>CP136056.1:320157693-330157693 GCA_032464435.1 Aegilops umbellulata | reverse complement strand
CATTTCTGAGGAGCCAAATATTCCAGGCTGCTAGATAAACAACCTCCCTGAAGAAAGGTTTGCCAAAGCTTTTCCTTGGAGCAAATAAACATTGAGCTAGTGTTAAACCAGCTAGCCATTGGATGTTCAAGTAATTCCATACCCTTGTGATGAATTGGCATGTGAAGAAGAGGTGATCTCTATCTTCATGGGCATGAGCAAAGCATAACGGGCAGGTGTTATCATCCTTATGTGATTGCCAGTGCCTTCTCACTAGCATGTCCCTGGTATTGAGCCTATCATTTAGCATCAACCATGCAAAAACCTTTATCTTCATTGTCGCCTTACTTTCCAAATCCATTTGGCTGGAGTGTCTGTGGCCATGTTAGCATGCATCACAGTGTAATAACTCTTTGCAGAGTAAATAGCTTTACCAGGTGTCCATGACCAAAAATCTGGAATCTCTACATCAGTCTGAAGGTCAAGAAGACCAGACTGAACAACGTTCAGCTCATCCATTGCTTCTAATGACAAGGGTAGATGAAAAAGATCAGCCATATTAGTTGTGTTGAGGACCTCGCGTACAGACATCTTGTCATTAATGGCAAAAGAGAACAACCGCGGAAATCTCTCTCTGAGGGGAATAGATGAGCCTAGGAACACCCAAGCATCAAACCAAAAAAGAACAGAGTCCCCCATGTTGATGGTTACCTCTGAGTGTAGCCTGAAAACTTCACTGAGCTTGAGAATATCTCTCCACCAATAAGAGCCACACAAAACTGTGCCATGAGGAACAACTCCATCATAGTAAGTGTTCCAGATGAGAGAAACCCATGGAATATCTGCTTTGTTATAAAACTTGGATAGGTGTTTGGACAAAAGAGCTCTGTTTTCGATGTTGAGATTAACTATCCCCATGCCACCTTTATCTTTGGGTCTACACACCAGGGGCCAAGCTGCAAGTGATTGCCTAGGAGTATCAGAATTCCCTCGCCATAAGCACTGCCTCATAATCCTTTCAAGTTGCTTTATAATGCCAGCCGGCAAACTTAAACTGCAGAGAAAGTAGATAGGCAAAGATGACAGTACTGACTGGAGAAGTTGTAACCGAGAACCCTGATTAAGAAGACTTGAGCTGGCAGATAACCTTCTTTCAACCCTATTAACCACAGGAAATAAATCTTGGATTCTGGGTTTAGTTGTTCCCACAGGAAGCCCCAGATAAGTAAAGGGGAGGGTTCCAACTTGGCAGCCGAAAACAGAAGCTAACCTGGCAGTTTCTGCGTCATCCACATTAATAGGCAATATGCATGATTTATGGAAATTTACTCGAAGACCTGTGGAGGCATGGAAGTCTTGAAGCATCTCCTTGAGAGCTAAAAGTTGCGAATCCACAGCAGGTACAATGAGGAGAGTGTCATCAGCATATTGCACTATAGGGAAATCAGGATCATGAGATTCAATAGGTAAAGAAAGAACTCCAGTTCTTAGCATATTGTTGACCAGGGTTTGTAGCAGATCAGCTGCAAGAACAAACAAAAGGGGTGATAGTGGGTCACCTTGCCGTACTCCCCTTTTACAGGTGAATTGCTTTCCAGGCACACCATTTAAAATGACAGAAGAAGTACCAGAGGATAGTAGCTCTCTTATCCAACCAATCCACTTGCTATCAACCGATCTGCCTCTTGCTGGTGGATGAGCACGAACAATTTTCCATTTTGTTGGGCGCCCACTGGAGCTCCTCGTCGGTGGCACGCTGGAGCTTATCAGCCCACCTCCACGCAGCGATGAGGCACCCAACGCCTTTGACCTTACTCGCGAAGTACCCGTCTTCGTACACCTCCTCCGCACGACGACGCGCCCGCCCCCAAAGCTCCGCCGCCACCTTTTTCCAGGCGGCATCATGGGCTTCACACGCCGCCTGGTACCTGGCTTCCACCTCTGCCATCTCCTTCTTGAACGCCACTTGTCTGGCTTTCTCAGCTGGCGGAAGTGACTTCCACAGACAAAGATTGTACAGGCCCCAAAACCAATCAAAAGTTGGGGGGTCCGGCGCAACCTCGTCCGGCGGCGCGTAGGGCTCTTCATCACTGCTATTCAAGTGAGCGTCCTCGGGGGCGGGAACTCCTCGTCGGCACATGGGAAGACCGACGGCGCCAAGGCAGAGATTTGAGAGAGAGAGAGAGAGGCCGAGCGAGGGGAGGATGTAGATAAGAATGCAGGCGGGACGACATGAGCAAGGTAGTATTTATTGGCGACCGAAATCTAGGTTGACGAGAACAGTACACACGCCGGACGCCGGAATTGACGAGTACTATAGTTTGAATTACACACGGTTTCCACAGCAAAATCCGTGTGTGAACATAATAGCTGACGGTTTCCAATATAGAACCGTGTCTCATTAATGACCCGCTGTCGGTGTCAAAACCGGCGGATCTCTGGTAGGGGGTCCCGAACTGTGCGTCTAGGGTCGATGGTAACAGGAGACGGGGGACACGATGTTTACCCAGGTTCGGGCCCTCTCTATGGAGGTAATACCCTACTTCCTGCTTGATTGATCTTGATGAATATGAGTGTTACAAGAGTTTATCTACCACGAGATCGTAATGGCTAAACCCTAGATGTCTAGCCTGTATGACTATGGTAATGTGTGTCTCTATCTGGACTACGCTCTCCGGTTTATATAGACATCGGAGAGATCTAGGGTTACATGGAGTCGGTTATATCAAAGGGAATCTACATGTAGGTTGCCAAGCTTGCCTTCTACGCCAAGTAGAGTCCAATCCGGACACGGGTACAGTCTTTGGCCTTCATGTCTCCACAGCCCATCAGTCTGGCCCGTGGATAACAGGCCGGACGCCCGAGGACCCCTTAGTCCAGGACTCCCTTAGTAGCCCCTAAACCTAGCTTCAATGACGAGGAGTTCGGCGTGCAGATTGTCTTCAGCATTGCAAGGCGGGCTCCCCTTTCCGAACTCCAAGATAGTATTCGGATGCGACGATAGTATCTGGACCTGCCACATACACACCATACATGACTGCAGAGAGAATATATATATTTTTAAATGAGTTCTATCCGCTGACAACTCTTTTAATAACACGGCATCACGTCTGTCCGGTCATGATTTTGAATTGTTTCTCGTCTGCCGCTCCATGTTTTGAGACGCAGTTGCCATTGGCACGTCTTGTCAAAGCAGAGATCGTGTCCCCTTATCGCAGGATTCTCATCAATGCGGGCATGGGCCACCCAACCGTGCTGTTTATACGGCCCTTGGGAATAGGCGAGTTTTTAGGGTGAGTAAGGAGGCACTTGATATTCACGGCCTTTATAAGGGGATAGGGGTCTCTCCCTTTACCCACACCATTTCTCTCCTTCAGTTCTTCCGTCCTTGAGCTCTAGCGCCCAAGCTTTAGCTTTTCCTCGTTCGAGAAGGCACTCCAAACATGTCCGGATCCGGAGCTGGAGGCAAGTGAATGGACTCCTCGGTCAAGAAGAAGGACATCACGGAGCTCCGGGAGTCCGGGTATTTAGCCAAGGAGATTGCTCACCGACTCCCGGCAAAAGGGCAGATCGTCCCGACCCCCGAGCCCCATGAGAGGGTTGAGTTTCTCACACACTTTGTCCGTGGGTTGGGATTCCCTCTTCATCCATTTGTTCATGGATTGATGTTTTACTATGGTTTGGACTACCACGATCTGGCCCCCAACTTTATCTTCAATATCTCGGCATTTATCATCGTGTGCGAGGCCATTCTCCGCATCCCACCTCAATTTGGCCTATGGTAGAAGACCTTCAATGTGAACTGAAGGTGGTGAGCGGTCAAGAAACAGAGTGCGGAGGCGCCATGGTGGGCAAGATGCCCAATATCACCTGGCCCGAAGGCTCCTTTGCGGAGACGGTGAAGGGATGTCAATCGGGGTGGGTTTACATCACCGAGCCGTGTGACACCGATTGGGCAGCAGCCCCCGAATTCCGGTCCGGAGTTCCGATGCGACTCACTTCCTGGCAAGAGAAGGGGCTGACCTGGGGATCTTCGAACGAGATAACAGGGCTCCAGACATGCGTCCAGAACATGATAACCAAGAAGATCAAGCTAATGAATGTGATCCAGGTTATGCTCATTCGCCGGATCCTTCCGTGCCAACGCCGGACTTTCTATTTGTGGGAGTACGACCCAGCCAAGCCCTAGATGCTGCTAGAGCTCTTCGGCGCAACGCACGAAGGTATCTGGAAAGCGCTCTTCAAGGCTGGCGAGACGCCACCGCCTACTACTGAAGATCACGGGCTTAGCTTAAAGCGCCAGGCCAATCCGGTAAATCTTTTAATATTTTCAAGGTATACCCTTCACCTGCATATTTTGAGGAAGGATTCTAAGCTCTTCTACCCACTCTGCCAGGCCTGGATCAAGGTGGCGGGGCAGATTAACTGTCCAGCTCCGCTTCCTGAGGAGCAAGAATTCGCACTTCTGACGAAGATGTTGTTTCCGGTGCCTTATGACGTGCCAGAGAAGAAGGCCAGAAAAGCGGCCAAGGGGACCAGGAGTGGCCTTCGCCGAAAAGGAGCTTCGGGCGCGATGTTCGAAGACGAGACTCACTCTTTGTCTGCCGAAGACGACAACGAAGAGGAGGAAGAAGAAGAAGATGACACCCCACCTGAAGCAGGGAGGAAAAAGAGGGCGGCCTCCAAGAACCTGGAGGCAAAGGCGCCCAAAAGGGGAAAAGGCTCCCCCACGGATAACTCGGCGTGGGATGTCGATAGTAGTCCGGAGCGGCCTTCCCGGGCCATGCCTCGAGCTAAATCGTAAGTATCAAGAATCCTTCCGCGCGCCCGAACGTCCGTCGTTTCTGCCTTGCAATGTTTAAGTCGTGTTATTGCAGTTCGGCTTGGGACAGCTCTCCGCTATCTTCATAGGAAGGGTCACTGGACCCAAAGGAGAGGGCCAGCATGTCACCGCCACTCGCTTACTCCCCCTCGGCCAAGGGTGAGGATGAGGATGAGGAGGCGTCTCGAAGGGCCTCCTTGGACCGGGGAAGACTCCGGAGATCGTCGGGGCGGCGCCCCAGGATGACTCCCGGAGCACCGGATACGTGGGGCAAAAAGCCCCTACGGAGACGGACGGTGCGGGCCGAGTTCTAGTCGACCCTCAGCCGGATTCTATTCTGGAGACCTACACAGCTCGGGAATCCGGCAATCGGCCCTTCTCGAAAGGAGGGGGCGTGCTACCAGTATCCTCTATCCAACCAGAGGCGTTGAATCGTCTACTGGAAGCGCTTCAAGGTGCCTCCATCGTGGATGAGCACCATGCCCATATGGGTACGGTGGTTGAAAAGGTTCGGTCCGTAAAAAACGGGCTGACCGAAGCCTATGCTAGCCTTCTAGCAGGCTTTGAGGTGAGCACATGATTGTAAGAAGAATATCACAGCGTAGACAGTAGCCCCTGATGCTTTGTTCGGTGTACGGAAAGAAAAGCCAAACAGAGGATCAAAATTAATTTTTGCAGGAGTCTAACATAAAGTGTCTATGTGAATGAGCAGGCCTCGTTGCGGGCTGCTACCGCTCAAATTGTGGAGGTCTCTGGACTGAAGCAGAAACTGGAGTCGGCCAAGGAAGAGCTCAACCGCGTGAAGAAGCAGCTATAGGATAGCGAAGGTATGCAATAACCTGCGTGTATATTGAAGAGTAAATTGTTCAAGCTGACTAAAGTGTCATGAACTTTGTTAGGGGCCACGACCGAGGTGGCTGCCCTAAAAAAGGCGTTAGCCGAGTTAGAGGACAAAGCAGCCAAGGAGCACGCCGCGCGCGAGAAGCGCGATGCCCAAGTGGGCGAGGCGCAGCAATAGCTCCAGGGCGCGATCGAGAGATTTGAGTCCTTGGAGCGTGATTGTAAGGCGCAAGAGTCCAAACTGGCGAAGGTCCGCCAGAGCACACAGGATGCACGAGCCGAAGCCTAGAACACCCTCCAAGAAATTCAGGCGGCCAAGGAGATTACAGCGGGTAAGTCTTTCACCATGCCAGGCAAGTATATAAAGAAACGTTCCTTGTACTTATCCGAATTTGGGTTTTCCAGGGGCGTTTACGGATCTCCCGCGCAGCGTATCCGATGTTGCCAAGTATTATAGAGCCGAAGAAGGGATGTCCATGGAGAAGCTGTTTGGTCCCAATATCTTGGACCCGAACATCCGGTACCCTTAAGTGACCAGCTAAAGCAGTTGGTCGAGCTGCACAGGTCGGCAGAGCTAGCCATGAAGGACTTGATAGTCTGGCTGTGGCCTGCCGAGCCTGTACCTAACATCTACTTCGGTCTTGTTAAGCGGCTTGTAATTGCCTGTCCGCGGCTCGAAGCCGTGAAGCGGTCGGTCTGTATTGAAGGAGCGCGTATGGCCTTTGCCCACGTCAAGACGCATTGGGCAAAGCTGGATGCCAAGAAGCTGATGACCAAGGGACCGCCGGAGGGAAAGGAGCATCGTCGAACCAAGCTCTATTTTGATGGTGTCCTGGAGGGGTCCCGCCTTGTGTCGGAGCAATGTTCGAAGG
The DNA here is from genome assembly GCA_032464435.1 of Aegilops umbellulata. Taxonomy (NCBI): domain Eukaryota; kingdom Viridiplantae; phylum Streptophyta; class Magnoliopsida; order Poales; family Poaceae; genus Aegilops; species Aegilops umbellulata. The sequence continues at coordinate 330,151,180 of CP136056.1, read as the reverse complement.
ATGTCATATTCCCATGAGAACATTTGTATTATCCTGTCCTGTAATATGGAACAATGATGTTATAATGCTTGCGATTTAAATTCTACCTCCTGTGCGGCCGTTTATGAGATCTGAGGGTTGACCAGTCGTCAGCTTCTGCCCCCACGTAGATAGTACGAGGGTGTTCGGGATAAATCTAAACACTCTTTACTCCACATTCTGGTCCTTGAAGGAGGTGTTTAGCGCGACGAACAAGGCAATCGGACTATGCGGCCTTTACCGCCCTCACTTAGCCATAGGAGTTTGACAATTAGGAAAGTTGGCGAAGCCCCTGGTGTTCGGAAGGCCGAACCAGGGGCGTTATACACGCCTAATCGGAAGAACCGATTCATTGCAAGAAGCGGAAAAAATCTCCAACGATTTGGAACCTCTCGAACAGCCGACCGGCTCTAGCCGCATCATGACAGTCAGTTTTCGGCTTTCTCTACTGAGGTGCTCATCCAGTCAAGGCCAGGGCACAATCACAGTAGTTCTCCCTTTACTACCCTAGCCAATAGAGCGGAACGTAGGGTAGCAAGCACAGGAGCCGGGCAACCCAATTATTGACCAAAGACATGATTTGGAGCCGATGCATATAATGTTATAAGTTCGGGGTGCCGAACTATACTGTAAAAGTGTTCGGACTTTTATTGCCATGATGCGGGGCGTAATGAAGTGTGGGGACCCCGACTCATAAGTCGTGATCACCGACCGCACGTGTACAGTGATCCCAGAGATCAATGCTCATTGAACACACAGAAGCTGAATAACAAGAGTCTTACATCCATACATATCGTTTAACACAAGTAGGACCATTATGGTCAAGTCTTGAGTGTATCATTGCAGCGGAAACCTTCAATAACAACTTGGAACCATGCCATTTGCCTTAACCCTACAGGCATTCTGACTGGGAAGCGTCCTAGCTCGCATGTTCGACATGAAGTATTCTTCATCATATCCTGTTCTTTCATGCCTGGCCAATAAAATAACCAGTGGCAAGCCAATGAGTACTTTGAATGTACTCGCAAGCAACCCATGTTTTGGTTCAAGGTACAACAATGCATGATATAGGTAAATTTTTGCGGAAAGCTAGTTTTGAGTGCAATGACATGTTCAACAACTTGTAAGACATGCATCAGGAGGATTCAAGTAACCAAGAGGACAGGTTACATATATCAACATAAACAGAGTGGGCACCAACCCAACTCAATCATGTCAAGTCCTTTGACTTGACCCAAGTAGTTCTTCCCACTTATCCAACACACTCACTGGTTTGCAAACACGTGGACGTAGTTTAAGCAGCACCGCCCAACTGTCCTTGACCGTGGACACGGCTATTCGAATAGTTTTACACTCTGCAGAGGTTGCACACTTTACCCACAAGATCCGGGGAACTTCCGTGTCGACCATGACCCGCGGTACCTCAAGTACCCGGGGTAAGCACCCGATCACTATCTTTCCCTAGACGACACTAACATGGAGTCCACTCGTTGTTCCGTATCCTCACGATGAACATCTGGTGAGGCTCACTCGAGGTCGTAACATCCGAGAGGGGACACAACGGTGTATCCGGTGCCCTGTGAAAACAGTCATGGCCGCCCTACCTCGCACGACCCCGTCCCAAGAGAGAGCACCAACTCTCCCCCGTCACTAGTAATGCGGGCTCCAAGCTAGTATCGCCTTAGGTAATCAATAATGCCCTTTCCCATATAAGGGTAGAGTGGTTGCGCATGTAAGGTTGGGACAGTCGACAAATCTTAAATCTAATCCGTTTTCGTAAACAACACACACACTTGCCTTGGTACACCACTTCGTCATCAAGTGTTTACCCATCTCATTGTCTCCCTCGGGCATAAGTGGCACCCGACGGGGTTTTCGAAAAGTCTTTGAAAACACTTTGACTCCATCTCCATGCATATACCCGTCCCTTTTTGCGTAGCAACTACTTTGGCATCCTATCTACTCCCACTGGCATAACCCTCATAAGAAGGTAGGGTCATGCACAATGCAAGTATCAACAAGGAAATAATGAAGGCAAGCCACCAAAGTGGCTACCATCTCATCGTGATTCTGATGCAACAATAATAAAGTGCTATATGAAATGCATAAAAAGGTTTCATAGACATGGTCAAAGGGCTGCTTGCCTGGTTCATCCGAGTCTTGAGATCTTCTTGTCCTTCTCCAAGTACTCCGTCTACTTCGTCAACTAACGTTGAAACAATCATATAAGCAACACAACAAGGCAAAAAATAAAAGTGCTCTAAAAATATGAAGTTGATTTTTATTGGATACCCCTGGTCATATGAGGAATGACCAAAGTGGTTTAATTGGAAGTGGATCAATGGATATTTTTAAACATTTCGATATGATGGAATCAAGGGTTTTATGGGATTGCAAGAAGTGTATAGAAAAATTATTTTGAAAAATGAGCAAAGGCACCCATTTAACAAAGGATGATTTTTGAAGTATCTAGGAATTGGTTTCACTGGATTTGGAGTTGAAATGATTTTCCTATGAATTTGCAAAGTTGACAAATATGAAGAAATAGACAATTATTTGAGGTGATACAGAAAGTATTAGTAAAAATGTTCAAAGACTAAGTTTTGAACTTATAGACATCTAAGATTTTGAATCATGGAATTTGGACCAAAAATGGGCTCTCTGTGATTTTCTAAAGTTTATCACTAAAATAGGAAAAATAGGATTTGATAAATATTTGTGAAGAAAATCTTTATGGAAAAATGTGCAAATTGCACCACGTGATAGATCAGGAATTTATGAACTTATAGAAATTTGAATCATCAAATTTGGAGCTAATTTGAATTGTTTATGGATTTTGAATTGACTAAGAAAAAGAAAAAAAGGAAAAAGGTTTAACCTTATAATACGCGCCGGGCGAGGCTTAGCGCCAGGACCCACTGGGCCGGCCCAGCAACTCAGCCACGCGAGTGATAGGGCGACGTCGGAGGCGTAATCCGAGCTGGGCGTGTCTGTCGCGGGGAAGCGGCAGGCGCAGAAGCCGTCTTCAGTTAAACCACGCGGGCCCGGGCGCTGACTCGCTGACGTGCAGGGCCCGCTCACACACCGCCGCAGTCGTCTTCGACCTCGAGCGGCTGGCACGGCCGACGACTCCGGTGATGATTGCCGGCGACCCCGACCACCTCCCACGGCGCTCGGCCCACTGGTGTACTCAGGGAGCCAAGACGCATCCATCCGCAGGTGGCACGATCGCCGAGGAGTACGGGGTCGAGCAGGGCGTTGGTCGCGGCGGACGAGGCCGGAGGTGATGGTGGCATCGGCGCTACGGGGTACCGGAGCAGAGGAAGAAGAGGGGGAAGGTTCCTCCGTGGCCTGGGGGTTTTCCTGATGGAGAAAGGAGGGGAGGAGGAGACCTCATTCGCGGAAATTTGAAAGGAGGCCGGTGGCTCGGCTTCGACCATGGAGGAGCAAAGAGGGCTCGGGGGACGAATGGGTAGGCCTGGGGAGCGTACGGGAGAGGAGGAGAGCCAAAGGAGTAGAGAGGGGGGCTCGGGGTGGCTTTAAATAAAAGGGGGCGAGGTGCACCGCGGGACCGTGCGCCGGCGAGGCCATAGCCGTCGCTAGAGGCCACGGGGGGCTTGGCTTCGAGTCGGGGGTCTTCCTGGGCGTGGTCTACGGCCAGGGGAAGGGAGAAAAGGAGCGGGGGATGTTGGGGAACGTTGCAGAAAATTAAAAATTTTCCTACGGTTTCACCAAGATCCATCTATGAGTTCATCTAGCAACGAGTATTCAGATTAGATAGCATCTACATACCACTTTGTAGATCGCAACGGAAGCGTTCGAGTGAACGTGGATGAGGTAGTCGTACTTGCCGTGATCCAATTCACCGATGATCTAGTACCGAACGGACGACACCTCCGCGTTCAACACACGTACGGGACGGGAGACGTCTCCTCCTTCTTGATCCAGCAAGGGGGAAGGAGAGGTTGAGGAAGATCCAGCACGACGGTGTGGTGGTGGATGCAGCAGAACTCCGGCAGGGCTTCGCTAAGCAACTACGGGAGGAGGAGGAGGTGTTGCAGGGAGGAGGGAGTGCCAGGGCATTAGGGTTGGTTTGCTCCTCCTTTTCCCCACTATATATAGGGCCAAGGGAGAGGGGGAGGCGCAGCCCTTGCCCCTTCCTCCAAGGAAGGGTGCGGCCAAGGGTGGGGAGGAGTCCATCCTCCCCAAGGCACCTCGGAGGTGCCTTCCCCTTGTAGGACTCTCCCCTTTTTTTTTCTCTTGGCGCATGGGCCTCTTGGGGCTGGTTCCCCTTGGCCCAAGCAGGCCAAGGCGCACCCCCTAAGGCCCATGTGGCCCACCAAGGCAGGTGGCCCCACCTGGTGGACCCCGGAACCCCTCCGGTGGTCCCGGTACAATACCGATAACACCGAAACTTGTCCCGATGGCCAAAACAGCACTTCCTATATATAATTCTTTACCTCCGGACCATTCCGGAACTCCTCGTGACGTCCGGGATCTCATCCGGGACTCCAAACAACATTCGGGTTACTGCACATACATATCCCTACAACCCTAGCGTCACCGAACCTTAAGTGTGTAGACCCTACGGGTTCGGGAGACATGCAGACATGACCGAGATGGCTCTCGGGCAATAACCAACAGCGGGATCTGGATACCCATGTTGGCTCCCACATGCTCCACGATGATCTCATCGGATGAACCATGATGTCAAGGATTCAATTAATCCCGTATACGATTCCCTTTGTCAATCGGTATTTTACTTGCCCGAGATTCGATCGTCGGTATCCCAGTACCTCGTTCAATCTCGTTATCGGCAAGTCACTTTTCTCGTACCGTAATGCATGATCCCGTGATCAAACACTTTGATCACCTTGAGCTCATTGTGATGATGCATTACCGAGAGGGCCCGGTGATACCTCTCCGTCAAGCGGAGTGACAAATCCCAGTCTCGATCCATGTAACCCAACAGACACTTTCAGAGATACCCGTAGTATACCTTTATAGTCACCCAGTTACGTTGTGACGTTTGGCACACCCAAAGCACTCCTACGGTATCCGGGAGTTACACGATCTCATGGTCTAAGGAAAGGATACTTGACATTGGAAAACTCTAGCAAACGAACTATGCGATCTTATACTATGTTTAGGATTGGGTCTTGTCCATCACATCATTCTCCTAATGATGTGATCCCGTTATCGATGACATCCAATGTCCATAGTCAGAAAACCATGACTATCTGTCGATCAACGAGCTAGTCAACTAGAGGCTCACTAGGGACATATTGTTGTCTGTTATTCACACATGTATTACGATTTCCGGTTAACACAATTATAGCACGAATAAAGACAATTATCATGAATAAGGAAATATAATAATAATGCTTTTATTATTGCCTCTAGGGCATATTTCCAACAGGGGAGCGTCAGGGCAGCGCGTGTGTGAGCATGCTCATTGGAGCTCTCGGGCGGCCATGGTGCGCGTGCGAGCAGGGGCAGGAGAGAGAGAGGAAGAAGGGGGCCGACAGCGTGCCGTGTACTGGACGTCGAGGCGACCTCGAGGGACACGAGGGGGAGGCCCTAGGTAGTCCGGTGGCTCGGGCAGAGAGCGGCTACAGTGCTAGGGCGCACTGTAGCGCGCTCTGGAGCACGCCTTTGGCATGCCATGGCATAAAAAAGGGGGAGGTGGGCGCGGCCACTTGTGTCCAGTAGTGCTAGGGAGTTGTAAAGAAAGGGGAGGAAGCATTGGATGCCATGGAGGGCTACTAGGAGAGGAGAGAGGTTGATGGAGAGAGAGAAAGAGGCTGTCCAGAGAGAGAAAGTGAGGGTTTCACCCCCAAATAATTGAGCTATGGATTTGCCATTGCTACTGGAGGTGCAAGGGGACTAGGAGGGGCTGTGGTACAAAGTTGAGCTCAAGGAGATTAGTGGAAGAGGTCAAAACGAGGATTTTGGAAAATTGGCAGAAGGTGTTTGTTGCTGGTTTGGGCAAGAAAATTAATCCCAATTGCCATGATACTCCACAGGGTGAAATGTCACATATAATTAGGACCTTCCACCAATTCTGAGCTCATTTGGGCAAAGTGGCCAATGTAACTTTGGTAAACCCTAAAAATCAACAGAAATGGTTTTACCAATATTTAGTCATGCAAATCTATTCTCCTTGATGCACCACTTGGTTTAGTGTCATCATTTGAGGATTTGAAGATGTACGCAAAAGTTGGGGTCAAGGAGAAAAAGTTGGCAGTACAAACTTGTTCAAATTTGATTCTGGTAAGAGAGGGTTTTGGGGTACTTTGATCAAGATAAAATTCTCTCCAACTTGTGCCATTTGGTCTAGATGTATTATTACACCATTTGAGAATGTGCACCAAGTTTGAAAGCATTTGGACATGTTTGATAGTGCAAAGCTGTTCAAACTTGAAAAAGGACAGAAGTGGTTTTGATAGGGTTTCATGGGGTTATACTATTCTCCATGACATGGTACTTGGCAAGATCATCAAAAATATCATATGTGACATGCTAGAATTTTCTTGAATTTTTATGAAAATATTTCCTGTAGAAATATTTCAAATCCTTGAAATGAGCAGAAATGGTTTTGGGAGGTTTTGTCCAATATTTTGATCATGACCATGTGTTGAAACGCATATATATGGAAAATATATGTCCATTGAGTCTCCCTAATGTTTCTCAAATATTTTTAAAGCTTTAAAATAATTTTAACCTATTTAAGACCATTTCTGGCCTTAAGAAAAAGCCTTTACATAAAATAGGAAAATAACTTTTAAAATTATATTTTTCTGGTTTTTGGGTAACCTATATCTAATAGGAGTCAAAAATATTTTTGGAAGGATTTTTACTGCCCTTAATTAAGTACTTGCAGTGCAATCCTCAATCAAGGGGTTTTTGGAAAACTAATTTTTGAAAATACTTTTTGGCCAAATTATTTTTGTAAGAAAATACTATATTGTACTATGCACATGGCATGATCATTGGGAAGAGGTTTTGGATCAAGGAGAAGGAGTATAAGAGTTGGAGGATTTATTTGATTTTTAGAGCACTAGCAAATAACACAAAAAAATCAAATCAAGCAAAATCCAAAACACTCAAAAGTTTTTGTCAAACCACATTTTATCATGATTTATTAGCTTAAGTGTTGTGACATGAAAATCAGGGTGTGACATGAAGCCCCTGGCGTAGTAATATGTACCATGGTGTACGTGTGCACTGAGTAATAAATATTAAGGTGAGGAAACGAGAAAAAATTTAGTAATGATTTGACGTCATTATTTACTCACCAGTATGATGTAATAAGTACATCGAGGCGTACTTTGTACAAGTAATGTGATAAGCAAGTAAGGCTATTTAACATGTCGTAACCAAGGGCGAGCTGAGTGCGGGTATGTAAAGCAAGCATGGTAATCGTTTAGTAGAAACCACCTGAGGATTCCCTTGTACGCCAGAGCTCCTTGCCTCCATGGTGTGTTCTGCAAGCGGGTCGTCCGTATAGACCTCGGAAAGAGAAGTAACCCGTAATAAAAAGAAAAAGTAAAAGCATGCGAATCCCAGGGTCGGTCAAGCCGTACTATGGATCACGAACGAGTTATGCCTCCGTCAATACCCATGGGGTTTTGAGTGCATAGTTTAGGTACGCGCAGTGTTAATGCCATTGCTTCATCGGGGCTGGGACGGAGGCCAAATTGCTAATTCGGCTCATGACGAGCCGAGCTGCCCTGTTGTAGTATAGCCCGGACCCTCTTAATGATGTCCAGGGGCTCGGCAACCGGATTATAGTGCTACTTGATAAGGTTGCTCTGTACTTCTGCTGCTAGGGCGGCGGTGTGCTCCTCTGTACAGAGGGAGCGTTCCGTGTTTCCATTTACTATAATGACGCCACGTGGACCGGGCATCTTGAGCTTGAGATAAGCGTAATGTGGCACCGCGTTGATTCTAGCGAATGCGGTTCGTCCGAGCAGTGAGTGATAGCCGCTGCGAAATGGGACGATATCGAAGATTAGTTCTTCGCTTCAGAAGTTATCCGGGGAACCAAATACTACCTCCAGCGTTATTAAGCCCGTACAACTGGCCTCTACGCCTGGTATGACTCCTTTAAAGGTAGTCTTCCTAGGATTGACTCGTGAGGGGTCAATGCTCATTTTACGTACTGTATCCCGATAGAGCAGGTTGAGGCTGCTACCACCGTCCATTAGGACTCGTGTCAGGTGAAATCCATCGATGATTGGGTCGAGGACCAGTGCGGCTGAACCACCATGCTGGATGCTAGTTGGATGGTCTCGGCGGTCGAAGGTGATCGGGAATGATGACCACAGATTGAATTTCGGGGCGACTGACTCTACCGCATGGACGTCCCTGAGTGCGCGCTTGCGCTCCCTTTTGGGAATGTGTGTAGCATATATCATGTTCACTGTTTTGACTTGAGGGGGAAATTTCTTTTGCCCCCCAGTGTTCGGCTACCGGGGCCCCTCGTCATCGCCCTCTCTCTGTGATTCCCCTTCCTTGTTTCTGCTATTGACCTTGCTGGCTTGTTTAAAGATCTGGCAATCTCTGTTAGTATGGTTGGCCAGTTTGTATGGGGTTCCATGTATTTGGCAAGCATGATCGAGTGTGCGGTCCAGGCTGGATGGTCCTCCGCTGCTCCTTTTATAGGGCTTCATTGCTGGCCGGACTTGGAACCACTGAATCTGGCATGAACTATAGTGTCGTCGATGTTATCGTCATTGCTTCGGCGTTTATGTCTGTTGCGCCGGAGCTTGCTGGTGCTGTTTTTGGCCTCGGGGGGGGTGTTTCGTTGGCTATGTTTGTACTGCGAGCCAGCCAACTATCCTCTCCCGCACAAAAGCGGGTCATGAGTGCCGTGAGGGCTGCCATGGACCTCGGCTTTTCTTGGCCGAGGTAGCAGGCGAGCCATTCGTCATGGATGCTATGCTTGAAGGCCGCTAGGGCTTCGGCATCCGTACAGTTGATGATCTGGTTCTTTTTGGTTAGGAACCTAGTCCAGAACTTTCTGGTTGATTCTCCAGGTTGTTGAACTGTGTGGCTTAAGTCATCGGCATCTGGTGGTCGGACATAAGTTCCTTGGAAGTTATCCAGGAAAGCCTCTTCCAAGTCCTCCCAGCTGCCGATAGAATTTTCAGGCAGGCTGTTAAGCCAGTGTCGAGCTGGCCCTTTGAGCTTCAGTGGGAGGTATTTAACAGCGTGGAGGTCATCTCCTCGAGCCATGTGGATATGAAGAATAAAATCCTCGATCCGTACTGCAGGATCGGTTGTGTCGTCGTATGATTCGATATTGACGGGCTTGAACCCCTCGAGGAATTCATGATCCAGTACTTCATCTGTGAAGTAGAGAGGGTGTGCGGCGCCTCTATATCGGGCCGCATCACGGCGTAGCTCTGATGGAGTCTGTCTGCGGCATTCGGCCCGGGCGTGGTTAGGTTTGTCACGTCCGAATAGGTAGCCGTCGTCGTGCCTCGAGGAACATCCTCGGGATCCGTAGATTGATCTTGTATGTCCTGCTCTACTGTCCAGGGTCTGTCGGAGGTCGTACGTGTGACCCCGAACTCTTCCGTCTCTATTTATACGGGGCGGTGGGGCAGGCTGCTGTTCGACTTGAGTTGCCATTTATCCCAACCGCGGGGTGGCCGGTCGGCCGCCCTGTCTCAAGCACGTGGTGGTCGTTCCGCATTACGCGAGGGAGATATGTGCTCCAGTGCCTCCTCATCGAATTGAGGTAGCAGTCTGCGTTTTGGGTAGCTCTTGGCTGGGCGCTTGAGGCCGTATTCTTCGGCTGTCAGGACATCGGTCCATCTGTCGACGAGCAGGTCTTGTTCAACTTGAAGCTGCTACTGTTTCTTTTTCAGGCTCCTTGCAGTGGCTATGAGCTGAAGCTTAAAGCGCTCCTGCTCCAGAGGATCCTCAGGCACGATGAAGTCTTCGTTGCCGAGGCTTGTCTCTTCCTCGGAGGGTGGACGGTAACTATCGTCCTCCGAGTCATCTTCTATGGCCTGTTCATCAGGGTTATCTTGCCCGTTGTCGTGTTCCTCCTGTTCGGATCCAGCTCCGACAGGGTCTTCATTGTTTTCGGCGTCGCCCGGAGTACTATTTTCTCCGGTGCCAGTGTTAACATCTTTTGAGCGACGAGGCTTAGAATGGCGTTTTAGGCACCGGCGCTTGGATTGCGTCTCAGAGGGTTTATTCGCATCTGGCTCTTCTTTGTCGTCGCCAGATCCTTTAGTTGTATCCACCATGTACACGTCGTACGAAGAGGTAGCCGTCCAACGTCCAGTGAATGGCGGGTCTTGGCCTTGCTCCTTGTCGGCATCGTCGTCCATACCGTCGATGTCTTCGGAGGCATAGTCAAGCACGTCGGTTAAGTCATCGATAGTGGCTATGAAGTGGGTGGCGCGTGGGAAGCAAAATTCCTCGTCATCCGCCTCTAGCTCGAAACGGACATAGTTCAGCTATGAGTCCTTCTCCAAGGACAAATTCTTTAAAGAGTTTAGCACGTCACCAAAAGGTGAGTGCTGGAAGATGTCTGCGGCGCTAAATTCGAAAATCGATAACCGATCCAGCTCGGTGTACGCAGGCATACCTGGTCCAAAACTTATAGCCGGATACGAGTCCGGAGTTCCATTGACGCAAATATTGCAGGATGTCGAGTCCATGTGTGGCTCCAATGTCGCGGACTTTGTGGCCTCGGGGGGCATGATCTGCTTTGGTTCTAAGGTCGTTGCAGCAACAGGAACCATCTCCTGGATGTGATCTGATGACAGATCTAAGTCATGTTCATTGGGCGAGGGAGAGCAATCGCTGCGGTCTCAAACCCACTAAAGATCAAGTCTCCACGGGTATCCGCGATATAGTTCAAGCTCCCAAATCTAACATGATGGCCAGGGGCCTAGCTATCGACCTGCTCCAGATGGCCGAGCGAGTTGGCCCGCGGTACGAAGCCGCCGAACACAAAAATCTGTCCGAGGAGGAAGGTTTCTCCTTGGACAGCGTCCCTATCGACGATTGAAGGAGCCATCAAACCTTTCGTCGACGAGACAGTGGAACTCTCAATGAAAGCACCAATGTCGGTGTCAAAACCGGCGGATCTCGGGTAGGGGGTCCCGAACTGTGCGTCTAGGATCGATGGTAACAGGAGACGGGGGACACGATGTTTACCCAGGTTCGGGCCCTCTCTATGGAGGTAATACCCTACTTCCTACTTGATTGATCTTGATGAATATGAGTGCTACAAGAGTTGATCTACCATGAGATCGTAATGGATAAACCCTAGAAGTCTAGCCTGTATGACTATGGTAATGTGTGTCTCTATCTGGACTACGCTCTCCGGTTTATATAGACACCGGAGAGATCTAGGTTTACTTGGAGTCGGTTCTATCAGAGGGAATCTACATAGTCGGTTGCCAAGCTTGCCTTCTACGCCAAGTAGAGTCCAATCCAGACACGGGTACAGTCATGGGCCTTCATGTCTTCACAGCCCATCAGTCCGGCCCATGGATAACAGGCCGGACGCCCAAGGACCCCTTAGTCCAGGACTCCCTCACCCCTGCCACTCACATGCCAAACCTCGAGCCATGAAATAGAGTGCCAATCGTGTGGGGGCCGGTTGTCTTGCCAGATCTTTACATTTACTTTTTTGAACACCTGATATTTACATCATCTGATGATTTTTTAACTCGCACACAAGTACACAAAAATATGATTTTTCAATCCTTTATGGTTAGCCATTGCATATAGATGTAGTTCAAATTTGAATTATGGTCATTAAATGGCTAGAAAATCACTTAAATGTCTTTAAAAGATCAAATGACCCCTAGAATTTTCCAAATTTTCACATGACAGTTGTAGTAGTGCACGTTAAACGTAGAAAAGTGTGAAGGCCGTAAGAGGAAGATATCTCCCATTCATCATCAAACATGCATTGTTCCCTCTCGGAACCACGAGCCTTCTAGTGAGTTGCTCCGGTTCGTGAGGGGTGTGTGTCCAAACTTTCGTCAAACAGGCCAACTTTTTTGCCACATCATCTTGGTGGCATGACATTACATCAAGCAAGGTTTCATGTTTTTCTGATTTTTTTTATTTTTTTTGGAATTAAAATTCCATGGCACTCCATGCATGTGCCCATGCTGTGAGACCAATATGTTTGAAAATTACTTCTAATTTACAGCACATGAAATTAACTCGCACACAAGTACACAAATATGGTTTTTCAAACCGTTATGGTTAGTCGTTGCATGTAGATATAGTTCAAATTTGAATTACGGTCATTAAATGGCTAGAAAATCACTTAATTGTCTATAAAAGGTCAAATGACCCCTGAAATTTTCCAAATTTTCACACGACAGTTGTATTAGTGCACATTAAATGTAGAAAAAAATTGAAGGCCGTAAGAGGAAGCTATCTCTCGTTCGTCATCAAACATGCATTGTTCCCTCTTGGAACCACGAGCCTTCTAGTGAGTTGCTCCGGTTTGTGAGGGGGTCTGTCCAAACTTTCATCAAACAGGCCAATTTTTTACCACATCATCTTGGTGGCATGACATTACATCAAGCAAGGTTTCATGTTTTTCTGATCATTTTTTAATTTTTGGAAATAAAATGCCATGGCACTCCACGCATGTGTCCATGTTGTGAGACCAATATGTTTGAAAATTCCTTCGAATTTACTGCACATGGAATTAACTCGCACACAAGTACACAAATATGATTTTTCAAACCGTTATGGTTAGCCGTTGCATGTAGATGTAGTTCAAATTTGAATTATGGTCATTAAATGGCTAGAAAATCACTTAAATGCCTTTAAAAGGTCAAATGTGTTGGAAATATGCCCTAGAGGCAATAATAAAATGGTTATTATTGTATTTCCTTGTTCATGATAATTGTCTATTGTTCATGCTATAATTGTATTAACTGGAAACAGTAATACATGTGTGAATACATAGACCACAACATGCCCCTAGTGAGCGTCTAGTTTACTAGCTCGTTGATCAATAGATGGTTATGGTTCCCTGACCATGGACATTAGATGTCATTGATAACGGGATCACATCATTAGGAGAATGATGTGATGGACAAGACCCAATCTTAAGCATAGCACAAGATCGTGTAGTTCGTTTGCTAAAAGCTTTTCTAATCTCAAGTATCATTTCCTTCGACCATGAGATTGTGCAACTCCCGGATACCGTAGGAATGCTTTGGGTGTACCAAACGTCACAACATAACTGGGTGGCTATAAAGGTTCACTACAGGTATCTCCGAAAGTGTTTGTTGGGTTGGTACGAATCGAGACTGGGATTTGTCACTCCGTATGACGGAGAGGTATCTCTGGGCCCACTCGGTAATGCATCATCATAATGAGCTCAATGTGACTAAGCAGTTAGTCACAGGATCATGCGTTACGGAACGAGTAAAGTGACTTGCCGGTAATGAGATTTAACGAGGTATTGGGATACCGACGATCGAATCTCGGGCAAGTAACATACCGATTGACAAAGGGAATTGAATACGGGATTGATCGAATCCCCGACATCATGGTTCATCCGATGAGATCATTGTGGAACATGTGGGAGCCAATATGGATATCCAGATCCCGCTATTGGTTATTGGCCGCAGAGGTGTCTCGGTCATGTCTGCATGGTTCCCGAACCCGTAGGGTCTACACACTTAAGGTTCGGTGACGCTAGAGTTGTTATGGGAAATAGTATGTGGTTACCGAAGGTAGTTCGGAGTCCCGGATGAGATCCCGGACGTCATGAGGAGTTCCAGAATGGTCCGGCGGTGAAGATTATATATTGGACGAAGGGCATTGGAGTCCGGAAGTGTTCTGGGGGTACCAGGCTATGGCCAGCATGACCGAAAGGTGTTTCGGGAGCCCCGACAAGTTTTGGAGGGCCTCATGGGCCAAAGGGGAAGGGGCAAACCAGCCCACTAAGGGGTGGTGCGCCCCCCCCCCCCCACACCATTTCCCACATTACTTGGGGAGGTGGGGCGCCTCCACCTGGCTTGGGAGGCAAGCCTCCACCTGTTTGGCTTTGGGGGCAAGTCTCCCTAGGATTTTCCCCAGGGAGATCCAATCTGCTTGGCAACCGCCCCCTAGGGGAAACCCTAGGGAGCCTCCCCCTCTCCCCTTGCCCCTATATATAGTGGAGGGGTGGGAGGGCAGCCACACCCCTTCCCTGGCGCAGCCCCTCCCTCCTTCAACTCTTCCTTCTCCTCCGTAGAGCTTGGCGAAGCCCTGCAGGAATACCACAAGTTCCACCACCACGCCGCCGTGCTGCTGGAGTTCTCCCTCAACTTCTCCTCTCCCCTTTCTGGATCAAGAAGGAGGAGACGTCCCTGGGTTGTACGTGTGTTGAATGCGGAGGCGCCGTCCATTCGGCGCTAGATCGGATCTTCCGCGATTTGAATCGCCGCGAGTACGATTCCATCAACCGCATTCTTGTAACGCTTCCGCTTAGCGATCTTCAAGGGTATGAAGATGCACTCCCTCTCTCTCGTTGCTAGTATCTCCTAGATTGATCTTGGTGACACGTAGGAAAATTTTGAATTATTGCTACATTCCCCAACAGCGGCATCATGAGCTAGGTCTATGCGTAGATTCTATGCACGAGTAGAGCACAAAGTAGTTGTGGGCGATGATATGTTCAATTTGCTTGCCGTTACTAGTCTTATCTTGATTCAGCGGCATTGTGGGATGAAGCGGACCGGACCGACCTTACACGTACACTTACGTGAGACAAGTTCCACCGACTGACATGCACTTGATGCATAAGGTGGCTAGCGGGTGTTTGTCTCTCCCACTTTAGTCCGATCGAATTCGATGAAGAGGGTCCTTATGAAGGGTAAATAGCAATTGGCATATCACCGTTGTGGCTTTTGCGTAGGTAAGAAACGTTCTTGCTAGAACCCATAGCAGCCACGTAAAACATGCAACAACAATTAGAGGACGTCTAACTTGTTTTTGCAGGGTATGTTATGTGATGTGATATGGCCAAAAGGATGTGATGAATTATATATATGTGATGTATGAGATTGATCATGTTCTTGTAATAGGAATCACGACTTGCATGTCGATGAGTATGAAAACCGGCAGGAGCCATAGGAGTTGTCTTACTTTATTGTATGACCTGCGTGTCAATGAAAAACGCCATGTAATTACTTTACTTTATTGCTAACCGTTAGCCATAGCAGTAGAAGTAATAGTTGGCGAGACAACTTCATGAATACACGATGATGGAGATCATGATGATGGAGATCATGGTGTCATGCCGGTGACGAAGGTGATCATGCCGCACCTCGAAGATGGAGATCAAAAGGCGCAAGATGATATTGGCCATATCATGTCACTTTATGATTTGCATGTGATGTTTGTCATGTTTACATCCTATTTGCTTAGAACGACGGTAGCATAAATAAGATGACCCCTCACAATAATTTCAAGAAAGTGTTCCCCCTAACTGTGCACCATTACGAAGGTTCGTTGTTTCAAAGCACCACGTGATGATCGGGTGTGATAGATTCTAACATTCGCATACAACGGGTGTAAGCCAGATTTACACATGCGAAACACTTAGGTTGACTTGACGAGCCTAGCATGTACAGACATGGCCTCGGAACACGAGAGACCGAAAGGTCGAACATGAGTCGTATGGTAGATGCGATCAACATGAAGATGTTCACCGATGATGACTAGTCCGTCTCACGTGATGATCGGACACGGCCTAGTTGACTCGGATCATGTATCACTTAGATGACTAGAGGGATGTCTATCTAAGTGGGAGTTCATTAAATAATTTGATTAGATGAACTTACTTATCATGAACATAGTCAAAAGGTCTTTGCAAATTATGTCGTAGCTCATGCTTTGGTTCTACTGTTTTAGATATGTTCCTAGAGAAAATTTAGTTGAAAGATGATAGTAGCAATTATGCGTACTGGGTCCGTAAACTGAGGATTGTCCTCATTGCTGCGCAGAAGAATTATGTCCTTAATGCACCACTCAGTGTGCTGAACCTCGAGCGTCAGTTGTGGATGTTGCGAACATCTGACATACACGTTTTGATGACTACATGATAGTTCAGTGCGTAATGCTAAATGGTTTAGAATTGAGGCACCAAAGACATTTTTGAAACATCACAGTACATATGAGATGTTCCAAGGACTGAAATTGGGATTTCAGACTAGTGCCCATGTCAAGAGGTATGAGACCTCTGACAAGTTTCTTAAGCCTGCAAACTAAGGAAAAAGCTCAATCATTGAGCATGTGCTCAGATTGTAGTTCAAATTTGAATTATGGTGGGGAGGTGGGGCACCTCCACCTGGCTTGGGAGGCAAGCCACCACCTGTTTGGCTTTGGGGGCAAGTCTCCCTAGGATTTTCCCTAGGGAGATCCAATCTGCTTGGCCACCGCCCCCTAGGAGAAACCCTAGGGCGCCTCCCCCTCTCCCCTTGCCCCTATATATAGTGGAGGGGTGGCAGGGCAGCCGCACACCTTCCCTGGCGCAGCCCCTCCCTCCTCCAACTCTTCCTTCTCCTCCGTAGAGCTTGGCGAAGCCCTGCAGGAATACCACAAGCTCCACCACCACGTCGTCGTGCTGCTGGAGTTCTCCCTCAAATTCTCCTCTCCCCTTGCTGGATCAAGAAGGGGGAGACGTCCCCGGGCTGTACGTGTGTTGAACGCGGAGGCACCGTCCGTTCGGCGCTAGATCGGATCTTCCGTGGTTTGAATCACTGCAAGTACGACTCCATCAACCGCGTTCTTGTAACGCTTCCGCTTAGCGATCTTCAAGGGTATGAAGATGCACTCCCTCTCTCTCATTGCTAGTATCTCCTAGATTGATCTTGGTGACACGTAGGAAAATTTTGAATTATTGCTACGTTCCCCAACAAAATGACCCCTGAAATTTTCCAAATTTTCACATGACTGTTGTATTAGTGCACGTTCAAAGTAGAAAAAAATTGAAGGCCGTAAGAGAAACGTATCTCCCGTTCATCATCAAACATGCATTGTTCCATCTCAGAACCATGAGCCTTCTAGTGAGTTGCTCCGGTTTGTGAGGGGGGTGTGTCCAAACTTTCGTCAAACCGGCCAATTTTTTTACCACATCATCTTGGTGGCATGACATTACATCGAGCAAGGTTTCATGTTTTTCTGATCATTTTTTAATTTTTTGAAATTAAAATGCCATGGCACTCCATGCATGTGTCCATGTCGTGAGACCAATATGTTTGAAAATTCCTTCTAATTTATTGCACACATAATTAACTCGCACACAAGTACACAAATATGAATTTTCAAACCGTTATGGTTAGCTGTTGCATGTAGATGTAGTTCAAATTTGAATTACGGTCATTAAATGGCTAGAAAATCACTTAAATGTCTTTAAAAGGTCAAATGACCCCTGAAATTTTCCAAATTTTCACATGACAGTTGTGTTAGTGCATGTTAAACGTAGAAAAAATTTGAAGGCTGCAAGGGGAAGCTATCTCCCATTCGTCATGAAACATGCATTGTTCCCTCTCGGAACCACTAGCCTTCTAGTGAGTTGCTCCGATTTGTGAGAGGTGTGTGTCCAAACTTTCGTCAAACATGCTAATTCTTTTACCACATCATCTTAGTGACATGACATTACATCAAGCAAGGTTTCATGTTTTTCTGATCATTTTTTAATTTTTTGGAATTAAAATGCCCTGGCACTCCA
The DNA here is from genome assembly GCA_032464435.1 of Aegilops umbellulata. Lineage (NCBI taxonomy): Eukaryota > Viridiplantae > Streptophyta > Magnoliopsida > Poales > Poaceae > Aegilops > Aegilops umbellulata. The sequence goes on along the minus strand of CP136056.1, from coordinate 330,133,437 downwards.
TGCATACATATGCATGTGTCCATGTCGTGAGACCAATATGTTTGAAAATTCCTTCTAATTTACTGCACATGGAATTAACTCGCACACAAGTACACAAATATGATTTTTCAAACCATTATGGTTAGCCTCTCGGAACCACGAGCCTTCTAGTGAGTTGCTCCGGTTTGTGAGGGGGGTGTGTCCAAACTTTCGTCAAACATGCCAAAAATATTACCACGTCATCTTGGTGGCATGACATTACATCAACCAGGGTTTCATGTGTTTCTGATTCTTTTTAATATTTTGTAATTTAAATGCCATGGCACTCCATGCTTAATTGTGTCATAGCCGTTAGACCAATAAAATTCCTTCAAATTTATTGCACATGGAATTAAATCGCACACAAGTACACAAATATGATTGTTCAAACCATTATGGTTAGCCTTTGCATGTACATCTAGTTCTAATTTGAATTACAGTCATTAAATGGCTAGAAAATCACTAAAATGTCTTCAAAAGGTCAAATGACCCCTGAAATTTTCCAAAATGTGACATGACAGTTGTATTAGTGCACATTACACGTAGAAAAAATTTGAAGGCCGTAAGAGGAAGCTATCTCTCGTTCGTCATCAAACATGAATTATTCTTTCTCGGAACCACGAGCCTTCTAGTGAGTTACTCCGGTTTGTGAGGGGTGTGTGTCCAAACTTTCGTCAAACATGCCAACTTTTTTACCACATCATCTTGGTGGCATGACATTACGTCAAGCAAGGTTTGATGTGTTTCTGATATTTTTTAATTTTTTGGAATTTAAATGCCATGGCACTCCATGCTTAATTGTGTCATAGCCATTAGACCAACATGTTTGAAAATTCCTTCCAATTTACTGCACATGGAATTAAATCGCACACAAGTACACAAAATATGACTTTTCAAATAGTTATGGTTAGCTATTGCATGTACATGTAGTTCAAATTTCAATTACGGTCATTAAATGGCTAGAAAATCACTTAAATGTCTTAAAAGGTCAAATGACCCCTGAAATTTTCCAAAATTTGACATGACAGTTGTATTAGTACTACAAATTTTCTCGTACGTTTAAAACACCATCCATTGCCACTTTACTCCAAATTCGTCTTTCATAGCTAAATATTTGCGATGAAAATTTATGGGTCTATTTAAGTCTTCCTCCTTAAGCTTCAATGGCTCATCTGCTCCAGTGCCAGCAACCCCCGAATCCACGAATCCCGATCTACATTCCCGCACCCCCTTCTTGCAAACATGACGTCGTGGAAACGCTTCGTGAAGGCCCGTACGATGGTCGCGTCCCCCCCCCCCCCCGAGCGTCGCCTCCTGCGCCGAGAGCGTGGCTGCCTACGTGGAGAGTGCCGCCGCATCTGCATTGAGCACGTCTGCGGCAGCCGACAGGGTAGCTGCAGCAGCTGAGACGGCTGCAGCTGCTGCTGCGACGGCAGCTGCAAACGCCGAGAGCGCTCGAGCTGCCGTCCGTGCCGCCGATGTCGCCCTGGCCCGGGTCGAGGCCATCCACGCCAAGATCGAGGATGCACACGCCAAGATATTTCAGGCCACCTTGGAATCCAGCATGCAACCCATGTCCGAAAAGGCGGTGGTGGCCATGGAGCACCTGCTCCCTCACGAGGTTTCCGAGCGGGAGCTGGAGATGCAAGAGGCGGTGGAGATTGAGGAGCGCCAGGAGGAGCAGTTGCGTGTGGCCGAGGTCGAGGTAGAGAAGAGTCGGTCCGTCGAGGAATCGGCGGTGGAGTACCAATGCGAGCTCTAGCGCAGCCACTACTACGAGTACTACAACCTTGAGGGCAGCACCAAGGACAAGGACGCGGTCGACTTCAGCAGGGGGGACGCGGAGTCCACCAACGACGGCATGTCGCCAGGACAAGTCATCGATGTCTCATCACACCGGCGATGCATAGGCCGGCGCGGCAGCGGATTTGTTAAAATTATGCATACTTAGGCTTTGTTTTTAATGCTGGTCTTTTGTTAGAGCAATGTTTAGGTCAACTGGCTCTATTTAATTACTAAAATTGCTTGATTCAGTAAGTGTGGTATGTCTGCTGTACGCTCTTTTGTGTGCCAAAATTTGCAAGAGATGTTAAATTATGCAATGACGTACCCGAGGAAATTTCCACCAAAATTTGAATTATCAAACTCATACCGTGCGCGTAAAGCAGAAGAATCGTTTGCGATGCACACAGTTGTTCAAAGTGAATGGTCCGTCGGCACCACACGCAAAGTTTCCCTCCACATTTCCAAAAGTTTGGCCTACCGCCAAAATATCTATCCCCACCCCCCTCCCCCCTTCCCCACCCCCTTTTCTCTCCGACCACAAGTCACATTTCCCCTGTTTCCTCCTTCCTTCCTTTCTAAGCTATAGCCGCTTCCTCGCTCTCGCCGTCTCGCATCCTACCACCGAGGTCGCCATGGTCATCTTCAAAGACCTCTCCAGTGGTTCCTCCTTCAACGATGACTCCTTCACCACCCGTGTATGCATCTCTTCTCTCTCTCTCTCTCTCTCTCTCTCTCTCTCTCTCTCTCTCTCTCTCTCTCTCTCTCTCTCTCTCGGGCTATGACTTGGAATGAAGGATTTTTACCCGGCGGTCGATTTGAGTCATTTCTTCCTCTTGTAGCTCCCTAGGACCATCAATGGCAACGAATGGAGCGGGGTGGCTGAAGATCTATCTTCTCGTTGTCACCATTAATCTCCATGCATGAAGCTAGTTGTGTTTGAATCTGTGTACAGTGGGAGGAAGTTTCTGGCATGTGCAGAGAATGTTAGATCCTCTTTCATTGTTACAAATCATTTGGTAGATGTGATTCAGACACTGTCACGGTCCCAACCCATTCATACCACACCTTCAACCAAACGCATCCTAAGACAGTGTCACCATTTGTACCTAGTATCTAAAATTGTTGCCATCTCATCAGCGGTGCCATTAGAAAATTATTTGGCACCGCTTCAGCAGTTTGTGCAGCCAACTTTGGTCCACACATCCAAGAAACCAAGTAGTAAAATACTAAATCTTTATGGCACGAAGGAACTGCGCATCGGAGCAACTAGGTTCTTCGGAGTCCGGGTCCCTAATTTTTTTCTGCTGCATCGGCTCGCCAGTGCAGGGCACCGGTGCGAGATGTAGCAACAGTTGTCTTTACACCAGTTTTGGCATACATAGTGGACAGCCTTAGTGCTATTAGTTCTATGTTACTAAATTTGTGCATGTACACACCTGTTAGTATCAATTTGCTGTCATCCAAACATTGTCGCTATGCTATTGCAGTTATATTTACCTTCCTCATAAAATGTTCAATTTGTTATTTATTGTACATGAGTAAGTACTTGTGGCATTGTTGTAGTTAATTATAGCTTCTGATGTTTCAGAATCTGGTTGTTGTCTCAGTAGCAATTAATTCATTTGCACATTGATCTTTTTGAGAAGATATGTCATAATTAACATGTTTCTTCAGTTTTTCAAAATAAGCATTGGTGATTTTCTATGTTGCTATAAACCCATTTCCCCTACAATTGTTACTTATCTAGTTTTAAATATTATAGGATGAACGGAAGTGTTCTTACTTGGAGTGGGTTGATCAAGAGTGGCCACAGTCTTTGAAGATGTGCCTAGCAAAGCTCTTGAGCATGTATGAGGAAGAGAACAGAGGTAGGCTTAGAGAAAGTGTTGTCAACGCTGAAGAATATTTGAAGATGCGGGATAAAAAGAGGAAGGTGGAGAATGATCTTAGATTTTTTAAATCAGACTTTTCTAAGATGGTGTTGGCAAAGGAGGAGGCACTTTCCCAGTTGGCCAGTGCAAAACAGGTTCTAACTGAACTGAAAGTAGAGGTGGATAAGACGAGCCTGGATGATCTCGTTTAGGGAAATGAATATATTGTTCTAATATTATTCTTATGAAGTTGAACTAGCTATATGTTGTACTATGTTGTTTTCAGGTAGCTATCGTACTGTGATGTTAAAATATATTTATGTGTCTGATATGAAATTGGCAAATAGTTGTTCGATATGAAATGTGCATTTGCGTAATACTGGAATTATTAATTGTAAACTAATAAACCTGCTAAATGTGTCATGGAACTTTGCAAACAGTTCTAGCAGTAAAAGCGCTTATGATGGATAGCCCAATGCCACACAGTTTTCTTCATCAAACCGTGTGTGATGTAGTTGATAAAAGCAAACGGTTAACCAAGGCAGAGCGTGTGTGATAGTTACACCTATAACACACGGGCCTATAAATAAACCTTTGTGGGATGTACATACGAACGGAAACGTTTTCCCTGGATTGACTGTGTGGGATTTACATACGAATGGAAACGTTTTCCCTGGATTAACTGTGTGGGATGTACGTACGACCGGAAACATTTTCCCTGGATTGACTGTGTGGGATGTACATTTGAACGGAAACGTTTTCCCTGGATTGACTGTGTGGAATGTACATATGAACGGAAATGTTTTCCCTGGACTGTGTGTGATGTACATAAGAACGGGAACGTATTCCTTGGATTGACTATGTGTGATATACATACGAACGGAAATGTTTTTCTAGGATTAACCGTGTGGGATGTACATACAAACGGAAATGATTGGGTTTCGATGCCTCGCCCAATCGCACACGAGCTCATTTTGCCCCAGCCTATGTCGCAGGAGGGCCTATCCCCGGCGGTTTCTGGGTCATGTGGCAAGGACCCCCCTATCACCCACACTCACTTGGCGACGGTTCCAAATGCCATCGCGGAAAGGGGTTTAAAACCGTTTGTATAGCACCGACGTGTACCAGTGGTAGCACCATGTTTTTCATATAGAGAGTCTCCTATGTTGTCACTTACATATACTAGTGGGTATTTTTCATTATAGAGTAAGATGCACACCCACTTAGTTTTCAGTTTGAGCTCTCATACACTTATATCTCTTAGTGCATCTATTGCATGGCAATCCCTACTCCTTGCATTGATATCAATTGATGGGCATCTCCATAGCCCGTTGATTAGCCACATTGATGTGAGACTTTCTTACTTTTTTGTCTTCTCTATATTTACCCCTATCATCATACTCTATTCCACCCATAGTGTTATGTCCATGGCTTGCGCTCATGTATTGCATGGGGGTTTAAAAAGCTGAAGTGTGTTAAAAAGTATGAACCAATTGCTTGGCTGACAGCGGGGTAGTACATGATAAATACTTTGTGTTAAGAAGATGGAGCATGAAAAGACTATATGATTTTGTAGGGATAGCGTTCTTTAGCATTGATATTTTGAAAGACATGATTATTTGTTGGGATGCCTAAGTATTAATGTCTTTATCAAATTATAGATGCTTTGAATCACTCGTGTCTTAATATTCCTTCCATGATTAGACATATGATCAAGACTATACTAGGTAGCATTCCACATCAAAAATTATCTTTTTTATCATTTACCTACACGAGGACGAGCAGGAATTAAGCTTGGGGATGCTGATACGTCTCCGTTGTATCTATAATTTTAGATTGTTCCATGCTAATATTATACAACTTTTATACACTTTTGGCAACATTTTATAGTATTTTTTGGGACTAACATATTGATCCAGTGCCCAGTCCCAGTTCCTGATTGTGGCATGCTTTTTGTTTCACAGAATATCCATATCAAACAAATTCCGAACATGGTAAGAATTTATGCAGAATTATTTTGGAATATATGTGATTTTTGGGAGGTGGAATCAACGGAAACGGAGGCCCACCGCCTCCACAAGTCACATGGGCGCGCCCCAGCCCGCTGGCTCGTGGTGGTGCCTTGTTGGCACCCCGTAAGTTGGTTGGGGCTCTACTTCGGGCGCAAGGTGTTGGAAATATGCCCTAGACGCAATCATAAAGTGGTTATTATTATATTTCCTTAATCATGATAAAGGTTTATTATTCATGCTAGAATTGTATTGACTGGAAACTTAAATACATGTGTGGATACATAAACAAAAACCATGTCCCTAGTAAGCCTCTACTAGACTAGCTCGTAAATAAAAAGATGTTTAAGGTTTCCTAACTATAGACATGTGTTGTCATTTGATAATGGGATCACGTCATTAGTATAATGATGTGATGTACAAGACCCATCCGTTAGCATAGCATATGATCGTTCAGTTTTTGCTACTGCTTTCTTAATGTCAAATACATATTCCTTCGACCATGAGATCATGCAACTCCTGAATATCGGAGGAATGCCTTGTGTGCTATCAAACATCACTTCATAACTGGGTTATCATAAAGGTGCTCTACAGGTATCTTCAAAGGTGTCTGTTGAGTTGGCGTGACTCAAGATTGGGATTTGTCACTCCCTATGAAGGAGAGGTATCTCTGGGCCCTCTCGGTAATACAACATCACAAGAAGCTTGCAAGCAATGTGACTAAGGAGTTAGTCATGGGATCTTGTATTACAGAACGAGTAAAGAGATTTGTCGGTAACGAGATTGAACTAGGTATGTGTAGCGACCCGACCTCAAACAGTCAAGTCTCTGTGCTTCAGTGTCATCCCTGGATCGGTAATGCTGACAAACACAGTACTCGATTTATAACAGAGTAGCAATCACACACTTATTACATGAATGTCTCAAAAGAGAAATTATTACAATAAATATGGCTTAAGGCCATCTAATACGATAACAGCGGAAGGCTTGGAAGAATAAAGTGAGTCCATCAACTCCAACGGCATAGCTGAGCTGCACGGCAACGAACTAACAAACCTTACTCCTCGTCTGAAAAGCCTGCAACATAATGCGTTGCAGCCCGAAAACGGGTCAGCACATGGAATATGCTGGCAATATAACACAGTAGAGCAAGAACAGAATAATGCTATCACTACATGCATATTTGGCTTGTGGAAAGCTCTATGCTTATAGTTTTTGCGAAAAGCCAAATTTTCCCTACAACAAAGGAATAGATTTTAATTTAACTATCATGGTAGTTGAAACATCATTGAGAAGGTTCCTCCAACTCAATCCCAATTAGAGTAATTATCAATCCAACAATATTAATTTAAAAGAGTGATGAGATACTTAAGATACTCCAAGTAATAGATACTCAAGATTGTCCATAACCGGGGACATGGCTAACCAGGATTAGATTGTACACTCTGCAGAGGTTTGCACACTTTTCCCCACAACACTTGATCGCCTCTGTTGGATTTCTCACACTACATGGTGTTTGAGAAATGGATGACCGAGACACGGTCTTTCAGAAACATTAACTCTCTCCTCCGGGCAGACCATACCAAACCTACAAACCCACTACCTGCTGATCTACCTCTTCGAGAGCTTCACGTAACTTACTCAACTATGCTAGAGCCCATAATAGCTTGTGGCTGCACACGGAAGTTTGTAGCATGAATCATCTCAGTTCCCTTTGAGCCTGGGTGGCGGTCCATAGGAAAATCACACGGAACCCCGGGATTTCCAAAAATACAGACAACACTGGATTCTCCAGGTGCCTCAATCCACCCAGATGTGTATTTAAGTTGCCACCTTAAGTTGAACCATTAATTAACATTCTCACATCTGTCATGGATTTCACTCACCCAAACCACGTCTACGAGCATAGCATAGCAATATAAGCAACGCGTAGAAGTAACTCCCAAGGGTTTGAATATAACAGGGTAATAGGTTCTACCTCATCAACTACTTCCTAACCCACATGTTAATGACATCCTAATCATGCAATGTTTGAGGATGGAAACTAATGCATAAAAACTGGGTATGGAAAGAGTATGATCAATGTGTTTCTTGCCTTGCTGACGATCCGCGAAACCTAGGGACTCGTAGTAGCACGCTTTGCACTCCGGGAATTCTATCGCAAACAAACAATAGCATACATAAGCAATCAAGCGAAGATGCACAGGCAAAACTCAAATAATAAGAATTGACCAGAAAGTTCAACTTAAGAACTCCGGTTTGCAAAAAGAATCAAATCAAACGGAGCAACGAAACTCAAACGGCGAAAGAAACAAGATCCGTTTAATAATCTGAACTAAAGTGAAATTTTACAGTACCAAAATCTTTTTCAAGTTGATTAAACATAAAGAGGGTCTCGAGGCGAAGATCTAGGTGCTTGAATCGCCTGATTCTGATAACCGAGCAAAAAGATAAACTGAAACGAAAATCGGATCAGAAATCACGATCGGAAATAATCGCGGAAAAATCCGAGAAAAAGAAAACTAACTAACAGGCTAACGAACGAGCGTTCGTTGTCTGTAACTATCGAGCGAAAACCGTTCGTTAAAACGAACGTACGGACGAACGAACGTCCGCTAAATAGAAGGACCGAGAAAAACCTGCGAACCGATCAAAAAACGAACTAGGGTTTTTCTAAAAAAACGAATCAGTTTTCTTAAAAAAATTGCGGTGGCGAAATGGCGCGTTACCTCTGGCGAGGCTCCGGCGAGACGGGGCTCGGGCGGAGGGGCGACGGGGCAACGGCGGCGCGGTGCGGCGAGGGACGGCGGCGACGACTGCAGCGGCGGTGAGGCGCGGGTGGCGGCGGCGCGGCTCGGGAGGCGGGGTTGCGGTGGCGGGGTTGGTGGTGGTGGCGGGGGCTCGGGCGGCGTTTATAAAAGGCGGGGGCGGGGTGGCTTGGAGGAGGGGGCAAGGCGGCGACGGAGGAGTCCGGCTCGGACTCCAGTCCGAGTCGGCGGCGGAGCGCGGTCTCCGCGCGGGAGACGGCGGCGGCGGGGAGATGGGCCGGCCCGGCTGGGTTTCGGCCCAGTTGGTGCTTGGAAAAAAAAATCCGCCGAACAGAAAACAAATCTTAGAAAATAAAATAAAAATCTAAAAAATGCCAAAACAAATTTTCGCCGTCTAAATAGAATATTTAGAACGAGATGAACATTTTCTTGGCCCTAAAATGCAATTTTGAAAACGTGCAATTTTCTAATGCAAGTAAAATCCAAATAAAAATCAAATATTTGATTTTAATATTTTTCCTCCAGTATTTCAATTATTTTGGAGAAGTCATATTATCTCCTCTCATATATTTTAATATGAAATATTTTTTGGAGAGAAGAATAATTAAAACCAAAATCCTCGTTTCAATATTTGATAAAAATCAAATATGAAAACCGGGAAATCCCCAACTCTCTCCGAGGGTCCTTGAGTTGCTTAGGATTTCGAGGATCGCGAAATGAAAGGCAATAAAATATGATATGCATGAATGACCTATGTATAACATTCCAAATTAAAAATTTGGGATGTTACAAACCTACCCCCCTTAAGATGAATCTCGCCCTCGAGATTCGGGTTGGCTAGAAAATAGGTATGGGTGGTCTTTGCGAAGATCATCCTCTCGTTCCCAGGTGGCTTCATCCTCGGTATGGTGGCTCCACTGAACTTTGCAAAACTTGATCCTTTGCTGCGGGTGACTCGACTGGCAAACTCAAGAATATTTACTGGTTTCTCCTCATAAGTCAAATCACTGTCGAACTGAATCGCCTCCAAGGGTACTGTATCTCTTAACAGTATATCGGCCATCTCAGCATGACACTTCTTCAACTGTGAAACGTGAAACACATCGTGAGCTCCTAACAGTCCTTCAGGTAACTCCAACTTGTAGGCAACTGCTCCCATACATTCCAAAACATGATACGGTCCTACAAATCTCGGAGCTAACTTCCCCTTAACTCCAAAACGTTTCACTCCTCGCAAGGGTGATACTCGCAGATATGCTCTGTCTCCAATTTCATAGGTTACCTCCTTGTGTTTCGAGTCTGCGTAACTCTTCTGCCTGGACTGAGCTATCTTCAGTCTATCTCGAATCAGCTTAACTTTCTCTTGAGACTCCTTGATCAAGTCTGGTCCAAACAACTATCGGTCTCCTACTTCATCCCACATCAGTGGTGTTCTGCACCTTCGTCCATACAAGGCTTCGAACGGTGCCATCTTCAAACTGGTTTGGTAACTATTGTTGTATGAGAACTCTGCGTAAGGCAAATTGTCATCCCAACTAGATCCATAATCTAGCGCACAGGATCTCAACATGTCCTCCAGAATCTGGTTGACTCCCTCGGTCTGTCCATCCGTCTGCGGGTGAAATGATGTACTGAACTCCAATCTCGTTCCCAAGGTCTGGTGCAGTTGATGCCAAAACTTTGAGGTAAAATGTGTTCCTCTGTCTGATACGATGGTCCTCGGAACTCCATCCAGACATACGATCCTGGACATATATATCTTGGCCAACTTCGCACATGTATAAGTTGTTTTCACTGGGATAAACTGAGCCACTTTGGTCAAGCGATCAACTACTACCCATATAGAATCATATCCTGATTTGGTCCTGGGCAATCCGGTGATAAAATCCATGCCAAGTTTATCCCACTTCCATTCGGGTATCGGCATAGGCTGTAACAATCCTGCTGGCTTTTGATGTTCGGCCTTCACTCTTTGACATACATCACATACGGCTACATACTCGGCAATATCCTTCTTCATCCCTGTCCACAAGAAACGTTCCTTCAAATCCAAATACATCTTGGTGTTTCCAGGGTGTATCGAGTATGGTGAGTCATGAGACTCCTGAAGTATTAACTTCCTGATGTCTATGTTATTGGGCACATAACCTCGGTCCTCAAACCATAAGGTATCGTGCTCATCCTCACAAAAACCTTTGGCCTTTCCTTTGCTCATTTTCTCTTTTATCTCGGCAATCTCTTTGTCATCCTTCTGAGCTTCTCGAATCTTTCCTAACAATGTCGACTGAACCTCCATTGTTGCAACAAAACCTCTAGGAACAATCTCCAATCGAAGTTCCTTGAGATCCTCTGGTAACTCCTTTGGTAATCCCGTACTCTCTAGGATATTAGCATAACTCTTCCGACTCAAAGCGTCTGCTACGGCATTGGCCTTACCTGGATTATAGTGCAGCTTCATGTCATAATACTTTATAAGCTCCAACCATCTCCTCTGCCTAAGGTTCAGTTCCTTCTGTGTGAAGATGTACTTCAAACTCTTATGATCCGCGTACACATCACAATGGTTTCCAATAAGGTAATGTCTCCAAGTCTTCAACGCATGCACTACGACTGCTAACTGCAAATCATGCGTGGCATAATTCAATTCGTGCGGTTTTAGTTGTCATGAGGCATAAGAAACAACTCTTCCGTCCTGCATAAGCACACTTCCAAGTCCTAAGCGAGAGGCGTCGCAATACACTTGGAAATCCTTACGTATATCTGGCAGTGTCAGCACTGGGGCTGTAGTGAAACGTTTCTTCAACTCCTGAAAACTTGCCTCGCAATCTTCCGTCCATTTAAACTTGGTATCCTTCTTCAATAACTCTGCCATTGGCTTCGCAATCTTAGAAAAATTCTCAATGAATCTCCGATAGTATCATGCGAGTCCAAGAAAACTGCGGATCTCGCTAACTGAAGTGGGTGCCAACCATTCAGTGACTGACTGAACCTTGCTAGGGTCTACTGCTATACCTTCTCCTGATATAACATGTCCAAGGAACCCGACTTCCTTTAACCAAAACTCGCATTTGCTGAACTTGGCATACAACTGATGTTCCCTGAGTTTCTCGAGAACTAAACGCAAATGCTCCTTGTGCTCCTGTTCATTCTTCGAGTATACCATTATATCATCAATAAACACCACAACAAACTTGTCCAAATATTCCATGAACACCTTGTTCATCATGCTCATGAAATAGGCAGGGGCGTTAGTCAGTCCAAACAACATGACCGTATATTCGTATAACCCGTATCGTGTGGTGAATGCTGTCTTTGGTATATCCTTCTCTCGAATCTTCAACTGATGGTATCCTGATCACAGATCGGTCTTCGAAAACACCTTAGCTCCTTGCAGCTGATCAAACAAATCATTGATCATCGGAAGCGGGTACTTGTTCTTCATGGTCACTTCATTCAAGGCCCGATAATCAACAACCATTCTTAGGGACTTATCCTTCTTCTCAATCAAAAGCACTGGGGCTTCCCACGGTGATGAACTCCGTCGAATGTAGCCTTTCTCCAATAACTCCTTGATCTGTTTCTTAATCTCCTCTAGATCATTCACGGGCATCCGATAGGGTCTCTTTGATATTGGCCCGGTACCTGGCAATAGCTCTATCAAAAACTCGATATCTCGATCCGGTGGCATGCCTGGTAACTCCTCTGGAAAAACATTAGGGTAATCCTTCACTACAGGCATTTCCTCCTGAACAACTCCCGTGAGGGTATTCACTTGGCTCCTCCTAGGCACATGCCTGGATACACACTTAATCCTTTTTCCCTCCGGGGTGGTAAGATAAATCGACTTACTAGCACAGTCAATGCTTCCTCCATACTTTGACATCCAGTCCATGCCTAATATCACATCCAATCCTTGTGACTCCAAGATAATTAGGTCGGACGGAAAAACATGGTTGCCAATGGTTAGGGGTATCTGGTTGCACCATCGACTAGCCATATATTCTGCTCCAGGTGAACTCACTAATAGAGGGGTCCTATGAATCCCCTTGATATTTATGAATGCTATGCACCAGTATCAAAAAGAACAAGAGCGGTAAATGACTTAACCAAAAACTTACCTATAACCGCGTCTGGCTGCTCTTCAACCTCCTCCATGTTAACGTGGTTCACTTGTCCTTTGTTGAATGGATTGGGCTTCTTCCTAGCACTCCCATTTCCGTTTCCATTCTTCCCTTCAGGGCACTCCGTGGCATAGTGTCCAGTCTTCCCGCACTTATAGCAAGTAATGTGACTTAGATCTCTTTTGGCGGGTGTGGCTGGATTGGGGCGGTTCTGATTGTTGTTAGTTATGTTCCCATTTTTGTTCTTAGAACCATTGTGGTTATGCGAACCTCCTCCGGTGTGGTTATGACCTCCATGGTTATGAACAAGTCCTCCCGAGTTCGGGGTTAGGCGAGGCTTCTGCTAAGCTCCTGAGTTATACCTCCCTTGTCCATACTTCCTATTACGGATCTCAATCTGCTGCTGCTTCCCTTCAATGATAAGAGCCTTATCTACCAACTCCTGGTAGTTGTTCAAGGTTGCTACCATCAACTGCATGCTCATCTCATCATGCAGCCCTTCCATAAACTTCTCCTGCTTCGCGGCATCTGTGGCCACATCATCAGGGGCATAGCGAGATAACTTACTAAACTCATCCATGTACTGAGCCACAGTACGATTTCCCTGGCGTAAGTTGCGAAACTCACGCTTCTTCATATTCATGGCTCCAGTTGAGACATGGGCTGTGCGGAAAGCTTGCTGAAACTGATCCCAAGTGAGGTTGGCTATGGGGAAAGTGGCCGTGTAATTCACCCACCATGAGGCCGCTGGTCCATCCAATTGATGTGCGACAAAGCGCACCTTCTCAGCATCTGTGCAACCTACGGTGGTCAACTCCCTTCCAATACGGTGTAGCCAATCATCAGCAACTATAGGCTCGGTGCTACTGGAAAATACCGGCGGCTGTAACCTCAGAAAACGGGCTAGGTTATCAACTGGGGGTGGGTTGTTGTTGTTTGCCCTGGTTCTGAACTAGCAATTGCATCAAGGTGTTCTGTTGCTGGATCAACTGAGTGAGCTCCGGCGGGAAGGCAAATCCGGTGTCACGTCTCGGAGGCATCTGATGGGTTTAGATGGAAGAGATCAGAAGAGAAAAGGGGTCTAATGAGAAAGCACTACCCATATGCACATGAGACAAACACAAACATTTCACTCAATCAATCAAGCAAGGAAATACAAGCGGTCTAGAACTATCGAAAAGTGCTCAACTACTACTAAATACATGGGGGAATACTACTAATTATTTGTTGGTCATCTAGAAATTTTGATCGGTGGAAGACTCCATGATATCTGCTCCAGCTTCGTCTTCAAAGTCATCATCACTAGGGTCAGAGTCGGTGTCGTCGATAATTATGTAGTTGTCCGGGCAAGTGGAATCGTCGTCTTCTCTTCCCGGCGCTGGATCTCCCATGAATACTCGGACCTTCTTTACTAGGTCGTCATTCTTCTCCAGTAGTGTATTAATTTCCTCCTCATATCCATCGCGTATAAACTTGAGTTCTTCCTCCAGCTCGATGATCCTAGTCTTCACCTTCTTCAAGTTCATAATATCTGAGCACATCTAGTTCTCCTGACGTCGAATGTGCTGGTTTAACTTCTGGATGAAAGCTGCAATGGATCTGTCCTTCTTGGTGCTGATCATCTCCCATTGCTCGTCTCGGCGCCCACATATCTGGTAGATAGTGTCCTTAAGATCCTTTCTATAGACTTCTCCAATGCGTCCCATGGTAATGTGGGCTGCCATGCTCTTGCCTAGACTCCAGGTGGGTGCTTCGAAAGAAAATTCTATGTGTTTAGTTGTTGGCGAGAACGTCCTTCCTGGAACTTGTACTTGAATCACCCAGCGCTCCTCTTCTGGTAAAGTGGTGTTGTACGTCCCGGTGAAGCTTGGTATTCCAATGTTCAAGTACCTAGTGACTTCCTTCAAGTGGCGTCCAAAGGGTGTGTCTTCTTCCGGCTGTGACCTAAGGAGTAGAAAATGGAGAGGAGTCAGAAATGAGTAGAGAAGAGTGACCTAGGGCTTATCTTAGTGGTCGTGTCCTACACTCAGCGTGTGGTCTGATACCATCTTGTAGCGACCCAACCTCAAACGGTCAAGTCTATGTGCTTCAGTGTCATCCCTGGATCGGTAATGCTGACACACACAGTACTCGAAGGATTTATAACAGAGTAGCAATCACACACTTATTACATCGAATGTCTCAAAAGAGAACTTATTACAATAAATATGGCTTAAGGCCATCTAATACGATAACAGCGGAAGGCTTGGAAGAATAAAGTGAGTCCATCAACTCCAACGGCATAGCTGAGCTGCACGGCAACGACCTAACGAACCTTACTCCTCGTCTGAAAAGCCTGCAACATAATACGTTGCAGCCCGAAAATGGGCCAGCACATAGAATATGCTGGCAATATAACACAGTAGAGCAAGAATAGAATAATGCTATCACTACATGCATATTTGGCTGGTGGAAAGCTCTATGGTTATAGTTTTTGTGAAAAGCCAATTTTTTCCTACAACAAAGGAATATATTTTAATTTAACTATCATGGTAGTTGAAACATCATTGAGAAGGTTCCTCCAACTCAATCCCAATTAGAGTAATTATCAACCCAACAATATTAATTTAAAAGAGTGGTGAGATACTTAAGATACTCCAAGTACTAGATACTCAAGATTGTCCATAACCGGGGACACGGGTAACCATGATTAGATTGTACACTCTGCAGAGGTTTGCGCACTTTTCCCCACAACACTCGATCGCCTCTGTTGGATTTCTCACACTACATGGTGTTTGAGAAACGGATGACCGAGACACGGTCTTTCAGAAACATTAACTCTCTCCTCCGGGCAGACCATACCAAACCTACAAACCCACTACCTGCTGATCTACCTCTTCGAGAGCTTCATGTAACTTACTCAACTATGCTAGAGCCCATAATAGCTTGTGGCTGCACACGGAAGTTTCTAGCATGAACCATCTCAGTTCCCTTTGAGCCTGGGTGGCGGTCCATAGGAAAATCACACAGAACCCCAGGATTTCCAAAAATACAGACAACACTGGATTCTCCAGGTGCCTCAATCCACCCAGATGTGTATTTAAGTTGCCACCTTAAGTTGAACCATTAATTAACATTCTCACATCTGTCATGGATTTCACTCACCCAAACCACGTCTGCGAGCATAGCATAGCAATATAAGCAACGTGTAGAAGTAACTCCCAAGGCTTTGATTATAACAGGGCAATAGGTTCTACCTCATCAACTACTTCTCAACCCACATGTTAATGACATCCTAATCATGCAATGTTTGAGGATGGAAACTAATGCATAAAAACTGGGTATGGAAAGAGTATGATCAATGTGTTACTTGCCTTGCTGACGATCCGCGAAACCTAGGTGCTCGTAGTAGCACGCTTCGCACTCTGGGAATTCTATCGCAAAAAAACAATAGCATACATAAGCAATCAAGCGAAGATGCACGGGCAAAACTCAAATAAGAAGAATTGACCAGAAAGTTCAACTTAAGAACTCCGGTTTGCAAAAAGAATCAAATCAAACTAGGCAACGAAACTCCAACGGCGAAAGAAACAAGATTCGTTTACTAATCTGAACTAAAGTCAAATTTTACAGTACCAAAATCTTGTTCAAGTTGATTAAACAGAAAGAGGGTCTCGAGACGAAGATCTTGGTGCTTGAATCGCCTGATTCCGATAAACGAGCGAAAAGATAAACTGAAACGAAAATCGGATCAGAAATCACGATCGGAAATAATCGCGGAAAAATCCGAGAAAAAGAAAACTGATGAACAGGATAACGAACGAGCGTTCGTTGTCTATAACTATCGAGCAAAAACCGTTCGTTAAAACGAACGTACGAACGAACGTCCGCTAAATAGAAGGACCGGGAAAATCCGGCGAATCGATCAAAAAAACGAACTAGGGTTTTTCTAAAAAAACCGAATTGGTTTTCTTAAAAAAACGGCGGCGGCGAAACGGCGCGTTACCTCTGGCGAGGCTGGCGAGGCAGGGCTCGGGCGGTGGGGCGCCAGGGCGACGGCGGCGCGGCGCAGCGAGGGGCGACGGCGGTGGATGCAACGGCGGCGAGGTGCGGGGGGTTGCGGCGCGGCTCGGGAGGCGGGGCTACGGCGGCGGGGTTGGTGGTGGTGGCGGGGGCTCGGGCGGCGTATATAGAGGTTGGGGGCGGGGTGGCTTGGAGGAGGAGGCAAGGCGGCGGCGGAGGAGTCCGGCTCGGACTCCTGTCCGAGTCGGCGGCGGCGACGGCACGCAGTCTCTGCGCGGGAGATGGCGGCGGCGGGAAGATGGGCCGGCCCGGCTGGGTTTCGGCCCAGTCGGCGCTTGGAAGTTTTTTTTAAAACAATTCCGTCAAACAGAAAACAAATCCTAAAAAATAAAATAAAAATCTAAAAAATGCCAAAACAAATTTTCACTGTCTAAATAGAATATTTAGAACGAGGTGAACATTTTCTTGGCCCTAAAATGCAATTTTGAAAACGTGCAATTTTTCTAATGCAAGTAAAATCCAAATAAAAAACAAATATTTGATTTTAATATTTTTCCTCCAGTATTTCAATTATTTTGGAGAAGTCATATTATCTCCTCTCATATATTTTAATATGAAATACTTTTCGAAGAGAAGAATAATTAAAACCAAAATCCTCGTTTCAATATTTGATAAAAATCAAATATGAAAACCGGTAAATCCCCAACTCTCTCCGAGGGTCCTTGAGTTGCTTAGGATTTTGAGGATCGCGAAACGAAAGGCAATAAAATATGATATACATGAATGACCTATGTATAACATTCCAAATTGAAAATTTGGGATGTTACAGTATGAGATACCGACGATCGAATCTTGGGCAAGTAACATACCGACGGACAAAGGGAACTGCATAAAAAGATATCGGATCCTGGACTTCATGGTTCAGCCGATAAAAAGATCATCATGGAATATGTAGGAACCAATATGGGCATCGGGTCCCGCTATTGGTTATTGAATAGAGAGGTGTCTCGGTCATGACTACATGATTCCCGAACCTGCAGGGTCGCACGCTTAACGTTCGTTGACGCTAGAGTGGTATTGGGTTATTTGATGATTGGTAACTGAATGTTGTTCGGAGTATCGGATAAGATATCGGATGTCACGAGGAGTCTTAGAATGGTCGGCAGGTAAAGATTTATATATGGAAAGTTGTTTTCAGGGTTCCGAAAAAGTTTCAGTTTTTTCGGTATTGTACCGGCAGGCTTCCAGAAGGTTCCGGAAACTTCCAGAGGAGTACGGAAGTCCACCAATACTTCCACCACGTCCGAAGGGTCGGCATGGACTGAGGGGAGGCTCCATGGCTTGCTACTTCTTGCGCTTGCGTTGGTTTTTCGCTTGAAGAGGAAAGGGTGATGCAACAAAGTAGAGATAAGTATTTCCCTCAGTTCGAGAACCAAGGTATCAATCCAATAGGAGACAACGCACAAATCACCGAATACCTGCACAAACAATCAAACAACTTGCACCCAACGCGATAAAGGGGTTGTTAATCCCTTCACGGTTACTTGCAAAAGTGAGATCTGATAGAGATAGATAAGTGATAAAGTAAAGATTTTTGGTATTTTTGGTTTATAGATCGGAAAGTAAAAGATTGCAAAAATAGTAGATCGGAAACAAATATTGTAGATCAGAAACTTACATGATGGAAAATAGACCCAGGGGCCATAGGTTTCACTAGAGGCTTCTCTCAAGATAGCAAATAATACGGTGGGTGAACAAATTACTGCCGAGCAATTGATAGAAAAGCGCAAAGTCATGACAATATCTAAGGCAATGATCATGAATATAGGCATCACGTCTGTGTCAAGTAGACCAAAAAGATTCTGCATCTACTACTATTACTCCACACATCGACCGCTATCCAGCATGCGTCTAGAGTATTAAGTTCATAAAGAACGGAGTAACGCATTAAGTAAGACGACATGATGTAGAGGAATTAACTCAAGCAATATGATGAAAACCCCATCTTTCTATCCTCAATGGCAACAATACAATACGTGCTTTGCTGCCCCTAATGTCACTGGGAAAGGACACCGCAAGATTGAACCCAAAGCTAAGCACTTCTCCCATTGCAAGAAAAACCAATCTAGTTGGCCAAACCAATCCGATAGTTCGAAGAGAATTACAAGGAGGTCAAATCATGCATAAAAGAATTCAGAGAAGATTCAAATAATATTCATAGATAAGCTGATCATAAATCCACAATTCATCGGATCTCGGCAAACACACCGCGAAAAAGTATTACATCGAATAGATATCCTAGAACATCGAGGAGAACATGGTATTGAGAATCAAAGAGAGAGAGAAGAAGCCATCTATCTACTAGTTATGGACCCGTAGGTCTGTGGGAAACTACTCGCGCTTCATCGGAAGGGCAATAGAGTTGATGTAGAAGCCCTCCGTGATCGAATCCCCCTCCGGCAGGGTGCCGAAAAAGGTTCCTAGATGGGATCTAACGGGTACAAAAGGTTGCGGTGGTGTAAAAGTGTTTTTGTGGATGCCTCTGGTGGTTCGTGGATATTTGGGAATATATAGGCGGAAGAATTAGGTCAGGAGGGTCACGGGGGGCACAAGGGTGGGGGGCGAGCCCTACCCCCCCTGGGCTTGCCCTTCATCCTTGTGGCCGCCTTGTGGCTCCTCCGACTTCATCTCCAAGTCTCCTGGTTGTCTTCTGGTCCAAGAAAAATCATCGCGAAGGTTTCATTCCGTTTGGACTCCGTTTGGTATTCCTTTTCTGCGGAACTCAAAAACAAGGAAAAACAGGAACTGGCACTAGGCTCTAGGTTGATAGGTTAGTTCCAAAAATAATATAAAATAGCATATTAATGCATATAAAAATCCAAAACAGATAATATAATAGCATGGAACAATCAAAAATTATAGATACGTTGGAGACGTATCAAGCATTCCCAAGCTTAATTCCTGCTTGTCCTCGAGTAGGTAAATGATAAAAACAAAAAAATTGATGTGCAATGCTACCTAACATATTTATCCATGTAATTTTCTTTATTGTGGCATGATTGTTCAGATCCATAAGATTCAAAACAAAAGTTTAATATTGACATAAAAACAATAATACTTCAAGCATACTAACAAGGCAATTATGTCTTCTCAAAATAACATAGCCAAAGAAAGCTTATCCCTACAAAATCATATAGTCTAGCTATGCTCCATCTTCATGACACAAAATATTCAAATCATGCACAACCCCGATGACAAGCCAAACAACTATTTCATACTTTTGATGTTCTCAAACCTTTTCAACTTTCACGCAATACATGAGCGTGAGCCATGGACATAGCACTATAGGTGGAATAGAATATGGTGGTTGTGGAGAAGACAAAAAGAGGGAGATAGTCTCACATAAACTAGGCGTATCAACTGGCTATGGAGATTCCCATCAATAGATATCAATGTGAGTGAGTAGGGATTGCCATGTAACGGATGCACTAGAGCTATAAGTTTATGAAAGCTCAAAAACAAAACTAAGTGGGTGTGCATCCAACTTGCTTGCTCACGAAGACCTAGGGCAATTTGAGAAAGCCCATCATTGGAATATACAAGCCAAGTTCTATAATGAAAAATTCCCACTAGTATAAGAAAGTGACAACATAGGAGACTCTCTATCATGAAGATCATGGCGCTACTTTGAAGCACAAGTGTGGTAAAAGGATAGTAACATTGCCCCTTCTCTCTTTTTCTCTCATTTTTTTATTTGGGCCTTTCTCATTTTTTTGGCCTCCTTTTTTTGTCTGGAGTCTCATCGCGACTTGTGTGGGAATCATAGTCCCCATCATCCTTTCTTCACATGGGACAATGCTCTAATAATGAAGATCATCAAACTTTTATTTACTTACAACTTGATACTTAGAACAAAATATGACTCTATATGAATCGGCGGTGTACCGGGATGTGCAATGAATCAAGAGTGACATGTATGAAAGAATCATGAATGGTTGCTTTGCCACAAATACGATGTCAACTACATGATCATGCAAAGCAATATGACAATGATGATGCGTGTCATAATAAACGGAACGGTGGAAAGTTGCATGGAAATATATCTCGGAATGGCTATGGAAATGCCATAACAGGGAGGTATGGTGGATGTTTTGCAGAAGGTATATGGTGGGTGTATGGTACCGGCGAAAGTTGCGTGGTACTAGAGAGGCTAGCCATGGTGGAAGGGTGAGAGTGCGTATAATCCATGGACTCAACATTAGTCCTAAAGAACTCACATACTTATTGCAAAAATCTATTATTTATCGAGACGAAGTACTATGCGCATGCTCCTAGGGGGGTAGATTGGTCAGAAAAGACCATCGCTCATCCCCGACCGCCACTCATAAGGAAGACAATCAATAAATAAATCATGCTCCGACTTCATCACATAACGGTTCACCATACATGCATGCTACGGGAATCACAAACTTTAACACAAGTATTTATCAAATCCACAATTACTCACTAGCATGACACTAATATCACCATCTTCATATCTCAAAACAATCATAAGGAATCAAACTTCTCATAGTATTCAATGCACTTTATATGAAAGTTTTTATTATATCCCTCTTGGATGCCTATCATATTAGGACTAAATTTATAACCAAAGCAAATTACCATGCTGTTTAGAGACTCTCAAAATAATATAAGTGAAGCATGAGATTTCACCAATTTCTATGAAATAAAACCACCACCGTGCTCTAAAAATATATAAGTGAAGCACTAGAGCAAAATTGCCTAGCTCAAAAGATATAAGTGAAGCACATAGAGTATTCTAATAAATAACGATTCGTGCGTGTCCCTGTCAAAAGGTGTGTACAGCAAGGATGATTGTGGCAAACTAAAAAGCAAAGACTCGAATCATACAAGACGCTCCAAAAAAAACACATATCATGTGGTGAATAAAAATATAGCCTCAAGTAAAGTTACCGATAGACGAAGACGAAAGAGGGGATGCCTTTCGGGGCATTCCCAAGCTTAGGCTCTTGGTTGTCCTTGAATATTACCTTGGGGTGCCTTGGGAATCCCCAAGCTTAGGCTCTTGCCACTCCTTATTCCATAGTCCATCAAATCCTTACCCAAAACTTGAAAACTTCACAACACAAAACTCAACAGAAAAATCTCATAAGCTTCGTTAGTATAAGAAAATAAATCACCACTTTTGGTACTGTTGTGAACTCATTCTTTATTTATATTTGTGTAATAACTACCATATTCCAACTTTTCCATGGTTCATACCTACCGATACTACCCATAGATTCATCAAAATAAGCAAACAACACATAGAAAACAAAATCTGTGAAAAACCGAATAGTCTGTAGCAATCTGTAACTCTCGAATACTTATGTAACTCCAAAAATTCTGAAAAACTAGGAAAACCAGAGCAATTTGTGTTCCAATCCAGTGCAAAAAGAATCAGATCAAAAGCACGCTTCTGTAAATTAATAAAGTTATTTTCCTGGGCGCAAAAGTTTCTGTTTCTCAGCAAGATCAAAACAACTATCACCGGTCGTAAGCTATCCCAAAGGTCTTACTTGGCACAAACACTAATTAAAATACAAAACCACATCTAACCAGAGGATAGATGAATTATTTATTGAAAAACAGCAAGGAAAAATATTGGGTTGTCTCCCAACAAGCACTTTTCTTTAAAGCCTTTTAACTAGGCAATGATAATTTCAATGATGCTCACATAAAAGAGATGAATTGAAGCACAAAGAGAGCATCATAAAACACGTCACAAACACATCTAACTCTAACAAACTTCCTATGCATAGGCATTTTATAAGCAAACAGATTATCAAGGCAAGAAAAACTAGCATATGCAAGGAAGAACAAAGAGACGATAGCAATCTCAACATGAAGAGAGGTAATTTAGTAACATGAAAATTTCTAGAGCCATATTTTCCTCTCTCATAATAATTACATGTAGTATCGTAAGCAAACTCAACAATATAGCTATCACATAACATATTCTCAACATGATCCACATGCATGCGAAGTTGACACTCTTCCAAAATAGTGGGATTAACATTAACTAAAGTCATGACCTCTCCAAACCCACTTTTATCAAAAATTTCATAAGATTGAACATTCTCAAAATATGTGGGATCTACAGTTGACACTCTTCCAAACCCACTTTCAATATTATTGAACACACTATTATCAATCTCATATCCATCATGGGGCTTAAATAAATTTTCAAGATTATAAGAAGAATCACCCCAATCATGATCATTGCAACAAATAGTGGACATAGCAAAACTAGCATCCCCAAGCTTAGGGTTTTGCATAACATTAACATAATTGACATTAATAGAACTTATAATATCATCATTGCAATCATACTTTTCATTCAAGGCACTACCGTGAATCACTTTATAATTTTCTTCTTTCAACACTTCATCACAATTTTTAGATTCACGAATTTCAAGCAAAACCTCATAAAGATAATCTAGTGCACTCAACTCACTAACAATTGGTTCATCATAATTGGATATCTTAAAAATATTAGCAAGTGGATGGGGATCCATATCAATAGATTTTTAGCAAGCGAAGATGCAAGCATATAGAAGGCACATGGCAACACAAGCAAACAAAAAACAAACGAAAAGACGAACAAAAAGGAGACAAATAAAAAGGCAAATCTTTTAGAAAATCATTTTAGAAGTGGGGGAGAGGAAAATGACAGGAAAATGGTGAATAATGTAATGCAAGAGATGAGAGTCTCTTATGGGTACTTGGCATGTCTTGACATGGCATAGATATCCCCGGCAACGGCGCCAGAAATTCTTCCTGCAACTTCTTGAGCTTGCATTGGTTTTTCCCTTGAAGAGCAAAGGGTGATGCAGCAAAGTAGAGATAAGTATTTCCCTTAGTTCGAGAACCAACGTATCAATCCAGTAGGAGACAACGCACAAATCACCAAATACCTGCACAAACAATCAAACAACTTGCACCCAACGTGATAAAGGGGTTGTCAATCCCTTCAGTTACTTGCAAAAGTGAGATCTGATAGAGATAGATAAACGATAAAGTAAATATTTTTGGTATTTTTGGTTTATATATCGGAAAGTAAAAGATTGCAAAAATAGTAGGTCGGAAACAAATATTGTAGATCAGAAACTTATATGATGGAAAATAGACCCGGGGGCCATAGGTTTCACTAGAGGCTTCTCTCAAGATAGCAAATAATACGGTGGGTGAACAAATTACTTCCGAGCAATTGATAGAAAAGTGCAAAGTTATGATGATATCTAAGGCAATGATCATGAATATAGGCATCGTGTTTGTGTCAAGTAGACCAAAACGATTCTGCATCTACTACTATTACTCCACACATCAACCGCTATCGAACATGCATCTAGAGTATTAAGTTCATAAAGAACGGAGTAACGCATTAAGTAAGATGACATGATGTAGAGGAATTAACTCAAGCAATATGATGAAAACCCCATCTTTTTATCCTCGATGGCAACAAAACAATACGTGCCTTGCTGCCCCTACTGTCATTGGGAAAGTACACCGCAAGATTGAACCCAAAGCTAAGCACTTCTCCCATTGCAATAAAAACCAATCTAGTTGGCCAAACCAAACCGATAGTTTGAAGAGAATTACAAAGATATCAAATCATGCATAAAAGAATTCAGAGAAGATTCAAATAATATTCATAGATAAGCTGATCATAAATCCACAATTCATCGGATCTCGGCAAACACACCGCAAAAAACCATTACATCGAATAGATCTCCAAGAACATTGAGGAGAACATGGTATTGAGAATCAAAGAGAGAGAAGAAGCCATCTAGCTACTAGCCATGGACCCATAGGTCTATGGTAAACTACTCACGCTTCATCGGAAGGGCAATAGAGTTGATCTAGAAGCCCTCTGTGATCGAATCCCCCTCCGGCAGGGTGCCGGAAAAGGTTCCTAGATGGGATCTCACGGGTATAGAAGGTTGCGGCGGTGGAAAAGTGTGTTCGTGGATGCCTCTGGTGGTTTGGGTATATTTGGGAATATATAGGCGAAAGAATTAGGTCAGGAGGGTCACAGAGGGCCCACAAGGGTGGGGGCACGCCCTACTACCCTAGGCGCGCCCTCTGTCCTTGTGGCCGCCTTGTGGCTCCTCTGACTTTATCTCCAAGTCTCCTGGTTGTCTTCTGGTCCAAGAAAAACCATCGCAAAGGTTTCATTCCGTTGGACTCCATTTGGTATTCCTTTTCTACGAAACTCGAAAACAAGTAAAAAACAGGAATTGGCACTGGGCTCTAGGTTAACAGGTTAGTCCCAAAAATAATATAAAATAGCATGTTAATGCATATAAAACATCCAAAGCAGATAATATAATAGCATGGAACAAGAAGGAGGAGACGTCATCGAGCCACACATGTGCTAAACTCGGAGGTGTTGTCTGTCCGGCACTAGATCAGTTGGATTGTGATCGGATCGTGAAGAGTATGACTACATAAACCACGTTATATACGCTTCCACTTAGCGATCTACAAGGGTATGTAGATGCTCTCCCCCTCTCATAGCTATGCATCTCCATGGATACATCTTGTGTGTGCTTAGAAATTTTTTGTTTTCCATGCAACGCTTCCCAGCATTGGCATCAAGATCCAGGTCTATGCGTAGATGATATGCACGAGTAGAACACAAAGGAGTTGTGGGTTGTGATGTTCATATTGCTTACCTCCAATGTCTTATTTTGATTTGGCGGTATTGTGGGATGACGCGGCTCGGACCAACCTTACATGTCCATGCACATGACACCGGTTCCATCGACTAACATGCAACTTGCTTAGCATAAAGGTGGCTAGCGCGTGTCAGTTTGTCCCACTTTAGTTGAATCTTATTCGACTATGGCGGTCCTTGCAGAAGGTTAAATAGCAACTTGATAATCACCATTGTGGTTTTGTGTAGGTAAGAACGGTTCTTACTAGTAGCCTGTAGCAGCCACGTAAAACTTGCAACGACAAAGTAGAGGACGTCTAACTTGTTTTTGCGGGGTATGTTATGATGTGATATGGTCAAGATGTGATATGATATATGTTGATGTATGAGATGATCATGTATTGTAATAAGTTCACGACTTGCATGTCGATGAGTACGACAACCGGCAGGAGCCTTAGGGTTGTCTTTAATTATTGTATGACATGTGTGTCAATCACTAAGCACCATGTAATTGATTTACTTTACCGCTATGTGTTAGAAATAGTTGTAGAAGCAATAGTTGGCAAGACGACCCCAACGCAATGATGGAGATCAAGGTGTCGCGCCGGTGATGATGGATATCATGCCATTTCTTTGGAGATGGAGATCAAAAGCACAAGATGATGATGGCCATATCATGTCACATATTTTGATTGCATCTGATGTTTATCCTTTTTGCATCTTATTTTGTTTAGAACAATGGTAGCATTATAAGATGATCCCTTCACTTAATTTCAAGATAAAAGTGTTCTCCCCGAGTATGCACTGTTGCTAAAGTTCGTCGTTTCGAAGCACCTCGTGATGATCGGGTGTGATAGACTCTATGTTCACATACAACGGGTATAAGCCAGTTTTGCACATGCAGAATACTTGGGTTAAACTTGACGAGCCTAGCATATACAGACATGGTCTCAGAACACTGGAGACCGAATGGTCAAACATGAATCATATAGTAGATATGATCAACATGGAGATGTTCACCATTGAAGACTACCCCATCTCACGTGATGATCGAACATGGGTTAGTTGATTTGGATCATGTGTCACTTAGACAACTTGAGGGATGTTGATTTAAGTGGGAGTTCATTAGTAATTTGATTATTTGAACTAAACTTATCATGAACTTAGTCCTTAGAGTCTTTACAAATCTATGTTTTAGATCAATGGCCCATGCTACCGTTCCCTTGAATTTTAATGCATTCCTAGAGAAAGCTAAGTTGAAATATGATGGTAGAAACTACACGGACTAGGTCCGTAACTTGAGGATTATCCTCATTGCTGCACAGAAGAATTATGTCCTTGATGCACCGCTAGGTGACAGACCTGCTGCAGGAGCTGATGCAGACGTTATGAACGTCTGGCATGCTCGATCTGATGACTACTCGATAGTTTAGTGTGCCATGCTTTACGTCTTGGAAGCGGGACTTCAAAAGCGTTTTGAACGCCACAGAGCATATGAGATGTTCCAAGAGCTGAAGTTGATATTTCAAGCTAATGCTCGAGTTGAGAGATATGAAGTCTCCAACAGGTTCTTTAGCTGTAAGATGGAGGAGAACAGTTCTGTCAGTGAACACATACTCGGAATGTCTGGGTACCACAACCACTTGACTGAGCTGGGAATTGATCTTCCAATTGAGAGTCTTATTGATAGAATTCTTCAGTCACTGCCACCAAGCTACAAAGGCTTCGCGATGAACTATAGTATGCAAGGGATGATGAAGATGATTCCCGAGCTCTTGGCGATGCTAAAATCGGTGGAGGTAGAAAGCAAGAAAGAGCATCAAGTGTGGATGATTAACAGGACCGCCAGTTTCAAGAAAAAGGGCAAGGGAAAGAAAGGGAACTTCAAGAAGACCGGCAAGCAAGTTGCCGCTCCCGTGAAGAAGCCCAAAGTTGGACCCAAGCCTGAGACTGAGTGCTTCTACTGCAAGGGTAATGGTCACTGGAAGCAGAACTGCCTCAAATACTTGGCAGATAAGAAGGATAGAAAATTGAACAAAGGTATATTTGATATACATGTTATTGATGTGTTCCTTACTAATGCTCGTGGTAGTGCCTTGGTATTTCATAATGGTTCGGTTACTCTTATTTGCAACTCAAAACATGAGCTGTGGAATAAACGAAGATTGGCTAAGGATGAGGTCACAATGCACATCGGGAATGGTTCCAAGGTTGATGTGATCGTCGTCGGCACGTTACCTCTACATCTACCTTCGGTATTAGTTTAGACCTCAATAATTGTTATTTGGTGCCAGCGTTGAGCATAGACATTATATCTGGATCTTGTTTATTGCGAGACGGATATTCATTTAAGTCAGGGAATAATGGTTGTTCTATTTGTATGAGTAACATCTTTTATGGTCATGCACCCTTAGTGAATGGTCTATTCTTGTTGAATCTTGATTGTAGTGACACACATATACATAATATTGATGCCATAAGATGCAAAGTTGATAATGATAGTGTAACATATTTGTGGCACTACCGTTTAGGTAATATTGGTGTAAAGCGCATGAAGAAACTCCGTACGGATGGACTTTTGGAATCACTTGAGTATGAATCATTTGATACTTGCGAACCATGCCTCATGGGTAAGCTGACTAAAACTCTGTTCTACGGAACAATGGAGCAAGCTAATGACTTACTGGAAATAATACATACCGATGTATGCGGTGCGATGAGTATTAAAGCACGCAGCGGTTATCATTATTTTCTAACCTTTGAAGATGATTTGATTAGGTATGGGTATATCTACTTTGATGAAACACAAGTATGGAACATTTGGAAAGTTCAAAGAATTTCAGAGTGAAGTGGAGAATCACCGTAACAAGAAAATAAAGTTTCTACGGTCTAATCACGAAGGCGAATATTTGAGTTACGAGTTTGTCCTTCATTTAAAACAATGTGGAATTGTTTCACAACTCACGCCACCTGGAACACCACGGCGTAATGGTGTGTCCAAACGTCATAATCGTACTTTATTAGATATGGTGCGTTCAATGATGTCTCTTACCGACTTGCCACTATCGGTTTGGGGTTATGCATTAGAGACATTCGCATTCACGTTAAATAGGGCACCATCTAAACCCGTTGAGACGACACGTTATGAACTATGGTTTGGCAAGAAATCTAAGCTGTCGTTTCTTAACGTTTGGGGATGCAACACTTATGTCAAAAGGCTTCAGCCTGACAAGCTCGAACCCAAAGCAGAGAAGTGCGTCTTCATAGGATACCCTAAAGAAACTATTGGGTATACCTTCTATCACAGATCCGAAGGCAAGATCTTTGTTGCCGAATGGATCCTTTCTAGAGAAGGAGTTTCTCTCAAAAGAAGTGAGTGGGAGGAAAGTAGAACTTGATGAGGTAGTTGTACCTTCTCTCAAATTGGAAAATAGCACATCAGAGAAAACTGTTCCCGTGATGCCTACACCAACCAGAGAGAAGCAAGTGATATCATGAAACTTCAGATCAAGTTACTACCATACCTCGTAGGTCGACCAGAACATGTTCCGCACCAGAGTGGTGCGGTAATCCTGTCCTGGAAGTCATGTTGTTGGACAATAGTGAACCTATGAACTATGAGGTAGCTATGATGAGCCTAGATTACGACAAATGGCTTGAGGCCATGAAATATGAGATAGGATCCATGTATGAGAACAAAGTGTGGACTTTGGTGGACTTGCCCAATGATCGACAAGCCATTGAGAATAAATGGATCTTCAAGAGGAAGACTTACGCTGATGGTAATATCAGTCTCTACAAAGCTCGACTTGTCACAAAAGGTTTTCGACAAGTTCAAGGGGTTGTCTACATATAGGGATAGATCGAGACGCTTAATAGGACTTTCACAAAGCACATACCTTGACAAAGTTCTGAAGAAGTTCAAAATGGACCATTCAAAGAAAGGTTTCTTGCCTGTGTTGCAAGGTGTGAAATTGAGTAAGACTCAATGTCCGACCATGGCAGAAGATAGAGAGAAAATGAAAGTCATTCCCTATGCCTCAGCCATAGGTTCTATTATGTATGACATGCTGTGTACCAGACATGATGTGTGCCTTGCCATAAGTTTTGTAGGGAGATACCAAAGTAATCCAGGAGTGGATCACTGGACAGCAGTCAAGAATATCCTGAAGTACCTGAAAAGGACCAAGGATATGTTTCTAGTTTATGGAGGTGACGAAGAGCTCATCATAAAGGGTTACGTCGATGCTAGCTTCGACACAGATCCAGATGACTCTAAGTCACAAACTGGATACATATTTATATTGAATGGTGGAGCTATCAGTTGGTGTAGTTCTAAGTAGAGCGTCATGGCGGGATCTACATGTGAAGCGGAGTACATAGCTACTTCAAAAGCAATGCATGAAGGAGTCTGGATGAAGGAGTTCACATCTGATCTGGGTGTAATACCCAGTGCATCGGGTCCAATGACAATCTTTTGTGACAACACTGGAGCAATTGCCTTAGCCAAGGAATCTAGGTTTCAAGAGAACCAAACACGTCAAGCGACGCTTCAACTCCATTCGCGAAAAGGTTAAGGATGGAGACATAGAAATTTGCAAAAATACATATGGATCTGAATGTGGCAGACCCATTGACTAAACCTCTTCCGCGGGCAAAACATGATCAACACCAAGACTCCATGGGTGTTAGATTCATTACTATGTAATCTAGATTATTGACTCTAGTGCAAGTGGGAAACTGTTGGAAATATGCCCTAGAGGCAATAGTAAGGTGGTTATTATTGTATTTCCTTAATCATGATAAAGATTTATTATTCATGCTGGACTTGTATTGATCGGAAACTTAAATACATGTGTGGATACATAAACAAATACCGTGTCCCTAGTAAGCCTCTACTAGACTAGCTTGTTGATCAAAAGATGGTTACGGTTTCCTAACCATAGATATGTGTTGTCATTTGATAACGGGAGCACATCATTAGTAGAATGTGATGTGATGGACAAGACCCATCTGTTAGCATAGCATATGACCGTTCAATTTTTGCTACTACTTTCTTAATGTCAAATACATATTCCTTCGACCGTGAGATCATGCAACTCCCCGACACCGGAGGAATACCTTGTGTGCTATCAAACGTCACTTCGTAACTGGGTGGTCATAAATGTGCTCTACAGGTATCTCCGAAGGTGTCTGTTGAGTTGGCGTGATTCAAGATTGGGATTTGTCACTCCCTATGACGAAGAGGTATCTCTGGGCACTCTCGGTAATACAACATCACAAGAATCTTGCAAGCAATGTGACTCAGGAGTTAGTCATGGGATCTTGTATTACAGAACAAGTGAAGAGACTTGTCGGTAACAAGATTTAACTAGGTATAAGATACCGACAATCGAATCTCGGGCAAGTAACATACCGACGGACAAAGGGATCTACATACGGGATTAACCGAATCCATGACATCGTGGTTCAACCGATAAAGATCTTTGTGGAATATGTAGGAACCAACATGGGCATCCAGGTCCCACTATTGGTTATTGACCAGAGAGGTGTCTCGGTCATGACTACATGATTCCCGAACCCGCAGGGTCGCACGCTTAACGTTCGTTGACGCTAGAGTGGTATTGGGATATTTGATTATTGGTAACCAAATGTTGTTTGGAGTCCCGGATAAGATTCCGGACGTCACGAGGAGTCTCGGAATGGTCGGGGGGTAAAGATTTATATACGGAAAGTTGTTTTCAGGGTTTCGAAAAAAGTTTCAATTTTTTCCGTATTATACCGGGAAGCTTCCCTAAGGTTCCGGAAACTTCCAGAGGAGTCCAGAAGTCCATGAAGGGTTCCACCACGTCCCAAGGGTCAACATCGGCTGAGGGGAGGCTCCATGGCCTTATTGGGCCAAGCGCACACAAGTCCCTCAAGGCCCATGAGTTGGGAAAGGTGGAAACTCCACATTTGTATGGAAGGGAAGGAGGAGGACTAGGATTCTTTTTTTTTGAAACATGACTAGGATTCCACCTCCTCCCCCCTTGGCTGTGCCCTAGGGTTTGGAGGGGCTATTCCCCACACCCCTCCACCTATATATAGAGGGGAGGGGCGCCCCAAGAGGACAGACAAAGCCCTTGGTGCCCCTCTCTCTCTCCTGTTACTTCGTAGTTCCACCGCCTCGTCCCGGCGATGCTTAGCAAAGTGTTGTTGGTGCTCCACCACCACAATCACCACCACGTCGTCGTGTTGGTTGTGATCCCATCTACTTTTCTCCCTCTTGCTAGATCAAGAAGGAGGAGACGTCATCGAGCCGCACGTGTGCTAAACTCGAAGGTGCCGTCCGTTCGGCACTAGATCGATTGGATCGTGATCGGATCATGAAGAGTATGACTACATCAACCGCGTTATATACGCATTCTCTTAGTGATCTACAAGGATATGTAGATGCTCTCCGTCTCTCGTAGATCTCCATGGATAGATCGTGCGTGTGCGTAGAATTTTTTTTTGTTTTCGGTGCAACGTTTCTCAACACAAGGAAGCTTATATCCGAAAAATCGTGTTAAAATTTCAGTGCAATCAGAGTTATGAATCTCCGGATATTTAAAAAACGGTTGTCGGCAAGAAAACAGGATCATGAAACAGAAGAGAACAGAGAGATAGATCCAATCTAGGAGGGGCTCTCGCCCCTCCGCCGCCATGAAGGCCATGGACCAGAGGGGGAACTCTCCTCCCATCTAGGGGGAGGCCAAGGAATAAGAAGAAGGAGGGGGCTCTCTCCCCCTCTCCCCAGGTAGCGCCGGAGTGCCACCGGGGCTAGGATCCTGATGGCGATCTACACCAACAACCTTGCTACCGTCAACACCAACTTTCTCCCCCTCTATGCAGCGGTGTAACCTCTCTATTCCCGCTATAATTATCTACTTAAACATGGTGCTCAACACTATATATTATTATCCAATGATATGTGGTTATCCTATGGTGTTTGAGGAGATCTATTTTGTCCTATGGGTTGATAGATAATCATGATTGGTTTGAGTTGTATATTTTATTTTGGTCCCCTACGGTGCCCTATGTGTCACGCAAACGTGAGGGATCCCCATTGTAGGGTGTTGCAACGCGTTCATGATTCGCTTATGGTGGGTGACGTGAGTGACAGAAGCACATACCCGAGTAAGGGGGGTTGTTGCGTATGGGATAAAGAGGAATTGATACTTAATGCTATGGCTGGGTTTTACCTTAATGATCTTTGGTAGTTACAGGTGCTTGCTAGAGTTCCAATCATAAGTGCATATGACCCAAGTACAGAAAGTATGCTAGCTCATGCCTCTCCCTCATATAAAATTGCAATAATGATTACCGGTTTAGTTATCGATCACCTAGGGACAAATAACTTTCTTTTGTGAGAAAACCTTTATACTAAACAACTAAATTTATTATCTTGCAATTTATTCATAGTTTTATTCTCGCAAAGTACTTCTAGTTTTATTCTTGTTCTAAGTAAAGCGGACATTAAGTGTGCATAGAGTTGTATAGGTGGCCGATAGAACTTGAGGGAATATTTGCTCTACCTTTTCCTCGTTGGGTTTGACACTCTTATTTATCAAAATGGCTACAAACGATCCCCTATACTTATGGGATATCATGGGACTCCGGAGCCCATCGCTCCTCCCCCTGCTCATGACGGGCTGGGGGAGGCGACATCCAGTCTGCCCCCCCCCCAAGCCAACATGGCGGGGGACGAGGAGTCGGTAGTCATGGACGAGGTTGATACCTCGGCCAATCAGGACCTGGGGGAGAAGATCCCCGAGGTTATCAAGAGAAAGTTGGGCCAGTCATTGGCCCAGCCAACGTCTGCCCCGGCTTCATCATCGCAGCTCGAGACCGCTCGACCCAACCCCCCGGCACCCAGCTCCAAGGTTGTACCACCACCCCCACCTCCTACTCAATGGAAAGCTAGCACGGGGTGGACGGAAGACATGGAGGAGGCCTTGAAGGGCTCCTCCCTCAAGGAAGAGCATCGCGCCTTAATAGGGGCGGTGCTGCAAGGTTTCCGGTCCACGGGAGCCAGCCTGCACGAGGTTTGTAAGAACCTCGTGGAGAGCTTCCAGTTATGCTTCACCTTTTTATCAAATTACCTTATCTGTTTGATCTTATTAATTTATGTATCTATTCAAGAACATGATCTCACGACCCTCTATATGGCATAGTGAGTGAGTAGCCCCCGAGCCCAAAGCTGGTTACGAAAAACCGGCATTTGGGTCCTATAACTTAGAAGGAGCTTGCCATGCAGCCCCCAGGACACTGTCTTAGGCCATTGACCTGGAATTTCAATATTTTGATTGTGGACTTTGTAATAAGGATCATTGCGGGTAGGTTTCGACCTCGGTTCCGGACCCCGTCTCCGAGGAGATAGCGGAGATGAACTGGAAGCTCGAGAGGTCCCAGGAGGACCTCAACCTGGTGAACCATAGGTTTGAGAACTCTCAAGGTAAGCAACCTGTACTTGCTGTTGATAAGTGTGTTATACGTGATATGTTGCACGAAAAAGTTGCAACGTATCTGTGCTGAGCGGAAAACTAAGGTTGAACTATTTTAATGATAGCATCATTAGCCGAGCTTGAGGCGCTCAAGTCCAAGCTCAGTAAAGCTCGGCAAGAGATGTATTAGCATAAGCCTGTGGCCACAAGGCGAAGGAGGCTTGCGCTGCCGAGAAGGTAGCCGCAGAGAAGGACCGGGCGCGGGTTGAGGAGGTCGAGGAGCCCCTGATATTCGAGGCCCGTGAGAAGCTTCAGGCAAAGGGAAAACAAGCGAAGGAGGAGCTCGAGAAGCTCCATCTTTCCCATGCCGATCTCAACACCACTGCCCGGGCTGACTGCGAGGTGCTCCAGCAGGTGGAGCAAAACACCTCGGGTAAGCGATATTTATTACAATGTGTGTTTGGCAGCAAAGGGTGCGTCGAGCTCACCCAGCTATGGCATTTCGCAGAAGTCTTCATGGATCTACCACAAAGTGTGATGGATGACATGGCGCACTTCGACCAGCTAGAGGGTCATGAGGCGGAGAAGGCGTTCTGGGGGCAGTTCCCGGGGTCTCCGTCATTGCAGCTGCTAAATCATCGAGTGAAGCAGCTGGTGGAGTTATTTCGCGTGACGAGACCGGCGCTCTAGGACCTCTGCATCACGCTGTGGCTAACCGAAGCCCTGTGGGTCAGCTTCTTTGGCCTTTCGACTCGTCTGCATATGCATTCCCCCACGTGAAGAGCTGGAAGAGGTTCGAGTGCTTTGAAGGGGCGCGGCGGGCATATGCCTGCGTGAAGACGCACTTCTGCAAGGTTGATGCAGTGAAGGTTTTCTCGGGCCCCCTTGCAGACAAGCCGCGCACCGTGGAGCAATTTTATCCCGAGGTGGAGGAGGGAGCCCAGATTACCGAGGCCATGTGTCCAAAGGACACATTGTATTTCTAGGTAATACTTCGGTATGCCAAAGTTTTGATATGTACAAAACTTATCATTTTATGGAATGAGTATGGATTTAAATTATTTCATGCATGTGTATTTTTATTTGGATATTTACCTCTTGTGCGACCGTTTTAAACTGAAAGTGGCCAGTTGTCGGCTTCTGCCCTAATGTAGAATATACAAAGGATGTTCCAAGATGCAGTTTTGACCCTTGGCCGACATCTCCTGGAGGCGGTCTCTGCTCATAGGAACTAGGCAGTCGGACTATGATGGCTTGAGAAATTTCACTTAGTCTTAGGAGTTTGGCTATGGGGACTGATGACGAGCCCCCGGTACGGGAAGTAGTAGGCCTTAGCAAGCTGAGGTCTAAGCCATGACATACTTCGGCTAAAAAGGAAAGCCCTTCGTTTAACACGGGTGATCTCTATCATCACGTCGCTTAATGCGGTTTGCGGATGGCCGACCAGTTCGCGCCTACCTAGATAGTAATTTTTTGGATTTCTCCACTGAGGCGCTCTTCCAATTAACCTGGCGGCACAATCGTAGTGGTTCTCCCATTACACCCTTAGCCGAATTCATCGAGAACGTAAGGGGTACACGTAGGAGCCGGGCAACCCAACTATTAACCAAAATCTAGGTTCGAAATTGATGCATATAAAGCCTAAATCCAAGACGATGAATACTTCGGACTTGCAAAGCAGGGGAGCGGGGCCCCTTAACGGTTGTATCTTTAAAGACATTCTTGTAGTGCAAAGGCAATGCCGATGCCACCCTCCGCGTCTGCACCACCCTCCTCCTCCTCCGTGCCACCCTCGCTGGTGCATTCCACCATGACCATCGGTGAGGCATGTGCCCTTTACTTGGACATGGTGCAGGAGGAGCGGCAGGAGTAGTTCCAGGAGGCTCAGGCTAATGCCGCCTAGAACCACTTGCTCCTCTAGGAGCACCAGTAGGCAGAGGAGCAGCTCACCGCCAGCAAGGCGATCGCGCCGGAAGCGGACCTGGTAGAGCAGACGGCACTGCTCAAGTCATACCATTCCGCTCCACAAATCCTCCTCAACCGATGGTGGTACCGTCAGCGTCGGGTGAAACTGGAGGCCACCTACAAGGAGTTCGACAAGGCAGTGGACGAGGTGTGGGGCAAGATCGATGACGAGGCGGAGGACATCTCTAGCTCCGCCGATGCCGCGCCCCGCCGCCACGACCAAGAAGTCAGCACATCCATAGGCGGCGCCAGCAGCAAGGAAGAGTAGTGCACAATAGATTGTCGCTGCTCGAGTCCCAAGAAGGCCACCGCTTCTCCCCTCCCGTTGAAGTCAAGCTTGTTGGGATCAACATTGGCGGCCGATTAGCCACTTGGAGGTGACGTGGAGGCGGACATCTTCACTTCCCAGGCCTCCGGAGGCGGGGTTGGAGAGCGCCGATGTGGAACTAGAGAAGGCAAAGCTTCAGTTCTCGGGGCTCATGGCCAGACACGGGGAATGAGCGCCGACAATCATAGATTAGGGGTATTAACTATACCTCCAGAGCCGGAACAGAACCACTTAGTTGATGTAAATGTAATGAAATATGTCATGTTTATATGAAATCCGTCATGTTTTATGAAATCCGGCATGTTTATATGAGATCCGGCCATGTTTGGACGAATTTCATCCGGTTAGTTCGCATTGTTGTTGAAATGTATGCGGGCTGAGAGAGCATGGTGCCCCCATGTGTGGTTTTGGTAATTGATGACATTCTCTATGGACTAATGGTTGACTTGAGTTATATTCGTAGGATTTGTCCATATGCATTTCTTGAAGTCCATTTGTTGGTTTCAAGGAGTTTATGTGTTGACAAAGATGTTATTCAAGGAATTATCCAAATATTGGTCATAGAGAAGACATAATACAAGGTTGATCAAGACTAAGTCAAAGAGTGAATCAAGGTGATCAACACAAAGCGTACAAGATGTACCAAGAGGGATCAAGTGATCCCATGGTATGGTAAGCATTGTACATTACGCTTTGTGTACTAAGCCATGGTCTACGTGAGAGTTCTGTGTGGGGTTAGGTATGTTTCCATGGGCTTGCGTCAATAGGATGATCTCATACAACACATGGAGGATGACATCAAGTGGTGATCGTCGTCAAGATTGCGGTGTGCAAGTTCAAGTGGAGCATCACGAAGAGATCATGCTTGAAGCTTGCCGTCCATTGTAGTGACAATGGAGTTGTGAAGATGTGCCGAAGAGTGGCTCACCCATAGTGGAGTATGGGGGAGCAACCAACTAGTCTTCACTGAGCCAACGCAATCAAGAAAGGTGGTCCAACTTGAGGAAGTCAAGATCGTCATCATCTAGCTCAATTGGACTATGTGCAAAGCAAAGGTTTGCCCTTGATAGGTTTTCTGTTTTACCATTCTCATGGTGGTAGTTGGGAGACCGGGTTATAGGATCGATTGTTATACTATCAAGGGGGGCCCTCCAGTGAGTAGCTTTATCGTTTCTTTTGTAGAGAGCTCAAACCATTGCATCCTTCCATCATCTTTCTTGGTTCTTGTTTGGTGTTTCTCTTTGTGATTTTTGGAGCTTATGGTCATCTTCATGAGAAGCTCAAGTTCTTCAAAAACGGAGTTCCTATGCATCTTTCTTGATGTTTTCAATGTGGGTGTTTATGTTGGTACTTCTCTGATGGAGGTTTCACTCATCTATATCATAGGCATAATCCTCCTGCTTCCATCCAACAAGCAGTAGTATTTGTCATCATCTATCCAACAAGCTTGAGTTTGCTTAATTCCGAGCTCATTTGCAGAAGTTATGACAGTTCTGGTTTTCCTGCTACCATCTGTTTGCTTAGGCTATTTTGAAGCTCACTAGCGATAGTACTGCCTTGGGTAGCGGTATACCGCTTGCTGGTACTTCCACGATTCTAGAGCCGCGAGCACTACCGCTTGTTTTTGGGCTTCTCGACTCATTTTCGCTTCGGCGGAGTAGGGCGGAAGTTGGGCACGGTAGTACCGCGTTCTGGACGGTAGTATCGCACCTGCCTAACAGTAGTATTGCTTTGCGGTACTTCCGCTGTGGACTACCGTCACACTACCGCTTATCTTCTTGCTTCTGTAGTCCCTCGCAGCCTCCATGGTAGTAGATGAAGGAAATGTGCCCTAGAGGCAATAATAAAGTTGTTGTTTATATTTCCTTATATCATGATAAATGTTTATTATTCATGATAGAATTTTATTAACCGGAAACTTAGTACATGTGTGAATACATAGACAAACAGAGTGTCACTAGTATGCCTCTACTTGACTGGCTCGTTGATCAAAGATGGTTAAGCTTCCTAGCCATTGACATGAGTTGTCATTTGATTAACGGGATCACATCATTAGAGAATGATGTGATTGACTTGAACCATCCGTTAGCTTAGCACTATGATCGTTTAGTTTATTGCTATTGCTTTCTTTATGACTTATACATGTTCCTATGACTATGAGATTATGCAACTCCCGAATACCGAAGGAACACTTAGTGTGCTATCAAGCGTCACAACGTAACTGCGTGATTATAAAGATGCTCTACAGATGTCTCCGGTGGTGTTTGTTGGGTTGGCATAGATCGAGATTAGGATTTGTCACTCCGTGTTTTGGAGAGGTATCTCTAGGCCCTCTCGGTAATGCACATCACTATAAGCCTTGCAAGCAATGTGACTAATGAGTTAGTTGCGGGATGATGCATTACAGAACGAGTAAAGAAACTTGCCGGTAACGAGATTGAACTAGGTATTGAGATACCAACGATCGAATCTCGGGCAAGTAACATACCGATGACAAAGGGAACAACGTATGTTGTTATGCGGTTTGACCGATAAAGATCTTCGTAGAATATGTAGGAACCAATATGAGCATCCAGGTTCCGCTATTGGTTATTGACCGGAAGTGAGTCTCGGTCATGTCTACATAGTTCTCGAACCCGTAGGGTTCGCACGCTTAACGTTCGATGATGACCGGTATTATGAGTTTATGTGTTTTGATGTACCGAAGGTTGTTTGGAGTCCCAGATCTGATCACGGACATGACGAGGAGTCTTGAAATGGTCGAGACATAAAGATTGAGATATTGGATGATGTTATTCGGACACCGGATGAGTTCCGGGGGTCACCGGATAAATATCGGAGTGCCGGGGGGTTATCACAACCCCCGGGGGAACTAATGGGCCTCTATGGGCCTTAGTGGGAAGAGAGGAAAGGCCAGGAGGGGCTGGCCGCCCCCCGCCCCCTTGGGTCCGAATTGGACTAGGGGAAGGGGGCGCCCCCTTTTCTTCCCTTCCCCCTCTCTCCCTCTTGGTGGATTCCTACTAGGACTTGGAGTCCTAGTAAGATTCCCCTCTTGGGGGCACGCCCTAGGGGCCGGCCGGCCTCCCCCTTGCTCCTTTATATACGGGGGCAGGGGGCACCCTAGAACACACAAGTTGACAGTTGTCTTAGCCGTGTGCGGTGCCCCCCTACACAGATTTCCACCTCGGTCATATCGTTGTAGTGCTTAGGTGAAGCCCTGCGTCGGTAACTTCATCAACACCGTCATCACGCCGTCGTGCTGCCGAAACTCTCCCTCGACCTCAGCTGGATCTAGAGTTCATGGGACGTCACCGAGCTGAACGTGTGCAGATCGCGGAGGTGTCGTACCTTCGATGCTAGGATCGATCGGATCGTGAAGACGTACGACTACATCAACCGCGTTGTCATAACGCTTCCGCTTTCGGTCTACGAGGGTACATAGACAACACTCTCCCCTCTCGTTGCTATGCATCACCTAGATAGATCTTGCGTGATCGTAGGATTTTTTTTTGAAATTACTGTGTTCCCCAATAGTGGCATCTGAGCCAGGTCTATGCGTAGATGTTATATGCATGAGTAGAACACAAAGAGTTGTGGGCAATAATAGTCATACTACTTACCAGCATGTCATACTTTGACTCGGCGGTATTGTTGGATGAAGCGGCCCGGACCGACATTACGTGTACGCTTACGCGAGACTGGTTCTGCCGATGTTCTTTGCACACAGGTGGCTAGCGGGTGTCAGTTTCTCCAACTTTAGTTAAATTGAGTGTGACTACGCCCGGTCCTTGTTGAAGGTTAAAACAAGACACTTAACAAAAAATTGTTGTGGTTTTTTATGCGTAGGTAAGAACGGTTCTTGCTAAACCCGTAGTAGCCACGTAAAAATTGCAACAAGTAGAGGACGTCTAACTTGTTTTTGCAGGGTATTCTGTGATGTGATATGCTCAAGACGTGATGATATATAAATTGTTGTATGAGATAATCATGTTTTGTAACAGTTATCGGCAACTGGCAGGAGCCTTATGGTTGTCGCTTTATTGTATGCAATGCAATCGCCATGTAATTGCTTTACTTTATCACTAAGCGGTAGCGATAGTCGTGATAGCAATAGTTGGCAAGATGACAACAATGCTTCCATGGAGATCAAGGTGTTAAGCCGGTGACAATGGTGATCATTATGGTGCTTTGGAGATGGAGATCAAAGGCACAAGATGATGATGGCCATATCATATCACTTATATTGATTGCATGTGATGTTTATCCTTTATGCATCTTATTTTTCTTAGTTCGGCGGTAGCATTATAAGATGATCTCTCACTAAATTTCAAGGAACAAGTGTTCTCCCTAAGTATGCACTGTTGCGAAAGTTCGTCGTGCCGAGACACCACGTGATGATCAGGTGTGATAAGCTCTACGTTCACATACAACGGGTGCAAGCCAGTTTTGCACACGCAGAATACTCGGGTTAAACTTGACATGCCTAGCATATGCAGATATGGCCTTGGAACACTGAGACCGAAAGGTCGAGCGTGAATCATATAGTAGATATGATCAACATAGTGATGTTCACCATTGAAAACTACTCCATCTCACGTGATGATCGGACATGGTTTAGTTGATTTGGATCACGTGATCACTTAGATGATTGGAGGGATGTCTATCTAAGTGGGAGTTCTTAAGTAATATGATTAATTGAACTTTAATTTATCATGAACTTAGTACTTGATAGTATTTTGCATGTCTATGTTGTTGTAGATAAATGGCCTGTGCTACTGTTCCGTTGAATTTTAATGTGTTCCTAGAGAAAGCTAAGTTGAAAGATGATGGTAGCAACTACACGGACTGGGTCCGTAACTTGAGGATTATCCTCATTGCTGCACAGAGTATTATGTCCTGGAAGCACCGCTAGATGCTAGGCTTGCTGCAGATGCGACTGATGACGTTAAGAATGTCTGGCAGAGCAAAGCTGATGACTACTCGATAGTTCAGCGTGCCATGCTTTACGGCTTAGAATCGGGACTTCAATGACGTTTTGAACGTCATGGAGCATATGAGATGTTCCAGGAGTTGAAGTTAATATTTCAAGTAAATGCCCGGATTGAGAGATATGAAGTCTCCAATAAGTTCTATAGCTGCAAGATGGAGGAGAATAGTTCTGTCAGTGAACATATACTCAGAATGTCTGGGTGCCACAACCACTTGACTCAACTGGGAGTTAATCTTCCTGATGATAGTGTCATTGACAGAGTTCTTCACTCACTTCCACCAAGCTACAAAAGCTTTGCGATGAACTATAATATGCACGGGATGGATAAGACAATTCCCGAGCTCCTCGCGATGCTAAAAGCTGCGGAGGTAAAAATCAAGAAGGAGCATCAAGTGTTGATGGTCAACAAGACCACCAGTTTCAAGAAGAAGGGCAAAGGGA
Organism: Aegilops umbellulata; assembly: GCA_032464435.1. Lineage (NCBI taxonomy): Eukaryota > Viridiplantae > Streptophyta > Magnoliopsida > Poales > Poaceae > Aegilops > Aegilops umbellulata. The sequence continues at coordinate 330,091,955 of CP136056.1, read as the reverse complement.
AGAAGGGGAACTTCAAGAAGAATGACAAACAAGTTGTTCCTCAAGTGAAGAAGCCCAAGTCTGGACCTAAGCCTGAGACTGAGTGCTTCTACTGCAAAGGGACTGGTCACTGGAAGCGGAACTGCCCCAAGTATTTGGTGGATAAGAAGGATGGCAAAGTGAAAGGTATATTTGATATACATGTTATTGATGTGTACTTAACTAATGCTCGCAGTAGCGCCTGGGTATTCGATACTGGTTCTGTTGCTCATATTTGCAACTCGAAACAGGGGCTATGGATTAAGCAAAGATTAGCTAAGGACAAGGTGACGATGCACGTGGGAAATGGTTCCAAAGTCGATGTGATCGCGGTCGGCACGCTACCTCTACATCTACCTTCGGGATTAGGTTTAGACATGAATAATTGTTATTTGGTGTCAGTGTTGAGCATGAACATTATATCTGGACCTTGTTTGATGCGAGACGGGTATTCATTTAAATCAGAGAATAATGGTTGTTCTATTTATATGAGTAATATCTTTTATGGTCATGCACCCTTGATGAGTGGTCTATTTTTGTTGAATCTCGATAGTAGTGATACACATATTCATAGTATTGAAGCCAAAATATATAAGTTCAATAATGATAGTGCAACTTATTTGTGGCACTGCCGTTTAGGTCATATTGGTGTAAAGCGCATGAAGAAACTCCATGCTGATGGGATTTTGGAATCACTTGATTATGAATCACTTGATACTTGCAAACCATGCCTCATGGGCAAGATAACTAAGACTCCGTTCTCCGGAACAATGGAGCGAGCAACAGACTTGTTGGAAATAATACATACTGATGTATGTGTTCCGATGAGTGTTGACGTCACGGTGGGTATCGTTATTTTCTAACCTTCACAGATGATTTGAGCAGATATGGGTATATCTACTTGATGAAACATGTCTGAAACATTTGAAAAGTTCAAAGAATTTCATATTGAAGTGGAAAATCATCGTAACAAGAAAATATAGTTTCTACGATCTGATCGTGGAGGAGAATATTTGAGTTACGAGTTTGGTATTCATTTGAAACAATGTGGAATAGTTTCGCAACTCACGCCACCTGGAACACCACAGCGTAATGGTGTGTCCGAACGTCGTAACCGCACTTGATTAGATATGGTGCGATCTATGATGTCTCTTACTGATTTACCGCTATCATTTTGGGCTTATGCTTTAGAGACAGCTGCATTCACGTTAAATAGGGCACCATCTAAATCCGTTGAGATGACACCTTATGAACTGTGGTTTGGCAAGAAACCCAAGTTGTCGTTTCTGAAAGTTTGGGGGTGCGATGCTTATGTGAAAAAGTTTCAACCTGATAAGCTCGAACCCAAATCAGAGAAATGTGTCTTCATAGGATACCCAAAGGAGACTGTTGGGTACACCTTCTATCACAAATCTGAAGGCAAGATATTCATTGCTAAGAATGGATCCTTTCTAGAGAAGGAGTTTCTCTCAAAAGAAGTGAGTGGGAGGAAAGTAGAACTTGATGAGGTAATTGTACCTTCTCCCGAACTGGAAAGTAGTTCATCACAAAAATCAGTTCCAGTGATTCCTACACCAATTAGTGAGGAAGCTAATGATAGTGATCATGAAACTTCAGGTCAAGTTACTACTGAACCTCGTAGGTCAAACAGAGTAAGATCCGCACCAAAGTGGTACGGTAATCCTGTTCTGGACGTCATGTTACTAGACCATAACGAACCTACGAACTATGAGGAAGCAATGATTAAGCCCAGATTCCGCAAAATGGCTTGAGGCCATGAAATCTGAGATGGGATCCATGTATGAGAACAAAATGTGGACTTTGGTTGACTTGCCCGATGATCGGCAAGCCATCGAGAATAAATGTATCTTCAAGAAGAAGACTGACGCTGACGGTAATGTTACTGTCTACAAAGCTCGACTTGTTGCGAAAGGTTTTCGACAAGTTCAAGGAGTTGACTACGATGAGACTTTCTCACCCGTAGTGATGCTTAAGTCTGTCTGAATCATGTTAGCAATTGCCGCATTTTATGATTATGAAATTTGGCAAATGGATGTCAAAACTGCATTCTTGAATGGATTTCTGGGAGAAGAGTTGTATATGATGCAACTAGAAGGTATTATCGATCCAAAGGATGCTAACAAAGTGTGCAAGCTCCAGCGATCCATTTATGGACTGGTGCAAGCCTCTTAGAGTTGGAATAAACGTTTTGATAGTGTGATCAAAGCATATGGTTTTATACAGACTTTTGGAGAAGCATGTATTGACAAGAATGTGAGTGGGAGCTGTGTAGCATTTCTAGTATTATATGTGGATGACATATTGCTGATTGAAATGATACAGTATTTCTGGATAGCATAAAGGACACTTGAATAAGAATTTTTCAATGAAAGACCTCGGTGAAGCTGCTTATATATTGGGCATCAAGATCTATAGAGATAGATCAAGACGCTTAATTGGACTTTCACAAAGCACATACCTTGATAAGATTTTGAATAAGTTCAAAATGGATCAGTCAAAGAAAGGGTTCTTGCCTGTGTTACAAGGTGTGAAGTTGAGTGAGACTCAATGCCCGACCACTGCAGAAGATAGAGAGAAAATGAAAGTCATTCCCTATGCTTCAGCCATAGATTCTATCATGTATGCAATGCTGTGTACCAGACCTGATGTGTGCCTTGCTATAAGTATAGTAGGGAGGTACCAAAGTAATCCAGGAGTGGATCACTGGACAGCGGTCAAGAACATCCTGAAATACCTGAAAAGGACTAAGGATATGTTTCTCGTTTATGGAGGTGATAAAGAGCTCGTCGTTAAAGGTTACGTTGATGCAAGCTTTGACACTGATCCGGATGACTCTAAGTCGCAAACCGGATACGTGTTTATATTGAACGGTGGAGCTGTCAGTTGGTGCAGTTCTAAGCAGAGCCTCGTGGGGGGATCTACGTGTGAAGCGGAATATATAGCTACTTCGGAAGTAGCAAATCAAGGAGTCTAGATGAAGGAGTTCATATCCATTCTAGGTGTCATACCTAGTGCATCGGGTCCAATGAAAATCTTTCGCGACAATACTGGAGCAATTGCCTTGGCGAAGGAATCCAGATTTCACAAGAGAACCAAGCACATCAAGAGATGCTTCAATTCCATCTGTCATCAAGTGTCGGAAGGGGACATAGATATTTGCAAGGTACATACGGATCTAAATGTTGCAGACCTATTGACTAAGCCTCTCTCACGAGCAAAACATGATCAGCACCAAGACTCCATGGGTGTTAGAATCATTACAATGAAATCTAGATTATTGACTCTAGTGCAAGTGGGAAACTGAAGGAAATACGCCCTAGAGGCAATAATAAAGTTGTTATTTATATTTCCTTATATCATGATAAATGTTTATTATTCATGCTAGAATTGTATTAACCGGAAACTTAGTACATGTGTGAATACATAGACAAACAGAGTGTCACTAGTATGCCTCTACTTGACTGGCTCGTTGATCAAAGATGGTTAAGTTTCCTAGCCATTGACATGAGTTGCCATTTGATTAATGGGATCACATCATTAGAGAATGATGTGATTGACTTGAACCATCTGTTAGCTTAGCACTACGATCGTTTAGTTTATTGCTATTGCTTTCTTCATGACTTATACATGTTCCTATGACTATGAGATTATGCAACTCCCGAATACCGGAGGAACACTTAGTGTGCTATCAAACGTCACAACGTAACTGGGTGATTATAAAGATGCTCTATAGATGTCTCTGATGGTGTTTGTTGGGTTGGCATAGATCAAGATTAGGATTTGTCACTCACTGTTTCGGAGAGGTATCTCTGGGCCCTCTCGGTAATGCACATCACTATAAGCCTTGCAATCAATGTGACTAATGAGTTAGTTGCGGGATGATGCATTACGGAACGAGTAAAGAGACTTGCCGGTAACGAGATTGAACTAGGTATTGAGATACCGACGATCGAATCTCGGGCAAGTAACATACCGATGACAAAGGGAACAACGTATGTTGTTATGCGGTTTGACCGATAAAGATCTTCATAGAATATGTAGGAACCAATATGAGCATCCAGGTTCCGCTATTGGTTATTGACCGGAAGTGAGTCTCGGTCATGTTTACATAGTTCTTGAACCCGTAAGGTTCGCACGTGATAGTGCAACTATCCCTAGGTGGTTTTGGTAATTCATAACAACATATAGCTCATTGAGCTAATGCTATTCCAAGATAACTATTTCAGGAAAGCTCAATGATTGGCATGGCATGAATGGTGAAAGTGGAACCCTCAAAATGCTAAGGACAAAGGATTGGCTCAAGCTCAAAAGCTCAAGACTCTTCATTTTACATTTTAGTGATCCAAGATCACATTGAGTCCATAGGAAAAGCCAATACTATCAAGGAGGGATGAGGTGTTGCTTTATGTGCTTAATGGTATGCTCCAAAATCCTCAACTACTTTCCCACTTCCACAAATGACCTAAACCCTAAGCCAAACTCGGTCATACCGATAATCTCTATCCGGCGCCACCGAGTTTTATATGTCATAAGCCACTGCCAAACCCTAGCAAATCGGTTTCACCGATAGGGATCTCGGTCCCACCGAGATGGGATTGCAACCTCTCTGTTTCCTTTCCGTAACTTTTCGGACTCACCGAAAGAGCGGATCGGTCCCACCGAGATTGCAATGCAAACTCTCTGTTTCCCTTTTGTAACTTTTCGGTCTCACCGAAAGAGCAAATCGGTCCCACCGAGTTTGCCTGACCAACTCTCTGGTTAGCTAATTACCAAATCGGTCTCACCAAGTTTGTGTAATCGGTCTCACCGAGATTACGTTATGCCCAAACCCTAACCATATCGGTCCTACCGAGATGCATGTCAGTCCCACCGAAAATCCCTAACGGTCACTAGGTTTACCTTTTTGGTCCGACCGAGTTTGTTGATTCGGTCCCACCGAGATTGGTAAATTGTGTGTAACGCTTGGATTTTAAGTGGAGGCTATATATACCCCTCCACCTCCTCTTCATTCGTGGAGAGAGCCATCAGAACACATCTACACTTCCAACCTACATGTTCTGAGAGAGAACCACCTACCCTTGTGTTGAGGTCAAGATATTCCATTCCTACCATATGAATCTTGATCTCTAGCCTTCCCCAAGTTGCTTTCCACTCAAATCTTCTTTCTACCAAATCCAAATCCTGTGAGAGAGAGTTGAGTGTTGGGGAGACTATCATTTGAAGCACAAGAGCAAGGAGTTCATCATCAACACACCATTTGTTACTTCTTGGAGAGTGGTGTCTCCTAGATTGGCTAGGTGTCACTTGGGAGCCTCCGACAAGATTGTGGAGTTGAACCAAGGAGTTTGTAAGGGCAAGGAGATCGCCTACTTCGTGAAGATCTACCGCTAGTGAGGCAAGTCCTTCGTGGGCGATGGCCATGGTGGGATAGACAAGGTTGCTTCTTCGTGGACCCTTCGTGGGTGGAGCCCTCCGTAGACTCGCGCAACTGTTACCCTTCGTGGGTTGAAGTCTCCATCAACATGGATGTAGGATAGCACCACCTATCCGAACCACGGGAAAAACATCCGTGTCTCCAATAGCGTTTGAATTCTCCAAACCCTTCCCTTTACATTCTTGCAAGTTGCATGCTTTACTTTCCGCTGCCTATATACTCTTTGCATGCTTGCTTGAATTGTGTGATGATTGCTTGACTCGTCCTAAAGTTGCTAAAATCTGCCAAGAACTAAAATTGGGAAAAGGTTAAGTTTTTATTTGGTCAAGTAGTCTAATCACCCCCCCTCTAGACATACTTTTGATCCTACAAGTGGTATCAGAGCTTTGGTCTCCATTTGCTTTGATTCCCATAGCTTTTGGTGGTCATAGCCTTGGTTTCACAACCTAGGAGAGTATGGCGTCTAGTGAGGGAAATTATCACCGTAGAGGTCCTTACTTTGATGGTACTAACTTTGCTAGTTGGAAGCATAAAATGAAAATGCATATTCTTGGACATAACCCTGCCGTTTGGGCTATTGTGTGTGTTGGTTTGCAAGGTGACTTCTTCGATGGGAAAGAACCAAACCGTGAAGCTACCGCGGATGAGTTGAAGATGCTACAATACAACGCTCAAGCTTGTGATATTCTCTTCAATGGATTGTGCCCCAAAGAATTCAACAAAATCAGCCGTCTTGAGAATGCAAAGGAAATTTGGGATACTTTGATTGATATGCATGAAGGTACCGACTCCGTCAAGGAATCCAAATTGGATGTGCTTCAAAGTCAACTTGACAAGTTCAAAATGAAGGATGGTGAAGGTGTCGCTGAAATGTACTCTAGGCTTGCTCTCATCACAAATGAGATTGCCGGCTTAGGGAGTGAAGAGATGACCGACAGATTCATCATCAAGAAGATCATAAGAGCCTTGGATGGAAAATATGATACCGTGTGCACATTGATCCAAATGATGCCAAATTACAAAGATCTCAAGCCAACGGAAGTCATTGGAAGAATTGTTGCTCATGAGATGTCACTCAAGGATAAAGAGGAACTTCACAACAAATCAAGTGGTGCTTACAAAGCCTCATGTGAAGCCCCCACATCATCAAGTGAGAAACAAAACTTCAATGAAGAATTGAGCTTAATGGTGAAGAACTTCAACAAGTTCTACAAGAGTAGAAGCAAAGATAGAAGATCCAAGTCAAGGTCCTACAATGACAAAAGATCTTCTAGTCGAGAGCGAAACTGCTACAATTGTGGAAGACCCGGACACTATTCCAATGAGTGTACAGCTCCCTACAAGAGAAGAGAAGATTCTCCAAAAAGAAGAAGCAAAAGAGAGGAATCACCATCAAGAGAGAGAAGGAGTAGAGATGATCGTTATGAACAGAGATACTCATGGAGAAGCAAGGATTCGGAGATAAAGGAAAAAATCATCAAGGAGCTACACAAAATGAAGACATCAAGCTCATGTTGGTGAATGGGTATCCGACTCCGACTCCGACAACCACTCCGAGAGAAGTTATCACTCCGGCTCCGAATATACTCAAGATGAAGATGTTGCCGGACTAGCACTTGTGCAACCAACTCCTACGACATATTTGACTCACCAAATGAAGGAATTGGAAGATGCTTCATGGCCAAAGGTCTTAAGGTAACTCACCCTGAGTATGTTGATTTTAATAGTGATGAAGATGACTTGTTAGGTGATGATGATTTACTTGTTGACAACTCTAGTGATGAATCCTATGAAGAAACGTCAATTAATCATGCTAAAACGAATGACAATGATAAGGAGAAAATTGAGGCTATAACTAAATAACTAAACACTCTTAAGTTAGCTCATGAAACTATCTTCGAAGATCATCGAGAACTTTTAAGGGCTCATGAGAAGTTACGCTTTGAAAAGCTCAATCTTGAGCAAGAGCATGAGCTTTTAAAGGCAATCAATGATGATCTCCGCAAGAAAAGTTCTTCTTACATTGCCAAACGGTTACTCTTATCCACTTACATGCCTCAAGTCAAGTCTAGTAACAAGAACAAGAAATATTCTTCCTCTAGTAGTAACAATGATCATGTTAAATCCAATATTGTTGCCTCTAGTAGTTCTCTTGAGTCCACTAATGATTCTCTTAGCCAAGTTACACTTGAGCAAGAAAATAGCATACTGAAGGAAATCATAGAGAAAGGAGTGTACAAAAGCCTTACCGGAAGTAAGCAATTCGAGGAGATTGTACGCAAGCAAGGAAGGCACCGGAAGAATCAAGGTGTTGGTTTTGAACGAAAGTTCAATGCCAATGGAGTTGAGTGGGAATAAGATCAATACCCCAAGACAAAGTTTGTTCCTCAACAAGAGAAGTATGATCCTACTTCTTTCAAGGGGACACGAACTCAAGATGATCTTCCACCTCAAGACTACAAGCAAAAAGGCAAGGACAAGCTTCAAGAGGAAATAGATGCATTTGAAGAAGCTCCTAAGACCTTAGTCAAGTGGATTCCCAAGACTACTTCAAGTTCCACTTCATCAAGTACGACTACAACTCCGAGGATTCCCATCAAGATGGTGTGGATCCAAAAGAAGAAGAACTAGAGAGTTCTTGAGGGTGACTCCGCCAACATACTTCACTCTTATCATTTTGGCAAGAACAAGTGCAATCAACTTCCACATCTTGCACTAGTTCAAGGAGTCACAAACCCTCTTGTTGGTAAGTCAAGGGACAAGGTAACCTAAAAGCTTTCATAGACATCATCTTGTATGTGCATCACTCTATGTCTATGGATATATTGTTTGTTCCTTGTGGGACTAACCCATGTAGGTATTGAAAGTGCAATTCACTCAAAAGGATAGCTCCAAGTGATCTACATCAACATTGAGCATCCACATCTTCAACATCTACATGAAGTCATCATCGACAAAACCCAAGGTTAGTTCATCCCTTTTAGGGGTGATATCACATCTAGGGGGAGCTTTACTCTAAGACTTGAGCTAAAGCAACTCTAATGATGTGAACACAATAATGCTTTATGTAAAAGTGGTAACCCCACTTGAGCTTAAACGATGAGTATGACCTATGATCAAATGTTCTCATTTGACTCCTAAGTCAATATACTCATATATAGATGACCTAGTCATCACCAATTGCTTGATAGATGCTAGAATTGGTTGTGCATGCTTTGTCACATATTTCAATTGCCATTTTATTGTGTGAGCATGTTGGTTGCATATTTCACTCATTCAAGGACATCCACTTGTTGTTTTGATTGTTTGGCTTTACCTTTTCATTTGCCAAGTGGATGGACAAGAATGCCTAAGAACCCCCTCTAGCTATCTATGCTTTTCTCGTCTCAAACTCTATTCATGCTACATCACAAAATTGATCAAGTCAAATTCGAACCACTCTGTGTGAGGAGCACTCGGAGTCCCCGATTCGTCATAGACTTAAACTTACAAAACCTCTTTGTGATTCTCGGTCTGACAGATACCCCACTTTCGGTCTTACCGAGATCATTAAGTTGATCTAAGTTTTCAATCTCGGTGCAACCGATTTGAACCATTCGGTCACACCGAGTTGCAATAACTGTATACAGTTTTTCATCTCGGTGCCACCGAGTTGTTCCACTCGGTCACACCGACAGGGTCGGGCTATATATAGACACGGGCAAAATTTTGGAAATTTCTCCGAACCCCTTCGCCCGCGCCATAGCTCGCTCTGCCGACGTGGTCTCCGGATCGTCTCCTCGCCGCCAGCCGCCTCTAGTCGCTGGTTTCCGTCGCCGTCAACGGAAATCAACCCCGCTGTTGTCGCCGTAGCGAGTCTCCGCCGAACTAGGGTATGGACTCGATCTTTGTGCTATTCCCAATCCGATTCCTAGCACATTGTGATCATAATGATTCTTGCCACGTTTGATAAACTTCTATCCAGTCAATGAACTCATAGATTAGGTTTGATTCGAAAATTTAAGGGTTAGGTTTCCACCGAAACCATCTCGGACCCACCGAGTTGAAAAACTTGGTCCCACCGATTTGGCTTATGCCATTGCATAATGAGACCGATTTTGGAACTTTGTGAAACCCTAGCAGTCTCGGTGCCACCGAACTGTGACTCGGTCTGACCGAGATCACTAGTTTAGGTTCCAAAAACTGCTTCGGTATCACCGAGTTTAAAAATCGGTAGATCCGAGATGCTTTCTGTGGGAAACTAAAACTAAGTTTTTGAATCATTCTTTTGCAAAAATCTCTGCATTTTGTGATGCTCATCCACTCTACCTCATCTATAAACTATTCACAGGGTCAGCAGTCAGCAGTCAGCTTGTTCATCATGTCAGACCAAAGTGATAGTCAGAATTTGTCAGAGCAGCCAGTGCAAATGAGTGAGGGCACTAGTCCCTCCAGTTCCTCAGATGATGGCAGCAGGAGCACCCCTAGCAATCTGCCAAAAGCTGCCACAAGACAGAGAAAGAAGAAAACCTCAGATTCAGAGGATGAAGATTATGTGGCAGAGGAAGAAGCAACTTCCAAGAGAGTTGTGCTGAAAAAGGAATATGGCTCAGCTGCAGCCAACAAGCCAGGCATGCACAAGAAGGCACCATCTAGAAGAGTTCCTACCTCCAAGCCTAGGAAGGCTGCACCTGAGGAAACTATGAAGTTCACTATGGAATCTGAAGAAGAGGATATTGGCCAGGGCAAGAAAAAGAAGAGAGCTAGAACTACCACTTCCAGAGTTATTGGCAAGCCCACTATGAGGAAAGATTCTTCTGATGGAGAAGAAGAAGAGGAAGAAGAGGGTGCTGCACCAGCACCTAAGGCACCCAAGCTGATGGGTGATGCCATAAGATCAGGGGCAGCTACATCCAAGCCTAAGGAAGCTCCCAAGACTGCTTCCAAGGCTAAGCCAGCTCCAAAGCCAAAACCCAAGAGGAATAAGAAGCATCCCAGCTGCTGAGAAGAACAAGGCCCCAATGCCTGAAACTGCTGAAGAAGAGGAAGGCCAAGTGCTGAGAAAATTGAAGCCCAAGATCCCAGACCACAATGACCCTTCCCCCTCTTCCTTCCTTCCCCCTCTCTCCCTCTTGGTGGATGCCTACTAGGTCTTGGAGTCCTAGTAGGATTCCCCTCTTGGGGGCGCGCCCTAGGGGCCGGCCAGCCTCCCCCTTGCTCCTTTATATACGGGGGCAGGGGGCACCCTAGAACACACAAGCTGATAGTTGTCTTAGCCGTGTGCGGTGCCCCCCTCCACAGATTTCCACCTCGGTCATATCGTTGTAGTGCTTAGGCGAAGCCTTGCATCGGTAACTTCATCAACACCGTCATCATGCCGTCGTGCTGACGAAACTCTCCTTCGACCTCAGCTGGATCTAGAGTTCGTGGGACATCACCGAGTTGAACGTGTGCAGATCGCGGAGGTGTCGTACCTTCGGTGCTAGGATCAGTAGGATCGTGAAGACGTACGACTACATCAACCGTGTTGTCATAACTCTTCTGCTTTTGGTCTATGAGGGTACGTAGACAACACTCTACCCTCTCGTTGCTATGCATCACCTAGATAGATCTTGCGTGATCGTAGGAATTTTTTTTAAATTACTGCGTTCCCCAACAATAGATTGGTAGTAGGGTGCGACGGTACCGCTGTATGCAGTACTACCGCCCTACCCTCCCTCTACTGCCGCTAGTTCTCTGTCTCCTGAGACACTAAGCGGTAGTATCGCTTGTGAGAACGATAGTACCGCTTCGGCAGCACTACCGCGCCTGAACTTGCATTCTCTCAGTGCTACACCTAGAACTACCACCCCAAGCGGTAGTACTTCTCACCTGAGCGGTACTACTGCTTGTGTGCAGGCTGGAGGCATAACGGTTGGATTTTTTCCTCCTATAAAAGGGGGTCTTCTTCCCCAACGGTTCTTATCCTTTGAGCTCGTGTTCTTCCCCCATTGTTGACCTTCTTCGAGCTTGCTAACTCTCAATCCCTCCAATGATCCTTGCTAATTCTTGAGGGAAAAGAGAGAGGAGATCTAGATCCACATTTCCACTAATCACTTTCTCCTCTATGTGATGGTAACCCCTTGGATTTAGATCTTGGAGTTCTTTTTGTTCTCTTCTTCGTTCTCCCTCTCTTTGTCCTCTATAGCAATAGTTCTTGTGTTGGGATTAGGGAGAGGACTTGGGCACTCCGTGTGCCCTTGCAATTGCATTTGGTGCATCAGTTTGAGTTCTCCACGGTGATACGTGGAAGTGAAGGTGAGAAGCTTATTACTATTGGGTGTTTGAGCACCCTTCAACTTGTTCCTCTTGGGTGCCTTGGTGCCCTAGACGGTTGGTGTCACGGAGCTCAATCATTGTGGTGGAAAGCTCTGGGACAAGCTTCGGGGTCTCCAATTAAGTTGTGGAGATTGCTCTGATCAATTTGTACGGGTTCCGGTGACAGCCCCCAAGGGTTGAGTGTACGGGTTCGGTGATCGCTCCCAAGGGCTGCCATTTGTACGGGTTTGGTGACCGCCCTCAAGGGTCCATTAGTGGAATCACGACATCTTGCATTGTGCGAGGGCGTGAGGAGATTACGGTGGCCCTAGTGGCTTCTTGGGAGCATTGTGCCTTATAATGTACTTACATTTGCGGATACATCAAATGTACTCCTATAAAGCGTCAACATTCCATTATTTATTTTTATGTTATCATTCGCATAAAGCCATGTTGCAAGAACAACTTTCGAGTGTCAGCCAAATTGTATGTTTCACGTTGTTATCTTTTCCCCCTATATATAAATGCTTCACATTTCCTTTTTGGCATTGGAATCTTTTGCGGCGACTACTATGCGCCAACCGACTCATTTTGCCGCCAAAATCAGCTAGTTTCTGAGCAATCAGATAGCACACGATCGGAGGGTTTTAGGTCCTCTTCCCTTCCAACTCACGCCGCGCTGGCAGAAAGCAACAACTCGGTTCGCAACACCATGTCGGTATTCGTGTCAGCCACGCTTGCACCGTCGTCGCAGCATCATCGGTCACCCGTTGGACACTATCGCAGCATCGCCCCAGCTTGCCATTGTCGCGTCGCAAGCGCCCTAAGAGCAAACATTGTCGCGACACTGTTTGCAAGCTCGATAGGAGCCCATGGTAGCATCGTCGGCCCCATTGCAACAAATGCTTGCATCAACATCGGTGCGATGACAACCTCGTAGCACACAGCCATTCAACATGTCCCCTGATAGCACTCGCCAATTATCCCTTGTAGTGGCGGTCAAAGCTGCTCACCGACGAGCGCTACTTGCAGCGCCTAGGGGGGGCGCCTGCAGCAACCGCGTTTCCACCCTCAAAGACCCCCATGTGCAGCTTACAGCGGTGGCCGAGGGTCTGCGGCACCCGCCGCCCATGCAACACTACCACCCCTCAACGATGGAACGCATGGTGGTCCCTTCTAGAATGGATGCTTCATACAAACGTACAAGAAGGAAGAAGGCCATGGAGAGGTAGGTATGTAGGAGATGAGGTGGTTGCGCTCGCTTCTCTGCCTGCCATCACCTCTGTGGCGCCAGGGGGCATCCCGTTTCATGCATTGTATGACTAATGCCCAATTAAGGGGCACATATTTGCTTACCATTCATCTGTATGGATTACTGTCAACTTCTTGTTTTCGTTCAAAATCTATCTATTAATAAGATGCTAAGCTCCCTCGACTTGGAGCCTCCTGATGCTTCAAGGGTTGTTGGGCCACTATGGGCTCCGCTTATAAAGGGGTTTATCACTAGTTGAGAGCAACACACACATATATAACATCTTGGTCGGTTTTCTCAGATTGGAGAAGATTCTAGAAAGTATTGCATGGTTTTTCATATTTTTTTCTTTTTTGAGTTTTCTCAATCCGTTTTAATATTTTTTTTGTTTATTTTTTTTCTTTCTGTCCGAATTTTCTTGTCTTATTGTTTTTATTTTATTTTTCCACATTTTAATTCATTTTTTCTGATTTTTTTATGAAATCCATGAACATTTTCCAAATTCATGAACATCTCATAATTTAGTGAATATTTTTAAAGTTCAAGAACATTTATAAAGTCCATGAACATATTTAATATTGTGGAGCTTTTTAAAAAATTGAACATTGTTTTAAATCCATGATTTTTCTTGAATTTGTGAACATTCTTTAAATTTATGATTTTCTTAAATTTGCAATATTTTTAAAATCCAAGATTTCTAAAAATTTATGAACATATTTTAATTTAACGAACTTTTCAATTAAAAATGATAGTAGTTTTTTTTCCTGAGCTAGTGGTAGAGCAAGCTGAAAAAACTAAGCGAGCGGAGTAGGGAAACGAGCTGATCGGGTACTTCATGGGCCAGCCCATCTGAGCTTTATAATGGAAATTTCACATTTTTAGCGGGGAATAGGAGCTTTCCAATGGGATCACACCTTTGTTTCTATTTTGAAGGAAATTACACACTTTGCGTCCTTGAGAGTGGCCCTTTTTATATTCCTTTTGCCGGAAAGAGGATTTACTTTGTAGTCACTTCTTTCCACATCGACATTTTCCCCCCCAACAATAATATAATTTTGGGTCATATTTATCATACCATATGTACAATTTATTTGAACCATAAGACAACTTCATGTGGACATTATTTCGACAGATATATTGTCTTAGCAAGCAATATCTAAGTAGAACGGGCCAACTCCATAATCGGCCTTCACCACCCAAAAACAACTTGACACTCATCCTGGCCAACAAGCCATCCAAGCATTGTCCTGGACGAGTATGAAGTTAGCTCGTGCTATGTTTCCTTTTTGATTTATTGAATTGCTTACCACATGTGTCACATGATTAGCCCGTGCTACGTTGATGGTAATGCGTTAGGCCCTTGTTGTTGCAACCTCGTGATCTGCAAAATGAAAAACGTTGGCTATCGCCTACTATGCCTAACATGCAGATTACATATCCAGTGGGGCAAATGCCAGATTACTAAAAGCCTATACAACCAACCCCTCACTTTGTCGAGAAAAAATGCTAAACGTAAATTGTTACGGTCCTTTCTTCTAAGTCTCCCTACCCCTCCCCCCCCCCCCTGAATTTCAAAGGGCACGCCTATGTCTCGCTTCAAGCGAGACAGTAGGATGTCTCACTGAAGGATGCCGCCCAATTGGGCCGGTCCAGCACAGGCCTTCAACATTTTTTTCCGCTTTCCCCATTTTTTTACATTCGTTTTTGTTTTATTCTTCTACTTTTACTTGTATTTCGAAATTATTTCAGTGTATTTATTATACAAAAGTTTATATACAAAAGTTGAAATATGTAATCATGTAATAAAAAAATTGTGACATATGAAAAAATGTACAATGCGTATGGAAAAAGTAGAATAAAATATATGTTTCAATTTTTCATAGAAATGTTATCATACATTTTTAAAAATTTAAATGTGCATAGAAAAAAATGTTTCCGATGTATATGAAAGACATATACAAAGACGATTTTAATAATGTATTTGCACAACATTAAACGTATATTTGTAAAATATATGGAAAATATGGATAATGCATAGAAAAAAAATGTTTCCAATGTACATGAAAATGTTTTAAAAAATGCATCATGTATTTGGACCATATTAAATATGCATATAAAAATTGTCCCTGATGTATTTAAAAAATGAAGAATGTGTATGTAAAAAGTAGACATAAAAAATATGTTTAGAAAATATTAATGATGAATTTGGAAAATGCTAAACATGAATATAAAAGTTATTCTTCATGTATACAAATAATGTGCAATGTTAATTTAAAAGTAGACACAAAAAATATATATGTTTTAAAATATATTAATCATTTATTTTCAAGATGCTAAACTTATATATAAAAAATGTTCCTAGTGTACAATGTGTATGAAAAAAATCATACAAATATAAGTTGTCAAAATGTTAATAACATATTTTAAAAATGTCAAATGTGAATATAAAAATTATTCCTGATGTATACAAAAAATGTACAAAGAAAACAAAGAAAACCTACACAAACTGATAAGGAAACAAGGAAAAAAATATAAAAATAAAGGAAACAAAATAATAAAAAGGAAATAATTATAAATAAAAATACTAAAAACAAAAAGAAAAAACTTTAAAAAATGTGAAAGAGACGAAGCAAAATGATGAAACAACATACAACTAATGAAAACAATGAAGAAAAAAAGAAAGAAAGAAAAGGAAATACAGACGAAAATGTACGTAAATCAAGCGAGCAACCGACAATGCTAACGGGCCAGTCAATACACGTTAGCCCTTTAGGCGAGATGGATGCTAGTCTAGCTATAAGCGAGATATACCATTCGCGAACTTTAAGAAAAAGTGGGTGCGCCCCCCTTAATCCAAGTGAAAATTTGCCCCATCAACATCAGCCCCTAAACTCGAAGTAATCTTTCGTGGATGTACTCCCTTGTCCCTCTGAATAGTAGAGAGAGTAAAAGAGCCTATCCATCCGGACTCCCACTTTGTCCCATGTCTTCGGCCTGCTCGCAAATCCTAAAACTCAACCCATATGCACGGAGGATATGAGGGTATCCAGGTGTGTCCAGCCAGCTCGTCATGTCGGTTTGCCCACTCCGGACCACCTTTTATTTATTTATTTTCTTTCTTCTCTTTGATGGGACCACAAACAAATAGACTTAAAGCAGACACGCCCAGACACCGTCACACTATCCAAATGCGTGGACGTATTGAAGGCCAAATTAGTCCATGGTTGTAGATGCTTTAAGGCTGTTCATAATGGGTAAGAACATAAGCTAGTAACTTACACATTCTCCTAGACTATGTTACTACCTCCATAGTGGGTAGGAACATCTATGTACTGTAGTGCAACGATGTATTATTACTCCCTCCGTTCAGAATTACTTGTCGCGGAAATGGATGTATCTAGACGTATTTTAGTTCTAGATACATCTATTTTTGAGACAAGTAGTTCCGAACGGAGGGAGTAGGTTATAGACTCATTGTTTCTTGAAGTGTGTGATGTTTCGGTAATTTAGCTAGTTACCACAAGCATCTCACTCTTTATTAAATATGTGCCACATAAGCAAAGTTGTATTGGAGTGTGTGATGTTACTTCTAAGTTCCTCCCTATTGTGATCAGCCTAATGGCTTAAAGTGTCCTACCGAGTGTTCTCAATCTGTGGTGATAGCAATGCAAATATAGGGGCTCATCGGCGGTGTTCCGGGGGTGGCAGACCTGGCAACGCTGGAAGCTCTCGCGTGCCGCGAGGCTTTGGAGCTGGTGAGTGTTCTTCGGCGGCAGCGTGTTTACTACTCCCTCCGGTCCTTTTTAGTTCGCATATTAGATTTGTCTGAAGTCAAGCCTCGTAAAGTTTGACCAACTTTATAGAAAAAAATACTAACATTCACAGTGTGAAATCAATACTAGTAGATGCGTCATGACTTAAAGTTTTATATTGTATAACTTTATCACGGTAGATGTTGATATTTTTCCATATAAGTACGGTCAAACTTTGTGAAGTTTGACTTTAGACAAGTCTTATATGCAAAGTAAAAAGGACCGGAGGGAGTACATGAAGGTTTTTCTTTTGGCGGAAAAAAAGGCCTTCATGCATTAAGATATACTCCCTCCATTCCTAAATAATTGTCTTTCTAAAGATTTTAACAAGTGACTACATACGAAGCAAAATGAGTGAACCTACACTCTAAAACATATCTACATCTGTATGTTGTAGTACATTTGGTTAGAAAGACAATTATTTGGGAACGGAGGGAGTACCACCCTAACACGCTGAAGGTTATCAATGGCATCCATGGTGACGTCCGGAGGTGTTAGCGACTGGAAATCTCCTTTTCCCGGGGTATATTCATCAACAAAATAGGAGATAAAATTGTGGATTGAAAAAAAAACACTGGAAAAAGACTGTTCTCCATCTTCAACTCGCGCGTGCTTGGAACTGCGTCGTCGGCACCCTGGCTTGCCGCGTAATCAGGAGTATATGGCGGATCGGGCAGATACCCCGAAGATCGAGTGAGCGTCACAGCTTCACAAGTCACACCAGAGGCGCGGCCGCTTGAGAGTCATTTCACCGCGTTCTTCCCACATCGAAGCATTAGCTTGACCGTACGGCCGGCGTCAGAGGAGAGGTCGGCAGAGCCACCGAGTCTGCGGCCCTGACAGCGATCAGGGCAAGACAATTCAGTTCGCTGTTTCGATCCTGTAATCATGGGCCCTATTTGGATCTATAGGTTAGAGTTAGTTTGGGTTAGTTTGGGCCTAACTAATCCGAAAGTATCCAAATAGAAGGGTTAGTTTGGCTTAGATGCATCTAACTTACTTAAAAAATCTAATCCATCAAAGAAGTGTTTATTTGGGTTAGTTTTTTTCGGGGACACTAAAAAAACACCTTTTTTCCTGGCTCTCCCTACAGTAGATCCCTACCCACTTTCTTGAAGCTTCTTGTCCTCTCCCTCCCTCCCTCTCGCACCGTCCGTGAAGGCGTCTCGCCGTATCTGCGCTCCCGTCCGCCGCGGTAAGCAGCCCCGCCCTATCCTCCCGTTCCAACCCCCTCGTCTCCCCGCGGCCCGTCCGCCCGCCGGTAAGCAGTCACGGCTCCCTGCGCGGCCCGTCCCCGTCGGCCTCGACCAGCGCGGCTCCTTGCGCAGGGACGGCGGATTCGGCCGGCGGGCTGCACAAGAGGCCAGCACGGCTCCTTTGCCGGGCGCGTCCCCGTCTGCCTCGGCCTGCGCAGCTCTCGGCCAGGTCTCGCTCCGTCAAATCCGGCAGGAAATAGGGTCCAAAGTAGTTGAATGATTGAGAAAAAGCATTTATTTGTCAATCTAACCCTGCCATCCAAACACCTCTTTGGTTAGAGTTAGTTCAAGATTGATTCAGGGTTAGAATCTAACTCTAACCTCTAACTCAGTTAGAGTATCCAAACAGGGTAATGGAGAATTGAGCGTGCACTGGTATGTCTGAGGCGACATTTCCAAGAATTATGGTCGCCCTGACATCAGTTGTCGCCGTCGTGTAAGCTCCCCATCAGCTTCTTCTTTTAGCTACTCCTGCTCACATATTCTTCCCATCACGTCGGTTTGATGAGCCTCGGCTTTCGGCCCAAGCACGAGCTGGTTTAGTGAGCAACACGAAAGGAGGCCCATGCTGCACCAACCTGCCGCGCTTCTACGACAGGCAGCGCCAGAAGTGTGTAGTAGTGGTATCATTTCGACATTCCCACGTCGTGGAGCGCAAGCTTGCACCGACCTCCGGTCTCTTGCTTGTACCTTTTCAGGTCATATCGGAGTACAAGTGTACAACCCCAAGGAAAACGAACGGAGCATACCATCATAACTTATCTCCTTCGTCGCAAGAAGAAAAAAACTAGCCGCGGCATCGTCGGCATGTTCTTTTGGTCCTCAGTTGGGTAAACATCCAATGTCACCGCGCGTGCTGACCGCGACCGTGATGCGTAGTACTACTGGTCACCACGCACTGTTGGGCCGCCGTTAATGTCAAAAGGGTCGGTCGGTTTCGCGGACCAAGAGTCTGACCGGCGACGCTCCCGCGCGTTCCGGAGGCATCACGGCCGCTCTGTCAGGCCTCCATCGCGCCTGCAGTTTTACACCCATGCCCATCAACCGGTTGCCGGCACGCGCACGACACAGAGCCCCGCGCGCGCCGGCCGGCCGGCCTGCCTCCGTTGGTCGTGGTCGTCGATTGTGGCTCCAGAGCGTCCCAGGCCAACCACCGATGGATGCCGCCAGCCATGCTCCGGTCACATCGTTTGGAATTCAGAGCTCCTCGCACGCCCTCGCGTTCTGCCGGCAGCCTAGTTGTAAGATACTCTGTGGATGTGGACGCGATGGTCGGCAGGCGTGAGGATCAGTCACTGTAGGGGCACCGGTAAACCGTGATGTTCCGATCATGGCCGCGGTTAACGACCTTGGCGTAAGGATGCATGCATCGTCCCCTGAGTCTTGGTAAGTCCTAGTAACCGCGTGTCGAGCTCACTGTCAGGCGGCAACGGGCATTTGTTTTTTTTTCAAAAATATGCCTTGGCGTACCATATTTTTATAGAAGGCAGAATATCAAGTACAAGAGACTACAACTTGCTGCGAACAACAAATGCAGTTGAAACTCCACACTCACGCACACTACAACACATACAGACACAACCCAAAGGAGCCTATCCTAAGCACAACATCTAGCCGCGTCTCGACCAGCACCGAACGCCACCAAGAACAACAACTGCAAACGAGCTTTCCTTGTCGACGCACTAACCATCCATGAATGCCTAAGAGGAGACGGCGAATGGATAGCGGGACTCAGTCGGACCCGAGAAAGCCACCGTCTTGATACTCCGGCAGCTGCGTACATAACGCACAAGAAGATCTGCTCGGACCAACGACTAGCACCGGAGAACCACAACACAACCTTGAAACCCAGTCTCCAAACACGATGCTCCCAACGAAGTAATGCCGTCGAGACGCCGCCATCGCTAGTCCAACAATGAACCAAGGCTTTCGCCCGGAGACAATCCTAGCGTGGGGGAAGATGCCGGCACACCACCGCGACGCCTCCACGGAGGGAAACGACACCCACAGACGTCGTCGTCTCAAGCACCAGCCAAGGCTGTGCAGGATTTTCATCCATGCCGTCACGCACCTCCCGCCCAAGCCAAAGGAATACGGCCAAGCACTTCATGAAGGGAAGCACCGCCACCGTCGCAGCACCTCGTCGTTGCGACCAAATCGTTGCAGAACACCGACACCCACACCGAGGAGACGCAACCATCAACCACCTCCAGCCGTGACCGTGAACCAGCCGCTCCTCCTGCTCCAACCTCCGTCAACGAAGCCGCCCGCTCATGCCCCAACCCGCGTCAGGGCCACCAGCACCTGCCTCAACCACCATCGCCAGGGACGCGAGCAACAACAATCCACACCACACCAGGCGGCCAGCCCAACCACACCAAGCAGCCAGCAGGCGGCCAGCCAAGCCTCGGACACGCCCTGTTGACCCGAATCTGGAGGTCCCAGATCCAGACCACGCCGCCGCCACGAGCGCCCCCCTTGTAGCCTCCAACACAACGCCTGCGACGCCCGCGACGGATGGCACCAACACTGCAGCCTCCGCCGGCAGCCGCTCGCACGCCGCACCATGACAAGCACCGCCCCACCGCCGCCTCCAGGGCCCACCGCGCCGCCTTCGTCGCCCACGCCAGCCGGAAGACCACCTCGCGCCAAGACCACCGCTGCCGACTCCCGGCCACGCTCCGCCGCTCCCCGCGCTCCTCGCCGTGCTCCGACACCCAAGGGAAGACCTCCGCGCAGCCCCCGTGGCGCTACTCCCCCGCGCGAGGGAGGCCCGCCAGGGCGCGCCAGCCACCCCGCCGCCTTTGGCGACAGGGAGCCGCCACTGCCGCCGGCGGCGGCGGCGGCAGCGGCCATAGGAGATCTGGGGGTGAGGGGTTGCGGCGGCGGCTAGGGTTTCGACCCTCCGGAGCCGCCCGCGCGAGCAGCCCGGGAGGGGAGGGGAAAGTCCTAACAAAGAAATTATCGCAACGGGCATTTGTCAAACTGAGGTTTCGATGACTAGATTTGGCACCTAACGCGCGTGGATGCAAGTTTTTCTCTGTAGATAGAAAAAAAACTTGAGCTTAAATGTAATCCGTACCGTACGTCGAGAGTGTGTCTGGAGTACGAACTACGGATGTCATGTAGAGCCAAACTCTGGACAAAATTACTGTTCTGACCCTTAAGGCAAACTAAATCCCGATTTGACCTCGTCTCGAAAAAAAAATTGTTTCTGACCTTTTTGGGTGACGCCAAGGACCCTGGCGTCTGGGTTACGAAGCAGACGCCAGGGACCCTGGCGTCTGGCCCCTGGCCCGCACTGCCCGACTGCCCGTTGACTTGCTGACGTGGCAAAGGGGCCAGACGCCAGGGACCCTGGCGTCTGGCCCTGGTAAGTGGATAACCTTTGGGGAAAGTGTGTGGGACCCACCCCACACACTTTCCCCAATCCAGCCCGAGGTTGAAGAAGCTTTGCTGCCCCCCACTCTCTCTCACCCCTCAAGCTCCCCCCTCAAATCCTCCCCAAAAGGTGCTTCCCTTAGGTGGATCTTTCCATCCCTTTGTTGCTTGTGGTAATCTCCTTCAAATCATCCAATTATTTTTTGTCAAATCTTGTTATTTTGGTTGCATTTTATACATGTTGGTGGAACCCTCTAGTTCATGTTTTCTCCCTTATGTTAGTATGAATGGCTTGGTTAACTTTGATAATATAGTGCTATGCATGGTGTGTAGTAGTAATATATGCTTGTTGAGTTGAAAGATTTGGGGTTAGGGTTAGTTAGTGATTAGGTTTAACTTAGCTTAGTGTGTGTTAATTAGTGATACTTTTGTGGACATCACCAATAATTTAGTCTTGATATGATTTGGATATAATTAGATGTATTTGGATGAACACACCAATTCTCATTGAAGTCTTAAATGCATTCATGTTATTTTTAGATGGAGAGACTTGTTAATGTTCATTACATGGACAAGGAGGCATTCTTGAGTAACAATGCCGACACGGGTGAGGAACCATTGGTTGTTGATACAAGCCCTAGCTATGAGGATGTTGTTGCAAAAGTGAGACAAGTCTTAGAGTGGATGGACACCAATGTTGATGTTAAGTTAATAGGAAGGTATGATGTTGGAGTTGGAGCCAAATCTCGCTTGAAAAGTATGCCTATCACCTCGGATTTGCATTGGGATGTATACAAGGAAAAAGTATCCCAATCGGAAGACAAGTCACTTGAATTGTTTGCCACCAAGGTTGAATCTCCTCGGTTGGCCTTTGATTTGAACCGGCATGTCTCTTCCCCAATGGATGACATGAGCGAGAGGACAATGGCGCCACTTGTTGAGCATAGGGTTGTGGTTGATGCCCCCAATGTTTATCCCCGCCCACGTCCCCGTGTACCATCTATCAAAGCAAATGAGGTTGAGTTGTATGCCCCCAATGCTTCTAGCCAACCACCAACTAGCCAAGCAAATGAAGTTGAGGTGATTGCTAGTGACGAAGTAATTCAAGAGGATGAAGATGCTTATGATGATGACGAAGAGCAAGAGGAAGGGTTTCATGGTAATGATGTTGGTGACTTGGATGCGTACATAGCGCAAAAGGACATGGATCGTGACTTGCCTTTTAGGCGTCAATATGCGTATGACTCGGATGACGAGGGTCCAGTTGAACAGTTAGACGAGGATGGATTCACAAAGGAGGAGAACCAAATCCACTTTGAGCTGACGGGCTTACAAAAAAGAACTCACTTGTTTAAAGATCTGAGCCTTGCCCATAAAGTTGTTGTTGACGATGGAATGAGAATGACGGCGATTGAGCCAACACCATGCCCGGATCCAGGAGAACCAAGGGTGGAGAATGAGGACGAGAATGCTTATTTGAAGAAAGGATTGAAGTTTCTGAGCTTGCCTATGCTGAAGTTTTGGTTGGCTGACTATGCCATTCGAAACCATAGGCCAATTTATGTTGAGCACTCCGACATGAAGTTGCGTTACACCGTGGTGTGTGAGCAAAAGGATTGCACATGGAAGGTTCGTGCAAGGAAGCTTAAAGAAACCGAAGAATGGGTGTTAAAAAGTTGTGATACCACTCATAGATGCAAACCGCCATCCAAACGACTTAGAAAGACACACCGTCAACTCACATCTGAGTATCTTGGATACAAATGGATGAAAGACATAGCCTTTGATCCCACTGTGAAAGTGAGGTTTCTCATGCGGACGGTGAAAAAACAATTTGGTTACGAAGTCAAGTATGGGAAGGCATGGAAGGCAAAGGCAAATGCTATTAGGATGTTGTACGGTGGATATGAAGAAGCATACAACCAGCTCCCAAGGTTGTTGGCCGCGATTGCACATAGGAACCCGGGCATGTTTCATGTGGTCGAGGATCATGAGGGAGTGTTCCACCGTGCCTTCTGGAGTTATGAACAATGTGTGGAGGCATTTCAGCATTGTCGTCCGGTCTTGTCTATAGATGGCACGTTCTTGACCGGTAGATATAAGGGCACACTAATGGTAGCAATGGCGCACTCATCAAACGACAACGTGTTGCCGTGTGCATTTGCTTTGGTGCCTTCCGAGCACCAAGACAACTGGGAGTGGTTCATGGGTCATGTTAGGCACAACGTGATTGGGGCTAGGGAGGTATGCATCATATCGGATCGACATCATGGCATACTCAAGGCAATGGACATTGTTATTCCAGGATTTCCAAAGCTTCACCACAGATGGTGCATGAGGCATTTCGTGGCCAACTTTTACCGGGCATGTAAGAGCAAGGAGCTCAGCAAAGACCTTACCCATGTATGTGTGGCATTCACCACCCAAGGTTTCGATGCTCGGTACAACAAACTCTTTGCAGCGGTGAACGAAGGGGGAAAAGACTTCTTAACTAGGAATTTAAGCGAGAAGCACAAGTGGGCACGCGCTCATGACGATGGTGGTTGGCGATATGGTGACATGACGAGCAATCTCGTAGAATGTTTCAACAATGTGTTGAAGGGTGCTCGTGCATTGCCGGTGACTGCAATAGTGGAGTACACCTTCTTTAAGCTTAATGAGTACTTTCAGAGGCATTCTGAAGAGACTGCAAAATGGATAGGTGAGAAAAAGGATTATCCGAAAAAGGTTGATGAATGTTTGCAGTTACAAGCAAGCAAGTCTTCACGGCAACAAGTTATCATATTCGATAGGCTTGAAATGATCTATCAAATTGATGAGCCAGGTGGCACAACACGAGACGGTAGACAATATGGTGGTGCTGCATTTGAGGTGAAACTGAAGACTCGGTGGTGCCAGTGTGAGAGGCCTAGTAAGTATCATTGGCCATGCTCGCATTTGATAACGGCGGCGAAGGCGAGAAACATACATGTTAATGATGGAAAAACCGTGAGGATGCAAGAGTTCCATGTGGAAGCTACTAGGTTGACATGGGCGCCAAGATTTCACCCTTTCTTGGACCAATCACAGTGGCCTGAGTACCATGGCCCTCATATTAGGCCAGACCCTCTTCTGAAGGTGGAGACGAAGGGTAGAAGGAGAACTAAGAGGTTCAGGGGTGATATGGATGACCTGGCTGGATACACTGGCATGAAACAATTTGGTAGCGGTCATTTCATGGAGGCTCCTGACATCATCAACTATGGGGTGTGCGGTGAAGGGGGACACAATGAGCGGACATGCAAGAAAAAGAAAACCAAAAAAAGAAAAAACAAGTCGTGGAGGCGGCACCGATGGTGAACGAGGTGGAAGAGGTGACGGTGGTGGTGGTCGAGGAAGCACAAGTTTCAGAGGTGGTAGTGGCGGTCGTAGAGGGAGCACAAGTGCTAGGGGTGCCAGTGTTGGTCGAGCTAGCACAAGTGCTAGAGGTGGTGGTCGAGCTAGCACAAGTGCTAGAGGTGGTGGTCGAGCTAGCACAAGTGCTAGAGGTCGTGGTGGTCGGAGAGGAAGCACAAGTGCTAGAGGTGCTGGTGGTCGTAGACGAATGGTTGATAATGGATCGGCCTTCGATTATTTGCATAATCCAGATGGTTGATCTAATAATAATGGTATAGTATTTGTTCATACAATTCCTAGCATTTATTCATTTACTGTATTTACGCATTTACTATCTTTATGTCTTGTGCTAACAATTGGCCTTTTTGTAGGCATGGCTTCATCCGGTTCCAGGACGAGGCCGGTGTGCGCGGACCAAGAGGAGATGCCGAAGACGTGGTTGGAGGCCAGTTTGGACAAGGAGAAGGAGAAGGATGTGCCCACACCACCATGTTGGTGTGCTGATGTTTGCAAGCTGAAGGTGTCCACTGACCGCAACAAGTCATGGACAGAAGGTAGAAGGTTTTTTGTGTGTCCCAACTATGCACATGATCGTCGAAGGCCAACTAACGCATATGACATACCACCGGGATGTTAGGTGTACATACAAAAAACATCAACAAGTTGTCACTCATATGTCTAATAAAATCATGGTTTATATGTAGTCCCCTCCTCCACTTTGCAAGTACTTCACTTGGATAGATCACGAGGTACCAAAAGATGTCCAAGAGGACCAACGTCGAGATTGGTTAAGGAGGCAGCGCCTGTTCGAGGAGTCCTATGCACGGGGATTGGAGCGGGAGCGTCGTGAGAAGGAGGCTCGTGAGCGCAAGAAGCGTGAGCAAGAGAGGGCACGCAAAGAGAAGGAGGCTCGTCAAGAAGAGAGGGCAAGAAAACTTGCAAGGGCTCGCGATGCATGAGAGGAGGACGAGGCACGTGACAAGAAGGGAAAGTGGCCCCGTACTACTCAGTAGACAAATGGAAAGGCACCGGCGTCGATGACGAACTGTCAAGACTTTGTTTAATGTATGAACTTGTTGATCGAGATCTTGTGTGCTCATGAACTATTTATGTCATTCGAGACATCATGTGTGAACTTGTTATTCGAGACCTTGTGTGGTCATGAACTACTTATGTGCAACCTATTTGAAATTATGTGCAAACTATGCTTTGTTTGAAATTATGTGCAACCTATTCAATGCTTAAAAATCTGTTTAAAACATAGCATTTGAAAGTGTTCTCTGGATAGAGAACCAGACGCCAGGGTCCCTGGCGTCTGGTTCTCTGACCAGAGAGCTTTTGAAAATGCTCTCTGGTCAGGGAACCAGACGCCAGGGACCCTGGCGTCTGGGTCTCTATCCAGAGAACACTTTCAAAAGCTCTCTGGTCAGGGAACCAGACGCCAGGGACCCTGGCGTCTGGGTCTCTATCCAGAGAGCTTTTGAAAATGCTCTCTGGATAGGGAACCAGACGCCAGGGACCCTGGCGTCTGGGTCTCTAACCAGAGAGCTTTCGAAAATGCTCTCTGGATAGAGACCCAGACGACAGGGTCCCTGGCGTCTGGTTCCCTGACCCAGAGAGCTTTTGAAAATGCTCTCTGGTTAGGGAACCAGACGCCAGGGACCCTGGCGTCTGGGTCTCTAACCAGAGAGCTTTCGAAAATGCTCTATGGATAGAGACCCAGACGCCAGGGTCCCTGGCGTCTGGTTCCCTGACCCAGAGAGCTTTTGAAAATGCTCTTTGGTTAGGGAACCAGACGCCAGGGACCCTGGCGTCTGGGTCTCTATCCTATCCAAAGTGCAAATATCGTGTGGATAAGATTCTTTGGGCCCACCTCTACCCCTCTCATCCATTCATCTCCACCTCTACCCCTGTCATTTCTTTCATCTCCACTCACTCTCACTCTCACCTCTAGCCCTCTCGTCCACTCACTCTCATCCAGTAACATAACCCCCCTCAAATCTCTCACGAATCGGTCCGGTTTCACCGTTGGATCTTCAGTATTTCGAAACTAGAAGGTAAATCAACTACACCCCCACTTATTGGTTGGTTTCAGGATGTCCAGTATCATAGTTTTGTGTGAACCCTAGTTTGTTTGTTTTCCTCGTGGTTTAATGTATCATATGTTAGGTACTAAGAGATTTGTGTGTTGTAGATGGCTAATGGTACTCAGTGGATGCTTAGCCTTGTTGTTCATGTCCAAGGCTTGTCTCCATGTGTTGTGCAAGTTAGTGAAGTAGACCTCACTTTTGATTGGTTGAAGACTAAATTCATGTTGAAGCAAGGGTTGAAGGAAGAGGATTTTGTGTACTACGTCAGCAGGAGGCAGGCAGATGGCCCCGGGGAAAGAAAATTGGTTGACATAACTGATGATGACAAGATTCAACAAATGATGCAAGAATGGAAATGGAAAAGGGTTGTTGACTTGCATTGCTACAGGAAACCGAGTTATATGTGATGTTCATGTCGTTTGAACTATCGTGGACCGTCGTGGTCATGAACTACCTATGTTATTCGAGACTATTTGTGTAATTTGAGATTATGTGATGAACTTCTCATTCGAGACTATTTGTTTAATTTGAGACCTTGTGTGCTCATGAACTACCTATGTTATTCGAGACTATTTGTGTAATTTGAGATTATGTGATGAACTTCTCATTCGAGATTATTTGTTTAATTTGAGACCTTGTGTGCTCATGAACTATGCTTCTCATTTGTCATTCGATACTATAGGAGGCTAAAACAAAATGAAAAGTACTACACCAAAGGCCAGACGCCAAGGACCCTGGCGTCTGGTCGCCCTGTTTCTGCTGTCAGGACTCTGTTTTGCTTCCAGTCGACCCCCAGACGCCAGGGTCCTTGGCGTCTGGCCCCCTGACATGAAACCAGACACCAGGGACCCTGGCGTCTGGTGCCCTGTATTTTATATTGAACTTGCTGTTTGACACAAGAAGCACATATATATTCATATGATAGGTTCATACAGCACAGAAGATAGCACATTTCACATAACTTTCAGCACGACAAATTCTTGCATACAACCGACAAGTTCATAGATTTTTCATCACGACAAATTCAAGCATACATAAGACACCAAGTGCATACATAATACACCAAATTTATGACAACCAAGTTCAAGACAACCAAGTGCATACCACGACACCAAATTCATGCACTTCCAAACAAGAAGCTCACTTCCTCCTTCCTTTCTTCACAATGGTTCCCCTTGTAGGCTCCTCCTCTTCGCTAGCCTCCTCCTCCTCCTCTTCGTTGTATGCCTCCTCCTCCGCCTCAATGTTGGCCTTATATCTTTGCATTCCTGTTGGGATAAGCTTAAGAGGATACTCCGGACTATGGAATTGTGTGTTCCATGTCTTCTTTCTACCTTTCTTGCCTGCTGTCTTAGCAATGGATTTGCCTTTCCTATCGCGAGCATTGCCTTGTGTCGGTTGTGATGGTTGTGGAGCATCAACATCATATGCATGATCCTCTTGCTGTGTTGCATCATACTGATGCTCCTCATCATGTGTTGGCTCCTCTTGATGCATTGGCTCCTCTTGATGTGTTGCCTCCTCCTCCATGTCATCATCATCCTGGAGTAAACGCCGTCTATTAGCTCTCGCGGCGCGGGTACCAGGTGCGTACACGTCACTGGACTTAGCACCATGGCAAGAAAGCATTGCTGCCATCTTATGGAACCGCTTCTTAAACTTCTGCAACAACACAAAATATGCTATGATATGAGATGCAAATAAATAATCCGTGAAAAGAAACTTTTCTAATATATTTGTCACACCTCCATCGTGCTCCTAAGAGTTCTCTCAGATAATCCACCCCCAACTGGATGACTCAGTGCAACATTGGCATCGCTGACGCACAAAAGCAACTCTCGGCCCTGCAATTCATGAACACACCAATATTATGTATTTCAAAGAAGACAACATGATGCAAGTATGTTAGAATAGGTCAAAAAGGCTACCATTTCGTCATGCATCGGTGCGTAGTCAACATGAGCCCCTCTGGTTTCTCTCACAGCCACGTTGAAGGTACTATAACCTTCTGCAGTCTCCGGGTCTTCAGACACCAACTCCGACCACTCGTCGTGAGTCCAACCTGGCTTCAGCTTCAACCGGTAACGATCCGCATACCACACTTGATACTTCTGATATGCTATCTGATTGTGAGGTCTATTCTCTGATTGCACTAGCGTGTCTCTTTGATTCCAAATTTCTATCCATGCACGGTGTTTGTTTGCCCAATCTGATATATCCTGATTGTTCCTTCGATCGAACCTACAAATGATGCACGGGACAAAGCTTTAGCAAACATTGACTTATTCAATGCTCTACTACGTACTCAAGGCATGCTTTCTTACCGATGCAGAGATAGCATTTCCTCCTTGCTCTCCTCAATTGGAATACCTTGTCTTTTTCCAAATTGTCTTGCCACACGGTCTACAAAGTGCCACTCGACTGCGAAGAAGCATATCATTGGACACCTCGACCGCCAAAGATGGCTATCACGCGTGCACATCTCATTAAGATCATAGTCACGATCTTCCACATAAGGCAACCAATATACCTGCAAAACAAAGAGATACATTGTTAGCTACATAAGTTTTATTCTTGACTAAATTTTATCTCATCGAACTTCTAAAAACCTGCTCAACAGTCAAGGTGTCCAGCTCGTTCATATAGCACTTGTATCGCACTTGCGAGCTTCCTGTGTAGACTGTCACTTGTTCCCAATAGTAAGCAAGCGTAGGGCGCCGATATGTATCATCATCATGCAACCCGTCATGATTACCCCGTGGGTTTGGCAAGAGGGGGTTCTTGAAATCGGGCCGTCCAACCGGGATCCGCTCCCACATCCACACGGATAGGCTCCAAACAAACCCAGACAATGAGGATGTATCTCCCTTTCTCCGACACGCCAAGTCTAGCTGCAATCAAACAAACATATTAAATATGGAGACGCATGACAAATGCAAGATAAATGGTTGCAAATATCTCTTACCTGACGATACAAATAAGCTAGTGCGGCCGAACCCCAGCTATACTGGGTATCCCAGTTATTGAGTAGCTCCAAGAACATCCAGAGGGCTGAGTTCCCGGTTGCATCTGAGAAGACTACCTTCGTTAGTACATACCAAAGATAGGCCCGCGCGTACTGCTGCACAACCACGTCATTGGCATCCTGAGGGCACGGATTGGTGTTTCCTCTGACCATTTTTAGCCAAGAATGCCTCACTTTCGCGTATCGGCCTTGCCTTCCTCACGGCCCTCGGGCTGAACACCGATTAAATCGGCAGTCCGTTCTCGCCAATTACCCACGCTGACACGACCGGTAACAGCTTGTCCGTTGATAGGAAGGCCGCTTATCATAGCCATGTCCTGTAGGGTCATCGTCATCTCCCCACATGGAAGGTGGAACGAGTGAGTCTCCGGCCTCCAACGATCCACAAGTGCGGTCAGCGCCGCGTGGTTCACCGGCGGAGCGCGTCGCTTAAACTGCAACACGAATGGGAGAAGACCCAATCTCCGAATGTAAGGCTCATACCGCGGGTCGTAATCAAAGTCATCAGCGGAATGACCCCTCATGCGTATAGCAACTACAACCTGCAAATAAAGTGATGTTTTAATCAATACAAAAACACAAATGAGAAACAACGAAAAATGATAAGTCTTGCTTCTTACATTTCCGTTCTCAATGGCACGAGCACGATGCTCCTTATCCCACTCATCGATTAATCCGTCATACCAAGGTCCCTCATCATCCGCCATCCTACAAAACAAATCACAAACAATCATCTATGAATACATGAACAATATCAAACAATTAGCTTCTCCAAGTTTATGGCATATGAAAACACCATTCTTCTCAAACATAACAACATCATTTCTTTCTTCTACATATGCACACATATCATCTAGAGTACCAAATTTTACCATCAAATAAATTTCGTAATCATCATCCGCCATTCTATTGAACAAATCATGTCAAACACAATAATCAAATTTCATCATCTCTTTTGCATAAAAAAAATGCCATCTATATATTCAACTATATTGTCATACCACTTCACACATATAATATTTATCTAAATATATTTGCTTGCCAAAGTTGTCTTCTCAGATTCAAACATAGATTATGCCATCTATATATTCAACATATATCTAATTTACTAGCATATGCATACATCATCTACAATTCAAATAAATTCACAAACTATGTCTATTGGTGGACAACTATAAACACCTAGCAACTACACTACCTACCAAATCATCTATCAACTACAAACTATTTCCTAAACCAAAGAAATCATCTACTAATCTAACATCACCTAATTTGAAATAATGCATCCAACAAGAGAGAGGGAAAGCAAAACAAATTGAAGGAGACGGGGGAGAATACCTCAAGGATGCTTAGAGGGCTCAGATCCAAGAACTAGAGTGGAGAATGGAATAGATCAGGGAAGGATTTGGTGTGAGGGGGGAGAGGGGCGAAGGAGAAGAACTCCTCTGTCCTGTTCGTGCGCCGCCAGGGGGAGGGAGGAAGAGATGGGTGGGTGGGCTCGGCCAGCGGGGGTTATCCACTTACCAGGGCCAGACGCCAGGGTCCCTGGCGTCTGGCCCCTTTGCCACGTCAGCAAGTCAACGGGCAGCCGGGTAGTGCGGGCCAGGGGCCAGACGCCAGGGTCCCTGGCGTCTGCTTCGTAACCCAGACGCCAGGGTCCTTGGCGTCACCCAAAAAGGTCAGAAACGAATTTTTTTTCGAGACGAGGTCAAATCGGGATTTAGTTTGCCTTAAGGGTCAGAACAGTAATTTTGTCCCCAAACTCTGGAGTCCAAACCGTTACAACTAACAGAGCAGTCCATGTCTCCCTGGCCTCTTGTCTGGGGATAGCAGCACTCCCTGGCCTCATTGTCGCCTGCTGTTTCTGTAGTCGAAGTGCAAGGAATCCAAAAACTATATGCAATGTTTTTGGATTACTCTAACCTCCATTACGCTGGCGCTATGGTAGTACGTACATTGTTGATCAGTTTTTGTATGGGAAAAGATGGAACAGAACATGTACTACCAAACTGACAGTCAAATTCGAGTGCACCACACACACACATGCTAGACAAGCCCAGGCTGGATCGAAATTCGTTCAGGGATAGAAAGGGAGCACTAGCGCATCATTGCTCTTAAGCTACTACTGGTACCAGGAGCAGAAGCATCTAAGCACTAACTAGGCGAGCTAGTGGGGCAGTTAATGATGAGCCCTGTCCTAATGCGTACACAGCAGAGGGAAAGCAAAGCTAAATTCTTGTCCAGGCAAAAATGGATCTACCACCAGGAGAACCGGCGCGAAAAGTTTAAGATCATGTGCTGCTTGCTTCGATTTGCCCCATGCATGCACCTGAGGCAGAGCACGAGCCCAAGTGGGATTAGATGTAGAGAAGAGCGAATCAGAGATCATGCTCCATGGAAGCCTTTTGGCATAACATAATTGCTTGTAGGACTTCTTTCTGTATATTATGGCATGTCACTAATATGGCAACATGAGATATCCATGGAAGAAGGCATAAATCGAGCGGAGACCGTAAAGGGGGAATGTGTTGGCTGAAACTGAAACACGAGCAGGCTAACCAATTAAAAGACTACTAGGAGGTCGGAGCACTAGTGTCAGTTGTTCGGCCTGACTCTCCACGCAACAACACAACCTTAGCCAGAAAGATGGGGCTCTCTAATCATTCTGAGAAAGGCCATAGCTTGGTTTTGGCAAGTTGTTAGAGGCGGAGGGACAGGCAGACAGGGCCTGGGGGCCATGGTTGAGCCCGGGGAGAACAGCTAAACGCAGGGCTAGTACTCGACCGCTTTGTATATGGTTACGATGCTGGATGGGTCTGTGGGCAAGTACATGCACGCACGCGCAGCGGGAGAAGCCTCCTCCCCTCGACCTCGAGCGCCCAAAACCAAGGGACCCTTTCCAGCGATGCCCTTTGCCGTCTCAAGGGGCCTCCCCTCCCATCCCTAGAGACCTGCAACCGTAACAGCTACCAACGCGAGCAGGTGCATGCAGGTGTCTCGCCGTCCATCGGAGCTGGAGCCGCGACCCATCCAACGCCAAACCGGCCGCGATTGAATGAATGAACTGATTAACATAATGCGGCAGCAGTTGGCCATGATTGTTGTTGTGGGCGCTTTCGGGTCTCGATGTCTCTGCCCCCTGTACACGGCCTGCATTCTTTTGCGTGCCACCCTGCTGTTCAGCTGTTCTATCTTTGGTCAAACGTGCGTGCACGCGCGGTACGGGTGTGCGTAGGTTGAAGGGATAGGGTCTCTCTACGGCTGCGTTGCATGCTCTCTCATTCTTGTGTTGCTGTTCGTAGAGTCACCTAGACTAGGAAGGCGTAGACCCGTAGCACGTACGAGTACTGCACTACTACATGCACAGGCCTTGTTTTCTCCACACAAAAAGCCTCCAAACAAAGGAGGCTTCTGTTTCGAGAAGTTTGTTTCAGATGCTTTTGTTACAGAAGACTAGCCTCTGCTCAAGGCAGTAGCTAGCGAGCTAGGCATCTACACTAAATGGCATCCAGAGAGCGGGCAACATAAGAATATACACGCAGGTGTTAGACTAGCCACAATGGTTAGTAACATAGAGTAGTAACATGCAGCCCTTCATTTATTAGGCTATGCACACATCTTGCCTAGTAGTAACTAGCTATGTTACTACTTTGCTCTCTTTCTTCATTTATTGCTTGCCACATCATCCATTTCATCTAGATATGTGTGATGTTACTACCTACTCCCTCCTTTCCGGTTTATAAGGCTCAATTCAAAAATCTCATCAACCAAGGTAGATGGTGAGTGGTGGAATACTTTTTGTAGTTTGCAAAAGCACCCAATTAATGCTCTTGTTTTCCTCCAAAAAGTATGTTTACCAATGCATTAATTGCAATGCATGCATCCATAAATTACATGCATTGGTCAATTTTCTCTTAATACTTGCATGCAATGATTTAATGCACCTTGGAATCTGAACATGTGATGGGAAACAACCAAATTGAGCCTTATAAAATGGAAAAACTAAAATTTTGAAATAAGCCCTATAAACCGGAAAGGAGGGAGTATGTTACTCCCATTGTGGGTAGTCTTATTAGTCGTTGGATTGGATTAGTAAACATAAGAGAAACAGCTTGGCTGTTGCAGAGGATAATACTGGCACAAATATATGGTGCCGCGTCCAATCAAGCGCAGGCGAGGCACATCATCAAGCAAGGTGCACATGACATGAAGAAAATATCCAGTGATACCGACGCTCCCATTCTCCCATACTACCAACTTGAACAAATAATTCAAATTTAAACATTTCAAAAAAAATCTGAAAAAATATGAATGTCGCAGCATATATGTCGACAACCCCTAAAAATTTCAGATCAAAATTCGAAATACACATGGGGAAACAAAGAAGACAAATTCAGATGTGAATAGTGTTATTTCTAATTTTGTCTTCTTTTGACTCTATTCATGAATGACACTATTGATGATGGATTTGTCTTTTTTTAATCTTGATGTATATTTTCAATTTTTTAGGGGTTACCTGAACATGTGTTGTGTGCATCCATGATTTTTTTTTTCAGATTTTTAAAAATGTTTACATTTGAAAATTTTAAATTAATAGCATGTGAGCATTTGAGGGCTGGTATCACTTGATACTTCCCCCATGACATGAAGAAGCACGCCTGCAGTTAGTGCACACCCGCCCTAACAAGTGATGGAACGGGAACTCCCATACCCTTCGTCTTCGTGTCTTTTTTCTAAGATTGTACAAACGCAAACACTGGGACATACGCACATACACTCATCTCTATAAACGCGCGCGCATGCACACACACATCATATTTTTATGACCATCTCCGAGAGACTAAGCCGGCACATCATCTTGACATTGACGAAGTTGCCATTGAAGTCTTCTGGGCTGGGTTCACGGTCCAGACCCTTTTGCGTCAGCTGCCTAATGGAAGGCTACCTTCGACCGGATTGCTCCAACAAAAATTAGATGCCACACCTACAAGAGGTTGGGTCACATTGCCAGAGGTTGCCGCTCCAACTTCCAATGGCCAATACGTCCAATCAACTCAATGGCACGATTCTAGTTTCCATGCCTGCTCCCACTGTTAACGCACTGATATCCGATCCTGCTAGGGAAGAAAATCCTACTCCAGCTCCCACCTCTTTGCTTCCCACCCTCGCATCTAGTTCATCTCCATCCCAAACCTTGCCACCGCCCCGCCCCTACCCCCGACAGAGCATCACTCTGCACAAGCTGCCGCAGACATGGCCAACTTCCAGTATGATCCAATCCCTTCTCTTCCACCCAACCATCAAGCTATCAACGTGGTGGACAGGCCCGCTCCATTACAAGAAATCTGTTAATACATGACAATTTCAGTCTGTCACAGAGCAGTGAAAAACCGTCAAGGACGATTGATCATGACGGATATGAAAATATCGCGTCATAGTTTGACACCACACCTTCCTTGATGGTTTTTGACCGTCACAGGTCTACTCCCAGGCCTGCCCAACCCAAACTAGGCCCGACCCGTTGTGACGGAACAGACCGCCACAGACTAGTGCCATGTAGGATTTTGGATTAACTGATTGGAGTGACGTGGCTGCCTACATGGATGCTATTTTTGTCATAGAAACCGTCATGGATTTGGGCATAATTTAAATTTGTTCGGCCAATTAATCCATTTACTTCGATGCAATTTTGAGCTAGTATTTTTTAGCATGTACACATATCATAATACCAACTTTGGCCCAAGACAAAGTATTTCCAAAGTGCTGTAAGATACACATATCATGTAGTATTTATGAAGCCATCCACCAGTATTTACATCATAGCAGTCTACAAAAACCTCCATG
The DNA here is from genome assembly GCA_032464435.1 of Aegilops umbellulata. NCBI lineage: Eukaryota > Viridiplantae > Streptophyta > Magnoliopsida > Poales > Poaceae > Aegilops > Aegilops umbellulata. The sequence continues at coordinate 330,056,171 of CP136056.1, read as the reverse complement.
AACAAATAATTTACAAAATCAATTGACCGAATACAACACATAGCAACGTAAGGACTAGCACAATATAGTTTACGTCAAAAACATATACACCAAATAGCAAGGTTAGGACCAGCACAATTCAGTTTCTTGCCGTCGACGATCTTGATAGCAACCATCAGGTCATGACATATGTGATAGGATGCACCAAGTTGGAATAACATGATCTGTGCATATAGAACAAACATTAGACATTTGTAGATATGACCTTTAAGTGATAACATGTTAAAATATACAACATAGAACTCAAAGTACTATAGCAGCAATAGTTGAGGCCATGTAAATCCGTCAAAAAAATACAAACCCAAATTGATTTCATCAGTGTACTACTGTGCATAACGATTACATATGCTCAGGGCTAGGGGTTGCCCATTTGACAAGCATTGAGAGTACTATTACTTTTAGCAGGAAACATATGACAAAAATAGGAACTAAAAAACCCTACACATGTGTAGCTAACCTTCATCGGCTCACAAGAGAACAACAAATTTAATTTATTACATGTCTTAAGCAATTACTTAATGGTTATTAAGATACAAGCTGATCTGTTGTGATAGCTCACGTATCTCATTGCACCACACTAGATCAAATAAACAAGACATGGGCAAGGAGGCACAGAATAAAAGTGCTTGTTTGAGAGCAAGAAATCTTGAATTTAATTCATGTCCTTAAACTGAATTTCCTCCCCAAACGAGTTAAACTGACGACTAACAGAAACCGCAAGCTCCCAAAGAAGAATACCCAGTGTGTATGATACTGATATGGGTGAGGGTACTCACTGGTTACAATATAGCAAGCAGTACAACAGAGGGCATAATACAACAATAGACCAATGATAATTTAGCCTTGTAACACAACTATGTCCCATAAAGCATCATATGTCACCCATAGTGGTAGCAACATCACAATTTTACACATTTGTCAAGGAGAAGAATGCCATGTAAAAAAATCATGTTCCATGTTGCATAGAAAGAGCATTAGTGATTCATCCCATATGACATGGAATGGAAAACAATGGAACTGTTGCACCACAATACTTACATGTGCTTCTTGATTCCGTTCAACATGGAACGCCTCAAGCTCCTTGGTTTATGCTTGAAGCATAGCTACATTATGCACTTAATGAGAAGACCCAAACCTGGACCAGTGGAATAGAAAAACTTGGCTCACAAAAATTACAGAATATATCCAGCCAGCTCTAAGTACAAGCTACCTTTTTACTCTGCGGAATATAAACAACATTATGTAAACTCTGTTTATAACTTGCAGCTTTAGCGTCTCGAAAATATGCTCGTACATATTGCAATAAGTGTGAACACTACTCTAGCATCTTTTGGTTCTTTGTAACGCAAATGAGTAATACTTGAACTATTTTCAAATACCTTACAGAAATTTGCAACATCATGAATAGCAAGAGAAAATGGTTTCAAGCAGTTAAAAATGCTGCTCCTAGTAGGTTGCAAGCACAAGAAATAAGTTCAGAGCAATCATACAACCGACAGGCCCACCCATCAAGCAAACGTGAAAGCAAGAAAATGCTTTTCATTAAAGCTGACAGGCCAAGATTACATCCTAAACAAACCAAAACTTAAAAAGTACTGGTAGTGTTATATTGTCGGCGTCGATCAAGACGGAGATGTACCGACTATACTGTTCAGAGCGAATAAATTAGTGTGACAATCAGATGTGCAGTTTCATTTCTCATTATTGCTAACATGTAAAAGTTGTCTCATCTGAACAAAATTCTTAAAGAAATATGTTTTCCCAAATGTCTTGCTTTACTAATTGAATTATTACAGAACTGATCATGAATAAGGACATAGAGGCTACCTTCGTTCTAGGTTACCAATGTTGTCAACTTGTGTCTGCTTGTATTGAACCAACTCTGAGAACAAGAATGAGAATGCACTCAAACTGACCTATGAAATGCAAAACATTATGAAAAATGTAACATAACAAAACAACAAAGAAAATAAAGTATATTGGCACATTCTAAAAACTACTAGTTAAAAGGACGAATGCGCCTACATCTCACATCCAAATCCTTTTGCACTTAGGAAGTAACACATCTCATATTGCAACCAGGGTAGGATATACACAATATATTTAGCTCTGCAAAACTGTGCATGGTACCCTTAACTTCAATAAATTACTACATTTCACTTCAATATATTTTGCTGCTATTTCTTTGACCCCTTCCACGAATGCAAGAGTGTAAGTGCATCTAGTGCCCCTTAGTGATTTTGGTGTATTGAAGACTTATAGGTTAAGTATCTAATGCGTTTATGAGTGTACACAGGTCTATAAGTCTATGAGGAGTTTGTCATTTACAGAGAAAGTCGATCCATAAAAATGAAGTTCTTCAACTGAAGACTTTGATATTTTGAAGACTTTCTGAAGACTTTGAAAGTGAAGAAAATTGGTGTGACCTTGAAGACTTGGTATTCATTCGAGGAACATGAAGCGTGAAGACTTTTGTTTTCGTAGTTTAATTTTCTCTTTCTTGAGTCATAGGAAACACCGTACTGTTAAAGGGGGTCGAGGAAATACTAAGGAGAAAATTTCCATGTGATGCTCAACTCAAATCATACACCTACCAATCCCTTCGAGTGAAGCCATTGGAAATCTCATACAGTTCAGTCAATTTCTTCAGTGACAGAGACGCAGTTCTTCTGGTCACTGAGGACTTTGCTCTGACTGAGGAGTTAGGAATTCGCCAGTGCGAATTGCCTACACAGTGAGGAACATGATAGCCCTGAGGAATTTGTACCTCAAATTTCCGACCGTTGCTGTGCTACGCGCCAGCTGTCCCAAAATATCTTATCCACATAACGGTCATATCATTGAAGGGCATTTATGTCTTATCATGTCGGGCTGCTCCCTAGGCTATAAATAGCCGCCCCCTACAACCACTAGCTGGTTGGCTGCTCCGAGAGAACTTGAAACTTGTCATTTGAGAGCAACCCATCCTCCGAGGACTTTGAGCGAAAATCATTAAGTGAGGAAAATCCAAACCCAAACCCAAAACACCTACAAACCCAAAGTGATTGAGCATCACTGAAGAGATTGATCCTGCGTGGATCCGATGCTTGTTACCTTTGAAGAATGTGCTTCTTCCAGACGGTTAGGCGTCAAGGTCTAGAGCATCCAAGAGGAATTGTGGATCGCCGAGTGACCAAGTCTGTGAAGGTTTGGAAGTCACCTGAAGACTTACCACGAGTGACTGGGCAAGGACTGTGTGTCCTTAGCTCAAGGAGAATACGGTGAGGACTATGTGTCCGGGACTAGGTGTCCTCGAGTTTAAATACTCAGCCGCTCCAACCAGATGTACAACTGAGACAACAGTTGGAACTGGTCTACCAAATCATTGTCTTCACCAAGCTTACTGGTTCTATTTCCTCAACACTTTCATTTCCTCATTACTGTGTTGTGTGTTTGTTCATATCTGTGTTTGAAGACTTTGACTGAAGACTTTCTTAATTTCCTTAGTTCAATTTCTTCAGTCTGTTTATCTTCATCTTGTGTTATCCTGTGTTTACGCTTTCTGTACTCTGTGTTTGTCTTCATTTCATCATGATGACCATGCATGTAATCTGCTATGTTTACTTCTGAGTACTTATTCCGCTGCTAGTAGTTCTTCGCTAAGGAATTTCCTCACGAGCAAATTCCTCAGTGAAGAATTTCATAAAAATCGCCTATTCACCCCCCCTCTAGTCGATATAACGCACTTTCAATTGGTATCAGAGCAAGGTACTCCCTTGTTCTGTGTGATTTTGGTTTAACCGCCTGGAGTTTTAGTTATGTCGACCGCAGATATGAAGAAAGTGACATGCCCCATCTTTAACGGTCACAAATACCCCAAATGGAAGGCCATGATGAAGAAGCGTCTCATGGCGATGAACAGCGAGCTGTGGACCGTCACTGAGATCGGCCTGACCGACCTATGCAAGATGGCGGAAGCTGATGACATTCGCAAGTACACTCTTCTCAACCTCACAGCAAAGGCCGTCATCTGCTCCAGTATGTCTCGAAACCAGTTCAGAAACATCATGCATCTCGATCAGGCGAAGCTTATCTGGGACCGTCTCTCTGATGTCTATGAAGGCCATCGAACCTGTCATGATCCTTGGTTCGAGGACTTCAAGGAATCTCTCAAGTCAATGACATTTGAACCAGAATCATCATCCTCCTCACCATGTCTCATGGCAGATGGTGAACAGGTAACTGAATGCTATCTGTCTGAATCCAGTGATGAATTTGGACCCAGCTATGTCAAACTTGCCTCACTTGCTGCTAAACAACAAAGAGCTTTGGAAAGGGCTAACAACATGCTTAGTAAGAGCAATGATATGTTGAGTGAAGAAATGGATCAGTCACAAGCTTTGGCTGAAAGTCTTCAGAGACTTCATTCTAAGTATGACTCCCTTCAAGATCAGCATAACTCTCTCTTGTTCGATCTTGAGAAGATAAGAGTGAGTTATGAAGATCTTCAGAAGGAGCGCGATTCATTACTTGCTCAACAAATCAACACTGCTCAGGAAGAATTTATTCCTCCATGTTTAAAATGCATTGAACGAGAATGTGCTAATTCTTCACCCGAATGTTCAAATGCTTCTAATGCTACAAATTCTTCACCCGTCTCTGTTATCACTAATTCCTCATCTGAGGACATTGCTAGTATCACTGACAATGCAGGGCCGAAGGAATTGTACATTACAGGCATGTACAAAAGCCTCAAAGGGCATCAGACTCTTTGTGATGTGCTTAAAAAGCAGATCCTCAATAGGAACCCTAGGAAAGAGGGTATTGCCTTTGAGAGGAAAGTCAATGCGGATGGTACATATTGGAAGCCTGAGCAGTATCCCAAAACATCATGGGTTGCTGCAAAGGGACCTCTAGTTGACCCATCTAATTTATCTGGCTTCACATGTGAATCTTCTCATTCTTCTGATGAGTCATTTGACTCCAACTATAAACTGTTCAAAAATCAGAATGGTGAAGTATTTGCTAGATATGTTGGCACTAACTGCAGGAACGGTTCCCCTATGAAGAAAATCTGGGTTCCCAAAAGGTGCCTTGAAAGCCTTCAGGTGAATATTCTCATGACACCACCTGTGAAGAAAAGGAACCCCAGATCAAATTCTTCATATGGACCAAATTCTTCATATGGATCCAAGTCCTCATACGGACCAAATTCCTCAAGGGGATCAAATTCCTCACATGGATCAAAGTCCTCATATGAACATCATCGTGCTAACAACTCTGTTTTGCAGGGAAGAGCCAAGGGCTATGAATATGAGCATTATTCTTCTAATCATTATGTTCATAAGTCCTCGAAGAATTTCTCTGCTTATGCATATGCTTACCCTAACCGCTCTTATGTGAAACGAAATGGTTTGGCTGCTTTGCCACCATTCTCATATGGAGCTCGCAGAGTGATGAACTCTTTGCCACCCCTTCAGATGTGGGTGGTGAAGAAAAAGAACTAATCTCTTCTGCAGGGTCAGGTCTCCAGACGTACTGTAACGTCTGAAGAATTTGCTGGGGACCTGACAAAATGCCTGAAAGGACGCAGGCTAACCATGATGAAATGAACCTTCATTTCACACGCCCTCCCTCCGTTTTATCTGATGATCAACCCAAAGCCACTGAATGGGTACTTGATAGTGGATGTACAAATCACATGACCGGTGACAGGAATCTGTTGATGGATGCTCCCTTATCAGCGTCACACATGAAGCATATCATCTTCGCTGATAAAAGAAAAAGTCATGTATTGGGTCTAGGTAAGGTTGCTATCACAAAGGATCGACACATGGACAAAGTCATGATTGTTGAGTCCTTAGGATACAATCTTATGTCTGTCTCAATGCTTTGTGATCTTGATATGGTTGTTGTCTTTGGCAAGTATCGTTGTGTGGTGATTATGGAAGCTGACAAATCCAAAGTCTTCGAAGGCTTTAGGAAAGGAGACTTGTATATTGTTGATTTCTCTGCAGATTCATAACCAGCCGTGTGCCTACTTGCAAAAGCTTCAGAAGGATGGCTATGGCATCGACGACTTGGTCATGCAGGCATGAGGCATTTGCACACGCTTGCGAAGAAGAAGCATGTCATTGGCATTGAGAATGTCAAATTCCTCAAGGATCACTTATGCGGTGCCTGTGAAGCTGGAAAGATGACCAAGGCCAAGCATCCAGCGAAGACTATCATGACCACTACTCGTCCATTCAAATTGCTTCACATGGATCTCTTCGGTCCTAATCATTATTCCTCTGTTTCAAATGAAGCATCTCAATATGGCTTTGTTATTGTTGATGATTACTCTCGTTACACATGGGTACACCTTGTCTCTTACAAAACTGAAGTGCAGGAAGTCTTCAAACGATTTTCCTCGAGGGCTTCAACCAACTTTGGTGTGAAGATCAAGCACATCAGAAGTAACAATGGCACTGAGTTCAAGAATTCGGGTCTCGATGACTATCTTGATGAACTTGGTATTACTCATGAGTTATCTGCTCCTTATACTCCCCAACAGAATGGCATCGTGGAGCGCAAGAACAGGACTCTCGCTGAGATGGCTCGCACTATGCTCGATGAGTACAAAACCCCTCGTCGTTTCTGGGTTGATGCAATTGATACTGCGTGCCATATCATCAACAGAGTATATCTTCACAAATTCTTCAAGAAGACTGCCTATGAACTCCTCACTGACAAGAAACCCAATGTGAGTTATCTCAAAGTCTTCGGTGCTAAATGCTGGATTAGAGATCCTCATCACAACTCTAAATTTGCACCGAAACCACATGAAGGTTTTATGCTTGGTTACGGAAAGGACTCGCACACCTACAGAGTCTTCAACAATGTTCTTCACAAGATTGTTGAAACTGTAGATGTGCGGTTCGATGAAACTAATGGCTCGCAAAGAGAGCACCTACCTTCTGTGTTAGATGAACCAACACCTGAGGATTCCATCAAGCACAAGGCTACTGAAGATGTCATTCCTACTGAAGAACCTGCTGAAGAATTCATTCCAGAACGTGAAGAACGTCGAGCTGATGCACCTGAAGAAAATGCTGAGGAAATTGATGCTGAAGAAAATGCTGATCAAATTCCTCAACGACAACCAGCTCACCCTCGTGTTGCAAAAGAAGTGCAAGTGGAGAAGATCATCGATGACATAAGAGCGCCAGGTCCTCTCACACGCTCAAAAGCTTCACATCTATCTAACTTTTGTGGGCATTTTGCTTTTGTCTCTATCACAGAGCCCACTAAGGTAGATGAAGCATTTCTGGAGCCTGAGTGGATTCAGGCCATGCAAGAAGAATTACATCAGTTCAAGCTCAACAACGTATGGGAACTAGTCAATCGTCCCGATCCTCGCAAGCATAACATCATTGGCACAAAGTGGATCTACCGCAACAAGCAAGATGAAAATGGTGTTGTGGTGAGGAATAAGGCACGACTAGTAGCTCAAGGCTACACACAGGTTGAAGGAATTGATTTCGATGAAACTTTTGCACCTGTTGCTAGACTTGAGGCTATTCGCATATTGCTTGCTTATGCTAACCATCATGATATCATCTTATACCAAATGGATGTGAAAAGTGCATTCCTCAGTGGTAAGCTTGAGGAAGAAGTATATGTTGCTCAACCCCCAGGTTTTGAAGATCCAAAACATCTTGACAAAGTCTTCAGACTTAACAAGGCCCTCTATGGCCTCAAGCAGGCCCCACGGGCGTGGTATGATACATTGAAGGAATTCTTCATGAAGAAAGGCTTCACACCCGGTTCACTCGATCCCACTCTCTTTACTAAATCTTATGATGGTGAACTGTTTGTGTGCCAAATATATGTTGATGATATCATCTTTGGCTGTACTGACCAATGTTATAGTGATGAATTTGCCTATATGATGAGTGAAGAATATCAAATGTCTATGATGGGAGAGTTGAAATTCTTCTTAGGTCTTCAAATTCGTCAACAGCGCAATGGCATATTCATATCTCAGGAGAAATACCTCAAGGATGTCCTGAAGAAATTCGGCATGCAAGAATACAAAGGCATCAAAATTCCTATGCCCACAAATGGTCATCTATGTACTGATGAAAATGGTATTGACTTCGACCATAAGGTATACCGCTCCATGATTGGCTCTTTATTGTACTTATGTGCATCTAGGCCGGATATAATGCTTAGTGTTTGCATGTGTGCACGATTTCAAGCTGCACCGAAGGAATCACACCATAAGGCTGTGAAGCATATTCTTCGATATCTAGCTCACACACCAACACTAGGATTATGGTATCCCAAGGGCTCGGATTTTGATCTCATTGGATATTCTGACTCTGACTATGCTGGTGACCGTGTGGACCGCAAGTCAACATCTGGTACTTGTCATTTCCTCGGACGATCATTGGTCTGTTGGTCCTCGAAGAAACAGAACTGCGTATCACTATCTACTGCTGAAGCTGAGTACATTGCTAGTGGTTCTTGCTGTGCTCAATTACTATGGATGAAGCAAACGCTCAAGGACTATGGCATCAACGTGAAGAATGTCCCTCTCCTCTGTGACAATGAGAGTGCCATCAAGATTGCTCACAACCCAGTTCAGCACTCGAAGACAAAGCACATTCAGATTCGTCATCATTTTCTTCGTGATCATGTGTTGAAGGGCGACATTTCTATTGAGCATATGAAGACTGAAGAACAGCTAGCCGATATCTTCACTAAGCCCTTGGATGAGAAGAGATTTAGCAAGTTGCAGTGTGAGCTAAATATCTTAGAATCTTCGAATGTACTTTGAAAAACGCACTCATCCTAACACTTATGCAAAATTGATGACTTAGATGTGCAACACATGAAGAAACGTTTTTCTTCAATCAATGAAGAATAACACTCTAAGTGTGAAGAAATTAACGAAGAATTTGATTCTCAGAACCCTACGACAATTGTACGCGGTGTCTGAAATCATCATTCTTATACGGTGGGTCACGCCACCACAAAAGTTGAAAATCTTCAGTATGAGTTTTTCCTCAATTTTTGAAATTCCTCAGTTTTTCAAATTCTTCAACTTTGCAAAATCTTCACTTGTGCCGTCGTTTTTCTTCATTGGCTATATATACATATATGAGTTTATGTCCTCTACAACATTCACTTATAGCTATTTCTTCAAGTTGGATCTTTTCTGCTAAGTGAATGTGATCGGACCCTTCCCCTCTATGCTATACTCAATCCAATCTATTCACAAATTCTTCATGTGCGTTCTATTTGAAACTCGTTCAAATTCTTCACTGTGTCCTTGTCAGCTGAAGAAATTGCGAACGAAACGTTAAAACTGATCTTATCCAAACTTTCGTTTTTGCCGCTCAAACCGTTCCGCATCCCATGATGCATTATTTTACTCACCCACGATCTTACACGATCTCCACTACACAGTACGTGGGTGACACATGTCATGAGAAGGAGAACGGCCAGGGGCACGTTCGTCCTAAATCTTCAGGCGAGCTGTTTTTCACCGTGGCTATAAATACCCCTGTCGCCGTCCTCACTTCTTTTACCCCGCTCGATCTCACTCTCCCGCTCGAGCTTCCAAACCCTAGCACCGTCGCTACTCCATCGTCACCGGTGAGGAAGAGCTTCACTGCCTCGACCTCGTCGCCGTCGTACTCGCGCCGGCTGCGGAAATATTCACCTCCGCCGCCGCCGTAGACGTCTTCCTCCGCCAAGTTAGGGCGTGGAAGATCTGCATCGACGAACTTCACTGTTTCAACTCACAGTTCGCCGTGTTCTTCGTTCAGGGTAATTAAAAGCTAATTTTATTGCCCTCTTTGATTCGAAACTTTTCTACAAAATCTTCAAAGGTGTTTTATTCTTAAAATCCTCAAACACAAAACACCTCACATGTTATCTGTTCTTGATTCATTTCCCTAAGCATCATTTTCTTCAAGATTCCTCAATTGTGTGGATCTTCGATCTATACAACTCTGGAACCTAAGATATGAAGCGCTTAGTGAAATTCCTCAAGACGAATCTGGTCAAATTCCTCAAACTTGTTCTTTATGAAAAACCCTCTGAGAACGCATATGACCTCTCCAAATTCCTCGCAACTATACTCTGTTCACAGGTACACATGTCCGCTGCTGAATCATTAGGTTCTCATCAACTTAACTCATTTGCAGCGTTCCTCGAAGAAAAGTTGCATACTTCTTCAGAGAATTCAATTGTCCAAATTCCTCATCTGAAGAAAATGGCTGAAGGTAAAAGGCCACAGAAAGGAGGAAAGAAGCCTGAGGTCATGACTGCTTTTGAAATCCCTGAGGATATTTATAAAGAGTACTGCACGCCTGATGAAGCCAAGTTTGGCAAAGAAGATGAAAATCAGCGCAAGGTGCGAATCCAGAGGATTGAACGGAGATGGGCACGTGAATGGAGGGAGTACAGATACGTCACTCCTAAGTATATGAAGAAATTCGCACTGAATCCTCCATGCCCAAGAGCCCCATTGGCACCTGGCCAAGAAGCTGATCCCACTAGCCTCAAGCGCGGTGAGGATTTTCCTGAGGAATGGGCCAAGCGCCAAGCTAAACTGGCAAGGCAAGCCAGAGAAACAGTGAGGAAATTCAATGAAGACTCTGCTGCTGCTGCTACCACTGAGGCTTCTGCCAAGCCGAGGAAAGCGATGCTCAAGAAGCCCGCTCGCAAGCCAAGTGCTTCACCTGCTATGCCCTCACGGCCAGAAACTTCAATATCTTCAAAGCAAATTCCTCATGCTGCTCCTGCTCCACCAAAGTCCTCAGCACCACCTCCATAGTCCTCAGCTGTCCTGACAAAGTCCTCAGCACCTGTGCATCTAGCCTCGTGCCAAAGGACTACTGGCATCTCAATTGCCTCTGGTGTCTCAGCTAGTTCCTCAGCTGCACCAAATTCCTTAGCTGGACCCTCTCTGCTGAAGAAAAAGGCTACTGCTGGACGCGGCACTCGCCCAAGTCCTCGGAAGAAGCAGGTAGTCTTCACTGTGCCATCTGATGATGATGAAGCTGATGAAGAAGAACTTACTGAAATCATCAGGGATCGCCAAGAAAGGGCTGCTAAAGCCAAAGGCACACTTGTGCCCCTGCTATTGGATCCAAGGGCGATCCTAGATTATATTGATCTCTGGCATAAGGATCCCAACACACCTATGCCTGACTTCAAGCTGACACCTGGCCAAAGTCACATGTTGACTCACTTCATCCAAGAGGAGAAGTGGAAATATGACAGGGCCAGAGAGATCAAGAAAACACAGTATCGAAAAGAGAAGCTGCTGAAGAAGAATGTTGTCAAGATGACGCCCGAGGAACTCGTCAAGATGCAGGCTGAGATGAAAGCCCTCAGCGACAACTTTGACTCGTACTATGCTGATTGGCAAGGAGCCAAGGTCAGATTTGTGAGGCTGACTGATACTTTCACCAAGGGTGCAGCCTCAACACAACAAGCAGTTCCTCAAGCTGAAGCATCTGTTCAGCCCACTGAAGAACATGCCAGCACCGCTGATGAAGTTCAGGCTGCTGAAGAAAATGCCAGTTCCAGGGCTGATGACACTGCTCCAGCCACTGAAGAAATTGCCAGGGCATCCACTAATGGTGCGCCTAAAGAAAATGAAGAAACCAGGGCAACTGCATCAGTTGCGCCTGAGGAAAATCAACCAAATTCCTCAGCTCCACCTGCACCTACTGCAACTCCTATTCTTCCATCTGCGTTAGATGTGTAGAAAACCAAGGCTGCAGAGCGAGCTGCTGTGAAGAAAAGGAAGGCATCAAATGCTTCAGAATCTTCAGCTCCTAAGAAGATGAAGCCGATGACTAGCTCGTTTGCAAATCCCATTGATGCCATTCCTATCTCATCCATGCCATCAAAGGACCTTGTTCCTTTTGGTGAAGATTATGAGATCCCAAGTGGATCAGATGAAGAAACTCAGTCTGCTGCTTCCTCAGAGCAGATTGATGAAGAAATTGAAGTGGATGAAATCCCTTCAACCCCAATGGTCTCATCACCAATGCCTCAGTTTGATGCTGAAGAAGCTGGTGTTGAAGAAATTGATGATGAAGATGTGGACATTGGAAGCACAACTCCAGTGATGAATGATGACTTTTGGGAAAGTCAGCATCCCAATTCCCCACTCTTCACTCCCCTGCAGCAAATTCCTCACTCTCCTTCACCAACAGTAAAATTGGGCTCTGAAGAAACTCATCCCACTGCATCTGTGAATGAAGAAATTCCAGCCACTAGTGCTGAAGAAACTGCTGCTGAAACTGAAAAGGTGACTGCACCTGAGGAACATCCTGAAATTCCTCAGCCTGAAGAACCTGAGATTGTGATTCCTGAGGTAGTGATGCAACTCACTGACACTCCTCTGCCAAGGCCAAAGGATCCGTTCTCAAGAAAACAGAAATTCAAGGCTGAAGACTTCTATGGCGAGCACGTGTTCTTCACTAAATATAATCCATATGACTCTGCTCGCATAAGGAAGAGACGTTTCTGGACAGCCAGCCAAGCCAATCTCTATTCCTCAGTGCTCTACAACAAAGACAAAGTCTTCGACCATGCATATATTCCTCACGTGGATATGGAGTCTTTGCCGTGCTTCACGCCAGTCCTTAGTGTTCTTCACGACGCTGGGCTGCTCAACTTCTGCACTGACATATGCGATTGGAATGAAGAACTCATTCTTCAGTTCTATGCAACACTACACATCACCGGCAACTCTGAAGATGTGAATTCATGGATTTTGGACTGGATGACAGAGAACACACATCATAAGGCCCCAGCATCTGAATTGCTTCGTGCCCTTCCTCTGAGTCCACCCACTGAAGATGCACGTTGTATTTACAATGAACCTGAACTTTCAAATCACTATATGCAAGTGCTCATGAAGCCTTTGAAGCCAGGGCAGGCCCCTCGAACCAAATTCCTCGTCAAGGAACTGTTGTATGTTCCAAGGACTGTCTATCGCATTCTGACAAAGACAATGAGTCCCATCAAAGGCCACGACTCAACTGATGAAGAAGTCATTGGCATCATGAAGAACATGCTTTTCAATATCTGTCATGGCGTTCCCGTCAACTTCCATGATTTCTTCATGAGGACTCTGGCCAACATTGCTATGTCACCATTTGAGCTGAAGCCTTATGCACCATCAGGACAAGGTCTTCACTCAACTACAAGGCTGAAACTCTCAACCAATGCAGCTACTTGCCCCCCATTGAAGTCCTCAAAAGGACATTTTCCTCAGCTGAAGAAAAGGTCAAGGCCACTGCTGTGGTAGATGAAGGCATTCGTCCATTGGATGGTCAATTTCGCAAGGCTGCTTCTTATTCCACCAATGATGACTCTGCCACACATGACTCTGCTGCCAACACTGCCAAGCCAAATCCTCAAGCCACAGCACCCAGGGTGATGACTGACCGTGAGTTACTCCTCAGTCTTCATCAAAAGGTTGATCGCAATCACAAATGGGTCAAGCGTCAGTTTGGTTCAATTCTTCACAACATGACTTCCACACACAATGCAGTGAAGAAAAACCACTACTACCTTCATGAAACCCTCAACCGCACCTGGGCTGTTCTGTCTAAAGTTTACAGTGTTGATGATTTGAAGCAAATGGGTCTCAAAGAAGAATTTGACTGGGCTGCACCGCCATCGAAGAAATACAAGAAGGTCCAGGTTCCTTCTCTGGTGGCCAGCTCATATTCTTCATCACGTGAGACTGATGAAAATGAAGACTTGGAAGACACTGCAGCAGGCCCTAGTTCAACGACCGACCCCAACAACGCTGGCGCTCCTTCATCAACTTGAATATCTTCAGGGGCGTTAGTCTTCAGTTTCGATCCTTTTGTTCATTTGATGACAAAGGGGGAGAAATCTGAGTTAGTCTTCAAGCGGGTCTATAATAAGGGCATATTTTTTAAGTTACAACTCTCGTTCTTCCGAAACTTTTATTGGATCGAGTTGTAATCTTAAACCCGATGGTGCGCTGATACTTTTGTTGCACTATGCTTTGATACTTTTGATGCGCTATTCTGCATGCTTATTCCTCATTAATATTATTGCACGCATGCTGAATTACATCAGGCACCATATTTCATCATGCATTTCAAATTCTTCATATTATTCATCAAATGCGTGTATGAGTTACAAGATATAGGGGGAGATCTCCATGATTCAACTCTTCAAGTGTGCATTGCTTCAAAAGCAAATTCCTCACTATGCACATCTTCAGGGGGAGTTCTTCTATATCTTGCAATCAAATTCCTCAATATCAGTATTTACACTTCATATATTTATCCCCGTTGAAAACTTAACCTATGTTGTCATCAATCACCAAAAAGGGGGAGATTGTAAGTGCATCTAGTGCCCCCTAGTGATTTTGGTGTATTGAAGACTTATAGGTTAAGTATCTAATGCGTTTATGAGTGTACACAGGTCTATAAGTCTATGAGGAGTTTGTTATTTACAGAGAAAGTCGACCCCTAAAAATGAAGTTCTTCAACTGAAGACTTTGATATTTTGAAGACTTTCTGAAGACTTTGAAAGTGAAGAAATTGGTGTGACCTTGAAGACTTGGTATTCATTCGAGGAACATGAAGCGTGAAGACTTTTGTTTTCGTAGTTTCACTTTCTCTTTCTTGAGTCATAGGAAACACCGTACTGTTAAAGGGGGTCGAGGAAATACTAAGGAGAAAATTTCCATGTGATGCTCAACTCAAATCCTACACCTACCAATCCCTTTGAGTGAAGCCATTGGAAATCTCATACAGTTCAGTCAATTTCTTCAGTGACAGAGACACAGTTCTTCTGGTCACTGAGGACTTTGCTCTGACTGAGGAGTTAGGAATTCGCCAGTGCGAATTGCCTACACAGTGAGGAACATGATAGCCCTGAGGAATTTGTACCTCAAATTTCCGACCGTTGCTGTGCTACGCGCCAGCTGTCCCAAAATATCTTATCCACATAACGGTCATATCATTGAAGGGCATTTATGTCTTATCATGTCGGGCTGCTCCCTAGGCTATAAATAGCCGCCCCCTACAACCACTAGCTGGTTGGCTGCTCCGAGAGAACTTGACACTTGTCATTTGAGAGCAACCCATCCTCCGAGGATTTTGAGCGAAAATCATCAAGCGAGGAAAATCCAAACCCAAACCCAAAACACCTACAAACCCAAAGTGATTGAGCATCACTGAAGAGATTGATCCTGCGTGGATCCGACGCTTGTTACCTTTGAAGACTGTGCTTCTTCCAGACGGTTAGGCGTCAAGGTCTAGAGCATCCAAGAGGAATTGTGGATCGCCGAGTGACCAAGTCTGTGAAGGTTTGGAAGTCACCTGAAGACTTACCACGAGTGATTGGGCGAGGACTGTGTGTCCTTAGCTCAAGGAGAATACGGTGAGAACTGTGTGTCCGGGACTAGGTGTCCTCGAGTTTAAATACTCAGCCGCTCCAACCAGATGTACAACTGAGACAACAGTTGGAACTGGTCTACCAAATCATTGTCTTCACCAAGCTTACTGGTTCTATTTCCTCAACACTTTCATTTCCTCATTACTGTGTTGTGTGTTTGTTCATATCTGTGTTTGAAGACTTTGACTGAATACTTTCTCAATTTCCTCAGTTCAATTTCTTTAGTCTGTTTGGCTTCATCTTGTGTTATCCTGTGTTTACGCTTTTTGTACTCTGTGTTTGTATTCATTTCATCATGATGACCATGCATGTAATCTGCTATGTTTACTTCTGAGTACTTATTCCGCTGCTAGTAGTTCTTCGCTAAGGAATTTCGTCACGAGCAAATTCCTCAGTGAAGAATTTCATAAAAATGGCCTATTCACCCCCCTCTAGTCGATATAACGCACTTTCAAAGAGTCATTGTTATCATTGTGTTTGTCCCTTTCATGAAACAATTCATCTCATAGCTTACAGGGCAACAACTATAGTTAAGGTTTGCTAGAAAAATTAACGAGAAGCTTATTCATGTGTACATACGTACAGATTTAAAAGTGACTACAGATGCATATGCCATCCAGACTTGGGGGTGCAGGGGAGATAGGAAGCTCACCACGCCCAGGTGGCAGGTGTCGCGCACCGAGGAGGAGGCAAATCAACACACGTGAAGACAACCTGTACATCGCTAGATCGGAGCTGCTTCAGGGCGGGGGTTCCTTAGCTGTACCGGCGCGTCCTTGGTAATAGAGGACGGGAAGGACCACTGGCATTCGCCACCACCATCGTCGAGCAGGACAAGGGGGTGGCGCCTGATAACTCACAAGTATAGGGGACGGCAACAGTTTTCGAGGGTAGAGTATTCAACCCAAATTTATTGATTCAACACAAGGGGAGCCAAAGAATATTCTCAAGTATTAGCAGTTGAGTTTTCAATTCAACCACACCTGGATAACTTAGTATCTGCAGCAAAGTATTTAGTAGCAAAGTAATATGGAAGTAATGGTAATGAAAGCAAAAGTAATATTTTTGGGTTTTGTAGTGATTGTAACAGTAGCAACGAAAAAGTAAATAAGCGAAGAACAATATATGAAAAGCTCGTAGGCATTGGATCGGTGATGGAGAATTATGCCGGATGCGGTTCATCATGTAACAATCATAACATAGGGTGACACAGAACTAGCTCCAATTCATCAATGTAATGTAGGCATGTATTCTGAATATAGTCAGACGTGCTTATGGAAAAGAACTTGCATGACTTCTTTTGTCCTACCCTCCTGTGGCAGCGGGGTCCTAATGGAAACTAAGGTATATTAAGGCCTCCTTTTAATAGAGTATCGGACCAAAGCATTTACACATAGTGAATACATGAACTCCTCAAACTAAGGTCATCACTGAGAGTGGTCCCGATTATTGTCACTTCGGGGTTGCCGGATCATAACACATAGTAGGTGACTATAGACTTGCAAGATAGGATCAAGAACTCACATATATTCATGACAACATAATAGGTTCAGATCTGAAATCATGGCACTCGGGCCCTAATGAAAAGCATTAAGCATAGCAAAGTCATAACAACATCAATCTCAGAACATAGTGGATACTAGGGATCAAACCCTAACTAAACTAACTTGATTACATGATAAATCTCATCTAACCCATCACCGTCCAGCAAGCCTATGATGGAATTACTCACGCACGGCGGTGAGCATCATGAAATTGGTGATGGAGGATGGTAGATGATGACGATGGCGACGGATTCCCCTCTCCGGAGCCCCGAACGGACTCCAGATCAGCCCTCCTGAAAGAGTTTAGAGCTTGGTGGCGGCTCCGTATCGTAAAACGCGATGAATCCTCCTCTCTGATTTTTTTCTCCCCGAACACGAATATATGGAGTTGGAGTTGAGGTCGGTGGAGCATCAGGGGGCCCACGAGGCAGGGGTGCGCGCCCAGGGGGACCCTCGTGGACAGGTGGAAGCCCCCTAACGTGGATTCTTCTTCCAGTATTTTTTATATCTTCCAAATATAAGTTCCGTGGAGTTTCAGGTCATTCCGAGAACGTTTGTTTCTGCACATAAATAACACCATGGAAAGTCTGCTGAAAATAGCGTCAGTCCGGGTTAGTTCCATTCAAATCATCCAAGTTAGAGTCCAAAACAAGGGCAAAAGTGTTTGGAAAAGTAGATACGACGGAGACGTATCAGCGCCCGCGCTCATCACGAACATGCCCTGTACGTTGCACCGAGTAAGCACATCCTGTGGGAGGAGGGCCTCCGCGCTGATGTCGCTTGAAGCTACATCGGTATTTCCCCAAAGAGGAAGGGATGATGCAACACAGAGGCGGTAGGTATTTCCCTCAGATACGAAACCAAGGTTATCGAACCAGTAGGAGAACCAAGCAGCATAATGTAAACAGCCCCTGCACACAAATATCAACCACTCGCAACCTGGCGTGTTAAAGGGGTTGTCAACCCCTTTCGGGTAACGGCGCTAGAAACGGTGCGCAGACGGGATAAAGTTGTAATAGATTAAATAAATAGATCGCAAATAAAATAAAGTGCATCAAAGTATTTCTGTATTTTTGGTTTAATGGATCTGAAAATAAATGCAAGGAAAAAGTAGATCGCAATGGCAAATATATGAGAAAGAAGACCCGGGGGCCGTAGGTTTCACTAGTGGCTTCTCTCGAGAAAAATAGCGAATGGTGGGTAAACAAATTACTGTTGGGCAATTGATAGAACCTCAAATAATTATGACGATATCCAGGCAATGACCATTATATAGGCATCACGTCCAAGATTAGTAGACCGACTCCTGCCTGCATCTACTACTATTACTCCACACATCGACCGCTATCCAGCATGCATCTAGTGTATTAAGTTCATGGAGAAACGGAGTAATGCAATAAGAACGATGACATGATGTAGACAAAGAGGAAGGGATGATGCAACACAGTGGCGGTAGGTATTTCCCTCAGATATGAAACCAAGGTTATCGAACCAGTAGGAGAACCAAGCAACACAACGTAAACAACCCCTGCACACAAATAACAACCACTCGCAACCCGACGTGTTAAAGGGGCTGTCAATCGCTTTCGGGTAACGGTGCCAGAAATTGGTGCGCGGACGGGAAAAGATTGTAATAGATTGAATAAATAGATCGCAAATAAATAAAAGTGCAGCAAGGTGTTTTTGTATTTTTTGGTTTAATAGATCTGAAAAATAAAAGCAAAGGAAAAGTATATCGCAAACAAATATATGAGAAAGAAGACCCGGGGGCCGTAGGTTTCACTAGTGGCTTCTCTCGAGAAAGATAGCAAATGGTGGGTAAACAATTTACCGTTGGGCAATTGATAGAACCTCAAATAATTATGACGATATCCAGCCAATGATCTTACATAGGCATCACGTCCAATATTAGTAGAACGACTCATGCCTGCAGCTACTACTATTACTCCACACATCGACCGCTATCCAGCATGCATCTAGTGTATTAAGTTCATGGAAAAATGGAGTAATGCAATAAGAACAATGACATGATGTAGACAAGATCCGTTTATCTATGGCGGTAGATATAGATCTCATCTTTTTATCCTTAGTAGCAACGATACATACGTGTCAGTTCCCTTTCTGTCACTGGGATCAAGCACCATAAGATCGAACCCACTACAGGGCACCTCTTCCCGTTGCAAGATAAATAGATCAAGTTGGCCAAACAAAACCCAAATATCGGAGAAGAAATACGAGGCTATAAGAGATCATGCATATGAAATATCAAATAAACTCAAATAACTTTCATGGATATAAAAATATATGACTGATCATAAACTCAAAGTTCATCAGATCCCAACAAACACACCGCAAAAAAAGAGTTACATCACATGGATCTCCAAGAGACCATTGTATTGAGAATTCAACAAGAGAGAGAGAGAGAGAGAGAGAGAGAGAGAGAGAGAGAGAGAGAGAGAGAGAGAGAGAGAAATCCATCTGGCTACTAATTACGGACCCGAAGGTCTACAAAGAACTACTCACGCATCATCGGAGAGGCACCAATGGAGGTGGTGAACCCCATCCGAGATGGTGTCTAGATTGGATCTGGTTGTTCTGGACTCTGTGGCGGCTGGATGAATATTTTGTCGACTCCTTTAGGGTTTCTAGAATATTCGGGTATTTATAGATCAAAGAGGCGGTCCGAGGGGCAACATCTTCCTTCTGGTCCATAAAAAATCATCGTGGAGTTTCGTGGCATTTGGACTCCTTCTGATATTGATTTTCTGCAATGTAAAAAACATGGAAAAAACGACAACTGGCACTTGGCACTATGTCAATAGGTTAGTACCAAAAAATGATATAAAATGATTATAAAACATTCAAGATTGATAATAAAACAACATGGAACAATCAAAAACTATAGATACGTTGGAGACGTATCAGCATCCCCAAGCTTAACTCCTGCTCATCCTCGAGTAGGTAAGTGATAAAAACAGAATTTTTTATGTGGAGTGTTGTTTATCATGTCATATCATATTCTTTTGTTTATAGCATGGACATTTGGACTTTTTATGTGATTCAAAGCAATGGTCTAGTTTTGACATAGTAATTTAGATAATCAAGCATATCAACAAGCAACCATGTCTTTCAAAATATCAACGCTAAAATAAGTTATCCCTAGCCCATCATGCTCAAACATTGATCCGTTCATGAAACACACTCGAATATTAACTACACCCAATACTTAAGTACGATCATATTGCTTCCTAGTTGGTGCTTTTATAGGAGAGGATGGAGACTCAAACTTCGAAAATAAAAACTGCATTAAGTAAAAGAAAGGCCCTTCGCAGAGGGAAGTAGGGATTTGTAGAGGTCCCAGAGCTCAAAGCGAAAAACTTAAAGATAAAAACATTTTGGGAGTTGTATCCATCCCACCAACGAAAACGACTTAGAGTTCCCAACACTTTCCATGCTAGATATGCCATAGCCGGTTCCCAAGCAGAAAATAAAGTTCATTCCTTTTTCCACCATACTTTCACTTTCCATGGCTAACTGTATCCACGGGTGCCCTCCATACCAACACTTTCCAAGGGATTTATTATTTGACAACATAAAGTAAATTCATTTTTTTTGCATTTCGGGACTGGGCATCCCTAATACCTTTGCCTTACTCTCGTGCAATGAAAAGTGAATAAACATTCATCGTGAGAGTAACACATCTAGCATGGAAAATATTAGCCACCCGTTACCGTTCCGCGAGCGAAACAAACACACAAAAGAAAAGCTTATTTTGAAAATTAGAGATGGCACATGCAAATTTGCTTAGAACGGCAAAAGATAACGCATATAGGTAGGTATAGTGGACTCATGTGGCAAAACTGGTTTAAAGGATTTTGGATGCACAAGTAGAGGTCATAGTTAGTGCAAAATGAAGGCTAGCAAAAAGATTGAGAAGCGACAAACCAAGAAACGAATAATCTTATAAGCAAGCATTAAGCATAATTAACATCGAAAAATGCACCACAAGTTGGATATAATTTTCATTGCATGATTATTGACTTTTGTGCATGCATAGGGAATCACAAACCTTAACACCAATATTCTTACTAGAGCACAATTACTCATCAACATAACTCACATATCACATCATCATATCTCAAAACCATTACTAAGAATCAAGTTTATTTTTTCCAATGATCTTCGATACATATTTTTTTTCTTTATCCTTCTTGGATATCTATCACTTTGGGACTAATTTTCATGTGTTGCTTTTCATAAGCTCAAACAAATATAAGTGAGGATCATGAGCATAACAAATTTTCTTTCTCTCAAAATAATTTAAGTGAAGCAAGAGAGAATTTCTTCAAAATTTTACTAACTCTCAAATAAATCTAAGTGAAGCAAGAGAGCATTTCCTTCAAAAATACTAAGCACACCGTGCTCAAAAAGATATAAGTGCAGCACTAGAGCAAGTCCATTGCTCATAAAAATTTAAGTGAAGCATAAAGAGCAATTCTAACAAGTCATGACATAATTTTGGCTCTCTCAAATAGGTGTGTCCAGCAAGGATTTATGACTTAAAACACAAAATAAAGCAAGAAAAGACTCATATCATGCAAGACACTCCAAGCAAAACACATATCATGTGATGAATAAAAATATAGTCTCGAGTAAAATATCGATGGTCGTTAGAAGAAAGAGGGGATGCCACTCGGGGGCATCCCCAAGATTAGTTGGTTGATCATTATTGGATAATAGCTTGGGATGCCGGGGAATCCCCAAGCTTAGGCTCTTCTATCCTTCTTTCATCCATCGTAACATAACCAAAAACTTGAAAACTTCAATCACACAAAACTCAACAAAACCTCCGTGAGATCCGTTAGTGTAAGAAAGTAAACCGCTACTATAAGTGTTGTGTCAAACCAATTCATATTTTGTTTTTGTATTATATATACTGTATTCCAACTTTTCTATGGCAAAAACTCATCAAAGTAAACCATAGAGCCATCAAAATAAGCACACAACACAAAGAAAACAGAATCTGTCAAAACAGAACAGTCTGTAGCAATCTGACTTAAACGAAAGCTTTTGGAACTCCAAAAATTCTGAAAAAATAGGACGACCTGAGAAATTTGTATATTAATCTTCTTCAAAAAGAATCAGGGAAAAAGCTCTTTCTGATAAAAAATGAGAATTAATTTCGAGGCGGACCATCATGCTCAAACATTGACCCATTCATGAAACACACTCGAATATTAACTACACCCAATACTTAAGTACGATAATATTGCCTCCTAATTGGTGCCTTTATAAGAGAAGATGAAGACTCAAATTTCAAAAATAAAAATTGAATAAAGTAAAAGAAAGGCCCTTCGCAGAGGGAAGTAGGGATTGATACGTCCATTTTGCATCATGCTTTTATATCGATATTTATTGCATTATGGGCTGTTATTACACATTATGTCACAATACTTATGCCTATTCTCTCTTATTTTACAAGGTTTACATAAAGAGGGAGAATGCCGGCAGCTGGAATTCTGGGCTGGAAAAGGAGCAAATATTAGAGACCTATTATGCGCAACTCCAAAAGTCCTGAAACTCCACGAAAGTCATTTTGGGAATTAATAAAAAATATTGAGCGGAAGAAATACCAGAGGGGACCCACACCTTGGGCACGAGGGTGGGGGGCGCGCCCCCTGCCTCATGGGCCCCCTGGTGGCCCTCTGGTAGCCATCTTCTGCTATATGAAGTCTTTCGTCAGAAGAAAAATCATAAGCAAGCTTTCGAGACGATACTCCGCCGCCACAAGGTGGAACCTTGGCGGAACCAATCTAGGGCTCCGGCGGAGCTGTTCTGCCAGGGACACTTCCCTCTGGGAGGGGGAAATCATCGCCATCGTCATCACCAACGCTCCTCTCATCGCGAGGGGTCCAAACTCCATCAACATCTTCACCAGCACCATCTCCTCTCAAACCCTAGTTCATCTCTTGTATCCAATTCTTGTCTCCAAGTTTGGGATTGGTACCTGTAGGTTGCTAGTAGTGTTGATAACTCCTTATAGTTGATGCTAGTTGGTTTATTTGGTGGAAGGTCATATGTTCAGATCCTATATGCATATTAATACCCCTCTGATTATGAACATGAATATGCTTTGTGAGTAGTTACGTTTGTTCCTGAGGACATGGGAGAAGTCTCGCTATTAGTAGTCATGTGAATTTGGTATTCGTTCGATATTTTGATGAGATGTATGTTGTCTCTCTTCTAGTGGTGTTATGTGAACGTCCAATACATGACACTTCACCATTATTTGGGCCTAGAGGAAGGCATTGGGGAGTAATAAGTAGATTATGGGTTGCTAGAGTGACAGAAGCTTAAACCCTAGTTTATGCGTTGCTTCGTAAGGGGCTGATTTGGATCCATATGTTTCATGCTATGTTTAGGTTTACCTTAATACTTGTTTTGTAGTTGTGGATGCTTGCAATAGGAGTTAATCATAAGTGGGATGCTTGTCCAAGTAAGGACAGCACCCAAGCACCGGTCCACCCACATATCAAATTATCAAAGTATCAAACACGAATCATATGAACGTGATGAAAACTAGCTTGACGATAATTCCCATGTGTCCTCGGGAGCACTTTGCTCTATATAAGAGTTTGTCCAGGCTTGTCCTTTGCTACAAAAAGGATTGGGCCACCTTGCTGCACTTTATTTACTTGTGTTACTTGTTGCTCGTTACAAATTATCTTATCACAAAACTATCTGTTACCTATAATTTCAGTGCTTGCAGAGAAAACCTTGCTGAAAACCGCTTATCATTTCCTTCTGCTCCTCGTTGGGTTCGACACTCTTACTTATCGAAAGGACTATGATAGATCCCCTATAATTGTGGGTCATCAAGACTCTTTTCTGGCGCCATTGCCGGGGAGTGAAGCGCCTTTGGTAGGTGGAATTTGGTAAGGAAAAATTTATATAGTGTGCTGAAATTTACTGTCACTTGTTACTATGGAAAGTAATCCTTTGAGGGGCTTGTTCGGGGTATCTTCACCTCGACCAGTAGAGCAAAGAATTGCTTCTCAACCTACTGAACCTACTGAAAATGAAAATGTCTACTTTGAAATTCCTTCGGGTATGATAGAAAAACTGCTAGCTAATCCTTTTGCAGGAGATGGAACATTACATCCTGATGAACACCTAATCTATGTGGATGAAGTTTGTGGATTATTTAAGCTTGCAGGTATGCCCGATGATGTTATTAAGAAGAAGGTATTCCCTTTATATTTGAAGGGAGATGAATTGACATGGTATAGGCTATGTGATGATATGGGATCATGGAACTACAAGCGATTGAATTTGGAATTTCATCAGAAGTTTTATCCTATGCATCTTGTTCATCGTGATCATAATTATATATATAATTTTTGGCCTCGCGAAGGAGAAAGCATCGCTCAAGCTTGGGGGAGGCTTAAATCAATGTTATATTCATGCCCCAATCATGAGCTCTCAAGAGAAATGATTATTCAAAAAATTTATGCTCGGCTTTCTGACAACAATCGCACCATGCTCGATACTTCTTGTACCTGTTCTTTTATGATGAAGACTATTGAATTCAAATGGGATTTATTGGAAAGAATTAAACGCAACTCTGAAGATTGGGACCTCGATGAATGTAAGGAGTCAGGTATAACTATGGATCCTCTTTTGATAATTGCTTGAGCAACCTTGATCGAGTTTTGCAGAGATGTAAAGAAACTAATCTTGTCTTGAATTGGGAAAAGTGCCACTTTATGGTTAATGAAGGTATTGTCTTGGGGCATAAAATTTCTGAAAGAGGTATTGAAGTTGATAAAGCTAAAGTTGATGCTATTGAAAAGATGCCATGTCCCAAGGACATCAAAGGTATAAGAAGTTTTCTTGGTCATGCCGGTTTTTATAGGAGGTTCATTAAGGACTTCTCAAAAATTTCTTGGCCTCTGACTAATCTGTTACAAAAAGATATACCATTTTTCTTTGATGATGATTGTGTAGAAGCATTCGAAATACTTAAGAAAGCATTGATTTCTGCACCTATTGTTCAACCACCTAATTGGAATTTACCCTTTGAAATTATGTGTGATGCTAGTGATTATGCTGTAGGTGCTGTTCTAGGGCAAATAGTTGATAAGAAATTAAATGTTATTCCATATGCTAGTAAAACTCTAGACAGTGCTCAGAGAAATTATGCTACTACCGAAAAAGAATTCTTAGCAGTTGTATTTGCTTGTGATAAGTTCAGGCCTTATATTGTTGATTCTAAAGTAACTATTCACACGGATCATGCTGCTATTAAATATCTTATGGAAAATAAAGATGCTAAACCTAGACTTGTTAGATGAGTTCTCTTGCTACAAGAATTTGATTTGCATATTATTGATAGAAAGGGAGCTGAGAACCCCGTTGCAGACAACTTGTCTAGGTTAGAAAATGTTCTTGATGACCCACTACCTATTGATGATACTTCCTCCGTCACGGTTTAAAAGGCACGCTTGAAAATTCTCTGGGACCTAGGTGGTTATCTATTGGTTGTAAGATGGGCTAAAAAATAACATTCACACTACGCATGCATATAGAAATAGTATATCGGAGTACTACATAGCTACTAGAAATAAATACAATGCGCCCTAAACCTTGTCTATTGTGAAAACGCACGCAAATTTAACTGTGCCTTCTAAACTGTGACGGAGGGAGTAGCTTTCCTGATGAACAATTAAATGTCATAAATGCTTCTCATACTGCTCCATCGTATGCTGATTATGCTAATTACATAGTTGCTAAATACCACCTAGTTTCACATACCAGCAAAAGAAAAAGTTTTTCTATGATGTGAGACATTACTTTTGGGATGACCCACATCTTTATAAAGAAGGAGTAGATGGTGTCATTAGACGTTGTGTACCTGAGCATGAACAGGAACATATCCTACGCAAGTCTCATTCCGAGGCTTATGGAGGACACCACGCTGGAGATGGAACTGCACATAAGGTATTGCAATCCGGTTTTTATTGGCCTACTCTCTTCAAGGATGCCCGTAAGTTTGTCTTATCTTGTGATGAATGTCAAGGAATTGGTAATATTACTAGACGTCAAGAAATGCCTATGAATTATTCACTTGTTAATTGTTATTGAACCATTTGATGTTTGGGGCTTTGATTATATGGGACCGTTTCCTGCCTCTAATGGGTATACTCATATTTTAGTTGTTGTTGATTACATTACTAAGTGGGTAGAATCTATTCCAACTAGTAGTGCTGATCATAATACCTCTATTAAGATGCTTAAAGAAGTTATTTTTCCGAGGTTTGGAGTCCCTAGATATTTAATGACTGATGGTGGTTCACATTTTATTCATGGCGCCTTTCATAAAATGCTTGCTAAGTATGATGTTAATCATAGAATTGCATCTCCATATCACCCACAGCCTAGTGGTCAAGTAGAATTGAGTAATAGAGAACTCAAATTAATTTTGCAAAAGACTGTTAATAGATCTAGAAATAATTGGTCCAAGAAACTTGATGATGCATTATGGGCCTATAGAACTGCATATAAAAATCCTATGGGTATGTCTCCGTATAAAATGGTTTATGGAAAAAGCATGTCACTTACCTCTCGAACTAGAACATAAGGCATATTGGGCTATTAAAGAGCTCAATTATGACTTCAAACTTGCCGGTGAGAAGAGGTTATTTGACATTAGCTCACTTGATGAATGGAGAACCCAAGCCTATGAGAATGCCAAACTGTTTAAAGAAAAATTTAAAAGATGGTAAACAGAAGAATACAAAAGCGTGAGTTTAATGTAGGTGATTATGTATTACTATACAACTCTCGTTTAAGATTTTTTGTAGGAAAACTTCTCTCTAAATGGGAAGGACCTTACGTTATCGAGGAGGTCTATCGTTCCGGTGCCATAAAAATCAACAACTTTGAAGGCACAAATCCAAAGGTGGTGAATGGTCAAAGAATCAAACATTATATCCCAGTAATCCTATAAATATTGAAACCAATGTTATTGAAACCGTAACCCTGGAGGAATACATAAGGGATACTTTCCAGAATGTTTCAGACTCCGAAAAGGAATAGGTATGTGGTATGGTAGGTAAACCGACTCCAAAACAATTCTAATGGCAATTTTTCTCCGTTTTGGAATATTTAAAAAAATAAAAAAATAAGAAGCAGTCCGGGAAGGGCACGAGGCCTCCACGAGGGTGGAGGGCGCGCCCTACCCCCCTGGGCGCTTCCCTGCCTCGTGGGCACCTCGTGTGCTCTCCGTACTTTGTTTTCTTCCTAGATACGTATTTTGGTCGGTAAAAAATCATTATATAATCTCCCGAAGGTTTTGACTCTTATATCACACAATTATTCTCTGTTTTTGTTTCGAGTTGTTTCTGTCGCAGATTTAGAGGAAGATGTCATCTCAGGATTCCAACGGAGAGAGCTATGGCTCACACCTCATTGCTGACCCAAAGACTGTTGGAAATATGCCCTAGAGGCAATAATAAAAGCATTATTATTATATTTCCTTATTCATGATAATTGTCTTTATTCGTGCTATAATTGTGTTATCCGGAAATCGTAATACATGTGTGAATAACAGACAACAACATGTCCCTAGTAAGCCTCTAGTTGACTAGCTCGTTGATCAATAGATAGTCATGGTTTCCTGACTATGGGCATTGGATGTCAATGATAACGAGATCACATCATTAGGAGAATGATGTGATGGACGAGACCCAATCCTAAACATAGCATAAGATCGCATAGTTCGTTTGCTAGAGTTTTCCAATGTCAAGTATCCTTTCCTTAGACCATGAGATCGTGTAACTCCCGGATACCGTAGGAGTGCTTTGGGTGTGCCAAACGTCACAACGTAACTGGGTGACTATAAAGGTATACTACGGGTATCTCCGAAAGTGTCTGTTGGGTTGACACGGATCGAGACTGGGATTTGTCACTCCGCTTGACGGAGAGGTATCACTGGGCCCACTCGGTAATGCATCATCATAATGAGCTCAATATGATCAAAGTGTTTGATCACGGGATCATGCATTATGGTACGAGTAAAGTGACTTGCCGGTAACGAGATTGAACGAGGTATTGGGATACCGACGATCGAATCTCGGGCAAGTAAAATAACGATTGACAAAGGGAATCATATACGGGATTAATTGAATCCTCGACATCGTGGTTCATCCGATGAGATCATCGTGGAGCATGTGGGAGCCAACATGGGTATCCAGATCCCGCTGTTGGTTATTGCCCGAGAGCCGTCTCGGTCATGTCTGCATGTCTCCCGAACCCGTAGGGTCTACACACTTAAGGTTCGGTGACGCTAGGGTTGTGAAGATATGTATATGCAGTAACCCGAATGTTGTTCGGAGTCCCGGATGAGATCCCGGACGTCACGAGGAGTTCCGGATTGGTCCGGAGGTGAAGAATTGTATATAGGAAGTGCAGTTTCGGCCATCGGGAGTGATCTGGGGGTCACCGGTATTGTACCGGGACCACCAGATGGGTCCCGGGGGTCCACCGGGTGGGGCCACCCATCCCGGAGGGCCCCATGGGCTGAAGTGGGAAGGGGGGCCAGCCCTTAGTGGGCTGGTGATCCCCCCAAGGCCCACCCCCTGCGCCTAGGGTTGGAACCCTAGGGTGGGGGGGCGCCCACTTGCCTTGGGGGGCACTCCACCCCCCTTGGCCGCCGCCCCCTTGGGAGATTCAATCTCCGAGGGCCGACGCCCCCCCAGGGGCCTATATAAAGGGGGGAGGGGAGGGGGGCAGCCGCACCCTTTTCCTTGGCGCCTCCCTCTCCCTCTCCAACACCTCCTCCTCCTCCATAGAGCTCGGCGAAGCCCTGCCGGAATACTGCAGCTCCATCACCACCACGCCGTCGTGCTGCTGCTGGAGCCATCTTCCTCAACCTCTCCTTTGCCTTGCTGGATCAAGAAGAAGGAGACGTTACGCTGACCGTACGTGTGTTGAACACGGAGGTGCCGTCCGTTCGGTGCTAGGATCTCCGGTGATTTGGATCACGTCGTGTACGACTACTTCATCCCCGTTCTTTTGAACGCTTCCGCTCGCGATCTACAAAGGTATGTAGATGCATCCGATCACTCGTTGCTAGATGAACTCATAGATGGATCTTGGTGAAACCGTAGGGAAATTTTTGTTTTCTGCAACGTTCCCCAACAGTGGCATCATGAGCTAGGTCTATGCATAGTTCTCTATTGCACGAGTAGAACACAATTTGTTGTGGGCGTAGATGTTGTCAACTTTCTTGCCGCTACTAGTCTTATCTTGCTTCAGCGGTATTGTGGGATGAAGCGGCCCGGACCAACCTTACACGTACGCTTACGTGAGACCGGTTCCACCGACTAACATGCACTAGTTGCATAAGGTGGCTGGCGGGTGTCTGTCTCTCCCACTTTAGTTGGAGCGGATTCGATGAAAAGGGTCCTTATGAAGGGTAAATAGAAGTTGACAAATCACGTTGTGGCTTTCACGTAGGTAAGAAAACGTTCTTGCTAGAACCCTAATTCAGCCACGTAAAACTTGCAACAACAATTAGAGGACGTCTAACTTGTTTTTGCAGCAAGTGCTTTGTGATATGATATGGCCAAAGTTGTGATGAATGATGAATGGTCTATATGTGATGTATGAGATGTTCATGCTATTGTAATAGGAATCACGACTTGCATGTCGATGAGTATGACAACCGGCAGGAGCCATAGGAGTTGTCTTTATTTTTGTATGACCTGCGTGTCATTGAGAAACGCCATGTAAATTACTTTACTTTATTGCTAAACGCGTTAGCCATAGTAGTAGAAGTAATAGTTGGCGAGCAACTTCATGGAGACACGATGATGGAGATCATGATGATGGAGATCATGGTGTCAAGCCGGTGACAAGATGATCATGGAGCCCCAAGATGGAGATCAAAGGAGCTATGTGATATTGGCCATATCATGTCACGTTTATTATTTGATTGCATGTGATGTTTATCATGTTTTGCATCTTGTTTACTTAGAACGACGGTAGTAAATAAGATGATCCCTCATAATAATTTCAAGATGTGTTCCCCCTAACTGTGCACCGTCGCGACAGTTCGTTGTTTTGAAGCACCACGTGATGATTGGGTGTGATAGATTCTAACGTTCACATACAACGGGTGTAAGACAGATTTACACATGCAAACACTTAGGTTGACTTGACGAGCCTAGCATGTACAGACATGGCCTCGAAACACAAAAGACCGAAAGGTCGAGCATGAGTCGTATAGAAGATACGATCAACATGAAGATGTTCACCAATGTTGACTAGTCCGTCTCACGTGATGATCGGACACGGCCTAGTTGACTTGGATCATGTAATACTTAGATGACTAGAAGAGGGATGTCTATCTAAGTGGGAGTTCATTAAATAATTTGATTAGATGAACTTTATTATCATGAACTTAGTCTAAAATATTTACAATATGTCTTGTAGATCAAATGGCCAACGTAGTCCTCAACTTCAACGCGTTCCTAGAGAAAACCAAGCTGAAGACGATGGCAGCAACTATACGGACTGGGTCCGGAACCTGAGGATCATCCTCATAGCTGTCAAGAAAGATTATGTCCTACGAGCACCGCTGGGTGACGCACCTGTTCTCCCTGCAGAACAAGACGTTATGCACGCTTGGCAGCCACGTTCCGATGATTACTCCCTCGTTCAGTGCGGCATGCTTTACAGCTTAGAGCCGGGGCTCCAAAAGCGTTTTGAGAGACATGGAGCATATGAGATGTTCGAAGAGCTGAAAATGGTTTTCCAAGCTCATGCCCGGGTCGAGAGATATGAAGCCTCCGACAAATTCTTTAGCTGTAAGATGGAGGAAAATAGCTCTGTCAGTGAACACATACTCAAGATGTCTGGGTTGCACAACCGCTTGACTCAACTGGAAGTTAATCTCCCGGATGAAGCGGTCATTGACAGAATCCTCCAGTCGCTTCCACCAAGCTACAAGAGCTTTGTGATGAACTTCAATATGCAGGGGATGGAAAAGACCATTCCTGAAGTATTTGCTATGCTGAAATCAGCAGAGGTAGAAATCAAGAAGGAACATCAAGTGTTGATGGTGAATAAAACCACTAAGTTCAAGAAGGGCAAGGGTAAAAAGAACTTTAAGAAGGACGGCAAGGAAGTTGCCGCGCCCGGTAAGCAAGTTGCCGAGAAGAAGCCAAAGAATGAACCCAAGCCCGAGACTGAGTGCTTTTATTGCAAGGGAAGTGGTCACTGGAAGCGGAACTGCCCCAACTACTTAGCGGACAAGAAGGCCGGCAAAACAAAAGGTATATGTGATATACATGTAATTGATGTGTACCTTACCAGTACTCGTAGTAGCTCTTGGGTATTTGATACCGGTGCAGTTGCTCATATTTGTAACTCAAAGCAGGAGCTGCGGAATAAGCGGAGACTGGCGAAGGACGAGGTGACGATGCGTGTCGGGAATGGTTCCAAGGTCGATGTGATCGCCGTCGGCACGCTACCTCTACATTTACCTACGGGATTAGTTTTAAACCTCAATAATTGTTATTTAGTGCCAAGTTTGAGCATGAACATTGTGTCTGGATCTCGTTTAATTCGAGATGGCTACTCATTTAAATCCAAGAATAATGGTTGTTCTATTTATATGAGTGATATGTTTTATGGTCATGCTCCGATGGTTAATGGTTTATTCTTGATGAATCTCGTACGTGATGATACACATATTCATAGTGTGAATACCAAAAGAGTTAAAGTTGATAATGATAGTCCCACATACTTGTGGCACTGCCGCCTTGGTCACATAGGTGTCAAACACATGAAGAAGCTCCATGTAGATGGACTTTTAGAGTCTCTTGATTATGAATCATTTGACACGTGCGAACCATGCCTCATGGGTAAAATGACCAAGACTCTGTTCTCAGGAACAATGGAGCGAGCAACCAACTTCTCGGAAATCATACATACTGATGTGTGCGGTCCAATGAGTGTTGAGGCTCGCGGTGGCTATCGTTATGTTCTCACCCTCACCGATGACTTGAGTAGATATGGGTATATCTACTTACTGAAACACAAGTCTGAGACCTTTGAAAAGTTCAAGGAATTTTAGAGTGAGGTTGAAAATCAACGTGATAGAAAAATCAAGTTTCTACGATCAGATCGTGGAGGAGAATACTTGAGTCACGAATTTGGCACACACTTAAGAAAATGTGGAATAGTTTCACAACTCACGCCGCCTGGAACACCTCAGCATAATGGTGTGTCCGAACGTCGTAATCGTACTCTATTAGATATGGTACGATCTATGATGTCTCTTACCGATCTACCGCTTTCCTTTTGGGGCTATGCTTTAGAGACTGCCGCATTCACTTTAAATAGGGCTCCGTCGAAATCCGTTGAGACGACACCGTATGAATTATGGTTTGGGAAGAAACCTAAGCTGTCGTTTCTAAAAGTTTGGGGATGCGATGCTTATGTCAAGAAACTTCAACCTGAAAAGCTCGAACCCAAGTCGGAAAAATGCGCCTTCATAGGATACCCTAAAGAAACTATTGGGTATTCTAACTCAGATCCGAAGGCAAGATCTTTGTTGCCAAGAATGGATCCTTTCTAGAGAAGGAGTTTCTCTCGAAAGAAGTAAGTGGGAGGAAAGTAGAACTTGATGAAGTGTTACCTCTTGAACCGGGAAATGGCGCAACTCAAGAAAACGTTTCTGAGGTGCCTGCACCGACTAGAGAGGAAATTAATGATGATGATCAAGATGCTTCTGATCAAGCTCCTACTGAAATTCGTAGGTCCACAAGGACACGTTCCGCACCAGAGTGGTACGGCAACCCTGTCTTGGAAATCATGTTGTTAGACAACGGTGAACCTTCGAACTATGAAGAAGCGATGGCGGGCCCGAATTCCGACAAATGGCTGGAAGCCATGAAATCCGAGATAGGATCCATGTATGAAAACGAAGTATGGACTTTGACTGACTTGCCCGTTGAACGGCGAGCCATAGAAAATAAATGGATCTTCAAGAAGAAGACAGACGCGGATGGTAATGTAACCATCTATAAAGCTCGGCTTATCACTAAGGGTTATCGACAAGTTCAAGGGGTTGACTACGATGAGACTTTCTCACCGGTAGCGAAGCTAAAGTCCGTCCGAATCATGTTAGCAATGCCGCATTCTACGATTATGAAATATGGCAAATGGACGTCAAAACGGCATTCCTTAATGGTTTCCTTAAGGAAGAATTGTATATGATGCAGCCGGAAGGTTTTGTCGATCCTAAGAATGCTGACAAGGTGTGCAAGCTCCAACGCTCGATTTATGGGCTGGTGCAAGCATCTCGGAGTTGGAACATTCACTTTGATGAGATGATCAAAGCGTTTGGATTTACGCAGACTTATGGAGAAGCCTGCGTTTACAAGAAAGTGAGTGGGAGCTCTGTAGCATTTCTCATATTATATGTAGACGACATACTTTTGATGGGAAATGATATAGAACTCTTGGACAGCATTAAGGCCTACTTGAATAAGAGTTTTTCAATGAAGGACCTTGGAGAAGCTGCTTATATATTAGGCATCAAGATCTATAGAGATAGATCAAGACGCCTCATAGGTCCTTCACAAAGCACATACCTTGATAAGATATTGAAGAAGTTCAATATGGATCAATCTAAGAAGGGGTTCTTACCTGTGTTACAAGGTGTGAAATTGAGCTCAGCTCAATGTCCGACCACGGCAGAAGATATAGAAGAGATGAGTGTCATCCCCTATGCCTCAGCCATAGGATCTATTATGTATGCCATGTTGTGTACCAGACCTGATGTAAACCTTGCCGTAAGTTTGGTAGGAAGGTACCAAAGTAATCCCGACAAGGAACACTGGACAACGGTCAAGAATATCCTGAAGTACCTGAAAAGGACTAAGGAAATGTTTCTCGTTTATGGAGGTGACGAAGAGCTCGTCGTAAAGGGTTACGTCGACGCTAGCTTCGACACAGATCTGGATGACTCTAAGTCACAAACCGGATACGTGTATATTTTGAATGGTGGGGCAGTAAGCTGGTGCAGTTGCAAGCAGAGCGTCGTGGCGGGATCTACATGTGAAGCGGAGTACATGGCAGCCTCGGAGGCAGCACATGAAGCAATTTGGGTGAAGGAGTTCATCGCCGACCTCGGAGTCATACCCAATGCGTCGGGGCCAATCAAACTCTTCTGTGACAACATTGGAGCTATTGCACTTGCCAAGGAGCCCAGGTTTCACAAGAAAACCAGGCACATCAAGCGTCGTTTCAACTCCATTCGTGAAAATGTTCAAGATGGAGACATAGATATTTGTAAAGTGCATACGGACCTGAATGTATTAGATCCGTTGACTAAACCTCTCCCTAAAGCAAAACATGATCAACACCAGAATTCCATGGGTGTTCGATTCATCACAATGTAACTAGATTATTGACTCTAGTGCAAGTGGGAGACTGTTGCAAATATGCCCTAGAGGCAATAATAAAAGCATTATTATTATATTTCCTTATTCATGATAATTGTCTTTATTCGTGCTATAATTGTGTTATCCGGAAATCGTAATACATGTGTGAATAACAGACAAAAACATGTCCCTAGTAAGCCTCTAGTTGACTAGCTCGTTGATCAATAGATAGTCATGGTTTCCTGACTATGGGCATTGGATATCAATGATAACGAGATCACATCATTAGGAGAATGATGTGATGGACGAGACCCAATCCTAAACATAGCATAAGATCGCATAGTTCGTTTGCTAGAGTTTTCCAATGTCAAGTATCCTTTCCTTAGACCATGAGATCGTGTAACTCCCGGAAACCGTAGGAGTGCTTTGGGTGTGCCGAACGTCACAACGTAACTGGGTGACTATAAAGGTATACTACGGGTATCTCCGAAAGTGTCTGTTGGGTTGACACGGATCGAGACTGGGATTTGTCACTCCGCTTGACGGAGAGGTATCACTGGGCCCACTCGGTAATGCATCATCATAATGAGCTCAATATGATCAAAGTGTTTGATCACGGGATCATGCATTACGGTACGAGTAAAGTGACTTGCCGGTAACGAGATTGAACGAGGTATTGGGATACCGACGATCGAATCTTGGGCAAGTAAAATACCGATTGACAAAGGGAATCGTATACGGGATTAATTGAATCCTCGACATCGTGGTTCATCCGATGAGATCATCGTGGAGCATGTGGGAGCCAACATGGGTATCCAGATCCCGCTGTTGGTTATTGCCCGAGAGCCGTCTCGGTCATGTTTGCATGTCTCCCGAACCCGTAGGGTCTACACACTTAAGGTTCGGTGACGCTAGGGTTGTGAAGATATGTATATGCAGTAACCCGAATGCTGTTCGGAGTCCCGGATGAGATCCCGAACGTCACGAGGAGTTCCGGATTGGTCCGGAGGTGAAGAATTATATATAGGAAGTGCAGTTTCGGCCATCGGGAGTGATCTGGGGGTCACCGGTATTGTACAGGGACCACCAGATGGGTCCCGGGGGTCCACCCGGTGGGGCCATCCATCCCGGAGGGCCCCATGGGCTGAAGTGGGAAGGGGGGCCAGCCCTTAGTGGGCTGGTGCGCCCCCCAAGGCCCACCCCCTGCACCTAGGGTTGGAACCCTAGGGTGGGGGGGGGGCGCCCACTTGCCTTGGGGGGCACTCCACCCCCCTTGGCCGCCGCCCCCTTGGGAGATTCAATCTCCCAGGGCCGGCGCCCCCCAGGGGCCTATATAAAGGGGGGAGGGGAGGGGGGCAGCCGCACCCTTTGCCTTGGCGCCTCCCTCTCCCTCTCCAACACCTCCTCCTCGTCCATAGAGCTCGGCGAAGCCCTGCCGGAATACTGCAGCTCCATCACCACCACGCCGTCGTGCTGCTGCTGGAGCCATCTTCCTCAACCTCTCCTTTGCCTTGCTGGATCAAGAAGAAGGAGACGTTACGCTGACCGTACGTGTGTTGAACACGGAGGTGCCGTCCGTTCGGTGCTAGGATCTCCGGTGATTTGGATCACGTCGTGTACGACTACTTCATCCCCGTTCTTTTGAACGCTTCCGCTCGCAATCTACAAAGGTATGTAGATGCATCCGATCACTCGTTGCTAGATGAACTCATAGATGGATCTTGGTGAAACCGTAGGAAATTTTTTGTTTTCTGCAACGTTCCCCAACAAAGACCTATGGGGATCTATCTCCTTGTGGTCCAACTACGGATGAGGAGGAGGATGCTCATTTGATGAGGATCAATGATTCAAGTTTGGAGGAGGAGGATGTCCCTCTACCTCAACCTGGGGATATGCACGTGAAGTTCAAGAAATCTAGTCTCCCTAAGAGGGCTAGACTATCTAACAACCGATCTATTCCTTCTAGTTTTTGGCATAAAAGCAAAGGAGATTTATGTGACAAGATCTTGAAGCTGGAATCGGATATCGATGATTTAAAGGAGGAAATTGCTTTTCTCAATTACAGTATGAAGAAGCTAAAGACACAACTGTCATCATCAACAACCCCATCATCACCACCTCCGAAGAAGGAGACATAATGATATGGGTATGGGCACTCCTCTTGGCAACTGCCAAGCTTGGGGGAGGTGCCCCGGTATCGAATCACCATCACACTCCTATCTTTACCGTTTTTCTTAGTTAGATCCTTTTAGTAATATATTGATCTATTAGAATAAAGTTTTAGTATGATCTAGTATGATTTAGTTTTGATTTTTTGCTTTATGATCCCTCTATGTAATCGAGTCCATGAGCTATATATATAATAAAGATTAGTGTTGAGTCAAGGGCTTGATTATTTTGCCATGATCTAAAGGTAATAAAAGAAAAGAGAAAGAATAAAAAGAAATAAAGAGATCATATTGATCTTATGGAAAGTAATGACTTCACATAGAAAGAGTATGATCATTAAAAGTTGTTGAGAGTTGACAAACATAGCCTTGGTCATCGTTGCAATTAATAGGAAGTGATAAAGAAAGAGAGGTTTCACATATAAATATACTATCTTGAACATCTTTTACGATTGTGAGCACTCATTAAAATATGGCATGCTAAAGAGTTGATGTTGGACAAGGAAGACAACGTAATGGGTTATGTTTTCTTATATCTGAGATAAAGTATATTGTCATGGATCATCCAACATGTTGAGCTTGCCTTTCCGCCTCATGCTAGCCTAATTCTTTGCACCAAGTAGATATACTACTTGTGCTTCCAAATATCCTTAAACCCAGTTTTGCCATGAGAGTCCACCATATCTACCTATGGATTGAGTAAGATCCCTCAAGTAAGTTGTCATCGGTGCAAGCAATAAAAATTGCTCTCTAAATATGTATGATTGATTAGTGTGGAGGAAATAAGCTTTATACGATCTTGTGATGTGGAAGAAATAAAAGTGATGGACTGCATAATAAAGGTTCATATCACAAGTGGCAATATAAAGTGACGTTCTTTCGCATTAAGATTTTGTGCATCCAACCCTAAAAGCGCATGACAACCTCTGATTCCCTTTGCAAAGGGCCTATCTTTTACTTTTATCTCTTACCCTTATGCAAGAGTCATGGTGATTTTCACCTTTCCTTTTTACATTTTATCCTTTGGCAAGCACAATGTGTTGGATGTAAGTTAGCATGAATTATTATTGTTGACATTACCCTTGAGGTAAGAGGTTGGGAGGCGAAACTATAAGGCCATATCTTTCTCTGTGTCCGATTAAAACTCCGTAACCACAAGTATTGCGTGAGTGTTAGCAATGGTGAAAGACTAAATGATAGTTGAGTATGTGGACTTGCTGAAAAGCTCTGACATAGACTCTTTCCGATGTTATGATAAAATGCAATTGCTTCAATGACTGAGATTATAGTTTGTTGGTTCTCAATGAAGTTTCTGATTCATACTTGACATTGTGAATAGATTATTACTTGAGCATAAGAAATCATATGACAATATCCATATATGTTGCTGTTATAAGAATGATCATGATGCCATCATGTCCGTATTCTATTTTATCGACACCTCTATCTCTAAACATGTGGACATATTTATCGTTATCGGCTTCCGCTTGAGGACAAGCAAGGTCTAAGCTTGGGGGAGTTGATACGTCCATTTTGCATCATGCTTTTATATCGATATTTATTGCACTATGGGATGTTATTACAAATTATGTCACAATACTTATGCCTATTCTCTCTTATTTTACAAGGTTTACATAAAGAGGGAGAATGTCGGCAGCTAGAATTCTGGGCTGGAAAAGGAGCTAATATTAGAGACCTATTCTGCGCAACTCCAAAACTCCTGAAACTCCACGAAAGTCATTTTGGGAATTAATAAAAAATATTGAGCGGAAGAAATACCAGAGGGGACCCACACCTTGGGCACGAGGGTGGGGGGCGCGCCCCCTGCCTCGTGGGCCCCCTGGTGGCCCTCCGGTGGCCATCTTCTGCTATATGAAGTCTTTCGTCAGAAGAAAAATCATATGCAAGCTTTCAGGACGAGACTCCGCAGCCACGAGGCGGAACCTTGATGGAACCAAACTAGGGCTCCGGCGGATCTGTTCTGCCGGGGACACTTCCCTCCGGGAGGGGGAAATCATCGCCATCGTCATCACCAACGCTCCTCTCATTGGGAGGGGGCCAATCTGCATCAACATCTTCACCAGCACCATATCCTCTCAAAACCTAGTTCATCTCTTGTATCCAATTCTTGTCTCCAAGTCTGGGGTTGGTACATGTAGGTTGCTAGTAGTGTTGATTACTCCCTGTAGTTGATGCTAGTTGGTTTATTTGGTGGAAGATCATATGTTCAGATCCTATATGCATATAAATACCCCTCTGATTATGAACATGAATATGCTTTGTGAGTAGTTACGTTTGTCCCTGAGGACATGGGAGAAGTCTCGCTATTAGTAGTCATGTGAATTTGGTATTCGTTCGATATTTTGATGAGATGTATGTTGTCTCTCCTCTAGTGGTGTTATGTGAACATCGACTACATGATTATTTGGGCCTATAGGAAGGCATTGGGGAGTAATAAGTAGATGATGGGTTGCTAGAGTGACAAAAGCTTAAACCCTAGTTTATGCGTTGCTTCTTAAGGGGCTGATTTGGATCCATATGTTTCATGCTATGGTTAGGTTTACGTTAATACTTCTTTTGTAGTTGCGGATGCTTGCAATAGGAGTTAATCATAAGTGGGATGCTTGTCCAAGTAAGGACAACACCCAAGCACCGGTCCACCCACATATCAAATTATCAATGTATCGAACGCGAATCATATGAACGTGATGAAAACTAGCTTGACGATAATTCCCATGTGTCCTCGGGAGCACTTTTCTCTATACAAGAGTTTGTCCAGGCTTGTCCTTTGCTACAAAAAGGATTGGGCCACCTTGCTGCACTTTATTTACTTTTGTTACTTGTTGCTCGTTACAAATTATCTTATCACAAAACTCTCTGTTACCTATAATTTCAGTGCTTGCAGAGAATACCTTGCTGAAAACCGCTTATCATTTCCTTCTGCTCCTCGTTGGGTTCGACACTCTTACTTATCGAAAGGACTATGATAGATCGCCTATACTTGTGGGTCATCAGGGATTTGTAGAGGTGTCAGAGCTCAAAGCGAAAAACTAGAGATAAAAACATTTTGGGAGGTGTATCCATCCCACCAACGAAAACGACTTAGAGTTCCCAACACTTTCCATGCTAGATATGCCATAGCCGGTTCCCAAACAGAAAATAAAGTTTATTCCTTTTTCCACCATACTTTCACTTTCCATGGCTAACTGTATCCACGGGTGCCCTCCATACCAACACTTTCCAAGGAATTTATTATTTGACAACATAGAGTAAATACATTTTTTTTTATTTCGGGACTGGGCATCCCTAATAGCTTTGCCTTACTCTCGTGCAATGACAAGTGAATAAACAATCATCGTGAGAATAACACATCTAGCATGGAAAATATTAGCCACCCTTCACCGCTCCGCGAGCGAAAGAAACACCCAAAAGAGAAGTTTTTTTTGAAATTTAGAGATGGCACATGCAAATTTGCTTAGAACGACGAAAGAATACCGCATATAGGTAGATATAGTGGACTCATGTGGCCAAACTGGTTTAAAGGATTTTGAATGCACAAGTTGATGTCATACTTAGTGCAAAATGAAGGCTAGCAAAAAGATTAAGAAACGACCAACCAAGAATCAAATGATCTTATAAGCAAGCATTAAGCATAACTAACACCGAATAATGCACCACACGTAGGATATAATTTTCATTGCATGATTATTGACTTTCATGCATGCATAGGGAATCACAAACCTTAATACCAATATTCTTACTAGAGCACAATTACTCATCAACATAACTCACATATCACATCATCATATCTCAAAACTATTACTAAGAATCAAGTTTTTTTGTCCAATGATCTTCATGACATATTTTTTCTTTATCCTTCTTGGATATGTATCACTTTGGGACTAATTTTCATGTGTTGCTTTTCATAAGCTCAAACAAATATAAGTGAAGATCATGAGCATAAAGTTTTTTCTTTCTCTCAAAATAATTTAAGTGAAGAAAAAGAGAACTTCTTCAAAATTTTACTAACTCTCAAATAAATCTAAGTGAATCAAGAGAGCATTTCTTCAAAAATACTAAGCATGCCGTGATCAAAAAGATATAAGTGAAGCACTAGAGCAAGTCCATTGCTCATAAAAATTTTAGTGAAGCATAGAGAACAATTTAACAAGTCATGACATAATTTTGGCTCTCTCAAATAGGTGTATCCGGCAAGGATTGATGACTTAAAACACAAAATAAAACAAGAAAAGACTCATATCATACAAGACGCTCCAAGCAAAACACATATCATGTGACGAATAAAAATATAGCCTCGAGTAAAATACCGATAATTGTTAGAAGAAAGATGGGATGCCACTCGGGGGCATCCCCAAGCTTAGTTGGTTGCTCATTCTTGGATAATAGCTTGGGATGATGGGGCATCCCCAAGCTTAGTCTCTTCTATCCTTCTTTCATCCATCGTAAGATAACCCAAAACTTGAAAACTTCAATCACACAAAACTCAACAAAACCTCCATGAGATCCGTTAGTGAACGAAAGCAAACCACTACTGTAAGTGCTGTGTTAAACCAATTCATATTTTGTTTTTGTATTAAATCTACTGTATTCCAACTTTTTTATGGCAAAAACTCATCAAAGAAAATCATAGAGCCATCAAAATAAGCACACAACACAAAGAAAACTGAATCTGTCAAAATAGAACAGTCTGTAGTAATCTGACTTAAATGCAAACTTCTGGAAATCCCAAAATTATGAAACAAATATGAAGGCCTGGGAAATTTGTATATTAATCTTATGAGAAAATAATCAGGGCAAAAGCTCTTTCTGATAAAAAATGAGAATTTGTTTCGTGAGCGCAAAGTTTCTATTTTTTCAGCAAGATGGAACAACTGTTACCCAAGAAGATCTAATCGGTTCTACTTGGCACAAACACTAATTAAAACACAAAAAACACAATCATAACAGTAGAATAATTGTGTAAAAACACAAGAACAGAAATCAAAAAGCAAAAATAAAATTTATTCATTGGGTTGCCTCCCAACAAGCTTTATACTTCTATGCCCCTAGCTAGGCATAATATTTCAATGATGCTGACATGAAAGATAGTAATTAAAACACAAAGAGAGCATTATGAAACATTTGACAAACACATTTAAGTATAACATACTTCCTATGCATAGGAATTCTATAGGAAAACAAATGATCAAGACAAGAAATATCTAACATATGCAAAGGAGAGGAATAAAACATTGACAATCTCAACATAATGAGAGGAAATTTAATAACATGAAAATTCCTACAACCATATTTTTCCTTTATCATAGTGATTATATGTACGATCATAATCGAATTCAATAATATAACTATCATATAAAATTTTCTCTTTATGATCCACATGCATGCAAAGTTGACACTCTTCCAAAATAGTGGGATTATCATCAAATAAAGTCATGACCTCTCCAAACCCACTTTCATAAAAAAATTCATAAGATTGAACACTCTTCAAATATGTGGGATTATTTTTAGCTAAAGTTGGCACTCTTCCAAAGCCACTTTTAATATTATCGCAAACATATTCAGCATGAGGCTTAAATAAATCTTCAAAACCATAAGAAACATTATCACCCCAATCATGATCATTGCAATAAGTGGCGGACATAACAAAACAAGCATCCCCAAGCTTGGGGTTTTGCATATTATTAGCACAATTGATATTAATGGAATTTATAGTAAAATTATTACAATCATGCTTTCCATCAAAGGAGCTATCATGAATCACTTCATAAATTTCTTCATCGCAATTTTCAGATTCACGAATCTCAAGAAAAACTTCATAAAGATAATCTAGTGAACTCAATTCACTAGCAATAGGTTCATCATAATTGGATCTTTTGAAATTATTAGCAAGTGGATGAGGATTCATATCAATAGATCTTTAGCAAGCAAAGATGCAAGCCAATAGAAGACACACGGCTACACAAGCAAACATGAAATCGGACGAGAAAAAGGCGAACGAAAAAGAGGGCGAATAAAACGGCAAATTTTTGTGAAGTAGGGGAGAGGAAAACGAGAGGCAAATGGCAAATAATGTAAATTGCGAGGAGATGAGATTTGTGATTACGAACCTGGTATATGTTCAAGATCCTCCCAGGCAACGGTGCTAGAAATTCTTTTTGATGTCGCTTGAAGCTACGTCGATATTTCCCCAAAGAGGAAGGGATGATGCAGCACAACGGCGGTAGGTATTTCCCTCAGATATGCAACCAAGGTTATCGAACCAGTAGGAGAACCAAGCAACACAACGTAACCAACCCTGCACACAAATAACAACCACTCACAACCCGACATGTTAAAGGGGTTGTCAATCCCTTTCGGGTAACGGCACCAGAAATTGGTGCGCGGACGGGAAAAGATTGTAATAGATTGAATAAGTAGATCGCAAATAAATAAAATTGCAGCAAGGTATTTTTTTATTTTTTGGTTTAATAGAGCTGAAAATAAAAGCAAAGGAAAAGTAGATCGCAAACAAATATATGAGAAAGAAGACCCGAGGGTCGTAGGTTTCACTAGTGGCTTCTCTCGAGAAAAATAGCAAACGGTGGGTAAACAAATTACTGTTGGGCAATTGATAGAACCTCAAATAATTATGAGGATATCCAGGCAATGATCATTACATAGGCATCACGTCCAAGATTAGTAGACCGACTCCTGCCTGCATCTACTACTATTACTCCACACATCGATCGATATCCAGCATGCATCTAGTGTATTAAGTTCATGGGAAAACGGAGTAATGCAATAAGAATGATGACATGATGTAGACAAGATCCGTTTATCTATGGCAGTAGATACAGATATCGCCTTTTTATCCTTAGTAGCAACGATACATACGTGTCGGTTCCCTCTCTGTCACTGGGATCAAGCGTCGTAAGATCGAACCCACTACCGGGCACCTCTTCCCATTGCAAGATAAATAGATCAAGTTAGCCAAACAAAACCCAAATATCGGAGAAGAAATACAAGGCTTTAAGAGATCATGCATATAAGAGATCAAAGAAACTCAAATAACTTTCATGGATATAAAAAGATATGACTGATCATAAACTCAAAGTTCATCAGATCCCAACAAACACACCGCAAAAAAGAGTTACATCATATGGATCTCTGTTGACCCACAAGTATAGGGGATCTATCATAGTACTTTCGATAAGTAAGAGTGTCGAACCCAACGAGGAGCAGAAGGAAATAATAAGCAGTTTTCAGCAAGGTATTCTGTGCAAGCACTGAAATTATAGGTAACAGATAGTTTTGTGATAAGATAAATTGTAACGAGCAACAAGTAAATAAAGTAAATAAAGTGCAGCAAGGTGGCCCAATCCTTTTTGTAGCAAAGGATAAGCCTGGACAAACTCTTATATAGAGAAAAGCGCTCCCGAGGACACATGAGAATTATCGTCAAGCTAGTTTTCATCATGTTCATATGATTCACATTCGGTACTTTGATAATTTGATATGTGGGTGGACCGGTGCTTGGGTGATGTTGTTACTTGAACACGCATCCCACTTACGATTAACCCCTATTGCAAGAATCCGCAACTACAAAAGAAGTATTAAGGTAAACCTAACCATAGCATGAAACATGTGGATCCAAATCAGCCCCTTACGAAGCAACACATAAACTAGGGTTTAAGATTCTGTCACTCTAGCAACCCATCATCTACTTATTACTTCCCAATGCCTTACTCTAGGCCCAAATAATGGTGAAGTGTCATGTAGTCGACGTTCACATAAAACCACTAGAGGAGAGACAACATACATCTCATCAAAATATCGAACGAATACCAAATTCACATGACTACTAATAGCAAGACTTCTCCCACGTCCTCAGGAACAAACGTAACTACTC
Source organism: Aegilops umbellulata (assembly GCA_032464435.1). Lineage (NCBI taxonomy): Eukaryota > Viridiplantae > Streptophyta > Magnoliopsida > Poales > Poaceae > Aegilops > Aegilops umbellulata. The sequence goes on along the minus strand of CP136056.1, from coordinate 330,011,617 downwards.
ACAACGCATATTAATGTTCATAATCAGAGGAGTATTAATATGCATATAGGATCTGAACATATGATCTTCCACCAAATAAACCAACTACCATCAACTACAAGGAGTAATCAACACTACTAGCAACCTACAAGTGCCAATCCCAGACTTTGAGACAAGAATTGGATACAAGAGATGAACTAGGGTTTGAGATGAGATGGTGCTGGTGAAGATGTTGACGGAGATTGCCCTCTCCCGATGAGAGGAGCGTTGGTGATGACGATGGTGATGATTTCCCCCTCCCGGAGGGAAGTGTCCCCGGCAAAACAGCTCCGCCAGAGCCCTAGATTGGTTCCGCCAAGGTTTCGCCTCGTGGCGGCGGAGTCTTGTCCCGAAAGCTTTCTTATAATTTTTCTTCGGACGAAAGACTTCATATAGCAGAAGATGGGCACCGAAAGGCCAACAGGGGGCCCACCCCCACCCTCGTGGCCAGGGTGTGGGCCCCCTCTGGTATTCCTACCGCTCAGTATTTTTTATTATTTCCAAAAATAACTTTCGTGGAGTTTCAGGACTTTTGGAGTTGTGCAGAATAGGTCTCTAATATTTGCTCCTTTTCCAGCCCAGAATTCCAGCTGCCGGCATTCTCCCTCCTTATGTAAACCTTGTAAAATAAGAGAGAATAGGCATATGTATTGTGACATAATGTGTAATCACAGCCCATAATGCAATAAATATCGATATAAAAGCATGATGCAAAATGGACGTATCAACTCCCCCAAGCTTAGACCTCGCTTGTTCTCAAGCGGAAGCCAATAACAAAAAATATGTCCACATGTTCAGAGGTAGAGGTGCCGATAAAATAAAATATGGACATGAAGGCATCATGATTATTCTCATAACAGCAACAAATACAGATATTGTCATATGATTTCTTATGCTCAAGTAATAATCTATTCACAATGTCAAGTATGAATCAGAAACTTTATTGAGATCCAACAAACTATAATCTCAGTCATTGAAGCAATTGCAATTTATCATAACATCAGAAAGAGTCTATGTCAGAGCTTTTTAGCAATTCCACATACTCAACTATCATTTAGTCTTTCACAATTACTAACACTCACGCAATACTTGTGGTTACAGAGTTTTAGTCGGACACAGAGAAAGATAGGGGCTTATAGTTTCTCCTCCAAACCTCTTACCTCAAGGCTAATGTCAACAATAATAGTTCATGCTAACCCACATCCAATTAGATATATATATCGGGATCTTTCCAACATCATGTGGTTGCCAAAAGATAAAATGTAAAAAGGAAAGGTGAGGATCACCATGACTCTTGCATAAGGTAGAAGATAATAATAAAAGATAGGCCCTTCGCAGAGGGAAGCAGAGGTTGCCATGCGCTTTCAGGGTTGGATGCACAAAATCTTAATGCGAAAGAACATCACTTTATATTGCCACTTGTGATGTGAACCTTTATTATGCAGTCAGTCGCTTTTATTTCTTCCACATCACAAGATCGTATAAAGATTATTTCCTCCACACCAATCGACCATACATATTTAGACAACAATTTTTATTGTTTGCACCGATGACAACTTACTTGAAGGATCTTACTCAATCCATAGGTAGATTTGGTGGACTCTCATGGCGAAACTGGTTTAAGGGTATTTGAAAGCACAAGTAGTATCTCTACTTGGTGCAAGAATTTGTCTAGCATGAGGGGGAAAGGCAAGCTCAACATGTTGGAGGATCCATGACAATATACTTTATCTCAGATATAAGAAAACATAACCCATTACGCTGTCTTCCTTGTCCAACAGCAACTCTTTAGCATGTCATATTTTAATGAGTGCTCATAATCATAAAAGATGTCCAAGATAGTATATTTATATGTGAAAGATCTCTTTCTTTATTACTTCATATTAATTGCAACGATGACCAAAGCTATGTTTGTCAACTCTCAACAATTTTTAATCATCATACTCTTTCTATGTGAAGTCATTACTCTCCATAAGATCAATATGATATCTTTTTGTTTCTTTTTATTTTTTTCTTTTTCTTTTATTTTATTCACTCCAGATCATAGCAAAAATAATCAAGCCCTTGACTCAACACTAATCTTTATTATATAGCTCACGGACTCGATTACATCGAGGGATCATAAAGCAAAACTCAAAGCTAAATCATGCCATAAACTTTATTCTACTAAATCAATATATTACTAAAAGGACCGAACTAAGAAAAACGATAAAGATAGGAGTGTGATGGTGATACGGTACGTGGGCACCTCCCCCAAGCTTGGCAGTTGCCAAGGGGAGTGCCCATACCCATATGATTATGTATCCTTCTTCGTAGGTGGTGATGATGGGGTTGTTGATGATGACAGTTGTGTCTTTAGCTTCTTCATACTGTAATTACGAAGAGCAATTTCCTCCTTTAAATCATTGACCTCCGATTCCAGCTTCAAGATCTTGTCACATAAATCTCCTTTGCTTTTCTGCCGAAAACGAGAAGGAATAGATCGGTTGTTACATAGTTTAGCCCTCTTAGGGAGACTAGATTTCTTGAACTTCACGTGCATATCCCCAGGTTGAGGTAGAGGGACATCCTCCTCCTCCTAACTTGAATCATCGATCCTCATCAAATGAGCATCCTCTTCCTCATCCGTAGTTCGACCGCAAGGAGATAGATCCCCATAGGTCTTTGGGTCAGCAGTGAGGTGTGAGACATAGCTCTCTCCGTCGGAATCCTGGGATGATATCTTACTCCAAATCTGCTACAGAAACAGCTCGAAACGAAAACAGAGGATATTTGTGTGGTACATGAGTCAGAACCTTCGGGAGATTATATAATGAATTTTTACCGACCAAAATACGTATCGTGCAAGAAAACGGAGTCCGGAGAGCACACAAGGTGCCCACGAGGCAGGGGGGCGCGCCCAGGAGGGTAGGGCGCGCCCTCCACCCTCGTGGAGGTCTCGTGTCCTTCCCAGACTGCTTCTTATTTTTCTATTTTTCTAAATATTCCAAAACGGAGAAAAATTGCCTTTCGAACTGTTTTGAAGTCGGTTTACTTACCGTACCGCATACCTATTCCTTTTCGGAGTCTGAAACATTCTGGAAAGTGTCCCTTATGTATTCCTCTAGGGTCATGGTTTCAATAACATTGGCTTCAACTTTTATGGGATTACCTGATATATAATGTTTGATTCTTTGACCGTTCACCACCTTCAGATTTGTGCCTTCGAAGTTGTTGATTTTTATGGCACCGGAACGATAGACCTCCTCGATAACGTAAGGACCTTCCCATTTAGAGAGAAGTTTTCTTGAAAAAAATCTTAAACGAGAGTTGTATAGCAATACATAATCACCTAAATTAAACTCACGCTTTTGTATCCTTTTGTCATGCCATCTTTTAACTTTTTTCTTTAAACAATTTGGCATTTTCATAGTTGAGCTCTTTAATGGCCCAATATGCCTTATGTTCTAGTTCGAGAGGTAAGTGACATGCTTTTCCATAAACCATTTTATATGGAGACATACCCATAGGATTTTTATATGCAGTTCTATATGCCCATAATGCATCATCAAGTTTCTTGGACCAATTCTTTCTAGACCTATTAACAGTCTTTTGTAAAATTAATTTGAGTTCTCTGTTACTCAATTCTACTTGACCACTAGACTGTGGGTGATAAGGGGATGGAATTCTATGATTAACATCATACTTAGCAAGCATTTTACGGAAAGCACCATGAATAAAATGTGAACCACCATCAGTCATTAAATATCTAGGGACTCCAAACCTTGGAAAAAAACTTCTTTCAGCATTTTAATAGAGGTGTTATGATCAGCACTACTAGTTGGAATAACTTCTACCCACTTAGTAACATAATCAGCAGCAACTAAAATATGTGTATATCCATTAGAGGCAGGAAAGGTCCCATATAACCAAAGCCCCAAACATCGAATGGTTCAATAACAAGTGAATAGTTCATAGGCATTTCTTGACGTCTACTAATATTACCTATTCTTTGACATTCATCACAAGGTAGGACAAACTTACCGGCATCCTTAAAGAGAGTAGGCCAATAAAAACCGGATTGCAATACCTTATGTGCAGTTCTATCTCTAGCGTGGTGTCCTCCATAAGCCTCGGAGTGACTCTTGTGTAGGATCTGTTCCTGTTCATGCTCAGGTACACAACGTCTAATAACACCATCTACTCCTTCTTTATAAAGATGTGGGTCATCCCAAAAGTAATGTCTCAAATCATAGAAAAACTTTTTCTTTTGCTGGTATGTGAAACTAGGTGGTATAAATTTAGCAACAATGTAATTAGCGTAATCAGCATACCATGGAGTAGTATGAGCAGCATTTATGACATTTAATTGTTCATCAGGAAAGCTATCATCAATACATAGTGGGTCATCAAGAACATTTTCTAACCTAGACAAGTTGTCTGCAACAGGGTTCTCAGCTCCCTTTCTATCAATAATATGCAAATCAAATTCTTGCAGCAGGAGAACCCATCTAATAAGTCTAGGTTTAGCATCTTTCTTTTCCATAAGATATTTAATAGCAGCATGATCCGTGTGAATAGTTACTTTAGAATCAACAATATAAGGTCTGAACTTATCACTAGCAAATACGACTGCTAAGAATTCTTTTTCAGCAGTAGCATAATTTCTCTGAGCATTGTCTAGAGTTTTACTAGCATATTGAATAACATTTAATTTATTATCAACTCTTTGCCCTAGAACAACACCTACAGCATAATCACTAGCATCACACATAATTTCAAAAGGTAAATTCCAATCAGGTGGTTGAACAATAGGTGCAGAGATCAATGATTTCTTAAGTATTTCAAATGCTTCTACACAATCATCATCGAAGACAAATGGTATATCTTTTTGTAATAAATTAGTCAGAGGCCGAGAAATTTTTGAGAAGTCCTTAATGAACCTCCTATAAAACCGGCATGACCAAGGAAACTTCTTATACCTTTGATGTCCTTGGGACATGGCATCTTTTTAATAGCATCAACCTTGGCTTTATCAACTTCAATACCTCTTTTAGAAATTTTATGCCCCAAGACAATACCTTCATTAACCATAAAGTGGCACTTTTCCCAATTCAAGACAAGATTAGTTTCTTTACATCTCTGCAAAACTCGATCAAGGTTGCTCAAGCAATCATCAAAAGAGGATCCATTGACGGAGAAATCTTCCATGAAAACCTCACAAATCTTTTCACAAAAGTCAGAGAATATAGCCATCATGCATCTTTGAAAGGTAGCAGGTGCATTACATAAACCAATTGGCATACGTCTATAAGAAAAAGTACCGAAAGGGCAAGTAAAAGTGGTCTTTGATTGATCATCGGCTGACACGGGTATTTGAGAGAAACCATAATAACCATCTAGAAAGCAAAAATGTGTATGTTTGGATAATCTTTCTAGCATTTGATCAATAAAAGGTAAGGGGTAATGATCCTTTTTAGTAGCATTATTTAATTTGCAAAAATCAATTACCATCCTATAACCTGTAATAATTCTTTGCGGAATCAATTCATCTTTATCATTAGGAATGACGGTAATACCTCCCTTCTTAGGGACACAATGGACAGGACTTACCCACTGACTATCAGCAACGGGATAGATTATACCTACTTCAAGGAGCTTTAGTATTTCCTTTCTTACCACTTCTTTCATCTTAGGATTTAGCCGTCGTTGGTGATCACGAACTGGTTTGGCATCTTTCGCCAAATTTATTTTGTGTTGGCATAGAGTGGGACTAATGCCCTTAATATCATCAAGAGTATATCCAATAGCAGCGCAGTGCTTCTTCAGAGTTTTCAATAACCTCTCTTCTTCATGATCTGAAAGGTTAGCACTAATAATAACATGATATATCTTCTTTTCATCAAGATAAGCATATTTAAGAGTATCAGGCAATGGTTTAAGCTCAAACACGGGATCACCCTTGGTGTAGGAGGATCCCCTAGTATTTCAACAGGCAAATTGTGTTTCAGGATGGGTTCCTGTTTAAAGAATACTTCATCTATTTCCCTTCTTTCATTCATAAACATATCATTTCCATGGTCTAGCAAATATTGCTCTAAAGGATCACTAGGAGGTACGACAATAGAAGCAAGACCAATAATTTCATCTTTACTAGCCAATTCCTCTTCACATTGTTGTCTACGAAATTTAGATAAATTAAACTCATGAGACATATCACCCAAACCAATAGTAACAACATCCTTTTCGTAGTCTATCTTAGCATTAACAGTGTTTAAGAAGGGTCTACCAAATATAATGGGGAAAAGCTATCTTGTGGGGAACCAAGAACAAGAAAATCAGCAGGATACTTAGTTTTCCCACACAAGTCTTCAACATCTCTAACAATTCCAATTGGTGATATAGTATCTCTATTAGCAAGTTTAATTGTGACATCAATATCTTCTATCTCAGCAGGTGCAATATCATTCATAATTTCTTTGTATAAGTCATGAGGTATAGCACTAGCACTGGCACCCATATCACATAATCCAAGATAACAATGAACTCCTATTTTAACAGAAATAACGGGCATGCCTACCACAGATCTATGTATCTTTAGCACAAGGTTTGGCAATTCTAGCAGTTTCATTACAGAAATGAATAACATGCCCATCAATATTATCAGACAAGAGATCTTTAACAATGGTAATATTAGGTTCCACTTTAACTTGCTCAGGAGGTGTATAGGTTCTAATATTGCTTTTACGAACCACAGTTGAAGCTTTAGCATGATCTTTTATCCTAACAGGAAAAGGTGTTTTCTCAACATAAGAAGTAGGAACAATAGGATCATTATAAGTGATAGTCTTTTCTTCAACTTTAATAGGTGCAACTACTTTTACTTCTATGGGAGGATGATATTTAAACCACTTCTCCTTAGGGAGATCAACATGAGTAGAAAAATATTCACAGAAAGAAGCTACCATCTCAGAGTCAAGTCCATATTTAGTGCTAAATTTACGGAAAACATCGGTATCCATAAAAGATTTAACACAATCAAACTTAGGTGTCATACCTGACTCCTTACCTTTGTCGAGATCCCAATCTTCAGAGTTGCGTTTAATTCTTTCCAATAAATCCCATTTGAATTCAATAGTCTTCATCATAAAAGAGCCAGCACAAGAAGTATCGAGCATGGTGCGATTGTTATCAGAAAGCCGAGCATAATTTTTTTGAATAATTATTTCTCTTGGGAGCTCATGATTGGGGCATGAATATAATGTTGATTTAAGCCTCCCCCAAGCTTGAGCGATGCTTTCTCCTTCGCGAGGCCAAAAATTATATATATAATTGCGATCACGATGAACAAGATGCATAGGATAAAACTTCTGATGAAATTCCAATTTCAATCGTTTGTAGTTCCATGATCCCATATCATCACATACCCTATACCATGTCAATGCATCTCCCTTCAAAGATAAAGGGAAGATCTTCTTCTTAATAACATCATCAGGCACACCTGCAAGCTTAAATAATCCACAAACTTCATCCACATATATTAGGTGCTCATCAGGATGCATTGTTCCGTCTCCTGCAAAAGGATTAGCTAGCAGTTTTTCTATCATACCCGAAGGAATCTCAAAGTAGACATTTTCATTTTCAGTAGGTTCAATAGGTTGAGGAGCAAATCTTTGCTCTACTGGTCGGGGTGAAGATACCCCGAACAAGCCCCTCAGAGGATTACTTTCCATAGTAATAAGTGACAGTAAATTTCAGCACACTATATAAAACTTCCTTACCAAATTCCACCTACCAAAGGCACTTCACTCCCTGGCAACGGCGCCAGAAAAGAGTCTTGATGACCCACAAGTATAGGGGATCTATAGAAATCCTTTCGATAAGTAAGAGTGTCGAACCCAACGAGGAGCAGAAGGAAATGATAAGCAGTTTTCAGCAAGGTATTCTTTGCAAGCACTGAAATTATAGGTAACAGATAGTTTTGTGATAAGATAAATTGTAATGAGCAACAAGTAACAAGAGTAAATAAAGTGCAGCAAGGTGGCCCAATCCTTTTTGTAGCAAAGGACAAGCCTGTACAAACTCTTATATAGAGAAAAGCGCTCCCGAGGACACATGGGAATTATCGTCAAGCTAGTTTTCATCACATTCAAATGATTCGTGTTCGGTACTTTGATAATTTGATATGTGGGTTGGACCGGTGCTTGGGTGATGTTCTTACTTGAACAAGCATACCACTTATGATTAACCCCTATTGCAAGCATCTGCAACAACAAAAGAAGTATTAAGGTAAACCTAACCATAGCATGAAACAAGTGGATCCAAATCAGCCCCTTACGAAGCAACACATAAACTAGGGTTTAAGCTTCTGTCACTCTAGCAACCCATCATCTACTTATTACTTCCCAATGCCTTCCTCTAGGCCCAAATAATGGTGAAGTGTCATGTAGTCAACGTTCACATAACACCACTAGAGGAGAGACAACATACATCTCATCAAAGTATCGAACGAATACCAAATTCACATGACTACTAATAGCAAGACTTCTCCCATGTCCTCAGGAACAAACATAACTACTCATAAAGCATATTCATGTTCATAATCAGAGGAATATTAATATGCATATAGGATCTGAACATATGATCTTCCACCAAATAAACCAACTACCATCAACTACAAGGAGTAATCAACACTACTAGCAACCTACAAGTGCCAATCCCAGACTTTGAGACAAGAATTGGATACAAGAGGTGAACTAGGGTTTGAGATGAGATGGTGCTGGTGAAGATGTTGATGGAGATTGCCCTCTTCCGATGAGAGGAGCGTTGGTGATGATGATGGCGATGATTTCCCCTCCCGGAGGGAAGTGTCCCTGGCAGAACAGCTCCGCGAGAGCCCTAGATTGGTTCCGCCAAGGTTCCGCCTGCTGGCGGCGGAGTCTCGTCCTGAAAGCTTTCTTATAATTTTTCTTCGGACGAAAGACTTCATATAGCAGAAGATGGGCACCGGAAGGCTAATAGGGGGCCCACGAGGCGGGGGGGCACCCCCATCCTCGTGGCCAGGGTGTGGGCCCCCTCTGGTATTTCTTCCGCCCAGTATTTTTTATTATTTCCAAACATAACTTTCGAGGAGTTTCAGGACTTCTGGAGTTGTGCAGAATAGGTCTCTAATATTTGCTCCTTTTCCAACCCAGAATTCCAGCTGCCGGCATTCTCCCTCTTTATGTAAACCTTGTAAAATAAGAGAGAATAGGCATTAGTATTGTGACATAATGTGTAATAACAGCCCATAATGCAATAAATATCGATATAAAAGCATGATGCAAAATGGACGTATCAATCTCCAAGAGACCATTGTATTGATAATTTAGCAAGAGAGAGAGAGAAAGCCAACTAGCTACTAACTACGGACCCGAAGGTCTACAAAGAACTACTCACGCATCATAGGAGAGGCACCGATGGAGGTGGTGAACCGCATCCGAGATGGTGTCTAGATTGGATCTGGTGGTTCTGGACTCTCTGGCGGCTAGATGAATATTTCATCGACTCCTTTATGGTTTCTGCAATATTGGGGTATTTATAGAGCAAAGAGGCGGTCCGGTGGGCACCCGAGGTGGGCACAACCCACCAGGGCGCGCCTGGGCCTTCTGGCGCGCCCTAGTGAGTTGTCCCCTCCTCGGGACTCCCCCCAGGTGCAACCAGGGCCCAACATCTTCCTTCTGATCCATAAAAAATCATCATGGAGTTTCATGGCATTTGGACTCCTTCTCATATTGATTTTATGTGATGTAAAAAAACATGGAAAAAACAACAACTGGCACTTGGCACTATGTCAATAGGTTAGTACCAAAAATGATATAAAATGACTATAAAATGGTTATAAAACATCCAAGATTGATAATAAAACAGCATGGAACAATAAAAAAATATAAATACGTTGGAGACGTATCATATACCCAAACTTGTCACGGTACTGTTATGTGGGGATCATTTTGATGAGCTATGTTGTATTCCCCAGGACTTCCTATCTTATGATTTGCTTCCAGATCAAGACAATATGAACTTAGTTCCTGCCAATGAATGGTCCTATTAATAATAGAGCATGTAATGTGCTTAATTGGAACATCAGAAGAATTAATTCTAGTAATAAATGTCTAGCTTTGGTAATAAGATTGAAAAGTCTAGGTCTTCAATTGTTTGTTTGCAACAAACAAAAGAAGCCTTTGACAGTGCTTATTTAAAGAACTTTAGCCCCAAGAGAATTAACAAGTTTGATTAGTCGCCTTCTGTGGGAGCCTCTGGGGGCTCCTAGTAGCTTAGAATGAGAATATGTTTCATGGAGAGTGTCTTTCTAAGAATAGATATTATATCTCCATCAGATTCACTTCGACCGATACGGATGGCTTCTGGATCCTTACCAACATTTATTGGCCCATGTGATGTTGAGGAAAAAGAAAATTTCCTACAGTGGTTTCAAAATATACAAACGCTTGATACCACTGGTTGGATGGTAGTAGGGGATTTTAATTACATAAGATACCCCAGCAACAGGAACATGGTCACAAGAGACTTCAATAACATGATGAAATTTAATGAAGCTATAAGTGAACTTGTTCTGGTTGAGATACCACTTAAAGGTCGAAACTACACCTTGAGTAACATGCAAGAAGATCCCTTGCCGGAGAAAATAGATTGGGTTTTCACATCTAAATGTTGGACCAACAACTACCCGAATACCATTGCTCCGACCCTCTCCAAACCAGTTTCAGATTACACCCCTTGTCGCGTTTCAATTGACACTCACATTCCCAAATTCCCTATTTTAATATTTGATTTTTTTGGTTGGAGATATCTAACTTTCATGAAGTGGTGGCTAGTATTTGGAGCCACCCAACTCAAGAACATGACAGTGCTAAGAATATCACAGCCAAATTTAAAAGGCTCGAAAAAGGGATCAAGATTTGGGCCAAAAAATGTCAAATTTATCAGGTATTATCAGAGCCACTAATGAGGTGATATTGTTCTGGGACTTCACTGAAGAAATTCGGCCACTATATGAAATGGGAACCACTGGCAGAGATTTGTTAAAAGATCATCTGTTAAAGATCTTATCATATCATTAAATTTATTGGAGACAAAGAGCTACTATCAGATGGGTCAAGTTTGGGGATGAAAGCTCAAAATTCTTTGAGGCAAAAGCAACAATAAAGAACAAATGCAACCACATTTCCACACTTCAAGATGAAACTGGCAATGATGTCTCTGATCACCATGCAAAGGCAGCTACCCTTTGGCAAACCTTCAGAGATAGATTGGGTCACAACTCTCAAACTAGAAACTCTATTCTTCTGCAGTCCACCATCTTAAAATGGGACAATTTGGAAGAGTTAGAGGCCCCTTTCACTCAACAAGAGATTGATGATGTGGTCAAGAAAATGCCACCTGATAAAGCTCCAGGCCTTGACGATTACAATGGTGCCTTCATTAAGGCCTGCTCGAACATTATTTCAGGAGATCTCTATAGATTAATTCAAGACTTATTCCATGGCAAGGTTAAACTTCAGAGCATCAATGCTTCTTACATTACCCTGATCCCAAAATAGACATCCCACTTCTCATAATGAATTTAGAGCCATTTCTCTCCTTAACTGTTCCATCAAGATCATCACTAAACTCCTAGCAAACAGGCCGCAGAAGGTTATCCTTGTTGGGGAGAGTAGTAATTTAAAAAAAATCCTACGCACACGCAACATCATGGTGATGCATAGCAACGAGATGGGAGAGTGTCGTCCATGTACCCTCGTAGACCGTAAGCGGAAGCGTTATGACAATGCGGTTGATGTAGTCGTATGTCTTCACGATCGACCGATCGTAGTACCGAACGTACGACACCTCCGCGATCTACACACGTTCAGCTCGGCGACGTCCCATGAACTCACGATCCAATAGAGCTTCGAGGGAGAGTTCCGTCAGCATGATGGCGTGATGATGGTGTTGATGAAGCTACCGATGCAGGGCTTCGCCTAAGACCGCTATGATATGACCGAGGTGGATTATGGTGGAGGGGGCACCGCACACAGCTGAAAGATCAATGATCAACTTGTGTGTCTTGGGGTGCCCCTGCCCCCGTATATAAAGGAGCAAGGGGGCGGCCCTAGGAGGGCGCACCAAGAGGAGGAGTCCTCCTCCTAGTGTGCGTAGTAGTCCCCTTTCCTAGTCCCACTAGGAGGGGGAAGGAAGGAGTGGGAGAGGGGAAAGGCAAGGGGGCGCCGCCCCCCCTTCCTTGTCCTATTCGGGCTCAAGGGGAGGGGGCGCGCGGCCTGGACTGGCCGGACCCTCTCTCTCTCTCTCTCTCTCTCTCTCTCTCTCTCTCTCTCTCTCTCTCTTCACTAGGGTCCATCAAGGCCCATTAGTCCTCGGGGGGTTCCGGTAACCCCTCTGGCACTCCGGTTTTCTCTGAGATCACCCAAAACCTTTTCGGTGTCCGAATATAGCCGTCCAATATATCAATCTTTATGTCTCAACCATTTCGAGACTCCTCGTCATGTCTGTGATCACATCCGCGACTCTGAACCATCTTCGATACATCAAAACACATAAACTCATAATATCGATCATCACCGAACATTAAGCGTGCGGACCCTACAGGTTCGAGAACTATGTAGACATGACCGAGACACGTCTCCGGTCAATAACCAATAGCAAAACCTGGATGCTCCTATTGGTTCCTACATATTCTATGAAGATCTTTATCGGTCAAACCGCATAACAACATACGTTGTTTCCTTTTCATCGGTATGTTACTTGCCCGAGATTCGATTGTCGGTATCTCAATACCTAGTTCAATCTCATTACCGGCAAGTCTCTTTACTCGTTCTGTAATGCATCATACCGCAACTAACCCATTAGTTACATTGCTTGCAAGGCTTATAGTGATGTGCATTACCGAGAGGGTCCAGAGATACCTCTCCGATAATCGGAGTGACAAATCCTAATCTCAATCTATGCCAACTCAACAAGTACCATCGGAGACACCTGTAGAACACCTTTATAATCACCCAGTTACGTTATGAAGTTTGGTAGCACACAAAATGTTCCTCCGGTATTCGGGAGTTGCATAATCTCATAGTCATAGGAACATGTATAAGTCATGAAGAAAGCAATAGCAATATACTAAACGATCAAATGCTAAGCTAACGGAATGGGTCAAGTCAATCACATCATTCTCTAATGATGCGATACCATTAATCAAATGACAACTCATGTCTATGGCTAGGAAACTTCACCTTCTTTGATTCAACGAGCTAGTCAAGTAGAGGCATACTAGTGACACTTTGTTTGTCTATGTATTCACACATGTACTAAGTTTTTGGTTAATACAATTCTAGCATGAGTAATAAACATTTATCATGATACAAGGAAATATAAATAACAACTTCATTATTGCCTCTAGGGCATATTTCCTTCAGTGTCCCACTTGCACTAGCGTCAATAATCTAGATTACGCAGTAATGATCTTAACACCCATGGAGTCTTGGTGCCGATCATGTTTTGCTCATGAGAGAGGCTTAGTCAACGGTTCTGCAACATTCAGATCCATATGTATCTTGCAAATCTCTATATCTCCCTCCTTGACTTGATCGCGGATGGAATTGAAGTGTCTCTTGATGTGCTTGGTTCTCTTGTGAAATATGGATTCCTTTGCCAAGTCAACTGCACCAGTATTGTCACAAAAGATTTTCATTGGACCCGATGCGCTAGGTATGACACCTAGATCGGATACGAACTCCTTCATCCAAACTCCTTCATTTGTTGCTTCCGAAGCTCCGCTTCACACGTAGATCCCGCCACGACGCTTTGCTTAGAACTGCACCAACTGACAGCTCCACCGTTCAATATAAACACGTATCCGGTTTGTGACTTAGAGTCATCCGGATAAGTGTCAAAGCTTGCATCGATGTAACCATTTACGACGAGCTCTTTGTCACCTCCATAAACGAGAAACATATCCTTAGTCCTTTTCAGGTATTTCAGGATGTTCTTCATCGCTGTCCAGTGATCCACTCCTGGATTACTTTGGTACCTCCATGCTAAACTAATAGCAAGGCACACATCAGGTCTGGTACACAACATTGCATACATGATAGAGCCTATGGCTGAAGCATAGGGAACACCTTTCATTTTCTCTCTATCTTCTGCAGTGGTCAGGCATTGAGTCTGACTCAACTTCACACCTTGTAACACAGGCAAGAACCCTTTCTTTGCTTGATCCATTTTGAACTTCTTCAAAACTTTATCAAGGTATGTGCTTTGTGAAAGTCCTATTAAGCGTCTTGATCTATCTCTATAGATCTTGATGCCCAATATATAAGCAGCTTTACCGAGGTCTTTCATTAAAAAACTCTTATTCAAGTATCCTTTTATGCTATCCAGAAATTCTATATCATTTCCAATCAACAATATGTCATCTACATATAATATTAGAAATGCTACAGAGCTCCCACTCACTTTATTGTAAACACAGGCTTCTTCAAAAGTCTGTATAAAACCATATGCTTTGATCCACTATCAAAGCATATATTCCAACTCCGAGAGGCTTGCACCAGTCCATAAATGGATCGCTGGAGCTTGCACACTTTTTTAGCACCATTAGGATCGACAAAACCTTCTGTTGCATTATATACAACTCTTGTTTAAGATATCCATTAAGGAATGCAGTTTTGACATCCATTTGCCAAATTTCATAATAATAAAATGCGGTAATTGCTAACATGATTCGAACAGACTTAAGCATCTCTATGGGTGAGAAGGTCTCATTGTAGTCAACTCCTTGAACTTGTCAAAAACCTTTCGTAACAAGTCGAGCTTTGTAGATAGTAACATTAGCGTCAGCGTCAGTCTTCTTCTTGAAGATCCATTTGTTCTCTATGGCTTGCCGACCATCGGGCAAGTCAACCGAAGTCCACACTTTGTTCTCATACATGGATCCCATCTCAGATTTCATGGCCTCAAGCCATTTCACGGAATTTGGGCTCATGATCGCTTCCTCATAGTTCGTAGGTTCGTCATGGTCAAGTAACATGACCTCCAGAACGGGATTACCTTACCACTCTGGTGCGGATATTACTCTGGTTGACCTGCAAGGTTCGATAGTAACTTGATCTAAAGTTACATGATCATCATCATTAGCTTCCTCACTAATTGGTGTAGGAGTCACAGGAACAAATTTATGTGATGAACTACTTTCCAATAAGGGAGCAGGTACAGTTACCTCATCAAGTTCTACTTTCCTCCCACTCACTTCTTTCGAGAGAAACTCCTTCTCTAGAAAGGATACATTCTTAGCAGCGAATGTCTTGCCTTCGGATCTATGATAGAAGGTGTACCCAATAGTCTACTTTGGGTATCCTATGAAGACATATTTCTCCGATTTGGGTTCGAGCTTATTAGGTTGAAGCTTTTTTCACATAAGCATCGCAGCCCCAAACTTTAAGAAACGACAACTTTGGTTTCTTGCCAAACCACAGTTCATAAGGCGTCGTGTCAACGGATTTAGATGGTGCCCTATTTAATGTGAATGCAGCCGTCTCTAAAGCATAACCCCAAAACGATAGTGGTAAATCAATAAGAGACATCATAGATTGCACCATACCTAGTAAAGTACAATTACAACTTTCGGACACACCATTACACTGTGGTGTTCCGGGTGGCGTGAGTTGCGAAACTATTCCGCATTGTTTCAAATGAAGACCAAACTCGTAACTCAAATATTCTCCTCCATGATCAGATCGTAGAAACTTCATTTTCTTGTTACGATGATTTTCCACTTCACTCTAAAATTCTTTGAACTTTTCAAATGTTTCAGACTTATGTTTCATCAAATAGATATACCCATATCTGCTCAAATCATCTGTGAAGGTGAGAAAATAACGACACCCGCCGCGAGCCTCAACATTCATCGGACCGCATACATCACTATGTATGATTTCCAATAAATCTGTTGCTCGCTCCATTGTTCCGGAGAACGGCGTTTTAGTCATTTTGCCCATGAGGCATGGTTCGCAAGTACCAAGTGATTCATAATCAAGTAATTCCAAAAGTCCATCAGGATGGAGTTTCTTCATGCGCTTTACGCCAATACGACCTAAACGGCAGTGCCACAAATAAGTTGCACTATCATTATCAACTCTGCATATTTTGGCTTCAATATTATGAATATGTCTATCACTACTATCGAGATTCATCAAAAATAGACCACTCTTCAAGGGTGCATGACCATAAAAGATATTACTCATATAAATAAAACAACCATTATTCTCAGATTTAAATGAATACCCGTCTCGCATCAAACAAGATCCAATATAATGTTCATGCTCAACGCTGGCACCAAATAAAAATTATTCAGGTCTAAAACTAATCCCGAAGGTAGATGTACAGGTAGCGTGCCGACCGCGATCACATCGACTTTGGAACCATTTCTCACGTGCATCGTCACCTCGTCCTTAGCCAATCTTCGTTTAATCCGTAGTCCTTGTTTCGAGTTGCAGATATTAGCAACAGAACCAGTATCAAATACCCAAGTGCTACTACGAGCATTAGTAAGGTACACATCAATAACATGTATATCACATATACCTTTGTTCACCTTGCCATCCTTCTTATCCGCCAAATACTTGGGGCAGTTCCGCTTCCAGTGACCAGTCCCTTTGCACTAGAAGCACTCAGTCTCAGGCTTAGGTCCAGACTTGGGCTTCTTCACTTGAGCAGCAACTTGCTTGTCGTTCTTCTTGAAGTTTCCCTTCTTCCCTTTACCCTTTTTCTTGAAACTAGTAGTCTTGTTGACCATCAACACTTGATGCTCCTTCTTGATTTCTACCTCTGCAGCCTTTAACATCACGAAGAGCTCGGAATTGTCTTATCCATCCCTTGCATATTATAGTTCATCACGAAGCTCTTGTAGCTTGGCGGCAGTGATTGAAGAATTCTGTCAATGACACTATCATCCGGAAGATTAACTCCCAGTTGAATCAAGTGATTGTTATACCCAGACATTTTGAGTATATGCTCACTGACAGAACTATTCTCCTCCATCTTGCAATTGTAGAACTTATTGGAGACTTCATATCTCTCAATCCATGCATTTGCTTGAACTATTAACTTCAACTCCCGGAACATCTCATATGCACCATGACGTTCAAAACATCGTTGAAGTCCCGATTCTAAGCCGTAAAGCATGGTACACTAAACTATCGAGTAGTCATCAGCTTTGCTCTGTCAGACGTTCATAGCATCTGGCGTTGCTCCTGCAGCGGGTTTGGCACCTAGCGGTGCTTCCAGGACGTTATTCTTCGGGAGCAATGAGGATAATCATCAAGTTACGGACCCAGTCCGCGTAATTGCTACCATCATATTTCAACTTTGCTTTCTCAAGGAACGCATTAAAATTCAACGGAACAACAGCACGGGCCATCCATCTACAACAACATAGACATGGAAAATAATATTCGGTACTAAGTTCATGATAAATTAAAGTTCAATTAATCATATTACTTAAGAACTCCCACTTAGATAGACATCCCTCTAATCATCTAAGTGATCACGTGATCCAAATCAACTAAACCATGTCCGATCATCACGTGAGATGGAGTAGTTTTCAATGGTGAACATCACTATGTTGGTCATATCTACTATATGATTCACGGTCGACCTTTCGGCCTTAGTGTTCCGAGGCCATATCTGCATATGCTAGGCTCGTCAAGTTTAACCCGAGTATTCTGCGTGTGCAAAACTGGCTTGCACCCGTTGTATGTGAACCTAAATCTTATCACATCCGATCATCACGTGGTGTCTCGGCACGACGAACTTTCACAACGGTGCATACTCAGGGAGAACACTTATACCTTGAAATTTAGTGAGAGATCATCTTATAATGCTACTATCGATCTAAGCAAAATAAGATGCATAAAAGATAAACATCACATGCAATCAATATAAGTGATATGATATGGCCATCATCATCTTGTGCCTTTGATCTCCATCTCCAAAGCACCGTCATGATCACCATCGTCACCAGCGCGACACCTTGATCGCCATCATAGCATCGTTGTCGTCTCGCCAACTATTGCTTCTACGACTTATCGCTACCGCTTAGTGACAAAGTAAATCAATTACATGGCGATTGCATTTCATACAATAAAGCGACAACCATATGGCACCTGCCAGTTGCCGACAACTCTGTTACAAAACATGATCATCTCATACAATAAAATTTAGCATCATGTCTTGACCATATCACATCACAACATGCCCTGCAAAAACAAGTTAGACGTCCTCTACTTTGTTGTTGCAAGTTTTACGTGGCTGCCACGGGCTGAGCAAGAACCGTTCTTACCTACGCATCAAAATCACAACGATATTTCGTCAAGTATGTGTTGTTTTAACCTTCACAAGGACCGGGCATAGCCACACTCGATTTAACTAAAGTTGGAGAAACTGACACCCGCCAACCACCTGTGTGCGAAGCACGTCGGTAGAACCAGCCTCGCGTAAGCGTACGCGTAATGTCGGTCCGGGCCGCTTCATCCAACAATACCGCCGAATCAAAGTATGACATGCTGGTAAGCAGTATGACTTGTATCGCCCACAACTCACTTGTGTTCTACTCGTGCATATAACATCTACGCATAAACCTGGCTTGGATGCCACTGTTGGGGAACGTAGTAATTTCAAAAAAATTCCTATGCACATGCAAGATCATGGGGATGCATAGCAACAAGAGGGGAGAGTGTCATCCACGCACCCTCGTAGGCCGTAAGAGGAAGCGTTATGACAACGCGGTTGATGTAGTCGTGCGTCTTCACGATCGACCGATCCTAGTACATAACGTACGTCACCTCCGTGATCTGCACACGTTCAGCCCGGTGACGTCCCATGAACTCACGATCTAGTAGAGCTTCGAGGGAGAGTTCTGTCAGCACAACGGCGTGATGACGGTGTTGATGAAGCTACCGACGCAGGGCTTCGCCTAAGCACCGCTACGATATGACCGAGGTATATTATGGTGGAGGGGGGCACCGCACACGGCTAAAAGATCAATGATCAACTTGTGTGTCTTCGGGAGCCCCCCGCCCCCGTATATAAAGGAGCAAGGGGGGAAGGCCGGCCGGCCCTAGGAGGGCGCGCCAAGAGGAGTCCTCCTCCTAGTGGGAGTAGGACTCCCCTTTCCTAGTCCCACTAGGAGGGGGAAGGAAGAAGTGGGAGAGGGGAAAGGCAAGGGGGGCGCCCCCCCCCTTACTTGTCCAATTCGGACTCAAGGGGAGGGTGCGCGCGACCTTCCCTGGCCGGCCCCTCTCTCTCTCCACTAGGGCCCATCAAGGCCCATTAGTCCCTGGGGGGTTCCGGTAACCCCTCTAGCACTCTGGTTTTCTCCGAGATCTCCCGAAACCTTTCCGTTTTCCGAATATAGCCGTCCAATATATCAATCTTTATGTCTCGACCATTTCGAGACTCCTCGTCATGTCCGTTATCGCATCCGGGACTCTGAACTATCTTCGATATATCAAAACACATAAACTCATAATACCGACCGTCACCGAACGTTAAGCGTGTGGACCCTACGGGTTCGAGAACTATGTAGACATGACCGAGACAAGTCTCCGGTCAATAACCAATAGCGGAACCTGGATGCTCATATTGGTTCCTACATATTCTATGAAGATTGAGGGAGTCCTGGATTAGGGGGTGTTCGGGTAGCCGGACTATACCTTCAGCCGGACTCCTGGACTATGAAGATACAAGATTGAAGACTTCGTCCCGTGTCCGGATGGGACTTTCCTTGGCGTGGAAGGCAAGCTAGGCGATGCGGATATTCAAGATCTCCTACCATTGTAACCGACTCTGTGTAACCCTAACCCTATCCGGTGTTTATATAAACCGGAGGGTTGTAGTCCGTAGGACGAACGATCATCATACACAATCATACCATAGGCTAGCTTCTAGGGTTTAGCCTCCTTGATCTCGTGGTAGATCTACTCTTGTACTACCCATATCATCAATATTAATCAAGCAGGAGTAGGGTATTACCTCCATCGAGAGGGCCCGAACCTAGGTAAAAACATCGTGTCCCTTGTCTCCTGTTACCATCCGGCCTTGACGCAAAGTTCGGGACCCCCTACCCGAGATCCGCCGGTTTTAACACCGACATTGGTGCTTTCATTGAGAGTTCCTCTGTGTCGTCGCCTTTAGGCCCGATGGATCCTCTAATCATCAACAATGATGAGGTCCAGGGTGAGACTTTTCTCCCCGAACAGATCTTCGTTTTCGGCGGCTTCGCTCTGCGGGCCAATTCGCTTGGTCATCTGGAGCAAATCGAAAGCTACGCCCCTGGCCTTCAAGTCAGGTTTGGAAGCTTAAAATACACGGCCGATATCCGCGAAGACTCGATCTTTGATGGGTTCGAGCCACAGCCAAGCGCGTCGCACTATCTCGAGGGGCATGATCTAGCTCTGCCTTTGAACAGTGTCCTGGAAGCCGCACACGCACCGGTTCCGACCCTTAACTCGGAGCCTATTGCGCCAAGCGAGGATGGACGGTTGGACATCACCTCAGGGGCTCCAATCTCAAAGGCAATCGAGCCGAACGCCAGCCCCGCACTCCGCATGACCTGTGACTCCGAGGGTCCGGACTCCTATCCGGACTCCGAACCCCCCATGCCCCTACCAATCGAATCCGATTGGGCACCTATAATGAAGTTCACCGCCGCGGACATCTTTCAGCACTCGCCTCTTGGCGACATCTTGAATTCTCTCAAGTCTCTCTCTTTACCAGGAGAGCCCTGGCCGGATTACGGTCAGCAAGGATGGGATACGGACGATGAAGAAATTCAAAGCCCACCCACCACCCACTTTGTAGCCACCGTCGACAACCTAAACGACGTGCTCAACCTCGACTCCGCAGACATCGACAGCATGGATGACGATGCAGGAGATACCGATGAACCAACGCTCATAGGGCATTGGAAAGCCACCGCATCTCACGATGTGTACATGGTGGATACCCCTAAAAGAAATGACAACGAGGAAAAAGGGGATGGAACGGAAGATAGACCCCCCGGAAAACAATCAAAGCGTCGGCATAAACGCCGACCCAAGCCCCGCCTCGATAAAAACCCAGCCATAGAGCAGGACAAGCTGGTAGACGATGAGCAGGCCTTAGATCAGCCGTCCGAACAGGGCAACACGGATAGAGAAATCGAAACTCCCTCCCCCGGCGAAAACGGCATTCTGGACAACCTTACGCCGAATAAATCCATGGAGCAGAAGAGTCTCCACAAGAGGCTCGTTGCAACTGCACACAGCCTGAAAAAGCAGAAGCGGAAGCTAAAGACAGCGGAAGATGCACTCCGTATTAGATGGAATAAAGTAATCAACACCGCAGATAGATACGGCGACGGTCGCCGTACTAAAAGCTATCCAAAGAGAAAGCTACTGCTCGAATTCGACGAAGAGGCCCTAGAGCCCTCGCATTCAAAAAATAAGAAAGCCATACGGTCGGATAGACGACCCCATAAAGCGGCAAGTGGCGCCGAACTTAAATCGGCATGCGACCCACCAAAGGATTCGCATCATGGCCCAGCCAGGTCCATTAATGGGCCAAGAAAGCAATCTCTTGTAAGCAATGCAAAAAAGCCATCATCAGAATCCGGCACACCCAAATACACGGGCGCCGCACATCCCCTATGTTTCACCGATGAGGTTCTGGACCACAAATTTCCCGAAGGATTCAAACCCGTCAACATAGAGGCGTATGATGGAACAACAGACCCCGGAGTCTGGATTGAGGACTACATCCTCCACATACATATGGCTAGAGGAGATGATCTCCACGCCATTAAATATTTACCCCTTAAACTTAAAGGGCCAGCCCGACACTGGCTTAAAAGCCTTCCCGAAAACACAATTGGAAGTTGGAAAGAGCTCGAGGATGCTTTCCGAGCAAATTTTCAAGGGACCTATGTCCGCCCTCCGGATGCAGACGATCTTAGTCACATAACTCAACAGCCCGGAGAATCAGCTCAGCAGTTCTGGAATAGATTCCTCACTAAAAAGAATCAGATAGTCGACTGTCTGGACGCCGAAGCCTTAGCAGCTTTCAGGCATAATGTCCGAGACAAATGGCTCGCCAGACACCTCGGCCAGGAAAAGCCAAGAACAATGGCCGCACTCACAAGCCTCATGACCCGCTTTTGCGCAGGAGAGGAAAGCTAGTAGGCAAGATGTAGCCCCAGCGACCCAAGTACATCCGAAACTAGGGATGGAAACAGAAAACCGTGACGCAACAAGGATCGTCGCCGAACTAAAGAAAAAAGTCCGAAGAGCACGGCAGTCAATGCCGGATTCAAAGGCTCGCGACAAAATCAGACAAAACCACCCCTCCAGGATAATAGGGATGATCCATCCAACTTAAATAGAATCCTGGACAGGATATGTCAGATACACAGTACTCCGGGGAATGTAGCGACCTGACCCGAAGGGATCAAGTCTCTGTGCTTAAGTGTCATCCCTGGATCGGTATGCTGACACACACAGTACTCGAAGGATTTATAACAGAGGTAAATCACATGTATAAAGTAACGTAAATACTATTACCTCAATCCATATAGCGGAAGAAACAAGGTTGTGGATTCCCATCAACACCAACGGCAAAGTTGAGTGTAAAAATCGTAACCCTAACGTATCACTTACTCGTCGTAAGAAACCTGCAACATGAGACGTTGCAGCCCGAAACGGGTCAGTACATTGAATGTACTGGCAAATTCACACCATAGAGAAAATGATGAACAATGGCTATCACTACATGCATATATGGCTGGTGGAAAAGCTCTATGGTTATACTGTTTTTGCGAAAAGCCAATTTTTCCCTACTGCAAAGGAATAAATTTATTTAACTATCATGGTGGTTGTTAAACATTGAGAATGGTTGACAGCATTCTCAATCCCAATTAAGCATCATCATTAAAACCCAATAAAATTAATTAAAGTAACATGATGAGATCAACAGGATAATCCAAGAACTAGATACTCAAGATGTCCATAACTGGGGACACGGCTAATCATGATTAGTTTGTACACTCTGCATAGGTTTGCGCACTTTTCCCACAAGACTCGATCTCCTCCGTTGGTTTTCTCGCACTACATGGTGTTTGAGAAACGGATGACCGAGACATAGTCTTTCAGAACCGCTAGCACCTTACGACGTGATAGACCGTACCAACCTACATCCCCTACATCTGCTAGTCTACCACTGTAAGAGTTCGCACGACTTAGTCAACTATGCCAGAGCCCATAATGGCTTGTGGCTGCACAGGGAAGTTTCTAGTATGAATAATCTCATGATCCCTTTGAGCCTGGGTGGCGGTCCAAAAGAAAAACAGGCAAGTCCTGGAATACCCAGGTGCCTAGACAGGCAAGTCCTGGAATACCCAGGTGCCTCAATCCACCCAGATGTGTGTTTAAGTTGCCACCTTAAGTAAACCATTAATTAACAATCTCACATCCGTCATGAAATACTCTCAAAACCCAATCCACGTCTACGAGCGTAGCATATAGTATTAGCATAATGTAATAGTAACTCCCAAGGGTTTGAAAATAAACAGGTAATAGGTACTACCTCAACTACTTCCCAATACCCACATGTTATCAATCCTACACATGCAATGTTTGAGGGCGAAACTAATGCATAAAAACTGGGTATGGAAAGGGATATGATCAAAGTGTGAACTTGCCTGCAATGTTGATGAAGATGATTCGCACTCAAAAATCTTGATAGTTCTACTCGTCACACTCCGGTCAATCTATCGTAAGCAAGCAATAGTAACCACACATAAGCACTCACTCAAAAGATCGGGAAGAACGAAGAAGACAATTCAGAAAACATCAAAACCAAGCAAATAACTCTTGCAACATAAAACAATTTCTAACAGTACCAAAATTGTGTGAATTCGGCCTTATCAGAAAGTTTAGGTCAAGAGCTTCGATCCGCAAAAAGAATCAACTCAAACGGAGTTACGAAACTCAAGTTACGATCAAACGAAGCTTGAATTCAAATCTGGTCTAATTCAAATTTTAAAATTTTCAAAAACATGTTTGAGTTGGATTACTGGATATAGGGGATCATAATGAAGATGTGGGCGTTGGTTTCGTTGGATTTGGATAAACGAGTAAAAAAGATGTGTTCGATTGAAAATCAGGGACTAAACTGTGAAGAAACTCATCACAAATGGGTCCCTGGCCGAAATTTAAAAGAAAAAGAAAATACTAAATAACGAATGTTCGTTACTGGATGCTAACGAACAAATTCGTTCGCTGCGAAGGGTTAAACAGTAAACGTTCACTACATAACTAAACAAACAAAAAAACAGATCTAGGTTTTCTATAGAAAACCGATCTAGGGTTTGGGTTTTTTTTAAAAAAAGAAAAGCGGCGGCTTTTACCGGCTCGGCGAAATAAAACGGCGGCGGCGCGGTTAATGACGAGGCGGGGCGGTGGCTCCGGCGAGTGAGGCAGCTCCGGCGACGGCAGGCGGCGCGGGTGGCGCGGCGCGCGGTGCTGGCGGAGTGCGGCGGCGCGGGCGGCGAGATGCGGCGGTGGCGCAGGCGGCGAGATGCGGCGGGGTGGCGAGATGCGGCGCGGGGCGGCGAGGAGAGAGAGAGGGGCCCGGGGCGACGCTTATATGGGGGCGGGGCAGCTCCGTGGCATGGGCGAGGGGGCAGGAGGAGGCCGGGGCGACCACGGCGAGCGGCGGCGGAGTCGTGCGGCGGGCGGAGTCCGCGGGAGCTCGGGGACGGGCGCGGAGGTGGGCTGGGCCTGCGGCCTGGCCTGGGAGCTGGGCCGGCCCAGTCGGCGGGGAGTTTTTTTTTTAATAAAACATTTTCCAAAAAAAACAACAAAATAAAATAAAATAAAGGCAAAATAAAACTTTACATAGGCATATATATATCAAAATTTTCAGAAAAAGATTTTCTACGACGTGAACATTTTTATAATGCCAAATAAAATCCACACAAATCCAGATAATTCAAAAAGTGCTACTGGTCTAATAAAATCCAATAAGAATCATTTTAAAAATACCAAAATGACTTCAAATTTATTTATCTCCAATTTTTTTTGTTGTAGGGAATCATGTTACCCTAAGTTCCATATATTTTATTTTTGCATAAAAATAATTTGAATAAAACTCAAATAACCCAAATTGAAAAATAATTTCAAATGGATTTAAATTTGAGTTTCTTTGAAACTCCCAACTCATATTTCATATTATTTGAAGAAGTCATTTTATCTTCTCTCATGAAAATCATTGAGTTGCATAAAGTTTCAGAATTGGAAATATTTTCAAATGAAATTCAAATATTTTCAACACCCCTTGTCATTTGAATAAATGGAAGAAGTCATGTCATCTTCTCTCCAGGGTTTAGTGATGAAAAGAATTTGAATTCACGGAGATCATAAAAGCAAGATGAAAGTTTGGGAAAGTCCTTTTATTCCCTCTCATTTAACTTTCAAAAAGTTTCGAATTTCACTCCATCAATCAACCAATCAATCAAATCTATCTATTTATTATAACATTCCAAAATTTAGAATTTTGGGATGTTACAGGGAAGCCTGCTAACCATACCCACAGAGATTGTTGGGTTTTCAAACAATTCGGCAGACTCAATGCCGAACACAATGGGCTCGACACACCAAGCGAAGACGAGGACGAACCCCAGAAGCAGAGCACCAGGAAACAAAAGAACTTCCCACAAGAAGTAAGAACAGTGAACTTACTTCACGTAACAAAACGTGTGGCACCCATAAAAGTACGCACAATACGACGTATCCCCAAGGGGTCCCACCACTGGTTATTAAAACCAATCACCTTCGATCAACTAGACTATTCTAGAAATATCAAGAACGCAGGCTGGACTGCCCTGATACTCGATCCAATAATTGGCGGATTCCAGTTTGCAAATGTCCTTATGGACGGCGGCAGTGGACTAAACCTGATATATCAGGATACAATCCATCACATGGGGATAAACCCAGCAAGAATCCGTCGCAGCAAAACCTCCTTTCAAGGGGTAGCACCTGGTCCGGACACCCATTGTATGGGTTTTCTCCGGCTCGAGGTTATATTCGGATCTGCCGAGAACTTCCGTCACGAAAAGCTGACCTTCCATGTCGTCCCGTTCTCAAGTCGTTATCAAGCACTACTGGGACGCGAAGCTTTCGCTCGCTTTAACGCAATACCGCATTATGCATCTCTCACGCTTAAGATGCCCGGTCCACGAGGCATCATCTCTTTGAAGGGGAAGCACTAAAGTGCACGTCCCTTAAGCGGAGGATTGTGCGGCCGCTTAGACAACCCCCAGCAAAATGGTCTCGCCGGCCAAAAAAACTTCGAAATAGGTCATTAAAGACCACGAACGCGGATAGACGAGTTCGGTTTAAAATCATCATTAATGCAGGCTTAATGGCCATACACCCCCGCACTAGGGGCTACACGCAGAGACAATAAAGCTCAATTTTATATTTTACTTTATACTTCATTTATTTTAAAACCTTTTGTCCGGCACGACCCGTTTTCAATTTAGTTCCTCTCTTTTACAGATGAACGTCGTGCGGCGCCCGTCCAGGATACGGCACAACGGAGACACAGGCGTAGACGTGCAGTAGGGACCCCTCCTAAAGGATTCTTTTCAGATTAAGACCCTGCGTAAACCTTTTTTACTATCTCTTGTTGCAACACATCCCCTGGTTTTTTCCTATATAACCAAGGAGGAGGCTGGCGTCTTGGCATGTGGCCACGTCAGAATGTTTTGCACGTACCTGGACACTAGGGGCTTTTTTAGCAAAGAGTGTTGTTTCGCCCGCACTCGTAAAGACCGAACACCTTAGGGAGTGTTCGGCGTCGTGAGTTTTGGCATTATATGCATCAGCTCCGAATCATGTCTTTGGTCAAATGTTGGGTTGCCCAGCTCCTGAGTTCGGCTACCTTACGTTCCGCTCTATCGGCTAAGGTAGCACCAGGAGAACTACTGCGATTGTGCCCCGGTTCGGCCGGGTGAGCACCTTAGTAGAGAAAGCCGAAAACTGTCTGTCATGATGTAGCGTGAGACTGGTCAGCCACTCGATGACCTATTGGAATCTATCAGATTCCTCCGCTTTAACGTAGGGCCGCTTCCCGGACAGGCACATACGCGCCCCGAACTCGGGCGAGCGCAGTCGCCACTAATGGGCTACCTAAATAGTCCCACTGTCAAGCTCCTATGCCAGCACCCCCGCACTATTTGCGTGGGGGTTGAAGCCAACGACTGCAATCTTTCAGATTTTATACATATATTTTAAACGGTCGCACAAGAGGTGTTCACAATACTTGAAGGCACAAGTATAAAAAGGCCACTACAGTTTATCAAAATATTACTTCACCATTACATATGCTATAATAATATAGCATCCTTCGAGCACTGCGTCTCTATTACACGAACGCCTTCAAGGACTTCCTGAAAATAGTGTTCGGAGGACACTCGGCTTTTATCCGAATCTCGGGACGCAATAACGGTGGTCTCCATCTCTGCCCAGTATGTCTTGACACGGGCAAGAGCCATCCTTGCACCCTCTATACACGCCGACCTCTTCATTGCATTAATGCGCGGCACTGCGTCAAGGAATTGCTGCACCAAGCTAAAATAACTCTTCGGCTCCAATCTCCCCGGCCACAGATGACCCATGACGTACTTCATGGCGAGTCCGGACAACCTATTAAGTTCGGCCCATTGAGCCAAACGATCGTCCACTGCCAGTGGACGCTCTGGATTGTGAAATTGCGACCAGAACAGTTTTTCCACTTCACGATCTTTCAGATCTCGAAAATGTTCGGTCGCATCAGCAGAAGTCGCTGCCAAATCCAGATAGGTGTCCTCCACACTCCACATCCGGTCCAACGGAGCAAACTTCGGATCGCAAAATTTTCTTCGCAGCATGAAGGGCTTTCCAGCCGCAATCTGTTCGGCCTGACGCAGCTCCTCCTTCGCAGCTCTCATCACAGAGCGCGTGTCCTTGGCATCAGCAATGGCCTTCTCTAGGACCGCCTGTCTCGCCTGGTCTTCTTTCTCAAGAAGTATGCAACGGTCTGCAGTGCTCTTTAACTTTTCGGCCATACTGGCCATCTCTTCCTTGCTTCGGCAATGAGTAGCCTGTTCGGCTCTCAGCTCTTCAAGGGCCTTCTTGGCAGCCGCATCACTTTTCCTGGCTTGATCTTTAGCTCGGGCAAGTTCTGCCCTAAGACTCTCCACGGCGGCCGCACCATCTGCGTCAAGCACACACATCGTAAGACACTGGATTAAAACTCTTCTTACCTAATGTTGCCCGAGGAATCACATACCTTGAGCCTCATCCAACCGCTTGTTAACAAGCGCGATGTTGGCATCTGCCACGTCCAGTTGCCGCTTTAGTTCGACAAAACCAGCAGTTCGGTTTGATTCCGGACACCCTGCAGCCTACATTAAAAGGCGACATTTTAGACCTGGGATTATGATCCTCCGCGTGCCGTCATTTCTTGACGACATGCAGAGTCTCAGGGGCTACTATCTACATAGGGCGCATCTTATTTATGCGCAACTGACAAAAGTACACATTATCTAATGTACCTCAAAACCTGTCAATAAACTTTCGACGGCCACGCGCAATCCGCTCTCTGCGGACGAAATCCTTTCAATTACCGTGCCGATTAATGCACGGTGCTCCTCTGAAATAGAAGCTCGCCCTAGCAGAACCTTTAGCTCCTCCGGCCGAGCACCAGACTGTGTCGGACTTGTCCCATGACCTCTTTCAAAGGCCGGACGCGGAGAACCTCGGGGGGCCCCATAGTGATCTTCCGCCCCTGCCGGACTCGGAGAAACCCTCCGTGGAGACACCTCAGGGTCGCCCACCTCGTTAGGCGGTATAGCAGAAGGAGGCGTCCCGCCCTCCATCATCTCCAGAAGAAGATCCCTCGAAGACGAGCTCTGCTGAGAAGGGCTAAGGTCCGAACTACAAGGTAAAAATTTGGTTAAACTTCTCAGATATAAATCACGGATTTCTCTCATCCCTCGAAAGGAAAAATCTTTCTCTACTCACGGCTCGTTGGAGGGCTGATCTCCTTGAGTACGCAGTCCGACCGTGGAACTCCCCGCGTCGGACCCTCTGATGATGATCTTTTCCCCCGCTTCGAGACCATGGTCTTCGGGTCGTCAGAGGCGGCTCTCTTCTTTCCCTTAGGAGAGGAATCGTCGGTTCCTCCCTTCAAAGCAGCCTCCTTCAAGGAGGCCATAGTTTCTTTGTCGTCCCCCTTACTTCCCTCCAAAGGCACTACCTCTAGCATCCTGACTAGCACGGGATCCGGCCTAGTCTCGGGAAGGGGAGCCGGACACCTGATCAGCTTCGTCTTCGCTATCCACTCCTATTTAAAAGGACAAATCTTTTAAGGGCAAGTTTATGATAATTATACAGATAGAAGGTCCGGGCACAAGGTTACTTACTTGAGTATCCGGGCGATTGCGGCTTAGGCATGCGTCCTCGGTCAAATCCGGACACACTTCTTGTGATCCGAAGAAAAGTTTATACATCTCCGCGGGCGTCGCACTCATAAAATCCCGGAGAGCTCATGGTCCCTCTGGATTGAACTCCCACAGGCGAAGGGGGCGACGTTTGCCAGGCAGTGTCCGGCGAATCAGCATGACCTGCGTCACCTTGACCAGGTTGAGGTCTCCTTACCAGAGATCCTTAATGCGGCCCTGCAACAAGGGTACGTCTTTGGGCAAACCCCAATCTAACCCTCTGTTGATCCACGACGCTAGCCGTGGTGGGGGACCCGAGTGAAAGGTAGGAGGCGCCACCCATGTGGTGCCCCGGGGAGTGGTGATATGAAACCACTCTCGTTGCCACAAGCCTAGCTCCTCTTGAAAAGAGCCCTCGGGCCATGGAGCATCGGCATTTTTTCTTATAACAGCGCCTCCGCACTCTGCGTGCCGTCCCTCGATCATCTTCGGCTCCACTTTGAAGGTCTTGAGCCATAATCCAAAGTGAGGGGTAACACGGAGGAACGCTTCACACATGACGATAAACGAGGAGATATGGAGGATGGACTCCGGATCTAAATCATGAAATTCCAGCCCGTAATAAAACAACAGTCCCCTCACAAAGGGATCCAGGGGGAAGCCTAACCCTCGGAGGAAGTGAGACATGAACACCACGCTCTCGCCGGGCTGGGGACTGGGAATAACCTGTCCTTGAGCAGGCAACCTATGCAAAATCTCGCCGGTCAGGAACCTAGCCTCCCTCAACCTTAATACGTCCTCCTCCGTGACGGAGGATGGCGTCCATCGACCTTGAAGGTCAGAACCGGACATTGTCGAAGGTCCGAAGCGCCTGGAATCTGGAGCCTGGGGTGTTGGAACTCGAGGCGACAGGCGAACTCGTTTAAGATTAAGAGAAGGAGCGAGGCCTTGGTCTCTTTATAAGAGGTTGAATACCAAGAGCGCTCCCCGTAACCGTTTTGGACTTGCCTTTAATCGAGGGAACGTGCTAACGGGCACGATTCGGTTACCCACGTCCGTATTGATGAGAATCCCGTAAAAGGGGCACACGATCTCTGCTTTGACAAGACGTGCCAAGGAAACCGCCTCGCTAAACGTGCTAAGGTGGAAAAGTGAAAAAAAATTGTATAAAGAGCTTGGTCGTGGTGTGATGACACACTGCGGAATACGTCAGCAGATTTGATCTGTGTTAATATTATTCTCTCTATGGCAATATGTGGAAACTTATTTTGCAGAGCCGGACACTATTCTTGGTGTCTACAATCTTCTATGAAGGACTTGGAGGAGGAACCCGCCTTGCAATGCCAAAGACAATCTGCGCGCCGGACTCGTCGTCAATGAAGCCTGGTTCAGGGGCTACTGAGGGAGTCCTGGATTAGGGGGTGTTCGGGTAGCCGGACTATACCTTCAGCCGGACTCCTGGACTATGAAGATACAAGATTGAAGACTTCGTCCCGTGTCCGGATGGGACTTTCCTTGGCGTGGAAGGCAAGCTAGGCGATGCGGATATTCAAGATCTCCTACCATTGTAACCGACTCTGTGTAACCCTAACCCTATCCGGTGTCTATATAAACCGGAGAGTTGTAGTCCGTAGGACGAACAATCATCATACACAATCATACCATAGGCTAGCTTCTAGGGTTTAGCCTCCTTGATCTCGTGGTAGATCTACTCTTGTACTACCCATATCATCAATATTAATCAAGCAGGAGTAGGGTATTACCTCCATCGAGAGGGCCCGAACCTGGGTAAAAACATCGTGTCCCTTGTCTCATGCTACCATCCGGCCTTGACGCACAGTTCGGGACCCCCTACCCGAGATCCGCCGGTTTTGACACCGACAAAGATCTTTATCGGTCAAACTGCATAACAACATACGTTGTTCCCTTCGTCATCGGTATGTTACTTGCCCGAGATTCGATGGTCGGTATCTCAATACCTAGTTCAATCTCGTTACCGGCAAGTCTCTTTACTCGTTCTATAATGCATCATCCCGCAACTAACCCATTAGCTACATTGCTTGCAAGGCTTATAGTGATGTGCATTACCGAGAGGGCCCAGAGATACCTCTCCGACAATCGGAGTGACAAATCCTAATCTCGATCTATGCCAACTCAACAAGTACCATCGGAGACACCTGTAGAGCACCTTTATAATCACCCAGTTACGTTGTGACGTTTGGTAGCACACAAAGTGTTCCTCCGGTATTCGAGAGTTGCATAATCTCATAGTCATAGGAACATGTATAAGTCATGAAGAAAGCAATAGCAATATACTAAATGATCAAATGCTAAGCTAATGGAATGGGTCAAGTCAATCACATCATTCTCTAATGATGTGATCCCGTTAATCAAATGACAACTCATGTCTATGGCTAGGAAACTTAACCATCTTTGATTCAATGAGCTAGTCAAGTAGAGGCATACTAGTGACACTTTGTTTGTCTATGTATTCACACATGTACTAAGTTTCCGGTTAATACAATTCTAGCATGAATAATAAACATTTGTCATGATATAAGGAAATATAAATAACAAACTTTATTATTGCCTCTAGGGCATATTTCCTTCAATCCTCAAGCTTGTCCATGTAAACCAGTATGGCTTCATCAAAAGCAGAACCATTAAGGATTGCCTTGCTTGCGCTTTTGAATATCTGCATCGGTGTCAGCAGTCCAAACTGCCTATTGTTGTGTTGAAACTGGGCTTTGAAAAAGCATTTGATCTTATTGATAATACTATATACTATTGAAATTCTGAGAGTCGGGGTCTTCGGTGAGAGTTGGACTTCTTGGATACATATGATTTTGGACTTTGGCACCTCCTCTGTTCTTCTCAATGACCTGGAATAGTGTTTTACTGCAAGAAAGGAGTGAGACAAGGGGATCCTCTCTCTCTCCAATCTTGTTTGTTCTAGATGATAATCTTATTCAATCAATTCTAAATGATCCTATGGAAAGTCAGTTGATTCAAGCCCCTCTGATCAGACAATCTTGCCCAGACTTTCCTATAATTCAGTATGCAGATCAAACCATCCTTGTGCTCCCAGCAATCCCATCACATCTCCGACAAGTCAAAACACTTCCTTCTCCACTATGCCAATTAGACTAGTCCCAAAGTGAACTATAGCAAATAGTTCCTTGTGCCACTAAACATTCATGAAGATTCCTTGTGTGGTTTGTTGCAAATTTTGGGATGTCAACAGGGCAAACTACCCTTTGCATATTTGGGTTTGCCAATTGGCACTGCACAACTTAAAATTGATGACTTCTCGCCTATGATGCAAAGAGTGGAAAGAAGACTCACTAGATGCTCCACACTTCTATCAAATGATGGGAAACTTCTCTTAATCAATATGTATTCTCTGCACTTCCCATTTTCTTCATGTGTACTCTGGCTCTTCATATGGGAGTTATCAATCAACTCCAAAAGTAGTGAGAAACTTTCTATGGAGAAAATTTGGCTCTATAGAAAGTGGAATGGCCCTAGTAGCTTGGAACAAGATCTGCAAACCAAACACTCAAGGAGAAAAGGTAATTCTAGACATCAGTCTTCATAACAAGGCACTCCTTATGAAAAGTCTGCATAAGTTTGTTAACCAATAAGATCTACCTTAGGTAAAGCTAACTTGGGAGGTTTATTATTCAATTTTGCTCCCATGGGACAAGAAGGTAGGCTCCTTTTGGTGGAAAGCAATTCTCAGTTTAATACCTATCTATAAGCAAACAACTAGTTGCTTGGCAAGGTCTAGCTCTACTGGTCATTTTTTGGACTGATGAAGCAAGATCCTCTGGCCCAACTCTTTCCTGAGCTTCATTCCTTTGCTAGGGAGGAGAGAATCTCATTTCTGGCCCAAGATGATTGGATAGACAACTTCCATCTTCCTCTTTCTATGCAAGCCCATGAGCAGTTCCTACAATTGTCTGGTTTGATCCTAGACCTCTCTGACACAGAAAAAGATATTTGGCAATATATGGGACAACAAGGTAGATTTTCCTCAATGAAGGCCTATAAACAGCTGATGGGAGAGCAAGAGGAACACATTTTCTTTAAACAAATCTGGAGGTCCAACAATAGACTCAAACATAAAATCTTCATCTGGTTAATAGCTCATAACATCATCCCTACAAGGTCATTGGTAATCAAAGAGGCATGCAACTTCATGACCCTCACCGCCCCAATTGTGATAAAAATGCAGAGGAAGCAATTTATCACTTGCTATGGAAATGCAACTTTGCTCAGCAATGTTGGGATTCATTACTTCCACACAGGAAAAGGGGCACCTCAATTTTTGAAGATATTCAACTGGCAGCAAAGCAACTGCGCCTTAAAACAGCCATAGAAATCATCATGCTACTATGCTGGAGCATCTAGATTCAGAGAAATGGAAAATTTTTCAGGACCATTCAACTCACGGTGTTCAACTGGAGGCATACATTGAACTAGAGATGAAGAATCTGCAATAAAAAATTAAGGAAAAGAATTTGGAAGCATAAAGTTTCTTGCAGATAACTTTGTGTAAATGATGATTTCATTTCCAAAAACTGGCATAGGTTGACTTTGTTTCATTTGGAGCCTTGTCTCCGTTTTTTCATTTTCTTCTCCCCCCCCCTTGTAACATACTTTCTATTTATTTATAAAATTTAACCGTAGAACAATTGTTCTACGGTGCGAGTCAAAAAAATTCTACAACATATTTTTTTCAAGGATTCCCTTGTTATACATTTCGTATGAATTGTAGTATCCACTCAAACTTATTGCAAAGAATCTTTTTTCTCTTTTGTGAAGCAATCGAACAAAGCAAAATATGTGGGATTCATATGGCCAGAACATTATATAATCCTATGTTTTTCATATTTCTACTTTTTTTGAAATCGTGTGAACCGAAGAGGCTTTAGCAGTTTGCTCTTTTATTTTTAAGTTGTCTGAAGTGGGAATCATCAAAACTACAAAAGCACCACACTTTATATGTACCTTTCTGCTTTGTAACTTTCAAAGAAATACTCACAAAGCGGTACATCCTCACCCACCCACCCCCCACCCTCGCGCTCTCAACAAGCTTTCGTAGTTGCCGCCTCTTTCTTTGGCCTCCTGGGCAATGTTGGGGGTGGCAGGTATGACGACTCCCATTCCTCGAGTAGCCACTCTCGTTGGCTTCCCACCACCAGTTGTCTTTCTTGGATATGAGGTGGAGGCATGGTAACACTGGTTGTCGAGTGAACGATTCGAGGTGGCATGGCGCATCTTGATCAACATGGCTAGCATGTAAGGATTCTCTTGATGGTCGTGGAAAATCATGGCGGTTTGACAATTTCGATGTGTAGTGACGGCGTAGGATGCTTACGGTGTGTCAACCACGTCGTGTGGCGGTAGATTCTTCAATTTGATGATAGTTCCACGTGTCGCCTCTCGAGGCTCTTGTACAAGTGGTTTTGGTGGATGCTCTATGGTTTTCTTTTATTGACTCGATTTGTCATGTTGCAGTAGTTTTTATGACAATCTGCGTGATCCGTTGGGTGAATTCGAGCAGTGGCGACGATTGTAGATAGCAAGGGCGGTGACAGTTCAGAACATGACGTGGTGATATGGTCCTTGATTGGATTCGGCATTGCCAATATTGAGGGCTCAATTATTTAGAACCTATCCAGGATGAGAACATATGTCTCGCCGTTGCTGACAGTCTGCATTTGTCTCCTTGCTGAAGGCATTAGTACACGCTTTCCAGATGGAATTTGGCCTCATTGGTCGAATATGGCGACAACTATGCAAGTTGTATTCCTCCTTAGCGGTGTCGCTGCCTAAAGACTGGACTCCTCTACCCCCCTATGTTGATTGTTGAGTAGTTGATGTTAACCATGTGGTTGTATTCTAATAGTATAGGATGTAAGACCTGCCTATACAGTTGTATATCCATGTTCTTTCATTAATCGTGAATAATGTTTATTTATTTATCATGATTTCTATATCTAAGAACTTAAGATATAGCTTCCCTAAGATAGTACGATTATTGATTTCATGGTGTACTTGTTTTCGTGCTTTTTTTAATCATCTTGATAATGAATTGGTATTGGCGGACTACTGCCGAGGTAATGCTATTTTCGTAGGGGAACACCACTTGACAGGATAATGAGCTGTGAGCAAGCTTAAGACACCCAATCAGGGAGAACTCGGTCAAGATATCAATCCTTGAAAAAGAAAAGACGAGACCAAACGCAAGCACGTCGTTACATCAGTGTAAGCTCTCACTCAGCGACATGTAATGGTTGTATACAAGAGCTAAATGTGGATTAACGTTGAACTGGTAGTACTGTGCCTATATAAATAATAAATCCAATAAGAAGCGATAGAGCAATATAAGTTCATTTTTAATTAGCGGAAACACTAAAATAGATTGGTTAAAATCTGTCGTCAGATAGATTTGTAGTGGAGTCCATAAGTAATTAGCAGAAACGGGAAGATTAAAAGCGGCGAAACTGGTGGACCGTAGCAACGCAAAGGCCCGCAGCCAAAAACCGGGGATGCCGGTATAGTGGATCGCACATACCCTGACACAGTATATAGACAGAAAATAGTAAAATGAAAAAGAAATGAATGGAGAAGAGCACACGTCTGGACTCCAACTGTCTTCCTAGCTGGCACAACAAGAACACCAACTCACGCGTCCAGCACAATCCCCTCCCCCATAATCACACACTAAGCATGAGATTACAATCTAATCAGCCCTCGCACGCACCCTCGGGAATATTTTCAAACCAGTACAAGCGATCCACGCTTATTTATTTTTTATTATAGAAAAGAAGAAGAAGAATGAATCAACCAGAAACGACCAACATAACATGGTAAGGTGAAGTAAAATCTGGCCCCAAATGATGGACCGGCATATAACATGCAAGACGCAAAGCCAGGTCAAAAAAGGTGCTTGTCCAGACTTGTTGAGAGACGCCAATCTGTGATGCAGAGGAAAAGGAGGGCCAGCGAAGGAAAAGCTAGCCCCAACAAAAACCCCACGGTCCTCAACACTGTTCAAGATGAGCAGCTGCCAAAAAGCAAAACTAGTTCAAATTTTGAACATGGTGGACTAGATTACACTGTAGTAGTATTGTACAGTGTTGTGGTGTGGTGTGGCTAGCTAGCAGAGCAGATTCTGAAGAAAGAAGAAGAGGAAGAAGAAGAGCCTCTCGATCCAGGGAGAGGGAGAGAGAGAATTCACAGCCCCCCTGCAAAACTTGACACTTCTCTTGTCTTGTCTCCGTGTTCTGTCGTCGTGCCGTTCGCCGTGGCAACCACCGCCATGGCCCCCACCGATCAGCCGCCGGACCCTCCAAAATCGGCGGCCTATCAGAAAAATTTGAACCCGAAAAAGCTCTCGAGCTTTTCCCTGTTCTTCTCACCCCACCATGCCACGGCATTGTCTCCGGGCGACTGACCCGTCCTCGTCATCGGCGTCGTCCTTGCGTCCGGACAGTCCTTGCCTGCCATGAACGAACGGCCGCATGGAGGCGAGGCCCGTCGCGATCCCACGCCGCGGCCTCGGTGTCGCGCCCGAACCGAAAGCTTTTTGCTGTTCTTTTTACCCCACCATGCCATGGCATTGTCTCCGTGTGACTGTTCCGTCCTCTTCATCGGCGTCGTCGTCACTGGACAGTCCTTGGCTGCGTAGGAACTGCCGCATGGCGGCGAGGCCCGGCCCGCGCACGTCGCGATGCCACGCCGCGGCCTCGGCGTCGCGCCCGGCGCCCGCGAGCCGCGCGAGGACGGTGCCGGTGGCGTCGAGGCGCCGAACGGGCCAGCCCCAGCCGTCTGCCATGCGCCGGATCTTGCCGACCTGCGCCGCCGCGAGCACCCGCGTGTTCGCCTTGATCTCGTCCACTGCGGCGGCGAGGCTCTTACGCCCGGCGAGGTAGTCCCCGATCTCCGGCACGCCGATGGCCTTGCGCAGCCCGGCGTGCGAGGCCCGCTCGGAGGCCGACGTCGTGGCGAAGTATTCGCGGAGCTCCTCGACCATGCCCTCACCCAGCATGTCGTCGACACGCCGATCGAGGTATTCGTCCAGAACTGCCTCGTCGACATCGACCCAGAGGAGACAGCAGGGGAACCTGAGCGCCGGCCGGTATCCTGTCGCCGCAGCGGCGAATGGGTCCCGAGGGGCGTGGTCGTCAAATCGCTCGGCGAGGAAGGCGTGGATGAGGGAGTTGGACCCGCCGGCCACCACTGGCACGCGCCCGCGGGCCGCGATGTCGGCCGCCGTGGCGGCGGCGAGCGAGCGGAACGACGAGGCGGGCAGCTCGCCGGTGTTGGCGCGGATGGCGCCGAGGAGGTGGTGGACGACGCCGCGGCGGTCGGCGGGCATCACCTTGTTGGTGGTGACGTCGAGGCCGCGGTAAAGCTGGATCTTGTCGGCGTTCACCACCTCGCCACCGAGCTCCAGGGCCGCGTCGATGGACAGCTTGGTCTTGCCCGTGCCCGTTGCTCCCACGATCACCACGAGCCTCGTGTCCCCACGTTCTGCCTCCGTCTTGGTGCCGCTACAGCTGCAGCTGCAACAACCCCTGACTCTTGTCCTTTCCATGCGCACACTGGGCCATCGCGGCCGCTTATGTGTGCGGCCGACGCCGGCGATGGCCGCGGACGCCATCGGTGAGCGGACGCCGCTGCCGATCCTGCTGATGAGGCCGCTCATATAGGCTGCTCAATCCCGCGCACCCCACCAGTCACCTCGCCACAGTAGCAGCGGGGACTCGCTTATTGCCACGGGTTGGGAGATATCAGCTGAGAGTGCCACGGCATTCTGCCGGAGGGAACACTCATGCGCGGCTTGTTGCTTGCAGTCTTGCACGGCTGGTATCTGTATTTGTGCGACTTACGAGTGTCATTGGCACTTCATTGGGATAATCGTTGGCTGACCGCACATATATATAGTTCAGGGACACCCTTCCCCCTCCCCCAATCTCATTTGTTGATATAGTTCGTAGTTCATATAAAACACACTCCCTCCGTTTCAAAATAAGTGTCTCAAATTTAATACTAATTTTAGTACAAAGTTATAAAAAAGTTAAAATACTTATTTTAGGAGGGAGGAGTGTCAAACTAAGACATAGCATAGGGGAGCTGTGAGCAAGGATACAATTCATACAAGACATAGGCTATAGTTCATATAATATCATTGGACTACCAAAATTTAGCATGTATACTACTAATTCATAGGATTATAGAGGAAATCCATCCACGACCGCCCTTGTCCTTTCCTTGTTTGTCGTTGTCGCGGAAGCAGTGTTGAGAGACGTAATATGGATCAGTGATAATCTGCTCGGCGCCGGAGCTTGACGGATCAGAGCATCACCGTAGATGTCCTCCTTTGTGGAAGGCTTGAGGGGCACTGACAGCCCAACCATGGTCCGCCTCGAGGGCACGGGCCGCCCAGGCATGTCGCTTCTCCCAGATCCGGCTACAACTTCTTTCTCCGTGGCATCGTGTGTACGAGCATTCTCACAACGAGCACGCCGTGCCTCGACCTCGGACGGTCCGCCATAGTGGCCGCATCTGGGGCATACGGGGCCTTGCACATTGGCGTCATTGACCTCATACTCCGAGCTTAACGTCGTTGGGACAAGGACCTAGCTTCGGGGAGGTGCGGAGCCTCTTTCTCAGTCGGGGCGAAACCTTTTGTCGGGAGCTTGCTCAATCGATGGGTCACGGTTCGCGACGCTGAAAGGATAGAGAGGTTGACTAGAGGGAGGGGGTAAAGAAGGCCTATTATTAACCCCAACTCTCCAAATGTGATTGTTGTCTGCCTTTTTTGATAAAGGGTGCTTTATTACTTAAAATGTTTAAGCATTACACCCTGCATCTGCATAACTGAGATGCACGCATCCATAACCAAGTCCAAGTTTCATTTTTTTAGAAAAAGGCAGAATACAAGTAATGATGACTGCATAATGCCTAGGCCAATTCAAAGATCATGTTGCCATCCATGTCGGGTAAAAGTATCCCTCGTCATGGCCTCCAAGCGTGTACACATAACCATAAACAGGTCTCGATTATCCACATGTTGTAGAGATGATCATAAACGAAGCGTACCGATACATCTATAGATAACCTGCAAAAGAGAATAACTTTTATGGTTAAAAACCTTATCATTTCTACATAGCCAAAGCGAACGTATCATGTTAAGCGCTTCCACCTGAATTCTAAACTTTTTATTGATCCCATGTAATCAGTTGCCAGAAATATTAGCAACACTATATGGGGGATTCAAGTCAGAAGTTATTTGGAGGACTGACTATATAGAGCGACCATTTTGCATAGGAAGAACAAGTGTTTTATGGTCTCATCATGGTGACAAAAACACATTGTGCACTTCCAAGCTAGTTCCTCTTAGTAAGGTTATCTCTAGTAAGAATGACTCCTCGACGAAGGTACCACGCAAAGATTTTATTGTTGAGTGGTATCTTCATCTTCCAAATCATTTTATTATTATCAACTAGTATATCTGACTGAATCGACGCTCTATACATGGACTCCTCCAAGAAATTACCAAACACGTGTAGGTTCCAATGAAATACATCGGTCCCTTGCCACAATTGCATCATGGACAGACGTTGTATCAAAATGTTCCACGATTCAAGTCTTGGACCAATTAAATCTCTCATGAATGTCACATTCAGCGAAAAGGTTTCCATAACCATGGCGATAGTATCACCCTTGTGACGCAAAATATTGTATAGGGCAGGATATTGTTCCCAGAGAGTGGTATTGCCTAGCCACTTATCCTCTCGTAACCTAATATTCGATCTATGTTTCTTCATAGCCATTAGAACAGCCCAAAAAGTGTGAGTCCCCAGGCTTCCAATATACTTGGAACACTGCCTTTGATCCAACATATTTTCTTCATAGGAGGGTTTGCCATACACCATCTTCGGTAAGTAGCTTAAACAACCATTTGCCAAGTAGGGACGTATTTTTAACCTCAAGGCCATGAATACCCAACCCTCCTTGCTCTTTGGGACGGCAAACCACACTCCATTTAGCCAGTCGATATTTCTTATTTTCACTATCTCCTTGCCAAAGGAATATTGATCGGAAATAATCAAATCTATATAAAACTCCTTTAGGCAATTGTAAGAAGGAACTCATATACAGTACCATATCACTTAGCACTAAGTTTATAAGGACCCGTGAGGATGGGGCCTCCAAGTAGAAAACCCTAGACCTCGTGGGCACGGGGTCAGAGACGCCGTGTGCATGTAGTGTCCAGTAGGTTTTCCATCAGACCCCATGGACACTGGGGTTAGGAGCACCGTGCACATGGGGTGTCTAGAGATATTTCCTTGTCCTCCGTGGGCACGACCCATATACCTAGTGGGCATGAGGTGGGCAAGCCACAACACAAATGAGGGAGGGTTTTGAGGCTATTCTCTTTGTGACGGGTATAGGATGGATGGTCTATATATTTTGCGTGATCCCACACTTTAATCCAAGCAACTCAACACCTCTTAATAATGGGATTGTTCTATGACTTAGTAAGAACCAAAAAAACTCTCGAGTTATCGGATAACCAGATTCATTTTTTATTTTTGAAGTGGGGTTCAGTCATCTCCATATAAAACCCCTTGAGAAACCAATGACTTGAGATATGCTTAGTAATCGTCATTGGTCTCACTAACCACATCACATCACGCCAAAATACCATTAGGGATTAAATGCACTTTTAGTCTCTCCCATTGTGGTCAATTGATGACAATAAGGTTGGCGCATGGCACAATGAATGAATACATGCATGCAACATCATCAACATAGAGGAAGCTCCCCGTTGGTATGTGCATTTATTCAAATAAGCTTGAAATGCAAAATACAAACATACAAGGAGCCCCCTATATCAATAGATAAGTGGAATAATTATGAGTAGAAGCACATAATGCAAGGATACATTTCACAAGTGCTTGACATGTGATCAACAAGTTAAACAAGGGCGACGCAAAGATCACATGCAAGAAGTGTGATCTGAGAACAACAACAATATATAAGATAATGCCAGAGATAATTATGGCAGATCACTTGGTAGGCTAGCGTGCCTAGCTGTTGCCTAAAATCTATCAAGTCATCGAGAGAAAAGAAAGAGGATCCCCGCGATCCATGGTTCCACTGAGCCAACTTAAATACCCCTTGAGTTCATCACATTACTTGTTACTTTTGGGAAACCCTAGCTGGTTTTGTGTCGCCTATAAGCTTTCAAAGTGTTCTTTTGTTCTCCTGAAAAGTTCTATAAAGGTTTGGTGCCAACCTCATGGTCAACCATTAGTGATTGTGTTTGGGCTTATTTTGCCACATGTCGCGAGGATCCGACTCTAGCATCCACCAAAGGATGTGAAACATTGGTCACTTAATTCACTAACCTTTAGTTTTCAGCTTATGTTGCTAGCCACCTCGTGTATCTTTTTTTAAGAAAAGTAGGACACAACCCCCGGCTTCTGCGTCATAGCAATGCGCACAACCATATTTATTGGTTATTAAAGCGTATGAGTATCATCATTCATTACAACACAAACACATCGGGAAGATAAAAAGCCACAATCAACCCATAATAGGAAAATATGCCTACATACACAGCATGCCCTTCAACACTCTAAACCAGTTGAATTATCATGTGCTATTGTCTCCTATCAGTTGCACCCAAACATCATATGTGCTTGCCCTTGAGCACTCTGAAGTAAGGATCATGTATGGATCCATCTGGTACGTAGCCATGTAAATGACTTGCAAAAAATTGTGGATCTTCCCTCTATTGAAAACACAACCATTTATGCAAGTTCCATAATGCCCAAAGAAAAACACACACTTCCTCATGTATGTGTGCCTT
Source organism: Aegilops umbellulata (assembly GCA_032464435.1). Classification (NCBI taxonomy): domain Eukaryota; kingdom Viridiplantae; phylum Streptophyta; class Magnoliopsida; order Poales; family Poaceae; genus Aegilops; species Aegilops umbellulata. Next base: position 329,969,153 of record CP136056.1, on the reverse strand, counting down.
AAATTTAGATCTAGTCCCACCCAGCAAGCTATGGAACAAATTTGCTACACTAGTTGATGGCGGCAAATTAAAGGCAATAAGGATTATACACGAAATAAGAGCGGTAAAGGAACAAGTAATAAAAATATGATGATTTGTTTCCTCTTCATCACAAATCAACATTTTCTACTACCTTGTTAACTGTGGTTTTCCACATTATCCTAGTTAATAAAACACGTTTGTGTCAAAACATTTTTTTAATCTTTAGCAAAACCTTAGTTTTCCAAATATGGTGTATACGGAAGACAATTCAGATATACAGTAGGGTTAATATACATGGATATAAACAATAATACACTAGAAGAATGTATACACCAGTGGAAGGAATTCGACTCATTAGTTAAATTGGCTGACATCAACAGTCGAACTAAATCTAGCCATGTCACGCACTTATCCCCGACTAAGGCACGTCAAAACTATATATTGAAAGAACTTGTCTCCAATACTATATGAACATAATTCCCTTTTTCATTGTAAAGTATTATAAAGGTTGAGTATTATAAAGCTAAGGATGTATCCACAGGTTGAATACTCACAGAAACTCGTAGTCCTCCCATCAGCTACCTTAAAACAACCTCCAAGAAAGTTTACTCACATCAGTTGAATGACACACAAGTGCTTATTCGTGGAAAATATTGTTTGTACTAGATGAATCTAGTCATATAGGGTAATTTATTTAGTTGCATATTTAGATAACTTATAATTATGCTTAAAAAATAAAAAAAGTTATTAGTTGCCTATTTAGCTCCACTCTAGTGTAAAACTTGTTAGTTGCCTATTTACCTCCACTCTAATAAACATTTTTTATCCTACATAAAGAGTGATGTAATATCAAGAGCCAACAACCCACAATCATTCATTCTTCTCTTCTCGCTCTTCTCCTTTTACATCATCCAAACACTCATTAACTTGAGATAGCTGACCACACCTGTCGTGCAGTCACCATGACTCGGGATCAAATCTTTAATTATTTACTAATCCCTATGTTCCACAATGTAGTGCGTATAGATACTTTAAGAAGTCAAAATTCACTAACTTTGACAAAATTTGTAGACAAAAATATATACATCTAGAATACCAAGTACATTAATTAGATGCATCACATGACATACTTTCATATTGTATATATTTGGTGTTGTAGATATAAATAGTTTTCTCTATAAATTTGGTCAAATTTTGACTTTTAGAAAAATCTATAAACACTACATTATGGAATGGAGGGAGTATATGACACCTGCACATTGTTGCGGGGATGTTTTGTAATATACTTCAATGAAATTGGAAGATATTCAGAGTAATAATATGAGAACTAAAACATAAAATACATATGATTTATTGTGTAGTTGTAAAATACTTATATTAGATATAAATATCATAATGGAATGGAGATTTTCATGCATGTTTGCATTTTGAAGTGACTTTTCTATGCTTGGTTCCATGTTATGCCGAACCCTTTTCCATGCATATTCATGACGAGGTGTCATGATTGCATGTTAAGAGAAATAATTTAATGGGGGCTAACTATTTGGATATAGAAGAAATGCACTGAGAACATTCACAGGCACTTCTATGAGATCATTGGTAAGGCTCCGACGAGCCAAATGGTTTTCAACCGGCAGGATCTCAACCTCAGCACTTGCGACTTGTATGACCTTGATGCACCATTCACCAAGAAGTAGGTGTGTGATGCTATTCACCATATGTCTAGTGACAAGGCTCTGGACCAGACGGTTTCACCGGTGCTTTCTTTAAGCGATGTTTGGTGATCATTAAAAAGGATTTCATGAGGGCTGTTAACCACTTTGGCAACCTGCATGACACAAAACTTCCTTGGCTCAACTCCGCCAACATTGTGATGTTGCCTAAAGAAGAGAGTGCAGAGGGCGTTGCCGATTTTAGACCTATTAGCCTCATTCACACATTTGCAAGGATCATATCCAAAATTCTAGCCATGTGGCAAGGTCCTCACATGAGTACCCTCATTTTCAAAGGCCAAAGTGGTTTCATAAAGAGGAGGAGAATCCATGATAAATTTATGTATGTGCGCAATATCGGGCATATGCTTCACAAGAGAAAAAAAACCATTGTATTGTTAAAGCTCGACATCTAAAAGGCGTTTGACTCGGTTCGTTGGGAGCACCTTCTTGATATACTCTAATGTAGGGGCTTCCCTTAGCAAAGATCAGAGATTGGATTGCTGCTCTGTTGCGCTCCTCGTCATCCTGAGTGTTTCTCAATGGTGTGTCCAACCCCCATCAAGCATGGCCGAGGCTTACATTGTGGATCCGCTATCCCCATTTCCTCATTGCTATCGACCCCCTTAAACACATCCTTGACTTGGTAACATCGTATGGCCTCCTTCACAAGGTTAGGGGTCGGGGAGCCATCATGAGATCTTGATTATATGCGGATGACACACAATACTTATGGAACCAATCAAGAACAACATTGATAACTTTGCTTGCATACTCTGTTGCTTCGGGGAGGTCACTAGTCTATCCATCAACTTCCAACAGTGTCGCCGCCCCCATTCGTTGCTCTAATTGAAACTTTGATGGCATCCTCACGAGTCTTCCAACCACCCGCGCCTCCTTCCCTATCAAGTACTTGGTCCTTCCTCTCTTGGTTTGGCAACTTAAGAGAAGGGATTTTCAATTCATTGATGACAAGATTGATAAGAGGCTCACTCCTTAAGATAGAAGGAACATCACCACCATCGCCCGTGGTGCACCTGTCAAGTACGTGCTTACCTCCCAAGTTATCGACTGCATCACTTTACTCATTCCACCTCCGAGTAGGCTTCATAGCATTAACAAAGCTGAACAAGCATTTATTTGGTATGGAACAAACAAGACTACAGGTGCTCAATGCAAGGTCAATTGGGACACCGAGTGCCTCCTGTGTGGCTTTGGGCAGCTAGGTGTGCAAAACCTATTCAAGTTCGCCAGTGCTCTCTATTTCCGATGGCTTTGGTTCAAATGGAAGCAGCTGACCAAGATATGAGTTGGTATGGGAATCCCTTGTGATGACTTAGACCATGATTTGTTCTACGCCTCCACTATCATTATCATTGGTAATGCGGAGCGTGCCTCCTTTTGAGATTCTCCGTGGGTTAATGGTGTATGCCCTAGCGAGATTGCACCGTTGATCTTTGAGTCCTATTGCAAGCATTGCAAGGCGGCTGAGGCTTCGAATGATGGTGCTTGGCTCTCTAGAATAAAGCTTCCCACCCTTTGGAAGATGGACCATATTCGCTAAATTGTCTATCTTTGTGTCAACTTGTGGATTTTCAGCGACCCACGAAGGCACTAAGGATGACATAATTTGGAAGCAAACTTCTAGTGGACACGCCCCATCCTCGAGCACGTGGTTTGGAAGGTTGGGCACCTTTGATGGTCTGCTTTGTGCATGGTTGGCCATCCAAAATTGATTTTGAACCATCGATAGAAAAGCGTGGGTAATGAAATTGTGTTTTAGGCCCCCTTTGCAAGAGGGAGAATGAAATTGTCAAGCATCTCTTCTTCAAGGCCGGTTCTTCGTCAGGCGTTGGGGCATGATCAAAGCATGGCTCCAACTTCACTCCGTCGACATATCCTCTTGGGGCGTGATGCATTCCATCAAGGAGTGTGGACCGGCATGTTAGAAGCGCATATACCAAATCGGAAGGCCATGGATTCTCTCAGCATGCTCTCATTTTGGACTATCTGGAATGAGCACATCATGTGGGTTTTCCGCCACAAGTCCAGTCGTCCACCTATACTCCTTGCTAGCATCAAGGAAGAAGCTGCCCTTTGGTCCATCACGGGAGCCAAACACTTGCGGAATCCATGTTGGGAGAGTAAGCGATTTGTTGTAACAGTGTTGTTTACAAAACTCTCATTCCTTATTTAATGAATGCGACAAGTCTTTTGCCTCGGTTTCAAAAATAATAATGCAAATACACCAACACAGCGGATCAGCCGCATAACGCCACAACCTACGGTGTGGCTCGTGTTGCTCTTGCTCGTGTGCAGGGGACTAGACAAGATGTCAAAGTCACCCCTCGCAACCTTTGCGCTTGGCGCCGCCTCCTCGTGACCGTCGCCAGACCACTGCGGCCGCCGGCTGATCAAGAACCGCTCTTGGCCAATGCCTTGGCGCCTGCCAAGACCCAATTATAACCTACCTTTCGCTTTTAGGAGGTTTTGTGCTATTCTTCACGAACCCTATTGTAAATTTAATCGCTAACTAGTGAGCTCCACAAATGATCTGAAACCATTTTTACAGGATTTGTTTTGCGGAACATGCGTCATACCTAAAGACGTTTTGCAATATGCCATATACTCCCTCTATGAGGGTCTAGTGTGTTTTTCAAGGCTAACTTCGATCACGTATTAGAGCAATAATATATGACATGCAAGTTACATAAAGCACATCATTAAATTTATACATGAAATGAGCTTTCAATAATATAATTGTCACATTATATATCATATATACTATTAACCGTATCAAAGTCAAAGGCAGTCTTGAAAAATATATTAGGCCCTATACATATAGATGGAGGGAGTACCGATTTTGCAGAACGAGAGTTTGCTGTATATGCTAGAGTTGCTCTTATTGTGTGAATTCACGGTTACAGGAGGAGTTTTGTAGTGCCATCGAGTGCTGGGTTGTCTTGAATAGGAGCAGCACGCAGGGAGTTTCAGTGGATGTTGCTTCGTTCTGCACGAGCAGGCGCACGCTCGGTCGATCTCCGCGTTTCGGGGCTTCCTGTCCAGCGATCCGCGTACTAGCAAGGTAGCATTACTGACCGACAGATGTGGCTCTACAGTTGAATGTTTCTCCGAATCTCGACGTATTCTCCTAAATCCTAATCAGTGCTGACCATGATAGATGATTAGATTTTCTTACCTTATTTATTCAGTTCTGCTCCCTTCACCATTAGCAGTGCTCACATTGCTTCCTGATTGCGCATCCACCGGCCCTTCACCATGGTAGATTTCGTTGGGAATCGAATCCAGTGCAGATTTCATTGCTTCTCCACAGATCTTTATTTCCTCTAGCTGAAAATAGTGTACGTAGTAGCTATCACGTATAGCAGTGTGCATAAAGATCGACGAGCCAATTTGTAGGCTAGAGATCACGAATGTAGTCCATCTTGTGTCTGACCTGGAAAAGGCAACTTTCAGCAGCTTAATTCGAGGTCATTCTTCTCCCAAAGGAAGACGACATGGAATAAGCGAAAGTACCTTTCTACACTCAGGAGCAAATGATCCAAACAGTTAAGTCAAAAAAAGAGAAAAGAATACAAAAAAATACTTTCACAAATGTTTATTGTGCATGTAAAATTTCATCACGAAATCACATTGGTAGAAGTCGTGCAAAAAAAAAAACAGAGCTCCAAAATGCTTTTGTAAGTAACATTTTCAGAGCATCAATTTTTTCTTTTTACCACGCCTTCCATCAATTGTGATTTTGCGATGAAATTTTGCATGCACAACAAACATTTGTGAAAGTATGCCACAAAAAAATTCATTTTTTTTATTTTTTTTTGTTTTACTGTTCACACCAGGAGCATGCTCCAGGGTGTAGAAACTCCACGTTCCATAAGTTACTATACTAAAGCCGGAAGGCTTTGCTTTTTCTAGTTTTTTTTGACTTTTTTAAGCTTTTACTACTCGTTTACTTCAACATCAGTGACAATTGTAGTGACCAGTATCAAGCGTGAAAAACAAACTGATGTGAACAGTACGTACATGAACAATACCTTCAGTGAACAGTACTGTTTGAATAGTGCTCCTGAATAATCTGATTTTCCCTTACTTTTTTATTTCCATCGAAGAAAAAAATACACACATTGTGAAAACATATTAAGATTTTCATATAAAGGTTTAAGATTTAGGATTTTTCTACACATTATTTCTCTTCACTGGCGTACCGACGCAGAGCGGTCTTAATCGTCTTCTGATCCATTCCAGTGATGATGCTGCCAAGGCACAAAACAGTAGACCGGAACAGTATATTTGCGTGAACAGTAATTTATGGGGAAAATAAGGTCTTGACCGATTACTGCCTATTTTTACACCACGACATCAACGAACAATTTACTAACAATTACCCGAACGAAAAGCAAAATAGTATCTGAATAACCATAGAACAACTAAATCAGACAATAACCCAAATAAACCGAACAGCAAACCCCAATAACACGGAACCATAAAACCAGTGAAAATGAAACAACGCCTGAATAAACCAAAAACTTTAACCACCCGAACCATAATTACCATACTAAAGCGGGAAGGCTTTGCTTTTTCTGTTTTTTTACTTTTTTAAGCTTTTATTATTCATTTACATCAACATCAGTGAACAGTAGTAGTGACCAGTATCACGCTTGGAAAACAAACTAGTGTGAACAGTACGCACATGAACAATACCTCCAGTGAACAGTACCTATTTGAACCATGCCCCGAATAATTTGATTTCCCCTTACTTTTTTTATTTTCCACCGAAGAAAAAATACGCACGTTGTTAAGAAATATTGAGATTTTTATAAAGAGGGTTAAGATTTAGGTTTTTTCTACACATTATTTCTCTCCACTGGCGTACCGACGCAGAGCGGTCTTAATCGTCTTCTGATCCATTCCGATGATGGTGTTGTCAAGGCACAAAACAGTAGACCGCAACAGTATATTTGAATGAACAGTAATTCATGGGGAAAATAAGGTCTTGACCAATTACTGCCTGTTTTTACACCACACATCAACGAACAATTCACTAAAAGTTATCCGAACAAAAAAAGAAACAATATCCGAATAAACCTAGAACAACTAACTGAAACAATAACCCAAATAAAACGAAACAGCAAACCCCAATAACATGGAACCATAAAACCAGTGAAAATGGAACAACACCTGAATAAACCACAAACTTTAGTCACCCCTAACCATAAACCAAAACAATAACGAAATTGTAATCTAGAACTGTACACCCGAATAAACCGGAACAACATACGAAAAAATATTAATAGGCCAGCCGTTTCCTTAATTTCTTAAATCATTTAGTGTTGTTTACTTGCCTACATAGCTCATGGGGTAAAGATGGAATTCGTGTTCTCCTCTTCATTTTATTTTATCGCGTAATACATGTTGTTTTCTTGCTTATTTCGACAAAATACAGACGGAAACTGTCACGGACGCGGCGTGCGTCGCGCTTCTTCCGCGCTAGTAGCTAATAAGCCCCATCCATGTCGTCATGACGATTACTGCAATGAGACATTCACGAATCAAAACATGGGTTGGAATCTTTTGAAGAACTTTTGAAATTAGAACACCATGGTCTCATCGTCCTCAATCTTCCCAAATGGATACCTGGCTTAGGGCATCTCTAACGTCAACCCTGAAACAACCCTCAACTGACTAAACCACACGGTTCAGATGTGTTTTGCCATCCAACGTTGCATCAGTCCGTTCGGCGGTCTGGACACACTTTTTTCCGCAACCAGGGACAAACTCGGGGGAGGTTTGTTTGCGTCCAGACACCTGCCACGCCAGCGTCTGAGTAATCTGGCACACCAAAAACCCATTTCCCGCGCCCGCGTGTTTTCTCGCCCGCATTCATGCCAGCCCAGAGCGGACACAACCGCTCACTCGAGCCGGAATTGAAGCGGCTCGCCGGCTGAGAGTGTCGTCCCCTGCTTGATAACCACAAGTATAGTGGATCGCAACAGTTTTCGAGGGTAGAGTATTCAACCCAAATTTATAGATTCGACACAAGGGAAGCCAAAGATTATTTGTAAGTATTAGTGAAGGAAATATGCCCTAGAGGCAATAATAAAGTTATTATTTATTTCCTTATTTTATGATAAATGTTTATTATTCATGCTAGAATTGTATTAACTGGAAACTTAGTACATGTGTGAATACATAGAGAAAACATAATGTCACTAGTATGCCTCTACTTGACTACCTCGTTAATCATAGATGGTTAAGTTTCCTAACCATAGATATGAGTTGTCATTTGATTAACGGGATCACATCATTAGGAGAATGATGTGATTGACTTGACCCATTCCGTTAGCTTAGCACTTGATCATTTAGTTTACTGCTATTGCTTTCTTCATGACTTATACATGTTCCTATGACTATGAGATTATGCAACCCCCGATTACCAGAGGAACACTTTGTGTGCTACCAAATGTCACAACGTAACTGGGTGATTATAAAGGTGCTCTACAGGTGTCTCCGATGGTACTTGTTGAGTTGGCATAGATCGAGATTAGGATTTGTCACTCCGACTGTCGGAGAGGTATTTCTGGGCCCTCTCGGTAATGCACATCACAATAAGCCTTGCAAGGAATGTGACTAATGAGTTAGTTGCGGAATGATGCATTATGTAACGAGTAAAGAGACTTGCTGCTACCTCTTGAGCTTGCGTTGGATTTCCCCGAAGAGGAAAGGATGATGCAACAGAGTAGCGTAAGTATTTCCCTCAGTTTTTGAGAACTAAGGTATCAATCCAGTAGGAGGCCACGCGCAAGTTCCTCGTACCTACACAACACAAAGAGCTCAACGCAACCAACGCGATTAGGGGTTGTCAATCCCTTCACGGTCACTTACGAAAGTGAGATCCGAAAGATAATATTTTTTGTATTTTTGGTATAGAGATGCAAAGTGAAAAGTAAAAGACAAAGTAAAAACAAAGCAAGATTAAAGTGATGGAAATTGATATGATGAGAATAGACCCAGGGGCCATAGGTTTCACTAGTGTCTTCTCTCAAGAGCATAAGTATTCTACGGTGGGTGAACAAATTACTGTTGAGCAATTGACAGAATTGAGCATAGTTATGAGAATATCTAGGCATGATCATGTATATAGGCATCACGTCCGTGACAAGTAGATCGAAACAATTCTGCATCTACTACTACTACTCCACTCATCGACCGCTATCCAGCATGCATCTAGAGTATTAAGTTAAAAACAGAGTAACGCTTTAAGCAAGATGACATGATGTAGAGAGATAAATTCATGCAATATGAAATAAACCCCATCTTGTTATCCTTGATGGCAACGATACAATATGTTTCTTGCTGCCCCTTCTGTCACTGGGAAAGAACACCGCAAGATCGAACCCAAAGCTAAGCACTTCTCCCATGGCAAGAAGTACCAATCTAGTTGGCCAAACCAAACGGATAATTCGAAGAGTCTTGCAAAGATAACCAATCATACATAAAAGAATTCAGAGAAGATTCCAATATTATTCATAGATAGACTTGATCATAAACCCACAATTCATCGGTCTCAACAAACACACCGCAAAAATAAGAAGATTACATCGAATAGATCTCCACAAGAGAGGGGGAGAACATTGTATTGAGATCCATAAAGAGAGAAGAAGCCATCTAGCTAAAAACTATGGACCCGAAGGTCTGAGGTGAACTACTCACACTTCATCGGAGAAGCTATGATGATGTAGAAGCCCTCCGCGATGACGGTCCTCTCCGGCGGAGCTCCGGAACAGGCCCCAAGATGGGATCTCGTGGATACAGAAAGTTGCGGCGGTGGAATTAGTTTTTTGGCTCCGTATCTGTTCGTTTGGGGGTACGTGGGTATATATAGGAGGAAGAAGTACGTCGGTGGAGCTTCGGTGGGCCCACGAGGGTGGGGGCGCGCCCCCCTACCTCGTGCCCTCCTCGGAGCTTTCTTGACGTAGGGTCCAAGTCTCCTGTGTCTTATTCGGGAAGAAAATCACGATCCAAAAAGGATTTTTCTGTTTGGACTCCGTTTGATATTCCGTTTCTTTGAAACACTCAAATAGGCAAAAAACAGCAATTCTGGACTGAGCCTCCCGTTAATAGGTTAGTCCCAAAAATAATATAAAAGTGGAAAGTAAAGCCCAGTATAGTCCAAAACAGTAGATAATATAGCATGGAGCAGTCAAAAATTATAGATACGTTGGAGACGTATCACTTGCCGGCAATGAGATTAAGCTAGGTATTGAGATACCGACGATCGAATCTCGAGCAAGTAACATACCGATGACAAAGGGAACAACGTATGTTGTTATGCGGTTTGACCGATAAAGATCTTCGTAGAATATGTGGGAGCCAATATTAGCATCCAGGTTCCGCTATTGGTTATTGACCGGAGACATGTCTCGGTCATGTCTACATAGTTCTCGAACCCGTAGGGTCCGCACGCTTAAAGTTCGGTGACGATCGGTATTATGATTTTTTGTGTTTTGATGTACCGAAGGTAGTTTGGAGTGCCGGATATGATCATGAACATGACGAGGAGTCTCCAAATGGTCGAGACGTAAAGATCGATATATTGGACGACTATATTCGGACACCGGAAGTGTTTCGGGTGGTTTCGGAGAAAACTGGAGTGCCGGAGGGTTACCGGAACCCCCCGGGAGAAATAGTGGGCCTTAGTGGAGAGAGAGAGGGCTGGCGTAGGGCGGGCCGCGCGCCCCTCCCCTCTGGTCCGAATTGGACTAGGAGAGGGGGGGCGGCGCCCCCCTTTCCTTCTCCCTCTCCCCTTCCTTTCCCCCTCCTAGTAGGAGTAGGAAAGAGGGGAGTCCTACTCCTACTAGGAGGAGGACTCCTCCTCCTGGCATGCCTACTGGGGCCGGCCGGCCTCCCCCCTTGCTCCTTTATATACGGGGACATGGGGCACCTCTAGACACACAAGTTGATATGTCGATCTCTCCCAGCCGTGTGCGGTGCCCCCTCCACCATAATCCACCTCGATCATATCGTAGCGGTGCTTAGGCGAAGCCCTGCGTCGGTAGCATTATCATCACCATCATCACGCCGACGTGCTGATGAAACTCTCCGGCGAAGCTTTGCTGGATTGGAGCTCGCGGGACGTCATCGAGTTGAACGTGTGCTGAACTCGGAGGTGCCGTGCGTTCGGTACTTGGATCAGTCGGGTCGTGAAGACGTACGACTACATCAACCGCGTTGTGCTAACGCTTCTGCTTTCGGTCTATGAGGGTACATGGACACACTCACCTCTCTAGTTGTTATGCATCACCATGATCCTATGTGTGCGTAGGAATTTTTTTGAAATTACTACGTTCCCCAACAGTGATATCAGAGCGAGGTTATGCGTAGATGTTATATGCACAAGTAGAACACAAGTGAGTTGTGGGCGGTACAAGTCCTACTGCTTACCAGCATGTCATACTTTGGTTCGGCGGTACTGTTGGATGAAGCGGCCCGGACCAACATTACGCATACACTTACGCGAGACTGGTTCTATCGACGTGCTTTGCACACAGGTGGCTGGCGGGTGTCAGTTTCTCCAACTTTAGTTGAACCGAGTGTGGCTACGCCCGGTCCTTGTGAAGGTTAAAATAACACTAACTTGACGAAATATCATTGTGGTTTTGATGCGTAGGTAAGAACAGTTCTTGCTCAGCCCGTAGCAGCCACGTAAAACTTGCAACAACAAAGTAGAGTATGTCTAACTTGTTTTTGCAGGGCATGTTGTGATGTGATATGGTCAAGGCATGATGCTATATTTATGGTATGAGATGATCATGTTTTGTAACGGAGTTATCGGCAACTGGCAGAAGCCTTAGGGTTGCCTCTTTATTGCATAAGATGCAAGCGCCAAATAATTGCTTTACTTTATCGTCATGCGATAACAATAGTTGCAAGAGCAATAGTTGGTGAGACAACCATGTGATGACACATTGATATAGATCAAGATGATGGAGATCATGGTGTCATGCCGGTGATGATGGAGATCATGACGGTGCTTTGGAGATGGAGATCAAAGGCACAAGATGATGATGGCCATATCATGTCACATATTTTTATTGCATGTGATGTTTATCTTTTACGCATCTTATTTTGCTTAGTTCGACGGTAGCTTTATAAGATGACCCCTTACTAAAATTTCAAGGTATAAGTGTTCGCCCTGAGTATGCACCGTTGCCAAGGTTTGTCGTGCCGAGACACCACGTGATGATCGGGTGTGATAAGCTCAACGTTCATCTACAACGAGTGTAAGACAGTTTTGCATACGCAGAATACTCGGGTTAAACTTGACGAGCCTAGCATATGCAGATATGGCCTCGGAACACTGGAGACCGAAAGGTCGATGGTGAATCATATAGTAGATATGATCAACATAGTGATGTTCACCATTGAAAACTACTCCATCTCACGTGATGATCGGACATGGTTTAGTTGATTTGGATCATGTGATCATTTAGATGACTAGAGGGATGTCTATCTAAATGGGAGTTCTTAAGTAATATGATTAATTGAACTTTAATTTATCATGAACTTAGTGCTGATAGTATTTGCATAACTATGTTGTAGATCAATAGCCCGCGATGTTGCCCCCCGTTTATTTTTCATATGTTCCTAGAGAAAAACTATGTTGAAAAATGTTAGTAGGAATGATGCGGACTTGCTCTGTAATCTGAGGTTTATCCTCATTGCTACATAGAAGAATTATGTCCTTGATGCACGGCTAGGTGACAAACCGATTGCAGGAGCAAAAGCAGACGTTATGAACGTTTGGCAAGCTCGATATGATGACTACTTGATAGTTTAGTGCACCATGCTTTACGGCTTAGAATCAGGACGTCAAAAACGTTTTGAATGCCACGGAGCATATAAGATGTTCCAAGAGTTGAAATTAGTATTTTAGACTCATGCCCATGTCGAAAGGCTTAAGACCTTTGACAAGTATTTTGCCTACAAGATGGAGGAGAATAGCTCAACTAGTGAGCATGTGTTCAGAATGTCTGAGTACTACAATCGCTTGAATCAAGTGGTAGTTAATCTTCCAGATAAGATAGTGATTGACAAAGTTCTCTAGTAACTATCACCAAGTTAATAGAACTTCGTGATGAACTATAACATGCAAGGGATAACGGAAATGATTCCCAAGCTCTTCGTGATGCTGAAATCGATGAAGGTAGAAATCAAGAAAAGCATCAAGTGTTTATGGTTGAAAAGACCGCTAGTTTCAAGAAAAGGGCAAAGGGAAGAAGGGGAACTTCAAGAAAAACGACAAGCAAGTTGCTGCTCAAGCCAAGAAACCCAAGTCTGGACCTAAGCCTGAAACTGAGTGCTTCTACTGCAAAGGAATTGGTCATTGGAAGTGGAACTGCCCCAGATACTTGGTGGATAAGAAGGATGGCAAAGTGAACAAAGGTATATTGGATATACATGTTATTGATGTGTACTTTACTAGTGTTTATAGCAACCCCTTGACATTTGATACTGGTTCAGTTGCTAAGAGTAGTAACTCGAAACGGGAGTTACAGTATGAACAGAAACTAGTTAAGTGCGAGGTGACGATGTGTGTTGGAAGTAGTTCCAAGATTGATATGATCATCATCGCACACTCCCTATACTTTCGGGATTAGTGTTGAACCCAAATAAGTGTTATTTGGTGTTTGCATTGAGCATGAATATGATTTGATCATGTTTATTGCAATATGGTTATTCATTTAAGTTAGAGAATAATTGTTGTTCTATTTACATAAATAAAACCTTCTATGGTCATACACCCAATGAAAATGGTTTGTTGGATCTCGATCGTAGTGATACACATATTCATTATATTGAAGCCAAAAGATGCAACGTTAATAATGATAGTGCAACTTGTTTGTGGCACTGCCGTTTAGGTCATATTGGTGTAAAGTGCATGAAGAAACTCCATGCTGATGGGATTTTGGAATCACTTGATTATGAATCACTTGATGCTTGCGAACCATGCCTTATGGGCAAGATGACTAAGGCTCCGTTCTCCAGAACAATGGAGCGAGCAACTCACTTATTGGAAATAATACATATTGATGTATGCGATCCGATGAGTGTTGAGGGTCGCGGCGGGTATCGTTATTTTTCTGACCTTCACATATGATTTGAGCAGATATGGGTATATCTACTTGATGAAACACAAGTCTGAAGCATCTGAAAAGTTCAAAGATTTTCAGAGTGAAGTAAAGAATCATCGTAACAAGAAAATAAAGTTTCTACGATCTGATCATAGAGGCAAATATTTGAGTTACGAGTTTGGCCTTCAATTAAAACAATGTGGAATAGTTTCACAAACTCATGCCACCTGGAACACCGTATCATAATGGTGTGTCCGAACGTCATAACCGTACTTTATTGGATATAGTGCAATCTATGATGTCTCTTACCGATTTACCACTATCGTTTTGGGGTTATGCATTAGAGATAGCTGCATTCACATTAAATAGGGCACCATCTAAATTCGTTGAGACGACACCGTATGAACTATGGTTTGGCAAGAAACCTAAGATGTCATTTCTTAAAGTTTGGGGTTGCGATGCTTATGTGAAAAAGTTTCATCCTAATAAGCTTAAACCCAAACCAGAGAAATGTGTCTTCATAGGATACCCAAAGGAGATAGTTGGGTACACCTTCTATCACAGATCTGAGGGCAAGACATTTGTTGCTAAGAATGGATCCTTTCTACAGAAGGAGTTTCTCTCGAAAGAAGTGAGTGGGAGGAAAGTAGAACTTGATGAGGTAATTGTACCTTCTCCCGAATTGGAAAGTAGTCCATCACAGAATCAGTTCCAGTGATTCCTACACCAATTAGTGAGGAAGTTAAAGATAGTGATCATGAAACTTCAGATCAAGTTACTACCGAACCTCGAAGGTCAACCAGAGTGAGATCCGCACCAGAGTGGTACGGTAATCCTGCTCTGGAGGTCATGTTACTTGACCATGACGAACCTACGAACTATGAGGAAGCGATGATGAGCCCAGATTCCGTGAAATGGCTTGAGGCCATGAAATCTGAGATAGGATCCATGTATGAGAACAAAGTGTGGACTTTGGTTGACTTGCCCGATGATCGGCAAGCCATTGAGAATAAATGGATCTTCAAGAGGAAGACGGACACTGATAGTAGGGTTACTATCTACAAAGCTCGAATTGTCGCAAAAATGTTTTCGACATGTTCAAGGTGTTGACTACAATGAGATTTTCTCACTTGTATCGATGCTTAAAAGTCTGTCCGAATCATGTTAGCAATTGCCGCATTTTATGAAATCTGGCAAATGGATGTCAAACCTGCATTCCTTAATGGATTTCTTAAAGAAGAGTTGTATATGATGCAACCAGCAGGTTTTGTCAATCCAAAAGATGCTAACAAAGTGTGTGAGCACCAGTGATCCATTTATGGACTGGTGCAAGCATCTCGGAGTTGGAATGTATGCTTTGATAGTGTGATCAAAGCATATAGTTTTATATATACTTGCGGTGAAGTCTGTATTTACAAGAAAGTGAGTAGGAGCACTACAACATTTCTGATAAGTATATGTGAATGACATATTGTTGATCAGAAATAATGTAGAATTTTTTGGAAAGCATAAAAGGAGTGTTTGAAAGGAGTTTTTCAAAGAAAGACCTCGGTAAAGCTTCTTACATATTGAGCATCAAGATCTATAGAGATAGATCAAAATGCTTGATAAGTTTTTCAATGAGTGCATACCTTGACAAATTTTTAAAGCAGTTCAAAATGAAACAGTCAAAGAAGGAGTTCTTGCCTGTATTGCAAGGTGTGAAATTGTGTAAGACTCAAAATCCGACCACAGCAGAAGATAGAAAGAGAATGAAAGTCATTCCCTATGCCTCAACCATGGGTTCTATAAAGTATGCCATGTTGTGTACCAGATCTATTGTATATCTTACACTGAGTTTGACAAGGGAGTACAATAGTGATCTAGGAGTAGATCACTGGACAACGGTCAAAATTATCCTTAGTGGAATAAGGATATGTTTCTCGATTATGGAGGTGACACAAGGCTCGCCGTAAAGGGTTAGTTCGACGCAAGCTTTGACACCGATCTGGATGACTCTAAGTCACAATCCGGATACATATTGAAAGTGGGAGCAATTAGCTAAAGTAGCTCCGTGCAGAGTATTGTAGACATAGAAATTTGCAAAATACATACATATCTGAGTTTGACAGACCTGTTGACTAAACTTCTCTCACAAGCAAAACATGATTACACCTTAGTACTCTTTGGGTGTTAATCACATGGCGATGTGAACTAGATTACCGACTCTAGTAAACCCTTTGAGTGTTGGCCAAATGGCCATGTGAACTATGGATATTAATCACATGGTGAAGTGAAGTATTGGTGTTAAATCACATGGCGATGTGAACTAGATTATTGACTCTTGTGCAAGTGGGAGACTGAAGGAAATATGCCCTAGAGGCAATAATAAAGTTATTATTTATTTCCTTATTTTATGATAAATGTTTATTATTCATGCTAGAATTGTATTAACCAGAAACTTAGTACATGTCTTAATACATAGACAAAACATAATGTCACTAGTATGCCTCTACTTGACTAGCTCGTTAATCAAAGATGGTTAAGTTTCCTAACCATAGACATGAGTTATCATTTGATTAACGGGATCACATCATTAGGAGAATGATGTGATTGACTTGACCCATTCCTTTAGCTTAACACTTGATCGTTTAGTTTACTGCTATTGCTTTCTTCATGACTTATACATGTTCCTATGACTATGAGATTATGCAACTCCCGATTACCGGAGGAACACTTTGTGCGCTACCAAACGTCACAACGTAACTGGATGATTATAAAGGTGCTCTACAGGTGTCTCGGATGGTACTTGTTGAGTTGGCATAGATCAGGATTAGGATTTGTCACTCCGACTGTCGGAGAGGTATCTCTGGGCCCTCTCGGTAATGCACATCACAATAAGCCTGGCAAGCAATGTGACTAGTGAGTTAGTTGCGGGATGATGCATTATGTAACGAGTAAAGAGACTTGCCGGTAACGAGATTGAGCTAGGTATTGAGATACCGATGATCGAATCTCGAGCAAGTAACATACCGATCACAAAGGGAACAATGTATGTTGTTATGCGGTTTGACCGATAAAGATCTTCGTAGAATATGTGGGAGCCAATATGAGCATCCAGGTTCCGCTATTGGTTATTGACCGAAGACGTGTCTCGGTCATGTCTACATAGTTCTCGAACCCGTAGGGTCCACACGCTTAAAGTTTGGTGACGATCGGTATTATGAGTTTTTGTGTTTTGATGTACCGAAGGTAGTTCAGAGTCCCGGATATGATGTACCGAAGGTATTTTTTTTATTTTATCGCTTAAAGTTTGGTGACGATCGGTATTATGAGTTTTTGTGTTTTGATGTACCGGAGGTAGTTCGGAGTCCCGGATATGATGTACCGAAGGTATTTTTTTTTTCAATTTTTTTTGTTATTTTTCTTAATCTCGGGTCACTATGGCTTAATCTCAAGTCAAATCACACTCTCTGGTCAAATTCAAGGAAGGTCACCCATCCTCACACTACTCCAGCCCGAGCACGCTTAACTTCGCAGTTCTATCCAACCCCAGCACTAGCTCACTTCACAGGCACTTGTTGATATATCTATCATATCAATCCTATTAAACCTTGTTGATATCTAGGACTTTGTTCATGTTCATGAGTATGATGAAATTTTGGAAAAATATTTCAAACTTCCCGGTCATTTTACGTATCATATTTTGAAAAAAAATTCCAATTTTTTTGAAACCAATTTTTTTATGTTACTAGTGGCGCACCTAGCAAATGGTGCGCCACTAGTAAGTTTTAATTTTTTTTCATTATTCCTCCCCTAGATCTTAAAAGCCCCGTACCTTTCGTTCTGTTAGGTTCAATTCGGATGTAACTTTTCAAGTAGATGATTTTTCATATAAAAAACTTTTTAATCCAAGTTCGTACGCAAAAGTTATGCCCATTTTACTAAATTCTAGAGAGATTTTGCAAATAAAGTCAAAATTTATATTTGTAAATTTTCCCAACAACTAGACCACATATCACATGACAAACTTATTTTTTAAAATTGGTTACTAATGGTGCACCTGATGTGTGGTGCGCCATCAGTAGTTTTGAAAAAAAAATAAAAAAAAAATGTTAGTAATGGCGCACAGTGGACAATGCGCCATTACTAGTTACGCACTGTCCACTGGTGCGCCATTACTAACAATTTTTTTTTCAAAACTACTAATGGCGCACATTGGGTGTGGTGTGCCATTACTATATTAACTAGTAATGGCGCACTATCCCATGATGCGCCATTACTAACAATTTTTTTTATTTTTTTTTCAAAACTACTAATGGCGCACCACACACCAGGTGCGCCATTAGTAACTATATAGCAGTGGCGCACCACATGCACGGTGCACCATTAATGTCCATATCATCTATAGCCCTTTTCCTAGTAGTATCCTGGCGCGCCTACAGGGGTCGGCCGGCCTCCCCCTTGCTCCTTTATATACGGGGGCAGGGGGCACCTCTAGACACACAAGTTGATCTGTCGATCTCTCCCAGCCGTGTGCGGTGCCCCCTCCATCACAATCCACCTCGATCATATCGTAGCGGTGCTTAGGCGAAGCCCTGCGTTGGTAGCATCATCATCACCATCATCACGCCGTCGTGTTGACGAAACTCTCCGGTGAAGCTTTGCTGGATCGGAGCTCGCGGGACGTCATCGAGTTGAACGTGTTCTGAACTAGGAGGTGTCGTGCGTTCGGTACTTGGATCGGTCGGATCGTGAAGACGTACGACTACATCAACCGCGTTGTGCTAACGCTTCCGCTTTTGGTCTACGAGGGTACGTGGACACACTCTCCTCTCTCGTTGCTATACATCACCATGATCCTATGTGTGCATAGGAATTTTTTGAAATTACTACATTCCCCAACAATTATCAGTTGAGTTGTCAATTCAACTACACCCGGAGATTAATAATCTGCAGCAAAGTAGTATGATAGTTTGATAGTAGTAGTAACAATAGCGGTGGTAGTGGTAACAACAGTAACAGTTTCGTAGTAGTTGAAACCGTAGCAATAGCAATAGTAACTTAGCGAAAACAATATGTGAAAATGTCGTAGGCATTGGATCGGTGATAATGTTGGATAATATTCATCATGTAACAGTCATAACCTAGGGCAATACAAAAATAGCTCCAGTTCATAAATATTATGTAGGCGTGTATTTCATAAATAGTCATACGTGCTTATGAAAAAGAACTTGCATGACATCTGTTGTCCTACCCTCCCATGGCAGCGGGGTCCATAAGAGAACTAAGGAATATTAAGACCTCCTTTTAATAGAGAACCGGAACAAAGCATTAACACATGGTGAATACATGAACTCTTCAAACTACGGTCATCACCGGAAAGTATCTCAATTATTGTCATCTTGGGGTTTACGGATCATAACAGATAATAGGTGCATATAACTTGCAAGATCGGATCAAGAACATAGTGAAAGTATAGACGGTTCAGATCTGAAATCTTGGTACTAAGGCGCTACTGACAAGCATTAAGCATAGCAAAGTCATAACAATATCTATCTCAGAACATAGTGGATACTAGGGATCAAGCCCTAACAAAACTAACTCGATTACCTGATGAATCTCATCCAACCCACCACCGTCCAGCAAGCCTATGAAGGAATTACTCACTCTCAACGGTGAGCATCATGAAACTGGTGATGGAGAATGGTTAGTGATGAAGAAGACCGCAGACCCCCCTCTTCGGAGACCGGGCTCTAGATCTAGCCTCAAGATGAAGAACGTGAGGTGGCGGCAGCTCCGTATCGTAAAACGCGATGAAACTTTCTCTCCTATTATTTTCTCCAAAAATAGGAATTTTTAGAGTTGGAATTAGGGTCAGCGAAGCCTTGTGGGCCCCACTACCGACCAGGGCGGGCCAGAGGGGTGTGACGCGCCCTGGTGCATAGTGGGCAGCTGGGGCCCCCTCCAGTGGGTCTTGGTTCCAGTATTTTTTATTCATTCCAAAATACTTCTCCAAACAGTTTCGTCCAATTTCGAGAATCTTTATTTCTGCACAAAAATAACACCATGGTAGTTCTGCTGAAAACAACATCAGGTTCGGGTTAGTTTCATTCAAATCATGCAAAATAGAGTCCAAAACAAGAGCAAAAGCGTTAGGAAAAGTAGATACGATGGAGGTGTATCACTGCTCGCTCGATGTGCACGCATCCGTGTGCTCGCCTACCTCTGTTAAAGCGGCACGTGTGCCGAGGAACCTACTCCGGTGTTTGAGCGCCACACGTCTGTTCCTGTGCCAGCGACCATTAAACACCTCTCTGGCTAGCTCCTCGCATTCGCCTGCTATATAAACATGTCCATGATACGTCTCCAACGTATCTATAATTTATGAAGTATTCATGCTGTTATACTATTATCTATCTTGGATGTTTAATGGGATTTTTATATGTTGTTTTCTGTGATTTTTGGGACTAACCTATTAACCCAGAGCCCAGTGCCACTTTCTTTTTTTTCCCCTTGTTTTTGAGTTTTACAGAAAAGGAATATCAAACGGAGTCCAATTGACGTGCCAATTTTTGACGATTCTTTATGGACCAAAGAAGACCCTGGAGTAAAAGAGTTGGGCCAGGAGAGTCTCAGGGCATCCACGAGGGTGGGGGGCGCCCCCCCCCCCCCCCCCCCCGAGGCGCGTGGGCCTGCCTCATGGACGCCTCGGGCACCTCCTTGACGTGAGACCGATGCCAAAAATTCCTATAAATACAGAAACCTCGGAAAATTAACCTAAATCGGAAGTTCCGCCGCCGCAAGCCTCTGTAGCCATGAGAAATCAATCTAGGCCCTCTCTAGCACCCTGCCGGAGGGGGCCATCATCACCGGAGGCCATGGAGGAGGATCCCGGAGGGGCCATCATCGCCATGATCGAAGGCCAAGGACCAGAGGGAGAACCTCTCCCCATCTTGGGGGGAGGCCATGGAGGAGGAAGCACAAGGGGGAGAACCTCTCCTCCTCTCTCTCGGTTGCGCCAGCGTGTCATCGGGAGGGGAATCATCGCCACGGTGATCGTCTTCATCACCATCACCATCATCATCACCATCCTCATCTATTTTACGCGGTCCACTCTCCCGCACCCCGCTGTAATCCCTACTTGAACATGGTGCTTTATGCCACATATTATGATCCAATGATGTGTTGCCATCCTATGATGTTTTGAGTAGATATCCTTTGTCTTTGGGTTGATTGATGATCTAGATTGGTACGAGTTCTATGTTTTGTTTTGGTGCTGTCCTATGGTGCCCTCCATGTCGCGCAAGCGTGAGGGATTCCCGTTGTAGGGTGTTGCAATACGTTCATGATTCGCTTATAGTGGGTTGGTGAGTGACTGAAACACAAACCCAAGTAAGGGGGTTGTTGCGTATGGGAATAAAGAGGACTTGATGCTTTAATGCTATGGTTGGGTTTTACCTTAATGATCTTTAGTAGTCGCGGATGCTTGCTAGAGTTCCAATCATAAGTGCATATGATCCAAGTAGAGAAGGTATGTTAGCTTATGCCTCCCTCATATGAAATTGCAATGACGACTATTGGTCTTGTTAACAATTACCTAGGACAATTCCGCACACCGATCCACCATTATTCCACACTCGCTATTTATAATATTTAGTAATATATTCTCACTTTATGACAACAGAACCTACTTTTATATTTTAGCTCTTCGATATCATACAAAGTTATCCTCTTCATGCCCACAACATAGTTTTATTTCTCATTTCTAGTTGAAAGCAAACGTTCGGTGTACGTAGAGTCGTATCAGCGGCAGATAGGGCTTGAGATAATATTGATCTTACCTTTAGATCCTTGTGGGTTTGACACTCCATACTTATCAATTCCACCTTTAGAAATTGCTACGATGATTCCTTGCACTTGGGGATTATCAGTCCACGCGCCGGGAAAGAACCACACCTCACCTTTGCTCTCTCCATCTCCTCCTTGCTCAACACCCGACATGGTTTCCGGCGAATAGAAGGAGTTCTTCGACATTGCTGCTGCCTAGGTTGCCTGGTGAGCCAACCCGATACAGGTTGGCTTGCTTGCAAACCCTCTGGATCCGGCGCTACCACCATCACCACCCGCTCCTCGCCCATCCAGGCTGGACAACGCCGTCTCCCGGCAAATCCACCGCGAGCAATGGCGGCAACGCGTCAAGCAGGCGGAGAAAGAAGCCATGTCAGCAGAGTCTGCATGTTTGCGGCCACTGCGGACAACGAGGAAAAGTAGATCATGGGAGGCCGGCGCTGCTTGGATCCCACGAAGGCCATCTCCACGGTGTCGCCGGGTTACACAGTCGGTGTTTTGCTCGGTGAGCGGGGGCGTAGACCACGATAACCGTGTTTCCCGCCCCAAAAACGAACCCTGATCCGTTCTTCATGAAAGCCTAGGGAGGCTATTCTTCCCCTTTTGCTGAAGCATATCCCTCCAGGGCTAGCAACAGTCCGATGAGCAGGTTGCTAGACATGGGGAAGACATGTCGTGGAAATGGAAATCTGCCGTGGCCGGCCGTAGACTAGTTTTACCGTAGTCTAGTATAGTTTAGCTAAAATATGTTCGAACTGTAAATATTTTCATCTGGTTTGAATGAAAATCATCTGGTTTGCATGTGACTCGTCTGGTTTGTTTAAATTCGATTTGAAACATTGGATGAGCGGCTCCCGCATTCGTGTCCGCGAACTGGTTCCTCTGTCCGTGGGTGGATGCGGTTTTCGGTTTGTCGTTAAAGATTCCCTTACCTAGCAACCCCATAAAGAATGACCGAGGCCTTAGAGCATCTCCAACCACAATGAGCTAATTCTAGTCGCTATACATCCGTGGACGTGCCCGGTTAGTGACCGGACGTGTCTATTTTGAGCCTTCAATTGTGCATGCATGCAATCATGTCCCCTACATCCTCCTTAAATTGTCCGGTCAAATGTATTCACTAGTGCCGAAAAGCCTAGCTATGGCATGCGAAAAACAGCCTTGCTGGCGTGGAAGCCCGATGCCACCATTATGGTGTCGTTGTTAAAAATAGTGGTGGCGTTGGAGGCAGCAGTATTATGCGTGTTGCTGGCGTGCCACGTCAGAAACGCCACCACTATATTCACTCACCTAGCGGCGCGCAATGTAATTTGCACGCCACGAACGTTTCGTGCAGTAATAATAATAATATTTTGACACCATGTAGCATTTAGCATTTAACATTTCACATTAAAACTAAGCACATATATAACATTACACAGTAGAACAGTACCAGATAATTGAACATTGCGAGTTAATAATTAAGTGAAAATCTCACAAACCGTACGTAGTAGCTAGAGCTCACAAACATTACCAGTTAATAGAACATTACGAACTAAAACACTAGTAGATAGTGCTAATATATAAGGAGTTCATTTAGCATCTACGGCCCCGCCACACACATAGTTCTAAATGAGGTTTGATGATCATCATCCCTTAAGTCATTGCGCCGGGTGTTTCTGATGGTGACTAAGATGGCCTGCCCAACCTGGAGATTCTTGCTAGCAAAGAAGTTGTTCCACCCCGCGACAATGAAGACAGTGCGACCGTCTGTGTCCACTGCGTAAGCACAGTTGATGATGAAGCCCCTTGCGGTAAGGCGTAGTCCAGCAATGCCTGCTTCATCCAGCTTGATGCCACAACTCTCACTTAGCCTCTTAGGTAATTTCTGAAAGAAAAAACATATATAAATGAGTATGTAACATTACTACACTAAGCGCATATTACATTACTAAGCATATCACATTACTACACTAAGTCTATCATCAAATTCTACACTAAGCATATCACAGTTGGTTGCGCACATTGACATGCACACTGGACATGGTGGTAGCTGTGCCATTCTACACAAAATATAATTGAAACTAAGTATATAATCAATTTGTACACTAGTAAATCAATTTGTACTAAACATAATTGGAGTTCATTTTACACAAAAAATATTGAAAACTAAGTATATAATTCTACACTGCTAATTATATACACAAATAAACAAAATCCATGGAGGCATACACAAATAAACAAATTCTACACTAGTAATTTATAGGAGTTCATTTATTTATTCCTAATAATCTAGACACTTAAAATATTTATAATCAAAATGCATTATAAATATCGGATTCTACACAATAGCAATCGGATTATCACTAAAATTTCCACATAAAGCAACCCATGCAACTAACTTTGAATTCTACATCACACAAAGCAATCCATGATATATACTAAAATTTCTACACAAATTAAAGCAATCCCCTAAATCAACTACATGAATCCCAATGGATTCCGTATGGCATGTCCGCGGACGAAGGATGTGGGAGTGGAGAGAAAGGAGATGCGATGAGAGGAGAAAGAGTGGATCTAACCTTGGTGCCGGCGAGGGGCGGCGGCGGCTTTGGTCGAGGGGGAAGTGTACACAACCGGGGTGGGTGTGAAATGAGAGGGCGGTGACTTAGATCTTTTACTAAGTTGAATCAGGTGGGCTATTGCTGATGTGGGACTAAAGAGCAACGCCATAGCTAATGACAACCCAAATAAAAAAGACTAAGATTAATGAAAGAATTAACAAAATAAAAGACTCAAAATTAGAACTGGTGGTAAAGAAAGAAAAGTCCTAAATTGATAAAAACACTAAAAATAACGATGACAAAAATATAATATAAAATGTTCATTATTTTGTGACTAGTGTAATCATTAATACTTAAAACATTTGATAAAATGGAAAAAATTATTTCCAGCATGCATAGAAAACAAACGCCAGCACTAACAAATTAACTATGTCGTGCATAGAAAACCAACACCGCCACTCTATTCCAAACGGTGAGTACATATGGGCCAACAGATTTGTGGCGTATCTAGAAAAGCTACGCCAGCACTAAACATATAAAACTGACGTGCTAATTATGCCTAAGCCAGCACTATTTGAATAAAAGTGGTGTCGTTGTTAGAAAATGGCGCCACCAACTAAAATTGTGGCTAGCCGTTTTTCCACTAGTGATGTGATTGACCGGGATGATGATGAGAGAGAGAGAGAGTGAAAAGAAAGAGAAAAGGTGGTCTGGGTGGGCCGCATCCTACGTGGAGGGCTTCTTGGACATGCCCAGACATCCATCCCCATATCCTCCCCATATTTGGTATGGATATGGGGATTTGCAGAGAACCCGGTCAAATGGGAACAAAGTGAGGGGTCTATTTGGGTGCCTTTTTTCCCCTCTCTCTCTCCTATCCGGACAATGACTGGGATGTCCACCCTGGCATATGAGGAGGATTTGGGTGCTCCGGTTGTAGATGCTCTTACGACATCGCCATCATGGCTCATCAAACCAGCTCTTTGTTCGATCTAGAGAGTATGCACAATTTTAATTCTTCAATGTCAACACTTAAATAGGACCAGTCCGGTACGTTCGTCCAAAAAACCCCGAACTGGCTCCAAATCGACGGGAGGGCTATAGGAGTCAGGATGTCGCCACATTGGATCCATATCCACCCAAAGCTCCACCCTATGCCTGCAGCTTTCACACTGCTCATTACTCTGCCTACCCACATTGATGCCCAACCGACTAGTGTGTTATTCGAGAAGCATACTCCAACAATTAAAGCCAGTTGACGACCCCCCAACCCTTGCCTCTAACCCATTTCCCATCCCCACCCACCCAACAAGCAAAAATGATAATTTGTGAACTTCCAGAGTCATTTATGCATTATTACATGACGGACGGGCCAACCCAATTCCATCATGTATGATTTTGGGTAGCCGGATCACAGGAGAGGTTGTGGCAAATCCAGGGTTGTTTGTAAAAAATGTCAACACACATAATTGCCAATAAGTCCTCCCAAGTTCTCTCCAATGACACGTGTGCAGCCAGTATGTCAAATTATGCTGCTATGGGGTGATTGTTAACTAAAGTGACCCCATCTGCCAAGTTATTGCATGTTGAAGGATTCACGCCTTGTTGAACTAAAGTGTTTTCCCGCCAGGTTTGAGGGGCCCTAGTGCCATTTACTCTCTCATCCTCCAAAGCTTGCCACTTGTTCGAACGTTCTTTCAATTACCATGGGATACTCTAGCATGAATTTTTTGTGTATATACTAAATACGTTATTTCCAACACCTCAAACACAAAGTGTGGCTAGACTCAACATTGTGAAGGGAAAGTACCTAAAAGCCACCCTAGTTAATCGGTTTTGTATTTGCTAAAAAATAAAATGAATCAATTCTTACTTCCTAGGAGGTGCATCACCTCTTTTTGCCAGAAAAGAGTTGCATCACCCTAACCCCATCATCGTTTCATTGTGTCCCCAAAAACAGTGACATGACGAGGCACAGTTTTCCACAAGATATCAACATAAAAAGCTTCCGAGCGAAAAATAAATGCCAGAATCTAAAGTTTGTCTTATGTTTCTTACATTACTTAATTACATTTAGTAAAAAAATCAAAATAATTGAAGTCTCGCCAAGAGAGGGTATATAGTATGCGCTAGAACTTTTCCTTTAAGAAAATTCATCCAAAGGTCATCATAGATTTGATAATTATCAAGGTAACAAACTACTAGTACAATGGAAATACTACTTGACACAAAAAATCAATAAAAAATAAAAACACATTCAAAATCATATTGGGCATCTTCTTCCTATGATCATGCATTGCCCACCAGAGATTAAAAATTACACTGAACTAACGACAAAGAAAAGGAAGGCCTGCAAATGTCCTTGTTGTACAAGGCTTTGAAGACCGCAATAGCTCTTCAACGCTTCTAATGAGATCTAGAATTCACACGAGAAACATCTGCTGGGGCATGAACCCATGTAGCACATGGTTAAAAAAGTCACAACTAGTTGAAAGGGTTTTGAGAATCTGGACATGTCGTCAAAAAAATCGAAAGAAGATGTTGAAGTCACTAATCCAACCAAGTGCTTTCCTTAATTGACACACCAAATGCCATGATCCAAAGAGGGCCAACGAATCTAGCTACACGTACCCTCACATGCCCTTCTTTGACGTTGGATCGCACATCGTCGATGTAGAAAGAGGCTGGAGAGACCTCATTTCAATGTGTCATTGCCGCTGTCACCACTTTGCCTATGCAACCAAGAATCAAAATCGAAGGGGGAAAAGAATGTACTGGAACTAAGAAAAAACAAAAGGGATTGGGTCTTCACTCCTTTTGCCGTCGACGAGGCTGTCGGATGAAAGAGAGGAGGGGGCAAGGCGGCGGTGTAGAGGACACTTTGGGTGGCGGCTAGGAGGGGAGGGGAGTTAGGTCAGTTCCCATTGGGCTGTAATTGTAGATTTGTTTTTCTGCTTTGTGACTTTAACTTGGACCCTACGCATGCACTAGACCTTTGAGATGTACTAGTGTGCTAGACCACCAAAAAATATATCTAAAAAGTTCTAGAAACTCAAAAAAGATCATAATATAAAGATAATATATGACATACCATACTACAAAGTTTCAAGTCCATTTGATTTACATCTATGAATATTATCACATGCAAACCTGTAGTGTCGAGTTGGTACTATTCACAATAAAACTAACCTTTTTCATTTCTTGAGATTATATTGTCTGAGTGTCACCTATTTTCACAACAATTTCAAGTCATTTTTCGTTGTGTATACACTGTATAAATGGAGTTTTGTATTATTATGGAATAACAACAAATGTGGTGCGCACCCTGGGACCGAAAGCATCCTATAGGGAGAACACTAAAGCGAACCGATACGATACATCGTCGCGTGCATGCATCTATGGCACATATGGTACAATTGTTTTATCGTCTATAGCATTTCTTGCGAATTGGAGAATAATTGAATACAAACAAATAGTCAATTGTAGTTGACCACAACAAAAGGGGGAAGAGTGAAGTCGAGAAGGTGGGTCAATCCAACTCAATTATGAAAGGGAATATTGGAAAGCTAAAGGTGAAAGCTGTGGAACATTAAAGGTAAACATTCCCACTTCTGCTTGCAAATTGTCTATGATTTGTTTTAGAGAAGATATAAACAGTAATTAGTTCTCACTTGTGTAGCAAAGCATGATCTTGAATTCATTTTAGATATAGGTAAAGTTAAACTTTAAAGCATTGGTCACTACTGTCTGAACTTTTTTGTAAAACATACACTGAAATAATAAGTGTTTTTAGAAGTTCTTACTATACATTTTAGTTGGAGCTTACTCAACATGTTACAATATGAGTTAGCAACCAAAGTTATCTTTTAGACTTCCTGATATCGAAAAGCAACATATTGTAATGAACTAGGAGTATTTATATTTTTACGACACACATACTCAAAACCAATGTCCTAGATCCACAGGGGCATTACAACACCCACTAATTCAAACACGAGCTCAAGACTTTAAATCCACTTGATGAAGGATGAGTGCATAATATGGTACATCAAGATTCAAAAGGACAAAGATAAAGGTGTATTCTGGTTGATGATAAAATGCGATTTGACGGGGAATTAGGAATATCATTATCATTGTAGCTATAAATAACAGGAGTAGTTTGGAAGCTAGAATTTTAGGATTGGTTGAGGAACCATAGCTTTTTGCTACCAATTGTAGCATCACGGTATAAAGGAGCCCCATTTGCACGAAAAAGTGCAGCCCTTTTTTGTTGTTGCATATTGGTGCACTAAGTATCCAACCATCTTAGTCGAATCTCTTACACGGCTTCAGTTTTATCAATAATGCTTAGTGTGTTTTGTGTAGTTGCCACATGAACGTAATGGCATGGACTATCTTTGCCTTGCAATTAGGATTGCACTAGCCACCACATTTTTGAGAAATCTATTTAGTTTGTGCAGCGCCCTAAAATACTTTGTTGTCACATTCTTCTGAACCAATGGGGCAACCCGCGCAAATAGTGCGGCTAGATTTACTATGGTTTATTATATATAGTATACTTTCTAACAGTGTGTCGCGTGGATGAACTTTTAGTAGAATAAATCTTTTTGTTACTATTTTTATTTGTCAGAAAAAATAATCTTGGTGTGATAACTAAAGTACTATGTGGCACGGAGGTTTGAGCTCCAAGTTAAGTCATGCAAGACAATAGACATTAATGCTTTGCTTGTAGCATTTATTATATGACCTTCATATAGGCCCTTGATTATTTATGTGCATTAATTTCTTGAGAACTTTTTTACTAAGAGGTAAACCTAAAATGTTGTGTTGACTCGGAAACCTTGTTTTCTCTTCATGGTTTCATGTACCCGTTTTACCACCAATCCTGGGTAGTTGTTATTTAGTTTGTGTGGTAAAATTAATTTCAAAGTAAATATATGCCAAAACATGCTCTTAGTTAAAACCATTATTTCAACTTCCCATGTGCATGTTTTATTCTCCTCTAAACATGTCTCCCTTTGAAAATTATGCTCAAGCATGTACTCCCTTTGATATCTCTACACTACTTGACAGGTTGTGCGAACTCGACCATGCTCGAACACAATATTTTCCATACTTTCTCACCATACTCATGTCTTGTTTTGATAAATCAATCATCACTACACTTCCTTTTATTTGCTATTCTCCTCGCTCTTTAGGCAGCAGGCTATGATAATCCTCCTTGAGCTATGCTAGATCCCATGGTTAGTGGTCACTATGGAACAACTTCATTTATTGTCATGGGTCGCACAAGTCTTCTTTTTTATCTTTTAATTTTATTTGAAATGTTACATTAAACGTTAATGTTGATAATAAGTTCTCCATGGCATCATAATTTTACCTAATTTTGTAAGCCGTGCCTCATATGGCTTGGGTTTAGTAGCTGACTGTGAGGTCGGTCATTCTCTCTCACTCACTGTGTGAACACGAATGATTTATGGTTTTGTTCTGCTGGGTCAATATGTTCACTCAGAACAATAACATGTTGTTGATCCACGTATATTCTTCCTAAACAATGGCATGCATGTCTGGTACATGTATATAATGTTTGATTGTTCGTATTCTAGCACTTATTTGCCACATTAAGTTGTTGTGTAACCTATCTCTCATCACTAATTCTTTTCTTTAGAGAGATTTACTGCTAATTCTGAATGACTCGGCTAATCTTTCTCCTGCACCGGTTATTTTATTTTGTCGCCTAGTCATATTAGGCACTGTCATACATGTCTTGTGCACGGTACTTATATGCATATATTTTTGGTATTCTCCATGGCGTGCCTCCTTTTGTGCTATAAGCCATTATGATGTGTATGATCTTCAGTAATTCTTTTGAAGAGAGAATAAGACTGGAAGTGACGGCCCTTGCAGCGTGCGGTGCTCAATGGGAGTGTGTCAGACCGGTGTGGAACTCATTCCAGGTAGTGGCTTGGATGAGAAACCCGGCTTTAGATGTTAGGTTTTCGTGCGATGTCTGTTTGGTATTAGGCACGGACATTCGGCACACCTTCATCAAGGGGATAGTAGTAGCAACATCGTTGCCAAGTTAGTGGCTTCAGACTCATTGATGTATCACCTTGTATGGTCTTTGTGAATAATCAATAATATGGCTGCATGCATCGTCCAGATGCAGAGGCTGGGGGTACATCCTCCTTTTCCAAAAAAAAGTAAAATTCGAAAATACATGTCTTAATTGTCATTTTTTTTTGAAAGCAATATACCGTGCAACGTCGCGCTAGCTGGAAGAATCGTATATATGCCGATTCCATCCATCAGAAGCATAAAGCGCCCGGTCGCACTCGCCTCATTGTTCCATTCAGGTGATGCGAAGGTACGGTGTGTGCATCCATGCAAGCTAGTTTGACACGCAAATATCGAGTGCACGCGTACATCGACCCATGCATTCTGAATATATACTAGCTTCCCCGCGTAACATCGGTGCCTCCCGCACTAGCTAGCTTTGCCTTGTGAAAGCTCTCCTTGTCCCTTCCCCTTTGTCTCCTATAGCAAAAACACAGGGTATGTGGTTCAAGGCGTGCAAATTAAATTCTTGATGCAAAATACTCAAAAGCAATGAATTATAACCAAAAGTGAATATGATCGCCTGGTGTACAGTAGTTGTATTACAAATGCAAGACATAATCAAGACATTAGGTGTAGCGACATTGATCATCAGAAAGGTGGCTTTTTGGTTGATCTATGTATTATTTTTTGTCATATTCTGTTAAATGATATACTCCCTCCGTTCGAAAATACTTGTAATCAAAATGAACAAAAAATGGTGTATCTAGAACTAAATACATCTAGATACATTCCCTTCTATTTATTTTGATGACAAGTATTTCCGGACTGAGGGAGTAATAAAGATAACCATGTGCATCGCTCGATGAAGAGGCGGAGGGTTATCCTCCTTTTCGATTATCTTTTTTGAAATGCAAGACTTTTACGCCCCCCCTGCAGTTAAAAATACAGACATTTTTTTAGATGAATTAATGAATACAGATGTTTTTTTTACCAGAATTAAGTTACACGATCAGGTGTCAAGGTACGTTTGTAAACCAATCTGTAATTACTCACTACTAGTTGTTACAGATCGATGGAATGCCCGTGACTTCACTATGGGTATGCATGTATGAGATAATTATATACGAGGTTAAAAGAGCCATGTAGCTAATTTGCTCAATCAGTCGGTCTCCGTGATGATGACGACGATCAACTATGATGAATCATCAAATTATTAAACAAGGCAGTCCGAAGGTCACGGTGAAGTCAATTTGCTCGTACTAGCTGGAGTACTTGTAGCTTTCATCAAGACGGATTAATAGAGCTGTGACGAGTGCTGGGAGCTGTATATATATACCCACATTATGATGTGATGAAGACAGTAAAATAAGTTATCATATCCCTCAAGATGATCAGATCAGCATGCAACTGCCGTTCTTCCATAACCGTAGATTTCCTTATAGTTTACTTCCTTCAGTTTTGGTTAGCTTTAGTCTCCAAAGTAATTAAAGAACACGAGTGAAGCTTGCACACTGCCAATCTGGCACGATTCCTGTAATAGGAGAGCTCTAGATGAGATCATCTAGCATGGTGTTTAGTTAGTCATCTTGCTCTCATCAGTTGTTTAGGAATGAGCTCATGTCATTATTGTGTATATAACTAGCTGGAAGCCTATAACGACATGTTGGTTTGGAGGTATAACCACTTAAGAGTATTGATTATAAGAGTGCGAGGAAAAGCAAAAAAGAATCATGGAAGAGGAAAAGCAAATATCGATATGTGGCACTAAAAAAAACCACAGCAAGTTGAAATTATTCTAGATACTAATACAGGTAGTATCTGGCCAAAACTATAAAGTACATAATGTACAATATCCTTCCAACTGCAGGCTTCTAGAATTCTTGGGAAACCATAGTTCTGTAGATGTGTTTAAATACAAAAGCTGATGCATTTATCAATAGAACTAATTTGCAGCTCTATATTTGAAGGGGAACTTAACACTCTTTCTCCTTTACCTCCATTTTTTTATGAATGCGGCCCGTGTGACTATGATGGTGTATCATCTCCCTCTCTCATCCACCAGAAAAGTCTAGGGCGGGGGGGGGGGGTCATTTCTTCATTGGTTGCGTTCCTTCTGTTGCGCCATTGGGTGGCCGACTAGGGTGAGGTGGGCGTAGACAAGAGGGCTTGTGCCCGCCTTGCCCTGCTAGTCCTGCGAGCCTGCGCCTGCCCAGACCCATGGCATGGTGGGGGTCACCGGCCGGGGAAGGCAGTCGCCGAAAGAAGTGTTGTGGCCGCCACCTTCCTCTAGTGGATGGATCCCCATCGCAGGGATTGCTCTTACTTGGCCGGCAGGTTGTGGGTCACCTGCGGGCCTTGTTATTGGCAAGATTTGGTCTAGGCCAAGGCCGGTGTTGACGTATAAATGTATTGCCTAGTCTCTTTCATTAGATCGGTCTTTTGGTTGCATTGGCTAGAGCATGCACTTCTATATGATATTAGAGTCAAGAGGTCTTGAGTTCAAGAACCGGCTAACGCAATTAAATTGCAGCCCACTTTCGGTCCATGTTCAGGTCTAAGGGAGCCACACGTGAAGGAGAGTGTTGACATATAAATGTATTGGCTAGTCTCTTCCATCAGATCGGTTTTTTGGTTGCATTGACTAAAGCATGCACTTCTACAGCTGGTGCCAGACTGGGTCGAATGGTTTAAGGTGTCATGGCATGGCTTCCTTCGGTGGATGCCGAGCATGAGATCAAGCAGTGGTGCAGGGGCTTGGGTTTCTCGGGTGTCGGGGTGCTGGACCTGGAAGGAGGGTTGCACGGTTTGCACTCCGGCTAGCAGCATAGCGGCAGTTGCCCCCTCCCCATCCCGGTGAGGCGGGATCCGTGTCCTATGGACCTCGGCATGAAAATGTATTTCATGAAGTTTCAATAATGGACGGAGCTAGAGCCACCCAGGGGGTTGTGTGGCCTGGAAATGCAGTCCAAGAGGGGTCGTGTGGTGGCGTCGAGTGAGGTCCTTAGGGATTCACCAGACCGACTCATGGATCCACTGCCTTTATCTCCTCCCGAAAATGCCAAATTCATTTATCGAGGAACTTTTAAGCCGCCGCCATCTCCTGTTCCATGAGGATCCAATTGGGAGGACTTTTCTGGTGCTCTGTTAGAGGGGAAATCATCGTTGGAGCTATCTTCATCAATCTTGCTGCCACCATGACTATGAGTTAGTAGTCCTCCTTGGATTATAGGTCCATGACATTAGCTAGATGGAATCTTCTCTCCATTATTCTTCAATACAAAGATTTCATGAGCTACCCTACACTATTGAGATCAATCTGATGTAATTCTTAGTGTGTCTGCTACAGTGTGATGAACTATCACTTTATAATCATATGTATTCATGGATTTCCTTTCGATTCCTATGGTTTATTTGTTGCATGATTTATATACATATAGGCTCTCCAATCTATTAGTGTTGCAGTGACCATATTTTGATGAATAATATCAAAGAGGGAATTGTGTATGTTGGTTGGGTTCATTCGTGTGGGTAATCTATCCAAGTGATAGAAAGAGAAAAAGTCATCTACCGTGGTGGTGCCACTAAGGATAAAAACATAGTTGACTCTCGGTGATGAACTGGAGGTACTACCAACATTATGTCACCTTGCATAACTCAATGTTCTTTTTTACTTAATACTTTGAGATGCATGCTAGATAGCGGTCCTAAAGTGGCGTATTAGCTATAAAGGAAGTTGGTTGATGGTATATTGATATAAGGACGTAATATCTGTTTGCAATCATGACATGAATAATCATATTCATAATTGTTTCCACCAATGATGAAACTATGTTTCTTACCAGTTTTGATGCTGGTTCTCGTGATAATTATTGTTGCATTGACGAATTATTTGGGACTAATGATGGATCTATATTTGATTACAATATTACTGAAACTAGGATTGGAGAGGTCATGACTTTAGGTAGTAATGATCCCATTATTCTGGAGAGTGTTAAATATGGTTGTGTTATTGGTATAGTGGGTTTGGACAATCATGGCTTTAGTTATTGTTGATCTCACTATATTGGAGAATGATAAATTATATGTGCATGTGGATCATGAGGAAAGTGTCTTAGGTTAGAAGTCTCAAAGTTTCCCTCTCATCTCTTGCCTATGTTAGGGATTGTTTGTGCTAAAAAAATGTTTGCTTATAAGATGCCTATGCATAGGAATAGTGGTAGAGCTAGCAAGGAAGAGCTGACGGGGCAAATGAGGAAATGTAATTTTTTGGAGGGGCCAAAAACTCTATTTCTCTGAATTTGTGCCACCCAAAATAGAGTTTCTTCAGAAAAAGCTCATGGGCTGGGGGGAGGGGACATGGCCCCTGCAACAATAGACATAGCTCCACCAGTGCATAGGAAGTAGGTTAAACTTAAATCGGTTTGCTATATGTCTTTTGATGCTCTCTCTTATGTTCCAATTCTTGTTTTCATGCAAGCATCATTATAAGTACAACCCTGTCTTAATGGATATAAATGAGCGTTTCCTTGATCTAGTTCATGTTAATGACGATGTTTCCTTCACCCTAAAATTTGTTTTGCACTAGCAGATAATAAATTGAATGTACAAGATAACATGGGCCAAGGCTATGAAGGTGCAACCGACATGAGAGGGGAATGGAATGAATTGAAGGATCTATTTCTCCATGAGTGTATGTATGCCTACTACATTCATTGTATCACTCATCACTTATAGTTGGCCCTTGTTGCTGCATTACGAGAAGTACATGAGGTGCATAAATTTATCACAATGAAGATTTTGTAATAAATGTTGTTAGTTCTTCTATAAAGAGCAATGATGAGGTGCTTGTGAAATCTAGCAGTTGAAATTTCTCGTGAAATCAAGTTGGTAGAGCTTGATACATGTAGATGGCAAAACGAAATAAGCATCTTACACCAGTTGATACAACATGGAGTTCACACTACAAGTCCATATAGAGCTTTTAAAAGATGTTTGCTACTACACTTGTTATCTTTAGATGTAGTTTGTTCAAATTTATTTTGGAGATGTCATTGGATTCTTAGAATTTTCATGCCATGTGATTTTTGTCTTCATTTTACACCTGATGGAAAAGATTGTGAAGACCAATAATGTGTTGTGTTAGAAACTCCAATGCTGATCTTTGGATATTTTAAATGCCTTGGATTTTGTTTCTAACACAAAGGTCTTACTTAGTGAGTTAAGCGGCCATGGTTGGGAATCTATTTTAGAGGAGGTTAAATATTTCCGTGTGAAGCACGATATTAATATCCCAGATTTGGACCGCAAGTATGTTTGTCTACTCTCTGAAATTACTCAACTTATAATAAGTTATATCATGTTTGTGTCTTATTTCATGAATTGAGCTGACTTTGTAATGCAATTCATATGTATGTTGATGTCACCAAGTGCCAACAAAATATGACAGCACACCAACGCTCCACACTACAGAGTAGATGTTTTCGGTGTTGCAATAGACCAACACGTGAGTGAGTTGAATGATTGATTTAGTACCCAAGCAACATAACTCCTTAAACTTTGTTCATTGCTGGACCAAAGGCATGAATTTTGATAACCCAAAGATAAGCACACTCGCAGAAAAATTATATTCGTAAATTTTCAAGTCAAGAAATAGCTCGGTTCGAAAGTCAGCTACCAAATTTTTAGCTAGATGTGTGAGCCATCCAGAACTGATGAGTTTACCATTAATTGCTGGTTTAACGAAAGGACTAGTTAAAATAGGTAAAGCTTCTACATATCCAATGGTTGACATGTTGTTGCGATTAGTTGTCACCCTCCGAGTCTCAATGCAACCGCAGAGCGGCCTTTTTCATCAATTAAAATTGTCAAGACACATCTTCAAAGTAAAATAGAAGATGATTTGCTTCACCAATACATAATTTATATAGAAAAATAATTAGGAACTAAGATATCTTCTGATGAAATTAATAATATTTTTATCTTATTGGCAGCCATAAAGGTAGCAAGATATCAATCCTTGGAGGACACATTTCATACACCAATGGTAAGTTCTACAACAAAAATAAAACTTCACTTGTGTTCTAAGAACATAACAAGGTGTCAACCTTGCTAGCCTTGCTAGTTTTACAAGATAACAAAACAATGTGATACGTAATATTTTTTAATTTTGAGAATAAGTAATAATTGAAAATAAAAGTACAAGTAACAATTAAGTGTTTTTATGCTAAAAAAATGGACCGGGGTTCAAGAGCTCATCAAGAATAACTCTCCATAAGAGAAAACGTGATGCAAGTAAAATAGTCATGTGAGAAAGAGAGTAGAATATTTGGTGCTCATTCTAGATTGTATGTAATGTGTTAGATCTTATATAGGCAATACGTCCATAAATCTACAAGCCTAGACCATCTTTGCATCTATAGCTAAAATCCACTATTTGACTGAGATTCTCCCTTCATCATCCAAGTATTAAGTATAAATGGATAATTTTCTTAATTAAGATGACATATTGTTGATTGCATGATTTTGTTAGAGGCACCATACAAACATTTATTCTTAGTGGCACAATGCAAACATTTTTCATGTCCTGTCACCATGGTAGGTTACATGTAAGATTAAAATCAACTAATGCACACCTTTTCCACTACTTATTACTCTGTCCAATATAAGACAAATAATCAAGAAAACTATGCATTTACAAATAAAATATAGGGCATTAACACAATCTTGACATAAAAAAATAATTCATCACTTGATCAACATCGCCGCTAGGTTTACATTAGATGGACCATAATCACGATAGATATATCATCTAGGCATTGTAATTATCAACAAAAAAGAGAGATTAATCAAGCCTACTGCCATGAACCCATAATACAAGATGGAGTATACTCACAACTCATATGGAAGTAGTGATGATCGATGTTGATGAAGATGATGATTAATTCCCCTTCTAGCAAATTACAAGATCAAGGCAGAAACGAAAATCGCCTCCGAACACGAAGTGCGGATGGAGAAAAAAATGGTTGATAAATATGAGGAGTTCCAGTGAAGGTATAAAGCACCATGGCAAAGAGGGGGGCTAGGGGAATCCTAGCTAGTGGAGGCTCCCCTGGCCACAGGGCGCCTAAGCTGGGCTCCCCGTACCCCTGGTCTTCCCTAGGCTTGTTGAAGTAGTATCCCTTCGGGTATTTTAAGGTCCTCTGATTTTTTTCCTGATTTTTTTCGAAGTCCATAGATATTTTTTTACCTAAAATGTAAAAACAGCTGGAAACTGAAAGTGTCAATGGAATTAATAGGTTAGATCCAAATATCTTAAAAATGTTACAAAAATGAAGGATAATAGGCATGAAATATACAAAAATTATGAAAACAATGGAGTCATATTAGAACCTATGGTGTCGCATTCCTCTTGGGAATGTTGTTGTGGTATTCCTCCTTTTTGTGAGGGGACGTGGTGAAAACCCATGTTCGGTCATTACCCTCTTTGGGGCATTATCAGGGAGCTCGGGTTCCTTCAGGTCTCGATGCAGCGGTGTATTCCAGCAGGCTTTGATCATTTCTCAAAGCTTGTTCGGCCCGGGCGTGGAGTAGTTTTGTTAGCCTCCTAGCTTTTACACATGATCTTGTCTGAGTCATTCTCAGGCATTTCTATTCTCTGGTGGATCGGCTCTTGCTACCTCTTGAGCATACGTTGGTTTTCCCTTGAAGAGGAAAGGGTGATGCAGCAAAGTAGCGCAAGTATTTCCCTCAATTTTTGAGAACCAAGGTATCAATCCAGTAGGAGGCCACATACAAGTCCCTCGTACCTACACAAACAAATAAGAACCTTGCAACCAACGCGATAAAGGGGTTGTCAATCCCTTCACGGCCACTTGCAAAAGTGAGATCTGATAGAGACGATAAGATAATATTTTTGGTATTTTTATGATAAAGACTAAAAGTAAAGAAAGCAAAATAAACGGCGACAGAAATAGCTAGTTGACGGGAGATTAATATGATGGAAAATAGACCTCAGGGCCATAGGTTTCACTAGTGGCTTCTCTCAAGATAGCATAGGTATTACGGTGGGTGAACAAATTACTGTCGAGCAATTGATAAAAAAGTGCATAATTATGAGAATATCTAGGCATGATCATGTATATAGGCATCACGCCCGTGACAAGTAGACCGACTCCTGCCTGCATCTACTACTATTACTCCACACATCGACCGCTATCCAACATGCATCTAGAGTATTAAGTTCATAAGAATGGAGTAACGCGTTAGGTAAGATTACATGATGTAGAGGGATAAACTCAAGCAATATGATATAAACCCCATCTTTTTATCCTCTATGGCAACAATACAATACGTGTCGTTTCCCCTACTGTCACTGGGATCGAGCACTGCATGATTGAACCCAAAGCTAAGCACTTCTCCCATTGCAAAAAAGATCAATCTAGTAGGCCAAACCAAACTGATAATTCGGAGAGACTTGCAAAGCCAATCATACATAAAAGAATTCAGAGAAGATTCAAATATTATTCATAGATACTCTTGATCATAAACCCACAATTCATCGGATCTCGACAAACACACCACAAAAAGAGTTACATCGAATAGATCTCCAAGAAGATCGAGGAGAACTTTGTATTGAGATCCAAAGAGAGAGAAGAAGCCATCTAGCTAATAACTATGGACCCAAAGGTCTGTGGTAAACTACTCACACATCATCGGAGAGGCTATGGTGTTGATGTAGAAGCCCTCCGTGATTGATTCCCCCTCCGGCGGAGCGCCGGAAAAGGCCCCAAGATGGTATCTCACGGGTACAAAAGGTTGCGGTGGTGGAATTAGGTTTTCGTGGTGCTCCTCGATGGTTTCCGAGTACGTAGGTATATATAGGAGGAAGAAGTAGGTCGGTGGAGCCACGAGGGTGGAGGGCACGCCCAGTGGGGGTAGGCGCCCCCTTGCCTCGTGGCCTCCTCGATGATTTCTTGACGTCCACTCCAAGTCCTCTGGATCACATTTGTTCCAAAAGTAACTCTCCCGAAGGTTTCATTCCGTTTGGACTCCGTTTGATATTTCGTTTCTGCGGAACACTGAAATAGACAAAAAACAGCAATTTGCACTGGGCCTTGGGTTAATAGGTTAGTCCCAAAAATAATATAAAAGTGTATAAATAAGCCAATCAAACATCCAAAACAGAATATATAGTAGCATGGAGCAATAAAAAATTATAGATACGTTGGAGACGTATCAGCTCTCCGTGGCCCGACACGAGAGGGTAGAGGGCCCCTTGTCGGGGGAATTACTCGTGGATTGGACCCGGCAGCCAAAGGCATAACCCGCTAGGGGCCAGAAGGCCCAAGACCGGGTTACCCAGGAAGTTACCTGGGCCAAGTTTCAGTGGGCTGGAGAACCTTGAAGCAACCCAGCCAGGGGTGCAAGACCCAGCTGTTGGAGAGCAGGCCCGGCAGGTCTCGAAGTCCTAATATTAGAGGGAGATCTCATAACCTGGAAGGCACGGAAGACTTACAAGACTTAGAGTAGGACTCCGACCACGGGTGGAATTCGGAATCTATTGTAACTCCAGGAACCCGGCTATTATATAAAGAGGTAACTGGGTCGTCTAAAGGGACGGGTTCTAATCTCTCGAGTCATGAGTAGCGAAATAGCGCCCTTGTAATCAAGACCATCATCATCAATAGCAATCTAGCAGGAGTATGCTATCACCTCTATCAAAAGGGACCGAACCTGGGTAAAACCCGTGTCTCTCGTTCCCGAACAACCCCATCCAAGGCTTCACCTCGTAGCTATGGCCTCACTACTGAGTTCTCCTGTGAGAACACTTCCCGTGACAACACCACGACACCATCTCCGGTGACTTTGTGGCGAAGGCGTTTGGGGCGAAGTCGGGTAGTCTCTCCACGAGGCTCGGAGTCGCTCTTGGTCAATTTAGCCGATGCTTCTGGTTTTGGTTCAACCGCTCTTGTTCTCATGCTCGACGACAAGTTGGTGGTGTAAATTGTTTGTTGGTTTACATTGTTGTCTTTGTTTCTCCACTTTTTCTTTAATATGTTTTGTAAGAGGGTTTGATCATCCCCGTAAAAAGAAAGATGGTTTGATCAATACCTTTTATCATCCAGTTGTATGGTGCTTTAACTTTAAACAGGCTGAAAGCCTATTTTTAAAAGGGAGAGAGGATAGAGAGATCCAGGAGAAAAGGAGTTGTGTCATGCAATACAAGAAGACACTAATTTGAAACGCATAAGAAAATCACACAGATTTGTAGCTCGCTCATCCTGCGACGTGTGATGCCTCCATCGGTAGAGGGCGTTGCTCCCTTTCTTGTGATAGCGGTTCCGCACTGTGGCTCGACTTCTCTTCTCCGAAGTCTACCCCGGCGACTTGGGATTGCTTAGACAAAGGACACGGCGAAATCCCTGCTCGGCTTGCTGATGCTGGCAGCGGTGACACTCGCGGGTGTCGTCCCCTGCTTGGAGAAGCTATTGCCATGGCCTTCATCTATGCCCCTCTACGAGCATCAAGGAGAAGCCTAGATCTAGTTATTCGGACCGGACAACAACGGCGCCTTCAACGTCATCCCTTCATGACGCTATTGTCTTGTTCGCCCGCGGCGTCCCCAACGGCGGAGTTGGAAATGTTGGTTGTCTTTATTTGGTTTGAGCTGCTTCTCATGACTAGGCGAGTTTTTTTTTAAGATCTACTATGCTGATGGCTTCAATTGATTTAGCAGGACTAGGCGAGTTTTGCCATGTTGTTTCCTATGTTTGGGCCGAACATTCGATGCCTCTCTGCTCCAGACACCATGTCATGCCTTATTGTGGTTGTGCCATGTTCTATATCTTGTAATCACTCTTTCTTCTATCAATAGAATGATACGCAAGCTTTGCGTATTCGCGAAAAAAAAAGCACATAGGTATGAGCTAGCCACGAGTCCGATTGGATATATCACAGCTGCGGCGTGGGGCCGGTTACAGCTGCGACCCGATACATGGTGATTAGTTCGTTGCTTCACTGCCGGCCAGCTTAAGCTAAGATCTGGTCTCAGCACTTGTCATACCAGCCAAATTTGTAAGTACTATGTTTACGCCATGGCCCGTTTAAGAAAGCAAGCACGTCCGTGTCATCATTTGTTTATGAGTGTCAGGTGTCAACCTCGCGACCAGGCTTTGCCAAGAAGAAAAGAAAACCTCACGACCAGGAACGGGCCAATGCATCTGGAGATGACGGCAACTCAAGTTCGCCGTATTTTACGTGCTTCATCACGGTCGGGGAGGGGAAGACTCGGTTCGGATAACAGCTGACACTTGTTCCGTCGATCGGCCCTATATTTGTATCGTCTGGAGGCTCCATTTTGTATGCAGTGATAATATTTTGTCTTTACGGATAGTGGAACTAGAAGTTATATATAGTACACTGAGACTGAGAGCTTCGCGTATTTGGAAATGGCTAGTTTGTCAGGTCCTGATGTGACCATCTGATGCATGACAGTGACCTAACCATTTCATTAGTTGGTGGTTTGTACCAGAACACATCACAAAACACGAGTCAATAAGAAGTACGTGTCGCCCCCCCAGGTTGGTCGACCTTAAGCTTACCCGGTGTGCTTAGCATCTGAACTTGAAGTTGGCGATCCAACTTACATATAGTTTGGAGCATGGTAAACCGTAAGAGCAACTTTAGCATATTTGTCAGATTGGCCCGATCCCGTCAAAATGCCGATTTTATTCTAAAAGGCCACTTGGATAGAGTTGTCATCCGGCCTCGAGTTGCCATAATTTATAAAGCGCATTTCACATATGATCGTGAGACTATGGACAAGTTCTTTTGTTGGCTTCTATAATAAGCTGAAATAAGCTTTCCCCTGTCTAGCTTATTCGAGAAGCCCAACCAAATTTACATTTTTAAAAGCCTACTAATTAAGATCTGACTAGTAGACTTCTAAAAATATATTTTTGGTTGGGTTTTTAGAATATACTGGGTAGGGGGAAGCTTATTCTAGAAGTCAAAAAATGCCACTAAAAGAACTAGCCCTATATTTGGAGGCTGGGGGCTCGATATGAAGCACACGTCATTGGTTAACCGCTCGCGCAGGAGAAATTACGGCTCCCTCCTCGCCTTCCGCCATGTTTTCCGACGCTAGCCGGTCGCAGCTTTAAAAAGCGTCCCTTCCCTTCTAGCCGCACACAACATTGAGTTCCCTTCTAGCCGTCCACATCCTCCAGTATCACCACTAGCGGACTGGGTTAAGCATTAGATGAGACATCTGCGTGATGTTTGTGTGATGTCTGCCTAATGTTGATTATAGTTTTGAGCATCGCCATCAAAACCGGGCCATCTCCGGAAATCGGAGCGGAGTTGATATTGTTCTCGTCGCTCGCCATTGTGCTCGTGGTCTGTCGGTGCAACAAACCCTGGGTCTGTTGCCCAGACTGTGCACAGGCACGGGGACAAGATTGATGCATCAACCCAAGCTAGAGTATAAGGAACCAAGAGCTTCGAAGAACCAACATGCAAATCAAGAGGACCAAGATCAAGCCAGAAACAAGATGCCACCAGTAGAAAAGCCTCCCTTGCCGGGCAGACGAGCTTGACAAGGACGGGGTCGCCCCCGGAATAAGACGACCAAGACGTCCCGACAGGGCCTGCCGGGACTCACGAAGGCAAAACCACCTCACCTGACCACTCCGCCACGACCCACGTCGACGATCGATGCGGTGTCAAGCCGCAAAGTCACTTACTGGCAGCCATTCTCCACATGGCAGCTTTTCTCTACGGAAGATGCCCAAGAACGACACCCGTCCTGCGACGTATCAAGCGAGCAGGTGCGAAGCTGGCAAAACAGCCCGGCAAGGCTTGCCGGCAACCAATGACGTGACGTTAAGCGGTGCATTTTATGCATCATATCAGCCTACAGAGTTAGGTATGATAGCACCGTTTGCTATCTTATCAGTGCATAATGACTACTTTGCCATTGTAGTAACCCCTTTAATCTATAAAAGGAGGCCCATGGTAACCGTAGAAAGGGTTAGAAGGTTGGACAACACACACATGTACGCGCGTAGCCACTACCG
Source organism: Aegilops umbellulata (assembly GCA_032464435.1). Classification (NCBI taxonomy): domain Eukaryota; kingdom Viridiplantae; phylum Streptophyta; class Magnoliopsida; order Poales; family Poaceae; genus Aegilops; species Aegilops umbellulata. The sequence continues at coordinate 329,925,759 of CP136056.1, read as the reverse complement.
CCCCTATCGGGCAAGTGTACTACTCTCCACCACCATTCTTCCACCATCAATCCACCAAAGCAGGAGTAGGATTTTACGCCTCACGGCGGCCCGAACCTGGGTAAAATTGCATGTGTGATCGCTGCCGCGCCGCCCCACGTTCTTCTGCTCTTTGTGCAACGCAACGTCCCCCTGCCGAACCAGCAAGGGGCCCTCTGGTCCCATAGGTGGCCCTGGTTTTCCGCGACATCTTTGGCGCGCCAGGTAGGGGGATCGCTTGCACGAACCTCAAAGCGTGTGCATCGCGTCATCTTTATCACCGTCTTCACCGTCGATGGTGCCATCGACCATGGCGCCCAAGAAGAAGTCCGGTGCTTTGGCTCATCCGTCCACCTCGAAGGCTCCGCCGCCCGCGGACTCTAATGATGCGGGGGACGCGGAGGCACACGAGGACGTGGACGCCGCTGGGGACGTGGTCGGTGCAAGTGGCACTGTCACTACTTCCCCCGCAGCCGACACAGGAGCTGGAGGCATCGGAGGAGAACAACATCAGCAGCGCCCCGACGGCCACTCTCCACAAGGTACGGGTGAGGGGGTTACTCTGTCTGCACCCCTCCTCTCGCCGACGTGCACATCCGCAGCAAAGGCGCACAGTCCAGGGCAAATCCCCTCCCTCCGGCCGCCCCCACCACGGGAGCGCCCGCAGCGCGTGCGCCTCCCCGGGACGGGTCGACCAAGTCGTTGCGCCCGACGGAACCGCTAACCCTCGAGCGCCTTCGCCGTACCACCCTGCCATCCAGGTGGCCGCTCTGCAACAGCGGGGACGCGATGCTGCCGCCGATGGCATCGTTAGGAGCCGAGCGATGGTGCGATCTACTTCATCATCACCCATGCCAAGTACAGCCATGGAGGCCATGGCGCGTGCCCATCTGCTGCTGAGGTTTCGCCAGCGGCCGAGCAGATGGACGAATGGCGTTCCACCATCCAAAGTCTGCTCGGTTTCGCCGAGGTCGGGGGTTCGCAGCGAGCCGATCTGCCACGGCCTCCCCAAGCAACGACAACGGCTCGTGTTGCTGGCCGTACGGAAGGGGCCAACCCACGGTGCAGTCCCCACCATGGCAGCCAGCGCGAGCGCAGTAAAATCAAGAACCTGACGACATCTCAATGGCCTCTTCTCACCCTCGAGCACGTCCAGGCCGACGGTGAGCCCCAGAGGATAGGCGAGGGGGAGACGCGCGCGTCGTCATCGAGCGACGCCGCGACACCTACTGCCGATCCAATAGGCGTGATGGCCCTGACATCGACGAGCCTGCGCTCGATATTGGCGGGTGCCTATCTTTCGAGGTTGGGCGCCCTGCCTTCACTCGTGAGCTGCCCCAAGTCCATTGGTCGTCCGTTCGCACGTTCAAGCCAGAGATACCCGAGAAGTACGATGGGAGGCTGAACCCGACAGAGTTTCTGAGCATCTACACCATCGCTGTTCAGGCTGCCGGGGGAAGAGATGAGTAGGTGTTTGCCAACTACTTCCCTTTGGCTCTCAAGTCCAATGTGAGGTCTTGGCTGATGCACCTGCCGGAGAACTCCATTTCATCATGGGCCGACATGTGCCATGAGTTCATTAGTGCTTTCATCAGTGGCCATCAAGAGGCAGGGTTACCCAGCGATTTGCAGCTTCTCCAACAGAAGGAAGGAGAGACCCTCCGTAAGTATTTATAAAGATTCAGCAAGGTCCATAGGAACATCCCAAATATCCATCCGGCAACTGTGATAGTTGCCTTCCAGTCCAATGTGCGCAACCGCCGGATCCGTTCCAAGATGAACATGCAGTTGCCCAAGACTGTGAAGGTGTTGGAAATATGCCCTAGAGGCAATAATAAATAGGTTATTATTATATTTCCTTATTCATGATGATCGTTTATTATCCATGCTAGAATTGTATTGATAGGAAACTCAGATACATGTGTGGATACATAGGCAACACCATGTCCCTAGTAAGCCTCTAGTTGACTAGCTCGTTGATCAATGGATGGTTACGGTTTCCTGACCATGGACATTGGATGTCATTGATAACGGGATCACATCATTAGAAGAATGATGTGATGGACAAGACCCAATCCTAAGCCTAGCACAAGATCGTGTAGTTCGTATGCTAAAGCTTTTCTAATGTCAAGTATCGTTTCCTTAGACCATGAGATTGTGCAACTCCCGGATACCGTAGGAGTGCTTTGGGTGTGCCAAACGTCACAACGTAACTGGGTGGCTATAAAGGTACACTACAGGTATCTCCGAAAGTGTCTGTTGGGTTGGCACGAATCGAGACTGGGATTTGTCACTCCGTGTGACGGAGAGGTATCTCTGGGCCCACTCGGTAGGACATCATCATAATGTGCACAATGTGATCAAGGAGTTGATCACGGGATGATGTGTTGCGGAACGAGTAAAAGAGACTTGCCAGTAATGAGATTGAACAAGGTATCGTGATACCGACGATCGAATCTCAGGCAAGTATCGTACCGATAGACAAAGGGAATTGTATACGGGATTGATTAAGTCCTTGACATCGTGGTTCATCCGATGAGATCATCGTGGAACATGTGGGAGCCAACATGGGTATCCAGATCCCGCTGTTGGTTATTGACCGGAGAACGTCTCGGTCATGTCTACATGTCTCCCGAACCCGTAGGGTCTACACACTTAAGGTTCGATGATGCTAGGGTTATAAAGGAAGTTTGTATGTGGTTACCGAATGTTGTTCGGAGTCCCGGCTGAGACCCCGGATGTCACGAGGAGTTCCGTAATGGTCCGGAGGTAAAGATTTATATATAGGAAGTATGGTTTTGGCCACCGGAAGTGTTCTGGGCATCACCGGTAGTGTACCGGGACCACCGGAGGGGTCCGAGGGTCCACCAAGTGGGGCCACCAGCCCCAGAAGGTTGCGTGGGCCAAGTGTGGGAGGGAACCAGCCCCAGGTGGGCTGGTGCACCCCTCCACCAAGGCCCAAGGCGCAGGGAGAGTGGGAGGGGGCAAACCCTAGGTCCAGATGGGCCTTAAGGCCCACCTAGTGGTGCGCCCCCCCTCTCTCCCCCCTTGGCCGCCCCCTAGATGGGATCTAGGGCTGGCCGCCACCCCTAGGGGTGGAAACCTAGGTGGGGGCGCAGCCCCTCCCCTCCCCCTATATATACTTGAGGTTTTGGGGCTGCCCAACATGTGATTCGATCTCCCTCTTGGCGCAGCCCTGCTTCTCTCCTTCCTCCTCTCCCGCGGTGCTTGGCGAAGCCCTGCAGGATTGCCATGCTCCTCCACCACCACCATGCCGTTGTGCTGCTGCTGGACGGAGTCTTCCTCAACCTCTCCCTCTCTCCTTGCTGGATCAAGTCATGGGAGACGTCACCGGGCTGTACGTGTGTTGAACGCGGAGGTGTTGTCCGTTCGGCACTTGGTCATCCGTGATTTGGATCACGACGAGTACGACTCCATCAACCCCGTTCACTTGAACGCTTCCGCTTAGCGATCTACAAGGGTATGTAGATGCACTCTCTTTCCCCTCGTTGCTGGTTTCTCCATAGATAGATCTTGGTGACACGTAGGAAAATTTTAAATTTCTGCTACGTTCCCCAACAGTGGCATCATGAGCTAGGTCTATTGCGTAGATTCTTTGCACGAGTAGAACACAAAGTAGTTGTGGGCGTTGATTTTTTTCAATATGCTTACCGTTACTAGTCAATCTTGATTCAGCAGCATTGTGGGATGAAGCGGCCCGGACCGACCTTACACGTACACTTACGTGAGACAGGTTCCACCGACTGACATGCACTAGTTGCATAAGGTGGCTAGCGGGTGCCAGTCTCTCCCACTTTAGTCGGATCGGATTCGATGAAAAGGGTCCTTATGAAGGGTAAATAGCAATTGACATATCACATTGTGGTTTTGCGTAGGTAAGAAACGTTCTTGCTAGAAACCCATAGCAGCCACGTAAAACATGCAAACAACAATTAGAGGACGTCTAACTTGTTTTTGCAGGGTATGCCATGTGATGTGATATGGCCAAAAGGATGTGATGAATGATATATGTGATGTATGAGATTGATCATGTTCTTGTAATAGGAATCACGACTTGCATGTCGATGAGTATGACAACCGGCAGGAGCCATAGGAGTTGTCTTTAATTTATTTATGACCTGCGTGTCAACATAAACGTCATGTAATTACTTTACTTTATTGCTAAAGTGTTAGCCACAGTAGTAGAAGTAATAGTTGACGTGACAACTTCATGAAGACACGATGATGGAGATCATGACGATGGAGATCATGGTGTCATGCCGGTGACGACGATGATCATGGAGCCCCGAAGATGGAGATCAAAAGGAGCAAAGTGATGATGGCCATATCATGTCACTATTTGATTGCATGTGATGTTTATCATGTTTTTGCATCTTATTTTCTTAGAACGACGGTAGTAAATAAGATGATCCCTCATTAAAATTTCAAGAAAGTGTTCCCCCTAACTGTGCACCGTTGCGAAAGTTTGTCGTTTCGAAGCACCACGTGATGATCGGGTGTGATAGATTCTTACGTTCACATACAACGGGTGTAAGCCAGATTTACACACGCGAAACACTTAGGTTGACTTGACGAGCCTAGCATGTATAGACATGGCCTCGGAACACAAGAGACCGAAAGGTCGAGCATGAGTCGTATGGTAGATACGATCAACATGAAGATGTTCACCGATGATGACTAGTCCGTCTCACATGATGATCGGACACGGCCTAGTTGACTCGGATCATGTAATCACTTGGATGACTAGAGGGATGTCTATCTGAGTGGGAGTTCATAAGATGAACTTAGTTATCCTGAACATAGTCAAAAGATCTTTGCAAATTATGTTGTAAGCTTACGCTTTAGTTCTATTGTGTTAGATATGTTCCTAGAGAAAATATAGTTGAAAGTTGATAGTAGCAATTATGCGGACAATAGAAGGCTTATGTCCTTAATGCAACGCTCGGTGTGCTAGACCTCGAACGTGGTATGTGGATGTTGCGAGCATTTGACATACACGTTTTGATGACTACATGATAGTTTGGTAATGTTAAATGGTTTAGAATTGAGGCACCGAAGACATTTTTGAAATGTCGCAGAACATATGAGATGTTTCGAGGGCTGAAATTGGGATTTCAGGCTCGTGCCCACGTCAAGAGGTATAAGACCTCCGACGATTTTCTTGACCTGCAAACTAAGGGAGAAAATCTCAATCGTTGAGCTTGTGCTCGGATTGTCTGAGTACAACAATCACTTGAATCGAGTGGGAGTTGATCTTCCAGATAAGATAGTGATGTTTCTCCAAAGTCATTGCCACCAAGCTGCTAGAGCTTCGTAATGAACTATAACATATCAGGGATAGATATGATGATCCTTGAAATATTCGCGATGTTTGACACCGCGAAAGTAGAAATCAAGAAGGAGCATCAATTGTTGATGGTTAGTGAAACCACTAGTTTCAAGAAGGGCAAGGGCAAGAAGGGATACTTCATGAAACAGCAAATCAGCTGCTGCTCTAGTGGAGAAACCCAAGGTTGAACCCAAACCCGAGACTGAGTGCTTCTGTAATAAGGGGAACAGCCACTGGAGCAGAATTACCCTAGATACTTGGTAGATGAGAAGGCTCTCGATAGAAGTATATTGGATATACATAATGTGAATGTGTACTTTACTAGTACTCCTAGTAGCATCAGGGTATTAGATACCGGTTCGGTTGCTAAGTGTTAGTAACTCGAAATAAAAGCTGCGGAATAAAAGGAGACTAGCTAAAGGTGAGCTGACGAGATGTGTTGGAAGTGCTTCCAAGGTTGATATGATCAAGCATCGCACGCTCCCTCTACCATCGAGATTGGTGTTAAACCTAAATAATTGTTATTTGGTGTTTGCGTTGAGCATAGACATGATTGGATTATGTCTATCGCAATACGGTTATTCATTTAAGGAGAATAATGGTTACTCTATTTATTTGAATAATACCTTCAATGGTCTTGCACCTAAAATGAATGGTTTATTGAATCTCGATCATAGTGATACACATGTTCATGCCAAAAGATATAAGATAGTAATGATAGTACCACCTACTTGTGGCACTGCCATGTAAGTCATATTGGTATAAAACGCATGAAGAAGCTCCATGTTGATGGATCTTTGGACTCACTCATTTCTGAAAAGATTGAGACATGTGAACCGTGTCTGTTGGTATGTACGCATGAAGAAACTCCATGCAGATGGACCGTTTGGACTCACTTGATTTTGAATCGCTTGAGACATGCAAATCATACCACATGGGCAAGATGACTGAAAGCTTCGGTTTCAGTAAAATGGAACAAGAAAGCAACTTGTTGGAAGTAACACATTTTGATGTGTGCAGTCCAATGAGTGCTGAGGCACGCAGTGGATATCGTTATGCTCTTACTTCACAAATGATTTGAGTAGATACTGAGTATATTTACTTGATGAAACACAAGTCTGAATTATTGAATGGTTCAAGTAATTTCAGAATGAAGTTGAAGATCTTCGTGATAAGAGGATAAAATGTCTATGATATGATCATAGAAATGAATATCTGAGTTACGAGTTTGGCACTGTGGAAATTGTTTCACAACTAATACCGCCTGGAACACCATAGTGTGATGGTGTGTCCGAACATCATAGTTGCACCCTGTTGGATATGGTGCGTACCATGATGTCTCTTATCGAATTACCACTATCGTTCATGGGTTAGGCATTGGAGACAACCGCACTCACTTTAAATAGGGCACCACGTAATTCCGATGAGATGACACTGTATGAACTATGGTTTAGAGAAACCTAAGCTGTCATTTCTTAAAAGTTTGGGGCTGCGACGCTTATATGAAAAAGTTTCAGGCTGATAAGCTCGAACCCAAAGCGGATAACTGCATCTTCATAGGACACCCAAAACAGTTGGGTATACCTCCTGTCTCAGATCCGAAAGCAATAGGGATTGTTTCTCAAATCGGGTCCTTTCTCGGGGAAAAGTTTCTCTCGAAAGAATTGAGTGGGAGGATGGTGGAGACTTGATGAGGTTATTGAACCGTCACTTCAACTAGTCTGTAGCAGGGCACAGGAGTTGTTCCTATGGCACCTACACCAATTGAAGTGGAAGCTTATGATAGTGATCATGAGACTTCGGATCAAGTCACTCCCAAACCTCGTAGGATGACAAGGATGCGTACTACTTCAGAGTGGTACGTAATCCTGTCTTGGAACTCATGTTGCTAGACAACAATGAACCTACGAGCTATGGAGAAGCGATGGTGGGCCCGGATTCCAAAAATGGCTCGAGGCCATAAAATCCGAGAGAGGATCCATATATGAAAACAAAGTGTAGACTTTGGAAGCACTACTTGATGGTCATAAGGCTGTTAGGTACATATGGATTTTGAAAGGAAGACGGACAATGAAAGGAAGCACTACTTGTCATTACGATGTTTTCTGACAAGTTCAAGGAGTTGACTACGATGAGACTTTCTCACTCCTAGCGATGCTAAGAGTCTGTTGGAATTATATTAGCAGGTACTGCATTTTTTATGAAATCATGAAGATAGGATGTCAAAAATATTGTTTCCTTGATTTTCTTGAGGAAAGGTTGTATGTGATACAACCAGAAGATTTTTGTCAATCCTGAAAAATGGTAACAAGTATGCAAAGCTCCAGCAATCCTTCTAACGACTGGAGTAAGCATCTCGGAGTTGGAATGTACACTTTGATGAGTTGATCAAAGATTTTAGGTTTATACAAAGTTTATGAGAAACTTGTATTTCCAAAGAAGTGAGTGGGAGCACTATAGAATTTTTGATAAGTATATGTTGTTAACATATTTTTGATCAGAAATGATGTAGAATTTCTGGAAAGCATGCAGGATTATTTGAAAAGTGTTTTCAATGGAAAACCTGGATTAAGCTACTTGAACATTGAGCATCAAGATCTATAAGGATAGATCAAAATCGCTTAATAGTACTTTCAAACGAACACATACAATGACAAGATTTTGAAGGAGTTCAAAATAGATCAGCAAAGAAGGAGTTCTCGACTGTGTTACAAGGTGTGAGTATTGAGCAAGACTCAAGACATGACCACGGCAGAATAGAGAGAAAGGACGAAGGTCGTCCCCTATGCTTAGACGTAGGCTCTACAGTATGCTATGATGTGTACCGCACCTGAAGTGTGCCTTGCCATGAGTCAGTCAAGGGGTACAAGAGTGATCCAGGAATGGATCACAGGACAGCGGTCAAAGTTATCCTTGGTAACTAGTGGACTGAGGAATTTTCTCGATTATGGAGGTGGTAAAAGAGTTCTCGTAAAGGGTTACGCCGATGCAAGCTTTGACACTAATCCAGATTATTCTGAGTAGTAAACTGGATTCGTATAGTAGAACAGTTATTTGGAATAGCTCCAAATAGAGCGTGGTAGATGCATCTAGGAGATGACATAGATATTTGTAAAGCACACACGGATCTGAAAGGTTCAGACCCGTTGACTAGTAACCTCTCTCACAAGCGAGATATGATCAAACCCCATGGGTGTTGGAATCATTGCAATCACATAACGATGTGAACTAGATTATTGACTGTAGTGCAAGTGGGAGACTGTTGGAAATATGCCCTAGAGGCAATAATAAATAGGTTATTATTATATTTCCTTGTTCATGATAATCGTTTATTATCCATTCTAGAATTGTATTGATAGGAAACTCAGATACATGTGTGGATACATAGGCAACACCATGTCCCTAGTAAGCCTCTAGTTGACTAGCTCGTTGATCAATGGATGGTTACGGTTTCCTGACCATGGACATTGGATGTCATTGATAATGGGATCACATCATTAGAAGAATGATGTGATGGACAAGACCCAATCCTAAGCCTAGCACAAGATCGTGTAGTTCGTATGCTAAAGCTTTTCTAATGTCAAGTATCGTTTCCTTAGACCATGAGATTGTGCAACTCCCGGATACCGTAGGAGTGCTTTGGGTGTGCCAAACGTCACAACGTAACTGGGTGGCTATAAAGGTACACTACAGGTATCTTCGAAAGTGTCTGTTGGGTTGGCACGAATCGAGACTGGGATTTGTCACTCCGTGTGACGGAGAGGTATCTCTGGGCCCACTCGGTAGGACATCATCATAATGTGCACAATGTGATCAAGGAGTTGATCACGGGATGATGTGTTGCGGAACGAGTAAAAGAGACTTGCCAGTAATGAGATTGAACAAGGTATCGTGATACCGACGATCGAATCTCGGGCAAGTATCGTACCGATAGACAAAGGGAATTGTATACGGGATTGATTAAGTCCTTGACATCGTGGTTCATCCGATGAGATCATCGTGGAACATGTGGGATCCAACATGAGTATCCAGATCCCGCTGTTGGTTATTGACCGGAGAACGTCTCGGTCATGTCTACATGTCTCCCGAACCCGTAGGGTCTACACACTTAAGGTTCGATGACGCTAGGGTTATAAAGGAAGTTTGTATGTGGTTAACGAATGTTGTTCGGAGTCCCGGATGAGACCCCGGACGTCACGAGGAGTTCCGTAATGGTCCGGAGGTAAAGATTTATATATAGGAAGTATGGTTTTGGCCACCGAAAGTGTTCTGGGCATCACCGGTAGTGTACCGGGACCACCGGAGGGGTCCGGGGGTCCACCAAGTGGGGCCACCAGCCCCAGAAGGTTGCGTGGGCCAAGTGTGGGAGGTAACCAGCCCCAGGTGGGCTGGTGCGCCCCTCCACCAAGGCCCAAGGCGCAGGGAGAGTGGGAGGGGGCAAACCCTAGGTCCAGATGGGCCTTAAGGCCCACCTAGTGGTGCGCCCCCCCTCTCTCCCCCCTTGGCCGCCCCCTAGATGGGATCTAGGGCTAGCCGCCAACCCTAGGGGTGGAAACCTAGGTGGGGGCGCAGCCCCTCCCCTCCCCCTATATATACTTGAGGTTTTGGGGCTGCCCAACATGTGATTCGATCTCCCTCTTGGCGCAGCCCTGCTTCTCTCCTTCCTCCTCTCCCGCGGTGCTTGGCGAAGCCCTGCAGGATTGCCACGCTCCTCCACCACCACCATGCCGTTGTGCTGCTGCTGGACGGAGTCTTCCTCAACCTCTCCCTCTCTCCTTGCTGGATCAAGGCATGGGAGACGTCACCGGGCTGTACGTGTGTTGAACGCGGAGGTGTTGTCCGTTCGGCACTTGGTCATCGGTGATTTGGATCACGACGAGTATGACTCCATCAGCCCCGTTCACTTGAACGCTTCCGCTTAGCGATCTACAAGGGTATGTAGATGCACTCTCTTTCCCCTCGTTGCTGGTTTCTCCATAGATAGATCTTGGTGACACGTAGGAAAATTTTAAATTTCTGCTACGTTCCCCAACAGAAGGAGCTCTACACCTTGGTGGATAAGTGTGCCCAAATAGAGGAGGGAAGGAAGCTGCCCGGTAAAGAAGATTGGACCAACGTTGATGCAGAGGATGATGATGAATCAACCAGTTAGAAGAAGAACAAGAAGCGCAGTAAGAAGCGGAAGGATAAGGCAGTGATGACTGTCGAAGGATCGGGTACACCTGGTAGCGGCAAGATGGCCAAGGCCGAGGTCCCCGGCAAGGAAGCGGTCGTGTGTGCTGACTGTCGGGAGGCCACGGCTGCCGAGAAGGTCGGGAAAGGTGATGGGCCGTATTGCAAGATTCATCAGACCAAAGGCCACGACCTTCAAGAGTGTTATCAGGTTGAGCAGCTTGTTAAGAGACAGAGAGCAGAATATGAGAAGCGCGACAAGGAAAAGGGTCAGAATGTCGCTGGCGGTAAGGGCCAAGGCGGTGAAGGAAATTGCCCCGGCAAACCCTTCCAGAACCAAGGAAAACCCGCCAGAGGTTGAGAGAAGGAAACCTATGATGATGAGAGCGATGAAGGGGATGAAGAGAAAACCAGTGAGTAGGAGTTTTAGAAGGCCACTGACGCCCTATGCATTGACAGGGGTGCATCTTTGCACACCTCTCACCGCCAGCTTAAATAATGGGCACGGGAAGTCAATGGCGTGGAACCAGCGCCAGACGCTTGGAAGCCGCTCAAATGGTCACACACGCCCATCATCTTCAATGAAGAGGATCATCCTAACCGTACCACTGCGGTAGGGTGTTTGCCATTGTTGGTCTCTCCAACAATACGCAACCTCAAGGTCACAAAAATGTTGGTGGACGGCGGGGTCGGGTTGAATCTGATTTCCCCGGCAGTCATCAGCAAACTTCAGATAGCAGAGGATGAGTTGAAAGTCACCGGCACGTTTCAAGGAGTTAATCCTGGCAGGATTCATCCTTAGGGGAAGATAACACTGCTGGTGACGTTTGGGGGAGAGCTGAACTACCGGACTGAGAAGGTTGTGTTTGATGTGGTTGACCTCTGCCTGCCGTACAATGGGATTCTTGGACGCCCAGCCCTGGCTAAATTCATGGCTACAACACTTTGAATATGCCTAGGCCGATGGGAGTCCTTACCATCCCGTCAGACGAGAAGGATGTAATCATTTGCATGGACAAGATGTACCTGGACGCAGTTGCGGCAAAGGCAGCGACAACAGCAGTTTCCGCCAAGGAGGATAGAGGAAAGAAGAAGGGTAGCAAGGACGCTGGCAAGGAATCCGGGAAGCGTACCTCTCCAAAGTGCGCTGTTCCTCTTGATGACTTGCCAGAGAGCTCCAACAGTAAGAGATCCAAGGTCGCTGCACCCCAAGTGAAGAAGGTCCCGGCAGGGCTGGCTAGCGTTGATGGTACTTTCAATATCAACGCCACCCTCGATGACAAATAGGAAAGTGCGCTCGTTGCCTTCCTGCGGGCGAATATCGATGTGTTTGCCTGGCAACCATCTGATATCCCCGGTGTTCCTATGGAGGTAATCGAGCACCACCTTGATGTCTGCCCACACACCTGACTTGTCAAGCAGAAAGTTCAGTAGCAGGCCTGGGAGAAGCAGCAGTTCATTACTTGAAGCAGCTGGTTTGGTCAGAGGAGTGCTACATCCCACGTGGTCGGAAAATCCAGCGGTAGTCCGGAAGGCTAACAAGAAGTGGAGGCTTTGCATAGATTTCACATATCTCAATAAAGCTTGCCTGAAAGACCCGTCTTCCTTGCCGCGCATCGATCAGATTGTGGACTCCACTTCAGGCTGCGATTTGCTCTCCTTTCTGGATGCATATTCTGGGTATCACCAAATCTTCATGTCCAAGGAAGACGAAGAGAAGACATTGTTCATCACTCTATATGTACATACTGTTTTATCCGCATACCATTTGGATTAAAGAGTGTCGTGTCCACTTTTGCAAGGGCAGTCCAGATTGGTTTCGAGCCACAGCTGCATAGAAACATTGAAGCTTATATGGATGATATTATGGTCAAGACCAAGGATAAATCCACCCTTATTCAGGATTTGGAGGAGACATTTGCTAATCTGCACAAGATCAACTTGAAGCTCAACCCGGAGAAGTGTGTGTTTAGCGTTCCCTCCGGCAAGCTGCTTGGGTTCTTTGTGTCGCATCGGGGGATCGAAGCCAATCCCGACAAGATTAAAGCTATCGAGCAGATCCAAGCGCCAAGGACAGTCAAGGATCTAAGGCGACTGATAGGGTGCGTTGCTGCGCTAAGCAGATTCATCTCCAAGTCTGCCGAACGTGCCTTGCCGTTCTTCAAAATTTTGAAGAAGGCAGGGCCCATGAAGTGGACTCCGGAAGCAGATGCAACTTTGCAAGAGTTGAAGACCTACTTATCCTCTGTGCCTATCCTGGTTGCTCCCAAACCACAAGAGCCATTGCTGCTATACTTAGTGGCAAGCAACCAAGTGGTTAGTGCAGCCTTGGTGGCGCAGCGGGAAGTGGACGAAGCAGAAAGTGAGCAAGGGCTGGCAGAGCTAGAGAATAATCAAGAGAACAATGTGCACGGCAGCGAGAGCAACCCCAAGGACACGGCAAGGAAGAAAGTGGTGCGGCGCCCAGTGTACTTCATCAGCTCCTTATTACAGGGGGCTAGATCGAGGTACTCTGGCGTGCAAAAGTTGATCTTTTGTCTCATCATGGCCTCAAGGAAACTGCGCCACTACTTCCAAGCCCACGAGATTACGATTGTCACTCATTTCCCGTTGCAAAGGATACTCCGAAACCCTGAGGTTACCGGCATAATAGTAGAGTGGGATTTGGAGTTATCCAGCTTTGGCCTGAAGTTTGAGAGCACATCAACAATTCAGAGCAGGGCATTGGCAGAGTTTATTGCAGAATGGACGCCAACCCCTGATGAGGAAGTGCCAGGGATAGTTATCCCCGGCAAGGAATTGCCCCAAAAATTGATTATGTATTTCGATGGTGCCTTTTCCCTGCAAGGTGCAGGATCTGGCGTGCTTCTTGTCGCCCCCTCCGAGGAGCACTTGAAGTACGTCGTCCGGATGCATTTTGCCTGGGAAGAGGCAACCAACAATACAGTAGAGTATGAAGGGCTCCTTGCCGGGCTCAGGATTGCCGCAGAATTGGGAATTAAGAGGCTGATCATTTGAGGAGATTCACAACTCGTGGTGAGACAAGTCAACAAGGATTACCGAAGCCCATTGATGGAGGCATATGTTGAGAAAGTGAGGAGATTGGAGGAACGCTTTGACGGATTGCAAACAGAGCACGTACCCCGTGCGGAAAACGGCATAGCTGATCATCTGTCAAAGTGTGTTGCGCACAAGCTTCCTGTGGAATCAGGGACTTTTGTTCTCCATCTTACTCAGCCCTCCGTATCCCCAGCAACAATGGCCCGGAAAAGGAGAAAGTTGGACTCCGGTAAGCCTCTCCCGGTAGAGCCGTCCGCTCCTGGCAGAGACCCTACCAGAAAAAACTCCTCACCACCTGCCGGACCGCACCCTCCAACCGGGCCCATGGTCCCCGCAAACGAGGAATGTGCCCCCGCAGTAGAGGAGGTGCCGCTAGTCCTCGTTGCCGAGCCTCGGACTCCAACTTGGGCAAGGCACATAGTCCACTTCCTCCAAACCGGAGAGCTTCCCGGTGACTAAGATGAAGCTGAAAGAGTAGCCCGGAGGGCCAGGATTTATTAGTTTGTCGATGAAACTCTATATAGAAGGAGGCCCAATGGTGTGAAATTGAAGTCCATCTGCCGGGAAGAAGGAAAGGAACTGTTGGCTGAGATACACAAAGGCTTGTGCGACTTCGACATTGGATCAAGGGCATTAGTTGGGAAAGCATTTCAGCAAGGATTCTATTGGCCCACAGCCCTCCAAGATGCGGTCGAGCTAGTCACCAAATGTGAAACCTGCCAGTTCCATTCCAAGAACATCCACCTGCCTGCCCAAGCTCTTCGTACAATCCCTTTATTATGGCCATTTTCAGTCTGGGCTCGATATCCTCGGCCCCTTCCCCGAGCAATCGGGGGCTTTGAATTCTTGTTCGTTGCTATCGACAAGTTTAAAAAGTGGCTAGAAGTGGTTGCCATGAGAAAGGTGACTGCTCAGTCAGCTATCAAGTTATTGAAACAATTGGTGTGCCGTTTTGGAGTCCCGGCAAGGATCAATACCGACAACGGCACCTAGTTCACGAGCCACGCCTTCATGCAATATGTTCATGCCCTCGGATGCAAGATCTCATTTGCCTCTGTTGCACATCCCAGAAGCAATGGACAAGCTGAGAGGGCGAACGCTGAAGTGCTGCAGGACTCAAAACAAGAACCTTTGATACACTACAGAAGCACGGCAGGCGGTGATCGATGAGCTGCCGGTAGTTCTCTGGTCCCTCAGAATGACACCAAATAGAGCTACCGGGCAGACTCCCTTCTCCCTAGTCTATGGGGTAGAAGCAGTTATCCCCATAGAACTCATTTATGGGTCGCCTCGAGTGCTTGCCTATGATGAAGTAGCGCAAGATCAGCACCGGCGTGACGATGATGTGCTACTCAAGGAGAACTGTCTCCGGGCTGCTACGTGTGCTGGACGCTATCAGCAAGCCCTGCATTGCTATCATATCCGCAGGGTTCATGCCCGGTGTTTTGAGGAACGCGACCTTATCCTTAGGCGCGTTCAGTCCGCCAAGGGTACAAACAAGTTGATGCTAAAGTGGGAATGCCCTTACTGGGTAGTACGAGTCACCAGACCCTGCGTAATCTGTCTGGAGACCGTAGATGGCATTCAATTGCAAAACTCATGGAATATTGAGCATCTCCGCAAGTTCTACCCGTAAGGCGCGGCTGTTGGGCCCTGCCCGGCAACCACCCTTTTGTACAGGCCTTACCTCAGTTGCATGTATCCCCTTTTACAAAGCCAGGCAATGACCCTGAGCAGCAGAGAAATAAACGAAGCGCTGGGGGGGCCGACCAAGTTGCATGCATGCATAAGCATTCCAAGAGCACTGCATAAGCATTTCATGAGCATTTGCATATGCATATAGATAGGATCGCATCTTGCATCATTCCCATCTGCATGAAGCTGCAGGTTCCTGCCGTGAACTTGGCCTCTACAAGGAGTTGGGAAGATGAACCAGTGCTGCGATCTCCGGCAAGCCCAATAGATAAGTTCTATCTCTTGTCCATCAGTGTTCCTTAAGCTATAACTTGTGCATGAGAAAACCTCGCCACTCTTTTGAAACTTAGGTGCTCCCATCCTTGACTCGAATGTTGCTTCGGTTAGAATGGTCGCAGTGGCCTTTGGTAAAAGGAAGTTGGCGGGAGGCTGGTCCCTTTATTTTTTGTCCGGTAGACACAGTTCTCCGGCAAACAAAAGGGTGCCGGTGGGATAGCCTGTCGGAGAAAACTCGTTTATTTACATTAAGGAGGCATCCCACCTCTGCATGGACATATACATGCACGGGTTCCCGGCAAGGTTCATCTTTTTCATTAATATGCTTATAATGCAAGTTCAAGCATTACAGAACACAAACATGGACTCGAGAGATTACATTATTTGAATTAAAATTTGGCAAATGCCTACAGGTTTAAGATTAAAAACGGTAAGTGCCCCGTAATGCGCTTTCTTGTCCCTTTCCTCCTAGGCACGGTCGATGAAGGCGAGGAGGGCAAAAGGAGCGCCTGGGCACAAGCCCAGCCCGCCCCCCTCAGGCTCCAGGAGAGGTAGCCCGGCGGGAGCGGGAGAGCACTGAGGAACGCGTTGATGAAGAGCACAGCGGAGGCGACCTGTCGACCACCGCCACCAGGGCCAGCAGGACGCGGCAGGGCTAACAGAGCCGTAACCCAAGAGGAAGCCTACCGGGGTCCAGCTGGGGGACTGCCGGAGGAGCCAGGGAGCACCCTCCCCACCTCTGCATCCAACTCCCCAGCAAATCACGTTGCAGGGGAGGAGATGCGGATGCAGATGATGGTGCTGCCGCCTGATGAAGATGGTGCGGGCGGCGCTCAACCAGAGTCAAAATCGCCGCCCTCCCGCCCGCTACTGTCGTCATCGTCGTCACTGTCCTCCTCGTCGCTTTTGCTCGAGGAGGAGCTTTCTTCATCGGTTGAGCTCTTCGTGCAGCACCCTAAGCGACCCCATGAACGCCCGAAGATCTTGACAGAGAGCAGGCCGCTCTCCATTAATTTGAACTGGAGAACATGCCCCTCCGAGAAGCCGTGGGCGCGAGCAAAAGTCTTCCAACCACGACAGAGGTACATCACGTGAGGGGCAGGGAAGTCGACATCAACCCACATACCACCATTCCCACAGTCCCTCATGTGCAACCTCAGAGCGCGTGGATGTTCGAGCTGCATCTCCTGCGCAAAGGGAGTTGGAAGGCGAAAGTGACCGCACAGGGGTTTGTACAGCCTGATGATGAACTCTCGAGGTTGGTCCTCGACATGGCCTTCCATTGGGAGAGGAGCCGCCGATGGGGCGCAGCCAAGGCGCCAGCCCAGGCGCCACGACAAACCTCGACCTCGCCCCCTCCCTCCTCCTCTTTTGGCGGGCTCCGCCACCGCAGTGTCCGGAGGGGGAGGGATGCGCCACGACAAACCTCGACCTCGCCCCCTCCCTCCTCCTCTTTCGGCGGGCTCCGCCACCGCAGGGTCCGGAGGGGGAGGGATGCGCCACGACAAACCTCGACCTCGCCCCCTCCCTCCTCCTCATCGTCGTCACTATCCTCCTCGTCGCTTTCGCTCGAGGAGGAGCTTTCATCGTCGGTTGAGCTCTTCGCCACTGCTGGGACGCCGCCGCGCCCTTGCCCTCTCACCATGACTAGAAAGGAAGAGTTGCAGAGGGGGAGAGGAAGAAGGATGTGCAGAAAAGCACTGCCCCAGCCCCTTTTTATAGGAAGATGAGGCAGAGGGCTAGCTTCTCACACAGGAAATGACCGCCCCGCTCCTCCAATACAGCCTCTCTGCACCTTCCGTGGCTCTAAGAATCAAGGCCGACCCTCTGCTCCAACCATCGGCGCTCGGTTTTCGGCCATGACACTCCTCCCCGCGCCCTCCGCATCCACCACCTACCACGCCCAATGCATGCAGAACATGTGGCAGGTGCGTGCGAAACGGGAGGCAAGTGGGATGGCAGTTTCCACCCTGTGATTGTGGGACTTGGGCGATCCGTGGGCCACGATCAAAGTTTTTCCACGACATTGCACACGACGCGTGGGGAAATCGGAAACTGACGCAAGCTCAAGATTAATGAAGAATCAAAGAAGACCTCAAGAGGCCACCCTCTTCAGCAACCATGCCTGCGCACGTACAAGACCCTACCCCAATGACACTCAGCACGTGATCGGGGCAGGCCCGGGGGCTTCTGTCGATGCAACAAACCCTGGGTCTGTTACCCAGACTGTGCACAGGCATGGGGACAAGATTGATGCATGAACCCAAGCCAGAGTACAAGGAACCAAGAGCTTCGAAGAACCAACATACAGATCAAGCCAGAGAAACAAGATGCCACCAGGAGAAAAGCCTCCCTTGCCGGGCAGACGAGCTCAACAAGGACGGGGTCGCCCCCAGAAGAAGACGACCAAGACGTCTCGGCAGGGCCTGCCAGGACTCACGAAGGCAAAACCACCTCACCCGACCACTCCGCCATGACCCACGTCGACGATCGATGCGGTGTCAAGCCGCAAAGTCACTTAGTGGCAGCCATTCGCCACATGGCAGCTTTTCTCTATGGAAGATGCCCAAGAACGACACCCGTCCTGCGACGTGTCAAGCGAGCAGGTGCGAAGCTGGCAAAACAGCCCGGCAAGGCTTGCCGACAACCAATGACGTGACGTTAAGCGGTGCATTTAATGCACCATGTCAGCCTGCATAGTTAGGTATGATAGCACTGTTTGCTATCTTATCAGTCCATAATGACTACTTTGCCATTGTGGTAACCCCTTTAATCTATAAAAGGAGGCCCATGGCAACCGTAGAAAGGGTTAGAAGGTTGGACAACACACACACCTGTACGCGGGTAACCACTACCGCCCCTATCGGGAAAGTGTACTACTCTCCACCACCATTCTTCCACCATCAATCCACCAAAGTAGGAGTAGGGTATTATGCCTCACGGCAGCCCGAACCTGGGTAAAACTGCACGTGTGATAATTGTCGTGCCGCCCCATGTTCTTCTGCTCTTTATGCAACGCGACATCCCCTGCCGAACCAGCAAGGGGCCCTCTAGTCCCCTAGGTGGTAGTGGTTTCCCGCGACATGGTCGTCCAATCCTTCGTCGTCCTAATGGTTTTAAATGAACGTTGTTGTCTGAATGTTGCTATTTAACTGAATATGTATTGGAGATTGGAAAAATTGTCTCTATGACGAATGGGTCCCATGATATGGAGACAACCGTTTGTCGACTTTGACTTCACACGTCGCTTTGGCAACCTTAATATCTATATGGAGTGCGCATATGCATTATGCTGATCATGTATACGGCGAATATGATAGAGTTGCTCTAAGAGACTAGGAGCATCCAGGTACTATAGTTTCTCTCATCCTGAATATAGGGATCCCTCTTGCCCTCACCTGGAGTGGTGGTCACGGCGGGGGCTCTTTGGCTTGACGCCAGATGTCGATGGCCGGTGTGTCGGAGTGCTACGCGCTGGATGGAGGTGGTGTGGGGCGGTGTGGCGCCGTGAAGTGCGCAGGACAGTGACGGCTTGGTGCTCCTCGCCATGATGGAGTTCGTGCCTGGCCAGATCCGCGTCGGCCTGAGGTCAGGGTAAATGGTCGGCGCTCGGCGGGAGGTTTGGTGGCGCGACGGACTTGACAGGGCCTCGCACCGGCGAGGTGGCCTGATTTTGGTGGTCCATTTTTGGTGGCGTCGGCGAGTCCCACGAGCAGGCTGGTGGCGACGCTTTGATGGCTCGACCAAGATGGAGTCTTGGCGAGCAGCGAGTGGTTGGTCACTGATACGTCTGCATCATGTTTACCTACTATTATTTATGATGTTTTTTCTTTTTGGAGTAATTCTAATGCATTTTCTCTCATAATATGCAAGGTACACACAAAGAGGGAGAATTCCGGCAGCTGGAAATTTGGACCTGGAAAAGCTACGTCAGGCCACCTATTCTGCACAACTCCAAACAAGCTGAAACTTCATGAGGAATTTTTATGGAATAAATAAGAAATACTAGAGCAAATAACCACCGGAGGGGGGCCACCTGGTGAGCACAAGACACCAGGGCGCGCCTGGCCCCCCAGGCGCGCCCTGGTGGGTTGTGCTCAGCCCGGCCCAACTCCGGTGCCCATCTTCTAGTATATAAGTTGTTTTGACCTAGAAAAAATAAGGGAAGGACATTCGGGACGGAGCACCACCATCTCGAGGCGGAACTTGGGCAGGAGCACTTTTGCCCCCCTGCGGAGCGATTCCGCCCGGGGAACTTCCCTCCCAGAGGGGAAATCATCATCATCATCATCATCACCAATAGCTCTCCCATCTTGGGGAGAGCAATCTCCATCAACATCTTCAACAACACTATCACCTCTCAAACCCTAGTTCATCTCTTGTGTTCAATCTTTGTACCAGAACTATAGATTGGTGCTCGTGGGTGACTAGTAGTGTTCATTACATCTTGTAGCTCATTACTATATGGTTTATTTGGTGGAAAATTATATGTTCAGATCCAATATGCTATTTAATACCCCTCTCATCTTGAGCATGATTATCATTTGTGAGTAGTTACTTTTGTTCTTGAGGTAACAGGAGAAATCATGTTGCAAGTAATCAGGTTGGGAGTTGGTGGTGTGGGAGTGGTTACCCAACTGGGGCGGCTGGTCGTCAGTCCTTAGCTTTGCAGCTATGTCGGCAAGTGCCGCGATGGCGGCGGTGTGAGGCCTATTGGACAGTGCCTCCAATTCCATGGAGGTGTGGAGATGGGCTACGTGCGGATGAAAATCTTGCACGGCTTCTGCCGGGCTGGTGATGATGGCACCTATGGTTGTCAGTCTCCTCCTTTGAGGCATCACCGAGCGTGTTCGGCTTTCCGCTCACGCTCTTGAGGTTGGTGGATGTCTCCGGGAGAAAGCCATCATTCAACTCTTGGATTGGCACGATGGTGGTGTCCTCGACGTTGCTCCTCTGTTGGGAGCATTATGTTTGGAGACTTGTTGGATCCTCATTGCTCTCTTCCAGTGTTCATCGTTGTTCTTATTCGATCCTCCGTGGCGCTATGTACGCCCATCGCCGGTGTGCCCAAGACGGTAGCTTCCCGGAGCAAATCGAGTCCTGCCATCCATCTGCCACTTTTTCTTAGGCTCTTAGGGTGGATGGTTTGTTGGAAAGTAAAGTTCTACGACAGTTGATGGTCTCCGAGGTGCCCGACATTGGTTGAGATGTGGTTTTGTGTATCTTTCTAGGATGGGCTCTTTTTCATTGTAGCTCGCTTTGCGTGGTGTTTGCCCTTGGTCCTGCCAGGTGTGGTGTTCATGCTATGCTCGTTGTTCGCATCTAGTGGCGAGTTTCTTGTAACTAACATTTATATAACTAAGCGCCTAATAAAAAGTGATGGTGATAGATCAGAAACTAGCACTCAAAAATATATCATACTGAACTTTTATTCAACTAAATCACAAAATAACTAAGGGTCGAGCTAAGATAGTTAAAGGTAATAAAAGTGATGGTGATACGATATCGGGGCATCTCCCCCAAGCTTGGCACAAGCCAAGGGGAGTGCCCATACCTGTGTGCTCAAGTCTCCTTTGGTGGGGATGATGAAGGTGGTGATGAGGTAGTAGTGTCACACTTTTGCCTCAATAGGTACTCCAAGCTACGGATGATGCTCCAGAGGGCGATGATTTGCTCTTCTAACAAAATATTTTCACGAGTGAGATATTTATTCTGAACACGAACTGTTTCGAAGGCCCTAAAGGCTTCAGTTTCAGTAGGGGTGAGATGGTTGTAATAAGGTTGAAGGATATCTTCTTCCTCCGTTAGCATAGCCTACCCTCCTTCTTGATCTTGACCTCCCGCAACTTCCTTTCCCTCGTCCTCCTTGGTGACTTCTTTTGGTCCCTCTCTGTTCAGTTCCATCTTCATCAACCGAGCATCTTATTCTACGTTGTTGGAGGAGGGAGAAGACATGATGCCTGGCTTGATAAATCTGACAAAGAAACATCGCGAAACAAGAACAAAATATTTTTCTGCGATATGGTGGTCAAATTGTCCAAGGGTATATATAAATATTTTTTTATCTTGGGAAACAAGTATATGGAAGGAAAACGGAGTCGGGAAGGTGCACGAGGGGCCCACTACTCACCAGGGTGGACTAGGTGGGGCGGCGCGCCCTGGTGTCTTGTGGGCACCTGGGTTGCCTTCCCGGTCATTTCATATTTTCCTATTTTTCTAATATTCCAAAACTGTCAGAAAATATTTTGTGGATTTTTTGGAGTCCGTTTACTTATCGTATCATGTACCTCTTCCTTTTTAGGGTTCTGAAGTGCTCTGGAAGGTTTCTTTTATGTGTTCCTCCGGTGTCATGGTTTGAATAATATTAGTTTCAACATTAATAGGCGTACCTAAGATATAGTGCTTAATTATTTACCCATTAACCACCTTCGGATTAGTACCTTCGGCATTATTAATCTTGATGGCTCCAGAGCGATAAACTTCTTTGATAATATATGGTCCTTCCCATTTGGAAAGAAGTTTTCCTGCAAAAAATCTAAAATGGGAGTTGTACAGTAGAACATGTTCACCAACTTTGAATTCTCGTTTTTGGATTCTTTTGTCATGCCATCTTTTAACTTTTTCTTTGAATAGTTTGGCATTTTCATAGGCTTGGTTTCTCCATTCGTCTAGTGAGCTAATATCAAATAACCTATGTTCATCGTCAAGTTTTAAATCATAATTAAGTTCTTTAATTGCCTAATATGCCTTATGTTCTAACTCAAGAGGCAAATGACAAGCTTTTCCGTAAACCATTTTGTATGGAGACATACCCATAGGATTTTTATAAGTTGTTCTATAGGCCAAAGTGCATCATCTAGTTTCTTAGTCCAATTCTTTCAGGACCTATTGATAGTTTTTTGTAATATTTATTTTATTTATCTATTGCTAAGTTCAACTTGACCACTAGATTTAGGATGACACGGTGATGCAATTCTATGGTTAACATCATATTTAGCAAGCATATTACAAAAAGCACCATGAATAAAGTGTGAACCACCATCAGTCATTAAATATCTAGGGACTCCAAACCTTGGGAAACAAACTTCTTTAAACATTATAATGGAGGTGTTATGATCAACACTGTTAGCTGGAATAGATTCTACCCACTTAGTGACATAATCAACAGCAACCAAAATATGTGTATACCCATTAGAGGAAGGAAAAGATCTTATATAATCTAAACCCCAAACATCAAAAGGTTCCACAACAAGTGAATAGTTCATAGGCATTTCCCAGTGCTTACCGATATTACCAATTCTTTGACATTCATCACAAGACAAGACAAACTTCGGGTATCCTTGAAAAGAATAGGCCAATAAAAACCAGATTGCAATACCTTATGAGCAGTTCTATCTCCTGCATGATGCCCTCCATAGGTTTTGGAGTGACACTTCCGTAGGATTTGTTCATGTTCATGCTCAGGTACACAACGTCTAATAATACCATCTACTCCCTCTTTATAAAGATGTGGATCATCCAAAAAGTAATGTTTTAAGTCATAGAAGAATTTTTTTTTCTTTCGTTGGTATGTGAAACTAGGTGGTATAAATTTAGCAACAATATAATTAGCATAGTAAGCATACCAAGGAGTGTTATGAGAAGCATTTATGATAGCTTGTTGTTCATCAGGGAAGCTATCATCAATACGTAGTGGGTCATCAAGAATATTTTCTAACCTAGACAAGTTATCCGCTACGAGATTCTAAGCTCCTTTCCTATCAGTAATATGTAAATCAAATTCTTGTAGCAAGAGAACCCACCTAATGAGTCTAGGTTTAGCATCTTTCTTTTCCATAAGATATTTTATAGCGGCATGATCGATGTGAACAATTACTTTGGAATCAACAATGTAAGATTTGAATTTATCACAAGCAAACACAACTGCTAAAAAATCTTTTTCAGTAGTAGCATAATTTCTTTGGGCACTGTCTAGAGTTTTGCTAGCATAATGGATAATATTTAATTGTTTATCAACTTTTTTTCCTAGGACAGCACCAACAACATAATCGCTACCATCACACATAATCTCAAAAGGTAAGTTCCAATTAGGTGGTTGAACAATAGGTGCAGAAGTTAAGGCTTTCTTAAGTGTTTCAAAGGCTTCTACACAATCATCATCAAAAACAAATGGAACATCCTTTTGTAAAAGATTAGTAAGAGGCCTAGAAAGTTAAAGAAGTCTTTGATGAACCTCCTATAGAAACCAGCATGACCGAGGAAACTATGAATACCTTTAGTGTCTTTAGGACATGGCATTTTCCCAATTGCATCAACTTTAGCTTTATCCACCTCAATACCTTGATTAGAAATTTTATGCCCCAAGACAATTCCTTCATTAATCATAAAGTGACACTTCTCCCAATTCAAGACAAGATTAGTTTGTTCACATCCCTGCAAAACTCGATCAAGGTTGCTTAAGCAATCATCAAAAGAAGTTCCATAAACGGAAAAAATCATCCATGAAAACCTCAACAATCTTTTCACAAAAATTAGAGAATATGGTAGTCATACATCTTTGAAAGGTAGTAGGTGCATTTCATAAACCAAAAGGCATACGTCTATAAGCATAGGTTCTAAA
The DNA here is from genome assembly GCA_032464435.1 of Aegilops umbellulata. Classification (NCBI taxonomy): domain Eukaryota; kingdom Viridiplantae; phylum Streptophyta; class Magnoliopsida; order Poales; family Poaceae; genus Aegilops; species Aegilops umbellulata. The sequence continues at coordinate 329,901,568 of CP136056.1, read as the reverse complement.
AGGACATGTAAAGGTGGTTTTCTCTTGATCAGGTTGTGATACAGGTATTTGAGAGAAACCAGAATATCCATCAAGAAAACAAAAGTGTGTGTGCTTAGATGGTCTTTCTAGCATTTGATCAAGGAAAGGCAGAGGGTAATGATCTTTTCTAGTAGCTTTATTTAATTTTCTAAAATCAATTACCATTCTATAGCCAGTAGCAATTCTTTGTGGGATGAGTTCATTTTTATCATTAGGAACAACAGTAATACCTCCCTTTAGGAACAACAAGACTTACCCATCTACTATCAGTTGTGGGATAGATTATACCTGCTTCCAGAAGCTTTAGTATTTCAGTTCTTACCACTTCTTTCATCTTAGGATTCAATTGTCTTTGGTGATCAACAACGGGTTTAGCATCATGTTCCATATTAATCTTGTGCTGACAAAGAGTGGGACTGATACCCTTAACATCATCAAGAGTATATCCAATAGTGGCACAGTGCTTCCTCAGAATTTTTAATAATCTCTCTTCTTCATGTTCTGAAAGGTTAGCACTAATAATAAAAGGATATATCTTTTTTCTCATCAAGAAAATCATACTTCCGAGTGTCAGGCAGTTTCTTTAATTCAAACACAGGATCACCTTTAGGTGGAGGAGGACCTCCTAGAGTTTCAATAGGCAAATTGTGTTTAAACAGAGGTTGTTGTTCAAAGAATATTTTATCTATTTCATTTCTTTGACGCAAGTGCATATCATTCTCATGGTGTAGCAAGTATTGTTCTAGTGGATCAGTAGGAGGTACGACAATAGAAGCAAGACCAATTATTTCATCTTTACTAGGCAATTCTTTATTATGAGGTTGTTTATGAAACTTAGAGAAATTAAACTCATGAGACACATCACCAAGACTAACACTAACAGTTTGTTTTTCACAACCTATCTTAGAATTGACAATGTTCAAGAAGGTCTACCAAAGATAATGTTACAAAAGTCATCTTGTGGGGAACCAAGGACTAGAAAATCAGTAGGGTATTTTATTTTACCTCACAAGACTTCAACATCTCTAACTATCCCAAGTGGTGTGATGATATCTCTGTTAGCAAGTTTAATAGTAACATCCATGTCTTCTATTTCAGCGGGTGCTATGTCATTCATAATTTCTTGGTATAAGGTAAAAGGAATAGCACTCACACTAGCACCTAAATCACATAAACCATGATAGCAATAACCACCTATTTTGACTAAGACAACAGGCATGCCAACAACCGGTCTATTTTTATCTTTAGTGTCTGGTTTGGCAGTTCTAGCAGCTTCATCACAGAAATAGACAACATGCCCATCAATATTTTTGACCAAGAGATCTTTAACCATAGCAACACTAGGTTCTACTTTAATTTGTTCAGAGGGTTTAGGTGAATTAATATTACTTTTGCGAACCTATATTGATACCTTAGCATGTTCCTTTATCTTAACAGGAAAAGGAGGTTTTTCAATGTAAGCAGTAGGAACTACTATATCAACATTGTTAATGATAGTTTCATCTTTAGCTATAACCGGTTCTTTGATTTCTTCTTTAATAGGGGGTGGTATTTAAACCACTTCTCCTTAGGGAGATCAACATGAGTAGCAAAAGATTCACAAAAAGAGGCTACTATCTCAGAATCAAGTCCATATTTAGTGCTAAACTTGTGAAAAGCATCCTATTCACAAAATATTTAACACAATCAAACTCAAGCTTAATACCTGACTCTTTACCTTTGTCGAGTCCCAATCTTCAGAGTTGCGTTTAATTCTTTTCAAAATATCCCACTTGAATTCAATAGTCTCCTTCATAAAAGAACCAATACAAGTATCGAGCATGGATTGATCATCACGAGAAAGCCAAGTATAAAAATTCTAAATAATAATTTCTCTTGAGAGCTCATGATTGGGGCATGAATATAACATTGAATTAAGCCTCCCCCAAGCTAGAGCTGTACTTTCTCCTTCATGAGGCCAAAAATTATATATATAATTCCGATCACGATAAACTAGATGCATAGGATAAAACTTTTGGTGAAATTCCAATTTCAATCGATTCCAGTTCCATGATCCAATATCATCGTATAGCCTATACCATGTCAATGCTTTTCCCTTCAAAGATAAAGGGAAAACCTTCTTCTTAACTTCATCTCTGGGTAAACCTGCAAGCTTAAATAATCCACAAATTTCATCCACATGTAACAAATGCATATCGGGATGTTTCGTTTCGTCTCCTGCATAAGGATTAGCTAGAAGTTGCTCTATCATACCCGAAGGAATTTCATAACTAATATTTTTAGTAGGTGAAGTAGGTTGAGGGGTAACTCTTTGTGTTGTCGGTCAAGGTGAAGATACCCCGAACAAACCCCTCAAAGGATTGTTTTGCATAGTAACAAGTGAAAGTAAATTTCAGCATGTAGTATAAGTTTTCCCTTACCGATTTCCACTTATCAAGAGCGCTTCACTCCCCGACAACGGTGCCAGAAAAGAGTCTTGATGACCAACAAGTATAGGGATCAATCATAGCCTTTCAATAAGTAAGAGTGTCGAACCCGACAAGGAGCAGAAGGAAATGACAAGCGGTTTTCAGCAAGGTAATTTCTGCAAGCATTGAAATTGTCAGTAACAGGTAGTTTGATAGTAAGATAATTTGTAACGGTCAAGTAAGGGTAACGGTAAATAAAGTGCAGCAAGATAGCCCAATCCTTTTTTTTAGCAAAGCACAGGCCAAAACGATCTCTTATAATAAGCAAAGTGTTCTTGAGGGAACACGGGAATTTCATCTAGTCACTTTCATCATGTTGGTTTGATTCGCATTCGCTACTTTGATAATTTGATATGTGAGTGGACCGGTGCTTGTGTGTTGTTCTTACTTGAACAAGCCTCCCACTTATGATTTACCCCCTCTCAAGCATCCGCAACTATGAAAAAAGTATTAATATAAAATCTAACCATATCATTAAATATATATATGGATCCAAATCAGCCCCTTACGGAATAGCACATAAACTAGGGTTTAAGCTTCTGTCACTCTAGCAACCCATCATCTAATAACTACTCAACAATGTATTCCCTTAGGCCTAAAGATGGTGAAGTGTCATGTAGTTGACGTTCACCTAACACCACTAAAAGAATCACAATATACATATCATCAAAATATCGAACACATATCAAATTCACATGATTACTTGCAACATGACTTCTCTCGTGACCTCAAGAACACAAGTAACTACTCATAAATAATATTCATGCTCAAGATCAGAGGGATATTAAATAGCATAATGAATCTGAACATATAATCTTCCACCAAATAAACCATATATATAGCATCAACTACAAGATGTAAGCAACACTACTAGTCACCCACATCTACCAATCTGAGGTTTCGGTACAAAGATTGAACACAAGAGATGAACTAGGGTTTTGAGATGAGATGGTGTTGTTGAAGATGTTGATGAAGATTGGCCCCAAAGATGAGAGGGTTGTTGGTGATGACGATGGCTTCAATTTCCCCATTCGGGAGGGAAGTTCCCCCGGCGGAATCGCTCCGCCGGAGGGCAAAGGTGCTCCTGCCCAAGTTCCGCCTCGAGACGGTAGCGCTCAGTCCCGAAAGTCCTCTCGGTCAAAAGACCTTATATACCATAAGATGGGCACCAGATGTCGGCCAGGCTGCCCACCACCCACCAGGGCACACCTGGGGGGTTGGCGTGCCCTGGTGTCTTGTGGGCACCTGGCAGCCCCCCTCTGGTAGTTCTTTTCTCCAATATTTATTATATATTCCAAAATAATTCTCCATAAAATTTCAGCTCATTTGGAGATGTGCATAATAGGTATCTCTGACATAGCTTTTTCGGGTCCAGAATTCCAGCTGTCGGTATTCTCACTCTTTGTGTAAACCTTACATATTATGAGAGAAAGGGCATTAGAATTACTCCATAATGTGTTATTATGCATAAAAACATTATAAATAACAGTAAGAAAACATGATGCAAAATAGACGTATCATGCCGCGACGGCGGCGGGTAGCGTCCGTTGTAGTGTTGGATGCGGGCGGCGTTCTCCTCCGCTAGGATCTCCGGTCATCGCGGGCCACCGAGCGCGTGGCGCTGCTTTGACCGCTCCGTCAGTGGCAGGCTTTGCCAAAAGTCGCCTATGGTTGCGGCTGCTGGAGGGGAAGGCGGCTAGGGTTTTGTGGAGGTGGCTATGGTTTGGTGGACACGTACGACGGAGAAGGCTATGGGGCGGCGAGGGGAGAAGAGGGGTGCACACCGGTGCACCCCCGCGCGACTATAAAATGCATTAATAGACGACTACCGGGAACACCAGCAATGCGACTCCTTGCATGGGAAACCGTGCGATGCGTACTGCCTGTGTGTGAAAGCGCTGATGTGACCCTAGTGTATGTACTCATGCATGCGGGCACGCACACCGCCGATTGTGTGAGCGCCACCTGGTACGGTGTGCCCACGCGTTAGTAACAATGTCGGCTAACAGTCAACTCCCTTGGCTAACGGCAAACCCCGGTTTGGACAACAGATTTTATGAGAAGCTGATTTTGTGGGAAGTTTTTTAAAATCATGATTCTGCAGAATCCTGCACAAAAAGAACTGGGCCTACATCTATCACCGAGTGGTGGAACGAGGGCACTTGCACCATGAGCAAAAGGACTGTTGCGACTGCAATATACACTGCACTGAATATTTAGAAGGGGCGTAATAGAAGGGTCCGTCTTCGAAAGTGCCTTTCTACACCCCGAAGCAAATGCTCCTGGTGTGAACAGTAAAACCAAAAAATAGAAAAAAAAACAAAAAATTCTGAATTTTTTGACATACTTCCACCAATTGGTAAACTTTTGTAGAAATATTCGGAATATCGTGCACCCAAAATTTCATCGCGAAATCACATTGGTGGAAGTCGTGCCAAAAAAACAAAATCAGAGCTCCAAAATGCTTTTGTAAGTAACATTTTCAGATCATTGGTTTTTTTACCATACCTTCCACCAATGTGATTTTGCAATGAAAATTTTCATGCACAACAAACTTTTATGGGAGTATGCCGCAAAAAAATTTCAGGTCCTGGTGTGAACAGTAAAAAAATGTGAATACCAGGTGGCTACAAGTTTTTACTGTTTTTATTGTAAACAAAAATGTGACTTGTAGTCAGGTCCTGGTGTGCTACAAGGAATATAAAAAATGTTAAAAAAACTGAAAAAAATGTGAGTGTTTACAAGGAATGTGACTACAAGTCTTAAAAATTTCAGGTCCAAAGTCAAAGCGCACATGAAGACATAAAATTGTGAAATTTAGCATGAACAGTGTAAAAAAGATAAAAGCAACATTGACACTATTCACATCTGGATTTCATTTTTTTGTTTCTCAATGTGCGTTTCGAGTTTGGACCTGAAACTTTTAGGGGTTGAAGTTACATTCTTTGTGAACATTCACATTTTTTTCAATTTTTTTAAAACATTTAAGAATGTTCTTTTAGTTTGGAGCACCGGGAGTACACCAGGAGTACCAGGTACTTTCCCCAAGCAAGACATCCTGCAGCAGAACCTATCCATCCATTGTTATCCGATGTTGAGAACCTACCTGAACCTGTCTAGCTTTAGCTCCTGTAGGTGACGGACACCTTAAACCCATATTCTTGTAACACTTAAGACGTCTGTGTTTGATTTTCTCCTGCTTAATATGTCGGCGTACTAACCGCCAATTCCTCAACAAAAAATTATCGTAGAATCCTACAGACAACATTTCATACAACAACAAAATCATCGCCTGCAAGCTGTCTGTAAGATCCTACAGACTGTTGTGGATCTACATAGAATTTCTTTCTCTCCCCCTTTTCTCTTTCGTCCACATTTTTAATTTTTATGTCACAACTTGTGTAGAAATCTGAACTAAACACTATTGTATCTAACTAAATGGATACATCAGATACACGCGCCGGCATTTTGAGCTAGATCATCTGCTAAGGTAAGGGTGCTGCAAGCTGTGCAACAAATACAGACAAGCGATGATTTCATCAGAAACCAATGATTAATACACCGGACACCGGCACGAGCTACCTAAAGAAGCTGGGTCAATGTCTCGACGTGCAACAGTTGTTCGAATGCCAGATGACCCGTGTACCATAGTGTTGCATTTCTTTTGCGTGCAATCTCAGCTCAATCGAACCACTTGGAACAAAGCAGTAAAAAGAAGTACGGGAGATCTCACGTTCCAGATCCGATTTGGTCTAGTCCATCTTTTGTTGAACAGAGACCCCAGGCCATACATTAGTCCCAGGGCTATGTCGCCTAAACAGATCCGAGGGAGAAGTCGTCAAAACCTGGAGATCTCTACACAATTTTGATGAACAACTTTTTTCCTAAAAAAAAAAAGGAGAGCTCCTTTTTTTAAGGCCAACCTGGAAAGCTCCGCCACATCTGCAACTATACCTGGCCATGGGAAGCCCGCCCGGCCCGAAAAGGCCCGACCCAGCCCGGCCCGACGCTGCCCCCGAGCCGGGCTCGGGCCTAGATTTTGAGCCCGAAAGCCGGGCCGGGCCGGGCCCGGGCCCGTCGTTTTTGCATTTCTCTGAAGGTCGGGCCGGGCCGGCCTGAAGCCCGACGGGCTTTTACGTGTTCGGGTCGGGCTCAGGCCCAGAAAACAGACCCGATGGCCGGGCTCCGGCCTGGGTTTTTTACGTCGGGCTTGGCTAGGCCCGGCCCGAAGCCCGGCCCGGCCCGAGGTATGGCCAGGTATATCTGCAACCTCCAATAATGCTAAACATATAAAGAGTTACACGCAATTACACGATGACTAGGCTTCTTTCTTTCTAACTAACCACCCCCTGATTTTCATGGGGGCGAGCCTCTTCTCCCCCTTAACCTCCAATCACAACCCACCTGTTTGTAAAACCCATGTAAACCTACGTATGTGTAGCATTACTCCTGCACCCCCCCGCCCCCGCCCCACTTCACCCTTTCCACACCGAGTTTTTTCTTTATTTTCATTTTTCGTTTTTTCGTTTCTATTTTCTTTTTTATTTTCCTTTTCCTTTCCTAATTTTTGTTTTTCCGTTCCAAATTCGCAAACAATTTCTGAAATCTGCGAACAATTTATCAAAATGATGATTTTTTAAAAAAATCGAACATCTTTTCAAATCTGTGAACATTTTTTTAAACATCAAATTTAAAAAAAAATTATCAAAGTAACAATTTTTCACAAAATTCAAAAAAACCATATTTTTTAAATGTTCATCACATTCAAAGAATATTTACTAAGTTAATTTTGTTCATTAATTTCAATAATTTTAATTTAAGTTAAATGTGTTCATCAAAATTAAAAAATGTTCATCCAAAATTCAAATTGTGTTCATCAAAATTAAAAAACACTTTTTAAGATTTTGTTTTTTTAATTTGTGCACATTTTCCAAAAAATTTGGACATTCTTTTGCATTAGTGAATATTTTTTGTTATTCTAATTTTGTTTAGATCCCGAACTTTTTAAACAGAAAAAAAGGGGAGCCCCATCCCACACCTGGGCCGCCCCAAGGTCGCCCATGGGAAAGAGGGGGAGGCGCCCAGCATGCAGGTCGCTGTATAGGAGCTCCTGAGAGCTCCTACTAGGGAGGAGACCTCCTATCTGCCACCTTGAGCGTCAGACAAGCGCCTACATCTCCCCTTTGTGGGACTCGGCCCAATGCGTGTTGGCACGCTCGTTCGCATGACTCGCCTGAATTCGTTTCTTTTCACTTGACCAAAAAAATTGGCGGTTTGACCATTCACCCATTGTCCAGTTGACCATTTGACCATTGACTTTAAAGGAAAGGTTCACGGCATTGAAAAAAGTTCATGCATTTGAAATAAGTTCATGATTCTGAATAAAGTTCACAAATTTAGAAAAAATCCATGAATTCAACAAAACATGATTTTGGAAAAAGTTCTTGATTCTGGATTTTAGAAAAGTTCGCAAACTTGAAAAGTTCATAAAATTCAAAAACGAATTCATGAATTTGAAAAAAGTCTGCCCATCTGAAAAAATTGACTAATCTAGAAAAAGTTTATGAATTTGAAAAAAAAATCATGATTTAGAAAAAATGAAAAGATAAAAAAAGGAAAAGGAAATTAAAACGAGAAAACTGAAGAAGATTTGTCCAAACAAACATATAAAACCTAAGAAAAAACGGTCAAACAAAAGTACTGGCCATAAGCTACTAGAAGCTTCCCAAACCAATCCCCACTCGAGTTTCTCGCTCAATTAACGCCTTATACGGGCTGGCCCATACATGATCAAGCTAAGTGGGAGGGGTGTGTGGTGGAGCTAAATCCGCCAGATCCCCCCGTAGGGTATCCTAACTAGGCAACTTGGCACGATGGTAACAGATGCAAGGTTTACCTATGTTCATGCCCTCCAGAGGAGATAATACCCTACACCATGTTTGTGTTTTATTGCGTCGGGGTGTATACAAAGTACATGCAAAGTATCAAAGGGATTGAATATGACCTACAACGAGCCCGCCCCGGCTTATATAACATACCGGGGTTTTTAGAGTCCACACAACTAGGTCGGTGATGTTGGCAGAGATAGAGTCCTTCACAACTATGGTATCTCTAGGTTGTGTTCCAAGTCTTCTAGAATCTACACATAACCCACTATGGGCCGCCAAAGTGGCCCAGGATGGAACTGACCATGCCGGGAACTGGCGTGGCGAGGACCCTCTCCACTGGGACACCGACATAGCCATGAACCAATCTTCAAGCCCGACTGCTGCTCGGGTCATCCAAGCTGTACGCCATATTCAGTCGTCTGCTTGAAACTAGTTTAATGGAACGTCCCCCGAACAGCGTATTTTTGCAGCCATTTTAGTCGAGCAGCCTCTGAGGCGATGTAGACCACCTCGGTCTAAAAGATGTAGAAGGCCTTGGCCGACCTATGTACAAGAAAGGTCTCCCACGTAGTCCGCCGCTTGACAGGCTAAGTTCCCGTGTGGCATGGTCAGAGGCTGCCTGACTAGCTTTGACAAGTTAGACTGGTCTCAGTAGGTAGCCCCACGAGACCACGTGTCGCCCTGAACCAACGGTCAAAGTAGTGTGCATGAGTGGGCTAGGGGGCCACCAATGACACGTCCCGTCATGGGCTTTGTTTTTTCCTGCGAGCCTTAATGGTGATACCTCAATTCCCGCGCAATTAACTTCGTCGCATGGGGTATGCGAAGAGATTATGCGCCACACGGCAAGGATTGTCTGCCCATAATTTGTACAAACACTACAATGAAGCAGAGAAAAGAAAAAAAAAGAGCATCATATGGCCTTTACTTCCATTCGGTCTAGTCCATGTTTTGTTGAGCAGAGAGCCCATCCCATGCATCAGGCCCGGGCATGCGTGGCATAAACACAGCCGAGTGGCCGGGCTGCACGGAGTGATGGCCAGCCCACTTTCATCCGGTTAGCACCCTGTTGAGGAGAGAAGCTCCAACTATGTGCGGCACATAGTCGCCGCAATGATCGGCACATAGGATTTTTCATGCTCAGTGCCTTCGTTCGGGCTCCAGTGAGTGGCACATCTCCATGTTCGAATCCCCGACTATGTGCCACATATTTTTTGAATGGGCTTTGAATAGGGTGCTAATCCAAGCATGGGAGATGGGCTGGCCCACTTTTGTTCTTTAATTTTTTTTCATGTCATGTTTTCCTTTTCCCCCCTTTCAAGTTTATTTTTCTTTTTTTACAGTGTTCATATTTTTTCCAAAACTGTGTGGAACTTTCAAAAAAAAATTTGTTTTCTAATAAATTGTTCAAAACTTCAAACAGTTCCCGTTATCAAATTTTGTTCATAATTTCAAAAAAGCTTGCATTTTTAAAATATGTTTAGGCATTTAAAAATGTTTCCGTGTCTCAAAAAATGTTTTTGTTTTCAAATTTTGTCCAAAAATGTTCATGTTTACGAAAATTATTGAACTTTTCATATAAAAATGTCATGTTTTTCAAAAATTTGGTCATAATTCAAAAATTATTCCTACTGTTAGAAAAATTCACAATTCTAAATAATGCTTGTGTTTTGGAAACAAATGTTTGATAATTTCTTAAAAAGTTCATGATTTTCAAAATTTCATTACAAAATTAAATATTATTTCATTTTCAATTTTTTTTCACATTTTCTAAAAGCAAATCATGTTGTCAAAAACTATTCGAAACTTTAAAAAATTATTCTACATTTCAAGAAATGTTCAAAAAATGGGCCTGTTGCTGCAGTTAGTTCTTAAATGTTCCTGCTACATATTAGTCTCGAACAATGATTGACTCCACTGACTAACTGGGACTCCTGTGTGCGAAACATGGGTAAATTGGTGTAATAAGCGGCACATCGGAGGTCCTAGTGGCTGGGGTAAACCCATGCTGGGCTTGGTGGGGCCCTAGGCACCCACTCAATTCCTGGGTTTCTAGCCTTGAAGGCTAGTTGTTCTACTTGGTCCTCTGTTAGCAAGATAAGTGTGGCCCCACTCACTAGGCCCCCACTAAAAGTATGGCCTAGGTCCACCCTGCCTAGTGGGCAGCGCTTTGCCTCCCTTATGGCAATTCCTAATCACGCATGGGTAATTTCATGCATGAGAGCAGATAATCAAGGGCTCCCGCTGTGGTCACTTTCTTGGGCTTAGGAGTGCGCCAAGTGGGGCGGCCAGCGGCCACCACGTGTGGTGCGTTGAGCGCACCATCGGGATTTTGTTTATGCGTTTTTTTGAAAGCAGTGTTTTCCGGTGAAAAGCACGACTGTGCCTCCCAAAAAAGGGAAAATCATAGTTTATACATTCACAAGAGCCACAATTGTATTCCCCGGAACGAGAAAAAGAACAGTCTGTACTTCTCGAAATGGAAAAGTATAGCTCATGCTTCCATGAGAAGCATAAATGTGCTTGCAAAAAAGAGAAAGGGACAACTATGCACCCCCCCAAAGTGATCAAAACTGTGCTTCCAGGTTCTGATTTTTTTTGCACAATATTTGTTTTTTTCTATTCCTGTTCCTTTTTTTCATGAAAAAGGTCATCGAAACTTATTAACATAGGATCTAGTTTCGAAGATCTTGATGTGAGAACCCAACAGTGAAAACGATTCGTGATTTGTATGCAAGGATAGAGAGATAAAGTGTTTGAAAAACTTGTCACGACGAGAGAAGATGGAGGTGACCATTGCAAAGGAGTACCACTTAATCAGTGATTTCATGCATAGGTCCAAAGTCAGCGAGCACACACACACCCTCCCGCTTCAGCACACGCCGTATTGGGCAGCCCTAGTTTGTATTTTTGTGTGTTTTCCATTGGTTTTGAGTAAGTTTTAGAACCTCTTATATCCAGTTTTTTTTTCTAGTTTTATCCGTTCGGTTTTTTCTTGGAATTCATTTTTCATTTTTCATTTTTCCTTCAAATTCATGAATTTTTTGGAATTGATATATATTTTTAAAAGTATCAATATTTTTATATACATGAATATTTTTAAAATTCATAAATATTTTTTCTAAATTCACAAACATTTTTTGAATTCCAATTTTTTTATATTTCTCAACATTCTCAGAAATAACGAAAAAATCATTGATTTTTTGAATTCATGAATATTTTAAAACTCACAAAATACTAATTTTAATTTTGTGACATATTTAAATTAAAGAACATTTTCTTAAATCACTACTCCCACTTATCCATAAAAACTCACTTAGTTTTAGTTCAAATGGAAACTAAAACCTGACACTTATTATGGATTGGAGGTTGTAACTTTTTTCAAAATTTTAAACATATTTTGAATTCATGAATATATTTTTATTTCAAGAAAGTTTGAAAATTTCATGAACATATTTTGTTTTGTGAACTTTCTTTGAATTCATTATCATTTTCCAAATTTGCTAAGAGTTTTTGAATTTGATGAGAATTTTTTATTTCACAACCATTTTCATTTTGCCAAAAATATTAAAATCATAGCTATTTTTTAGAAGTTGAGGACATTTTTGTATCCAAGAACATTTTTAAAAGTTCCTGAAAAATTATTTAAAATAATAAATATTTTATGAATTAGTAACTTATTTTGAATCATTTTTTGAAAGTTGTCATATTTTCTCAATTTCTCAGACATTTTTCCACATCCGTGAACATGATTTTGGATTCGAGAACATTTTTGCAAAAATGCGAACATGTTTTAAATACATGAGCATTTTTTTTCAAATTCATAAATAATTTTTGCGTTCCTGAACTTTTTCTAAAATTTTATGAGTAGTTTAGTAGAAACCCGCCCGAAGTAAATCCTGCTATAAAAACTTGCAACACAAAAATCTCAGCATCAAATAGCGAAAGGTTGTCAGGGCTACGTCTAGACTTGTTACTAGACTGGCCCATTAACGTTGGTACTGGGGAGCAGGTGCGCGTTTGTTTGCCCCTTAATAAAAAAAGGTGCATGTTTGGTTTCAGCTCGACGCGTTACCGCCCAGGTAGCATGCATGTACAATAAAGTATTCCTGATGTATAGGAAAATTAGACATGTGTTGAAAAAAAAGCAAAGAAGGAAAAATGGTTGTTTAGTTTGAACAATGTTTATTGCTATTAAAAAATGTTCAACATATATTTGAAAAATATTTAACATATATTGTAATTAAATGTACACCATGTATTTATAAAATATCCAATGCGATAAAAAATAATGTTCCACATGTATAGTAAAAATTTTCATTTTATAGAAGTAGACATGCGTAGAAAAATCATAAAAAGTCAAAGAAGGAAAAATGGTTTTTTAGTTTAAACAATGTTTATTGCTATTAAAAAATGTTCAACATATATTGGAAAAGTATTTAACATATATTGTAATTAAATGTACACCATGTATTTATAAAATATCCAATGCGATAAAAAATAATGTTCCACATGTACAGTAAAAATGTTCATTTTGTAGAAGTAGACATGTGTAGAAAAAATCATAAAAAATCAAAGAAGGAAAAATGGTTGTTTAGTTTAAACAATGTTTATTGCTATTAAAAAATGTTCAACATATATTTGAAAAATATTTAACATATATTGTAATTAAATGTACACCATGTATTTATAAAATATCCAATGCGATAAAAAATAATGTTCCACATGTACAGTAAAATTGTTCATTTTGTAGAAGTAGACATGTGTAGAAAAAAACATAAAAAATCAAATAAAACCGGTGAAAACAGGCAAAAAAACAAAAAACTGATGAAGAGACAAAGTAAAACCAAGAAATCATGAAAAAAACCGGTGAAGACACGAAGGAAACGCGAAAAACCGGTGATGAAACAAAAAAAAGGAAACGAAAAAACCTGAAGAAAAAAGTGTGGGCCGGACCACGACCCCGGGCGCCAGAGGTGGGAGGCTCTCAGCCCATTACGCAAAGCGACCGAGCAGCCTGGCCTTTAAGAAGCGCCGTGGACACGGCCCGGTCTAGGTCAAAGCCCATTCAATGACACGCTCACCGTCGGAGCATGGCGGAGTGGTCAAATCGTCGAACAAAGGGAAAGCCCTCTTGCAGCTCCAAGCCGGCAGTCTCGACAAGGAGACGACGCCACCAACCTGCCCAACTCCCCCCTGTCCCTCTCCCTCTCCTCTCAGAGTCTGTAGGTACTCAAGTGTCCTACTGCCCACCGCGCCGCTCGAGCAAGCATCCATCACATGGCGGCGATCTCGCAGTTGCAGCGCGTCGCGGGGCCGCGCCACGCCGGGGCGCCTCGACCGGGGACTGTGAGGCGCGCGTCGGTCGCGGTCGCCGCGGGCAAGGCGCCGTTGCCGCGGCTGGAGGGCGCCAGCGAGGAGCTGAGGGCCGCGGCGGCGCAGAGCCTCGACTGGGCGCCGGCGCGCCGGCGCGTGCGCGGCGCCTTCGCGCCCGTGCTCCCCACGCTCGACCACTGCCTGTTCAAGGTCCCGCCTCTGCTCCCTGTCCCTTTGCTTGGGGCGGCTGTGTTTGATCCTCTTTCACTAGCTCACCACGCGCTTGCTCCAGTAAAGGATCCGAATGGTCAAAAGTAGTCAAACATGTTTCAAGCCGCCGAGTAGTCGAGACTCGAGACTAGAACTTACACGCAGTGCCATTTCTGATCTAAAATTACTCGTGATTTTTGGAGTGTGCGTGTTATTTTGTATAGTTGTACTGCGCGTGTGCGATAAGCAAATGGGCAGCACTACACTTTTTTTTTTTAAAAAGGAGGATGACCCCCGGCCTCTGCATCTCTGGGAGATGCATACGGCCACTTTATTGATTATTCTCGAGGACCTTACAAAGTATTACAACAATGTGCCTGAATCCACCATCTTGGCAACACATGCCGCTACTCCTATCCAAAATGATGAAGGGGTGCTAGCTGGGCCACTACCCAAACCACTCACCTAAGCCTAACATCAAAAGCCGGAAGCCGAAACATATTCGGAAGCCCCAGCCGAGCCACATACCGGGTCTGGGGCACAATCCGGTCAGACGCACTCGTGTGTCGTCGCCGCCATCTTCCACAGGTCCGTCTTCAGATCATATTGAGGCTTCTACCTTGTCTGGCCACTCTGCCATCGACGTCACCATGACGCCAGACAGCAACCTCCTCCTGCGCGAGTTCATCTCCGTGCATCGGACGCCGAGTCTCCACAGCGCCATGCCGCCGATATCCACCGCCATCGATGTGTGAGATGAAGCACCACTCCACCATCCCCCCAGCCAGCACTTACTCCAAAACGATGCCCCCAGGAGGGAAAGCGATAAAACGCCGTCATCGTCCGATCCGGAAGACCCAGATCTAGGGTTTCTCCCGGAGCATCCCGAGCCCGATGACGCAGACTGCAACGACGATGCCTCGACAAGGGAACGACATCTAAGACGCTGCCATCGTCCGCCATGACCGTAGTCGGCGCGATTTTCATCGGCAGTTGCTCCACCAGACGTGCGCCGCCGACGTCGCTGGTCCCTTCAACCGGAGCAAACTCCAAAACAATGCCCTAAAGAGGGACTACGACGCAAAAGCGCCGCCATCGCTCGATCCCAAGGAGATCTAGGGTTTCCCCCGTAGTTGCCCGCGCTGTCAAGGGCCAGACAAGGGTAGAATCCCGCGGATCTGCCCAGCTGCCGACGAGTCGCACCCACCACCGTGCCAACGGCCGACCAGCGATCAATCCGGCCGTGCCGCCGCGAACCGATCCGGTCACGCCGCCGCCGTCCCTGGCGGCCGCGACGCACCAGATCGCAAGGCCTCCTGCCGCGGGGAATCGACGTCGCCGAGGCGCCGCCACCACCCGCCGTGGCGACCGGCCCGCCGCCACGCTCCGGCCCGCGCCAGCCCCACCCGAGCGAGAGGGCAGCACTACACTTGAATGCACATTGTATGTAGTTGCTCTGTTGCTTGAGCCACGATCTTGTTCCAAAGGTGATAGGTTCTGTAGCGTATGTATGCCATCTGAGGGTTGCAACATGTTTCTTCGGTATTGTTGATATGATCTCCGAATATTCAATCCCTGTTATCTCCAATTGATATGCGATGTCTGTTGGTCTTTACTTTCTCACCTTTTGTCTCCTACTTCTCATTCTGTAGATGGCGCCCAAAGGAATCCAGATGGAGGAGGTAAGCACATGATGGGGATTCTGAATTGACCTTCCCTTGTATTCAGGCTGCTTGTATTTGGTTCAAGTAGTTCCCTGGCGGAAATGCAATATATCTGTTACACAAGTTGTATCTGTGAGACAGTGACACAAACATCTTCTCCCATTGTAAAGCTGGAAAGATGACATCTATCAAAAGACCGGTATCTTAAGCTAGTAATATCAGGTACACGCCCATGGAGTATTGAGGAAACTTAAGGAACTGCAAGGAGCGGCATGATTATGTTGCTTGCAGCTAGCCTGAAAAAGGAGCGGCATGATTGTGTTACTTGCAGCTAGCCTGAAAAAGGAGCGGCATGATTGTGTTACTTGCAGCTAGCCTAAAAAAGAAACTAACATTAGCAGTCACTTTGAATCTTTATGAACTGTTTTATAGCTTCTTTTCCTTTGTATGACAAATGGTAGTGCCTGTTTCTGTAGAATTTTGAGACCAATTCAAAGGGGGTTGAAATATTCTGGAAGAGTTGGCTGCCTAGGGAGGGCACTCCCACCAAGGCAGCGCTTTTCTTCTGCCATGGGTATGGAGATACCTGCACTTTCTTTTTTGAAGGTGATTACTCTTCTGTTATGTTCCCTGTTGAGTTCTCTTTGCTTCACCTTTTTCTTTATCTATATCTTACTAGCTTGGAAATATCAGGGGTCGCTAAGAGAATAGCCGCTGCTGGATATGCAGTATATGCCATGGATTATCCTGGTTTTGGATTATCTTATGGTCTTCATGGCTACATCGCAAGCTTCGATGGAATGGTCGACCATGTCATTGAACAATATGCGAGAATAAGAGGTTTCTGATGGATATATCTTGTAAATGAGGAATATATCTTCTGTGGAACAATATGATATTTTCATCATAATGCAATGATTTCTAATGTTTAGGAAGGAAAGACGTGCAAGGGCTCCCACACTTTCTCTTGGGGCAGTCAATGGGAGGTGCGGTTGCTCTGAAAGTACACTTAAAGCAACCAAAAGAATGGGATGGAGTGCTTCTTGTTGCGCCTATGTGCAAGGTAAATAAAGAACTCTTGATGAAACTCGTCAAATCTAGCATCCCATTACATTCTCTTGTTTGGAGATAAGCTGCATTATAAAACTCTAAATGTAATTCATCAAATCTAGCATCGCATTACATTCTCTTGTTTGGAGCTAAGCCACTGTTTAGTGTTACTGTTTACAACCTTTCTGATGGCAACTTATGCTTTTGTAACTGTATTAATCTAATTGTGTTGAGTCAGCACTTGATGATAACTTAGTCAAGTAAATTTAAAGTTTACTTGGATATACAGTAGCAATTTGCAAGACATCCATCTTTACTTCGTGTTATAACAACCAGTTATGATCATGCATGAACAGAAAATCAAAATAAAGTGATATTTGTCAACAAAAAAGTGCTATGGAGGACCTCCTTTATACTATTGTTGCATCTATTTGAACTAATGACATTGGGTGCGTTAACCATCTTTATTACAAAACTCTGACTTCTATTTGGCAAGATTTCAGAAGATGTAACACCGCCAGCGCTAGTGTTGAAGGCATTGAGCATATTATCATGCCTTCTTCCAGAAGCAAAGCTATTTCCGCAAAAGGACATAGGAGATTTGGGATTCAGGGATCCAGTGAAAAGAAAATTAGTAAGTACCTTCACCATGTCCTTTTTATTCTTCAACTTGGTTTGTTTCAAGGCAATGCAATACCTAGTATGTAGACATCATCCAAGTAGTGGCACCTGTCTTAGTTGTTTGTACTTAATAATGTTCCACATTCATTGGTTCTTTTGTGGCAAGGTACTTGGTTTTTCTACATTTGCCCCTCTAGTGCACATTTTTGTAGTAATCAGATAATTTATTGCAACAATGAGCACACCTCTTTAAAAAGGAATTGTACAACATGGCTGGTTGAAATACTGAAATGCTATAGATCATGATCATCTCTGTTTTCACTTCTCAGTGTGAGTACAACGCGATATCATATAATGACCAGATGAGGTTGAGGACAGCAGTTGAACTTTTGAAGGCTACAAAGGACATTGAATCCCAGTTGGAAAAAGTCAGTATCATTTGCACCTTTTTCTCATGTACCTGATTTCCTTCTCTTTTTTATGTATACTTTTATTTGAGCATCACCTGAATCAAGAAGCAACCATTGTCATTTCTTTTTATTCTGGAAGTACCTAAAATGTAAAACACTTCGTACATGATATTGCAGATTTGTTCTCCATTGTTGATTCTTCATGGAGCAGCAGACCAGGTAACCGACCCTCATGTGAGTCAATTTCTGTACGAGAAGGCCAACACTAAAGACAAGACCCTGAAGCTCTATGAAGGTGCCTACCACTCTATCCTAGAGGGAGAGCCTGATGACCGGATTTCAACCGCCATCAAGGACATCATTTCGTGGCTGGATTCACACTGTTGAATACCATTGTGCATTGTCTCGTGTTTCTTTTTTGGCAAATGCATGGTTTCGTTGATCGGCACCATTCACTTAACACTGGATGAATCAAATAATAAAACTCAGTGTCTGAGGCCTTCACTTAATTAGGTGAGCATAGAATTCTCTGCTGCTTAGTTTCAGGAACATGCTGTACAGAGATTTTCTCCCCCATTTTCTGGAACTCCAGTTTCACGTTTTCATTAATTTGTTAGCAGTCAGCTATTTGATGCCGTTAGCAGGGGCTACGTATTTGTTGTCTTTTTGTTCTTTGATGTTTTAGTTGTTAATCGTGCACACCGTTTTTCCTTTAGCATGTCCAGGGCATCGAGAGAACAAAAGTAAACTTGCGTCATGGATTCTGCTGTTCCTACGGAAGAGACAATGAAGATTGGTGTTCTTGAAGCAATACGGGCCAAGAAAGTTAGCCAAGTTAGCCATCTACTAGGGCGTGGACTTTTCGCTCCCGTGCACAAATGCACACTCGTGAACAGTAAACATAAAAAATTCTGATTTTTTTCCACCAAACATTGTTGATTGTTCTAGATATGTGCAATTTTTTGTGAAGAAGCGTGGGCGAAAAAAATTGAAGCTCCAAAAAGACTATTGTTTTTTTTCTCAGGCCTCAAAGGAGATGATTTCATCATAAAAATTTGCATGTAGTAATAAGAAAACTAAGCAACTTATTGTAAAAAAACATTCAAAATAATTTGCTTTTTACTTTACTTTCATAGAGGAGCATTTGAGCTCTGGATTAGAAGAGCACTTTTAATCTAGTGTTCGGTTTATTAGAGCATCTTTATCCGCAAGTAGCAAAATCTGGCCCCCAAACGCCCGCGGGCGCGCCCAGACGCATTCGCGGATATTGACCGAACACAACAAAAATCGTTTCCATTGCCGGATACCCCATTTGCAAATCCTCATATCCATATTTATTACATGCACGTGAAATCTAATCTAAAGCGAGACCTGTTTGGCTTCGCCGTGCCCATGTCTAGCGGCTGCGCCCGCTCAAATGTTGGTCCGGCCACCGGCGAGGTAGAGTAGGCTAGGTCACGCACCGGCTCACGGTAGTCGAGGCCTCGCTGTCTCCCATGTCCTACTCTTTCTCGGCGGAACGTCGGCGGCTAGGGCGGCATAGCTGGCGGCGGGGTTGCGGCAGGGGGCGGGGATGGATGAACGGGCGGCGGAGGCAGCGTTTCCAGGCAGAAATCGCCGGCGGCGGGCAGACGAACAAAAACTAAATGAACGGTTGGGCGCTTGACGCGCGACTGATCACTTGGAGGTGAAGATGCAAATTTGCATCTCCAAGTGTTGTATTTTACATCATTTGAAGAAGGTGATGGCATCTACATAATCTATTAGAGCAGCGTTTTTTGGGCCTTAGAGATGTAATCCCATCCGTCTATTTTGAAACGGAGGGAGTATAAGTTAGTTATTTTTGCATCTACAAAACCGTTTAATAATAGAGATAGAGATGGGGCAAAAAAGGATCTGGCGTATGGTGTAAACTATAAAAATAATCAAGTAAAGGGGCACAGCTGCAAATATACACGGAACAGCTTCTTTGTTCTTTCCCCTTCGTCTTCGTCTTCGCCGGGTCAAGTGGATCAGCGGCCGGCACTGACGATGTCGTCCCTCAACTCACTCTTCAACCGCTCCTCCCCCTTCGGCACCAAATGGTTCGCTTCCCTCTCAGATCCCATCACTGCCCCGCTTTTGCTACAGATTCTATTCTCAGTTTTCGTCAGCGATTCCAGAATCGGTGGGTTTCGCTGTGATTATTAGGAGTTCTAGATTTAGAATTCCGCTCAGGAAGATGTTCGGCGTATGGCCTGTGTGGCGATGGGGGGAAAGTTGCACTAGGGCATCTGGATCCTCGGGCGGTGAATTACTGTTGCTGGATGGGGTATATTAGAGCTTCGTAGGAAAATTTTGAAGCGGTAACATGATCCATATCAGACTCAATATTGCAAAAATCTTATGACAGTTTCGTTTTATACATGTCATGTATGAGTATAAGAGTCACCAGAACTGGATTGAGCTAACAAAACTGAACAAATGCAACTATCGGCGTGTTATCCCCACTGGGTCCGATGGTGGTTTTGCATAACAGTTTACAGTTATACTATATATATAGGAGTAATGAAAGAATCCATTGACTATCAGCTACTCCCCCCGTTCACTATTATAAGATGTTCTAACTTCTTTCTGATTCGGATGTAGATGCATTTTAGTGTGGCACTCATTTCAGTCCGTATGTAGTCCATATTGAAATATCCAAAACATCTTATATTTGTGAACGGAGGGAGTACTAGTCAATTCTTACCATAACTATTTCATGTTTCATACCGCTCTTACATTGTTATCGGAGAGGCAGTCTTGCTTTATTTATGCCCATAATTAACAGAAGTTCCCAACTTTGTGTAGCAAAACATGCTTGAATTTGATCATTTCGAGGATCAAGCTGCTGCGCAATAGGAGGGAAATGCAACTGATAAATATGCGCAAAGAGATGGTTCAGTATCTTCAGACAGGCCAGGAGTCTATTGCGAGGATTCGGGTAAATTAGATTTACAACTATATTTGTTTCCCAAGGTTCCGATCTTCTCCTTCATGCAGTTCTCTAACATGCCATTATTAATAATAGGTGGAGCATATTATTCGGGAGCAAAATATATTAGCTGCCTATGAGATTGTCGAGCTTTTCTGTGAATTTGTTCTGGCACGAGTCCCTATTGTTGAGTCCCAAAAGTAGGTCGTGATTTATTAAATCTGATCTTACTAAAATACATGTTACTATGTTGATATCACGATTCTTTGTTTCGCTCACTTAATAGAATATGATTAACAGCTATCTGGTTTTATGATGGAACAGGGAATGCCCCATAGAATTGAGAGAAGCAATAGCTAGTATAATCTTTGCATCAGGAAGATGCTCAGACTTGCCTGAGCTAATGCATCTCCGTAATTTGTTTACCACCAAGTATGGGAAGGAGTTTGTTGCTGCTGCTATGGAATTGCGCCCTGATTGCGGTGTTAATCGCACAGTAAGAAGATCTCCAATATAATCTTTCCTTCAGAAATCCACATTATGTTGCTTGTGAATCAAGTGTCTTTGTGCAATTTCACAATTTGAGCATTGTGTATACAGATAATTGAGAAGCTTTCAGTTAAGGCTCCATCAGCAGAATCAAAGTTGAAGGTTTTGAAAGCTATTGCTCACGAGTACAATCTTGACTGGGATTCATCTAATACCGAAGCAGAATTCAATAAGAAATATGAAGATTTGCTGGTAATATATGCTAACCTTTTGCTTATTTCCTAATTATTAGACATAAATGCTAATGGATGTGCTGTTTCATAAGTGAGTTATAAAATTGTGTGTTCTATCACTACTTCCTAAAATGAAATAAACTATCATGCTGGAAGAACTGCTCATTTTAACATCTCGATGGACTTGACATCTGGGTACACTGACGTTTTAGACTCCGATCACTAGTGTTTCAGTTGAATTAAAAAAAAAGGAATCTGTATACATGCTCTTCCTGACATAGGGTTACAGATACTGAGAAGTCTTTTGTTTTTTTATATGTTTATTTTGCGATTTAACTTTCACCTAGGTATCTAAGACTGGACTGCACGCTCCACAGGTCTACTATCATGTTTTGCATGGCGGGTTCATTATGTTGTGCACCTATTTTTATCTATGTCTTGTAAACTATTCCCTTCCTGTATCATTGTTCGGTCCCATCCTTGCCTCAGTAGTCCTTGTTCACAGAAGATGTCTATTGCTATATAGAAGTCTACAGTATATAGGTTGATTCTGATTCTTATACAGTGACAGCTGAGGGTTTACGGACATAATAATGTCTTAATGCTACAAAGTTCTTCGGTTGCTTGCCTGGAAGACTAGGGGAAAACATTTTGCAACGGTTTGGTGCAATTGATTAAGGAAAGTTGTAGGAAGAATAAAAAAGAAGTCACAGACCCGTCAAAAATAGGAACAAAGAAATCAGAGAACTTATTTCAAGCCTTTGTTTATGCCTACAGTACTCATCCAAAAAAATAGAAATTCACTTCATTTGTTATGTGCTTGTCTGCAGGACGATTCAGGATCATCAGTCCGCCAAGGCCAAACACCTACAATTGAGAGCTCTCCAGCCTCTTCCATTTCTAGAGATAAGCCATCTATTCTACCTGTCAACGACACAAGCAAAAACAAAACTCCCGAGTCCCCAAAGTCACCTGCTGTGAGTTCAAGAGCATATGCTGCCACCAAGAGTAATGTGGCCAGTCAAGAGCATCAACCCCCTGCTGCGGAGAGATCATCCTGCGCTGGCCCAGGCTCTTCAGACGTGCTAGAAAAGGCCCGGGCTGCCATTGCTGCAGCCACCCGTGCCTCCGCCGCTGCCCGTGCAGCAGCAGAGCTTGTTAACAAGGTTAAAGTTACAACTCAATGATCTATGCCTGCTGTGGAGGCGCGATTTGACGACTCGCCTTCATGACCCGATGAACATGTACTCCCTCTGTCCCATAATATAAGAGCGTTTTTGACACTAGTGTAGTGTAAAAAACGCTCTTATATTATGGGACGGAGGGAGTATGTTCGATTGCATAACAATTATGTGTATTCCTCTGTAAGTGCGTTCCTTGGTTGCATGCACACCTTATCTTTCATGGACCATGAAATGTTAGTAACTCATATCAGTGGTGAGAAAATGTCCTAGCTGTCTGCAGCACGAAGGACTATCTATCGCTCCTTCTGCCACAAAGTCTGTACATTTGGCTGATTGATGTTATTCTGATTGGCACCCTCATTCTGTGGTGAAAACACGCGTGCTTTTTGGAGTCTTGATGCAAACCATGTTCAAAACACCTCGTTTCCAGCTTGCTCTGCTGCTGCTCCCGCTCTCTTTGTTTGGGCTTTTGCTTTTGCAGCTTTTTTACTTTGCCAAAAAGCCATAGAAGCTCATAAATAGGTGCTTTTGGGACTCAATATTGTTACATTGATTCATCAAAGGTCAAAAAGCTTCAAAAGCACCTACTTAGAAGCTTTTATGGCTTTATAGCCAAAGTAAAAAGGCTGCAAAAGCAGAAGCAAAAACTCAAACAAATAGGGCCTACTAGTCGCCCTTCCGGAAGGCTGGAACACCCTAACCTTAAATCCATGGCTGTTCGGCCTTGCCCGTCAACCAGCTCTTTACTAATAGAAGGGAAATACTAGCCTTCCCAAGAATCAGCTCTTTACTATCCTACCCCAGGCGAGAAAGCGCCGCCAAAGCAGCATGAGCAGGCTTATATTATATTGCTACGCAACAATAGGAAAAGCGCCGCCAAAGCAGCATGAGCGGGCTTATATTATATTGCTACGCAACAATAGGGCTTGTGCGCCCATAAAATGTTTGAGTGATCGGGTAAAGAGCGATCTTCTAAGGATTTCTGCCTTCCGGCGGCAGCGGCGCCTATCTGCCATGTCTCCTGTGGCCTTAGGGCCATAGGTGCCCGGTGGATTCGGCACTTGCCGGCGGGTGGGGTCCATTTTTAGGTGCTCTTGAAGTTTTGTTAAATTTA
Source organism: Aegilops umbellulata (assembly GCA_032464435.1). Classification (NCBI taxonomy): domain Eukaryota; kingdom Viridiplantae; phylum Streptophyta; class Magnoliopsida; order Poales; family Poaceae; genus Aegilops; species Aegilops umbellulata. The sequence goes on along the minus strand of CP136056.1, from coordinate 329,877,944 downwards.
TGTCCTGTTCAGAAAGACGAGACGACTGCGGCTTCTTGAAGATGGAATAAAGTTTTCCACGCCTCCGTCTAGCATCGTTGGAGGGCGTGTGAAGGTGTGTCTTCGGCGGATCTCGCGAGATTCGGTCGGTGGTTGTCTTTGGTTGATGTGCTCGGATCCGGTCTTTATTCGTTTTTGTTCATGTGCCTTTCTGTTGGATCCTTCCGATCTAAGCTTCTCTTCATAGGCGGCGGTTGCTTTTTGGTGCCTTGGTCCTATGGGGCCTTACCAGGATGACTTTCCGACTGTCTACTACAGCAAGTTGTGCCCAACTCTGGCGAGGGAGGGGCGATGATGGTGATGCCCCTTAGGCTCGTTTCAGTGCTTGTAGTCATCGCTAGGTGGTCTATAAATCTGGATGTAAATTTTTGTTATTTCTGGTGTTCGTTGTACTGCTATGATTGAAGATGGATGAAGATGGATTGAAAGTTTCTCAAAAATAAAGAGCGAGCTTCTTATATGAGATCCAACACGTCAAGCAGACGAAGCAACGTTCCATTCTTTTCTGTTGTCAGGATAGTAATCATCTCATACTAATTTAACTGAAACAACTATTTGAGTGTAGTTTCGTTTTTTTTTGTTGAAACAAGGCAAAAGATTTGCCATTTCATTGATTAAGGAAGAAGGTTTAGACAGAGCCACAAAGCGGCAAAAAAATGAAAGATCTACTCTTGCGGCATTACAATACTCAGGTGCTTGGCGCCCGCCAAAGCCCACAGGGACAACTCCTCTTTAATCTTGCTAATAAGGACAACAGAAGGGACGGCCGTGTTGCGGAAGATTCTAGCATTGCGCTCCGACCAAATCTCCCAAGAGATGAGCATCATCAACGAAGCAAGCGTCTTGGAGGATTCACTACGAATATGAACGTTTCCAGTCCACCATTCCCACACTGAGTCCCTCATCGTCCATACGGCGGTATTAATGTGAGTCATGCCAAGCCACAAGAGAATATTATTCCACACACGACGAGTGAAGCGACATTGAAACAGTAGATGAGCCGCTGATTCCTGACTTTGCTTGCAAAGAGGGCAAAGACCGCAGTTGGGCCATCCACGGTGAATAAGGCGGTCGATGTCCAAATCCTATTTTGAAGCACAAGCCAAGCGAAAAGTTTGCACCGCGGAGGAGCCCACACCTTTCACACTGAATGGACCATATCCGACATAGTAAGGCCCTCAAATTGCGCCTTGTAAGCTGAGGAAGCGGAATACAAACCGTCCTTGGTGAACTTTCAAATAATGGAATCCTCCCTATCTTCAACAAGTGTGACTTGTGCGATCCTTTCCCAAAGTCTGGCAAACTGCTGAACGTGGTCGAGGGTTAGGCCATTGTAGATGTTGATGTGAGAGATCCAAAGGTTGTTTGTTAAGGCTTGCTGGACCGAGCAGTTTTTCTTTTTGGATAGATCAAAGATGTCAGGCGCAATATCACGCAGGCGCAAACCATTCAACCAAGAGGAGTTCCAGAATCTGGCCGTATGCCCGTTGCCAACCGTGACTAAAGTGGCAGCCGCAAAAAAATCTCTGTCCTCGTCCGTACATGGCGTACCCAAACCAGTCCATGGTTTTGTGGGTTCTTTCCATTCAAACCAGAGCCACCGAAGCCTAAGAGCCTTGGCTCCGTCGGTATTACAAACGGTTTCCCTTTTATGAAAGGGGTCACTCAGGGCGGAATCCACAACGCTGTCTGGGCCAGATGCTCCTGATGGCCAGTAAATTCAAAAAAATAGCAACAAAAAACTGAATTTTTTTCATCCAAGTTGCTCGAGTTTTCTAGGAGTGTGCAAAAGTATGTGCTCAAATGACATTTGAGGAGCTCATGCCAAAAAAAGAGCTCATGTGTGTTTTTCAAAGTTTCTTTGAGAACCAAATTTTGTATTTTTGTCACGACCTCCTCAAATGTCCTAGCACCACGAAAATTTGCATGTACGTTTTACGCACTTATAAGCATCTTGGATGCGGAAAAGGAGTTAGTTTTTCTTATGAATTTACTGTTCATACGCAGGTGTAGATGAGCTTGGCCTCAGAATAGCCACTTTCATCATTCAGGCCCCTTTCTCATTCAGACACCTTTTCAAGGTTTGAATGATGTACTGGCCTTATAGTGTGGGTCAACAGGAAGTGTTGTTTCTCAGCCTGAGCTCAGGTGAACAGTAAAATTATTATTAAAAAAAACTGAATTTTTTTTGTGACAAATGTTCTAAGAGCTTGCAAACTTTCATCATGGAAAAACATTCCTGAAAGGCGTGGTAAAAAAAATCGATACTCTGAAAATGAACACGATCAAAGTTTCGCCTAAAATTTCTAGGTACAGTAACATGATGTCTGCAAGGAAACTTTTCATGTTTGGAAATAATTGACACAGAGGTTTATCGGTTAACCATACTAGTACATGGCGGAAAAGAATTCTATGAGACCAGGTCTCACGGGTTAACAAGTGAGACCCATCCTGATGGATGACACGTGGCATTCACAAATCACAAAGCATCTACCCCACCCCCACCTGAAATCAGGGGGGAAGAGATTAGATGCTTTGTGATTTGTGAATGCCACGTGTCATTCATCAAGGTGGGTCTCACCCGAATTCTATGAGACCTGGTCTCATGTATTTTTTTCCGTACATGGCACGTGCCATGCACATGTAGATTCAAGGATCGTTGTGAAATGTTGTGTGGTTGGAGGGATTGCAGGCTTTTTTTTATACAATATACAATCAGATTGTTGATATTTTTAACTTCTCTTTTTAAGTAAAGTCCATAAACGCGCATGCATACAGTGATTACTGTATCTGATGAGTAGAAGTCTACGCAGAAAAAAGGCATTGGGAAAACAAAGGAAAAACTGGGCCATAATATTTGTGAAATGAATTTATAAGAGAAAGTAGCAAAGCTGCCTTTTTTGGTTCTCGGGCACCCTGGTGAGCAATTTGCTTTTATCAAATATGCTAGGAATATTCCCCTAAAAGAAAATACGCTACTAATACACAAAATTTCATCAAAAAAATCATGCATGCAAATAGAGGCGTTCTTTAGCATAAAAAAAGTTTCAAAAAAACTATATTGCGATTTGCATGTAGTAAAAAAATGACAAGCATGAGGGGGTCGAAAAAGCTTATTCAAATCCATACAAACATGAACAATCTTCTTATTTATCAAAGGCTGTATTCTTCATAATTATTTTAAAAAAATATCAGTTCGTCAAACATGTAGATTACTACATGTGTGAGTTTTTAGCAAACCAAAAAAAAGAGAAAATGATTTTTGGCACGAAGAGTAGTGGTGCCTGAGAACCTAGGTGAGTTTAGGAAGTAACTAGACCATGAAGGCGCGCGTTGCCGCGCCCGTTCATTTAAATTTTTTTATGAATAGTAGAAACCTTTCAGAAAATATGGACCATAGCAACGAAATAAAAGAACTTAGCAAGCCTGTGTTTCAACAGACTATACATAATGCCTGTGTACAAAATAGAGACCTTACTTCTAGACGGAAATAAGATGAGCAGTCATCTCATATATTAACGTAAGGTACCAAGACGAACTGATCTAAGTCAGACCCTAGCATGCAAAACCGCATGATCTATTTAAGCAGGTGAAGTAATAGTAACTTATATGCTCCATTTCTGATGATGAGGTAGTTGCTTTTTCTTCTTCTTCTTTTCTGTAAAAAATATGTGGATGTTATTGGCATAGTTGCACAGAGTTGAACACCGTGCAAACTGCTAATATATCTAGGAGGGCTATTAAGTTGATAAATCCCCAGCTGAATGTTTGAGACAACTCTGAAAACCAATGCTAATTTTTTTAATTGCTAAAGTTGATAGTTGATATATAGTGCAACACAAAAACTGCAGAAGTCAAACCGCAAAGAAAAAAAAAACTGAAGTCTAGCGCCAAGCTCACACAGTCATATGCCAAAGGAGAATTACAAAGAAGAATAGGGCTCAAACATAAACGGAAGATGAAAAGCAAAGGTTCCTAGTACAAAAAAAAGGAAAAAAAGTCAACCCCGTCAACATTTCACCAGTGAGATGATGTTGCATCCTTTTATGTTGGCAGGCTGCTATTCCCAGTTGGTCTTTCTCTATGGGCAGAGAAAGAATTGAGGCCCACTTAGTAATTTCTTGCCCGATTGATTAGAAGAAGCCCAGGTCAATCCCAGGAGCAGCAACCCTTGCACGTTCGGCAACCAGGCCGCACAGGGACACACCATGCAACAACTGAACAATCTGGTCCATTCGTATGCTAGATCCGACGGCTCACGAGGTCAAATCGTTGTGAGACATCGTAGCTCGCTGAGTTATGCTATTTAGCAATATAGCTATTTGAGCTAATATCACAGTGAGTCACAAAACTTGCGCTGAATGCTTAGTTTAGTGCTAGAACTTTGAAAATACGGATTTGTGGTCATCCAACTTGACTCAAGCGTACAGATATAGTCACAACACGCGTATATAAACTCATCTGTGTGTACAGGCTAAACCTGTCAATGAGTGCGCGATTAATTTTTGCAAAGTACACCCTTGTATTTTTTACGAAAAAGCACAGCAACGGATTTTTGCATTAAAACCCTTCATATTTTTTATTCGTGGGAAAGACCGACCACCTGTACGGCACATAAATGAGCAAATTATAACACGTAACACAAAACGGGGGCCAGGCCAGCGAGGTCTCGAATCCTTGACCAACAATTAAAACAGCAGCTGCTATATTCTAAAAAAAACAGCAGCCCCTATAGCCACTATAAGCCACTGACGATTTACTGCCTTATGTAGATAGCATCTTTTTGACCCAGGCATCATGCGAAGCTTAAATGGGCTGCAGATACTGCGGCCGATTTTCCACGCAGTATTTTCTTTAATGTAGGTAATAAAATTATGCTCAAATGTTTGTGTGTTAAAAATATACTGTACATACCAATGTTGCTTAGTACATAAAATATTTAAATATAGACCCATGTATTATATAAAAAATGTTAGTTAATACAGACGTTTGAATTTTTTATCAAATAAATATATTTAATGTATAAAAATGTTTAGTTATTTGAGATTATTTTTACTCATGACTGATATTAAAATGTATTATGTAATTTATATATTAGACATGATGGAATATCCATATCAACAGTTTAAAATTTAAAATATGAATATTTTTAATTATACGAACATTGAACTATTAACATGTGCGTATAATAATTGAAATGTTGGTATATGAAAATAATATTTTTATATAAGTATTATTTTAAATTATACAAGTATTTTAAAAATAATACGTGAACAAATTAAAAGTAACTTATTTCGTTTGTAGTTACAATATTTGTAACACACGGATATTTAAATTTTATTTTTATTACAGAGATCATAATTGACGTACTATCTACAATTTGTTTTTCAACAATGGTGCAAAATGGGGTGCACTTACGATAGCCCATCTCAGTTGATGCGCCTACGTGTTTCCGGAAAAGGGATATAAGACCTAAAGGTCCAAATTAAGCAGCGTATTTGAGTTATTGTCTTGGTTCGACAAGTGAGCGCGCAAGCAGTAGGTGTCTGGTTCGAAACCCTCTCACCGTTGTTTTTTCTCTTTTATACTCCTGACTGACAGCTGGGCCCCACCTAGGTTTTTCTGCGTAATTAAAATAAATCTAGGGCATTATCTGTAAATTTTCTACTCTCAACCACTGACATGTGGGCCATGCCATGCTGGCAAAGTCAAGGTGTACGCCCATATAGTAGAAAGCACCGTATTTGCACCAGACGGCAAGTTTAGATGACCACAAATCCGTATTTTTAAAATTTTGACACCAAACTGAACATCCAGCGCAAGTTCTATGACTATCAGTGATATTATCTCTAGCTATTTAGTCACAACACATACTAAGCTAGTTTACTTGTCATTTGTGATTGAGGTAAATACGCCGGGAGTCATAGAACTTGCACGTGACGATCAATTTGGTGCACAAACTTGTAAAATACGTATTTCTGGTCATCAAACTTGCACAAACGTTCATATACGGTCACAGTCCATGTACGCAGATGTATCCGTGGCCTATGTGGCATGCCAACATGGCCAGGGCCCACTGTAAGCCTGCGATGCATGGTAGATCTGCAGGCTTTTTCTTTATTTACGTATTATGCACCTATTTTTTTTAACTTATTAAGCCCCTAAAATAAAATGATTTTTTATTTACGTATAAAGCCCCTAAAATAAAATGGAAAAAACAAGGGATGGTTCGGTTACAAACTAGGGACGTGCCCCTACTAGGCTCGGGTTAACAACCACCAAACCAATGACCATTCACGTCTAGATAGCACGAATAATTTTTATATCATATAAACACGGCCGAAAAATCAATTTTACAAGAAATGTAACCCAAAAAGAGGGAGCACCATGGCTCGACTATGTGACCTCGTGGTCAACGTTAACTAAGATTACCACCGGGCTTCGACAACACAACATATCCAAATGGGATAAATATTTTTCATGTTGTTATTCCTTCTTGTTCTATGTAAGAAAAATAATTATATTCTTGTGTTTGTGATAGTTAATAAATGTTTTATGTGTTACAAAAAAAGGTGTGTGACATTTTAAAAAAATGTTTAAACATTGTAAACCACATTTGTGTAATTAAAAATGATACGTTGCATTTTAAAAATGTTCATGTATTCCAAAAAAACTGGTCATGACATTTTTTAAATGCCTATACAATGAATAAAACTGTTTGTGTAGCTTTAAAATGTTTCGTACCATCCGAAAATGTAAAAAACATAGTTGAAAAAAGTTTCAAAACTTTTCAAAACATGTATTTGAAAAAAACGTTAATCATATGTTTAAAAAATATTAAGCATATTTGTTTAAATACTCCAAACATAGATGTATACTGGAGTATTTAAAATATATGTGTATCAAAACATAGATGTATACTGGAGTATTTAAAACATCAAAACATATGTGTATCATATGGAGTATATGTTTCAATACACATAAGTTTCAAAACTTGTATTTGAGAAAATGTTAATCTGAACGTGTTGTGTTGATTAACATTTTTTCAAATACAAGTTTTTGAAGCTTTTTAAAATGCCGCATACCATTTTTCGTAACATATAAATATTTTTTGAATGTCACAAACACAAGAATATAAATTGATTTCTTACATCCGTGTTGTGTTGTCGGTGGTAATGTAAGTTAACCTTGGCCACAAGGCCACATGGTCGAGCCACGGTGCTCATTTTTTCCGTGTTACATTTCTTGTAAAATTTATTTTCAGTCAATGTTTATATGATAGAGAAATTAGTCGTGCTATATAGACATGAAAGATCAGTAGTCTGGTGGTTGTCCACATGAGTCTATTAGGGCACGTTGCAGCTTCAAAACCCCACATCGCTTGTTTTTTTATTTTATTTTTAGGGGCTTAATACGAAATAAAAAAAGCCAAAGGCTTTTCTGCAGATCTACATGCTACAACGGATGACAATTGGCCCTGGCCACACTGGAATGCCACATTGGTCATGGATACGTCCGTGTACATGAAATGTGATCGTATATGAACGCTCATGCAAGTTTGATGACCGAAAACACGTCTTTTACAAGTTTGCGTACCAAACTGACCATCGCATGCAAGTTATATGACTTTGGGTGTATTTACTTCTTTGTGATTTGTTAAATGCACTCTTCCGAGGCATGCATGCTGCATGCGTTCTTTTCTTCTCCCTCACCACGTCGCCTAGTAGCAGTAATCCAGTGTAGGGCAGCACTTCTTTACTCATGAGCATGCCAAAGATTTTTAGGGAGCGGTGCCCGGTATGGAAGAATTCCGAGCCCGCATGCACGGTGTCAGTTGGCAACACAAGGATGGCCACTCACTGCGAATCCTTGCATGGTGGGGAGTATTTAAACAAAAACTAACACATTTGATGGAAACGTGACGAAAAACTCCCACTTTACGATTTTGTGCAAAAAACTATCACTTTTGTCTTAATCCGTGGGCAAAAACTACCAACTCGCGAAACCGCCCGCTTCGCCCGTGCTGAGCACAAAACTGACCGGTTGGGCTCACGAATCAGTTGCCACGCTGGCCAACCGATGCCCGCCGCGCGTTAACGGCGCGTCCGCTGTCAGAAACGGCGGTGTCGGTCGGCCAATAAGTCAGAGCGAGCTGAGCCACTCATCCTCGTCCTCTCCCTCCTCGCTCGCTCTCACTCGTCCTCATCCTCTCCCTCTCCCTGGTGCTCTGAGCATATCGCCGTCGCCGCCGCGGCCATTGCTGCCGGTAGAAGTTGAGGATGCCATCCTGGAATGACGAGGAGAGCTCGGACGAGGACACCTGCATGGTTTCAATGGATCCTCAGATCTTTGTAAGTGCATAATGGTGGAACAGAGTTAGGGTTAGGGTTAGTTCATCCAAATTGGAGATTTCAAAGTTGCTTTTGGTTTGATTCCAAATTTCCTTTGCAGGAAACCCCTGACAGTGTGGTGGATCCATCTTTATGTGGTTCTTACACTGAATCTTTGCCGACTTGCATGATGCATCATTAGAGGCCGAAGAAGATGGTAGCTTTTGAATGAGCCTTGACTGGGAGGCGATATCTGGGTTGTCTTGTGCAGCATGTATTAAATCTTGTAGGCTTACTTGTTTTGCTGGTGGAGAAGTGTGGTGTGTGATGTGTTTTGTTGCTGGAGATGTGTGGTGCAACATGTTAACTGAATTTTGTGTGCAGAGATGTGTGCTGTAGTTTTGAACTGAAACTTGAAAGTGCCACACATATGGAAGTTATATGTGAAAGTAGATGTTTAGTTAACTGAATTCAATACATGACTGTACCTGAGAACACCTGTTAAATGTCTACTGTGAACTGAATATATTTGTTAGGTGTTAACTGAATATAGCTGTTAACTGAAAAAGAACAGAGTTAAATGAATTTATTCAGTTAACTGCTAACTATAGCTGTTAACTGAATTTATCTCTGCTGCTAAGTTAGGTGCTGTGTGCTTAGTATGAAAGAATTATGTTTGCATAATTCAGAGAGCATATTGATGTCAATAAAGGGTTTCAGTTAAATGAAATGACTTTATGACTTGAGTTATCTGTACTAAGTTTGTTACTAAGTGCTTTGTGCTTAATTATAAGGGACATTTACATTTATACCCCTAATTTGCGTTCACTCTCATATTTGCCCCTAATTTCAAAGCCTGCTCAAATTTGCCCCTCCGTCGTTAGATGCCCTTACAGAAATGCCCTTCTGCGCCGTTACCGTCCGGTCAAAGCCGGTCAAAGGGCTTTGACCATCCTAAAAAAATAGCAAAAAAATTCTAAAAAATCTGAAATATTGTGGATCGAAAATACTCATGTGCGCAAGGTGCGTGCAAGTTTTCGTGCTATTTGGACATTCCAAAAGATCGTGACGAGGAAAAACAGTTAATATGTACGCTGGTGAACAGTAAATTCAAAAAAGAATTGCAAGAAAATTCAAAAAAATATGAAAAAAATTTGGCATCAAAGAGGCTCGGGTCTGCAAGGTGTGTGCAAATTTTATTTGTGTTTGGACACTGTAGGAGCTCCAGAATAAAAAAACAAAATAGTCATTTTTTCCAAAGTTTTTTCCCAAGCCAAATTTTGTTTTTTTCTCCATGAGCTCCTACAGTGTCCAAACACAAATAAAATTTGCACGCACCTTGCAGACCTGAGCCTCTTTGATGCCAATTTTTTTCATATTTTTTTAAATTTTCCTACAATTTTTTTTGAAATTACTGTTCACAAGCGTACATATTAACTGTTTTTCCTCGTCACGATCTTCTGGAATGTCCAAATAGCATGAAAACTTGCACGCACCTTGCGCACATGAGTATTTTCGATCTCACAATATTTCAGATTTTTTAGAATTTTTTTGCTATTTTTTTCAGGACGGTCAAAGCCCTTTGACCGGCTTTGACCGGACGGTAACGGAGCAGAAGGGCATTTCTGTAAGGGCACCTAACGGCGGGGGGGGGGGGGCAAATTTGAGCAGGCTTTGAAATTAGGGGCATATATGAGTAGGTGGTTCGAGTTAGGGATAGAAATGCAAATGGCCCTAATTATAAATAATTGCTTCTGTAGGATGTAGGTGTGACCTGTGGGGTTGTGGAGTGGGTGGATGGTCCTTGGCCAGAGATTCTACAAAGGTGCCTAACAAGGATTTGGGACATGTACCATGATCAGAACTTGGGGAGGGTGAAGGACAAACAAGCCCATGAGAAAGAGGTGGCCAAGCTAAATAAGGAAATTGATTTCCTGTCAAACAACTACAGCCAGTTGGTGGAAGATGTATCCAAACTTTTTGACTATCAAGATGGCAAGATGTCTCATGACATGGACTATACCAGTCAGGCAATCAATGAACTAAATGAGAAGAAGAAACAACTTGAGAATCAGGCAAAGATTGAGTTAAGTATGGAAAAGCTAAAGCTTGCCAAGGAGCAAAGGTGCATTCTTCAAAGCCAAGCAGATATCATTCAGAACATGAGGAAGGTCATGAAGGAAGTGGAGGGGGACAGGGACCTACTTAAGCAAGAGAAGAAGAACCTGGAGTATCTGATTGCTGATCTTCTCAATGCTGGGCATGCCAGCAAAGATAAGCTGGAGAGGATCAAGGCAATTATGAATGAGTGAAGTGCTTGGTGTGTGGGTTAAGTAATTAGTAGGCCTTTATATATAGCTGGCCTTGGAATGTCATGCATGTTAGGTGTATATTTTGGGAAAGTTTCATGTGCTTTCAGAACCTGAATCAAGATGGTATGAGGGAGGGAGGTATTGTTATGGTTTAAGAACTAGTTGGTTTTATCTATGATGTAATGACTTTTATGTTAAGACCTACTATGCTAAGTGAGTACTCATGCTAAGTTAAGTAAGTAAGAATGTTTTATCTATGATGAGGCTGTTTTACTCTGCATATATTATGTGTGGATAACTGACAGTAGTGACATAGTTAGATAGTACCGGCATTCATAGATAGATAGCAAGTAGCCTGACATAGATAGATAGTACTAGCATAGATAGCAAGTAGCTGACAAATAACTTAACATAGATAGCAAGTAGCAATTAGCTGACAAATAACTTAACATAGATAACAAGTAGCAAGTAGTCTGACATAGATAGATAGTGCTGGCATTCAGAGTCTGACATAGATAGCAAGTAGTACTAAACATAGTGCCCGCATACATAGATAGTACTGGTTTCAAACTGAACATAGTGCTGACAAAACTGAACCGAGGAACTTGCTGAACTTACGAAAGTTCAGGACGGACGAAACTAAAATTTTTTGCTAACTGAAGGCAACATTTCAGTCCTCCTTCTTCAACATCTTCACGCGCTGGGAGCGGCGCACCGCAGTCACGGCCGCCCTCTTCTTCTTGCCCGGCGCCGGCTCCACCACATCTTCCTCGCCGCCATCTTCTTCTTGCTTCACGATGACGCCATCTGGGATATCGGCGACCTCCGGCAGCGCATCCACGTGGATTGGGAGGTTCCTGTCCCCCTCCATGGCGTCGAGGATGGGAGCCAGCAGCTGCACTTCAGGCTCGTCGTCGGAGAGGACGACGACCTCATCCACCTCGTCGTCAGAGTCGTCAGAGGACTCGTCCTCATCGTCGTCAGAAGACTCGCCGTCAGAGTCGTCCGATGGCCCAAGGACCCATGGATTGTGCCTCTCCCAGTAGGCGTTGTTGATTGGGGCTGGGAGAGCGAGGACAACGTCGATGACGTGATCCGCGGCGGCCGGCGACGTGGTGGATGAGCGGTACATCCACCATTGGGCGCGCTGCCTGGGGTCGGGGGAGCGCTGCACCTCGCGCATCGCCCACAGCAGAATGGTCGACGGCGGGATGGTGCTGCCGGCAGGGAAGGCATGCTGCTTTTTAGCAGCTGTCATCACCTTCACCAGGCCGTGGGCGTGGTTCCTCATCATTGCCAGACTGGGGAACCAGCGCGCAATCTCCCTGTACTGCACGTGCATCTCCTGGTTGTTGCCGGCGAGAGCTTCGATGGCCAGCTGCCAGTCCATGGCGACGGCAGTGGGGGTGGTTGTCGGCGGCGATTTTGACAGGAGAGAGGGGGAAGTGGAGTGGGCGGTGCAAGCGGCGAGTGGGCGAGTGAGCAGAGAGAGTGGTGGGTGGACACGTATTAAAGGCGTAGAATCCGAAACGGCTGCTGTTACTCAACGCACGATCACCACGCTGCCGGCTGCAACGCACACTGAACAGACGCCGTGGCTAACAAAATATAATGAGTTTGGCCGATGCTAGTCAAACAAATCACTAGCACTATCCCATTGGTATTGAGCGCATGGTTGCAACCAATTGGTCTTGGGTTCGAGCCCTAGGCCAGACGTTTTTTGTACAGAGTTTTTTTTTTCTAAAATGAATTTGTCAGTAACTTCTGAACTATATAAATGGTAAAGTAAAACAAATAAAACAAAATAAAACAATTAAAACATCTACCTAAACTGTAGAAATAGCAAAGTAAAACAAATAAAACAAATTAAAACATGCACCTAAACGGTAGAAATGGCAAAGTAAAACAAATCAAAACAAATCACTAGCACTTAGCCCATTGGTATTGGGCACAAATAAGTACCATACATTCAACATTGTGCACAAGTTCACATGTCTGAATTTAAGCAGGCTAGTAGCACAACACACATTTAGTAGCAGAACACAAACTTAGTACCATACAATCAAACTAAGTAGCAGAACACAAAGTTAGTAACAGAGTTTCAATAGTTTCCACTAGCATTGAAATAGGATGCAAACTTGCTAGGAGGTTTCCTCTTCCTCTTGCCTGCTAATATCCCTGGTTCTCCAGTGGATGTTCTTGGTGCATTGAATGTTCTTGTTGATGCTGATCCTCTTGGAGCTCTTGTTGATGCTGATACTGTTGGAGGTGCTGGTAAAGACCTGGCTGCTCCTGCTGAAACTGTTGATGTTGAACCTCTCTTATTTGCTGCTGTTTTTCTGTTCCTCATTGCTTTAGGAGGTGGAGCATATGAGGCTGGCATCTGTGAAGTTTGGTGTTGAGGTGGTGGTTGTGGAGGTGGATGTGTAGCACTAGAGGAACCCCTAAAATTTTCTCTATTCTCCTGCATGACAGAATTAAATCTGTTAGTAAATAGACCTGACCTACAATAATTAAACAAAGAATGCAACATTTTTAAATGACCTGGTGTAAGTTCTTCCTCATCTCAAGACTTGGTTTTAGAGCTTTCCCACAGTTAGTATATCTATGGCCCTGTAGACCACAATTGCTACATGTAATTGTTCCCATCCTGCTTGTGTCCTTTGGTGCAGGCACCTCAAACTGGCCCTTTCTCCTAGCTGTCTGTTTCTTCCCTGCTTTTTGTTTGAACATTGGGGCTCAATATCCTGAGTATGGGTGTTAGGCCAGAATTCAGGACCAGCGACAGGGTACACTATGTCTTTGTATGCTTCAATATATAGTGGTTTTTTGAAAAATTCATGCACATAGTCCTCTGGGTGCATGTGAAGTTTGCTCATTGCTGCTATTGCATGATTGCATGTCACACCTGTCATGTCCCACCTCCTGCAGTCACATGAGTTAGTAGCTATGTTCACACAGTACTAATTTTCACCACTAGACACTTGCCAGATGTCAGGACCAGCACTATGAGCCTCACAAAATTTGGCATACTTCTTATTCTCCTCTAGTTTCTCTGAATAGTTGGGTGTGATCATCCACCCGCTGGTCTCTGTCTTTTCCCTAGTCTTCTGCCTTTTGTTCATATACTTAGTCATAATTCCTTCAAACATAGTCCTAATTGGTTTGGCCCTAACATCAAGGATCATTTTGTTGAAAACCTCACTAAGGTTGTTCACAACAAGATCAATTTTGCAATTGTAATCCATTGCAGACCTATACCAAGTCTCCTTTGGAATTTTCTTAAGCCACTTCCAGGCATCCTCACACTCTGCTTTAAGCTCTGCCATTGCTAATTCATATCCATGTTTGGTGAATGAGTAGCTAGCATGATCTACTAGCTTCTTTACTTCTGCTCCTCCGAAACCAGCTGACTGAAAATTTGCATATATGTGCCTGAGGCAGTATCTCTGAGGGGAATCAGGGAACACCTCATTTATAGCCTTAAGAAGACCCTGATTGCAAATTAATAACCATGGTCATGAACAAAAAGAAATAAAGCTAGTAATAACAATATATATCTGAAGTACTGGCTAAGATAGGGTGCATACCTTTTGCCTGTCAGAAATAATGGTGTAGGTTCCAAATTTGCTTCCACTTCCAATGCAACATCTTAGCTGGGTTAGGAACCATGTCCAACTCTCTGAATCTTCCTTATCAACCACACCAAAGGCTATGGGGTAGATGTTGTTGTTGCCATCTCTTCCTGTGGCTGCAAGAATTTGCTGTCCAGTGGTTAGCTTGATGAAGCAACCATCAAGCTCTGCATCCATACCCAAATTAGCTACCATAAATTTATCAACAAGATATTTTGAACAAAATGCAGTTATAGATTTACCTATAAAGGGCCTGCAACCATTAAGAAATCCTTGCTTTGATGCATGCAAGCACTAGAACATGTACTTAAATCTAGGAGTTGGTGCAGGGTTTTCTGGGTCCTCAAATGTTGTAACTATACACCTACTACCAGGGTTTGTATCAAGAACTGCTTGTAGGTAGTCCCTCAGTCTATAGTACTGCTCCTTCTGGTCACCTTGTACAACCTTAATAGCCTTCCTCCTTGCCCTATAGGCCACACTCTTTGATACATCAACTGAAAACTTGACTATGCTGTTTTTAATAAGTGCATCCACAGGTGCTCTAGGATCTACTCTAAGAGAAGGCTCAACTGCTTTGGAAAGCCACTTAGTACTAACCTTTGTGTTCTCTGCTGATGCTAGACAAGTGTGCTCCATGTTACACTTCTTAATGCAAAATGTTCTTTCATGAGCTATCCTGGAGGCACACATGTAAAATTCACATCCATGCTCTCTCTGTGAACACCAAACAATAATTCTTGTTGGAGTGTTCCTGTGGTAGTGAAAAGACCTCAAAGTCCTTATATGAAAATCTCTTAATGCTTCTCTGAACTGGTAAACACTATCAAAACACAAGCTCTTGCACAAGAGTAAATGTGAATTGGGAATTGAGGGGTCAAAATATACCCTTTCCTTCATCTTTTTCTTACTACTCTTTGTCTTTGGCTTCTTCATGAGTTATGGTAGTTCAACTTCATCTTCTTCTTCCTCATCACTTATGCCTGCATCGCCAGCAAAACAAAACTCATCTGCTTCAGGAAACCAATCTTCAAAACGTTTTTTCTCTACCTCATTGTGACATCTGCTAGTTGGACCAGGATTCTTCACATGTTTCACAATAGCAGTAGTTTGCAATGCTGTATCCTCTTCAGAGGCACACTCTATTTCCATTTGTTGAACAGCTTCAACACTCCCATCTGAATGAACTGAATCATCAGAACAAAATTCAGACACTTTAGTGTCTCCTTCAAAGTGGTTCAAATCTGCCTCTCTTTGAATCCTGCTCCTCTCAAGCTGAGCCTTTCTATCATCTATCTGATTCTGAAGCTTAGATTGCTCCACAACCTTTTTCACACAGCAACTCTCTTGAGTGTTCATGTAATTCTGATTAGCTTGTGTACTAATTCCAGGTTCAACATCTCTCACAACCCTTATGTTCACAACCTTGACATGATGAAAAAACTCCAACATTTCATGAACACTAGCTTCATTACCTAAATACTTTACTCTTTCAGATCCAATTTCCTGCTCCTTCACATATTACATGTAATCACTCTCCCCATAACCTTCACTAGCAATGAGTGATTGTAGAGTAAGAAAAGAAATGTCTGTCTCATATATACCCCTTTTCAAAGGGTTTCTTCCTTCTAAATGAAACCATATCTCCCACTTCTGGTCAGCCAAACTGCACAAATATTGCTCATCAATTTAAATGAAATTGACACAACTAGAGGTGCAATAAAGTTTACTAAACATGTTCAACTAACAGAAACAAACTCTCACTAATTTGCCAGATTGAAGAAAACATGTGCATTTAAGCAAGATTTTCTCCATACCTGCCACCCATAGAACAACCAGGGGCCGACGATGACTGGGCGACCGGTGCCTTCGGCTACTGCAACCTTGCCTGCGTCGCGTAGCTGATGCTCCCCAACCAGTTATCCAGTTCAGAGAATGAGCCAGTAGCGTCCAAACTTGTGCCACCGCCACCGTCGTCGCCGCCGCCCGCGCCCCCACCCATATCGCCACCGCCCCCGTCCGGAATCACCGACGCCATGGCGGCCACAACCTAGGTCAGACAGAGGACAGAGGGAGAGGAGGGAGAGATTGAAGCGTGAGAGCGGAATGGATCGGATCTTGAGCCATTCCGACCGACAGGCGTCGTTCCGACATCTAACGAGGCGTTAACGACCGTTAACGCACGGCGGGCCAGCGTGGCAACTGATTCATGGGCCCAACCGGTCAGTTTGGTGCTTAGCGCGGGCGAAGTGGTCGGTTTCGCGAGTTGGTAGTTTTTTTTGCCACAGATTAAGACAAAAGTGGTAGTTTTCCGCACAAAATCGTAGAGTGGTAGTTTTTCGTCACGTTTCCGTCAAATGTGGTAGTTTTTGGTTAAATACTCTCACGCCGTTAGATTAGCCTATCCTACAGTCTGTATGTGGGCACACAATCCTCTATCTAAAGCAATTGAATGTGAGCCGTTGGATTACAAAGATCCAATGGTCCATATACCTTGATATTTGTATACTATATATGTCATGGTTTTGCCACGGCAGATGTCCTAGTGAAAGGACTTAGTCGTGGAGCCATCTTGACGGGTTAACTTAAAGGGGTTAAAGCGGACAAAGGACGCAGAGAGTTTATACTGGTTCGGCTCCTTGCAGTGAAGGTAAAAGCCTATTCCAGTTGTTGTGGAATTGCTAGGGTTTCGATGACCAGGAAGCGAATCCGCTATGCCCGACTCTCGAGTTATTGTGTGTTGTCCCTAAACCGCCGCCGGGTCGTCCCCTTATATACATGGGTTGACGCCCGTCGGTTTACAGGATCCCGGTGCCTGCTCATAAACGTGTCTGGCCCGGTCTCTACTCTTCCTATCTTACAACACAAGTTACATATCAATGTTGGTTCATGTCTACAGGCCTTAATCCGCCTTTGGGCCCTGGGCCTTCATAAAGCGCCACCGTCTTTGTCTTCATGGGCTTCAAATATAATAACTCATTATGGGGATAACCCGGCCTCTCTTGGCCGGTTTACGCCCAGTAGTAATATCCCCAACATTAGGCCCCAGATTGAGTTGAACTGGTTCATGTCAATCTTCAATACTTAAGAAAATTTCTTCTTCAGCACCTTCATGTAAAGCTTGTAAACCGCCATGACGTCATCTTTCAGTATCATGATAAACCTCCCTGACGTCACCTGTCATTAAAAATTGCATATAACTCACCTTCATTAATGAGCCTCCGACAATCGAGGCGACAGCTCTGTCACATATACTCCTCAATTTTCGCGTCTGTCACTTATCCCTTTGCCTTTATAAATAGGACCAGGGGGTCCTTTCCATTTTCCCCCCGTGCCTCTTTGCTTCTTCTTCCTCCTCGAGCTGACCTAACCCTCACGCCCGGACGCCGTCGTCAAGCTCCGCCCTCGACCTCAACTCCAGCCGCTGCATCAAACTGAACGCACCAGAGAAACGCGAGGCTCCTCCGCTGCTGTGTCAGCACCAGTAAGTTTTCCTTTCCCTTGCTCTAGATCCATCATTAGGGTTTCGGTGTTCCTCGAGGCTTCAAACTGTTCTTTCCTGTTCTTCTTCATAGCGCAAATGATGACCTCAGATCTGCCACTATTTTACACAATTGTAGTTATAATCTCCTTTTTCATCCTTAGATCATCTGCTTTGTGTAGAAAAAACTCATCTGGATCTGTTAAACTGCTTAAGCACCTGCGCTTTAGGTCGGAATATATTTTGATTTACCAACACGCAGCAGATATGAAATTATCATATCAATCTGTGAAACTTGTTTTCCCCTTACTTAGGTATTTTAGATCTGTATCCTTCATACCAATATAGGCGGTTTAGCTTATTTGAAAAATGATAATCTGGTAGGTACCATTAGTCCCCTTTTAACCGCCGATGCATTTATCTTTGCTCCTCCTCCATTGTCAAACTCCGGTTTAGCAATGTCAAACTCCGGTTTAACAACATGCATATACCTATGCTTCTGCTTATCTTGCACCGCTTTATACTTGTCCATTACGAATCTTAAACCGGCAACAACCATGTTTCAGCTTTCCATTGAAATGGCTATGAGTGCAACTGGGTTCCTTCCCGGGTTACTGAAGAGTAACTAGACAGATGTGTTGCAACCGGCGCTTTAGCAAAGAAAGAAGTCATCCACTGGAGGGCCCCTGGTCCTGAAAATCCTTCTGAACCCAAGGACGGAGAAATAGTCGTGTTCGTTGACCATATGGGTCGAGGCTTTAGTCCTCCTGGTTCAAATTTTTTTCGAGATGTGCTTGCCAGCTTTCAACTCCACCCTCAGGACATTGGCCCAAACTCTGTGTCCAATGTTTGCCATTTCCAAGTATTTTGCGAGGCTTATCTTCAAGAGGAGCCTACAGTTGAACTGTTTAGGGATTTCTTCTATTTAAACCGTCGCACCGAGTTCATAGATGGACCCAATACTGAGCTTGGCGGAATGGCGATTAAAAAGAGGAAGGATGTCAGCTTCCCTCATGCCAAGCTTCACAGTCACCCCAAGGAGTGGAACCAGACTTGGTTTTATTGCAAATACACATCTCCAACTGATGGAAATCCTCTACCGGGTTACCGCCCTCACCGTCTTAGCAATACACATCCTTTTCCTTAGAGATTAACTGCAAAGGAAAGGTCCAAGTATGCTCCACAACTGTCAAAGCTCAGAGCCTTTATGGCGAACGATTTAACAGGTGTTGACTTTGCTCGCCGTTGGATAACTTGGAGCATTTTTTCCTTAAGTCGACGCCCCAGTTTAATGTGTGAATACACCGGGAGTTTGAAAGACCCTCAATGACATGTTGATATTCAGCTAATAGAGGCAGAAGTTACTGAGGCTGTGAAGAAAATACTGAATGAATCGGAGGCTGTCTGTAGCCAGACCGGATTAAGTCTTTTCTGCGTTTCCAACAAACCGCCAACTGTAAGGATCACATAACTTTTTTGTTCTAACTTGCTTCTTTCAAATATTCTCTCAAAATTTTGTCCGTCTTTGACGGGGCGATGATCCGTTCTGGAAGAAAAAGCCCCAGGATAAATCGGCCAAGACACCTCGCCCCAAGACCAAGGTTGTTAAAAAACCTGCCAAGAAGAGGACCGTTGAATCTTCTGAAGCAAATGCTTATGCAGACTTGGATAATCCGGATTCAGAGGTAGAACTTGACTCCCTTGGTTCTTTTTTCATACACCTCATTGACAATGACTATTATCAGGACGCCGCTGAAGGCAACCAAGCTGAGTATGCAGAGGTAACTATCCTTTCCTCCGGTTCAGATCCTCTGCCAACACAGAAAATCCGTCAAGCAAACCGGAAAATAAAATTTTCTCACCCCCTAGCTCACTTGGACCCAAACTTTCTTTTGAAGAAGTAGCAACACGAAGCTCGCCGCACAACCTGGCACAGTGGCCAGGTAGTTACCTCCGCCAGTTTACCGAACACTCCAGTCTGGAAACATCGATCAGAGGTCTCTTATATTCCTGATACTTCTTGCCCCAAGGCGGTTGTTTCCGTTAGCCTCTTAATCTGTCTGATTCAAATTATCAGGGTACACCTCATTCATCTTCTGGCGAATCAACGGCCACACAACTCCCACCTCTCAAGACGGTGCCTGGGTGAGTTATGTCTTGATTTATCCTGATCACTTTATATCTTTCCGATTTATTGATCTTCATGTTTATTTGCAGCGCCAGGCCTAGACCCAGCAAGAAGGCCCGGTTAAATAAACCGGCGGACGATAATGTAGTCATTGAACCGGAGAAGACTCCAGATTCAGTATAAACAAATACTGACGCTCTGCTTGATGATCCGCCACCACAAGATTATGACTTCGTATATGAACAAGTAGAAGTTGCTCCATCAGGCCAGTCCGAAAAAACAACAAGCCCAGTCCGGGACACTGATTAACCGGCAAGTCCAGTTAAGGCTACTGATAAACCGCCAACTCCAGTGAAGGCTGCTGGTGACAAGGAAGATGACATCATGATTACTGGCTTTGGCCACACTGCCCCTGGCAATCCTGTCGCTTTATCCAAACATAATGCTAAGGATGAACTTTCTGCTATGGGCAAAGGCAAGTGGAACACAGACTTATCAAGCTACGCCCATCTCAACACCCAAGACATTCACTCTGGCTTCTTGAACCGTCTGTATACAAGCCGCGACTATGAAGCCGGTTTGGTAAACTTGATTAAAGAGCGATACGAGGTAACTAGTGCTTAACTCTGCACAACTATTTTCCTCTTATTTCCAATTCCAAATATCAACTCCAGTAGCCCCCAAGTGACGGTTTACGATATCAATCTAAACCGGGACTTTGTAACAGCTTAACTCTGCATGATCAGCCTCCAAGGGCCGGGTTATCTTTTTAAAGATGAACCGGTATTTTAGAATTATAGTACTGCAACTTTCGCTGGTGTAGTCCCCAAGGGCCGGTTTATCTTTTCAAGGTAAACCGGGACTTTTTAGAAGAAAACCCATAGTGTTACTTTGAACAATCATACATTAGTCCCCAAGTGCCAAGAATAATACTTGTATTGTGCTTGGGACTTGTAGACATATCTGATAACGAGCAAATAGGCATTAGCCCCCAAGTATCATGTGCATAACTTTTTATGTGCTTGGTACTTCAAATATGTACTGTCAACTCATGATATGTCTGTCTTTTATAGGCTAAGCTGAGCAAGAAGGAAGCTCAAACTGCTGATCTGCAAGAAAACATCAAGTCCCAGCAAGCAGAAACCTCTAAGGCGAAAGATGAGCTGACCAGTGCCCTTGCCGCCATGGAAAAGCTGAAGGAGGGTTTCAACAAGGAGCGGGCAGATTGGGACATAGAAAAACCCACTTTGCAAAAAAGCTCCGAAGGTGCAGAGGCAGCCCTTAAACCGGTGGCAGAAGAACTGCCTGATCTAAAATGGCAGATCAATGCTATGACCACTGCTGTATTTGGTAAGTCTCCTCACCTTAAGTTTTCAACATAACATCCCATACATTGCCGGTTTACTGATGTTTTTGTAATGATGCATGGACTCACATTACCTGACGAGGATACGTACCTAGGGTAGGGTAACTTATCATACCTGAGGTACCCAATCAAGGACATGACTCCTACAATGAAAGACATTCTGAGAAGTATCGACAGGTCAGTCGACCTGGTCAGCCCAGTCGATGGACACAAGCGTACTCGACTAGAAGTACAAGCAGTCGACCATGAAGACAACCACTCGACCATAAGAAGACCTAAAGGCACTGCCTACAAACGGTCACCTCATAAGTAGCTTTTATGGCCTTCATGGTCCTTTATTACAGGCGTTACCAGTAACCCCCTCTCTTTATGTACATTAAACTCCTTGTAACATGGGCTGGCTGGGGTCCTGGCGAACTCTATATAAGCCACCCCCCTCCACTAGGACAAGGGTTCGGAACTTTGTAACACATACACACATAATCCAGTCGACTGCCCCCGGGCTCCGAGACGTAGGGCTGTTACTTCCTCAGAGAAGGGCCCGAACTCGTAAACTCCTTGCGCGTAAAACTACTCCATAGCTAGGATCTTGCCTCTCCATACTTACCCCCCCTTCTCACTGTCAGACTTAGAACCACGACAGTTGGCGCCCACCGTGGGGCAGGTGTTCTAGCGATTTGTTGGAGGAGTTGGGATTCTTTCAACCCACATCATGTTTTCGAGCGGAGTCATGGTCGAGAGCCGCGAGATCCGTCTCGGCGCTCTCTCCTTCATCGTTGACAACTCTGCTTGGCTGCAGGAGGCTCCACTCGACGTGGACGCGCTTCCCGCCCGCGGAGCCACGCATTTTCGCGCATGCGTCCGCGGCGTCCTCCTGCGGCAACCGTCGACCCAGTACGGGTCGGCATTCGTTGCACCGTCATCGTCATCATCGTCATCAGTTTCCCACCGGCGCAAGTGCACCGGTCGGTCGAGACTCCAGCGGTGGGTGAAGCACGCACTGGCCCGCCAGTCAGCCATCCCCCAAGTCGCGGCAATCGAGCCCGACGAGTCACTCTACGGCCTGTTCGACTGGCTCCGTAGAGACTGCGTCCGAGTGCGACAGCAGTGATCCAGCGGCGGAAGTACTAATGGTCGACGGACCACGTAGCCCCCCCGGATTCCCCCATACCGAAGAGGTTGCCGCAGGGGGGATTCCGGGGCGGGGTCACGAAGAGTACAGGCCTGAGCCCCTTACCTCAGTGCAGAGGGAGGAACTCCGTCGCCGGAACATGGACGCCCTTCACACTCCTATCGTTGGAGAAACCCCTGAGGCGCGAGCCCTGGAGGAGGCGCGCTTGGCCAACTTGGCTGAACGTACTCGATTGGAGAATCTCCAGAGAGCACTCGACGAGCGCGCACGACCGCCCGCTCCCGAGTCCAGTCGTCGTCGCGTCTTCCAGCCGCCGACCCAGGTATACCGTACCCCGATTCAGAATTTGGCAGCTGCGGCTCGCATAGCGGAGTCGATCCAGCCTTCACAGTCAGAAGCAGGGAGAGGTCTGTTGCAGATCAGAGATTTGCTTCGTGCAGCGGGTGACCAGAATTCAGCCGTGTCTCAGTCGCGCAACAGGATTCACAGTCGATCCGTCACTGCGAATTCCGTTCAGTCGGCTCATAGTCCGAGGTCGCCCCCGAGGCGTGAAGGACACAGAGGCCGGCACGAGGATCAGTACCAAGGGCACGAGCGATATGAGCACCGATTCGATCGCAACGATCAACGTCGAGTGCCTTCTCCTCCCCCAAGAGCCGGGTCATACATTCCTCGACGGCAAGAAGACAGACACCAGTTCAGTACTAGGCGAAAGGTCCCAGTCGACCCCAGGGAACCAGGCTTTGATGCGAGATCCATCATCGTTCAAGGTCTGGTCGACCGAAATAGAGCTCACCGAGAAGACCGTGACAGAGGCGCCCCGTCCAGCAGCAGAGTTCGCATCTCAGGTCCCGAGTGTTTCAGCAGAGCAATCAGAGCTGCAGTGATTCCTCCCAACTTCAGGTTGGCGGCTGGAGTCAGCAAGTTCACCGGAGAGTCCAAGCCGGACACATGGCTCGAGGATTACCGAGTGGCTGTTCAGATCGGAGGCGGCAATGACGAGGTGGCCATGAAGCATTTGCCCCTCATGTTGGAAGGATCAGCCAGAGCGTGGTTGAATCAGTTGGCTCCCAGCAGTATCTATACTTGGGAAGATCTAGCCCAGGTGTTTGTCAGGACATTCGAAGGGACTTGCAAGCGACCGGCAGGGTTGACAGAATTGCAGTCATGTGTTCAGAAGTCGAGTGAAACCCTGAGGGATTATATCCAGAGGTGGATCACTCTGAATCACACGGTCGAGAATGTATCCGATCATCAGGCAGTTTGCGCCTTCAAGGAAGGCGTCAGAAACAGGGAGTTAACTTTGAAGTTTGGTCGAACCGGAGATATGACCCTGAGTTGAATGATGGAAATCGCCACCAAGTACGCGAACGGAGAAGAAGAAGATAGACTCCGGAGTGGCAAGTATAAGGCAGCCGCTAATGAGGCCGGCGGAGGACACTCCAGTCGGAAGCAGAAGCGCAAGGCCGAGCCAGTCGCCCCCGGGGAAGCCTTAGCTGTGACCCCAGGGAAGTTTAAGGGGAAACCCAAGGGTCCTTGGAACCCCAAGAAAGTGAAAGACTAGGACGGGAACGATGTGATGGACTTACCATGCCACATTCACACGAAGAAAGATGAAGAGGGAAATCTCATTTACCCTAAGCATACCACTCGACAATGTCGACTCCTGATGCAACAGTTCCAAGGGAAGCAAGCCAAGGACAAAGGGAAAGAGTCAGACAAAGTTGAAGATAGAGAAGACAGCGGTGAAGAATACCCCCAAATCAATTCCACTCTGATGATTTTCGCTGATGTCGAAAGTAAGAGTCGACTGAAGGTCATCAATCGCGAAGTAAACATGGTCGCTCCGGTGACACCCCATTACCTGAAGTGGTCCCAAACCGCCATCACCTTCGACCAGTCCGATCATCCGACTCATATTGCCACCCCAGGGAGGCAAGCGTTGGTGGTCGACCCAATTGTTGAAGGCACTCGACTGACCAAGGTTCTGATGGACGGCGGCAGTGGGCTAAACTTGTTGTATGCAGAGACGTTGAAGGGGATGGGCATTCCGATGTCCCGGATCAGCCCCAGCAACATGAGCTTCCACGGAGTCATTCCTGGGAAGAAAGCTAAGTCACTCGGTCAAATCACTCTCGACGTCGTCTTTGGTGACTCGAAGAATTTCCGGAAAGAAAAGTTAACCTTTGAGGTAGTGGATTTTCAGAGTGCGTACCACGCCATTCTTGGGAGGCCAGCCTATGCTCGCTTCATGGCTCGACCATGCTACGTATACCTCAAGCTGAAGATGCCTGGCCCCAAAGGTGTAATCACCATCGTTGGCAATCGGAAGAAGGCATAGGAGTGCTTTCAGAAAGGCACCAAAATTGCTGACGCTCAGATGGCCAAGATAGAGATGCAAGAATACCAGAAGACTGCGGACCCGAGTGAGTTGTTACGAGCCAAGAAGCCCACCACGGAATCAACATTTCAGTCGACTGGTGAGACCAAGCAAGTCCACATCCACCCGACCGATCCAAATGCGGCTCCAACCAACATCTCCACTACACTCGACCCCAAATAGGAAGAAGCGCTCGTCCAGTTCCTCCGTGAGAACTGGGACATCTTTGCATGGAAGCCTGCTGACATGCCAGGTGTGCCCAGGGGACTGGCCGAGCACCGCCTCCGAGTCGACCCAAAGGCCAAACCAGTCAAGGAGCATCTCCGACGGTCCGCCGTTCAGAAGAGAAAGGCCATTGGCGAAGAAGTGGCCCGACTCCTAGCAGCAGAATTCATTCGCGAAATCTACCACTCCGAGTGGCTCGCTAATGTTGTGATGGTCCCTAAGAAGGACATATCGTTGCGCATGTGCATCGATTTCAAGCATATCAATCGGGCCTACCCGAAAGATCATTTTCCTCTTCCTCGCATCGATCAAATAGTCGACTCGACTGCAGGATGCGAGAGGTTATCCTTTTTAGATGCTTACTCTGGATACCATCAGATCCGTCTGTATGGACCCGATGAAATAAAAACAGCCTTCATCACCCCTTTTGGGTGTTTCTGCTATGTTACCATGCCTTTCGGTCTCAAGAACGCCGGAGCTACATTCATGAGAATGATTCAGAAGTGCTTAATCACTCAAATCAGTCAGAATGTAGAAGCATACATGGATGACATAGTGGTCAAGTCACGGAAAGGTTCCGACCTGCTGACTGACCTAGCTGAAACTTTTGCCAATCTCAGGAGTTATGATATCAAGCTCAATCCGTCGAAGTGCACATTTGGAGTCCCTGGAGGAAAGTTACTCGGTTTCCTTGTCTCCGAACGAGGAATCGACGCTAACCCTGAAAAAGTTGGCACCATACTCCGGATGAAACGCCCCGTGCGTGTGCACGACGTCCAGAAACTTACTGGATGCTTGGCCGCCCTAAGTCGATTCATCTCCAGGCTCGGTGAAAAGGCGCTGCCTCTTTACCGACTGATGAAGAAGTCAGACACGTTCGAATGGACTCCAGAAGCTGATGCAGCATTTGCAGAGCTAAAAGCTCTGCTCTCCACCCAGCCGGTGCTTGCTGCTCCTGTCAGCAAAGAGCCATTGTTGCTTTACATAGCAGCCACGGGACAAGTCGTTAGTACCGTTCTTACGGTCGAGCGGGAAGAGGAAGGAAAGACCTTCAAAGTTCAACGCCCAGTGTATTATCTCTCTGAAGTTCTGACCCCGTCGAAGCAAAGATATCCCCACTATCAGAAGCTCGTTTACGGGATTTACATGACCACGAAGAAGGTTGCTCATTATTTCTCTGATCACTCTATCACAGTCGTCAGCGACGCTCCATTATCAGAGATTCTTCATAACAGAGATGCAACCGGTCGAGTGGCGAAATGGGCAATTGAACTTCTTCCTCTTGATATCAAGTTCGAGGCAAAGAAAGCTATTAAGTCCCAGGTAATAGCTGATTTCCTCGCCGAGTGGACCGAGCAGGAGCTTCCGACTCAAGTTCACTCGGAGCACTGGACTATGTTTTTCGATGGCTCCAAGATGCTGAACGGATCCGGTGCGGGGGTTGTACTGGTTTCCCCCCGAGGAGATAAGCTCAAGTATGTCCTCCAGATTCACTTTGATTCCTCCAACAATGAGGCAGAGTATGAAGCGCTTCTATACGGATTACGTATGGCCATTTCGCTAGGCGTCCGTCGCCTCATGGTCTACGGCGACTCAGATCTGGTTGTTAATCAAGTGATGAAGGAGTGGGACGTCCGAAGCCCATCCATGACGGGATATTGCAGCACAGTGAGAAAGCTGGAGAAACGATTCGAGGGGTTGGAGCTCCATCATATACCCCGACTGAAAAATCAAGCTGCAGATGATTTGGCGAAGATAGGGTCCAAAAGGGAGGCCATCCCTAAAGATGTGTGTTTGGAGCACATTCACACACCATCAGTGCAAGAAGATCCTTTCACAGAAGAGCCTCCACAACCAAAAAGCGCCTCTGACTCGACCGAAGTGGAGATACCAGCTGTGGTCGACCTGATTATGGAAGTTATGACCACCACTCCCGATTGGACAGTGCCGTACATTGCGTATATCATAAGAAAAGAGCTCCCAGAAGATGAAGAAGAGGCTCGGCAGATCGTCCGTCGATCCAAAGCCTTTACAGTAATCAAAGGGCAGCTATACAGAAAAAGCGTGACTGGAGTTGGTCAGAAGTGCATCACGCCTGAAGAAGGACAGATAATTCTCGAGGACATCCACTCGGGGACCTGCGGCCATCACGCGTCCTCTCAGACCATCGTGGCTAAAGCATACCGAGCGGGTTTTTACTGGCCAAAGGCGAACGAAATGGCAAAGGATATAGTCGACAAGTGCGAGGGGTGCCAGTTTTATTCCAACATGTCTCACAAGCCCGCCTCCGCCTTGAAGACCATTCCACTCGTCTGGCCTTTCGCTGTCTGGGGTCTAGATATGATCGGACCACTGAGAACTGGTAGGAGTGGCTTCACCCACTTGTTGGTCGCAGTCGACAAGTTCACGAAGTGGATAGAAGCCAAACCCATAAAGGACCTCGACGCAAGCACTGCCATCAGTTTTATCAGGGGATTGATATTCAGATATGGAGTTCCGCACAGCATCATCACAGATAACGGATCAAACTTTGATAATGACAGATTCAAAGCCTTCTGCGCCTCTCAGGGCACTCGAGTCGACTATGCTTCAGTTGCTCATCCTCAGTCGAATGGACAGGCCGAACGCGCGAATGGCCTCATCCTCAAAGGACTAAAACCCCGACTGATGCGTGATCTCAAACACGCAGCAGGCGCCTGGGTCGACGAACTTCCGTCAGTTCTATGGGGGTTGAGGACCACCCCTAACCGGTCGACTGGAAGAACGCCATTCTTTCTGGTCTATGGAGCCGAAGCGGTTTTGCCAAGCGACTTGCTCCACAACGCGCCTCGAGTCGAGTTATATTCCGAAGCAGAAGCAGAACAGGCCCGGCAAGATGCAGTCGACCTCTTAGAGGAGGAAAGAGAGATGGCTCTAATCCGCTCGACCATCTACCAGCAAGAGTTGCGTCGGTTCTACGCCAGAAATGTGAAGGGTCGAGCCTTTCAGGAAGGAGATTTGGTCCTCCGTGTGGATCAGCAAAAACCTCACAAACTTGCCCCGACCTGGGAAGGCCCCTTCATCATCACCAAAGTCCTACACAACGGAGCGTATCACCTCTACAACATCGATCGACGGATCGACGAGCCTCGAGCATGGAACGCGGACCTGCTCCGTCCTTTTTACACTTAAAAACTCACTCGACTGAGATGTAATAAAAGTTCCTCTGTAATTCTTTTGTTTCAAGCAAAAGACTGCTATTTCTTTTTCTGTTTGTCTAAATTTCCCCCAGTGGGTGACTTAGTTGCGAATCCGCTTCGCCTAAGTTTTCAGAAAATCCTACCGAGTGGAGAGCCAGCCTCCCACTCGGGGGCTTAGCTGCGAATCCGTTTCGCCTAAGTTTGAAAAAATCCTACTGAGTGAGAGCAAACCTCCCACTCGGGGGCTTAGCTGCAGTCCAAGTACTCGCCTAAGTTTGAAAAAATCCTACCGAGTGAGAGCAAACCTCCCACTCGGGGGCTTAGCTGCAGTCCAAGTACTCGCCTAAGTTTGAAAAAATCCTACCGAGTGAGAGCAAACCTCCCACTCGGGGGCTTAGCTGCAGTCCAAGTACTCGCCTAAGTTTGAAAAAATCCTACCGAGTGAGAGCAAGCCTCCCACTCGGGGGCTTAGCTGCGAATCCGTTTCGCCTAAGTTTGAAAAAATCCTACCGAGTGAGAGCAAACCTCCCACTCGGGGGCTTAGCTGCAGTCCAAGAACTCGCCTAAGTTTGAAAAAATCCTACCGAGTGGAGAGCAAACCTCCCACTCGGGGGCTTAGCTGCAGTCCAAGTACTCGCCTAAGTTTGAAAAAATCCTACCGAGTGGAGAGCAAACCTCCCACTCGGGGGCTTAGCTGCAGTCCAAGAACTCGCCTAAGTTTGAAAAAATCCTACCGAGTGGAGAGCAAACCTCCCACTCGGGGGCTTAGCTGCAGTCCAAGAACTCGCCTAAGTTTGAAAAAATCCTACCGAGTGGAGAGCAAACCTCCCACTCGGGGGCTTAGCTGCAGTCCAAGTACTCGCCTAAGTTTGAAAAAATCCTACCGAGTGGGAGCAAACCTCCCACCCGGGGGCTTAGCTGCAGTCCATGTACTCGCCTAAGTTTGAAAAATCCTACCGAGTGGAGAGCCAGCCTCCCACTCGGGGGCTTAGCTGCAGTCCAAGTACTCGCCTAAGTTTGAAAAAATCCTACCGAGTGGGAGCAAACCTCCCACCCGGGGGCTTAGCTACAGTCCATGTACTCGCCTAAGTTTGAAAAATCCTACCGAGTGGAGAGCCAGCCTCCCACTCGGGGGCTTAGCTGCAGTCCAAGTACTCGCCTAAGTAAGTGAAATCCTACCGAGTGGAGAGCAAACCTCCCACTCAGGGGCTTAGCTGCAGTCCAAGTACTCGCCTAAGTAATTGAAATTCTACCGAGTGGAGAGCGAACCTCCCACTCGAGGGCTTAGCTGCAGTCCAAGCACTCGACTAAGTAATTGGACTCCTACCGAGTGAAGAGCAAACCTCCCACTCGGGGACTTAGCTGCAGCCCAATGCTCGCCTAAGCCAGGTTGACAGACACCATCGCGGCGATAAGCATCGTGCAAACCAGGCAGCCTCTGAGGGAACAACGAATAGTAGATCGGCGGATCAAGTCACGAAGACATTCAACGTCGAGCCAAGTTCAGACAAAACCAAAAGATCCTAGATCGCAAATAAAAGTACTCGAGCTATAAGCTCGACGGAGTTTATCGGTTACATAAACCACTCGGCATTCCGAGGCAAATTTAAGGCAAAGAACATCAGTTTTTTACTCCTCCGGTGGAGGACTGGATGGTGCAACAAATTCGTCCAAGTCGATCCCATCAGAGATCTGAGTGGCAGCAGCAATGAAGGTCTCCATGAAGTCCTGAAAGTTATGCTTCCTGGTATTAGCAACCTGGAGAGCGGCCAGCTTCTCCTCGCGCGCCTCCTTGCAGTGGACGCGAACCAGTGACAGAGCCACGTCAGCACCGCACCTAGCAGAAGACTTCTTCCATTCTTGCACTCGACCTGGAACCTCACTTAGTCGAGTGACCAAGGATTCAAGGTCGTTCTGAAGCGTCTCCTTGGGCCAGAGTGCGGAGTCGATCCGTGACACTGCAGCTTTCAGTCGAGCCAGGTAGTCCACCACACCAGCGACACGGGATTCCAACCGGAAGACATTCATGGCCACTTCGTCCTTCACAGGAGAGTTGATAGGGTCCAAGCGGGTCTCCACTCGACGGGTCTCCACTTCGTCCATCAAAGTTCCGGCAGAATTCTGAAAGAAGTTTCGACAGGTCAAAACTGTAACCAAATGGTGAGTCGACAACAACAAGATTAATCGCACAAAGAGGGTTACCTTCAAGCATGAGGTATAGCTTCTTGGAAAGACCCCCAAGATAATCCTCCAAGTCCTTGTGCTTCCCCGCCAGCTGGCCGAGCTTGTCGTTCAGAGTGCTCTTGTCAATCTTCAGTCGACTCGCTTCCTTGTTGGCCGAGTCAAGAGCAGACTTCAGCCTAGCGTTCTCGCTCTCAAGTTGGTCGACTGAAGCAAGTTTCTCTTCAGCAAGCTTCAGCTTCTCCGCAGCCGCCTTTTGTGCCTCCGCAAGGTCAAGATCTTTCTTCTTCAGGGCCTTCTCCAGTTCGTCTGCGAAACAACAATGAGCACAGAGTTGAGAACAGGCAGGGGAACAGAGACAGCCGTCGAGTCCTCACCAGCCATACCTTTTGCTTCATCCTTCGCCTTCTGCACGTTTTCCTGAGCAAGCTGTAAATCAAGATTAAGCTGGATTTGCTTATTCTTCAGATCGGCGAGCTGAGCAACAAGCTCACAAGACTTCTGCAAAGAGTCAATCGACAAAGGGTATCAAAGA
This sequence comes from Aegilops umbellulata, assembly GCA_032464435.1. NCBI lineage: Eukaryota > Viridiplantae > Streptophyta > Magnoliopsida > Poales > Poaceae > Aegilops > Aegilops umbellulata. The sequence goes on along the minus strand of CP136056.1, from coordinate 329,847,021 downwards.
TAAGTTACTCCCGAGTGACTGAAAGAAAGAGCACAACACTTCTAAGACTACAGCCGAATCAAAACATTCGACAGTAGCCTCGGGGACTACACCCAGTGGGTGCACTCAGCGTGCCCCCACTGGTTTTCAAAAAAAAAAAAAGGCGACTGCCAGCAGTCGACCGGATACAGTATCATCCGACATGGCCTGACCAAACCGTTCTCAGAAAACCCTACCGAGTGGAGAAGTACAACTACAGAAAGGCAGTATAAAGACCACAGTCGACTGCCAGCAGTCGACAGTGGCCTCGGGGACTACACCCAGTGGGTGCACTCAGCGTGCCCCCACCAATGAGAAATTTCGGACCAACGGCACCCAGTGGGTGTACAACGCAAGTGAAGATCAACTAACCTGGACGTTCTGCTGCAACGCCGAGCTGATGTCATAGGCCGCTTGACTGGCATCCCGAGCCGCTTTGGTCTGCTCCATCACGAGCCCCGCCTGACGTATAGCCTCCTTAGCAGCACTCACTTGATCCTCCGGGGTCTGGTAGGCGGCGAAGAACGAGGGCGGGTCGACCAGTGGCGGAGCAGTCGACGACGAAGGCCGGGCAGTCGTCAGTGGCTCAGCAAAAGTCATAGTAGTCCGGGCGGTATTGTCACCCCCTTGGACCACCGCCTCGGCAGTTGACGCGGTCTGAGGAGCCTTGTCGACCGGGGCCCTCCGGCCTCTCCTCCCAAAAGGCCTGAGCGGCACTTCCGCCTCCTCCTCGTCATCCGGAAGGTCAATGATGTTGGTCGGAGCTACAAAAGTTCAGAAATGAATATCCAATCGACTCAGCAGTTAAACAGTCGGATCATGTCAAAGATTATACCTAAGTTGGAAGTGACGGCGTCCTCCATCGTCTCATCAGCATTCTGGATGGAAGTTTCGGAAGTAGCGGCGCTGCACGATTCCAAGCAAATAATTTGAAAGTGAATCGACTAAGAATCCGTTCTAGTCGACTCAAAAAAGGTGAAAACAGTCACTTACCCAGAGATGACCGGGATGGCGACCCTGATCTTGGGCAAGGCCTTGGGTGGCTTGGTCGGGATGGCTCTAGGCTGCTTGGGCGCCTTCTCAGTTGGGGCCGGCGACGCGGTCCGAGGGCGCTTGGATGACTGGCCCGCCGGAGCACTCGACTGACCGCGCTCCACGGCGGGATCCTGAGCGTTCTTGGAGCGTCTCTCGCGTCGAGGAAGGTCGACCTCCACCTCTTCATCTTCGTCACCCGAGTCGTCGCCGGCCTCCCCCTCTACGTCATCGTCAGATTCCCAGTCCTCGACTTCACCCTCGACTTCAACTTCATTCTCACTCCCTTCGCCTCCACTCCCTCCTCCTTCAGATACTTGCTCCTGGTTCCCATTCAGCATCGAGTACATGTCGTTGATCTCCTGCGAAACAACAGGCAGAACAAGGATCAGTCGACTTATCGCGAGCCAGTTACTAGACGGAGTGAAAATTTCAGTCGGAAGAAGCAAAATGTACCTTGTCTGTCTCCATCATCCCATCAAGCGGAGCAATCCTCCTGGAACCCCTGGGGTTGTCCTTATTCCCGGTTATGCTGGTCAGCCAGCTCTCCAGCACAGAAGCCTCGACCCCCTCCGGGTGGATCCGAGTGGAGTCGTCGGACCCGGAATACAACCACATCGAGTGATCCCGAGCCTGGAGAGGTTGGATTCGTCGCTGGAGAAAGACTTCGAGCAAGTCCATGCCGGTCACGCCTTCCCGAACCAACTCAACCACTCGACTGACTAGTACCTTCACCTGAGCCTTCTCCTCTGGAACCACTTTCAAAGAAGCGGGTTTCTGCACTCGGTCCAAGGTAAAAGGAGGAAGGCCAGTCGAGTGGCCAGGAGTCGGCTGGTCCATGCAGTAGAACCAAGTCGACTGCCACCCGCGCACGGAATCGGGAAGTGTCATGGGAGGAAAACAACTCTTACCCCTCGTCTGGATCCCGAGCCCCCCGCACATCTGGATCACCTGCGTCCTCTCCCCGTCCAGGTTAAGCTTTTTAACCGACTGGGATCGGCAAGTGAAGATATGCTTGAAGAGGCCCCAGTGGGGTCGACAACCTAAGAAACACTCACACAGAGACACGAACGCAGCGAGATAGACTATGGAGTTGGGCGTGAAATGGTGGAGCTGCGCTCCGAAGAAGTTCAGGAAAGCCCTAAAGAAAGGACTCGGGGGCAGGGAAAACCCCCGGTCGACATGGGTGGCTATCAGGACGCGCTCACCCTCGCGAGGTTTCGGCTCCGTCTCCTTCCCAGGAAGGCGAGCGGCCTTGTGGGGAATGAGTCCCCCCTCCACCATGTCGTTGATATCCGCCTGAGTAAGGATGGAGGGCATCCAATCCCCCTGCAACCAGCCGGACGGCAGAGCGGCCCGCGAGGACGACCCGCCTCAGCCGGATTTCTTCCCTTTGCCCTTTGCCGCGGCCTTCTTCGCGCATTCCGCCGCCGCCGTCTTGTCCGTCCCCATCGTCTCGAACGAGGTCTTGGCCGAGCGGCGGTGTCGAGGTTGCGGCGGAGAGCGAGGCGGAAGCTTACGGAGGAAGGGGGAAGAAGAACGAGGGCGCACAGTAAAAAAATCAGAATCATTGCTTTATATAAGGCCACACCCGAGTGGCTGATCAGTGGGCCTGCGCCTCCCAGTCAGATCCCGCAACAGGCGCGCGCGCAGTACGTGGCGAAAAAGGTGGCGCGGAGATCGAGGCGCCCTTGCCTTATCCAGCCGATTCGCGCGATTTTCTCCGTCCGGTGCGCTTCTCAATTTTCAAATCCCGCAAGATCCGCGATCGACAGGACGGGTTGTCAGACAAAAAGATCCGTTTCCTTAAGTCTCCCAAGGGACTCGTCACGTAAACGCACTCGACGGTAATCCGAAACCACTCGACGGGCATCTGAATGGATCAAGGCAACTGAAGAATGAGATCCCACCGTAACTTCCATTTATCCAAAGACAGATGCAACCGAAGCATGGAGGTTGAGTCGGAAGCATAGGCTCGGCCCCATTCTCACTTAACCCCTGACCCATTCGGGGGCTAATGACGATGATACGTACCTAGGGTAGGGTAACTTATCGTACCTGAGGTACCCAATCAAGGACATGACTCCTACAATGAAAGACATTCTGAGAAGTATCGACAGGTCAGTCGACCTGGTCAGCCCAGTCGACGGACACAAGCGTACTCGACCAGAAGTACAAGCAGTCGACCATGAAGACAACCACTCGACCATAAGAAGACCTAAAGGCACTGCCTACAAACGGTCACCTCATAAGTAGCTTTTATGGCCTTCATGGTCCTTTATTACAGGCGTTACCAGTAACCCCCTCTCTTTATGTACATTAAACTCCTTGTAACGTGGGCTGGCTGGGGTCCTGGCGAACTCTATATAAGCCACCCCCCTCCACTAGGACAAGGGTTCGGAACTTTGTAACACATACACACATAATCCAGTCGACTGCCCCCGGGCTCCGAGACGTAGGGCTGTTACTTCCTCAGAGAAGGGCCCGAACTCGTAAACTCCTTGCGCGTACAACTACTCCATAGCTAGGATCTTGCCTCTCCATACTTACCCCCCATTCTCACTGTCAGACTTAGAACCACGACATTACCCACCTGGGTTCTGATATGCAGAAGAAGCTGAAGGCTGCCTATACTCTTATAGAGCAGTTATATACCGGCGCGCAACGGATCATCTGTATTGCTTCGCACAACAAGCCGCCCCCACTCTTATCAAGGAGACCTTAGGAAGGTTGTCAATGCTGCTTGCCCGAGTAGAAGAGCTAAAAAGATCTGCTGCAAGGGCTGGTGCTCTGACCGCGCTAACCCGGGCAAAAGCATGGGTGCCTGATCTTGATCTGATGGATGTGGGTAAAGGTTATCCGAGCTTAAAAGAAGATGGATCAGAATTTGGCAATGATGACCTCCGAGCCATAAACCGGGAAGTACGTCCACTGGCTTGCCAATTGGGTGAAGAAGCTGATCTTTCACATTATCAGGCGAGTAATGACGTCAACAATAAACGGGTTGCTGCACCAACTCCTGAGGCTCAAAACCTCATTCTGCCAATCCGTAAGCACACCTATGCCCTTGACATTAAACCGTCCACCCTTATAAGCGACGAAGCTGTATTCAAAGCCCTAACTAGGATCAACTGGGCAACCATTGATTTCGGGCCACTGGGTAGAGATGAGGAGGATGAACCGGTGTAAGATGATCCGCAGCCGTCAAGTCAACCTGGTGACGAAGCATGATCCGGAGGCTGGTTTAGCCTTCTGCGAACCACAATTGTTGCTGAAAAACAATTATTCTTTTTTAGGCACTGAAACGCCTTGTAATAGGCTAGTTCAAACACTTGGTGTGTTATGCCTTCGTGCATATTTATTTTGCCTGATACTTGTTAATTTGCCATGCTTAAGATATATGACGTTCATAATCCGTAGCTGCTCCTGCATACAAAAAGTTTGCAAGTGTCCTGGCGGTTTACCGCCGGACGGGTCATGATGCCCAGATATACAGCCAGGGTTTATAACCAAGGCTGTAAAAAGACAAATCAAATATGAATATAAATAATACCTGTGACTTTGAACCACAATGTTGGTTGACCAACTTTCTGTAGCGAGGGTGATAACCCCAATCTTGAGTAATGATAACTCCTTTCATACTGTGCCGATTTATGATAAACCATACCGGGTTGTGATAAACACCGGTTTGTCCATATTCAATACTGGCGACTTATAGTCGAAACCAGACCGGGTTAATAAACTCCAGATTATAAGTGATCATGTACTGACAACTTTGTAGTTGAAATCTGAACCGGGTTTAATGAACGCCGGTTTATCAAAAATATCATAAATCTCATCAAAGGAGAAAAAACTTGGCAAATAAAAGCATATGCAAACTTGTAGTCGAGGCTTTTCACGGGCTGTCAGGCCCCAAATTCGAGGCTTTTCATGGGCTGTCAGGCCGCTGAGTTAAACCATTTTACAAAGCCTTTTAAGATGGACGTCAATCTTTAACCAATCGTCGTTTTAACTTTGACAAGTTCAGGGTCTTATGAGATTGACTTTTCAAAGTTCGGCGGGTCATACCAGGTTTACCTGGACGGAGTGACTTACTTAAAAAAGGCAGGCTAACCCGGGGTTTTAGGTGTACACACCAGGCTTCCAAGCCGTGGCTTGATAGCCTATTACAAGTGTAGATTCTTTGTTCATTGCGATAGCAAAGAATCCCCAAGCAATATTTTGAGTTGTGCTCAGCAGGTGCCTATGTTTGATTTGTTCTTTTGCAACACTCTCTTTGGCCCATAAGTAATTTTCCTTTTGGCTCTGAGCCGATCAAGAGGTGTAGCTATTGGTTCGAATATGACCAAGCCCCCAAGTGATTTTTCTGGTGGCCTTGCACCGATCAAGAGGTGTAGCTATGGTTCAAGTACAACCAAGCCCCCAAGTGATTTTTATATAAAGCTTTATAAGTTGAATAAAGGGGTAAACCAGACGCTGCTTTATGAATAGAAGCCCCCATGTAACCACACATGATATAAGAAAAACAACAGATACCCCGCTTTAGCCGAGGCTCTGGGTTATTATATTGATCATAATATATACATTGTCATAACTATGTACATAAGCAGATCCTGTAGCTCAAGTATAATAAGGCCGAAGATGAGCGATATTCCACGACCAGTGGGTCTCCTCCTCCGATTTACGTGAGTCTTTGTGCTCTCGAACATCTATAAGGTAGTATGACCCGTTATGCAGATTCTTGCTGACCACAAAAGGTCCTTCCCAAGGCGGGGACAACTTGTGCATATCAGTCTGATCCTGAATGAGTCGGAGCACCAGATCGCCTTCTTGAAAAGTTCTGGTTCTAACCCGATGGCTGTGATAACAACGCAGATCTTGCTGATAAATCACTGAACGGGCTGCTGCAATGTCACGCTCCTCATCCAACAAGTCAAGTGCTTGCTGTCGTGCCTTCTCATTGTCAGCTTCGACATATGCCGCCACATGAGGCGAGTCATGACGGATGTCACTAGGGAGAACCGCCTCCGCTCCATAAACCATGAAAAAAGGCGTGTAACCCGTGGATCTGTTGGGCATGGTATTGATGCTCCACAATATAGAAGGTAACTCTTCCACCCAACAACCCGGTGTCCGCTGCAAAGGAACCATAAGCCAGGGTTTGATGCCTCTCAAGATCTCTTGATTCGCTCACTCCGCTTGACCATTAGACTGGGGGTGAGCCACTGATGATACATCAAGTCGGATGTGCTCACGTTGACAAAACTCCTTCATAGCACCTTTGGATAGATTGGTACCATTATCAGTTATAATGCTGTGTGGAAAGCCAAATCGCAAAATCACCTTCTTGAGGAATTGAACAGCCGTGGCTACATCACACTTACTGACTGGCTCTGCCTCCACCCATTTAGTGAACTTATCAACCGCCACCAAAAGGTGGGTCTTCTTGTCCTTGGATCTCTTAAAGGGCCCAACCATATCCAGCCCCCAAGTGGAAAACGGCCAAGTGATTGGAATCATCCTCAATTCCTGGGCCGGAACATGAGCTCGGCGTGAAAATTTCTGACAGCCGTCGCACTTTTTCACCAAGTCTTCTGCATCAGCATGAGCCGTCAGCTAGTAGAAGCCATGGCGAAAAGCTTTAGCTACCAGTGACTTTGAACCGGCGTGGTGACCACAATCTCCTTCGTGGATCTCATGCAAAATCTCACGGCCTTCTTCAGGAGACACGCAACGCTGAAATGCTCCTGTTACACTACAATGATGTAACTCGCCATTGACAATAGTCATGGACTTGGACCGCCGGATTATCAGTTTCATCCTCCGGTAACTCGCCCCGGTTCATATACGCCAAATATGGGACCATCCAATCTGGGATGACATGAAGCGCTGCCACCAGCTGAGCCTTCGGATCAGGAACAACCAAATCCTCCTCTGTGGGAGCTTGACTGACGGATTATGCAGTACATCCAGGAAGACATTGGGTGGAACCGATTTAAGTTGGGAACCCAAACGGCTTAAAGCGTCCGCCGCTTCATTGTTCCGCCGGTCCACATGATCAACTTGATAACCTTTGAAGTGACCTGCAACAACGTCCACCTCTCGACGATATGCTGCCATGAGTGGGTCCTTGGAATCCCAAGTACCAGACACTTGTTGAGCCACTAGGTCCGGGTCACCAAAGCACTTAACCCGGCTTAAATTCATCTCCTTAGCCATCCGATCATTAAATGGAGGACATAACAAAACTTATCACCTCGTGGGGAAGTTAATACTACTCCAGCCCCCGAGCCCTCCAATTGCCTGGACCCATCAAAATGAATAGTCCAATAAGTATGATCCGGCTTTTCTTCTGGCACCTGTAACTCTGTCCAGTCATTGATGAAGTCCACAAGTGCCCGAGATTTGACCGCCGTCCAGGGCACATATTTTAACCCGTGAGGCCCAAGCTCAATAGCCCACTTGGCAATCCGGCCAGTCGCTTCCCTGTTCTGGATTATATCCCCCAAGGGAGCAGAGCTGACCACAGTGACGGGATGACCCTGGAAATATTGCTTGAGCTTCTGGCTTGCCATAAAAACTCCATACACCAGCTTCTGCCAATGTGGGTACCTTTGCTTGGACTCAATAAGTACCTCACTGATATAATAAACCGGCCGTTGAACCGGATACTCCTTTCCGGCCTCCTTGTGCTCCACCACAATAGCCACGCTAACAACCCGGGCATTAGCAACCACATATAACAACAAGGGCTCTTTATCAACCGGAGCAGCAAGGATAGGCGGTTCGGCTAGCTGCCGCTTTAAGTCCTCAAACGCTTCATTGGAGGCGTCACTCCAAACGAAGTCATCTGTCTTCTTCAACATTTGATACAAAGGGACGGCCTTCTCTCCGAGGCGACTGATAAACTGGCTCAAGGCTGCAATCCGGCCTGCCAGGCGTTGAACATCATTGATACACTTCGGTTTAGCCAAAGAAGTAATGGCCTTGGTTTTCTCCGGATTAGCTTCAATGCCCCTGTTAGACACCAGAAAGCCCAAGAGCTTACCTGTCGGTACACCAAAGACACACTTGGCCGGATTAAGCATCATTTTATAAACCCGGAGGTTATCAAAGGTCTCCTTCAAGTCATCTATCAATGTCTCCTCCTTTCTGGATTTTACCACAATATCATCCACATAAGCATGAACATTGCGGCCGATCTGATTATGAAGACAGTTCTGCACACAACGCTGATAAGTCGCCTAGGCACTCTTGAGCCCAAAAGGCATAGATACATAGCAGAAGGCTCCAAAGGGAGTTATGAAATTTGTCTTCTCCTGGTCCTTAACTGCCATTTTGATCTGATGGTAACCAGAATAAGCATCCAAAAAACTCAAACGCTCGCAACCCGCCGTAGCATCAATGATTTGATCAATACGAGGGAGGGCAAAAGGATCCGCTGGACAAGCCTTGTTTAAATCTATGTAGTCCACACACATACGCCAAGTGTCGTTCTTCTTAAGTACCAGCACCGGATTAGCCAAGCACTCAGGATGAAACACTTCGATGATAAACCCAGCCGCCAAGAGCTTGGCTACCCCCTCACCAATAGCCTTGCGTCTTTCTTCGTTGAAGCGGCGAAGAAACTGCTTGACCGATTTAAACTTGGGATCAACATTAAGTGTGTGCTCAGCGAGTTCTCTCGGTACACCTGGCATGTCAGAAGGCTTCCACGCAAAGATGTCCCGATTCTCACGGTTGAACTCGATGAGCGCGCTTTCCTATTTCAGATCCAAGTTAGCGCTGATGCTAAACTGCTTGGATGAATCGCCAGGAACAAAATCAACCAGCTTAGTCTCATCAACCGATTTAAACTTCAAGGCCGGATCATGCTCTGTAGTTGGCTTTTTCAAAGAAGTCATATCCGCCGGATCAACATTGTCATTGTAGAATTTCAACTCCTCTGTTGTACAAACCGACTCAGCATATGCCGCATCACCTTCTTCACATTCCAAAGCGATCTTACGGCTTCCACGATTCATGATGGTCTCCTTATGACCCGGCATCTTGAGCTGCAGATAGACATAACAAGGCCTTGCCATGAACTTAGCAGAAGCCGGCCTTCCAAACAGGGCATGATACGAGCTCTTTATTTTTACCACTTCAAAAGTCAATGTCTCTGATCTTGAATCATGCTCATCTCCAAATGCAACCTCCAGATCTATCTTGGCAACTGGATACGCCGATTTACCAGGCACCACACCATGGAAGACCGTGTTGGACGGTTTAAGATTCTTATCTGTTAACATGCGACGGAAGGTTTCATAATAAAGTATATTGATACTACTCCCTCCATCCATGAGTACCTTGGTGAACTTATATCCTCCAACCTGAGGCGCTACCACCAATGCTAGATGACCCGGATTATCAACCCGAGGTGGATGGTCCTCCCGACTCCACACAATGGGCTATTCAGACCAGCGCAAGTAACGGGGCACCGTCAGTTCAACGGAGTTCACTGCCCTTCTATGAAGCTTCTGATCACGCTTGCACAGGCTAGTGGTAAAGACATGATACTGCCCACTATTCAACTGCTTCGGGTTGCTCTGGTAACCCGACTGCTGTTGTTGCTGCTGATTGCCCTGATGATTATAACCACCTTGGTTGCCCTGATTGCCTTGATTGCCATGTCCGCTCTGATTACCGTGAAAACCTGAACCGGAACTGCTTCCGGTGTAAACCGGCCCATGAGATCCGGGGCCTGAACCACCGCCCGGTCCATGATCATACCGAAAAAATCTGAATTTTTGAACTCCTGCATAATATAACAATCCTTCCAAAGGTGCATGGCCGGCTTATCCCGCGACCCGTGCTTCGGGCAAGGCTGGTTTAACAGGTGACACATGCGCTCCGGGTTGGGACTTGGTACTCCACCATGTTGGGGCGGTTTACCCTTACACGCTGGCCTTTGTCCCGCGCATTGGTATTAGCCACAAAATCTAAACTGTTATCCGCTTTACGCTTACCACTGTTTCCATGACCCGCCGGGTTATGCTGCTGCCCTTTGGTGATGCCGCTCTTCTTTCCCTTCCCTGTCTTGTCGTCGTCAGATTCAGGGTCCTTGGTACTATCAGAGTCGGCATACTTCACCAAGGCTGCCATAAGAGTCCCCATGTAATTGCAGTGACGTTTGAGCCATCCCAACTTCAACTTCAGAGGTGTAAACCGGCAATTGCCTTCCAACGTTAAAACTGTTGTGTCAGCGTTGATGCGGTCTGATGAATGCAAAATTTCCGAAACCCGGCGCACCCAATGGGTTGTTGATTCTCCTTCCTCCTGGACACAGGCAGCTAAGTCCACAATTGACATGGGCTGCTTGCACGTGTCTTTGAAATTCTGAATAAACCGGGCCCTCAGCTCAACCCATGACCCGATGGAATTAGCTGGCAAGTTTTTCAACCAAGTACGAGTCGTTCCTTCCAACATCATGGTGAAATACTTAGCACACACCGCATCATCCACGTCCAGCATCTCCATCGCCATCTCATAGCTTTCGACCCATGACTCAAGGGATAAATCGGCGGTGTAATTGGGCACTTTATGTGGACCCTTGAAGTCCTTTGGCAGCCGTACATTGCATAGAGACGGGACAAGACATTGCACTCCCAAAGAATTGGAGGTAACTCCTGGCTCCACTGAAGTTGTCGGACGAACTAGAGTAAGCTGACGGGCCGCGTATTGCGCCGCTAACTCGGCTTCTCGACGTGTCCTTCCTTGGTCCACCATGTTCTGAGCATCAGCGCCACAACCCGCCGGGTTATGGCCACGGGGCGGATCACGGTTTCGCGCGCTACTCGACACAGCCGGTTCATCAAGGCGCCTGCTATAGCTCCTGCTTGGGCGGGGAGTGGAATGAATCCTCTCATGACTGTATGAATAAGCCTGCTGCTGAGTCAAGGCCGTCTGAAGGAGTTCCCGAGCCCGTCATGTCTCAACTGCTACTGGAGACTCGCCTTCAATCGGGAGAGCTGCCAATCGCGAAGCGGCATCAACAATGTTATCCAACGGGTTAGAGTAATGAATCGGTGGTGTTGGGACGTGTTGTGACAAGACATGGTTCTGACGAGGGGGGTCCGTCGGGCGCGGCTGAACCGGCGCTCCCGTTCCAGGTGCCTCCGTCCGGTTCACCACTGGCGGATTACTAGTTCCTGCTCCTGGGGTATCAAAGAGGTTCCTAGCCTCATAAACCGGAGGCAGGTGGGACCGGTACCTTCTCCTCATGACATTGTTTGACGCGCTCTGATCCAACATTAGCCAGTATGCCTGTGCCTCCAACTCGGCCCGCTCCGTGGCCATCCTGGTATCCTTGGCTGCCAGATCTACCTTGGCCTGAGTTATCTGATCCTTCACCTTTGCGATCTCCGCATTATGCTCCTCCTGATTCACCGGATTAACTTCTGCTAGCAACACTGCCAAAGCATCAAACAAGTCGGACAAAACCTGCAGCTGTCGCCGCTACTGATCCGGAAATCATTGCTGCTGCTGTTGAAGAGTGCAACGCGGGCTGTGTACCGGCCATGAAGATCGCAACCTGGCTCGGTGGATCAAAGGGGTCCGAATACTGTTGCCATCAGAAGATCCCCCAATCCGGTCATCTTGTAAATGGTACAATGACTCAGTCTCTCCGGTCGATGACTCGTCACCAGAATAAACGACGGTCTCACCACTAGATGCCGATCTATCCTCAGATTCCGCTCCATGGATGACTCCCACGAAGGCACGCTTCATGGCAGGCCAAATCCGGGCAGGTCTCGCACGCTGAGCCGTTTCGATGATGTCAGTGCAGGTGTCCGGCTCAGGGCCCGGTTCACCGATCTTGCCAATGAAAACGTGGATGCCACCGAAGGGGACCCGGTACCCGTACTCGATTGAGCCGGCCTCGAGGCCCCAGCCTGCGTCGTCGATGTAGAGCCTGTCGCGATGACTCTTAGTCATCCGGCCCACAGCGTATCCCCTGAGCCCTTCGAAGCTGCCCTCTAAGAACTCGAAACCATCATGTGATAGCCCCACGATGGGCGCCAACTGTCGTGGTTTTGTCACGACAGATGTCCTAGTGAAAGGACTTAGTCGTGGAGCCATCGCGACGGGTTAGCTTAAAGGGGTTAAAGCGAACAAAGGATGCAGAGAGTTTATACTGGTTCGGCCCCTTGCGATGAAGGTAAAAGCCTAATCTAGTTGTTGTGGAATTGCTAGGGTTTCGATGACCAGGAAGCGAATCCGCTATGCCTGGCTCTCGAGTTATTGTGTGTTGTCCCTAAACCGCCGCCAGGTCGTCCCCTTATATACATGGGTTGACGCCCGTTGGTTTACAGGATCCCGAGGCCGGCTCATAAATGTGTCCAGCCCGGTCTCTACTCTTCCTATCTTACAACACAAGTTACATATCAATGTCGGTTTATGTCTACAGGCCTTAATCCGCCTTTGGGCCCTGGGCCTTCATAAAGCGCCACCGTCTTTGTCTTCATGGGCTTCAAATATAATAACTAATTATGGGGATAACCCGGCCTCTCCTGGACGGTTTACGCCCAGTAGTAATATCCCCAACAATATAGGAACTATAGATATCATTCGGGAACTCAAAAGAAAAAACATATATCCTCCGGAACCTAGTTTTTTTTACCATAATTAACTATTCTCGGGCATGCCCATGGATGCTCCTCATGTACTAAATCAACATACACTAGTAGAAAAAGCCCCATTTATCCCGGTTCCAGAGGCCCATTTGTCCCGGTTCTGGAACCGGGACTAAAGGGTTCGGACTAAAGCTCAATACCTTTAGTCCCGGTTCGCTTATGAATCAGGACAGATGGGGCTCCACGTGGCCGCAGCGGCGAGCCCAGGCAGGAGGGCCTTTAGTCCCGGTTGGTAACACCAACCGGGACCAAAGAGCATCCACGTGTCAGCAGCTCAGGAGCTGGGGTTTTTGTTTTTGAAAGGGGTGGGGGGAGGGTTGGGGGTTTTGGAGGGTTAATTTTTTGGTTCAATATATTGTGTTAGCTAGCTAATAGCTAGAGAGAAGTGACCTCTCTTATCTCCGTGCTTGGTCGATGATATGTACTATACGTATAGAAAGGAATCAACACGCTAGCTAGTAAGAAAATGAAGGAAACCATTCAGTACAGAAGATCGTCATTAACATATATACAGAGAAAAGTGATCGACCTCTCCTTCTCCGAGAGATTGGTCGAACAACAAGTTTTCGTATATCTATCCGACGCTACTAGCTACATATACACAATATAAGATCTCTTACAATCCCTAACATCTGAAGTCAAGTTCCACATGGTATTCTCCGGCTTTATTGATGACGTGGTCAAGAAAGAATCTCGTCAATTCCTCTTGAATTGCTTTTATGCGATCTTATGGTAGGAGATCATCCTGCATCCGCCAGATCTAAATCGAAGAAGAAGGTCAATACATGTGTATGAATGAAACTCAACACAAATGATGGTAATAAAATAAAATTGTGAATACTTTTTCTTACGCACTTCATACTGTTTTTCAGAGTAGCCCCGTTTATTCTTGGTCGTCTCGTTGTAGATGAACTCGCAAACGCAGTATCCACAAAAATCATTCCCGCTTTCCTGCCACAAGCACTTTATGAGAAATAGAGGTCAATCAAACTGATAAGAAAGCATGCTAAATGGTATTGATGAAACTAGTTAGAATCAATGGGAGATGCGCAGAACTAGGTAGTAGTACTTACTTTTGGGTGTTTAAATTTCAGCTCGGTCGGCAGTCCTGGAGAAATTGCGGTGAACACTTTCCAAACCCTGCTAGACCAAGAAAATAATTCCTTGATATCTGGAAATGAAAAAAGTTGCCGATATGGTGCGATAATGATCGATTGAACTTACTTCTAGAGCATTTCAGTCATGTTCGCATACTCCTGGGGATCTTTTCATCTCGAGTCTAAGAGGGTTACTAGTCCCTGCTCAAGCTTAACCTCTAGGAGAATAAAGTGGTAGCTGTGCACGCATGCATAACTCATCAGTTACATTACTATAACCTCGAGTAATAAGGGAAACCGAATATGCACAAGACAATAACACTCACTTGAAGTTGTAAGGAAAGAGTATTTTATTTTTGCTTTGATTTTTTTAGCAACGATTTGAGCAAGTTGTCCTTGATTTCTGAGGCATTCCTTTTAACCGTCCATTCATGTATGATATTTGGGTTAATGAACCCTGTCATAGATTTGTGCTTTTCTGCATTCGACGATCTTCAATCTGTATAATATAGTGAGGATAATTATATATACATGCAATGAAAGAGGTGAGCTATATATATAGAGACTTAATTACAGAAGTAGTACTTACAGACAGTAGCAAGCCACGAGTGATCTGTCGAGGGCCTTTAGATTGTAGAACTGGAAAAACTCATCAAAATCAACAGCTAACAGTTCTTGTCCAATGAAGTCGTGGTCCTCTTTAATTTTCATCGGCAAAGCATCCTTTCGAGACTCGCTGCAGGTTTTCATGTACCATTCATGGAATCTTCGCATCATCGTTGTTAGAGCAAGAGTTCCATCTTTGATGAGAGGCTTCCCGTACTGGTATCTGAATTCGGCCACCTCCATTGTATCAAAATGTGCATTGTCGGGCAGGTAATCACCAGGATTGGTACCGGGCACCATCCCCGGCGGATTTGCGACGATATCGCTAGACACCTTGAGTGGGGGGCATGATTGGTTCTCCTGTTCTCCGAGCTAGGGAATTTTTCCCCAATTCTTTGTTCTGCTAACCTTTTGTCACTTGAAGTAGTTCCCGACCGACGCGCTTCTTGCAATGTCTTTTTAAGACAGTGAGACGGTTGTTATCCGGCGAAGGCGGTGGTGGTTGCTTCAGGGCATTGATAGTGCGCTGAACTTTCATGGAATCTATCTTCTCCTCCGGAGGTGGATGTTTCATAGCTCTTTGTGTTTCAAAGAAGTCCTTCACATAGGCTTCACAGATCTCCACGTATTCCTCCACGGTCTTCTCGTATGGTAACTTATCTAGAGACTTGAGAGATGGATCGAATCTGTATTGCCTCCCGCCTCTGGCTGTACTGCTAGACGCCAGAGCAGCCGGATCGGTGGCGACTGTCTTCCTTCGTTACTTACGAGGCGGAGAAGGAGGCGGAGTGCTACGACGTGCCGGAGCAGCCGGAGCGGCAACGGCTGTCTTCTGTCGTTGCTGATGAGGCGGAGGAGGAGGCGGAGTGCCGCCACACGCCGGAGCAGTCGGAGAAGGAGGGAGAGTGCCCTGATCACTCGCCGGAGGAGGAGGAGGAGGAGGCGAAGTGCCTTGACTCGTCGGAGGAGGAGGATGAGGAGGCGAAGGCGTCCAGTTCGAAAGCTTGATGTGCTCCTTCCGCCATAGACATGGAGTCTTTAGAGCAAGACCCAGCCGAGTCTCCCCTTCACCGGTAGGGTGGTCAAGCTCGAGCTCCTCAAATCCCTCCATTAGTTCATCCACCATCACAACAACATAGCTTTGTGGAATCGGACGGAATTGAAAACTTGCATCGGGTTCAGGAGGTGCAACAGAGCTGACAGTCGCCTTGACTTTGAGGTTCTACCATTGCGTCATAAGCTGGCAATGTTGAGCCTCCGTGATAGCATCCACGGGGTAGCTAGGAGCCGTGAAATCAGGCTGCTGAACGAGCTCGATGGAAGCCACTTGCTTCTCCGCTGAGATGGCGGGGTAGCTTCTGGGGTAGCTCCGGCACCTTGCTGGCTCTCAACTTGTTCCTCTAGCTTTCTTACCCTTGCATTCAGCTTCTACAGTTCGCTCTGCTCCAATTTCCTCTTCCTCTCCCGGGTTTTGTAACCGCCTGCGCCGGGAAACCCAACCTTCCACCCAATGGAGCCTGCCGTGCCTCATGTTCATCCAGGGTGCTTAGGATTCCCGAGGGCCTCGGTGAGCTTGTCATTATCTCTGTCGGGAACGAACCTCCCTTGCTACGCTACGACGATACACTTGTGAAGCTTCTTGAAGGGTATTTCAAGTTGCTCCTCCGTCCAAACGCACTTCCCTGTTTTAGGGTCCAAGGTTCCCCCAACCCCGAAGAACCAAGTCCTTGAACGGTCTGGCCAGTTCAACATCTCTGGTTCGACCCCTTTATCAAGCAGGCCATTCTATGCCTTGTCCCACAACGGCCGGGCTTTCAGGTAGCCACCTGACCCCGTGCGATGGTGAAACTTCTTCTTTGCAGCATTGTTCCTGTTTGTCTCTGACATCTTCTTACTCCTGTCTGATGTCTTGTACGCCACAACTGCAGGCCAGTGGTCTCTTATCTTCTCAAATCGGCCGGTGAATTCTGGAGTCTTCCCTTTGTCGACATACGTTGATTTCAACTCATTCTTTCACCTCCTGAATAGATCTGCCATCTTCTTAAGAGCACGAGCCTTGACCAATGGCTCTATAACTGGCTTATCCGGATCCTCCTCTGGCGGTAGGGTGAAATTTGCCTTCAGCGTTGTCCAAAGATCATATTTCTGTCTATCTTGACATAAGGAACTTGAGGGTCTACGTTCTTAGGCTAATTCCATAGCTGGATGCTGATCGGGATCATGTCCCTAACAATAGCCCCGCACTGAGCAGAAAATGCTTCCTTGGTCCGCCTGGGTTCAATCGGTTGGCCATCGTTCGCGATCGTTGTGATCGTGAGCCTTCCATCTTGGCGCAACCTTTTCTTTGGGCCTCGTCTCGTTATCGAAGTTTGGCTCGATCTGGAGGGCTATAAAAGAAGAAAGAAGAGTTAATATATGTACATACCAAAACAATTAATGCATCAATTAGCTAGTCAACACAGGCTTAATTAATATATATACCTCGCCGGACTTTGCAACACCTCCCTCCTCCGTTCGGTCATCGGAGCCGTCATCACGATCTCCTTCTTCCACCGGCATTCAGTCATCGGAGACATCATGATCATGTCCTTCCTCCTCCATTGTTCGATCACCGGAGCCTGCTTCACCCTCTCCTTCCAGACCATCGGTGTAGTTGAGATACGACAAGATATCACCTCCGCCGAGGATTATGTCCCCCAACAACCGTTCTGTTTCCAAGTCTCTGTGCTCCATAGTATCTACAAATATTACAACATGGCAATTAATATACAAACATGAGAGATGGATATATAAGTGGCAAACATAGACCTAGGTAGCTAATCACAACAAGGAATATTAATTAGTGGCCTCGAAGACAAAGCTTCTAGGGTTTGGGGTGCCTCGACGACAACGCTCTTTTAACTTGGTAAATTGGGGTGGCCTTGGCAACACTTCTAGGGTTTGGGGTGGCTGATAACCCACAAGTATAGGGGATCAAAACAGTTTTTGAGGGTAGAGTATTCAACCCAAATTTATAGATTTGACACAAGGGGAGCCAAAGAATATTTGAAGGTATTAGCAACCGAGTTGTCAATTCAACCACACCTGGAGATTAATTATCTGCAACAAGTAATCAGTAGCAAAGTAATATGATAGTTTTGATAATAGTAGCAACAGTAACGGTAACAGTAATGATAGCAGTAGTAACTTAGCAAGAACAATATAAGATAAATTCGTAGACATTGGATCGGTGACTTGTTGGATGATATTCATCATGAGACAGTTATAACCTAGGGCGATATGGCACTAGCTCTAGTTCGTCAATATAATGTAGGCATGTATTTCGTAAATAGTCATACGTGCTTATGGAAAGAACTTGCATGAAATCTTTTGTCCTACCCTCCCATGGCAGCGGGGTCCATATTGGAAACTAAGGGATATTAAGGCCTCCTTTTAATAGAGGACCGGAACAAAGCATTAACACATAGTGAATACATGAACTCCTCAAACTACGGTCATCACCGGGAGTGGTCCCGGTTATTTTCACTCCGAGGTTGCCGGATCATAACACGTAGTAGGTGACTATAACTTGCAAGATCGGATCTAAAACACGGATATAATGATGATAACATAAATAGTTCGGATCTGAAATCATGGCACCCGGGCCCAAATTGACAAGCATTAAGCATGGCAAAGTCATAGCAACATCAATCTTAGAACATAGTGGATACTAGGGATCAAGCCCTAACAAAACTAACTCGATTACATGATGAATCTCATCCAACTCCTCACCGACCAGCGAGCCTACGAAGGAATTACTCACTCCCGGTGGAGAGCATCATGGAATTGGCGATGGAGAAGGGTTGGTGATGACGAAGAACGAAGATCCCCCTCTCCGGAGCCCCAAAAGGACTCCAGATCTGGCATCCCGATCAAGAACATGAGGTGATGGCGGCTCCATCTCGTGGATCGCGATAATTCTTTCTCCCTGATTTTTTTCTTGAAAAATAGGATTTTATAGCGTCGGTTTCAGGGTCTGCGGAGCTACCAGGTGGGGACAACCCACCTGGGCGTGCTAGGAGAGGGGCGCGCGCCCTGGTGGGTTGTGCCCACCCAGGGGCCCCTCTCCAGTAGGTCTTGGCTCCAGATATTCTTATATATTATATAAAAATTCCTTGCAAAGTTTCGTTCCATTCCGAGAACTTTTACTTCTGAACAAAAACAACACCATGGTAGTTCTGCTGAAAACAGCGTCAGTCCGGGGTTAGTTTATTCAAATCATGCAAATTAGAGTCCAAAACAAGAGGAAAAGTGTTAGGAAAAGTAGATATGTTGGAGACGTATCAACTCCCCCAAGCTTAAACCTTTGCTTGTCCTCAAGCAATTCAGTTGATAAACTGAAAGTGAAAAAGAAAAACTTTTACGAAATCTTTTGCTCTTGTTTGCATAAATAAGCTTAAACAACACCCAGGTTTTCAGCCAACATTATAACTAACCATGCCGACAATAACTCTTAAAGATTATATTAACTCATATCAATGACATAATCAGCTAGCGAGCAATAATAAGATATCTCAAACGGTAACACGTTGTCAAAACAACCATGATATAATATGACAATAGTGGTATCTCGTTAGCCCTTTCTGATACCGCAAAACATAAATGCATAGCACCTCCAAAGTTCAAGCAGTGACTAAACATTGTAATTCATGGTAGAAAAGATCCAGTCATGATGCACCCAACATTAGCTACACACAATGCATAAGTCATGACAGATGTGCTCTCAGATTGTAGTGCTTGTTTTAGAAGGTGATGACACAACATAAAAGTAAATAGATAGTCCCTTCGCAGAGGGAAGCAGTGATTTGCAGAGGTGCCAGAGCTCAAGTTTTTAAAACAGAGGTAAATGATATTTTGAGACATGCACCCTTCTCATCTACTTCACGACCATCAGTTATCAATATCTTCCATGCTAAGCACGCTAGTGGTGGTTCCCAAGCGATAAAAGTAAAGGTTTACTCTCTCTTCCACCAACAATCACATTCCACGGCTTGTCCGAAACAACGGATGTCGTCCAAACCAACAACAGTCCCGGGGGAGTTTTGTTTAATTATTTGCAATTTTGAGTTCAGGACTGGGAATCCCTATTACCGCCCTTTTCTCGTGCGATGGCGAGTGAGTAAACACTCGATCTGAGAATAACCCGCTTAGCATGGAAGACACCGACCACCTCCTGTCGTTCCATGAACGATCCAAGCACACAAAAAGGATATTTATTTAGAAGTTTTTAGGGGTGGCACATGCAAATTTACTTAGGATGGCAGGGTAATACCGCGTATAGGTAGGTATGGTGGACTCATCTGGAATAACTTTGGGTTCAAGGTTTTTGATGTACAAGCAGAATTCCCAGTTAGTACAGGCGAAGGCTAGCAATTAGATTGAGAAGCGGCCAGCTAGAGAGCAACAACAGTCATAAACATGCATTATGCATAAGTAACATTGGACACTAGCATGAGTAGGATATGAACACCATGAACATAAATATCATAGAGGCTATGTTGGTTTTGATTCAACTACATGCATGAACATGTACCAAGTCAAGCCACTCGAACATTCAGAGGAGGATACCATATCATCATACTACATCACAATCATTTTAACGCAATGTTGATATCCAAGATAAATCATTATCCACTCCCAGCTACTTATGCATGGCACGAGAAACTATAATCTCTAATTGTCATTGCAAACATGTTTAATCATAATGGGATGAATCATGGATACTAGGTTAAACAGATTTACACAAATAGAACAAGTCGAGTTCATACCAGTTTCTCTCTACCACTGCCAGTTCATCGAATATCGTCATTATTGCCTATCACTTGCACGACCGAACGATATGAAAATAATAATAGTGCAAGAGTGTCGTGGACGAAGCTAGAATCTGCAAACATTTTATTCAACAGGAGAAGACAAGGTAAAATGGGCTCTTTTGTAGATCAACAATTATTGATATGAGAGCCACTCAACATTTTCATCGTGGTCTTCTCCTTGGTGCAACTCGAATAAAAATAAAATAAATTCAGAGAAACACACTGAAATATTTTTGGAGTTTTTGGTTTTCTTGAACAAGCAAATAAAAAATAAAAATAAAAATGAGAAAAACTATTTACACGAGAAAGCTCCCAACAAGCAAAAGAAGAACAAGGAAATCTTTTTTGGATTTTGTTTTTAATATTACTACTAAGCATGCATAGAAAGTAAAATAACTACAATTAATTTTTTGGTTTTTCTAAAGTTTTTCAAACACACAAGAAGAAAGTAAGAAAAATAAATCTAAACATGGATGGTACAATGAAAAAGTGTGAACACTGACAAATGAAATAAGTGGACATGAATGTAAAGTCGGTGGAAACACGTACTCCCCCAAGCTTAGGCTTTTGGCCTAACTTGGCAGTCGATCAGTAGCATGGATAGTAGTGAAGGAAATATGACCTAGAGGCAATAATAAAGTTGTTATTTATATTTCCTTATATCATGATAAATGTTTATTATTAATGCTAGAATTGTATTAACCGGAAACTTAGTACAAGTGTGAATACATAAACAAACAGGGTGTCACTAGTATGCCTCTACTTGACTAGCTCGTTAATCAAAGATGGTTAAGTTTCCTAGACATAGACATGAGTTGTCATTTGATGAACAAGATCACATCATTAGAGAATGATGTGATTGACTTGACCCATCCGTTAGCTTAGCACTATGATCGTTTAGTTTATTGCTATTGCTTTCTTCATAACTTATACATGTTTCTATGACTATGAGATTATGTAACTCCCGAATACCATAGGAACACTTAGTGTGCTATCAAACATAACTGGGTGATTATAAAGATGCTCTGCAGGTGTCTCCGATGATGTTTGTTGAGTTGGCATAGATCGAGATCAGGATTTGTCACTTCGATTATCGGAGAGGTATCTCTGGGCCCTCTCGGTAATGCACATCACTATAAGCCTTGCAAGCAATGTGACTATGAGTTAGTTGCGGGATGATGCATTACGGAACGAGTAAAGAGACTTGCCGGTAACAAGATTGAACTACGTATGATGATACCGACGATCGAATCTCGGGCAAGTAACATACCTATGACAAAGGGAACAACGTATGCCATTATGCGGTTTGATCAATAAAGATCTTCGTAGAATATGTAGGAACCAATATGAGCATCCAGGTTCCACTATTGGTTATTGACCAGAAGTGAGTCTCGGTCATATCTACATAGTTCTCGAACCCGTAGGGTCCGCACGCTTAACGTTCGATGACGATCGGTATTATGAGTTTATGTGTTTTGATATACCGAAGGTAGTTCGGAGTCCCGGATGAGATCACGGACATGACGAGGAGTCTTGAAATGGCCGAGACATAAAGATTGACATACTGGATGACTATATTCGGACACCGGAATGGTTCCAAGGTGTATCGGGTATTTATCGGAGTACCGGAAGGGTTATCAGAACCACCGGCGAAGTTATGGGCTGTTGGGGAACGTTGCAGAAAATTAAAATTTTCCTACGGTTTCACCAAGATCCATCTATGAGTTCATCTAAGCAACGAGTCATGGGAGAGAGATTGCATCTACATACCACTTGCAGATTGCGTGCGGAAGCGTTCAAGGGGATGGTGATGATGTAGTCGTACTCGTCGTGATTCGGATCACCGATGACCAAGTGCCGAACGGACAGCACCTCCGCGTTCAACACACGTACGGGATGATCGACGTCTCCTCCTTCTTGATCCATCAAGGGGAAGGAGAGGTTGAGGAATAAGACTCCAACGGCAGCACGACGGCGTGGTGAGGTTGGTGCAACAGAACTCCGACAGGGCTTCGCCAAGCACGTACGGAGGAGGAGAGGTGTTGGGGAGGGGAGGGGCTGCGCCTTGACTTGTGTCTGCAGCCCTCCCCTCACCCCTCTATTTATAGGGGAAGGGGCAAGGGGGGCCGGCCCCCTCTAGATGGATCTAGAGGGGGGGGGGGGCGGCGGCCAAGGGGGAGGGGGCTTGCCCCCCAAGCAAGGGGGGCGCCCCCTTTAGGGTTCCCCCAAACCCTAGGGCGCATGGGCCCTTGGGGGGAAGGCGCACCAGCCCACTTTGGGCTGGTTCCCTTCCCCTTTGCAGCCCATGAGCCCCTCCGGGAGAGGTGGCCCCTCCCGGTGGACCCCCGAGGCCCCTCCGGTGGCCCCGGTAACATACCGATATGCCCCCGAACTATTCCGGTGTCCGTATGACAACTTCCCATATATAAATCTTTACCTCCGGATCACTCCGGAACTCCTCGTGACGTCCGGGATCTCATCCGGGACTCCGAACAACATTCGGTAATCACATACAAGTCTTCCTAATAACCCTAGCGTCACCGAACCTTAAGTGTGTAGACCCTACGGGTTCGGGAGACATGCAGACATGACCGAGACGACTCTCGGGCAATAACCAACAGCGGGATCTGGATACCCATGTTGGCTCCCACATGTTCCTCGATGATGTCATCGGATGAACCACGATGTCGAGGGTTCAAGCAACCCCGTAAACTATTCCCTTTGTCAATCGGTAGGTTACTTGCCCGAGACTCGATCGTCGGTATCCCAATACCTCGTTTAGTCCCGTTACCGGCAAGTCACTTTACTCGTACCGTAATGCATGATCCCGTGACCAAACACTTGGTCACCTTGAGCTCATTATGATGATGCATTACTGAGTGGGCCCGGTGATACCTCTCCGTCATGCGGAGTGACAAATCCCATTCTTGATCCGTGTCAACCCAACAGATACTTTCGGAGATACCTGTAGTGCACCTTTATAGTCACCCAGTTACGTTGTGACGTTTGGTACACCCAAAGCACTCCTACAGTATCCGGGAGTTACACGATCTCATGGTCTAAGGAAAAGATACTCGACATTGGAGAGCTCTAGCAAAACGAACTACACGATCTCGTGCTATGCTTAGGATTGGGTCTTGTCCATCACATCATTCTCCTAATGATGTGATCTCGTTATCAATGACATCCCCATGTCCATAGTCAGGAAACCATGACTATCTATTGATCAACGAGCTAGTCAACTAGAGGCTTACTAGGGACATATTGGTGTCTAGTATTCACACATGTATTACGATTTCCAGATAACACAATTATAGCATGAATAAAGACAATTACCATGAACAAGGAAATATAATAATAATACTTTTATTATTGCCTCTAGGGCATATTTCCAACATGGGCCTTATTGGGCCTTAAGGGAGAGAGAGGGAGCAGCCAAGGGCTGGCCGCACGCCCCCCATGGGCCTAGTCCGAATTGGACTAGGGGGAGGGGCGACGCCCCTCCTTCCTTCTCCTTTCCCTCTCCTTCCTTCTTCTCCTAGTAGGACTAGGAAAGGGGGGGGGGTCCAACTCCTACTAGGAGTAGGATTGCCCCCCTTGGGCGCGCCCTACAGGGCCGGCCAGCCTCCCCCTTGCTCCTTTATATACGGGGCAGGGGGGCACCCTAGAACACACAAGTTGATTCTTAGCCGTGTGCGGTGCCCCCTCCACATATTTCCACCTTGGTTATATTGTCGTAGTGCTTAGGTGAAGCCCTGCGCCGGTAACTTCATCATCACCGTCAACACGCCGTCGTGCTGACAAGACTCTCCCTCGACCTCAGCTGGATCTAGAAGTTCGAGGGACGTCACCGAGTTGTCACAGAAGAGTTTGATCGGCCCCGACGCATTGGGTATGACTCCTAGGTCGGTGATGAACTCCTTCACCCAAATTGCCTCATGCGCTGCCTCCGAGGCTGCCATGTATTCCGCTTCACATGTAGATCCTGCCACGACGCTCTGCTTGCAGCTGCACCAGCTCACTGCTCCACCATTCAACATATACACATATCCGGTTTGTGACTTAGAGTCATCCAGATCTGTGTCGAAGCTAGCATCGACGTAACCCTTTACGACGAGCTCTTCGTCACCTCCATAAACGAGAAACATTTCCTTAGTCCTTTTCAGGTACTTAAGGATATTCTTGACCGCTGTCCAGTGTTCCTTGCCGGGGTTACTTTGGTACCTACCTACCAAACTTACGGCAAGGTTTACATCAGGTCTGGTACACAGCATGGCATACATAATGGATCCTATGGCTGAAGCATAGGGGATGACGCTCATCTCTTGTTTATCCTTTGCCGTGGTCGGGCATTGAGCTGAGCTCAATTTCACACCTTGCAATACAGGCAAGAACCCTTTCTTGGACTGATCCATTTTGAACTTCTTCAAAATCTTATCAAGGTACGTGCTTTGCGAAAGACCTATGAGGCGTCTTGATCTATCTCTATAGATTTTGATGCCTAATATATAAGCAGCTTCTCCAAGGTCCTTCATTGAAAAACACTTGTTCAAATAGGCCTTTATGCTTTCCAAGAATTCTATATCATTTCCCATCAATAGTATGTCATCCACATATAATATGAGAAATGCTACGGAGCTCCCACTCACTTTCTTGTAAACGCAGGCTTCTCCATAAGTCTGCATAAACCCAAACGCTTTGATCATCTCATCAAAGCGAATGTTCCAACTCCGAGATGCTTGCACCAGCCCATAAATGGATCGCTGGAGCTTGCACACTTTGTTAGCATTCTTAGGATCGACAAAACCTTCCGGCTGCATCATATACAGTTCTTCCTTAAGATAGCCGTTAAGGAATGCCGTTTTGACGTCCATTTGCCATATCTCATAATCATAGTATGCGGCAATTGCTAACATGATTCGGACGGACTTCAGCTTCGCTACGGGAGATAAAGTCTCGTCGTAGTCAATCCCTTGAACTTGCCGATAACCCTTAGCGACAAGTCGAGCTTTATAGATGGTAACATTACCATCCGCGTCCGTCTTCTTCTTGAAGATCCATTTGTTTTCTATCGCTCGCCGATCATCGGGCAAGTCTGTCAAAGTCCATACTTTGTTTTCATACATGGATCCTATCTCGGATTTCATGGCTTCTAACCATTTGTTGGAATCCGGGCCCGCCATCGCTTCTTCATAGTTCGAAGGTTCACCGTTGTCCAACAACATGATTTCCAGAACAGGGTTGCCGTACCACTCTGGTGTGGAACGTGTCCTTGTGGACCTACGAAGTTCAGTGGAAGCTTGGTCCGAAGTATCTTGATCATTATCATTAACCTCCTCTCTAATTGGAGCAGGCACCACAGGAACATTTTCTTGCGCTGCGCCATTCTCCGTTTCAAGAGGCAGTACTTCATCAAGCTCCACTTTCCTCCCACTTACTTCTTTCGAGAGAAACTCTTTCTCCAGAAAGGTTCCGTTCTTGGCAACAAAGATCTTGCCCTCGGATCTTAAGTAGAAGGTATACCCTATGGTTTCCTTAGGGTATCCTATGAAGACGCATTTTTCCGATTTGGGTTCGAGCTTTTCAGGTTGAAGTTTCTTGACATAAGCCTCACATCCCCAAACTTTTAGAAACGACAGCTTAGGTTTCTTTCCAAACCATAATTCATACGGTGTCGTCTCAACGGATTTAGACGGTGCCCTATTTAAAGTGAATGTGGCTGTCTCTAGAGCGTATCCCCAAAATGATAGCGGTAAATCGGTAAGAGACATCATAGATCGCACCATATCCAATAAAGTGCGATTACGACGTTCAGACACACCATTACGCTGAGGTGTTCCAGGCGGCGTGAGTTGTGAAACTATTCCACATTTTCTTAAGTGTGTGCCAAATTCGTGACTTAAGTACTCTCCTCCACGATCCGATCGTAGAAACTTGATCTTTCTGTCACGTTGATTCTCAACCTCACTCTGAAACTCCTTGAACTTTTCAAAGGTCTCAGACTTGTGTTTCATTAAGTAGACATAGCCATATCTACTCAAATCATCAGTGAGTGTGAGAACATAACGATATCCTCCGCGAGCCTCAACGCTCATTGGACCGCACACATCAGTATGTATAATTTCCAATAAGTTGGTTGCTCGCTCCATTGTTCCGGAGAACGGAGTCTTGGTCATTTTACCCATAAGGCATGGTTCGCATGTGTCAAACGATTCATAATCGAGAGACTCTAAAAGTCCATCAACATGGAGCTTCTTCATGCGCTTGACACCAATGTGACCAAGGCGGCAGTGCCACAAGTATGTGGGACTATCGTTATCAACTTTACACCTTTTGGCATTCACACTATGAATATGTGTATTATCACGCACGAGATTCATTAAGAATAAACCATTAACCATCGGAGCATGACCATAAAACATATCACTCATATAAATAGAACAACCATTATTCTCGGATTTAAATGAGTAGCCATCTCGTATTAAACGAGATCCAGATACAATGTTCATGCTCAAACTTGGCACCAAATAACAATTATTGAGGTTTAAAACTAATCCCGTGGGTAAATGTAGAGGTAGCGTGCCGACGGCGATCACATCGACCTTGGAACCATTCCCGACGCGCATCGTCACCTCGTCCTTCGCCAGTCTTCTCTTATTCCGCAGCTCCTGCTGTGAGTTACAAATATGAGCAACAGCACCGGTATCAAATACCCAGGAGCTACTACGAGCACTGGTAAGGTACACATCAATTACATGTATATCACATATACCTTTAGTGTTGCCGGCCTTCTTATCCGCTAAGTACTTGGGGCAATTCCGTTTCCAGTGACCATTTCCCTTGCAATAAAAGCACTCAGTTTCAGGTTTGGGTCCATTCTTTGACTTCTTCCTGGCAACTGATTTACCAGGCGCAGCAACCTCCTTGCCGTCTTTCTTGAAGTTCTTCTTACCCTTGCCTTTCTTGAACTTAGTGGTCTTATTCACCATCAACACTTGATGTTCCTTTTTGATCTCCACCTCCGCGGATTTCAGCATTGAATACAACTCGGGAATGGTCTTTTCCATCCCTTGCATGTTGTAGTTCATCACGAAGCTTTTGTAGCTAGGTGGGAGCGACTGAAGGATTCTGTCAATGACCGCCTCATCCGGAAGATTAACTTCCAGCTGAGTCAAGCGATTGTGCAACCCAGACATCTTGAGTATGTGTTCACTGACAGAGCTATTTTCCTCCATTTTGCAGCTAAAGAACTTGTCGGAGACTTCATATCTCTCGACCCGGGCATGAGCTTGGAAAATCAATTTCAGCTCCTCGAACATCTCATATGCTCCGTGCTTCTCAAAACGCTTTTGGAGCCCCGGTTCTAAGCTGTAAAGCATGCCGCACTGAACGATGGAGTAATCATCAGTGCGTGACTGATGGGCGTTCATAACGTCCTGGTTTTCTGGGAATGGTGCATCACCTAGCGGTGCATCTAGGACATAATCTTTCTTGGCTGCTATGAGGATGATCCTCAAGTTCCGGACCCAGTCCGAATAGTTGCTGCCATCATCTTTCAGCTTAGTTTTCTCTAGGAACGCGTTGAAGTTGAGGCTGACATTACCGTGGGCCATTTGATCTACAAGACATATTGTAAAGATTTAGACTAAGTTCATGATAATTAAGTTCATCTAATCAAATTAATGAATGAACTCCCACTCAGATTAGACATCCCTCTAGTCATCTAAGTGTTACATGATCCGAGTCGACTAGGCCATGTCCGATCATCACGTGAGACGGACTAGTCATCATCGGTGAACATCTCCATGTTGATCGTATCTTCTATACGACTCATGTTCGACCTTTCGGTCTCCGTGTTCCGAGGCCATGTCTGTACATGCTAGGCTCGTCAAGTTAACCCTAAGTGTTTTGCATGTGTAAAACTGTCTTACACCCGTTGTATGTGAACGTATGGATCTATCACACCCGATCATCACGTGGTGCTTCGAAACGACGAACTTTAGCAACGGTGCACAGTTAGGGGTGAACACTTCTTGAAATTTTGTAAGGGATCATCTTATTTACTACCGTCGTCCTAAGTAAATAAGATGTATAAACATAATAAACATCACATGCAATTATATAGTAGTGACATGATATGGCCATCATCATATAGCTCCTTCGATCTCCATCTTGGGGCTCCATGATCATCTCGTCACCGGCACGACACCATGATCTCCATCATCATGATCTCCATCATCGTGTCTCCATGGAGTTACTCGCCAACTATTACTACTACTACTATGGCTAACACGTTTAGCAACAAAGTAAAGTAATTTACATGGCGACACGCAGGTCATAAAAGAATAATGACAACTCCTATGGCTCCTGCCGGTTGTCATACTCATCGACATGCAAGTCGTGATTCCTATTACAATAACAAGATCATCTCATACATCACATGATTCATCACAACTTCTGGCCATATCACATCACAAAGCACTTGCTGCAAAAACAAGTTAGACGTCCTCTAATTGTTGTTGCAAGTTTTTTACGTGGCTGTTATAGGTTGCTAGCAAGAACGTTTCTTACCTACGTTAAAACCACAACGTGAATTTGTCAATCTCTATTTACCCTTCATAAGGACCCTGTTCATCGAATCCGATCCAACTAAAGTAGGAGAGACAGACACCCGCCAGCCACCTTATGCAACTAGTGCATGTTAGTCGGTGGAACCGGTCTCACGTAAGCGTACGTGTAAGGTTGGTCCGGGCCGCTTCATCCCACAATACCGCTGAACCAAGATGGGACTAGTAACGGCAAGAAGAATTGACAATTCGACGCCCACAACTACTTTGTGTTCTACTCGTGCAATAGAGAACTACGCATAGACCTAGCTCATGATGCCACTGTTGGGGAACGTTGCAGAAAATTAAAATTTTCCTACGGTTTCACCAAGATCCATTTATGAGTTCATATAAGCAACGAGTCATGGGAGAGAGATTGCATCTACATACCACTTGCAGATTGCGTGCGGAAGCGTTCAAGGGGATGGTGATGATGTAGTCGTACTCGTCGTGATTCGGATCACCGATGACCAAGTGCCGAACGGACAGCACCTCGGCGTTCAACACACGTACGGGATGATCGACGTCTCCTCCTTCTTGATCCAGCAAGGGGAAGGAGAGGTTGAGGAATAAGACTCCAACGGCAGCACGACGACGTGGTGAGGTTGGTGCAACAGAACTCCGACAGGGCTTCGCCAAGCACGTACGGAGGAGGAGAGGTGTTGGGGAGGGGAGGGGCTGCGCCTTGACTTGTGTCTGCAGCCCTCCCCTCACCCCTCTATTTATAGGGGAAGGGGCAAGGGGGGCCGGCCCCCTCTAGATGGATCTAGAGGGGGGGGGGGCGGCGGCCAAGGGGGAGGGGGCTTGCCCCCCAAGCAAGGGGGGCGCCCCCTTTAGGGTTCCCCCAAACCCTAGGGCGCATGGGCCCTTGGGGGGAGGCGCACCAGCCCACTTTGGGCTGGTTCCCTTCCCCTTTGCAGCCCATGAGCCCCTCTGGGAGAGGTGGCCCCTCCCGGTGGACCCCCGAGGCCCCTCCGGTGGCCCCGGTAACATACCGATATGCCCCCGAACTATTCCGGTGTCCGTATGACAACTTCCCATATATAAATCTTTACCTCCGGATCACTCCGGAACTCCTCGTGACGTCCGGGATCTCATCCGGGACTCCGAACAACATTCGGTAATCACATACAAGTCTTCCTAATAACCCTAGCGTCACCGAACCTTAAGTGTGTAGACCCTACGGGTTCGGGAGACATGCAGACATGACCGAGACGACTCTCGGGCAATAACCAACAGCGGGATCTGGATACCCATGTTGGCTCCCACATGTTCCTCGATGATGTCATCGGATGAACCACGATGTCGAGGGTTCAAGCAACCCCGTAAACTATTCCCTTTGTCAATCGGTAGGTTACTTGCCCGAGACTCGATCGTCGGTATCCCAATACCTCGTTTAGTCCCGTTACCGGCAAGTCACTTTACTCGTACCGTAATGCATGATCCCGTGACCAAACACTTGGTCACCTTGAGCTCATTATGATGATGCATTACCGAGTGGGCCCGGTGATACCTCTCCGTCATGCGGAGTGACAAATCCCATTCTTGATCCGTGTCAACCCAACAGATACTTTCGGAGATACCTGTAGTGCACCTTTATAGTCACCCAATTACGTTGTGACGTTTGGTACACCCAAAGCACTCCTACAGTATCCGGGAGTTACACGATCTCATGGTCTAAGGAAAAGATACTCGACATTGGAGAGCTCTAGCAAAACGAACTACACGATCTCGTGCTATGCTTAGGATTGGGTCTTGTCCATCACATCATTCTCCTAATGATGTGATCTCGTTATCAATGACATCCCCATGTCCATAGTCAGGAAACCATGACTATCTATTGATCAACGAGCTAGTCAACTAGAGGCTTACTAGGGACATATTGGTGTCTAGTATTCACACATGTATTACGATTTCCAGATAACACAATTATAGCATGAATAAAGACAATTACCATGAACAAGGAAATATAATAATAATACTTTTATTATTGCCTCTAGGGCATATTTCCAACATGGGCCTTATTGGGCCTTAAGGGAGAGAGAGGGAGCAGCCAAGGGCTGGCCGCACGCCCCCCATGGGCCTAGTCCGAATTGGACTAGGGGGAGGGGCGACGCCCCTCCTTCCTTCTCCTTTCCCTCTCCTTCCTTCTTCTCCTAGTAGGACTAGGAAAGGGGGGGGGGGTCCAACTCCTACTAGGAGTAGGATTGCCCCCCTTGGGCGCGCCCTACAGGGCCGGCCAGCCTCCCCCTTGCTCCTTTATATACGGGGCAGGGGGGCACCCTAGAACACACAAGTTGATTCTTAGCCGTGTGCGGTGCCCCCTCCACATATTTCCACCTTGGTTATATTGTCGTAGTGCTTAGGTGAAGCCCTGCGCCGGTAACTTCATCATCACCGTCAACACGCCGTCGTGCTGACAAGACTCTCCCTCGACCTCAGCTGGATCTAGAAGTTCGAGGGACGTCACCGAGCTGAACGTGTGCAGATTGCGGAGGTGCCGTGCGTTCGGTACTTGATCGGTTGGATCGTGAAGACGTTCGAATACATCAACTGCGTTACTTAATGCTTACGCTTTCGTTCGACGAGGGTACGTGGACACACTCTCCCCGCTCGTTGCTATGCTTCTCCTAGATAGATCTTGCATGATCGTAGGATTTTTTTTTGAAATACTACGTTCCCCAACAGTGGCTTCCGAGCTAGGTCTATGCGTAGATGTTACTAGGAAACATGCCCGTGCGTTGCTATGGGTGGTTGGAGAGAAGGTATGGGGGTGCACGAAATTTTTGAAGTAAGAGCATATATGAACGATTATTGAGTTAGTGACATCACATAATAAAAATGTCTTACCAGTAAATTAACCATCGTAATGGTAAAAAAATTCATACATGAACACTTATGTTGAGTTACTGATATCACATAATAAAAATCTCGCATACTTCGCTTGACGTCCAAGCCTTTTTCATCCTACTTCATTACAACGTTGTAGACCAGTTTGTCGATGCCTAATGACAAAGCATACCACATCAGCAGATAAACCGTTGCACTGCCATCAGACAATAAAAATATCATATATGC
This sequence comes from Aegilops umbellulata, assembly GCA_032464435.1. NCBI lineage: Eukaryota > Viridiplantae > Streptophyta > Magnoliopsida > Poales > Poaceae > Aegilops > Aegilops umbellulata. Next base: position 329,815,057 of record CP136056.1, on the reverse strand, counting down.
AACACTTCCATGGTAATTTTACCTGGATGCAATTGTTCTTATTTCTCCATAGCATTAACATTTGGGTCAGAAGGATGTATAAGATGGTTGCCTCATTCCTTCGTACCACCTTGAACATAACCATCTTCAGGGACGTTAAGCATTGCATCTTCTTCATAGTCCAGAACAACAATCTTTTTGAGAACAATGGACTCTGTGGCCATAACATGCAAATGCCTATGTTTTGGCGTTGATGGTTAGTTATGCAGTCGTATAAAATGAAATCGGCAGCGCCCTGATTGTATTTACTTCATTGGGGTCGTCTAGGTATACACTTCCTCCGTTCCAAAATTCTTATCTTAGATTTGTCTAGATACGGATACACCTGACTTGATACGTCCGTATTTAGATAAATCTGAGACATAAATTTTAAGATGGAGGGAGTATGTTTTCATTGTGCGTGTCCTGTCCAATGTAGTTAGTATGAATACGTCACAAATGGACGCAAATCAATGCAGTACCAAACACTGCAATCGTGTGCACTCATGGCGAGAATTAAGTGATTTGATTTGATGGGAAAAGGAGCGTGTCCCTTCTTTATTTATTAGTCTATAATATAATTAAATAGTTATTTACCAAAGCTAATCTAATCCTATTCCGTGAGTGGTGCTTCCGGGTGTCCATTGCAAGACAACAATTCCGCCAGCTGTCTCGTGCGGGGCGACGCGTGTCGCCTAGCCCCACGCACCGCTGTTCCAATTCCAACCTTATCTTCTCAGCGACTCACATCCTCGTCTCTTCCCTTGTCTTTCCTTCTCCCCAGCCCTGATTCCCTTCCTCTCTTCTCTCCCCTTCCGCAGGCTCTTGATCCAGATCGGATATAGAGGCCACCACCGAGCCTACTCGAGCGCCTCCTTCCTTCCTCCCACCGGAGCTCTAGCGTCTCCTTGCAACACCCTCCTTTCTCCTTCTTCCTCTCTTCCTTCCCTGCCTCTCACTTCTTTCTTTTTCCCTTGGCCATGCAGGGAACACGTGCAGGGAGACGCGCCGCCGCTGCCACCAACCGAACATCGTCGTGCCACCGCCGCCGCTCGTCCTCCCCTGCGACCGGCACTGGGCCGCATTGCGGGCGGGCAAGCCGGCCCCTGTTGGTGGAAGTATCGGTGCTGCAAGGGGAAGCATCTGGTGCAACATGATGGCGGCTGAGATGTTGCTCGGGCTCGGTGACGGCGACCGGGACTCCTTCGTGTTCGATCTTTATTATCCAATCTGCATCTCAGCTTTCTTCCTCACTGAAGATGTTTCATGGGAGTCATGCCGATTATTTTGTAATCGGATTTCTTCATGGAAGAATGAGATGCTGCTGATTGTAACCTCCTAATGAGAATTTATTTATTCCTTTGCTCCCTCACTTGCGGGATTAATTTTTTTTGTTCTGTTCGCCCTCCGCTTGTTGACTTCTGATGCAACAACGTCACCAACGTATAGATAGAAGTTGATGGATTTCCCCTAAAAAAATAAGAAGTTGATGGAATTGGGTGCGAAGGAGCGAGGTGGGAGTATCAAAGGGAATGAACGGGCGGCAGATAGGTCATAGGGATCGCGGATTGAATAGAAATAAGTGGAGGTTTTTTTTGTAAAAACGAATTGTTTTCCCAAATCCATTTACAAAGGGACTGCGGGTTAATTTCTCCGAAACGGGGGTGTTTTTTGAAAAAACATTAGTGACGTACGACCAGAAGCAATCAGTGGTTTATTATAAGGGAAAGATATGAACGAGTAAAACACAAAGAGTTGTGGGCGATAATAGTCATACTGCTTACCAGCATGTCATACTTTGATTCGACGATATTGTTGGATGAAGCGGCCCGGACCGACATTACATGACCACGTTCATGAGACTGGTTCTACCGACGTGCTTCACACACAGGTGGCTAGCGGGTGTCTGTTTCTCCAATTTTAGTTGAATCGAGTGTGACTACACCCGGTTCTTGTTGAAGGTTAAAACATCAAACTTGACGAAAAATCGTTGTGGTTTTGATGCGTAGGTAAGAACGGTTCTTGCTAGAAGCCCATAGCAGCCACGTAAAACTTGCAACAACAAAGTAGAGGACGTCTAACTTGTTTTTGCAGGGTATGTTGTGATGTGATATGGTCAAGACGTGATGATATAAATTGTTGTATGAGATGATCATGTTTTGTAACAGTTATCGGCAACTGGCAGGAGCCATATGGTTGTCGCTTTATTGTATGAAATGCAATCGCCATGTAATTGCTTTACTTTATCACTAAGCGGTAGCGATAGTCATAGAAGCAATAGTTGGCGAGACTACAACATTGCTACGATGGAGATCAAGGTGTCAAGTCGGAGACGGTGGTGATCATAATGGTGCTTTGGAGATGGAGATCAAAGGCACCAGACGATGATGGCCATATCATATCACCTATTTTGATTGCATGTGATGTTTATCCTTTATGCATCTTATTTTGCTTAGTACGGCGATAGCATTATAAGATGATCCCTCACTAAATTCAAGGTATAAGTGTTCTCCCTGAGTATGCACCGTTGCTACAGTTAGTCGTGCCGAGACACCACGTGATGATCGGGTGTGATAAGCTCTACGTTCACATACAACGTGTGCAAGCCAGTTTTGCACACGTAGAATACTCTGGTTAAACTTGACGAGCCTAGCATATGCAGATATGGCCTCGGAACACTGAGATCGAAAGATCGAACGTGAATCGTATAGTAGATATGATCAACATAGTGATGTTCACCATTGAAAACTACTCCATCTTACGTGATGCTCGGACATGGTTTAGTTGATATGGATCATGTGATCATTTAGATGACTCGGGGATGTCTATCTAAGTGGGAGTTCTTAAGTAATATGATTAATTGAACTTTAGTTTATCATGAACTTAGTCCTAATAGTGTTTGCATATCTATGTTGTAGTAGATCAATAGCTCGCGTTTAGCTCCCTATTTTATTTTTTGATATGCTCCTAGAGAAAACTAAGTTGAAAGATGATAGTAGCAATGATGCGGACTAGATCCATGATCTGAGGATTATCCTCATTGCTGCACAGAAGAATTATGTCCTTGATGCACTGCTAGGTCACAGACCTATTGCAGGAGCAGATGCAGACGTTATGAACGTTTGACAAGCTCGGTATGATGACTACTTGATAGTTTAGTGCACCATGCTTTACGGCTTTGTGGCACCCCGATCCGCATGGAGCAGGGGGCCTTCGCACGTCAGCCCAGGATAACACCTGACACACGACAGGTCCATGATACAACATTCCAGGTACAAGAATATTCATCAAATACATGTATAGAAGATTACATCATTGATGAATACAGTCATCTGGCATAGCTCTAAGGCTATTAAAAGGCAGCGGAAGTCTTGGTTTGGCGGCTCATCAGGCTGGGCTCCACAACTCATAGAAATGGCAAGGCTACGGCATAGCGCGACCAAACAAGTAAACAATCCAGGCACCACCTACAAACTGGCATGACACGCCAGGTGAGTACATTGAATGTACTTGCAAGACAACCAAATACATAGCATCCAAACAAGCAGAAGACAAAGCAAGAACCAAGCGCATGCAACAACCTATTTCATATCAATTACTAATCATGGCATGATATAGACCAACTAAGATTGAACAACATCATAGCATCTACTAACATGGCAATAACATGGCATAAAACATGCTTCTAACATAGCAATAACATGACATTGCATATCGTCTCAATCATGGCATAATTTAACATATCAATCAAAGCATGGCATGTCATCATGAAACTGTGCTGAAAATAAACTACCGGTCGTATCCAATGCAGACATAATATGTTAACTTTATGCAACCATCTTCTGTTCTACCATGGTTCTTTAAATGCAAATAACAACATATTACTCATGCAATGCAACCAAACTTGTGCACCAAGTCTCTCGGACTCTCTTACCAACGGGTTGCCTCGCAACCAAACCATGAGCATGACGAATCACAAACGGAACCATACTCGGTTCAACGGGTTACCTTGTAACCAAACGGTGATCACTCACGGATCACAAACGGAACCACACTTGGTTCAACACTCACCGAGACCTCGTCTCATGATCATATCAACACATCATCATGATTACTCACGACTGTCTCATAGTCCAAGTCAACACATTATTTGTTACACATTATTCACCAACTTAATTATTCCAGGTTTATCCTCCATTTTGACCAAGACCTGATAGTGTGACCTACGACGAACTGTGCTGCTATCGATAGACTTAATAAACACTCTGCAGAGGTAGCGCACTTTACCCACACCACGGAATCCATGGCCTCGTCATCCCATTCGGGTGGACCAACAACATTCCAACGAAACCGAACTACTGCCATGACACTCTCCCGGCCACTCCGACCAACACCCCTTTTGGGTTCAGTCCTGGGTGGCCCCATGCCTACCAAAGGCACCAAAGGCCACCATCATGGCAAAACAATAAACGGTCCCAAACGGGTACATGAGCTCAAAACCAAACCCGGGCACACAAGGCTTATGTCCGCCTACCTGATCAGGGTAGCGCGCGCCCATAACCTTCCCTCGTAGGAAGCACCGGCGAGAGGCATGACAATAGATCGCATTAAGGCCTTCCCATAAAGGCAAATGTGGCTGCACTGAAGAAGTTCGATTTGGTGGTACTATGCCTCAATCCCATCGATGACGGAGGAGGTTTGTTATTATTAAGTCATATTATTATCTTCCCCATCATGATGAACATATTTAACATGAATGCAACAATGAGCATGCATCATACAAATGCTTTAACAAAATACCAAACTTCTCAAGTGAACAACTATAGCATGACAATACCAAGTACTAGCATGTCAACGGTGTATTACAATCATCATAATATTTTATAACGATGACATGAAAATAAATTAGAGTAGTGACATGGCATTATCAATAACAACATTCTAATTAGCATGGCAAAATATATCATTAAAACACAAGCATGCATGATAAGCATAACGAAATAACTGCACACGAAAACGATAAGAAACAACTGCAACTACACACACACAAGGTGCAAGCAAAGTCAACATGCAAGTTCGGGGCTCATGATAAGAGGTTGGCTTGCCCGGGGGTCGACAAATACTCCGAGGACGGGTGCCATCCATTCTCGGAAAAATTTACCGGATAAGGGTCCTCTCTCAGAGGGGCTGAATTAGAGCAAGTGCAAAAGGGGCATTTTCAGAATGTGCAAACATAAAGAAAATGGTCCCATCGAAAAGAGCTCGACGAACAGAGAACGTGAGCGTTGTAATCACCTCAATCGGAGTTATGGTTGAAAAGTTGTGGTTGTTCACTTTTTAGGCAGAAAAGCCACTAAACAGTGAATGTTCACAAAATAGCCACTTTGGCGGGCGAGGCTGAAAAAGAGAAGGCGCATTTCAAAAAATATGTTTCCAAATAACAGAAAGCGTATTTCTGTCAGTACGTTTTGAGTAACAGAAAATGTATTGCACCGAATACGTTTCCAGAAAAAGAAAACGTATTCCGGCCTGGGCGTCTCCACTTACGCTGACGTGGCGCCCTGCGGTCGCCGATAGATGGGGTCACGTGGGGAGGGGCCTGCCTGTCTTGGCCTTCTTCTTCCTCCGCTCGGGGGCGTGACGAGCCGAGGGAGGCGGCCGCCTCGACGGCGCCCGCCGGCGAGTCCAGCCACCACTTGGGTCGTGCGACCTACCGAAATGCTCACGGGAGAGATACGCATCCAGAGGTGGTAGCTGCTGCCGCCGACGAGCGCCGTAGCGGGAGCAGCATGGCTGGCAGCGGAGACGAGCTTCGGCCGTTGGCGAAGTAGGTGCTCTGGTGGGGGAGGGGAGAGGCCGAGGCTATGGGGAGACTTGCTAGACTCTAGGGGTTGCAGTGGTGGAGAGGGAACAGAGAGGAGAGCTCAGGATCACCGAAATCGAGTGGGTCCCGAGACGGCGGCCTCGGCGGCGATGGTGGTCGAGGAGGGAATCCGGGGAGGAATGGGTGGCTCGGCGAAGCGTAGAGATGAGGTGAGGGGCTGCTGGAGTGCTCGAGGGGGTTGCGGGCTCCTTAAATAGCCGGGGCGAGGTGTGGCTGAGCCGTGTGCCGCCGGGCAAGTCCGGCCAACGCTATGGCGGCCACAACGGTCATGGGGAAGCACGGGAAGCCGACGAACGGGAAGCGGACGAGCGCCAGAAGCTCACGAAGACGAGCAACGCTCGGAGACGAAAGGAGGAAGAGGACAGGGGCGAGGAAGAAGACGATGGCCACGGGCGCGCACTGTGCGGCCATTGGAACGACTCGCTGGAGAAGAAAATGAAGGGGGAACGGGGTGCAGCAGGAAGAGGACGTCGAGGGGGAACTGTAGGACACTAATGGCGAGGCCAGAGCCGGTCGGAGCTGTTGGAAATATGCCCTAGAGGCAATAATAAATTGGTTATTATTATATTTCTTTGTTCATGATAATCGTTTATTATCCATGCTATAATTGTATTGATAGGAAACTCAGATACATGCGTGGATACATAGACAACACCATGTCCCTAGTAAGCCTCTAGTTGACTAGCTCGTTGAATAATAGATGGTTACGGTTTCCTGACCACGGACATTGGATGTCGTTGATAACGGGATCACATCATTAGGAGAATGATGTGATGGACAAGACCCAATCCTAAGCCTAGCACAAAGATCGTGTAGTTCATATGCTAAAGCTTTTCTAATGTCAAGTATCATTTCCTTAGACCATGAGATTGTGCAACTCCCGGATACCGTAGGAATGCTTTGGGTGTACGAAACGTCACAACGTAACTGGGTGGCTATAAAGGTACACTACAGGTATCTCCGAAAGTGTCTGTTGGGTTGGCACGAATCGAGACTGGGATTTGTCACTCCGTGTGATGGAGAGGTATCTCTGGGTCCACTCGGTAGGACATCATTATAATGTGCACAATGTGATCAAGGAGTTGATCACACGATGATGTGTTACGGAACGAGTAAAGAGACTTGCCGGTAACGAGATTGAACAAGGTATCGGGATACCGACGATCGAATCTCGGGCAAGTACAATACCGCTAGACAAAGGGAATTGTATACGGGATTGATCGAATCCTCGACATCGTGGTTCATCCGATGAGATCATCGTGGAACATGTGGGAACCAACATGGGTATCCAGATCCCGCTGTTGGTTATTGACTGGAGAATGTCTTGGTCATGTCTGCATGGTTCCCGAACCCGTAGGGTCTACACACTTAAGGTTCGATGACGCTAGGGTTATGTTCGTATGTGGTTACCGAATGTTGTTCGGAGTCCCGGATGAGATCCCGGACGTCACGAGGAGTTCCGGAATGGTCCGGAGGTAAAGATTTATATATGGGAAGTCTTGTTTTGGTCACCGAAAGAGTTTCGGGTTTTATCGGTAACGTACCGGGACCACCGGAGGGGTCCGGGGGTCCACCAAGTGGGGCCACCGGCCCCGGAGGGTTGCATGGGCCATGTGTGGGAGGGGACCAGCCCCAGGTGGGCTGGTGCGCCCCCCAACAAGGGCCCAAGGCGCCTAGGGTTTGGGGAGGGGGCGCCCCACCTAGCTTGGGGGGCAAGTTTCCCCTCTCCCCCTTTGGCCGCCCCACCAGATGGGATCTGGGCTGGCCGCCGCCCCTAGGGGTGGAACCCTAGGTGGGGGAGCAACCCTACCTCTCCCCCTATATATACTTGAGGGTTTGGGGGCTGCCAACACATGAGTTTGACCTCTCCCTGGCGCAGCCCTACCTTTCTCCCTCCTCCTCTCTCGCGGTGCTTGGCGAAGCCCTGCAAGATTGCCACGCTCCTCCACCACCACCACGCCGTTGTGTTGCTGCTGGACGGAGTCTTCCTCAACCTCTCCCTCTCTCCTTGCTGGATCAAGGCATGGGAGACGTCACCGGGCTGTACGTGTGTTGAACGCGGAGGTGCCGTCCGTTCGGCACTTGGTCATCGGTGATTTGGATCACGGCGAGTACGACTCCATCAACCCCGTTCACTTGAACGCTTCCGCTTAGCGATCTACAAGGGTATGTAGATGCACTCTCCTTCCCTTCGTTGCTGGTTTCTCCATAGACAGATCTTGGTGATGCGTAGGAAAATTTTGAATTTCTGCTACGTTCCCCAACAGTGGCATCATGAGCTAGGTCTACTGCGTAGATTCTTTACACGAGTAGAACACAAAGCAGTTGTGGGCGTTGATTTTGTTCAATATGCTTACTGTTACTAGTCCAATCTTGATTCGGCGGCATTGTGGGATGAAGCGGCCCGGACCGACTTTACACGTACACTTACGTGAGACAGGTTCCACCGACTAACATGCACATGTTGCATAAGGTGGCTAGCGGGTGTCAGTCTCTCCCACTTTAGTCGGATCGGATTCGATGAAAAGGGTCCTTATGAAGGGTAAATAGCAATTGACATATCACGTTGTGGTTTTGCGTAGGTAAGAAACGTTCTTGCTAGAAACCCGTAGCAGCCACGTAAAACATGCAAACAACAATTAGAGGACGTCTAACTTGTTTTTGCAGGGTATGCTATCTGATATGATGTGGCCAAAGGATGTGATGAATGATATATGTGATGCATGAGATGATCATGTTCTTGTAATAGGAATCACGACTTGCATGTCGATGAGTATGACAACCGGCAGGAGCCATAGGAGTTGTCTTAATTTATTTATGACCTGCGTGTCAACATAAACGTCATGTAATTACTTTACTTTATTGCTAACCGTTAGTTGTAGAAGTACAAGTAATAGTTGGCGAGACAACTTCATGAAGACACGATGATGGAGATCATGATGATGGAGATCATGGTGTCATGCCGGTGACGATGATGATCATGGAGCCCCGAAGATGGAGATCAAAAGGAGCAAAGTGATGATGGCCATATCATGTCACTATTTGATTGCATGTGATGTTTATCATGTTTTTGCATCTTATTTGCTTAGAACGACGGTAGTAAATAAGATGATCCCTCATTAAAATTTCAAGAAAGTGTTCCCCCTAACTGTGCACCGTTGCGAAAGTTTGTCGTTTCGAAGCACCACGTGATGATCGGGTGTGATAGATTCTTACGTTCACATACAACGGGTGTAAGCCAGATTTACACACGCGAAACACTTAGGTTGACTTGACGAGCCTAGCATGTACAGACATGGCCTCGGAACACAAGAGACCGAAAGGTCGAGCATGAGTCGTATGGTAGATACGATCAACATGAAGATGTTCACCGATGATGACTAGTCCGTCTCACGTGATGATCGGACACGACCTAGTTGACTCAGATCATGTAATCACTTGGATGACTAGAGGGATGTCTATCTGAGTGGGAGTTCATAAGATGAACTTGATTATCCTGAACATAGTCAAAAGAACTTTGCAAATCATGTCATAGCTTACGCTTTAGTTCTACTGTGTTAGATACGCTCCTAGAGAAAATATTGTTGAAAGTTAACAATAGCAATTATGCGGACAGTAGAAGGCTTATGTCCTTAATGCAACGCTCGGTGTGCTGGACCTCGAACGTGGTCTGTGGATGTTGCGAACATCTGACATACACGTTTTGATAACTGCATGATAGTTCGGTAATGTTAAATGGTTTAGAATTGAGGCACCGAAGACATTTTTGAAATGTCGCGGAACATATGAGATGTTTCGAGGGCTGAAATTGGGATTTTAGGCTCGTGCCCACGTCAAGAGGTATAAGACCTCCGACGAATTTTCTTAGCCTGCAAACTAAGGGAGAAAAGCTCAATCGTTGAGCTTGTGCTCAGATTGTTTGAGTACAACAATCACTTGAATCGAGTGGGAGTTGATCTTCCAGATAAGATAATGATGTTTTTCCAAAGTCATTGCCACCAAGCTACCAGAGCTTCGTGATGAACTATAACATATCAGGGATAGATATGATGATCCTTGAAATATTCGCGATATTTGACACCGCGAAAGTAGAAATCAAGAAGGAGCATCAATTGTTGATGGTTAGTGAAACCACTAGTTTCAAGAAGGGCAAGGGCAAGAGGGGATACTTCATGAAACGGCAAATCAGCTGTTGCTCTAGTGGAGAAACCCAAGGTTGAACCCAAACCCGAGACTGAGTGCTTCTGTAATAAGGGGAACAACCACTGGAGTAGAATTACCCTATATACTTGGTAGATGAGAAGGCAGTCGATAGAAGTATATTGGATATACATTATGTAAATGTGTACTTTACTAGTACTCCTAGTAGCACCAGGGTATTAGATACCGGTTCGGTTGCTAAGTGTTAGTAACTCGAAATAAAAGCTACAGAATAAGCGGAGACTAGCTAAAGGTGAGCTGACGAGATGTGTTGGAAGTGTTTCCAAGGTTCATATGATCAAGCATCGCACGCTCCCTCTACCATCGAGATTGGCGTTAAACCTAAATAATTGTTATTTGGTGTTTGCGTTGAGCATAGACATGATTGGATTATGTCTATCGCAATACGATTATTCATTTAAAGAGAATAATAGTTACTCTGTTTATTTGAATAATACCTTCAATGGTCTTGCACCTAAAATGGATGGTTTATGGAAATCTCGATCGTAGTGATACACATGTTCATGCCAAAAGATATAAGATAGTAATGATAGTACCACCTACTTGTGGCACTGCCATGTAAGTCATATTGGTATATACGCATGAAGAAACTCCATGCAGATGGACCGTTTGGACTCACTTGATTTTGAATCGCTTGAGACATGCAAATCATACCACATAGGCAAGATGACTGAAAGCTTCGGTTTTAGTAAAATGGAACAAGAAAGCAACTTGTTGGAAGTAACACATTTTGATGTGTGCAGTCCAATGAGTGTTGAGGCAAGCAGTGGATATCGTTATGCTCTTACTTCACAAATGAATTGAGTAGATACTGAGCATATTTACTTGATGAAACACAAGTCTGAATTATTGAATGGTTCAAGTAATTTCAGAATGAAGCTGAAGATCGTCGTGACAAGAGGATAAAATATCTATGATATGATCATAGAGATGAATATCCGAGTTGCGAGTTTGGTACACAATTGAGACATTGTGGAAATTGTTTCACGACTAGTACCGCCTGGAACACCATAGTGTGATGGTGTGTCCGAACATCATAACTGCACCCTATTGGATATGATGCATACCATGATGTCTCTTATCGAATTACCACTATCGTTCATGGGTTAGGCATTAGAGACAACCGCACTCACTTTAAATAGGGCACCACGTAATTCCGATGAGATGACACCGTATGAACTATGGTTTACAGAAACCTAAGTTGTCATTTCTTAAAAGTTTGGGGATGCGACGCTTATGTGAAAAAGTTTCAGGCTGATAAGCTCGAACCCAAAGCGGATAAATGCATCTTCATAGGACACCCAAAACAGTTGGGTATACCTCCTGTCTCAGATCCGAAAGCAATAGGGATTGTTTCTCAAATCGGGTCCTTTCTCGAGGAAAAGTTTCTCTCGAAAGAATTGAGTGGGAGGATGGTGGAGACTTGATGAGGTTATTGAACCGTCACTTCAACTAGTGTGTAGCAGGGCACAGGAGTTGTTCCTATGGCACCTACACCAATTGAAGTGGAAGCTTATGATAGTGATCATGAGACTTCGGATCAAGTCACTCCCAAAACTCGTAGGACGACAAGGATGCGTACTACTTCAGAGTGGTACGTAATCCTGTCTTGGAAGTCATGTTGCTAGACAACAATGAACCTACGAGCTATGGAGAAGCAATGGTGGGCCTGTATTCCGATGAATGGCTCGAGGCCATAAAATCCGAGAGAGGATCCATGTATGAAAACAAAGTGTAGACTTTGGCAGAACGGCTCGATGGTCGTGAGGCTGTTGAGTACAGATGGATTTTAAAAGGAAGACGGACAATGATGGTAAATGTCACCATTAAGAAAGCTCGACTTGTCGTTAAGATGTTTCCCGACAAGTTCAAGGAGTTGACTACGATGAGACTCTCTCACTCGTAGCGATGCTAAGAGTCTGTTGGAATTAGCAGGTACTGCATTATTTATGAAATCTTGCAGATAGGATGTCAAAATATTGTTTCCTTGTTCTTGAGGAAAGGTTGTATGTGATACAACCAGAAGATTTTGTCGATCCTGAAAGATGCTAACAAGTATGCAAAGCCCCAGCAATCCTTCTAAGGACTGGAGTAAGCATCTCGGAGTTGGAATGTACACTTTGATGAGATGATCAAATACTTTGGGTTTATACAAAGTTTATGAGAAACTTGTATTTCCAAAGAAGTCGGTGGGAGCAATATATAATTTTTGATAAGTATATGTTGTGAACATATGGTTGATCAGAAATGATGTAGAATTTCTGGAAAGCATATAGGGTTATTTGAAAAGTGTTTTTCAATGGAAAACCTGGATTAAGCTACTTGAACATTGAGCATCAAGATCTATAAGGATAGATCAAAATCGCTTAATAGTACTTTCAAATGAGCACATACCTTGACATGATCTTGAAGGTGTTCAAGACGGATCAGTCAAAGAAGGAGTTCTTTCCTGAGTTGTAAGGTATGAAGTTAAGACTTAAAGCTCGGCCATGGCAGAAGAAAGAGGAAGGACGAAGGTCGTCCCCTATGCTTTTGTCATAGGCTCTATACGGTATGCCATGCTGAGTACCGCACCTGATGTGTGCCTTGCCACATGTCTGGCAAGAGGGTACAAAGATGATCTAGGAGTAGATCAGCAAATATCGGTCAAAATTATCCTTAGAGGAATAAGGATATGTTTCTCGGTTATGGAGGTGATAAAGAGTTCGACGTAAAGAGTTACATCGATGCAAGCTTAACACCTATCCGGACAGCTCTGAGTAGAGATACCGGATTCATATAGTAAAACAGTTATTTGAAATGGCTCCAAATATAGCGTAGTAGCTGCATCCACAAGATGACATACATACAGATCTGAATGTTGCAGACCCATAGACTACAACCTCTCTCACAAGCATAACATGATCAAACCCAGAACTCATTGAGTGTTAATCACATAGTGATGTGAACTAGATTATTGACTCTAGTAAACTCTTTGGATGTTGGTCACATGGCTATGTGACCTGTGAGTGTTAATCACATGGCGATGTGAACTAGATTATTGACTCTAGTGCAAGTGGGAGACTATTGGAAATATGCCCTAGAGGCAATAATAAATTGGTTATTATTATATTTCCTTGTTCATGATAATCGTTTATTATCCATGCTATAATTGTATTGATAGGAAACTCAGATACATGTGTGGATACATAGACAACACTATGTCCCTAGTAAGCCTCTAGTTGACTAGCTCGTTGATCAATAGATGGTTACGGTTTCCTGACCACGGACATTGGATGTCGTTGATAACGGGATCACATCATTAGGAGAATGATGTGATGGACAAGACCCAATCCTAAGCCTAGCACAAAGATCGTGTAGTTCATATGCTAAAGCTTTTCTAATGTCAAGTATCATTTCCTTAGACCATGAGATTGTGCAACTCCCGGATACCGTAGGAATGCTTTGGGTGTACCAAACGTCACAACGTAACTGGGTGGCTATAAAGGTACACTACAGGTATCTCCGAAAGTGTCTGTTGGGTTGGCACGAATCGAGACTGGGATTTTTCATTCCGTGTGACGGAGAGGTATCTCTGGGCCCACTCGATAGGACATCATTATAATGTGCACAATGTGATCAAGGAGTTGATCACGGGATGATGTGTTACGGAACGAGTAAAGAGACTTGCCGGTAACGAGATTGAACAAGGTATCGGGATACCGACGATCGAATCTCGGGCAAGTACAATACCGCTAGACAAAGGGAATTGTATACGGGATTGATCGAATCCTCGACATCGTGGTTCATCCGATGAGATCATCGTGGAACATGTGGGAACCAACATGGGTATCCAGATCCTGCTGTTGGTTATTGACTGGAGAATGTCTCGGTCATGTCTGCATGGTTCCCGAACCCGTAGGGTCTACACACTTAAGGTTCGATGACGCTAGGGTTATAAAGGAAGTTCGTATGTGGTTACCGAATGTTGTTCGGAGTCCCGGATGAGATCCCGGACGTCACGAGGAGTTCCGGAATGGTCCGGAGGTAAAGATTTATATATGGGAAGTCCTGTTTTGGTCACCGAAAGAGTTTCGGGTTTTATCGGTAACGTGCCGGGACCACCGGAGGGGTCCGGGGGTCCACCAAGTGGGGCCACCGGCCCCGGAGGGCTGCATGGGCCAAGTGTGGGAGGGGACCAGCCCCAGGTGGGCTGGTGCGCCCCCCCACAAGGGCCCAAGGCGCCTAGGGTTTGGGGAGGGGGCGCCCCACCTAGCTTGGGGGGCAAGTTTCCCCTCTCCCCCCTTGGCCGCCCCACCAGATGGGATCTGGGCTGGCCGCCGCCCCTAGGGGTGGAACCCTAGGTGGGGGAGCAGCCCTACCTCTCCCCCTATATATACTTGAGGGTTTGGGGGCTGCCAACACATGAGTTTGACCTCTCCCTGGCGCAGCCCTACCTCTCTCCCTCCTCCTCTCTCGCTGTGATTGGCGAAGCCCTGCAAGATTGCCACGCTCCTCCACCACCACCACGCCGTTGTGCTGCTGCTGGATGGAGTCTTCCTCAACCTCTCCCTCTCTCCTTGCTAGATCAAGGCATGGGAGACGTCACCGGGCTGTACGTGTGTTGAACGCGGAGGTGCCGTCCGTTCGGCACTTGGTCATCGGTGATTTGGATCACGGCGAGTACGACTCCATCAACCCCGTTCACTTGAACGCTTCCGCTTAGCGATCTACAGGGGTATGTAGATTCACTCTCCTTCCCCTCGTTACTGGTTTCTCCATAGATAGATCTTGGTGATACGTAGAAAATTTTTCAATTTCTGCTACGTTCCCCAACAGGAGCAGCGCTACCGACGAGAACAGTAGCTAGACCACCGTTTTGGGCTGGCATTGCCCGTGGTCACCACCGACAACACGCGCTTTGGCATTCTTCTCCATGCCAAACTATGTCCACAACGTAGTCCCTCCAAGGTGGAGTATTACTACGGTAAAGAAACGGGCAAAGACAAAGGGAGTTGAGTAAACTAAGCCTCACAAGTTTGCTGTTGCAAACTTGGCCACGCTCTCGAGATTAAACTAGAGAGGTTAAAAGGTAAAATTGATGTCTAGGAGGCTTAGGGTAGCAAGGGCTACGGTCCTCGGAGTTATGAGGTCATTTGGACAAGTATTTAACATAGTTGCAGTGCAACTACCAAATCTGGTCCAGAAATCAAATGATGAAGAAGAACTCACTAGGAGTGTTGGATTCGGCTAAAACTTTGCAAAGCTTGATGATTTGGGCATATAATGATGCTGTAAAAATTTCATACCAAATGGGCTTGCCAAAATGGTACTTCCTTCACACCTATTATTTCTGCCCAGAAACTTCAGAAAAATCCTCAGGGCAAATGCCTAGATGAAATGAGCCAAAATCTTGTCAGGATAGGTTATATGGGTAGGAGAAGGCTTGGGAAAATTATCAGCCATAATGAAGCAATATAAAATATACTTGCTTCACAAACTAAAAATTTGGACAGAAACCAAGAATTGCTCCTGTGCTCACATAGTTCAATGTAATGATATGAAACTAGGGGAAGGGTGGTGATATGATCATTAGAGACTACTGGAAAAGTTTCAGCTCAGTTTGATCATCCATGAAGGTACTTCCTTCACAGACAAGCAATCTGAACAGAAACTTGAGAAAATTACCAATGAATATTGGATAGATGGATTGAGCTGATTTTTGGTATCCAGAGGTGATTTATCAATGTTAGTCACCCTTCCAAATTTCAGCTCAAATGGATCAAGGGTTCAAGCACTTCCTTTGCAAAAATTTCAGATAGGGCAGAAACTTGCATTGGATCATGTGCTCAAATTATGATCTTTGAAGCATGGGTTTGGATGTAAATGGTGAAGATATATATCAAGTACAAGCATTGCCTTTTCCTTCCTATAAAAATGGTAGCTCCTTTGGAAAATGGAAGAAATGCAATATTGGCTTAAAATAGGAAAAGGCAAATTTCCCTTATTTAAATGTGGCCAATATTTTTGCCAGAGCTAGGATTAGAGATAAATATCATCTCCACAATTTTTCATGAATTTAGAAGATGACTACTATGCCTTTGGATTTTATTCCTTAGATAGACAAGAAAAGGAATAGATCACAAATGAAAAATATTGCATAATACTTAGCAATATTTTTGTGTATCCAAGATTTGAAAGGGTAGGAGGATCTCTGAGAGGATTTGGAAGATCAATAGATCAAGAGAAATGATGGCGCCTTTGTAAGCACGAAGGAAATATTCAGATTCCAAAAATTGGAATTAGGGTTTTGATGGATTTGAGATGATGCAAATGGGGTCTTGCCCAGTAACAAAGACATGAGCAAGATTTTGAAAGGTTGAAAATGACAAGAATGGTCAGAGTCATCCAGCAAACTCAGAAGAAAATTTGAAAAATGATTGCCAGGAAGGAATAACAGCACAAAAATTGATAACCCAATTTTGGGGCTGTTACAGGCTTAGAAGCGGGACTTCAAAAAAGTTTTGAAAGACATGGAGCATATGAGATGTTCCAATGGTTGAAATTGGTATTTGAGACTCATGCCCGTGTTAAGAGGTATGAGACCTCTAACAAATACTTTGCCTACAAGATGGAGGAGAATAGCTCAACCAGTGAGCATGTGCTCAGATTGTCTGGGTACTACAATTGCTTGAATCAAGTGGGAGTTAATCTTCCAGATAAGATAGTAATTAAAAAAGTTCTCTAATCACTATCACCAAGTTACTAGAACTTAGTGATGAACTATAATATGCAAGGGATGACAAAAGTAATTCCCAAGCTCTTCGCGATGCTGAAATCGGCGAAGGTAGAAATCAAGAAATAACATCAAGTGTTGATGGTTAACAAGACCACTAGTTTCAAGAAAAGGGCAAAGGGAAAGAAAGATAAACTTCAAAGAAGAATAGCAAGGAAGTTGCTGCTCCCATGAAGAAGCCCAAAGCTAGACCCAAGCCTGGAACTGAGTGCTTCTACTGCAAAGGAAATGGTCATTGGAAGTGGAACTGCCCTAGATACTTGGCGGATAAGAAGGATGGCAAAGTGAACAAAAGTATATTTGATATACATGTTATTGATGTGTACTTTACTAGTGTTTATAGCAACCCCTCAGTATTTAATACTGGCTTAGTTGCTAAGAGTAGTAACTAAAAACAGGAGTTGCAGAATGTACAGAAAATAGTTATGGGCGAAGTGACGATGTGTGTTGGAAATGATTCCAAGGTTGATAAGATCACCATCGCACACTCCCTCTACCTTTGAGATTAGTGTTGGACCAAAATAAATGTTATTTGGTGTTTGCGTTGAGCATGAATATGATTGGATCATGTTTATTGCAATACGGTTATTCATTTAAGTCAAAGAATAATTGTTGTTCTGTTTACAATGAATAAAACCTTCTATGGTCATACACTTAATATAAATGGTTTATTAAATCTCGATCGCAATGATACACATATTCATAATATTGATGCCAAAAGAATAGTGCAACATATTTGTGGCACTGCCGTTTTGGTCATATTGGTGTAAAGCGCATGAAGAAACTACATGCTGATGGGCTTTTGGAATCACTTGATTATGAGTCACTTGATGCTTGCGAACCATGCCTCATGGGCAAGATGACTAAGACTCCGTTCTCCAGAACAATGGAGCGAACAACAGACTTGTTGGAAATAATACATACTGATGTATGTGGTCCGATGAGTGTTGAGACTCGTGGCGAGTATCGTTATTTCTAACCTTCACAGATGATTAGAGCAGATATGGGTATATCTACTTGATGAAACATAAAGTCTGAAACATTTGAAAAGTTTGAGGAATTTCATAGTGAAGTGGAAAATCATCGTAACAAGAAAAAAAAGTTTCTATGATCTGATCGTGGAGGCGAATATTTGAGTTACGAGTTTGGTCTTCATTTGAAATAATGTGAAATAGTTTCACAACTCATGCCACCTGGAATACCAAAACGTAATGGTGTGTCCGAACGTCGTAACCATACTTTATTCGATATGGTGTGATCTATGATGTCTCTTACCGATTTACCACTATTGTTTTGGGGTTATGCATTAGAGACGGTTGCATTCACGTTAAATAGGGCACCATCTAAATCTGTTGAGACGACACCATATGAACTGTGGTTTGGCAAGAAACCCAAGTTGTCGTTTCTTAAATTTGGGGCTGCGATACTTATGTGAAAAAGTTTCAACCTGATAAGCTCGAACCCAAATCGGAGAAGTGTGTCTTCCTAGGATACCCAAATAAAATGTTGGGTACACCTTCTATCACAGATCCGAAGGCAAGACATTCGTTGCTAAGAATGGATCCTTTCTAGAAAAGGAGTTTGTCTCGAAAGAAGTGAGTGGGAGGAAAGTAGAACTTGATGAGGTAATTGTACCTGCTCCCGAATTAGAAAGAAGTTCATCACAGAAATCAGTTCTAGTGATGCCTACACCAATTAGTGAGGAAGTTAATGATGTTGATCATGAACCTTCAGATCAAGTTACTAACGAACCTCGTAGGTCAGCCAGAGTAAGGTCCGCACCAGAGTGGTACGATAATCCTATTTTGTAGGTGATGTTACTTGACCATGACAAACCTACGAACTATGAGGAAGTGATGATGAGCCCAGATTCCGCGAAATGGCTTGAGGCCATGAAATCTGAGATGAGATCCATGTATGAGAACAAAGTGTGGACTTTGATTGACTTGCCCGATGATCGGTGAGCCATTGAGAATAAATGGTTCTTCAAGAGGAAGACATACGCTGATAGTAGTGTTACAATCTACGAAGCTCGAATTGTCGAAAAACAGTTTTTGACAAGTTCAAGGTGTTGACTACGATGAGATTTTCTCACCCGTAGCAATGCTTAAAGTCTGTCCGAATCATGTTAGAAATTGCCACATTTTATGAAATCTGGCAAATGGATGTCAAAACTACATTCCTTAATGGCTATCTTAAAGAAGAGTTGTATATGATGCAACAAGAAGGTTTCGTCAATCCTAAAGGTGCTAACAAAGTATGCAAGCTCCAGCGATCCATCTATGGACTGGTGCAAGCATCTCAGAGTTGGAATATACGCTTTGATAAATTGATCAAAGCATATAGTTTTATACAGACTTGCGATGAAACCTGTATTTACAAGAAAGTGAGTGGGAGCACTACAGCCTTTCTAATAAGTATATGTGAATGACATATTATTAACCGGAAATGATGTAGAATTTTCTGGAAAGCATAAAGTAGTGTTTGAAAGGAGTTTTCAAAGAAAGACCTCGATGAAGCTGCTTACATATTGGGCATCAAGATCTATAGAGATAGATCAAGACACTTGATAAGATTTTTCAATGAGTACATACCTTGACAAGATTTTTGAAGTAGTTCAAAATGGAACAGTCAAAGAAGAAGTTCTTGCCTGTATTGCAAGGTGTGAAGTTGAGTAAAGACTCAAAACCCGACCACAGCAAAAAATAGGAAGAGAATGGAAATTCCTTCCCTATGCCTTAGTCATAGGTTCTATAAAGTATGCTATGCTGTGTACCAGACCTATTGTGTACCTCACCATGAGTTTGGCAAGAGGGTACAATAGTGATCTAGGAGTGGATCATGGAACAATGGTCAAAATTATCCTTAGTGGGATAAGGAAATGTTTCTCGGATATGGAGGTGACAAAGAGTTCGTCGTAAAGAGTTACGTCGATGCAAGCTTTGACACCGATCTGGATGACTCTAAGTCTCGATCTAGATACATATTGGAAGTGGGAGTGATTAGCTAGAGTAGCTCCGTGCAGAGCATTGTAGACATAAAAATTTGCAAAATACATACGGCTCTGTATATGGCAGACCCGTTGACTAAACTTCTCTCACAAGAAAAACATGATCACTCTTTGGGTGTTAATCACATAGCGATGTGAACTAGATTATTGACTCTAGTAAAACCTTTGGGTATTAGTCACATGGAGATGTGAACTAATCACATAAGGATGTGAACTATTGGTGTGAAATCACATGACAATGTGAACTAGATTATTGACTCTAGTGCAAGTGGGAGACTGAAGGAAATATGACCTAGAGGCAATAATAAAGTTGTTATTTATATTTCCTTATATCATGATAAATGTTTATTATTCATGCTAGAATTCTATTAACCAGAAACTTAGTACTTGTGTGAATACATAGACAAACAGAGTGTCACTAGTATGCCTCTACTTGACTAGCTCGTTAATCAAAGATGGTTAAGTTTCCTAGCCATAGACATGAGTTGTATTTGATGAACGGGGTCACATCATTAGAGAATGATGTGATTGACTTGACCCATCCGTTAGATTAGCACTATGATCGTTTAGTTTATTGCTATTGCTTTCTTCATAACTTATACATGTTTCTATGACTATGAGACTATGCAACTCCCAAATACCGGAGGAACACTTAGTGTGCTATCAAACGTCACAACGTAACTGGGTGAGTATAAAGATGCTCTACAGATGTCTCCGATGGTGTTTGTTGAGTTGGCATAGATCGAGATTAGGATTTGTCACTCCGATTGTCGGAGAGGTATCTCTGGGCCCTCTTGATAATGCACATCACTATAAGCCTTGCAAGCAATGTGATTAGTGAGTTAGTTGCAGGAAGGTGCATTACGTAACGAGTAAAGAGACTTGCCGGTAACGAGATTCAGCTAGGTATGATGATACCGACGATCGAATCTCAGGCAAGTAACATACCGATGACAAAGGGAACAACGTATGTCGTTATGCGGTTTGACCGATAAAGATCTTCGTAGATTATGTAGGAACCAATATGAGCATCCAAGTTCCGCTATTGGTTATTGACCAGAAGTGAGTCTTGGTCATGTCTACATAGTTCTCAAACCCGTAGGGTCCGCACGCTTAACGTTCGATGGTGATCGGTATTATGAGTTTATTTGTTTTGATGTACCGAAGGTAGTTCGGAGTCCCATATGAGATCACGAACATGACGAGGAGTCTTGAAATGGTCGAGACATAAAGATTGATATATTGGATGACTATATTCGGACACCGGAATGGTTCTGAGGTGTATCGGGTATTTATCGGAGTGCCGGAAGGGTTATCAGAACCACTGGGGAAGTTATGGGCCTTATTGGGCCTTTACGGAGAGAGAGAGGGAGCAGCCAAGGGTTTGCCGCACGCCCCCCCATGGTCCTAGTCCGAATTGGACTAGGGGGAGGGGCGGCGCCCCCTCCTTCCTCCTCCTTTCCCTCCCCTTCCTTCTGATCCTAGTAGGACTAGGAAAGGGGGGGTCGAACTCCTACTAGGAGTAGGATTGCCCCCTTGGGCGCGCCCTATAGGGTCGGCCGACCTCCCCCTTGCTCCTTTATATACGGGGACAGGGGGGCACCCTAGAACACACAAGTTGATTCTTAGCCGTGTGCGGTGCCCCCTCCACATATTTCCACCTCGGTTATATTGTCGTAGTGCTTAGCCGAAGCCCTGCGTCAGTAACTTCATCATCACCGTCAACACGCCGTCGTGCTGACGAAACTCTCCCTCGACCTCAGCTGGATCTAGAAGTTCGAGGGACGTCACCGAGCTGTATGTGTGCAGACCGCGGAGGTGCCGTGCGTTCGGTACTTGATCGGTTGGATCGCGAAGACGTTCCACTACATCAACCGCGTTACTTAACACTTCCGCTTTCGGTCTATGAGGGTACATGGACACACTCTCCCCACTCATTGATATGCTTCTCCTAGATAGATCTTGCGTGATCATAGGAATTTTTTTGAAATACTACGTTCCCCAACAAGTAGTTGGTGTGGTAGCTTACGGAGGCTCTCGGTGCGGATGCCTCGGCCTGTCGTGCTGCCTCCACTGTTGCGTTGTGAGCTTGGGCCTCGCTCTGAAGAACAAAATATTCCTTTGCTGTGATAGTCAAAAAAGAGCAGGTGTAGGCCAATATGTGTGCACAACAGATGTTTGGTTAAACAATAGATTATAAGTGAAATTATCAACCTTTCCCTTGAGAATCTTATGATCTTTTAAGGTGTCAAAATCTAAATACTGCGTGGGTAGGATAGGATCAAAGGGAAAAGGTGAAACACCTAGCCCTCGTGCTAAACGCGTGGCATATATTCCACCATAGAAATTGCCACTGTTAGTGTTGTGCTAAAGTCCGCGTGCAACAATCGCTCCAAGGTTATAATTCCTTTAACCTATGAGAGCAGTGCGAATGAGGCTCAAGTCTGGAACACAGAGTGTACTACAATCTTGCTTGCCTACTATACATCTCCCATTAAATAATGCAAAGTACTGAATTGCGAGAAAATGAATGCTCTTTATTCTAGCTTGTGTCACTCCCCTTGTCTCACCGCAGCAAAGACTAGTTAATAAAGTTTGGTACTCAGCCTTTGGCGGTTCGTCAAGCGAACCCCAGAACGGGAGTTTGCAGTGGTAAGCAAAATTCTCTAGTGAGATGGTAAATGGATTATCATAAAGCATAAACGACACCATAGACTCACGAGGAAGGAATTTAAATCCTTTGACAAAAGATTCAGTGAGAAGGTGGCGTTGTTCGCACTTATCTGAAAGGTAGGGGCTCAGACCGGCATTATGAACATATTGCTCAAATTCCTCCTTAATACCCACACGCATCATATACTCATGCAAGGCCATAAGCATATTTTGGTGGCAGCATCTTATTGTCTACTACGCAACCTTCTTCTTGTAGACGTTGTTGGGCCTCCAAGTGCAGAGGTTTGTAGGACAGTAGCAAATTTCCCTCAAGTGGATGACTAAGGTTTATCAATCCGTGGGAGGCATAGGATGAAGATGGTCTCTCTCAAACAACCCTGCAACCAAATAACAAAGAGTCTCTTGTGTCCCCAACACACCCAATACAATCATAAATTGTATAGGTGAACTAGTTCGGCGAAGAGATGGTGATACAAGTGCAATATGGATGACGATATGAGTATTTGTAATCTGAAAATATAAAAACAGCAAGGTAGCAAGCGATAAAAATGAGCGTAAACGGTATTGCAATGCTAGGAAACAAGGTCTAGGGTTCATACTTTCACTAGTGCAAGTTCTCTCAACAATAATAACATAATTGGATCATATAACTGTCCCTCGACATGCAACAAAGAGTCACTCCAAAGTCACTAATAGCGGAGAACAAACGAAGAGATTATGGTAGGGTACGAAACCACCTCAAAGTTATTCTTTCTGGTCGATCTATTCAAGAGTCTGTAGTAAAATAACACGAAGCTATTCTTTCCGTTCGATCTATCATAGAGTTCATACTAGAATAACACCTTAAGACACAAATCAACCAAAACCCTAATGTCACCTAGATACTCCAATGTCACCTCAAGTATCCACGGGTATGATTATACAATATGCATCACACAATCTCAGATTCATCTAATCAAACCAACACAAAGTACTTCAAAGAGTGCCCCAAAGTTTCTACCAGAGAGTCAAGACGAAAATGTGTGCCAACCCCTATGCATAACACTACAAAAAAATACACTTCTGTGATGATACATGTTTGTCACAGTAGGTCACGTTTTCTGTCATGCATGTACATCCATGACAAATTTATGACATAATAAAGATAGTCATACCTGTGCTGTCGTAGAAGTGTTCTATGACATTACCAAAATTATCATCACGGAAGTGTCCACTTTCATGATGATAAATCGCGCGTCACAGAAGTGCTTTCTTCAAGGGTGACCAACACGTGGCATCCACCGTAACGGAACGCCGTTAAGCTATCGGGTCCTGTTTTGGATCCGATAACCCGTTAACAGCCGCGACCAATGGGGATTTTCCACATGTAAAATCATCATTGGCTGGAGGAAACACGTGACGGCTCACCGTTGGGACAGATGTCATCCACTCATTGGATCCAAAGCGCCTATCATACGTCG
This sequence comes from Aegilops umbellulata, assembly GCA_032464435.1. Lineage (NCBI taxonomy): Eukaryota > Viridiplantae > Streptophyta > Magnoliopsida > Poales > Poaceae > Aegilops > Aegilops umbellulata. The sequence continues at coordinate 329,791,016 of CP136056.1, read as the reverse complement.
ACACGTGGCACGACCCAACAGAGGCCCATTCCTGTGAAAAGGCCGGCCCATTTGACTTGGTCAAAAGGTGGCGGGCTGGCCCACGGCAAGCATGTTAACAGCCTATTCGCATATAGCCCATTTACAACCTGCTAACCTAGGGCCCGTTTACGGCCTATCCGAATTAGGCCCAGTAGCGTCATCTGGGCCGTCCAATATAATTCCAGCCCGTTTTAACTTCCGGCCCATGTATGTCCCATGACGTCTTTCGGCCTGTATGAGGCCCTTATTACTCTCGGCCCATTAACGGCCCGTGGTAAAACTGGCCCGTAATGAACAGTGTATCACTTTATACCCATTAACGGCACATGGTGAAACTGGCCCGTAATGAACAGTGTATCACTTTATACCCATTAACGGCCCATTATTCTGTTGGGCCATTTCCAGCCCATGTTATCTTTCGACCATCTCGGGGCCCATTTATTCTTGGTCTCATTTCCACATTCGTTTACTTACGACCCGTTACTGTCATTTTCTGCCTGTGGGCCAAATTCAGCCCGTGGTTACAGTCGGCCCGTTTGCGGCCCGTTAATACGTTGGGTCGTTTTCATAGCGTCATGAAAATACGAACGATTAACGACGGCCCGTTATGGTCGGCCCATGAACGGATGATTTCAACTCTAGTCCATTTACGACCATAATGTGGTCTGTTATTGGCCCATGTTTGGCCAACCGATCATAAGCCCGAAGGCCCATTGTGTCTACGGCGCATATAAGGCCAATTGTTTCTACGCCACGTAGAAGGCCCGTTGTTTCTACGGCCCTTAGAAGGCCCACTGTTTCTACGGCACTTGGAGGCCCATGTTAACTACAGCCGGTGGGCATCAAAGTTCGCCACCAGTGAAAAAATAGGGAACACCCTACACTATACAAATATGGCTTGCTGTTTTCTTCAGCCGGTGGCTGCACGTTAAGAACAAATTTTGTATCGCACCAAAACAAATTACAACTATAAAACAAAAGGAAGGTTGGCATAAAAGTTAACAGTCTAGCAGATAAATGCACCACCAGAAGTTCAGAAGCTCAGTTCATTTGACCTGACTGTTACATTTTCATGTTGTATTGTCCGATGGAGCACCATAACCTTCGCCTTCAGTTCTCCTAGGCTCCTGAACAACATAGCAAATGTCTGATAGTCTGGTTTCAAAACCATGCATATCTTGACAACATCGAACAATGTCTCTCCTTGTTTCACAAAGGGTCTCTGTTAGGGAATAGACTTATGTCTGGAGCGCAGATACAACATTGTTTTGAGCTTGCATATCTTGATCATGAGGCAGTTTGGATGAGATTGCCTTAACAACCAAGCCAGTATTACACAGGAACGTGCTTTTGGCACTGTTAGTGGACAGGTACTGACCCACTGCAGCAAGAGCTGACATTGCGGTTATAGTTGCCTCGCCACCTTCACAAGGTGGCGGTTCCACCATTTTTTCCATAGCTCGCTGAAAAGTTGTGGTTTTACATTAGTAGTACCAGAACAGAAGATATTAAGGAGGCAGCAAAACCGAACAAAATAGCTTTGGTATATATACAGAACTTATTCTAGTGAACCCATGTAAAATATTAGTTGTATTTTATTGCAAAGTACATAATAAAACCAGGTTCCAAACATATGACCATGTACCATCGCTAATGTATTGTCTATTTCTTCACATTGTATTGAGGGCTAAGGATAAAGAGGCGAAGTTTATAATACGGTAAGCATAGTATGACATCATTCATATCACAAAACAATTGAGAACAGACAAACTGGCAATTGTAACGTTGTGTGGGCAAGTCCAGCACGGAACTAGATTACAGGTCAAGATCAAAGGAACATCACTCCTCTCTTTTAAACCTTGTAAGGTGCAATGATACGCTAAGACAATTGTGTATAAAATTGAAAATAGTAATAGACATTGGCTGCAAACCATGTAGTTCAACGCACAAGTCAGAGTAAGTAGTAGTTAAAAGGCATGAGGATTAAGGACTTACAACAGCGGCTTTGACTGGTGTAGTCATGCCCTTCTTCTTATTGGTGTGACAGTCCTTGAAGATTTCGACAGCATTTGGTTCAGGTACTTTTTGGTCCTTGCGGGCTTTCCTCTGCATTTGGAACAAGTCAATATAGTTCTGATAATATGGCACATCGAAAAGAGTGAAACAACAGCTAATTACAAGAGCCTCGCAGTGTGCAATATAGCTACGAGATCCTGTCGTCTGTTGGAATTTCACTTTCGTACGGTTGGCCTTGTTCTTTGAACAGTTGACCTACAAGAAGATAGATTTGTGTGGCACATGCGTAAATAGGACTTCAACATGTGATCTGATCACATATATATAATGTACCTGATACTTCGGATCGGACTAGTGTTTAACGAGGCCTCTCCAGTCTTCATCAGATATATTTTCCACTGGAGATGTTTGGGCAAGTTCACTGTTAGCCTTGCCTTCAAAGTGAGTTTTCCTCAAGTTATACCGATATTTTCGCAGAGCAGACTTGAAAACATGGGTGCAAGCTTGTCTGGTTGCATCATCTTGGCTATCCAACTTGAACCTCATCTGTTGAAAATTATGGGAGTCTCATTATCAGCAACCTAGAAAGTATTGGACGGAGCAAGACGATATTACTAGTTTCCATACATAACCATACTTACAGATAAATGGTCGAGGAAGGTGTTGAACTGGGTTTCGTCTTTGTCATTCCTGTACTGAATCCATGTTGGGAGGATACGTACATGACACCTAACAGCAACAGCTGCCTCTGATACTAACTTGGCTGACTCTGTAGCATCACGTGGCCTTTTTAAACCTGCCTCAAAACGGATCTCCATTCTTCCTCCTCTAGATTTAGTTAACCTATCGAGCATTATCCCTGATGTTTGATTCCTCTTGCGCCTAGGTGCTAGTCCAACAACAAACATAGGAAGTGTTAGTGTACATTAAACTATGAGACTACATATAAAGAAGCATGCAACTGTAACTTGACTCCAGCAACTACCTTCTTGCTATTGAAGCTCACAAAGTTCATCTGATCTTGCCAACTCATCTTGTTTCAAGAGTGCGGAAGTAGTGTTAGGTGGAAAGGGAGCTTGGGAACGTGTTGCTAGCTGAGTTGACGAACGAGTAAATCGTGCAGCTCGTGGTACTGTGGAAGGTGTTGCAACAACTAGGGTTGTCTCTGCTTGTTTGGTGGCAGCTACTTGTTTTTGTTTGGCTTGTTCTGCAGCTCGTGTAGCATGGGATACCCTGTCGGTACAATTTTCCGCTGGACTTTGACCTTCTATTGCACCATCAGTACCAGCAGAATCTGCAGGATTGTTCCGCTTCCCTTTCCCTGTCGTTCTGTCTTGCTTCCTCTTTCTCTGTGCCATGTTAAGTCAAGTCGACAAGAAAAACGAATAACAATTTAGTTCTTCAGAGCAAATGTACTTTGATGTAAGAACATGGTGTGATAGACAGATATTGTATGTTCTAGAAACAGGAACACGTGTCTTAGTCACAAGTATAATGTGTAAAGTAAGCAGATGAAATTCAACAAAATTAGAAGCAATACAAGCTAGACATCATACATAACATGTAACCACATATAACAGTGCCAAGTTAGAGGGAGCACCTGTGATGGTGCACCAGGGGAGACATGCTCATCACCAACACAGCTACATTGAGTGTCTATGCATGTGTTTTCATGCAAATCATCTTGGGGGGATGGAGGAGTAGAATCTATAGAGGCCCTCCATTTGGAAGGAGCGCCTTCATCCGCTGCCTTGCTAACTTCCTTCCGTTTTATTGATTTTGAATTTTCAAGTAAAACCGACAAGAAAAGGCAATAAAATTCACTATTCAGAACTCATTCGTGCATGATACTGACAATCACTACTTTGATGTAAGGCAAACACATGATTCCAGGATGGAATAATACGAAAAACAGGACCACATGGCATATTCACAACTATTTGTGTAAACTAAGCAGAAACCATTTCACCAAATAAGAAGCAATGCAAGCTAGACACCACGTGAAAGATGCAACCAATATGACTCTGCCAAGTTAAAAGTGTCCCATCATAAATGGCATTTCAACAAATTAGAAGCAGCACATGCTATAAATCATATCAAAGATGCAACTAATATCACACTGCTATACTGAAGGTGTCTCATCATATTGATTTATCCGGGATACAAAAAAATAATAGTTTTATGTGAGGACATTCTTAATAGACATATGTACTATGCACTAAATACAGTAAGGCATGTCCCATTAATAGGTATAATGTATAAGCTAAGCAGAATAGCACATGCAGTTTAACCAGATTGGAAGAACTACAGTCTAGACACCATATGCAACATGCAACCACATATCATGCTGCCAAGTTAGAGCAAGCACCTGCGATGCTAGTGTAGGGGAAATGCGGTAATCAACTACAGAGCTACGTTCACTATCTTCATCTAGCCTTGCTGTTTCTTGAGAATCATGTCGAGAGGCTGACGCTGCATTCTTTAAATGAGGAGTAATCCACTTGTCTGACTGCCTCATCATAAGTGAATGATGAGGGATACACAAGAACATTAGTTTGATGTAAGAACATGATTAATACACAAATGTACTAGTATGTACCAAAAACAGAAAGGCATGTCATATTCAAAGGTATAATGTGTAAGCTAAGCAGATGCAATTTAACCAAATTGGAAGCAATACAAGCTAGACATTCGGCTGGAGTGGTGAGCATGATCATCTAGGACCTGAGAGCCTGGTGGGAGGCAGGCTGCTTCGCCACCATCGCGACTTTTTAATTGGCTTCCAGGTGATCCCTCTCTTTGCTGGGCTTGTCACTGGCTCGGCCAGTGCCCTGACTAGCTATTTGTCTTCTGGTGCTCACGGGATGGTGGTTCATGTAAAAAATATCTTTCTTTATCTTAATAAAGACCGACTTTGGCCTTTCAAATACAAGCTAGACACCATATGGAACATGCAACCACATATGACACTGTGAAGTTAAAGCAAGCACCTAGGATGGTGGTTCATTGCGAGCGAGGTCATCAACTCCAGAGCTACGTTTACCGTCTCCATCTGCTGACACTGCACTCTTTATAGCGTTGTAATGTGCCGTGCTTACCCACGTAGAAAGCTTGAGCAACTTCTCTCTTTTCTTTTCTGCTTCTCTCGAGGCAGACTCTAAAATACCCTTGCATAAAAACACAATAGTGAGAGTATGGGTGAAGTGTGTGCAGAACTAGTGCGCTGTAAAAGTAGCAGATACCAGGTGGCTGAAAAATAAATGATAGGAGTCATATGATAGCTCTACAACATTGCATGGCAAACAAAATTAGATTCTACTCCATATGATTTTGTAATATATGAGCACAAGAAATGCAGGTACTCCTCCAGCACAGCACCACATGTGGTCATATCAAGATAACAGTCGACTAAAAATAAATAGGTCAGTCGATTTTTTAATGAACCATCCGATCTATAAGGAACGGGCAGATGCCTTCATCTACCTCCCGCCAGTCACTGTTGACGATCTTTCTCGAACCGCCAGCGACCACCGGCCCAGACCCCTGCCTCCGCCACCCCGCCCTCCCCTCGACCTCACACCACCGCCGTGCTTGGCAGCGCCCCCAGGCCATCCCTTTAATCCCGGCCGACCTCCAGATCGGGCGCCAGTAGCTCTAGGCCCCACACGCCCCTAAGATAAACACCGAGGTGCTTCTTCTCCGGCGTAATAGGCGTACTAGCGCCTGTTACACTAGGGAATGCTTCCGTTAATTGGGAATCAACTGACCAGGAATTGAAATTCAGGGGGGCGGCGGACCTCTAGCTAAGGTGAAATAGTATATGAGGAGAAACCTTGTGCACCGCGAGTTACTAGGAACATCTAGTATCAAGAAGAAGCGGTCAACTAGTGTCTTCTGTGGGATGAATACCGTGCAAGTAGACACATAGATTTGCACGAATAAGGGAAGAGGAGTACCATTTTCGGTTGCCGGTGTGGTCGCCTCCACAAGTCGCGCCGATCTTGTTTTTGCCGGGGAAACCGATGTTTTGGAGGGTGCAGGCTTGGACGAACCCATGGCCAAATTGTTGATTATGTTGCCGTGGCCGTATGTCGGTGGAGGGGGAGCAGATCCGAGGCGGCGAAGGACGGCGTAGCAGGAACAACTCCGGTGCGGTGGAGGGTGGCGAAGTTGGAGCGACAGCGGTGAGGTGCAGGACGGCGTGGTTGAACTGGCTCGGGTACGGAGGCTCAGCCTCGGCTTCAACTACTAGCTGTGGAGGGCGTTGCGGTTGAGGTTGCGGTGGACGACGACGTCGGGGTATCGGCTCCGGCGTGATGGAGGAGGGCGGTGGTTGATGGGTGGAATGGGGTGGCGGACGGAGGACGTCGGGGTTTCGCGGCTGGTGGAGAGGTAGTTTTTGCGCCCAGGGAGTACGAATGGGGAATCGGACTGGTGGGCGGGGGGAGGGAGGAGAACCATGTTTCGGTCTAGGACGTGCTTGTTTTTGGCTTTTTTGAATAGAAGATGGGACGCGCTTGTTTGAAATTTGGGGAAAGTACAAACTTTGCCCCCCTCTTAAATTTTTGACCTACTGTGGGTCGAGGGTAGGATGGTAATCCCACGTGTCCCAAATAGTGGGCGGGAGGGATTTCGGCCGCGCGCATGTGTGCTTAGGCGGCCATTGTGTATGAATGTTTTTCGTAGGCGGTTGCATGGCGTCTAGATGAAGCTACAAACCTACCCCGGTTTAGACCTTTGGACGTCGGGCCGGTAGGTTTCACGGGTCAGAGTTATTAGAAAAGTGATTTCCTTGTACTACCAAACATTGGTCTCATGCGGTTTCAGGCGAGTAGAGGCTCTTTTGGCGCTTCGTTCAAAATTTTGAAACACAAGCATTCACGTTAGAGTACTCTTGAACTTTGAGGATTGACCTAAATAGACAACGTTAAATTTGACCTTGTATGTTTGAAAACCTCATTAAATTATCCACTTCTTTTTGAAATTTTGACACTTGAAAATCCTATAACTACGATTATTTTGGAATGGAGGAGCTAAATTAGAATCTATTTTGTACACGACTACATATGCTATTATGTACAAAATCAGAGCAAATATTGGTGCCCCCATAATTTAGGTATGATTTACAAATGCCATGGTATCAAATTCAACTAATTGAATGGACTTCATGTTGAATTCGATTTTTTAAAACCACCTTAAGTTGATGTATGCTAGTTCATAGGTAGCTATTTATAATGTTCATTGTGTAACTTTCGTATGTATAATGTGATTTACACACACAACATGAACTATACTCATGTTTATATTCAATTGCTAAAGCGATGCATTGTCTGGAGTTCAAGAAACTAACTATGTGGATCAATTGTGTCGAATAATAACATAGACATGCTCAAATTTGATAGAATCGAGATGTCCGACGAATCAATGACCGTTCCTTACACGAATTGCAAATATCATGATCCCATCCTAATATTTGGATACAATTTATATCTTTAATCAATGTGTACAGCAGTCTTGTATGTGTAGTTTCACTCTCCATCGATGGTCTCTCACACATGCTCACACACTCTCTCCCGAGGTGTCTTTCTCGCACACATGCTCTCGATATAACCCTCCCTCCCTCTCGTAACCATTTATGACTGTTTTCACTAACCTTTATCACAAGCACTCTTCCTCTTGCAAGCACACACACGCACAATCCCCATCGACCCTTTCTATATACATAGACCTGCCTATGTGTCTCCTGTACGCACATTATCTTTAGGCATGTCTCTCACACATTGTCTCACACCTCTCTTCCTAATCGACGAGTATGATTCTAGCAGAGCATTCTGTAGGATGCCCCTTAAAGTTAGGTTGGATGAATAGTAATATCAGAGATAAAGTGGTTACCTTAATCCGAGAACCTAGGGTTACAAATCCTAGCCGGCTTTGTCAGTGGACATAGAGTCCTTCACAATTATGCTATGTTTGTCTTGTACGACTAGTCATCCATGGGTCTCCCTAAATGCGTCATGGGCCGACCAATGTGGCGCAGGATGGAACCGAACGAAGGGCCTCACCTCGACCCACCGGACCTCACGCGGTGACACACCCTCTGCCCCCACGTCTCGTTATCTTCTCACACCCACACATACCTACACATACACCACACACAAAAAATATATTCTCCTGGTGCCTCTATCCACTCCCCCTTGCATATACACACTCAAGGGAATCTCTCGCCGTGACGTCATATTCGTCTCTCTCTCTATAGATCACTCTAATTTCTTGTGCTATCTCCCCCCCCCCGTCGGCCCCTCTATCCATGCCTCTCTCGAATACGTAATACACACACATACCTCTCTAGGCCCTACCAAATGCATCAACTACACATTCACACATGTTACATCACGTACCCCATTGATCTAAAAAGCTCTCTCTTCATGTTTATTTCGCATACAACATTCCTTTTGAATAAAGTGTGGCCAAAAAATGTTTTAGAATTTCTACATATATACAACATTACAAAGTTATATGGAGGAGTATGAACGCTTGCATTGCATGGTGCCCACAATGATATTTATTCCGCACTATGAATTTGTATATTTTTATACTATACATAAAGTTAGTCATAATAAAGAGAAACGAAGAGCATCTCTCTCTCCATCACATACCCCCCCTCTACGCCCCTTTCACATACGCACACAAACTATCTCCAGGTCCTCTAAAAGTAAGCCCCCAGCACATTCATGCATGTTTCATCTTTCTCTCGCGATATATACATTGACGATCATTGTATTTGAAGTGAAAGCACGATACGTACATTGGACTTCAGAATCCACTCATTACGGTCACCATTTACATTTTGTGGTTATTATACAGTCACGGGCTCACCGTACAACTCTGTATTTTCTCAAGACACGACTAGTTGACCAGTTAAACGCTCCACGTGGCACCTCTAGTGTTGCATCACATTATCTCACTACCACCGGGCCCACCTGTCGGCTTGTATCTACTCTACATCTACACTCTTATAAAATACTAGCAAGATGCCCATGCATTGCATGGAACATCAAGATGCATTTGTATGAGTAGTTTATCTTGTGGGAGAAAAGGATGAACAAGGGAAGGCCTTATTTGCAAGTGTGGAGAGGGGTGTGGGTATCTTTTTGCAAAATTGCCATAGTTTCCTTCCTATCCATCAGATATAGATCGGACGGCCTATATTGCAGGATGGCAGGCACACGATCATCACCGATTATGCTTTTTATAAGAGTAGGGATAAAATACACTCTTATAAAAAACAGAGTTGGTGATGATGGTGTGCCTGCCATCCTGCAATATAGGTTGTCCGATTTATATCTGACGGATAGGAAAGAAACTATGAAAATTTTGCAAAAAGGTACCCACACACCTCTCCACATTTGCAAATAAGGCCTTCCCTCGTTCATCCTTTCTCTCACAAGATAAACTAGTCATACAAATGCATCTTGATGTTACGTGCAACGCACGGGCATCTTGCTAGTAAGAATGAAAACAAACGACAAAAAAATATTAGACGGTGGTTCGAAGTCATGACCGTGGGCACAGCGGACAAGGTGGCCTTGTATTGGTATGCTGAGTCGTTTGTTTTAACACACAGGAGCTGGTGTGGTGATTATACACACGCGCACACATGCACACAAACTGCATGCACGCAACACTAACCCGGACACATGCACCCACACACGCACGCAACACTCGCACGTACACACGCAGCCACGCACGCATGCAACACTCACATGCACACACGCACACATGCATGCACACAGCAGTACACCACACGACCAACACACACTCTCACGCTCAAGTGCTCAACCTACACGTGCATGCGCACACATCAGGCCCTGACAGACACATACACAACCAGGTGATTCCCGCGCACGGGGTGGAGTCTTGTCGCGCCTGCGTAAATTTGTGTTTATCTGACCTTTTCCCTATGCAAACTAACAGGTGGGACCCACAAGGAACGTGGTCAATTTAACTAATCAACATGGTGCCACGCAGACTATTTGGCCGGTCAACAGAGTGCGATCCGATGCAGAACCGTGAGCAAGTGACCGTATAATCACCGCAAAACGTATATAGTGACCGTAATCAGCTTATTCTGAAGTTCGGTGAACGTATTACGCTTTTCTCTCTGTAGGCCCTCCAAAACTACATCTCTACATGTCCCCGCATGTTACATCTAACAACTATGCAATACAGCACTACTACTACACTCTAACACAATAAATCATATGTGTTTTTAGTTTTACTAGATATCATATTGTTACTTAATTATTCAGTTTGCATACATTAAAATTGCCTTTGAAATGTATGGCCAGTATCATATACCGCGCAGGAAAAATCCCGCCCTTTCCTGTTTAATCGGGTTTGTATCGATGGATCGTGCGAAACAGCAAAACTATAGTACTATATACAGTACAAGTGACAGTTCACTCGGCCATCGTGTCGTGTACTCCTCCATCGTAAGAATGGAGTGCTCGCTTTCATAAATCTTTTAGTCCCTTTCGCCGACATGTGGGCCATTAAGCTACCGGTTCCACGTGCCATATCGGAATATAGTGCAGAGCAGCCGGGGTGAAGCACCCAGTCATGGCGCCGGCGTAGTAATGAGCAATGAGGCGTCAAATCACAAAGCTGCACCTTTCCCGCAGTTAAGTTGGAGGGACGAAGTAATAATGCTAAAAAAATAAGTTGGAGGGACGAAGCAACCATCATTTCACTCGTTGCTAAATCCATTTCTCCCTCATCTTCTTCAAGTTAACCACGTGTTGCTTCTGTCGTTGTTCTACCTCATGTGGGAAGCGGATCGGCTTGGTAAAGCACTGACACGTGGGACCGCATGTTAGCAAACCGCCAGGACAACGTACCCTAAAAATAAGAAACCTCCCCCGCCATCCGCGTGGCTAAATCACCTCCTTTTTACTAATCTTGATTCTATAATTTTTTAGATCAATATAATTGAGATTTGTATAGATAGCACACAGGAGCAAAACCAAGTGGTACGGTTAAGGGCATCCACAATGTGTAACCAAAGGTGAAAATAGCTTTTGGCATCATGGTAACCATTGTGGACGGTGTTGCCAAAGCCAAAAGGATGGAACAGAAGCTCCCTGATTGATTGATTGAAGGAATAGAAAAATGCAACGTCTCTCCTCTTTCTCCCGTGCTTGGACGCATGTACAGTACAGAGGATAGAGTCTACTCCCCTGTCCCTTCTATCACAAATCACAAAGCAGTGAGGCGTCAAATCACAAAGCACGGGCGAAGCAACCATCATTTCACTCTTCGCTGACTCCGCTTCTCCATCGTCTTCTTTGATAAACCATCTCACCGCACTAAGCTAGACGGACGACACTATTGTGTACAAGTAGTACTAGTACATTTACGCTTCCTTTGGTTCAACGGACTTCCTGGATGCAAATAAGGCGGTTATCTCGGCTTGCAGGCGGCACTTGTGAACGACTTACCGTGGTCTCCCTCAATGGTGTTCTCCGTCGAACGCACTTCACCAAACCACAACGTTCGCGATATCATCGACGTCACCACAATGGGGAAGGAAGTCAAATATAGTTACTACCTCCATTTTTTGTACACAAGGCCAGTATATCAAAATTACAATTTGCAAAAGGCCACTAACACTAATCGAGGCAAAATTGATTGGGTTTGCCTCGTACTAGCAACCAAGGACATTAATATCCCCTGCATGCATGCGGAAGTGAGAAGGTTGGTTTGCATGGCGCTGCATTAATCAAGCGATGAGGAGTGAGATGGTTAGCTCTTTGGGCTTTGGAGAAAAAATACGCATTAATTGACACGTGAAATGAGGATTTGTATCGATTAATCCCGTGAAGGAAAACCCCGCCTTTCTTTTTTAACACTAGTACTCCTAGTACGTAGTACTACGTACTTATCCTATTTGGGTCTAAGACTTGCATTGTCATACTTCGCCACACATTTTTGCCAAGCTTGCCTAAAGTTTTCAAAATGAAAAGGAGGTACACTTGCGCACGGCTGTCGCGGTCGCACCGCACCCTCACACGGTCGCTCCTGCACGCCGCGGTCGCACCGCACCCTCACATGCATAGTCGCTCTTGCACGCCGCAAAGCCAACCAAGGGAACGCACCCTCACTGACACGTGTTGTCGCATGTGAACAAGCCAAACTCAGCCATCCTACCGCTGACACATAATTTTCGTTCATAGAGTATGTTTATCCAACCGCATGTTGGGGAGTATTCGTACGGCCCGTGCGGTGGTCTGTTGGGGAAGAAGAAGAGGTGAGGAAGAAGGGTTAGGAGACGTAGGATATTCATCCAATCGCCTGAAATGGTAGACTGACCCAAGTCAGGTGACTTGCATAACAATATATGTTTTTAGTACAAAGTAAAAGATCCATAAAAACAACAACATAAAGAAAAACTATTACTGCTCACGGAACGAGACAGCCTCGTCGTCTTTGGCTGCCGGCGCGAACCAGCCGTAGCTGCCGACGTGTGTATCTGCACCATGGTTGTCCTCGACCTCCAGCTACTCGTTCACACGGAGCATGCGGGCGCTCTGCACGGACGAGAGCACCGCCCGGTTCAAGTCGAGGACATCCGGTTCCGCCTACAGGAGGGCCTCGATGGCAGCAGCATCCGCGCGCTCCGCGTCGAGTCGAGCCTCCGCCGCCCGGTTCAAGTCTAGGACGTCCAGTTCCGCCTGTAGGAGGGCCTCGATGAGAGCGGCATCCGCGCGCTCCGCGTCGAGTTGAGCCTCTGCCGCCCAGTTCAAGTCCAGGACGTCCGGTTCCGCCTGCAGGAGGTCGATGGCAGCGGCATCCGCGCGCTCTGCCTCAAGTTGAGCCTCCGCCGCCCGGTTCACATCCACGACATCCGGTTCCGCCTGCAGGAGAGCCTCGATGGCAGCGGCATGCGCGCACTCCGTGTCGAGTTGAGTCTCTGCCTCCCGGTCCTCCTTTAGTATCGCCAGGTTGAACCGCTGGTCCGCCTGCACCATGGGGGACTCGGACGCCGGCACGAAGTCGATGTCCATCGTCTCATACGCATCGGGGGCCTTCTGCGCCGTGACCTCCGCCATGAACATTGGATCGGCTTCCTCCTCCTCGTAGCTTGGCTCCAGAGAACTCGGGGATTGGCCCACCGCAAAGCGATCTTGGGAACGGAGGTCTCTGGCGCCGACTGCCACCGCGATTTCTGCGCGGTGCTCCGGCGTCAGCATCTTGTAGTACATGATCTTGCGACGCACCATGGCTTTTCGGCAAACTAGGGGATGCTTGATGCGGGCAAGGGGATCGAAAGGTGGGGGAAGGGACTGGAGATTAGGTGTGGTTTTAGGGCAGTGGTTGGCGTAGGCCGAGCAGCGAAGGTTCTTGTGTGAATAGTGGTTCCGGTGACGACCGGTCAATCAGTTTTGACTGTACATCGCTCTTGCCGCCTTCGTGTTGCAGCCCGGCACGCTGGACCCTCCATGTCGCTCACCGAATGGAACGCGCTTCGTCTTGCGTTTTCGCTCGCTTGTGGGACCGCAGTTGAGAGCAAACCGATGTCCCTCCCCTCCCCCGCCCACGTCATTTTATGCGGAGTAAATAAAAACAAAGGGAGTATACTATGGATGAGGATCCCCTGACGTGGCCGAACCCATTGAGTAACTGACATGCGGGGCCTAGCAAGCATGGGGTCCGCCAGTAAGTGACCGAAAGGGAGGGTAAGGCAGGGATACATATGTGAAAGGAGCTTCCAATGATATAATTTTCACATTATACATCTCATGTACTATTAATCTTGTCAATAGTCAAATGCGGTTTTGAAAAACGCATTAGAGCATGGTTAATAATATAGCCAGTCGATGGCTATAAGGAACTGCCATGTCATCTATAGCCATCATCGATTATATGCACTCATACAGTAGTGTGGGCTATAAGGTTGGCTATTTCCCACAAAAAAATTATAAGGTTGGCTATTGTATTAGTACTTTTTTTCATATCCTCTCCATCTCTTTCTTCATATTTATTGTACGTATTTAACTAGGAATGTGTATATAGCTAGGCTCTTGCATGAGAGCTCACTGCCCTTACTTTTTCACATCTCTCTCCTCCACATAGGCCCTATATAAATGGAAGGAGGGAGTACAACTATGAGCACTGCATACTCTAGTACAGATGTTGTCAGTACTCCACTAGTACTATTGGACAGGGTGCTTAAAAAGTTACTATTGGACTCGCTATACGTGGCGAAATCCTAGTAGGAAGAGCATGCTCGAGAACAAGAACATATTGTGGTTGAAAACAAATTGGAAACCATCTCGAGTACAAATCTAGGAGTACGTACGAATCTAACAATATTGATTGGGCGTTGTTGAATGTTCATACTTTTTTTTATCAAAGTAGAGATACTTTGACTACACATAAAACTTATATGTAAAATATAAAGGATAGGAGGGAGTATATTGTACGTTCAAAAATGAAACGAACATTGAATACCCTGTATATATGCTTTGCGGATGCTATGATCACCGGTTCAAAATTTTGAATCTGCCTTAGGTATCACACATGCCCCCACTCGTTCTCTCTCGATTTCATCTCGGGGTCCGGAGATCGATTGAGAGAGGACTAGGGTGGGTACAACACGTTCGTTTCGCTTATGAACGTACAATATACTCCCTCTGATCCACACAGACCCCCCCCCCCCCCCGTGGGTCATTTCTATCATAGAAACTGACCAACCCTTTATCTCCTTGCATGACACGCAATTGATCTCTAAACATCAATCGATCTCGTCAACATGTGTCGGGGCATGCATGAACCGAATGGGATGCAAAAACTAAGACGCGAAGCGACACGTAGTGGAGGCAAAGTGAAACTTCAAACGAACCGTTTGTTTGTATGCATGTCGGACAAATTACAAATAAACATTGGAAATACAAGCATGGTCTAGGCCGACATGCGAATGATACTCGGCAGAATGTTTAAATGAGGCATGCGGGAGGATGGACTCGACCAGAGGGCGACATGATCGATGGTGAAGAGGGTTGGAGATGAATGAGAAATAAGAAAACGCCACATGATTATACTTGACCGGCTCAAATAAACAATAAGTTGTCTCGCTTGGCCTACATAGTGAAAGGCCTAATGCATAACGCGGAGCACTGACGCTCGAATATGGCCGGGAAAACACGGAAACCGACATGTGGGGCACACCTGTCGGGACGACGTAGTGCAAACTAGTCCAACGGAGGAGCTGGCCCACGACCTCCTTGCCACCGGCAACCGTTCGTGTGGGTCGTGGGGGCCAAAAACGTGACGCAGCTCCAGCACTGCCTCTGGACACGACGACCGCGGTGAGCGACACGCTCAACATCGCTAGACACGGTCGGTTTCAGTGTGCCGAGGGTGGTGTTAGTGCCGTGGCACGACCAAAAGCTAGTATGTTTGGTTTGTGCCCAAGGTTGCCCCATCAAAGCATTGGGTAGCCAAAATTTTGTTGAGGTTTTGGTTGCCCATGATTTGGCCGACATCGGCAAGAAAAATGAACTAGAGTTGGCTAGAGTTCATTGGCATGCCAAGAAAATGGCAACCATCCACTTTAGGGTCATGACCAAAACCTCAAAAAAATGGCAACCATCCAAACAAAGACCAATCTTTGGGTCATGACCAAAATTTTGGTAAGGTGCACTTTGGCCACAATCCAAACACACCCCAACACCCGGCTCGTCGAGGATGCATAGGGCGCCGGCACGCGTCCGCGGAGTGGTATAGCGCGGCCAACTGCACGCTCAGGACCTGAGACCATGCCGGGTTGTCTTGCTTTTTCAATGACATCCGTCGATCGCATGTGAGCAAAGGGCATCTCCAACGTTGCCACGACCGCAGCTGACTACCCTGGCACACCAAAAACCCTCGTCCCTCGTGCTGTCGCACGGTGCGGTCCCAGCCAGTGCCAGTTGCCCGCATTCATGACGTCCGTCCGTATGCCGTCGTTAAGAGGCTCGGTGCCCGAGGAACCAACTCCAGTGACTTAATGACGCACCAGGACGCTTGGCCTCACCGGAATGCGCTACTTAAAGAGGCAACGCCCAGCTAACCTCCACACCATAGCGCATCGTCCTCCTACCTGGCACCACATCCGC
This sequence comes from Aegilops umbellulata, assembly GCA_032464435.1. NCBI lineage: Eukaryota > Viridiplantae > Streptophyta > Magnoliopsida > Poales > Poaceae > Aegilops > Aegilops umbellulata. The sequence continues at coordinate 329,774,823 of CP136056.1, read as the reverse complement.
CATGTGACCGCAAGTGCGAACGCTCTGCGGGAGAGCTTGTCTTCGGAGATGGACCTCGAGGTCGCCGCCCTCACTCAAGTCGCCGCACAAGCGGTGGCCACGCTGGCGGCCGGCGACGGGAGCACCATCATCCACGCGTCCTACTTGCCGACGTCCAACGTTCGGCACCGCCGAGGTCAGGGACTCCTCCGAGGATGAGTGGGGCATGGGAGGCGGCAGGGCATGGTGTGCCAACTAGCCGGTCCGTCTCCCGTGTTCTACTTTTCCTCGCCGGAGACCGCACCTTCACTTCACGGGTCTAGAACCCTGCCCCCGTACATGGAGATCGCAGATGGAGGACGTCGGTCGCCTCCATAGAATAGGTTTAGGGCCGGGTTTCTTTTATTTTTCTGTCCTATAAAAGTTTGAAATGTAATGAAAATCTACCGTGTTTGCATTAATCTCGGCCGGTGTATATGAACTTTCACAATAAAATAGTGTATTGTAGGAGTACTAGCAAGATGCCCGTGCGTTGCACGGAAGATCAAGATCTTGTGGGAGAAAAGGATGAACGAGGGAAGGCCTTATCTGCAAATGCACATTCACGCATTTCACATTTTTCTACATCTACGAGAACCTATGAAAGGGTTAACGTAAATTGCCTCTCTCTCCTCCCCTGATTTTCATGGTGGTGGGCCCCTCCCTCCCCCAATCTACAATCAACAGCTCACATGTTTCACATTATGTTAATTACGTAACTCGGACTACGTAGGTGTAGCATTACTCGTCCTAAAAAACCCAACTAAGCCAACCTCCCAGCATATCGCGCGGGAAAAGACCCGGCTGCGCCGTTTTAGTCGGGATTACCGGATTACTAGTAGTAGTATCGATGGATCACGCGAAGCAACAAGTTTTTTTAGGGGGCGAAGCACCTAGTTTAAAAGGAAAAAGGCGGTACACTCACAACACCCCTGTCGCGGTCGCATTGCACCCCACACACGTTCGGTCCTGCACACGGCTCACGCAAACGGAACGCGCTTCGGCTTGCCTCTTCACTGATACGTGGGACTGCACTTGGAGAAACCGACCATGCGCCAAACTCCCCCCGCCCACCACACGAAAATCCTCCCCCCCACCCTAAAATCCCCCCCCCAAATCCTAGATTCAACAGCCCTTCGGCGAACTAGCCAATAATATTCCCCAAACCCCCCTCCCCCCCGTCCCCCTCCACTCCATTCGCTCCGCCAAAGCCGCCCTCCCCACCACGCCGATACATCGGTGCCGCGGTTCGTCGAGGGGATGCATGGCAATCCTCTGCTCCCATAGTACGCTCTCGTAGACTGTCGTCCTCTAGCCGCGTCGCCACCGCTGGCGACGTTCTTGTGGAGGCACACGGCGGTCAGCGCCGCCACCGCTGGCGACGTTCGTGTGGAGACGCACGGCGGTCAACTTCTCCCATGGTACATGCATTCTAGACTGAGGCCCCGTGCATGTCGGCGTAGCGCTGAATGTTAGCTGATAGACGCTGTTAATATCATTATTTGTCGAAGTTTTTTATAGTCAATATGCTCTGCTTAAGAAGCTTCCTTGTCCTGTTCTGCACTCAATCTGCTTAGCCGAGATGGCATGCCAAGGCCGATTAGTTGCTAAAATATCCTGCCATATATTTATTGTGACGTAGATTGCCATGGTCTAGTAGCCAATCTGTTAGGTGAAATAGCTCTACACCATTTTATACTCGATCTTTGTTGCTGCGATGGCCTTCGATAGTTTGATGGCTGTGTGCTCGGCCTCATTGACTGCTGAAACAGCCCGCCATAATTTAGCACTCAAATCTGCTTGCTGAATTAGCTTTACATATATTTCGTTACTTAGATCTGCTCATCCAAATATCTTGCCATAGCTTTAGACATCGACCTAGCTATTTTCTTTTGGACTTCCTAAAAAAGCATATATGTTTTTTTTGTAATATCTAGTATAAGAACTAATTTGTATGTCTAATAGGTGGACAGGACTTGGATAACTTCTGCTCGAAGATTCTTCGCTGCATATGTCGAGGGGGTTGAAAACTTCATGAACTTTATCAGAGCTGAGTACGGTGGTCCGAAATCAGATGTGCTCTGCCCGTGTAGCACTTGTATGAATTCAGTTACAAGACCCAAGTCAACTGTACAAAATCATCTACACTTGTATGGGATGTCGGTCACATATACTAAGTGGGTTCATCATGGTGAAGCTGTGAACGTCAATGTTATTGACTACGTGGAAGCAGCAGATCACCATCTTGATCTGCCTGATGCTCAGGTGGAAGAGGAGGAGGAGGAGGTGGTGGCGGAGCCAGTGAGTTTGACCAACATTGAAACAATTCTACGAAATGCTCGTGCATTCCATGAACTTTCACCTGCAGAAGAAAAACAGTGGGCCCGCATCTTGGAACAATGCAACGTGGTTGTCACCCCAGGAAATAAGCTATCAGTATTCTCAGTTATGGTCACCTTTCTTCAGGTGAAGACATCTGAGCGGATGACCAACAAAACCAACAAATCATTCGATGCGATGTTGGCCGCTTTCCGCAAAGCTTTACCAAATGCGTCTGAGCTGCCACACACCTACAGTAAAATGAAGAATTTCCTTCGTGTAGTTGGAATTGGATATGATATGATCCATGTTTTTAAGAATAATTGTGTTCTGTTCCGGAAGGATTATGCCAACTTAAGTGAATGCCTGAAATGCAAATCATCAAGATGGAAAGATGGCGATGTTGTGAACAGGATTCCTCATAATGTTCTGAGACATTTTCCAATTACACCAAGATTGCAGAGGTTGTTTCATGATGATGAAACAAGAGAGGATGTACTGTGGCATTCTAGGAACCAGGATTTCAGAGAGCAAAATGTAATAAGCCATCCATCACATGGTAGTGAGTGGAAAAGCTTCAGCCAGAAGCATGAAACGTTTGTTGCTGACCCAAGAAACATTAGACTTGGCTTAGCTTCAGATGGATTTAACCCATTTGGCCACCAGAGCGCCACATATAGCATGTGGCCAGTGCTTGTTATCCCCTACAACATGCCTCCAAATGTCCGCACCAAAGAATCAAACTACATGATGGCGTTGCTCATCCCAGGTCCAAAAAGTCCTGGAAAGGATTTTGATTTGTTCATGGAGCCTCTTGTGGAGGAACTTCAACAGCTATGGAGGGGTGTTCTCACTCGAGACCTATATAGCAGCCCACCAACTGATTTCTTTTTGCGTGCTGTTATAATTTGGTGCATCCATGATTATCCGTCTTTGGGCACTATGTCAGGGCGAACAACACATGGTTACAATGCATGTGTTCGCTGTGACAGGAATCCGCTGTCATACGCAATACTTAGCAAGATCTGTTACATTGGACACCGCTGTTTCCTTGCCAAGGACAAGACTCATCCTAGAAAATACCGAAGACATGTGTTCAATGCAAAGCATGAAAACCGTGATGCGCCAAAGAGGCTCACCGTCGATGAGTTGCAAGTGGCATTAGAGAAGGTCACGCATATTACACCAGGAAACCATCCTGATAATGGTAGCGGGAAAAGGAAGCGTGGCAAGGCAGAAGAGAGATTATTGTTTACCCATAGGTCCACTTTGTGGGACTTGGAGTATTGGAAAGATTTGGAAATGCGGCATAATCTTGATGTGATGCACATCGAGAAAAATATATGTGACATCATTATCGGCACACTTCTTAATATTGAAGGCAAGATGAAAGATACCTTAAAATCTAGGATTGATTTGACACACCTAGGTATCAGAAAAGATTTGCAGGTGCAAGATGAAGGTAAACCACGGGATATGGCACCAGCTGTGTATGTCTTGGACAAGGTAAAAAGGAAAGAATTCTGCAAGGTCCTGTCATGTGTGAGATTCCCACATGGATTTGCTTCCAACCCTGAAAGGAGAGTCAGTGCAGATGGAGACAAGGTACAAGGGTTGAAAACTCATGACTGCCACGTCCTACTTCAAAGGGTTTTACCTGTTATCCTTAGAGGATTGGGCCGCCCTGACTTATACAAAGCAGTTGCAGAGTTGGGACAATTCTTCAGGGAACTCTGCAGTAGAAATATCAGTATAGATGCTTTGGAGCATCTTAGAGACAGGATACCAACTATCCTATGCGACCTTGAGAAGATATATCCTCCAGCCTTTTTTGATGTGATGGTGCAATTGGCTGTTCATCTACCTGATGAGGCACTACTTAGAGGTCCAGTACAGTATGGCTGGATGTACCCTATTGAAAGACGGCTAGGAACTTTCAAGGGCTATGTCAGGAACAGAGCTAGACCCGAGGGTTCCATTGCAGAGGCCTACATTGCTACAGTAGCGCTGACATTCTGCTCAAAATACATTGAAACAACTGATCAGCTTAGCAAAGACGTGGATGAAGACAATCCCGGGCTCAATGTTTTTGATTATTTTGTTCGAGTTACAGGGAAGAGTCGACAAGAGGACAAACCTAAAGATTTGGACAAAATGGTTTGGTATGTGTTGAATAACTGTCCTGAGATACTACCTTATAACAAGTAAGTGCTAAGTACTGCAGCTTATACATCGCAATCTACTAAACTTGCAGCACATTCTTATATATTTAGATGTTTGACGTGATCGCTATGGTTACTGCCGCAAAATCCAAGAAACGTTGACAAACTGGATATGGCAGGATTTGCGAAATGGTTCAAGAGCCATGTAAGCTTTTGAATTGCACTGTTAGTTTTTTTAATATATTGAGTACATAAGATGATCAGCTTGTCTATTTTGTAACCACAGGTTAAGAAGATGCGGGAGGATGGGCAGGCAGTTGATGATGCCCTTTACTCACTAGCAATGGGTCCTGATACTCGGGTAAGACATTATGAATCTTGCGTTGTTGGAGATGTGCGCTACAACACCCTTGCATGAGACGAAGGCAGGAAGACACAAAACAGTGCCATCATGAGCACGGATACGTATGGCAAAGAGACAACTGAAATGTATGCTAACATAACATACATTGTTCAGTTGTAGTATATCTCCAGTTTCGAGGATCATCGGTGTGTGGTTCTGTTGTGCTGTCGTTGGTATAACCTGTTTTCCAGGATCGCAAAACCCAGAGCTGATGATTATTTCAAATCCATCAATGTCAAGGCGGCGTACCATACCAACGAGACTTTTATTTTGGCAAATCAAGCAACACATATATTTTTCTTGGAAGACACATTTGCATGTAGCGATGACTGGAGAGTAGTGCAAAGGTTTGAGCAGAGGAATTCGTTTAATGAAGTTGCACAACAAGACGATGCTTACACTGCTCCTGATGTACAAGATAACACAAATGTTCCTAATATCTTTGAGAACCATCACGTCAATGACGCCGGCAAAAAGATTGCCTGTCGTGCTGTGGACATATAAGAGTTGATCAAGAAGAAGCCAACGTTCGAGGACGTTGAGGACGAAGAAGAAGATGACACCATGGGGAATTACGATTCAGACTGATACACATGGCGAAGATGTTGACGCTACTGCTGCAGATGATGATTACATTGCTTTTGTCGTATTTGCCTGTCAAAAGACATTTTTTATCTACTATGTGAAATTGTATTCGCTATGACAACTGAAACCTGATGAACTTGTTGTTTAGTATTTTCCTATGAGAACATCACTTGTTATGTATGTTGATTTGTGTTTGGTGATTGTATGATGACTAAAACATGATGACATTGTTGTTTAGTTGTACTCATATTTGGCTGTGAAACTTGAATTTGATGACATAGTTTGTTGTTGGACTGCAATTTGCTCGACGTCTTCGAATGAGAACAAAGCTGACCCGACAGGTCCTCTGCTAATTTATTTATTTATTACCAAAAGGGCCTCTCATATTTATTAATTTATGAGCAAAAGGGGATACCCCCTGATTTCTGTTAATAGAAATCATTAGATGTTCACAACACTACGCCCAGCCTGCTACACAGGTTTCATTCATTACTAGTTTCAGCAAAGTGCTCATGTCATAGCCACTGAATACATCACGAGTGCTACATACACTGCAAATAAAGAGACAATCATCCTACAGAGCACATCGATTTTTCCCATTATCTTCACAAGCTCTTTCATCTCCTCATTGCTGTCAAGGCCGTTCAGCAGCTGTTGCTTGGCCATGATCAGAGGACTGCATCTTTAACCTTCTGCTCTGCATCTTCCTCTTCTGTCGCTCCTTCAGTTACTTGTCCAACACCCCAACCTGTTGGTATTGGGATTCCTCGGCTAACCAAATAATCAGTGTAGTTGCACTCCCCCACATCAGCAACTTCCCAGAAATACAAATCACACGAATCTTCCCTTTTCTGCACGAATCAAATTGGAAGATCATCAACCAAACTATTAAAAAAATCAGCAACTAAAAGCAGTAGAACAACACTTAAACATATTATTACCCCATGATTCGGGCATTTGTAGAAGACTCGACCAGGGTTGAGGATTGTGGTTGAGACGCGACGGATGACTCTGCGTGATTTGCAGCAGTGGCACCACACCAACGGCAGCGGGTTGCGATGAGCAACCGGCTGCGGTGCGCCTGCCGGCGGGGGTGTGATGAGACCCACAGGCAATGGTACGGGTGGCGACTTGGCGCATATTTGGTTGTTGCCTGCTGAAGAGCAGGTGGACGAGCAGCCAGCGGACATGGTTGCTGCGGCCAGAGCTTCTGATGCTAGGCAGAGTAAGTAGAGAAGAGGAGAAGCGAACATTGGATATGTTAGTTTCATTACTTGCAGAGTAGCATAGCACCATATATAGTCATAGTCTAGGTTTGGATTCGAACCATCTACAGGAGCACGTCACTCTTTTTTCTAAAACTCAGCAACGTCTCTTTACTGGTACACTAGATTGTTCTGTACGCCTTCTCAAGTCTGTGATTCCTCCACCTGACATCTGGGACCCACCGGAAGGGTCTCTGTATTTCGCGAAAAACATGCCCCCCGCTGACAGGTCGGACCCACCAGCTATCTTCGCACGCAAGGAAGTGCCTCCTTATTACGCACAAAAAATGAATACTCCCCTGCCAGCTGGAACCCAGCATCGTGGGAGGCCGACTTGTGGGCCTACCAAGTTGACGGGGACGGAGGGCTTTGTCACCAATCAATATGAACGATTCTAGCTTCAGTTACCGTACGATGTTCATCCAACGGCAGTAGTGCTTCTTCAACCTCTGGTCTTCTTGCTCCAGCTGCCCAAACCAGTGCCGGTCGTGTCGCGTGCTCCTGTCTCCCGTGGCCGGCTGTGATGCCGCGGAGGCCTCACCGCCCCCTACTACTCCCACCGCTCGCTAGGCCATCCCTCTACGCACCCACACCCCCTGTTATTCTGCGGCGAGGGCAGCCTCACACCGCAGCCGAACCAGTGAACCCTCGTGCTCCTCTCTGTGTGGGCATCCACTTCCGCGTCTTCCCTGGCTCTGTGTCGTCCCCTTCCTAGGCCTCGCCGTCGTCCATCGCCTTGGTGCTCTCGGCGCGGCGTGGTCAATGTGGTCAACGGCCGACTTCTATCAAAAGAGTACTATACGTGGAGAGGTTGACAGCTGGGTCCACTGACAGCTGGGTCCATGGCCGCAGCTAGGTCCACGGCCACAGCCCAGTTTTTTTGTGATTTGCCAAGTAAGTTGCTTTGTCAGGCCTGTTGGGCTGCAAATCTTTCATGACGAGGAGAGCTTCATTCGGCTGGCCGAGAAAATGGCCTATCAGTAATGAGAAATGGGTCATACATTTTTAAAACACATCAAACCGGCAATTAGTTTCAAATTTCTTTCTTTCATTTCAAGATTTTAAATTGCATTAATTTTTATGCGTGGACAATTTGTTGGATTTTATATTGATATACATTTATTTTTAAAATCAGTTTGAATGTGACTCATAATTTTGGGATTAAAAACAGTTCGGACCGCACCGAAATATGCAAAATTTTGTATACTTTTTTTAACCATGGCCACAATATGGGCTGTAATGCTAACAAAAAGAATATGGGCTCCAAAAAAACCTTAAGAATTAGCAAATGGGCTGTAAATTATTAGAAATAATGGCAGATGGGATGTATGTTGTTTTCCACAGATTAAAGGCTTTCCTAAAAAAAGGTTGACGCACAAGAAGTGACTGTTGGATGTCCATCCAACGGCCGTCGTGCTTCTTCAATCTCTGCTCTTCCTGCTCCAGCCGCTCAAACAAGCGCCGGTAGGACTGCCTGCTCCCTCCTCCCGCGGCCGGCTGTGCTGCCGCGCAGGCCTCACCGCCCCACCGTACTCCCATCACTGGCCTAGCCATCCCTCTACTCACCCACACTTGCTGTTATTCTCCGGCGACGGCAGACGAACCAGTAAACCCTCGTACAGTCGTACTCCCCTCCGTGTGGGAAACAATTGCCGAGTCTTCCCTACCTCACTGTCGTTCCCTTCCTAGGCCTCACCGTCATCCACCGCCCTGGTGCTCTTGGCGCGTCCTGGTCAACGTGGTCAACGACCGACATGCATATGAAGTGGACTGTACGTGGAGAGGCTGACAGCTGGGTCCACGGCCGCACGCAAGGAAATGCCTCCTTATTACGCGCAAAATAATGATTCCTCCACCTGACATCTGGGACCCACCGAAAGGGTGTAACGCCCTCGATGCGGCTATATCTCCCACGTGTCGAGGCACGACTTAGAGGCATAACCGCATTGAAAGCAATGTCGCAAGTGAGGTAATCTTCACACAACCCATGTAATACATAAGGGAAAGAGATACATAGTTGGCTTACAGTCGCCACTTCACACAATACATAAATAAACATTCATCATCCAGATTACACTCAAGGTCCGACTACGGAACCAAAATGAAAGAAGACTACCCCAAAAGCTACACAGATCCCCGAATCACCCCAACTGGGCTCCACTACTGATCATCTGGGAAAGACACATAGTAACGGCCACGTTCCTCGTCGAACTCCCACGTGAGCTCGGTCGCGTCATCTGCACTGGCATCGTTGGTACCTGCAACTGTTTTGGTAGAATCTGTGAGTCACGGGGACTCAGCAATCTCACACCCGCGAGATCAAGACTATTAAGCTTATAGGTAGGAAAGGGTTGTGAGGTGGAGCTGCAGCAAGCGACTAGCATATATGGTGGCTACAACGCAAAAGAGAGCGAGAAGAGAAGCAAAGCACGGTCGAGAAGCTAGAAGTGATCAAGAAGTGATCCTAGAACAACCTACGTCAAACATAACTCCAACACCGTGTTCACTTCCCGGACCCCGCCGAGAAGAGACCATCACGGTTACACACGCGGTTGATGTGTTTTAGTTAAGATCAACTTCGGGTTTTCTACAACCGGACATCAACAAATTCCCATCTGCCTCATAACCACGGGCACGGCTTTCAAAAGATAATACCCTGCAGGGGTGTCCCAACTTAGCCCATTATAAGCTCTCACGGTCAACGAAGGATATTCCTTCTACCGGGAAGACCCGATTAGTCTCGGAATCCCGGACTACAAGACATCTTGGCAGTAACAAAACAAGTCCAGCAAAGCCACCCGATTGTGCCGACAAATCCTGATAGGAGCTGCACATATCTCGGTCTCAGGGCACATCCGGATGAACACTACGTACGGCAACCGAAGATACCCCAAGTTGCCTCGGGGCGGCACCGCAAGTGGCTCTAGTTTGGACCAGCAATCGAATGAGAACTGGCCCGGGGGGTTAAAATAAAGATGACCCTTGAGTCTGCAGAACCCAAGGGAAAAAGGCTTAGGTGGCAGATGGTAAAACCAAAGTTGGGCCTTGCTGGAAGAGTCTTATTCAAAGCGAACTGTCAAGGGGGTCCCATAAATCACCCAACCGTGTAAGGAACGCAAAATCAAGGAACATAACACCGGTATGACGGAAACTAGGGTGTCAAGAGTGGAACAAAACACCAGGCATAAGGCCGAGCCTTCCACCCTTTACCAAGTATATAGATGCATTAATTAAATAAGAGGTATTGTGATATCCCAACAAGTAAACAAGTTCCAACAAGGAACAACAAGTCCATGTTCCAACAAGGAACAAACTTCATCTTCACCTGCAACTAGCAACGCTATAAGAGGGGCTGAGCAAAGCGGTAACATAGCCAATCAACACTTTGCTAGGACATGGATGGTTAGAGGCTGACATGGCAATATGGGTGGCATGATATAGCAAGTGGTAGGTATCGCAGCATAGGCATAGCAAAAGAGCGAGCATCTAGCAAGCAAAGATAGAAGTGATTTCGAGGGTATGGTCATCTTGCCTGCAACATTCTCAGAGTTGTCGAAAGCTTGGTCCTCGAAAGCGTTCTCAACAGGTTCCTCGTTCACGTACTCGTCTCCCGGCTCTACCCAAGACAAGAGAACAAGCAAAGGAACAAATATCAACCACGATGCAATGCGCAAGCAACATGATGCAAAACATGGCATGATATGCGAGATGGGATATGCAATGCATATGCGTGCTCCGGAGGGACAAAGGTGAACAAGGCATAATCTTGGCAAACCAAGTATGCCACTGGAAAGGTGAGGTGATTTCGGTTGAAATCGATATAAAGATCACCGGAATCGGATGCACGGTTTGCAAATGACAAGCAAAACAAGAATGACATATTTCTGCGATTAACAGCAATGATGCCACATAGCATGCAACAAGAAATTAAGCTACTGCACCCAAACATATAAGAAAATCATATGGTAGTGATCTACTCAAGATGCTTGACAAAATATGAACACTGAGCTATGGCTAAATCACACCATAACAGGTTCAAACAAGCATGGAAAAAGTGCAAAAGATAACAAGTTCACAGACTTAGTGAAAATAACAACATGCCAGAAACTAACATCAGGATGACATGTTTAAGGCAATGAAACAGCATGCTACAGGATCAGGACATAGCAAAGTAAGGCATGGCATGAATCTACTCAAAGCACTTAACAAAAGTCCCTTACTGACCATAAGCCAAAAAGGATCAGAAAAATATGATAACACCGATGCCAATTAAGCAAGATTCGTTACAGGTTTCAGACTTAGCAGAAAACTAGACATGTCAAAAACAGATAACGAGTAGGCATGTTCGTGAGCTCGATGCACTCACTACAGAGCATTGCATGATAAACTAAGCATACATACATCAATAAGACATGTCATAGGAACTATACATGGCAAGAACAACATCATAGCATGTAAGGATCAACTACAACAAGCTTGGCAAAATCGAATAACATGTAAACAATCTGCCAGCAACATTTTATAGGAAAAGTAGAGCTCGATTAACTCAAGCTTTGTCAATCCATAAATACAAACAAAGGCATGGATAGATAGAGAAAATCCATATGCTCAAAACACTCTTACTGATCATGCTCAAAAGAGGCATAGATCTCTCGGAAACAACATGAACACATGGCATAAAAATAACAGCAGGCAGGGACTTAGTGAAATTACTGTCTCTGAAATCAGCAATATTAAGTACCCTAGTTTGCATTCTTGTGCTAGTCACCACAAAGATCACAAAAATACATGGTATAATTCTCTGGAAAGGTAACATGCATATTACAAAACTCATGTAGGACTCAACTCCATAGGAGGTACACATCAATCATGGCAAAAATGACAAAAGTGCATGATCTGATAAGAATCAGAAACTAACATCACATAGCCCTCTTCCTACAGCATTTCGGGCATCAAGATGAGCTCAAATGAAAATGATGCAATGGAATGAAATGATGTACACATCTAGGCGAACAATTTGACATATTATACGCACGAAACGGAGCTACGGATGCAGAGATATGGTGCGATGAACATGCGACATTAATGCAAAATTTCGGGACTTAGAGGATTTCGAGGGAGGGGAAAAATCAACCCTTCGGGATCCAGATCGGATCTGGCATGGGCGCTCGCCGGAGTCGGGGCGCGCGGCGGCCGGGGGTCGCGGCGGGTGGCGGCGGGCTGCGGCGCGAGGGCGAGGCCGCGGGCGGTGGCGCGGGCGGCGGGACGGCGGCAGGCGGCGGGCTCGGGCGCGCGGCGGCGCGGTTGGTGGCGCGGGGCGGCTTGGGCGGCGCCGGCCGCGGTCGGCGGCGGCGCGGGCGGGCGGCGCCGGACGGCGAGGCGGGCGAGGTGGCGCACGGCTGAAGCAGGAGCAGGAGGCGCGGGGGCGGCGAACGGGCTCGGGGGGGCCGACCCGGGCTCGGGTGGGCCGGCGGCGAGGTGGGCGCGGGGCGCTGACGTGGCGGCCGGTGGTTGGTCCGGGCGGCGGCGCGGACGTGTCCGGCCCAATCCGGACGCGTCCGGTGGCGCGGAGAGGAGCGGGACTAGGGTTTAGGGGCGGATTTGATCCGGAAATGGAGGAGGGGATGCCTTTTTATAGGTAGAAGGAGCTAGGAAGCTCCAAATGGAGAGCGGTTTTCGGCCATGCGATCGTGATCGAACGGTGGTGGACATGTGAGTGTCTTAGATGGGTTATTGGGCTGTTTTGGAGGGGTTTTGGGCTGCAACACACACGAGGCCTTCACGGTTACCCGGTTAACCGTTGGAGTACCAAACTACCTCCGATTGACCCGAAACTTGACAGGCGGTCTACCGGTGCTATACCAAGGCCGCTTGACAAACCTCGGTCCATTCCGAGAAGGTTTAATACCCGCTCACGAAGAAATGTAAAAGGGGACGCCGGGGAACATAGGAGCACCGGATTGGAAAACGGACAATGGGGAAAATGCTCGGATTCATGAGACGAACACGTATGCAAATGCGATGCACATGATGACATGATATGAAATGCATGACAAGACCAAAATGCAAACGAAGGAAACCCAACCACGGAGGAAAAATCATATCACAATGCCAAAAATGGCAAGAGTTGGATTACAAATATGGCAAGTTACATCCGGGGTGTTACAAAGGGCCTCTGTATTTCGTGAAAAAACGTTACCGCCGCTGACAGCTCGGACCCACCAGCTATATCTTCGCACGCAAGGAAGTGCGTCCTTATTACGCAGACAAAAAATGAATACTCCCCCTGCTAGCTGGGACCCAGTATAGTGGCAGGCTGACTTGTGGGCCTACTAAGTTGACGGGGACGGAGGGCTTTGTCAACTTACTCAATATGCATGATTCTAGCTCAAGTGACCGTACAATGTCCATCCAACGGCTGTAGTGCTTCTTCAACCTCTGGTCTTCTTGCTCCAGCCGCCCAAAGCAGCGCCGGTCATGTCGCACGCTCCTGCCTCCCGTGGCCGGCTGTGCTGCCGCGGAGGCCTCACCGCCCCCTACTATTCCCACCGCAGCCGAACTAGTGAACCCTTGTACTCCTCTCCGCGCGGGCTTCCACTGCCGCGTCTTCCCCGGCTCCGCGTCGTCCCCTTCCTAGGCCTCATCATCGTCCACCGCCCTGGTGCTCTCGTCGCAGTGTGGTCAACGTGGTCAAGGAACGGCTTCCATCACACGTGGACTGTACGTGGAGAGGCTGACAGGTGGGTCCACGACCGCAACAAGGAAGTGCCTCCTTATTACACGCAAAATAATTATTCCTCCACCTGACAGCAGGGACCCACCGGACGGGCCACCATATTCATGAAAAAACGTTTCCCCTGACTGCTGGTACCCACCAGCTACATCTTCGCATGCAAGGAAGTGCGTCCGGGCAAAAAAATGATTCGCCCCCTGACTGCTGGGACCCACCAGCTACATCTTCGCATGCAAGGAAGTGCCTGACAGTCGGGACCCACCTGGTCGAAGCGTACGTAGCATTGTCATTCTGGTCGCGAACGTGTACGTACATAGTAGTCGATGTAGAGGCGTGCACTTGTCGTAGTAGAGGCGCGCACGTAGCATGTACATGTACGTAGAGCGGCCAGTGTGCAAGAAAGAAAATACGGTCACGTACGTACATACGGGCAGGGTCTCGAACGCCTACTCGCGAATACGTACGTCCAGGGCTCGTGTACATGGCTGGGTCGGAACGGAGAAACTGCGTCGTCGTCGTGTTCATGGGGAGCCAACCGGCTGGGTCGGAATGGAATGCGTCGTCGTGTTCATCGGGAGGGCTTGGCCGGAACAGCCGATGGAAACGAGGCCTGGCGTACCGCAGAACGGAGGAAACGGCCTTGTGTTCGACCGGCCATGTTCGAAACGGGATCCTGTTCATCGGGAGGGGTCTGGCGTACCGCAAAACGGAGGAAACGGACCTCCTACGGTCGAAACGGGGGTCCTGTTGATCGGGAGGGGTGTGGCGTACCGCAAAACAGAGGAAACGGACTTGTGTTGGAGCACTACGATCGAAATGGGGGTCCTGTTCATTGGGAGGGGTGTGGCATACCGCAAAACGGGACTCCACGGGATACTGCTCATCTCCACCGTCGACCCCCTCCAGCCTCCACGGGCTACTGTTCATCCACCGTCGACCTCCTCCAGCCTCCACCTGCGACTGTTCATCCAGCCTCCACCATGCGCTACTCCACCGGCTACTGTTCAACCAGCCCTCCCCACGGGCTCCTTTTCAACCACCCCTCCGCTGGCTACTGTTCATCCAACCCTCCATCATCTATTGTTCATCCTGCCCTCCACGGGGTAGTCATGTTCATCCTGCCCTCCACGGGGTCCTGTTCATCCAGCCCCAACCGGCTCGATCGATCGGGGTCCTGTTCATCCACAGGCAACGCCACGGGGTCCTGTTCATCCACCCCCACCAGGAATTGTTCATCCAAACCCCCAGCAACGCTCGCTGTTCATCCAGAGGCAGCATCGATCGGCTTCAGTTAGCAGCAGTAGCGAAGGAATCGCTCGATCGGGTTCAGTTAATAGCCATCGATCGATCGCTCGGGTTCAGTAACGCGTAGCCTGCAGTGCAATCGCTCGGGTTCAGTTAGAGCCCAATGCCTCGCACCCACGCGCGTGCGTGTACGAGAGAAACGCGCATTGCTCGGCCCCGACCACCCACCCATCTCTTCTACCATGGTTTTTTCCATCATGGACGGCCCAAAGAATGTCATGCAGCTGCGTCTCCGGCCCGCCCAGGATGAAAAGCCCATTTTCTGTCATGAATTTTTGTCATAGAAGTAGGACCCCACCACATCTATGATGATACTGTGTTTTGTCACAATTATCGTCATAGAAGTGTCATAAGTATGACAGAAAAGATTTTCGTTCAGCCCAAAATGTCATGGATGTGTCTTTTTTTGTATTGTAAGTTCGCGGAACTCGCAAGTTGATCACCAAAACATACATCAAGTGGATCACGTGATATCCCATTGTCACCACAGATAAGCACATGCAAGACATACATCAAGTGTTCTCATATCCTTAAAGACTCAATCCGATAAGATAACTTCAAAGGGAAAACTCAATCCATTACAAGAGAGGAGAGGGGGAGAAACATCATAAGATCCAACTATAATAGCAAAGCTCACGATACATCAAGATCATATCACCTCAAGAACACGAGAGAGAGAGAGAGAGAGAGAGAGAGAGAGATCAAACACGTAGCTTCTGATACATACCCTCAGCCCCTAGGGTGAACTACTCCCTCCTCGTCATGGAGAGCGCCAGGATGATGAATATGGCCACCCGTGAGGGTTCCCCCCTCCGACAGGGTGCCGGAAAAGGGTCCCGATTGGTTTTTGGTGGCTACAGAGGCTTGCGGTGGCGGAACTCCCGATCTATTATGTTCCCCAATGTTTTTTGGGTATTGACATATATAGGCAAAAGAAGTCGGTCAGGGGAGCCACGAGGGGCCCACGAGGGTGGGGGATGCGCCCAGGGGGGTAGGGCGTGCCTCCCTGCCCATTGCTTCCTCGAAGCTTCCTTGAAGTCTACTCCAGGTCTCCTGGATTGCTTCCGTTCCAAAAATAACTCTGCCGAAGGTTTCATTCCGTTTGGACTCCGTTTGATATCCCTTTTCTTCGAAACACTGAAATAGGCAAGAAAACAACAATTTGGGTTGGGCCTCCGGTTAATAGGTTAGTCCCAAAAATAATATAAAAGTGTTTAGTAAAGCCCATAAACATCCAAAACAGATAATATAATAGCGTGAATACTTCATAAATTATAGATAAACGTATCAGCATCCCCAAGCTTAATTCCTGCTCGTCCTCGAGTAGGTAAATGATAAAAGAAAGAATTTATGAAGTGTGAATGCTAGCAGGTGCACAAGTTTGATCAATGATAATTTCAATCACCTTTTCTAGCATCATTATATATCATAACAGTAGCTCAACTCATAGGACTTCTCATGATCAAGTAACAAGCTATTCACATGTTAAAGTATAGATCATAAACTTTCTTGAAAACTAACAAACCATGTTATTAGTCATCAAACAATTACAATTTATCTTATTTTCCGGAAGGGTCTATGTCAGAGCTTTGATTCAACAAACTTCACATACTCAACTATCATTTAGTCTTTCACAATTGCTAACACTCACGTGATATTTATGGGTTCAAAGTTTTAATCAGACACAGAGAAATATAGGGGCTTATAGATTCGCCTCCCAACCTTTTACCTCAAGGGTAATGTCAACAATAATAGTTCATGATGCCTTACATTCAATTGAATATATATATCAGGATCTTTCCAACACAATGTGCTTGCCGAAGGATAAAATTTAAAAAGGAAAGGTGAAGATCACCATGACTCTTGCATAAGTTATAAGACAAGAATAAAAGATAGGCCCTTCGCAGAGGGAAGCAGAGGTTGTCATGCGCTTTTATAGTTGGATGCACAAAATCTTAATGCGAAAGAATGTCACTTTATATTGCCACTTGTGATAGGGACCTTTATTATGCAGTCCGTCGCTTTTATTGCTTCCACATCACAAGATCGTATAAAGCTTATTTTCTCCACACTAATAGATCATGCATATTTAGAGAGCAATTTTTATTGCATGCACCAGTATGTGATCTTTTATGATTGTGAGCACTCACTACATTGTATTCCTTGTTCAACATCAACCTTTTAGCATGTCATATTTTAATGAGTGCTCACAATCATAAAAGATGTCCAAGATAGTATATTTATATGTGAAATCTCTCTTCCCTCAATATTTTTTCATGAATTGTTCAAGTGACCAATACAATGTTTGCTAACCTTCAATAAATTTACCACCTCTACTTCTTATATGTGAAGTCATTACTTCCCATGGGATAAGCATATAAAACATATATAATTTCAGATTTATGATATTCAAATCATTCAACTATTTACTCATAGGATATAAGTGAAGCACACGAGTAAATGACAAACTACTCCAAAAAGATATAAGTGAAGGTGAGTGAGTAGTTAAATAATTATCTAGCTATGTGAAGACTCTCCCATTTAATAATTTCAGATATTGATACTTTATTCAAACATCAAGCAAAACAAAATAAAATGACATTCTACGAATAGCAAACATCACATGAAGAAGCAAAAACTTAGGATCAACCGATACTAACCAATAGTTGTCGAAGAAGAAAGGTGGGATGCCAACCGGGGCATCCCCAAGCTTAGACGCTTGAGACTTATTGAAATATTATCTTGGGATGCCTTGGGCACCCCCAATCTTAAGCTTTTGTGTCTCCTTAATTCCTCTCATATCACGGTCTCCCTAAATCTCAAAAGCTTCATCCACACAAAACTCAACAAGGACTCGTGAGATAAGTTAGTATAAACCAATGCAAAAACCTTATCATACTCTACTGTAGAAAATCGCTAAAATTATTATTCAACATTGCATACTAAATGCCTCTGCATATTTAATATTCCTATCCTCAAATATAATCATTAAAGAAGCAAACATATGCAAGCAATGCAAACAGAACATCAATCTGCCTAAACAGGACAGTCTGTAAAGAATGCAGCAAGATCCATACTTCCCTAGCTCCAAAAATTATGAACGAAAATTCCAACTGTAATAAATTTATCAGATCTTATTATGCAAAAGGTTTCAAAATTTTATCACATTCTTACTTTCCTAGGGAATTTGTGCAACAGCAGTAAACTTTCTGTTTTCAAACAGCAACATGAAGACTTGTAAAATAGGCATAGTAAAGGCTATCAATGGCACTTTTATTGAAATAAAAGATGAAAAACATTTTTATAAATAACAGCAATCAAGTCCTAACAAAATAAATTGATGCTCCAAGCAAAACACATATCATGTGGTGAATAAAAATATAGCTCCAAGTAAAGTTACCAATGAACGAAGACGAAAGAGGGGATGCCTTCCGAGGCATGCCCAAGCTTAGGCTCTTGGTTGTCCTTGAATATTAACTTTTGGTGCCTTGGGCATACCCAAGCTTAGTCTCTTTCCACTCCTTATTCCATAGTCTGTCGAATCTTTACCCAAAACTTGAAAACTTCACAACACAAAACTTAACAGAAAACTCGTAAGCTCCGTTAGTATAAGAAAATAAATAACCACTTAGGTACAGTTGTGAACTCATTATAAATTCATATTGGTGTAATATATAATGTATTCCAACTTCTTTATGGTTCATACCCTCCGATACTACTCATAGATTCATCAAAATAAGCAAACAACACATAGAAAACAGAATCTGTCAAAAACAGAACAGTCTGTAGTAATCTGTATCAAACGTATACTTCTAGAACTCAAAAAATTCTAAAATAAACTGTTGGACCTGAGGAATTTGTCTATTAATCATCTTCAAAAAGAATCAACTAAATAGCACTCTCCAGTAAAAAGTTGTAGCTAATCTCGTGAGCGTTAAAGTTTCTGTTTTTTACAGCAAGATCATAAAGACTTCAACCAAGTCTTCCCAAAGGTTCTACTTGGCACAAACACTAATTAAAACATGAAAACACATCTAAACAGAATTATTTATTACTAAACAGTAGAAAAGTCAAGGAACAAAAATAAAATTGGGTTGCCTCCCAACAAGCGCTATCGTTTAACGCCCCTAGCTAGGCATGATAATTTCAATGATGATCACATAAAAGATAAGAATTGAAACATAAAGAGAGCATCATGAAGAATATGACTGGCACATTTAAGTCTAACCCACTTCCTATGCATAAGGGTTTTGTGAGCAAACAACTTATGGGAACAATAATCAACTAGCATAGGAAGGCAAAACAAGCATAACTTCAAAATTTTAAGCGCATAGAGAGATGAAACTTGATATTATTGCAATTCCTACAAGCAAATATTCCTCCCTCATAATAATTTTCGGTAGCATCATGAATTAATTAAACAATATAACCATCACCTAAAGCATTCTTTTCATGATCTACAAGCATAGAAATTTTATTACTCTCCACATAAGCAAAATTCTTCTCATTTGGAATAGTGGGAGTATCATAAGAAACTTGAATATAAATTGTTTCCACGCTAAAGGAGTAATGTTCAGAAAAAGGGTAATCATAATCATGACAAGTTTTATAAATATAATCATCACTACTTTTTATAGCATAAGTATCATCACAATAATCATCATAAGTAGCAACTTTGTTCTCATCATAACCAATTGAAACCTCTTCCAAGATAGTGGAATCATTACTAAATAAAGTCATGACCTCTCCAAATCCACTTTCATGATTATCACAATAAGATTCAACATCCTCCAAAATAGTGGGATCATTACTTCCTAAAGTTGACACTCTTCCAAATCCACTTTCATCAATATAAGCATCATAAGTAGGAGGCATGCTATCATCATAACAAATTTGCATATCAAAACTTGGGAGGCTAAAAATATCATCTTCATTAAACATAGCATCCCCAAGCTTGGAACAAACATTAATTGCAGCAAATATATTCTCAAACATGTCATTCTCATCAAACATAGCATCCCCAAGCTTGGGCCTTTTCATATCATAAGCATAATCACTCTCATCATTAATAGTATGGATAGCACCAATAGTATAGCAATTATCATCATCACAATGAGTAATATGAGCAACATCATTTGGGAGGGATACCTTTCTACCTTTGCTTCTCCATCTTTTCTTTTTCTTCTTCACATCATGTGTGGGTTTAACCCTCTTTTTTGAGCTCCTTATTAATGAGATTGGTTGAATAGAAATCTCCTCCTCGTTACCTGATTCATCATAAGAAATAATAGGAGGATATTGGGAAGTCTCTTCCCTTTCATTAGTATTATCTTCATCTTCTATTTGTTTTGTTTTCTTTATGTAATTGGCAATATAAGGATTTTCAATGCAATTCACTTCACAATACATAAAAAATTCTTCTAGATCAATATCGAGGAATTTCTCAAGGTTATATTCTGGAATATGCTTAGTTATACGTTTCATTTCTTCATGACCCAAAAGCAAACAAAGTTAATTATGATGTGCAAGGGAAATCAAGTCATCACAATTTTTGGACACGATTCGATCATGAAACAATTTGCATTGGAGGTTTAAATGACCATGTTCATTGCAAAGTTCACAAGTATGGCGAAGAAATTTTAAATTTTCAGCACAAACATCTAGCCTCTCTTGCAATCATTTGGTTTCTAAATACTTATGCCTCTTGCAAAATCTATCTTTCCTATTTGGTGTGTACTTGCAAACTCTATGCACTCCACAAAACTTGACATGCTTATAAGAGACATTTTCATCATGACTAGTGCAATCATCATTAGTACTATGGATATTCAAGGAGTTCATACTAACAACATTGCAATCATGCTCATCATTTAGAGATTTAGTGTCAAACATTCTAATGCATTCTTCCTCTAGCAATTGAGCACAATTATCGGAATCCTTATTCTCATGAAAGATATTAAAAATATGAAGCATATGAGGTACCCTCAATTCCATTTTTTGTAGTTTTTTTATAAACTAAACTAGTGATAAAATAAGAAACTAAAAGATTCGATTGCAAGATCTAAAGATATACCTTCAATCACTATCCTCCCCGGCAACGGTGCCAGAAACTGCTTGTTGTATACAAGGCAACCTTGTTCTTGTAGACGTTGTTGGGCCTCCAAGTGCAGAGGTTTGTAGGATAGTAGCAAATTTCCCGAAAGTAGATGACCTAAGGTTTATCAATCAGTGGGAGGCGTAGGATGAAGATGGTCTCTCTCAAACAACCCTGCAACCAAATAACAAAGAGTCTCTTGTGTCCCCAACACACCCAATACAATGGTAAATTGTATAGGTGCACTAGTTCGGCAAAGAGATGGTGATACAAGTGCAATATGGATGATAGATATGAGTATTTGTAATCTGAAAATATAAAAACAGCAAGGTAGCAAGTGGTAAAAGTCAGCGTAAATGGTATCGCAATGCTAGAAAATAAGGCCTAGGTTTCATACTTTCACTAGTGCAAGTTATCTCAACAATAATAACATAATTGGATCATATAACTATCCCTCAGCATGCAACAAAGAGTCACTCCAAAGCCAATAATAGCGGAGAACAAACGAAGATATTATGGTAGGGTACGAAACCACCTCAAAGTTATCCGTTCTGATCGATCTATTCAAGAGTCCGTAGTAAAATAACACGAAGCTATTCTTTCCGTTCAATCTATCATAGAGTTCGTACTAGAATAACACCTTAAGACACAAATCAACCAAAACCCTAATGTCACCTAGATACTCCAATGTCACCTCAAGTATCCATGGGTATGATAATACGATATGCATCACACAATCTCAGATTCATCTATTCAAACCAACACAAAGTACTTAAAAGAGTGCCCCAAAGTTTCTACTGGAGAGTCAAGACAAAAACGTGTACCAACCCCTATGCATAGGTTCATGGGCGCAACCCGCAAGTTGATCACCAAAACATACATCAAGTGAATCACATGATATCCCATTGTCACCACAGATACGCATGGCAAGACATACATCAAGTGTTCTCAAATCATTAAAGACTCAATCCAATAAGATAACGTCAAAGGGAAAACTCAATCCATTACAAGAGGGTAGAGGAGGAGAAACATCATAAGATCCAACTATAATAGCAAAGCTCGCGATACATCAAGATCGTATCACCTCAAGAACACAAGAGAGAGAGAGAGAGAGAGAGATCAAACACATAGCTACTGGTACATACCCTCAGCCCCGAGGGTGAACTACTCCCTCCTCGTCATGGAGAGCACCGGGATGATGAAGATGGCCACCGGTGAGGGTTCCCCCCTCCGGCAGGGTGCCGGAATAGGGTCCCGATTGGTTTTTGGTGGCTATAGAGGCTTGCGGCGGCGGAACCCCCGATCTATTCTATCCCCCGATGGTTTTAGGGTATATTGATATATATATATATATATATATATATATATATATATATAGGCGAAAGAAGTCGGTCAGGGGAGCCACGAGGGGCCCACAAGGGTGGACGGCGCGCCTGGGGGGGTAGGCGCGCCCCCTGCCTCGTGCTCTCCTTGTTGATTCCCTGACGTGTACTCCAAGTCTCCTGGATTGCTTCCGTTCCAAAAATAACTCTCCCGAAGGTTTCATTCCGTTTGGACTCCGTTTGATATTCCTTTTCTGCGAAACACTGAAACAAGGGAAAAAACAAGAACTGACACTGGGCTCTGGGTTAATAGGTTAGTCCCAAAAATCATATAAAAGTGTTTAGTAAAGCCCATAAATATCCAAAACAGATAATATAATAGCATGGAACAATAAAAAATTATAGATACGTTGGAGACGTATCAGCATCCCAAAGCTTAATTCCTTCTCGCCTCGAGTAGGTAACTGATAAAAACAGAATTTTTTATGTGGAATGCTTCTTAGCATAATTCTCAATGTAAATCTTTTTATTGTGGCATGAATATTTATATCCGAAAGATTCAAGATAAAAGTTTAATGTTGACATAAAAACAATAATACTTCAAACACGCTAACTAAGAAATTATGTCTTATCAAAATAACATAGCCAAAGAAAGCTTATCCCTACAAAATCATATAGTTAGGCCATGTTTCAATATTGTCACACAAACATTCTCATCTTGCATAACCCGGATGACAAGCCGAGCAATTGGTTCATACTTTTAACACGCTTTAGCCTTTTCAACTCTTATGCAATACATGAGCGCAAGCCATGGATATAGCACCATGGGTGGAGTAGAGTATAATGATGGGGGTTATGAGAGAAGACAAAAAGGTAGAAAGTCTCACATTGACGCGGATAATCAATAGGCTATGGAGATGCCCATCAATTGATGTCAATGAGAGGAGTAGGGATTGCCATGCAACAGATGCACTAGAGCTATAAATGTATGAAAGCTCAACAAAGGAAACTAAGTGGGTGTGCATCCAACTTGCTTGCTCACGAATACCTAGGGAATTTTGAGGAAGCCCATCATTGGAATATACAAGCTAAGTTATATAATGTAAAATTCCCACTAGTATATGAAAGTGACAACACAGGAGACTCTCTGTCATAAAAATCATGGTGCTACTTTGAAGCACAAGTGTGGTAAAAGGATAGTAGCATTGTCCCTTCTCTCTTTTTCTCTCATCCTTTTTTTGTTTGTTTGTCCTTTTCTCTTTTTTATGGCCTCTCTCTCTCTCTCTCTCTCTTTTAGTATAGAGTCTCATCCCGACTTGTGGGGAAATCATAGTCTCCATCATCCTTTCCTCACTGGAACAATGCTCTAATAATGATGATCATCACACTTTTATTTACTTACAACTCAAGAATTACAACTCAATACTTAGAACAAAAATATGACTCTATATGAATGCCTCCGGCGGTGTACCGGGATGTGCAATGACTCATGCGTGACATGTATGAAAGAATTATGAATGATGGCTTTGCCACAAATACAATGTCAACTACATGATCATGCAAAGAAATATGACAATGATGGAGTGTGTCATAATGAACGGAACGGTGGAAAGTTGCATGGCAATATATCTCGGAATGGCTATGGAAATGCCATGATAGGTAGGTATGGTGGCTGTTTTGAGGAAGATATAAGGAGGTTTATGTGTGATAGAGAGCATCATATCACGGGGTTTGGATGCACCGGCGAAGTTTGCACCAACTCTCAAGGTGAGAAAGGGCAATGCGCGGTACCGTAGAGGCTAGCAATGATGGAAGGGTAAGAGTGTGTATAATCCATGGAATCACATTAGTCATAAAGAACTCATATACTTATTGCAAAATTTTATTAGCCCTCGAAGCAAAGTACTACTATGCATGCCCCTAGAGAGATAGATTGGTAGGAAAAGACCATCGCTCATCCCCGACCGCCACTCAGAAGGAAAGCAATAAAAGAACACCTATGTGTAAAAATTGTTACACAACTTTTACCATACGTGCATGCTAGGGTACTTGCCAACTTTAACACAAGTATTTCTCAATTTCACAATTACCCAACTAGCACACTCTAATATTACCACCTTTATATCTCAAAACACTTATCAAGTATCTAACTTCTCATGATATTCAATGAACTCAATATGAAAGATTAATTTCACAATTACAGCAAATTACCATGCTGATTAAGGCTCTCAAAATAATATAAGTGAAGCATGAGAGTTCAAATATTTCTTCAAAATAAATCCATCGTCGTGCTCTAAAAGATGTAAGTGAAGCATAGAGCAAACAACAAACTACTCCGAAAGATTTAAGTGAAGATCAATGAGTAGCCGAATAATTTATTTAACTATGTGAAGACTCTCTAACATTTAAGAATTTCAGACCTTGATATTTTATTCAAACAGCAAGCAAAACAAAATAAAATAAATTGACGCTCCAAGCAAAACACATATCACGTGGTGAATAAAAAGATAGCTCCAAGTAAAGTTACCGATGAACGAAGACGAAAGAGGGGATGCCTTCCGGGCCATCCCCAAGCTTAGGCTCTTGGTTATCCTTGAATATTACCTTGGGGTGCCTTAGGCATCCCCAAGCTTAGGCTCTTGCCACTCCTTATTCCATAGTCCATGTCCATCGAATCTTTACCCAAAACTTGAAAACTTCACAACACAAAACTCAACAGAAAACTCATAGGCTCTGTTAGCGAAAGAAAAGAAAACACCACTTCAAGGTACTATAATGAACTCATTCTTTATTTATATTGGTGTTAAACCTACTGTATTACAACTTCTCTATAGTTTATAAACTCTTTTACTAGCCATGGATTCATCAAAATAAGCAAACAACACACAAAAAACAGAATCTGTCAAAAACAGAACAGTCTGTAGTAATATGTAACTAATGCAAACTTCTGGAACTCCAAAACTTCTACCAAAATAGGACGGACTAGATAATTTGTTTATTGATCTGCTGCAATTGTAATCAGTATTTTATCACGTTCTGGTGATTTTTAACAATTGTTTTCGTGAACAGAAAGTTTCTGGAATTTTCAGCAAGATCAAATAACTATCATCCAAGAAGATCCTATAGGTCATACTTGGAACAAACACTAATTAACACATAAAACCACATCTTAACAGAAGCTAGATGGGTTATTTATTCCTAAACAAAACCAAAAAGCAAGAATCTAAAATAAAATTGGGTTGCTTCCCAACAAGCGCCATCGTTTAACGCCCCTAACTAGGCATGATGATTTCAATGATGCTCACATAAAACATAAGAATTGAAACATAAAGAGAGCATCATGAAGAATATGACTAGCATATTTAAGTCTAACCCACTTCCTATGCATTGGGATTTTGTGAGCAAACAACTTATGGGAACAATAATCATCTAGCATAGGAAGGCAAAACAAGCATAACTTCAAAACTTTAAGCACATAGAGCGGAAACTTGATATTATTGCAATTTCTATAAGCATATGTTTCTCCCTCATAATAATTTCAGTAGCATCATGAATAAATTCAACAATATAACCAGCACCTAAAGCATTATTTTCATGATATACAAGCATAGAAAATTTGCTACTCTCCACATAAGCAAATTTATTCTCATGAATAGTAGTGGGAGCAAACTCAACAAAACAACTATCATATGATTGGAAATTAAGATCAAGATGACAAGTTTCATGGTTATCATTATTCTTTAAAGCATACGTGTCATCACAATAATCATCATAGATAGGAGGCATGCTTTCATCATAGTAAATTTGCTCAGGAAAGCTTGGGGGACCAAAAATATCATCTTCATCAAGCATAGCTTCCCCAAGCTTGTGGCTTTGCATATCATTAGCATCATGGATATTCAAGGAATTCATACTAACAACATTGCAATCATGCTCATCATACAAAGATCTAGTAACAAACATTTTAATGCATTCTTCTTCTAGCAATTGAGCACAATTTTCCTTTCCATCATACTCACGAAAGATATTAAAAAGATGAAGTGTATGAGGTAAACTCAATTCCATTTTTTTGTAGTTTTCTTTTATAAACTAAACTAGTGCTAAAACAAGAAACAAAAAGATTCGATTGCAATATCTAAAGATATACCTTCAAGCACTCACCTCCCCGGCAACGGCGCCAGAAAAGAGCTTGATGTCTACTACGCAACCTTCTTCTTGTAGACGTTGTTGGGCCTCCAAGTGCAGAGGCTTGTAGGACAGTAGCAAATTTCCCTCAAGTGGATGACCTAAGGTTTATCAATCCGTGGGAGGCGTAGGATGAAGATGGTCTCTCTCAAGCAACCCTACAATCAAATAACAAAGAGTCTCTTGTGTCCCCAACACACCCAATACAATGGTAAATTGTATAGGTGCACTAGTTCGGCGAAGAGATGGTGATACAAGTGCAATATTGATGGTAGATATAGGCTTTTGTAATCTGAAAATATAAAAACAGCAAGGTAGCAAGTGGTAAAAGTGAGAGTAAACGGTATCGCAATGCTAGGAAACAAGGCCTAGGGTTCATGCTTTCACTAGTGCAAGTTCTCTCAACAATAATAACATAATTGGATCATATAACTATCCCTCAACATGCAACAAAGAGTCACTCCAAAGACACTAACAGCGGAGAACAAACGAAGAGATTATGGTAGGGTATGAAACCACCTCAAAGTTATCCGTTCTGATCGATCTATTCAAGAGTCCATAGTAAAATAACACGAAGCTATTCTTTCCGTTTAATCTATCATAGAGTTTGTACTAGAATAACACCTTAAGACACAAATCAACCAAAACCCTAATGTCACCTAGATACTCCAATGTCACCTCAAGTATCCATGGGTATGATTATACGATATCCATCACACAATCTCAGATTCATCTATTCAAACCAACACAAAGTACTTCAAAGAGTGCCCCAAAGTTTCTACCGGAGAGTCAAGACGAAAACGTGTGCCAACCCCTATGCATCACTACAAAAAAAGACACATCCGTGACATTTTGGGGCGAACGAATTTTTTTCTATCATACATATGACACTTCTATGACGATAATTGTGACAAAACCCGGTATCATCATAGATGTGGAGGGCTCCTACTTCTATGACAAAAAATCATGACAAAAAATGGGCTTTTCATCCTGGGCGGGCCGGAGATGCAGCTGCATGACATTCTTTGGGCCGTCCATGACGGAAAAAATCATGGAAGAAGCGAGGGCGAGGAAAATTTCGGGGAGTTCCCGGTTACGGTGGGAGGTCGGGGGCCGAGCGATGCGCGTTTCTCTCATACATGTACGCGCGTGTGTGCGAGGTGTTGGCTCTAACTGAACCCGAGCAATTGCACTGCAGGCTACGCGTTACTGAACCCGAGCTATCGATCGATGGCTGTTAACTGAACCCGATCGAGCGATTCCTTCGCTACTGCTGCTAACTGAAGCCGATCGATGGGATGAACAGTGAGGGTTGCAGGGGGTTTGGATGAACAGTGAGCGGTGGCGTTGCCTCTGGATGAACAGGACACCCCGTGGTGTGGTGGAGGGCTAGATGAACAGTAGACGGTGGAGGGGTGCCCGTGGAGGGGTGGATGAACAGGACCCCGTGGTGTGGAAGGCTGGATGAACAGTAGACGGTGGAGGGGTGGTTGAACAGGACCCCGTGATGTGGAGGGCTGGATGAACAGTAGACGGTGGAGGGGTGCCCGTGGAGGGGTGGTTGAATAGGACCCCGTGGTGTGGAGGGCTGGATGAACAGTAGACGGTGGAGGGGTGGTTGAACAGTAGCCGGTGGAGTAGCGCGCTGTGGAGGCTGGATGAACAGGAGCCCGTGGAGGCTGGAGGAGGTCGACGGTGGATGAATAGTAGCTCGTGGAGGCTGGAGGGGGTCGACGGTGGAGATGAACAATATCCCGTGGAGTCCCGTTTTGCAGTACGCCACACCCCTCCCGATGAACAGGACCCCCATTTCGACCGTAGCGCTCCAACACAAGTCCGTTTCCTCCGTTTTGCGGTACGCCACACCCCTCCCGATCAACAGGACCCCCGTTTCGACCGTAGCAGGTCCATTTCCTCCGTTTTGCGGTACGCCAGACCCCTCCCGATCAACAGGACCCCGTTCCGAACGTAGGAGGTCTGTTCCCTCTGTTGTGCGGTACGCCAGGCCTCGTTTCCATCGCATGTTCCGTCCAAGCCCTCCCAATGAACACGACCACGCATTCCGTTGCCTCCCCATGAACACGACGACGACGTTATTTCTCCGTTCCGACCCAGCCATGTACACGAGCCCTGGTCGTACGTATGCGCGAGTAGGCGTTCGAGACCCCTCCCGTATGTACACATACGTGGCCGTATTTTCTTTCTTGCACCCTGGCCGTTGTACATACGTGTACATGCTGCGTGCGCGCCTCTACTACGACACGTGCGCACCTCTACATCGATCAGTATATATGTACGTACACGTTCGCGACCAGAATTACAACGCTACGTACGCTTTGACCAGGTGGGCCCCGACTGTCAGGCACTTCCTTGCGTGTGAATATGTAGCTGGTGGGTCCCAGCAGTCAGGGGCGAAATACGATGGCCCGTCCGGTGGGTCCCCGCTGTCAGGTGGAGGAATAATTATTTTGCACGTAATAAGGAGGCACTTCCTTGCTGCGGCTATGGACCCAGCTGTCAGCTTCTCCATGTACAGTCCACGTCTGATGGAAGTCGTTCCTTGACCATGTTGACCACGCCGCGCTGAGAGCACCAGGGCGGTGGACGACGGCGAGGCCTAGGAAGGGGGCGACGGGTAGCCGGGGAAGACGCAGCAGTGGAAGCCCGCGCGGAGAGGAGTACGAGGGTTCACTGGTTCGGCTGCGGTGTGAGGCTGCCGTCGCCGCAGGGCCTGGCCAGCGGTGGGAATAGTAGGGGCGGTGAGGCCTCCGCAGCAGCACAACCGGCCACGGGAGGCAGGAGCAGGCGGCACGACCGGCGCTGCTTTGGGCAGCCGGAGCAAGAAGACCAGAGGTTGAAGAAGCACTACGGCCGTTGGATGGACATCGTACGGTCACTGCAGCTAGAATCGTTTATATTGACTAAGTTGACAAAGCCCTTGGTACGTCAACTTAGTAGGCCCACAGGTCAGCTTTCGAAACGGTGCGCCCCAGATGTCAGGGGGAGGAATCATTTTTTGGGCGGGCGAAGCTAGAATATCCGAGATTGAAGAAGAAGCACGGCATCCGTTGGATGGACATCCAACGGCCACTGCTGCTAGAACCGTGTGTTGACTATAAGTTGACAAAGCCTTGCATACGCGTCAAATCTGTTTTTTTAGGGGACGCGTCAACTTAGTAAGGCCAGAAGTGTGTGGCAGAGAACTTATAGCCCATTTGAGATTTGTAAGAATGTGTAGCCCATTTTTGAATTCTAATGGAACTTACTACATCCCATTTATAGTTTGTTAAAAGTACGGCCCATTTCAACCAACCGTTCAAAACAGAATTCAATAAAATTTCCCACATTTTGATGGGATCCGAAATATTTTTATCCCGAAATTTCTAGTCAGATTAAATACAATTTCAATATAAATTTATATTACATAAAATCCAACGAAACATTGCACTCGCAACAATTAATGAAATTAAAATTTTCAATATCCAAAAATAATATTTTATAAAGTAATCACGTGTTTGGTGCATTTTTTTATAGTTACTGGCCAGTTTTTATAATTACATCCCATTTATTATTTCTTAAAGCCCATTTTCTTGTTAAGCCTAATGCATCCCTCCTAGGAAAGATTTGCAGCCCAGCGGGGCGGAGAATAACAACTTGACTTTACCTGGGTATTCCTAAAAAAAAGTATAGCTGGGCTAGCCATTTTCAGCTTGAAAAAAATTAATATCTTGGCTGGATATCTGGCCTGGGCTAGACGGGCCACAACCCGCCCAGTTAATACCTGCAGCGATGTTTTCGTTGTTGTTCAGAGGAGAAAAATTAATATCTGGGCTAAACATCGAAAAACTCTGCAGTGCTCACACCTCAAAAACACAAATACTGCTCGAGCTACTTGGTCCCAGCTGTCGGCCGCTTCTTGTGCAATTCTCTCGTTTATTGACTACTACTCCCTCCTTTTCGGTTTATAGGGCTCAATTCAAAAATCTCACCAACCAAGGTAGATGATGAATGGTGGAATACTTTTTGTACTTTGCAAAAGCACCTAATTAATGCACTTGTTTTCCTCAAAAAATTATGTTTATCAATGCATAAATTGCAATGCATGCATGCATAAAGTACATGCATTGGTCAATTTTCTCTTAATACTTGCATGCAATGATTTAATGCATCTTGGAATCTGAACATGTGATGGAAAACAACCAAATTAAGCCTTATAAAATGGAAAAACTAAAATTTTGAGATAAGCCCTATAAATCGAAAAGGAGGGAGTACATAGGTTGACAATGGTGTGGGACCGTGATGTAAGGAAAGCAGGGGGAAGCAAAATAAATTACTCCAGCGGGCGCTTCCACCTCTGCCTTATTGTCTCCCTGGAAACCCCTTTCCTCCCTTTTTTTTGCTCGGGCAAGGACCAATGCATGCAGCACGTCCATGCGGTTATTAGGCAAGAAATAAAAGCGCTTTGCATGCGAGTATGAATTACGATGGCCTGCATGGGTAGCTAATAAGGCATCCTCTTAACTGCTGTGATTAAATGTTGTGTTTAGAAGAGAGAAATATTCTTCTTTTCCACAAATCTGCTTGCACCTAGGTCGTGATGCACCTTCTAATACGACTTATTCACCTAGACAGAGGGAGTATAGTTTTATACATACATATATATATATATATATATATATATATATATATATATATATATATAATAAGGAGGCACTTGAGTATGTGAGGCTATGGACCTGGTGGGTCCCCATTGTCATCCTCTCCAAGTAAAGTCATCTCCTCGCCCGCGCGCGCTTTCCGCCCGAAACAGTCAGCGCCGCCCGCCCCGCTTCCCAGTGCAGGCGATTGCTCCGCCTTCAAACGACACAAGTGCCGTCCGTCCGTCCATCTGCCGCCCACATTAATGATACGCGGTTGCCGAGGCGGGTACTCCAGCGCCACACGTCCGTCCCTCTTCCCGACCACCATTGCTATATAAACTGCTGCGCCGTCCATAGCCGCAGTCATCCGCATCCGTTCCCTTTCTCCTGTCCACACCACTACTGCCCACCATGGCTTCCTCGCGCTCCAGTGCACTTCGGGACGGGCGGATGACGGACCACAAGGAGATGGCAGCCATTGCTGCCGACCGGCTGGCCGGCAAGCAGCCGGAGGACGACGACGTCCCAATGGAGAACATGATAGTCGATGATCCGGCGCCAACCCCCTCCTCCGCGCCATCCTCGCCGTTGCATTGCACCATGACCATCGGCGAGGCCCGTGCCCAATATATGGACAGTGTGAGGCAGATGCGTCAGGAGCAGTTCCGGGAGGCGCAGGCCGACGCCGCCTACAACCACCATCTCCTCCAGCAGCACCTGCAGGCGGAGGAGCAGATCGCCGCGGAGCAGGAGGCGCTGCTCGACTCGTACCGCTCCGCTCGCAAGGGCCGCCTCAAGCGCTGGCGGTACCGCATGCGGGTGGCGGAGGCTGCGGCCGCCTACAAAGAGGCTAGCAAAGAGGGCAATGAAGCATGTGAGGCGCTGTTTGGCGAGACCGAGGACGAGGCAGAGGACAATGCTGGCTCTGACGAGTCCCCGCTCTGCTGGCGTCGACGATGCCCTGCTCTGCCGAGGCCCCGCGACGCCAACAACGAGGCAGAGGACACCGCCTGCTCCGCCGAGGCCCCGCCCCGCCAACAACAAGGCGGAGGACATCGCCGGCTCAGGCGAGGCCCCACCCTGCCAGCAACGCGGGGGAGGATTTCCACCGCTCCGCTGAGGCGCCGCCCACCGGCAACGAGACAGAGGACATCGGCAGCTCCGCCAAGGCCCCGCCCCGCTGCCAACGAGGCCGTGCCACACAAAAAATGAGGAAGAGTAGAACACGGTAGGTCGTCGCCGCTCGGGTCCAAGTAAGGCCACCGCTGCTACCCTCCTGTTGAAGCCAAGCTAGGCGGGTTGTCCATTGACGGCCGGTTAGCTTCTTGGCGGCGACGTGGAGTCGGGGAGTTCTGCTGGAGAACAACGCTGCTTCTACTTAACTGCTGGTGCAGTTGGCTAACTGACACGTGGGCCCAACAGGCCACATGTCAGTTACGCAACTGCACGTGCAGTTAAGTCACTGAAGCTTCTGTTCGGCTTAGCGGGACACAGGTGGGTAGCTTTGGTTAATTAATTATACCTCCAGCGCACCCCTTTTTAGTTGAAGAATGTATGAAATGTAATGAAATCTAGCATGTTTATATGAAATCCGACCGTGTATGAATGAATTTATTTCGATTAGTTCGAATTCTTGTATCACTGGCATTGGATGAACATGCAAAACAATACGTACTAGCATTATTCCCACGGTGATCACCTCGTTTGCACCAGTTTCACATGTACTCCCTCCGGTCCTTTCTAGTCTGCATACAAGTTTTGTCTGCAGTCAAAGTATCTCTACTGTGACCAATCTTATACAAAAAAGTATGCACTTTCACAATGTGTGAAGTAAAAAGGAACAGAAGGAGTACAAAGAGTTTGAGCAGCTTTTTAGCGTTTCTGTACATTGCAATCAAACACACATGCCTGGAAATTCATAGAGAACATTCAAAACAATCGATGATTATGCATCTCAGCGACTCACATGTCAGAGGCAATATTTACTTCACAACTAAAGAATAAAGAAAAAAGTTGATCGACGCTGCTGACAGCAAAGGGCGTCCCATTCGAAAATATCAAACGCATGTGTTGCTAAAATCAATGAGCAAAATTTGACAAGGTTGTCCCATTCCAAAATATCAAATGCCTACGATTGTGGAATGGGCAGGGTTTGCCATCAGTTCGGCATTGACATGGCACCTCGTGCTAAATAAACCAGTTGTTCTTTTTGTGCGGTTCCACCAAAATCAACAAAATTCACGCGTAGCTTGTATGATTTCGCCATTATATGTTGCAACGCCTTGAACTTATCGGCACCTCCTTTCTTGTGGTGGAAAGGAATGATTCGATGTATTCATGAACATTTTGTGCAGTTCCCATTGAAATCAAGCTGAGCACCCCTGTTTGCACAAATACAAAAAAGTGATTAGTATAGAGCAAACTATACTATGAATTGACAGTTTCAACAGGCACATACATGGTCCATGTAGAGCACACTTTTAGAAAAATGGAACTCACCAGAAAGAATCCTAGAACAACATTGTACTCGCGCATCACAGCAAAAAAATGGAGATTTTGTCAGTCCTTCTGAGCTGAAGTTAGTTTGGTCTTGTGGGGAGTAATGTAACCATCCTTCAACTGCTCCTTCTGATGATAAGATAGACAGGGCTTCTTCGTCATGGCATAATAAAAACTAGTCACTTCACGTACTCCATATTCTTCTTCAGAGGAAGATGATCATGTGAAAGAAGGCTAGTACTGACCTCTCATGATGCGGAATTCAAACAACTCACAAGAAGAAGATCTGAACCAAATTCGCCTTAACGGATAGGAAGTAAGATCTCCTCTTGTGCAGTTCCACTAAGATCAAGCAATCAAGCAACGTTGTTGGTGTGACATTTTGGTCGAACTTCACAAAACACTCTTAAAACAAAAGTGTTTTGTGCAGTGCAACAAAAGGTCACAATGGCAACGAGGTGAAGCAGATAACCCTGTTTACATAGAGGTGCAAAGGAAACAATTAGTGGTCAATAACGGTGGATGACATAGAAGCCACCAAAAAGAAGCATCTACCTTATCTAAATGGGAAAGAAAGCAAGACAGTAGCATTTCTCAAACGGTGGCATTGATTAATATTAACATAGAGATTATATTAACAATAAAATTCGTTAAACATGTAATTTGCTTTTAACTGTGGCATTGCATCAATTTTCCAGCGGCATTATTAGAGGGTGTTTGTTTACAGGGACATTTTGGTGTAGGGACTAAAAAAACTCCGTGTCAGTCCCATCTAAACCAAACAGGAGGGACTTTTAGGGACTAAAAGTGGGCATTTGGGACTAAAGAAAGAAGACCCCGAGGGAGTCTTTTTGGGACTTTTTCCAACAGTTGCCCCTGCCACGCATCGCACCTTGTCTCTATTAGTTTATTACTAGGGGTAACATGGTATTTTAGCATGTCATTTAATAACCTCTAGTCCATGTTTAGTCCCTGGAACCAAGCAGGTAGGGACTAGGGAGTTTTTAACCAAACAGGGCCTTAGATTAACAACAGCTAATGAGTTGCACGGGACAGTGGACGCACCAGCACCATGTGCATCTACCGATGTACTGTGGTCATGCACAGTCTGTTGCAACAAAGAACAAACAACCAAGGAGCATATTTGTGTTGGTCCCAGTTTTGTTATATTTAGACGCCTTTCCCTATGTGAGCGCAGCAAATCTAGTCCTGCTCAAACTCTACAGCCTTGTCCCTTCCTTTCCTTTTTGAACTAGTACTTTCGCCCCTTCCTTTCCTCTTTGAACCACGTCCTAGATTTATGCGATACAACTTTCCCCACTACTTTCCCCCCATTCCTTTCCTCTTTGAACCACATCCTAGATTAATGCTATACAACTTTCCCCCTTCATTTCCTCTTTGAACCACATCCTAGATTCATGCAATATACAACTTTTCCCACTCCTTTCCTCTTTGAACCACGTCCTAGATTCATGGTATACATGCAGCTAGAGCAATGCATGTAGAGTAAGTAAATTATACCTTAAGGTTCTTGGGCGTGGTTCGACGGGCGGCGGGACGGCGGCGAAGAAGAAGGGGTCGGAGGCCCTCCCGCACCGCCGCTGGGTGGAAAGTGAACAACTGCGCCGGTAGTCCCTCGCCGACGGCGACAGCGTTAAGCCTCCTTCCCTTTCTGGCGGACGGATCCTGCCGGCTCTTTGAGCAGCAGTGAGGGGAGAGAGAGGCCAACGAAGTATTGTTTAGATCTAGAGAGGGCGAGAGAGTGTGAAGAGAGCAACTACAAGCGCTGAGGCTCCAGCGGGAGAGGGCGAGAGAGTGTGAAGAGAGCAACTACAAGCGCTGAGGCTCCAACGTGTATATATATACTGGAGAGAGAGAGTGTGAAGCATGCAAACCCTAGAAAACATTTTGACCAGTCAAAAAATCCTCCTGGCACAAATTATGCTCAAGTGTAGTTATCGAACCCGAGACCTCAAGTTTGATGAGCGAACAGGCTAACCAGCTACACAACCCTCCCGTTATGTTCATACATTCTTGCATTCGTGAGACAAGCATGCCGTGTTTTTTTGTGTGTGTGGGAGTCATTGGGATTTCAATCATAATCGTGTCATGTGGCTTTGGTGGTAAGACTATCCACAGTGGTGCAGAAATCACCTTACCTCTCTCCACGTAGTACGTTGGGTCCCACCAGTCAGAGGGTGAAACAAACAAATTAATAAGAAAAATTAAAAGCGCCAGCGGTGTATCTTACCTCACACATCTCGCTACCGCTCGGGAACACTGTCCAATTGATCCCTCTGTTCGCTCACGTACTATTTTAAGTGAATCCTTAATATAACATGCACACAAATTTTGGGCACTTGTATTCGACTTAAGTCAGTGTGCCACCGTATCTCGTATACTTACTACTCCTTCCGTCTAGGTGTAATAAGTCACGTTAGAAGGTGCAACGGGACCAAGGTGCGTGTGTGTGTGTGTGCGTGTGTGTGTGTGTGTGTGTTTAACACCATGTGTGTGTTAGAGAGAGCGACAGATCGACCTACTCCTACAGAGAGATGTTGTGTAGTGTACGATTTTAGCCGCGAGAGTCGGTGCATCCTCTCGTTTCCGGGCGTGTCCGGTACGGACATGTGGACAGCTGCCACGCCCGCTCCTGACCAGCCTGGCCCACCCAAAGCCCCTCCATTGTGCGCGCGCTTCCCGCCCAAAACGGTCAGCATCGCTCCAAAGAATCGGTGCCGCATTCATGCCCGGGCAGAGCGGACGCGACCTCTCACTGGCGCAAGAGTGATGGTTGCTTCGTCCGTCCAACTTACTGCTGGGTCTATGTGATTTGACGGCTCATTGGTATTTATTACTGAGGTGGTAGGACTGCTGGATGTCCCACGCTTTCGGCGAAAGGAGTTATACTATTACTAGATTACAATTTTCTCCATTCTTACAGTGGAGGCGTGCAAGAGTAGTGAAAACACGTAGGCTGAGTGATTACATGGCCCACCTCACACTATCACCGTGCGACACCTAACTCTTTACATAGTACTCCCTTCGTTCCTAAATATTACTACTAGATGAGTCCTCGTGCGTTGGCGCGGAACAGCGGTATATCTCTCTGCGCAAAATTATCGATTTCATAGAACAAAAAAACTCTATAACCGCATGACAAATGTGGTGGCCAAACTAAATAAACTCCCATCATCATTTAGATCATCCCACGTAAGGAAAAAAGATCAGCCAACTCCTACTGCATAATGGGATTATATTTTTCTTTTTGACATGTTAATGGGACTTAAAAGCTCACTTACATGCATGCTACCGGTGCATGCTTGCATGCAGACATGTTGATGTGATTTAAAACCCACTCACATGCATGTGGCACGGTATTTCTGCATGCTTGCATGTGGCTTAGTGCGGAGCCTCTCAACGTCTAGATCAGACGTCTATTATGGACTGATTTACTTCATCTAACGGCTACATCAATTTTGATGACATGGCTCAAGGAGAGGATAGAGAATTCCTAGTAGTGGGGGCTAGCTATTACTAGTAGATAGTAAGTCTTTGTAGAGATTCCACTACATACGGAACAAAATGAATGAATCTACACTTAAAATGCATCTATATACATCCGCATGTGGTTCATGGTGAAATCTCTACAAAGACTTATATTTAGGAATGGAGGAAGTACTAGTATAGTACGTACTGTAATTTATCAGCGAGATAAATTTGTACAATGCTATGAGGCTTCCAGCTTCTGTTACATGTATCTTGCGTCCAATGTTGCCCGTTGCAACATTTCATCAAATACAAAGGAGGGTAACATGCATGCTATTGCATCTCAATGATTGACAGATCATAGCAAATATGTACTCCCTCTGCTCCAAAATAAGTTTCTCAACTTTGTGTAAACTTTAGTATACAAAGTTGTACTACTACTAAAGTTGACACTTATTTTGGAATAGAGGCAGCTAAAGGAAAAAACGATCCATGCAGTCCCTAGCCCTTGAACCGTGAACCCTGACCAGGCTTTAATTTGCTGGCAACGTTTGGGCTTCCTAATAAATGAAGTTTGCAACCTTTTGACCATCGGATCATTCTGTGCAGTTTCACCAAAATCGAGATGAGCATCCCTGTGGCAAAGAAATTGAACAAGCATGATTAGAATAAGATTACTGGGACTAGTTGATGAGACATAAACTCATCACAAATACAGTATGTAGAAGCCAGTAGAGGTATGTGCGGGGCAAAGAAGTATAGAGAAATATCCACAGGGAGTGATGTGGGCAGCTGGAGCAGTGGTGCAAGCCGGCTGTAAAGGGAGTTGTACCTGAGGGACGTAGCTCAACATTAAGAAGGGCGGCGGGAGGCGGCAACTGCCCACGTCGTGGCAGTGAGCAAGGGACGAAGGCAACCTCACCGGGTTTGTGAGATAGAACAGCGGGCACCCCTGATCGGGACGTGCCGACAGTGGGTTTTCGCCGTCGGCGACGGCCACCGCATCTACACTAAGCATCCACCCCTTCCCCGAGCGGACGTGATCCGCCGGGATGTTAGAGATGTGGCCACAGTCGTTTTGTGCGAGAGAGTGTGAAGAGCACAACCCCAGCAAGCAACCGTGTAGGCTAGCCCGTCCTGACTATGTATATAGTGGAGCGGTTTCCTTTTCTCTCCATATGAACCTATCATATTGCGTACGTGCCACTGAAGAAAAAAAAACTTTATTTATAAATGGCGCGGCACCTACTACTCGTTCTCCTATAACCTTGCGCTTGGCATCTCCAAAATATTAACCTTGTGATTGGCTCTTCGCCTCTTCGGGAAGTCGAGCAATAATGGTAGTGTAGTATATATCGTTCTGGCTATATGAGACCGAATGAATTGCTGCACGTCCACCACGTGGGCGAGGGTCGAGGGGCGAGGGAGAGTGCTACATACGGAGCAAAATGAGTGAATCTACACTCTAAAATACGTCTATATACATTAGCGTTTGGAGTATGTACTAGTAGTTCATATTGAAATCTACTACAAGACATATATATTCCAAACAATATGATAGTATAATCTCTATAACCAAGGTAGTAGGGACGAGGAGTAAACGGAGGGAGTAGTAAGTTTTTCTCCTCGTCCTGCGAGCCACCGCGCGCATGGGCGAGGGAGCGGGCGTAAGGCGTAGTAAGCAAGCTTCACCTCATCCTGCGAGCCACCGCGCCCATGGGCAGGGGAGACGGCGTACTAAGCAAGCTTCTCCTCGTTCTGCAAGTTGACAGGACACATCAAAAGTACTCC
The DNA here is from genome assembly GCA_032464435.1 of Aegilops umbellulata. NCBI lineage: Eukaryota > Viridiplantae > Streptophyta > Magnoliopsida > Poales > Poaceae > Aegilops > Aegilops umbellulata. The sequence goes on along the minus strand of CP136056.1, from coordinate 329,736,013 downwards.
AGTGTATAGAGCCTTGCCTCTAAGGTAGGCCCCACATGGTTTGCCTCTTTTTTTATTTAACATAACACGTCAAGTCGCAATTTGTTTGTTCACCTGTGGTAGACGATCCTCCCTCCACCAAGTGGACAACCAGTACACGTGCCAAATTACCATGTGGGATGCCTTTTTCGTACAGAAATGAGCTCCACCGTGTACCCGCGCGGGTGTGGTTGGGAAAGAGACGGGAGTATGTGCGCCGTGCATGCACCTCTTTTCTTCGTGCACGTCCCCCACCTACGTGGGTGTGTGTGAGAGATACAAACCGCGTTCGTGAGTGTTTTTTGTTTTGGGGTGGGGTGGGGTGGGGGTTGATTTCATGAATTATTTGTGGGAATATGTGTCGATGACATCTCAAACAAATTTTTGCATGCAATGTGTGTGAAATGGAGGCCTATCCATATCATACATAGAGGGTCGGGCAATCCACGAGAAGAGAGGGAGGGTTCATTGCTATCGATAGAGTCGAAGAGAGGATCAAGTGGGTGGGTGCGAGATCGATGAAGAGAGCCATCAAAATTGTGTGTGTGTACAAGTCAAAGATATAGGGCGACTGGCCTACCGGAACGTTAGAGGGCACACGTCAAGTTTGTGTGTGGCAGGGAGACATGACTAGAGCGCTCGATGTATCGGTGTGTGTGGGGGGGAGGGGGTGGTGGGAGGGGTAGGTAGAGGCCTAACTATAGAGGTGGAACGACTCATATATGTGTTGAGAAGGAGAGACCCAGCTATGTCTTGAGGGTGATCGGTCGACATCCATACATAACTGAAGGACGGGAAATATGATGAGAGAGAGAGAGGGAGGGAGAGGGAGGGAGAGGGGTAGAGTGCTGGATGGGTGATGGAGTTGCTTCTCGAAGATGGTGGGAGAGGCCTACTAGACAAACTGAGGGTGGAACTGCAATGTTATCAATAAGAGTGAGGATGTGTTTCTGTGTGTGCCTGTGCGTGATAGATCTGTCGGGACGCATCCATGGATGATGAAGGGGAACCATGTGTTTGGTAAGCAAACCTAACTAGATCGGTAGATCAATTGTTGTTTGTCGGAGGAAGGAAGAGACACAACTAATGAGGTAGATCGATTGACGTGTGGGTAAAAACGAGTTATAAGGACCTAGCTAGCTATATGTATAGCGAGAGATCGGTCGGTGCACGTCCATTTGTTAGAGGCAAATAAGGCCCAGCGAGACGGATAGACAGAGAGAGTGGAGCTAGGAGGTGGTGCGAGAGGCCCAACTACTAGCTAGATAGGGGGAGGAGTGTGCGATTGTGAGAACGATGAAAAGAGGGGCGAGAGTTTACACGTGTGTCTGACCGTATGAGAGACACGAGGCAAGGACACATAAAGGAGGAGATTGAAGGTGTGTTTGTATGTTGTAGGCAGGCATCGCTGGAGAGGTTTATCGATTGGTGTGTGTCGGAAAGGAGTTGTGGAGACTCTTGAAGAACGACCTAGAGAGAAAAATGAATGTGCCCGGTGGATAGAATGCCGAGGGAGGGGGAGGGCGAGGAGGGCGTGTGCATGCACGAGAGAAAGTTAGTGGTAGCTACAAAGGTTAGAGGATTGTGTGGGTGTAAGAGACTAACAAAGATAAAAATCTGATATGAAAGCGGATTCATATATTTGAATAGGAGATCATAGTGTTTTAAACATGGCATGCATGAATATAGCGGTGATACACGTGTTGTGCACATGTTATACCATAATGTGATAATGCATGGCGTTTGCAACTCACAGCTAAATGATGAACAATCTAAACCATACTATACATCAAACAATCTCACATTTTATTTGAATTTGTGATAATGTGTGGCGTTTGCAGCTTACAACTAAATATCGAACAATCTAAACAATACTATATATCAAACATTCTCACATTTTATTTGAATTTGTGGTAATGTGTGTGGTGTTTGCAACTCACATCTAAATACTTGTAGGCGTAGGGGGTGGGGCACCATACATAATGTGATAAACACATTGTACATATGAGACATGGTTTAGATTATGAAGATCTAGCTAGAGCTAGAAATGTAATGTGATTTGAAATCAAAATAAAGTGGATTCAAAAAATCTAATTCGAGTTCATATAGTACACATAGTTCATATGTAACTCGAGACTAATCATGTGGTGTGCTGTGAAGATAATACACAAACGATGGTTTAACTTGACAATAATGATGATTGTAGATCTTATTAAAACAGAGAAACGAATTCAAATGCTTTGACTTCACAACAATAATTACCGTAGATCTTATTCAAATAGAGAAACAAATTCAAATTTAGTTCATATTGAAGCGGTAGTATATACGTTTGGAATGCACTAAAACGTTCATTTGGGTAGTAGGTTGCATGCACTATACACGTAGTGAAATATTTTAATTGAACATAACATAAATTCAAAGTTTTGAATGACATTTGTAGGGCGCATTGATTTGGGACAGTACACGTTAGGCTTGTCCGGAAATTTCAACCCGCGCCTTGTTAGCCCGAAATATTTAAGATATATCTTTGTCTCATTGTGCTCTGACAACTCCCTCCATATCAACACGCGCCTTGCTATTCCGAAATTACAACGCGCGCGAAAACTCCCACCTCCTATGAAATCCCGACACGCGAAATGCCCGTGGTACCCCTGAACCAAAAGAACCGCCTCAAATTGGTGGGGGTACTTCCGTAACTTACCCCACATTTCGGACAAGCGCGTCTCTAAGCCATGGTTCCCCACTGCCATCCCATCCGCCCACCCATTCGTACACCGAGGCCGCGAAAAACCGCGACGAAACCCCACACCCTGCTCCGTCCGCCACCCAGCCGGAGCCTCTTCCCCGACGACGTCGTCCACAGCAACACCTCGACGTCCCTCATCCACCGTACCGGATGAGGATCCGTCGTCGATCTCATCGTCCCGACGGTTCAGCCACCCCGTCCTCCACCTCCAAGGAGCTGCCCCGACGTTCCCCTCGTCTTTCGCGCCACCTCCATTCCCACACCGCCGTCTTCACCTGCACCACCGGAAGAGCATCATCATCACCGTTTCCTCAAATGAAGCTGCGGCCTAATCGGCACCACCAAAGAGGTTGTACACTAATCGCCGCATTTTCTTCTTGATTCAATCTCACGGTGCTGTCGGCGCTCGGTCCCGAGCCTACACGGCGCGGCTCCATCCACGGCAGCATCGCCGGGCACTTCCTCCACGGCGTCGCTCCCTCGGCGGTGACGTCCACATCAGTAGGACCTGCTGCTGCTTTAGCTCTCGCTCGCGCTGCTGCTCTACTCTTGCTCTCGGTCCCGTGCCTGGTCTGCTCTTGCTATTGCTCTTGCTAGCGCTGCTGCTCTCGCTCTTGCTCTTGCTTGCGATGCTGCTCCGATTTAGCTACACTTAAGTCGACTGAATCGACTTTTGGGTCAGTCGATTTTCAGGGGTGAGGGCTCGCCGGGGTGAAGGAAGAACCAGCCGCAGCGGGGAGGGGGGCTCACCGGAGAGGTACCCCACTATCTATCTTAGGGTTCAGGATGGGGGCGGTGGTTGCCGGCGGTGGCGGGGCGTTGGCGGGGCGGTGGCGTGGGGATCGCCGGAGAAAAAGCTCGGCACGGGGGGCCCTAGAGGGATGGCCGGGGCGGCGGCGGACCGGCGGTGGGGAGTGTTTTCGGGGTGGGCAGGGCGGCGCACCGCCGGTCGCAGGCGGCGGGGGGCTGCTGTTTGGCCGGCTTAGAGGGGTGGAGGTTGAAGATGAACCGCAGGCCCTTGATTTCATATCCAACGGCTGCAAAATCGACTGACCAGAGATGAAAAAGTCAGTCGACCGACGTGTAGCCTCACCTTGCTAGTGCGTTCAGTTTCGACAGCAAAATTCAGTTTCGACAGTTAAGTTCAGTTTCGACAGTTAAGTTCAGTTTCAACAGTTAAATTCAGTTTCGACAGTTAAGTTCAGGGATGAGCGGCTGATGTATTTTACATCTAGCACTTTGTGGTTATGTATTTTACGTCATGTATTGGAGATGCTATTAGAATTCCACTCAGGTTAACATTGTTCGTTCTCTCTCTTGTCCTGCTTCAGCCTCGGCGTCGTACAACTCACCGGAGCTGCTCCAACGACGAAACCCTCCATCACAGCGGAGCAGTACCTCGGGCTCCATCTCCAGACGCCTAAGATCTTCTTCCCCTCCTCCGACAGCTAAGTCAGCCGGAGCATCCTCACCGGCCAACCCAATCAAGGTGAGATCGACATGGCTTCGCCAAAGTGGTTGTACACTTGTTGCATCTCTTTTTTACTCTACATGTTATATATATTGTCCACTGAGCACACGGATTTGTTCCTTTAGTGTCTCCTTGAAAGAAAAAACGTAGGAATTTTAATTTTCACCTGTCCTCCTTTTCAAATTCCTATTCATGAAGCACAAGACTAAGAGATAGTAGGATAATAGCATTATAACCGTACATTTTCTTGTGGTTTGACTTAATCTCACCATGCTTCTTTGCATCCTGTGATCTTCCAATTGTTGTGAATCAAACACCCAGATTGGCAGAAATCCTGTGTTTTAAAATTCTCTTTTTTGCACGTGCATTCCTATCCTATTCCTGTCTATTTCCTATCCCTGCATTGTTGGTATCCTCCAATTCAAACGAGCCCTTACAAAGTTACTTCTTTTACAGATAGTTGTCAAAGAAAACCTTGCGTGGTTTGTCCCGCCCCTGCTGCGCCGTCGTCCACCCCAGCTCAGCTGCTCCAACGACAGAAGGGTCCAGCACAATAGGGATCCGGCCTCCAGACTGTCTTTTGCTGCCTCAGATCTTCTTCCCCGCCGCTGGCAGCCATGAAAACTGCACTACCATCATCAACCGAGCAGATGACCTCGAGGACTACACGGGTCCGCAAGAGAGGTCGCACTCTTTCGTGTCTGCTTACGTTATGCATCGCTTAATATTACATGCTACTTTATCATCCTGTTCACCGATTAGACTCTAAGTCAGCTCCAAACTAATGGTCAAACTTGAGTTTTTAAATGGTTGTGGGGTACATATCGGGGCCGCTATCAATAGTATCTATCTACTATCTGGTTAATCTCCGGTGTCTACTATGAGTTTCATGTTGGGTGGGAAACAAACAGTAAAGAAGCCATTATCTGTATTTTTTAACTGAAGCCATTATCTGCCTGCTATTATTGGTTTTGGGTCTATCCACAGGTTGCTACCATCACTCTGAATTTCTGCATGCACTCCTTACATAATCTCACTATGTTTTATTCCTATGCATGACAGTTATTGTAAACAATGGAACTGAACATGTAGAGCAAAAGAGACGAGCCTTGCGTGGCAATAAAATTTCATGCAGACGTCGCTCCATGGTAGGCGCAAAGGTAGCCCCCCCCCCTCCACGCATTTCGGATTGTAATCGAGAGGAAGATATCTGTTCTGAGGGGGATTAAAAAGGAGAAGACAACTCCTATTTACCCCCTGAGGTCTTCGATCTAACTTAGCATGCTGATGTTGGTTATATCATGCATGTGGTGTCTTGCATTGCTTACTTTATACATCAAATATGTCATCTGCTTAGTTTAGACATCCTTTGTGCGAATGCCATCTGTTTAGTTTATTCATCGTTTATGTGAATTATGCAACGCCATCTTGTTTAGCCAGGCATCATATATGTGAATTTTGCAATGCCGTCCTGCTTAGCCAGTCATCTTATATGTAAATTATATCAGGCCATCCTTTTTTTCGTTACATATTACATTTGTCAAAAATGTTATTACATTCAACTGCTCTTCGTGTGCATCAGCCATTTGACACGGTGACAGCAAATTCTGGAGTGAAAACAAGGTCTTCGGAGCAGACTATGCTATCTGACGAAGCACATATCTCGTTGGTTACAGATAGCTCCTCAGAGGAGGATTCAGAGACAGATGACCATTCCTATCCCCCCCCCCGAGGTGTATGCTCTAACTTGGCAGGGTTATGTTGCTCATATCGTGCGTATGGTGTCTCGCATTGCTATGTCATTTGATTAGTTTAGACATGCTTTGTGTGAATGCCACATGTTCAGTGTCTAATTACCATATATGTGAATTATGCATTGCCATCTTGTTGCAAGACATTATATATGTGAATTATACAATGCTATCTTATCGCAAAGCATTATATATGTGAATTATGCAATAACATGTTGTTTAGCCAATCATCATGTATGTGAATTATATCATGCTATCATTTTTTTGTATTACGTGTTCCATTTGTCGACAACATTTGTATATTCAACTACTCTTCCTGTGCATCAGCCATTTGAAGCGGTGATGGAAGTATCTGGAGTGAAAACAAGGTATTCAGAGCAGACAATGCTACCTGCTGAAGCAGACAATGCTACCTGCTGAAGCAGACATCTTGCTGGTTACAGAGAGCTCCTCAGAGGAGGATTCAGAGACTGATGACTAGTCCTATTTTCCCCGTGAGGTCTATGCTCAAACTTGGAAGGGTTATATTACCCATGTCATGCATGTTGTCTTGCATTGCTTAGTTTTTACATCATATATGGATTGCCATCTGCTTACTTGCTTACTATATAAATCATATATTTGAATTATATCATGCCATCATGTTTACATAGTACATACACATCATCTATCTGAATTATGGCATGGCAACCCATTTAATAAAGAAATCATATAGTTATATCATCTCATCCTGTTTAGTGTTTACAGTCATCATATTTTGAATTATGGCATTCTATCCGTGAATGTATGTGAATTATGGCATGCCAACCTATTTAATAAACACATTATATAGTTATGTCATGTCATCCTGTTTACATAGTCTCATATTTTGAACTATGTCTTTCCATCTTTTTTAGTTAGCCATCATAATGTGAAATTGTGTCATGCTATCCTGTTTAGTTAGCCATCATATATGTGAAATTGTGTCATGCTATCCTGTTTGGTTAGACAACATAAATATGAATTATTTCATGCCCTCTTTTATTCCCCACTATCCATTGCACCTGTCTATCATACAATGTCTATACTTTCAATTACTTTTCTTGTTTATCAGCCATTTCAATTGGAGAGCGTGATGGCAGTATCTAAGGGAGTAACAACACGGTCTTCAGAAAAGATAGTGCTACCAGTTGATGCAGATAGAACCACGGTTGTACTTGCCCAAGGACCAGATCCACCACACATAACCCAGACTCTTGCAGATTGTACCCCTACCCAGTTGGACAGAGAACCATCTACACCCCTTCTAACCCCAACCCCGACAGATAGTAACCCAGTTCCAGTTGACACAGCACCATCTCCACCACAGAGCACCCAAACACGAGCAGTTAGTAAGGGAACTGCAGTGCCCAAAGCACGAGGACCACCACTCCGAATCCCAACTCAACGCTTAAAGGAGAAGAAGATTTGTTCTCAGGTCAGGTTCTGTAGCTATGGTTCATACTCCTTTGCTGTTGCATGACTGTATTTACTCATACCAACTATTTTCAAATTTGAAGGATGGAATTGAAACTCCAATGGCGCAACAGGTATGTTTTAAACCTGTTTCTTTAACTGGTTTGCTGTTGTAACCTGCTCTATGTTGATTTCAGTTTCAATTGAATAAACAGTTATGTTCTCATGTCACGCACATTACAAGTGTTGTTATTGCTCTATAGTTACCCACACTTATATTCTGTCTATTCTGCTTTGTCTTGAACAAATATTATTTGAAATGTGTCTCTATCTTGATTTGGCAACAAAAACTAGAATGATATAGACCATAAAGTGACCATGGTACATAGATATATGTTTGTTTCATGTTGTTATCCTGTCCACTTTACTACTGAACTCATTTACCAAAATGAGTTTCATATACAACATGGTAAACATGTGATGTGTCTGCTTGTTTCTCTTTTAGAATGCGGACAAAATATTGGAGAACAGTACCGCGTTATCCAATGGTAAAGGAAGTAATGCAGATAAGGTTCAAGATAGTGAGACATCCCTGTTGGTCTCCAAGAAAGCTGATAAAAACTATCTTGACGACAGTGAGGGAACCCAAAAGTCATGTCTTGATGTAGTGTTTGAGTTACTGGCCACTATTGCTGGCACAAGCTCTTCGAACTCGCTGCCTGAATCAGTTCGTCTTCTTGAGTCTCAACTTCAAGTTGAAAGACATCGATCAGATGTGCTGCAATAGGAAGCTGAAGGACTGAGGAAGTCCCTGCAGAATTCAGATGCATATTTTCTGGTGCAACAGCAAGCGCTGGAGGATTTAAGCACCAAACAAGAGAAAGTTAATAAGCTTGCTAAGCATCTTGCCAGCATTATAGGTACCCAGGATATTGTTTCTTAAGATCTTCTGAAGTGGTTTCAGTTCTGGATTTGTTTTGCTGTGGCGTTTATTTGCGTTGGTCGCCAACTTGGATAACCAGTGTATATGATATGCTGCTTTGTTCCCTATATTTGCACTGGTGGCGAACTTTGATGCCCAGTGGATGTAATATGTGTAATAGCCGTGATAGCCTAGCGTTAGTTGCTTGCTTATTTATTTCCTTGTTCTCTTGTTTATTTGTTTGCTTGTAGTCATTGCAGTTCTTTTTCCGCGGTTAGCTAGTGGCTGCAATAACCTATTTTTTAAAACTAGGCCACAATAACCTGTTGGGGATCGTAGCAGAAATTAAAATTTTCCTACGCATCACCAAGATCTATCCATGGAGTATTCTAGCAACGAGGGGATAGGAGAGCATCTACATACCACTTGTAGATCGCAACGGAAGCATTCAAGGAGAACGTGGATGATGGAGTCGTACTCGCCGTGATCAACACACGTACGGTCAGCACCTCCGCGTTCAACACACGTACGGTCGGGATGACGTTCCTCCTTCTTGATCCAGCAAGGGGGAAAGAGAGGTTGATGAAGATCCAGCGGCACGACGGCGTGGTGGTGGATGCAGCAGAGTTCCAGCAGGGCTTCGCCAAGCAACTACGGAGAGAGGGAGAGGTGTAACGGGGAGAGGGAGGCGCCAAGGCTGCAGGGTGCGGCTGCCCTCCCTCCCCCCCTTTATATAGGCCCCCTAGGGGGGTGCCGGCCCTAGAGATCCATCTCCAGGGGGGCGGCGGCCAGGGGGGAGGCTTGCTCCCCAAGCCATGTGGGGCGCCCCCTGCCCTAGGGTTTCCAACCCTAGGCGCAGGGGGGAGGCCCATTGGGGGGCGCACCAGCCCACTATGGGCTGGTTCCCTCCCCAATTCAGCCCACGGGGCCCTCCAGGATGGGTGGCCCCACCCGGTGGACCCCCGGGACCCATCTGGTGGTCCCGTTACAATACCGGCGACCCCCAGATCATTCCTGATGGCCGAAACGACACTTCCTATATATAATTCTTTACCTCCGGACCACTCCGGAACCTCTCGTGACGTCCGGGATCTCATCCGGGACTCCGAACAACCTTTGGTTTGCTGCATACTAATATCTTTAACAACCCTACCGTCACCGAACCTTAAGTGTGTAGACCCTACGGGTTCGGGAGACATGCAGACATGACCGAGACGATCTCCGGTCAATAACCAACAGCGGGATCTGGATACCCATGTTGGCTCGCACATGCTCCTCGATAATCTCATCGGATGAACCACGATGTCGAGGACTTAATCAATCCCGTACTCAATTCCCTTCGTCTATCGGTACTATACTTGCCCGAGATTCGATCGTCGGTATACCGATACCTTGTTCAATCTCGTTATCGGCAAGTCTCTTTACTCGTTCCCGTAACACATCATCCCGTGAACAACACCTTGATCACATTGAGCTCATTACGATGATGTCTTACCGAGTGGGCCCAGAGATACCTCTCCGTCATACGGAGTGACAAATCCCAGTCTCGATTCATGCCAACCCAACAAACACTTTCGGAGATACCTATAGTGCACCTTTATAGTTACCCAGTTATGTTGTGACGTTTGATACACCCAAAGCACTCCTATGGTATCCGGGAGTTGCATAATCTCATGGTCTAAGGAATGATACTTGACATTCAGAAAAGCTCTAGCAAACGAACTATACGATCTTTTGTGCTATGCTTAGGTTTGGGTCTTGTCCATCACATCATTCTCCTAATGATGTGATCCCATTATCAATGACATCCCCATGTCCATAGTCAGGAAACCATGACTATCTATTGATCAACGAGCTAGTCAACTAGAGGATTACTAGGGACACATTGTGGTCTATGTATTCACACATGTATTATGATTTCCGAACAATACAATTATAGCATGAACAATAGACAATTATCATGAACAAGGAAATATAATAATCCTTTTATTATTGCCTCTAGGGCATATTTCCAACAGTCTCCCACTTGCACTAGAGACAATAGTCTAGTTACATTGTGATGAATCGCACACCCATGGAATTTTGGTGTTGATCATGTTTTGCTCTAGGGAGAGGTTTAGTCAACGGATCTGCCACATTCAGGTCCGTATGTACTTTACAGATCTCTATGTCTCCATTTTGAACACTTTCACGAATGGAGTTGAAGCGACGCTTGATATGCCTTGTCTTCCTGTGAAACCTGGGCTCCTTCGCAAGGGCAATTGCTCCAGTGTTGTCATAGAAGAGAGTCATCGGGTCCGACGCATTGGGTATGACTCCTAGGTCGGTAATGAACTCCTTCACCCAGACTGCTTCTTGTGCTGCCTCCGAGGCTGCCATATACTCTGCTTCACATGTAGATCCCGCCACGACGCTTTGCTTGCAACTGCACCAGCTTACTGCCCCTCCATTCAAAATATACACGTATCCGGTTTGTGACTTGGAGTCATCCAGATCTGTGTCGAAGCTGGCGTCGACGTAACACTTTACGACGAGCTCTTCGGCACCTCCATAAACGAGAAACATATCCTTAGTCCTTTTCAGGTACTTCAGGATGTTTTTGACCGCTGTCCAGTGTTCCTTGCCGGGATTACTTTGGTACCTACCTACCAAACTTACGGCAAGGTTTACATCGGGTCTGGTACACAGCATGGCATACATAATAGACCCTATGGCTGAGGCATAGGGGATGACACTCATCTCTTCTATATCTTTTGTCGTGGTCGGGCATTGAGCCGTGCTCAATCGCACACCTTGCAATACAGGCAAGAACCCCTTCTTGGACTGATCCATTTTGAACTTCTTCAAAATCTTGTCAAGGTACGTACTTTGTGAAAGACCGATGAGGCGTCTCGATCTATCTCTATAGATCTTGATGCCTAATATATAAGCAGCTTCTCCAAGGTCCTTCATTGAAAACATTTGTTCAAATAGGCCTTTATGCTTTCCAAGAATTCCATATCATTTCCCATCAATAGTATGTCATCCACATACAATATGAGAAATGCTTCGGAGCTCCCACTCACTTTCTTGTAAACGCAGGCTTCTCCATAAGTCTGCATAAACCCAAATGCTTTGATCATCTCATCAAAGCGAATGTTCCAACTCCGAGATGCTTGCACCAGCCCATAGATAGAGCGCTGGAGCTTGCATACTTTGTTAGCATTCTTAGGATCGACAAAACCTTCCGGCTGCATCATATACAATTCTTCCTTAAGAAAGCCGTTAAGGAATGCCGTTTTGACGTCCATTTGCCATATCTCATAATCATAGTATGCGGCAATTGCTAACATGATTCGGACGGACTTCAGCTTCGCTACGGGAGAGAAAGTCTCATCGTAGTCAACCCCTTGAACTTGCCGATAACCCTTAGCGACAAGTCGAGCTTTATAAATGGTCACATTACCATCCGCGTCTGTCTTCTTCTTAAAGATCCACTTATTTTCTATGGCTCGCCGATCATCGAGCAAGTCATTCAAAGTCCATACTTTGTTTTCATACATGGATTCTATCTCGGATTTCATGGCTTCTAGCCATTTGTCGGAATCTGGGCCCGCCATCGCTTCTTCATAGTTCGAAGGTTCACTGTTGTCCAACAACATGATTTCCAAGACAGGGTTGCCGTACCACTCTGGTGCGGAACGCGTCCTTGTGGACCTACGAAGTTCAGTAGGAGCTTGATCAGAAGTATCTTGATCATCATCATTAACCTCCTCTCTAATCGGTGCAGGCACCACAGGAACATTTTCCTGAGCTGCGCTACTCTGATTTTGAAGAGGTAGTACTTCATCAAGCTCTACTTTCCTCCCACTTACTTCTTTCGCGAGAAACTCTTTCTCTAGAAAGGACCCGTTCTTGGCAACAAAGATCTTGCCTTCGGATCTGAGGTAGAAGGTATACCCAACTGTTTCCTTGGGATATCCTATGAAGACGCATTTTTCCGATTTGGGTTTGAGTTTTTCAGGTTGAAGTTTCTTGACATAAACATCGCAACCCCAAACTTTCAGAAACGACAGCTTAGGTTTCTTCCCAAACCATAATTCATACGGTGTCGTCTCAACGGATTTAGACGGTGCCCTATTTAAAGTGAATGCGGCTGTCTCTAGAGCGTATCCCCAAAATGATAGCGGTAGATCTGTAAGAGACATCATAGACCGCACCATATCCAATAGAGTGCAATTACGACGTTCGGACACACCATTACGCTGAGGTGTTCCAGGCGGCGTGAGTTGTGAAACGATTCCACATTTTCTTAAGTGTGTGCCAAATTCGTGACTTAAATATTCTCCCCCACGATCTGATCGTAAGAACTTTATTTTTCTGTCACGTTGATTCTCAACCTCACTCTGAAACTCCTTGAACTTTTCAAAGGTCTCAGACTTGTGTTTCATTAAGTAGACATACCCATATCTACTCAAATCATCAGTGAGAGTGAGAACATAACGATAGCCTCCGCGAGCCTCAACGCTCATTGGACCACACACATCTGTATGTATGATTTCCAACAAGTTGGTTGCTCGCTCCATTGTCCCTGAGAATGGAGTCTTGGTCATTTTGCCCATGAGGCATGGTTCGCACGTGTCAAATGATTCATAATCGAGAGACTCTAAAAGTCCATCAGCATGGAGCTTCTTCATGCCCTTGACACCAATGTGACCAAGGCGGCAGTGCCACAAGTATGTGGGACTATCGTTATGAACTTTACACCTTTTGGTATTCACACTATGAATATGTGTATTATCACGCACGAGATTCATTAAGAATAAACCATTGACCATCGGAGCATGACCATAAAACATATCACTCATATAAATAGAACAACCATTATTCTCGGATTTAAATGAGTAGCCATCTCGCATTAAACGAGATCTAGATACAATGTTCATGCTCAAACTTGGTACTAAATAACAATTATTGAGGTTCAAAACTAATCCCGTAGGTAAATGTAGAGGTAGCGTGCCGACGGCGATCACATCGACCCTGGAACCATTCCCGACGCGCATCGTCACCTCGTCCTTCGCCAGTCTCCGTTTATTCCGCAGCTCCTGTTTTGAGTTACAAATATGAGCAACGACACCGGTATCAAATACCCAGGAGCTACTACGAGCACTGGTAAGGTACACATCAATTACATGTATATCACATATACCTTTAGTGTTGCTGGCCTTCTTATCTGCTAAGTACTTGGGGCAATTCCGCTTCCAGTGACCATTTCCCTTGCAATAAAAGCACTCAGTTTCAGGTTTGGGTCCATTCTTTGACTTCTTCCTGGCAACTGATTTACCAGGCGCGGCAACCTCCTTGTCATCCTTCTTGAAGTTCTTCTTACCCTTGCCTTTCTTGAACTTAGTGGTTTTATTCACCATCAACACTTGATGTTCCTTTTTGATCTCCACCTCTGCAGATTTCAGCATTGAATACAACTCGGGAATGGTCTTTTCCATCCCCTGCATATTGTAGTTCATCACGAAGCTCTTGTAGCTAGGTGGGAGCGACTGAAGGATTCTGTCAATGACCGCCTCATCCGGGAGATTAACTTCCAGCTGAGTCAAGCGGTTGTGCAACCCAGACATCTTGAGTATGTGTTCACTGACAGAGCTATTTTCTTCCATCTTACAGCTAAAGAACTTGTCGGAGACATCATATCTCTCGACCCGGGCATGAGCTTGGAAAATCAATTTCAGCTCCTCGAACATCTCATATGCTCCGTGTTGCTCAAAACGCTTTTGGAGCCCCGGTTCTAAGCTGTAAAGCATGCCACACTGAACGAGGGAGTAATCATCAGTACGTGACTGATGGGCGTTCATAACGTCCTGGTTTTCTGGGAATGGTGGTTCACCTAGCGGTGCTTCTAGGACATAATGTTTCTTGGCTGCTATGAGGATGATCCTCAGGTTCCGGACCCAGTCCGAATAATTGCTGCCATCATCTTTCAGCTTGGTTTTCTCTAGGAACGCGTTGAAGTTGAGGGTGACATTAGCGTGGGCCATTTGATCTACAAGACATATTGTAAAGATTTAGACTAAGTTCATGATAATTAAGTTCATCTAATCAAATTAATGAATGAACTCCCACTCAGATTTGACATCCCTCTAGTCATCTAAGTGATACATGATCCGAGTCAACTAGGCCGTGTCCGATCATCACGTGAGACGGACTAGTCATCATCGGTGAACATCTCCATGTTGATCGTATCTTCTATATGACTCATGTTCGACCTTTCGGTCCTCCGTGTTCCGAGGCCATGTCTGTACATGCTAGGCTCGTCAATCCAACCTAAGTGTATTGCGTGTGTAAATCTGGCTTACACCCATTGTATGCGAATGTAAGGACCTATCACACCCGATCATCACGTGGTGCTTCGGAATGACGAACCTTAGCAATGGTGCACAGTTAGGGAGAACACATTTTTGATATTTTAATGAGGGATCATCTTATTTATGTTACCGTCGTTCTAAGCAGATAAGATGTAAAAACATGATAAACATCACATGCAATCAAATAGTGACATGATATGGCCAACATCATTTCGCTCCTTTGATCTCCATCTTCGGGGCGCCATGTTCATCGTCGTCACCGGCATGACACCATGATCTCCATCATCATGATCTCCATCATCGTGTCTTCATGAAGTTGTCACGTCAACTATTACTTCTACTACTATGCCTAACGCTTTAGCAATAAAGTAAAGTAATTACATGATGATTTAAGTTGACACGCAGGTCATAAATAAATAAAGACAACTCCTATGGCTCCTGCCGGTTGTCATACTCATCGACATGCAAGTCGTGATTCCTATTACAATAACAAGATCATCTCATACATCACATACATGATTCATCACAACTTCTGGCCATATCACATCACAAAGCACTTGCTGCAAAAACAAGTTAGACGTCCTCTAATTGTTGTTGCAAGTTTTTACGTGGCTGTTATAGGTTGCTAGCAAGAACGTTTCTTACCTACGTTAAAACCACAACGTGAATTGTCAATCTCTATTTACCCTTCATAAGGACCCTGTTCATCGAATCCGATCCAACTAAAGTGGGAGAGACAGACACCCGCCAGCCACCTTATGCAACTAGTGCATGTCAGTCGGTGGAACCGGTCTCACGTAAGCGTACGTGTAAGGTTGGTCCGGGCCGCTTCATCCCACAATACCGCTGAACCAAGATAGGACTAGTAACGGCAAGAAGAATTGAGAATTCGACGCCCACAACTACTTTGTGTTCTACTCGTGCATAGAAACTACGCATAGACCTAGCTCATGATGCCACTGTTGGGGATCGTAGCAGAAATTAAAATTTTCCTACGCATCACCAAGATCTATCCATGGAGTATTCTAGCAACGAGGGGATAGGAGAGCATCTACATACCACTTGTAGATCGCAACGGAAGCATTCAAGGAGAACGTGGATGATGGAGTCGTACTCGCCGTGATCCGAATCACCGATGACCTAGTGCCGAACGGACAGCACCTCCGCGTTCAACACACGTACGGTCGGATGACGTATCCTCCTTCTTGATCCAGCAAGGGGGAAGGAGAGGTTGATGAAGATCTAGCAGCACGACGGCGTGGTGGTGGATGCAGCAGAGTTCCAGCAGGGCTTCGCCAAGCAACTACGGAGAGAGGGAGAGGTGTAACGGGGAGAGGGAGGCGCCAAGGATGCAGGGTGCGGCTGCCCTCCCTCCTCCCCTTTATATAGGCCCCCTAGGGGGGGGCGCCGGCCCTAGAGATCCATCTCCAGGGGGGCGGCGGCCAGGGGGGGAGGCTTGCCCCCCAGGCCATGTGGGGCGCACCCTGCCCTAGGGTTTCCAACCCTAGGCGCAGGGGGAGGCCCATGGGGGGCGCACCAGCCCACTATGGGCTGGTTCCCTCCCCACTTCAGCCCACGTGGCCCTCCGGGATGGGTGGCCCCACCCGGTGGACCCCCGGGACCCATCTGGTGGTCCCGGTACAATACCGGCGACCCCCAGATCATTCCTGATGGCCGAAACGACACTTCCTATATATAATTCTTTACCTCCGAACCACTCCGGAACCTCTTGTGACGTCTGGGATCTCATCCGGGACTCCGAACAACCTTCGGTTTGTTGCATACTAATATCTTTAACAACCCTAGCGTCACCGAACCTTAAGTGTGTAGACCCTACGGGTTCGGGAGACATGCAGACATGACCAAGACGATCTCCGGTCAATAACCAACAGCGGGATCTGGATACCCATGTTGGCTCCCACATGCTCCTCGATGATCTCATCGGATGAACCACGATGTCGAGGATTTAATCAATCCCGTACTCAATTCCCTTCGTCTATCGGTACTATACTTGCCCGAGATTCGATCGTCGGTATACCGATACCTTGTTCAATCTCGTTACCGGCAAGTCTCTTTACTCGTTCCCGTAACACATCATCCCGTGAACAACACCTTGATCACATTGAGCTCATTACGATGATGTCTTACCGAGTGGGCCCAGAGATACCTCTCCGTCATACGGAGTGACAAATCCCAGTCTCGATTCATGCCAACCCAACAAACACTTTCGGAGATACCTATAGTGCACCTTTATAGTTACCCAGTTACGTTGTGACGTTTGATACACCCAAAGCACTCCTATGGTATCCGGGAGTTGCATAATCTCATGGTCTAAGGAATGATACTTGACATTCAGAAAAGCTCTAGCAAACGAACTATACGATCTTTTGTGCTATGCTTAGGTTTGGGTCTTGTCCATCACATCATTCTCCTAATGATGTGATCCCATTATCAATGACATCCCCATGTCCATAGTCAGGAAACCATGACTATCTATTGATCAACGAGCTAGTCAACTAGAGGATTACTAGGGACACATTGTGGTCTATGTATTCACACATGTATTATGATTTCCGAACAATACAATTATAGCATGAACAATAGACAATTATCATGAACAAGGAAATATAATAATCCTTTTATTATTGCCTCTAGGGCATATTTACAACATAACCATGGGCTAATATTTACTGTAGTGACACTGGGCCTCCTACTGGCCGTAGAAACAGTGGGCCTTCTATGGGTCGTAGAAACAATGGGCCTTCTACGGGCCGTAGAAACAATGGGCCTTCTGCAGGCCGTATTATCAATGGGCCTTATACAGGCCGTATAATCAATTGGCCAAACATGGGCCAAACAGACCGCATTATGGCCGTAAATGGGCTAGAGTTGGAATCCTCCGTTCATGGGCCAACCATAACGGGCCATCATTAATAGGCCGTATTTGATGACGCTATGAAATCGGCCCAACGTATTAACGGACCACAAACGGGGCGACTGTAACCACGGCTGAATTTGGCCCACAAGCAGAAAATGACAGTAACGGGCCGTAAGTAAACGAATGCTGGAAATGAGCCCAAGAATAAATGGGCTCTGAGAAGGCCGAAAGATAACATGGGCTGGAAACAGCCCAATGGAGTAACCGGCCGTTAATGGGTATAAAGTGATACATTGTTCATTACGGGCCAATTTCACCACGGACCGTTAATGGGTGTAAAGTGATACACTGTTCATTACGGGCCAGTTTCACCACGGGTCGTTAGTAGGCCAAGAGTTACATAGGGCCTCATATGGGCTGAAAGACGTCATGGGCCATACATGGGCCAGAAGTGAAAATGGGCTGGAATCATATTGGATGGCCCAGATGACGGTACTGGGCCTAATTCGGATAGGGCGTAGCGGGCCTTGAGTTAGCGGGCTGTAAATGGGCTATACACGAACAGGCCGTTAACAAGCTTTCCATGGGCCGGCCCGGCACCTTTTGACCAAGTCAAATGGGTCGGCCTTTTCACAGGAATGGGCCTCTGTTGGGCCGTGCCACATGTCGACGTATCATAGGCGCCTATCTGACCCACTGACGAGCTGACACGTGTTTCGTCGGGCCAATAAGAATTTTACACGTGGAAATTTCCCATTGGTCGGGGCTGTTAACGGGTTATCGGATCCAAAACCCGACCCGATAGCTTAACGGTGTTCCGTTACGATGGATGCCACGTGTCGGTCACCCTTGACGAAAGCACTTCTGTGACGCGCGATTTACCGTCATGGAAGTGGACACTTCCGTGATGATAATTTTGGTAATGTCATGGAACACTTCTACGACAGCACAGGTATGACTATCTTGATTCTGTCATAAATTTGTCATGGATGTACATGCATGACAAAAAACGCGACCTACTGTGACAAACGCGTATCATCACGGAAGTGTATTTTTTTTGTAGTGCATAGGTTCATGGGCGGAACCCGCAAGTTGGTCACCAAAACATACATCAAGTGAATCACGTGATATCCCATTGTCACCACAGATACGCACGGCAAGACATACATCAAGTGTTCTCAAATCATTAAAGACTCAATCCGATAAGATAACTTCAAAGGGAAAACTCAATCCATTACAAGAGGGTAGATGGGGAGAAACATCATAAGATCCAACTATAATAGCAAAGCTCGCGATACATCAAGATCTTATCACATCAAGAACACGAGAGAGAGAGAGAGAGAGAGAGAGAGAGAGAGAGAGATCAAACACATAGCTACTGGTACATACCCTCAGCCCCGAGGGTGAACTACTCCCTCCTCGTCATGGAGAGTGCCGGGATGATGAAGATGGCCACCGGTGAGGGTTCCCCCCTCAGGCAGGGTGCCGGAATAGGGTCCCTATTGGTTTTTGGTGGCTACAGAGGCTTGCGGCGGCGGAACTCCCGATCTATTCTGCCCCCGATGGTTTTAGGGTATATTGATATATATATATAGGCGAAAGAAGTCGGTCAGGGGAGCCACGAGGGGCCCACGAGGGTGGAGGGCGCGCCTGGGGGGGTAGGCGCGCCCCTGCCTCATGCTCTCCTCGTTGATTCCCTGACGTGTACTCCAAGTCCCCTGGATTGCTTCCGTTCCAAAAATAACTCTCCCGAAGGTTTCATTCCGTTTGGACTCCGTTTGATATTCCTTTTCTGTGAAACACTGAAACAAGGGAAAAGACATGAACTGGCACTGGGCTCTGGGTTAATAGGTTAGTCCCAAAAATCATATAAAAGTGTTTAATAAAGCCCATAAACATCCAAAACAGATAATATAATAGCATGGAACAATAAAAAATTATAGATACGTTGGAGACGTATCACCTCCCGTGCCTCCGGTGTATCTTTTGTCTTCCCATACACGCCCAAGAAGCCTAGCAGGTTCACGCAAAGGTTCTTCATCACGTGCATCACGTTGATTGAAGAGCGGACCTCTAGGTCTTTCCAGTAGGGTAGGTCCCAAAATATAGATTTCTTCTTCCACATGGGTGTGTGTCCCTCAGCGTCATTCGGAACAGATAGTCCGCCGGGACCCTTTTCAAAGATTACATGTAAATCATTGACCATAGCAAGTACGTGGTCACCGGTACGCATGGTGGGCTTCTTCTGGTGATCTGCCTCGCCTTTGAAATGCTTGCCTTCTTTCGACATTGATGGTTAGTCGGAAGAAATCGACGATGCCCTAGGTACACATTCTTCCTGCATTTGTCCAGGTATATACTTTTGGTGTGAGCTAAACAGTGCGTGCATGTGTGGTATCCCTTGTTTGTCTGTCCTGAAAGGTTACTGAGAGCAGGCCAATCATTGATGGTTACAAACAGCAACACATGCATGTCAAATTGCTCCTGTCTCTGCTCATCTCACACACGTACACCGTTTCCATTCCACAGCTGTAAAAATTCTTCAACTAATGGCCTTAGGTACGCATCAATGTCGTTGCCGGGTTGCTTAGGGCCTTGGATGAGAACTTTCATCATAATGAACTTCCGCTTCATGCACAGCCAAGGAGGAAGGTTAGATACATAGAGTCACGGGCCAAGTGTTGTGATTGCTGCTCTGCTCCCCAAAAGGATTAATGCCATCCGCACTTAAACCAAACCATACGTTCCTTGAGTCACCTGCAAACTCCTCCCAGTTACTTTCTCTCGATTTTTCTCCACTGCGACTCGTCAACGGGTGCTCTCAACTTCCTGTTTTTCCTACGGTCCTCTCTGCGCCATCGCATCAACTTGGCATGCTCTTTGTTTCTGAATAGACGTTTAAACTGTGGTATTATAGGAGCATACCACATCACCTTGGTAGGAACCCTCTTCCTGGGGCACTCGCCGTCCATCACCAGGGTCATCTCGTCTGATCTTATACCGCAATGCACCGCATACCGGGCATGCATTCAAATCCTTGTACGCACCGCGATAGAGGATGCAGTCATTAGGGCATGCATGTATCTTCTGCACCTCCAGTCCTAGAGGGCATACGACCTTCTTTGTTGTGTACGTACTGTCGGGCAATTCGTTACCCTTTGGAAGCTTCTTCTTCAATATTTTCAGTAGCTTCTCAAATCCTTTGTCAGGTACACCATTCTCTGCCTTCCACTGCAACAATTCCAGTACGGTACCGAGCTTTGTGTTGCCATCTTCGCAATTGGGGTACAACCCTTTTTTATGATCCTCTAACATGCGATCGAACTTCAGCTTCTCCTTTTCACTTTCGCACAGTCTCTTTGCATCAACAATGGCCCGGCGGAGATCATCATCGGGCACATCGCCTGGTTCCTCTTGATCTTCAGCTTCCCCCGTTGCAGCATCATTGTATTCAGGGGGCACATAGTTGTCATCATCCTCTTCTTCTTCGATGTCTTCCATCATAACCCCTATTTCTCCGTGCTTGGTCCAAACATTATAGTGTGGCATGAAACCCTTATAAAGCAGGTGGGTGTGAAGGGTTTTCGAGTCAGGGTAAGACTTCGTATTCCCACAGCTAGGGCATGGACAACACATAAAACCATTCTGCTTGTTTGCCTCAGCCACTGCGAGAAAATTATGCAGGCCCTCAATGTACTCGGAGGTGCGTCTGTTACCGTACATGTCGGTTCATTTGCGCACATTATATATAATTAAGTGTGTCAAAAACCATTACCAAACATCATGAATAGATAAGTGACCAGATTAATAGAAGTTCATCATCACATTAAAACCAAAGTACATACATAGTTCTCATTGAACAACATATAGTTCTCCAGAGCATCTAATTAAACCAGACATTGAAACTATGTAAAACATTTCAATGCAACAACAAATGCGATCATAATCGCAACCAAGGTAATAATTGATCTAAATCATACAAGTAAGAATTTTTTTTCTTTTAGAGAGAAGATAAGAACAAGAGGCTCACCACGGTGGTGCCGGCGACGAGATCGGCGCGGGCGATCGACGGCGGTGAAAATGGGGACGGGACATGACGGACCGCTAAACCTAGACAAATCTTGAGGAAAATGGAGCTTGGAGAGGAGAAAGCTTAAGTAGTGGCTCGGGCATTTCATCGAACACCTCATGTGCATACAAGGTGAGCTAGAGCACCACAAAGCCCTCTCCTCGCCGACCAGAAAAAACAGAGCAATGGAGTGCTCTGCTCGCGGTTCGTGGCTGGAACCGAGATTAAAGGCCCCCTTTGGTCCCGGTTCCAGCCACGAACCGGGACCAATGGTTGTGGGCCAGGAGCGAGGCCATTGGTCCCGGTTCGTGTCTGGAACTGGGACCAAACCCATTGGTTCCGGTTCGTGGCTGGAACCAGGACCAAAGGGGACAGATGAACCGGGACCAATGCCGCACGAGGCCTGGCCGGCCCCCTGAGCTCACGAACCGGGACCTATGCCCCCATGGGTCTGGTTCGTGACTGAACCGGGACTAAAATAGGCTTGCCAGGCCTGGACCAAAGCCCTGTTTTCTACTAGTGATAGTACAACCGAGGATAAGCCGATGCCGTCAGACAACGCTCGGACAACCCGCCATGGCCAGTCCGGCTACCCTTGACATGGGCGCACATATCGTTCCTCTCATGATTTGTCTTAGTCTAAAACTTATGTTAGTCTATTTGGCTACCCGCGGTGCTTTTATATTAATCCTGGGTGACACATGTTTGACTCAAACACCTAACCCTATGCTAATTATAAACCTATAAATGTAACACAGTTCGCACACATAATGTGTGACACGAAATTTTAACATTTTGCGGTTGCAATAGTATCTCCTTAACCTCTAATAATCCATTCCGAAAGCGAGAGTTCCTAGATGATGATTCACATAATCACGTTGAGCAACAAGTCCACCCTTTGTTCGTAAATATAAGATGTTTTGGCACTTTAATTTAAACTCTTAAAACGGTTTATACTTACAAACAGAGGTATACAGAGTACTTTGTTTGAATTACAGGAGTATTTTGATGTAGTAACACCTCAAAGTATACCATGTCTCTTCCTCTTGCTTTAGCAAGCTTGATTAAGCTAAAAGAACAAGCGCTGGTTCCTTTCATCGCTGGTGATGCCGGTGATAATCTTGATCATCTCCTCCCGCTCGCGGATGCGCGCGTCCGCGGCGTCCGACTGCTCCGCCGTCAGCAGGAGCTCCTCCACGCGGCCCTCGTGCTCCTCCTCCGCGGCCCGCAGCTCGGCCACGGCCTTCCCCGTGCGCTCCTCGGCTTCCCGCCTCCTCGCCTCGGCCGCCTCCCTCTCCGTCTCCGCCGCGGCCAGGGCACGCTCCAGGGCCATCACCTCCTCCTCCAGGTTCTCGACCACCTCCGCCTCCGACGCCACGGCCTCCTTGACGGCCAGCAACCTGCCCCGCATCTGCGCCTCCTCTTCCGACACCGCGCCGCCGAGGACGGCCAGCACCGACGACCAGCACGACGACATGGCTGATCGACGGGCGTGTTCTCGTGTCGATCCGCTCTTGCACCGGAGATGCCACCAGCAAGATAACAAAACTTATTTTACGTCCTGTGTACAAGGGAGGTGGCTACCTGATTTATCCCTGGTCCGGTCACGGACGGTGTCCCGATCCTCCAACTCTTCTGCTTCTCTCAGGCCTTGTTCGACTCGGAGACGGGAGCGGGCCGCGGCCGCGAAGCGCGAGCTGGGCTTTGAGTCTTTCCAAAAGCAAAAGGATTTTGTTGCTGCCTTCTGTATGGGCCCAAGCCGTATCGCGTTTGGTTTTGAGCCGAGCCCAAGCATCTCCCTAGGAAGAAAAGAACAAAGAGTAAACCCAGCCCACTCGCCGGCGTCCCGACCAGCGGGATGGAGGAAGAGAAGGCGGCGGCGTACTACGACGAGCTCAACCGCAAGGGCGAGGGCGCCCGTCGCTTCAAGCAGGGTCTCGGCTTCTCCTCCGACGACCCCCAGCCTGCCTCTTTCCCGTCCAAGCCCAGCACCACCTCCTCCTCCTCGTTCCTCTCCAGCTTCGTCCGCGCCGGCGCCACCCCTACCCCCACCAGGCCGTCTCTGCCTCCCGAGGCTCCACCCCGCCAGCGCCGTCGCTCTCGCTCGCCCTCCCCATCCCGTCCTCGGCCGCGGTCGAGGTCCCCGTCTCGCTCGCGCCGGCGCCGGTCAAGGTCTAGGTCCCGGTCGAGGGAGCGGAGGCGCCGGTCCAGGTCGAGGGAGAGGGGGGACCGCAGGGCGTCGCACCACCGGTCTAGGTCGAGGTCGCGCTCGCCGCCTCGCCGGAGTGGCAGGAGCTCACATGCCGAAGGCCGGCGTGACAGGCATGGGGATCGGCGGCGCGACGACGGCGGCCAGAGCCGTCATAACTCGAAGGGGCGCGGCGGTACGGATGGCGGTAAAGTGGACTACTCAAGGCTTATTGAAGGATACGATAGAATGGTTGGTTCCATCTTTCAATTACTGCCTCGTAACTTAATACTACTGTGCCGATTGTGCAGCAGTGTTGTTTATCTGTAGTATTTTCGGAGTGATTAGCTGTTGATCTTCTTGCAGACTCCTGCTGAGAGGGTCAAAGCAAAAATGAAGCTTCAGCTTTCAGAGACAGGTATTGCCACTTCTTCTTTTTCTGTTTATGGGCATTCCATGGATTATGCCCAATAGAGCGAGTACAGTGCATGATCCTGCAGTAGTGCTTCATATGTCGACTGTGAAATAAATCAACTATTGCACGCATGAGTAAAATGCTATTCAAATACATTAGGGAAAACCCTTTGTTATATTCATCCAGTAATTCGTAGTTCAGCGCACACACAGTTATTGTGTAGGTTGTGTACGATCTTCGTGCCTTATGGCTGTTTTTTTTTCATTGTTTTGAAGATTATATTGTTTATTTTCAATGTTTGACAGCTTCGAAGGATTCCACCCTTGGAACTGCCACTGTGAGTTGGGGGAGGTTTGAATTCAACAAAGATGCTCCACTTGATGAAGATGACAATGATGTTGAAGGTCAGGCTTCTTATGGCTGCCTTTTTTAGTGAACTGATTATCCCCTCTATATGTGGCGAGTTCTTGTACCATTTTAGACACCCACATATGGATCCAATATTAGTTTTTGAAAGTTTGGCTGGGTAGTTGAATATGAAGCTCTGCTAGGATTTTGTAATCCTACTATCCTAGTTTAGGGTGTAGCCCTATGGAGCACCGATACGGCGATACGGGATACGGCAATTTCTAGAAACAGCAATACGATGAGTATATATAAATAAAATAATTAATAAAATGACATGTAATAAAAACAAACATAATAAAATGTGTGAGATGAGGTCAAAATGTCGCCCCATTGGTTGCCTGATTGCCTTCATGCCTCTTTTCTTTTCATCCATGTCGTCAACTCCTCATGGTGTATGCAAAATAGAAAATACATCACATGATATTAGACTTGATAATTTGACATAGACAAGCGTGAAAAGTGGAAACATAAACATTAGCAAAACAATTGCAAGCAGTAACATAAACAAGCTGTAGGCACTAGGCAGTAGCAGGCTAGCAGCAAAGCAACAGCAAGCAACTAAGCTGTAGCAAGCAGTAGCAAGCACCAAGCAGCAACATCAGCAAGCTGTAGGTAGTAGCAGCAACGCAGCAATATCAGCGAGCAACGTCAATCTACATATTCTACAAGCAGCCACGAGCCAGCCACACATAGCCCAATTCGTACTCCAGCTTGGAGTAACAACTAACAAGCAGTAGCAAGTAGTAGCCACTAATGCTTGAAGACAAATAGATGAATGGATAGATCAACTAGAGAGGAGCAGAATTCGCTGGAGCTACTTACTTGCTGGCAGGTAGCGACTGACGGCGGCGACGGAGAAAACCGATTCAGTGGAGGCGGCAGCTTGTCGAGTTAACAGGGCAGCGAGCCAATTCCAGGCGGCGGCGGTGACCACTTCAGGCGGCGAGCGCCAGTATGTGGCGGCGGCGAGGCGAGTCCAGGAAGTTGGTTGTGGCGGCTCACTCATGCGCATCTCCCCTGTCGTGCGAAGAGAGTGGAAGAGAGAGGGGGACAGATGCTAGGTTTGGTACTGGGCTTCTACTGGGCTGGACGTTTTCCCCCGTATCATGGATAGTGAACAGCCCGTATCGTCGTTTTTTTTCAAACAAAATTTAAATCAAAAAATATGATACTCCGGCGATACGCGTATCGCGGCCGTATCGGCGCCGGTTCCAGACGGGGACACGCCAGTTTCCTACGTATCGCTGCTTCAGAGGTGTAGCCCACATTGCAAGTCCCTAGGATATAGCAAATTTCCCTCATGAAAAGTTAATTATGTTTACACACCCTAGCCAAATTTCTCATCAGCACATTCTTTTTTTTTTGATCGATTTACCTTTTATTACCTGTGTTGCAAGATGCACTCTACTCTAGGAAGGCAATATGGCTAATTGTCACAATGTGTATAATTCCATCTGAGAAAGTATATAGTTTGCCATCTTCGCTTAATATTTGTACACATAGTTAAGAGACCGGATGGTGTACTTAGTTGTTCTTGTTCTATTGTTCTATCAGGGTTTTATTGATGTAAAGTTGAGAATGGGTTTGGATCGCACCTAGAATATAGTATGTCTGCTTTGGAGACAAACCTTGGAATCCAAAGGTTTTAGAGCATCTCCAGCCGTTGGAGCCCCCAAGAACACTACCGAACCAAAAAAGTTGGTGTCTTGGGGGGGGTCAAATGCTTCATTCGGCTGAAATAGAAGTGCATGGGAAGGGCATCTTCCTAGCCACACTCCACCCCGACCAAAAGTTTGTGAGGAAAATGATTAAGTGGACCAAGAAAAACGACATGTGGATTTGCCGAAACTTACGCCGGCGCCCCCCAACGCGCTGGGTTTCGCCTGGGTTTGCCGGCGCTATTTTCACGTCCTGGGGGGGGGGGGGTGGAGATGCTCTTAGACTTAGTAGAACTAAAACTGAGTATATGAGGTGTGGTTTCAGTATTACTAGGCACGAGGAGGAGGAGGAGGAGGTTAGCCTTGATGGGCAGGTGGTGCCTCAGAAGGACACCTTTAGATATTTGGGGTCTATGCTGCAGAAGGATGGGGATATCGGTGAGGATGTGAATCATCGAATCAAAGCCAGATGGATGAAGTGGCGCCAAGCTTCTGGCATTCTTTGTGACAAGGGAGTGCCACAAAAGCTAAAAGGCAAGTTCTATAGGACGGCGGTTCGACCCGCAATGTTGTATGGCGCTGAGTGTTGGCCGACTAAAAGGCGACATGTTCAACAGTTAGGCGTGGCGGAGATGTGCATGTTGAGATGGATGTGTGGCCATACAAGGAAGGACCGAGTCCAGAATGATGATATACAGGATAGAGTTGGGGTAGCGCCGATTGAAGAGAAGCTTGTCCAACATCGTCTGAGATGGTTTGGGCATATTCAGCGCAGGTCTCCAGAAGCGCCCGTGCATAGTGGATGGCTAAAGCGTGCCGATAATGTCAAGAGAGGTCGGGGTAGACCGAACTTGACATGGGAGGAGTCCGTAAATAGGGATCTGAAGGACTGGAGTATCACCAGAGAACTAGTCATGGACAGGGGTGCGTGGAAGCTTGCTATCCATATGCTAGAACCATGAGTTGGTTGCGAGATCTTATGGGTTTCACCTCTAGCCTACCCCAACTTGTTTGGGACTAAAGGCTTTGTTGTTGTTGTTGTTGTTGTTGTTGTTGTTGTTGTTGCTATAGAGTTGATGCCGCTACACTTGGTTAATATACAGGTTTGGAGCACCCAGAATATGAGAATATAGTATACTGTGGTGTCTTTACTCTGTAGTTTGTATTAACGATAATTTACAACAGCTAGTGCAATACGTCAACTATTCAACCAACACCTTTATTGTGCTCTTCCTTGGCCACTGGAACTGGGATGCATCTTTTGAAGGATTGCAATGCCTATTTCTTGTTCTACACTATGCAAGATATTTAGTTCCTTGAGCTTGTAAGAAGCTTTGGTGTATGATTCTACACAGAAGTTTGAACCCTTTGTTTTGGCATGTCAAAATTTGTTGTCTGATAAGTGATACCCCATAATTTGTCTGTCCCTGCTCTCCTTTTTTTTAGTTGCTAATGACGACGCTACACTGGTTAAGCACATAGGGAAGAGCTTCCGACTTTCTACGGTGGAGGTACTTGTGCTATAAAACAGTGAATTTACAATTCTTATATTATATATTTTCCAACTTGTTCCTAACCAGCCGTATTTTGTATATGCCTTGTTGTTTGCATGTCATAGTCAAAGAATGAGAACATAGTTAGAGATGCACATGATGAGGCTATGTTTGGTGTACCTATGTCTTCGAATGTTGATACGGAAACATCTGAGGATGAGCTTAAAACCAATGGCGAAGGCAAGAAAGCTGAAGGTGTTGAAGCTCAACCTAGCAGTTCCCTCGTTAGCGATGAAGTAATTTCCCCTAGCTCTTCCATGCATTTTGTTTATTTCGGGTGTGCCAAAAGATACTGATGAAACAAAGTTCTGTTAGGTTCTGGCAATGCAAAAGATGTCATGGAGAGAGAGGATGGAGAAGTTGCGGCAGAATTCAAATACATGAAGTTAGTCCTTGCTAAAATGTTGAATACTGTATACTTACACATCTGCTGTTCTCCTCATACACACATTGTATGTATCAGTTGTAACATTTGGCAGCATTGTATTCAGGTCGATGTTTTGCGTAGTAATTCAATGTAAGATTTGTTGAGCAAACTGACCGTTGAAAGTTGTCCCTGTCATGATTCGAAGTGATTCTAAATAGGTGAATGGTTATTGCAGTTTTACCAGAAAACATACTAATTGAACTGAATACAACAGTGCCGTTTGGAGCTGTCAACTGTTTTGTTATCGGCTTCTTGAACGTATGTTTTGCCATTGTCACCCCTGGTTGCTTCAACTGTCAGTCTGTGAAGCCTAGCAATCACAGCCAAATCATGATTGAAGGTTATTGCAGTTTTACCAGAAAACATACTAATTGAACTGAATACAACAGTGCCGTTTGGAGCTGTCAACTGTTTTGTTATCGGCTTCTTGAACGTATGCTTCAACTGTCAGTCTGTGAAGCCTAGCAATCACAGCCAAATCATGATTGAATTCTTGAATGATGAAACCAACGTTATTCTGTCACCATCATTCAAGGTAACATTGATTTTACTAGAGCTGGAAACAGTACAGACAAGCATGACAATCTGGAAAATTATTGATTTGTAAAAAAAAGTGAGGGCAAAAAAACTAAATAATTTTCTTTACAAAAATTAAGACCATCTTTTTGCTCCTCTGCAAATTTCTCTAAGGATAAATGTCAACAGCCCTTTAATCTTGCAAGATGCATCTAAACCGAGCACGGCATATAGGCGTCGTGGCATTTGCATCCTTTGCACATGTGCTGCAAAATGTATGCTGATTTCCCTCTATGTTGATTTTAACAGCTTCTGACCACGCAAACCATTCCAGAAGTCCCGAGCTGTGGTTACCTTCTTTCCAGGTAGCTGAAGCTCCAAGACCTGATATGCACATGACAACAGGCAAATTTGAGAAAGCCATGGGCAAAACAAGCAGAATGTCATTGTTATGCCAAACGGAGTTCATACTTCAAGCCAAGTTGACCCACTGCAAGGAACGAGCAGCGAGTTCCCTGAGAATAGTATTTCGTTTTCGTCTCCGACTTTGTCACAGGACGTGGAAACATTCGTACTGATAACCTTGATGTCTAGAACATCAGGTTCGCCATTTTGGTTCATAAGTTGCAATTTTGCGCGGGTTCCTGGCCATCCTGCAAATGCTCGCACCTACCAGAGTTGGTTGGCAATAGCTTCCATGAGTACATTAAAGAATCAGAAAACTCACCTTGTTATGGAGAACTTTAGCTTCTTCGTCAAATGTCAGCCAGGACTCGTCCGAATTCATCTGGAAACAGATGTTTTCATGATAAATTAGTTGACTTGAAGTGCCAGTAGATTAGGGTTTTCAGTCTCAGCAAATGCGTTATTGGAACAAATTAAAAAGAATGCTAGTTACAGCCATATAAATACTAATATAGGAAGAAATATGCCCTAAGAGAACTTCAGTACACATCGTATAGAGTTACAGATGAACTTTAGAAACACAGGGTGGAGTAATGATAAGGTGAATGCAACAAATGGGCTTGCAATTCCCCCACATAAGCTTATAGCTGCACTTGGAAGCAAACAGTGAATTTGTTAAGGATTTTAGCAAGTCATCGCATATGAACTAAACTGTAGCAGGACGTTCAAAGCTCATGCAACTTGTTTATTATTTATTTCCGTCAATGATGATTAACTTTATAGCATCAGGCTTGATGTTAGATATTTTTTTCCTAGTGAATTTTGACAAACACTAGTACCGAGGAATTCTATACCCATCTGCATATCAAAGTATAGCTCAGCTCCAATCAAGAATCCCCAAGGGACCCCAAGAATTCTTGGTATACGCTCATTCCAATCTTAAATTCTCCTTAATTGAGTTGCATCAATTAAATAAGAAAAATATCTTTGTATCCACTCTTGTCCATTACTACCTTGGGCGCCAGTGTAGCTTTGGAGTCATCTTGTGGCTTTGCCTTTTGCTTAGCTGAACCATCAAGAACGGATGGTAGTTCATCCAGCAGTAGCTTGGACCCTATTAATACAACTTCAAAATTATCAAGTCCGAATAGCTCAAATTATCCTAAAATGTTGTTAAAATATTCAACCTGTTTCTCTATGAATTGTAAAGCGTAATCAACTAATCAAGTCTATCTAGGAGAGGTATACCAGTAGGAAGACCAACTCCATGTAATGACCATGGAAGAGATATATACATATAGTGATGGAATATGATCAGTTTGAGTTTATACCTATATTGAATAATATGGCAAGCAGCTCTGGTGCCTACAAACAAAATGATAAAAGATTTATCAAACAGAGACATTATGTAAAGCTGATAATCAAACAGAGCACAGCATCATCTGAAATTTAAATTATCTTCAGCTTCTAACATGAACTAACCAACCCTTGCACAGAAGCATCATCCAGTAAATTAGCAAACAAATAACATACAATGTCAGTTTAAATATGGTGCTCCCATGAAAAGTTTCCAATGTTGATCAGTCCTCACGAACACAGATAAACACCACACTAAAAGTATGATAGTGCATTCGAACTATTTTCATTCAACGAGCATCTATTTTCATTACCAAGAAAGGAATCCCGAAATGATGGTTATAATTTATAATGAATAGCAAGCGAGAAGCCTCAATTTTTCTAACTATTAGCATCAGCACAAAATGATTTCAGTAAACATATGACAGTGTCAAAGACTTGCATAACTGCTTTTGCATAGCAGTCAAGATGGTCCCTCAAACTGGCACAAGAACAAATATTGTCTACCTTGATGAATTCATCGACAGAAAACCTTTCGCAAGCAATCACTGGACCTGCATCCAAGGCACGGACAGTATATGCAAGGGAAACACCTGTTTCTGCAACACCATCCTACAGACATAGTCGATAACTTGGTATCTGTCGTAATTTGACTGGCTCAGAATTGTAATAGGTGCATCATACAGACCTGCAATGCCCTCTGCACAGGAGCTGCACCGCGATATAGAGGCAACAAACTTGGGTGTATATTAACTGTACCTGGTATACAAGGAGACATGACAAATGATCAGGGTTCAAGTTTCCAAACAACATTTTTGTAGAAAAATTCATTGTGCCACATATTGTTTCCTGTCAGAGTATGGTTAGTAACACTGGTTCCCCTAATCTTCACTGGTACTGGCTGGAAGTTCGGTTTGTGGGGAACTAGAGCAGAATCAGATCTAGCATGAATCATCCGACAAAGCTTGATTTGAAATTATTTGTAAACGTATTGCCTAATAATGGTGATGTATGGACATCGAGTGATCAGTGGCAACTCTCCGGTAACCATTAGTTCTCCTAGCCCTATGAATGATGATGCTAGCCTGCAATAAGCTGATATGAGGAGTGGATATTTGGGGAATGGGTGGATTCCATAAATATTGCAACCATTAAAAAAATGATCATGTGCAGTATCAATACCGTATGAAATAGAGACAAAAAGACCTGATTTGGTTTTGAGCCACTGCAACAAAACTACCAAAGTCAAGCAAACACGTTCCGTCCGGAAATACTTGTCGGAGAAATGCATAAAAATGGATGTATCTAGAACTAAAATACGTCTAGATACATCCATTCCTCCGACAAGTATTTCCGGACGGAGGGTAAAGTACAAGAACAAAATCTCAGTAGACAATAGTCGCTAGCCAATGTTGCTGGATTCCTAGTGAACCAGCATTACTGTTTGAAGGTGAGGTAATTATTGTTCATCATGCAGCACAACAATTGAACTAAAACAAAGGCAATGCTGGCAATTTGACAGACAGATTTCTGGACTTACCACATGGTGGGATGTCAAGAAACCTCTGTGGCAAAATGTTCCCGTAAGCAGCAGTGATGCAAAGTTCTGGTCTCACCCCCTTCAAGTCAGACAGAAAGGACTCCTGCATTGCAAGACAAACCACTATGAGCTGCACATCGTCGTACATTCGGCACCACAATAGCCTCGATGTGGAGAAGACTAGGAGAACGGTTCTGAAGAAAGCACCTCCCCAGCGCGCTCGGGGGTGAAGATGAGGTCGCCAGGGAACCCTCGCTCGAGCGCGAGCTGCGCGACGGCCGACGGCAACAGCTTCCTCCCCCTGTTCTTGGCGGCCGGCGGCTGCGTCACGACGGCAGCGACCTGGAATGCGGAGTTGGGGGAACTGGACGCGGCCAACAACGTGTCCAGGACCGAGGCAGCGACCTAAGGCGCGATCCGGATCATCGAATGAGACACTGGACTGGACGCTGGAAGTTTGCGGGAGGTGGTACCTGGGGAGATCCCAAGAAGACGATGTTCTTCTTCTTGGTGCCGGCGGCGGCGGATGTGGCCGAGGCAGATTTGGCGGCGCAGCAGAAGAAGCGGCGCAGCAGCGGCGGGGAGCAGCGCGCCATGATTCTTTGGACTGGAAATTTGGGATAGGGATTTGGGGCTGAAGGAAGAGAAAACGGTGACGCTAAATCCTCAGGCTCCCATTGGAGATTGGAGGGCCAAGATTGAATTCAGTTTATTTGACTTTATTTATTAATAAAAGATGTTAGTCTATGTTCCAAAAAAAAGATGTTAGTCTATTTGATTCCCTTGATTCAAAAGATTTCTTATGAGTTTTGGAGGATAGATTGTTATGATTCTTCTACGTGGACTATTTGCTTTATAGGATTATAAGTTCTTTTTTAATGATTTTGTTTGCATTGTGTTTCAAAGAAAAAAATACAACTACTTAGACCATCTACAATCAGACTTGGCAAATCCGCTCCCCAAGTGTACGTGGGAGCATTCGGACACGTCCGTTGACAGTGTCGGACGGACCCTCATTTCTCCTCCTGGACAACCACACCCTGGTATCCAAACTCTCATTTTCTTGCAAAATCATGCACGTCCATTATATAAATTCGTCATCAATTCAACAAAGCAAAATAATGATAATTCAACAATTCAACACATGCTAAGATAAAATTCACACATAGATAGGGGACGCATGAACGAATCAAACGTCTCCATTCTTGCACTCGTTGATCCTCTTTATATACAAATAGGTGATACACGAATGAATCAAACATCTTCATTGCTGCGCTCGTTGATTCTCTTCTTCATGTTGATGAACCACTTCTTATCTTCCTCATCCGAGCGGTTGGCGTCCTACAACATGATTCTTGACTCCTCTGTTTCCCTCGCAAGCATCATCTTCCTCTCTCGAGCTTGATTCCTTGCATTGTCGTCGCATTTTCATGCTCTCTTTTTGCATATTTCTCTTGCTTCTCCAAGTTGAGACAGTCGGGGCGCTCACAGACTCCGCCGAGGCATCTTCCATGGCAGTGGTGGGGGATGGGGTACTCAGTGTCAACATCTAGGATGGCTGAATCAGGCAGTGAACAAAGAATGGCGACGCGGACAGGGAGCAAGGGTGGAGGAGGGAGATGGCTCAAACGTGGGAAAGAGGTTACTGAGGCGGGAGAGAGGCGGGCAATTTGGAGCGGATTTGAGATAGGACGGTCTGTGCGTCAGTATACTCGCCCCACATATGGGCTGCGTTTGAAGGGGTGTTGGTCAGCGCGGACATTTGGGTTGGCTGCGCGGGATCCGATTGAATGACTTTCTCCGGACTGGGTAGTGACTGGGTTGTCCGGCCGAACATCTGAGGGGAGCTTGATGGGTCCAATTGTATATACTCTTAGATGGAAAAAAAGTACTTGCTTTCTGTGGGCGCAGTCAAAAGAACACTCACACCATAATTAGCCATGTACATTTAGGGTGGGCTTTAAGTGGGCATGACACTGGCATCCTATATTTTTCTTATTTATGCGCGGAGTCCTATCAATCAAATAGGGGATATAGTTACAACAAATGACTCTTCCCAAAATATATGAATAGATAGAAAATTTAGGGTATATAAAGAAACATAAAGAAAAAAAAAGACCGCAATATCGGAGAGTGTTTTCCTCTGCTTTTATCAAGCTTGTCATGTCTAACCAACTAAGTTGCCATGATAAATTTTTAGGATTTGTGGAGGCGAAAAATTGCCATGTAGCATGAAAAGACAAAAAAATGCCACGTTGCATAGAGAAAATGCCATTCATTTGATCGTGATAGGACGGATTTGAGGACGTCCACTGGATCCCCAAAAAATGTGACTTTCGCCAATTATCATTTCCCGAAAAAACTTATAGGACTCAATCCTGCAATCAAACAATTCACACAGAAAAAATTCTTAAGGATTATTCTAACGAAACTACTTTGTGCACAATGGGTGCGTGGCTGATTTATGCATAATGCAAGATCGGAAGATGTCCTGCAGTTTGCTTCCTCACTCTGTTAGAATAATCCAAGGCACTCCGTCGAACCATCAAGGATCAAGCAATCACACGAGACACGGCACCGAGATTTGTTAACGAGGTTCACCGATATGGCTACATCCCCGGGGCCTGACTATGGGCGCTCCTCCTCATGACACCGTCACAATACCGCAACCCGGCCGACCGGGCGCCGTCACACGCCGTCGGCTCCCCCGCGTGCCCGTGATATTATGTTGGCATAGGTTACATTATGTGTCTACCCCCGATATATATAAGAGGCCTAAGGTACAAGTGTCTTATTAGAACACAACTTCTACCCTGTCTACACACAGTACGACTCCAAGTCCAACTGTAACCTAACTTGTACAATAATATTCGACACAGCTCTAACAAACTCCACCTTGGCGAATATTCTCCACCACCTTGAATCCGTCCGTGCGTCGAACCTCCAAGTACATTGGACTTGAGATACGCCATGAGCACCGCTGCTACTCCCAGACTCCACGTGACTCCACCTGCAACTGTAGCCCTTCTTGTCTTCATCACAATCAACACTCGACCAAAATTAAGTTCCTCATTACTCTACCTTGTGCTCCCAACTTCTGAAGTATCCGTTCAACACCATCACACACCGACCACGATCTGCGTGAAAAATGAACAACTCACATATTGGACGTCACATATAAGAGTTACCTGAACTCAACATCACCGCTCTTTCATGACTGCTTTTCTGAAACTTGAAAGAATTTCACCGTCGCCATGTGTCACCCTGAGTCAAATTCACAGTTGTCTCATCCTTTTTTCCCGGATAGTCTCTAACATGTCCCATAGCTATAGCACTCCGCCTCCTTCTGTATCTGTCATCTGCACTTTGCCATGTGCACTCAACACAACAGAATATACGACCATGTACTCTCTAAGCTTCTGACATTAAGACTTTCTGCCACTTTCTCAGATTCTCTATGGTCAACTCCTGTCCATCAACTAGCACCGATAGACCCAGTCACCAACTTGAACCTAGTACTCGTCAACACTGTTTCAGCACCCCTGCACAACTTGTCTGACCACATGTCTGACCACCAGTGCCTTGGTTTATCGCTGTGTCCCGTGCTTACCGCACGCCTCGCCGCAATCACCACGTCGAGCCTCTGCTGTCCTGGTCGAGTCTCTCGGGTAGCTAGCCCCCACTGCCTCAACCCCCACTGCAGAGAACCACCGATCATCACCGGCCGATGCCGAGTATCACGTCTCCTTCAGACCACTTGTACCCAGTCTGAACCACGTGTCTCTCGCCTTCCCGCTGAAATAGGCTACGATTCTCCGTATCCTTACGTCGTAGCCCCTCCATCAGCACAGAGTGAAGTCGTCCATCAGACTCCAGCTCCACCTTCAACATGACTCCATGTAGCTGGCCATGCTACCCTCGCGCCCTGTCGACTTCAAGCTCTCATGTGTGCACTGCCTTGAATCAACCCTGCGCCATAGTCTTGTCGAAGCCGCACAAGCCCTCGGGCCTGCACCACGTGTTTCCACGCCCCAGAAGTCGGCCACCATCAGCATCACGCTCCTATGTCGTCATCGCTGAAAACACCGCCGTCTTCTACTTTGACCGTGAAGGAAATATGCCCTAGAGGCAATAATAAAGTTATTATTTATTTCCTTATATATCATGATAAATGTTTATTATTCATGCTAGAATTGTATTAACCGGAAACATAATACATGTGTGGATACATAGACAAACAGAGTGTCACTAGTACGCCTCTACTTGACTAGCTTGTTAATCAAAGATGGTTAAGTTTCCTAACCATAGACAAAGGAGTTGTCATTTGATTAACAAGGTCACATCATTAGTTGAATGATCTGATTGACATGACCCATTCCATTAGCTTAGCACCCGATCGTTTAGTATGTTGCTATTGCTTTCTCCATGACTTATACATGTTCCTTTGACTATGAGATTATGCAACTCCCGTTTACCGTAGGAACACTTTGTGTGCTACCAAACGTCACAACGTAACTGGGTGATTATAAAGGAGCTCTACAGGTGTCTCCAAAAGTATTTGTTGGGTTGGCGTATTTCGATATTAGGATTTGTCACTCCGAATGTCGGAGAGGTATCTCAGGGCCTTCTCGGTAATGCACATCACATAAGCCTTGCAAGCATTGCAACCAATAAGATAGTTGCAAGATGATGTATTACGGAACGAGTAAAGAGACTTGCCGGTAACGAGATTGAACTAGGTATTGGATACTGACGATCGAATCTCGGGCAAGTAACATACCGATGACAAAGGGAACAACGTATGTTGTTATGCGGTCTGACCGAAAAGATCTTCGTAGAATGTGTAGGAGCCAATATGGGCATCCAGGTCCCGCTATTGGTTATTGACCAGAGATTTGTCTCAGTCATGTCTACACTGTTCTCGAACCGCAGGGTCCGCACGCTTAAGGTTACGATGACAGTTATTATGAGTTTATGCATTTTGATGTACCGAAGTTAGTTCGGAGTCCCGAATGAGATCACGGACATGACGAGGAGTCTCGGAATGGTCGAGACGTAAAGATTTATATATTGGACGACTATATTCGGACATCGGAATGGTTCCGAGTGGTTTCGGATAAAACCGGAGTGCCGGAGGGGTTACCGGAACCCCCCGGGGAAGTAATGGGCCTTATTGGGCCCAAGGGGAGAGAGAGGGCAGCAGCCAGGAGGTGGCGCGCGCCCCCCTCATGAGAGTCCGAATTGGACAAGGAGGGGGGGCGCGACCCCCCTTTCCCTCTCCCTCTCCCTCTCTTTCCTTCTCCCCTCTCTTCCTAGTTGGACTAGGAAAGGGGAGTCCTACTCCCACTAGGAGGAGGACTCCCCCTCCCTTTGGCGCGCCCCAATAGGGCCGGCCGGCCTCCCCCTTGCTCCTTTATATACGGGGGCAGGGGGGCACCCCAAGACACACAAGTTGATCTTCGTGATCGTTCCTCGGCCGTGTGCGGTGCCCCCCTCCACCATATTCCACCTCGGTCATATTGTCGCGGTGCTTAGGCGAAGCCCTGCGTCGGTAGTTCATCAAGATCGTCACCACGCCGTCGTGCTGACGAAACTCGTCCCGAGAGCTTTGCTGGATCGGAGCCCGGAGAACGTCATCGAGCTGTACGTGTGTCAAGAACTCGGAGGCGCCAGAGTAACGGTGCTTGGATCGGTCGGATCGGGAGGACGTACGACTACTTCCTCTATGTTGTGTCAACGCTTCCGCTTCGGTCTACGAGGGTACGTAGACAACACTCTCCCCTCTCGTTGCTATGCATCACCATGATCTTGCGTGTGCGTAGGAATTTTTTTGAAATTACTACGTTCCCCAACAGTGGCATCCGAGCCTAGGTTTTTATGGTTTGATGTTATGCACGAGTAGAACACAAGTGAGTTGTGGGCGATATAAGTCATACTGCCTACCAGCATGTCATACTTTGGTTCGGCGGTATTGTTGGATGAAGCGGCCCGGACCGACATTACGCGTACGCTTACGCGAGACTGGTTCTACCACCGTGCTTTGCACACAGGTGGCTGGCGGGTGTCAGTTTCTCCAACTTTAGTTGAACCGAGTATGGCTACGCCCGGTCCTTGAGAAGGTTAAAACGGAGTCTATTTGACAAACTATCGTTGTGGTTTTGATGCGTAGGTGAGATTGGTTCTTGCTTAAGCCCGTAGCAGCCACGTAAAATTTGCAACAAACAAAGTAGAGGACGTCTAACTTGTTTTTGCAGGGCATGTTGTGATGTGATATGGTCAAGACATGATGCTAAATTTTATTGTATGAGATGATCATGTTTTGTAACCGAGTTATCGGCAACCGGCAGGAGCCGTATGGTTGTCGCTTTATTGTATGCAATGCAATCGCCCTGTAATGCTTTACTTTATCACTAAGCGGTAGCGATAGTCGTAGAAGCATAAGATTGGCGAGACGACAACGATGCTACGATGGAGATCAAGGTATCGCACCGGTGACGATGGTGATCATGATGGTGCTGCGGAGATGGAGATCACAAGCACAAGATGATGATGGCCATATCATATCACTTATATTGATTGCATGTGATGTTTATCTTTTTATGCATCTTATCTTGCTTTGATTGACGGTAGCATTATAAGATGATCTCTCACTAAATTATCATAGTAATAGTGTTCTCCCTGAGTATGCACCGTTGCGAAAGTTCTTCGTGCTGAGACACCACGTGATGATCGGGTGTGATAGGCTCTACGTTCAAATACAATGGGTGCAAAACAGTTGCACACGCGAAATACTCAGGTTTAACTTGACGAGCCTAGCATATAACAGATATGGCCTCGGAACACGGAGACTGAAAGGTCGAGCGTGAATCATATAGTAGATATGATCAACATAGTGATGTTCACCATTGAAACTACTCCATCTCACGTGATGATCGGACATGGTTTAGTTGATTTGGATCACGTGATCACTTGGAGGATTAGAGAGATGTCTATCTAAGTGGGAGTTCTTAAGTAATATGATTAATTGAACTTAAATTTATCATGAACTTAGTCCCTGATAGTATCTTGCTTGTTTATGTTGATTGTAGATAGATAGCTCGTGTTGTTGTTCCGTTGAATTTTAATGCGTTCCTTGAGAAAGCAAAGTTGAAAGATGATGGTAGCAATTACACGGACTGGGTCCGTAACTTGAGGATTATCCTCATTGCTGCACAGAAGAGTTACGTCCTGGAAGCACCGCTGGGTGCCAGGCCTGCTGCTGGAGAAACGCTAGATGTTATGAACGTCTGGCAGAGCAAAGCTGATGACTACTCGATAGTTCAGTGTGCCATGCTTTACGGCTTAGAACCGGGACTTCAACGACGTTTTGAACATCATGGAGCATATGAGATGTTCCAGGAGTTGAAGTTAATATTCCAACAGAATGCCCGGATTGAGAGATATGAAGTCTCTAATAAGTTCTATAGCTGCAAGATGGAGGAGAATGGTTCTGTCAGTGAGCATATACTCAGAATGTCTGGGTATTATAATCACTTGAATCAACTAGGAGTCAATCTTCCGGATGATTGTGTCATTGACAGAATTCTCCAATCACTGCCACCAAGCTAGAAAGGCTTCGTGATGAACTATAATATGCAAGGGATAGATAAGACAATGCCCGAGCTCTTCGCAATGCTAAAGGCTGCGGAGGTAGAAATCAAGAAGGAGCATCAAGTGTTGATGGTCAATAAGACCACTAGTTTCAAGAAAAAGGGCAAAGGGAAGAAGAAGGGGAACTTCAAGAAGAACAACAAACAAGTTGCTGCTCAAGAGAAGAAACCCAAGTCTGGACCTAAGCCTGAAACTGAGTGCTTCTACTGCAAGCAGACTGGTCACTGGAAGCGGAACTGCCCCAAGTATTTGGCGGATAAGAAGGATGGCAAGGTGAACAAAGGTATATGTGATATACATGTTATTGATGTGTACCTTACTAATGCTCGCAGTAGCACCTGGGTATTTGATACTGGTTCTGTTGCTAATATTTGCAACTCGAAACAGGGACTACGGATTAAGCGAAGATTGGTTAAGGACGAGGTGACGATGCACGTGGGAGACGGTTCCAAAGTCGATGTGATCGCAGTCGGCACGCTACCTCTACATCTACCTTCGGGATTAGTATTAGACCTGAATAATTGTTATTTGGTGCTAGCGTTGAGCATGAACATTATATCTGGATCTTGTTTGATGCGAGACGGTTATTCATTTAAATCAGAGAATAATGGTTGTTCTATTTATATGAGTAATATCTTTTATGGTCATGCACCTTTGAAGAGTGGTCTATTTTTGATGAATCTCGATAGTAGTGATACACATATTCATAGTGTTGAAGCCAAAAGATGCAGAGTTGATAATGATAGTGCAACTTATTTATGGCACTGCCGTTTAGGTCATATCGGTGTAAAACGCATGAAGAAACTCCATACTGATGGACTTTTGGAGCCACTTGATTATGAATCACTTGGCACTTGCGAATCGTGCCTCATGGGCAAGATGACCAAAACACCGTTCTCCGGTACTATGGAGAGAGCAACAGATTTATTGGAGATCATACATACAGATGTATGTGGTCCGATGAATGTTGAGGCTCGTGGCGGATATCGTTATTTTCTCACCTTCACAGATGATTTAAGCAGATATGGTTATGTCTACTTAATGAAACACAAGTCTGAAACATTTGAAAAGTTCAAAGAATTTCAGAGTGAAGTTGAAAATCATCGTAACAAGAAAATAAAGTTTCTAAGATCTGATCGTGGAGGAGAATATTTGAGTTACGAGTTTGGTCTACATTTAAAACAATGCGGAATAGTTTCGCAACTCACGCCACCCGGAACACCATAACGCAATGGTGTGTCCGAACGTCGTAATCGTACTTTACTAGATATGGTGCGATCTATGATGTCTCTTACAGATTTACCGCTATCGTTTTGGGGTTATGCTTTAGAGACGGCCGCATTCATGTTAAATAGGACACCGTCGAAATCCGTTGAGACGACGCCTTATGAACTATGGTTTAGCAAGAAACCAAAGTTGTCGTTTCTTAAAGTTTGGGGCAGCGATGCTTATGTGAAAAAGCTTCAACCTGATAAGCTCAAACCCAAATCGGAAAAATGTGTCTTCATAGGATATCCAAATGAAACTGTTGGATACACCTTCTATCACAGATCCGAAGGCAAGACTTTTGTTGCTAAATTCGGAGCCTTTCTAGAAAAGGAGTTTCTCTCGAAAGAAGTGAGTGGGAGGAAAGTAGAACTTGATGAGGTAACTGTACCTGCTCCCTTATTGGAAAGTAGTACATCACAGAAATCTCTTTCTGTAGCACTTACACCAATTAGTGAGGAAGCTGATGATATTGATCATGAAACTTCAGATCAAGTTACTACAGAACCTCGTAGATCAACCAGAGTAAGATCCGCACCAGAGTGGTACGGCAATCCCGTTCTGGAAGTCATGCTACTAGATCATGATGAACCTACGAACTATGAAGAAGCGATGGTGAGCCCAGATTCCGCAAAATGGCTAGAAGCCATGAAATCTGAGATGGGATCCATGTATGACAACAAAGTATGGACTTTGGTTGACTTGCCCGAGGGTCGGCAAGCAATAGAGAATAAGTGGATCTTTAAGAAGAAGACTGACGCTGGCGGTAATGTTACTTTCTACAAAGCTCGACTTGTCGCGAAAGGTTTTCGACAAGTTCAAGGGATTGACTACGATGAGACCTTCTCACCCGTAGCGATGCTTAAGTCTGTCCGAATCATGTTAGCAATTGCCGCATTTTATGATTATGAAATTTGGCAAATGGATGTAAAGACTGCATTCCTGAATGGATTTCTGGAAGAAGAGTTGTATATGATGCAACCAGAAGGTTTTATCGATCCAAAGGGAGCTAACAAAGTGTGCAAGCTCCAGCGATCCATTTATGGACTGGTGCAAGCATCTCGGAGTTGGAATAAGCGCTTTGACAGTGTGATCAAAGCATTTGGGTTTATACAGACTTTTGGAGAAGCCTGTATTTACAAGAAAGTGAGTGGGAGCTCTGTAGCATTTCTGATATTATATGTAGATGACATATTACTGATTGGAAATGATATAGAATTTCTGGATAGCATAAAGGGATACTTGAATAAGGGTTTTTCAATGAAAGACCTCGGTGAAGCTGCTTACATATTGGGCATTAAGATCTATAGAGATAGATCAAGACGCTTAATTGGACTTTCACAAAGCACATACCTTGACAAAGTTTTGAAGAAGTTCAAAATGGATCAAGCAAAGAAAGGGTTCTTGCCTGTGTTACAAGGTGTGAAGTTGAGTAAGACTCAGTGCCCGACCACTGCAGAAGATAGAGAGAAGATGAAAGATGTTCCCTATGCTTCAGCCATAGGCTCTATCATGTATGCAATGCTGTGTACCAGACCTGATGTGTGCCTTGCTATAAGTTTAGCAGGGAGGTACCAAAGTAATCCAGGAGTGGATCACTGGACAGCGGTCAAGAATATCCTGAAGTACCTGAAAAGGACTAAGGAAATGTTTCTCGTATATGGAAGTGACAAAGAGCTCGTCGTAAACGGTTACGTTGATGCAAGCTTTGACACTGATTCGGACGATTCTAAATCGCAAACCGGATACGTATTTACATTAAACGGTGGAGCTGTCAGTTGGTGCCGTTCTAAACAAAGCGTAGTCGCGGGATCTACATGTGAAGCGGAGTACATAGCTGCTTCGGAAGCAGCAAATGAAGGAGTCTGGATGAAGGAGTTCATATCCGATCTAGGTGTCATACCTAGTGCATCGGGTCCAATGAAAATCTTTTGTGACAATACTGGTGCAATTGCCTTGGCAAAGGAATCCAGATTTCACAAGAGAACCAAGCACATCAAGAGACGCTTCAATTCCATCCGGGATTTGGTCCAGGTGGGAGACATAGAGATTTGCAAGATACATACGGATCTGAATGTAGCAGACCCGTTGACTAAGCCTCTTCCACGAGCAAAACATGATCAGCACCAAGACTCCATGGGTGTTAGAATCATTACTGTGTAATCTAGATTATTGACTCTAGTGCAAGTGGGAGACTGAAGGAAATATGCCCTAGAGGCAATAATAAAGTTATTATTTATTTCCTTATATATCATGATAAATGTTTATTATTCATGCTAGAATTGTATTAACCGGAAACATAATACATGTGTGGATACATAGACAAACAGAGTGTCACTAGTACGCCTCTACTTGACTAGCTTGTTAATCAAAGATGGTTAAGTTTCCTAACCATAGACAAAGGAGTTGTCATTTGATTAACAAGGTCACATCATTAGTTAAATGATCTGATTGACATGACCCATTCCATTAGCTTAGCACCCGATCGTTTAGTATGTTGCTATTGCTTTCTCCATGACTTATACATGTTCCTTTGACTATGAGATTATGCAACTCTCGTTTACCGTAGGAACACTTTGTGTGCTACCAAACGTCACAACGTAACTGGGTGATTATAAAGGAGCTCTACAGGTGTCTCCGAAAGTATTTGTTGGGTTGGCGTATTTCGAGATTAGGATTTGTCACTCCGAATGTCGGAGAGGTATCTCAGGGCCTTCTCGGTAATGCACATCACATAAGCCTTGCAAGCATTGCAACCAATAAGATAGTTGCAAGATGATGTATCACAGAACGAGTAAAGAGACTTGCCGGTAACGAGATTGAACTAGGTATTGGATACTGACGATCGAATCTCGGGCAAGTAACATACCGATGACAAAGGGAACAACGTATGTTGTTATGCGGTCTGACCGAAAAGATCTTCGTAGAATGTGTAGGAGAC
Organism: Aegilops umbellulata; assembly: GCA_032464435.1. Lineage (NCBI taxonomy): Eukaryota > Viridiplantae > Streptophyta > Magnoliopsida > Poales > Poaceae > Aegilops > Aegilops umbellulata. The sequence goes on along the minus strand of CP136056.1, from coordinate 329,692,045 downwards.
AATATGGGCATCCAGGTCCCGCTATTGGTTATTGACCAGAGATTTGTCTCAGTCATGTCTACACTGTTCTCGAACCGCAGGGTCCGCACGCTTAAGGTTACGATGACAGTTATTATGAGTTTATGCATTTTGATGTACCGAAGTTAGTTCGGAGTCCCGGATGAGATCACGGACATGACGAGGAGTCTCGGAATGGTCGAGACATAAAGATTGTTATATTGGACGACTATATTCGGACATCGGAATGGTTCCGAGTGGTTTCGGATAAAACCGGAGTGCCGGAGGGGTTACCGGAACCCCTCGGGGAAGTAATGGGCCTTATTGGGCCCAAGGGGAGAGAGAGGGCAGCATCCAGGAGGTGGCGCGCGCCCCCCCTCATGGGAGTCCGAATTGGACAAGGAGGGGGGGGGGCGCGGCCCCCCTTTCCCTCTCCCTCTCCCTCTCTTTCCTTTCCCCCTCTCTTCCTAGTTGGACTAGGAAAGGGGAGTCCTACTCCCACTAGGAGGAGGACTCCCCCCTCCCTTTGGCGCGCCCCAATAGGGCCGGCCGGCCTCCCCCTTGCTCCTTTATATACGGGGGCAGGGGGGCACCCCAAGACACACAGGTTGATCTTCGTGATCGTTCCTCAGCCGTGTGCGGTGCCCCCCTCCACCATATTCCACCTCGGTCATATTGTCGCGGTGCTTAGGCGAAGCCCTGCGTCGGTAGTTCATCAAGATCGTCACCACGCCGTCGTGCTGACGAAACTCGTCCCCGAGAGCTTTGCTGGATCGGAGCCCGGAGAACGTCATCGAGTTGTACGTGTGTCAAGAACTCGGAGGCGCCGGAGTAACGGTGCTTGGATCGGTCGGATCGGGAGGACGTACGACTACTTCCTCTATGTTGTGTCAATGCTTCCGCTTCGGTCTACGAGGGTACGTAGACAACACTCTCCCCTCTCATTGCTATGCATCACCATGATCTTGCGTGTGCGTAGGATTTTTTTTTGAAATTACTACGTTCCCCAACAGACCGACATCCCCGTCGATCTGTCAGACAGTCCAGTCCGACCCAGCCGAAATTATTCGACTGCAACCATGCTTCACCCCGCGTCGTGTCCGCCCGCACATCTGTGCATTGCCTTGACGCCCTGCGTATGCATGATCCTGCCATAACATGCTCCAGACTCCTCCGAGCCTTATACACACGTCATCCTCCTTGCCACGCACACCACGGACGCTCATGCTACCATCCTCGTACACGACCATGTACAAAAGAAATAAAGCCAAACTGCACCACGTGAGCCTTCCAGTGTGCACTTCACGGTGAAGATCAATGGAAAAACTCCGACACTCCACCTCGCTTTTCATCTCTTCCTCTTGATGGATAGCATCAGCCCGTCATCATAGCCCTCTTTTTCACCAAACAAATCTCGTACCACTGTCCTTCGGCGCGGCACAACGCAGAAACCAACAAGAATCTTGTCCTACGCAACTCCCTTGTGTCATGACGCATGCGCACACGGCACGCCTCAAACACCCAGCGCCTGGGCCTGGCCCGCCGCCCTCAGCCTGCTCTGCAACGCTGTTGGTCCAGCCCACCAGCCGGCCTTGACAGCTTGGGCCTCAGCTAGCAAGCGAGCATCCACGCGTGTACGCACGGGTACGCCCGCCGCCTCGCTCCTCCACCGATCGAGCGCTGCTGCTTGGGCTCGTGCCGACACGTGTGCCCTGCGATCTCTGCTGTGGCCCCACGCGATCGATCTGGTACCGATCGAATCCGCCACGGGGACCTCCGACACGCCGCCCGCCGCTTGGACAAATCCGTTGCCGCACGTCCATCCGATCTACAAGACCTCAAGCTACTCACCTGACATCGCTGCTTCTGATTGCTTATATCCGCGCGATGGTTTCCACCGAAAGCCCATCCAAACTTCTTCCAACTTGCACGACCGACCGCGCGCCACCGGAGAGTTACTTGGAACTCCGACTTCATCGCTCACCTCTAGATCAGCGAACCGCGACCTCAAATTGAACCTTGCTCATGATACCACTTGTTAGAATAATCTAAGGCACTCCGTCGAACCACCGAGGACCAAGCAATCACACGAGGCACGCATCGAGATTTGTTAACGAGGTTCACCGATATGGCTACATCCCCGGGGCGTGACTACGGGCGCTCCTCCCCATGACACCGTCACAATACCGCACCCCGGCCGATCGGGCGCCGGCACACGCCGCCGGCTCCCCCGCGTCCCCGTGCTATTATGTTGGCATAGGTTACATGGTGTGTCTACCCCCGATATATATGAGAGGCCTAGGGTACAAGTGTCTTATTAGAACACAACTCCTACCCTGTCTACACACAGTACGACTCCAAGTCCAACCGTAACCTAACTTGTACAATAATATTCGAAACAACTCTAACAAACTCCACCTTGGCGAATATTCTCCACCACCTTGAATTCGTCAGTGCGTCGAACCTTCATGTACATTGGACTTGAGATACGCCATGAGCACCGCTGCTACTCCCAGACTCCACGTGACTCCACCTGCAAGTATAGCCCTTCTTGTCTTCTTCACAATCAACACTCGAGCAAAATTAAGTTCCTCATTACTCTACCTTGTGCTCCCAACTTCCTAAGTATCCGTTCAACACCATCACACACCGACCACGGTCTGCGTGAAAAATGAACAACTCGCATATTGGACGTCACATATAAGAGTTACCTGAACTCAACATCACCGCTCTTTCATGACTGCTTTTCTGAAACTTGAAGGAATTTGACCGTCGCCCTGTGTCACCCTGAGTCAAATTCACAGTTGTCTCATCCTTTTTTCCATAGCTATAGCACTCTGCCTCCTTCCGTATCTGTCATCCGTACTTTGCCATGTGCACTGAACACAATAGAATATACGGCCATGTACTCTCTAAGCTTCTGACATTAAGACTTTCTGCCACTTTCTCAGATTTTCTATGGTCAACTCCTGTCCATCAACTAGCACCGATAGACCCAGTCACCAACTTGAACATGGTACTCGTCAACACTGTTTCAGCACCCCTGCACAACTTGTCTGACCACATGTCTGACCACCAGTGCCTTGGTTTGTCGCTGTGTCCCGTGCTTACCGCACGCCTCGCCGCTATCACCGCGTCGAGCCTCTGCTGTCCTGGTCGAGTCTCCCGGGTAGCTAGCCCCCACTGCCTCAACCCCCACTGCAGAGAACCACCGATCATCACCGACCGATGCCGAGTATCACGTCTCCTTCAGACCACTGGTACCAAGTCTGAACCACGTGTCTCTCGCCTTCCCGCTGAAACAGGCACGATTCTCCGTATCTGTAAGTGCATCTAGTGCCACCCCTAGTTGGTTTTGGAGTATTGACGACAAATTTGGTTGAGGGACTAATGTGTTTGTGAGAATTGCAGGATAACACAGGTAGTGTCCCTCATTGATTCGGTTTACCTATCGGAGATGACCCCTAAAAATGTACGAAGACATTGAAGATAATGGTGGAACGTGAAGATATTCATATTGAAGACTATGACATGAGAAGACATTCTGTGAAGACTATGGAGCGCGAAGACTTAGTTGTTTCATTGTTTCCTTTTATTCTTTGTTGAGTCATAGGAACCATTGTACTGTTAAGTGGGGTCGAAGTGAATAGAGTCAGAGTGACTGAAGTGATGCTCAACCCAAATCCTATGTCTTTGAGCGAAGACAATGAGAGCAAATCTTATCCAGAGCTGGATAAGTCAGCTTTGCTTGTAGCCCAAGTAAAGTTGCCGTGTGTGTTTGAAATCTAACCGTTGGAATACGTGTCAGTTCCTTAGTGACCCAGGGTCATTTCGGACATATCAGGTCGGGTTGCCTAGTGGCTATAAATAGCCCACCCCCCACACCATAAATTGGTGGCTGCTCAGAGTTAGTGCACGGCTTTTGTCGTTTGAGAGCAACCCACCTCGAAGCCTTTGAGAGAGATAAATCCTTGCGAGGACAAAGCCCAAAACACCCAGAGCCAAAGAGTGTTAGGCATCACTGAAGTCTTTCTGTCTGTGTGACCTGAAGAATTATTACACTTGAGGACTGTGAATCCTCCAGCCGGTTAGGCGTCGCGTTCTGAGCATCCAAGAGCCATTGTGGATCGCCGGTGAACGAAGTCTGTGAAGGTTTGGAAGTCTACCTTGAAGACTTACCAGAGTGATTGGGCGAGGACTGTGTGTTCTTAGCTCAAGGGGAATAAGGCGAAGACGTGGTCTTCTGAGTTGAATCTCAGCCTCCCTAACCAGATGTACAGTTGTCACAGCAACTGGAACTGGTCAAACAAATCCTGTGTCTTCATCGAGTGACTGGTTCTATTCTCTCTTCCCTTTACTTACTGTTTGTCTTCGTGAAGTCATTGCCTGCCTGCCATACCTGTTTGACTTCATTGCTTGACTACCATTGCTGTTTGGCTTCATACTATCTTCCACCCTAATCCTTACTACCTAGTTGCCATTAGTCGCCGTACACACATTATTACATACTTGACTATGGCTTGCCTTGTGTAGTTTATCTTCCGCTGCATATCAATAGGTTCATTTATGATGTTTGTCTTTGAAATCTTTATGTTTTGAAGACTTTCATAAAAATCGCCTATTCACCCCCCCTCTAGTCGATAACAAGCACTTTCAATTGGTATCAGAGCAAGGTACTCCCTTGTTCTGTGTGATCGGTTTAACCACCTGGAGTTTTAGCTATGTCGACTGCCGGGATAATCAAAGTCTCCGCTGCTTGCCCCGTGTTCGATGGAACTGAATATCCCTACTGGAAGAATAAGATGCGCATGCATCTTGAAGCCATTGATGTCGACCTCTGGTATGTCGTCAAGAACGGCATTCCCAATACTGATGATGGTGTCATCCCTGCTGATGTCAAGAAGTTCATTCAACTGGACTCTACTGCCAAGAACATCATCTGTGGTCATCTGACCAAAGGACAGTATGGCCGAGTGAGTGCTCTGGAGACGTCAAAGCTAGTCTGGGACTGGCTATCCAAGGTCAACGAAGGCGTCTCAACCCAGAGAGATCAAAGGATCAGTGTTCTTCGCAACCTCTTCAACCGCTTCAAGAGAAACGACAATGAGAATGTCCAGCTCACGTTTGATCGCCTCACTGACATCACAAATGAGCTTCGTGCTCTCGGCGCCACTGAGATTACCAAGCATGAAATCGTCAAGACACTACTGAGATCACTTGACAGCTCCTTTGACACCCTTGCCCTCATGATACAAGAACGTCCTGACTTCAAGACACTCGATCCGTCTGATATACTTGAGAGGCTCAACACACATGAGTACCAGCTATCTGAGAAAAGAGAAATCTATGGTCCCAACTATGGCCGAACTCGCGCTTTGAAGGCAAAAGTTGTTTCCTCATCCGAAGAAGAATCTGACTGCAGTTCTGATGATCCTGAAGACATTGGAAAGGAACTTGCTATGCTTGTGAAGAAGTTCCAGAAGTTCATTAAGAAGAAAGGCTTCAGAAAGTCTTCACGATCCAGCTCAAGAAATGATGAAGCTTCTACTCATGACTACAAGAAGAGAACATGTCACAAGTGCAAGAAACCAGGACACTACATCTCTGAGTGTCCACTGTGGGACAACGAGAAGAAGAAGAAGAAGAAGAGCAAGGAATATGATTCTGATGACAAGAAAAAGAAGAAATCTTCAAAGTCTTCCTCCAAGTCCTCATCAAAGTCTTCATCTCACAAGAAGAGCTCATCTGGCAAGGCTCATGCTTTTGTTGGGAAGGAAATGGATTCAGAGGAGGAGTCTGCTTCTGAGGAGGCGGAGGTGGAGTCTGAGGAGGAGTCCGGCCCTGGTGTTGCAAGTCTAGCTCTAGCCACTGCTTATGTTGCCAAGTCCATCTTCAACACTGAAGATAATGACTTCCACGCCAACGCTGAAGCTGATGATAAGGATGACCCTACTCCTACCTACTGCTTCATGGCACGTGGTGCCAAGGTAAAATCACGCGATGCTTACTTTCAAACATCTAGTGAAGATGACTCTAATTGTGAATCCAAGCCTAGCTACAAAACACTTGCTAAAATTGCAAGTGAACAACAAAAGGCTATGGAACATACTCAAAAACTATTAGACAAAAGCGATGACCTGTTGTACGCGGAAATGACTCGTTCACAGTCCTTAGTTGAAGACATAAAAAATCTTCATGCTAAGTACCAAGAACTTGAAAGTCGTCATGATACGCTCACAACCACTCATGAAAAGCTCTCCTATGATTATCTCCAAAGGAAGCAAGAGCTTGAGAAGTTGAGAGCGGCTCATGAAGATCTTCAAAAGGAGAATGAGTCATTACGCGCTCAACAGATCAGTCCCGCTCAGGATGGATTTGAACCACCATGTCTAAAATGCCTTGAGCGTGATATCGCTACCTCTGTTGCTGGATGTTCCACTACTACTGCTGCTGCATTGTCTTCAACTACTGATGTTGTAACTAACCCCTCTGCGAAGGATACCACTACTATTGCTGATGAAAATGCTAGGTTGAAGACATAACTTGAAACAGGGATGTATAAAAGCCTGAAAGGGCATCAGACACTTTGCGATGTCCTCAAAAAGCAGATTCTGAACCGAAACCCTAGGAAAGAGGGTGTGGGTTCGAGAGGAAAATGAATGTTGATGGTTCCTACTGGAAGCCTGAGCAGTATCCCAAAACCACATGGGTTGCTGCAAAGGGACCTTCAGTGGATCCATCCACCTTATCTGGCTTTACCTGTGCTAACCCTGTAATCATTGATGAATCCTTTGATGCAAACTATAAACTGTTGAAAAATCAGAATGGTGAAGTGTTTGCTAGATATATTGGTACTAACTGCAGGAATGGGCCACCTATGAAGAAGATCTGGGTACCCAAAAGCTGTCTTGAGAAGCTTCCAGTGAATGTCATCATGACACCACCTGGGAAGAAGACAAATCCCAGACCAAAGGCTTCATATGGTCCAAAGGCTTCATACAGACAGAGGACTCACCTGAGTCACCCTAACGCCAATGTTTTGCAGGGAAACCGTACTCAAACCTATGAATATGAGCGTGTATCTTCAAACCGCTATGTTCATAAAACTAAGAACTTTTCTGCTTATTCATATGAGTATCGTTCATCTCCTGCAAGGCTATTTGCTAGGGCTCCAAAGCCGAAGTTCTCAGATGCTGCACTAAGACTCATTGCTTCTAAGCCACCCCTAAAGATGTGGGTGGTTAAGAAGAATTAACTTTCTTTTGCAGGGAAAGGTCTCCAGCCGAAAATCAAAGGCGTCTGATGCTATTGCTGGGGACCTAAAATATCTTGTAGGTCGCAAGATCAAATGCCCAAATGGTCTCACTATGTATTTTGTTCCTGAATTGCTTGCCATTCATCCTATCAGTCCTAATCTTGATCTGAGATTCCATAATCCTCTTGCTCGTCAAATGTTTATGCTTCACAATTCTCTTGGTGAAGCCTATCCTCCTAACTGCAATGCAGAGTATGACAACCTCGTGCTTCAGAATGGATTATGGACAGCGGATGCACTAATCATATGACTGGTGATCAAAGTCTTCTCATGGACTCAACCTTACGTCCATCTGATAAGAGTCACATCACATTTGCTGACACTGGTAAAAGCAAGGTATTGGGTCTAGGTAGAGTTGCAATCTCAAGGGATCAACACATGGATAAAGTGATGCTTGTTGAATCCCTTGGCTTCAACTTAATGTCTGTCTCAATGCTTTGCGACCTGAACATGGTTGTAATATTTGGAAAATATCGTTGCCTTGTACTAATGGAATCTAACAAATCTCTAGTCTTTGAAGGGTATAGGAAAGATGATCTATACATGGTATATTTCTCAGCAGGTCCACAGCTTGCAAGATGTCTTCTTACAAAAGCTTCAGAATGTTGGCTATGGCATCGGAGGCTAGGGCATGCTGGGATGAGGAACTTACATACGCTCGTCAAGAAGAAGCATGTCATTGGCATTGAAGATGTCAAGTTCAAGAAGGATCATTTGTGCGGTGCCTGCGAAGCTGGAAAGATGACTCGGGCCAAGCATCCTGCGAAGACAATCATGACTATGTCTCAACCCTTCGAGCTGCTACACATGGACTTATTTGGCCCTACTCACTACTCTACCCTCACTATGACTGCCTGTCTCTATGGCTTCGTCATTCTTGATGATTACTCAAGATACACATGGGTGCACATAATTCTCTACAAGACCGAAGTGCAAGATGTTTTCAGACGTTTTGCCAATCGAGCCATGAACAATTATGGAGTCAAGATCAAGCATATCAGAAGTGACAATGGCACTGAGTTCAAGAACACTGGACTTGATCTTTATCTGGATACAATGGGAATCACTCATGAGTTTTCTGCTCCTTACACACCTCAGCAAAATGGCATCGTAGAGCGCAAGAACAGAACCCTCATTGAGATGGCTCGGACGATGCTGGACGAATACAAAACACCAAGAAAGTTCTGGCCTGAAGCTATTGATACAGCATGCCACGTCATCAACCGTGTTTATATCCATAAGCTTCTGAACAAAACATCCTATGAGCTCCTCACTGGCAAGAATCCAAATGTAAGCTACCTCAAAGTATTTGGAGCACGATGCTAGATCAAGGATCCCCATCACAAGTCAAAATTTGCACCAAAAGCTCACGAAGGCTTCATGCTCGGTTATGGAAAGGATTCACACTCTTACAGAGTCTTCAACCTCTATCTCTACAAAATCGTGAAACTGTAGATGTGCGGTTTGATGAAACCAATGGGTCACAAAGAGAGCTCCTGCCAAGTAATCTTGAAGAAGCTTCACCCAGCGAGTCTATCAAGCTAATGGGAACTGGTGAAATCATGCCTGCTGAAGCACAGCCTGAAGAGGAACTTATCATTTTTGCACCCAACCAATCTGAAGACAATGCTCAGCCTGAAGACAATCCTCCCAATGATGACAATGATCAGCAAGAACAAATTCTTCGCCCAGCTCATCCTCGTGTTGCAAGTGAAGTGCAAATTGAGAAGATAATTGATAGCATCAATGCACCTGGTCCACTTACTCATTCAAGAGCAACACAGTTAGCAAATTTCTGTGGGCACTTTTCTTTTGTGTCAATATCAGAACCCAAGAAAGTTGCTGAAGCCTTTATGGAACCTGAATGGATTCAAGCAATGCAAGAAGAGCTTCATCAGTTCAAGCTGAACAATGTTTGGGAACTTGTCAAGCGTCCTGACCCTCGCAAGCATAACATCATTGGAACAAAATGGATATATCGAAACAAGCAAGATGAGCATGGCCAAGTCGTCAGAAACAAAGCACGTCTCGTTGCACAAGGATATACTCAAGTTGAGGGGATTGACTTTGATGAAACATTTGCTCTTGTGGCTAGACTTGAAGCTATTCGCATATTGCTGGCCTATGCTAACCACAACAATATCCTGCTATATCAAATGGATGTGAAGAGTGCATTTCTCAATGGCAAGGTTGAAGAAGAAGTTTACGTTGCACAACCACCCAGCTTTGAAGATCCAAAACATCCTGATATGGTGTACAAACTAAACAAAGCACTGTATGGCCTCAAACAAGCTCCTCGCGCTTGGTACGATACAATCAAAGATTTCCTGAAGAGCAAAGGCTTCAAACCTGGATCCCTCGATCCCACACTCTTCACGAAGACATATGATGGTGAACTGTTTGTGTGCCAAATCTATGTGGATGACATTATCTTCGGCTGCACCAACCAAAAGTACAGTGATGAGTTTGGATACATGATGCAAGAGCAATATCAGATGTCCATGATGGGTGAGCTGAAGTTCTTCCTTGGTCTTCAAATTCGTCAGCAAAGGAATGGCATCTTCATATCTCAAGAGAAATACCTCAAAGATTGCCTGAAGAAGTTTGGAATGCAAGATTGTAAAGGTTACACGACGCCAATGCCAGCCAAACATCATCTGGGTCCCGACGAAAATGGTAAAGAGTTCGATCAACAGGTATACCGCTCCATGATTGGTTCTTTACTTTACCTATGTGCATCTAGGCCAGATATTATGCTTAGTGTTTGCATGTGTGCTCGATTCCAAGCGGCACCAAAGGAATCGCATCACCTAGCTGTGAAGCGAATTCTTCGATATTTGGCTCACACCCCAACACTAGGATTATGGTATCCAAAGGGCTCAGAGTTTGATCTAGTTGGATTTTCGGATGCTGATTATGCTGGTGACAAGGTGGATCGCAAGTCTACATCAGGCACATGTCACTTTCTGGGACGATCACTTGTCTGTTGGTCTTCAAAGAAGCAGAACTGCGTGTCACTCTCAACTGCTGAATCTGAATACATTGCTGCTGGATCTTGCTGTGCTCAGCTTCTATGGATGAAGCAAACTCTCAAGGACTATGGCATCAATCTGAAACAAGTGCCTCTCTTCTACGACAACGAAAGTGCCATCAAGATTGCCAACAACCCAGTCCAGCACTCGAAGACAAAGCACATTGAAATTCGTCATCACGTTCTCAGAGATCATGTCATGAAGAAAGATATTGATATCATTCACGTCAACACTGAAGAGCAATTGGCAGATATCTTCACAAAGCCCTTGGACGAGAAAAGGTTTTGCAAGTTACGGTGTGAGCTAAATATCTTGGAATCCTCAAATGTCCTGTGATCAGGCACACATCCTAACACTTATGCATGTTGATGACTTAGATGTGCAACACACGAAGTAAAGTATATCTTCAATCAATGAAGACTTACGTTCTGAGTGTGAATACATTAACATGGAATTTGACTTCGGAGCGCCACGATAATTGTGCGCCGTGTCTGGGTCTAATACTTCCTATACGGTGGGTAACGCCACCACCAAACTTTTCTGTTTGAAGTGTTTCACTCATGACGTTGCATTTGAATGTCTTTGTATTTGGTTTGTCTTCAAACTAGTTTATCTTCGTGATTATCTTCACTATGTTGATTCGACTGCTGTTTGATATATATCTACTAGTGTTCTGTCCTCTACAACATTCACTTATAGCTATGTTTTCTTGTTGAATCTTTTGAACTAAGTGAATGTGATCGGACCCTAATCTGTCTATGCTTCCAATCTCAAACTCTATCTGTCCAAATCATATGCATTCTATTGAAACTGTCGAATGTCTTCTCTGCGTCCTTGTCAGCAGAAGATACAGAGACAAACATTAAATCTGTGTTAAATGTGTCATTCCTATTGCCTGAAATCCGGAGAAGCCAGAACGTCTATCCGACAAATCTGGTGGGCGTGGGAACATGGGATAACTCTATGTATGTTGCATGCTTGCCACGTGCCCGTCAGATGTGAACCGCCAGGGGCACCTGCGTAATTGCGATGTGCCGCCCACTTCCTTATAAATACTTGTCCCCTGCGGTAAAAGAAACTTCTTCCACCTCTCCACCTCGTCAAAACCCTAGCGCCACCGCTAGCTCTCGACGACGCCGGCGACGAAGCGCTTAGCTGCCGCGACTTCTCCGACGCCGTCCTCACGCCGGTCGCGGACATCGTCCTCTCCGCCGTCGCCGTAGGTGTCCTCCGTCGCCAAGTTAGGGCACGGTGGATTGAACTGCTCCGTATCCTACTCTTCCCATCTAGCAGTTCTTCGTGTGGTAAATAAAACTCTCTTTTTACCATCTTTTTGATCTTCAAAGATTCATCCTGTCTACGAAAATAGGTTTCTGCCTATACAAGTTAGATCCATTCTGTCTGCATCTCATACTGCCTAGCATATTCACTTAAGCTTCATAACAAGTTAGATTCCTCACTTGTACCTATTCGCGGATTCGTACAAATCTGGAACCAACTCTCAACATATAAGTGAATGTCTTCGCATCATGAGGTCAATGTCTTCAAACTAGTTTATCTTCAAAATCTTCTGAGAATGCATATGACCTCTTCCCCTTCCCTCGCATCTCTAATGCTGTCACAGGTACATGTCCGTGGGAGAATCCCTTGGTTCTCATAGTCTGCATTCGTTTGCAGAATTTTTACAGCATCACATAAATTCTCCCGAAGCCAGTTCCTGTTTGTCCAGCAAGCGAAAGCTTTTGAAGCCTTTGAACGTATTGAAACCTTTTAGTTTGAAGTACATGGCTGCAGAGAAATCAGTCAGAAAGGGTGGCAGACAGCGTCGAGGAGGAACATCAAGAGATTTGCCTGATGACCTCTTAGAGCTTTACAAGACAGATCCTGAGGAGGATTACAATCAGCGCAAGACACAAATCCAATGGATTCGAAGATATTGGGTTGAGGAATGGTTCAAGTACCGCTTCGTGACCAAGGAATACGCTGAAAAGAATGCGATAAAGTGTCCTTGGGGAGATATTACTTACAGAGGTCTTCAACCCAAGAGCAAAGCTGAAGCTATTGAACAAGGGTTCTACCCGTGCATGGTCGAGGACCTCAGCCTGCAAATGCCGACTCCACTTCTCTCTTGTGGTGTCACGATGACAACCTTTTCAAACGCAACTTTCAATTTGCTAAGGCATTAGCAAAAGAGAACAAGAAGTCACTGGGTTTGAACTTCAACCCTGGCCCATCTGCTCCAAGGGAGGATGGCACTCGTGAAGCTGATCAAAACGAGATTGGCCCCTTCTATGATTTTCAAGGTCTCCTCACCTACATTGCAGTCCAAGGAGCTGCTGTTGGGGACGCTTCTGAAGAGGCTGACACAGATGAAGCACCTCCTGCCCCAAAGCCTCAGAAGCCAAAGAAGGCTAAGGCTTCAAGATCAGTTGTTCCACCAAAAGCTTCACATGCGAAGCCGCTGGCCACTGCACCTCCTGAAGACAGTGTGCAGTCTGAAGATTTGTCACGCATCTCCAAGAAGACGGAGAAGAAGAAGAAACTCGTCAAGCATACTGATCAGGCACTGACCCCTGCTGCCATTCTGCGTGAAGAGCACATTGATCTGTCCAGTGATGAAGATCTTGCAGATGATGCCCTTGAGCAACTGATCAAGAGCAAGTAAGAAGCAGAAATCTTCAACGATTTGCCTCTCTTTGATGTGGCAATCATTCACAACTTCATTGATGAGTGGTTTGCCTCACCAAATCTCAGCTTCGACGATCTGCAACTTCCCATTGGGCTCAGCGTTTCCTTCAATGGAGCCATTGCTCCAGAGCTTGCTCTCGCTCAGCGCATCGTTGAGCTGAAACACAAGATCGACTATGAGAAAGCTCAGTTCAAGAAGCATATGGAAAAGCTCAGCGTGCAAGATGTCAAAAACTTCAAAGTTATGATGCAAGAACTCAAAGAAGCCTTTGTCAAGAAGCGTGAAGAAGCTAAAGGTTCTCGTGAGCGCATGAAAAGCCTGGCTGACAAATGTGTGCAAGCCTACAATGAGGCTGAGAAGCGCAAGGCACTTGGTCGTCCTGGTATTGATCCAAGAATGGCTGCAAAGAAGAAAAAGCCATCGACTGACCAAACTACTCCTTCGAGGCAGGAAGAGCCGCACATTGTCTTCCCAACTAGCATGACCGGCTCGAAGCCAAAGGTCAGATCAACCGCTTCTGAGCTAAAGAAGACGAGAACTGCTGAGGCTGAAGCTAAGAAAAGGAAAAATACTGAAGCCTCTGATGCTGCTCCCTCCAAGAAGAAGCACAGAACCAAGAAGGATAGGGCTGCTCCCTCAGAGCCCTTGGTTGTTGAACCCATATCAATGGTTCGCCCTGCCTCTGAACACCAAGAACGACGGATGATAGTTCATGAGCCTGCTCCCACAGAGGCTCATGAAGCTGAAGACATTCCAGCAGTTGACCCCATCGCTGCTGAAGACATTGGTTACCACGACAATGTTGAAGATGATGAAGTCCTTCCTCAGATCGAACACAACCTGGTATCATCGCCTGTTCTCACGAACATCGAACTCATCAGCATTGGTCGTCCTCTGACGCCAATTGCTCAGGATGCTTCATGGGCTGATCACCCACAACCACAAGAAACCCCAATCTCTCCCCAACAACAAGAAGAAGAGGAAGACTTTGAGGCCCAGCCAACACCATCTCCAAAGGCGTCGCCAGCATTACGCAGGCTTCGCAAAGGACAAAGGCCTCAAGTCACCACCCAGAGCGTTCCAGAAGGAGAAGTGCCCCAACAATCTGTTGCACGTCAAGTGTTTCCAGATGCCACTCCCACTGTGAACGTCTCAGAGTCTGAAGCCAAAGGTGCTGAAGACATTCCGGCTGCATCAGCCGATGAAAGACAAGAAGATGAACGTGTCCCAACCCCCCCCCCCCCCCCCCCGTTGAAGAAGAAGTGGTTCCTGAAGTGAACCTGCCAGTGCCCGACCCTCCAGCTCGTCAAGTGGAGGTTGAAAATATCCAGGCTGCCACCACCAACACCAATGAAGCCAATGACGTTGTCATGGCTGAAGCAAATGTGGAGCCTGCACCGACAAATGTGCCAGAAGCCAATGCTGCATCTGCACCTGAAGCCACTGTTGACGCCTCTGCTCCTGTTCCGCCACCAAGGCCACACACTATCGAGCAAGCTGTCAACTATGGTCAGCTCATTTCTGTCAAATGGCCTGTTCTGACTCCTCCGCCTGCTGCTGCTGGTCCTCAGTTTGAATACCATGTTGAGCACAGGCCACGGGTTCAGAAGCCAACGCCCAGGTTGCCAAGGTTTCCAGGTACTGCATCAGCACCAGGATCATTCAATATCAATGGCTTCAAGGCACACAATGCCTTCTTTGACAGTGCAAAGAACCCTTACTCAAAAGCAAGGATATCTTCTGATCGGTTCTAGAGCTATCAACAGCGAAGCTATTACTCATGCATTCTGTACAATCAAGGCCGCATTTTCCCACACATGCGTCTTGATACTGAAGCCATCACTGGTCTGCCCTGTCTGGAAGAGGCTCTGGACTGCTTCAGAGAGTCTGGCCTGCTGCAGTTTGTCACTGATAAGGAGCACTGGAACGAAGAGTTATTGCTCCAATTCTATGCCACTCTTCATATCCGTGGCTACTACAAAGACACAAAGACATGGGTTCTTGAGTGGATGACAAGAAATGTTCATCATGAAGCCAAAGCCATTGATGTCATTGAACTTACAGGCCTGCCCTCTGCAGATGATCTTTATGAGCCTGGCTGTCAGCTTCACAATGATGCTATGGAGATCATCTTCCACAAGCCTGAACCCAATATGAGTCAGATGCTCAGCATGATGAAGCCATTACCTCCAGACGCTGAATACCCAAAGGCGTTCTTTGTTGAAGACCTTGAGTATCTGCCCCGCACCATTTATCATATACTCAGGCGAACTCTTTGGCCTATCAAAGGACACTCTCCTAATGCCAAGTTGGAAGGCGCAATGAAGACTTTGGTTTTCCATATTCTTCATGGCAAACGCTTCAATGCCCAAGACTTTTTCATTCGCCAACTTGCTGCATCTGGATCTGACATTTTTGGTCTGAAGTTCTATGCTCCCTGGATCATGCGTCTGATCAAGTTCCACTCTGCCTTCAACTATCAACCCTCTGCACGCAATCATATCATATTCATGCCAGATGTTGATTTGTCCGTTGAAGCCATATACCCAGAGATGGCAAAGGAGCCTCTTAGTCGTCAGAATGCTGAACATCAAAGCTTCACTCAAAATGATGAAGGAGTTCAAGCTGTCGCTCGAGTCTACCCTCTGGCTGGGATTACTCGCATGCCTCATCATGCGCAAACAGAAGCCACTGAGAGCACAATTGCCCAAAGACCTAAGAAGCGCTCCCGCATTCTCAATGACCGAGAGCTTCTGGTTGCCCTTCATCAGAAACATGATAAGCATCATGACTGGCTCAAGCGCCAAATGCAGAGCCTCTTGGTGGATGTCAATCGCATTCGCAATCTTGCCACCAAGAATGCCTTTGTCACGCATGAAACGTGTCAGCGATCATGGAAGAGTTTGACACTGCTCAGTGCTGAAGCGGATCTTCAAGATGATGGCTTCACAGAAAAATTCAAGTTTGACTCCACTCCTCCACGGAATGTTGTCCTACGTCGCACTCCATCTCTTGAAGACTCTGAATATTCCTCTTCTGCTGCAACTGTTAACGCCAAAGTGATCGATGAAGAAGACGATGCTACTTCACCGACCCCTTCTGCAAGAATCGACACTGCACCAAGCTCGTCTGCACCGCCAAACGACAACACCAACCCTGCTGCTTCACCTACTCCTCATGGGGACGAGTAGATGCTCTATGTCTTCAAACCTTTTTGGTCATTCCTGACAAAAGGGGGAGAAGCGTATGAGTTTGATAGTCTTCAAGCGGGTTCATATGGGCGGTTATTTTATATTTTGCCTAGTGTTTACAACTCTCGCGTTTTGATACATTTGGTTCTTTGAGTTGTAAAACTTAAACTTGATGGTCGTCTGCTACTTATTTGATATTCTGTGATGCGATGATAAATTCCGCATGTGCGATGATAACTTCCGCACTTAGGTCATTCTGCAGACGTCCATTTTTCATTATGCATGTCATAATCTTTGCTATATCTTAACATGCACGATGATTTGTCGTCATAAGTTGCAGAGGATCTCCACAAGTACAACCTGCCATGTGCATTTGCATTCCAAAAGCAAATTACTCATATGCACATCTTCAGGGGGAGCCTTTGAAACTTATGAAGACAATCCTCTACCCTATACAATTTCACATACTTTATCCCCGTTGAAAACTTCAACCAGTTTGTCATCAATCACCAAAAAGGGGGAGATTGTAAGTGCATCTAGTGCCACCCCTAGTTGGTTTTGGAGTATTGACGACAAATTTGGTTGAGGGACTAATGTGTTTGTGAGAATTGCAGGATAACACAGGTAGTGTCCCTCATTGATTCGGTTTACCTACCGGAGATGACCCCTAAAAATGTACGAAGACATTGAAGATAATGGTGGAACATGAAGATATTCATATTGAAGACTATGACATGAGAAGACATTCTGTGAAGACTATGGAGCGCGAAGACTTAGTTGTTTTGTTGTTTCCTTTTCTTCTTTGTTGAGTCATAGGAACCACCGTACTATTAAGTGGGGTCAAAGTGAATACAGTCAGAGTGACTGAAGTGATGCTCAACCCAAATCCTATGTCTTCGAGCGAAGACAATGAGAGCAAATCTTATCCAGAGCTGGATAAGTCCGCTTTGCTTGTAGCCCAAGTAAAGTTGTCGCGTGTGTTTGAAATCTGACCGTTGGAACACGTGTCAGTTCCTTAGTGACCCAGGGTCATTTCGGACATATCAGGTCGGGTTGCCTAGTGGCTATAAATAGCCCACCCCCTACACCATAAATTGGTGGCTGCTCAGAGTTAGTGCACGGCTTTTGTCGTTTGAGAGCAACCCACCTCAAAGCCTTTGAGAGAGATAAATCCTTGCGAGGACAAAGCCCAAAACACCCAGAGCCAAAGAGTGTTAGGCATCACTGAAATCTTTCTGTCTGTGTGACCTGAAGACTTATTACACTTGAGGACTGTGAATCCTCCAGCCGGTTAGGCGTCGCGTTCTGAGCATCCAAGAGCCATCGTGGATCGCCGGTGAACGAAGTCTGTGAAGGTTTGGAAGTCTACCTTGAAGAATTACCAGAGTGATTGGGCGAGGACTGTGTGTTCTTAGCTCAAGGGGAATAAGGTGAAGACACGGTCTTCTGAGTTGAATCTCAGCCTCCCTAACCCGATGTACAGTTGTCACAGCAACTGGAACTGGTCAACCAAATCCTGTGTCTTCATCGAGTGACTGGTTCTATTCTCTCTTCCCTTTACTTACTGTTTGTCTTCGTGAAGTCATTGCTTGCCTGCCATACCTGTTTGACTCCATTGCTTGACTACCATTGCTGTTTGGCTTCATACTATCTTCCACCTTGATCCTTACTACCTAGTTGCCATTAGTCGTCGTACACACACATTATTACATACTTGACTATGGCTTGCCTTGTGTAGTTTATCTTCCGCTGCATATCAATAGGTTCATTTCTGATGTTTGTCTTTGAAATCTTTATGTTTTGAAGACTTTCACAAAAATCGCCTATTCACCCCCCCTCTAGTCGATAACAAGCACTTTTAGTATCCTTACGTCATAGCCCCTCCATCAGCACAGAGTGAAGTCGTCCATCAGACTCCAGCTCCACCTTCAACATGACTCCATGTAGCTGGCCATGCTACCCTCGCGCCCTATCGACTTCAAGCTCTCATGTGTGCACTGCCTTGAATCAACCCTGCGCCATAGTCTTGTCGAAGCCGCACAAGCCCTCGGGCCTGCACCACGTGTTTCCACACCCCAGAAGTCGGCCACCATCAGCATCACGCTCCTATGTCGTCGTCGCTGAAAACACCGCCGTCTTCTACTTCGACCGACATCCCCGTCGATCCGTCAGACAGTCCAGTCTGACCCAGCCGAAATTATTCGACTGCAACCATGCTTCACCCCCGTCGTGTCCGCCCGCACATCTGTGCATTGCCTTGACGCCCTGCGTATGCATGATCCTGCCATAACGTGCTCCAGACTCCTCCGAGCCTTATACACACGTCATCCTCCTTGCCACGCACACCACGGACGCTCACGCTACCATCCTCGTACACGACCATGTACAAAAGAAATAAAGCCAAACTGCACCACGTGAGCCTTCCAGTGTGCAACTCACGGTGAAGATCAATGGAAAAACTCCAACACTCCACCTCGCTTTTCATCTCTTCCTCTTGATGGATAGCATCAGCCCGTCATCGTAGCCCTCTTTTTCACCAAACAAATCTCGTACCACTGTCCTTCGGCGCAGCACAACGCAGCAACCAACGAGAATCTTGTCCTACGCAGCTCCCTTGTGTCATGACCCATGCGCACACGGCACGCCTCAAACACCCAGCGCCTGGGCCTGGCCCGCTGCCCTCAGCCTGCTCCGCAACGCTGTTGGTCCAGCCCACCAGCCGGCCTTGCCAGCTTGGGACTCAGCTAGCAAGCGAGCATCCACGCGCGTACGCACGGGTACGCGCGCTGCCTCGCTCCTCCATCGATCGAGCGCTGCTGCTTGGGCTCGTGCCGACACGTGTGCCCTGCGATCTTTGCTGTGGCCCCACGCGATCGATCTGGTACCGATCGAATCCGCCACGGACACCTCCGACACGCCGCCCATCGCTTGGACAAATCCGTTGCCGCACGTCCATCCGATCTGCAAGACCTCAAGCTACTCGCCTAACATCGCTGCTTCTGATCGCTTTTATCCGCGCAATGGTTTCCACCGAAAGCCCATCCAAACTTCTTCCAACTTACACGATCGGTCGCGCGCCACCGGAGAGTTACTTGGAACTCCGACTTCATCGCTCACCTCTAGATCAATGAACCACGACCTCAAATCGAACCTTGCTCATGATACCACTTGTTAGAATAATCCAAGGCACTCCGTCAAACCACCGAGGACCAAGCAATCACACGAGGCACGGCACCGAGATTTGTTAACGAGGTTCACCGATATGGCTACATCCCCGGGGCCTGACAATGGGCGCTCCTCCCCATGACACCGTCACAATAACGCACCCCGGCCGACCGGGCGCCGGCACACGCCGCCGGCTCCCCCGCGTGCCCGTGCTATTATGTTGTCATAGGTTACATCGTGTGTCTACCCCCGATATATATGAGAGGCCTAGGGTACAAGTGTCTTATTAGAACACAACTCCTACCCTGTCTACACACAGTATGACTCCAAGTCCAATTGTAACCTAACTTGTACAATAATATTCGACACAACTCTAAGAAACTCCACCTTGGCGAATATTCTCCACCACCTTGAATTCGTCCGTGCATCGAACCTCCATGTACATTGGACTTGAGATACGCCATGAGCACCGCTGCTACTCCCAGACTCCACGTGACTCCACCTGCAACTGTAGCCCTTCTTGTCTTCTTCACAATCAACACTCGAGCAAAATTAAGTTCCTCATTACTCTACCTTGTGCTCCCAACTTCCGAAGTATCCGTTCAACACCATCACACACCGACCACGATCTACGTGAAAAATGAACAACTCACATATTGGACGTCACATATAAGAGTTACCTGAACTCAACATCACCGCTCTTTCATGACTGCTTTTCTGAAACTTGAAGGAATTTCACCGTCGCCCTGTGTCACCCTGAGTCAAATTCACTGCTGTCTCATCCTTTTTCCCCGGATAGTCTCTGACATGTCCCATAGCTATAGCACTCCGCCTCCTTCTGTATCTGTCATCCGCACTTTGCCATGTGCACTGAACACAACAGAATATACGGCCATGTACTCTCTAAGCTTCTGACATTAAGACTTTCTGCCACTTTCTCAGATTCTCTATGGTCAACTACTGTCCATCAACTAGCACCGATAGACCCAGACACCAACTTGAACCTGGTACTCGTCAACACTGTTTTAGCACCCCTGCACAACTTGTCTGACCACATGTCTGACCACCAGTGCCTTGGTTTGTCGCTGTGTCCCGTGCTTACCGCATGCCTCACCGCTATCACTGCGTCGAGCCTCTGCTGTCCTGGTCGAGTCTCCCGGGTAGCTAGCCCCCACTGC
The DNA here is from genome assembly GCA_032464435.1 of Aegilops umbellulata. Lineage (NCBI taxonomy): Eukaryota > Viridiplantae > Streptophyta > Magnoliopsida > Poales > Poaceae > Aegilops > Aegilops umbellulata. The sequence goes on along the minus strand of CP136056.1, from coordinate 329,671,478 downwards.
AGAGAACCACCGATCATCACCGACCGATGCCGAGTATCACGTCTCCTTCAGACCACTGGTACCCAGTCTGAACCACGTGTCTCTCGCCTTCCCGCTGAAATAGGCTACGATTCTCCGTATCCTTACGTCGTAGCCCCTCCATCAGCATAGAGTGAAGTCGTCCATCAGACTCCAGCTCCACCTTCAACATGACTCCATGTAGCTGGCCATGCTACCCTCGCGCCCTGTCGACTTCAAGCTCTCATGTGTGCACTGCCTTGAATCAACCCTGCGCCATAGTCTTGTCGAAGCCGCACAAGCCCTCGGGCCTGCACCACGTGTTTCCACGCCCCAGAAGTCGGCCACCATCAGCATCACGCTCCTATGTCGTCGTCGCTGAAAACACCGCCGTCTTCTACTTTAACCGACATCCCCGTTGATCCGCTAGACAGTCCAGTCTGACCCAGCCGAAATTATTCGACTGCAACCATTCTTCACCCCGCGTCGTGTCCGCCCGCACATCTGTGCATTGCCTTGACGCCCTGCGTATGCATGATCCTGCCATAACGTGCTCCACACTCCTCCGAGCCTTATACACACGTCATCCTCCTTGCCACGCACACCACGGACGCTCACGCTACCATCCTCGTACACGACCATGTACAAAAGAAATAAAGCCAAATTGCACCACGTGAGCCTTCCAGTGTGCAATTCACGGTGAAGATCAATGGAAAAACTCTAACACTCCACCTCGCTTTTCATCTCTTCCTCTTGATGGATAGCATCAGCCCGTCATCGTAGCCCTCTTTTTCACCAAACAAATCTCGTACCACTGTCCTTCGGCGCGGCACAACACATCAACCAACGAGAATCTTGTCCTACGCAGCTCCCTTGTGTCATGACGCATGCGCACACGGCACACCTCAAGCACCCAGCGCCTGGGCCTGGCCCGCCGCCCTCAGCCTGCTCCGCAACGCTGTTGGTCCAGCCCACCAGCCGGCCTTGCCATCTTGGGCCTCAGCTAGCAAGCGAGCATCCACGCGCGTACACACGGGTACGCCCGCCGCCTCGCTCCTCCATCGATCGAGCGCTATTGCTTGGGCTCGTGCCGACACGTGTGCCCTGCGATCTCTGTTGTGGCCCCACGCGATCGATCTGGTACCGATCGAATCCGCCACGGAGACCTCCGACACGTCGCCCGCCGCTTGGACAAATTCGTTGCCGCACGTCCATCCGATCTGCAAGACCTCAAGCTACTCGCCTGACATCGCTGCTTCTGATCGCTTTTATCTGCGTGATGGTTTCCACCGAAAGCCCTTCCAAACTTCTTCCAACTTGCACGATCGACCGCGCGCCACCGGAGAGTTACTTGGAACTCCGACTTCATCGCTCACCTCTAGATCAACGAACAGCGAGTTCAAATCGAACCTTGCTCATGATACCACTCGTTAGAATAATCCAAGGCACTCTGTCGAACCACCGAGGACCAAGCAATCACACGAGGCACGCACCGAGATTTGTTAACGAGGTTCACCGATATGGCTACATCCCCGGGGCCTGACTACGGGCGCTCCTTCCCATGACACCGTCACAATATCGCACCCCGGCCGACCGGGCGCCGGCACACACCGCCGGCTCCCCCGCGTGCCCGTGCTATTATGTTGGCATAGGTTACATCTTGTGTCTACCCCGATATATATGAGAGGCCTAGGGTACAAGTGTCTTATTAGAACACAACTCCTACCCTATCTACACACAGTACGACTCCAAGTCCAACTGTAACCTAACTTGTACAATAATATTCGACACAACTCTAACACACACCAATGGCTTGATTAACAGGGTCTATAGCAACGTTCTTATTCTAATGCGTCAACATTCATAAAATTCTTTTAATCAAAGAAACCTAGGTCTCATACGGAAAAAATAAAGACATGTATAATGAGACGGTGTTAGCTTTATCTTAAGTCACCGGAGGTCCTAATTTTTTGTTCTCCATGTGTTAGGTCTTAAGTCTTTAAAAATGCACATCCCAGTTTCTATTTGATCTCCAACCTGCGTTGTCTAGATAGCTTGTCATTTCGACCACCACAATATAGACCCCTCGACAACTAAAGAAACATAGACCTCTCAGAAAAGCATCTCTGCCATTTTTACAGCCTTGCTCTCTGTTCTAATTTTAAACAATGTGTGTGCCCTCGGCGCAACAGATGCACAGAACATGCACAAACACACATCACATGCATAAAGGGGGCGAGTTTGCTCATGGAGGGGGCAAGCTCTCATGGTGTGAGGAAAATTGGCGGCAACCACCACTACCACTACCACTGAAGAAGTAGCAGTTTGTTGAGGGGTCTAGCCCCACCTCCCTCCTCTTCTCCTGTTTGACAGCTCACCAACTGCTAGCCACCATGCCACGACTGAACTGGCTATGTTTCACCACACTGTCTGGGAGGACAACCTCTCACTCGTTGCTGCCTCCCCCTAGCATGGACCGTCCCCCAAAGCAACCAGGGCCTTGGCCTCAATGTGTGCACGCTCGTCGCCATGATCGTCATGCTTTGTACGTGTTTCTCGAGGCCATGGAGGGCAAATGGTTCGTCCACATCATTGAGATCTCAAGGCCACCAGCAAGGACGATCAACTCCCCGAGCACCACATCTCTGCCGTCGCGGCCTGGACCCTGTCTCCTCTAAATCAGCTTCCCTTGCTAGACCTTGGTAGCAGGCAATTTCGGCCACGCCCACTCGAAGCACAATGTGCCCAAGATGGGGCTGACCATACCGGAGACCAAGGGCATGTTTTGTTCTTACGAACATAAGGACCTCTGACAAATTCCATCTGGTTGAAGGACGGCGCCAACATGCCAAAGCCAGTTCCACTTACCAACAATGATGTCATGTGCATCCAACACCAAGAGAACATTGAAGGGCTCGATGACCTTCAAAGCGACGCCCCGCAGGGGGTGGGTGGGTGGGAAGTGACATGAAAACAACGCCTTCGCCCTACCTACACCAGAGTCTTAGGCTTTCACCTTTAGACACATGACCTGGGGGTGGAGGATGAGGAAGACTCTCCACAACCCCCTTCCTCCCTCACACACACATTGGAGGAAACGAACGCCCACAAGCACCGTCTTGCCAGTGCTTTCGCTCGAAGCAGTCCACCCCCATGTGATCAGGCAGCACGTTGACACCAGCCAATATGATGTTGTCACAGCCATCACGTAGGAGCCACCAACCTCACCGTGCAACGGTCGGACTGAGAAATATCTTATGCTCCCAGAGCACCTAAGTTCCCTAGATCCCACAGTCAGAGGGAGAGCTCACACGAAATTTGTAGGAAACCCACAACGAGCCCCGTCATTATACATAAGTCCAACAACTCCTCAGTTGATTGTTCAATCTACATCCAAGGGCCGAGCTCGCGCTGGAGCACCCAGGAGCACATGATATTCTCCCACAGCCGGACCGCCGGTGAGCCCCAGTGGGCTAGATCCAGCACCATTGCTACGCCAAACGGCTTTTGCTTCATATAAGAGTTACAATTTGTGCTTCAATGTTTATCAGGTTGGGTCCAAAAAACATTAGCGTCTGAACTTTTATCCTTCCAGCAACTCCGAAGAAAAGCACAACGACAATGTAACTCTTTTTCCTTTTGGACCCTGATAAGTGCCACACGTGTGGCACGAAGCAATTCCGCCTTGACGTTTATTGATGGCAAATTTAGTTACAAGAGAATAACAACTTTAGTTGTGAAGCATGGCAATTTTCTATTTGGACGACAAGTTTCAGTATTTTTAGGTTTTTTTATGGCAACTTTAGTGTAAAAAACGTCATGATGATGTTACTTCGTGTCACACGTGTGACACTTATCATTTGGATTCTTTTTTCCTGGAAGCAACATACATAACTCGAATTCAAGTAGAGTCAATATAAACTGAATGCAACCTCCACAGTTATGAATATCTGTTTGGTCACGGTACACAAATAGGGCGGGCACCCGTCAGATGATGGAAAAAGATAAAATTTTAACCCACAGCCGATGGCCGGTCTTGAATTAAGCCGGACAGGCACACTCATAACCCCTCTGTCTTCCAGACTACAGAAGGACCCCTCTTCTCAAGTTCACAAGGGCGGAGCTTGTTCATTACACGCCCCATCATAGCCATCGCCGCGATGCTTGGAAACTGACCTTCAAGACAATCAGGTGGTGTATTAGACTTTCGCGATTGCTTTCCTGGACTCGAAGCTCCATGAAAAGTAGGGGTGCCACCTTGGCACCACCTCCCTATCCAGTGATTAAGACTTTTTGTTGACATAGGAGACGCATCTTGGTTTTGTTGGTCCATCAATGTTTCATGCACCACTTGGTCCTCCTTCACCTGTTTGATCATGCAAGCACTATCCCTCTTATAATCAAGCACTTGACCAAACACGGTACATGCTCCTCCAGGAGTTGCTATGTCTCCAGTCTTTGGTTTCTTGAAACAAGGAACATGTGGATCTGAACTATCACATTTCAGGCGTTTCAGCCACTTGTCATTTGGATCTGAGCATACTGGTGACTCAGTTGGAGCCTTGGAAATCGGATTTCTCATTCTGCTCATTTGAAAAAGAACTAGATCCAAATTCATGCTTGACGTTTTGGGTATGCTCCATTCTTGCTTACTAGCACAAGTTGCTTTGGAATAAGAGTTTTGATGCTCCGAGCTCATGTTGACTGTTTCATTTCCTTCACAGCAGCTTGATACTCTTTTAGTTGACGAAGAGACTACTCGTTCAGTTTTTTCCGAGTCTGGGTAACCAGAGTCCTGTGGAACAATTGTTAGTTAGACAACATTCGTAATAAGTTGCACCTTTTCCAATATAAATAAAATGCTTTAGTTCCAGGGTTCCTGAAGCTGGTCAGACTATGAGCAACAGAAAGTCAAATGTACATGAATATACTAAATTTAACAAATGGTCATATTTCAACAAAGTTATAATGTGGCAAACGAGATTTTGGAGTAGGAAAAGGATTCCACCCAAGACAACTAATATTATGATCTTCAATGAACAGACGTTGTGGTGTTAGTACGTGCATCAAAGGAGCACTAGTTCCATCATGACCGGTCGGACTGAAAGTTCCATAGTGAATTTTGATGTGGGGTGTGTGGAAGTTAGCTATCCACGTGCCAGAACCATGAGTTGGTTTCGAGATCTTATGGGTTTCAGCTCTAGCCTACCCCAACATGTTTGGGACTAAAGGCTTTGTTGTTGCATGACAACATGATTAATGGACTAGCACATTTATTGAATGAACAGATCTAATCCCAAAAGATGCTATTTGGAAGATGGTTCTCAACCCCTCAAATCATTGCAAAGGATTTGGCAAAATTTAGACTTTTATAGCTTTTACCTTGAGATCACCCTGAGTCGGGTATGCTGATGCTCAAGAGGAAAACTTGAACCAAGTGTGGAGAAAGATTTTTTTGCTTAAGTACTCAAACGCACTTAGTTCAAATGTTCCACAAAACCTGAGAACCTCTCAGTGTTCCCTGACCAGAGCTGCCGAGTGTGTCATTCGGTCCCTCAGAGTAAGTTGAGAGAGTGCCACCTGTGCGTTTGGACCCTCCAAGCGAGGCATCCGGATATACCAGGATGCTACAGAGGCCAACAGCTAGTGTTTGGCATGTCCGAGTGAGCAACGCTCAGAACCTTCAAGACTCTGTAGTGTGGATTTTAGGTTTAGTTACGTCTCTCCGAGATGGATAAATCCATCCGAAGAAGCCGAAAATAAGTATTCCCTCCGATCCATATTAATTGTCGCTGGTTTAGTACAACTTTGTACTAAATCAGCGACAATTAATATGCATGTGTAGGAAGGGGAGCCTTGGCGCAGCGGTAAAGGTGTAAAGCTGTTGCCTTGTGACCATGAGGTCACGGGTTCGAGTCCTGGAAATAGCCTCTTACAGAAATGTAGGGAAAGGCTGCGTACAAAAGACCCAAAGTGGTCGGACCCTTCCCCGGACCCTACTCAAGCAATCAGAGTTATGTTCTTGAAAGGTAGGAATCTTTTGCAGCATGTTGATTTACAGTAGCATGCAAAGTGTGATTTTTAAGAAAAGAAGATACAATTTTCACCTTTCAACTTTGAATTCTGAAACCAGTTCTTCTAATCCTGAAGTTTTCCAAATTTATTTGCATGTCACTCCCATTCCCTGATATTTTTCCGACCTCTAAAATAAAATAAGACATTCTGTTTTCATCTTTTTTATCTGAATTTATTTTCCTGAATCTCCCCCCCACCCCCCACCCCACCCCGACACACACATTTTTAAAAGCAAACCTGGATTTTCTATGTTCTTTCCCGTCTGATTGATATGTTTGTATTTTCCCTTTTTAACATGTTTCTGATTTTTCATGATTTCCTTGATCTTTTTTTCTTTCCTAATTTTGTTCATTTGACACACATGCTTTCATACAAGAATAAAGTCATATACTATACTAAATAAGCTTTCATGACGCCTTCATGTTTCTTGGGAAACCAGACTACCTTTTGGTTGCATATAGTAAATTAACATAAAGCAAATTGGAATGTACCTTCTGTGTTGACGTTGAAGCGAACCCTGCAAAGAAACCAGAACAAACAAGTGATTAACATTACAATGAGCAGAGGTAGTGCAAGAATGTATGTAGATTATCAGGTGGCACGTTTTGACACAAACAACCTGATAAATACGGAAGTTCTGTCATCCAGGTGCACCAGAAGTTCAGAAGGTAAGTCTTAAGTTATACTAAATTATCTCATAACCGTCTCACCTGCTATGGATTTTGATGCATCATGAGTATCGCTGTACAATGTATCTGTTTTTGTCGAGAACTGTTTCTGTGTTTCCAATGAACATCTGTTTGTGTTACTGCGAGAATTCACCGAATATGTTGGATCTTTGGAGCATGTGAGATGTGATTTAGATGGTACTGTTAACATTTCAAATAAGCAGGACCTTTTTTGCTTGCTATTTGTCAATTTTTGCCTTGGTGGTTTTCTACAAGCCAGTGCTTCACCTTTGCTCTTCATTACTGGTGCCTTTTCAATTTTATCCAGTAACTTGGAGATCTCTGTGAAATTCACAGCAGAATCCACTTTGCAATATTGTTGTTCACCCTGTAACAAATTAGGAAATGTCACACCTTGGCCATTAATGTCCACATCAATGCCCTTGCCAATGGAAGAAGCATCAACTGATTTCATCTGGTATTCTCTATCTAATGCTGGCTCATAAATTAGCACTTCCTCCAAATCCTGTTGTTTTTGGCATCTTTCAGATGTTCCTAACTTATGTTCCAACAAAGGTTCAACAATTTCATCGTCTTCTCTGCTTGCTGAAAATATGTCTTCATTCTTGCTAGACTGATAAGGTGACCCTTTTGATGGGCTACCAAGGGAGTTAGTTTCATCCTTACTGCAAGAGCACGATTCTTCAACTGACAAATGTCCTTTCAGTTTTCTTCCTGCATGGTCAGAATTGAGACCGAGACAATCATCTTGATGAGGTTGGATGACTGCTGCAGATTTGCAGTGAGTCATATTTTCATCAGATACTTGGTGTGTGTGGAACTGATATTCCTTTGATGAAAATGCCATTGTATTAGATGCAGATATATTTGCCTTCAAATTATATTGTGGGACAAAAATTTTATCAGATGAGGCAGAAAGAGCAGACCGTCTTGGGTTGAGTATACTGTCAATTTTCCTATTGATTGCAAACATAGGAAAATGACTCCATTCTGAACTCAGATTGTCAGAGCTCAAAAGTGTATGAGAATCCACAGATAAATCTGAAGGCTTATGTACAGAAAATCTTTCTGATATCACTGTTTTAGCAGCATATACATTCAGATTTTTCTGTACCATAGATCTTTCGAAAGGTCTTTTAAACTGATCGGTATTCTTGCATTGAACTTCTTGGCAAACATCATTGGCTACACCCCAGATATTAGAACTGAATTGCTGTGTATTCCCGGAAGATGCACCTCCATGGCTAACTCCAACCATCAACCTTTCAGCCATCCTAGCTTTCATGAGCTCAAAAGGTAAATTCCCACAATCTTTTGAATATCCAACATCATCGATTTTCTCAAACGGACTACAGCTCTTGCTATTTTGAGGTTCTCCGCTGTGGCCATCTCTTGTCCAGTGTGCCATCCACAGGGAGTGCTTGCGGTAAGATGATTCTCTGATATCACTTTTGCTCAGCAGAAGTTCAAAGTCTTCATTCTCACTAAATCTTTTAGAAGCACCACCTGACATGACTGTATGCAGTTCAGTTTAAGAAAATTGCCTGAAACTTCTGCAGCAAACAGGAAAAGAATGGAAATAAGTCATTTTGTGGTGTGATATACCTGTGTATGCCAAATGAAACCAGTATAAAGAAAAGAAAGAAAGAGCTGGAGGACAACAATAGCTGTTAAAATTTACATAAATGTGAATTTGCACATTTTGCATAAAGACGAAATATAGGGTTGATAGTTCAAACTTCAAATCACACATTTAATAGTAGAGATTGTGCAAAGTGCCACCGATTTATTAAAGTAACAGTAATTTCGATTGTACTTGACATGTTCTACAACATGTTATAGATTGGCACAGTACCAAATAGTAAGGACAAGATTAGTAAAATGGTAAACTTTGACCATTCTATGAAGTCATTCTGATGGTTCATTTAAGTTTTAATCCCATTCTATGAAGTTGGACTGCCATGTCATGAAACTTGCTCAGACTCCTGTACTTATTTTCCTTTTCTTCTGACACTGCTCACGACACTGTTCATGTCATGAATCTTGCACAATATTGGTACTTTGCGCTACATAAGCAAGGGCTAGATAAAATACAAGCATGAACGCAGATCATACTTCTAAATGGCGCAGGTGCTAAGAGCATTAACAGGCGTAAGTAAACGAATCTATGACTAAATAAATACAGTACAATACTAGTAAAGAATATTTTTTGCGGGGTCTATACAACAATGCGGCAAACAACACAGGATAGACGTCACGAAAATACAAGGCATGATAGAACTCAGTGAGATGCACACTTCGCAGAATTATGGAGGGCGCAGGGGAAGGGGAACCATGGAGGTGCTTGTTACTGTAATTGTTAGTATAACTTTCAAGAATCCCGAAGCTGAGACTGGTAACATGAATCAAGAAATCTACAGCAAATAAGAACAAGTAGCCATTCAAGAGAGAACAGGGAAATTCTGAATTACCTCGGCGACCGCTCGGCTCCTTTCTCCGACAGAATCAGATCAGAGCGCCTCAGCCGCGAGTTCAGGAGCCACCAAGCTCCGGCAAGAACAGTCCGGCCAAGAACCTAAGCCGTTCGCTCGGGGCTCCTCCGGTCCAGAACTACTCAGAAAGGCTTAAAAGACCACAAATTAGCAAGTAGCGGCGGCGGGCGGCGGCACCTGTCCGTGAATCCACTTGCGCCACAGCCAAGGGCTAGCACGGCCGAGCGCTCAGCCCCGCCACTCCTTTCCCGCTCCGCGCGCCGCCGTCCCAATCGCGGAATAAAAACGTGTGGGCGCGCGGCTAGGCTTTCCGGCGGGGAATGATTCCTCTCCCTCTCCGCCTCGCGCAGGATTAGGGAGGAGAAGCTGTGGTTGGTTGGTACACATACGGCCGCGTCTTGTCGCCATTAAAGGCGTAGGAGGGCGGGGAGAGGAGTGGCGCGGGGAGGACGGTGGAGCGGCCGGGGTGACGTAGCAGCTTCTCGGCCATGTAAACACTGGCAGGTGGATGATTTCTTTTTTGGATCCAGCCAGTCAACAAAAATATCTCGGCGCGCTTTGCGCTTTTTCTGCAGCCCCATGCCGGCGATATTTATGGGTGCCACGTACTCTGTCCAATCTTACTATTCAATGTATATATCTCCCAGCCTGTCGGGTGCTGCCACCAGTCCGAGGCTCCCAGCCACCCGGCCTAATCTTCACGACTCCTTGATTCAAAGAAAATTTATAGGATTCTCAAGGATTCAAATTCATACTACCTCTCTCTCAGTTTACAAGGCATGCACGTACTCCTAAATCGTCAATTTGACCAACCTAATACAAGTCATATATTACAAAAAGTATACCAACATAAACTTCGGAGTTTCTACTTTCAAAAGGTATAATTTTTGTGTTATATAGTTTATATTAGGGTGATAAAATTGACAACCTAGGTATACGCGTAGGACTTGTAAACTGAAACGGAGGTAGTACTAGTATTAGTTGTTTTAGGATTTTTTTCCCTATGAAAAATCTTTTGTATTATTTTTTTAGGTAATCTAACATCTACATCTACTTCTTTTTACAATTTCTTTATACTTTTATGCGGCATCAACACTCCTACGTGTCACTCCAATCATATACTTTTCCTATTCTGTTTTCATAATCCTGCGGCCATCTCTCTTTCCTCTTGCGCTCTAGCTCATGTGCTCTCCTCCACGTCGGTGGCCACTCCGGCGCCGGCGTCCACCCCCCTCGCCGCTGGCCACTTCGGCCCCGGCGCCCACCTCCTCTCCCACCGCTGGCCACTCTGATCCCGGCGTCCTCCCTTCTCACGGTCCATCATGGCTTCGGGCTCGAGCAGTCCTCCCTCGGTCTCCACGATCCGGCACCAGGAGCAGCCGATTGTTTTTGGGCTGGGTTTGTCAGCGTCCTCGGGCTCGGCAAACTCCTCCGCGGCGGCGGCGGCTCCGCGGGATCTGGGGGCTCGGGCGCCAGGTGTGGTCTGGCGCAAGCCGGACCCTTCTCGTAAGGCCATGTGGCGCCGCCGGCGGGCTCTGCGTCGCCAGCAGGAGGCTGGCGGCCAGGGCATCCGCGACTCGCCCACGTCCTCGGAGCGACGCCTCATCCCGCCGGACCTCTACGGGCTATGTTTCCGCTGCTTTAAGGATGGGCATCGCAGGCAGGATTGTACCGATGATCCGATGTTTCCTGGCCACGTCTCCGCTCAGTGCAAGAGGCCTCGGTGCCCCATCTAGGAGGATAAACTCCGGCGGGCGGTGATTGCAAATGTTTCAGCTTCCATGCCGGGGCGAGAGGCTGGGGTGCTGGGCAGGGGCCGTTGATGGAGCCTGGATAGAGCGCGCCGAGGGCGCCGCCTCTGTCAGTTGCACCAAACTTCCCCCGCTGCTTGCCGGACCCTCTTCCCCTCCCCTGGTGGCTGCATTTGCGCCGGTGGTGGCCTTGCCAGAGGTCTGCGTCATGTCGCGGTTGCCGAACATGGACGATCTGGAGCGGCGTCTTCAGTTGGCGGTGGTGATGTACGTTGGTGGCCCAAGGCCTCAGGTTTCATGTGTGGCGGCGGAGGAGGCCATTGCGGGCCAACTTGATTTCCCAAGGCACCACTTTTCTGTTGACAAGTACCATCCGGAGGATTTTCTTGTGGTGTTCTCTTCTCATGAGTTCAGGAACAGGGCACTGAGCGTGCCGGTGATTCGACATGCCGGCTTCAATGTGCATGTTAAGCCGTGGCTCCGACAGGCTCAGGCTACGTCAAGGTTGATGTGTACTTAGGTGGATATCATGATAGAAGGAGTGCCTCTGCATGCTTGGTCGAGGAATGTGGCAGTGGAGTTGCTGGGCAAGGCTTGTTTGGTTGAGAGCCTGGTGCCGGAGATGGAAAACAGGGAGGACCTCTCTTTGTTCAAGCTACGCGCCTGGTGTGTGGATCCGGAGGAGATCCGGTGAGTCGCAGGCTATGGGTGTCTGAGCCGTCGGAGGCATAAGGGAACGCGGCGGCGAGGAGACCATCATTTCGTCAACTGCTGGAGTACCCCACCATCATCCACGTCGATCGGATGCGAGACTTCTTAGAGCCGCAGCTATGGCGCCGCTCGGGCAGCTCAGATGGAGACAGTGGGCAGAGTGGCATCCCAGATAGTTCCAATGAGTCATTTGCTGGAGGGAGTGGGTAGTTTTGCCATGTACGCGAGGTGTTTGCGATAACAGGAATGGTGGCCGGAGCTCCTCCGGTGGCGGTGACGGCCCTGGGAGAACGTTCAGGCAAGTGCTGGAAGGCAGGGTGGGGCCCTCGGACTGGCGCATCCCTTCGATGACGCAAGTGGGGCCCTGCATGCCTGCGGTAAGCAGGTTGGACTGCGGGTCTAGGGATAAGGAGATTCAAACTAAGCAATTAGCCAGAGCATTCGAGAAGGTTCTGTTGGCTAATGATGGGGTGCCAGCTGGCATGGAGGGCGCTATGGATTTGACTGATAGGACAAGTGAGGGCGGAAGGTAGGCTGATGCGAGGCCGCGGATTGGGCCAGTGGAGGCAGGCTTAGATCCCAATATGGGGAGACAGGAAGAGATCGTGCAGGACGGAGCAGTTGATCCAGAGCCAATAGTGCGACCGGCAGAGGCCGTCATTGATGGCGCGCAGTTCAAGGAAGGGCCCTAGCCTTTGGTAGGTACTCAGGCCACTTGCGAGTGGGTTGGTGTTGTTGATCGTCTGTGGCCAGCTATGGAGGATTCCCAGGTGGTGTTGCCTGTGTCGGACACGACTTTGGAATAGACAATTCACATGGAAGTGGGTGAAGTGGAACAAGATGGAGGCGGCGGGAATATTCGGAACGCAGATGGTTGGGATCCGGTGTCAGGTGTGCTTGCTCTGGCCAACATGCTGTCGGATGCACGGATGTCGAGCACTAATTTGGAGGGTGCGCGGGCACGGGAGGTGGTGGAAGCAGCCTTGGATCCTGCTTTGGCTGGTTCTGCTTTGGAGTCTTCTGAGGCTCATGCTGTTGCTGCATGCTATCGTGACATGACCACGTACAACGCCATGCAGCAGGATGGGCACGACGATTTGGTGGTGGCTCAGGTCCAGGATGAAAGGCTTTCGAATAAAGAACAAATAGCGATAGGCAACTGTTGGGGAACGCAATATTTAAAAAATTTCCTACGATCAGGCAAGATCTATCTAGGAGATGCATAGCAACGAGCGGGAAAAGTGTGTCCACGTACCCTCATAGACCGAAAGCGGAAGCGTTAAGTAACACGGTTGATGTAGTCGAACGTCTTCGCCATCCAATCGATCAGGTACCGAATGCGCGACACCTCCGCGATCTGCACACGTTCAGCTCGGTGACGTCCCTCGAACTCTTGATCCAGCTGAGGCCGAGGGAGAGTTTCGTCAGCACGACGGCGTGATGACGGTGATGATGAAGTTACCGACGCAGGGCTTTGCCTAAGCACTACAACGATATGACCGAGGTGGAAATCTTTGGAGGAGGGCACCACACACGGCTAAACAATCAACTTTTGTGTCTATTGGTGCCCCCTCCTCCATATATAAAGGAGGGGAGGAGGAGAGGGCCGGCCCTCATAGGGCGCGTCCAAGGGGGGGAGTCCTACTCCCACTAGGAGTAGGTTTTCCCCCTTCCTAGTAGGAGTAGGAGAAGAAGGAAGAGGGAGAAAGGGAGAAGGAAAGGGAGGCCGACCCCCACCCCAATTCGGACTGGGCTTGGGGGGGGGGGCGCCCTCCACCTGGCTGCCTCCTCCTCTCTTCCACTAAGGCCCAATAAGGCCCATTGACTCCCCGGGGGGTTCCGGTAACCTCCCGGTACTCCGGAAAATGCCCGAACTCATCCGAAACCTTTCTGGTGTCCAAACATAGCCTTCCAATATATCGATCTTTATGTCTTGACCATTTCGAGACTCCTAGTCATGTCTGTGATCACATCCGGGACTCGGAACAACCTTCGGTACATCAAAACATATAAACTCATAATACCGATCGTCATCGAACGTTAAGCGTGCGGACCCTACGGGTTCGAGAACTATGTAGACATGACCGAGACTCATCTTCGGTCAATAACCAATAGCGGAACCTGGATGTTCGTATTGTCTCCCACATATTCTACGAAGATCTTTATTGGTTAAACCGCATAACAACATACGTTGTTCCCTTTGTCATCGGTATGTTACTTGCTGATACGTCTCCGTCGTATCTACTTTTCCAAACACTTTTGCCCTTGTTTTGGACTCTAACTTGCATGGTTTGAATGGAACTAACCCGGACTGACGCTGTTTTTAGCAGAATTGCCATGATGTTGTTTTATGTGCGGAAAACAAAAGTTCTCGGAATGACCTGAAACTCCACGGAACATCTAGTTAAAAATAATAAAAAATCCTCGCCAAAGATGAAGACTAGGGGGCCCACACCCTGTCCACGAGGGTGGGGGGCGCCCCCCCTAGGGCGCGCCCCCCTACCTCGTGGGCCCCCTGGAGCTCCTTCGATGCCAACTTCAACTCTATATATTTGCTTTCGGGGAGAAAAAAATCAGGGAGAAGAATAATCGCGTTTTACGATACGGAGCCGCCGCCAAGCCCTAAAACCTCTCGGGAGGGCTGATCTAGAGTCTGTTCGGGGCTCCGAAGAGGGGGATTCGTCGCCGTCGTAATCATCAACCATCCTCCATCACCAATTTCATGATGCTCACCGCCGTGCGTGAGTAATTCCATCGTAGGCTTGCTGGACGGTGATGGGTTGGATGAGATGTATCATGTAATCGAGTTAGTTTTGTTAGGGTTTGATCCCTAGTATCCACTATGTTCTGAGATTGATGTTGCTATGACTTTGCTATGCTTAATGCTTGTCACTAGGGCCCGAGTGCCATTGTCGGTGTCAAAACCGGCGGATCTCGGGTAGGGGGTCCCGAACTGTGCGTCTAGGCGGATGGTAACAGGAGACAAGGGACACGATGTTTTTACCCAGGTTCGGGCCCTCTCGATGGAGGTAAAACCCTACTCCTGCTTGATTGATATTGATGATATGGGTAGTACAAGAGTTGATCTACCACGAGATCAGAGAGGCTAAACCCTAGAAGCTAGCCTATGGTATGATTGTTGTTATTGTTCTGTCCTATAGACTAAACCCTCCGGTTTATATAGACATCGGAGGGGGCTAGGGTTACCCAGAGTCGGTTACAAGGAAGGAGATCTACATATCCGTATTGCCAAGCTTGTCGTCCACGCCAAGGAGAGTCCCATCCGGACACGGGACGAGGTCTTCAATCTTGCATCTTCATAGTCCAATAGTCCGGCCAAAGATTATAATCCGGCTGTCCGGATACCCCCTAATCCAGGACTCCCTCAGTAGCCCTCAAACCAGGCTTCAATGACGCTGAGTCCGGCATGCAGATTGTCTTCGGCATTGCAAGGCGGGTTCTTCTTCAAACCCCGAGCTCCTGTTAAATAGTGTCCGGCTTCTCGTAACCGTTGCGTTTCTTGGCTTCTGTGCCCAATAATGGCCATCTTCCATGTGTCAAGCGAATGTGAGAAGCCAGGGCATTTTTACATTTACCACCCTAGCTGTGTGAATGAGCTGTATATTTAAAGAGACGAGGATTCTCAGATCCAAACCACACCATCCTCCCTTATCGAGCGTTCATCGGAGCGCGCCTGAAAAAATCCATCCCAGCATGGCCAGCCAGCGCAGCTCCTCCTCTCGCTCCCACAGCCCCAAGCCTGGAGATTGGGAGAGGTGTTCCGTCCCGCACAATCAATTAGTGAAGCTCCAGACCCAGGGATTTCTCCCCCCAGCGTATATGGTTCTGGTTCGAGCCGGGCTCACCACCTATAATGGTGGGGAGCAGGCGGAGAGCTTTCCCAGCCCCTCTAAGGGAGAGCGGTTATGCCTTGTCCCGTATTTGTTAAGGGGACTCGGATTTCCAATCCATCTGTTTCTCCACGGGCTCCTGGAGTTCTACGGCCTCCAGCTGCATAACCTCACCCTTGGCTCCATACTGCATATTGTGGGTTACGTAGCCCTTTGCGAGCTGTTCTTGGGCTGCGAAGCTCATTTCGCATTGTGAAAGAAGTTGTTCTGCCTTGTGCTCCGTTCACAGAGGGGGTCAATATATCAAGTGGGTGGCGCCGAAGTATGGCACATCGCCGGGACCGGATACCTATCCGGAACCCCGAAGAAGGCATCTGAAGACTGGCCTTCAGAGTGGTTTTACATAGAGGACGTCCCCCTTCCGGATCCTATTCAGATCGGCCTTCCCGAGTTTGACAATGCTCTTTTGAAGAAGCACCTGAGCTGGCGACCAAGGAGCCCTCAGGAGGAAGATCATAGAGACGTTCTTTACCTGATGGGCCGGATAAAGGTATTGGCTCAATCAGGACTGACCATAATCGAGGTTATGGCCATATGCATTATGCGGGGGGTGCAACCGCTTCAATATCGAGGCCACCCTATGTGGGATTTCAATGGGGAAGATGACGCCACCCGCTGCTGTCGCAAGGGGCCGGATTCGACCGCTGCCCTAGCGAGAATCTTGTCCGATTTGTACAAGGGGGAGGAGGAAGAATTCCTCCGCATCAAGCCACATGATGGATTTTCCATGTACAATCCTCCGAGCTGGGTAGGTCGCCACTTGTTATGCCCATCCGTTCCATATTCCCACAATTAAATGTTTTACCTTGCAAATTCATCGCAGGAGCTGCGTAAAGTTGTAAGGGAAATCAACAACCCACCTCCACAACCAGAGGATCCTGAGCGGTCCCTCGACCCGGTCTCCAAAGAGGACCCAGACATATCCATGGAGCTTATCAACAGGGTATTCTACCAATTAAGCAGCGATGATGCCTTGGTAGCCATTACGGCCGACTACCCTCGGCTACTCCCAGCTTCGCAGGTGAATGAGACCAAAGTCCCAACCTTTTGAAAACGATTCGCCTTTACGTACTTCACTTACCGTATACCAACGGCGTTTTATAGGGAAGGCCCTTGGGACGCCATGCCGAGCCCGCGGCGACTAGCCAACAAGGGGCTCCGAGGCCGGGCAGGCTAAAAAGGAAAGCGGTCCGGACTGAGACGCCGGCGCAGAGGTATGATGCAACACCTCACTCCATGGTGTCATCTTTAAAGACATAATAACGCCCGTGCTTTCTAGAAAGAAGAACGCTCGCCGGACTATATCCGGAGAGGTCGCCAATCATGCTTCAACCAGTCGGGCTCCAGGGCCGGACACGGAAGCGGAAGCGAACACGAGGCGCACGCCGGATGCTCCTCCGACAGAGGATGCGGATAAAATATCCGCCACAAATTCCGAAGTGGAGAGCGCCATGAACCATAGGCGTCGCCAAGTTGTACTCCGTGACGCTTGTTTCTCCCAAGAGGCGTTTGATGCCTTCAACTCAGGAGACGCGTACATCCGTGCTGCTCAAAATGGTCTAACCAGAGCCACGGACCAGTATGTAAAGGATATATGGGTAAGAAAATTTGATGATTACATATAGCAGTAGCCCCTGAGACTTGAAACAGCTAGGATAACTGATTTAAGGATCATCTATTATGCAGGTTCTTACAGAGAAGAATACCCAATTGTCTCATGAGCTTGAAGAGTGCAAGGCCCAGCTACGGGCCGCAGCTGCCACAGCGAAGGAGTCCGAGGAGGCCTCCTCTGGTAACATTTTTTTAGAATGATATGTACCGTATAGAGTGCGGCGTAGCTGCAAATCTGACAATAAATATTGCAGATGATGCTGGAGTGAATCCGGATAAGCAACATCTCCTACGCCGGCTAAAGGTTGGCGAGCACGTGCTTACAAAAGTTAGGTAGGAGAAAATCAATCTCCAGGATGCCAATACCCAACTGAGCATGGAACTAAAGGATGTTCGTGCCCAGCTGTCGGACTCCGTGAAGGAGAATAAGCGGCTTCGACACGGCATATTTAGTAAGTGCTTGAGCAAACTTTTAAAAGGAGTTCGGCGAAGAAGCCAGCTAACAGAGTTATGTATGTAGGTATGCTGACGGGTCGTCCCGCGGATGAGATGCCCGGGTCGGCAGGTGATCTTCTACCAGAGCTCTCACAACTGCACGAACAAGTGCGGCAGGTGATGCGAGGTATTTCCCAGGCCTTGTGGCCCTGCGTCTCCCTGCCCGAAGGCTTTGGAGAGCTTGCGGAGAAGCTCAAGGGAGCGCGGCGGTGCTTCCGATTATGGAAGATATCGGCCTGCCGTCAAGGTGCCAGGGAAGCCTGGGCCATGGTGAAGACGAGGTATACCAAGGCTGACCCAAACCACATGGCCGAGGTCGGCCCTGTGGGGCTTGATGGGAAGGAAATCCCCGTTAGCTTAGTGTATGGGCAAATAGAATTAGCCGCAAAGTATTCCCAACAGGATTGTAGGCTAGACAGCCTGTTGGATGGTATAGAAGAGGAATTTAGCCAGTATAAGTGCCTATGTATTTGAAATGACATGTAAAATGCCTTCTAGCCGGATTGTAAATCATTTGTCATGGTGGACCTTTTCGCTTCAACCTTTGGACCCGATAGTCCGGAGTGTTTCCGAATACCCTCTCAGTTATATAAGAACCGGGGCATGCGTGGAAACTAGGCGTAGGGGTCATTGGTGCTTGAACAAACAAGTGCCCAACTAGTTATGTTATATTACATGGGTAGTAAGAAACATCTTCCAGGGAGAATAGTTTTGTTAAGGGTTCCTTTCCCTGGGTACGCATGCTCTAAAGTGCATGTCCAGACTGCGGAAAAGGACGCAGGAAAAAACATCTGGGGGCACATATAAAAAATAAAAAATAACAATCATCTTTTGTTCACCGGCCGAATATTCCCTTAAGAACGCTAGCTTTCAGCTTCACCCAGTCTGAGGTACACATCCGGCTGACCCGGCAGTAACAATCGCAGAGGTGCTCCCCTTATGCCCTAGCCAAATTAACGGGAACGTAGGGCATAAATACAAGAGCCAGGCAACCCAGCTTGGCCAAAACTTAAGTCATATCGATGCATATAATGGCGAAGAAAAGGTACATGTGGAAGAGTAACACATGTGCTAGGCATGAAGCCCAGATAGATAATTTAAGCTTCTATGTAGGAAGCCCCCAGGTATAGTGAGTGCGGTTAGCGCATCAATAATGTGCAAGCAGGGCACAAGTTGGCTTTTAAGGGCCTCAAGAAAGAAGAAAGAGGGGGAGAGAGAGAAAGAAAAGACATATAATGTATATGTAAAAAATGGACAGAGGAAGGAAACGAACTTAGAGTCCGGCACTAGGCGTAGAATCTTCGGAGTCTGGCTGCGTTCCATGGATTCGGCTCAAGTCGGTTATCCGATGCATCCCGCAGACGGTACGCTCCACCGGTCAGAACTTGGTCAATAATGAAGGGACCTTCCCATTTGGCTCAAGCTTGGTCTTTTTCTTCTCCGGCAAGCGTAGAACTAGTTCGCCAATGTTATAAGTTTTGGCCCGTACTTCTCTGCTTTGGTATCTTCGAGCCTGTTGCTGATAAAATGCGGAACGGGCTTTTGCCACGTCGCGCTCCTCCTCCAGGGTGTCCAGACTGTCCTGCCGATCGAGCTCGGCTTCTCTTTCTTCGTACATGCGCACTCTAGGTGAGTCATGGATTATGTCGCAGGGCAGGACCGCCTCTGCTCCGTACACCATAAAGAAGTGTGTGTATTCGGTGGTGTGATTCGGCATGGTCCGCAGCCCCCAGAGTACGGAGTCGAGCTCCTCTACCCAGTGCGTGTTAGATTCCTTTAAGGACCGCACTAATCTGGGTTTGATGCCGCTCATGATAAGACCATTTGCTCGCTCGACTTGACCGTTAGTTTGCGGGTGATAGACAAAAGCATAGTTGAGCTTGATGCCCATATTGCCACACCAGAGTTTTACCTCATCGGCCGTGAAGTTTGTGCTGTTATCAGTTATGATGCTGTGGGGGACGCCGTAACGGTGTACAACCCCGGATATGAAGTCTATCACCGGTCCGGATTCGGCCGTTTTAAGGGCTTTGGCCTCTATCCATTTGGTGAATTTATCCACCATGACCAGTAAGTATTTTTTTATGTGTTCCCCCTTTAAGGGGTCCAACCATATCAAGCCCCTAGACCGCGAAGGGCCAGGTAATGGGGATTGTTTGGAGGGCGGTGGGTGGCATATGGCTTTGGTTTGCAAAAAGCTGGCAACCGGCGCAGCGTTGGACCAGGTCCTGTGCATCTGCCCGGGCCATCAGCCAATAAAAACCTGTACGGAAGGCCTTGCTTACAAGGGACCGGGCTGCGGCGTGGTGGCCGCCGAGTTCGGCATGAATTTCTGCCAGAAGTTTCCGCCCTTCCTCTTCGGAGATGCACCTTTGAAGGACTTTGGTAGTTCTTGAAAGTGCGTTATATCGACTAGAGGGGGGGTGAATAGGCGATTTTTATGAAATTCTTCACTGAGGAATTTGCTAGTGAGGAAATTCCTTAGCGAAGAACTACTAGCAGCGGAATAAGTACTCAGAAGTAAACATAACAGAATACACGCATGGTCGTCATGATGAAATGAAGACAAACACAGAGTACAGAAAGCGTAAACACAGGATAGCACAAGATGAAGACAAACAGACTGAAGAAATTGAACTGAGGAAATTGAGAAAGTCTTTAGTCAAAGTCTTCAAACACAGATATGATAAACAAGCAGCACAATACTAAGGAAATGAAAGTGTTGAGGAAATAGAACCAGTAAGCTTGGTGAAGACAATGATTTGGTAGACCAGTTCCAACTGCTGTCTCAGTTGTACGTCTGGTTGGAGCGGCTGAGTATTTAAACTCGAGGACACCTAGTCCCGGACACACAGTCCTCACCGTATTCTCCTTGAGCTAAGGACACACAGTCCTCGCCCAATCACTCGTGGTAAGTCTTCAGGTGACTTCCAAACCTTCACAGACTTGGTCACTCGGCGATCCACAATTCCTCTTGGATGCTCTAGACCTTGACGCCTAACCGTCTGGAAGAAGCACAGTCTTCAAAGGTAACAAGCATCGGATCCACGCATGATCAACCTCTTCAGTGATGCTCAATCACTTTGGGTTTGT
Source organism: Aegilops umbellulata (assembly GCA_032464435.1). Classification (NCBI taxonomy): domain Eukaryota; kingdom Viridiplantae; phylum Streptophyta; class Magnoliopsida; order Poales; family Poaceae; genus Aegilops; species Aegilops umbellulata. The sequence continues at coordinate 329,650,653 of CP136056.1, read as the reverse complement.
AGGTGTTTGGGTTTGGGTTTTGGATTTTCCTCACTTGATGATTTTCGCTCAAAGTCCTCGGAGGATGGGTTGCTCTCAAATGACAAGTGTCAAGTTCTTGCGGAGCAGCCAACCAGCTAGTGGTTGTAGGGGCGGCTATTTATAGCCTAGGGAGCAGCCCGACATGATAAGACATAAATGCCCTTCAATGATATGACCGTTGGATGGATAAGATATTTTGGGACAGCTGGCGCGTAGCACAACAACGGTCGGAAATTTGAGGTACAAATTCCTCAGGGCTATCATGTTCCTCACAGTGTAGGCAATTCGCACTGGCGAATTCCTAACTCCTCAGTCAGAGCAAAGTCCTCAGTGACCAGAAGAACCGCGTCTCTGTCACTGAAGAAATTGACTGATCTGTATGAGATTTCCAATGGCTTCACTCGAAGGGATTGGTACATGGAAATTTTCTCCTTAGTATTTCCTCGACCCCCTTTAACAGTACGGTGTTTCCTATGACTCAAGAAAGAGAAAATAAAACTACGAAAACAAAAGTCTTCACGCTTCATGTTCCTCGAATGAATACCAAGTCTTCAGGGTCACACCAATTTCTTCACTTTCAAAGTCTTCAGAAAGTCTTCAGTATATCAAAGTCTTCAGTCGAAGAACTTCATTTTTAGGGGTCGACTTTCTCTGTAAATATCAAACTCCTCATAGACTTATAGACCTGTGTACACTCATAAACACATTAGATTCTTAACCTATAAGTCTTCAATACACCAAAATCACTAAGGGGCACTAGATGCACTTGCAATCTCCCCCTTTTTGGTGATTGATGGCAATATAGGTTAAGTTTTCAACGGGGATAAATATATGAAGTGTAAAAAACTGATATTGAGTAATTTGATTGCAAGATATAGAAGAACTCCCCCTGAAGATGTGCATAGTGAGGAATTTTCTTTTGAAGCAATGCACACTTGAAGAGTTGAATCATGGAGATCTCCCCTATATCTTGTAATTCATACACGCATTTGATATATAATATGAAGAATTTGAAATGCATGATGAAATATGGTGCCTGATGTAATTCAACATGCGTGCAATAATATTAGCAAGGAATAAGCATGCAGAATAGTGCATCAAATCAGAGCACAGTGCATCAAAAGTATCAGAGCACCATCGGGTTTAAGATTACAACTCGATCCAGTAAAAGTTTCGGAAGAACGAGAGTTGTAACTTAGCAAAAAAATGCCCTTTATAATAGACCCGTTTGAAGACTAACTCAGATTTCTCCCCCTTTGTCATTGAATGACCAAAAGGATCGAAACTGAGGACTAACGCCCCTGAAGATAATCAAGTTGATGAAGGAGCGCCAGCGTTGTTGGGGTTGGTTGTTGAAGTAGGGCCCGCCGCAGTGTCGTCCAAGTCTTCATGTTCATCAGTGTCACGCGATGAAGAATAGGAGCTGGCCACCAAAGAAGGAACTGGGACCTTCTTGTATTTCTTTAGAGGAGGTGCAGACCAGACAAACTCTTCTTTGAGACCCATTTTCTTCAGATCATCAGCGCTGTATACTTGAGATAGAACAACCCAAGTACGATTGAGGGTTTCATGGAGGTAGTAGTGGTTTTTCTTCACTGCATTATGGGTTGAGGTCATGTTGTGAAGAATTGAACCAAACTGACGCTTGACCCATTTGTGATTGTGGTCAACCTTCTGATGAAGACTGAGGAGTAACTCACGATCAGTCATCACCCTGGGTGCTGTGGCTTGAGGATTTGGCTTGGCATTGTTGGCGGCAGAGTCATGGGTGGCAGAGTCATCATTGGTGGAATAAGATGCAGCCTTGCGAAATTGACCATCCAATGGACGAATGCCTTCATCTATCACAGCAGTAGCTTTGCCCTTTTCTTCAGCTGAGGAAAATGTCCTTTTGAGGACTTCGATAGGGGGCAAGTAGCTGCAGTGGTTCAGAGTTTCAGCTTTGTAATTGAGTGAAGACCTTGTCCTGATGAATCTCATAATCCATGGCGCGTAAGGCTTCAGCTCAAATGGTGACATAGCAATGTTGGCCAGAGTCCTCATGAAGAAATCATGGAAGTTGACGGGAACGCCATGAATGATGTTGAAAAGCATGTTCTTCATGATGCCAACGACTTCTTCATCATTAGAATCGTGGCCTTTGATGGGACTCATTGTCTTCGTCAGAACGCGATAGACACTCCGAGGCACATACAATAATTCCTTGACGAGGAATTTGGTTCGAGGGGCCTGCCCTGGCTTCAAAGGCTTCATCAGCACTTGCATATAGTGATTTGAAAGCTCAGGTTCATTGTAAACACAACGTGCATCTTCAAGGGGAGGACTGAGTGGGAGGGCACGAAGCAATTCAGATGCTGGTGCCTTGTAGTGAGTGTTCTCTGTCATCCAGTCCAGAACCCATTAATTCACATCTTCAGAGTTGTCAGTGATGTGCAGCGTTGTGTAGAACTGAAGAATGAGTTCTTCATTCCAATCGCATATGTCAGTGCAGAAATTGAGCAGCCCAGCGTCGTAAAGAACACTGAGGACTGGCGTGAAGCACGGCATGGACTCCATATCCACGTGAGGAATATGTGCATGGTCGAAGACTTTGTCTTTGTTGAAAAACACTGAGGAATAGAAGTTGGCTTGACTTGCAGTCCAGAAACGCTTCTTCCTTCTGCGAGTAGAGTCATATGGATTATACTAAGTGAAGAACACGTGCTCGCCAAAGAAGTCCTGAGCCTTGAACTTTTGCTTCCTTGAGAATGGATCCTTTGGCTTGGGCAGAGGAGTGTCAGTGAGTTGCATCACTACCTCAGGAATCGCGATATCTGGTTCTTCAGGCTGAGGAATTTCAGGTTCTTCCTCAGGTGCAGTCACATTTTCAGCAGCAGCAGCAGTTTCTTCAGCACTAGTGGCTGGAATTTCTTCATGCACAGATGTAGTGGGATGAGTTTCTTCAGAGCCCAATTGAACTGTTGGTGCAGGAGAGTGAGGGATTTGCTGCAGTGGAGTGAAGAGTGGAGAGTTGGGATGCTGACTTTCCCAAAAGTCGTCATTCATCACGGGAGTTGTGCTTCCAATATCCACATCTTCATCATCAATTTCTTCAACACCAGCCTCTTCAGCAGTAAACTGAGGCATTGGTGATGAGACCACTGGGGTTGAAGGGATTGCATCCACTTCAATTTCTTCATCAATCTGCTCTGACGAAGCATCAGATTGAGTTTCTTCATCAGATCCGCTTGGGATCACATATTCTTCATCAAAAGGAACAAGGTCCTTTGATGGCATGGTGGAAATCGGAACAGCATCACTCGGATTTTCATATGAGCTGGTCATCGACTTCATCTTCTTTGGAGCTGAAGATTCTGAAGCTTGTGATGCTTTCCTCTTCTTCACTGCAGCTCGCTCTGCAGCCTTGGTCTTCTTCACATCTGAAGCAGATGGAAGGATAGGAGTTGGTGTAGGCGTAGGTGGAGCTGAGGAATCTGGTTGAATTTCCTCAGGCGCAACTGATGCAGTTGCCCTGACTTCTTCAGTTTCTTCAGGCGCACCACTAGTGGATGCCCTGGCAATTTCTTCAGTAGCTGGAATGGAGTCATCAGCCCTGGAACTAGCATTTCCTTCAGCAGCCTGAAAGTCATCAGCGGTGCTGGCGTGTTCTTCAGTGGGCTGTGCTTAAGGTTCTGCTTGAGGAATTTCTTATTGCGATGGGTCTGCAACATTTGTGAATTTCTCAGTCAGTTTCACAAACCTGACTTTGGCTCCCTTCCAGTCAGCATAGTAGGAGTCAAATTTATCGCTGAGGGCTTTGATTTCAGCCTGCATCTTGATAAGTTCTTCAGTTGTCATCTTGACAACGTTTTTCTTCAGCAGTTTCTCCTTCCTGTACTGTGATTTCTTGATCTCTCTGGCCCTATCGTATTTCCACTTCTCCTCTTGGATGAAGTGAGTCAGCATGTGACTTTGGCCGGGTGTCAGCTTGAAGTCAGGCATAGGTGTGTTGGGATCCTTATGCCAGAGATCAATGTAATCGAGGATCGCCCTTGGATCCAACAGCAGTGGCACAGGTGTGCCTTTGGCTCTAGCGGCCCTTTCTTGTCGATCCCTGATGATTTCGGCAAGTTCTTCTTCATCAGCTTCATCTTCGTCAGATGGTACATTGAAGACTACCTGCTTCTTCTGAGGACTTGGGCGAGTACCGCGTCCAGCAGTAGCCTTTTTCTTCAGCAGAGAGAGTCCAACTGAGGAACTAGGTGCAGCTGAGGAACTTGCTGAGACACTAGAGGCAATAGAGACGCCTATAGTCCTTTGACACGTGGCAAGATGCGCAGGTGCTGAGGACTTTGGCGGAACTGTTGAGGACTTTGGAGAAGGTGCTGAGGATTTTGGAGGAGCAGGGGCAGCTTGAGGAATTTGCCTTGAGGATTTTGAAGTTTCTGGCCGTGAGGGCGCAGCTGAGGACTTTGGTCGTGAGGGCATTGTTGGTGAAGCACTTGGCTTGCGAGCGGGCTTCTTGAGCATTGATTTCCTCGGCTTGATAGAGGCCTCAGTGGCAGCAGCAGCAGCAGAATCTTCATTGAATTTCCTCACTGCTTCTTTGGCTTGTCTTGCCAATTTGGCTTGGCGCTTGGCCCATTCTTCAGGAAAATCCTCACCGCATTTAACGCTAGTGGGATCAGCCACTTGGCCAGGTGCCAGTGGAAGTCTTGGGCATGGAGGATTCAGTGCGAATTTCTTCATGTACTTTGGAGTGACGTACCTGTACTCCCTCCATTCACTAGCCCATCTCCGTTCAATCCTCTGAATGCGCACCTTGCGCTGATTTTTATCTTCTTTGCCAAACTTGGCTTCATCAGGCGTGCATTAATCTTTATAAATGTCCTCAGGGATTTCAAAAGCAGTCATGACCTCAGGCTTCTTTCCTCCTTTCAGTGGCCTTTTACCGTCAACCATTTTCTTTAGTTGAGGAATTTGAACAATTGAATTCTCTAAAGAAGTGTGCAACTTTTCTTCAAGGAACGCTGCAAACGAGTTAAGTTGATGAGAACCTAATGATTCAGCAGCGGACATGTGTACCTGTGAACAGAGTATAGTTGCGAGGAATTTGGAGAGGTCATATGCGTTCTCAGAGGGTTTTTCAAACAGAACAAGTTTGAGGAATTTGACCAGATGCGTCTTGAAGAATTTCACTAAGCGCGCTATATCTTAGGTTCCAGAGTTGTATAGATCGAAGATCCACACAGTTGAGGAATCTTAAAGAAATTGATGCTTAGGGAAATGAATCAAGAACAGATAATATGTGAGGTGTTTTGTGTGTGAGGATTTGAAGAGTAAAACACCTTTGAAGATTTTATAGAAAAGTTTCAAATCAAAGAGGGCAGTAAAAGTAACTTTTAATTACCCTGAATCGAAGAACACGACGAACAGTGAGATGAAACAGTGGGGTTCGTCGATGTAGATCTTCCACGCCCTAACTCGGCGGAGGAAGACGTCTACGGCGGCAGCGGAGGTGAAGATTTCCGCAGTCGGCGTGAGTACGACGGCGACGAGGTCGAGGCAGTGAAGCTCTTCCTCACCAGCGATGATGGAGTAGTGGCGGCGCTAGGGTTTGAGAAGCTCGAGCGGGAGAGAGAGATCGAGCGGAGTAAAAGAAGTGAGGAAGGGGAGAGGGGTATTTATAGAGGCAGTGAAAAACTGTTCGCCTGAAGATTTAGGACGAACGTGCCCCTGACCATTCTCCTTCTCACGACATGTGTCACCCACGTACTGTGTAGTGGAGATCGTGTAAGATCGTGGGTGAGTAAAATAATGCATCGTGGGATGCAGAACGCTTTGAGCGGCAAAACCGAAAGTTTGGATAAGATCTGTTTTAACGTTTCGTTCGCAATTTCTTCAGCTGACAAGGACACAGTGAAGATTTTGAACGAGTTTCAAATATAACGCACATGAAGAATTTGTGAATAGATTAGATTGAGTATAGCATAGAGGGGGAAGGGTCCGATCACATTCACTTAGCAAAAAAATCAACTTGAAGAAATAACTATAAGTGAATGCTGTAGAGGACATAAACTCATATATATATATATAGCCAATGAAGAAAAACGACGACACAAGTGAAGATTTTGCAAGTTGAAGAATTTGAACAACTGAGGAATTTCAAAAGTTGAGGAAAAACTCAAATTGAAGATTTTCAACTTTTGTGGTGGCGTGACCCACCGTATAAGAATGATGATTTCAAACACCACGTACAGTTGTCGTAGGGTTCTGAGAATCAAATTCTTATTAATTTCTTCACACTTAGAGTGTTATTCTTCATTGATTGAAGAAAAACGTTTCTTCATGTGTTGCACGTCTAAGTCATCAACTTTGCATAAGTGTTAGGATTAGTGCCTTTTCATAGTACATTCGAAGACTCTAAGATATTTAGCTCACACCGCAACTTGCTAAATCTCTTCTCATCCAAGGGCTTAGTGAAGATATCGGCTAGCTGTTCTTCAGTCTTCACATGCTCAATAGAAATGTCGCCCTTCAACACATGATCACGAAGAAAATGATGACAAATCTGAATGTGCTTTGTCTTCGAGTGCTGAACTGGGTTGTGAGCAATCTTGATGGCACTCTCATTGTCACAGAGGAGAGGCACATTCTTCACGTTGACGCCGTAGTCCTTGAGTGTTTGCTTCATCCATAGCAGTTGAGCACAGCAAGAACCAGCAGCAATGTACTCAGCTTCAGCAGTAGACAGTGATACACAGTTCTGTTTCTTCGAGGACCAACAGACCAAGGATCGTCCGAGGAAATGACAGGTACCAGATGTTGACTTGTGGTCCACACGGTCACCAGCATAGTCAGAGTCAGAATATACAATGAGATCAAAATCCGAGCCCTTGGGATACCATAATCCAAGTGTTGGTGTGTGAGCTAGATATCGAAGAATATGCTTCACAGCCTTATGGTGTGATTCCTTCAGTGCAGCTTGAAATCGTGCACACATGCAAACACTAAGCATTATATCTGGCCTAGATGCACATAAGTACAATAAAGAGCCAATCATGGAGCGGTATACCTTATGATCGAAGTCAGTACCACTTTCATCAGTGCATAAATGACCATTTGTGGGCATAGGAATTTTGATGCCTTTGCAGTCTTCCATGCCAAATTTCTACAGGACATCCTTGAGGTATTTCTCCTGAGATATGAATATGCTGTTGCGCTGTTGACGAATTTGAAGACCTAAGAAGAATTTCAACTCTCCCATCATAGACATTTGATATTCTTCACTCATCATATAGGCAAATTCGTCACTATAACATTGGTCAGTGCAGCCAAAGATGATATCATCAACATATATTTGGCACACAAACAGTTCACCATCGTAAGATTTAGTAAAGAGAGTGGGATCGAATGAACCGGGTGTGAAGCCTTTCTTCATGAAGAATTCCTTCAATGTATCATACCACGCCCGTGGAGCCCGCTTGAGGCCATAGAGGGCCTTATTAAGTCTGAAGACTTTGTCAGGATGTTTTGGATCTTCAAAACCTGGGGGTTGAGCAACATATACTTCTTCCTCAAGCTTACCATTGAGGAATGCACTTTTCACATCCATTTGATATAAGATGATATCATGATGGTTAGCATAAGCAAGTAATATGCGGATAGCCTCAAGTCTAGCAACAGGTGCAAAAGTTTCATCGAAATCAACTCCTTCAACCTGTGTGTAGCCTTGAGCTACAAGTCGTGCCTTATTCCTCACCACAACACCATTTTCATCTTGCTTGTTGCGGTAGATCCACTTTGTGCCAATGACGTTATGCTTGCGAGGATCGGGACGATTGACTAGTTCCCAGACGTTGTTGAGCTTGAACTGATGTAATTCTTCTTGCATGGCCTGAATCCACTCAGGCTCCAGAAATGCTTCATCTACCTTAGCGAGATCTGTGATAGAGACAAAAGCAAAGTGCCCACAAAAGTTAGATAGATGTGAAGCTTTTGAGCGTATGAGAGGACCTGGTGCTCTAATGTCATCGATGATCTTCTCCACTTGCACTTCTTTTGCAACGCGAGGATGAGCTGGTTGTCGTTGAGGAATTTGATCAGCATTTTCTTCAGCATCAATTTCCTCAGCATTTTCTTCAGGTGCATCAGCTCGACGTTCTTCACGTTCTGGAATGAATTTTTCAACAGATTCTTCAGTAGGAATGACATCTTCAGTAGCCTTGTGCTTGATAGAGTCCTCAGGTCCTGGTTCATCTAACACATAAGGTAGGTGCTCTCTTTGCGAGCCATTAGTCTCATCGAACCGCACATCTACAGTTTCAACAATCTTGTGAAGAACATTGTTGAAGACTCTGTAGGTGTGCGAGTCCTTTCCGTAACCAAGCATAAAACCTTCATGTGCTTTCGGTGCAAATTTAGAGTTGTGATGAGGATCTCTAATCCAGCATTTAGCACCGAAGACTTTGAAATAACTCACATTGGGTTTCTTGTCAGTGAGGAGTTCATAGGCAGTCTTTTTGAAGAATTTGTGAAGATATACTCTGTTGATGATGTGGCATGCAGTATCGATTGCATCAACCCAGAAACGACGAGGGGTTTTGTACTCATCGAGCATAGTGCGAGCCATCTCAGCAAGAGTCCTGTTCTTGCGCTCCACGACGCCATTCTGTTGAGGAGTATAAGGAGCAGATAACTCATGAGTAATACCAAGTTCATCAAGATATTCATTTAGACCCGAATTCTTGAACTCAGTGCCATTGTCACTTCTGATGTGCTTGATCTTCACACCAAAGTTGGTTGAAGCCCTCGAGGAAAATCGTTTGAAGACTTCCTGCACTTCATGTTTGTAAGAGACAAGGTGTACCCATGTGTAACGAGAGTAATCATCAACGATAACAAAGCCATATTGAGATGCTTCATTTGAAACAGAGGAATAATAGTTAGGACCAAAGAGATCCTGTGAAGCAATTCAAATGGTCGAGTAGTGGTCATGATGGTCTTTGCTGGATGCTTGGCCTTGGTCATCTTTCCAGCTTCACAGGCACCGCATAAGTGATCCTTGAGGAATTTGACATTCTCAATGCCAATGACATGCTTCTTCTTTGCAAGCGTGTGCAAATTCCTCATGCCTGCATGACCAAGTCGTCGATGCCATAGCCATCCTTCTGAAGCTTTTGCAAGTAGGAACACGGCTGGTTGTGAATCTACAGAGAAATCAACAATATACAAGTCTCCTCTCCTAAAGCCTTCGAAGACTTTGGAATTGTCAGCTTCCATAATCACAACACAACGATACTTGCCAAAGACAACAACCATATCAAGATCACAAAGCATTGAGACAGACATAAGGTTGTATCCTAAGGACTCAACAAGCATGACTTTGTCCATGTGTCGATCCTTTGTGATAGCAACTTTACCTAGACCCAATACCTGACTTTTGCTTTTATTAGCGAAGATGATATGCTTCATATGTGACGATGATAAGGGAGCATCCATCAAAAGATTCTTGTCACCAGTCATGTGATTTGTACATCCACTATCGAGTACCCACACAGTGGCTTTGGGTTGATCATCATGCAGATGAATTAGTGCAACTTACGACCTCATATACTTCAGCAGTGAAGAATATGATATCACAATTCATCAGATCAATTTAATCAATCAGTAGGACAGATAAAACAGAGGAGGACGTGTGAAATGAAAGTTCATTTCATCATGGTTAGCCTGCGTCCTTTCAGGCAGTTTGTCAGGTCCCCAGCAAATTCTTCAGACGTTACAGTACGTCTGGAGACCTGACCCTGCAGAAGAGATTAGTTCTTTTTCTTCACCACCCACATCTGAAGGGGTGGCAAAGAGTTCATCACTCTGCGAGCTCCATATGAGAATGGTGGCATAGCGGCCAAACCATTACGTTTCACATAAGAGGGGTTAGGGTAAGCATATGAATAAGCAGAGAAATTCTTCGAGGACTTATGAACATAATAATTTGAAGAATAATGCTCATATTCATAGCCCTTGGTTCTTCCCTGCGAAACGGAGTTGTTAGCACGATGATGTTCATATGAGGACTTTCATCCATGTGAGGAATTTGATCCCCTTGAGGAATTTGGTCCGTATGAGGACTTGGATCCATATGAAGAATTTGATCTGGGGTTCCTATTCTTCACAGGTGGTGTCATGAGGACATTCACCTGAAGACTTTCAAGGCACCTTTTGGGAACCCAGATTTTCTTCATAGGGGAACCATTCCTGCAGTTAGTGCCAACATATCTAGCAAATACTTCACCATTCTGATTTTTGAACAGTTTGTAGTTGGAGTCAAATGACTCATCAGAAGAATGAGAAGATTCACATGTATAGCCAGATAAATTAGATGGGTCAACTGGAGGTCCCTTTGCAGCAACCCATGAGGTTTTGGGGTACTGCTCAGGCTTCCAATATGTACCATCAGCATTGAGTTTCCTCTCAAAGGCAATACCCTCTTTCCTAGGGTTCCTGTTGAGGATCTGCTTTTTAAGCACATCACAAAGAGTCTGATGCCCTTTGAGGCTTTTGTACATGCCTGTCATGTACAATTCCTTCAGCCCTGCATCGTCAGTGATACTAGCAATGTCCTCAGATGAGGAATTAGTGATAGCAGAGACATGTGAAGAATTTGTAACATTAGAAGCATTTGAACATTCAGGTGAGGAATTAGCAGATTCTCGTTCAATGCATTTTAAACATGGAGGAACAAATTCTTCCTGAGCAGCACTGATTTGTTGAGCAAGCAATGAATCGCGCTCCTTCTGAAGATCTTCATAACTCACTCTTATCTTCTCAAGATCGGACAAGAGAGAGTTATGCTGATCTTGAAGAGAGTCATACTTGGAATGAAGTCTCTGAATGACTTTCAACCAAAGCTTGTGACTGATCCATTTCTTCACCCAACTTATCATTGCTCTTACTAAGCATGTTATTAGCCTTTTCCAAAGCTCTTTGTTGTTTAGCAGCAAGTGAGGCAAGTTTGACATAACTGGGTCCAAATTCATCACCAGATTCATCATCGCTGGATTCAGACAGATAGCATTCAGTTACCTTTTCACCATCTGCCATAAGACATGGTGAGGAAGATGATGATTCTTATTCAAATGTCATTGACTTGAGAGATTCCTTGAAGTCCTCAAACCAAGGATCATGACGGGTTCGATGACCTTCATAGACATCGGAGATACGGTCCCAGATAAGCTTCGCCTGATAGAGATGCATGACGTTCCTGAACTGATTTTGAGACAGACAGGTGCAGATGACGTCCTTCGCCGTGAGGTTGAGAAGAGTGTACTTGCGAATGTCATTAGCTCCCGCTGTCTTGCATAGATCAGTAAGACCAATCTCAGTGACGGTCCACAGCTTGCTGTTCATCGCCATGAGACGCTTTTTCATCATGGCCTTCCATTTGGGATACTCGTGACAGTCAAAGATGGGGCATGTCACTTTCTTCATATCTGCGGTCGACATAACTAAAACTCCAGGCGGTTAAACCAAAATCACATAGAACAAGGGAGTACCTTGCTCTGGTACTAATTGAAAGTGCGTTATATCGACTAGAGGGGGGGGGGGTGAATAGGCGATTTTTATGAAATTCTTCACTGAGGAATTTGCTAGTGAGGAAATTCCTTAGCGAAGAACTACTAGCAGCGGAATAAGTACTCAGAAGTAAACATAACCGAATACACGCATGGTCATCATGATGAAATGAAGACAAACACAGAGTACAGAAAGCGTAAACACAGGATAGCACAAGATGAAGACAAACAGACTGAAGAAATTGAACTGAGGAAATTGAGAAAGTCTTCAGTCAAAGTCTTCAAACACAGATATGATAAACAAGCAGCACAATACTGAGGAAATGAAAGTGTTGAGGAAATAGAACCAGTAAGCTTGGTGAAGACAATGATTTGGTAGACCAGTTCCAACTGCTGTCTCAGTTGTACGTCTGGTTGGAGCGGCTGAGTATTTAAACTCGAGGACACCTAGTCCCGGACACACATTCCTCACCGTATTCTCCTTGAGCTAAGGACACACAGTCCTCGCCCAATCACTCGTGGTAAGTCTTCAGGTGACTTCCAAACCTTCACAGACTTGGTCACTCGGCGATCCACAATTCCTCTTGGATGCTCTAGACCTTGACGCCTAACCGCCTGGAAGAAGCACAGTCTTCAAAGGTAACAAGCGTCAGATCCACGCAGGATCAATCTTTTTAGTGATGCTCAATCACTTTGGGTTTGTAGGTGTTTGGGTTTGGGTTTTGGATTTTCCCCACTTGATGATTTTTGCTCAAAGTCCTCGGAGGATGGGTTGCTCTCAAATGACAAGTGTCAAGTTCTTGCGGAGCAGCCAACCAGCTAGTGGTTGTAGGGGGCGGCTATTTATAGCCTAGGGAGCAGCCCGACATGATAAGACATAAATGCCCTTCAATGATATGACCGTTGGATGGATAAGATATTTTGGGACAGCTGGCGCGTAGCACAACAACGGTCAGAAATTTGAGGTACAAATTCCTCAGGGCTATCATGTTCCTCACAGTGTAGGCAATTCGCACTGGCGAATTCCTAACTCCTCAGTCAGAGCAAAGTCCTCAGTGACCAGAAGAACTGCGTCTCTGTCACTGAAGAAATTGACTGATCTGTATGAGATTTCCAATGGCTTCACTCGAAGGGATTGGTAGGTGTAGGATTTGAGTTGAGCATCACATGGAAATTTTCTCCTTAGTATTTCCTCGACCCCCTTTAACAGTACGGTGTTTCCTATGACTTAAGAAAGAGAAAATAAAACTACGAAAACAAAAGTCTTCACGCTTCATGTTCCTCGAATGAATACCAAGTCTTCAGGGTCACACCAATTTCTTCACTTTCAAAGTCTTCAGAAAGTCTTCAGTATATCAAAGTCTTCAGTCGAAGAACTTCATTTTTAGGGGTCGACTTTCTCTGCAAATATCAAACTCCTCATAGACTTATAGACCTGCGTACACTCGTAAACACATTAGATTCTTAACCTATAAGTCTTCAATACACCAAAATCACTAAGGGGCACTAGATGCACTTACAGTTCTTTTATTATAAAGCTCTCCCTCATGGACCCTGTAGGCTTTAGACCGCCGCACTATGCAGCGTGCCTCATTTTGATCCTCGGGAAGTTCCTGCCTAGTTAGGTAGGCCAGGAATGGTTCTGCCCATGGGGCGATGATGGCCATTATTGTGTGGGCTGAAGGTGTTATTTCGATGGCAGAGCCTCCGATTATGTTAGAGTGTTCGATATCGGGCATTGTGGCCGGGTCCGGACTGTTGTTACCGGTGTCCCCTTCCCATACTACAGATGGCTTAAAAGCCTTTCCAAGAAGATGTTGGGTGGGACCGCATCGCGTTTTGCGCTGATGCGGGCGAGGATATCCGCCGCTTGATTGTTTTCTCGAGCCACATGGTGGAATTCGAGCCCCTCGAACCGAGATTGCGATAGGCCGCCATTTTCGGATCCTTGGCGTCGAAATCTCCATTTATTTGGGATATTGCGAGGTTCGAATCCCCACACACCTCCAGGCGTCGAATGCCCATGGAAACTGCCATCCGGAGACCATGTAACAGGGCCTCGTATTCGGCTGCATTGTTGGAGTCCGTGTACAGTATTTGGAGTACATACTGGACTGTGTCTCCGGTGGGAGACGCCAGGACAATGCCAGCCCCCAGACCAGCCAACATTTTAGAGCCGTCGAAGTGCATAATCCCATTGGAGTATGCGCCGTACTCTTTAGGGAGTTCGGCTTCTGTCCATTCGGCGACAAAATTGGCCAACACCTGCGACTTAATAGCTCGCCGAGGTTTATATGTTATGTCGAACGGAAGGAGCTCAATGGCCCATTTGGCAATCCGGCCGTGGTGTCGCGGTTGTTTAATATGTCGTTGAGTGGTACTTCCAAGGCACTGAAATTGAACACTCCTAAAAGTAGTGCCGTAATTTCCGGGATGCCATGAATATCGCGTATGCTATCTTTTGATAATGCGGGTACCGTGATTTGCATGGAGTGAGGACAGTGGATACATAATATACCGGCTTTTGAAGAGGGAATTTATGTCCGTTCGCTTCTCGTTCAACGACGAGCACTGCACTTACGACTTGATTAGTCGCCGCTATGTATAGCAGCATTGGTTCGCCGATGTTAGGTGCGGCCAGGATTGGGTTGGTTGCCAGTATGGCTTTTATTTCTTCCAATCCGGCTGTGGCAGCATCCGTCCACTCGAAGGGTTCGGTGCACCGAAGGAGGCGATAAAGGGGTAATGCCTTTTCTCCTAAGCGGGAGATAAAGCGGCTTAGAGCCGCCATGCATCCAGTCAATTTCTGGATTTGTTTGAGGTCCGTTGGGATAGCCAACTGTGACAGAGCTCGGATCTTGGCTAGATTTGCTTCAATTCCTCTACTGGAGACAATGAAGCCCAGGAGCTTTCCGGCCGGTACGCCGAAAACACATTTTTCCGGATTTAACTTGATGTCGTATGCTCGGAGGTTGTCAAATGTGAGCCTCAAGTCGTCTATTAGAGAGTCGACGTGTTTGGTTTTGACGACCACATCATCTACGTATGCCTCGACTGTTTTGCCGATTTGTATCTCCAGGCATGTCTGAATCATGCGCTGATATGTTGCGCCGGCATTTTTGAGCCCAAAAGGCATTGTGTTGAAACAGAAAGGGCCGTATGGTGTGATGAATGCCGTTGCGGCTTGGTCGGACTCCGCCATCTTAATTTGGTGGTAGCTGGAGTATGCGTCGAGGAAACACAATGAATCGTGTCCTGCGGTAGCGTCGATAATTTGATCGATGCGGGGGAGTGGGAAGGGATCCTTTGGGCAGGCCTTGTTGAGGTCGTCGAAATCGACGCATAGGCGCCAGGATTTGTCCTTCTTTGGTACCATCACCAGGTTTGCTAGCCAGTCCGGATGTTTTATTTCTCTGATGAATCCGGCCTCCAATAACTTGGCTAGTTCCTCTCCCATAGCTTGTCTCTTGGGTTCGGAGAAACGCCGAAGAGTTTGCTTGACCGGCTTGAATCCTTTTAGGATATTAAGGCTGTGTTCGGCCAGCCTGCGTGGGATTCCTGGCATATCTGAAGGATGCAAGGCGAATATGTCCCAATTCTCACGCAGGAACTCTTGTAGTGCGGCATCCACGGCGGGGTTTAACTGTGTCTTGATGGAGGCTGTTTTCGTAGCGTCCTTGGGTGGACTTGGAATTTGACTATCTCATCCGTTGGTCTAAAAGAGGTGACTTGGATCTTTTGTCGAGTATCACATCATCCCTGTCCACTATGGAGCGTAGCGCGGTTAATTCCTCGGCCGCGAGGGCTTCGGATAATGCCTCGAGGGCCAATGCGGCTGTTTTGTTTTCGGCTTGAAGGTCTGTGTCCGGATCACTAGTGAGAGTGATGATTCCGTTGGGCCCAGGCATTTTAAGCTTCATGTACCCATAATGGGGTATGGCTTGGAAGATTGTGAATGCCTCCCGCCCTAAAAGGGTGTGGTATCCGCTACTGAACGGGGCCACTTGGAATGTAATTTCTTCGTACCTATAGTTCTCCGGTGTTCCGAATACCACATCTAGTGTGATTTTCCCAGCACAGCGTGCTTCCCGACTGGGGATGATTCCCCTGAAGGTCGTGCTGCTTTGCTCAATGCGGTTCTAGTCTATATCCATTTTCTAGAGAGTTTCCTCATAGATGAGGTTTAATCCACTGCCGCCGTCGATGAGTACTTTGGTGAGTCGAAAGCCGTCCACAATTGGACTGAGGACCAGTGCAGCTGGTGCCCGGGCTGTTCGAAATTTAGGTTCGTCACTGGCATTGAAGGTAATAGTTGTGTCACTCCATGGATTTATTGCTGCTACGTGGAAGATTTCGGCTAGGCTGCGGAGTGTTCGCTTCCGCCGATTATTTGATGCAAAGGTCTCAAAGACTGTTAATATCGTATTGTTATCCCTGGGATGGTGCTCTGTGGCTTCTGGGATGAGAACATCCTCGCCACTTTTGGCCAGTTGCCGGAGTATCCAACATGCTCTAAGGCTATGCGTTGGTATGGCGCCTTCTGCACTATGAATTTTGCAGGGTCCATTGAGCCATCCCTCCAATATGGTTCCATGCCCTGTAGAGGGTTTTTGCTTTTTGGTAGTTAACCCGGGTGTCTTGTGATAATGCACCCTTTTATTTTGGACTGGGTGTGTATTTGGGGCCGGATTATCCCAAAATTTTGTTTTGGTTTTCCAGGCACTTTTCATCGCACAATACTTTCATACTATGGACGCCAAGTCGGCAAAGCGTGTTATTTCATGGCGACTTATGGCGTGAAGGATTCCATTGTCCGTGCAATTATTGCAGAAGAATGAGACTGCGTCTTCCTCGCGAGAGTCCTTAACCTTGTTCATCACAAGGAGGAATCTGGCCCAATAATGATGTACTGTTTCCTAGGGCTCTTGCCTGATGTGGGAAAGATCACTTATGTTTGGGTGGGTGGGTGGAATTGAATCCGAACCCTCACCCGATCTGAGACCCAGGGGCCGAGGAGTTTCCAATCTTGGAAGTTCGGGTTCTGGGATGTTGCCCGATAAGTCTGGCCCGCTGCCTGACTCTAGGTTCAGGGTTTGGGTGATGTCCTCCCGTAAATGGGTATCCAGCTCGGAGAGCTCAGGAATCCGGACATAATTATTCCACGAGATAGAGGAAGAGTCGCCGCATTGTTCCTCCACTACCGCGATATGATGGGTGCCAGGTGGAGAGTAAATCTCCCTTTGATCGGGTTTAGGCCCAATCTGATCATAGTCCATAGCGACTCCCAAGGCGGCGATGCGATCCAAGAGCTTGTTCAGAGAAGAGAGCTCCATTGGATCCATCTGCTCAACAAGTTCTGAGTTGATGTGGAGGTAGTTTTCGATGACCCGAGAAGTCATCGTTGGTGCAGCAGCCGAACAGGCGGTCATGATAAAACCGCCTAGCCGGAGAGTTTGTCCGACAACCAAGGCCCCTCCGGCGGTAATGTCATCTTTAAGGACGAGGCGAGACATCCTTCCCTGTGGTGACGGCACAATGGAACTCTCAATGAAAGCACCAATGTCGGTGTCAAAACCGGCGGATCTCGGGTAGGGGGTCCCGAACTGCACGTCTAGGCGGATGGTAACAGGAGACAAGGGACACGATATTTTTACCCAGGTTCGGGCCCTCTCGATGGAGGTAAAACCCTGCTCCTGCTTGATTGATATTGATGATATGGGTAGTACAAGAGTTGATCTACCACAAGATCAGAGAGGCTAAACCCTAGAAGCTAGCCTATGGTATGATTGTTGTTATTGTTCTGTCCTACGGACTAAACCCTCCGGTTTATATAGACACTGGAGGGGGCTAGGGTTACCCAGAGTCGGTTACAAGGAAGGAGATCTACATATCCGTATTGCCAAGCTTGCCTTCCACGCCAAGGAGAGTCCCATCCGGACACAGGACGAGGTCTTCAATCTTGCATCTTCATAGTCCAACAGTCCGGCCAAAGATTATAATCCGGCTGTCCGGATACCCCCTAATCCAGGACTCCCTCAGCCATGATTTCAGATCTGAACCTATTATGTTTTCATGAATATATGTGAGTTCTTGATCCTATCTTGCAAGTCTATAGTCACCTACTATGTGTTATGATCCAGCAACCCCGAAGTGACAATAATCAGGACCACTCCCGGTGATGACCATAGTTTGAGGAGTTCATGTATTCACTATGTGCTAATGCTTTGTTCCGGTTCTCTATTAAAAGTAGGCCTTAATATCCCTTAGTTTCCATTAGGACCCCGCTGCCACGGGAGGGTAGGACAAAAGATGTCATGCAAGTTCTTTTCCATAAGCACGTATGACTATATTCGAAATACATGCCTACATTACATTGATGAATTGGAGCTAGTTCTGTGTCACCCTATGTTATGATTGTTACATGATGAATCGCATCTGGCATAATTATCCATCACCCGTCCAATGCCTATGAGCTCTCCATCTACTGGTTTACGCTTATTTACTTTCCCGTTGCTATTGTTACAATCACTACAAAACACCAAAAATATCACTTTTGCTTTCATTACTCTTTTGTTACCGTTACCACCACTATCATATTACTTTGCTACTAAATACTTTGCTGCAGATACTAAGTTATCCAGGTGTGGTTGAATTGAAAACTCAGCTGCTAATACTTGAGAATATTCTTTGGCTCCCCTTGTGTCGAATCAATAAATTTGGGTGAATACTCTACCCTCGAAAGCTGTTGCGATCCCATACACTTGTGGGTTATCAAGACTAATTTCTGGCGCCGTTGCCGGGGAGCATAGCTCTATTCTTTGAGTCACTTGGGATTTATATCTGCTGATCACTATGAAGAACTTGAAAGACGCTAAGACAGCAATTTATCCCTCAACTACGAGGGGAGGTAAGGAACTGCCATCTAGCTCTGCACTTGATTCACCTTCTGTTATGAGTAAGCTTGCGACACCTAAACCTGCTTCTGTTAATTGTTCTAATATGTCGCATGTTATTGATGATGCCACTTCTGCTATGCATGATACTTATGATGAAACTACTTATATGCTTGATACTTCTGTGCCACTTGGTGAATTTCTTGATGAACAAATTGCTAGGGCTAGAGAGAAAGAAATTATTGAAACTGATACTGTTGATGAAAGTGATGATGAGGATAGGCCTATTATTCCTGAGGGTTATGTTTTTGATATGGAATCTTCTACCGCTATTCTAGCTTGCAAAGATAGTTATGAACTCAAGAGGTTATTAGTTGAATGGAATAAGCAGTCTCTTAGAGATAGAATGAAACCTGACCCTGCTTTCGCTACTTCACCTATTTGTGTTGCCGATAAGGATTATGAATTCTCTATTGATCCTGATATAATTAATTTGGTTGATTCTGATCCTTTTCATGGCTATGAATCTGAAACTGTTGTGGCACATCTTACTATACTAAATGATATAGCCACCATGTTCACTATTGATGAGAGGTCTCGCTACTTTTATATCCTTAAAATATTTCCGTTCTCATTAAAGGGTGATGCTAAGATATGGTTTGATTCTCTTGATCCTAGTTGTGTGCGTAGTCCCCAGGATATGATTTATTACTTCTCTGGTAAATATTTCCCTGCTCACAAGAAACAAGCTGCTTTAAAGGAAATATACAACTTTGTGCAAATTGAAGAAGAGAGTCTCCCACAAGCTTGGGGGAGGCTTCTCAAGCTACTTAATGCTTTGCCTGATCATCCTCTTAAGAAAAATGAAATACTTGATATCTTTTATAATGGACTAACGGATGCTTCCATAGATTACCTGGATAGTTGTGCTGGTTCTCTTTTCAGGGAAAGAACACCGGATGAAGCGGAAATTCTATTGAATAACATGTTGACAAATGAAAATAATTGGGCACTTCCTGAGCTAGCTCCTGAGCCAGCTCCTGCTCCAATTACTGAGCCTATTCCTAAACCAACTCTGAAGAAGAGAGGTGTTGTATTTCTCAGTCCCGAAGATATGCAAGAGGCAAAGAAATCTATGAAAGAAAAAGGTATTAAGGCTGAAGATGTTAAGAATTTACCTCCTATTGAATAAATACATGGTCTTAATTTACCGCCTATTGAAGAAACATATGATCTTGATCCATTACCTATTGAAGAACCTCCTGATCTTGATAACCCGACACAGTTAGTAAAGGTAAATTCTCTCTATAGATATGATAAAGCTGAAATCCCTCCTACTAAAATTGCTAGTCAGTGCTTTGATGAGTTTGATAATTTCATTGTCAAACAAGAAAATTTCAATGCTTATTTTGGTAGACAATTAAAACAAAATACTTATATGATTAAGAACTTGGGTGATTATATGGCTAATATTAGAGGTGAACTTAAACTTGTTAGCAAACATGCTTCTATGGTTACCACTCAAGTGGAACAAGTACTTAAAGCTCAAAATGATTTGCTCAATGAATTAAATAGTAAAAAAATGATAATGTTGTTAGAGTGGCTACTAGAACAGGTAGAATTACTCAGGAACCTTTGTATCCTGAAGGCCACCCTAGGAGAATTGAGCAAGATTCTCAGAGAAATAATATTGATGCACCTAGTTCTTCTAAAAGGAAGAAAAAGAAAAATGATAGGACTTTGTAAACTTCTAGTGAACCTATTGCTGAACCACCTGAGAATCCATATGATATATCAATGTATGATGCTGAAACACAATCTGGTAATGAACATGAACCTAATGAAAATGTTAATGATGATGTTCATGATGATGCTCAACCTAGTAATGATAATGATGTAGAAATTGAACCTGTTGTTGATCTTGATAATCCACAATCAAAGAATCAACATTATGATAAAAGAGACTTTGTTGCTAGGAAACATGGTAAAGAAAGAGAACCATGGGTTCAGAAACCCATGCCTTTTCCTCCCAAACCATCCAAGAAAAAGGATGATGAGGATTTTGAGCGCTTTGTTGAAATGATTAGACCTATCTTTTTGCGTATGCGATTAACTGATATGCTCAAAATGAATCCTTATGCTAAGTATATGAAAGATATTGTTACAAATAAAAGAAAGATACCGGAAGCTGAAATTTCCACCATGCTTGCTAATTACACTTTTAACGGTGGAATACCAAAGAAACTTGGAGATCCAGGAGTACCTACTATACCATGCTCCATTGAAAGAAACTATGTTAAAACTGCTTTATGTGATCTTGGAGCCGGTGTTAGTGTTATGCCTCTCTCTTTATATCGTAGACTTGATTTGAATAGGTTGACACCTAGTGAAATTTCTTTGCAAATGGCTGATAAATCAACTGCTATACCTGTCGGTATTTGTGAGGATGTGCCTGTTGTAGTTGCAAACGTTACTATTTTAACGGTCTTTGTTATTCTTGATATTCCTGAGGACGATAGTATGTCTATTATTCTTGGAAGACCTTTTCTAAATACTGCAGGGGCTGTTATTGATTGCAATGAAGGCAATGTCACTTTTCATGTTAATGGTAATGAGCATACGGTACACTTTCCGAGGAAACAACCTCAAGTTCATAGTATCAACTCTATTGGAAAAATTACATCGATTATATTTGGAGGTTTTGAATTTCCTCTTCCTACTGTCAAAAAGAAATATGATATTCTTATTATTGGGGATGTGCATATCCCCGTTGAGGTAACATAGTGTTATTCAAAATTTCTCTGGTTTCACGTTATTCGGAATGAGTTCGTTAACAAGACTTGATCAACCTTGTTAGTGGATTCCTTTTGATGAGCATGAGATGGATGAAACTAGAAGGCACAACCTTCTGTACCCTCTTTATACTTTGTGTTATTTAGTTGAAATAAAGTAAAAAATAGTATTTTTCTATCTGTTTCCTGGTTTATTCGTGCAATATAAAAATAACCCAAAAATAAAAGTCCTCCAAATGCCATGCCAATTTAATATGATTTTTTCGGGAATATTTGAGGATCTATGGTACTAAACACACTCCGGGGGGAGCTGCCACCTGGCCACAAGGGTGGAGGGCGCGCCCCCTGCCTCGTGGGCCCACGATGGCCCTCCTCCACTTATTCCTGCACCCATCCTCTTCTTCTTCCTCCCACAAACACGAATAACCAGCTCAAGCACGAGTTCTAGCTCACTTTGCTGTGATTTTCGATCTCCTTGCTCAAAGCACCTCTCACAAAACTGCTTGGGGAGATTGTTCCTTGGTATGTGACTCCTCCATTGGTCCAATTAGTTTATGTTCTAGTGCTTTATTCATTGCAAATTTGTGCTGCATAGGTGACCATGTTCTTGAGCTTGCATGTTAAATTTATATGGTTCCGAGTAGTTCTAATGCATGATATAGGCTCTAGGCACTTGTAGGAGCAGTTACTATCAATTTTGTTGAGCTTGGTTCACTTTTGTTTGAAGTTACTTAAAATTTCAGAATTTTTTTAGAGAAAAGCAATATGCTTAGGAAATGTTCCAAGGCGGTTCTTCAAGGAAGCAAGGACCCAGGCTTGCAATGTGTGATGCTGACGAGGAGCCCCCAAGGGACGCTCCAGTGCGGCCCTGTGAATGGCCGTCAGAAAATTTTATGGATCGAGCGGGAATCAAAGAGGAATTCAACGCATATTTGCGTAACGCAGATCTTGTGGACTTTGAGGTAGACAAATGCCCACAGTACCATCAACTCACTAGCTCATTTGTGAGGAGGTTTGAATTTTCATCTTCGCGTAATTCTCCTACTATCATGTTTGATCTTTATGACAAATCTTATACCATGGACTTAGAGGATTTTACTTTTGATTGCAAACTTCCACAATGGGGTAGTGCTAGTGATCCCCGTAAATCTGAATTTAGAAACTTTCTTGCTAGTATAACTGTAGGGGAATCTAGAGATATAACACAAGCTACCATATGGAGCATTCACTTTCCTGCTATACATTATTTTGCTCTCTTCATAGGTAGGTGCATAAATGCTAAGGATGAAGCATGCCACATGTGTGTCCCTGACCTCAGCATTCTCAGGAGTGCTGTGTTAGGAGACCAATCTTATCATATGGGAGCCATTGTAGCACATAGGTTGCATCATAATAGATTTAATGGAGATTTCTTTGGAGGAATTTATGCAACCTGCTTAGCTAATTTTCTTGAGGTGGATGTTCATGAGGGTGATATGGAGTTGCCTCCTTCTTATTTAGATTTTAATTCTATGGCCTCCCACCAGTTTGTCGAGAGGAATGAATCACCTCTCTTATATTGACTAATCTTTGACAAACGGTGTGTTGTCCGTATTACTGTCCCTGCTCCTGCCTTCTTTGATTCTCATACAAAAGGAAGATATGTTATTACCAGAGAGGAGACAGATGAGTACGAGAGGAGAGCAGAGGTAGCTCGACGCCACGCTGCAGCTCAGGAGGCGATAGCCACTGCATCGCAGTACGACCCCAACTACACCTATGGGTATCCGCCAGGCCATCCCTGGCGATGAACCAACTCAGGCCAAAAGCCTAAGCTTGGAGGAGTACGTATTTCTCATCGACATTACATTTATGTTCAGACACTCATTGCTAGATGTCGGTGCCCATACTCTCTCACTGTAATATCCATGCTAGTTTATTTTCTTTTTCCTGCTTTCTTCTTGTGTGTTTAATAAACCTTAAGAAAAAAATTTAGTAGTAGTTTACTTCTCTGCTCTACTAGTAACAATTAAAAAGAAAACCCAAAAATATTTCCCGTTCTTCTTTTGCTTGTTGGGAGCTTTCCCGTGTAAATAGTTTTATTTCTTTTCTTTTCTTTGGGGGTTGATAGGAGAAGACCATAATTAAATTGTTGAAGTGGCTCTTATATGCATTATTGTTGATTTAACCAAGAGCCTATATTGCCTTGTCTTCTCCTATTTATTGAATGCTCATAGATTCCAGCTTAATCCAATGCACGTACACTCTTATTATTATTCACATTGTTCGGTCGTGCAAGTGAAAGGCAATTATGATGATATATGATGGACCGACTGAGATGAGAAAAGTTGGTATGAACTCGACCTCTCTTCTTTTTGTAGATATGATGAGTTCATCATTCTTGATTCAACTTATTATGGATAAACATGTTTGCAATGATAATTAGAGATCATAATTGCTTGTGCCATGCTTGATTAGCTATGAGTTATAACGGTTTACCTTGCGTGCCAACATGCTATGGAAATGGTTGTGATGTGGTATGATAGGGTGGTATCCTCCTTTAAATGATTTAAGTGACTTGACTTGGCACATGTTCACACAGGTAGTTGAAACAAATCAACATAGCCTTCACGATACACTACAAAAAAAAGACACATGCGTGACATTTTGGGCCGAACGATTTTTTTTCTGTCATACATATGACACTTCTATGACGATAATTGTGAAAAAACCCGGTATCATCATAGATGTGGTGGGCTCCTACTTCTATGACAAAAAATCATGACAGAAAATGGGCTTTTCGTCCTAGGCGGACCGGAGACGCAGCTGCATGACATTCTTTGGGCCGTCCATGACGGAAAAAACCGTGGTAGAAGCGAGGGGGAGGAAAATTTCGGGGAGTTCCCGGTTACGGTGGGAGGTCGGGGGCCGAGGGATGCGCGTTTCTCTCGTACACGTACGCGCGTGTGTGCGAGGCGTTGGCTCTAACTGAACCCGAGCGAGGCGTTGGGCTCTAACTGAACCCGAGCGATTGCACTGCAGGCTACGCGTTACTGAACCCGAGCGATCGATCGATGGCTGTTAACTGAACCCGATCGAGCGATTCCTTCACTACTGCTGCTAACTGAAGCCGGTCGATGCTGCCTCTGGGATGGACAGTGAGCGTTGCGGGGGGGGGGGGGGGGTTGGATGAACAGTGAGCGGTGGCGTTGCCTCTGGATGAACATGACCCCGTGGTGTGGTGGAGGGCTGGATAAACAGTAGACGGTGGAGGGGTGCCCGTGGAGGGGTGGATGAACAGGACACCGTGGTGTGGAGGGCTGGATGAACAGTAGACAGTGGAGGGGTGCCCGTGGAGGGGTGGTTGAACAGGACCCCGTGGTGTGGAGGGCTGGATGAACAGTAGACGGTGGAGGGGTGCCCGTGGAGGGTGAAGGAAATATGCCCTAGAGGCAATAATAAAGTTATTATTTATTTCCTTATTTCATGATAAATGTTTATTATTCATGCTAGAGTTGTATTAACCGGAAACATAATACATGTGTGAATACATAGACAAACAGAGTGTCACTAGTATGCCTCTACTTGACTAGCTCGTTGATCAAAGATGGTTATGTTTCCTAGCCATAGACAAAGAGTTGTCATTCGATTAACGGGATCACATTATTAGGAGAATAATGTGATTGACTTGACCCATTCCGTTAGCTTAGCACTTGATCGTTTAGTATGTTGCTATCGCCTTCTTCATGACTTATACATGTTCCTATGACTATGAGATTATGCAACTCCCGTTTACCGGAGGAACACTTTGTGTGCTACCAAACGTCACAACGTAACTGGGTGATTATAAAGGTGCTCTATAGGTGTCTCCAAAGGTACTTGTTGGGTTGGCGTATTTCGAGATTAGGATTTGTCACTCCGATTGTCGGAGAGGTATCTCTGGGCCCTCTCGGTAATGCACATCACTTAAGCTTTGCAAGCATTGCAACTAATGAGTTAGTTGTGGGATGATGTATTATAGAACAAGTAAAGAGACTTGCTGGTAACGAGATTGAACTAAGTATTGAGATACCGACGATCGAATCTCGGGCAAGTAACATACGGATGACAAAGGGAACAACGTATATTGTTATGCGGTTTGACCGATAAAGATCTTCGAAGAATATGTGGGAGCCAATATGAGCATCCAGGTTCCGCTATTGGTTATTGACCGGAGACGTGTCTCGGTCATGTCTACATAGTTCTCGAACCCGTAGGGTCCGCACGCTTAACGTTACGATGACGGTTATATTATGAGTTTATGTGTTTTGATGTACTGAAGGAGTTCAGAGTCCCGGATGAGAACAGGGACATGACGAGGAGTCTCAAAATGGTCGAGACGTAAAGATTGATATATTGGACGACTATATTCGGACATCGAAAAGGTTCCGAATGATTCGGGTATTTTCGGGAGTACCGGGGAGTTACGGGAATTCGTATTGGGCCTTAATGGGCCATACGGGAAAGGAGAGAAAGGCCTCAAAGGTTGGCCGCACCCCTCCCCATGGGCTGCTCCAAATTGGACTAGGGAGGGGGGCGCCCCCTTCCTTCCTTCTCCTTTTCCCTTCCCTTTCCTTCCCTCTTACTCCTACTACTTGGAAGGGCTCCTAGTTCTACTAGGAAAGGGGGAATCCTACTCCCGGTGGGAGTAGGACTCCCCTAGGGCGCGCCATAGAGAGGGCCGACCCTCCCCCTCCTCCACTCCTTTATATACGGGGGCAGGGGGCAACAATTGATCTTTTTGATCTTGTAGCCGTGTGCGGTGCCCCCCTCCACCATAGTCCACCTCGATAATACTGTAGCGGTGCTTAGGCGAAGCCCTGCGTCGGTAGAACATCAACATCGTCACCACGCCGTCGTGCTGAAGAAACTCTCCCTCGACACTCGGCTGGATCGGAGTTCGAGGGACGTCATCGGGCTGAACGTGTGCTGAACTCGGAGGTGTCGTGCGTTCGGTACTTGATCGGTCGGATTGTGAAGATGTACGACTACATCAACCGCATTGTGCTAACGCTTCCGCTTTCGGTCTACGAGGGTACGTGGACAACACTCTCCCCTCTCGTTGCTATGCATCACCATGATCTTGCGTGTGCGTAGGATTTTTTTTGAAATTACAACGTTCCCCAACAGTGGTATCCGAGCCTGGTTTTATGCGTTGATGTTATATGCACGAGTAGAACACAAGTGAGTTGTGGGCGATACAAGTCATACTGCTTACCAGCATGTAATACTTTGGTGCGGCGGTATTGTTGGATGAAGCGGCCCAGACCGACATTACGCGTACGCTTACGCGAGACTAGTTCTACCGACGTGCTTTTGCACACAGGTGGCTGGCGGGTGTCAGTTTCTCCAACTTTAGTTGAACCGAGTGAGGCTACGCCCGGTCCTTGCAAAGGTTAAAATAGCACCAACTTGACTAACTATCGTTGTGGTTTTGATGCGTAGGTAAGAACGGTTCTTGCTCAACCCGTAGCAGCCACATAAAACTTGCAACAACAAAGTAGAGGACGTCTAACTTGTTTTTGCAGGGCATGTTATAATGTGATATGGTCAAGACATGATGAGATATAAGTTGTTGTATGAGATGATCATGTTTTGTTGAAGTTATCGACAACTGGCAAAAGCCTTATGGTTGTCTCTCTATTGCATAAGATGCAAGCGCCAAATAATTGCTTTACTAAATTTCTATCCGATAGCAATAGTTGCAAGAGCAATTGTTGGCGAGATGACCATGTGACGACACATTGATATAGATCAAGATGATGGAGATCATGGTGTCATGCCAGTGACGATAGAGATCATGATGATGCTTCGGAGATGGAGATCACAAGCACAAGATGATGATGGCCATATCATATCACTTATATTGATTGCATGTGATGTTTATCTTTTATGCATCTTATTTTGCTTTGATTGACGGTAGCATTATAAGATGATCTCTCACTAAATTTCAAGATAAAAGTGTTCTCCCTGAGTGTGCACCGTTGCCAAAGTTCGTCGTGCCCAGACACCACGTGATGATCGGGTGTGATAAGCTCTACGTCCATCTACAACGGGTGCAAGCCAGTTTTTGCACACGCTGAATACTCAGGTTAAACTTGACGAGCCTAGCATATGCAGATATGGCCTCGGAACACTAAGACCGAAAGGTCGAGCGTGAATCATATAGTAGATATGATCAACATAGTGATGTTCACCATTGAAAACTACTCCATTTCACATCATGATCGGTTATGGTTTAGTTGATTTGGATCACGTGATCACTTAGATGATTAGAGGGATGTCTATCTAAGTGGGAGTTCTTAAGTAATATGATTAATTGAACTTTAATTTATCATGAACTTAGTCCTGGTAGTATTAGCATATCTATGTTGTAGATCAATAGCTCGCGTTTAGCTCCCCTATTTTATTTTTGATATGTTCCTAGAGAAAAATAAGTTGAAAGATGTTAGTAGCAATGATGCGGATTGGATCCGTGATCTGAGGTTTATCCTCATTACTGCACAGAAGAATTATGTCCTTGATGCACCGCTAGGTGACAGACCTATTGCAGGAGCAGATGCAGACGTTATGAACGTTTGGCTAGCTCAATGTGATGACTACTTGATAGTTTAGTGCACCATGCTTAACGGCTTGGAATCGGGACTTCAAAGACGTTTTTGAACGTCATGGACCATATGAGATGTTCCAGGAGTTGAAGTTAATATTTCAAGCAAATACCCGAGTTGAGAGATATGAAGTCTCCAACAAGTTCTATAGCTAAAATATGGAGGAGAATAGCTCAAGCAGTGAGCATGTGCTCAGATTGTCTGGGTACTACAATCGCTTGAATCAAGTGGGAGTTAATCTTCCAGATAAGATAGGGATTGATAGAATTCTCTAGTCACCATCACCAAGTTAGTAGAACTTCATGATGAACTATAATATGCAAGGGATAACGGAAACGACTCCCAAGCTCTTCGTGATGCTGAAATCAACGAAGGTAGAAATCAAGAAAAACATCAAGTGTTGATGGTTGACAAGACCACTAGTTTCAAGAAAATGGCAAAGGGAAGAAGGTGAACTTCAAGAAGAACGGCAAGCAAGTTGCTGCTCAAGTGAAGAAGCCCAAGTCTGGTCCTAAGCCTGAGACTGAGTGCTTCTACTGCAAAGGAACTGGTCACTGGAAGCGGAACTGCCCCAAGTATTTGGCGGATAAGAAGGATGGCAAAGTGAAAAAGGTATATTTGATATACAGATTATTGATGAGTATTTTACTAGTGTTTGTAGTAACCCCTTGGTATTTGATACTGGTTCAGTTGCTAAGAGTAGTAACTCGAAACAGGAGTTGCAGAATAAACAAAAAATAGTAAAGGGCGAGGTGACGATGTGTGTTGGAAGTAGTTCCAAGATTGATGTGATCATCATCGCACACTCCCTATACTTTCGGGATTAGTGTTGAAACTAAATAAGTGTTATTTGGTGTTTGCGTTAAGCATGAATATGATTTGATCATGTTTGTTGCAATATGGTTATTCATTTAAATTAGAGAATAATTGTTGTTCTATTTACATGAATAAAACCTTCTATGGTTATACACCCAATAAAATGGTTTGTTGGATCTCGATCGTAATGATACACATATTCATAATATTGAAGCCAAAAGATGCAAAGTTAATAATGATAGTGCAACTTATTTGTGGCACTGCCGTTTAGGTCATATTGGTGTAAAGCGCATGAAAAAACTCCATGATGATGGGATTTTGGAATCACTTGATTATGAATCACTTGATGCTTGCGAACCATTCCTTATGGGCAAGATGACTAAAGACTCTGTTCTCCGGAACAATGGAGTGAGCAATTGACTTATTGGAAATAATACATACTGATGTATGCAATCCGATGAGTGTTGAGGCTCACGGCAAGTATCGTTATTTTCTGACCTTCACGGATGATTTGAGCAGATATGGGTCTATCTACTTGATGAAACATTAGTCTGAAACATTTGAAAAGTTCAAAGATTTTCAGAGTGAAGTGGAAAATCATCGTGACAAGAAAATAAAGTTTCTACGATCTGACCGCGGAGACAAATATTTGAGTTACAAGTGTGGTCCTCAATTAAAACAATGTGAAATAGTTTCACAAATTCGTGCCACCTAGAACACCACAGCATAATGGTGTGTCCGAATGTCATAACCGAACTTTATTGGATATAGTGCAATCTATGATGTTTCTTACCGATTTACTACTATAGTTTTGGGGTTATGCATTAGAGACAACCGCATTCACGTTAAAAAGGGCACCATCTAAATCCGTTGAGACGACACCGTATGAACTGTGGTTTGGCAAGAAACCAAAGTTGTCATTTCTTAAAGTTTGGGGTTGCAATGCTTATGTGAAAAAGTTTCATCCTGATAAGCTCAAACCCAAACCGGAGAAATATGTCTTCATAGAATACCCAAAGGAAACTGTTGGGTACACCTTCTATCACAGATCCAAAGGCAAGATATTCGTTGCTAAGAATGGATCCTTTCTAGAGAAGGAGTTTGTCTCGAAAGAAGTGAGTGGGAGGAAAATAGAACTTGATGAGGTAACTATACCTGCTCCCTTATTGGAAAGTAGTTCATCACAGAAATCTGTTCATGTGACTACTACACCAACTAGTGAGGAAGCTAATGATGATGATCATGTAACTTAAGATCAAGTTACTACCAAACCTCGTAGGTAAACCAGAGTGAGATCCGCACCAGAGTGGTATAATAATCCTGTTCTGGAGGTCATGTTACTTGACCATGATGAACCTACGAACTATGAGGAAGCGATGATGAGCCCAGATTCCGCAAAATGGTTTAAGGCCATGAAATCTGAGATGGGATCCATGTATGAGAACAAAGTATGGACTTTGATTGACTTGCCCAATGATCGGCAAGCCATTGAGAATAAATGGATCTACAAGAGGAAGACGAACGCTGATAGTAGTGTTACTATCTACAAAGCTAGACTTGTCTTAAATGGTTTTGACAAAGTTCAAGGTGTTGACTACGATGAGATTTTCTCACTCGTAGCGATGCTTAAAGTCTGTCCGAATCATGTTAGCAATTGCCGCATTTTATGAAATCTGGAAAATGGATAAACAAAACTGTATTCCTTAATGGATTTATTAAAGAAGAGTTGTATATGATGCAACCAGAAGGTTTTTTCAATCCTAAAGGTGCTAACAAAATATGCAAGCTCCAGCGATCCATCTATGGACTGGTGCAAGCATCTCAGAGTTGGAATATACGCTTTGATAAGTTGATCAAAGCATATAGTTTTATACAGACTTGCGGTGAAGTCTGTATTTATAAGAAAGTGAGTGGGAGCACTACAACATTTCTGATAAGTATATGTGAATGACATATTGTTGATCGGAAATAAAGTAGAATTGTTCTGCAAAGCATAAAGGAGTGTTTGAAAGGAGTTTTTCAAAGTAAGACCTCGGTGAAGCTACTTACATATTGAGCATCAAGATCTATAGAGATAGATCAAGACGCTTGATAAGTTTTTTCAATGAGTACATACCTTGACAAGTTTTTTGAAGTAGTTCAAAATGGAACAGTCAATGAAAGAGTTCTTGCCTGTGTTACAAGGTGTGAAATTGAGTAAGACTCAAAGCCCGACCACGACAGAAGATATAAAGAGAATGAAAGTCATTCCCTATGCCTCAGCCATAGGTTCTATAAAGTATGCCATGCTGTGTACCAGATCTATTGTATAACCTACACTGAGTTAAGAAAGGGAGTACAATAGTGATCTAGGAGTAGATCACTGGACAACGGTCAAAGTTATCCTTAGTGGAATAAGGATATGTTTCTCGATTATGGAGGTGGCAAAAGGTTCATCGTAAAGGGTAACGTCGATGTAAGTTTTGACACTGATCCAGATGACTTTAAGTCTCAATCTGGATACATATTGAAAGTGGGAGCATTTAGCTAGAATAGCTCCGTGCAGAGCATTGTTGGCATAGAAATTTGCAAAATACACGCGGATCTGAATGTGGCAGACCCGTTGACTAAACTTCTCTCACAAGCAAAGCATGATCATTCTGTAGTACTCTTCGGGTGTTAATCACATAGCGATGTGAACTAGATTATTTACTCTAGTAAACCCTTTGGGTGTTGGTCACATGACGATGTGAATTATGGGTGTTAATCACATGGTGATGTGAACTATTGGTGTTAAATCACATGGTGATGTGAACTAGAGTATTGACTCTAGTGCAAGTGGGAGACTGAAGGAAATATGCCCTAGAGGCAATAATAAAGCTATTATTTATTTCCTTATTTCATGATAAATGTTTATTATTCATGCTAGAATTTTATTAACCGGAAACATAAAACATGTGTGAATACATAGACAAACAGAGTGACACTAGTATGCCTCTACTTGACTAGCTCATTGATCAAAGATGGTTATGTTTCCTAGCCATAGACAAAGAGTTGTCATTCGGTTAACGGGATCACATTATTAGGAGAATGATGTGATTGACTTGACCAATTCCGTTAGCTTAGCACTTGATCGTTTAGTATGTTGCTATTGC
The DNA here is from genome assembly GCA_032464435.1 of Aegilops umbellulata. Lineage (NCBI taxonomy): Eukaryota > Viridiplantae > Streptophyta > Magnoliopsida > Poales > Poaceae > Aegilops > Aegilops umbellulata. The sequence continues at coordinate 329,618,822 of CP136056.1, read as the reverse complement.
CTTCTTCATGACTTATACATGTTCCTATGAGTATGAGATTATGCAACTCCCGTTTACCGGAGGAACACTTTGTGTGCTACCAAACGTCACAACTTAACTGGGTGATTATAAAGGTGCTCTACAGGTGTCTCCGACGGTACTTGTTGGGTTGGCGTATTTCGAGATTAGGATTTGTCACTCCGATTGTCGGAGAGGTATCTCTGGGCCCTCTCGGTAATGCACATCACTTAAGATTTGCAAGCATTGCAACTAATGAGTTAGTTGCGGGATGATGTATTACAAAACGAGTAAAGAGACTTGCTGGTAATGAGATTGAACTAGGTATTGAGATACCGACGATCGAATCTCGGGCACGTAACATACCGATGACAAAGGGAACAACGTATATTGTTATGCGGTTTGACCGGTAAAGATCTTCGAAGAATATGTGGGAGCCAATATGAGCATCCATGTTCCGCTATTGGTTATTGACCGGAGATGTGTCTCGGTCATGCCTACATAGTTCTCGAACCCGTAGGGTCCGCACGCTTAACATTACGATGACGGTTATATTATGAGTTTATGTGTTTTGATGTACTGAAGGAGTTCGGAGTCCCGGATGAGATCGGGGACATGACGAGGAGTCTCAAAATGGTCAAGACGTAAAGATCGATATATTGGACGACTATATTCAGACATCGGAAAGGTTCCGAGTGATTCGGGTATTTTCGGGAGTACCGGGGAGTTACGGGAATTCGTATTGGGCCTTAATGGGCCATACGGGAAAGGAGAGAAAGGCCTCAAAGGTTGGCCGCACCCCTCCCCATGGGCTGCTCCGAATTGGACTAGGGAGGGGGGCGCCCCCTTCCTTCCTTCTCCTTTTCCCTTCCCTTTCCTTCCCTCTTACTCCTACTACTTGGAAGGGCTCCTAGTTCTACTAGGAAAGGGGGAATCCTACTCCCGGTGGGAGTAGGACACCCCTAGGGCGCTCCATAGAGAGGGCCGGCCCTCCCCCTCCTCCACTCCTTTATATACAGGGGCAGGGGGCAACAATTGATCTTTTTGATCTTGTAGCCGTGTGCGGTGCCCCCCTCCACCATAGTCCACCTCGATAATACTGTAGCGGTGCTTAGGCGAAGCCCTGCGTTGGTAGACCATCAACATCGTCACCACGCCTCGTGCTGATGAAACTCTCCCTCGACACTTGGCTGGATCGGAGTTCGAGGGACGTCATCGGGCTGAACGTGTGCTGAACTCGGAGGTGCCGTGCGTTCGGTACTTGATCGGTCGGATCGTGAAGGCGTACGACTACATCAACCGTGTTGTGCTAATGCTTCCGCTTTCGGTCTACGAGGGTACGTGGACAACACTCTCCCCTCTCATTGCTATGCATCATCATGATCTTGCGTGTGCGAAGGAATTTTTTTTGAAATTAGTACGTTCCCCAACAGAGGGGTGGTTGAACAGGACCCCGTGGTGTGGAGGGCTGGATAAACAGTAGACGGTGGAGGGGTGGTTGAACAGTAGCCGGTGGAGTAGCGCGTGGTGGAGGCTGGATGAACAGGAGCCCGTGGATGAACACTCATAGGTGGAGGCTGGAGGAGGTCGACGGTGGATGAACAGTAGCCCGTGGAGGCTGGAGGGGGTCGACGGTGGAGATGAACAGTATCCCATGGAGTCCCGTTTTGCGATACGCCACACCCATCCCGATCAACAGGACCATGTTTCGACCGTAGAGCTCCAACACAAGTCCGTTTCCTCCATTTTGCGGTACGCCACACCCGTCCCGATCAACAGGACCCCCGTTTCGACCGTAGGAGGTCCGTTTCCTCCGTTTTGCGGTACGCCAGACCCCTACCGATGAACAGGATCCCGTTTGGAACGTGGCCGGTCGAACACAAGGCCGTTTCCTCCGTTGTGCGGTACGCCAGGCCTCGTTTCCATTGCCTATTCCATCCAAGACCTCCCGATGAACACGACCACGCATTCCGTTGTGACCCAGCCGGTTGGCTCCCACGTGTTCTGTTGCCTCCCAATGAACACGACGCATTCCGTTGCCTCCCCATGAACACGACACATTCCATTTCCTCCCCATGAACACGACGACGACGCTGTTTCTCCATTCTGACCCAGCCATGTACACGAGCCCTGGCCGTACGTATGCGCGAGTAGGCGTTCGAGACCCCGCCCGTATGTACACATACGTGGCCGTATTTTCTTTCTTGCACCCTGGCCGTTGTACGTACGTGTACATGCTATGTGCGCGCCTCTACCACGACACGTATGCACCTCTACTATGACACGTGCGCGCCTCTACATCCACCAATATATATGTACGTACACGTTCGTGACCAGAATGACAACGCTACGTACGCTTCCACCAGGTGGGTCTCGACTGTCAGACACTTCCTTGCCTGCGAAGATGTAGCTGGTGGGTCCCAGTAGTCAGGGGGCGAATCGTTTTTTTGGCCCGGACGCACTTCCTTGTGTGCGAAGATGTAGCTGGTGGGTCCCAGCAGTCAGGGGCAAATGTTTTTTTCACGAAATACGGTGGCCCGTCCGGTGGATCCCTGCTGTCAGGTGGAGGAATAATTATTTTGCACGTAATAAGGAGGCACTTCCTTGATGCGGCCATGGACCCAGCTGTCAGCCTCTCCACATACAGTCCACGTCCGATGGAAGCTGTTCCTTGACCATGTTGACCACGCCGCGCCAAGAGCACCAGGGCGGTGGACGACGGCGAGGCCTAGGAAGGGGACGACGCGGAGCCGGGGAAGACGCTGTAGTGGATGCCCATGCATAGAGGAGTACGAGGGTTCACTGGTTCGCTGCGGTGTGAGGCTGCCGTCGCCGCAGAATAACAGGGGGTGTGGGTGAGTAGAGGGATGGCCTGGCCAGCGGTGGGAGAAGTAGGGGCGGTGAGGCCTCCGCCGCATCGCAGCCGGCCACGGGAGGCAGGAGCACGAGGCACGACCGGCGCTGGTTTGGGCGGCTGGAGCAAGAAGACCAGAGGTTGAAGAAGCACTGCGGCCGTTGGATGGACATCGTACGGTCACTTGAGCTAGAATCGTGCATATTGACTAAGTTGACAAAGCCCTCCGTCCCCGTCAACTTAGTAGGCCCACAAGTCAGCCTGCCACTATACTGGGTCCCAGCTAACAGGGGGTGTCGGTGTCAAAACCGGCAGATCTCGGGTAGGGGGTCCCGAACTATGCGTCTAGGCGAATGGTAACAGGAGACAAGGGGCACAATGTTTTTACCCAGGTTCGGGCCCTCTCGATGGAGGTAAAACCCTACTCCTGCTTGATTAATATTGATGATATGGGTAGTACAAGAGTAGATCTACCACGAGATCAGAGAGGCTAAACCCTAGAAGCTAGCCTATGGTATGATTGTTGTTCGTCCTATGGACTAAAACCCTCCGGTGTAGGATCTAGAAGTAAGTGTGTCTAGTGGGGGGGGTGATTAGACACTCAGTGCAAAAGTTGCAATTTTTAAGCTTTTCGGTTTGAGTGGAGTTTTAGGAACAATTTCAACATACACAATACATATCAAGCAAGCATGCAAAGAGTATATGAGCAGCGGAATGTAAAGCATGCAACTTGCAAGAATGTAAAGGGAAGGGTTTGGAGAATTCAAACGCAATTGGAGACACGGATGTTTTTCCCGTGGTTCGGATAGGTGGTGCTATCCTACATCCATGTTGATGGAGACTTCAACCCACGAAGGGTAACGGTTGCGCGAGTCCACGGAGGGCTCCACCCACAAAGGGTCCATGAAGAAGCAACCTTGTCTATCCCACCATGGCCATCGCCCACGAAGGACTTGCCTCACTAGCGGTAGATCTTCATGAAGTAGGCGATCTCCTTGCCCTTACAAACTCCTTGGTTCAACTCCACAATCTTGTCGGAGGCTCCCAAGTGACACCTAGCCAATCTAGGAGACACCACTCTCCAAGAAGTAACAAATGGTGTGTTGATGATGAACTCCTTGCTCTTGTGCTTTAAATGATAGTCTCCCAAACACTCAACTCTCTCTCATAGGATTTGGATTTGGTAGAAAGAAGATTTGGTGGAAAGCAACTTGGGGAAGGCTAGAGATCAAGATTCATATGGTAGGAATGGAATATCTTGGCCTCAACACAAGGGTAGGAAGTTCTTTCTCAGAACATATGAGTTGGAAGTGTAGATGTGTTCTGGTGGCTCTCTCCATGAATGAAGAGGAGGTGGAGGGGTATATATAGCCTCCACACAAAATCCAACCGTTACACACAATTTACCAATCTCGGTGGGACCGAATCAACAAACTCGGTCGGACCGAAATAGTAAACCTAGTGACCGTTAGAGATTTTCGGTGGGACTGACATGCAACTCGGTAGGACCGATATGGTTGGGGTTAGGGCATAACGTAATCTCGGTGAGAACGATTACACAAACTCGGTGATATCGATCTTGGTAATAAGCTAACCAGAGAGTTGGTCAGGCAAACTCGGTGGGACCGATTACTAAACTCGGTTGAACCGATTTTGGTAATGAGTTAACCAGAGAGTTTGCATTATAATCTCGGTAGTACCGATTGCCTAAACTCGGTGGGACCGATTTCGACAATGGACATACACAGTGAGATTGCAATCCCATCTCGGTGAGACTGAGATCCCTATCGGTAGAACCGATTTGCTAGGGTTTGGCAGTGGCTTATGACATGTGAAACTCGGTGGCGCCGGATAGAAAGAATCGGTAGGTCCGAGTTTGACTTTGGGTTTAGGTCATATGTGGAAGTGGGAAAGTAGCTGAGGATTTTGGAGCATATCATCAAGCACATGGAGCAAAAGGCTCATTAAGCAACACCTCATCCCTCCTTGATAGTATTGGCTTTTCCTATGGACTCAATGTGATCTTGGATCACTAAAAGTGTAAAATGAAGAGTCTTGAGCTTGAAGCTTTAGCCAATCCTTTGTCCTTAGCATCTTGAAGGAGTTCCCACAACCTTTAGTCCATGCCACTCCATTGTTGAACTTATCTGAAATATACTAGATAAAAGTATTAGTCCAACAAGAGATATGTTGACATTAATTACCAAAACCACCTGGGGAGCACTTGTGCTGTCAATCTCCCCCTTTTTGGTAATTGATGGCAACATACATCAAAGCTTTAGATAAAGATACAAAGAATAGCAAGTAAAGCTTTGGTAGGACATGTAACAACCATAGGCTCCCCCTACATGTATGCAATCATGTGAATATGAAATATAGAAGCATGTGAGAGCATAATCATGACAGAGTAGGCAATGTGTTACATGTATCTTGGCCATATACATCAGAGCAAAAGATTATTATTAAGAGAAATACCTTCATGCTTATGAGTCCTTCTTGCAAACAGTATGTACAAAAGCAAGAATTCCTCATACTCATGATTCTGATGCATATACTTACCTTGTAGTCTTGAGTTGGCTTAGGATGGAATGAACCTGCACAAACAAGGTTAGATAACACAGGTACATCCACTGGCCAGAGCAAACCAAAAGAGAGCACAAGAATACCAAGACTGGGATGACATGTAGAGGGTGAGTACAAGGTACCACATTGGATTAGACATGTCCCCAAGAGTAAAGATATGCAATGAATTTGAATGATTCTTTCCCTTAGATGTCTTGCTCCCCCTGAATCTGACATGGGATATTGGGAGAAGATAGGGAACAGAAAATCAGAGCTGAAAGATATGAATGAATAGAACTTAATGTAAATGAGCACATATGAACATGTATTTCCCCCAAAAAGACATGTGGCATCTCTCCTCTTGAACATCAAGCATCTGGGATCCTTGAGTATTCTCTCCCCCTTAATACTTGGGATCCTTGAGTATTCTCTCCCCCTTAGTACTTTCTCCTTTGTAGGTGATAAGCTCTGATGTGATCTCTCTCTCCCCCTTTGACATCAATTTCCAAGAAGGTTTGTCTGGAATCCGTCGAATGGGTTTGGTCCTTGAGACTCAGCACAAAGCAATGGATAAAACTGGGATGCTTGTAGAGGACAAGATTCATTGAGTGGAGCTGGATCAGAAGAAATATAGAATAAGTGGCAAACTATTTTTCCTGTTGCGAAATCGATGGCACCGAGTGGCATGTTTCGGTGGTACCGAAAATTACAATTCGGTGAAACCAAGTTCATTACAGAGAAAACACTTGTCACCTCAGCTCACTAGTCAAATAAGATCTCACAAAGATTTGCAATGAATTAGCTGAAAGATTTGCAAGGAATTTGATGCAGAAATATGTAGAAAAAGAAAAGAATGAAAGTTCTAGATGAAGTTTTTTTTTGAAAAAGAGGGAAACAAATATGCAAGGGACAAATGCAATAACACAGAAGAGAACACAAGAGAACTTCATCTAGAATTGGGCGGTGACATAGTCACCTATGTTAGAGTATATTGACTTAGGAGTCAAGTGAGAACACTTGATCATAGGTCACATCGTTTAAGCTCAAAATGGGGATACCATTTTTCTTTTAAGCATCTTGATGTATTCACATCTTGTGGAGTTGCTTTGACTCATGACTTGGAGTAAAGCTTCTCTAAGATGGAATATCATACCTTGGGTGGTGGTGTGGGTCTTGCTCATGTAGTGGAACTTGTGTGGGTGCTCGAAGTTGATGTAGCTCATCATGAGTTGGGAGCACCCCTTGGAATTTGAGTTCATCTACCTACATGGGTTAGTTCTTGCAAGGAAAAGCACTTGTATATCCAAGAATGACAATCATGAAGCTCAACATAGAATTTGTCAAAGGATATGTTCGAATGGTTTTGTGCTTCCTTGTCGTCAACCACCGTTGTGTAGAGACTTGGTGATGTAGAGATCGCTCAAGACGTGAGTGAGTTGCAATCTCATAGAATTAGATTCAACCAAGTACCTACATGGGTTAGATAACATGCAAGGTACAAATATATCCAAGACATAAGATAGTCATCATAAGAGATATATCATGGATTAGCTATAAGCTCATGTCTTGCATGTATCCAATGGAGTTTCTATTCCAAGTTCGAAGCATCAATGATGTTCAATTCTCCTCTCAACCTGCAAAACACTTTCTCATCAAGTGGTTTAGTGAATATATCCGCTAATTGTTTATCGGTGCGAACATGCTTAAGATCAATGTCATCCTTAGCAACATGATCTCGAATGAAATGATGACGAACTTCAATATGCTTAGTTCGAGAATGTTGCACAGGATTATGACCAATTTTGATAGCACTTTGATTGTCACAAAGCAATGGAACATGTTTCACATAGACCCCATAATCTTTAAGAGTTTGGGTCATCCATAGTAATTGAGCACAACATGAACCAGCGGCAATGTATTCCGCTTCGGTGGTAGATAAGGATACCGGGTTTTGTTTCTTGGAGGACCAAGACACAAGAGATCTACCAAGAAATTGACAAGTACCCGAAGTGGACTTTCTATCAACCTTGTCTCCGGCATAATCCGAGTCGGAATAGCCAACAAGATCAAAAGAGGACCTCTTAGGATACCAAATGCCAAAATTTGGTGTACGGATTAAGTATCTCACTATCCTTTTCACGGCCTTAAGATGACATTCTTTAGGAGCGGCTTGATATCGTGCACACATGCACACACTTAGCATAATATCGGGACGTGAGGCACATAGGTGTAACAATGAACCAATCATAGAGCGATAAACCTTTTGATCAACCGGTTCACCATCTTTGGTCAAATCATTATGTCCACTAGTAGGCATGGGTGTAGGCATACCTTTGCATTCTTGCATATTGAACTTCCTGAATAAGTCTTTGGTGTACTTCGTTGAGAGATAAATGTACCTTCCTTAGTTTGCTTGATTTGCAAACCGAGAAAGAATTTGAGTTCACTCATCATAGACATCTCAAACTTCTTTGACATTAGCTTTCCAAACTTTTCACTAAAAAGAGGGTTAGTTGAACCAAATATAATATCATCAACATAAATTTGGCATACAAATAGTTCTCCATTAACCCGTTTAGTAAAAAGTGTGGAATCAATTTTTCCAATTTCAAAACCACTTGCAATAAGGAACTTGGTCAAGCATTTATACCATGCTCTAGGAGCTTGTTTAAGACCATAAAGGGCTTTGTGAAGTTTGTAAACATGATTAGGTTTCTTAGGATTGACAAAGCCGGGAGGTTGTTTGACATAAACTTCCTCCTCTATTTCACCATTTAGAAAAGCACTTTTAATGTCCATTTGGTACAAGGCGATATTATGGTGATTTGCATAGGCAAGTAAGATGCGAATGGACTCGAGTCTAGCAACGGGAGCATATGTCTCACCATAGTCCATACCTTCGACTTGTGTGTACCCTTGGGCGACGAGACGTGCTTTGTTGTGAACCACTTGTCCATCTTCATCTTGCTTGTTGCGAAACACCCATTTGGTACCAATGATGTTGTGGTTGTTGTCGGGCTTGTCAACCAATGCCCAAACTTGGTTTCTCTCAAAGTTGTGTAGCTCTTCATGCATAGCGTTTATCCAATCCGGATCTTCCAATGCTTCTTCGACCTTCATAGGTTCAATGCTAGAGATGAATGAATAGCTTTCACAAAAGTTAGCTAAACGAGTTTTAGAGCGAGTGATTCTCCCGGTTTGAATATCATTGTAGATTTGCTCGACGGGATGATCTTTGGCAATTCTTGCTCGAACTCGTGAAAGCTTTTGCTTGGGTCTTCGATGAATATCTTCTTCATCTTGTTCTTCTTATTTGTCTTCTTCATTGTTGGCGTTGTCGTTCTCTTGTCGTGGTGGAGAAGGAGATTGTTGATGTTCGTCTTGACGCATTTCCTCGTTTCCTTCGTCTTGGTGTGTCCCGCTTGTGGATGCTTCCGTGTCAATTCTTGGTTCACCTTGTCGTGAAGTAGAAGCTTCCACTTGGACGGACAAGTTATTCTCCTTCACCTCCTTTGGACGAATTTTGCCAATAGACAAGTCCTGGATTGCTTCTGAAGGGTCTTTGTCTCCTACATCAATTGACAATTGCTCTACTTGCGAGCCATTAGATTCATCAAACTTCACATCTACCGTTTCTTCAACCTTTCGGGTAAAATTGTTGTAGACACGGTAAGTGTGAGAGTTTGAGCCATAACCAAGTAGGAAACCTTCATGAGATTTAGGAGCAAACTTTGAACGACGATGCTTATCAAGAATGTAGCACTTTGAGCCGAATACTCGAAAGTATCCAACTTGGGGTTTGTTACCGGTGAGGAGCTCGTACGCCGTCTTGCCGAGTTGCTTGTGAAGATACAAGCGATTTGTTGCATGACAAGCCGTCTCAACCGCTTCTGCCCAAAAGTGCTTTGGCGTTTTGTACTCATCAAGCATCGTTCTCGCCATTTCGATGAGCGTCCGGTTCTTCCTCTCAACAACTCCATTTTGTTGAGGTGTGTACGTAGCCGAGAACTCGTGTGAAATCCCTTCTTCATCAAGAAAGGTGTCCACATTTTCGTTCTTGAACTCCGTTCCGTTGTCACTCCGAACCTTCTTGATCTTCACGTCAAACTGATTTTGGGCCTTCCTAGCGAAGTTTTTGAAGATCTTTTGGACCTGCGATTTATCATCAAGAAAGAACACCCACGTAAATCTTGAAAAATCATCAACTATAACTAGACCAAAAGAATTTCCACCGAGACTCTTGTAGGCATTGGGACCAAAAAGATCCATATGAAGTAGCTCGAGTGGCCTCCTTGTGGTCATGATGTTCTTCAAGGGATGCCTTCCTCCAACCTGTTTACCTGCTTGACAAGCACTACAAAGTCTATCCTTATCAAATATGACATCGTTAACTCCAAGGATATGATTTCCTTTAATAAGCTTGTCAAGGTTTCTCATGCCAACTTGACCTAGTCGTCTATGCCACAACCAACCTTTTGAGGATTTAGCAATAAAGCAAGTTTTAGGTTGTGCCTTTTTAGAGAAATCGACAATGTAAAGGTCACCTCTACGTATACCGGTAAAAACCATTTTATGATTGTCTCGACGAAACACTTGGCAATCTACCTCAGTAAATAGGACATTCAAACCGAAATCAGCAAGTCTAGATACTGAAAGTAAGTTGTAGCCAAGAGATTCAGCGAGCATGACATTTTGAATGGAGCTATCGTGTGAGATGGCCACCTTACCAAGGCCAACCACCTTACCCTTTGAATTATCACTAAAGGTGACATATTTTCGAGGGCCGTCATTTTCAGCAAGCTCACGGAACATCTCTTTATCTCCGGTCATATGATCAGTACATCCACTGTCGAGAACCCATCCCTTTCCTCCTGACGCATATCCTCGAAGATTAGCCATAAGACCAAAGTGTCTCATTACATCATCAAGATCGAAGTCACTATCATCATTCTCATCGTAGTATCCATGTTCAGCATGATCTTGTGTTTCATCATTTCCTAGAGAGAGTGATTCATTAGATAAATGATCATCAAAGTGGTCACTTTTATGAATTCTTATAGCTTCGGATATAATATCACTAATGGTTCCAACATTTCCTTTAGCATGCATGAGATTAGTATGCTCAAGTAGACAATCACCAAAACTAGGATCACTAGAGTTCATTTTACTCAAGGCAATAGATTTATGGAGAATTTCATCCAAATTTTTCAAGGAATAATCAGGGAATCGTTCCTCAAGAAATTTCCATATAGTATAGGCACAATTAAGAGTAGGTAAACTAGCAATCAAGTTTTTGGGCAATCCTCTAATGATGAGATCAACGGTTCTAAGAATACGAATCATGTCAATATCTTCATCTAGGGTGGGATGCATAGGATCAACATGAGGTGCACAAGGACTAGCAATATACTTGTTCAAATGATATTGATTGAAAATCACAAGCATATCATTTTTCCACTCATGAAAATACTCTCCATCAAGAATATGCACTCTATGTCTAAGACTCCCTAAAGTAGACACATCCATCTTCCTCCAATGGTGATTAAACCAAGGCAATGGAGACCAAAGCTCTGATACCACTTGTAGGATCTAGAAGTAAGTGTGTCTAGAGGGGGGGGGGGTGATTAGACACTCAGTGCCAAAGTTGCAATTTTTAAGCTTTTCGATTTGAGTGGAGTTTTAGGCACAATTTCAACATACACAATACATATCAAGCAAGCATGCAAAGAGTATATGAGAAGCGGAATGTAAAACATGCAACTTGCAAGAATGTAAAGGGAAGGGTTTGGAGAATTCAAACGCAATTGGAGACACGGATGTTTTTCCCGTGGTTCGGATAGGTGGTGCTATCCTACATCCACGTTGATGGAGACTTCAACCCACGAAGGGTAACGGTTGCGCGAGTCCATGGAGGGCTCCACCCACGAAGGGTCCATGAAGAAGCAACCTTGTCTATCCCACCATGGCCATCGCCCACGAAGGACTTGCCTCACTAGCGGTAGATCTTCATGAAGTAGGCGATCTCCTTTCCCTTACAAACTCCTTGGTTCAACTCCACAATCTTGCCGGAGGCTCCCAAGTGACACCTAGCCAATCTAGGAGACACCACTCTCCAAGAAGTAACAAATGGTGTGTTGATGATGAACTCCTTGCTCTTGTGCTTCAAATGATAGTCTCCCCAACACTCAACTCTCTCTCATAGGATTTGGATTTGGTAGAAAGAAGATTTGAGTGGAAAGCAACTTGGGGAAGGCTAGAGATCAAGCTTCATATGGTAGGAATGGAATATCTTGGCCTCAACACAAGGGTAGGAAGTTCTTTCTCAGAACATATGAGTTGGAAGTGTAGATGTGTTCTGATGGCTCTCTCCACGAATGAAGAGGAGGTGGAGGGGTATATATAGCCTCCACACAAAATCCAACCGTTACACACAATTTACCAATCTCGGTGGGACCGAATCAACAAATTCGGTAGGACCAAAATACTAAACCTAGTGACCGTTAGAGATTTTCGGTGGGACTGACATGCAACTCGGTAGGACCGATATGGTTAGGGTTAGGGCATAACGTAATCTCGGTGAGACTGATTTTGGTAATAAGCTAACCAGAGAGTTGGTCAGGCAAACTCGGTGGGACCAATTACTAAACTCGGTTGAACCAATTTTGGTAATGAGTTAACCAGAGAGTTTGCATTGTAATCTCGGTAGTACCGATTGCCTAAACTCGGTGGGACCGATTTTGACAATGGACATACACAGTGAGATTGCAATCCCATCTCGGTGAGACCGAGATCCCTATCGGTAGAACCGATTTGCTAGGGTTTGGCAGTGGCTTATGACATGTGAAACTCGGTGGCGCCGGATAGAAAGAATCGGTAGGTCCGAGTTTGACTTTGGGTTTAGGTCATATGTGGAAGTGGGAAAGTAGCTGAGGATTTTGGAGCATATCATCAAGCACATGGAGCAAAAGGCTCATTAAGCAACACCTCATCCCTCCTTGATAGTATTGGCTTTTCCTATGGACTCAATGTGATCTTGGATCACTAAAAGTGTAAAATGAAGAGTCTTGAGCTTGAAGCTTTAGCCAATCCTTTGTCCTTAGCATCTTAAAGGATTTCCCACAACCTTTAGTCCATGCCACTCCATTGTTGAACTTATCTGAAATATACTAGATAAAAGTATTAGTCCAACAAGAGATATGTTGACATTAATTACCAAAACCACCTGGGGAGCACTTGTGCTTTCATCCGGTTTATATAAACACTGAAGAGGGCTAGGGTTACACAGAGTCGGTTACAATGGAAGGAGATCTACATATCCGTATCGCCAAGCTTGCCTTCCACGCCAAGGAAAGTCCCATCCGGGCACGGGACAAAGTCTTCAATCTTGTATCTTCATAGTCCAAGAGTCCGGCCAAAGGTTATAGTCCGGCTACCCGGACACCCCCCCTAATCCAGGACTCCCTCAGTAGCCCCTGAACTAGGCTTCAATGACGATGAGTCCAATGCGTAGATTGTCTTTGGCATTGCAAGGCGGGTTCCTCCTCCGAATATTTCATAGAAGATTTTGAACACAAGGATAGTGTCTGGCTCTGTAAAACAAGTTCCACATACTGCCATAGAGATAATAGTATTTACACAAATCTAATCTGCTGACGTATTCCGTACCGTGACACCACACCATGGCCAAGCCTTTATTCGAATCATTTTATTGTCCCACCTCAGCGCATTTAGCGAGGCGGTTTCCTTGGCACGTCTTGTCGAAGCAGAGATTGTGTCCCCTTTATTTACGAGATCCTCATCAATACGGACGTGGGTAACCCAGTCGTGCCCGTTGGTACGCCTCCTCGATCAAAGGCGAGTCCCAAACGGTCACGGGGCGGGCTCTTGGTATTCAACCTCTTATAAAGAGACCAATGCCCTTCTCCTTTCTTTTGATCTCAATCGAATTCGCTCTTCGCCTCGAGTTCCAACACCCAAGGCCCCAGATTTCAGGCGCTTCGGACCTTCGGCGATGTCCGGTTCCAACCTTCGAGGCCGATGGATGCCTTCCTCCGTCACGGAAAAGATGTGCTAAAGCTGAGAGAGGCCATGTTTTTGAATGGCGAAATCTTGCACAGGCTGCCTGCTCATGGGCAGGTTATTCCCACTCCCAAGCCTGGTGAGAGCATGGTGTTCATGTCTCACTTCCTCCGAGGGTTAGGCTTCGCGACGGATCCCTTCGTGAGGGGGCTCATGTTTTATTATGGGCTGGAATTTCACGACTTAGCTCCGGAGTCCATCCTCCATATCTCATCATTCATCGTCGTGTGCGAAGCCTTCCTCCGTATTACTCCTCACTTCGGACTGTGGCTAAAAACCTTTAAAGTAGAGCCGAAGATGATCGAGGGACATCACGTGGAGTGCGGAGGTGCTGTCATAAGCAAGAATGCGGACGCTCCATGGCCCGAGGGCTCCTTTCAAGAGGAGTTTAGCTTATGGCAACAAGAGTGGTTTTCTATCACCGCTCCCAGGGGCACCAAGTGGATGGCGCTGCCTGTTTTCCGCTCGGGTCCCCCGCCCCGACTAGCGTCATGGGTATATAAGGGTCTGGACTGGGGGTCGGCAAAAGACGTGCCCCTGTTGCAGGGCCGCATCCGAGATCTCCTAGAAAGAGACCTTAGTCTGGTCGTGGTGACGCAGGTTATGTTAATTCGCCGTGTCCTTCCCTACAAACGACGCCCCCTCCGTCTCTGGGAGTTCAACCCGGAGGGACCACGAGCTCTCCAACATTTTCTTAGCATGACGCCCGTGGAGATGTACAAATTGTTCTTCGGACCACAAGCAGTGTGTCCGGATTCTACGGAGGATGCAGGTCTGAGCTGCAATCGTCCGGATACTCAAGTAAGTTGCCCTGTGCCCGGACACACCATCCGTTCATTTATCACAACATCACCCTTAAAAGAGTTATCCTTGGAATAGGAGTGGGTAGCGAAGGCAAAGTTAATCAGGTGTCTGGCCCCCCTTCCTGAGACCTCGCCGGATCCCGTGCTAACCAGGATGCTGGAGATCGTGCCTTTAGAAGAAAACGAAGGGGGGGACAAGGAAGCTGCCGCCTCTGCGAAGGAGGCTGTCAGGAAAGGAGGAATAAAAAATTCCTCTACCCAGGGGAAGAAGAGGACCGCCTCTGAAGACCCGAAGAGCATGGTCTCAAAGCGGGGGAAGAAATCTTCGCCAGAGGGTCCTGTGCCGGGGGATACCTCGGCCGTACTGTACCCCCAAGGGGATCGGCCCTCCACCGAGCCGTAAGTAAAGAGGGGAGGTTTTTTAAAATGAGAGGAATCCTTATTTTATCTCCGAGGAAAACAACTGATGTTTTACCTTGTAGTTCGGGTCTCAGCCCTTCTCAGCAGGACTCATCTTTGAGGGACCTTCTTCCGGAGATGATGGAGAGCGGAACGCCTTCCCCTGCTGTTCCACCTTACGAGTCGGGCGACCCTGAGGTGTCGTCGCGGAGGGTTTCTCCTAGTCCGGCAGGGCCGGCAGGCAGTCATATGTCCCCCCAGAGCTCTCCGCATCCGACCTTTGAGAAAGGCCATCGAACGAGTCCGACACCGCCTGGTACACGGTCAGAGGAGCTGAAGGGCCTGCTAGGGCGAGCATCTATCTCGGAGGAGCACCGTGCATTACTGGGTATGGTAATTGAAAGGATTTCGTCCGCGGAAAGCGGGTTGCACAAGGCCGTCAGGAGTTTGCTGACAGGTTTTGAGGTACGCGAAGTGATGTACCTTTTGACAGTTCCGCATATATAAGATGCGCCCTGTGTAGATAGTAGCCCCTGAGACTCTGTGTGTTGCCGAAGACGGCAGCATGCAGATGATCATAGTCCCAGGTATAATTTTGCCGCCTTCCTATGCAGGTGGCAAAGTGTCCGGCGGCCAGCCGGACTAATGAGATTGCCGAGCTATCGCGGCAACTTGACATGGCGAATGCCGACATCGTGCTTGTCAACAAGCGGCTTGACGAGGCACAAGGTATGTAATCTCTCCGGGGACACCTGATAAGAGGAGCTTGACGCCAGTATCTTACAATGTGCACTTAATTCAGATGGGGCTGCCGCTGTGGAGGACCTTCGGGCAGAGCTTGCCCGAGCCAAGGAACAAGCCAGAAAAAGCGATGCGGCTGCCTTAAAGGCGGTTGAGGAGCTGAAAGCCGAACAGGCTGCTCATTGCTGAAGCAAAAAGGAAATGGCTGAGATGGCTGCGAAGTTGAAGACCGCTGCTGACCGCTGCAAGCTTCTTGATAAAGAAGATCAGGCGGAGCGGACTGCCGGATCGTGGGTTTCGGCAGACCCTTGAGGTTCGAACTCTGGGGTGCGCGCGGAGATTCTGCCCTCTACCTCTCCGTCTCGCAAGGATCTAAACTACCGAAAGAACAACACGAGGAACACAGAGTTTATACTAGTTCGGGCCACCGCTGTGGTGTAATACCCTAGTCTAGTTTTGTGGGTTGATGGATTGCCTCTTGGGCTGATGATGGTGATGATCAGTACAAAAGAGAACAGCCTCGCGAGGGCCTGTTCTTGGCTAGGGTGATGAACTGCTAAGGGAGTTCAGCCGCCCTTCTCTCTCTCTCTCCCTTTGCTCGGATTCTGGATACGAGATGCCTCCACCCTGGGGGTGGCTAGTCCTATTTATAGGCAAAGGCCTTGGGTCTCTCCCCAAATATCGAGCGGGAAGGGCGCCAACAATTGGCCAATTCGAAGGGGAACATACAGTACACTTATCCTGACCAAAGTTGGTCTTCGCCTGCCAAAGGCCCTGTGGTGACGCCGCTCTGGGATCCACGATGAGCTCATTCCCACTGTTGGACTGGTCTAGGTCTCGTTGCACCGAAATGGACGCCTTTGCTTGATCCTCTTGCCTGCGCTTGCCCCCTTTGCACCAAAGAGGAAAGGGGAGGACACTGTTCGGCCTGGCGCCCGCCTGGCACCCTTGGTCATCATGGCTTGCGTCATGGGCACCTCGCGAGGTACCCTGCCTTGATATCTCCGCCTCCTCATGAGCCAACCTGAGGAGGCCGCGCCCGAGGAAGTGTTGTGTCGTCCTCCCCGCGAGGCTTGGCCCCTCGCGAGGGTCTTGAGTCTTGTATTGACGAAGGTGGGCCGTACTGGGCCTCCATTTGAGCCACGCCGTAGGCTGCAGGTAGGCAAGTCTAGGGACCCCCGTTCCCAGAACGCCGATAGTAGCCCCCGGGCCCAAGGCGCGCCCGGACTTGGCCGTGCCGAGAGGCGAAAGGGCAAGGGCGAAGCGCCGCGGGCCCTGATAGCCTGCGGCCTTGGGCGTCGCATGGCGGTTTGACAGGACGTGGGCGTCTCCGCTTCCCCATGACGCTCTGGCAACTGTGCGACTTGACTTGTCCCTGCATGCGTAGATATGGGTCATTATTACCTACGATCGTGGTGCTCGATGGTTGGCCTTCTTCGGCTATAAGTATTGGGCCGCGTAAGCTCCGCCAGTTCGCCCCTTCCTGCTTCTCTTCTTCTTCCTCTCTCTTGCCGCCTGTCGCTCGCATGGCTCCAAAGAGGTTCTCGGCCGAGGAGAAGGGGAAGGTAGTCGGGCGGGGCCCGACTCCCCCCCGGCCAAGCGCGGCCGGGGTCGTCCCCGCAAGTATCCTGCGGTCCCCGCTGCGGCTCCTCGTAGTCACAGGGATGGTTCTCCGCGTGGCGGTGAGCGCTCGGCTGCCAAGGGGAGGCAGGCTGTGACTGCGCGGCCCCCCAGGCCGCGCTTTCGCTCGGCGGAGGTGCTGCCGGAGTTCGTCGTGTGGTCGGCGGACCCGACCAACACTTGGCTCCAGCTCCCTCGCTTCTTCATCGGCGAGCTGCCGGCCAGCGCCTGGTGCGGCTTCTGGCTTCAGGCTGACGGTTGCTGCAGCAGGGCCTCCTGGGTTTCGCTTGAGGTCTCCCCTTCCGGGAATGGGGCCCTGACCCGCGGCTGGCAGACGTTTGCCCGCGCGCGCGACCTGGGCCAGCGGTGCACCCTGCACTTCAAGTTCGACGGCGACGGCACCCTCTATGTGAGGGTGTTTGGGGAAGATGGTCGCCGTGCAGGATGCTGCCCCGAGGGCGACGACCGCGGCCAGGGGCCTCCCTCCGACGACGATGGAGGAGACAACGCCCGCTCCGATGGCGGCACCCGGCGGTCTCCAGGCTCCACCAACTCTTCTTCAGGCGGCTCCTCCAGCGGTGGCCGCAGCCAGCCCCCTCGCCGCCGCGCCTGCCTGGGGGGTGGCTGTTCGTCCGTCCGTCGCCGCGCCCCGGTGAAGCGCGAGAGGGAGTCCGCCAGAGCCCCGGAGGCATCCTGCGCCGCCTCTGCAGGCCGATGCGAGGCGGGCCGCACCGGGCTCGCCTTTTCCTTTTCCTTTTGCTTCCTGTGTAAGACAAATAGTAGCATGGAGCCCCGCGGGGGCGTGTTTAAGAATCATTGCCGTTGTAGCCATTACCTTGACTTTGTTGTTTCGCCTCCCAACTATTTGCCCTTGCATAGGTAGTTTTCGGCCCCAGCCGGGGGGCGACCGACCCAGGCCCTGTGCGCGTGCTGCGGTGCCCGAGGGGACGGACTAGAGGGGTGCTCGTGAAGAGGGCCCGGGCCGTGAAACCTTTAAGCTGATAGGGCGGAAACGCTCACGAGGGTATTCCACCCCTCGCGAGGCCTTTCATGAGAGAAATCAAAACGGGAAGCGAAAATCAACGAACCACAAATCGTCAAGGGCGATAGTTTCGATAAGATTTCAGATGCAAATAAACACGTCAACTGCAGAAAGCAAATAAAAAGCCGCGTCCGGCACCTAATCTAGTCTTCGACGTATTCTCACCAGCACGGAGCTAAGTGCTGCCACTGGGCGTGGGAGGGAGCCCCAGGGCCTAAGGCCGGCGCTCCTAAGACTCCGGGGCATGTACAGCCCCACTCATTATTACGTGAGAGTGTCACGGGGCGGCGAGCTTCACATGCATTGGCCTTCTTCACAGGCTCCGGGCCTTTCTTCTTAGAGGTGATCAGCTTCACAGGCACTTGCCTTCTTCACAGGCTCTGGGCCTTTTCCAAAAAGGGAAGGTCTTCACAGGCGTTCGCCTTCTTCACAGGCTTTGGGCCTTTTCCAAAAAGGGAAGGTCTTCACATGCGTTCACCTTCTTCACAGGCTCTGGGCCTTTTCCAATAAGGGAAGGTCTTCACAGGCGTTCGCCTTCTTCACAGGATCTGGGCCTTTTCATAAAAGGGAAGGTCTTCACAGGCGTTCGCCTTCTTCATAGGCTCTGGGCCTTTTCGAAAAAGGGAAGGTCTTCACAGGCGTTCGCGTTCTTCATAGGCTCTGGGCCTTCTAGGGGTAGAACCTCCGGAGGTGCTGGATGTTCCACGCGTTCTGTACCGGCTCCCCCTCTTGGGTCTCCAAGCGCACGGAGCCTGGCCTGGAAACATGAACAACCTTGAACGGGCCCTCCCACATGGGAGAGAGCTTATGCAGCCCCTCCCTGGAGAGAACCCGTCTGAGCACAAGGTCACCTACCTCGAGGGTCCTGGGGCGGATGTTGCGGCAATGATATTGCCGCAGCGCCTGCTGGTACTTCGCCGCTCGCAACGCGGCTTCCCGGCGGTGTTCCTCCCCCAGTACGAGGTCCATCCCCCGCATGGCGTCCTGCTGCGCTTCGTCGAACGCTAGGACCCATGCGGAGCGACGCCTGTCCTCGTGAGGGATGACCGCTTCAGCTCCGTAGACCAGGAAGAACGGGGTCTCCCTAGTTGGTTTGGTCGTGGTCATGCGTATGGACCACAATACGGACTGCAGCTCGTCGTACCAACCTCTGCCGCAAGCCTCCAGCTTCTTCTTGAACGTCCTGGTCTTGAGGCCTCTCAGGACCTCCGCGTTGGCCCGTTCGGCCTGCCCATTGCTCCGCAGGTGCGCCACCGAAGCATAGCATATCTGCGTCCCAAGGTTAGCACAATATGTTTTGATGAGATTACTGGTAAACTGCGAACCGTTATCTGTGATGATGCGGTTCGGCACCCCGAACCGGCTCACGATACCCTTGATGAACTTGACCGCGGAGCCAGCGGGGATGGTACGGACGACCTCCACTTCTGCCCACTTGGTGAACTTATCAACGGTGACGTAGAGGTAGCGGTAGCACCCTGGCGCCCGAGGGAACGGGCCCAGAATATCTAACCCCCAAACTACGAATGGCCATGAGAGGGGTATAGTCTGCAGGCCCCCCGCCGGTTGATGGATCTGCTTAGAATGAAATTGGTAGGCCTCGCAAGCCTTTACTAACTCGACTGCGTCGTTGAGCGCGGTGGGCCAATAGAACCCGCTACGGAATGCCTTGCCGATGAGGGTTCAGGATGATGAGTGATGCCCGCAGTCCCCGCCGTGTATGTCCTCCAGTAGTTCCTTTCCTTGCTCCCGGGAGATGCAGCGCAGAGTCACATCATTTGGTCGCTTCCGGTAGAGTTCTCCATCTCTGAGGCAGTATGCCGTGGCCTGCCGCGCCACATGCTCTGCTTCCTCTTCCTTCTCCGGTAGGGTCCCTTGTGTTAAATAACTCCGGAGTTCTGTGATCCAGCACTCCTCCCAAGGTTCCATCGTCAGGAGTAGACGCGCTCCTGAGGTCGGTCCGCAGATCGGGGCTCCCGAGGCTGGCGGCTGAGGGAGCTCCTCTCGAGGCTGAGCGACGTTTGACAGCGTCGGCTGTGCTGAGGGTTTGAAGAGCCGCTCTTCGAAGACGCCTGGTTTCTGTGGCAATCGCCTGGATGCCCGTCCGGCTATGTCGTCGGCCTCCTGATTGGTGCCACGGGGCACGTGCTTCAGCTCCAACCCCCAGAACTGTTTTTCCATCCCGCGGACTTCTGCTAAATAGGCTTCCATATGCTTGTCCTTCGGCTCGTATACCTTGTTGGAGAAGTTGACAAGGAGCTGCGAGTCGCCCTTGACGGTGAGGCGCTTCACCCCCAGAGCTATCGCGGCTTTTAATCCAGCTATTAGACCCTCATATTCTGCTATGTTGTTGGAGACCTTTTCACCATGCTGGAAATAGAGCTGTACAACATAGTAGAGCTTATCCTGAGTGGGTGATATCAGCACCGCGCCAGCCCCCGCGCCGTGCCTGGAGAACGCCCCATCGAAATACATGACCCAACCTTCAGGCGCCTCACTCCCTGGAGAGAGGGACCGATCCTCGTTGTCCTTGAGGCTTGGTGCCTCCGCCCATTCAGCCACGAAATCCGCTAACGCAGCTCCTTTGATGACCCTAGTTGTGCTGAACTCGAGTTGAAACGCCTGCAGTTCTATGTTCCACTCGGCGACCCTTCCTGCTGAGTTAGGGCTCCTGAGCACTCTCTCCAGGGGGTACGATGAGACGACCTTAATGAGATGGGCCTGGAAGTAGTGATGCAGCTTGCGCGAGGCCACCAGTAGCGCGAGGAGGAGCTTCTAAGGCATTGGGTACCGTGCCACCGCGTCCCGCAGCATCGTGCTGACAAAATAAACTGGATGCTCAACCAGGCTGAGAGCATCTGGGGCTCCAGCGCCCTCGGGAGGCGGGCCATCCGAGCGTGTGGCTTCTCCTGCCTCTGGTGTGCTCTTCTGCAGCCGACCCTCCTCAACTACGGCTGTGGCTTCTGTAGGCTTCTCGTGCTCCCGTCTTGCCTTGCCTCGGGTTGCCGCTGCGGTCTTGGTTTGGCGCTCCTCCCTAACCGCCACCAGGGCTGCGCTGGCGGAGTAAGGAGTGGCGGCGAGGTAGAGCAGCAGGGGCTCTTGAGGGCGCGGAGCCACCATGACCGGGGAACTGGTCAGGTACCTCTTGAGGTCTTGAAACGCCTTATTTGCCTCTTCAGTCCATTCAAAGGACCCCTTTTTCTTCATCAGCTTAAAGAAAGGCAACGCTCGCTCCCCTAACTTGGAGATAAAGCGCCCTAGTGCGGTTACGCGTCCAGTGAGCTTCTGCATCTCTCTGAGGGTCTTTGGCGGACTCACGTCCTCGACCGCCTTGACCTTCTCTGGGTTGGCCTCGATGCCACGATGGGACACGAGAAAGCCCAAGAGCTTGCCCGAGGGGACGCCAAACACGCATTTCTCTAGGTTGAGCCGCAAGCTTGCTGCGTCGAGGCTCGCGAAGGTCTCCTCCAGGTCTTGTATCAGGGTCTTGGCCTCCCGAGATTTTACCACAATGTCATCAACGTAGGCTTCGACATTCTTCCCGAGTTGCGGGCCCAAAGTGATGCGCATCAACCGCTGAAAGGTAGCCCCTGCGTTACGCAGTCCGAACGGCATGCATGTATAGCAGTATACCCCGCACGGGGTCAGGAAGGCGGTCTTTTCAACGTCTTCCACCGCCATTCTGATCTGGTGATATCCGGAGAAGTCGTCTAGGAAGCATAGCAGGTCGCACTCTGCGGTGGAATCGACGATCTGGTCGATGCGGGGGAGCGGAAACAGATCTTGCGGGCATGCCTTGTTGAGATGGGTGAAGACGACGCACATGCGTTCCTTCCCCCCCTTTTTAGGCACAACGACGGGGTTGGCCAACCAATCCGGGTATCGGATCTCGCGAATGACCCCAGCGGCTTCTAGCTTGCGCGTCTCTTGGACAATGAAGGCCTGCTTCTCTGCGGACTGCCGCCTGGCCTTCTGCTTCACGGGGCGCACATTCGGGCACACGTTGAGGTGATGCTCGATGAAACTCCTGGGAATCCCTGCCAACTGATCGGGCTCCCAAGCGAACACCTTCTTATTCGCTCGCAAGAGCCTGACCAAGACCTCCTCCTGCTCAGGCTCAAGGTTGGCGCCTATGGTGAAAGTGGCTCTGGAAGACCCGTCCTCGTCCACGGGTATCTGCTTGGTTTCTGCCTTGTCCTGGGTGAACAACTGCTTTTTCTTGATGGGCACAACCCCCTTGGGCTCAGGGGCCTCCGCGTCGGCAGGCCGCGCCGACGCCGCCGCCTTGAAGGCGAGCTCGAGTACTCGCAAGGCGTCCCTGGTGTCTCCGTGCACGGTGAGGGTACCGCTGCTCCCAGGCATATTCATGAGGTTGTATGCCGGGTGCGTGGCGGCCATGAACTGAGCCAACGCCGGGTAACCGAGGATGGCGTTGTAAGGGAGGCCGATGGGGGCGATGTCGAAGTCGACCATCTCCATGCGGAAGTTGTCGTAGGTGCCGAAGGTTACCGGGAGCCGGATCTGTCCCAGGGAGTTGGACAATCCGCCCCCAACGCCCGAGAAAGATCGACTGGGCCGCAGCCGCTCCCGGGGTATGCAGAAGAGATTGAAGGCCTCGACCGAAAGCACACTGAGGCCCGCGCCGCTGTCGATGAGGGTCCTGGTGATGGCCACCTGGCAGACGGTGGGGGTGCACAACAGGGGGAGCACGCCCGAGCCCGCCAAGTTGGTGGGGTGGTCCTCCGAGCTGAAGATCAGATCGTCCTCGCGCGCTGCCCGGTCCGAGGAAGCCCCCTGCCGTGTGGAAGCGGTGCTGACCCGGCGGGCAAACGGCTTGACGTGGCGACTCGTGGGCGGCGCTTGCGAGCCGCCCAGGAGGGCCGCAACGACCGGAGGCGTCGATGTCGTGGCGCAGTCGCCCCGTCGCATAGGCGGATGCTGGGGTGGTGCTTGCTGCTTGTTCCCCGCCGGGCCGGCGGCGGTGCCGATGGTGGGCGATGAGGGACGACGAGGACGCTCGCCGGCGAGGGTCGCTGGGGCGACGTGGGCCTGACCGACACCGTACATGGGTGCGGCGGCCGGACAAAGGTGGAGCGGTGGAAGACAGATTCTAGCGCACCCCTACCTGGCGCGCCAAATGTCGGATCATGGGTTCCGGCAGACCCTTGAGGTTCGAATTCCGGGGTGCGCGCGGAGATTCTGCCCTCTACCTCTCCGTCTCGCAAGGATCTAAACTACCGAAAGAACAACACGAGGAACACAGAGTTTATACTAGTTCGGGCCACCGTTGTGGTGTAATACCCTACTCTAGTTTTGTGGGTGGATGGATTGCCTCTTGGGCTGATGATGGTGATGATCAGTACAAAAGAGAACAGCCTCACGAGGGCCTGTTCTTGGCTAGGGCGATGAACTGCTAAGGGATTTCAGCCGCCCTTCTCTCTCTCTCCCTTTGCTCGGATTTTGGATACCAGATGCCTCCACCCTGGGGGTGGCTAGTCCTATTTATAGGCAAAGGCCTTGGGCCTCTCCCCAAATATTGAGCGGGAAGGGCGCCAACAATTGGCCAATTCGAAGGGGAACATACAGTACACTTATCCTGACCAAAGTTGGTCTTCGCCTGCCAAAGGCCCTGTGGTGACGCCGCTCTGGGCTCCACGATGAGCTCATTCCCACTGTTGGACTGGTCTAGGTCTCGTTGCACCGAAATGGACGCCTTTGCTTGATCCTCTTGCCTGCGCTTGCCCCCTTTGCACCAAAGAGGAAAGGGGAGGACACTGTTCGGTCTGGCGCCCGCCTGGCACCCTTGGTCATCATGGCTTGCGTCATGGGCACCTCGCGAGGTACCCTGCCTTGATATCTCCGCCTCCTCATGAGCCAACCTGAGGAGGCCGCGCCCGATGAAGCATTGTGTCGTCCTCCCCGCGAGGCTTGGCCCGTCGCGAGGGTCTTGAGTCTTGCATTGACGAAGGTGGTCCGTACTGGGCCCTCCATTCGAGCCACGCCGCAGGCCGCAGGCAGGCAACTCTGGGGACCCCCGTTCCCAGAACGCCGACACGGACAGACCTGGAAAAGGCCATTACTGCGGCCAAGGATGCTCGTTCTGCGATGAGAGCGATGAAGGAGGAGCTGCGTCAGGCCGGAGATATCGTGGCTGGAAAGCCCTTTATGCTGCGGATGAAGTTCGGAGATCCTAAGTATGCTCCGTTGGACCAGATGTGGAGTTCGGCAGACGCCTATCTGGATTTAGCTGCGAGTGCCGCTGATGCGGCCGAACATTTCCGAGATCGGAAAGATTGCGAAGTGCAAAAGCTCTTCTGGTCACAGTTCAACAATCCGGAGCGTCCACTTCGATTGACCGATCGTTTGGCCGAATGGGCCGAACTTAATAGGTTGTCCGGACTCGCCATGAAGGATGTCGTGGATCATCTGTGGCCGGAGAGGCCAAAGCCGAATAGCTATTTCAGCTTGGTGCAGCAATTCCTTGGTGCAGTGCCGCATATCAATGCGATGAAGAGGTCAGCATGCATAGAGGGTGCGCGGATGGCCCTTGCCCATGTCAAGACATACTGGGCGGAGATGGAGGCCACCGCTGTTGCATCCCAAGACTCGGACGGAAGCCGAGTACCCGCTGAGCACTATTTTCAGGAAGTTTTGCAAGGCGCTCGTTCAATAGAGACGCAGTGCTCGAAGGATACTATGTTCGAATAACATGTATTTTTGTAAAACAATATTGTGATGGAATGTAAAAGCTTTTTATACTTGTGCCTTAAAGAATTAAAATACCTCCTGTGCGACCGTTAATGTATATGTGTATATAACCTGAAAGATGGCAGTCGTCGGCTTCAGCCGCCACGCATATAATGCGGGGGTGTTCGCAGAAGGCACATTTTCACACTTGATCCAACATCTTGGTCCATGAAGGAGGTGATAGCGCAGCGAACTAGGCAACCGGACTATAATGCTTTATCACTTTCACTTGACCATAGGAGCTTGACAGTGAGGCTACTATATAGCCCCTGGTGGCGCCGCGCTCGCCCGAACTCGGGGCGCGTGTGTGCCTGGTCGGGAAACGACCCTTCGTTAATCCGGAGGAATCCCGAAGATTCCTATAGGTCAATGAGTGGTTGACCAGTCTCATGCTATATCATGACAGTCAGTTTTCGGCTTTCTCTACTGAGGTGCTCGCCTGGCTGAACCGGGGCACAATCGCAGTAGTTCTCCTGGTGCCACCTTAGCCGATAGAGCGGAACGTAAGGCAGCAAAACACAGGAGCCGGGCAAACCCAACATTTGACCAAAGACATGATTCGGAGCTGATGCATATAAGGCCAAACTCGCGACGCCGAACACTCCCTAAGGTATTCGGTCTTTATGAAAACGGGCTGAGCAGTGCCCTTGATAATAAGCCCCTGGTGTCTAGGTACGTGCGAAATTCTGACGTGGCCACATGCCAAGACGCCAGCCTCCTCGTCGGTTATACTGAGAATCCGGGGGATGTGTATCAACAAGAGACAGTAAAAAAGGTTTACGCAGGGTCTTAATCTAAAAAGAATCCTGGGGACGGGTCCCTGCTGCACGTCTGCGCCTATGTCTCCGTTGTGCCGTGTCCTGGATGGGCGTAGCATGGTGTTCATCTATAAAAGAGAGGAACCTAGCTGAAAAAAGGAGAAAGAATAGTCGTGCGGAATGTACGTTGTACTAAATTGTAACACCCCGGATGTAACTTGCCATAATTGTAACTCCAACTCTTGCCATTTCCGGCTATGTGATATTCCCTCCGTGGTTGGGTTTTCTCGTCATGTTGCATTTTGTTTATGTCATGCATTTCATATCATCATGTGCATCGCATTTGCATACGTGTTCGTCTCATGAATCCGAGCATTTTCCCCGTTGTCCGTTTTGCAATCCGGCGCTCCTATGTTCCCCGGCGTCCCCTTTTACCTTTCTCCGTGAGCGGGTATTAAACCTTCTCGGAATGGACCGAGGTTTGCCAAGCGGCCTTGGTATAGCACCGGTAGACCGCCTGTCAAGTTTCGGGTCATTCGGAGGTCGTTTGATACTCCAACGGTTAACCGGGTAACCGCGAAGGCCTCGTGTGTGTTGCAGCCCAAAACCCCTCCAAAACAGCCCAATAACCCATCTAAGACACTCCCATGTCCATCGCCGTTCGATCACGATCGTGTGGGCGAAAACCGCACTCCATTTGGAGCTTCCTAGCCCCTCCCACCTATAAATAAGTGCCTCCCTCTCCATTTTCGGATCAAACCCTAGCTCCCTCTTGCTCCGCGCGCCGGACGTATCCGCCCGGCGCCGGACACGTCCGCCAGGCGCCCCCACGCCCAACCCGCGCCTGCCACGTGGCACTCCGCCGCCTGCCCTCGCCGCCGGCCCGCGGGGCCCGAGTCGGGCCCGCGCGGCCCGCTCACCGCCGCCGCTCGCCCGGTGCCCGCGCCCTCGCGCCGCTCGCCGCCCGCGCCGCCCGCCGCCTTCGCCACCGCGCCCTCGCGCCGCTCGCCGGCGGTGCCGCCCCTCGCCGCCATCTCGCTGCCCCGCCGCCGCAGCGCCTCCCTGAGCCGCGCCCCGCGCCGGATCTCCGGCAGGCGCCGCGCGCCACCCGCGTCGCCGGAGGGCACCGCGCCGCCGCTCCTCGTCCTCGCCGGCGCTCTCGGCCGGCGCCCGCTCCGTCCGGCCTCCTCCTCCTCCCCCGACGCAGCCCAGATCCAGATCGGGATCTGAGAGGTTGACTTCTCCCTCTCCCGAATTTTCCTAAGTCCTTTAATTCTCGCATCATATTGCTCTGTTCAACATGCCATATCTCTGCATCCGTGGCTCCATTTTGGGCGTATAGCATATCGAATTGTTCGCCTCGATGAGTACATCATTTCATCTCATTGCATCTTTTTCATTTGAGCTCACCGTGATGCCCGAAATGCTGTTAGAAGAGAGCTATGTGATGTTAGTTTCAGATCTGTTTCAGGACATGTACTTTTGTCATTTTTGCCATGATTGATGTGTGCCTCCTATGAAGTTGAGTCCTACATGTGTTTTGTAATATGCCATGCCATCTTTACAGGGATGTATGCCATGTATTTTTTTGATCTTTTTGGTGACTAGCACAAGCATGCAAACTAGGGTACATAATGTTGCTGATTTCAGAGACTTAGTAATTTTGCTAAGTCATGTCCTGCTGTTATTTTTATGCCATGTATTCATGTTGTTTCAGAGAGCTCTATGCCTTTTTTGAGCATGATCAGTAATAGTGTTTTGAGCATATGGATTTTCTCTATCCATCCATGCCTTTGTTTGTAATTATGGAGTGCCATAGCTTGAGTCGATCGAGCTCTACTTTTGCTATAAAATGTTACTGGCAGATTGTTTACATGTTATTCGATTTTGCCAAGCTTGGTGTAGTGGATCCTTGCATGCTATGATGTTGTTCTTGCCATGTTTAGCTTCTCTTCCATGTCTTCTTGATGGATGTATGCTTAGTTTATCATGTAATGCTCTGTAGTGAGTGCATCGAGCTCGTAAACATGCCTACTTGTTATCTGTTTTTGACATGTCCAGTTTTCTGCTGTCTGAAACCTGTAACGAAACTTGCTTAATTGACATGGGTGTAATTATATTTTCTGATCCTTTCTGGCTTATGGTCAGCAAGGGATTTTTGTTCAATGCTTTGAGTAGATTCATGCCATGCCTTGTTTTGCTATATTGTGTTCCTTTAGCATGTTGTTTGCTTGCTCTAAACATGTCATCCTGATGTTAATTTCTGGCATGTTATTTTCACTAAGTCCGTGAACCTGTTATCTTTTGCACTTTTGCCATGCTTGTTTGTACCTGTTATGTTGTGATTTAGCCATAGCTCAGTGTTCATCTTTTGTCAAGCATCTTGAGTAGATCACTGCCATATGCTTTGCTGGTACGTTTGGGTGCAGTAGCTTAATTTCTTGTTGCTTGCTAAGTAGCATCATGCTGTTAATGGCAGAATCTTGTCATTCTTGTTTTGCTTGTCATTTGCAAACCGTGCATCCGATTCCAGTGATCTTTATATCGATTTCAAGCGAAATCACCTCAGCTTTCCAGTGGCATACTTGGTTTTCCAAGATTATGCCTTTTTCATCCTTTTTCCTTCCGGAGCATGCATATGCATTGCATATGACATCTCGCATATCATGCCATGTTTTGCATCATGTTGTTTGTGCATTGCATCGTGGTTGATGTTTGTCCCCTTTGCTTGTGTTCTTGTCTTGGGTAGAGCCGGGAGACGAGTACGTGAATTAGGAACCTCTTGAGAACGCTTTCGAGGATCAAGCTTTCGACAACTCTGAGAACCTTGCAGGCAAGATGACCATACCCTTGAAATCACTTCTATCTTTGCTTGCTAGATGCTCTCTCTTTTGCTATGCCTATGCTGCGATACCTACCACTTGCTATATCATGCCACCCATATTGCCATGTCAGCCTCTAACCATCCTTGTCCTAGCAAACCGTTGATTGGCTATGTTACCGCTTTGCTCAGCCCCTCTTATAGCGTTGCTAGTTGCAGGTGGAGTTGAAGTTTGTTCCTTGTTGGAACATGATTATGTTGGGATATCACAATATCTCTTATTTAATCAATGCATCTATATACTTGGTAAAGGGTGGAAGGCTCGGCCTTATGCCTGGTGTTTTGTTCCACTCTTGCCACCCTAGTCTCCGTCATACCGGTGTTATGTTCCTTGATTTTGCGTTCCTTACACGGTTGGGTGATTTATGGGACCCCCTTGACAGTTCGCCTTGAATAAGACTCCTCCAGCAAGGCCCAACTTTGGTTTTACCATTTGCCACCTAAGCCTTTTTCCCTTGGGTTCTGCAGACTCAAGGGTCATCTTTATTTTAACCCCCCGGGCCAGTTCTCCTTCGATTGCTGGTCCAAACTAGAGCCCTTTGCAGCGCCACGTCGGGGCAACTTGAGGTCTGGTTTTAGTTGTACGGAGTGTTCATCCGGATGTGCCCTGAGACCGAGATATGTGCAGCTCCTATCAGGATTTGTCGGCACAACCGGGCGACTTTGCTGGATTTGTTTTATTACTGTCGAAATGTCTTGTAGTCCGGGATTCCGAGACTGATCGGTCTTCCTGTTAGAAGGAACATCCTTCGTTGACCGTGAGAGCTTATAATGGGCTAAGTTGGGACACCCCTGCAGGGTATTATCTTTCGAAAGCCGTGCCCGCGGTTATGAGGCAGATGGGAATTTGTTAATGTCCGATTGTAGAAAACCCGAAGTTGACCTTAACTAAAACACATCAACCGCGTGTGTAACCGTGATGGTCTCTTCTCGGCGGAGTCCGGGAAGTGAACACGGTGTTGGAGTTATGTTTGACGTAGGTTGTTCTAGGATCACTTCTTGATCACTTCTAGCTTCACGACCGTGCTTTGCTTCTCTTCTCGCTCTCTTTTGCGTTGTTAGCCACCATATATGCTAGTCGCTTGCTGCAGCTCCACCTCACAACCTTACCCTACCTTTAAGCTTAAATAGTCTTGATCTCGCGGGTGTGAGATTGCTGAGTCCCCGTGACTCACAGATTCTACCAATACAGTTGCAGGTGCCAACGATGCCAGTGCAGATGACGCACCCGAGCTCAAGTGGGAGTTCGACGAGGAACGTGGCCGTTACTATGTGTCTTTTCCTGATGATCAGTAATGGAGCCCAGTTGGGGTGATTCGGGGATCTGTGTAGCATTTGGGGTAGTCTTTTTTCATTTTTGGTTCCGTAGTCGGACCTTGAGTGTAATCTGGATGATGTATGTTTATCTATGTATTGTGTGAAGTGGCGACTGTAAGCCAACTATGTATCTCTTTCCCTTATGTATTACATGGGTTGTGTGAAGATTACCTCACTTGCGACATTGCTTTCAATGCGGTTATGCCTCTAAGTCGTGCTTCGACACGTGGGAGATATAGCCGCATCGAGGGCGTTACAAGTTGGTATCAGAGCCTTCCCCGACCTTAGGAGCCCCCACTGATTGATCGTTTTTAGCGGCCGAGTTGTGCCTAGAAAAATGTTTTGAGTCATTTAGGAATTATATATCGGAGAGTTTAGGAATTCTTTTTACTTCCCAGTCTCCTCATCGCTCTGGTAAGGCAGCCTGACGTGGAGTTTTAACTCTTCTTTTCTCAAATTTCACTAATTTTTTTTAGGATCACGCGGGTATCTTAGAATCGTTCCGATGGTTTTATGATGACAACATTGTCTTGGTGCCTCCTGTCAGCAAGGGTTTAGTGGAGGTGTCCCGGGGAGTTGAGCTCCGAGGTGTTGTCGTCATAATCTTATCGTTGCAGTTCTGGAATACCTGAGTTAGTACGCCGACATCGAAAATCTCTTTTGTACAGTTGTTGGTGAGATAACCCTGATAGCCTAGTACTGAGGCGAGTGCGGGAGTATTG
The DNA here is from genome assembly GCA_032464435.1 of Aegilops umbellulata. Lineage (NCBI taxonomy): Eukaryota > Viridiplantae > Streptophyta > Magnoliopsida > Poales > Poaceae > Aegilops > Aegilops umbellulata. Next base: position 329,588,300 of record CP136056.1, on the reverse strand, counting down.
CCATAACTCGTATAACAGATGCTTTTCGAAGGTTGAGGTAGACGATTTCCGAAGGTTTCTTGGTTATGTGTTGAAGGATGGATACAGCCGGATCTAGGTATTGTTAGTTTGGGTGATATATTTTGTGTCCCCGTTATCCCCAACACCTGATTGCATAACCAGAAAGTTTCGGGAGTTTATAAGTGGGAATTTATGTAGCTCTAGTATTTCTTCCCGCAGATATTTGGTTCGTGACTGGGTAATCCTTACCAAGTATTTGTTCACATCCGTACCTTGTTGATTTTATTCCATACCTTTTTCTAAGTGGCTTCTCAGCTTATGGAAGTGTGACGATTTACTTTGGAATTCATTCGTTCATTCTTGTTCGGATGTTTATTGTGAAGACTATATGTTGCAATTTCGATCCTTTGATTCAGCTTGAATATATGTCTTTCAAGATGCTAATGGATGTCACCCTCTTCAGGATGGCTCCGCCAACGCGTCAGAATCCAGAATGCAATGAAGGAAGTCAGGCTAACCCTCCGCCACCACCTCCGCTTCTGGAGGCATGGCAAGCCTTGATGACAGCCACCAATGCCAACGCTCAGATTCTGATTCAGCTCTTGCAAGATCGCAACCAAGGGCAAGGTAATCAAGGAAATCAAGGCCAAGGCAACAATCAGCCGCACTTCGCTTCACTCAATCAGTTCCTTGCAAATCAGCCAAAGACTTTCAGCTACTGTGTCGAGGCCACAGACGCTGATGATTGGCTCGTGGACATCAACAAGCACTTCGAATGTAGCAATGTCAGACCTGAGGACTTTGTCAAGTTTGCCTCTTTTCAACTCAAAGATCAAGCTGCTGAGTGGTTCCAACAATACAAAGATTCCAGAGGAGGTCGTGTGATTACCTGGGATGATTTCTGCCGTGACTTCAAAGCTCATCACATTCCAAAAAGTGTTGTTGAGAGTAAGCGTGAGGAGTTCCGCAATCTCAAGCAAGGCAACATGTCTGTGTATCAATACAACACTCAGTTCCAGAAGCTCTCTCGCTTTGCTAAGCAAGACATCCCTGATGAGAAGAGCATGATTTACCAATTCAGGCGTGGCCTCAAAGAAGATCTGCAATTAGCTCTCGTGCTTTTTGAGCCGTTAAAGTATGATGAATTCTACAACATGGCACTGAAACAAGAAGCTGCTCAGCTCAAGTGTGAGGCATCTAAGAAGAGAGTCAGAGACGCAGTTCAGTCTTCTTCTTCCTCACTGGTGGCATCTAAGCAACAGAAGTTCTGGTTGCCTCCTCCTCCTACGTTCCGTCAGCCTTATCAGCAGAAGAACTCAGGTGGTCGTGGATCTTCCCACCCACCCAACCCTGGCTATTAGAACAAGTCTCAGAACCAAGCTCCAAGGCCAAATGCTCCTTATCATCGTCCGCTCTCAGAAGTGACTTGCAACAAATGTCAGCAAAAGGGTCACTATGCGAACAAGTGCTTCAACCAAAGGCGCCTTCCGCCTCCTCCTCCTGTGAAATCTTCCAGCAATGCAGTGGTCAAGCATAATTTCCAGTTTGCAAAGGTGAACATGATGAATGCAGCTCAAGCGGAGGATTCTTCAGAAGTGATCATGGGTAATCTCTCAGTTAATGATATTCCTGCAAAAGTCTTATTTGATACTGGAGCATCGCTTTCTTTCATTTCAAGACCTTTTGTGGCTATGCATGATTTGGGTACTCAAGTTTTGCCGAGACCTTTGTCTATTGTGTCCCCGGGTAAGCAAATGACATCTAATGTTTGTGTCCCGGATGTTTCCATCAAGATGGGCGACTATAGATTTCTGGCTAAACCAATTGTTCTTGGTGACTGTGATATTGATCTTATTCTCGGGATGGACTGGCTTTCTAAACACAAGGCTCAGCTTGATTGTGCTGCCAGGGAAATTCAATTCACTCACTCTTCTGACGATGTGATCATCTATGCCGCTCGTGATGATACCATTCGGTTGTTTTCTCTCAATAAGAAGGGCGAATTGGATGCTATCTCTCAGATTCCAGTCGTTTTTGAGTACCAAGATGTCTTTCTAGAAGAGCTTCCGGGAATGCCTCCTCACCGGCCAGTTGAATTCGTTATTGATCTTGAGCCTGTCACGGAACCCGTTTGCAAGCGTCCATACAAGCTTGGGCCAAAAGAGTTGAAGGAATTGAAGAAACAACTCGATGAACAAGAGCGTGTGGGTCTGATCAGACCGAGTTCTTATCCTTGGGGTTGTGGTGTTCTTTTTGTCCAGAAGAAGGATGGCACGGACCGACTTTGCGTCGATTACCGTCCATTGAACAAGAAGACTATCAAGAACAAGTACCCACTTCCCAACATCAATGAGCTATTCGAGCAACTTAAAGGTGCTAAAGTGTTCTCCAAGCTTGACCTTCGTATGGGTTATCATCAGATTCGCATTCGTGAAGAAGATATTCCCAAGACAGCATTCAGAACAAGCTTTGGTTCTTATGAATATACTGTCATGTCTTTCGGTCTTGTCAATGCTCCTCCAACGTTCTCTCGCATGATGAACTTCATCTTCAACCCCTACACCAATGAATTCGTCTTGGTCTATCTCGATGATATATTGGTCTTCTCCAAGAATAAGAAGGATCATGCCAAGCATTTGCGACTGGTGCTCGACAAGCTCAGAGAGTATAAATTCTATGCGAAGTTCTCCAAATGTGAATTCTGGCTTGATGAAGTTCTTTACCTTGGGCATATCATCTCTGCCAAGGGCATTGCTATTAATCCAGAGAGGGTGTCTGCAGTTTTGAATTGGGAACCTCCTCAGAATGTCAAGCAGCTTCACAGTTTTCTTGGACTTGCAAGCTATTGCCGAAGATTCGTTGAGAATTTCTCAAAGATTGCAAAGCCTCTTTCCAACCTCCTCCAGAAGCATGTGAAGTATGTCTGGTCTCCTGAGTGTGACGTTGCTTTCAACACTATCAAAGAGAAACTCATCACTGCTCCAGTTTTGACTCCTCCTGATGAATCCAAGCCTTATGAAGTTTTCTGCGATGCTTCTCTTCAAGGTCTTGGTGCTGTCTTAATGCAAGAGAAGAAGGTTGTGGCCTATACCTCTCGTCAGTTGAAGCCCAACGAAAAGAACTACCCCACTCACGATCTTGAGTTGGCGGCAGTTGTCCATGCATTGATAACATGGAGACATCTCTTGTTGGGAAGGAAGGTGGACATATTCACCGATCACAAGAGTCTCAAGTACATCTTCACTCAGCCCAACCTCAACCTCAGGCAAACTCGATGGGTCGAAATGATTCAAGAGTATAATCCGAGTATTGAATATACTCCAGGCAAGGCTAATGTGATTGCAGACGCTTTGAGCAGGAAGGCTTATTGCAACAGCTTAATCCTCAAGCCCTTTCAACCAGATCTTTGTGAAGCTTTCCGTAAGTTGAATCTTCAAGTTGTTCCTCAAGGTTTTCTCGCCAACCTCATAGTCTCTCCTACTTTGGAAGATCAGATTCGTGAGGCACAACTGATGGATACCATGGTGAAGAAGGTGAAACGTGGTATTGACAAGGGCATTTCCAAATACAAGTGCTATCGCGTTGATGACAGAGATACTCTTTTCTTCGAGGACCGGATTGTGGTTCCAAAGGGCGATCTTCGTAAAGTCATTATGAACGAGGCGCACAATTCTCTTCTGTCAATTCATCCTGGAAGTACGAAGATGTACCATGACATAAAACAGTCATATTGGTGGACTCGAATGAAGCGAGAAATTGCTCAATTCGTGAATGAATGTGATGTCTGTCGAAGGGTGAAAGCAGAACACCAACGACCAGCTGGTCTACTCCAACCTCTTGCTATTCCAGAATGGAAGTTTGATCATATCGAAATGGACTTCGTGACTGGATTTCCTAAGTCCAAGCGTGGAAATGATGCTATCTTCGTCGTCATCGACAAGCTCACTAAAGTGGCTCATTTTCTTCCTATCAAAGAGTCTATCACAGCAGCGCAGCTGGCAGAGCTCTACACATCCAGAATTGTCTCCTTGCACGGCATTCCACAATTGATTTCTTCAGACCGTGGCAGCATCTTTACCTCCAAGTTTTGGGATTCTTTTCAGAAGGCCATGGGCACAAACATTCGCTTCAGCACAGCTTTCCACCCTCAAACTAGTGGACAAGTCGAGCGTGTCAACCAAATTCTTGAAGATATGCTCAGGGCTTGTGTTATCTCTTTCGGCATGAAGTGGGAGGATTGTCTTCCATATGCTGAGTTCTCTTACAACAACAACTTTCAAGCCAGCTCGGGCAAAGCCCCATTCGAGATTCTCTATGGCAGAAAGTGCCGTACTCCTCTCAATTGGTCTGAGACGGGCGAACGCCAACTTCTTGGCAACGATTTGATCTCAGAGGCTGAAGATATGTGTAAAGTCATTCGTGAGAATCTCGAAGCCGATCAATTGCGCCAGAAGAGCTATTACGATAGCAAACATCGTGATTTGGCATTCGAGATCGGAGACCATGTCTACCTCTGCGTCTCTCCAATGAAAGGAACTCGTCGCTTCGGTATCAAGGGGAAACTTGCCCCTAGATACGTGGGCCCTTTCAAGATCATCTGCAAAAGAGGCGATCTCGCCTATCAACTTGAGCTTCCTTCCAACTTTGCAAATGTGCACGATGTCTTCCACGTGTCACAGCTTCGCAGGTGCTTCAAGACGCCTGAGCGCACCATCAACTTCGAAGAGATTGATCTTCAAGAAGATTTGTCCTATCATGAGCATCCCGTTGCTATTCTTGAAGAAACTGAGCGCAAGACTCGCAACAAGTCAATCAAATTCCTGAAAGTGAAGTGGTCTCACCATTTAGACCGAGAAGCCACCTAGGAGCGCGAGGACCACCTCCGTTCCGAATATCCGGAGTTCTTTCAGTCCTAGATCTCGGGACGAGATCCTCTCGTAGTGGTGGAGTGTTGTAACACCCCGGATGTAACTTGCCATAATTGTAACTCCAACTCTTGCCATTTCCGGCTATGTGATATTCCCTCCGTGGTTGGGTTTTCCCGTCATGTTGCATTTTGTTTATTTCATGCATTTCATATCATCATGTGCATCACATTTGCATACGTGTTCGTCTCATGAATCCGAGCATTTTCCTCGTTGTCCGTTTTGCAATCCGGCGCTCCTATGTTCCCCGGCGTCCCCTTTTACCTTTCTCCGTGAGCGGGTATTAAACCTTCTCGGAATGGACTGAGGTTTGCCAAGCGGCCTTGGTATATCACCGGTAGACCGCCTGTCAAGTTTCGGGTCATTCGGAGGTCGTTTGATACTCCAACGGTTAACCGGGTAACCGCGAAGGCCTCGTGTGTGTTGCAGCCCAAAACCCCTCCAAAACAGCCCAATAACCCATCTAAGACACTCCCATGTCCACCGCCGTTCGATCACGATCGTGTGGGCGAAAACCGCACTCCATTTGGAGCTTGCTAGCCCCTCCCACCTATAAATAAGTGCCCCCCTCTCCATTTTCGGATCAAACCCTAGCTCCCTCTTCCTCCGCGCGCCGGACGTATCCGCCCGGCGCCGGACACGTCCGCCAGGCGCCCCCACGCCCAACCCGCGCCTGCCACGTGGCACTCCGCCGCCTGCCCTCGCCGCCGGCCCGCGGGGCCCGCTTACCGCCGCCGCTCGCCGCCCGCGCCGCCCGCCGCCTTCGCCACCGCACCCTCGCGCCGCTCGCTGGTGGTGCCGCCCCTCGCCGCCATCTCGCCGCCCCGCCGCAGCAGCGCCTCCCTGAGCCGCGCCCCGCGCCGGATCTCCGGCAGGCGCCGCGCGCCACCCGCGTCGCCGGAGGGCACCGCGCCGCCGCTCCTCCTCCTCGCCGGCGCTCTCGGCCGTCGCCCGCTCCGTCCGGCCTCCTCCTCCTCCCCCGACGCAGCCCAGATCCAGATCGGGATCTGAGAGGTTGACTTCTCCCTCTCCCGAATTTTCCCAAGTCCTTTAATTCTCTCATCATATTGCTCTGTTCAACATGCCATATATCTGCATCTGTTGGTCCGTTTTGGGCGTATAGCACATCAAACTGTTCATCTCGATGAGTACATCATTTCATCTCATTGCATCTTTTTCATTTGAGCTCATCTTCATGCCCGAAATGCTGTTATAAGAGGGCTATGTGATGTTAGTTTTAGATCTGTTTCAGAACATGTACTTTTGTCATTTTTGCCATGATTGATGTGTGCATCCTATGAAGTTGAGTCCTACATGTGTTTTGTAATATGCCATGCCATATTTACAGGGGTGTATGACATGTATTTTTGTGATCTTTGTGGTGACTAGCACAAGCATGCAAACTAGGGTACATAATGTTGCTGATTTCAGAGACAGTAATTTTGCAAAGTCATGTCCTGCTGTTACTTTTATGCCATGTGTTCATGTTGTTTCAGAGAGCTCTATGCCTTTTTTGAGCATGATCAGTAAGAGTGTTTTGAGCATATGGATTTTCTATATCCATCCATGACTTTGTTTGTAATTATGGAATGCCATAGCTTGAGTCAATTGAGCTCTACTTTTGCTATAAAATGTTACTGGCAGATTGTTTACATGTTATTCGATTTTGCCAAGATTGGTGTAGTGGATCCTTGCATGCTATGATGTTGTTCTTGCCATGTTTAGCTTCTATTCCATGTCTTCTTGATGGATGTATGCTTAGTTTATCATGTAATGCTCTGTAGTGAGTGCATCGAGCTCGTAAACATGCCTACTTGTTATCTGTTTTTGACATGTCCAGTTTTCTGCTAAGTCTGAAACCTGTAACGAAACTTGCTTAATTGACATGGGTGTAATTATATTTTCTGATCCTTTCTGGCTTATGGTCAGTAAGGGATTTTTGTTCAATGCTTTGAGTAGATTCATGCCGTGCCTTGTTTTGCTATATTGTGTTCCTGTAGCATGTTGTTTGCTTGCTCTAAACATGTCATCCTGATGTTAATTTCTGGCATGTTGTTATTTTCACCAAGTCTGTGAACCTGTTATCTTTTGCACTTTTGCCATGCTTGTTTGAACCTTATATGTTGTGATTTATCCGTAGCTCCGTGTTCATCTTTTGTCAAGCATCTTGAGTAGATCACTTCCATATGCTTTGCTGGTACGTTTGGGTGCAGTAGCTTAATTTCTTGTTGCTTGCTAAGTAGCATCATGTTGTTAATTGCAGAATCTTGTCATTCTTGTTTTGCTTGTCATTTGCAAACCGTGCATCCGATTCCAGTGATCTTTATATCGATTTCAAGCGAAATCACCTCACCTTTCCAGTGGCATACTTGGTTTGCCAAGATTATGCCTTGTTCATCCTTTTTCCTTCCGGAGCATGCATATGCATTGCATATGACATCTCGCATATCATGCCATGTTTTGCATCATGTTGTTTGTGCATTGCATCGTGGTTGATGTTTGTCCCCTTTGCTTGTGTTCTTGTCTTGGGTAGAGCCGGGAGACGAGTATGTGAACGAGGAACCGGTTGAGAACGCTTTCGAGGATCAAGCTTTCGACAACTCTGAGAACCTTGCAGGCAAGATGACCTTACCCTCGAAATCACTTCTATCTTTGCTTGCTAGATGCTTGCTCTTTTGCTAAGCCTATGCTGCGATACCTACCACTTGCTATATCATGCCACCCATATTGCCATGTCAGCCTCTAACCATCCTTGTCCTAGCAAACCGTTGATTGGCTATGTTACCGCTTTGCTCAGCCCCTCTTATAGCGTTGCTAGTTGCAGGTGAAGTTGAAGTTTGTTCCTTGTTGGAACATGATTATGTTGGGATATCACAATATCTCTTATTTAATTAATGCATCTATATACTTGGTAAAGGGTGGAAGGCTCGGCCTTATGCCTGGTGTTTTGTTCCACTCTTGCCACCCTAGTTTCCGTCATACCGGTGTTATGTTCCTTGATTTTGCGTTCCTTACACGGTTGGGTGATTTATGGGACCCCCTTGACAGTTCGCCTTGAATAAGACTCCTCCAGCAAGGCCCAACTTTGGTTTTACCATTTGCCACCTAAGCCTTTTTCCCTTGGGTTCTGCAGACTCAAGGGTCATCTTTATTTTAACCCCCCGGGCCAGTTCTCCTTCGATTGCTGGTCCAAACTAGAGCCCTTTGCAGCGCCACCTCGGGGCAACTTGAGGTCTGGTTTTAATTGTACGGAGTGTTCATCCGGATGTGCCCTGAGACCGAGATATGTGCAGCTCCTATCAGGATTTGTCGGCACAAACGGGCGGCTTTGCTGGATTTGTTTTATTACTGTCGAAATGTCTTGTAGTCCGGGATTCCGAGACTGATCGGGTCTTCCTGGTAGAAGGAATATCCTTCGTTGACCGTGAGAGCTTATAATGGGCTAAGTTGGGACACCCCTGTAGGGTATTATCTTTCAAAAGCCGTGCCCGCGGTTATGAGGCAGATGGGAATTTGTTAATGTCCGATTGTAGAAAACCCGAAGTTGACCTTAACTAAAACACATCAACCGTGTGTGTAACCGTGATGGTCTCTTCTCGTCAGAGTCCGGGAAGTGAACACGGTGTTGGGAGTTATGTTTGATGTAGGTTGTTCTAGGATCACTTCTTGATCACTTCTAGCTTCACGACCGTGCTTTGCTTCTCTTCTCGCTCTCTTTTGCATTGTTAGCCACCATATATGCTAGTCGCTTGCTGCAGCTCCACCTCACAACCTTACCCTACCTTTAAGCTTAAATAGTCTTGATCTCGCGGGTGTGAGATTGCTGAGTCCCCGTGACTCACAGATTCTACCAATACAGTTGCAGGTGCCAACGATGCCAGTGCAGATGACACACCCGAGCTCAAGTGGGAGTTCGACGAGGAACGTGGCCGTTACTATGTGTCTTTTCCTGATGATCAGTAGTGGAGCCCAGTTGGGGTGATTCGGGGATCTATGTAGCATTTGGGGTAGTCTTTTTTCATTTTTGGTTCCGTAGTCGGACCTTGAGTGTAATCTGGATGATGTATGTTTATTTATGTATTGTGTGAAGTGGCGACTGTAAGCCAACTATGTATCTCTTCCCCTTATGTATTACATGGGTTGTGTGAAGATTACCTCACTTGCGACATTGCTTTCCATGCGGTTATGCCTCTAAGTCGTGCTTCGACACGTGGGAGATATAGCCGCATCGAGGGCGTTACATAAATAAACAAAGTATAATTCAAGACGGGTAAAATTGAGCCTTATTGTCGCTTATTTTACATACGCGGAGCCCCTTGTATAGGGGTGTACGGCTACTGAACCTTTATCAATTATATGTTTGCTCCGGACTCGCCTAGCCGTGTCTGTGGTCTTAATGACCTATTAGATGCTTTTGTTGTTGAAGCTGTTTTAATGTGTGGCTGTCAAGGCAGCCGCATATTCTTCCGCGCACGAGGAACACTCGATATTTCCCTTTAGTGAGATGATGCCTCGTGGACCGGGCATCTTAAGCATAAGAGATGCATAATACGGTATTGCATTAAAGCGGGCGAAAGCCTCGCGTCCTAGTAGTGCTTGATAGCTATTTGAAAATGGGGCGATGTGGAAGGTTAGCTTTTCGCGGCGGAAGTTATCGGGGGAGCCGAACATAACTTCTAGCAGGAGAGAACCCGTACAATGGGCATCCGGGCCTGGCATTACTCCTTGAAAGGAAGTGTTGCTATGGCGAATTTTTGTTGGGTCCATCCCCATTTTGCGGACTGTGTCCTGATATAGCAGGTTTAGACCACTGCCGCCGTCCATTAGGACTTGTGTAAAGTGGAGTCCGTCGATTATCGGATCCAATACCAAGGCAGTCCAGCCTGCGTTCCGGATACTTCTAGAGTAATCTTGATGGTCGAAGGTGATCGGTTTTGACAACCAGTGGCGAGACTCCTTTGGGGTAGGCCGTATGGCGCGTGTCTCTATAGGCGCCACTCTGCTTTTCCCTTTTGTCACGTGAAGTAAGTTTACTATTTTGACTTCTTATGGGAAATTCTTTTGTTTCCCGGTGCTCTGCTTTTGGGGTTCGTCATCGTCCTCAATTGGTGTGTCGAGCCCCTTGTGTTCGGCGTTGTGTTTGCCGGATTGCTTGAATACCCAACATTCTCTGTGGGTATGGTTTGCAGGCTTCCCGGGAGTGCTGTGGATTTGACATATCTTGTCCAAGATTTTGTTTAGGTTAGATAGCTCGTCCCTGTTATCCTTGAGGGGCAGCTTTTTCTGATTCTACCGAGAGCTTTTGAATACGGCATTGACTGCCGTGCTCTTCGGGCTGTTTCCCTTATTCCGGCGCTGGTCCTTGCTGCATCGCGGTTTCCCGTTTCCATCCCTGACTTCGGATGTACTTGGTTCGCTGGTGCTGCATCTCGCCAAACAGCTGTCCTCTCCCACGCAAAAGCGGGTCATGAGGCTTGTTAATGCAGCCATTGTCCTTGGCTTTTCTTGGCCGAGGTGTCTGGCGAGCCATTCGTCTCGAACGCTGTGTTGAAAGCTGCTAAGGCTTTGGCGTCTGGGCAGTCGACTATCTGGTTCTTTTTAGTAAGAAATCTGTTCCAGAGTTTCCGGCCTGACTCTCCGGGCTGTTGAGTTATATGGCTTAAATCGTCTGCATCCGGAGGTCGGACATAGGTCCCTTGAAAATTTGCCCGAAAAGCATCCTCGAGCTCTTCCCAACTTCCAATGGTGTTTTCGGGAAGGCCTTTAAGCCAATGCCGGGCTGGCCCTTTGAGCTTGAGGGGTAAGTATTTTATGGCGTGGAGGTCATCTCCTCTGGCCATGTGTATGTGGAGGATATAATCCTCAATCCAGACTCTAGGGTCTGTTGTTCTGTTGTACGCCTCTATGTTTATGGGTTTGAATCCCGCTGGAAATTCATGGTCCAGCACCTCATCGGTGAAATAGAGGGGGTGTGCGGCACCCCTGTATTTGGGTGTGCCGTGTTGTTCGGATATTTGTTGCGTTACGTTGCTTACTAGAGCTTGCTATCTTGGCCCGTAGATAGACCTGGCTGGGCCATCCTTTCGATGCGAATCCTTGGGTGGATCGCGTGTTGGTTTGTGTGCGGCGCCATTTGCCGCTCTATGTTGGCCATGGGGTCGTCTATCCGACCGGTTGGCTTCCTTATTTTTTGATTTTGGGGGCTCTAGGGCCTCCTCATAAAATTCGGGCAGTAGCTTTCGCTTCGGGTAGCTCTTTGTGTGGCGACTATCGCCGTATTTGTCTGCGGTGTTGAGTACTTTGCTCCATCTGATTCGGAGTGCGTCTTCCGCAGTTTTGAGCTTCCACTTCTGCTTTTTCAGGCTACGCGCCGTGGCGACGAGCCTTTTGCGGAGGTTTTCCTGTTCCACGAACTTATCCGGCGTGAGGTCGTCCGGACTGTTATCTTCGTCGGGGACGGGTTGTGCGGTTTGCTTATCCAAGTTGCCTTGTTTGGACAGTTGCTCAATGCCATGTTCGTCGTTCGCCAGCTCGCCCTGCTCTGTGGCTGGGTCTGTATGGCCGCTGTCTCTATCGGGGCGGGGCTTGGAGTGGCGCTTACGCCGCCGCTTTGGCTGTTTTTCGGAGGAACGACCCTTCGTTGCATCATCCCGTTCTTCCTCGTCGTTTCCTTTGGGTGTGTCGACCATGTATACATCATAGGATGAGGTGGCTGTCCAGTGCCCTATAGGCGCTGGTTCATGTTCGTCTCCTACATCGTCGTCCATACAGTCGATGTCTTCGGAGTCGAAGTCGAGCATGTCGGTTAAATCATCGACAATGGCTATGAAGTGGGTGGTGGGTGGGTGTCGTCTTCGTCGTCCGCATCCCAACCCTGTTGGCCATAGTCCGGCCAGGGCTCTCCTGACAAAGAGAGAGACTTTAGTGAATTCAGAATGTCGTCGAAGGGGGAGTGCTGAAAGATATCCGTGGCGGTGAATTCCATGATCGGCGCCCAATCGGATTCGATTGGCAGGGGCGCGGAGGGTTCGGAGTTCGGAAAAGAGTCCGGCACCCTAGAGTCACGGGTTTCACAGAGGATAAGGCTGGTGTTCGGCTCGATCGCCGTTGAGGCTGCGGCCTCCGAGGCGGTGTCTAGCCACTCGTCCTCGATCGGCGCAGACGGATCCGAGCTAAGGGTCGGAGATGATGCGGGCGCGGCCTCCAGGGCACTGTTCGGTGGCAGAGCTAGGTCATACCCATCGTGACAGTGCGGCGCGCTTGGCTGTGGCTCGAATCCGTCGAAGATCAAGTCTCTGCGGATGTTGGCCGTGTAGTTCAAACTTCCAAATCTGACCTGATGGCCAGGAGCGTAGCTTTCAATCTGCTCCAGATGGCCAAGCGAATTAGCCCGCAATGCAAAGCCGCCGAATACGAAGATTTGTCCGGGGAGAAAGGTCTCACCCTGGACCGCATCGTTGTTGATGATCGGAGGAGCCATCAGGCCTAAAGGTGACGATACAGAGGAACTCTCAATGAAAGCACCAATGTCGGTGTCAAAACCGGCGGATCTCGGGTAGGGGGTCCCGAACTATGCGTCTAGGCGGATGGTAACAGGAGACAAGGGGCACAATGTTTTTACCCAGGTTCGGGCCCTCTCGATGGAGGTAAAACCCTACTCCTGCTTGATTAATATTGATGATATGGGCAGTACAAGAGTAGATCTACCACGAGATCAGAAAGGCTAAACCCTAGAAGCTAGCCTATGGTATGATTGTTGTTCGTCCTATGGACTAAAACCCTCCGGTTTATATAGACACCAAAGAGGGCTAGGGTTACACAGAGTCGGTTACAATGGAAGGAGATCTACATATTCGTATCGCCAAGCTTGCCTTCCACGCCAAGGAAAGTCCCATCCGGATATGGGACGAAGTCTTCAATCTTGTATCTTCATAGTCCAAGAGTCTGGCCAAAGGTTATAGTCCGGCTACCCGGACACCCCCTAATCCAGGACTCCCTTAGGGGGAGTATTCATTTTTTTGTGCGTAATAAGGAGGCACTTCCTTGCGTGCGAAGATATAGCTGGTGGGTCCGAGCTGTCAGCGGCGGTAACGTTTTTTTCGTGAAATACAGAGGCCCTTTCGGTGGGTCCCTGATGTCAGGTGGAGGAATCATTATTTTGCGCGTAATAAGGAGACATTTCCTTGCGTGCGGCCGTGGACCCAGCTGTCGGCCTCTCCATGTACAGTCCACTTCAGATGCATGTCAGTCGTTGACCACGTTGACCAGGCCGCGCCGAGAGCACCAGGGCGGTGGACGATGGCGAGGCCTAGGAAGGGAACGACACAGAGGCAGGGAAGACTCGTCAGTTGTTTCCCACACGGAGGGGAGTACGACTTTATGATGGTTTACTGGTTCGTCTGCCGTTGCCGGAGAATAACAACAGGTGTGGGTGAGTAGAGGGATGTCTAGGCCAGCGATGGGAGTACGGTGGGGCAGTGAGGCCTGCGCGGCATCAGAGCCGGCCGCGGGGAGGAGGGAGTAGGCAGTCCCGCCGGTGCTTGTTTGAGCGGCTGGAGCAGGAAGAGTAGAGATTGAAGAAGCACGCCGGCTGTTCGATGGACATCCAACAGTCACTGCTTGTGCGTCAATCTTTTTTTAGGAAAGCCTCAAATCTGTGGAAAACAACATACAACCCATCTACCATTATTTCTAATAATTTACAGCCCATTTGCTAATTCTTAAGGTTTTTTTGGAGCCCATATTATTTTTGTTAGCATTACAGCCCATATTGTGGCCACGGTTAAAAAATTATACGAAATTTTGCATATTTTGGTGCGGTCCGAACTGTTTTTAATCCCGAAATTTCGAATCACATTCAAACTGATTTTAAAAATAAATGTATATCAATATAAAATCCAACAAATTCTCCACGCATAAAAGTTAATGTAATTTAAAATCTTGAAATGAAAAAAAAGATATTTTAAACTAATTGCCGGTTTGGTGTGTTTTAAAAATGTACAACCCATTTCTCATTACTGATGGCCCATTTTCTCGGCCAGCCGAATGAAGCTCTCCTCGTCTTCAAAGATTTGCAGCCCAACAGGCCTGACAAAGCGACTTACTTGGCAAATCACAAAAAAACTGGGCTGTGGCCATGGACCCAGCGGTTAGCCTCTCCACGTACAGTACTCTTCCGATGGAAGTCGGTCGTTGACCACATTGACCATGCTGCGCCGAGAGCACCAAGGTGGTGAACGACGGCGAGGCCTAGGAAGGGGACGGCGCGGATCCGGGGAAGACGCGGCAGTGGATGCCCACGCGGAGAGGAGTACGAGGGTTCACTGGTTAGGCTGCGGCGTGAGGCTGCCGTCGCCGCAGAATAACAGGGGGTGTGGTTGAGTAGAGGGATAGCCTGGGCCAGCGGTGGGAGTAGTAGGGGCGGTGAGGCCTCCGCGGCATCATAGCCGACCACGAGAGACAGGAGCACGCGGCACGACCGACGCTGCTTTGGGCGGCTGGAGCAAGAAGACCAGAGGTTGAAGAAGCATTATGGCCGTTGGATGGACATCGTAGGGTCACTGGAGCTAGAATCGTTCATATTGACTAAGTTGACAAAGCCCTCTGTCCTCGTCAACTTAGTAGGCCCACAAGTCAGCCACCCACTATGGTGGGTCCCAGCTAGCAGGGGCTATTCATTTTTTGGTGCGTAATAAGGAGGCACTTCCTTGCGTGCGAAGATATAGCTGGTGGGTCCAACCTGTCAGCGGGGGGAACATTTTCTTAGTCCATTTGGTGGGCTGGGTGAAACAATGATGTAGCATCTATGCAGCCCGTTTAAATCCCATTTGCATTTTTCTTGAAATCCGCGGACTTGCTTGGTTGGGTGAAAATATCATGTTGGGCTAGACGGAGAAATGTTATAAAAACATAAACACATGATTGCACGTCACTAAAATCTTTGCAAGCTTATGTACGCAATCACTAGGAGTTAACTTGCCAAGTTATATATAAACAATTATTATTATTATTATTTTGTAAGAACTTTCAACTTACGAAATAAAATATCATTTTAATTTGATGACTTAATAGTACGTGGGGTATTATTATTTTTTAGGCTAGACGTGGGACAGTTGAGTTGGTTCTAGGGGAAAGTACTGGGAGAAGACTCAGTTTACATCGAAAAAGAAAGTGGGAGAAAATTCAGAGACCTGCTGGGTCCACCTGAGGAGGGGAATATGTTGGGAGGAAGGATATTCAAAGCACGGCAACCGAGTGAACTAGTTTTTTTACGGACAAGTGAACTAGTTTACATACATAAGCAAATAGCCACTAAAAAAGCAATCAGGTTAATGGGTTCTTAAAAGAAATATTTCGGACAAAACAGATAATTACGACACATAGGATAATGCATAAAACACTCAGATGATAAAGGTGCTTATAAACAGATAAAGTACAACATCTAAACCTTCCTGGCACGCTTGATCATGACGCTGCGGCAGGATGCGTCCTTGGCCGGGTAGGTTATGTAGGCTAGATTCAGAGGTACCTCCCACGTGTTCAGGTCGTCTTCTTTCATGTTGG
Organism: Aegilops umbellulata; assembly: GCA_032464435.1. Classification (NCBI taxonomy): domain Eukaryota; kingdom Viridiplantae; phylum Streptophyta; class Magnoliopsida; order Poales; family Poaceae; genus Aegilops; species Aegilops umbellulata. Next base: position 329,572,812 of record CP136056.1, on the reverse strand, counting down.
TCAGGGGTCGATGATGGTCTCAGCGAGGTCAACCATGGAGTCCTTCTCCTGCCCGTTGCTGATGATCTTGTATTGCTTCTGGATGGCGACAAGCTTGCTGCACCAGATGGCCGAATCGTCGCGTTCTTCCTTCTCTCCACCGTAGCGAAGGTGCAGTCGGTGCTGCCGATGAAACGGGCGAATGCTCCAGAACCTGGTGCAACCATAGGACTGAGGCGAGGCAGAGCTTCACCGAGTCCGTATCGTTGGTGTACATCACATTCAACTTGGTGCAGCCATAGGACTGAACGGCGAACTCAAAGGGGAACTCCTTGCTGAAGTCCATATCCAGCAGGCTCACCCCTCGGATTGCCATTGGAGTCTCTTCGAGTGAACGAGTGTGTAGGCGGCGGCAACAGTTCGTTTTTCAACTCCTGGGGAACTGGATTCAACAGTAAGCTGAGTGTATACAGGCGACAACAGTTACTACCCCTCCCTCATCCGCTGCACGCCCGGCAGAAGATGCACCCTCGGCCACACGTCGGTTCACGAGTGGGTCTGTATTGGTACTGTAATAACAGGAGTTAGTGGTCACTTTACTTAAATTTAATTAGCTTTAATAGAAATTAATACTTAAAACAAGCAATGCATTCGCTCGTTCTACCAGTGCTACAGGATCAACATGCACAACAATTAGAATTATTATTCTCAGGACGCACACGATCAGCACATTTGTCGCACTTTCACAAAGATAATACTACCAAGTTTGAACTGTTTGTTATGGTTGTTGTCCTCTGCATCATCATGCCGTGTTTCCCAGCTTGCAAGATTCAGAACCAACAAATAAGATCCAAATAATAAGTACAACAAAGATGCCTACACATCTCATTGATTCCCAGCTTGCAAGATTCAGAACCAACAAATAAGATTCAAATAATAAGTACAACAAAGATGCCTACACATCTCACTGATTCCCAGCTTGCAAGATTCAGAACCAACCCATTAGAGCCTTTTGATAAAGTGAATATCGGGATTAAATCCATCTTGGCTAGCCATGTCATACAACCGAAGAACTTGGCGAATGCTCTTGACCGTCACAACATCTGTAGTTGAGTATTCCTGTTTGCATAGCACAAACCAGGATAGCATGATTTCACTTTAATAGTGGCCTCCTTTACTCAACCTGCACCTCCACTCGGATGAAGCCTGCCTTGAGTTCCATGATTCAATTCATGCGCCTTTTTCTGCAGTTCACCTGAAATGAAGCAAAGATTGCATCATTCAGCTAGCAAGAAGTACTTGCTCTCGTGAGCTGGCAGGTTCTTCCTTAGTAGTTGCACTAAAATTGAGGAACATTAAGGTTGGCTGTCCAGCTCATGTAAGGTGCAACTATAATTTTGTTATCCTTTTGTGCAGTTCCACTAAAATAAAGTGCCATTGTGGTGACAGTGACGGCTCATCTTGCAAAGGCTAATAAAATGTTGCACGAGATTACCAGCAGAACTTGACGGAGATTTTGGAAACTCCAATCACCATTTTGTGTAGTTCCACCAAAATTGAGAGATGTTGCCCACGCGACATTTTAGTTGAACTGCACAAGACACTCATTCCAAAAAAAGTGTTTTGTGCAGTTCACCAAAAGGTCACAATAGCAACAACGTGAAATGGATATCCCTATCTGCACAAAAAGATAGAAAGTAAACAGTTGCTGGTCAATAAGAATATATGAAACATATACAAAATGAAAAGAAGTATCTTAATTATGTTCATGGCAATTGCGCAAGGACAGTAGAAATTTTAAAACGTCAGCAATGCTTCATGTTACCAGAAGCATTACGATCAACAATGAGATTCCTCAAATATGGGATTACTTTAATGGTGGCATTGCTTGTTTACCAGGCACAGTAAATCAATAGCAGCTAAAGAGTTGGTTTAAGGGCATGGGACCGTGGGGACACCAGGACACTCAGCAGCGTAAAGGAGCAACTTACTTATCATACTGGGGAAAGCAGCATGAGTGCCATTTGTAACACAGTTTAATTGCATCTTATCACTGGAGGCATTAGATTAACAATAACACTGGTTAGACATGTCCCTAAGGTAACAGTGTGATCGCTTCATTTTACATGTGCCCTTACATTAACAACAACAAAAGGTTGGTATGAGGACATGCGACGGTGGACGCATCAGCACAATGTACCTACAAGGAGGCATAAAGCGGTGATGCCGAGTTTGCTCATGCTATGTGAGGGCAGCAAACCTAATCTTGGAGACCTCGTACTATGTGAGGGCAGAAAATCTAATCCTGGAGACCTTTTACTATGTGAGGGCAGCAAATCTAATCCTGGAGACCTTTTACTATGTGAGGGCAGCAAATCTAATCCTGAGACCTTTTACTATGTGAGGGCAGCAAATCTAATCCTGAGACCTTTTACTATGTGAGGGCAGCAAATATAATCCTGGAGACCTTCTACTATGTGATGGCAGCAAATCTAATCCTGGAAATACTCTGTTGACTTGTCCACCAACCGCCACTTTCTATCCTTTTTTCAACCAATAATAGATCTGTTCCTTATCCAGTTTGTACTGCGTTTTCCCATTATTTCCATTTTCAACCAAGAGACCGGTTGGGTATCCGGTCTCTACTACTTTCACCATATTATTTCCTCTTTGAATCAAGTCCTAGATTCATGCTACAACTTTCCCCCCTTTCTTCGTTGTTTGAACAAAGCCCTAGATTCGAATGCATGAAGTAGCTTTACCTCTAACAATACTAAAAATTTAGGTGGCTTTGGAAGAGCTGATGGGAGTAGAAAAAGATGCACATGCAGACACGTGGGGAGCTGGGGCAGTAGAGCAAGGCCGCTTTCGAAGAACTTATACATGAGGGTCGCCGGGATGTCGGCGGCGGCAGGTCGGATCTGCGGACAATAAGACAGGGAGGAAGAAGGGTCGGAGGACCTCCCGAGCCGGTGCTGTGTCGGAGAGAACGGCACGGGCAGAGGATCGGGCCCCTACGGCAGCTGTGGGTTTCCTCCCTCGGCGGTGATGACCGCGTGAACGATGCACCTTTTAGTCCTCTACACACACCGGCCGAAGGGATCCGGCCGGATCTGTGACCAGCGGTGAGCAGAGAGAAAATGTCGCTACCGCTATCTTGTTTATATCTGGAGAGGATGAGAGAATGAAGAGAGCAACCCTAGTAAAGCAAGCGCTCAAGCCCCTGTGTCCATTTATAGTGGAGTGATTATCTTTTTTCTCTCCACAACAAGCGTTTCAATTTGTGTACGTGGCATTAAAGAAAAGAAACTCTCTATTTAAGGTGACCACTGTACGACTCCTACTTACTAGTAGTAGTACTACAATATTCTTCACTTGTGCTCCCCGCCCCTCCATTCATTGAACAACCCCAAGGGTGAATAAACATACAGTACTTACTGTATTTATATAGAACGAACAAGCTCGAACTATTTTCGCGTAGTTAAAAGTTGAGGGCGGGGCTTTTCCCGGGCAGTATGCGCGGCAGTTTTCGGGTAGGCGGTTTGACAGAGAGGCGAGGAGGGTGAGCGAGTGGGGCTGTGCGATTTGATGGCGCGTTACTGCTGGAAAGACTTGTGATATGACCACTCACTATAGTCACGAATTACTGGCGCTCCGACCGGGGTGATGCCACCCTTCCGTTCCGTGCTCTAATCTGGTGCATGACACGTCGACCCGGATGCTGGCTCTCCCACATGTCGGAGTAGTAAGAAGGAGCAAAGAATGATGTGGTATATACTAGTACTATACTACTCCCTCCGTTCCTAAATATAAGTCTTTGGAGAGATTTCACTATGGACCACATACAGAGAAAAATGAGTGAATCTACACATAAAATGCATCTATATACATCCGTATGTGGTCCACAGTGAAATATCTACGAAGACTTATATTTAGGAACGGAGGGAGTACTACTCAGGTCGGAGGAGTGCGAACCACGACAGCCCAGTGAACCAGCAGTGCGAACCACGGTAGCCCAGTGAACCAGCAGTAGAAAACAATGTGGTGATATGGCCATAAAAAACAATGTGCTATGGTCCACGCTGTAGCAAGTACAATAACACTCCTCTTTGTTTGAATCCCTGAGTTAGAGCTATTTTGGGTTGAAATAGCCTCAAATTATCGAAACAAGAGGGGTTAGTTGGAGCTAGTTTGCTCTAACCCAGCTAAAAAGACTAGCCCCGTGGAGAGGTTCTAATTGGGTTAGTTATCCTCGAGCCCACTAGAAGAGAACTAAAAAAATCTCCCCTGCCCACACCAGATCGCTCCCCCCACCTATCGCACGACTCATCTCTGTTCCCCATAGGGCCGCTCGCCCTCTCTCTCCTCCGGCCTCCCTCTCCTTCCGGCCTCCGCCGCCCTACTCCGGCTGCCCTCTCCCTCCGGCCTTCGAAGGTCGCCGCGCTCCCCCTTCACCAGTCGTTTTTCTCCCTCTTTCGTGCGCGGCGGCAGCACATCTACCAGGGAGGTCGCGAGAGGGGTGAGTTTGTTTGTTCCTTCTCTGTCTCACGGCCATATTAGTGATCTTGCTTGCTCTAGCGCTAATTCTGATTTGGAAAAGTAGATCCTGATCAAACATGGGATACATTTGTGGTGCACGCATGTAATTGTTTGATGCTACTTGAGGAGGTAATAAATCTTTCTAGAGGCCCAAAGATTCAGGTCACCTTTCTAGGTATTTCCATTTCAGGCTTGCATTATTTCTAGAGGCCCAAAGATTCAGTTCACCTTTCTAGGTATTTCAATTTCAGGCTTGCATTATTTCTAGAGGCCCAAAGATTCAGTTCACCTTTCTAGGTATTTCAGTTTTAGGCTTGCATTATTTCTAGAGGTCCAAAGATTCAGTTCACCTTTCTAGGTATTTTAGTTACAGGCTTGCATTATTTCTAGAGGCCCAAAGATTAAGTTCCTAGTCGGCGGCAAGCGGCCCTGCTACCCATGCCGGTGTCGACCTCAACTCGCAAGGGCCGGCGTCGGAGGGGTTCTTGAGGCTTGGGCTCTACAGAGCCTTCCTCTAGAGCGACAATGGCGAGCTCCTCCCTCGGTGCGTGAGGGGCTCCAAGCTCCCTCCCTATCGTGAATGACTTCCGTGATGAGTTAGCTCATTCTTTGTTTCATGAAGTGTTTTTTTTATTTTGTGAAGCTTGATTGACGACTTTTATGTTTAAGTGGGATATCTCATTTGTATGGACAAAGTAAAAATTATCATGTTTTGCATGCTTGATTTGTATAGATGGTTCGTTTATGTCAATTGTGAGCAGGAGGAGGCCACGGAAGAGCCGGCCACACCAAGAGGGTGCTTGGATCCAAGGGACATATTTTAGTCTGACTAAAAATAGTCTCTTTAAGAGGCTAAATGTTCCAAGCACCCCTGACTAAAGAGGGGCTAAAACTAGTCTTGAGACTAAAAAAACTTTAGTCAGGGGTACCCCTACTAAAATGTGGATTAGTCATCTCTCTCCTCATTTAATTCCTCTCCTTTAACACAGGCGAGTTGTGGATTGGAGGGTTTGGAGGATAATAAATGTTCATTAACTTGATTTTAGTCTCTTTAGTATTTGGATCCAAGCATGGGTGAGGCTAGCAAGTTTTAGTCTCACTACTTTTAGTCATGGAACTAAAACGTATCCAAGCACCCTCCAAATCCGGCAGGAAATAGGGTCCAAAGTAGTCAAATGATTGAGATAGAGCATTTATTGTCAATCTAACCCTACCATCCATACACCTCTTTGGTTTAGAGTTAGTTCAGGGTTATAATCAAAGAGGCCCTTAGACTGGTTTCGGTCCGGTCATTTTTTATAAACGTGTTATGTCCAAAATTTAATGAACGTGCTCCGGTTTTTATGAAAATAATCCGGTTTCATGTAGTAATTAATTCATTTATTTATTCTTCTACAGGGGGTTTGCATGTAATTCGTGAGGTCTGAAATGTAAAGTACCCCGGCATATGCTCCGAGTCGTGCATGCACTACGGCCCAGATGCTCTATGTCCCACATGTCGGCGAATGGGAGCACGTGGAAATAGCCTAGGAGTACATATAGGAGGATAAATGCGCGAAATAATATTTACTGTGAAGCGTAGCCGCGGTTCGAAAAGGGGACCTAAAGTGATGACAGCTATAGGTCGCACGCACCCAACTTGTGGTACTAGACATATGACTAATTTTTCCCTAAAAAAAAAGAGAGGCACGAGTGCTCAGTACTCCTATTCTATAAACATGAGTCCCATATGACAACAGCGTTTGTGCTACAGCTAGCTCTCCTCCCTCGTTTCTCTCTTCTCATTCTAATCTCGGCCGACGCCCGGTGGGCGGGGTGGGTTTGCTCAACTGCGGCCCCACCTCACAGTGAAAACGTTACGACTGGAATAAAAATGCCATATACTCCCTCCGTTCATAAATATAAGCATTTTTAGATACTATTTCAAATGGAATATAGCATACAGATGTATGTAGACATAGTTAGTGTAGATTCACTCATTTTGCTCTGTATGTAGTAGTCACTTGCTGCAATCTTTAGAAAGACTTATATTTGGGAACGGAGGGAGTACTATACTAATAAAAAATTAAGGCCACGAGGCGATGCAGTGCTGGTTACAGGAGGCAAGAACAGTGGGTGAGGGAGCGGGCGGGATGGATAGCTTGTTGTAGAAGTACTACTAAGCAAAAGCATGTCCTCGTTTGCGAGCAACCGCGCGCATGGGTGAGGGAGAAGGCGTGTAGTAAAATCAAGCTTCTCCTCGTTGTACAAGTTGACGCGACACATCATAGCACTGGCACCACATGCTTGCCTCTAAACTTGGCTGAAAGACCCGCAGTGTACAATATATTTGCTGCAACCTCTAACATTTACCCACGACAAATTAAAATATATGTGGCCGTATGCATCGTTCTCATGCAGAGGCCGGGGAGTCCACCCTTTAAAAAAACAAATTAAAATATATATTCCTGTCTTGACCAGATGAGCGTGCAAACTACAATCACCATGGTGTCAGGTAGGGCCAGAAGACTATTTTAATTTAAAAAAACTTCGAGACGACCACATAGCATGGAGCCGACCCCAACGATTTTAAGCTTACAGGCATGATACACGCTATCCTAGACTACTCTACACATGAAACTGCCACACGAGCGTCCGGGCTGCGCTTGGCTCTTCGCCTCTTCGGGAAGTCGAACGATGATGGAGTACTACTGCACTGGACGAGTACTACAGTACGCTTTTGGCCATTCAATTGAATTGCTGTATGTCCATCGCGTGCGGGAGGGAGAGCGTGTAGCGAAAGCTTCTCCTAGTCTTGCCAGCCACCACGCTCATGGGCGAGGGAGGGACGCTCCTGCCTTTGCGTGTATGACAGGTGGGCCCCACAGGTGTGTGGCCAACCTGTCATACAGCGAAAGGCAGGTGCAGTTAAGTCCGCGAGGGAGAGGATAATCAAACTTCTCGTTGATGTACGAGTTGACGCGACACATCAAAGCACTGCACTCGATATATATATCAATAATTTGCGTTTACTGATGCATTAATTACAACGCATGCATGCATGCCGTGACTCTCCTTTTGATACTTGCATGTGTTGATTTAATGCACCTTGAAGTAGTATAAAATATGTGACGGTAAAGCTTTGTAATACCCCGGCCCAAGTCGAGAGATGGTTGTGCACGAGGAGGGCGAGATCATGCAGACCGAACATGACCCGACGACAGAGCTCTCTAAGGTCTCGATGGACCTCACCGTGCTCCACTGCCCCTTGTGCCTCCGCCCCTTGACGCCTCCAGTGCATGAGGTTCGAATACACCTCATCCATTCGGCTGATTGAGCAAGGTGCAGGTTTCTTGATTGATGTGCTGTTTGATTGATTTCTGCAGTGCAAGGGAGGGCACCTGGCCTGCGCGGACTGCCGCGTCGAGCGCCCCGGGAACCAGCGGCAGTGTCAGAAGTACGAGCGCGACGGTGGCTTCGACGTGCGGAACATGGTTGTGGACTCCGTCCTTTCGTCGGTGAGGGTGGAGTGCCCGCACGAAGGCTGTGGGCTCTACGTCACTTACCACAAGCTCGCCGGTCACTAGAGCGTGTGTCCGCTCGCGCCCTGCAAATGCCCCGTGCCCGTCTGCGGCTACGATGGCCCGTCGCCGGCGCTCTACCACCACATCAGCATCGCGCATCCCATGCCCGTGCACAGGATCCAGTACGGCAAGGTGCTGCAGCTGCAAGTGCCACTGTCGGAGCCACGACTCTTGCTGTTCGCGGAGGAGGACCGCCGCGCATTTTTCTTGGTCGGCAGCATGCTCGACATCGGCGCGCCTATCGCTGTGTCGGTAGTCTGCATCAGAGCGGGGGTGTCCCCACTGCCGCACTACGTGGCCAAGCTGTGGGCGAACGGCCCGCCGGGGGAGTCCGAAGGCATGACCGACGTCGTCGAGGTGGAAATGGAGGTGACAAGGAGCAAGGATCCTGGCGACGTCGACGTGCAGGAGCTGACCTTCTTAATAGTTCCGCCCAAGCTGCTGGCCGGGGCTAAGCTTGTGTCCCTCCACATTCAGTTTGACAAGCTCACGTCCTAAATGTTTCTAGTGCCTTCTGTTTATCTTAGTAATATGCTAATATAGGGATTACCTTGCTCTACTTTAGCTTAAGAAATAATGGGTTTTGGTGGTGATAAAAAATTATGTTTATCAATGCATTAATTGCAATGCATGAATGCATAAAGTACATGCATTGGTCAATTTTTTCTTAATACTTGCATGCAATGATTTAATGCACCTTGGAATCTGAACATGTGTTGGGGAACAACCAAATTGAGACTTATAAAATGGAAAAACTAAAATTTTGAGATAAGCCCCATAAAACCGGAAATGAGGGAGCAGAAAAAGAAGTACTCCATCCGGGAATAGTGCCGCACTTCGAAACTTGAACCGTCAATAAATTTTGAGCTTGCGTCTCGTCACATTCCAAATTACTCCATGCTATATTGAATTGCAAACCTGTTCACACCAATCACAACCTAAACAGTTTACCACTTAGGAGCGTATTAGTACTCGGTTATGAATACTAGTATGCCAAGATGACTGCGCATTCCTCCTCAACTCCTCATCCACAAAAACAAACAAGTCATTCAGCATCCTTCCCTTGCGTCTGCCATGGCCAGCGTGAGTTCTGGGTCGACAGATTGCCACCAAGGAGAGGCGAGCATGGAAGCGGAAGCACGAGAGATGTCCCGCCTCGCTGCGAGAGCAGCCGACATGTCCCGCCACACGGAAGTAGCAGCACAGAGGTCCCGCCGCGCCGCTGAAGCAGCGCGGAGGTCCCGCCGCGCCGTCGATGCAGCTGACTGGTCCGGCTGCGCCGCGGAAGCAGCATAGATGTCCCGCCGCACCACGAATGCAGCAGAGATGTCCCGCCGCGCCGCGGCGGCCTGGGAAAATTTCTCGTGGGCAGGCGACGACTGTTACAGGCGCATGCATGCGGTCGTCCATAGCTAGATGGATCAGATCTCCCGTTTTGCGAGGTTGCAGGACGACATGAAAGCCTCGTTTGAACAGGCTATCGGTGCACTAAGGGAGGGCAATGAGAGGCTCCGGGCCGAGCGGGACCTGCTGAGGGAGAAGAACGTCCGAAGTGCAGACCAGCAGGAGGAGACCAATGCCTTGTTGAAGAGGACCGGCGTCATCGTCAAGAAACTTATGGACGAGAATGACATGCTCTGCAACGAGCGCGAAAGGCTGGTGGAGGAATCCCTGGATGTTCTCAAGCAGCGTCTTGAGGACACGAAAGAGCTCATTGCCACTCGCCGTGGAGACTAGTTGCTGCTGGGCTTCCTTCAGTTTCTTGGTTTCTTTTGATGTAATAATCGGTTTAGGATGTGGATTGTGTCATCGGTTGTGAAATGTTGGGTTCTAGCGCGGATGTTTGGCCTTTGTTGGCCTCTTGGGATGTTGCTATTTCAATCTGGTAGCTTTTAGTCCTTCGTGTTAGGCTGGAGTTGTGCTGAACTTCTTGTCAATTGTGGTGGTTTTCAGTAATGAAAATCGTAAGGGACAAGCCCTTCTTTGATCAAAAAAATAATTAATCGTCCTTATATATTCATCAGTCTTGCTATAAGTCGCAGTAGATGCTATATAGGTCCATCGGATCTTACATCAAGATCCGTGCTTTCAGATTTTCTTTTTTCTCTCTTAAATCTTAGTCGAGTGAGACATAGCCACGCCATTAAACACAGGCTCGGGCGCCATTAATGGAGACCTTGGGAGAGAGGTGGACGGCAGATGGAGGTCAAAGGGCTCTCCTCCCGATAAGCACGCGCAGGGGTCTGATCGCACGCCTCTCGTACTCAAATAGCTACCCTGCATGGTGCCTCCTAGCTAATAAAAAATGGGGACGCGTGGCGGCACGTAAATGGTACTAGTAAGTAGAACGCCCACGGTTTCAACAATACTTGTGTTTCCGATTGTAACGTGACAACACTTGTTCCAAAATGACTTTGTTGATTGTTAATGTGTGCGCCTTCGCAAATCGGACTGCAAATTTACCATAGCATGTTGGTGCCATGTCATGGCACCAAGCCAAGTTTCATTATTTTCATGCGTGTTTTGGATTTACAGGAATTAAACAACTAAGTTTCTCAATGTTTCCAACCCAGCCACGACGCTCAGAATTTTGAATTTCATTCCCATTTCTTGCATGGAACCTAGAAATTTACCAGAGGACACACATGTGATTTTTCAACCAACTTTGGTTCACTGGAACATGTGCTTGTATTTGAAATTTGAATTATGCACACAAAGGTGACACGTTCCCTCCCAGAACCACGAGCCTTCTTGAGAGAAGCTCCGATTTGCAAGAAGCTTATACCAAAATTTGTTCCTATTCGGACAATTTTTTTACCACGGCATGGTACTACCATGACATGACACCATGCCAAGTTTCATGATTTTAAAACCAAGTTTCTTAATGTTCTCGACCGAGCCACGATGCCCAGATGTTTGAATTTTATTCTCATTTTTTGCATGGGACCTACTCCCTCCTTCCATCTATATAGGGCCTAATGTGTTTTTCAAGACAGCCTTTGACTATTGACAAGATTAATAGCACATGAGATGTATACTATGAGAATTATATTATTGGAAGCTCCTTTGACATACAAATTTGAAGGTATGCTTTGTGTAAGTTGCATGTCATAAATTATTGCTCTAATGTTTGGTCAAAGTTAGCTTCGAAAAACGCATTAGGACCTATATAGATGGAAGGAGGGAGTAGAAATTCACCCGAGGACACAAATGTGATTTTTCAACCAACTTTGGTGCACGGGAGCATGTGCTTGTAGTTCAAATTTGAATTATGCACATTAAATGACCAAAAACTCAATTAATGTGTAAATAAGGCCAAACGAAGCCGGAATAATTCCAAAATTTAAGAGGGCACTCATGTAGTTCTATGTTACCTTTGTAAATAAACTCAAGGGGGACAACGTATATCGTTTCGCACTCAAAGGTGGCACGTTCCCTCTCAGAACCACGTGCCTTCTTGAGAGTAGCTTCGGTTTGCAAGAAGCTTATACCAAAATATGTTCCTATTCGGCCAATTTTTTTATCACAACATGGTAGTACCATGACATGACATCCATGCCAAGTTTCATGATTCTCAGACGTGTTTTGGATTCACAAGAATTTTAAAACCAAGTTTCTCAATGTTCTCGGTCGAGCCACGATGCCCAGATGTTTTAATTTTATTCTCATTTCTTGCATGGGACCTAGAAATTCACCCGAGGACACAAACGTGATTTTTCAACCAACTTTGGTGCACGAGAGCATGTGCTTGTAGTTCAGATTTGACTTATGCACATTAAATGACCAGAAACTCAATTAATGTATAAAAAACGACAAACGAACCCGGAATAATTCCAATATTTAACAGGGCACTAATGTAGTTCTATGTTGCCTTTGTTAAGAAACTCAAGGGGGGGCAGTGTATATCGTTTCACACTCAAAGGTGGCACGTTCCCTCTTAGAACCACGAGCTTCCAAATTGGCCCAATTTTTTACCACAACATGTTAGTGCCATGACATGACACCGTGCCAAGTTTCATGATTTCCAGGCGAGTTTTGGATTTACATGAATTTAAAATCAAAGTTCTCGATGTTCTTGGCTGAGTCATGACGCCCAGGTGTTTGAATTTCATTCTCATTTCTTCCATGGGACCTAGAAATTCAACCAAGGACACACATGTGATTTTTCAACCCACTTTGGTGCACCAAAGCATGTGCATGCAATTCATATTTAGAGTATGCACATTAAAAGTCCAGAAACTCAATTAATGTATAAAAAGGCCAAATGAACCCGAAATAATTCCAAAATTTAATAGGGCACTCATATAGTTCTATGTTGCCTCTGTAAATAAAATCAGGGGGAGGCAGCGTATATCGTTTCACACACAAAGGTGACACGTTCCCTGTCGGAACCACGAGGCTTGTTGAGAGAATCTCCGGTTTTGCAAGAGGCTTATACCAAAACTTGTCCCAATTCAGCCAAAAATTATACGTATGAAAACAGGGTTTAGATTATCCCAAACATCTCGCTACCTAGACCAATAATGTACTATGGTTTGAATTCAACATAAAATGGATACAAATATTTGAATTGGAGAGCGTATGGTACATGTAGTTCATAGTGAAATATGATTACTGCTATATGTATGTTTTTTGTTATCAAGATAATATTTAAATTATTTTATAACTTGACAACAATCGTATTCAAATAAGGAAAATTGATTCAAATTTAGTCCATATGGTAGACGACAGTATATATGTTCACATGGTGGAGTAAAATGTTAATATATGATGGAAGATCAAAATGTACGACTACATCAATTATAAACCGCAAGGTCACCTAACGATATATTCGAATTCAACATAATGTGGATTCAAAAATTGAAATTCAAGATCATGGCATCTGTAATCATATAAAAAGGGACATTACTCTTTCTTTGGTGGGAATTGATTTGTTTTTTGTTGTTGTTGAGGGAAGTGCGAATCGATTTGGTACTGTGCATGGTAATCTTGTTCTCCCGATTTTTTTTTACATTTTCCTTGTAGTTTTTTCAATGGCATCTATAGAAATATAGTAAAAGGGGACATGACTCTCTTGTGTCTTGTATGAATTTTTTTTACACGTTAAGTTTGTTCTGTCGAACAAGGAATCCGCACCATGTTATCCCAAAATTTTCAAGCTCGAGTATCTTTTGTCTCACCTGCTTTGAAACTCCCGCTTCTTCAACCCGTGTCGTGCCTTGTAATCCCGAAATTTGGACGCACGCGAGAACTCCCTCCTCATCCGAAATCGCTCCCGCAGCCCAGACATGCGAAATCCCCCTTCTACCCCTCAGCCGAAAATGAAGCTCCACGTCGCGGTGTCAAAACCGGTGGGGGTACGCTGGTAACTTACCCTACATTTCGGACAAGCGCGTCCCTAAGCTTGGCTCCCCCTTCGCCCCCCATTCGTACACCGAGGCCGCCAAAACCCGCGAAACCCCACGCTCCTCCGTCGACCTCCCGACCGCCGCCCAGCCAGAGACTCTTCCCCGACTACGTCGTCCACCGCAACAGCTCGCCGTCCCTCATCCACCGCACCGGATGAGGATCCGTTGTCGATCTCGTCGTCTCGCCGGATCAGCCGCCCCGACCTCCACCTCTAAGGAGCTTCCCCGATGTTCGCCTTGTCTATCGCGCCACCTCAATCCCCACAACACCGTCTTGACCTGCCCCACCGGAACCGCAGCACCCTCACCAATTCCTCCGATGAAGACGAGGCCAACTCGACGCCACCAAGGAGGTTCTGCACTCACCGCTGCATTTTATCTTTTATTCGATCTCATGGGGCTGCCGGTGCTCGATACCGAGCAGACATGGCGTGTCTCCATCGACGGCGCCATCGCCGGCCACATCATCCACGGCATCTCTCCCCCATGTCGTTGCTTACTCAGAGGCGACTTCCACAACAACACTAGCTGTAGCTGCTCCGGCTCCCGCTCGCGCTGCGGCTCTGTTCTTGCTGTCGGTCGCGCTGCTGCACTGCTCCTGCTTTCATTCGTGCTGCTGCTCTGCTCTTGCTCTCGCTTGCGCTGCTGCTGCTGCTGCACGGCCTCCGGTAGCTACAGGAGTTGCTGCTTTAGCACTCGCTCGCAATGCTACTGCACGACTTGCTCTCTGCTAGTGCGTTCCCTGCTCGAGCGTCTGCTGATTTAGATCACTGCTTCTCTGCTACTAGTGCTCAAACACCCTAAACATCTACTGCAATGCTCTGTTACTAGTTCAATCAGTTTCAACAGTAAAATTCAGTTTCGACTGTGAAGTTCATTTTCTTCAGTTAAGTTCAGAGTGAACAGTACTTACAGCATTTGTCGGAGCGGCCATGGCGCGGCTGATGCGTTTTACATCTAGCACTTTTTGGTGATGTATTTTACATCATCTACTATAGATGATATTAGGGTCCCACTTCAGATTAATGTTGCCTGTCTTGTCATGCTTTAGCCTCGTCGCCGTACACCTTAGCGGAGCTGCTCCAACGACGGAACCGTCCATCACAGCGGAGCAGTACCCTCAGCACCGTTTCCAGAGGCCTCGGATCTTCTTCACTCATCGTTGCCGGCAGCCACGCCAACCGCATTACCATCATCGACTGAGCAGATGAACCTGAGGACTACACAGTTCCGGAAGAGAGGTCGCAGTCTTTCGTGTTTGCTTATGTTATACATCGCTTATTATTACCTGCTACTTTATCGTTCAATCTTGAGTTTTGAATTGCCCATGGGTCTCATATCAAGCTAGCAACGAATAGTATCTGTCTACTATCTGGTTCATCTGGGGTCTTCTATGTGGTTCATGTTGGGTGGGCAACAAACAATAGATGATCCATTGTCTATCTTTTTAAACTGAAGCTATAATCTACCTGCTATCATTAGTTTTGGATCCATCCACTCGTTTGCTACCATCAGTCTTGATTTTCGCATGCACCCCTTAGGCCTTACAAAATCTAACTATTTTTTTTATTATGCATGTTAGATATTGTACACAATCGTACTGAACATGTTGCGTGCGAATATAATGTCATGCAGACGCCGCTCCATGGTGGGAGAAGTTCCCCCCTCCTGCATTTACAAATTGTATTCCAGAGGAAGATAACTGTTCAGATGGAGATTCAGAAGGAGCCGACCACGCCTGTTTACCACCTGAGGTGTTTGCTCTAACCTGGCATGCTGATGTTGGTCATATCATGCATATGGCGCCTTGCATTGCTTACATTATACATCTTATATGTCATCAACTTAGTTTAGATTTGCTTTGTGTGAATGCCACCTATTTGGTTTCTATATCATACTCCCACCATTCCTAATATTTGTCTTTTTAGAGATTTCAACAAGTGACTACATACGGAACAAAATGAGTGAATCTACACTCTAAAATATGTCTTTATACATCCGTATGTGGTAGTCCATTTGAAATCTCTAAAAAGACAAATATTTAGGAACGGAGGCAGTATATGGGAATTATGCAATGCCATCTTCTTTAGCCAGGCATCATATACGTGAATCATGCAATGCCATCCTGTTTAGCCAGTCATCGTATATGTGAATTGTATCGTGCCATATTTTTTCCATAATGTATTACATTTGTCAACAATGTTTATACATTCATCTACTCTTCCTGTGCATCAGCCATTTGAGTCGGTCATGGGAAAATCTGGAGTGAAAACAAGGTCTTTTGAGCAGTTAGTGCCACCTGTCGATGCAGATTTCTTGCTGGTTACAGATAGCTCCTCAGAGGAGGATTCAGAGAGAGATGACCAGTCGTATTCCCCCCCCCCCGAGGTGCATGCTCTAACTTGACTGGGTTATATTTCTCATATCATGCATTTGGTGTCTTGCATTGCCATGCCATCTGCTTAGATTAGACATGCTTTGTGTGAATGCCTCCTGTTTGCTTTCTATATCAGATATGTGACTTATGCAATGCCATGTTTTTCAGCGAGTTATCATATATGTGAATTATGCACCGCCATGGAGCCAGGCATCATATATGTGAATTATCTCATGCCATCTTTTTCTTCATTACGTATTCCATTTGTCGACAATCTGTGTATATTGAACTACTCTTCATGTGTATCAGCCATTTGAGCCGGTTATGGAAAAATCTGGAGTGAAAACAAGGTCTTCAGAGCAGGCAATGGTACCTGTTGAAGCATATATCTCGATGGTTACAGGGAGCTCCTCAGAGGAGGATTCAGAGACAGATGACCAGTCCTATATCCCACCTGAGGTGTATGGTCTAAGTTGCAATGTTTATATTTCTCATATGATGCATATGGTGTCTTGCATTGCTTAGTTTAGACATCATATGCACACTATTGAATTCTATCTACTTAGTTTAGAGATCATACATGCGAGTGCCAGCTGCTTAGTATATGAACCAATTATGTCAATTATATCATGCCATCCTATATACTTAGACAACATGTATGTGAATAATTTCATCCCAACCTATTTTAGAAAGACATCATATAGTTTTGTCATGTCATCCTGTTTAGGTACTCATCATATGTTGAATTGTGCCATTATATCCTCTCAAGTTATCCATCATATATCTGAAACTGTGTCATGCTATCCTGTTTAGTTAGGCATCATATATGTGAAATTGTGTCATGCCGTCCTGTTTGGTTAGACAACATACATGTGAATTACCACATCTATCTATCATACAATGTCTGTACGTTCAATTTCTTTTCTTGTTTATCAGCCATTTGAATTGGAGGGGGTGATGGCAGTATCTAAGGGAGCAAAAACCCGTTCTTCACAAAAGACAGTGCTACCCGTTGATGCAGATGGAACCATGGTTGTACTAGCCCACAAACTAGCCCCACCACACATAATCGAGACTCTTCCAGATTGCACACTTACACCGTTGGGTAGAGAACCAGCTACAACCCATCTAACCGCAACCCCAGCGGATAGTAACCCACTTATAGTTGACAAAGCACCATGTCCACCACAGAGTACCCCCACACGAGCAGTTTGTAAAGCTACTGCAGTGCCCAAAGCACGAAGACCACCACAGCTAACCCAAACTCCACGTTTAAAGCAGAAGAGCAACTGTTCTCAGGTCAGATTCCGTAGCTATGGTCCAACCTCCTTTGCTGTTGCATCACTGTATTTACTCATACCAACTACTTTCGAATTTGAAGGATCCAATTGAAACTCCAATGGCGCAACAGGTATGTTTTAAACCTATTTCTATAACTGGATTGTTGTTCTAACTTCTTGCTCTATGTTGATTTCAGTTTAAGTTGCATAAACAGTTATGTTCTCATGTGATGCACATTACAAGTGCTGCCAATGATGTGTAGTTTCTCACACTTATATTCCGTCTATGCTGCTGTGTCTTAAAAATATATGAGTTGAAGTGTCTCTATCTTGATTAGGGAACATAAACTAGAATGATATGGACAATACAGTGACCATAGTACATAGATATATGTTTGTTTCATGCTGTTATCCTGTCCACCTTACTACTGAACCGGTTTACCAAAATGAGTTTCGTATACTACAAGCTAAACCTGTGATGTGTCTGCTTGTTTCTCTTGTAGTATGCAAACAGAATATGGGAGAAGAGCACCCCACTATGCAATGGTAGAGAAAGTAATGCAGATAAGGTTCAAGATAGTGAGACAACCCTGTTAGTCTCCAAGAAAGGTGATAAAAACGATCTTGTAGATAGTGAGAAAACCCCACAATCCTCTGTTGATGTAGTGTTCGAGTTACTGGCCAGTACCGCTGGCACAAGCTCTTCGAACTTGCTGCCTGAATCACTTCGGCTTCTTCAGTCTCAGCTACAAGCTGAAAGGCATCAGTCAGCCGGTCTGCGGCAAGAAGCCGAAGGACCGAGGAAGTCCCTGCAGAATTCAGATGCGTACTTTCTTGTGCAACAGCAAGCACTGGAGGATTTAAGCGCCAAACAAGAGAAAGTTAATAAGCTTGCTAAGCATCTTGAGAGCATTATGGGTACCCAGGATATTGTTTCTTGAGCTCTTCTGAAGTGGTTTAAGTTCTGGACTTGTTTTGCTGCGGCGTTTATATGCTGTTGTGTTCCCTATATTTGCACTCGTGGCGAACTTTGATGCCCAGTGGATGTAATATGTGTAATAGCCGTGATAGCCTAGCATAAGTTGCTTGCTTATTTATTTCCTTGTTGTCTTGCTTATTTGTTTGCTTGTAATCAGTGCAGTTCTTTTTTCGCGGTTTGCTAGTGGCTGCAATAACCTATTTTTTAAAACTAGGCCACAATAACCATGGGCTAATATTTACTATAGTGACACTGGGCCTCCTACGGGCCATAGAAACAGTAGGCCTTCTACGGGCCGTAGAAACAATGGGCCTGTTACGGGCCGTAGAAACAATGGGCCTTCTACGGGCCGTATCATCAATGGGCCTTATACGGGCCGTATGATCGATTGGCCAAACATGGGCCAATAACAGGCCGCATTATGGCCGTAAACGGGCTAGAGTTGGAATCGTTTGTCGGATTTCGGGTTCCGGCAGACCCTTGAGGTTCGAACACTGGGCTCCGCGGAGATTTTGCCTCCTACCTACCTGTACCCCACCGCCTCGCTAAGATCTAAGCTATGGAAAAACAACACAAGAGACACAGGGTTTATACTGGTTCTGGCCACCATTGTGGTGTAATACCCTACTCCAGTTTGTGGTGTGGTGGATTGCCTCTTGGGCTGATGATGATGAACAATACAAGGAAGAATAGCCTCGCGAGGGTCTGTTCTTGGCTGGGGAGCGATGAACTGCTAGGAGGAGTCCAGTCGCCCTTCTCTCTCTCTCTCTCTCTCTCTCTCTCTCTCTCTCTCTCTCTCTCTCTCTCTGATTGATCTATATCTCTATCTTCTGATTGCCGATCGATCCCCCCTACCCTGGGGGTGGCTAGTCCTATTTATAGGCAAAGGCCCTGGGCCTCTTCCCAAATTTTGAGCGGGAAGGGCGCCAACAATTGGCCATTTTGAAGGGGAACATTTAGTACACTTGTCCTGACTAAAGTTGGTCTTCGCCTGCCAAAGGCTCTGGTGGTGACACTGGCTTGGGCTCCACAATGACATCCTCCCTACCGTTGGGCTGGTCTTGGTCTCGTTGCACCGAAACGGGTGCCTTTGCTTGATGCTCTCGCCTGCGCTTACTCCCTTTGCACCAAAGAGGAAAGGAGGACACTGCGCGGGCTGGCGCCCGCCTGGCGCCTGCCTGGCGCCCGCCTGGCACCCTTGGTCGTCATGGCTTGCGTCACGGGCACCTTGTGAGGTACCCCGCCTTGATCTCTCCACCTCCTCGCGAGCCAGCCTGATGAGGCCGTGCCTGAGGAAGCTCCGCGTCGTCCACCCCGCGAGGGTCTTGGGTCTGTGTTGATGAAGCTGGGCCGTGCTGGGCCCCCTTTTGAGCCACGCCGCGGGCCGCAGGCAGGCAAGTCTGGGGACCCCCGTTCCCAGAACGCCGACAGTAGCCTCCGGGCCCGAGGCGCACCCGGACTTGGCCGTGCAGGGAGGTGAAAGGGCAAGGGTGAAGCGCCGCGGTCCCTAACAGCCTGCGGCCTTGGGCGCCGCGTGGCGGTTGATTGGACGTGGGCGGCACTGTTCCCCCACGCCCCCTTATTCCGCGCCATGCTAGGCGGACTCATAGTCGTACACAGCCGCTCCCCTTTCTGTTGCTCGAGCGCCCTCTGTCCTTCCTCCTCTCGAACTCCAGCTTTTGTTTTCAACCCAATATCGAACCTTCCCTCCCCCTTCCCATCGCCATGGCTCCGACGAAGAAGGGAAGAGGGAAGAAACTCATGCCTCCGCCTCCCTCACCGCCATTGGCGGCCCCCATCGTCGGCCGGTTGATCATAATCAATCGAGAGGCCCTGGGCAAGGTCAGCTCGGCTCTGGCTACTATCTTCAACGAATGCGGGAGGACGACGGCCTGGCCCACGTCTCACTTATCCACCGATAGGATAATCACCGAGGTCCAGTATTTTCCTGATGCCCTGTGGGTGGGTCTGGTTCCCCCCTTTTCTGATTTCTTCAATGTCGTGCTTTCCCATTACCAGATCCACATGATGCATCTGGGTCCTGAATCCATCACCCTTCTTTCGGTCTTCACCTTTGTTTGCGAGGCAATGATGGGCATCCTTCCTTCGGTTGCCTTGCTGCGCCACTTCTTCTCTCTGCGCCTTGTCGACCCTACCCAATGCTCGGCGTGCGTGAGCTTCGCTGCCGCGTCTGAGACGGCGGCCTCGGGGATTGACTTCAGGCTCCCTCTGCGCACGCCTGGGTTCCGCGAGCGGTGGTTGTATGTGGATGTTGGGGTGCCCAGCCCCCTGCTGTCGGAGCCAACTTCGCCTGATGTCCCCAATTCGGTCTGGGGCCAGGAGACGCTCGAGAGCCCCCAGCTCGTCTTCGTCCGGCACCGCTTCGCGTTCTTGAGGTCGATTGGCGTGACAGCGCCCAAGGTGGTGAAGGAGTTCCTGCTACGCCGCATTGCTCCTCTCCAACGCCACACCCGCCGGATGTGGGCCTTCAGCGGGCGTGGTGATCGTATGAGGCTCCAGGAAGAGGACCTGACGCCTGAAGTGCTGAGGACAGTGCTCTTGATCCTAACTTTTGACCCCAACCCGGGCAGCATCCATCAGGGAGGGGCCTTGCTGTACCTCTGCCAGAACAGGGACGATTTTGTGAATCAGATGCCTATCTTTGA
The DNA here is from genome assembly GCA_032464435.1 of Aegilops umbellulata. Lineage (NCBI taxonomy): Eukaryota > Viridiplantae > Streptophyta > Magnoliopsida > Poales > Poaceae > Aegilops > Aegilops umbellulata. The sequence goes on along the minus strand of CP136056.1, from coordinate 329,552,021 downwards.
TGAGTGGGGCCGCGCCCCGTCGGCCTCCAGGGGCCTCGCGAGAACCCAGTGACGGTGACTGCCCTTCCAGTCAGCCAAGGCGACTCTTCCTCAAGTGGCGGAGCAGGGAGGCATGAGGCACCAGAGGCCGAGGGGGCTCCCGGCGGGGTGACAGCGCCGGGCGACGCTCATGAGGAAGCAGCTCTTGGGGCCCGTGCCGCTGAGGCGGAGGGCGGCAAGCAGCTGCCCCCAGCGCCGGCGGCTGAGGCCCCTGAAGCTCCAGCCGCTTCTCTTGGCGAGGCGACTGACAGTGCGCATCAGGCAGGCGCCCCTGACGCGGATCGCCTTGACGCTTCGTCCTCGTCGCAGGTTGATCCCTGCGCTCAACTCTTGGGCTGCTTCCGCGTGGACTTTGAGGCCCTCCGGAAGAAAAGGGAGGCCCTGGGCGACGATTACCCTTGTCGCCTGCTGAAGCGTAGGAAGTACTTCGCCACTGATGAGTAAGCCTTCTCCTTTTCCAGCTCCCGATCCGCCTATAGCTTTTACTGATCCTTGCTCCGCAGGCCCCTTCCAGCCGAGCTCGCGGAGGTGGCTGAGGTGCCGTCCCCCTTGGCTTCGCCCCTTCTACCGTCCTCAAGCGCTCCGAGCAGCAGAGCCCTTGTGGTGAGGGCAATCGGAGAGGCGAACCGTCCTGGGGCGCATCGAGGCCCTGCGCACCCCGCGATCCTCCTTCACGGGCCTTCTCATGGCATGGCCAGCCTGCCGCGGGCTTCTCGCCTGGTCGTGGACTGCGATTGGCTGAGGCGCTCCCTGCGCTCTGCATCTGGGGACGGGCTGGCTCCAGGCTGGGCTTCTGGCGTGGTGTGCCCGACCGTCGCGAGGGTGCCAGCCCCCAGCCCCCTACGCGGAGGGGGAGTGCCGATTCGTGGCCCCCGGCGCTTGCTTGGGGCAGATGATGGTGTGGAAGACGTGCGCGAGCGCGCTTGGGAGCGTCGCGCTCTTCGCCAAGGATTCCTTCGAAGGGCGGCTGACGCGGTGAACCTGCTTGGTGAGGAGCTTGCTGATGAAGACGCGCGCCTTGAGGCCGAGGGCCTGCGCCTGGCTGCAGAGAGGTGCGGGCTGGAGGGCGCCATCGCCCTTGCGCGCCATCAGCGCGATCTTGATGACGAAAAGGCCAAGGCGTCGTTGGCGGCCTCTCGGGAGGCCCAATCTCGGGCCGCTGAGGAGGCCCGGGAAGCCGACCAGCAGCGAGAGGCGGCGGAGGAGCAGGCTCGGGAGCTCCTGGCCCGGTGCCACTCACTGGAAGAGCAAGTGGAGCTGCGTGAGGCAGCCCTTGCGTCGATGAAGGTGGCCTCTGGTGACCCAGCAGGGCTCCAGAAGCGTGAGGAGGCGCTGACGCTGGAAGCCGTCGAGCGCGCGCGCGAGTACGAGTGTCTGGAGACGAGGGAGCACTTGGTGACGCAGGCGGAGGATGACGTCGCTGCACGGGAAGCCTGTGTCCTGGAGGAGGTCAGACGTCGGGTGGCGATGGCGTGCTTGAACCTCGAGCGCGAGTTCGAGGAAAGGCTGGAGTTGATCCGGGTCGAGGCTGAAGGTAGTACTGCTGCCTTGAGGGCCAAGCTGGAGGAAGCGACGCGGCGGGCCGATGCTCTTCGGGCCGCCCTTTAGGTAGCGCAAGGGGAGTCAACCACCTCCCAGGCCGAGGTGCTCCTTCTTCGCCATCGGGTGGAGGAGGCTGAGGCCGTCGCGCGCCAGAATGAGGACGAGACACGCCAGCGGCGGATCCTGGAGCATGAGCACGGCCCCATGCTCACCACGCTCCGGGAGAGAGCCAACACAGCCTTGGGCAACACCTGCGAGGCGGCTGTTGGCGAGCCGCACGCAGTCAACTACGCTGGCAACCTTCAGTTCTTCACCGACGTGGTGACGCAGATGGAGGCGCGGTCTGTCAGGGCCGACAGGTTGGTCGAGGAGAGGAGCTGCGCCCTACTCGGGCGCGCCTTTTCTCGCGTCTTCAGCCATCTCAGGAACATGGATCCCCACTTTGATTTCAACGCCGCCATCGCCCCAGTCCCCCAGGCCGTCCGAGACGACCTGGCGCACTGGGTGGAAGACAATGTGGATGCTCTTGTCAAGGCCTTCACTTCAGACAACGACGGCGTGATCGTGGCTGCCGACGAGGGCGCCGTGGTGAACGGCCCTGACGCCGCTGGCGGCAACGCAGACAGCGATGGCGAGCCCAGCGACGCCAGCAACGGTTCGGGAGGTGCTCCTGAGGACGCATTGGGGGATTTATCCGACTGATTATGCATCGTTCCTGTTTCCTTACCCTGCATGAATAGAACTCGGGTTTCGGCCTGATGGCTGTGACAGCATTTTGGGAGGGGGGCCCCTCATGTAAAACTTGCGTTCATCGTATTAGTAGATGTTACATTGCCCATGCGCCCACGCCAAGTGGTTGGCTAAGCGACGTGCTGGTTGGCTAGTTTACCTTCGTTCCGCGCGGGCCCTGAAGCAGCCTGTGGGAGGCTGTGGTGTCCCGAGTGTTCCTTGATTGAGTCCGTAGAATCTGTAGTAAAAAGCCCTCCTGAGAGGACGCGGCGGCGACAGTCTGGGCTACACGCAAGCTTGGCCTGACCCGGCTCGCGAGGGGCTCACGAGGGGAGGCAGCTAAGGCGCAGTGGTAATCAAAACGCGAGAAATTGCTCGAACGAGACTAAGCACCCCTTCCCCAAACACACGCAAATCTCAAATTCGAATCCAACTTAAATCCAGCGGGGGAAAGTGACAACCCAAGGGAAAGGCAATGAAAGCAGACAAAAGGCTGCGTCCGGCACCTAATCTAGTCTTGGACGTCTTCTCACTAGCGCGGAGCTAAGTGCTGCCACTGGGCGTGGGAGGAGCCCCACGGCCTGAGGCCGGCACCCCTGAGACTCCAGGGCCTGTACAACCCCACTCATTATTACGTGAGAGTGTCACGGGGCGGCGAGCTTCACAGGCACTGGGCCTTCTTCACAGGTACCGGCCTTGCTTCATATCGCCAGACGAGGGCCCCGCCTTGCGCCACACTCTAGTGCCATTAACGACGACCGGAAACCAGGACGCCGCCGATGGGGTAGAGCGGTCGCCAGCGGTTCCCCCGACGACCACGGGTCCTCCGCCAGGGGCAGGCCTTGAGGCACCTCCCCAGTAGAGGGCCTACCTCCTGAGAACGCCTTGCTTCGAACGCTGCGGTGGTGATGTCGGATCTCGGCCCCTCTCCTGCAGCCCCCTGCGCCCTCCTCCCGAGGGGTAGGAGACTGTGGGAGTGGGGCAGCTGCTTGCTGAGGGGACTTGCACCTCCTGCGATCCATGATTAGCGTATGCCTGCTCATGAGGAATTAGCGGTACCCGATATTCGTTGCCTCCAGCGTGGCCAGTGGGACTGTCTCGGGGCTCCTGGAAGAGCTCAGCTTCTGGCGCATCGTCCCCCCAGCTTGGGCTGAGGAGCGAGCCTTGTTCGCCCTCGTGAGGGTGCCCTTGGTCCACCATGTGGGGCACATATTCTTCTGGTGCCGTCATCCCGAAGGCCACGCCGTAGTGCTCCGCGTGCCATGCGGCTCTGCTTGACGCGCCCACCGTGGGGTGGTAGCGCGGCTGCCCGCTGGGGCCGTGGGCCGCGTCGAGTCCTTCTTCTTCGCGGACCGGGAGCGGGGGCAGCGCCGCCGCCGGTCCGGTGCCGACAGCTTCGCTGGCGTTGGAGTAGCCTTGGAGCCCGCGGGCGCGCGCAGAGTCCCCGCGCGGGCCGCCCTGGGCTTGAGATGGGAGTTGGATGCAGAAGGGGTGAGCCCCCGAGGCGGCAAAGCCTAGGAGCTCTGCCACCCGCTCCAGCAACACGTCGCGGCCGCCCTCCAGCAGCCTGCACTGCAGCAGCTCTCGGGCCACCGTGAGCACGGCCCTCGAGTTCGCCTGCTCCCGGCGGGTGTATGGTGTCGTGGTCGCGGCGTGATTGGAGGCCCTTGCTGCCGACCGCGCCTTCTGCGGTGTGAGAGCTGTCGAAGCCTGTCCGCGTCGCCCGCGGCCCGCAGCGCCCTACGGACCGCGAGCTGCCTGGGGCACGGGGTCGCCCGAGGCGAGCGGCTCTGTGCGGGTGGGCCACGCTGCCCAAGGATCTGGGTTGCCCGCCTGGTCGCCGGACATGGTGATGACGATGCGACGGGACACGAAGCGGTAGAAGGTAGATTCCGGCGCACCCCTACCTGGCGCGCCAAATGTCGGATTTTGGGTTCCGACAGACCCTTGGGGTTCGAATACTGGGGTGCGCGTGGAGATTTCGCCTCCTACCTACCTGTACCCCACCGCCTCGCTAAGATCGAAGCTATGGAAAGAACAACACAAGAGACATAGGGTTTATACTGGTTTGGGTCACCATTGTGGTGTAATACCCTACTCCAGTTTGTAGTGTGGTGGATAGCCTCTTGGGCTGATGATGATGAACAATACAAGGAAGAACAACCTCGCGAGGGTCTGTTCTTGGCTAGGGAGCGATGAACTGCTAGGAGGAGTTCAGTCGCCCTTCTCTCTCTCTCTCTCTCTCTCTCTCTGATTGATCTATATCTCTATCTTCTGATTGCCGATCGATCCCCCCTACCCTGGGGGTGGCTAGTCCTATTTATAGGCAAAGGCCCTGGGCATCTACCCAAATATTGAGCGGGAAGGGCGCCAACAATTGGCCATTTTGAAGGGGAATAGCTGGTACACTTGTCCTGACTAAAGTTGGTCTTCGCCTGCCAAAGGCTCTGGTGGTGACGCTGGCTTGGGCTCCACAATGACATCCTCCCTGCCGTTGGGCTGGTCTTGGTCTCGTTGCACCGAAACGGGTGCCTTTGCTTGATGCTCTCACCTGCGCTTGCTCCCTTTGCACCAAAGAGGAAAGGAGGACACTGCGCGGGCTGGCGCCCACCTGGCGCCCTTGGTCGTCATGGCTTGCGTCACGGGCACCTCGTGAGGTACCCCGCCTTGATCTCTCCGCCTCCTCGCGAGCCAGCCTGATGAGGCTGTGCCTGAGGAAGCTCCGTGTCATCCGCCCCGCGAGGCTTGGCCGCTCGCGAGGGTCTTGGGTCTATGTTGATGAAGCTGGGCCGTGCCGGGCCTCCTTTTGAGCCACGACGCGGGCCGCAGGCAGGCAAGTCTGGGGACCCCCGTTCCCAGAATGCCGACATCGTCCGGTCGTGGGCCAACCATAACGAGCCATCGTTAATAGGCCGTATTTGATGACGCTATGAAAACGGCCCACCGAAATAACCAACCACAAACGGGCCAACTGTAACCACGGGCTGAATTTGGCCCACAAGCAGAAAATGATAGTAACGGGCCGTAAGTAAACGAATGCTGGAAATGAGCCCAAGAATAAATGGGCTCTGAGAAGGCCGAAAGATAACATGGGCTGGAAACGGCCCAACGGAATAACGAACCGTTAATGGGTATAAAGTTATACACTGTTCATTACGGGCCAGTTTCACCACGGGCCGTTAATGGGTGTAAGGTGATACACTGTTCATTACGGGCCAGTTTCACCACGGGCCGTTAATAGGCCAAGAGTTACATAGGGCCTCATATGGGCCAAAAGACGTCATGGGCCATACATGGGCCAGAAGTGAAAATGGGCTGGAATCATATTGGATGGCCCAGATGACACTACTGGGCCTAATTCGGATAGGGCGTAACGGGCCTTGGGTTAGCGGGCTGTAAATGGGCTATATTCAAAGAGGCCATTAACAGGCTTTCCATGGGCCGACCCGCCAGCTTTTAACCAACTCAAACAGGCCGGCCTTTTCACAGGAATGGGCCTCTGTTGGGCCATGCCACGTGTCGACGTATCATAGGCGCCTTCCGTCCAATGAGTGGTTGACATCTGTCCCAATGATGAGCCAACACGTGTTTCCTCCAGCCAATGATGACTTTACACGTGGAAAATCCCCATTGGTCGGGGCTGTTAACGGGTTATCGGATCCAAAACCCGACCCGATAGCTTAACGGCGTTCCGTTACGGTGGATGCCACGTGTCGGTCACCCTTGACGAAAGCACTTCTGTGACGCGCGATTTATCGTCATGGAAGTGGACACTTCCGTGATGATAATTTTGGTAATGTCATGGAACACTTCTACGGCAGCACAGGTATGACTATCTTGATTCTGTCATAAATTTGTCATGGATGTACATGCATGACAAAAAACGCGGCCTACTGTGACAAACACGTATCATCACGGAAGTGTATTTTTTTGTAGTGACATTTATGTTCATGGTGGATTATATCCTACTCATGCTTGCATCCAATGTTTATTAATTTTAATGCATGTTCATGGCTGTTGTCGCTCTCTAGTTGGTCGCTTCCCAGTCTTTTGCTAGCCTTCACTTGTACTAAGCGGGAATACTTCTTGTGCATCCAATCCCTTAAACCCCAAAGTTATTCCATATGAGTCCACCATACCTTCCTATATGCGGTATTTAATTGCCGTTCCAAGTAAATTTGTATGTGCCAAACTCTAAACCTTCAAATAAACATTCTGTTTTGTATGCTCGAATAGCTCATGTATCAACTAGGGCTGCTGTCGTGGGTTTGTCACGGCAGATGTCCTAGTGAAAGGACTTAGTCGTGGAGCCATCGCAAAGGGTTAACTCGAAGGGGTTAAAACGGACAAGGGACACAGGGAGTTTATACTAGTTCGGCCCCTTCGATGAAGGTAAAAGCCTACGTCTAGTTTGTGATGGAATTGATGGGGTTTCGATGGCTAGGGAGCAAACAAGCTTCGCCTAGGCCTCGAGTTATTGTTCTCTGTCCTGAACCGCTATCGGGTTGTCCCCTTATATACACGGGTGACACCCGTCGGTTCATAGAGTCCCAATCTCCGGTTTATATTCGTATCCGGGTTGGTCTCTCCCTATTCCTAACTTATGATACAAGTTTATATACACGTCGGTTTACAGCGACAGATACTGAACCGACAACGGCCTTGGGCCTTTGTCTAGCCTCTGGGCTTTAACACCTTTAGATTACTGATGAAGTCAACCCGGCCCACTTAGGCCGGTTTACGCCCAGCAGTAATATCCCCAACATTAGGCCCCAGATTGATTTGAATAGGTTCATGTCAATCCTTAGCCAAAATCTTTGTCTTCATCATCTTCCTGTATCTGTTGAACCGTCGTGTCGTCACCTTCTTTGGTTGCAGTAAACCGGCATGACATCATCATGAAGCTGGCTTTTATGATGCCTTCTTTGTTTAATAGATCCGCAATAATCACGGCGACAACTCCGAAATTTGTGGCTCCTGGATTTGCGCGCCTGACACATGTCCTTTGCCTTATAAATAGGGCCGAAGGGTCATTTCCTTTTCTCTCCTTCATCCCCTTTCTCTTCGTCTTCTCCGCGCCGCCAGTCCCGGAGCTCCGCCGCCGCTGCTGACCTCTGCATCGTCTTGGGCCGCTGCATCGACCTGACCGTACCAGAAAACCACGGCGCCCTTCCGCGTCTCCCCCGATTCCAGTAAGATCTCTGTTTCTATCAGTCTGGATCCATACTAGGGTTTCGCGTTCTTGCCGTGTTCTTGCTCACTGCTCATGTTCCTGCTCATACCTCTAGGTAGATCCAAGAAAACCCTACTGTGATTTACCAATGGGCCTTTAGCATTCGTCTTGTAGATTCATGCTTAAGTTCATAGATCCAAATAACCTTTCTGCTCTTTGAATCCATATTGTTCCGCCTTGAACTGATAAATATTTTCCTTTTTCTGAACTGGCTTTAGATCCGTCGTTTGTAGAGAAGTCTTGTGAAATCTGTTTCTGTGTTTGTATACCCTTGATTACCTTCAATGTTCAGATTTGGCGGTTTAACCTTGGCGTAGAGAATATGAAGGACCAGTATATATCATTAGTCCCCTTGTTTGAACCGCCAGACGTTGCCACCTTATATAACTCCGGTTTGGATAGGACTACCTTTGGTTTAAATAGATATGCATCCGGTTTAATCAAACATATACTTGAACCAAAACTACTTATCTTGTAGATTTCCTCATGGCCAAGCAAATATATGAATGCAACTGGGTTCCTTCCCGTGTCACGGAAACACAGTTGAACAACTTAGTTCTCACCGGCGCTTTAAGCAGTAAAAACACCATCCACTGGAGAGTCCCAGGCACAGAATGTCCTCCCACCCCTGAAGAGGGAGAGGTTGTTGTTTTTGCGGATCACCTGGCCCGGGGCTTTAGCCCGCCCGGTTCAAAGTTTTATCGGGATGTCTTAGCCAATTTCCAACTGCGCCCACAAGATACCGGTCCCAACTCTGTCACTAATATATGCCACTTCCAAGTGCTTTGCGAAGTGTACCTCCAAGAGGAACCCACAGTGGAATTGTTCCGAGATTTCTTTCACTTGAACCGTCGCACAGAGTTTACTGATGGCCCCAATATGGAACTGGGTGGTATGGCAATCCAGAAAAGGAAAGAAGTCACTTATCCTCATGCGAAACTGCACAGTCATCCCCAGGAGTGGAATAATTCCTGGTTCTATTGTAAACACACCTCCACTGCCGAAGAGAATCCCTTGCCTGGTCTCCGTCCGGAACGGCTTAGCAACACTCACCCTTTTCCTCAGAGGTTAACTGGCAAAGAGAGGAGTAAGTACACTCCCCAATTGTTCAAGCTCAGAGCTTTCCTAGCCAACGGTTTTACTGGAGTTGATCTTGCCCGTTGTTGGATATCCTGGAGTATACTGCCCCTCAGCCGACGATCCGGTTTGATGTGTGAATATACGGGCAGTGTTGACGATCCGCTGCGGCACGTAAACATCCAGCTTACTGATGAAGAAGTCACAGAAGCTGTAAAGAAAATTTTGAATGAACCGGAGCACGTCTGCGCTCGTACCGGCCTGCTTCCTTTTTGCGCCATCAACAAACCGCCGGCCGTAAGTCTGCATGTTTCCTTTGTATTAGCCTTGATGCTATTGTACTTGTTTATTACTGATGGCGACATCTGTGTGATGCAGGGTAATGATCCGTTTTGGAGCAAGAAAATCCCACAAGAGAAAACCGATAAACCGGACAGACCAGTCCGGCCCAAGACCAAGGTTGTTAAGAAGTCTGCTCGTAAAAGGAGAACCACCGCTTCCTCTGATCCGCCAGCTGATGATGATGTGGGTAATCCGGACCTTGAGGCAGAACTTGATTCCCTCGGTTTACTTTTTGTACACCTTATTAATGATAATATTTGTCAGGATGATGCTGAAGCTAGTCATGCTGACGATGTAGAGGTAATTGTCCTTTCCTCTCACTCAAGCCTTCCGCCTTCACATAAAATCCGTCGGACAAACCGCAAAGTTAAATTTTCTCATCCCCTTGCTTATTTGGATCCCAACTTTCTTATGAAGACCCAACTGCATGAGGTGCGCCGCACAACTCGTCACAGTGGTCAGGTAGTTACCTCCGCCAGTTTACCGAACAATCCGGTTCGAAGACGTCATTCAGAGGTCTCTAATTTGCTTGTCAGTATTCGTCCTAAAGCGGGCCGTTTTCGTCAACCGCTTAATCCGTCTGACTCCAATTATCAGGTCACCTCGCACTCCTCTTCTAGCAAGTCAACTGGCACCCAGCTGCCTCCACTTAAAACCGTGCTTGGGTAAGCTTGCACCTATCATAACGTTTTTGATTTTTGTAGTTTTCAACATGTACTGTCCTTGATTTTGCTGCTTCTTTTTAGGGCCAAACCGAGGCCAAGTAAGAAAGCTCGCCTGGATAAGGCAGCTGAAGAAGACATTGCTCCTGAACCGGATGTTACCCCAGACATTGAAGCGGTCATCCATGAAGATGTGGTTGATGACCCGCTAGTACGAGATGAAGTTGTTACTGCTGATGAGGGTTTTGTTAACACCTCCGGTCCTGCTGACCAGCCAGCCAGTCCCATCCGGATTGAGAAAACCACCAGCCCTTCCATACCTGCCGATAAACCGACTACGCCGGTTCAAACCGGCGAGTCTAAGGATGATGAAGTTATAATCACTGGCATTGGTCGTTCTGAACCGGGGAATCCCGTCGCCTTAGCCAAGCATACTGCCAAAGAAGAAATTTCTGCCATGAATAAAGGCAAATGGGATGTTGATCTGGCAACATATACTGCTCTGGGCGCCCAAGATGTGCATTCTGGATATTTGAACCGGCTATATACTAGCCGTGATTATGAAGCTAATCTGGTAAAGCTGATGAAAGAGAAGCTTGAGGTAACTTCCATGAATTTGTTCCTGCTTATCATCATTGTAGCCCCCAAGGGCCGGTTCAACCTATCATAGTTGGATCGGGTCTTTGATATAAAAAATTCCATGCTTCAAAATTCCTTGATATAGCCCCCAAGGGTCGGTTTAACTTGATGTAGTAAAACCGAAACTTTAGTCTTCATACCGTGGCATCAGAAACTTATTAGAGAAAATAGCCATTAGCCCCCAAGTGCCAAGTTGAATATTTATATTGAGCTTGGGACTTTGTCAATTAACTGATAGCTATAGATCAAATAAGCATTAGCCCCCAAGTACAATGCGCATAACTTGTTATGGGGTTGGTACTTCATTGTTCATGTTTGCTGTTAAACCGTATAACTGTCGGAATGCAGGCTGAAGTAAGGGCCAAAGAAAACCAAGTTGCCGACCTTCAAGAGAATTTGAAAACCCAACAAGCTGAAACATCCAAGGCAAAGGAAGAGCTAACCAGCGCTTTAAGCAGCATGGAGCAGCTGAAGGAGGACTTCAAGAAGGAACGGGCTAACTGGGCCACAGAAAAGGCCGCTTTAACCAAGAAGATTGAAAATGCGGAGGCTGCCCTAAAACCGGTAACTGATGAATTAACCAGCGTAAAGCGACAAGTGCACGCCATGACTGCTGCCATCTTTGGTAAGCTTCTTCCAACTTGTATAATAATAGTGATCCTCTTATAAAACAGCCCGGTTTGTAAACTGTTGATCATGCTACAGGCACTCGTATTAACCACTTGGGGTCAGACGTGCGGATGAAACTGAAAGCCGCCTACACCTTAATCGAGCAGCTGTACACTGGAGCGCAGCGGATTATTGCAACTGCGTCACACAATAATCCAGCACCCACTTTAATCCAAGATACTCTGAAGAGACTGTCAATGCTCCCTGCTCGGATTGATGAGCTAAAAAAGTCTGCTGCTCGAACCGGAGCCATTAATGCCTTAATCCGGGCAAAAGCATGGGTGCCCGACTTTGATCCTGTTGAAGCGGCTCAAGGCTACCCCAGCTTGAAGGAGGATGGCTCAGAATTCAGCGAAGAGGATTTAAGAGAGATAAACCGGGCGGTGCGCCCTCTGGCCTGCCAATTAGTGGATGAAGCAAATTTGTCGCATTATCAAGCTCAGTATAATGACCAGAACAAAAGATTGGCTGCACCAATCCCTGAAGCGGAAAACCTGATTCCTCCAATCCGTAAGCATACTTACGCCCCTGATATTGAACCGTCTTCACTGATCCATGAAGAGGTTGTCTTTCAAGCATTAATGGGAATCGACTGGACCACTGTTGACTTCCAGCCGCTGGATAGAGACGAGGAAGCTGAAGCGGCGCAAGATGATCCAGAACCATCAAACCGGGGTGGTCAGCAAGTGTAAACCGAAGGCAGCTTTATCGAGCTTCCTTGTTATATCTTGTCAAGAAAACAATTATCTCATTTGGGCTCCAAACCGCCTTGTAATAGGATAGACAATACTTTTTGCTTCCTGAGATGCCTTCGTGCATCTATGCTGATACCCTTATTTGGAAGGTCAATATTGCCAACTTATATCTCCTGCCATTTATTGGGCACGAAGTAGGCGCGTAATTAATCTTGAAGCGGGGGTTTGATAACCCTAAACCGTCATGGGAGAAAGCAGCTCCTGTATATATAACACCAGCTTATTTTGTAAACCGTGCTTTGATCATAATAGCCTTTTGTTACTCCAAAAAGGATGTGAACAGAAAAAATAAAACCGGGCAAATAGTCCTTGGTTTAAAAAATGGACCATGTTCTGCCAATTTGGCTGTTTGAACCGGTACAAAGCACTGTTGATTTAAAAACACAACTAAGATAAATAGCAACTCCTTAAGCAAAACTATTTAAAGCAAAAGCAATGATAAAACTTTTTGCAAAAAGAGAGGCTGTACTGAGCCGGTCAGATGGTGTTACCATGGTCAGATGCAACCAAGCTCCCCAAAGGTGTAGCTATGGTGCCAGTCGGCCAGGTCCCCAAATGACTCGTGGCATTACGCCGGTCAAGTGGCATGGCAATGGTTCGGGTTCGACCAAGCCCCCAAGTGACTCTAAGGCCTGTAGGCCGACCAAGAGGCGTGACCGGTTCAGACTTGACCGTGTCCCCAAGTGATCTGGTGGCTTTCGCCGATCAAGAGGTGTTGCATCGGTTCGGACACGACCGAGCCCCCAAGTGATCTGGTGGCTTTCGCCTATCAAAAGGTATTGCATCAGTTCAAACATGACCGAGCCCCCAAGTGATATTGATAATATTTGCAAGGGGTAAACCGGAGGTCATTTTAAAACAGAACAACTCCGTGTAACCACACATGATAGAAACGAACAGATACCCCGCTTTAGCCGAGGATCCGGTTTATTATATTGAGAATATATACATTGTCATAATATGTACATAAACAGAGCCAATGGCTCAGGTGTAGTAAGGCCGGAGATGAGCTATGTTCCATGGCCTGCTGGTCTCCTCTTCTGACTTACGTGAGTCCTTATGCTCTCGAATATCAATCAGATAGTATGATCCGTTGTGCAGATTTTTGCTGACCACGAACGGTCCTTCCCAAGGTGGAGATAACTTATGCATATCGGTTTGATCTTGAATGAGTCGAAGCACCAAATCTCCTTCTTGAAAGGTTCTGGTTCTGACCCGATGGCTGTGATAGCGACGAAGATCTTGTTGATAAATCGCCGAGCGGGCAGCTGTTGTGTCTCGCTCTTCATCCAACCAGTCTAATGCATCTTGCCGGGCCATCTCGTTGTCCGCTTCAACATAAGCCGCAACCCGAGGTGAATCGTGACGGATATCACTAGGGAGAACCGCCTCTGCTCCATAAACCATGAAGAACGGCGTGTATCCAGTTGATCTGTTGGGCGTGGTATTGATGCTCCATAATACAGAGGGGAACTCTTCGACCCAACAACCCGGTGTTCTCTGCAAGGGAACCATAAGCCGGGGTTTGATGCCTCTCAAGATCTCCTGATTAGCTCTTTCTGCTTGACCGTTGGACTGCGGGTGTGCCATGGATGAAACGTCAAGGCGGATGTGCTCCCGTTCGCAGAACTCTCTCATGGCACCCTTAGACAAATTGGTACCATTGTCTGTAATGATACTATGTGGAAAGCCAAACCGGAAAATCACCTTTTTAATGAACTGAACTGCAGTGGCTGCATCACACTTGCTAACGGGCTCTGCCTCCACCCATTTTGTAAATTTATCAACCGCCACCAGGAGGTGGGTCTTCTTGTCTTTGGACCTTTTGAAAGGCCCAACCATATCCAGCCCCCAGGTTGCAAACGGCCAAGTAATTGGAATCATCCTCAATTCTTGAGCCGGAACATGAGCGCGTCTTGAGAACTTTTGGCAACCATCACATCGCCTGACCAGATCCTCCGCATCAGCATGGGCAGTCAGCCAATAGAAACCGTGGCGAAACGCCTTAGCCACCAAAGACTTTGAACCGGCGTGGTGACCACAATCCCCTTCATGGATCCCATGCAAAATTTCACAGCCTTCCTCAGGAGACACACAGCGTTGAAATGCTCCTGATACACTGCAATGATGCAACTCGCCATTGATGATTGTCATGGACTTGGACCGCCGTATTATTTGTCTGGCCAGCGTCTCATCCTCTGGTAACTCGCCCCGGTTCATGTACGCCAGGTAAGGAAGTGTCCAATCCGGAATGACGTGGAGTGCCGCCACCAACTGAGCCTCTGGATCAGGAACAACCAAATCTGCTTCTCCAGGTAGATGAACCGATGGGTTGTGTAATATGTCGAGAAAGACATTAGGCGGGACCGGTTTACGCTGTGACCCTAGCCGGCTCAAAGCGTCCGCCGCTTCATTCTTCCGACGGTCCACGTGGTCCACCTGATAACCCTTGAAATGACCAGCAACCGCATCCACCTCACGACGATATGTCGCCATGAGTGGGTCCTTAGAATCCCAAGTACCAGACACTTGTTGAGCTACCAGGTCCGAGTCACCGAAGCACTTAACCCGGCTTAAGTTCATCTCTTTAGCCATCCGGAGACCATGGAGCAAGGCCTCGTACTCAGCTGCATTGTTAGTACAAGGGAACATTAAGCGGAGAACATAACAAAACTTGTCACCTCGTGGGGAAGTTAATACGACTCCAGCCCCCGAGCCCTCCAATTGTCGTGATCCGTCAAAATGGATGGTCCAATATGTGTGATACGGCTTCTCTTCAGGGGCCTGCAGCTCTGTCCAGTCGTTAATAAAATCGACAAGTGCTTGGGACTTCACAGCCGTCCGAGGCATGTATTTTAAACCGTGTGGCCCAAGTTCTATGGCCCACTTGGCAATCCAACCTGTTGCTTCACGGTTCTGGATGATATCACCTAAAGGGGCAGAGCTGACCACTGTGATGGGATGCCCTTGGAAATACTGCTTCAGCTTCCGACTTGCCATGAAAACTCCATATACCAGCTTCTGCCAATGCGGATATCTTTGTTTAGACTCAATAAGCACTTCGCTGATATAATAAACCGGACGCTGCACCAGGTACTCCTTTCCTGCCTCCTTCCGCTCCACCACTATAGCTACACTGACCACACGGGCATTAGCAGCGACATACAGCAATAATGGTTCTTTGTCAACGGGGGCGGCGAGTATAGGCGGATTGGCCAATTGCCGCTTTAAATCGTCCAAAGCCTGATCCGCGGCAGAACTCCAGATAAACTGATCCGTTTTCTTCAACATCTGATACAACGGGATCGCCTTCTCGCCGAGGCGACTGATAAACCGGCTCAACGCGGCAATCCGGCCAGCTAAGCGTTGAACATCATTAATACATTTCGGTTTAGCCAGAGAAGTGATAGCCGTGATCTTCTCCGGATTAGCCTCAATTCCCCTGTTGGACACCAGAAAACCCAATAGCTTGCCTGCTGGTACACCAAAGACACATTTGGCCGGATTGAGCATCATCTTGTACGTCCTCAGGTTATCAAAAGTTTCCTTCAAGTCATCGACCAAAGTCTCCTTCTTCCTTGATTTGACAACGATATCATCCACATAAGCATGCACATTACGGCCAATCTGTTTGTGGAGACAGTTTTGCACACACCGTTGATAGGTTGCCTGGGCACTTTTGAGCCCAAAAGGCATAGACACATAGCAGAAGGCTCCAAAAGGAGTTATGAACGCCGTCTTCTCCTGGTCCTTCACTGCCATTTTGATCTGATGATAGCCGGAATAAGCATCCAGGAAACACAAACGCTCGCAACCCGCCGTAGCATCAATAATCTGATCAATACGGGGGAGGGAAAAAGGATCTGCGGGACAGGCTTTGTTAAGATCAGTATAATCCACACACATGCGCCAGGTGCCGTTTTTCTTAAGGACTAGCACCGGATTAGCAAGCCACTCAGGGTGGAAAACCTGAACAATGAAGCCAGCTGCTAAGAGTCTGGCCACTTCTTCTCCAATAGCTTTTCGCCTCTCCTCGTTGAACCGACGGAGGAACTGTTTCACCGGTTTGTATTTAGGATCCGCATTAAGAGTGTGCTCAGCGAGTTGCCTCGGTACACCAGGCATGTCAGAAGGCTTCCATGCAAAGATGTCCTGATTCTCACGGATGAACTCGATGAGCGCGCTTTCCTATTTCGGATCCAAATTGGCGCTGATACTGAACTGCTTGGACGAATTGCCAGGTACGAAGTCAACAAGCTTAGTCTCAGCGGCTGATGTAAACTTCAGGGCCGGGTCATGCTCTGTAGTAGGCTTCTTTAAAGGAGTCATATCCGTCGGATCAACATTATCTTTGTAATACTTGAGTTCTTCGGTACTGCAAACCGATTCTGCGTAAGCTGCATCTCCTTCTTCGCATTCCAAAGCGATCTTGCGGCTTCCGTGAACCGTGATGGTCCCCTTATGACCTGGCATCTTGAGTTGCAATTAGACATAACAGGGTCGTGCCATGAACTTCGCATAGGCCGGTCTACCGAACAGGGCGTGATACGGGCTTTTGATTTTCACCACCTCGAACGTCAGCGTCTCAGACCGGGAATCGTGATCATCTCCAAAAGCCACTTCTAACGCTATCTTCCCAACGGGGTATGCTGACTTGCCAGGTACCACACCATGAAAAACCGTATTTGAAGGCCGGAGTTCCTTATCTGTTAGCCCCATGCGACGAAAGGTCTCATAGTACAAGATGTTAATACTGCTACCTCCATCCATGAGTACCTTGGTAAACTTATAACCTCCAACCTGGGGTGCCACCACTAATGCTAGCTGACCCGGATTGTCAACCGGGGGAGGGTGATCCTCTCTACTCCATATGATTGGTTGCTCCGACCAGCGCAGATACCGGGGCACGGCTGGTTCAACAGAATTAACTGCCCGCTTCTGGAGCTTCCTATCCCGCTTGTCCAAGCTAGTGGTGAATACATGATACTGCCCACTATTTAGCTGCTTTGGATTACTCTGGTAACCCGACTGCTGCTGTTGCTGATTGTTACCACCCTGGTTATTCTGATTATGCTGGTTGTTATGCCCGCTCGGGTTACCATTAAACCCTGAACCGGAATTTCCACCACCATGACTCGGTCCAGACCCAGAGCCTCCACCAGAGCTGGGGTCATACCGGAAGGCATTGGAATTCTTGAATTCGTGCATGATATAACAATCTTTCCAAAGGTGATTTGCCGGTTCCTCCCTTGTTCCATGCTTTGGACAGGGCTGGTTTAATAGATAGTTCAAGCGTTCCGGATTAGGACTGGGCCCTCCATTGCGGTTTTTGCCCTTCCGTCGCTGGCCTCCATTCTGTGCGTTAGTATTGGCCACAAAATCCATGCTGCCATCCGCTTTACGCTTGCCTCCCCCACCGTTTCCAGCTGAGTGATGGTGCTGACCTCTGAAGTTGCCGTTCTTCTTTCCCTTCCCTGTCTTTTCATCATCAGACTCGGGATCCTTGGTACTATCAGAATCAGCGTACTTTACCAAAGCGCCCATGAGGGTTCCCATGTCATTACAATGGCGTTTCATTCGTCCTAACTTCAATTTCAAAGGTCCAAACCGGCAATTGCCTTCCAAGATTACAACTGCGGTGTCTGCATTGATGCGGTCTGAAGAGTGCAGAACTTGTGAGACCCTGCGAACCCAATGAGTCGTTGACTCTCCTTCCTCCTGGACACATGCAGCTAAATCCACTATTGACATGGGCTGCTTACACGTGTCTTTGAAACTATTGATGAACCGGTCTCTCAGCTGGGCCCATGAACTGATAGAATTGGGCGGCAGGCTTTTTAACCAAGTGTGGGCTGTCCCTTCAAGCATCATGGTAAAATATTTCGCACACGCCGCTTCATCAACATCAAGCATCTCCATGGCCATCTCATAACTCTCCACCCACGTCTTTGGGGGTTGATCCGCCGTGTAGTTCGGCACCTTGCGCGGGCCTTTAAAATCCTTGGGCAGGCGCACATTGCGTAAAGCAGGGACAAGACAAGGTACTCCCAGGGCGCTAGACGTGAGCCCTGGTTCAACCGAAGTGGTGGGACGAACCGGCATGAACTGATGAGTCTGATACTGTGCTGCTAACTCAGCTTCCCTGCGCGCTCGGGCCCGGTCTACCACCTCCTGGGCATCGGGAGCCGGATTGTTGCCGCGGGGTGCTTCACGCCGCGCGTTACTTGATACAGATGGTTCCTCCATACGCCTGCTATAACTCTGAGCCGGACGTGGGGTGGAATGAATCCGGTCACGACTGTATGAGTATGCTTCCTGTTGGATCAAGGCCGTCCTAAGGAGCTCCTTAACCCGGCGCATTTCGATCGCCTGTAATGAATCACCTTCAACCGAAATAGCCTCTAGCCGTGCCGCAGCTGCAACGAGATTATCCATTGGATTGGAGTAGTGACCCGGAGGTGTAGGTGCGGCCTGCGGTACACCAGCATTATGACGAGGCAAATCTATTAAACGGGGTTGAACCGGTGCTCCTGCCGCAGGTGCCTCCGCCCGGTTCACTATTGGCGGATTATTGATTCCTGCTTCAGGGGTGTTGAAAAGGTTCCTTCCTTCAAAAACTGAGGGTAGCCGAGATCGGTATTTCCTCCTCATGACTTCCTGTGAGGCGTTCTGGTCCAGCATGAGTTTATAATCTTGGGCATCCAAAGTGGTCGTTCCGTGGTCATCCTGACCTCTTCTGCTGCCAGATTCGCTTTGGCCTGGGTAATCTGCTCTCTCACCTTTGCGATCTCCGCGTTATGAGCATCCTGATCCACCGGATTAGCCTCCGCCATGAGTGCAGCCAGTGCGTCGAATAGATCTGATAACACTTGAACCGGCGGGCGCACCGAGCCTCCTGCTCCGGCAGCTGTTGCTGCTGCTGAACCGGAAATCATCGCTGCGGCTGTCGATGAGTGAGGTGCTGCCTGTGTACCGGCCATGAATATCCCAACCCGGTTGGGCAGATCGGAGGGGTCCGGAATACTGTCACCATCGGAACAGCCCCCAATCTGGCCATCTTGTAGCTGATACAATGACTCAGTCTCTCCGGTCGATGACTCGTCGCCAGAGTAAACGATGGTTTCACCACCAGATTCTGATCTGTCCTGATAGCTTCCTCCATGGATGACTCCCACGAAGGCACGCTTCACGGCCGGTTTAACCCGGGCAGGTCGTGCGCGCTGAGCTGTCTCGACGAGGTCGGTGCAGGTGTCCAGCTCAGGGCCCGGTTCACCGATCTTGCCGATGAAGACATGTATGCCACCAAAGGGGACCCGGTACCCGTACTCAATTGAGCCGGCCTCAGGGCCCCAGCCTGCGTTGTTGATGTAGATCTTGCCGCGACGACTCTTGGTCATCCGACCCATAGTGTATCCCTCGAGTCCTTCAAAGCGGCCCTCCAAGAACTTGAAACCATCGTGCGATAGCCCCATGGTGGGCGCCAACTGTCGTGGGTTTGTCACGGCAGATGTCCTAGTGAAAGGACTTAGTCGTGGATCCATCGCAACGGGTTAACTCGAAGGGGTTAAAACGGACAAGGGACACAGGGAGTTTATACTAGTTCGGCCCCTTCGATGAAGGTAAAAGCCTACGTCTAGTATGTGATGGAATTGATGGGGTTTCGATGGCTAGGGAGCAAACAAGCTTCGCCTAGGCCTCGAGTTATTGTTCTCTGTC
The DNA here is from genome assembly GCA_032464435.1 of Aegilops umbellulata. Classification (NCBI taxonomy): domain Eukaryota; kingdom Viridiplantae; phylum Streptophyta; class Magnoliopsida; order Poales; family Poaceae; genus Aegilops; species Aegilops umbellulata. The sequence goes on along the minus strand of CP136056.1, from coordinate 329,532,618 downwards.
CTGAACCGCTATCGGGTTGTCCCCTTATATACACGGGTGACACCCGTCGGTTCATAGAGTCCCAATCTCCGGTTTATATTCGTATCCGGGTTGGTCTCTCCCCATTCCTAACTTATGATACAAGTTTATATACACGCCGGTTTACGGCGACAGATACTGAACCAACAACGGCCTTGGGCCTTTGTCTAGCCTCTGGGCTTTAGCACCTTTAGATTACTGATGAAGTCAACCAGGCCCACTTAGGCCGGTTTACGCCCAGCAGTAATATCCCCAACAGCTGCCCTTATCTTCCATGTTAGGCGGGTTATTCTCAAGAGGAGTGGACTCTGCTCCTCACTCGCGAGAAAGTGGCTGGTCACCGGGATGCCCAGTCCCCTGCTTTATGCAAACTAAATCAAATTAATTGCAAACAAAACTCCCCCGGGACTCTTGTTAGTTGGAGGCACTCATTGTTTCGTGCAAGCCATGGATTGATGCTTGTTGGTGGAGGGGGAGTATAAACTTTACCATTCTGTTTGGGAACCGCCTATAATGTGTGTAGCATGGAAGATATTGCCATCTCTTAGTTGTTATGTTGACAATGAAAGTATGCCGCTCAAAATATTATTATCTCTATTTCAAAACCGAGCTCTGGCACCTCTACAAATCCCTACTTCCCTCTGCGAAGGGCCTATCTATTTACTTTTATGTTGAGTCATCACCCTCTTATTAAAAAGCACTAGCTGGAGAGCACAGCTGTCATTTGCATTCATTACTATTAATTTATATTGGGTATGACTATGATTGGATCTCTTTTACCATGAATTACAATATCTAGTCAGTCCTTGATCTTTAAAGGTGCTCTGCATTTATGTTTTGCGGTCTCGGAAAGGGCTAGCGAGATACCATCTTGTTATATCATTTTATGATTGTTTTGAGAAAGTGTTGTCACCCGAGATTTATTATTATGGCTCGCTAGATGATTATGCTATTGATATGAGTAATCATGAGACCTGAGAATTATTGCAAATGTGGTTAGTTATAATCTTTGTTGAAAACTTGAATGCTGGCTTTTCATATTTACAACAACAAGAGTAAACAGAGTTTGTAAAAGTTTTTCTTTATCACTTTCAGTTTGTCAACTGAATTGCTTGAGGACAAGCAAAGGTTTAAACTTGGGGGAGTTGATACGTCTCCGTCGTATCTACTTTTCCAAACACTTTTGCCCTTGTTTTAGACTCTAACTTGCATGATTTGAATGGAACTAACCCGGACTGATGTTGTTTTCAGTAGAATTGCCATGATGTTGTTTTATGTGCAGAAAACAAAAGTTCTCGGAATGACCTAAAACTCCACGGAACATCTAGTTAAAAATAAAAAAATCCTCGCCAAAGATGAAGACCAGGGGGCCCACACCCTGTCCACGAGGGTGGGGGGCGCCCCCCTAGGGCGCGCCCCCTACCTCGTGGGCCCCTAGAGCTCCTCCAATGCCAACTCCAACTGTATATATTTGCTTACAGGGAGAAAAAAATCAGGGAGAAGAAATAATCGCGTTTTACGATACGGAGCCGCCGCCAAGCCCTAAAACCTCTCGGGAGGGATGATCTGGAGTCCGTTCGGGGCTCCGGAGAGGGGGATTCGTTGTCGTCATCATCATCAACCATCCTCCATCACCAATTTCATGATGTTCACCGCCGTGCGTGAGTAATTCCATCGTAGGCTTGCTGGACGGTGATGTGTTGGATGATATCTATCATGTAATCGAGTTAGTTTTGTTAGGGTTTGATCCCTAGTATCCACTATGTTCTGAGATTGATGTTGCTATGACTTTGCTATGCTTAATGCTTGTCACTAGGGCCCGAGTGCCATGATTTCAGATCTGAACCTATTATGTTTTCATGAATATATGTGAGTTCTTGATCCTATCTTGCAAGTCTATAGTCACCTACTATGTGTTATGATCCGGCAACCCCGAAGTGACAATAATCGGGACCACTCCCGGTGATGACCATAGTTTGAGGAGTTCATGTATTCACTATGTGCTAATGCTTTGTTCCAGTTCTCTATTAAAATGAGGCCTTAATATCCCTTAGTTTCCATTAGGACCCCGCTGCCACGGGAGGGTAGGACAAAAGATGTCATGCAAGTTCTTTTCCATAAGCACGTATGACTATATTCGGAATACATGCCTACATTACATTGATGAATTGGAGCTAGTTCTGTGTCACCCTATGTTATGATTGTTACATGATGAACCACATCCGACATAATTATCCATCACCGGTCCAATGCCTACGAGCTTTCCATGTACTGGTTTACGCTTATTTACTTTCCCGTTGCTATTGTTACAATCACTACAAAACACCAAAAATATCACTTTTGCTTTCATTACTCTTTTGTTACCGTTACCACCACTATCATATTACTTTGCTACTAAATACTTTGCTACAGATACTAAGTTATCCAGGTGTGGTTGAATTAACAATTCAGCTGCTAATACTTGAGAATATTCTTTGGCTCCCCTTGTGTCGAATCAATAAATTTGGGTGAATACTCTACCCTCAAAAGCTGTTGCGATCCCCTACACTTGTGGGTTATCACTTGCCCGAGATTCGATCATCGGTATCTCGATACCTAGTTCAATCTCGTTACCGGCAAGTCTCTTTACTCATTCCGTAATGCATTATCCCGCAACTAACTCATTAGTCACATTGCTTGCAAGGCTTATAGTGATGTGCATTACCGAGAGGGCCTAGAGATACCTCTCCGACAATCGGAGTGACAAATCATAATCTCGATCTATGCCAACTCAACAAACACCATCGGAGACACATGTAGAGCATCTTTATAATCACCCAGTTACATTGTGACGTTTGATAGCACACTAAGTGTTCCTCTGGTATTCAGGAGTTGCATAATCTCATAGTCAGAGGAACATGTGTAAGTCATGGAGAAAGCAATAGCAATAAACTAAACGATCATAGTGCTAAGCTACCGGATGGGTCTTGTCCATCACATCATTCTCTAATGACGTGATCCCGTGCATCAAATGACAACACATGTCTATGGTTAGGAAACTTAACCATCTTTGATTAACGAGCTAGTCAAGTGGAGGCATACTAGGGACACTATGTTTGTCTATGTATTCACACATGTACTAAGTTTCTAGTTAATACAATTCTAGCATGAATAATAAACATTTATCATGATATAGGTAAATATAAATAACAACTTTATTATTGCCTATAGGGCATATTTCCTTCAGTCTCCCACTTGCACTAGAGTCAATAATCTAGCTCACATCGCCATGTGATGTAACACCAATAGTTCACATCACCATGTGATTAACACCTATAGTTCACATCGCCATGTGACCAAAACTCAAAGGGTTTACTAGAGTAAATGATCTAGTTCACATCGCTATGTGATTAACACCCAAGAACATTAAGGTATGATCATGTTTTGCTTGTGAGATAAGTGTTAGTCTACCGGTCTGTCACATTCAGATCCGTATGTATTTTGCAAATTTCTATGTCTACAATGCTCTGCATGGAGCTACTCTAGCTATTTGCTCCCATTTTCAATATGTATCTAGAACGAGACTCGGAGTCATCCAGTTTAGTGTCAAAGCTTGCATCGACGTAACTCTTTACAACAAACTCTTTATCACCTCCATACTTGAGAAACATATCCTTATTCCACTAAGGATAATTTTGACCGCTGTCCAGTGATCCACTCCTGGATCACTATTGTACCCTCTTGCCAAACTCATGGTGAGGTACACAATAGATCCGGTATACAACATAACATACTTTATAGAACCTATGACTGAGGCATAGGGAATGACTTTTCATTCTCTTTCTATTTTTTCGCCGTGGTCGGGTTTTGAGTCTTTACTCAACTTCACACCTTGTAACACATGCAAGAACTCCTTCTTTGACTATTCCATTTTGAACTCCTTCAAAATCTTATCAAGGTATGTACTCATTGAAAAAACTTATCAAGCATTCTACTGACATTGGAGTCTACCATTCCAAATGCCGTACATTCCGTTGGAGTTGGTGTGTTGGAATTTGCGTGGACTCAATAGTCATGTGAGGAGAGATGCTCTTATAGAGCTGGCAGATATGATGAAGGTCGCTATCTGGTGTATCTTATAGACTAAACTAGAACTTGTAGATCAGTTTGTGATTATGCAATGTCTTGGGCCATCTTACGATGGTTTTGCCTATCTTCTTGCCTTGGCGACTCAGGGTGGTATTTTTATGGCTTGGGACTCCTCAAGGGTGAGGATGTCCAATATGGTTAACGACACTAATTTTCTTACTGGCTACATGACACGTTTGGTTGGGGAGCCATGGTAGATTTCGGTGGTGTATGGCCCCCAAGAGGATGCTCAAAAGATTGTTTTTCTTAATGAGTTGTCGGAGAGAAGACAACTATGCCCGGGACCGTGGATGGTCATAGGGGATTTTAACATGATCCTATGTACAGCGGACAAGAACAATTCCCTTTTGGACAGGAGGAGGATGGTGAAGTTCAAGAGGTTTGTGGATGACAATGCGATGAAAGAGCTTTTTCTGCATGGGCGCAGATTTACATGGAGTAACAAGAGGGAGAACCCAACCATGAACAAGATTGACTGGGCGCTCATCTCTTTGGATTGGGAGCTAGCATACCCTGAATGCTTACTACAGATGCTATCCACCTCTATCTCAGACCACTCTCCTCTTTTCCTTTCTCTGGAGGATCATCTTCTGCATCGTAAGCGATTCCGCTTTGAGACGTTTTGGGTTAAGATAGATGGCTTCATGGAGGCAGTGCAGGAAGGATGGGTTTGTGATGAGGCTATCACGGATCCTTTTGTGCGACTAGATTCTCTATTGAGGAACTGTGCTAAACACCTGACAGCGTGGGGTCAGAGGGAGATTGGCAACATCAAGATGCAGATGGCAGTCGCAAACTTGGTGATCTTAAGGTCTGACTGCGTGCAAGAATCAAGGGTGCTTTCTGAGCAAGAGATATGGCTCCAAGCTCGTTGAAACGTTTGGTGCGTGGATTGGCATCGCTGGAGAGGACGATTGCGAGGCATCGGTCTAGGATGAGATGGTTGCAGGCCGGTGATGCTAACACCAATTTGTTTCATCTTGTGGCTAATGGGAGGAAGGCTAGGAACTTCATCCCGGCGATTTCAGTGGCGGGTCAAACCACTCCTGACCAAATAGGCAAGGAGGAGGCGTTTCATGAAGCCTACAACGAGTTGCTTGGAAAGAACACACCCAGGCAGCACGCTTTGGACTTAGACTTTCTGGGCATGGAGCCAATTGACCTCTCGTTCCAGGATCAGATGTTTCAGGAGGAGGAGACATGGAAGGTCATTAAGGAAATGCCTGATGATCGTGCGCCTGGCCCGGATGGGTTTACAGGCATGTTCTTTCAGAAAGCATGGCCGATACTGAAAGGAGATGTGATTGCTGCTTTACACAAGTTGTTGCTTGGCAATTGGAGGGGGTTTGACAGGCTCAACTAGGCTCTGATCTCGCTCATTCCTAAGAATACGGACGCTAGTCAGATCAATGATTTCAGACCTCTGAGCCTTGTCCATAGTTTTCCCAAGATCGCCTCAAAGCTTCTGGCATCTCGGTTGCGCTGGCGCATGGGTGATTTGGTTAGCGTGAACCAGTCGGCATTCATAAAGGGACACAATATTCATGACAACTTCTTATTGGTGAGACAAATGGCGAGAAAATTGCATAAGCGGAGGACCAAAGGTGTGCTTCTCAAACTAGAGATATCCCGTACCTTTGACTCTTTGTCCTGGCCATTCCTATTTGAAGTTCTTCGGGCCAAGGGTTTCTTGTGCACATGGAGATCGTGGATTGCCACTATGCTAAGAATGGCGAGCTCTAGAGTGGTGGTTAATGGCAGCATTGGGGAGAAAATTATGCATGTTTGTGGCCTACGACAGGGAGAACCCCTATCCCCACTCCTCTTCATGATCGCTATGGATGTGCTCACAGCTATGAGGATCAAAGCTCAAGAGGGGCTGGTGCTCAGTAAGATTCCTGGATGCTTACCTATGCAACACCTCTCGCTTTATGCGGATGATGTTGTGTTGTTTATTAGACCGTCGAGACCTGACCTGATGTTTGTCAAAGAGGCAATCATGATATTTGGAGAGGCCTCAGGCCTGAGGATTAACTATGTAAAATCGTCGGCCATTATGATTCGAGTGGAAGAGGAATACGAGGAACTTGTGAGGCAAGTGTTACCGTGGAAAATGGAGAAGTTTCCTTTCAAATATCTCGGGCTACAATTGGGCATCAGACAACTCACACGTTCTGAATGGCAGCCAATTGTGGATGATGTGCTGAATATTGTTCCAGGTTGGCAGAGGGGTTTGGTCACGAGGCCGGGTCGGCTTATTTTGGTCAATCAAGTGGTTCGAGCTTGCCCCACTCATCACTTAATGGTGGCAGAAGCGCCCAAGTTGGTGATCTAGAGGGTGGACAAGGGGTGTCGTGCGTTCTTTTGGGCTGGTTCTGACACTGTCCATGGAGGGAAGTGTGTTGTAGCCTGGCAGCGGGTTTGTCGTCCTAAAGGACTGGGAGGACTTGGTGTGATTGATTTGCACAGGCATGGGATTGCTCTTAGATTGCGGTTGGAATGGATCAAACATACTGACAGCTCGCGGCCTTGGCAAGGACTGAATTTTACATCTGACAAGCAAGTGTTGATAGCGTTTGACAGTTTGGTCAAGTGGCAGCTTGGGGAGGGGTCCAGTGTACTGTTTTGGAGAGATCCCTGGCTAAATGGAGCTTGAATTGCTGAAATTGCTCCCCCGGTAGTGGACAAGGTTAGGACACAAGTAGTGAACAAAAGAAACATTAAGGAAGCGATGCATCTACACGCCTGGACGTCGGACATTGTTGGAGAGATGTCGACTAAGGGGTTGATTTAGTTCGTCCATCTCTAGGACAAACTGATTGAGGTGGATCTCATTCCCGCTATGGAGGACAAGTCGATCTGGTAATGCGATGCCTCAGACATGTATACGGCTAGCTCTGCTTACAAGATGTTGTACGAAGGGGGCATGAAATTCCAATGTGCATCTACAGTTTGGCGGTGCTAGGCACCGCTCACTTGCAAGATATTTATATGGGTGGCCTTCCACTATCAGCTATGGACGTCAGGCCATAGATTCAGACATGGACCGCATGATCAGACCTATGTCTGCTATCTGTGTGATCAGGAGGAGGACACTATGGACCACATATTACTTTAGTGCGTTTTCGCTCGACAGGTCTGGTTCCTCGGTTGCACGAGACTTGGCATAGATGTGTCCTCTTGCCAACGGTGGCAGATAACCTGGAGGAGTGGTGGACAAGGTCAAGGAAGCATATCCACAAGACCTACCGCAAAGGTTTTGATACATTTTGCATTCTAGTTTGCTGGAACTTAAGGAAACAGAGAAATTACAGGGTTTTTGCTTCACATGCTATCACGAATGAATGGGGCACTGCTAAGCTGATACACCAGGAACTCTTGAGATGGGTGTCGGCAGGAGGGAGAGGAGTCCAACATCTAGTTGAGGAGTAGTGTGCGTGTGTTGGAGTTATGTGCTCGATGTGCCAACCGGATGTGGATGGCCGTCAATTATAATTCTTGAATATAACCTCTACCGTCTAAATATCAATGGCACACGTTTTGCGTACTCTCAAAAAAATAATCATGTGAATCAAATACGCACTTAGGCTAGTCATAGTGGAGAATAAGTTACAATAGTGTCATGCATATGACACTAGTCTATGTTACTATCTTCAAGGTGGGAAGTACCCTATTCAGTGTCATAAGTTGTTGTATTTATTAGCTTCTAGACTCATTTTGTCCTGAAAAGCGCTATGTGATGGTAACATATTAAGTTACCATGAACACATCTTTTCTCATTAACTACGTATCACATTTTAATGTTAGATACATCCATATCTAGACAAATCCAAGACAAGTAATATGGATCGGAGGGAGTATTATTATAGGCAACCTTATAACTGAGATTGCTGTATGAGTGATGACTATATATGAAGGTAACATCATATAGCCAGCACTTTACTGTACTATTAACCATGCAGTGGCGATGTCCATCCCCTTCTTGAAGGCGTCGTCGCGGTCCTCATTGACCATTCTATATAATATTTTCGACGATTAAAATTCTTAGAAATTTTCCTACGTTAGTCCTTTGATTCATAGTATTAGATGTTGTAGGATTTTTTCTATGAAAAATCTTTTGTACTATTTTTCATAGAAAATCTAACATCCAGTTCAACTTCTTTTTACAATTCCTTTTTTTTCGAAGCATCAACACTCCCGTATGTCACTCGAATCATATATTTTTCCTATTCCCGCGTTTTCAGAATCCTGCGAACTAAAGACCCCCTTAGACTAGTCATAGTGGGGAGTAAGGAGTTGTTTGGTTTGAGATTAAGTTTGCCAAAGGTTGCCTAATAGCGTGTTTGTTTTGTGGGAATTAAAATGGGGAATGGGAGTAGAAGGGCAAGAAGAATAAAAGTCCAGTGATTATTTGGAGGGAATGGGAGTTGAGGGTGCCAATTCCCATCAATTTATTACCATAGGGGACCCTATTAATTTGTGGGCAGACTTTCAACCCAAACTAATTCCCATCATATACCAAACAAGAGAATGGGAGTAAAGTTCTACTTCCCACGCCTACTCCCTCGATGAACGCTCTTTCCTCTTCCCAAACAGACTATAAGATTAGGCAAGTTTGACCAACTTAGGTGTGTGTTTGGTTCAAGCCATATCTTAGGCATGCCACACTCGGGTCCCACACCACATACACTCAAAAAGTATGGCAAGATTCCCTTAGGCTTGCCAACTTGTGGCTCTCATTTTAAAAAACTAACATTAGACAAGTTTGGCAACATTGTATGGCAAAATGTGGCACTCCTGGGCCTAGAACCAAACAACCCCTAACTTTACACTAGTGTCATGCATATGACACTAGTCTATGTTACTACCTTCATAGTGGGAAGTATCATAAAGGTAGTGTCATAGGTTGTTTTATTTATTAGCTTCTAGACTCATTTTTTCTTGAGAAGCGCTATGTGATGGTAACATGTGAAGTTACCGCAAACACACCTTTCCTCATTAACTACCTACCATATTTTAGTGTTAGATACATCTGTATCTAGACAAATTCAAGACAAGTAATATGGATCGAAGGGAGTACTATTAGAGGTAACTTTATAACTAAGATTGTTGTATGAGTGATGACTATATATGACAAGGCAACATCGTATAGCTAGCAGTTTACTGTACTATTAAACGTGTGGTTGCGATGTTCGTCCAGTGGCGGCGATGTTCGTCCCTTTCTTGAAGGCGTCGTCGCGGACCTCATTGCCCGTCTTGTTGCTCTAGGGGAATCCCTGATCCTTGAATCGGGCGGTGGCGGTGCTTTGGTGTCATAACCTTCCGGAAGGCACCGTATCATGGTTCATTGTATGCGGCTTCATCTCTTCGCGGTGGCATGTTTACGGTTGAGGCCTCAGATAGCTCTTGTAGTGGTAGGGGGTGGTGTTGCCGCGACCAGCGCCTATGTATCTAACCTTGGGTGTGTGCGTGTGTTGGGGTGGCGTGTGTTTGTATCAGCTTGTTGATGGTTGTTTCTTTATATATAAAGCGGGGCGAAATCCTTTTCGGTTACTACTAACCATGCTCAATCAGTATCTAGACAAATATAAGACAAGTTACATGGATAGAAGGGAGTAGTATTTTTTTCACCTTCTCTCCATCTCTTTCTTAATATTTATTGTATCTATTAGGAGCACGGATATGGCCAGACTCTTGCATAACAGCCTACTCCCTTCACTTTTTCATGTCTCTTTTCTTCATGTGGGTAAAACAATCATGTAAGCAGGCTATAAACCTTCTATTGTACTTGCTCTAAATGGAACTTAAGTTTGTTAGTTTTGCTTCCATAATTCCTATTAATTTTTGTTGGTTTCGCTTCCACAATTCCTATTGATTTTTTTCTCAACTGACTCCATCTCTTCGGTTCTTGGAAAATAAATCCCTCGCAAAGCTGCAAAGCAATCAAAAGAAAACAAAATAAATTGATAGTAGTAAGAAATCCTTCTGTGGTTGTTTACACAATCACATAATGTCTTCCTTATATTTGCTTATGAATTCTCTTCCCACAACATATCGCAATCTCAACCCAACCAAGAAAAAAAATGCTATGTTGACCCTTCCCACAACATTATCTCAATCTCAACCCAATCGCGAATTGAGTGTACACATGGTTAGGTTTCTTGTGGTGTAACCAGCCCATCAGGGTTCTAGTCCTAGACTTGGCATTGATGCTCTCATTTTCCTGCATTTATTCCAGGCTTTCTGACAATGTTTGTTCAGTGGGAGGAGATTTTTTTCGTCGACTAGGAGACGCCTGTGGTGACTTCATCAATCTCAAGATGTGATGTCGGGTTACTATCTCAAAGGTGCTCATGAGGGTAGGATGTGCGTGCGTGCGTTCATAGGGGTGAGTGTATGTGGGGCATGTGTGATTGTACTGTGTTAAAAAAATCTCAACCTAATAAAAAATCTATATTGACCCTTCCCGTAGCATATGTTAATCTCAACCCAATCAATAATTTTTTTATGTTGAACCACTAGAATGAAGTTTCACCATTGCAACGCACAGGTATTTAGCTAGTGTCGTTAAAAGCGGGTATAATCGATGGTTTATAATACACTTCATATGATATTTTTATCTATATGAAGAACAAAATAGTGGACTCTCGTGCAAAAATCAACCTCTACACACATGCTTCTAGGTTAAAAAAACAAAAGTAAAGAGAAAGAGAGAAAGCGTGAAAAAATTAAGATAATAGCAACCTTATAGCCAACCCTATTATATGAATGATTAAAAATATTAGTTTTTAATAGCATGATAGTTTTATAAGCGAGTTACCAGAAATGCACTTTGGCACATGGGAGCATATGCTCCTACTATTGGATAAACATTTTAAAATATCAAAAAATTCCAAACAAAACTTTGGCATGTACATCTCGATATTCTATATGGGCACGCCCTCACAAAAAACCTTTAAATTTTGTGGTTTGTGTAAAAAAAGAAGACAAAATAATGTCTAGTGAAAAGCCCTTTTAACATCAAATTTTATCTTTTTTCACATGCGACACAAAATTTATCCATTTTTCACGAAACAACTTTGTGAGCATTGCTACCTCTTGAGCACTGCGTTGGTTTTTCCTTGAAGAGGAAAGGGTGATGCAGTAAAGCAGCGTAAGTATTCCCTCATTTTCTGAGAACCAAGGTATCAATCCACTAGGAGGCCACGCACAAGTCCCTCACACCTACACAAACAAATAAATCCTCGCAACCAACGCGGTAAGGGGTTGTCAATCCCTACACCGTCACTTATGAGAGTGAGATCTGATAGATATGATAAGATAATATTTTTGGTATTTTATGATAAATATGCAAAGTAAAATAGAAGGCAATAAAAATAACTAAGTGTTGGAAGATTAATATGATGGAAAATAGACCCGGGGGCCATAGGTTTCATTAGTGGCTTCTCTCGAGAGCATAAGTATTACGGCGGGTGAACAAATTACTGTTGAGCAATTGACAGAATTGAGCATAGTTATGAGAATATCTAGGTATGATCATGTATATCGGCATCACGTACGAGACAAGTAGACCGACTCCTGCCCGCATCTACTACTATTACTCCACACATCGATTGCTATCCAGCATGCATCTAGAGTATTAAGTTCATAAGAACAGAGTAACATTTTAATCAAGATGACATGATGTAGAGGGATAAACTCATGCAATATGATATAAACCCCATCTTGTTATCCTTGATTGCAACAATACAATACGTGCCTTGCTGCCCCTACTGTCACTGGGAAAAGACACCGCAAGCTTGAACCCAAAGCTAAGCACTTCTCCCATTGCAAGAAAGATCAATCTAGTAGGCCAAACCAAACTGATAATTCAAAGAGACTTGCAAAGATAACCAATCATACATAAAAGAATTCAGAGAAGATTCAAATATTGTTCATAGATAAACTTGATCATAAACCCACAATTCATCGGTCTCAACAAACACACCGCAAAAGAAGATTACATCGAATAGATCTCCACGAGAGAGGGTGAGAACATTCTATTGAGATCCAAAAAGAGATAAGAAGCCATCTAGCTAATAACTATGGACCCGAAGGTCTGAGGTAAAATACTCACACATCATCGGAGAGGCTATGGTGTTGATGTAGAAGCCCTCCGTGATCGATGCTCCCTCTGGCGGAGCTCCAGAACAGGCCCCAAGATGGGATCTCACGGGCACAGAAGGTTGCGGTGGTGGAATTAGGTTTTTGGCTCCGTATATGGTAGTTTGGGGGTACATAGGTATATATAGGAGGAAGGAGTACGTCGGTGGAGCAACATGGGGCCCACGAGGATGGAGGGCGCGCTTGGGGGGGGGGGGGGTAGGCGCGCTCCCTACCTCGTGCCCTCCTGGTTGATGTCTTGACGTAGGGTCCAAGTCCTTTGGATCATGTTCGTTCCGAAAATCACGTTCCCGAAGGTTTCATTCCGTTTGGACTCCGTTTGATATTCTTTTTTTGCGAAACTCTGAAATAGGCAAAAAACAACAATTCTGGGCAGGGCCTCCGGTTAATAGGTTAGTTCCAAAAGTAATACAAAAGTGTATAATAAAGCCCAATAATGTCCAAAACAAAATATAATATAGCATGGAACAATAAAAATATTATAGATACGTTGGAGACGTATCAAGCATCCCCAAGCTTAATTCCTGCCCGTCCTCGAGTAGGTAAATGATAAAAACAGAATTTTTGATGTGGAATGCTACTTGGCATAATTTTAATGTAATTCTTCTTAATTGTGGTATGAATATTCAGATCTGAAAGATTCAAGATAAAATTTCAATATTGACATAAAAATAATAATACTTAAAGCATACTAACTAAGCAATTACGTCCTCTCAAAATAACATGGCCAAAGAAAGTTCATCCCTACAAAATCATATAGTTTAGTCATGCTCCATTTTCGTCACACAAGAATGCTCTCATCATGCACAACCCCAATTACAAGCCAAGCAATTGTTTCATACTTTAGTAATCTCAAACCTTTTCAACCTTCACGCAATACATGAGCGTGAGCCATGGATATAGCACTATGGGTGGAATAGAATATAACGATGGGGGTTATGTGGAGAAGACAAAAAGGCAGAAAGTCTCACATCAATGAGGCTAATCAATGAGCTATGGAGATGCCCATCGATTGATGTTAATGCAAGGAGTTGGGATTGCCATGCAACGGATGCACTAGAGCTATAAATATATGAAAGCTCAACAAAAGAAACTAAGTGGGTGTGCATCCAACTTGCTTGCTCACGAAGACCTAGGGCATTTGAGGAAGCCCATTGTTGGAATATACAAGCCAATTTATATAATGAAAATTCCCACTAGTGTATGAAAGTGACAAAACAAGAGACTCTCTATCATGAAGATTATGGTGCTACTTTGAAGCACAAGTGTGGTAAAAAGGATAGTAACATTGTCCCTTCTCTCTTTTTTTGGGCCTTCCTTTTTTATGGCCTTTCTCTTCTTCTTTTTTCCTCACTTGGGACAATGCTCTAGAAAATGATGATCATCACACTTCTATTTATTTACAACTCAATGATTACAACTCGATACTAGAACAAAGTATGACTCTATATGAATGCCTCCGGCGGTGTACCGGGATATGCAATGAACCAAGAGTGACATGTATGAAAGAATTATGAATGGTGGCTTTGCCACAAATACTATGTCAACTACATGATCATGCAAGCAATATGACAATGATAAACGTGTCATGATAAACGGAACGGTGGAAAGTTGCATGGCAATATATCTCGGAATGGCTATGGAAATGCCATAATAGGTAGGTATGGTGGCTGTTTTGAGGAAGATATAAGGAGGTTTATGTGTGAAAGAGCATATCATATCACAGGGTTTGGATGCACCAGCGAAGTTTGCACCAACTCTCAATGTGAGAAAGGGCAATGCACGGTACCGAATAGGCTAGCAATGATGGAAAGGTGAGAGTGCGTATAATCCATGGACTCAACATTAGTCATAAAGAACTCACATACTTATTGCAAAAATCTACAAGTCATCAAAAACCAAGCACTACGCGCATGCTCCTAGGGGAATAGATTGGTAGGAAAAGACCATCGCTCGTCCCCGACCGCCACTCATAAGGAGGACAATCAAAGAATACCTCATGTTTCAAATTTGTTACATAACTTTTACCATACATGCATGCTACGGGACTTGCAAACTTCAACACAAGTATTTCTCAAATTCACAACTACTCAACTAGCAAAACTTTGATATCACTACATCCATGTCTCAAAACAATCATCAAGCATCAAACTTCTCTTAGTATTCAACACACTCATAAGAAACAATTTACTAGTCTTGAATACCTAGCATATTAGGATTATTTAAGCAAATTACCATGTTGTTTAAGACTCTCAAAATAATCTAAGTGAAACATGAGAGAATAATAGTTTCTATAAAACAAAACCACCACCGTGCTCTAAAAGATATAAGTGAAGTACTAGAGCAAAAACTATATAACTCAAAAGATATAAGTGAAGCACATAGAGTATTCTAATAATTTCCGAATCCTGTGTGTTTCTCTCAAAAGGTGTGTATAGCAAAGATGATTGTGGTAAACTAAAAATCAAATACTCAAATCATACAAGACGCTCCAAGCAAAACACATATCATGTGGTGAATAAAAATATAGCTCCAAGTAAAGTTACCGATGGAAGTAGACGAAAGAGGGGATGCCTTCCGGGGCATCCCCAAGATTTGGCTTTTAGGTGTCCTTAGATTATCTTGGGGTGCCATGGGCATCCCCAAGCTTAGGATCTTGCCACTCCTTGTTCCATAATCCATCAAATCTTTCACTCAAAACTTGAAAACTTCACAACACAAAACTCAGCAGAAAATCTCGTGAGCTCCGTTAGCGAAAGAAAACAAAAGACCACTTCAAGGTACTGTAATGAACTTGTTATTTATTTATATTGGTGTTAAACCTACTATATTACAACTTCTCTATGGTTTATAAACTATTTTACTAGCCATAGATTCATGAAAATATGCAAACAACACACGAAAACAGAATCTGTCAAAAACAGAACAGACTGTAGTAATCTGTAACTAACGCAAACTTCTGGAACTCCAAAAACTATACAAAAATAGGACGACCTAGAAAATTTGTTTATTGATTAGCAGAAACTGTAATCAATATTTTATCATGTTCTGATGATTTTTAACAATTATTTTCATGAACAGAAAGTTTATGTAATTTTCAGCAAGATCAAATAACTATGATCCAAGAAGATCCTATAGGTTAAACTTGGCACAAGCACTAATTAAAACATAAAAAGACATCTAACCAGAGTCTAGATCAATAATTTATTCCTAAACATAAGAAAAAAGCAAAAAACTAAAAATAAAATTGGATTGCCTCCCAACAAGCGTTATCGTTTAACGCCCCTAGCTAGGCATAATAGCAAGGATAGATCTAGGTATTGCCATCTTTGGTAGGCAATCCATAAGTGGCTCTCATAATAGATTCGCAAGGTAATTTTATTTTCTTTCTAGGGAAGTGTTCCATGCCTTTCCTCAACGGAAATTGGAATCTAATATTCCCTTCCTGCATATCAATAATTGCACCAATCGTTCTAAGGAAAGGTCTACCAAGAATAATAGGACATGAACGATTGCAATCTATATCAAGAACAATAAAATCTATGGGCACATAATTCCTATTTGAAACAATAAGAACATCATTAATTCTTCCCATAGGTTTCTTAATAGTGGAATACGCTAGGTGCAAGTTTAGAGAGCAATCATCAAATTCACGGAAACCTAGTAAATCGCGTAAAGTTTTTGGAATCGTGGAAACACTAGCTGCCGGGGAAAACTGCCTCCACGAGCACCTATGGGGACGGAGCCCCTTTCGGTTCGGCGGGGGGCGGAGGTCGCACGAAGAGCAGATCGAGGCGGGGCACACGAGCGGTTTTTACCCAGCTTCAAAGCTCTCCGGAGAGATAATACTCCTACTGCTGCTTTGTGGTTTGTATTGAGTTCTTGCTCGGGAGCGCTGGGTGCTACAGTACACTCAAGCAGCTAACGAGACCGAGCGTGAGTGTGCTACTGTTCGTCCTCCTCCTCTATGTTGTGCATGGGCCTCCTTTTATATGCTCAAGGGGTCTCCAACAGGTGGCAACGTAGGCAAGGGCAAAAATGGAAAGGTGCTGCGGTAGGTACAGCTACCTACATAGTGTATCATACCTAACCCTGACGGCAGGGGACAAGGGCATTAAATGCCTATCTACGTCGCCCAAACAGTGCAGAAAAGGGACCGTCAGGGACGCCACTGCTCGCCGTGATGGCGATCTTTGTCAGCGCCGCTTGCCACAGTGCACCCCTGGCTGCACAGCCTCTCGCCACGTACGCCTGGAAGGGTCCTAGAGCGACACGTTGGTAGGTGAGCTGGAGCGCGGGTACAGAGTGGTTGCTTGCCGCGGCAAGCGCCTTGCCGCGGTCGTTGTCTTGTCGCGTCCGGAAGCTTGTCGCTCGCCGGGTCCTGCCGGGACGCATGGCGCGTCGCAGCAAGTTCCTTGAGATGCCTTGGTTGGCCTTCCCGGCAAGCTCCTCTCGCCGTGGCTTGGTGCCTTGAGTGGCCTTCCCGGCAAGCTCCTCTTTCCGGGGCCTTGTCTCCTTGGCTTAAATACTTTGTTCTTGAATGGCTCCAAAGGAACCATGGGG
This sequence comes from Aegilops umbellulata, assembly GCA_032464435.1. NCBI lineage: Eukaryota > Viridiplantae > Streptophyta > Magnoliopsida > Poales > Poaceae > Aegilops > Aegilops umbellulata. The sequence goes on along the minus strand of CP136056.1, from coordinate 329,515,746 downwards.
GTCCTTGGCGGTCACCCGGCAAGCCTTGCCGCGGGACGCTGCGACTGCCCATGCACAAGTTCGGGATACTAGGGTACCCCTGCTCTAGTACACCGACAGGAGCCCCCGGGCCTGGGCCATACACGGTGCCGAGCGCTGTTGGGCCAGGCCCAAAACAGGGCACGAGCATGCGCGGCCTGGGTTGCGCTGCATCTGACTCCGTATCCACCGCGCCCTCCCCGAACGGCACGCGTCGTTTGCGACGTCGTGGGAGAGATCGTGGGTGGTTTCTTTATTCGGAAGGGCGAAACGTCCGCTCCCTCCCTCCTGAGGCGTGGAGGCGTGGTCTTCGAGGCGTCCACTCCCCACGATCACGGGGTGGGGATAGGTCGCCTCATCCGTCGCCTCGGTTCTGCACGCACGCCACGATGCTTCCATGCGCTTGGGGTGGCGAACGGTGGAGGCGGAAAACCGGGCCGTCGTGGGTCGATGCAGTGGGTCGGTCCCAGTTCCCTGCTCCTGCTGTGTCTTGATTAGCTGAGCGGGGCGGCCGAGCCCCCACCCCATTCCTTTATAAGGAGTGGGAGGGGGGACGGAGGCCCATATTCTTTCATCTCCTCTTTCCTTCAGCTTCTGCTCCCCTCTCTCTCATTCGCCATGGAGAAAGGGAACCCTGGTCCTTCAACGGTGGCGGCGAGGGTCGCCGCTAGGCAACGCGTCCCTCCCTCTCCCGCACCCGTGGCGGCAGAGCCAGCCGTAAGGGGAAGAGGGAGGGGGCGAGGCCATGGGCGAGGTCGAGGGCGAGGCCGAGGCGCTCGGGGAAGAGGTGGACGGGGCGGCTCGCCGGCCTCGCCTCCGCCAGCGGCTCCTCTTCCCATGGCGGTCCATATTGGGGACGACCCTTGCGAGTTCTTTGTCAGGCTGCGTCGGCCGCCTCGTCGTCGCCTTCGTCTCCCGACTCCATTTGCAAGCGCGATGGAGTTGGATCCGCCCGAGACACTGAGGCTGCACATGAGGGGCTGCGGAATCAGCGGTATGCGAGTCCGCGTTGACTTCCCGGCCCCTGATGTGATGTATCTTGGTCGAGGGTGGAAGATGTTCGCCCGTATCCACAGCCTGACGGAGGGGCTCACCCTCCATTTTAAGCTAATGGAGGGCAGTCTCCTCTCCGTCAAGGTCTTCGGGTGCTTCGAGACTCGGGCAAGATGCTGCGTGGACAGCTCCTCCGATAGCGAAGACTCCTCCTCAGACGGGAGTGACGAGGAGGACAGCGGCAGCGACAACGAGGGTAGCAGGCGGCAGGATGACGGGTCCGGCTATGTGTCGGGCGCCGCTCCGTGCGGCACCGGCGACCCCATCATCCGCGTCGCCGGCTCCTTCAGCTTCTTGGGGTCGTCTCCTTGGGCGGCTGGCGTAGGGAGGCTGCGGAAGAGGAAGAGGGCAGGCGGCAAGGCCGTCAACTCGGAGTACGTGGGTGCGACGCCCTCGACAGCGTGCTGACGTCCTGCTGCCTCGTCTTCGAGCCCTGCCTCCGGCGCCGCCATCACCACCCAGCCTTTGGACGACCACCAAGATGTTCTCTTGGTGTCTTCTGCCACTTGTAGCTCGCCTAGGCGCCCCTTTTGCCCTTTTCGCCTTCTTGACCCACCTCCTGACTAAGATTGCAGCCCTCGGCGACTCTGGTTCGCCGTGGGTGAGTCTTTGTACTAGTAGCCCCCGGCAAGACTGGCTTGCCGGGGTCCAGATGCTGGTCATGTTATGAAAACAATCTATTAGGGCCGCGACAAGCTATCTTGTAATATAACTCTATTTCGGGTCATGATTGCAATGTTATTCCCTTTACTTGATTCCTTCCTTTGTATGTTTTTGCCCTACGCTTTTAGGGAACTTGCCGGTGTAGGCACCTTTGCCGCGAGCGCTGAGTGCGGGACGTCAGCGGCCTGCTGGCGGTGCCGTTACCGACAAGAAACCTTGTCGCGACTAGTCGCAGCTCGCTTAAGTTGTTGAGTGAACTTGAAACAAAGTAAGGGCACGACTCTAGTCGCAGCACACTTAAACTGTTGAGCGAACTCGAAACAAAGTAAGGGCGCAACTAGCCACGAGCCGGTTCCTTCGTGCACAGGTTTTCCATACAAAGCATGGTCGTTCAAGGAAGATAACTTAAATTTTTTAAGAATTTGATTGCTCAAACATTGGCAACTTAGCTTTTCTGTTGTTTGCTTCCTAGCAAGGCGAAACTTTTTTGAACGACGCCTGGTCCACATCATTATCTTCTCCTCCCCCCCGGCAAACTTGTGGGCGAGAGGAACCTTCCTTTCCTTGAGAAAAGAGAGAAGACATAATAATGATATGGAGCCTGATGGCTCGTTGTTGCTTACCGGGGTTTGGCGATGCACAAAGTGTCAGATAACTCATGCAAAAAAAATAAAAAGCATGAAATTGACAAGATGTGCGGAGCACATGAGCTTTACTTATGCACAGAGTCTGCGCCTGGCTTTGTACAAAGGATTACATGCAACAGCGGCAAGACTTGTACAAAAGGTGGTTGCCGGAACAGGGTCCGACAACCGCGCCTCACGGGTAAAACTTACGAAGATGCTCGATGTTCCAAGAGTTGCTCACCGGAATGCCATCTTCGGTCTCAAGGCGGACAGCGCCAGGCCTAGTGACTCGTTTCACCCGGTAAGGGCCTTCCCACTTTGGCGTCAACTTGTTGGAATTCTTGGCGGACTGAACGCGCCGAAGAACAAGGTCGCCTTCCTCGAGACTTCTGGCGTTAACTTTGCGGCTATGGTAGCGGCGCAAAGCTTGCTGGTAGCGAGCAGCTCGCATAGCAGCCTAAAGACGGTCTTCCTCAAGGAGCAGCGCGTCATCTTCCCGCAGCTGCTCTTGCTCAAGCTCATCATAAGCGAGCACTCGAGGTGACCCGTATACGAGTTCCATGGGGATAACTGCCTCTGCTCCATAGACTAGAGCGAAAGGTGTCTGGCCAGTGGCTCGATTTGGCGTCGTCCTGATCGACCAAAGAACCACCGGCAGCTCCTCGATCCATTTTCTTCCCCACTTGTGCAGCCTGTCGAAAGTCCTGGTCTTGAGTCCATGCAACACTTCAGCATTTGCCCTCTCCGCTTGACCGTTGCTCCTGGGGTGAGCAACAGAAGCGAAGCAGACCTTGGCGCCAAGATCTTGGACGTACTGCATGAAGGTGCGGCTCGTGAATGGCATACCGTTGTCGGTGATGATCATGTTAGGGATCCCGAAGCGGCAAACAATCGACCTGAAGAACTTGACTGCTGACTGTGCTGTCACCTTCCTCACTGCTTCCACTTCCGGCCACTTTGTGAACTTGTCGATCGCAACGTACAAGTACTCAAAGCCCCCGACTGCTCGGGGGAAGGGGCCGAGAATGTCGAGCCCCCAGACCGAAAATGGACAGGATAAAGGGATCGTCTAGAGAGCTTGAGCTGGCTGGTGTATCTGCTTGGAATGGAACTGGCACGCTTCACACTTGGTTACTTGTGCAGTTGCATCCTGGAGGGCTGTCGGCCAAAAGAAACCTTGCCGGAACGCTTTGCCGGCAAGTGCTCTTGCGCCAATGTGGTGACCACATATGCCTCCATGTATCTCTGCCAACAGCTTCTGTCCATCTTCCCTGTGAATACACTTTAATTTCACACCGTTGAGTCTTCTTCTGTACAGTGCGTTGTCGATGAACTGGTACATACTTGACTGTCGGGCTACTCTTTCCGCTTCTTCTTGCTCTTCGGGAAGTTCTCCTGTCTGAAGGAAACGGACGATCTGCTGTGCCCATGCTGGAGCTTGTGGCTCGACAACAAGGACTAAAGGCATATCTGCTGCTGCGAGAACATCCGCTTCTACGGCGAGAACTTGCGGCTCAGCCGGAGCTTCACGTTCCCCAGCAAGCTTGCCGGAGCAAAACTTGTCGGGAGCGTCTGCTTCAACGAAACAAACCCTGGGGCTTGTCGGAGCAGACTGCTCCTCAGCACTCTTGGTGTTGATCTTGGGGACCTTTTTGGCGGCGGCTTCGGGAAGCTCTGCCGGAAAATAGTCACCAGAAATCAACTTTCTCTTCTTGCTCTGTCCAGTTGATGGCGTCACAGACTGTTGAGTCAGCTTGAGCAGAAAGATCCCTGGTTCCACAGGTAACTTAAATGCTGCGCACTTTGACAGGCCATCGGCGATGTCGTTCTAAGCTCTTGGAACATGTTCCATCTGTAGGCCGACAAAGCGCTCTTCTAGCTTCCTCACTTCATCAACGTAAGCTTCCATCAACGGACTCTGGTAATTCTTGTTCACTTGGCGGACGACAAGCTGCGAGTCACCCCTGACAATGAGCTTCTTGATCCCAAGGTCTGCCGCGATCCTGAGACCGGCAAGCAATCCTTCATACTCTGCAGTATTGTTTGTTGCTTGCTCCTTGGGAAAGTGCATCTGGACTATGTACTTGAGGTGCTCTCCGGTGGGTGCGACAAGCAGCACGCCAGCACCGGCGCCTTGCAGCGAAAAGGCACCATCAAAGTACATCGGCCACTCTTTGCTTGCTTCCTTGACGGGGATGCTTGTCTCTGGAATTTCTTCATCTGGTGTTGGCGTCCACTCTGCTATGAATTCTGCCAATGCTCTGCTTTGGATAGTTGAAGTGCCCTCGAACTTGAGGCCAAAGCTTGACAGTTCCAGTGCCCACTCAACAATCCTGCCTGTTGTTTCTGGATTCTGTAGTATCCTCTTCAGTGGAAAGCGAGTGACAACTGTGATCTCATGTGCTTGGAAGTAATGGCGCAGCTTTCTCGAGGCCATGAGAAGGCCGAAAAGCAATTTCTGCACACCAGAGTACCTTGACCTAGCCCCCTGCAGAAGGGAACTGACAAAGTAGACTGGGCGCTGCACCATTTTCTTCTGTATCTCCTCGGGCGCCTGCGTAGATCCATCTTTGTCGGGACCAGAGCTTGTCGAGGAAGCCCCCTGCTTGTCGCTGGATGCGCTTGCCATGGTTGCTGGCTCATCATCTGCCTCCCTCTCCGCTACTAACGCAGCACTAACCACTTGATTGGTTGCCGCCAGATATAGCAGCAACTTCTCTTGTGACTTAGGAGCGACAAGTATTGGAGTGGAGGACGGGTATCTCTTCAAGTCCTGCAGCGCATCCTCCGCTTCCGGAGTCCATTTCATTGGACCTGCCTTTTCCAAAAATTTTAAAAATGGCAGGGCGCGCTCAGCCGACTTAGAGATAAACCTGCTGAGAGCCGCCATGCAGCCGGCAAGTCTTCGTACATCCTTGACGCGCTTTGGTGCTTCAATCTGCTCAATGGCCTTGATCTTGTCGTGATTGGCTTCAATTCCCCACTGAGACACGAAGAACCCGAGAAGCTTGCCGGAAGGGACTCCAAACACGCACTTCTCGGGGTTGAGCTTGAGGCTGATCTTGCGCAGATTTGCAAAAGTCTCTTCTAAATCTTGAATCAGAGTTGCTTTGTCCCTGCTCTTGACCACTATGTCCATGTAGGCTTCCACATTTCTGTGTATTTGTGACTCAAAAGCAGTATGGACGACCCTTGCAAATGTTGAACCAACATTCTTTAAACCGAAAGGCATCCGTACGAAACAGTATGTGCCACATGGAGTGATGAATGCGGTTTTCTCCTCATCCTCTTCTGCCATGAAGATCTGATGATATCCTGAGTATGCGTCAAGAAATGAAAGCAAATCACATCCGGCCATGGAGTCAACAATCTGGTCAATGCGCGGCAAGGGAAATGGGTCTTTGGGACAAGCTTTGTTAACATCGGTAACGTCGATACAAAGCCTCCATTTCCCGTTTGCCTTGCGCACGACTACAGGATTGGCCAACCACGTGGGATGGAGCACTCCTCTGACGAGGCCTGCTGCTTCCAACTTCTTGATCTCTTCTGCGATGAATTCTTGGCGCTCCACTGCTTGCTTCCTGACTTTCTGCTTGACGGGCCGCGCATGAGGACAGACGACGAGGTGGTGCTCAATTACTTTCCTGGGAACACCGTGGATGTCAGACGGTTGCCACGCAAACACATCGACATTCGCCCGCAGGAAAGCAATGAGCGCGCTTTCCTATTTAGGGTCGAGGGTGGCACTGATGGTGAAAGTACCACCAGTGCCGTCCTCCTTGGCGGACACCTTCTTGGTCGCTGGCGGAGCTGCCATCGTCTTCTTATAGTTGCCGGTGGAGCTCGATGGTGCGTCCTCGACGGTAGCGCAGCACTCCGAAGAGGTGCGCTTGCCGGAGTGGGCATCAAAACTCTTGTCGGACTTGGTCTTCTTCTTCCCCCCGGGAGCTTCAACGGCAAGTGTCTCGCAGTTCGTTGCGACTGCTGCTTCCCGGTAGATCTTGTCGGCACAGATAAGAGCATCTTTCTTGTCGCCAGGGACAGTGATGACACTTATCGGGCCTGGCATCTTCAGCATATTGTACGCGTAGTGAGAGGCCGCCATGAACTTGGCGAGCGCTGGACGGTCGAGAATTCCGTTGTAAGGCAATGGAAAATAGGCAACGTCAAAAGTGATCCTCTCAGTCCTGAAGTTCAACTCGCTGCCAAATGTCACCGGCAATGTGATCTTCCCCTTCGGCTTGCTCCTTCCCGGGTTGATTCCTTGGAACGTGCCGGTCTCTTCGAGCTCGCTGTCAGGGACTTGGAGTTTCCGGAGCACAGCGGAGGAGATCAGGTTCAAGTTGGCCCCGCCGTCAACTAGCATCTTAGTGACCTTGAGGTTGTGGATAGTTGGTGAGACCAACATCAGCAAACACCCGACAGCGGTTGTGCGATCAGGGTGGTCCTCAATATCAAAGATGATAGGCGTGCTGGACCATTTCAGAAGCTTGCGTGATTCGACGGGTGGTTCTGCCGCATTGACTTCCCGCACCCACTGCTTGAGTTGGCGGTGTGAAGTATGCAGAGAAGCACCACCGTCAACGCACAAGACCTCTGTGGCTTTCTGGAACTCCTGCTCGCGGGTCTCGGCATCATCCATGTCTTCGTCGTCGTTGTCATCTTCATCCTTGTCGCGGCCACGGGGAGATCTGTCGCCTTGCCGCTGCTTGGCGTTGCCGCGGCGTCCTCCCCGGCCGGTGCGCTTCGTACCGGATCCTCCAGCACCTCCTTGAGCCTTCTCCTTGTCGCGTCGCTCATACTCGGCCTTTTGCAGCTCGACAAGCTGCTCGACCTTCTTGCAGCTCTGGAGGTTATGGCCCTTGGTGCGGTGGATCTTGCAGTACTGCTTGTTGGTGTCGTCCTGCTTGTCGGCAGCCGCCACAGCCTGGCAGTTGGTGCATGCGGCAACTTCCTTGCCGGAGCTAGCAGTCTTGGCTGTCTTGGCGCCACCTTCGTTGCCGGACTGCTCAACAACTAGCACATCTTTGCCTTTCCTCTTCTTGTTGTTCCGCCGCCGGTTTTTCTTTGCTGGGGCAGCATCATCGCTGCCAGATCCTCCTGCTCCTGTATCCTCTCCGGGGAGTTTCCTCCCTTCCTCAGCACGTGCACACCTGTCGGCCAGGGCATACAGCTCACCGACGTCTCTGATCTTGCACATCGCCATCTCCTCCCGCATCCTGCGGTTACGCACGTTCTGGTGGAATGCGCTGAGGACCGCGGCAGGGTGGACATCTGGGATGTTGCGTTGCACTTGGCTGAATCTCTGGATGTACTTGCGCAGGGGCTCTCCTTCCTTCTGGGCGAGCAGGTGAAGATCACTCTCTTGGCCATGAGGTTTGTGGCCGCCTGTAAAGGCGCCGACAAACTGATGGCATAGGTCTGCCCAGGAAGATATGGAGTTGTCCGGCAAGTGCATGAGCCAGGACCTGACGTTGGGCTTGAGCACCAGCGGGAAGTAGTTGGCAAGGATCTTGTCGTCACGCCCCCCAGCAGCTTGCACCGCGATGGTGTAGATGCTGAGGAACTCCGACGGGTGCAACTTGCCGTCGTACTTCTCGGGTACGTCTGGCTTGAAATTCTTCGTGCTGGGCCACTGGACTTGCCGCAGCAACGCAGGGCAACCTACCGCGTACGGCAGGTCGCCTGGTTCCCCTGGCGCATGCATATCAACAGTGGGCCCAGCGCGCCGGTCTGATTGACGCCGCGCTTCTCTTCGGCGCTCGATGCGAGTACGAGCATCTTCTTGCTGTCGTTCGTGAAGAACTTGGCGCTGATCGTGTGAGCTCGCAGATCTGATGAAGCAGTGGAGTCGCTGTCGTGGCGGACCCGGCGAGTCAGCGATATTGGCCTTCGGGGCGGAGAGTGTACGGTGGTTGCACCCCCACCAGTTTTGTCGCCATCGGCTCGCACCTGGCTGGCTTGCCGCGGCTGCGATGTGGTCGCCTGCCGTGGAGTGTCGCCGTTGGCGAAGCCGATGAGACTCTGAATGGTGGCCCTCCAGTCGTCGATCTTGTCTGGCATTGGAGGGAAGTCTAGGAGCAGTTGAGCTCGCGCCAAAGCTTCTGCTGGAGTGGCGGGTAGCGGTGGCGAACGGTGCGAGGAGCGGGATATGCTCGGACTTCTAATTGCGTTAGAAGGAGCAATATCCCGTCCAGGCGACCATGCCTCGCTCGCGCCAGCACGTTGGCGCGTATGCTGGCCTGGAGCATCCCGAGATCCGCCACCTTGATCTGGGTCTAGCGAGCGTATGGTACCGTGAGTACCACGACGCTACTGGTCCTGCGCCTCCTGAGATGGGCGCGGTGCGTCTACGGACGCTCGGTCGTCGTGGGAGACGGCCACACCGCCGACGGGCAGTGCAGCCTTGTCCTTGGACCTGGCGGCACCGCGGGCTCCCACGTCGACGCCCGTTCTTCCGCCGGCATCTTCCCCACCAGCCGTTTGTTCTGGCGGCGGTGGGTTCGACGCGGACGGAGCAGCCACCTCCGAAGCCTTCTTCTTCGGCGGCATGTCGATGAAGTCGATGGAGATCTAGCTCGTGTGAACGCCGGATCAGGTTCACACAACCTCGACGCCCCCTACCAGGCGCGCCAAAGATGCCAGGGAAAACTACCTCCACGAGCACCTATGGGGACGGAGCCCCTTTCGGTTCCGCGGGGGGCGGAGGTCGCACGAAGAGCAGGTCGAGGCGGGGCACACGAGCGGTTTTTACCCAGCTTAGGAGCTCTCGGAAAGACAATACTCCTACTGCTGCTTTGTGGTTTGTATTGAGTTCTTGCTCGGGGGCGCTGGGTGCTACAGTACACTCAAGCAGCTAATGAGACCGAGCGTGAGTGTTCTACTGTTCGTCCTCCTCCTCTACGTTGTGCATGGGCCTCCTTTTATATGCTCAAGGGGTCTCCAACAGGTGGCAACGTAGGCAAGGGCAAAAATGGAAAGGTGCTGCGGTAGGTACAACTACCTACACAGTGTATCATACCTAACCCTGACGGCAGGGGACAAGGGCATTAAATGCCTATCTACATCGCCCAAACAGTGCAGAAAAGGGACCGTCAGGGACGCCACCGCTCGCCACGATGGCGATCTTTGTCAGCGCCGCTTGCCACAGTGCACCCCTGGCTGCACAGCCTCTCGCCACGTACGCCTGGAAGGGTCCCAGAGCGACCCGTTGGTAGGTGAGCTGGAGCGCAGGTACAGAGTGGTTGCTTGCCGCGGCAAGCGCCTTGTCGCTGTCGTTGTCTTGTCGCGTCCGGAAGCTTGTCGCTCGCCGGGTCCTGCCGGGACGCGTGGCGGGTCGCGGCAAGTTCCTTGAGATGCCTTGGTTGGCCTTCCCGGCAAGCTCCTCTTGCTGGGGCTTGGTGCCTTGAGTGGCCTTCCCGGCAAGCTCCTCTTGCCGGGGCCTTGTCTCCTTGGCTTAAATACTTTGTTCTTGAATGGCTCCAAAGGAACCATGGGGGTCCTTGGCGGTCACCCGGCAAGCCTTGCCGCGGGACGCTGCGACTGCCCGTGCACAAGTTCGGGATACTAGGGTACCCCTACTCTAGTACACCGACACTAGCACCCAAATCACACAAAGCATATCATTCATGATCTTTAATTTTAATTTTAATAGTAGGTTCCCATTCATCATAAAGTTTTCTAGGGATAGAAACTTCCAACTCAAGTTTTTCTTCATAAGATTGCATCAAAGCATAACCGATATTTTGTTAAAGGCTTTATTTTGACTATAAGCATGAGGAGAATTTAGCACGGATTGCAACAAGGAAATACAATCTATCAAAGAGAAATCATCATAATTAAATTCCTTGAAATCCAAAATAGTGGGTTCATCAATATCCCGAGTTTTGATCTCTTCAATCCCACTTTTACCAATTTTTGCATCAAGATCTAAAAACTCCGAATTTTTGGAACGCCTGCTAGGTAAAGGTGGATCATATTCAGTCCCATCATTATCAAGATTCATATTGCAAAACAAAGATTTAATAGGGGATGCTACCTCTTGAGCACTACGTTGGATTTCCTTGAAGAGGAAAGGATGATGTAGCAAAGTAGCGTAAGTGTTTCCCTCAGTTTTTGAAAACCAAGGTATCAATCCAGTAGGAGGCTACGCGCGAGTCCCTCGTACCTGCACAAAGCAAATAACTCCTCGCAACCAACGCGATAAGGGGTTGTCAATCCCTTCACGGTCACTTACGAGAGTGAGATCTGATAGATATGATAGATAATATTTTTGGTATTTTTGTGATAAAGATGCAAATTAAAATAAAAGCAAAGTAAAAAAGCAAAGAAATAATAAAGTGATGGAAGATTAATATGATAAAGATAGACCCGGGGGCCATAGATTTCACTAGTGGCTTCTCTCAAGAGCATAAGTATTTTACGGCGGGTGAACGAATTATTGTTGAGCAATTGACAGAATTGAGCATAGTTATGAGCATATCTAGGTATGATCATGTATATAGGCATCACGTCCGAGACAAGTAGACCGACTCCTGCCTGCATCTACTACTATTACTCCACTCATCGACCGCTATCCAGCATGCATCTAGAGTATTAAGTTAAAAACAGAGTACGCCTTAAGCAAGATGACATGATGTAGAGGGATAAATTCATGCAACATGATAAAAACCCATCTTGTTATCCTCGATGGCAACAATACAATACGTGCCTTGCTGCCCCTACTGTCACTAGGAAAGGACACTCCAAGATTGAACCCAAAGCTAAGCACTTCTCCCATTGTAAGAAAAACCAATCTAGTAGGCCAAACCAAACTGATAATTTGAAGAGACTTGCAAAGATAACCAATCATACATAAAAGAATTCAGAGAAGATTCAAATATTGTTCATAGATAATCTTGATCATAAACCCACAATTCATCGGTCTCAACAAACACACCGCAAAAAGAAGATTACATCAAATAGATCTCCACAAGAGAGGGGGAGAACATTGTATTGAGATCCAAAAAGAGAGAAGAAGCCATCTAGCTACTAACTATGGACCCGAAGGTCTGAGGTAAACTACTCACACTTCCTCGGAGGAGCTATGACGATGTAGAAGCCCTCCATGGTAGATGCCCCTTCCGGCGGAGCTCCGGAACAGGCCCCAAGATGGGATCTCGCGGGTACAGAAGGTTGCGGCGGTGGAATTAGGTTTTTGGCTCCATCTCTGATCGTTTGGGGGTACGTAGGTATATATAGGAGGAAGAAGTACGTCGGTGGAGCTCCATGGGCCCCATGAGGGTGGGGGCGCACCTGGGGGGGGGGGGGGTAGGGCGCGCCCCCTACCTCGTGCCCACCTTGAAGCTTCCTTGGCATAGGGTCCAAGTCTCCTGGGTCATATTCGGTGAGAAAATCACGTTCCCGAAGGTTTCATTCCGTTTGGACTCTGTTTGATATTCCGTTTCTTCGAAACTCTGATATAGGAAAAAAACATCAATTCTGGGCCGGGCCTCCGGTTAATAGGTTAGTCCCAAAAATAATATAAAAGTGAAAGATAAATCCCAATATGGTCCAAAACAGTAGATAATATAGCATGGGGCAATAAAAAATTATAGATACGTTGGAGACGTATCAGGGGACACATCAATAACTTTTAGATCTTCATCTTTATTTTCATAGAAACTAGAAGAACACGCTTTCACAAAGCAATCTTTCTTAGCATGCATCCTAGCGGTTCTTTCTTTGCACTCATCAATGGAAATTCTCATGGCTTTGAGAGACTCATTGATATCATGCTTAGGTGGAATAGATCTAAGTTTTAAAGAATCAACGTCAAGAGAAATTCTATCAACGTTCCTAGCCAAATCATCAACTTTAAGCAATTTTTCTTCAAGCAAAGCATTGAAATTCTTTTGCGAATTCATAAATTCCTTAACACTAGTCTCAAATTCAGAAGGCATCTTATTAAATTTCCCATAAGAATTGTTGTTGGAATTACCATAATTATTAGAGGAATTACTAGGATAAGGCCTAGGATTAAAGTTTCCTCTATACGCATTGTTACCAAAATTATTCCTACCAACAAAATTCACATCCATAGATTCATTATTATTCTCAATCAAAGTAGACAAAGGCATATCATTAGGATCAGAAGAAACACTCTTAGTAGCAAATAATTTCATAAGTGCATCCATCTTTCCACTCAAAACATTAATTTCTTCTATCACATGCACTTTTTTACTAGTAGATCTTTTAGTGTGCCATTGAGAATAATTAACCATAATATTATCTAGGAGTTTAGTAGCTTATCCTAAAGTGATTTCCATAAAAGTGCCTCCCGCGGCCGAATCTAAAAGATTTATAGAAGCAAAATTCAATCCGGCATAATTTTTTTGTATAATCATCCACAAATTCAAACCATGCGTAGGGCAATTACGTGTCATTAATTTCATCATCTCCGAAGCTTGTGCAACATGTTCATAATCAAGTTGCTTAAAATTCATAATATCGTTTCTAAGAGAGATAATCTTAGCGGGAGGAAAATAGTTAGAGATAAAAGCATCTTTGCACTTATTCCAAGAATCAATACTATTTTTAGGCAAAGACGAAAACCAAGCTTTAGCACGATCTCTAAGCGAAAAAGGAAATAGCTTCAATTTAACAATATCATTGTCCACATCTTTCTTCTTTTGCATATCACACAAATCGACGAAGCTATTTAGATGGGTAGCGGCATCTTCACTAGGAAGGCCAGCGAATTGATCTTTCATGACAAGATTCAACAAAGCAACATTGATTTCACAAGATTCAGTAACGGTAAGAGGAGCAATCGGAGTGCTAAGAAAATCATTGTTGTTAGTATTGGTGAAATCACACAATTTAGTATTATCTTGAGCCATCGTGACAAGCAAGCAATCCAACACGCGAGCAAACAAGAAGCAAACAAAAAAAGAGGCGATCGGAAAAGAGAGGGCGAATAAACGGCAAGGGTGAAGTGAGGGAGAGGAAAACGAGAGGCAAATGGCAAATAATGTAATGCGGGAGATAAGGGTTTGTGATGGGTACTTGGTATGTTGACTTTTGCGTAGACTCCCCGACAACGGTGCCAGAAATCCTTCTTGCTACCTCTTGAGCACTGCATTGGTTTTCCCTTGAAGAGGAAAGGGTGATGCAGTAAAGCAGCGTAAGTATTTCCCTCGGTTTTTGAGAACCAAGGTATCAATCCAGTAGGAGGTCACGCACGAGTCCCTCACACCTACACAAACAAATAAATCCTCGCAACCAACGCGATAAGGGGTTGTCAATCCCTACACCGTCACTTACGAGAGTGAGATCTGATAGATATGATAAGATAATATTTTTGGTATTTTTATGATAAAGATGCAAATTAGAATAGAAGGCAATAAAAATAACTAAGTGTTGGAAGATTAATATGATGATAAATAGACCCAGGGGCCATAGGTTTCACTAGTGGCTTCTCTCGAGAGCATAAGTATTACGGTGGGTGAACAAATTACTATTGAGCAATTGACAGAATTGAGCATAGTTATGAGAATATCTAGGTATGATCATGTATATAGGCATCACGTCCGAGACAAGTAGACCGACTCCTGCATGCATCTACTACTATTACTCCACACATCGACCGCTATCCAACATGCATCTAGAGTATTAAGTTCATAAGAACAGAGTAACGCTTTAAGCAAGATGGCATGATGTAGAGGGATAAACTCATGCAATATGATATAAACCCCATCTTGTTATCCTCGATGGCAACAATACAATGCGTGCCTTGCTGCCCGTACTGTCACTGGGAAAGGACACCGCAAGATTGAACCCAAAGCTAAGCACTTCTCCCATTGCAAGAAAGATCAATCTAGTAGGCCAAACCAAACTGATAATTCGAAGAGACTTGCAAAGATAACCAATCATACATAAAAGAATTCAGAGAAGATCCAAATATTGTTCATAGATAAACTTGATCATAAACCCACAATTCATCGGTCTCAACAAACACACCGCAAAAGAACATTACATCGAATAGATCTCCACGAGAGAGGGGGAGAACATTGTATTGAGATCCAAAAAGAGAGAAGAGGCCATCTAGCTAATAACAATGGACCCGAAGGTCTGAGGCAAACTACTCACACATCATCGGAGAGGCTATGGTGTTGATGTAGAAGCCCTCCGTGATCGATGCCCCCTCCGATGGAGCTCTGGAACAGGCCCCAAGATGGGATCTCATGAGTACAGAAGGTTGCGGTGGTGGAATTAGGTTTTTGGCTCCGTATCTGGTAGTTTGGGGGTACGTAGGTATATATAGGAGGAAGGAGTACGTCGGTGGAGCAACATGGGGCCCACGAGGGTGGAGGGCGCGCCTGGGGGGTTAGGCGCGCCCCCTACCTCGTGCCCTCCTGGTTGATGTCTTGACGTAGGGTCCAAGTCCTCTGGATCACGTTCGTTCCGAAAATCATGTTCCTGAAGGTTTCATTCCGTCTGCACTCCGTTTGATATTCTTTTCGTGCGAAACTCAGAAATAGGCAAAAAACAACAATTCTGGGCTGGGCCCCCGGTTAATAGGTTAGTCCCAAAAATAATACAAAGTGTATAATAAAGCCCAATAATGTCCAAAACAGAATATAATATAGCATGGAACAATAAAAAATTATAGATACGTTGGAGACGTATCAAGCATGTAGAATGTTGAGATGTACACCCAAAATATTATTCCGAAATTTTGCGACATTTCAAAATACATTTAAAACACATTTTAAGGACCACGAGCATATGCTCCTAGGTGCCAAAATGCCGCTCTCGTGAGTTAGTCACTATATTATTAGCGTTTCTCTAAGGGCACCTTTGGAACCCCACACCAATGAAGCCATGATTGACATAAACCCCAAGCCAATTTCCTTTTTCCGGTGACATAAAAAACTTTAGGGTTTATAACTACCCCCAAATGCTTCATAATATTTAATAAATACTCTATATAAAAACATACATAATAAATCTAAATTGTCTAATAAATTTAGAATTTGATCTAGATGCATAACAATCCAACTTAAAGTTAAAACATGACTAATAATCTGATCAATAGTAGAAGAAGAATATCCAGCATCTCTGAGGCACGAAAAGTATAATTTCATAAGAAAAGGCATAAACATCTAGCAAAATAATTATTACTGATATAAATCTAAGAACTTCGTAGAGGTAAAACCCCTTTGCAAGAACGAAATGATTAAAAGTAATATAGAATATCATCACCATCAATACTTGAAAATATATGTCACTCAATATAGCACACAATGCTACAAATCATCTAGTCGTCACTCGTTTAATTCCTTGGACCACCCTTGATAATGCTCATAGTTGTAAAAGCTATTTCCATTGATGTCATTATAGCCAACAAAATCAATGCAAACCCAATAAGATGATTGAAACGTCCATTTTGTATCATTTTTTCTACTATAATTTATCTTATTTTGATGTTATATTTCACATTATGGTGCAATTCTAATGTCATTTCTCTCTTAAAATGCAAGAATTACCTAGAGAGGGGGATTGCATGCAGCTGAAATTCTGGACCTAAAATATCAATAGTAGAAAAGGCAATTCTTCGAAGCTCAAAATGAAGCATGGATGTTTCGAGAATTATTTTTGAATATATAATGAATTATGGAGCAAAGATATACTGGAGGGGGCACATCCTGCCCACATGGGCAGGTGGCGCGGCCACTCCCCTACCGCGCCATGTGTCCATGTGGGTTCATGGCAGCTCGCCTCCCTATGCCCTTTGCTCATAAAATCCCTTCTGACCTAGAGAAAAGTCGTAGAAAAAATTCAAGACTTTTCGCCGCCGTCTGTGAGGCGGAACATAGGCAGAGCACTTCTGCTCTCGAGCAGAGAGATTCTACCAAGGAAACCTTCCTTCGCGAGGAGGAAATCGAAGCCTTCATCACAACACTCCTATCATCATGGAAATCATCATCTTCATCAGCACTATCTCATCTCAAAACCCAAGTTCATCCTTTGTGTTCAGTTTTTGTATCAAATCTCAGATTGGTACCTAGGGGTGCTAGTAGTGTTGATTACTTCTTGTATTTTTGTGACAGAAGGGGTAGCCAGGCATGTATCTATATTTTTGCTACTAAGATAAAATGATGGGGTTTGATTACATTAGTTGATCTTATTTTGTTTATATTATGCCATCATATTTAATGCATTATTCTGTTTGTTATGAACTTAATACCTAGAGAGGCGAGCATTGAAGCACTCTCCGAGTGGAGTAATAGTAGTAGATGCAGATGGATGTCGGTCTACTTGTCACGGATGTAATGCCTATGTACTGATCATGCCATGAATAACACATAACTATGCACTATTCTATCAATTGTCCAACAATAATTCGTCTACCCATAGTATTGTTTATGTTCTTGAGAGAGATGCCTCTAGTGAAATCTATGGCCCACGTGTCCATTTAAATCATATTGCTAAAACCCTAAATACCTTGCTACAAAATATTTACTTCTATTTAGGTTTTCAATTTATATACCTCCTACTATCAAAATTAATCCTTTCAATTAACGAGTACAAGGGGATTGACAACCCTCTTGTGTGTGTTGGGTGCAAGTATTTGCTTTTGTTTGTGTAGGTACTGCTAAAGGTCGTTTGCGTGAATAATGTCCTATTGGTTTTATAAACCTTCATTGGTATGCGTTGGTGCTATACAAACTGTTTTTAACCCCTTTCCGCGACGGCATTTGGGACCGTCGCCAAGTGAGTGTGTGCAATAGGGTGTCCTTCCCACACAACACAGAAACCGTCAGGGATATGGAGCAGTGATCCAGAGGCCTTCCAAAATGTAATCGTGTGCGATGCAGCACACACTAAATTCTTTCGCACGTGTGGCATCGATGATTAAGCATTTCTAATGACGCAGTGAAACCATATGGTCAGTCGTAACGAACCGTTTGGGAAGCAGTATGTAAGGCACACGGGCCAACACATGAATTGTGTGCGATTTGTGCCCCATCGCACACGAGTTTTCTGCGTAACCCGTCTGCAATGCTAGACTCCAACGCACACGTTTGCCAACAATTACCGTCTGCGATAATCACTACAAAAAAAGACACATCCGTGACATTTTGGGTCGAACGAATTTTTTCTGTCATACATATCACACTTCTATGACGATAATTGTGACAAAACCCGGTATGATCATAGATGTGGTGCGCTCCTACTTCTATGACAAAAAATCATGACAGAAAATGGGCTTTTCGTCCAGGGCGGGCCGGAGACGCAGCTGCATGACATTCTATGGGCCGTCCATGATGGAAAAACCCGTGGTAGAAGCGAGGGGGAGGAAAATTTCGGGGAGCTCCCGGTTACGGTGGGAGGTCGGGGGACGAGCGATGTGCGTTTCTCTCGTACACGTACGCATGTGTGTGCGAGGCGTTGGCTCTAACTGAACCCGAGCGAGGCGTTGGGCTCTAACTGAACCCGAGTGATTGCACTGCAAGCTACGCGTTACTGAACCCGAGCGATCGATCGATGGCTGTTAACTGAACCCGATCGAGCGATTCCTTGGCTACTGCTGCTAACTGAAGCCGATCGATGCTGCCTCTAGATGAACAGTGAGCGTTGCGGGGGGGGGGGGTTGGATGAACAGTTCTAGGTGGGGTGGATGAACAGGACCCCGTGGTGTTGCCTCTGGATGAACAGGACCCCGATCGATCGAGCCGGTTGGGGCTGCATGAACAGGACCCCATGGAGGGCTGGATGAATATCACCACCCCATGGAGGGCAGGATGAACAGTAGACGGTGGAGGGGTGCCCGTGGAGGGGTGGTTGAACAGGACCCAGTGGTGTGGAGGGCTGGATGAACAGTAGACGGTGGAGGGGTGGTTGAACAGTAGCCGGTGGAGTAGCGCGCGGTGGAGGCTGGATGAACAGGAGCCCGTGGAGGCTGGAGGAGGTCGAGGTGGATGAACAGTAGCTCGTGGAGGCTGGAGGGGGTCGACGGTGGAGATGAACAGTATCCCGTGGAGTCCCGTTTTGCGGTACGCCACACCCCTCCCGATGAACAGGACCCCCGTTTCGACCGTAGCGCTCCAACACAAGTCCGTTTCCTCCGTTTTGCGGTACGCCACACCCCTCCCGATGAACAGGACCCCCGTTTCGACCGTAGCACTCCAACACAAGTCCGTTTCCTCCGTTTTGCGGTACGCCACACCCCTCCCGATCAACAGGACCCCCGTTTCGATCGTAGGAGGTCCGTTTCCTCCGTTTTGCGATACGCCACACCCCTCCCGATCAACAGGACCCCCGTTTCGACCGTAGGAGGTCCGTTTCCTCCGTTGTGCGGTATGCCAAGCCTCGTTTCCATCGCCTCTTCCGTCCAAGCCCTCCCGATGAACACGGCCACGCATTCCGTTTCGACCCAGCCGCGTTGCCTCCCGATGAACACGACGCATTCCGTTGCCTCCCCATGAACACGACGACGATGCTGTTTCTCCGTTCCAACGCAGCCATGTACACGAGCCCTCGCCGTACGTATGCGCGAGTAGGCGTTCGAGACCCCGCCCACATGTACACATACGTGGCCGTATTTTCTTTCTTGCACCCTGGCCGCCTCTACTACAACACATGCACGCCTCTACATCCACCAGTATATATGTACATACACGTTCACGACCAGAATGACAACGCTACGTATGCTCCGACCAGGTCTGCCCCATCTCCGGGGCGGTCCGCAGACGCGCCCTCAGCTTCCGAGGCTGACCCTTCTAGCCAGCTGTCAGGCTTCAAGTTTGGCCGGAGGCTGCCTGAGCTCACTGGCGATGACCCGTAAGCACTTGATCCTTGTCTTTATTTCTTATTCTGCTGCTGAGGCTTGACGTCCGCGTCTCTTGGATAGGCTGGCGCCCGCGGCGAAGAAGTTGAAGGGGGCTCCTGAGGCTCCATCCGCGGCAGCGCCTCTGCCTATGGAGGAAGGTGACCGCTGCGCATGGGCCTCTCCTGCCCGGTCGTCCTCGCGAAGTCTGGCCGAGCTGGCTGGGGCGAGCCCAGCCCCCATGGCCCAAATGACTCCCGAGGTGCCTTTGCCTGCCGCCGCCACCACAGCCGTGGGGGCGCAGCAGGCTTCACCTCGAGATGCTGTGGTCGTGCCGCCGCCTTCTCCTCCTACTCCACCGACTGCTGTCTCTCTGACTCCTCCCGCCGTTCTGGATCATGTTGCTGCTGAACTGGACCGGCTCCGGCAGGATCTTCTTGGCGCCGACCCTCGCTTGGTGGCCGGGCGCCTGGAGCTGGCTTCAGGATGGATTCGTTCCAATGCTTCGATTCGGGTGGCGCTAGTCCAGGCCTCAACGGCTTGTGATGAGGAGAGGCAGGCCGCCCTTGAGGCGAAGGCTGCTCGTGACGCGGCCCAGGGGGAGGCGACTGACGTCCGTGGTCGCTGTAAGGTGTTGGAGGACGAGCTGCAAGGCCTGCGGGACCAGCTCGCGAAAGAGGCCCGCCTTCGCCAAGAGCAAGAAGAGGGCGTGAAAGCTCGCGAGGCGGCCGTCGAGGTCCGGGAGGCCAAGCTCAAGAAATGCCGCGACCGCCTACGCGTGCTGGAGAAGGAGTTGGGGGCAACGAAGGTCGAACTAGACGGCAAGGCCCGGGTTCTTGCCGAGGATCGCGTGGCCTTCGCAGACATGGATAAGAAGGCTTGTTCCTTGCTAAAGACGCTTTACGAGAGCGGCCTGGAGAGCCCGCTGGCCGGCGCCGAGGACCTCCCCGCCAAGCTACTTCCCTTCCTGGTTCGCGCTCTTGAAGATGTCGTCCTTGGCCTTGGCCCCACGGCCGAGGCCGAGGCGCGTGTCCTGTCTTCTGCAGCGCCGACGCGGGTCTTCACCCACATCCACCTTCACGACCCCGACGTTGATCTCGACAGCCTGCTGGAGCCAGTGAGCGGTGAGCGTGCTGCTGCCGCTGCCGAGGCCGTGAAGGGTCGCGCGGAAGCTCTGCTGGGGAAGTTCCGGGCCTTCAACACCAAGCCGAAGCCAGGCGCTGCCGACCCTGCTGCTCCATGAGGTGAAGCCACTCCACGCTGCTCCACCGTCGTCTGGCGATTCTGTCGTGGCTCCTGTCCTGTTTTCAATTCCTGCACATGTATCATGCCTCGGGGAGGCGTTTAAACTTGCGTTTGGCGTTGAGATAATAGTGTGGACTGTAATGTTTGCTTTTAAATTCCTTGAATTTATTATTTTCCTTCCTACTTGCTTATGTTCTACGCCGGCAGAGCCCGGCCCCGCGCGTACCTCACCCAGCATTAGCCCCGACCGGAAACCAGGACGGGACCAAAGGAGTGAGGGGCTACGGGACAAGTTAGGCTCCTGAGTCGCGATGCTCAGGAGTTCCCCTTGGCGCACGAACAACAAGTAGGGAGGCGATCCTTGAAAATCACGCTGTTCCTTCCTACTTGCTTATGTTCTATGCCGGCAGAGTCCGGCCCCGCGCGTACCTCACCCAGCATTAGCCTTTCGGAACTAAGGAGTGAGGGGCTACAGGACCAGTTAGGCTCCTGAGTCGCGATGCTCAGGAGTCCCCCTTGGCGCTTGAACAGCAAGTAGGGAGGTGAGATGTGGGTGGATCTACCGTTCTACGTCTGCAGAGCCCAGCCCCGCGCGTACCTCACCCAACGTTAGCCTTTCGGAACTAAGGAGTGAGGGGCTATGGGACCAGTTAGGCTCCTGAGTCGCGATGCTCAGGAGTCCCCCTTGACGCTCAAAAGACCTTCGTACCTTGGCTCCGCTCGGGGAGAGACGCGCGACGAACCAGGCCCAGAGGGCCTGGCTGGGTGGCGTGCATATGGGCGTGACCCAGGCGCAGCCCCCGTGCCCAGCCCCCTCGCGCGACACTCCCGGGGGGAGGCGTTGCGATGAGGCTAGACACTGAGCTCTGGGCTCCCTGAGGTTGATGCGGCCCGGGGGCCACCCTTAGTTGTTTATCACCAGCGCGGAGCATAGCGCTTCTGTATGTGTACGGGCATAGCCGCTCCTCGGCAGTGTCGTCAGCTAGCGCGGAGCATGGTGCTTCCTCTGGTACATGGGAGGGGGCTCCCCTCCGGGAGGAGCCCCCGTGGCGTGTACAACCCCGCCCTGACATGTGGCTGGCACGGTAGGGCCTGGTGAGGTGTATCTGGGCACCCGTGAGCCAGCGCGGGACTCACAGGGCCCTACCTCTAGGCGGGTTGTGCCTGGCACTGGGCCTTATCTTGTGATGTGTTCCTGCAAGTTGGGTTAGATGCCTACACTCTACGTCCTCGGGTCCCGGCCCTCGAGCTGGTCTCAGCCGTCGCTGGTATGCCAGGTTGTGATGCCATGGACAAGGCCAGAGGGTGAGGGCTGGAGAGCCAGTAAGAGCCCTGAGTCGCGATGCTCAGGCACCCCCCCCTTTAACGTGCAAGTGGTCGACATGGAGAAGAAGAGGCGCCGTGGGCCGGCATCAAATAATCAAGCATGGTGGGTTGAATGCATAACCGGAAATAAACGCGAAAGGGATACATGCCGCTGGGTCTGGCCCGAGCGACTTGGGGATGATGCAGCCCGTGGGGCGCCCCCAACAAAGTAAGCCAACGACATGAAATAAGAAGGGATACATGCCGCAGGGATGGACCCACGCGGCCTGGGAGTAATGCATCCCTGGAGGGCGCTCCCAGCTGGAAATAAAACTTAAAAGATGTCACCTGATGATGTTGAGGAAGAACGAGTGTTGGTGCAGCAGACTCGGTGGGCTGCAGAAGCCGATCCTCATGAGCCCCCAGGCCCTGGGGCCTCTGGAGGCTCCGGAGGCACTGGTGGCTGAAGCTGATTGTAAGGCACTTGGAGATTGTTGAATGTTTCCACGGACAGGACGTTGAGCCCTGCCCCGCCATCGATGAGGGTCCTGGTGACCACCACGTTGCTGATGATTGGGGAACAAAGCACCGGGAGGACTCCGACTGTGGCTGCACACTTGAGCTGATCCGCTGAGCTGAACGTGATGGCGCATGATGACCACCTGAGAGGACGTGTAGCTTCGAGCTTGGGGAGGACTGCATTCACTTCGCGGGCGAACTGCTTTAAGATGCGCCGAGAGGCTGGGGCTTGAGCCTCGCCCAGGATGCAGGCGATCGCGCGCGGCTCCTGGAAGCCCCCAGCCCCTTCGTCCTGATGGTGGTCCTCGTTTCTCCTTGGCTGAGGCGGCAGCGGAGGGAGGCCTGCGTTACCTTGTGGGCGATCCTCGCGAGGCTGGTCCCTCCAGTCTCCCTCGCGAGGCGGGTCTCGCCAGCGATCCTCGCAAGGTTGATCGCGCCACCCTTGGCGCGGGCCGCGGTCTTCCCAGCGTCCTGCGTTCCTTCCTCCTCCTCGACCGTAGCCCCGGTCGACACGGTCGGGGCGACGGCCGAGCCTTCCTTCTCGCACGGCTCGGAGCTCTTGGCATTCGTTGGTGTTGTGGGTGTGGAGGTCGTGGTACACACAGTAGCGACTGCCTTTGGAAGATTCGGGCTGATCTCTGCCCCGCTTGGTGTTCGGTTCTGCCGCGAGCACGGCAGCCCCCTTGCGCTTCACGTCCTTGACCTTGGACTTATTCTCTTTTGGGTCCGCGGCAAGTAGCTCGAGGAGGGAGAGACGCCCTTCCTCAGCCCTGGCGCACTTGGTCACCAAGTTGAACAGCTCCAAGGAAGTGCACGAGTCTTCATGCATCGCCAGCTCCTCCTTCATCTTGACGTCGCGCACGCCGTCGGAGAAGGCTGAGATGATGGCCTCCTCGGACACCCTGGGGATCTTGAGGCGTGCGTTGTTGAAGCGCTGGATGTACTTTTGCAGGGTCTCTCCGGGCTGCTGCTTGATGCGGCGCATGTCGCTCACGGGGGGTGGCCGGTCGCGAGTACCTTGGAAGTTGGCGATGAAGCAGGTGCGCATCTCGTCCCAGGAGGAGATCGTGCCTAGGGGCAGGTTCAGGAGCCAGGTGCGGGCTCCGTCCTTGAGCGCCATGGGAGACCAGTTCGCCATGACCTTCTCATCTCCGTTGGCAGCTTCGATGCCCAGCTCATAGAGCTGGAGAAACTCCGCGGGGTCGGCCGTGCCGTTGTAGCGAGGAGGCTAGTCTGGCTTGAACTTGCCAGGCCACGCGACGCTGTGCAGCTCAGTGGTGAAGGCGCGGCAGCCCGCCGTGGCCACGGGAGGCCTTGGGTGACTGAGAGCTTGGTCTTGCAGGTCCCCGCGCAATGCAGCTGGGAGCAGCGCGGGGTCTTGACGCGCGGGAGCAGGAGCGTGGCCACGACGTGCCGGAGCATGGAGCGCCCAGGCGGCTTCTTGCGGGCAAGGGACTTCTTGTCAGCTCTGCTCTTGCCGCGCTGGCGCCTGGCGGGGCGGGTTTCAGCCAGGGGCCACGCGCCTTGCGGCCGGGGCGTCTTCTTGGTGAGGAGGCGGCTGGGCCGCCCCCGGGGCTTCGTCGCCCGCGCGGGGCGGGGTGCGGTGCAGCGGGACGAATGGTGCAGGAGAGCCCCCCGCGGCGCGGACGAGCTCGGCGACGCGGTCGAGCCACTCTTCGTAGACATCGTCGACGGGACGGTAGCGCAGGAGCTCGTTTGCCGCGATGAGCGCAGCTCGAGCCTCCAAGGGCTCGCGGAGCGCGCGGGACGAAGAGCCAGATG
This sequence comes from Aegilops umbellulata, assembly GCA_032464435.1. Classification (NCBI taxonomy): domain Eukaryota; kingdom Viridiplantae; phylum Streptophyta; class Magnoliopsida; order Poales; family Poaceae; genus Aegilops; species Aegilops umbellulata. The sequence goes on along the minus strand of CP136056.1, from coordinate 329,491,722 downwards.
GGGTGAGCGAGGGAGTAGCGGTGCGGCCGTCTCGCCGCACGGAAGGATGCTGAGACGACGCTCGCTGCTCGTTCCCCGCTGGGCCAGTGGCAGCATTGATGGCAGGCGACGGGGAACGGCGGGGACGCCCGACGATGGGGGCCGTCTGGGCGACGCGGGAAGAGAGAGCGGCTCGGCGCTCGGCACGGGCCCGACGAGCGTCAGACATGGACGCGATGGTCGGAGGAGAACGGGGCGGTGGAAGACGAATTCCGGCGCACCCCCTACCTGGCACGCCAAATGTCGGATTTCGGGTTCCGGCAGACCCTTGAGGTTCGAACTCTGGGTTGCGCGCGGATATTACACTTCCTACCTACCTATACCCCTCCGCCTCGCAAGGATCTAAGCTACAAGAAGAACAACACAAGAGACACAGAGTTTATACTGGTTTGGGCCACCGATGTGGTGTAATACCCTACTCCAGTGTGGTGTGGTGGATTGTGTCGGCGTTCTGGGAAACGGGGTCCCCATACTTGCCTGCCTGCGGCCTGCGGCGTGGCTCGAAAGGGGGCCCGGCACGGCCCATCTTCATCAACACAAGACCCAAGACCCTCGCGAGGGGCCAAGCCTCACGGGGCGGACGACACGGCGCCTCCTCAGGCGCGGCCTCATCAGGCTGGCTCATGAGGAGGCGGAGAGATCAAGGCGGGGTACCTCACGAGGTTCCCATGACGCAATCCATGACGACCAAGGGTGTCAGGCGGGCGCCACTCCGCACAGTGTCTCCCTTTCCTCTTTGGTGCAAAGGGGACAAGCGTAGGCGAGAGGATCAAGCAAAGGCACCCATTTCGGTGCAACGAGACCAAGACCAGCTCCGCGACAAGGAGGAGGTCATCGTGGAGCCCAAGCCGGCGTCACCACAGGGCCTTTGGCAGGCGAGGACCAACTTTAGTCAGGATAAGTGTACCAGATGTTCCCCTTCAAATTGGCTGATTGTTGGCGCCCTTCCCGCTCAATATTTGGGAAGAGGCCCAGGGCCTTTGCCTATAAATAGGACTAGCCACCCTCATGGTAGGGGGGACACGGGGAGAGAGAGAGAGAAGGGTGACTGAACTCCCCCTAGCAGTTCATCGTCCTAGCTAAGAGCAGACCCTCGCGAGGCTGTTCTTCCTTGTATTGTTCATCATCATCAGCCCAAGAGGCAATCCACCACACCACACTGGAGTAGGGTATTGCACCACATCGGTGGCCCGAACCAGTATAAACCCTGTGTCTCTTGTGTTGTTCTTTCAGTAGTTTAGATCTTTGCGAGACGGAGAGGTAGAGGGCATAATCTCTGCGCGCACCCCACAGTTTGAACCTTAAGGGTCTGCCGGAACCCGAAATCCGACATTTGGCGCGCCAGGTAGGGGTGCGCCGGAATTTGTCTTCCACCGCTTCGTTCTCCTCTGACGGTCGCGTCCATGTCCGACGCCCGTCGAGCCCGCGCCAAGCGCCGGACCGCCATTGCTTCTCGCGTCGCCCAGGCGGCCCCCGCCGGTGGGCGTCCTCGTCGTTCCCCGTCGCCCGCCATCAACGCCACCACCAGCCCGGCGGGGAACGAGCAGCAAGCGCCATCCCAGCATCTGCCTGTGCGACAATATGACCGCACCGCCGCATCAACACCTCCGGTCGTCGCGGCCCTCCTGGGCGGCTCGCAGGCGCCGCCCACAAGTCGCCACGTCAAGCCGTTTGTCCGCCGGGTCAGCGCCGTTTCCGCACGGCAGGGGGCTCCCTCGGACCAGGTGGCGCGCAAGGTCGGTCTGACCTTCAGCTCGGAGGACCACCCCACCAACTTGGCTGGCTCGGGTGCGCTCCCCATGTTGTGGACCCCCACCATCTGCCAGGTGGTCGTCACCAGAACACTCGTCGACGGCGGCGCGGGCCTCAACGTGCTTTCGGTTGAGACCTTCAATCTCCTCTGCATACCCCGGGAGCGGCTGCAACCCAGTCGGTCTTTCTCGGGCGTTGGGGGCGGATCATCCAGCTCCTTGGGACAGATCCGGCTCCCAGTAACCTTCGGCACCTATGACAACTTCCGCACGGAGATGGTCGACTTCGACATCGCCCCCATCGGCCTCCCTTACGACGCCATCCTCGGCTACCCAGCGCTGGCCCAATTCATGGCCGCCACGCACCCGGCGTACAACCTCATGAAGATGCCCGGGAGCAGCGGTGTCCTCACCGTGCACGGGGACACCGGGGATGCTCTGCGGGTACTCGAGCTCGCCTTCAAGACGGCGGCATCAGCACAGCCCGCCGACACAGGGACCCCCGAGCCCAAGGGGGCTGCGCCCGCCAAGAAGAAGCAGTTGTTCACCCAGGACAAGGCAGAAACCAAGCAGATACCTGTCGACGAGGACGGGTCCTCCAGTGCCACATTCACCATAGGCGCCTACCTCAAGCCTGAGCAGGAGGAGGCCCTGATCAGGTTCCTGCGCGCAAATAAGAAACTATTTGCTTGGGAGCCTGATCAGTTGGCAGGGATCCCCAGGAGCGTCATCGAGCATCACCTCAACGTGTGCCCAAACGTGCGCCCCGTGAAGCAGAAAGCTAGGCGGCAGTCTGCAGAGAAGCAGGCCTTCATCATCCAAGAAACCCGCAAGTTAGAAGCCGCTGGGGTCATTTGCGAGGTCCGTTACCCGGATTGGTTGGCCAACCCTGTCGTTGTGCCCAAGAAGGGGGGAAAGGAACGCATGTGTGTCGACTTCACCAACCTCAACAAGGCATGCCCGCAAGATCCGTTCCCGCTCCCCCGCATCGACCAGATTGTCGATTCCACCGCGGAGTGCGACCTGCTATGCTTCCTGGACGCCTTCTCTGGATATCACCAGATCAAGATGGCGGTAGAAGACGTCGAGAAGACCGCCTTCCTAACCCCATGCGGGGTGTACTGCTATACATGCATGCCATTTGGGCTGCGAAACACAGGGGCAACCTTTCAGCGGCTGATGCACATCACCTTGGGCCCGCAGCTCGGGAAGAATGTCGAGGCTTACGTTGACAACATTGTGGTGAAATCTCGGGAGGCCAAGACCCTGATACAAGACCTGGAGGAGACCTTCGCGAGCCTCGACGCAGTGAACCTGCGGCTCAACCCAGAGAAGTGTGTGTTCGGGGTCCCCTCAGGCAAGCTCTTGGGCTTTCTCGTGTCCCATCGAGGCATCGAGGCTAACCCGGAGAATGTCAAGGCGGTCGAGGACATGAGCCCGCCGAAGACCCTCAGAGAAATGCAGAAGCTCACTGGACGCGTGACCACGCTAGGGCGCTTCATCTCCAAACTAGGGGAGCGAGCGCTGCCTTTCTTCCAGCTAATGAAGAAGAAGGGGCCCTTGGAATAGACTGAAGAGGCAGATAAGGCGTTCCAAGATCTCAAGAGGTACCTGACTAGTCCCCCGGTCATGGTGGCTCCGCATCCTCGAGAGCCCCTGCTGCTCTACCTCGCCGCTACTCCCTACTCTGCCAGCGCAGCCCTGGTGGCGGTTAGGGAGGAGCACCAAATCAGAACCATGACAGCAACTCGAGACAAGGCGAAGCACGAACAAGGAAGGGCCACAGGGGAGGTAACCGCGGCTGAGGAAGATCAACCGCCGAAGAGTGCACCATAGGAAGGAGAAGCCACTCGCCTGGATGATCCACCTCCCGAGGCCATGTCACCTCGCGAGGCGCCCTTGCCTCCGGACGGCGCCACGAACACTGATGCTCTCAGCCTCGTTGAGCACCCAGTCTACTTTGTCAGCACGGTGTTACGGGACGCGAGGGCACGGTACCCCATGCCTCAGAAGCTTCTCCTCGCACTACTGGTGGCCTCGCGCAAGCTGCGTCACTACTTCCAGGGTCACCCCATCAAAGTCGTCTCGTCATACCCCTTGGAAAGAGTGCTCAGGAGCCCTAACTCAGCCGGAAGGGTCGCTGAGTGGAACATAGAACTGCAGGCGTTTCAGCTCGAGTTCAGCACGACCAGGGTCATCAAAGGAGCAGCATTAGCGGATTTCGTGGCGGAATGGACGGAGGCACCAGGCCTCAAGGACAACGAAGATCGGTCCCTCTCCCCAGGGAACGAGGCGCCGGAAGGCTGGGTCATGTACTTCGATGGGGCGTTCTCCAGGCACGGCGCTGGGGCCGGTGCGGTGCTGATATCACCCACTCAGGACAAGCTCTACTACGCCCTACAGCTTTGTTTCCAGCAAGGTGTAAAGGTCTCCAACAACATAGCGGAGTATGAGGGTCTGATAGCGGGGTTGAAGGCCGCAGCGGCTCTGGGGGTGAAGCGCCTCACTGTCAAGGGCGATTCGCGGCTCCTTGTCAACTTCTCCAACAAGGTGTACGAGCCGAAGGATGAGCACATGGAAGCCTATCTAGAGGAGGTCCGCAGGATGGAAAAGCAGTTCTGGGGGTTGGAATTGAAGCACGTGCCCCGTGGCACCAATCAGGAGGCCGATGGCATCGCCAGACGGGCGTCCAGGCGGTTACCTCAGCAGCCTGGCGTCTTCGAAGAGCGGCTCTTCAAGCCCTCGGCCCAGCCGTCATTATCAAACACTGCTCAGCCTCGGGAGGAACTCCCCCAGCCACCTGCCTCAGGAGCCCCGGCCTGCGGCCCTACCTCAGGGGCACGCCTGCTCCTGACTATGGAACCTCAGGAGGAGTGCTGGATCACGGAACTCCGGAGTTATTTAACGCAAGGGGCCCTGCCGGAGAAGGAGGAAGAAGCGGAGCGTGTGCTGCGGCAGGCAACGGCATACTGCATCAGGGATGGAGAGCTCTACCGAAAGCGGCCGAACGACGTATCCCTGCGCTGCATTTCCAGGGAGCAAGGAAAGGAACTGCTGGAGGACATACACGGCGGGGACTGTGGGCATCACTCATCATAAAGGACCCTCGTTGGCAAGGCATTTCGCAGTGGGTTCTATTGGCCCACCGCACTCAACGACGCTGTCGAACTGGTAAAGGCTTGTGAAGCCTGCCAATTTCATGCCAAACAGATCCATCAGCCGGCGGGAGGCCTGCAGACTATACCCCTTTCGTGGGCATTCGCAGTCTGGGGGCTGGACATTCTGGGCCCGTTCCCTCGGGCGCCAGGGGGCTACCGCTACCTCTACGTCGCCATTGACAAATTCACCAAGTGGGCAGAAGTGGAGGATGTCCACACAATCCCCACGGGTTCCGCGGTCAAGTTCATCAGGGGCATCGTGAGCCAGTTCGGGGTGCCGAACCGCATCATCACAGACAACGGTTCGCAGTTCACCAGTAACCTCTTCAAAACATACTGTGCTAACCTTGGAACGCAGATATGCTACGCTTCGATGGTGCACCCGCGAAGCAACGGACAGGCCGAACGAGCCAACGCGGAGGTCCTGAGGGGCCTCAAGACCAGGACATTCAAGAAGAAGCTGGAGGCCTGCGGCAGAGGTTGGTACGATGAGCTCCAGTCTGTGTTGTGGTCCATCCGCACAACCGCGACCAAGCCGACTGGGGAGACCCCGTTCTTCCTGGTCTATGGAGCCGAAGCAGTCCTCCCTCACAAGGTCAGACGTCGCTCCGCGCGGGTCCTAGCGTTCGATGAGGCGCAGTAGGACGCCATGCGGGGGATGGACCTCGTACTGGGGGAGGAACGCCGCCGAGAAGCCGTGCTGTGAGCATCGAGGTACCAATAGGCGCTACGGCGATATCACTGCCGCAACATCCGCCCCAGGACCCTCGAGGTAGGAGACCTCGTGCTCAGACGGGTTCTCTCCAGGGAAGGGCTGCACAAGCTCTCTGCCATGTGGGAGGGCCCGTTCAAGGTTGTTCATGTTTCCAGGCCAGGCTCCGTGCGCTTGGAGACTCAGGAGGGGGAGCCGATCCATAACGCATGGAACATCCAACACCTCCGGAGGTTTTACCCCTAAAAGGCCCAGAGCCTGTGAAGAAGGCAAACGCCTGTGAAGACTATCCCTTTTTGGAAAAGGCCCAGAGCCTGTGAAGAAGGCAAACGCCTGTGAAGATTATACCTTTTTGGAAAGGCCCAGAGCCTGTGAAGAAGGCAAACGCCTGTGAAGATTATCCCTTTTTGGAAAAGGCCCAGAGCCTGTGAAGAAGGCAAGTGCCTGTGAAGCTCATTACCCCTAAGAAGAAAGGCCCGGAGCCTGTGAAACTCGCCGCCCGTGACACTCTCATGTAATAATGAGTGGGGATGTACACGCCCCGGAGTCTCAGGAGCGCCGGCCTCAGGCCCTGGGGCTGCCTCCCACACCCAGTGGCAGCACTTAGCTCCGTGCTGGTGAGAAGACGTCGAAGACTAGATTAGGTGACGGACGCGGCTTTTTCATTTGCTTTCCGCAGTTGGTTTGCTTTGTTCGCAGTTGAAATCTTATTGAAATTATTGCCATTGTTGGTTTATGTTTCGTCGATTTTCACTCCCCCGTTTTGATTCCTCTTACGAAAGGCCTCGCGAGGGAGGGCAGCCAAGCACCCTCGCGAGGGCTCTTGTTCTAATCGTTCTAAAGTTTTGCAACCCGGGTCCGTTGCGGGAGCACCCCTCCCGTCCGTGCCCCTCGGGCATAGCGACACACACACAGGGCCTGGGTCGGTCGCCCCCCACGGCTGGGGCCGGGAACTATCTACGTGCAGACACACAGCTGAAAAGCGCGAAAACGAAATCAAGGTAATTATTGACAGCAATAACCCACAACATGCCCCCGCGGGGCTCCATGCAGCTGTTTTCTTTTACGCAGGAAACAAAAGGGAAAGAAAGGATAAGCCCAGCGCGGCTCGCCTCACACCGGCCAGCGGAGGCGACTCGGGATGCCTCCGGAGCTCAAGCGGACTCCCTCTCGCGCTTCACCGGGGCACGACGATGGGCGGACGAACCGCCGCCTCCCAAGCAGGCTCGACGGCGTGGGGGCTGACTGCGGCCACCACTGGAAGAGTCGCTTGAAGAAGAGTTGATGAAGCTTGGGGAGCCTTGGGCACCACCAACCGCGCGGGCACTGCCCCCTCCATCGTCGTCAGGGCTGGGTCCCCGGCCGCGGTCGTCGTCCTCGGGGCAGCACCCTGCGTGGCGGCCATCTTCCCCAAACACCGTCACGTAGAGGGTGGCATCGCCATCGAACCTAAAGTGCAGGGTGCACCGGCGCCCCAGGCCGCGCGCACGGGCAAACGCCTGCCAGCCACGAGTTAAGGCCAAGCTCCTAGTGGCGGAGACCTCCAGCGCAGCCCATGAGGACCGGCTGCAGCAGCCGTCCGCCTGAAGCCAGAGGCCACCCGGGGCACCAGCCGGGAGCTCGCCAAGGAGGAAGCGAGGGAGTTGGAGCCGGGCGCTAGTCGGTTCCGCCGACCAAATGACGAACTCCGGCAGCACCTGCGCAGCGCGAAAGCGCGGCCTGGGGGAGCGCGCGACCAAGGCGCGTCCCCCGGCCACGGTGGCTCGCCCGCCACCACGCTGGGAACCGTCTCGATGACCGCGGGACGCTGCCGAGGCGGCCACAGGATGCTTCCGAGGGCGCCCACGTCCGTGCTTGGGTGGAGGAGAAGCAAGCTCGGCCTGGTGGGCCCTCCCCTTCTCCACGGCCGAAAACCTCCTCGACGGAGCCATGGAGGGGAAGGAGAAGCAAAGGGAGATGGACTGGAAGGGCACGCGCAGTGCCGTACTTATAGCCGGCGAAAGCCAACCATCGGCCTCCACAATCGCAGGTAATCATGACACGATATGCATGCAGGGACTTGTCCGATCCGCGCGATCATTGAGGCATCGTGGGGAAGCGGAGGCGCCCACGTCCAATCAACCGCCACGCGGCGCCCAAGGCCGCAGGCTGTTAGGGCCCGCGGCGCTTCGCCCTTGCCCTTTCGCCTCTCAGCATGGCCAAGTCCAGGCGCGCCTTAGGCCCGGGGGCTACTGTCGGCGTTCTGGGAACGGGGGTCCCCAAACTTGCCTGCCTGCGGCCTGCGGCATGGCTCGAAAGGGGGCCCAGCACGGCCCATCTTCATCAACACAAGACCCAAGACCCTGGCGAGGGGCCAAGCCTCGTGGGGCGGACGACACGACGCCTCCTCAGGCGCGGCCTCATCAGGCTGGCTCACGAGGAGGCGGAGAGATCAAGGCGGGGTACCTCACGAGGTGCCCATGACGCAAGCCATGACGACCAAGGGTGTCAGGCGGGCGCCACTCCGCGCAGTGTCTCCCTTTCCTCTTTGGTGCAAAGGGGGCAAGCGCAGGCGAGAGGATCAAGCAAAGGCACCCATTTCGGTGCAATGAGACCAAGACCAGCTCCGCGATAAGGAGGAGGTCATCGTGGAGCCCAAGCCGGCGTAACCACAGGGCCTTTGGCAGGTGAGGACCAACTTTAGTCAGGATAAGTGTACCAGATGTTCCCCTTCAAATTGGCCGATTGTTGGCGCCCTTCCCGCTCAATATTTGGGAAGAGGCCCAGGGCCTTTGCCTATAAATAGGACTAGCCACCCTCATGGTAGGGGGGACACTAGGAGAGAGAGAGAAGGGCAACTGAACTCCCCCTAGCAGTTCATCTTCCTAGCTAAGAGCATACCCTCGCGAGGCTATTCTTCCTTGTATTGTTCATCATCATCAGCCCAAGAGGCAATCCACCACACCACACTGGAGTAGGGTATTACAACACATCGGTGGCCCGAACCAGTATAAACCTTGTGTCTCTTGTGTTGTTCTTTCAGTAGTTTAGATCTTTGCGAGACGGAGAGGTAGAGGGCATAATCTCTGCGCGCACCCCAGAGTTCGAACCTTAAGGGTCTGCCGGAACCCGAAATCCGACAGATTGCCTCTTGGGCTGATCATGATGAACAATACAAGGGAGAACAGCCTCGCGAGGGTCTGTTCTTGGCTGGGGGGATGAACTACTAGGAGGAGTTCAATCGCCCTCTCTCTCTCTCTCTTTCTCTCTCTGCCTGTTGCCTATGCCTATCTAACTGATTGCCGGGTTGCTAGATGTCCAGATGATGCCCGGTCTCTAGATGTCAAGATCATCCTCCCTCTACCCTGGGGGTGGCTAGTCCTATTTATAGGCAAAGGCCCTGGGCCTCTTCCCAAATATTGAGCGGGAAGGGTGCCAATAATTGGCCATTTTGAAGGGGAACATCTGGTACACTTATCCTGACTAAAGTTGGTCTTCGCCTGCCAAAGGCTCTGGTGATGACGCTGGCTTGGGCTCCACAGTGACTTCCTCCTTGTCGCGGAGCTGGTCTTGGTCTCGTTGCACCGAAATGGGTGCCTTTGCTTGATCCTCCCGCCTGCGCTTGCTCCCTTTGCACCAAAGAGGAAAGGGAGGACACTGCGCGGGATGGCGCCCGCCTGGCGCCCTTGGTCATCATGGCTTGCGCCATGGGCACCTCGTGAGGTGCCCCTCCTTGATCTCTCCGCTTCCTCGCGAGCCAGCCCGATGAGGCTGCGCCTAAGGAAGCTCCGTGTCGTCCGCCCCGCGAGGCTTGGCCCCTCGCGAGGGTCTTGGGTCCGTGTTGACGAAGATGGGCCATGCTGGTCCCCCTTTGAGCCACGCCACAGGCCGCAGGCAGGCAAGTCTGGGGACCCCCGTTCCCAGAACACCGACAGCGGAGCCGGGGAAGACGCGACAGTGGATGCCCACGCGTAGAGGAGTACGAGGGTTCACTGGTTCGCTGCGGTGTGAGGCTGCCGTCGCCTCAGAATAACAGGGGTTGTGGGTGAGTAGAGGGATGGCCTGGCCAGCGGTGGGAGTAGTAGGGGGCGGTGAGGCCTCCGTCGCATCGCAGCCGGCCATGGGAGGCAGGAGCACGAGGCACGACCGGCACTGGTTTGGGTGGCTGGAGCAAGAAGACCAGAGCTTTAAGAAGCACTACGGCCATTGGATGGACATCGTACGGTCACTGGAGCAAGAATCGTGCATATTGACTAAGTTGACAAAGCCCTCCGTCCCCGTCAACTTAGTAGGGCCACAAGTCAGCCTCCCAGCAAGGTGGGTCCCAGCTAGCTGGGGGAGTATTCATTTTTTGTGTGTAATAAGGAGGCACTTCCGGTGGGTCCGAGCTGACAGCGGGGGGAACGTTTTTTTCGCGAAATACGGTGGCCCGTCCGGTGGGTCCCAGCAGTCAGGGGAAACGTTTTTTTGCAAAATACTGGTGGCCCGTCCGGTGGGTCCCTGCTGTCATGTGGAGGAATAATTATTTTCCGCGTAATAAGGAGGCACTTCCTTGCGGCTGCCGTGGACCCAGCTGTCAGCCTCTCCATGTACAGTATTCTTCCGATGGAATTCGGTCGTTGTCCACATTGACCACGGTGGTGGACGACGGCGAGGCCTAGGAAGGGGACGACATGGAGCCGGGGAAGACGCGGCAGTGGATGCCCACGCAGAGAGGAGTATGAGGGTTCACTGGTTCGGCTGCGCTGCCGTCGCCGCAGAATAACAGGGGGTGTGGGTGAGTGGAGTGGAGGGATGGCCTGGCCAGCGGTGGGAGTAGTATGGGGGCGGTGAGGCCTCCACGACAGCACAGCCGTCCACGGGAGGCAGGAGCAGGCGGCACAACCGGCGCTGGTTTGGGCGGCTGGAGCAAGAAGACCAGAGGTTGAAGAAGCACTACGGTCGTTGGATGGACATCGTACGGTCAGTCAAGCTAGAATCATGCATATTGACTAAGTTGACAAAGCCCTTCGTCCCTGTCAACTTAGTAGGCCCACTATACTAGGTCCCAGCTAGCAGGGGGAGTATTCATTTTTTCGTGCGTAATAAGGAGGCACTTCCTTGCGTGCGAAGATATAGGTGGTGGGTCCGAGCTGTCAGCGGCGGTAACGTTTTTTCGCGAAATACAGAGGCTGTTTCGATGGGTCCCAGATGTCAGGTGTAGGAAATCATTATTTTGCGCGTAATAAGGAGGCATTTCCTTGTGTGCGGCCGTGGACCCAGCTGTCAGCCTCTCCACGTACAGTCCACTTCAGATGCATGTCGGTCGTTGACCACGCTGACCATGCCATGCCGAGAGCACCAGGGCGGTGGACGACGGCGAGGCCTAGGAAGGGAACGACACGGAGGCAGGGAAGACTCGGCCGTTGTTTTTGTTTCCCACGCGAAGGGGAGTACGACTGTACGAGGGTTTACTGGTTCGTCTGCTGTCGCCGGAGAATAACAGTAGGTGTGGGTGAGTAGAGGGATGGCTAGGCCAGCGATGGGAGTACGGAGGGGCAGTGAGGCCTGCGCGGCAGCATAGCCGGCCGTGGGGAGGAGGGAGCAGGCAGTCCCACCGGCGCTTGTTTGAGCGGCTGGAGCACGAAGAGCAGAGATTGAAGAAGCACGACGGCTGTTGGATGGACATCCAACAGTATACAGACCATCTGTGGAAAGCCTCAAATCTATGGAAAACAGCATACATCCTATCTGCCATTATTTCAAATAATTTACAGCCCATTTGCTAATTCTTACGGGGTTTTTTGGAGCCCATATTCTTTATGTTAGCATTACAGCCCACATTGTGGCCATGGTTAAAAAATTATACGAAATTTTGCATATGTCGGTGCGGTCTGAACTGTTTTTAATCCCAAAATTTCGAGTCACATTCAGACTGATTTTAAAAATAAATGTATATCAATATAAAATCCAATAAATTGTCCATGCATAAAAATCAATGCCATTTAAAATCTCGAAATGAAAAAAAGATATTTGAAAATAATTGCCGGTTTGATGTGTTTTAAAAATGTACAGCCCATTTCTCATTACTGATAGGCCACTCTCCTCGTCTTAAAAGATTTGCAGCCCAACAGGCCTGATAAAGCGAGTTACTTGACAAATCACAAAAAAACTGGGCTAGCCATTTTCAGAAAGAAAAAATACTACTGGGCTGGTCTATGGTAAACATAAAAGAAAAGGCTTTCTAGACAGGCCAGAGTGTCCCGCACAGCCCAGTTGACACCCAATTATGGCGATTCATAAAAATGCCACTGCAATTTCCAAACTTTGAAAACTTTGAAAAACGCCACTGCAGTTTGCAAACTTTGAAAAATGCCACTCCAGACTTCGAAAAATGCCACTAGAAATGGCATGAAATGGCATTTTTCAAAGTTTGGAAATTGCAGTGGCATTTCTCGGATACACCAGATTTGGAGTGGCATTTATCAAATTAACCCAAAACAAAAATAACTCGGTGAGCTGCTGGGTCCCTGGTGTCAGCCGCTCGTTGTGCAATTCTCTCATTTATTGACTATGTTGACAATGGCATGGGACCTAGATGTCAGAAATCCACTAGGAGGAGCCATTTTTTATTGGCTTGAAATAAGGAGGCACTTGCTTGCGTACTGCCATGACCTTGGCGGGTCCCTGCTGTCATCCTCTCCACGTACAATCATCTCCTGATTGTGTACGCATCAACTTGCTAGGCCCACAAGTCAGCCTCTAAACCGTGGAGGAAAAATACAACCCATTTAAAAAATTACAGCCCATTCCATGCGTTCAAACGGAAAGTTCAACATTCAGAGCAAAGTAACATGTCTGATCCACATATAGAGTACTGAACTTCCATGTTGACAACCATCATAGCCAAGTGAACTATGTACTCCCACTAACACTCTAGTAGCGTACAAGTACTAACTTACTCTTAGCTAACTAGATGATGCCGGCCACCGTCTGCTGTCCATGCTAAACGCCAGCACCGGCGTCCTCCGCCTCGCCTTGGACTTGCCAGAGGTGCGATAGGGTGCGTTGCTCGCGCGCGTTGGCCATTTCCATGCCGGTGTGGTCCACCGAAGCTTCGGCTTCCAAGCGGGAAACCCACTTGACGAGCTGGTAGTAAAAATCGGTGTCGCGAACGCGTGCGTGCCCGACAGCCTCGAGGGCTATTTGCCGGGCGCCGGCCTCCATGTAGTCGGCCCAGTTGCGGGCGCTCTGCTCGCGACTCAGAGCGTCGGTGCGCTGCTGCTCCATGTCCCGCTGGTGGCGCAAATCGGCGAGACGCTACTCCTCCGCCAGGCGGTCGCGCTCCAACAACTCCTGCTCCTCCGCCATGCGGTCGCGCTCCAACAACTCCTCGATCTCCGCATTGCCATCTAAAGACAGATAGAATGCCTCCTCCCTCCGTCTGCCTTCCAGTGAAAACCCGAACACTAGTTCCGGCGGTGACCGCCTCCGGCGTCGCCTACCGCGGACGGGCGGGGGCATGGCGGACGTGGCGAGCGACGTCGGGCCGGTGGGGGATTATGAGGATATGGCGAGTTGGGTCACGGTGGCACCTGAGAAGGCCGGGAAACAGTACTTAAAGGCGGAAGGTAGCACGACGGTCGTCGGAATTCAATGCATAATGGCTTAGCGCGCCAGCTTGCCGTGGAAAACTAGAGAAACTGAAATTATGACTGTGTCGTCCCGTCCCGTCTGGGTCGCACGCCGGCATGGCGGTCAAACGAGTGCACTCAAATCATCTCCCTCCTTGTCAATAATGATTCCACGGATTTAAAGCGTATCTTTTTTCGCATCAGTTAGCTGCCTTAATTACGGCCGGCTGCATGCAGGCACTCAGAATCGCTCGTAGGCAGTACGCGAAGCAGCATGCAGCCACTTAAATCGCTGGAATTAATTAGGCTTAAACTTCTGCATGCCGAGGGCACGCATGCAGCCACCTAAATCGCTGGAATTTATTAGGCTTAAACTTCTGCATGCCGTTAATTATTGCCATGCCTTGGTCTTGCTGCTTTGCTCACGGGACTAATAAACCCAGACGGAGGGAGTACCTTGGTTGGTGAGAGGTTTGAATTAAGCCCTGCAAACCAGAAAGGAGGTACTAGTACGTGCGTGATCCACTATTTATTCGTGTAGGATCGAGTAGGTCGTTTCTTGAATTGAGCCCTGCAAACCGAAAAGGAGGTACTAGTACATGCGCGATCCACTATTTATTCGTGTAGGATCGAGTAGGTCGTTTCTTGAATTGAGCCCTGCAAACCGGAAAGGAGGTAGTACGTGTGTGATCCGCTATTTATCCGTGTAGGATCGATAGTGTAGCTTGTCAGTTTCTTCAGAGGTAGGCATTTTTATCCGTGTAGGATCGATAGTGTAGCTTGTCAGTTTCTTCATAGGTAGGCATTTTTATTCAAAAAACTGCCACTTCGCATCTTGCGTCGCAAATAAAACTGCCAGGAGCGCATTTGTAGGCTAGCTAGTGATCGATCAGTAACTTATAAACACTGAGCGAACAGAAATAAGTAATTGTTAATGCATCTCAATGATTCACAGATCATATACAAATATGTAGCTCCAAAAGCAGAGATCAGCCACTTCGGATCTTGCGTCGCAACTAAAACTAACTAGTACGATTCCCATACATAAGATCAACATGTTAATGCATCTCAATGACTCACAGATCATATACAAATATGTAGCTCCAAAAGCAAAGATCTAGAAAAAACATCTGCTCTTCCTACAAACATGGATGCTTCTCTTGGCCAACATTCAGTACAGACTGAAATACAAATTTGTTTGTGAAGTCTACAATTCCTCTTGCAAACGTAAGTGGTTTCACCAACAGATGGAACCATGAGAATGAACCAGACATGATGGAGGAACATCCACTGCAATATGATTTGGTCTTCTCTCGATCACACGGCGAAACTATTTTCGGAATACAAACTTTAACTTAGGCAAAATGATGCCCATTGTATAATCAGACCAAAGCAATGAAGCACCTAGTGTTGGCCAATAAATAGTACAATACTACTTTTCTGCAGTCCATGAAGTGACTATCCAATCTTTCTGTGTCTATTTTCAAATGGCACTGCATGCAGTGACTATACTATTCTCTTGTGCAGTTCAACCAAAATTGCGGGCACTTTGTTGGTTTGCCAAATAGCAATGGGCAGACATCTCTGTCTGCACAAATATCAAGCAGCTAGTAAACATATACCACACCTTGTATTTTCGGTTTAAACATGTCTCTTCCGCTTAGCATCTGACATGTTCTGCACTGGACAATCTGATACAGTTATGTTTTGCCCTGGACAATTTCATACTGAATTGATTTGCTGGTTGAGAGCAGAAATATAGCGCCTATTCTTCATCAGACCAAGGATATCCATGTTCGCAGTGATGGAAGAGGTGAAATCGATACAACCGAAATTGAGCATCTAATCATTGAATCATGTCCTGCACCTCCAATGTAGGTCCACCCTGCCAATAAATTCACATGCAAACCACTAGTATTACTATCTAATGACAGTACAAAAAGAGTAGCAAGATAGTAGCAAACCATGTACCTTCGTAATGAACAGCTCATAGTGCCACCAATTGGATATAAAGGTTGGGAAAAACATGCTCCTAATGTTGAACCAGTTGGACTTTTTGTGCAGTTCCACTAAAATCGAGCATCCCTGTTCGCATAGATATTGAAAGTGTGATTACTCTAAAAGTGGCACTAGTTGAAGCATAGACTCACAAATATAAGCATTCCAATTTCTTAATGGGAAAAGGTAGCAAGACTGTTTCTAACCACCTGTTTGAAGGAATAAATAAAGCAACAATGGCTGATGTGAGGAAGGCATACATAGTTTTTTCTGGAAAAGTGAGCCATTCCTGACCTTTCTTCTTCTTTTAAGCAAATTTTGTGCAGTTCTACTAAAATAAAATGCCATCACCGCCTTGACAATTCAGTGACACTGTACAAAAGGAAATGACTTAACATTACATCATATGTCAGGTATGTAGTCGACAAGCATTAGAGACAAACATACAGACCTCCTCAAGAGAACAGCCGGAGGAGGAGGTGCCCACTCTTGACCTTTCCTCTTGTCTTCATAATTGTCTGTGCAGTTTAACCAAAATAAAATGACATCAGCGCCTTGGCATTTTGGTGACACTGTACAAAAAAATTAACTTATCTCATGAAAGTGAGGTATGTAATCTATAAGCATTAACAGTGCAAAAATCTGACAGGAGTAACAAGTTTCATCGTTGGTGTACTGGCTGTGCAACAACATTAGAATGGCTTATAGCTGAAAAATCTTTAATACATCCACAATCAACAGCTAACCCTGAAATAATCCAGTGACATTAAATGGCAATGCTTAAATTTATGGGTGGCATTAGACTGAGAGCGGCATTAGTTAAATGTGGCATCACTTTAGCAGTAGCATTGCTTGACTTGAATGCTGGCGTTATACTAACAGCAAAAAAAGTGGCAATAAGAGCATGGGGGGCACCAGTACGATGTACCTCCACGGACGCAGAGTGGTGAGGGAGGTATGGTTGCCCAGAGCAACAAATATCCAGGCAGCATATGTGGATTACGGTCCCATTTTTGTTCTCTTTAGCCACATTTTTCCTATGCGAGGACAACAAACCGATCGACCTGGTCATTCTCTATTGCGTTGTCATGCCTTTCTACCCTTCTTCAACCAAGAGACACAAGACTCGTTCCTTAGCTACTGATTTCCCCTTAGCAGATGGGGCAATAGAACAAGGTTATGGCTCGAAAAGAGGTAGCATACCTGAGGGTCGGCGGGAAGTGGCTTCGCTCGTGGTCGTCGTCCTCCGCACACACTACGGCAGCGAGCTTGGGGACGGAGGCCATCCCGCGCGGGCGCTAGGTCTGAGAGGACGGCCTTGTCATCAGTGCGTGACCTCGCTCGCTGACGACGAGTGCGTCAATGCTGCACGTCATTCTCTTCCCCAGTGGATCTATGACCACCGGTGAGGAGGGAGAGAGGGGCCATCTTTTTTAGATCTGGAGAGAGGGTGGTAGTGTGAGAAGCAAGTGGGCAGCCCTTAGCAAGAAAGCGCTGAAGCTCCAGCCTATATATCTTTTTTATACTGCTAGTACTGGGGGTGGGGGAGTGGTAGAGTAGTTTATATTTTCTCTGTGTACAGTACCAGTTAGTCGTGCTTCAAAACTGATTGGCACGCCATTAAAAAAATAATGGTCGATAACTAATGCGACACCTTGGGCCAACGCGGCTAGATCGCATTTTGCACGAGAAATTACACACCATGTTTCGTTGACATGTGGTCCCGTTCCAACATATCAGTGAGACGACAGCGAGTAGTAGGAGTATTTCCAAACGGACGTGTAGGCCGGGGCGCCTCTTCATGAACCGTGGCAAACTCGCAACCGTCCACCGACTCTTCGCCTTTCCCTCTCGATTTGGAACTGCTGTCGCACGCTCTTCCTCTCCCTCCTCCATTTTCCTTCAGCCCTTCACCCTTTCTTCAGCCATTGTTCGATCGTCTTCTCCATGGAGGGAACAGGCCGGAAACGACCCCGTTAATCTTGCCCCGATCTGAAAGATGACGTGGTGGAGGAACTCATTGATCGGTGCGACGTCATCACCTCGGCTAGCATGGCAGGTTCGTTCAAGCCCATTCTCGACTCAACTAATAACATCATTGCAAGGAACCCAAGGGTCAAGGAGCGGTTTGATCTCCCCTATCTTCTTCGCCGTGACCCTGCTCGCTGGCGAACAGACGGCGGAGACCTCGCTTTGTGCAAGTTGATGCCGCTTGATAATGATACGTGTGATGTCAAGATGCCATCGCTTAGGGGTAAGTCCTGGGCTGGCGCAAATGGAGATTGGGTTGTTTATATTGGGTACAATTGTGAGTGGGAACTTGTGAATGTGTACACTCGTCAGCGGATTCCACTTCCAAAAATCTCTGAGTGCCCTGAGGTTGAGCACACAGATGATCTGCGTACGTTTAAATACGATCATGGTGATTGTCGTGTACTGAAGATAGCAATTTGTCGAGTTCCCAACCGCTCTTGGAATTACAAGAACTATCAAGTTGTTGCTATCTTCGACAAGCTAGTTGCCGTCCTTCGTGGTTCGATTGAATGGATGTTACTCAAAAATCAGTTTCTATACACGGATGTGTACTGTGATGCAATTGAATAAAAGGATCTTGTGTTTGCTGCCACCTCTCGTGGCACTGTTTTTGCATGGGATCCTCGTTTTTTTGGTACGTTTGTCTTCCACCGTAATTATAATTGTTTCATCCACATGCATGCGGGTTAGCAACTTTCCCTTTACTAATTAACCTTGTTCTTGTGTTTCCAAGGTCCTGTGGACATCCCACCACCTATACTTGAAGATTTTTATAACCAAGGGGGAGATGATGATGGTGATGATCACGAGCATGAGGACGAGCAGCGCCGATATACTCTGTGGCGCCTGGCAACTAATTCCGATGGATCACCTCTTCTTGTGTGTATACAGCCCACTGATGATGTTACTGCTAAGGAAGCAGGTGTAGTCTCCCATGGTCGCACTCTCCGGACCTATTCCAACACCCATTGCATGGTATTCAGGATGGATACTAGTGTGCTAGCGCCAACTCCTTCTCCCTGGCACAGAATTGATAGTCTTGGAGAAAACTCGCTCTTCCTTGGACGAAACTATCCGATGATGGTGAAAGGCGATCCAACCATTGTTGACACGTTTATGAGAAGCAACTGTGTCTATACCTCGGACATTTGCGTGGTTCCCTACCCTGGTACTAATATAGTAGGCCGCTTCAGCCTGGATGATCAGTCCTGCGTTGGTCTCCAGATCGACAATGCATGGCCCGTCCCAGAGAATCACGTGTGGTTCAAACCAAGCGTTTCCAACGCCAAGGAATGGTTGAGTTGAAGTTCATTTCATTGCTTGTTATTTGTTGTGTGGTGAAAACTTTAGTATTTATAATGTATCCACGTTGTTGATGTAGGTTGATGATCTGTTGTTCTATGTAATAAAATGATATGCCTGTGATAAACTTACTAAATTTATGAATGGCTTTCGAGTCGCTTCTCTGAGTGAGTGGTGCGACGAGGCAAAAATATATTTTCCGAATACATAATTGTACGTGCATTGCAACAGGTTATCGGATAAGGCCAATCAACAATAGTAGTACACTATTTGTACTAGCTTCACATGTTCGCGCGTCGGGCGGGTGTTTTTACTGTAGCCATATGTTAATGTGTTCGTTGTACATAACCAGCACCTTGAATCCTCGATACTACTAGTATACTATATAGTAGGAGTAAGTAGTAGGAGTAGTAGGGTGGCATGGGCCAGAACAAGCATTCACGTCCAGGAGTACGGCACACGCCACCACGACGACATCCATCTGACACCATGTTATTTCTTGGAGTCCGTGCGAGAGCAATCTCTTCAACCTCGTCGTTTCTCTAACTTCAGCCATCGCGCGGCGGGCGAGGTGGGGGTTTGCCGATAGTTGGTTTCCTTAACCACGGTCCCACTTGTAAGGCCAACTCCAACGCACGACCCCAAACGGACCTCCGTTTTGCACGAAATCCAACGATAATTTTGACTAGAAAAGCAAGACCAAAGAAAACAAGAACCACCAGAATACATTTGACTACTCCTGTAGTAAGTTGGATTAGTGCCTTCTCAATGCATTCATTGTTGATCTGCGGAGGCTCGATCTTGCGTGCTTCTTTCTTCTTCGAGTGTAAAGAAGTAGATGTTGCTTCCTCGCATCTAGTCTCATGTCTAGCCTCTATTCTATACTAGCTAAAAGTTATAGAACATCTACTAAACTGCGCTCTATCAATATATGGATGTACTCTTCTTCCCAATACAAAAACTTGCATCCATTCTACTCCCTCCGTTGCACAATACTACATGCCTTCTATTTGTCAAAATATATATGTATCTAGACATGTCTTAGTATATAGGTACATCCATTTTTGGACAAATGGAAGTCAAGTATTTTGGAATGGAGGGAGTACACAATAAATTTTTTAAGTTAGCACAACTAGTCTAATTCGAGAGCAGAACTGAAGATTTGGTCGGGTTCTTCCTCCTTTTGCCGACACGTGGGACATCCAGCATCCAGGTCGTGTCATGAAAGAAAATAGAGTGCTAGTTGAAGCCACGAGATGTGCATCTTGGGTTAAACTGTAAATAGAATCTTACTACTCTTGAGTAACTCCAAAAGCGGCCACCGAAGATCTTTATTGGATTTGTTTTTCATCACCAGCACGTCGAGGTGAAAGATGTGCAGGTTCAGTGGGTCCTCTTGCGTTTTCACTGACATGTGGGGCCGCATGTGAGCCAACAGACGATGGGCTCCGCGCGTTCGCTGGCTGGCTGAGAAGAGAGATAAAGGAGGGCTGAGCACGGACTGCAGGAAATTTGTTCTACGTACCTCGATATAGGCTCGATATAGTGGGGTGGCATGGGCCATAACTAGCATTCACGTCTAGCAGTACGGCACACGCCACCCACACGAGTCCCATCCAACACCAATTTTCTTGGAGTCCGTGCTACAGCCATCTCTTCTCCCTCCTGTCCTCTTTTCTCAGCCATCGCGCGGTGGGCGGGATGGGGGTTTGCCGATAGTCGGTTTGCTCAACTGCGGTCCCCCTTGTAAGTGAAAATGCAACACCGCACGCATTCCCGCTTGAGCGGCGTGCCGGACCAACCGTGTGGGGGTGCGAAGCAAACACGGCAGGCTTTTCCTTTTGAACTCGTAACTTGTAAAATTTGGTTCTGCTCCATGGCGCGACCGATAGATAGAAAATAACAATTTTTCCTAGAGTAATGAGAAGTTTGCTTCTGGCGCCGTTCATGCATGGAGTACGTACGAAAATTATGAAGTTGATGCGAATGGTAAGATAATTACTGTAGTATCATATACTACTACATGGATTTGACGGAAGGATAAAAATACATACGGATCCATCAACGTTCAACGACATCCTCACGCCCTAGTGCGCCGGGTCACCAACCGACGTGTGAGGAGCAGCGGCGGTGGCGGCAAGCTCAACGTGCTTCTGAACAGTGCCGTCCAAGGTTGCCCTGCGCTCCAAGAAGGCTAGCGTCCTATCGTCCTCCTCTTGCATTTACTAGTCCTTGTGGACGATTTGCGCGTAGACGTGGGTGATTATGTCGATGGTGTCTTGCTGCGCCAGGCGCTGCGCGGCGAGCGCGACCTCGAGGTGGACATTCTCCGGCGCGACGGCGGGCAGTCGCAGGGCCACCAGTGCGTCGAAGAGGTTGTTACCATAGTGGCCGTTGAGGGTGGCGGGCATCGCAGAGCCTGGGCGCGTCGGCTGGAGGCTTACGTCAAAGTCGTCCGCAAGCTTCTTGACGACGGTGAACTTGTCGAGGAAAACGACGAGGACCTCGTCGAACAAGGATGTGAATTTGTCGTCCAAGCGGCTCCTCGACCTGGCGGCCTCAAGCAATACTACCTGCCGGGCCGCAGGCCGGCTTCGTGGACCATCTGGCAAAGCCGACTGATGCTCGCGCTCATCGCCTCCATGGGTCTAGCGTAGCTTCTAGTCAACTGATCTTGCGATTCGAGTGATCACTCAGCCCTTGGTTAGCGTGCGTAGGTGCGTAGGATTTCGTACTACTCCTCGGCCCTCTACTGCACCTGCCTTTGGCTGTATGATAGGTGGGCCAGCCACCCCCTGGGGCCACGTGTCATTCACCCAAAGACAGTTTTCGTAAGTCAATGAAGTTGCGTCCCCCTCCATGCCGGTGCAGTATAGTCATCTCACCGGACCTCTAGTTGGGTCCAAACGAGAGAAGTTTGATGTTTACTGGTTTATTGGTCCCCTTTGCATTTTGCGCCAAGTTTTGACCTTTGATTTAACTAATAAAATGTTAATGCATGTAAACAAAAATGTTGTGTAAGTCACATTAAGAAAACCAAATAATCCCAAAATACTTAGGCACGGTGCATTAACTCCCTCCTTGTTTCTTATTTCATGACATATCAACCAATGAGAGATGTGGGCCGTGCATGCTTTCAATGACTTGAGACTAGTACCAAACATGACATGCAGTGTTTAGTTCATTGCATGTAATCCTATTACAGTACTCTAGTTAGCAAAAAAACATTAAGTTCTCTCGCCGATAGGAATAAAACACCATGTATTTATTTACAGAGGGAGTAGTACATTTTTGGTGACATGCACTACTAGATATTGATAGTCAAATACTAAAATCCAGATGGACGTGGTAGTACTCCTAAATCCAGACGGTGGTGCTACTAGTACTAGTAGTAGTACTACCAATGTAGTAGTAGGAGTACTAGCACTGTACTACCCGTTGGTCAAATTATTATGTGCTACTCCTCACAGTGAAGTGACAAGACCCTGCGCCGGAGATGACACCTGAGTATAGGCGCCGTGTTCGGCATACCATAGTCAGCCTCACCGTCTGCAGTCACTATCATCATGGCTGTAGAGCTAGCCTGCTTACAACTAGCCTTGTTCGACATAATTTCCCGTGCGTAGATGCCCGTGTATTGCACGGAACACCAAGATTGGGGGTGGACGGCTCCGGCAGCGGCCATCGCGCTAGATTTTTCCACGGCCTTCTACTCCAAGATGTGGTGGGGAGGAGATGAGGCTGATTGTGAGAGACAAGGAGTTATTTGTAAATAGGGAGCAAGTGCGGGCATCTTTTTGCAAAAATGGAGAAGCTTGGTTTGTATGAGTCAGATCTAGATCCGACGGCTATTGGTGAAAGATGGGAGGCACAACATCATCACCAACTCAGGACCTGTTTGATTCGCAGGATTTTGAAAACGCAGGAATAGGACACGGCAATATTACAAGTTTCAAACTGATATTACAAATGTTAGGAGTAATGCTGCACCTACGAAGAAGGAATTACCAGGAAGTTTACGTAAGAACTTTCGTTACTTTAGGCGGATGCAGCATTATCGTACAAACTAAAATCCACCGCCCTGAAAAGTCGCTAATGGGCAAATAAGTTTTTGAGTCCCTGGCCACTTGATGTTTCAAAAACAAATTCAGCTTCTGCGGAGACTTTGTCATTTAGGCTTAGACGCTTGCGGTGATCAGCACGCCATTTATTGTTGCGCCAAAGAACGCCAAACCTCATTACCTTGAGCACACTTGCCTCCAGAACAAAGAACCTGGCCAATTTAATCTCAGATGTGCTGCCTCGGTAGTCGATCAAATCAATTTCTGTAAGATGGAGATCAAGGCATTCGATGAGATTGTTATAGTGCAGCACATTTTTCACTTTTGGGTCTTTTTTTATCTGCAAAAGAAGAGAACATATTAGAGTAGCTGGCTGCATAGGATTGCCGTGTCATCAAGAGGTACCAATATCATTCGCTCATACGATAGGGTTGGCTGGCTAGTGATATTTTTTCACTCTCTCTCCCTCTCTCTCTCTCTCTCTCTCTCTCTGTTTCCTCTCATTTAACTAGGAGCACATGAAGAGCTTGGGCATTTGTTGCCTTCCACTATGTGGCCGATGCCATATTTTGCAAAAGTATGCCACATAATACGCATCGATGTCAAATCAAAAGATTTTGGCACCGCTCTCGTGATGTGAGAGAGTTGGCACTGCTGTGCACACAGACCCACATGTATAAACAAATCAATCAAACCAACTACACCAGCCTCTCACTCTCCCAAACAAGTGTTTTTTATTGCCTCAGTCCTCTCTCTCTCCCACGCAGTGTTTTTTCATTGCGTGAGTTAATTTGGCACCGGAGCAAAGTAGGTGATCCATATTGGGACACCAGGTGAGCAATGGAGGGGCATCAATGCCAAATGCATCACAAGTGAATTTGGCACATGTTTTGGCCTACATAGCCCACTTTTGTAATACTACCTCGTATTTAGTATAAAATTTTGACCATAGATTTACCTAAGAAAATGCCAATGCATGTCACTAAAAATTACACCATTTGAAATTATGTTCAAATACGAATCCAACGATATAGTTCTTAGTGACATGCATTAACATTTTGTCAGTTAAATCTATGGTCAAATTTTGATACTACAAAATTGGAAGAGTAAACCAGGACGGAGGTAGTACTTGCTCTTAGGGTAACCATAATTTACTTTCCACTATGACTAGCCTAGGCTACTATAGTAGTACAGCATAAAAACAATGCAGGTGATCACGTGAGAAAAAATACTAAAAACATTTCTTTCGGTGCAGTGCGTAGATGCAGTTTTGAACACTACACTTGTCATCGTAATTTGGGAAAATTACGAAGAAATTGAGCTACGTTGTGATTACTGTTTACTTATAGGAAAGAAGTTTCACCTCGATGAGTAGCTTCTCCGTGCACGGAAAGCATGTAAGGAATCCAACAACTTGATCCAGATTGGGGCCGATAGATTTTAGTGCTAAGATCTTCACCGTGCGCATGGACTGGGTCAAGCTTGTGGGAATCATTTTCTGGAAGACGGTCGTAAATACAGCAAGAATAAATTTAAAAATGTGAATTTCACGAAGACGGAGAAGAAGATGAGTGTTGTACCTGAACGATTACGGATCCAATAAAGAGTTCGGAGAATTTGGCAGACGAG
Organism: Aegilops umbellulata; assembly: GCA_032464435.1. Classification (NCBI taxonomy): domain Eukaryota; kingdom Viridiplantae; phylum Streptophyta; class Magnoliopsida; order Poales; family Poaceae; genus Aegilops; species Aegilops umbellulata. The sequence continues at coordinate 329,467,446 of CP136056.1, read as the reverse complement.
TACACCAACGCTGTCAATTTCGGCGCGTCAATGACCCTGATTTTTTGTTGGACCTTCTAGATCCGATACAAGCAATCTCTCAAGGAAAGGCGCATTCTCAATGACCATAACGTGGAACAGCTGGAGTGATCTCTTCCCAATTGATATCTTGTTGTAGGGCCAGCAAGACACATAAATCCATCGGAGATTCGTCGAGGCGATGTGGAGGCTAATGCACCCGTGGATCTGCTCAAGACGAAGGTACTCGAGCGCAGTACAGCTGTAACGCCCTCGATGCGGCTATATCTCCCACGTGTCAAAGCACGACTTATAGGCATAACCGCATTGAAAGCACTGTCGCAAGTGAGGTAATCTTCACACAACCCATGCAATACATAAGGGAAAGAGATACATAGTTGGCTTAGAATCGCCACTTCACACAATACATGAGTAAAGCATTACATCATACAGTTACAATCAAGGTCCGACTACGGAACCAAAATAAAAGAAGACTACCCCAAATGCTACACAGATCCCGGATCGACCCAATTGGGCTCCACTACTGATCAACTGAAATGAAACAACACAACGAACAAGATCTTCATCGAGCTCCTCCTTGAGCTCGAGTGCGTCACCTGCACGGATTCATCGGCACCTGCAAACTGGTTTTGGAAGTATCTGTGAGTCACGGGGACTCAGCAATCTCACACCCGCGAGATCAAGACTATTTAAGCTTAAAGGTAGGACAGGGTAGTGAGGTGGAGCTGCAGCAAGCGACTAGCATATCTGGTGGCTAACGTACGCAAATGAGAGCGAGAAGAGAAGGCAAAAGCACGGTCGAACAACTATGATCAAGAAGTGATCCTGAACTACTTACGTCAAGCATAACTCCAACACCGTGTTCACTTCCCGGACCCCGCCGAGAAGAGACCATCACGGTTACACACGCGGTTGGTGTATTTTAATTAAGATCAACTTCGGGTTTTCTACAACCGGACATTAACAAATTCCCATTTGCCACATAACCGCGGGCACGGCTTTCGAAAGTTCAAACCCTGCAGGGGTGTCCCAACTTAGCCCATGATAAGCTCTCGCAATCAACGAAGGATATTCCTTCTCCCCGGGAAGACCCGATCAGTCTCGGAATCCCGGCTACAAGACATTTCAACAGTAATAAAACAAGTCCAGCAAAGCCGCTCGATCGTGCCGACAAATCCTGATAGGAGCTGCACATATCTCGGTCTCAGGGCACATCCGGATGAACACTCCGTACAGTTAAAACCAAGTCTCGAGTTGCCCCGAGGTGGCGCTGCAAAGGGCTCTAGTTCGGACCAACACTTAGACAAGCATTGGCCCGGGGGGCTGAATAAAGATGACCCTCGGGTTAGCTACTCCCAAGGGAAAGGTATAGGTGGTAGGCAAATGGTAAAACCAATGTTGGGCCTTGCTGGAAAAGTCTTATTCAAAGCGAACTGTCAAGGGGGTCCCATAAATCACCCGACCGCGTTAGGGACGCAAAATCCGGGAACATAACACCGATATGACGGAAACTAGGGCGGCAAGAGTGGAACAAAACACCAGGCATAAGGCCGATCCTTCCACCCTTTACCAAGTATATAGATGCATTAATTAAATAAGATATATATTGTGATATCCCAACAAGTAAACATGTTCCAATCAAGGGACAACATCTCCATGTTCCAACAAGGAACAAACTTCATCTTCACCTGCAACTAACAACGCTATAAGAGGGGCTGAGCAAAGCGGTAACATAGCCAAACAACGGTTTGCTAGGACAAGGTGGGTTAGAGGCTTGGTTTGACAATATGGGAGGCATGATAAGCAAGTGGTAGGTATCGCAACATAGGCATAGCAAAAGAGCGAGCAATCTAGCAAGCAAAGATAGAAGTGATTTCGAGGGTATGGTCATCTTGCCTGAGATCCCGCAAGGAAGAAGAACGAGCCCATGAAGAAGACAAACGTACGTAGACGAATGGATCCTCACAATCGCAACGTTAACGGAACTAACCCGAAGCAGCAACACCGGAAAGAAACAAACAACAAAGTAAACAACCACCACATAAACATGGCATGATATGCGAGATGTGGTATGCAATGCATATGCATGCTTCGGAAGGAAAAAGATGAACCAGGCATAATCTTGGCAAACCAAGTATGCCACTGGAAAGATGAGATGATTTCGGTTGAAATCGATATAAAGATCACCGGAATCGGACGCACGGTTTGCAAAACACAAGCAAATCAAGAATGACATATTTCTGCCATTAACAGCATGATGCTACTTGGCAAGCAACAAGAAATTAAGCTACTACACCCAAACATATCAACAAAGCATATGACAGTGAACTACTCAAGATGCTTGACAAAAGATGAACACTGAGCTACGGCTAAATCACAACACAATAGGTTCAAACAAGCATGGCAAAAGTTCAAAAGATAACAGGTTCACAGACTTAATGAAAATAACAACATGCCAGAAATTAACATCAGGATGACATGTTTAGAGCAAGCAAACAGCATGCTACAGGAACTGGACATAGCAAAAGATGGCATGGCATGAATCTACTCAAAGCATTTAACAAAAGTCCCTTACAGACCATGAGACAAAAAGGAATACAAAATATAATAGCACCCATGTCAATTAAGCAAGTTTCGTTACAGATTTCAGACTTAGCAGAAAACTGGACATGTCAAACACAGATAACAAGTACGCATGTTTACGAGCTCGATGAACTCACTACAGAGCATTGCATGGTAAACTAAGCATACATCAATCAAGAAGACATGGCATAGAAGCTAGACATGGCAATAATAACATCATAGCATGTAGGGATCAACTACAACAAGCTTGGCAAAATCGAATAGCATGTAAACAATCTGCCAGTAACATTTTATAGCAAAAGTAGAGCTCGATGGACTCAAGCTATGGCACTCCATAATTACAAACAAAGGCATGGATGGCTAGAGCAAATCCATATGTTCAAAACACCCTTACTGATCATGCTCAAAAGAGGCATAGATCTCTCTGAAACAACATGAACACATGGCATAAAAATAACAGCAGGACAAGACTTAGTGAAAATACTAAGTCTCTGAAATCAGCAACAACATGTACCCTAGTTTGCATGCTTGTGCTAGTCACCACAAGGATCACAAAAATACATGGCATACACCTTTGGAAAGATGGCATGGCATATTTCAAAACACATGTAGGACTCCACTTCATAGGGTGCACACATCAATCATGGCAAAAATGACAAAAGTGCATCTACTGAAACAGATCTGAAACTAACATCACATAGCCCTCTTCTAACAGTATTTCGGGCATCAAGATGAAACCAAATGAAAATAATGCAATGAGATGAAATGATGTACTCATCGATACGAACAATTTGACATGCTACACGCCCAAAACAGAGCGACAGATGCAGAGATATAATGCGATGAACATGGAAACATAATGATAGATTTCGGGACTTGGAAGAATTCGGGGGAGAAGAAAGTCAACCCTAAGTTTTTGGATCTGAGATCCGAGGTCGCCGGAGGGACTCGCCGGAGACGATGAGAGAAGGCGGCGGCGGGCTGTCCCGCAGCGGATCCGGCCCTCCCGTGGCTGGATCTGGCCGGGGTGGAGGAGGAGGGCACCGGCGTCGGCGGCGGGGCGGCGGGCGCCGTGGAGGCGGGCGGGCGGCGGCCATGGCGTGGGAGGCGGCGCGAAGGCGCGGACGGGCGGCGGCGGCACGCACCGGCGGCGGCGGGCCGCGCGGCAGGGAGCGGGCAGCGCGGCGCGGGGCGCGGGAGGAGGCAAAGGAGCGGGGCGGCGCCGGCGGGGCGCTCGGGGAACCGCGGCGGCGACGGGCGCGGGCGGCGGAGGAGCGCGCGCGGGCGAGCGGCAGCGGCGCAGTCGGCGGGGCGGCGCGGGCGGCGGGCGGCGCGCGGGCGGCGGCGGGCCGGCCGGGCCTGATCTAGGCTCGTCGGGCCGCGGCGGCGGGGAGGAGAGAGAGGCGCGGGCGCGGGACAGGTGGCGGCTTGCGATTGGGCGCGGGAGGCGGCGCGATGAGGTGGCGGCGCGCTATTGGCCGGGGTGAGGTGGCTGGGCGCGGTGGACATGTCCGGCGTGAGGTTGGACGTGTCCGGCGGCGCAGAGGAGGGAGATGCTAGGGTTCATCCGCGAATTTTCGGGGGGGGGGGGGTGCAAATATATAGGCAGAGGGAGCTAGGAAGCTCCAAATGGAGTGCGGTTTTCGGCCACGCGATCGTGATCGAACGACCGAGATGATGGAAGTGACTTGGGTGGGTTTTGGGCCACTTTGGAAGGGTGTTGGGCTGCACACAAATGAGGCCTTTGCGGCTACCCGGTTAACCGTTGGGGTATCAAACGACCTCCGAATGACCCGAAACTTGACAGGTGGTCTACCGGTGCTATACCAAGGCCGCTTGACAAACCTCGGTCCATTCCGAGAAAGTTTAATACACGCTCACGGAAAAAAGGTAAAAGGGGACGCCGGGGAACATAGGAGCGCCGGATTGCAAAACGGACAACGGGGAAAATGCTCGGATGCATGAAACGAACACGTATGCAAATGCGAAGCACATGATGACATGATATGAAATGCAGATGATGACATGGCAAAGTGCAACACGCAAGCACATGACATGGCAACGACGGCGAATAACTGGCGGACACCTGGCGCATCGAATCCGGGGCATTACAACACTCCACCACTACGAGAGGATCTCGACCCGAGATCTAGAATGGCACCGGAGGGGAAAACGGAAGAGAAAGAGAAGAGGTAAAGCTAAGTTGCTTATTTGACAAAAGAGTGAAACCAAAGAACCTTGAGAGGTTGAACAAAATGAAAGAACGAAAACAACGAAGATGAACAAAGTTGAAAACACTCCGTTAGAAAAGAGGAACATGGGATATGACGAGAACCAAGAGGTTTAGTGATAAGATAGATATTGAAACCACTCCGGTTAAATCGATAAGCAAGGAAAAGGACATGATCTTGAAAAAACAAGATGATGATTGAAAAGAGCAACCTCACAATGCTTCCGGAAGAAGGAATAGAAGATAGATCGTTGGGATAAGGGACGCAGAAGAAAATGACAACTCCTGCCACAAATGAGCTTGTAAAAGCATCTTTAGGAGAAGGGTCGAACGGAGTTGTTGGAAAAGCAACAACAACAAAAAGAGTAGGCTTGATGTGGGCTTATGGAAAAAACTTCTTAAAACTATGAGGTGAGCTTCTGCCACCAACAGAAACAAATGATTGGATTGGTATCAACAAGGAGACGAGAAACTTATTTCACCGGGAGGACAAATGAAGAACTTGGGTCATTTATGAGCACCATAAATAGCAACCATCCTTAGGGAAGGCTTTAGGTGAAATATAACACAAGATAACTCCAATGAAGAGATTGATGGATTTAAAATACCTCATTATTGACAACATGTGAGTCATGAGACATGAACTCCAATTATCAAGAATGACATAATACCACCTCGAATGATACGATTGAAAGAATTGCACTTTAAAATGCAAGATAAAGAATACTTAAGCTGCTCTGAAAAGAATCTCGATGAACACTTCGAGAAGGAATTAAATCCTTTGTGAATCATCATGTAACCTCCATAAAGAACTCCGGTAATAAAAGGATGATCAGATGAAATGAAGGATGAAAAGAATAAGGTTGAAGCCTTGCAATGATTAGATGGATCTCCGTGGTGATATAATTGCGAGAGCTTGGAACTCCGAGGAAGATAAGGTGAAACAATTGAAATCAAGAATTTTGATGAACCTCCGGATTAAGGAATAGAATTTACTCGATGAAACAAGAATAAGAATTACATTATGCTTATCCTTCACCAATTTAAATTGATGATAAGCAATGGATTTGGCATACCACTTATTCTCATAGAAAGGATTAAGATAGATATAGCGCAAACTTGAGAATGTCTTCAACGAACCGCCGGTAGGATAAGAAGAAAGAATGAATCTATATTATAATGAAGGAAGAGGAATGTTGAACGAAACACCGTAAAAATTGAAAATGAACGAAGAAAAGATAAAGAAACACCGGGAAGAATTAGCAAATGAACGAAGATGCTTGCTAGGATTTAGATACATGAGAACGAAGAGATCATGAAGTGATTAGAGAATATTGAAAAATGCACCGGTAAGATTTGGAGGACGAGAGCTGAAAGCTTGAATGAATAACTCTGAGATGATGGGCTCCGGAGAATCAAACTGAAAATATTTCTGAAATGCTCCGGATGGGTGAAAAGAATTCTCACAATCGAAAACAATTATGAGAGGTTGGCATAACGCTAGAACAATGAATCTTGAAGAGAATGGAGCAAGATTTAAGAGAAACTCTTCTTCGGTCTTCAAATGTTGAGAATGATGACGAGAACCACCACCATGAATTGTTGAGGCACTCCGGAATGAAAATTGGAAAGGTTGAACCAATGATGAAAAGAATTTGAAAGATCTTGGAGAAAGACGTATGACTGATGGAATACATTCTTACATCACACTTTGAAATGAATTTGGGAATAGCTCCGGAAAAATAGAAGAGTCAGGTAAGATCCTGGGAAAAGACATGTGGGTTAGGGCCCACTCAAAAGAAACACCGTTGAACGATTGCTTTTAAAGAGAGATTGCACCGGTTGAATTAAATGGCTTGAATGAGATAGCATCCTCAAAAGAAAATGAGTGAATTGAGAATGGAAACTTGTATCTTCTGAGATATCTTCATCACTCCGGAACAATTGAATAGCGAGAAGTGAATGATTAAGAGATGCACCGGTACGAGAAAACATTAGAAACGAGGAAAAAGGTATGATCGACACCGAAAGCTTGAATTGAAACCACCGGAGAAGAAAAGAATGACGAATGATGAACTTGAAGCTCCGTTAGTATCTTCATGGAAATCACCGGATAAGAACATTGACGGAAAAAATAGAGACTTCACAAGAATAAAATGGATACTTGATTAAGAAAAATCTGCGTCCTTGGAGAAATAAGGGTGGGAGGGCGGGAAAAACAAAGACAACTTGGGACGAATGAAACGAACACCGTTGATGAAAACTGGGATTGGATCTTGCGATTAGGAAAAATGATATGATCATCTTGAAGAGAAAGCACGCCGGTTGGAAAAGAGTTGACATGACAACCTTAATGATCAAGAAGGATTAGTATTCACATAGCAATATGAGAACACCGTTTAGTGAAGGTATGGATCAACACTTGACATCGAAGCAACTCGAATACCACAAATAAAAACAAAAACAAAGGATTGGCTTGCAGAATAAGCCGGAAACAAACATATGATAGATCCCATATCGTATCATGTGTCTGTTGGAAAGAATTCCTACGAGGTACTTGACTTCCCACTTATAAACTCGCGAAACTTTCTGGTTATTCAATCAGGTGTTGGGGATACAGGGGACACAAAATATATCACCCAAACTAACAATACCTAGATCCAGCTGTATCCATCCTTCAACACATAACCAAGAAAACTCCGGAAATCGTCTACCTCAACCTTCGAAAAGCATCCGTTATACGAGTTATGGCAATACTCCCGCACTCGCCTCAGTACTGGGCTATCAGGGTTATCTCACCAACAACTGTACAAGAGAGATTTTCGATGTCGGCGTACTAAACTCAGGTATTCCAGAACTGTAACGATAAAATTATGACGACAACACCTCGGAGCTCAACTCCCCGGGACACCTCCACTAAACCCCTGCTGACAGGAGGCACCAAGACAATGTTGTCATCACAAAACCATCGGAACGATTATAAGATACCCGCGTGATCCTAAAAAAAAATTTAGTGAAATTTGAGAAGAGAAGAGTCAAAACTCTACGTCAGGATGCCTTACCAGAGCGATGAGGAGACTGGGAAGTAAAAAGAATTCCTAAACTCTCCGATACATAATTCCTAAATGACTCAAAACATTTTTCTAGACATAACTCGGCCGCTAAAAACGATCAATCAGTGGGGGCTCCTAAGGTCGGGGAAGGCTCTGATACCAACTTGTAACGCCCTCGATGCGGCTATATCTCCCACGTGTCGAAGCACGACTTAGAGGCATAACCGCATTGAAAGCAATGTCGCAAGTGAGGTAATCTTCACACAACCCATGCAATACATAAGGGAAAGAGATACATAGTTGGCTTACAATCGCCACTTCACACAATACATGAGTAAAGCATTACATCATACAATTACAATCAAGGTCCGACTATGGAACCAAAATAAAAGAAGACTACCCCAAATGCTACACAGATCCCCGATCGACCCCAACTGGGCTCCACTACTGATCAACTGAAATGAAACAACACAACGAACAAGATCTTCATCGAGCTCCTCCTTCAGCTCGAGTGCGTCACCTGCACGGATTCATCGGCACCTGCAAACTGGTTTTGGAAGTATCCGTGAGTCACGGGGACTCAGCAATCTCACACCCGCGAGATCAAGACAATTTAAGCTTAAAGGTAGGACAGGGTAGTGAGGTGGAGCTGCAGCAAGCGACTAGCATATCTGGTGGCTAACGTACGCAAATGAGAGCGAGAAGAGAAGGCAAAAGCACGGTCGAACAACTATGATCAAGAAGTGATCCTGAACTACTTATGTCAAGCATAACTCCAACACCGTGTTCACTTCCCGGACCCCGCCGAGAAGAGACCATCACGGTTACACACGCGGTTGGTGTTGGAAATATGCCCTATAGGCAATAATAAAAGCATTATTATTATATTTCCTTATTCATGATAATTGTCTTTATTCGTGCTATAATTGTGTTATCCGGAAATCGTAATACATGTGTGAATAACAGACAACAAACATGTCCCTAGTGAGCCTCTAGTTGACTAGCTCGTTGATCGACAGATAGTCATGGTTTCCTGACTATGGACATTGGATGTCATCGATAACAGGATCACATCATTAGGAGAATGATGTGATGGACAAGACCCAATCCTAAACATAGCATAAGATCGCTTAGTTCGTTTGCTAGAGTTTTCCAATGTCAAGTATCCTTTCCTTAGACCATGAGATCGTGTAACTCTCGGATACCGTAGGAGTGCTTTGGGTGTGCCAAACGTCACAACGTAACTGGGTGACTATAAAGGTATACTACGGGTATCTCTGAAAGTGTCTGTTGCGTTGACATGGATCGAGACTGGGATTTGTCACTCCGCTTGACGGAGAGGTATCACCGGGCCCTCTCGGTAATGCATCATCACAATGAGCTCAATGTGATCAAAGTGTTTGATCACGGGATCATGCATTACGGTACGAGAAAAGTGACTTGCCGGTAACGAGATTGAACGAGGTACTGGGATACCGACGATCGAATCTCGGGCAAGTAAAATACCGATTGACAAAGGGAATCGTATACGGGAATTAATTGAATCCTCGACATCGTGGTTCATCCGATGAGATCATCGTGGAGCATGTGGGAGCCAACATGGGTATCCAGATCCCGCTGTTGGTTATTGCCCGAGAGCCGTCTCGGTCATGTCTGCATGTCTCCCGAACCCGTAGGGTCTACACACTTAAGGTTCGATAACGCTAGGGTTGTGAAGATATGTATATGCAGTAACCCGAATGTTGTTCGGAGTCCCGGATGAGATCCCGGACGTCACGAGGAGTTTCAGAATGGTCCAGAGGTAAAGATTTATATATGGAAAGTCGTCATACGGACATCGGGACAAGTTTCGGGGTTATCGGTATTGTACCGGGACCACCGGAGGGTCCCGGGGGGTCCACCGGGTGGGGCCACCTATCCCGGAGGGCCCCATGGGCTGTATGAGGGAGGGAACCAGCCCAAAGTGGGCTGGTGCGCCTCCCCCCCAAGGTCCCATGCGCCTAGGGTTGGGGGGGTGAACCATAAAGGGGGCGCCCCCCTTGCTTGGGGGGCAAGTCCCCTCCCTGGCCGCCGCCCCCCCTAGGAGATTCCATCTCCTAGGGCCGGCGCCCCCCCAAGGGGTTATATAAAGGGGGGAGGGGAGGGGGGGCTGAACACCTTTTGCCCTGGCGCCTCCCTCTCCCTCTCCAACACCTCCTCCTCCTCCGTAGAGCTCGGCGAAGCCCTGTCGGAGTACTGCGGCTCCACCATCACCACGCCGTCGTGCTGCTGCTGGAGTCTTCTTCCCCAACCTCTCCTTTGCCTTGCTGGATCAAGAAGAAGGAGACGTTATGCTGACCGTACGTGTGTTGAACGCGGAGGTGCCGTGCTTTCGGTGCTAGGATCTCCGGTGATTTGGATCACGGTGTGTACGACTACTTCATCCCCGTTCGTTGAACGCTTCCGCTCGCGATCTACAAAGTGGTATGTAGATGCAATCTCTCTCTCCCATGACTCGTTGCTAGATGAACTCATAGATGGATCTTGGTGAAACCGTAGGAATTTTTTTTCTGCAACGTTCCCCAAGAGTGGCATCATGAGCTAGGTCTATGCGTAGTTCTCTATTGCACGAGTAGAACACAATTTGTTGTGGGCGTAGATGTTGTCAACTCTTCTTGCCAATACTAGTCTTATCTTGCTTCAGCGGTATTGTGGGATGAAGCGGCCCGGACCAACCTTACACGTACGCTTACGTGAGACCGGTTCCACCGACTAACATGCACTAGTTGCATAAGGTGGCTGGCGGGTGTCTGTCTCTCCCACTTTAGTTGGAGCGGATTCGATGAAAAGGGTCCTTATGAAGGGTAAATAGAAGTTGACAAATCACGTTGTGGCTTTTACGTAGGTAAGAAAACATTCTTGCTAGAACCCTAATTCAGCCACGTAAAACTTGCAACAACAATTAGAGGACGTCTAACTTGTTTTTGCAGCGAGTGCTTTGTGATATGATATGGCCAAAGTTGTGATGAATGATGAATGATCTATATGTGATGTATGAGATGTTCATGCTATTGTAATAGGAATCACGACTTGCATGTCGATGAGTATGACAACCGGCAGGAGCCATAGGAGTTGTCTTTATTTTTTGTATGACCTGCGTGTCATTGAGAAACGCCATGTAAATTACTTTACTTTATTGCTAAACGCGTTAGCCATAGTAGTAGAAGTAATAGTTGGCGAGCAACTTCATGGAGACACGATGATGAAGATCATGGTGTCAAGCCGGTGACAAGATGATCATGGAGCCCCAAGATGGAGATCAAGGAGCTAGGTGATATTGGCCATATCATGTCACGTTTATTATTTGATTGCATGTGATGTTTATCATGTTTTGCATCTTGTTTACTTAGAACGACGGTAGTAAATAAGATGATCCCTCATACTAATTTCAAGAAAGTGTTCCCCCTAACTGTGCACCGTTGCGACAGTTCGTTGTTTCGAAGCACCACGTGATGATCGGGTGTGATAGATTCTAACGTTCACATACAACGGGTGTAAGACATATTTACACACGCAAAACACTTAGGTTGACTTGACGAGCCTAGCATGTACAGACATGGCCTCGGAACACAGAAGACCGAAAGGTCGAGCATGAGTCGTATAGAAGATACGATCAACATGAAGATGTTCACCGATGTTGACTAGTCCGTCTCACGTGATGATCAGACACGGCCTAGTTGACTCGGATCATGTAATACTTAGATGACTAGAAGAGGGATGTCTATCTAAGTGGGAGTTCATTAAATAATTTGATTAAATGAACTTTATTATCATGAACTTAGTCTAAATATTTACAATATGTCTTGTAGATCAAATGGCCAACGTAGTCCTCAACTTCAACGCGTTCCTAGAGAAAACCAAGCTGAAAGACGATGGTAGCAACTATACGGACTAAGTCCGGAACCTGAGGATTATCCTCATAGCTGCCAAGAAAGATTATGTCCTACGAGCACCGCTGGGTGATGCACCTATTCTCCCTGCAGAACAAGACATTATGAACGCTTGGCAGTCACGCTGCGATGATTACTCCCTCGTTCAGTGCGACATGCTTTACAGCTTAGAGCCGGGACTCCAAAAGCGTTTTGAGAGACATGGAGCATATGAGATGTTCGAAGAGCTGAAAATGGTTTTCCAAGCTCATGCCCGGGTCGAGAGATATGAAGTCTCCGACAAATTCTTTAGCTGTAAGATGGAGGAAAATGGCTCTGTCAGTGAACACATACTCAAAATGTCTGGGTTGCACAACCGCTTGACTCAACTGGAAGTTAATCTCCCGGATGAAGCGGTCATTGACAGAATCCTCCAGTCGCTTCCACCTAGCTACAAGAGCTTTGTGATGAACTACAATATGCAGGGGATGGTAAAGACCATTCCTGAGGTATATGCTATGCTGAAATCAGCAGAGGTAGAAATCAAGAAGGAGCATCAAGTGTTGATGGTGAATAAAACCACTAAGTTCAAGAAGGGCAAGGGTAAAAAGAACTTCAAGAAGGACGGCAAGGAAGTTGCCGCACCCGGTAAGCAAGTTGCCGGGAAGAAGCCAAAGAATGGACCCAAGCCCGAGACTGAGTGTTTTTATTGCAAGGGAAGTGGTCACTGGAAGCGGAACTGCCCCAAATACTTAGCGGACAAGAAGGCCGGCAAAACCAAAGGTATATGTGATATACATGTAATTGATGTGTACCTTACCAGTACTCGTAGTAGCTCTTGGGTATTTGATATTGGTGCAGTTGCTCACATTTGTAACTCAAAGCAGGAGCTGCGGGATAAACGGAGACTGGCGAAGGACGAGGTGACGATGCGCGTCGGGAATGGTTCCAAGGTCGATGTGATCGTCGTCGGCATGCTACCTCTACATTTACCCACGGGATTAGTTTTAAACCTCAATAATTGTTATTTAGTGCCAAGTTTGAGCATGAACATTGTATCTGGATCTCGTTTAATTCGAGATGGCTACTCATTTAAATCCGAGAATAATGGTTGTTCTATTTATATGAGAGATATGTTTTATGGTCATGCTCCAATGGTTAATGGTTTATTCTTAATGAATCTCGTACGTGATGATACACATATTCATAGTGTGAATACCGAAAGAGTTACAGTTGATAACAATAGTCCCACATATTTGTGGCACTGCCGCCTTGGTCACATAGGTGTCAAACGCATGAAGAAGCTCCATGCAGATGGACTTTTAGAGTCTCTTGATTATGAATCATTTGACACGTGCGAACCATGCCTCATGGGTAAAATGACCAAGACTCCGTTCGCAGGAACAATGGAGCGAGCAACCAACTTACTGGAAATCATACATACCGATGTGTGCGGTCCAATGAGTGTTGAGGCTCGTGGTGGCTATCGTTATGTTCTCACCCTCACTGATGACTTGAGTAGATATGGGTATGTCTACTTAATGAAACACAAATCTGAGACCTTTGAAAAGTTCAAGGAATTTCAGAGTGAGGTTGAAAATCAACGTGAGAGAAAGATCAAGTTTCTAGGATCAGAACGTGGAGGAGAATACTTGAGTCACGAATTTGGCACACACTTAAGAAAATGTGGAATAGTTTCACAACTCACGCCGCCTGGAACACCTCAGCGTAATGGTGTGTCCGAACGTCGTAATCGCACTCTATTAGATATGGTGCGATCTATGATGTCTCTTACCGACTTACCGCTATCTTTTTGGGGCTATGCTTTAGAGACTGCCGCATTCACTTTAAATAGGGCTCCGTCGAAATCCATTGAGACGACACCGTATGAATTATGGTTTGGGAAGAAACCTAAGCTGTCGTTTCTAAAAGTTTGGGGATGCGATGCTTATGTCAAGAAACTTCAACCTGAAAAGCTCGAACCCAAGTCGGAAAAATGCGTCTTCATAGGATACCCTAAAGAAACTGTTGGGTATACCTTCTACCTCAGATCCGAAGGCAAGATCTTTGTTGCCAAGAATGGATCCTTTCTAGAGAAAGAGTTTCTCTCGAAAGAAGTAAGTGGGAGGAAAGTAGAACTTGATGAAGTGTTACCTCTTGAACCGGAAAATGGCGAAACTCAAGAAAACGTTTCTGAGGTGCCTGCACCGACTAGAGAGGAAATTAATGATGATGATCAAGATACTTCTAATCAAGCTCCTACTGAAATTCGAAGGTCCACAAGGACACGTTCCGCACCAAAGTGGTACGGCAACCCTATCTTGGAAATCATGTTGTTAGACAACGGTGAACCTTCGAACTATGAGGAAGCAATGGCGGGCCCAGATTCCGACAAATGGCTAGAAGCCATGAAATCCGAGATAGGATCCATGTATGAAAACGAAGTATGGACTTTGACTGACTTGCCCGTTGAGCGGCGAGCCATAGAAAATAAATGGATCTTTAAGAAGAAGACAGACGCGGATGGTAATGTGACCATCTATAAAGCTCGGCTTGTCGCTAAGGGTTATCGACAAGTTCAAGGAATTGACTACGATGAGACTTTCTCACCGGTAGCGAAGCTGAAGTCCGTCCGAATCATGTTAGCAATTGCCGCATTCTACGATTATGAAATATGGCAAATGGACATCAAAACGGCATTCCTTAATGGTTTCCTTAAGGAAGAATTGTATATGATGCAGCCAGAAGGTTTTGTCGATCCTAAGTCCCCTCCCTGGCCGCCGCCCCCCCTAGGAGATTCCATCTCCTAGGGCCGGCGCCCCCCCAAGGGGTTATATAAAGGGGGGAGGGGAGGGGGGCTGAACACCTTTTGCCCTGGCGCCTCCCTCTCCCTCTCCAACACCTCCTCCTCCTCCGTAGAGCTCGGCGAAGCCCTGTCGGAGTACTGCGGCTCCACCATCACCACGCCGTCGTGCTGCTGCTGGAGTCTTCTTCCCCAACCTCTCCTTTGCCTTGCTGGATCAAGAAGAAGGAGACGTTACGCTGACCGTATGTGTGTTGAACGCGGAGGTGCCGTGCTTTCGGTGCTAGGATCTCCGGTGATTTGGATCACGGTGTGTACGACTACTTCATCCCCGTTCGTTGAACGCTTCCGGTCGCGATCTACAAAGTGGTATGTAGATGCAATCTCTCTCTCCCATGACTCGTTGTTAGATGAACTCATAGATGGATCTTGGTGAAACCGTAGGAAAAAAAAAATTCTGCAACGTTCCCCAACAGTTGGTGTATTTTAATTAAGATCAACTTCGGGTTTTCTACAACCGGACATTAACAAATTCCCATCTGCCACATAACCGCGGGCACGGCTTTCGAAAGTTCAAACCCTGCAGGGGTGTCCCAACTTAGCCCATGATAAGCTCTCGCGATCAACGAAGGATATTCCTTCTCCCCGGGAAGACCCGATCAGTCTCGGAATCCCGGCTACAAGACATTTCGACAGTAATAAAACAAGTCCAGCAAAGCCGCCCGATTGTGCCGACAAATCCTGATAGGAGCTGCACATATCTCGGTCTCAGGGCACATCCGGATGAACACTCCGTATAGCTAAAACCAAGTCTCGAGTTGCCCTGAGGTGGCGCTGCAAAGGGCTCTAGTTCGGACCAACACTTAGACAAGCATTGGCCCGGGGGCTGAATAAAGATGACCCTCGGGTTAGCTACTCCCAAGGGAAAGGTATAGGTGGTAGGCAAATGGTAAAACCAATGGTTGGCCTTGCTGGAAAAGTCTTATTCAAAGCGAACTGTCAAGGGGGTCCCATAAATCACCCGACCGCGTTAGGGACGCAAAATCCGGGAACATAACACCGATATGACGGAAACTAGGGCGGCAAGAGTGGAACAAAACACCGGGCATAAGGCCGAGCCTTCCACCCTTTACCAAGTATATATATGCATTAATTAAATAAGATATATGTTGTGATATCCCAACAAGTAAACATGTTCCAATCAAGGAACAACATCTCCATGTTCCAACAAGGAACAAACTTCATCTTCACCTACAACTAACAACGCTATAAGAGGGGCTGAGCAAAGCGGTAACATAGCCAAACAATGGTTTGCTAGGACAAGGTGGGTTAGAGGCTTGGTTTGACAATATGGGAGGCATGATAAGCAAGTGGTAGGTATCGCAGCATAGGCATAGCAAAAGAGCGAGCAATCTAGCAAGCAAACATAGAAGTGATTTCGAGGGTATGGTCATCTTGCCTGAGATCCCGCAAGGAAGAAGAACGAGCCCATGAAGAAGACAAACGGACGTAGACGAACGGATCCTCACAATCGCAACGTTAACGGAACTAACCTGAAGTAGCAACACCGGAAAGAAACAAACAACAAAGTAAACAACCACCACATAAACATGGCATGATATGCGAGATGTGGTATGCAATGCATATGCATGCTTCGGAAGGAAAAAGATGAACCAGGCATAATCTTGGCAAACCAAGTATGCCACTGGAAAGATGAGATGATTTCGGTTGAAATCGATATAAAGATCACCGGAATCGGACGCACGGTTTGCAAAAGACAAGCAAATCAAGAATGACATATTTCTGCCATTAACAGCATGATGCTACTTGGCAAGCAACAAGAAATTAAGCTACTGCACCCAAACGTATCAACAAAGCATATGACAGTGAACTAGTCAAGATGCTTGACAAAATATGAACACTGAGCTACGGCTAAATCACACCACAACAGGTTAAAACAAGCATGGCAAAAGTGCAAAAGCTAACAGGTTCACAGACTTGGTGAAAATAACATGCCAGAAATTAACATCAGGATGACATGTTTAGAGCAAGCAAACAACATGCTACAGGAACAGGACATAGCAAAAGATGGCATGGCATGAATCTAATCAAAGCATTTAACAAAAGTCCCTTACTGACCATGAGACAAAAAGGACCAGAAAATATAATAGCACCCATGTCAATTAAGCAAGTTTCGTTACAGATTTCACACTTAGCAGAAAACTGGACATGTCAAACACAGATAACAAGTAGGCATGTTTACGAGCTTGGTGCACTCACTATAGAGCATTGCATGGTAAACTAAGCATACATCCATCAGGAAGACATGGCATAGAAGCTATAAATGGCAATAATAACATCATAGCATGCAAGGATCAACTACAAAAAGCTTGGCAAAATCGAATAACATGTAAACAATCTGCCAGTAACATTTTATAGCAAAAGTAGAGCCCGATTGACTCAAGCTATGACACTCCATAATTAGAAACAAAGGCATGTATGGATATAGAAAATCCATATGTTCAAAACACCCTTACTGATCATACTCAAAAGAGGCATAGATCTCTCTGAAACAACATGAACACATGGCATAAAAATAACAGCAGGGCATGACTTAGTGAAAATACTAAGTCCCTGAAATCAGCAACATTATGATCCCTAGTTTGCATGCTTGTGCTAGTCACCATAGAGATCACACAAATACATGGTGTACACCCTTGGAAATATGGCATGGCATATTACAAAACACATGTAGGACTCCAATTCATAGGATGCACACATCAATCATGGCAAATATGACAAAAGTGCATGTTCTGAAACAGATCTGAAACTAACATCACATAGCCCTCTTCTAACAGCATTTCGGGCATCAAGATGAACAAAAATGAAAATGATGCAGTGAGATGAAATGATGTACTCATCGATACGAACAATTTGACATGCTACACACCCAAAACGGAGCCATAGATGCAGAGATATGATGCGATGAACATGTAAACATAATGATAGAATTTCGGGACTTGGAGGAATTCGGGGGAGAAGAAAGTCAACCCTCAGTTTTTGGATCTGAGATCCGAGGTCGCCGGAGGGACTCGCCGAAGACGACGAGAGGAGGCGGCGGCGGGCTGTCCCGCGGCGGATCCGGCCCTCCCGTGGCCGGATCTGGCCGGGGTGGAGGAGGAGGGCACCGGCGTCGGCGGCGGGCGCCGTGGCGGCGGGCGGGCGGCGGCCATGGCGCGGGAGGCGGCGCGAAGGCGCGGCCGGGCGGCGGCGGGGCGCGCGGCAGGGAGCGGGCAGCGCGGCGCGGGGCACGAGAGGAGGCGGCGGAGTGGGGTGGCGCCGGCGGGGCGCTCGGGGAACCGAGGCGGCGACGGGCGCGGGGCGGGCGCGGGCGGCGGAGGCGCGCGCGGGGGCGAGCGGCAGCGGCGCAGGCGGCGGGGCGGCGCGGGCGCCGGGCGGCGCGCGGGCGGCGGCGGGCCGGGCGGGCCCGATCCGGGCTCGCCGGGCCGCGGCGGCGGGGAGGAGAGAGAGGCGCGGGCGCGGGACAGGTGGCGGCTTGCGATTGGGCGCGGGAGGCGGCGCGATGAGGTGGCGGCATGCTATTGGCCGGGGTGAGGTGGCTGGGCGCGGTGGACATGTCCGGCGTGAGGTTGGACGTGTCCGGCGGCGCAGAGGAGGGAGATGCTAGGGTTCATCCGTGAATTTTCGGGGGGAGGTGCAAATATATAGGCAGAGGGAGCTAGAAAGCTCCAAATGGAGTGCGGTTTTCGGCCACGCGATCGTGATCGAACGACCGAGATGATGGAAGTGACTTGGGTGGGTTTTGGGCCACTTTGGAAGGGTGTTGGGCTGCACACAAATGAGGCCTTTATGGCTACCCGGTTAACCGTTGGGGTATCAAACGACCTCCGAATGACCCGAAACTTGACAGGCGGTCTACCGGTGCTATACCAAGGCCGCTTGACAAACCTCGGTCCATTCCGAGAAAGTTTAATACACGCTCATGGAAAATAGGTAAAAGGGGACGCCTGGGAACATAGGAGCGCCGGATTGCAAAACGGACAACGGGGAAAATGCTCGGATGCATGAAACGAACACGTATGCAAATGCGAAGCACATGATGACATGATATGAAATGCAGATGATGACATGGCAAAGTGCAACACGCAAGCACATGACATGGCAACGACGGCGAATAACTGGCGGACACCTGGCGCATCGAATCCGGGGCGTTACAACAGCTGCGGAGCAGGTGCTCCATAGCCTTCTTCGAGATGACAACGTCGAAGAGGTCGAGCTGCTTGAGTTGAGGGAGAAGAAGAGCGGGCGCGGCATTAATCTGGGGAAGATAGCAGGAGCTGAAGATGGCACGGTGTAGCATTGGCGTGAGGCGGAGCGCGGACGGCGGCAGAGAGCGACATCGTCCAGCTTCAAAGCTGAGCTCCTCGAGCTGATCTAGGGCGGGGGATAAGAACCACTCGTCGAACTTGGGTTGGACCGTGCAGTTGGTACTGAACATGCGGATGTCAAGGCGTTTGGCTGGCCCAGGGTGCGATGAAAGGAGCTTGGAGACTGCGGCCATGCGTTTGCAATCCCCGTCGCAGAGGCAGCTATCGACGGTGAGGTTGAGGGGGACGCAGCACTAGAGGGGGCGCCACCGCCGGGAGAGTAGGGTGATCCACATAGCAGATTTGGTGGGGAGGAGGCCGATGATGACGAGCAGCGTGTCGTCGGGGAGGCTACTGATGAAGTCCAGGCTCGCCGGATGCGGTTTTGGCTCGAGCCGCCTCCGCTTGTTGGCTGACTCGCCGTCCATCTCAACCGGCGGCGACGCTGGTGTACACATGTGCTGGTGTGTGTTGTGTGCTGGGTGTGCGCGAGTGCGTCCTTCTGTGCATGCCGCCGCGCAGTGGTGAATTGTGCGCGAGTGCGTCCTTCCCGCACAAGAAGTTTGTCCTCAATGCGCCCTCAATTTACTAGCGTGCGGGGTGCTACCCCGAGTGGTTTCAACTTTGTTTACTTCACCGCGTGTCAGATGGGCCTCTAGTTTAATTATTTTCACCCACTGCCACATGGGCCAGCACACGAAGATACAGAACACGAGCTGACAAGGCAGCAAGTGGATTGGTTGACCAGTCAACTAAACAATATACGGAGCTATACGTTGACACAGTGAGCGTATAATTCGTCGGTATAGAGAGTTCGAGTGAGAGGGAGGCCCGTGAGAGATAGTAGAGAGAGAGAAAGAGCTACTCCCTCCGTTCGATAATGTAGTTCCAACATTTTTTAAGTAAAACTTTTGAAACTTTGACCAAGTTTATAAAGAAATTACTTATATCTACAATACCAAAGATAAATGATAGTATGAAGTAAGTACATGTTGTGATGAATCTAATGATCGTTCCAGATGTAAATGTTTTTCTCCACATATACCTGGTCAAACTTTTCTGAGGTTTGACTTTTAAAAACATCCAGATGCTTATGGACGCGACAGAGGCCCTAACAAGAGAGAGAGAGAGAGAGAGAGAGAGAGAGAGAGAGAGAGTGAAAAAAGTGTGTGTGCGTGTGTGAAAGAGACATGGACAACACATGATAAAAGTAGAGAAAAAGCGTACGTGTCTTATGCAAACATATCACAGATGCATCTTCGACAACAGAGGCAAGGTGAGGAGATAGTGTGTGGTTGTTTGGAACCGAGAGAGAAAGACCCCTAGCATGTGGCCAAGAGGGGTCGGACAAACAAGGGAGAGAGGTCGAGAGAGACGTACGGAGAAAATGCAGACATGGGGAGGAGAGAGTGTATGTTTGTCATAGAGAGATCCCCTGGAGATCGTGATGGGACTACATGGGTGGGAGATCGAGTGACAAGGTGTGTGCACGATAGAAGATGCCCCGAGAGATATCGAGATAGACGTATGGATGGAAGGAGACAATACGTGTGTTCCTGATGGCTAGTAAGAGATAATCATACTTAGGATCGAGGGGGGAGTGCTTGCGCCTATGATGGATTGAGGGATTATGGTACTTAGGGGGGTGCGTGTCACATGGAGAGAGAACAAGGGCGGAGAGTGTTGGATGGGTCTATATGTATAGCGCGAGCGAGACATGTATGTGAACCAGGGAGATATAAGGCCAGTTTGGCTTGCGTCCTAAGCATCTTTTGCATGGCCTGGGGTTGTGGCTGGATTTCATGCACGCTTGTTTGGTTGCTACCCTGTGAAAAAGAAAGCCCGCCTGGCCTGGGTTCCCTTGCACTTTAATTAGCCTGGCTGAACTCCAGACACTGCAAGTAGCCTGGCCCAGGCGACCGATTTCGAACGCCTGGCCGTGCCTGGTCGTGTGGCCACGAGGCTAACAGCAACATGGACGGATATTAGCATTAAATAATTGATGCATGGATTGGTTGATGGGACGTTGATGCTTTGCCTGGCCCAGGCATGAACCAAATGCTTCAGCACCACACAAGCCTGGCCAGGCAGAAATATTTTACATCTCACGTCCACACCAGGCAGTACCGGCCGTCAAGGCATGAGGGTCAGGTCACGAACCAAACTGACCAATAAAGTTTGAGAGAGATTGAGGAGCCCCGATAAGGCTGAGTGGTGCGTCAAATAATTGAGAGGGGGGAAGAGATATTCCATCCGCTCGATAATGCAGTGCATGTAAATTTTTTAGAAGTCAAACTTTGGAAACTTTGATCAGGTTTACGCAAATGTTAGTTATATCTAGAATACCAAAGATACATCATACAAAACTACATCTCATGGTGAATCTAATGGTATATGTTTACCATACTAGATGTAATTCTTTTTCTCCACGTACATGGTCAAACTTTGTGATGTTTGACTTTTCAATAAATCTGTATGCTATGGACCGAGGAGAGTGCCTCAGTCGAGACAGATCAAGTGCGTGTGAAGGAGAATGAGTAAGTGTGCAAAAAGAGTATGCGTGTGAAAGAGAAAGTGACAACAAACGATAAATTAGAAAGAGAGAGTGTTTTTTCGTTTCTTATGCGAACATATCACGCATGCATCTCCAAGATGAAAAAGCGAGGCGAGGAGATACACAAAGATAGCTAGTGTGTGATTGTTTGCAACGGAGAGAGACACCCCTGTAGCACATGTCCAATAGAGGTGTGGTCAACAAGGAACAAAGGTCGAGAGGGACACATGGATGGCATGGACGCATGGGGAGGGAGAGAGGGTGTGTTTATGATAGAGAGATCCCGTCGAGATCGTGAGGGGACTATATGGGTGGGAGATCGAGGGAGTGTGTGCGCGATAGAAAGATGCCCCAAGAGAAATCGAGATAGACCATGCACATGTTTGTGATGGAGACTAAGATTAGCTAGTCATATACATATAGGGGGGACTGCGTGTGCCTACAATTGAGTGAGAGACCATCATACTTGGCTAGCTGGGCATGAGATTGTGTGTGTGCGCGTGTGAGATGGAGAGAGAACGAGGGGAGAGATAGAGTTTTAGATGGGCCTATCGAGTGCGAGTGAGATATGCATGTGTATGTGTGACCCAGGTGGGTGGAGAGTTTGAGAGAGGGGGGAAGAGCTCCGAGACGACATAGTGGTGCGTGAGAGAGTTATAGGCAAAGAGCCAAGGAATCTGTGTGCGTACGATGAGTGCACCCAAGATATCTAGCTTGGACTATCTAGAGTATCATACATAGTGTGCGAGAGAGACCTATAGATGGTGTATATATGCATGCGAACTAGAAAGACCCCCCCCCCACACACACACACACACAAAGAGAGAGAGAGAGAGAGAGAGAGAGAGAGAGAGAGAGAGAGATGAAGAGAAAGGGAGAGGGACCAACAAGGTTCTTGTGTCGGAAGCGTGCGACAAAATTGAAGATTGTCGGCGAGAGAGAGAGAGAGAGAGAACGGGAGTCCGGGAGAGGGAGAGGTCGCGTTTTATGCATCAAAGACTGATATAAACCATGTTTCGATATAAACTTGCATTCAAACTTTTAAATTGGAGAACATGTTGTCTGCAATCCACACATGAACGGATATATGCGTATATCAAACAAGTTCATTATTTTGACTTTCAACATGTTCATGGAGTACTATAATACTGTACAACATGCTACTCGATTGAGGTGTTCAATTTTGGATTTAGTTCACTATTTTGACCTACTGAACGAGCTATTTCATTGAATCGAGATATTTCATTTTGGGTTTGATTCGCGTTTTTGAGTGGGTCAACTATTTGTCATATAGTAAATCGCTAGCAACGAGCATGTAAAAACACTTACTCCCGAGCATCATCTCTCCATCTAAAAAAGAAGTGGCAAGCTAATATTTCAAAATTTGATCCGAATCGACTTGGTAAGGTAGACGTGGATGCTCGTTCTCCCAAAATTTGAACGAACCGTCAAACATCCTCTCTGCTCGGTGGAATTCGCCCGAGCAAATAAATGGGAGACGCAAAATTACCGTCCTATATGGGACACACATCAATTGGCCCGTTGTACATCGAGGGTAGGTTCGTAACTTCATCCAAGCGCGCCTTCTCCTCGGCCGAAATGACATGTGCCGAATAATTCATAAACCATGGTCGGCAAAACACGCTCTCCTCGCCTGAAATAGCTCGCGCCCACTATTTCAAAACACGCTCTCCTCGCCCAAAATCGCTCGTCCCACTATAGTTCAAAACACGCCCTCCTTGCTCGAAATCGCTCCCGTCCACTATTTGGGGAGAAGCAAAGTTACTCTACTATCCCCGACCCTCAGTACATAGACCCAAGCCGAGAAGCCTATAGGCAAGGGTAGAACTGTAACTCCCCCTCACACTTCAGACAAATGCGTCCGTAAGACATGGTTCCACTCCCCTCCCAATTCCCCCCCCCCCCCCCGCCCCCGCCCGCACCCATTCATACCTCGTGGGCGCCAAATCACCTTCTCCCCGGGAAGCTCCCTTCTCCCGAGCCGTGAAACCTCAGCCCCACCTCCATGGCGCCCCCACCGCACCAATTTCACAGCCGCCCTCCTCCCTAATGCCCGAGACGTTGTCCATTTGCCGTCGTGCACTGGGCTGTGTGCCTCTTACTCCGTGCTGCTGGTGCTGCCTCGACGACGGCCGCGTGAACCGTACCGGAGCCGATTCACCCCCGCCGTTGTTCACGGCGCCGGAGCGGCTCCAACTTCGGATACGTCCAGAGCCCTGGCGCTGCTTCGGCGTAGCCGTCGACCGTCGCGACATCGCTCTTTCCCTGCCGTCAGTCGCCACCGCAACCGCACCGGCCTCATCGACTCGGCAGCTGGACCTGCCTACTTCACCATGCCGCCAGATAGGTCGCACCCTCATCTCAAATCACTTTATTTAGGCGTCAGTTGTCTGAATTTTTATTCTGGGCCAATCGATTTGCAATGGGAAGCAGCACCCCTCGAGGCGGCGGAGCTCCTAGGTTGCCGGTTGGCTGGTGTCTAACGTAAGGGTGCGGTGCCGCAAGTTCGCTGCGGAAGCAGCGCTTAGATGGCTATCTTTTAGAGTTGCGTGGGTTGAAGGTACTGCCGCCGTCGGATCTGGATGACGGGGAGTCTTTGTAGATTGGCTCGGGGGCGACGCAACCACGGCAGTGCGGTGGGGCGGGGAGCGGGGTTTTGTTCGGGGCCACAGACGGCGGAGGCAGGCTGCTCTGTCGTTGGTCGCTGGCTCTTCGGGGAAGATTCCGAACAATGTCAGCCGAGAGGCACAAGACGGCCAGCCATCCGGCGGAGATCGGACAGTACCAAAATAAAATAAAATCGTGTGAACCTAATTTAGTCTTCAGTCAACAAACATGTGACCACTCTCGTACCTTGCTGTTGATCTCTTAGTGTATTTCTTCAGATCAAAGAGATATGTCGTTCTTAACATTATGCGTTATCTGCATCTTCAGACACACCGTCTTCCGACTCACCGCAGCTGCTCCAACAAGGGAAGCATACACCAGAAGGGAGCTATAGTCCCCACTCAACAGTTCCCTGCATCGAATGCGCGTGCCCGACATGCACAGCCACAACAACTGCAGGGCCATCGACAAGTCGGCACATGATGCTCACTCCTATGGATGGCAGCCTGATAGGTTGTACCCTCATCTTACTTGTGTGCAACATTTATGGCTTTGTTATTCATCTAAGCATGGAAAATAGATCATCACATTTCACTGTATATCACCTATCACTAGTCTTCGACCGGAGGGGTTTATTGCACAAAAAGGCCAGGACGCGGCTCTGCTCCCGAAAAGAGAAAGGAAAGGAGACTGAGATAGGGGCTGTCCTTGGTTTTTCCAAGGAAAGCCTCGTTCTTGCTCATAAAACAAGTGTCCCTTGGGTTTTGCTTTTTTTGGCTTCCTTATTTTGAGGAAATCAAGTTGTTCGACCACAGATAGGATCGGTCGCTCGGGAAAAGCCACTGTTTCCTGCCCTTTTCTGAACAGGGAAATCTGCTCGGAAAAGCTCCTTGTTGCTAGTTCGGTAAATAAATCAAGAGTGTCCGACCCTTGGGAGGACTTCCATTTAATAGCTAAGCATTTCTATTCCAGAATGCAAATGTGCGGTTCTGAATGCATTAGGCAGAGCCCTTGTTTGCTATTAAAAAATGTGTCCAACAAAGACTTTGAGCCTGATTGTGTAGGATCATACGTCTGGTCTCCTAAATCGGCCAAATAGATGCCTTAGTTTACTTGATGCCCGATTCATTCCTCCCTATATTAAATCTCTCGTGCCATATTCTTTTTCAGGTTTGACATTACTTCCATGCGTGTTCTGCTCGTATTGTATGGTTCCGGATCCAGGTCCCTCTGCCCTTGCTTTTTGTTATTCCATAGGAGTAATAAGATAAGTACCTTTTGTTGGGGATATCACTACTGGGCGTAAACCGGCCTGCTTGGGCCGGATTAACTTCAACAGTAGTTCAAGGATGTTAAAGCCCGATAAACTTGTAAAGGCCCAAGGACGTAGTCGGTTTAGTATCGGTAGCCATAAACCGGCTTGTATAAACTTGTACTATAAGATAGGGAAAGAAAGAGACCAACCCGGGTACGAGTATAAACCGGAGATTGGGACTCTGTGAACCGACGGGCGTCACCCGTGTATATAAGGGGACGACCCGACAGCGATTCAGGGACAGACAACCACAACTCGAGGCCTAGGTGAAGCTTGTTTGCTCCCTAGTCATCGAGACTTCATCAATTCCACCACAAACTAGACGTAGGCTTTTACCTTCATCGAAGGGGCCGAACTAGTATAAACTCTCTGCGTCCCTGTGTCCGCTTTAACCCCTTCGAGTTAACCCGTTGCGATGGCTCCACGACTAAGTCCTTTGACTAGGACATCTGCCGTGACAAACCCACGACAGTTGGCGCCCACCGTGGGGCCATCGCAACGGGCTAATAATCCAAAACCTTTCATCTTCTCTTTCTAGATATAGCAGCCTCCCATATTGATAGTGGAATTATTGATCTCCTCTTTCGGATAGCCCATTTTGTATAAGTGTTATGGGTAAGGGCTTGACCTACCAGTTGAATAGCATTCCTTTACTCCAGTAAACTGTCATTTGACCAAAACCTGACAACCAGTCAATTTCATGTTGATCTCTTACGGGTCTTGTTCAGGAGTTAACGTTGTTCCATAGTTCAGCTAAGATACTTGTTCTTTAGGTAACACTATTCCATAGTTATAATCCATCAGCCAATGCTATCCCACTGGCTGGTGATTATAGTATTATACCACTTCTAGTATTTCCTATGTTGTTCTTTAATACTTTTGTGTGCCATCTAGTTAATCTCGAGTACAAACGATACATATTCTGTAGCTTTCTTCTGTGTTCTCCCTTTAGTTTATGAGACCTGTTGCTGCTAGTTAACCCTAGTCCTACTATTTATGTCATCTCCTACATGCACTCATTACATAAATGTAACTACTAGTTGTGTTCCATGCATGTCAGATATAATTGCACACACTGATATATCCACAAGAACCTCACGGAGCAATGTAAAGGCCAATAAACTTGATGTCAATGATACCCAATATGATGGAACATGTAAAGGCAGTTCTTCAGAAGACTTGCAGAAAGATGATGAATCCTCTTCACCCCACAAGGTCCTTTCTCTAACTTGGCCTGTGATATGGGTACAACATGCATATAATGTCCTGGAGTGTATCTACTCTGTTGCAATGCCATGTGCTTAGCATGCTGATCATGCATGTAAATATGTCATGCCTTCCTATTTTTCAGTACCTATTCCATTCATGATAACATGTTTTCAAATTCAAGTAATTTCATTCTACTCTATCGCAATGCCATCTGCTTAATTTGGACATCATGCTTCTGAATATCTTATGCATTGTTATTCATCAGTATGTACTTCATCTGTCTACCATACCATGTTTTTTTACATTGAAGTGTTGTTCTAGTGCTCTGTTGCAATGCCATCTTATTTTCCCAATCATACACGTGTATGTTGCCTTAGTTATTTCTGTACGTATTCCGCTAGCATACAGTTTTACATTCAACTAGTGTTGTTTTTGTTGTGTTGTCCTGTCGTATCCCTAGCTCTTACACCATACTCCCTCCGTCCGGATTACATGTTGCCTAAATGGATAAAAAAGGATGTATCTAGAACTGAAATACGCCTAGACCCATCCATTTTTTTCCGGATGGAGGGAATACATGTCAATATGTCATGCCTTTCTATTCTTCAGTACCTATTCCATCTCTCTGCTGCTGCATGTTTTATAATTAAAGCACCATTCTTCTATACAAGGCATGCAAGGGGAAGACGACTATGTTAGAATATGAAGGGTTACAAACAAGGCCTTTGCAAAAGATCCAAACGCCAGGAGATAATAAACCAACTCCAGTTTTTATAGATACTGCTCCAGCACATAGAAACCCAACTCCTACTGATAATAAGCAGATTCCAATGGCCAAAGAACTAGTCCACCCCAGTCCAGCAAAAATATGTCAACTCAATTCTAAGAAGCGTGTGCGTATCCTTGCATCATGAAATTTTATAGCATGCTGATCATATTTTCTACATGTTTCTTACCCATCTCTCTTTTAGAAAATAAGCTTAACAGATAGAAGATTTTCTGCAATGGTATCGTTTATGAGGAAAGATTCTTGCAGGAATTCTCTGTGCTCCAATGTAGATGTAAGTACCTGTTGTATATCACTATATTTTTACATCAGCATGTATTTTGTTAATCGGCGTGAATCCAAGCTTTATCTGATCTAAATTTAGTTGTAGCAAAATGTATGATTAAAGGCCACAATGTTGATTTTTGCAAGGAAAACTGCCTGGTAGTTTTGCATCCTGAGCTGCATGAGTGTACTATCTCATATAAGTGGGTTTGAATACTTTGGTTCTGCAGTGGGTTTTTCAGTGTTTTTTTACTGTGTTGTCCTGTTGTATCCCTAGCTTTTACATCATACTCCCTCCGTCCGGATTAAATGTCACAGAAATGGATAAAACTGGATGTATCTAGAACTGAAATACGCCTAGACCCATCCATTTATTTCCGGATGGAGTGAATACATGTCAATATGTCATGCCTTTCTATTCTCCAGTACCTATTCCATCTCTGTTGTAGCATGTTTTATAACTGAATCACCATTCTTCTATATAAGGCATGCAAGGGGAAGACGACTATGTTAGAATATGAAGGGTTACAAACCAGGTCTTTGCAAAAGATCCAAACGCCAGGAGATAATAAACCAACTCCATTCTTCATAGATACTGATCCAGCACAGAGAAACCCAACTCCCACTGATAATAAGCAGATTCCAGTGGCCAAAGAACTAGTCCGCTCCAGTCCAGCAAAAGAATGTCAACTCCATTCTAAGAAGCGTGTGCGTATCCTCACATCATGAAATTTTATAGCATTCTGATCATATTTTCTACATGTTTCTTACCCGTCTCTCTTTTAGAAAATAAGGTTAAATGATACAAGACTTCCTCCATTGGGATCGTATTCGAGGAAAATATCTTGTGGGAATTCTCTATGCTCCAGTGCTGATGTAAGTACCTGTTGTATATCGCTATATTTTTATGTCATCATGTATTTTGTTAATCGGCGTGAATCTAACCTTTATCTGATCTAAAATTAGTTGTAGCAAAATGTTAAAGGCGCCAATGTTGATTTTTGTAAGGAAAACTGTCTGGTAGTTTTGCGTACTGAGCTGCATGAATGTGCTATCTCATATCATGCACATTACTGAATTGTAGTGCTTCTCTGGTTGCCCATTCATTCATTGTGTCAATGTTGCTTTCGTATTACCTTACCTGGCTGATGATAGCTGTGCCATATTGTGTTAATTTGGTGTAGGCTAGTTGCCCAAACGTTCGTTGTGTCAATGTTGCTTTCCTATTATCTTACTTGGCCAATGATAGCAATGCTAGTGTGTTAATTTTGTGTTGGCTTCTAAAGATAAGAAGACAAACTCTGAAAACAGCAAGGCAACCCCATTGTTTCTTTCCAGTAAATCTAGGCCAGGTAATATGGCAATAACTCATGATTAATCTGTTTGGTTCCCGACCTAATTTACGTTATGATGCAGTGGTCAAGACACTCTCCACTATCAATAATACAAGTCTGCCAAAATCGCCATCTGAATCTGTTCAATATCCTCTGTCTCGAATGCAACGGAATAAATGTATGTTTGTGAACCAATTAATGGTTGAAGCAATGATGGAAATGGTGGATGAATCAGAGGTGCAGAGTTGTGCGACACAACAACTGATCAATGTTTTCTGAGACAGTGTGGAAAAGGAGCAAGAACTTGCCCACATGCTTATGGACGTCATTTGTGCTGAGGTTGCAGATTGTGACGTTGTAGATGGTTAGGTTTTGCTCATTTATTTGCACTGGCATCAATCTTTGATTGCCCAGTGGATGTAATTTCCTGTAATATATTCTGGATGTGCAACGTTATTCCCTGTATGTCGTACCTTTGCTCGTCGTAATGGGCTCAAATTATCTAATTTGGCCTAAAGACATGAACGAACTTTAGTGGGCCCATTGAGTTAATGGGCCGTTACTAGGCCGAAAGTTAATGGTCGGCCCTCTTACCTCCCGGGTCGTTAACAAGCCGACATCGAAGCGGGTAACAGGTGGCCCCAATTTATTTCATGGGCCATTAACAGGTCGTTACTAAGTTTGGGCTACATATGGCCCAACTATACTGTAGGCCTTTAGCAGGCCGAAAGAGACATCGGGCTTGTATTGGACCATGAAGAGCATGGGCCGCTAAGAGGCCGAAAGTCAGGTCGTATTGTAAACGGCCCAACTGTGTTGTGGGCCTTTAGCAGGCCGAAAGAGAAACCGGGCTGGTATTGGACCATGAAGGGCATGGGCCGTTAAGAGGGCAAAACTAAGGTCCGACTACAAATGGCCCAACTCATTTATGGTCCGTTAACAGGCCGAAAGGCACACAGGGCCGGGAATTGTCCCAACACTTAAATGGGTTGCTAAAATGCCAAAACTCAGGTCCGACTACAATTGGCCAAACTGATTTATGGGCCGTAAACAGGCTAAAAGTGACACCGGGCCAGAAATTGTCCCAACACTTAAATGGGCCACTAAAAGGCCGAAACTCAGGTCCGACTACAAATGACCCATCAGATTTATGGGCCGTCAACAGGCTGCAAGACACACTGGGCCAGAAATTAGCCCAACATTTAAATGGGTCGCTAAAAGGCCGAAAGATGTACATCCTAAAAATTGGCCCATCCATTAAATGGGCCGTTAACAGGCTAAAATCTCATCGGGCTGATATTGAGCCCAAGTATATAGCGGGCTGTTAACGGGCTCAAACTAACGATGGGCTGCAATGGTGTCAAATCTTTAACGGGCCGAATTGGCACATCTCGTATGGGCCGTGGGCTTAAATGGACCTGACACAAGTAGGCCTTATATGGGCCGGCCTGCTAATTTTTACTAGGCCAGCCTTTTTCACCGGAATGGGCCACTGTTGGGTCGTGCCACGTGTCGACATATCATAGGTGCCTATCTGATGCACTGACGAGCTGACACGTGTTTTGTCCGGCCAATAAGAATTTTACACGTGGAAATTTCCCATTGGTCGGGGCTGTTAATGGGTTATCGGATCCAAAACCCGACCCGATAGCTTAACGGTGTTCCGTTACGGTGGATGCCACGTGTCGGTCACCCTTGACGAAAGCACTTATGTGACGCGCGATTTATCGTCATGGAAGTGGACACTTCCGTGATGATAATTTTGGTAATGTCATGGAACACTTCTACGATAGCACAGGTATGACTATCTTGATTCTGTCATAAATTTGTCATGGATGTACATGCATGACAAAAAAAGAGACCTACTGTGACAAACACGTATCATCATGGAAGTGTATTTTTTTGTAGTGAATGTTCTATCACAAACGGTTCAGGAGCCCCTTCGCACACATACAAGTGTCACATACCGTTTGTGATTTGTTGGGTATCACCGACGGTTGCCTCAAGAGTGATGTGTGCTTTTCGTTTGGGATCCCACACGTTTCCTCAAAAAATTACGGCTGAGATTGTATTTTGCATTGGCCACGGTTTACTCCCAGTTCTCGTGTGCGATAATGCGATATCACAAACTGTTTCGGAGACCCTACACACACATAGTAGCACTGCAAATCGTTTGTGATCTCCTGTGTATCACCGACGGTTCCGCTACAATTGACGTATGCTTTCCGATGTGGAGCGCACACACTCATTTAGTTGAACCGTGTGCGGAGCAATTGCCAGGTTGCAACAAAAATATCCCATTTTGAATCAGCACGCAAAAAGCAAATTCGCCACAATATTCAATTGAACAAATAAACAAAAATATCCCATTTTGAATCGGCACGCAAAAAGCAAATTCGCCGTAATATTCAATTGAACAAATAGTGTCCACAGGAAGAACATTCATCAGATTTCGGAAAACAATTGCAATTGAACATATGGTAGCTAAATTCCAATGATTTGTCCACACATATATGCATTACATAATTAATCATAGTGCATGAAGTACGAAGACCTCATCAGATGGAAAACAATGGATCCATGCATTATATGTTTAGCGGCTAACTCTTACTCGATGTTTCAGGAGAACGCATGCTGAAATCTTCATTATCACCAGTGGGATTGATGTAGTAATCCAGGAAGAAGTCGCTGATAAATCTCCGAACCATCAGCAATTCACCAGCCGGGAGCGGTTCAGGGGTCCTCGGTTTTAAGATGAGCTGCAGTATTTTTAAGATCAGAATGTGCCATATGAGTGGAGTAGAAGATATTAATTAAGATAGACTTACTGTTACTAATTCTCGAGGATCATCACAACTATCAGCAGATTTGCAGATGGAGATCATGTGTCTGCAAACATTGTATCCACAAAGGTTGGTCCCTGCTTCCTGCTGAGGACACTGAAATTTTTTGTACAAAATTAGTCATGTATTTGTCCTGTTAGGAACAACCTAACCGGTGTTAGATGTATAATTTTTTCTTTGGACAAAATCGAAAGAGGTTTATTTAGAAGCTTGAACATTTGACTAGCGTAAGGAAAGGTATTTGCAGACTGTTGGATAAATTTTCCAAAAATAACGGATTTCAGTGTGTTACCGGAAAAACGATCTCGTGCTGCAGAGGTTGTTCCGTCTTGAACAGGTTCCATGGTTTAGTTTTCCACAATGCGAGCACACTGCAAATGATGATGAATTTTGACAACATCAATTATTGAACCAGATATGAATGCAAATTAATTTCAACATCACGGAATTCAATACCTATCCAAGAATTGTTGAACATGCATCAGATCCTGAGCGTTTGTTGACTCTTTGAGAGAATCAATGTAGTAAACTGTGTTCTTGTTTGGAACAATGAATACCAATATCCAGTGATCGCTACATATTAAGAAAGCCATGAACTTACGAATGATGTCGAAATCTGAAAGACAATCAGTGTATGCGTGGTTGTTTACTTGACTTACCGTTTATGATATGGCCAGAGAAATGATTCTGCATGGGACGTGTTTTCGAAGATACGGAAGACCGTGTTAATGGCCCAGTCCCATCGGTCCTTACCATCTAATGTTGTGCCATTTGCTAATGCAGGATCTATGAAATACACACTCTCCTTTTTTCTTCTCTGCGCGTTCAATCACCTGAGAGGAATAAAATGCAGTTAGTTGTTTATCATTTACAGCCTTGTATGGAGAAGTTGATCAGAGTTTGTTAAGTACTTACAAAATCAGACATCTAACAAGAGTGGCATCGAGCACGTTGAAGTTAAAGGAGAGATGTAAGTCCTCGAAACTCACATTGATGGAACCAGCATCGTGTCAGAAATGATCTCTATTGTAGTGGAGTAGCAAACCCTGATGACCTTATGACATTTGATTCATGTAACTCGGGGCAACTGGAGCTACACTCATCAAAGTATTCACCAGCAAGAAATGGCTGGCCATGGACGTACTTGCGTGCTTGAAGTACGTCTGCTTTACTTTTAGCAAGCAACAAATCTACTTCATCATCCATGGCGTCAGAAATAATATTACTCCCTAATTTGAACAAGCTGTTGTTAATTTGGTTCTGGGCGATGAGTGCTTTAAGTAAGAGGCAATTGTTCTCTTTCCTCTTCAGTCTCCCGCTGCGCTTCCTCGTGGGTGTAGCCTTTTTGGCTACTTCCTTCTTGGTACTTGAAGCATTTCTGGCAGAACATCTGGTTGGCTGCAAGGTAGACTGCCTAGCAGACGGTGAAGCTTGGACGGACTGCTTAGCAGACGGTTTATCTATGTCAGACCGCTGAGCTGGCGGTACTGCTGTGACGGACTACTGGGATGTAGGAGCAGAGGCATTGGACTGCTGACCATGCGTTGAAACTATGTCGGGTTTCTGCGCAGGTGGTGCCAACTTGTCGGTGTGCTGAGGAGGTCGTGCCAACGCGTTGGTTTGCTGAGCAGGAAGTGCTGACGCATTGGTATGTTGATCACGCGCCTGCGGACTGACGACTGACGAGCAGTCGGTTCTGGACCTACAGACTGCTTAGCAGGCGGTTCCGAAGCATCACACTGCTTAGCAATTTGTTCCACCAGGTTGGTCTACTGAGCATGTGCTGCAGCTGGGTCTCCCCCCGCTGCTTCAGCGGCCGGCATCCGAACCGGTGGTGCGTCTTCAGCAGTTGTAGGTGTAAGTGCATCTAGTGCCACCCCTAGTTGGTTTTGGCGTATTGACGACAAAGTTGGTTGAGGGACCAATGTGTTTGTGAGAATTGCAGGATAACACAGGTAGTGTCCCTCATTGATCCTTGCGAGGACAAAGCCCAAACACCCAGAGCCAAAGAGTGTTAGGCATCACTGAAGTCTTTCTGTCTGTGTGACCTGAAGACTTATTACACTTGAGGACTGTGAATCCTCCAGCCGGCTAGGCGTCGCGTTCTGAGCATCCAAGAGTCATTGTGGATTGCCGGTGAACGAAGTCTGTGAAGGTTTGGAAGTATACCTTGAAGACTTGCCAGAGTGATTGGGCGAGGACTGTGTGTCCTTAGCTCAAGGGGAATAAGGTGAAGAGGAGGTCTTCTGAGTTGAATCTCAGCCTCCCTAACCAGACGTACAGTTGTCACAGCAACTAGAACTGGTCCAACAAATCCTATGTCTTCAACAAGTGACTGGTTCTATCCTCTCCCTCCCTTTACTTGGAGTTTGTCTTTGTGAAGTCATTGCCTGTTTGTTGTATCTGTTTGACTTCATTGCTTGACTACTATTGCTGTTTGGCTTCATACTATCTTCCATCCTGATCCTTACTACCTAGCTGCTATTAGTCTTCATACGCTCACGTTATTGCACTCTTGACTATGGCTTGCTTAGTGTAGTTTATATTCCGCTGCATTTCAATAGGTTTATTTCTATAGTTTGTCTTTGAAACTTCCATGTTTTGAAGACTTTCATAAAAATCGCCTATTCACCCCCCCCCCCCATCTAGTCGATAACTAGCACTTTCAATTGGTATCAGAGCAAGGTACTCCCTTGTTCTGTGTGATTCGGTTTAACCACCTAGAGTTTTAGCTATGTCGACTGCAGGGATAATCAAAGTCTCCGCTGCTTGCCCCGTGTTCGATGGAACTGAACATTCCTACTGGAAGAATAAGATGCGCATGCATCTTGAAGCCATTGATGTCGACCTCTGGTATGTCGTCAAGAATGGCGTTCCCAAGACTGGTGAAGGTGTCACCCCTGCTGATGTCAAGAAGTTCATTCAACTGGACTCTACTGCCAAGAACATCATCTGTGGTCATCTGACCAAAGGACAGTATGGCCGCGTGAGTGCTCTGGAAACGTCGAAGCTAGTCTGGGACTGGCTATCCAAGGTCAATGAAGGTGTCTCAACATAGAGAGGTCAAAGGATCAGTGTTCTTCGCAACCTCTTCAATCGCTTCAAGAGAAACGACAATGAGAATGTCCAGCTCACATTTGATCGCCTCACTGACATCACAAATGATCTTCGTGCTCTCGGCGCCACTGAGATTACCAAGCATGAAATCGTCAAGACACTACTGAGATCACTTGACAGCTCCTTTGACACCCTTGCCCTCATGATACAAGAACGTCCTGACTTCAAGACACTCGATTCGTCTGATATACTTGAGAGGCTCAACACACATGAGTTCCGGCTGTCTGAGAAAAGAGATATCTATGGTCCCAACTATGGCCGAACTCGCGCTTTGAAGTCAAAAGCTGTTTCCTCATCTGAAGAAGAATCTGACTGCAGTTCTGATGATCCTGAAGACATTGGAAAGGAACTTGCTATGCTCGTGAAGAAGTTCCAGAAGTTCACTAAGAAGAAGGGCTACAGAAAGTCTTCACGATCCAGCTCAAGAAATGATGAAGCTCCCACTCATGACTACAAGAAGAGAACATGTCACAAGTGCAAGAAACCTGGCCACTATATCTCTGTGTGTCCACTGTGGGACAATGAGAAGAAGAAGAAGAGCAAGGAATATGATTCTAATAACAACAAGAAGAAGAAGAAATCTTCAAAGTCTTATTCCAAGTCCTCATCCAAGTCTTCATCTCATAAGAAGAGCTCATCTGGCAAGGCTCGTGCTTTTGTTGGCAAGGAGATGGATTCAGAGGAGGAGTCTACTTCTGAGGAGGAGGAGGTGGAGTCCGAGGAGTCCGACCCTGGCGTTGCAGGTCTGGCTCTAGCCACAGCCTACGTTGCCAAGTCCATCTTCAACACTGAAAACAATGACTTCCACACCAATGTTGAAGCTGATGACAAGGACGACCCTGCTCCCACCTACTGCTTCATGGCACGTGGTGCCAAGGTAAAATCACGCGATGCTTACTTTCAAACATCTAGTGAAGATGACTCTGATTGTGAATCCAAACCCAGCTACAAAACACTTGCTAAAATTGCAACTGAACAACAAAAGGCTATGGAATATACTCAAAAACTGTTAGACAAAAGTGATGACCTATTGGACGCGGAAATGACTCGTTCACAGTCCTTAGTTGAAGACATAAAAAATCTTCATGCTAAGTACCAAGAACTTGAAAGTCGTCATGAAACGCTCTCAACCACTCATGAAAAGCTATCCTATGATTATCTTCAAAAGGAAGCAAGAGCTTGAGAAATTGAGAGCGGCTCATGAAGATCTTCAAAAAGAGAATGAGTCACTTCGCGCTCAACAGATCAGTCCCGCTCAGGATGGATTTGAACCACCATGTCTAAAATACCTTGAACGTGATAACGCTACCTCTATTGCTGACTTTTCCACTGCTGCTACTGTTGCATTGTCTTCAACTACTAATGTGGTAACTAACCCCTCTGCGGAGGATACCACTACTATTGCTGATCAAAATGCTAGGTTGAAGACATTGCTTGAACCAGGGATGTATAAAAGTCTAAAAGGGCATCAAACACTTTGCAATGTCCTCAAAAAGGCAGATTCTAAACCGAAACCCTAGGAAAGAGGGTGTTGGGTCCGAAAGGAAAATGAATGTTGATGGTTCCTACTGGAAGCCTGAGCAGTATCCCAAAACCACATGGGTTGCTGCAAAGGGACCTTCAGTGGATCCATCTACCTTATCTGGCTTTACCTGTGCTAGCCCTATTATCATTGATGAATCCTTTGATGCAAACTATAAACTGTTCAAGAATCAGAATGGTGAAGTGTTTGCCAGATATGTTGGTACTAACTGCAGGAATGGGCCACCTATGAGGAAGATCTGGGTTCCCAAAAGCTGTCTTGAGAATCTTCCAGTGAATGTCATCATGACACCACCTGGGAAGAAGACAAACCCCACACCTAAGGCTTCATATGGTCCAAAGGCTTCATACAGACAGAGGACTCACCTGAGTCACCCTAACGCCAATGTTTTGCAGGGAAACCATACTCAGACTTATGAATATGAGCGTGTGTCTTCAAACCGCTGTGTTCATAGAACTAAGAATTTTTCTGCTTATTCATACGAGTATCATTCATCTCCTGCAAGGCTATTTACCAGGGCTCCAAAGCCCAAATTCTCAGATGATGCACTTAGACTCATAGCTTCTAAGCCACCCCTGAAGATGTGGGTGGTTAAGAAGAATTAACTTTCTCTTGCAGGGAAAGGTCTCCAGCCGAAAACCAAAGGTGTCTGATGCTATTGCTGGGGACCTAAAACATCTTGTAGGGTGCAAGATCAAATGCCCAAATGGTCTTACTATGTATTTTGTTCCTGAATCGTTTGCCATTCATCCTATCAGTCCTAATCTTGATCTGAGCTTCAATAATCCTCTTGCCCGTCAAATGTTTATGCTTCACAATGCTCTTGGTGAAGCCTATCCCCCTAACTGTACTGTAGGGTATGACACCTTGTGCTTCAGAATGGATTATGGACAGCGGATGCACTAATCATATGACTGGTGATCGAAGTCTTCTCATGGACTCAACTTTACGTCCATCTGATAAGAGTCACATCACATTTGCTGACACTGGTAAAAGCAAGGTATTGGGTCTAGGTAGAGTTGCAATCTCAAGGGATCAGCACATGGATAAAGTGATGCTTGTTGAATCCCTTGGCTTCAACTTAATGTCTGTCTCAATGCTTTGTGATTTGAACATGATTGTGGTATTTGGAAAATATCGTTGCCTTGTACTTATGGAATCTGACAAATCTCTATTCTTTGAAGGGTACCGGAAAGATGATTTGTACATGGTAGATTTCTCAGCAGGACCACAGCTTGCCGTATGTCTTCTCACAAAAGCTTCAGAATGCTGGCTATGACATCGGAGGCTGGGGCATGCTGGCATGAGGAACTTACATACTCTCGCCAAGAAGAAGCATGTCATAGGCATCGAGGACGTCAAGTTCAAGAAGGATCATTTGTGCGGTGCCTGCGAAGCTGGAAAGATGACTAGGGCTAAGCATCCCTCGAAGACAATCATGACGACATCTCAACCCTTCGAGCTGCTACACATGGACTTATTTGGCCCTACTCACTACTCTACCCTCACAACAACTGCTTGTCTCTATGGCTTTGTCATTGTTGATGATTATTCAAGATATACGTGGGTACACATAATCCTCTTCAAGACTAAAGTGCAAGATGTCTTCAGACGCTTCGCCAACCGAGCCATGAACAATTATGGCGTCAAGGTCAAGCATATCAGAAGTGACAACGGCACTAAATTCAAGAACACCAGACTTGATCTTTATCTGGATACAATGGGAATCACTCATGAGTTCTCCGCCCCCTACACACCTCAGCAAAATGGCATCGTAGAGCGCAAGAACAGAACCCTCATTGAGATGGCTCGAGCGATGCTCGACGAATACAAGACACCAAGAAAGTTCTGGCCTGAAGCTATTGATACAGCATGTCACGTCATCAACCATGTTTACATCCATAAGCTTCTGAATAAAACATCCTATGAGCTCCTCACTGGCAAGAAGCCAAATGTCAGTTACTTTAGAGTATTTGGAGCTAGGTGCTGGATCAAGGATCCCCATCACAAGTCAAAATTTGCACCTAAAGCTCACGAAGGCTTCATGCTTGGTTACGGAAAGGACTCACACTCTTACAGAGTCTTCAACCTCTATCTCTACAAAATCATTGAAACTGTGGACGTGCGGTTTGATGAAACCAATGGTTCACAAAGAGAGCTCCTGCCAAGTACACTAGATGAAGCTTCACCCAGTGAATCTATCAAGCTAATGGGAACTGGTGAAATCATGCCTTCTGAAGCACGGCCTGAAGAGGAACTTATCATTTCCGCACCTAACCAACCTGAAGACAATGCTCAGCCTGATGACAATCCTCCCAATGATGACAATGATCAGCAAGAGCAAAATCTTCATCTAGTTCATCCTCGTGTTGCAAATGAAGTACAGATTGAGAAGATAATTGATAGTATCAATGCACCTGGTCCACTTACTCGCTCAAGAGCAACACAGTTAGCAAATTCTATGGGCACTTTTCTTTTGTGTCAATATCAGAACCCAAGAAAGTTGTTGAAGCCTTTATGGAACCTGAATGGATTCAAGCTATGCAAGAAGAGCTTCAACAGTTCAAGCTGAACAATGTTTGGGAACTTGTCAAGCGTCCTGACCCTCGAAAGCACAACATAATTGGCACAAAATGGATATATTGAAAAAACAAGATGAGCACGGTCAAGTCGTCAGAAACAAAGCACATCTTGTGGCTCAAGGATATACTCAAGTTGAAGGAATTGACTTCGATGAAACATTTGCTCCTGTGGCTAGGCTTGAAGCTATTCGGATACTGCTAGCCTATGCGAATCACCACAACATCTTGCTATATTAAATGGATGTGAAGAGTGCATTTCTCAACGGCAAGATTGAAGAAGAAGTATACATTGCTCAACCACCTGGCTTTGAAGATCCAAAACATCCTGATATGGTGTACAAGCTAAACAAAGCACTATATGGCCTTAAACAAGCTCCTCGCACTTGGTATGATACGATCAAAGACTTCCTGAAGAGCAAAGGCTTCAAACCTGGATCCCTCGATCCCACACTCTTCACGAAGACATATGATGGTGAACTATTTGTGTGTCAAATCTATGTGGATGATATTATCTTCGGTTGCACCAACCAGAAGTATAGTGATGAGTTTGGGTACATGATGCAAGAGCAATATCAGATGTCCATGATGGGAGAGCAGAAGTTCTTCCTTGGTCTTCAAATTCGTCAGCAAAGAAACTGCATCTTCATATCTCAAGAAAAAAACCTCAAAGATTGTCTGAAGAAGTTTGGAATGCAAGATTGTAAAGGTTACACGACGCCAATGCCAGCCAAACATCATCTGGGTCCCGACGACAATGGTAAAGAGTTCGATCAAAAGGTATACCGCTCCATGATTGGTTCTTTACTTTACCTATGTGCATCTAGGCTAGATATTATGCTTATTGTTTGCATGTGTGCTCGATTCCAAGCGGCACCAAAGGAATCGCATCACTTAGCTGTGAAGCGAATTCTTCGATATTTGGCTTACACCCCAACACTAGGATAATGGTATCCAAAGGGCTCAGAGTTTGATCTGGTTGGATTCTCGGATGCTGATTATGCTGGTGACAAGGTGGATCGCAAGTCTACATCAGGCACATGCCACTTTCTGGGACGATCACTTGTATGTTGGTCTTCAAAGAAGCAGAACTGTGTATCACTCTCAACTGCTGAATCTGAATACATTGCTGCTGGATCTTGCTGCGCTCAGCTTCTATGGATGAAGCAAACTCTCCAGGACTATGGCATCAATCTGAAACAAGTACCTCTCTTCTGCGACAACAAAAGCGCCATCAAGATTGCCAACAACCCAGTTCAGCACTCAAAGACAAAGCACATTGAAATTCGTCATCACTTCCTCAGAGATCATGTCATGAAGAAAGATATTGATATCATTCACGTCAACACTGAAGAGCAACTGGCAGATATCTTCACAAAGCCCTTGGATGAGAAAAGGTTTTGCAAGTTACGTGTGAGCTAAATATCTTGGAATCCTCAAATGTCCTGTGATAAGGCACACATCCTAACACTTATGCATGTTGATGACTTAGATGTGCAACACACGAAGTAAAGTATATCTTCAATCAATGAAGACTTACATTCTGAGTGTGAATACATTAACGTGGAATTTGACTTCGGAGCGCCACGATAATTGTGCTCCGTGTCTGGGTCTAATACTTCCTATACGGTGGGTAACGCCACCACCAATTTTTTCTGTTTGAAGTGTTTCACTCATGGCGTTACATTTGACATGTCTTCGCATTTGGTTTGTCTTCAAGTTCAATTTATCTTCATGATTATCTTCACTATGTTGATTTGATTGCTTTTTGTTATATATATATACTAGTGTTCTGTCCTCTACAGCATTCACTTATAGCTATGTCTTCCTTGTTGAATCTTTTGAACTAAGTGAATGTGATCGGACCCTAATTTCTCTATGCTTACTATCTCAAACTCTGTCTATCCAAATCATATGCATTCTATTGAAACTGTCAAATGTCTTCTCTGCGTCCTTGTCAGCAGAAGACACAGAGACAAACATTAAGTCAATTTTTAAATGCTCTATCCTTATTGCCTGAAATTCGGAGAAGCCGGAACGACCATCTGACAAACCTGGCGGGCGTGGGAACGTGGGACAACTCTGAGTATGTTGCATGCTTGCCACGTGCCCCTCAGATGTGAACCGCCAGGGGCACCTGCGTAATTGCGGTGTGCCGCACACTTCCTTATAAATACATGTCCCCTGAGGTAAAGAAAACCTTCTTCCACCTCTCCACCTCGTCAAAACCCTAGCGCCACCGCTAGCTCTCGACGACGCCGACGACGAAGCGCTTAGCTGCCGCGACTTCACCGACACCGTCCTCACGCCGGCCGCGGACATCGTCTTCTCCGCAGCCGCCGTAGGTGTCCTCTGTCACCAAGTTAGGGCACGGTGGATTGAACTGCTCGGTCTCCTACTCTTCCCATCTAGCAGTTCCTCGCGTGGTAAATATAACTCTATTTTTACCGTCTTTTTGATCCTCAAAGATTCATCCTGTTTGCCAAAATAGGTTTCTGCCTATACAATGTTAGATCTATCATGTTTGCATCTCATACTGCCTAGTATATTCACTTAAGCTTCATATCTAGTTAGATTCGTCACTTGTACTTATTCGCGGATTCGTACAAATCTGGAACCAACTCTCAACATATAAGTGAATGTCTTCGCATCATGAGGTCAATGTCTTCAAACTGATTTATCTTCAAAATCGTCTGAGAATGCATATGACCTCTTCCCCTTCCCTCGCATCTCTAATGTTGTCACAGGTACATGTCCGTGGGAGAATCCCTTGGTTCTCATAGTCTGCATTCGTCTGCAGAATTCTTACAGCATCACATTAACTCTCCCGTAGCCAGTTCCTATTTGTCCAGCAAGTGAAAGCCTTTGAAGCCTTTGAACGTGTTGAAGCCATTCAGTTTGAAGTACATGACTGCAGAGAAATCAGTAAGGAAGGGTGGCAGACAGCGTCGTGGGGGAACATCAAGAGATTTGCCTGATGACCTCTCAGAGCTTTACAAGACAGATCCAGAAGAGGATTACAATCAGCGCAAGACCCGAATCCAATGGATTCGAAGATATTGGGCAGAACAGTGGTACAAATATAGATTCATGACCCAGGAATATGCAGACAAAAATGCCATCAAGCGACCATGGGGAGATATTTTGTACAGAAATCTTCCACCCAGGTCCAGAGCTGAAGCCATTGAGCAAGGCTTCTATCCTTGCATGGTCCGTGGGCCACAACCAGCTGATGCCGACCCATCATATTTACTCTGGTGTCGCGAAGACAATCTGTTCAAACGCAATTATCAGTTTGCAAAGGCCTCAGCAAAGAAGAAAAAAGATTCTTTGGGGTTAGACTTCAATCCTGGTCCTCCTGCTCCCCGTGCTGATGGCACACGCGATGCAGAACCAAATATCATCGGACCCTTCTACAACCTTGATGGCCTCATCACCCACATCTCTATTCAAGGTGCCAAAGTGGGTCACTCTGATGATGATGCTGACACGGATGAAGCCCCTGCTCCTACTCCAAAACCGCAGAAGCAGAAAAAGTCAAAAGCTTCAAGGTCAGCTGCTCCACCTAAAGTGTCACGTGCGAAGCCACTGGCCACTGCACCTCCTGAAGACAGTGTGCAGTCTGAAGATCTTTCCCGTATCTCCAAGAAGACGGAGAAGAAAAAGAAAAACGTCAAGAATACTGATCAGACATTGACTCCTGTTGCCATTCTGCGAGAAGAGCACATTGATCTGTCCAGCGATGAAGATCTTGCAGATGATGCTCTTGAGCAACTGATCAAGAGCAAGGAAGAAGCACAGGTCTTTGATGATTTGCCTCTCTTTGATGTGGCAATCATCCATAACTTCATTGATGAGTGGTTTGACACCCCAAATCTCAGCTTTGAAGATCTGCAACTTCCCATTGGTCTCAGCGTCT
This sequence comes from Aegilops umbellulata, assembly GCA_032464435.1. Classification (NCBI taxonomy): domain Eukaryota; kingdom Viridiplantae; phylum Streptophyta; class Magnoliopsida; order Poales; family Poaceae; genus Aegilops; species Aegilops umbellulata. The sequence continues at coordinate 329,424,371 of CP136056.1, read as the reverse complement.
CCTTCAATGGCGCCATTGCTTCTGAGCTAGCTCTTGCTCAGCGCATCGTTGAACTGAAGCACAAAATCCTATGAGAAAGCTCAGTTCAAGAAGCATGTGGCAAAGCTCAGCGTGCAAGATGTCAAAAACTTCAAGATCATGCTGCACGAGCTCAAAGAAGCCTTTCTCAAGAAGCGTGAAGAAGCTAAAGGTTCTCATGAGCGCATGAAGAGCCTGGCTGACAAGTGTGTGCAAGCCTACAATGAGGCTGAGAAGCGCAAGGCTCTTGGTCGTCCTGGCATCGACCCAAGAATGGATGCAAAGAAGAAGAAGCCATCGACTGACCAATCTGCACCTTCAAGGCAGGAAGAGACACGCATAGTCTTCCCAAGCAGCATGACTGGCTCGAAGCCAAAGGTCAAGTCAACAGCTTCAGAACTTAAGAAGACAAGGGCTGCCGAGGCTGGAGCCAGAAAAAGGAAAAATCCTAATGCTTCTGATGCAGCTCCCTCCAAGAAGAAGCGCAGAACCAAGAAGGATCGGGCTGCTCCCACAAAGCCCTTAGTTGTTGAACCTATCTCAATGGTTTGCCCTGCGTCTAAACACCAAGAACGACGGATGATTGTTCATGAGCCTGCTTCCACAGAGGCTCATGAAGCTGAAGACATTCCAGCAGTTGACCCCACCGTTGCTGAAGACATTGTTCACCATGACAATGTTGAAGATGATGAAGTTCTTCCTCAGATCGAACACAACTTGGTATCATCGCCTGTTCTCACAAACAGCAAACTCATCAGCATTGGTTGTCCTCTGACGCCAACTGCTCAGGATGCTTCATGGGCTGATCACCCACAAGAACAAGAAACTCCAAGTACCCCCCAACAACAACAAGTCACACCACCTGTGCAAGAAGAAGATGATGACTTTGAGGCCCAGCCAACTCCATCTCCAAAGGCGTCGCCAGCATTTCACAGGCTTCGCAAAGGACCAAGGCCTCAAGTCCCTCTTCCGAGCGTTCCAGAAGGAGAAGTGCCTCACCAATCTGTTGCACGACAAGTGTTTCCAGATGCCACTCCGACTGTGAATGTCTCCGAGTCTGAAGCCAAAGGTGCTGAAGACAATCCGGCTGCATCAGCCGATGACAAACAAGAAGATGAACGTGTCCCTACTCCCCCCATTACCGAAGAAGTTGTTCCTCCTGTGAACGTGTCTTTGTCCGACCCTCCAGCTCATCAAGTGGAGGTTGAGAATCTTGAGGCTGCCACCACCAACACAAATGAAGCCAATGACGTAGTCATGGCTGAAGCAAATCTGGAGCCTGCACCGACCAATGTGCCAGAAGTGAATGAAGCCAATGATGCATCTGCACCTGAAGTCTCTGTTGTGCAGTCTGACGCCACTGTTGATGCCACTGCTCCTGTTCCGCCACCTAGGCCACACACTATCGAGCAAGCATTCAACTATGGCCAGCTTATCACTGTCAAATGGCCTGTTCTGACTCCTCCGCCTGCTGGTGGTCCTCAGTTTGATTACCACGTTGAGCACAGGCCTCAGGTTCAGAAGCCAATGCCAAGGTTGCCCAGGTTTCCAGGTACTGCATCAGCACCCGGATCTTTTAATATCAATGGCTTCAAGGCACACAACACTTTCTTTGACAGAGCCAAGAATCCCTACTCTAAGGCAAGAATATCTTCTGATCGGTTCTGGAGTTATCAGCAGCGAAGTTATTACTCATGCGTTCTGTACAATCAAGGTCGCATTTTCCCACATATGTTTCTTAATACTGAAGCCATAACTGGTCTGCCCTGTTTGGAAGAAGCTTTGGACTGCTTCAGAGAATCTGGCTTGCTGCAATTCGTCACAAATAAGGAGCACTGGAATGAAGAATTACTGCTCCAATTCTATGCCACTCTGCATATTCGTGGCTACAATAGGGATCCGAAGACTTGGGTCCTTGAGTGGATGGCAGGCAATGTTCATCATGAAGCCAAAGCCTTTGATGTCATTGAGCTTACTAGCCTGCCCACTCCAGGTGATCTCTATGAACCTGGTTGTCAGCTTCACAATGATGCTATGGAAAGCATCTTCCACAAGCCTGAGCCCAATATGAGTCAGATGCTTAGCATGATGAAGCCTTTGCCTCCAGACGCTGAATACCCCAAGGAGTTCTTTGTTGAAGACCTTCAGTATCTGCCCCGCACCATCTATCACATTATCAGGCGAACTCTCTGGCACATCAAAGGACATTCTCCACATGCCAAGCTGGAAGGCGCAATGAAGACTTTGGTCTTTTATATTCTTCATGGCAAAAGCTTCAATGCACAAGACTTCTTTATCCGCCAACTTGCTGCATCAGGATCTGACATATTTGGTCTGAAGTTCTATGGTCCCTGGATCATGCGTCTGATCAAGCTCCACTCTGCCTTCAACTATCAACCCTCTGCACGCAATCATATCATCTTTTTGCCAGAAGTTGATTTGTCTGTTGAAGCCATATACCCAGAGCCTGCCAAGGAGCCTCTTAATCTTTAGAATGCTGATCACCAAAGCTTCATGTAGAACAATGAAGGAGTTCAAGCTGTCGCTCGCGTCTATCCATTGGCTGGGATAACTCGCTTGCCTCACCATGCGCAAACTGAAGCTACTAAAAGCACAATTGCCCAAAGGCCTAAGAAGCGATCTCGTGTTCTCAATGGCCGAGAGCTTCTGGTTGCCCTTCATCAAAAACAAGATAAGCATCATGACTGGCTGAAGCGCCAAATGCAAAGCCTCTTGGTGGACATCAACAGAATTCGCAACCTTGCCACCAAAAATGCCTTTGTCGCTCATGAAACTTGTCGGCGATCATGGAAGAGCTTGACCCTGCTCAGTGCTGAAGCAGATCTTCAAGACGATGTCTTCACTGAAAAATTCAAGTTTGACTCCACTCGTCCACGGAATGTTGTCCTACGTCGAACTCCATCCCTTGAAGACTCTGACTATTCTTCCTCCGCGGCAACTGTGAACGCCAGAGTGATCGATGATGAAGACGATGCTACTTCACCGCCCCCTACTTCTTCACGCATCAACACTGCACCAAGTTCGTCTGCACCGCCAAACAACACCGACGACCCTGCTTCCTCATGGGTGTAGCCTTTTTGGCCACTTCCTTCTTGGTACTTGAAGCATTTCTGGCAGAACATCTGGTTGGCTGCAAGGTAGACTACCTAGCAGACGGTGAAGCTTGGACGGACTGCTTAGCAGACGGTTTATCTATGTCGGACCGCTGAGCTGGCGGTACTGCTATGACGGACTACTGGGTTGTAGGAGCAAAGGCATTGGACTGCTGACCATGCGTTGAAACTATGTCGGGTTTCTGCGCAGGTGGTGCCAACTTGTCGGTGTGCTGAGGAGGTCGTGACAACGCGTTGGTTTGCTGAGCAGGAAGTGCTGACGCATTGGTATGCTGATCACGCGCCTGCGGACTGACGACTGACGAGCAGTCGGTTCTGGACCTACAGACTGCTTAGCAGGCGGTTCCGAAGCATCACACTGCTTAGCAGTTTGTTCCACCAGGTTGGTCTACTGAGCATGTGCTGCAGCTGGGTCTCCCCCAGCTGCTTCAGCGGCCGGCATTCGAACCGGTGGTGCGTCTTCAGTAGTTGTAGGTGTAAGTGCATCTAGTGCCACCCCTAGTTGGTTTTGGAGTATTGACGACAAAGTTGGTTGAGGGATCAATGTGTTTGTGAGAATTGCAGGATAACACAGGTAGTGTCCCTCATTGATTCGGTTTACCTACCGGAGATGACCCCTAAAAATGTATGAAGACATTGACGACAATGGTGGTATGAGAAGATATTCTTATTGAAGACTATGACATGAGAAGACATTGATTGAAGACTATGGAGTGCGAAGACTTAGTCGTTTCGTTGTTTCCTTTTCTTCTTTGTTGAGTCATAGGAACCACTGTACTGTTAAGTGGGGTCCAAGTGAACAAAGTCAGGATGACTGAAGTGATGCTCAACCCAAATCCTATGTCTTCGAGCGAAGACACTGAGAGCAAATCTTATCCAGAGCTGGATAAGTCAGCTTTGCTTGTAGCCCAAGTAAGGTTGTCGTGTGTGTTTGAAATCTGACCGTTGGAACACGTGTCAGTTCCTTAGTGACCCAGGGTCATTTCGGACATATCAGGTCGGGTTGCCTAGTGGCTATAAATAGCCCACCCCCTACACCATAAATTGGTGGCTGCTCAGAGTTAGTACACAGCTTTTGTCATTTGAGAGCAACCCACCTCTAAGCCTTTGAGAGAGAGAGAGAAATCCTTGCGAGGACAAAGCCCAAACACCCAGAGCCAAAGAGTGTTAGGCATCACTGAAGTCTTTCTGTCTGTGTGACCTGAAGACTTATTACACTTGAGGACTATGAATCCTCCAGCCGGCTAGGCGTCGCGTTTTGAGCATCCAAGAGTCATTGTGGATTGCCGGTGAACGAAGTCTGTGAAGGTTTGGAAGTCTACCTTGAAGACTTGCCAGAGTGATTGGGCGAGGACTGTGTCTCCTTAGCTCAAGGGGAATAAGGTGAAGACGAGGTCTTCTGAGTTGAATCTCAGCCTCCCTAACCAGACATACAGTTGTCACAGCAACTGGAACTGGTCCAACAAATCCCATGTCTTCAACAAGTGACTGGTTCTATCCTCTCCCTCCCTTTACTTAGAGTTTGTCTTCGTGAAGTCATTGCCTGTTTGTTGTATCTGTTTGACTTCATTGCTTGACTATTATTGTTGTTTGGCTTCATACTATCTTCCATCCTGATCCTTACTACCTAGCTGCTATTAGTCTTCATACGCTCACGTTATTGCACTCTTGACTATGGCTTCTTAGTGTAGCTTATATTCCGCTGCATTTCAATAGGTTCATTTCTATAGTTTGTCTTCGAAACTTCCATGTTTTGAAGACTTTCATAAAAATCGCCTATTCACCCCCCCCCTAGTCGATAACTAGCACTTTCAGTAGGCCTTGCCACTGGCTACTTTGGGGCGGAGGATTACATGGCATGTACGCCACAAAGTCAGACCGACTGATCATAGGTTGATGCATCAGCCTGCGAGGGCTGTTGTGGCAAGGAGAGCGTCACCGGTTGAGGGGCGACAGTGGTTGCTCTTGGCAAGGCTTCAGGGATCTCATCGATGAACTCTATTTCCTTTCGTGGCCACTAGATGTGATGTAGCAGTATTTCTCCCAAGGTCCTTCGCTCATCGAAGTCTCCTAGGACATTCTTCAGGGCAAATTCATTGAATCCAAGCTTTACTTCAGTCACGTAGCACTTCACACAGCCCGGCTTCAATGGTACATTGTCCAAGAAGAGGTCATCTTCCAAGAAGGATGGTCAAACCCATGTTGTCGCACATTTTAATGTACCTTCATAATTTGTAAGCACGCCCTTCAGTCTGTCTTTCATTCCAGATAGATCAGTCATCAGATATAGCATCATCACGAGAAGTTGCAGTCTCAGTGTTGCTGGGGTCAGCTGATGCACAACTACTCTTGTGCAGTGTTGTCGCGCAATAAGTAGCATCCTCCATGCCCGCCTCCCCTCCCATCTACTGGCTATCTGTCAGTGTTAGAGTCTTTTGCATCATCATTGACTCCTCAACATCCTTTCGAATAGCCGGATAAATCTCATTCTTCAACCTTTCATACAATGCATTCTGCTTCATTTCACTCCTCGTTGTTTTCATGTTGAGCCTCTCTTCTTTGCTGAGTGTGAAAGCCCTCTTGTGTGGGACATTAACACCTATACCCCTTGCACGACCAGGGGGCTCTTTTGTTTCCAGATCAATGGACAGAATGTCACGTGGCCCTGAGTTCCTGTAGAACCTTTCATGGATCTTGGAAGCCTCTAACATCACTTCATACAGTTTGGCATCACGTGCGTTTTCAAAGTAATAAGTTCCGTCGTCACGCCTCTTTGCGCGTGCCCGCAAGTAGTCTCTAGCGTGTTCGCCCCTGATTTCACTAAAGGCCGGATTCCCACCCGCCACTACTGCTTCTTTGTCCTCTTGTTCCCATGTCAGTTTCATGACGTAGTATCCTGCCACACCCATGCGGTGGGGGTGTATGTTCTTCTTCTGAAGTTCTGACTGCTTGAAACTCTTCTCAACAAACTCTTTAGTTGCCCTGACCCTTTTGAATTCTGCCCAGTCTGCCTTTGTAATTTTGGGGTATGCAGGGATTGGGTCCTTGCCTTCACTCAAGTACTTCTTGTACAACATGTGCTTCCAGTTTCTCCAAGCATCCCTAGCCTTCTTCAGTGCAGCGTGTTCCACCTGCATTCTCCACTGCTCTAGAACGTTGAAGTGATCCATGATCTCCCGGACTATCCTTCGCCGTGTTTCTGTGTCAGCCTTCCGAAACCCCTGCAGATTAATGTTCAGCCTTGCCCTATCAACAAATCCACACAAACTCCTGAACCTCATGCGTGCTTTATCTGGTTTAGTTGGATCCCAAGACTTTAACTCAATCTCGGTTACTTCATATACACCTTTAGGCTAGTGTGTGGGCTTCCTTGGAGCGTTCCTCTGTGTCCTGGACCGGAAGGGTAATTGCTGCAGCTCTATCCCGTTCAAGACTACTTGATCCCTCACAATCTGGTGAAGACCTAGGGTTGTCCGAATCAGATGAAGATACATGGCCTGAAGCATGAGTGTTGTCGCTGCTACCGGGCATCTACAGAGAACACATGCGAAACTCAGGAAAGGAGGATAAGCATAAAACTAACAACTTGGTATCAAGCTTTCTAAACATGCCATTCAATAATTTAGAAAATGTATGGCTAATTTGTTAAGTTTGTGTGACTCGGGCGCCCGCGATCTATAAATAGGCAGTAACTTATTGGAACAAATACAACTTATATGTAGTAAGGATGGTAGATAATGAATATATATATATATATATATATATATATATATATATGCTCTCAGTTATTTTATAGCCAATTTGGGAACATACGGAACGAAATTGGAAGAGGGATTGCGAGGAAATATGTCTCACCGCGATGGAGAGCAGTAACCAACAGGCTTCTTAATGCAAACCCGGCCGAACCACAGGAGAGGCGAGGGTTACTGCATCGATATGCTCGAGGGTGGCTGGTGAGCAAACGAAGATGGCGAGGCACGGTCCGCCGCGTGTTGGGAACGGTAATGGAGGCAGGCTTGACGCTGAAGAGCGGGCACACGGCCGGGGTGAGCACGACGGTGCCGGAGAGGTTTCTGCTGTGGATCTGGGTGTAACGCCCTCGATGCGGCTATATCTCCCACGTGTCGAAGCACGACTTAGAGGCATAACCGCATTGAAAGCAATGTCGCAAGTGAGGTAATCTTCACACAACCCATGTAGTACATAAGGGAAAGAGATACATAGTTGGCTTACAGTCGCCACTTCACACAATACATAAATAAACATCCATCATCCAGATTACACTCAAGGTCCGACTACGGTACCAAAATGGAAGAAGACTACCCCAAATGCTACACAGATCCCCGATCGTCCCAACTGGGCTCCACTACTGATCATCAGGAAAAGACACATAGTAACGACCACGTTCCTCGTCGAACTCCCACTTGAGCTCGGTTGAATCATCTGCACTGGCATCGTTGGCACCTGCAACTGTATTGGTAGACTCTGTGAGTCACGGGGACTCAGCAATCTCACACCCGCGAGATCAAGACTATTTAAGCTTAAAGGTAGGAAAGGGTTGTGAGGTGGAGCTGCAGCAAGCGACTAGCATATATGGTGGCTAACAACGCAAAAGAGAGCGAGAAGAGAAGCAAAGCACGGTCGTGAAGCTAGAAGTGATCAAGAAGTGATCCTGAAACTACTTACGTCAAACATAACTCCAACACCGTGTTCACTTCCCGGACTCCGCCGAGAAGAGACCATCACGGTTACACACGCGGTTGATGTGTTTTAATTAAGGTCAACTTCGGGTTTTCTACAACCGGACATTAACAAATTCCCATCTGCCTCATAACCGCGGGCACGGCTTTCGAAAGATAATACCCTGCAGGGGTGTCCCAACTTAGCCCATTATAAGCTCTCACGGTCAACGAAGGATATTCCTTCTACCGGGAAGACCCGATCAGTCTTGGAATCCCGGACTACAAGACATTTCGGCAGTAATAAAACAAATCCAGCAAAGCCGCCCGATTGTGCCGACAAATCCCGATAGGAGCTGCACATATCTCGTTCTCAGGGCACATCCAGATAAGCTAAGCGTACAGGTACCAACATAACCCAAGTTGCCAAGGGACGGTCCCGCACGGTGCTCTAGTTTGGACCAACAATCGAAGGAGAACTGGCCCGGGGGGTTAAAATAAAGATGACCCTCGGGCTCGCGAAAACCCGAGGGAAAAGGCTTAGGTGGCAAATGGTAAAACCAAAGTTGGGCCTTGCTGGAGGAGTCTTATTCAAGGCGAACTGTCAAGGGGGTCCCATAAATCACCCAACCGTGTAAGGAACGCAAAATCAAGGAACATAACACCGGTATGATGGAAACTAGGGTGGCAAGAGTGGAACAAAACACCAGGCATAAGGTCGAGCCTTCCACCCTTTACCAAGTATATAGATGCATTAATTAAAATAAGAGGTATTGTGATATCCCAAAATAATCATGTTCCAACAAAGAACAAACTTCATCTTCACCTGCAACTAACAACGCTATAACAGGGGCTGAGCAAAGCGGTAACATAGTCAATCAACGGTTTGCTAGGACATGGATGGTTAGAGGCTGACATGGAAATATGGGTGGCATGATATAGCAAGTGGTAGGTATCGCAGCATAGGCATAGAAAAAGAGCGAGCATCTAGCAAGCAAAGATAGAAGTGATTTCGAGGGTATGGTCATCTTGCCTGCAAGGTTCTCAGAGTTGTCGAAAGCTTGATCCTCGTAAGCGTTCTCAACTGGTTCCTCATTCACATACTCGTCTCCCGGCTGTACTCGAAACAAGAACACAAGCAAAGGAACAACTATCAACCACAATGCAATGCGCAAGCAACATGATGCAAAACATGGCATGATATGCGAGATGTGATATGCAATGCATATGCGTGCTCCGGAAGGACAAGGATGAACAAGGCATAATCTTGGCAAACCAAGTATGCCACTGGATAGGTGAGGTGATTTCGGTTGAAATCGATATAAAGATCACCGGAATCGGATGCGCGGTTTGCAAATGACAAGCAAAACAAGAATGACAAGATTCAGCCATTAACAGCATGATGCTACTTAGCAAGCAACAAGAAATTAAGCTACTGCACCCAAACATATCAGCAAAGCATACGGAAGTGATCTACTCAAGATGCTTGACAAAAGATGAACACTGAGCCACGGCTAAATCACAACATAACAGGTTCAAACAAGCATGGCAAAAGTGCAAAAGATAACAGGTTCACAGACTTAGTGAAATCAACAACATGTCAGAAATTAACATCAGGATGACATGTTTATAGCAAGGAAACAACATGCTACCGGAACAGGACATAGCAAAATATGGCAGGGAATGAATCTACTCAAAGCATTTAACAAAAAGTCCCTGAGTGACCATGAGCCAAAAAGGACCAGAAAATATAATAACACCCATGTCAAATAAGCAAGTTTCGTTACAGGTTTCAGACTTAGCAGAAAACTGGACATGTCAAAAACAGATAGCAAGTAGGCATGTTTACGAGCTCGATGCACTCACTATAGAGCATATCATGATAAACTAAGCATACATACATCAAGAAGACATGGCATAGAAGCTATAAATGGCAATAATAACATCATAGCATGCAAGGATCAACTACAACAAGCTTGGCAAAATCGAATAACATGTAAACAATCTGCCAGTAACAATTTATACTAAAAGTAGAGCCCGATTAACTCAAGCTATGGCACTCCATAATTACACACAAAGGCATGTATGGATATATCAAATCCATATGCTCAAAACACCCTTACTGATCATACTCAAAAGAGGCATAGATCTCTCTGAAACAACATGAACACATGGCATAAAAATAACAGCAGGGCATGACTTAGTGAAAATACTAAGTCCCTGAAATCAGCAACATTATGATCCCTAGTTTGCATGCTTGTGCTAGTCACCATAGAGATCACACAAATACATGGTGTACACCCTTGGAAATATGGCATGGCATATTACAAAACACATGTAGGACTCCAATTCATAGGATGCACACATCAATCATGGCAAATATGACAAAAGTGCATGTTCTGAAACAGATCTGAAACTAACATCACATAGCCCTCTTCTAACAGCATTTCTGGCATCAAGATGAGCTCAAATGAAAATGACGCAATGAGATGAAATGATGTAATCATTGATACGAACAAGTTTGTATGCTATACGCCGAAAACGGAGCCATGGTTGCAAAGTTATGGCATGTCGAATAGGGTATAAAAATAACACAGATCCAGGGACTTGGTGGATTTTTACCTCCGCGAAAGACAACGCGGGACGGAGGGATCCGGGACGGAGAGATCCAGGCGCGGGGGAGGCCGTTTGGATCGGGCACCCGGTGGATCTGATCCACCCGGGCCGGATCTGGCCGGGACGGTGCTCCGACGAACTCCGGCGGAGGCGCGCGGCGGCGAGGGGGCGCGGGGCCAGCGCGGGACGGCGGCAGGGACCGGACCCGGGCGCGGCGCAGCTCCGGGCGGCGCGGGCGAGGCGCGGCCGGATCGGCGCGGGAGGCGGAAGTCGGCGGCGGGGCGGAGCCGGCGCGGCGGCGGAAGATGGCGGCGGGGCGGAGCCAGCGCGGCGGCGTGGGACGCGCCCGCGGGTGGCGTCGGGACGGGCCGCGGCGGGCCTGCCCGGAGCTCGGCGGGCCGGCGGCGGAGGGGAGGCGCGGGCGCCACGTGTCGCGCTGTGGTTGGCCGGGGTGGCGGGGCGGACGTGTCCGGCCCGATCCGGACGCGTCCGGCGGCGCGGAGAGGAGCGGGGCTAGGGTTAGGGTGGAAGGAGACCCAGGATTTCGGGGGAGAGGGTATATTTATAGGTAGAGGGGGCTAGGAAGCTCCAAATGGAATGCGGTTTTCGCCCACACGATCGTGATCGAACGGCGATGGACATGGGAGTGACTTAGATAGGTTATTGGACTGTTTTGGAGGGGTTTTGGGCTGCAACACACAAGAGGCCTTCACGGTTACCCGGTTAACCGTTGGAGTATCAAACGACCTCCGAATGACCCGAAACTTGACAGGCGGTCTACCGATGCTATACCAAGGCCGCTTGACAAACCTCGGTCCATTCCGAGAAAGTTTAATACCCACTCATGGAAAAAGGTAAAAGGGGACGCCGGGGAACATAGGAGCGCCAGATTGCAAAACGGACAACGGGGAAAATGCTCGGATTTATGAGACGAACACGTATGCAAACGCGATGCACATGATGACATGATATGAAATGCATGACAAGGAAAAAATGCAAAAAGACGGGAAAAACCCAACCACGGAGGGAAAATCATATCACATTGCCGAAAATGGCAAGAGTTGGAGTTACAAATATGGCAAGTTACATCCGGGGTGTTACAACACTCCACCACTATGAGAGGATCTCGTCCCGAGATCTAGGACTGAAAGAACTCCGGATATTCGGAACGGAGGTGGTCCTCGCGCTCCCAGGTGGCTTTCCGGTCTGAATGGTGAGACCACTTCACTTTCAGGAATTTGATGGACTTGTTGCGAGTCTTGCGCTCAGTTTCTTCAAGAATAGCAACGGGATGCTCATGATAGGACAAATCTTCTTGAAGATCAATCTCTTCAAAGTTGATGGTGCGCTCAGGCGTCTTGAAGCACTTGCGAAGCTGTGACACGTGGAAGACATCGTGCACATTTGCAAAGTTGGAGGGAAGCTCAAGTTGATAGGCAAGATCGCCTCATTTGCCGATGATCTTGAAAGGACCGACGTATCTAGGGGCAAGTTTCCCTTTGATACCGAAGCGACGAGTGCCTTTCATTGGAGAGACGTGGAGGTAGACATGGTCTCCGATCTCGAATGCCACATCACAATGTTTGCTATCATAGTAGCTCTTCTGGCGCGATTGAGCGGCTTTGAGATTCTCACGAATGACTTTGCACATTGCCTCAGCCTCTGAGATCAAATCGCTGCCAAGAAGTTGACGTTCGCCCGTCTCAGACCAATTGAGAGGAGTACGGCACTTTCTGCCATAGAGAATCTCGAATGGGGCTTTGCCCGAGCTGGCTTGAAAGCTGTTGTTGTAAGAGAACTCAGCATAAGGAAGACAATCCTCCCACTTCATGCCGAAAGAGATAACACAAGCCCTGAGCATATCTTCAAGAATTTGGTTGACACGCTCGACTTGTCCACTAGTTTGAGGGTGGAAAGCTGTGCTGAAGCGAATATTTGTGCCCATGGCCTTCTGAAAAGAATCCCAAAACTTGGAGGTAAAGATGCTGCCACGGTCTGAAGAAATCAATTGTGGAATGTCGTGCAAGGAGACAATTCTGGATGTGTAGAGCTCTGCCAGCTGTGCTGCTGTGATAGACTCTTTGATAGGAAGAAAATGAGCCACTTTAGTGAGCTTGTCGATGACGACGAAGATGGCATCATTTCCACGCTTGGACTTTGGAAAACCAGTCACGAAGTCCATTTCGATATGATCAAACTTCCATTCTGGAATAGCAAGAGGTTGGAGTAGACCAGCTGGTCGTTGGTGTTCTGCTTTCACCCTTCGACAGACATCACATTCATTCACGAATTGAGCAATTTCTCGCTTCATTCGAGTCCACCAATAAGACTGCTTGAGGTCATGGTACATCTTCGTACTTCCAGGATGAATTGACAGAAGAGAATTGTGCGCCTCGTTCATAATGACTTTACGTAGATCACCCTTTGGAACCACGATCCAGTCCTCGAAGAAAAGAGTATCTCTGTCATCAACTCGATAGCACTTGTATTTGGAAATGCCCTTGTCAATACCACGTTTCACCTTCTTCACCATGGTATCCATCAGTTGTGCCTCACGAATTTGATCTTCCAAAGTAGGAGAGACGATGAGGTTGGCAAGGAAACCTTGAGGAACAACTTGGAGATTCAACTTGCGGAAAGCTTCACAAAGATCCGGTTGAAAGGGCTTGAGGATTAAGCTGTTGCAATAAGCCTTCCTGCTCAAAGCGTCTGCAATCACATTAGCCTTGCCTGGAGTATATTCAATACTCGGATTATACTCTTGAATCATTTCGACCCATCGAGTTTGCCTGAGGTTGAGGTTGGGCTGAGTGAAGATGTACTTGAGACTCTTGTGATCGGTGAATATGTCCACTTTCCTTCCCAACAGGAGATGTCTCCATGTTATTAGCGCGTGGACAACTGCCGCCAACTCAAGATCGTGAGTGGGGTAGTTCTTTTCGTTGGGCTTCAACTGACGAGAGGTATAGTCTACAACCTTCTTCTCTTGCATTAAGACAGCACCGAGACCTTGAAGAGAAGCATCACAGAAAACTTCATAAGGCTTGGATTCGTCAGGAGGAGTCAAAACTGGAGCAGTGACGAGTTTCTCTTTGATAGTGTTGAAAGCAACGTCACACTCAGGAGACCAGACATACTTCACATGCTTCTGGAGGAGGTTGGAAAGAGGCTTTGCAATCTTTGAGAAATTCTCAACGAATCTTCGGCAATAGCTTGCAAGTCCAAGAAAACTGCGAAGCTGCTTGACATTCTGAGGAGGTTCCCAATTCAAAACTGCAGACACTCTCTCAGGATTAATAGCAATGCCCTTGGCAGAGATGATATGCCCAAGGTAAAGAACTTCATCAAGCCAGAATTCACATTTGGAGAACTTTGCATAGAATTTATACTCTCTGAGCTTGTCGAGCACCAATCACAAATGCTTGGCATGATCCTTCTTATTCTTGGAGAAGACCAATATATCATCGAGATAGACCAAGACGAATTCATTGGTGTAGGGGTTGAAGATGAAGTTCATCATTCGAGAGAATGTTGGAGGATCATTGACAAGGCCGAATGACATGACAGTATATTCATAAGAACCAAAGCTTGTTCTGAATGCTGTCTTGGGAATATCTTCTTCACGAATGTGAATCTGATGATAACCCATACGAAGGTCAAGCTTGGAGAACACCTTAGCACCTTTAAGTTGCTCGAATAGCTCATTGATGTTGGGAAGTGGGTACTTGTTCTTGATTGTCTTCTTGTTCAATGGACGGTAATCGACGCAAAGTCGGTCCGTGCCATCCTTCTTCTGGACAAAAAGAACACCACAACCCCAAGGATAAGAACTCGGTCTGATCAGACCCACACGCTCTTGTTCATCGAGTTGTTTCTTCAATTCCTTCAACTCTTTTGGCCCAAGCTTGTATGGACGCTTGCAAACGGGTTCCGTGACAGGCTCAAGATCAATAACGAATTCAACTGGCCGGTGAGGAGGCATTCCCGGAAGCTCTTCTAGAAAGACATCTTGGTACTCAAAAACGACTGGAATCTGAGAGATAGCATCCAATTCGCCCTTCTTATTGAGAGAAAACAACCGAATGGTATCATCACGAGCGGCATAGATGATCACATCGTCAGAAGAGTGAGTGAATTGAATTTCCCTGGCAGCACAATCAAGCTGAGCCTTGTGTTTAGAAAGCCAGTCCATCCCGAGAATAAGATCAATATCACAGTCACCAAGAACAATTGGTTTAGCCAGAAATCTATAGTCGCCCATCTTGATGGAAACATCCGGGACACAAACATTAGATGTCATTTGCTTACCCGGGGACACAATAGACAAAGGTCTCGGCAAAACTTGAGTACCCAAATCATGCATAGCCACAAAAGGTCTTGAAATGAAAGAAAGCGATGCTCCAGTATCAAATAAGACTTTTGCAGGAATATCATTAACTGAGAGATTACCCATGATCACTTCTGAAGAATCCTCCGCTTGAGCTGCATTCATCATGTTCACCTTTGCAGACTGGGAATTATGCTTGACCACTGCATTGCTGGAAGATTTCACAGGAGGAGGAGGCGGAAGGCGCCTTTGGTTGAAGCACTTGTTCGCATAGTGACCCTTTTGCTGACATTTGTTGCAAGTCACTTCTGAGAGCGGACGATGATAAGGAGCATTTGGCCTTGGAGCTTGGTTCTGAGACTTGTTCTGATAGCCAGGGTTGGGTGGGTGGGAAGATCCACGACCACCTGAGTTCTTCTGCTGATAAGGCTGACGGAACGTAGGAGGAGGAGGCAACCAGAACTTCTGTTGCTTAGCTGCCACCAGTGAGGAAGAAGAAGACTGAACTGCATCTCTGACTCTCTTCTTAGATGCCTCACACTTGAGCTGAGCAGCTTCTTGTTTCAGTGCCATGTTGTAGAATTCATCATACTTTAACGGCTCAAAAAGCACGAGAGCTAATTGCAGATCTTCTTTGAGGCCACGCCTGAATTGGTAAATCATGCTCTTCTCATCAGGGATGTCTTGCTTAGCAAAGCGAGAGAGCTTCTGGAACTGAGTGTTGTATTGATACACAGACATGTTGCCTTGCTTGAGATTGCGGAACTCCTCACGCTTACTCTCAACAACACTTTTTGGAATGTGATGAGCTTTGAAGTCACGGCAGAAATCATCCCAGGTAATCACACGACCTCCTCTGGAATCTTTGTATTGTTGGAACCACTCAGCAGCTTGATCTTTGAGTTGAAAAGAGGCAAACTTGACAAAGTCCTCAGGTCTGACATTGCTACATTCGAAGTGCTTGTTGATGTCCACGAGCCAATCATCAGCGTCTGTGGCCTCGACACAGTAGCTGAAAGTCTTTGGCTGATTTGCAAGGAACTGATTGAGTGAAGCGAAGTGCGGCTGATTGTTGCCTTGGCCTTGATTTCCTTGATTACCTTGCCCTTGGTTGCGATCTTGCAAGAGCTGAATCAGAATCTGAGCGTTGGCATTGGTGGCTGTCATCAAGGCTTGCCATGCCTCCGGAAGCGGAGGTGGTGGCGGAGGGTTAGCCTGACTTCCTTCATTGCATTCTGGATTCTGACGCGTTGGCGGAGCCATCCTGAAGAGGGTGACATCCATTAGCATCTTGAAAGACATATATTCAAGCTGAATCAAAAGGATCGAAATTGCAACATATAGTCTTCACAATAAACATCCGAACAAGAATGAACGAATGAATTCCAAAGTAAATCATCACACTTCCATAAGCTGAGAAGCCACTTAGAAAAAGGTATGGAATAAAATCAACAAGGTACGGATGTGAACAAATACTTGGTAAGGATTACCCAATCACGAACCAAATATCTGCGTGAAGAAATACTAGAGCTACATGAATTCCCACTTATAAACTCCCGAAACTTCCTGGTTATGCAATCAGGTGTTGGGGATACAGGGGACACAAAATATATCACCCAAACTAGCAATACCTAGATCCGGCTGTATCCATCCTTCAACACATAACCAAGAAATCCTCGGAAATCGTCTACCTCAACCTTCGAAAAGCATCCGTTATACGAGTTATGGCAATACTCCCGCACTCGCCTCAGTACTGGGCTATCAGGGTTATCTCACCAACAACTGTACAAAAGAGATTTTCGATGTCGGCGTACTAAACTGAGGTATTCCAGAACTGCAACGATAAAATTATGACGACAACACCTCGGAGCTCAACTCCCCGGGACACCGCCACTAAACCCCTGCTGACGGGAGGCACCAAGACAATGTTGTCATCACAAAACCATCGGAACGATTCTAAGATACCCGTGTGATCCTAAAAAAAAATTTAGTGAAATTTGAGAAGAGAAGAGTTAAAACTCTACGTCAGGATGCCTTACCAGAGCGATGAGGAGACTAGGAAGTAAAAAGAATTCCTAAACTCTCCTATATATAAATCCTAAATGACTCAAAACATTTTTCTAGACACAACTCGGCCCCTAAAAACGATCAATCAGTGGGGGCTCCTAAGGTCGGGGAAGGCTCTGATTACCAACTTGTAACGCCCTCGATGCGGCTATATCTCCCACGTGTCGAAGCACGACTTAGAGGCATAACCGCATTGAAAGCAATGTCGCAAGTGAGGTAATCTTCACACAACCCATGTAGTACATAAGGGAAAGAGATACATAGTTGGCTTACAGTCGCCACTTCACACAATACATAAATAAACATCCATCATTCAGATTACACTCAAGGTCCGACTACGGTACCAAAATGGAAGAAGACTACCCCAAATGCTACACAGATCCCCGATCGTCCCAACTGGGCTCCACTACTGATCATCAGGAAAAGACACATAGTAACGACCACGTTCCTCGTCGAACTCCCACTTGAGCTCGGTTGAATCATCTGCACTGGCATCGTTGGCACCTGCAACTGTATTGGTAGACTCTGTGAGTCACGGGGACTCAGCAATCTCACACCCGCGAGATCAAGACTATTTAAGCTTAAAGGTAGGAAAGGGTTGTGAGGTGGAGCTGCAGCAAGCGACTAGCATATATGGTGGCTAACAACGCAAAAGAGAGCGAGAAGAGAAGCAAAGCACGGTCGTGAAGCTAGAAGTGATCAAGAAGTGATCCTGAAACTACTTACGTCAAACATAACTCCAACACCGTGTTCACTTCCCGGACTCCGCCGAGAAGAGACCATCACGGTTACACACGCGGTTGATGTGTTTTAATTAAGGTCAACTTCGGGTTTTCTACAACCGGACATTAACAAATTCCCATCTGCCTCATAACCGCGGGCACGGCTTTCGAAAGATAATACCCTGCAGGGGTGTCCCAACTTAGCCCATTATAAGCTCTCACGGTCAACGAAGGATATTCCTTCTACCGGGAAGACCCGATCAGTCTTGGAATCCCGGACTACAAGACATTTCGGCAGTAATAAAACAAATCCAGCAAAGCCGCCCGATTGTGCCGACAAATCCCGATAGGAGCTGCACATATCTCGTTCTCAGGGCACATCCAGATAAGCTAAGCGTACAGGTACCAACATAACCCAAGTTGCCAAGGGACGGTCCCGCACGGTGCTCTAGTTTGGACCAACAATCGAAGGAGAACTGGCCCGGGGGGTTAAAATAAAGATGACCCTCGGGCTCGCGAAAACCCGAGGGAAAAGGCTTAGGTGGCAAATGGTAAAACCAAAGTTGGGCCTTGCTGGAGGAGTCTTATTCAAGGCGAACTGTCAAGGGGGTCCCATAAATCACCCAACCGTGTAAGGAACGCAAAATCAAGGAACATAACACCGGTATGATGGAAACTAGGGTGGCAAGAGTGGAACAAAACACCAGGCATAAGGTCGAGCCTTCCACCCTTTACCAAGTATATAGATGCATTAATTAAAATAAGAGGTATTGTGATATCCCAAAATAATCATGTTCCAACAAAGAACAAACTTCATCTTCACCTGCAACTAACAACGCTATAACAGGGGCTGAGCAAAGCGGTAACATAGTCAATCAACGGTTTGCTAGGACATGGATGGTTAGAGGCTGACATGGAAATATGGGTGGCATGATATAGCAAGTGGTAGGTATCGCAGCATAGGCATAGAAAAAGAGCGAGCATCTAGCAAGCAAAGATAGAAGTGATTTCGAGGGTATGGTCATCTTGCCTGCAAGGTTCTCAGAGTTGTCGAAAGCTTGATCCTCGTAAGCGTTCTCAACTGGTTCCTCGTTCACATACTCGTCTCCCGGCTCTACTCGAAACAAGAACACAAGCAAAGGAACAACTATCAACCACAATGCAATGCGCAAGCAACATGATGCAAAACATGGCATGATATGCGAGATGTGATATGCAATGCATATGCGTGCTCCGGAAGGACAAGGATGAACAAGGCATAATCTTGGCAAACCAAGTATGCCACTGGATAGGTGAGGTGATTTCGGTTGAAATCGATATAAAGATCACCGGAATCGGATGCGCGGTTTGCAAATGACAAGCAAAACAAGAATGACAAGATTCAGCCATTAACAGCATGATGCTACTTAGCAAGCAACAAGAAATTAAGCTACTGCACCCAAACATATCAGCAAAGCATACGGAAGTGATCTACTCAAGATGCTTGACAAAAGATGAACACTGAGCCACGGCTAAATCACAACATAACAGGTTCAAACAAGCATGGCAAAAGTGCAAAAGATAACAGGTTCACAGACTTAGTGAAATCAACAACATGTCAGAAATTAACATCAGGATGACATGTTTATAGCAAGGAAACAACATGCTACCGGAACAGGACATAGCAAAATATGGCAGGGAATGAATCTACTCAAAGCATTTAACAAAAAGTCCCTGAGTGACCATGAGCCAAAAAGGACCAGAAAATATAATAACACCCATGTCAAATAAGCAAGTTTCGTTACAGGTTTCAGACTTAGCAGAAAACTGGACATGTCAAAAACAGATAGCAAGTAGGCATGTTTACGAGCTCGATGCACTCACTATAGAGCATATCATGATAAACTAAGCATACATACATCAAGAAGACATGGCATAGAAGCTATAAATGGCAATAATAACATCATAGCATGCAAGGATCAACTACAACAAGCTTGGCAAAATCGAATAACATGTAAACAATCTGCCAGTAACAATTTATACTAAAAGTAGAGCCCGATTAACTCAAGCTATGGCACTCCATAATTACACACAAAGGCATGTATGGATATATCAAATCCATATGCTCAAAACACCCTTACTGATCATACTCAAAAGAGGCATAGATCTCTCTGAAACAACATGAACACATGGCATAAAAATAACAGCAGGGCATGACTTAGTGAAAATACTAAGTCCCTGAAATCAGCAACATTATGATCCCTAGTTTGCATGCTTGTGCTAGTCACCATAGAGATCACACAAATACATGGTGTACACCCTTGGAAATATGGCATAGCATATTACAAAACACATGTAGGACTCCAATTCATAGGATGCACACATCAATCATGGCAAATATGACAAAAGTGCATGTTCTGAAACAGATCTGAAACTAACATCACATAGCCCTCTTCTAACAGCATTTCTGGCATCAAGATGAGCTCAAATGAAAATGACGCAATGAGATGAAATGATGTAATCATTGATACGAACAAGTTTGTATGCTATACGCCGAAAACGGAGCCATGGTTGCAAAGTTATGGCATGTCGAATAGGGTATAAAAATAACACAGATCCAGGGACTTGGTGGATTTTTACCTCCGCGAAAGACAACGCGGGACGGAGGGATCCGGGACGGAGAGATCCAGGCGCGGGGGAGGCCGTTTGGATCGGGCACCCGGTGGATCTGATCCACCCGGGCCGGATCTGGCCGGGACGGTGCTCCGACGAACTCCGGCGGAGGCGCGCGGCGGCGAGGGGGCGCGGGGCCGGCGCGGGACGGCGGCAGGGACCGGACCCGGGCGCGGCGCAGCTCCGGGCGGCGCGGGCGAGGCGCGGCCGGATCGGCGCGGGAGGCGGAAGTCGGCGGCGGGGCGGAGCCGGCGCGGCGGCGGAAGATGGCGGCGGGGCGGAGCCAGCGCGGCGGCGTGGGACGCGCCCGCGGGTGGCGTCGGGACGGGCCGCGGTGGGCCTGCCCGGAGCTCGGCGGGCCGGCGGCGGAGGGGAGGCGCGGGCGCCACGTGTCGCGCTGTGGTTGGCCGGGGTGGCGGGGCGGACGTGTCCGGCCCGATCCGGACGCGTCCGGCGGCGCGGAGAGGAGCGGGGCTAGGGTTAGGGTGGAAGGAGACCCGGGATTTCGGGGGAGAGGGTATATTTATAGGTAGAGGGGGCTAGGAAGCTCCAAATGGAATGCGGTTTTTGCCCACACGATCGTGATCGAACGGCGATGGACATGGGAGTGACTTAGATAGGTTA
Source organism: Aegilops umbellulata (assembly GCA_032464435.1). Lineage (NCBI taxonomy): Eukaryota > Viridiplantae > Streptophyta > Magnoliopsida > Poales > Poaceae > Aegilops > Aegilops umbellulata. The sequence goes on along the minus strand of CP136056.1, from coordinate 329,403,532 downwards.
TTGGACTGTTTTGGAGGGGTTTTGGGCTGCAACACACAAGAGGCCTTCACGGTTACCCGGTTAACCGTTGGAGTATCAAACGACCTCCGAATGACCCGAAACTTGACAGGCGGTCTACCGATGCTATACCAAGGCCGCTTGACAAACCTCGGTCCATTCCGAGAAAGTTTAATACCCACTCACGGAAAAAGGTAAAAGGGGACGCCGGGGAACATAGGAGCGCCGGATTGCAAAACGGACAACGGGGAAAATGCTCGGATTTATGAGACGAACACGTATGCAAACGCGATGCACATGATGACATGATATGAAATGCATGACAAGGAAAAAATGCAAAAAGACGGGAAAAACCCAACCACGGAGGGAAAATCATATCACATTGCCGAAAATGGCAAGAGTTGGAGTTACAAATATGGCAAGTTACATCCGGGGTGTTACAACACTCCACCACTATGAGAGGATCTCGTCCCGAGATCTAGGACTGAAAGAACTCCGGATATTCGGAACGGAGGTGGTCCTCGCGCTCCCAGGTGGCTTTCCGGTCTGAATGGTGAGACCACTTCACTTTCAGGAATTTGATGGACTTGTTGCGAGTCTTGCGCTCAGTTTCTTCAAGAATAGCAACGGGATGCTCATGATAGGACAAATCTTCTTGAAGATCAATCTCTTCAAAGTTGATGGTGCGCTCAGGCGTCTTGAAGCACTTGCGAAGCTGTGACACGTGGAAGACATCGTGCACATTTGCAAAGTTGGAGGGAAGCTCAAGTTGATAGGCAAGATCGCCTCGTTTGCCGATGATCTTGAAAGGACCGACGTATCTAGGGGCAAGTTTCCCTTTGATACCGAAGCGACGAGTGCCTTTCATTGGAGAGACGTGGAGGTAGACATGGTCTCCGATCTCGAATGCCACATCACAATGTTTGCTATCATAATAGCTCTTCTGGCGCGATTGAGCGGCTTTGAGATTCTCACGAATGACTTTGCACATTGCCTCAGCCTCTGAGATCAAATCGTTGCCAAGAAGTTGACGTTCGCCCGTCTCAGACCAATTGAGAGGAGTACGGCACTTTCTGCCATAGAGAATCTCGAATGGGGCTTTGCCCGAGCTGGCTTGAAAGCTGTTGTTGTAAGAGAACTCAGCATAAGGAAGACAATCCTCCCACTTCATGCCGAAAGAGATAACACAAGCCCTGAGCATATCTTCAAGAATTTGGTTGACACGCTCGACTTGTCCACTAGTTTGAGGGTGGAAAGCTGTGCTGAAGCGAATATTTGTGCCCATGGCCTTCTGAAAAGAATCCCAAAACTTGGAGGTAAAGATGCTGCCACGGTCTGAAGAAATCAATTGTGGAATGTCGTGCAAGGAGACAATTCTGGATGTGTAGAGCTCTGCCAGCTGTGCTGCTGTGATAGACTCTTTGATAGGAAGAAAATGAGCCACTTTAGTGAGCTTGTCGATGACGACGAAGATGGCATCATTTCCACGCTTGGACTTTGGAAAACCAGTCACGAAGTCCATTTCGATATGATCAAACTTCCATTCTGGAATAGCAAGAGGTTGGAGTAGACCAGCTGGTCGTTGGTGTTCTGCTTTCACCCTTCGACAGACATCACATTCATTCACGAATTGAGCAATTTCTCGCTTCATTCGAGTCCACCAATAAGACTGCTTGAGGTCATGGTACATCTTCGTACTTCCAGGATGAATTGACAGAAGAGAATTGTGCGCCTCGTTCATAATGACTTTACGTAGATCACCCTTTGGAACCACGATCCAGTCCTCGAAGAAAAGAGTATCTCTGTCATCAACTCGATAGCACTTGTATTTGGAAATGCCCTTGTCAATACCACGTTTCACCTTCTTCACCATGGTATCCATCAGTTGTGCCTCACGAATTTGATCTTCCAAAGTAGGAGAGACGATGAGGTTGGCAAGGAAACCTTGAGGAACAACTTGGAGATTCAACTTGCGGAAAGCTTCACAAAGATCCGGTTGAAAGGGCTTGAGGATTAAGCTGTTGCAATAAGCCTTCCTGCTCAAAGCGTCTGCAATCACATTAGCCTTGCCTGGAGTATATTCAATACTCGGATTATACTCTTGAATCATTTCGACCCATCGAGTTTGCCTGAGGTTGAGGTTGGGCTGAGTGAAGATGTACTTGAGACTCTTGTGATCGGTGAATATGGCCACTTTCCTTCCCAACAGGAGATGTCTCCATGTTATTAGCGCGTGGACAACTGCCGCCAACTCAAGATCGTGAGTGGGGTAGTTCTTTTCGTTGGGCTTCAACTGACGAGAGGTATAGTCTACAACCTTCTTCTCTTGCATTAAGACAGCACCGAGACCTTGAAGAGAAGCATCACAGAAAACTTCATAAGGCTTGGATTCGTCAGGAGGAGTCAAAACTGGAGCAGTGACGAGTTTCTCTTTGATAGTGTTGAAAGCAACGTCACACTCAGGAGACCAGACATACTTCACATGCTTCTGGAGGAGGTTGGAAAGAGGCTTTGCAATCTTTGAGAAATTCTCAACGAATCTTCGGCAATAGCTTGCAAGTCCAAGAAAACTGCGAAGCTGCTTGACATTCTGAGGAGGTTCCCAATTCAAAACTGCAGACACTCTCTCAGGATTAATAGCAATGCCCTTGGCAGAGATGATATGCCCAAGGTAAAGAACTTCATCAAGCCAGAATTCACATTTGGAGAACTTTGCATAGAATTTATACTCTCTGAGCTTGTCGAGCACCAATCACAAATGCTTGGCATGATCCTTCTTATTCTTGGAGAAGACCAATATATCATCGAGATAGACCAAGACGAATTCATTGGTGTAGGGGTTGAAGATGAAGTTCATCATTCGAGAGAATGTTGGAGGATCATTGACAAGGCCGAATGACATGACAGTATATTCATAAGAACCAAAGCTTGTTCTGAATGCTGTCTTGGGAATATCTTCTTCACGAATGCGAATCTGATGATAACCCATACGAAGGTCAAGCTTGGAGAACACCTTAGCACCTTTAAGTTGCTCGAATAGCTCATTGATGTTGGGAAGTGGGTACTTGTTCTTGATTGTCTTCTTGTTCAATGGACGGTAATCGACGCAAAGTCGGTCCGTGCCATCCTTCTTCTGGACAAAAAGAACACCACAACCCCAAGGATAAGAACTCGGTCTGATCAGACCCACACGCTCTTGTTCATCGAGTTGTTTCTTCAATTCCTTCAACTCTTTTGGCCCAAGCTTGTATGGACGCTTGCAAACGGGTTCCGTGACAGGCTCAAGATCAATAACGAATTCAACTGGCCGGTGAGGAGGCATTCCCGGAAGCTCTTCTAGAAAGACATCTTGGTACTCAAAAACGACTGGAATCTGAGAGATAGCATCCAATTCGCCCTTCTTATTGAGAGAAAACAACCGAATGGTATCATCACGAGCGGCATAGATGATCACATCGTCAGAAGAGTGAGTGAATTGAATTTCCCTGGCAGCACAATCAAGCTGAGCCTTGTGTTTAGAAAGCCAGTCCATCCCGAGAATAAGATCAATATCACAGTCACCAAGAACAATTGGTTTAGCCAGAAATCTATAGTCGCCCATCTTGATGGAAACATCCGGGACACAAACATTAGATGTCATTTGCTTACCCGGGGACACAATAGACAAAGGTCTCGGCAAAACTTGAGTACCCAAATCATGCATAGCCACAAAAGGTCTTGAAATGAAAGAAAGCGATGCTCCAGTATCAAATAAGACTTTTGCAGGAATATCATTAACTGAGAGATTACCCATGATCACTTCTGAAGAATCCTCCGCTTGAGCTGCATTCATCATGTTCACCTTTGCAGACTGGGAATTATGCTTGACCACTGCATTGCTGGAAGATTTCACAGGAGGAGGAGGCGGAAGGCGCCTTTGGTTGAAGCACTTGTTCGCATAGTGACCCTTTTGCTGACATTTGTTGCAAGTCACTTCTGAGAGCGGACGATGATAAGGAGCATTTGGCCTTGGAGCTTGGTTCTGAGACTTGTTCTGATAGCCAGGGTTGGGTGGGTGGGAAGATCCACGACCACCTGAGTTCTTCTGCTGATAAGGCTGACGGAACGTAGGAGGAGGAGGCAACCAGAACTTCTGTTGCTTAGCTGCCACCAGTGAGGAAGAAGAAGACTGAACTGCATCTCTGACTCTCTTCTTAGATGCCTCACACTTGAGCTGAGCAGCTTCTTGTTTCAGTGCCATGTTGTAGAATTCATCATACTTTAACGGCTCAAAAAGCACGAGAGCTAATTGCAGATCTTCTTTGAGGCCACGCCTGAATTGGTAAATCATGCTCTTCTCATCAGGGATGTCTTGCTTAGCAAAGCGAGAGAGCTTCTGGAACTGAGTGTTGTATTGATACACAGACATGTTGCCTTGCTTGAGATTGCGGAACTCCTCACGCTTACTCTCAACAACACTTTTTGGAATGTGATGAGCTTTGAAGTCACGGCAGAAATCATCCCAGGTAATCACACGACCTCCTCTGGAATCTTTGTATTGTTGGAACCACTCAGCAGCTTGATCTTTGAGTTGAAAAGAGGCAAACTTGACAAAGTCCTCAGGTCTGACATTGCTACATTCGAAGTGCTTGTTGATGTCCACGAGCCAATCATCAGCGTCTGTGGCCTCGACACAGTAGCTGAAAGTCTTTGGCTGATTTGCAAGGAACTGATTGAGTGAAGCGAAGTGCGGCTGATTGTTGCCTTGGCCTTGATTTCCTTGATTACCTTGCCCTTGGTTGCGATCTTGCAAGAGCTGAATCAGAATCTGAGCGTTGGCATTGGTGGCTGTCATCAAGGCTTGCCATGCCTCCGGAAGCGGAGGTGGTGGCGGAGGGTTAGCCTGACTTCCTTCATTGCATTCTGGATTCTGACGCGTTGGCGGAGCCATCCTGAAGAGGGTGACATCCATTAGCATCTTGAAAGACATATATTCAAGCTGAATCAAAAGGATCGAAATTGCAACATATAGTCTTCACAATAAACATCCGAACAAGAATGAACGAATGAATTCCAAAGTAAATCATCACACTTCCATAAGCTGAGAAGCCACTTAGAAAAAGGTATGGAATAAAATCAACAAGGTACGGATGTGAACAAATACTTGGTAAGGATTACCCAATCACGAACCAAATATCTGCGTGAAGAAATACTAGAGCTACATGAATTCCCACTTATAAACTCCCGAAACTTCCTGGTTATGCAATCAGGTGTTGGGGATACAGGGGACACAAAATATATCACCCAAACTAGCAATACCTAGATCCGGCTGTATCCATCCTTCAACACATAACCAAGAAATCCTCGGAAATCGTCTACCTCAACCTTCGAAAAGCATCCGTTATACGAGTTATGGCAATACTCCCGCACTCGCCTCAGTACTGGGCTATCAGGGTTATCTCACCAACAACTGTACAAAAGAGATTTTCGATGTCGGCGTACTAAACTGAGGTATTCCAGAACTGCAACGATAAAATTATGACGACAACACCTCGGAGCTCAACTCCCCGGGACACCGCCACTAAACCCCTGCTGACGGGAGGCACCAAGACAATGTTGTCATCACAAAACCATCGGAACGATTCTAAGATACCCGTGTGATCCTAAAAAAAAATTTAGTGAAATTTGAGAAGAGAAGAGTTAAAACTCTACGTCAGGATGCCTTACCAGAGCGATGAGGAGACTAGGAAGTAAAAAGAATTCCTAAACTCTCCTATATATAAATCCTAAATGACTCAAAACATTTTTCTAGACACAACTCGGCCCCTAAAAACGATCAATCAGTGGGGGCTCCTAAGGTCGGGGAAGGCTCTGATTACCAACTTGTAACGCCCTCGATGCGGCTATATCTCCCACGTGTCGAAGCACGACTTAGAGGCATAACCGCATTGAAAGCAATGTCGCAAGTGAGGTAATCTTCACACAACCCATGTAGTACATAAGGGAAAGAGATACATAGTTGGCTTACAGTCGCCACTTCACACAATACATAAATAAACATCCATCATTCAGATTACACTCAAGGTCCGACTACGGTACCAAAATGGAAGAAGACTACCCCAAATGCTACACAGATCCCCGATCGTCCCAACTGGGCTCCACTACTGATCATCAGGAAAAGACACATAGTAACGACCACGTTCCTCGTCGAACTCCCACTTGAGCTCGGTTGAATCATCTGCACTGGCATCGTTGGCACCTGCAACTGTATTGGTAGACTCTGTGAGTCACGGGGACTCAGCAATCTCACACCCGCGAGATCAAGACTATTTAAGCTTAAAGGTAGGAAAGGGTTGTGAGGTGGAGCTGCAGCAAGCGACTAGCATATATGGTGGCTAACAACGCAAAAGAGAGCGAGAAGAGAAGCAAAGCACGGTCGTGAAGCTAGAAGTGATCAAGAAGTGATCCTGAAACTACTTACGTCAAACATAACTCCAACACCGTGTTCACTTCCCGGACTCCGCCGAGAAGAGACCATCACGGTTACACACGCGGTTGATGTGTTTTAATTAAGGTCAACTTCGGGTTTTCTACAACCGGACATTAACAAATTCCCATCTGCCTCATAACCGCGGGCACGGCTTTCGAAAGATAATACCCTGCAGGGGTGTCCCAACTTAGCCCATTATAAGCTCTCACGGTCAACGAAGGATATTCCTTCTACCGGGAAGACCCGATCAGTCTTGGAATCCCGGACTACAAGACATTTCGGCAGTAATAAAACAAATCCAGCAAAGCCGCCCGATTGTGCCGACAAATCCCGATAGGAGCTGCACATATCTCGTTCTCAGGGCACATCCAGATAAGCTAAGCGTACAGGTACCAACATAACCCAAGTTGCCAAGGGACGGTCCCGCACGGTGCTCTAGTTTGGACCAACAATCGAAGGAGAACTGGCCCGGGGGGTTAAAATAAAGATGACCCTCGGGCTCGCGAAAACCCGAGGGAAAAGGCTTAGGTGGCAAATGGTAAAACCAAAGTTGGGCCTTGCTGGAGGAGTCTTATTCAAGGCGAACTGTCAAGGGGGTCCCATAAATCACCCAACCGTGTAAGGAACGCAAAATCAAGGAACATAACACCGGTATGATGGAAACTAGGGTGGCAAGAGTGGAACAAAACACCAGGCATAAGGTCGAGCCTTCCACCCTTTACCAAGTATATAGATGCATTAATTAAAATAAGAGGTATTGTGATATCCCAAAATAATCATGTTCCAACAAAGAACAAACTTCATCTTCACCTGCAACTAACAACGCTATAACAGGGGCTGAGCAAAGCGGTAACATAGTCAATCAACGGTTTGCTAGGACATGGATGGTTAGAGGCTGACATGGAAATATGGGTGGCATGATATAGCAAGTGGTAGGTATCGCAGCATAGGCATAGAAAAAGAGCGAGCATCTAGCAAGCAAAGATAGAAGTGATTTCGAGGGTATGGTCATCTTGCCTGCAAGGTTCTCAGAGTTGTCGAAAGCTTGATCCTCGTAAGCGTTCTCAACTGGTTCCTCGTTCACATACTCGTCTCCCGGCTCTACTCGAAACAAGAACACAAGCAAAGGAACAACTATCAACCACAATGCAATGCGCAAGCAACATGATGCAAAACATGGCATGATATGCGAGATGTGATATGCAATGCATATGCGTGCTCCGGAAGGACAAGGATGAACAAGGCATAATCTTGGCAAACCAAGTATGCCACTGGATAGGTGAGGTGATTTCGGTTGAAATCGATATAAAGATCACCGGAATCGGATGCGCGGTTTGCAAATGACAAGCAAAACAAGAATGACAAGATTCAGCCATTAACAGCATGATGCTACTTAGCAAGCAACAAGAAATTAAGCTACTGCACCCAAACATATCAGCAAAGCATACGGAAGTGATCTACTCAAGATGCTTGACAAAAGATGAACACTGAGCCACGGCTAAATCACAACATAACAGGTTCAAACAAGCATGGCAAAAGTGCAAAAGATAACAGGTTCACAGACTTAGTGAAATCAACAACATGTCAGAAATTAACATCAGGATGACATGTTTATAGCAAGGAAACAACATGCTACCGGAACAGGACATAGCAAAATATGGCAGGGAATGAATCTACTCAAAGCATTTAACAAAAAGTCCCTGAGTGACCATGAGCCAAAAAGGACCAGAAAATATAATAACACCCATGTCAAATAAGCAAGTTTCGTTACAGGTTTCAGACTTAGCAGAAAACTGGACATGTCAAAAACAGATAGCAAGTAGGCATGTTTACGAGCTCGATGCACTCACTATAGAGCATATCATGATAAACTAAGCATACATACATCAAGAAGACATGGCATAGAAGCTATAAATGGCAATAATAACATCATAGCATGCAAGGATCAACTACAACAAGCTTGGCAAAATCGAATAACATGTAAACAATCTGCCAGTAACAATTTATACTAAAAGTAGAGCCCGATTAACTCAAGCTATGGCACTCCATAATTACACACAAAGGCATGTATGGATATATCAAATCCATATGCTCAAAACACCCTTACTGATCATACTCAAAAGAGGCATAGATCTCTCTGAAACAACATGAACACATGGCATAAAAATAACAGCAGGGCATGACTTAGTGAAAATACTAAGTCCCTGAAATCAGCAACATTATGATCCCTAGTTTGCATGCTTGTGCTAGTCACCATAGAGATCACACAAATACATGGTGTACACCCTTGGAAATATGGCATGGCATATTACAAAACACATGTAGGACTCCAATTCATAGGATGCACACATCAATCATGGCAAATATGACAAAAGTGCATGTTCTGAAACAGATCTGAAACTAACATCACATAGCCCTCTTCTAACAGCATTTCTGGCATCAAGATGAGCTCAAATGAAAATGACGCAATGAGATGAAATGATGTAATCATTGATACGAACAAGTTTGTATGCTATACGCCGAAAACGGAGCCATGGTTGCAAAGTTATGGCATGTCGAATAGGGTATAAAAATAACACAGATCCAGGGACTTGGTGGATTTTTACCTCCGCGAAAGACAACGCGGGACGGAGGGATCCGGGACGGAGAGATCCAGGCGCGGGGGAGGCCGTTTGGATCGGGCACCCGGTGGATCTGATCCACCCGGGCCGGATCTGGCCGGGACGGTGCTCCGACGAACTCCGGCGGAGGCGCGCGGCGGCGAGGGGGCGCGGGGCCGGCGCGGGACGGCGGCAGGGACCGGACCCGGGCGCGGCGCAGCTCCGGGCGGCGCGGGCGAGGCGCGGCCGGATCGGCGCGGGAGGCGGAAGTCGGCGGCGGGGCGGAGCCGGCGCGGCGGCGGAAGATGGCGGCGGGGCGGAGCCAGCGCGGCGGCGTGGGACGCGCCCGCGGGTGGCGTCGGGACGGGCCGCGGTGGGCCTGCCCGGAGCTCGGCGGGCCGGCGGCGGAGGGGAGGCGCGGGCGCCACGTGTCGCGCTGTGGTTGGCCGGGGTGGCGGGGCGGACGTGTCCGGCCCGATCCGGACGCGTCCGGCGGCGCGGAGAGGAGCGGGGCTAGGGTTAGGGTGGAAGGAGACCCGGGATTTCGGGGGAGAGGGTATATTTATAGGTAGAGGGGGCTAGGAAGCTCCAAATGGAATGCGGTTTTTGCCCACACGATCGTGATCGAACGGCGATGGACATGGGAGTGACTTAGATAGGTTATTGGACTGTTTTGGAGGGGTTTTGGGCTGCAACACACAAGAGGCCTTCACGGTTACCCGGTTAACCGTTGGAGTATCAAACGACCTCCGAATGACCCGAAACTTGACAGGCGGTCTACCGATGCTATACCAAGGCCGCTTGACAAACCTCGGTCCATTCCGAGAAAGTTTAATACCCACTCACGGAAAAAGGTAAAAGGGGACGCCGGGGAACATAGGAGCGCCGGATTGCAAAACGGACAACGGGGAAAATGCTCGGATTTATGAGACGAACACGTATGCAAACGCGATGCACATGATGACATGATATGAAATGCATGACAAGGAAAAAATGCAAAAAGACGGGAAAAACCCAACCACGGAGGGAAAATCATATCACATTGCCGAAAATGGCAAGAGTTGGAGTTACAAATATGGCAAGTTACATCCGGGGTGTTACAACACTCCACCACTATGAGAGGATCTCGTCCCGAGATCTAGGACTGAAAGAACTCCGGATATTCGGAACGGAGGTGGTCCTCGCGCTCCCAGGTGGCTTTCCGGTCTGAATGGTGAGACCACTTCACTTTCAGGAATTTGATGGACTTGTTGCGAGTCTTGCGCTCAGTTTCTTCAAGAATAGCAACGGGATGCTCATGATAGGACAAATCTTCTTGAAGATCAATCTCTTCAAAGTTGATGGTGCGCTCAGGCGTCTTGAAGCACTTGCGAAGCTGTGACACGTGGAAGACATCGTGCACATTTGCAAAGTTGGAGGGAAGCTCAAGTTGATAGGCAAGATCGCCTCGTTTGCCGATGATCTTGAAAGGACCGACGTATCTAGGGGCAAGTTTCCCTTTGATACCGAAGCGACGAGTGCCTTTCATTGGAGAGACGTGGAGGTAGACATGGTCTCCGATCTCGAATGCCACATCACAATGTTTGCTATCATAATAGCTCTTCTGGCGCGATTGAGCGGCTTTGAGATTCTCACGAATGACTTTGCACATTGCCTCAGCCTCTGAGATCAAATCGTTGCCAAGAAGTTGACGTTCGCCCGTCTCAGACCAATTGAGAGGAGTACGGCACTTTCTGCCATAGAGAATCTCGAATGGGGCTTTGCCCGAGCTGGCTTGAAAGCTGTTGTTGTAAGAGAACTCAGCATAAGGAAGACAATCCTCCCACTTCATGCCGAAAGAGATAACACAAGCCCTGAGCATATCTTCAAGAATTTGGTTGACACGCTCGACTTGTCCACTAGTTTGAGGGTGGAAAGCTGTGCTGAAGCGAATATTTGTGCCCATGGCCTTCTGAAAAGAATCCCAAAACTTGGAGGTAAAGATGCTGCCACGGTCTGAAGAAATCAATTGTGGAATGTCGTGCAAGGAGACAATTCTGGATGTGTAGAGCTCTGCCAGCTGTGCTGCTGTGATAGACTCTTTGATAGGAAGAAAATGAGCCACTTTAGTGAGCTTGTCGATGACGACGAAGATGGCATCATTTCCACGCTTGGACTTTGGAAAACCAGTCACGAAGTCCATTTCGATATGATCAAACTTCCATTCTGGAATAGCAAGAGGTTGGAGTAGACCAGCTGGTCGTTGGTGTTCTGCTTTCACCCTTCGACAGACATCACATTCATTCACGAATTGAGCAATTTCTCGCTTCATTCGAGTCCACCAATAAGACTGCTTGAGGTCATGGTACATCTTCGTACTTCCAGGATGAATTGACAGAAGAGAATTGTGCGCCTCGTTCATAATGACTTTACGTAGATCACCCTTTGGAACCACGATCCAGTCCTCGAAGAAAAGAGTATCTCTGTCATCAACTCGATAGCACTTGTATTTGGAAATGCCCTTGTCAATACCACGTTTCACCTTCTTCACCATGGTATCCATCAGTTGTGCCTCACGAATTTGATCTTCCAAAGTAGGAGAGACGATGAGGTTGGCAAGGAAACCTTGAGGAACAACTTGGAGATTCAACTTGCGGAAAGCTTCACAAAGATCCGGTTGAAAGGGCTTGAGGATTAAGCTGTTGCAATAAGCCTTCCTGCTCAAAGCGTCTGCAATCACATTAGCCTTGCCTGGAGTATATTCAATACTCGGATTATACTCTTGAATCATTTCGACCCATCGAGTTTGCCTGAGGTTGAGGTTGGGCTGAGTGAAGATGTACTTGAGACTCTTGTGATCGGTGAATATGTCCACTTTCCTTCCCAACAGGAGATGTCTCCATGTTATTAGCGCGTGGACAACTGCCGCCAACTCAAGATCGTGAGTGGGGTAGTTCTTTTCGTTGGGCTTCAACTGACGAGAGGTATAGTCTACAACCTTCTTCTCTTGCATTAAGACAGCACCGAGACCTTGAAGAGAAGCATCACAGAAAACTTCATAAGGCTTGGATTCGTCAGGAGGAGTCAAAACTGGAGCAGTGACGAGTTTCTCTTTGATAGTGTTGAAAGCAACGTCACACTCAGGAGACCAGACATACTTCACATGCTTCTGGAGGAGGTTGGAAAGAGGCTTTGCAATCTTTGAGAAATTCTCAACGAATCTTCGGCAATAGCTTGCAAGTCCAAGAAAACTGCGAAGCTGCTTGACATTCTGAGGAGGTTCCCAATTCAAAACTGCAGACACTCTCTCAGGATTAATAGCAATGCCCTTGGCAGAGATGATATGCCCAAGGTAAAGAACTTCATCAAGCCAGAATTCACATTTGGAGAACTTTGCATAGAATTTATACTCTCTGAGCTTGTCGAGCACCAATCACAAATGCTTGGCATGATCCTTCTTATTCTTGGAGAAGACCAATATATCATCGAGATAGACCAAGACGAATTCATTGGTGTAGGGGTTGAAGATGAAGTTCATCATTCGAGAGAATGTTGGAGGATCATTGACAAGGCCGAATGACATGACAGTATATTCATAAGAACCAAAGCTTGTTCTGAATGCTGTCTTGGGAATATCTTCTTCACGAATGTGAATCTGATGATAACCCATACGAAGGTCAAGCTTGGAGAACACCTTAGCACCTTTAAGTTGCTCGAATAGCTCATTGATGTTGGGAAGTGGGTACTTGTTCTTGATTGTCTTCTTGTTCAATGGACGGTAATCGACGCAAAGTCGGTCCGTGCCATCCTTCTTCTGGACAAAAAGAACACCACAACCCCAAGGATAAGAACTCGGTCTGATCAGACCCACACGCTCTTGTTCATCGAGTTGTTTCTTCAATTCCTTCAACTCTTTTGGCCCAAGCTTGTATGGACGCTTGCAAACGGGTTCCGTGACAGGCTCAAGATCAATAACGAATTCAACTGGCCGGTGAGGAGGCATTCCCGGAAGCTCTTCTAGAAAGACATCTTGGTACTCAAAAACGACTGGAATCTGAGAGATAGCATCCAATTCGCCCTTCTTATTGAGAGAAAACAACCGAATGGTATCATCACGAGCGGCATAGATGATCACATCGTCAGAAGAGTGAGTGAATTGAATTTCCCTGGCAGCACAATCAAGCTGAGCCTTGTGTTTAGAAAGCCAGTCCATCCCGAGAATAAGATCAATATCACAGTCACCAAGAACAATTGGTTTAGCCAGAAATCTATAGTCGCCCATCTTGATGGAAACATCCGGGACACAAACATTAGATGTCATTTGCTTACCCGGGGACACAATAGACAAAGGTCTCGGCAAAACTTGAGTACCCAAATCATGCATAGCCACAAAAGGTCTTGAAATGAAAGAAAGCGATGCTCCAGTATCAAATAAGACTTTTGCAGGAATATCATTAACTGAGAGATTACCCATGATCACTTCTGAAGAATCCTCCGCTTGAGCTGCATTCATCATGTTCACCTTTGCAGACTGGGAATTATGCTTGACCACTGCATTGCTGGAAGATTTCACAGGAGGAGGAGGCGGAAGGCGCCTTTGGTTGAAGCACTTGTTCGCATAGTGACCCTTTTGCTGACATTTGTTGCAAGTCACTTCTGAGAGCGGACGATGATAAGGAGCATTTGGCCTTGGAGCTTGGTTCTGAGACTTGTTCTGATAGCCAGGGTTGGGTGGGTGGGAAGATCCACGACCACCTGAGTTCTTCTGCTGATAAGGCTGACGGAACGTAGGAGGAGGAGGCAACCAGAACTTCTGTTGCTTAGCTGCCACCAGTGAGGAAGAAGAAGACTGAACTGCATCTCTGACTCTCTTCTTAGATGCCTCACACTTGAGCTGAGCAGCTTCTTGTTTCAGTGCCATGTTGTAGAATTCATCATACTTTAACGGCTCAAAAAGCACGAGAGCTAATTGCAGATCTTCTTTGAGGCCACGCCTGAATTGGTAAATCATGCTCTTCTCATCAGGGATGTCTTGCTTAGCAAAGCGAGAGAGCTTCTGGAACTGAGTGTTGTATTGATACACAGACATGTTGCCTTGCTTGAGATTGCGGAACTCCTCACGCTTACTCTCAACAACACTTTTTGGAATGTGATGAGCTTTGAAGTCACGGCAGAAATCATCCCAGGTAATCACACGACCTCCTCTGGAATCTTTGTATTGTTGGAACCACTCAGCAGCTTGATCTTTGAGTTGAAAAGAGGCAAACTTGACAAAGTCCTCAGGTCTGACATTGCTACATTCGAAGTGCTTGTTGATGTCCATGAGCCAATCATCAGCGTCTGTGGCCTCGACACAGTAGCTGAAAGTCTTTGGCTGATTTGCAAGGAACTGATTGAGTGAAGCGAAGTGCGGCTGATTGTTGCCTTGGCCTTGATTTCCTTGATTACCTTGCCCTTGGTTGCGATCTTGCAAGAGCTGAATCAGAATCTGAGCGTTGGCATTGGTGGCTGTCATCAAGGCTTGCCATGCCTCCGGAAGCGGAGGTGGTGGCGGAGGGTTAGCCTGACTTCCTTCATTGCATTCTGGATTCTGACGCGTTGGCGGAGCCATCCTGAAGAGGGTGACATCCATTAGCATCTTGAAAGACATATATTCAAGCTGAATCAAAAGGATCGAAATTGCAACATATAGTCTTCACAATAAACATCCGAACAAGAATGAACGAATGAATTCCAAAGTAAATCATCACACTTCCATAAGCTGAGAAGCCACTTAGAAAAAGGTATGGAATAAAATCAACAAGGTACGGATGTGAACAAATACTTGGTAAGGATTACCCAATCACGAACCAAATATCTGCGTGAAGAAATACTAGAGCTACATGAATTCCCACTTATAAACTCCCGAAACTTCCTGGTTATGCAATCAGGTGTTGGGGATACAGGGGACACAAAATATATCACCCAAACTAGCAATACCTAGATCCGGCTGTATCCATCCTTCAACACATAACCAAGAAATCCTCGGAAATCGTCTACCTCAACCTTCGAAAAGCATCCGTTATACGAGTTATGGCAATACTCCCGCACTCGCCTCAGTACTGGGCTATCAGGGTTATCTCACCAACAACTGTACAAAAGAGATTTTCGATGTCGGCGTACTAAACTGAGGTATTCCAGAACTGCAACGATAAAATTATGACGACAACACCTCGGAGCTCAACTCCCCGGGACACCGCCACTAAACCCCTGCTGACGGGAGGCACCAAGACAATGTTGTCATCACAAAACCATCGGAACGATTCTAAGATACCCGTGTGATCCTAAAAAAAAATTTAGTGAAATTTGAGAAGAGAAGAGTTAAAACTCTACGTCAGGATGCCTTACCAGAGCGATGAGGAGACTAGGAAGTAAAAAGAATTCCTAAACTCTCCTATATATAAATCCTAAATGACTCAAAACATTTTTCTAGACACAACTCGGCCCCTAAAAACGATCAATCAGTGGGGGCTCCTAAGGTCGGGGAAGGCTCTGATTACCAACTTGTAACGCCCTCGATGCGGCTATATCTCCCACGTGTCGAAGCACGACTTAGAGGCATAACCGCATTGAAAGCAATGTCGCAAGTGAGGTAATCTTCACACAACCCATGTAGTACATAAGGGAAAGAGATACATAGTTGGCTTACAGTCGCCACTTCACACAATACATAAATAAACATCCATCATTCAGATTACACTCAAGGTCCGACTACGGTACCAAAATGGAAGAAGACTACCCCAAATGCTACACAGATCCCCGATCGTCCCAACTGGGCTCCACTACTGATCATCAGGAAAAGACACATAGTAACGACCACGTTCCTCGTCGAACTCCCACTTGAGCTCGGTTGAATCATCTGCACTGGCATCGTTGGCACCTGCAACTGTATTGGTAGACTCTGTGAGTCACGGGGACTCAGCAATCTCACACCCGCGAGATCAAGACTATTTAAGCTTAAAGGTAGGAAAGGGTTGTGAGGTGGAGCTGCAGCAAGCGACTAGCATATATGGTGGCTAACAACGCAAAAGAGAGCGAGAAGAGAAGCAAAGCACGGTCGTGAAGCTAGAAGTGATCAAGAAGTGATCCTGAAACTACTTACGTCAAACATAACTCCAACACCGTGTTCACTTCCCGGACTCCGCCGAGAAGAGACCATCACGGTTACACACGCGGTTGATGTGTTTTAATTAAGGTCAACTTCGGGTTTTCTACAACCGGACATTAACAAATTCCCATCTGCCTCATAACCGCGGGCACGGCTTTCGAAAGATAATACCCTGCAGGGGTGTCCCAACTTAGCCCATTATAAGCTCTCACGGTCAACGAAGGATATTCCTTCTACCGGGAAGACCCGATCAGTCTTGGAATCCCGGACTACAAGACATTTCGGCAGTAATAAAACAAATCCAGCAAAGCCGCCCGATTGTGCCGACAAATCCCGATAGGAGCTGCACATATCTCGTTCTCAGGGCACATCCAGATAAGCTAAGCGTACAGGTACCAACATAACCCAAGTTGCCAAGGGACGGTCCCGCACGGTGCTCTAGTTTGGACCAACAATCGAAGGAGAACTGGCCCGGGGGGTTAAAATAAAGATGACCCTCGGGCTCGCGAAAACCCGAGGGAAAAGGCTTAGGTGGCAAATGGTAAAACCAAAGTTGGGCCTTGCTGGAGGAGTCTTATTCAAGGCGAACTGTCAAGGGGGTTCCATAAATCACCCAACCGTGTAAGGAACGCAAAATCAAGGAACATAACACCGGTATGATGGAAACTAGGGTGGCAAGAGTGGAACAAAACACCAGGCATAAGGTCGAGCCTTCCACCCTTTACCAAGTATATAGATGCATTAATTAAAATAAGAGGTATTGTGATATCCCAAAATAATCATGTTCCAACAAAGAACAAACTTCATCTTCACCTGCAACTAACAACGCTATAACAGGGGCTGAGCAAAGCGGTAACATAGTCAATCAACGGTTTGCTAGGACATGGATGGTTAGAGGATGACATGGAAATATGGGTGGCATGATATAGCAAGTGGTAGGTATCGCAGCATAGGCATAGAAAAAGAGCGAGCATCTAGCAAGCAAAGATAGAAGTGATTTCGAGGGTATGGTCATCTTGCCTGCAAGGTTCTCAGAGTTGTCGAAAGCTTGATCCTCGTAAGCGTTCTCAACTGGTTCCTCGTTCACATACTCGTCTCCCGGCTCTACTCGAAACAAGAACACAAGCAAAGGAACAACTATCAACCACAATGCAATGCGCAAGCAACATGATGCAAAACATGGCATGATATGCGAGATGTGATATGCAATGCATATGCGTGCTCCGGAAGGACAAGGATGAACAAGGCATAATCTTGGCAAACCAAGTATGCCACTGGATAGGTGAGGTGATTTCGGTTGAAATCGATATAAAGATCACCGGAATCGGATGCGCGGTTTGCAAATGACAAGCAAAACAAGAATGACAAGATTCAGCCATTAACAGCATGATGCTACTTAGCAAGCAACAAGAAATTAAGCTACTGCACCCAAACATATCAGCAAAGCATACGGAAGTGATCTACTCAAGATGCTTGACAAAAGATGAACACTGAGCCACGGCTAAATCACAACATAACAGGTTCAAACAAGCATGGCAAAAGTGCAAAAGATAACAGGTTCACAGACTTAGTGAAATCAACAACATGTCAGAAATTAACATCAGGATGACATGTTTATAGCAAGGAAACAACATGCTACCGGAACAGGACATAGCAAAATATGGCAGGGAATGAATCTACTCAAAGCATTTAACAAAAAGTCCCTGAGTGACCATGAGCCAAAAAGGACCAGAAAATATAATAACACCCATGTCAAATAAGCAAGTTTCGTTACAGGTTTCAGACTTAGCAGAAAACTGGACATGTCAAAAACAGATAGCAAGTAGGCATGTTTACGAGCTCGATGCACTCACTATAGAGCATATCATGATAAACTAAGCATACATACATCAAGAAGACATGGCATAGAAGCTATAAATGGCAATAATAACATCATAGCATGCAAGGATCAACTACAACAAGCTTGGCAAAATCGAATAACATGTAAACAATCTGCCAGTAACAATTTATACTAAAAGTAGAGCCCGATTAACTCAAGCTATGGCACTCCATAATTACACACAAAGGCATGTATGGATATATCAAATCCATATGCTCAAAACACCCTTACTGATCATACTCAAAAGAGGCATAGATCTCTCTGAAACAACATGAACACATGGCATAAAAATAACAGCAGGGCATGACTTAGTGAAAATACTAAGTCCCTGAAATCAGCAACATTATGATCCCTAGTTTGCATGCTTGTGCTAGTCACCATAGAGATCACACAAATACATGGTGTACACCCTTGGAAATATGGCATGGCATATTACAAAACACATGTAGGACTCCAATTCATAGGATGCACACATCAATCATGGCAAATATGACAAAAGTGCATGTTCTGAAACAGATCTGAAACTAACATCACATAGCCCTCTTCTAACAGCATTTCTGGCATCAAGATGAGCTCAAATGAAAATGACGCAATAAGATGAAATGATGTAATCATTGATACGAACAAGTTTGTATGCTATACGCCGAAAACGGAGCCATGGTTGCAAAGTTATGGCATGTCGAATAGGGTATAAAAATAACACAGATCCAGGGACTTGGTGGATTTTTACCTCCGCGAAAGACAACGCCGGACGGAGGGATCCGGGACGGAGAGATCCAGGCGCGGGGGAGGCCGTTTGGATCGGGCACCCGGTGGATCTGATCCACCCGGGCCGGATCTGGCCGGGACGGTGCTCCGACGAACTCCGGCGGAGGCGCGCGGCGGCGAGGGGGCGCGGGGCCAGCGCGGGACGGCGGCAGGGACCGGACCCGGGCGCGGCGCAGCTCCGGGCGGCGCGGGCGAGGCGCGGCCGGATCGGCGCGGGAGGCGGAAGTCGGCGGCGGGGCGGAGCCGGCGCGGCGGCGGAAGATGGCGGCGGGGCGGAGCCAGCGCGGCGGCGTGGGACGCGCCCGCGGGTGGCGTCGGGACGGGCCGCGGCGGGCCTGCCCGGAGCTCGGCGGGCCGGCGGCGGAGGGGAGGCGCGGGCGCCACGTGTCGCGCTGTGGTTGGCCGGGGTGGCGGGGCGGACGTGTCCGGCCCGATCCGGACGCGTCCGGCGGCGCGGAGAGGAGCGGGGCTAGGGTTAGGGTGGAAGGAGACCCGGGATTTCGGGGGAGAGGGTATATTTATAGGTAGAGGGGGCTAGGAAGCTCCAAATGGAATGCGGTTTTCGCCCACACGATCGTGATCGAACGGCGATGGACATGGGAGTGACTTAGATAGGTTATTGGACTGTTTTGGAGGGGTTTTGGGCTGCAACACACAAGAGGCCTTCACGGTTACCCGGTTAACCGTTGGAGTATCAAACGACCTCCGAATGACCCGAAACTTGACAGGCGGTCTACCGATGCTATACCAAGGCCGCTTGACAAACCTCGGTCCATTCCGAGAAAGTTTAATACCCACTCATGGAAAAAGGTAAAAGGGGACGCCGGGGAACATAGGAGCGCCAGATTGCAAAACGGACAACGGGGAAAATGCTCGGATTTATGAGACGAACACGTATGCAAACGCGATGCACATGATGACATGATATGAAATGCATGACAAGGAAAAAATGCAAAAAGACGGGAAAAACCCAACCACGGAGGGAAAATCATATCACATTGCCGAAAATGGCAAGAGTTGGAGTTACAAATATGGCAAGTTACATCCGGGGTGTTACAACACTCCACCACTATGAGAGGATCTCGTCCCGAGATCTAGGACTGAAAGAACTCCGGATATTCGGAACGGAGGTGGTCCTCGCGCTCCCAGGTGGCTTTCCGGTCTGAATGGTGAGACCACTTCACTTTCAGGAATTTGATGGACTTGTTGCGAGTCTTGCGCTCAGTTTCTTCAAGAATAGCAACGGGATGCTCATGATAGGACAAATCTTCTTGAAGATCAATCTCTTCAAAGTTGATGGTGCGCTCAGGCGTCTTGAAGCACTTGCGAAGCTGTGACACGTGGAAGACATCGTGCACATTTGCAAAGTTGGAGGGAAGCTCAAGTTGATAGGCAAGATCGCCTCGTTTGCCGATGATCTTGAAAGGACCGACGTATCTAGGGGCAAGTTTCCCTTTGATACCGAAGCGACGAGTGCCTTTCATTGGAGAGACGTGGAGGTAGACATGGTCTCCGATCTCGAATGCCACATCACAATGTTTGCTATCATAATAGCTCTTCTGGCGCGATTGAGCGGCTTTGAGATTCTCACGAATGACTTTGCACATTGCCTCAGCCTCTGAGATCAAATCGTTGCCAAGAAGTTGACGTTCGCCCGTCTCAGACCAATTGAGAGGAGTACGGCACTTTCTGCCATAGAGAATCTCGAATGGGGCTTTGCCCGAGCTGGCTTGAAAGCTGTTGTTGTAAGAGAACTCAGCATAAGGAAGACAATCCTCCCACTTCATGCCGAAAGAGATAACACAAGCCCTGAGCATATCTTCAAGAATTTGGTTGACACGCTCGACTTGTCCACTAGTTTGAGGGTGGAAAGCTGTGCTGAAGCGAATATTTGTGCCCATGGCCTTCTGAAAAGAATCCCAAAACTTGGAGGTAAAGATGCTGCCACGGTCTGAAGAAATCAATTGTGGAATGTCGTGCAAGGAGACAATTCTGGATGTGTAGAGCTCTGCCAGCTGTGCTGCTGTGATAGACTCTTTGATAGGAAGAAAATGAGCCACTTTAGTGAGCTTGTCGATGACGACGAAGATGGCATCATTTCCACGCTTGGACTTTGGAAAACCAGTCACGAAGTCCATTTCGATATGATCAAACTTCCATTCTGGAATAGCAAGAGGTTGGAGTAGACCAGCTGGTCGTTGGTGTTCTGCTTTCACCCTTCGACAGACATCACATTCATTCACGAATTGAGCAATTTCTCGCTTCATTCGAGTCCACCAATAAGACTGCTTGAGGTCATGGTACATCTTCGTACTTCCAGGATGAATTGACAGAAGAGAATTGTGCGCCTCGTTCATAATGACTTTACGTAGATCACCCTTTGGAACCACGATCCAGTCCTCGAAGAAAAGAGTATCTCTGTCATCAACTCGATAGCACTTGTATTTGGAAATGCCCTTGTCAATACCACGTTTCACCTTCTTCACCATGGTATCCATCAGTTGTGCCTCACGAATTTGATCTTCCAAAGTAGGAGAGACGATGAGGTTGGCAAGGAAACCTTGAGGAACAACTTGGAGATTCAACTTGCGGAAAGCTTCACAAAGATCCGGTTGAAAGGGCTTGAGGATTAAGCTGTTGCAATAAGCCTTCCTGCTCAAAGCGTCTGCAATCACATTAGCCTTGCCTGGAGTATATTCAATACTCGGATTATACTCTTGAATCATTTCGACCCATCGAGTTTGCCTGAGGTTGAGGTTGGGCTGAGTGAAGATGTACTTGAGACTCTTGTGATCGGTGAATATGGCCACTTTCCTTCCCAACAGGAGATGTCTCCATGTTATTAGCGCGTGGACAACTGCCGCCAACTCAAGATCGTGAGTGGGGTAGTTCTTTTCGTTGGGCTTCAACTGACGAGAGGTATAGTCTACAACCTTCTTCTCTTGCATTAAGACAGCACCGAGACCTTGAAGAGAAGCATCACAGAAAACTTCATAAGGCTTGGATTCGTCAGGAGGAGTCAAAACTGGAGCAGTGACGAGTTTCTCTTTGATAGTGTTGAAAGCAACGTCACACTCAGGAGACCAGACATACTTCACATGCTTCTGGAGGAGGTTGGAAAGAGGCTTTGCAATCTTTGAGAAATTCTCAACGAATCTTCGGCAATAGCTTGCAAGTCCAAGAAAACTGCGAAGCTGCTTGACATTCTGAGGAGGTTCCCAATTCAAAACTGCAGACACTCTCTCAGGATTAATAGCAATGCCCTTGGCAGAGATGATATGCCCAAGGTAAAGAACTTCATCAAGCCAGAATTCACATTTGGAGAACTTTGCATAGAATTTATACTCTCTGAGCTTGTCGAGCACCAATCACAAATGCTTGGCATGATCCTTCTTATTCTTGGAGAAGACCAATATATCATCGAGATAGACCAAGACGAATTCATTGGTGTAGGGGTTGAAGATGAAGTTCATCATTCGAGAGAATGTTGGAGGATCATTGACAAGGCCGAATGACATGACAGTATATTCATAAGAACCAAAGCTTGTTCTGAATGCTGTCTTGGGAATATCTTCTTCACGAATGCGAATCTGATGATAACCCATACGAAGGTCAAGCTTGGAGAACACCTTAGCACCTTTAAGTTGCTCGAATAGCTCATTGATGTTGGGAAGTGGGTACTTGTTCTTGATTGTCTTCTTGTTCAATGGACGGTAATCGACGCAAAGTCGGTCCGTGCCATCCTTCTTCTGGACAAAAAGAACACCACAACCCCAAGGATAAGAACTCGGTCTGATCAGACCCACACGCTCTTGTTCATCGAGTTGTTTCTTCAATTCCTTCAACTCTTTTGGCCCAAGCTTGTATGGACGCTTGCAAACGGGTTCCGTGACAGGCTCAAGATCAATAACGAATTCAACTGGCCGGTGAGGAGGCATTCCCGGAAGCTCTTCTAGAAAGACATCTTGGTACTCAAAAACGACTGGAATCTGAGAGATAGCATCCAATTCGCCCTTCTTATTGAGAGAAAACAACCGAATGGTATCATCACGAGCGGCATAGATGATCACATCGTCAGAAGAGTGAGTGAATTGAATTTCCCTGGCAGCACAATCAAGCTGAGCCTTGTGTTTAGAAAGCCAGTCCATCCCGAGAATAAGATCAATATCACAGTCACCAAGAACAATTGGTTTAGCCAGAAATCTATAGTCGCCCATCTTGATGGAAACATCCGGGACACAAACATTAGATGTCATTTGCTTACCCGGGGACACAATAGACAAAGGTCTCGGCAAAACTTGAGTACCCAAATCATGCATAGCCACAAAAGGTCTTGAAATGAAAGAAAGCGATGCTCCAGTATCAAATAAGACTTTTGCAGGAATATCATTAACTGAGAGATTACCCATGATCACTTCTGAAGAATCCTCCGCTTGAGCTGCATTCATCATGTTCACCTTTGCAGACTGGGAATTATGCTTGACCACTGCATTGCTGGAAGATTTCACAGGAGGAGGAGGCGGAAGGCGCCTTTGGTTGAAGCACTTGTTCGCATAGTGACCCTTTTGCTGACATTTGTTGCAAGTCACTTCTGAGAGCGGACGATGATAAGGAGCATTTGGCCTTGGAGCTTGGTTCTGAGACTTGTTCTGATAGCCAGGGTTGGGTGGGTGGGAAGATCCACGACCACCTGAGTTCTTCTGCTGATAAGGCTGACGGAACGTAGGAGGAGGAGGCAACCAGAACTTCTGTTGCTTAGCTGCCACCAGTGAGGAAGAAGAAGACTGAACTGCATCTCTGACTCTCTTCTTAGATGCCTCACACTTGAGCTGAGCAGCTTCTTGTTTCAGTGCCATGTTGTAGAATTCATCATACTTTAACGGCTCAAAAAGCACGAGAGCTAATTGCAGATCTTCTTTGAGGCCACGCCTGAATTGGTAAATCATGCTCTTCTCATCAGGGATGTCTTGCTTAGCAAAGCGAGAGAGCTTCTGGAACTGAGTGTTGTATTGATACACAGACATGTTGCCTTGCTTGAGATTGCGGAACTCCTCACGCTTACTCTCAACAACACTTTTTGGAATGTGATGAGCTTTGAAGTCACGGCAGAAATCATCCCAGGTAATCACACGACCTCCTCTGGAATCTTTGTATTGTTGGAACCACTCAGCAGCTTGATCTTTGAGTTGAAAAGAGGCAAACTTGACAAAGTCCTCAGGTCTGACATTGCTACATTCGAAGTGCTTGTTGATGTCCACGAGCCAATCATCAGCGTCTGTGGCCTCGACACAGTAGCTGAAAGTCTTTGGCTGATTTGCAAGGAACTGATTGAGTGAAGCGAAGTGCGGCTGATTGTTGCCTTGGCCTTGATTTCCTTGATTACCTTGCCCTTGGTTGCGATCTTGCAAGAGCTGAATCAGAATCTGAGCGTTGGCATTGGTGGCTGTCATCAAGGCTTGCCATGCCTCCGGAAGCGGAGGTGGTGGCGGAGGGTTAGCCTGACTTCCTTCATTGCATTCTGGATTCTGACGCGTTGGCGGAGCCATCCTGAAGAGGGTGACATCCATTAGCATCTTGAAAGACATATATTCAAGCTGAATCAAAAGGATCGAAATTGCAACATATAGTCTTCACAATAAACATCCGAACAAGAATGAACGAATGAATTCCAAAGTAAATCATCACACTTCCATAAGCTGAGAAGCCACTTAGAAAAAGGTATGGAATAAAATCAACAAGGTACGGATGTGAACAAATACTTGGTAAGGATTACCCAATCACGAACCAAATATCTGCGTGAAGAAATACTAGAGCTACATGAATTCCCACTTATAAACTCCCGAAACTTCCTGGTTATGCAATCAGGTGTTGGGGATACAGGGGACACAAAATATATCACCCAAACTAGCAATACCTAGATCCGGCTGTATCCATCCTTCAACACATAACCAAGAAATCCTCGGAAATCGTCTACCTCAACCTTCGAAAAGCATCCGTTATACGAGTTATGGCAATACTCCCGCACTCGCCTCAGTACTGGGCTATCAGGGTTATCTCACCAACAACTGTACAAAAGAGATTTTCGATGTCGGCGTACTAAACTGAGGTATTCCAGAACTGCAACGATAAAATTATGACGACAACACCTCGGAGCTCAACTCCCCGGGACACCGCCACTAAACCCCTGCTGACGGGAGGCACCAAGACAATGTTGTCATCACAAAACCATCGGAACGATTCTAAGATACCCGTGTGATCCTAAAAAAAAAATTAGTGAAATTTGAGAAGAGAAGAGTTAAAACTCTACGTCAGGATGCCTTACCAGAGCGATGAGGAGACTAGGAAGTAAAAAAGAATTCCTAAACTCTCCTATATATAAATCCTAAATGACTCAAAACATTTTTCTAGACACAACTCGGCCCCTAAAAACGATCAATCAGTGGGGGCTCCTAAGGTCGGGGAAGGCTCTGATTACCAACTTGTAACGCCCTCGATGCGGCTATATCTCCCACGTGTCGAAGCACGACTTAGAGGCATAACCGCATTGAAAGCAATGTCGCAAGTGAGGTAATCTTCACACAACCCATGTAGTACATAAGGGAAAGAGATACATAGTTGGCTTACAGTCGCCACTTCACACAATACATAAATAAACATCCATCATTCAGATTACACTCAAGGTCCGACTACGGTACCAAAATGGAAGAAGACTACCCCAAACGCTACACAGATCCCCGATCGTCCCAACTGGGCTCCACTACTGATCATCAGGAAAAGACACATAGTAACGACCACGTTCCTCGTCGAACTCCCACTTGAGCTCGGTTGAATCATCTGCACTGGCATCGTTGGCACCTGCAACTGTATTGGTAGACTCTGTGAGTCACGGGGACTCAGCAATCTCACACCCGCGAGATCAAGACTATTTAAGCTTAAAGGTAGGAAAGGGTTGTGAGGTGGAGCTGCAGCAAGCGACTAGCATATATGGTGGCTAACAACGCAAAAGAGAGCGAGAAGAGAAGCAAAGCACGGTCGTGAAGCTAGAAGTGATCAAGAAGTGATCCTGAAACTACTTACGTCGAACATAACTCCAACACCGTGTTCACTTCCCGGACTCCGCCGAGAAGAGACCATCACGGTTACACACGTGGTTGATGTGTTTTAATTAAGGTCAACTTCGGGTTTTCTACAACCGGACATTAACAAATTCCCATCTGCCTCATAACCGCGGGCACGGCTTTCGAAAGATAATACCCTGCAGGGGTGTCCCAACTTAGCCCATTATAATCTCTCACGGTCAACGAAGGATATTCCTTCTACCGGGAAGACCCGATCAGTCTCGGAATCCCGGACTACAAGATATTTCGACAGTAATAAAGCAAATCCAGCAAAGCCGCCTGATTGTGCCGACAAATCCCGATAGGAGCTGCACATATCTCGTTCTCAGGGCACATCCGGATAAGCTAAGCATATAGGTACCAACATAACCCAAGTTTCCAAGGGACGGTCCCGCACGGTGCTCTAGTTTGGACCAACAATCGAAGGAGAACTGGCCCGGGGGGTTAAAATAAAGATGACCCTCGGGCTCACGAAAACCCGGGGGAAAAGGCTTAGGTGGCAAATGGTAAAACCAAAGTTGGGCCTTGCTGGAGGAGTCTTATTCAAGGCGAACTGTCAAGGGGGTCCCATAAATCACCCAACCGTGTAAGGAACGCAAAATCAAGGAACATAACACCGGTATGACGGAAACTAGGGTGGCAAGAGTGGAACAAAACACCAGGCATAAGGTCGAGCCTTCCACCCTTTACCAAGTATATAGATGCATAAGAGGTATTGTGATATCCCAAAATAATCATGTTCCAACAAGGAACAAACTTCATCTTCACCTGCAACTAACAACGCTATAAGAGGGGCTGAGCAAAGCGGTAAGATAGCCAATCAACGGTTTGCTAGGACATGGATGGTTAGAGGCTGACATGGCAATATGGGTGGCATGATATAGCAAGTGGTAGGTATCGCAGCATAGGCATAGCAAAAGAGCGAGCATCTAGCAAGCAAAGAACGAAGTGATTTCGAGGGTATGGTCATCTTGCCTGCAAGGTTCTCAGAGTTGTCGAAAGCTTGATCCTCGTAAGCGTTCTCAACTGGTTCCTCGTTCACGTACTCGTCTCCCGGCTCTACCCAAAACAAGAACACAAGCAAAGGAACAACTATCAACCACGATGCAATGCGCAAGCAACATGATGCAAAACATGGCATGATATGCGAGATGTGATATGCAATGCATATGCGTGCTCCGTAAGGACAAGGATGAACAAGGCATAATCTTGGCAAACCAAGTATCCCACTGGATAGGTGAGGTGATTTCGGTTGAAATCGATATAAAGATCACCGGAATCGGATGCGCGGTTTGCAAATGACAAGCAAAACAAGAATGACAAGATTCAGCCATTAACAGCATGATGCTACTTAGCAAGCAACAAGAAATTAAGCTACTGCACCCAAACATATCAGCAAAGCAAATGTAAGTGATCTACTCAAGATTCTTGACAAAAAATGAACACTGAGCCACGGCTAAATCACAGCATAACAGGTTCAAACAAGCATGGCAAAAGTGCAAAAGATAACAGGTTCACAAACTTGGTGAAATCAACATGTCAGAAATTAACATCAGGATGACATGTTTATAGCAAGGAAACAACATGCTACAGGAACAGGACATAGCAAAATATGGCATGGAATGAATCTACTCAAAGCATTTAACAAAAAGTCCCTGACTGACCATGAGCCAAAAAGGACCAGAAAATATAATGACACCCATGTCAAATAAGCAAGTTTCGTTACAGGTTTCAGACTTAGCAGAAAACTGGACATGTCAAAAACAGATAGCAAGTAGGCATGTTTACGAGCTCGATGCACTCACTACAGAGCATCTCATGATAAACTAAGCATACATACATCAAGAAGACATGGCATAGAAGCTAGACATGGCAATAATAACATCATAGCATGCAAGGATCAACTACAACAAGCTTGGCAAAATCGAATAACATGTAAACAATCTGCCAGTAACAATTTATAGCAAAAGTAGAGCTCGATTGACTCAAGCTATGGCACTCCATAATTCCACACAAAGGCATGGATAGATAGATCAAATCCATATGCTCAAAACACCCTTACTGATCATGCTCAAAAGAGGCATAGATCTCTCTGAAACAACATGAACACATGGCATAAAAATAACAGCAGGGCATGAATAGTGAAAATACTAAGTCCCTGAAATCAGTAACATTATGATCCCTAGTTTGCATGCTTGTGCTAGTCACCACAGAGATCACACAAATACATGGCGTACACCCCTGGAAATATGGCATGGCATATTACAAAACACATGTAGGACTCCAATTCCTAGGATGCACACATCAATCATGGCAAATATGACAAAAGTGCATGTTCTGAAACAGATCTGAAACTAACATCACATAGCCCTCTTCTAACAGCATTTCTGGCATCAAGATGAGCTTAAATGAAAAATACGCAATGAGATGAAATGATGTAATCATCGAGACGAACAAGTTTATTTGCTATACGCCGAAAAAGGAGCCATGGTTACAGAGTTATGGCATGTCGAACAGGGTATAAAAATAACACAGATCCGGGGACTTAGTGGATTTTTACCTCCGCGAAAGACAACGCAGGACGGAGGGATCCGGGACGGAGAGATCCAGGCGCGGGGGAGGCCGTTTGGATCGGGCACCCGGTGGATCTGATCCACCCGGGCCGGATCTGGCCGGGACGGTGCTCCGGCGAACTCCGACGGAGGCGCGCGGCGGCGAGGGGGCGCGGGGCCGGCGCGGGACGGCGGCAGGGACCGGACCCGGGCGCGGCGCAGCTCCGGGCGGCGCGGGCGAGGTGCGGCCGGATCGGCGCGGGAGGCGGAAGTCGGCGGCGGGGCGGAGCCGGCGCGGCGGCGGAAGACGGCGGCGGGGCGGATCCGGCGCGGCGGCGTGGGACGCGCCCGCGGGTAGCGGCGGGACGGGCCGCGGCGGGCCTGCCCGGGGCTCGGCAGGACGGCGGCGGAGGGGAGGCGCGGGCGCCACGTGTCGCGCTGTGGTTGGCCGGGGTGGCGGGGCGGACGTGTGCGGCCCGATCTGGACGCGTCCGGCGGCGCGGAGAGGAGCGGGGCTAGGGTTAGGGTGGAAGGAGACCCGGGATTTCGGGGGAGAGGGTATATTTATAGGTAGAGGGGGCTAGGAAGCTCCAAATGGAGTGCGGTTTTCGCCCACACGATCGTGATCGAACGGCGATGGACATGGGAGTGACTTAGATGGATTATTGGGCTGTTTTGGAGGGGTTTTGGTCTGCAACACACAAGAGGCCTTCACGGTTACCCAGTTAACCGTTGGAGTATCAAACGACCTCCGAATGACCCGAAACTTGACAGGCGGTCTACGGGTGCTATACCAAGGCCGCTTGACAAACCTCGGTCCATTCCGAGAAAGTTTAATACCCGCTCACGGAAAAAGGTAAAAGGGGACGCCGGGGAACATAGGAGCGTCGGATTGCAAAACGGACAACGGGGAAAATGCTCGGATTTATGAGACGAACACGTATGCAAATGCGATGCACATGATGACATGATATGAAATGCATGACAAGGACAAAATGCAAAAAGACGGGAAAAACCCAACCACGGAGGGAAAATCATATCACATTGCCAAAAATGGCAAGAGTTGGAGTTACAAATATGGCAAGTTACATCCGGGGTGTTACACTGGGGGAGGGGGGAGCTGGCGAAGGAGATTGGGTGGACTAGTTGAGTGAAATGCGGGCAGGTGGTGGGGGTCTTGGGGACTCCGGGTGTTGGCGGCCTAGGTGAAAAGGGTGAAAAATATCCCCGGTTGCCGTGCGCGCGGAAAGGCCTATGCAAACGGTTGCCTCTAAGCGCTCGTGTGCACAAACATAATAATGTCGTTTGGAATAAAGACGTGAGCACATCGTTTCGCCTCTAAATTTTCCCACGTAAACTAATCACAATTTTACCACGGGTTTCATTTACTGGCGCATTTCAGGTCTCGTGTGCTATATGTAGGACATTTTTTGGCATTTACCATGCATGTTGGCATATAAATCAATTCCTAGCCGGACTGCATTTCCTGTCGAAAGGGATGAGGATTGTCGTTCAATCTAGGAGCATCCAACGGTGCAGACGTACGATCCCTGGGGTTTGGGTTCTGCCCAATCAGAACACACGACTCAGATCGCGCGCGCGGCAAGGGGGGCGTCGGCCACGGTTTGGTAGGCACGCGGCTTTCGTGTGTGAACCGTGTGCTATTTGAAAACATTTTTTGGGAGGGGCTATTTGAAAACATTTACATGTGTTGTTGAAAGGGATGAGGATCGCCGTTCGATCAAGGAGAATCCAACGGTGCAGACGTACGATCCGTGGGGTTTGGGTTCTAGCCATCAGAACGCATGACTTAGGTCACGCGCGTGGCAGAGGGGTGGGGTGCAGTGGCCATGGTTTAGTGGACACACGACTTTCGTGAGTGAACCGTGTGCTCTTTGAAAACATTTACATTACCTAACATCATATTTTTGTTCGAATGAAAACATGAGTTCATCGTTTCGCCTCCAAAATTTTTCCACGGTAAGAAATCATGAGTATAGTGGAGACTGTCATATACTAGTATCATGAATATACAGTATATATGATACTAGTGTATGATACTGCCTTTAATTAATTATAGCGCATAGTATAATACATAGAGTATAGTATCATATATAGATCATATTTATTGCCATGCATGACACAAATTAGCATCACATTTACATGATACGGTATCTACCTATATGTTACTCTAACCCTCTTTATATATATTTAATTCTTTGCCCCATCAGCATACTTGCTATTTCCGAGTGCATGTCATCGTCGGCTATGATACCACCACTATGGCCAGCCTTATATAGTGGGGAGTATCATATACTATATATACAGTATCATGCATATGATACTAGTGTATGATACTACGTACGTACCTTCATAGTGCATATATAGTATAATAGAGTAATATATATCATAGATGACCATATTTATGGCCATGCATGACACAAAGTAGTATAGCATTTATTATATATATATATTACTGTATCTACCTATGTTACTGCTTCTTTGCCACATCATCATATTTTCTATTCCCGAGTGCATGATATTGGCTATGATACCCCCACTATGGCCACCCTATGGTGCATGCCAACTAGACTTTTTGGATGATGTGGCACACAGTTAAATGAGGAAAGAGAGAGTGTGGTATCATATCATGATACCATATCATATTAAATGGTGTACTACTTTGTGTCATGCATGACAATTAATAAGGCAACCTAATTAAGTTACTAACTTATGATACTATGCATGCGCGCATTACGGAGGTATTGCCGATCATATACTAGTATCATGCATATATACTCCCTCCTTTCCGGTTTATAGGCTTATCTCAAAATTTTAGGTTTTCCATTTTATAAGGCTCAATTTGGTTGTTCCCCATCACATGTTCAGATTCCAAGGTGCATTAAACCATTGCATGCAAGTATTAAGAGAAAGTTGACCAATGCATGTACTTTATACATGCATGTATTGCAATTAATACATTGGAAAACATAATTTTTTGGGGGAAACAAAAGCATTAATTGGGTGTTCTTGCAAACTACAAAAAATATTCCACCACTCACCATCTACCTTGGTTGGTGAGATTTTTGAATTGAGCCCTATAATAAACCGGAAAGGAGGGAGTATGAGACTAGCCACAATGGAGAGTAACATACACATATCCCTAGACTATGTTACTACCTCCATAGTGGGTAGTAACATAAGTGTAGTGTCATGCAAAACTTCATTTATTAGGTTATAGACTCATATTGCATTGGGACATGTGATGTTACAGTAACAAGCTAAGTTACTGAAACTATCTCCCTCCTCATTAACTTATTGCCACATAAGCAAGTTTGCTGAGTTGTAGTCGATGTTACTGCTGAAGTTACTCCCACTGTGGCTAGTCTAATACTAGCTAGTCGTCTATGATATACTAGCTAACTCACTAAGAGCATGGTTAATAATACATCCAAGGGTCGGCTATAAGAAGTTGCCATGTCATATACAACCAACCTCTTAGCGGGCATGTACAATAATAAGTTTTAAATACGTACTAGTTTATCAATAGTTGGCCCACCTTACATCCTCATAAAGTGTCTTGGGTCTCGTGTTGCAGCTAGCTCTACTAACCAAGAGCCCACTTCTCTTCTCTCTCTCTCTCTTCTCTTTCCTCCAACTAATAAGCACATATATATTATTCTATTCCTTATAGCCTGCTTAATTAGACTACCCATAGTGGGAGTAACATAGGAGTAACATCACACGTATATAGATGAAATAGATGAGTTGGCAAACAATAAATGAAGATAGAGAGGAAAGTGGTAACATATCTAGTTACTAGTAGTATGAGTAACATCACACATCTCAAGGCAAGATGAGTCTATAGCCTAATAAATGAAGTGTTGCATGTTACTACACATATGTTACTCCCCACTATAGAGGTAGTAACATAGACTAGTAACATTCTATGTTACTACCCATTGTGGATAGTCTTATGTCACTCTATTGTACTTGCTCTAATGCATAGTATCATAGAGTAGCTAGTATCATATGTAGTACTTTATTTATATTGTCATGCATGACACATGGTAGCATAGCATTTATTATGATACGGTTTCATGATATGATACTTAACCCTCTCTTTCTTCATTTAATTAATTCTATGACAGCTCATCAAAATTGCCTAGTTGGCATGCATGATACTAGCTATGATACCCCCTTACTATCAGCCTAGCAAAGAAGGTGTACTGATCATTTGTGCGTCGCTTTGTGAGTTTTCATCCATTTTTTCAAGAAGCAGGGAGAAGTTTCAAACATTTCAGCCGCGAGGTGCGGCCACTGGCGTAGGCCTAGTTGGTATTTTAATTATAGGAAATTCAGATGGAGTTCGGACATCATCAAAATCGATGTGTGCCCGTGGCGTGCTCTCACGACCCCGTGGAAAAATATTGGTAAAGTTTGGCACAAGTTTTGGTGATCGCTCCTTCCAACCCGGAGCATCTCACATGAAGGATCATGGTTTTCCAAAAGGAGACGTGTCAATTCAAACTGTTGTGGCCGATGACTTCATCGTTTGGCCTCATAAAACATTTCACGGTACGCAATCACCATTATACCACGGGTTTGATTTTCTAGCGCATTTCAGGTATCATTAGCTATATTTAAGACATTTTTGAGATCAACGTGCATTTTGTGCATAAAAATAAAATTACAACCGAAACTGCATGTGGTGTCGAAAGGGATGAGGATCGACGTTCGATCTGGGAGCATCCAACGGTGAGATGTACAATTCGTGGGGTTTGGGTTCTGTCCAATCAGAAAGCACGACTCAGATCATGGGCAGAGTGGCGGGGTTTGGTCGGCACATGACTTTCATCAACGAACCGTGTGCTATTCGCAAACCTGATTGCATATTTTTGTTCACACATACTGCAGTGAGATCAATTGAGTGTGCTACCTCTATGATATAATAATAATAATAATAATAATAATAATAATAATAATAATAATAATAATAATAATAATAATAATAATAATAATAATAACAAAAAACAGTTCATATTCATTGTCTGAGCTGACAACATATCAAGGTCAACATATTAACGGTTCTTACATCAACAGAAAATCGGGCATAACTCACAAATTCAGTACACGTGACAGTTCTAAATTGAACGATTAAGTTGCAGGGTAGGCATAAAGACTAGTCGTATGGCTTAACTCCCATGTACATGGGGGAACTTGGATCATTAAGTTGACCCCGAATGAACTTGGAGTTTTTTATGATTTTACGCTGCTCTATTACACGGGTGCGTGATCCCTTGGCTGGCAACTCATCAAATTCACCGTACTCGTCCTCATCGGCAACATCATCAACAACCAGTACCCTTCTCTTCCCATGCATCGCTAAATGGCAATTCTTATGCAAGGGGTCTTCCACAAAGAAAATCTGGGTAGCATCGCTGGCAAGAATGAATGGGTCCGCGTGATATGCCATGGTTGTCCTGTTAACACATGTCTTCCTGTACTCATCAATCCTTACTTGACCAGGAGGGATCCATGCGCACCTGAATAATGCCACCTTAACTTTCACATAGTCAAGCTCCCAAATCTCTTTGATGGTTCCATAGTATACCCTTTTATCAGCTTTATTTACAGTCATGCATTCTATTCGAACAGAGTTGTTCTGATACGAGGTCTTCTGATCACGTTCCTCAGTGTGGAATGTGTATCCATTTATGTCATATGCTTGGTACGTCAACACCATAGGTGATGGCTTTTGTGCCAACCATGTAGCAGTGTCATCGATGGATCCTTGTGCCAAACGATTCTTCAGCCATTCGACGTAGTTCTTAGTGTGCTCCTTCATCTCCACATCTAATGAAGGCACCATTGGTAAGAAGCTTTGGCGTATCTCCGCCAAGTGTTCTTCGGCATAAGCGATGAGAACTAGGCTGTACCGTCAAATGGGCTTTCTCTGCCAATTCTTCGGGTGCAGCCATTTGCATGCCAGCAAGGACCGGGTTACCTTTCAGCCTTCCCTCGTGACGAGAGAGGGGCAAACCTATAGGTCTTTGTTTCATGTATTTGGTGCAAAACTCAACCACCTCCTACGCGGTATAACCTTGTAGGATGCTTTCCTATGGATGGTTTTGATTTCAACAAAAGCGCTTCAGTATTCCCATGAACCGCTCGAAGGGATACATGTTGCAAAGAAACACAGGACCACAATACTTTATCTCATCGACAAGTTGCACAGTGAGATGGACCATGACATCAAAGAATGACGGTGGGAAAAACATCTCTAGGTTGGACAATATTCTTGCAATATCATCTTGCATATGATCCAACTCTTCAGGATTTACAACTTTCTGCCATAGTTGGTTGAAGAAATCATAGAGGTCAATGAGTGTGTTTCTTATATCTTTGTCCATCAGATTCCTGATGGCCACCGCGAGGATTTGTGTCAACATTATGTGGCAATCATGTGACTTCATGTGTTCCAACTTCATTTTACCTGAGCTCAAATCCACGAGACTTCTGATGTTTGCGCAGTAGGAAGAGGGTGTCTTAAAAGATAACAAATAGGTGAAGAATTGTGTTGCTTCTTTTGTACTGAAATTGTAACTCTGGTGAGCTTTGATGAATTTGTCATCATCTTCTGCTTCACTCTTGCGTTTTGATTGATCAGCAAGCATATCGAGCCGTGAACCGTCACCATCCTTTCTTTTACCTTTAATATTGAGCAGAGTACCAAGGATGCTTTCACATACGTTCTTCTCTATGTGCATGACATCGATGCAATACCGTACACGTAGAATCTCCCAGTAAGGTAATTTCCAGAACACTGATTTCTTCTTAAACACTTGACCCTTGGGTGTTTGTTTCACCGCCAAAGGGTGGTTCTTGCCAAGCACAACATTAATTTGTTTAGCCATGTTGTGGACCACCTCCCCGTCATAGGGTCTTGGGCCTGCACCTGCCTCTACCGTACCATCAAATTCAGCTTTGATCTTTCGGTATGGGTGATTTTTCTGTAAGAACCTACGATGACGCAAATACACTGTTTTGCGCGAGTTGGGAAGTCTTCTGCTAGCTGTCCTATCCATGCATGTGACACACCCTACATCTCCCTTTGTTTTATGCCCCGATGTGTTGCCTAATGCCGGCATATCTTGAATGGTGTGTACCAGCATCCCATGTAGATCGAAAATCTCCTTTTTGTAAGCATCATAACATTTTACAGCAGGTGCATCTATCCACACTGTTAGCAGTTCATCTACCAGTAGCTGAGAGTAAATGTCGATGTCATTTCCAGGTTGCTTCGGGCCTTGGATAATCATTGACATCATAATGTATTTTTTTTCTTCATACACGACCAAGGAGCTAGGTTATATATGTTGGAAATATGCCCTAGAGGCAATAATAAAAGCATTATTATTATATTTCCTTGTTCATGATAATTGTCTTTATTCATGCTATAATTGTGTTATCCGGAAATCGTAATACATGTGTGAATAATAGACACCAACATGTCCCTAGTAAGCCTCTAGTTGACTAGCTCGTTGATCGACAGATAGTCATGGTTTCCTGACTATGGACATTGGATGTCATTGATAACGAGATCACATCATTAGGAGAATGATGTGATGGACAAGACCCAATCCTAAATATAGCACAAGATCGTATAGTTCGTTTGCTAGAGTTTTCCAACGTCAAGTATCCTTTCCTTAGACCATGAGATCGTGTAACTCCCGGATACCGTAGGAGTGCTTTGGGTATACCAAACGTCACAATGTAACTGGGTGACTATAAAGGTATACTACGGGTATCTCCGAAAGTGTCTGTTGGGTTGACACGGATCGAGACTGGGATTTGTCACTCTTCTTGACGGAGAGGTATCACCGGGCCCACTCGGTAATGCATCATCATAATGAGCTCAATGTGATCAAAGTGTTTGATCACGGGATCATGCATTACGGTACGAGTAAAGTGACTTGCCGGTAACGAGATTGAACGAGGTATTGGGATACCGACGATCGAATCTCGGGCAAGTAAAATACCGATTCACAAAGGGAATCGTATACGGGATTAATTGAATCCCCGACATCGTGGTTCATCCGATGAGATCATCGTGGAGCATGTGGGAGCCAACATGGGTATCCAGATCCCGCTGTTGGTTATTGCCCGAGAGCCGTCTCGGTCATGTCTGCATGTCTCCCGAACCCGTAGGGTCTACACACTTAAGGTTCGGTGATGCTAGGGTTGTGAAGATATGTATATGCAGTAACCCGAATGTTGTTCGGAGTCCCGGATGAGATCCCGGACGTCACGAGGAGTTCCGGATTAGTCCGGAGGTGAAGAATTATATATAGGAAGTGCAGTTTCGGCCATCGGGAGTGATCTGGGGGTCATCGGTATTGTACCGGGACCACCAGATGGGTCCCGAGGGTCCACCGGGTGGGGCCACCCATCCCGGAGGGCCCCATGGGCTGAAGTGGGAGGGGGGCCAGCCCTTAGTGGGCTGGTGCGCCCCCCAAGGCCCACCCCCTGCGCCTAGGGTTGGAACCCTAGGGTGGGGGGGCGCCCACTTGCCTTGGGGGGCAATCCACCCCTCTTGGCCACCGCCCCCTCTAGAGATGGGATCTCTAGGGGCCGGCGCCCCCCCAGGGGGCCTATATAAAGGGGGGAGGGAGGGGCAGCCACACCCTTGCCCCTGGCGCCTCCCTCTCTCCCTGCTACACCTCTCCCTCTCGCAGTGCACGGCGAAGCCCTGCTGCTGTGACGCCCTGCATCCACCACCACGCCGTCGTGCTGCTGGATCTTCATCAACTTCTCCTTCCCCCTTGCTGTATCAAGAAGGAGGAGACGTTACGCTGACCGTACGTGTGTTGAACGCGGAGGTGCCGTCCGTTCGGTGCTAGGATCTCCGGTGATTTGGATCACGTCGTGTACGACTACCTCATCCCCGTTCTCTGAACGCTTCCGCTCGCGATCTACAAAGGTATGTAGATGCATCCGATCACTCGTTGCTAGATGAACTCATAGATGGATCTTGGTGAAACCGTAGGAAAATTTTTGTTTTCACAACGTTCCCCAACAGTGGCATCATGAGCTAGGTCTATGCGTAGTTCTTCTTGCGCGAGTAGAACACAATTTGTTGTGGGCGTAGATTTGTCAACTTTCTTGCTGCTACTAGTCTTATCTTGCTTCAGCGGTATTGTGGGATGAAGCGTCCCGGACCAACCTTACACGTACGCTTACGTGAGACCGGTTCCACCGACTAACATGCACTAGTTGCATAAGGTGGCTGGCGGGTGTCTATCTCTCCCACTTTAGTTGGAGCGGATTCGATGAAAAGGGTCCTTATGAAGGGTAAATAGAAGTTGACAAATCACGTTGTGGCTTTCACGTAGGTAAGAAAACGTTCTTGCTAGAACCCTAATTCAGCCACGTAAAACTTGCAACAACAATTAGAGGACGTCTAACTTGTTTTTGCAGCAAGTGCTTTGTGATATGATATGGCCAAAGTTGTGATGAATGATGAATGATCTATATGTGATGTATGAGATGTTCATGCTATTGTAATAGGAATCACGACTTGCATGTCGATGAGTATGACAACCGGCAGGAGCCATAGGAGTTGTCTTTATTTTTTATATGACCTGCGTGTCATTGAGAAACGCCATGTAAATTACTTTACTTTATTGCTAAACGCGTTAGCCATAGTAGTAGAAGTAATAGTTGGCGAGCAACTTCATGGAGACACGATGATGGAGATCATGATGATGGAGATCATGGTGTCAAGCCAGTGACAAAGATGATCATGGAGCCCCAAGATGGAGATCAAAGGAGCTATGTGATATTGGCCATATCATGTCACGTTTATTATTTGATTGCATGTGATGTTTATCACGTTTTGCATCTTGTTTACTTAGAACGACGGTAGTAAATAAGATGATCCCTCATAATAATTTCAAGAAGTGTTCCCCTAACTGTGCACCGTTGCGACAATTCGTTGTTTCGAAGCACCACGTGATGATCGGGTGTGATAGATTCTAACGTTCACATACAACGGGTGTAAGACAGATTGACACATGCAAACACTTAGGTTGACTTGACGAGCCTAGCATGTACAGACATGGCCTCGGAACACAGAAGATCGAAAGGTCGAGCATGAGTCGTATAGAAGATACGATCAACATGAAGATGTTCACCGATGTTGACTAGTCCGTCTAACGTGATGATCGGACACGGCCTAGTTGACTCGGATCATGTTATACTTAGATGACTAGAAGAGGGATGTCCATCTAAGTGGGAGTTCACTAAATAATTTGATTAGATGAACTTTATTATCATGAACTTAGTCTAAAATATTTACAATATGTCTTGTAGATCAAATGGCCAACGTAGTCCTCAACTTCAACGCGTTCCTACAGAAAACCAAACTGAAAGACGATGGCAGCAACTATACGGACTGGGTCCGGAACCTGAGGATCATCCTCATAGCTGCCAAGAAAGATTATGTCCCACAAGCACCGCTGGGTGACGCACCTGTTCTCCCTGCAGAACAAGACGTTATGAACGCTTGGCAGTCACGTTCCGATGACTACTCCCTTGTTCAGTGCGGCATGCTTTACAGCTTAGAGCCGGGGCTCCAAAAGCGTTTTGAGAGACATGGAGCATATGAGATGTTCGAAGAGCTGAAAATGGTTTTCCAAGCTCATGCCCGGGTCGAGAGATATGAAGTCTCCGACAAATTCTTCAGCTGTAAAATGGAGGAAAATAGCTCTGTCAGTGAACACATACTCAAGATGTCTGGGTTGCACAACCGCTTGACTCAACTGGAAGTTAATCTCCCGGATGAAGCGGTCATTGACAGAATCCTCCAGTCGCTTCCACCAAGCTACAAGAGCTTTCTGATGAACTTCAATATGCAGGGGATGGAAAAGACCATTCCTGAAGTATTTGCTATGCTGGAATCAGCAGAGGTAGAAATCAAGAAGGAACATCAAGTGTTGATGGTGAATAAAACCACTAAGTTCAAGAAGGGCAAGGGTAAAAAGAACTTCAAGAAGGACAGCAAGGAAGTTGCCGCGCCCGGTAAGCAAGTTGCCGGGAAGAAGCCAAAGAATGGACCCAAGCCCGAGACTGAGTGCTTTTATTGCAAGGGAAGTGGTCACTGGAAGCGGAACTGCCCCAAATATTTAGCGGACAAGAAGGCCGGCAAAACAAAAGGTATATGTGATATACATGTAATTGATGTGTACCTTACCAGTACTCGTAGTAGCTCTTGGGTATTTGATACCGGTGCAGTTGCTCATATTTGTAACTCAAAGCAGGAGTTGCGGAATAAGCGGAGACTGGCGAAGGACGAGGTGACGATGTGCGTCGGGAATGGTTCCAAGGTCGATGTGATCGCCGTCGGCACGCTACCTCTACATTTACCTACGGGATTAGTTTTAAACCTCAATAATTGTTATTTAGTGCCAAGTTTGAGCATGAACATTGTGTCTGGATCTCGTTTAATTCGAGATGGCTACTCATTTAAATCCGAGAATAATGGTTGTTCTATTTATATGAGTGATATGTTTTATGGTCATGCTCCGATGGTTAATGGTTTATTCTTGATGAATCTCGTACGTGATGATACACATATTCATAGTGTGAATACCAAAAGAGTTAAAGTTGATAATGATAGTCCCACATACTTGTGGCACTGCCGCCTTGGTCACATAGGTGTCAAACGCATGAAGAAGCTCCATGTAGATGGACTTTTAGAGTCTCTTGATTATGAATCATTTGACACGTGCGAACCATGTCTCATGGGTAAAATGACCAAGACTCCGTTCTCAGGAACAATGGAGCGAGCAACCAACTTATTGGAAATCATACATACTGATGTGTGCGGTCCAATGAGTGTTGAGGCTCGCGGTGGCTATCGTTATGTTCTCACCCTCACTGATGACTTGAGTAGATATGGGTATATCTACTTAATGAAACACAAGTCTGAGACCTTTGAAAAGTTCAAGGAATTTCAGAGTGAGGTTGAAAATCAACGTGACAGAAAAATCAAGTTTCTACGATCAGATCGTGGAGGAGAATACTTGAGTCACGAATTTGGCACACACTTAAGAAAATGTGGAATAGTTTCACAACTCACGCCGCCTGGAACACCTCAGCGTAATGGTGTGTCCGAACGTCGTAATCGCACTCTATTAGATATGGTACGATCTATGATGTCTCTTACCGATCTACCGCTTTCCTTTTGGGGCTATGCTTTAGAGACTGCCGCATTCACTTTAAATAGGGCTCCGTCGAAATCCGTTGAGACGACACCGTATGAATTATGGTTTGGGAAGAAACCTAAGCTGTCGTTTCTAAAAGTTTGGGGATGCGATGCTTATGTCAAGAAACTTCAACCTGAAAAGCTCGAACCCAAGTCGGAAAAATGCGTCTTCATAGGATACCCTAAAGAAACTATTGGGTATACCTTCTACCTCAGATCCAAAGGCAAGATCTTTGTTGCCAAGAATGGATCCTTTCTAGAGAAGGAGTTTCTCTCGAAAGAAGTAAGTGGGAGGAAAGTAGAACTTGATGAAGTGTTACCTCTTGAACCGGAAAATGGTGCAACTCAAGAAAACGTTTCTGAGGTGCCTGCACCGACTAGAGAGGAAATTAATGATGATGATCAAGATGCTTCTGATCAAGCTCCTACTGAAATTCGTAGGTCCACAAGGACACGTTCCGCACCAGAGTGGTACGGCAACCCTGTCTTGGAAATCATGTTGTTAGACAACGGTGAACCTTCGAACTATGAAGAAGCGATGGCGGGCCCGGATTCCGACAAATGGCTGGAAGCCATGAAATCCGAGATAGGATCCATGTATGAAAACGAAGTATGGACTTTGACTGACTTGCCCGTTGAACGGCGAGCCATAGAAAATAAATGGATCTTCAAGAAGAAGACAGACGCGGATGGTAATGTAACCATCTATAAAGCTCGGCTTGTCGCTAAGGGTTATCGACAAGTTCAAGGGGTTGACTACGATGAGACTTTCTCACCGGTAGCGAAGCTGAAGTCCGTCCGAATCATGTTAGCAATTGCCGCATTCTACGATTATGAGATATGGCAAATGGACGTCAAAACGGCATTCCTTAATGGTTTCCTTAAGGAAGAATTGTATATGATGCAGCCGGAAGGTTTTGTCGATCCTAAGAATGCTGACAAGGTGTGCAAGCTCCAACGCTCGATTTATGGGCTGGTGCAAGCATCTCGGAGTTGGAACATTCGCTTTGATGAGATGATCAAAGCGTTTGGATTTACGCAGACTTATGGAGAAGCCTGCGTTTACAAGAAAGTGAGTGGGAGCTCTGTAGCATTTCTCATATTATATGTAGACGACATACTTTTGATGGGAAATGATATAGAACTTTTGGACAGCATTAAGGCCTACTTGAATAAGAGTTTTTCAATGAAGGACCTTGGAGAAGCTGCTTATATATTAGGCATCAAGATCTATAGAGATAGATCGAGACGCCTCATAGGTCTTTCACAAAGCACATACCTTGATAAGATATTGAAGAAGTTCAATATGGATCAATCTAAGAAGGGGTTCTTACCTGTGTTACAAGGTGTGAAATTGAGCTCAGCTCAATGTCCGACCACGGCAGAAGATATAGAAGAGATGAGTGTCATCCCCTATGCATCAGCCATAGGTTCTATTATGTATGCCATGCTGTGTACCAGACCTGATGTAAACCTTGCCGTAAGTTTGGTAGGAAGGTACCAAAGCAATCCCGGCAAGGAACACTGGACAGCGGTCAAGAATATCCTAAAGTACCTGAAAAGGACCAAGGAAATGTTTCTCGTTTATGGAGGTGACGAAGAGCTCGTCGTAAAAGGTTACGTCGACGCTAGCTTCGACATAGATCTGGATGACTCTAAGTCACAAACCGGATACGTGTATATTTTGAATGGTGGGGTAGTAAGCTGGTGCAGTTGCAAGCAAAGCGTCGTGGCGGGATCTACATGTGAAGCGGAGTACATGGCAGCCTCGGAGGCAGCACATGAAGCAATTTGGGTGAAGGAGTTCATCACCGACCTCGGAGTCATACCCAATGCGTCGGGGCCAATCAAACTCTTCTGTGACAACACTGGAGCTATTGCACTTGCCAAGGAGCCCAGGTTTCACAAGAAGACCAGGCACATCAAGCGTCGCTTCAACTCCATTCGTGAAAATGTTCAAGATGGAGACATAGATATTTGTAAAGTGCATACGGACCTGAATGTAGCAGATCCGTTGACTAAACCTCTCCCTAAAGCAAAACATGATCAACACCAGAATTCCATGGGTGTTCGATTCATCACAATGTAACTAGATTATTGACTCTAGTGCAAGTGGGAGACTGTTGGAAATATGCCCTAGAGGCAATAATAAAAGCATTATTATTATATTTCCTTGTTCATGATAATTGTCTTTATTCA
The DNA here is from genome assembly GCA_032464435.1 of Aegilops umbellulata. Taxonomy (NCBI): domain Eukaryota; kingdom Viridiplantae; phylum Streptophyta; class Magnoliopsida; order Poales; family Poaceae; genus Aegilops; species Aegilops umbellulata. Next base: position 329,360,556 of record CP136056.1, on the reverse strand, counting down.
TGCTATAATTGTGTTATCCGGAAATCGTAATACATGTATGAATAATAGACACCAACATGTCCCTAGTAAGCCTTTAGTTGACTAGCTCGTTGATCGACAGATAGTCATGGTTTCCTGACTATGGACATTGGATGTCATTGATAACGACATCACATCATTAGGAGAATGATGTGATGGACAAGACCCAATCCTAAACATAGCACAAGATCGTATAGTTCGTTTGCTAGAGTTTTCCAATGTCAAGTATCCTTTCCTTAGACCATGAGATCGTGTAACTCCCGGATACCGTAGGAGTGCTTTGGGTATACCAAACGTCACAACGTAACTGGGTGACTATAAAGGTATACTACAGGTATCTCCGAAAGTGTCTGTTGGGTTGACACGGATCGAGACTGGGATTTGTCACTCCGCTTGACGGAGAGGTATCACCGGGCCCACTCGGTAATGCATCATCATAATGAGCTCAATGTGATCAAAGTGTTTGATCACGGGATCATGCATTACGGTACGAGTAAAGTGACTTGCCGGTAACGAGATTGAACGAGGTATTGGGATACCGACGATCGAATCTCGGGCAAGTAAAATACCGATTCACAAAGGGAATCGTATACGGGATTAATTGAATCCCCGACATCGTGGTTCATCCGATGAGATCATCGTGGAGCATGTGGGAGCCAACATGGGTATCCAGATCCCGCCGTTGGTTATTGCCCGAGAGCCGTCTCGGTCATGTCTGCATGTCTCCCGAACCCGTAGGGTCTACACACTTAAGGTTCGGTGACGCTAGGGTTGTGAAGATATGTATATGCAGTAACCCGAATGTTGTTCGGAGTCCCGGATGAGATCCCGGACGTCACGAGGAGTTCCGGATTAGTCCGGAGGTGAAGAATTATATATAGGAAGTGCAGTTTCGGCCATCGGGAGTGATCTGGGGGTCACCGGTATTGTACCGGGACCACCAGATGGGTCCCGGGGGTCCACCAGGTGGGGCCACCCATCCCGGAGGGCCCCATGGGCTGAAGTGGGAGGGGGGCCAGCCCTTAGTTGGCTGGTGCGCCCCCCAAGGCCCACCCCCTGCGCCTAGGGTTGGAACCCTAGGGTGGGGGGGCGCCCACTTGCCTTGGGGGGCAATCCACCCCCCTTGGCCGCCGCCCCCTCTGGAGATGGGATCTCTAGGGGCCGGCGCCCCCCCAGGAGGCCTATATAAAGGGGGGGAGGGAGGGGCAGCCGCACCCTTGCCCCTGGCGCCTCCCTCTCTCCCTACTACACCTCTCCCTCTCGCAGTGCACGGCGAAGCCCTGCTGCTGTGACGCCCTACATCCACCACCACGCCGTCGTGCTGCTGGATCTTCATCAACTTCTCCTTCCCCCTTGCTGGATCAAGAAGGAGGAGACGTTACGCTGACCGTACGTGTGTTGAACGCGGAAGTGTCGTCCATTCGGTGCTAGGATCTCCGGTGATTTGGATCACGTCGTGTACGACTACCTCATCCCCGTTCTCTGAACGCTTCCGCTCGCGATCTACAAAGGTATGTAGATGCATCCGATCACTCGTTGCTAGATGAACTCATAGATGGATCTTGGTGAAACCGTAGGAAAATTTTTGTTTTCTGCAACGTTCCCCAACAATATATGCATAGAAGCACCAGCCATGTGCTGTGATTGGTGCTCATATAGCCAAAAGGATTCATCCTGTCAGTACACTCCCCGAGCCTTATACTTCTAGGATCCTTGGCAAATTTTTCAAACCTTTTGTCGATTAATTACCACTGAGCCCCATCTTTCAGGTGCCTCACAAACCTATCCGCAATTCGCTCATCATGATGCCATCGCAACCTCTTTGCCTCTCTAGGGTTTGCAAACAAACGCCTCAACCTTAGAATTAAAGGCAAGTACCAAACAACCTTGAACGGGGTTACTGTCTTGATCTCATCGTCCAATTTGTACTTGTCCTTTGCTCTCCTGCGCTTGTATCGTGCATGCTTGCATGTGGGACATGCACGTGAATCTTTGTACTCACCACGGTACAATATACAATCATTCACACAAGCGTGTATCTTCTGTACTTCAAGTTCCAATGTGTAAACAATTTTCTTTGCTTCACTCGTGCTTCTGGGGAGCACATTATCTTCTAGAAGAATTTCTTTGAAAATACCTAACATCTCTGTGAAGCCCTTGTTTGAGAGACCGGTTGCTGCTTTAAATCCGAGAAGCGCCAGGGTGGCACTCAATCTGGAATATTTCTTTTTGCAACCTGGATATAATTCTTTCTTGGAGTCCGCATCAATGGTTGGCAGATCCTTGTACCCAATGATATCATTTTTTGGGCCCTCGAAATCTGCAATCATAGCAGCAAAATCTGGCATATCAAGATCGTCGTCATCTGCGCCGACATCTTGGTTTTCCAGTGGGCGTTTCGGCTTTCCGGTGTTCCATTGGTAGCTTGACGCCTCTGCCCCAATGTTAGATTCAACATCCATGTGACACTGATCGGGGTTTGGCATCTCGCTGCCTTGGGTATCCTCGTCCATGACCTCCTCTTCACCGCGTCTGGTCCAACGTGTATATCCATCCATGAATCCACTAGAGACTAGTGCATATGGACATCTGCAACTTCATGTGACTCTGTACTGGCACAATCAGTACATGGACACAGGATGTAATCTGCATCACCAATTATCCTCTTTGTACTTTCAGCCAAATTCATGAACTCTGTCACGCCACTGATAGAATCTGCGGTTTTCCGATTCTTTATCCTTCAAGATCGTTCCATCTGCAGCACATGAATGGTAGTTAAAAACAAAACAACAACATTAATATACGGAATAACTGCTGCCCAATGATGCGTGCATAACTCACAAGGTTTTATTTTAATAATTACTAAGGGCGCTCCATGTTGTTATCCAGACGTGCAATGACAAAAATTAATGGCCAGTCAATTTACACGCAGAGTACTAGTAGAACACTACCCTTAGGAATTGAATACCTTAATTAAGCCACTCACGAAAAGAATACCTTAATTAATTAGCCGTGCGGCGAACTCCACCCAGCAGACAGACAAGCGTGATGTGGCGGCACACCGAGATAGCAGGTCGAGGAGCAAAGCTTAGTGTGGTTGTCGCCTGAAGTTTGACCTCCACTATCCCGCCATCGACCGCGATGGATGTGCTCGAATCACGCCGCCGCCGACCTTGATGGTTGAGCTGTAACGCCCCGGATTCGATGCGCCAGGTGTCTTTCGTTTATTCGCTGTCGTTGCCATGTCATGTGCTTGCGTGTTGCACTTTGCCATGTCATCATCTGCATGTCATATCATGACATCATGTGCATCTCATTTTGCATACGTGTTCGTCTCATGCATCCGAGCATTTTCCCCGTTGTCCGTTTTCCAATCCGGCACTCCTATGTTCCCCGGCGCCCCCTTTTGCCTATTTTCGTGTGCGGGTGTTAAACGGTCTCGGAATGGACCGAGGTTTGCCAAGTGGCCTTGGTATAGCACCGGTAGACCGCCTGTCAAGTTTCGTGCCATTTGGACTTCGTTTGATACTCCATCGGTTAACCGGGTAACCGCAAAGGCCTCTTTTGGTGCAGCCCAACAACCCCTTCAAAGTGGCCCAAAACCCATCCAAACCCCTTCTATCATCTAGGCCGTTCGATCACGATCGCGTGGCCGCAAACCGCACTCCATTTGGAGCCTCCTAGCTCCTTCTACCTATATAAACTCCCCCTCCCCCGAAATTTCGGATCAAATCCACCCTAACCCAAGCCTTCCCCTACCTCGCGCCACCGGACAAAAATCCCCGCCGCCGAACATGTCCGCCCTCCACCTCGCTCCGGCCAATGGCGTAGCGCCACGTCACCCCGTCGCCGCCGCCAGCCTATCGCGCGCCGCCACCTCACCGCCTCTCTCTCTCCTCCCTCTGCGACCCGCGGAGCCCATCCGGGGCCCGCACGGGCCCAAGCCGCTGCCGCCGAAGCCCGCTCGCGCCCCGCCGCCCGCGCCACGGCGCCCGACCCCGCCGCCAACGACCGTCCTCGCCGCCGCCGCCTCCCGCAGTCCGCCGCCTCCGCGCGCCCCCGAGCCCGCGAGCTTCTCCGCTGCCCGTCGCCTTCTCGCCGGCGCGTCCCGCGCCCCGTGCCTGGCGCTGCGTCCTCGCCGCCATGCGTCGCCCGGCCGGCCGCCTCCCACGCGCCCCCGCCGGCGCCGCCCATCCCCGCGCCGCCTCCGGCCAGATCCAGGCCGGCGCCGCCCGGATCCGGCCGGCCCTGGCTCCCTCCGGCCTTCCCCGACCACGTCGGCGTCTTCCCCGCGCTCCGGCTAGCCCCAGCCACCGTCAACCTCGTCTCCGGCGAGATCCCGATCCGGCCGTTGACTTTCTTCGCGAGGGTATTTTCCACTAAGTCCCAGGATTTCAGCATTATGTGCCCCTGTTCATTGCATCGTGACTCTCTGTATACTGCTCCGTTTTGCCTGCATGATATATCGAAATGTTCATCTGGTTGTGCTCCTCATTTCGTTCCATTGTTCCATTTTCATTTGAGCTCTTCTTGATGCCCGAAATGCTGTTAGAAGAGGGCTATGTGATGTTAGTTTCAGATTCTCAGCAGAACATGCACTTTTTTCATTTTTGCCATGATTGATGTGTGCACCCTATGAACTTGAGCTCTACATGTGTTTTGAAATATGCCATGCCATCTTTACAGGAGTGTATGCCATTTATTTTTGTGATCTATGTGCTGACTAGAACAAGCTTGCTAAGTAGCCTCCGTGATGTTGCTGATTTCAGAGACTTAGAATTTCAACAAATCTTTGTCTGCTGTTATTTTTATGCCATGTATTCATGTTGCTACAGTGAGATCCATGCCTCTTTTGAGGATGATCAGTAAGGATGTTTTGTAGATATCATTATGATCTATCCATCCGTGCCTATGTTTGCATTTATGGAGCACCATAGCTAGACTCAATAGAGCTCTACTTTTGCTATAAAATGTTTGGCAAATTGTTTACGTGTTATTCAATTTTGCCAAGGTTGTTGTAGTTGATCCTTGCATGCTATGTTGTTGTTCTTGCTATGTCTAGCTTCTATGCCATGTCTAGTTGCTGGGTGTATTCTTAGTTTGTCATACAATGCCTCTTAGTGAGTGCATCGAGCTCGTAAACATGCCTACCTGTTATCTGTTTATGCCATGCTCCAGTTTTTCACCAAGTCTGAATCTGTTTATGTTTTTGCTATGTTCACATGCTTGCAATTGTATTTTCTGATCCCTTTTGGCTTATGGTCAGCAAGGTACTTTTGTTCTATGCCTTGATTAGATTCATGCCATGCTCTATTTTGACATGATAGCTTGCTGTAACATGTTGTTTGTTAGCTCTAAACATGCTAACCTGATGTTATTTCTGCCATGTCCTGAAATTCTGCTAAGTCTGTGAACCTGATATTATTTGCAATCTTGCCATGTCCTTTTGAGCATGTTCTAGTAGTTTCTGGAGATAGCTCAGTGTTCATGTTTTGTCACCCTTTACCTGTACATCATGTCCATGCCTTTTGTTTTCATGTTGAGATCCTGTAGCATGTTGTTTTGATGTTTGCTAGATGCCTACTTGCTGTTTTGGACAGATTGTTGTTATAACTTGTATAGGGTGTATGTGTTGAACCGTTGCTCCGTTTTGAGCATGCTATACATGAAACTTGCTTAGTTTTGCATGTAGCTTCATATTATCATGTTGCATCCTTGTTTTGAGGTGTTTGCTTGATGTTTGTATGCATTTTGCATCAATGCCATGCTTAACTTGTTTTGCTCATATCTTCTAGGCCGTAGCTCCGAATCTAATTAACTTTATATGTAACTTGGCTAGAATTTTTATTCAGATCAGGACCAATTTCGAAATTTGCATACGAGGACTTACCGGAATTGTTATATATTGTTTCCGGCCTCATTTAAACTTGCTTTGATGTGTTGTTCTTGTATGCATCATCTCTTGCCATGAGTAGCTTCATGTAGCCTTGTCATGCATCATACTTGGTTGAGCTTCATGCCTTGTTCATGTGTGGTGTGTTTACCGTCTTGTGTGCTTCTTCTCGATAGTTCCCCTTTCGTTGCGATCGTGAGGATTCGTTCGTCTACGCTTGGTTCGTCTTCGTGGCTTCATCTTCTTCATGGACTCGTTCTTATTCCTTGCGGGATTTCAGGCAAGATGACCGTCACCTTGGATCTCATTACTATCATTGCTATGCAAGTTGCTTCGTTCTATCGCTATGCTGCGCTACCTATCACTTCTGCTCAAGCCTCCCAAATTGCCATGAACCTCTGACCTTTGATACCCTTCCTAGCAAACCGTTGTTTTGGCTATGTTACCGCTTTGCTCGGCCCCTCTTATAGCGTTGCTAGTTGCAGGTGAAGATGAAGATTGCTCCATGTTGGATTATGTTTATGTTTATTGTTGGGATATCACAATATCTCTTATATTATTAATGCATCTATATACTTGGTAAAGGGTGGAAGGCTCGGCCTTATGCCTGGTGTTTTTTTCCACTCTTGCCGCCCTAGTTTCCGTCATATCGGTATTATGTTCCCGGATTTTGCGTCCCTAACGCGGTTGGGTGATTTATGGGACCCCCTTGACAGTTCGCCTTGAATAAGACTCCTCCAGCAAGGCCCAACCTTGGTTTTACCATTTGCCTCACCACCACCTATTTTCCCTTGGGAGTAATTAACCCAAGGGTCATCTTTATTAGCCCCCCCCCCCCCGGCCAATGCTTGTCTAAGTGTTGGTCCAAACTAGAGCCACTTGCGGTGCCGCCCCTGGGCAACTTGGGGTATCGTCAGTTGCCGTACGTAGTGTTCATCCGGTGTTGCCCTAAGGACGAGATATGTGCAGCTCCTATCGGGATGTCGGCGCATCGAGCGGTCTTGCTGGTCTTGTTTTATTACTGTCGAAATGTCTTGTAGCCGGGATTCCGAGACTGATCGGGTCTTCTCGGGGAGAAGGAATATCCTTCGTTGATCGCGAGAGCTTATCATGGGCTAAGTTGGGACACCCCTGCAGGGTTTGAACTTTCGAAAGCCGTGCCCGCGGTTATGGGCAGATGGGAATTTGTTAATGTCCGGTTGTAGCAAACTTGAAGTAAACTCTTCTAAAATACACCAACCGTGTGCATAACCGTGATGGTCTCTTTTCGGGGTTGATCGAGAGGAGAACACGGTTTCTGGGTTATGTCTGACGTAAGTAGGGGTTCAGGATCACTTCTTGATCATTACTAGTTGACGACCGCTTGCTTTGCTTCTCTTCTCGCTCTTATTTGCGTAAGTTAGCCACCATACATGCTTAGCTGGTGCTGCAAACCTCACCACTTTACCCCCTTCCTTACCCATTAAGCTTTGCTAGTCTTGATACCCATGGTAATGGGATTGCTGAGTCCTCGTGGCTCACAGATTACTACACCACCAGTTGCAGGTACAGGTTATGCGATGATCATGACGCGAGAGCGATGTTTATTTGTGTTGGAGTCCTTCTTCTACTTCTTCTTCAATTGAGGGATAGGTTCCAGGTCGGCAGCCTGGGCTAGCAGGGTGGATATTGTTTGAGTTTCTGTTTATGTTTCATCCGTAGTCGGATGTTGATTTTGTATATGATATACTGTTGTATTCATGAGACATTGTATGACTTGGTTGTATCCTCACTATTATGTAATGTTGATGTAATGATATCCACCTTGCAAAAGCGTCTTCAAGATGCGTTTCTATCCTTGGTGGGACCTTCGAGTTCCTTTAGGATAGGATCGCATCTTGGGCGTGACAAGTTGGTATCAGAGCCTCGACCGACCTTAGGAGCCCCCCTTGATTGATCGTGTAGTTTGGCCGATGTCGAGTCTAGAAGAAAAAATTTTGGAGTCTAGTTATATCGGAGAGTAGGAATTCTTTTTACTCCTCTGCCCCTTCGTCGCTCTGGTAAGGAATCTTGACGTAGGTGTTTTGAACTACTCCTCTTCCCTTTCAAATTTTTCTTTAGGATCACGCGGTTAGTTTTTGTTCGTTGTCCTTCCTCTTTATCCGGTGCATCTCTCGTCAAGTTGATTCGACCCTCTTTGTTTTTTCGTGAGATCAATCCTCAGTTCTTACTCCGACGTCGTTGTTTCCCTGTCCGAAGTTGTCCTTGTTTTTCCCACCCGCCCACCCTTTTTCTTCTCGGAACCGGAGTTTGTAATCGAGTATCCATCCTACTCGTGCGAAGCCTTTGCTTTCTCTCCTCAGTTATTTCAACCAGTGTTTTTTCTCTTCAAGTTACTCGTCGATTCCTCGTCAAGTTGCCTGTGTTTTCCCGCCCTCCCACCCTTTTTCTTCCCGGAGTCTGAGTCTCTTTCGACCATCAATTTCATTCGTGTGGAGTATCTTCAGTCTTTCCTCAATTGTCTTAACCGGTGAAGTCTCGTCTAGTTCATCAATGTTCGTCTTTTTTTCTTTCTGGTGGATTTCAAATCAATTTTCTCAGTTCAATCATTTTCTTTCCCTCAGCTCAAATATTTCCCTTTGCTCGTTCGCCTCTCGCCATTTTATTATTCCGGAGTGTTGAAGGCATCTCAGAAGATTCATATTTGCATTCAATTATTTCGAGGTTGTCACCTCATTCAAATCTTTCAATAGTTCCGGTGCATCATTTCTCAGTCGCAATCCTTTCCAACGGTGTTTCTTTTTAGTAGGCCCTAACCCACAGGTCTTTTCCCAGGATCTTACCTGACTCTTCTGAATTTCCCGGAGGTATTCTCTAGTTCTTTTGAAATTTGACGTAAGTATGAATGTCATCAGTCAGATGCTCTCTCCAAGATCGATTTCAAATCATTTTCATTGTTGGCTCAACCTCTTTGTTTTTCATTTCCCCGGAGTATCCCGACAATTTTGGTGTTGTTTCTCGTCGTCATTCTCAACTTTTGAAGACCGAACAAGAGTTTTTCTCGTAAATCTTGTCCGTTCTCCCGGAGATTCGCGGTACCCTATCTAATTGTTTCTAGGCGTGCAATTCTTTTCATCCATCCAGAGTATTTCAGGAGTTGTTTTCTCTTTCGATCATCCGGAGGCCATCTTTTAAGAAGATTTCTTCATTCTAAGTTTTCAGATTTGTTCTCCAATTATTCTATAGCCGTGCCCCTTCGTTCGTCTCAATATTCTTCCGGTGCTTCATTCAAGTATTCTTCAATCAGTTCACGATCTCTTTGTTCGTTTGTCGCTAAATGCCCTCAAGTATCTTCGTGATTGCTCTAATTCTTCCTGGTGATTCTTTCTCTTTTCTTCGTTCATTGTCATTTCTTATGGTGGTTCGTTCAAGATTTATTTCTGTTCTTTTCACATACATTCATTCGTTCTTTCCAATCCTACCGGTGGTTCGTCGAAGACCTTCCAAAAATTTGGCACTATATCCCCCCTTGATCCTTTTTAAACGCAGATAAGTGGTATGCGATCCATTGCTCTCATCAATCTAATTGGTGGAGGATAAGCATAACATAATTCTTATTCTCATTTCATCGTGGTCAAGTTGATTAATTCTTTCTTCGGAGATTGTTCATGTTGAATAATTTCTCGGTTCTAAGTTGTTCGTATTTTGTTTTCCAGAGTTCCAAGTCTTCTCGCCTGTCTCGCCGCGAAGCTCCATGCGAATCATCGCAAGGCTTAACCTTATTCCTTTCATCCTTTGATTTTATCTCGTCATCCTTTTGTTACCGGAGTTCTTCACGGTGGTTCGCAATGATTTGATTCATTCTTCAAGTGTTCATCAAGACTCTTGTTGAAGGAGCTCAAGTATCTTTTCTTCTTGCATCTTGAAGTGCAATTAATTCTCCGTATTCTTTCGAAGTGGAGTTTTCCATTTCTTCATTCTCTCTCAGCTATACAATCTTTTTCCGTTGGTGGTCGGTTAGCACCTCGTAATTTGAGATGTTATCCATAAGTCCACGACAAGCTTATTCTTTTGTTGTTGATTTTCTCAACAACTTCGTTCAATCTTTTCTTTGCATGGATGCTTATATTCCATTCGTGGTAGAAGTTGTCATTTTCTTCCCTGTTCTTTTCATTCCACTATTTCAATTCTTCCGGAGGCATTGTGTTGTTTCTCTCGTCAAGTGTCATGCCATCTTGTTAAGTTCATGTTCTATCCTTTCCTTGTTCAGCTGGAGTGCCACTTAAATTCTTTCATTCATATTCCGCTTCTATCTTGTTCTAACCGGAGTGGTTGCGAATTCATTTTTGTTTCGGAGCTTTGATTCTCGTCATATTCATCATTTCTTTTCCTACTCGAGAGTTCTCGACTTTGTTCATCCTCTCTCTTTTGTTCTTTTCACCTCATCCTCATTTCTCCCCGTCTCGGTCCTAAGATCTCGGGACGAGATCTCTTGTTAGTAGAGGAGAGTTGTAACGCCCCGGATTCGATGCGCCAGGTGTCTTCCGTTTATTCGCCGTCGTTGCCATGTCATGTGCTTGCGTGTTGCACTTTGCCATGTCATCATCTGCATGTCATATCATGACATCATGTGCATCTCATTTTCCATACGTGTTCGTCTCGTGCATCCGAGCATTTTCCCCATTGTCTGTTTTCCAATCCGGCACTCCTATGTTCCCCGGCGCCCCCTTTTGCCTCTTTTCGTGTGCGGGTGTTAAACGGTCTCGGAATGGACCGAGGTTTGCCAAGTGGCCTTGGTATAGCACCGGTAGACCGCCTGTCAAGTTTCGTGCCATTTGGACTTCGTTTGATACTCCATCGGTTAACCGGGTAACCGCGAAGGCCTCTTTTGGTGCAGCCCAACAACCCCTTCAAAGTGGCCCAAAACCCATCCAAACCCCTTCTATCATCTAGGCCGTTCGATCACGATCGCGTGGCCGCAAACCGCACTCCATTTGGAGCCTCCTAGCTCCTTCTACCTATATAAACTCCCCCTCCCCCGAAATTTCGGATCAAATCCACCCTAACCCTAGCCTTCCCCTACCTCACGCCACCGGACAAAAATCCCCGCCACGGACATGCCCGCCCTCCACCTCGCTCCAGCCAATGGCGTCGCGCCACGTCACCCCGTCGCCGCCGCCAGCCTATCGCGCGCCGCCACCTCACCGCCTCTCTCTCTCTCCTCCCTCCGCGGCCCGCGGAGCCCATCCGGGGCCCGCACGGGCCCAAGCCGCCGCCGCCGAAGCCCGCTCGCGCCCCGCCTCCCGCGCCTCGGCGCCCGACCCCGCCGCCGACGACCGTCCTCGCCGCCGCCGCCTCCCGCAGTCCGCCGCCTCCGCGCGCCCCCGAGCCGGCGAGCTTCTCCGCTGCCCGTCGCCTTCTCGCCGGCGCGCCCCGCGCCCCGCGCCTGGCGCCGCGTCCTCGCCGCCGTGCGCCGCCCGGCCGGCCGCCTCCCACGCGCCCCCGCCGGCGCCGCCCATCCCCGCGCCACCTCCGGCCAGATCCAGGCCGGCGCCGCCCGGATCCGGCCGGCCCTGGCTCCCTCCGTCCTTCCTCGACCATGCCGGTGTCTTCCCCGCGCTCCGGCTAACCCCAGCCACCGTCAACCTCGTCTCCGGCGAGATCCCGATCCGGCCGTTGACTTTCTTCGCGAGGGTATAATTCCACTAAGTCCCAGGATTTCAGCATTATGTGCCTCTGTTCATTGCATCGTGACTCTCTGTATACTGCTCCGTTTTGCGTCCATGATATACCGAAATGTTCATCTGCTTGTGCTCCTCATTTCGTCCCATTGTGTCATTTTCATTTGAGCTCTTTTTGACGCCCGAAATGTTGTTAGAAGAGGGCTATGTGATGTTAGTTTCAGATTCTCAGCAGAACATGCAATTTTGTCATTTTTGCCATGATTGATGTGTGCACCCTATGAACTTGAGCTCTACATGTGTTTTGAAATATGTCATGCCATCTTTACAGGAGTGTATGCCATGTATTTTTGTGATCTATGTGCTGACTAGAACAAGCTTGCTAAGTAGCCTCCGTGATGTTGCTGATTTCAGAGACTTAGAATTTCAACAAATCTTTGTCTGCTGTTATTTTTATGCCATGTATTCATGTTGCTACAGTGAGATCCATGCCTCTTTTGAGGATGATCAGTAATGATGTTTTGTAGATATCGTTATGATCTAACCATCCGTGCCTCTGTTTGCATTTATGGAGCACCATAGCTAGACTCAATAGAGCTCTACTTTTGCTATAAAATGTTCCTGGCAGATTGTTTACGTCTTATTCAATTTTGCCAAGGTTGTTGTAGTTGATCCTTGCATGCTATGTTGTTGTTCTTGCTATGTCTAGCTTCTATGCCATGTCTAGTTGTTGGGTGTATTCTTAGTTTGTCATGCAAAGCCTCTTAGTGAGTGCATCGAGCTCGTAAACATGCCTACCTGTTATCTGTTTATGCCATGCTCCAGTTTTTCACCAAGTCTGAATCTGTTTATGTTTTTGCTATGTTCACATGCTTGCAATTGTATTTTCTGATCCCTTTTGGCTTATGGTCAGCAAGGTACTTTTGTTCTATGCCTTGATTAGATTCATGCCATGCTCTATTTTGACATGATAGCTTGCTGTAACATGTTGTTTGTTAGCTCTAAACATGCTAACCTGATGTTATTTCTGCCATGTCCTGAAATTCTGCTAAGTCTGTGAACCTGATATTATTTGCAATCTTGCCATGTCCTTTTGAGCATGTTCTAGTAGTTTCTGGAGATAGCTCAATGTTCATGTTTTGTCACCCTTTACCTGTACATCATGTCCATGCCTTTTGTTTTCATGTTGTGATCCTGTAGCATGTTGTTTTGATGCTTGCTAGATGCCTACTTGCTGTTTTGGACAGATTGTTGTTATAACTTGTATAGGGTGTATGTGTTGAACCGTTGCTCCGTTTTGAGCATGCTATACATGAAACTTGCTTAGTTTTGCATGTAGCTTCATATTATCATGTTGCATCCTTGTTTTGAGGTGTTTGCTTGATGTTTGTATGCATTTTGCATCAATGCCATGCTTAACTTGTTTTGCTCATATCTTCTAGGCCGTAGCTCCGAATCTAATTAACTTTATATGTAACTTGGCTAGAATTTTTATTCAGATCAGGACCAATTTCGAAATTTGCATACGAGGACTTACCGGAATTGTTATATATTGTTTCCGGCCTCATTTAAACTTGCTTTGATGTGTTGTTCTTGTATGCATCATCTCTTGCCATGAGTAGCTTCATGTAGCCTTGTCATGCATCATACTTGGTTGAGCTTCATGCCTTGTTCATGTGTGGTGTGTTTACCGTCTTGTGTGCTTCTTCTCGATAGTTCCCCTTTCGTTGCGATCGTGAGGATTCGTTCGTCTACGCTTGGTTCGTCTTCGTGGCTTCATCTTCTTCATGGACTCGTTCTTATTCCTTGCGGGATTTCAGGCAAGATGACCGTCACCTTGGATCTCATTACTATCATTGCTATGCAAGTTGCTTCGTTCTATCGCTATGCTGCGCTACCTATCACTTCTGCTCAAGCCTCCCAAATTGCCATGAACCTCTGACCTTTGATACCCTTCCTAGCAAACCGTTGTTTTGGCTATGTTACCGCTTTGCTCGGCCCCTCTTATAGCGTTGCTAGTTGCAGGTGAAGATGAAGATTGCTCCATGTTGGATTATGTTTATGTTTATTGTTGGGATATCACAATATCTCTTATATTATTAATGCATCTATATACTTGGTAAAGGGTGGAAGGCTCGGCCTTATGCCTGGTGTTTTTTTCCACTCTTGCCGCCCTAGTTTCCGTCATATCGGTATTATGTTCCCGGATTTTGCGTCCCTAACGCGGTTGGGTGATTTATGGGACCCCCTTGACAGTTCGCCTTGAATAAGACTCCTCCAGCAAGGCCCAACCTTGGTTTTACCATTTGCCTCACCACCACCTATTTTCCCTTGGGAGTAATTAACCCAAGGGTCATCTTTATTAGCCCCCCCCCCCCCGGCCAATGCTTGTCTAAGTGTTGGTCCAAACTAGAGCCACTTGCGGTGCCGCCCCTGGGCAACTTGGGGTATCGTCAGTTGCCGTACGTAGTGTTCATCCGGTGTTGCCCTAAGGACGAGATATGTGCAGCTCCTATCGGGATGTCGGCGCATCGAGCGGTCTTGCTGGTCTTGTTTTATTACTGTCGAAATGTCTTGTAGCCGGGATTCCGAGACTGATCGGGTCTTCCCGGGGACAAGGAATATCCTTCGTTGATCGCGAGAGCTTATCATGGGCTAAGTTGGGACACCCCTGCAGGGTTTGAACTTTCGAAAGTCGTGCCCGCGGTTATGGGCAGATGGGAATTTGTTAATGTACGGTTGTAGCAAACTTGAAGTAAACTCTTCTAAAATACACCAACCGTGTGCGTAACCGTGATGGTCTCTTTTCGGGGTTGATCGAGAGGAGAACACGGTTTCTGGGTTATGTCTGACGTAAGTAGGGGTTCAGGATCACTTCTTGATCATTACTAGTTGACGACCGCTTGCTTTGCTTCTCTTCTCGCTCTTATTTGCGTAAGTTAGCCACCATACATGCTTAGCCGCTGCTGCAAACCTCACCACTTTACCCCCTTCCTTACCCATTAAGCTTTGCTAGTCTTGATACCCATGGTAATGGGATTGCTGAGTCCTCGTGGCTCACAGATTACTTGTAACGCCCTCGATGCGGCTATATCTCCCACGTGTCGAGGCACGACTTAGAGGCATAACCGCATTGAAAGCAATGTCGCAAGTGAGGTAATCTTCACACAATCCATGTAATAAATAAAGGGGAAAGATACATAGTTGGCTTACAACCGCCACTTCACACAAGTACATAAATAACATCCATCAAACAGATTACACTCAAGGTCCGACTACGGTACCAAAATGAAAGAAGACTACCCCAAATGCTAAACAGATCCCCGGATCCCCGGATCACCCAACATAGTAACGGCCACGTTCCTCGTCGAACTCCCAAGTGAGCTCGGTCGCGTCATCTGCACTGACATCGTTGGTACCTGCAGCTGTGGTGATAATATCTGTGAGTCACGGGGACTCAGCAATCTCACACCCGCGAGATCAAGACTATTTAAGCTTAAAGGTGGGAAAAGGGGTTTGTGAGGTGGAGCTGCAGCAAGCGACTAGCATATGGTGGCTACAGCGCAAGAGAGAGCGAGAAGAGAAGGCAAAGCACGGTCGTGAAACTAGAAGTGATCAAGAAGTGATCCTGAAACGACCTACGTCAGGCATAACTCCAACAACCGTGTTCATTTCCCGGACCCCACCGAGAAGAGACCATCACGGTTACACACGCGGTTGATGTGTTTTAGTTAAGGTCAACTTCGGGTTTTCTACAACCGGACATCAACAAATTCCCATCTGCCTCATAACCGCGGGCACGGCTTTCGAAAGATAATACCCTGCAGGGGTGTCCCAACTTAGCCCATGATAAGCTCTCACGGTCAACGAAGGATATTCCTTCTATCGGGAAGACCCGATCAATCTCGGAATCCCGGACTACAAGACATTTCGACAGCAACAAAACAAGTCCAGCAAAGCCGCCCGATTGTGCCGACAAATCCTGATAGGAGCTTCACATATCTCGGTCTCAGGGCACATCCGGATGAACACTACGTACGGCAACCGAAGATACCCCAAGTTTCCTCAGGGCGGCACCGCAAGTGGCTCTAGTTGGACCAGCAATCGAAGGAGAACTGGCCCGGGGGGGTTAAAATAAAGATGACCCTTGAGTCTGCAGAACCCAAGGGAAAAAAGGCTAGGTGGCAAATGGTAAAACCAATGTTGGGCCTTGCTGGAAAAGTCTCATTCAAAGCAAACTGTCAAGGGGGTCCCATAAATCACCCAACCGTGTAAGGAACGCAAACTCCGGGAACATAACACCGGTATGACGGAAACTAGGGTGGCAAGAGTGGAACAAAACACCAGGCATAAGGCCGAGCCTTCCACCCTTTACCAAGTATATAGATGCATTAATTAAATAAGAGGTATTGTGATATCCCAACAAGTAAACATGTTCCAATAAGGAACAACAAGTCCATGTTCCAACAAGGAACAAACTTCATCTTCACCTGCAACTAGCAACGCCATAAGAGGGGCTGAGCAAAAGCGGTAACATAGCCAAACAACGGTTTGCTAGGACATGGATGGTTAGGGGCTGACAAGGCAATATAGGAGGCATGATATAGCAAGTGGTAGGTATCGCAGCATAGGCATAGCGAAAGAGCGAGCAATCTAGCAAGCAAAGATAGAAGTGATTTCGAGGGTATGGTCATCTTGCCTGCAAGGTTCTCAGAGTTGTCGAAAGCTTGGTCCTCGAAAGCGTTCTCAACAGGTTCCTCGTGCACGTACTCGTCTCCCGGCTCTACCCAAGACAAGAGAACAAGCAAAGGAACCAATATCAACCACGATGCAATGCGCAAGCAACATGATGCAAAACATGGCATGATATGCGAGAGGTGTTATGCAATGCGATTGCATGCTCCGGAAGGACAAGGGTGAACAAGGCATAATCTTGGCAAACCAAGCATGCCACTGGATAGATGAGGTGATTTCGGTTGAAATCGATATAAAGATCACCGGAATCGGATGCACGGTTTGCAAATGGCAAGCAATACAAGAATGACACGAATCTGCCATAAACAGCATGATGCTACTTAGCAAGCAACAATTAATTAAGCTACTGCACCCAAACATGGCAACAAAGCATATGACAGTAATCAACTCAAGATGCACGACAAAAGATGAATACTGAGCTACGGCTAATCCACATCATAACAGGTCCATACAATCATGGCAAAAGTGCAAACGATAACAAGTTCCCAGACTTAGTGAAATTATCAATGTAGCAGAAACTAACATCAGGATGACATGTTCAGAGCAACGAAACAACATGCTACAGGTTTGGAACATAGCAAAGAAAGGCATGGCATGAATCTACTCAAGGCACTTGACAAAAGTTCTTTACTGAACATAAGCCAAAAAGGATCAGAAAACATGATTACACCCATGTCAAATAGTCAAGTTTCGTTACAGGTTTCAGACTTTGCAGAAAACTGGACATGTCAAAAACAGATAACAACTAGGCATGTTCGTGAGCTCGATGCACTCACTACAGGGCATTTCATGATAAACTAAGCATACATACATCAAGAATACATGGCATTGTAACAATACATGGCAAGAATAACATCATATCATGCAAGGATCAACTACACCAGGCTTGGCAAAATCGAATAACACGTCAACAATCTGTCAGCAACATTTTGAAGCAAAAGTAGAGCTCGATTGACTCAAGCTATGTCACTCAATAATTGCAAACAAAGGCATGTATGGATTAAGCAAATACTCAAGTTCAATACTCTCTTACTGATCATACTCAAATTATGCATGGATCTCTCAGAAACAACAAGAATACATGGCATGAAAATAACAGCAGTCAGGGACTTAGTGAAATCACTAAGTCTCTGGAATCAGCAACATCAAGATACCTAGTTTGCATGCTTGTGCTAGTCACCACATAGATCACAAAAATACATGGCAAAATCCTCTGGATAGGTAACATGGCATATTACAAAACTCATGTAGGACTCAACTTCATAGGAGGTACACATCAATCATGGCAAAAATGACAAAAGTGCATGTTCAGATAAAATCCAACAACTAACATCACTTAGCCCTCTTCTAACAGCATTTCGGGCATCAACATGACTTCAAATGAAAATGATGCAATGGAAGAAAATGTTGTACTCTTTGAGGCGAACAATTCGACATATTATACGCACGAATCGGAGCTACGGATGAAAAGTTACAGTGCGATGAACAGGTGATGATATTGTAAAAATCTCAGGGACTTAGAGATATTTTGAGAGGGGGAAGACCCTAGATCTGAGATCCGGCGGCACGCGGCCCGAGGCGGTCTCCGGCGACGGCGGCGACGACGGCTAGGTGCGGCTGCGGCGGGGAAGGCGACGGTGCGAGGACGGAGCGACGACGGCGGCGGGGAACGGCGGCGAGGCGCGGGACGCCCGCGGGTGGCGCGACTCCGGCGCGGCGGCGGCGTGACTCCGGCGAGGGGCGGCGTTCCGGCGAGGGGCGAGCACGGCGGAGTGGGATCCGGGCAGCGAGGCGGCGGAGCAGGCGGGAGCAGCCGGGCGTGGGGCGGCTCGGGGTCGGGCCCGGTCGCGGCCCGGGGCGGGCTCCCCGTGGGCTCGGCGGGCCCGCGCGATGGAAGGCGCGGCTGGGGCGAAGGAGGCCAGGTGGCGGCCCGTGGTAGGCCGATCCGGCGGCCGGGTGGCGGCGCAGCCACTGGGACGTCGCCAAGTGGCACTGGCGAGGTGGCTGGCGCCGGATTTGGAGGGGGAAGGCGGCGGCGCAGCCCCCGAGGTGGGAGGAGGCGGCGAAAACGAGGAGGGGGTTAGGGTTGGACTTGACCTGAGATTTCGGGGGAGAGGGTATATTTATAGGTAGAAGGAGCTAGGGAACTCCAAATGGAGTGCGGTTTTCGGCCACGCGATCGTGATCGAACGGCGGAGGACATGGGAGTGACTTAGATGGGTTATTGGGCTGTTTTGAAGGGGTGTTGGGCTGCAACACACACGAGGCCTTCACGGTTACCCGGTTAACCGTTGGAGTACCAAACGAACTCCGATTGACCCGAAACTTGACAGGCGGTCTACCGGTGCTATACCAAGGCCACATGTCAAACCTCGGTCCATTCCGAGAATGTTTAATACCCGCTCACGAAGAAATGTATAAGGGGACGCCGGGAGACATAGGAGCGCCGGATTGCAAAACGGACAACGGGAAAGATGCTCGGATTTATGAGACGAACACGTATGCGAATGCGATGCACATGATGACATGATATGAAATGCATGACATGACCAAAATGCAAAACGGAGAGAACCCAACCACGGAGGGAATATCATAACACATAGCCGGAAATGGCAAGAGTTGGATTACAATTATGGCAAGTTACATCTGGGGCGTTACAACACACCACCACTACGAGAGGATCTCGTCACGAGATCTAGGACTGAAAGAACTCCGGATACTCAGAACGTAGGTGGTCTTCACGCTCCCAGGTGGCTTCTCGGTCTGAATGATGTGACCATTTCACTTTGAGGAATTTGATTGACTTGTTGCGAGTCTTGCGCTCAGTTGTCTCAAGAATAGCAACTGGATGCTCATGATAGGACAAATCTTCTTGAAGATCAATCTCTTCGAAGTTGATGGTGCGCTCAGGCGTCTTGAAGCACTTGCGTAGCTGTGACACGTGGAAGACATCGTGCACATTTGCAAAGTTGGAGGGGAGCTCAAGTTGATAGGCGAGATCGCCTCGTTTCCCGATGATCTTGAAGGGACCGACATATCTGGGAGCAAGTTTCCCCTTGATACCGAAGCGACGAGCTCCTTTCATTGGCGAGACACGGAGGTAAACATGGTCTCCGATCTCGAATGCCACATCTCGGTGTTTGCTGTCGTAATAGCTCTTCTGGCGCGACTGCGCGGCTTTGAGGTTCTCACGAATCACCTTGCACATAGCCTCAGCCTCTGTGATCAAATCATTGCCGAGCAATTGACGTTCACCGGTTTCAGACCAGTTGAGAGGAGTACGGCACTTTCTGCCATAGAGAATCTCGAATGGGGATTTGCCCGAGCTGGCTTGAAAACTGTTGTTGTAAGAGAATTCAGCATAAGGAAGACAATCCTCCCACTTCATGCCGAAAGAGATAACACAGGCTCTGAGCATATCTTCAAGAATTTGATTGACACGCTCAACTTGTCCACTAGTCTGAGGGTGGAACGCTGTGCTGAAGCGGATGTTGGTGCCCATGGCCGTCTGAAAAGAATCCCAAAATTTGGAGGTAAAGATGCTGCCACGGTCTGAAGAGATCAATTGCGGAATGCCGTGCAAAGAGACAATTCTGGAGGTGTAGAGCTCTGCCAGCTGCGCTGCTGTGATAGACTCTTTGATAGGAAGAAAATGAGCCACTTTGGTGAGCTTGTCGATGACGACGAAGATAGCATCATTTCCATGCTTGGACTTAGGAAAACCAGTCACGAAGTCCATTTCGATATGATCAAACTTCCATTCTGGAATAGCAAGAGGTTGGAGAAGACCAGCTGGTCGTTGGTGTTCTGCTTTCACCCTTCTGCAGACATCACACTCATTCACAAATTGAGCGATCTCACGCTTCATTCGAGTCCACCAATACGACTGCTTGAGGTCATGGTACATCTTCGAACTTCCAGGATGAATAGACAGGAGAGAATTGTGCGCTTCGTTCATAATGACTTTACGAAGATCACCCTTTGGAACCACGATCCGGTCCTCGAAGAAAAGAGTATCTTTGTCATCAATTCGATAGCACTTGTATTTGGGGATGCTCTTTTCAATACCACGTTTCACCTTCTTCACCATGGTATCCAACAATTGTGCCTCACGAATCTGATCTTCCAAAGTAGGGGAGACGATGAGGTTGGCAAGAAAACCTTGAGGAACAACTTGGAGATTCAACTTGCGGAAAGCTTCACAAAGATCCGGTTGAAAGGGCTTGAGGCTTAAGCTGTTGCAGTAAGCCTTCCTGCTCAAAGCGTCTGCAATCACATTAGCCTTGCCTGGAGTGTACTCAATACTCGGATTATACTCTTGAATCATTTTGACCCATCGAGTTTGCCTGAGGTTGAGATGAGGCTGAGTGAAGATGTACTTGAGACTCTTGTGATCGGTGAAAATGTCCACTTTCCTTCCCAACAGGAGATGCCTCCATGTTATTAGTGCGTGGACAACTGCCGCCAACTCGAGATCGTGGGTGGGGTAGTTCCTTTCATTTGGCTTCAACTGGCGAGAGGTATAGGCAACAACCTTCTTCTCTTGCATTAAGACAGCACCGAGGCCCTGGAGAGAAGCATCACAGAATACTTCATAAGGCTTTGATTCGTCAGGAGGAGTCAGAACTGGAGCAGTGACGAGTTTCTCTTTGAGAGTGTTGAAAGCAACGTCGCACTCAGGAGACCAGACATATTTCACACGCTTTTGGAGGAGGTTGGAAAGAGGCTTAGCAATCTTGGAGAAATTCTCAACGAATCTTCTGCAATAGCTTGCAAGTCCAAGAAAACTGCGAAGCTGCTTGACATTCTGAGGAGGATTCCAATTCAAAACTGCAGACACCCTCTCTGGATTAACAGCGATGCCCTTGGCAGAGATGATATGACCAAGATAAAGAACTTCATCAAGCCAGAATTCACATTTGGAGAACTTCGCATATAATTGATACTCTCTGAGCTTGTCGAGTACCAATCGCAAATGTTTGGCATGATCCTTCTTATTCTTGGAGAAGACCAAAATATCATCAAGATAGACCAAGACAAATTCGTTGATGTAGGGGTTGAAGATGAAATTCATCAAGCGAGTGAAATACGGAGGAGCATTGACGAGGCCGAAAGACATGACAGTATATTCATAAGAACCAAAGCTTGTTCTGAATGCTGTCTTGGGAATATCTTCTTCACGAATGCGAATCTGATGATAACCCATACGAAGGTCAAGCTTGGAGAACACCTTAGCACCTTTGAGTTGCTCAAATAGCTCATTGATGTTGGGAAGTGGGTACTTGTTCTTGATAGTCTTCTTGTTCAATGGACGGTAATCGACGCAAAGTTGGTCCGTGCCATCCTTCTTCTTGACAAAAAGAACACCACAACCCCAAGGAGAAGAACTCGGTCTGATCAGACCCAGACGTTCTTGTTTATCGAGTTGAATCTTCAATTCCTTGAGCTCATCTGGTCCAAGCTTGTAAGGACGCTTGCAAACGGGTTCCGTGCCAGGTTCAAGTTCAATAACGAATTCAACTGGCCGACGGGGAGGCATACCCGGAAGCTCTTCTGGAAAAACATCTTGGTACTCACAAACAACTGGAATCTGAGAGATAGCCTCCAATTCATCATTCTCATTGAGAGAAAACAACTGAATGGTATCGTCACGAGAAGCATAGATGATCACATCGTTAGAAGAGTGAGTCGATTTGATTTCCCTGGCAGCACACTCAAGCTGAGCCTTGTGCTTAGAAAGCCAGTCCATCCCGAGAATGAGATCAATATCAGAATCACCAAGAACAACTGGTTTAGACAAGAATTTATAGTCCCCCATCTTGATAGAAACATCCGGGACACAAACATTAGATGTCATTTGCTTGCCCGGGGACACAATCTTCAACGGAAAAGGAATCTTTTCGGTCACAAACTCATGCTTAGCAACAAAAGGTCTCGAAATGAAAGAAAGCGATGCACCAGTATCAAATAAGACTTTGGCAGGAATATCATTAACAGGAAGATTACCCATGATCACTTCAGAAGACTCCTCTGCTTGAGCTGCATTCAACATGTTCACCTTGGCATGCTTAGGATTATGCTTGACCACTGCATTGCTGGAAGATTTCACAGGAGGAGGAGGCGGAAGGCGCCTCTGGTTGAAGCACTTGTTCGCATAGTGACCCTTCTGCTGACATTTGTTACAAGTCACCTCTGAGAGCGGACGATGGTAAGGAGCACTTGGCCTTGGAGCTTGATTCTGAGACTTGTTCTGATAGCCAGGGTTGGGTGGGTGGGAAGATCCACGGCCACTTTAATTCTTCTGCTGATAAGGCTGACGGAACGGAGGAGGAGGAGGCAACCAGAACTTCTGTTGCTTAGCTGCCACAAGTGAGGAAGAAGAAGACTGAACTGCGTCTCTGACTCTCTTCTTAGAAGCCTCATACTTGAGCTGAGCAGCTTCTTGTTTCAGTGCCATGTTGTAGAATTCATCATACTTTAATGGCTCGAAAAGCACGAGAGCAAGTTGCAGATCTTCTCTGAGACCACGCCTGAACTGGTAGATCATACTCTTCTCATCAGGGATGTCTTGCCTTGCAAAACGAGAGAGTTTCTGAAACTGAGTGTTGTATTGATAGACAGACATGGTGCCTTGCTTGAGATTGCGGAATTCCTCACGCTTAAGCTCAACAACACTTTCTGGAATGTGGTGCGCTTTGAAGTCACGACGGAAATCATCCCAAGTGATCACACGACCTCCTCTGGAATCTTTGTATTGCTGGAACCACTCAGCAGCTTGATCTTTGAGTTGAAAAGAGGCAAACTTGACAAAGTCCTCAGTTCTCACATTGCTGCACTCGAAATGCTTGCTGATGTCCACGAGCCAATCATCAGCGTCTGTGGCCTCGACACAGTAGCTGAAGGTCTTTGGCTGATTAGCAAGGAACTGGTTCAGTGAAGCGAAATGCGGCTGATTGTTGCCTTGGCCTTGATTCTCTTGATTAGCTTGACCCTGGTTGCAATCTTGCAAGAGCTGAATCAGAATCTGAGCATTGGCATTTGTGGCAGTCATCAGGGCCTGCCAAGCTTCCGGAGGCGGAGGTGGTGGCGGAGGGTTAGTCTGGTTCCCGTCATTGCGTTCCGGATTCTGACGCGTTGGTAGAGCCATCCTGTAGAGGGTGACATCCATTAGCATCTTGACAGAGATATATTGAAGCTGAATCAAAGGAACGAAATTGCAACATATAGTCTTCACAATTAACATTCGAACGAGAATGAACGAATGAATTCCAATGTAAGTCATCACACTTCCAAAATTGAGAAGCCACTTAGAACATGGTAAGGAATAAAATCAACAAGGTACGGAAGTGAACAAATACTTGGTAAGGATTACCCAATCACAAACCAAATATCTGCGGAAGAAATACTAAAGCTACAAGAATTCCCACTTATAAACTCCCGAAACTTTCTGGTTATGCAATCAGGTGTTGGGGATACAGGGGAAGCATAATATCTCACCCAAACTAGCAAATCCTACAACCAGCTGTATCCATCCTTCAACACATAACCAAGAAACCTTCGGAAATCGTCTACCTCAACCTTCGAAAACACATCCGTTATACAAGTCATGGCAATACCCCCGCACTCGCCACAGTACTGGGCTATCAGGGTTATCTCACCAACAACTGTACAAAAGAGATTTTCGATGTCGGCGTACTAAACTCAGGTATTCCAAAACCGCAAGATAAAATTATGACGACAACACCTCGGAGCTCAACTCCCCGGGACACTGCCACAACCCCTAAATGTCAGGAGGCAACCAAGACAATGTTGTCATCATAAAACCATCGGAACGATTGTAATATACCCGCGTGATCCTAAAAAAAATTTTAGTGAAATTTGAGAAGAGAAGAGTCAAAACTCTACGTCAGGATGCCTTACCAGAAGGTCGAAGGGACTGGGGAGTAAAAAGAATTCCTAAACTCTCCGATATATAATTCCTAAAAGACTCAAAACATTTTTTTTCTAGACACAACTCGGCCACTAAAGACGATCAAACAGTGGGGGCTCCTAAGGTCGGGGAAAGGCTCTGATTACCAACTTGTAACGCCCTCGATGCGGCTATATCTCCCACGTGTCGAGGCACGACTTAGAGGCATAACCGCATTGAAAGCAATGTCGCAAGTGAGGTAATCTTCACACAATCCATGTAATAAATAAAGGGGAAAGATACATAGTTGGCTTACAACCGCCACTTCACACAAGTACATAAATAACATCCATCAAACAGATTACACTCAAGGTCCGACTACGGTACCAAAATGAAAGAAGACTACCCCAAATGCTAAACAGATCCCCGGATCACCCAACTGGGCTCCACTACTGATCATCTGGAAAAGAAACATAGTAACGGCCACGTTCCTCGTCGAACTCCCAAGTGAGCTCGGTCGCGTCATCTGCACTGACATCGTTGGTACCTGCAGCTGTGGTGATAATATCTGTGAGTCACGGGGACTCAGCAATCTCACACCCGCGAGATCAAGACTTTAAGCTTAAAGGTGGGAAAAGGGGTTTGTGAGGTGGAGCTGCAGCAAGCGACTAGCATATGGTGGCTACAGCGCAAGAGAGAGCGAGAAGAGAAGGCAAAGCACGGTCGTGAAACTAGAAGTGATCAAGAAGTGATCCTGAAACGACCTACGTCAGGCATAACTCCAACAACCGTGTTCACTTCCCGGACCCCGCCGAGAAGAGACCATCACGGTTACACACGCGGTTGATGTGTTTTAGTTAAGGTCAACTTCGGGTTTTCTACAACCGGACATCAACAAATTCCCATCTGCCTCATAACCGCGGGCACGGCTTTCGAAAGATAATACCCTGCAGGGGTGTCCCAACTTAGCCCATGATAAGCTCTCACGGTCAACGAAGGATATTCCTTCTACCGGGAAGACCCGATCAATCTCGGAATCCCGGACTACAAGACATTTCGACAGCAACAAAACAAGTCCAGCAAAGCCGCCCGATTGTGCCGACAAATCCTGATAGGAGCTGCACATATCTCAGTCTCAGGGCACATCCGGATGAACACTACGTACGGCAACCGAAGATACCCCAAGTTGCCTCAGGGCGGCACCGCAAGTGGCTCTAGTTGGACCAGCAATCGAAGGAGAACTGG
This sequence comes from Aegilops umbellulata, assembly GCA_032464435.1. NCBI lineage: Eukaryota > Viridiplantae > Streptophyta > Magnoliopsida > Poales > Poaceae > Aegilops > Aegilops umbellulata. The sequence continues at coordinate 329,335,076 of CP136056.1, read as the reverse complement.
CCCGGGGGGGTTAAAATAAAGATGACCCTTGAGTCTGCAGAACCCAAGGGAAAAAAGGCTAGGTGGCAAATGGTAAAACCAATGTTGGGCCTTGCTGGAAAAGTCTCATTCAAAGCAAACTGTCAAGGGGGTCCCATAAATCACCCAACCGTGTAAGGAACGCAAACTCCGGGAACATAACACCGGTATGACGGAAACTAGGGTGGCAAGAGTGGAACAAAACACCAGGCATAAGGCCGAGCCTTCCACCCTTTACCAAGTATATAGATGCATTAATTAAATAAGAGGTATTGTGATATCCCAACAAGTAAACATGTTCCAATAAGGAACAACAAGTCCATGTTCCAACAAGGAACAAACTTCATCTTCACCTGCAACTAGCAACGCCATAAGAGGGGCTGAGCAAAAGCGGTAACATAGCCAAACAACGGTTTGCTAGGACATGGATGGTTAGGGGCTGACAAGGCAATATAGGAGGCATGATATAGCAAGTGGTAGGTATCGCAGCATAGGCATAGCGAAAGAGCGAGCAATCTAGCAAGCAAAGATAGAAGTGATTTCGAGGGTATGGTCATCTTGCCTGCAAGGTTCTCAGAGTTGTCGAAAGCTTGGTCCTCGAAAGCGTTCTCAACAGGTTCCTCGTGCACGTACTCGTCTCCCGGCTCTACCCAAGACAAGAGAACAAGCAAAGGAACCAATATCAACCACGATGCAATGCGCAAGCAACATGATGCAAAACATGGCATGATATGCGAGAGGTGTTATGCAATGCGATTGCATGCTCCGGAAGGACAAGGGTGAACAAGGCATAATCTTGGCAAACCAAGCATGCCACTGGATAGATGAGGTGATTTCGGTTGAAATCGATATAAAGATCACCGGAATCGGATGCACGGTTTGCAAATGGCAAGCAATACAAGAATGACACGAATCTGCCATAAAAAGCATGATGCTACTTAGCAAGCAACAATTAATTAAGCTACTGCACCCAAACATGGCAACAAAGCATATGACAGTAATCTACTCAAGATGCACGACAAAAGATGAACACTGAGCTACGGCTAATCCACATCATAACAGGTCCAAACAATCATGGCAAAAGTGCAAACGATAACAAGTTCCCAGACTTAGTGAAATTATCAATGTAGCAGAAACTAACATCAGGATGACATGTTCAGAGCAACGAAACAACATGCTACAGGTTCGGAACATAGCAAAGAAAGGCATGGCATGAATCTACTAAAGTCACTTGACAAAAGTCCTTTACTGACCATAAGCCAAAAAGGATCAGAAAACATGATTACACCCATGTCAAATAGGCAAGTTTCGTTACAGGTTTCAGACTTAGCAGAAAACTGGACATGTCAAAAACAGATAACAACTAGGCATGTTCGTGAGCTCGATGCACTCACTACAGGGCATTTCATGATAAACTAAGCATACATACATCAAGAATACATGGCATTATAACAATACATGGCAAGAATAACATCATATCATGCAAGGATCAACTACACCAGGCTTGGAAAAATCGAATAACACGTAAACAATCTGCCAGCAACATTTTGAAGCAAAAGTAGAGCTCGATTGACTCAAGCTATGGCACTCCATAATTGCAAACAAAGGTATGGATGGATTAAAAAAATACTCAAGTTCAATACTCCCTTACTGACCATACTCAAATTATGCATGGATCTCTCAGAAACAATAAGAATACATGGCATGAAAATAACAGCAGTCAGGGACTTAGTGAAATCACTAAGTCTCTGGAATCAGCAACATCAAGATACCTAGTTTGCATGCTTGTGCTAGTCACCACATAGATCACAAAAATACATGGCAAAATCCTCTGGATAGGTAACATGGCATATTACAAAACTCATGTAGGACTCAACTTCATAGGAGGTACACATCAATCATGGCAAAAATGACAAAAGTGCATGTTCAGATAAAATCCAACAACTAACATCAACTAGCCCTCTTCTAACAGCATTTCGGGCACCAAGATGACTTCAAATGAAAATGATGCAATGGAACAAAATGTTGTACTCTTTGAGGCGAACAATTCGACATATTATACGCACGAATCGGAGCTACGGATGCAAAGTTACAGTGCGATGAACAGGTGATTATATTGTAAAAATCTCAGGGACTTAGAGATATTTTGAGAGGGGGAAGACCCTAGATCTGAGATCCGGCGGCACGCGGCCCGAGGCGGTCTCCGGCGACGGCGGCGACGACGGCTAGGTGCGGCTGCGGCGGGGAAGGCGACGGTGCGAGGACGGAGCGACGACGGCGGCGGGGAACGGCGGCGAGGCGCGGGACGCCCGCGGGTGGCGCGACTCCGGCGCGGCGGCGGCGTGACTCCGGCGAGGGGCGGCGTTCCGGCGAGGGGCGAGCACGGCGGAGTGGGATCCGGGCGGCGAGGCGGCGGAGCAGGCGGGAGCAGCCGGGCGCGGGGCGGCTCGGGGTCGGGCCCGGTCGCGGCCCGGGGCGGGCTCCCCGTGGGCTCGGCGGGCCCGCGCGGTGGAAGGCGCGGCTAGGGCGAAGGAGGCCAGGTGGCGGCCCGTGGTAGGCCGATCCGGCGGCCGGGTGGCGGCGCAGCCACTGGGACATCGCCAAGTGGCACTGGCGAGGTGGCTGGCGCCGGATTTGGAGGGGGAAGGCGGCGGCGCAGCCCCCGAGGTGGGAGGAGGCGGCGAAAACGAGGAGGGGGTTAGGGTTGGACTTGACCTGAGATTTCGGGGGAGAGGGTATATTTATAGGTAGAAGGAGCTAGGGAACTCCAAATGGAGTGCGGTTTTCGGCCACGCGATCGTGATCGAACGGCGGAGGACATGGGAGTGACTTAGATGGGTTATTGGGCTGTTTTGAAGGGGTGTTGGGCTGCAACACACACAAGGCCTTCACGGTTACCCGGTTAACCGTTGGAGTACCAAACGAACTCCGATTGACCCGAAACTTGACAGGCGGTCTACCGGTGCTATACCAAGGCCACATGTCAAACCTCGGTCCATTCCGAGAATGTTTAATACCCGCTCACGAAGAAATGTATAAGGGGACGCCGGGAGACATAGGAGCGCCGGATTGCAAAACGGACAACGGGAAAGATGCTCGGATTTATGAGACGAACACGTATGCGAATGCGATGCACATGATGACATGATATGAAATGCATGACATGACCAAAATGCAAAACGGAGAGAACCCAACCACGGAGGGAATATCATAACACATAGCCGGAAATGGCAAGAGTTGGATTACAATTATGGCAAGTTACATCTGGGGCGTTACATTACTACACCACCAGTTGCAGGTACAGGTTACGCGATGATCATGACGCGAGAGCGATGTTTATTTGTGTTGGAGTCCTTCTTCTGCTTCTTTTTCAATTGAGGGATAGGTTCCAGGTCGGCAGCCTGGGCTAGCAGGGTGGATATTGTTTGAGTTTCTGTTTATGTTTCATCCGTAGTCGGATGTTGATTTTGTATATGATATACTGTTGTATTCATGAGACATTGTATGACTTGGTTGTATCCTCACTATTATGTAATGTTGATGTAATGATATCCACCTTGCAAAAGCGTCTTCAAGATGCGCTTCTATCCTTGGTGGGACCTTCGAGTTCCTTTAGGATAGGGTCGCATCTTGGGCGTGACATGAGCTCTTCCTATCTCCCCTCGCAGACCGAGGATTGACCTCCTATGACGCCGCCACCGCCCACCAACCGAGGATTGACCTCTTCTCCGGTAGTCGTTGCCTAGGCCGCCGCCACCATCTCTATATGCAGAGCGGCTGTTTACAAAGTATCTCACCATAACTCAATTATATGGACGGGGTAGTACATCACATACGGTTATGTAATGGCAGTGGTGTCTAACCTACGTTGTCTTCTCACACGGTTTGGTGCGGAAATCGTGTGTGACATTGTAATACCTAACACAAACGACATGTATAAACAGTGTGCCATATACAACATATAGTGCCATAAATACTCCCTCCGTACCATAATATAAGAACGTTTTTACACTACACTAGTATAAAAAACGTTCTTATATTATGGGACAGAGGGAGTAGTTCCCAACCGTTAGCTTATCTCCACAGTTTCCCCATTTCCCCCAAATCCCTACATAGCCTCCAAATTCCCTCGCGGGGCGCTGACATTGGGGGAATGCAGACGAGTGGTGCTGATGGTTTAGGTGCGGCTGCTCCTGCTCGTATCGCCGCCACGATGGCGGTCACCGCCGAGCACTTGCCTAAGGTCATCAGAAGGCAAGTGTACTACGGATCGGAATCGTCCTGTCAGGTTCCAATCTATCCTGGTCTATTTTAGCATGTCCAAAGTATAGCTCCTTGTTGAATCCGTCCTGAATGACCCCTCCCCTAGGAAAGCGATTTGTCGCCGGATCCGGAGCATGACTCCAGACTCCCGCAACACGAGTTCGACTCCGAATTTTGCGCCACTGAGAAGTACCAAAAGCTGAGTTGCGTGCACGGGCACACTCCCGCTCGACGTGTATGCACAGAGGGATTTGACATTGGCAATAGGTTTCTCAGTTGCCCCTTAGAGGTTAGTGCTAATTAAGTTCATCATTTTACTTCAGTTAATGCCACCACTCATCCAGAATATTATTTAACATTGACAGGGATATGAGGCTTGTGCCTTTGTTAACTGGCTGGATGAAGAATGGCATGGCATGGCTCAGAGTGTTATCACCAAGCTCACTTAAGATAACGTAAAGCTGAAGAAGAAACTGGCTGATCTATAATGTACAATCAGTATGATGAAGCAAGAAAGAATCAATCATAGGCAACAGATGAAAGAAAGAGACAAGAAGGAACTAGCATGTGTAGTTGTGGTTGTCGCATTAGCCATGTTCTATGCGCTGTTTGCAATGATGATTAGGGGTTTTGTTTGACAATATTGCTTTAAGTAATGCACATCTAGGTCCTATGCCATTGATGTTACGCAAAGATTCGTGCATATATTTTTCTTTGTCTTTTTTCTTTTCCTTTTTAGTTTGATTATTACTAGCTTTATCAATAAGAAGAGCTCAATGTATTGCTTGCCAACTGTCCTACTCCGTTCGTACCGGTACCCGTGCATAATCCCAAAACTCGTTCCTTGTTTTTGTCCTGAAAAAGGAAACCAGCCAAATAGCCAATAGGAGTCCTGCGCAACCCCAGAAATTTGGAGCGACTGGGTACAAATAATTGCGGTTGATTATATCAGCGGTTAGATAATATGTCAACCCCCGCTTCAATTGGCAGTTCCTCTTCTCTGCATACCCCGCTTAAGTGTCCACCATCTTCATCGTCCCCGGCAGACGGCGCTACACACTGGCACACACTCTGCAGCCATGTCGAGCAACAGCGAGGACGACAGTTCGGCCAGTAGTCTGGCGCCCGATGATAGGTCAACATCGGAATCATCCCGCTCGTCTTCCATGAGTCCGGCGTCGAGCCCAGGCCTCGATTATATCCGCTTCATGGAAGGGACGCCGCCTCCGGAGTCGTCAAACGACTACCAGACAGACGAGGAGCCATCATAGGACAAAGAAGAGGACAACGATAATGATGAGGAGGAATGGTCGAACAAGGAGGAGGACGATGACGACGACGTCGGCGATGAAAAGCCAACAGTCAGCGGCAAGAAGCATCCTCGCCAAGACGATGTTGCGGGGCCATCCAACAATAACAATAAGAAGAAGAAGGACTAAATTAAGCAGGGTGTATATATCTCTGTTTATCCTATCAATCTCATCGCAGACAGTTAGTAATATGTATTCGACAGAGATCTTCTACATTATCGCCCACAGGTTGGTTTGTTGAACCGTGTGCCCTGACGAGCACACAATTCACAAAAAAGACCGTATGGGTTGTCTATAATGATCGCACACAATTCTGATTACTGACCTGTTTGTCGGGTATCAGACACATCTTGTTACGCCGAATCGTTTGTGTTCACCTCAATCATCGCAAATGGTTCATCGAAGTGAATTGTATGCCGTATATCGCACACACCTTGATCTGGCTGCGCGTTTCTGTTATTCTGTCTCATCGCAAATAGTTCGTACAGATCAACCATATGCACCTCATCGCACATGCAACTAAAATATGAACCATGTTTGACGTATCATTCATCGCAAACGTTTTGCATCTTTTTTGACAGTTTTTTACATCAATGTTTGTGATTAATGCATCGCACACAGTTTCGTCAAAGGGTCTCTGATCGTAGTGTCGCCTTAGCAGCATCCTCCAGTAGTGCTTGGTTCTTTACTGAGGGAAATACTTTCCGCTTCTGTACTACTTCACCCTTCCTCTTCACGCAAATTCCAATGCATTTCACAAGTAGCAAGACGAATTTCTGGCGCCGTTGTCGGGGAGACTTCATCAAACAACTGAAGGTACCTTCACACTCACACCTTATTTCCTTGCAATAATCATGTTAACTCAATAAAATAAAAATAAAGACATACGGATCCTCATCCACTTGCTAACCTTTTCAAATTCGCTGCTTATTGTAAAGCAATAGCTAATAATGAAGAAGTGATAAAATAAAATGCTATTGAGATACATTTATTGAATGAAAAGCATGATTACAATGTTATTAGTATAAACTTTATGAATATCAATTATGCTAATGATCATGATTGGGGTGATTATCATGATGTTTCTTGTGACCTTGAGAATTCCGAGCCTCAAAATGAATCTATTATTGATGATAAATTCGCAATACTATTAAAAGTGGGTTTGGAGAGGTCATGGCTTTATTGTTGTTAATACTACTATCTTGGAAGATTATAAAACTTGCATGCATCTGGATTATGGAGAGTATTTATATGATAACTATATTGTTGAATTTGATTATGATCCTACATGTAATTATTTTGAGAGGGGGAATATAGCTATGAAAAAATTCCATGTTACTAAATTACCTCTCGTTATATTGAGATTGTCAATGCTTTCCTTGCATATGCTAAATATTTTCTTGTCTTGATAATTTGTTTACTTATAAAATGCCTATGCATAGGAAGTATGTTAGACTTAAATGTATTTGTCACATGTTTTATGATTATCTCTTTGTGCTTCAATTCTTGTCTTTGAAGTGAGCATCATTGAAATCTCAAAGCCTATCTTAATGGTTATAAAGGAAGAGCTTGTTCGGAGACAACCCAATGTTAGCATTTATGTTTTTGTGTGAAAACATGATTATTTCTACTGTAATGGTTGTATTTTTATCTTTTGATTATTGTTTGTGTCAAGCAAAGCCTTTGGGATCATTTGGATGGTAGTTGAATTGATTCTGTGCAAAAAATAGAAACTTTTGCGCCCATTATTTGAATTTACATTTTTTACTAGAACATGATCTTTGTCCGAAATTCTTACACAATATTGAGATACAAATTGCCTATGCTTTATTAATTGTTCAGAATTTGTAGAGTTACAGAAGTATAATTTTAGTTCAGATCATTACAGGTTGTTTTGTTTTAGGCAGATTCTGTTTTTATTGCATAGTGTCCTTATTTTGATTATGCTATGGATTATATCGGGGGGTATAAGTCATGGAGAAGTTAGAATAGAGTAGGAATTATGCAAGAACAATTATGAATAGGTTTATAACAGTACCTAAGTTTATGGTTTACCATTATACTAACGGATCTCACGAAGGTTCTGTTGAGTTTTGTGTGCTGAAGTTTTCAAGTTTTGGGTGAGTTTACAATGGATCACTACTGCAGGATGGTCCAAACGCGACACATCGATCTGAGACCAATCGACGAAACTATATGTGATGCATGAATCGCAAACAGTATCGTAATAAAACTATCGCCAATAAGACGAATTGGCGGAGACATCAGGCGCGATTCAGATTATAGTTGTGTGCGATACGTGGAATACAGTTGATCCATATGAACTATTTGCGATGAGCCAGAACAACAGAAACGGTCAGCCAGATGAAGGTGTGTACAACATACAGTTCATCATATGAACTGTTTGCGATTAGCCAACACAACATAAATGGTCAGCCATTTCAAGGTGTGTGCGATAGATGGCACACGGTTCACTCGGATGAACTGTTTACTATGAAGCAAAACAATAGAAATGATTCAACTTAACAAGATGTGTGTGATACGCGACAAACAGGTTAGTAATCAGAAATGGGAAGACCGATGAAAGCACAAGTGCTCCCTTAGTGGTTTTGGTAATTAATGTCGACATATCTTTTGTTGGACTAATAGTTCTATCTATTATATTTCACACAAGTTCAACAGTGGCATGGTAAGGAGAAGAAGATGTGGACCCCCTTCAAAATGCTAAGGACATGGATTGGCAAAAGCTCAAGACTCTACATTTTTGGTTAAGTGATCCAAGATCACATTGAGTCCATAGGAAAGCCAATGCTATTAAAAGGGAATAAGGTTTTGATAATGATCTGTTTGCTCAAGTGCTTTGTGATATTGCTCCAAAACCCTCAGCCACTTTCTGTATCCAAATCTGTCCAATCCTACATTCCAACTCGGTCCCACCAAAACATACCTATCCGGAGCCACCGAGTTCATCTGGACATAGCCACAACTAAACCCTAACAAATCAAATCCACCGATATGGATCTTGGTCTCACCGAGATGGCCTTGCCAACTCTTGGTTGCCTTCTGCAATTATTTCGGTCTTACCAAGTTTTGCAAGCGGTGCCACCGAGATGGCTTGCCAACCTTCTATTGCATATTGCACTTACTTCGGTCTTACCGAGATGATGCAATCGGTCCACCGAAGTGAGGTTTTGCCCTACCATTGCACATCAGTTGCTCCAAGATGTTTCCAGTCGGTCCCACCGAGACCTCCAACATTCATATCTGTTACACAGGGCGGTGCCACTGCTCGGACAGGTTAAATAACTACTCAAGAGTGTAAGAAAAACTCTACTTGGGTTTATCAAAGACCTCGGAAGAAGAAAAAACGCGTTGCCTCGACGGTCCTGAAATAAGAGAAACCCTCAAAGTGTTGTTTAAGAAAGTCCTTCTCCCCCTTTAGATTGCCTCCAGGGTAGCTATTAAAGCCGCCTGGTTTGTGAATCCTTTTTTTATGGACCGCGTGGCATCGTTGGATCCGTTGTACCGCCACATTGGGTGGGTACGTTGTTGGAGTGGTTGAAGTCCGCAGTCTATAGCGACGGCCGTCACATCAATAATGGTAAGTTTGTAATGGCCGAGGAGTGTGACTTGGGCGGCCAATCGCTCGACTTCGGCATCCTCCTAGTTATGGCTCCTCTGCCGCCAGTTGTATCTCTTTTTCGGCGGTGCAGGGGAGTAGGTGGGAAGCCCTTCTCGTACGGGATCTTCATGGACATCGGCTACATAAAACCACTCCGACTCCCATGTCTCGACGTCCTCCTGCGGGGTTCCAGGCAGGTAACTATTCACTCTCCCCTATTGTTGGATGACCATCAAAGATTGCCCCAACTTTAAAGAGCAATATGCCACCCAAAAGAAGAATGGAGGGCCAGCGGCCGTAGTTGAGCATGAAGGAGAGAAGCGACCGAGGGCAAGACCAACTCCAAGGTGGACGAAGAGCGTGATGCGGCATCGTTCACCTTTGCAACAAACTTTGCAAGGCATGATGACCCAAAAGAAAGCACGAGACGAGAGGAAGTGCACAAAACTCGAGACTGAGGAGTCCAAACAAAGAAGCTTGAGATTGAAGCAACCAATGTTTTCATTGCGAAGGTGGAGATCATAGCAATGGAGTTGAGCAAGGTGAGAAGGATTTGGTGCGAGAAGAAACAAAAGACGAGCTACGGCCAAGAGCAAGCTAAATGATTGAGCAAGATCATTTTGTAAGCCGGCATGAAATAGGACGGCGAGAAATGAACTATTGGCGTCTTTTGTGCTCAGACTATTTCAGTTTTTATTTATTTGCTCCGGTGCCTGCGGCTGCAGTCGTGAGGAGTTGGCCTCAGTGGAGCAGCGCGCAGTTCTACATAGCAGTTGCGGATCGTATGCGCTCCTAATTAACGCAACCTATGACTAGAAGCGGATGCACAACAACGGCCACATAATTAACATCAGGCGGCAATTCAGAGTTCATACAGCATCAGCGACTCACATTAGATCACAGGAAATTGCAGGTCATTTGACATCATTCTTAGAAAATCCCTCAGACATAACAAGCAGCAACACTGGTTCCATGATTCACAAGACAATATATTGAACAGCCAAAACCAACAAACGATGCATTATCCATGAGATCATGACTGCGGCTAAGACACAGATAGTAAATTAAGCAGAAGTACCAAGGCAGATATTACGCCTCAAGACAGTCAAAAAAAGAAGATACCAAAGCCGTTTTACCAGAACAGAGGCCACTAAAACAAGATGCATAATCTAGCTAGAGTAGCTGAACCCCGAGATCTTGTAGATGCGGATAGTTCCATCGGTGTAACCAGCGTAGAGAGTGCTGCCATCCGCGCTCCAGCTCAAGCAAGTGCAGTAGAGCATCTGGGCAAACAGCATGAACCATATTAAGAAGCCACTCAACAGACGATATATTTTATGCAGCAACTCTCAAAATTTTAAATGAATTCATAAAAACAGAATCAGTCTATTTAGCTATGCATTAGAACAAATGCACAACAAATGCCTGTGCTTCCTATATACCTCGCTTGACAATACAATGCAGCCTTACCATAGATGGGCAGGAGGAAACAGGGAAGATAAACAAAAACAATTCATATCAATGTATGAAAAATAACCAACAGAACAAGCACATCCATGTACATTCCCTGAATAAGAAAAGTACTGGTAGTGAACTTCTTATTATTTTTATGCTTGCATTAAAGCTCTTTATCAATTTGGCAACTTAAGTCAACCAGTTCTACCATGAACAAAATAACATAACTATGCAAGCTTTCAGCTGCATTATATAATGCGGTGAACCAAAACTGGTAATGTTCAGAACATATGCTAAAATCATGATGCCAACATGAAACTAGCACGTTGTAAATCATAAATTAGACTACCACAATAAATACAGATCACAAAATGTAACAGATCTACATAGCCACAAGGGTAAGCTGGTCATACGAGCAACACATTTACATATTAACCAATAGTAAACAATAAAAGAAACACGGAAATAAGGAGTGATGGTGGGAATAGGAAATAAACCTGCTTGGTGGAGACAGGGACCTCGGGCCTAAGGTCCTGCACGATGTGCTTTGATTCAAGATCCCAGATCTTGATGGAATCCTGTGTCGCCGCGCAGAGCCAGTAGCGGTTGGGCGAGAAGCAAAGTGAGTTGATAATGGATCCCGCGTCCAGCGAGTAGAGTCTCTTGCCCTCGGTCAAATCCCACAGCAAGGTGACGCCATCCTTGCCACCAGACGCGCAGAGCGAACCGTCTGGGCTGACTGCAACGGCGCTAACATAGCCACCATGACCATCAAGAGTGGAGCGGAGCTTGCAGTTGGTGAGGTTCCAGACCTTGACGGAGCGGTCCCATGAGCCCGAGACGATGGTCGGGGCGAAGTTGTTGGGTGAGAAACGGACGCAGGACACCCAGCCGGTGTGGCCCTCGCCGCCTCCGAGGTCACCGCCGATAGTATACTTGCACTCACCGAGGGTGTTCCATAGCTTGATGGTGCGGTCGCGGGACGCCGAGACGATCTGCCGGTTGTCAATGGAGAAGGCGACGGAGAGGACGTCCTTCTCGTGGCCGACGAAGCGGCGGGTGGTGACCCCGGTGGAGAGGTCCCAGAGGCGGAGCTCGCCGTCCCAGGATCCGGAGAGCGCGAACTGGCCGTCGGAGCTGAGGACGACGTCCTGGACAAAGTGGCCGTGGCCGGTGAGGCGGCGGAAGGGGACGCCGTACTCGGAGCTCGAGTCCTGGGTGGCCTGGATGGGGTTGGTGAGGTCCCAGACGAGCAGCGACTTGTCGCGGGAGGAGGAGACGATGAAGGGCGAGTTGTCGATCGGCGTCGCGATGGCCGTGACCACGTCGTTGTGGCCGCGCATCACGCCGGCGTACACGAGGGACTCCTGCGCGCCGGCCATGGTGGTGTGGCGAAGCGAGCGCTAGGGTTTTGGGGGGTGCGGTGGAGGCGGCGGCGCAGGCTAAAGATGAGAAGGAAAGCGGGCGGAGAGGGAGGAGGAGGAGTTTATAGTGGGGGCGGGCGTGAGACGCTAGGGTTTTCGTGGATTAGTGGACTTTGTGCTCAGTTGAGCGGAAATCGTGGCCGTCCGATGCACCCACCGAGAGGGATCTCTGGGCTGCACCCCAAGAGGCCCAATGCAGACTTGCGCATGGGCCTATAGCTTACCATTCTCCCTCTTTTCTGCCCCATGGGCCTAATCATCGCTACGGAGGGAAAAGGCAAGAAATGCTTTGGTCCTCTGCATGGGGCAGGAAATGCTTTGCTTGTATGCTCTTGCTTGGGTGAAACATTTAGGTGACCACCACAAGGAAATTCGAGCATAAGACGATTCAAGAAAAGGATCATGTCATGACATATTATTACTCCTCCTAGCAACTATCAACTGAGTGCAGAGAAACAATTTTCTTTTATGGAACTGCCATCCGAACTCTCTAAATAAAGAAAAACAATAATTTGACGAGCAAGTTGAACCGGTCCGTGACAGAAAGAGCCCCATGAATCGAAATAACCAGTGTTGTCATGTCCACGTCGTGGTGCCAAGGTATTCGGGCACGCAGGATCACGATCCAGGCCGAACCAGATAGACGTTTGATCGACGAAATAATCACTCGTTGCCGTGGTCGAATGGCAGGGAAAGGGACGTTTCACAGCAGCTCGGCCGTTCGTTCCCTGAATGATTGCAGCAGGTCAGGTAAGTGCACAAGTTACCAGGCCAGGGAGGGCCGTGAATCTTGCAAACATGCTCGCCGATGAACGGGATCGATTTTGTACCCCATGAAATTTGATGGCTTTGGCAGCAAAGGCAGGATCGGTTTCCCAACAATCATGCCAACTCCCAGGTACTTTTCCAGAGCACCTCTGAGTTGGGTTAGCTACCTCCTTTTCTATTTATGGAAACAAATTCGTCTCCAATCTGTCTATCTTAGTATAGTCAGGAAACTAATCAACAGCACACCATATATACAGCGGTGAACGAGATAAAAAGGGAACATTTCATTTCACAGATTAGGCAAAAGAGGGCCTATCTATCTATCCCCGACTGAAGGGGAGCAGACAGGTACCCTATCTTGTAGGAGTGCCCAACAGTATCAGTTACCGGCGGGACGGGACGCCCTGCGAAGATCCGCGGCACGAATCGCGAGGCGGCAGTCAGGCGATTCTCACGACCAAATGAACGCAACGGAGGCCAGTAGCAGCGGGCCACCAAACCCATCGATCTCTTGCTTCTCTACTGGGATGTTTGGGATCTCCGAGTCCCGCCCTGCAAGCGTCCCCCTGCCCCTGCTCCTCCCAAGGCCTTCTTGCCGTTGTTGGCCTGCCTCTCCTACTCTCCTCTTCCTTCTTCCCACCCTGCTGCTCCCCTGGTGGCTTGCATATCATATCCTCCCTCCCTTGCTTCCTTTCTTCATTCAAGCAAAGCTCGACGTGTGTTGCTACGTCTCATCTCATTCTCACGGCGTGAAAAAGGATCGTGCCTTGCCTTTTTCCGGCTTGCTTGCCGCCGCCTTCGTCTCCCTTGCCCCCCAGGTAACACGCAGTTCATAGCCCTTTTCGTGTCTCCGTGCCTCCCTCCGTGCATGGGCGCATGACATGGCTCTTTCAGCTCCTTTTTCTGTAAGCAAAGGGAATGTTTGGTGGAAAGATGCTTGAAAAAGAGCTGCCTTTCCTGCCATCTCGTGTGATGTTCGTGGTCTAATTCTTGTCATGTGGTGAGAATTAACATGGATTGCGTACACAACCTTTTAGATATAGCGTCCCTGAAAATCATGGATGCTTATGTTATCCACAGCTGTGTTTCAATCGGCAAGGCCATTGATCCGAGGATGGCGGACCACTTCACGCTCATGACTGGGCGGATGATCACGGAGGCGACGCTTCAGGGTGCCATCTTCGATGCCCCTTCCGAGAAGGATGCTTGTGATCATCATGATCCTTCTGTTTTCGAGGACGGGAGGACCAAGAGCGGTGTCGTGGTGGAATGCAGAATCTGCCAGGAAGAAGGTGATCAAGCCTACATGGAGACCCCTTGCTCCTGCAAGGGTAGCCTCAAGGCAAGCCTTTCTGCTCCTCTCCCAGCTTGATCATTCCATATGCTGTCAAATTTTCCTTGGTTGTTCAAAGTCTGAGCACCAGAAATAACCTCAAGTTGAAAACCCGCTTATTATTACACATCCATCTTCAACAATGGAACAGAGATCGCTTTCGTATTAGATACGTCCATATCAAAATGCCACCGGGAACACAAATTTCTATTTCTGTCTTCCATATCACTAACAGTGAATTATTTCTTCTCTGTTATCGGAACCGAATCGGATTTTTTGAGGGATTCTATCCTTGGGTCGATAGAATCATGTTTTTCATGTAGATTCGACTGCCCCTTTATTTTTCCCAGCAGATGCCCTGCCAATGGAGGTTTTTATTTGAACTAGTTTGTTGCTGCCTGCAGTACGCTCACCACATATGCATCCAGAGGTGGTGTAACGAGAAGGGAGACACCATATGTGAGATATGCTTACAGGTGAGTAATTTTCAACGGAAACTAGAAAGAAGCAGCTGAATTCAGTTTGCCCTTTATTCTTAGTAAAGCCTTCAAATTGATGCCAAAAGATAGTTTGTTGACTAATTTGTTGTCTCTTCTACCTATGGCACAGCAATTTACACCAAACTACAGTGCCCCTTTGAAGTTGTTTCGGATCGGAAGAAACCAAATTAGCTTCAGGTGTCACTTGGTGCTTAAGATCCTTGGTAATATTTTTGTCCGAGAAGGGCCTATCTGACATCCTAGGCCCTCTCTTCTCACTGCAGGAGAGCTGGAGGAACACCAGAGAATCTCAACGCTGGAGAAAACGTTTCCCAAACCGGTGATCATGCTGCTGGCACATCAAGCTTTGACTCGCAATTTTGCAACCCAAAAGGCGTCACCTACTGCCGTGTGATTGCTATCGCCGTAAGTGCTATAGAATGTAAACCTTCCATGCATCTGACACTGAGTACTCATGCTGCAGCCAACTAACGTATATGTGTTACAAAACATGCACCTTCAGTTGATGGCTCTGCTGGTGCTCCGTGACGCAATCTCGCTTGTCCTCGGCGGCCCTGAGGTGTACTCGATGGCATTGATCACTGTAAGAGACTGAATCATGTAACCTGATTAGATCTCTCTATTTTCTTGCCCTGAATGTGATTCATGGGCAATTCTGATACGGATTACGTTGATGAGACAGCTGCTGATGTTCAGAACAGCCGGAGTTGTCATACCCATCTACATTATCTTGATATCAGTTGTCACATTGCTCCATCGGTACAGTCAACACCAGGTCTGTCTTACCCATGTCCAGTCACGCATATAAAACCTAAGTTTCAATCAGAATGTAAGGTTTTTATGCTAATGCAGGATGTGCATGGCGCGACGTCAGTTACAGAACCTGTAGGAACTGAGGACTCACAGAGCCTGCCGCCGACGCCACCTCAACAGCATGTCATCAGCATCCAGTAACAAGCTGCACAAGGAGAATGGTGGTTAGGTTCTGTCAAATATTAGTCTCATTGGATGAAATTAGCGAGATCGACGCTGGCTGTCATAGGATACAGAAGATGCAAAATCATTGCAAATGTAAAGATGTTCCGTAGAAACTTTGTACACAAATCATATAGTAGGAACAACACACTTGACTTGACAAGTCATGGAGATGAGAAGTGAAATTGAAGTGGGCATGTGTATATAAAGTTTAAGAAACCCCCTAGGCAAGTGTGAGTGAGTGTACAGGCTTTCCAACATTCATGGCAGTGAAAGTTTTGTGCCCAGCTACAGAAGGCACCAGGCACTAAAACGTCTGCATTCTCTTTGGAAAAAGCAGGGAAACTCTGTATGAAAATGGGCAAAAGTTCACGGTTACATAGATAATACAGTACATCGTGTCCCTCTTGTTCGTTTACACTACACAAAAATTGCTTCATAAGTGTTCTCTTACTCTCTGTCCTTGTAAACTGGAAAGGACTGCCAGTATAGGCTACAACAACAACCTGAGGATAAAATTGAGCTACAACATAAGAGAGAAAAACACTCTTAAGCTGGCCTTTCACGCCCGTTGGAAAGCCACGGTGCACACTTGAGACCCCTCAACTCCGCCAAACATGATGGTAGGATACGTTTGGACATGATCCAAGTATCGGAAGATCTGGTGCGAATCACCTGCACCTCTGTCTGCGTCCTCCTTACCAAATTTCCGCATACCGAACTCTTCTACTTCTTGCAGAAGCTCATCCTTTGTGTGATTACATGATGTTATGACCTGAAGACATAAGCATAAGTTTCAATTCTACAGGACTGGTGTAAGATAAGAGTTTCAGAGAGTTTGCACGATAAAGTACTGACCACAAGGCCACCTGGTTCAACCAAGTTTGATATAGATTCCCAATACATCACTCTGAAGCAAAAAAAAACACACCATAAAGAGAACAATGTTAACTCAACGTGGTACTGATTATTGAATCATACTTAAGATATCTTTAACATAGACTTCTTGTGTATTGGAACCGCATACCCCATTAACCTATCCTGTATGTGCATATACCACAACAACAACAAAGCCTTTAGTCCCAAACAAGTTGGGGTAGGCTAGAGCTGAAACCCATAAGATCTCACGGCCAACTCATGGTTCTGGCACATGGATAGCAAGCTTCCACGCACCTCTGTTCATGGCTAGTTCTTTGGTGATACTCCAATCCTTCAGATCTCTCTTTACGGACTCCTCCCATGTCATATTTGGCCTACCCCGATATCTCTTGACATAATCCGCACGCTTTAGCCGTCCACTATGCACTGGGGCTTCTGGAGGCCTGTGCTGAATATGCCCAAACCATCTCAGACGATGTTGGACAAGCTTCTCTTCAATTGGTGCTACCCCAACTCTATACTATACGTGCATATACCACATTGCAATGAAATATAACTCACTGGTTGAGTTGTTAAAATCAACATGGTGTGCTGGTAAGCAGTGAAACTCGGCTATCTACTGCACTATGCAGATCTGAAACTAAACCAAATTGAAAGTCAGGCTCATACAGCCTAAAGCCCTAAAGGCTAAAGCTATGCTATTCGCTATTACAGAATGCCAACAAATAAAAACTATCCAGATAGGAGACCTAATGCTTCCAGATTTCTAGCTATTCCAACTCTAGTATGCAAAATTTGCAGGTTCTTGTTAGATAATCAAATCTCACAGAACATATCAACAATATTTAATTCCGCAGGCTAAAAGGAAATTTTAAGGGGGTGGCTAACCAAAGAATGACCGAGTCGTAGTTCTTGTACCTTTTTGCACGGCCATCTGGATGCAATCCAATGGCATCCAATGTCCCTTTATCTGTAATAATTTTGAATTTCCTGTCTAACTTTGTCTCAAGTACATCATCGACCTGGTGGAGACAGAAATATGAGTTACTACAGTCGTCAAAACACCATAACTGTAAGTACTTAATAACCATTTGATAAGGGCATCTCCTACGGCCCTCCCCAAACCTGCCCCATTCGTCCGCCCGGACAGTCAGGACTAAAAAAAAATACAGCCCAACAGGCCTCCCCAAACCTCTCCATCTGTCTAGACTGTCCAGACTGCCCCAAACCCAGTCCACATATGGAGAGGATATGGGGCTGTATGGACATGTCCGCCACGTCAGCCCAAAACCTGGGCCTATCCCAAAATCAACAAAGAAAATGTCCGCCCCCAAATCTAGTTCACTTTCCTCAGCTCGCCGCCCCGCCTCCATCCACCATCGCCATGTCTGGATTGGTGGACGACAGCATCGATTGGGAACTCTTGGAGGCAGAGGACGACGAGGACCTCGCCTTTCCCAATCGAGGGTCGAGACCCAAGGCTGTCTGTCGTCCCCTACTCCCCTCCACCCCGGCACGGGTCAAGTGGCAGCGGGCCATCATCGCCGCCCACCGTCCCTGCTGCGGCGCAGTTTGAGCTCTGTCCCCGGCTGCCCAGCACGGGTGGAGCAACGGTGGTCGAGCTCGTCCGAGGCAGCGCCATGGCCCTCCCGCTGGGTGGATCCAGCTCGCGCAATGTGTTCGGCTCGCACGACGCGTCCTTCTCCTCCGCTCCAGTACCCATGCCATCCTCGTCCGAGGACGAGCAGGTAGTCCACAGCATCCTTCGATGCTCCTTGGCCACGAAGGAGTCTGCCGCCTGCCGCCGTCGGAAGAACACGAAGGCGCTCTGGGAGGGTATCGAGGCTTCACAATGTGAAGCTGAAAAGGCCACCCAAGCCAAAGCCCTCGCCAATGAACAAGCCCGCGCCGCCAGAGCCCTCGCCGGACGAGGATTCTGATAAACCCTACGACGCATTCATTCACTTCCACTTCAGAAAACGCCTATGAAGTGTTGCTTGTCCTACTGCTATATCCTATGGCTTTGGAATATGTGTTGTCCCATGGCTATGTCCTATGTCTTTGAACTATGTTGTATGAACCTGTCCTATGTCCTATGTCAATTGGTTGTGCTAAGAGCAAGTCCAGTTATGGAGGAATAGCAGTAGACAAATGATTAACAAAGAGCTCACCAATTTCAAGAAGAAAAAATGCATGCATGGCAACTACAAAGTTGAATATCTTTACACTTCACAAAGTGAGCCTTTGAATATACATGCAAACTACCACTAGATATTTGATTTCTTCAGTATGTTTGCTCAATTCATGGCAATTGATTTTATTTTATGTGGTGGAGCTTTAGGGCTGAATACATTTTCTTCCCGGGAAACTGCACTTTTTGTTGACATTATCTGCCACCAACTGGATACTGTATCTGCTATGACGGGAAAATAGTATACATTCCCCTCGTTTATGGTCTTTCATGCTTTTACTTTTAGGGATGTTAGAAATATAAGTAAAAAAGAAGCAACTTGGGTAAACAAACTATGTAGATTTTTAGTAAGTGTTTGTGCTTTTCTACAAGATGCAAAGATGCTTCTCGTTTAGCTAAGACTCGTCGAGACTAGTGAAAGTAGCTATTGTTGTCATATGCTCTTTCTTTTTTAGGCTACAGAATATGTAAGAACATGTTAATTACAGTTAAGAAATTTAGAATATAATAACAAAGTGTAGACTTCGTAGGATATAAGAGGATTTCCATCTGAATACAGTATACTGACCAAAAAACTTATAGTAGCGAACCCATCACGAGCAGCAAGGTTTCTTGCAAGTTCAATGGCTCCTTCACTGTAATCAGTTCCTGTTAAATCTGAAAACCTGAAAAAGGAAACTATTCATTCTTTTGCAAACATATGATCTTCAAAATCATAATAAGGGCGACTTTGGCATTAACAACGGCATCCAAAAGCACTGTTTCACTTTAATAAAAACGGAAATATTTAACTAGAACTGAGAACGGGTATTTCAGAAGTAGTCTATTCAGTTCTTAGAAAGTTAGGAATACGTTAAAAAAAACATTTCTCTACGCACATAATTGAAGCTAAACAATTGTATTAACAAACTATGCAACATGATGACATCATTTCTTAAGTACCATATTATTAAATTAGCGTAATTAATTCAATAAACCCTTATTGTGTATAATGGGTATAAACAGGAAAAACATATTTAAGATTACTCATTGTCTGTACCCCTGCTTGGCAAGTGCTTGCAGAAGGAGGCCGTTGCCAGTTCCAAGATCGAGCACGGGGTAGTCAAACAAGTGTTTATCATCAACTTCAAATTTGATGTTGTCATTAGCCGATGAAAGTCCACCTTGGAAAAAGCTTACACACAATTTTTTTGTCCAAATGGCAACAGTATCCATTACATCTGCACCAAACCTACCAAAAGAGAAATATTGTGCTCAGTAGCAACGGATAATAAATAACTCAAGCATTCGACATACTCCGTGAAATAGCACTAGGAACCTCAAAGTATCAATGAAGAATTCAATATTTTCTAGAAAATCTCCAGTATTATGTCAATTGTCAATTTCGTAAATAAGTGGTTTTGGTGTGAGCACGTGCCTGTACTCCAGATTCTGAGTTTGAGGAACCAGAAATGAAAAGGTGAGTATGCATGCTCAATGGCTCACTTACATTTTTCTAATGCATGCACTATGTTTATAATACAGATGAACAACGGCTTTATAAAAAATTAGTTCACAATAAAAAAGAATAAGAATAATAAAATTTGTATTCAATAAAAATTAGAGCTAACACTTTATAATCTGCACTATACAAATTCCAAATAATAAAAACAGTTACATCGTAAAACCAATCAGTGACAGCCTTTTGGGTTTCTTGTAATAACTGATATGACGTCATGTGATTTTTTTATACAAAATTAGACACTTTCAATCAATATAAAATAACCTAAAATTTAATTACCATATTTCTCCAGCATAGCCGTGTTCCTGAAAATTTGCGAGATCTTCAGAATAAGAAGCATCCCAATAACTTTGTAGCCCCAACATTGAGGCTTCCTCATTAGGATCTTGGTCATCTTTGTCAGAACTGCCTCGACAGAAGGGTATTTTAGAACATTTATATGAATTATTTAGAAAATTATACAATAACAAACTAACGAATAGAGTTTTTTTCTTGTTAAATACACTAATTTGAAGTTGTCGTACAGTTCTACTATTTGGACAACATGTTCATTTACCTTAATACAAAATGATAATTTTTTTATTTTAGGTTTGAATACACTTATGCTAATCTCGTAGTGGAGTGATAATGTGACACATTTTATGAATTTCCCACCTCTGTTCATAGCTATACTTAATTAGAAAGTGCATAATACAGAATGGTAAGCATAACAACCATAATTAGAAACTTCAAAGAATATATAAATTTTTTTTGGTGGCTATTTATCCCCTATATCCTTCTCATAGCCATTCCAAACTCATATCTGTAATAGTTTAGTCGTGCTTACATTTTATTTATTGTACTTTAGTTACATGAAAGTAAGGACACCCTTATATTTATACTTAATACTCCCTCTGTTCACAAATATAAGATGTTCTACTTTTTTCTGAATCGGATGTATACAAACACATTTTGGTGTGTTTGTTCACATTTCAGTCCATATGTAGTCCATATTGAAATATCCAAAACATCTTATATTTGTGAATGGAAGGAGTATATGATTGAGCCATGTGGCAAGCCCTGCACCAAAACTCTAAAAAACTCCATACAAGTATCTTTTATCTAGATATTTCTACCATTTGCAACGAGTAATGGTAATAATTTATTCTAGACCATTCATGAAAAATATCTAAACCCCTTTAAATTTCTCCAGAGCTTTGATCTAATATCACCTATAGCAGGCATCTTGATCTTTTTGAGGGCTTACAAATATTCTAGAATGTTTTGCATGCATCGCATACTCTTAACAGTCACCCCATACTGAAGCTAGAGGAACATTATTATTTCCTGCACAAATCAGTAGATCTACGTTTCAAACTCAGCTAACTTGCATAAAGAAAGAGCGAGGAGTACCAGTAATCAGAGGCAGCGGAGGGGAAGTTCCCGGCGGCTGCCGCCGCGGCGAGCACGTCGGCAGCGTCGGCGTAGCGCTGGTCGTCGTCGAGCGTGCTCCCGTACTCGCTCCGCACGGACCACGAGTCCGCTGCCACTGACCGCTCGTCGTCCGAAGCCATCTCCAGGCCACCGCTGCCGCCGCCGCCCGCTGTGACGCCGGAGCCGGCGACGGGGAGCGGCAGCTGGGGGCGGGGCGGGGTGCCCTGCGGCAGCTCGGGCTCGTCGGGCGTCAGCCTGATTCCAGCCATGCGGATCGGGCGGGAGATCGCGGCGAGGGGCACGGTGGTACCGGGGTTAGAACTTGGACGGGGAGGCGGCTTGAATTTTAGCAATGCTTGGAGTGGCGATTTGTAACTCGGTCACTTTTGTAGACGGCGGAATGGAATGGTCGCTTGTACAACGTCAGAGCATCTCTAGCTCCGGAGGTACTAGGTTCCGGCAAAACAGATCCGGTAAAATGCGTTCTGCAAATTTACTAGGTTCTGGCAAAGCAGATCCGGCAAAATCTGTTATTGCAAATTTTAAAAGCATGATCGCGCTATAAATAATTCGTCACACAACCATAGTTCGTACATAGTATGTACATATTATCGATATTAACCCATGTACAAAGATGAACTTTGAAAAAAAATGAATAGCTCCCAACTCAAGCACGTGAGCATCCACGAAAAGTTTCATCAGAGACACTTTACTTCAAGGCATGAGCCAAAGCAACTCCATAATATGTGAATACATTAAAATGCTTAAATAAAAAATGATAACCTTATTTTAAGCTTAACGATGAGTATGACCTATGATCAAGTGCATTCTCTTGACTCCTAAATTAATATACTCTAATATAGGTGACATAATCGCGGACACTATCCTAGATGAAGTTTTTTTGTTTTCTTTCGTCTTGTTTTGATTTTCTTCTTGCGTTCAAGTTTCCTTTCTTAAAAAATATCATCTAGCTGTCTTATTTCCTTGTCTTTGTATTTTTATTTCTTCTGTCAACTCATTGCAAATCTTATCTGATGTGACCAGCCGTGCAAAAAGAGATCAAGTTATCATCTCAAATAGTTTGACCATTGGCCAAATTACAATGAAAGTACCATCATGAGAACCACCAGCTGAAAAAGTCACGCCTAATTTTCGCACTCCAAGATGGACATTGGTCGGTGCTATTCCAATTCAAGTAGCCTAATTATTTTTAGTTTTTTTAGTAAGTTTCATCCGAATAGAAACCACTATGATACGGTCTTGTTTTGGTTGGTTAGATCCTGCCTGATCTATTTTGCTTAGGCTTGATCCTGCATGATTAACAATGTTGCCGGATTATTTTATTAGGAAAGTCCTAGTTATATGGTTGGGAGAGAGAGTCCTAGTTTTCCTTCTCTTTGTTTTGCACGTGAGTGTTTTGCACGTTAGGATAGAGTCCAGGTCGGTTTGTGAGCTCAGGGTCGCCTATAAATATGGCTGGCTTCGGCCATGTAACGGCAAATTGGTTTTTTGATCGTGAGTCAATGAAGTTACAGAAAACGTCCCATGTCGAGGGACACCAAGTATCGTCTTCGTCGCTGATCCGTGAGGATTTTGTTGCTGTTATGCGTGGCGTCGATTCAATCTATTTGACGCAAGTTTTCGATCTTACGGTCTTGCATCTTTGCTCGACCGGAATTTCTTGTTGCTGCTAGTATCGTGAAATATCGGGCCGACGAACGACTCGCCATCTAGTCGAGTCTACATCAAGTGGTATTCAGAGCTAAGGTTGTTCACGGTACTGTGTTGATCAAGATGTCAACCTCGGTCAACAAGGGTGATGAGGTTGCTGCTGATTCTGAGGAAATAGTACGTCCAGTGTATGCGGATGATATTCCACAAAATATTCGGGATGATTTTGACCACACATGCAATTACATCAAGCAATGTTATGATGCGCTCGGCAAAAGGATAGATGTCTTGATCACTCGGTTCGATGGTTTGGCAGACATCATCAATATGCCGGCAACGACTTCTGCACCACCACAGACTGCTCCGGCTGCTCCACTGCATTATGCACCACCAGCTCACGACGGACATGCCGGCGTGCATGATCGTTGTTTGGCGGCACA
Source organism: Aegilops umbellulata (assembly GCA_032464435.1). Classification (NCBI taxonomy): domain Eukaryota; kingdom Viridiplantae; phylum Streptophyta; class Magnoliopsida; order Poales; family Poaceae; genus Aegilops; species Aegilops umbellulata. Next base: position 329,311,313 of record CP136056.1, on the reverse strand, counting down.
CCCTCATGCTGGAGATGATGGTTTCGATGATGGCGTTGACCATGCGGGGTACGCGCCACGACCACGATACTATGAGCCTCGTCCCGAAACATCCATTTGTGGTGGAGTGCATGACCGAGTTGGTCAAGCTGTGCGTGTGCCTTTGGATGATGGAATCGGGCGCATAAAAATTTCAATCCCTTCGTTCGCCGACAAGTGCGAACCAGAAGGCTATTTGGAGTGGGAGATGCGTGTTGATCAAATTTTTTATGCCCATCATTATAGCGAGGAGAAGAAAGTTCAACTTGCTGGAATTGAATTCACCGGATACGCGCTAATTTGGTGGAATCAAATTTGTCGTTCAAGACATCGGCCGATGACTTGGCGAGGTATGAAAGAATTCATGAGGCGACGTTTTGTTCCTGAGCACTATAAAAGAGATATGTACAACAAGTTGCAGCGGCTCTCTCAAGGTAATATGAGTGTTGATGAATATTACAAGGAGATGGAATTGCTTATGATACGTACAGGGACAACGGAGGATCCGGAGGCGACTATGGCTCGTTTCTTTAACGGGCTAAATATCGAGGTGCAGGATCGTGTTGAGATGGTGGTCTACTACAACATACAAGATCTTGTGCACCAAGTCAACATGCAAGCTGTGCGTGCGGAACAACAGATTAAGCGACGCCAAGTCAACATTGTTCCCAGTACCACTTTGAACACATGGCGACGCGCACAGTATAAGAGTGAGGATGTCGGTCCTAGCTCCAGGGCGACATCATCAAATCGCTCTCATGGTTCCGTGCAAAAGGATGCTTCAAAATCAGGACCGTCGATGGTTGTTTCTAGTGCACAGTCGGCCGGACGCACTAGTGACATAGAGTGTTTCAAGTGTGGAGGAAGGGGACATATGAAGCGTGAATGTCCTAATGAGAAAAGAGTGTTGCTCACGAGAGATGGCTATGCATCCGCTAGTGATGAAGAAGTAGTTTCTGACACTTCTGGTGAAAAATCTGAAGATGTTGAAAATGTGGTTGCGAGTTTCGAAGCTGCTGAATCATATTCGTCTTTGATGGTGCAACGGGTGCAAGAAGATCGCATTGAGGATAAGGGGCAGCGATGGAATATTTTTCAAACTCAATGCAAAATCAACACACTAATTGTAAGTTGATCATAGATGGGGGAAGCTACACCAACGCGGTTAGCAAGGACTTGGTGGATGCTTTAGCTTTGCCTACATGGAAGCACCCACAACCCCACTGCGTCGAATGGTTATATCAGTCGGGGAAACTGAAAGTTACTCACAAGGTGCGTCTCAATTTTTCGGTTAGTGACTATACTGATACAGTGATTTGTGATGTATTGTCGATGGATGCATGTCACTTATTGTTGGGGAGACCGTGGCAATATGACCGTCATGCCACACATGAGGGACGGTCCAATACATACTCTTTTTGGAAAGCCGGAAGACGACATGTTCTGCGATCTATGTTTATGGGACAAATCATGGTGGACACAACTGCTTCACTGAAGAAGTCTATGAAATCTACCGCAAAACCGGGGACGGTTTTGTTTCAAGGAGGAGGGGATGATGTGACCAGCCGTGCAAAAAGAGATCAAGTTATCAACACAAATAGTTTGACCATTGGCCAAATTACAATGAAAGTACCATCATCAATGTGACGCCCCCGACTCAATCATACACTAATCATGCACGCAAATGTGTACGATCAAGATCAGGGACTCACGGGAAGATATCACAACACAACTCTACAAATAAAATAAGTCATACAAGCATCATAATACAAGCCAGGGGCCTCGGGGGCTCGAATACAAGTGCTCGATCATAGACGAGTCGGCGGAAGCAACAATATCTGAGTACAGACATAAGTTAAACAAGTTTGCCTTAAGAAGGCTAGCACAAACAAGGATACAGATCGAACGAGGCACAGGCCTCCTGCCTGGGATCCTCCTAACTACTCCTGGTCGTCAGCGGGCTGCACGCAGTAGTAGGCACCTCCAGAGTAGTAGGAGTCATCGTCGACGGTGGCGTCTGGATCCTGGGCTCCATCGTCTGGTCGCAGCAATCGGGTAGAGAAAGGGGAAAATGGGGAACAAGGCAACCGTGAGTACTCATCCAAAGTACTCGCAAGCAAGGAGCTACACTACATATGCATGGATATATGTGTAAAGGGACATATCAGTGGACTGAACTGCAGAATGCCAGAATAAGAGGGGGATAGCTAATCCTGTCGAAGACTACGCTTATGGCAGCCTTCGTCTTGCAGCATATAGAAGAGAGTAGACTGAAGTCCTCCAAGTAGCATCGCATAGCATAATCCTACCCGGCAATCCCCTCCTCGTTGCCCTGTTAGAGAGCGATCACCGGGTTGTATCTGGCACTTGGAAGGATGTGTTTTATTAAGTATCCGGTTCTAGTTGTTATAAGGTCAAGGTACAACTCCAAGTCGTCCTATTACTGAAGATCACGGCTATTCGAATAGATTAACTTCCCTGCAGGGGTGCACCACATAACCCAACACGCTTGATCCCATTTGGCCGGACACACTTTTCGGGGTCATGCCCGGCCGCGGAAGATCAACACGTCGCAGCCCCACCTAGGCACAACAGAGAGGTCAGCACGCCGGTCTAAACCTAAGCGCACAAGGGTCTGGGCACATCGCCCTTAGCACACCTGCACATTGCGTACGCGGCCGGAAGCAGACCTAGCCCCCTTAATACAAGCGCGAGCTTACGGTCCAATGCGGCGCGCGCCGCTCAGTCGCTGACGTCACGAAGGCTTCGGCTGATACCACGACGTCGAGTGCCCATAACTTTCCCACATAGTTGGTTAATGCGTATAGGCCAGTAGCCAGACTCAGGTCAAATACCAAGATCTCGTTAAGCATGTTAAGTATCCGCGAACGCCGAACAGGGCCAGGCCCACCTCTCTCCTAGGTGGTCTCAACCTGCCCTGTCGCTTCGCCACAAAGTAACAGTCGGGGGCCGTCGGGAACCCAGGCCCACCTCTACCAGGATGGAGCCACCTGCCCCTTCAGCCCCCATCTCCGAACAGTATCACAGGTAATGTAACAGTGTAAAGTATATAGTATATGCCCATGATCACCTCCCGAAGTGATCACGACCCAGTAGTATAGCATGGCAGACGGACAAGAGTGTAGGGCCACTGATGGAACACTAGCATCCTATGCTAAGCAGTAGGATAGCAGGTAAAGGTAACAACAGTAGTAGCAAGGACATGATATGCGGTAGAATTAACATGCTACACTACTCTAATGCAAGCAGTACAGAAGAATAGGCGATATCTGGTGATCAAGGGGGGGCTTGCCTGGTTGCTCTGGCAAGAAGGTTCGTCAACACCGTAGTCGAACTGGGGGTCGCCGGCAGTCTCGGGGTCTACCGGAAAGAAGTAACGAAGGGGAAACATAATAAATAACAGAGCAATCAAAGCAACACAAAGCATAACATGGCGATACGCGGTGCTAGGGGTGACCTAACGCAGTAGGAGGTGATACCGGCGAAGGGGGGGAACATCCGGGAAAGTATCCCCGGTGTTTCGCGTTTTCTGACAGATGAACCAGAGGGAGAAAGTTGCGAGTTTGATATGTTAGGGGTGTGTGGCGGACGAACGGGGTGCATAGACGGATTCGTCTCGTCGTTCTGAGCAACTTTCATATACAAAGTTTTTTCAACCGAGCTACGGTTTATTTTGTATTAATTTTAAAAGATTTAATCATTTTTTTGGATTTAATAAATTAAATTAATTAATGCATCAGCATGATGTAAGCATGACATCAGCAACCAACATTGATTGTTGACCTGGTCAACCTGACAGGTGGGTCCCACCTGTCAGGGACTGTTTAGCTAATTAACAGTTGTTAATTAGGTTAACTAGTTATTAGGTTAATTAAGCATAATTAATTAAGTTAATTAATCTAGTTAATTAATTGATTGTTTATTTAATATTTTCATTTCTTATTACTTTTATTTAATAAAGGTTCTGGGGGGCGGTGGGGCCCCTTGTCATAGGCACTTGGGGGGGCCTTAACGGGCGTGGTTAGCGGGCACTAACGCACAGCCCGAAAGGGGCGCACTGGGCGGGCGAACCCGACCGATGGCTGCGGCCACGGCGATGCGAGACAAGCGCGGGCCGACGCGGAGGCCGTCGGGGCGCCAGCTGGGTCCGGAGGGGGCGCGGCCAGGGGGAAGCAGCGGGCGATGCCGGTGAAGGGCGGTGACGGCGGAGGGCTGCGCGCATGAGATGGCGCAGCGTCGAGCATGACAGGGGGTAGCGGCGGGGTGTGTGCCCACTGGGCGGGCGGTGGGCGCGCGATGGCCTTCGAGCAAGGGCTGTGGGGAGCGGCGGCGCTAGGCGGGAGGAGTGGTGGTGAGCGCGAGGCCACGGCGTGGGGCGGCGGCAAGTGCGGCGCGACGGCGGCCACGGGATGCAGCGGGCGTGAGCGAGGACGATGGTGAGCGGCGCAACAACGACGAGGCGGGGCGCACGCGCGGAGGGATGGGAACGTGGCCGGGCGCGTGCGGCGCGGCCGAAGCGCGAGCAGCACGCGGCTGCGGGCACTGGCGGGGAAGGGGACGCGGTGCGCGGGGGAGGGAGTGAGCTGCGTGCGAGCGGAGGCACGACCGGGCATAGCCGTGCGGGGTGAGAGCAAGGGAAGGACGGCCGGGGTTCCTCACCACGGGGTCGTAGGGACTAGGCAGCGGGCGTGGGGAGGGCGACGGGGACGAGGCGACGACAGAGAGGACGACGATGATGGAGTCCGGCGAGGAGGAGGATGGGGACGACACGCGGTGGGGCGGGGACGAGATCGAGATCCGGCAGGGGAGGTCCGGCGAGGTGGCCTCCGACGAGGTGGTTCCGGCGGGGTTCGAGCCCGATCCTGATTGGATCGGGGGAGAGGAAGAGTGGGGGGGAGTGGGAGTTGTGGATCGGCTAGGGTTTGACCGGGTGGGGATATGGGGGAGTGGAGTGAGCTAGCTGGGCCGGCCTGGCTAGCCACTGGCCAGCTGGGCCGAAGCCCAGTGAGGGGGGGGGGGCTTTTACTTTTACTTTGTTTTTAATTTTCTTTTACCTTTTCTTATTTTTCTTTTCTGTTTTCTTTTAGCTCCTAATTATTTTATTTTTACTAAAATAACAAAGTGGCACCTAAATTGATGTTACAAATTATGTCACAACCACAAAAGTTTCATCCCAATATAATATAGTTTAGTTTTTTTTACAAAATATGAAAGGCATTTAATTATTGGTTTTAGCTACTGATTTAATTAGTTTAGTGCATTCAAACATTTTATAGGAACTTGGTTTCTCCACCAATATATCTTATGGATTATTTGTCACAATAAGAACATTTTAGTTTTGACTTTTGAAAATTTTAATTGTTTGACTTGTTTTTGAATTTGGATTTTGAATCGGTTTTGAACTAACGCGAGGTTAGCAACAATAACTGAGGTGATGCGGCATCATTAGTAGAGGTTCACTGTAGCTTAATTATCCGGGCGTCACAATTCTCCTCCACTACAAGAAATCTCGTCCTGAGATTTAAGAGGTGGAGCAAGGAGGAAAGATCTGGTTACGAAATTCTAATGTGTCTCCTCGGTCTTGGTTACTCTTCTCGAAGAGGTAAATCCATTAAGTTGATGCCTTCATTCCTCTTCTCCAGGTCATCATGATGAAGTCGGCATCCTTTCCTCGAGAACGCCATCGTACGTACGAAGGACAAGGGGAAATTTCGGAAGAACGTACCTCTGCAAGGTTGACTATCTGGTAGCTAACATCGGGGAAGGTGGCGGAAGGTAACTCCCGAACTAAAACTTCTGAAAATATCAAGAGTAAAGTAAGGAGGTACCATGAGAAGTTTCAAGCGGGTAAGCATTCGTTCGTTGCCTGAAACAGAGTGCGGAAGGGGTTCAGAGCAAAGGAAATAAGTATTGGGTTTAATACCAGAATTGAGGATCACACAGAAGGTGGCTCGTGAATTACATACGAAGCCAAGCGTGAGGAATAACTTTGGAAATCGTGGGTGTACAGGAGAGTCAGGTTTCGATCCTGTGGAACTGTGGGTTATGGGCCCACTATGTGGGTTAAAAGAAGGGCGCTGACATCTTGCACGGTCATGATAGCAAGGCATGTCAGAGGGTAGCATGTCGATTACGTCGGCAACAACGTCGGTACCAAGGGCGAGGGACGAAGAGAACCATTTTCCTGCTCATTGAACGAGGCGGGCCAAGAGGCAAAGTTCTCATCCATCGGCGGTTACCGAAATGTCATCAACAGTAGAAACAGGGTCTTGCTGACAGAATTGTACACCGAGGTGTTTACATAAGCAGGAGAATATTACTGCTTAGATCATACAGACCTCAAGAAAGGTTAAACCAAACAATGGAAAGGATAATGTGTTTAAACACATGTTTCAGGGGTACATCCTTTCCAAGGACAAGCAGAGCATGATATCCATGATAGGATATAATGTAGAAAACTCCTTAGGTAGGGGAGAGAAATTTCATGACATTACCCATACAACGGTGTTTGGATAATTGAGCAAGAAACATTTAACATTGGGCTTCAAATGTTCTTGTTGAAAATCGGAGCACCACAGACATGCTTTGAGATAGCATTGACAAGGTCTTCAAGCAAAGGTCAGCATTTGGATACACAAAGGATCCATTAGTATAAATTTATTAAACAAGGCATTCAATTTTCTCACGGAAAAAAATGGTTAACCTTGTTAAGAAGGAAACTATAACACTAGGTCCTCCGGTCAGGTGTGCAAGGCATGACATCACCTTACCGGGTGATATAAAGACCAATGTTATGACTCTTAGAAAATGTTCCAACCATCATATCTAACCGAGATTCAGATCTGATTGGTGTCAGGATACCTCGGACTCAGGGAATGAACTATGGAAGTGAGTTCCACAACAAGAGTTAATCATTAAAACAAGGAGAGGATGAGGATGTGGCTGATGGACTCAGGACAACTCATCGAGATTTCCAAAAAGATGGGATTGCACAATTATGTGAACAAGTAGATAGCATTTGTCAGATCAAATGATATAATGATGTATGCTCGAGGAAAACATACAGAATTAAACATTGGTTGAAAGGTGTGCCCGAAATATGGACCAAGTAGCACGATCGATGTTAGAATGGTGATTCAATAACCAAAAGACTTAGAATGAAACTATTGACCATTCACTTCAAAGCAATAGGGTTGATAGAAGTTATGAATTACCGCATCATAGCTCTCGGTATTCTGGTTAGGAACAACGAAACAACACGGGGACCAAGAATTGAATGTAGACGGCGAGATGTATCGCTTGTATCAAGAATTCTTACGAGGTGGTGAAATTCTCACAACATCCTTGACGTAAAGGATGGTGATACTACAAGGTAGAACATAATACAAGCTGGATAGCAAGTAACTCAAGGTACAACACAAAACAAGAACAAGTTTTGTGTTGGAGGGAATGCAATAATGTTGTCGATGGTAACCCAAATCATCGAGGGCAAATGATGCTATTTCTCATCAAGAATTCGATAGATATCTTGGAAGACCTCACAAGGTTGATGATGTTCACGACACATTTGTCGAGAGATTTCAAGATGTAATCAATCAGCGATGACATCAAGTCAAAGGAATGATGAAGCGGAAGGTTATTGGAACCATGGGTTGGACACAAACTTGAAATCAAGCTTGTTGTTCAAGGTGAACTGATATGACGAGGAAGATCGACGTAAGCTTAGCTCATCATCGAAAGTTGTGCTCCGGGATTAAGGACCAAGTAGCACAGTTAAAATTTAGCACGATAAGGATATTGTTGGAAATATGCCCTAGAGGCAATAATAAAAGCATTATTATTATATTTCCTTGTTCATGATAATTGTCTTTTATTCATGCTATAATTGTGTTATCCGGAAATCATAATACATGTGTGAATACATAGACACCAACATGTCCCTAGTAAGCCTCTAGTTGACTAGCTCGTTGATCAACTGATAGTCATGGTTTCCTGACTATGGACATTGGATGTCATTGATAATGAGATCACATCATTAGGAGAATGATGTGATGGACAAGACCCAATCCTAAGCATAAGCACAAAGATCGTATAATTCGTTTGCTAGAGCTTTTCCAATGTCAATTATCTTTTCCTTAGACCATGAGATCGTGTAACTCCCGGATACCGTAGGAGTGCTTTGGGTGTGCCAAACGTCACAACGTAACTGGGTGACTATAAAGGTATACTACGGGTATCTCCGAAAGTGTGTGTTGGGTTGACACGGATCGAGACTGGGATTTGTCACTCCGCTTGACGGAGAGGTATCACCGGGCCCACTCAGTAATGCATCATCATAATGAACTCAATGTGATCAAGGTGTTTGATCACGGGATCGTGCATTACGGTATGAGTAAAGTGACTTGCCGGTAACGAGATTGAACGAGGTATTGGGATACCGACGATCGAATCTCGGGCAAGTAAAATACCGATTGACAAAGGGAATTGAATACGGGATTGATTGAATCCTCGACATTGTGGTTCATCCGATGAGATCATCGAGGAGCATGTGGGAGCCAACATGGGTATCCAGATCCCGCTGTTAGTTATTGACCGGAGAGTCGTCTCGGTCATGTCTGCATGTCTCCCGAACCCGTAGGGTCTACACACTTAAGGTTCGGTGACGCTAGGGTTGTAGAGATATGAGTATGCAGTAATCCGAAAGTTGTTCGGAGTCCGGGATGAGATCCCGGACGTCACGAGGAGTTCCGGAATGGTCCGGAGGTAAAGAATTATATATAGGAAGTGCAGTTTCGGCCATCAGGAGTGATTCGGGGGTCACCGGTATTGTACCGGGACCACCGAATGGGTCCCGGGGGTCCACCGGGTGGGGCCACCCATCCCGGAGGGCCCCATGGGCTGAAGTGGGAGGGGTAACCAGCCCTTAGTGGGCTGTGCGCCCCCCCTAGGCCCACCCCCTGCGCCTAGGGTTGGAACCCTAGGGTGGGGGGGGGGCGCCCCACTTGCCTTGGAGGGCACTCCACCCCCCTGGCCGCCGCCCCCCTGGGAGATTGGATCTCCAGGGCCGGCTCCCCCCTCAGGGGGCCTATATAAAGGGGGGGAGGGAGGGGCAGCCGCACCCTTGACCCCTGGCGCCTCCCTCTCCCCTGTCACACCTCTCCCTCTCGCGCAGACGCTCGGTGAAGCCCTGCTGCAGGTGACAACTGCATCCACCACCACGCCGTCGTGCTGCTGGATCTTCATCAACCTCTCCTTCCCCCTTGCTGGATCAAGAAGGAGGAGACGTCATCCGCTCCGTACGTGTGTTGAACGCGGAGGTGCCGTCCGTTCGGCACTAGGTCATCGGTGATTTGGATCACGGCGAGTACGACTCCATCATCCACGTTCTAGTGAACGCTTCCGCTCGTGATCTACAAAGGTATGTAGATGCATCCGATCACTCGTTGCTAGATGAACTCGTAGATGGATCTTGGTGAAACCGTAGGAAAATTTTTGTTTTCTGCAACGTTCTCCAACAGTGGCATCATGAGCTAGGTCTATGCGTAGTTCTTTTGCACGAGTAGAACACAATTGTTATGGGCGTAGATGTTGTCGACTTTCTTGCCGCTACTAGTCTTATTTTGCTTCAGCGGTATTGTGGGATGAAGCGGCCCGGACCAACCTTACACGTACGCTTACGTGAGACCGGTTCCACCGACTAACATGCACTAGTTGCATAAGGTGGCTGGCGGGCGTCTGTCTCTCCCACTTTAGTTGGAGTGGATTCGACAAAAAGGGTCCTTATGAAGGGTAAATAGAAGTTAACAAATCACGTTGTGGCTTTCACGTAGGTAAGAAAAATGTTCTTGCTAGAACCCTAATGCAGCCACGCAAAACTTGCAACAACAACTAGAGGACGTCTAACTTGTTTTTGCAGCAAGTGCTTTGTGATATGATATGGCCAAAGTTGTGATGAATGATGAATGATATATATGTGATGTATGAGATCATGTTCATGTAATAGGAATCACGACTTGCATGTCGATGAGTATGACAACCGGCAGGAGCCATAGGAGTTGTCATTATTTTTTATGACTTGCGTGTCAATGGAAACGCCATGTAAATTACTTTACTTTATTGCTAAACGTGTTAGCCATAGTAGTAGAAGTAATAGTTGGCGAGCAACTTCATGGAGACACGATGATGGAGATCATGATGATGGAGATCATGGTGTCATGCCGGTGACAAGATGATCATGGAGCCCCAAGATGGAGATCAAAGGAGCTATATCATATTGGCCATATCATGTCACTATTATTATTTGATTGCATGTGATGTTTATCATGTTTTGCATCTTGTTTACTTAGAACGACGGTAGTAAATAAGATGATCCCTCATAATAAATTTCAAGAAAGTGTTCCCCCTAACTGTGCACCGTTGCGACAGTTCGTTGTTTCGAAGCACCATGTGATGATCGGGTGTGATAGATTCCAACGTTCACATACAACGGGTGTAAGACAGATTTACACATGCAAACACTTAGGTTGTCTTGATGAGCCTAGCATGTACAGACATGGCCTCGGAACACGGAGGACCGAAAGGTCGAGCATGAGTCGTATAGAAGATACGATCAACATGGAGATGTTCACCGATGATGACTAGTCCGTCTCACGTGATGATCGGACACGGCCTAGTCGAGTCGGATCATGTTTCACTTAGATGACTAGAGGGATGTCTAATCTGAGTGGGAGTTCATTTTATAATTTGATTAGATGAACTTAATTATCATGAACTTAGTCTAAATAAACTTTGCAATATGCCTTGTAGATCAAATGGCCCAAGCTAATGTCAACATGAACTTCAACGCGTTCCTAGATAAAACCAAGCTGAAAGACGATGGCAGCAACTATACGGACTGGGTCCGGAACCTGAGGATCATCCTCATAGCTGCCAGGAAACAATATGTCCTAGAAGCACCGCTAGGTGAAGCACCCATCCCAGAGAACCAAGACATTATGAATGCTTGGCAGTCTCGTGCTGATGATTACTCCCTCGTTCAGTGCGGCATGCTTTATAGCTTAGAACCGGGGCTCCAAAAGCGTTTTGAGCATCACGGAGCATATGAGATGTTCGAGGAGCTGAAACTAGTTTTCCAAGCTCATGCCTGGGTCGAGAGATATGAAGTCTCCGACAAGTTCTACAGTTGTAAGATGGAGGAAAATAGTTCTGTCAGTGAACACATACTCAAGATGTCTGGGTTGCACAACCGCTTGACTCAGCTGGAGATTAACCTCCCAGACGAGGCGGTCATTGACAGAATCCTTCAGTCGCTCCCACCAAGCTACAAGAGCTTTGTGATGAACTACAATATGCAGGGGATGGTAAAGACCATTCCTGAGGTATTTGCTATGCTGAAATCAGCAGAGGTTGAAATCAAAAAGGAACATCAAGTGTTGATGGTCAATAAAACCACTAAGTTCAAGAAAGGCAAGGGTAAGAAGAACTTCAAGAAGGACAACAAGGATGTTGCCGCGCCCGGTAAGCCAGTTGCCGGGAAGAAGTCAAAGCATGGACCCAAGCCTGAGACTGAGTGCTTTTATTGCAAAGGGAAGGGTCACTGGAAGCGGAACTGCCCCAAATACTTAGCAGACAAGAAGGCCGGCAACACTAAAGGTATATGTGATATACATGTAATTGATGTGTACCTTACCAATGCTCGTAGTAGCTCCTGGGTATTTGATACCGGTGCTGTTGCTCATATTTGTAACTCAAAACAGGAGCTGCGGAATAAGCGGAGACTGGCGAAGGACGAGGTGACGATGCGCGTCGGGAATGGTTCCAAGGTCGATGTGATCGCCGTCGGCACGCTACCTCTACATTTACCTACATGATTAGTTTTAAACCTCAATAATTGTTATTTAGTGCCAAGTTTGAGCATGGACATTGTATCTGGATCTCGTTTAATGCGAGATGGCTACTCATTTAAATCCTAGAATAATGGTTGTTCTATTTATATGAGTGATATGTTTTATGGTCATGCTCCGATGGTCAATGGTTTATTCTTAATGAATCTCGTGCGTGATAATACACATATTCATAGTGTGAATACCAAAAGGTGTAAAGTTGATAACGATAGTCCCACATACTTGTGGCACTGCCGCCTTGGTCACATTGGTGTCAAGCGCATGAAGAAGCTCCATGCTGATGGACTTTTAGAGTCTCTTGATTATGAATCATTTGACACATGCGAACCATGCCTCATGGGCAAAATGACCAAGACTCCGTTCTCCGGGACAATGGAGCGAGCAACCAACTTATTGGAAATCATACATACTGATGTGTGCGGTCCAATGAGTGTTGAGGCTCGCGGAGGATATCGTTATGTTCTCACTCTCATGGATGACTTGAGTAGATATGGGTATGTCTACTTGATGAAACACAAGTCTGAGACCTTTGAAAAGTTCAAGGAATTTCAGAATGAGGTAGAGAATCAACGTGACCGAAAAAAAAAGTTCTTGCGATCAGATCGCGGAGGAGAATATTTAAGTCACGAATTTGGCACACACTTAAGGAAATGTGGAATTGTTTCACAACTCACGCCGCCTGGAACACCTCAACGTAACGGTGTGTCCGAACGTCGTAATCGCACTCTATTGGATATGGTGCGATCTATGATGTCTCTTACAGATTTACCGCTATCATTTTGGGGATACGCTCTAGAGACAGCCGCATTCACTTTAAATAGGGCACCGTATAAATCCGTTGAGACGACATCGTATGAATTATGGTTTGGAAAGAAACCTAAGCTGTCGTTTCTAAAAGTTTGGGGATGCGATGCTTATGTCAAGAAACTTCAACCTGAAAAGCTCGAACCCAAATCGGAAAAATGCGTCTTCATAGGATACCCTAAGGAAACCGTTGGGTATACCTTCTACCTAAGATCAGAAGGCAAGATCTTTGTTGCCAAGAACGGATCCTTTCTGGAGAAAGAATTTCTCTCGAAAGAAGTGAGTGGGAGGAAAGTGGAACTTGATGAAGTATCACCTCTTGAACCGGAAAGTAGCGCAGCTCAAGAAAATGTTTCTATGGTGCCTCCACCGGTTAGAGAGGAGGTTAATGATGATGATCATGAAACTTCGGATCAAGTTGCTACTGAACTTCGTAGGTCCACAAGGACACGTTCCGCACCAGAGTGGTACGGCAACCCTGTCCTGGAAATCATGTTGTTAGACAACGGTGAACCTTCGAACTATGAAGAAGCGATGGCGGGCCCAGATTCCAACAAATGGCTAGAAGCCATGCAATCCGAGATAGGATCCATGTATGAAAACAAAGTATGGACTTTGACAGACTTGCCCGATGATCGGCGAGCGATAGAAAACAAATGGATCTTTAAGAAGAAGACGGACGCAGATGGTAATGTTACCATCTATAAAGCTTGACTTGTCGCTAAGGGTTATCGGCAAGTTCAAGGGGTTGACTACGATGATACTTTCTCTCCCGTAGCGAAGCTGAAGTCCGTCCGAATCATGTTAGCAATTGCCGCATACTATGATTATGAGATATGGCAAATGGACGTCAAAACGGCATTCCTTAACGGTTATCTTAAGGAAGAACTGTATATGATGCAGCCAGAAGGTTTTGTCGACCCCAAGAATGCTAACAAGGTATGCAAGCTCCAGCGATCCATTTATGGGCTGGTGCAAGCATCTCAGAGTTGGAACATTCGCTTTGATGAGATGATCAAAGCGTTTGGGTTTACGCAGACTTATGGAGAAGCCTGTGTTTACAAGAAAGTGGGTGGGAGCTCTGTAGCATTTCTCATATTATATGTAGATGATATACTTTTGATGGGAAATGATATAGAAATTTTGGACAGCATTAAGGCCTATTTGAATAAGAGTTTTTCAATGAAGGACCTTGGAGAAGCTGCTTATATATTAGGCATCAAAATCTATAGAGATAGATCAAGACGCCTCATAGGTCTTTCACAAAGCACATACCTTGAAAAGATATTGAAGAAGTTCAATATGGATCAGTCCAAGAAAGGCTTCTTGCCTGTATTGCAAGGTGTGAAATTGAGCTCAGCTCAATGCCCGACCACGACAGAAGATGTAGAAGAGATGAGTGTCATCCCCTATGCCTCGGCCATAGGGTCTATTATGTATGCCATGCTGTGTACCAGACCTGATGTAAACCTTGCCGTAAGTTTGGTAGGAAGGTACCAAAGTAATCCCGGCAAGGAACACTGGACAACGGTCAAGAATATCCTGAAGTACCTGAAAAGGACTAAGGACATGTTTCTCGTTTATGGAGGTGACGAAGAGCTCGTCGTAAAGGGTTACGTCGACGCTAGCTTCGACACGGATCTGGATGACTCTAAGTCACAAACCGGATACGTATATATGTTGAATGGTGGAGCAGTAAGCTGGTGCAGCTGCAAGCAGAGCGTCGTGGCCGGATCTACATGTGAAGCGGAGTACATGGCAGCCTCGGAGGCAGCGCATGAAGCAATTTGGGTGAAGGAGTTCATCACCGACCTAGGAGTCATACCCAATGCATCGGGGCCGATCAAACTCTTCTGTGACAACACTGGAGCTATTGCTCTTGCCAAGGAGCCCAGATTTCACAAGAAGACTAGGCACATCAAGCGTCGCTTCAACTCCATTCGTGAAAATGTTCAAGATGGAGACATAGAAATTTGTAAAGTGCATACGGATCTGAAAGTCGCAGATCCGTTGACTAAACCTCTCCCTAGAGCAAAACATGATCAACACCAGAACTCTATGGGTGTTCGATTCATCACAATGTAACTAGATTATTGACTCTAGTGCAAGTGGGAGACTGTTGGAAATATGCCCTAGAGGCAATAATAAAAGCATTATTATTATATTTCCTTGTTCATGATAATTGTCTTTTATTCATGCTATAATTGTGTTATCCAGAAATCGTAATACATGTGTGAATACATAGACACCAACATGTCCCTAGTAAGCCTCTAGTTGACTAGCTCGTTGATCAACTGATAGTCATGGTTTCCTGACTATGGACATTTGATGTCATTGATAACGAGATCACATCATTAGGAGAATGATGTGATGGACAAGACCCAATCCTAAGCATAAGCACAAAGATCATATAATTCGTTTGCTAGAGCTTTTCCAATGTCAAGTATCTTTTCCTTAGACCATGAGATCGTGTAACTCCCGGATATCGTAGGAGTGCTTTGGGTGTGCCAAATGTCACAACGTAACTGGGTGACTATAAAGGTATACTATGGGTATCTCCGAAAGTGTCTGTTGGGTTGACACGGATCGAGACTGGGATTTGTCACTCCGCTTGACGGAGAGGTATCACCGGGCCCACTCAGTAATGCATCATCATAATGAAATCAATGTGATCAAGGTGTTTGATCACGGGATCGTGCATTACGGTACGAGTAAAGTGACTTGCTGGTAACGAGATTGAACGAGGTATTGGGATACCGACGATCGAATCTCGGGCAAGTAAAATACCGATTGACAAAGGGAATTGAATACGGGATTGATTGAATCCTCGACATCGTGGTTCATCCAATGAGATCATCGAGGAGCATGTGGGAGCCAACATGGGTATCCAGATCCCGCTGTTGGTTATTGACCGGAGAGTCGTCTCGGTCATGTCTGCATGTCTCCCGAACCCGTAGGGTCTACACACTTAAGGTTCGGTGACGCTAGGTTGTAGAGATATGAGTATGCAGTAATCCGAAAGTTGTTCGGAGTCCCGGATGAGATCCCGGACGTCACGGGGAGTTCCGGAATGGTCCGGAGGTAAAGAATTATATATAGGAAGTGCAGTTTCGGCCATCGGGAGTGATTCGGGGGTCACCGGTATTGTACCGGGACCACCGAATGGGTCCCGGGGGTCCACCGGGTGGGGCTACCCATCCCGGAGGGCCCCATGGGCTGAAGTGGGAGGGGTAACCAGCCCTTAGTGGGCTGGTGCGCCCCCCTAGGCCCACCCCCTGCGCCTAGGGTTGGAACCCTAGGGTGGGGGGGCGCCCCACTTGCCTTGGGGGCACTCCACCCCCCTGGGAGATTGGATCTCCAGGGCCGGCGCCCCCCCAGGGGGCCTATATAAAGGGGGGAGGGAGGGGCAGCCGCACCCTTGACCCCTGGCGCCTCCCTCTCCCCTGTCACACCTCTCCCTCTCGCGCAGACGCTCGGCGAAGCCCTGCTGCAGGTGACAACTGCATCCACCACCACGCCGTCATGCTGCTGGATCTTCATCAACCTCTCCTTCCCCCTTGCTGGATCAAGAAGGAGGAGACGTCATCCGCTCCGTACGTGTGTTGAACGCGGAGGTGCCGTCCGTTCGGTAGTCGGTCATCGGTGATTTGGATCACGGCGAGTATGACTCCATCATCCACGTTCTAGTGAACGCTTCCGCTCGCGATCTACAAAGGTATGTAGATGCATCTGATCACTCGTTGCTAGATGAACTCATAGATGGATCTTGGTGAAACCGTAGGAATTTTTTTTTCTGCAACGTTCTCCAGCAGATATAGCCGATCAGGCTCGGAATGATTTGAAGGATTATTAAACTCATAAGCAACGAAGATTACTTAGAGTTATCGAACCAGAGTGCGTAATCGGTTCACTTACCGGTGTTCTTGAGCGACTAACAACTCAGAACCCATGAAAAATTGGAATCGGTGAGAAATAATAGCTGATGGAGACTCATAAGATGCAACACAGTTCTTAGATATACTCGAGTTACCAGAGGGTAATACTCGATTGTAGATCAAGGTAGAGGTTGGACTAGTGTATTGACTTGCAAAAGACAAGTGCTTTAACTTGTCCGAGAAATGGGATCAAAGAGAAAATATGGTCGAAACCACGATTGCATAGGATCAGTTCACAGATACCAGATGATATTATATCAACAAAATAGTTATTACTACAAGAAGCTTTATGGTAGGATCTACATCGTGTCCATGGGCATGAACACAAAGTTCAAGGTCAACTCCCACTTCTTCAATGTATAACCTTCCATTCACCTCTCACTTTCGAAGAAGTTGTAGTGTTGAGATTTTATCTAGCAAAACACTAGAAGAGTATGACTCCTGAAAACTTTCGAGTTCACACATATTAAGGAAGGCATAGGTTCAACCCGTCAGGGTATCGTGGAAACATATACCACAAGCTTCAATAGTAAATACCACAAGCTCGAAAGCAGAGCATGGTTGGTCAATCAGAGGATAGGATTTACCAATGAAGAAATAACTTACAAAGGAATTGAATATGAAGGACGCTATCGAATAAAATCCAACAAAGGATCCGGTGGTCCTCAAAGGATCTGATGTGAGCATCGGTACTCAACCAGAGGAAGAAACAATGCAAGGAGATCAGACTATAGAAACAACTGACTAATTCAAAGCTCAAATACAAAAGAATGATGATTTCCGACCAAGGAATCAGAAGCAAACACTCTGATTAAGGATGGATAAGTTGCGTATGCTTAGGGGTACAATCAATGGCAATCCGATTGGTCGAGAACCAACTCATGTTTAAAATGATGTATGAGCCGGAAGGATAAATCCTGAGGATTGCAAGCATCCGCAACATATCGAATCAATAGACTCTAAATGATAATGACAAAGGATGCCAATAAGATTACCAGACTTGTTGGATTAATCATAATGCTAGCAAGCAAGAATTTCAAGAGCATTATGCTGTTGAGGATTTTCAGAAGAACGAACGGTATTACGAAGACTTTTGTGAAATACCTGAATCAACTGGGGATGAGCGGATACTCGGTAAGTGCGAGAATTATCCGTAGGGGTATTCAGGTGACAAAGTACAACAAGGCACTAATCTCAAAGGATTCTCGGAACAACAGATAGTATTTCGGGACATCTTATAATAACATGATCAACGGGGAATGATTGTATGAATGGCAAGTGTATGCGGTTTTCATAGGGGTTGACGATGGAAGGAAATCGCAAATGCGATGTCACAAGGACTGGAGAGAACATCGTAGAGTAACTTCGGAATCTTCTAGTGCATCAGGCGATCATCTGAAGTGAGGGGCTCTCTGGGAGAAAGTATCATCGAGAACCTAAAGTTAGTTTTGTTTTTAGAAAAATCATTTAACCCGAATAGAAGAGAGCTCAAAGTCCTAGAGTATAGACGAGGAGTAAAAGATCCTAATACCACCCAAATGGCGACGTGGGCCCGTAAGACACACAACCATGTTAGTAATTTTTTTTTGAAATGTGTAGACTCGACTTCAGCCAAGGAGTGTGGAAGGGGGATTCCTACAGGCAGTTGGCTCTGATACCAACTTGTGACGCCCCCGATTCAATCGTACACTAATCATGCACGCAAATGTGTACGATCAAGATCAGTGACTCACGGGAAGATATCACAACACAACTCTACAAATAAAATAAGTCATACAAGCATCATAATACAAGCCAGGGGCCTCGAGGGCTCGAATACAAGTGCTCGATCATAGACGAGTCGGCGGAAGCAACAATATCTGAGTACAAACATAAGTTAAACAAGTTTGCCTTAAGAAGGCTAGCACAAACGGGGATACAGATCGAACGAGGCACCGGCCTCCTGCCTGGGATCCTCCTAACTACTCCTGGTCGTCGTCAGCGGGCTGCACGTAGTAGTAGGCACCTCCAGAGTAGTAGGAGTCATCGTCGACGGTGGCGTCTGGATCCTGGGCTCCATCGTCTGGTCGCAGCAATCGGGCAGATAAAGGGGAAAAGGGGGAACAAGGCAACCGTGAGTACTCATCCAAAGTACTCGCAAGCAAGGAGCTACACTACATATGCATGGATATATGTGTAAAGGGACATATCAGTGGACTGAACTGTAGAATGCCAGAATAAGAGGGGGATAACTAATCCTGTCGAAGACTACGCTTCTGGCAGCCTCCGTCTTGCAGCATATAGAAGAGAGTAGGCTGAAGTCCTCCAAGTAGCATCGCATAGCATAATCCTACCCGGCAATCCCCTCCTCGTTGCCCTGGTAGAGAGCGATCACCGGGTTGTATCTGGCACTTGGAAGGGTGTGTTTTATGAAGTATCCGGTTCTAGTTGTCATAAGGTCAAGGTACAACTCCAAGTCGTCCTGTTACCGAAGATCACGGCTATTCGAATAGATTAACTTCCCTACAGGGGTGCACCACATAACCCAACACGCTTGATCCCGTTTGGCTGGACACACTTTTCGGGGTCATGCCCGGCCGCGGAAGATAACCACGTCGCAGCCCCACCTAGGCACAATAGAGAGGTCAGCATGCTGATCTAAACCTAAGCGCACAGGGGTCTGGGCCCATCGCCCTTAGCACACCTGCACGTTGCGTACGCGGCCGGAAGCAGACCTAGCCCCCTTAATACAAGCGCGAGCTTATGGTCCAATGCGGCACGCGCCGCTCAGTCGCTGACGTCACGAAGGCTTCGGCTGATACCACGACGTCAAGTGCCCATAACTTTCCCACGTAGTTGGTTAGTGCGTATAGGCCAGTAGCCAGACTCAGATCAAATACCAAGATCTCGTTAAGCGTGTTAAGTATCCGCGAACGCCGAACAAGTCCAGGCCCACCTTTCTCCTAGGTGGTCTCAACCTGCCCTGTCGCTTCGCCACAAAGTAACAGTCGGGGGCCGTCGGGAACCCAGGCCCACCTTTACCGGGATGGAGCCACCAGCCCCTTCAGCCCCCATCTCCGAACAGTATCACAGGTAATGTAACAGTGTAAAGTATATAGTATATGCCCGTGATCACCTCCCGAAGTGATCACGGCCCAGTAGTATAGCATGGCAGATGGACAAGAGTGTAGGGCCACTGATGGAACACTAGCATCCTATACTAAGCAGTAGGATAGCAGGTAAAGGTAACAACAGTAGTAGCAAGGACAGGCTATGCAGTAGAATAGGATTAACCAAAAGCAGTAATATGCTACACTACTCTAATGCAAGCAGTAGAGAAGAATAGGCGATATCTGGTGATCAAGGGGGGGCTTGCCTGGTTGCTCTGGCAAGAAGGTTCGTCAACACCGTAGTCGAACTGCGGGTCGCCGGCAGTCTCGGGGTCTACCGGAAAGAAGTAACGAAGGGGAAAAATAATAAATAACAGAGCAATCAAAGCAACACAAAGCATAACATGGCGATATGTGGTGCTAGGGGTGACCTAACGCAGTAGGAGGTGATACCGGCGAAGGGGGGGAACATCCGGGAAAGTATCCCCGGTGTTTCGCGTTTTTGGACAGATGAACCAGAGGGAGAAAGTTGCGAGTTTGATATGTTAGGAATGTGTGGCGGACGAACGGGCTGCGTAACCGGATTCGTCTCGTCGTTCTGAGCAACTTTCATATACAAAGTTTTTTCAACCGAGCTACGGTTTATTTTGTATTAATTTTAAAAGATTTAATCATTTTTTTGGATTTAATAAATTAAATTAATTCGAAAATTAATTAATGCATCAGCATGATGTAAGCATGACATCAGCAGTCAACGTTGACTGTTGACCTAGTCAACCTGACAGGTGGGTCCCACCTGTCAGGGACTGTTTAGCTAATTAACAATTGTTAATTAGGTTAACTAGTTATTAGGTTAATTAAGCATAATTAATTAAGTTAATTAATCTAGTTAATTAATTAATTGTTTATTTAATATTTTTATTTCTTAGTACTTTTATTTAATAAATGTTCTGGGGGGCGGTGGGGCCCCTTTTCATAGGCACTTGGGGGGGCCTTAACGGGCGTGGTTAGCAGGCACTAACGCACAGCCCGAAAGGGGCGTGCCGGGTGGGCGAACCCGACCGGTGGCTGCGGCCACGACGATGCGAGACGAGTGCGGGCCGACGCGGAGGCCGTCGGGGCGCCGGCTGGGTCTGGAGGGGGCGCGACCAGGGGGAAGCAGCGGGCGGTGCCGGTGAAGGGCGGCGACGGCGGAGGGCTGAGCGCACGAGATGGCGCAGCGTCGAGCATGGCAGGGGGCAGCGGCGGGGTGTGTGCCCACTGGGCGGGCGACGGGCGCGCGATGGCCTTCGAGCAAGGGTTGTGGGGAGCGGCGGCGCTAGGCGGGAGGAGTGGTGGTGAGCGCGAGGCCACGGCGTGGGGCGGCGGCAAGTGCGGCGCGACGGCGGCCACAGGATGCAGCGGGCGTGAGCGAGGACGATGGTGAGCAGCGCAACAACGACGAGGCGGGGGGCACGCGCGGAGGGATGGGAATGTGGCCGGACGCGTGCGGCGCGGCCAAAGCGCGAGCAGCACGCGGCCGCGGGCACTGGCGGGGAAGGGGACGCGGTGCGCGGGGGAGGGAGTGAGCTGCGTGCGAGCGGAGGCACGACCGGGCACAACTGTGCGGGGTCAGAGCAAGGGAAGGACGACCGGGGTTCCTCACCGCGGGCCCGTAGGGACTAGGCAGCGGGCGTGGGGAGGCCGACGGGGACGAGGCGACGACGGAAAGGACGACGACGATGGAGTCTGGCGAGGAGGAGGATGGGGACGACACACGGTGGGGCGGGGACGAGGTCGAGATCCGGCAGGGGAGGTCCGGCGAGGTGGCCTCCGACGAGGTGGTTCTGGCGGGGTTCGAGCCCGATCACGATTGGATCGGGGGAGAGGGAGAGTGGGGGGGGGGGAGTGGGAGTTGTGGATCGGCTAGGGTTTGACCGGTTGGGGATGTGGGGGAGTGGAGTGAGCTAGCTGGGCCGGCCTGGCTAGCGAGTGGCCAGCTGGGCCGAAGCCCAGTGAGGGGGGCTTTTCCTTTTACTTTGTTTTTTATTTTCTTTTACCTCTTCTTATTTTTCTTTTCTGTTTTCTTTTAGCTCCTAATTATTTTATTTTTACTAAAATAACAAAGTGGCACCTAAATTGATGTTACAAATTATGGCACAACCACAAAAAGTTTCATCCCAATATAATATAGTTTAGTTTTTTTACAAAATATGAAAGACATTTAATTATTGGTTTTAGCTACTGGTTTAATTAGTTTAGTGCATTTAAACATTTTATAGGAACTTGGTTTCTCCACCAATATATCTTATGGATTATTTGTCACATAAGAACATTTTAGTTTTGACTTTTGAAAATTTTAATTGTTTGACTTGTTTTTGAATTTGAATTTTGAATCGGTTTTGAACTAATGCGAGGTTAGCAACAATAACTAAGGTGATGTGTCATCATTAGTAGAGGTTCACTGTAGCTTAATTATCCGGGCGTCACAATCAGAACCACCAGTTGAAGAAGTCATGCCTAATTTTCGTACTCCAAGTTGGACATTGGTCGGTGCTATTCCAATTCAAGTAGCCTATTTTTTTTGTTTTTTTAGTAAGTTTCATCCGAATAGAAACCATTATGGTACGGTCTTGTTTTGGTTGGTTAGATCCTGCATGATCTATTTTGGTTAGGCTTGATCCTGCATGATTAACAACGTTGTCGGATTATTTTATTAGGAAAGTCCTAGTTATATGGTTGAGAGAGAGAGTCCTAGTTTTCCTTCTCTTTGTTTTGCACGTGAGTGTTTTGCACGTTAGGATAGAGTCCAGGTCGGTTTGTGAGCTCAAGGTCGCCTATAAATATGGCTGGCTTCGGCCATGTAATGGAAGATTGGTTTTTTGATCGTGTGTCAATAAAGTTACAGAAAACATCCCATGTCGAGGGACACCAAATATCGTCTTCGTTGATGATCCGTGAGGATTTTGTTGCTGCTGTGCGTGGAGTCGATTCAATCTACTTGACTCAAGTTTTCGATCTTACGGTCTTGCATCTTTACTCGACCGGAATTTCCTGTTGCTGCTAGTATCGTGAAAAATCAGGCCGACGAACGACTCGCCATCTAGTCGAGTCTACATCATTATCCAATTCATTACAAATCATTTGTTTGACAAATCCTTCTTTTTATCGTGAAGTCGGTCCCTCCGATCTGAATAACATCGGTGCCGCCGAGTCTACAAGATACATTGATTACCATGTTCATCGGTCCAACCGAGTTGAAATGGCTCGGAACCACCGATGTGATCAACCAATGACTCCAAGTTACTTCAGACTCATCGAATGATCCTACTCGGAGTTACCAAAGAGCGCCAGAAAAAGAACTATCTGCCAAAAAATTATATGTTGTTCCTTTTCCAGCTCCACTCAATGATTTTTCCCCTCTACTACATTTATACAATCATCTAAGCTAGTTGTGCTAATCAAGGATCCTACCTATTGACCAATGACCAAGATGCCAACCTTTTTCGGGAATTGGTGTCAAAGGGGGAGAGATACACATCAAAGCTTCTACATAGGAAAATAAATGCACAATTATAAGAGGAGAGAGTCCTATATATGTCACCTTGTGGGGAGGAACATATGATTGATTTATGCTTTTATTATTCGCTTGATCATTCTATATGATCTTCTGCTTTGATTTTGTCTCACTCTACCTGCTTCCAATATCTACAATCTTAGATTCAGGGGGAAAGGATGTTTAAAGTTTAGGGAAGAAAAATCCTTGAAATTCTATTGCAACCTTCGGGAAAGTATTCACCTAGTGATACTATCTTCTTTACATGTCAACCCAACCTTGGTATTTGAAGAGAAAATCTTGTGTTTATCTAACCTTGTTTTCTCAAGTTTGTTTCTTCAGGTATAATGCTCAAGCACCTGAAGGTAGGGGTGGGCATAAAAACCGACGAACCGAAGACCGAACCGAAGCCGAAACCGAATAAACCAAAATTTCGGTTTTTTCTACTTTCACAGGAAAATTCGGTTTCCATGTCCACTAACCGAACATAATTCGGTGGATTCGGTTTTCAATCCGGTTAACCGAAGAAAAACCGAGCAACATGACTCAAGTCAATGAATAACGCAAAAGTAGGCGCGCACGCGCAGCCAACGACGACTCTGGGCAGTCACGCGCCCACGATCTCTTTTTTCTAGGCGACGCCCACAATCCCGAGAGTCACGCGCCCACGTTTGTTTGTTGTTTGCTCGTGCATGATGTGTATTTTTGTAGAACGCAAGATGTGGTTGCTAAGCGCCAAAATGCATACAAGGATGTTGGGCCTACAGGATGCAAGGCCCAGTTCACGTCGATGGGGTGTGCCTGTGCGTGTGCGAGCTGGCGAATAGCGGTTCCTTTAGTCCCACCTCGCCCGGCTAAGGAGATGTGGCAGATACTTTTGCCTATAAGAGGGTGACGCGGCTGCACACATAGCACAAATGCTTAAAGCATGGTTTTCGGTATAAAACCGAATACCGAACCGAATTTTCGGTTAACCGAGATATCGGTTAGCTGTTTCAGCTTGCTATTTTCGGTTTCTTCTTTTACTAATCGAATTCCAAAAAAACCGAACGGTAAAAACCGAATTTTTGGTTCTACCGAATGCCCAGGCCTGCCTGAAGGTAACTGTATGCATCATACTCATGTGCATGATTAATTCTTGCTCATTGCACGTACTTGTTTGCAAGAAATCATCATGGATGCATGAACACTTTCATTCATATCTTTTGCTCTGATGCATATAGCCAAGATGCAGGCGACACATATATAGTCTTCCTATTCAAGTGTGCATTTGCATTCCAAAAGCAAAATTTCAAATACATACACTTTGGGGGGGGGGGGAGAGCTTATACATGTTACATGTTTTTCAAAACTTTCATGTACTTCTATAGTATATTCTTATTTAAAGCTTTGATGTATGTCGTCATCAATTATCAATGAAGGGAAGATTGAAAGCACAATTGCTCTCCCGGTGGTTTTATAGTTCATGTCAACATGCATATTGTTGGACTAATGTTTTCCTCATGTATATTTCAGGAATATTTCAACTTTGGCAAGTATGTGGATGAAGATATGGACCCCTCAAGCTACTAAAGAACAATGTTGGCAAAGCTTCAAGACTTTATATTTTTGGTTAAGTGATCCAAGATCACATTGAGTCCATAGGAAAGCCAATACCATTAAAAGGGGATAAGGTTTTGATCATGGACTATTTGCTCAAAGTGATTAGAGATATTGCTCCAAAACCCTCAGCCACACCCTCACATTCTTCTCTGTCCAAAAATCTAAAGTCAAACTCGGTCCTACCGATACACATCTACCCAGACTCACCGATATACACTTGATAGAGTCACTGCCTAAACCCTAGCAACTCGGCCTCGCCGGAATGACATTCAGTCCCATCGAAGTGCATGTGCCAACCTTCTGTTGCCTATCAATTTCATCTCGGGATTTGCGAGTGGTTTCGATCAGTCTCACCAAAGTATGGAGAGTGCTTAGGTCATCACCCATCGGTCTCTCCAAGTTGTTTCATCTAGTCTCACCGAAAAGCCTAAAGCTCAAACCTTTTGCACTATCGGTCTCATCGAGTGATTCCATCCAGTCCCACCGAGTTGTGCATAAAGGTGTGTAATGGTTAGGTTTTTGGTGCTGCCTATATATACCGCACCCATTCCACCAACTCTCAGAGAGAACAACCAGAACAAAACTACCACTTCCCATGTACATTTTTTGAGAGAGAACCACCTACATGTGTGTTAAAACCAAGGGGATTCCACTTCAACCTTTGATCCTTGATTTCTAGCCCACTCAAGTTGCTTTACACTTCAATCCTTCTCCTACCACCATGCCAAATCTGTGAGAGAGTGACTAAGTGTTGAGGAAACTATCTTTTAAAGCACAAGAGGAAGGAGTTCATCATCAACAACATATATTACCTTTTGGAGAGTGATGTCTCCTAGATTGGTTAGGTATCACTTGGGATCCTCCAAAGCTTGTGGAGTTGAACCAAGGAGTTTGTAAGGGCAAGGAGCCTACTTTATGAAGATCTACCCCGAGTGAGGCTAGTCCTTCGTGGACAGAAGCCATGATGGCATAGACAAAGTTGTTTCTTTGTGGGTGGAGCCTTTCGTGTACTTGCGCAGCCATTATCCTCTATTGGTTGAAGTCTCCATCAACATGGACGTACGATAACACCATGTATTGGAACCACGCCAAAAATCACCATGTCTTCATTGCGTTCGATCGTCCAAACTCTACCCCTTTTTACTTTCTTGCACTTGCATGTTGTTTTCTATCCGCCACCTATACTTTAGATAAGCATGTGTAGATTGTATTGCTTGTCACCTACCTTGTGCTAAAACCTGCCTAAGTTCTAAGAAAATTAAAAACTGCACATTTTGCCTTGTTAGTGTCTATTCAACCCCCCCTTCTAGACCTCTCTTCTCGATCCCGCGCCTTCTTTGGATGTGACGTGTCTGTTGGAGAGGTGTGGAATCACAATGCTCCCCGAGCGTCCCAAGGACTCACCATATTCTCCTCACAATCACATAATGCAAGATGATGTGAATCCACTAGTTGTGCCCTTGAAGGCATAAATGGGACCTTTACAAACAAGGTTGGGGCAGTCTCCATAACTAAATGGGAGGCTCCCAACATCACCACGAATCTTCACCACAATGGAATGTGGCTCCGCGGTGACCTCTTCCATCTAGGGTATCCAAACACCCGAAGAGTAACAAGTTGCTGAAGATGAAAGAGCCAAGGAACACATATCGTTTTGGTAGGAATGTAGATCGGGTGAATCTCCTCCTATCCCCAAAGTATGAGAGAGCTTGAGTGGTTGGGTAAGTAGATCTTGAGCTTTTTCTGGTTTGGCAATGGAGGGTAAAAACTTGAGGTAGATTAGGATTAAAGGGTGGACGAAGGGGGTTACTTATACCCTCCAAGTGAAAGGAGTCGTTGCATAGCCGCAATCCCGTGTACCTGGACTAAAGGGGTTCAGGCTCTCAGACACACCAGAGAGGCCACAAGTTGCCCCGGGCACCCGAGGGTCAAAGACCCTGGGCACCCAAATGGATAAGCTGGGCTAGCGTGCAGAGGGCCGGACACCCGAGGGTCCAGGACCTCGGGCATCCAGACTGTCCAGAGCGGGAGCACATACTCTGGGCACCCGGGGGTCCAGGGACCTCAGGCACCCTGACAAATCCGAGGCAAAGGAAAAAAATCCTTTGGTGCCTCTAGGCACCCAAATCACAAGGGCAGCGGGCACCCGGTCCTTTGGGTGGGACTCCAATAACACTTGAGAAACCCTTCCAAAGTTTGAAATAATTAGGGATAAAAGTATAAATGGAATTTGATTGAATTGCCCAACTCCCTAATCGTTGCAACCCCTCTTCATAGTACGGATGTTCCTACGACACGAAAAGTAACTGGATAACTTTTTGAGACATCGAAGAACACTGTCTTTTGCCCTTTTTGAATAGTGGGGTTACCAAGTCCATAGACCAAATGGAGAAGCCAATGTCCTGAGATAAACTTGATAACCGACATTAGTTCTTGCAAATCGTATTGTGATCAACAACAAATCGTAATTGAGTGACAATTGCACTTTCAGTAGGTGCATTTCCTTTGGGTCATATCAAATCACTTCTCGTCAATGTGGACAATTATGCTCATATCAATGAATCTAGGCATGGCATTCTCCAATGTTGCTTGATCCGACATGAATATGCATAACTTGAGTCTAGCTATCTTGTTAATTGGCTTGAGTAAAGTCTATAAGGTGGTGGTGAAAGGCTATATAACACCCAGAGAACTAGAAAGAGCTTTGGTTGTTTTCCTTCTGTTTAGCAGGATTGTAGATATCCTAGGGAGGTCAAGATCTTTTCTCTTGCAACATGCTTTACCTCTCTTTTGGTTAGAGACATCAACTTCTGAGCCATGTACAATTTGATCACGGGCAAGTCTCCTTATTGTTCCGACGGTTCTAAGACTTGTATGCAATAGGCCAACAACCTTCTCTTTGTCCTTTTTCTCAACTTCTCCATCTTTATTCAGTGCTTTCAAAGCAATATATGTAGTAAACATGTGCTTAATTGGCAGGGTTTTTTTATTGGTTGTTGAACACCTGCAAAAGGAGCAAGTTTCTTTACTCCAACAATGCAAATACTCCAACAATCCAAATTCAAAGGAGCAAAAGGAACAAGTTTCTTTATACTCCAACAATGCAAATACTCCAACAATCCAAATTCAGTTAACATTACTCCAAAATTCAGTTAACTGCATTACTCCAAACTATAAAATTCAGCAGGTAAATTTTTTTAGGGGAAAAGAGAGCTTTATATATTACTTGTATCCGGAGTACAATCTTTCAAGATTACATCAGTTATACTACATGGCACACTGCTCATCATAAAAAAAACTGCCATTAGATCTAGCGTAGGCAGCAAGTTTATGTGCAGCCACGTTGCTCTCTCTTCCAATCTTTGTCACTCTACAGGATGGGGAATTCTTCAACAATTCCAAAGAATCGTTATAAGTAGCCCACCATCTTGGCCTGATCACAGACTTTGCATTGAGGGCCTCCACAACAGCCGCACAGTCTGTCTCGAATATCGTCGTACCAACATATATTTTTTCCAAAGTTTGCATGCCTAAAAGCATCGCCTGCCCTACAGCCTCTTCGGCATCACTGCACTCAGGGAGGGTCCAACCCGCACTAAACAAGACCTCGCCGTCGCTGTTTCTTGCAATGACCCCAGCCGCTGCCAAACTCGAAGTAGCAATGAAAGATGCATCAGAATTCACCTTCATAACGCCAACAGGGGCCCTGGTCCAATTGGAAGCATGGGCACGAGCTTCAGATTTCGCTCTAGGAATTGCAGCCACATGACTTTTGCCCTTCAAGTCATGAGCAGAACTAAAGTCTCTGTTAAGGCAATACCAATAATTAGACAAGAAGATGACAGATTCGACAATGGAAGCAGTACCTTTATGATGCACTATATCATCGCGTAAGTACCAGGCTCTCCATAACAACAACAAGATTCTCTCTTTGGAGGTGTTATCACATTGGCTAAGTAACATCAGCAATCAATCGGGTCCTGAACGATCGAAGCATTCTTCTTTTGGCAAAGGCCAGACTTCCCTCATAGCTTCTTTGATAGCTCTAGCTTTAGTACAACGAACAGTAGCATGGTATGCATCCTCAGGCCCCCTACAACAAATATTGCAGATACTATCGTGTTCCAAAGTCCGCTTCAATTTGTTTTCTTTTGTTGGTAAGGAATCAGTAGCAGTTCTCCAAGCAAAAAATTCTGATCTTGTGGGGGATGTGTGCTTTCCATATGGGGTTCCAAAGAGACACTCTTCCATTGCCGTGGCTGTGTGATGATTCTTCCCAGCCTGTAGCATTTTTCAGGTTCAGCCCCAAATTGTACGCACTTCTCACCGTAAAATTACCATCCTTTTCATGATTCCACGCTAGCACATCATCAATAGGACTTGATGGTATCCTAATTTTGCAAATCTCTAGAGCATCAAACTCATGGAACAAACTATGAATCAAAGGCCTATTCCACTGATTTGTGTTTGGAATAATCAATTGGTTGACCCAACAAATTCTGCTCCTGTTCTTAAGGGACATGATCGACATCCCTTCTTGGCGAGGGATCCAATTATGTCTACGAATCTGGATGCTTTTTCCATTTCCCACTCTCCATATCATGCCCTTCTTTAATAACTCAAGCCCGTGTTCAATCCCTCGCCAAACAGGAGATGCATCCGAGGGGAAGACCGTATCCATGATATTACCTTTTGGATAATATTTTGACTTCAAAACTCTTGCACACATACTGTCCGGCCTTTGAACAAGTCTCCATGCTTGCTTTGCCAACAAAGCTTGGTTGAAAATTCTCATGTCACGGAACCCCATTCCGCCTTGCGATTTAGTACGAGTCATTCTATCCCATGACATCCAATGCACTTTCCGCTTATTTTGCTCATCGCCCCACCAAAAATCTCTAATGAGTTTTTCATACTGATCATAGAAACCAGCCCCCATCTTGAAAATGCTCATAGTGTAAGTGGGAATAGCCTGAGCCACTGATTTTATGAGGTTGTCTTTCGCACCATGAGACATGAACCTCTCAGCCCAGTTTGTAAGCCTTTTAGTGAAACGAGCTGAAATGGGTTGAAAATGTTTACCTTTCATGCGGCCTTCTGGGGTTGGCAGGCCCAAATATTTCTCCTCAAAAGTAGAAGTTGTAATATCCAAGGTACTAGAAATAGCCTTCCTGACCAGTTCTGGACACGCCTAACTAAACAAAATAGAGCATTTTCCGGGGCTAAGAAGTTGACCAGTACCTTGCTGGAATAAAGATAGAGCATCTTTCACACTTCGAGCTTGAGCTTCCGATGCCTTGAAGAAGAGCAAACTATCATCTGCGGACAACAAATGCGAGATCCCTGGGCTTCCCCTGGCCACTTTAATTGGGGTAATGTGTCCAACTTCACACTGCTTGTCCAGGGCCATGGAGAGACCCTCAACCACAAAGAGGAACAAGTAGGGGCTTAGCGGGTCACCCTGCCTCAAGCCCCTCGTAGGGTAAAAGAACTCCAAAATTTCCCCGTTCATCCTCACCACATATCTCACTGAGCGAACACAAGTCATTACCCATGATATCCATTTGTGACAGAAGCCAAACTTGGACAAGGCACCTTCTAGAAACTTCCATTCGACGCGATCATAAGCCTTGGTCAGGTCTAACTTATAAGCGCCGTGAGTGTTCTGGGAAATTTTGCTCTATTGGATCTTATAGAAGCACTCGAAAGCGATGCTGGCATTGTCAGTTATCATCCTTCCCGGGATAAACGTGCTTTGACTTTCAGACACAAGCTCATCGAGGAAAGGCCGCAATCGGTTGACGAGGCACTTGGATATCACCTTGTAAATAACATTGGAGAGGCTTATTGGACGAAAATCTTTAAGGCACTCAGGCGAGTTACCTTTAGGTATGAGAACGATGACCGTGTCATTTATGCCCTCAGGCATAACTCCATTCACAAAAAACTCCTTTACTGCAGCAACTACATCATCCCGCATAAAAGACCAATTTCTCTGATAAAAACGAGCCGGAAAACCATCAACACCCGGTGCTTTTAAAGGCCCAATTTGGAATAATGCATCACTAATTTCTTTCTCAGTAAACTCACTGCATAGCTGATCATTCATCTCAGGTGTCACTTTGGCCGAAAAGAGGTTGAGCAATGCATCTGGATTTAGATTGTTATCCGCCTTGTAAAGCTCTTTGAAAAATCCAGTGTCCATACTAGCTAATTCATTCGCACCTTCAACCCATTTACCTTCAGTATTGCGCAGTTTACTTATCTTGTTTTTCTTTTGCTGCCAAGTGGCCTTTTGCTGGAAGTATTTCATATTTTGTTCGCCCTCTCGAAGCCATTTAACTCTAGATCGTTGACGCCATAGGATTTCCTCTCTATACAGATATTCATCCAGCTCTAGAGACTTCCTACGAATTAGCTCGTCTCTCTGAACCGAAGGAGCTCTGTCCCATAAGTTGGCGAGTTGTTTCTGAAGGTACTGCACATGTATGGTAACAAACCTAAAATTTTTACTGCTCCAGTATTGAAGTCCATGCTTCACATTAGCCAAATTCCAGGCAATCCCCTGCAGGCCTGAACTAGGCACATTATTCTTCTTCCAAGCTTCCTCAATTTCAGCAGAAAGTGTTTCGTTTCTCTCTCACATGGCCTCATACCTGAATAATCTTGGGATTTTTCTCCTTTCTGGTACACCTTCATAGTCCAGTAATAAGGGGAAGTGATCAGACCTCGAGGAGATAATATGCGTAAGCTGATCCTTTTTGAATTTGTCACTCCAACAAGGAGAGGCCACAACTCTATCAATTCTGGCTTTAACATTCTTCCGCCCCCCTGTTTATTGTCATAAGTCCAGGGTTTTCCTTTGTATCCAATATGATGAAGATTGCAAAAGTACAACATATCCCTGAATCTAGCCATTTGCCCTTCCGATCTTCGAGAGCAAGAAAAATGTTCAGCTTGCCACATGGTTTTATTAAAATCGCCAATCATCATCCAAGGTTCACCCGCATTTGGTCGAATCCGCTTGAGAAGCGACCACATGTGGTGACGGTCCTGTGCACGTGGTTCTCCATAGACAAAAGTTCCCCGCCACTTAGGGCCATTGGGGTCATCAGACACAAGCACATCAAAATAACGAGGACCATACGACAAAATCTTAATATTTATTGAATCATCCCAGTACAAAGCAATGCCGGCTCCTTTGCCTTTACCGTCATGGGTAAGACAATGCTTCAGCCCTAGTCTCCATTTTATTGCCTTTACCTTGTCCTCACATTGCCTTGTTTCAGATAAGAAGATGATCCGGGGGCGGTAGGTCTGCACGAGGCACACCAACTCTTGAACTGTCCGGGACTGCCCCAGGCCCCGACAGTTCCAGCTGAGAATACTCATTTCTCCTGACGGGCGTCGTCAATCGCGCCCGTCAGTTTACCGATAGCCCCGGGATCGGTTGCTTCCTTGCCACCCTTCAATCCTAAGTCCTGCCCTACCACATGGTGTTTCTCTCCACTACAGAGCTTTTTCTGGTTTACATTTTGTTCTGAGATGTTACTCTCCTCCTCTAACTATTTTTCTACTACAGAGCTATGTTGCCTCTTCCCAAGTGCTGATTTTACAATGGAACCGGCTCTGCCATCTACATCAGAAACAAGCACGGGGGATCGACCATGTAACGCCCTCGATGCGGCTATATCTCCTACGTGTCGAAGCACGACTTAGAGGCATAACCGCATTGAAAGCAATGTCGCAAGTGAGGTAATCTTCACACAACCCATGTAATACATAAGGGGAAAAGATACATAGTTGGCTTACAATCGCCACTTCACACAAATACATCAATAAAACATTACATCATACACTTACAATCAGGGTCCGTCTACGGAGCCAAAATAAAAGAAGAAACCCCAAAAGCGACAAAAGGTCCACGATCGACCCCAACTGGGCTCCACTACTGATCGACTAGAATGAAACAACATAAAGGATAAGATCTTCATCGAACTCCTCTTTGAGCTCGGGTGCGTCACCTGCACGGTTTGCAAATGACAAGCAAAACAAGAAAGACAAGAATCTGCCATTAACAGCATGATGCTACTTAGCAAGCAACAAGAAATTAAGCTACTGCACCCAAACATATCGACAAGGCATATGACAGAGATCTACTCAGGATGCTTGACAAAATATGAACACTGAGCTATGGCTAAATCACACCACAACAGGTTCAAACAAGCATGGCAAAAGAGCAAAAGATGACAGGTTCACAGACTTAATGAAAATAACATGGCAGAAATTAACATCAGGATGACATGTTTAGAGCAATGAAACAACATGCTACAGGATCAAGACATAGCAAAGTAAGGCATGGCATGGATCTACTCAAAGCACTTGACAAGAGTCCCTTACTGACCATAAGCCAAAAGGGATCAGAAAATATGATAACACCCATGTCAAATAAGCAAGTTTCGTTACTGGTTTCAGACTTAGCAGAAAACTGGACATGTCAAAAACAGATAACGAGTAGGCATGTTTACGAGCTCGAAGTACTCACTACAGAGCATTGCATGATAAACTAAGCATACATACATCAAGAAGACATGGCATAGAAGCTATACATGGCAAGAACAACATCATAGCATGCAAGGATCAACTACAACAAGCTTGGCAAAATTGATTAACATGTAAACAAACTGCCAGCAACATTTTATAGCAAAAGTAGAGCTCGATTGACTCAATCTAAGGCACTCCATAATTACATAAAAAGGCATGGATGGATAGAGCAAATCCATATGCTCAAAACACTCTTACTGATCATGCTCAAAAGAGGCATAGATCTCTCTGAAACAACATGAACACAAGGCATAAAAATAACAGCAGGCAGGGACTTATGAAAATACTAACTCTCTGAAATCAGCAACATTAAGTAACCTAGTTTGCATGCTTGTGCTAGTCACCACATAGATCACAAAAATACATGTCATAAATCTCTAGAAAGATGGCATGGCATATTACAAAACACATGTAGAGCTCAACATCATAGGATGCACACATCAATCATGGTAAAAATGACAAAAGTGCATGTTCTGATAAGAATCAGAAACTAACATCACAAAGCCCTCTTCTAACAGCATTTCGGGCATCAAGATGTCCTCAAATGAAAATGATACAATGGAATGAAATGATGTACTCCTCGAGGCGAATAATTTGACATATTATACACCCAAAACGGAGCTACATGCAGAGAGTTATGGCATGATGAACATGGCATGATGATGATAGAATGTCGGGGACTTAAGTGAATTTAGAGGGGGAAGAAAGTCAACCCGCGGGCACGGATGCCGAGGCGGCCGGGAACTCGCCGGAATCTCGCCGGAGTTGCGGGATGAGGTGGGGGAGGCCGGGAGGAGGCGGATCCGGGCCGGATCTCGCCGGATCCGAGCCGGATCTCGCCGGATCCGGCCGGATCCCGGCGCGGGCGCGCGGTGGCCGCGGTGGCGGAGCTTGGCGGCGCCGGCGGCGAGCGGCAGCGCGCATGGTGGCGGGGTAGGCGCAGGCGGCGGGGTCGATGCCGGCTGCGGGGAACGGCGAGGCGCGGCGGCGCGCGCAGATGGCGGCGCGGCGCGGCCGGGAGGCGGCGGCGGCCGGCGGAAGCGGCGCCGGAGCAGCGCGGGTAGCGGCGGAGCAGGCGAGCGGGCGCGGCGGCGGGGAGGGGGCCGGAGGCCAGGTGGCGGCTCGGGAGTGGGCGCGGGGGCGGCGACGCTGACGTGGCGCCCCACGATTGGTCGGAGTGAGGTGGCTGCGGGGCGGCGGACATGTCCGGCGCGGTGGGTAGATTTGTCCGGCGGCGCGGAGGGAAGAAGGCTAGGGTTTGGACTGCGAGAATTTCGGGAGGGGAGCACATATTTATAGGTAGAGGGGGCTAGGAAGCTCCAAATGGAGTGCGGTTTTCGGCAACGCGATCGTGATCCGACGATCGAGAAGATGGAGATGACTTAGATGGGTTTTGGGCCAAAATGGAGGGGTGTTGGGCTGCAAAGAGAAAGAGGCCTTTGCAGATACCCGGTTAACCGTTGGAGTACCAAACGAACTCCGATTGACCCGAAACTTGACAGGCGGTCTACCGGTGTTATACCAAGGCCGCTTGACAAACCTCGGCCCA
The DNA here is from genome assembly GCA_032464435.1 of Aegilops umbellulata. Lineage (NCBI taxonomy): Eukaryota > Viridiplantae > Streptophyta > Magnoliopsida > Poales > Poaceae > Aegilops > Aegilops umbellulata. The sequence continues at coordinate 329,276,253 of CP136056.1, read as the reverse complement.
TTCCGAGAAAGTTTCAATACCCGCACACGGAAAAAGGTAAAAGGGGACGCCGGGGGACATAGGAGCGCCGGATTGCAAAACGGACAACGGGGAAAATGCTCGGATTCATGAGACGAACACGTATGCGGATGCGATGCACATGATGACATGATATGAAATGCAGATGATGACATGGCAAAGGGCGACATGCAAGCACATGACATGGCAACGACGGCAAATAACTGACGAACACCTGGCGCAACGAACCCGGGGCGTTATAGACCATCTCTCTTGCGACCCAGCTTGGCCACGCCCAGACCCAATCTTCCCTTGCCCGGTCCAGAACCGGGGGGAGTTTTCGAGCCGATTGCAAACACCATTGACCCTTCTGGGAGGGCCATGGTGTTGTTGTCAACAGGTTGCTGGATATACTCATAGTTTTGCGTCTTGTTTAGTTTGCCCGTGATGTCCACGACCTCCGTGGTCGCCATGTCGACGCCCGTAGGATCAGATGCCGACGTAGGAGCAACCGTTGCAGCCCCGCATTGTGCTCATTGGTCACCTCCTCCTTGTGCTCATCGGCCTTGGATTTGTTGCATATAGCAGGGGCCAAAATATTGGTGTTGTCGGCCCTCTTCAGGCTTCTGGAGTTAGCAGAACACATCGCGTTCACCGGCCTGTTATTTGATTCATCAGTGTTTTGTATCTCACTGAGTGTTGCTTCAGCCTCAGATTCAACCAGAGTAATAGTAACTTGAGACTTCTGGTTTTTATCAGTTTCCATCTCATCGCCTACCGAGAGGCGAGCAACAACATCCCGCATCTGTTCCACTGCTGACATAACCATGGCATGGCTGGCTGGATTGGGAGCATGCCATAGGGGAGTTGACGACCGGGGGCCAGTAGTTTGCCCCATTTTGTCAGGTAGAAACCAAGTTCGGGGATCATCGAAATGAACTGGGAACACACCAAGCTCCTTACTGTACCTTAGCTTCTTTTCTGCATTTGGGAAGTCACACCTCGCTTCCATATGTCCTATGAATCCACAGAATAAACAGAAATTTGGCAATCTCTCAAACCGCAGATAAACTGTCACCTCTTCATCTGTGATCTCATCGGCAAGCGTGATCTCCTTCTGTAGAGCAGAGTAAGGGCAGCTGCACTCTCACTCTGAGAAACTTGTCGCAGATATTGCCCCTCGCATGATTGTCAATCATCACCACTGGACCAACCCGATCACCGAGGCTATGAGCAAGCTCCTTAGTGAGGAGGTAAAAAGGGATGCCCCTGAACTGTACCCACATCGGCACATGAGAAAAAATTACCAAAGCAGGATCAACTCCATTCTCGAGGTCGACGACCACGAACGCATCACCCTTGTACTGCCACGGCCCCCCCTTGATGACATGCTGCCGGTCCCCATCTTCAGAGAACTCGAGGACAAATTTACGGCCCTCCGCTGCAACCAGTTCATGGTCACCCAGCTCTCCTCGCACCTTCCAAACCTTCTTCATGTGGTCGATCAATTGCCTGGAGTGAACCAGCAGTACGGACAGGAACAGTCCGACCGCCAGGAAACGTGCCTGCACTGCCTTCCGGGCCCCGGTCATGTTGATGACCAGGGTCTTCTTTGTCGGACCTTCACAGCCATGGCCAACTCCTTCCCCAGCCGTTGGACCATGGTGGAGAGGGCGTGGTCACTGTCGGTGTCAAAACCGACGGATCTCGGGTAGGGGGTCCCGAACTGTGCATCTAGGCGGATGGTAACAGGAGACGAGGGACACAATGTTTTACCCAGGTTCGGGTCCTCTTGATGGAGGTAAAACCCTACATCCTGCTTGATTAATATTGATGATATGGGTAGTACGAGAGTAGATCTACCACGAGATCAGAGAGGCTAAACCCTAGAAGCTAGCCTATGGTATGATTGTTGTATGTTGGAGTTGTTGTCCTACAGACTAAAACCCTCCGGTTTATATAGACACCGGATAGGGTTAGGGTTACACAAAGTCGGTTACAATGGTAGGAGGTCTGAATATCCGCATCGCCTAGCTTGCCTTCCACGCCAAGGAAAGTCCCATCCGGACACGGGACAAAGTCTTCAATCTTGTATCTTCATAGTCCTGGAGTCCGGCTGAAGGTATAGTTCGGATGGCCGAACACCCCCTAATCCCGGACTCCCTCAGTAGCCCCTGAACCAGGCTTCATGACGACGAGTCCGGCGCGCAGATTGTCTTCGGCATTGCAAGGCGGGTTCCTCCTCCAAGTTCTTCATAAAAGATTGTAAACACCAAGAGTAGTGTCTGGCTCTGCAAAATAAGTTCCCACATATTGCCATAGAGAGAATAACATTAACACAAATCTAATCTGCTGACGTATTCCATAGCGCGACATCACACTACGGCCAAGCCCTCATTCGAATCGTTTTCACTTCTCCACCTCAGCGCGTTTTGCGAGGCGGTTTCCTTGGCATGTATTGTCAAACTAGAGATCGTGTCCCCCATTTACGGGATTCTCATCCATATGGACGTGGGTAACCCAACCGCACCATTTATCACGGTGCTTGGGAGGCAAGCGAGTTTTACTAGGCTGGTGGGGACGCGCAGCCACATCCGCCCATATAAGGGGATAAGGATCCCCCTTTTTACCTACGCCTTCTTCCTCCTTTGCCTGTCCATCTTCTGCGCACCCGAGCTCCATCGCCCAAGCCCGCACTTCCCACCTCAACCTTCTCCAGCAATGTCCGGAGCGGGAGGCAAGTGGATGGTCTCCTCCGTCACGGAGGGCCATGTCAAAAAGCTGAGGAAGGCCGGATACTTGTCCAAAGACATCGCGCACCGGCTTCCCGAGGAGGGGCAGCTTCTCCCCACCCCAAGGCCCCATGAGAGGGTAGTATTCCTTCCCCACTTCCTCCGCGGACTGGGTTTTCCACTCCACCCATTTGTCCGGGGGCTCATGTTCTACTACGGCCTGGACTTCCACGATCTGGCCCCAAACTTCGTCCTCAACATCTCGACGTTTACCATCTTGTGCGAGGCTTTCCTCCGCATCTGCCCCCATTTCAGCCTCTGGCTCAAGACCTTCAACGTCAAGCCCAAGGTGGTGCGCGGCAGCCAGGCAGAGTGCGGAGGCGCCATGGCGGGCAAGATGGCCAGCGTCCTATGGCTCGAGGGCTCCTTCGTGGAGACCCTGAAGGGGTGGAAATCCGGGTGGTTTTACATCACCGAGCCGCGCGATCCGAAATGGATCGCGTCCCCTGAGTTCCGGTCCGGACCCCCCACGCGGCTTATGTCCTGGAAAGAGACGGGCCTGTCGTGGGGCGACGAAAAAGAGGTGACCGGACTGCAGACATGCATCCAGTCCCTGGTAAACAAGCCGATCAAGCTTGTTAATGTAGTCCAGGTTATGCTCGTCCGCCGGATCCTCCCGTGTCAACAACGGGACTTTAATCTATGGGAGTTCAACCTGGCGCAGCACCAAACCCTTAACAGGCTCTTCAACACGACGTATGAAGACGTCTGGAAGGTGCTAACCAAAGGCGTCGTGGCTCCCGCATCCGCTTCCGAGGACCGCGGATACCGCTCGCAGCATCACGCTAGTGAGGTAAGCTACTTTCACCTTTTACATGATGCTTAAGTTTTTCCATAGTTTGACTCTATGCGGGATCTAAACTCCCTCACCTTTGACAGGCTTGGCAGGCGAAGTCCGGACCGATTAACTGTCCGGCTCCCTTGCCCGAAGACCCAGCCCCTGCTCTCCTAGTGAAGTTGCTGGTTCCGGCACATTACGTGGTGCCGGAGAAGAAGGCCAAGAAGAAGAAGGCCACGGGGACTCGAAAGAGTGCCCGTCATATGGTGGTGTCGGACTCGTCATCCGACGAGTCCGAGACGCTCTCCTCCCGTGAAAACGAGGAGGAGGAAGAAGAAACCTCTCTCCCTCCAGCGGGGGAGGAAAGAAAAGGAAGGCCTCCCCAACGGGGGAGGCCGAAGGGTCCAAGAGGAGGAAGACTCCTCCGCCGGACTACTCCCCTAACACCGACGAGGACGACAAGGAGTGGCCGGACAGGTCCAGGCATCCGGCGGCATCGTAAGTATTCAGATACCAGAGTAACTCATGATATTCCTTTGTTGCACAGCTTTCCCTAACGTCGAATATAATCATGCAGCCCGCCCAAGGACGGGCTCGACGAGTCGTCGAGTGGCTCCCTGGATTCATCGGCCGTGAATTCAGTTCTGCCAGCTGTCTCCCCCCGCACGGCGGACGACGCCGAAGTGGCGTCGCGACAAGCTCCGGGGCAAGAGGAGGTGGTCCTGGAGGAGCCGCAAGGCGACCTCCCGGACTCCAGGAGTAAAGGGGACAAGACCCCCCCGGGCTCCAAGTCCGGCTTTGAGCCGGACACCGCGCCGGAATCTTCAATGGTTCCGGACCGCGGCAGGCGAACTCCTGTCAAGAGGAGCAAGCCTAATGACCGGCGGCCTCCGTCCAACCAGAGGCGCCGGGTAATCTACTGGAGGTGCTTAAGGGCGCCTCCATCGACGAGGAGCACCGTACTATTATGAGTACGGTGATCTAGAAGGTTCAGTCCGCCTAGAGCGGACTAACTGAAGCTTGTGCTAGCCTTCTAACAGGCTTCGAGGTAAGTAAAAATATGTAAAAATATTACCGCATAGACAGTAGCCCCTGATGCTCTGTTTGGCGTTCGGAAAGAAAAGCCGAATAGAGGATCTATCAATTTTCGCAGGAGTCTAATAAAAAAGTCAATATGCGTATGCAGGCTTCGCTGCTAGCCACCGCCGCACTGACTGCGGAGGTGGGTGCCCTGAAACAGGGCCTCGAGCGGACCGAGCAAGAGCTCAGCCTTGCCAAGCGGCAGCTCGAGGAGAAAGAAGGTAAGAGATACCTTACAGAAAAAGTGTCTATAAAAAGACGCAATTGCAAAAAATGTCAGGATTGTAATGCTTATTGTAGGGGCCACGACTGAGGTGGCGACCCTCAAGCAGGCGCTGTCCGAGGCCGAGAAGAGAGCAGCCTCGGAGCACAATGAGCGGGAGAAATTTGAGGCGCAGGTCGGCGAGGCGCAGCAAGAGCTTCAGGCTCTCATGAAAAAACATGAGAGTTTGGAGCTTGACTCTAAAACGCGAGCGTCCGAGCTCGCCACGGCCCTCAAGACTGCCAAGTCTGCCATGGCTGAAGCCCAGAAGGCCCTCCCAGAGTTGGAGGAGGTGAAAAAGATAGCGGCGGGTAAGGCATTCTTTATGCAAAGCAGACATATAAAAGTAAACTACTTGTTACTTACCCGAATCCGGAGTTCTCCAGGGGCATTCGCAGATCTTCCCCGCAGCATATCCGATGCCGCCGCATTCTACCGAGCTGAAGAGGGCAGCTCGATGGAGAAGGTGTTCTGGTCTCAGTACGCTGAGGCCGGACAGCCTGTGCCCCCCAGCGACCAGCTAAAGCAGCTGGTCGAGCTCCACAAGGCGGCCGAACAGGCCATGAAGGGCTTCATAGTTCGGCTGTGGCCTGGAGAGGCCCTGCCTGGGAGCTACTTCGGGCCGGTGCGGCAGCTGGTGGAGGCCTGTCCAAGGCTCGATGTCATCAAGCGCTCTGTCTGCATCGAAGGTGCCCGTAGGGCCCTTGCCCGTGCAAAGGTGCACTGGGGTAAGCTAGACGGTGAGAAGCTTGTGAGGGACGGGCCGCCGCCGGGGAAGGAGCATCGCAAGCCCGAGAACTATTACAAGGATGTTCTCGCTGGTGCCCGCCTTATGGTGGATGAATGTACCAAGGATGTAATTTTTGAATGAACTCGCTCGTGTTTATCTTGTGCGCTGAAAACTTATTCATATGCGCTAAGCAATGCGTGTTGAATTTAAAATATTATTTTCTGTGCGGCCGTTTATCAAAAATTTGAGAGATGGCGAGTCGTCGGCTTCCGCCCCCATGCCACTAGTGCTGGGGTGTTCGGGATAAACCTGAGCGCTCTTTTTCCCATATTTGGGTCCTTCGAGGGAGGCGCTCAGCACAACAAACAAGGCAATCGGACTATAATGCTTGAACACTCTCACTTAGCCATAGAACTTTATAATTTTAAATTTCGGCGAAGCCCCTAGTATTCGGAAGACCGAGTTTGGGGCGCTATCCATGCCTTGACCGGACACAATCCGGTTCTTCGCTCTAAGCGGCATAGGTCTTTAAGGACCCGAAAAACCTCTCGAACAGCGACCGGTCTCTCGCCTTATCATGACAGTCAGTTTTAGCTTTCTCTACTGAGGTGCTTAGCCCAGCTCAACTGGGGCACAATCGCAGTAGTTCTCCTAGTGCTACCTTAGCCGATATAGCGGAACGTAACGCACCAAAACATTGGAGCAGGGCAAACCCAACTATTGACCCAAATCATGATTCGGAGCCGATGCATATAGTGCTATAAGTTCGGGGTGCCGCACTTATGAAGTGTTCGGACTTCTTACACCATATTAAGGGGTACTGAAGCCCCTGGCGTATTTGTCATACCACAGTGTACGGGTGCCACATGTCATTAATGAACATATATATATAAAAAGAGGAAAATGCAAAAAGTAGACAAAAGCTATGCATTGTTTATAGAAAGGCTGCTATCTAAGCAGAACGATACAGATAGTGCGATAAGCAAAAGAAATTGGACTATTTAACATGTCCTGGCCAGGGGCAGGCCACGGAATTGTATTCAAGACAGGTATACTGCTCGTAATAGAGACCGCCTGGGAGTTCCATAATGCGGCGTGGCTTGTCTGCTTTCCTGGATCTTGCATCGTTTGTGCGGCAGTTGAATTGCCAAACAAGTCGTCCGAAGTGTGGAGTCTTGAAAGTGAGAAAAAAATTTAAAAAAGAATTCGGCAGCCCCTAGTACAATTTAGGCCGTGTTTTGGGCGTGCCGTGATGGTGCCCCTCCCCTTGTGCCCATGGTATTTCAAGAGCGTAGTTATGTACGCGAAGCACTGGTTTTGCTATATCGCGAGGGCTAGGGTTGGGGCCGCATTGCTACGCTAGCTCAGGACGTGCCAGGCGGTCTTGTTGTAGGTTACTCCGGGCGCGCTTGACAATGTTCGGCTTTTTAAGGGCCGGACTGGAGAACTGCCTAGAGAGGCTGCTTTGTATTTCTGCTGCGAGCGCTGCCGTGTGCTCCTCCGTTCGGAGGGAGCGTTCGGTGTTTCCGTTGACCTAATTACTCCTCGAGGGCCGGGCATCTTGAGCTTGAGGTATGCATAGTGCGGTACCGCATTGAACTTTGCGAATGCGGTTCGCCCGAGCAGTGCGTGATAGCCACTGCGGACCGAGACTATGTCGAAGATTAACTCCTCGCTTCGGAAATTATCCGGGGATCCAAAGACCACTTCAAGTGTAACTGAGCCTGTATAGTTGGCTTCTACACCTGGTATGACGCCTTTAAAGGTCGTTTTTGTGGGCTTGATCCTCGAGGGATCTATGCCCATTTTTCGCACTGTATCCTGGTAAAGCAGGTTCAGGCTGCTGCCGCCGTCCATGAGGACTCTTGTGAGATGAAATTCGTAGATAATTGGGTCAAGAACCAATGCGGCAAACCCGCCATGACGGATGCTAGTGGGACGGTCCCTTCGATCAAAGGTGATCGGGCAGGAGGACCATGGGTTCAACTTTGGAGCGACTGGCTCCAGCGCGTATACATCTCGTAGCGCACGCTTCCGCTCCCTCTTGGGAATGTGGGTTGCGTATATCATGTTCACTGTCCGCACTTGTGGGGGAAAACCCTTCTGTCCACTATTGTTCGGCGGCCTGGGCTCCTCCTCGTCATCGTTATGCAGCCCCTTGTCTCTGTTTTCGGCTCTTAACTTGCCTGCCTGCTTGAACACCCAACAATCCCTGTTGGTGTGATTTGCTAGCTTTTCGGGGGTGCCATGTATCTGGCACAAGCGGTCGAGTATTCGGTGCAAACTGGACGGGCCCTGAGTATTTCTTTTAAATGGCTTTTTCCGCTGACCGGATTTGTAGCCTCGGAATCCGGCATTTATTGTCGTATCCTCGTTGCTGTCACTGTTAACGCGGTGCTTTTGCTTGTTCCGGCGTGACCTGCCGCTTTTGTCCTTGGTATCCGAATTACCAAGGTTCTTGGTTAAGTTGTTGCTGCGAGCTAGCCAGCTGTCTTCTCCCGCGCAAAAGCGGGTCATGAGTGTCGTGAGGGCTGCCATAGATTTCGGCTTTTCCTGTCCCAGGTGCCGGGCAAGCCACTCATCGCGGATATTATGCTTGAAGGCTGCTAGGTCCTCTGCGTCCGGACAGTCGACTATTTGATTTTTCTTTGTTAGGATGTGTCCAGAATTGCCTGGCCGATTCCTCTGGCTGCTGGATTATGTGGCTTAGGTCATCGGCGTCCGGTGGTCGCACATAAGTGCCCTAGAAGTTGTCAAGGAATGCAGCTTCCAGGTCCTCCCAAGAACCAATTGAGTCTGCTGGCAAGCTGTTGAGCCAATGCCGGGCCGGTCCCTTAAGTTTGAGTGGGAGGTATTTGATGGCATGTAGATCATCACCGCGGGCCATGTGGATATGAAGGAGATAATCCTCGATCCATACCGCAGGATCTGTTGTGCCATTGTATGATTCGATGTTTACGGGTTTGAAGCCCTCTGGGATTTTATGATCCATTACTTCATCTGTGAAGCATAGTGGGTGTGCGGCGCCTCTGTACTGGGCTATATCACGACGCAGCTCAAAGGAGCTTTGTCCATTGTGTTCGGCCCGGCCGGATTTATTGTATCCGGAGTGGCGATCACCGTCATGTGCCGTGGGGCGCCCGCGCGATCCGTAGATCGATCTTGTTTGCCTTGCCTTGTCTTCCAGTATATCTCGCAGGTCTGGCGCGTTTTCCCGTGCCTTAGCATGTTTTGAGCGGCGTCGGGGCATGGCTTGAGTGGAGGGCTTAGAGGCCTCTCTGTCGCGGCACGAGGTGGCCGGTCGGCCATGTCATGCGCTGGTGATGTAGGTGCTTCCTCCTCTATTCGGGGTAGCAGCCTGCGTTTTGGGTAACGCTTGGAGGGGCGTTCGAGTTCATACTCTTCGGCCTCAAGGACTTCAGTCCATCTATCAGCTAGCAAATCTTGATCAGCTCTAAGCTGTTGCTGCTTTTTCTTGAGGCTGCTTGCCGCGGCTAGAAGCCTGCGTTTGAAACGCTCTTGTTCGGCGGGGTCTGATGGTACGACGAATTCGTCGTCGTCGAGGCTTGCCTTGTCTTCGGAGGGAGGCATATAGTTATCGTCCTCAACCTCTCGGCCTGCCGCTCTCTCATGAGGGCTGGCTTCTCCATCTTCCTGTGCCGAATCTTGCTTGAGGGGGTGTTCTTCAGCGCTATCCGGAGTAGTATTATCTCCGGTGCCGGAATCACCGTTTTTGCTTTGGCGGGATTTAGAGTGGCGCCGCTGACGTCGGCGTTTGGGATGTTTCTTAGAAGTGTCATCCCCCGCTTTTCCATCGCCAACTCCATCTTTTGGAGTGTCCACCATATATATGTCATATGACGAGGTGGCCTTCCAGCGCCCTACAGGTGCTGGTTCCTGTTCGTCTCCTGCATCGTCGTTCATACCGTCGATGTCTTCGGAGTCTAAATCGAGCATGTCGGTTAAATCGTCGACAGTGGCTACGAAGTGGGTGGTGGGTGGGCTTTGAATTTCTTCATCGCGTCCGAATCACATCCTTGCTGACCATAGTCCAGCTAGGGCTCTCCTGATATAGAGAGAGACTTTAGTGAGTTCAGGATATCGCCGAAGGGCGAGTGCTGAAAGATGTCCGCGGCGGTGAACTCCATGATCGGCGCCCAATCGAATTCGATCGGCAGGGGCGCGGGAGGTTCGGAGTCCGGAGAGGAATCCGGATCCTCGGAGTCACAGGTCATGCAGAGTGCGGGGCTGGTGTTCGGCTCGATCGCCTTTAAGATCGCAGCCCCTGAGGTGGCGTCCAACCGCTCATCCTCGATCGGTGCCACAGGCTCCGAATTAAGGGTCGGAACCGACGCGCTTGCGGCCTCCAGGACACTGTTCGGCGGCAGAGCTAGATCATGCCCATCGAGACAGTGCGGCGTGCCTGGCTGTGGCTCGAATCCGTCGAAGATCAAGTCCCCGCGGATGTCAGCCGTGTAGTTCAAACTTCCAAACCTGACCTGATGGCCAGGTGCGTAGCTTTCGATCTGCTCCAGGCGGCCAAACGAATTGGCCCGCAGTGCGAAGCCGCCGAAGACGAAGATCTGTCCGGGGAGAAAAGTCTCACTCTGGACCACATCGTCGTTGATGATCAAAGGAGCCATCGGGCCTAAAAGTGACGACACAGAGGAACTCTCAATGAAAGCACCAATGTCGGTGCCAAAGCCGGCGGATCTCGGGTAGGGGGTCCCGAACTGTGCGTCTAGGCGGATGGTAACAGAAGACGAGGGACACAATGTTTTACCCAGGTTCGGGCCCTCTTGATGGAGGTAAAACCCTACGTCCTGCTTGATTAATATTGATGATATGGGTAGTACAAGAGTAGATCTACCACGAGATCAGAGAGGCTAAACCCTAGAAGCTAGCCTATGGTATGATTGTTGTATGTTGGAGTTGTTGTCCTACGGACTAAAACCCTCCGGTTTATATAGTCACCGGATAGGGTTAGGGTTACACAAAGTCGGTTACAATGGTAGGAGATCTGAATATCCGCATCGCCTAGCTTGCCTTCCACGCCAAGGAAAGTCCCGTCCGGACACAGGACAAAGTCTTCAATCTTGTACCTCTTGGAGTCCGGCTGAAGGTATAGTTCGGATGGCCGAACACCCCCTAATCCCGGACTCCCTCAGTCGCCGAGCAGGCCGGCCGAGCTACCAACAGCAGATCCCGACCCGACTGCACCAAACGCCTCCACAACATCAGCCCCCGCCGCCTCCTCAAGACCCTTCATCTGGTGGACTTCCTTTGCAGCCATGAGGCAAAAGTACGAACACCTTGTGTGCCACAGAATAGCACAACACTGGATACGAGAGACTGGTGAAAGATTATGCAGAACAAAGCCCCCTCTAAATAGTAGATCCTCCATGGCCATGTTAATACCTTCATTATGCACCGAATTACTCCGAGTGAATGGGAGCCCTTCCATCTCCTTAAGCAGAAACGACCTCCATGAATTGTCCTGCTCTTCATGACCCTTAAAGCGGGAATTAGTTGATTGCTCCGTTGGTTGCCCACCTCCGGGATCAGGCGGCCCCTTTCTCTCCTCATGTGGGGGATGGAAAAAAGGAAGATTTGCTCTTACGTTCTCCTATTGAACTCTCAAAGACGCGATTTGGGTCTTTAGGCACTCGACAGTTGCGGCGGTCTCTCTGAGGCGGCTTTTGATACTGGCCAAATACCTGGGGTCTGGTTGGGTAGGATTGAAGGGGAGGGAATCAGGATTGGTTTTCGTGGAGACTCTGTTTTCAGGGCTACGGCATGGGCGGATCCTCGAGGAGAAGAGGGTTTAGGGTATGTGAAAGTGAGCGACTTTTGATATTTCCTTATTATGCACTAAAATTAGGAAATGTTTTATCAATAAACTTGTATGAGAAAGTGAAAAACAATAATAATGACCACCATGAAAGGATGAGGGCACACTACACTGATAAGACAATGAAGATTAAATAGTACTCGCTCGGTAAACAAATATAAGAGCGTTTAGATCACTAATTTACTCTAGTGATCTAAATGCTTTTTATATTTTTTTATGGAGAGAACACTGATGCACATGAAGCACGCTCCCTTTGGGTCTACTTTATCTGGTCAACAAAAGCTTGGACGCCGTGATCCGACGAGCCGCCGTCGGCCAGCGCCGCACGCGCCCTCTCCTTCCAGCTGGCCGCTCGTAGTCGCATCGCTCCCGCCTCCGGCCCGCTCATGACCTCCTCGATGGATAGACGGAGCGCTTCCCTTGTCACCGGCGTCGGGGCACGGACGCCGAGTCGGTACACATCCACTAGGAATTTCGCGTTGATGCTCTGGTCGGACCACCTCGGGCTGGCAACGACCGGCACTCCCGCGGCGAGCGCCTCCGTGGTAGAGTTCCACCCGCAGTGCGTGACGAAGCAGCCGATCGCGCCGTGCCCGAGCACGTGCGCCTGCCTGCACCACGGGACGACCTTGCCTCTGTCGCACAAGGTGGCCGCCGTGACGCCGTCCAGGGTGCCCTGGAAGAGCACCGCGCGGTTGTCGTCGCGCATCACCCAGAGGAACGGCCGGCCCGTGCTGGCCAGCCCCGCTGCTATCTCGGCAGTCTCGTCGTCGTCCGTCTTCACGAGGCTCCCGAACGCAGCGAACACCACCGAGCGCGGCGCCTGCGCGTTGAGCCACGCGATGCAGCCGTCGTCATCGGAGGACCCGTCGATTTCGCCGATTTCCGGCTTGATGAGAGGGCCGACTGGTATAACCGGCAGGTGCTCGCTAAGGGCCGCGACGGCCTCGTGCTCCAGCTCGTCGAAGGTGCTGACGAACACCCACGATACCTTCTCGCGGATGACGCTGAGATCCGCGAAGAGCATCTCTCGCCACATGTCCTGGTCGGAGGCGTAAATCAGGAGGGGACGGAGGTCGTCGATGGCGAGGTCCGGGAGCCCAGGGATGGCCAATAGCGAGCGGCCGGACGCGCCGTCGTCCGCCTCGGGAAAAGCCGCCAGCGAGTGCACGTAGTGGTAGTACACGGAGAGCAGGGCGCAGGACTGGATCCACAGCATGCCGCAGGGGAGGCCCATCTCGCGAGCCACGCGGAGCGCCCACGGGACGAAGGCGTTGGTCACGACGCACGTCACCGGCCGCCCGGCCTCGGCCTCCCGGCGGATGAGCTCCTTGAGCGCCGCCGGTCCAGCGGCCTCGACATGGCGCGCCATGTCGCCGGCGTCGCTGAACCGTGGGTCCTCCGGCTCCCATAGCCCGCCGCCACGCAGCCGCTCGAACCGGAACCCCGCGCGCTTGTGGCCGTCGCCGTCCTCCTCCACGCGGACGGCTGCTCGGAGAGCGGTGGTGAAGGTGACTAGCACGCCCTTGGCGGCCAGGCGCCGGCCAAGGCGCATGAGGGGGTTGATGTGGCCCTGGAATGGGGTGGACACGAGGAGGGCGTGCGGCTGAACAGGCGGCGGCGGCGGCGTCGTCGTCATCGTCATAATGGCGGCTGTGTCCGTGGCAGCTGCTTCAACTACTATTGTCCTACACTCTTGAAATAAGAGTGGGATATAGGCGATCTACCGCTGGCGCAAGCGTCTGTTGTTGGAGTTGCTGGGATTTTTGACAGCGAATGTTGGAGTTCCTGGGATTTTAGACTACTCACAAGCACGGCAACAAAAAATAGTCACCACAAATCTAGCTCAGCTCTGCTGTACTTCTCAACTTTCATCGTTGATGCCGATGACAGGCTACCACTTGGAGTAATCAAGGACTTAAGCTGTATCGATGCATTGTTTTTTTGCCCATACACATCTCGATCTTGTGATATCTTGCATACGACTGTTATACGTATACCCCGGATCATGTAACCTGGTCTATGATTTTTCCACGTGGTCCATTCATTTACGGCCAAGTAATGGACCGGTCACCCCGAAAAAAAAAAAACTGGTCCATGCTCCAGTGCAGCAGCTGCTGTACCATCGTACTGCCTCCTTCCCGAATTACTTGTTGTAAAAATAATAAAAATAAATGTATGTAAAACTAAAATACATTTAGATACATCATTTTCATGACAAGTAATTCCGCACGAAGGGAGTACATCATACGACTTCCCGATCCAAATGACAACTTACCTTCAAATGAAGTGTTTTGTTTTAATATGTCTAAATACATCTAGAACTAAAATACGTCATTCATTTTCACGACAAGTAATTTCGGATGGAGGGAGTACATCATACGACTTTCGGATCCAAATTATAGCTTAGCTTCGAACGAAGTGTTTTGTTTTACTCTTGTCGTTTTTAAACACATGAGCTATTTTGTTTCTAGTTTGTTTCTAGCACTCCCTCCTATCCAAAATTGTGACGCCCCCGATTCAATCGTACACCAATCATGCACGCAAATGTGTACGATCAAGATCAGGGACTCACGGGAAGATATCACAACACAACTCTACAATTAAAATAAGTCATACAAGCATCATAATACAAGCCAGGGGCCTCGAGGGCTCGAATACAAGTGCTCGATCATAGACGAGTCAGCGGAAGCAACAATATCTGAGTACAGACATAAGTTAAACAAGTTTGCCTTAAGAAGGCTAGCACAAACTGGGATACAGATCGAACGAGGCGCAGGCCTCCTGCCTGGGATCCTCCTAACTACTCCTGGTCGTCATCAGCGGGCTGCACGTAGTAGTAGGCACCTCCAGTGTAGTAGGAGTCGTCGTCGACGGTGGTGTCTGGATCCTGAGCTCCAACATCTGGTTGCGACAACCAGGTAGAAGGGATAGGGGGAGAAGAAGGAGAAAGCAACCGTGAGTACTCATCCAAAGTACTCGCAAGCAAGGAGCTACACTACATATGCATGGATATATGTGTAAAGGGCCATATCAGTGGACTGAACTGCAGAATGCCAGAATAAGAGGGGGATAGCTAGTCTTATCGAAGACTACGCTTCTGGCAGCCTCCGTCTTGCAGCATATAGAAGAGAGTAGACTGAAGTCCTCCAAGTAGCATCGCATAGCATAATCCTACCCGGCGATCCCCTCCTCGTCGCCCTGTTAGAGAGCGATCACCGGGTTATAGGTGGCACTTGGAAGGGTGTGTTTTATTAAGTATCCGGTTCTAGTTGTCATAAGGTCAAGGTACAACTCCGGGTCGTCCTTTTACCGAGGGACACGGCTATTCGAATAGATAAACTTCCCTGCAGGGGTGCACCACATAGCCCAACACGCTTGATCCCATTTGGCCGGACACACTTTCCTGGGTCATGCCCGGCCTCGGGAGATCAACACGTCGCAGCCCCACCTAGGCACAACAGAGCGGTCAGCACGCCGGTCTAAACCTATGCGCGCAGGGGTCTGGGCCCATCGCCCTGAGCACACCTGCACGTTGCGAACGCGGCCGGAAGCAGACCTAGCCTAGTGGCGTTCCAGTCCAATCCGGCGCGCGCCACTCAGTCGCTGACGTCAAGAAGTGCTTCGGCTGATACCACGACGTCGGGATACCCATAACTACTCCCGCGTAGGTGGTTAGTGCGTATAGACCACATGGCCAGACTCAGATCAAATACCCAGATCTCGTTAAGCGTGTTAAGTATCGCGAACGCCGACTAGGGCCAGGCCCACCTCTCTCCTAGGTGGTCTGAACCTGCCCTATCGCTCCGCCACGAAGTATCAGTCGGGGGCCGTCGGGAACCCAGGCCCACCTCTACCGGGATGGAGCCACCTGCCCCTTCAGCCCCCAACTCCGAACAGTATCACAGGTACAAGTGTAAAGTAAATAGTATATGCCCGCGATCACTTCCCGAAGTGATCACGGCCCAGTAGTATAGCATGGCAAACGGACAAGAGTGTAGGGCCACTGATGGAACACTAGCATCCTATACTAAGCAGTAGGATTGCAGGTAAAAGTAACAACAGCAGTTGCAAGGACAGGCTATGCAGCAGTATAGGATTAACTGAAAGCAGTAACATGCTACACTACTCTAATGCAAGCAGTATAGAGGAGAGTAGGCGATATCTGGTGATCAAGGGAGGGGCTTGCCTGGTTGCTCTGGCAAGAGAGAGGGATCGTCAACTCCGTAGTCGAACGGGGCAGCAGCAGCGTCGGCCTCGATGTCTATCGAGAGGAGAGGGGGGGGAGAAACAATAAATATTTAAACAAGCAGAGGCATAGTGATGCAAGACATGACAAGTAACGGCGTTAGAGGTGCCCTAACGCGGTATGGGATGATACCGGTGAAGGGGGGGAAACATCCGGGAAAGTATCCCCGGGGTTCCGCGTTTTCGGGCAGAGGAGCCGGAGGGGGAAAGTTGCGAGTTTGAGATGTTAGGGGTGTGCGGCGGATGAACGGGCCGCGTATCCGGGTTCGTCTCATCGTTCTGAGCAACTTTCATGTTGAAAATATTTTAATCCGAGTTACGGATTAAAAGATATGATTTTCTAAAGATTTTCTAAAGTTCTGGAATTTAATTAATTATTTAAATATAACATTATCCAAAACAGTGTTTGCTGATGTCATCATGACGTCAACAGTCAATAGAGGTGTTGACTAGTCAAACTGACGTGTGGGTCCAGTGGGACCCACCTGTCATCCACTAATTAGGCTAATCAGGGTTTAGCTAACTAATTAGTGTTTAATTAAACTAACAAGTTAATTAGATTAAACTAATTATAATTAATTAACTTAATTAATTCCTTAATTAATTAATTAATTTTATTATTATTATTTATTTAATTAATTTTATTATTATTATTATTTTAATTCTTTTTTTTTGAAACGTTCTGTGGGCGTGGGCCCCCACTATCATTGGCCCACAGGGGCCAAGCGGGCACACGGGCGTGGGGGGCACTAACGGGCGGCGAGGGCACTGGGTGCGGGCGCACCCGAGCGGGCGCAGGGCACGGGCGCCGCCCGAACGGCCACTGCGGGCGCCCGACCACTGGCGTCGGCGAGGGGGCGGAGTGGGGCGAGGCTGGCGGGGCGCCACCGGCGCGGCCAGCCGGGGCCACGACGGGCGGAGGCGACGGAGGGAGGGGTGGCGCCGGTGCGGCCAGTGGCGCGGTGGCGCGGCCGGAAACGAGAGCGGATGCGAGGGGGGCGAGGCCAGGAGCGGCGACGAGGAGCAGGGGTGGAAGGCCGCACGGGGCAGGGCGCGCCCGCGGGCGGAGCAGCAGGTGGGGGGGCAGGCGGTGACGGGAGGCGGCGTGCAGAGGGGCGAGGCCACCGGCAGGGCACCACGGCCGCAGGCGAGCGACACGGGGGAGGGGGCTGGAGGCGGGCAAAGCAATGGCGTCGGGGACTTGCGCGCGGACGGGGCACGGTGAACGCGCATCGGACGCGCCCGGAGCGCGTCAACCGCGAGGAGATCGGCGGGGACCGCGGCGACTACGGGAGGGAGAAGGCGGAGGGGGAAGCTCGTGCTCACGGTGGGCGTAGGGTCTCGGGAGCTTGCTCGAGGCAGGTCGAGGGGGGCGACGGGGACGAGCGGGCGACGGGGAGGCAGGCCGGTGGGGGAGCGCCGGCGAGGTCCAGGCGGGGAGGGGGAGCTCCAACAACGACGGCGAGGCGCGCGGTGGCCTCCTCTCGATCCCGATCCAGATCGGGAGAGAGGAGGGAAGGGGATATTTTGCGGGGGGGAGGGGGTGCGAGTGGGTAGCGGTTTAGGGTTCGGGGTGGGGGCCATGTAGGCCAGGTGCGGGATGGGTCGGCTGGCATGTGGATGGGCCGAGGCCCAGTGGGGGGGAAGGCCTTTCTGTTTTTATCTCCATTTGTTCTATTTTTGTTTATTATTTTTTTACTGTTTTCTGTTTTATTTTAGTTACCTTTTATTTTAGTTTCTGTAAAATATTTACTTAGCATCTAATTTAGTATTTCAGTTTAGTCCATTGTCACAAAATGTCTAGTCCCCAAATAATTTAGTTTGATAATTTATTAATTAGTGGAGGCATTTAATTATTTGTTTTTGTTACTGTTTTATTTATTTCAGTGTAATTAAATACTTTATAAAAATGTGGTTTCTCCACCATAATTATTTATGTAATATTTGGCACACATAGAACATTTTAGTTTTACAGTTTGAAAACTTTTGTTGTTTGCCTTATTTTGAATTTGAATTTGAATCGGTTTTGAACTAACGCGGGATTAGCAGCAGTAACTAAGGTGACATGGCATCATTAGCATGGAATTACTGTAGCGTAATTATCGGGGTGTCACAATTCTCCTCCACTACAAGAAATCTCGTCCCGAGATTTTAAGAGGGGGACTAGGGGGGAAAGGTCTGGTTATGATATCCCAACGGATCTTCTCGTCTTGGTTGAGCTTCTCGAAGAGGTCTATCCACTACATTGATGTCTTCACTTCTCTGCTTCAGGTCATCATGATGAAGCCGACATCCTTTCTTCTGGATCCCCATTGTACTTACGAAAGAATAAAGGGTGGTTATTCTGTAAGAACGGACCTCTACAAGGTTGACTACCTGGTTGTTAACTTCGGGGAAGGTGGCGGAAAGTAATTCTCGAATTGAAACTTAAGAAAATATCGAGAGCAAAGTAAGGAGGTATCATGGGAAGTTTCGAGCGGGCAGGCAATCGTTCGATGCCTGAAACGAAGTGTTGAATGGGTTTAGAGCAATGTGAATAAGCATTGCATCTGATACCTGAATAGATCAACAGGCAGGTGGCCCGTGAATTACATACAAACTCAAGCACGAGGAATAACCTTGACAACAGGGTATGCAGGAGAGTCAGGTTTCGATCCTGTGGAACTGTGGGTTATGGGCCCACCATGTGGGTTAAAATTAGGAGCGGTGACATCTTGCACGGTCATGATAGCAAGGCATGTCAGAGAGTAGCATGTCTGTTATGTCGGCAACAACGTTGGTACCAATGGCGAGGGACGAAGAGAACCATTTTCATGCTCGTTGAACGAGGCAGAACAATAGGCAAGGTTCTCGTCCATCGGTGGTTACCGGAATGTCATCAACAAAAGTAACAGGGTCTTTCTGACAGAATTATACACCGAGGTGTTTACAAAAGCAGCAAAATATTGCTGCTTAGATCATATAGATCACAAGAAAGGTTAAACCAAACAATGGAAAGGAAAATGCGTTTAAACACATATTTCAAGGGTATATCCTTCCCAAGGACAAGCAGAGCATGATCTCCATGTCAGGATATAATGTAGAAAACTCTTTAGGTAGGGGAGAGAAATTTCATGACATTACCCATAAAGCGGTGTTTGGATAATTGAGCAGGAAACATTTAGCATTGGGCTTCAAATGTTCTTGCTGAAAATCGGAGTACCATAGACATGCTTCGAAATAGCATTGACATGGACATCAGGTGAAGATCAGACTTTGGAAACAGGAAGGATCCATCAGGAAAAACTTGTAGAGTAAGTCTTACAATTTCCTCATGGAAGAATGGATAACCTTGCTAATAAGGAAACTATAACAGCAGGTCATCCGGCCAGGTGTGCTGGACACGCCATCACCTTACCGAGTCATAAAACACCAGTGTTACAACTCTTGGAAAAATGTTCCAACCATCATATCTGACCGAGATTCAGATCTGATCGGTGTTAGGATACCTCGGACTCAGGATGCCTGAGAAGGAAAGGTGCAAAACAAATTGGCGAGACGACATTGTAAGATTCTCGGGAAATCTACTACGGAAGCGAGTTTCGAAATAGGAGCTCATCATTAAACCAATGAAGGGATAAGGTGGTAGCTGATGAACTCAGCGACAATTCGTTGAGGTTTCCAAAAAGATGTATTTCCACAAGTATGTGAACAAGGATATCACATTTGTCAGAACAAAAGATATAATGATGTATGCTCGAGGAAAACATACACAATTAAACATTGGTTGAAAAGTGCACCCGAAATATGGGCTTATAGTAGTATGATCAACGTTAGAATGGTGGTTCAGCAACCGATAGGATAAGAATGAATTATCGATCATTAACTTCAAAGCAATAGGGTTGCTAGAACTGCAGAATCCAAACAACACCGTTCACTTGTGGGTACCCCGGTTGGAATCGACACGAGGACCAAGAAAGAATGGTGATGGTGAGAAGTATCATTATAGGAAGAATTCTCAAGAGGTGGAGCAATCCTCACAACATTCTTGACATCAAAGATGGTAATACTCCGCGGTAGAACATAACAAAGTTGGATAGCAAGGAACCCAAGGTACAACACAAAACAGGAACAAGTTTTGTGTTGGAGGGAATGCAATAATGTTGTCGATGATAACCCAAATCATCGAGGGCAAAGGGTGCTATCTCTCATCAAGAATTCGATAGATATCTTGGAAGACCTCATAAGGTTGATGAGGTTCACGACACTTTTGTCGAGAGATTTCAAGATGTAATCAATCAGCGACGACATCAAGTCAAAGGAATGATGAAGCGGAAGGTTATTGGGACCATGGGTAGGACACCAACTTGAAATCAAGCTTGTTGTTCAAGGTGAACTGATATGACGAGAAAGATCGACGCAAGCTTAGCTCAGCGTCAAAAGTGTGTTCCGGGAAGAAAGGCCACATGACACTGTTAAGATTTAGCACGATAATGATATAGCCGATCAGGATAGGAACGACATGATCGGGTACAAACTCGTAAGTAAAGAATATCAGCAGGAGTTGTTGAACCGTAACGCGGACTCGTTCCAGTTATCGGGGTCTTCGAGTATTTGACCACTCGGAGCCCGTGAAAAATTTGGAATCAGTGAGAATGTAGCACTTGATGAAGAACTCATAAGAAGTTATGCAATTCCATTATAATCTCGAGATACCAGGGGGGTAATACTCGACGACAGATCAAAGTAGAGGTTGGACGGGTGCATTGATCTGCAGAGGACAAGTGGTTCAACTTGTCCGAGAAAAGGATCAAAGATGATCAATCATCGTCGGAACCACGGTCGCAAGGGACCAACATAGTTACAAGATGAACTTATAACAAGGGGACCATTAATAATACAAGAAGCTTTCATGATAGATTCCACATCGGGTCCATGGGCATGAACACAAAGTTCAAGGTCGACTCCCACTTCTCCAAAGCAAAACCTTACATTCACTTCTCGTTTTGAAAAGGGCATTAGTGTTGAATATTTTATCTGGTGCAATACCAGATAAATATGCCCTGTGAAATTTTTTGGGTTTGCACAGATTAGGGAAGGCATTGGTTCAACCCATCGGGGCTTCTTAGGAACATATACCCCAAGCTTCAAGAGTAGATATCACCAGCTCGAAAACAGAGCATGGTTGGCCAAGTGGATGATACAATTCACCAAGGGTATTATGTATCAGGTAAAGAACTCACAAGAATTTTGGTTGTGAAAGACAATGTCGGATAATAACCCGGCAATGGATACGACGGTCCACAACGGGGCTGATGTGAGTATCGGTACTCAATCTAAGGAAGAAGGAATGCCAAGGCATCGGATTATGGAAACAACTGACTAATTCAAAGCTTAATGCTAAGAAATTTTATTATTTCCAAATCAAGGGACCAGAAGCAATCGTGCTGATCGAAAATGAATAAGTTCAATAGACTTGGAAACACAAACGATCAAGGCATTGATTGGTCAAGATCCAGCTCATATCCAAATGACGTCTGAGCCAGAAGGATGAATCCTAGGATTCGACTGAGGAATGCGAGCATCCTCAACATATTGAATCAACGGACTTAAAATGATAAAGGCAAGGGAGGCTAATAAGATTACGAAACTTATGGGATTATCCATAATGCAAGCAAGCGAGAATTTCAAGAGCAATAGGCTGCTCGGGATTTTCGGAAGATCGAATGATATTTTGAAGTCTTCGGCGTAACACATGATCAACGGGGGATGAGCGGATACTCGATAAGTGCGAGAATTATCCGAAGGGGTATTCACGTGACAAAGTACAGCAAAGTAGTAAGTTCAAAGGATTCTCGGAACAACATAGAGTATTTCGGGACATCTTGTAATAACAAGATCAACGGGGAATGATTGTATGAATGGCAAGTGTACGCAGTTTTCATAGGGGTTGACGGTGGAAGGAAATCGCAAATGCGGTGTCACAAAGACTCGAAAGAACATCGTAGAGTAACTTCGGAATCTTCTAGTGCATCAGGCGATCATCTGAAGTGAGGGGCTCTCCGGGAGAAAGTATTATCGAGAACCTAAAGTTAGTTTTGTTTTTAGCAAAACCATTTAACCTGAATAGAAGAGAGCTCAGAGTCCCAGAGTAAAGGTCGAGGAGTAAAGGATCCTAATACCACCCAATGGCGACGTGTGCCCGTAAGACACACAACCATGTTAGTAAAAGTTTTGCAATGTCTAGACTCGACTTCGGCCAAGGAGTGTGGAAGGGGGATTCCTATAGGCAGTCGGCTCTGATACCAACTTGTGACGCCCCCGATTCAATCGTACACCAATCATGCACGCAAATGTGTACGATCAAGATCAGGGACTCACGGGAAGATATCACAACACAACTCTACAATTAAAATAAGTCATACAAGCATCATAATACAAGCCAGGGGCCTCGAGGGCTCGAATACAAGTGCTCGATCATAGACGAGTCAGCGGAAGCAACAATATCTGAGTACAGACATAAGTTAAACAAGTTTGCCTTAAGAAGGCTAGCACAAACTGGGATACAGATCGAACGAGGCGCAGGCCTCCTGCCTGGGATCCTCCTAACTACTCCTGGTCGTCATCAGCGGGCTGCACGTAGTAGTAGGCACCTCCAGTGTAGTAGGAGTCGTCGTCGACGGTGGTGTCTGGATCCTGAGCTCCAACATCTGGTTGCGACAACCAGGTAGAAGGGATAGGGGGAGAAGAAGGAGAAAGCAACCGTGAGTACTCATCCAAAGTACTCGCAAGCAAGGAGCTACACTACATATGCATGGATATATGTGTAAAGGGCCATATCAGTGGACTGAACTGCAGAATGCCAGAATAAGAGGGGGATAGCTAGTCTTATCGAAGACTACGCTTCTGGCAGCCTTCGTCTTGCAGCATATAGAAGAGAGTAGACTGAAGTCCTCCAAGTAGCATCGCATAGCATAATCCTACCCGGCGATCCCCTCCTCGTCGCCCTGTTAGAGAGCGATCACCGGGTTATAGGTGGCACTTGGAAGGGTGTGTTTTATTAAGTATCCGGTTCTAGTTGTCATAAGGTCAAGGTACAACTCCGGGTCGTCCTTTTACCGAGGGACATGGCTATTCGAATAGATAAACTTCCCTGCAGGGGTGCACCACATAGCCCAACATGCTTGATCCCATTTGGCCAGACACACTTTCCTGGGTCATGCCCGGCCTCGGGAGATCAACACGTCGCAGCCCCACCTAGGCACAACAGAGCGGTCAGCACGCCGGTCTAAAGCTATGCGCGCAGGGGTCTGGGCCCATCGCCCTGAGCACACCTGCACGTTGCGAACGCGGCCGGAAGCAGACCTAGCCTAGTGGCGTTCCAGTCCAATCCGGCGCGCGCCACTCAGTCGCTGACGTCAAGAAGTGCTTCGGCTGATACCACGACGTCGGGATACCCATAACTACTCCCGCGTAGGTGGTAAGTGCGTATAGACCACATGGCCAGACTCAGATCAAATACCTAGATCTCGTTAAGCGTGTTAAGTATCGCGAACGCCGACTAGGGCCAGGCCCACCTCTCTCCTAGGTGGTCTGAACCTGCCCTATCGCTCCGCCACGAAGTATCAGTCGGGGGCCGTCGGGAACCCAGGCCCACCTCTACCGGGATGGAGCCACCTGCCCCTTCAGCCCCCAACTCCGAACAGTATCACAGGTACAAGTGTAAAGTAAATAGTATATGCCCGCGATCACTTCCCGAAGTGATCACGGCCCAGTAGTATAGCATGGCAAACGGACAAGAGTGTAGGGCCACTGATGGAACACTAGCATCCTATACTAAGCAGTAGGATTGCAGGTAAAAGTAACAACAGCAGTTGCAAGGACAGGCTATGCAGCAGTATAGGATTAACTGAAAGCAGTAACATGCTACACTACTCTAATGCAAGCAGTATAGAGGAGAGTAGGCGATATCTGGTGATCAAGGGAGGGGCTTGCCTGGTTGCTCTGGCAAGAGAGAGGGATCGTCAACTCCGTAGTCGAACGGGGCAGCAACAGCGTCGGCCTCGATGTCTATCGAGAGGAGAGGGGGGAGAAACAATAAATATTTAAACAAGCAGAGGCATAGTGATGCAAGACATGACAAGTAACGGCGTTAGAGGTGCCCTAACGCGGTATGGGATGATACCGATGAAGGGGGGGAAACATCCGGGAAAGTATCCCCGGGGTTCCGCGTTTTCGGGCAGAGGAGCCGGAGGGGGAAAGTTGCGAGTTTGAGATGTTAGGTGTGTGCGGCGGATGAACGGGCTGCGTATCCGGGTTCGTCTCGTCGTTCTGAGCAACTTTCATGTTGAAAATATTTTAATCCGAGTTACGGATTAAAAGATATGATTTTCTAAAGATTTTACTAATTTCTGGAATTTAATTAATTATTTAAATATAACATCCAAAACAGTGTTTGCTCACGTCATCATGACGTCAGCATGACGTCAGCAGTCAACAGAGGTGTTGACTAGTCAAACTGACGTGTGGGTCCCAGTGGGACCCACCTGTCATCCACTAATTAGGCTAATCAGGGTTTAGCTAACTAATTAGTGTTTAATTAAACTAACAAGTTAATTAGATTAAACTAATTATAATTAATTAACTTAATTAATTCCTTAATTAATTAATTAATTTTATTATTATTATTTAATTAATTAATTTTATTATTATTATTATTATTATTTTAATTTTTTTTTTTGAAACGTTCTGTAGGCGTGGGCCCCCACTATCATTGGCCCACAGGGGCCAAGCGGGCACACGGGCGTGGGGGGCACTAACGGGCGGCGAGGGCACTGGGTGCGGGTGCACCCGAGCGGGCGCAGGGCACGGGCGCCGCCCGAACGGCCACTGCGGGCGCCCGACCATTGGCGTCGGCGAGGGGGCGGAGTGGGGCGAGGCTGGCGGGGCGCCACCGGCGCGGCCAGCCGGGGCCACGGCGGGCGGAGGCGACGGAGGGAGGGGTGGTGCCGGTGCGGCCAGTGGCGCGGTGGCGCGGCCGGAGACGAGAGCGGATGCGAGGGGGGGCGAGGCCAGGAGCGGCGACGAGGAGCAGGGGTGGAAGGCCGCACGGGGCAGGGCGCGCCCGCGGGCGGAGCAGCAGGTGGGGGGGCAGGCGGTGACGGGAGGCGGCGTGCAGAGGGGCGAGGCCACCGGCAGGGCACCACGGCCGCAGGCGAGCGACACGGGGGAGGGGGCTGGAGGCGGGTAAAGCAATGGCGTCGGGGACTTGCGCGCGGACGGGGCACGGTGAACGCGCATCGGACGCGCCCGGAGCGCGTCAACCACGAGGAGATCGGCGGGGACCGCGGCGACTACGGGAGGGAGAAGGCGGAGGGGGAAGCTCGTGCTCACGGTGGGCGTAGGGTCTCGGGAGCTTGCTCGAGGCAGGTCGAGGGGGGCGACGGGGACGAGCGGGCGACGGGGAGGCAGGCCGGTGGGGGAGCGCCGGCGAGGTCCAGGCGGGGAGGGGGAGCTCCAACAACGACGGCGAGGCGCGCGGTGGCCTCCTCTCGATCCCGATCCAGATCGGGAGAGAGGAGGGAAGGGGATATTTTGCGGGAGGGAGGGGGTGCGAGTGGGTAGCGGTTTAGGGTTCGGGGTGGGGGCCATGTAGGCCAGGTGCGGGATGGGTCGGCTGGCATGTGGATGGGCCGAGGCCCAGTGGGGGGAAGGCCTTTCTGTTTTTATCTCCATTTGTTCTATTTTTGTTTATTATTTTTTTACTGTTTTCTGTTTTATTTTAGTTACCTTTTATTTTAGTTTCTGTAAAATATTTACTTAGCATCTAATTTAGTATTTCAGTTTAGTCCATTGTCACAAAATGTCTAGTCCCCAAATAATTTAGTTTGATAATTTATTAATTAGTGGAGGCATTTAATTATTTGTTTTTGTTACTGTTTTATTTATTTCAGTGTAATTAAATACTTTATAAAAATGTGGTTTCTCCACCATAATTATTTATGTAATATTTGGCACACATAGAACATTTTAGTTTTACAGTTTGAAAACTTTTGTTGTTTGCCTTATTTTGAATTTGAATTTGAATCGGTTTTGAACTAACGCGGGATTAGCAGCAGTAACTAAGGTGACATGGCATCATTAGCATGGAATTACTGTAGCGTAATTATCGGGGTGTCACAAAAATAAGTGTCGCAGTTTTGAACTAAGGTTGAACTACTCTTAGTTTGAGACTGCGACACTTATTATGGATCAGAGGGAGTACTAGACATTTGTTTTTTTGTCACAGTGAAAGCATAAATATTTTAGTACGTTAGTCTAGAATTTATCTATCCATATATTAATATGATTATGGAGAAGATGAGATTTTATTTGATGAACAATTTGGTAAGCATTTATTGACATACCAAAAAATAGGATTTTATTTGCTAAGTCAATTAGTAATATTAATGTGATTGTGTGGAGAAATAAGATTCCATTTGGTAACACTTATTTGCTTACCAAAAAAAGGTATTTTATTTGGTTAGTTAATTAGCCTGTGATATAACTACCTGTCAATATTAATGTGATTGTGTAAAAATAAGATTGTACTCCCTCTGTTCTTAAATATAAGTCTTTTTACAGATTTCACTATAGAGACTACATTTGGATGTATATAGACACATTTTAGAGTATAAGTTCATTCATTTTGCTCTGTATGTAGTTTATAGTGGAATCTCTTAAAAGACTTATATTTAGGAACAGAGGGAGTATTTGGTAAGCATTATTGACTAGAGAAAGGTGTCTCACTTGAGAGGGGTGTGGGGTCGCTGGTGAGTGGATGCGGAGAGGGTTGGACGGTGAGATGGCTCGAGATGAACAAAGAGAGAACTAGGGGAGGGGGAGCGTCGGTGGGCTAGCTTTATCGGGAGGAGTGTGAACATGGGGTCTGTCAGAATCCTGAGCTGACAGAGGGATGTGACTAATTTTCTCCCTCTCACTCATGTCTCTCAGTTGCACATATCTCGACAGAAGCAATGAGTGGCTTAGATAGGGTTAGCAAGGGTAGTGGTTTTGGCTAGGTTTTATATAGGGTCTTTATATTTTAAAATATTTGCCCATAATTTTCAAAATTGTTCATCTAATTCAAAAAGGTGTAAATGTATGTTAGAAATTGTTCATTACATATCAAAAAAATCACGCATACTAAAAACATCTTCATGCAACTAAGAGATTGTTAACACATTTTTAAAAAGTGATGATGTAAATTATAAAATTAGATTTATCTTTCATAAAATGAATATAAACTTCAAAGAAGTGTTCATGTCTTCCAAAAATATGTTAGTCCAAATTCCAAAAGTTTAAACATAATTTGGAAATTTGTCTAATTAAATATCTTCTCCTTATTTGAAAAGGCGTCCACGCATATATTTTATATTTTCCAGTAAAGTTGTTAACGTAATTATGGAAACATAATTGTCTAAAAAAATTACACCTAGTTACAAATACACATATAAGAAAAATATTCATATGGGCCGACCATAAGTGTTCTGCATTTAAAAATATTCACGGAATTTCATAATACACATATAAGAAAAATATTCATGTATTTAAAGCAAGGAAGTTCCTAGAGTACCCTGTCATTGGACAGAAGGCGTCTATGATACGTCGACACGTGGCACAGCCCAACAGAGGCCCATACCTATGAAAAGGCCGCCCCGTTTGACTTGGTCAAAAGGTGGCGGGCTGTTGGAAATATGCCCTAGAGGCAATAATAAAAGCATTATTATTATATTTCCTTATTCATGATAATTGTCTTTATTCGTGCTATAATTGTGTTAACCGGAAATCGTAATACATGTGTGAATAACAGACAACAACATGTCCCTAGTGAGCCTCTAGTTGACTAGCTCGTTGATCGACAGATAGTCATGGTTTCCTGACTATGGACATTGGATGTCATCGATAACGGGATCACATCATTAGGAGAATGATGTGATGGACAAGACCCAATCCTAAACATAGCATAAGATCGCATAGTTCGTTTGCTAGAGTTATCCAATGTCAAGTATCCTTTCCTTAGACCATGAGATCATGTAACTCCCGGATACCGTAGGAGTGCTTTGGGTGTGCCAAACGTCACAACGTAACTGGGTGACTATAAAGGTATACTACGGGTATCTCTGAAAGTGTCTGTTGGGTTGACATGGATCGAGACTGGGATTTGTCACTCCGCTTGACGGAGAGGTATCACCGGGCCCTCTCGGTAATGCATCATCACAATGAGCTCAAGGTGATCAAAGTGTTTGATCACAGGATCATGCATTACGGAACGAGAAAAGTGACTTGCCGGTAACGAGATTGAACGAGGTATTGGTATACCGACGATCGAATCTCGGGCAAGTAAAATACCGATTGACAAAGGGAATCGTATACGGGATTAATTGAATCCTCGACATCGTGGTTCATCCGATGAGATCATCGTGGAGTATGTGGGAGCCAACATGGGTATCCAGATCCCGCTGTTGGTTATTGCCCGAGAGCCGTCTCGGTCATGTCTGCATGTCTCCCGAACCCGTAGGGTCTACACACTTAAGGTTCGGTGACGCTAGGGTTGTGAAGATATGTATGTGCAGTAACCCGAATGTTGTTCGGAGTCCCGGATGAGATCCCGGACGTCACGAGGAGTTCCGGAATGGTCCGGAGGTAAAGAATTATATATAGGAAGTGCTATTTTGGCCATCGGGACAAGTTTCGGTGTTATCGGTATTGTACCGGGACCACCGGAGGGGTCCCGGGGTCCACCGGAGGGGTCCCGGGGTCCACCAGGTGGGGACACCTGCCTTGGTGGGCCACATGGGCCTTAGGGGGTGCGCCTTGGCCTGCTTGGGCCAAGGGGAACCAGCCCCAAGGGCCCATGCGCCAAGGAAACTTGGAGAGGGGAGAGTCCAAAGGGGGGAAGGCACCTCCGAGGTGCCTTGGGGAGGATGGACTCCTCCCCCCCTCTTGGCCGCACCCCTTCCTTGGAGGAAGGGGCATGGCTGCGCCCTCCCCCCCTCTAATGCACCTATATAAAGGGAGGGGAGGGAGGGGTGGCCGCACCCTTATGCCCTGGCACTCCCTCCTCCCTGCAACACCTCCTCCTCCTCCCGTAGTTGCTTAGCGAAGCCCTGCCAGAGTTCTGCTGCATCCACCACCACACCGTCGTGCTGGATCTTCCTCAACCTCTCCTTCCCCCTTGCTGGATCAAGAAGGAGGAGACGTCTCCCGTCCCGTACGTGTGTTGAACGCGGAGGTGCCGTCCGTTCGGCACTAGATCATCGGTGAATTGGATCACGGCGAGTACGACTACCTCATCCACGTTCACTCGAACGCTTCCGTTGCGATCTACAAAGTGGTATGTAGATGCTATCTAATCTGAATACTCGTTGCTAGATGAACTCATAGATGGATCTTGGTGAAACCGTAGGAAAAATTTTAATTTTCTGCAACGTTCCCCAACAGTGGCATCATGAGCTAGGTCTATGCATAGTTCTTCTTGTGCGAGTAGAACACAATTTGTTGTGGGTGTAGATGTTGTCAATTCTTCTTGCCGTTACTAGTCAATCTTGATTCAGCGGTATTGTGGGATGAAGCGGCCCGGACCAACCTTACACGTACGCTTACGTGAGACCGGTTCCACCGACTAACATGCACTAGTTGCATAAGGTGGCTGGCGGGTGTCTGTCTCTCCTACTTTAGTTGGATCGGATTCGATGAACAGGGTCCTTATGAAGGGTAAATAGAGATTGACAAATCACGTTGTGGTTTGAACGTAGGTAAGAAAACGTTCTTGCTAGAACCCTAATTCAGCCACGTAAAACTTGCAACAACAATTAGAGGACGTCTAACTTGTTTTTGCAGCAAGTGCTTTGTGATATGATATGGCCAAAGTTGTGATGTATGATGAATGATCTATATGTGATGTATGAGATGTTCATGCTATTGTAATAGGAATCACGACTTGCATGTCGATGAGTATGACAACCGGCAGGAGCCATAGGAGTTGTCTTTATTTTTTGTATGACCTGCGTGTCATTGAGAATCGCCATGTAAATTACTTTACTTTATTGCTAAACGCGTTAGCCATAGTAGTAGAAGTAATAGTTGGCGAGCAACTTCATGGAGACACGATGATGAAGATCATGGTGTCAAGCCGGTGACAAGATGATCATGGAGCCCCAAGATGGAGATCGAAGGAGCTATGTGATATTGGCCATATCATGTCACGTTTATTATTTGATTGCATGTGATGTTTATCATGTTTTGCATCTTGTTTACTTAGGACGACGGTAGTAAATAAGATGATCCCTCATAATAATTTCAAGAAAGTGTTCTCCCTAACTGTGCACCGTTGCTAAGGTTCGTCGTTCCGAAGCACCACGTGATGATCGGGTGTGATAGGTCCTTACGTTCGCATACAACGGGTGTAAGACAGATTTACACACGCAAAACACTTAGGTTGACTTGACGAGCCTAGCATGTACAGACATGGCCTCGGAACACAAAAGACCGAAAGGTCGAGCATGAGTCGTATAGAAGATACGATCAACATGAAGATGTTCACCGATGTTGACTAGTCCGTCTCACGTGATGATCGGACACGGCCTAGTTGACTCGGATCATGTAATACTTAGATGACTAGTAGAGGGATGTCTATCTAAGTGGGAGTTCATTAAATAATTTGATTAAATGAACTTTATTATCATGAACTTAGTCTAAATATTTACAATATGTCTTGTAGATCAAATGGCCAACGTAGTCCTCAACTTCAACGCGTTCCTAGAGAAAACCAAGCTGAAAGACGATGGTAGCAACTATACGGACTGGGTCCGAAACCTGAGGATTATCCTCATAGCTGCCAAGAAAGATTATGTCCTAAGAGCACCGCTGGGTGACGCACCTACTCCCTGCAGAACAAGACGTTATGAACGCTTGGCAGTCACGCTGCGATGATTACTCCCTCGTTCAGTGCGGCATGCTTTACAACTTAGAGCCGGGGCTCCAAAAGCGTTTTGAGAGACATGGAGCATATGAGATGTTCGAAGAGCTGAAAATGGTTTTCCAAGCTCATGCCCGGGTTGAGAGATATGAAGTCTCCGACAAATTCTTTAGCTGTAAGATGGAGGAAAATGGCTCTGTCAGTGAGCACATACTCAAAATGTCTGGGTTGCACAACCGCTTGACTCAACTGGAAGTTAATCTCCCGGATGAAGCGGTCATTGACAGAATCCTCCAGTCGCTTCCACCTAGCTACAAGAGCTTTGTGATGAACTACAATATGCAGGGGATGGTAAAGACCATTCCTGAAGTATATGCTATGCTGAAATCAGCAGAGGTAGAAATCAAGAAGGAGCATCAAGTGTTGATGATGAATAAAACCACTAAGTTCAAGAAGGGCAAGGGTAAAAAGAACTTCAAGAAGGACGGCAAGGAAGTTGCCGCGCCCGGTAAACAAGTTGCCGGGAAGAAGCAAAAGAATGGACCCAAGCCCGAAACTGAGTGCTTTTATTGCAAGGGAAGTGGTCACTGGAAGCGGAATTGCCCCAAATACTTAGCGGACAAGAAGGCCGGCAAAACCAAAGGTATATGTGATATACATGTAATTGATGTGTACCTTACCAGTACTCGTAGTAGCTCTTGGGTATTTGATACCGGTGCAGTTGCTCACATTTGTAACTCAAAACAGGAGCTGCGGAATAAACGGAGACTGGCGAAGGACGAGGTGACGATGCGCGTCGGGAATGGTTCCAAGGTCGATGTGATCGCCGTCGGCACGCTACCTCTACATTTACCTACGGGATTAGTTTTAAACCTCAATAATTGTTATTTAGTGCCAAGTTTGAGCATGAACATTGTATCTGGATCTCGTTTAATTCGAGATGGCTACTCATTTAAATCCGAGAATAATGGTTGTTCTATTTATATGAGAGATATGTTTTATGGTCATGCTCCGATGGTTAATGGTTTATTCTTAATGAATCTCGTACGTGATGATACACATATTCATAGTGTGAATACCAAAAGAGTTAAAGTTGATAACAATAGTCCCACATATTTGTGGCACCCCGCCTTGGTCACATAGGTGTCAAACGCATGAAGAAGCTCCATGCAGATGGACTTTTAGAGTCCCTTGATTATGAATCATTTGACACGTGCGAACCATGCCTCATGGGTAAAATGACCAAGACTCCGTTCTCAGGAACAATGGAGCGAGCAACCAACTTATTGGAAATCATACATACCGATGTGTGCGGTCCAATGAGTGTTGAGGCTCGCGGTGGCTATCGTTATGTTCTCACCCTCACTGATGACTTGAGTAGATATGGGTATATCTACTTAATGAAACACAAATCTGAGACCTTTGAAAAGTTCAAGGAATTTCAGAGTGAGGTTGAAAATCAACGTGAAAGAAAAGATCAAGTTTCTACGATCAGATCGTGGAGGAGAATACTTGAGTCACGAATTTGGCACACACTTAAGAAAATGTGGAATAGTTTCACAACTCACGCCGCCTGGAACACCTCAGCGTAATGGTGTGTCCGAACGTCGTAATCGCACTCTATTAGATATGGTGCGATCTATGATGTCTCTTACCGATTTACCGCTATCTTTTTGGGGCTATGCTTTAGAGACTGCCGCATTCACTTTAAATAGGGCTCCGTCGAAATCTGTTGAGACGACACCGTATGAATTATGGTTTGGGAAGAAACCCAAGCTGTCGTTTCTGAAAGTTTGGGGATGCGATGCTTATGTCAAGAAACTTCAACCTGAGAAGCTCGAACCCAAGTCGGAAAAATGCGTCTTCATAGGATACCCAAAAGAAACTGTTGGGTATACCTTCTACCACAGATCCGAAGGCAAGATCTTTGTTGCCAAGAATGGATCCTTTTTAGAGAAAGAGTTTCTCTCGAAAGAAGTAAGTGGGAGGAAAGTAGAGCTTGATGAAGTGTTGCCTCTTGAACCGGAAAATGGCGAAACTCAAGAAAACGTTTCTGAGGTGCCTGCACCGACTAGAGAGGAAATTGATGATGATCAAGATCAAGCTCCTACTGAAATTCGAAGGTCCACAAGGACACGTTCCACACCAGAGTGGTATGGCAACCCTGTCTTGGAAATCATGTTGTTAGACAACGGTGAACCTTCGAACTATGAGGAAGCAATGGCGGGCCCGGATTCCGACAAATGGCTGGAAGCCATGAAATCCGAGATAGGATCCATGTATGAAAACGAAGTATGGACTTTGACTGACTTGCCCATTGAACGGCGAGCCATAGAAAATAAATGGATCTTTAAGAAGAAGACAGACGCGGATGGTAATGTGACCATCTATAAAGCTCGGCTTGTTGCTAAGGGTTATCGACAAGTTCAAGGGGTTGACTACGATGAGACTTTCTCACCAGTAGCGAAGCTGAAGTCCGTCCGAATCATGTTAGCAATTGCCGCATACTATGATTATGAGATATGGCAAATGGACGTCAAAACGGCATTCCTTAATGGTTTCCTTAAGGAAGAATTGTATATGATGCAGTCGGAAGGTTTTGTCGATCCTAAGAATGCTGACAAGGTGTGCAAGCTCCAACGCTCGATTTATGGGCTGGTGCAAGCATCTCGGAGTTGGAACATTCGCTTTGATGAGATGATCAAAGCGTTTGGGTTTACACAGACTTATGGAGAAGCCTGTGTTTACAAGAAAGTGAGTGGGAGCTCTGTAGCATTTCTCATATTATATGTAGACGACATACTTCTGATGGGAAATGATATAGAACTCTTGGACAGCATTAAGGCCTACTTGAATAAGAGTTTTTCAATGAAGGACCTTGGAGAAGCTGCTTATATATTAGGCATCAAGATCTATAGAGATAGATCGAGACGCCTCATAGGTCTTTCACAAAGCACATACCTTGATAAAATATTGAAGAAGTTCAATATGGATCAATCTAAGAAAGGGTTCTTACCTGTGTTACAAGGTGTGAAATTGAGCTCGGCTCAATGCCCGACCACGACAGAAGAAATAGAAGAGATGAGCGTCATCCCCTATGCCTCAGCCATAGGTTCTATTATGTATGCCATGCTGTGTACCAGACCTGATGTAAACCTTGCCGTAAGTTTGGTAGGAAGGTACCAAAGTAATCCCGGCAAGGAACACTGGACAGCGGTCAAGAATATCCTGAAGTACCTGAAAAGGACTAAGGAAATGTATCTCGTTTATGGAGGTGACGAAGAGCTCGTCGTAAAAGGTTACGTCGACGCTAGCTTCGACACAGATCTGGATGACTCTAAGTCACAAACCGGATACGTGTATATTTTGAATGGTGGGGCAGTAAGCTGGTGCAGTTGCAAGCAAAGCGTCGTGGCGGGATCTACATGTGAAGCGGAGTACATGGCAGCCTCGGAGGCAGCACATGAAGCAATTTGGGTGAAGGAGTTCATCACCGACCTCGGAGTCATACCCAATGCGTCGGGGCCAATCAAGCTCTTCTGTGACAACACTGGAGCTATTGCACTTGCAAAGGAGCCCAGGTTTCACAAGAAGACTAGGCACATCAAGCGTCGCTTCAACTCCATTCGTGAAAATGTTCAAGATGGAGACATAGAAATTTGTAAAGTGCACACGGATCTGAATGTCGCAGATCCGTTGACTAAACCTCTCCCTAAGGCAAAACATGATCAGCACCAGAACTCTATGGGTGTTCGATTCATCACAATGTAACTAGATTATTGACTCTAGTGCAAGTGGGAGACTGTTGGAAATATGCCCTAAAGGCAATAATAAAAGCATTATTATTATATTTCCTTATTCATGATAATTGTCTTTATTCGTGCTATAATTGTGTTAACCGGAAATCGTAATACATGTGTGAATAACAGACAACAACATGTCCCTAGTGAGCCTCTAGTTGACTAGCTCGTTGATCGACAGATAGTCATGGTTTCCTGACTATGGACATTGGATGTCATCGATAACGGGATCACATCATTAGGAGAATGATGTGATGGACAAGACCCAATCCTAAACATAGCATAAGATCGCATAGTTCGTTTGCTAGAGTTATCCAATGTCAAGTATCCTTTCCTTAGGCCATGAGATCATGTAACTCCCGGATACCGTAGGAGTGCTTTGGGTGTGCCAAACGTCACAACGTAACTGGGTGACTATAAAGGTATACTACGGGTATCTCTGAAAGTGTCTGTTGGGTTGACATGGATCGAGACTGGGATTTGTCACTCCGCTTGACGGAGAGGTATCACCGGGCCCTCTCGGTAATGCATCATCACAATGAGCTCAAGGTGATCAAAGTGTTTGATCACAGGATCATGCATTACGGAACGAGAAAAGTGACTTGCCGGTAACGAGATTGAACGAGGTATTGGTATACCGACGATCGAATCTCGGGCAAGTAAAATACCGATTGACAAAGGGAATCGTATACGGGATTAATTGAATCCTCGACATCATGGTTCATCCGATGAGATCATCGTGGAGTATGTGGGAGCCAACATGGGTATCCAGATCCCGCTGTTGGTTATTTCCCGAGAGCCGTCTCGGTCATGTCTGCATGTCTCCCTAACCCGTAGGGTCTACACACTTAAGGTTCGGTGACGCTAGGGTTGTGAAGATATGTATGTGCAGTAACCCGAATGTTGTTCGGAGTCCCGGATGAGATCCCGGACGTCACGAGGAGTTCCGGAATGGTCCGTAGGTAAAGAATTATATATAGGAAGTGCTATTTTGGCCATCGGGACAAGTTTCGGTGTTATCGGTATTGTACCGGGACCACCGGAGGGGTCCCGGGGTCCACCAGGTGGGGCCACCTGCCTTGGTGGGCCACATGGGCCTTAGGGGGTGCGCCTTGGCCTGCTTGGGCCAAGGGGAACCAGCCCCAAGGGCCCATGCGCCAAGGAAACTTGGAGAGGGGAGAGTCCAAAGGGGGGAAGGCACCTCCGAGGTGCCTTGGGGAGGATGGACTCCTCCCCCCTCTTGGCCGCACCCCTTCCTTGGAGGAAGGGGCAAGGCTGCGCCCTCCCCCCCTCTAATGCACCTATATAAAGGGAGGGGAGGGAGGGGTGGCCGCACCCTTATGCCCTGGCACTCCCTCCTCCCTGCAACACCTCCTCCTCCTCCCGTAGTTGCTTAGCGAAGCCCTGCCGGAGTTCTGCTGCATCCACCACCACACCGTCGTGCTGGATCTTCCTCAACCTCTCCTTCCCCCTTGCTGGATCAAGAAGGAGGAGACGTCTCCCGTCCCGTACGTGTGTTGAACGCGGAGGTGCCGTCCGTTCGGCACTAGATCATCGGTGAATTGGATCACGGCGAGTACGACTACCTCATCCACGTTCACTCGAACGCTTCCGTTGTGATCTACAAAGTGGTATGTAGATGCTATCTAATCTGAATACTCGTTGCTAGATGAACTCATAGATGGATCTTGGTGAAACCGTAGGAAAAATTTTAATTTTCTGCAACGTTCCCCAACACGGGCCGGCCCATGGAAAGCATGTTAACGGCATGTTCGCATATAGCCCATTTACAGCCCGCTAACCCAATGCTCATTACGCCCTATCTGAATTAGGCCGAGCAGCATCATCTAGGCCATCCAATATGATTCCAACCCGTTTTCACTTCTGGCCCATGTATGGCCCATGACGTCTTTCGGCCCATATGAGGCCCTATGTAACTCTTGGCCTATTAATGGCCCGTGGTGAAACAGGCCCGGAATGAACAGTGTATCACTTTACACCCATTAACGGCCCGTGGTGAAACTGACCCGTAATGAACAGTGTATCACTTTATACCCATTAACGGCCCGTTATTCCGTTGGGCCGTTTCCAGCCCATGATATCTTTCGGCCTTCTCAGAGCCCATTTATTCTTGGGCTCATTTCCAGCATTCGTTTACTTACGACCCGTTACTGTCATTTTCTGCTTGTGGGCCAAATTCAGCCCGTGGTTACAGTCGGTCCGTTTGTGGTCCGTTAATACGTTAAGCCGTTTTCGTAGCGTCATCAAATATGGCCTATTAACGATGGCCCGTTATGGTCGTCCCATGAACGAACGATTCCAAATCTAGCCCGTTTACGGCCATAATGCGGCCTGTTTGGCCCATGTTTGGCCAATCGATCATACGGCCCGTATAAAGCCATTGATGATACGGCCCGTAGAAGGCCCATTGTTTCTACGACCCGTAGAAGGCCCATTGTTTCTACGGCCCGTAGAAGGCCCATTGTTTCTACGGCCAGTAGGAGGCCCAGTATCACTCCAGTAAATATTAGCCCATGGTTATTGTGGCCTAGTTTTCAAAAATAGGTTATTTTTGCCACTAGCTAACCGCGGAAAAAGAACTGCAATGACTACAAGCAAACAAATAAACAAGACAACAAGGAAATAAATAAGCAAGCAACTAACTCTAGGCTATCACGGCTATTACACATATTACATCCACTGGGCATCAAAGTTCGCCACCAGTGCAAATATAAGGAACAAAGCAGCATATCATATACACTGGTTGTCAAAGTTGGCGACCAGCGCAAATAAACGCCGCAGCAAAACAAATCCAGAACTGAAACCACTTCAGAAGATCTCAAGAAACAATATCCTAGTACCCATAATGCTGGCAAGATGCTTAGCAAGCTTATTAACTTTCTCTTGTTTGGCGCTTAAATCCTCTAGTGCTTGCTGTTGCACCAGAGAATATGCATCTAAATTCTGCAGGGACTTCCTCAGTCCTTCAGCTTCCTATCATAGGACATATGATCGATATCTTTCAACTTGAAGTTGAGACTCAAGAAGACGAGCTGATTCAGGCAGCGAGTTCGAAGAGCTTGTGCCAGCAGTAGTGGCCAGTAACTCGAACACTACATCAAGACATGACTTTTGGGTTCCCTCACTATCGTCAAGATAGTTTTTATCAGCTTTCTTGGAGACCAACAGGGATGTCTCACTATCTTGAACCTTATCTGCATTACTTCCTTTACCATTGGATAACGCGGTACCGTTCTCCAATATTTTGTCCGCATTCTAAAAGAGAAACAAGTAGACACATCACATGTTTATCATGTTGTATATGAAACTCATTTTGGTAAATGAGTTCAGTAGTAAAGTGGACAGGATAACAACATGAAACAAACATATATCTATCTACCATGGTCACTTTATGGTCTATATCATTCTAGTTTTTGTTGCCAAATCAAGATAGAGACACAGTTCAAATAATATTTGTTCAAGACAAAGCAGAATAAACAGAATATAAGTGTGGGTAACTATAGAGCAATAACAACACTTGTAATGTGCATGACACGAGAACATAACTGTTTATTCAATTGAAACTGAAATCAACATAGAGCAGGTGTAGGATCGGAAGTATGTCCAGAGGGGGGGGTGATTAGACTACTTGACCAAATAAAAACTACGCCTTTTCCCAATTTTAGTTCTTGGCAGATTTTAGCAACTTTAGGACAAGTCAAGCAATCATCACACAATTCAAGCAAGCATGCAAAGAGTATATAGGCAGCGGAAAGTAAAGCATACAACTTGCAAGAATGTAAAGGGAAGGGTTTGGAGAATTCAAACGCTAATGGAGACACGGATGTTTTTCCCGTGGTTCGGATAGGTGGTGCTATCCTACATCCACGTTAGTGGAGACTTCAACCCACGAAGGGTAACGGTTGCGCGAGTCCACGGAGGGCTCCACCCACGAAGGGTCCACGAAGAAGCAACCTTGTCTATCCCACCATGGCCATCGCCCACGAAGGACTTGCCTCACTAGCGGTAGATCTTCACGAAGTAGGCAATCTCCTTGCCCTTACAAACTCAACTCCACAATCTTGTCGGAGGCTCCCAAGTGAAACCTAGCCAATCTAGGAGACACCACTCTCCAAGAAGTAACAAATGGTGTGTTGATGATGAACTCCTTGCTCTTGTGCTTCAAATGATAGTCTCCCCAACACTCAACTCTCTCTCACAGGATTTGGATTTGGTGGAAATAAGATTTGAGTGGAAAGCAACTTGGGGAAGGCTAGAGATCAAGATTCATATGGTAGGAATGGAATATCTTGGTCTCAACACATGAGTAGGTGGTTCTCTCTCAGAACATATGAATTGGAAGTGTAGGTGTGTTCTGATGGCTCTCTTCATGAATGAAGAGGAGGTGGAGGGGTATATATAGCCTCCACTTAAAATCCAACCGTTACACACAATCTACCAATCTCGGTGGGACCGAATCAATAAACTCAGTCGGACCGAAATGGTAAACCTAGTGACCGTTAGAGATTTTCGGTGGGACTGACATGCATCTCGGTAGGACCGATATGGTTAGGGTTTGGGCATAACATAATCTCGGTGAGACCGATCACACAAAGTCGGTGAGACCGATTTGGTAATTAGCTAACTAGAGAGTTGGTCAGGCAAACTCGGTGGGACCGATTTGCTCTTTCGGTGAGACCGAAAAGTTACAAATGGGAAACAGAGAGTTTGCATTGCAATCTCGGTGGGACCGATCCGCTCTTTTGGTGAGACCGAAAAGTTACGAAAAGGAAACAGAGAGGTTGCAATCTCATCTCGGTGAGACCGAGATCCCTATCGGTAGAACCGATTTGCTAGGGTTTGGCAGTGGCTTATGACATATGAAAGACTCGGTGGCGCTGGATAGAAAGAATCGGTATGACCGAGTTTGGCTTGGGGTTTAGGTCATTTGTGGATATGGGAAAGTAGCTAAGGATTTTGGAGCATATCATTAAGCACATAAGGCAAAGAGCTCATTAAGCAACACCTCATCCCTCCTTGATAGTATTGGCTTTTCCTATGGACTCAATGTGATCTTGGATCACTAAAATGTAAAATGAAGAGTCTTGAGCTTTTGAGATTGAGCCAATCCTTTGTCCTTAGTATTTTGAGGGTTCCACTTTCACCATCCATGCCATGCCAATCAATGAGCTTTCCTGAAATAATTGTCTTGGAATTGCATTAGCTCAATGAGCTATATGTTGTTATAAATTACCAAAACCACCTAGGGATAGTTGCACTTTCAATCTCCCCCTTTTTGGTAATTGATGACAACATATAGATCAAAGCTTCGACAAATGATAATAAGAATGAATTACATCGTCGCTTTGAGAAGTATGTGATAAGTAAGAGCTCCCCCTAAATTTGTGCATATTTAAAATTTGCTTTGGACTGCAAATGCACAAGAAATTAGAATCATGGGTTACTCTTCCATGTCACATACATCTTGGTGGAGCGCTCAAAATGATAAATAATGAAATACATGCACTCATCACCAAGGCAAAAGTGAATGATCAAACATAAGATACATAAGATAATATCAAGCATGCATAAGTGTAGCTTATGATCAAACACATGATCATCAATGTCTCACAAGCATATTAAAGTATCTCAACCAAAAGCAAACAATTGTATCAAAAACCACCAAATAAAACAAGAGAGAAAAGCAACACCCTCTCTCTCGAAGCCTATGATCTATACATCTTCTCCCCCTTTGGCAACAAGTTACCAAAAAGTTCCTAGAAAATGCATAGTGCTATATCGACACTCAGGCTAGATCTTCAGGTGGTGGTGGAGTCCGGATCACTCCAGGGACGAAGGCTTCAGTTGATGCTGATGGAGTTGGAGATGAGGTGGATGCTGGAGCAGGTTGGGTTGATGCTGCGGCTGGAGCTGAGGCGGTTGCTCTTGTGTCAGGAACTGGCACTGCACTGGACCTCTGAGCTCGTGGAACTCTAGCAAATGCATCTGTAGTTGTCTTCCCTCTCCTCTCATGCATGTCATCCTGGAGCTGCTCTACTGCTGTCTGTATCTCTATCACCTTGATGTCCAAGTCATAGAACTTCTGTTCTATGATTCTCTCTAGGCTTGCCTGGTTCTGAGTCAGGTTGGCCAAACCTTTCTCAATCCGCAGGGTGGATGCAATCAGGTAACTGAGTTGCTCTTGCTTTGTCTTCAAGAAGTATTCTGATGCCTCCTCTTGAGTTGGCATCCTAGCAGCTTTCTCCTTTCTTGCCTTCTCCTTTTGTGCTTGGGCATGGGCTGAAGATGGTTCATCCTTGTTCATCACAACTTCATTGTCTTCAAACTCAGGATAAATAGGAAGATGTTCCTTATCCAAAAGATATATGCCAGTGCCCATCTTGGAGTTGATCAGTTCTTGGATCTGAGGAGCATATCCACAACTTCTCTTCTGGTCTGCTGCTGTCCTCTTGATTGTCTCAATCATTAGGCTCATGACCTTGAACTTCTGAGGCACGTCAAATATATGAAGCAGGTTGATAGCATGGCCTCTGACCATCTTCTGATCTCCATACTTGGGCAGCAGAGTGTGCCTTAAGATCCAGTTGATTGTTGGCAATCCTGACAAAAGATAATGTACAGATCCATACTTGAAAGTTTCAAGTGCCTTATCAGGGATCTCCTTGTACATGTTGACCATTGAGTTGTGGTCCATCTTCTTCTTGGAATAGACATCCATGTCATCTTCACTCTCTTCTGGGGCATTGATCAGTTGAGCCCATTCTGCAACAGTTGATTGGTACCTCGTACCTTCAGACATCCAGACAATCCTCCCATCGGGGTAAAAGTGTGCTGTGGAGTAGAACTGCATGATAAGTTCCTCGTTCCACTTTGTGAGCTTTTGCCCAACAAAGTCTGCTACTCCACAAGCCTTGAAGCTGTCCTCCACTCCTGGGAAGTGCTCTTCATTGTCCTTGATATATTGCCAATCGACCCATTTCATGTCACAGACAATTGGCTTCTTGTCCAACAGGATTGTCTCATAGAAGTCCTGCTGTTCCTTAGTATGGAACCTGTAGTCCACAACAGTTCTTCTCCTGGTAGCATAAGGATCTTCTGCTCTCCACTTTCTCAATCCAGAGTCTCTCCTTATGTTCATATCCTCAGCCACAGGATGAGCATCATTGTGGTCTGGGATCTTGGGCTTCTATTTCCTCAAAACTTGCCCTTCTTCCTCTTCAGCAACATCAGACACTGGGGCCTTTTTCTTTTCAGCAGCTGGAATATTTCTTGTATTCCTCTTGGGTTTTTGCTTTGGAGCTGTCTTGGGGGCTTCCTTGGGCTTGGATGCAGCTCCCCCTGATCTAATGGCATCACCCATCAGCTTGGGTGCCTTGGGTGCTGGTGCAGCACCTTCCTCTTCCTCTTCTTCTTCATCAGAATCTTTTCTCATAGAGGGCTTGCCAATCACTTTGGCAATGGTAGTTCTTTCTTTCTTCTTTTTCTTGCCCTGGCCAATATCTTCTCCTTCAGATTCCATAGTGAACTTCATTGTTTCCTCAAGCACAGCCTTCCTAGGCTTTGAGGTTGGAACTCTTCTAGCTGGTGCTTTCTTTTGCATTCCTAGTTTGGTGGCTGCAGCTGAGCCATACTCTTTCTTCAGCACAACTCTCTTGGAGGTTGCCTCTTCCTCTGCCACATAGTCTTCATCTTCAGAATCTGAAGTTCTTTTCCTTCTCTGTCTGGTGGCAGCCTTTGGCAGATTGCTTGGAGTGCTCCTGCTGCCATCATCTGAAGAACTTGAGGGGCTAGTGCCCTCACTCATATGCACAGGCTGTTCTGACTGATTTTGGCTGTCACTCTAGTCTGACATGATTGATTAGTTGACTGCTGACTGCTGACCCTGTGAATAGTTTATAGATGAGGTAGAATGGATGAGCATCACAAAAGCAGAGATTTTTGCAAAAGAATGATTCAAAAACTTAGTTTTAGTTTCCCACAGAAAGCATTTCGGATCTACCGATTTCTAAACTCGGTGATACCGAAGCAGTATTTGGAACCTAAACTAGTGATCTCGGTCAGACCGAGTCACAGTTCGGTGGCACCGAGACTGCTAGGGTTTCACAAAGTTCAAAAATCGGTCACACCGATTAGTTACACTTGGTCAGACCGAGTTTCACTTGTGCAATGGCATAGGACAAATCGGTGGTTTCGGCGAAAACCTAACCCTAAAATTTTTGAATCAAACCTAATCTAAGAGTTCTTTGACTGGATAGGAGTTTAACAATCGTGGCAAGAATCATGATAATCACAATGTGCTGGGAATCAGATTGAGGAATAGCACAAAGATCGAGTCCGTACCCTAGTTCGGCGGAGACTCGCTACGGCGGCAACGGTGGAGGTGATTTCCGTTG
Organism: Aegilops umbellulata; assembly: GCA_032464435.1. Lineage (NCBI taxonomy): Eukaryota > Viridiplantae > Streptophyta > Magnoliopsida > Poales > Poaceae > Aegilops > Aegilops umbellulata. The sequence continues at coordinate 329,233,363 of CP136056.1, read as the reverse complement.
ACGGCGACGGAGACCAGCGACTGGAGGCTGCTGGCGGCGACAAGACGACCCGGAGACCACGTCGGCAGAGCGAGCTATGGCACGGGCGAAGAGGTTTGGAGAAATTTCCAAATTTTTGCCCGTGACTATATATAGCCCGACCCTGTCGGTGTGACCGAGTGGAACGACTCGGTGGCACCGAGATGCAAAACTGTATACAATTATTGCAACTCGGTGTGACCGAATAGTTCAAGTCGGTTGCACCGAGATTGAAAACATAGATCAACTTGATGATCTCGGTAGGGCCGAAAGTGGAGTATCGGTCAGACCGAGAATCACAAAGAGGTTTTGGAAGTTTAAGCCTATGACGAATCGGGGACTCTGAGTGCTCCTCACACAGAGTGGTTCGAATTTGACTTGATCAATTTTGTGATGTAGCATGAATAGAGTTTGAGATGAGAAAAGCATAGATAGCTAGAGGAGGTTCTTAGGCATTCTTGTCCATCCACTTGGCAAAAGAAAAGATAAACCCAATCAATCAAAACAACAAGTGGATGTCCTCGAATGAGTGAAATATGCATCCAGCATGCTCACACAATAAAATGACAATAGAAATATGTGACAAAGTATGCACAACCAATTCTAGCATCTATCAAGCAATGGCGATGACTAGGTCATCTATATATGAGTATATTGACTTAGGAGTCAAATGAGAACATTTGATCATAGGTCATACTCATCGTTTAAGCTCAAGTGGGGTTACCACTTTTACATAAAGCATTGTTGTGTTCACATCATTAGAGTTGCTTTAGCTCAAGTCTTAGAGTAAAGCTCCCCCTAGATGTGATGTCCCCCCTTAAGAGGGATGAACTAACCTTGGGTTTTGTCGATGATGACTTCATGTAGATGTTGAAGATGTGGATGCTAAATATTAATGTAGATCACTTGGAGCTATCCTTTTGAGTGAATTGCACTTTCAATACCTACATGGGTTAGTCCCACAAGGAACAAGCAAGTATATCCATAGACATAGAGTGATGCACATTCAAGAAGATGTCTATGAAAGCTTTTAGATTACCTTGTCCCTTGACTTACCAACAAGAGGGTTTGTGACTCCTTGAACTAGTGCAAGATGTGGAAGTTGATTGCACTTGTTCTTGCCAAAATGATAAGAGTGAAGTATGTTGGCGGAGTCACCCTCAAGAACTCTCTAGTTCTTCTTCTTTTGGATCCACACCATCTTGATGGGAATCCTTGGAGTTGTAGTCGTACTTGATGAAGTGGAACTTGAAGTAGTCTTGGGAATCCACTTGACTAAGGTCTTAGGAGCTTCTTCAAATGCATCTATTTCCTCTTGAAGCTTGTCCTTGCCTTTTTGCTTGTAGTCTTGTGGTGGAAGATCATCTTGAGTTTGTGTCCCCTTGAAAGAAGTTGGATCATACTTCTCTTGTTGAGGAACAAACTTTGTCTTGGGGTATTGATCTTCTTCCCACTCAACTCCATTGGCATTGAACTTTCGTTCAAAACCAACACCTTGATTCTTCCGGTGCCTTCCTTGCTTGCGTACAATCTCCTCGAATTGCTTACTTCCGGCAAGGCTTTTGTACACTCCTTTCTCTATGATTTCCTTCAATATGCTATTTTCTTGCTCAAGTGTAACTTGGCTAAGAGAATCATTAGTGGAATCAAGAGAACTACTAGAAGCAACAATATTGGATTTAACATGTTCATTGATACTACTAGAGGAAGAATCTTTCTTGTTTTTGTTATTAGACTTGACTTGAGGCATGTAAGTGGATAAGAGTAAACGTTTGGCAATGTAAGAAGAACTTTTCTTGCGGAGATCATCGTTGATTGCCTTTAAAAGCTCATGCTCTTGCTCAAGATTGAACTTTTCAAAGCGTAACTTCTCATGAGCCCTTAAAAGTTCTCGATGATCTTCGAAGATAGTTTCATGAGCTAACTTAAGAGTGTTTAGTTCTTTAGTTAGAGCCTCAATTTTCTCCTTATCATTGTCATTCGTTTTAGCATGATTAATTGACGTTTCATCATAGGATTCATCACTAGAGTTGTCAACAAGTAAATCATCATCGCCTAACAAGTCATCTTCATCACTATTAAAATCAACATACTCAGGGTGAGTTACCTTAGGACCTTTGGCCATGAAGCATCTTCCAATTCCTTCATTTGGTGAATCAAATATGTCGTAGGAGTTGGTTGACACAAGTGCTAGTCCGGCAACACCTTCATCTTGAGTATATTCGGAGTCGGAGTGATAACTTCTCTCGGAGTGGTTGTCGGAGTCGGAGCCGGATACCCATTCACCAACATGAGCTTGATGTCTTCGTTTTGTGGAGCTCCTTGATGATTTTTCCTTCCTTTCCGAATCCTTGCTTCTCCGTGAGTATCTTCGTTCATAACGATCATCTCTACTCCTTCTCTCTCGTGATGGTGATTCCTCTCTTTTGCTTCTTCTTTTTGGAGAATCTTCTCTTCTTTTGTAGGGAGCTGTACACTCATTGGAATAGTGTCCGGGTCTTCCACAATTGTAGCAGTTTCGCTCTCGACTAGAAGATCTTTTGTCATTGTAGGACCTTGACTTGGAGCTTCTATCTTTGCTTCTACTCTTGTAGAACTTGTTGAAGTTCTTCACCATTAAGCTCAGTTCTTCATTGAAGTTTTGTTTCTCACTTGATGATGTGGGGGCTTCACATGAGGCTTTATAAGCACCACTTGATTTGCTGTGAAGTTCCTCTTTGTCCTTGAGTGACATCTCATGAGCAACAATTCTTCCAATGACTTCCGTTGGCTTGAGATTTTTGTAATTGGGCATCATTTGGATCAATGTACACATGGTATCATATTTTCCATCCAAGTCTCTTAGGATCTTCTTGATGATGAATCTGTCGGTCATCTCTTCACTCCCTAAGCCCGCAATCTCATTTGTGATGAGAGCAAGCCTAGAGTACATTTCAGCGACACCTTCACCATCCTTCATTTTGAACTTGTCAAGTTGACTTTGAAGCACATCCAATTTAGATTCCTTGACGGAGTCGGTACCTTCGTGCATATCAATCAAAGTATCCCAAATTTCCTTTGCATTCTCAAGACAGCTGATTTTGTTGAATTCTTCGGGGCACAATCCGTTGAAGAGAATATCACAAGCTTGAGCGTTGTATTGTAGCATCTTCAACTCATCCGCGGTAGCTTCACGGTTTGGTTCCTTCCCGTCGAAGAAGTCACCTTGCAAACCAACACACACAATAGCCCAAACGGCAGGGTTATGTCCAAGAATATGCATTTTCATTTTATGCTTCCAACTAGCAAAGTTAGTGCCATCAAAGTAAGGACCTCTACGGTGATAATTTCCCTCACTAGACGCCATACTCTCCTAGGTTGTGAAACCAAGGCTATGACCACCAAAAGCTATGGGAATCAAAGCAAATGGAGACCAAAGCTCTGATACCACTTGTAGGATCGGAAGTATGTCTAGAGGGGGGGTGATTAGACTACTTGACCAAATAAAAACTACGCCTTTTCCCAATTTTAGTTCTTGGCAGATTTTAGCAACTTTAGGACAAGTCAAGCAATCATCACACAATTCAAGCAAGCATGCAAAGAGTATATAGGCAGCGGAAAGTAAAGCATACAACTTGCAAGAATGTAAAGGGAAGGGTTTGGAGAATTCAAACGCTAATGGAGACACGGATGTTTTTCCCGTGGTTCGGATAGGTGGTGCTATCCTACATCCACGTTAGTGGAGACTTCAACCCATGAAGGGTAACGGTTGCGCGAGTCCATGGAGGGCTCCACCCACGAAGGGTCCACGAAGAAGCAACCTTGTCTATCCCACCATGGCCATCGCCCACGAAGGACTTGCCTCACTAGCGGTAGATCTTCACGAAGTAGGCAATCTCCTTGCCCTTACAAACTCCTTGGTTCAACTCCACAATCTTGTCGGAGGCTCCCAAGTGAAACCTAGCCAATCTAGGAGACACCACTCTCCAAGAAGTAACAAATGGTGTGTTGATGATGAACTCCTTGCTCTTGTGCTTCAAATGATAGTCTCCCCGACACTCAACTCTCTCTCACAGGATTTGGATTTGGTGGAAAGAAGATTTGAGTGGAAAGAAACTTGGGGAAGGCTAGAGATCAAGATTCATATGGTAGGAATGGAATATCTTGGTCTCAACACATGAGTAGGTGGTTCTCTCTCAGAACATATGAATTGGAAGTGTAGGTGTGTTCTGATGGCTCTCTTCACGAATGAAGAGGAGGTGGAGGGGTATATATAGCCTCCACTTAAAATCCAACCGTTACACACAATCTACCAATCTCGGTGGGACCGAATCAATAAACTCGGTCGGACCGAAATGGTAAACCTAGTGACCGTTAGAGATATTCGGTGGGACTGACATGCATCTCGGTAGGACTGATATGGTTAGGGTTTGGGCATAACGTAATCTCGGTGAGACCGATCACACAAACTCGGTGAGACCGATTTGGTAATTAGCTAACCAGAGAGTTGGTCAGGCAAACTCGGTGGGACCGATTTGCTCTTTCGGTGAGACCGAAAAGTTACAAATGGGAAACAGAGAGTTTGCATTGCAATCTCGGTGGGACCGATCCGCTCTTTCGGTGAGACCGAAAAGTTACGAAAAGGAAACAGAGAGGTTGCAATCCCATCTCGGTGAGACCGAGATCCCTATCAGTAGAACCGATTTGCTAGGGTTTGGCAGTGGCTTATGACATATGAAAGACTCGGTGGCGCCAGATAGAAAGAATCGGTATGACCGAGTTTGGCTTGGGGTTTAGGTCATTTGTGGATATGGGAAAGTAGCTAAGGATTTTGGAGCATATCATTAAGCACATAAGGCAAAGAGCTCATTAAGCAACACCTCATCCCTCCTTGATAGTATTGGCTTTTCCTATGGACTCAATGTGATCTTGGATCACTAAAATGTAAAATGAAGAGTCTTGAGCTTTTGAGCTTGAGCCAATCCTTTGTCCTTAGTATTTTGAGGGTTCCACTTTCACCATCCATGCCATGCCAATCATTGAGCTTTCCTGAAATAATTGTCTTGGAATTGCATTAGCTCAATGAGTTATATGTTGTTATAAATTACCTAAACCACCTAGGGATAGTTGCACTTTCAGCAGGTTACAACAGCAAACCAGTTAAAGAAACAGTTTTAAAACATACCTGTTGCACCATTGGAGTTTCAATTCCATCCTTCAAATTTTAAAATAGTTGGTATGAGTAAATACAGTAATGCAAGAGCAAAGGAGTATGAACCATAGCTACAGAACCTGGCCTGAGAAAAAAAATCTTATTCTCCTTTAAGCGTTGAATTGGGATTCGGAGTGGTGGTCCTCGTGCTTTGGGCACTACAGTTCCCGTACTAACTGCTCGTGTTTGGGTGCTCTGTGGTGGAGACGGTGCTGTGTCAACTGGAATTGGGTTACTATCTGCCGGGGTTGGGGTTAGAAGGGGTGTAGCCAGTTCTCTGTCCAACTGGGTAGGGGTACAATCTGCGAGAGTCTGGGTTATGTGTGGTGGATTTGGTCCTTGGGCAAGTACAACCATGGTTCTATCTGCATCAACTGGTAGCACTATCTTTTCTGAAGACCGTGTTGTTACTCCCTTAGATACTGCTATCACGCTCTCCAATTCAAATGGCTGATAAACAAGAAAAGTAATTGAAAGTATATACATTGTATGATAGACAGGTGCAATGGATAGTCGGGAATAAAAGAGGGCATGAAATAATTCATATTTATGTTGTCTAACCAAACAGGATAACATGACACAATTTCACATATATGATGGCTAACTAAACAGGATAGCACGACACAATTTCACATTATGATGGCTAACTAAAAAAGATGGAAAGACATACTTCAAAATATGAGACTATGTAAACAGGATGACATGACATGACTATATAATGTGTTTATTAAATAGGTTGGCATGCCATAATTCACATACATTCACGGATAGAATGCCATAATTCAAAATATGATGACTGTAAACACTAAACAGGATGAGATGATATAACTATATGATGTCTTTATTAAATGGGTTGCCATGCCATAATTCAGATAGATGATGTGTATGTACTATGTAAATATGATGGCATGATATAATTCAAATATATGATTTATATAGTAAGCAAGTAAGCATATGGCAATCCATATATGATGTAAAAACTAAGCAATGCAAGACAACATGCATGACATGGGTAATATAACCCTGCCAAGTTTGAGCATAGACCTCAGGGGGGAAATAGGACTGGTCATCAGTCTCTGAATCCTCCTCTAAGGAGCTCTCTGTAACCAGCAAGATGTCTGCTTCAGCAGGTAGCATTGTCTGCTCTGAATGCCTTGTTTTCACTCTAGATACTTCCATCACCGCTTCAAATGGCTGATGCACAGGAAGAGTAGTTGAATATACAAACGTTGTCGACAAATGGAACACGTAATACAAAAAAATGATAGCATGATATAATTCACATACATGATGATTGGCTAAACAACATGGCATTGCATAATTCACATATATAATGCCTTTGCAACAAGATAGCATTGTATAATTCGCATATACAATGTCTTGCAACAAGATGGCAATGCATAATTCACATATATGGTAATTAGACACTGAACAGGTGGCATTCACACAAAGCATGTCTAAACTAATCAAATGACATAGCAATGCGAGACACCATACACACGATATGAGCAACATAACCCTGCCAAGTTAGAGCATACACCTCAAGGGGGGGGGGGAATAGGACTGGTCATCTGTCTCTGAATCCTCCTCTGAGGAGCTATCCGTAACCAGCGAGATATGCACTTCGTCAGATATCATAGTCTGTTGTGAAGACCTTGTTTTCACTCCAGAATTTGCCATCGCCGTGTCAAATGGCTGATGCACACGAAGAGCAGTTGAATGTACTAACATTGTTGACAAATGATATCATTTACATTTAAAAAAAGGATGGTATGCTCTGAAGACCTTGTTTTCACTCCAGAATTTGCCATCACCGTGTCAAATGGCTGATGTACACGAAGAGCAGTTGAATGTACTAACATTGTTGACAAATGTAATATGTAACGAAAAAAGGATGGCCTGATATAATTTACATATAAGATGACTGGCTAAACAAGATGGCGTTGCATAATTCACATAAACGATGAATAAACTAAACAGATGGCATTCGCGCAAAGGATGTCTAAACTAAGCAGATGACATATTTGATGTATAAAGTAAGCAATGCAAGACACCATATGCATGATATAACCAACATCAGCATGTCAAGTTAGAGCGAAGACCTCATGGGGTAAATAGGAGTTGTCTTCTCCTTCTGAATCCCCCTCAGAACAGATATCTTCCTCTCGATTACAATCCGAAATGTGTGGAGGGGGGCTGCCTTTGCACCTACCATGGAGCGACGTCTACATGAAATTTTATTGCCACGCAAGGCTCGTCTCTTTTGCTTTACATGTTCAATTCCATTGTTTACAATAACTGTCATGCATTGGAATAAAACATAGTGAGATTATGTAAGGAGTGCATGCAGAAATCCAGAGTGATGGTAGCAACCTGTGGATAGACCCAAAACCAATAATAGTAGGAAGATAATGGCTTCAATTAAAAAATACAGATAATGGCTACTGTTTGTTTCCCACCCAACATGAAACTCATAGTAGACACCGGAGATTAACCAGATAGTAGATAGATACTATTGATAGCGGCCCCGATATGTACCCCACAACCATTTAAAAACTCAAGTTTGACCATTAGTTTGGAGCTGACTCAGAGTCTAATCGATGAACAGGACGATAAAGTAGCATGTAATATTAAGCGATGCATAACGTAAGCAGACACGAAAGAGTGCGACCTCTCTTGCGGACCCGTGTAGTCCTCGAGGTCATCTGCTCGGTTGATGATGGTAATGCAGTTTTCATGGCTACCAGCGGCGGGGAAGAAGATCTGAGGCGGCGAAAGACAGTCTGGAGGCCGGATCCCTGCTGTGCTGGACCCTTCTGTCGTTGGAGCAGCTGAGCTGGGGTGGACAACGGCGCAGCAGGAGCAGGACAAACCACGCAAGGTTTTCTTTGACAACTATCTGTAAGAGAAGTAATTCTATGAGGGCTCGTTTGAATTGGAGGATTCCAACAATGCAGGGATAGGAAATAGACAGGAATAGGATAGGAATGCACGTGCAAAACAGAGAATTTAAAAACACAGGATTTCTGCCAATCTGGGTGTTTGATTCACAACAATTGGAAGATCACGGGATGCAAAGAAGCATGGTGAGATTAAGTCAAACCACAAGAAAATGTACGGTTATAATGCTATTATGCTACTATCTCTTAGTCTTGTGCTTCATAAATAGTAATTTGAAAAGGAGGACAAGTGAAAATTAAAATTCCTATGTTTTTTCTTTCAAGGAGACACTAAAGGAACAAATCCGTGTGCTCAGTGGACAATATATATAACATGTAGAGTAAAAAAGAGATGCAACAAGTGTACAACATCTTTGGCGAAGCCATGTCGATCTCAGCGTGATTGGGTTGGCCGGTGAGGATGCTCCGGCTGACTTTGCTATCGGAGGAGGGGAAGAAGATCTTAGGCGTCTGGAGATGGAGCCCGAGGTATTGCTCCGCTGTGATGGAGGGTTTTGTCGTTGGAGCAGCTTCGGTGAGTTGTACGACGCCGAGGCTGAAGCAGGACAAGAGAGACAACGAGCAACGTTAACCTGAGTGGAATTCTAATAGCATCTCTAATACATGACATAAAATACATAACCACAAAGTGCTAGATGTAAAATACATCAGCCGCTCATCTCTAAACTTAACTGTCGAAACTTAACTTAACTGTCGAAAGTGAACTTAACTGTCGAAACTGAATTTTGCTGTCGAAACTGAACACACTAGCAAGGTGAGGCTACATGTCGGTGACTGAATTTTTCATCTCTGTTCAGTCGATTTTGCAGCTGTTGGATACGAAATCAAGGGCCTGCGGTTCATCTTCAACCTCCACCCCCTTGAGCCGCCAGCCACCATCGGCCAAACAGCAGCCCCCCGCCACCCGCGGCCGGCGGTGCGCCGCCCCGCCCGCCCTGAAAACACTCCCCACCGCCGGTCCGCCGCCACCCCGGCCATCCCTCTAGGCCCCCCCATGCCGAGCTTTTTCTCCGGCGATCCCCACACCACCGCCCCGCCAACGCCCGGCCACCGCCGGCGACCACCGCCCCCATCCTGAACCCTAAGATAGATAGTGGGGTACCTCTCCGGCGAGCCCCCCTCCCCGTTGCGGCTGGTTCTTCCTTCACCCCGGCGAGCCCCCCCACCCCTTGAAAATCGACTGACCAAAAAGTCGATTCAGTCGACTGAAGTGTAGCTAAATCGGAGCAGCATCGCAAGCAAGAGAAAGAGCGAGAGCAGCAGCGTGAGGAAGAGCAATAGTAAGAGCAGACCAGGCAGGGGACCGAGAGCAAGAGCAAAGCAGCAGCGCGAGCGAGAGCTAAAGCAGCAGCAGCTCCTACTGATGTGGACGTCGTCGCCGAGGGAGCGACGTCGTGGAGGAAGTGGCCGGTGACGCCGCCGTGGATGGAGCCACGCCGTGTCAGCTCGGGACCGAGCGCCGGCAGCACCGTAAGATCGAATCAAGAAGAAAATGCGGCGATTAGTGTACAACCTCTTTGGTGGCGCCGATTAGGCCGCAGCTTCATCCGAGGAAACAGTGATGATGATGCTCTTCCGGTGGTGCAGGTGAAGATGGCGGTGTGGGAATGGAGGTGGCGTGAAAGACGAGGGGAACATCGGGGCAGCTCCTTGGAGGTGGAGGGCGGGGTGGCTGAACCGGCGGGACGATGACATCGACGATGGATCCTCATCCGGTACGGTGGATGAGGGACGTCGAGGTGTTGGTGTGGACGACGTCGTCGGGGAAGAGGCTCCGGCTGGGTGGCAGACGGAGCAGGGTGTGGGGTTTCATCGCGGGTTTTCGCGGCCTCGGTGTACGAATGGGTGGGCGGATGGGATGGCAGTGGGGAACCATGTCTTAGAGACGCGCTTGTCCGAAATGTGGGGTAAGTTACGAAAGTACCCCCACCGATTTGAGGCGGTTCTTTCGGTTCAGGGGTACCACGGGCATTTTGCGTGTCGGGATTTCACAGGAGGTGAGAGTTTTCGCGCACCTTGTAATTTTGGAATAGCAAGGCGCGGGTTGAGATGGAGGGAGTTGTCGGAGCACAATGAGACAAAGATATATCTTAAATATTTCGGCTAACAAGGCGTGGGTTGAAATTTCCGGACAAGCCTAACGTGTACTGTACCAAATAAATGCGCACTACAAATGTCATTCAAAACTTTGAATTCATGTTATGTTCAATTAAAATATTTCGCTACGTGTATAATGCATGCAACGTACTACACAAATGAACGTTTTAGTGCATTCCAAACGTATATACTACCGCTTCAATATGAACTAAATTTGAATTCGTTTCTCTATTTGAATAAGATCTACAGTAATGATTGTTGTGAAGTCAAAGCATTTGAATTCGTTTCTCTGTTTTAATAAGATCTACAATCATCATTATTGTCAAGTTAAACCATCCTTTGTGTATTATCTTCACAGCACACCACATGATTAGTCTCGAGTTACATATGAACTATGTGTACTATATGAACTCGAACTAGATTTTTTGAATCCACTTTATTTTGATTTCAAATCACATTACATTTCTAGCTCTATGTCGGTGTTAAAACCGGCGGATCTCGGGTAGGGGGTCCCGATCTGTGCGTCAAGGTCGGATGGTAACAGGAGACAAGGGACACTTTATTTTACCCAGGTTCGGGCCCTCTCGATGGAGGTACAACCCTACTCCTGCTAGATTAATATTGATGATATGGGTAGTACAAGAGTAGATCTACCACGAGATCAAGGAGGCTAAACCCTAGAAGCTAGCCTATGGGTATGATGATGGTTATGATGTGTTCGTCCTACGGACTACAACCCTCCGGTTTATATAGGCACCGGATAGGGTTAGGGTTACACAGAGTCGGTTACATTGGTAGGAGATCTTGAATATCCGCACGCCTAGCTTGCCTTCCACGCCAAGGAAAGAACCTTCCGGACACGGGACGAAGTCTTCAATCTTGTATCTTCATAGTCCTGGAGTCCGGCTGAAGATATAGTTCGGCTATCCGAACACCCCCTAATCCAGGACTCCCTCAGTAGCCCCCGAACCAGGCTTCAATGACGTCAAGTCCAGCGCGCAAATTTGTCTTCGGCATTGCAAGGCGGGTTGCCCCTCCGAATCTTGTGTACCTGTATGAATAATGTCCGTAGCGCTCCTCGGTCTCGATGCCCAATAATTGCCGTCTTCCACGTGTTGAACGAATGCGAAAAACCCGGGGGTGTTTTTATATTCACACCCTTGGTCATATAAACGAGCCGCCTATTTAACGGGATGGGGATCTAGATCCCAACCACATCTTCTTCTCCCCGCGAGTTATCATCAGAGCGTCTCCAGCAAAGGTCCATTCCAACATGGCCAGCCGTTGTAGCTCCTCCCCTCGCCCCTCCAGCCCCAAATCCGGAGACTGGGAGAGTTGCACCATCCCACACAGCGAGCTAGTGTCACTGTAGGCCAAAGGATTCCTTCCCCAAGCGTATATGGTCCCGGTCCGAGCCGGACTCGCCACCTACAACGGCGGCAAGCAAGCGGAGAGCACCCCCAATCCTTCTAAAGGAGAGCGGGTGTGCCTCGTCCCTTATTTATTAAGGGGTCTGGGATTTCCAATTCATCCATTCCTCCGCGGGCTTCTGGAGTTCTACGGCCTCCAGCTACACAACCTCACGCCTGGCTCCGTGCTACATATTGCAGGCTTCGTTGCCCTTTGTGAGCTATTTTTAGGCGTCGAGGCTCATTTTGCGCTGTGGAAGAGGTTGTTCTGCTTGGTGTCCCGTTCTCAGAAGGGGTCTATATACCAAGTGGGCGGAGCCGAAATATGGCGCATCGCCGGGACCGGATACCTATCCGGAACCCCACAGAAGGCGTCCGAGGACTGGCCTTCCGAATGGTTCTACATAGACGACGTCCCTCTGCCGGACCCTGTCCGGGTCGGCCTCCCTGAGTTCAGCATGGCTCCCTTAAAGAAACGCTTAAGTTGGCGTCCGCGGAGCTCTCTGAGAGAAAGCAACATAGACATTCTTTACCTGATGGGCCAGATAAGATTGTTGGCTCATTCCGGACTGACCATGATTGGAGTCATGGCCGCATGTATTATGCGAGGGGTGCAGCCGCTTCAATATAGGAGTCACCCCATGTGGGATTTCAACGGGGAGGATGACGCCACCCGTTACGGCCGCAAGGGGCCAGACACAGCTGCCGCTTTAGTAAAGATTCTAACATCTTTGTACAAGGGAGAAAAGGAGGACTTTCTCCGCGTCAACCCGCGGGCCGGATTCACTATGTATGAACCTCCAAGTTGGGTAAGTGAACAATTGCACTTGCCCGCTTATTTAATGCTCCCATGACTAGATACGTAATCTGGTGATTTCAATGCAGGAGCTTCGACAGGAGGTAAAGGATATCAACAACTGCCCTCCACAGCCTGAGGACCCAGAACGGTCCCTCGATCCGGACTCCGAAGAGGATCCGGACATATCGGTGGAGCTCATCGACGGGGTGTTCCACCAGTTAAGCAAAGATAATACCTTGGTGGCCATTATGGCTGATTATCCCGGGTTAATCCCGGCCTCCCAGGTGACAGAAACCGGAGTGTTTATTCCCGCAAGAGAGATTCCGTCCTTACATATTCCGGTGTTCCTGACGACAACCGTATTTTACAGGGGAGATTTCCGAGGAGGAAGGCCGAACCTGCGGCGGCTAGCCAACGAGGAGCCGCCGGGCCCCGTGGGGTAAAAAGGGATGAAGTCCGGACTGAGAGTTTGGCACAAAGGTATAACGTGCCCTCTGTCTTCCTGGCGTTATTCTGTCAGGGCATGTTAACATCCGTACTGTTTCCAGGACGAAGAGGCCTCGCCGGACTGTATCCGGAGGGGCCGCCAACCACGCCTCTACCAGCCAGGCCCCAAAGTCTGGTCCGGAGGCGGGGACAAACACCAGGCTTGCGCCGGACGCTCCTCCAACAGAGGACGCGGACCGACTATCTGCCACAAATTCAGAAGTGGAGAGCGCCATGAACCATAGGCGTCGCCGGACAGTTCTACGCGATGCTTGTTTCTCCCGAGAGGCCTTAAACGCCTTCAATTCGGGAGATGCGTACCTTCGTGCTGCTCAAGATGGTTTAGCCAGAGCCACGGAGCAGTATGTGAAAGACATACGGGTAAGAAAATTTTAAATATATATATACCAGTAGCCCCCGAGACTTGAAATAGTTAAACTAACTGATTTAAGGATCATATAATATGTAGGTTCTTACTGAGAAGAACACCGTGCTGTCCCAGGAGCTGGAAAAGTGCAAGGCCCAACTAGAGGCCGCACTAGCCGCAACAGGGGAGCCCAAAGGGACCCCCTCAGGTATGATATACTTTGAGAGATTAGTATTGTGCGGCTTATGTGTGAATCTGACAATTAATGTTACAGATGGTGCCGGACTAGATCCGGAGAGGCAACAACTCTTACGCCAGTTAAAGGCTGGCGAGAGTACGTTGACAAGGGTGAGGCGAGAGAAGAATGATCTTCAGGATGCCAACACCAAGCTGGATGTTGAACTGAAAGACGTTCGTGGCCAGCTATCTGACTCCACGAAGGAGAATCAGCGTCTTCGACGCGGCATATTTAGTAAGTGCTTGAGCGAACCCTTTGAAAAAAAGGAGTTCGGCGAGGAAGACGAATAACAGAATTATGTCTGTAGGTATGCTCACAGGTCATCCTGCAGAGGAGATGCCCGGTTCTACGGGTGACCTTCTCCCCGAACACTGCAACTGCACGAATGAATTCGGCAGGCAACGCAAGGGGTTGCCCGGGCCTTATGGCCTGCCCACTCCACGCCCGAGGGCCTTGGGGAGCTTGCGGAGAAGCTGACGGGAGCTCGGCGGCGCATCCGGTTGTGGAAGATATCAGCCTGCCGACAAGGCGCGAGGGAGGCCTGGGCCATGGTGAAGACCCGTTTTATGAAGTCTGACCCCAATCACATGGCCGAGGTCGGACCAGTGGGGCCTGACGGGAAGGAGATCCCTGTGAGCTTGGTGTATGGCCAGGTAGAGCTGGCCACAAAGTATGCCCAGCAGGACTGTAAATTAGACAGCCTGTTAGATGGTATAGAGGAGGAATATGATCAGTCAAGATGACTATGTAATTTATAATTGACATGTGTAATGCCTTCTAGCCGGATTGTAGATCATTTGTCGTTGCCGACCTTTTCGCTTCGACCTCGGGACCTGACGGTCCGGAGTGTGTCCGAATACCATAACGGCTATATAAAAGCCGGGGTATGCATGGAGACCAGGCGTAGGGGTCATTAGTGCTTTATCAGACAAGTGCCCAACTAGTTATGTTATATTACATGGTTAGTAAGAAACATCTTCCAGAGAGAATAGTTCCGTTAAGGGTTCCTTTCGCTGGGGTGGCGTGCCCTAAAGTGCATGTCCGGACTGCAAATGCAGAAGATCATCTGGGGGCATGTATAAAATAAAAAGGTTCATCTTTAGTTCACCGACCGAATATTCCCTTAAGAACGCTAGCTTTCGGCTTCACCCAGTCTGAGGTACACGTCCGGCTTATCCGGCAGTAATAATCGCAGAGGTCCTCCCTTTACCGCCTAGCCGAACAATCGGGAACGTAGGGGTAAGCACAGGAGCCAGGCAACCCAGCTTGGCCAAAACTTAAGTCATATCGATGCATATAATGGCGAAGAAAAGGTGCATGTGGAAGTCTGACGCATGCGTTGGGTGTGAAACCCATATAGACAAGCTTCTGTTAAAGAAGCCCCCAGGTTTAAGGAGCGAGGATAGCGCGTCACATAATGAGCCTTTTAAGGGCTAGAAAAGAAAAGAGTAGTAGACAAAGTAAAAAAAGGTATAAATGTAAATAATGGATAGAGGAAGGAGACAAACACAGAGTCCGGCGCTAGGCATAGAATCTTCGGAGACGTGTGGCGTTCCATGGGTTCGGCTCGAGTCGGTTGTCCGACGCATCTCGCAGGCGGTACGCTCCGCCAGTTAGGACTTGGTCGATTATGAATGGACCTTCCCATTTGGGCTTGAGTTTGTTCTTTTGCTTATCCGGCAGGCGCAGAACTAGTTCACCAACGTTGTAATTTTTGGCCCGTACTTCTCTGCTTTGATATCTTCGAGCTTGCTGTTGATAGAATGCGGAACGGGCCTTAGCCACGTCACGCTCTTCCCCTAAGGCGTCCAGGTTGTCCTGCCGATCAAGCTCGGCTTCTCTTTCTTCGTACATGCGCACTCGAGGTGAGTCATGAATTATGTCACAGGGCAGAATCGCCTCAGCGCCGTACACCATAAAGAATGGTGTGAATCCGGTGGTACGATTTGGCGTGGTTCGCAGCCCCCAGAGTACGGAGTCGAGCTCCTCTACCCAGTGCATATCAGATTCCTTGAGGGACCGCACTAGTCTGGGTTTGATGCCGCTCATGATGAGACCATTTGCACGTTCGACCTGACCGTTAGTTTGTAGGTGATAGACAGAAGCGTAGTCGAGCTTAATGCCCATGTTTTTGCACCACAGCTTTACTTCATCAGAGGTGAAGTTTGTGCCGTTATCGGTGATAATGCTGTGGGGGACACCATAACGATGTACGACCCCGGATACGAAGTCTATCACAGGTCCGGATTCGGCCGTCTTGACAGGCTTGGCTTCTATCCATTTGGTGAATTTATCCACCATGACAAATAAGTATTTTTTCTTGTGGGTTCCGCCTTTAAGGGGTCCCACCATATCGAGCCCCCAGACCGTGAAAGTCCAAGTGATGGGGATAGTTCGGAGGGCGTTGGGTGGCATATGGCTTTGGTTGGCAAAGAGCTGGCAACCGACGCACCGCTTGACTAGGTCCTGAGCGTCTGCTCTAGCCGTCAGCCAGTAGAAGCCAGTACGGAAAGCCTTGCTTACAAGGGATCGAGCCGCAGCGTGATGGCCACCGAGTCCGGCATAAATTTCAGCCAACAGACTCCGCCCTTCCTCTTCGGAGATACACCTTTGGAGGACTCCTGTAGTGCTTTTCTTATATAGCTCTCCCTCGTGGACTTTATAGGCTTTAGATCGCCGCACTATGCAGCGTGCCTCGTTTTGGTCCTCGGGGAGTTCCTGCCTAGTAAGGTAGGCTAGGAATGGTTCTGTCCACGGGGCGATAACCGCCATTATTGCGTGAGCTGAGGGTGTAATTTCGGTGGCGGGGCCGCCGATTATGTCTGATTGTTCGGCATTGGGTTGTGCGGTTATGCCCGGGCTATTATCCGAGGGTTCCCCCTCCCATGTTACGGATGGTTTGAATAATCTTTCTAAGAAGATGTTGGGGGGGGACTGCATCTCGTTTTGCTCCAATGCGTGCCAGGACGTTCGCTGCCTGATTATTTTCTCGGGCTATGTGATGGAACTCCAGTCCCTCGAACCGAGCTGACATTTTTAGTACGGCATTGCGATAAGCTGCCATTTTTGGGTCTTTGGCGTCGAAGTCGCCATTTATTTGGGATATCGCGAGGTTTGAGTCCCCGCGTACTTCCAGGCGTTGAATGCCCATGGATACCGCCATCCGGAGGCCATGTAGAAGGGCCTCGTATCCGGCTGCATTGTTGGAGTCCGTGTACATAATTTGGAGTACTTATTGGACTGTATCTCCTGTAGGGGACGTCAAAACGATGCCAGCCCCCAGTCCGGCCAGCATTTTGGAGCCGTCGAAATGCATGATCCAGTTTCAGTACGTGCCGTACTCTTTAGGGAGTTCGGCCTCTGTCCATTTGGCGATGAAGTCGGCTAGGACTTGCGATTTAATTGCTCGCCGTGGCTTGTAGGTTATATCGAACGAGAGGAGCTCTATGGCCCATTTTGCTATCCGGCCTGTTGCATCGCGGTTGTTGATAATATCGTTGAGTGGTACTTCCGAGGCTACTGTAATAGAACACTCTTGAAAGTAGTGTCGTAGCTTCCGGGATGCCATGAATACTGCGTATGCGATTTTTTGATAATGCGGGTACCGTGATTTGCATGGTGTGAGGACAGTGGACACGTAGAAACCAGCCTTTGAAGGGGTAATTTATGTCCGTCCGTTATCCGTTCGACGACGAGTACTGCGCTAACAACTGGATGGGTTGCGGCAATGTACAATAGCATGGGTTCGCCGGTATTCGGCGCGGCCAGGACGGGGTTTGTTGCCAAGATGGCCTTTATTTCCTCGAGTCCGGCCGTGGCAGCGTCCGTCCACTCGAAGTGTTCGGTGCGCCTAAGGAGGCGGTAAAGGGGTAGTGCCTTTTCTCCCAAGCGGGAGATGAAGCGGCTTAAGGCCGCCACGCATCCGGTGAGTTTCTGAATTTGCTTGAGATCTTTTGGGACATCCAATTGTGACAGAGCTCAGATTTTAGCTGGATTTGCTTCAATTCCTCTGCCGGATACAATGAAGCCCAGGAGCTTTCCGGCTGGGACGCCGAAAACACATTTTTCCGGATTGAGCTTGATGTCGTATTTTCGCAGGTTGTCGAATGTAAGTCTCAAGTCGTCTACTAGAGATTCGACGTGTCTTGATTTAACGACCACATCATCTACGTACGCCTCCACTGTTTTGCCGATCTGGTTTGCCAAACATGTTTGAATCATGCGCTGATATGTCGCGCCGGCGTTTTTGAGCCCAAAGGGCATTGTGTTGAAGCAGAATGGGCCGTATGGCGTGATGAATGCTGTTGCAGCTTGGTTGGATTCTGCCATCTTTATTTGATGGTAACCGGAGTATGCGTCGAGGAAACATAGGGAATCGTGTCCTGCGGTGGCATCGATGATTTGATCAATTCGAGGGAGGGGAAAGGGATCCTTTGGGCAGGCCTTATTAAGGTCTTTGAAGTCGACACACAGGCGCCAGGATTTGTCCTTCTTTGGTACCATTACCAGGTTTGCTAGCCAGTCCGGGTGTTTGATATCTCTAATGAATCCGGCCTCCAATAATTTGGCTAGCTCCTCTCCCATGGCCTGTCTCTTTGGTTCAGAAAAACGCCGAAGGGTTTGTTTGACAGGTTTGAATCCTTTCTAGATATTTAAGCTGTGCTCGGCCAGCCTGCGTGGGATTCCTGGCATATCTGAGGGGTGCCAAGCGAAAATATCCCAGTTCTCTCGTAGGAACTCGCGCAGTGCGGCGTTTACATCAGGGCTCAATTGTGCCCCGATGGAGGCTGTTTTATTCGGGTCCGTTGGGTGGACCTGGAATTTGACTATTTCGTCCGCTGGTTTGAAGGATGTGGATTTGGATCTCTTATCGAGTATCACATCGTCCTTGCTAACCGTGGATCGCAGCGCCGTCAGCTCTTCGGCCGCTAAGGCTTCAGATAGTGCCTTGAGGGCCAATGCGGCTGTCTTGTTTTCGGCGCGGAGTGCTATGTCCGGATCACTAGCGAGAGTGATAATTCCGTTTGGCCCAGGCATCTTAAGCTTCATGTACCCGTAATGGGGTATGGCTTGGAAAACTGTGAATGCCTCTCGTCCTAATATAGCGTGATATCCGCTTCTGAACGGGGCCACCTGGAACGTGATTTGTTCGGACCTGTAATTATCCGGCGTGCCGAATACCACATCTACTGTGATCTTTCCGGTGCAGCGCGCTTCCTGACTGGGGATTATTCCTCTAAAGGTTGTGCTGCTTCGCTCAATGCGGTTCCAGTCTATTTCCATCTTTTGGAGGGTTTCCTCGTAGATGAGGTTCAATCCGCTGCCTCCATCCATAAGTACCTTTGCGAGGCGACAGCCGTCCACTATGGGACTGAGAACCAATGCGGCTGGCGCTCTGGCTGTTCGGAATTTAGGTTCGTCGCTCGCATTGAAGGTGATGGCAGTATTGCTCCATGGATTTATGGTCGCTACTTGGTAGACTTCGGCGAGGCTGCGAAGTGTTCTTTTTCGCATGTTATTTGATGCGAAAGTCTCGGAGATTGTGAGAACGGTACTGAAATTCTCGGGCTGGTTTCCTTCGACCTCTGGATTTAGGAGGTCCTCGCCAATTTTGGCCACCTGCCGGAGTATCCAACATGCCCTGAGGCTGTGAGTTGGGGTGGCATCCTCTGTGCTATGAATCTTGCAGGGTCCATCGAGCCACCTTTCTAGCACGGTTCCGTGCCCCCTAGAGGGTTTTGATTTTTTATTTAATCCGGGCGCTTTGCTGTAGTGCGCCCTTTTGATTCGGACGGGATTGCTATTCAAGGCCGGATTATCCCAAAATTTAATTTCGGTTTTCCGAGCACTTTCCATCGCACAGTATTTTTGTACTATGGACGCCAAGTCAGCAAATCGCGTAATATTACGACGACTTATGGCGTTGAGTATCCCCTTGTCCGTGCAGTTACTGCAAAAGATTGAAATCACGTCTCCCTCGTGGCAGTCCTTTATCCTGTTCATAAGCAGGAGGAATCTGGCCCAGTAATGATGTACTGTTCCTTCGGGCATCTGCTTGATTTGGGAGAGATCGCTTAAGATCGGACGGAATTCATTAGATCTGATACTTCGCCCGGTTTGCTGTTCGGAGGCCGAACGACCTTCGGATTCCGAGATCCGGAGTCCTGTATGTTTTCCGGTTTGCCTAGTTCCAAGCCCAGGTCTTGGGTTGTATCCTCCCCTCCGTGGATATCCGACATGGAGGGTTCCGGAATTCGGACGTAACTGGTCCTTAAGATTGATGAAGGGTCACCGCATTGTGTTTCCACCATAGCAACATGATGGGTGGCTTGGGGAGAGTTGATTTCCCTTAGATCGGGTTTAGGCCCAACCTGGTCGTAGTTTGTAGCGACCCCCAAGGCGGCAATGCGATCCAGGAGCTCATTTATGGAGGAGAGCTCCACCGGATCTAGCTGCTCGGCCAATTCCGAGCTGACGTGGAGATTGTTTTCGATGACCCGAGAGGTCACCGTCGGCGTAATGGCCGAATGGGCGGTCATGAGAAAACCACCCAGCCGGAGGGGTTGGCCGATAGCCAAAGCTCCCTCTGTGACGGCGGCGTCTTTAAAGACAGGAAAATGCATCCTTCCTGATCGCGACGGCACAGAGGAACTCTCAATGAAAGCACCAATGTCGGTGTCAAAACCGGCGGATCTCGGGTAGGGGGTCCCGATCTCTGCGTCAAGGTCGGATGGTAACAGGAGACAAGGGACACTTTATTTTACCCAGGTTCGGGCCCTCTCGATGGAGGTAAAACCCTACTCCTGCTAGATTAATATTGATGATATGGGTAGTACAAGAGTAGATCTACCACGAGATCAAGGAGGCTAAACCCTAGAAGCTAGCCTATGGGTATGATGATGGTTATGATGTGTTCGTCCTACGGACTACAACCCTCCGATTTATATAGGCACCGGATAGGGTTAGGGTTACAAGAGTCGGTTACATTGGTAGGAGATCTTGAATATCCGCACGCCTAGCTTGCCTTCCACGCCAAGGAAAGAACCTTCCGGACACGGGACGAAGTGTTCAATCTTGTATCTTCATAGTCCCGGAGTCCGGCTGAAGATATAGTTTGGCTATCCGAACACCCCCTAATCCAGGACTCCCTCACTCTAGCTAGATCTTCATAATCTAAACCATGTCTCATATGTATAATGTGTTTATCACATTATGTATGGTGCCCCGCCCCCTACGCGTACAAGTATTAAGATGTGAGTTGCAAACACCACACATTACAACAAATTCAAATAAAATGTGAGAATGTTCGATATATAGTATTGTTTAGATTGTTCGATATTTAGTTGTAAGCTGCAAACACCACGAATTATCACAAATTCAAATAAAATGTGAGATTGTTTGATGTATAGTATGGTTTAGATTGTTCGACATTTAGCTATGAGTTGCAAACGCCATGCATTATCACATTATGGTATAACATGTGCACAACACGTGTATCACCGCTATATTCATGCATGCAATTTTTAAAACACTATGATCTCCTATTCAAATATATGAATCTGCCTTTTCATATCAAATTATGATCTTTGTTAGTCTCTTACACCCACACAATCCTCTAACCTTTGTAGCTACCACTAACTTTCTCTCGTGCATGCACACGCCCTCCTTGCCCTCCCCCTCCCTCGGCATTCTATCCACCGGGCACATTCATTTTTTTCTTTAGGTCGTTCTCCCAGAGTCTCCACAACTCCTTTCCGACACACACCGATCGATAAACCTCTCCAGCGATGCCTGCCTACAACATACACACACACCTTCAATCTCCTCCTTTATGTGTCCTTGCCTCGTGTCTCTCATACGGTCAGCCACACGTGTAAACTCTCGCCCCTCTTTTCATCGATCTCACAACCGCACACTCATCCCCCTATCTAGCTAGTAGTTGGGCCTCTCGCACCACCTCCTAGCTCCATTCTCTCTATCTATCCGTCTCGCTGGGCCTTATTTGCCTCTAACAAATGGACGTACACCGACCGATCTCTCGCTATACATATAGCTAGCTAGGTCCTTATAACTCGTTTTTACCCACACGTCAATCGATCTACCTCATTAGTTGTGTCTCTCCCTTCCTCCGACAAACAACAATTGATCTACCGATCTAGTTAGGTTTGCTTACCAAACACATGGTTCCCCTTCATCATCCATGGATGCGTCCCGACAGATCTATCACGCACAGGCACACACAGAAACACATCCCCACTCTTATTGATAACATTGCAGTTCCACCCTCAGTTTGTCTAGTAGGCCTCTCCCACCATCTTCAAGAAGCAACTCCATCACCCATCCAGCACTCTACCCCTCTCCCTCCCTCTCCCTCCCTCTCTCTCTCCTCTCTCTCTCTGTCCCATCATATTTCCCGTCCTTCAGTTATGTATGGATGTCGACCGATCTCCCTCAAGACATAGCTGGGTCTCTCCTTCACAACACATATACGAGTCGTTCTACCTCTATAGTTAGGCCTCTGCCTACCCCTCCCCCACCCCCCTCCCCCCACACACACCGATACATCGAGCGCTCTAGTCATGTCTCCCTGCCACACACAAACTTGACATGTGCCCTCTAACGTTCCGGTAGGCCAGTCGCCGCATATCTTTGACTTGCACACACACACACACACACACACACACACACACACACACACACACACAATTTCGATGGCTCTCTTCATCGATCTCGCACCCACACACTTGATCCTCTCTTCGACTCTATCGATAGCTATGACCCCTCCCTCTCTTCTCGTGGATTGCCCGACCCTCTATGTATGATATGGATAGGCCTCCATTTCACACACATTGCATGCAAAATTTTGTTTGAGATGTCATAGACACATATTCCCACCAATAATTCACAAAATCAACCCCCACCCCACCCCCACCCCAAAACAAAAAACACTCATGAACGCGGTTTGTATCTCTCACACGCACCCACGTAGGTGGGGGACATGCACGAAGATAAGAGGTGCACGCACGGCGCACGTACTCCCGTCTCTTTCCCAACCACACCCGTGCGGGTACGCGGTGGAGCTCATTTCTGTACAAAAAAGGCAGCCCACGTGGTAATTTGGCACGTGTACTGGTTGTCCACTTGGTGGAGGGAGGATCGTCTACCACGGGTGAACAAAAAAATTGCGACTTGATGTGTTATGTTAAAAAAAGAGCCAAACCATGTGGGGCCTACCTTAGAGGCAAGGCTCTATACACTGGAGTACTTTTGATGTGTCCCGTCAACTCGTAGAACGAGGAGAGGCTTGCTTAGTACGCCGTCTCCCCCGCCCACGGGCGCGGTGGCTCGCAGGATGAGGTGAAGCTTGCTCCGCCTTACGCCCACTCCCTCGCCCATGCGCGCGGTGGCTCGCAGGACGAGGAGAAAAATTTACTACTCCCTTTGTTTACTCCTCGTCCCTACTACCTTGGTTATAGAGATTATATCATACTGTTTGGAATATATATGTCCTTTAGTAGATTACAATATGAACTACTAGTACATACTCCAAACACTGATGTATATAGATGTATTTTAGAGTGTAGATTCACTCATTTTGCTCCGTATGTAGCACTCTCCCTCGCCCCTCGCCCACGTGGTGGATGTGCAGCAATTCATTCGGTCTCATATAGCCAGAACGATATATACTGCACTACCATTATTGCTCGACTTCCCGAAGAGGCGAAGAGCCAATCGCAAGGTTAATATTTTGGAGATGCCAAGCGCAAGGTTATAGGAGAACGAGTAGTAGGTGCCGTGTCATTTATAAATAAAGTTTTTTTTCTTCAGTGGCACGTACGCAATATGATAGGTTCATATGGAGAGAAAAGGAAACCGCTCCACTATATACATAGTCAGGACGGGCCAGCCTACACGGTTGCTTGCTGGGGTTGCTCTCTTCACACTCTCTCGCACAAAACGACTGTGGTCACATCTCTAACATCCCGGCGGATCACGTCCGCTTGGGGAATGGGTGGATGCTTAGTGTAGATGCGGTGGCCGTCGCCGACGGCGAAAACCCACTATCGGCACGTCCCGATCAGGGGTCCCCGCCGTTCTCTCTCACAAAGCCGGTGAGGTTGCCTTCGTCCCTTGCTCACTGCCGTGACGTGGGCAGTTGCCGCCTCCCGCCGCCCTCCTCAAGGTTGAGCTATGTCCCTCAGGTACAACTCCCTTTACAGCCAGCTTGCACCACCGCTCCAGCTGCCCACATCACTCCCTATGGATATTTCTCTACTTCTTTGCCCCGCACATACCTCTACTGGCTTCTACGTACTGTATTTGTGATGAGTTTATGTCTCATCAACTAGTCCCAGGAATCTTATTCTAATCATGCTTCTTCAATTTCTTTGCCACAGGGATGCTCATCTTGATTTTGGTGAAACTGCACAAAATGATCCGATGGTCAAAAGGTTGCAAACTTCATTTATTAGGAAGCTCGAACGTTGCCAGCAAATTCAAGCCTGGTCAGGGTTCACGGTTCAAGGGCTAGGGACTGCATGGATCATTTTTTCTTTAGCTGCCTCTGTTCCAAAATAAGTGTCAACATTAGTAGTAGTACAACTTTGTACTAAAGTTTGCACAAAGTTGAGACACTTATTTTGGAACGGAGGGAGTACATATTTGCTATGATCTGTCAATCATTGAGATGCAATAGCATGCATGTTAGTCTCCTTTGTATTTGATGAAATGTTGCACCGGGCAACCTTGGACGCAAGATACATGTAACAGAAGCTGGAAGCTTCATAGCATTGTACAAATTTATCTCGCTGATAAATTATAGTACGCACTATACTAGTACTTCTCCGTTCCTAAAGATAATTCTTTGTAGAGATTTCACCATGAACCACATGCAGATGTATATAGATGCATTTTAAGTGTAGATTCATTCATTTTGTTCCGTATGTAGTGGAATCTCTACAAAGACTTATCTACTAGTAATAGCTAGCCCCCACTACTAGGAATTCTCTATCCTCTCCTTGAGCCACATCATCAAAATTGATGTAGCTGTTAGATGAAGTAAATCAGTCCATAATAGCCGTCTGATCTAGACGTTGAGAGGCTCCACACTAAGCCACATGCAAGCATGCAGAAATACCGTGGCACATGCATGTGAGTGGGTTTTAAATCACATCAACATGTCTGCATGCAAGCATGCACCGGTAGCATGCATGTAAGTGAGCTTTTAAGTCCCATTAACATGTCAAAAAGGAAAATATAATCCCATTATGCAGTAGGAGTTGGCTGATCTTTTTTCCTTACATGGGATGATCTAAATGATGATGGGAGTTTATTTAGTTTGGCTACCACATTTGTCATGCGGTTATAGAGTTTTTTTAGTTCTACGAAATGGATAATTTTGCGCAGAGAGATATACCGCTGTTCCGCGACAACGCGCGGGGACTCATCTAGTAATATTTAGGAACGGAGGGAGTACTATGTAAAGAGTTAGGTGTCGCACGGTGATAGTGTGAGGTGGGCCATGTAATCACTGAGCCTGTGTGTTTTCACTGCTCTTGCATGCCTCCGCTGTAAGAATGGAGAAAATTGTAATCTAGTAGTAGTACCTCCTTTCGCCGAAAGCGTGGGACATCCAGCAGTCCTACCACCTCAGTAATAAAGACCAATGAGCCGTCAAATCACATAGACCCAACAGTAAATTGGACGAACGAAGCAACCATCACTCTTGCGCCAGTGAGAGGTCGCGTCCGCTCTGCCCGGGCATGAATGCGGCACCGATTCTTTGGAGCGGTGCTCACCGTTTCGGGCGGGAAGCTCGCGCGGGCGATGGAGGGGCTTTGGGTGGGCCAGACTGGTCAGGAGCGGGCGTGGCAGCTGTCTGCATGTCCCTATCGGACAAGCCCGGAAACGAGAGGATGCACCGACTTTCGTGGCTAAAATCGTACACTTCACAACATCTCTCTAACACACACACGTTGTTAAACACACACACACACACAGACACACACACACGCACACGCACGCACCTTGGTCCCGTTGCACCTTCTAACGTGACTTATTATACCTAGACGGAGGGAGTAGTAAGTATACGAGATACAGTGGCACACTGACTTAAGTCGAATACAAGTGCCCAAAATTTGTGTGCATGTTAAAATAAGGATTCACTTAAAATAGTACGTGAGCAAACAAAGGGATCAATTGGACAGTGTTCCCGAGCAGTAGCGAGATGTGTGAGGTAAGATACACCGCTGACGCCTTATTAATTTCTTTGTTTCACCCTCTGACTGGTGGGACCCAACGTACTATGTGGAGAGGGGTAAGGTGACTAAGGCTGCATTATTTCTGCACCACTGTGGATAGTCTTACCACCAAAGCCACATGACACGATTATGATTGAAATCCCAATGACTCCCACACACACACAAAAAAACACGGCATGCTTGTCACATGAATGCATGAATGTATAAAAGGTTATTTCCCTCTCGTTGAACATAACGGGAGGGTTGTGTAGCTGGTTAGCCTGTTCGCTCATCAAACTTGGGGTCTCGGGTTCGATAACTACACTTGAGCATAATTTGTGCTAGGAGGATTCTTTGACTGGTCAAAATGTTTTCTAGGGTTTGCACGCTTCACACACTCTCTCCATTATATATATACACGCTGGAGCCTCAGCACTTGTAGTTGCTCTCTTCACACTCTCTCTCGCCCTCTCCAGATCTAAACAAGACTTCGTTGGCCTCTCTCTCCCCTCACTGCTGCTCAAAGAGCCGGCAGGATCCGTCCGCCGGGAAGGGAAGGAGGCTTAACGCTGTCGACGTCGGCGAGGGACTACCGGCGCAGCCGTTCACTTTCCACCCAGCGGCGGCGCGGGAGGGCCTCCGACCCCTTCTTCTTCGCCGCCGCCCCGTCGCCCACCGAACCACGCCCCATGAACCTTAAGGTATAATTTACTTACTCCACATGCATTGCTCTAGCTGCATGTATACCATGAATCTAGGATGTGGTTCATATACCATGAATCTAGGACGTGGTTCAAAGAGGAAAGGAGTGGGGGAAAGTAGTGGGAAAAGTTGTATATAGCATGAATCTAGGACGTGGTTCAAAGAGGAAATGAAGGGGGAAATGTAACATCCCAAATTTTCAATTTGGAATGTTATACATTAGATCATCATGCATATCATATTTTCTCGCATTTTGGTTGATCCTAGAAATTTCACGCAACTCAAGGACCCTCGGAGAGAGTTGGAGATTTCGTTATTTTCATATTTGAGTTTTCTCAAATTTTGAAAAGAGGATCATTTTGATTTTATTTTATTATCTTCAATTATTTTTCCAATATAAAAAAGTATGAGAGGGAATAATATGACTTTCCCAAATTTTTGAAAAAATAAAGATTTAATAAATAAATCAAATTTTGGATTTTCCGGAGTTTATTTGCATTTTATTTGAATTAGGAAAAAATGCGTGTTTTCAAAAATTGCATTTAGGCCCCAAGAAAAAGTTCATTTTGTTCGACTCATTTTTAGGAGTCGGGGAAAATTAACTTCTGAATTTTTGGAGCTCGTTTAGATTTTCTTTTCTTTGTTTTTCTACGCGCTTAATTATTTTAAAAAAATATTTTTCCCAGCGCCCGACTGGGCCAAGGGCCCAGCCGAGCCGGCCCAGCTCCCTTCGCGCGCGCGCGCCCAGCGCTGCCGCCAGCACGTGCCACCGCCGCCTCCTAGTCCGAGTCGGACTCGGACTCCTCCTCCCCCCCTCTTTGCCTTGCCCCCTCCCCCAAGCCACCGCACCCCCCTCCTATATATACTCCCCCACCCCTCCCCCTCTCCTCCCCTCAAGCCGCCGCCGCCGCACCCCGCAACAGCAGCAGCCTCGCAGCCCCCCGCCACCGCCGCCGCCGCTCGCGCCGCCGCCAAGCGCCGCCGCCGCCGCTCGCCGCCGCCCGCATTGCCGTCGCCCCCGCCGCCAAGCCGCCGCCCTCGCCGGAGCCCCACACCGACGAGGTACCAGCCGCGCCACGCCACCCGCCCCTCGCCCGGTTCGGTTTTCTAATAAAACCGTTCCAGTTTATTTTTCGATGTTTCGGTTTTTTTTTCAAAACCCTAGATCGGTTTTTTTTTCGGTTTTGTTTTTTAGCGAGCGTTCACCGGACCGTTCGTTTTAACGAACGTGATCGCCGGTTATCCTCGGTCAACGAACGTCCGTTCGTTTAACCGTTCGTCGTTTTTTTTCATCTGATTTATTCTGCGATTTTCTGATCGCGATTTGAGATCCGATCTTCGCTTTAGTTTATCTTCTCGCTCGTTTATCGGAATCAAGTGATTCAAGCGCCTGGAGTTTCATTTCGAAACCGCCGTTCCGACTAATCAACTTAAACAAGATTTTGCTACTGTAAAATTTGACATAGTTTCAAATTGCTAGAACCGAGTTGTTTTCTTCCGCCGTTTGTTTTCCGTTGCTTTGTTCGATTCGATTCTTTTTGCAACCAGGGTTCTTAAGTTGAGCTTTCTGGTTCGATCTTCTGTTCGAGTTTTACCTGTGCATTAGATGAGTACTTATTGTATGCTTGTTGTTTGTCTGCGATAGATCACCCGGAGTGCGCCGCCTGTTATTTCGAAGCTCTAGGTTTCGCGGATCCTCAGCAAGGCAAGTAACACTTTGATCATACCTTCTCATTGCCCAGTTTTTATTGCATTAGACCAATCCTCACACATTGCATGATTAGGATCTGTTTAAAACTGTGGGATGGGAAGTAGTTGAGGTAGTACCTATTACCTGTTTTACTTATGAAACCTTTGGGAGTTACCTCTACGTTTGCTTATTATGCCATGCTATGCTAGTAGACGTGGATTGGGTGAGTGATATCCATGACAGATGTGAGTGTTGTTAATTAATGGTTTTATCTAAGGTGGCAACTTAAATACACATCTGGGTGGATTGAGGCACCTGGTTTCTATCAGGACTTGCCTGTTTTTCTTTGGACCGCCACCCAGGCTCAAAGGGATCATAAGATCAATCATGCTAGTAACTTCCGTGTGCAGCCACAAGCCATTATGGGCTCTGGCATAGCTGACTAAGTTGTGCGAACTCTTACAGTGGTAGACTAGCAGATGTAGGGGATGTAGGTTGGTACGGTCTATCCCAACGTAAGGTGTGAGTGCTTCTGAAAGACTATGTCTCGGTCATCCGTCTCTCAAACACCATGTAGTGCGAGAAACCAACGGAGGCGATCGAGTCTTGTGGGGAAAAGTGCGCAAACCTTTGCAGAGTGTACAAACTAATCATGATTAGCCGTGTCCCCGGTTATGGACATCCTGAGTATCTAGTACTTGAATATCATGTGAATCTCATCATGTTACTTCTAATTAATATTGTTCGGTTTTTAATTGTTCACTTAATTGGGATCGGAATGCTGTCAACCATTCTTGATGTTTCAACCACCATGATAGTTAAATAAAATCTATTCCTTTGCAGTAGGGGAAAATTGGCTTTACACAAAACTGTAACCATAGAGCTTTTCCACCAGCCATATATGCATGTAGTATAGGCTTATCATTCATTACTCTCTATGTGTTACATTGCCAGCATATTCCATGTGTTGACCCGTTTTCGGGCTGCAACTTTCATGTTGCAGACTTTTCAGACGACGAGTAAGGTGCTTTTAGGTCGTGGTTCTATACTCAGTGATGCCGTTGGAGTTGATGGACTCACTTATCTTCCAAGCCTTCCGCTGTTATCGTTATTAGATGGCCTTAAGCCATATTTATTGTAATAAGTTCTCTTTGAGACATCGATGTAATAAGTGTGTGATTGCTACTCTGCTATAAATCCTTCGAAGTACTGTGTGGTGTCAGCATTACTGATCCAGGGATGACACCGGAGCACAGAGACTTGACCATCTGAGGTCGGGTCGCTACAGAGATGGTATCAGAGCACACACTGACTGTAGGACACGACCACTAAGTTAAAGCCATAGATCACTATTCTCCTCTCATTTTCTAACTTCTCATCTTTTCTACTCTTTTAGGATGACGGACGCGAAGATCAAGTACGCTCAACCGGATGAAGGCACACCTTTTGGATTTCACTTGAAGGAAGTCACCAAGTACCTCAACATTGGACTACCAAGCTTCACCGGGACCTTCAACGCCACTCTGCCTGAAGAGGAGCGCTGGAAGATTCAAGCTCACGTTCCGGGAAGGACGTTCGCGCCAATCACGAAGCCCATAGATAGTGTTTTCAGTGCACCAACCTGGAGTGTGGGAAAGAGCATGGCAGCTCATATCACCATGGGACGCATTGGAGAAGTTTATCAAGAAGACCTCAAGGACACTATCTACCAGATTTGCGGACGCCGAGATGAAGAATGGGAGATAGTCAGCATCAAGAAGGATAGATCCATTGCAGCTTTCATCCAGGAGTTAAACCAGCACATTCGACGCCAAGAGAACCAGATGTGCAATGATATGATAGAATTGAAGAATGCGAAGGCAAGGCTCATCGAGCTAGAAGGAGAACTGAAGGGTACACGCAAGGACTACATGGACGAGATCGTAGCTCTAGCAAGGCACAATGTCGATCTTAAGCAGGCGACTGAAGAACTCAAGGAGAGATTAGCATCCAAGAAGGAAGACAAGTACGTCGCATGTCCGGACAACTACATCATCATCGACGACACCGATTCGGATCCAAGTGAACCCGACTTTGAAGATGAAGCTGGAGCAGACATCATGGAGTCTTCCACCGATTCAAATTTCTAGATGACCACCAAATATTAATAGCATTCCCCCCATGTAAACAATATAGTTCGAGCACTTTTGCGATAATTCTAGACCGTTTGTAAGCCCTTGTTTGAATTGATGAAGTGATTTTGTGTGATTTTGTCTCATGTGCATTTGAGTAGTGTTTTCTCTTAGACCTCACTCTATTCTTAATTCTCATCTTTTCTAAACCCCTCAGATGCCTCCGAGAAGTGACAATGGATTTCCACCGGAGCTCACTCAGTTGATCCAGCAGCAGAACCAATTGATGCAGTTGTTAGTCCAGAATCAGCAGAACAACAACAACAACAACAACAACAACCCCCCTCCGCCGCCACCACCAGTTGATCACCTAGCCCGTTTCCTTAGGCTGAATCCGCCGGTGTTTTCTAGTAGCACCGAGCCAATAGTAGCAGACGATTGGCTCCGCAAGATAGGAAGGGAGTTGACCACTGCAGGATGCACATATGTTGAGAAAGTGAAGTTTGCCGCACATCAGCTTGACGGACCCGCGGCAGCATGGTGGGAGAATTTTACAGCCACTTACCCAGTTGACACTGTCACATGGGATCAGTTTCAGCAAGCTTTCCGCACTGCCCATGTTTCAGCAGGAGCTATGGCCATGAAGAAGCGTGACTTTCGCAACTTACGCCAAGGAGGAAGGACAGTTGGCCAGTACGTTGACGACTTTAGCAACTTAGCACGTTATGCCCCAGATGACGTTGCTACGGATGCAGCTAAGCAGGAGAAGTTTCTAGAAGGACTGAATGATGAGCTAAGCATGCAGTTGATGGTAGCAAGTTTCAACAACTACCAGGAGTTGGTAGATCGTGCCATCATGATTGAAGGGAAGCAACAGCAGATTGAGAACCGCAAGAGGAAGTATGGACAGGGGAAGTATAACTCTGGAGCCCAGCAGAAGCCCCGTTTTACCCCTAAACCGGGAGTTCAGTTTCAGCATACCCATGGAGGAAGTGGTTCGCACAACCATAATGGCCACAAGAATGGAAATGGAAATGGAGGAGGCAACGGCCAGAACCGTACCGCCCCATCAACCCCAGCCAAGAGAGATCTGAGTCAAGTCACCTGTTTCAAGTGTTCCAAGACCGGACATTATGCCAACGAATGTCCTGAAGGCCAGAACGGCAATGGAAGCTCTGGGAAGAATCCAAACCCTTTCAACAGGGGACAGGTGAACCACGTTAGCGTGGAGGAGGTTGAAGCTCAACCTGATGCAGTAATCGGTAAGTTTTTGGTTAAGACATTTACTGCGCTTGTTCTTTTTGATACTGGTGCATCGCATTCATACATATCAAGGGGATTTGTGGATAAGTACAACTTGCCAACCCAAGCCCTTAGGTCGCCCATGTTAGTAACCTCGCCTGGAGCAGAGTACATGGCTAGTCGATGGTGTGATCGGTTACCATTAAGGATTGGTAACTATGTGTTTCCCTTAGACCTAATAGTATTGGAATCTCAAGGATTGGATGTGATATTAGGCATGGATTGGTTGTCAAAGTATGAAGGGAACATTGAATATGCCAGTAAGACAATTTTGCTTACAACGCCTGAAGGAAGAAGAATCAAGTATGTATCTCGACATGCGCCCAACAGGACACAATTAAATTCCTTATCAGGAGTTGTACAGGAGGAAGTACCAGTGGTAAAGGATTTTCCTGACGTATTTCCAGAAGAATTGCCAGGCATGCCACCGGATAGAGACATTGAGTTTTTGATTGAGCTTTTGCCAGGCACTGGGCCAATATCGAAGAGACCATACAGGATGCTAGCACAGGATTTGGTAGAAATTAAGAAGCAGATTAAGGAGTTATTGGATAAAGGTTACATTCGCCCAAGTTCTTCACCTTGGGGATCACCAGTACTTCTAGTGGAGAAGAAGGATGGATCGTTAAGGATGGTTGTTGATTACCGTGGATTGAATGCAGTAACCATCAAGAACAAGTACCCACTACCAATGATTAATGATCTGTTTGATCGTTTGCAAGGAGCCAAAGTGTTTTCCAAGATCGATTTGCGATCAGGGTACCATCAGTTGAAGATTCGGGAGCAGGACATACCTAAGACAGCTTTTACCATGAGATACGGATTTTATGAGTATACCGTTATGTCATTTGGACTGACTAACGCACCTGCCTATTTTATGAACCTGATGAACAAGGTATTTATGGAGTTCTTGGATAAGTTCATCGTAGTGTTCATTGATGACATTCTGATTTTTTCAAAGAACGAAGAAGAGCATAAGGAACATTTGCGTTTGGTTTTGGAGAAACTAAGGGAACATCAGTTATATGCCAAATTCAGCAAATGTGAGTTTTGGTTAAAGGAAGTTGGATTTCTTGGACATGTTATATCCGGAGAAGGTATAGCAGTTGAACCCACCAAGGTTGAGACCT
Source organism: Aegilops umbellulata (assembly GCA_032464435.1). Classification (NCBI taxonomy): domain Eukaryota; kingdom Viridiplantae; phylum Streptophyta; class Magnoliopsida; order Poales; family Poaceae; genus Aegilops; species Aegilops umbellulata. The sequence goes on along the minus strand of CP136056.1, from coordinate 329,200,624 downwards.
AACCGAATGGGAAGCACCCACGACAGTTGGAGAGATCCGGAGTTTCCTTGGACTCGCGGGATACTACCGGAGATTCATTGAGAATTTCTCAAAGATTGGAAAGCCTATGACTGAATTGTTAAAGAAGGATACCAAGTTCATTTGGACTGAGGAATGTGAGGCCAGTTTTCAGGAGTTGAAGAAACGATTGGTTTCCTCACCAGTGTTGATTCTGCCAGATCAGACCAAGGATTATGAGGTGTATTGCGACGCTTCACGTCGAGGACTTGGAGCAGTGCTTATGCAGGAAGGAAGAGTTGTTTCGTATGCCTCACGACAACTGAAACCTCATGAGTTAAATTATGCTACGCATGATTTGGAGTTAGCAGCCGTAGTGCATGCATTGAAGACATGGAGACATTTCCTCATTGGAAATCATTGTGAAGTATATACGGATCACAAGAGTTTGAAGTATATTTTCACGCAAAAGGAGTTAAACCTTAGACAAAGGAGATGGTTGGAGCTCATCAAAGATTACGATATGAGATTGCATTACCATCCAGGAAAGGCTAATGTTGTAGCTGACGCCTTGAGCCGTAAGAGCCATGTCAATACATTGATGACGGGAGAAATACCAAGGGAGTTAGCCGAAGATCTTCGTGAACTACGTTTGAGATAGTTCCGAGAGGCTATGTAGCAGCGTTGGAAATTCAATCTACATTGATGGATAAAATCAGAGAGGCTCAGAAATCTGACAAGGAGATTGCGGACATAAAGAAGAAAATGAGTGAAGGAAAAGCAAAGGGATTTCGTGAGGACGAGCACGGTACCCTATGGTTTGAGGACCGTGTTTATGTGCCCAATAACCCGGAGATCAGGAAGTTCATTCTGCAAGAGGCACATGATTCACCCTACTCGATTCACCCCGGAAATACCAAGATCTACTTGGATTTGAAGGAAACATTCTGGTGGACCGGAATGAAGAAGGATATTGCAGCATATGTAGCAGTTTGTGATGTGTGTCATAGAGTAAAAGCAGAACATCAGAAGCCAGCCGGATTGTTACAACCATTGCCGACACCCGAATGGAAGTGGGATAAGATAGGCCTGGATTGTGACACTCCAATTTTTTTTTGTTTGGTCTTAGCAAAAACCTTGCTGATTTTTCTTCTGTGGATTGAGACCTTTCAAAATTTTCAAAAAAACTCTATGAAGATTTGGATTTTTCATTCTATTGATAACCACCCATGACCTTGTATTTTCTCCCATGTGGTTAAACCACTCCAAAACCTCCTCTTCTCCTTGTTATCAATCTAAGATCCCTGTCCCAACTCATCCAAGCAAATTTTGGATTTTATTTTGGTTATTTCAAACCTCAAATCTTTTCTGACCTTTGATTTGAGCCTGACCCATTTTCAAAGCAAGTCCCCCATTGCATTTGAGATTTGACTTCAAACCAACTCTACTGGCTAGTCCTTTGCACCCACAACCCAGAACCATCTTGATCCACTCATCTTCTTTTCAAAATTTTCAACTTACACTCCCTGCAAGTTTGGACCAGATTTGTCAAATTTGGTGAAATTCATATCTACACTTCTCCAAAAATTCCACCAAAAATCAGGCAGCCTACTGGAGCAATGAGAAGTCCCTCCACCAAAAATCAGCCCAAGGAAAAATGCCTACATGCCTGATTCATTTCGTCGAACACCTTGCATGCACTGTTCAAACACATTCAGAAAAATTCAGTTTCAGTGTCGATTTCTTCAGTTCAGTTCAGTCACGCGCCCACAGTGCTTTGGCGCGTTGCTCACCGCCTGGCTCGCTTGTCCGATGCCCCGCACGCGTGCTTGGCTGCTTGCTGTCATCGGTGGTGCTCTGACCCGACCACGCCGGCGTGTCTCGCGGCGGCTGAACCGCCGTGGCAGCCAACAGGGAGCAGAACGGCGGCTCAACGCCGTTCCGCGCCGCCCAACCCCGCTGGTGGCTCTGCGTGTCCATCCCCACGCCAGTGCACGCATGCAGCACAACCGTCGTGGCGCGGCACGCACAGAGCGTGCTCTCTGCCGCCGACGGGTCCGCGCCGTCCCGTTCCGTCGAACGTCGCCCAATCGAGCAAGACCCGGCGCTTTTGGCACCTAATCTGACTCCGTGAACCTCCACGACGGCGCTCAGCTCCTAAACTCTCCCGACCAAGCACTGCACCGCCGTAATCCTCGCCGGAGAACGCCGTTCTCGGCCACCGCCTCGGAGCGCCTATAAAAGGAGACCCCGAGCTCCCCCTCGAGCACGCACCACCCCTACACTCCACCAACGCCCTGCCAGGTCACTGGGAGGACCTCGAGGAGGTCTCCTCCCCCGACTCCGCCCACCTCGCTCCGCCTCGGCCTCCAGCTCGATTCACTTCGGTGAGGCCATCTCCGGCGCCCATACTCCGTAAGCTACCTCCTCTAGCTACCAGATCCTTGACCCCCTCCTCAATTTGATCAGTGCAGCTCTCTCCGGCGACCTCCAACCGCGCCCGAACCGCCGTCCGCCGGAGCAGGGGCCACCGCCGACGTGGTGCTTCTCGGCGACCACCACCACCACCAACCGACGCGGAATGGCACCCTGAGCACGGAGGTAACCTCCGATCTCTCTGCCTCGCCGTGGATCGCCGCGGCTCTCTGGCGCCAAAGGCGCCGTCCGTTTTCAAACCTGACGAGTGGGACCGCCCCGTCAGATTCTTCTCTTTATTCGAATCGTTTTCTGAAAACGCATTTGGGAAGAATACGTCTTCTCCGCTGAGCCGGCGTATTCGAGTTTGAAACGTTTTCTGCTTTTATAAATAAAACCCTGAGAAGTTTCTGTTTCATTACAGATGGGTCCCTGGGCAAAAACCTTTATAACTTTTTAACAGAAGCATATTTTTGATTGATTCTTTTTCTGTTCTCTTCAAACTTTTGTCTAGTTTTTTATCAGATTTAATTGAAAAATATTTGCAATACTTTTTCTGCACCTCTCGGTATTCACGTTAGCGCGTATGTTTTCTCTATACCGTAGATACCGACGGAGGTGACGGGGCCGCGAACTTCACCGAGCTAGGTTCCGACTACTTCGAACCAGGAAAGCATGTTCGAACTTTTGATATGATGAGTGTCTTGGCATGTTTGCATGTAGATAGTTTCATGGCATGTGTGAAGCATACCGATGAACCGTTCATTATGCATTGTTGAGGCAAGCAAGCCCGATGATTTCACACGTCGTTGGACGTAAGTATGCAAGGCCATGTGTTGGCATGAAGATGGGTAAGATGGCAGTGTTGTAGCATGCCAGTCTTAGGCCATGCAAGTTATCTTCAGTACCAACCCATATCGGTTGGGTTCAAATCCATTTCCTTTCCCTGTACTACCACATGTTTCCCGAAAGGGATATGGTTTAGTAAGTCGCAAACTGCTTTCTTGGTACACACCAAAAAGGAGAGGCCGGGATGATGGTTCCATGGCCCTGGATTAAAGCCAGGCATCCGGTCAGGGGGCATGGGTGTTTCCGGTTGGGACCGAAAGGGGGGCACCCCTTAGAGCGCGCGTATATAAATTTGATCCCATGCTATTCGAGATTGTGATCTCCCCGTCTCAATAGTTTTTCTTGGACGATGTTGAGGGTGATTCCTGGCATCGAAGAGTTGGATGGGTGTGTACTGGTTAGCTGTGTTTTCTTCTGAAATACCGTAACGGAACTAGTCCTGGTGACTACGGAAATCCGTCGACTGTGGGAAATTTTTGTACAAACTCTGCAGAGCTCCATATCCTTAAATCATCTTATCTATATCCAAGTTCCCTGCTAACAGTCATGTGCCAGTTTGGTGCCAGATTACCCGGTGGGACACGTGGGCACTAAGACCGGTTAAATTCTTATCTTTGTGGATGGACTAACCCGTTTAATTCCATGAGTTGAATATATTTATGATGAATATATTATTTCCTTATCAGTTTTAAGCCCTTTATGTGGAGTCGCTCAGATGCCCGACTGTGGCATTTCTTTTAAAGCCCTTTATGTGGTGTCGCTCAGACGCCCGACTGTGGCATTTCTTTTAAGCCCTTTATGTGGTGTCGCTCAGACGCCCGACTGTGGCATTTCTTTTAAGCCCTTTATGTGGTGTCGCTCAGACGCCCGACTGTGGCATTTCTTTTAAAGCGCTTTATGTGGTGTCGCTCAGACGCCCGACTGTGGCATTTCTTTTAAGCCCTTTATGTGGTGTCGCTCAGACGCCCGACTGTGGCATTTCTTTTAAAGCCCTTTATGTGGTGTCGCTCAGACGCCCGACTGTGGCATTTCTTTTAAGCCCTTTATGTGGTGTCGCTCAGACGCCCGACTGTGGTATTATTATTATTCCGCATTTTCCGCTCGAGGAGTCTTTCAAACACTCGTTTGGCACCAGTATTATTTTTATTGGAAAACCGGTCGTGACATGGATTTTATCACAGGACTACCCAAGACGAAAGCAGGCTATGACTCGATATGGGTAGTAGTTGATCGTTTGACGAAGGTAGCACATTTCATCCCAGTTAAGACCACTTACACCAGTGCTAAGTTGGCAAAGATATACATGGCCAGGATCATTTGTTTGCATGGAGTTCCGAGGAGTATCGTATCAGATAGAGGAACCCAATTTACCTCAAAGTTTTGGAATCAGTTGCATGAAACTTTGGGAACCAGACTAGAGTTCAGCACAACTTTTCACCCACAGACGGATGGACAGACTGAGAGAGTAAATCAGATTCTGGAGGATATGCTGAGAGCTTGTGCACTAGATTATGGATCTAGTTGGGACGATAATTTGCCATACGCGGAGTTTTCTTACAACAACAGTTACCAAACCAGTTTGAAGATGGCACCTTTCGAAGCTTTATACGGAAGGAGGTGCATGACACCGTTGTCATGGGAAGAAGTTGGAGACCGCCAATTCTTTGGACCAGATCTGATTAAGGAGTCTGAACGGAAACTTAAGTTGATTCGCGATAGGCTGAAGATAGCCCAGTCCAGGCAGAAGAGCTACGCAGATTCTAAATGCAAGGAGACAGTCTACGAAACCGGAGACAGAGTTTTTCTTCGAGTATCCCCACTTCGAGGTGTTAAGCGCTTTGGAGTTAAAGGAAAGTTAGCACTGCGTTTCGTTGGACCTTACAAGATTCTGCAACGCATGGGAGAAGTTGCTTATAAATCGGAATTACCAGAGGGACTGTCAGGAGTTCATGATGTATTCCATGTTTCTCAGCTGAAGAAATGTCACGCCGAGATGGCGGAAGTACCACTAAGAGATACAGTGCCGCTTGAAGCGATTCAGTTGAAGGATGACTTAACATATGAAGAAAAGCCAGTCAAGATTCTCGAGTATGCCAGCAGAGTTACCCGCAGCAAGGTTATCAAGTTTTGCAAAGTTCAGTGGAACCACCACTCAGAGGATGAAGCCACCTGGGAGAGAGAAGAAGATTTGCTCAAGGACCACCCTCACCTATTTTCTAGCCAACCCGAATCTCGAGGACGAGATTCATCTTAAGGGGGGTAGGTTTGTAACATCCCAAATTTTCAATTTGTACATTAGATCATCATGCATATCATATTTTCTTGCATTTTGGTCGATCCTAGAAATTTCACGCAACTCAAGGACCCTCGGAGAGATTTGGAGATTTCGTTATTTTCATATTTGAGTTTTCTCAAATTTTGAAAAGAGGATCATTTTGATTTTATTATATTATCTTCAATTATTTTTCCAATATCAAAAATATGAGAGGGAATAATATGACTTTCCCAAATTTTTGGAAAAATAAAGATTTAATAAATAAATCAAATTTTGGATTTTCCGGAGTTTATTTGCATTTTATTTGAATTAGGGAAAAATGCGTGTTTTCAAAAATTGCATTTAGGCCCCAAGAAAAAGTTCATTTTGTTCGACTCATTTTTAGGAGTCGGGGAAAATTAACTTTGGAATTTTTGGAGCTGGTTTAGATGTTCTTTTCTTCGTTTTTCTGCGCGCTTAATTATTTAAAAAAAAATCGCAGCGCCCGCCTGGGCCAAGGGCCCAGCCGAGCCGGCCCAGCTCCCTTCGTGCGCGCGCGCCCAGCACCGCCGCCAGCGCCTGCTGCCGCCGCCGCCGCCTCCTAGTCCGAGTCGGACTCGGACTCCTCCTCCCCCCTCTTTGCCTTGCCCCTCCCCCAAGCCACCGCACCCCCTCCTATATATACTCCCCCACCCTCCCCCTCTCCTGCCCTCAAGCCGCTGCCGCCGCACCCCGCAGCAGCAGCCGCAGCACAGCCCCGCCGCCGCTCGCGCCGCCGCTCGCCGCCGCCCGTGCCGCCGTCGCCCCGCCGCCAAGCCGCCGCCCTCGGCGGAGCCCCGCGCCGACGAGGTACCAGCCGCGCCGCGCCACCCGCCCCCGCCGCCAAGCCGCCGCCCTCGGCGGAGCCCCGCGCCGACGAGGTACCAGCCGCGCCGCGCCACCCGCCCCTTGCCCGGTTCGGTTTTCTAATAAAACCGTTCCGGTTTATTTTTCGATGTTTCGGTTTTTTTTCGAAACCATAGATCAGTTTTTTTTCCGGTTTTATTATTTAGCGAGCGTTCACCGGACCGTTCGTTTTAACGAACGTGATCGCCAATTATCCTCGGTCAACGAACGTCCGTTCGTTTAATCGTTCGTCGTTTTTCTTTTTCATCGGATTTATTCTGCGATTTTCTGATCGCGATTTCAGATCCGATCTTCGTTTTAGTTTATCTTCTCGCTCGTTTATCGGAATCGAGTGATTCAAGCGCCTGGAGTTTCGTTTTGAAACTGCCGTTCCGACTAATCAACTTAAACAAGATTTTGATACTGTAAAATTTGACATGGTTTCAAATTGCTAGAACCGAGTTGTTTTCTTCCGCCGTTTGTTTTCCGTTGCTTTGTTTGATTCGATTCTTTTTGCAACCAGGGTTCTTAAGTTGAGCTTTCTGGTTCGATCTTCTGTTCGAGTTTTACCTGTGCATTAGATGAGTACTTATTGTATGCTTGTTGTTTGTCTGCGATAGATCACCCGGAGTGCGCCGCCTGTTATTTCGAAGCTCTAGGTTTCGCGGATCCTCAGCAAGGCAAGTAACACTTTGATCATACCTTCTCATTGCCCAGTTTTTATTGCATTAGACCAATCCTCACACATTGCATGATTAGGATCTGTGTAAAACTGTGGGATGGGAAGTAGTTGAGGTAGTACCTATTACCTGTTTTACTTATGAAACCTTTGGGAGTTGCCTCTACGTTTGCTTATTATGCCATGATATGCTAGTAGACGTGGATTGGGTGAGTGATATCCATGACAGATGTGAGTGTTGTTAATTAATGGTTTTATCTAAGGTGGCAACTTAAATACACATCTGGGTGGATTGAGGCACCTGGTTTCTATCAGGAATTGCCTGTTTTTCTTTGGACCGCCACCCAGGCTCAAAGGGATCATAAGATCATTCATGCTAGTAACTTCCGTGTGTAGCCACAAGCCATTATGGGCTCTGGCATAGCTGACTAAGTCGTGCGAACTCTTACAGTGGTAGACTAGCAGATGTAGGGGATGTAGGTTGGTACGGTCTATCACAACGTAAGCTGTGAGTGCTTCTGAAAGACTATGTCTCGGTCATCCGTCTCTCAAACACCATGTAGTGCGAGAAACCAACGGAGGCGATCGAGTCTTGTGGGGAAAAGTGCGCAAACCTCTGCAGAGTGTACAAACTAATCATGATTAGCCGTGTCCCCGGTTATGGACATCCTGAGTATCTAGTACTTGAATATCATGTGAATCTCATCATGTTACTTCTAATTAATATTGTTCGGTTTTTAATTGTTCACTTAATTGGGATCGGAATGCTGTCAACCATTCTTGATGTTTCAACCACCATGATAGTTAAATAAAATCTATTCCTTTGCAGTAGGGAAAAATTGGCTTTACGCAAAACTGTAACCATAGAGCTTTTCCACCAGCCATATATGCATGTAGTATAGGCTTATCATTCATTACTCTCTATGTGTTACATTGCCAGCATATTCCATGTGCTGACCCGTTTTCGGGCTGCAACTTTCATGTTGCAGACTTTTCAGACGACGAGTAAGGTGCTTTTATGTCGTGGTTCTATACTCAGTGATGCCGTTGGAGTTGATGGACTCACTTTTCTTCCAAGCCTTCCGCTGTTATCGTTATTAGATGGCCTTAAGCCATATTTATTGTAATAAGTTCTCTTTGAGACATCGATGTAATAAGTGTGTGATTGCTACTCTGCTATAAATCCTTCGAAGTACCGTGTGGTGTCAGCATTACTGATCCAGGGATGACACCGGAGCACAGAGACTTGACAATTTGAGGTCCGGTCGCTACAGGAAAGTTGTATAGCATGAATCTAGGACGTGGTTCAAAGAGTAAAGGAATGGGGGAAAGTTGTATCACATAAATCTAGGACGTGGTTCAAAGAGGAAAGGAATGGGTGAAAGTACTAGTTCAAAAAGGAAAGGAAGGGACAAGGCTGTAGAGTTTGAGCATGACTAGATTTGCTGCGCTCACATAGGGAAAGGTGTCTAAAGATAACAAAACTGGGACCAACACAAATATGCTCCTTGGTTGTTTGTTCTTTGTTCTTTGTTGCAACAGACTGTGCATGACCATAGTACATCGGTAGATGCACATGGTGCTGGTGCGTCCACTGTCCCGTGCAACTCATTAGCTGTTGTTAATCTAAGGCCCTGTTTGGTTAAAAACTCCCTAGTCCCTACCTGCTTGGTTCCAGGGACTAAACATGGACTAGAGGGTATTAAATGACATACTAAAAGACCATGTTACCCCTAGTACTGAACTAATAGAGACAAGGTGCGATGCGTGGCAGGGGCAACTGTTGGAAAAAGTCCCAAAAAGACTCCCTCGGGGTCTTCTTTCTTTAGTCCCAAATGCCCACTTTTAGTCCCTAAAAGTCCCTCCTGTTTGGTTTAGATGGGACTGACACAGAGTTTTTTTAGTCCCTACACCAAAATGTCCCTGTAAACAAACACCCTCTAATAATGCCGCTGGAAAATTGATGCAATGCCACAGTTAAAAGCAAATTACATGTTTAACGAATTTTATTGTTAATATAATCTCTATGTTAATATTAATCAATGCCACCATTTGAGAAATGCTACTGTCTTGCTTTCTTTCCCATTTAGATAAGGTAGATGCTTCTTTTTGTTGGCTTCTGTGTCATCCACCATTATTGACCACTAATTGTTTCCTTTGCAACTCTGTGTAAACAGGGTTATCTACTTCACCTCGTTGCCATTGTGACCTTTTGTTGCACTGCACAAAACACTTTTGTTTTAAGAGTGTTTTGTGCAGTTCAACCAAAATGTCACACCGACAACGTTGCTTGATTGCTTGATCTTAGTGGAACTACACAAGAGGAGATCTTACTTCCTATCCGTTAAGGCGAATTTGGTTCAGATCTTCTTCTTGTGAGTTGTTTGAATTCCATCATGAGAGGTCAGTACTAGCCTTCTTTCACATGATTCTGCAGTGTGCTTTCATATGTTGTGCTACTTGTACGATAATGTTGCTTGATTTTAGTGAACTGCACAAATGGAGACAAGACTTCCAATCTGTATGTGCGCCGTAATATCCCATTGAGGTAAGATAAGGATATTTCACAACTGTTGGCCTGTATTTTGCTACTTTCATCAGAAAATTAAGTTTAGTACTATACTTGTGCTCCCTAATTGACATGCCAAATCTTACATTGAAGGCGAAGCTTGTCTGTTATTGAACCAAGTGATGAAGGGGAAGAACAAGCGGAAGAAAAACAAAAATCAACTCACGGTGCTGTAATGAAGCACTGGAACTGTGATGACACAAGTAATGATATAGTTTTGCATCTTAATTTATTGCTATGGCTGGAGCGATCAATTGTTTTGCCATTGATTTGATGCCACTCTTAATGTAATATGTAATTATCTCTACTTGTGCAAACAGGGATCTTCTTTGAAGATACCATATATTTTAGTGGAACTGCACAAGAAGATGTTGGAAACATTAAACTAATTGAGGAGTATATAGTAAGCATGACCACCACCGTAGATAGCAACAGATGGTTCCGGAGAAGTGCTTCATCTGTATGCTATACACAATAAGCCTCCTGACAAAGGTTGGTACTCGCCCACTGATTTCATCCATATGATTGAGCTTTTTCATCTTTATTGGTGTTGTGCTACTGTTTAGATACTGTCATGAAAAGTGTTATTGTCCTTGAGAAGTGCTTCATCTGTGCTGTTTTAAATATTTCCTTTCCTTTTTTCGAGCAAACAGGGATGCTAGCATTTAGTAGTCCTCTTGTCTTTGCACAACAGGATCATCTTCCTCTGAAGAAGAATATGGAGTACGTGAAGTGACTAGTTCCGATTATGCCAGGATGAAGAAGCCCTGTCCATCTTCTCATCAGAAGGAGCAGTTGAAGGATGGTTACATTACTCCCCACAAGACCAAACTAACTTCAGCTCAGAAGGACCGACAAATCTCCATTTTTTGCTGTGATGCATGAGTACAATGTTGTTCTAGGATTCTTTCTGGTGAGTTCCATTTTTCTAAAAGTGTGCTCTATATGGACCATGTATGTGCCTGTTGAAACTGTCAATTCATAGTACAGTTTGATTTATACTAATCACATTTTTGTATTTGTGCAAACAGGGGTGCTCAGCTTGATTTCAATGGGAACTGCACAAAATGTTCATGAATACATTGAATCATTCATTTCCACCACAACAAAGGAGGTGCCGATAAGTTCAAGGCGTTGCAACATATAAGGGCGAAATCATACACGCTACGCACGAATTTGGTTGATTTTTGTGGAACTGCACAAAAAGAACAGCTGGTTTATTTAGCACGAGGTGCCATGTCAATGTCCGAACTAATGGCAAACCCTGCCCATTCAACAATCGTAGGAATTTGATATTTTGGAATGGGACAACCTTGTCAATTTTTGCTCATTGATTTTAGCAAGACATGCGTTTGATATTTTCGAATGGGACACCCTTTGCTGTCAGCAGCGTCGATCAATTTTTTCTTTATTCTTTAGTTGTGAAGTAAATATTGCCTCTGACATGTGAGTCGCTAAGATGCATAATCATCGATTGTTTTGAATGTTCTCTATGAATTGCCAGGCCTGTGTGTTTGATTGCAATGTACAGAAACGCTAAAAAGCTGCTCAAACTCTTTGTACTCCTTCTGTTCCTTTTTACTTTGCACATTGTGAAAGTGCATACTTTTTTGTATTAGATTGGTCAAAGTAGAGATACTTTGACTGCAAACAAAACTTGTATGCAGACTAGAAAGGACTGGAGGGAGTACATGTGAAACTGCTACAAATGAGGTGATCACCCTGGGAATAATGCTAGTATGTATTGTTTTGCATGTTCATCCAATGCCAGTGATACAAGAATTCAAACTAATCGAAATAAATTCATTCATACACGGTCGGATTTCATATAAACATGCTGGATTTCATTACATTTCATACATTCTTCAACTAAAAAGGGTGCGCTAGAGGTATAATTAATTAACTAAAGCTACCCACTTGTGTCCCGCTGAGCCGAACAGAAGCTTCAGTGACTTAACTGCAGGTGTAGTTGCGTAACTGACATGTGGCCTGTTGGGCCCACATGTCAGTCAGCCAACTGCACCAGCAGTTAAGTAGAAGTAGCGTTCTTCTCCAGCGCAGCTCTTCGACTCCACGTCGCCGCCAAGAAGCTAACCGGCCGTCAATGGTCAACCCGCCTAGCTTGGCTTCAACCGGAGGGTAGCAGCGGTGGCCTTACTTGGACCCGAGCGGCGGCGACCTACCGTGTTCTACTCTTCCTCATTTTCTGTGTGGCGCGGCCTCGTTGGCAGCGGGGCGGGGCCTCGGTGGAGCCGGCGATGTCCTCTGTCTCGTTGCCGGTGGGCGACGCCTCAGCGGAGCGGTGGAAATCCTCCCCCACATTGCCGGCAGGGTGGGGCCTCGGCTGAGCCGGCGATGTCCTCTGCCTCGTTGTTGGTGGGGCGGGGCCTCGGTAGAGCCGGCGGTGTCCTCTGCCTCGTTGTTGGCTGGGCGGGGCCTCGGTGGAGCCGACGGTGTCCTCTGCCTCGTTGTTGGCACCACGGGGCCTCGGCGGAGCAGGGCCTCGTTGACACCAGCAGAGCGGGGACTCGTCGGAGCCGGCATTGTCCTCTGCCTCGTCCTCGGTCTCGCCAAACAGCGCCTCGCCCGCTTCATCGCCCTCTTTGCTAGCCTCTTTGTAGGCGGCCGTAGCCTCCGCCACCCGCATGCGGTACCGCCAGCGCTCGAGGTGGCCCTTGCGGGCGGAGCGGTACGAGTCGAGCAGCGCCTCCTGCTCCGCCCGATCCGCGGCGATCTGCTCCTCCGCCTGCAGGTGCTCGTGGAGGAGATGGCGGTTGTAGGCGGCATCGGCCTGCGCCTCCCGGGACTGTTCCTGACGCATCTGCCTCACACTGTCCATATATTGGGCACGGGCCTCGCCAATGGTCATGGTGCAATGCACTGGCGAGGATGGCGCGGAGGAGGGGGTTGGCGCCGGATCGTCGACTACCATGTTCTCCATTGGGACGTCGTCGTCCTCCGGCTGCCTGCCGGCCAGCCGGTCGGCAGCAATGACTGCCATCTCCTTGTGGTCCGTCGTCCGTCCGTCCCAAAGAGCGCTGGAGCGCGAGGAAGCCATGGTGGGCAGTAGTGGTGTGGACAGGAGAAAGGGAACAGATGCGGATGACTGCGGCTATGGCCGGCGCAGCAGTTTATATAGCAATGGTGGGCGGGCGGAGTGACGGGCGTGTGGTGCCGGAGTAGCCACCTCGGCAACCGCGTATCATTAATGTGGGCGGCAGATGGACGGACGGACGACACTTGTGTCGTTTGAAGGCGGAGCAATCGCCTGCATCGGGAAGCGGGGCGGGCGGCGCTGACTGTTTCGGGTGGAAAGCGCGCGCGGGCGAGGCGATGACTTTACTTGGAGAGGATGACAATGGGGACCCACCAGGTCCATAGCCTCACATACGCAAGTGCCTCCTTATATATATACATAATTTATTTTGCTTCCTCCTGGTTTCCTGACATCACGGTCCCACCATTGTCAACCTATGTAGTAGTCAATAAACGAGAGAATTGCACAAGAAGCGGACGACAGCTGGGACCAAGAAGCTCGAGCAGTATTTGTGTTTTTGAGGTGTGAGCACTGCAGAGTTTTTCGATGTTTAGCACATATAATAATTTTTCTCCTCTGAACAACAACGAAAACATCGCTGCAGGTATTAACTGGGCGGGCTGTGGCCCGTCTAGCCCAAGCGAGATATCCAGCCCAGATATTAATTTTTTTTCAAGCTGAAAATGGCTAGGCCAGCTATACTTTTTTTAGGAATACCTAGGCAAGGTCAAGTTCTTATTCTCCGCCCCGCTGGGCTGCAAATCTTTCCTTGGAGGGATGCATTAGGCTTAACAAGAAAATGGGCTTTAAGAAATAATAAATGGGATGTAATTATAAAAACTGAACAGTAACTATAAAAAATGCACCAAACACGTGATTACTTTATAAAATATTATTTTTGGATATTGAAAATTTTAATTCCATTAATTGTTGCGAGCGCAATGTTTCATTGGATTTTTACGTAATATAAATTTATATTGAAATTGTATTTAATCTGACTAGAAATTTCGGGATAAAAATATTTCGGATCCCATCAAAATGTGGGAATTTTTATTGAATTCTGTTTTGAACGGTTGGTTGAAATGGGTTGTACTTTTAACAAACTGTAAATGGGTTGTAGTAAATTCCATTAGAATTCAAAAATGGGCTACACATTCTTACAAATCTCAAATGGGCTATAAGTTCTGCCACACACTTCTGGCCTTACTAAGTTGACGCGTCCCCTAAAAAACAGAGTTGACGCGTATGCAAGGCTTTGTCAACTTATAGTCAACACACGGTTCTAGCAGCAGTGGCCCTTGGATGTCCATCCAACGGATGCCGTGCTTCTTCTTCAATCTCGGATATTCTAGCTTCACCCGCCCAAAAAATGCTTCCTCCCCCTGACATCTGGCGCGCACCGTTTCAAAAGCTGACCTGTGGGCCTACTAAGTTGACGTACCAAGGGCTTTGTCAACTTAGTCAATATAAATGATTCTAGCTGCAGTGACCGTACGATGTCCATCCAACGGCCGTCGTGCTTCTTCAACCTCTGGTCTTCTTGCTCCAGCCGCCCAAAGCAGCGCCGGTCGTGCCGCCTGCTCCTGCCTCCCGTGGCCGGCTGTGCTGCCGCGGAGGCCTCACCGCCCCCTACTACTCCCACCGCTCACCAGGCCATCCCTCCACTCACCCACACCCCCTGTTATTCTGCGGCGACGGCAGCGCCGCCGAACCAGTGAACCCTCGTACTCCTCTCCGTGTGTGCATCCACTGTCGCGTCTTCCCCGGCTCCGCGTCGTCCCCTTCCTAGGCCTCGCCGTCGTCCACCGCCCTGGTGCTCTCGGCGCGGCGTGGTCAACATGATCAAGGAACGACTTGCATCGGACGTGGACTGTACGTGGAGAGGCTGACAGCTGGGTCCACGGCAGCCGCAAGGAAGTGCCTCCTTATTACGCGCAAAATAATTATTCCTCCACCTGATAGCGGGGACCCACCGGACGGGCCACCGTATTTCGTGAAAAAAATGATTCGCCCCCTAACTGCTGGGACCCATGAGCTACATCTTCGCACGCAAGGAAGTGCGTCCGAAAAAAATGATTCGCCCCCCTGACTGTTGGGACCCACCAGCCCCACGACTGCTGGGACCCACCAGCTACACCTTCGCACGCAAGGAAGTGCATCCGGGCAAAAAAGCGATTCGCCCCCCTGACTGCTGGGACCCAGCAGCTACACCTTCGCACGCAAGGAAGTGCGTCCGGGCAAAAAAAAACGATTCGCCCCCGTGATTGTTGGGACCCACCAGCTACATCTTCGCAGGCAAGGAAGTGCCTGACAGTCGGGACCCACCTGGTCGAAGCGTACGTAGCGTTGTCATTTTGGTCGCGAACGTGTACGTACATATATACTGGTGGATGTAGAGGCGCGCACGTGTCATAGTAGAGGCACGTACGTGTCGTAGTAGAGGCACGCACGTAGCATGTACACGTACGTACAACGGCCAGGGTGCAAGAAAGAAAATACGGCCACATATGTGTACATACGGGCGGGGTCTCGAACGCCTACTCGCGCATACGTACGACCAGGGCTCGTGTACATGGCTGGGTCGGAACGGAGAAACAACATCGTCGTCGTGTTCATGGGGAGGCAACAGAATGCGTCGTGTTCATGGGGAGGCAACGAAATGCGTCGTGTTCATCGGGAGGCAACGGAACACACGGGAACCAACCGGCTGGGTCGAAACGGAATGCGTGGTCCTGTTCATCGAGAGGGCTTAGACGGAACATGCAGTGGAAACAAGGCCTGGCGTACCGCATAACGGAGGAAACGGCCTTGTGTTCGACCGGCCACGTTCGACACGGGGTCATGTTCATCAGGAGGGGTGTGGCGTACTGCAAAACAGACGAAACGACCTCCTACGGTCGAAACGAGGGTCCTATTCATCGGGAGGGGTGTGGCGTACCGCAAAACGGGACTCCACGGGATATTGTTCATCTCCACCGTCGACCTCCTCCAGCCTCCACAGGCTACTGTTCAACCACCCTCCACCGTCTACTGTTCATCCAGCCCTCCCCACCACAGGGTCCTGTTCAACCACCCCTCCACAGGCACCCCTCCACCGCCTACTCTTCATCCAGCTCTCCACACCATGGGGTCCTGTTCAACCAGCCCTCCACGGGCACCCCTCCACCGTCTACTATTCATCCAGCCCTCCACCACACCACGGGGTCCTGTTCATCCAGAGGCAACGCCACCACTCACTGTTCATCCAACCCTCCCGCAATGCTCACTCTTCATCCAATCGATCGGCTTCAGTTAGCAGCAGTAGCGAAGGAATCGCTCGATCGGGTTCAGTTAACAGCCATCGATCGATCGCTCGGGTTCAGTAACGCATAGCCTGCAGTGCAATCGCTCGGTTTCAGTTAGAGCCCAACTCCTCGCTCGGGTTCAGTTAGAGCCAACGCCTCACACACACGCGCGTACGTGTACGAGAGAAACGTGCATGGCTCGGCCCCCGACCTCCCACCGTAACCGGGAACTCCCCGAAATTTTCCTCCCCCTCGCTTCTACCACGGTTTTTTCCGTCATGGACGGCCGAAAGAATGTCATGCAGCTGCGTCTCCGGCCCACCCAGGACGAAAAGCCCATTTTCTGTCATGATTTTTTGTTATAGAAGTAGGAGCCCACCACATCTATGATGATACCGGGTTTTGTCACAATTATCGTCATAGAAGTGCCATATGTATGACAAAAAAAATTGTTCGGCCCAAAATGTCACGGATGTGTCTTTTTTTGTAGTGTGATATGGTCAAGACATGATGTGATATAAGTTATTGTACGAGATGATCATGTTTTGTAAAATTTATCGTCAACTGGCAGGAGCCTTATGGTTGTCGCTTTATTGTATGAAATGCAATCGCCATGTAATTGCTTTACTTGATCACTATGCGCTAGCGATAGTCGCAGAAGCAATAGTTGGCGAAACGACAACGATGCTATAATGGAGATCAAGGTGTCAAGCCGGTGACGATGAAGATCATGATGGTGCTTTGGAGATGGAGATCAAAGGCGTAAGATGATGATGGCCATATCATGTCACATATTTTGATTGCATGTGATGTTTATCTTTTATGCATCTTTTTTTGCTTAGTACGGCGGTAGCATTATAAGATGATCCCTCACTAAATTTCAAGGTATATATGTTCTCCCTGAGTATGCACCGTTGCTACAGTTCATCGTGCCGAGACACCACGTGATGATCGAGTGTGATAAACTCTACGTTCACATACAACGGGTGCAAGACAGTTTTGCACGCGCAAAATACTCGGGTTAAACTTGACGAGCCTAGCATATGCAGATATGGCCTCGGAACACTGAGACCGAAAGGTCGAACGTGAATCATATAGTAGATATGATCAACATAGATATGTTCACCATTGAAAAATACTCCATCTGTAAGTGCATCTAGTGCCCCTTAGTGATTTTGGTGTATTGAAGACTTATAGGTTAAGTATCTAATGAGTATATGAGTGTACACAGGTCTATAAGTCTATGAGGTGTTTGATATTTACAGAGAAAGTCGACCCCTAAAAATGAAGTTCTTCGTCTGAAGACTTTGGTATTCTAAAGACTTTCTGAAGACTTTGAAAGTGAAGAAATTGGTGTGACCTTGAAGACTTGGTATTCATTTGAGGAACATGAAGCGTGAAGACTTATGTTTTTGTAGTTTCATTTTCTCTTTCTTGAGTCATAGGAAACACCGTACTGTTAAAGGGGGTCAAGGAAATACTAAGGAAAAATTTCCAAGTGATGCTCAACTCAAAATCCTACACCTACCAATCCCTTCGAGTGAAGCCATTGGAAATCTCATATAGTTCAGTCAATTTCTTCAGTGACAGAGACGAAGTTCTTCTGGTCGCTGAGGAATTTGTTCTGACTGAGGAGTTAGGAATTCACCAGTGCGGATTGTCTACACTGTGAGGAACATGATAGCCCCGAGGAATTTGAAACTCAAATTTCCGACCGTTGCTGTGCTATGCGCCAGCTGTCCCAAAATATCTTATCCACCTAACGGTCATATCATTGAAGGCCATTTTTGTCTTATCATGTCGGGC
Organism: Aegilops umbellulata; assembly: GCA_032464435.1. Lineage (NCBI taxonomy): Eukaryota > Viridiplantae > Streptophyta > Magnoliopsida > Poales > Poaceae > Aegilops > Aegilops umbellulata. The sequence goes on along the minus strand of CP136056.1, from coordinate 329,182,849 downwards.
TGCTCCCTAGGCTATAAATAGCCACCCCCTACAACCACTAGTCGGTTGGCTGCTCCGAGAGAAACTGACACTTGTCATTTGAGAGCAACCCATCCTCCAAGGACTTTGAGCGAAAATCATCGAGTGAGGAAAAACCCAAACCCAAACACCTACAAACCCAAAGTGATTGAGCATCACTAAAGAGATTGATCATGCGTGGATCCGACGCTTGTTATCTTTGAAGATTGTGCTTCTTCCAGACGGTTAGGCGTCATGGTCTAGAGCATCCAAGAGGAATTGTGGATCGCCGAGTGATCGAGTTTGTGAAGGTTCGGGAGTCACCTGAAGACTTACCACGAGTGATTGGACGAGGTCTGTGTGACCTTAGTTCAAGGAGAATACGGTGAGGACTAAGTGTCCTGGACTGCGTGTTCAGGACTGGGTGTCCGGGACTGTGTGTCTTCGAGTTTAAATACTCAGCCACTCCAACCAGATGTACAACAGAGACATCAGTTGGAACTGGTCTACCAAATCATTATATTCTCCAAGCCAACCGGTTCTATTTCCTCAACTCTTTCATTTCCTCATTACTGTGTTGTGTGCTTGTCATATCTGTGTTTGAAGACTTTGACTGAATACTTTCTCAATTTCCTCAGTTCAATTTCTTCAGTCTGTTTGTCTTCATCCTGTGTTATCCTGTGATTACGCTTTCTGTACTCTGTGTTTGTCTTCATTTCATCATGATGACTATGCTAGTCTTATGTTATGTTTACTTCTGAGTACTTATTCCGCTGCTAGTAGTTCTTCGCTCGGGAATTTCCTCACCGGCAAATTCCTCAGTGAATAATTCATAAAAATCGCCTATTCACCCCCCTCTAGTCGATATAACGCACTTTCAATTAGTATCAGAGCAAGGTACTCCCTTGTTTTGTGTGATTTTGGTTTAACCGCCAGGAGTTTTAGTTATGTCGACCGCAGGTATGATGAAGGTCTCTGCTGGGTGTCCTACCTTCGATGGGACGGACTACCCCTACTGGAAGAATAAGATGCGAATGCATCTTGAGGCAATTGATAACGATCTCTGGTATGTTGTGGAAAATGGTATTCCCTCAGCCCCACCTTCTCTGAATGCTGCTGATGTGAAGAGATTCAGGCAACTCGATTCTCAAGCGAAGAATATCATATGTGGCCATCTGAGCAAAGGACAGTATGGAAGAGTGAGTGCTTTGGAAACTGCTAAGCTTATCTGGGATAGGCTATCCAAAGTCAATGAAGGAGTCTCAACATAGCATGACTCTCGAGTTGATGTTCTTCGCAATCTCTTCAACTGCTTCAAAAGACTTGACAATGAAAATGTTCAACAAACCTTCGATCGCCTCACTGACATCTCAAATGAGCTTCAAGCACTTGGTGCCAGTGACATCACCGACCATGAGGTGGTGAAGAAATTGCGGAGATCGCTTGATTCCTCATTTGATACTCTAGCATTGATGATACAAGAGCGTGCTGATTACAAGTCACTTGATCCCGCTGATATCCTCGAGAGGCTAAATACTCACGAGTTCCAGCTTGCTGAAAAGAGAGATATCTATGGTTCGAGCTATGGCAGATCACGTGCACTGAAGGCCAAAGCAGTATTTGAGTCCAAAGATGAAGACACTGGTAGTAGCCTTGGTGACCCTGAAGAACTGAGCCATGATCTAGCACTGCTTGTGAAGAAATTCCAGAAGTTCTCAAGACGTGGTCGCTTTGGAAGACCCTCAAGGAGCAATGATTCCTCATCAAGTGACTACAAGAAGAGGCTCTGTCACAAATGCAAGAAACCTGGACATTCAATATTGTCCTCAGTGGGAAAAGGAATCAAAGAAGAAGAAATACAAGTATTACAGTTCTGATGATGTGAAGAAAAAGAAGAAATCCTCAAAATCTTCATCATCCAAATCCTCAAAGTCTTCATCTCACAAGAAGAGCAGCTCCAAGAAGGCTCGGGCATTCATTGGCAAGGAAATGGACTCTGAGGTTGAATCTGAAGAAAATGAGGAAGAGGAGGCATGTGAGGACTCCGAGTCTGGTGTGGCGAGCCTAGCCCTCGCTACTGCCTTCGTCAGCAAGTCTATCTTCAACTCTGAAGAAAATGACCTCACCAACAAGGCTGATGAAGACAATGATGACTACGCTCCCACCTATTGCTTCATGGCAAAATGTGCCAAGGTACTCAAATATACCTCCTCTGAATCTAGTGAGAATGAATCTGATGAAAATCTCAAGCCCAACTACTCTAAACTTGCTAAGATTGTTGTGAAACAACAAAGGGCTTTTGAAAAGGTTCAAAACATGCTAGACAAAAGTGATGATATGTTGGGTGAAGAAATGGACCGCACTAAAACCTTGACTGAAAATCTTCAGAGACATCAGACTAGGTTTGACAACCTTCAAGGTCATCATAACACTATCTTATCTGATCATGAGAAGCTTTCTTATGAATTTCTTCAAAGAAAGCAAGATCTTGAGAAGCTAAGAGTGAGTTATGAAGATCTTCAGAAGGAGCGCGATTCATTACTTGCTCAACAAATCAGCGCTGCTCAGGAAGAATTTGTTCCTCCATGTATGAAATGCATTGAACGTGAATCTGCTAATTCTTCACCTGAATGTTCAAATGCTTCAAATGTTACAAATTCTTCACCTGCCTCTGCTATCACTAATTCCTCATCTGAGGACATTGCTAGTATCACTGACGATGGAGGGATGAAGGAATTGTACATGACAGGCATGTACAAAAGCCTCAAAGAGCATCAGACTCTTTGTGATGTGCTTAAAAAGCAGATCCTCAACATGAACCCTAGGAAAGAGGGTATTGCCTTTGAGAGGAAACTCAATGTTGTTGGTACATATTGGAAGCCTGAGAAGTACCCCAAAACCTCATGGGTTGCTGCAAAGGGACCTCCAGTTGATCCATATAATCTATCTGTCTTTACATGTGAATCTTCTCATTCTCCTGATGAGTCATTTGACTCCAACTATAAACTGTTCAAAAATCAGAATGGTGAAGTATTTGCTAGACATGTTGGGACTAACTGCAGGAACGGTTCCCCCATGAAGAAAATCTAGGTTCCCAAAAGGTGCCTTGAAAGTCTTCAGGTGAATGTCCTCATGACACCACCTGTGAAGAATAGGAACCCCAGATCAAATTCTTCATATGAACCAAATTCTTCATATGGATCAAAGTCCTCATACGGACCAAATTCCTCACGTGGATCAAATTCCTCAAAAGGATCAAAGTCCTCATATGAATATCATCGTGCTAACAACTCTGTCTCGCAGGGAAGAGCCAAGGGCCATGAATATGAGCTTCATTCTTCTAATCATTATGTTCATAAGTCCTTGAAGAATTTCTCTGCTTATTCATATGCTTATCCTAACTCCTCTTATGTGAAACGAAATGGATTGGCGTCTATGCCACCTTTTTCGTATGGAGATTGTAGAGTGATGAACTCTTTACCACCCCTTCAGATGTGGGTGGTGAAGAAAAAGAACTAATCTCTTTTGCAGGGTCAGGTCTCCAGACGTGCGTAAACGTCTGAAGAATTTGCTGGAGACCTGAAAGTTGCCTGAAAGGACGCAAGCTAATCATGAAGAAATGAACTTTCATTTCTCACGTCCTCACATTGCTTTATCTGTTCTACTACTTGATGAAATTGATCTGATGAATTGATGTCATATTCTTCAATGATGAAGTATATGAGTTCGTAAACTGCACTAATTCATCTGCAGGATGATCAACCAAAAGCCACTGAGTGGGTCCTCGATAGTGGATGTACAAATCACATGACTGGTGTCGACGTTCTTGGAATGGGGGTCCCCAGACTTGCCTGCCTTCGGCCTGCGGCGTGGCTCAAGTGGGGGCCCAGCGTGGCCCATCTTCATCAACACAAGCTCAAGACCCTCACGAGGGGCCAAGCCTCGCAGGGCGGACGACAGAGAGCTTCCTCACGAGCGGCCTCATCAGGCAGGCTCGCGAGGAGGCGGAGAGATCAATGCAAGGGGACCTCGCGAGGATCCAATGACGCAAGCCATGACGATCAAGGCCACGCGAGCGCCAGGCGGGCGCTGGCCCGCGCAGAGTCCCTATTTCCCCATTGGTGCAAAGGAGGCAAGCTCAGACCAAGGTATCAGGCAAAGGTTACCATTCCAGTGCAACGAGACCAAGACCAGCCGGGCGGCCGGGCGGAGGTCACCGTGGAGCCCAAGACGGCGTCACCACCAGAGATTTTGGCAGCCGAAGACCACCTTTGGTCAGGATAACTTGTACTAGATGTTCCCCTTCAAAATGGCCAATTGTTGGTGCCCTTCCCGCTCATTATTTCGGGGAGAGGCCCAGGGCCTCTATAAATAAAGCTAGCCACCCCAGAGTAGAGAGTAGAGAGAGGAGAGCAAGGTGAAACCCAGTATAGGCTAAGTAGAACAACCGCACCAGCTCAAGAACACCTCTCGCGAGGCTGTTCTTCCCTTGTACTGTTCATCATCAGCCCCTGAGGCAATCCACCAAACCACACACTAGAGTAGGGTATTACACCACAACGGTGGCCCGAACCAGTATAAACCCCGTGTCCCTTGTGTTGTTCATCGTTTTCATCTCAGTTCGCATGAGAGGATCGGACGTAGATCGGTAGGGAAGAGATCTCCGCGCGCACCCCAGTGTTCGAACCTCAAGGGTCTGCCGGAACCCGAAATCCAACATTTGGCGCGCCAGGTAGGGGTGCGCCGGAATCCTTCCTTCCTTCCGACGACCCGCTCTCCGTCAACACTGCGCTCCGCACCCATGGCGGACGACGCGCTGCCGGCCCCGACAGCAGACACCAGCATAGGGGCCAGGGGGCTCCCGGCTTTGGCCCCCACCCTGCGGCAGGTGCAATGGCCGCACAAGTTCAAGCCCGAGATGCCGCCGCACTACGACGGCGCGGCAGACCCGCTGGTTTTCCTGCTGGCGTACGAGGAGGCCGTCCTCAGAGCCGGGGGCGACGACCGGGCTACCCATGGCCCTCACCGGTGTCCCGCGCATGTGGCTCTTCCACCTACCGACGACTTCCATGACCTCTTCGGAAGAGTTGCGCGGCCTCTTCCTCGCCCGTTTCGCCACGCCAGCGCCGCCCGTCGTCGCGGCCCTCCTGGGAGGCTCCCAAGCGCCGCCCTCCTGCCACCACGTCAAGCCGTTCACCTGCCAGATCAATGTAGCGTCCACGCGTCAAGAAGCTCCCCCAGGCTGGGCGGCGCCCGAGGCTGATCTGATTTTCGACTCGGGTGACCTCCCCCTCAACCCTTCCGGCTCGGGCGCGCTCCCGATGCTGTGCACCCCCACCATCTGCCAAGTGGCCGTCACCAGAACCCTCATCAACGATGGCGCCGGCCTCAACGTGCTCTCGGTGGAGGCCTTCAGCCTCCTGCAAGTACCACCGGAGCGGCTCCAACCCAGCAGACCCTTCACAGGCGTCGGAGCCGGCTCCACCGCCTCCTTGGGGCAGATCCGCCTCCCGGTGACCTTCGGCACCTATGACAACTTCCGCATGGAGCTGATCGACTTCGACATCGCCCTCATCGGCCTCCCATACAACGCCATCCTCGGCAACCCGGCCTTGGCCCGGTTCATGGCGGCGACTCACCCGGCGTACAACCTCATGAAGATGCCCGGGAGCAGCGGCGTCCTTACCGTGCCGGGGGATACAAAGGACGCGCTTCAGGTGCTCCATCTGGCCTTCAGGGCTACCGCGGCGGCACAGCCCGCCAGCACCGACGCCCTCGAGCCCAAGGGGGCTGCGCCAGCTAAAAAGAAGCAGCTATTCACCCAGGACAAGGCGGAAACCAAGCAAGTACCGATTGACGAGGATGGGTCCACCGACGCCACCTTCACTATAGGGGCCAATCTCGAGCCCGAGCAGGAGAAGGCCATGATCGGATTCCTGCGCGCAAACAAGGAGGTGTTCGCATGGGAACCTGATCAGTTAGCAGGAGTCCCGAGAGATGTGATCGAGCATCACCTCAACGTGTGCCCCAACGTACGCCCCGTGAAGCAGAAGGCAAGGAGGCAGTCCACTGAGAAACATGCTTTCATCGTTCAAGAGACCCAGAAACTGGAAGCGGCAGGGGTTATCTACGAGGTCCGCTACCCCGATTGGCTGGCTAATCCTGTTGTCGTGCCAAAGAAGGGGGGGGGGGGAAGGAGCGCATGTGTGTGGACTTCACCAACCTCAACAAAGCCTGCCCGCGGGACCCATTTCCGCTCCCCCGCATTGACCAGATCGTCGACTCCACCGCAGAATGTGACATGTTGTGCTTCCTGGATGCCTTCCCAGGCTATCATCAGATCAAGATGGCGGTAGAAGATGTGGAGAAGACAGCCTTCCTAACCCCGTGCGGGGTATACTGCTATACGTGCATGCCATTTGGGTTGCGCAATGCAGGCACAACCTTTCAGCGGCTGATGCACATCGCCTTAGGCCGGTAGCTCGGGAGGAACGCCGAGGCTTATGTCGATGACATCATGGTGAAGTCTCGGGAGGAAAAAACCCTGACTCAGGACCTGGAGGAAACATTTGTGAGCCTCAATGAAGTGGATCTACGACTCAACCCGGAGAAGTGCGTGTTCGGAGTCCCCTCTGGCAAGCTCGTGGGTTTCCTCGTGTCCCATAGGGGCGTCGAGGCCGTCGGCGTTCTGGGAATGGGGGTCCCCAGACTTGCCTGCTTGCGGCCTGCGGCGTGGCTCGAGTGGGGGCCCAACGGGGCCCATCTTCATCAACACAAGGCTCAAGACCCTCGCAAGGGGCCAAGCCTCGCGAGGCGGACGACACGGCGCTTCCTCCAACACGTCCTCCTTAGGCTGGCTCGCGAGGAGGCGGAGAGATCAAGGCGGGTACCTCACGAGGTGCCCATGACGCAAGCCATGACGACCAAGGGTGCCAGGCGGGCGCCAGCCCGCGCAGTGTCCTCCCTTTCCACTTCGGTGCAAAGGGGGCAAGCGCAGGCGAGAGGTTCAAGCAAAGGCACCCATTTCGGTGCATCGAGACCAAGAACAGCTCTGCGACAAGGAGGAAGTCACTGTGGAGCCCGAGCCGGCGTCATCACCAGAGCCTTTGGCAGGCGAAGACCAACTTTAGTCAGGATAAGTGTACCAGATGTCCCCTTCAAATTGGCCAATTGTTGGCGCCCTTACCGCTCAATATTTGGGAAGAGGCCCAGGGCCTTTGCCTATAAATAGGACCAGCCACCCACAGAGTAGAGGGGATGGAACTGGAGAGAGGCATCTGATTCAGTACCTAGAGCGAGTAGAGAGAGAAAGAGAAAGAGAAGGGCAATTGAACTCTCCCTGGCAGTTCATCCCCTAGCCAAGAACAGGCCCTCGTGAGGCCGTTCACCTGTACTGTTCTTCCTCATCAGCCCAAGAGGTAATCCACCCACCACACTGGAGTAGGGTATTACACCACAATGGTGGCCCGAACCAGTATAAACCCCGTGTCGCATGTGTTGTTCTTGCAGTAGCTTAGATCCTAGCGAGACGGAGAGGTAGAGGCCTCGATCTCCGCGCGCACCCCAGAGTTCGAACCTTAAGGGTCTGCCGGAACCCGTGATCGACATTTGGCGCGCCAGGTAGGGGTGCGCCGGAATCCGTCTCCCACCGCTCCGCTCTCCTCCGACCATCGCATCCATGTCTGACGCTCATCGGGCCCGCACCGAGCGCCGGGCCGCCATCGCTTCCCGCGCCATCCAGACGGCCCCCGTCGGCGGGCGTCCTCGTCGTTCCCCGTCGCCCGCCGTCAACGCCGCCACCGGCCCGGCGGGGAACGAGTAGCAAGCGTCCTCTCAACACCCGTCCGTGCAGCGGGATGGCCGCACGGCCACTCCGTCGCTCACCCCAGCCGGTTCTTCGTCGCACGCGCTGCGCGCACCCTTGGAGGCTCGAGCTGCACTCATCGCGGGGAACGAGCTCCTGCGCTACCGCCCCGTCGACGACGTCTATGAGGAGTGGCTCGACCGCGTCGCCGAGCTCGTCCGCACCGCAGGGGCTCTCCCGCGCCTTCCGCACCACTGCGCCGCACTTCGCCCCGCATGGGCAATGAAGCTCCGGGGGCGTTCCAGCCGCCACCTTTCCAAGAAGATGCCATGGCCCCAAGGCGCGCAGCTCCTGGGCGGAACCCGCTCCGTCATGCGCCGACCCAGCAGGAACGGAGCTGCCAAGAAGTCCCGCGACCGCAAGAGGCTGCCCGGGCACTCCTGGCCCTGGCTCGCCGAGACCCTGCTCCAGCTCCGGCACGTCAAGACCCTGCGCTGCTCCCAGCTGCGGCGCAAGGGGACCCACAAGGCCAAGCTCTCCCTCAACCAAAACCTCCCGCGGCCACCACTGGCTGCCGCGCCTACACCCCTGAGTTGCGTAGCGTCGCGTGGCCCGGCAACTTCAAGCCGGACCTGCCTCCTCGCTACGACGGCACCACTGATCCCACGGAGTTCCTCCAGCTCTACGAGCTGGGAATCGAAGCTGCCAGCGGGGACGAGAAGGTCATGGCGAACTGGTTCCCCATGGCGCTGAAGGAAGGTGCTCGCACTTGGCTCCTGAACCTGGCCCCAGGCACGATCTCCTCCTGGGACCAGATGCGTACCCGCTTCATCACCAATTTCCAAGGTACCCGCGACCGGCCTCCCGCCGTGAGCGACATGCGCCGCATCAAGCAGCAACCTGGGGAGACCCTGCAGAAGTACATCCAGCGCTTCAACAGTGCGCGCCTCAAGATCCCCAGGGTGTCCGAAGAAGCCATCATTTCGGCCTTCTCCGATGGCGTGCGCGACGTCAAGATGAAGGAGGAGCTGGCGATGCATGAAGACCTCTGCACCTCCCTGGAGCTGTTCAACCTGGCGACCAAGTGCGCCAGAGCTGAGGAGGGACGCCTCTCCCTCCTCGAGCTGCCTGCCGCAGACCCAGAAGAGAAGAAGCCCAAGGCCAAGGACGTGAAGCGCAAGGGGGCTGCCGTGCTCGCGGCAGAACCAGACACCAAGCGGGGCAAGGATCTGCCTGAATCCTCCAGGGGCAGCCGGTACTGTGTGTACCACGACCTCCACACCCACAACACCAATGAATGCCAAGAACTCCGCACCGTGCGAGAAGGAAGAGTCGGTTGACGCCCTGACCGTGCTGACTGGGGCTACGGCCGAGGAGGAGGAAGGAACCCGGGACGCTGGGAAGACCGCGGCCCACGTCCAGGCTGGCGTGACCAACCTCGCGAGGACCGCTGGCGCGACCCGCCTCGCGAGGGGGACTGGAGGGATCAGCCTCGTGAGGATCGCCCTCATGGCAACCCAGGCCTGCCGCCGTTGCCGCCTTAGCCGAGAAGGAATGAAGACCGCCACCAAGACGAGGGGGCTGGGGGCTTCCAGGAGCCTCGCGCCATCGCCTGCATCCTGGGCGGAGCTCAAGCCCCAGCCTCCCAACGTATCTTCAAGCAGTTTGCTCGCAAAGTGAATGCAGTCCTCCCCAAGCTTGAAGCAACGCGTCCCCTCAGGTGGTCGGCCTGCACCATCACGTTCAGCTCAGCAGACCAGCTCAAGTGCGCAGCCACAGCCGGAGTCCTCCCAATGCTTTGTTCCCCAGTCATCAGCAAAGTTCTGGTCACCAGGACCCTCATCGACGGAGGGGCAGGGCTCAATGTCTTGTCCGTGGAAACGTTCAACAGCCTCCAAGTGCCCTATGACCAGCTTCAGCCAACCAAGCCATTCTCCGGAGTCACCGACGGTTCCACGGTCCCGATCGGGCAGGTCCGCCTCCCAGTCACCTTCGGCACCTACAACAACTACCGCACCGAGCTCATCGACTTTGACGTCGCCCACATCCGCCTGCCGTACAACGCCATCCTCGGGTACCCGGCGCTGGCCAAGTTCATTGCCGTGACTCACCATGGCTACAACGTCCTCAAGATGCCAGGAAGCGGCGGCGTCATCACAGTGCCATGTCAAGAGAAGGATGCAGTGTGTGCCCTAGAGCGAGCCTTCCAAGCCGCGTTACTAGAAGACCTAGATCGCGGAAGCAGGAGGCTTCCTGAGACCACCCCCAAGAAGAAGAAGACAACGTCAGGCTCAGACCCTCAGGAGGCAGGCCCTTCAAGGCCCGCGTCTGCCCAGGGGGACCCTCCTTCAATCGCTTAGGAAAGCGCGCCCGGCGCCCTCCTTAGGCAGGGCTCGGGGGCTCTCACCTGGAGGGCCACCGACCTCGCCAAGGTCACGAGGGAGGCGTTGGGGCACCATGTGGAGGCGTGTTTTGAAGCACGCTTCCCTCGGGAGGAAGCCAGGGAAGGAAGGCCAGACCAGCAGGAGTTTGTTAGCAAGGCGATACAAGAGCTACAGGAGTCAAGGATCATGAGGGGTTGTCGTCGCCCACCAGCTGTGGCTCCCCATCCAGGTGAGGATGGTGGGCTGCGCGTCTGCGTTGACGTACCAGGGCTCAACCAGATCGCCACGGCGGAGCGCCTCTGGCCCTCACAAGCGGGGCGTTGTGGAGGACCACCCCACAGCTAAGTTCGCATGCCTTATGGCTTGCCGAGCGTGGCTGCGGTGTACCAGCGCATCATGAGGAGCGTCTTGGAGGCGCAAGAAGGCAGGCGTTCCGCAGCCCTGGCGGAGATGGAGGCTGCTCACGAGGAGCCACCAGTGCCTCCGGAGCCTCCCGAGGCCCCCGGGCCTGGGGGCTCGTGAGGATCAGCTTCCGCAGCCCACCGAGTCTGCTGCGCCAACGCCACTGCATCAACGACATCTTCAGGTGACATCTTTCAAGTTTCATTCTCAGCTCGGAGCGCCCTCCCAGGGTTGCGTCATTCCCAGGCCACGTGGGTCCGTCCCTGTGGCATGTATCCCTTTTTATCTTTTCAGTCGCTAGCTTGCTTTGCTGGGGGTGCCCCTCGGGCTGCATCATCCCCAGGCAGCTCGGGTTAGACCCAGCGGCGTGTATCCCTTCCGCGTTTATTTCCAGTTATGCACCATTACTCGATGCCGTCTGCGGCGCCCTTCTTCTTCATGTCGACCACTTGCACGTTAAAGGGGGGGTGCCTGAGCATCGCGACTCAGGGCTCTTACTGGCTCTCCAGCCCTCACCCTCTGTCCTTGTCCACGGCATCGCGACCTGGCATACCAGCGACGGCTGAGACAAGCTCGAGGGCCGGGACCCGAGGACGTAGGGTGCCGGCATCTAACCAGACTTTGCAGGAACACATCTCAAGATACGGCCCAGTGCCAGGCGCAACCCGCCTAGAGGTAGGGCCTCGTGAGTCCCGCGCTGGCTCACGGGTGCCTCGACACACCTCGCCCGCTCCAACCGGCGAGCTCTTGAGCAACTAACAGTCAACTAATCGCTGCTATGGCAACCCCGTCTTCTCTTTTTGTGATGAATCCACAGGGCCCATAGGGGGAACCGCGCTAGCCAAGGCCCTCGCGGCGTTCCCTTCACCCTTGCCCGCGCGAGCCGCTTGCACGTTAAAGGGGGGGTGCCTGAGCATCGCGACTCAGGGCTCCTACTGGCTCCCCAGCCCTCACCCTCTGGCCTTGTCCATGGCATCGCGACCTGGCATACCAGCGATGGCTGAGACCAGCTCGAGGGCCGGGACCCAAGGACGTAGAGCAGAAAGGGGAGCAGAGGCGAGGGAGAAGGGGCACGCGAGGACCTCGTCAAGCAGCTCCGCTCGAGTTACCCCCCAGATCCGACGGCACGCTGAGGGCAATATCCAATCCTCAAGATAAGTCACCATCCAAAGCGTTGGCTACCGCAGCACTACCCCCGCACCTAAAGCGACTCCGTACTAGCGACGTTACTTCCCTTTCTCACCTAGCGATGGCTGCTTGGGCGCCAAAGGGGACCTCCTGAGCATCGCGACTCAGGGGCTCCTACCGGACCCCGGGTCGCTCACCTCCTGGCCTTGACCACGGCATCGCGACCTGGCATACCAGCGACGGCTGACGCCGCCTTGGGACTGGGACCTATCGACGCAGAGCACCAAGCCCTCGCGAGGTGCGAAAGGGGGAACCAAACTATGACGGAATTCGCGATTCGCACAAATCCATAGCAAGGGTTACATATTAACAACAAGGATCACAGCCACCTTACAAGCCCCTATGGGGAGCAATGTGATTCCTCGCAGGGAACGAATCCTAAGAGGTGCTAATTATACGCGCTCCTGCAAAAGATGCCATCATCAACAGTGGGCTGGCAGGCGTCGGTGCCAACCCCATCCAGATCAGGATCGACGGCGACCAAGCGAGCCTGCCCTGCTCCGGGAGCGGCGCGGGCTCGTAGCTGTCGTCGCTCGTCTCCGGCGTCACGAAGACCTCACTGGGATCGCTGGATCCTCCGGTGCTCCCGTCGCTTGCGGAGCTGTCCAGGGGGCGATTGGCGGGCCCCACCGTCGCCGTGGCAGGGTCCTGGCCGCCTCCCCCGGGGCAGCACTCCAGCCGGCGACCGTTCGCGTCGAAGACCTTGAAGAACATCACTGAAGCGCCGTCGTACTCCAGGTGGATCGTGAGGGCGCCCTTCGTTCTGCAGCACCGAGCGATTTCACCCCAGCTGCGAATCATGAAGACCTTGCCCGGGGCGGTGATCGCAACCTCTGCCCCGGTTGCAGGAGTGCTGCAGTCGGCATGCTGCAGCCACGGCTCCAAGAGTCTCACCTGCTGGAAGGCGGAGGAGAAGAAGGGAGGAAGGCGGATCCAAGTCCGCGGAGGCATGGCGGCGTGGAGCACGAGCTCGCGGGAGGAGCCCTCGGTGTGGACTCCAGGAGGAACAACCAACACCTTCGTGATCCTGCGGCGCCGGCGACGGCGCTGGCCGAGGGGATCGACATCTCCTCTTCTAGAGCCCTCGGCGTGGGCATACAAGGGAAGCGGGGACCCCGGCGGAGGACGCTCGTGCCAAGGCCTCAGCACCACTAGGCGATTCTCCTCCTCTTGTCCGCGCAAGGCATGCCGTTTCTTCGGCGGGAGTGGGTCAGGTACCTCTTGAGGAGCCTTTCCCTTCTCCACCGCGGAGAACCGGCGAATCGGAGCCATCACACCAAGACGGAGCAAGAACTGAGGCGGGGGAGGAAGCAAGAAGAGATGAACTGGAAGGGCACGCGTGGTGCCGTACTTATAGCCCGCGGAGGCCAACCGCCGGCCTCCACGATCACAGGTAATCATGACATGGTTTGCATGCAGGGATTTGTCCAATCCGCGCGATCGTTGAGGCGTCGTGGGGAAGTGGATACGCCCACGTCCAATCAACCGCCACGCGGCGCCCGAGGCCGCAGGCTGTTAGGGCCCGCGGCGCTTCGCCCTTGCCCTTTCGCCTCTCGGCACGGCCAAGTCCATGCGCGCCTCGGGCCCGGGGGCTACTGTCGGCGTTCTGGGAACGGGGGTCCCCATACTTGCCTGCCTGCGTCCTGCGGCGTGGCTCGAGTGGGGGCCCAACGGGGCCCATCTTCATCAACACAAGGCTCAAGACCCTCGCGAGGGGCCAAGCCTCGCGAGGCGGACGACACGGCGCTTCCTCCAACACGGCCTCCTTAGGCTGGCTTGCGAGGAGGCGGAGAGATCAAGGCGGGTACCTCACGAGGTGCCCATGATGCAAGCCATGATGACCAAGGGTGCCAGGCGGGCGCCAGCCCGCGCAGTGTCCTCCCTTTCCTCTTCGGTGCAAAGGGGGCAAGCGCAGGCGAGAGGATCAAGCAAAGGCACCCATTTCGGTGCAACGAGACCAAGACCAGCTCCGCGACAAGGAGGAAGTCACTGTGGAGCCCGAGCCGGCGTCATCACCAGAGCCTTTGGCAGGCGAAGACCAACTTTAGTCAGGATAAGTGTACCAGATGTTCCCCTTCAAATTTGCCAATTGTTGGCGCCCTTCCCGCTCAATATTTGGGAAGAGGCCCAGGGCCTTTGCTTATAAATAGGACCAGCCACCCACAGAGTAGAGGGGATGGAACTGGAGAGAGGCATTTGATTCAGTACCTAGAGCGAGTAGAGAGAGAAAGAGAAAGAGAAGGGCGATTGAACTCTCCCTGGCAGTTCATCCCCTAGCCAAGGACATGCCCTCGTGAGGCCGTTCACCTGTACTGTTCTTCCTCATCAGCCCAAGAGGCAATCCACCCACCACACTGGAGTAGGGTATTACACCACAATGGTGGCCTGAACCAGTATAAACCCCGTGTCTCATGCGTTGTTCTTGCAGTAGTTTATATCCTAGCGAGACGGAGAGGTAGAGGGCTCGATCTCCGCGCGCACCCCAGAGTTTGAACCTTAAGGGTCTGCCAGAACCCGTGATCCGACAGAGGCCAACCCAGAGAAGGTCAAGGCGGTCGAGGACGTGAGCCCACCAACAACCCTCACGGAAATGCAGAAGCTCACTGGGCGCGTGACTGCGTTGGGGCGCTTCATCTCCAAGCTAGGGGAACGAGCGCTGCCCTTCTTCAAGCTGATGAAGAAGAAGGGCCCCTTCGAATGGACTGAAGAGGCTGACAAGGCGTTCCAGTATCTCAAGAGGTACCTCACCAGCCCACCAGTGATGGTGGCACCACGCCCTCAGGAGCCCTTGGTGCTCTACCTCGCGGCCACCCCTTACTCCGCTAGCGCAGCCTTGGTGGCGATCAGGGAAGAGCGCCGAGCAGGGGCCACATCAACCGCCCAGACCGACGCAGAGCAAGGCCAGGAGGGCCTCGCGAGGACCACAACCACAGCCAGAGAGGAATGGCCGCGCCAGGAGGACGCACCTGGGGGAGGAGAGGCCTCTTCAGACGACCAAGCGCTGGGGGCTCCATCGCCTCAGGAGGCGCCCCGACCACTGGAGAATGCACGCTGCGCAGACACCCTCAATCTCGTCGAGCATCCCGTGTACTTCGTCAGCACGGTGCTGCGGGACGCAAGGGCGCGGTACCCCATGCCTCAAAAGCTCCTCCTCGCGCTATTGGTGGCCTCGTGCAAATTGCGGCACTACTTCCAGGGCCATCCCATCAAGGTCGTCTCCGCATACCCCTTGGAAAGGGTACTCAGGAGCCCCAACTCAGCTGGAAGGGTCGCAGAGTGGAACATCGAACTGCAAGCATTTGAGCTGGAATTCAGTATGACCAGAGTCATCATGGGAGCCGCACTGGCAGATTTCATGGCAGAATGGACAGAAGCGCCGGGTCTCGAGGCAGGTGAAGACCGGTCACTGTCCCCAGGAAGCGAAGCGCCAGATGGCTGGGTCATGTACTTCGATGGGGCATTCTCCCAGCACGGCGCGAGAGCTGGCGCAGTACTCGTATCCCCCACCCAGGACAAACTCTACTATGCCGTGCAACTCTGCTTCCAGCATGGAGAGAAGGTCTCCAACAACATAGCAGAGTACGAAGGCCTGATAGCGGGCTTGAAGGCTACGATCGCCCTAGGGGTAAAGCGCCTCACCATCAAGGGAGATTCACAGCTCCTCGTCAACTTCTCCAACAAGGTATACGAGCCGAAGGACGAGCACATGGAGGCCTACCTCGCTGAAGTTCGCAGGATGGAGAAACAGTTCTGGGGGCTGGAGTTGCAGCATGTGCCTCGTGGCACCAATCAGGACGCTGACGACATTGCCAAGAGGGCGTCTATGCGGCTGCCACAGGAGCCTTGCTTCTTCGAGGAGCGGCTCTTCAAGCCCTCGGCGGTGCCGTTGCTGTCAGGAATGGCGCAACCAAGAGAGGAGCCTCCACAGCCACCTGCCTCGGGAGCTCCGGTCTGCGGCCCGGCCTCAGGAGTGCGCCTGCTCCTGGTATTGGAGCCTCAAGAGGGATGTTGGATCCCGGAGCTCAAGGGCTACCTAATGCAAGGGATTCTGCCGGAGAAAGAGGAGGAGTCGGAGCATGTAGCACGGCAGGCCATAACTTATTGCATTCAGGACGGCAAGCTCTACAGGAAGCGGCCAAACGACGTGTCCCTGCGTTGCATCCCCAGGGAGCAAGGAAAGGAGCTGCTGGCGGACATACATGGCGGAGACTGTGGGCACCACTCATCATCATGAACCCTTGTCGGCAAGGCGTTCCGCAACGGATTGTACTGGCCCACAGCACTCAACGACGCCGTTGAGCTGGTGAAGGCTTGCGAGGCCTGCCAGTTTCATGCTAAACAGATCCATCAGCCTGCGGGAGGTCTACAGACCATACCCCTCTCTTGGCCGTTCGCAGTTTGGGGGTTGGACATTCTGGGCCCGTTCCCTCGGGCACCAGGGGGATATCGCTACCTCTACGTTGCTATGGACAAGTTCACCAAGTGTGCCGAGGTGGAAGCTGTTCACACAATCCCGGCAGGCTCGGCAGTCAAGTTCATTAAGGGCCTCGTGAGCCGGTTTGGGGTGCCTAACCGCATCATCACTGACAACGGTTCGCAATTCACCAGTAATCTCTTCAAAACGTACTGTGCTAACCTTGGAACGCAAATATGCTACGCTTCGGTAGCACACCCCCGGAGCAATGGCTGTTGGGGAACGTAGCAGAATTTTAAAATTTTCCTACGTGTCACCAAGATCAATCTATGGAGTCTTCTAGCAACGAGAGGGAGAGGAGTGCATCTACATACCCTTGTAGATAGCGAGCGGAAGCGTTCAAGAGAACGGGGTTGATGGAGTCGTACTCGTCGTGATCCAAATCACCGATGATCCTAGCGCTGAACGGACGACACCTCCGCGTTCAACACACGTACGGAGCGAGGACGTCTCCCGTGCCTTGATCCATCAAGGAGGAGGGAGAGGTTGAGGAAGAAAGCTCCAACAGCAGCATGACGGCGTGGTGGTGGTGGAGCAGCAGTACTCCGGCAGGGCTTCGCCAAGCTCTTAACGGAGGAGGAGAGGTGTTAGGGAGGGGAGGGGCTGCGCCTTGGGAAGGGGTGCGGCTCCCATGGGCTTCCACACTATATATAGGGGTGGAGGGGGCTGGTGTCTTGCACTCCAAGTCCATTGGGGCGTTGGCAAGGGTGGGGGAAAGAAATCCCATCATTTCCTTTCCCCACCGATTGTTATCCCCCTTTTTTAGGGATCTTGATCTTATCCCTTTGGGATATGATCTTATTCCTTCTAAGGGGGATCTTGGTGCGCCTTGACCAGGGGTGTGGGGCCTTGCCCACACTACTCACGTTCATGTGGGTACCCACATGCAGGTGGGCCCCACTACGGAACCTTCTAGAATCTTCCCGGTACAATACCAAAAAATCCCGAACATTTTCCGGTGGCCAAAATAGGACTTCCAATATATAAATCTTTACCTCCGGACCATTCCGGAACTCCTTGTGACGTCTGGGATCTCATCCGGGACTCCGAACAACATTCAGTAATCACATACAAGTCTTCCTAATAACCCTAGCGTCATCAAACCTTAAGTGTGTAGACCCTACGGGTTCGGGAAACATGCAGACATGACCGAGACAACTCTCCGACCAATAACCAATAGCGGGATCTGGATACCCATGTTGGCTCCCACATGTTCCACGATGATCTCATCGGATGAACCACGATGTCGAGGATTCAAGCAATCCCGTATACAATTCCCTTTGTCAATCGGTACGTTACTTGCCCGAGATTCGATCGTTGGTATCCCAATACCTCGTTCAATCTCGTTACCAGCAAGTCACTTTACTCGTACCGTAATGCATGATCCCGTGATCAACCACTTGGTCACATTGAGCTCATTATGATGATGCATTACTGAGTGGGCCCAGAGATACCTCTCCGTCATACAAAGTGACAAATCCCAGTCTCGATTCGTGCCAACCCAACAGACACTTTTGGAGATACCCGTAGTGCACCTTTATAGCCACCCAGTTACATTGTGACGTTTGGCACACCCAAAGCGCTCCTACGATATCCAGGAGTTGCACAATCTCATGGTCTAAGGGAATGATACTTGACATTAGAAAAGCTCTAGCAGACGAACTACACGATCTTGTGCTATGCTTAGGATTGGGCCTTGTCCATCACATCATTCTCCTAATGATGTGATCCTGTTATCAATGACATCCAATGTCCATAGTCAGGAAACCATGACCATCCGTTGATCAACGAGCTAGTCAACTTGAGGCTCACTAGGGACATGTTGTGGTCTATGTATTCACACATGTATTACGATTTCCGGATAACACAATTATAGCATGAATAATAGACAATTATCATGAACAAGGAAATATAATAATAACCATTTTATTATTGCCTCTAGGGCATATTTCCAACAGTCTCCCACTTGCACTAGAGTCAATAATCTAGTTACATTGTGATGAATCGAACACCCATAGAGTTCTGGTGTTGATCATGTTTTGCTCGCGGAAGAGGTTTAGTCAACGGATCTGCGACATTCAGATCCGTATGCACTTTGCAAATATCTATGTCTCCATCTTGAACATTTTCACGAATGGAGTTGAAGCGATGCTTGATGTTCCTGGTCTTCTTGTGAAACCTGGGCTCCTTGGCAAGGGAAATAGCTCCAGTGTTGTCACAGAAGAGAGTGATCGGCCCGGACGCATTGGGTATGACTCCTAGGTCGGTGATGAACTCCTTCATCCAGATTGCTTCATGCGCTGCCTCCGAGGCTGCCATGTACTCCGCTTCACATGTAGATCCCGCCACGACGCTTTGCTTGCAACTGCACTAGCTTACTGCCCCACCATTCAAAATATACACGTATCCGGTTTGTGACTTAGAGTCATCCAGATCTGTGTTGAAGCTAGCGTCGACGTAACCCTTTACGACGAGCTCTTCGTCACCTCCATAAACGAGAAACATATCCTTAGTCCTTTTCAGGTACTTCAGGATGTTCTTGACCGCTGTCCAGTGTTCCATGACGGGATTACTTTGGTACCTTCCTACCAAACTTACGGCAAGGTTTACATCAGGTCTGGTACACAGCATGGCATACATAATAGACCCTACGGCCGAGGCATAGGGGATGATACTCATCTTTTCTCTATCTTCTGCCGTGGTCGGGCATTGAGCCGAGCTCAATTTCACACCATGCAACACAGGCAAGAACCCCTTCTTGGACTGATCCATATTGAACTTCTTCAACATCTTATCAAGGTATGTGCTTTGTGAAAGACCTATGAGGCGTCTCGATCTATCTCTATATATCTTGATGCCTAATATGCAAGCAGCTTCTCCAAGGTCCTTCATTGAAAAACACTTATTCAAATAGGCCTTAATGATGTCCAAAAGTTCTATATCATTTCCATCAAAAGTTTGTCATCCACATATAATATGAGAAATGCTACAGAGCTCCCACTCACTTTCTTGTAAACGCAGGCTTCTCCATAAGTCTGCATAAACCCAAACTCTTTGATCATTTCATTAAAGCGAATGTTCCAACTCCGAGATGCTTGCACCAGCCCATAGATGGAGCGCTGGAGCTTGCATACCTTGTTAGCATTCTTCGGATCGACAAAACCTTCCGGCTGCATCATATACAATTCTTCCTTAAGAAAGCCGTTAAGGAATGCCGTTTTGACGTCCATTTGCCATATCTCATAATCATAGTATGCGGCAATTGCTAACATGATTCGGACGGACTTCAGCTTTGCTACGGGTGAGAAGGTCTCATCGTAGTCAACCCCTTGAACTTCTCGATAACCCTTAACGACAAGTCGAGCCTTATAGATGGAAACATTACCATCCGCGTCCGTCTTCTTCTTAAAGATCCATTTATTCTCTATCGCTCGCCGATCATCGGGCAAGTCTGTCAAAGTCCATACTTTGTTTTCATACATGGATCCTATCTCGGATTGCATCGCTTCAAGCCATTTGTTGGAATCTGGGCCCGCCATCGCTTCTTCATAGTTCGAAGGTTCACCGTTGTCTAACAACATGATTTCCAGGACAGGGTTGCCGTACCACTCTGGTGCGGAACGTGTCCTTGTGGACCTATGAAGTTCAGTAGGAGCTTGATCCGAAGTACCTTGATCATCATCATTAACTTCCTCTCCAGTTGGTGCAGGCACCACAGGAACATCTTCCTGAGCTGCGCCACTTTCGGTTTCAAGAGGCAGTACTTCATCAAGCTCTACTTTCCTCCCACTTACTTCTTTCGAGAGAAACTCTTTCTCTAGAAAGGACCCGTTCTTGGCAACAAAGATCTTGCCTTCGGATCTGAGGTAGAAGGTATACCCAATGGTTTCCTTAGGGTATCCTATGAAGATGCATTTTTCTGACTTGGGTTCGAGCTTTTCAGGTTGAAGTTTCTTGACATAAGCATCACATCCCCAAACTTTTAGAAACGACAGCTTAGGTTTCTTCCCAAACCATAATTCATATGGTGTCGTCTCAACGGATTTAGACGGTGCCCTATTTAAAGTGAATGTAGCTGTCTCTAGAGCGTATCCCCAAAATGATAGCGGTAAATCAGTGAGTGACATCATAGATCGCACCATATCCAATAGAGTGCGATTACGACGTTCGGACACACCGTTACGCTGAGGTGTTCCAGGCGGCGTGAGTTGTGAAATGTTTCCACATTTCCTTAAGTGCGTACCAAATTCGTGACTTAAATATTCTCCCCCACGATCTGATCGTAAGAACTTGATTTTTCTGTCACGTTGATTCTTAACCTCACTCTGAAATTCCTTGAACTTTTCAAAGGTCTCAGACTTGTGTTTCATTAAGTAGACATACCCATATCTACTTAAGTCATCAGTGAGAGTGAGAACATAACGATAGCCACCGCGAGCCTCAACGCTCATTGGACCGCACACATCAGTATGTATAATTTCGAATAAGTTGGTTGCTCGCTCCATTGTTCCGGACAACGGAGTCTTGGGCATTTTACCCATGAGGCATGGTTCGCATGTGTCAAATGATTCGAAATCAAGAGACTCCAAAAGTCTATCTGTATGGAGCTTCTTCATGCGTTTGACACCGATGTGACCAAGGCGGCAGTGCCACAGATATGTGGGACTATCATTATCAATCTTACATCTTTTGGTATTCACACTATGAATATGTGTAACATCACGTTCGAGATTCATTAAGAATAAACCATTGACCAGCGGGGCATGACCATAAAACATATCTCTCATATAAATAGAACAACCATTATTATCGGATTTAAATGAGTAGCCATCTCGCATCAAACGAGATCCAGATACAATGTTCATGCTCAAAGCTGGCACTAAATAACAATTATTGAGGTTTAAAACTAATCCCGTAGGTAAATGTAGAGGTAGCGTGCCGACGAAGATCACATCGACCTTGGAACCATTCCCGACGCGCATCGTCACCTCGTCCTTCGCCAGTCTCCGCTTATTCCGCAGCTCCTGCTTTGAGTTACAAGTATGAGCAACCGCACCGGTATGAAATACCCAGTAGCTACTACGAGTACTGGTAAGGTACACATCAATTACATGTATATCACATATACCTTTACTGTTGCCGGCCTTCTTGTCCGCTAAGTATTTGGGGCAGTTCCGCTTCCAGTGTCCCTTTCCCTTGCAATAAAAGCACTCAGTCTCAGGTTTGGGTCCATTCTTTGGCTTCTTCCCGACAACTGGTTTACCGGGCGCGGCAACTCCCTTGCCGTCCTTCTTGAAGTTCTTCTTACCCTTGCCTTTCTTGAAACTAGTGGTTTTATTGACCATCAACACTTGATGTTCCTTTTTGATTTCCACCTCCGCTGATTTCAGCATTGAATATACCTCAGGAATGGTCTTTTCCATCCCCTGCATATTGTAGTTCATCACAAAGCTCTTGTAGCTAGGTGGGAGCGACTGAAGGATTCTGTCAATGACTGCCTCGTCCGGGAGGTTAATGTCCAGCTGGGACAAGCGGTTGTGCAACCCAGACATTTTGAGTATGTGCTCACTGACAGAACTATTTTCCTCCATCTTACAACTGTAGAACTTGTCGGAGACTTCATATCTCTCGACACGGGCATGAGCTTGGAAAACCATTTTCAGCTCTTCGAACATCTCATATGCTCCGTGTTTCTCAAAACGCTTTTGGATCCCCGGTTCTAAGCTGTAAAGCATGCCGCACTGAACGAGGGAGTAATCATCAGCACGCTGCTACCAAGCGTTCATAACGTCTTGGTTTTCTGGGATGGGTGCTTCACCTAGCGGTGCTTCTAGGACATATTGTTTCCTGGCAGCTATGAGGATGATCCTCAGGTTCCGGACCCTGTCCGTATAGTTGCTGCCATCATCTTTCAGCTTGGTTTTCTCTAGGAACGCGTTGAAGTTGAGGTTGACATTAGCGTGGGCCATTTGATCTACAAGACATATTGCAAAGTTTTGGACTATGTTCATGATAATTAAGTTCATCTAATCAAATTATTTAATGAACTCCCACTCAGATTAGACATCCCTCTAGTCATCGAAGTGATACATGATCCATGTCAACTAGGCCGTGTCCGATCATCACGTGAGACGGACTAGTCATCATCAGTGAACATCTCCATGTTGATCATATCTTCCATACGACTCATGTTCGACCTTTCGGTCTCTTGTGTTCCGAGGCCATGTCTGTACATGCTAGGCTCGTCAAGTCAACCTAAGTGTATTGCGTGTGTAAATCTGGCTTACACCCGTTGTATGCGAACATTAGAACCTATCACACCCGATCATCACGTGGTGCTTCGGAACAACGAACCTTCGCAACGATGCATAGTTAGGGGGAACACTTTCTTGAAATTGTTATGAGGGATCATCTTATTTACTACCATCGTTCTAAGCAAATAAGATGCAAAAACATGATAAACATCACATGCAATCAAATAGTGACATGATATGGCCAATATCATATTGCTCCTTTGATCTCCATCTTCGGGGCGCCATGATCATCTTCGTCACCGGCATGACAGCATGATCTCCATCATCATGATCTCCATCATCGTGTCTTCATGAAGTTGTCACGTCAGCTATTACTTCTACTACTATGGCTAACAGTTTAGCAATAAAGTAAAGTAATTACATGACGTTTATGTTGACACGCAGGTCATAAATAAATTAAGACAACTCCTATGGCTCCTGCCGGTTGTCATACTCATCGACATGCAAGTCGTGATTCCTATTACAAGAACATGATCAATCTCATACATCACATATATCATTCATCATTCATCACAACCTTCTTTTGGCCATATCACATCACAAGGCATATGCTGCAAAAATAAGTTAGACATCCTCTAATTGTTGTTGCATGTTTTACGTGGCTGCAATAGGGTTCTAGCAAGAACGTTTCTTACCTACGTCAAAAACCACAACGTGAGATGCCAATTTCTATTTACCCTTCATAAGGACCCTTTTCATCGAATTCGATCCGACTAAAGTGGGAGAGACAGACACCTGCTAGCCACCTTATGCAACTAGTGCATGTCAGTCGGTGGAACCTGTCTCACGTAAGCGTACGTGTAAGGTCGGTCCGGACCGCTTCATCCCACGATGCCGCCGTATCAAGATAAGACTAGTAACGGCAAGCAAATTGACAAAATCGATGCCCACAACAACTTGTGTTCTACTCGTGCGTAGAAACTACGCATAGACCTAGCTAATGATGCCACTGTTGGGGAACGTAGCATAATTTTAAAATTTTCCTACGTGTCACCAAGATGAACCTATGGAGTCTTCTAGCAACGAGAGGGAGAGGAGTGCATCCACATGCCCTTGTATATCGCGATCGGAAGCGTTCAAGAGAACGGGGTTGATGGATTCGTACTCGTCGTGATCCAAATCACCGATGATCCTAGCGCCGAACGGACGGCACCTCCGTGTTCAACACACGTACGGAGCAAGGACGTCTCCCGCGCCTTGATCCAGCAAGGAGGAGGGAGAGGTTGAGGAAGAAAGCTCCAACAGCAGCACGACGGCGTGGTGGTGGTGGAGCAGCAGTACTCCGGCACGGCTTCGCCGAGCTCTTAACGGAGGAGGAGAGGTGTTGGGGAGGGGAGGGGCTGCGCCTTGGGAAGGGGTGCGGCTCCCATGTGCCTCCCCACTATATATAGGGGTGGAGGGGGCTGGTTTCTTGCCCTCCAAGTCCATTGGGCCGTTGGCAAAGGTGGGGGATAAGAAATCCCACCATTTCCTCTCCCCACCGATTGTTATCCCCCCTTTTTAGGGATCTAGATCTTATCCCTTTGGGATATGATCTTATTCCTTCTAAGGGGGATCTTGGTGCGCCTTGACCAGGGCTGTGGGGCTTTGCCCCCACTACCCACGTTCATGTGGGTCCCCACATGCAGGTGGGCCCCACTACGGAACCTTCTAGAATCTTCCCGGTACAATACCAAAAAATCCCGAACATTTTCCGGTGGCCAAAATAGGACTTCCCATATATAAATCTTTACCTCCGGACCATTTCGGAACTCCTCGTGATGTCTGGGATCTCGTCCGGGACTCCGAACAACATTCGGTAATCACATACAAGTCTTCCTAATAACCCTAGCGTCATCGAACCTTAAGTGTGTAGACCCTACGGGTTCGGGAAATATGCAGACATGACCGGGACAACTCTCCGGCCAATAACCAACAACGGGATCTGGATACCCATGTTGGCTTCCACATGTTCAATGATGATCTCATTGGATGAATCACGATGTCGAGGATTCAAGCAATCCCGTACATCAGAATTGGTATTACTCATGTGTGAAGATCAAGCACATCAGAAGTGACAATGGAACCGAGTTCAAGAATTCAGGTCTCGATGACTATCTTGATGAACTTGGTATTACTCATGAGTTATCTGCTCCTTATACTCCTCAGCAAAATAGCGTCGTGGAGCGCAAGAACAGAACTCTTGTTGAGATGGCTCGCACTATGCTTGATGAGTACAAGACGTCTCATCACTTGTGGATTGACGCAATTTATACTGCGTGCCACATCATCAACAGAGTATATCTTCACAAATTCTTCAAGAAGACTGCCTATGAACTCCTCACTGACAAGAAACCCAATGTGAGTTATTTCATAGTCTTCGGTGCTAAATGCTGGATTAGAGATCCTCATCACAATGCTAAATTTGCACCGAAAGCACATGAAGGTTTTATGCTTGGTTACGGAAAGGACTCGCAGACCTATAGAGTCTTCAACAACGCTCTTCACAGGGTTGTTGAAACTGTAGATGTGCGGTTCAATGAAACTAATGGCTCGCAAAGAGAGCACCTACCTTCTGTGATAGATGAACCGGCACCTGAGGATTCTATCAAATTCAAGGCTACTGAGGATGTCATTCCTATTGAAGAATCTGCTGAAGAATTCATTCCAGAGCATGAAGAACGTCGAGCTAATGCACCTCGACGAAAACCAGCTCATCCTCGCGTTGCAAAAGAAGTGCAAGTTGAAAAGATCATCGATGACATTGAAGCACCAGGTCCTCTCACACGCTCAAAAGCTTCACATTTATCTAACTTTTATGGGCACTATGCTTTTGTCTCTATCATAGAGCCCGCTAAGGTAGATGAAGCATTTCTGGAGCCTGAGTGGATTCAGGCCATGCAAGAAGAATTACATCAATTCGAGCTCAACAACGCCTGGGAACTGGTCAAACGTCCAGATCCTCGCAAGCATAATATCATTGGCACAAAGTGGATCTACCGCAACAAGCAAGATGAAAATGGCCTCGTGGTGAGGAATAAGGCACGACTAGTAGCTCAAGGCTACACACAGGTTGAAGGAATTGATTTCGATGAAACTTTTGCACCTGTTGCTAGACTTGAGGCTATTCGCATATTACTTGCTTATGCTAACCATCATTATATCACTTTATATCAAATGGATGTGAAAAGTGCATTCCTCAATGGTAAGCTTGAGGGAGAAGTATATGTTGCTCAACCCCCAGGTTTTGAAGATCCAAATAATCCTGACAAAGTCTTCAGACTCAATAAGGCCCTCTATGGCCTCAAGCAGGCCCCTCGGGCGTGGTATGATACTCTGAAGGAATTCCTCATGAAGAATGGCTTCACACCCGGTTCACTCGATCCTACTCTCTTTACTAAATCTTATGATGGTGAACTGTTTGTGTGCCAAATATATGTTGATGATATTATCTTTGGCTGTACTGACCAACGTTATAGTAATGAATTTTCCTATATGATGAGTGAAGAATATCAAATGTCTATGATGGGAGAGTTGAAATTCTTCTTTGGTCTTCAAATTCGTCAACAGCGCAACAGCATATTCATATCTCAGGAGAAATACCTCAAGGATGTACTGAGGAAATTCGGCATGCAAGATTGCAAAGGCGTCAAAATTCCTATGCCCATAAATGGCCATCTGTGCACTGATGAAAATGGTATTGACTTCGATCATAAGGTATACCGCTCCATGATTGGTTATTTATTGTATTTATGTGCATCTAGGCCATATATAATGCTTAGTGTTTGCGTGTGTGCCCGATTTCAAGCTACACCGAAGGAATCACACCATAAGGCTGTGAAGCATATTCTTCGATATCTAGCTCACACACCAACACTAGGATTATGGTACCCCAAGGGCTCGGCTTTTGATCTCATTGGATATTCTGACTCTGACTATGCTGGTGATCGTGTGGATCGCAAGTCAACATCTGGTACATGTCATTTCCTCGGACGATCTTTGGTTTGTTGGTCCTCGAAGAAATAGAACTGCGTATCACTGTCTACTGCTGAAGCTGAGTACATTGTTGCTGGTTCTTGCTGTGCACAACTGCTATGGATGAAGCAAACACTAAAGGACTATGGCGTCAACGTGAAGAACGTTCCTCTCCTCTGTGACAATGAGAGTGCCATCAAGATTGCTCACAACCCAGTTCAGCACTCGAAGACAAAGCACATTCATATTTGTCATCATTTTCTTTGTGATCATGTGTTGAAGGGCGACATTTCTATTGAGCATGTGAAGACTGAAGACCAGCTAGCCGATATCTTCACTAAGCCCTTGGATGAGAAGAGATTTAGCAAGTTGCGGTGTGAGCTAAATATCTTAGAGTCTTCGAATGTTCTTTGAAAAGGACACTCATCCTAACACTTATGCAAAATTGATGACTTAGATGTGCAACACATGAAGAAACGTTTTTCTTCAATCAATGAAGAATAACACTCTAAGTGTGAAGAAATTAACGAAGAATTTGATTCTCAGAACCCTACGACAATTGTACGCGGTGTATGAAATCATCATTCTTATACGGTGGGTCACACCACCACCAAAGTTGAAAATCTTCAATTTGAGTTTTTCCTCAGTTTTGAAATTCCTCAGTTTTTCAAATTCTTCAACTGTTCAAAATCTTCACTGTTTCCGTCGTTTTTCTTCATTGGCTATATATATATATATATATATATATATATATATATATATATATATATATATATATATATATATATATATATATATATATATATATGAGTTTATGTCCTCTACAACATTCACTTATGGCTAATTCTTCAAGTTGGTTTTTTCTGCTAAGTGAATGTGATCGGGCCCTTCCCCCTCTATGCTAAAGTCAACCCAATCTATTCACAAATTCTTCATGTGCGTTCTATTTGAAACTTGTTCAAAATCTTCACTGTGTCCTTGTCAGCTGAAGAATTTGCGAATGGAACGTTAAAACTTATCTTGTCCAAAACATTCGTTTTGCTGCTCAAACCGTTCCGCTTCCCACGATATACTTATCTTTTCACCCACGATCTAACACGATCTCCACTTTTTAGTACGTGGGTGACACATGTCATGCGAAGGAGAAGGGTCAGGGGCATGTTCGTCCTAATTCTTCGGGCGAACAGTTTTTCACCGTGGCTATAAATACCCTCTCTCCCCTTCCTCACTTCTTTTACTCCGCTCGAACTCTCTCTCCCGCTCGAGCTTCTCAAACCCTAGCGCCGCTGCTACCTGTCGGTGTACAAAAAGAGGGGGTACACTTTTTGTACCCCTATGACTGTGCACGGGCAGTCTGAGCGACGGGCGCCGCCGCAAAGAGCCCGACAAGGGAGGTAGAACCAAGGTAAGGCCGAAGCCAAAGAGGAGCAGAACAACGCCAAGACCAAGACCACAAAGAGCAAAGGGGACGAAGCAGGCCCCCCCCGGCGAGGTCCTTGCCGGGAGGCGGTTTTAGCAAACCGGCAAGACCCTTGCCGTGGCAGCCTCGCCCCACACCTACGGAGCGGGTCACCCTTGAGTCCACTGCCGCCATGGGGCAAGGATTCGGGAGGCATCCCCGTGGTGGTATGCAAATCTTTGTGAAGACATTCAAGACCAGATGCACACTTCAGAAGATGACGGTCCTTGGCGGGATCCCAGCCAAGGAAAACCATAAGGCCCCCGGCAAGAGCCTTGCCGGGGATGGCAGCAAGCACCACGGCAAGACCCTTGTCAGGACCCCGGCAAGACCCTTGCCGGGGCCGCGGCAAGGCCCTTGCCGAGGACACCCGTGGGGCCACCATCGGACCCGCACCAGTCGCGCCTCCACCACCGTTCGCATGCAGCTGCCGACCCAACCAGCTGGGCAGGCACCTGCGTGGCGGCATGCAGATCCTCGTGGAGACCTACCGCCGCGCCACCTCAGCTACCTTCCCGCCTACATGGCACCGCAGGCACCGCTGGCCAGGGCGCATGTCGACGCAGGAGAGAGCAGCGACGGACGAGACGGGGCTCTCCCCCGCCCCCGATAAAGCAGGGACACCTAAGCAAGGCGCATTAAATGCGCCTTGTCATGTAATACGAGGGATAACCTCGCATCACTGTACCCTTTCCACCTCCTATGTGCCATTTTGGCAGCCCCTTTCCCTATAAAAGGAGGCCCCAGGCGACCAGGAAGAGGATTCGGCTTTTTGGAGCTCCTCACGCCCCATAGCTAGCTCAAGAACACAAGCATATAATCCACCAAAGCAGGAGTAGGGTGTTACGCATCTTCGCGGCCCGAACCTGGGTAAAGGAATCATGTACTGCCTGCTCGATCCGCTCTTCTCACGACCCCCGCGCCCTGCAACCACAGAAAGGGATTCCCGTGATCCCATAGGTGTTGTTTCCCACCGACATCTTTGGCGCGCCAGGCAGGGGCTGCGCAGTTGTGAGAATCGGCTTTAGCAGCTAGTTCGACGCTTCTTCATCGTCATGGCGCCCAAGAAGAAGACGACGGTGGCGGTTGGCCCGTCGGACGGCGAGCATCCCGTCCCGACGCGGGCGAGTAGCGGACCGGTCGCCGAAAGGACCTGGGGCGCTGTTCGCGAACACCAACACCGTCCCAGCAGCCGGAGTTTGGGAGGCAGCGATGTTCGTGCGCCCGGTAACGGGCCGCACGCCGCCAAATCCAAAGCGGGGCCGGGTCCTCCGCAGGTGGCGCGAGGGCCTCCAGGGCTCCCACTCCGCCGCCGACGCCGCGCTCCTATCAAGCGGCGCGCGGCGAGCGGCGTGATCACCCCGAAGGCCCCGGGCGTCGCCGCGGGAAAAGCCCCGAGCGCCACTCCCGGGATGTAGAAGACCTGCCCGCTCGCCGAGGCGCTGGTGAAGACGGCGTGCGACCGCGCGGTCGTGATAGAGCTCCTTCCGACATGGTCAGAAGTCGAAGCGCGTCGCGATCCATGCAGGTTTCGCTGCCACCGACGCCAGCAGAAGCCCTGGCGCGCGCGCAGTTGCTCCTCGATTTTCCTCCCACGACGGGGAAACTCGACGAATGGAGAGCCACCATCCGAAACCTTGTTGTGGTGGCCAACAAAGATGATCTGACCCCGACGGAGCCCCTGGGTCAATGTTCCGACGGAGTCCCGCGTACCAGTGGCAGGAAGGCCGGCGGCGCCGCGACCATGGTGCACTCGCCTCCTCCTCGCCCGGTGCCACAGACACCAGCCCGTCGCGACATTGCGGGCGACAAAATCTCCATCGCGTCGTCCGACCCGCGGACCCACCAGTACCAACGCCGGGTCCTTCGGGATCGGGAGCATGAAGACGCTCGGACCACCATTGAGCGCCGGCGTGGAGCGCGCCATCAGTCAGATAGGCGAGCATGGCCTGCTGTGGACCACCCGGCACCGCGGAGCCCTGGGGACCTGCCTTACGAGGTAGGCTGCCCGGCTTTTACCCGTGAGTTGTGTCAGTTCCAGTGGCCCACTCACCGCACTTTCAAACCTGACGTGGGCGAGAAGTACGGCGGCAAGACCCACCCATCCGAGTTCCTCAGCATCTACACCATCGCGATGCAGGCTGCCGGAGCTCGTGACGATAAGGTGCTTGCAAATTACTTCCTGTTGGCTCTTAAACCCAATGCCATGTCATGGTTGATGCACTTGCCGGTAGACTCCATTTCCTCCTGGTCGGACTTGTGCCATGAGTTCGTGGGCGCCTTCACCGGCGGTCACCAAGCTCATGCCCAAGCGAGTGATCTCCACGTCATTCCGCAGAAGGGAGGCGAGAGTCTCCGCAAGTACATCCAGGGGTTCAGTTGGGTACAGTACAACATCCCAGATGTTCACCCCGCTCCCATCATCAGCGCGTTCCATCAGAACGTTCGGAACTGCAAGATGCGCGAAGAGCTGGCGATGAACAAGGTGAAAGATGTCGCGGAGCTCTATGTTCTTGCGGACAAGTGTGCCCGGGCCGAGGAGGGGAGGAAGTACCCCGGCGAAGACGCCGGCGTGGAAACCGACTCCTCTGAAGAGGATACCGCCGCCCCAGTGAAGAAAGGCCGGCACCGCAACAGGAAGCACAAAGGGAAAGCTGTGCTTGCCGTCGAGGGGCCTGACGACACCGGCTCCGCCAAGAAGGCCAAGGCAGGTGACCCCGGCAAGGAAATTGCCCGATGTGTCGCCTACCAGGCCTTGGCGGTAGCCGAGAAGCCAGGCAACTCCGACAAGCGATACTGCAAGATCCATCGCACCAAGGGCCATGCTCTCCAAGACTGCCGGCAGGTTGAGCTCCTCGCTGAGAAGCACAGAGCTGAATACGAGAGGCGGGACAAGGAGAAGGTCCAAGACGGTGCTGAGGGATCCGGCAAGAAACGCGACGGCCAGGCGGGCCGTCGCGGCAAGGATAAGCAACAAGAGAGGCCCGCCCGGGGCCGTGACAGGAAGCCAGAAGATGACGATCACGAAGAGGACGATGAGTCCGGCGACCAAGAGTTTCAGAAAGCTACAGAGGCCATGTGCGTTGACGGCGGTGCTTCACTGCATGCCTCTCGGCGCCGGCTTAAACAGTGGGCGCGAGAGATTACAGCAGCAGAGCTGTCGCTCGATACCCGGAGGCCGCTGAAGTGGTCCAGCACTCCTATCATTTTTGACTCTGAGGACCACCCTGATCGCACTACTGCGGTCGGGTGCTTGCCGTTGTTGGTTTCACCGACAATACGCAACCTCAAGGTGACAAAAATGTTAGTAGATGTCGGGGCCGGTCTGAACTTGATCTCGCCTGCCGTGATCGAGAAGCTGCAGATCCCTGATGGAGACCTCGAAGAAACGGGCACGTTTCAAGGGATCAGCCCGGGGAGAAGCCAACCCAAGGGAAAGGTCACGTTGCCCGTAACTTTCGGGAGCGACCTAAACTTCAGGACGGAGAGGATTGTGTTTGATGTTGCCAAGATCCCCTTACCCTACAACGGGATCCTTGGCCGCCCAGCGCTGGCTAAGTTCATGGCTTGTCCTAAAGACCCCTTCCCGTTGCCGCGCATCGACCAGATTGTTGACTCCACGGCTGGGTGTGATCTGTTGTCATTCCTCGATGCCTACTCCAGCTACCACCAGATCTTCATGACGAAAGAAGACGAAGAGAAAACAGCATTCATCACCCCATGTGGTAAGTATTGTTTTATACGGATGCCTTTTGGGTTGAAGAGTGCTGGATCGACGTTCGCGAGGGCGGTCCAGATTGGTTTTGAGCCTCAGCTCCATAGAAATATGGAGGCCTATATGGACGATATAGTGGTCAAAACCAAGGACAGGGCCACCCTCATACCAGATTTGCGGGAGACGTTTGCGAATCTGCGCAAGATCAACCTCAAGTTGAACCCTGAGAAGTGCGTCTTTGGCGTCCCATCCGACAAGCTTCTCGGGTTCTTTGTGTCGCAGAGGGGGATAGAGGCCAACCCGGACAAGATCAAGGCTATAGAGCAGATTGAAGCACCCAAGCGAATCAAGGATGTGCGCCGGCTTGCTGGTTGTGTCGCTGCCCTGGGCAGGTTCATATCCAAGTCCGCCGAGCGCGCCCTTCCCTTTTTCAAGATCCTGAAAAAGGCGGGCCCGGTGGAGTGGACGCCATAAGCCAAAGCGGCATTGCAAGATTTGAAGAAGTACCTCTCCTCCGCGCCAACACTAGTTGCGCCCAGGCCCCAGGAGCCGTTGTTGCTATACTTAGCGGTAACGAACCAGGTGGTCAGCGCCGCACTAGTGGCGCAGAGAGAGGTCGACGACGAGGAAATGGCAGCAACAGAGCCCGACGCCACCAGTGTGGAGGCGACACAGTTGGTCGAGGTGCCGCCAAAGAAGAAAGTAATGCAGCGCCCGGTCTACTTCGTTAGCTCCCTCCTGCAGGGGGCTAGATCGAGGTACTCCGGTGTGCAGAAACTGCTCTTCGGCCTCCTCATGGCCTCGAGGAAGCTGCGTCACTACTTCCAGGCACACGAGATCACTGTCGTCACTCGCCTCCCTCTGCAGCGGATATTGCACAATACAGATGCGATGGGGAGGATTGTGGAATGGGCACTGGAGTTGTCCAGCTTTGGCCTCAAGTTTGAAAGTACTTCGACCATCCAGAGCCGAGTCCTGGCAGAGTTCATTGTAGAATGGACCGCCACGCCTGACGAAGAAGCCCAAGAGACTGCTCTCCCCGGCAAGGAGGCATTCTCCCTCCAGGGTGCCGGGGCTGGCGTACTGCTCGTCGCCCCCACCGGAGAGCACCTCAAGTACGTGATCCAGATGCACTTCCCCAGGGAGGCATCAACAAACAACACGGCGGAATACGAAGGGCTGCTTGCCGGTCTTAGGATCGCGGCGGACCTCGGAATCAAGAAGCTCATCGTCAGGGGCGACTCGCAGCTTGTCGTCAAGCAAGTCAATAAGGATTACCAGAGCCCGTTGATGAAGGCCTACGTTGATGAAGTGAGAAAGCAGGAAGAGCGTTTCGACGGTATCCAGGCTGAATACGTTCCCCGAACGGAGAACGATATCGCCGATTACCTGTCGAAGCGCGCTGCCCTCAAGCTACCTGTGGAACCAGGTACCTATGTGCTTCAGCTAACTCAGCCATCCGTTGATCCATCAACAGAGCAGAACAAGAGAAGGAAATCAGGACCCAACAAGTACTTTCCCGCCGAGCTCCCCGGAGCCGCCGGCAAGGATGTTGCCGAGGACACTAAACCCGCCACAGGACGGCTAGCTCCGGCAGGACGCCTAGCCCTCGCCGTCAAGACAGCCGCCCCTATAGCGGAGGAAATGCCTTTAGTCCTCGCCGTCGAGCCTCAGGCTCCAGCGTGGGCACAGCATACCGTCCGATTCCTGCAGACAGGGGAGCTTCTTGAGGAGCAGGAAGAAGCGGAGAAAGTAGCCCGTCGCTCTGCCATGTACCAGTTCATCGATGACGTCCTGTACACGAATGGTGTGAAATTGAAGTGCATCCCTCGAGAGGAAGGACTGGAGCTGTTGGCAGAGATACATGGAGGCATATGTGGATCCCACATTGGGTCGAGAGCCCTTGCCGGCAAGGCGTTCCGGCAAGGTTTCTTTTGGCCCACCGCCCTCCAGGATGCAACGACACTCGTCACCAGGTGTGAGGCGTGTCAGTTCCATTCAAGAAAGCTTCATGAACTAGCTCAAGCCCTTCAAACCATTCCTCTCTCCTGGCCCTTCGCGGTCTGGGGGCTCGACATACTGGGCCCCTTCCCCCGCGCTGTCGGGGGCTTTGAGTACTTGTACGTAGCCATCGACAAGTTCACAAAGTGGCCAGAAGTGGAGGCAGTGAGGAAGGTCACAGCTCAGTCAGCCGTCAAGTTCTTCAAGGGGCTAGTGTGCCGTTACGGTGTACCCAACCAGATCATCACCGACAACGGTACGCAGTTCACAAGCCGCACCTTCATGCAATATACTCAAGACCTCGGCAGCAAGGTCTGTTTCGCTTCCTTCGCTCACCAGCGGAGCAACGGCAAGCTGAGAGGGCAAATGCAGAAGTGTTGCGAGGCTTAAGGACCAAGACCTTTGACAAACTGCACAAGAGCGGAAGGCGCTGGATTGATGAATTGCCGGCGGTTCTTTGGTCAATCAGGACGACACCAAATTGAGCCACCGGCCAGACACCCTTTGCCCTGGTATACGGGGCAGAAGCATTTATCCCCACTGAACTCATATATGGGTCACCTCGAGTGCTCGCTTATGATGAGCTTGAGCAAGAGCAACTGCGGCAAGACGACGTGTTGCTCCTTGAGGAAGATCGTCTTCGGGTGGCTGTGAGAGCAGCACGCTACCAGCAAGCCTTGCACCGCTACCATAGCCGCAAGGTTCATGCCCGGAGCCTTGAGGAAGGCGACCTTGTTCTTTGGCGCATTCAATCAGCCAAGAATTCCAACAAGTTGACGCCGAAGTGGGAAGGCCCTTATCGGGTAATACGAGTCACCAGGCCCGGTGCAGTCCGCCTGGAGACCGAAGATGCCGTTCCGGTGAGCAACTCCTGGAACATCGAGCATCTTCGCAAGTTTTACCCATAAGGCACCGCTTGTCGGGCTTCCCGGCAAGCCACCCTTTTGTACAAGAATTGCCGATGATGCATGTAACCCTTTGTACAAAGCCAGGCGCAGACCCTGAGCATAAATGAAGCGCTGGCGCCCTAAGTTATAGCATGCATGCTAGATCGAGTCTCGTCCTTGGTTAGGGTTGATAGTGCTTAGCAGCGGCTAACCCCTAGCTTAGAGGTCGAGTGTGCGTCTCTTTGCCGTTCTTTTGTCTCCTTTGGTTCGCAGGGCTCAGATATCCTTGCCGGATCACTTGAGGATATAAAAAAAAGAAGAAGAGAAGAGGGACGGACCAGCATCTAGACCCCGACAAGCCAGTGTTGCCGGGGGCTGCAAGTACAAAGATTCACCCACGGCGAACCAGAGTTGCCGGGGGCTGCAGTCTCAGATAAGTTCTTCATCCCTTATCATGCATTCTCTTATGGACTGAGGTATGCGAAGCCTCGTTTCTTCCTAAGGCTACCGTGCTCCCCTAACTCTAGGCCCTAGAGCTTGTTCCTGGGGCCAGTTATGGTCGTAGTCGCGGCAGCAAAGGAACGAAACGAGGAGCCTAAACCTGCCTCCTCCCTGCCTCCGCCAAAAGCGTGAGAAAGGTCGAGCGGCGTGGGAAGACGGCAAGGCTTGCTGCCGGGCAAGGAAATGTCTGTCTTAGATATATCAAGGATTTACCCCTTGATGTGGGTTCTACCCGCAAGACAAGTGACCCGGCAAGCATCCCTTTTTCAGTAAAAACATTCCACTCAGGTACAGTTCATGGAGAATGAAAAACATGAATGATGGGATTACAAGCTTTAAATTCAGCTAAGGCCCGAAGGCTTACAAACTAAAAAGAGATAAGGTGCCCGTAATCCCTTTCTTGTCCCTCTTTTCAGGAGGCAGGTCAAGGAGGCGAAAAGGGCAAAAGGGGCGCCTAGACGAGCTACGGGTGGCAGAAGACACCAAGAGAACGTCCTGGTGGTCGTCTAAGGGCTGGATGGTGATGGCGGCGCCGGAGGCAGAGCTCGAAGACGAGGCGGCAGGACGTCAGCACGCGTCGAAGGCGTCGTGCCCACGTACTCCGAGTTGACGGCCTTGCCGCCCGCCCTCTTCCTCTTCCGCAGCCTCCCAATGCCAGCCGCCCAAGGAGACGACCCCGAGAAGTTCAAGGAGCCGGCGACGCGGATGATGGGGTTGCCGGTGCCGCACGGAGCGGCGCCCGACACCTAGTCGAACCGGTCATCCTGCCGCCTGCCACCCTCATCGTCGCTGCCGCTGTCCTCCTCGTCACTCCTGTTCGAGGAGGAGTCTTTGCTATCAGAGGAGCTCTCCACGCAGCACCTTGCTCGAGTCCCGAAGCACCCGAAGACCTTGACGGAGAGGAGACCGCCCTCCATCAGCTTAAAAAGGAGGGTGAGCCCATCCGTCAGGCGGTGGATGCGGGCGAACGTCTTCCGCCCTCGACCAAGATACATCACATTAGGGGCTGGGAAGTCGACGAGGACTCGCGTACCGCTGATTCCACAGCCCCTCATGTGTAGCCTCAGGGTCTCAGGCTGGTCCAGCTCCATCTCGCTCGCGAACGGAGTCGGGAGATGAAGGCGACGGTGAGGCGGCCGCCGCAGCCTGACGAAGAACTCGCAAGGGTCGTCCCCGACGTGGCCCTCCATGGGGAGAGGAGCTGCTGGCGGAGGCGAAGCCGGCGCGCCGCCCCGTCCTCCTCTTCCTCGAGCGCCTCGGCCTCGCCCACGGCCTCGCCCTCTCCCCCTTCCCCTCGCGGCTGGCTCTGCCGCCACAGGTGCAGGAGGAGGAGGGACGCGTTGTCGAGCGGCGACCCTCGTCGCCACCGTCGAAGGACCAGGGTTCCCTTTCTCCATGGAAAATGAGAGGGAGGGGAGCAGAAGCTGAAGAAGTGAGATAGAGGAATGCAGGGCACCGACCCCCCGCTCTTTATAAAGCATTAGGGTGGGGGCTCGACCGCCCCATTCCACCAATAAAGACATGAATGGCGCAGGAGACCGGGGCCGATCCGCCGCCCCAGCCCGCGACGGCTCGGCTTCCTGCCTTCTCCAACTGCCACCCCAGGCGCCGCCGTGTGGAGAACGTGCAGGACCGAAGCTACGGGTGAGGTGACTTCTCCCCGCCCCGTGATTAAAGGGGGTGGGCGCCTTGAAAAACCACGCCTCGGCCTCGTCCAGTAAATGGGCCGCGCCTTCACGCCTCCCTCCGTTTATGGGGAAGGCGCGAGCCGCCCCCTTTTACTACGACGTGACACATGCATGCAGAGATCAGCCTCACGCATGCCGCCCACGTCACGCACGCCCCCCCACGACGCGCCACGCGCGGGAAGCGTGGGAGGCGCAGCGCGCGAAGAAACTTACCGCAGTAGAAACCGCGCTGCCTGCCCGCGCACCGTTCTTGGGCCTGGCCCAACAACGCGTTGCGCTCATGTGTGGCCCAGGCCCGGGGGCTCCTGTCGATGTACAAAAAGAGGGGGTACACTTTTTGTACCCCTATGACTATGCACGAGCAGTCTGAGCCACGGGCGCCGCCGCACCGAGCGCGGCAAGGGAGGTAGAACCAAGGTAAGGCCGAAGCCAAAGAGGAGCAGAACGACGCCAAGACCAAGACCACAAAGAGCAAAGGGGACGAAGCAGGCCCCACCCCCCCCCCCCCCCGGTGAGGTCCTTGCCAGGAGGCGGTTTTAGCAAACCCGGCAAGACCCTTGCCGTGGCAGCCACGCCCCACACCTACGGAGCGGGTCACCCTTGAGTCCACTGCCCCCATGGGGCAAGGATTCGGGAGGCATCCCCGTGGTGGTATGTAGATCTTTGTGAAGACATTCAAGACCAGATGCACACTTTAGAAGATGACGGTCCTTGGCGGGATCCTAGCCAAGGAAAACCACAAGGCCCCCGGCAAGAGCTTTGCCGGGGATGGCAGCAAGCGCCATGGCAAGACCCTTGTCAGGACCCCGGAAAGACCCTTGCCGGGGCCGCGGCAAGGCCCTTGCCGAGGACACCCGCGGGGCCACCGTCAGACCCGCACCAGTCGCGCCTCCACCACCGTTCGCATGCAGCTGCCGACCCAACCAGCTGGGCAGGCACCTGCGTGGCGGCATGCAGATCCTCGTGGAGACCTACCGCCGCGCCACCTCAGCTTCCTGCCCGCCTACATGGCATCACAGGCACCGCTGGCCAGGGCGCGTGTTGACGCAGGAGAGAGCGGCGACGGACGAGACGGGGCTCTCCCCCGCCCCCGATAAAGCAGGGACACCTAAGCAAGGCGCATTAAATGCACCTTGTCATGTAATATGAGGGATAACCTCGCATCACTGTACCCTTTCCACCTCCTGTGTGCCACTGTGGCAGCCCCTTTCCCTATAAAAGGAGGCCCCAGGCGACCAGGAAGAGGATTCGGCTTTTTGGAGCTCCTCACGCCCCATAGCTAGCTCAAGAACACAAGCATATAATCCACCAAAGCAGGAATAGGGTGTTACGCATCTTCGCGGCCCGAACCTGGGTAAAGGAATCGTGTACTGCCTGCTCGATCCGCTCTTCTCACGACCCCCGTGCCCTGCAACCACGGAAAGGGATTCCCGTGATCCCATAGGTGTCGTTTCCCATCGACACTACTCCATCGTCGCCGGTGAGGAAGAGCTTCACTGCCTCGACCTCGTCGCCGTCGTACTCGTGCGGGCCGCGGAAATCTTCACTTCGCCGCCGCCGTAGACGTCTTCCTCCGCCGAGTTAGGGCATGGAAGATCTACACTGATGAACTTCACTTCTCCACCTCACTGTTCATCGTGTTCTTCATTCATGGTAAATTAAAAGTTACTTTTACTGCCCTATTTGATTCGAATGTTTTCTAAAAAATCTCACACACAAAACACCTCACAAGTCATCTGTTCTTGATTTGTTTCTCTAGGCATCATTTTTTTCAAGATTCCTCAATTGTGTGGATTTTCGATCTATACAACTCTGGAACCTAATACAAAGAACGCTTAGTGAAATTCTTCAAGACTCATCTGGTCAAATTCCTCAAAATTGTTCTTTTTAAAAAACCTTCTGAGAACACATATGACCTCTCCAAATTCCTCGCAACTATACTCTGTTCACAGGTACTCATGTCCGCTGCTGAATGACTAGGTTCTCATCAACTTAACTCATTTGCAGCGTTCCTCGAAGAAAAGTTGCATGCTTCTTCAGATAATTCGATTGTTCAAATTCCTCAGCTGAAGAATATGACAGACGGTAAGAGACCACAGAAAGGAGGAAAGAAGCCTGAGGTCATGACTGCCTTTGAGATCCCTGATGACATATACAAATAGTATTGCACTCCTGATGAGGCCAAGTTTGGTAAGGAGAATAAAAATCAGCGCAAGGTGCGCATCCAGAGGATTGAAAGGAGATGGGCAAGAGAATGGAGGGAGTACAGGTATGTAACTCCAAAGTACATGAAGAAATTCGCTCTCAACCCTCCATGCCTAAGAGCTCCTTTGGCACCTGGCCAAGTAGCAGATCCCACCAGCCTCAAGCGCGGTGAGGACTTTCCTAAAGAATGGGCCAAGCGCCAAGCCAAGTTGGCCAAACAAGCAAAAGAAGCACTGAGGAAATTCAATGAAGACTCTGCTGTTGCTGCTGCCACTGAGGCCTCTGTCAAGCCGAAGAAATCAATGGCAAAGAAGCCTGCACGCAAGCCAAGTGCTTCACCTACAGTGCCCTTAAGGCCTAGTTCCTCAGCAATGCCCTCACGGCCAGAATCTTCAAAGTCCTCAAGGCCAATTCCTCATGCTGCTCCTGCTCCTCCAAAATCCTCAGCTCCTCCAAAGTCCTCAGCTGTTCCGACAAAGTCCTCAGCACCTGTGCATCTTGCCACGTGCCAAAGGACTACAGGCATCTCCATTGCCTCTGGTGTCTCTGCAAGTTCCTCAACTGCAACAAGTTCCTCAGCTGGCCCCTCTCTGCTGAAGACAAAGGCTACTGCTGGATGAGGTCCTCGCCCTAGTCCTAAGAAGAAGTAGGTGGCCTTCCAAGTGCCCTCTGATGATGATGAGGCCGATGAAGAAGAACTTGCCGAAATCATCAGAGACAGGCAAGCCAAGGCCTCTAGTGCCAAAGGAAGCAATGTGCCTCTGCTTTTGGATCCAAGGTTGATCCTGGACTTCATCGATCTATGGCACAAAGATCCCAACACCCCTTTGCCGGAGATGAACCTCACTCCTGGTCAAAGTCATGTCTTGACTGCTTTTATTGAAGAAGAAAAATGAAAGTATGAGAAGGCCAGACAGATCAAGAAATCACAGTACAGAAAAGAGAAACTGCTGAAGAAAAATGTTGTCAAGATGACAACTGAAGAACTCGTCAAGATGCAGGCTGACATCAAAACCCTCAGCGATGAATTTGATGCTTATTATGCTGATTGGAAAGGAGCCAAAGTCAGGTTTGTAAAACTGACTGAGAAGTTCACCAATGTTGCAGCTCCATCGCAACAAGAAATTCCTCAGGCTATAGCATCTGCTCAGCCTACTGAAGAACATGCCAGCACCGCTGATGACATTCAGGCCGCTGAAGAAAATGTAAGTTCCAGGGCTGATGACTGCATTCCAGTCGCTGAAGAAACTGCCAGGGCATCCACTAGTGGTGCGCCTGAAGAAACTGAAGAAGTCAGGGCAACTGCATCAGTTGCGCCTGAAGAAAATGAACCAGATTCCTCAGCTCCTCTTGCGCCTACACCCACTCCAATCCTTCCATCTGCATCAGATGTGAAGAAGACCAAGGCTGCAGAGTGTGCTGCAGTGAAGAAAAGGAAAGCATCAGCTGCTTCAGATTCTTCAGCTCCGAAGAAAATGAAGCCTATGACAAGTTCATTTGCCAATCCCATTGATGTTGTTCCAATCTCAACCATGCCATCAAAGGACCTTGTTCCTTTTGGTGAAGAGTATGAGATCCCTAGCGGATCTGATGAAGAAAATCATTCTGCTGCTTCGTCAGAGCAGATTGATGAAGAAATTGAAGTGGATAAGATCCCTTCAACCCCTGCTATTTCCTCGCCTATGCCTCAGTTCACAGCTGAAGAGGCTGGCGTTGAAGAAATGGAAGATGAAGACGTGGATATTGGGAGTACTACGCCAGTGATGAATGATGACTTTTGGGAAAGTCAGCACCCCAATTCTCCACTCTTCACCCCTCTACAGCAAATCCCTCAGTCCCCTGCACCAACTGTTCCAATGGGCTCTGAAGAAACTCATCCCACCTCATATGTGCGTGAAGAAATTCCAGCCACTAGTGCTGAAGAAACTGCTGCTACTGATCACTTGAACACGCAAACTGCCACTGAAGAGGAACCAGAAATTCCCCAGTCTGAAGAACCTGAGATTGCGATTCCTGAGGTTGTGATGCAACTCACTGACACTCCTCTGCCCAAGCCAAAGGATCCATTCTCACGCAAGCAAAAGTTCAAGGCTGAATATTTATATGGCAAGCATGAATTCTTCACAGACTACAACCCTTATGACTCTGCTCGCATTAGAAAGAGGCGTTTCTGGACTGCCAGTCAGACAAATTTCTATTCCTCAGTGCTATTCAACAAAGACAAAGTCTTTTATCATGCGCACATTCCTCATGTGGATATGGAATCCCTGCCTTGCTTCGAGCCAGTCCTCATTGATGTGGACACAGACCTAGGGTAGGGTAATAGGCCTGACCTATACGTCCTACCTAAGGTTCTTGTCCTAAGAACAAAGAAGTTCAGGAATCAGAAGAAGGGATCCATCAAAGGTGTCGAGCGAAGTCCACTCGACCTATCAATCACTCAGAGACCACTCTTATCCAGGTCACTCGACCGTAAAACCACTCGACATATTAGAAGACCTAAAGCCGCTCTGCGCAGCACCGGTCGGGCATTTATTCACATACTTAATGATAATTTGTAGCACTTCAATACATGTGTTACCTGTAACGCCCCCTCTTAATGTACATTCAACCCTGTGTAACGGAGGGGAGCTGGGGTCTTGGCGCACTCTATATAAGCCACCCCCTCCTCTCGGACAGGGGTTGTCACAACCTGTAACTCACACGCTCATAATCCAATCGACCGCCTCCGGGCTCCGAGACGTAGGGCTATTACTTCCACCAAGAAGGGCCTGAACTCGTAAAACTTGCGTGTACAACTCCTCCATAGCTAGGATCTTGCCTCTACATCACCTAACCCCTATTCTACTATCAGACTTAGAACCACGACAGTTGGCACCCACCATGGGGCAGGTGTCTTAGCGACTTGTTGGAGAAGTTGCAATTTTTTCCGATTCCCTTCATCATGGTTTCAAGCGGAGGTTTGGCTGAGGGCCGCGAGATCTGTCTCGGCACGCTCGTGTTTGTCGCCGACGACTCCGCTTGGCTTCAGGAGGCTCCACTCGACGTCGACGCACTCCCTGTCCACGCGGCAACGCACTTTCGCGCGTGCATCCGCGGCGTCCTCCCGCGGCAGCCGTCGACCCAGTATCGATCGGCTCCTTTGGCGTCCTCCCTCCCTGTCGCCTGCCGGCGCAGACGTTCCGGTCGGTCAAGGCTTCAGTGGTGGGTGAGGCATGCGGTGGCTCGCCAGACGGCCACCCCCAAGTCGCGGCGATCAAGCCCGACGAAACTCTCTACAACCTGTTCGACTGGCTCCGCAGAGACAACATCCGAGTGCGACAGCAGTGATCCCGCAGCGGAGGTTCTAATGGTCGATGGACCTCACAGTCCTCCCGGCTTCCCCCGCGTTGACGGTGGCGACGGTGGAGGCGATCCGTCGCATGCCCACGAGGAGTATCTCCCCGAGCCCCTCTCTTCACAGCAGAGGGAAGAACTTCGTTGTCGGAACATGGATGCACTTCACACTCCTATCATTGGAGAAACCCTGAGGCCCGGGCCTTGGAGGACGCGCGCCTAGCCAACCTGGCTGAGCGCACTTGACTGGAGAACCTCCAGCATGCACTCGATGAGCGTGCGCGTTAGCGGGTCCCAGAATCCAGTCGACGTCAACTCTTTCCACCTCTGACTCAGGTATATCAAACTCCGATCCAAAATCTTACAGCTGCAGCTCGAATAGCAGAGTCCATTCAGCCCTCCCAGTCGGAAGCTGGCAGAGGCTTAATGCAGATTAGAGCTCTACTCCGGGCAGCGGGAGAACAGAACACAACTGTGTCACAGTCGCGGAATAGGATCCATAGCAGGTCTGTTATGACGGATACAGTTCAGTCGGCTCACAGCCCAAGATCGCCCCCGAGGCGTGAGGGACGTGGAGACCGGCGCGATCAATACAGAAATCGTGAGCAGTATGATCACCGACTCGATCACGACGATCGTCGTCGAGTGCCCACGCCTCCCC
Organism: Aegilops umbellulata; assembly: GCA_032464435.1. Classification (NCBI taxonomy): domain Eukaryota; kingdom Viridiplantae; phylum Streptophyta; class Magnoliopsida; order Poales; family Poaceae; genus Aegilops; species Aegilops umbellulata. The sequence goes on along the minus strand of CP136056.1, from coordinate 329,139,879 downwards.
CAAGGAGTGGATCATACGTTCCTCGACAAAATGATGACAGACTCCCTCACAGCGGTGGGCGAAGAATTCGAGTCGACCCTAGGGAACCAGGCTTTGATGCAAGATCTATTCTCGTTCAAGGTTTGGTCGACAGAAACAGAGCTCACAGAGAAGGCCATGATAGAGATTTACCAGCAAGCAGCAGAGTGCATGTCTCATATCCAGAGTGCTTCAGCAGAGCCATCAGGGCCGCAGTGATTCCTCCCAACTTCAGATTGGCGACTGGAGTCAGTAAGTTCACTAGAGAGTCCAACCCTGACACTTGGCTTGAGGACTACCGAGTGGCTGTACAGATTGGCGGCGGCAACGATGAAGTGGCCATGAAACACCTTCCTATGCTGTTGGAAGGCTCGGCCAGAGCATGGCTGAATCAATTAGCGCCCAGCAACATTTACAGTTGGGAAGATCTTGCTCGAGTGTTTGTCAGAACTTTGGAAGGAATATGCAAGCGGCCAGCAGGGTTGACAGAGCTGCAAGCTTGTGTGCAGAAGCCGAATGAAACTTTGAGGAACTATATCCAGAGATGGATCACGTTGCATCACACTGTGGAGAATGTGTCTGTTCACCAAGCAGTTTGTGCCTTCAAGGAAGGCGTCAAATATCGAGAGTTGAATCTGAAGTTCGGTCGGACCGGGGATATGTCTCTGAGTCGGATGATGGAGATTGCCACCAAGTATGCCAATGGTGAAGAAGAAGCGGCTCCGGAGTGGCAAGCACAAAACAGTCGCCCATGAAACCAGAGGAGGAAACTCCAGTCGGAAGCAGAAGCGCAAAGCCGAGCCAGCTACTCCTGGGGAAACCTTAGCCGTGACTCAGGGAAAATTTAAGGGGAAGCCTAAAGGGCCATGGAACCCTAAGAAAATAAAATATCAAGATGGAAAAGATGTGCTGGATTTGCCATGCCACATCCACATAAAGAAAGATGAAGAGGGCAAAATCATTTACCCGAAGCATACCACTCGACAGTGTCGACTCCTGATCTAGCAATTCTGAGAGAAACAACCCAAGGAGAAGGAAAAAGAGTCAGACAAAGTTGAGGACAAGGAGGAAAGTGATGATGGTTACCCTCACGTCAATTCCACTCTGATGATTTTTGCTAATGTTGAGAGCAAAAGTCGACTGAAAGTCATCAACAGAGAGGTGAACATGGTCGCTCCGGCGACACCCAGTTATTTGAAATGGTCTCAGACTGCTATCACATTCGACCAGTCCGATCACCCGACACACATAGCCACCCCTGGGAGGCAAGCATTGGTGGTCGACCCAGTCGTCGAGGGCACTCGACTGACTAAAGTCCTGATGGATGGTGGCAGTGGCCTGAACATTCTGTATGCAGAGACACTGAAAGGGATGGGCATTCCGATGTCCAGACTCAGTGAAAGCAACATGAGTTTCCACGGACTCATTCCAGGAAAGAAGGTTGAATCACTTGGCCAGATTGCTCTTAACGTAGTTTTCAGCGATTCCAAGAATTACCGCAAAGAAAAGTTGACATTTGAAGTTGTGGATTTCCAGAGTGCTTATCACGCCATTCTGGGCAGGCCAGCTTATGCACGTTTTATGGCTCGACCATGCTATGTGTACCTCAAATTGAAGATGCCTGGTCCTAAGGGCGTGATCACTATCACTGGCAATACAAAGAAGGTAGAAGAGTGCTTCCATAAGGGCTCGAAGATCGCCGATGCGCAGATGGCAATCGTAGAATTGCAGGAGTATCAGAAAAATGCAGATCCGAGTGATTTGCTACGAGCTAAGAAGCCTGCAACGGATTCAACATTCCAGTCGTCCGGTGAGACGAAACCGATTCATATCCACCCTACTGACACCAATGCTGCTCCGACCCATATTTCAACAACACTCGACTCCAAATAGGAAGAAGCGCTCACCCAGTTCCTCCGTGAGAACTGGGACATCTTTGCATGGAAACCCTCTGACATGCCAGGTGTTCCCTGTTGGAAATATGCCCTAGAGGCAATAATAAAAGCATTATTATTATATTTCCTTATTCATGATAATTGTCTTTATTCGTGCTATAATTGTGTTATCCGGAAATCGTAATACATGTGTGAATAACAGACAACAACATGTCCCTAGTAAGCCTCTAGTTGACTAGCTCATTGATCAATAGATATTCATGGTTTCCTGACTATGGGCATTGGATGTCAATGATAATGAGATCACATCATTAGGAGAGTGATGTGATGGACGAGACCCAATCCTAAACATAGCATAAGATCGCATAGTTCGTTTGCTAGAGTTTTCCAATGTCAAGTATCCTTTCCTTAGACCATGAGATCGTGTAACTCGCGGATACCGTAGGAGTGCTTTGGGTGTGCCAAACGTCACAACGTAACTGGGTGACTATAAAGGTATACTACGGGTATCTCGGAAAGTGTCTGTTGGGTTGACACGGATCGAGACTGGGATTTGTCACTCCGCTTGACGGAGAGGTATCACTGGGCCCACTCGGTAATGCATCATCATAATGAGCTCAATATGATCAAAGTGTTTGATCACGGGATCATGCATTACGGTACGAGTAAAGTGACTTGCCGGTAACGAGATTGAACGAGGTATTGGGATACCGACGATCGAATCTCGGGCAAGTAAAATACCGATTGACAAAGGGAATCGTATACGGGATGAATTGAATCCTCGACATCGTGGTTCATCCGATGAGATCATCGTGGAGCATGTGGGAGCCAACATGGGTATCCAGATCTCGCTGTTGGTTATTGCCCGAGAGCCGTCTCGGTCATGTCTGCATGTCTCCCGAACCCGTAGGGTCTACACACTTAAGGTTCGGTGACACTAGGGTTGTGAAGATATGTATATGCAGTAACCCGAATGTTGTTCAGAGTCCCGGATGAGATCCCGGACGTCACGAGGAGTTCCGGATTGGTCCGGAGGTGAAGAATTATATATAGGAAGTGCAGTTTCGGCCATCGGGAGTGATCTGGGGGTCACCGGTATTGTACCGGGACCACCAGATGGGTCCCGGGGTCCACCGGGTGGGGCCACCCATCCCGAAGGGCCCCATGGGCTGAAGTGGGAAGGGGGGCCAGCCCTTAGTGGGCTGGTGCACCCCCAAGGCCCACCCCCTGCGCCTAGGGTTGGAACCCTAGGGTGGGGGGGCCCACTTGCCTTGGGGGGCACTCCACCCCACTTGGCCGCCGCCCCCCTTGGGAGATTCAATCTCCCAGGGCCGGCGCCCCCCCAGGGGCCTATATAAAGGGGGGAGGGGAGGGGGGCAGCCGCACCCTTTGCCTTGGCGCCTCCCTCTCCCTCTCCAACACCTCCTCCTCCTCCATAGAGCTCGGCGAAGCCCTGCCGGAATACTGCAGCTCCATCACCACCACGCCGTTGTGCTGCTGCTGGAGCCATCTTCCTCAACCTCTCCTTTGCCTTGCTGGATCAAGAAGAAGGAGACGTTACGCTGACCGTACGTGTGTTGAACACGGAGGTGCCGTCCGTTCGGTGCTAGGATCTCCGGTGATTTGGATCACGTCGTGTACGACTACTTCATCCCCGTTCTTTTGAACGCTTCCGCTCGCGATCTACAAAGGTATGTAGATGCATCCGATCACTCGTTGCTAGATGAACTCATAGATGGATCTTGGTGAAACCGTAGGAAATTTTTTGTTTTCTGCAACGTTCCCCAACAGTGGCATCATGATCTAGGTCTATGCGTAGTTCTCTATTGCACGAGTAGAACACAATTTGTTGTGGGCGTAGATGTTGTCAACTTTCTTGCCGCTACTAGTCTTATCTTGCTTCAGCGGTATGGTGGGATGAAGCGGCCCGGACCAACCTTACACGTACGCTTACGTGAGACCGGTTCCACCGACTAACATGCACTAGTTGCATAAGGTGGCTAGCGGGTGTCTGTCTCTCCCACTTTAGTTGGAGCGGATTCGATGAAAAGGTTCCTTATGAAGGGTAAATAGAAGTTGACAAATCACGTTGTGGCTTTCACGTAGGTAAGAAAACGTTCTTGCTAGAACCCTAATTCAGCCACGTAAAACTTGCAACAACAATTAGAGGACGTCTAACTTGTTTTTGCAGCAAGTGCTTTGTGATATGATATGGCCAAAGTTGTGATGAATGATGAATGATCTATATGTGATGTATGAGATGTTCATGCTATTGTAATAGGAATCACGACTTGCATGTCGATGAGTATGACAACCGGCAGGAGCCATAGGAGTTGTCTTTATTTTTGTATGACCTGCGTGTCATTGAGAAACGCCATGTAAATTACTTTACTTTATTGCTAAACGCGTTAGCCATAGTAGTAGAAGTAATAGTTGGCGAGCAACTTCATGGAGACACGATGATGGAGATCATGATGATGGAGATCATGGTGTCAAGCCGGTGACAAGATGATCATGGATCCCCAAGATGGAGATCAAAGGAGCTATGTGATATTGGCCATATCATGTCACGTTTATTATTTGATTGCATGTGATGTTTATCATGTTTTGCATCTTGTTTACTTAGAACGACGGTAGTAAATAAGATCATCCCTCATAATAATTTCAAGATGTGTTCCCCCTAACTGTGCGCCGTTGCGACAGTTCGTTGTTTCGAAGCACCACATGATGATCGGGTGTGATAGATTCTAACGTTCACATACAACGGGTGTAAGACAGATTTACACATGCAAACACTTAGGTTGACTTGACGAGCCTAGCATGTACAGACATGGCCTCGGAACACAGAAGACCGAAAGGTCGAGCATGAGTCGTATAGAAGATACGATCAACATGAAGATGTTCACCAATGTTGACTAGTCCGTCTCACGTGATGATCGGACACGGCCTAGTTGACTTGGATCATGTAATACTTAGATGACTAGAAGAGGGATGTCTATCTAAGCGGGAGTTCATTAAATAATTTGATTAGATGAACTTTATTATCATGAACTTAGTCTAAAATATTTACAATATGTCTTGTAGATCAAATGGCCAACGTAGTCCTCAACTTCAACGCGTTCCTAGAGAAAATCAAGCTAAAAGACGATGGCAGCAACTATACGGACTGGGTCCGGAACCTGAGGATCATCCTCATAGCTGCCAAGAAAGATTATGTCCTACGAGCACCGCTGGGTGACGCACCTGTTCTCCCTGCAGAATAAGACGTTATGAACGCTTGGCAGTCACGTTCCGATGATTACTCCCTCGTTCAGTGCGGCATGCTTTATAGCTTAGAGCCGGGGCTCCAAAAGCGTTTTGAGAGACATGGAGCATATGAGATGTTCGAAGAGCTGAAAATGGTTTTCCAAGCTCATGCCCGGGTCGAGAGATATGAAGTCTCCGACAAATTCTTTAGTTGTAAGATGGAGGAAAATAGCTCTGTCAGTGAACACATAGTCAAGATGTCTGGGTTGCACAACCGATTGACTCAACTGGAAGTTAATCTCCCGGATGAAGTGATCATTGACAGAATCGTCCAGTCGCTTCCACCTCGCTACAAGAGCTTTGTGATGAACTACAACATGCAGGGGATGGTAAAGACCATTCCTGAGGTATATGCTATGCTGAAATCAGCAGAGGTAGAAATCAAGAAGGAACATCAAGTGTTGATGGTGAATAAAACCACTAAGTTCAAGAAGGGCAAGGGTAAAAAGAACTTCAAGAAGGACGTCAAGGAAGTTGCCGCGCCCGGTAAGCAAGTTGCCGGGAAGAAGCCAAAGAATGGACCCAAGCCCGAGACTGAGTGTTTTTATTGCAAGGGAAGTGGTCACTGGAAGCGGAACTGCCCCAAATACTTAGCGGACAAGAAGGCCGGCAAAACAAAAGGTATATGTGATATACATGTAATTGATGTGTACCTTACCAGTACTCGTAGTAGCTCTTGGGTATTTGATACCGGTGCAGTTGCTCACATTTGTAACTCAAAGCAGGAGCTGCGGAATAAACGGAGACTGGCGAAGGACGAGTTGGCGATGCGCGTCGGAAATGGTTCCAAGGTCGATGTGATCGCCGTCGGCACGCTACCTCTACATTTTCCTACGGGATTAGTTTTAAACCTCAATAATTGTTATTTAGTGCCAAGTTTGAGCATGAACATTGTGTCTGGATCTCGTTTAATTCGAGATGGCTACTCATTTAAATCCGAGAATAATGGTTGTTCTATTTATATGAGAGATATGTTTTATGGTCATGCTCCGATGGTTAATGGTTTATTCTTAATGAATCTCGTACGTGATGATACACATATTCATAGTGTGAATACCAAAAGAGTTAAAGTTGATAACAATAGTCCCACATATTTGTGGCACTGCCGCCTTGGTCACATAGGTGTCAAACGCATGAAGAAGCTCCATGCAGATGGACTTTTAGAGTCTCTTGATTATGAATCATTTGACACGTGCGAACCATGCCTCATGGGTAAAATGACCAAGACCCCGTTCTCAGGAACAATGGAGCGAGCAACCGACTTATTGGAAATCATACATACCGATGTGTGCGGTCCAATGAGTGTTGAGGCTCACGGTGGCTATCGTTATGTTCTCACCCTCACTGATGACTTGAGTAGATATGGGTATGTCTACTTAATGAAACACAAGTCTGAGACCTTTGAAAAGTTCAAGGAATTTCAGAGTGAGGTTGAAAATCAACGTGATAGAAAGATCAAGTTTCTACGATCAGATCGTGGAGGAGAATACTTGAGTCACGAATTTGGCACGCACTTAAGAAAATGTGGAATAGTTTCACAACTCACGCCGCCTGGAACACCTCAGCGTAATGGTGTGTCCGAACGTCGTAATCGCACTCTATTAGATATGGTGCGATCTATGATGTCTCTTACCGATTTACCGCTATCTTTTTGGGGCTATGCTTTAGAGACTGCCGCATTCACTTTAAATAGGGCTCCATCGAAATCCGTTGAGACGACACCGTATGAATTATGGTTTGGGAAGAAACCTAAGCTGTCGTTTCTAAAAGTTTGGGGATGCGATGCTTATGTCAAGAAACTTCAACCTGAAAAGCTCGAACCCAAGTCGGAAAAATGCGTCTTCATAGGATACCCTAAAGAAACTGTTGGGTATACCTTCTACCTCAGATCCGAAGGCAAGATCTTTGTTGCCAAGAATGGATCCTTTCTAGAGAAAGAGTTTCTCTCGAAAGAAGTAAGTAGGAGGAAAGTAGAACTTGATGAAGTGTTACCTCTTGAACCGTAAAATGGCGAAACTCAAGAAAACGTTCCTGAGGTGCCTGCACCGACTAGAGAGGAAATTAATGATGATGATCAAGATGCTTATAATCAAGTTCCTACTGAAATTCGAAGGTCCACAAGGACACGTTCCGCACTAGAGTGGTACGGCAACCCTGTCTTGGAAATCATGTTGTTAGACAACGGTGAACCTTCGAACTATGAGGAAGCAATGGCGGGCCCGGATTCCGTCAAATGGCTGGAAGCCATGAAATCTGAGATAGGATCCATGTATGAAAACGAAGTATGGACTTTGATTGACTTGCCTGTAGAGCGGCGAGCCATAGAAAATAAATGGATCTTTAAGAAGAAGACAGACGCGGATGGTAATGTGACCATCTATAAAGCTCGACTTGTCGCTAAGGGTTATCAACAATTTCAAGGGGTTGACTACGATGAGACTTTCTCACCGGTAGCGAAGCTGAAGTCCGTCCGAATCATGTTAGCAATTGCCGCATTCTACGATTATGAAATATGGCAAATGGACGTCAAAACGGCATTTATTAATGGTTTCCTTAAGGAAGAATTGTATATGATGCAGCCGGAAGGTTTTGTCGATCCTAAGAATGCTGACAAGGTGTGCAAGCTCCAACGCTCGATTTATGGGCTGGTGCAAGCATCTCGGAGTTGGAACATTCGCTTTGATGAGATGATCAAAGCGTTTGGATTTACGCAGACTTATGGAGAAGCCTGCGTTTACAAGAAAGTGAGTGGGAGCTCTGTAGCATTTCTATACTATATGTAGATGACATACTTTTGATGGGAAATGATATAGAACTCTTGGACAACATTAAGGCCTACTTGAATAAAAGTTTTTCAATGAAGGACCTTGTAGAAGTTGCTTATATATTAGGCATCAAGATCTATAGAGATAGATCAAGACGCCTCATAGGTCTTTCACAAAGCACATACCTTGATAAGATATTGAATAAGTTCAATATGGATCAATCTAAGAAGGGGTTCTTACCTGTGTTACAAGGTGTGAAATTGAGCTCCGCTCAATGTCTGACCACGGTAGAAGATATAGAAGAGATGAGTGTCATCCCCTATGCCTCAGCCATAGGTTCTATTATGTATGCCATGCTGTGTACCAGACCTGATGTAAACCTTGCCATAAGTTTGGTAGGAAGGTACCAAAGTAATCCCGGCAAGGAACACTGGACAGCGGTCAAGAATATCCTGAAGTACCTGAAAAGGACTAAGGAAATGTTTCTCGTTTATGGAGGTGACGAAGAGCTCGTCGTAAAGGGTTATGTCGATGCTAGCTTCGACATAGATCTGGATGACTCTAAGTCACAAACCGGATACGTGTATATTTTGAATGGTGGGGCAGTAAGTTGGTGCAGTTGCAAGCAGAGCGTCATGGCGGGATCTACATGTGAAGCGGAGTACATGGCAGCCTCGGAGGCAACACATGAAGCAATTTGGGTGAAGGAGTTCATCACCGACCTCGGAGTCATACCCAATGCATCGGGGCCAATCAAACTCTTCTGTGACAACACTGGAGCTATTGCACTTGCCAAGGAGCCCAGGTTTCACAAGAAGACCAGGCACATCAAGCGTCGCTTCAACTCCATTCGTGAAAATGTTCAAGATGGAGACATAGAAATTTGTAAAGTGCACACAGATCTGAATGTCGCAGATCCATTGACTAAACCTCTCCCTAAGGCAAAACATGATCAGCACCAGAACTCTATGGGTGTTCGATTCATCACAATGTAACTATATTATTGACTCTAGTGCAAGTGGGAGACTAATGGAAATATGCCCTAGAGGCAATAATAAAAGCATTATTATTATATTTCCTTATTCATGATAATTGTCTTTATTCGTGCTATAATTGTGTTATCCGGAAATCGTAATACATGTGTGAATAACAGACAACAACATGTCCCTAGTAAGCCTCTAGTTGACTAGCTCGTTGATCAATAGATAGTCATGGTTTCCTAACTATGGGCATTGGATGTCAATGATAACGAGATCACATCATTAGGAGAATGATGTGATGGACGAGACCCAATCCTAAACATAGCATAAGATCGCATAGTTCGTTTGCTAGAGTTTTCCAATGTCAAGTATCCTTTCCTTAGACCATGAGATCGTGTAACTCCCGGATACCGTAGGAGTGCTTTGGGTGTGCCAAACGTCACAACGTAACTGGGTGACTATAAAGGTATACTACGGGTATCTCCGAAAGTGTCTGTTGGGTTGACACGGATCGAGACTGGGATTTGTCACTCCGCTTGATGGAGAGGTATCACTGGGCCCACTCGGTAATGCATCATCATAATGAGCTCAATATGATCAAAGTGTTTGATCACGGGATCATGCATTACGGTACGAGTAAAGTGACTTGCCGGTAACGAGATTGAACGAGGTATTGGGATACCGACGATCGAATCTCGGGCAAGTAAAATACCGATTGACAAAGGGAATCGTATACGGGATTAATTGAATCCTCGACATCGTGGTTAATCCGATGAGATCATCGTGGAGCATGTGGGAGCCAACATGGGTATCCAGATCTCGCTGTTGGTTATTTCCGAGAGCCGTCAAGGTCATGTCTGCATGTCTCCCGAACCCGTAGGGTCTACACACTTAAGGTTCGATGACGCTAGGGTTGTGAAGATATGTATATGCAGTAACCCAAATGTTGTTCAGAGTCCCGGATGAGATCCCGGACATCACGAGGAGTTACGGATTGGTCCAGAGGTGAAGAATTATATATAGGAAGTGCAGTTTCGGCCATCGGGAGTGATCTGGGGGTCACCGGTATTGTACCGGGACCACCAGATGGGTCCCGGGGGTCCACCGGGTGGGGCCACCCATCCCGGAGGGCCCCATGGGCTGAAGTGGGAAGGGGGGCCAGCCCTTAGTGGGCTGGTGCGCCCCCCAAGGCCCACCCCCTGCGCTTAGGGTTGGAACCCTAGGGTGGGGGGGCGCCCACTTGCCTTGGGGGGCACTCCACCCCCCTTGGCCGCCGCCCCCCTTGGGAGATTCAATCTCCCAGGGCCGGCGCCCCCAGGGGCCTATATAAAGGGGGGAGGGGAGGGGGGCAGCCGCACCCTTTGCCTTGGCGCCTCCCTCTCCATCTCCAACACCTCCTCCTCCTCCATAGAGCTCGGCGAAGCCCTGCCGGAATACTGCAGCTCCATCACCACCACGCCGTCGTGCTGCTGCTGGAGCCATCTTCCTCAACCTCTCCTTTGCCTTGCTGGATCAAGAAGAAGGAGACGTTACGCTGACCGTACGTGTGTTGAACACGGAGGTGCCGTCCGTTCGGTGCTAGGATCTCCGGTGATTTGGATCACGTCGTGTACGACTACTTCATCCCCGTTCTTTTGAACGCTTCCGCTCGCGATCCACAAAGGTATGTAGATGCATCCGATCACTCGTTGCTAGATGAAATCATAGATGGATCTTGGTGAAACCGTAGGAAAATTTTTGTTTTCTGCAACGTTCCCCAACATTCCCAGGGGACTGGCTGAGCATCGTTTGCGAGTCGACCCAAAAGTGAAACCGGTCAAAGAGCATCTTCGACGATCCGCCGTACAGAAGAGAAAGGTAATCGGTGAAGAAGTGGCTCGGCTCCTGGCAGCTGAGTTTATTCGAGAGATTTACCACTCCGAGTGGTTAGCTAATGTTGTCATGGTCCCTGTCGTTGTCAAAACCGGCGGATCTCGGGTAGGGGGTCCCGAACTGTGCGCCTAGGCGGATGGTAACAGGCTCCGAACACTTTCACAAGTGCGGCACCCTGAACTTATAGCATTATATGCATTGGCTCCGAATTATGATTTGGGTCAATAGTTGGGTTTGCCCGGCTCCTATGTTTTGGTGCCTTACGTTCCGCTATATCGGCTAAGGTAGCACTAGGAGAACTACTACGATTGTGCCCCAGTTAAGCTGGGCTGAGCACCTCAGTAGAGAAAGCTAAAACTGACTGTCATGATAAGGCGAAAGACCGGTCACTGTTCAAGCAGTTTTTTGGGTCCTTAAAGACTTATGCCGCTTAGAGCGAGGAACCGGATTCTGTCCAGCCAAGGCGTGGATAGCGCCCCGAACTCGGTCTTCCGAATACTAGGGGCTTCGTCGAAATTTGAAATTATAGAGTTCTATGGCTAAGTGAGAGTGTTCAAGCATTATAGTCCGATTGCCCTGTTTGTTGTGCTGAGCGCCTCCCTCGAAGGACCCAAACATGGGAAAAAGAGCGCTCAGGTTTATCCCGAACACCACAGCACTAGTGGCATGGGGGCAGAAGCCGACGACTGGCCATCTCTCAATTTTCAATAAACGGCTGCATAGAAAGTAATATTTTAAATTCAACAAGCATTGCTTAGCGCAAATGAACAAGTTTTCAGCGCACAGGATAATACGAGCTAGTTCATTCAAAAATTACATCTTTGGTACATTCATCCGCCACAAGGTGGGCACCCTTCAGAACATCCTTATAATAGTTCTCGGGTTTGCGATGCTCTTTCCCCGGCGGGGGCCTGTCCTTCACAAACTTCTCGCCGTCCAGCTTGCCCCAGTGCACCTTAGCGCGGGCAAGGGCCCTCCGGGCCCTTTCGATGCAGACGGAGCGCTTGATGACCTCGAGCCTTGGACAGGCCTCCACCAGCCGCCGCACCAGTCCGAAGTAGCTCCCAGGCAGGGCCTCTCCAGGCCACAGCCGAACTATGAAGCCTTTCATGGCCTGTTCGGCCGCCTTGTGGAGCTCGACCAGCTGCTTCAGCTGGTCGCTCAAGGGCACAGGGTGTCCGGCCTCAGCATACTGAGACCAGAACACCTTCTCTGTCGAGCTGCCTTCTTCGGCTTGATAGAATGCGGTGGCATCGGATATGCTACGGGGAAGATCTGCGAACGCACCTAGAGAGCTCCGGATCCGGGTAAGTAACAAGTAGCTTACTTTTATATGTCTGCTTTGCATAAAGAATGCCTTACCCGCCGCTATCTTTTTCACCGCATCCAATTCCTGGAGGGCCTTCTGGGCTTCGGCCTTGGCAGACTTGGCAGTCTCGATGGCCACGGCGAGCTCGGACGCTTGCGTCTTCGAGTCACGCTCCAAACTCTCATGTTTTTTCATGAGAGCCTGAAGATCTTGCTGCACCTCGCCGGCTTGCGCCTCAAATTTCTTCCTCTCTGTGCGCTCTGAAGGCGCTCTCTTCTCAGCCTCGGACAGCGCCTGCTTGAGGGTCGCCACCTTAGCTGTGGCCCCTGCAATAAGTAGCATAATCCTATCATTTTTTGCAATTGCATCTTTTTATATATTTCTATTAGGTATCTCTTACCTTCTTTCTCCTCGAGCTGCCGCTTGGCAAGGCCGAGCTCTTGCTCGGACCGCTCGAGACCCTGTTTCAGGGTGCCTACCTCCACAATCAGTGCGGCGGTCGCAAGCAGCGAAGCCTGCACACGCATATTGACTCTTTTTTGTTAGACTCCTGCGAAATTTCTTTGATCCTCTATTCGGCTTTTCTTTCTGAATGCCAAACGGAGCATCAGGGGCTACTGTCTATGCGGTAATACTTTTACATATTTTTCACTTACCTCGAAGCCTGTTAGAAGGCTGGCACAAGCTTCAGTCAGTCCGCTCTTGGTGGACTGAACCTTTTGGATCACCGTACTCATAATAGTACGGTGCTCCTCGTCGATGGAGGTGCCGTTAAGCACCTCCAGCAGATTGTCCGGCACCTCCGGTTGGACGGAGGCTGCCGGTTCAGAAGGCTTGCTCCTCTTGGAAGGAGTTCGCCTACGGCGGTCCGGAACCGTTGAAGATTCCGGCGCAGTGTCCGGCTCAAAGCCGGACTTGGATCCCTGGGGGGTCTTGTCCCCTTTACTCCCGGAGTCCGGAAGGTCGCCTCGTGGCTCTTCCAGGACCACCTCCTCTTCGCCCGGAGCTTGTCGCGACGCCACTTCAGTGTCGTCCGCAGTGCGGGGGGAGGCAGCGGGCGGAACTGAGTTCACGTCCGATGAATCCAGGGAGCCGCTCGACGATTCGTCGAGCCCAGCCTTGGGTGGACTGCATAATTACATTCGACATAAGGAACAGCTGTGCAACAAGGGAATGCTATGAGTTACTCTGGTATCCGAATACTTACGATCCCACCGGGCGCCTGGCCCTTTGCGGCCACTCCTCTTCGCCCTCGTCGGCGTCGGAGGAGTAGTCCGGAGGAAGGGTCTTCCCCTTCTTGGACCCTTCGGCCTCCCCTATTGGGGCGGCCTTCCTCTTCTTTCCTCCCCCCGCTGGAGGGGGAGAGGTTTCTTCTTCCTCCTCCTCGTTTTCATGGGAGGAGCGCTCTCAGATTCGTCGGAGGAAGAATCCAACACTTCCTGGCGCCGGGAACTCTTTCGAGTCCCCGTGGACTTCTTCTTGGCCTTCTTCTCCGGCACCACGTAAGGTGCCGGAGCCAGCAGCTTCGATAAACGAGCATCTGCTGGGTCTTCGGGCAAAGGGGCCGGACAGTTGACCTGTCCGGACTTCGCCTGCCACTCCTGTCAAAGGTAAGGGAGTTTAGATCCCGCATGGAGTCAAACTATGAGAAACAAATTTCCTGTAAAAGGTAAAGATAACTCACCGCACTAGCTGGACACTGCGTGCTGAACCCGCGGTCCTCGGATGCGGATGCGGGAGCTTCGGCGTCCTTGAATAGCACCTTCCATGCATCTTCGTACGTTGTGTCGAAGAACCTGCTCAAGGTTTGGTGCTGCGTCGGATCGAACTCCCACAGAGTGAAAGCCCGTTGTTGACACGGGAGGATCCGGCGGACGAGCATGACCTGGACTATATTGACAAGCTTGAGCCGCTTGTTCACCAGGGATTGGATGCATGTTTGCAGTCCGGTCACCTCTACCTCGTTGCCCCACGACAGGCCCGTCTCTTTCCAGGATGTGAGCCGTGTAGGGGGTCCGGATCGGAACTCGGGGGCTGCGACCCATTCAGGGTCACGCGGCTCGGTGATGTAAAACCACCCCGATTGCCACCCCATTAGGGTCTCCACAAAAGAGCCCTCGAGCCAAAGGACGTTGGCCATCTTGCCCGCCATGGCGCCTCCGCACTCCGCCTGGCTGCCGCGCACCACCTTCGGCTTGACGTTGAAAGTCTTGAGCCAAAGGCCGAAATGGGGGCGAATGCGGAGGAAGGCCTCGCACACAAATGGGTGGTGAGGAATACCAGGCCATAGTAGAACATGAGCCCCCGGACAAATGGGTGGTGAGGAAAACCCAGTCCGCGGAGGAAATGGGGAAGGAATACTACCATCCCATGGGGCCTTGGGGTGGGGAGAAGCTGCCCCTTTTCGGGAAGCCAGTGCGCGATGTCATTGGACAAGTATCCGTCCTTCCTTAGCTTTTTGACATGGCCCTCCGTAACTGAGGAGACCATCCACTTGCCTCCCGCTCCGGACATTGCTGGAGAAGGTTGAGGTGGGAAGTGCGGACTTGGGCGCTGGAGCTTGGGTGCGCAGGAGATGGATAGGCAGAGGAGGAAGAAGGCGTAGGTAAAAAGGTGGATCCTTATCCCCTTATATGGGCGGATGCGGCTATGCGTCCCCACCATCCTGGTAAAACTCGATTATCTCCCAAGCGTCGTGATAAATGGCGCGGTTGGGTTACCCACGTCCGTATTGATGAGAATCCCGTAAATGGGGGACACGATCTCTGCTTCGACAAGACGTGCCAAGGAAACCGCCTCGTGAAATGCGCTGAGGTGGGGAAGTAAAAACGAATAAAGGCTTGGCCGTAGTGTGATGTCATGCTACGGAATGTGTCAGCAGATCAGATTTGTGTTAATATTATTCTCCCTGTGGCAATATGTGGAAACTTATTTTGCAGAGTCGGACACTACCATTGGTGTTTACAAACTTTTATGAAGAACTTGGAGGAGGAACCCGCCTTGCAATGCCGAAGACAATCTGCGCGCCGGACTCGTCGTCGTTGAAGCCTGGTTCAGGGGCTACTGAGGGAGTCCTGGATTAGGGGGTGTTCGGATAGCCGGACTATACCTTCAGCCGGACTCCTGGACTATGAAGATACAAGATTGAAGACTTCGTCCCGTGTCCGGAGGGGACTTTCCTTGGCGTGGAAGGCAAGCTTGGCGATGCGGATATTCAGATCTCCTACCATTGTAACCGACTTTGTGTAACCCTAACCCTCTCCGGTGTCTATATAAACCGGAGGGTTTTAGTCCGTAGGACAAAATCCCAACATACAACAATCATACCATAGGCTAGCTTCTAGGGTTTAGCCTCCTTGATCTCGTGGTAGATCTACTCTTGTACTACCCATATCATCAATATTAATCAAGCAGGACGTAGGGTTTTACCTCCATCAAGAGGGCCCAAACCTGGGTAAAACATTGTGTCCCTTGTCTCCTGTTACCATCTGCCTAGACGCACAGTTCGGGACCCCCTACCCGAGATCCGCCGGTTTTGACACCGACAAGCACGGTCAATGCAGGCCGGCAGAGTGATGCCGAAGTCCCCAACATGGGGTAATGAAGTGTTGACGAAGCTCCCCGTCCAGCCGAGGTGACGTGGTATGTCAGTACACCGAGTTGATGATACTTCCCAACCCGGATCATTTTCCTGTGCACAAAAAATAGTGCAAACCAGAGATAATAGTAATAATAATAATTTAAAAAAATTGTTGCATAATAAATAATTTATGCAAAGTGAGTAATAAAAGAAATATGGCCTGGCGCCGAAGTCAATTCGATGCAGGGCGTCGGCGTGATATGGTAAAGGCGTGACAAAGCCTGAATTCACAGGTCGGTCCGAGTTCCGGATGCGGCGTTCGCCGGACTATATACAAAAACTGACCGAACCACCATGCGACCGTTAATGCGGCCACCATTTGATAGACCTGTGTACATATGATGGACAAACCAGAGTAATAATTCCTTGGTAAATATGAATCCAAACAAGCAAAAAATATTAGGATTAATAGCACCTGGTTTACTTGTTGTAGCAATCCGAAGAAAGGTGATTCCCAAAATTGGGACTCGATCCGCACACCCATTGCCTGATGGGCGATAAAGCGATGGCATGGCAATGCTGGCAAAGGTTGGCTTGCCGAGGCAAAGCCCTCGGTCCAGCTAATCGCGACGAAGCTGGTCGGCTGGTGACGCCAAAGTCACCGGAGTAGGTTGATGAAGAAATGATGAAGCCCCCAGTCCATCCGAGATGTCGAAGCCTCGATGTCAGACGGCGAGTCAAAGTAGGTCGGCGTGATGGACACCAGCTTGCAGGAGCAACAGTGCGGGCCTGCCGATGCAGGTCGTGACGTGGTCGATGCAGGCTTGATGAAGTGATCGTGCGGCGATGCGGTGTGCCCGCTCCGTGTGATCCGTGGGGCGGCGATGTTGGTGACGATTTATCCTTTGCAATACCGAACTCTTGTTCGGCTTGCCGAGATGATGATCCGAAGAAGTTGAGCTCGGCTCAATAAAGTGACAACGTGTCTAGCGCAGGTTGGCAGCCGTGGAGCAATGTTCCGGACTGGTTTGACACCAGCATGATGTTGAAGATCATGTTCAAAAGATTGTAAAGTTAGTGGGATGTGTTCGGGAACAAAACACAATACCCCATACAAAACTTCCTTCAAAAAGGACGTCCGAAATCCTGTTCATAAAAAAGACGAACTCGGGTCGGATTCGTTTTCGCGTAGAAAACAGATCCGAAAAGTGTTGCACTAATCGAAATGTTCCCGGAGTTTGGACGGTCGGATCGAGCTGAAATTTTGAGGGGTGGTAGATATAGGAATTCCGCAGCCGATCAACGGTTGGATCTTCCAAAGGAGGTCCGAGCTAGAAGCGGGACAGCACGCCCTAAACTCACCCAGATTCTCGTCCAGATTTGACAGGGCTCCGGTATATCGTGATTGTCGGAGATTCCTCCATCGGATCTCGACGAAATTTAGCGTGGCTGTTGTAGACGTAATTCTGCACTATTCCACCGAAGCAATCGTGAAACCGAAGCTCGAGGAGGCAGTGATGGCGGATACAAGTTCACTGTTCAGAAAAACAGTACGGTCGCCCGAGGGCAATGTTGACGTTGAGCCCCCGGGCTCCCTGGATGATTCCTCCATGATCTTGATAGAGATCGGAGCTGATGTTGATGAAGGCCTTCATCCGAACATGACGATCGGAGGTAGGGCGCATTCCTTGGTCGAACCAAGGTGACATTTCGAGCTGGTGACGAAGATGCCGAAGTCGCAGTTGATCTGCAGGCGAGCCATCGACCTTTTGCCGAACACACAACAGAACTCTCAATGAAAGCACCAATGTCGGTGTCAAAATCGGCGGATCTCGGGTAGGGGTCCCGAACTGTGCGTCTAGGCGGATGGTAACAGGAGACAAGGGACACGATGTTTACCCAGGTTCGGGCCCTCTCTATGGAGGTAATACCCTGCTTCCTGCTTAATTGATCTTGATGATATGAGTATTACAAGAGTTGATCTACCACGAGATCGTAGAGGCTAAACCCTAGAAGCTAGTCTATGATTATGATTGTGTTTGAGATTGTCTATTGACTAGCCTGGCCTCGGTTTATATAATGCACCAGAGGCCTAGGATAACAAGAGTCCTAGCCGAATACGCCGGTGGGGAGGAGTCCTTGTCTTGATCGCCAAGTCTTGTGGAATCTTCCTTGTATGCGGCAGCTGTCCGGACTAGCCCATGAGTATACGGCCATGGGGTCCTCGGCCCAATCTAACAGATCGGGAGATGATGTGGTGAGTACCCCCTAGTCCATGACACTGTCAGTCCCTAAAAAGGACGACTCACTTCGCGTGTGCATTGACTTCAAGCATATCAATCGAGCCTGCCCGAAGGATCACTTCCCTCTCCCTCGCATCGATCAAATAGTCGACTCGACTGCAGGATGCGAGCGTTTGTCCTTTTTGAACGCTTATTCCGGGTATGATCAGATTCGTCTGTATGGACCCGATGAGATTAAAACAGCCTTCATCACTCCATTCGGGTGCTTCTGTTATGTCACAATGCCATTCGTCCTGAAGAACGCTGGAGCCACATTCATGCGGATGATTCAGAAGTGTTTACTCACTCAAATCAGTCGGAATGTGTCGGATTCACGAGTTCCGGCAGACCCTTAAGGTTCGAACTCTGGGGTGCGCGCGTAGATCTTGCCCCCTACCTCTCCGTCTCGTAAGGATCTAACTACTAGAAGAACAACACAAGAGACACAGGGTTTATACTGGTTCGGGCCACCATTGTGGTGTAATACCCTACTCCAGTGTGGTGGGTGGATTGCCTCTTGGGCTGATGAGGAAGAACAATACAAGGAAGAACAGCCTCGCGAGGGTCTGTTCTTGGCTAGGGGATGAACTGCTAGGGGGAGTTCGATCGCCCTTCTCTCTCTCTCTAGATGCTGGATTCGGTCTCTTCCTACCCTGGGGGTGGCTAGTCCTATTTATAGGCAAAGGCCCTGGGCCTCTTCCCAAATATTGAGTGGGAAGGGCGCCAACAATTGGCCAATTTGAAGGGGAACATCTGGTACACTTATCCTGACTAAAGTTGGTCTTCGCCTGCCAAAGGCCCTGTGGTGACGTCGTCCTGGGCTCCATGGTGACCTCCTTCCCACCGTTGGACTGGTCTTGGTCTCGTTGCACCAAAATGGGTGCCTTTGCTTGATCCTCTCGCCTGCGCTTGCCCCCTTTGCACCAAAGAGGAAAGGGAGACGCTGCGCGGGCTGGCGCCCGCCTGGCACCCTTGGTCGTCATGGCTTGCGTCATGGGCACCTCGTGAGGTACCCGCCTTGATCTCTCTGCCTCCTCGCGAGCCAGCCTAAGGAGGCCGTGCTTGAGGAAGCGCCGTGTCGTCCGCCTCGCGAGGCTTGGCCCCTCGCGAGGGTCTTGAGCCTTGTGCTATTGAAGACGGGCCACGCTGGGCCCCCATTTGAGCTACGCCACAGGCCGCAGGCAGGCAAGTCTGGGGACCCCCGTTCCCAGAACGCCGACAGAATGTGGAAGCATACATGGATGACATCATGGTCAAGTCACGTAAAGGTTCCGAACTACTGGCTGACCTTGCCGAAACCTTTGCCAACCTCAGAAGGTACGATATGAAGCTTAATCCATCAAAGTGCACATTCGGAGTTCCAGGAGGAAAATTACTCGGCTTTCTCGTTTCCGAACGAGGGATCGACGCTAACCCTAAGAAAGTGGGTGCCATACTCCGGATGAAACGCCCCGTGCGTGTGCATGATGTCCAGAAGCTTACTGGTTGCTTGGCCGCCTTAAGTCGATTCATTTCTCGACTCGGTGAGAAGGCACTGCCTCTCTACCGACTGATGAAGAAGTCAGATAAGTTCGAGTGGACTCCTGAAGCTGATGCAATGTTTGCAGAGCTGAAAGCTCTGCTTTCCACCCAGGCGGTGCTTGCTGCTCCAGTCAGCAAAGAGCCGTTATTGCTTTATATTGCAGCCACTAGACAGGTCATCAGTACAGTACTTACGGTCGAGTAGGAAGAAGGAAAAGCATATAAAGTTCAGCGCCCAGTGTATTATGTTTCTGAAGTTTTGACTCCATCAAAGCAAAGATATCCTCATTATCAGAAGCTTGTTTATGGGATTTATATGACCACGAAGAAGGTTGCACATTACTTCTCTGATCACTCAATTACAGTCGTCAGCGACGCTCCATTGTCACAGATTCTGCACAACACAGACGCAACTGGTCGAGTGGCAAAGTGGGCGATTGAACTCCTTCCCTTAGATATCAAGTTTGAGGCAAAGAAAGCTATCAAGTCCCAAGCAATAGCAGATTACCTCGCCGAGTGGACTATATTGGGCTTTATTTTCCACTTTAATATTATTTTTGGGACTAACCTATTAACCGGAGGCCTAGCCCAGAATTGTTGTTTTTTGCCTATTTCAGTATTTCGGAGAAACACAATATCAAACGGAGTCCAAACGGAATAAAATCTTCGAGAACGTGATTTTCTCACCGAACGTGATCCAGAGGACTTGGACCCTACTCCAAGAAGTACCGGGGGCGGTCACGAGGGTGGGGTGCGCCCCCCAACAGGGCGCCCCCCCTACAGGGCGTGCCCCCTGCCTCGTGGGCCCCTCGGTGCTCCACCGACATACTCCTTCCTCCTATATATACCTACGTACCCCCAAACGATCAGAACATAAGCCAAAAACCTAATTCCACCGCCGCAACCTTCTGTATCCACGAGATCCCATCTTGGGGCCTGTTCCGGAGCTCCGCCGGAGAGGGCCGTCATCACGGAGGGCTTCTACATCATCATAGCCTCTCCGATGAAGTGTGAGTAGTTTATCTCAGACCTTCGGGTCCATAGTTACTAGCTAGATGGCTTCTTCTCTCTTTTTGGATCTCAATACAAAGTTCTCCCCCTCTCTTGTGGAGATCTATTCGATGTAATCTTCTTTTTGTGGTGTGTTTGTTGAGACCGATGAATTGTGGGTTTATGATCAAGTCTATCTTTGAATAATATTTGAATCTTCTCTGAATTCTTTTATGTATGATTGGTTATCTTTGCAAGTCTCTTCGAATTATCAGTTTGGTTTAGCCTACTAGATTGGTTCTTCTTTTCATGGGAGAAGTGCTTAGCTTTGGGTTCGATCTTGCGGTGTCCTTTCCCAGTGACAGAAAGGGCAGCAAGGCACGTATTGCATCACTGCCATCGAGGATAACAAGGTGGGGTTTATTTCATATTGCATGAATTTATCTCTCTACATCATGTCATCTTGCTTAAAGCGTTACTCTGTTTCTAACTTAATACTCTAGAAGCATGCTGGATAGCGGTCGATGAATGGAGTAATAGTAGTAGATGCAGAATCGTTTCGGTCTAATTGTCACGGACGTGATGCCTATATACATGATCATACCCTAGATATTCTCATAACTATGCTCAATTCTGTCAATTGCTCAATAGTAATTTGTTCACCCACCGTAGAATACTTATGCTCTCGAGAGAAGCCACTAGTGAAACCTATGGCCCCCGGGTCTATTCTCATCATATCAACCTCCATCACTTTAATTTTTCTTTGCTTTTTTACTTTGCCTTTTACTTTTCACTTTGCATCTCTATACCAAAAATACCAAAAACATTATCTATCAGTTCTCACTCTCGTAAGTGACCGTGAAGGGATTGACAACCCCTAATCGCGTTGGTTGCGAGTTGCTATCGTTTTGTGCAGGTACGAGGGACTTGAGCGTGGCCTCCTACTGGATTGATACCTTGGTTCTCAAAAACTGAGGGAAATAAATACTTACACTACTCTGCTGCATCATCCTCTCCTCTTCGGGGAAAACTAACGCAAGCTCAAGAGGTAGCAAGAAGAATTTCTGGCACTGTTGCTGGGGAGGCTTACGCAAAAGTCAAGTCAAGATTTGGACTCCCGACAACGAGCCATTTCTGGCGCCGTTGCCGGGGAGTCTACGCAATAAGTCAACATACCAAGTACCCATCAGAATCCCTATCTCTCGCATTACATTAGTTGCCATTTGCCTCTCGTTTTCCTCTCCCCCACTTCACCCTTGCCGTTTTATTTGCCCTCTCCTTCTCCTTCTCCTTCTTTTTTCCGTTTGCCTTTTTTCTCGCTTGCCTTTTGTTTTCTCGTGTGTTGGATTGCTTGTTTGTCGCGATGGCTCAAGATACTACCAAATTGTGTGACTTCACCAATACCAATAATAATGATTTCCTTAGCACTCCGATTGCTCCTCTTGCCAATACTGAATCTTGTGAAATCAGTACTGCTTTGTTGAATCTTGTTATGAAAGATCAATTCGTCGGCCTTCCTGGTGAAGATGCCGCTACTCATCTTAATTGCTTCATTGATTTATGTGATATGCAAAAGAAAAAAGATGTCGATAATGATGTTGTTAAATTGAAGCTATTTCCTTTTTCGCTTAGAGATCGTGCTAAAGCTTGGTTTTCGTGTTTGCCTAAAAATAGTATTGATTCTTGGAACAAGTGCAAAGATGCTTTTATCTCTAAGTATTTTCCTCCCGCTAAGATTATCGCTCTTAGAAACGATATTATGAATTTTAAGCAACTTGATTATGAACATGTTGCACAAGCTTGGGAGAGAATGAAATTAATGCTACATAATTGTCCTACACATGGGTTGAACTTATGGATGATTATACAAAAAAATTATGCCGGATTGAATTTTGCTTCTAGAAATCTTTTAGATTCGGCCGTGGGAGGCACTTTTATGGAAATCACTTTAGGAGATGCTACTAAACTCCTAGATAATATTATGGTTAATTATTCTCAATGGCACACTGAAAGATCTACTAATAAAAAAGTGCATGCGATAGAAGAAATCAATGTTTTGAGTGGAAAGATGGATGAATTTATGAAATTATTTGCTACTAAAAGTGTTTCTTCTGATCCTAATGATATGCCTTTGTCTACTTTGATTGAGAATAATAATGAATCTATGGATGTGAATTTTGTTGGTAGGAATAATTTTGGTAACAATGCGTATAGAGGGAATTTTAATCCTAGGCCTTATCCTAGTAATCCTTCTAATAATTATGTAAATTCCTACAACAACTCTTATGGAAATTTTAATAAGATGCCCTGTGAATTTGAGAATAGTGTCAAAGAGTTTATGAATTCACAAAAGAATTTCAATGCTTTGCTTGAAGAGAAATTGCTTAAAGTTGATGATTTGGCTAGGAACGTTGATAGAATTTCTCTTTAGGTTGATTCTTTAAAGCTTAGATCTATTCCTCCCAAGCATGATATCAATGAGTCTCTCAAAGCCATGAGAATTTCCATTGATGAGTGCAAGGAAAGAACTGCTAGGATGCATGCTACGAAAGATGCCTTTATTAAAACATGTTCTTCCAACTCCTATGAAAATCAAGATGAAGATATAAAAGTTATTGATGTGTCCCCTATCAAATATTTGTTTTGCAATATGAATATTGATGAAACTGAATATGATCTTCCTTTACCTAGAAGGCGTTCTAAAAATTCAGAGTATTTAGACCTTTATGATGAAATTGATGAAAGTGGGATTGAAAGAAATAAAACCCTAGATGTTGCTAAACCCACTATATTGGATTTCAAGGAATTTAATTATGAAAGTTGCTCTCTAATTGATTGTATTTCTTTGTTGCAATCCGTGCTAAATTCTCCTCATGCTTATAGTCAAAAGAAAGCCTTTACCGAACACATTGTTGATGCCTTGATGCAATCCTATGAAGAAAAACTTGAGTTGAAGTTTCTATCCCTATAAAACTCTATGATGAGTGGGAACCTACTATAAAAATTGAAATTAAAGATCATGAGTTTTATGCTTTCTGTGATTCGAGTGCTAGTGTCTCCACTATCCCCAAAACTTTGTGTGATTTGCTAGATTTCCATGACTTTGATGATTGCTCTCTAAACTTGCATCTTGCGGATTCCACTATAAAAAACCTATGGGTAGAATTAATGATGTTCTTATTATTGCAAATAGGAATTATGTGCCTGTAGATTTTATCGTTCTTGATATAGATTGCAATCCTTCTTGCCCTATTATTCTTGGTAGACCTTTCCTTAGAACGGTTGGTGCGATTATTGATATGAAGGAAGGGAATATTAGATTTCAATTTCCATTAAAAAAGGGCATGGAACACTTTCCTAGAAAGAAAAATAAGATTGCCATATGAAACTATCATGAGAGCTACCTACGGATTGCCTACCAAAGATGGCAATACCTAAATCTATCATCGCTTTTATGCCTAGCTAGGGGCGTTAAACGATAGCGCTTGTTGGGAGGCAACCCAATTTTATTTTTGAGTTTTTTGTTTTTTTATTCTGTTTAGGAATAAATAATCCATCTACCTTCTTTTTAGATGTGGTTTTGTGTTTTAATTAGTGTTTGTGCCAAGCTAGACCTATTGGATCTTCTTGGATGATAGTTATTTGATCTTGCTGTAATTTCCAAAAACTTTGCGTTTAGTGCCCGAATTATTAAAAATCACCAGAACGTGATAAAATTCAGATTCCAATTGCTGCTGATCAATAAACAAATTGTCTAGGTCTTCTAATTTTGGTTGATTTTTTGGTATTTCATAAGTTTGCGTTAGTTACAGATTACTACAGACTGTTCTGTTTTTGACAGATCACTTAGATCTTTTCTTTTGAGTGCGTTGAATACTAAGAAAAGATTCAAGCATGATAATTGTTTTGAGATATGGAGGTGATAATATTAGAGTCATGCTAGTGGAAGTAGTTGTGAATTTAAAGAATACTTGCGTTGAAGTTTGTGATTCCCGTAGCATGCACGTATGGTGAACCGTTATGTAACGAAGTCGGAGCATGAAGTGTTTGTTGATTGTCCTCCTTATGAGTGGCGGTCGGGGACGAGCGATGGTCTTTGCCTACCAATCTATCCCCCTAGGAGCATGCGCGTAATACTTTGCTTTGATAACTTCTAAATTTTTGCAATAAGTATATGAGTTCTTTATGACTAATGGTGAGTCCATGGATTATACGCACTTTTTCCCATCCTTCCACCATTGCTAGCCTCTCCAATACCGCGCACTTTTCGCCGGTATCATACACCCACCATATATCTTCCTCAAAACAGCCACCATACCTACATATCATGGCATTTCCATAGCCATTCCGAGATATATTGCCAAGCAACTTTTCCACCGTTCCGTTTATTATGACACACTCCATCATTGTCATATTGCTAGCATGATCATGTAGTTGACATCGTATTTGTGGCAAAGCCACCATTCATAATTCTTTCATACATGTCACTCTTGATTCATTGCATATCTCGGTACCCCGCCGAGGGCATTCATATAGAGTCATATCTTGTTCTAAGTATCGAGTTGTAATTGTTGAGTTGTAAGAAAAATAAAAGTGTGATGATCATCATTTTTAGAGCATTGTCCCAAGTGAGGAAAGAATGATGGAGACTACGATTCCCCCACAAGTCGGGATGAGACTCCGGACGAAAAAGAAAAAAAGAAAAAAAGAGGCCATAAAAAAGAGAAAAGGCCCAAATAAAAAAATGAGAGAAAAAGAGAGAAGGGACAATGTTACTATCCTTTTACCACACTTGTGCTTCAAAGTAGCACCAAGATCTTCATGATAGAGAGTCTCGTATGTTGTCACTTTCATTTACTAGTGGGAATTTTTCATTATAGAACTTGGCTTGTATATTCCAATGATGGGCTTCCTCAAAATGCCCTAGGTCTTCGTGAGCAAGCGAGTTGGATGCACACCCACTTAGTTTCTTTTGTGAGCTTTCATATACTTATAGCTCTAGTGCATCCGTTGCATGGCAATCCCTACTCACTCACAGTGATATCTATTAATGGGCATCTCCATAACCCGTTGATACGCCTAGTTGATGTGAGACTATCTTCCCCTCCTTGTCTTCTCCACAACCACCGTTCTATTCCACATATAGTGCTATATGCATGGCTCACGCTCATGTATTGCGTGAAGGTTGAAAAAGTTTTGAAAATGTTAAAGTATGAAACAATTGCTTGGCTTGTCATCGGGGTTGTGCATGATTTAAATACTTTGTGTGGTGAAGATGGAGCATAGCCAGACTATATGAATTTGTAGGGATAACTTTCTTTGGCCATGTTATTTTGAGAAGACATAATTGATGTATTAGTATGCTTGAAATATTATTATTTTTATGTCAATATGAACTTTTGTCTTGAATCTTTCGAATCTGAATATTCATACCACAATTAAGAAGTTTTACATTGAAATTATGCCAAGTAGCACTCCGCATCAAATGTTCTCTTTTTATCATTTACCTACTCGAGGACGAGCAGGAATTAAGCTTGGGGATGCCTGATACGTCTCCAACATATCTATAATTTTTGATTGCTCCATGCTATATTATCTACTGTTTTGGACTATATTGGGCTTTATTTTCCACTTTGATATTATTTTTGGGACTAACCTATTAACCGGAGGCCCAACCCAGAATTGCTATTTTTTGCCTATTTCAGTATTTCGGAGAAACATAATATCAAACGGAATCCAAACGGAATAAAATCTTCGAGAACATGATTT
The DNA here is from genome assembly GCA_032464435.1 of Aegilops umbellulata. NCBI lineage: Eukaryota > Viridiplantae > Streptophyta > Magnoliopsida > Poales > Poaceae > Aegilops > Aegilops umbellulata. The sequence continues at coordinate 329,113,592 of CP136056.1, read as the reverse complement.
TCTCATCGAATGTGATCCAGAGGACTTGGACCCTACTCCAAGAAGTACCGGGGGCGGTCACGTGGGTGGGGTGCGCGCCCCCCCTACAGGGCGCGCCCCTGCCTCGTGGGCCCCTCGGTGCTCCACCGACGTACTCCTTCCTCCTATATATACCTACGTACCCCCAAACGAACAGAACATAAGCCAAAAACCTAATTCCACCGCCGCAACCTTCTGTATCCACGAGATCCCATCTTGGGGCCTGTTCCGGAGCTCCGCCGGAGAGGGCCGTCATCACGGAGGGCTTCTACATCATCATAGCCTCTCCGATGAAGTGTGAGCAGTTTATCTCAGACCTTCGGGTCCATAGTTAGTAGCTAGATGGCTTCTTCTCTCTTTTTGGATCTCAATACAAAGTTCTCCCCCTCTCTTGTGGAGATCTATTCGATGTAATCTTCTTTTTGCGGTGTGTTTGTTGAGATTGATGAATTGTGGGTTTATGATCAAGTCTATCTTTGAATAATATTTGAATCTTCTCTGAATTCTTTTATGTATGATTGGTTATCTTTGCAAGTCTCTTCGAATTATCAGTTTGGTTTGGCCTACTAGATTGGCTCTTCTTGCCATGGGAGAAGTGCTTAGCTTTGGGTTCGATCTTGCGGTGTCCTTTCCCAGTGACAGAAGGGGCGGCAAGGCATGTATTGCATCGTTGCCATCGAGGATAACAAGATGGGGTTTATTTCATATTGCATGAATTTATCTCTCTACATCATGTCATCTTGCTTAAAGCGTTACTCTGTTTCTAACTTAATACTCTAGATGCATGCTGGATAGCGGTCGATGAATGGAGTAATAGTAGTAGATGTAGAATCATTTCGGTCTACTTGTCACGGACGTGATGCCTATATACATGATCATACCCTAGATATTCTCATAACTATGCTCAATTCTGTCAATTGCTCAACAATAATTTGTTCACCCACCGTAGAATACTTATGCTCTCGAGAGAAGCCACTAGTGAAACATATGGCCCCCGGGTCTATTCTCATCATATCAACCTCAATCACTTTAATTTTGCTTTGCTTTTTTACTTTGCCTTTTACTTTTCACTTTGCATCTCTATACCAAAAATACCAAAAACATTATCTGTCAGTTCTTACTCTCGTAAGTGACCGTGAAGGGATTGACAACCCCTAATCGCGTTGGTTTCGAGTTGCTATCGTTTTGTGCAGGTACGAGGGACTTGAGCGTGGCCTCCTACTGGATTGATACCTTGGTTCACAAAAACTGAGGAAAATACTTACGCTACTCTGCTGCATCATCCTCTCTTCTTCGGGGAAAACCAACGCAAGCTCAAGAGGTAGCACAACTCTGATTTGGTGGTCAATCAAGTGATGAAGGAGTGGGATGTTAGAAGCCCAGCTATGACTGGTTACTGCAATGCGGTGAGGAAGTTGGAAAAGAAGTTTGGGGGGTTAGAGCTCCATCATATACCCCGACTGAAAAATCAAGCAGCCGATGATTTGGCAAAGATAGGTTCCAAGAGAGAAGCCATTCCCAGCAATGTATTTTTGGAATACATTCACACACCATCAGTTCAGGAAGACCCTTTCACTGAAGAACCCCTACAGCCTAAGAGCGCCACAGATCCAACTGAAGTCGAAGTCCCAGCCGTGGTCGACCTAATCATGGAGGTTCTAGTCATCACGCCCGACTGGACAGTGCCATACATTGAGTACATCCTTAGGAAAGAACTCCCAGAGGATGAAGAAGAAGATCGACAGATCATCCATCGATCCAAAGCCTTTACTGTGATAAGAGGCCAACTGTTCAGGGAAAGCGCGACTGGAGTCAGTCAGAAATGCATAACGCCAGAAGAAGGTCGAATGATCCTCAACGACATCCACTCGGGGACCTGTGGTCACCATGCGTCCTCTCGGGACATTGTGGCTAAAGCATACCGAGCAAGATTTTATTGGCCGCGAGCAAATGAAATGGCGAAAGATATAGTCGACAGATGTGAAGGCTGTCAGTTTTACTCTGAAATGTCTCACAAGCCAGCGTCAGCCCTGAAGACCATCCCCCTCGTCTAGCCCTTTGCTGTTTGGGGGTTAGATATGGTTGGACCACTGAGAACCGGTAGGAGCGGCTTTACTCATGTGCTTGTGGCAGTTGACAAGTTTACCAATGGAATGAAGCTAAACCTATCAAGAATCTTGAAGCCAGCACCGCTGTCAGTTTCATCAGGGAATGGACATTCAGATATGGAGTTCCACACAGCATCATCACTGACGATGGGTCGAACATCGATTCTGATGATTTCAGAGCTTTCTGCGCTTCTCAAGGCACACGAGTCGACTATGCTTCGATCGCTCACCCATAGTCGAATGGACAAGCAGAAAGAGCAAACGGCCTAATTCTCAAGGGACTGAAACCCCGACTGATGCGTGATCTCAAACACGCAGCAGGCACCTGGGTCGATGAACTTCCATCAGTTCTTTGGGGTTTGAGGACAACTCCCAATCGGTCGACTGGACGAACTCCTTTCTTTTTGGTCTACGGGGCTGAAGCTGTTCTGCCAAGTGACCTGCTCCACAACGCACCCCGAGTCGATCTCTTCTCTGAAGAGGAAGCAGAACAGGCCCGGCAGGATTCAGTCGATCTCTTAGAGGAGGAAAGAGAGATGGCCTTGATCCGGTCGACCATTTATCAGCAATACTTGCGTCGATTCCATGCCATAAATGTGAGGGGCCGAGCCTTTCAAGAGGGAGACTTGGTTCTTCGAGTGGATCAAGAGAAGCCACACAAACTCGCTCCTGCTTGGGAAGGTCCCTTCATTATCACCAGAGTTCTCCATAATGGAGCTTACCATCTTTACAATGTCGAACATGAGAAAGATGAGCCACGAGCTTAGAACGCGGAGCTGCTCCGCCCCTTTTACACTTAAGTATTCACTCGGATGAGATGTAATAAGAAATACCTTTGCAGTTTATTTATCAAAGACAAGAGCTTTATAATCTTCCTCGACGATTGTTGTTGCTTTTGTTTGCATTTGAAATCCCCCAGTGGGTGACTTAGCTGCGAATCCGTTTCGCCTAAGTTTCAAAAATCCTACCGAGTGGTAAGCAAGCCTTCCACTCGGGGGCTTAGCTGCAGTCCAGTATTCGCCTAAGTTTGAAAAATCCTACCGAGTGGTAAGCAAGCCTTCCACTCGGGGGCTTAGCTGCAGTCCAGTACTCGCCTAAGTTAAAATCCTACCGAGTGGTAAGCAAGCCTTCCACTCGAGGGCTTAGCTGCAGTCGAGTACTCGTCTAAGTTTGAAAAATCCTACCGAGTGGTAAGCAAGCCTTCCACTCGGGGGCTTAGCTGCAGTCCAGTACTCGCCTAAGTTTGAAAAATCCTACCGAGTGGTAAGCAAGCCCTCCACTCGGGGGCTTAGCTGCAGTCCAGTACTCGCCTAAGTTTGAAAAATCCTACCGAGTGGTAAGCAAGCCTTCCACTCAGGGGCTTAGCTGCAGTCCAGTATTCGGCTAAGTTTGAAAAATCCTATCGAGTGGTAAGCAAGCCTTCCACTCGGGGGCTTAGCTGTAGTCCAGTACTCGCCTAAGTTTGAAAAATCCTACCGAGCGGAGAGCAACCCTTCAACTTGGAGGCTTAGCTGCAGTCCAGTACTCGCCTAAGTTTGAAAAATCCTACCGAGTGGAGAGCAACCCTTCCACTCGGGGCCTTAGCTGCAGTCCAGTACTCGCCTAAGTTTGAAAAATCCTACCGAGTGGAGAGCAACCCTCCCACTCGGGGGCTTAGCTGCAGTCCATTACTTGCCTAAGTTTGAAAAATCCTATCGAGTGGAGAGCAACCCTCCCACTCGGGGGCTTAGCTGCAGTCCAGTACTCGGCTAAGTTCGAAAAATCCTACCGAGTGGAGAGCAACCCTCCCACTCGGAGGCTTAGCTGCAGTCCAGTACTCGCCTAAGTTTGAAACACATCCCGATCTGTAAGGACGACGTGGTGCAGGTCGACTGCAACTTTCCCCTTCGAAGCTACGCCACATGTACAACGTGCGCTCCATCCCGATCCGCAAGGACGACGAAGCACGGGTCGATTGGAGTCATCGCCTTGGAGCTGCATCTCAAGCACAAAGATTATTCCGAGTGAAGAACAAAGTCCACTCGAAGGCAGACGCAAGCATATTCGGAAACAAACCAAGTTCAGATAAATTCTAAAATTCCAGGCGACGGATCAAAAGTATTCGGGCATCAAGCCCGAAGAAGTTTTAACGGTTACATAATCACTCGGCATTCCGAGGCAAATAAAGGTGAGGCATAATGTTTTTCGGTCACGCATCGGGAGAAGGACTGGCTGGATCACAGAAACTGTCAAGGTCAATACTGTCTGCAATGCGGGTGGTGGCGTCAAGGAAGGTGTCCATGAAAGACTGGAAAGTGTGCCTCTTCGTATTGGCAACCTTGAGCTCCGCCAGCTTGTCTTCTTTGACATCCTTGCAGTGCACTCGAACCAGAGACAGGGCGACGTCAGCACCACAACGAGCGGATGACTTCTTCCATTCTTGCACGCGCTCGGGGATTTGATTCAGTCGAGCCATCAAGGACTCGAGATCTTGAGACAGTTCTGCCTGAGGCCAAAGTTCAGCATTAACCCGAGTCATCGCAGCTTTCAGGCGGGCCAGATAAGCAACCGCGTTGTCCATACGAGATTCCAGCCACAGCACGCTCATTGCAACATCATCCTTGACTGGACAGTTGATGGGATCAAGACCCGTCTCAACTCGCCCAGTTTCTGCTTCAAAGTCTTAGCAAAATTCTGCACAGTCGAGTGAATGATGAGTCGACAGTACAATTAGACTTGTCAGTCGACAGTAATAAGACAGATTAATCAGTACCTTCAAGTTTCAAGACCAGCTTTGCAGCAAGTTAGCCCAGATAAGACTCTAGTTCGGCATTTTTGACCTTGAGACTTCCAAGTTCGTCGGTCAATTTCTCCTTGTCCTTCTTCAGTCGCTCGACCTCCTGATTGGCGTCAGATACAACAGTCTTCAGCTTGGAGTTTTCTTCTTCTAACTTGCCGACTGAAGTAAGCTTCTTGTTAGCAAGCGTTGTCTTCTTGCGCGCCTCCTTCTGTGCTGCAGCAAGATCCAGATCCTTCTTCTCCAAAGCTTGCTTCATTTTCTCTAAAGAAATAACATTCTTCAGACGGGCTTGGAGTTGGCGGTTTTCACTACATACATCTGCTCGAGTGAAGCCACTCGGTTCAAAAATGGAAAGGAAAAGTGCCAGCGTTGGGATATAAAGTGGGCGATCGGTTACCTCCCATGGCAGCTACTTCGTCACGAGCGGTCTTGAGATTCTTCTTGGCCAATTCTAGATCAAGGTTTAGGCTAATTTGTTGTTTGTTCATGGCAGAAAGTTGAGCCCCAAGATCACAAGATTTCTGCAGTTACAGCCATATCAGTCGACAGAGATAAAAAGACATCACAATGATAGTTATTCTAAGACTACCACCGAATCAAACATTCAACGGCAGTCTCGGGGACTACACCCAGTGGGTGCACTTAGCGTGCCCCCACTAATTTTCAGACCACAGTCGACAGTCGACTAACTTTCACAAAAAAAGAGATTCAAATTCTCAGACCACAGGCGACTGCCCGCAGTCAACTATGGTCTCGGGGACTACACCCAGTGGGTGCACTCAGCGTGCCCCCACTGGTTTTGACTCCACTCGGCGTGGTCTGCCCAGCTCGAGTTTCAAAAAAAGGGGGGGTTCCTATTCTCAGACCACAATCGACTACCCGTAGTCAACTATGGTCTCGGGGACTACACCCAGTGGGTTCACTCACGTGCCCCCACTAATGCAATGATTCAATTCGAATCGACACAAAGAGATATACAATTTCTGAACAGCCACACCCCAGTGGGTGATCAGACAAGAAATACGGTCGATCGAAAAATCAACTAACCTGGACATTTGCTTGCATAGCAGCTCCAGCGTTGGAGGCCACCTAACTGCCTCATGCACCACCTTCATCTGCCTCATCACAAGATTCAGCTGAAGAAGAGCTTCCTTGGCAGCAGCCGGTGGATTGTCCGGAGCTTGATATGCAGTAAAAAGTGACGAAGGTAGAGGAATTGAAGCAGTCGTCGGATCTGAGGCATGGAGTTGTATCGGCGCAGCAGGAGTTTGTGCAGCTAATCCTGAGGGGCAGTCAGTCGACAGTGGAACAGCGAAGGTGACATTGGTCCGAGCCAGATCTGCCGATCGCTCGACCGTCGTCCCAGACATCACAATCGATCGAGGAACCTGGACTTCAGGCGCCCTCCCGCCCGGTTCCTTGTCCTTCCTCCTCCTCCCTCTCAGCAGTACTTCTTATTCATCGTCCGGCAGCACAACAATGTCTCGTGGAACTACAATAAACAGAGAAAGTTGTAAGGATAACTGACAAGCCATCCAGTCGACCAGACAAACTTCGAATCAGGCAGACTTACTGGCTTTGGAGATGACAACGTCATCAGCTTCCTCGTTGGCAGGGTCTTGTCAACATCCATATCAGTCGCAACTGAGGTTGGGCTATACAGGTTCATCATCCACTCGGTTATAACAAGAAAATTGATCGGAACAAGAAAATATGAGAAGAGCATTTACCCAGAGGCAACAGGGACATCCATCTTGATTCTAGGCAAGGTCTTCCGAGCCTTCAAAGGATTAGCTTTGGGATGCTTGGTGTTTTTCTCAGTCAATTCTGGAGTTGGGGACCGAGCGCGCTTGTGAGATGGAGCACTCGACGCCACAGCTTTGCCGCGCCTGTTCGCGGGATCATGACGCTGCTTGGATCGACGTTCAGAGCGAGGCGGTGAGTCAGCTACTTCCTCATCGCCCGACTCGTCACTCTCGTCGTCATCATCATCAGCTGGGGACTCCCACTCAACGCTCTCCTCGGCACTGTCCCCGCCCTCTTGGTCTTGCTCCAGGGCTTGTTCACCATTGGGCATCGAATACATCTCCATGTAGATCTGCAAAACAAGGAGCCGATCATAAGTCAGTCGGAACCACAATCAGTCGGAAAATACGTTGGAAGATTCAGTTATGTGGACCAGACCTTATCTGGCAGGTTGTTGTTGCTGAAAGGGTCAACTCTCCTGGCACCCCTGGGGTTGTCCTTGTTCCCGGTAATACTCATCAGCCACTCGGCGCAGTTTTGGCCTCCACCTCTTCCGGATGAACCCGAGCGGTGTCGCTAGCCCCGGAGTACATCCACATGGAATGGTCGCGAGCTTGGAGGGGTTGGATCCGCCGACTGAGGAACACTTCGAGCAGATCCATACCAGTGACACCTTGATTAATCAGTTGGACTACTTTCTCAACTAGCATGCCTGTTTCTGCCTTCTCAGCAGCGGTCACTTGCAAGGAAGATGGAGTTTGTACACGGTCAAAAGAAAAAGGGGGAAGTCCGGTCGACTGGCCTGGGGTCACGATATCCTGGCAGTAGAACCAGGTCGACTGCCAGCCCCTGACCGACTCAGGAAGGGTCATCGGAGGAAAAGAGCTCCTCTTCCTCTTTCGAATGCCCAGGCCCCCACACATCTGGATAACGTGGGTTTTCTCGTCTTTCGAGTTCTCTTTCTTCACGGTTTGGGATCGGATGGTAAAGATGTGCTTGAAAAGGCCCCGGTGCGGTCAGCAGCCCAGGAAATTTTCACACATGGAGACGAACGCAGCAAGATACGTGATGGTATTCGGAGTAAAATGATGGAGTTGGGCACCGAAAAAGTTCAAGAAACCTCGAAATAAAGGATGTGGTGGAAGCGAGAAACCGCGGTCGACATGGGTGGCGAGCAAAATACACTCACCCGGTCGCGGCTGCGGCTCCGATTCCCCCCTCGGCAGGCGCATAGACTGATCAGCCCTAACTCGGCCATATCATCCAAGTCCTCTTGCCAAAGAGAAGATCGGATCCAGTCTCCCTGGATCCAACCTGACGGCAGCCCCGAGCGCGATGAAGACCCCCGATTAATCTTCTTGTTCTTCGCCGCCCCCGTCGCCTTCTTCGCACGCTCTAGCGCCACCGTTTTGTCCTTCCCCATGGCGGCAGCACAGCGGCGTCAAGAGTGGTTGAGCTGGGCGAGGTGGAGACGCGAGAGGAAGAAGAAGGGGAATGAGCACGCACAGTGCGAATGCCTCGGCCTCGCCTCTTTTAAAGGCCTACTTCCGAGTGGCTGACGCGTGGGCCCGAGCGATCATGTCAAATCCCCCCAACAGTCGCGCACGTGATACGTGGCGAAAAAGGTGGCGCGGAAATCGAAACGTCTGATTTATCTACTCTACTTACCGCGGGGCGCTCCGCCTGGCGCGCTTCCACCCAAATTTGGAATCCCGAGAGATCCGGGACCTTTGCAATCGATCACGCCAAAGATTTCATGTCAGAGATACCACTTGACATATGTCACTGTATAAACCAGTCGGTAATTTCTGAATCAATCAAGGCGACTGAAACGAATTCGAAGTTCTAGCAACTGGCCTCCACTGGGAGATGAAGACAAGACAGATCAAGAATGGAAGCAAGGTCAACTCCATCCTTCTTTTTTACTCAAAACCTCGATCCATTCGGGGGCTAATGATGTGGACACAAACCTAGGGTAGGGTAATAGGCCTGACCTATATGTCCTACCTAAGGTTCTTGTCCTAAGAACAAAGAAGTTCAGGAATCAGAAGAAGGGATCCATCAAAGGTGTCGAGCGAAGTCCACTCGACCTTTCAATCACTCGGAGACCTCTCTTATCCAGGTCACTCGACCGTAATACCACTCGACATATTAGAAGACCGAAAGCCGCTCTGCGCAGCAACGGTCGGGCATTTATTCACATACTTAATGATCATTTGTAGCACTTCAATACAGCCGTTACCTGTAACGCCCCCTCTTAATGTACATTGAACCCTGTGTAACCGACGGGAACTGGGGTCTTGGCACACTCTATATAAGCCACCCCCTCCTCTGGAACAGGGGTTGGCACACCCTGTAACTCACACGCTCATAATCCAATCGACCGCCTCCGGGCTCCGAGACGTAGGGCTATTACTTCCACCGAGAATGGCCTGAACTCATAAATCTTGCATGTACAACTCCTCCATAGCTAGGATCTTGCCTCTACATCACCTACCGCCTATTCTACTGTCAAACTTAGAACCACGACACTCATTGTTCTTCACGACGCTCGACTATTGAATTTCTGCACTGACATATGTGATTGGAATGAAGAACTCATTCTTCAATTCTATGCGACACTGCACATCACAGGAAATTCTGAAGATGTGAACTCATGGGTGCTGGACTGGATGACAGAAAATACTCACTACAAGGCACCAGCTTCTGAATTGCTTCGTGCCCTACCACTCAGTCCTCCCCTTGAAGCTGCTCGATGTGTCTACAGCGAACCTGAACTTACAAATCATTACATGCAAGTGCTGATGAAGCCTTTGAAGCCAGGGCAAGCCCCACGAACCAAATTCCTCGTCAAGGAACTACTGTATGTGCCTCGGACTGCTATCGCATTCTTACGAAGACATTGAGTCCTATCAAAGTCCATGACTCGAATGATGAAGAAGTCGTTGGCATCATGAAGAATCTGCTTTTCAATATCATTCATGGCGTTCCCGTCAACTTCCATGATTTCTTCATGAGGACTCTGGCCAATGTCGCTATGTCACCTTTTGAGCTGAAACCCTATGCACCTTAGATTATGAGATTCATCAGGACAAGGTCTTCACTCAACTACAAAGCTGATTAACTGAACAACTGCAGCTACTTGCCTCCAATTGAAGTCCTCAAACGGACATTTTCCTCAGCTGATGACAAGGGCAAGGCCGCTGCTGTTATAGATGAAGGCATTCGTCCATTGGATGGCCAATTTAGCAAAGTTGCATCATATTCCACCAATGATGACTCTCCCACCCATGACTCTGCCGCCAACAACACCAAGCAAAATCCTCAAGGCACAGCACCCAGGGTGATGATTGATCATGAGTTACTCCTCAGTCTTCATCAGAAGGTTGATCGCAATCATAAATGGGTCAAGAGACAGTTTGGTTCAATTCTTCACAACATGACCTCAACCCATAATGCAGTGAAGAAAAATCAATACTACCTCCATGAAACCTTCAACCGCATCTGGGCTGTTTTGTCTCATGTCTACAGTGAAGAAGATCTGAAGAAAATGGGTCTCAAGGAAGACTTTGACTGGTCTGCACCTCCACTGAAGAAATACAAGAAGGTCAAGGTTCCTTCCTTGGTGGCCAGCTCCGATTCTTCATCGCGCGACACTGATGAACACGAAGACTTGGACGACACTGCGGCAGGCCCTACTACGACAAACAACCCCGACAACACTGGCGCTCCTTCATCAACTTGATATTCTTCAGGGGCGTTAGTCCTGAGTTTCGATCCTTTTGGTCATTCGATGACAAAGGGAGAGAAATTTGAGTTAGTCTTCAAGCGGGTCTATTATATGGGCGTTTTTTTGCTAAGTTACAACTCTCGTTCTTCTGAAACTTTATTGGATCGAGTTGTAAACTTAAACCCGATGGTGCTCTAATACTTTAGATGCGTTATTCTGCATGCTTATTCCTCGTTAATATTATTGCACACATGCTGAATTACATCAGTCACCATATTTCATCATGCATTTCAAATTCTTCATATTATATGTCAAATGCGTGTATGAATTAAAAGATATAGGGGGAGATCTCCATGATTCAACTCTTCAAGTGTGCATATCTTCAAAAGCAAATTCCTCACTATGCACATCTTCAGGGGGAGTTCTTCTATATCTTGCAATCAAATTCCTCAATTTCAGTATTTACACTTCATATGTTTATCCCCATTGAAAACTTAACCTATATTGTCATCAATTACCAAAAAGGGGGAGATTGTAAGTGCATCTAGTGCCCCTTAGTGATTTTGGTGTATTGAAGACTTATAGGTTAAGTATCTAAGGGCATGTACAATGGTTCTATCTTAGCAATGCCACATAGGATAAATGATGAGGTGGAGGAGAGAGAAATCATAAGAAAAGGCTTGTCTTCTCTTATTTAAGAGAAGACAAAAGATGATCTCTTAGCACAATTTGTCTCACCACATTTTAGGAATAGCTAGTTATTTAAGATAAGGCTAAGATATGACCCATTGTAGACATATTTTTTTTGTCTTCTCTAAATTACATGCAAGACTTAAGATAAGACTATCTTATCAACCATTGTACATGCCCTAATGAGTATATGAGTGTACACAGGTCTATAAGTCTATGAGGAGTTTGATATTTACAGAGAAAGTCGACCCCTAAAAATGAAGTTCTTCATCTGAAGACTTTGGTATTATGAAGACTTTCTGAAGACTTTGAAAGTGAAGAAATTGGTGTGACCTTGAAGACTTGGTATTCATTTGAGGAACATGAAGCGTGAAGACTTCTGTTTTCGTAGTTTCGTTTTCTCTTTCTTGAGTCATAGGAAACACCGTATTGTTAAAGGGGGTCGAGGAAATCCTAAGGAAAAATTTCCAAGTGATGCACAACTCAAAATCCTACACCTACCAATCCCTTCGAGTGAAGCCACTGGAAATCTCATACAGTTCAGTCAATTTCTTCAGTGACAGAGACGAAGTTCTTCTGGTCGCTGAGGAATTTGTTCTGACTGAGGAGTTAGGAATTCGCCAGTGCAGATTGACTACATTGTGAGGAACATGATAGCCCCGAGGAATTTGAAACTCAAATTTCCGACCGTTGCTGTGCTATGCGCCAGCTGTCCCAAAATATCTTATCCACCTAACGGTCATATCATTGAAGGGCATTTATGTCTTATCATGTCAGGCTGCTCCCTAGGCTATAAATAGCCGCCCCCTACAACCACTAGTTGGTTGGATGCTCCAAGAGAAACTGACACTTGTCATTTGAGAGCAACCCATCCTCCGAGGACTTTGAGTGAAAATCATCGAGTGAGGAAAAAGCCAAACCCAAACACCTACAAACCCAAAGTGATTGAAAATCACTGAAGAGATTGATCATGCGTGGATCTGACGCTTGTTACCTTTAAAGACTGTGCTTCTTCCAGACTGTTAGGCGTCATGGTCTAGAGCATCCAAGAGGAATTCTGGATCGCCGAGTGACCGAGTTTGTGAAGGTTCGGAAGTCACCTGAAGACTTACCACGAGTGATTGGACAAGGTCTGTGTGACCTTAGTTCAAGGAGAATACGGTGAGGACTAAGTGTCCTGGACTGCATGTTCAGGACTGGGTGTCCGGGACTGTGTGTCCTCGAGTTTAAATACTCAGCCGCTCCAACCAGATGTACAACTGAAACAGCAGTTGGAACTGGTCTGCCAAATCATTATCTTCTCCAAGCCAACCGGTTCTATTTCCTGAACTCTTTCATTTCCTCACTAATGTGTTGTGTGCTTGTCATATCTGTCTTTGAAGACTTTGACTGAAGACTTTCCCAATTTCCTCAGTTCAATTTCTCCAGTATGTTTGTCTTCATCTTGTGTTATCCTGTGATTACGCTTTCTGTACTCTGTGTTTGTCTTCATTTCATCATGATGACTATGCTAGTCTTATGTTATGTTTACTTCTGAGTACTTATTCTGCTGCTAGTAGTTCTTCGCTCGGGAATTTCCTCACCGGCAAATTCCTCAGTGAAGAATTCTTAAAAATCGCTTATTCACCCCCCCCCCTCTAGTCGATATAACGCACTTTCACCATCTCACGTGATGATCGGACATGGTTTAGTTGATGTGGATCACATAATCATTTAGATGACTAGAGGGATGTCTATCTAAGTGGGAGTTCTTAAGTAATATGATTAATTGAACTTTAATTTATCATGAACTTAGTACCATATAGTTTTTTTTGCATATCTATGTTGTTGTAGATCAATTGCCCGTGCTACCGTTCCCTTGAATTTTAATGCATTCCAAGAGAAAGCTAAGTTGAAAGATGATGATAGCAATTACACGGACTGGGTCCATAACTTGAGTATTATCCTCATTGTTGCACAGAAGAATTGCATCCTGGAAACACCGCTAGGTGCAAGACCCGCCGCTGGAGCAACTCCGGACGTTATGAACGTCTGGCAGAGCAAAGCTGATGACTACTCGATAGTTCAGTGTGCCATGCTTTACGGCTTAGAATCGGGACTTCAAAGACGTTTTGAACGTCATGGAGCATATGAGATGTTCTAGAAGTTGAAGTTAATACTTCAAGCAAATGCCCGAGTTGAGAGATATGAAGTCTCCAACAAGTTCTATAGCTGCAAGATGGAGGAGAATAGTTCTATCAGTGAACACATACTCAGAATTTCTGGGTACCATAACCACTTGACTCAGGTGGGAGTTAATCTTCCTGACGATAGTGTCATTGATAGAGTTCTTCAATCACTGCCACCAAGCTATAAAGGCTTCGTAATGAACTATAATATGCAAGGGATGGAAAAGAAAATTCCCGAGCTCTTCGCGATGCTAAATGCTGTGAAGGTAGAAATCAAGAAGGAGCATCAAGTGTTGATGGTTAACAAGACCACTAGTTTCAAGAAAAAGGGAAAAGGGAAGAAGGGGAACTTCAAGAAGAATAGCAAGCAAGTTGTTGCTCCTGGGAAGAAGCCCAAGTCTGGACCTAAGCCTGAAACTGAGTGCTTCTACTGCAAAGGGACTGTTCACTGGAAGCGGAACTGCCCCAAGTATTTGGCAGATAAGAAGTATGGCAAAGTGAAAGGTATATTTGATATACATGTTATTGATGTGTACCTTACTAATGCTCATAGTAGTGCCTGGGTATTTGATACTGGTTCTGTTGCTCATATTTACAACTCGAAACATGGGCTACGGATTAAATGAAGATTGGCTAAGGACGAGGCGACGATGCATGTGGGAAATGGTTCCAAAGTCGATGTGATTGCCGTCGGCACACTACCTCTACATCTACCGTCGGGATTAGCTTTAGACCTGAATAATTGTTATTTGGTGGCAGCGTTGAGCATGAACATTATATCTGAATCTTGTTTGATGCGAGACGGTTATTTATTTTTTGAAAAAGACAGTAGGAGAGGCTCCTACTGGTTGTATATATTCCTTCCTTTTTGTGGCTAGTTACATGTGTGTTACAGGGTAAGGTACATAGCAGTCACCTGCCATCCCTCCACCCCTGATGGGGTGGAGTTTAAGGCGGGCACCAAAACAAGGACTTGCTACAGAAAGATCGGGGAGGGGGGTTTATGCTAGCAAGTTACAAAAAGTGATGACAAAAGATTTTTGCGCCTCCTTCACCCTGTATTGGAGGAGGTCGAAGTCACCCTTGAATCGTGCCAACCAAGAGGCCGTGCTGGGGCTGACCCCCCCTGAAGTGTTTATTGTTTCTTTCCTTCCATAAACTCCAAGCTGCTGTGAGGAAAATTTCCATGAAGAGATGTCTTCGGTCAGATTCACTAGCTTGTGCGATCAGGTCGAGCCTCGAGTCAAACCCCGGCCATGCAATGCCGATCTTCTCCCAGCAAGCCTTACTGAATGGGCAGGTGAAGATCATGTGATCCACTGTTTCTTCAATATGTTGACCACAGAGGAGGCAATCAAAGATCTCACCAATGTTGTAGTGGCGACGCTTCAGCATGTTCCTTGTATTCAGACGATCAAGAAGCAGCAAGCAACCAAAGACTTTAATTTTCATGGTACTTTTAGATTTCCATAGCAGCCTGAAAGTTGGATGCCTCGGGGCCAGCCTAAAGCAGAATTTGTAGTAATCAGCAGACTTAAACTCAACTTGCCCCCAGGTATAGTGCCAAATGTCCGTGGTAGACGTGGAAGGACGCATTTGTGTGGTTAGGGTTTGCATATGACGACTTCCGAAAGAGCTTCAGGAGAGAGCGGCAGGTGAAAGAGGTCATGCAGCGACGTGCTCTCCAAGAAGTCCTTAATGGACGCATCTTCATGGAAGGCGAAGGAAAAGGCTCTGGGGTGCGATGTCTCCAGGGTGTCGTCAAGCCATAGATCTTTCCAAATGAGAGCAGTTGTCCCATCCACCACTTGGACGCGCGACACGCCATGGTATTTAGGTGTAAGTTTAAGCACGTCTCGCCACCAGAACGAGCCCACCGCGTCCATCGCGTGCGGAATTTTACCTGCGTAGTAAGTGTCCCAAAGGAGGCGCACCCATGGGATATCCTTCTTGTTATAGAACTTGTGAAGGAATTTCATGAGTAATGCTTCATTTTGAAGTTTCAGGTTGATGACGCCAAGGCCTCCATATTTCTTTGGCCTGCAGACTAAATTCCAGGCGTCCAGAGAGTTGCATTTATCTCCGTGTTCTGTCTTCTTATTCCAAAGGCAGCGACGACGGATCTTGTCCAGCATCTCAACTATTTTGGGGTGTAGTTTTAGGGTGCACATGGCATAGATAAGCAGGGACGTGACGGTTGCATTAAGCCATGAAAGTTTCCCCCCGTACGACATCATGGAAATTGTGGCAGTAAGGCGTCGTTCGGCACTACAAACGAGAGGCATGAGGTCCTGTACCATAGGTTTGGAGGTACCCATGGGAAGACCAAGGTATGTAAACGGCATGGTGCCAACCGAGCAGCCAAAGATTGCGGCGAGTTCAGCAGTTGATGTGTCATCAAGGTTTATTGGGATAAGGGTGGACTTGTCGAAGTTGATCTTAAGGCCAATGGACGTTGCATAGTCTGAGAGAATTTGCTTGATAGTTTCAGCTTGACGTGGGCATGCGGGGAGGGCCAGTATGGTGTCATCGGCATACTGGATGACAGGGTATTCAGACTGACCAGGGCAAGGGAAAGGTAGCTCGATCCTCCCCTGCCTAAATGCATCGTTGATGGCCGCCTGAAGGAGATCAGCCGCAATGACGAAGAGTAAGGGGGAAAGGGGGTCACCTTGGCGTACCCCACTCTTACACTGAAATTGGCGGCCCGGCACGCCATTTAGCAGAATAGATGATCTCCCAGAAGAAAATATACAACGAATCCAGTTAAGCCATTTGTCAGAGAAATCCATATGCTTCATAATGTTGATCATGGAGTCATGACCAATAGTGTCAAATGCTTTCGCGAAGTCTAGCTTGAGTAGAATGATTTTGTGCTTTGATGCATGACATTGGTGGATATATTGGAAGGCCCAAGCCAGGCAATCTTGGATGGTCCGGCCCTTTATGAAACCATATTGGTTGCGGTGGACTATACTCAGGATGATCTTCTGCAGTCGATTAGCCAAGAGTTTGGTGATCAATTTGAGGTAGCAGTTTAGCAGTGTAATCGGTCTGTAATCATTGACTGTCAAAGGTGAGTGAATTTTTTGGATCAGAGTAATGAGACCGTCATTGATATTGGTTAGATCAAGGTCGCCTGCATGGAACTGGGAGCATAGGTTATAAAAGTCATTTTTGATCAGAGGCCAGCAAGCCTTGAGAAATGCTCCACTAAATCCATCTGGGCCAGGTGCTCGGTCAGGAGGCATCTCTTTTACAAATGCATCAATCTCATCATGTGCGAATGGGTCTGTTAAGTGTTCCAGATCATTGGAGCGCCGGAGTAACGAGGGTAAATCAAATTTCATCTCAGCAGGTGATGTGGAACCCAGGAGATTTTTGTAAGTCTGAAAGAGAAGAGCTTCCTTACCAGCGTGATCCTCTACTTGATTGCCTTCAGTATCCAGGAAGCTAGCAATATTATTAGTACGACAGCGTTCTGTGGCCACAGCCTGAAAAAACTTCGTGTTCTCGTCACCAAACTTAATCCAACGGACTGTACATCTTTTTTTCCAGTAGAGCTTTTGATACTGTAAGAGTCTCAGTATATGTTTTTTGAGGATGTTGCGAAAGTTGTTTTCGGGGATGGTAAGAGGTCGCTTGTTTTCCAGCTCATCAAGATGGGCCAGGGTTTGGTTGCAGTTATCAATGGAGACGGTCAGACGAGAGATGGTTTTGCTCCAAATCTTGAGGGCATGTCTGAGTCTTTTGAATTTGGCACAAAGGATCGTGGCAGCATTAGATGAATTCACGGGTTTGTTCCAAGAGGAACGCAAAACATCCATGAAACCAGGTTGTAGAAGCCAATATGATTCAAACCTGAAAACCTTACTGCGTGGGATGCACGTTTCAATTGAGACAACGCAGGGTATGTGGTCAGAGACGGGCTTACCCAATGGTTTGATCAATGTTTTGGGATACACCGTTGTCCAATGAAGGGATGTAAAAAACCAGTCTAACTGCTTGAGAAGAGGATCAAGTTGTATATTACTCCACGTATAGGCTCGGCCTTTAACAGGAAGCTCAATAAGGTTTTGCGCACGTATAATATCATTGAATGTGAACATGTCAGAAGCACTACCGTCGGGTTTATTGCGATTATCAGGCGCACGAATATAGTTGAAATCACCCAGTAAAAGCCAGTCCTGTGAGGCAGGGATGTCTAAGTCATATAGCCAATTCGTGTAAGTCACCCGGTCGTCCCCAGTACAGGGCCCGTAAATATTAGCTAGCATCCATGATTGCCGAGACTGTGTACTGATGAACTGGGTGACAAGCGCAAAATGGTTAGAAAATAAAACAGCGCCCATAAACATTGAGCACTTACAGATCGTAACAATACCCCCCGAGGCGCCACGAGAAGGCACAAAAGCAAAGCGATCAAATTGTCTGGGACAGCAAGTTTTAATAAAAGCAAGATCAAATGAGGTCTTTTTGGTTTCTTGTAAACAAACGATCACACAACCACTTGTGACAATAGCATTACGAAGCGCTAGCTGCTTAGGTTCAGAGTTCAGACCGCGAATATTCCAAGAAAGGACATTCCAGGAGCGCAAAAGAGCCATATAAAAGTAGGTAGATTAAGCAGAGGTTGGGTTACCACTGCTTCCAGCAGTGGCATCATCAGGGGCAGCTTCAGCGATTTCAACAGGCGCCACAGTGGGAGGTGCAGACAGGAGGGCTTCTTCAGTTAATTCAGTAGCAGGGATAGCACACCTGTTAATGCCAACATCTTGCAGAGTAGCAATGGGAGTTGGGGGAGGGAGATCATCAGAATCCTGCATAGATGTGGAGGAGGAGGAGGAGTCCACCTGAGGTATGATTCTTGGCTTAACCTTAGAGGTGGTGGTGCGGGTATCAGTGGGCATGTTGACCTTGAAGCCATTGTATTTGTTGGTCCTGGTGCTGCGGCGAACTTCAATAGTTGAAATTGGTGCCACAATAGCTTTTGAGCAACGACCACGAGTCACCAGATGACCAGAAGGTATCTCCACGTTAACAGTTGCTAAGCCCAGACCGCCCTGCGGTAATTCTGTCACTTGTGAAGAAGAATAGTCAGGGGCCAAAGAGCATGTGCCAGAGACTGTGACAGGCAGAAGTTTAGTAGCATCAGAGTGAGGATCTACAGATGGTCGTGTCTGTTCTTCAGAAGCAGTCAACTGAAGGTGGGTAGGTGGCAGAGCAGATAGCATAGTAGGAGATCCAGAATCTGTGAGTTGGAGTTCCTGAATGACCACAGACGATGGAGGCAGGCGCTCGAAGTGAACTCCAGTGTGGTCTGAAGAAACCAAAAAAGAAACCTCAGCGTTTGCACTTCTCATGCCATAAGCATTGCTCCAGGGCCCCATGGTTTCCAGCATTGGACGGAGTGCATCAAAGATAAATGTGTTGAGCTGCTGCCTGGGGATTGGATCTTCAATCATCAGAGAGAGAAGAGCAGAGCCTTGGGTCGAGAGACGAAACTGAATTCCATGGTCATGCAGGACAACAGAGACGGCAAAGGAATCTGTTGGCAGTGGAGAGTCCATAGGCTGCAGAGATTGTTGTGGAAGAATGATCAAATCAGTAGTAGCAGAACTGCTGTCCTCATCCGAGGTGGAGAAGTAGTCGTTCCAGGCTTCTGTTGGGCTGTTAGTAAGGTTATTTTCAGGGAGAATGCCATCTTGAAAGGTGAGGCCTTGAGCAGCCAGCCATGCCTGGTAATTGACCAAATGTGGTGGGAGCGGTGGAAGGGGAGGTGCAGGCGGCTGCGGCCATGCGCCCAGGCAGCGTTGGCACCACCATTGTTTCCGTTGTTGACCGCCTCGTCCGGATCAGCAGGAGTTGCATTCTGCACAAGCCAGTTATGCACCTGTTGCTGGTACAATTGCTCTGCAGTGAGTTCAGGGCCAAACTGAGGGTGAGGATTGCCATCGGGCGGCGGTGGTTCTTCACCAGCAGGCTGCACTTCAGGGAGTAACCCATTCCAGTCATTGCTGCGAAGGATCGTAACTTGCACAGTCCAGCAGTTTCTAGCTCCCCCAAGCTGCCAAACGACGAAGCTCTTTGGAATCAGGCGCAAGCGAAGAACACGGGCTTTGATCAGCATGTACCCGCGGTCCTGCCTCGGATTGTACCAAGTCACCAAAGATCCAAATCCGCCGAGGGCCTTGGTGATGTAATAATCGGTCTGATAGTCATATGGGAATCCAAAGAACATCAACCAAACCGCTGGGCCGAGTGTAGTGATGCGGCGATTCAGAGCTTCATCATGTGGCTGATAAGCAGATCTTCATCTTCAAGCTCAATGGGCGTGTTGACAGCAGTATCACGCAAGAAAGAATCCGCAAAACCAAAAATCCCAATTCCAAGCGGATGATCACTAACTTCAGTAGGATAAAGTTGAGAGGCATGGAGCTGACCTACGATTGCATTGCGAACAGTAGCACGGCGATGCAGAGGAACATATTCACTGGCCTCCGCAATGGCCAAGAACTCATGGCTGAGTGGCGGAATTGGTCCGACCACCATCCCGCTGCGAACCATGCGGTCCGCCGGTCCAGGCTCGACGGCGAACCCCGGAGGAAGAAACGGAACTGGGTTCAGAGGGTAGTTCGCCATTGCCAAGGTCTACGGGGGCGGTTGGGTTTGGCCAGTGGACGAGACTGGTGATGGGACTGGGCAGGGGCGCGTCGGTTGAGAATTCGAGGAGGGAGACGGAGCGTGAGGGGTAGGAGTGGAAAGCAGCGCAGATTTGGGAATCCATTTCCATCTTTGGGCGCGGATGCGATTGTAACAAGATCGAGCCACGTGTCCATAAAACCCACAAGCGGTGCATCGGACGGTGCGTCTTCTAACTTGGGGAGGGCCAGCTAAAGGGTAGATTGGAGCAGAAGATCCATTCCCGGTGCCCTGGTTGGTAGTCTCCAAATTAGGCTCATCAATTAGACGAGACTTACCAATGCTGGGGCAGTGGCATGCCTTATGGTCAGGTGCGGAGCAATTAATGCAAATCAATCTGGCCTGACAGGCTATCTTGCAATGACCCCATTGCAGGCAACGGGAGCATAGGGAGGCCCAATTAGCCGATAAAGCGATAATATCCTGCAACGTATAATGGGCTTGGGCCAAATCTGCTTTGTGTTTAGCACTGAGTGTGGGTGGCCATGTAGAATGATCCGGTGCATAGCTGAGAGCCGATTTCAAAAAACAATGAGGTAAGGGCGGATACGGAACATCAATGGGGCAATTAAATGCCCCGAGAATAATACCATTGGGTGATTGCGAAGCCTCCAATTCCGCCTCAGACATGAAAAGCTCCATTAAAGCTAGACGATCAATGTTGTCCGAGGACTCCGCGATGAAACCGCATTGCTGAATTGGCGGTTGGATCGAACCAAACTGAATTTGAATATTGTCGTTGTTCTTCACCAATGAGGAGGTAGAAGCTTCATGATCATTTGAGTTAGAAAAACGCCATTGTTTCAAATTAACAAGATTAAACTTGCTGAGCTCTTTGGCCGATGAGCGATCATGAGATTGCCCCTTCCGCAAGAAATCCAGAGGAGTAGAGATGGCCACAGGTTGACGATCCAAAACCTCAATCAACTCTTGATCAGCATGCCAATGTGAAGCGGAGAAACGCTTAGCAAAGCGGCCGTTGAACAAATGGAAGTGGCATACAAAGTCGGGCCAAACACGATCCTTTAATCCATAGATGAAGTGCCCAACCTTGTTGTTAGACACGGAAAAATGAAAAGATCGAGATGAGAGGGCCACAACCTTGAAACCAGAGCAAATTCCTCCAAGACAACATTGTAATGCCAATCCAACCGAATCCTCCGTGAGGGGGAAAGAAGCCGAAGAGAAAGAAACAACCAAAAAGAACTCTTTGGCGTCTCGGGAAGGAGAGAAGTGCACCGTAGAACCAAATTTACGTCTCACCTGATCGGCTAGGGATAAACCAGGGGCGAAATCCCAATGAGGAGGCCTTCCATGGAGGTGGAATCTAGAGATCTCCATTGTTGGTGGGCAGCAGGTGGGAGAGGGGAGAGGTGGGGGGAGGAGAGGTGCCATCATTGCGCGAGACGGTTATTCATTTAAATAAGAGAATAATGGTTGTTCTATTTATATGAGTAATATCTTTTATGGTCATGCACCCTTGATGAGTGTTCTATTTTTGTTGAGTCTCGATTGTAGTGATACACATATTCATAATACTGAAGCCAAAAGATGCAAAGTTGTTAATGATAGTGCAACTTATTTGTGGCACTGCCGTTTAGGTCATATTGGTGTAAAGCGCATGAAGAAACTCTAGGCTGATGGGCTTTTGGAATCACTTGATTATGAATCACTTGATGCTTGCGAACCATGCCTCATGAGCAAGATGACTAAAACTCCGTTCTCTGGAACAATGGAGCGAGCAACTGACTTATTGGAAATAATACATACTCATGCATGCGGTCCGATGAGTGTTGAGGCTCGCAGTGGGTATCATTATTTTCTGACCTTCACAGATGATTTGAGCACATATGGGTATATCTACTTGATGAAACATAAGTCTGAAACATTTGAAAAGTTCAAAGAATTTCAGAGTGAAGTGGAAAATCATCGTAACAAGAAAATAAAGTTTCTACGATCTAATCGTGGAGGGGAATATTAGAGTTATGAGTTTGGTCTTCATTTGAAACAATGTGGAATAGTTTCGCAACTCACGCCACCTGGAACACCACAGCGTAATGGTGTGTCCGAACGTCATAACCGTACTTTATTAGATATGGTGCGATCTATGATGTCTCTTACCAATTTACCACTATCGTTTTGGGGATATGCTTTAGAGACGGTTGCATTCACATTAAATAGGGCACCATCTAAATCCGTTGAGACGACACCATATGAACTGTGGTTTGGCAAGAAACCCAAGTTGTCGTTTCTTAAATTTGGGGCAGCGATGCTTATGTGAAAAAGCTTCAACCTGATAAGTGTCGGTGTGAAAACTGGAAGATCTCGGGTAGGGGGTCCCGAGCTGTGTGTCATGGATCGATGGGTAACAGGAGACAGGGACACGATGTTTACCCAGGTTTGGGCCCTCTTAATGGAGGTAATACCCTACTTCCTGCTTGATTGATCTTGATGAATATAGGGATTACAAGAGTTGATCTACCTCGAGATCATATGTTGTGGTCTAAACCCTAGGGGTATGATGATTAATGTCATAATAATCTATCCACTAGCCTGGCCTTGGCTTATATAATGCACCAAAGGCGTAGGATAACAAGAGTCCTAGCCGAATACATTGGTGGAGAGGAGTCCTTGTCTTGATCACCAAGTCTTATGGAATACTCCTTGTATGCGGCATGGGCTGCCCGAAGTGGCCCATGAGTGAACCGTCATGGGGGTCCTCGGCCCGATCCACCTGGTTGGGAGATGATGTGGTGAGTACCCCCTAGTCCAGGACACCGTCAGTAGCCCCCTAAACCGGTCTTCAAGTTGGGGACGCTCCTCGATCTGTTCTTCATCTTCAGTCGTCGTCTGGAAAACTGGTTCAACAAATCTTCTCATCTTTGATGTTGAGGATCGCCGAAGTAAATCCGAAGAGTTTACACGTCGGGTATCCGAGGAGCCCCTTTGTAGGATCGAAAGTATGTCTAGAGGGGGGTGATTAGACTACTTGACCAAATAAAAATCTAGCCTTTTCCCAATTTTAGTTCTTGGCAGATTTTAGCTATCTTAACACAAGTCAAGCAATCTCCACACAATTCAAGAAAGCATGCAAAAGAGTATATGAGCAGCGGAAAATAAAGCACGCAACTTGCAAGAATGTAAAGGGAAGGGTTTGGAGGATTCAAACGCAATTGGAGACACAGATGTTTTTGTCGTGGTTCTGATAGGTGGTGTTATCGTACATCCACGTTGATGGAGACTTCAACCCACGGAGGGTAACGGTTGTGCGAGTCCACGGAGGGCTCCACCCACGAAGGGTCCACGAAGAAGCAACCTTGTCTATTCCATCATGGCCGTCGCCCACGAAGGACTTGCCTCACTAGCGGTAGATCTTCACGAAGTAGGCGATCTCCTTGCCCTTACAAACTCCTTGGTTCAAATCCACAATCTTGTCGGAGGCTCCCAAGTGACACCTAGCCAATCTAGGAGACACCACTCTCCAAGAAGTACCAAATGGTGTGTTGATGATGAACTCCTTGCTCTTGTTCTTCAAATGATAGTCTCCCCAACACTCAACTCTCTCTCACAGGATTTGGATTTGGTGGAAAGAAGATTTGAGTGGAAAGCAACTTGGGGAAGGCTAGAGATCAAGATTCATATGGTTGGAATGGAATATCTTGACCTCAACACATGAGTAGGTGGTTCTCTCTTAGAAAATGTGTATTGGAAGTGTAGGTATGTTCTGATGGCTCTCTCCACGAATGAAGAGTGGGTGGAGGGGTATATATAGCCTCCACACAAAATCTAACCATTACACACGATTAGCCAAACTCGGTGGGACCGAATGGCTAAACTCGGTCGGACCGATTCAGCAAACCTAGTGACCGTTAGGATTTTTGGTGGGACTGAGATGCAACTCAGTAGGACCGATATGGTTAGGGTTAGGGCATAACGTAATCTTGGTGTGACCGATTTTGGTAATAAGCTAACCAGAGAGTTGGTCAGGTAAACTCGGTGGGACCGATTCGCTTATCTCGGTGAGACCGAAATGTTACAAAAGGGAAACAGAGAGTTTACATTGCAATCTTGGTTCGCTCATCTTGGTAAGACCGAAACGTTACGAAGGGAAACAGAGAGATTACAATCCCATCTCGGTGAGACGAGATCCCTATCTGTTAGATCGGCTTGCCTAGGGTTTGTGGGAGTGGCTATGACATCTGAAACTCGATGGCGCCGGATAGAAAGAATCGGTGGGGCCGAGTTTGACTTTTGGTTTAGGTCATATGTGGATGTGGGAAGGTAGTTGAGGGTTTTGGAGCATATCACTAAGCACTTTGAGCAAGCAGTCCATTAAGCAACACCTCATCCCTCCTTGATAGTATTGGCTTTTCCTATAGACTCAATGTGATCTTGGATCACTAAAATATAAAATGTAGAGTCTTTGAGCTTCAAGCTTGAGCCAAACTTTTTGTCCTTAGAATTTTGAGGGATCCACTTTCCTCATCCATGCCATGCCATTCATTGAGCTTTTCCTGAAATATTAATCTTGGAATAATGTTAGCTCAATGAGCTATATGTTGTTAGGAATTACCAAAACCACCCAGGGATAGTTGCACTATCACCCTTTAAATTATTGGCCTTTATCAATGCCTTGTTATTTTTACGCCCACCTCGGGTTTGAAGTTGATCCCGTGCATTGGTGTCCTCTTGCATACGAGCCCCAACGTTGGACTGCATTCAAGGTATCTTTTGCAGCCAAGCACCAACGCCGGACTGTATCCGAGCTCCAACGCTGGACTGTATCCGAGCTCCAACGCCGGACTATATCCGAGGTGTCATATATCACCTTGGCTTGAAAAAGTTTGAAGGATGTTATCCGAGCTTAACGCTGAAAAGTTCTCTATGGAGCCAGCCACTCATAGCCAAACTTTATGCCGGACTGCCTCCGAGGTGATGCACCACCTCAGGCTCGGGTTGATTGTTTGATCATTTTATTTCCGACTGATGCAATTTATTTACTGACGAGATATATAGCCAGTAGCCCTCAAGGTGTATGCGGCCTAAAATCCGAGATGCACATTAGAGGAGATAGTGATCGGCGGACGGGCCCTTGAGAGAGGGTTTTGAGAAGTCTTCGTAATATCTTAGCTTGATGCCGGATAGGGCCCCAATGGTGCCTATTGTTATCCGAAGACGTGTTTTCCCATAGTTCGGTCAAGCCGAACACTGAGCACTTTGAATTTTCTGCATTGAATAGGTGATGCAATAGCCTCGAGACACTGGTCGGGTGGCAACACCAGATCAGGGGATCGATGTGCCCCTTTAATATTAGTAAATGATAAGCCTGAAGCCCAGTATCCCCCGAGCCTTAATGCGGGCACGGGTGGCTGAATTAAGGATCGATATCCAGAGTAAAATCACAAATTATGTGTAATGATTCTATGTATCCAAGTACTTTACATCATTAATGCTCGGATCCGCATTGTACAAAACTTTGTTGACCGACCATCGACTTCCACCTCCTCAGCCAATAGCTGAGGAGTGTTTGTCCTACTTTATAAGGCCTTTATGAGGGCGAAGATTTACGACAAACAAGGCACTCTGGCCATACGGTTTTATAAACAAAGGTACACAGAGAGATATGGTATATTACTACTTAACATAAGAAATGTCTTCCAAAGAAAATAGTCCCGCTATCGGTTCCTTTCTTTGGGTTGTCATGCTAAGCATGATCATGAAACCTCAGCTCCGATCAATGTGGGAGCAAAATATTGAGGATTTAGTTTGGGGAAAGTTCCTGAACTATGTGTTCTTTAGTGAACCCAAATTTTCACTTCCGTCATTGCCGACCAATTATATCCTTTAAGATGGCTAGCTTTCGGCTTCACCTAGTCTGAGGTACTAACCCAGATGACCCGGTAGTAACAATCACAGAGGTGCTCCCTTTACCGCCTAGCCGAACAATCGGGAACGTAGGGGTAAGCACAGGAGCCAGGTAAACCAGCTTGGCCAAAATCTTAAGTCAAATTGATGCATATGTATGGCTTTATAACGATGATTATGGAAGGCAGCCCTTGTATATTAAATAAAATGCCGAT
This sequence comes from Aegilops umbellulata, assembly GCA_032464435.1. Classification (NCBI taxonomy): domain Eukaryota; kingdom Viridiplantae; phylum Streptophyta; class Magnoliopsida; order Poales; family Poaceae; genus Aegilops; species Aegilops umbellulata. The sequence continues at coordinate 329,087,571 of CP136056.1, read as the reverse complement.
GATATGTTTATTTTGACTCCGTTGTGACTGTTTATCAGTTGAGAGTGGCCCATCATCGGCTTCCACCCCCTTGTAGATGCTATGCAGGGTGTTTCCGCAATAACAAACAACCCTTAGCCGAAGTCTTGGTTGTGTTAGCGGAAACGAGGCAATCAGATATGCGGGCTTTAGAACTTTCACTTATTCATAGGAGCTTAAAGTTGGGAGGCCAAATATTAGACCCCGGTTAATGTTCGGCAACAGCCGAGGTCAAGCCATTAACACTTTGGCCAATATTATGAACGGCCCGTCGCTTAACACGGGGTGACCTCCATCGATCTTATAGTTTAACACACTCATCAGATCGCTGACCAGTTTACGCTTATTGTGACAGTCATTTTTCGGCTTTCTCCACTGAGGCACTTAACCATGCGAGCTTGAAGCACAATCGCAGTGGTTCTCCCTTTGCACACCTAGCCGAACAAAGTGGAACGTAGGAGGCAAGCACAGGAGCTGGGCAACCCAACCATTGACCGAAGACATAATTCGAAACCGATGCATATATAGCAATATCCAAGAATGTTTTTGCCGAATCTCTAAAGGTGTCCGGCGTTGCACTGCGAGACTTTGGCTGGAAACACACGAATAGTTTAAAAGTGCCATAGGCTTGGAAAACCAAAAAATCTAGTAAAAACTTGACGTCCGAACTAGATCAAGTGTTTGGTGCCAATCCGAAAATTGGAAAAGAAATTGTGCTTCTGTCGTGCTTTAACATGACACATCCAATCTCAAGACTTCAAGCGGGTCAACCTACGGCTTCAAGCTCCTTATCCCTATGGTGGAGTACTTCTCCGAGGCCAGTTTAGCGAACTAAACTCGAGCGGCTTTTAGAGAGAAGACAGGCTATCCGGCTATTGACCATACACTCAAGTCGGAAAAGGAGCGGTAGAAAAAGACTTTGCAACGACCAAGAAGAAAACACATTTACCATAAAACGACTCATATAAATTTTAAGAACCCCCAGTTAACATGGGCAAAGGGAGTTTCTTTTAACAAACAACGTATGTGAGCATGGTCGAACCGAACACAATTTAAAAATTTAAAACATTGAACATGAAAGCAACTTAGCTGGTTAATGTGTTCGGCATCCATAACGCGGTCCGAGCTTATGGCGGGACGAGGTCCCGGCCCCTAAGCCGGTCCTGAGGTGGTGGAGCGAAGAGCTCGGCACTCCGAAATGGCGACCTAACACGGCCAATGTGGTAAGGTGGTGGAGCAGGCCGGTGATGTCTACTACGCAACCTTCTTCTTGTAGACATTGTTGGGCGTACAAGTGCAGAGGTTTGTAGGACAGTAGCAAACTTCCCTCAAGTGGATGACCTAAGGTTTATCAATCCGTGGGAGGTGTAGGATGAAGATGGTCTCTCTCAAACAACCCTGCAACCAAATAACAAAGAGTCTCTTGTGTCCCCAACACACCCAATACAATGGTAAATTGTATAGGTGCACTAGTCCGGCAAAGAGATGGTGATACAAGTGCAATATGGATGGTAGATATAGGTTTTTGTAATCTGAAAATATAAAAACAACAAGGTAAGTAATGATAAAAGTGAGCGTAAACGGTATTGCAATGCTAGGAAACAAGGCCTAGGGTTCATACTTTCACTAGTGCAGTTCTCTCAACAATAATAACATAATTGGATCATATAACTATCCCTCAACATGCAACAAAGAGTCACTCCAAAGCCACTAATAGAGGAGAACAAACGAATAGATTATGGTAGGGTACGAAACCACCTCAATGTTATTCTTTCCAATCAATCCATTGGGCTATTCCTATAAGTGTCACAAACAGCCGTAGAGTTCGTACTAGAATAACACCTTAAGACACAAATCAACCAAAACCCTAATGTCACCTAGATACTCCAATGTCACCTCAAGTATCCGTGGGTATGATTATACGACATGCATCACACAATCTCAGATTCATCTATTCAACCAACACAAAGTACTTCAAAGAGTGCCCCAAAGTTTCTACCGGAGAGTCAAGACGAAAACGTGTGCCAACCCCTATGCATAGGTTCATGGGCGGAACCCGCAAGTTGATCACCAAAACATACATCAAGTGAATCACGTGATATCCCATTGTCACCACAGATACGCACGGCAAGACATACATCAAGTGTTCTCAATCAATAAAGACTCAATCCGATAAGATAACTTCAAAGGGAAAACTCAATTCATTACAAGAGAGTAGAGGGGGAGAAGCATCATAAGATCCAACTATAATAGCAAAGCTCGCGATACATCAAGATTGTATCACCTCAAGAACATGAGAGAGAGAGAGAGATCAAACACATAGCTACTAGTACATACCCTCAGCCCCGAGGGTGAACTACTCCCTCCTCGTCATGGAGAGCGCTGGGATGATGAAGATGGCCACCGATGAGGGTTCCCCCCTCCGGCAGGGTGCCGGAACAGGGTCCCGATTGGTTTTTGGTAGCTATAGAGGCTTGCGGCGGCGGAACTCCTGATCTATTCTGTTCCTCGAAGTTTTTAGGGTATATGGATATATATATATATAGGAGGAAGAAGTACGTCAGGGGATCCACGAGGGGCCCACGAGGGTGGTGGGCGCGCCCAGGGACAATGCTCTAGGAAATGATGATCATCACACTTCTATTTATTTACAACTCAATGATTACAACTCGATACTAGAACAAAGTATGACTCTATATGAATGCCTTCGGCGGTGTACCGGGATATGCAATGAACCAAGAGTGACATGTATGAAAGAATTATGAATGGTGGCTTTGCCACAAATACTATGACAACTACATGATCATGCTAAGCAATATGACAATGATGAACGTGTCATGATAAACGGGATGGTGGAAAGTTGCATGGCAATATATCTCGGAATGGCTATGGAAATGCCATAATAGGTAGGTATGGTGGCTGTTTTGAGGAAGATATAAGGAGGTTTATGTGTGAAAGAGTGTATCATATCACGGGGTTTGGATGCACCGGCGAAGTTTGCACCAACTCTCAATGTGAGAAAGGGCAATGCACGGTACCGAAGAGGCTAGCAATGATGGAAAGGTGAGAGTGCGTATAATCCATGGACTCAACATTAGTCATAAAGAACTCACATATTTATTGCAAAAATCTACAAGTCATCAAAAACCAAGCACTATGCGCATGCTCCTAGGAGGATAGATTGGTAGGAAAAGACCATCGCTCGTCCCCAACCGCCACTCATAAGGAAGACAATCAAAGAACACCTCATGTTTCCAATTTGTTACATAACATTTACCATACGTGCATGCTACGGGACTTGCAAACTTCAACACAAGTATTTCTCAAATTCATAATTACTCAACTAGCACAACTTTGATATCACTACCTCCATGTGTCAAAACAATCATCAAGCATCAAACTTCTCTTAGTATTCAACACACTCATAAGAAAGTTTTTACTAGTCTTGAATACCTAGCATATTAGGATTATTTAAGCAAATTACCATGCTGTTTAGGACTCTCAAAATAATATAAGTGAAGCATGAGAGTTCATATATTTCTACAAAATAAAACCACCGCTGTGCTCTAAAAGATATAAGTGAAGCACTAGAGCAACAACAAACTACTCTGAAAGATATAAGTGAAGATCAATGAGTAGTCGAATAACTATGCAACTATGTGAAGACTCTCTAACATTTAAGAATTTCAGATCTTGGTAATTTATTCAAACAGCAAGCAAAGCAAAATAAAATGACATGACGCTCCAAGCAAAACACATATCATGTCGTGAATAAAAATATAGCCCCAAGTGAAGTTACCGATGAACGAAGACGAAAGAGGGGATGCCTTCCGGGGCATCCCCAAGCTTAGGCTCTTGGTTGTCCTTGGATATTACCTTGGGGTGCCTTGGGCATCCCCAATCTTAGGCTCTTGCCACTCTTTATTCCATAGTCCATCGAATCTTTACCAAAAACTTGAAAACTTCACAACACAAAACTCAACAGAAAACTCGTAAGCTCCGTTAGCGAAAGAAAACAAAACACCATTTCAAGGTACTGTAATGAACTCATTATTTATTTATATTGGTGTTAAATCTACTGTATTCCAACTTCTCTATGGTTTATAAACTATTTTACTAGCCATAGATTCATCAAAATAAGCAAACAACACACGAAAAACAGAATCTGTCAAAAACAGAACAGTCTGTAGTAATCTGTAACTAACGCAAACTTATGGAACTCGAAAAATTCTAAAATAAAGACCTGAGGAATTTGTCTAGTAATCATATGCGAAAAGAATCAACTAAATATCACTCTCCAGTAAAAAGTTAAAGCTAATCTCGTTAGCGCTAAAGTTTCTGTTTTTTACAGCATGATCAAAAAGACTTCACCCAAGTCTTCCCAAAGGTTCTACTTGGCACAAACACTAATTAAAACATAAGACCACATCTAAAAAAAGCTATATGGATTATTTTTTCCTAAACAGAACCAAAAAGCAAGAAACTAAAATAAAATTGGGTTGTCTCCCAACAAGCGCTAACGTTTAACGCCCCTAGCTAGGCATGATGATTTCAATGATGCTCACATAAAAGATAAGAATTAAAACATAAAGAGAGCATCATGAAGAATATGACTAGCACATTTATTTTAACCCACTTCCTATGCATAGGGATTTTTTGAGCAAACAACTTATGTTAACAATAATCAACTAGCATAGGAAGGCAAAATAAGCATAACTTCAATACTTTAAGCACATAGAGAGGAAACTTGATATTATTGCAATTTCTACAAGCATATGTTCCTCCCTAATAATAATTTTTAGTAGCATCATGAATGAATTCAACAATATAACCATCACATAAAGCATTATTTTCATGATCTACAAGCATAGAATTTTTATTACTCTCCACATAAGCAAATTTATTCTCATGAATAGTAGTGGGAGCAAACTCAACAAAATAACTATCATGTGATTGTAAATTAAGATCAAGATGACAAGTTTCATGGTTATCATTATTATTTATAGCATACGTGTCATCACAATAATCATCATAGATAGGAGGCATGCTTTCATCATAGTAAATTTGCTCATCAAAGCTTCGGGGACAAAAAATATCATCTTCATCAAATATAGCTTCCCCAAGCTTGTGGCTTTGCATATCATTAGCATCATGGATATTCAAGGAATTCATACTAACAACATTGCAATCATGCTCATCATTCAAAGATGTAGTGCCAAACATTTTAATGCATTCTTCTTCTAACACTTTGGCCCAACTTCCCTTCCCATCATACTCACGAAAGATATTAAAAAGATGAAGCGTATGAGGTAAACTCAATTCCATTTTTTTGTAGTTTTCTTTTATAAACTAAACTAGTGCTAAAACAAGAAACAAAAATATTCGATTGCAAGATCTGAAGATATACCTTCAAACACTAACCTCCCCAGCAACGGCGCCAGAAACTGCTTGATGTCTACTACGCAACCTTCTTCTTGTAGACGTTGTTGGGCCTCCAAGTGCAGAGGTTTGTAGGACAGTAGCAAATTTCCCTCAAGTGGATGACCTAAGGTTTATCAATCCATGGGAGGCGTAGGATGAAGACGGTCTCTCTCAAACAACCCTGCAACCAAATAACAAAGAGTCTCTTGTGTCCCCAACACATCCAATACAATGGTAAATTGTATATGTGCACTAGTTCGGCGAAGAGATGGTGATACAAGTGCAATATGGATGGTAGATATAGTTTTTTGTAATCTGAAAATATAAAAACAGCAAGGTAACTAATGATAAAAGTGAGCGTAAACGGTATTGAAATGCTAGGAAACAAGGCCTAGGGTTCATACTTTCACTAGTGAAAGTTCTCTCGACAATAATAACATAATTGGATCATATAACTATACCTCAACATGCAACAAAGAGCCACTCCAAAGCCACTAATGGAGGAGAACAAACGAAGAGATTATGGTAGGGTACGAAACCACCTCAAAGTTATTCTTTCCAATCAATCCATTGGGCTATTCCTATAAGTGTCACAAATAGCCCTAGAGTTCGTACTAGAATAACACCTTAAGACACAAATCAACCAAAACCCTAATGTCACCTAGATACTCCAATGTCACCTCAAGTATCCGTGGGTATGATTATACGATATGCATCACACATCTCAGATTCATCTATTCAACCAACACAAAGTACCTCAAAGAGTGCCCCAAAGTTTCTACCGGAGAGTCAAGACAAAAACGTGTGCCAACCCCTATGCATAGGTTCATGGGCGGAACCCGCAAGTTGATCACCAAAACATACATCAAGTGAATCACGTGATATCCCATTGTCACCACAGATACGCTTGGCAAGACATACATCAAGTGTTCTCAAATCAATAAAGACTCAATCCGATAAGATAACTTCAAAGGGAAAACTCAATTCATTACAAGAGAGTAGAGGGGGAGAAGCATCATAAGATCCAACTATAATAGCAAAGCTCGCGATACATCAAGATCGTATCACCTCAAGAACACGAGAGAGAGAGAGAGAGAGAGAGAGAGAGAGAGATCAAACACATAGCTACTGGTACATACCCTCAGCCCCGAGGGTGAACTACTCCCTCCTCGTCATGGAGAGCGCCGGGATGATGAAGATGGCCACCGATGAGGGTTCCCCCCTCTGGTAGGGTGCCGGAACAGGGTCCCAATTGGTTTTTGGTAGCTATAGAGGCTTGCGGCGGCGGAAATCCTGATCTATTCTGTTCCTCGAAGTTTTTAGGGTATATGGATATATATAGGAGGAAGAAGTATGTCAGGGGAGCCACGAGGGGCCCACGAGGGTGGAGGGCGCGCCCAGGGGTGGGCGCGCCCCCCTGCCTCGTGCCTTCCTTGTTGCTTTCTTGACGTGGACTCCAAGTCTCCTGGGTTGCTTTCTTTCTGAAGATAACTTCTCCAGAATGTTTCATTCCGTTTCGACTCCGTTTGATATTCCTTTTCTTCGAAACACTGAAACAAGGGAAAAAACAGGAACTGGCACTGGGCTCTGGGTCAATAGGTTAGTCACAAAAGTAATATAAAAGTGTTTAATAAAGCCCATAAACATCCAAAACAGACAATATAATAGCATGGAACAATCAAAAATTATAGATACGTTGGAGACGTATCAGCCGACAGTATGACACCGAAGTTCTCAACGTGGGTTAATGAAGTGATGACGAAGCCTCGGGTCCAGCCGAGGTGATGTGGTACGTCAGTATGCCGAGGTGACAGCGCGGCCCAACCTGGATAATTTACTTGTGCACAGAAAATAGTGCAAGAAGGATATAATAGTAGTAATAATAAATTAAAAATGTAGCATAATAAATAATTTATGCAAAGTGAATAATTAAAGGAATATGGCCCGTGTGCCGAACACCTGACGAGGTAGAACCCTCTCGATGATGCCGAAGTACCCGAGGCAACCGAACATGTCGGTATAGCAATTCGGCCAACAAGGTGATCATGCGAGCCGATTTATGCCGATTGAGACGACGACGACGGCTTGCCGAACTGACCGCGTGACGCAGTCGAAGTCGATTACCTACACACATAAAATAGTGCGGTCCAAAAAATAATAATATAAATGTATATAAAATCCTTGCATAATTGCTTTACGTAAAAATAATTTATTTAAAGAGATGTGGCCTGGCGCCTAAGCCAATGTCGATGCAGGGCGTCAGCGTGATGCAGTGAAGGTGTGACAAAGCCTGAATTTGCAGGGCGGTCCGGACTATAGATGTGGCGTTCGCTGAACTGTGGACGGGAAACTGACCGAACCATCGCGCAACCATCGTTAATGTGGCCATCATTTGACAAACCTGTGTAGAGATGATGGAACAAACCAAAGTAATAATTTCTCGGAAAAATAAACCCAAGCAAGAAAAAATTATTAAGATTAATAGCACCTGGTTTATCTGTTGTAGCAATCTGAAAAAAGGTTACTCCCAAAATTGGGACTTGCTCTGCACACCCATTGCCTGATGAGCGATGAAGCAGTGGCATGGCGATGCTGGCAAAGGTTGGCTTGCCAAGGCAAAGCCCCCGGTCCAGCTAATGTGACGAAGCTGGTCGGCGGGTGACGCCGAAGTCTCCGGAGTAGGTTGATGAAGAGATGGTGAAGCCCCCGGTCTATCCGAGGTGACGGAGTGGGTCGGTAAGGAGACGTTGCAGCTGCCATGTCAGCCGAGGTGTTGAAGCAGTTCGGCGTGATGGACATCGGCTTGAAGAAGCAACGGTGCGGTCATGCCGATGTTGGTCATAACTTATGACGCGGTCAAAGCCAGATTGATGAAGTGACCGAACGGCGATGCCGGTGTGCCCGTTCTGTGTAATCCGTGGGGCGGAGTTGTTGGTGATGATTTATCCTTCGCGATGCTGAACTCTTGTTCGGCTCGCCGAGATGATGATCCAAATAAGATGAGCTCGGCTCAACAAAGCGACGATGTGTCTAGCGCAGGTCGGCACCCGTGGAGCAATGTTACCGGACTGGTTTGATACCAGCGTGATGGTGAAGAGTACCTCTGAGAAGGCTTAAAATTTTATGGGCACGTGTTAAGAACAATGCACAATACCCTAGAAGAAAATTCCTTTAAAAAGGTTGTCCAATATCACGTTCATAAAGAAACATGAATTCGGGTCGGATCCGTATTCACGTAGAAAACATATCAGAAAATTGGTCCACTCATCGGAAGATTCCCGGAGTTCAAACCGTCAGATCGAGCTGAAATTTTGAGGGGTGGTAGATATGGGAATTCCGTAGTAGTTGAATGGTTGGATATTCCAAAGGACCTCCGAGCTTGGCTCTGGAGACCACGCCCTAAACTCGTCTAGATTCTCGTCCAGATTTGACAGGGCTCCGGTATATCGCAGATTGCCGGAGATTCCTCCATCAAACTCGATGAAATTTTGAATGGTTGTTGTAGACTTAATTCCACACAATTCCATTGAAGCAATCATTAAAACGACACTCGGGGAGGCGGTGGCAGCGGATACAAGTTAACTGTCCAGAAAAACAGCACGGTCGCTCAAGGGCAATGTTGACGTTGAGCTCCCGAGCTCCATGAATGATTCCTCCATGATCTTGAGAGAGATCGGAGTTAATGTTGATGTAGGTCATCCAAACATGACGATCTAATGCGGAGTGCAGTCCTCGGTCGAGCCAAGGTGACCAGTTGAGCCGGTGACGAAGATGCCGACGTCGCAGTTAATCTGCAGACGAGCCATCGATCCGTCGTTGATCTCACAGCGGAATTCTCAATGAAAGCACCATTGTCGGTGTGAAAACCGGCAGATCTCGGGTAGGGGGTCCCAAGCTGTGTGTCATGGATCGATGGGTAACAGGAGACAGGGGACACGATGTTTACTCAGGTACGGGCCCTCTTAATGGAGGTAATACCCTACTTCCTGTTGATTGATCTTGATGAATATAGAGATTACAAGAGTTGATCTACCCCGAGATCATATGTTGTGGTGTAAAACCTAGGGGTATGATGATTAATGTCATAATAATCTATCGACTAGCCTGGTCTTGGCTTATATAATGCACCAGAGGCCTAGGATAACAAGAGTCCTAGCCAAATACATTGGTGGAGAGGAGTCCTTGTCTTGATCACCAAGTCTTGTGGAATACTCCTTGTATGCGACATGGGCTGCCCGAAGTGGCCCATGAGTGAACCGCCATGGGGGTCCTCGGCCCGATCCACCTGGTCGAGAGACGATGTGGTCAGTACCCCTAGTCCAGGACACCGTCAATAAGCTCAAATCCAAATCGGAGAAATGCGTCTTCATAGGATACCCAAAGGAGACTGTTGGGTACACCTTCTATCACAGATCCGAAGGCATGATTTTCATTGCTAAGAATGGATCCTTTCTAGAGAAGGAGTTTCTATCGAAAGAAGGGAGTGTCGGGGATATACCCCGCGGTGTAACCCGGCTAGATGTATGACCCGGATGGAACTTGGCGACTCACTGGTGACCCGCGCGGAGCTTGGCGACTCACGGGTAACCCGCCCGATCTTGGTGGCTCACTGATGACCCCGACGGCGGGTTAGATAGATGACAAGGCCCAAGGCCCAGAAGGCCGGTTCATGTGATGGTGGGCCGGCTTAAGAGGAAAGGCATAAGGAATATTCTCCTACAAAGGAAGCAAGACTAGGACTCCACTTGTAATAGAGTAATCCTAATCCTACTAGGACTAGTCATGTAACCCGCCCCTTCAACATATATAAGGAGGGGAAGGGCACCCCAAGAGGGGGAGAAAATAATAGCTAAGGCTAGACACAACTAGAGGAGAGTCGGCTTATGTGGCGTCTCCCTCATGAGCATAATGAGACCTAGCCACAAACAGCATGTAGGGCTATTACCGGATGATGTTTCCCGGGGCCCGAAGCTATCTAAATCTTTGTCTTGCGTGTTGCGTCTCTTGATTCTGATCAACCCCTTCAAGCTACCGCCTAGATGCATTGGCCTCACGACTAAGTCCTCACACTAGGACATATGTCGTTACAATTCCACGATAGGGAGGAAAGTAGAACTTGATGAGGTAATTGTACCTTCTCTCGAGTTGGAAAGTAGCTCATCAGAAAGATCAGTTCCAGTGATGCCTACACCAATTAGTGAGGAAGTTAATGATGATGATCATGAAACTTCGGATCAAGTTACTACCGAACCTCGTAGGTCAACTAGAGTACGTTCCGCACTAGAGTGGTACGGTAGTCCTGTTCTGGAAGTCATGTTACTAGACCATGACGAACCTACAAACTATGAGGAAGCGATGATGAGCCCAGATCCCGCAATATGGCTTGAGGCCATGAAATCTGAGATGGGACCCATGTACGAGAACAAAGTATGGACTTTGGTAGACTTGCCCGATGGTCGGCAAGCCATAGAGAATAAATGGATCTTCAAGAAGAAGACTAACGCTGACGGTAATGTTACTGTCTACAAAGCTCCACTTGTTGCGAAAGGTTTTCGATAAGTTCAAGGAGTTGACTATGATGAGACCTTCTCACCCGTAGTGATGTTTAAGTCTGTCCGAATCATGTTAGCAATTGCCGCATTTTATGATTATGAAATCTGGCAAATGGATGTCAAAACTGCATTCCTTAATGGATATCTTAAAGAAGAGTTGTATATGATGCAACCAGAAGGTTTTGTCGATCCTAAACATGCTAACAAAGTGTGCAGCGATCCATTTATGGACAGGTGCAAGCCTCTCGGAGTTGGAATATACACTTTGATAGTGTGATCAAAGCATATGGTTTTATACAGTCTTTTGGAGAAGCCTATATTTACAAGAAAGTGAGTGGGAGCTCTGTAGCATTTCTAATATTATATGTGGATGACATATTAATTATTGATTGGAAATGATACATAATTTCTGGATAGCATAAAAGGATACTTGAATATGAATTTTTCAATGAAAGACCTCGGTGAAGCTGCTTATATATTGGGCATCAAGATCTATAGAGATAGATCAAGACGCTTAATTGGACTTTCACAAAGCACATACCTTGATAAAGTTTTGAAGAAGTTCAAAATGGATTAGTCAAAGAAAGGGTTCTTGCCTGTGTTACAAGGTGTGAAGTTGAGTCAGACTCAATGCCCGACCACTGCAGAAGACAGAGAGAAAATGAAAGTCATTCCCTATGCCTCAGCCATAGGTTATATCATGTATGCAATGTCGTGTACCAGACCTGATGTGTGCCTTGCTATAAGTATAGCAGGGAGGTACCAAAGTAATCCAGGATTGGATCACTGGACAGCGGTCAAGAACATCCTGAAATACTTGAAAAGGACTAAGGATATGTTTCTCGTTCATGGAGGTGACAAAGAGCTCGTCGTAAATGGTTACGTCGATGCAAGCTTTGACACTGATCCGGAGGACTCTAAGTCACAAACCAGATACGTATTTATATTGAATGGTGGAGCTGTTAGTTGGTGCAGTTCCAAACAGAGCGTCGTGGCGGGATCTACGTGTGAAGCGGAGTACATAGCTGCTTCGGAAGAAGCAAATGAAGGAGTCTGGATGACTGAGTTGATATCCGATCTAGGTGTAATACCTAGTGCATCAGGTCCAATGAAAATCTTTTGTGACAATAATGGAGCAATAGCCTTGGCGAAGGAATCCAGATTTCACAAGAGAACCAAACACATCAAGAGACGCTTCAAATCCATCCATGATCAAGTGAAGGAGGGAGACATAGAGATTTGCAAAATACATACGGATCCGAATGTTTCAGACCCGTTGACTAAGCCTCTTCCACAAGCAAAACCTGATCAACACCAAGACTCCATGGATGTTAGAACCATTACTATGTAATATAGATTATTGACTCTAGTGCAAGTGGGAGACTGAAGGAAATATGCCCTAGAGGCAATAATAAAGTTGTTGTTTATATTTCCTTATTTCATGATAAATGTTTATTATTCATGCTAGAATTGTATTAACGGTAAACTTAGTACATGTGTGAATACATAGACAAAACAAAGTGTCCCTAGTATTCCTCTACTTGACTAACTCGTTGATCAAAGATGGTTATGCTTCCTGACCATAGACATGTGTTGTCATTTGATGAACGAAATCACATCATTAGAGAATGATGTGATGGACAAGACCCATCCGTTAGCTTAGCACTATGATCGTTTAGTTTTATTGCTATTGCTTTCTTCATAACTTATACATGTTCCTCTGACTATGAGATTACGCAACTCCCGATATCGGAGGAACACCTTGTGTGCTATCAAACGTCACAATGTAACTGGGTGATTATAAAGATGCTCTAAAGGTGTCTCCGAAGGTGTTTGTTGAGTTGGCGTAGATCAAGATTAAGATTTGTCACTTCGTATATTGGAGAGGTATCACTGGGCCCTCTCGGTAATGCACATCACTATAAGCCTTGCAAGCAATGTGACTAATGAGTTTGTTGCGGGATAATGCATTACCGAACGAGTAAAGAGACTTGTCAGTAACGAGATTGAACTAGGTATGATGATACCGACGATTGAATCTTGGGCAAGTAACATACCGATGACAAAGGGAATAACGTATGTTGTTATGCGGTTTGACTGATAAAGATCTTCGTAGAATATGTAGGAGCCAATATGAGCATCCAGGTTCCGCTATTGGTTATTGATCGGAGATGTGTCTCGGTCATGTCTACATAGTTCTCGAACCCGTAGGGTCCGCACGCTTAACATTAGATGACGATTTGTATTACGACTTATGTGTTTTTGTGACTAATGTTTGTTCGGAGTCCCAGATGAGATCACGGACATGACGAGGAGTCTCGAAATGGTCGAGAGGTAAAGATTCATATATTGGAAGGTTGTATTCACACATCAGAATGGTTCCGAGTGATTCGGGTAATTTTCGGAGTACTGAGAGGTTACCGGAACCCCCCGGGGAAGAATTGGCCCAACATGGGCCTGAGGGAGAGAGAGGGAAGCCCGCGGGGGGTGGCCGCCCCCCCCCCCCTCCTAGGGAGGCCGAATAGGACAAGGAGGAGGGGCAGTGCCCCCTTTCCCTCTCCCTCTCCTTCTTATTCCCTCTGCTGGAGAAAGGAAAGGGGGAACGAATCCTACTTGGACTAGGAGTCCAAGTAGGACTCCTCCCTTGGCGCGCTCCTCCAGGCCGCCGGCCTCCTCCCCCTCCTTTATATACGGGGGCTGGGGCACCCCAAAGAGACAGCAAGAATTCTCTTAGCCGTGTGTGGTGCCCCCTCCACAGTTTATGCCTCCAGTCATAGCGTCGTAGTGCTTAGGCGAAGTCCTGCACGAATCACATCACCAACACCGTCGCCACGCCGTCGTGCTGACGGAACTCTCCCTCGATCCTCTGCTGGATCAAGAGTTCGAGGGACGTCATCGAGTTGAACGTGTGCTGAACACAGAGGTGCTTGGATCGGTTGGGTCATGAAGATGTTCGACTACATCAACCGCATTAACATAACGCTTCCGCTTTTGATCTACGAGGGTACGTGGACACACTCTCTCCCTCTCGTTTCTATGCATCTCCTAGATAGATCTTGCGTGATCGTAGGAATTTTTTTGAAATTGCATGCTATGTTCCCCAACACTTCACACACGACCTAGAAACCGTCAGCGATAGGGTGTAGGAATGCATAAGTTTTGCATAACTAAGCGTATGCGATGGCCGCATCTATCCAAACATGAGTCTTCAGACCATTGTTTGTGATATATCAAATATCCCAAACGCTCTATCCTTACTGCTCGTTTGTGCTCGCATTACCGTCGCACTTGGTATTCTGTGGTGCAACGTTTACGATGCGCGCCCCCATCACAAACAGTTCACGATTATAAAACATGTATGATGAGGAGACAATCACAAACATTCACTTTTTCCAAACCGTTGCGGTTATATAATTAAGAAGATAAGTTAATCATCACATGTAGGTCGGATACATTTACGAAATGTTCGAGTGTCGTACGAGTGTTGTCTGTGTACAAAAAGAGGGGTACACTTTTTGTACCCCTATGACTGTGCACGGGCAGTCCGAGCCACGGGCGCCGCCGCACCAAGCCCGGCAAGGGAGGTAGAACCAAGGTAAGGCCGAAGCCAAAGAGGAGCAGAACGACGCCAAGACCAAGACCACAAAGAGCAAAGGGGACGAAGCGGGCCCCGCGGCAAGATCCTTGCCGGGAGGCGGTTTTTGCAAACCCGGCAAGACCCTTGCTGTGGCAGCTCGCCCCACACCTACGGAGCGGGTCACCCTTGAGTCCACTGCCCCCATGGGGCAAGGATTCGGGAGGCATCCCCGTGGTGGTATGCAGATCTTTGTGAAGACATTCAAGATCAGATGCACACTCTAGAAGATGATGGTCCTTGGCGGGATCCCAGCCAAGGAGAACCACAAGGCCCCCGGCAAGAGCCTTGCCGGGGATGGCAACAGGCGCCGCGGCAAGACCCTTGTCGGGACCCCGACAAGACCCTTGCCGGTGTCGCGGCAAGGCCCTTGCCAAGGACACCCGCGGGGCCACCATCGGACCCGCGCCAGTCACGCCTCCACCACCGTTCGCATGCAGCTGCCAACCCAACCAGCTGGGCAGGCGCCTGCGTGGCGGCATGCAGATCCTCGTGGAGACCCACCGCTGCGCCACCTCAGCTGCCTCCCCGCCTACATGGCATCGCAGGCATCGCTGGCCAGGGCGCGTGTCGACACGGAAGAGAGCGACGACGGACGAGACAGGGCTCTCCCCCGCCCCCGATAAAGCAGCGACACCTAAGCAAGGCACATTAAATGCGCCTTGTCATGTAATGCGAGGGATAACCTCGCATCACTGTACCCTTTCCACTTCCTGTGTGCCACTGTGGCAACCCCTTTCCCTATAAAAGGAGGCCCCAGGCGACCAGGAAGAGGATTCGGCTTTTTGGAGCTCCTCACGCCCCATAGCTAGCTGAAGAACACAAACATATAATCCACCAAAGCAGGAGTAGGGTTTTACGCACCTTCGCGGCCCGAACCTGGGTAAAGGAATCGTGTACTGCCTGCTCGATCCGCTCTTCTCACGGCCCCCGCGCCCCGCAACCGCAGAAAGGGATTCTCGTGATCCCATAGGTGTCGTTTCCCACCGACATCTTTGGCGCGCCAGGCAGGGGCTGCGCAGTTGTGAGAATCAGCTTTAGCAGTTAGTTTGACGCTTCTTCATCGTCATGGCGCCCAAGAAGAAGACGGCGGTGGCGGTTGGCCCGTCGGACGCCGGGCATCCCGTCCCGACGCGGGCGAGCAGCGGACCAGTCGCCGAAAGGACCCGGGGCGCTGTTCGCGAACACCAACACCGTCCTAGCAGCCGGAGTTTGGGAGGCGGCGATGTTCGTGCGCCCGGTAACGGGCCGCACGCCGCCAAATCCAAAGACGGAGCCGGGCCCTCCGCAGGTGGCGCGGGACCTTCCGAGGTCGCTGGTGCCCCGCCCGCTGGCGGCGCGAGGGCCTCCAGGACTCCCACTCCAGCGCCGACGGCGCGTTCCTCTCAAGCGGCGCGCGACGAGCGGCGTGATCGCCCCGAAGACCCCGGGCGTCGCCGCGGGAAAAGCCCCGAGCGCCACTCCCGGGATGTAGAAGACCTGCCCGCTCGCCGAGGCGCTGGTGAAGACGGCGTGCGACCGTGCGGTCACGATAGAGCTCCTTTTGACATGGTCAGAAGTCGAAGCGCATCGCGATCCGTGCAGGTTTCGCTGCCACCGACGCCAGCAGAAGCCCTGGCGCGCGCGTAGTTGCTCCTCGACTTTCCTCCCACTACGAGGAAACTCGACGAATGGAGAGCCACCATCCGAAGCCTTGTTGCGGTGGCCAACAAAGATGAGCCGACCCCGACAGAGCCCCCGGGTCGAAGTTCCGACGGAGTCCCGCGTACCAGTGGCAGGAAGGCTGGCGGCGCCGCAACCACGGTGCACTCGCCTCCTCCTCGCCCGGTGCCATGGACACCGGCCCGTCGCGACGTTGCGGGAGACGAAATCTCCATAGCGTCGTCCGACCCGCGGACCCACCAGGACCAACACCAGGTCCTTCGGGATCGGGAACATGAAGACGCTCGGACCACCATCGAGCGCCGGCGCGGAGCGCGCCACTAGTCAGATAGGCGAGCGGGGCCTGCTGTGGACCACCCGGCACCGGAGAGCCCTGGGGGCCTGCCTTACAAGGTAGGCTGCCCGGCTTTTACCCGTGAGCTGCGGCAGTTCCAGTGGCCCACTCACCGCACCTTCAAACCTGACGTGGGCGAGAAGTACGGCGGCAAGACCCACCCATCCGAGTTCCTCAGCATCTACACCATCGCGATGCAGGCTGTCGGAGCTCATGACGATAAGATTTTCACACCACCGCCATCATCAGCGCGTTCCATCAGAACGTTCGGAACCGCAAGATGCGCGAAGAGCTGGCGATGAACAAGGTGAAAGATGTCACGGAGCTCTATGTTCTCGCGGACAAATGCGCCCGGGCTGAAGAGGGGAGGAAGTACCCCGGCGAAGATGCCGGCGTGGAAACCAACTCCTCTGAAGAGGACACCGCGGCCCCGGCGAAGAAAGGCCGGCACCGCAACAGGAAGCGCAAAGGGAAAGCTGTGCTTGCCGTCGAGGGGTCTGACGATACCGGCTCCACCAAGAAGACCAAGGCAGGTGACCCCGGCAAGGAAATTGTTGGATGTGTCGCCTGCCAGGCCCTGGTGGTTGCCGAGAAGCCAGGCAACTCCGACAAGCGATACTGCAAGATCCATCGCACCAAAGGCCATGCTCTCCAAGACTGCCGGCAGGTTGAGCTCCTCGCTGAGAAGCAGAGGGCTGAATACGAGAGGCGGGACAAGGAGAAGGGCCAAGACGATGCTGAGGGATCCGGCAAGAAACGCGACGGCCAGGCGGGCCGTCGCGGCAAGGATAAGCAACAAGAGAGGCCCGCTCGGGGCCGTGACAGAAAGCCAGAAGATGACGATCACGAAGAGGACGACGAGTCCGGCGACCAAGAGTTTCAGAAAGCTACAGAGGCCATGTGCGTTGACGGCGGCGCTTCGCTGCATGCCTCTTGGCGCCGGCTTAAACAGTGGGCGCGAGAAATTACAGCAGCAGAGCCGCTGTTTGATGCCCAAAGGCCGCTGAAGTGGTCCAGCACACCTATCATTTTTGACTCTGAGGACCACCCTGATCGCACTACTGCGGTCGGGTGCTTGCCGTTGTTGGTCTCACCAACAATACGCAACCTCAAGGTGACAAAAATGTTAGTAGATGGCGGGGCCGGTCTGAACTTGATCTCGCCTGCCGTGATCGAGAAGCTGCAGATCCCTGATGGAGACCTCGAAGAAACGGGCACGTTTCAAGGGGTCAGCCCGGGGAGAAGCCAACCCAAGGGAAAGGTCACGTTGCCCGTAACTTTCGGGAGCGACCTGAACTTCAGGATGGAGAGGATTGTGTTTGATGTTGCCAAAATCCCCTTGCCCTACAATGGGATCCTTGGCCGCCTAGCGCTGGCAAAGTTCATGGCGCCGTCACACTACGCCTACAATACCCTGAAGATGCCAGGGCCCGTGACGATCATCACCATCCCCTCCGACAAGAAGGATGCACTGATTTGCGCTGATCAAGTGTACCAGCAAGCAGTCGCAGCAGCTGCCGCCGCTAGGGCACTCGCTCCTACTGCAAGGCCCCCGGGAGGGAAAAAGAAGAAGAAGGCCGGTGAGACCTCGGACACCCACTCCGGCAAGCGCGCCTCTTTGGAGTGTAGCGCTGCCGTCGAGGACGTGCCAGAGAGCTCCGCCGGCGGAAACAAGAAGCCAAGGGCCATACCGCCGGGAACCAAGAAGGTTTCTGTCAATGAGGACGGCACGGGAGGAGCTTTCACCATAAGCTCCACCCTTGACGACAAATAGGAAGACGCGCTCGTCACCTTCCTGCGGGCGAATGTTGATGCGTTTGCATGGCAAGCTTCCGACATCCCCGGCGTTCCCAGGGAGGTGATTGAGCACCACCTTGCTGTCTGTCCTCATGCGCGGCCTGATAGAGGCAGGGGTGTCCCGATGTTTCGATGAGATAGAAATCGTTTTCTGTAGGAGTCGACTTTGACGATCCGACTACGAACGTGCGAAGACGTCGCGCCTTAGCAATCGCTAAACCAACTTCCGAGGGGTTATTGACCTCGCCGGAGCACGATCAACCTGACCACGAGGGTCTATTTCCTGCGAGCAAACGAAGAACAAGCAAGAAACTGAGATTGCAATCTGGATATTGCGAATAAAAGAGGAAAGCTTTATTAATGAAGGTGGGGTTCTGTGACGCCTTGGTCTGGTCGTTGAACACAAACAAAGTACGCAAAGTTGCAGCTATGGCGAACTTTTAATCTAAACAAAACCCAAAGTCTAAACGATGCCCTAGGGGCTGTATATATGGAGGAAGAGGGGGGAATTTCGTGGCCCTTGGAGGAGGGGTCCGAAACCCACCCTAACTCTTGTTTCCCCACACGTACGGACTCTAAAAACAGCCTATACTTAAGTACTTCGAAATTACATGGGCCTGGCCCAAAAAGAAGGTGACGCAGCACCTAGAATAGCCTCTGGACGAAAATTATGAAGTGGCATCTTGTATATTTAGTCCAAGGCTTCATGCACTCATTATGGTGGCTTCAAAGTCCTGAAATCATCACTTGAAACTCTATTCTTGTCTCCCTTGCGCATGCCATCAACTCCATGCTTGTTCTTACTCCAATGATCATCCTTCTCCAAGCTAGGCCCTTCATTTGTAAGCAAAACAAATGTATCCAATTTAGGCAGCATCATATTCTCATGAACATTAGAATCATTACCAAGAAACGAAAGTACCTGATAATTCAATTGGTGTGCGCGAGCTCTAGTAATTGGTCCAGTATGTATAGCAGCAGGGGCTGTGGGTGTAACAATGGTATTGATGTCCTCATCATCCTCCCCTTCTTGAAATGAAGTCATCCTCGACGGAAGCTCATCTTCCTCTCCCAAATAAGGCTTCAAATCTGCAATGTTAAAAGTGGGACTAACCCCAAAATCTGCAGGCAGCTCAAGTTTATATGCATTATCATTTATTTTCTCTAACACCTTAAATGGACCATCAGCACGTGGCATTAGCTTTGATTTGCGCAAATTAGGAAACCTATCCTTACACAAATGTAACCAAACAAGATCACCAGGTGCAAAGACAACATGTTTTCTACCCTTATCTCCGGCAAGTTTATATCTAGCATTCATACGCTCAATGTTTTCCTTAGTTAACTCATGCATTTTTAAAATCAATTCAACACGTTCTTTAGCATCAAAATTAACCTTCTCCGAGATGGAAGAGGCAACAAATCAATGGGTGCACGAGGTAGGAAACCATACACAATTTCAAAAGGGCACATCTTAGTAGTAGAATGCAACGAACGATTATAAGCAAATTCAATATGAGGCAAGCATTCTTCCCACATTTTCTTATTATTCTTCAAAACAGCCCTAGGCATAGTAGACAATGTTCTATTGACTACTTCAGTTTGTCCATCAGTTTGGGGTGACAAGTAGCACTAAAAAGCAATTTAGTCCCCAACTTAGCCCATAAACATCTTCAAAAGTGGCTAAGAAATTTAGTATCACGGTCTGAAACAATAGTATTTGGCACACCATGCAAGCGAATAATTTCACGAAAGAACAAATCAGCAACATTAACAGCATCATCGCTTTTATGACATGGTATAAAGTGTGCCATTTTCGAGAATCTATCCACGACAACAAATATGCTATCCCTCCCCTTCTTTGTTCGAGGTAAACCTAAAACAAAGTCCATAGATATATCCTCCCAAGGAACACTAGGTACAGGCAAAGGCATATATAAACCATGAGGATTGAGTCGTGACTTAGCTTTTTGACATGTAGTGCAGCGAGCAACAAAACGCTCAACATCCCGTCTCATCTTTGGCCAAAAGAAATGTGTAGCAAGTATATCCTCCGTCTTCTTCACGCCAAAGTGTCCCATTAGTCCTCCTCCATGCGCCTCTTGCAACAACAAAAGACGAACGGAGCTAGCTGGAATGCATAGCTTGTTAGCACGAAACACAAATCCATCATTAACGACAAACTTGTTCCATGTTCTTCCTTCTTTACAATTCTGCAATACATCTTTAAATTCAGCATCATGCACATATTGATCTTTGATGGTCTCCAAACCAAATATTTTAAAGTCAAGCTGTGGAAGCATAGTATAACGACGAGACAATGCATCAGCAATAACATTTTGTTTACCCTTCTTGTGTTAATGACATAAGGGAAAGTCTCATGAATTCAACCCATTTAGCATGTCTACGGTTCAGTTTAGCTTGACTTTTAGTGTGTTTCAAAGATTCATGATCAGAATGTATAACAAATTCTTTGGGCCATAAATAATGTTGCCATGTTTCTAAGGTCCGAACAAGAGCATATAATTCTTTATCATAAGTAGAATAGTTCAGACTAGGCCCACTCAATTTTTCAGAAAAGTATGCAACAGGTTTGCCATCTTGTAATAACACACCTCCTAATCCAATTCCACTAGCATCACATTCAAGCTCAAAAGTCTTATTAAAGTCGGGAAGTTGAAGTAAAGGAGTATGTGTCAACTTATCTTTCAATACCGTGAAGGCTTCTTCCTGTGCGGTACCCCAAACAAAAGGCACATCCTTCTTTGTAAGCTCATTGAGAGGTGCAGCAATGGTGCTAAAGTCTCTCACAAAACACCTATAGAAACGAGCGAGTCCAAGAAAACTCCTCACTTGTGTGACCGCTTTGGGCTGCGGCCAACTCTCAATAGCTTCAATCTTGGCTTTATCAACTTCAATTCCCTATGGAGTAACAACATAGCCAAGAAAAGACACTCGGTCGGTGCAAAAGGTGCACTTCCCAAGGTTACCAAACAAACGTGCATCACGTAGAGCATTAAAAACAACACGTAAATGTTCCAAATGTTCTTCCAAAGATTTGCTATAAATCAGTATATCATCAAAATAGACTACCACAAATCGTCCAATGAAAGCACGTAAAACTTCGTTCATTAGTCTCATGAAAGTACTAGGTGCATTAGTTAACCCAAAAGGCATGTCTAACCACTCATATAAACCAAACTTAGTTTTAAATGTTGTTTTCCATTCATCTCCCAATTTCATACGAATTTGATGGTATCCACTACGCAAATCAACTTTGGAGAATATTGTAGAGCCACTCAATTCATCAAGCATATCATCTAGCCTAGGAATAGGATGACGATAACGAATAGTAATATTATTAATGCCTCTACAATCAACACACATACGCGATGTACCATCCTTTTTAGGCACTAGTATAATAGGAATAGCACAAGGACTAAGAGATTCGCGTATATAACCTTTGTCGAGCAGCTCCTGTACTTGACGCACAATCTCCTTCGTCTCCTCTAGATTGGTACGGTATGGTGCACGGTTGGGTAGCGATGCACCGGGAATTAAGTCAATTTGATGCTCAATCCCTCGAATAGGTGGTAATCCCGGTGGCACGTCTTGTGGGAAGACGTCAGCGAACTCCTGTAAAATGTTAGTGACAGGAGGGGGCAAAGAGGAAGGCACGTCCTTGAATGAAAATAATGCCTCTTTGCACACAAAAGCATAGCAAACAGATTTGCTAGAATCTAGCTCATCGATATCAGATTTGGTGGCAAGTAAACATGCACTTTTCAATTTAATTTCAGAAGCAACACTAGATGGTTTATTATTAGGCTTCATTTGTTGCTCAAATTCTTTTGCCACAATCTGATTTTCACTCTTATTTTTCTCCTGTTTTGCTTTATTAGCTCTATTAATATCATCTTTCAAAATGGAATCAGGAGTCATAGGAAGCAAAGTAATATTTTTATCCTTATGAACAAGAGTACACTGATTGCTTCTACCATGGTGTACAGAATTTTTATCAAATTGCCATGGTCTACCAAGTAATAAGGAACATGCTTGCATAGGTACCACATCACGATCAACATAATCAGCATATGTAGAGATACTAAAATGCACACGAACAATACGTGTTACCTTAACCTTGCCGCTGTTGTTGAACCATTGGATGTAGTAAGGATGTGGATGTGGTCTTGTGGTGAGAGATAGCTTCTCCACCATCTCCATGCTAGCCAAGTTGTTGCAGCTCCCTCCATCTATGATGACGCGAATAGAACGTTCCTTCACAACTCCCTTTGTATGGAACAAATTATGCCTCTGATTTTGCTCAGCTTGTGTAACCTGCACACTCAAAACACGTTGAGCAACTAAACATTCATACCTGTCAGCATCTTCAGCAGCCATGTATTGCGTCTCATGATCAGAATCATCTCCACCGTGTTCTTCATGTGTAATAAGAGCCAAAGTCTCCTCATCATAGTCACTAACGGACTAATACCCACCATCCTCAGTAACAATCATCACACTCTTAGATGGGCATTCTCTCGCATAATGACCTCCACCCTTGCAACGTCGACAAATAATATCATGTGTTTGCCCTGTTGATGCCATGGATGAAGAAGAGCTCTTTGCAGGCCCAGAAGGTGTGCTCTTGGCAGATAGTGGTGATTGTGCCTGCTTTATTGTATCACGGTTGGAGGTGGCAGCCGACGGAGGTGTCGGTGTAGCAGAACGTGTGGAAGTAGACGATGCACGTGGTGTCCATGATGAAGGTCGATGTCGGTGTCAAAACCGACGGATCTCGGGTAGGGGGTCCCGAACTGTGCGTCAAGGTCGGATGGTAACAGGAGACAAGGGACACTTTATTTTACCCAGGTTCGGGCCCTCTCGATGGAGGTAAAACCCTACTCCTGCTAGATTAATATTGATGATATGGGTAGTACAAGAGTGGATCTACCACGAGATCAAGGAGGCTAAACCCTAGAAGCTAGCCTATGGTATGATTGTGTATGATGATGTTGTATATCTATCGACTAGCCTGGCCTTGGTTTATATAATACACCAGAGGCCTAGGATAACAAGAGTCCTAGCCGAATACGCTGGTGGGGGAGGAGTCCTTGTCTTGATCGCCAAGTCTTGTGGAATCTTCCTTGTATGCGGCAGCTGTCCGAACTGGCCCATGAGTATACGGCCATGGGGGTCCTCGGCCCAATCCAACTGATCGGGAGACGACATGATGAGTACCCCCTAGTCCAGGACACCGTCAGTAGCCCCCTGAACCGGTCTTCAAGTTAGGGACGCTCCTCGATTCTTCCGAACGGTTCTTCATCTTCGGTTGCCGGTCTTGAAAACTGGTTCAACAAATCTTTTTTATCTTCGACCTTGAGGATCGCCGAAATGCATTCGACGGGTTTACACGTCGGGTATCCGAGGAGCCCCTTTAAGTTTCCGGCCTTTATCAATGCCTTGTTTATTTTTATGCCACACCTCGGTTTTGAAGTCGTTCCCGGGAGGCAGTGTCCTCTTGCACCCGAGCTCCAACGCCGGACTGCATTCGAGGTATCTTTTGCAGCCGAGCACCAACGCCGGACCGCTTCCCAGCCCTAATGCCGGAATGTATCCGAGCTCCAACGCCAGACTATGTATCCGAGCTCCAACGCCGGACTGTATCCGAGCTCCAACGCCGGCCTGTGTATCCGAGCTCCAACGCCGGACTGTATCCGAGGTGTCGTAAATCACCTTGGTTCAAAGAAGTTTGAAGAAGTTTAGCCGAGCTTAATGCCGGAAATGCCCTCCATGGAGCCAGCCACTAGCGCCCGAGCTTTATGCCGGACTGCTTCCGAGGTGGTGCACCACCCCGAATGTGGGCCGATTTTTGTCCATATTTTTGATTGGTGCAATTTATTCTCTGCCGAGATATATAGCCAGTAGCCCTCAAGGTAGGTATCGGTCTAAAACCCGAGATGCACATGAAGGATGACATAAGACCGCTGATCCCAGTAGCCGCTAAGACTCAGGTCGATTTGCAAAATTGGCCTGAGGATCAAGTCCTAGCTCGGCAGAATACTTATGGACACTAAAAGCGGCGTGCTCAGTCCTCGAGACTTAGGTTGGGTGCGGCCGACCAACCTAAGGATCAAAATCTCCTCGGAAACTATATTGCACATAAAATTTTCTGCATTGGACAAGCAATGCAGTAGCCCCCGAGACACTGGTCGGGTGGCAACACCAGATCAGGGGATCGATGTGCCCCTTTAATATGTTTAAATAATAAGCCCGAAGCCCAGTAGCCCCCGATCCTTAATGCGGGCACGGGTGGCCGAATTAAGGATCGATATCCATAGTAAAATCACAAATTGTGTGTAATGACTCTATGTATCCAAGTACTTTACGTCATTTAATGCTCGAATCCGCATTGTACAAAACTTTGTTGACCGACCATCGGCTTCCACCTCCTCGGCCAGTAGCCGAGGAGTGTTTGTCTTACTTTATAAAGCCTTTATGAGGGTAAAGATTTACGACAAACAAGGCAATCTGGCCATACGGTTTTATAAACAAAGGTACGCGGAGAGATATGTTATATTACTGTTTAACAGAAGAAATGTCTTCAAAGAAAATAGTCCCGCTATCGGTTCCTTTCTTTGGTTGTCATGCTAAGCATGATCATAAAACCTCAGCTCCAATGTAAGAGCAAAATATCAAGGATTTAGTTTGGGAGGCTAGTTAATAGCCCCCGGTAGTGTTCGGCGACAGTCGAGGTCAAGCCGTAAACAATTCGGCCAATGTTATGAACGGCTTGTTATTTAACATAGTCATCGGATCGCTGACCAGTTTACGCTTATTGTGATAGTCAGTTTTCGGCTTTCTCCACTGAGGTGCTTAACCATGTGAGCTGGAAGCACAATCGCAGTGGTTCTCCCTTTGCATGCCTAGCCAAACAAAACGGAACGTAGGAAGCAAGTGCAGGAGCCGGGCAACCCAACTATTGACCGAAGACACAATTCGAAACCGATGCATATATAGCAATATCTGAGAATGTTTTTGCCGAATCCCTAAAAGGTGTCCGGCGTTGCACTGCGAGACTAATGCTGGAAAAGCACAAATAGTTTAAAAGTGCCAAAAAGCTTGGAAAACCAAGAAACGTCAGTAAAAACATGACGTCCGAACAATATCAAGTGTTCGGTGCCAATCCGAAAATTGGTCTTAGAAAAAAGAAGTGCTTCTGTCGTGCTTTAACATGATACATCCTATCTCAAGACTTCGAGCGGGTCAGCCTATGGCTTCAACCTCCTATCCCGAGGGCGGAGTACTTCTCATCAGGCCAGTTTAGCAAACTAAACTCTAGCGGCTTTGAGAGAGAAATTAGGCTCCCCGGATAGTAACCGCACACTCGTGTCGAAAAAAGGAGTGATAAATGATAATAATAAAACTTTGCAACAACTAAGAAGAAGGACACTTATTATAAAATAGCTCAAATAAACTTGAGAGCCCCCAAGTGACTTGGGTAGGAGAATGATTGCATGTACCGAAGTACTTATATCATATCTATGTTCAACTGAACTTTGAACGCGTCTTAACCGACCGTCGGCTACTCCCTCTTTGGTCAAGGACCAAAAAGTGTTATGTACTCCATCGGTCAAGAATATCGACCATGTTTCCAATAACCAGGCAATCAGGCCATAAGGCTGTAACAGACAAAGCGCGCTTAGGGAACTTATGCTATATTACTGCAAAGAGTAAGAAGCATCTTCAAAGAAAATAGTACCCCCACTGATACCTTTCTTCGGTGCTCATTGTTATTATGAGACTTGTGCAATAGATTTTTTGTACTCATGAGTTCCGTTGTGTGCCGACCATCATTGAAAACTATAAGAGTGCTAGCTTTCGGCTTCACCCAGTCTGAGGTCCGTCTCGGGCGAACCGATCGTGACAATCGCAGAGGTGCTCCCTTTACTACCTAGCCGAACAATCGGGAACGTAGGGGTAAACACAGGAGCGAGGCAACCCAGCTTGCAAATCGCTTAAGTCAATATGGTGCATATTGTGGCGTAATACACGAACAAGGAACGAAGCCGTACAAGTATAATCATATGCAACAGGGAAAAGCTTCATAAAGGAAGCCCCAAGTAAACGGGGTATTCGAATTTATGCGTCACAAACAAAGTATTCCTAGTAGGACTGTAAATTAGACAGCCTGTTAGATGG
This sequence comes from Aegilops umbellulata, assembly GCA_032464435.1. NCBI lineage: Eukaryota > Viridiplantae > Streptophyta > Magnoliopsida > Poales > Poaceae > Aegilops > Aegilops umbellulata. The sequence continues at coordinate 329,060,951 of CP136056.1, read as the reverse complement.
TATTGAAGAGGAATACGAATAGTTAGAGTGACTATATAATTATAAGTGACATGTGTAATGCCTTCTAGCCGGATTGTAGATCGTCTGTCGTTGCCGACCTTTTCGCTTCGACCTCGGGACCTGACGGTCCGGAGTGTGTCCGAATACCCTAATGGTTATATAAGAACCAGGGTATGCATGGAGGCCAGGCGTAGGGGTCATCGGTGCTTTATCAGACAAGTGCCCAACTAGTTATGTTATATTACATGGTTAGTAAGAAACATCTTCCAGAGAGAATAGTTCTGTTAGGGGTTCCTTTCTCTGGGAGGCATGCCCTAAAGTGCATGTCTGAACTGCAAACGCAGAAAAAACATCTGGGGGCATATAAATAAATAAGAAAAAAGGTCATCTTTAGTTCACCGACCGAATATTCCCTTAAGAATGCTAGCTTTCGGCTTCACCCAGTCTGAGGTACACATCCGGCTGACCCGGCAATAACAATCGCATAGGTGCTCCCTTTACCACCTAGCCGAACAATCGGGAACGTAGGGGTAAGCACAGGAGCCAGGCAACCCAGCTTGGCCAAAACTTAAGTCATATCGATGCATATAATGGTGAAGAAAAGGTACATGCGGAAGTTTGACACATGTATTGGGCATGAAGCCCGTATAAATAAGCTTCTGTGAAAGAAACCCCCAGGTTTAATGAGCGCGGGTGGCACGTCACTTCATAAATAATGCTTGGTCGAACCGAACACAAGTTAGAAATTTAAAGCTTTGAGCATGAAAGCGACTTAGCTGGTTAATGTGTTCGGTATTGATGACGCGGTCCGAGCTTGATGCGGGGCAAGGTTCCATCCCCCAAGCTGGTCCCGAGGTGGCGGAGCGAAGAGCTCGGCCCTCCGAAGTGGTGACATAGCACGGTCATGCAGGCCGGCAGAGTGGTGCCGAAGTCCCCTGCATGGGGTAAGGAAGTGTTGACGAAGCCCCCCGTCCAGACGAGGTGAGGCCAAAGGATATAGTCCGGCTGGATCATTTTCCTGTGCACAAAAAATAGTGCAAACCGGAGATAATAGTAATAATAAAAAAAATCGTTGCATAATGAATAATTTATGCAAAGTGAGTAATAAAAGAAATATGGCCTGGCGCCGAAGTCGATGTCGATGCAGGGCGTCGGCGTGATGCAGTAAAGGCGCGGCAAAGCCTGAATTCACAGGTCGGTCCGCGCTCCGGATGCGGCGTTCGCTGGACTATGTACGGAGATTGACCGAACCAGCATGCGACCGTCGTTAACGCGGCCACCATTTGATAGACCTGTGAACATATGATGGACAAACCAGAGTAATAATTCCTTGGAAAAAATGAACCCAAACATGCAAAAAATATTAGGATTAATAGCACCTGGTTTATTTGTTGTAGTAATCCAAAGGAAGATGATGCTGGCAAAGGTTGGCTCATCGAGGCGAAGCCCTCGGTCCGGCCAATTGTGACGAAGCTGGTCGGCTAGTGACGCCGAAGTGTCCGGAGTAGGTTGATGAAGAGATGATGAATCCTCCGGTCCAGACGAGATGTCGAAGCCTTGAGGCCAGTCGATGAGTCGAAGTAGTCCGGCGTGATGGACACCGGCTTGAAGGGGCAGCAGTGCGGCCCTGCCGATGCAGGTCGTGACGTGGTAGATGCCGGCTTGATGAAGCGACCGTGCGGTGATGCCGGTATGCCCGCTCCGTGTAATCCGTGGGGCGGCGATGTTGGTGATGATTTGTCCTTCGCGATGCCGGACTCTTGTTCGGCTTGCCGAGATGATGATCCGAAGAAGTTGAGCTCGGCTCAACAAAGTGACGACGTGTCTAGCACAGGTCGGCAGCCGTGGAGCAATATTGTCGGACTGGTTTGACACCAGCAATGATGTTGAAGATCATGTTCAAAAGATCTTAAAGTTAGTGGGATGTGTTCGGAAACAATACACAATATCCCATACAAAACTTCCTTCACAAAGGATGTCCGAAATCCCATTCAGAAAAAAGATGAATTCGAGTCGGATTTGTTCTCGCGCAGAAAACAGATCCGAAAAGTGATGCACTAATCGGAAGGTTCTCGGAGTTTGGACGGTCGGATCGAGCAGAAATTTTGAAGGGTGGTAGATATAGTAATTCCGCAGCTGATCAACGGTTGGATCTTCCAAAGGATGTCCGAGCTAGAAGCTGGACACCACGCCCTAAACTCGTCCAGATTCCCGTCCAGATTTGACAGGGCTCCGGTATATTATGGATTGCCGGAGATTCCTCCATCGGAACTCGACGAAATTTTCCAAGGTTGTTGTAGACTCAATTCCTCACAATTCCACCAAAGCGATCGTCAAAGCGATACTCGAGGAGGTGGTGGCAGCAGATACGAGTTCGCTGTTCAGAAAAACAGCACAGTCGCTTGAGGGCAACATTGACGTTGAGCCCCCGAGCTCCATGGATGATTCCTTCGTGATCTTGATAGAGATCGGAGTTGATGTTTGATGAAGGCCCTCGTCCAAACATGGTGATCCAAACACAGGGCGCAATTCTTGGTCGAACCAAGGTGACCAGTCGAGCTGGTCACGAAGATGCCGAAGTCGCAGTTGATCTGCAGGCAAGCCATCGATCCTTTTGTCGATCACACAGCGGAACTCTCAATGAAAGCACCAATGTCGGTGTCAAAACCGGCGGATCTCGGGTAGGGGGTCCCGAACTGTGCATCAAGGTCGGATGGTAACAGGAGACAAGGGACACTTTATTTTACCCAGGTTCGGGCCCTCTCGATGGAGGTAAAACCCTACTCCAGCTAGATTAATATTGATGATATGGGTAGTACAAGAGTGGATCTACCACGAGATCAAGGAGGCTAAACCCTAGAAGCTAGCCTATGGTATGATTGTGTATGATGATGTTGTATATCTATCGACTAGCCTGGCCTTGGTTTATATAATGCACCAGAGGCCTAGGATAACAAGAGTCCTAACCGAATACGCTGGTGGGGGAGGAGTCCTTGTCTTGATCGCCAAGTCTTGTGGAATCTTCCTTGTATGCGGCAGCTGTCCGAACTGGCCCATGAGTATACGGCCATGGGGGTCCTCGGCCCAATCCAACTGATCGGGAGACGACGTGATGAGTACCCCCTAGTCCAGGACACTGTCAGTCGACCTGCAGAAAAGTTAGTTCGCGCCAATGCCTGTCGATCCTGCACTTCACGTTCAGCTTTACAAGCAAGATGGAATAAACGAGTGATATTATTATAACCCTTATAGTCTAGAATGGTCTGAATCTCTCTATTTAATCCACCCAGAAAACATGCAAGCATAGCTTCATTCTCCTCAACAATACCACATCTAATCAAGCCAGTTTGTAATTCCTGATAATATTCTTCTACCGATTTTTTTCCTTGTCATAAGCGCTGCAATTTTTGAAGTAATTCACGTTGATAATATGGTGGAACCCAACGAGTACGCATAGCAATTTTCAAAGCAGCCCAAGTAGCTGGAACAGGATATAATCTACAATGTTCAGACCACCAAACACATGCAAAGCTAGTGAAAGCACAAACAGCAGCAGGAACACGTCTCTCCTCAGGATATTGTAAACATGTAAATCGTTGTTCAGTTTCTAACTCCCAAGTAAGATATATATCAGGAACATATCTACCCTCAAATGGTGGAATATTCAATTTCAGTTTAGGGAGATGGTCATGATCTCGTACCTGAGGGGGAGCCCTAACATTGCCATTATTTGCATGTGGACAACCTGGTGGCGGTGGTGCTGGTGGTTGCACGTAGTTCTGATGTTGATCAACCTCATCCTCGTAATCTCCCACATAATCATCCTCCTCCACGTCAACAGCAGGAGCCACAGAAGTATCAACAGCAGCACCAGCAGCTTGGCCAGGCTGAAGAGGGACACGGGTCGCTCGGCGGAGGGCTGTTTCGCGATGTGGAGGTAGTCGTTGTTGCTGTTGTAGAGGTGCGTTAGGTGCAGCCGGTGGTGGTGGTGGTAGACGCGCGAGCAATTCATTGAACTTGTTATCAAGCTTTGCTTCGAATGCCTTCTCAATGCCATCTATCTTCTCCATGGCCTCTTCAAATCTATTTAGCACATCTTCCACCTGTCCACTCATCATTTGCTGAAACTTATCATGGAACGCTTTGTTTGTCATGTTCTCCCAGTCAGTCTCGTCGGCTTGTGATCCTGCCATGGTTAGCAGTAATAGAAACACACAAGAATATGATTCTACAGACTACTAGGAAGTGGTGGTGTGGTGTGGTGAACAGTCACAAATCCGTCAAGAAAATCTCAAATTCTTACCAGTTCTTACCCAGTAGCAGGCGGTGATCGGCAACTGTTGTAGTCAAAACTCTCAAAAGCTTGGATAGAGCGATTGCCAGGGAGAGTCAAACACACGACGTAGATGTATGTGGAGCTGGGAAGGCTTATAGTATGGTAGCAAAAAGGTCAGCAATAATCAAATCAGAGATGCAAAGTTGAATAAATGCTCAACGACGGTACTGTGCTGGTCCTAGGCTAGACCGTGCTAGAGACGCGAGCCTAGAACACTAACAAAATCACGGCGCTGCACAGAAACAAGGGAAAAACACACTCTGAATTTTTTTTCGCTCTGTTTTTTTTTTGTGCTCCTTCTTTTTTGCGAAAAATCGCTATAATGGCGAGTGTCTCAAAACTCTTCCCAGGTCAAACTGACAGGATGGGTACGAAATTTTTTGACAATTTTTTTTCGGAAATCAGGGCAGCGATGATGAAAAAGTGCGACCAAAAATCACTATGATGGCAAGTGTCTCAAAAGACTCAGAACAGCCTAAAAATAGGATAGGAAAAAAATATTTTCGGTCGCCGAAATTTTGGCCTAAAAACTGCCCGGGGGTCTCCAGACTCTCTTTTTTTTCGAGACCTACTCAGGCAAGGAAACACAAAACGAAAACTAGATGGATCACAAAAACAAACCTAATATGAAAAGAACTCGGATTGGTGGTGGATATATGATGGTAAGATATGGCAGCGGTGGTGGTATATGGTAGCGGTGGTGGTATATGGATACGGATTGGTGGTGGTATATGGATACGGATCGGTGGTGGTATATGGATACGGATTGGTGGTGGTATATGGCAAGGCGATGATGATGGTGCGGTGGTGGCGTGACAACTTATGACCAGAACTCGAAACTCTAAAAGACTAGACTCTAAGACCAGCAACTTGACACGACGATGCAACCGCAAATTCAACAAAGCAAAAACCCTAAAAAGATTATGCAAAGGCTCAGATTGGTTCGGATACGATGAACTAACCCTAATTTTTTTGTGGCTTTTTCGTGGACTGTAGGTATGAAGAACAGACTCGATCGAAACTACGAAAAACTGTAAAATCTCACCAAGCAACCTAGAAATCTGATACCACTTGATAGAGGCCGGGGTGTCCCGATGTTTTGTTGAGATAGCAATTGTTTTCTGTGGGAGTCGACTTTGACGATCCGACTACGAACATGCGAAGACGTCGTGCCTTAGCAATCGCTAAACCAACTTCCGAGGGGTTATTGACCTCGCCGGAGCACGATCAACCTGACCACGAGAGTCTATTTCCTGCGAGCAAACGAAGAACAAGCAAGAAACTGAGATTGCAATCTGGATATTGCGAATAAAAGAGGAAAGCTTTATTAATGAAGGTGGGGTTCTGTGATGCCTTGGTCTGGTCGTTGAACACAAACAAAGTACGCGAAGTTGCAGCTATGGCGAACTTTTAATCTAAACAAAACCCAAAGTCTAAACGATGCCCTAGGGGTTGTATATATGGAGGAAGAGGGGGGAATTTCGTGGCCCTTGGAGGAGGGGTCCGAAACCCACCCTAACTCGTGTTTCCCCACACATACGGACTCTAAAAACAGCCTATACTTAAGTACTTCGAAATTACATGGGCCCGGCCCAAAAAGAAGGTGACACAGCACCTAGAATAGCCTCTGGACGAAAATTATGAAGTGGCATCTTGTATATTTAGTCCAAGGCTTCATGCACTCATTATGGTGGCTTCAAAGTCCTGAAATCATCACTTGAAACTCTGTTCTTGTCTCCCTTGCGCATGCCATCAACTCCATGCTTGTTCTTACTCCAATGATCATCCTTCTCCAAGCTAGGCCCTTCATTTGTAAGCAAAACAAATGTATCCAATTTAGGCAGCATCATATTCTCATGAACATTAGAATCATTACCAAGAAACAAAAGTACCTGATAATTCAATTGGTGTGCACGAGCTCTAGTAATTGGTCCAGTATGTATAGCAGCAGGGGCTGTGGGTGTAACAATGGTATTGATGTCCTCATCACGGCCCGTCAAGCAGAAGGTTAGAAAGCAAGCTTTGGAACGACAAGAGTTTATCACAGAAGAAATCCGGAAGCTGGAGGCAGCGGGTTTGGTGAGAGGAGTGCTCCATCCGACGTGGTTGGCCAATCCGGTCGTAGTGCGCAAGGCGAACGGGAAGTGGAGGCTGTGTATTGATTACACAGATATCAATAAGGCTTGTCCTAAAGACCCCTTCCCGTTGCCGCGCATCGACCAGATTGTTGACTCCACGGCTGGGTGTGATTTGTTGTCATTCCTCGATGCTACTCCGGCTACCACCAGATCTTCATGACGAAAGAAGATGAAGAGAAAACAGCATTCGTCACCCCATGTGGTACGTATTGTTTCATACGGATGCCTTTCGGGTTGAAGAGTGCTGGATCGACGTTTGCGAGGGCGGTCCAGATTGGTTTTGAGCCCCATCTCCCTAGAAATATGGAGGCTTATATGGACGACATAGTGGTCAAAACCAAGGACAGGGCCACCCTCATATCAGATTTGCGGGAGACATTTGCAAATCTGCACAAGATCAACCTCAAGCTGAACCCTGAGAAGTGCGTCTTTGGCGTCCCGTCCGGCAAGCTTCTCGGGTTCTTTGTCTCGCAACAGGGGATAGAGGCCAACCCGGACAAGATCAAAGCTATAGAGTAGATTGAAGCACCCAAGCGAATCAAGGATGTGCGCCGGCTTGCTGGTTGCGTAGCTGTCCTGGGCAGGTTCATATCCAAGTCCGCCGAGCGCGCCCTTCCCTTTTTCAAGATCCTGAAAAAGGTGGGCCCGGTGGAGTGGACACCAGAAGCCGAAGCGGCATTGCAAGATTTGAAGAAGTACCTCTCCTCCGCACCAACACTAGTTGCGCCCAGGCCCCAGGAGCCGTTGCTGCTATACTCAGCGGCAACGAACCAGGTGGTCAGCGCCGCAGTAGTGGCGCAGAGGGAGGTCGACGACGAGGAAATGGCGGCAACAGAGCCCGACGCCACCAGTGCGGAGGCAACACAGTTGGTCGAGGTGCCGCCAAAGAAGAAAGTGATGCAGCGCCCGGTCTACTTCGTTAGCTTCCTCTTGCAGGGGGCTAGGTCGAGGTACTCCGGTGTGCAGAAACTGCTCTTCGGCCTCCTCATGGCCTCGAGGAAGCTGCGTCACTACTTCCAGGCACACGAGATCACTGTCGTCACTCGCCTCCCTCTGCAGCGGATATTGCACAATCCAGATGCGACGGGGAGGATTGTGGAATGGGCACTGGAGCTGTCCAGCTTTGGCCTCAAGTTCGAAAGTACTTCGACGATCCAGAGCCGAGTCCTGGCGGGGTTCATTGCAGAATGGACCGCCACACCTGACGAAGAAGCCCAAGAGACTGCTCTCCCCGGCAAGGAGGCAAGTTGCGATTGGATTATGTACTTTGATGGGGCTTTCTCCCTCCAGGGTGCCGGGGCTGGCGTACTCCTCGTCGCCCCCACCAGAGAGCACCTCAAGTACGTGATCCAGATGCACTTCCCCAGGGAGGCATCGACAAACAACACGGCGAAATACGAAGGGCTGCTTGCCGGTCTTAGGATCGCGGCAGACCTCGGAATCAAAAAGCTCATCGTCAGGGGCGACTCGCAGCTTGTCGTCAAGCAAGTCAATAAGGATTACCAGAGCCCGTTGATGAAGGCCTATGTTGATGAAGTGAGAAAGCTGGAAGAGCGTTTCGACGGTATCCAGGCTGAATACGTTCCCCGAACGGAGAACGATATCGCCGATTACCTGTCGAAGTGCGCTGCCCTCAAGCTACCTGTGGAACCAGGTACCTTTGTGCTTCAGCTAACTCAGCCATCCGTTGATCCATCAATAGAGCAGAACAAGAGAACGAAATCAGGACCCGGCAAGTACTTTCCCGCCGAGCTCCCCGGAGCCGCCGGCAAGGATGTTGTCGAGGACACTGAACCCGCCACAGGACGGCTAGCTCCGGCAGGACGCCAAGCTCTTGCCGTCGAGACGGCCGCCCCTATAGCGGAGGAAAGGCCTTTAGTCCTCGCCGTCGAGCCTCAGGCTCCAGCGTGGGCACATCATACCATCCGATTCCTCCAGACAGGGGAGCTTCCTGAGGAGCAGGAAGAAGCGGAAAAAGTAGCCCGTCGCTCTGCCATGTACCAGTTCATCAATGACGTCCTGTACAGGAAGAGACCGAACGGTGTGAAATTGAAGTGCATCCCTCGAGAGAAAGGACTGGAGCTGTTGGCGGAGATACATGGAGGCATATGTGGATCCCACATTGGGTCGAGAGCCCTTGCCGGCAAGGCGTTCCGGCAAGGTTTCTTCTGGCCCACCGCCCTCCAGGATGCAACAACACTCGTCACCAGGTGTGAGGCGTGTCAGTTCCATTCAAGAAAGCTTCATCAAATAGCTCAGGCCCTTCAAACCATTCCTCTCTCCTGGCCCTTCTCGGTCTGGTGGCTCGACATACTGGGCCCCTTCCCCCGCGCTGTCGGGGGCTTTGAGTACTTGTACGTAGTCGTCGACAAGTTCAGAAAGTGGCCAGAAGTGAAGGCAGTGAGGAAGGTCACAGCTCAGTCAGCCGTCAAGTTCTTCAAGGGGCTAGTGTGCCGTTACGGTGTACCCAACCGGATCATCACCGACAACGGTACGCAGTTCACAAGCCGCACCTTCATGCAATATACTCAGGACCTCGACAGCAAAGTCTGTTTCGCTTCCGTCGCTCACTCTCAGAGCAATGGGCAAGCTGAGAGGGCAAATGCTGAAGTGTTGCGAGGCTTAAGGACCAAGACCTTTGACAGACTGCACAAGAGCGGAAGGCGCTGGATTGATGAGTTGCTGGCGGTTCTTTGGTCAATCAGGACGACACCAAATCGAGCCACCAGCCAGACACCCTTTGCCCTCGTATACAGGTCAGAAGCAGTTATCCCTACTGATCTCATATACGGGTCACCTCGAGTGCTCGCTTATGATGAGCTTGAGCAAGAGCAACTGCGGCAAGACGACACACTGCTCCTTGAGGAAGATCGTCTTCGGGCGGCTGTGAAAGCAGCATGCTACCAGCAAGCCTTGCGCCGCTACCATAGCCGCAAGGTTCATGCCCGGAGCCTTGAGGGAGGCGACCTTGTTCTTCGGCGCGTTCAATCGGCCAAGGATTCCAGCAAGTTGACGCCGAAGTGGGAAGGCCCTTATCGGCTAATACGAGTCACCAGGCCCGGCGCAGTCCGCCTGGAGACCGAAGATGCCGTTCCGGTGAGCAACTCCTGGAACATCGAGCATCTTCGCAAGTTTTACCCATAAGGCGCGGCTTGTCGGGCCTCCCGGCAAGCCACCTTTTGTACAAGCATTGCCGATGATGAATGTAACCCTTTGTACAAAGCCAGGCGCAGACCCTGAGCATAAATGAAGCGCTGGCGCCCTAAGTTATAGCATGCATGCTAGGTCGAGTCTCGTCCTTGGTTAGGGTTGATAGTGCTTAGCGGCGGCTAACCCCTAGCTTAGAGGTCGAGTGTGCGTCTCTTTGCCGTTCTTTTATCTCCCTTGGTTCGCAGGGCTCGGATATCCTTGTCGGATCGCTTGAGGAGGAAAAAGAGAAGAGAAGAGGGACGGACCAGCATCTAGACCCCGGCAAGCCAGTGTTGCCGGGGGCTGCAAGTACAAAGATTCACCCACGGCGAACCAGAGTTGCCGGGGGTTGCAGTTTCAGATAAGTTCTTCATCCCTTATCATGCATTCTCTTATGGACTGAGGTATGCGAAACCTCGTTTCTTCCTAAAGCTACCGTGCTCCCCTAACTCTAGGCCCTAGGGCTCGTTCCTGGGGCCAGGTTTGGTCGTAGTCGCAGCAGCGAAGGGGCGAAACGAGGAGCCTGAACCCGCCTCATCCCTGCCTCCGCCGAAAGCGTGAGAAAGATCAAGCGACGTGGGAAGACGGCAGGGCCTGCTGTCGGGCAAGGAAATGTCTATCTTAAAGATATCAAGGATTTACCCCTTGACGTGGGTTCTACCCGCAAGACAAGTGACCCGGCAAGCATCCCTTTTTCATTAAAAACATTCCACTCAGGTACAGTTCATGAAGAATGAAAAACATGAATGATGGGATTACAAGCTTTAAATTCAGCTAAGGCCCGAAGGCTTACAAACTAAAAAGAGATAAGGTGCCCGTAACCCTTTCTTGTCCCTCTCTCCAGGAGGCAGGTCAAGGAGGCGAGAAGGGCAAAAGGGGCGCCTAGACGAGCTACAGGTGGCAGAAGACACCAAGAGAACGACTCGGTGGTCGTCCAAAGGCTGGATGGTGATGGCAGCGCCGGAGGCAGAGCTCGAAGACGAGGCGGCAGGACATCAGCACCCGTCGAAGGCATCATGCCCACGTACTCCGAGTTGACAGCCTTGCCGCCCGCCCTCTTCCTCTTCCGCAGCCTCCCAACACCAGCCGCCCATGGAGACGACCCCGAGAAGTTCAAGGAGCCGGCGACACAGATGATGGGGTCACCGGTGCCGCACGGAGCGGCGCCCGACACCTAGTCGGACCTGCCATCCTGCCGCCTGCTGCCCTCGTCGTCGCTGCTGCTGTCCTCCTCGTCACTCCCGCTCGAGGAGGAGTCTTCGCTATCGGAGGAGCTCTCCACGCAGCACCTTGCTCGAGTCCCGAAGCACCCGAAGACCTTGACGGAGAGGAGACCGCCCTCCATCAGCTTAAAATGGAGGGTGAGCCCCTCCGTCAGGCGGTGGATACGGGCGAACGTCTTCCACCCTCGACCAAGATACATCACATTAGGGGCTGGGGAGTCGATGCGGACTCGCGTACCGCTGATTCCACAGCCCCTCATGTGCAGCCTCAGTGTCTCAGGCGGGTCCAGCTCCATCTCGCTCGCGAATGGAGTCGGGAGACGAAGACGACGGCGAGGCGGCCGCCGCAGCCTGACGAAGAACTCACAAGGATCGTCCCCAACGTGGCCCTCCATGGGGAGAGGAACTGCTGGCGGAGGCGAAGCCGGCACGCCGCCCCGTCCTCCTCTTCCCCGAGCGCCTCGGCCTTGCCCACGGCCTCGCCCTCTCCCCCTTCCCCTCGCGGTTGGCTCTGCCGCCGCAGGTGCAGGAGAAGGAGGGACGCGTTGTCGAGCGGCGACCCTCGTCGCCACCATCAAAGGACCAGGGTTCCCCTTCTCCATGGTGAATGAGAGGGAGGGGAGCAGAAGCTGAAGAAGTGAGATGGAGGAATGCAGGGCACCGACCCCCCCCCCCCCCCCGCTCTTTATAAAGGAGCAGGGTGGGGGCTCGACCGCCCCATTCCACCAGTGAGGACGTGAATGGCGCAGGAGACCGGGGCCGATCTGCCACCCCAGCCCGCGACGGCCCGGCTTCCTGCCTTCACCAACTGCCACCCCAGGCACATGAGCGCCGCGTGGCGAACATGCAGGACCGAAGCGACGGGTGAGGTGACTTCTCCCCGCCCCGTGATTAAAGGGAGTGGGCGCCTTGAAAGACCACGCCTCGGCCCCGTCCAGTAAATGGGCCGCGCCTCCACGCCTCCCTCCGTTTATGGGGAAGGCGCGAGCCGCCCCCTTTTACTATGACGTGACGCATGCGTGCAGAGATCAGCCTCACGCATGCCGCCCATGTCATGCACGCATTCCCACGACGCGCCACGCGCGGGAAGCATGGGAGGCGCAGCGCGCGAAGAAACTTACCGCGGTAAAAACCGCCCTGCCTGCCCGCACACCGTTCTTGGGCCTGGCCCAACAACGCGTAGCGCTCATGTGTGGCCCAGGCCCGGGGGCTCCTGTCGGTGTACAAAAAGAGGGGTACACTTTTTGTACCCCTATGACTGTGCACGGGCAGTCTGAGCCACGGGCGCCGCCGCACCAAGCCCGGCAAGGGAGGTAGAACCAAGGTAAGGCCGAAGCCAAAGAGGAGCAGAACGACGCCAAGACCAAGACCACAAGGAGCGAAGGGGACGAAGCGGGCCCCCCCGGCAATATCCTTGCCGGGAGGCGTTTTTGCAAACCCGACAAGACCCTCGCCGTGGCAGATCGCCCCACACCTACGGAGCGGGTCACCCTTGAGTCCACTGCCCCCATGGGGCAAGGATTCGGGAGGCATCCCCATGGTGGTATGCAGATCTTTGTGAAGACATTCAAGATCAGATGCACACTCTAGAAGATGATGGTCCTTGGCGGGATCCCAGCCAAGGAGAACCACAAGGCCCCCGGCAAGAGCCCTTGCCGAGGATGGCAACAGGCGCCGCGGCAAGACCCTTGTGGGGACCCCGACAAGACCCTTGCCGGGGTCGCGGCAAGGCCCTTGCCAAGGAAACCCGCGGGGCCACCATCGGACCCGCGCCAGTCACGCCTCCACCACCGTTCGCATGCAGCTGCCGACCCAACCAGCTGGGCAGGCACCTGCGTGGCGGCATGCAGATCCTCGTGGAGACCCACCGCTGCGCCACCTTAGCTGCCTGCCCGCCTACATGGCATCGCAGGCACCACTGGCCAGGGCGCGTGTCGACACGGAAGAGAGCGGTGACGGACGAGACAGGGCTCTCCCCCGCCCCCGATAAAGCAGGGACACCTAAGGAAGGCGCATTAAATGCGCCTTGTCATGTAATGCGAGGGATAACCTCGCATCACTGTACCCTTTCCACCTCCTGTGTGCCACTGTGGCAGCCCCTTTCCCTATAAAAGGAGGCCCCAGGCGACCAGGAAGAGGATTCGGCTTTTTGGAGCTCCTCACGCCCCATAGCTAGCTGAAGAACACAAACATATAATCCACCAAAGCAGGAGTAGGGTTTTACGCACCTTCGTGGCCCGAACCTGGGTAAAGGAATCGTGTACTGCCTGCTCAATCCGCTCTTCTCACGGCCCCCGTGCCCCGCAACCGCAGAAAGGGATTCTCGTGATCCCATAGGTGTCGTTTCCCACCGACAAGTGTCCTACAAGATAACTATCACACACACTATTCGGTGGTGCAACATTTATGATGCATACGACATCAGAAGCAGTTCATGATTGTAAAGCGTGTACGTCTGTACGATAAGGCGACTATCACAAACATTTAGTTTGCTTGCACTGTTTGTGATATTGCTTGACATCACACAAGCTTTGCAAACAGCAATTGTGTGCATGGTCGCACATGTTTTCACTCTATGAAACGTGTCAGATTATGAGGTATATCACACACGTTGTGCTTCTATAGACCGTGTGCGCCGTAATGATCTGCGGAGCGTATTTTCACCATAATTTAATCGCTACTATTTAAAAATGCATCGAATTTGAATTTTAAAGTATGCTATAATTTTATTCATATCCATCAGGTTCAACAACTAATGCATTATTCAATTCAGAGGTACATATGTTCAAGAATTACATGAAAAAGGAATTATATAAGCACCGAATAAAGAATGATGAACGAGGGTTGTATACTTGTATTAAATACGGTAAAGAAAGAGGCGAAAAGCATTCTAGTTGCAGAACAAGGTGGTGTGGAATGTTCATATTGTGCCCTCCTTCATGCAGAAGACACGCACGACTCAAGTCCAACCCCTTGTGATGGCCGACCGTCCATCCTTCACCATCTTCATGAGGACATCTAGATAGTCATTGTATTCTGGTAGAAATACTTTAACCTTTGCATGCCACAAATCATGTAGTTTAAGAAGTAATCTTGAGTAAACTGCTTTGAGAACGACTGCAAAGGCAAAAAAATTCAAACATTGTCATCTAACACAACTCATTATGGGCAGTAAAAAGAAGATTGCAGAGTTCTCACAAACCATCCTGCAGTTCACTGTTGTCATGGATAAAGTGTAAACAAATAGTTTAATTGTCATCTTTTGATTCATTTTACTAACGGTCTTTATCAGTTTCCTCACTTGATGTTGGTTCATGAATATCTCATTGGCCCATAAGCAAAAAAAGTCGAAATGCGGATATTTATCAATGACATATGCACCTACAAGCACCAAGTTAATATTAGAAGCTAAACAACAATTGCACAATGATGTAGTACAACACTCCCTCCGTCATATTATATAAGATCTTATTACATCCAATATACTCACAAATTGGATGAATTAACATCTTATATTATCGGCGGAGGGAGTTTATTACATTGTTACAAATATCGTCTGATTAACTACAGGTAAGTTTTGTTGTGCTGTTGTTGTTACTCTTCTATGTATATCTATACATCATCAAAATATTAATGTATCATTCTTCCTTGTTGCTATGTAGTCTAGAATTGCATATTTTAGACATTCAGTACAATGCATGTTGCTCTGTAGCCTTAGATATATTAGATATGTTCCTAGTTAACCTACCGATAAATGGTTTACAGATATATTTAGTTAAATGTTCGATTCGCCGATTAATCTCTTATCAGCCCCCGGCCAATATAATACGATCTACCGATATTTTGAACTGTGAGTATATATAAGCCATGGGATGAAACTAACCTTGATGGAAAATAGTAGTCGTTCTCAATATTATCCTGTGTAAATACATCAAAAGACATGATAGACAACATAAACCTCAAATGATAGTTTGAGTGTGCTTTTATATTTTCCCTATATATATAGATCTGGCCTATTCTGTTATGCGTAACAGAATATTATTCTCTTACCCTACATGAACTAATGAATTCAAGCGGCTGAACTGATGAAATTCGATCGCTTCAACTGATGCTTTCTGTTTCTGTTAAAAATCATCTTCTTTAGTTTAATATCTTTTGCAATTTTTTTGTCGAAACGGGGCATGTGATATATCGTTGGAAAGCTCTTGACATCTACATTACAATTTTATAATTTGTTTTTGCAAAAAATTATGGTTTAAGAGTAGTTTTGAAAAAAAACTTTTTTTCAAAACCAAAAACGCAAATCGTATTTTGGACTTAACTTTCAAACGGTTTGTCGGAATTGAGCAAATGAGATGGCATTGGAAAGCTTATGAAAATCTGCATCTTCCATATATCTACTATTATTTCATATTTATATGATTTAAAAGTAATTTGAAAAATGGTGAAATTTTGGGTGAAAAGTATTTTTGCTGTTTTTTGCAAACATTTTATCGGATTGACGCAAACGATACGGCTTTGGAAAGATATGGAAAATGCGCAACTTTTGCGTATAGAAAGTTTTTTCTAATTCCTTACGATTTAAATACGAATTCAAATATGGTTAAAGTTGGTTTTGAACGTGATTTTGTTAAAAAGTTTATTGAAATGGTGCAAATAATATACCATTAAAAAGCTACCGAAAATGCGAAACTTAGTCATGTTAAACATTTTCTCAAATTCGTAATCGTTTAAGAGTAATTTTGAATACGACAAGACGGATCATGTTGTTTTCCCGTCTGAAAAACAGAGTACTCATACTGATATATGTGTGTGTTTGTACTGAGCTATATTTTGTAGAGTAATTTTGAATTATTCTGAAACAAAGTACTTGTAATGATTTTTGCATGAGTTTGTACTAAGCATGTTTTCACTAACTAGACTTTGCTTTGTTTTTGGGTAATATTTTTGCTAGTAAATTTTCAACGGTTTACTGTATCGTCGCCCATGTACTTGCATGGTTTGTATCATCGAACTGAATAATATTTTATTCAAAAAGAAAATGTTTTTGTTTTGTTTCCTTTTTTGAACTCAACATTTTTTTGACATTGATGTTCTGAACTTCTCTCATTTTACGACTTGTACTGAGGTACTTACTAAGTAGGATTTTCATGGGGTTTCCTTTTTTGCTTGAACTTTTACAATTTGAATTTCTGCAGTTTCTTTTATTTTGAACGGACCACCATTTTTAACTCATACTGAGGTACTTACTGCGCCCGAACTGGAGTGGCTGTCGCGTGTCTTGGCGAGGAAGAAGACAAAGCTCGGGGACGAGGCTGGATTCGGCCGGCGGCTGGTCCAGTCGGTAGGATGCTGCGCAAGGCGGGGGTGACAGACGCAGAGCGGCGGGGCTCAGAGTGGGGGCGCACGGCGGAGGCGCTCGGGGTGGCGGCGCGGGGCGAGGATGGCAGTGCGCGGCGGCGGAGGGAGGCTGGGACGGCGCGCGGCAGCCGCTAGAGGTGGGGACGGGCTGGCGAGCTCGTCGGAGGGGAGGCGCGCGGGGAGGATCCGACATCCGTCAACGAGGAGGTGCGCGGGGAGGGGCCGGCGCTCGACGGGGGGAAAGTGCGCCGGGAGGGGCCGATGAGCCCGTCGGCGCGGAGGCGTGTGGACGGCCGGCCGGCGGCAGCACATGGGTCGGAGGAGCGACCCGTCACGGCGCCGCGGGCTCCCTCGCTCCGGCTGCCGTCGTCGCTCGCTCGCCCGCGACGGCTGCCTCCGGCGGTAGGAGGCGGGTTAGGTTGGGGTCGGGTCGGGGAGTTTCTACTATGGCCTGCTTATATATATATATATATATATATATATATATATATATATATATATATATATATATATATATATATATATATATATATATATATAGTTATTCCTCACCCCAGCCACCCCGTAGGAGCCAGACACACACCACCACACCACAACTCCCGTAAGAAACAAAAGCTGTGTGAGGTAAAATTACAATCGAGTGGGCGGCACATCCACCACTCGCCAGGCATGTGCGAGGTAAAGTTAAGGCGTGGATGGTGAGAGAAGGTAAGTTTCAGATAATTGTTTTGCAACCTGACTTGTAATTGTGTTAAAGAACTGACGAGACGATTTTTACCAGCATCATATACTGCACTTCTCGGTGAAGTCAAGGAGATTAGTATTATCTTTCCAATTATTGGTACGAAAGCAAATACAGTTGCACACATGTGTGTAAAATTTGTTGTTCGTGCGAGTAGATGGAGCTGGTAGCTGAGCTCTGCCCCTAATTTCCAGTGTACTAGCCCTACAACAAAATTGTACTGTCGAAGAATAAAATAGCTCAATAAGGTTATAGGTTTTTTCCCTGACAATTAAGATTCTATAAAAATGTGTCCGAAGCCTGTCAGGTAATACCAGCCAACTAAGCAGATACACAATGAAATTTCTGAACACGAATTACCTAGTGCATCATGCAAAATACTGATGGTTGGGGTAACACATATGAACAAGGCGATGTATAATTACAGAAACAAACTGACTTGATAATGTTACACTGCACTATATGCACCGAAACTGACTTGATAATGTTACAAGGCGACGCATAATGGTCTTGCTAAAACGAACTCAAAATGGTTGATGCCTATCATCTTGCAGTCTTCCAGGAACCTCCCTTGTAGATAACCATTGTTCAGACTCCATCAAATCGTCATGATGAATAAAGTCTACAAAACTACAGAGACAAAACTGCGCTTATCACATCCTTTGCTCGCATCCAGAATCATGAACTTTAGAATAAGCAACCTAACAATTAAGTGGGACTCTTAGTCAAAGCCAATGGGGTAATCTCAGGCGAGCGCACTTGAAAGATGCTTGCAGAGTGAACTGTTGAAGCTTAATGACAGATTTTACAACTACAAACTGTAATCAGAAAAACATTAAGACATGGATAGATTCTTACCAACAACCCAGTGAATGAGACATGATGGTTCGAGATAAATAGAGCAATGCTCTTTGCTAGAGAAAATCACGCATGCAGATTTTTACTTATACATACATAGAATTAAATTAGATGATAACAGAAATAGAGGAATGCTCTTCCCTAGAGGAAAAAAATGCATGCATATTTTTACTTATATATAGCATATACATACAGAGAATTAAACAACTCCCTCCGTCCGAGAAAACTTGTCCCAAACTTGTTCCTCAAATGGATGTATCTAGCACTAACTTGGTGCTACATACATCCATTTGAGGGATAACTTTTTTCGGACGGAGGGAGTAGATGATAACAGAAATTGCGCAAGCATCAGGCAGAAATTTACCTTTTCATATTGGACTTTATGATATTTGAAGTTCAAAGTGTCCGGCTATTGAGCTCCCATTTTATGTCTTCATTTTTTTTATCTCAAATGATATGTGTAGTTGGCATACTGCTAATTACAGACCTGGAAGCTAATGTCAGGTACATTTGGAGTATGTGCCTAAAAGTGTCTACATTTTATCTCTTATGTTATGCTTGCATAATGTAAAAATGGCTCAAGGAATTTGTAGATTCAGAGCGCTCACCAAGACTACTGCCATCTCTTTAGTGAGTTTCTTTGTCTGGGTCACTAGCTAATTATGCTTGTTACACTACCTGCTGCTAGATGGATGGATACATTATTAAATAGGTTGATGCTTTTTTCCACATCTATGTCACATTAAAGGAACTAACCTTTGAATCATTGCTGACAATCTAGTAAATCACGGGAGAAGGACCATCTAATTACTCCATGTGCTGAGCTGAAACATATTGGCATATCACTGAGGAAAAGAAAGAAACTACAAAATTGACTAATTAGCAGAATGATAGAATGACAGGCATAGTTCTTTATTTCCACATACACCATTTCGAAAGACGAAATAGAGCTGAAATTATGTTAGGGGCCCAGGTAGATTAAATAGGGCATCGTAGGTACTTGTTACTATACCATTAACTACAGCTGAAATTATTTTAGGGCCCAGGTAAAAAAATAGAGGCAACGTAGGTACTTGTTAGTATACCATAAACTACGCTGAAATCACAGTAGGGGCATGGTAGGTGCTTGTCAGTATAACTATTTTTTCTTCCTACATGCAAGTGGCATTCTCAAAACATTTTGAAACTAGTTACTGGCAAACTACAGTTGAGTTATTAAAAAACAGAGCTGAGTGATCCATGGAGAGGTATATGAACTACAATGAGAAAAGATTTAAAATAAGCATGATTGAATACTTTCAGTCGGTAGAAGAGCATACGAGATTGAACTAGGCTCCAAGAATCTAATTAATTACTGCACTGGCAATCGGGATTCAAGTCATAACAACGATTGCACTTCTTATTCGCTAAAAATATCCATAATATAGTGTTATTTTTATTCAGAAAAGAAGAAACACTAAATCTTAGGAGAAAAACAAAAAGAAGAAAGAACACATCAGTGCAGCATAATGCAGCGACTTTAGGCTGCAGAGATAGTGCTTCTATGCAGCACTGCCTACTGAAACAAACATGGTCTACACAAGCCACTACCACAACATCAACGCAAATATACTTTGCCATCAATTCCTTCGTAGTATTTTTTGAAAAAGGCACCCTTTCACACAAGCAACAGACTGCCAATCAGCTTATTTTGCCCTGAAAAATTCGTAACTGACGAAGCAAGAAACAGTATGTTCGCAGTTTCAATAAAAGACCAAATGAAGTGAGGACGAACCGCGTAAAGAATAAGGACGCTTTTTTTATCGGACAGAATGAGGGCTCTTGTTCGGGCCGAACCCCAAATTTTGCGCTTGAGATCAACGAGGAGCTCCACCCTTCCTGTCCACTGCCTCCTCATTGTACGGCGGCAACCCGAGGAGCAGCTTCTTAGGGCAACCCGGGATCCTTTCTTGGCCTTCTTCCTCTTCCTTTGCCCCGCTCCTAAAAAAAATCAAGAACGCTAATCCTAAACATTCAGAGATTGATGGATGAGGAAAGGGAGAGGAAAAGGAAGAGGCAGTTCTTACCGGCTAGAAGACCGACGGAGGTGGGGAGGGACGCAGGAGAAGGCCGTTGTCGCTGCAGACCTCGCGTCGGAACTTTGCGCTGTCCACTTCGCCTCCTGGTCGCATGAGAGAGGGAATGGGGGAGTACTTCACGCGCCAGGGTGGGGAGTAGCCCTCGCTTCCGGATAGTCCCTCCGGCACAATCGCCGCCGCAATCCGAGGATGGACTAGGGAGAGAGAAACGGTGTCGATCCAGTTTTTTTTTTGAGACAGCGGTGTCGATCCAGTTGAGAGAGATAGAGGTAGGGGTGGGCCATCAACGTAAGTTTGCAGATGTGAAACGTAATTTTATAGCGGTGGAACCGTCGAGGTTTGCTTAAGCCAGATCGTGTGGCTCGGTGGATGCACCGGGGGGTGAAGAATTACTTATTCCTCACCCAGGGCTATTAATAGAGTTTCTATATATATATATATATATATAGTGTTACTATTCATCACCCATGGCGCAGAATAAGTTATTCTTTACCCGAGGTAATCTTACGATCATATCACAATTAAATTACGTTTGGAATTCAAATAGTTACATTCTATTGGTTCACTACGTAAAATTTGGCATAAAAAAATAAAAATATAGGTCATAAGACAAGAAAATTTGCAGTTTATGTGTATTTTACACTATGTTTTTACGTTTGTAATTTTATATATCATAAAATATTTTTTACGACAATTATATATTTTCTTACGGTCTCTTTTTATGTCGGAAATAAGACAAAACTTACGGAACGTAAAATTACGTTCCATTGATGATAAAATTGATGGGGGTGAAGAATAACTATTCCTCACCCAGGGTGACAAATAGTCAATCCCTATATATATATGTAATGCTATTCATCACCCAGGATGCAGAATAAGTTATTCTTCACCCGAGATAATCTTACGATCATTTCATAATTAAATTACGTTTGAAATTCAAATAGTTACATTCATATTGATTCACTACGTAAAATTTCGCATAAGAAAATCAAAATATAGGTCATAAGATAACAAAATTTCGCATAAGAAAATCAATATATGGTCTCTTTCTGTTTAGACGTATTTTTTCTCGGACGGGGAAAGAAGAACGCACTGCTTCAGACAGAATACCGCACGTCATTAGATGGGCAAGTGCACTACATGGTTTTTTTTGTGGGACGTAAATTTTTCCAAACGTGGTGGAGTGCACTTTGTGTCGAGCGTTGGTACTGCAGGGACGAGGTGAGTGCACTGCATCAATTTTTCTTTTTCCAATATTCTTTTCTAGTGCACACAACAACAGAGTGAGATGCATTAAAAAAAATCAACTTTTCCAATTTGTTTTTGCACTCGGCAACATAGTGAACCACTGGGAGAGAGAAGATCACTGCGGCAATGAAACAAGTGAGCTGCACCTAAACAATTTTTTTGTTGTTTTCTTCACTGAATGTTTCCGAGAGAGCTGCAATCTGTACATATCTGGACTACGAGCCGAGGCGAACGAACTACAGTGATCCTCTTTTTAATCCATAGTACAAACACACACAAATTACAATGACGAGGAACTACTACAACAACAAAAAAAGAACTCCACTTTTTTGCACAAACCGAGCTGCACTGGAGTGGCACCAGGAACTGCAACACGCCATGTAGAGCACCTCCTCTCTCACTCCAGCGATCTGCAAAGGACAGCGTGGTCAACCACACAGAGAGCGATCGCTGGCACATCCACGGCACCGCACCAAGATCATAGGCGAACTGCAGACAAGCAAAATCTGAAGAAAAAGAAGGTCCCAAAGTGCAATAGAACGACGGTGACGCACCGCACCACAGCGTGGGAACCAAGCGAACTGCAAGCCGGCGGCGCCCTATCCTCAACTGAATGCCGGTGATGGGAGAGAAGATTGAGATGCCCATGGCGGCACCTGCGGGCATAAGGGAGATGAAGTTGCAGCCCACCACCACCACACCCCCAGCGGTCGAAGTCCAGCGGGCCGCGCGTGGCATGGCGTGCAGGCCTGGTTGCCCGGATCCAGGGGCGTGCGGTCAGGAGGGGCAGCATGAGACGGACGGCGATGGAGGATGGTGGTCGGGGTCAACACGAGATGCACTGAAACGCATGCACTCACCGAACGCACTGCACGCACGAGCTCCACCGAGCTGCGCTGCCACCGAGCTGCACCACGAGCGCCACCGAACTGCAGAGAGTCCTCTCGCCCAGGAGCCACCGGAGGCATGAGCGACCTGGACCCATCAGCCGTCAAGTCCAGGATGGGGAGGAGGCCGGACGGGGGAGCTGCCCCGGCCGCAGCGGCGGGGGTCCAGGCGGGACGCGATGGAGGTGGATCCCACCGGATCCAGCACAGGGAGAGGTTGCTGTGGCGGGGCGATCGCCATGGATGGGGAGGAGGCAGTGGTGCTGGCCGGAGGGGGCGGACCGGAGGGGCTGGATCCGGCGGCGGGGCGTCGCGGGTGTCCGGCGGGGCATGGATCCGGCGCGGCGGGGTGGTGGGGCGGGGATCCGACGGCGCGGGGTTGGAAGGGGAGAAGGTCGGGGGTGGTGGAGCTGTGGCGCGGCGGGGCTCGCCGGGGTGGGCGCGGTGGAGGAAGGTGGGGGCGAGGCGAGGGAAAGGTGGGAGAAGGTGAGGTGGTGCTCTGGCGACGGCAGCGCCGGTAGAAGGTGGAGGGAGGTGGGGGTTTGGATCGGGGGAAGAGGGAGGTGGGTGTCGTGAGGGAGCTGGGGGTGGGCTTTGTTAGTGGCAGTGGGGTGGTTCGGTTCGCGGTGCGGTACGGAGAGAGGTGTTAGCAGAATAAGCGATTCGGTGTGCAGAATAAGACTCTTAAGGGTGTTATCATAATAGACCCACCCTATATATATGTGTGTGTGTATGTATATATATATATATATATATATATATATATATATATATATATATATATATATATACATAAACACTATTCTGATCACGGGATCAGAATAATATTCTGATCACAACCCGAACTTCCCGAATAACGCGCCTGACCTTCCCCGAGTACTAGGTTGAACTTCAGCTAAAAGGTGTCCAAATGAGGCTTGCGATATACCGTTGGAAAGCTATGAACACCAGTATCATGATCCAAGTTAATTTTTTGGCAAAATGTAAGCGGTTTAAGAGCAGTTTTGAAAACCGATTTTTCTTCGTTCAAAAAACGTGAATCGTATTTTCGATCGCATTTTAAAACCGTTTATCGGAATGATGCAAATAATATGGCGTTGGAAAGCTGCTGCAAAATCTCTCCTTTCATATGTTGAAAGTTTTCTCTAATTCCCTATGATTACAGCGTAATTTGGAAAATCGTAGAATTTCGCAAACGGAACACCCGAGTTGGTATTTTCGATGTAATTTCTAAATGGCAAATCCAATTGAGGCAAATAATATGGCCTTGGAAATCTTATGAAAATGCGCTACTTTTTCATGTTAAAAGTTTTTTCTAATTTTGAACGGTTTAAAAGTAATTTAGAAAACGCTACAAGTTTCACCGAGTTCATATTTTCGAGCTAATTTTTTAACCGTACAACCAAATGCAGCAAACGATATGGCGTTGGAAAGCTTGAAGAAATGCGAAACTTTTTTGTATATATTGTTTCTTCTAATTAATTACTGTTTTATGTCAGTTTTGAAAATGGATAAAAACGTATTTTTGCCGTAATTTCTAAAAACTTAATCGGAATGGGGCAAATAATATACCGCTGAAAAGCTACGGAAAATGCGAAACTTTTTCATGTTGATGTTTTTCTCTGATTCCGAGCCGTTTTTATGTAATTTCGAAAATGGCGAGATCACTTGTTCTGCCTTTATTTCGAAACAGTTTCTTCAAAAATGCACCGCGTGAAGAACCTGACCTTCTCGACATGTGTACCTGAACTTCACTCTGTTTTTCACGTACTTTTTTTGCCCGCGGCTCTACATCCACTGCTCGTAGCTCTCCATCCACTCGCCGGAATTGAGCAAATAATATACCGGCGGAAAGCTGATGTAAACACGCAACTTTCCCGTGTTGATCGTTTTTTCATACTCGCGACTATTTTAAAAGTTTTTCATCTCAAATTCATTCACTATAATAGTCGAACTTCCTATTGTTTTCACGTTGAACTTCTGTGACGTATTTTCGTTTGTAATTTTCTCATCCATTCGTCAGTGTTGCACAAATGATATTCCTTTTGTAGAAATCTCTCTCATAATAAATTTTTAAACTTTCTCTGATCGAGGACTTGAAATTACACAAATAATATTCCTGCTGTTTTGAAGTAAATTATAAAATGACGAGATCATGATTTCTGCTTTCATCGTGAATGGAAAAGCATTGCGTGAAGTAATTGGACTTCTCGGGCATGTCTGTTTGAACTTCACTCTGTTTTTGACATGCTGTTTTTTGCACTGGTTGAAGTAGTTGAACTTCTAGGCATGTTCGTTTGAACTTCACTCTGTTTCAATTTATTGTATTTTTCTTATATGAAATACGCACAATGTAGTACGTGAACTTCCGGTTGTTATCACTTTGAACTTCTCTCTCGTTTGAGATAGTTATTTTAAAACACAAAAAACAAAATTTTTATATATTTTGGACATCTAAATACACGGTAAACTTCTCACACAAGAATTTTTTGAACTTTTCCTCGCCGTGCACTTGAACTTCTAGCAACTTTTTTTTCATTTATGGGTTGTTTTTTTTTCGTTTATGGGTTGTTTTTAAAAGTGCAAAAAATGGCGTTGTGTTTTTTTTGAACGGGTAAATGCTAGGTTTTAATAAACTACGAACTTCTCTGTTATTTCAATTTGAACTTCAAATTTTTTATATTTTTGAGTAAAAAATTGTATTCGATTTTTATATAGAAAAAATCGAACATGGAAATACGAGATGAACCTCTCTCGCAAGAATTTTTGAACTTCCCCGGACAGAGCACCTAAACTTCTTTCAACAAACCTTTTAAGCTTTTAATTTTCTATACCTTTATTCTCACATGAAGTGCATTCCTTGCGGTAGTTGAACTTCCCATTGTTTTCACCTTGAACTTCTGTCACATTTTTTGTGTATACGTTGAATTACACGCAATTGAAGGTCGGACATCATTTTTTGCTTTTTTTTTCAAACATGTAATTGGAAGTCGGAAGTCTCGTAATATAAATTCCAAACCGTGCACGGAGGAGCACGTGAATTTCTTGCAATGGACCTTTAAAGCCTTTTGTTTTCTATTCTTATATTCTTATCTGAAACACATTCCATGTAGTAGTTGAACTCCCGTTGTTTTCACCTTGAATTTCTGTCATGTATTTTTGTTCAACCTCTCACGCAAGAATTTTTGAATTTTCTCGGGCCGAGGACTTGAACTTCTAGCAAAAAAACTTTTAGCCTTTTGCTTTTTCATTCTTTTTTTCATACCAAATGCACACCGTGTAGTACGTGAACTTCTGACAGTTATCAAGATGAACTTATCTCGGTTACGTGAAAATATGTGAGTTTTTTATAGGCATTGAAATGCTCTACCATTTTATTTCAACTTCATTGTGTATTTTTTTAGAAATGTAATAAATATTATACAACTTCTTGGTTATTTCGAACTGAACTTCTCGATTTATTCATTAGTAACAGGAAAAATTTGAGTTTTTGTAATAAATATTGAACTCCTCCATTTTATGAAATTGAACTTCTTGGTTTATTATTTAGTAACGAGGAAAATCAAAGTTTTTTATTTATATAGAACTTATCTATTTTTGTAATTTGTACTTCTTGATTATTTCTTTTAGTAATGAAAATATCCTAGTTTTGTAATAAATATTGGACCGCCCGTTATTTTTAATTTGAACTTCTAGAATTTTGTTAATTCTAGAAACAATGAAAGGTCCCTTTTTATGATTTTTGAACTTCTCTATTTTTAAAATTCGAACTTCTTGTTTTTTTATTTTTAGAAACTATGGAATATCCGCTTCTAAATGCTATTTTATTTTTGAACTACTCTATTTTTTTTGTTTGAACTTCCTATGAACTTTCTACCATCATGACTCGGCAAATGCATGACTAAGTAATCATAAAATTCGTCGTTCTCTTTTTGTCCACATACTGGAATATATGCCGCACATTTCATTTTGTGGCAACTAGGTTTCATGCTACACATGTCATGTTACTTGAACTGAAAATGGCTTATAGTTTCTTTTCTACAAAATCTTTCACGAAACTGAAAACTCTGCTGAACATGAGCTGGAAATGGCTCATACTGTAATTTACAAAAACCTTTTCCTAAACTGAAATCTCTGCTAGACTTTGAACTAAAAATGGCACATAGTGTGTTACAGAATGGCACATTATAATCTAAATCTGACCATGCTACTATTACAATTCTATAGAGCAGCCTACAAACGAAAAAGATAACACAGTGCTATGTTTGAAGAATTTAGATATCTGGTAGAGATTGTTTTCTATGGCTGCTCACATGGACCACCATCAGGTCCATTTTTTGAAGAGCTTCTGTGATGCTATGGCTGCTCAAATGAGAGCACCGTCGTGACCAAACAAATGGGACAGACCTGCATTTGTTCACATTTTTTTTATCAAAGTGCAGTTTAACTATGCTCAAACCTCAAACCACCATCAGATATATGAAAGGGGTCTTCCAAGTTCATTTTTTCAGAGAACAAACTAAAAAACAAATACTCAAAGAAGGTCAAATACTCCCGAAGTGAGAGTTCAGAGAAGACAGGGAGGGAAAATACCTGCAGGATGGTAGAGACGCGTTGGGAGGAGGGATATCTCATGTTGCCCGGCGTCGATCTGTGTTGGGTGGCGCACAGGTGGTGGGCGCTGACCCATTTGGCTAGTTGGAGCGTTGCCTCGCGGCCGAAGGGTGGATGAGGAAGGTGGAAGAAGGTAGGTCACGGTGGTAGGGGGAGAAGTTCGCGGCGGCAAGGGGAGGGCCTGAGTGCGGGGGTCCCGAGTGGTGGCTTTTGGGGAGGTGGAAGAAGGTCGCTCTTGGTCATCCGCCGGCCACGATTCTTGTTTCTTCGAGAGCTGGTGAGGTTCTGGACGGAGAGGTGCAGCAGGGAGAGGAGGGATCGTCACGACAATGCTTTGGGCGGCGGCCAGCGGCAACAGCCACGTCCGGCGGCGGCTCTGCTGTTCCCTGCATCCCCGGGGGCGTCGTCGGGATGAGCCACGCGGTGCCTCTTGTCGTCGTTTGGGGCGGAAGACCCGCTCGAGATGCGCGTGGGAGAGGCGGGGGCAGAGACGGGGTGTTGGCGTGCGACGACGGCCTGAGGCAGGTCGCGGCCGCGGCCTTGGCAGTTCGCGGCAGGGGCGCCCGGGGCAGGTCGCGGCGGCGGCGGCCGGGGCAGGTCGCGGCGGCGGCGCCTGGGGCAGATCACAGGCGGCGGGGGGTGGAGCTTCTGCTGGGGAGGGAGGTGGGGGCGGCGGCGCTTCAGCTAGGGAGGGAGGTGGGGGCGGCAACGTTTCTGCCGGTGGAGGGATGTGGGGGCGACGGCGACGCTTCTGCCCGTGGAGGGAATTGGGGGCGGCGGGAGGTGGGAGGGAGGTGGGGGCGGTGCTGATGGGTGGGAGGTTAGAGGAGAGCTTGGGGATAAGGTCGGGAGGGATTTGCTTTTTTCTTTTTCTCCGTGAGTTTGGGAGTTCGGGAGGACCTCGTCGTCCCTATATAGCATGCCGTGATCCAAATAACTATTCTGATCCCATGATCAGAATAGTGCTACTATATATAGTCCCTATATAGCCGGTCTATTCTGATAATATTATCAGAATAGTTATTATGATAACACTTCCGTACTGCATGCTCAATGCAAATGCACGATTGTTTGAACCAAGTGTGCTGCAGTACTCACACGAGTGAACTTCGTGTCGAAAAAACTGCACGCAGTGTTTTTCGGTACTGTTTTTGCTCTAATTTTTTAACCATTTATCGGAACGAGGCGTATAATATACCATAGAAAAGCTATTGATTAGGCGCAACTTCGCCATGTTGGACACTTTTCGAGATTCCTATCGGTTTAAGAGCAGTTTTAAAAATGGTGCGGCAGATGACGAGTGGCAGCGATCGTATTTTCGTGATTTTTTCTAAACCGCTCATCGGAATAAGGCAAATGATACGCCGTTGGAAACATATCGTCAAGGCGCATCTTTTTTTTATTTATTATTTTCTCTAATTCGTTACGGTTTAAGAGCAGTTTCGAATTTACTAAATCGCGGAATTCTGTTTTTTCGAAATTTTTGCAATTTTCGGTACTGTTTTTCCTCTAGTTTTTGAACCGTTTATCGAAATGAGGCGTGTAATACATCCCTGGAAAACTATGGACAAGGTGCAACTTCCATATGTAGAAATGGTTTTGAGATTCCTTACAGTTTTAAGTTAATTTTAAAAATCGTTCGGCGGACGACGAGTGGAAGCGGCCGTTTTTCGTGAAATTTTTACAAAACGGTTGTCGAAATGATTCAAATGATATGCCGTTGGAAAGATATCGACAAGAAGCAACTTTTTCATGTAGAACACTCTCTTTAATTCCTTACGGTTTAAGAGCAGTTTTGATTTTACCGAAAAGCGGACATTCTGTTTTTCCCGAGACCAAACTCGTCGTGTGTACTTCATCGGACAGAAGAACGCACTGCTTCAAATGGAAACACGCACTGCAGCAGACAGTCAAATGAACTTCATCGTTTTTTTTGTCAGACATAAACTTTCTCGCACAAGTTTTTGTTGTCTTTTTTTCAACTTTTTTTTCGAACGAGAGTGGACCACAACACTTCCGAAAGTGAACCGTAACACTACACAAAGTGAACCTCATGAGTTCTTGTTGTCTTTTTTTCGTTCTTATTAATTTTTTACGCGGGTTGACCAAGCGAGTGGACCGTAGGGACTAAGCGAGTGAACTACATCTAATATAGAAGCGAGCTTCTATATGAGATGTTTTTGTTTTGTGTTTACCAAGTGGATAACAGAGGAATTTTATAGCAAACCTACACATTTATCTGATTGTTATACACAGCTACACACAGAATATTCACTCTCCACCAGCCAAACCATGGTGGACTTTGTCAAGACCAAAGCGCACTGCATTTGCATGTTTTTTAAATGCATTTTTTATTTTTAAAATGTGTGTGCTGAAAAGTCCTTCGTGGTGGACTTTTTTGTAGACCGAAGTGCACTGCATTTTTGCATGTTTTTAAATACATTTTGTTTGAAATGGACTGTACCGACGAGTTCTTCGTAGTGGACTTTTTTCAAGACCAAAGTGCATCGCATTTGCATGATTTTTTAAGTGCATTTTTTGTTTTAAAAGGTGTGTGCTAAAAAGTCCATTGTAGTGGACCTTTTTGTAGACCCAAGTGCACTGCATTTTGCATGTTTTTTAAATGCATTTTGTTTGATGTTCCAAATTCGCAGTGTACTGCATCAATATTTTTTTGCAAACGCTTTTAAAACTTTTGCATGGTTGAGGTTAGTGAACTTTCCCTGCGCCCAGGCACCAGACTGCAGTACTCCTATCGCACAACAAACCGAGCATTGGACGTGTCTGAGAAGAGAACTGCACTGCAAGACTACAAACAAAACAAAAATGAAAAAGACAGAATTGCATGCACACACGCTCCGCACCACGCGAACACAGACAGGGGATACCACGATTTTATCATGAATTTTGCATAGGCGGCTCGGGTGGAAGCCCTCCTCTGCAGACTGCAGTTTTTTTCCTAAGTTTACTACTTTTGCAATCAGCACACATGTCCTTCAATATATAAACTAAATATGCTCCATTTTCTCACGCAACGAACTGAAAAAACAGAAAAGTTCGCTGCAAAAATCGCCAACGAGTCGATGACCCACCGAACTGACTAATTCTGACTTTGCTCGCGCCCACAGTAAAGAAGTGCACTGCATGACAAGTCAGATGATGGTTGTGCGCGCCTGCTGTCTTGACTGCTCCAGCGACACCATTACTGCTCATCCTAGAGAGAAGGAATGTGTTAGTGCACGGTTTCACCATTGTGTTTCGCCAACACATCCTAGAGAGACCATTTTGCGTCTGTCGTCCCGTGATTGCACTGCAACATCTTTGCCTCCAACCACGCTGGCGGACTGCACGCACGTGCCTGCTGCACTGCACCCGGGCACGCCACAAACTGCAGAGGCTGCCGAAGTGAGCTGCAAACAATTAAGTTCCCGTAAAAAAACTACAGACAATTCTGCAAAAAAAAGGACGACGCTCATCCGTGATTTATGGCGGAGCGAATTGCACAGAGTCAACAAATTCTCTCCTCGAGTCTTCTTTTGTGGACTGCAAGGGGAGAACGGTGAGCACGGGGCGTCGATGTGTGTTGCTCCCGTCCATGGGGAGGGGTAATGGAGAGGAGCAAACTGCACTGGTCCATGGGCCAAACTGCTCTACCTGGGAGTGAACTCCCCTGATTACAGTGACACGGAAATTTCAAAAGAGGAACACATAGAGCGGCAGTCAGCACGCACGCGTACTGCAGCGACCACCAGAGTGCACCGCTGGTCGTAGCCGCCGGCGAGTACAAAGAAGGGAGAAGGCCATGGGAGACCAGTAGCCATCCCGTGGTAGCCGTCGAGTGGACGGGGAGGCCGTGCTTGCTGGTAGGCGGAGGGGCAGCGTGGGGCACCGGATCTGGCGGCGTCGCATTGTGAGGGGGGCTGCCGTGGCCTGGATCCGTCTGTGGAGGACCACGGCGGCTCGCTGACGAGGGGAGGAAGGCCGCGGGCCAGTTGCGGCGGAGTGCGAGGAGGAGAGGGCCATGGAGGGCTCGCCGGATCGGGGAAGGAGAGGGCCATGGGGGCTCGTCGGATCGGGGGAGGAGAGGGCCACGGTGACCTCGGCGCGAAGGAGTGGTGGTGCGGCCCCCAGTGGCGAAGACGGCGTAGATCCAAGGTGGAGGAGGGATGGGCGCTCCTACGACAGATCTGGGGAGGGGTGGAGCACCGGCGAGCCCGGACAGCTGGTGGCGCGCACGGTGGGAGGTGGCGGCCCGGCGACGCATTGGGGGGTGGCGGCCCCGCGGCGCGGTGGGAGGTGGCCGGCTGCACGGTGGGAGGTGGTGGCCCGGCGGCTCGATGGGAGATGGTGGCCGACGGCGCGGGGGGAGATGGCCGGCCGGGTGGTGGGAGGTGGTGGCCGGCCGCGCGCTGGGATGTGGTCGCCGGCCGCGCGGTGGGAGCACTGGGAGGTGGCAGCACAGCGACGTGGTGAGGGGGTGGGCGCGGAGGGAGAAAGTGTTAGGGGTGGGGTAGAAGAGAGGTCGAGGGGTGGTTTGTTTTATTCCGTGAGTCAACGCGGGTTGGGTTCGCTATGGTGTTATCAGAATAAGCAGTACTGTTATTAGAATAAGGTCTTAAGGGTGTTATTAGAATAGACCCACCCTATATATATATATATATATATATATATATATATATATATATATATATATATATATATATATATATATATATGTATATATATATATATACATATATAACACCCTTAAGAGTCTTATTCTGCGCACCGAATCGCTTATTCTGCTAACACATCTCTCCGTACCGCACCGCGAACCGAACCACCCCACTACCACTAACAAAGCCCACCCCCAGCTCCCGCACGACACCCACCTCCCTCTTTCCCCGATCCAAACCCCCACCTCCCTCCACCTTCTACCAGCGCCGCCGCCGCCAGAGCACCACCTCACCTTCTCCCACCTTTCCCTCGCCTCGCCCCCACCTTCCTCCACCGCGTCCACCCCGGCGAGCCCCGCCGCGCCACGGCTCCACCACCCCCGACCTTCTCCCCTTCCAACCCCGCGCCTTCGGATCCCCGCCCCACCACCCCGCCGCACCGGATCCATGCCCCGCCGGACACCCGCGACGCCCCTCCGCTGGATCCATCCCCTCCGGTCCGCCCCCTCCGGCCAGGACCACTGCCTCCTCCCCATCCATGGCGATCGCCCCGCCACAGCAACCTCTCCCTGTGCTGGATCCGGTGGGATCCGCCTCCATCGCGTCCCGCCTGGACCCCCGCCGCTGCGGCCGGGGCAGCTCCCCCGTCCGGCCTCCTCCCCATCCTGGACTTGACGGCTGATGGGTCCAGGTCGCTCATGCCTCCGGTGGCTCCTGGGCGAGAGGACTCTCTGCAGTTCGGTGGCGCTCGTGGTGCAGCTCGGTGGCAGTGCAGCTCGGTGGCGCTCGTGCGTGCAGTGCGTTTCAGTGCATCTCGTGTTGACCCCGACCACCATCCTCAATCGCCGTCCGTCTCATGCTGCCCCTCCTAACCGCGCGCCCCTGGATCCGGGCAACCAGGCCTGCGCGCCATGCCACGCGCGGCCCGCTGGACTTCGAGCGCTGGGGGTGTGGTGGTGGTGGGCTGCAACTTCATCTCCCTTATGCCCGCAGGTGCCGCCATGGGCATCTCAATCTTGTCTCCCATCACCGGCATTCGGTTGAGGATAGGGCGCCGCCGGCTTGCAGTTCGCTTGGTTCCCCACGCTGTGGTGCGGTGCGTCACCGTCGTTCTATTGCACTTTGGGACCTTCTTTTTCTACAGATTTTGCTTGTCTGCAGTTCGCCTATGATCTTGGTGCGGTGCCGTGGATGTGCCAGTGGCCGCTCTCTGTGTGGCTGGCCACGCTGTCCTTTGCAGATCGCTGGAGTGAGAGAGGAGGTGCTCTACATGGCGTGTTGCAGTTCCTGGTGCCACTCCAGTGCAGCTCGGTTTGTGCAAAAAAGTGGAGTTCTTTTTTTGTTGTTGTAGTAGTTCCTCGTCATTGTAATTTGTGTGTGTTTGTACTATGGATTAAAAAGAGGATCACTGTAGTTCGTTCGCCCCGGCTCGTAGTCCAGATATGTACAGATCGCAGCTCTCTCGGAAACATTCATTGAAGAAAACAACAAAAAAATTGTTTAGGTGCAGCTCACTTTTTCATTGCCGCAGTGATCTTCTCTCTCCCAGTGGTTTACTATGTTGCCGAGTGCAAAAACAAATTGGAAAAGTTGATTTTTTTAATGCAGCTCACTCTGTTGTTGTGTGCAGTAGAAAAGAATATTGGAAAAAGAAAAATTGATGCAGTGCACTCACCTCGTCCCTGCAGTACCAACGCTCGACACGAAGTGCACTCCACCACGTTTGGAAAAATTTACATCCCACAAAAAAAACCATGCAGTGCACTTGCCCATCTAATGACGTGCGGTATTCCGCCTGAAGCAGTGCGTTCTTCTTTCCCCGTCCGAGAAAAAATATGTCTAAACAAAAAGAAACCATGCAGTGCCCTTGCTCATCTATTGAAGTGCG
Organism: Aegilops umbellulata; assembly: GCA_032464435.1. NCBI lineage: Eukaryota > Viridiplantae > Streptophyta > Magnoliopsida > Poales > Poaceae > Aegilops > Aegilops umbellulata. Next base: position 329,027,734 of record CP136056.1, on the reverse strand, counting down.
GTATTTCGTCTGAAGCGGTGCGTTCTTCTGTCCGATGCAGTAAATATGACGATTTTGGTCTCGCGAAGAACAGAGTGCCCGCTTTTCGGTAAAATCGAAACTGCTCTTAAACCGTAAGGTATTAGAGAGAGTGTTCTACATGAAAAAGTTGCGTCTCGTCGATATGTTTCCAACAGCGTATGATTTGAATTATTCTGACCAGCCGTTCGTAAAAATTTCGCAAAAAAACAGCCGCTGCCTCTCGAAGTCAGCTGCACGATTTTCAATATTAACTAAAATCCGTAAGGAATCTCAAAACCATTTCAACATATGAAAGTTGCGCCTTGTCCGTAGCTTTCCAACGGCGTATCATATGTCTCGTTTCGACAAACTGTTAGAAAACTGAAGCAAAAACAGTATCGAAATTCCAAAAAATTTGAAAAACAGAGTTCCGCGATTTAGTAAATTTGAAACTGCTCTTAAACCGTAATGAATTAGAGAAATATTTATATATGAAAAAGATGCACCTCGACGATATCTATCCAACGGCATATCATTTGCTTCATTCCAACAAGCGGTTTAGGAAAAAACACGAAAAAACGCTCGCTGCCACTCGTCATCCGCCGCACTATTTTCAAAACTGCTCTTAAACCGTGTGGAATATCGAAAAGTGTTCAACATGTCGAAGTTGCGCCTAATCCATAGATTTTCAATGGTATATTACACGCCTCATTCCGATAAACGGTTAAAAAATTAGAGCGAAAACAGTATCGAAAAAATAACGCGTGCAGTTTTTTCCGACGAAAAGTTCACTAGTCTCTATTGCATTGCTGGTCGTCAAAATGATGCAGTGCGCTTCTGTTGAGCATGCAGTGCCGAAGTGGTGTGCAGAATATATATATATATATATATATATATATATATATATATATATATATATATATATATATATATATATATATATATATATATATAGTGTTACTATTCATCACCCAGGGCGCAGAATTAGTTATTCTTCACCCGAGATAATCTTACGATCATATCATAATTAAATTACGTTTGGAATTCAAATAGTTACATTCCTATTGATTCACTACGTAAAATTTGGCATAAAAAGTTAAAAATATAGGTCATAAGACAAGAAAAATTGCAGTTTATGTGTATTTTACACTATGTTTTTACGTTTGTAATTTTACATAATATAAAATATTTTTTACGACGATTATATATTTTCTTACGGTCTCTTTTTACGTCGGAAATAAGACAAAACTTAGGGAACGTAAAATTACGATGCACTGATGATAAAATAGAGGGGGTGAAGAATAACTATTCCTCACCCAGGGTGACTAATAGTCAATCCATATATATATATATATATACGCCCTCCTGTATTTTACCATTAATGCACCGTAATTTTATGTTTCGTAAATTTTGTCTTATTTCCGACGTAAAAAGAGACCGTGAGAAAATATATAATCGTCATAAAAAATATTTTATGTTATGTAAAATTACAAACGTAAAAACATAGTGTAAAATACACATAAATTGCAAATTTTCTTATCTTATGACCTATATTTTTATTTTCTTATGCCAAATTTTACATAGTGAATCAATAGGAATGTAACTATTTGATTTTCAAACGTAATTTAATTATGAAATGTTTGTAAGATTACCTCGGGTGAAGAATAACTTATTCTTCACCCTGGGTGATGAATAGTATCACTATATATATTGATTCACTCCCACTATCGGGTGTAGTTACTCCCACTTTTATTTCATACGTTCTAGGTAGTATCTATCATATTAAAGAGTATGTACGCGTAGTATGTAGTATATAAGAATGTAGTATATACCATATTTTGTGCATACCTTATTTCGCGTACAAATATGTACGTATTTCAGAAATACAATAAAACTATGAGCTCACTTGCAATTTTTTCATATAACTCACTTTGGAGTATCTTAGATATAATATATAAAAATAATAAAAATAATAAAGTAGCGTATATATACTATCACATGTTAGTATATGAAAAATGGGTGTAGCATGCATTTTCCCTATATATATATATATTATAAAAAAAACACTACAAAAACATTTGAAAAATGTTGAACTAGTAATTGAAAAATGTTGAACAAGTGCTTGAAAAATGTTTATCAGGCATTCGAAAAAATGTTGAATGTGCATAGAAAAATTATTGAGCGTGTATTAAAAAACCGATGATTTTCTTTTATCATGTATATAAAAATATTAATCAAGCATTCTGAAAGAAAAAAATGCTGAACAAGTATTTAAAAATGTTAATTAACCATTTGAGAAATGTTAAATGTGCATAGAAAAAATATGACCATGTATTAAGAAAATCATGAAAAAAGTTGATCATGTTTATAAAAATGTCAAACAAGTATTTAAAAATGTCAAACAAGTATTTAAAAATGTAATAGCATTCGTAAAATGCTAACTGTGTAAAAATATAGTATCCATGTATTAAAAAATGATGATTTTTTATCATGTACTTAAATATATTAATCAAGCATTTAAAATAATGTTCAACAATTGATTGAAAAATGTTAATCAAGCATTTAGAAATTATTAAATGTGTATAGAAAAATGTTGAACATGTAATAAAAAATGTCAATCTTTTTATTTGGATACTGTTAATCTAGCATTTTAAAAATATTAAAAGTACGGATAGGAAAAATGTTGACCATATATTAAAAAGTGTTAAATTTGTAATGAAAATGTTAAACATGTATTAGGAAAATGTTGTTGACATATAAAAAAAAGTAGAATGAAAAGCGAAAGAAACAAAGAAAACAAAAAAATTGAAAAAGAAACTAAAAAACCAAAGAATAAAGAAAATAAATAATAAACCCAAGGAAACATCTGAAAAAGAATAAAAAAACAAAAAATGAAGAAGAAAAGAGATGGAAATAGAAGCAAATAAAACAGAACAAAAACAAAAATACCTAGAAAAACCTATAGATTACCGGCTCTTTTCCTATTAAGTAGGTCGGGCCTCGTATTTGGTCATGAAACACATGCTAACCGATTGGCTAGGAATGTTGACTCTCAACGAGGAGATTTTGGGATCAATTCCCCGGCTCTCTGCCTTTCTTGTCCATATATTTTCTCTTTCATAGAGAGCAACTAATTGAGGAGCCCTCTTTCAGGAGCCTCCCAACGATCACTTGCGGGTGGGTTGAGAGCGAGCCACTTGGCTGGCCTCAGCCATGTGTCACGATCTGGGCGCTCCGTCTGAATTTTGTTTTTATTTTTATTTTTCAGCACATGTTTTTGGCTTTTTAGATGGGCTTTTCCAGAGTTTTTCAGCCTTTTGTTTTTTCACCGTTTTTTTTAGCTTTTTCATGAAAAAAAGTTGCACACAAAAATGCATTTTTTTCGTGAGATGCACGATTTTTCTTCCGCGAGAGGCATGGTTTTGTTTCCGCGAGAGGCACGACCGTTCCTCTCGGAAACAGAAAAATGCATTTTTTTTCGTGAGAGGCATGATTTTCCTTCCGCGAGAGGCATGGCCTTGCCTCTTGGAAACGAAAAAAGGTGTTTTTCCCTTCCGTGAGAGGCACGGTTTGCTTCGCGAGAATCACGGCCGTGCCTCTCGAAAACAGAAAAAAACGCGCTTTCTTTTTTCTTTCCTTTCGTGAGAGGCATGATTTTGCTTCCGCGAGACGCACAACCGTGCCTCTCGGAAACGGAAAAAAAAAATCTCTTTTTTCTTTCTTCTGTGAGAGGCATGGCCGTGTGTCTCGGGAACGGCTTCCAAAAGGGGAAAAAACATGCTCCGGTTCGGTTTATTGTCTGTTTTCTCATGAAAAAAATTCGTCAAAACCTATCAACATGGGATCTAATTTTACAGATCTTGACGCGAGAAATCCAACAGCAAAAACGGTTCAAGATTTGGACGCACGGGTTATGGGATAAAACGTTTTGAATAAATGAATATACGAAAAAACTAAAACTTCCAGGTTACGACCAGGGGAGCACGCCACTCGTCCCAACCTAGGGAGGTGAGAGTGATCTTTGAAAATAGTACTCCATAATTAATGATTTCGCTTGTATAAGAGAGAAAATATATTTTTCCTTCGTTTATGGACCATCCCATGCGGTGATTTTACTCGTCACCCAAGTGTTTTTGTAAATTTTTCCTTCCTGTTAAAAATTGTTTCCTCATTACCAGGTTTGCTCTCTCAACAAAATTATATTGCCTAAAAATCACAATTTATGGAAAATCAACACCTTTTTTTATCAAATTTTGTTTGTTGTTAGTTTAACGAAAAGTATTTTTTTTTAAAAAAAATCATGAATTTGAAAAAACATGTTTGCGAATTAGAGAATGCTCATTAGTTAAAAAAAAGTTCATAAAATTGAAAAAATGCTCACAAAAACTTAAATTATTAAGAAATATATTCATGTATTCCAAAAAAAACATAAATTAAAAAATATTCCCGAATTTAAATAAAGAATGTTCAGAAATTCAAAAGAAATTGAATTAGAAAAATCTTCATGAATTCAAATTTTTCGTGGATTTAATAAATATACATGAATAAAAATATATTCATGAGTTAAAAATTGTTCACGAATTTGGAAGAATCACGGGTTTAAAAAATGTTGTAAATTTGGAAAAATCTACACAGATTTGAAAAAAAGATTTGAGAAAATGTTTGTAGATTCATGAAATGTGCATGTATTTCAAAAATATACACTAATTTAATTTTTTTACGAATTAGAAAATATCACTAATTTAAAAATATTCATGAATCCCAAAAAAGACCATGAGTCTGAAAAACGAAAAAAATAACACAAAAGATAAAATGATGAAATAGTAAATTAAAAGAGAAAACAAAAAAGGGTGAAAAAACAAAGAAAACACAGGAAAACCGTTGGAGGAAAAAATGGAATGTTCCTAAACTAGTACCGAACGTTGCCAAACCCGTTCCCGCAACTAACGTAAAATGGGCTATCCTACCTTTGCACGTTAGTAGGTGATCACTAAGGATATGTAGTGATACATATCATTTACGTAGTTATTCCACGCGGTACATGCAGGATCTACCAGCAAGATATAGCCTTTCCATAGGATATGTACCATTTGTGGCAGATAGGAGTTCTCTCGTTAAACAGGAGAACTCGATATCAACATTGGTAGCTCTTTGTTATGGGCTAGTCTTAAAGCTAACATGGGCTCAACCGCTTTAATGAACCAATGCCAACCTATTCAACGTGCATGGCTGACTTCACGAAGATCAAATCATCCTTGCGGCCCTCTCACAAAAAACGGCATGGGTATCTTGGCAAGACATGACACGTCCTAAATACATAGGAGGGCTAGGTTTTCAAAAGATGGAATTGCTCATCGTACCATTAGACCTCGCCGAACAAGAGCGCTTTCAACGCATAATTTTAGCCACGGCGAACAGCCTAAAGAAAAAGCAGCAACAACTTAGAGCTGATCAAGATTTGCTAGCTGACAGATGGACTGAAGTCCTTGCGGCCGAAGAGCACGAGCTCAGACGCCCCTCCAAAAACTATCCTAAGCGCAGGCTGCTACCCCAATCAGAGGAGGAAGCCCAAGACATGGCAGATCGACCACCTCGCGGCCGCGACAGAAAAGCCTGTCGAACATCCAAACAAGCCATGCCCCGCAGCCGCTTTACCAAGGCACGGGAACACGAACCAGACCTGCGAGACGTCCTGGAGGACAAAGCAAGGCAAACAAGATCGATCTATGGATCGCGCGGACGCCCGACGGCACGTGATAGTTTTCACTCCGGACACAATAAATCCGGTCGGGCCGAACACAACAGGCACAGCTCCTCCGAACTGCGTCGAGACATAGCCCAGTACAGGGGCGCCGCACACCCACTATGCTTCACAGACGAAGTAATGGATCATTGAATCCCAGAGGGTTTTAAACCCGTCAACATCGAGTCGTACGATGGTACGACATATCCGGCAGTATGGATTGAGGACTATCTCCTCCACATCCACATGGCACGTGGCGATGATTTGCACGCCATCAAATATTTACCCCTTAAGCTTAAGGGACCAGCCCGGCACTGGCTTAACAGCCTCCCCGCAGATTCGATCGGCTCTTGGGAGGACCTGGAGACCGCATTCCTCGACAACTTCCAGGGGACCTACGTACGGCCACCGGACGTCGATGACCTAAGCCACATAATCCAGCAGCCAGAAGAATCGGCCAGGCAATTCTGGACACGGTTCCTAACAAAGAAAAATCAGATAGTCGATTGTCCGGATGCAGAGGCCTTAGCAGCCTTCAAGCATAACATCCGTGACGAGTGGCTTGCCCGGCACCTGGGACAGGAAAAGCCGAAATCCATGGCAGCCCTCACGACACTCATGACCCGCTTTTGCGCGGGCGAAGATAGCTGGCTAGCTCGCAGCAACAACTTATCGAAGAAGCAAGGTAATTCAGATACCAAGGACAAAAGTGGCAGGTCGCGACGAAATAAACAGAAACGCCGCGTCAGCAGCGACAACAATAAAGATACGACAGTAAATGCCGGATTCAGAGGCCATAAATCCGGTCAGCGGAAAAAGCCATTCAAAAAGAATACCCAGGGCCCGTCCAGTTTGGACCGAATACTCGACCGCTCGTGCCAGATTCACGGCACCCCCGAAAGGCCAGCCAATCACACCAACAGGGATTGTTGGGTATTCAAGCAGGCAGGCAAGTTAAGAGCCGAACACAAAAACAAGGGGCTAGACAGCGATGACGAAGAGGAGCCCAGGCCGCCGAACAACAACGGACAGAAGGGGTTTCCCCCACAAGTGTGGATGGTGAACATGATATACGCGACTCATATTCCCAAGCGGGAGAGGAAGCGTGCGCTACGGGATGTATACGCGATGGAGCCAGTCGCCCCAAAGTTCAACCCATGGTCCTCTTGCCCGATCACCTTCGATCGAAGGGACCACCCCACTAGCATCCGTCACGGCGGTTTCGCCACATTGGTTCTTGACCCAATCGTTGACGGATTTCACCTTACAAGAGTCCTCATGGACGGCGGTAGTAGCCTGAACCTGCTCTACCAGGATACAGTGCGAAAAATGGGCATGGATCCATCAAGGATCAAGCCCACAAGGACGACCTTTAAAGGAGTCATCCCAGGTGTAGAGGCCAATTGCATAGGCTCCATAACACTTGATGTGGTCTTCGGATCTCCGGAAAACTTCCGAAGCGAAGAGTTAATCTTTGACATAGTTCCGTTCCGCAGTGGCTATCATGCTCTGCTTGGACGAACCGCATTCGCTAAATTCAATGCGGTGCCGCACTACGCATATCTCTAGCTCAAGATGCCAGGCCCTCGAGGTGTAATCACGGTCAGCGGAAACACCGAACGCTCCATCCGTATGGAGGAACACACGGCGGCCCTCGCAGCAGAGGTACAAAGCAGCCTGTTAAGGCAGCTCTCGAGTCCGGCCGCTACAAAGCAGGACAAAGCAAAACACGCCCGGAGTAACCCGCAGCAAGACCGACTGGCGCGTTCAGATCACGCGTAGCAATACGGCCCCAACCCCAGCCATCGCTACATAGCGGAGCTAGTACCTCGAGTACACAATTACGCCCTTACAATTCCATGGGCATAGGGGAAGGGGCAGATAAAACGGCATGCCAACAATACCGCGTCAAACGTACTAGGGGCTGCCGGGTTCTTCTTTTCTTTCAGGACTCCATACTCTGGATACAGTGTTCGGCCTCGCTGCCGCACAGACGATACAGGACCCAGGAAAGCAGGCAAAACAACGCCGCATCATGGAACTCTCAGGTGGTCTCTATTTCGAGCGATATATCTGTTTCTAAATTTCGCGGCCTGCGCCTGGTCAGGACATGTTAAATAGTCTAATTTTTTTTCGCACTACTTGTATCGTTCGGCTTGAATAAACAGCCTCCTCATAAATAATGCATAGCTTTTCGTCTATTTTTTGCATTATCTTCTTTTAATATACATATGTTTACTCAAATAACATGATCGCACCCGTACACCATGATACGGCAAACCACGCCAGGGGCTTTATTACCCTTCTATCTGGTGTGAGAAGTCCGTCCACTTTCACAAGTGCGGCACCCCGAACTTATAGCATTATATGCATCGGCTCCGAGTCATGATTTTGGTCATATGTTGGGTTTGCCCGGCTCCTATGTTTTGGTGCCTTACGTTCCGCTCTATCGGCTAAGGTAGCACTAGGAGAACCACTGCGATTGTGCCCCAGATCAGGTGGGTGAGCACCTCAGTGGAGAAAGCTAAAACAGACTGTCATGATAAGGCGCGAGACCGGTCGCTGTTCGAGAGGTTTTTTGAGTCCCTAAAGGCTTATGCCGCTTCGAACGGAGAGCTGGTTAAGTCCGGCTAAAGGCATGGATAGTGCCCCGAATTCGGCCTTCCGAACTAGGGGCTTCGCTGAAATTTAAAATTATAACGTTCTATGGCTAAGTGAGAGTGTTCAAGCATTATAGTCCGATTGCCTGGTTCGCTGTGCTGAGCGCCTCCCTCGAAGGACCCAACTATGGGAACAAGAGCCCTCAGGTTTATCCCGAACACCCCAGCACTAGTTGCATGGGGGCAGAAGCCGACGACTCGCCATCTCTCAGTTATTGATAAACGGCCGCACAGAAAATAATATTTTAAATTCAGAAAGCATTGCTTAAGCGCATATGAACAAGTTTTCAGCGCACAAGATACAAACGAGCGAGTTCATTGAAATATTACATCTTTGGCACACTCATCCGCGACAAGGCGAGCTCCAGCGAGAACTTCCTTGTAGTAGTTCTCGGGCTTGCGATGCTCCTTCCCCTGCGGCGGCCCGTCCTTCACCAGCTTCTCTCCGTCCAGCTTGCCCCAGTGTACCCTTACACGGGCAAGGGCCCTCCGGGCACCTTCTATGCAGACGGAGCGCTTGATGACCTCAAGCCGTGGACAGGCCTCCACCAGCCGCCGCACCAGCCCGAAGTAGCTCCCAGGCAGGGCCTCTCCAGGCCACAGCCGAACTAGTAAGCCCTTCATGGCCTGTTCGGCCGCCTTGTGGAGCTCGGCCAGCTGCTTCAGCTGATCGCTTAAGGGCAAAGGGTGTCCGGCCTCAGAATACTGAGAGCAGAACACACTCTCCGTCGAGCTGTCCTCTTCAGCTTGGTAGAATGCGGCGGCGTCGGATGCGCTGCGGGGAAGATCGAAGAACGCCCCTGGAGATTTCCGGATTCGGGTAAGTAATAGGTATTTCACCTTTATATTCCTACTTTGCATTAAGAATGCCTTACCTGCTGCTATCTTTTTCACATCCTCCAACTCTTGGAGGGACTTTTGGGCTTCGGCCTTGGCACTCTTGGTGGCCTCAACAGCCGACGCGAGCTCGGATGCTTGCGTTTTTGCCTCAAGCTCCAAACCCTCATGTTTCTTCATGAGAGCTTGCAGCTCTTGCTGCACCTCGCCGACTTGGACCCCAAGCTTTTCTCGCTCGGCGCGCTCCTCGGCCGCTTTCTTCTCGGCCTCAGCCAACGCCTACTTCAGGGTTGCCACCTCGGTTGTGGCTCCTACAATAAGCAGTACAATCCTGTTATTTCTTTTTGCAATCAAGCCTCTCTATAGGCACCCCTTTTTTTTTCTTTTCTTCTAAGGGGTATTTCTTACCTTCCTTTTCCACGAGCTGCCTTTTGGCAAGGCCGAGCTCTTTCTCGGACTGCTCGAGGTCCTTTTTCAGGACTTCCACCTGCGCAGTCAGTGCGGCGGTGGACAGCAGGGAAGCCTGCATACGCATATTAGACTTTTTATTAGACTCCTGCGAAAATTGTTGGATCCTCTATTCGGCTTTTCTTTCCGAACACCGAACAGAGCATCAGGGGCTACTGTCTATGCGGTAATCAATTTAGCATATTTTTTGCTTACCTGGAAGCCTGTTAGAAGGCTAGCGCAAGCTTCATTCAGTCCGCTCTTGGCGGACTGAACCCTTTGGACCACCGCACTTATAACAGTACGGTGCTCCTCGTCGATGGTGGCGCCTTCAAGCGCCTCCAACAGACTATCCGACGCCTCTGGTTGGACAGAGGTCGCCGGCTCAGACGGCTTACTCCTCTTGGAAGGAGTTCGCCCACCGCGAGCCAGGACGGTTGAGTCCGGCGCGGTGTCCGGCACAAAGCCGGACTGGGAGCCCTGGGGGGTTTCATCCCCTTTACTCCTGGGGTCCAGAGGATTGCCTGCTGGCTCCTCCAGGACCACCTCCTACTGCCCTGTTCGGCGGGACGCCGCTTCGGCGTCGTCCGCCCCGCTGGGGGAGACTGCGGGCGGGACAGAGTTCATGTCCGATGAATCCAGGGAGCCGCCCGATGAATCATCGAGTGCGGCTCGGGGCGGGCTGCGCAAATAGCATTCGACATTAGATTAAGCTGCGCACTTGAAGATACTATGAGTCATTCTGGTATGTGAATACTTACGATGTCGCCGGACGCTTGGTTCTGTCCGGCCACTCCTTTCCGCCCTCTTCGGCGTTGGGGGAGCAGTCCGGCGGAGGGGTCTTCCTTTTCCTCGACCCCTCGGCCTCCCCTGTTGGAGCGGCCTTCTTCTTTTTCGCTCCCCTTGCTGGAGGGGGAGAGCTTCCTTGTTCCTCCTCCTCGTTTTCACGAGAGGAGGGCGTCGCAGACTCGCCAGATGACGAGCTCGACACCACCACATTGCGGGCACTCTTTCGAGTCCTGGTGGTCTTCTTCTTCTTGACCTTCTTCTCCGGCACAACATAGGGCACCGGAGCCAACAACTTCTCTAAGAGAGCTGGGGCTGGGTCTTCGGGCAGAGGAGCCGGACAGTTGATTGGTCCGGCTATCTTCAGCCACGCCTGTCAAAGGCAAAGGGAGTTTTTAGATCCCACATAGAGTTAATCTATGTAGAAAAGCTTAACGAACATGTGAAAGGTATAAATAGCCTACCTCGCGAGCGTTGCGCTACGAGCTGTATCCGCGGTCCTCGGAAGCGGATGTGGGGCACTCGGCGCCTTGGGTTAGCACCTTCCAAACGTCTTCATACATCGTGTCGAAGAGCCTATTGAGGGTTTGGTGCTGTGCCGGGTCGAATTCCCACAAAGTGAACTCCCGTTCTTGGCACGGGAGGATCCGGCGAACGAACATGACCTGGATGATGTTGACATGCCGGATGGGCTTGTTCATCAGGGACCGGATGCAAGTTTGCAGTCCGGTCACTTCTTCTTCGTTGCCCCACGATAGGCCCGTCTCTTTCCAGGACATGAGCCGCGTGGGGGGTCCGGATCGGAACTCAGGGGTCGCGACCCATTTCGAGTCGCGTGGCTTGGTGATGTAAAACCACCCTGCCTGCCACCCCTTTAAGGACTCCACAAAGGAGCCATCGAACCAGAGTGCGTTGGCCATTTTGCCGGCCATAGCACCTCCGCACTCCGCCTGGGTGCCGGACACCACCTTGGGCTTGACATTGAAGGTCTGGAGCCAGAGGCCGAAGTGGGGGCGGTTGCGGAGAAAGGCCTCACACACGATGATAAACGCCGAGATATTGAGGATAAAGTTCGGGGCCAGATCGTGGAAGTCCAGGCCGTAGAAGAACATGAGCCCCCGGACAAAAGGGTGAAGTGGAAAACCCAGTCCGCGGAGGAAATGGGGGAGAAAAACTACCCTCTCATGGGGCCTTGGGGTGGGAAGAAGCTGCCCCGCCTCGGGAAGCCGGTGCGGGATGTCCTTGGACAGATATCCGGCCTTCCTAAGCTTTTTGATTTGACCCTCCGTAACGGAGGAAGCCATCCACTTGCCACCCGCTCCGGACATCGCTGGAGCAGGTTGGGGAAGAAAGAGCGAACTTGGGCGTTGGAGCTTGAGTGCGCAGGAGATGGATGGGCAAAGGAGGAAGAAGGTGTAGGTGAAAGAGGTGGATCTTTATCCCCTTATATAGGCTGATGCCGTTATGCGTCCCCACCTACCTAATAAAACTCGCTTGCCGCTCACACGCCGTGGTAAATGGCGCGGTTGGGTTACCCACGTTCGCATTAATGAGAATCCCGTTAAAAGGGGCACACGATCTCTGCTTCGACAAGACGTGCCAAGGAAACCGCCTTGTTGAACGTGCTGCGGTGGAACAACAAAAAATAATCCATACAGAAGGCTTGGCCGCAGTGTTATGACGCACTGCGGAATACGTCAGCAGATTTGATTTGTGTTTGTATTATTCTCTATATGGCAATACGTGGAAACTTGTTTTGCAGAGCCGGACACTATTTTTTGGTGTTTATTATCTTCTTGAAGAATTTGGAGGAGGAATCCGCCTTGCAATGCCGAAGACAATTTGCGCGCCGGACTCGTCGTCATTGAAGCCTGGTTCAGGGGCTACTGAGGGAGTCCTGGATTAGGGGGTGTTCGGATAGCCGAACTATATCTTCAGCCGGACTCCAGGACTATGAAGATACAAGATTGAACACTTCGTCCCGTGTCCGGAAGGTTCTTTCCTTGGCGTGGAAGGCAAGCTAGGCGTGCGGATATTCAAGATCTCCTACCAATGTAACCGAATCTGTGTAACCCTACCCCTATCCGGTGCCTATATAAACCGGAGGGTTGTAGTCCGTAGGACGAACACATCATAACCATCATCATACCCATAGGCTAGCTTCTAGGGTTTAGCCTCCTTGATCTCGTGGTAGATCTACTCTTGTACTACCCATATCATCAATATTAATCTAGCAGGAGTAGGGTTTTACCTCCATCGAGAGGGCCCGAACCTGGGTAAAATAAAGTGTCCCTTGTCTCCTGTTACCATCCGACCTTGACGCACAGATCGGGACCCCCTACCCGAGATCCGCCGGTTTTGACACCGACAATTACTCTCGTTACACATGGGTACACCTTGTCTCTTACAAAACTGAAGTGCAGGAAGTCTTCAAACGATTTTCCTCGAGGGCTTCAACCAACTTTGGTGTGAAGATTAAGCACATCAGAAATTACAACGGCACTGAGTTCAAGAATTCGGGTCTCGATGACTACCTTGATGAACTTGGTATTACTCATGAGTTATCTGCTCCTTATACTCCTCAACAGAATGGCGTCGTGGAGCGCAAGAACAGGACTCTTGCTGAGATGGCTCGCACTATGCTCGATGAGTACAAAACCCCTCGTCGTTTCTGGGTTGATGCAATTGATACTGCGTGCCATATCATCAATAGAGTATATCTTCACAAATTCTTCAAGAAGACTGCATATGAACTCCTCACTGACAAGAAACCTAATGTAAGTTATTTCAAAGTCTTCGGTGCTAAATGCTGGATTAGAGATCCTCATCACAACTCTAAATTTGCACCGAAAGCACATGAAGGTTTTATGCTTGGTTACGGAAAGGACTCGCACACCTACAGAGTCTTCAATAATGTTCTTCACAAGATTGTTGAAACTGTAGATGTGCGGTTCGATGAAACTAATGGCTCGCAAAGAGAGCACCTACCTTCTGTGTTAGATGAACCTGCACCTGAGGATTCAATCAAGCACAAGGCTACTGAAGATGTCATTCCTACTGAAGAATCTGCTGAAGAATTCATTCCAGAACGTGAAGAACGTCGAGCTGATGCACCTGAAGAAAATGCTGAGGAAATTGATGGTGAAGAAAATGCTGATCAAATTCCTCAACGACAACCAGCTCACCCTCGCGTTGCAAAAGAAGTGCAAGTGGAGAAGATCATCGATGACATTAGAGCACCAGGTCCTCTCACACGCTCAAAAGCTTCACATCTATCTAACTTTTGTGGGCACTTTGCTTTTGTCTCTATCACAGAGCCCACTAAGGTAGATGAAGCATTTCTGGAGCCTGAGTGGATTCAAGCCATGCAAGAAGAATTACATCAGTCCAAGCTCAACAACGTATGGGAACTAGTCGATCGTCCCGATCCTCGCAAGCATAACATCATTGGCACAAAGTGGATCTACCGCAACAAGCAAGATGAAAATGGTGTTGTGGTGAGGAATAAGGCACGACTAGTAGCTCAAGGCTACACACAGGTTGAAGGAATTGATTTCGATGAAACTTTTGCACCTGTTGCTAGACTTGACGCTATTCGCATATTGCTTGCTTATGCTAACCATCATGATATCATCTTACACCAAATGGATGTGAAAAGTGCATTCCTCAATGGTAATCTTGAGGAAGAAGTATATGTTGCTCAACCACCAGGTTTTGAAGATCCAAAGCATCCTGACAAAGTCTTCAGACTTAACAAGGCCCTCTATGGCCTCAAGCAGGCCCCACGGGCGTGGTATGATACACTGAAGAAATTCTTCATGAAGAAAGGCTTCACACCCGGTTCACTCGATCCTACTCTCTTTACTAAATCTTATGATGGTGAACTGTTTGTGTGCCAAATATATATCGATGATATTATCTTTGGATGTACTGACCAACGTTATAGTGATGAATTTGCCTATATGTTGAGAGAAGAATATCAAATGTCTATGATGGGAGAATTGAAATTCTTCTTAGGTCTTCAAATTCGTCAACAGCGCAATGGCATATTCATATCTCAGGAGAAATACCTCAAGGATGTCCTGAAGAAATTCGGCATGCAAGATTGCAAAGGCATCAAAATTCCTATGCCCACAAATGGTCAACTATGCATTGATGAAAATGGTACTGACTTCGACCATAAGGTATACCGCTCCATGATTGGTTCTTTATTGTACTTATGTGCATCTAGGCCAGATATAATGCTTAGTGTTTGCATGTGTGCATGATTTCAAGCTGCACTAAAGGAATCACACCATAAGGCTGTGAAGCATATTCTTCGATATCTAGCTCACACACCAACACTAGGATTATGGTATCCCAAGGGCTCGGATTTTGATCTCATTGGATATTCATATTCTGACTATGCTGGTGACCGTGTGGATCGCAAGTAAACATCTGGTACTTGTCATTTCCTCGGACGATCCTTGGTCTGTTGGTCCTCAAAGAAACAGAACTGCGTATCACTATCCACTGCTGAAGCTGAGTACATTGCTGCTGGTTCTTGCTGTGCTCAATTGCTATGGATGAAGCAAATGCTCAAGGACTATGGCATCAACGTGAAGAATGTGCCTCTCCTCTGTGACAATGAGAGTGCCATCAAGATTGCTCACAACCCAGTTCAGCACTCGAAGACAAAGCACATTCAAATTCGTCATCATTTTCTTCGTGATCATGTGTTGAAGGGCGGCATTTCTATTGAGCATGTGAAGACTGAAGAACAGCTAGCCGATATCTTCACTAAGCCCTTGGATGAGAAGAGATTTTGGAAGTTGCAGTGTGAGCTAAATATCTTAGAATCTTCGAATGTACGTTGAAAAGGCACTCATCCTAACACTTATGCAAAATTGATGACTTAGATGTGCAACACATGAAGAAACGTTTTTTTCAATCAATGAAGAATAACACTCTAAGTGTGAAGAAATTAATGAAGAATTTGATTCTCAGAACCCTATGACAATTGTACGCGGTGTCTGAAATCATCATTCTTACACAGTGGGTCGCGCCACCACAAAAGTTGAAAATCTTCAATTTGAGTTTTTCCTCAACTTTTGAAATTCTTCAGTTTTTCAAATTCTTCAAACTTTACAAAGTCTTCACTTGTGCCGTTGTTTTTCTTCATTGGCTATATATATATATATATATATATATATATATATATATATATATATATATATATATATATATATGGTTTTATGTCCTCTACAGCATTCACTTATAGCTATTTCTTCAAGTTGGAACTTTTCTGCTAAGTGAATGTGATCGGACCCTTCCCCTCTATGCTATACTCAATCCAATCTATTCACAAATTCTTCATGTGCGTTCTGTTTGAAACTCGTTCAAATTCTTCACTGTGTCCTTGTCAGCTGAAGAAATTGCGAACGGAAAGCTAAAACTAATCTTATCCAAACTTTCGGTTTTGCCGCTCAAACCGTTCCGCATCCCACGATGGATTATTTTATCCACCCACGATCTTACACGATCTCCACCACACAATACGTGTGTGACACATGTCGCAAGAAGGAGAACGGCCAGGGGCACGTTCGTCCCAAATCTTCGGACGAGCAGTTTTTCACCGCGGCTATAAATACCCCCTGTCGCCATCCTCACTTCTTTTACCCCGCTCGATCTCACTCCCTCGCTCGAGCTCTCCAAACCCTAGCGCCGTCGCTACTCCATCGTCGCCGGTGAGGAAAAGCTTCACTGTCTCGACCTCATCGCCGTCGTACTCGCGCCGACCGCGGAAATCTTCACCTCCGCCGCCGCTGTAGACGTCTTCCTCCGCCAAGTTAGGGCGTGGAAGATCTGCATCGACGAACTTCACTGTTCCAACTCCCAGTTCGTCGTGTTCTTCGTTCAGGGTAATTAAAAGCTAATTTTACTGCCCTCGTTGATTCAAAAATTTTCTACAAAATCTTCAAAGGTGTTTTATTCTTCAAATCCTCACACACAAAACACCTCACATGTTATCTGTTCTTGATTCATTTCCCTAAGCCTCAATTTCTTCAAGATTCCTCAATTGTGTGGATCCTCGATCTATACAACTCTGGAACCTAAGATATAAAGCGCTTAGTGAAATTCCTCAAGACGAATCTGGTCAAATTCCTCAAACTTGTTCTTTACGAAAAACCCTCTGAGAACGCATATGACCTCTCCAAATTCCTCGCAACTATACTCTGTTCACAGGTACACATGTCCGCTGCTGAATCATTAGGTTCTCATCAACTTAACTCATTTGCAGCGTTCCTCGAAGAAAAGTTGCATACTTCTTCAGAGAATTCAATTGTTCAAATTCCTCATCTGAAGAAAATGGCTGAAGGTAAACGGCCACAGAAAGGAGGAAAGAAGCCTGAGGTCATGACTGCTTTTGAGATCCCAGAGGATATTTACAAAGAGTACTGCACGCCTGATGAAGCCAAGTTTGGCAAAGAAGATAAAAATCAGCGCAAGGTGCGAATCCAGAGGATTGAACGGAGATGGGCACGTGAATGGAGGGAGTACAGATATGTTACTCCTAAGTATATGAAGAAATTCACACTCAACCCTCCATGCCCAAGAGCCCCATTGGCACCTGGCCAAGTGGCTGATCCCACCAGCATCAAGCGTGGTGAGGATTTTCCTGAGGAATGGGCCAAGCGCCAAGCTAAACTGGCAAGGCAAGCCAAAGAAGCAGTGAGGAAATTCAATGAAGACTCTGCTGCTGCTGCTGCTACTGCCACTGAGGCCTCGGTCAAGCCGAAGAAAGCAATGCTAAAGAAGCCCGCTCGCAAGCCAAGTGCTTCATCTTCAATTGCCTCATGGCCAAGTTCCTCAGCTGCGCCCTCACGGCCAGAATCTTCAAAATCTTCAAAGCAAATTCCTCATGCTGCTCCTGCTCCACCAAAGTCCTCAGCACCTGTCATCTAGCCTCATGCCAAAGGACGACTAGCATCTCTATTGCCTCTGGTGTCTCAGCAAGTTCTTCAACTGCACCAAATTCCTCAGCTGCACCCTCTCTGCTGAAGAAAAAGGCTACTGCTTGACGCGGAAATCGCCCAAGTCCTCAGAAGAAGCAGGTAGTCTTCACTGTGCCGTCTGATGATGATGAAGCTGATGAAGAAGAACTTACTGAAATCATTAGGAACCGACAAGAACGGGCTGCTAAAGCCAAAGGCACACCTGTGCCCCTGCTATTGGATCCAAAGGCGATCCTAGATTATATTGATCTCTGGCATAAGGATCCTCACACACCTATGCCTGATTTCAAGCTGACACCTGGTCAAAATCACATGCTGACTCACTTCATCCAAGAGGAGAAGTGGAAATATGATAAGGCCAGAGAGATCAAGAAATCACAGTACCGCAAGGAGAAGCTACTGAAGAAAAATGTTCTCTCAATGAAGCCTGTGGAACTTGTCAAGATGCAGGCTGAGATCAAAGCCCTGAGCGACAAATTTGACTCCTACTATGCTGATTGGCAAGGAGCCAAGGTCAGATTTGTAAGGTTGACTGATACCTTCACCAAGGGTGCAGCCTCAAAGCCACAAATTCCTCAAGCTGAAGCATCTGTTCAGCAAACTGAAGAACATGCCAGCACCGCTGATGAAGTTCAGGCTGCTGAAGAAAATGCTAGTTCCAAGGCTGATGACTCTGCTCCAGCCGTTGATGAAATTGCCAGGGCATCCACTAGTGGTGCGCCTGAAGAAATTGAAGAAACCAGGGCAACTGCATCAGTTGCGCCTGAAGAAAATCAACCAGATTCCTCAGCTCCACCTGCGCCTACGCCAACTCCAATTCTTCCATCTGCACTAGATGTGAAGAAAACAAAGGCTGCAGAACGAGCTGCTGTGAAGAAAAGGAAGGCATCAAATGCTTCAGAATCTTCAGCTCCCAAGAAGATGAAGCCGATGACAAGCTCTTTTGCAAATCCCATTGATGCTGTTCCTATCTCCTCCGTACCATCAAAGGACCTTGTTCCTTTTGGTGAAGATTATGAAATCCCGAGTGGATCAGATGAAGAAACTCAATCTGCTGCTTCGACAAAGCAGATTGATGAAGAAATTGAAGCGGATGCAATCCCTTCAACCCCAATGGTCTCATCACCAATGCCTCAGTTTGATGCTGAAGAGGCTGGTGTTGAAGAAATTGATGAAGATGTGGATATTGGAAGCACCACTCCAGTGATGAATGACGACTTTTGGGAAAGTCAGCATCCCAATTCCCCACTCTTCACTCCCCTGCAGCAAATTCCTCATTCCCCTTCACCAACAGTACAATTGGGCTCTGAAGAAACTCGTCCCACTGCATCTGTGAATGAAGAAATTCCAGCCACTAGCGCTGAAGAAACTGCTGCTGAAACTGACAAGGTGACTGCACCTGAGGAAAATCCAGAAATTTCTCAGCCTGAAGAACCTGAGATCGTGATTCCTGAGGTCATGATGCAACTCACTGACACTCCTCTGCCAAGGCCAAAGGATTCGTTCTCACGCAAACAGAAATTCAAGGCTGAAGACTTCTATGGCGAGCACGTGTTCTTCACTGAATACAATCAATATGACTCTGCTCGCATAAGGAAGAGGCGTTTCTGGACTGCCAGCCAAGCAAATTTCTATTCCTCAGTGCTTTACAACAAAGACAAAGTCTTCGATCATGCTCATATTCCTCACGTGGATATGGAGTCTTTGCCGTGCTTCACGCCAGTGCTTAGTGTTCTTCACGACGCTGGGCTTCTCAACTTCTGCACAGATATATGCGACTGGAATGGAGAGCTTATTCTTCAATTCTATGCAACGTTGCACATCATCGGCAACTCTGAAGACATCAATTCATGGGTTTTGGACTGGATGACTGACAACACCCACTATAAGGCCCCTGCATCTGAATTGCTTCGGGTCCTTCCTCTTAGTCCACCCACTGAAGATGCTCGCTGTGTGTACCACGAACCTGAGCTTTCAAATCATTATATGCAAGTGCTGATGAAGCCTTTGAAGCCAGGGCAGGCCCCTAGAACCAATTTCCTCATCAAGGAATTACTGTATGTGCCAAGGACTGTCTATCGCATTCTGACGAAGACAATGAGTCCCATCAAAGGCCACGACTTGTCTGATGAAGAAGTCGTTGGCATCATGAAGAATCTGCTTTTCAACATAATCCATGGCGTTCCCGTCAACTTCCATAATTTCTTCATGAGGACTCTGGCCAACATTGCTATGTCACCATTTGAGCTGAAGCCTTATGCACCTTGGATAATGAAATTCATCAGGATAAGGTCTTCACTCAACTACAAAGCTGAAACGCTCAACCACTGCAGCTACTTGCCTCCCATTGAAGTCCTCAAACGGACATTTTCCTCAGCTGAAGAAAAAGGCAAGGCCACTGCTGTGATAGATGAAGGCATTCGTCCATTGGATGGCCAATTTCGCAAAGCTGCATCTTACTCCACCAATGATGACTCTGCCACACATGACTCTGCTGCTAACACTGCCAAGCCAAATCCTCAAGCCACAGCACCCAGGGTGATGACTGACCGTGAGTTACTCCTCAGTCTTCATCAAAAGGTTGATCGCAACCACAAATGGGTCAAGCGTCAGTTTGGTTCAATTCTTCACAACATGACTTTCACACACAATGCAGTGAAGAAAAACCACTACTACCTTCATGAAACCCTCAACCGCACCTGGGCTGTTCTATCTCAAGTGTACAGTGCTGAAGACTTGGAGAAAATGGGTCTCAAAGAAGATTTTGACTAGTTTGCACCTCCTCCGAAGAAATACAAGAAGGTCAAGGTTCCTTCTTTGGTGGCCAGCTCATATTCTTCATCGCGTGCGACTGATGAAAATGAAGACTTGGACGACACTGCAGCAGGCCCTACTTCAACGACCGACCCCAACAACGCTGGCGCTCCTTCATCAACTTGAAAATCTTCAGGGGCGTTAGTCCTCAGATTTTCGATCCTTTTGGTCATTTGATGACAAAGGGGGAGAAATCTGAGTTAGTCTTCAAGCGGGTCTATAGTAAGGGTTTATTCGTTTTTTAAGTTACAACTCTCGTTCTTCCGAAACTTTTATTGGATCGAGTTGTAATCTTAAGTCCGATGGTGCGCTGATACTTTTGTTGCACTTTGATTTGATATCTTGATGCGCTATTCTGCATGCTTATTCCTCGTTAATATTATTACACGCATGCCGAATTACATCAGGCACCATATTTCATCATGCATTTCAAATTCTTCATATTATACATCAAATGCGTGTATGAATTACAAGATATAGGGGGAGATCTCCATGATACAACTCTTCAAGTGTGCATTGCTTCACAAGCAAATTCCTCACTGTGCACATCTTCAGGGGGAGTTCTTCTATATCTTGCAATCAAATTCCTCAATATCAGTATTTAAACTTCATATATTTATCCCCGTTGAAAACTTAACCTATGTTGTCATCAATCACCAAAAAGGGGGAGATTGTAAGTGCATCTAGTGCCCCTTAGTGATTTTGGTGTATTGAAGACTTATAGGTTAAGTATCTAATGTGTTTATGAGTGTACACAGGTCTATAAGTCTATGAGGATTTTGATATTTACAGAGAAAGTCGACCCCTAAAAATGAAGTTCTTCGACTAAAGACTTTGATATACTGAAGACTTTCTGAAGACTTTGAAAGTGAAGAAATTGGTGTGACCTTGAAGACTTGGTATTCATTCGAGGAACATGAAGCGTGAAGACTTTTGTTTTCGTAGTTTCATTTTCTCTTTCTTGAGTCATAGGAAACACCGTACTGTTAAAGGGGGTCGAGGAAATACTAAGGAGAAAATTTCCATGTGATGCTCAACTCAAATCCTACACCTACCAATCCCTTCGAGTGAAGCCATTAGAAATCTCATACAGTTCAGTCAATTTCTTCAGTGACAGAGACGCAGTTCTTCTGGTCACTGAGGACTTTGCTCTGACTGAGGAGTTAGGAATTTGCCAGTGCGAATTTCCTACAAAGTGAGGAACATGATAGCCCTGAGGAATTTGAACCTCAAATTTCCGACCGTTGCTGTGCTGCGCGCCAGCTGTCCTAAAAATATCTTGTCCACCTAAGGGTCATATCATCGAAGGGCATTTATGTCTTATCATGTCGGGCTGCTCCCTAGGCTATAAATAGCCCCCCCTACAACCACTAGCTGGTTGGCTGCTCCGCGAGAACTTGACACTTGTCATTTGAGAGCAACCCATCCTCCGAGGACTTTGAGCAAAAATCATCAAGTGAGGAAAATCCAAACCCCAAACCCAAAACACCTACAAACCCAAAGTGATTGAGCATCACTGAAGAGATTGATCCTGCGTGGATCCGATGCTTGTTACCTTTGAAGACTGTGCTTCTTCCAGACGGTTAGGCATCAAGGTCTAGAGCATCCAAGAGGAATTGTGGATCGCCGAGTGACCAAGTCTGTGAAGGTTTGGAAGTCACCTGAAGACTTACCACGAGTGATTGGGCGAGGACTGTGTGTTCTTAGCTCAAGGAGAATACGGTGAGGACTTGGTGTCCCGAGCCGCGTGCTCAGGACTGGGTGTCCGGGACTGTGTGTCCTCGAGTTTAAATACTCAGCCGCTCCAACCAGATGTACAACTGAGACAGCAGTTGGAACTGGTCTACCAAATCATTGTCTTCACCAAGCTTACTGGTTCTATTTCCTTAACTCTTTCATTTCCTCAGTAGTGTGCTGTTTGTTTATCATATCTGTGTTTGAAGACTTTCTCAATTACCTCAGTTCAATTTCTTTAGTCTGTTTGTCTTCATCTTGTGTTATCCTGTGTTTACGCTTTTTGTACTCCGTGTTTGTCTTCATCTCATCATGATGACTATGCATGTAATCTGCTATGTTTACTTCTGAGTACTTATTCCGCTGCTAGTAGTTCTTCGCTAAGGAATTTCCTCACGAGCAAATTCCTCAGTGAAGAATTTCATAAAAATCGCCTATTCACCCCCCCTCTAGTCGATATAACGCACTTTCATCCTAGTCTAAACACTCACTGACATATGGGTCCCACACCCCTAATTTGCTTAGTTAGATTAGTTTAATCCACTGTTAAGCTAACAAAGGCTGACATGTGGGTCCTGCTGGACCCACAGGTCAGTTTGACCTGGTCAGCGAGTATGTTGACTGCTGACGTCATCAGCACGTCATGCTGACGTCATATTCCTTTTTCTATTAATTTAATAATTCCAGAAAAGCGTTTAAACTTCGAAAATTCATAGAAAATAAACCGTAACTCCGATGAAAATGTTTTCTATATGAAAGTTGCTCAGAAAAATCCAACGAATTCGAACACGCGGTCCATTCATCTATCACATGACCCTAGCATGCTGAACAAGGAACATTCCCCCTCCGTTCATCTGTCTGACACAGGTCCGGAACCGGGAATACCTTCCCGGTTGAATTCCCCCTTCACCTATATCGTGTAGCCATACGTTAGGTCACACCCGGCACATCATATTGCCACATTATGCTTTGTGATGCTATGATTGCTTTATATATACTGTTTCTTCCCCCTCTTCTCTCCGATAGACCCCGAGACCAATACTGCCCCTGTGATCGACTACGTCGACGACGACCCCTCCTTGCCAGAGCAACCAGGCAAGCCCCCCCTGATCACCAGATATCACCTATTCTCTTCTATACTGCTTGCATTAGAGTAGTGTAGCATGTTACTGCTTTCCGTTTATCCTATCCTGATGCATAGCCTGTCCTTGTTACTACTGTTGTTACCTTTACCTGCAATCCTACATGCCTAGTATAGGATGCTAGTTTTCCATCAGTGGCCCTACATTCTTGTCCGTCTGCTGTGCTATACTATCGGGTCGTGATCACTCGGGAGGTGATAACGGGTATATACTATACTTTATACATGATACATGTGGCAACCAAAGACGGGTCGGCTCGTAGGAGTACCCGCGAGTGGATCTTTGAGGCGGAGCGACAGGGCAGGTTGCGACCACCTAGGAGAGAGGTGGGCCTGGCCCTGTTCGGCGTTCGCGGATATTTAACATGTTAACGAGATCTGGGTATTTGATCTGAGTTGGGTCGTTGACCTTATACGCACTAACCAACTACATGGGAAAGATATGGGCACTCGGCGTCGTGGTATCAGCCGAAGCCTTCGTGACGTCAGCGACTGAGCGGCGCGCGCCGGATTGGAACGTAAGTCTGCTCTTGTATTGAGGGGGCTAGTTCTGCTTCCGGCCACCCACGCAACGTGCAGGTGTGCTAAGGGCGATGGGCCCAGACCCCTGTGCGCTTAGGTTTAGACCAACGTGCTGACTTCTGTATAGTGCCAAGGTAGGGCTGCGACGTGTTGATCTTCCAAGGCCGGGCATGACCCAGGAAAGTGTGTCCGGCCAAATGGGATCAAGCGTGTTGGGTTATGTGGTGCACTCCTACAGGGAAGTTAATCTATTCGAATAGCCGTGATCTTCGGTAACAGGACGACTTGGAGTTGTACCTTGACCTTATGACAACTAGAACCGGATACTTAATAAAACACACCCTTCCAAGTGCCAGATACAACCCGGTGATCGCTCTCTAACAGGGCATCGAGGAGGGGATCGCCGGGTAGGATTATGCTATGCGATGCTACTTGGAGGACTTCAGTCTACTCTCTTCTACATGCTGCAAGACGGAGACTGCCAGAAGCGTAGTCTTCGACAGGATTAGCTATCCCCCTCTTATTCTGGCATTCTGCAGTTCAGTCCACTGATATGGCCCTTTACACATATACCCATGCATATGTAGTGTAGCTCCTTGCTTACGAGTACTTTGGATGAGTACTCACGGTTGCCTTGTTCCCCCTTTTCCCATTTCTCTACCCGATTACTGCGACCAGACTATGGAGTCCAGGAGCCAGACGCCACCGTCGACGACGACTCCTACTACACTGGAGGTGCCTACTACTACGTGCAGCCCGCTGACGACGACCAGGAGTAGTTAGGAGGATCCCATGCAGGAGGCATGCGCCTCGTTCGATCTGTATCCCCGTTTGTGCTAGCCTTCTGAAGGCAAACTTGTTTAACTTATGTCTGTACTCAGATATAGTTGCTTCCGCTGACTCGTCTATGGTCGAGCACTTGTATTCGAGCCCTCGAGGCCCCTGGCTTGTATTATGATGCTTGTATGACTTATTTATGTTTTAGAGTTGTGTTGCGATATCTTCCCGTGAGTCCCTGATCTTGATCGTACACGTTTGCGTGCATGATTAGTGTACGATTGAATCGGGGGCGTCATAGATAACTTGTAGATTTTTGCAATAAGTATATGAGTTCTTCATGACTAATGTGTAGTCATGGACTATACGCACCCTTCTTCCTTCCACCATTACTAGCCTCTCTAATACCGCGCACTTTTGGCTGGTATCATACACCCACCATATACCTTCCTCAAAACAGCCACCATACCTACCTATCATGGCATTTCCATAGCCATTCCGAGATATATTGCCATGCAACTTTCCACCGTTCCGTTTATTATGACACGCTCCATCATTGTCATATTGCTAGCATGATCATGTAGTTAACATCGTATTTGTGGCAAAGCCACCATTCATAATTCTTCCATACATGTCACTCTTGATTCATTGCATATCCCGGTACACCGCCGGAGGCATTCATATAGAGTCATATTTTGTTCTAAGTATCGAGTTGTAATTGTTGAGTTGTAAGAAAATAAAAGTGTAATGATCATCATTTTTAGAGCATTGTCCCAAGTGAGGAAAAGGATGATGGAGACTATGATTCCCCCACAAGTCGGGATGAGACTCCGGACGAAAAAATAAAAAATGAGGCCATAAAAAAAGAGAAAAGGCCCAAATAAAAAAATAAAATAAAATAAAAAATGAGATAAAAAGAGAGAAGGGACAATGTTACTATCCTCTTACCACACATGTGCTTCAAAGTAGCACCATGATCTTCATGATAGAGAGTCTCTCATTTTGTCACTTTCATATACTAGTGGGAATTTTTCATTATAGAACTTGGCTTGTATATTCCAATGATGGGCTTCCTCAAAATGCCCTAGGTCTTTGTGAGCAAGCGAGTTGGATGCACACCCACTTAGTTTCTTTTGTTGAGCTTTCATATACTTATAGCTCTAGTGCATCCGTTGCATGGCAATCCCTACTCACTCACATTGATATCTATTGATGGGCATCTCCATAGCCCGTTGATACGCCTAGTTGATGTGAGACTATCTTCTCCCTTTTTGTCTTCTCCACAACCACCATTCTATTCCACATATAGTGCTATATCCATGGCTCACGCTCATGTATTGCGTGAAGATTGAAAAAGTTTGAGAATGTCATAAGTATGAAACAATTGCTTGGCTTGTCATCGGGGTTGTGCATGATTTAAATACTTTGCGTGGTGAAGATAGAGCATAGCCAGACTATATGATTTTGTAGGGATAACTTTCTTTGGCCATGTTATTTTGAGAAGACATGATTGCTTTATTAATATGCTTGAAGTATTATTATTTTTATGTCAATATTAAACTTTTGTCTTGAATCTTTTAGATCTGAATATTCATACCACAATTAAGAAGAATTACATTGAAATTATGCCAGGTAGCACTCCGCATCAAAATTTCTGCTTTTATCATTTACCTACTCGAGGACGAGCAGGAATTAAGCTTGGGGATGCCTGATACATCTCCAACGTATCTATAATTTTTGATTGCTCCATGCTATATTATCTACTGTTTTGGATATTATTGGGCTTTATTATCCACTTTTATATTATTTTTGGGACTAACCCATTAACCGAAGGCCCAGCCCAGAATTGCTGTTTTTTTGCCTATTTCAGAGTTTCGAAGAAACATAATATCAAACGAAGTCCAAACGGAATGAAACCTTTGGGAACGTGATTTTCTCACCGAATATGATCCAGGAGACTTGGACCCTACATCAAGAAAGAAAGGAGGGAGGCACGAGGTAGGGGGGCGCGCCCTCCACCCTCGTGGCCCCCCTGTTGCTCCAACGACGTACTCCTTCCTCCTATATATACCTACTTACCCCCAAACGATCAGATACAGAGCCAAAAACCTAATTCCACCGCCGCAACCTTCTGTACCCACAAGATCCCATCTTGGGGCCTGTTCCGGAGCTCCGCCGGAGGGGGCATCCACCACGGAGGGCTTCTACATCATCATAGCCTCTTCGATGAAGTGTGAGTAGTTTACCTCAGACCTTCGGGTCCATAGTTAGTAGCTAGATGGCTTCTTCTCTCTTTTTGGATCTCAATACAATGTTCTCCCCCTCTGTTGTGGAGATCTATTCGATGTAATCTTCTTTTTGCGGTGTGTTTGTTGAGATTGATGAATTGTGGGTTTATGATCAATATTATCTATGAACAATATTTGAATCTTCTCTGAATTCTTTTTATGTATGATTGGTTATCTTTGCAAGTCTCTTCGAATTATCAGTTTGGTTTGGCCTACTAGATTGATCTTTCTTGCAATGGGAGAAGTGCTTAGCTTTGGGTTCAATCTTGCGGTGTCCTTTCCCAGTGACAGTAGGGGCAGCAAGGCATGTATTGTATTGTTGCCATCGAGGATAACAAGATGGTTTTTTTATCATATTGCATGAATTTATCCCTCTACATCATGTCATCTTGCTTAAGGCGTTACTCTGTTTTCTTGAACTTAATACTCTAGATGCATGTTGGATAGCGGTCGATGAGTGGAGTAATAGTAGTAGATGCAGGCAGGAGTCGGTCTACTTGTCTCGTACGTGATGCCTATATACCTGATCATACCTAGATATTCTCATAACTATGCTCAATTCTGTCAATTGCTCAACAGTAATTCGTTCACCCACCGTAAAATACTTATGCTCTTGAGAGAAGCCACTAGTGAAAAGTATGGCCCCCGGGTCTATCTTCATCATATTAATCTTCCATCACTTTATTATTGCCTTTGCTTTTTTACTTTGCTTTTATTTTACTTTGCATCTTTATCACAAAAATACCAAAAATATTATCTATCATATCTATCAGATCTCACTCTCGTAAGTGAACGTGAAGGGATTGACAACCCCTTATCGCGTTGGTTGCGAGGAGTTATTTGCTTTGTGTAGGTACGAGGGACTCGCACGTAGCCTCCTACTGGATTGATACCTTGGTTCTCAGAAACTGAGGGAAATACTTACGCTACTTTGCTGCATCATCCTTTCCTCTTCAAGGAAATCCAACGCAGTGCTCAAGAGGTAGCACTCGGCTCCGGCCATGGGGAGCGACGGAGGGCGCGAGGAGGGGAGTGGGCTAGTCCAGGGAATGCATGGGAGGGAGAGAGGGCCAAAGGAGTAGAGAGGGGGCTCGGGGTGGCCTTAAGTAGCCGACCCGCGGCTCACCATGGACGCGGCGCACGGGTGGCTGTGGAAACGGCTCGGGCGGCAAGGGGAGTGAGAGAGGGGTTGTCTGCGGTGCTCGTGGGGGTGGAGTAGGGCGCCAGGAAGAGAGAGATGGAGCAGGGCGAGCTTCGGGTGGAGCCGCGAGCTCGCACGCGCATTGGCGGGCTCGGGTGGCTCTGGGCACGCGCGGCACAGGCAGGACATAGAGGGAAAGGAGGGGGATAGCGCGGTGGTGTGTTGCGGACGTCGAGGCACCTCGACTGGCGCAAGGGGGAGGCTCGGGGTGGTCGGGGGACACGGCGTCAACGGTTGCCTGCTCTGCCTCGCGCTCAAGAGCATGCAAATGGCGGTCATCCGCGGCTTTTCGCGCGCACTCGCGCGTCCACTTGAGTCTGGCATCTGCAGGAAGAGTAAACAAGAGGGAGGGAGGCTTTGGATGCTCTGTAACTTGCCAGGAGTGGGAGAGAGATGAGAAAGGGAGGGAAAAGTGATTGTCTAGAAAAGAAAAATGGGTCTCTGCCCCCCCTTAATCATTGCTCCTTGGGCAGCAAAGCATGTAGGAGTTAGAGGAGGATCATGGGAGGCCGTGGGAAAAAGTTCAGCTCATGGAGATTAGTGGAGGGGGCCTAAACAGGGATTTTGAGTTTCTGTCAAAAGGTGTTTGATGGTGGTTTGGGCAAGAAATTTAATTTCACTTGACATGAAACTTAACAGGATGAAACGGAACATAGAAGTAGGGTGTTTCACCAAGTTTGAGCTCATTTGGGCAAAGTTGCCAATGCAACTTTTGTAAACCCTAGAAATCAACAGAAATGGACTTTCCAATATTTAGTCATGCAAAGCTATTCTCCTTGATGCACCACTTGGTGTAGTGTCATAATTTAAGGTTCTGAACATGTCCACAAAAGTTGGGACCAAAATCAGAAATTTGCCAATGTAGAGTTGTTCAAACTTGGATCTAGACAGAGAGGGTTTTGGGGCAATTTTATGAACCAAAATTATTTTGATTGATATTAAACTTTGCAAGATCATCACATTATGCATATGTGACTTGCTAGAATTTTCTGGATTTACTTGAAAATATTTCTTATAGAACTATTTCAAATACTTGAAATGGATAGAAATGGTTTTGGAAGGTTTTCCCCAATATTTTTAACATGACCATGTGTTGAAACTCTTATATATGGAAAATATTTGTCCACTGAGTTTCCCTGATTTTTCTCAAATAATTTTGAAGCTTTTAAATAATTTTAACCTATTAAAGACCATTTCTGGCCTAAAGAATAAGCCTTTAAATAAAATAGGAAAATAACTTTTAAAATTATATTTTTGTAGTTTCTGGGTGTCCTATATCTAATAGGAGTCAAATATATTTTTGGAAAGATTTTTACTGCCCTTAATTAAGTACTTTTAGTGCAAATCTCAATTCAGGGGTTTTTGGAAAACTAATTTTTGAAAATACTATTTGGCCAAATTATTTTTGTAAGAAATTATTTTTATGTCCTATACACATGGAATGATCATTGGGAAAGGTTTTGGATCAAGGAGAAGGAGTATAAGAGTTGGAGAATTTATTTGATTTTTAGAGCACTTGCAAAGAGCAGTCAAACATCCAATCAAAGCAAAGACAAAACACTCAAAAGTTTTTTGTCAAACCACATTTTATCATGATTTATTAGCTTAAGTGTTGTGGCATGAAAATCAGGGTGTGACAGACCTACCCCCCCTTACAAGAATCTCGTCCCTGAGATTCCCAGACTAGGCGCAGAAAGGGATATAGAAACTTGGATCTGGGGTAGTCTTCAAGTCCTCATTTTGCTTCTGCTTCCATGTAGTGCTCCACTGAATCCTTGGAGTGCTTGAGGGTGTGGCTTCGTGTATGACGTTCTTATTGATCCAGGTTGCTAATGGGTAGCTCGCAGTAGGTAAAATTAGGCTAGTTAGGAAGTTGGAA
Source organism: Aegilops umbellulata (assembly GCA_032464435.1). NCBI lineage: Eukaryota > Viridiplantae > Streptophyta > Magnoliopsida > Poales > Poaceae > Aegilops > Aegilops umbellulata. The sequence continues at coordinate 328,997,910 of CP136056.1, read as the reverse complement.
ACACTTCCGGGGGGGGGGGGGTGTCGCGTGGAAAACGCTGTGCACAGTGGGTAACTCAGGTGGTAACTCCAGCTCGTAGCCGTCTACTCTTCGTCTAGAAGTGATCTTGGAGGGGGCCGGTAAATCTTGGTGTGAGCTTCCTAACATGTAAATACTTAGTCCCTTCGAGAGGATTGGTTGTAGATACACACGGTCTTTAACGAGGAAGTTCACTTCTTGACGATGGCAGTTGATATAGTTCTTCCTTCTTGACATGGCGGTCTTCAAATGTTCCCTAACCAGCTGAACGACTCTTCTTCCGTATTTGGGTAGACAAGTATATCACTAAATAACGATGACAACCAGCTTGTTCGAGTACTCCGTGAAGACTTGCCCAAGGGTACATAGGGTATAGGTTGGGGTATCGGTGGTGGTCACAGTTGAGTATTGGGCAGGGTCTTCTTGACATGGGGCCCAAGCCCATGGTCATGGTCTGACCATGTTGTGACTTGGTAGGGCTTAAGGATTTCAAGGATTCTAGTGTGCGAGTGAACGTTTATCATCTTATCCTTAAGCACGATTTCTGAGAGGCCAATAGTTCTATCTAGTCTTTTAAACAAATACCTTATACCACCGAAAGCATCAACTCTTGTAGGTCAGCTCCAATCATCACTCATGCTATTATTATTCTCAGGACTTCTGAGAGGAGGTTTAACAGAATCATACATGTCTACGATCCCCAAACTCATATGTATGTCTACCCCTAAAAATCCATGGATATACAAGCTTCCAAGATGGATTCAAACATGACAATCCAAGTGCCCAGCCTATTCTTCCAAGGTCCAAGGCATTTCTACCCTAAGGAAACACGTCGTATGCCACTCCAAGATCTTCTTTCCTTCCTATGAATCAACTCTAACAACCCATTATCTACCATCAATTATTACACAATCCATTAATTCTACAAATCCAATGTTTATGGTGTTCCACATGATCTTCTCAAGTCCATGCAATCCCCAAATACTTGAAAAGGCTGTATCTACTATAGTCAGTCCACAAATTCCCATTATCATGATCAAGTAAACTCCAATATCAAGCTCATACATATCCCTAGATAAACTCCCACAATTATTCCAATCTCCTAGTTTATCGTCCACCGAGAAATAGGGTATATATCATGATCGAGATCTTCAGTCTAAATCCAATTTACTCCGAACCATGTAGACTTACTCAGCATCTATTCTCAACTAGGATCACCTACTTAAATCCAAATCTCATGTCCAACGAGAATTCCTACATATTTACCCCAAGTCATTATCGCAATGCCAACCATCTCCTATCAATATCCCCTGGCTAAGACAAATCCTTATACTTCTGAGAATTTTAGCTTGCAATCATAATTGTCCAATTTACTCAGGGGCAATGAGAGTCATGCTACTCTATTAACTGATCCCACCAAGTTCATCTACCAACATGAAAGCCTTATGATCCACCGAAGAGTCTCAGATAATTCCTCAAGGTCTCTGATATAAACTCATCAAGTCATTTGTCCTCTATTCCTATATACTCAATTTGGTCTTTCCTATGGCATCGTTAGTTTGGTGCTATCTTAGGATGATAATGTGCTAATTCATTATGCCCACTAGTTCCATAATGAACCCAGTGATGAGCAAGGTTACTGTCGCTTAACTGGTTCTCTTGCAATTCTGTGGTTAAGCACATGGTTAAGGATTCGATATGGGGTATCTTGTGAAGTCTCGAAGGGTCTAGGAATGGGTTCCTAGTCTGGAGGGTCAAACATAATTCTACGGGGTTGCACTTGGTTGTGGAGATTGTAGCAGAAGTCTTCATTGCTAGTTGGTCGCAAATCCTTGGTGTAGCTTGTCTTGCCGGTCTTTAGTTGAGGAGAGACATGAGAGGGAAAAGTAGCATAGAGGAGGTGGGATGCCTAAAGGGGGCTTCTATAGTGCAAGTGCAAACAAACAGGTGCAAAAAGGGCCAAACAAAAGAAAACAAGGAAGGTGATATAGTCGCGTACTTGTTGCCTAGGGCAAAAGTGTGACTTATATCAAAACACAAACAATAAAAAACAAGCAACACACAATCATGGTTCTATTCAAGCCATCATACAGTCTCGACTGCGCATAGGGGGTACACGATTCATCCTACCCTAGGGATTCTCGGACTCAGTAGTCGTGCCTTGTGCCTCGTGCAGTCTTTTGAGTTTTCCTCAGGTGTTGCTACGTCTCTTGTAGTTGTTCGATGAAACAATCTGGGTTGAGCCTAAAGAGGCTTCAACAACTTCTCGCTTGTTGAAGTGATGGGGTGAAGGTGGCTCCTTGTAGCTGGCATTGACTCGATCTTCTGTTGTCTTCTTAATCATGACGATCCCTTTTGCCTTTTAAGGCGTCAAGGGTTTCAGGTAAGCAATCATTTATGCAATGACATTAACAAGGCATAGTAGAGGTCCAACCTATCGGTTATGTTGATAACAACATCGACACCAAGAGCGGGGGACGAAGAGAACCATTTTCCTGGTCACTATAGTGAGGCGGACCAAATGGCTAGGTTCTCATCCACCGGTGGTTGCCGATGCAACAACGGTAAGGACGTGGTTGCTCTATTAGCGATGTATATCATGATCTTGCATTTCCCATGCCCTGATCATCATAGGCTAAGGTTGCATCATCTTGGGGCAGTGTCAAGGGTGTCACCATCTCCTGGGTCTTCATTTCCTCATTCCTCGAGGATGTATCTTCTGTTGGTATCGTCTTGTTGTGCTGTCGCCAATCCTGTGTTCAGGAGATGTAGGTGAATGTCTGGCAAGGCATCTTCCTTCTAGATTATCCACGAGGATTACAAGGAATCCAGTGTCAGGGGCATAAGGTGTTGGAAATATGCCCTAGAGGCAATAATAAAATGGCTATTATTGTATTTCCTTGTTCATGATAATTGTCTATTATTGTTCATGCTATAATTGTATTAACTGAAAACCGTAATACATGTGTGAATACATAGACCACAACATGTCCCTAGTGAGCCTCTAGTTGACTAGCTCATTGATCAATAGATGGTTATGGTTTCCTGACCATGGACATTAGATGTCATTGATAACGGGATCACATCATTAGGAGAATGATGTGATGGACAAGACCCAATCCCGAGCATAGCACAAGATCGTGTAGTTTGTTTTCTAAAAGCTTTTCTAATGTCAAGTATCATTTCCTTAGACCATGAGATTGTGCAACTCTCGGATACCATAGGAATGCTTTGGGTGTACCAAACGTCACAACGTAACTGGGTGGCTATAAAGGTGCACTACAGGTATCTCCAAAAGTGTCTGTTGGGTTGATACGAATCGAGACAGGGATTTGTCACTCCGTATGACGGAGAGGTATCTCTGGGCCCACTCGGTAATGCATCATCATAATGAGCTCAATGTGACTAAGTAGATAGTCACGGGATCATGCATTACGGAACGAGTAAAGTGACTTGCCGGTAACGAGATTGAACGAGGTATTGGGATACCGACGATCGAATCTCGGGCAAGTAACATACCGATTGACAAAGGGAATTGAATACGGGATTGATCGAATCCCCGACATTGTGGTTCATACGATGAGATCATCGTGGAACATGTGGGAGCCAATATGGCTATCCAGATCCCGCTATTGGTTATTGACCGGAGAGGTGTCTCGGTCATGTCTGCATGGTTTCCGAACCCGTAGGGTCTACACACTTAAGGTTCGGTGACGCTAAAGTTGTTATGGGAAATAGTATGTGGTTACCGAAGGTAGTTCGGAGTCCCGGATGAGATCCCGGACATCATGAGGAGTTCCGGAATGGTCTGGCGGTGAATATTGATATATTGGACGAAGGGTATAGGAGTCCGGAAGTGTTCTGGGGGTACCAGGCTATGGCCAGCATGACCGAAAGGTGTTTCGGGAGCCCCGACAAGTGTTGGAGGGCCTCATGGGCCAAAGGGGAAGGGGCAAACCAGCACACTAAGGGGTGGTGCGCCCCCACACCCTTTCCCACGTTACTTGGGGAGGTGGGGCGCGTCCACCTGGCTTGGGAGGCAAGCCTCCACTTGCTTGGCTTGGGGGGCAAGTCTCCCTAGGATTTTCCCTAGGGAGATCCAATCTGCTTGGGCGTCGCCCCCTAGGGGAAACCCTAGGGCGCCTCCCCCTCTCCCCTTGCCCCTATATATAGTGGAGGGGTGGGAGGGTAACCGCACCTCTTCCCTGGCGCAGCCCCTCCCTCCTCCAATTCCTCCTCCTCCTCCGTAGTGCTTGGTGAAGCCCTGCAGGAATACCACGAGCTCCACCACCCGTCGTGCTGTCGGAGCTCTCCTTCAACTTCTCCTCTCCCCTTGCTGGATCAAGAAGGAGGAGACGTCCCCGGGCTGTACGTGTGTTGAACACGGAGGCGCCGTCCGTTCGGCGCTAGATCGGATCTTCCGCGATTTGAATCGCCGCGAGTACGACTCCATCAACCGCGTTCTTGTAACGCTTCCGCTTAGCGACCTTCAAGGGTATGAAGATGCACTCCCTCTCTCTCGTTGCTAGCATCTCCTAGATTGATCTTGGTGACACGTAGGAAAATTTTGAATGATTGCTACGTTCCCCAACAGTGGTATCAGAGCTAGGTCTATGCGTAGATTCTATGCACGAGTAGAACACAAAGTAGTTGTGGGCGAGGATTTGTTCAATTTGCTTGCCGTTACTAGTCTTATCTTGATTCGGCGGCATTGTGGGATGAAGCGGCCCGGACCGACCTTACACGTACACTTACGTGAGACAGGTTCCACCGACTGACATGCACTTGATGCATAAGGTGGCTTGCGGGTGTCTGTCTCTCCCACTTTAGTCGGATCGGATTCGATGAAGAGGGTCCTTATGAAGGGTAAATAGCAATTGACATATCACCGTTGTGGCTTTTGCGTAGGTAAGAAACGTTCTTGCTAGAAACCCATAGCAGCCACGTAAAACATGCAACAACAATTAGAGGACGTCTAACTTGTTTTTGCAGGGTATGTTATGTGATGTAATATGGCCAAAAGGATGTGATGAATTAAATATATGTGATGTATGAGATTGATCATGTTCTTGTAATAGGAATCACGACTTGCATGTCGATGAGTATGACAGCCGGCAGGATCCATAGGAGTTGTCTTAATTTACTGTATGACCTGCGTGTCAATGAAAAACGCCATGTAATTACTTTACTTTATTGCTAACCGTTAGCCATAGTAGTAGAAGTAATAGTTGGCCAGACAACTTCATGAAGACACGATGATGGATATCATGATGATGGAGATCATGGTGTCATGCCGGTGACGAAGGTGATCATGCCGCGCCTCGAAGATGGAGACCAAAGGCGCAAGATGATATTGGCCATATCATGTCACTTTATGATTTGCATGTGATGTTTGTCATGTTTACATCTTATTTGCTTAGAACGACAGTGGCATAAATAAGATGATCCCTCACTAAAATTTCAAGAGATGTGTTCCCCCTAATTGTGCACCGTTGCGAAGGTTCGTTGTTTCGAAGCACCACATGATGATCGGGTGTGATAGATTCTAACATTCGCATACAACGGGTGTAAGCCAGATTTACACATGCGAAACACTTAGGTTGACTTACGAGCCTAGCATGTACAGACATGGCCTCGGAACACAAGAGACCAAAAGGTCGAACATGAGTCGTATAGTAGATACGATCAACATGAAGATGTTCACCGATGATGACTAGTCCGTCTCACATGATGATCGGACACGGCCTAGTTGACTCGGATCATGTATCACTTAGATGACTAGAGGGATGTCTATCTAAGTGGGAGTTCATTAAATAATCATATGAACTTAATTATCATGAACATAGTCAAAAGGTCTTTGCAAATTATGTCGTAGCTTATGCTTTAGTTCTACTGTTTGAGATATGTTCCTAGAGAAAATTTAGTTGAAAGTTGATAGTAGCAATTATGCGGACTGGGTCCGTAAACTGAAGATTGTCCTCATTCTTGCGCAGAAGGATTATGTCCTTAATGCACCGCTCAGTGTGTTGAACCTCGAGCGTCGGTTGTGGATGTTGCGAACATCTGACATACACGTTTTGATGACTACATGATAGTTCAGTGCGTAATGCTAAATGGTTTAGAGTTGAGGCACCAAAGACGTTTTTGAAACATCGCAGAACATATGAGATGTTCCAAGGACTGAAATTGGGATTTCAGGCTTGTGCCCATGTCAAGAGGTACGAAACCTCCGACAAGTTTTCTTAAGCCTGCAAACTAAGGAGAAAAGCTCAATCGTTGAGCATGTGCTCAGATTGTATGAGTACTACAATCGCTTGAATCGAGTGGGAGTTAATCTTCCAGATGAGATAGTGATGGTTCTCCAAAGTCACTGCCACCAAGCTACTAGAGCTTCGTGATGAACTATAACATATCAGGGATAGATATGATGATCCTTGAGCTATTCGCGACACTGCGAAAGTAGAAATCAAATAGGAGCATCAATTGTTGATGGTTAGTAAAACCACTAGTTTTAAGAAGGGCAAGGGCAAGAAAGGGATACTTCATGAAACGGCAAATCAGTTGCTTCTCTAGTGAAGAAACCCAAGGTTGAACCCAAACCCGAGACTAAGTGCTTCTGTAATAAGGGGAACGGTCACTGAAGCAGAACTACCCTAGATACTTGGTAGATGAGAAGGCTGGCAAGGTCGACAGAAGTATGTTGGATATACATTATATTAATGTGTACTTTACTAGTACTCCTAGTAGCACCAGGGTATGAGATACCGGTTCGGTTGCTAAGTGTTAGTAACTCGAAATAAAAGGCTACAGAATAAACGGAGACTAGCCAAAGGTGAGACAACGATATGTGTTGGAAGTGTTTCCAAGGTTGATGTGATCAAACATCGCACGCTCCCTCTACCATCGGGATTGGTGTTAAACCTAAATAATTGTTATTTGGTGTTTGCGTTGAGCATAGACATGATTGGATTATGTTTATCGCAATACGGTTATTCATTTAAGGAGAATAATGGTTGCTCTGTTTATTTGAATAATAACTTCAATGGTCTTGCACCTAAAATGAATGGTTTATTGAATCTCGATCGTAGTGATACACATGTTCATGCCAAAAGATATAAGATAGTAATGATAGTACCACATACTTGTGGCACTGCAATTTGAGTCATATTGGTATAAAACGCATGAAGAAGCTCCATGTTGATGGATCTTTGGACTCACTCGTTTTTGAAAAGATTGAGACATGCGAACCATGTCTATTGGTATATATGCATGAAGAAACTCCATATAGATGGATCGTTTGGGCTCACTTGATTTTGATTCACTTGAGACATGCAAATCATACCACATGGGCAAGATGACTGAAAGGCCTCGTTTTCAGTAAGATGGAACAAGAAAGCAACTTGTTGGAAGTAATACATTTTGATGTGTGCAGTCCAATGAGTGCTGAGGCACGCAGTGGATATCGTTATGTTCTTACTTCACAAATGATTTGAGTAGATGCTAAGTATATTTACTTGATGAAACACAAGTCTGAATTATTGAAAGGTTCAAGTAATTTCAGAGTGAAGTTGAAGATCATTGTGACAAGAGGATAAAATGTCTATGATATGATCATAGAGATGAATAACTGAGTTACGAGTTTGACACACAATTAAGACATTGTGGAAATTGTTTCACGACTAATACCGCCTGGAACACCATAGTGTGATGGTGTGCCCGAACATCATAGCTGCACCCTATTGGATGTCGTGCATACCATGATGTCTCTTATCGAATTACCACTATCGTCTATGGGTTAGGCATTAGAGACAACCGCATTCACTTTATATAGGGCACCACATAATTCCGTTGAGATGACACCGTATGAACTATGGTTTAGAGAAACCTAAGTTGTCATTTCTTAAAAGTTTGGGACTGCGACACTTATGTGAAAAAGTTTCAGGCTGATAAGCTTGAACCCAAAGCGGATAAATGCATCTTCATAGAATACCCAAAACAGTTGGGTATACCTCCTATTTGAGATCCGGAAGCAAAAGTGATTGTTTCTAGAAACGGGTCCTTTCTCGAGGAAAAGTTTCTCTCAAAAGAATTGAGTGGGAGGATGGTGGATACTTGATGAGGTTATTGAACTGTCACTTCAACTAGTGTGTAGCAGGGCACAAGAACTTGTTCCTGTGACGCCTACACCAATTGAAGTGGAAGCTTATGATAGTGATCATGAAACTTCGGATCAAGTCACTACCAAATCTCGTAGGTCGACAAGGATGCGTACTACTTCAGAGTGGTACGTAATCATGTCTTGGAAGTCATGTTGCTAGACAACAATGAACCTACGAGCTATGTAGAAGGGATGGTGGGCCCGAATTCTGACGAATGGCTCAAGGCCATAAAATCCAAGATATGATCCATGTATAAAAACAAAGTATAGACTTTGGAAGAACTACTTGATGGTCGTCAGGCTATTGGGTACAAATGGATTTTAAAAGGAAGACGGACAATGATGGTAAGTATCACCATTAAGAAAGCTCGACTTGTTGTTAAGATGTTTTCCGACAAGTTCAAGGAGTTGACTACGGTGAGACTTTCTCACTCGTAGCGATGCTAAGAGTCTGTTGGAATTGTATTAGCAGTTACTGCATTATTTATGAAATCTTGCAGATAGGATGTCAAAAAACATTGTTTTCTCGACAATTTTCTTGAGGAAAGGTTGTATGTGATACAACCAGAAGGTTTTGTCAATCCTAAAAGATGCTAACAAGTATGCTCCAGCAATCCTTCTAAGGACTAGAGTAAGCATCTCGGAGTTGGAATATACGCTTTGATGAGATGATCAAAGATTTTGGATTTATACAAAGTTTATGAGAAACTTGTATTTCCAAAGAAGTGAGTGGGAGCACTATAGAATTTCTGATGAGTATATGTTGTTGACATATTGTTGATCAGAAATGATATAGAATTTTTGGAAAGCATATAGGGTTATTTGAAAAGTGTTTTTTCAATGGAAAACCTGGATTAAGCTACTTGAACATTGAGCATCAAGATCTATAAGGATAGATCAAAAACCTCTTAATAGTACTTTCAAATGAATATATACCGTGACAAGATTTTGAAGGATTTCAAATAGATCAGCAAAGAAGGAGTTCTTGGCTGTGTTATAAGGTGTGAGTATTGAGTAAGACTGAAGACCTGACCATGGCATAAGAGGGAGAGAAAGGACGAAGGTCGTCCCCTATGCTTTAGATGTAGGCTCTACAGTATGCTATGCTGTGTACCGCACCTGAAGTGTGCCTTGCCATGAGTCAGTCAAGGGGTACAAGAGTGATCCAGGAATGGATCACATGACAACGATCGAACTTATCCTTAGTAACTAGTGGACTAAGGAATTTTCTCTATTATGGAGGTGGTAAAAGAGTTCTTCGTAAAGGGTTACATCGATGCAAACTTTGACACTAATCCGAATGACTCTGAGTAGTAAACCGGATTCGTACAGTAGAGCAGTTATTTGGAATAGCTCCAAGTAGCGTGTGGTAGCTGCATCTACAAGCCGACATAGATATTTGTAAAGCACACACGGATCTGAAAGGTTCAGACCAGTTGACTAATAACCTCTCTCACAAGCGAGATATGAACAAAACCCATGGGTGTTGGATTCATTACAATCACATAGTGATGTGAACTAGATTATTGACTCTAGTGCAAGTGGGAGACTGTTGGAAATATGCCCTAGATGCAATAATAAAAGGTTATTATTGTATTTCCTTGTTCATGATAATTGTCTATTGTTCATGCTATAATTGTATTGACTGGAAACCGTAATACATGTGTGAATACATAGACCACAACATGTCCCTAGTGAGCCTCTAGTTGACTAGCTCGTTGATCAATAGATGGTTATGGTTTCCTAACCATGGACATTAGATGTCATTGATAATGGGATCACATCATTAGGAGAATGATGTGATGGACAAGACCCAATCCTAAGCATAGCACAAGATCGTGTAATTTGTTTGCTAAAAGCTTTTCTAATGTCGAGTATCATTTCCTTAGACCATGAGATTCTGCAACTCCCGGATACGATAGGATTGCTTTGGGTGTACCAAACGTCACAACGTAACTGGGTGGCTATAAAGGTGCACTACAGGTATCTCTGAAAGTGTCAGTTGGGTTGGAACGAATCGAGACTGGGATTTGTCACTCCATATGACGGAGTGGTATCTCTGGGCCCACTCGGTAATGCATCATCATAATGAGCTCAATGTGACTAAGCAGTTAGTCACGGGATCATGCATTATGGAATGAGTAAAGTGACTTGCCGGTAACGAGATTGAACGAGGTATTGGGATACCGACGATCAAATCTCGGGCAAGTAACATACCGATTGACAAAGGGAATTGAATACAGGATTGATCGAATCCCCGACATCGTGGTTCATCCGATGAGATCATCATGGAACATGTGGGAGCCAATATGGGTATCCAGATCCCTCTATTGGTTATTGACCGGAGAGGTGTCTCGGTCATGTCTGCATGGTTCCCGAACCCGTAGGGTCTACACACTTAAGGTTCAGTGACGCTAGAGTTGTTATGGGAAATAGTATGTGGTTACCGAAGGTAGTTCGAAGTCCCGGATGAGATCCCGGACGTCACAAGGAGTTCCGGAATGGTCCGGTGGCGAAGATTGATATATTGTACGAAGGGGTATTGGAGTCCGGAAGTGTTCTGGGGGTACCAGGCTATGGCGAGCATGACCGAAAGGTGTTTCGGGAGCCCCGGCAAGTGTTGGAGGGCCTCATGGGCCAAAGGGGAAGGGGCAAACCAGCCCACTAAGGGGTGGTGCGCCCCCCACACCCTTTCCCACATTACTTGGGGAGGTGGGGCGCCTCCACCTGGCTTGGGAGGCAAGCATCCACCTGCTTGGCTTGGGGGGCAAGTCTCCCTAGGATTTTCCCTAGGGAGATCCAATCTGCTTGGCCGCCGCCCCCTAGGGGAAACCCTAGGGCGCCTCCCCCTCTCCCCTTGCCCCTATATATAGTGGAGGGGTGGGAGGGCAGCCACACCTCTTCCCTGGTGCAGCCCCTCCCTCCTCCAATTCTTCCTCCTCCTCCGTAGTGCTTGGTGAAGCCCTGCAGGAATACCACGAGCTCCACCACCATGCCGTCGTGCTGCCGGAGCTCTCCCTCAACTTCTCCTCTCTCCTTGCTAGATCAAGAAGGAGGAGACGTCCCCGGGCTGTACGTGTGTTGAACGCGGAGGCGCCGTCCGTTCGGCGCTAGATCGGATCTTCTGCGATTTGAATCGCCGCGAGTACGACTCCATCAACCGCGTTCTTGTAATGCTTCCTCTTAGCGATCTTCAAGCGTATGAAGATGCACTCCCTCTCTCTCGTTGCTAGCATCTCCTAGATTGATCTTGGTGACACATAGGAAAATTTTGAATTATTGCTACGTTCCCCAACATAAGGGTTCTAGCGACCAAAGGTTTTGAAGGGGAAGCGACCAATAAGGAAAGTATACCTTAGTTTTTGAAAAACTGAGAAGGGAAGAGAAGTATAGATAGTTTTGAAAACTAGTAGTAGTTTTGGAAATAGTTTTACCCTAACTAACTACCATGCTAACTAAGGCTTCCTACAGTTAGGATGGCTCTGATACCAGCTCTGTGGGGACCCCGACTCATAGGTCATGATCACCGAATGCACGTGTACAGTGATCCCAGAGACCAATGCTCATTGAACACACAGAAGCTGTATAAGAAGAGTCTTACATCCGTACATACCGTCTTACATAAATTATGACCATTATGGTCAAGTCTTGAGTATAACTTCGCAGCGGGAATCTTCGTCGATAACTTGGACCCATGCCATCTACCTTAACCCTACAGGCATTCTGACTGGGAAGCGTCCTGGCTCGCACGATTGTCACCAAAGAACTCTTCAATATATCTTGTCTTTCATGCCTGGCCAATAAAATAACCAGTTGCAAGCCAATGAATACTTTGAATGTACTTGCAAGCAACCCATGTTTTGGCCTAAGATACAACAACACATCACATAGGTAAATTTTTGCAGAAAGCAAATTTTATTGTGCTATGACATGTTCAATAACTGGTAAATCATGCATCATATGAATTCAAGTAACCATAGGGACTGGTTACAGTTATCAACATAAAGGGAGTGGGCTTCAACCCAACTCAATCATGTCAAGTCCTTTGACTTGACCCAAGTAGTTCTTCCCACTTATCCAAACACATACACTGGTTTCTAAACATGTGGACGTAGCCCAAGAGCGGTTACCCAACTATCCTTGACTGTGGACACGGCTATTCGAATAGTTTTACACTCTGCAGAGGTTGCACACTTTACCCACAAGATCCGGGGAACTTCCGTGTCATCCGCGGCCCGCGGTACCTCAAGTACCCGGGGTAAGCACCCGATCACTATCTTTCCCTAAACGACACTAACATAGAGTCCACTCGATTGGTAGTAACCCCCATGCCCAACATTTCACATCTTAAATTGTGGAGCCTCGCTCCCATATTCATCACATACCACTGGCACGGGGTACCAACGGTGTGTCCGGTGCCCTGTAAAAATAGTCATGGCCGCCCTACCTGGCACGACCCCATCCCGAGAGAGCGCAACAACAACTCTCCCATCACTAGTAATGCGGGCTTCAAGCTAGTATCGGCCTAGGTAATCAATAATGTCCTTTCCCATATAAGGGTAGAGTGGTTGCGCATGTAAGGTTGGAATAACGGTCGCAACTTAAACCAATCCGTTTTGAAAGCAACACACACACTTGCCTCGGTACATCACTTCATCATCAAGTGGTTACCCATCTCATTATCTCCCTCGGGCATAAGTGTCACCCGACGGGGTTTTCGAAAAGTCTTTTGAAATACTTTGTCTCCATCACCATGCATATTCCCGTCCCTTTTTGCGTAGCAACTACTTTAGCATCATATCTACTCCCACCGGCATAACCCTCATAGGAAGGTAGGGTCATGCATAATGCAAGTATCAACAAGGAAGTAACAGAGGCAACCCATCAAGGTGGTTACCACCTCTTCATGATTCTGTTGCAACAACAATATGGTGCTATATGACATGCATAAAAAGGGTTTCATAGACATGGTCAAAGGGTTGCTTGCCTGTTTTAACAAAGTCTTTGAGGTCTTCAAATATCTCTGGTCCAACTCTGAGCATTTCATCTATTTCGTCAACTATCGTCGAAAGCAACCATAATAAGCAACACAACAAGGCAAAAAATAGAAATGCTCTAAAGTATGAATTTGACTTTTCTAGGACACCTCTGGTTATACGAAAAATAACCAGAGTGCTTTCATTGGAATTGGGCCAGTGGATATTTCTAAACATTTTGATAGGATGGAATCAAGGAGTTTATGGATTTGCAAGAAGTGTAGAGAAATATATTTTTTAAAAATGAGCAAAGACACCCATTTAACAAACCATGATTTTAGAAGCATCTAGGAGTTGGTTTCACTGGATTTGGAGTTCAAATGAATTCTTTATGAATTGGCAAATTTGAAAAATATGAATAAATGGCTCATTATATTGTGTGGCACAGAAAGTATTAATAAAAATGTTCATAACCTAAGTTATAAACTCATGAGCATCTTGGAATTTAAATCATGACATTTGGATCAAAGATGATTTCTCTGTGATTTTCTAAAGTTCATCACAGAAAGGGAAAATGGGATTTCATTTAATTTTTGTGATGAAAATTGTTCTGGAAAAATGTGCATGTTGCACCAAAAGATAGATAATGATTTATGGAGTCACTAGAAATTTGAATCATCAAATTTGGAGGTAATATGAATATTTGGGAGATTTTACAAGTTTCTGGAAAAAGAAAAAGACAAAGGAAGGGGGGTTTATACCTATACTGTGCACTGGGTGCAGCATAGTGCCGCAATGCACTGGGCCGGCCCAGCGGCTCGGCCACATGGATGACAAGGCGACGTCAAAGGCATCCAGGCGGAGGGCGCCTTTGCTACGGGGAAACGGGGGAGGGCGAACCCGCCTCCACTTGCCAGCGTGGCCCGGTGGTTGGGCCACTGACGAGCGGGGCCCGCCTGCAGATTCGTCCTCAACCTCCCGCGCGGGCGCGATGGGAGACAGAGGAGGCGTTCGACGTCGGCCGCTGGTGCTACAGGGCGTCTCCAGCGATGCTCCACCCACCAGCGTGCTCAGCGGACCCGCCCGCGTCCAACCGTGGGTGGCACGGTCGCCCAGGGGCACTAGGTTGAGCAGGGCGTCGGCCGCGGCGAACGAGGCTGACGGTGATGATGGAACTCGACTACCCGACCACGGGGAGGAGAGAGAGAAGCACGGGAGGGGCTCGCGGTGATGGTGGAGGTGCTCTAGTGCGTCCTAGAGGGGAGGAGGAGGAGCGGTGGGTGCAAATTTAGGCGGAGTCCAGCGGCTCGGCTACGGCCATGGGGAGCGATGGAGGGCGCGAGGAGGGGAGTGTGTTGGTCTAGGGAATGCACGGGAGGGAGAGAGGGCCAAAGGAGTAGAGAGGGGGCTCGGGGTGGCCTTAAGTAGCCGACCTGCGGCTCACCGTGGACGCGGCGCACGGGTGGCTGTGGAAACGGCTCGGGCGGCAAGGGGAGCGAGCGAGGGGTTGTTTGCGGTGCTCGTGGCGGTGGAGTAGGGCGCCAGGAAGAGAGAGAGGGAGCGGTGCGAGCTCCGGGTGGAGCCATGAGCTCGCACGCGCATTGGCTGGCTCGGGCGGCTCTGGGCACGCGTGGCACGGGCAGGACAGAGAGGGAAAGGATGGGGCCAGCATGGTGGTGTGTTGCGGATGTCGATGCACCTCGACTGGCGCAAGGGGGAGGCTCGAGGTGGTCGGGGGACGCGGCGTCAACGGTCGCCTGCTCTGCCTCGCACTCCAGAGCATGCAAATGGCAGGCATCCGCGGCTTTTCGCGCGCACTCGCGCGTCCACTTGAGTCTGGCGTCTGCAGGAAGAGTAAACAAGAGGGAGGGAGGCTTTGTATGCTCTGTAACTTGCCAGGAGTGGGAGAGAGATGAGAAAGGGAGGGAAAAGTGGCTGTCCAGAGAAGAAAAATGGTTCTCTACCCCCCCTTAATCATTGCTCCTTGGGCAGCAAAGCATGTAGGAGTTAGAGGAGGATCAGGGGAGGTCGTGGGAAAAAGTTCAGCTCATGGAGATTAGTGGAAGGGGCCTAAACAGGGATTTTGAGTTTCTGTCAGAAGGTGTTTGATGGTGGTTTGGGAAAGAAATTTAATTTCACTTGACATGAAACTTAACAGGATGAAATTGAACATAGAATTAGGGTGTTTCACCAAGTTTGAGCTCATTTGGGCAAAGTTGCCAATGCAACTTTTGTAAACCCTAGAAATCAACAGAAATGGACATTCCAAGATTTAGTCATGCAAAGCTATTCTCCTTGATGCACCATTTGGTGTAGTGTCATAATTTAAGGCTCTAAACATGTCCACAAAAGTTGGGACCAAAATGAGAAATTTGCCGATGTAGAGTTGTTCAAACTTGGATCTAGACAGAGAGGGTTTTGGGGCACTTTTGTGAACCAAAATTATTTTGATTGATATGAAACTTTGCAAGATCATCACATTATGCATATGTGACTTGCTAGAATTTTCCTGGATTTATTTGAAGATATTTCTAATAGAAATATTTCAAATACTTGAAATGGACAGAAATGGTTTTGGAAGGTTGTGCCCAATATTTTTAACATGACCATGTGTTGAAACTCTTATATATGGAAAATATATGTCCACTGAGTTTCCCTTATTTTTCTCAAATACTTTTGAAGCTTTTAAATAATTTTAATCTATTAAAGACCATTTCTGGCCTAAAGAAAAAGCCTTTAAATAAAATAGGAAAATAACTTTTAAAATTATATTTTTGTGGTTTCTGGGTGTCCTATATCTAATAGGAGCCAAATATAATTTTGGAAAGATTTTTACTGCCCTTAATTAAGTACTTGCAGTGCAAATCTCAATTGAGGGGTTTTTGGAAAACTAATTTTCTAAATATTTGGCCAAATTATTTTTGTAAGAAATTATTTTTATGTCCTATAAACATGGCATGATCATTGGGAAAGGTTTTGGATCAAGGAGAAGGAGTATAAGAGTTGGAGAATTTATTTGATTTTTAGAGCACTTGCAAACAGCAGTCAAACATTCTATCAAAGCAAAGACAAAACACTCAAAAGTTTTTTGTCAAACCACATTTTATCATGATTTATTAGCTTAAGTATTGTGGCATGAAAATCAGGGTGTGACAGGTGAAGATCAATTTTAGAAGGTCATGACATACTCAAGCAAGGATTGCTCCATAGGATTGGGGATGTAGAGTTGACATACATATGGAATGAAAACTAGATCCCAAGAGATGCAATGATGAGCCCCCTAGTCCAACTTCGTCGGGACCTAAGAGGGTTGCTGATTTGATTGATATGGTGAATCAGGTTTGGAAGGAGGATGCACTTGCAAATAATTTTTTGCCATGGGATGCCGAGGTGATTAGGAAAATTCCTTTACTAACTACAGTTTATCCGGATTGATGGGCTTGGTGTCATGGGAAGTCTGGGAGCTTTACATTACGTTTGGTATATCATTGTTGATACATGCTAGAAACCACATAGAAGCATGGTTGAAGGGAACAACTGGAAATTGGATCCAAGAAGAGAAGAAAAGACTTGGACAAGGTTTTGGAAGCATGAGCTACCACCGAAGTTGTGGGTTTTTGCATGGCAACTAGCGAGGCAAAGTCTGTCAAAGTCTGATGTGGCACACCATAATCTCATGGCTGAGGAAAGTACATGCTTGATATGTAGCCGTGAACAAGATTCATGGAGGCATTCGTTAATGCAGTGTCGAATGGCTCGCTGTGTGTGGGTGTTAGTTGATGAGGAGTTGTATGATCAAATAAAATCATGTGTGGATCCGAACACAAATGATTGGTTGTTTGAGTTGGATGAGATATCATCAAAAGAAAATTATGTTGAGATGATGGTGAATTTACGGGCAATTTGGAAGGTGCAAAGAGAATATCTTCATGTCTCCGTTTGCAACAGGTAAATTCATTGCGAGATTTATCACAGAGCTTGAAGCAGACGCAGTAAGTACTATTCCCAGTTCAGCCGTCTAGGTGAGAGGCTGCATGGATTCCCCTAGGTGAGATGTAAAAGACAATGTTGATGGGGCGGTTTTAGTGGAGGTAAGGAAGAGCTTGGCGGCAGCAATATTTCGCTCAAAAAGTGGATCTTTCTTGGGAGCCTATGTTCTGATTATGGACAGAGTGATGGAGCCCTCATCTGTTGAAGTGGTCTCGTATAGGGAAGTGTTAGGCCTGGCTCGGGATCAAGGTTTAAGCTCGTTGACTATTGCCTCTGGCCTTTCTGGTGTTATTCGTAGCATCCAGGAAGGGACCCTTTGAGTAAGTGCTATGGTTATTAGAGTGGTTATTGAGATGAAGAATGCTATGAGAGGTATAGTCTTTAGGTAAAGGATTAAATAGGATGCCCGCAACGTTGCATTTTTGTAGAAAGCCACAATATTGGTAGGAATTCGTTGCATTTCGTTCGGGTCGCACGTTCGGTTTTTGGATCCTCTGGGATATGTAAAACTTCATATGAGTGATTGATAAAGCCCGATGGTGTTTTGCTAAAAAAAGTCTCATAAAAAATAATATTAAAGAAAGATATTTCGCTGAAGACTTAAAAGAAAGAAATAAAATAAGTCCTTAGGGCTTGCTTCACATGCGCTTAGCATTAACTCGTCAACCAGATTGCTGGCAATCCCGACTAATTAATCAACATATAATTCATTCTGATTTCACTAAAATAGGTCAACACATCCTTTGCAAGTTGCTCATTGCTAAGACCAACTCGAGTGCACAACCTTAAACGGACGTTCATTTTATCTGGATGTCGTTCGTTTGGGATGACGATGGGTGACAAAACAGATATCCGTGTCCGGCTGTTGTTGGACGCGCCCAACACGGCCAACCACTCCAAAACATCCGCCCGCGCCCCTCGGTGTGCTTGCCCCCGCGGTCGTCCTGCAGCTGCACCAGCGCACGCCCGCCTGCGGCTGCCCTCCTGCAAGTGCGCGCTCGCCCGCCTGCAGCAGCAACCCGCGCCGCCTCGCCGCTCGCCACCTCGGTCATGCCCGCGCCGACGTCTCGTCGCGCCCGCCCGCCCGCTGTTGCCTGCGTGCTGCACGCACTGTCGCCTCGCGCCGCCCGCGCCGCCTCGTCACGCCCGCCTGCTCGCCGCAGCCGCGCTCGCCCGGCCGCCGTTGCACCCATTCTCCGCCCGCGCGCGCCCGCTCTCCTGGCCGCCGCTGCGCTTGCCCACCGCGCCCGCTCCCTACCTGCCTATCGTTGCGCAGCCTGCGCGGCGCGCTCGCCCGACCACCGTCGCGCCTGCTCCCCACCCGCGCGCGTGCTCGCTCGCCCTGCTTGCCCGCTCGCCCGGCCCCTCCTCCCGCCGTGCCCGCTCGCCTGGCCCCGCGCTCGCCCGGCGGCTACTGCCGCACCCGCTCGCCCGGCCCTGTAAAACAAAGGGTTTTAGGGTTTGTGGCACACCTCCAACGTGGGGTGGCCTTTGTCTTATATAGGGGGTACATCATCGTGTACAAATACAATTACAACTATAATACATGTAGGCCCAGTATATACAGAGTCTAACACCCTCCCTCAATCTCAACCGAGCTCAGAAGAATTTACTAGGTTGAGATTGCGCCTACAACCTTCAAACTGAGGAAGCGGCAGTGGCTTGGTGAAGATGTCAGCAAGTTGATCCTTTGAAGAGATGAACTTGATGAGAAGTAGCTTCTGGGCAACACGTTCTCTGACAAAGTGATAGTAAACTTCGATGTGTTTTGTTCGGGCATGGAATACAGAATTCGAAGACAGATACGTAGCACCGATATTATCACACCAAAGAACAGGAGGTTGCTCCTGAGAGATCCTCAACTCTCGAAGCAGGGACTGTATCCAAATCAGCTCAGCTGTAGTATTTGCAACTGCTTTGTACTCAGCCTTAGTGCTACTGCAAGACACTGATGCTTGTTTACGAGCACTCCAGGTGATCAATTTAGCACCAAGGAACACTGCATAGCCCCCCGTTGATCGCCTGTCATCCGGATTCCCAGCCCAGTCTGCATCAGAGAACGCGGAAAGAGCTCCAGAGGTCGCCGTTTGCAAATGCAAACCATATGAAGGTGTCAACTGAATATAGCGTAATATACGCTTAACAGTAGTCCAATGAGAATCTCGAGGTGCATGCAGAAACTGACAGACACGGTTGACAGCATAAGAGATATCCGGACGAGTAATAGTCAAGTACTGCAGACCACCAACAATACTCCGATACTCAGTGGCCTCATCAGCACAAAGAAGAGAACCATCGAGGCCAGACAGTTTGTCAGTAGAGGACATAGGTGTAGTACCAGGCTTGCACTTGAGCATACCAGCATGGCGAAGAACATCAAGAGAATACTTCCGCTGAGTCAACGTCAAACCAGAACCAGAGTACGAGACCTCCAGACCAAGAAAATAGTGCAGTTTTCCAAGATCCTTCACCGCAAAGTCAGCCCGCAAGGAAAACACCAAGCGATCCGCAGCAAATATAGAAGAGCTGACAAGAATGATGTCATCAACGTAAACTAGCATGTACATAGTAACTGTAGGACGCCGAAGAAGAAACAGTGAGGTGTCAGCCATAGAGGGAACAAAACCATGAGCCCGAAGAGTAGTGCCAAGACGTGCATGCCAAGCACGCAGAGCCTGCTTCAGGCCATAGAGCGCCTTAACAAGGCGACATAGATGCTGCGGTCGAGCGGGATCAACAAAACCAGGAGGCTGACGCATATATACCTCCTCCTCTAATACCCCATGAAGAAAGGCATTCTGAACATCAAGTTGACGAAGAGACCATCCACGAGTAACAGCCAGTGAGAGCAAAAGGCGAATGGTAGTGGGTTTAACCACCGGACTGAAGGTATCCTCATAATCAAGACCCTGACGTTGTTTGAATCCTTTAGCAACCAGGCGAGCCTTGTATCGCTCAATAGAACCATCGGCATGTCACTTAACCTTAAACACCCACTTAGAATTAATAACATTGACACCTGCCCTGGGAGGAACTAAACACCACGTGCCATTCTGAAGAAGAGCTTGGTATTCTTGTTCCATAGCAAGACGCCAGTGAGGGATGCTCATAGCTGCCTGAAAATGCCTTGGTTCAGAAGTAGGATCTGCATGTGCTTGCGCCATGCAAGTCGCGAGCGAGGCAACAGTCCCGTCCGTGCGCTTCTTCGGTTGAACCACGCCACTCTTGCTGCGTGTATGAGGACGCAACACAGGAGCGGGGGCAGGTGGTGGTGAAGGCGCCAGTGACAGCGGCAAGGAAACCACCGCCTCAGAAGAGTCCAACGACGAGGAAGTCGGTGAAGGCGTGGCCGATGGCGACAGAACAGGGGACGACAGTCCACCGGAGGACAAAGCTGGCCCAGGCGACACGAACGGCCCTCATGAGCTCATCATAGGAGACCCGACAGGCGAGGCCGGCCCAGGCGAGTGCGGTGTAGCGGGCCGAACAGGGGAGGCCGGCCCAGGCGAGGCCGGCGTGGAAGCAGCCGGTGGAGGAGTCCCGGGCCGAGGTGAAATAGTCTGCTGGGCCGGGACACGACCAGCTGACGGGCAGGCTGCATGGGGCAT
This sequence comes from Aegilops umbellulata, assembly GCA_032464435.1. Taxonomy (NCBI): domain Eukaryota; kingdom Viridiplantae; phylum Streptophyta; class Magnoliopsida; order Poales; family Poaceae; genus Aegilops; species Aegilops umbellulata. Next base: position 328,977,160 of record CP136056.1, on the reverse strand, counting down.
GTAGGTGGCCGGCTGATCATCCTGCGGGGTCGTGGAGGAGGGAGCCGGTGGTTCTTCCTCGTCCAAAAGCTGCAAGCGTGCGCCTCTTCCAATACCTGCACCATGGTTAGACAACAAAAGGGGCGAATGTGCGACATCTAAAAATTGACCAGGCAAGGTACTAGAGGGGTGCACAGGCGGTGTGGAGGCGGCAACAGATGCGGGTAGAGCAGAAAAGGGAAAAACATGTTCATCAAAGACAACATCGCGGGAAATATACACACGATTAGATGGAACATGAAGACATTTATACCCTTTGTGAACAGAACTATACCCAAGGAAGACACATCGTTTGGATCTAAACTCGAGCTTGCGATTGTTATAAGGACGGAGGTGTGGCCAGCATGCACACCCAAACACCCAAGCAAGAGTTCAAGTGGAGTTTTCATATGAAGAAGCCGCGAAGGGAGCCTATTTATAAGAAAACAGGCTGTGGTGAAAGCATCACTCCAAAAACGAAACGGGACAGATGCATGTGCTAGCAAGGTTAACCCAGTTTCAACAATATGACGATGCTTACGTTCAGCCGAACCATTCTGCTGATGTATGTGTGGGAAGGACACACAATGAGCAATCCCAAGTTTTTCAAAGAAAGTGCTAAGATTGCGGTACTCACCCCCCCAATCCTACTGCACATGAATGATTTTATGATTGAGAAGATGCTCAACATGTGCTTGAAACTTAAGAAACACATCAAAAACATCAGACTTGCGTTTAAGAAGATATAACCAAGTAAACCGACTATAAGCATCAATGAAACTGACATAATATTCATGACCACTAACAGACAATTGGGCAGGGCCCCATACATCTAAAAACACAAGCTCAAGAGGAGTTTTGACTATGTGGTTGGAAACAGAAAAAGGCAACTGATGACTCTTGCCTTGCTGACAGGCATCACAAATAGCAGCACCATTATTTCTAGACTCTAACGGTAGCTCATGACGGTGGAGAACATTTCTAAGAACATTTCTAAGATGCAAATTCCTAGAGGTGTTCGTGAGAAGTGACGCCTGACCAATATGAGAGATGCGCATACCTGCCCCATCCGCTGTGTGAACCTTGTCGTGGCCATGGTAGGGTTGCTGAACGTTGAGCTTGCCCAGTTCGTTCGTCACGTGGGCTGTTGCTCCAGTATCCATGTACCAGGAAGGATCAATAGGATATGAGTGTTGGGTAACGTAGTAATTTCAAAATTTCCTACGCACACGCAAGATCATGGTGATGCATAGCAACGAGAGGGGAGAGTGTTGTCTACGTACCCTCGTAGACCGTAAGTGGAAGCGTTATATCAACGCGGTTGATGTAGTCGTACGTCTTCACGATCCGACCGATCCAAGTACCGAAAGCACGGCACCTCCGAGTTCTGCACACGTTCGGCTCGGTGACGTCCTTGCCTTCTCGATCCAGCAAGAGGGGCGAAGTAGTAGATGAGTTCCGGCAGCACGACGGCATGGTGACGGTGTTGGTGAAGAACAATCTTCGCAGGGCTTAGCCTAAGCACTAAGAAAACTATGACGGAGGATAAACTAGAGGGGACGGGGTTGCCGGCACACGGCTTGGTGTTTCTTGATGTGTCTTGGGTGCTAGCCCTACCCCTCTGTTTATATGTTGAGCCTTGGGGTCGAAACTTGGAGTAAAGGCCTCAAAAAAGTCGATTTCATCTGCCCCCTGGACTCCAGAAAACTTCCTTTTGCGCTTTCCAAAAACCTTGTGGGCTTTCCCCTTTGGCCCAGATAAAGTGTTCTCGTGCCCAAACATTTCGGGAAACATCTGGAACCCCTTCCGATGGATTCCAGAACCCTTCTGGAGATCAAACACTACTATCCACATATCAATCTTTACTTCCGGACCATTCCGGAGTTCCTCGTCATATCCGTGGTCTCATCCGAAACTCCGAACAACATTCGGTCACCAACATACATAACTCATAGTACTATATCGTCAACGAACGTTAAGCGTGTGGACCCTACGGGTTCGAGAACTATGTAGACATGATCGAGACACCTCTCTTGTCAATAACCAATAGCGGGACCTGGATGCCCATATTGGCTCCTACATGTTCTACGAAGATCTTTATCGGTCAGACCGCATAACAACATACGTTGTTCCCTTTGTCATCGATATGTTACTTGCCCAAGATTCGATCGTCGGTATCTCAATACCTAGTTCAATCTCGTTACCGGCAAGTCTATTTACTCGTTTAGTAACACATCATCCCGCAACTAACTCATTAGTTGCAATGCTTGCAAGGCTTAAGTGATGTGCATTACCGAGAGGTCCCAGAGATACCTCTCCGACAATCGGAGTGACAAATCCTAATCTCGAAATACGCCAACCCAACAAGTACCTTCGGAGACACCTGTAGAGCACCTTTATAACCACCCAGTTACGTTGTGACGTTTGGTAGCACACAAAGTGTTCCTTCGGTAAACGGGAGTTGCATAATCTCATAGTCATAGGAACATGTATAAGTCATGAAGAAAGCAATAGCATAATACTAAACGATCGAGTGCTAAGCTAACGGAATGGGTCAAGTCAATCACATCATTCTCCTAATGATGTGATCCCGTTAATCAAATGACAACTCATGTCAATGGCTAGGAAACACAACCATCTTTGATTAACGAGCTAGTCAAGTAGAGGCATACTAGTGACACTCTGTTTGTTTATGTATTCACACAAGTATTATGTTTCCGGTTTATACAATTCTAGCATGAATAATAAACATTTATCATGATATAAGGAAATAAATAATAACTTTATTATTGCCTCTAGGGCATATTTCCTTCAGTCTCCCACTTGCACTAGAGTCAATAATCTAGATTACACAGTAATGATTCTAACACCCATGGAGCCTTGGTGCTGATCATGTTTTGCTCTTGGAAGAGGCTTAGTCAATGGGTCTGCAACATTCAGATCCGTATGTATCTTGCAAATTTCTATGTCTCCCACCTGGACTAGATCCCGGATGGAGTTGAAGCGTCACTTGATGTGCTTGGTTCTCTTGTGAAATCTGGATTCCTTTGCTAAAGCAATTGCACCAGTATTGTCACAAAAGATTTTCATTGGACCCGATGCACTAGGTATGACACCTAGATCGGATATGAACTCCTTCATCCAGACTCCTTCATTTGCTACTTCCAAAGCAGCTATGTACTCTGCTTCACACGTAGATCCCGCCACGACACTTTGTTTAGAACTGCACCAACTGACAGCTCCACCGTTTAATGTAAACACGTATCCGGTTTGCGATTTAGAATCGTCCGGATCAGTGTCAAAGCTTGCATCAACGTAACCATTTACGATGAGCTCTTTGTCACCTCCATAAGCGAGAAACATATCCTTAGTCCTTTTCAGGTATTTCAGGATGTTCTTGACCGCTGTCCAGTGATCCACTCCTGGATTACTTTGGTACCTCCCTGCTAGGCTTATAGCAAGGCACACATCAGGTCTGGTACACAACATTGCATACATGATAGAGCCTATGGCTGAAGCATAGGGAACATCTTTCATTTTCTCTTTATCTTCTGCAGTGGTCGGGCATCGAGTCTTACTCAACTTCACACCTTGTAACACACGCAAGAACCCTTTCTTTGCTTGATCCATTTTGAACTTCTTCAAAACTTTGTCAAGGTATGTGCTTTGTGAAATTCCAATTAAGCGTCTTGATCTATCTCTATAGATCTTGATGCCCAATATATAAGCAGCTTCACCGAGGTCTTTCATTGAAAAACTCTTGTTCAAGTATCCCTTTATGCTATCCAGAAATTCTATATCATTTCCAATCAGCAATATGTCATCCACATATAATATTAGAAATGCTATAGAGCTCCCACTCACTTTCTTGTAAATACAGGCTTCTCCAAAAGTCTGTACAAAACCAAATGCTTTGATCACACTATCAAAGCGTTTATTCCAACTCCGAGAAGCTTGCACCAGTCCATAAATGGATCGCTGGAGCTTGCACACTTTGTTAGCTCCCTTTGGATCGACAAAACCTTCCGGTTGCATCATATACAACTCTTCTTCCAGAAATCCATTCAGGAATGCAGTTTTGACATCCATTTGCCAAATTTCATAATCATAAAATGCGGCAATTGCTAACATGATTCGGACAGACTTAAGCATCGCTACGGGTGAGAAAGTCTCATCGTAGTCAATCCCTTGAACTTGTCGAAAACCTTTCGCAACAAGTCGAGCTTTGTAGACAGTAACATTACCGTCAGCGTCAGTCTTCTTCTTGAAGATACATTTATTTTCAATTTCTTGCCGATCATCAGGCAAGTCAACCAAAGTCCATACTTTGTTCTCATACATGGATCCCATCTCAGATTTCATGGCCTCAAGCCATTTTTCGGAATCTGGGCTCACCATTGCTTCTTCATAGTTCGTAGGTTCATCATGATCTAGTAGCATGACTTCCAGAACAGGATTACCGTACCACTCTGGTGCGGATCTTACTCTGGTTGATCTACGAGGCTCAGTGGTAACTTGATATGAAGTTTCATGATCATCATCATTAACTTCCTCACTGATTGGTGTAGGTGTCACAGAAACCGGTTTCTGTGATGAACTACTTTCAATAAAGGAGCAGGTACAGTTACCTCATCAAGTTCTACTTTCCTCCCACTCACTTCTTTTGAGAGAAACTCCTTCTCTAGAAAATTTCCGAATTTAGCAACAAAAGTCTTGCCTTCGGATCTGTGATAGAAGGTGTACCCAACAGTCTCCTTTGGGTATCCTATGAAGACACATTTCTCTGATTTGGGTTCAAGCTTATCAGGTTGAAGCTTTTTCACATAAGCATCGCAGCCCCAAACTTTCAGAAGCGACAACTTTGGTTTCTTGCCAAACCACAGTTCATAAGGTGTCGTCTCAACGGATTTTGATGGTGCCCTATTTAACGTGAATGCGACCGTGTCTAAAGCATAACCCCAAAACGATAGCGGTAAATCAGTAAGAGACATCATAGATCGCACCATATCTAGTAAAGTACGATTACGACGTTCGGACACACCATTACGTTGTGGTGTTCCAGGTGGTGTGAGTTGCGAAACTATTCCGCATTGTTTCAAATGTACACCAAACTCGTAACTCAAATATTCTCCTGCACGATCAGATCGTAGAAACTTTATTTTCTTGTTACGATGATTTTCAACTTCACTATGAAATTCCTTGAACTTTTCAAATGTTTCAGACTTATGTTTCATTAAGTAGATATACCCATATCTGCTTAAGTCATCTGTGAAGGTGAGAAAATAACGATATCCGCCACGAACCTCAATATTCATTGGACCACATACATCTGTATGTATGATTTCCAACAAATCTGTTGCTCTCTCCATAGTACCGGAGAACGGCGTTTTAGTCATCTTGCCCATGAGGCACGGTTCGCAAGTACCAAGTGATTCATAATCAAGTGGTTCCAAAAGTCCATCAGTATGGAGTTTCTTCATGCGCTTTACACCGATATGACCTAAACGGCAGTGCCACAAATAAGTTGCACTATCATTATCAACTCTGCATCTTTTGGCTTCAACATTATGAATATGTGTGTCACTACTATCAAGATTCAATAAGAATAGACCACTCTTCAAGGGTGCATGACCATAAAATATATTACTCATATAAATAGAACAACCATTATTCTCTGATTTAAATGAATAACCGTCTCGTATCAAACAAGATCCAGATATAATGTTCATGCTCAACGCTGGCACCAAATAACAATTATTTAGGTCTAATACTAATCCCGAAGGTAGATGTAGAGGTAGCGTGCCGACCGCGATCACATCAACTTTGGAACCATTTCCCACGCGCATCGTCACCTCGTCCTTAGCCAATCTTCGCTTAATCCGTAGACCTTGTTTCAAGTTGCAAATATTAGCAACAGAACCAGTATCAAATACCCAGGTGCTACTGCGAGCATTAGTAAGGTACACATCAATAACATGTATATCACATATACCTTTGTTCACCTTGCCATCCTTCTTATCCGCCAAATACTTGGGGCAGTTCCGCTTCCAGTGACCAGTTTGCTTGCAGTAGAAGCACTCAGTTTCAGGTTTAGGTCCAGACTTAGGTTTCTTCTCTTGAGCAGCAACTTGCTTGCTGTTCTTCTTGAAATTCCCCTTCTTCCCTTTGCCCTTTTTCTTGAAACTAGTGGTCTTGTTGACCATCAACACTTGATGCTCCTGCTTGATTTCTACCTCCGCAGCCTTTAGGATTGCGAAGAGCTCGGGAATTGTCTTATCCATCCCTTGCATGTTATAGTTCATCACGAAGCTCTTGTAGCTTGGTGGCAGTGATTGGAGAATTCTGTCAATGACGCTATCATCTGGAAGATTAACTCCCAGTTGAATCAAGTGATTATTATACCCAGACATCTTGAGTATATGCTCACTGACAGAACTATTCTCCTCCATCTTGCAGCTATAGAACTTATTGGAGACTTCATATCTCTCAATCCGGGCATTTGCTTGAAATATTAACTTCAACTCCTGGAACATCTCATATGCTCCATGACGTTCAAAACGTCGTTGAAGACTCGGTTCTAAGCCGTAAAGCATGGCACACTGAACTATCGAGCAGTCATCAGCTTTGCTCTGCCAGACGTTCATGACATCTGGTGTTGCTCCTGCAGCAGGCCTGGCACCCAGCGGTGCTTCCAGGACGTAATTCTTCTGTGCAGCAATGAGGATAATCCTCAAGTTACGGACACAGTCCGTGTAATTGCTACCATCATCTTTCAACTTTGCTTTCTCAAGGAACGCATTAAAATTCAATAGAACAATAGCACGGGCCATCTATCTACAATCAACATAGACAAGCAAGATACTATCAGGTACTAAGTTCATGATAAATTTAAGTTCAATTAATCATATTACTTAAGAAATCCCACTTAGATAGACATCCATCTAATCCTCTAAGTGATCACGTGATCCAAATCAACTAAACCATGTCCGATCATCACGTGAGATGGAGTAGTTTCAATGGTGAACATCACTATGTTGATCATATCTACTATATGATTCACGCTCGGCCTTTCGGTCTCCGTGTTCTGAGGCCATATCTGTTATATGCTAGGCTCCTCAAGTTTACCCTGAGTATTCCGCGTGTGCAACTGTTTTGCACCCGTTGTATTTGAACGTAGAGCCTATCACACCCGATCATCACGTGGTGTCTCTGCGCGAAGAACTTTCGCAACGGTGCATAATCAGGGAGAACACTTATACTTTGATAATTTAGTGAGGGATCATCTTATAATGCTACCGTCAATCAAAGCAAGATAAGATGCACAAAGGATAAACATCACATGCAATCAATATAAGTGATATGATATGGCCATCATCATCTTGTGCTTGTGATCTCCATCTCTGAAGCACCGTCATGATCACCATTGTCACCGGCGCGAAACCTTGATCTCCATCGTAGCATCGTTGTCATCTCGCCAATCTTATGCTTCTACGACTATCGCTACCGCTTAGTTATAAAGTAAAGCATTACAGCGCAATTGCATTGCATACAATAAAGCGACCCCATATGGCTCCTGCCAGTTGCCGATAACTCGGTTACAAAAACATGATCATCTCATACAATCAAATTTAGCATCATGCCTTGACCATATCACATCACAACATGCCCTGCAAAAACAAGTTAGACGTCCTCTACTTGTTGTTGTAAGTTTTACGTGGCTGCTACGGGTTGAGAAAGAACTGTTCTTACCTACGCATCAAAACCACAACGATAGTTTGTCAAGTTAGTGTTGTTTTAACCTTCTCAAGGACCGGGCGTATCCACACTCAGTTCAACTAAAGTTGGAGAAACTGACACCCGCCAGCCACCTGTGTGCAAAGCACGTCGGTACAACCAGTCTCGCGTAAGCGTACGCGTAATGTCGGTCCGGGCCGCTTCATTCAAGAATACCGCTGAACCAAAGTATGACATGCTGGTAAGCAGTATGACTTATATCGCCCACAACTCACTTGTCTTCTACTCGTGCATATAACATCTACGCATAAAACCTGGCTCGGATACCACTGTTGGGTAACGTAGTAATTTCAAAATTTCCTACGCACACGCAAGATCATGGTGATGCATAGCAACGAGAGGGGAGAGTGTTGTCTACGTACCCTCGTAGACCGTAAGCGGAAGCGTTATATCAACGCGGTTGATGTAGTCGTACGTCTTCACGATCCGACCGATCCAAGTACCGAAAGCACGACACCTCCGAGTTCTACACACGTTCGGCTCGGTGATGTCCTCGCCTTCTCGATCCAGCAAGAGGGGCGAAGTAGTAGATGAGTTTCGGCAGCACGACGGCATGGTGACGGTGTTGGTGAAGAACAATCTTCGCAGGGCTTCGCCTAAGCACTACGAAAACTATGACGGAGGATAAACTAGAGGGGACGGGGTTGCCGGCACACGGCTTGGTGTTTCTTGATGTGTCTTGGGTGCTAGCCCTACCCCTCTATTTATATGTTGAGCCTTGGGGTCGAAACTTGGAGTAAAAGCCTCAACAAAGTCGGTTTCACCCGAAAGGCAAGAGTCCTTCTCGGACTCCAGGGCCAGACGCCAGGGTTCCCGGCGTCTGGACCCAGACGCCAGGGACCCTGGCGTCTGGCCCCTAGACTCCGCAAAACTTCCTTTTGCGCTTTCCAAAAACCTTGTGGGCTTTCCCCTTTGGCCCAAATAAAGTGTTCTCGTGCCCAAACATTTCGGGAAACATCTGGAACCCCTTTCGATGGATTCCAGAACCCTTCTGGAGATCAAACACTACTATCCACATATCAATCTTTACTTCCGGACCATTCCGGAGTTCCTCGTCATATCCGTGATCTCATCCGAAATTCCGAACAACATTCGGTCACCAACATACATAACTCATAGTACTATATCGTCAACGAACGTTAAGCGTGCGGACCCTACGAGTTCGAGAACTATGTAGACATGACCGAGACACCTCTCTTGTCAATAACCAATAGCGGGACCTGGATGCCCGTATTGGCTCCTACATATTCTACGAAGATCTTTATCGGTCAGACCGCATAACAGCATAGGTTGTTCCCTTTGTCATCGGTATGTTACTTGCCCGAGATTCGATCGTCGGTATCTCAATACCTAGTTCAATCTCGTTACCGGCAAGTCTCTTTACTCGTTCCATAACACATCATCCCGCAACTAACTCATTAGTTGCAATGCTTGCAAGGCCTAAGTGATGTGCATTACCGAGAGGGCCCAGAGATACCTCTCCGACAATCGGAGTGAAAAATCCTAATATCAAAATACGCCAACCCAACAAGTACCTTCGGAGACACCTGTAGAGCACCTTTATAATCACCCAGTTATGTTGTGACGTTTGGTAGCACACAAAGTGTTCCTCCGGTAAACGGGAGCTGCATAATCTCATAGTCATAGGAACATGTATAAGTCATGAAGAAAGCAATAGCAGAATACTAAACGATCGAGTGCTAAGCTAACGGAATGGGTCAAGTCAATCACATCATTCTCCTAATGATGTGATCCCATTAATCAAATGGCAACTCATGTCAATGGCTAGGAAACATAACCATCTTTGATTAACGAGCTAGTCAAGTAGAGGCATACTAGTGACACTTTGTTTGTTTATGTATTCACACAAGTATTATGTTTCCGGTTAATACAATTCTAGCATGAATAATAAACATTTATCATGATATAAGGAAATAAATAATAACTTTATTATTGCCTCTAGGGCATATTTCCTTCAATGAAGGCGTATGTCCCTGGTGCGCCATAAGAACTTGGCGATCATTGCCCTTGCCGTTGTTGCCGAGGCCGAGGAAGTCGGTCTTGAAGCGACGATGACAGCGAGAGGCAACATGACCTGGCAGACCACAGAGTTGGCACGGCTGGGCCGCTCCACACGCAGCACAACATGCATGGGGACGACCATCAATAGTGACCACCAAGGAGCCAGGACGCGAGGGCGGCTGCTGACCCGAGGATGTACTACCACCGGATTTGCCCCCCCCCCCCAGCCGAGGAAGCAGAAGGGTCGCGGCCACCTCCTTTGCCACGATACGCAGTGTTAACAGAGAGGTCCGCAGGAGTGTCCGGGCGGCGTGCGTTGAGTCGTTGCTCCGTTGAGAGGAGGCGGCTGTAGAGATCCTGAGGACGGATAGGAACCTTGCGTTCATTGATCACTTCCGCCAACGAGTTGTAGTCGCTATCCAGGCCCGCAAGGATGTAGGATGTGAACTCAGTGTCACGAAGAGGTTCGCCAATGGAAGCAAGAGTGTCAGCCAGCTTTTTGATTTTGTTGTAGAAGACGGTCACCGACCCGTTGTCCTTGCGAGTGTCAGCAAGTTTAGCGCGGATGGACATGCTCTGCGCAGTAACTGCGAGGAAAAACTCGACTCCAGGATGTCCCACACCTCATGAGATGTCGCGGCAAAGAGAACCAGGCCGGCAACACCCTCGCCCAGGGAGGATTGTATCACCGAGAGGATGGCCTGGTCCCGAGCAATCCACGCGCGAAACATCGGATGATGCGGCGGCGGACACGATAGGGTACCGTCGACGAAGCCCTCCAAGTAATGGCTGCGAAGCAGAGGTAGCACTTGCGCACGCCAGTAGAGGTAGTTATCCGGCTTGAGCTTGACCGGGAGGAGGTGCGAGAACAGGAACGGCGGCGAGGAGATCGCAACCAAGGCAGCTTCAAGATCCATGTAGGGCGGCGGCGCAGACGGGCGTTGATGTGGAGCGCCATACGCCGCAACGCCGTGGGACGATGGTGCACCGTACGCTGTCGGCGGACCATACAGCGAGGAGGCCGCGGGGGCGCTGGATGGAGGGCGCGGCGCGGGCGAAGAGCTGTATGGGGCACCATAGAGAGGAAGGCCACCATGGCCGTCGTAGGCCACGTGAGGGGCGTCGGCGACAGACGAGCCCGCTGCGGCGTAGATGACAGCGGTCGGGTCAGACACGGCCGGGCGCATCATCGGTTGCGGGGCGGCCGAGGGCGGCCGCGCAGGTACTAGCGGGTACGTGGCGGCCGGAAGCAGGGTAGATGCAGAGGGCGACGGGGAGTAGCCGGCGTACTGGTAGGCGACGGGGCCGGCGTACTGGTGGCCTGCAGATCGCGTCGACAGGGGGGCGAGCGAACCCTCCGTCGTGTAGGGTGCAGCCCCTCCATAGAGGAGAGCCGCGAGCGACGACAGTAGGAACGCGTGGTCCGTGGCGACGGATCGGAGACCCGCACCAGCGGCGGCAGCAGTCGATGCGGCGGCGAGGGACGCTACGAGGGCAGCGGCGGTGTCGGCGGCCGGATGCGACATGACGACGGCGGCTGGCGGCGGGGTTGGAGCGGAAGACTTAGGTTAGATCGGTAGGCGTGATACCATATAAAACAAAGGGTTTTAGGGTTTGTGGCACACCTCCAACGTGGGATGGCTTTTGTATTATATAGAGGGTACATCATCGTGTACAAATACAATTAAAACTATAATACATGTAGGCCCAGTATATACAGAGTCTAACAGGCCTCATGCAGCCGCGCAGGGCAACCATGGCGACGCGGCTCCGGCGAGACGAGAGAAGGCGGCGCAGCTCCAGCGTCTAGCAAAGGAGAGAGGGGAAGGGGAGAAAAGCAGGGGCAGGTGGTTGCTCATGCGGGCCATGTGCGGACGCGAGGACGTAGATGGGTTGTCCGCGGTTGTCCGTTTTGACTTAAATACTCTCAAATTTGCTTTGAATATGGGTCAAACGGACACTAAACGGACAAGAAAAAAAAACAAAATGAATTGCACGTTGGGTCGTTGTTTTTGTCTGTTTGTATCCAAGCGGACGTCCTTGAACGATTTGGGGTTGTGTGCTGGAGTTGGCCTAACTAGAGAGAAGATTCAGTTTCATTTCGCGGACAGATAAGGAAAAAACAATGGCATGATTGGTATGGTCGCGCTAGCTTGCCTTGCAGTTGCGTCGGATGAGATAGTGGAGGGTGGTGTGGCTTCGCTGTCCCGGAGCACCTGCCTAGTCAGGGCACATCACTATTGAGGTGTGCCATGATATATTATTATTCCAAAAAAGCATCTTTAGTATTCACAGTAGCTACCTTTAATCGTGTTTGTTTTCTTGCCAGGACCTTTAATTGTGTTCGCTAGCTAGTGTACTAATCGGCCTGCTTTTCATGTTAATTTACTAGGGTACATGGACCATGCACCAAAAGGGTCATAACGAGTGGATCAGTGATGCAGTGAGTGCATCAGGCCAACTCCATCGCGGCCCTCCAAACGGACGTCCGGTTTGACCGGATTTTGTTCCTTTGCTGCGCCAATGGGTTCGTCCATGTCCGTGTTTGTTCGATGGGTCGTGGGTGCGTCCAACGCACGACCGCACCCCAAAACCTGTCCGGGATGGACGTGAATAATTTTTTAAAAAAATTAAATGAAATGACTAAAAAGTAAATAAACGCAGTTAAAAAAACATAAAACACATATATAGGGGTTACGGTCACAAAATCGCCAGTTTATCAATCCACTTAAACGGCCCAGTTCATAATTAACATAAAACAAAAAAACGCCTCCCGCGCGCTCCTGCCGCGCCCGTCGATGTCGTGGCCGTCGCCGTCTTCACTGGCCACCGGTGTCGTCGTCGTCGCTGACGAGGTCGACGTATTCCGGCGGCGTCCACAGATGGGCCGGTGGTCCGTGGTGCACGAGGGCGGCGGGCTGCAAGGTGGCCGGTGGTGCCTGCACCACTTCCTCCCGAGGCGAGGCCTCCCGCTCCGGCGACCGCGGCGGCGTGGGGCACCAGTTCACGGCCCCTAGGGCGGCCGCCACCTGCTCAGCGGAGCACGACGAGCTCCACCCCTGGCCCACCAGGTCAGGGTGGAACGCGGCCACCGGCGGCTCCTCCACCACCTCCTCCCGAGGCGCCATCTCCAGCTCGGGGATGGCGACGTCGCCGGCCGCGGAGAGGGCCATCGTCGCCTCGAGGTCCGCACATTGGCGCTCGTCATGCGTGTGCATGGAGTCCTCCATCACACGCGCCATGAGCCGGGCCTCCTCCTCCACCATCATGCGAGGAGGTGGTGGTGGCAATGGAGATGGCGACGGCGACGGCGTGGGCGTCAGGCCGCGGACCCGCGTACGCCCGCGCGCCTGGGGAGCCGCTCGGGGCTCACGTGTCCGCCGCGGCCCCGTCGACGTGCCCGCGAAGAACGACGCCCGCCGCACGTCGTGATCATCGAGGAGCCACGTGTCCCACAATGTCCAATCAGGGGCGTACCTCTAGTCGTAGTAGAGGTCGTCCGGGAGGGGGCGGCGGCGGCGCTCAATCTCCTGGCGGCGCGCACGGCCGCTCTGCGGGACGGGCGGGATCGGCACGCGGTCGGCCAACAGGTGCCAGTTATTGGGGAGGTGGACGTCGCTCCAGGGCAGCGGCGTCCTCGTCTTCCAATAACGGCGGCAGACGGCCGCCTCGATGTAGTGTCGGTCGCGCTCACCGGCGGCCGTGGGTGCGATGGAGAAGGCGGGCGGCGCGGGGGACCGAAGTGGTGGCGATGGCGACACGGGCTCCTCTTTCTTCACCCAGCCGCGGCGGCAGCCCGACGAGGAACCAGCCTCGCAGTCGTGCTTGCCTTTGCGGTCGTAGTTTCAGAGGCCCATGGCTGCGGGCGGCCGACCGGCGAGTTCTTGGCTAGGGTTTGGGTTCGGCGCTGTCGGGTTTCGAGGAGGCCGCGGGATGGCGTGGGGTAGTGTGGACGACGACCCGTCCACGCTTCCCACTTAAAGAAGGACGGCGACCGTTTGACGTACGGACGACAGGTGGGGCCGCCCGCTCATGCGCATTGATGTTGGCGGGTGGGAGGTAGGTGCGCCTGCCACGCGGCCCCGACGTGGACAAGGCGCGCGTCCGTTTGGTGTCCGTCGCGACCCAAACCCGGCGCAAGTTTGTGCTCGAAATGGATCGGCCCGGACACAAAACGGACAAGATGGGTGCGGGCCATCGCGCGCTGTGCCGCCTCCTTTGTCCGTTTTATCTCAAATGGACGGGACCGGACAGGATAGGGTCGCGCGGTGGAGTTTGCCTCATATGTTTGCTGCTGTGTAGACATCGTGCTAGTACTTGCGTTTTGCTGTGAACGTTCGATCAACAAGTTAGGTTAGCTTCGAAGCAACGTCTTGGTGACATGGAGTAAATGGGTGCAAGTGGAAGCAGTGTGGGGGACGTACGTACGGGATGATTTATTTTGTACTTGACTTCAAGATATAGACGCTCTGTTTCTCTAATTTTGGTCACTCATTCAGAAGAAGAAAAAACTATAGAAAGCATAATTGTAGCTTAGATCTGATTAGCACAATTGAGTGGCTCACCCACGCACGTACCTTCATGAGCACTCCATGTGCATGTCAGCTTCAGAGGGCAGTACCTGTGCCGGCCTCATGGTGCACAATGATTTGCATCTTGTGCTCCAGAACCACCTGCATGTTGTTAACAGGTGTGTGTTTCTCCTGAAGGATGATATCTCGGGGCTGCGACGAAGCAAAACAGAACAAAACGGAAATCCCCGCCGGGAATTTCTGGTTGCACGTTCACTCTCTTGGAGATCGCTTCTTTTTCTTCGAGACACATCTCGTGCTCAACAAGTTGTCAAGTAAAACTACTTGACCAAACGGTACTTCTTTGGCGGACCGTTGAACTTTTGCTACGAAAAGTTTTCTCCAAGTCGTGCGAACGCGACTTTTATTCTTTTCTCATCTCACTGATCTAGATATTAGAGCGGTATCTGTGGCTAGCCGCTTCAAATTTAAATTTGTGATTTAATTTAATGAGTTTTGCTTCGGTACATCCCTTAAAGTTTTGCATGAATTTTAAAGATACTTAAAAAGTTTATCACCATATTAGCTTGCAGATCAAATATCGAACAGATTGTTTTTTCGACCCAAAAGACTATTATCCTTTTTGATTGAAGGGGTACCTTATAATCTCCAATTTTTAATCTACATCAAAGTCCATAAACTTTTCTAGGGGGGGGGAGGGGGTGTACTGAAGCAAAATTCTAATTTATTTACTTTGCTTTAGAGTTAGATTTTGTTCCAACTTTTTAAGAAAACTAAAAGGAGAATAAATCCTCCAAGGACTATCTTATGTCGTCCATGTTGAGAACAAGGAGCGGTTGAGACAGGGCTCCTTTTCGATAAGAGTCATATAATTCAGTCATTATATCGAGTTGATATGAGCATACCTAGTCTTTGCATAACTTGATGGACATAACCAACATTTCCAAAAGAACCAAACAAGCAATGTTTTATGGAGGAAAAAGGAAAGAAAAGCAACCCAAAACGAAGTAGATCCTATCTGACACTACTAGAATAACTGTGTACGCCGACGGACGGATCTATGCCGACGGCCCCCGTCAGCATAGATGGATGTATCCCGACGGCCCAGGTCAAGCCGTCGGCATATATCCATCTATGCCGTCGGCATAGGTCGGCGTCGGCATCGCTAACTATATGCCTACGGCGGCTGGCGGCATAGATCAAGCCGTCGGCAAACATGTGGGCCCGGCTACCCGGCGGCGACGGCCGTTTGATGGCGTGAGGCCTACGCCGACGGGGGCTAACGGGCTATGCCGACGTCATCGATCCGCGAGACCGTCGCGACATCGATCCGAGCCCCTCGTCGGTCCGTGGTCTGGCATAGGTACGCCGACGGCCGTGCCGTCGGCATAGAACTGGCCCATGGGCTCTGCCATGTCATCGATCCACGAGATATGCCATGTCATCGATCAAGGGCATTGGCGAACCGTGGCCGTAGCTGCACATATTTGTACTAATTTTTCCCATTTTATTTATTTTCTCTTTTTTATTTATTTTTCTTTAAAAAACTAATTTGATTAACTTAAATGTGCATTATGTAAAAAACACATGATTATATATCGACTGCCCCCTCCCCCTCACGGGCGTCGCTATCGCCATGTCACGGAGGGGGGAAACGGCCACGTCGGGCCGACATGGAGGGCATCTTGGGGTGGGTTGGGCCGGGACCGTGTTCGGGGGTGTAGATATGGGCTGGGCTTTGACAACTAGGTGAAAAGGTCCACCGATCAAACCCCGTCTGGCGAAAGTCAAATGGCTAAATCTTGCGGTCGTCTGTGTCAGGGTTAGACGGGACGGGGTACCTGGTGAAGGAAATATGCCCTAGAGGCAATAATAAAGTTGTTATTTTATATTTCCTTATATCATGATAAATGTTTATTTTTCATGCTAGAATTGTATTAACCGGAAACTTGATACATGTGTGGATACATAGACAAAAACACCGTCTTCCTAGTAAGCCTCTACTAGACTAGCTCGTTAATCAAATATGGTTAAGTTTCCTAACCACAGACATGTGTTGTCATTTGATGAACGGGATCACATCATTAGGAGAATGATGTGATGGCCAAGACCCATCCGTTAGCTTAGCATATTGATCATTCAGTTTTATTGCTATTGCTTTCTTCATGTCAAATACATATTCCTTCGACTATGAGATTATGCAACTCCCGGATACCGAAGGAATACCTTTTGTGCTATCAAACGTCACAACGTAACTGGGTGATTATAAAGATGCTCTACAGGTATCTCCGAAGGTGTTTGTTGGGTTGGCACAGATCGAGACTAGGATTTGTCACTCCGAGTATCGGAGAGGTATCTCTGGGCCCTCTTGGTAATACACATCATAATAAGCCTTGCAAGCAATGTGACTAATGAGTTAGTTGCGGGATGATGTATTACAAAATGAGTAAAGAGACTTGCCAGTAACGAGACTGAACTAGGTATGAAGATACTGCCGATCAAATCTCGGGCAAGTAACATACCGATGACAAAGGGAATAACGTATGTTGTCATTACGGTACGACCGATAAAGATCTTCGTAGAATATGTGGGAACCAATATGAGCATCCAGGTTCCTCTGTTGGTTATTGACCGGAGAGTTGTCTCGGTCATGTCTACATAGTTCTCGAACCCGTAGGGTCCGCGCGCTTAACGTTCGATGACGATTTTGTATTATATGAGTTATGTGATTTGGTGACCGAATGTTGTTCGGAGTCCCGGATGAGATCACGGACATGACGAGGAGTCTCGAAATGGTCGAGAGGTAAAGATTCATATATAGGACAATGATATTCTGACACCGGAAGTGTTCCGGAGGTACCGGGTACATATCGGGTCACCGAAAGGGGTTCCGGGCACCCACCCCCCCGGCAACTATATGGGCCAAATGGGCCAAGAGGGGAAACGCAGCAGCCGGCATGGGCTACTGCACCCCCCGTAGGAGCTGCACCTGAGGGAGAAGGAAAAAAGGGGAAGAAAGAAGGAAGGGGAGGGATTCGGCCTCCCCCTTCCTTCCCTCCTCCATCCTCCTTCCTCCTTCCTTCCCCCTTCGGTGGATATGGTATGGGGGAGGCCGAATTGGGAGGCGCCCAAGTAGGATTCCTCCTACTTGGGGCACCCCCTTGGCTGCCTCTCCTCCGCTTCAACCTATATATATGAGGGGGGCACCGCTAGAACACACATCAATAGTTGTTAGCCGTGTGCGGCGCCCCCCTCCATAGTTTATGCCTCCGGTCATATTGTTGTAGTGCTTAGGCGAAGCCCTGCGCAAATCACTTCACCATCACCATCACCACGCCGTCGTGCTGACGAAACTCTCCCCTGACACTTTGCTGGATCAAGAGTTCGAGGGACGTCATCGAGCTGAACATGTGCAGAACTCGGAGGTGCCGTACGTTCGGCGCTTGATCGGTCAAAACGATAAGAAGTTCGACTACATCAACCGCGTTGTCAAACGCTTCCGCTTTCGGTTTACGAGGGTACGTGGACACACTCTCCCCCTCTCGTTGCTATGCATCTCCTAGATAGAACTTGCGTGAGCGTAGGATTTTTTTTTTAAATTGCATGCTACGTTCCCAACACCTGGGGGTAGCAATGCCGCCAGGTGTTGCGGTGGGCCCTCCTACGCTTGTGGAAGCGTGGTGGCAGGCGCAGGTGCTACCTCTTGAGCATGTGTTGGTTTTCCCTTGAAGAGGAAAGGGTGATGCAGCAAAGTAGCGTAAGTATTTCCCTCAGTTTTTGAGAACCAAGGTATCAATCTAGTAGGAGGCCACACGCAAGTCCCTCGTACCTACACAAACAAATAAGAACCTTGCAACCAACGTGATAAAGGGGTTGTCAATCCCTTCACGGTCACTTGCAAAAGTGAGATCTGATAGAGATGATAAGATAATAGTTTTGGTATTTTTATGATAAAGATTGAAAGTAAAGATTGCAAAATAAATGGCGAAAGAAATAGCTAGTTGACGGGAGATTAATATGATGGAAAATAGACCCGGGGGCCATAGGTTTCACTAGTGGCTTCTCTGAAGATAGCATAAGTATTACGGTGGGTGAACAAATTACTGTCGAGCAATTGATAGAAAAGTGCATAGTTATGAGAATATCTAGGCATGATCATGTATATAGGCATCACGTCCGCGACAAGTAGATCGACTCCTTCCTGCATCTACTACTATTACTCCACACATCGACCGCTATCCAGCATGCATCTAGAGTATTAAGTTCATAAGAACAGAGTAACGCATTAGGTAAGATGACATGATGTAGAGGGATAAACTCAAGCAATATGATATAAACCCCATATTTTTATCCTCGATGGCAACAATACAATACGTGTCGTTTCCCTTTCTGTCACTGGGATCGAGCAACGCAAGATTGAACCCAAAGGTAAGCACTTCTCCCATTGCAAGAAAGATCAATCTAGTAGGCCAAACCAAACTGATAATTCAAAGAGACTTGCAAAGATAACCAATCATACATAAAAGAATTCAGAGAAGATTCAAGTATTGTTCATAGATAATCTTGATCATAAACCCACAATTCATCGGATCTCAAAAAACACACCGCAAAAAGAGTTACATCAAATAGATCTCCAAGAAGATCGTGGGGAACTTTGTATTGAGATCCAAAGAGAGAGAAGAAGCTATCTAGCTAATAACTATGGACCCGAAGGTCTGTGGTAAACTACTCACACATCATAGGAGAGGTTATGGTGTTGATGTAGAAGCCCTCCATGATCGATGCCCCCTCCGGTGGAGCGCCGGAAAAGGCCCCAAGATGGGATCTCATGGGTACAGAAGGTTGCGACGGTGGAAATAGGGTTTCGTGGTGCTCCTTGATGGTTTCGGGGTACGTAGGTATATATAGGAGGAAGAAGTAGGTCGGTGGAGCCACAAGGGGCCCACGAGGGTGGGGCGCGCCTCCCTGCCCCGTGGCCTCCTTGTTGATTTTTTGACGTCCACTCCAAGTCCTCTGGATCATGTTTGTTCCAAAAATAACCCTCCCGAAGGTTTCATTCCGTTTGGACTCCGTTTGGTATTCCTTTTTACACTAAAATAGGCAAAAAATAACAATTTGCACTGGGCCTTGGGTTAGTAGGTTAGTCCCAAAAATAATATAAAAGTGTATAATAAAGCCCATTAAACATCCAAAACAGAATATATAATAGCATGGAACTATAAAAATTTATAGATACGTTGGAGACGTGTCAAGCATCCCCAAGCTTAATTCCTGCTCGTCCTCGAGTAGGTAAATGATAAAAACAAGATTTTTTGATGTGGAATGATACCTAGCATATTTCTCAATGTAATTTTCTTTACTGTGGCATGAATGTTCAAATCCGAAAGATTCAAGACAAAGGTTTAATATTGATATGAAAATAATAATACTTCAAGCATACTAACAAAGCAATCATGTCTTCTCAAAATAACATGGCCAAAGAAAGTTATCCCTACAAAATCATATAGTCTGGCTATGCTCTATCTTCATCACACAAAGTATTTAATCATGCACAACCCCGATTTCAAGCCAAGAAATTGTTTCATACTTTTGATGTTCTCAAACTTTTTCAATCTTCTCGCAATACATGAGCATGAGCCATGGATATAGCACTATATGTGGAATAGAACGGTGGTTGTGGAGAAGACAAAAAAAGGAGAAGATGGTCTCACATCAACTAGGCGTATCAATGGGCTATGGAGATGCCCATTAATAGATATCAATGTGAGTGAGTAGGGATTGCCATGCAGCGGATGCACTGGAGCTATAAGTGTATGAAAGCTCAACAAAAGAAACTAAGTGGGTGTGCATCCAACTCGCTTGCTCACGAAGACCTAGGGCATTTTGAGGAAGCCCATCATTGGAATATACAAGCCAAGTTCTAAATGTAAAATTCCCACTAGTATATGAAAGTGTCAACATAGGAGACTCTCTATCATGAAGATCATGGTGCTACTTTGAAGCACAAGTGTGGAAAAAGGATCGTAACATTGTCCCTTCTCTCTTTTTCTCTCATTTTTTTATTTGGGCCTTCTTATTTTTTTGGCCTCTTTTCTTTCTTTTTTTTCTTTCGTCCGGAGTCTCATCCTGACTTGTGGGGGAATCATAGTCTCCATCATCCTTTCCTCACTTGGGACAATGCTCTAATAATGATGATGATCACACTTTTATTTACTTACAACTCAAGAATTACAACTCGATACTTAGAACAAAATATGACTCTATGTGAATGCCTCCGACGGTGTACCGGGATATGCAATGAATCAAGAGTGACATGTATGAAAGAATTATAAAGGTGGCTTTTCCACAAATACGATGTCAACTACATCATCATGCAAAGCAATATGACAATGATGAAGCGTGTCATAATAAACAGAACGGTGGTAAGTTGCATGGCAATATATCTCGGAATGGCAATGGAAATGCCATAATAGGTAGGTATGGTGGCTGGTTTGAGGAAGGTATATGGTGGGTGTATGATACCGGCAAAAGGTGCGCGGTATTAGAGAGGCTAGCAATGGTGGAAGGGTGAGAGTGCGTATATTTCATGGACTCAACATTTGTCATAAAGAAATCACATACTTATTGCAAAAATCTATTAGTTATCGAAAGGTAGTACTACACGCATGCTCCTAGGGGGATAGATTGCTTGGAAAAGACCATCTCTCGTCCCCGACCGCCACTCATATGGAAGACAATCAATAAATAAATCATGCTCCGACTTCATCACATAACGGTTCACCATACGTGCATGCTACGGGAATCAAAAACTTTAGAACAAGTATTTCTCAAATTCACAACTACTCAACTAGCATGACTCTAATATCACCATATTCATATCTCAAAACAATCATCAAGTATCAAACTTCTCTTAGTATTCGATGCACTTTATATGAAAGTTTTTATTATATCCATCTTGAATGCCTATCATCTTAGGACTAATTTTATAGCCAAAGCAAACTACCATGCTTTTCTAAAAGACTCTCAAAATAATATAAGTGAAGCATGAGAGATCAATTATTTCGATAAAATAAAACCACCGTCGTGCTCTAAAAAGATTTAAGCGAAGCGCTAGAGCAAAATTATTTAGCTCAAAAGATATAAGTGAAGCACATAGAGTATTCTAATAAATTCTGATTCACGTGTCTCTCTCTCAAAAGGTGTGTATAGCAAGTATGATTGTGGTGAACTAAAAAGCAAAGACTCAAATCATACAAGACGCTCCAAGCAAAACACATATCATGTAGTGAATAAAAATATAGCTCCAAGTAAAGTTACCGATGGACGAAGACGAAACAGGGGATGCCTTCCGGGGCATCCCCAAGCTTAGGCTTTTTGGTTGTCCTTGGATTTTACCTTGAGGTGCCTTGGGAATCCCCAAGCTTAGGCTCTTGTCACTCCTTGTTCCATAATCCATCAAATCTTTACCCAAAACTTCACAACACAAAACTTAACAGAAAATCTCGTGAGCTCTGTTAGCGAAAGAAAACAAAACACCACTTTAAGGTACTGTAATGAACTCATTCTTTATTTATATTGGTGTTAAACCTACTTTATTCCAACTTCTCTATGGTTCATAAACTCCATTACTAGTCATAGATTCATCAAAATAAGCAAACAACACACGAAAAACAGAATCTGTCAAAAACAGAACAGTCTGTAGTAATCTGTATCAAACGCATACTTCTGGAACTCCAAAAATTCTAAAATAAATTTCTGGACATGAGGATTTATCTATTAATCATCTGCAAAAAGAATCAACTAAATAGCATTCTGCAGCAATAATTTGAAGCTAATCTCGTGAGCGCTAAAGTTTCTGTTTTTTACAGCAAGATCAAAAGGACTACACCCAAGTCTTCCCAAAGGTTCTACTTGGCACAAACACTAATTAAAACACAGAAACACATCTAACCAGAGGTTAGATGAATTATTTATTCCTAAACAGAACCAAAAAGCAAGAAACAAAAATAAAATTGGGTTGCCTCCCAACAAGCGCTATCGTTTAACGCCCCTAGCTAGGCACAAAGGCAAGGATAGATCTAGGTATTGCCATCTTTGGTACACAATCTATAAGTGGCTCCAATAATACATTCATAAGGTAATTTAATTTTCTTTATAGGAAAGTTTTCCATGCCTTTCCTTAACGGAAATTGGAACCTAATATTCCATTCTTTCATATCAATAATTGCACCAATTGTTCTAAGGAAAGGTCTACCAAGAATAATAGGACATGAATGATTGCAATCTATATCAAGGACAATGAAATCTACGGTAACATAGTTCCTATTTGAAACAATAAGAACATCATTAATTTTTCCCATAGGTTTCTTAATGCTGGAATCCGCAAGGTGCAAGTTTAAAGAACAATCATCAAATTCATGGAAACCCAACATATCACACAAAGTTTTTGGAATTGTGGAAACACTAGCACCCAAATCACACAATGCATAGCATTCATGATCTTTAATTTTAATTTTAATAGTAGGTTCCCACTCATCATAAAGTTTTCTAGGGATATAAACTTCCAATTCAAGCTTTTCTTCATAAGATTGCATTAAAGCATCAACGATATGTTTAGTAAACGCCTTATTTTGACTTTAAGTACGCGGAGAATTTAGCACGGATTGCAACAAGGAAATACAATCTATTAAAAACAATTATCATAATTAAATTCCTTGAAATCCAAGATAGTGGGTTCATTGCTATCTAAAGTTTTGACCTCTTCAATCCCACTTTTACCAAATTTTGCATCAAGATCTAAAAACTCCCAATCATTGGGACGCCTTTTAACTAAAGTTGACTCATCTCCAGTCCCGTCAATATCAAGATTCATATTGCAAAACAAAGATTTAATAGGGGACACATCAATCACTTTTAGATCTTCATCCTTATTATTATGAAAACTAGAAGAACACGCTTTCATAAAGCAATCTTTTTTAGCACGCATCCTAGTGGTTCTTTCTTTGCACTCATCAATGGAAATTCTCATAGCTTTGAGAGACTCATTGATATCATGATTAGGTGGAATAGATCTAAGTTTCAAAGAATCAACATCAAGAGAAATTCTATCCATGTTCCTAGCCAATTCATCAATCTTAGGCAATTTTTCTTCAAGCAAAGCACTGAAATTCTTTTGAGAAATCATAAATTCTTTAACACTGGTCTCAAAATCAGAGGGCATCTTATTAAAATTTCCATAATAGTTGTTGTAGGAATTACCATAATTATTAGAGGAATTACTAGGATACGGCCTAGGATTAAAGTTTCCTCTATAAGCCTTGTTACCAAAATTGTTCCTACCAACAAAATTCACATCCATAGATTCATTATTATTCTCAATCAAAGTAGACAAAGGCATATCATTGGGATCAGAAGAGACACTCTTATTAGCAAACAATTTCATAAGTTCATCCATCTTTTCACTCAAAACATTAATCTCTTCAATTGCATGCACCTTTTTACTAGTAGATCTTTCAGTGTGCCATTGAGAATAATTAACCATAATATTATCTAGAAGTTTAGTAGCTTCTCCTAAGGAGATTTCCATAAAAGTGCCTTCTGCGGCCGAATCTAAAAGATTTCTAGAAGCAAAATTTAATCCGGCATAATTTTTTTGTATAATCATCCATAAATTCAAACCATGTGTAGGGAAATTACGTATCATTAATTTCATCCTCTCCCAAGCTTGTGCAACATGTTCATGATCAAGTTGCTTAAAATTCATAATATCGTTTCTAAGAGAGATGATCTTAGCGGGAGGAAAATACTTAGAGATAAAAGCATCTTTGCACTTATTCCAAGAATCAATACTATTTTTAGGCAAAGACGAAAACCAAGTTTTAGCACGAACTCTAAGCGAAAATGGGAATAGCTTCAATTTGACAATATCCTTGTCCACATCTTTCTTCTTTTGCATATCACACAAATCAACAAAGCTATTTAGATGGGTAGCGGCATCTTCACTAGGAAGGCCGGAGAATTGATCTTTCATGACAAGATTCAGCAAAAGCAGCATTAATTTCACAAGATTCAGCATCGGTAAGAGGAGCAATCGGAGTGCTAAGAAAATCATTGTTGTTGGTATTGGCAAAGTCACACAATTTAGTATTATCTTGAGCCAACGTGACAAGCAAGCAATCCAACACACAATCAAACAAGAAGCAAGCGAAAAAAGGCGAATGGGAAAAGAGGGAAAATAAAACGGCAAGGGTGAAGTGGGGGAGTGGAAAACGAGAGGCAAATGGCAAATAATGTAATGCGAGGGATAAGAATTTGTGATGGGTACTTGGTATGTCTTGACTTGTGCGTAGACTCCCCGGCAACGGCGCCAGAAATCCTTCTTGCTACCTCTTGAGCATGCGTTGGTTTTCCCTTGAAGAGGAAAGGGTGATGCAGCAAAGTAGCGTAAGTATTTCCCTCAGTTTTTTAGAACCAAGGTATCAATCCAGTACGAGGCCACACGCAAGTCCCTCGTGCCTACACAAACAAATAAGAACCTTGCAACCAACGCAATAAAGGGGTTGTCAATCCTTTCACGGCCACTTGCAAAAGTGAGATCTGATAGAGATGATAAGATAATATTTTTGGTATTTTTATGATAAAGATTGAAAGTAAAGATTGCAAAATAAACGACGAAAGAAATAGCTAGTTGACGGGAGATTAATATGATGGAAAATAGACCCGGGGCCATAGGTTTCACTAGTGGCTTCTCTCAAGATAGCATAAGTATTACGGTGGGTGAACAAATTACTGTCGAGCAATTGATAGAAAAGTGCATAGTTATGAGAATATCTAGGCATGATCATGTATATAGGCATCACGTCTGCGATAAGTAGACCGACTCCTGCCTGCATCTACTACTATTACTCCACACATCGACCGCTATCCAGCATGCATCTAGAGTATAAGTTCATAAGAACATAGTAACACATTAGGTAAGATGACATGATGTAGAGGGATAAACTCAAGCAATATGATATAAACCCCATCTTTTTATCCTCGATGGCAACAACGCAATACATGTCGTTTCCCTTTCTGTCACTGGGATCGAGCAACGCAAGATTGAACCCAAAGCTAAGCACTTCTCCCATTGCAAGAAAGATCAATCTAGTAGGCCAAACCAAACTGATAATTCGAAGAGACTTGCAAAGATAACCAGTCATACATAAAAGAATTCAGAGACGATTCAAATATCGTTCATAGATAATCTTGATCATAAACCCACAATTCATCGGATCTCGACAAACACAACGCAAAAAGAGTTACATCAAATAGATCTCCAAGAAGATCGAGGAGAACTTTGTATTGAGATCTAAAGAGAGAGAAGAATCCATCTAACTAATAACTATGGATCCGAAGGTCTGTGGTAAACTACTCACACATCATCAGACAGGCTATGGTGTTGATGTAGAAGCCCTCCCTGATCAATGCCCCCTCCGGCAGAGCGACGGAAAAGGCCCCAAGATGGGATCTCACGGGTACAGAAGGCTGCGGCAGTGGAAATAGGGTTTCGTGGTGCTCCTTGATGGTTTCGGGGTACGTATGTATATATAGGAGGAAGAAGTAGGTCGGTGGAGCCACGAGGGGCCCACGAGGGTGGGGGCGCGCCTCCCTGCCTCATGGCCTCCTCATTGATTTCTTGACGTCCACTCCAAGTCCTCTGGATCACGTTTGTTCCAAAAATAACTCTCCCGAAGGTTTCATTCCGTTTGGATTCCGTTTGGTATTCCTTTTCTGCGAAACACTGAAATAGGCAAAAAAACAACAATTTGCACTCGGCCTTGGGTTAGTAGGTTAGTCCCAAAAATAATATAAAAGTGTATAATAAAGCCCATTAAACATCCAAAACAGAATATATAATAGCATGGAACAATAAAAAATTATAGATACGTTGGAGACGTATCGACAGGCACCCGACACGCGGCTCCGGGGTGTGCCCCTCTCACGGACATTGCTACCGCCATGTCACGGAGGGGGGAAACGACCACATCGGGCCGACACGGAGGGAATCTTGGGGTAGGTTGGGTCGGGACCGTGTTTGGGGGTGTAGCTATGGGCTGAGCTATGACAACCAGGTGAAAAGGTCCACTAGTCAAACCCCGTCCGGCAAAAGTCAAAGGGCTAGATCGCGGTCGTCTGTGTCAGGGTTAGACGGGACAGGGTACCTAGGGGGTAGCAATGTCGCTAGGTGTTGCAGTGGGCCCTCCTACGCTTGTGGAAGCGTGGTGGCAGGCGCAGGCACCCGACACACGGCTTCGGGGTGTTCCCCCCCCCTCACGGGTGTCGCTGTCGTCGTGTCACGGAGGGGGGAAACGGCCACGTCGGGCCGACACGGAGGAATCTTGGGGTGGGTTGGGCCAGGACCGTGTTCGGGGGTGTAGCTATTGGCTAGCCTATGACAACCAGGTGAAAAGGTCCATCGGTCAAACCCCGTCCGGCAAAAGTCAAAGGGCTAGATCCGGCGGTCGTCTGTGTCACGGTTAGACGGGACAGAGTACCTGGGGGGTAGCAATGTCGCCAGGTGTTTTGGTGGGCCCTCCTACGCTTGTGGAAGCGTGGTGGAAGGCGCAGGCACCCGACACGTGGCTCCAGGATGTGCCCCCCTCACGGGCGTCGCTGCCGCCGTGTCACGGAGGGGGGAAACGGCCATGTCGGGCCGACACAGAGGGAATCTTGGGGTGGGGTGGGCCGGGACCGTGTTTGGGCGTGTAGCTATGGGCTTGGCTATGATAACCAGGTGAAAAGGTCCATCGTCAAACCCCGTCCGGCGAAAGTCAAAGGGCTAGATCCGGCGGTCGTCTGTGTTAGTGTTAGACGGGACGGGGTACCGGGGGGTAGCAATGCCGTCAGGTGTTGCGGTGGGCCCTCCTACGCTTGTGGAAGTGTGGTGGCAGGCGCAAGCACCCGACACGCGGCTCTGGGGCGTGCTCCCTCCTCATGGGCGTCGCTGCCACTGTGTCACGGAGGGCGGAAACGGCCACGTCAGGCCGACACTGAGGAAATCTTGGGGTGGGTTGGGCGAGGACCGTGTTCGGGGGTGTAGGTATGGGCTGGGGCAGAACTATGCCGACGGCCAAGCCGTCAGCGTAGTCTTAAATATACGCTGATGGCCTAGCCGTCGGCATAGTCCTGCCCCAGGAGCTGCCAGTGGGCGCCATGTGGCGAAGCTATGCCGACGGCACGGCCGTTAGCATATCTTCGCCACGTGGCGCCCACTGGTTGGGCAGCACTTGACGGCGGCGCCGGCAGCCACCATTAGGCCTGAAATGTTGCCGACGGCGATGGCCGTCGGCATAGATGTACGGACGCCGTCAGGATAGCATCTATGCCGACGACCCTTATGCCGACAGCATCCCGGTGTACGCCGACATATATGTTGCCGACAGTCCTATGCCGACGGGGGCCGTCGGCATAGGCCTATCCCGACGGGAATCAGGCCTGTGCCAACGGCGCCCGCCGTCGGCATAGGGGCTGAGTGTGGTAGTGCGAAGACTACACCAACATCCATAGTGAATAAAAACCTCCACGGTTGTATGCTCCAACCGGGTAACGCCATGGTAAAAAGATTGATATCCTCGGGCCTGTGCAAAATAACTATGTACGGAGTCAATTTGTACATGCGTAAATAAATTACACAGGAGATGAAACACTTTTTTCTAAATCATATCATTGCTGGTATGCCATAAAACCCACCATAAGGCTGACGTCAAACAGGATGTGGGGAGATTGCTTTCATCAATGCCACTATCCAGAACATGTTTCACACACTATTTTGGTGGTGGTGGTTTTTTTTGGGGGGGTGTAAATTGTTCGAAGCTAAATGAACTACGAATCACACCACTCAAATAGTGTGGCAAGATATGAATATAATAACTTGACAGAAAACTTCTTACTCTAGTATAAATTTCTCAAAACTCGTCCGACTCTACTGATAACTAGATTTTTTTTGAGAACTTTGTGATAACTAGATGGACTCTAAACGCACGAGCAACTTATTCCGTGCAGCGAGACGAGGCCCCAATAAGTGCCAACAAAACGAATATCAACCCGACATAACCCAGGACTGGGGTGACTGAGAATAAGTTTATGTCTAACAATAGGCCAGTACTCTCCTCGCTCGCGTCGCTCCAGGGGGCGGCACGGGCGATTCAGATCTCACCCGCCGCCGCCCCGCTCCCTCCACCTCCGTCCCCTACCGCCGCCGGAGGAAGCCACCGGGCTAAGCCTGCATGGCTGACGGCGGCGGTGGGCCTTCATCTCCTCGCGTGGCGGGTGGCGGCGAGGGCCTTTCATCCCCATACGACGGGATCTCCGGTTGCCATAGATCGGCGGCTCTGGATGTCGAGGTGCACGTGGCGGAGAGGGACGTCGGGGCGGCGGCCTCGGTCTTCTTCAACGACCTTGGCGACCGTTGTGGCCGCGAGGGCGGCACGGCGGCCTACAGTTGGGAGCCGGCGGGCGACGGCGTGAGGGTCGTCGTTCTGCCTAATAAGGGCGGCGGTCCTATGGTTCCTCTCACGTCAAGACAAAGATCTGCTTGATGCTTGTCCTCCTTGATCTGGCCAAAGTGTCAAGTTCCGAAAGGCTCCGTCGGCGAACTCCCATGGGCGCTGAGGGACTCCTGGATAAGGGGTCCTCGGACAGCCGGACTATATACTTTGGCCGGACTGTTGGACTATGAAGATACAAGATTGAAGACTTCGTCCCGTGTCCGGGTGGGACTCTCCTTTGCGTGGAAGGCAAGCTTGGCAATTCGGATATGTAGATCTCCTCCCTTGTAACCGACTCTGTGTAACCCTAGCCCCCTCCGGTGTCTATATAAACCAGAGGGTTTAGTCCATAGGACAAGAACAATCATAATCATAGGCTAGCTTCTAGGGTTTAGCCTCTATGGTCTTGTGGAAGATCAACTCTTGTAATACTCATATCATCAAGATCAATCAAGCAGGAAGTAGGGTATTACCTCCATCGAGAGGGCCCGAACCTTGGTAAACATTGTGTCCCCTGCCTCCTGTTACCATCCACCTTAGACGCACAGTTCGGGACCCCCTACCCGAGATCCGCCGGTTTTGACACCGACATTGGTGCTTTCATTGAGAGTTCCACTGTCCCGTCACCATAAGGCTTGATGGCTCCTTCGATCATCGGCAACGATGCGATCTAGGGTGAGGTTTTTATCCCCATACAGATCTTTGTATTAGGCGGCTTCGTACTGCGGGCCAACTCGCTTGGCCATCTAGAGCAGATCGAGAGCTACGCCCCTGACCGTCAGGTCAGGTTTGGAAGCTTAAACTATAATACCGACATCCGCGGAGACTTGATCATCGATGGATTCGAGCCCATGTCAGGTGCGCCGCACAGTCACGACGAGCATGACTTAGCTCTGCTCTGCTACTCCGGTCCTCAATCCGGAGCAGATCGTGTCGTCCGAGGACGGGTGGATAGACACCACCACGGAGGCCGCACACTCAGCGGCGATAGAGCCGAATACTGACTTCACCTCCTATGAGACCTGTGTTGACGGACCCTTGGATTCGTCCCCGGCCACGGGCTCAGAACCGCCTGCGTCCGTGCCTATCGAATCTGATTGGGCACCGATCATGGAGTTTTCCGCGGATATCTTTCAGCACTCGCCCCTGGGCGATGTGCTAAATTCATTAAGGTCTCTTTCCTTGTCAGGAGGCCCTTGGCCGAACTGTGTCCGGCTTGAGTGGGAAGCGGACGACGAAGAAATTTGTTCCCCACCCACCACCCACTTAATAGCCACTGTCGACGACTTAACCGACATGCTCGATTTCGGCTCCGAAGACATCAAGGTATGGACGACGATGCAGGAGAAGAACAGGAACCACTGCCCACAGGGCGCTGGACTGCCACCTCATCATATGATATATACATGGTGGACACCCCCAAAGAAAGCGATGGCAGTAAGGCAACGGAGGATAATCCCCTCGAGAAGCAATCTAAGCACCGAGGTCATCGGCACCGCCCTAAGCCCTGCCATAGCAAAAGCAGCGATACCGGCACAAGAGACAATAACGTTGTGGATAGTGCCGAAGACAAAGACAATCCGCTCCAGCCAGGCTTCGAGTGGGAGGATGGGCAAGCTAGCCCTAAGGAACATGCAGCAGACGGAGAATCAGAGGATGACAATTACATGCCCCTCTCCGAAGACGAGGTGAGCCTCAGCAATGAAGAATTTATTGTGCCTGAGGATCCCGTCGAGTAGGAGCGCTTCAAGCGCCGGCTTATAGCCACAGCAAAAAGCATGAAGAAAAAACAACAACAGCTTCAAGCTGACCAAGATCTGCTAGCGGATAGATGTACTGAAGTCCTGGCGGACGAGGAATACGAACTCGAGAGCCGAACCAAAAATTACCCAAAACGCAGGTTGCTACCCCAACTCGAGGAGGAAGCATTAAAGCCTACACTTCCAGTGTATGATGCGGCTGATCAGCCACCTCGTGGCCGAGACAAAGCGGCATGTCAGACCGAAGCCCAGCCCGCACCCCGCCGCCAGTCAAACAAAAACACCAAGGCCCGGGGCAACACACAGGACCTGCGAGACGTATTGGAAAACAAAGCAGGACATACAAGATCGATCTACGGATCACGGGAGCACGCCCCAACGCGTGACGATGACCGTCACACCGGATATACTAAAAGCCAATCCGGTCGGGCCGAATACAGCAGACAAGACTCGTATGAACTGCGTCGTGACATAGCCCGACACAGAGGCGCCACACACCCCCTATGCTTCACTGACGAAGTAATGGATCACGAGTTCCCAGAAGATTTTAAACCCGTGAACATTGAATCATATGATGGTACAACAGACCCCGCGGTATGGATTGAAGATTTCCTCCTCCACATCCACATGGCCCGCGATGACGATCTACACGCCATCAAGTACCTCCCACTAAAACTCAAAGGGCCGGCTCGGCATTGACTGAATAGCCTGCCAACAAACTCCATTGGCAGTTGGGAGAATTTGGAAGACGCATTCCTTGATAACTTCCAGGGCACTTATGTGCGACCACCGGATGTTGATGACTTGAGTCATATAACCCAACAGCCAGGGGAATCAGCCAGGAAATTCTGGACTCGGTTCCTAACCAAAAAGCTCCAAATTGTTGACTGTCCGGATGCCGAGGCCTTAGCGGCATTTAAGCATAACATCTGTGACGAGTGGCTCGTCCGACACCTAGGCCAAGAGAGGCCGAAGTCCATGGCAGCCCTCACGACACTCATGACCCGCTTTTGTGCGGGTGAGGACAGCTGGTTGGCTCGCAGCAACAACACATCAATAAATCCTGGCAGTTCAGATGCCAAAGATAGCAACGGCAGGCCACATCGCAACAGACACAAGCATCGCAACAACAACGACAACGCCGAAGACACGGCAGTCAATGCCGGATTCAGTGGCTCTAAATCCGGTCAGCGGAAAAAGCCATTCAAAAGAAGCAATCCGGGCCCGTCCAGTTTGGACCGTATACTCGATCTCTCGTGTCAAATTCACGGCACCCCCGATAAACCAGCCAACCACACCAACAGAGAATGCTGGGTGTTCAAACAGGCCGGCAAGTTGAATGCCGAAAACAAGGAAAAGGGGCTGCATAGCGACGACGGTGAGGAGCCCGGCTGCCGAACACAGGAAGACAAAAGAAATTTCCTCCCCAAGTGAAAACGGTGAACATGATATACGCAACCCATATTCCCAACGTGCACTAAGGGATGTCTATGCGATGGAGCCAGTCGCCCCAAAGTTCAACCCATGGTCTTCTTGTCCGATCACGTTCGATCGCAGGGACCACCCCACCAGTATCCGTCATGGCGGTTCTGCCACATTGGTCCTTGACCCCATCATTGACGGATTTCACCTCACTCGAGTCCTTATGGATGGTGGCAGCACCCTGAACCTGCTCTATCAGGATACAGTGCGCAAAATGGGTATAGACCCCTCGAGGATCAAACCCACAAAAACCACCCTTAAAGGTGTCATGCAAGGTGTAGAGGCCTGTTGCACGGGCTCAATCGCACTGGAAGTGGTCTTCGGATCTCCGGACAACTTCCTAAGCGAGGAGTTAATCTTCGATATCGTCCCCTTCCGTAGTGGCTATCACGCACTCCTCGAACGAACCGCATTTGCCAGATTCAATGCGGTACCGCATTATGCATACCTCAAGCTCAAAATGCCAGGACCATGCGAGGTTATAACAATTAATGGAAACACAGAACGCTCACTCCGTACAGAGGAGCACACCGCTGCCCTTGTAGCAAAAGTGCAAAGCAGCCTTCTGAGGCAAACCGCCAATTCAGCGAAAAAGCCCCCGGACACCTTCAAGCGAGTCCGGAGTACCCTGCAATAGGATCACCAGGCATGTTCAGAGCTCGCCTAGCAGTTCGGCCTCCGTCCTAGTCCCAGTCAAGCAGCAAAATTTGCGCCGCGCATACATAATTACGCACTCAAGATACCATGGGCATAGGCGGAGGCACGGCTATGGCACGGACCGCAATGTGGCTCAACCGCTTCAAGACCGGTATATCTTTAGCATTTTCTTCCTTTCAGGCCCGTATTCTCTGAAGGCCCTCTCTGATCGCTTGATTATCGGACCCATCACGAGAAGGAAACACCAAGGAAGCAAGAAGCTTTGACGTACAAGGGAATCCTCAGGTGGTCTCTGATAACGATCGCAATACCTGTTTTACATACCCACACGTAGCTTGCCCCTGGATGGGACATGCCAAATAGTCCTATTTTTATTTATTGCACTACTTGTATACATACGCTTTGACGTATCATTTAAATAACAATGTGCAGCATTAGCTCTTTATTGCATTCCTTCATCTTTTTCCCCTTGTCTGCTTATTTACGACAAATTACACCCGTACATTCTGATACGTCCAGTGCGCTAGGGGCTTCAGTGTACCCCATAACACGGCAAGAAATGTCCGAACACTTTCGACAGTGCGGCACCCCGAACTTATAGCATTATATGCCTCAGCTCCGAATCATGTCTTGGGTCAATAGTTGGGTTTGCCTGGCTCCCATGTTTTGGTACCTTACGTTCCACTATATCGGCTAAGGTAGCGCTGGGAGAACTACTGCGATTGTGTCTAGGTTCTTCCGGATGAGCACCTCAGTAGAGAAAGCCGAAAACTGACTGTCATGATGCGGTGAGAGCTGGTCGCTGTCTCAAATCCTTAAAGATTTTTTCCGCTTCGGGCGAGGAGTCGGCCTTGTCCGATTTAGGCGTACATAGCGCCCCAAGTTCGGCCTTCCGAATACTAGGGGCTTCGCCAAAATTTAAAATTGTAGACTTCTATGGCTAAATGAGAGTGATAAAGCTTTATAGTCCGATTGCCTGGTTCGTTGTGCTGAACACCTCCTTCGAAGGACCCAAAACTGGGATAAAGAGTGACCAGGTTTATCCCGAACACCTCAGTACTAGTTACATGGGGGCAGAAGCCGACGACTAGGCAACTCTCAAATTTTATAAACAGCCGCACAGAAGGTAATATTTTAAATCAACAAGCGTTATATAGGGCACATGAACTCGTTTCATCTTACAGGATCACATGAGTACATTCATTCAAATATTACATCCTTAGCACATTCCTCCGCCACAAGGCGAGCACCCTTCAGGAAACTGTCATAATACTTTTCGGGGTGGCGATGCTCCTTGCCCTCCGGTGGCCCCTCCTTCACCAGCTTTTGGGCGTCCATCTTCGCCCAGTGCACTTTCGCCCGGGCAAAAGCCCTGCGCGCACCTTCAATGCAGACAAACCGCTTTATGACTTCAAACTGTGGGCAGGCATTCACAAGCCGCTTTACCAGGCCGAAGTAGCTGCCAGGCAGGGGCTCGCTAGGCCACATCCGGACTATTAGACCCCTCATGGCCAGTTTGGCCGCCTTGTGAAGCTCGACCAGTTGCTTCCACTGGTCGCTCAAGGGCATCGGATGTTCGGTCCCAGTATACTGAGACCAGAACAACTTCTCCGTCGAGCTCCCTTCCTCGGCCCGGTAGAACTCTGCGGCATCCGATACGCTGCGGGGTAGATCTGCGAACGCTCCTGGAGAGCTCCGAATTCGGGTAAGTAAAAGGAAAGTTTCCTTCACTTGCTTGCTTTGCATAATGAATTCCTTACCCACTGCTATCTTCTTGACCACCTGAATCTCCTAGAGGGCCTTTTGGGCTTCGGCCTTGGCATTTTGTGCGTTCTCGAGGGCCTTCGCAAGCTCGGACCCTTGCGTCTTAGACTCATGCTCCAAGGACTCGTATTTCTTGACAAAATCCTGGAGCTATTGTTGAACCTCACCGATTCGGGCCTCTTGCTTCTCACACTCGACGCGCTCCTTGGCCGCTTTGTCTTCGGCTTCGGATAGCGCCTTCTTCAGGGCCGCCACTTCGGTCGTGGCCCCTAGCAAAATTTGTCATGAGCCTATGATCTAACAACCATTTTCCTTTTTCTTTATCAATACACAGACGGGGTATTACTTACCTTTGTTCTCTTCGAGCCGCCTCTTGGTAAGGCCGAGCTCTTCCTCGGACCGCTCAAGGTCCCGCTTCAGTGTGGAGACCTCCGTCGTACGAGCGGCAGCGGCCAGCAGCGAAGCCTGCTTATTCACATAGACACATTCTGATTAGACTCCCGTGATTAATATTTGATCCTCTGTTCGGCCTTTCTTTGCGAACACCAAACAGAGCATCAGGGGCTACTATCTATGCTGCAACATTTTCTCATAATTTGATTACTTACCTCAAAGCCTGTTAGGAGGCTGGCGCAGGCTTCAGTCAGTCCGCTTTTGGCCGAATGAACCTTCTCGACTGTTGGGGATCGTAGCAGAAATTAAAATTTTCCTACGCATCACCAAGATCTATCCATGGAGTATTCTAGCAACGAGGGGATAGGAGAGCATGTACATACCACTTGTAGATCGCAACGGAAGCGTTCAAGAAGAACGTGGATGATGGAGTCGTACAAGCCGTGATCCAAATCACCGATGACCTAGTGCCGAACGGACAGCACCTCCGCGTTCAACACACGTACGGTCGGGATGACGTCTCCTCCTTCTTGATCCAGCAAGGGGGAAGGAGAGGTTGATGAAGATCCAGCAGCACGACGGCGTGGTGGTGGATGCAGCAGAATTCCAGCAGGGCTTCGCCAAGCGTCTACGGAGAGAGGGAGAGGTGTAGCAGGGGAGAGGGAGGCGCCAAGGCTGCAGGGTCCGGCTGCCCTCCCTCCCCCCTTTATATAGGCCCCCTAGGGGGGGCGCCGGCCCTGGAGATGCATCTCCAAGGGGGGGCGGCGGCCAAGGGGGGAGTCTTGCCCCCCAAGGCAAGTGGGGCACCCCCTGCCCTAGGGTTTCCAACCCTAGGCGCAGGGGGAAGGCCCATGGGGGGGCGCACCAGCCCACTATGGGCTGGTTCCCTCCCCACTTCAGCCCACGGGGCCCTCCAGGATGGGTGGCCCCACCCGGTGGACCCCCGGGACCCATCCGGTGGTCCCGGTACAATACCGGTGACCCCCGAATCCTTCCCGATGGCCGAAACGGCACTTCTTATATATAATTCTTTACCTCCGGACCATTCCGGAACCTCTCGTGACGTCCGGGATCTCATCCGGGACTACGAACAACCTTCGGTTTGCTACATACTAATATCTTTACAACCCTAGCGTCACCGAACCTTAAGTGTGTAGACCCTACGGGTTCGGGAGACGTGCAGACATGACCGAGACGATCTCCGGTCAATAACCAACAGCGGGATCTGGATACCCATGTTGTCTCCCACATGCTCCTCGATGATCTCATCGGATGAACCACGATGTCGAGGACTTAATCAATCCCGTACTCAATTCCCTTCGTCTATGGGTACGATACTTGCCCGAGATTCGATCGTCGGTATACCGATACCTTGTTCAATCTCGTTACCGGCAAGTCTCTTTACTCGTTCCCGTAACACATCATCCCGTGAACAACACCTTGATAACATTGAGCTCATTATGATGATGTCTTACCGAGTGGGCCCAGCGATACCTCTCCGTCATACGGAGTGACAAATCCCAGTCTCGATTCATGCCAACCCAACAAACACTTTCGGAGATACCTGTAGTGCACCTTTATAGTCACCCAGTTATGTTGTGACGTTTGATACACCCAAAGCACTCCTACGGCATCCGGGAGTTGCATAATCTCATGGTCTAAGGAATGATACTTGACATTCAGAAAAGCTCTAGCAAACGAACTATACGATCTTTGTGCTATGCTTAGGTTTGGGTCTTGTCCATCACATCATTCTCCTAATGATGTGATCCCGTTATCAATGACATCCCCATGTCCATAGTCAGGAAACCATGACTATCTATTGATCAACGAGCTAGTCA
The DNA here is from genome assembly GCA_032464435.1 of Aegilops umbellulata. NCBI lineage: Eukaryota > Viridiplantae > Streptophyta > Magnoliopsida > Poales > Poaceae > Aegilops > Aegilops umbellulata. The sequence continues at coordinate 328,940,369 of CP136056.1, read as the reverse complement.
ACTAGAGGCTTACTAGGGACACATTGTGGTCTATGTATTCACACATGTATTATGATTTCCGGACAATACAATTATAGCATGAACAATAGACGATTATCATGAACAAGGAAATATAATAATCCTTTTATTATTGCCTCTAGGGCATATTTCCAATAGTCTCCCACTTGCACTAGAGACAATAGTCTAGTTACATTGTGATGAATCGCACACCCATGGAATTTTGGTGTTGATCATGTTTTGCTCTAGGGAGAGGTTTAGTCAACGGATCTGCCACATTTAGGTCCGTATGTACTTTACAAATCTCTATGTCTCCATTTTGAACACTTTCACGAATGGAGTTGAAGCAACGCTTGATATGCCTGGTCTTCCTGTGAAACCTGGGCTCCTTCGCAAGGGCAATTGCTCCAGTGTTGTCACAGAAGAGAGTCATCGGGTCCGACACATTGGGTATGACTCCTAGGTCGGTAATGAACTCCTTCACCCAGACTGCTTCTTGTGCTGCCTCCGAGGCTGCCATATACTCTGCTTCACATGTAGATCTCGCCACGACGCTTTGCTTGCAACTGCACCAGCTTACTGCCCCTCCATTCAAAATATACACGTATCCGGTTTGTGACTTGGAGTCATCCAGATCTGTGTCGAAGCTGGCGTCGACGTAACCCTTTACGACGAGCTCTTCGGCACCTCCATAAACGAGAAACATATCCTTAGTCCTTTTCAGGTACTTCAGGATGTTTTTGACCACTGTCCAGTGTTCCTTGCCGGGATTACTTTGGTACCTACCTACCAAACTTACAGCAAGGTTTACATCGGGTTTGGTACACAGCATGGCATACATAATAGACCCTATGGCGGAGGCATAGGGGATGACACTCATCTCTTCTATATCTTTTGCCGTGGTCGGGCATTGAGCCGTGCTCAATCGCACACCTTGCAATACAGGCAAGAACCCCTTCTTGGACTGATCCATTTTGAACTTCTTCAAAATCTTGTCAAGGTATGTACTTTGTGAAAGACCGATGAGGCGTCTCGATCTATCTCTATAGATCTTGATGCCTAATATATAAGCAGCTTCTCCAAGGTCCTTCATTGAAAAACACTTGTTCAAATAGGCCTTTATGCTTTCCAAGAATTCTATATCATTTCCCATCAATAGTATGTCATCCACATATAATATGAGAAATGCTACGGAGCTCCCACTCACTTTCTTGTAAACGCAGGCTTCTCCATAAGTCTGCATAAACCCAAACGCTTTGATCATCTCATCAAAGCGAATGTTCCAACTCCGAGATGCTTGCACCAGCCCATAGATAGAGCGCTGGAGCTTGCATACTTTGTTAGCATTCTTAGGATCGACAAAACCTTCCGGTTGCATCATATACAATTCGTCCTTAAGAAAGCCATTAAGGAATGCCGTTTTGACGTCCATTTGCCATATCTCATAATCATAGAATGCGGCAATTGCTAACATGATTCGGACGGACTTCAGCTTCGCTACGGGTGAGAAAGTCTCATCGTAGTCAACCCCTTGAACTTGTCGATAACCCTTAGCGACAAGTCGAGCCTTATAGATGGTCACATTACCATCCGCGTCTGTCTTCTTCTTAAAGATCCATTTATTTTCTATGGCTCGCCGATCATCGGGCAAGTCATTCAAAGTCCATACTTTGTTTTCATACATGGATTCTATCTCGGATTTCATGGCTTCTAGCCATTTGTTGGAATCTGGGCCCGCCATTGCTTCTTCATAGTTCGAAGGTTCATCGTTGTCCAACAACATGATTTCCAGGACAGGGTTGCCGTAGCACTCTGGTGCGGAACGTGTCCTTGTGGACCTATGAAGTTCAGTAGGAGCTTGATCAGAAGTATCTTGATCATCATCATTAACCTCCTCTCTAATCGGTGCAGGCACCACAGGAACATTTTCCTGAGCTGCGCTACTCTGATTTTCAAGAGGTAGTACTTCATCAAGCTCTACTTTCCTCCCACTTACTTCTTTCGCGAGAAACTCTTTCTCTAGAAAGGACCCGTTCTTGGCAACAAAGATCTTGCCTTCGGATCTGAGGTAGAAGGTATACCCAACTGTTTCTTTGGGATATCCTATGAAGACGCATTTTTCCGTTTTGGGTTCGAGCTTTTCAGGTTGAAGTTTCTTGACCTAAGCATCGCAACCCCAAACTTTCAGAAACGAAAGCTTGGGTTTCTTGCCAAACCATAATTCATACGGTGTCGTCTCAACGGATTTTGACGGAGCCCTATTTAAAGTGAATACGGCAGTCTCTAAAGCATAGCCCCAAAATGAGAGCGGTAGATCGGTAAGAGACATCATAGATCGCACCATATCCAATAGAGTGCGATTACAATGTTCGGACACACCGTTACACTGAGGTGTTCCAGGAGGCGTGAGTTGTGAAACGATTCCACATTTTCTTAAGTGTGTGCCAAATTCATGACTTAAATATTATCCCCCGCGATCTGATCGTAAGAACTTTATTTTTCTGTCAGGTTGATTCTCGACCTCACTCGGAAACTCCTTGAACCTTTCAAAGGTCTCAGACTTGTGTTTCATTAAGTAGACATACCCATACCGACTCAAATCATCAGTGAGAGTGAGAACATAACGATAGCCTCCGCGAGCCTCAACGCTCATTGGACCACACACATCTGTATGTATGATTTCCAACAAGTTGGTTGCTCGCTCCATTGTCCCTGAGAATGGAGTCTTGGTCATTTTGCCCAAGAGGCATGGTTCGCATGTGTCAAATGATTCATAATCGAGAGACTCTAAAAGTCCATCAGCATGGAGCTTCTTCATGCACTTGACACCAATGTGACCAAGGCGGCAGTGCCACAAGTATGTGGGACTATCGTTATTAACTTTACATCTTTTGGTATTCACACTATGAATATGTGTATCATCACGTATGAGATTCATTAAGAATAAACCATTAACCATCGGAGCATGACCATAAAACATATCACTCATATAAATAGAACTACCATTATTCTCAGATTTAAATGAGTAGCCATCTCGAATTAATCGAGATCCAGATACAATGTTCATGCTCAAACTTGGCACTAAATAACAATTATTGAGGTTCAAAATTAATCCTGTAGGTAAATGTAGAGGTAGCGTGCCGACGGCGATCACATCGACCCTGGAACCATTCCCGACGCGCATCGTCACCTCGTCCTTCGCCAGTCTCCGTTTATTCCGCAGCTCCTGCTTTGAGTTACAAATATGAGCAACCGCACCGGTATCAAATACCCAGGAGCTACTACGAGTGCTGGTAAGGTACACATCAATAACATGTATATCACATATACCTTTGGTTTTGCCGGCCTTCTTATCCGCTAAGTACTTGGGGCAATTCCGCTTCCAGTGACCATTTCCCTTGCAATAAAAGCACTCAGTTTCAGGTTTGGGTCCATTCTTTGACTTCTTCCTGGCAACTGATTTACCAGGCGCGGCAACCTCCTTGCCGTCCTTCTTGAAGTTCTTCTTACCCTTGCCTTTCTTGAACTTAGTGGTTTTATTCACCATCAACACTTGATGTTCGTTTTTGATCTCCACCTCCGCAGATTTCAGCATTGAATACAACTCGGGAATGGTCTTTTCCATCCCCTTCATATTGTAGTTCATCACGAAGATCTTGTAGCTAGGTGGGAGCGACTGAAGGATTCTGTCAATGACCGCGTCATCCGGGAGATTAACTTCCAGCTGAGTCAAGCGGTTGTGCAACCCAGACATCTTGAGTATGTGTTCACTGACAGAGCTATTTTCCTCCATCTTGCAGCTAAAGAACTTGTCGGAGACATCATATCTCTCGACCCGGGCATGAGCTTGGAAAATAAATTTCAACTCCTCGAACATCTCATATGCTCCGTGTTGCTCAAAACGCTTTTGGAGCCCCGGTGCTAAGCTGTAAAGCATGCCGCACTGAACGAGGGAGTAATCATCAGCACGTGACTGATGGGCGTTCATAACGTCCTGGTTTTTTGGGAATGGTGCTTCACCTAGCGGTGCTTCTAGGACATAATCTTTCTTGGCAGCTATGAGGATGATCCTTAGGTTCCGAACCCAGTCCGCCTAGTTGCTGCCATCATCTTTCAGCTTGGTTTTCTCTAGGAACACGTTGAAGTTGAGGGTGACATTAGCGTGGGCCATTTGATCTACAAGACATATTGTAAAGATTTAGACTAAGTTCATGATAATTAAGTTCATCTAATCAAATTAATGAATGAACTCCCACTCAGATTTGACATCCCTCTAGTCATGTAAGTGATACATGATCCGAGTCAACTAGGTCGTGTCCGATCATCACGTGAGACGGACTAGTTATCATCGGTGAACATCTCTATGTTGATCGTATCTTCTATACGACTCATGTTCGACCTTTCGGTCCTCCGTGTTCCGAGGCCATGTCTGTACATGCTAGGCTCGTCAATCCAACCTAAGTGTATTGCGTGTGTAAATCTGGCTTACACCCGTTGTATGCGAACGTAAGAACCTATCACACCCGATCATCACGTGGTGCTTCGGAACGACAAACCTTAGCAACGGTGCACAGTTAGGGAGAACACATTTTTGATATTTTAATGAGGGATCATCTTATTTATTCTACTGTTGTTCTAAGCAAATAAGATGTAAAAACATGATAAACATCACATGCAATTAAATAGTGACATGATATGGCCAACATCATTTCGCTCCTTTGATCTCCATCTTCGGGGCGCCATGTTCATCGTCGTCACCGGCATGACACCATGATCTCCATCATCGTGTCTTTATGAAGTTGTCACGTCAACTATTACTTCTACTACTATGGCTAACGCTTTAGCAATAAAGTAAAGTAATTCCATGACGATTTAAGTTGACACAGGTCATAAATAAATAAAGACAACTCCTATGCCTCCTGCCGGTTGTCATACTCATCGACATGCAAGTCGTGATTCCTATTACAACAACAAGATCATCTCATACATCACATACATGATTCATGACAACTTCTGGCCATATCTCATCACAAAGCACTTGCTGCAAAAACAAGTTAGACGTCCTCTAATTGTTGTTGCAAGTTTTTACGTGGCTGCTATAGGTTGCTAGCAAGAACGTTTCTTACCTACGTTAAAACCACAACGTGAATTGTCAATCTCTATTTACCCTTCATAAGGACCCTGTTCATCGAATCCGATCCAACTAAAGTGGGAGAGACAGACACCCGCCAGCCACCTTATGCAACTAGTGCATGTCAATCGGTGGAACCGGTCTCACGTAAGTGTACGTGTAAGGTTGGTCCGGGCCGCTTCATCCCACAATACCGCTGAATCAAGATAGGACTAGTAACGGCAAGAAGAATTGACAATTCGACGCCCACAATTACTTTGTGTTCTACTCGTGCATAGAAACTACGCATAGACCTAGCTCATGATGCCACTGTTGGGGATCGTAGCAGAAATTAAAATTTTCCTACGCATCACCAAGATCTATCCATGGAGTATTCTAGCAACGAGGGTATAGGAGAGCATCTACATACCACTTGTAGATCGCAACGGAAGCGTTCAAGAAGAACGTGGATGATGGAGTCGTACTCGCCGTGATCCGAATCATCGATGACCTAGTGCCGAACGGACAGCACCTCCGCGTTCAACACACGTACGGTCGGGATGACGTCTCCTCCTTCTTGATCTAGCAAGGAGGAAGGAGAGGTTGATGAAGATCCAGCAGCACGACGACATGGTGGTGGATGCAGCAGAATTCCAGCAGGGCTTCGCCAAGCGTCTACGGAGAGAGGGAGAGGTGTAGCAGGGGAGAGGGAGGCGCCAAGGCTGCAGGGTCCGGCTGCCCCCCTCCCCCCCTTATATAGGCCCCCTAGGGGGGGCGCCGGCCCTGGAGATGCATCTCCAAGGGGGGGGGCAAGGGGGGAGTCTTGCCCCCCAAGGCAAGTGGGGCGCCCCCTGCCCTAGGGTTTCCAACCCTAGGCGCAGGGGGAAGGCCCATGGGGGGGCGCACCAGCCCACTATGGGCTGGTTCCCTCCCCACTTCAGCCCACAGGGCCCTCCGGGATGGGTGGCCCCACCCGGTGGACCCCCGGGACCCATCCGGTGGTCCCGATACAATACCGGTGACCCCCGAATCCTTCCCGATGGCCGAAACGGCACTTCCTATATATAATTATTTACCTCCGGACCATTCCGGAACCTCTCATGACGTCCGGGATCTCATCCGGGACTCCAAACAACCTTCGGTTTGTTGCATACTAATATCTTTACAACCCTAGCGTCACCGAACCTTAAGTGTGTAGAGCCTACGGGTTCGGGAGACGTGCAGACATGACCGAGACGATCTTCGGTCAATAACCAACAACGGGATCTGGATACCCATGTTGGCTCCCACATGCTCCTCGATGATCTCATCGGATGAACCACGATGTCGAGGACTTAATCAATCCCGTACTCAATTCCCTTCGTCTATCGGTACGATACTTGCCCAAGATTCGGTCATCGGTATACCGATACCTTGTTCAATCTCGTTACCGGCAAGTCTCTTTACTTGTTCCCATAACACATCATCCCGTGAACAACACCTTGATCACATTGAGCTCATTATGATGATGTCTTACCGAGTGGGCCCAGAGATACCTCTCCATCATACAGAGTGACAAATCCCAGTCTCGATTCATGCCAACCCAACAAACACTTTCGGAGATACCTGTAGTGCACCTTTATAGTCACCCAGTTACATTGTGATGTTTGATACACCCAAAGCACTCCTACGGCATCCGGGAGTTGCATAATCTCATGGTCTAAGGAATGATACTTGACATTCAGAAAAGCTCTAGTAAATGAACTATACGATCTTTGTGCTATGCTTAGGTTTGGGTCTTGTCCATCACATCATTCTCCTAATGATGTGATCCCATTATCAATGACATCCCCATGTCCATAGTCAGGAAACCATGACTATCTATTGATCAACGAGCTAGTCAACTAAAGGCTTACTAGGGACACATTGTGGTCTATGTATTCACACATGTATTATGATTTCCGGACAATACAATTATAGCATGAACAATAGACGATTATCATGAACAAGGAAATATAATAATCCTTTTATTATTGCCTCTAGGGCATATTTCCAACATCCACCACCGCACTCATGATAGTGCGGTGCTCTTCGTCGATGGAAGCGCCGCGAAACGCTTCCAGCAAATCATCTGATGCCTCTGGATGGACAAAGGCCATCAGCACAGACGGCTCGCCCCCCTTTGCGAGAGGTCGTCTGACAGAATTCGGAACCACTGGAGGTTCCGGCGCAGTATTCGGCTGGAGGCTAAACTTGCTGCCCCCGTCATTAGAGCCCATGGGAGTCTTGCCCTCCATGCGCCCAGCGTCTGGGATGTCGCCTTGGGGCGCCTTCAGAACTATCTCCCCTTGGTTCAGTGCCCGTTGAGACAACACCTCGATGTCGTCCGTAGGGCGGAGGGAGGAGGCAGTCGGGAGTGAATCGCTGTTCATCTCCGACTAGCCCAAAGAATCATCCGAAGAGGATACGTCGATATGGGCTTTGGATGGACTGCATGATCATGTTTGGCATGATAAGAAGCAATAAAACAAAACATACCAGAACTATTATGGTATCCGGATACTTACGACTTCGCCAGGGGCTTGTCCCTGGGCAACCACTCCTCATCGCAGTAAGCGGCTGTTGCGGAGTAGTCCGGAAGGAGGGTCCTTCCCTTATTTGACCCTTCGGCCTCCCCAGATGGGGCAACCTTCCTTTTCTTGTCTCCCCGGCTGGGGGGGAGAACTTTCCTCTTCCTCCTCCTCATTTTCGTGGGAGGAGGGTGCCTCGGTGTTATCGGACGATGAGTCCGATACAACCTTGCGCCCAAGACCTTTCCTGGTCTCCGAGGACTTCTTCTTGGCCTTCTTCTCCGGTGCCTCATAGGGTGCCGGAACCAGCATCTCCGTTAAGAGAGCCCTTGCTAGATCTTCGGGCAGTGGGGCCGGACAATCGATCCACTCCGCTGTCGCTACCCAGTCCTGTTAAAATGGCGTGGAGGCTCAGATCCCTCACATGATTATACTAGGGAAAAGAACATCTTATAAGATATAAAGAGCTTACCGGATTGGCAGGGCGCTTTCGCTGAGTCCGTGATCCTTGATAAGGGGAGGAGGCACCTCGGCGGCCTTGAACAGCACCTTCCAGATGTCTTGGTGCGTCGTGTCGAAAAGCTCTCGCAGTGTCTGGTGCTTGGCCGGGTCGAACTCTCACATAATTAATGCCCGTCTTTGGCACGGGAGGATCCGGCGGAAGAGCATGACCTGGACCACGTTGACAAGCTTGATTTTCTTGCTTATCATGTTTTTAACACAGTTCTGGAGTCCGGTCAGCTCCACCGATGAACCCCAGGATAGGCCCTTCTCTTTCCAGGAGGTGAGCCGCATGGGGATGCCGGATCGAAATTCGGGGGCCGCCACCCAGTTGGTGTCGCGCGGCTCGGTGATGTAGAACCACCACGATTGCCACCCCTTCATGGTCTCCACATAGGAGCCTTCGAGCCAGGTGACATTGGGCATTTTGCTCACCATGGCACCTCCGCACTCCGCTTGCTGGTCGACCACCACCTTCGGTTTAACATTGAAGGTCTTCAACCACAGGCCAAAGTGGGGCTTGATGCGGAGGAAGGCCTCGCACACAGTGATAAACGCCGAGATGTTGAGGATGAAATTAGGGGCCAGATCATGGAAGTCCAGCCCGTAGTAGAACATGAGCCCGCGGAAAAATGGGTGGAGGGAAATCCCAGCCCGCGGACGAAGTGGGTGAGGAATACAACCCTCTCGTGGGGTTCTGGAGTAGGGACGATCTACCCCGTGTCTGGGAGCCGGTGCGTTATGTCTGCGGCCAGGTATCCGGCTTCCCGGAGCTTCGTGATGTTCTCCTCCATAACGGAGGAGACCGCCCACTTGCCTCCCGCTCCAGACATGTTTGGAGTGGTTTTGCGGAGAAAATGCGAACTTGGGCGGTGGAGCTCTAGTGCGCGAGAATGGATGGGCAAGGAAGAAGAAGGCGTGGGTGAAAATGAGGAGTCCTTGTCCCTTTATAAGGGCGGTAGAAACTATGCGCCTCCCCACTTGCCTGGTAAACTCGCTTATTTCCCAAGCGCCGTGATTGATGGCGCGGTTGGGTTACCCACGCCCGTATTGATGAGAATCCCGTGATAAGGGGACACGATCTCTGCTTCGACAAGACGTGCCAAGAAAACTGCCTCGCAATATGTGCAGTAGCTGGTTAAGAAAAACGGTTCGAATAATGACCGGGCCACGGCAGGACGTCACGTTATGAAAAGTTGTCAGCAGATTAGATTAATGGATAACTATACTCTCTACGGTGGTATGTGGAATTTGTTTTACAGAGCCGAACACGATCCTTGTGTTCAAGATCTTCTATGGAGTATTCGGAGGAGGAACCCGCATTGCAATGCCGAAGACAATCTGCGCGTCGGACTCATCGTCATTGAAGCCTGGTTCAGGGGCTACTGAGGGAGTCCTGGATAAGGGGGTCCTCGGACAGCCGGACTATATACTTTTGCCGGACTGTTGGACTATGAAGATACAAGATTGAAGACTTCGTCCCGTGTCCGGGTGGAACTCTCCTTTGCTTGGAAGGCAAGCTTGGCAATTCGGATATGTAGATCTCCTCCCTTGTAACTGACTCTGTGTAACCCTAGCCCCCTCTGGTGTCTATATAAACCGGAGGGTTTAGTCTGTAGGACAAGAACAATCATAATCATAGGCTAGCTTCTAGGGTTTAGCCTCTATGATCTCGTGGTAGATCAACTCTTGTAATACTCATATCATCAAGATCAATCAAGCAGGAAGTAGGGTATTACCTCCATCGAGAGGGCCCAAACCTGGGTAAACATTGTGTCCCCCGCCTCCTATTACCATCCGCCTTAGACGCACAATTTGGGACCCCCTACCCGAGATCCGTCGGTTTGACACCGACAGGCGCCTCATGCCTGGAGATTGCTAGATCGGATGGGATTCGGTCGTGCGCACCCATGTTTTTTCGACCATTTGGTTTCTGGAGGGAGTGGCGCGAAGCTTTGCTACTTGTTGCCATCATGGGACATGTCTTTTTTGTTCCATGATGAAGTCAGAGGCAGAGAATGTCATGAAAGCTGTGGTCTGAGGACTAGTAAAGGTGGTTCGAGCCTTTGCGGTGACGAGGAATTTGCTTGGTGTTTGGGGACTCGTAGTAGCGGCATGCAAGTGGGGGCGACAACACGGGAGAAGTTCAAGGTCTTACCTTTCAGGGTGAAAATCCAAGGTCTGGCCTTAATTGGTTGTGCCTGGCAATGGCCTTTTTGAAGGCATTGTTTTGAGAGCGTAGACTTTCTTCAGGGTGAAAACCTATGATCTATGAACGGGCGACGACGGCGCTTGTGCACTATTTCCTTCTTGGAGGCGTCGCTTTTGGAGAATTTGGACTTTAGGTGTTGTCTTGGTGGTGTTTGTACTGCTGCTGCAAGGACTAGATCACTGTAGCGGGACTTTTCTTTTTTAGCTTCTTCTTACTTTTTTTGGCTGTGTGCATCCGTAGTGCGAGTAGGGTATTGCGTTGCTGCAGAGGCTGGGTGTAATTGGTATCTCCGTGATATTAATATATTCCCTTCATCAAAAAAATAGGCCAGTACTCTGCGTCGGCGCACCGGCTGAAACTTTCGGCCGATCGGCTACCTACCGCTCGATGCGAGACCGTGTGGCCGTTGGATCTGGCGCTTTCTCATATTGGTCAACCCTACCACCCACCCGCAATCATCCACACGGCGCTACCCCATCCCCTGACGGGCACCGGATTTGTGTGGGGTTGTAGGAGAGGGTACCGCCCATCTTGTCGGCTCACCCCGAGCGCCGCTGCCCCCGCCATCCATCTCCCTGTAGCTGCCAGCCGTCCATCTCCATCGCTGTTTTGCCGCCCCCCTACACACCCCGCCATAGACATGTGTGTACCTCGGCCCGGCAGTGGTTGCAGCTTGCCAACATGTGGTTGCAGCATCCAGGTGCATCGTCCCGTCGTCCTCGCCATTGAAGCCCCCCGTCGTTCCCTATCGTAGCAAATCAGCTCAACGGTGGCAGCTTTTTGTTTGTCGGTTGCAGCAAATCAGCTCAACCTCCGTGGTCTCCATGGTCACCATGGTCACCGTCGAATAAAAGAAAAAGCTCATTCCAGCAAATTTGTGCACCGGTTCCAGCAAAACTCTTATATGGTTGTAGCAAAACAAAAGGCATTGCCACCGTCAACCAACGCCGTTGTGCATGCATGTAGCAAAAATAGTCGCCGGTGGTAGCAAGAACATGATGTGGTTGTAGCAAAGGTGTCGCTGGTCCAGTAGGACGAACTCCAGTAGTAGCATTTTTGGGTGCCTGTTCCAGCAAGCCTCCCAGCCGGTTCCAGCAAAACAGGTTGCGGTTGCAGCACCCCCGGTCCACCAGTCAAAATTGCCGCCGTGACCCGACACTTCGCAACGGTCACCGGTTCCAGCAAAAATCGGGCGTGGTTGCAGCTCCGGGTCTAGTCGGTCGCAGCACTTGACCACATGGGAGGAAACGAGGACATGGACGAAAGTACGCCGCGGTGCCTTCCTCGTCGTCGTTCATGGTCTCCGCCATGAGCGCGCTAGCAACACGCGCAGGGATCAGCAGAGAGGGGGGAGGGGGAGAAGCGGAATAGTCACGGGCGCGCTAGGGAGCAGCGAGGATCAGCAGAGAGGGGGCAGGGGAAGAAGCAGAATAGTCGCGAGCGCGCTGGTGAGCAGAGATGCGGGAGGTGGAAGAAATAGAGGAGAGGCAGCGTAGATGGGGGCCCGCATCCGACGTGTCGCAAGTTGCATCGCTGGGGGCATGCGCGTGGACGCGACTGGCCGATGCTTTGGCCGGTGCTCCAGGCTTAAACGTTTACTCTAACAATATGATAAGGTCGAGACAAAATGTCTGTTATGTGATATGGAAAGGGGAAGCTAGTTACCTGGGAGGTGCAGAATTGACGTACGCAAGGAAGGTCCCCCGCGCCGCCCCGCTAGGGAGACACGGGGGCGATCTCGCGCCGCAGCCGCTAGGCTTCCCCGCGTCCCATCCATTCCTCGCCGCTCCCAGAGGCTGGCGCTGGGCAGGCCTTGGACGCAACAAAGGAAGGTGGCGGCGGGGAGCTTCTCGCGCTCGGGCAAGCGCCTGGATCGGATCCGCCTGATCCGTCCGGCCGTTCGGAGGAGCTTTGCCTCTGCGTGGTCAGTCGGTGCGGCGATCCGGGGTAAGCCCACGGATTGGACTTGGTTGTTCCGTCTGATCCTTCCGGCCGTTCGGGGCACCGGCGGTTGGGCTTGCCTGGAGATGCCTAATCTGGATCAGGATGCCTTGTAGCCTTCGTTCCCTTCTAGATGTGCTTCTCCGTACAGATCTGGGTCGCAAGACTTACCGATCCTCGATGCGGACGGAGCTGGAGGTGAGGATTCAGATCAGGGGAAATCCCTAGTCGACCTTTCGGCCGCGGCGGCGGCGACGCCCGAGGGCGCCGCTTTCTTCTCCATGGAGACGCTTGTTAGATCTTCTTCTACTTCCACCGTGTTATTTGTCTCCCGGGTGAAAGCCCTAACTGCGGTCGGTGGCGACAGCGCCTTCAGCGTAATTCCCTTCTTGAAGGCGCCGCCTTGGGAGCCGTGTGACTATGGACACCGTTGGGTGGGCATTGGCGGCGATCTGGATTAGGAAGTGGATGCATGCATCGCCCATTTGCAAAGGCCGGGGGTTAATCCTCCTTTTCAAAAAAATGTGATGTGAAAAAAGTATCGGAATAAAATAGAATTATTTTCTATCACAAAAATATGTAAGAACTATGAGTATCCACCACCTTTTCACATTAGTGGACATATGCTATCTTCATTCTGAGTTAACATATTATCTCGAAATGCTCATTAAGTGTATTTTATTAGACTTTTAAAGCTCTAAAAATATGTGTAGTTTAAATAGAGATGAAACATGACATGCACGGTTGAAACAGAAATCTTAATCCAAGAGCCTAGAGGGTGCTTGGATCCAAGGGACTTATGCTAGTCTGACTAAAAATAGTCTCTTTAAGAGGCTAAAGTTCCAAGTACCCCTGACTAAAGAGGGGCTAAAACTAGTCTTGAGACTAATTTTTTTTAGTCAGGGGTGCCCCTACTAAAATGTGGATTAGTCCTCTCTCTCCTCATTTAACTCCTCTCCTTTAACACAGGCGAGTTCTGGATTGAAGGGTTTGGAGGATAATAAAAGCTCATTAACTTGATTTTAGTCTCTTTAGTATTTGGATCCAAGCATGGATGAGGCTAGCAAGTTTTAGTCCCACTACTTTTAGTCATGGGACTAAAACGTAACCAAGCACCCTCTAGGTAATCGGAACTTTGAGGTCTTTGTATCGCTTTTATACTCTTTGGCTTTGCCAGGGGCGATGCATTATTTGTTTTGCCGACACTATTTTTCCTTCTTTTATAACAATGAAACTGCCATGAAGCTTTTGCGTGTATCAAAACAAAATATCTGTCATTCTACTTTCTTGAAATGTTGGGAGAAGAAATGTGAATAAGGTTTCTTATTTTTTTCAAAAAACAAGAGAGAAATGTTCGCTGACTTATATACATATATAGAGAAAACTTTGAAGGTCATTGTTGCTGGAAAAAGAAAACGATACTACTACTGATGATAAGTATAAATGGGTTTATGTCCAAATTACGAGAGTGAACATATTACTCCATCCCAGAATGTGTATCTCTAGAAAGATTATCAGATATTTCAAAAGCTCGGAGATGTGCCTTACAAAATAGATGAATGTTGATGCCAACATTTGGCATGCCGATGCTAGTGCAAACTTAAAAGATTGGCTACCAATTGGTTGATTAACAAAAAAAATCAGCAACCTTAAGAAAAGTTGCCAAATATCGACAAATCCTAATTTTAGCATGTGGAAGACTTGCCAAAATATTGGATAGCCACTTTTGGTTATAAACCAAGCATGCCCAAAATGGTTTTTTTATCGAAAATAAAGTTATACCATGAGCCTATCAATTTAGTGAGACCTAGGTATAGTTTGACATAATTGAAACTTCTAGATCTCCTCGTCATTGTCATTGTTTTCCCTTGTTTGTTGCGGCCGAGGCATTCCATTTTGTACAGAAACCTTTTCCCTTCTTTAATGAAACAATGCGGAAAGAATTCCATGTTCTCGAAAAGAAACATGCAATAACCAAATCTTCATTTTGAAAGATGGGGAAGAAAATTATTTTTTAATAGGAGAGAATGTGCCTTTAACAATAGATGAAATCTGTAATTCATACAGTTTTAATCAAAATAAAAGTTTTACCGGGGGCCTGTCAATTTAGTGATGCAGTGACCCCTTTGTAGAGTTTGGAAAACTAGTTAGCTGAAACTTATAGCTTCCTATGTCGTTGCCATTTTTCCCTAGTTTGTTGCGGCCGACGCATTCATGCTTGTTGTACTTAACTTTTTCTTTCCTTCTTTCATTAAACAATGCCAAAAGAATTCTGTGTTCTCAAGAAGAAACATGCGATGAGCAAATCTCCTCCGGAAAGATAGACCTCGAAATGTTCTTTTTACAGATAGTTACATGTTCATTACAGTTTGGCATAAATATTTTACTACCTTAGTCTGTGATTTACCTACCCATACTAATAACAAAAGGCTAGCACTCAACCGAGTGACATTTTGGCGCGCCGTTCGTCACCTCGTGTGTATGACGCGTGTCCCACCGACCATGTTGTAAATGACGGTGACAGCAGCAAAAACGGTTGCAACATAGACCCGTTGCAATGAAAACTTCCTTTTTACATGAACCATAGAATATGGTTTGACGGAGCGCAATACGGCTCATGTTGCAAAGCTCCGAACGCAATAACAAGCCATGTTGCGAACGATGGGGGAAGATCGGATGGTTGCGGAGGCGGCCAGGCGCACCAAGTTGGTAAGTGAGAATTGCTTGATCTCCTTGACTTGTTGATTAAAAAATAGTAGGATCTCCTTGATTCATTAATCATTTGTCCACTTTTTTTTGTGCTCAATTGCCCTTTCGTCGCTCAAAAATACATGAAAAAAGAGGCGGCAAATTTTACACATGATCAAAAATAAAGGAAAATACGAGAGAAGGCCTTTGCCATCTCTCAGTTTGTTAGGTGGCTAATTGACTTGTAGCATTAGCATGGTACTGCGGCGTAGCTCTCCTCGTGTATAGTCTCCAACGTGGGCCGCCGCCTCGACAAGCGACCGCCGCTTATCCGTTGATTGAGCTCTTCGATCTCTGCCGCAGCCGCCTCGTTGTCCACGGCCATCTCATCCAACCGCGGCGTCCTGACCGGTGGGATGTCCTCCTCGGCGGCAACGGAAGTCACCCCTGTAGGCGCCACGACGATGTCCGCCACCTTGGCCGAAGCGGGCCTCCGGGCATGAGCCTCGCTGGCGAAAACGTCGGCGGGCACGGCCTTGGAGCCAAGCCGCTTCATGGGGAAGGCGGCGTAGACTCCCCCGAGCTCGAGGTCCTCGTCAGCCGCAAGCGCCTCGATCCGGCGCCCCGCCTGCAGCGCGCGCGCGTCGGCCAGGAAATGGCCCGGCGCCTCGAGCATCAGCTCCGCCGCCGTCGCCGGGAGCCTGACCAGCCTCAGACCGCCATCGGGGAGCACGATCCTGACGTCCTTGGCCGCCCCGGGGATCATGGCCAGCGTGCAGGACGCGAAGTTCCCCATGCCGAAGAGAGCCAGAGATAGGATAAAGGCGAAGACAGAGTGCAAGGAATGAGAGTTGTGATGGTTGGTTCGGCGTGTGTGCGTGCGCTGCGTGGAATCGGTTGCGCGGGAGATATATACCGGAGGAAACGCGTGATATAATAGGAGCATTCTGAGACGCGGATGTTTGGTATATAATACACTTTATATTGAAAAAAATAGTAATTAAAGAAAAAGTAAAAAATTCTGAAAATATTTTCAAAATAAACTTCATCTTTCATTGTACTTGTATAAAAAAGCCACAAAAAGGAGAAAACACGTTGACTTCTTTTCAAGAAAAACAAAATTTTCGGTCAAAATAGTGTGAATAGAGACTTATAACAGCAAATATTTTTTGCATTTTTACTCTGAAACCAACACTGGGTTTTTATTCGTGGATGTTTATATACTGGTGCAAAAAAGAAGTCAAGTTTATTCCAAATAAACACTTCTAAACTTTTTTACTTTTATGTAAAAAAATCTTATACATAAGTGTATATACACTCAGGAACCAAGGGGTATTTCCCGAGCATACTGCTGGTATTTAGTTATTTTTCGAGTGGATGGTACTCCCTCCGCCTGGAAATACTTGTCATAGAAATTGATACAAATGGGTGTATCTAGAACTAAAATACATCTAGATACATCCATTCCTTGGACAAGTATTTCCGGACGGAGAGAGTAGTACTTAGTTTGACCGTGTGTACATGGGTTTATGTCCAAATTTTTGGAGTGGACATATTACTCCATCCAGAATGTAGCCCTAAGAAATTTATTTATATTATAGAGATGTGCCTTTAAATATAGATTAATGGCCTGCTTAATTTGATGCCAACGTTTGGCATTCCATTGTTTGGGCAAAAAAAAGCACCGAGCTTATGAATAATTGCTAAATGTCGGCAAATTTTGATTTACTAATTGTTGTCTTGCCAAAATATTGGCTAGCCAATTTTTAGTTAAAAACAAAACATTCACTACCAAACGCATGTTGTTTTAAATCGAAATAGAAAATTTGTCATAAGCCTACCGATTTAATGACCTATGTAGCACTGGTAGAAAAAGAGGCTTCCGTCCAGCCCCATAAGTCGCGGAACTGTAGGAACCGCGACTAATGAAGCATTTAGTCCCGGTTCGGCAGACGAACCGCGACCAAATGCCTGCGCCCAGGGCGCTCGGTGGCCAGCTGGTGCACGTGAGGGGCTTTAGTCGCGGTTGGCCAGGCCAACCGCGACTAAAGGTGCCCAAAGGCCTTTAGTCGCGGTTGGCCAGGCCAACCGCGACTAAAGCTCCTCCCCTATATATACCAGTTCAGCGCACTCACTTAGCCATTTGGTGCCACTTCTCTTCACAAGCTTCACAAGGGGGTGTAGGTTTGCTTTTGGTTCCTCTTATGCACACAAGGTGTTTGATGAAATGCCCCAAGAGCCACACTTGAGGTTCCTCATTCATTTTTTTCCTCCTCGATCACGGTTAGCAACTTGAACCTTTCATGCATGTGTGTCATTGATAAAATATGCATGTGTGTTGTTCATTGTTTAATTTCTATTGTTTATAGCTAGTTAGTTTAACAAATGCATGATGGTTAATTATATATTTTATATTATAATAATGCAGATGAATCGGCAATGGATGTACGGTAACCGACTCTCCCGCGAGTTCACTACGGGTTTGAAAGATTTCCTCGTAGTGGCTAATGCGAACAAGCAGAAGGGTTTTGTTATCTGTCCATGTGTTGACTGTAAGAATCAGAAGGGTTACTCTTCCCAAGAGAAGTTCACCTGCACCTGCTTCGGCACGGATTCATGCCAAGCTATAATTGTTGGACCAAGCATGGAGAAAGAGGGGTTATAATGGAAGAAGATGAAGAAGGGGATGATTTCATCGATGAAAGCTATCTTGCTGATTTCGGTGATACTTTCATGGAGGATGCTGAAGGTGAAGGGGAAGGTGAAGGGGAAGGTGAAGGGGAAGGTGAAGGTGAAGAAGAGGCACGTGATGAGACCGTTGATGATCTTGGTCGGACCATTGCTGATGCACGGAGACGCTGCGAAACTGAAAAGGAGAGGGAGAATTTGGATCGCATGTTAGAGGATCACAGAAAGTCGTTGTACCCCGGATGCGATGATGGTCTGAAAAAGCTGGGCTGCACACTGGATTTGCTGAAATGGAAGGCACAGGCAGGTGTAGCTGACTCGGCATTTGAAAACTTGCTGAAAATGTTGAAGAATATGTTTCCAAAGAATAACGAGTTGCCCGCCAGTACGTACGAAGCAAAGAAGGTTGTCTGCCCTCTAGGTTTAGAGGTTCTGAAGATACATGCATGCATCAACGACTGCATCCTCTACCGCGGTGAATACGAGAATTTGAATGAATGCCCGGTATGCACTGCATTGCGTTATAAGATCAGAGGCGATGACCCTGGTGATGATGTTGAGGGCGAGAAACCCAGGAAGAGGGTTCCCGCCAAGGTGATGTGGTATGCTCCTATAATACCACGGTTGAAACGTCTGTTCAGGAACAAAGAGCATGCCAAGTTGTTGCGATGGCACAAAGAGGACCGTAAGTCGGACGGGGAGTTGAGACACACCGCAGATGGAACGCAATGGAGAAAGATCGACAGAGAGTTCAAAGATTTTGCAGCTGACGCAAGGAACATAAGATTTGGTCTAAGTACAGATGGCATGAATCCTTTTGGCGAGCAGAGCTCCAGCCATAGCACCTGGCCCGTGACTCTATGCATCTACAACCTTCCTCCTTGGTTGTGCATGAAGCGGAAGTTCATTATGATGCCAGTGCTCATCCAAGGTCCTAAGCAACCCGGCAACGACATCGATGTGTACCTAAGGCCATTAGTTGATGAACTTTTACAGCTGTGGGGCAGACCTGGTGTCCGTGTGTGGGATGAGCACAAACAAGAGGAATTTGACCTACGAGCGTTGCTTTTCGTAACCATCAACGATTGGCCTGCTCTTAGTAACCTTTCGGGACTGTCAAATAAAGGATACAATGCATGCACGCACTGCTTACATGAGACTGAAAGTGTACATTTGCCAAACTGTAAGAAGAACGTGTACCTTGGGCATCGTCGATTTCTTCCGAAAATTCATCCAGTAAGAAAGAAAGGCAAGCATTACAACGGCAAGGCAGATCACCGGCCGAAGCCTGCAGAACGCACTGGTGCTGAGGTATTTGATATGGTCAAGGATTTGAAAGTCATCTTTGGAAAGGGTCCTGGCGGACAATCAGTTCCGAAGGGAGCTGACGGGCACGCAGCCATGTGGAAGAAGAAATCTATATTCTGGGAGCTAGAATATTGGAAAGTCCTAGAAGTCCGCTCTGCAATCGACGTGATGCACGTTACGAAGAATATTTGCGTGAACCTCCTAAGCTTCTTGGGCGTGTATGGGAAGACAAATGATACAAAGGAAGCACGGCAGGACCAGCAACGTTTGAAAGACCCTGATGACCGGCATCCGGAATGGTTTCAAGGTCGTGCCAGCTACGCTCTGACCAAAGAAGAGAAGGTCATCTTTTTTGAATGCATGAGCAGTCTGAAGGTCCCGTCTGGATTCTCGTCCAATATAAAGGGAATAATAAACATGGCGGAGAAAAAGTTCCAAAACCTGAAGTCTCACGACTGCCACGTGATTATGACGCAATTGCTTCCGATTGCTTTGAGGGGGCTCCTGCCGGAAAATGTTCGAGTAGCCATTGTGAAGCTATGTGCATTCCTCAATGCAATCTCTCAGAAGGTAATCAATCCAGAAGATCTACCACGGTTACAGAACGATGTGGTCCAATGTCTTGTCAGTTTCGAGTTGGTGTTCCCGCCATCCTTCTTCAATATTATGACGCACCTCCTGGTTCACCTAGTCGAAGAGATTTTCATTCTCGGTCCTGTATTTCTACACAATATGTTCCCCTTCGAGAGGTTCATGGGAGTATTAAAGAAATATGTTCGTAACCGTGCTAGGCCAGAAGGAAGCATCGCCAAGGGCTATGGAAATGAGGAGGTAATTGAGTTTTGTGTTGACTTTGTTCCTGACCTTAAGCCGATTGGACTTCCTCGATCGCGGCACGAGGGGAGACTAAGTGGAAAAGGCACGATCGGAAGGAAATCAACGATATGTATGGACGGCCATTCTCTGACTGAAGCACACCACACTGTACTGACCAATTCCAGCTTGGTGGCTCCGTACTTTGAGAAACACAAGAATATTTTACGCTCGGACAACCCGGGGAAGCCTGAATCCTGGATTAGGAAGGCCCACATGGAGACTTTCGGCAGTTGGTTGAGAAAACATTTAATGAATGACAATGATGTTGTAGATCAGCTGTACATGTTGGCCAAGACACCATCTTCGACTATAACGACTTTCCAAGGGTACGAGATAAATGGGAATACATTTTACACGATCGCCCAAGATAAAAAGAGCACCAACCAAAACAGTGGTGTCCGCTTTGATGCAGCAACCGAGAATGGGCAAAAGGTCACATATTATGGTTACATAGAGGAGATATGGGAACTTGACTATGGACCCTCCTTTAAGGTCCCTTTGTTCCGGTGCAAATGGTTCAAGCTAACAGGAGGTGGGGTAAAGGTGGACCAGCAATACGGAATGACAATGGTGAATTTCAACAATCTTGGTTACCTTGACGAACCATTCGTCCTAGCGAAAGATGTCGCTCAGGTTTTCTATGTGAAGGACATGAGTAGCAAACCGAGGAAACGGAAAGATAAGAAAACGATCAGTACATCATGCGATGATCCAAAGCGCCACATTGTTCTTTCAGGGAAAAGAAACATCGTGGGAGTGGAGGACAAGACAGACATGTCAGAAGATTATAATATGTTTGGTGAAATTCCGCCCTTCAAAGTGAACACCGACCCAAGCATTAAGTTAAATGATGAGGATGCTCCATGGATACGGCACAATCGTAAGCAAGCAGGGACACAAGGGAAGAATTGATGTGTAATAATTTATTGTACCAAACTTTGTATTTGGTCGATGAACTGAATGATGTATCAAACCTTTTGTCAAACCTTCAAGGGATTAGTTTTATTTTTCTGATTTTTTTGATATATAATTGTATTTTTAAGATTTTAAAATGAATTAGTTTTATTTTTCTGATTTTAAAAGGAAAAAGTAAGAAGAAGAAAGAAGGAAAAAGGAAAAAAACAGAAGAAAAAAGGAAAAACAGAAGAAAAAAACAAACAGAAGAAAAAAGGAAAAACAGAAGAAAAACATAAGAAAAAAACAAACAGAAGAAAAACAGAAGAAAAAAGGAAAAAGGAAGAAAGGAAGAAAAAAAAAGAAGAAAAACAAGAAAAAGGAAGAAAAAAACAGAAGAAAAAAATAGAAGAAAAAAGGAAGAAAAAAACAGAAGAAAAACAAGAATTTAAAATGAATTAGTTTTATTTTCTGATTTTTTTGATATATAATTGTATTTTTAAGATTTTAATAACATAAATAAATAAGTAATTAGAAACTTTAATAGCAAAAATAATTATCATAAAGTAAAATAAATAAGTAATTAGAAACAAAATAAAATAAAATAAATAAGCTTTTTGTTGTAAGTAGAAACAAAACAAAATAAATAAAGCAAAAATGAAAACAAAAAACAGGCAAAAAATAAAAAATAAGCCACCTACTGGGCCACCACGGCCTGAATACGACTAGAAACCCATTATTGGGCCAGGATTCAGGCCCGCAGGAAGGCCCAGTAGGCCCACAGGCTAGTAGTAACAGAATAGGTCCGTAAGCCTGCATTTGAGAGGAGCTCGAAGTGGTCAGCGCAGCCGCGCTTATAAACCACTGTCGAAGCCTCTCGGCTAGCGAGGTGGGACTAAACATCCCACCGCACCGCGCCAGTGCCAGCACAGATCTTTAGTCGCGGTCGGTGTGGCGGACCGCGACTAAAGCTAGCCTTTAGTCGCGGTCCGCCACACCAACCGCGACTAAAGGCTCTTTCCTGCGCGGGAACGAAGCGGCGCCAAAACCCTTTAGTCGCGGTTGGTGTGGCGGACCGCGACTAAAGGCTAGCTTTAGTCGCGGTTGGTGTGGCGGACCGCGACTAAAGCTAGGCTTTAGTCGCGGTCCGCCACACCAACCGCGACTAAAGCTGCGTCTATAAATACTGCACTTGGCAGTTTTGCCACTTCCCATTCTCCTCTCTCTCGACGCCGAAGCGCTGCCCCGACGCCGATCGACGCCGACGCCGACGCCGAAGCCCTGCCCGACGCCGGAGCCCTGCGCGCCGCCGCCCCCCGTCCCCAGTGAGCGCCGCCCGTGCCCTGCGCCCTTGCCCGCCGCCCGACGCCCTGCCGCCCGCCGCCCGCCGCGCCCGCCGCCCGCTGGCCCTGCCTGCGCCGTGTCCTCCGCGCGCCGCCCGCCGCCCGCCGCCCGCTGGCCCTGCCTGCCGTCCTCCGCGGGCCGCCCGCCGCCCGCTGGCCCTGCCGTCCTCCGCCGGCAGAAGAAGATCAGAAGAAGAAAAAGGAAGAAGAAGAAGAAAGAAAAAGGGAAAAGGAAGAAGAAGAAAAAGGAAAAAAGGAAAAAGGAAAAAGGAAAAAGGAAAAAACAAAAAAAACAAATTAAACAGAAGAAAAAACAAAAGAAAACAAAAAAACAGAAGAAAAACAAAGGAAGAAGAAAGAAAAAGGAAGAAGAAAAAAAACAAGAAAGAAAAAGAAAGAAGAAAAAAGAAAGGAAGAAGAAAAACAAAGGAAGAAGAAAAAAAGAAAGAAGAAAAAGGAAGAAGAAAAAAAGAAAGAAGAAAGAAAGAAGAAAGAAAAATGAAGAAGAAAAAACAAGAAAGAAAAAGAAAGAAGAAAAAATGAAAACCAAATAAAAACCAAATGAAAACCAAAAGAAAGAAGAAAGGAAAAGGAAGAAGAAAAAAAAGAAGAAAGGAAGAAGAAAGGAAGAAGAAGAAAGAAAGAAAAAAGAAAAAGGAAAGAAGAAGAAAGAAAGAATAGAAAGGAATAAGAAGAAAAGGAAGAAGAAGAAAGAAAGAAGAAAGGAAAGAAGAAAGAAAGAAGAAGAAAGGAAGAAGAAGAAAGAAAGAAGAAGAAAGGAAAAAGGAAGAAGAAAATAAGTAACTTAAAACTTGATAATTAACAAAAAATCGTAAAATTTGATAATTAACCAAATGGCGAGGGTTATACATGTGTGTTGTCCTCGCCTCCCTCTCCGTGGCGCCGTCGTCTGCCGCCCCATCTCGCGCTCTACCGCGACACCCTCTCCCACCCCTTCCTCGCCCCCTCCTTTTGCCACCGCCCTTTCGCCACCGCCACCGCCACCGCCCCCCTTCTTCACTTAATTAATTTGTTTTTACTACATGTTTTCAGGACTGACATAATGGCGGACGATAGAGCTGACCCGATTATGGACAACTATGATCCGGACGGTGAAGCACATATGTTCGGCATCATAAACGGCGATATTCAATATGTGCCGACCGGACAAGAAGAAGATGATGTCTCTTCTTATCTGAACCTTGACGGTGAAGATGAAGGGCGCCGTCAGCAAGATGATGCCGAACAAACGTCGATAAACGACGATCTTCAAATGGAAGTAGCAACCACCTCCGGCGCCGAGGTATATATATACATTGAGCCTCTGGTGATACAAACTAACTGATTTGAATAAATATGTGTGTACTAACGGGCGCGACTCTCTTTCTTATTTTAGCCCTCGGCCGGATCGTCGAAACAATCGAGTACGTCGTCAAAGCGTGGCGCAACCAAGACGATGAAACAAGGGGAAACATGCACCATCGAGGTTGTCGACAGTGCAACCGGCAGGCCGCTGGAGCCCCGCAAGAACGCCATCAAGTTTGTCAGCCAATGCGGAGCCGTTGTTAGAGACAACGTCTCGATCACCGTCCAGGAGTGGAATGAGCCAAAGAAGGCACGAATTGCTGGTTTCACTTTTGTCGATAAGAGAACAAAAAAAGATTGCTTCAAGAAGCTTATGGAACATTTCGTTCTACCTCCGGAATACAACAAATTCGATGAGGAGGGTAACAAGATTGAGGAAAACAAGGAGAGGAGGAGGCTAGTCAAACAGTTCGCTCTTCATAAGATGGCCAACGCATTCCGAAAATTCAAGCAAAATCTAAACCATGACTTTGTCAAGCAGAACAAGACTCCGGATTTCAAAGGACAATATGAGAAACTGAAACATGATTGGCCAGAATTTGTGAAGCAAAAGAAATCGGAGCAGTTCATTCAAATATCAAAAAAAAAATAAGGAAAATGCGGCTAAGAAGGAGTACAATCATATTATGGGGCCAGGAGGGTATCGCCTTTGGCAGCCTAGGTTGGCGAAGATGGAGAACGAGCTGAGGGCGCGAGGAATCCGTCCAGGTACGGAGGGATGGGACCCAAGGGCCAAAAGCTGGTGGTACGGGCATGGGGGATCGCTGAACCCGGAGACAGGGGAGTGTGTTTACCAGGGCAAAATAATGAAACCCACCCAAGCCCTTATTGACGCAATGAGGGATGCTCAAGAGGGGAAGATCAAGTTCAACAGAGAGAACGACGCACTGACAAAAGCCCTCGGGAATCCTGAACACGGAGGACGTGTACGAGGCATGGGGCACATTCCGTGGAAAATAGGGTTCCCCCAGAACGATGACCCGTACGGTTACAGAAGCCGTAAGAGAAAGATGGATCGGGAAGCAGATGTTGTGGCGCGGTTGGCATCGAAAATGGATGTGATGAAGAAAACCGTGAGTGTACTAGTAGCCGAAAGAGATGCAGCTTGGGCGCAGCATGAAGATCATCCAGCGGATCTCGGAAGCCAGCAGCGGAGAAGCAGCGTGGCTTCCACAGAGGCCCCACCGGCTGGTGCAGATGCACCGACGATCGAAATTACTGCACCGGAGCCTCTGGTGGTCGAAATTACTGCACCGGAGCCTCCTCGCTACCCCGTGGACGATATAAAGGAGAGGAAAGAATGTCATCTGTATTATCCTATCGGGAACATGTCCATGAAGGTAGCCATCGGCAGTGCTTTACCATGTTTACCTGGAGCACTCCACCACAACAACCCCATTCAAGATGGCTATGCTCGTGTCACGGTAGAGGACATAGTCCAAGGGTTTGAGGACCTGGAGATTGACATTGCTACACCTGAAGGGGAGAAAAGACTTGGAGATGTCAAGCGCCATTTCATTCTATGGCAAAAGAAGTTTATCAAGTTTCCAGGCGAGGCGCCAAGGACAACAAGTCCACCCCCCTACGGTGGTGGTGGTGGCGGTGGCGGCGGCGGCGGTGGTGGTGGTGGTGGCGGTTCACCTACACCTCCTTCACGTCAGCCGACGCCTCCCAGTCCACAACGTCCGGCGGGTGATCAGACGCCGCCCCCCAGTCCTCGTCCGGCGGGTGATCAGACGCCGCCCCCCAATCCACCTCCGGCAAAGAAGCAGAAGTAGTCCTGGATTATTAACCCGGACCCTTATGTACCTAAGACCACAAAGGTACCGGAGCCATCACTAAAGCCTCTCCCCACAAGGCCTTGGGAACATAGTGCCGAGGAAACTGCCGCGGCCGCGGCTGCTGATCTTGAGAAATGGAAGGCGGACTGCAAGAAGAAAAGAGAGCCCGAGCCCAAGCCAGTATTTTCTGATGAGCAAAAGAAGTGGGCTAAGTCATTTTTGAGCACACCGTCCCAAGCCGCGAAGAATCTGCCTGAGGACTATGCACGTGAACTTCGTAGGCAGGCACTCATGTTGAAGGAGAAGAAAGGGCGGGCGGATGAACCCGATCCGGAACAAAGTAAACGAGTTGCCCAGCTCGGGGAACAAAGTAAACAATCAATTGCCCCGCTTATAGTGAAAGCCGCCGGTCCGGATGACCCCGATATCATAGCAGCTGCGGCAGCACTTGGATTGACTGCAACGAGTGCCAGAGAACAAGCGGCCAACTTAGGTATTACTCTTCGTGAACTGTTAGGCCTTGATGAGGCGCCAGTGAAGGAGGTAGTAATTACATATGTGAAGAATGGGCCTCTCGTCGAGCCTGCGCAGGAACAGGATCTACCTCCACAAATGAAAGGTCTGCTGAAATGGTACAAGGGTTACATAAAAAATAAAAACGCCAACGAATATATTTATGCGGAAGTTAGACATGAGCATCACTTCAAACATTACTATGTACAAATTCATCTGAGTGAATTGTTCCAGCTTTTCAATCTGCGCGAGCTCGACAAATCTATCATCAGTTGCTACGTTCTGTAAGTGATTTATTTCTACCCCATCTCGTTCATATTGCCTGCACTATATATATGTCCTAACTATATTGTTGTGTCCGCTATTATACATGCAGAATGAAGATTAAGGAATGCAGAGTAAGGAACATCCATGATGTTGGGTTCATTGACCCACACATCGTTAATGGATATGTGTTGCGGCATCACCCCGACGACATGGAGGCAGACCTGTGGCAGTTTCTTACAAAGCAGGAACTCAAAAGTGATATTCTATTTCCTTACCATTTTGGGTGAGTGTTTCTGTCTTGAGCACATTCTCTTTTGTTTACTCCATGCATGGTATGTGGCCGGCTAATCGATGAGTTATGCATGACGTACTGTGCATGTATCGTGTCCGCAGGTTTCACTGGATTCTGCTAGTAATTAAAGTTGACACCTCAGAATGTCTCGTCCACGACTCTCTGAATATGGATCCAAAGCTTTGGGGCAACCTGAGAAAAATGATGCAGAAGTAATTATTTTCATTCATTTGCGCTCTATATCGATCGGCCTATTTCGTTCATTTCCTAATATCAAGTAACTAATAACTCTCTTGTTCATTTAATTTTCTTTGCCTCGTAGGGTTTGGAGACGGTTCGTAGATACAAAGGTCGGTGAATTCAAAAAAGAGCTAGAATTCAAAATGTCAAAGGATAAGAATGCTGGGGATATTCAGCCAGCGGGGACCAATCTATGTGGATACTATGTCTGTGAGATGATCCGGAGATACACCTCTGAGCGGGTTCCGAGTGATACCAATGCTCAGAGGAATAACCTCCGGATGATGCTTAGTCCAGAAGCTCGCTTCCGACCACTTCAAGAGGAACTAGCTGGATGGTTCAGGAGGGAAGTCCTCCATCCTAAAGGAGAACACCATTACGAGGACGTAGAACTTTATATGCCTTAAATTATGTATGGAAACTTGTTCAAAATTGTATATGGTCATCCGATGATATTTAATATATACTGTATATTCCTCTTGAATTCTTTTTGGTTCTAATTTCAAATTTGTTTGAAATTATACAATCATATGCATGTATGTAGTAGCGTAGAATATGTGAAACTCCTTCAAAATTAAAATAAAGCATAAAAGAAGTAAAACAATACAAATTAAACAGAAAACAGGTTAGGGGGGGGCAGGTTTAGGGGGGGGCTAAAACCCTAAACCTGCGGCGGTCTTTAGTCGCGGTTGGCCAGAAGAACCGCGACTAAAAGTCCTCCGCCCCGACGGCCACCTGGCGCCCACGTGGACGTGCCTTTAGTCGCGGTTCTTAAGCAACCGCGACTAAAGGGGGAAGCCTTTAGTCCCGCCTGTTTGGTCGCGGTTGCGCAACCGCGACTAATGGCAGTTGCGAACCGCGACCAAAGGCCCTTTTTCCACCAGTGTAGAGTTTGCATAATTGAAACTTCTACTCCCTTGATGCCTCTCATAAGCCTACCAAACATTCACTAGTGTCAAAAACGCTCTTATATTATGGGATGGAGGGAGTAGCTTTTTTTGTCGTTGTCACCTCTTCCTTGTTTGTTGGGGTTGATGCATTCCGCGTTGTACAAATACTTTTTTCTTTCCTTCTTTAATATATATAAAACAACGCAGAAAGAATTCCGTGTTCTCAAGGAAAACAAGCAATGACCAAATTTCCTCTTTGAAATGATGGGAAAGAGATACATAACTATATATTTTTGCTCAAAAGAACATGAGAGAAATACTCGTGAAACTATATAGTATGATTCCTTTAGACAAAGAAGGATCGCTTTATGTTGTTGAGTGATAATAAAATGAAGTTTTCATGTTGCTATTCATAAATAAAAAATACTTTGCTAGTACTTCTACTGCCCATGGGTAAGTGAGAACCAGTCGATCTCCTTGATTCATTATCTCTTTTTTTTTTTGCGATCTCAACAACTTGTATTACTCAATCACAGTATCATTACAATCCTCATCAACTGACTCCAAAACTTCAGGAGGACCTGACCCTAACCAAGTTATAGTCCTATTATTAAGACGACCAAAAGACGCTAACCTATCACTCGCCTTATTTTGGGAACGAGCAATATGAGTAATACAAGCTTGATGAAGGTTCAGTAAACCTCTAATCTCCTTGATTCATTATCATTAATAAAACAATCATAAAGCTTTTGTATGATTATATCTGGCAATAAACTCATTTTTTGAAAGACTGGAAAAAGGAAACATGAATAATAAATTTTCCTTTTCATAAGAATGAGAGATAAATGGTAGCTAACATGCATACGTACATACTCCCTCCGTTTCTTTTTAGCCTACATATAAGATTTGGTCAAAGTCAAACTTTGTAAAATTTGACCAACTTTGTAGGAGAAATCTAAGAGATAATATATTATCCTAGAATGTACCTCTAGGAAGTTTATTATAATTTAGAAGCTCGAAGATGTCCAAAATCTGAGAGATAGTATATTATCCTAGAATGTACCTCGAGGAAGTTTATTATAATTTAGAAGCTTGAAGATGTACATTTAAAAATATATGAAATGTGCAATGCAAGGGGTTTTAATCAAAATAAAAGGTGTTACCCTATCAATTTGGTGATTCGATGGCCCATGTAGAGTTTGACATAACTAGCTAATCAAAACTTCTAGCCCTCCACACCGTTGCCATTTTTCCTTTGTTTGTTGGGGTTGGCGCATTTCTTGCTGTACACTCCCTTTATTCCTAAATATAAGTCTTTTTAGAGACTTCAATATGGACTACATACGGATGTATAGACATAGTTTAGAGTGTAGATTCACTCATTTTGCTTCGTATGTAGTTTATATTATGAAATCTCTAAAAAGACTTATATTTAGGAACGGATGAAGCATAATTTTTAAATCTTTCCTTTCTTTCAAGAAACAACACGGAAAGAATTCCATGATGAAAAAGAAACATGCAATAACTAAATGCCCTCTTTGAAAAGAGGTTAGAGAAATACATAAATTTGTTCTTTGAAAAGAACATGAAAGAAATATGCATAGAACTATATAAGCATTTGCCATGGAAATCACCAACGAAATCGTCAAGTTCTATTAACATTCCAATGAAAGTTGTTGGCTGGGCAGCTCTGCCGTTGTATATACGTATGAATCCTTTCGACAAAGAAAGAAAGAAAAAGATCAATTGTCGTTGTTGAGTTATAACAAAAGGAAATTTTAAGTTGATATTAAGAAAACAAAAGCAGAAATAGAATTATACTAGTGTTGCCCATGGGTAAGTGAGAATTGCTCGATCTCCATGATGGATCTCCCTGATTCATTAATCACTTGTCCACCACCATATTTTTGGGTTCAATTGCCCTTTCATCGCTCAAAAATACATGAAATAAAGGCAGCAAATTTACACATGGTCAAAAAAAATGGGGAAAAAGAATACGAGAGAAGGCCTTTGCCATCTCTCGGTTTGTTAGATGGCCACTTGACTTGTAGCATTAGCATGCTAGCGCGGCGTAGCTCTCCTCCTGTATGGTCTCCAACGTCGGTCGCCGCCTCGACAAGCGACCGCCGCTTATCCGTTGCTTGAGCTCTCCGATCTCCGCCGCAGCCGCCTCGTCGTCCACGGCCATCTCCTCCAACCGCGGCGCCCTGACCGGCGCGAGGTCCGCGTCGGCGGCAACGGAAGCCGCCTCGGGCGGCGCCACGACGATGGCCGCCACCTTGGCCGAGGCAGGCCTCCGGGCGTGAGCCTCCCTGGCGAAAACGGCGGCCAGGCGCGCCACGTCGGCGGGCGCGGCCTTGGAGCCGAGCCGCTTCATGGGGAAGGCGGCGTAGACGCCGCCGAGCTCGAGGTCCTCGTCAGCCGCGAGCGCCTGGATCCGGCGCCCAGCCTGCAGCGCGCGCGCGTCGGCCAAGAAATGGCCCGGCGCCTCGAGCATCAGCTCCGCCGCCGTCGCCGGGGGCCTGACGAGCCTGAGCCCGCCGTCGGGGAGCACGACCCTGGCGCCCTTGGCCGCCCCGGGGATCCTGGCCAGCGTGCAGGACGCGAAGTTCCCCATGCCGAAGAGAGGTCGGAGATAGGATGAAGGAATGAGAGTTGGTGATGGCTTGTGTGTGGCTGCGCTGCCTGGGATCGGTTGCGCGGGAGATATATAGCGGTGGCGTGAGCAAACGCGTGCGATGGGGGATGCGACGACGGTGGCGTGGTGGGTGCGAACAGCGAGAGGAAGAAACGAAAGGTGAGCTGAGTGAGGAGTGGGGTGGTGGTGGCGGCCAGGTGGGCTGGCGTCGTCGCCCGAGTGGATTTGCGCGTGGGGCCGACCGACCACGGGCAGCACTGGACGGGAGTTGGTTCGTTCGTTCGTTCGGCTTCGGTTCGGCCGGTGTGGACGAGAAAGAAACTACCATCGACCGGCAGCGTTTCCACAGTTTGATTGCAAAGGTCTCGACTTTTGGCGAAGTTTCTGGAACACTGGTTTGAGTCTTGCAAGCTGCCTGCCTACCTGCCTGCCCATTGGACAACTTATACATATTACAGCCGGCATTGAAAAAATCAAATGCCTTTTGATAGATAGATGAAAGCAAATCATCGACATCATAAATTGCTCCACGCAAATATACAAGAAACCCTAAATGTGGTGATCTCGATGATTTGCCGAGCGGATAGCCCATGAACGAGTATTACATTTGAAGTCAACCTCCGTTGCAATATTTTCTTTAACTTCATAATATAGTGTTGACTTTCGACATATCATTGATTGGATTTCTCTGAAAACATTCCTTTCTTTCCTAATGTTTTTCTATATCTCTAGGCAGGGATGATTATTAGTTGTTGGCAGGTACGATCAAGTTTCATCTGGAACCTGATGTAATGAGTACCTGGCGGTATGCTTGTGCCCACATTGTGTTCGATTGGCGCGTCTCTCGATGGATCTGACATGCTAGCCACAAGTTGATCAATCAGGATGAGTGGATCTCTTTCTACAAGACGATGTTGGGTCGATCTTGCATCGATCTATAGTGCATGCCGGCAACGACATTGACGGCCCAAGTGGTTATCCAACCAATAATAACATGCGATGCGGGAGGTCCTTGGGTCCAAGAATGGCCGCCAAGAGCATCTCCTGGCACCCCTGTCCCCCCCTATGTTACCACCGACGAAGTGGCATGCTTCTTCATGTTTGGCGGTGTTGATGTGAAACCTGAACCTCACCACCGACGAGTACTC
Organism: Aegilops umbellulata; assembly: GCA_032464435.1. Classification (NCBI taxonomy): domain Eukaryota; kingdom Viridiplantae; phylum Streptophyta; class Magnoliopsida; order Poales; family Poaceae; genus Aegilops; species Aegilops umbellulata. The sequence continues at coordinate 328,909,128 of CP136056.1, read as the reverse complement.
TCTTTTGAAAGAAAGAATTCCGTTTCGCACAGAAAATACTCTCTTGAAATTCTTTTGTTTCTCAAGGACCAAGCTGTAACCAACTTTCTGGCGATCTTCAGAAGAACTCTCCAGACCCCTCCTCCCTGGATGAAGGCCCGAGACCAAGAGTGAGTGGCTTCTACGGCCAAGTCAGTCAGTTAGCGCGGCAGGTCGGTCATTGCTCGAACGCAGTAGGGCAGGGAGCACGAACTCGACCCTCCAGACCGTCAGTACAGGGAACACGCAAACGGAAAGAAGAGAGAAACAAAATCTTTGAGCTGACAAGACGGCACGGACTGTGACAGTGGGTGTGAAACCAGCTAGGCTACTACGAGGTCGTTCAAGGGCTACAGAAACCGACCGGGGGGACCTCGACCGCGCAGCAGCTTGACACCGACTCCGCGGCCAGGCGTGGCTCGCTTGACCGACTCCTCCGAATCAAAAATCACATGACCCAAATGATATGCTAGCAGTAGTAACATGTGTGCTCCTACGTACCTACAGAATACCACTGTCTGCTGCAACTTGCAGAGGCGAATCGATGCGCGGGAATTGATGTCACGGGCGAAGCTGCCGGGAAGGGATCGCGATCCCGGCGGCTGCTGCAAGTTGCGGAGAGCTAGCGCATGACCCCGTGGCCTGGCACATGCAGTGCCACTCCTGTTCCTGTGTGTATGCGTTGTTGCGCCGGTGCCGCGCCGTGTGGACTTGACGGGGCCGGACGGCCGGGACGGGCGCCCTCGGCGTGGGCGGGAGCGTGCACGGCGCCGGTACGAGTGTCCGGAACGGCCAAGCCCGCGGGACGCTGGCTTCCGGTGGTTGGTTGCGGGGGCTGATTATGGGCCGGAGACGTGTCCGCGTCACGCGACGCTGGCCCCTCCGTACTCGGCGTCTCTGTTGTACTCGCCATCCGCCGGTGCCGCGCTGCTGTTGCTGCGTACGCCTTGAGTTGGAGGGCCGCTGTCTATCAATGGCCATCGCCATCCCCATCGCGTAGCCACCAGATAGTTGGGAGTGCGAATGGTTGGCCTCGGTCGCAGGCCTGGTTCGTGGCCTGCGCACTCAGTTTTAAGTGAGTGCTACGACTTTGGTGCGCGGCTGCTGTCGAGGAAAAAACAGCTACTTTTTTTTAGCATAAAAAAAAACAGCTACTTACTAATCTGTGGCTGTTAACTGTGCTAGCAGCACCAGATTTGTGGAGCATTTTCTACGCAGCCATCTGTCGATGTTCTCGTGGTGGGAAATCAGTTCTGCGTCGATGGTGCCATTGAACACTAACGGCAACCCATCCTGACTGAACCATGCGCTGGGCCATGACACATGAGCACATCTCCACTACCGTAGCTTGCACTTCCAGAAACAAATCCACCACCATAACTTCCAAGATTCTGATCCTTGATACGAAGTTCGGTACACCCACGACCACGAGGATTGAAAACAGTGCTGATCAGATTCAAGATGATTCAGTGGACAGTAAGAAACCTATCATCACATGAGGATTAAAACAGTGCCGATCTATATTAATCAAACAGGTTCAAGATGATTCAGTGCCGAGAAAGAAACCTATACATATTAATTATATCTAACCAATGGCAGTACCGAACGGAAGCTGCTGAAGTGCAAGCTTCCTTTGCTGAGTATGGAAACAATCAAATGTGGCAGGGGAACAATCAGAACAGCACTGGGCGACTGTCGTCGACCAACATAGGCAGCAGCTAGTCTCTCACAGTAACAGCCGTCAGGTTTTCAACTTTCACCTACGCAAAGAGTGGAGATCTTGACATGTCTCAGCAGCTTAAACAACTTCTCTTGACAAATAGACGGCCAGCCGCCTTTCTTCGAAGGAATACTCGATCGCCTCCGGCAATGTTGGCTCTGGCTTCTCGTAGACAAGGGAGACAGGAGCGGCTGTGACCTTGTTAGCCACAGCGGGCGTCATTGCCAGCTGCATGGGAGCCGCCACGGTCATCGGGGTCTTAAGGTTCAGTGCTGCTCCAAATGTCTTGGGGTTGGGGGTCCGGTTCTCGTCCTCGGTGTCATTGGTGACAGAGCGCGCAGGAGTGGAGGGGACACTGCTTGGCGGCGGCATGATCTGCGCAAAAGGTTTGCGAGGTGTCTCGGTTTCACGCAAGGCAGTGGCATTGAAAGATAGCTTCTTGATGGGAAGATCGCCAATGTCCAAGCCTCTGCTGGCTGAAATTGTTCACATGCATCAGAGGTTTATGAAGAGAAGAAACTGAGACCTGCATACATGAAACCTCCTGATAGGGGAGGGATGCTTACCAGGGGACAAATGGGCAATGTCTTCAGTTCTCTTGGCAGCACGAACATTCTTGGAATGCAATATGTCTGTTTTGGGTGCTTGCATCGTGGCTCCACCCATGGACACCCTGCGGTTTACACCACCCATGGAGTGCCTAGGCGCCTTCTTTATGCTTTGAGGCTTGGATGGACTTGGCTTTGAGCCGTAGAGAGCTTCCTGCTCAGCTTTGAGTTGATCGTGGAGCTTCTTCTGATCCTGCAGTTATTCAAACTGTTGACTAAAATGCAAAACAGATGCCGTATAATTCAGATAGCAATGCAACTGCACAGTACCCTTTGTCTCTTCTTCTCTTGTTCTTTCTCCTGTCGAACAATCATGTATTCATCCAGCATTGAGAGAAGGCGTACCTGCAAAATAGTTCATGGATAAACCTCGAGGAAGAAGGAAAAACAAACACCGTTTAAAAATGAAGTATCAGTAAATAGACATACGCCATCATATGTGAACTCTTTTCCTCTTTCATTCTCCCAAGCAATGATTTTTGTGGTCAAAACATCTACCATTCCTGCCCAAAGTGAATAAAATGTAAATCAGATGAAGTGATAACAGAAAGAACAAGGAGTACATCATCTGAATATATATATATAACTGGACAAGAAGTTATAACAGATCTCATTCGGCAAGAATACCTGGGATCTTATTAACCAAAATACGAGCTTTCTCAGCCCTCTTGAGCGTCAGATGTGCCCCCTTCCCAGCATTGTAACGATTGTCATCCTAAATATTCCAGTTAAAAGTCATTAGTAGCAAATAAAAGGGAAGAACAATTATCCAAAAAGTGAAGCACAACTGAATATCAAATTGGCCAGCATCCATACTTTGTTGTAATCTTCCAGCCAGGCTTCCTCCTCACATGCATTCAGAAATCTTTCGACCTTCTCAAGAATATCCTTTCGACTGAAAGCTTCATCTTTCACTGTTGCAATGTGAGCCTCAATTTGTTCCAGCACCAATGCAGGATCAATAGCTCCTGTATAGGAAAGGGAAAAGGTGGATGAGGTAGTTTGCCTGATAATTTCCAGGCATGGAGCACACGTTACTGAACACTATCAAGAAGGCGGCAGATGATTTTACCCGACTCAATAGCCTCAATGTTAAATTCATCTGAATATCCTTCCTCGCCAATTAGATGCGCGCGTCTTCTGTGCTCCTCCAGTTCTGATTTCTTTTTCAAAACAAGGTCCTTCATTTTGCTTCCTTTCAATTGCTCAAGCCTTAAAACCTCAGCTTCCACCTACATTATGAGCATAATCTATGAATATTCCTGTCTTAATAGGAACAGGTAGCAATAGCAGCTGTAGGATGAGAGGAATCTCTGCAGGAATAGTGACTCACATAGCTGAGGAAGTCGATCGACAGGGTGTTGGGTTCCGTTATTTCATGCTCCGAGGCAGCAATATTGCACGTTACATTCTGGAACATCTGCTGCTCTTCAATTGGTGTATCCATAAGATTCCATAGTTCTAGCATTGTCGATGCAAAGTCTTGAAGCTGAGAGGTTCATGTCACCAGAGTTAAGGATTGAGTTCAGGTATGCAACACATATTTCAAATTGTAAAATGGTACAGAAAATGCTGACCTTTTGCATCCTCTGAATTTTTATTTCACGAAGTCTATCCACAGCCGATGCTAGTCTCTCGATTGTAGTGTTGCTCAGGTTCTTTGATCCTTCAGCTTCGTCCAGGCTAGGGTGCACCTCATGCACTGTTTGTTTAAAGTCAATGCCAAGCACCTCACATAAGGAATGTAATGTGTTCAAATGATCCATCACTTGCTTTAATCTTTCCCTCTGTCAGAAACAGAAAGACATAGTAAGATTTATATGAGCACTGAACAAAAAGAGCACTGCTATACATGGATAGAGTATGACTGGTGAAAGAATTTGATTGGCAGGAGTGATGATGACCTTCTCTTTCTGAAGGGATTCTAGCTCCTTCGTTAACTCCTCAAACTTTCTTAACGATAGATCAGACTGATCCACAGGTGTTTTAAATGGCACAAAGTCTGAAGGCCTGATTTCGGATGAGATTTTCTTAATCTCCTCGAGGACATGAACGAACTGGTTCCATCTTTCAACCTTTTTAGTCCGCATCTCCTCTAAATATGGGATAATTGCATTCAGCTCCTCCCTTAAACCATGCAACTTCTGGTTTGACTACAAAATAACAGAACAAGAAAACATCAGTTACAGCCTGAATTCCAACAGAAAGTTGAAGGTATTCTGTACAGCAGTTCAAGAGTGTGTTGTATGTACATCGAATTGAACCTTTTTTTTTGCGAAATATAACGAATTGAGCCGCCATCACATATTCATGTAGTAGTTTATCAAGTCTCAAATACAACAGATTATGAGTACCATTCATTTTTTTCCGATAAAGGACATTTTTATTGACTCAAAATATAGCATCAAGCGGATACAAAGCATGATGAGCAACGCCCGGCCTCTCCATAACTAAGATGCACACACGGCCAAACAAAAACAAACTATGAGTGCCATGCATATACAGTGAATTCAATAGTGATCACATAACCCAAACAGTAGTATTCTAGTTACAATGGCTGTAGAATAGTTGAAGTGTAGGGAACTGTATGCTTATTGGCTCAACTCAAAGTGAAAGGGGAAATGAAGTTGTATTTACATATTTCCGGGTATATACTAACATATTAGTAAAAGAAGTAATGAAGAGATTAGTTGGTGATGGCCTGTTACTGTCAATTGCTTCCTCTATCAAACGGAGTGTTGGACACATTGTCCCTTCCAGCAGTAATCGTATTTGATTTATTTTATCTTAGCTATTAGAGGGTACAAAACTAAGTGCAGTTTTCAGATTGCTGCTAAAATGCCCTTCCATAATTTATCCATAATTTTTATCCATAATTGGCACTATTATCCTTCTTTTCTTTTCATTTGCTAGGAATAATTAGCACTATTCGCTATGGCAGCATACTACACTAGTGGAGGTGGAGCCAGGAACAAACCTGCCTGACGTGAACCGGCGGCTCGCCTATGGCCGAGCAGATGCCGGCGAGCTCAGCCTCAGCCTCGGCGATGGATTGCCGCAGCTGAGCCCTGCATCTGTTGGCCTGGTCGACCTTCCTCCTGTAGACATCGAGGCATTCCTGCTCAAGCTCCAGCAGCGTCTTGTCCCGCACCGTGTCGGGCTCACCGACCTCATCCCAAATCACCTGAAACCGGAAACAACTCTCAGTCCCTGGAGGCAGCCGCGGGGGGAACAAGCACAAACAGCGCAGCAAACACCGCGGATCGGGAAGCCACGACGTACGTTGAGCTCGAGGAGAAGCGAATCGCACGGGTGGAGCTGCTGCTGGTGGTCTCTCACCGCGCTACCCATCGCCAGGAGCAATCTGCAAGGTGGGTCAAAGATCAAATCCGACGCCGTGGCAGGCAACCTACGGCCGCGCGTAGCAGACCGGGGAGACGGAATCGCCGGTGGACCTAGGGTTTCCGCCTCGCTCACGGGGAGCGAGCGAGCGGGCAGATCCAGCCCGAGGAAACCGCGGGCGAGGCTCGAACGGCCCGGGGGGTTCGGGGCTTACCTCTCGGCGCGGTATCGGCGAGCCGGCGGTGGGAGCGCGCGGTGGTGGCCGCCGGAGGGGTCGGGGTCGCGCGGCTGGGTCCTGGGATGCGAGCGAGAGAGCGGAGGAGGATGAGTGGGGGAGGGAGAGTGATTTGAAATGGTTTGAAACAGGGGAGAGGGAGGGGGCAAGAAGAGTGGAGAGGAGTGCGGGGATCGGAATGGAAAAATCGGAAGGAATCAACGGAGGGAGGGGGACAGCCGCAGAGAGACGTTAGCGGAGGTCTTTATTACGCAGGCTCAGGAGGGATCGCATCCAGGGGCCTCCGTTTTGAATTCAACGGCCGGGATGGGAGGCTCATCCGGCCGTTTGGACTTGCCAGGTCGGCTGCCGATTGGGTACGTGCGCCGGGAGCGGTGACGGATGGAGCCCACTCCTGGGTTGCCACGTGTGGACCGCGGAGCTGACTAGTTGCTTCTTTGTGACAGCAGTTTGCGAGGAGCAAGAGTTAATGTTTTGTCACAGTACACTTTTTTTTTTCGTAGAGTTAATGCTTTGTTACTACAAAAATGCACCGAATCAGCAACAGGGTTGTTTCTTTTGCTGCCAAAAATGACGAGCCAGAATTTGGTAAGAATGCACAAACGTGCAACACAGCCAAAAAGTTGGAGGGAGATGGTGAATCGAATTTGGTAAATGAAATAAATATACTTTTCCATTGTAAATTAACTGAAGTTCTAGCTTTTCATCAAATTAAATTTCTTTAAATTTGATATAATCGGAATTAGTTTGCAATGGAGAAGGTAGCCTATGATGCCAGTTTTTTTATTATAAAGGGTGGATTTTATTGATTCATAATGTCGCATTAATAAAATGCAAGCATCATGAGTAAACACCCGGCCTCTCATAATTATGATGCACACAACCAGCATCAACTTGCACACACAAACAAGAAAAACGCAAACTCCGAAAGACTTGTTGAAGCGAACTCAATCATGAATCGACCATCAACATCAACCACTACGGATGAGAGCACCCCGACTGAGAAAAGTGTTTCAACGATGAGTCTCCAAGGAGGAAACGACACATGAGTGCCGCCATCGCTAAACCCATCCATGGAGGCTAGATCTTTTCGTAATAGAGAATAAGAGCTTGACTTTGCTAATGGAAAATTTTACTAGCATTTGTCCAATATTCAGAATATGAAATGCCATTGAGTTTTATGTTAGGGTTAATTACCATGTGTTAATTATTTAAACCATCCTTAAGGAACCGTTGGGCGGTTGCTAATTTGGCAACTGCTGCCCTCTCTTGGTCAAGAGCCACATTATATTGGTGTCCCTTATAATTGTACATAAAGATTGGGAGACAGTTTATTATCACTCTACTTATTTCACACGTTCCTTCGTGTGCACCTCTCGTCAACCACTTGTCTCTATGGGACTGCTATCTGTCTTAAACATATCTATTATTTTTGTATTATTCATGGGTATTTGTCATCATTTATGCAAAGTTTTGAACTTTATCTAACCAAATATTAATAAAGTATCCAACATCAGATTATGTTTTCTAGGATGTGTTTGCTTACCTGCATTGGCTTTTTTTTTCTTTGCATCTGTGGCTCATATGGGCCTGGTTGAGGTAATGCAAGATGAAAACCATGTTCTGCACACTGTTTTGTTGCATGCATATAAGTTGGCTGCATTAGGAAAGCAACTTTACTCTGGCGTTTGGTGGCCTGCAATGGCCAGGCTGATGCATAGGCACGGTGTTTAGTTGCATACACTAGACGTGATTAAGGGTTAACAACTACACATGACACACAGAGTAATACTTGTAGGGTAATGCGGCAGAAAATAAAAATAATTCGTACTAGAACATGCCTAGGACCATCATAAAGAAGCATACAAGGTTTGATCTGATCATTGCCGACTCGTAGCGTGACGGAAGGAGAGTTAGTGCAGATCCGTGCAGCTAGGATTTTACAACCTCCCAACCGCGAGGATATTCTCCCTCAGACAGTCCCTCGGATAGCCCTCCGAAAGGCCCTTCATACGTCCATTTTACATCATGTTTTCCTACTGTTATTTATAGTGTTTTTATGAAATATAATACTTTGGGGGGTAATTCTAATGCCTTTTCTCTCATAACATGTAAGGTTTACACAGAGAGGGAGAATACCGACAGTTGGAATTCTGGACCTAAAAAAGCTATGTCAGAGATACCTATTTTGCACATCTCTAAATGAGCTGAAATTTTAGGGAGAATTATTTTTGAATATATAATAAATATTGGATAGAAGAACTACCAGAGGGGGCCACCCAAGTGCCCACAAGGCACCAGGGCACGCCTCCAGGCGCGCCCTGGTGGGTAGAGGGGGCCCTGGCCCACCTCAGGTGCCCATCTTTTGGTACATAAGGTCTTTTGACCTAGAAAAAAATAAGTAGAGGACTTTCAGGATGGAGCACCGCCGTATCGAGGAGGAACTTGGGAGGAGCACTTTTGCCCTTTGACAGAGCGATTCCGTCGGGAGAACTTCCCTCCCAGAGGGGGAAATCGAAGCCATCGTCACCACCAACAACCCTTCCATCTTTGGGAGGCCAATCTTCATCAACATCTTCAACACCACCATCTCATCTCAAACCCTAGTTCATCTCATGTGTTCAATCTTTGTATCAAAACCTCAAATTCGTACTTGTGGGTGACTAGTAGTGTTGATTACATCTTGTAGTTGATGCTAGCTGGTTTATTTGGTGGAAGATCATATGTTCAGATCCATTATGTTATTTAATATCCCTCTGATCTTGAGCATGAATATTATTTGTGAGTAGTTGCATGACTTTGTTCTTGATGCCATGGGAGAAGTTATGTTGCAAGTAATCATGTGAATTTGGTATTCGTTCGATATTTTGATGATATGTATGTTGTGATTCCCTTAGTGGTGTTATGTGAACGTCGACTACATGACACTTCACCATCTTTAGGTCTAAGGGAATGCATTGTGGAGTAGTTATTAGATGATGGGTTGCTAGAGTGACAGAAGCTTAAACCTAGTTTATGCGCTATTCCATAAGGGGCTGATTTGGATCCATATGTTTAATGCTATGGTTAGATTGTTATCTTAATTCTTCTTTCGTAGTTGCAGATGCTTGCGAGGGAGTTAATCATAAGTGGGATGCTTGTTCAAGTAAGAACAAAACCCAAGCACCGATCCACCCACATATCAAATTACCAAAGTAGCGAACGTGAATCAAACAAACGTGACGAAAGTGACTAGATTAAATTCCCGTGTGTCCTCAAGAACGTTTTACTTATTATCTGAGACTGTTCTGGCCTGTCCTTTGCCACAAAAAGGATCGGGCTACCTTGTTGCACTTATTGTTACTATTGTTACTTGTTACAAATTATCTTGCTATCAAACTACCTATTACCGACAATTTCAGTGCTTGCAGAAATCACCTTGCTGAAAACCACTTGTCATTTCCTTCTGCTCCTCGTTGGGTTCGATACTCTTACTTATCGAAAGGACTACGATTGATCCCTATACTTGTGGGTCATCAGCCCTCGGACAACCCTTTGGGAGGCTCTCAGACAAATCCCCGGACAGAACTTCGGAGTATCTCTCGAACTAAGATCAAAACTACGACCTCTCAACTGGATTGCACACATCTGGTGTCAACTATCCAGCAGGGCGTCACCATCATGAACTAGGCCCTACCGAAGACTAGACAACCTTTTGGCATATGAAACTATTTCGTGTAGAGAGAGATAGAAAGCCAGATCACTGCATGGCATGAGTTGAGTGAGACCTTTAGTGAAGTGAAGAGATCTCTCCACCTCTATTTGTTGTGGGAGGCAAGGGGTGTTGGAACATGAGGTACGCCACGCTAGCGCCAAATAAAAAAATTATACCGCGCACCCAAGATCATGCTGCTGGAACTAGATCACGGGATTGGGTTTACTACTAGACGCGTAGTCACCACAGCGGAAGTAGAGTTGGTGATGCATGTAGTCGATCTCCCGAGGCATCTCCTCCTCACGCCGTCGATCTCCCGTGAACAGCGAAGACCCTGAATAGTGATCTCCCGCGAACGGCACCTCGCGGTTCCCTCGAACAGTTCGTCCAAGCACCGCAGATGCAATGCCTCCAAGGTATTCACATGTATGGGGAGCAGCGTCGGGCGACGGACTGCTAGGTCGAGTCACGCGACATGGGGCGTGGGGAGCGACAGGGGCTCTGGAGGGAGGAAAGATGAATCCTAAGTGGTGCGCCCACTCCCCTATATATAGACGTTTGAGATGGGCTCAATACTTGACGCTCACTAGGAGTCTAAACCCATTTCCACTCAAATCCAATCTGAATGGGTTGCAGCCCCTTAAGTGTGTGACCCTATAGGTTCACGTACACATGGACACAACCCGGGTTGATAGTTGGTAGTGGGTCCTAACAGAACGTGCAAACTCCCATGTGTCTTCAAAGTCGTTAAACGAACCTTGACAATGCGTTATATGCAACCCTCCTTTTGCCTTACGATATATGCTGTCGAGCTCAAGGCGAGTACTTGTCGCCCTTGCGGTAGCTCGACCTCTCTTCCCAAAACTATGATATAGATTCCCAAACCGGGTTTACACTTAACCCAAGTCGCATGGCCAATCTTTCCGAATCTGATCACTCGAGAGGGCCTAGAGAATATCTCTCCAAATAGGAGGGGCAAATCCCATCTTGGCCAGCCATGTCCCGCGGCAATCCTCACGACTCACCCGAAAGCTACCTTTATAAGTACCCAGTTACGGAGTAGCGTTTGATAGACCCTAAGTGAATCGAACCTCATCCTGAGAACATGCGAGGACCTCAGGTCTAGGACATGGTGTAGACATTGTACTTGAGACTAACAATGACAATATCTCGCTACGTCTCCAAGTGGGTCTGTCTGACTCGATGATCTCCATCCCCTATTCCAAACTATTAGTTTAGCACCTCCATGCACATGACTTATGAAACATAATTGCTACTTGTGAGCAGCATTGGCATTTTCTCGAAGAGGAGAGGATGATGTAGTACAATAGAAATAAGTATTTCCCTCAGTTAAGAACCAAGGTTATCAATCCAGTAGGAGAAGAATGCGAAACCTCGTTAGCATCACCTACACACAAAAGAAAATACTTCCACCCAACACGATCAAGGGGGTTGTCAAATGCCCTCGACGGTTATTTGCAAGGATCAAATCTCGTAGCGGTCGATAGATAAAATAAAATACAAAATAAAATAATGGTAATAAAGTTGCAGAAAAGTATTTTTGGATTTTATATATGATAAAGGTAGACCTGGGGCTATAGTTTTCACTAGAGACTTCTCTCTCGAACAAAGAGCGTACAGTGCGTAAACAAATTACTGTTGGGCAATTAATAGAAAAGCGCATAGTTATGACGATATTCAAGGCAATGATCATGTATATATGCATCACGTCCGAGACAAGTAGACCGACTCCTGCATGCATCTACTGCTATTACTCCACCCATCGACTATTATCCAGCATGCATCTAGAGTATTAAGTTAATAAAAACAGAGTAACGCCTTAAGCAAGATGACATGATGTAGACAAAGTAAATCCAACCAATATGAATAAACCTCGTCGTTTCCCCTTTAATGGCAACAATACAAATATGTGTCTTGTCCTCTACTTTTTCACTGGGATATAGAGCACCGCAAGATTGAACCCATTACAAAGCACCTCTCCCATTGCAAGATAAATCAATCTAGTTAGCCAAACCAAACGGTTAGATCGTGGAGAAATACAAAGCTATAATAACCATGCATTAAAGAATGCAGAGAAGACTCAGTTTATATTCATGAATAATCTGGTCATGAACCCACAACTCATCGGATCCCAATAAACACACCGCAAAAGAATATTAGATCAAATAGAACTCCAATAAGATTGAGGAGAACATTGTATTGAAGATCAAAGAGAGAGAAGAAGCCATCTAGATACTAGCTATGGACCCGTAGGTCTGTGGTGAACTACTCACACATCATCGGAAGGGCAGCAAGGTTGATGTAGAAGCCCTCCATGATCGATTCCCCCTCCGACAGAGTACCGAAAAAGGCCTCCTGATGGGATCACGGAAGAACAGAAACTTGCGGCGGTAAGAAAAAGTATTTTGGGTGGCTCTCTGTTGGTTTCCCGATTTTAGAGAATTTATAGAGGTGGAATTAGGTCAGACGGAGCCACGAGGGGCCCAGAAGGCATCAGGGTGCACCCTGTTGCCTTGTCGTCTCCTCGTTTGCCTTCTGGTCTCCTTCCAAAGCTTCTAGGGTCTCTCTTTTCCAGAAAAAAATCGTCAAAAAGTTCTTTAGCGTTTGGACTTTGTTTGGTACTGATTTCCTAGAAAACCAAAAAAATGCAAAAAAACAACAACTGACACTTGGCACTGGGTTAATAGGTTAGTCCCAAAAAATGATGTAAAACTGCATATAAAACATCCAAGATTGATACTATAAAAGTACGGAACAATAAAAAATTATAGATATGTTGGAGACATATCAATAGTCATCAACTGAATCGTATACTAGTCAAGGGTATGTGTCCGCATAACCTTATCAACTAGGGACCATTAGAACGATCATCATACAATACATAGTTCCACAACAAGTGACATACTTATTGATACATATCATCGATGATGTTCAAGGACAATACAAAAGACTGATGAATACATAGGGAAATATCATCAGCACATGATTGCCTCTAGGGCATATCTCCAACAGTCTCCCACTTGCAGTAGAGTCAATCATTTAGGCATCATATTTCCATGGACCTCATGTGCACCTCATATGCTTCGGCTGTGGGAGAGGCTTCGTCAATGGATCAGCAACATTTGCATCCATGTGTACCTTGGATATGTTTACATCACCTCTCTCAACAATGTCGTGAATAAGGTTAAAACGCCTGAGTATGTGTTGGTTTTATGATGGTTTCGTGGTTCCTTTACTTGTGCCATAGCACCACTATTATCACACACAGATCCAATGGATTGGACGAGCTCTGAACCACACCAAGATCAAAAATAAAATTCTTCACCCAAACACCTTCTTTTGCAGCTTCAGAAGCCGCAATGTACTCAGCCTTTGTTGTAGAATCAAATATCATATCTTGCTTGGAACTCCTTGATGTCTACTACACAACCTTCTTCTTGTAGACGTTGTTGGGCCTCCAAGTGCAGAGGTTTGTAGGACAGTAGCAAATTTCCCTCAAGTGGATGACCAAAGGTTTATCAATCCGTGGGAGGCGTAGGATGAAGATGGTCTCTCTCAAACAACCCTGCAACCAAATAACAAAGAGTCTCTTGTGTCCCCAACACACCCAATACAATGGTAAATTGTGTGGGTGCACTAGTTCGGCGAAGAGATGATGATACAAGTGCAATATGGATGGTAGATATAGGCTTTTGTAATCTAAAAATATAAAAACAGCAAGGTAGCTAATGATAAAAGTGAGCACAAACGGTATTGCAATGCTAGGAAACAAGGCCTAGGGTTCATACTTTCACTAGTGCAAGTTCTCTCAACAATAATAACATAATTGGATTATATAACTATCCCTCAACATGCAACAAAGAGTCACTCCAAAGTCACTAATAACGGAGAACAAACGAATAGATTATTGTAGGGTATGAAACCACCTTAAAGTTATTCTTTCAGATCGATCTATCATAGAGTTCGTACTAGAATAACACCTTAAGACACATATCAACCAAAACCCTAATGTCACCTAGATACTCCAATGTCACCTCAAGTATCCATGGGTATGATTATACGATATGCATCACACAATCTCATATTCATCTATTCAAACCAACACAAAGTACTTCAAAGAGTGCCCCAAAGTTTCTACCGGAGAGTCAAGACGAAAACGTGTGCCAACCCCTATGCATAAGTTCATGAAGTCACGGAACCCGCAAGTTGATCACCAAAACATACATCAAGTAGATCACGTGATATCCCATTGTCACCACAGATAAGCACATGCAAGACATACATCAAGTGTTCTCAAATCCTTAAAGACTCAATCCGATAAGATAACTTCAAAGGGAAAACTCAATCCATTACAAGAGAGTAGAGGGGGAGAAACAGCATAAGATCCAACTATAATAGCAAAGGTCGTGATACATCAAGATCGTACCACCTCAAGAACACGAGAGAGAGAGAGAGAGAGAGAGAGAGATCAAGCACATAGCTACTGGTACATACCCTCAGCCCCGTGGGTGAACTACTCCCTCCTCGTCATCGAGAGCGCCGGGATGATGAACATGGCCACCGGAGAGGGTTCCCCCCTCCGGCAGGGTGCCGGAACAAGGTCCGATTGGTTTTTGGTGGCTACAGAGGCTTGCGGCGGCGGAACTCCCAATCTATTCTGTTCCTCGATGTTTTTAGGGTATATGGATATATATAGGCGAAAGAAGTCGGTCAGGGGATCCATGACGGGCCCACAAGGGTGGGGGCGCGCCTCCCTGCCTCGTGGCTTCCTCGAAGCTTCCCTGATGTCTACTCCAAGTCTCCTGGATTGCTTCTGTTCCAAAAATAACTCTCCCGAAGGTTTCATTCCGTTTGGACTCCGTTTGATGTTCCTTTTCTTCGAAACACTGAAATAGGCAAGAAACAACAATTTGGGCTGGGCCTCTGGTTAATAGGTTAGTCCCAAAAACAATATAAAAGTGCTTAGTAAAGCCCATAAACATCCAAAACAGATAATATAATAGCATGAATACTTCATAAATTATAACATATCACTCCTACAGCTGACTTCTCCTCCGTTTAAAATGAACACAAACCCAGATTGCGATCGACTATCATCCCTATCAGTTTGGAAACTAGCACCGGTGTAACTCTTTACAACGAGGTCATCCTCACCTCCATAAACCAGGAACATATCATTAGGCCTTCTCAAGTACTTAAGGATATTCTTAACCGCTGTCTAGTGACTCTCACCTGGATCATCCTGGTATCTGCCCACTACGCTTAGAGCAAAGCTAAAATTGGTACGAGTATATACCATAGCATACATGATAGACCCGATGACCGAAGCATACGAAATCCCATCCATGTGTCTTCGCTTATCAGGAGTCGACGGACTCTGAGTCTTGCTAAGACTAATTCCATTTGACATGGCCAATAAACCCCTCTTGGCATCTTGCATGTTGAACCGCTTCAACACCTTGTCAATATACGCACTCCGACTTAATCCAATAAGCCTTCTCAACCTATCTCTATAGATCCTGATTCCCAGAAGATAAGCTACTTGTCTCAAGTCCTTCATCGAAAAACTATTTTTCAATGAGTCCTTGACAGATTCAAGCATTTGAACATCATTTCCAATCAACAATATGTCATCCACATATAAGATCTGAAATGCGACTGAGCTCCCACTAACCTTCTTGAACACACAATGATCACAATCGTTATTGATGAAGCCAAATTCTTTGACTGCTTCATTAAAATGAATGTTCCAATTCCGAGATGCTTGCCTCAATCCATAAATGGATCTCTGAAGCTTGCATACCATGCTAGAATTCTTTGGGTCGACAAAACCCTCAGGCTGTGTCATATACATGTCTCGGTTAATTTTTTATTAAGGAAAGTCGCTTTGACATCCATGTGCCTTATCTCATAGTCGAAATATGCAGCTATAGCAAGAATGGTCTGAATTGATTTAGGCATCACTACTGGTGAGTAAGTCTCATCATAGTCAACTCCTTGAACTTGTCGATGACCTTTAGCGACAAGTCAAGCCTTATGGACCGTGACATTTCTGTCTATATCAGTTTTCTTCTTAAAGATCCATTTGCACCCAATGGCTCGAACGCCATCTGGTAGATCAACCAAGTTCCAAACTTGATTGTCATCCAAGGACTTAAATTCGGATCTCATGGCCTCAAGCCATAACCCGAAATCAGGGCTCTCCATCGCTTCCGCATATGTTGTCGGCTCGTTGTTCTCCAAGAACAACACATTGCGGTCGTGCATATTGTGCAACCTTTCTGACCTCCGTGGAACCCGCGTCGACTCCACTACGGGTTCCCTCACTAACTCTGGTGTGAACGAATCACCTACCGGAACATCCTCGTGTGGTTCTCGAATTTCTTCGAGTCAGACCGTCCTCCCACTAGCCTTCCCGATTGAGAAACTCTTTCTCAAGGAAAACTCCATGTCGTGCGAGAAACAATGTGCCCTCTTAAAGGTTGTAGAAGTAACATCCCAAGGTTTCCCTTGGATATCCCACAAATATGCACTTGTCCGATATGGGTGTGAGCTTGTCCGACTGGAGTCGCTTGACTATGCTTCACAACCCCAAATTTTTAGAAAAGACAAATTGTGAATCTTTGCAGTCCATATCTCATATGGTATCTTATCTACGAACTTAGATGGTACCCTTTTTAGTGTGAAAGCTGCAACTTCTAGAGCGTATCCCCAAAATGACAAGGGTAAATTCGAGTGACTCATTATTGATCGAACCATGTCTAATCAAGTCCGATTCCTCCGTTCTGACACACCACTTCTCTATTGCGGTGCCAGTGGAGTGAGTTGTGGAACTATTCCATGACTCTTCAGATGATCATCAAAGTCGTGGCTCATATACTCACCACCATGATCAGATCGTAGAAGTTTGATTGCCTTGCCAAGTTGATTTTCCACTTCGTTCTAAAACTCCTTGAATTTTTTAAAAGTTTTTGACTTGTGCCTCATCAAGTAGACATATCCATACTAAAGTCGTCGGTAAAAGTCACGAAGTACTGGAAACCACCTATGGTCGTCGTGCTTATTGGTCCACAAACATCATGATACGTCCATTTTACATCATGATTTTCTACTGTTATTTATAATATTTTTATACATAATAATGCTATTTGGAGTAATTCTAATGCCTTTTCTCTCATAATATCCAAGGTTTACACAAAGAGGGGGAATGCCAGCAGCTGGAATTTTGGACGTGAAAAAGCTATGTCAGAGTTACCTATCTTCACATCTCCAAATGAGTTGAAAATTTACGGAGAATGATTTTGGAATATGTTAAAAATACTGGAGCAAATAACTACCGGAGGGGGGCCACCTGGTGAGCACAAGACACCAGGGCGCGCAAGGCCCCCAGGCGCGCCCTGGTGGGTTGTGCTCAACCTAGCCCACCTCAGGTGCCCATCTTCTGGTATATAGGTCATTTTGACCTAGAACAAATAAGGGGAGGACTTTTGGGACGAAGCGACGTCGTCTCGAGTCGGAACTTGGGCAGGAGCAATTTTGCCCTCTGGCGGAGCGATTCTGCCGGGGGAACTTCCCTCCTAGAGTGGGAAATCAAAGCCATCGTCATCACCAACGACCCTCTCATCTTGGGGAGGGCAATCTCCATCAACATATTCAACAACACCATCTCCTATCAAACCCTAGTTCATCTCTTGTGCTAAATCTTTGTACCGGAACGTCAGATTGGTACTTGTGGGTGACTAGTAGTGTTGGTACATCTTGGAGTTGATTACTATATGGTTTATTTGGTGGAAGATTATATGTTCAGATCCATTATGCTATTTAATACCCCTCTGATCTTGAGCATGATTATCATTTGTGAGTAGTTACTTTTGTTCTTGAGGTCACAGGAGAAGTTGATGGCAGCTGGAACTACGTCGGTATTTCCCCGAAGAGGGAGGGATGATGTAGCACAACGACGGTAGAGTATTTCCCTCAATTATGAAACCAAGGTATTGAACCAGTAGGAGAACCAAGCAACACAATGTAAGCAACACCTGCACACAAATAACAACACCTCGTAACCCGACGTGTTAAAGAGGTTGACAATCCCTTTCGGGTAACGGCGTCAGAAATTGGCAAGTTGATGGGAGAAAGTTGTAATAGATTGAAATAATAGATCGCAAACTAAATAAAGTGCAGCAAAGTATTTTTGTATTTTTGGTTTAATAGATCTGAATAAAAATGCAAAGGAAAAGTAGATTGCAAGGCAAATATATGAGAAAGAAGACCCGCGGGCCGTAGGTTTCACTAGTTGCTTCTCTCGAGAAAAATAGCAAACGGTTGGTAAACAAATTACTGTTGGGCAATTGATAGAACTTCAAATAATTATGATGATATCCAGGCAATGATCATTACATAGGCATCACGTCCAAGATTAGTAGACCGACTCCTGCCTGCATCTACTACTATTACTCCACACATCGACCGCTATCCAGCATGCATCTAGTGTATAAGTTCATGGAAAAAACGGAGTAATGCAATGAGAACGATGACATGATGTAGACAAGATCCGTTTATCTATATGGAGGTAGATATAGATCCCATTTTTTAATCCTTAGTAGCAACGATACATACGTGTCGTTTCCCCTTCTATCACTGGAATCGAGCACCGTAAGATCGAACCCACTACCGGGCACCTCTTCCCATTGCAAGATAAATAGATCAAGTTGGCCAAACAAAACCCAAATATCGGAGAAGAAATATGAGGCTATAAGAGATCAAAAAAACTCAAATAACTTTCATGGATAAAAAAAGATATGTCTGATCATAAACTCGAAGTTCGTCAGATTCGAACAAACACACCGCAAAAGAGTTACATCATATGGATCTCCAAGAGACCATTGTATTGAGAATTCAGCGAGCGAGAGAGAGAAAGCCATCTAGCTACTAACTACGGACCTGAAGGTCTACAAGGAAGTACTCACGCATCATCAGAGATGCACCAATGGAAGTGGTGAACCCCTCCGTGATGGTGTCTAGATTGGATCTGGTGGTTCTGGACTCTGCGGCGGCTGGATGAATATTTCAACGCTTGTTCTAGGGTTTCTGGAGTATTGTGGTATTTATAGATCAAACAGGCGGTCCGGGGGCACCCAAGGTAGGCACAACCCACCAGGGCGCGCCTGGGCCTCCTGGCGCGCCCTGGTGGGTTGTGCCCCCCTCGGGGCACCCCCCAGGTGCAACCAGGGCCCATTGCCTTCTTTCTGGCCCATAAAAAATCTTCGTGGAGTTTCATGGCATTTGGACTCCGTTTGATATTGATTTCCTGCGATATAAAAAACATGGAAAAAACAGCAACTGGCACTTGGCACTATGTCAATAGGTTAGTACCAAAAAATGATATAAAATGACTATAAAATGATTATAAACAACATGGAACAATAAAAAATTATAGATATGTTGGAGACGTATCAGCATCCCCAAGCTTAACTCCTACTCGTCCTCGAGTAGGTAAGTGATAAAAATAGAATTTTTTTATGTGGAGTGCTGTTCATCAAGTCATAACATATTCTTTTCTTTATAGCATGGACATTTGGACTTTTATGTGATTCAAAGAAATAGTCTAGTTTTGATATAATAATTTAGATACTCAAGCATATCAACAAGCAACCATGTCTTCAAAATATCAACGCTAAAATAAGTTATCCCTAGCCCATCATGCTCAAACATTGATCCATTCATGAAACACACTCGAATATTAACTACACCCAATACTTGAGCACGATCATATTGCCTCCTAGTTGGTGCTTTTTATGAGAGAAGATGGAGACTCAAATTTCAAAAAATAAAAATTGCATAAAGTAAAAAATAAAGGCCCTTCACAGAGGGAAGTAGGGATTTGTAGAGGTGTCAGAGCTCAAAGCAAAAAAATAGAGATAAAAACATTTTGGGAGGTGTATCCATCCCACCAAAGAAAACGAATTAGAGTTCCGAACACTTTCCATGCTAGATATGCCATAGGCGGTTCCCAAACAGAAAATAAAGTTTATTCCTTTTTCCACCATTCTTTCACTTTCCATGGCTAGCCGTATCCATGCGTGCCCTCCCTACCAACACTTTCCAAGGAATTTATTATTTGACAACATAAAGTAAATTCATTTTTTTTGCATTTCGGGACTGGGCATCCCTAAGACCTTTGACTTACTCTCGTGCAATGAAAAGTGAATAAACACTCATCTTGAGAATAACACATCTAGCATGGAAAATATTAGCCACTTGTTACCGTTCCGCGAGCGAAACAAACACACAAAGAGAAGTTTATTTTGAAAATTAGAGATGGCACATGCAAATTTACTTAGAACGGTAAAAGAATACCGCATATAGGCAAATATAGTGGACTCATGTGGCAAAACTGGTTTAAAGGATTTTGGATGCACAAGTAGAGGTCATACTTAGTGCAAAATGAAGGCTAGCAAAAGATTGGGAAGCGACCAACCAAGAAACGAATAATCTCATAAGCAAGCATTAAGCATAATTAATACCGAATAATGCACCACAAGTAGGATATAATTTTCACTGCATGATTATTGACTTTCGTGCATGCATAGGGAATCACAAACCTTAACACCAATATTCCTACTAGAGCACAATTACTCATCAACATACTCCCTCCTTTCCGGTTTATAGGGCTCACCTCAACTTTTTTGTTTTTCCAATTTATAGGGCTCATCTCCATCTCATTTTTAGTTTCCGAGACACATTAAATCTTTGCATGTAAGAATTAAAAAGGAACACACCAATGCATGTAATGTTTCTACTTATCTAGTGGCCAAGCATGCATGCACTACAATTAATCCAATTTAATGCATGAGTTTAATTGGGGTAGTTTTGTAAAGTACAAGATACATTCCTCCACTCACAAAATGCCTTTATTGATGAGATTTCAGATTTGAGCCTTATAAACCGGAAAAGAGGGAGTAACTCACATATCACATCATCATATCTCAAAACTATTACCAAGAATCAAGTTTATTTTGTCCAATGATCTTCATGACATTTTTTACCTTATCCTTCTTGGATACCTATCACTTTGGGACTAATTTTCATGTGTTTCTTTTCATAGGCTCCAACAAATATTAGTGAAGATCATGAGCATAACAAATTTTCTTTCTCTCAAATTAATTTAAGTGAAGTAAGAGAGAATTTCTTCAGAATTTTACTAACTCTCAAATAAATCTAAGTGAAGCAAGAGAGCATTTCTTCAAAAATAACAAAGCACACCGTGCTCAAAAAGATATAAGTGAAGTACTAGAGCAAGTCCTAGCTCATGAAGGATTTAAGTGAAGCATAGAGAGCAATTCTAACAAGTCATGATATAATTTTGGCTCTCTCCAATAGGTGTGTCCAACAAGGATTGATGACTTAAAACACAAAATAAAACAAGCAAAGACACATATCATACAAGATGCTCCAAGCAAAACACATATCATGTGATGAATAAAAATATAGCCTCGAGTAAAATACCGATAGTTGTTGGAAGAAAGCGGGGATGCCACTCGGGGGCATTCCCAAGCTTAGTTGGTTGCTCATTCTTGGATAATATCTTGGGATGCCAGGGCATCCCCAAGCTTAGGATCTTACATCCTTCCTTCATCCATCGTAAGATAATAAAAACTTGAAAACTTCAATCACACAAAACTCAACAAAACCTTCGTGTGATCCATTAGTGTAATAAAAATAAACCACTACTATAAGTGTTGTATCAAATCAACTCATATTTGTTTTTGTATTATATCTACTGTATTACAACTTTTCTATGGCAAAAACTCATCAAAAAACCCATAGAGCCACCAAAATAAGAACACAACACAAAGAAAACAGAATCTGTCAAAACAGAACAGTCTGTAGCAATCTGATTTAAACGAATACTTCTGGAACTCCAAAAATTCTACCAAAATAGGATGACCAGGGTAATTTGTATATTAATATTTTGCAAAAATAATCAGGTCAAAATCTCTTTCTGAATAAAAATGAGAATTAAGTTCGTCAGCATAAAGTTTCTGTCTTTTTCAGCAAGATCAAACAACTATCACCCAAGAAGATCCTATTGGTTCTAGTTGGTACAAACACTAACTAAAACAAAAAACACAATCATAGCAGTAGCATAATTGTGCTAACACTCAAGAACAGAAAGCAAAAAGCAAAAATAATTTTATTCATTAGGTTGCCTCCCAACAAGCGCTATAGTTTTACGCCCTTAGCTAGGCATAAAGCAAGGATCTAAGTTTTGTCATCTTTGCTTCGAGATCCATAAGTTGCCCTCATGATTGATTCATAAGGTGGCTTAATTATAGTTATAGGAAAGTGTTCCATCCCTTTCCTCAAAGGAAATTGGAACTGAATATTGCCTTCTTTCATATCAATCACGGCACCGATCGTGCGTAAAAACGGTCTACCAAGAATAATTGGACAAGATGGATTGCAATCAATATCAAGAACAATAAAATATATGGGCACATAATTCCTATTTGCAAGAATAATAACATCATTAATTATTCCCATTTGCTTTTTAATAGTAGAATCCGCCAAGTGCAAATTCAGAGAACATCTTCAAGATTAGTAAGACCAAGCACATCACATAAAGATTTCGGAATTGTAGAAACACTAGCACCCAAGTCACATAAAGCAAAACACTCATATTTTTTAATCTTGACTTTGATAGTAGGTTCCCATTCATCATGTAATTTTCTAGGAATTGAAACTTCTAATTCCAACTTTTCTTCAAGAGCTTTCATCATAGCATCAACAATATGTTTAGTAAAAGCTTTGTTTTGTTCATAAGCATGGGGTGAATTTATCATGGATTGAAACAAAGAAATACAATAAATCAAAGAGCAACTATCATAATTAAAGTTTATGTAATCCAAAAGAGTGGGCCCATCACTAGCTAAAGTTTTGACCTCTCCAAACCCACTTTCATCAATTTTCTCAACAAGATTTTCACCCTCCGAAATATTGGGACGCATTCTAACTAAAGTTTACTCTTATCTAGTCCCTTTTTTCATCTTTCTTAACTTTACTCAAAAAGGAATCAATAGAAGAAACACCAATCATTTAAGGTCTTCATCACTTTTACAAGAATAATCACTAGAAAAAGCTTTTTCTAAGAATTCTCTTTTAGCTCTAAGCATAGCAGTTCTTTTCTTACTTTAGTCCACAGAAACATAAAGAGCCTTAATTGATTCATCTACTTTAGGAACAAAAAAAATCATCTTGAGATTTTCCACATCATGAGCAATTCTATCAACACTTCTAGACAAATCATCAATCTTATTCAACTTTTCTTCTATGGAAGGGTTGAAAACTTTTTGTGTATTGATAAATTCTTTAATATTATTCTCAAGATCAGAGGTGTTCCTATTATTATTGTAAGATTGATTTCCATAGGAATTACCATAATTATTAGAGGAATTACTAGGAAAAGGCCTAGGATTAAAATTACCTCTATAAGCATTGTTGTTGAAATTATTTCTGGAGATAAAATTCACATCAATGGCATCACTATTTTGCTCAATCAAAGTAGACAAAGGCATATCATTAAAATCAATAGGAGCACTTTTACTAGCAACCAATTTCATAAGAGCATCAACTTTTCACTCAAAGAAGAAATTTCTTCAACCAATTAGCTTTTTTACTAGTAGGAGCTCTTTCGGTATGCCATTGTGAATAATTTGCCATGATATTATCAAGAAATTTGGTGGCTTCACCCAAAGTAATTTCCATAAAGGTACCATCCGCGGCGGAATCTAAAAGATACGAGAGACAAAATTCAATCCCGCATAAAATTTTTGTATGATCATCCAAAGATTTAACCCATGAGTTGGGCAATTCCTTAGCATCATTTTCATCCCTTCCCAAGATTGTGCAACATGCTCATGTTCAAGTTGCTTGAAATTCATGATCTGGGTTCCAAGGGAAATCATTTTTGCGGGAGGAAAATACTTAGTGATAAAAGCATCTTTGCACTTGTTCCACGAATCGATACTATTGAGAGGCAAAGAAGAGAACCAAATTTTTGCAGAATCACGCAAAGAGAACGGAAATAATTTCATCTTGACCACTGCTACCTCTTGAGCATGCATTGGTTTTCCCTTGAAGGGGAAAGGGTGATGCAACAAAGTAGCGTAAGTATTTCCCTCGGTTTTTAGAACCAAGGTATCAATCCAGTAGGAGACAATGCACAAGTCACCTAGTACCTGCACAAACAATCAAGAACCTTGCAACCAACACGATAAAGGGGTTGTCAATCCCTTCACGGTCACTCGCAAAAGTGAGATCTAATAAAGATAGTAAAGTAAATATTTTTGGTATTTTTGTTGTATAGATTGGAAAGTAAAGATTGCAAAATAGTAAACGAGATGCGATGTAAATAAAAGAGATACAATATAATAAGAAAGAGACCCGGGGGCCATAGGTTTCACTAGTGACTTCTCTCAAGATAGCATGTATTACGGTGGGTGAACAAATTACTGTCGAGCAATTGATAGAAAAGCGCATAATTATGAAGATATCTAAGGCAATGATCATGAATATAGGCATCACGTCTGTGTCAAGTATACCGAAACGATTCTGCATCTACTACTATTACTCCACACATCGACCGCTATCCAGCATGCATCTAGAGTATTAAGTTCATAGGAACGAAGTAACACATTAAGCAAGATGACATGATGTAGAGGGATAAACTCAAGCAATATGATATAAACCCCATCTTTTTATCCTCGATGGCAACAATACAATACGTGACTTGCTGCTCCTACTATCACTGGAAAAGGACACCACAAGATTGAACCCAAAGCTAAGCACTTCTCCCATTGCAAGAAAGATCAATCTAGTAGGCCAAACTAAATCGATAATTCGAAGAGACTTGCAAAGATATCAAATCATGCATATAAGAATTCAGAGAAGAACCAAATAATATTCATAGATAATCAAGTTCATAAATCCACAATTCATCGGATCTCGACAAACACACCGCAAAAGAGTATTACATCGAATAGATCTCCAAGAACATCGAGGAGAACTTTGTATTGAGGATCAAAGAGAGAGAAGAAGCCATCTAGCTAATAACTATGGACCCGAAGGTCTATGGTAAACTACTCACGCTGCTATGGTGTTGATGTAGAAGCCCTCCATGATCGATCCCCCCTCCGGCAGATCACCGAAAAAGGCCCCAGGATGGGATCTCACGGGTACAGAAGGTTGCGGCGGTGGAAAAGTGGTTTCATGGCTCCCCTGATGTTTTTAGGGTATGCGAGTATATATAGGCGAAAGAAGTACGTCGGTGGAGCTATGAGGGGCCCACGAGGGTGGGGGCGTGCCTACCCCCTGGGCGCGCCCTCCTACCTCGTGGCCGCCTTGTTGCGTCTCCGACTTCATCTCCAAGTCTTCTAGTTTGCTTTCGGTCCAAGAAAGATCATCGTGAAGGTTTCATTCCGTTTGGATTCCGTTTGATATTCCTTTTCTGTGAAACACTAAACTAGGCAAAAAAACAGAAACTGGCACTAGGCCTCAGGTTAATAGGTTAGTCCCAAAAATAATATAAAAGAGCATATTAAAGCCCATTAAACATCCAAAACAGATAATATAATAGCATGGAACAATAAAAAGTTATAGATACGTTGGCGACGCAAGCATCCCCAAGCTTAATTCCTGCTCGTCCTCCAGTAGGTAAATGATAAAAACAAAATTTTTGATGTGGAATGCTACCTAACATATTTATTAATGTAATTTTCTTTATTTTGGCATGAATGTTCAGATCCGAAAGATTCAAGACAAAAGTTTAGTATTGACATAAAAATAATAATACTTCAAGCATACTAACAAAGTAATTATGTCTTCTCAAAATAATATGGCCAAAGAAAGTTCATCCCTACAAAATCATATAGTTTGTCTATGCTCCATCTTCGTCACACAAAATGCTCACATCATGCACAACCCCGATGACAAGCCAATTAATTGTTTCATACTTTAGTATTCTCAAACTTTTTCAACTTTCACGCAATACATGAGCGCGAGCCATGGACATAGCACTATAGGTGGAATAGAGTGGTGGTTGTGGAGAAGACAAAAAAGGAGGAAGATGGTCTCACATCAACTAGGCGTATCAATGGGCTATGGAGATGCCCATTAATGGATATCAATGTGAGTGAGTAGGGATTGCCATGCAACAGATGCACTCGAGCTATAAATATGAAAGCTCAACAAAAGAGACTAAGTGGGTGTGCATCCAACTTGCTTGCTCACGAAGACCTAAGGCATTTGAGGAAGCCCATCGTTGGAATATACAAGCCAAGTTCTATAATGAAAATTTCCCACTAGTATATGAAAGTGACAAAATAAGAGACTCTCTATCATGAAGATCATGATGCTACTTTGAAGCACAAGTGTGGAAAAAAGATAGTAGCATTGTCCCTTATCTCTTTTTCTCTCATTTTTTTATTTGGGCCTTTGGCCTCTTTTTTTATGGGCTTATTTGGCCTCCTTTTTTTCCTCACACAGGACAATGCTCTAATAATGATGATCATGACACTTCTATTTATTTATAACTCAAAGATTACAAGTCGATACTTAGAACAAAATATGACTATATGCGTGCCTCCGGCGGTGTACCGGGATGTGCGATGAATCAAGAGTGACATGTATGAAAGAATTATGAAGGTGGCTTTGCCACAAATACGATGTCAACTACATGATCATGCAAGGCAATATGACAATGATGGAACGTGTCATAATAAACGGAGCGGTGGGAAGTTGCATGGAAATATATCTCGGAATGGCTATGGAAATGCCATAATAGGTAGGTATGGTGGCTGTTTTGAGGAAGGTAAATGGTGGGTTTATGCTACCGGCGAAAGTTGCACGGTACTAGAGAGGCTAGCAATGGTGGAAGGGTGAGAGTGCGTATAATCCATGGACTCAACATTAGTCATAAAGAACTCACATACTTATTGCAAAAATCTACAAGTCATCAAAAACCAAGCACTACGCGCATGCTCCTAGGGGGATAGATTGGTAGGAAAAGACCATCGCTCGTCCCCGACCGCCACTCATAAGGAAGACAATCAAAGAAACACCTCATGCTTCAAATTTGTTACACAACGGTTACCATACGTGCATGCTACGGGACTTGCAAACCTCAACACAAGTATTTCTCAAATTCACAATTATTTCACTAGCATGACTCTAATATCACCATCTTCATGTCTCAAAACAATCATCAAGCATCGAACTTCTCATAGCATTCAACGCACTTTATATGAAAGTCTTTATTATACCCATCTTGGATGCCCATCATATTAGGACAATTTTTATAGCCAAAGCAAATTACCATGCTGTTCTAAAAGACTCTCAAAATAATATAAGTGAAGCATGAGAGATCAATAATTTCCATAAGATAAAACCACCACCGTGCTCTAAAAAGATATAAGTGAAGCACTAGAGCAAAATTATCTAGCTCAAAAGATATAAGTGAAGCACATAGAGTATTCTAATAAATTCCGATTCATGCGTGTCTCTCCCAAAAGGTATGTACAACAAGGATGATTGTGGTAAACTAAAAATCAAATACTCAAATCGTACAAGACGCTCCAAGCAAAACACATATCATGTGGTGAATAAAAATATAGTCTCAAGTAAAGTTACCGATAGACGAAGACGAAAGAGGGGATGCCTTCTGGGGCATCCCCAAGGTTAGGCTTTTGGCTGTCCTTGAATTTTACCATGGGGTGCCTTGGGAATCCCCATGCTTTGGCTCTTGCCACTCCTTATTCCAAAATCCATCAAATCTTTACCCAAAAACTTGAAAACTTCACAACACAAAACTCAACAGAAAATCTCATGAGTTCCGTTAGTAAAAGAAAATAAACAACCACTTTAAGGTACTGTAATGAACTCATTCTTTATTTATATTGGTGTTAAAACTATTGTATTCCAACTTCTCTATGGTTCATACCCCCATACTACTCATAGATTCATCAAAATAAGCAAACAGCACACGAAAAACAGAATCTATCAAAACAGAAGAGTCTGTAGCAATCTGATTTGTTCAAATACTTCTGGAACTCCATAAATTCTAAAAAACTAGGATAACCTGGATAATTTGTATATTAATGTACTCCAAAAAGAATTGGAATTTTATCACGTTCTGGTGTTTTAACAATTATTTTTGTGACCGCAAAATTTCTGTCTTTTTCAGCAAGATCAAACAACTATCACCCAAGAAGATCCTATTGGTTTACTTGGCACAAACACTGATTAAAACATAAAAACACATCTAAACAGAGGCTAGATGAATTATTTATTACTAAACATGAACAAAAAGCAAGGAACAAAAATAAAATTGGGTTGCCTCCCAACAAGCGTTGTCGTTTAATGCCCCTAGCTAGGCATAAAAGCAAGAATAGATAGAGGTATTGCCATCTTTGGTATGCAATTCTTCAATTGAACACACATAGACCTTAGGAGGTTCTTTGGTTTTATTAATGATCAAACTCCTAGGCAAGAAATCAAGAAATTCATTTGTAGCAAAAGGTTCCTTAATGATATCAAAAAAGTTGGGGTGGACACTTATTGATTTGAGGTCTTCATTCTCCTTACTAGAAGATTCACCCTTATTTTTAGGAACATAGATAAGCTTAGCAACTTTGGTAGGAGGAGGATTTGAGGCATTTTTAACGACAGAAAAGGCGGTCCCCAAGTTGGTAATAATATCTTCAAGTTTATCAATTCTAGTGGAATCTTGATCTATCTTCTCATTAACTATGGGTTCCTTTTCCTTAAGATTTTTGAGAGTAACTCCTACCTTAGATCCGTATTGGGTAATTTGATTGTGGATATTTTTATCCAAATTTTTGATTAACTCTACAATGGCAATTTTATTTTCAGCAATATCAAGCCTTTGGATCACATGTTCCAAAGTTAAAATAGTTCCATTAACCAGAAGAGGTGGTGGGCCTAGCAAATCTGTCATAGCATTATAAGAATAAAAAGTATGGCTTGCCAAGAAATTCCCTCCAATAATGGTGTCAAGAACATATCTATTCCAAGGAGTGATGCCTACGTAAAAATTGCGAAGAAGAACGGAAGTGGATTGCTTTCTAGTAAATCTATGTTGAGCATTGCAAATTCTATACCAAGCATATTTTAGATTTTCTCCCTTCCTTTGTTTAAAATTTGGAACTTAATTATCGGGTGTACTAACAATGATAAGAGGACTAGCCATGAAGGCGCAACAAACGATCTAACACACAGACGCACAAGAAGCAAGCGAAAAGAGACGAACGGAAGAAGGGCGAAGAAAAGGCAAAGGCTTTCGAAAATCATTTTAGAAGTGGGGAAGAGGAAAACGAGAGGCGAATTGCAAATAATACAATGCGAGGGACAAGAGTTTATGATGGGTACTTGGTATGTCTTGACTTGGCGTAGGTCTCCCCGGCAACGGCGCTAGAAATCCTTCTTGCTACCTCTTGAGCATGTGTTGGTTTTCCCTTGAAGAGGAAAGGGTGATGCAGCAAAGTAGCATAAGTATTTCCCTCAGTTTTTGAGAACCAAGGTATCAATCCAGTAGGAGACAACGCACAAGTCACCTAGTACCTGCACAAACAATCAAGAACCTTGCAACCAACGCAATAAAGGGGTTGTCAATCCCTTCACGGTCACTCGCAAAAGTGAGATCTAATAAAGATAGTAAAGTAACTATTTTTGGTATTTTTGTTGTATAGATTGGAAAGTAAAGATTGCAAATTAGTAAACGAGATGCGATGTAAATAAAAGAGATAAAATATAATGAGAAAGAGACCCGGGGGCCATAGGTTTCACTAGTGGCTTCTCTCAAGATAGCATGTATTACGGTGCGTGAACAAATTACTGCCGATCAATTGATAGAAAAGCACATAGTTACGAAGATGTCTAAGGCAATGATCATGAATATAGGCATCACATCCGTGTGAAGTAGACCGAAACGATTCTGTGTCTACTTATTTTACTCCACACATCGACCGCTATCCAGCATGCATCTAGAGTATTAAGTCCATAAGAATGGAGTAACGCATTAAGCAAGATGACATGATGTAGAGGGATAAACTCAAGCAATATGATATAAACCCCATCTTTTTATCCTTGATGGCAACAATACAATACGTGCCTTGCTGCCCCTACTGTCACTGGGAAAGGACGCCGCAAGATTCAACCCAAAGCTAAGCACTTCTCCCATTGCAAGAAAGATCAATCTAGTAGGCCAAACTAAACCGATTATTCGAAGAGACTTGCACAGATATCAAATCATGCATATAAGAATTCAGAGAAGAACCAAATAATATTCATAGATAATCAAGTTCATAAACCCACAATTCATCTGATCTCGGCAAACACACCGCAAAAGAGTATTACATCGAATAGATCTCCAAGAACATCGAGGAGAACTTTGTATTGAGGATCAAAGAGAGAGAAGAAGCCATCTAGCTAATAACTATGGACCCGAAGGTCCGTGGTAAACTACTCACGCTTCATTGGAGAGGCTATGGTGTTGATGTAGAAGCCCTCCGTGATCGATTCCCCCTCCGGCGGATCGCCGGAAAAGGCCCCAAGATGGGATCTCACGGGTACAGAAGGTTGCGGCTGTGGAAAAGTGGTTTTGTGGCTCCCCATGATGTTTTTAGGGTATAAGAGTATATATAGGAGAAATAAGTACGTCGGTGGGGCTACGAGGGCCCATGAGGGTGGGGGCGCGCCTACCCCCTGGACGCGCCCTCCTTCCTCGTGGCCGCCTCGTTGCGTCTCAGGCGTCATTGAGGGAGTCCTGGACTAAGGGGTCCTCAGACGTCCAGCCTGTTAGTCATGGTCGGACTGATGGGCTGTGAAGATATGAAAGACCAAAGACTGCACCCGTGTATGGATGGGACTCTCCTTGGCGTCCTAATATGTAGATTACTTTCTTTGTAACCGATCTTGTAAACCCTAGATCCTCCCTGTCGGGGGGAACTGTCCCCCGCGACCACCTATGGGGCCGGAGCCCCTTCCGTTTGTCCGGTGAGGGGGGCGGAGGGAGCACGGAGAGCAGATCGAGGCGAGCACACGGGCGGTTTACCCAGGTTCGGGCCGCGATGGATGCGTAAAACCCTACTCCTGCTTGGCTGTATTGAACTGGGGAGCTCGGGAGCTTGGAGAGCTAGCTACACCGAGCGTATGGCTGTCTGGGTTGCCAGTCTCGGAACCTCGGAACCTTGGAATGTGCCAACCGCCGAACCCCCTCTACGTTGCACACGGGCCTCCTTTTATAGCGCAAAGGGGTCACCGACAGGTGTCAACGTAAGAGAAAGGGGTAAAAGTGTAAAAGGGGTGGTAGTTGTAACAGCGCGGGAACAGTGGCGCTGCGGCGCGGCACAGTGTTATCATACCTACTTCTGACGGTAGGGGACAAGGGCATTAAATGCCCGTCACGGTCGCCCGGACAGCACCGAGGCGGACCGTTAGGTGCGCCACCGCTCGCCACGCCGGTGGCTGCATGCCACCGCATACCCCAGGCTGCGCGGCGCCCCGCCACGTGCCGTTGGGGGAAGCCCCGGAGCGACGCGTGGGCGGGCGAGCCGGAGCGCAGTCCTGAGGTGGCGATTTGCCGCGGCAAGTGGCTTGCCGCGGGGGTCGTCTTCCTGTGCCTGATAGCTCGCCGGCTATCAGGCCTTGCCGGGGCGCATGGCGCGCCGTGGCAGGCTTCTCTTGTGGTGCCTGGGTTCGGCCTTTCCGGCAAGCTCCTCTTGCCGGGGTCTCGATCTTCTGTCTTGTGTACTTTGTTCTTGAATGGTCTTAGATGGGCTCGGTCGTCCCGGCAAGCTCCTCTTGCCGGGGCCTTGCCTTCTTGGCCCGGCAAGCTCCTCTTGCCGGGGGCCTTGTCTTGAATGCTTGGTCTTCTCTTGGCGCTTCCTGGGCGGGCCTCGCCGCAGGGTGCTACAACTGCCCGTGCACAAGTCTGGGGTACTAAGGTACCCCTACTTTAGTACACCGACAGGAGCCCCCGGGCCTGGGCCACACACGGTGCCGAGCGTCGTTGGGCCAGGCCCTAACAGTGCACGGGCACGCGTGGCCTTGGTCGCGCTGCTCCTTAACTCCGCGTCCGTCGCGCCTTCCCCAGGCGGCGCGCGCTTATCGCGGCGTCGTGGGGGCGAAACGCCCGTTCCCTCTTCGAGTGGAGGGAGGTGCGAAGGCGCGGCTCGATAAATGAATGGGGGTGAGGCGCGGTTTTCGAGGCGTCCGTTCCCCATAATCACGGGATGGGGAGAGGGCGTCCCGCCCGTCGCCTCGGTCTTGCGCGCCCACCACGTGGTCCTCATGCACCCGGAGTCGCGGCGGCGGCGGCAGGGAGTCGGGCCG
Organism: Aegilops umbellulata; assembly: GCA_032464435.1. NCBI lineage: Eukaryota > Viridiplantae > Streptophyta > Magnoliopsida > Poales > Poaceae > Aegilops > Aegilops umbellulata. Next base: position 328,877,083 of record CP136056.1, on the reverse strand, counting down.
GCGCGGGTCGATGCAGTGGGTCGGCCCCAGTCGCCTGCCCTTCCTCCGCTTCTATTGGAGGAGCGAGGCGGCCGCGTCCCCACGCCGCCCCTTTATAAGGAGCGAAAGGAGGCAACGGGAATCCGCACTCCATCTCCTTCCTCCTTCTGCTTCTGGTTTGCTCCCCCCATCTGCGATGGAGGGGGGGAACCCTGGTTCTTCTTCGGTTGCCGTGAGGGTGTCTGCTAGGCAACGCGCCCCTCCTCCCCTTGCGTCCGCGGCGGCGGAGCCGGTCGTCAGGGGAAGAAGGAGAGGGCGAGGTCGCGAGCGAGGTCGTGGACGAGGCGCTCGGGGCGGGCGGATCGATGCGCCGCCCTTGCCTCCGCCAGCGGCTCCGTTTCTTCCCGCGGTCCATCTCGGGGACGACCCTTGTGAGTTCATTATCAGGCTGCGCCGGGCGCCTCGTCTCCACCTCCGGCTCCCCGCTCCATTCGCGAGCGTGTTGGAGGTGGAGCAGCCTGAGACGCTAAACCTGCGCATGAGGGGCTGCGGGATCAGTGGGACGCGAGTCCACGTCGAGTCCCGAGCCCCCGGCATGGTGCGTCTGGGCCGCGGGTGGAAGACGTTCGCCCGGATCCACAGCTTGACGGAGGGGTTCACTCTCCACTTTAAGCTAGTGGGGGAGGACCTCCTCTCCGTCAAGGCCTTCTGGGGCTTCGGCATCCGGGCCCGGTGCTGCGAAGATAGCTCCTCCGACAGCGAAGGCTCCTCCTCGAGCGAGAGTGACGAGGAGGGGAGCGACAGCGACGACGAGGGGAGCAGCCGCCGGGATGACGGGTCCGACTAGGCGTCGGTCGCAGCTCCGTGTGGCGCCGGCGGCCCCATCATCCGCGCCGGGCTCCGTGAACTCCCCGGGGTCGTCTCCTTGGGTGACTGGCGTAGGGGGGGGCTGCTGAGGAGGGCTGAGGGCGGACGTCGAAGGCCGCGAAGTCGGAGTACGGGCCGACTTCGACAGCTGGCTGACGCTCCGGTGCCTCGTGTTCCAGATGCGCCCCAGACGCCGTCGTCACCCTTGCTCTCGGCGACGACCACCGGGGTCTTCTCTTCGACCCGGCAAGCTCCTCTTGCCGGGGGCTTGATCTCCTTGGGCGGCCGGAGTGGCAAGGCTGGGGAAGAGGAAGAGGCTGGCGGCAAGGCCGCTGCCTCATCTTCCAGCTCTGCCTCCGGCGCCTCCGTCTTCTTCAGCCTCCGGAGACCCCCGGGCGGAGCCCCCGGATCTTCTCTTGGTGTCTTCTGCCACCCGTAGCTCGTCTAGGTGCCCCCTTCGCCCTCTTCGCCTACTTGCCCTACCTCCTGAGGAGAGAGACAAGAAAGGGATTACGGGCACCTTATCTCTTTTCAGCTTGTAAGCCTTCGGGCCTTAGTTGCGTTTAAGTCTTGTAATCCCTTCTTTCATGTTTTTCATTCTCTCTGAACTGTACCTGAGTGGAATGTTTTTAATGAAAAGGGGATGTTTGCCGGATCATTTGTCTCGCGGGTGGAAACCGCGGTAAGGAACGAATCCTTTACATCGTTTAAGATAGACAGTTTCTCGCCCGGCAACAGGCCCAGCCGCTCCCCCGCACTGCTCGACCTTTCTCATGCCCTTGGCGGAGGCGGGGATCAGGCGGGCTCCGGCCCCTCACTTCCCTCCCCCTTGCTGCCGCGGCTGCTATCGAAACGGGCCCCAGGAACGCGCTCTGGGGCTTGCCGCTAAGAGAGCACGGTAGCTTTTCAGGAGGAAAGGAGGCTTTCAAATTCCACAGTCCACAAGAGAATGCATGATGAGGGATGCAAAAACTTATCTGAGATTGCAGCCCCCGGCGACTCTGGCTCGCCGGGGCGTAGGTGTTGGCTCGTCCTTCTCCTCTCCCTTGTCCTTGAGCGTCTCGGCAAGGACACTCAATTCCTGCGAGCCAAAGGGAAAGGACGGGAAAAAGACGCGGACTCGACCTCTAAGTTAGGGGTTAGCGACAGTTAGGAACTGACAACCCTAACCAAGGACGAGACTCTGACTCAGCATGCATGCTAAAATCTAGGGCGCCAGCGCTTCTTTATTTTCGGCCAGGGGCTTCGCCTGGCTTTGTACGAGGGCTTAAATGCAACATCGGCAAGGCCTGCACAAACCGGTGGTTGCCGGAGCGGATCACGGCAACCGCGCCTTATGGGCGAAACTTGCGAAGATGCTCTATGTTCCCAGGAGTTGCTCGCTAGTAGGCCCTCTTCGGTCTTGAGGCGGGCAGCGCCCGGCCTCGCGACTCGTCCCACCCGATAAGGGCCTTCCTGCTTCGGCGTCGACTAGTTATAATTCTTGGCCGACTGAACGTGCCTAAGAACAAGGTCGCCTAACAGGGCAACTTTATCTGATGCCAGGGGCTTCGCCTGACTTTGTACAAGGGGTTACATGCAGCAGCGGCAAGGCCTGTACAAACCGATGGTTGCCGGAGCGGATCACGGCAACCACGCCTTATGGGCGAAACTTGCGAAGATGCTCTATGTTCCCAGGAGTTGCTCACTGGTAGGCCTTCTTCGGTCTTGAGGCGGACAGCGCCGGGCCTCGCGACTCGTTTCACCCGATAGGGGCCTTCCTGCTTCGGCGTTGACTTGTTATGATTCTTGGCCGACTGAACGTGCCAGAGAACAAGGTCGCCTAACAGGGCAACTTGATCTGGTGCCAGGGGCTTCGCCTGGCTTTGTACAAGGGGTTACATGCAACAGCGGCAAGGCCTGTACAAACCGATGGTTGCCGGAGCGGGTTACGGCAACCGCGCCTCATGGGTGAAACTTGCGAAGATGCTCTATGTTCCAGGAGTTGCTCACTGGTACGCCGTCTTCGGTCTCGAGGCGGACAGCGCCAGGTCTCGTGACTTGTCTCACCCGATAAGGTCCTTCCCACTTTGGCGTCAACTTGTTGGAATCCTTGGCCGACTGAGTGCGCCGGAGAACAAGGTCGCCTTCTTCGAGACTCCTGGCCTTGACCTTGCGGCTATGGTAGCGACGCAAGGCTTGTTGGTATCGAGCAGCTCGTACCGCAGCCTGGAGACGTCCTTCCTCAAGGAGCAGCGCGTCATCTTGGCGCAGCCGCTCTTGCTCGAGCTCGTCATAAGCGAGCACCCGAGGAGATCCGTATTCGAGTTCCGTGGGGATAACTGCTTCCGCTCCATAGACTAGAGCAAAGGGTGTCTGTCCGGTGGCTCGACTCGGTGTCGTTCTGATTGACCAAAGAGCCGCCGGCAGCTCCTCAATCCAATTTCTTCCGCACTTGCGCAGCCTGTCGAAGGTCCTGGTCTTGAGTCCGCGCAGCACTTCAGCATTGGCCCTTTCAGCTTGACCGTTGCTCCTGGGGTGAGCAACCGAAGCGAAACAGACCTTGGCGCCGAGATCCCGGGCGTATTGCATGAAGGCGCGACTTGTGAATTGTGTCCCGTTGTCGGTGATGATTCTGTTGGGGATTCCAAAACGGCAGACGATCGACCGGAAGAACTTGACAGCTGACTGCGCGGTCACCTTCCTCACTGGCTCCACTTCTGGCCACTTCGTGAACTTGTCGATGGCAACGTACAAGTACTCGAAGCCCCCGACGGCTCGGGGAAAAGGGCCGAGGATATCGAGCCCCCAGACCGAGAAGGGCCAGGATAAAGGGATTGTTTGGAGAGCTTGAGCGGGCTGATGAATCTGTTTTGCATGGAACTGGCACGCTTCACACTTGGTTACTAGTGCAGTTGCGTCTTGGAGGGCTTCTTGCCAGAAGAACCCTTGCCGGAAGGCTTTCCCGACAAGTGCTCTTGCGCCAATGTGATGGCCGCATATGCCTCCGTGTATCTCTGCCAACAGCTTCTGTCCGTCTTCCCTGGAGATGCACTTCAACCTGACACCGTTGAGTCTTCTTCTGTACAGCTCGTTGTCCACGAACTGGTACATACTTGACTGCCTGGTGATCTTCTCCATCTCTTCTGGGTCGTCGGGAAGTTCTCCAGTTTGCAGAAAACGGACGATCTGCTGCGCCCATGCCGGAGCCTGGGGCTCGACGGCAAGGACCAAAGGCATGAAGGCCGCTGCGGGGACCCCGGCTTCTACGGCAAGAACCTCTGGTTCCGCCGGAGCCGGTGATCCCCCGGCAAGCTTGCCGGGGCAAAGCTTGTCGGGAACCCCCGCTTCGACTGGACGGATCCTCGGATCCGCAGGAGCGGACCGTTCCTCAGCGCCCAGACCGCTGATCTGCTTGCCGGAGCAAGGCTTACCGGGGACACCTGCTTCGACTGGACGGATCCTGGGACCCGCAGGAGCGGGCTGTCCTCCGGCGTTCTGGTTGTTGATCTTGGGGACCTTGGCGGCGGTCTCAGGAAGGTTCGCCTGCAAGTAGTCGCCGGAGACCAACTTCCTTTTCTTGGACTGCCCAACTGATGGTGTAACGGATGGTTGAGTCAGCTTGAGTAAGAAGGTCCCTGGTTCCACAGGTAACTTCAACGAAGCACACTTCGAAAGGCCGTCTGCTATCTCATTCTGAGCTCTCGGGACGTGCTCCATTTGCAGCCCTCCAAAGTGTTCTTCCAGCTTCCTCACTTCATCCACGTAAGCTTCCATCAGAGGGCTCTGGTAGTTATTGTTGACCTGCCGGACCACCAGTTGAGAATCTCCCCGCACAATCAGCTTCCTGATCCCAAGTTCGGCCGCAATCCTGAGGCCGGCGAGCAAGCCCTCATACTCAGCAGTATTGTTGGTTGCTTGCTCTCTTGGGAAGTGCATCTGGATAACATACTTGAGGTGCTCTCCGGTGGGCGCGATGAGTACCACGCCAGCACCGGCGCCTTGCAGCGAGAAGGCACCATCGAAGTACATTACCCACTCGCTTGTTGCTTCTTGTACGGGCGCGCTCGTTTCTTGGGCTTCTTCATCTGGCGTCGGGGTCCACTCAGCTATGAATTCTGCCAAAGCTCGGCTCTGTATGGTTGAAGTACTTTCAAACTTGAGTCCGAAGCTCGACAGCTCCAGTGCCCACTCGACGATCCTGCCTGTTGCCTCGGGATTGTGCAATATTCTCTTCAGCGGAAAGCGAGTGACCACTGTTATCTCATGTGCTTGGAAGTAATGGCGCAGCTTTCTCGAGGCCATGAGGAGGCCGAAAAGCAACTTCTGCACCCCAGAGTATCTTGATCTAGCCCCCTGCAAGAGGGAACTCACAAAATACACCGGGCGCTGCACCATCTTCTTCCGTGCTCCATCCTGTTCCTGCGCAGGGTTGTCCTTGTCGGGGCCAGGGCTTGCCGGAGCAGCCCCCCGCTTGTCGCTGGACTCGCTTGCAGGTGGTATAGACCCCTCGTCGGCCTCCCTCTCCGCCACTAACGCAGCACTAACTACCTGGTTGGTTGCCGCTAGGTATAGCAACAACTTCTCCTGTGGTCTAGGTGCGACAAGTATTGGAGTGGAGGATAGGTACCTTTTCAAATCTTGCAGCGCCGCCTCCGCTTCTGGAGTCCACTGCATGGGACCTGCCCTCTTCAAGATCTTAAAGAAGGGCAGGGCGCGTTCTGCAGACCTTGAAATGAACCGACTGAGGGCGGCCACACAACCTGCAAGCTTTCTGATGTCCTTGACGCGCTCTGGGGCTTCGATCTGCTCGATGGCTTTGATCTTGTCGGGATTAGCTTCAATCCCCCTCTGTGACACAAAGAACCCGAGAAGCTTGCCGGAGGGGACTCCGAAAACGCACTTCTCGGGGTTCAGCTTGAGCTGTATCTTGTGCAGGTTCTGAAATGTCTCTTCCAGATCTTGGACCAGGGTTTCCTTGCTCCTGCTCTTCACCACGATGTCGTCCATGTAGGCCTCCACGTTCCTATGGATCTGTGGCTCGAAAGCAGTGTGCACTACCCTCGCAAACGTTGATCCCGCATTCTTCAGTCCAAACGGCATGCGTACGAAGCAATAGGTGCCACATGGAGTGATAAATGCGGTCTTCTCTTCATCTTCTTTGGCCATAAAGACTTGGTGGTAGCCTGAGTATGCATCAAGAAAAGAGAGTAGCTCACATCCGGCAGTGGAGTCAACAATCTGGTCAATGCGCGGCAAGGGAAATGGATCCTTGGGACATGCTTTATTCACATCGGTGAAGTCTATGCACAGTCTCCACTTCCCATTGGCTTTGCGCACTACGACCGGATTGGCCAGCCACGTTGGATGGATCACACCTCTCACTAGGCCTGCTGCCTCTAGCTTCTTGATCTCTTCGCTGATGAATTCTTGACGCTCCACGGCTTGCTTTCTCACTTTCTGCTTGACGGGTCGCGCGTGAGGACAGACAGCGAGCTTGTGCTCAATCACCCTCCTGGGAACACCGAGGATGTCGGACGGTTGCCAGGCAAACACGTCGACATTCGCCCGCAGGAAGGCAACGAGCGCGCTTTCCTATTTGCTGTCAAGCGTGGCACTGATGGTGAAGGTACCGCCAGTGCCGTCCCCCTTGGCGGACACCTTCTTGGTTGCCGGAGGAGCGGTCATTCCCTTCTTGTACTTGCCGGTGGAGCTCGATGGAGCGTCCTCGACGGCGGCGTAGCACTCCGAAGAGGTGCGGTTGCCGGAGTGTGCCCCAGAGCATTTACCGGGCTTGGTCTTTGTCTTCTTCCCCCCGGGGGCTTCAGCGGCAAGTGTGTCCTTCTCTGCCGCAACTGCTGCATCCCGGTAGATCTTGTCGGCGCAGATAAGCGCGTCCTTTTTGTCGCCATGGACAGTGATGACGCTTATCGGCCCCGGCATCTTGAGTACGTTGTAGGCGTGGTGGGAAGCCGCCATGAACCTGGCGAGAGCGGGACGGCCGAGGATCCCATTGTATGGTAACGGGATATCGGCGACGTCGAACGTGATGCGCTCAGTCCTGAAGTTGAGCTCGCCGCCGAAGGTCACAGGCAGAGTAATCTTCCCCTTGGGCTTGCTCCTCCCCGGGTTGATTCCTTGGAAAGAACCGGTCTCTTCGAGCTCGCCGTCTGGGATCTGGAGTTTCTTGATCACAGCGGAGGAGATTAAATTCAGCCCGGCCCCGCCGTCAACCAACATTTTGGTGACCTTGAGGTTGCGGATGGTGGGTGAGACCAGCATCGGCAAGCACCCGACCGCGGTTGTGCGGTCGGGGTGATCCTCGAGATCGAAAATGATGGGCGTGCTGGACCATTTGAGGAGCCTGCGCGATTCCACGGGCGGCTCTGCTGCGTTCACCTCTCGCACCCACTGCTTAAGCTGGCGGTGGGAGGTGTGCAGAGAGGCGCCGCCGTCAATGCATAGGACCTCCGTGGCCTTCTGGAACTCCTGCTCGCTGTTATCTTCGTCTTCCATGTCTTCGTCGTCGTCTTCTTCATCGCCGTCGCGGCCCCGGGGAGGCCGATCGCCTTGCCGCTGCTTGGCCTTGCCGCGGCGTCCTCCCCGTCCGATGGGCGGCCGCTTCTTGCTTGGTTCGCCACCCCCACCCTGGGCCTTCCCCTTGTCGCGCCTCTCGTACTCAGCCTTCTGCTGCACGACGAGGTACTCGACGCTTTTGCAGTTGGAGAGATCGTGGCCCTTGGTGCGGTGGATCTTGCAGTATTGCTTGTCGGAGCCGTCCTGCTTGTCGGCTGCCGCCACGGGGGCAGGCTCCTTGCCGGAGCCGCCAGCCCGCGTTTGCTTGGCGGGGGCCTCCTTGCCGGACTCCTCGATGGAAAGTACCTCTTTCCTGTTCTTCCTCCTATTATTCCGCCGCTGGCTTCTCTTCGCCCGGGCGGTGCCGTCACTGTCGCTTTCTCCTGCGCCAGCATCCTCCCCGGGGAGTCTCCTCCCCTCCTCCGCGCACGCGCACTTGTCAGCCAGGGCATATAGCTCGCTGACGTCCCGGACCTTGGTCATGGCCATCTCTTCATGCATGCGGCGGTTACGCACGTTCTGGTGGAACGCGCTGATGACCGCGGCAGGGTGAACGTCGGGGATGTTGCGATGCACGCGGCTGAAGCGCTGGATGTACTGGCGCAGGGGTTCTCCTTCCTTCTGGGCTAGGATGTGGAGGTCACTATCCTGGCCATGAGGTTTGTGGCCGCCCGTGAAGGCGCCAACAAACTGATGGCAGAGATCCGCCCAGGAAGAAATGGAGCCTTCCGGCAAATGCATAAGCCACGAACAAACGTTCGGCTTAAGCACGAGCGGGAAGTAGTTCGCCAATATCCTCTCGTCGCGCCCCCCAGCAGCTTGCACAGCGATCGTGTAGATGCTGAGAAACTCCGAAGGGTGCGTCTTGCCGTCGTACTTCTCGGGTACGTCGGGCTTGAAGTTCTTCGTGCTGGGCCACCGGACGCGCCGCAGCTCACGGGTGAACGCAGGGCAACCTGCCGCGTACGGTAAGTCACCTGGTTCACCGGGCGCGTGCGCGTCGACGGCGTTCCCAGCCCGCTGGTCCGATTGCCGCCGAGCTTCTCGGCGGCGCTCAATCCTTGTTCGAGCGTCTTCTTGCTGCCGCTCGTCGAGGACTCGGCGCTGGTCCCGGCGAGTCCGCGGGTCTGACGACGCCGTAGAGCCGTCGCCGGCGTTTCCCCAGCGGGGCGGCGTCTTCTGCTTCTGCGTCGGGGAGTGCATGGTGGTTGCAGCCCCGGCGGTCTTGTCGCCGTCGGCCTTCGTCTTCTCGATCTGCCGCGGCCGTGAGGTCGCCGGCTGCTGCGGCGTGTCGTTGTTGGCGAAGGCGATCAGGCTCTGGATGGTGGCCCTCCAGCCTTCGGCCTTGTCAGCCGTTGGAGGGTAGTCGAGGAGCAGTTGCGCTCTCGCGAGCGCTTCTGCCGGAGTGGAGGGGAACGGGGGCGAGCGGCGTGAGGAGCGGGATACGCTCGGACTCCTAACAATGTTAGAAAGAGCGGGGTCCCTCCCCGGCGCCTTCGCCTTTCCCGTGTCCGGACGGGGGCCCGGGGCGTCCTGTGAACCTCCAGTTTGCCCTTGGTCCAGCAAGCGGATGCCACCTCCTGTGGCATGGCGCTGCTGGGTCGTCGTTTGTAGGAACGGATGCGACGCGCCCTCGGAGGCCGAGGGTCGGTCGTCCGCCCTGTCCTTGGATCTGGTGGCACCGCGAGTGTTTTCGCCGGTGGCCACCCCTCCGACGGCGTCTCCCCCGCCCACCGTCGGCTCCGGTAGCGGTGGGAGAGGCGTGGACGGGCCCGCGACCTCCGAAGCCTTCTTCTTCGGGGCCATGGTGTTGATGAAGCTAGCGAATTCGGAGAAGCTGACGAAGAGCGCGCTCGCGCGAACGCCGGATCTGATCCGCACAACCTCGACGCGAGCCCCCTACCTGGCGCGCCAAAGATGTCGGGGGGAACTGTCCCCCGCGACCACCTATGGGGCCGGAGCCCCTTCCGTTTGTCCGGTGAGGGGGGCGGAGGGAGCACGGAGAGCAGATCGAGGCGAGCACACGGGCGGTTTACCCAGGTTCGGGCCGCGATGGACGCGTAAAACCCTACTCCTGCTTGGCTGTATTGAACTGGGGAGCTCGGGAGCTTGGAGAGCTAGCTACACCGAGCGTATGGCTGTCTGGGTTGCCAGTCTCGGAACCTCGGAACCTTGGAATGTGCCAACCGCCGAACCCCCTCTACGTTGCACACGGGCCTCCTTTTATAGCGCAAAGGGGTCACCGACAGGTGTTAACGTAAGAGAAAGGGGTAAAAGTGTAAAAGGGGTGGTAGTTGTAACAGCGCGGGAACAGTGGCGCTGCGGCGCGGCACAGTGTTATCATACCTACTTCTGACGGTAGGGGACAAGGGCATTAAATGCCCGTCACGGTCGCCCGGACAGCACCGAGGCGGACCGTTAGGTGCGCCACCGCTCGCCACGCCGGTGGCTGCATGCCACCGCATACCCCAGGCTGCGCGGCGCCCCGCCACGTGCCGTTGGGGGAAGCCCCGGAGCGACGCGTGGGCGGGCGAGCCGGAGCGCAGTCCTGAGGTGGCGATTTGCCGCGGCAAGTGGCTTGGCGCGGGGGTCGTCTTCCTGTGCCTGATAGCTCGCCGGCTATCAGGCCTTGCCGGGGCGCATGGCGCGCCGTGGCAGGCTTCTCTTGTGGTGCCTGGGTTCGGCCTTTCCGGCAAGCTCCTCTTGCCGGGGTCTCGATCTTCTGTCTTGTGTACTTTGTTCTTGAATGGTCTTAGATGGGCTCGGTCGTCCCGGCAAGCTCCTCTTGCCGGGGCCTTGCCTTCTTGGCCCGGCAAGCTCCTCTTGCCGGGGGCCTTGTCTTGAATGCTTGGTCTTCTCTTGGCGCTTCCTGGGCGGGCCTCGCCGCAGGGTGCTACAACTGCCCGTGCACAAGTCTGGGGTACTAAGGTACCCCTACTTTAGTACACCGACACTCCCGGTGTCTATATAAACCGGAGGACTTAGTTCAGAAAGGGGGATATACTCATTACCATAGCCATACAGGCTAGACTTCTTGGGTTTAGCGATTACGATATCATGGTAGATCAACTCTTGTAATACTCATATTCATCAAGATCAATCAAGCAGGAAGTAGGGCATTACCTCCATAGAGAGAGCCCGAACCTGGGTAAACATCGTGTCCCCTGTCTCCTATTACCATCGACCTTAGACGCACAGTTCGGGACCCCCTACCCGAGATCTGCCGGTTTTGACACCGACATTGGTGCTTTCATTGAGAGTTCCACTGTGCCGTCCCCAAAAGGTTTGATGGCCCCTTCAATCGTCAACGATGACGTTGTCCAAGGAGAAACCTTCCTTCCCGGACAGATCTTCGTTATCGGCGGCTTCGCACTGCGGGCCAACTCGTTTGACCACCTTGAGCAGATCGATAGCTACGCCTGTGGCCATCCGGTCAGATTTGGGAGCCTGAACTACGTTGCGGACATCCGTGGAGATTTGATCTTCGCCGGATTTGAAACTGCGGCGACCGGTCTTGGTAACCTTGACGAACATGACCTAAATCTGCCGTCAGACCGCATCCAGGAGATAGGTCGTGTGACCACTCCGGCCTTAGATGCAGAGCACACTGCAGCATCCACGGATTGGAGGTTCAACCCCACCACGGAGGCCACATATTCCCTAGCGTTGGAGCCGCACATGGACTTAACCTCACACAATACTCGTGTCACCGGAACCCCGAACTCTTCTCTGGGTGTAAATTCCGAACCATGTGAGTCCGCGGATGCCGAACTCAATTGTTTATCGATCTTTGCATTCAGCGCCGCAGACGTCTTCCAGCACTCGCCTTTGGGCGATGTGCTAAACTCACTAAAAAGCCTGTCCTTGGTGGGGGACTCACAGCCGAACTATGTTCGGTTCGAACTAGGGGCTGATGAAGGAGAATCTTGCTTCCCACCCGCCACCCACTTCATAGCCACAGTCGAGGATTTAACCGACATGCTTGATTACGGTTCCGAGGACATCGACGGTATGGACGATGATGCCGAGGAAGAGCAAGACCAAAATCCGCCATATACTGGACGCTGGACGGCCACTTCTTCATGCGATGTGTACATGGTGGATACGCCCAAAACAACCAACGACGGCGACAAAGAAAATCCAGTCGAGAATAAACCTCCGGAGATACAACAAAAACATCGGCTCCTCGGCGCTGCTCAAAGTCACGTCGTTCTAAAGACAACAATCCTGGCACCGGTGAAAATAATACTCCAGACAATGCCGAAAACAATGAAAACCTTGTTGAGGTGACATCTGAACATGAGGAACAAGAAAATGGGCAAGCTAGCCCCGACAAACAGGCCAGGACCAATGAGTCGGAGGACGGTAGTTACCATCCGATCTTCGAGGATGAGGAAAGCCTCGGCAACGAAGATTTCATCGTGCCCGAGGAACCTCTCGAGCAGGAGCGCTTCAAGCGCCAGCTAATAGCAACGGCAAGGAGCCTGAAAAAGAAACATCAGCAACTTCAAGCGGACCAAGATCTACTCTCAACAGATGGACCGATGTCCTGGCAGCCGAAGAATACAACCTCAGACGCCCAACCAAGAGTTACCCAAAGTGAAGGCTGCTACCCCAGTTCGATGAAGAGGCGCCGGAGCCTATACCTCCCTCGTGTAATGCGGCCGATCGACCACTACGCGGTCGGGACAGTGCGGCGGACCGACCACCATGTGGTCGGGATAGAGCGGCAACTCAGGCCGAATAGCAGCGCGACCCACCGCCTCGTAAAAATAGAGATGAAACAGCTCGGGGTCATACATACGACCTCTAGCAGACCCTGGATAGTAGAGTAGGACATACCCGATCGATTTATGGATTGCGAGGACGTCCCTCGACATGTGATGATGGCTACCTATTCGGACGTGACAATCCTAGTCACACCCGAGCCAATAACCGCAGACGAACCCCAACGGAGCTACGTCATAATGCGGCCAGATACAGAGGAGCCGCACACCCTCTTTGCTTCACTGATGAAGTAATGGATCACGAATTCCCCGAAGGGTTCAAACCCGTCAATACTGAACCATATGACGGAACAAGCGATCCTGCGGTATGGATCGAGGATTTCATTCTCCACATTCATATGGCCCACGGAGATGACCTCCACGCTATCAAATACCTCCCACTAAATCTCAAATGGCCAGCTCGGCACTGGTTAAACAGCCTGCCTAAAAATTTCATCGGCAGCTGGGAGGACTTGGAAGAAGCCTTTCTCGACAACTTCCAAGGTACATATGTCCGGACGCCGGATGCCGATGACTTAAGTCACATAGTTCGACAGCCCGAGGAGTCAGCCAGAAAATTCTGGACTAGATTCCTAACTAAAAAGAACCAGATCGTTGACTGTCCGGATGCTAAAGCCCTAGCGGCCTTTAAACATAGCATCTGTGACGAATGGATCGCCCACCATCTCAGCCAAGAAAAGCCCAAATCTATGGCAGCCTTCATGGCACTCATGACCCGCTTTTGCATGGGTGAGGACAGTTGGCTGGCTCGTAGCAAAAACACAGCCAGTGAGGCGGGCCCCTCCGAGGCCAAAAATGGCAACAGTAAGCTTCGACGCAGCAGAAACAAACGCCGAAGCAATGGCGATAACACCGATGAAACTACTGTAAACGCCAGATTCTGTGGTTCCAAGTCCCGTCAGCAGAAAAAGCCGTATCAGAAAAACAATCAGGGACCATCTAGCATGGACCGCATACTTGACCGTCCGTGCCAAATCCATGGCACCCCGCACAAACCGGACAATCATACCAATAGAGATTGATGGGTTTTTAAGCAAGCCGGCAAGTTAAACACCGAGAATAAGGAAAAGGGATCGCAGAGCGAGGACGATGACGAGGAGCCCCTGCAGCCAACCATAGGGGGACAATAGAAGTTTCCCCCTCAAGTCAAAATGGTGAACATGCTATATGCTACACACGTCCCCAAGAGGGAGCGCAAGCGCGCACTAAGAGACGTCTATGTGATAGAGCCAGTCGCCCCAAAGTTCAATCCATGGTCATCGTACCCGATCACCTTTGACCGTCTAGGTCATCCGACCAGTATCCGGCACGGCGGACCAGCCGCACTAGTCCTAGACCCAATCATCGATGGATTCCACCTAACGCGAGTCCTCATGGATGGTGGCAGCAACCTCAATCTGCTCTATTAGGACACAGTACGCAAAATGGGCGATTTACCCATCATGGATCAAACCCACAAGGACTACCTTTAAAGGAGTCATACCAGGCGTAGAGGCCCGCTGTACGGGCTCAATCACACTAGAGGCCGTCTTCGGATCTCTGGATAACTTCTGAAGCAAGGAGTTAATCTTCGATATCGTCCCCTTTTGCAGCGGCTATCACGCACTGCTCGGACGAACTGCATTCGCTCGATTCAACGCCGTACCTCACTACGCTTATCTCAAGCTCAAGATGCCCGGACCACGTGGCGCCATAACAATTAATGGAAATACGGAACGCTCCCTCCGTACCGAGGAGCACACAACGGCCTTAGCAGCAGAAATACAACACGACCTTTTCTAGCAGAACCTTAGTTCAGTGGCCAAGCCCCCGGACACCATTAAAAGAGTCCGGACTATTTTGCAGCAAGACAGCCCGGCTCGTCAAGAGCTTAACTAGCAATTTGGCCTCCGTCCCATCCCCGATCAAATAGCGGCATTCGTACCGCGTGTACATAACTACACACTCAAAATCCCATGGTATCGACGGACGCAGAGCTAGCTCGTGATCCATAGTGCGGCTCGACCGGCCCTAGGATTCGCATACCTTTACTTTTTCCTTTTCATTTCGGGTTTTTCTCTTTTCGAGATTTCTCCTGACAACCCGTCTGTTGGACACATCAAGGAGGTAAGGAGCTTTGGCGTACAAGGGAATCCCCAAGTGGTCTCTGCTAACGATCGCTATACCTGTTTTACATACCCGCACGCAGCTCGCTCTTGGTCTTGGCGTGTTAACTAACCTTACTTACTTATCGCATTACTTGTACAAGTACGTCTCGACGTATTAATCACATTACAAATGGTAAATAAATGATAGCGTCAGCTTATTACTTAATTTCCCTTTTTTTTCCTTACCTTTGTATCTATTACTCATTGCACACGTACTCTCTGGTACATTTTACTTCACCAGGGGCTTTTTACGCCCCGCAGTATGGCAATCAAGTCCGAGCACCTTTTTCAGTGCAGTTCGGCACCCCGAACTTATAGCATTATATGCATCGGCTCCGAATCATGTCTTTGGTTAAATAGTTGCGTTGCCCGACTCCTGTGCTTACTACCTTATGTTCCGCTATATCGGCTAGGGTAGTAAAGGGAGAACTAGTGTGATTGTGTCCCGGTTCTTCCGGACGAGCGTCTCAGTAGAGAAAGCCGAAAACTGACTGTCATGATGCAGCGTGAGCTGGTTAGCTGTTCGAGAGGTTTCAAATCCTTAGAGATTTTTCCGCTTTATGCGAAGAATCGGTTTCTTATCCGATCAGGTGCATGTAGCGCCCCAAGTTCAGCCTTCCGAATACAAGGGGCTTCGCCAAAATTCTCATTGTCAAACTCCTATGACTAAGTGAGGGCGATAAAGGCTGTATAGTCTGATTGTCTTGTTCGTTGCGCTAAACACCTCCTTTAAGCACCAGAATATGGATTAAAGAGTGTTTAGATTTATCCCGAACACCCCCGTACTATCTACGTGGGGGTAGAAGCCGACGACTGGCCAGCCCTCAGATTTCATAAACGGCCACACATGAGGTAAAATTTTAAAATCACAAGCATTATATTACATAACATCATTGTTTCATATTACAGGGCAGGGTAATACGAATGTTTTCATCGGAATATAACATCCTTTGTACATTGCTCCACCACAAGGCGGGAACCCTCCAGGACACCATCAAAATATAACTCGGGTCGGCGGTGTTCCTTGCCCTCAGGCGGCCCCTTGGTCATTAGCTTTTTGGCATCCATCTTCACCTAGTGCGTCTTGACGCGGGAAAAGGCCATCTGTGCACCTTCGATACAGACCGACCGCTTTATGACCTCGAGTCATGGGCAGGCACTAACAAGCCGCTTCACAAGTCTGAAATAGCTACTGGGTATCGACATGACAGGCCATAGCCGGACTATCAGGTCCTTCATGGCTAGCTCGACCGCCTTGTGCAGCTCGACCAGCTGTTTCAGCTGGTCGCTGAAGGGCACCGAATGTTCTGGTCCAAGATATTGAGACCAGAACAGCTTCTCCGCAGAACTCCCTTCTTTGGCTCGATAGAACTCGGCAGCATCTGATACGCTGCGCGGCAAATCCGTAAAAGCTCCTGGAGAGCTCGAAATTCGGGTAAGAAAAAGGAACACTTCCTTCACAAACTTGCTTTGCATAATGAAAGCCTTACCTGCCACGATCTTCTTGGCCGCCTGGATTTCCTGAAGGGCGCTCTGGGCCTCGGCTCGAGCCTCTTGTGCGCTCTGGCGGGCATTCGCAAGTTCGGACGCTTGCGCCTTAGAATCATGCTCCAAGGACTAGTACTTCTTGACGGCGTCCTGGAGCTCTTGCTGGACCTCGCCGACCCGGGCCTCGTGCTTCTCGCGTGCGTCATGCTCCTTGGACGTTTTGTCCTCGGCCTCGGCTAACGCCTTCTTGAGGACCGCCACCTCGGTCGCGGCCCCTAACAAAGTCCATGACGCTTTAGTCCGCACGAAACATTCATCCTTCCAAAAACAAAATACGCGCAGGTTACTGCGTACCTTGGCTGTCCTCCAGCTGCTTCTTTACGAGGCCGAGCTCTTTGTTGGCCCGCTCCAGGCTCTGCTTCAGGTCGGAGACCTCCGCAGTATGAGCGGCAGCAGCCAGCAGCAACGCCTGCATATTCACATAGACATCTTATGTTAGACTCCTGCAAAAATTGTTTTGATCCTCTGTTCGCCTTTTTCTTTCCGAACACCGAACAAAGCACCAGGGGCTACTGTCCACACCGTGATATTTTTTCTATGATTATTACCTCAAAGCCTGTTAAAAGGCTAGCGCAGGCCTCTGTCAGTCCGCTTTTGGCGGACTGAACCTTTTCGATCACCGTACCCATAAGGACACGGTGTTCATCCACAATGGAGGCGCTTCGCAGCGCTTCCAGCAGATTGTCCGGTGCCTCTAGTTCGACATAGGTCATCGGCCGAACAGACACACCTCCTCCTTTCGGGGAAGGCCGTTCGCTGGACTCCGGAGCCATGTAGGTCTCCGGAATGGTATCGGGCTGAGGGCCGGATCGAGCTTGGCCCCCATCACTAGTCCCCATGGGGGATTTTCTCCCCATGTGTCTGGCGGCCGAGGAGTCATCCTGGGGCGCCACCCTTACGATCTCCGGAACCTCCCCCGGTCTGGGAAGGTCCTTTGGGATAGCACCTCGTCATCATCCTTGGGCGAGACAGAGTGAGCGGGCGGTGGAGACATGCTAGCCATCTCCTTTGAGTCTAGCGAACCCTCTGTCGAGGATCGCGAGGAGCCATCGCGAGTCGGACTGCAATGGCATAATTTAAACACATTATAAAGTGGAAAGGCCAGGTATTTAGATGTGCATAAGGTTTTTTGTACTTAGGAGGCGGCATGAGGCTTGGTCCGGGGCATTCGCTCCGGACTGCTATCAACATCCCATGTGGAGTTACCCACAAGGGAGCCCTGCCCCCACTTGGGCGCTTTCGCCTCCAGATTCATGGAGGCCCCCCTTTTCTTCCTTCCCCCCTCACGGGGGAGTTGCTTTCTTCCTCCTCCTCGCCATCGTCTTCGGTGGCCGAAGAGTCAATTTCGTCTTCAGACAACATGTCCGAAGCGCCCTTTCGGCGAAGGCCACTCCTGGTCCCTTTGGCCATTTTCTTTGCCTTCTTCTCCAGCACATCATAAGGCGCCAGAAACAGCATCTTCGTCAGGAGTGTGGTTTCTTCATCTTCAGGTAGCGGAGCTGGAAAATTAATCCGCCCCGCTATGTCGGTCCAAGCCTAAAAGAAATTGATAGGAAGGCTTAGACTCCTTCCATAAAATATGCCAGTAAAGGCTGTACCTTGAAAACATGAAGGAACTTACCGAATTAGCCTGGCGCTTTAATCTAAGCCCACGATCCTCGGTCATAGGTGGTGGTGTCTCGCCGGCCTTGAAGAGCACTTTCCAGATGTCCTCGTGTGTTGTGCCGAAGAGCTCTAGCAGCATCTGGTGCTTGGCCGGATCGAACTCCCGCAAATAGCAGGTCCTGCGTTGGCACGGAAGGATCCGGCGGATGAGCATAACCTGGATCACATTGAAAAGCTTGATCTTCTTGGTTACCATGTTCTGTACACACGTCTGGAGCCCAGTCAGCTCGTTCGAAGATCCCCAGGTCAGGCCCTTCTCTTGCCAGGAAGTGAGCCGCATCGGAACTCCGGATCGTAATTCGGGGGCCGCTGCCCAGTTGGTGTTGCGCGGCTCGGTGATGTAGAACCACCCCGATTGCCATCCCTTCACTGTCTCCACAAAGGAGCCTTCGAGCCATGTGATATTAGGCATCTTGCCTACGATGGCACCTCCGCATTCCGCTTGTTGGCCGCTCACCACCTTCGGCTTCACGTTGAAGGTCTTCAGCCATAGGCCAAAGTGAGGCGGGATGCGGAGAAAGGCCTCACTGATACGTCCATTTTGCATCATGCTTTTATATCGATATTTATTGCATTATGGGCTTTTATTTCACGTTATGGCACAATACTTATGGCTATTCTCTCTTATTTTACAAGGTTTACATGAAGAGGGAGAATGCCGGCAGCTGGAATTTTGGGCTGGAAAAGGAGCAAATATTAGAGACCTATTCTGCGCAACTCCAAAATTCCTGAAACTCCACAGAATATCTTAAAATAAATAAAGAAAAATCCTCGCCAAAGATGAAGGCCAGGGGGCCCACACCCTGCTCACGAGGGTGGGGGGCATGCCCCCCTCATAGGGCGCGCCCCCTACCTCGTGGGCCCCCTGGTGGCTCTCCAACGCCCATCTTCTCCTATATGAAGTCTTTCGTCAAGAAAAAACAAGAAGCAACCTTTCGGGACGATACTCCGCCGCCACTCAGCGGAACCTTGGCGGAACCAATCTAGAGCTCTGGCAGAGCTGTTCTGCCAGCGATACTTCCCTCCGAGAGGGGGAAATCATCCCCATCGTCATCACCAACGCCCCTCTCATCGGGAGAGGGCAATCTCCATCAACATCTTCACCAGCACCATCTCATCTCCAAACCCTAGTTCATCTCTTGTATCCAATTCTTGTCTCCAAGTCCGGGATTTGTGCTATTAGGTTGCTAGTAGTGTTGATTACTCCTTGTAGTTGATGCTAGTTGGTTTATTTGGTGGAAGATCATATGTTCAGATCCTTTATGCATATTATTACCCCTCTGATTATGAACATGAATATGCTTTGTGAGTAGTTACGTTTGTTCCTGAGGACAAGGGAGAAGTCTTGCTATTAGTAGTCATGTGAATTTGGTATTCGTTCGATGTTTTGATGAGATGTATGTTGTCTAGCCTCTAGTGGTGTTATGTGAATGTCGACTACATAACACTTCACCATTATTTGGGCCTAGAGGAAGGAATTGGGAAGTAATAAGTAGATGATGGGTTGCTAGAGTTACAGAAGCTTAAACCCTAGTTTGTGTGTTGCTTCGTAAGGGGCTGATTTGGATCCACATGTTTCATGCTATGGTTAGGTTTACCTTAATACTTTTGTTGTAGTTGCGGATGCTTGCAATAGACGTTAATCATAAGTGGGATGCTTGTTCAAGTAAGAACAGCACCCAAGCACCGGTCCACCCACATATCAAATTATCAAAGTACCGAACGCGAATCATATGAACGTGATGAAAACTAGCTTGACGATATTCCCATGTGTCCTCAGGAGCGCTTTTCCTGATATAAGAGTTTGTTCCGGCTTGTCCTTTGCTACAAAAAGGATTGGGCCACCTTGCTGCACTTCATTTACTTTTGTTACTTGTTGCTCTTTACAATTTATCTTGTCACAAAACTATCTGTTACCACTTATTTCAGTACTTGCAGAGAATACCTTGCTGGAAACCGCTTATCATTTCCTTCTGCTCCTCGTTGGGTTCGACACTCTTACTTATCGAAAGGACTACGATAGATCCCCTATACTTGTGGGTCATCACTCGCACATGACTATAAAAGCTGAGATGTTGAGGATGAAGTTGGGGGCAAGATCATGGAAGTCCAGCCCATAGTAAAACATTAGTTCATGGACAAATGGGTGGAGAGGGAATCCCAAACCATAGACGAAATGCGCAAGGAACACCACCCTCTCTTGAGGTTCGGGGGTAGGAACGATCTGTCCCTTTGCCGGGAGTCGGTGAACGATCTCCTTGGCCAGGTATCCTGCCTCTCGGAGCTCCTTGATATCTTTCTTAATGGAGGAGGCCATCCACTTGCCTCCAGCTCCGTATACGGACATGGTCGGAGTGCTTTCTCGGGCGGGGAAAGCTAGGACTTGGGCGTCAGAGCTCAAGAAAGGAGGGGCAGAGGAAGGAGAAGGCGTGGGTGAATAAGGACGTATCCTTATCCCCTTATAAAGGTCGCGAATGTCAAGCGCCCCCACTCACCCTAAAACTCGCCTATTCCCAAGGGCTGTGTAAATGGCACGGTTGGGTTACCCATGCCCGTATTGATGAGAATCTCGCAATAAGGGGACACGATCTCTGCTTTGACAATACATGCCAATGGAAACCGCATCTCGAAACGTGGAGTGGCAGACGGAAAACGGTTCGAAATTATGACCGGACAGAAGTGATGTCATGTTACAAAAAGTTGTCAGCGGATTGGACTCGTGAAGTATTACATTCTCTCTGTGGTTGTGTATGGTGTGTGTGACATGTCTGGATACAATCATCGCGTCCGAAGACTATCTTGGAGTTCGGAAAGAAGGGAACCCGCCTTGCAATGCCGAAGACAAGTCTACACGCCAGACTCCTCGTCATTGAAGCCAGGTTCAGGGGCTACTGAGGGAGTCCTGGACTAAGGGGTCCTCGGACGTCCGGCCTATTAGTCATGGGCCGGACTGAAATTTACTGTCACTTGTTGCTATGGAAAGTAATTCTCTGAGGGGCTTGTTCGGGGTATCTTCACCCCGTCCAGTAGAGAAAAGAGTTGCTCCTCAACCTACTGAACCTATTGAAAATGAAACTCCTTTTGAATTTCCTTCGAGTATGATGGAAAAACTGCTAGCTAATCCTTTTACAGGAGATGGAACAAAGCATCCTGATGAGCACTTAATATATGTGGATGAAGTTGTGGATTATTTAAGCTTGCAGGTATACCCGACGATGTTGCTAAGAAGAAGGTCTTCCCTTTATCTTTGAAGGGAGACGCATTGACATGGTATAGGCTATGTGATGATACGAGATCATGGAACTATAAAGGATTGAAATTGGAATTTCATCAAAAGTATTACCCTATGCATCTTGTTCATCGTGATCGCAATTATATATATAATTTCTGGCCTCGCGAAGAAGAAAGCATCGCTCAAGCTTGGGGAGGCTTAAATCAATGTTATATTCATGCCCCAATCATGAGCTCTTGAGATAAATAATTATTCAAAGTTTTTATGCTCGGCTTTCTCATAACAATCAAACCATGCTCGATACTTCTAGTGCTGGCGCTTTTATGATGAAGACTATTGAATTTAAATGGGACTTATTGGATAGAATTAAACGCAACTCTGAAGATTGGGACCTCGACGAAGGTAAGGAGTCAGGTATGACACCTAAGTTTGATTGTGTTAAATCTTTTATGGATACCGATATTTTCCGTAAGTTTAGCACTAAATATGGACTTGACTCTGAGATAGTAGCTTCTTTCTGTGAATCTTTTGCTACTTATGTTGACCTCCCTAAGAAAAAGTGGTTTAAATATCATCCTCCCATAGAAGTAAAAGTAGCTGCACCTATTGAGGTTGAAGAAAAGACTATCACTTATAATGATCCTATTGTTCCTACTTCTTTTGTTGAGAAACCACCTTTCCCTATTAGAATAAAGGATCATGCTAAAGCTTCAACTGTTGTTCATAAAAGCAATATTAGAACTTATACACTTCCTGAGCAAGTTAAAGTAGAACCTAATATTGCTATTGTTAAAGATCTCTTGTCTGATAATATTGATGGGCATGTTATTCAGTTCGAAGGTGAAACTGCTAGAATTGCTAAGCCTTGTGTTAAAGATAAACATAGACCTGTGGTAGGCGTGCCTATTATTTCTGTTAAAATAGGAGATCATTGTTATCATGGCTTATGTGATATGGGTGCTAGTGCTAGTGTTATACCTATTACCTCATTTGAAGAAATCAAGCATGAAATTGCACTTGCTGAGTTAGAAGATATTGATGTTACAATTAAGCTTGCCAATAGAGATACTATTTCACCAATTGGGATTGTTAGAGATGTTGAAGTCCTGTGTGGGAAAACAAAATATCCTGCTGATTTTCTTGTTCTTGGCTCCCCACAAGATAGCTTTTGTCCATTATATTTGGTAGACCCTTCTTGAACACTGTTAATGCTAAGATAGATTGCGAAAAGATTGTTGTTACTATTGGCTTGGATGATATGGTTCATGAGTTTTATTTATCTAAATTTAGTAAACAACACCGTGAGGAAGAATTGCCTAGTAAGGATGAAATTATTGGTCTTGCTTCTGTTGCTGTACCTCCTAGTGATCCTTTAGAACACTATTTGCTAGACCATGAAAATGATATGTTCATGAATGCAAGAAGGGAAATAGATGAAGTATTCTTTAAACAGGAACCTATTCTACAACACAATTTGCCTGTTGAAATTTTAGGGGATCCTCCTCCACCTAAGGGTGATCCTGTGTTTGAGCTTAAACCGTTGCCTGATAATCTTAAATATGCTTATCTTGATGAAAAGAAGATATATCCTGTTATTATTAGTGCTAACCTTTCAGAGCATGAAGAAGAAACATTATTGAAAACTCTGAAGAAGCACCGTGCTGCTATTGGGTATACTCTGGATGATCTTAAGGGCATTAGCCCCACTCTATGTCAACATAAAATAAATTTGGAAGCAGATGCCAAACCATTTCGTGATCCTCAACGACGTCTGAATCCTAAAATGAAAGAATTGGTAAGAAAAGAAATACTCAAGCTTCTGGAGGCAGGTATAATTTATCCCGTTGCTGATAGTCAGTGGGTAAGTCCTGTCCAGTGTGTCCCTAAGAAGGGAGGTATTACTGTTGTCCTAAATGATAAAGATGAATTGATTCCACGAAGAATTATCACATGTTATAGGATGGTAGTTGATTTCCGCAAATTGAATAAGGCCACTAAGAAAGACCATTACCCCTTACCTTTTATTGATCAAATGCTAGAAAGATTATGCAAACATACACACTACTACTTTCTATATGGTTATTCTGGTTTCTCTCAAATACCTGTGTCGGCTAGAGATCAATCAAAGACTACTTTTACATGCCCTTTTGGTACTTTTGCTTATAGACGTATGCCTTTTGGTTTATGTAATGCACCTGCTACCTTTCAAAGATGCATGATGGCTATATTCTCTGACTTTTGTGAAAAGATTTGTGAGGTTTTCATGGACGACTTTTCCGTATATGGATCTTCTTTTGATGATTGCTTGAGCAATCTTGATCGAGTTTTGCAGAGATGTGAAGAAACTAATCTTGTCTTGAATTGGGAAAAGTGCCACTTTATGGTTAATGAAGGTATTGTCTTGGGGCATAAAGTTTCTGAAAGAGGTATTGAAGTTGATAAAGCCAAGGTTGATGCTATTGAAAAGATGCCATGTCCCAAGGACATCAAAGGTATAAGAAGTTTCCTTGGTCACGCCGGATTTTATATGAGGTTCATTAAGGACTTCTCGAAAATTTCTCGGCCTCTGACTAATTTATTGCAAAAAGATATACCATTTGTCTTTGATGATGATTGTGTAGAAGCATTTGAAATACTTAAGAAAGCATTAGTCTCTGCACCTATTGTTCAGCCACCTGATTGGAATTTACCCTTTGAAATTATGTGTGATGCTGTAGGTGCTGTTCTAGGGCAAAGAGTTGATAAAAAATTAAATGTTATCCATTATGCTAGTAAGACTCTAGACAATGCTCAAAGAAATTATGCTACTACTGAAAAAGAACTTTTAGCAGTTGTATTTGCTTGTGATAAGTTCAGACCTTATATTGTTGATTCTAAAGTAACTATTCACACTGATCATGCTGCTATTAAATATCTTATGGAAAAGAAAGATGCTAAACCTAGACTTATTAGATGGGTTCTCTTGCTACGAGAATTTGATTTGCATATTGTTGATAGAAAAGGAGCTGAGAACCCCGTTGCAGACAACTTATCTAGGTTAGAGAATGTTCTTGATGACCCACTACCTATTGATGATAGCTTTCCTGATGAACAATTAAATGTTATAAGTATTTCTCGTAGTACTCCTTGGTATGCTGATTATGCTAATTAAATTGTTGCTAAATTCATACCACCTAGCTTCACATACCAACAAAAGAAAAAGTTTTTCTATGATTTAAGACATTACTTTTGGGATGACTGTCGGGGCGGACGGCGTCCCCCGCGACCACCTATGGGGCCGGAGCCCCTTTCGTTGTCCGGTGAGGGGGGCGGAGGGAGCACGGAGAGCAGATCGAGGCGAGCACACGGGCGGTTTACCCAGGTTCGGGCCGCGATGGACGCGTAAAACCCTACTCCTGCTTGGTTGTATTGAACTGGGGAGCTCGGGAGCTTGGAGAGCTAGCTGCACCGAGCGTATGGCTGTCTGGATTGCCAGTCTCCGAACCTCGGAACCGCGAACCTCGCCAACCGCTAACCGCTCAACCCCCTCTACGTTGCACACGGGCCTCCTTTTATAGCGCAAAGGGGTCACCGACAGGTGTCAACGTAAGAGAAAGGGGTAAAAGTGTAAAAGGGGTGGTAGTTGTAATAGTGCGGGAACAGTGGCGCTGCAGCGCGACACAGTGTTATCATACCTACTTCTGACGGTAGGGGACAAGGGCATTGAATGCCCGTCACGGTCGCCCGGACAGCACCGAGGCGGACCGTTAGGTGCGCCACCGCTCGCCACGATGGTGGCTGCATGCCACCGCATGCCCCAGGCTGCGCGGTGCCCCGCCACGTGCCCTTGGGGGAAGCCCCGGAGCGACGCGTGGGCGGGCGAGCTGGAGCGCAGCCCTGAGGTGGCGATTTGCCGCGGCAAGTGGCTTGCCGCGGGGGTCGTCTTCCTGTGCCTGATAGCTTGCCGGCTATCAGGCCTTGCCGGGGCGCATGGCGCGCCGGGGCGGGCTTCTCTTGTGGTGCCTGGGTTCGGCCTTCCCGGCAAGCTCCTCTTGCCGGGGTCTCGATCTTCTGTCTTGTGTACTTTGTTCTTGAATGGTCTTATATGGGCTCGGTCGTCCCGGCAAGCTCCTCTTGCCGGGGCCTTGCCTTCTTGGCCCGGCAAGCTCCTCTTGCCGGGGGCCTTGTCTTGAATGCTTGGTCTTCTCTTGGCGCTTCCTGGGCGGGCCTTGCCGCAGGGTGCTACAACTGCCCGTGCACAAGTTGGGGTACTAAGGTACCCCTACTTTAGTACACCGACAGGAGCCCCCGGGCCTGGGCCACACACGGTGCCGAGCGTCGTCGGGCCAGGCCCTAACAGTGCACGGGCACGCGTGGCCTTGGTCGCGCTGCTCCTTAACTCCGCATCCGTCGCACCTTCCCCAGGCGGCGCACGCTTATCGCGGCATCGTGGGGGCGAGGCGTGCGGGGTGAGCGTGACGTGGGTGGCGTGCGCGGGGCTGAACCGCGCTGGCGCGCGTCACGTCGCGCACGATTCTCAATGGCGAGAACGGAGTGTCCGCCACTCCCCCATATAAGGCAGAGGAAACGGGAGCGGCTCCCCTCCTTCGCCTTTACTGCGTCCTCTCCCGTCTCCAGAGATCCCCTTTGCGCTCCGCCTCCATATTTCCTCCGCCGCTCGCTCGCACCTGCGGCGCTACCGGATTCTTCGTCTCCCTTCCCTCGCCGCCTCCGCCATGGCCCCGAAGACCAAGAAGGCGAAGGCGGAGAAGACCAAGAAGGAGAAATCGGAGCACGCGGCGATGCTTACCTTGCTGCGGAAGCAGAACCTCGTCTTCTCGCCGAAGCTCAGCGCGCGGGAGCTCTGGAACAAGTACTACTTGTTCTGGGCCGAGGAGACCAAAGCGCATCCCCGCACCCGAGTCTATCCGGCCGCCGCCAAGGGCAACTACCCCGGCGGGTATTATTTCTTCGCAACCTTCTTCCACTGCGGTCTTTGCCCTCCTTTTTCTGACTTCTTCTGCGACATAATGCACACCTTTGGCCTCCACCTTCTTGACTTCACTCCCAACGCCGTCCTCACGATGGCGGTTTTCGCGCATATGTGCGAGAACTTCATTGGGATATACCCAAATGTCGCGCTGTTTAGGCACTTCTTCATCCCCAGAGTGGAGGCCGGCGCCCCCCTCGCCGGAGGGACATCTTGGGTCTTTCGCCTGAACAAGAAGGATTCCTACTTGCCGGGGGAGCTCCGCGGCAAGTGGGAGGAGTGGCGTGCCGACTGGTGCTGGGTTGTCGAGGACCAGCCGCAACCTTTCACCGCGCCGCGCGCAACACCTATCACGCGCGGCAAGGATTGGAGCGAGCTGGATTCGGACGACTGCAAGCTCAACGTCGCCCTCATCAGGATTCTCCGTCTTCGGTCAGCGAGGCTGTCCGTCGGAGAGGTGGGTGCAGATTTCCTCCGCCGCCGCATCGCCCCTCTTCAAGATAGGAAGAGGCCAGCCTGGGAGTATAGCAACGCGGCGGACATAATGAGGCTGCGCCCCGGGCTCAACTTCAACTTCACGTCGGTGGAGCTGAAGGGGATGGTCCGGGAGCTATTCAAGCATGACCCGGCCCACCCAGAGTGGTTCAGGGAGCCCCGGGGAGTTGTGCCTCTTTGCAACAGCTCGGCCCGGGATTCCCTTCGCGCCATGATGCCCGCGTGCGACTCGCACGGCGTCGACCGCACGTGGATTCCGCCCAAGCCAGACGTCATCATGAACTTCTTCGACAACCTGGCGGAGGTGGCGAAGAAGAAGGACGAGGCCCAGGGGCTGACGCGGGACACCACCGCGCGAGAGGTAGCATGCATAGCTTCTTGGGCTGAAGAGGCCACCGCAGCCGCAGCGGCCGGGGAGTTCGGCTTCTCGCCCGAGGAGGCGGAGGCCGCGGAGGCGTCCCGTCAAGCGGAGGTGGCGGAGATCTGCAGACTGCTGAAGCTGCCCCCCGACGAGCTCGCCGGGGTTCCCTCTCTGAGGCACTCCGGGATCCAGGGGATCTTGATCGAGGCCGCGGCGAGGGCCACCACCGCCGGAGGACAAGGGGCCACAGCGCAGGACGCTGGGTCCAGCGGGCTTGCCGGGGTGGAGGAGGAGGACGGTGGTGACGACGACTCCGTCGGATCCTTGGAGCTCTACGCCGATGATCTTCCCTCAGCGTCGGAGACCTCCTCGTCCCGTGTAAGCCCCAGGCGTTCTCCAGCGAAGCGTCCCCGCAGGACGGCGATGGGGGCAAAGGCGCCGGCCTCCCGGCAACAACCACCCCGCCAAGCGGCACGAGCCTCCCGGGGGAGCCAGGTTGCGACGAGGGCGCCCGGCGCGTCAGCCACGTCAGGGGCGCCCCGTAAGGCAGCGCCGCACGGAAAGGAGCCCTTGGAGGGTGGAGCGGCGGCTCCGCCCGCTCCCCGGGCCCCGGCAACCGTCGGGACCGCCAAGCGCCCGAGGGAGACCTCGCCTTCCGCTCCCCGCGTGATCGCGCGTCAGGTGGAGTTCGATTTCTCCGCCTTGAGCGACGACGACGACGAGGACGAACGGGAGTAAGAGCTTTGAGGTCTTGCATCTTCGTAAATCTTGTCTTGATTACTGGAAACTCTGATCTTGCTTCTCATCTCGGCCTCAGAACCTTGGCGGAGCGGGCGACCAAGAAAGCCAAGGCGCCCGTGGTCGAGGTTGTGGACGACTCGCCCGTCGCGGCGACCGGGGACGTGCCGGAGCCGAGCGCCGTCCCGAGGAGCAGCCCCCAGCGCAGCCCCCAGCACAGCCTCCAGCGTAAGTCTGAGTCCTGTACTTCCGCACGTCGGGCGTGCTCGAGGAATCGTCCTTGCGCCGATATCTTGATATTGTCGTCTTGTGCAGAGGGGGAGCCGCAGCCGCAGGAGCGTCCGGAAGGCGTTCCCGAGGAGCCGCGGGCCCCGCCGTCTCCGCCAAGGCTGAGCTCTCCGGTAAAGGAGAGCATCCCGCCAAGGGCGAGCACTCCGCCGAGGGCGAGTACCCCGCCAGGGGCGGATAGCCCGGTGAGGGCGGTGACCCCGCCAAGGCAGGGCTCCTCGGCGAGGGAACCCGCCGCTGATGACGTCCGCCAAGGTAAGCTCTGTGACTTAGTCATCTTGGGTTCGTCTCTTTCTTTTTTCGGATGTTTGCTTGAATTCCTTTTGCTCTCTATTCTCCTTCTTCTAGATTCCCCTCCCCCCGAGCAGATGGAGACGGAGGTCATCAACATCGAGGAGGAGGAGGGTGTGCGCGGCGGCAGTGGCGACGCCCCTGCCGCTGAGGACGCGGCGGGAGCTGCCGAGCCATCCGCGCAGGAGACTGCCGCAGCGGCGGACGCAACGGCAGGGGAGGGGGACGGCGGTCGCACTGCCGACCCGGAGGCATCAGGAGCATCAGGCGCTGCGCCGGCCGCCGACCCCTCCGCCGAAAAGGAGCGGGCGGGTTGTTACCTTGAAGCCCCCAATGGCATCTTCATCCAGGTGCCGTGGGGCTCTTCTGCGCGGCCCCCCGCGGAGGGCGAGGCCTTTGATGGGGAGGTCCTCGCCTCCGCGGGCCTGAAGATTGTCGAGGCGCCCGGCGGGGCCGAAGAGCCCGAGGAGGAGAAGCTGCTTCGCCGGCTCCTGGCCCTTTACCGGGCCAGGCAGGCGAAGCTTGCTTCCCGGGAGGCCCTCGCTGCGGAGGCCGCCGTCGAGATGGAGAAGCGCGCGACGGAGCTCCGCGCCGCCAACCAAGCTGCCCTCCGCGGCGTGGCGGAGGAGCGCGAGAGGCTCGCCGGGGAGTACCAGGAGTGGGTGCTGCAGAAGGCCGACGCCGAAGAGCAGCAGCGGCTCGCCGGGGAGGAGCTGTCCCGGCGAGAGGGAGAGCTTGCCCAGCTGCAGGCCAATCTCAACTCCCACGAGGAGGAACTTGCCGCTCGGGAGCGGGCCCTTGGCGAGGAGCTGGAAGAGGCGAAGGCCGCCGCGGCTGCCGCGGAGACCGCCAGGGAGGAGCTTGCCGCCAAGGTCGCGCAGCTAGAGGAGTCGTTGAAGGCGAGCGCGGAGAGGGTCGGCGCGCTCAATGCGGAGCGGGAGAAGGACGCCCACGCCAACTCCGAACTCCAGGCGCGTCTCTCCAAGCAGGGCGACGAGCTGAAGGCCGCCAAGGACTCCATCGAGGCCCTGGAGCTGAAAGTCTCCACGCTGGAGGAGGGGCTCCGCAAGGAGCGAAGCTTGGCGGAGAGCGCCAACACTGCGGCCGAGGACTTCCGTCGGACCGTCGCGGTGTGGACTGAGGACCTGGTGTCTTCTGCATCCAACATCGACCAGGAGTTGCTGGCGTTGAAGTTGGAACACCTCATCTACTCTCCGGACCCGGACCTCCCCCACAGCGCCAAGCTCAGCCTCTTCTTCAGAGGGGTCGCGCCGGCTCTTGCGGATCTTCGGAAGAAGATCCCCGCGCAACTGGCCGAGGAGACGCGCCGGGCCTGCACGGGAACCTTGGAGCGTGTGCTGACGAAGATTGTATACCGCAATCCCGGTATAAATCTCATCAACGTTCTTCGCAGCCTGCCGGCCGACGCTGACATGGAGGCGCTGAAGGAGCAGGTCGCCGACATCATCGCCAGAGTGGGCAAGATTTCCAGGATTGAGGGCGACCGCGTAGACTAGGCCTCCTTTATCTCATCTCTTTTTGTCGCTGCACACGGCGTTATGAGCTCATTAGTCACTGTGATAAGTTACGTAAGGTTTTTACCTTATCTGAACCAATCAGCGCATTGTTATCTTCCTTGTCCTAGCCCTTTACTTCGTATGCTTTTCACCCTACGCTCCCGGGGAACTTTCCGGTAAGGGGCCCTTGGGCTTATGGCAGCCTGCCGGCCAAGGCCTCACCGGGAAGCAACCTCGCCGCAGCCAGTCGCAATCGCGCTCAGCTTGTTGAGTGAGCTCGGAAACGAAACAAGGGCGCGACGCTCATCGCAGCTCACTTAAATCGTTGAGCGTACTCGAAACAAGGTGAGGGTGCGGCTAGCCGCGGGTAGGTTCCTCCGCGCACAGGTTTTCCATACAAAGTGTGACTGTTCAAGGAAGACAACTAAAATTAAGAATCCGAACTGCCCAAATTCTAATAACTTATCTTATGCATAATGCTTGCTTCTTGGCAAGGCTTCTCTTTCTTGAACAGCATTTGGTTCCAGCACTTGGTTCCTCTCCCATCTCCTTCCCCCGGCAAACTTTGTGCGCGAGGAACGCTCCCCCTGTCTAAGAGGCAAGGAAAATAAAGAGGGAAGCAAGCACATGGCCTTTCGGCGTGCTGATGCTCACCAGTCATGCATGTTACGCAGGATGCCAAATAACACATGCAAATACCAAGAGGAGCATGTAAGAGGCAAAACAGCGCAAAGCATAGAAGCTTTTACTGATGCGCGGGGTCTGCGCCCGCCCCTGCGCCAAGGATTACATGCAACTTCGGCAAGACTTGGGCAGAGAGGTTGGTCGACGGAACGGGTTCCGGCAACCGCGCTGGCGAAATTCCTCCCACGGTTGGCGTCAACTCGTTTGGATCTTGGCGGGCGAAGCGCGCCGAAGAACGAGGTCGCCTTTCGCGCGACTTCCGGCGGTAACCACTGCGGCTACGGGAGCGGCGCAGGGTTCGCTGGAGGCGAGCGGTTCGCCCAGCGGCCGGAAGGCGGTCCTCCCCAAGGAGCAGCTGCTTCTCGCCCGAACTCTGCGTGAGTGGGTACTCGAGGAGGGCCGTGCACGATTCCGTAGGGAGGAATGCCTCCGCCCCGCGGAGCGGGGCGGAAAGGTACCTGTTCATACCTGAGCTTACCAGTGTTCGCCTGAATCGGATCCGCACAACCTCGACGCCTTGTCCCCTACCTGGCGCGCCAAAGATGTCGGGGCGGACGGCGTCCCCCGCGACCACCTATGGGGCCGGAGCCCCTTTCGTTGTCCGGTGAGGGGGGCGGAGGGAGCACGGAGAGCAGATCGAGGCGAGCACACGGGCGGTTTACCCAGGTTCGGGCCGCGATGGACGCGTAAAACCCTACTCCTGCTTGGTTGTATTGAACTGGGGAGCTCGGGAGCTTGGAGAGCTAGCTGCACCGAGCGTATGGCTGTCTGGATTGCCAGTCTCCGAACCTCGGAACCGCGAACCTCGCCAACCGCTAACCGCTCAACCCCCTCTACGTTGCACACGGACCTCCTTTTATAGCGCAAAGGGGTCACCGACAGGTGTCAACGTAAGAGAAAGGGGTAAAAGTGTAAAAGGGGTGGTAGTTGTAATAGTGCGGGAACAGTGGCGCTGCAGCGCGGCACAGTGTTATCATACCTACTTCTGACGGTAGGGGACAAGGGCATTGAATGCCCGTCACGGTCGCCCGGACAGCACCGAGGCGGACCGTTAGGTGCGCCACCGCTCGCCACGATGGTGGCTGCATGCCACCGCATGCCCCAGGCTGCGCGGTGCCCCGCCACGTGCCCTTGGGGGAAGCCCCGGAGCGACGCGTGGGCGGGCGAGCTGGAGCGCAGCCCTGAGGTGGCGATTTGCCGCGACAAGTGGCTTGCCGCGGGGGTCGTCTTCCTGTGCCTGATAGCTTGCCGGCTATCAGGCCTTGCCGGGGCGCATGGCGCGCCGGGGCGGGCTTCTCTTGTGGTGCCTGGGTTCGGCCTTCCCGGCAAGCTCCTCTTGCCGGGGTCTCGATCTTCTGTCTTGTGTACTTTGTTCTTGAATGGTCTTATATGGGCTCGGTCGTCCCGGCAAGCTCCTCTTGCCGGGGCCTTGCCTTCTTGGCCCGGCAAGCTCCTCTTGCCGGGGGCCTTGTCTTGAATGCTTGGTCTTCTCTTGGCGCTTCCTGGGCGGGCCTTGCCGCAGGGTGCTACAACTGCCCGTGCACAAGTTGGGGTACTAAGGTACCCCTACTTTAGTACACCGACAATGACCCACATCTTTATAAAGAAGGAGTAGATGGTGTTATTAGAAGTTGTGTACCTGAGCATGAACATGAACAGATTCTATGCAAGTGCCACTCCAGAGCTTATGGAGGACACCACGCTGGAGATAGAACTGCACATAAGGTATTGCAATCCGATTTCTATTGGCCTACTCTCTTCAAGGATGCCCGTAAGTTTGTCTTGTCATGTGATGAATGTCAAAGAATTGGTAATATTAGTAGACGTAAATAAATGCCTATGAATTATTCTCTTGTTATTGAATCTTTTGATGTTTGGGGCTTTGATTATATGGGACCTTTTCCTGCCTCCAATGGATATACACATATTTTAGTTGCTGTTGATTACATTACTAAATGGGTAGAAGCTATTCCAACTAGTAGTGCTGATCATAACACTTCTATTATAATGCTTCAAGAAGTTATTTTTCCGAGGTTTGGAGTCCCTAGATATTTAATGACTGATGGTGGTTCACACTTTATTCATGGTGCTTTCCATAAAATGCTTGCTAAGTATGACATTAATCATAGAATTGCATCTCCTTATCACCCACAGTCTAGTGGTCAAGTAGAATTGAGAAATAGAGATCTCAAATTAATTTTACAAAAGACTGTTAATAGGTCTAGAAAGAATTGGTCCAAGAAACTTGATGATGCATTATGGGCATATAGAACTGCATATAAAAGTCCTATGGGTATGTATCCATATAAAATGGTTTATGGAAAAGCATGTCACTTACCTCTCGAACTAGAACATAAGGCATATTGGGCTATTAAAGAGCTCAACTATGATTTCAAACTTGTCGGTAAAAAGAGGTTATTTGATATTAGCTCACTTGATGAATGGAGAACCCAAGCTTATGAAAATGCCAAGTTGTTTGAAGAAAAAGTTAAAAGATGGCATGACAAAAGGATACAAAAGCGTGAGTTTAATGTAGGTGATTATGTATTGCTATACAACTCTCGTTTAAGATTTTTTGCAGGAAAACTTCTCTCTAAATGGGAAGGCCCCTATGTTATCGAGGAGGTCTATCATTCCGGTGCCAAA
The DNA here is from genome assembly GCA_032464435.1 of Aegilops umbellulata. NCBI lineage: Eukaryota > Viridiplantae > Streptophyta > Magnoliopsida > Poales > Poaceae > Aegilops > Aegilops umbellulata. The sequence goes on along the minus strand of CP136056.1, from coordinate 328,844,314 downwards.
AAAATCAACCACTTCGAAGGCACAAATCCGAAGGTGGTAAACAGTCAAAGAATCAAACATTATATCTCAGGTAATCCCATAAATGTTGAAAGCAATATTATTGAAACCGTAACCCCGGAGGAATACATAAGAGACACTTTCCAGACTGTTTCAGACTCCGAAAAGGAATATGTATGTGGTACGGTAAGTAAACCGACTCCAAATCAATTTTTAAGGCAATATTTCTCAGTTTTGGAATATTTAGAAAAATAGAAAAATAAGTGGTAGTCCGGGAAGGACACGAGGGCCCCACAAGGGTGGTGGGCGCGCCCCCCCTGCCTGGACGCGCCCCCTACCTCATGAGCACCTCGTGTGCCTTCCGAACTCCATTTTCTTGCACGATACGTATTGTGGTCGGTAAAAATTCACTATATATTCTCCCGAAGGTTTTGGCTCCTGTATCACGCAAATATCCCGTGTTCTTGTTTCGAGCTGTTTTCTGTCAGGGTTGTCAAGGCCAGGCATCATGTCGTCCCCCTCCTCCAACAATGGTGACAAAGATGCTTGGCTAATGAAGATAGAGCTAAAGAGGGAAGAGCCCATGGAGATCAACAAGGATGAAGGGATCAAGAAGGCCACGGAGAATCAAGCTCCGGCAGCAGAAGACATCCTTCAACTTGACCACAATCTCCTTACCCCAACTGAGATCGAAGCTTTCAAGATGATTGAGTTAGCCCGTATACAGAATAGGTATCTCACCCGTGAAAATATTTTGTTGAAGGAGCATATTATCGCACTCAAGGGCATTATCCGCAAGCTGGAGGACCTCTTACACTCTATGTGCGATTATCCATCACCACCACCTTCTTCAACGACAAAGGAGACATAATCACATGGGTATGGGCACTCCCCTTGGCAACTGCCAAGCTTGGGGGAGGTGCCCCGGTATCATATCACAATCACAACTCCTATCGTTACCATTTTTCTTAGTTCGATCCTATTAGTAGTATTTTGATCTAGTAGAATAAAGTTGATGGCATGATCTAGTTTTGAGTTTTGCTTTGTGATCTCTCTATGTAATTGGGTCCATGAGCTATATATATATAATAAAGATTAGTGTTGAGTCAAGGGCTTGATTATTTTGCCATGATCTTGGGTAAATAAAAGAAAAGAAGAAAAAGAATAAAAAGAAACAAAAGTTCATATTGATCTTATTGAGAGTAATGACTTCACATAGAAAGAGTATGATGATTAAAAGTTGTTGGGAGTTGGCAGACATAGCTTTGGTCATCGTTGCAATTAATAGGAAGTAATAAGGAAAGAGAGGTTTCACATATAGATATATTATCTTTGACATCTTTTATGACTGGGAGCACTCATTAAAATATGACATGCTAAAGAGTTGATGTTGGAAAAGGAAGACAACGTGATGAGTTATGTTTTCCTATATCTGAGATAAAGTATGTTGTCATGGATCCTCTAACATGTTGAGCTTGCCTTTCTCCCTCATGCTAGCCAAATTCTCAGCACCAAGTAGAGATACTACTTGTGCATCCAAAAATCCTTAAACCAGTTTTGCCATGAGAGTCCACCATATCTACCTATGGATTGAGTAAGATCCTTCAAGTAAGTTGTCATCGGTGCAAAGCAATAAAAATTGCTCTAAATATGTATGATTGATTGGTGTGGGAGAAATAAGCTTTATACGATCTTGTGATGTGGAAGTAATAAAAGCGACGGACTACATAATAAAGGTTCATATCACAAGGGGCAATATAAAGTGACGTTCTTTCGCATTGAGATTTTGTGCATCCAACCATAAAAGCGCATGGCAACCTCTGCTTCCCTCTACGAAGGGCCTATCTTTTATTATTATCCTCTACCTTATGCAAGAGTCATGGTGATCTTCACCTTTCCTTTTTTATTTTATCCTTTGGCAAGCCCAACATGTTGGAAAGAACATGCTATATATATATATATATATATATATATATCTAATTGGATGTAGGGGAGCATGAATTATTATTGTTGACATTACCCTTGAGGTAAAAGGTTGTGGGGCAAAACTATAAGCCCCTATCTTTCTCTGTGTCCGATTAAAACTTCATAACCACAAGTATTGCGTGAGTGTTAGCAATTATGAAGGACTAGATGATAGTTGAGTATGTGGACTTGCTTTTTTTAGCTCTGACATAGAATCTTTCCGATGTTATGATAAATTGCAATTTGTCGGTGTACAAAAAGAGGGGTACACTTTTTTGTACCCCTATAACTGTGCACGGGCAGTCTGAGCCACGGGCACCACCACACTGAGCAAGGCAAGGGAGGTGAGCCAAGGTAAGGCCGAAGCTCGAGAGAAGCAGAACGACGCCAAGACCAAGACCACAAAGAGCAAAGGGGACGAAGCGGACTCCCCCGGCAAGATCCTTGCCGGGAGGCGGTTTTAGCAAACCCGGCAAGACCCTTGCCGTGGCAGCTTGCCCCACACCTACGGAGCGAGTCACCCTTGAGTCCACTGCCCCCATGGGGCAAGGATTTGGGAGACATCCCCGTGGTGGCATGCAGACCTTTGTGAAGACATTCAAGATCAGATACACACTTTAGAAGATGATGATCCTTGGCGGGATCCTAGCCAAGGAGGACCACAAGGCCCCCCGGCAAGAGCCTTGCCGGGGATGACAGCAGGCGCCATGACAAGACCCTTGCCGGGCCCCGGCAAGGCCCTTGCCATGAACACCCGTAGGGCCACCATCAGGCCCACGCCAATCAGACCTCCACCGCCGTTCGCATGCAGCTGCCGACCCAACCTCTTCGTGGAGACCCACCACTGCACCACCTCAACTGCCTGCCTGCCTACATGGCACCGCGGGCACCGCTGGCCAGGGCGCGTGTCGACGCAAGAGGGAGCGGCGACGGACGAGACATGGCTCTCCCCCATCCCCGATAAAGCAAGGACACCTAAGCAAGGCGCATTAAATGCGCCTTGTCATGTAATGCGAGGGATAACCTCGCATCACTGTACCCTTTCCACCTCCTGTGTGCCACTGTGGCAACCCCTTTCCCTATAAAAGGAGGCCCAAGGCGACCAGGAGGGGGATTCGGCTTTTTGGAGCTCCTCACTCCCCATTGCTAGTTCAAGAACACATATAAACAATCCACCAAAGTAGGAGTAGGGTTTTACGCATCCTCGCGGCCTGAACCTGGATAAAGAAACCGTGTGCTATCTGTTTGATCCGCTCTTCTCACGACCCCGCGCCCCGCAACCGTAGTAGGGATTCTTGTGGGTGTCATTCCCACCGACATCTTTGGCGCGCCAGGTAGGGGGCGCAGTTGTGAGAATCGGCTTTAGCAGTTAGTTCGACGCTTCTTCACCGTCATGGCGCCCAAGAAGAAGACGACGGTGGCGGTTGGCCCATCGGAAGCCTGACATCCCGTCCGGACGCGGGCGAGCAGCGGACCGGTCGCAGAATGTCGGTGTACTAAAGTAGGGGTACCTTAGTACCCCGAACTTGTGCACGGGCAGTAGTAGCCTCCCGCGGCAAGGCCTGCCAGGGGAGCGACAAGAGTCTCCACGGCCCTTCCGGGCCGGACGAAGGCCAAGTGGTCGAGCTTAGAAGACCAAGCCCCGGCAAGAGGAGCTTGCCGGGTCGAGAAGGCAAGGTCCGGCAAGAGGAGCTTGCCGGGCCAAGGCGACAAGGCCCCGGCAAGAGGAGCTTGCCGGGACGACTGAGCCGAAGCACCAAGACCCCGGCGGGAGGAGCTCGCCGGGACGGCCAAGCCAAGACACCTCAAGAGAAGCCCGCCGCGGCGCGCCACGCGCCCCGGCAAGGCCTGGCGAGCGGCAAGCTCCCAGGTGCGGCAAGGCAACCGCCGCGGCAAGCCACTTGCCGCGGCAAACCACCATATCAGGCCCGCGCTCCAGCTCACCTGCCCACGCGTCGCTCTGGGGCTTCCCCGGAAGGCACGTGGCGGGACGCCGCGCAACCTGAGACGCGCGGTGGCATGCGACGTTGGCAGAGTCGCCCCCGTGGCGAGCGGAGGCGCTCCTAACGGTCCGCCTCGGCACTGTTCAGGCGATCCAGACGGGCATTTAATGCCCTTGTCCCCCGCCGTCAGAGTTAGGTGCGATAGCACTGTGCGGCCACTATTCACACAATTCCTTGCCATTTTTACCCTCACCTGCGTCGCTCCCTGTGGGAAACCCCTTGGCATATAAAAGGAGGCCCATGCGCACGTAGAGAAAGGGGGGAGGGAGGACCCGTATCGGACCCAAGAGGCCCTCGCCTACGTCCAGCTCTAGCCTACTGTAGCTTCTTGCGCTCCAGAGCAAGAACCCTAATCAACCAGACATGCAGCAGTAGGGTATTACGCATCCATGCGGCCCGAAGCTGGGTAAAATCGTTGTGTGTGTGTGTCGCCTCGATCTGCTCTTTGTGCATCCTCCGCCCCCGCCGAACCGACAAGGGGCTCCGTCCCCATAGGTGCTCGTGGAAGCCAGATTTCCCCGACATCTTTGGCGCGCCAGGTAGGGGGGCGTCGAGGTTGTGCGAACCAGACCCGGCGACCACAGGCAAGCTCAGGTATGGCCAGGGACTTTTCCGCTCCGATCCGCTGGGCGGAGGCATCCCTCCTCACGGACCCGTGCACGGCCCTCCTCGAGTACCCACTCACGCAGAGTCCGGGCAAGAGCAGTTGCTCCTTGAGGAGGACCGCCTTTCGGCTGCTGAGCGAGTTTCTCGCCTCCAGCAAACTCTGCGCCGCTCCCGTAGCCGCAGAAGTTAGCGCCAGAAGTTGCGGGAAAGGCGACCTCGTTCTTCGGCGAGCCCAGGCCGCCAAGATCCAAACGAGTCGACGCCGACCGTGGGAGGAACCTCACCAGCGCGGCGGTCGGAACCCGTCCCATCGGCCATCCTCTCTATCCAAGTCTTGCCGCAGTTGCATGTAATCCTTGGTACAGAGGCGGGCGCAGATCCCGAGCATAGCTTATGTGCCCCACACGTCTTGTCGATTTCGCGCCTCTCCGCTTGGCGCAGGCATCTTTCGACACGATTGTGCAGCACTCGTCTCCGGCAAACGGTGGCAGGTCGTCAGGCCCCGAGCCTGGGCTGGGCGTCGCCCAAGGAAGCTGCGCCTTGCCGGACGGCAAACGACAGAGAAGCTAAATTGCCAAAGTTTGAGCGACTAAGCTCCTTTTTATTCTTAAGTTATCTTCCTCGAACGACCGAGCTTCGTATGGGAAACCCGTGCGCGGAGGGGCCGGCTCGTGGCTGGTTGCGCCCTTATTTCGTTTCGAGCCCCGCTCAACGACTTAAGTGTGCTACATCCCGAGTAGCGTCCTTACTTGTTTCGAGCTCGCTCGACAGCTTGAGCGTGCCGCGACTGCAGTCGCCACGCCTACCTCGCCCCGAGCCTGCTCAACATTTAAGTGAGTTGCGCCAGCCGCGGCAAGGTTTCTTGCCGGTGGAAGCCCCGTCAGCGGGTTGCTGAAGTCCCGCACTCGGCACCCGTGGCAAGGCGGAGACTTTCGCCGACAAGTTCCTGTGAGCGTAGGGCACGAACGTACGAAGCACAAGGTCGAACAAGGGAGATAACAGTGCAATGAACTGCCTAAGATAAAAGTTATGTTACAAAATAACTTACCGCTGCTCTAATCAGCCGTTTCTGTGGCATGCTCGGCAGCAGCGGGAGAAGAAAGGAAAGAGGTGGGCGGCCTAATCCGCACGGTCGCCCTCGACCCGCCTGATCCCTGCCACCCTTTCCACGATGGGGGTGACGAGGGCCCTGATCTCCGTCAGGTCAGCGTCTTCCGGCAAGTGCCTGAGGACGTTGGTGAGCCTGATGGTGGGGTTGCGGAAGACGATCTTCACCAACACCCTCTCGAGGGCCCCGGAGACGGCTTCCCGCGTCTCCTCGGCCAGCTGTGCTGGGATCGATTCCCGGAGGTGCCGGAGCACCCCCACCAAGCCCTTGAAGAAGGAAGTGAGCTTGGCGCTCGGCGGGACGTCCTCGCCGGAGGGGTACTCGTGGCCCTCCACCCTCAGCAGCTTTAGCTCCTAGTCGATGGTGGAGGCGTTGTCGACGAGGCCCTCCGTCCACCGCTCCACCGTCTCTCGGAAGGCATTCTGGGTAACGGCGGCGCTCCTCAACAGCTCCTCGTTGCCGGCAACCTCCTTCCGCAAGGCCGCCTCCTGCTCCTTGGCGCTCTCCAGCGCCTTGGCCAGGGTGTCCAGCTTCGGCTCGAGGACAGCCTTGGAGTCCTTGACGGCGTCGAGCTCCTGGATCTTCTCAGTGAAGCGGCCCTGCAGCTCGCCAAGGGAGTGAGCGCCCTTCTCGCGCTCCAGTTTGAGCGCGGCAAGATCCTCGCCACTCGCCTTGAGGTCGCTGACGAGCTGCGCCACCCTCGCCTCCAACTCCCCCTTGGCGACCTCGGCGGCCGCGGCGGCATCCTGCGCTTTCCGCAGGTCCCCGCCAAGCGCCTGCTCGCGCGCGGCGACCTCCTCCTCGTGGCTGGCGAGGCTGGCCCTCTGCTGCACCAGCTCGCTTTCCCGCGCGGATAGCCCCGCAGCGGCAAGCCTCTGCTGCTCTTCAGCCTCTGCCTTCTCGAGGATGAAGGCCGTCCGCGCCTCGTCGAGCAGCCTCTGCTCCTCCGCCAAGGACCGGAGGGCCTCCTGGTTGAGCTCCCGGAGCTCCCCGGCGCGCTTCTCCATGTCCGCGTCAGCCTTCACGACGAGTGCCTCCTGGCGCTCCACTTTGGCCTGCCGGGCACGGTAGAGCGACACAAGCTTCCGGAGCAGCCGCTCCTCCTCGGGATCGCCGCTGCCGGTGCGTGGCGCGTCGACCACTGTCAACCCGACGGAGGCGAGCACTTCTCCGTCCAAGGCCTCCCCCTCGACTGGCGCCCTGGATCTAGGCTCCCAGGGGAGCCTGATGAAGACGCCATCGCCAGCCTGCAGGTAGGCGCCTGCCAGGGGCTCCTCGGGGCCCGACGTGGTAGCAGTGGCGGGATCGCCGGACTACGGAGTGCTTGACGCCCCGGCCTCCCCGGCGCCGTCAGCACGGTCGCCGGTCCCCTCGCCGCCTACGGCCGCGGCGGCCTTGGCGGCTTCAGCCTCCTCGCCGCCTACGGGGTCGTCGGCGCCTTCCGCCTCCTCGATGACGACGACATCGTCGCCGTCGCCGCGCGCGCCCTCCTCGACGACGACCTCGATCTCCATCGGGTCCGCGGTGGGCGGGTCTGATGGCCGGAAGAGGGGAGAAGAATCAGATGAACAGCCAACAAAGAGGCTCATAAGAAAAGATAGCCAGGGGAAGTTTTCCGTGCAGGGGGGCTTACCGGTGGCGGGGTCCGTGGCCGCGGCCTCCGCTGCCGAGGGATCGCTGGCCACGTCCCTTGCCGGAGATCCCTCCCTTACCGGAGAGGTTTTCCTTGCCGGGGGCTCCTCCCTTGCCGGGGAGGTCTCCCCTGCCGGGGGCTCCTCCCTTACCGGAGATTTCTCCCTAGGCGGGGTGGTCGAAGCGGACGGCGCGGCGGGAGTGCCCCCCGGGGTCGCCTGCCGGGGCTGCTCTGCTCCTACCCAACGACAACAACAACAGCCACATGTTAGCAAAGAGAAGAGAAGCTCGCGCGCGCGCCAAACGGCAAGAGCTAGCCGTGCCCTCACCCTGGGGGCTGCGCTGTGGGCTGCCCTGCGGGCCCGCTGCCAGGTCCGGCAAGGTCGTCTCCGACACCTCCCCAGTTGCCGGAGGAGATTCGCCCTCAAGGACGACCAGCGGGATCTTGGCCCTCTTCGCCCTCCTCTGGGCCAGCGTCCTGAAAAGGGAACGGTTTCGGGGAGGGGGGGGAGGGATGAATGGGCTGCGAAACAAGGCGAAGCAACAGAAATCAAGAAGATACAAGCTCTACCAGGAACTTACTCTCCGTCCTCCTCTTCGTTGTCGCAGCTGAGCGCGGAGTAATCAAAAACCGGCTTGCTCCAGGCGCGAGGAGACAGGGGGGTGGGTTCCGGGACCGCTTGGCGGGGGCGGTGGACGACCCCGCCCCCGTTGCCGCCACGGAACGAGGAGCGGCAGGAGCAGAAGCCATGGCCCGTGAGGACCCCGCTCCCGCTGCTTCCGAGGCGCGCGTCACCCAGGGCTGCGGTTGCTGGTCGGCCTGCCGCACCACCTCTCCGGCCCTGCGGAGACGCCTCCTCGGCTGGGCAGGGGGCTCCGCCTGCGACGAGCTGCCCGGGAGATGCGAGGAGGGCGCGTCCGCCTCCGGCAAGCCACCCGCGTCCTGGGCGGGCTCGCCCGCACCACCGTGCCCGGCTGGCTCCTCCGCGCCGGCGAGCTCCATTTGGTCGGCGAGGCTCTCTGCCTCCGCCGCGTCTGCCTCGGCCAGGGTGAAACCAGACTCGCCCGCGGCCGCGGCGGCCGCCGCCTCCTCTATCCTGGAGGCGATGTAGGCCAGCTCCTCGGGGGTGGTGTCCCGCGTGAGGCCCCTCTTCTCGTCGGGGTCGACCGGCACCTCCTCCAAATTGTCGAAGAAGGCCTGCACGACGTCGTCCGCTGGCTCCTGCCAGGTTGCGTCGATCCCGTGCGAGTCGCACAGCGACATCATCGCGAGGATGCGGCTGAGCGCCGAGTTGTTGCACAGGGGGACGACGCCCGGCGGCAACCTAAACCATTCTGGGTGCTCGGAGTCGTGTTTGAACAGCTCCTTCAACACTCCGTCGAGCTCCAGAACGGTGAAGTTGAAGTTGAGGCCCGGGCGCAGCCTCATGATGTCCGCCGCGTTTTGGAATTCCCAAGCCGGTTTCCCCCTCTCCTGCAGGGGGGCGATACGCCGGCGAAGGAAATCTGCGCCGACGGCGCCGACGGTGAGCCCGGCAAACCTGAGGCGCAGGATGCGGGTGGCGGCAATCTTCAGCTTGGCGTCGTCCGGGGCCAGGTCGCTCCAGTCGCGGCCGCGCACCACTGGAGTTCGCCGCACGGCGGTGAACGGCGGTGGATTCTCCTCGACGATCAGGCACCACTCGGCCCTCCACTCCTCCCATCTGCCACGGAGTTCCCCCTCCAAGTAGGCCTCTTTCTTGCCGGTCCTGGAGACCCAAGCTACTCCGCCGGACAGCGGCTCTCCCTTCTCCACCCGGGGAGTAAAGAAGTGCCGGAAGAGGGCTACGTTGGGGCGGACTCCGACAAAGTTCTCGCAAAGGTGTGCGAAAACCGCCATTGTCAGAACGGCGTTGGGGGTGAAGTCAAGGAGGTGGAGGTTGTAGGTGAGCATGATGTCGCAGAAGAACTCAGAAAAGGCGGGCAGAGCCCGCAGAGGAAGAACACGGCGAAGAAAGGGTACCCGGTCGGGTACAGCTTCTGGGCGATGGCGGGAAGAACTCACGTGCGCGGGTGCGCTCGCGTCGTCGTCGACCAGAAGAGGAGGTATTCGTTCTTCAGCCTCAGCGCGTCAAGCTGGGGAGGGAACGTCGCCGTCTCCTTCCGAAGCGCCTCCAGCCGCAGCGCCTCCGCCGACTTCACGACCTTCCCTTTCGCCTTGTCGCTCTTCGGGGCCATGGCCGAAACGGGGAGGGGGAGTTGTCGGCGTTGGCGACGCCGGGGGCTGTGAGAGCAAATCGCTGCTTTCTCTAGCAAGGAGGAGGCGGCGGAGATTTTCGAGGAACAGCAATCGGCGGAATGGCGAGCTGCCCCTGTTCCCCTCCGCTTATAAAGGGGGGAAGGAGCAGGGGCGGACGCTCCGCCTTCCAAGATTAAGATATCGTGCACGACGTGACGCATGCCTGCGGGCCTCAAGCCCCGCGCACGCCACCCACGTCACGCACGCCTTGCACGCCTCGCCCCCACCACGACGCCGCGATAAGCGCGCGCCACTTGGGGAGGGCGCGACGAGCGCGGAGTTAAGGAGCAGCGCAACCCAGGCCACGCGTGCCCGCGCACTGTTAGGGCCTGGCCCAACAATGCTCGGCACCGTGTATGGCCCAGACCCGGGGGCTCCTGTCGGTGTACTAAAGTAGGGGTACCTTAGTACCCCGAACTTGTGCACGAGCAGTAGTAGCCTCCCGCGGCAAGGCCGGCCAGGGGAGCGACAAGAGTCTCCACGGCCCTTCCGGGCCGGACGAAGGCCAAGTGGTCGAGCTTACAAGACCAAGCCCCGGCAAGAGGAGCTTGCCGGGTCGAGAAGGCAAGGTCCGGCAGGAGGAGCTTGCCGGGCCAAGGCGACAAGGCCCCGGCAAGAGGAGCTTGCCGGGACGACTGAGCCGAAGCACCAAGACCCCGGCGGGAGGAGCTCGCCGGGACGGCCAAGCCAAGACACCTCAAGAGAAGCCCGCCGCGGCGCGCCACGCGCCCCGGCAAGGCCTGGCGAGCGGCAAGCTCCCAGGTGCGGCAAGGCAACCACCACGGCAAGCCACTTGCCGTGGCAAACCACCATATCAGGCCCGCGCTCCAGCTCACCTGCCCACGCGTCGCTCTGGGGCTTCCCCGGAAGGCACGTGGCGGGAAGCCGCGCAACCTGAGACGCGCGGTGGCATGCGACGTTGGCAGAGTCGCCCCCGTGGCGAGCGGAGGCGCTCCTAACGGTCCGCCTCGGCACTGTTCAGGCGATCCAGACGGGCATTTAATGCCCTTGTCCCCCGCCGTCAGAGTTAGGTGCGATAGCACTGTGCGGCCACTATTCACACAATTCCTTGCCATTTTTACCCTCACCTGCGTCGCTCCCTGTGGGAAACCCCTTGGCATATAAAAGGAGGCCCATGCGCACGTAGAGAAAGGGGGGAGGGAGGACCCGGATCGGACCCAAGAGGCCCTCGCCTACGTCCAGCTCCAGCCTACTGTAGCTTCTTGCACTCCAGAGCAAGAACCCTAATCAACCAGACATGCAACAGTAGGGTATTACGCATCCATGAGGCCCGAAGCTGGGTAAAATCGTTGTGTGTGTGTGTGTCGCCTCGATCTGCTCTTTGTGCATCCTCCGCCCCCGCCGAACCGACAAGGGGCTCCGTCCCCATAGGTGCTCGTGGAAGCCAGATTTCCCCGACACAGAAAGGACCCGGGGGACCATTCACGAACACCAACACCGTCCAAGCAGCCGGAGTTTGGGAGGCGGCGATGTTCGTGCGCCTGGTAACGGGCCGCACGCCGCCAAATCCAAAGACGGAGCCAGGCCCTCCGCTGGTGGCGCGGGGCCTTCCAAGATCGCTGCCACCCCGCCCGAAGGTGACGCGAGGGCTTCCAAGACTCCCACACCGGCGCCGACGGCGCGCTCCTCTCAAGCGGCGCGCGACGAACGGCTTAATCATGCCGAAGACCCCGGGCGTCGCCGCGGGAAGAGCCCCGAGCGCCACTCCTGGGATGTAGAAGACCTGCCCGCTCGCCGAGGCGCTGGTGAAGATGGCATGTGATCGCGGGGTCGTGATAGAGCTCCTTATGACATGGTCAGAAGTCGAAGCACGTCGCGATCCGTGCAGGTTTCGCTGCCACCAACACCAGCAGAAGCCCTGGCGCGCGCGCAGTTGCTCCTCGATTTTCCTCCCACTACGGGGAAACTCGACGAATGGAGAGCCACTATTCGAAGCCTTGTTGCGGTGGCCAACAAAGACGAACCGAGTCCGGTGGAGCCCCCGGGTCGACGCTCCGACGGAGTCCCACGCACCAGTGGCAGGAAAGCCGGTGGCACCGCGACCACGGTGCACTCGCCTCCTCCTCGCCCGGTACCGCGAACGCCAGCCCGTCGCGACGTTACGTGCGACGAAATCTCCATAGCGTCGTCTGACCCGCGGACCCACTGTGACCAGCGCCAAGTTCTTCGGGAACGAGAACATGAAGACGCTCGAACCACTATCGAGCGCCGGCGCGGAGCGCGCCACCAATCAGACAGGCGAGCAGGGCTTGCTGTGAACCACCCGGCGCCGGAGAGCCCTGGAGGCTTACCTTACGAGGTAGGCTGTCCGGCTTTTACCCGTGAGCTGCGGCAGTTCCAGTGGCCCACTCACCACACCTTCAAACCTGATGTGGGTGAGAAGTACAGCAGCAAGACCCACCCGTCCGAGTTCCTCAGCATCTACACCATCGCGATGCAAGCTGCCGGAGCCCCCGACGATAAGGTGCTTGCGAATTACTTTCCGTTGGCTCTTAAACCCAACGCCATGTCATGGTTGATGCACTTGCCGGTAGACTCTATTTCCTCCTGGTCGGATTTGTGCCTGAAGTTCGTGGGTGCCTTTACTGGAGGCCACCAAGCCCATGGCCAAGCAAGCGACCTGCACGTCATTCCCCAGAAGGGAGGCGAGAGTCTCCGCAAGTATATACAGAGGTTCAGCCGGATACAGTACAATATCCCTGATGTTCACCCTGCCGCCATCATCAGCGCGTTCCATCAGAACGTGCGTAACCACAAGATGCGCGAAGAGCTGGCAATGAACAAGGTGAAAGATGTAGCAGAACTCTATGTTCTTGCTGACAGATGTGCCCGAGCTGAAGAGGGAAGGAAGTACCCCGGCGAAGATGCCGGCGTGGAAACCGACTCCTTAGATGAGGATACTGCCGCCCCGGCGAAGAAGGGCCGGCGCCACAACAGGAAGCGTAAAGGTAAAGCCGTGATTGCCGTTGAGGGATCTGATGACACCGGCTCCACCAAGAAAACCAAGGCAGATGACCCCGGCAAGGAAGTTGCCGGATGTGTCGCCTGCCGGGCCTTGGCGGCTGCCGAGAAGCCAGGAAACTCCGAGGAGCAATACTGCAAGATCCATCGCACCAAAGGCCATGCTCTCCAAGACTGCCGACAGGTTGAGCTCCTCGCTGAGAAGCAGAGGGCTGAGTATGGGAGGCGGGACAAGGAGAAGGGCCCAGACGGTGCTGAGGGGTCCGGCAAGAAGCATGACGGCCAGGCGGGCCATCGCGGCAAGGATAAACAATAGGAGAGGCCCGCCTGGGCCGTGACAGAAAGCCAGAAGACGACGATCACGAAGTGGACGACGAATCCGGCGACCAAGAGTTTCAGAAAGCTACAGAGGCCATGTGCGTCGACGGCGGCGCCTCGCTGCATACTTCTCACCGCCGGCTTAAACAGTGGGCGCGAGAGATTGCAGCGGCAGAACCGTCGTTTGATGCCCAAAGGCCACTGAAGTGGTCCAGCACACCTATCATTTTTTACACTGAGGATCACCCTGATCGCACTACTGCGGTCGGGTGCTTGCCATTGTTGGTTTCACCAACAATACGCAACCTCAAGGTGACGAAGATGCTAGTTGATGGCGGGGCCGGTCTGAACTTGATCTCGCCTGCCGTGATCGAGAAACTGTAGATTCTTGATGGAGACCTCGAAGAGACGGGCACGTTTCAGGGGGTCAACCCGGGAAGAAGCCAACCCAAGGGAAAGGTCACGCTGCCCGTGACTTTTGGAAGCAAGCTGAACTACAGGACAGAGAGGATCGTGTTTGATGTTGCCAAGATCCCCTTGCCCTACAACGGGATCCTTGGCCGCCCAGCGCTGGCCAAGTTCATGGCGGCGTCACACTATGCCTATAACACCCTGAAGATGCCAGGACCTGTGACGATCATCACCATCCCCTCCGATAAGAAAGATGCGCTGATTTGCGCTGACCAACTATACCAGCAAGCAGTTGCAGCAGCTGCCGCCACTAGGGCACTTGCTCCTGCCGCTGGGACCCTGGGAGGGAAGAAGAAGAAGACCGGTGAGACCTGGGACACCCACTCTGGCAAGCGCACCTCTTCGGAGTGTAGCGCTGCCGTCGAGGACGTGCCAGAGAGCTCCACCGGCGGAAACAAGAAGCCGAGGGCCATACCGCCGGGAACCAAGAAGGTTTCTGTCAATGAGGACGGCACGGGAGGAGCTTTCACCATAAGCTCCACCCTTGATGACAAATAGGAAGACGCGCCCGTCACCTTCCTGCGGGCGAATGCCGATGTGTTTGCATGGCAAGCTTCCGACATCCCCGACGTTCCCAGGGAGGTGATTGAGCACCACCTTGCTGTCTGTCCTCATGCGCGGCCCGTCAAGCAGAAGGTTAGAAAGCAAGCTTTGGAACGACAAGAGTTCATCATAGAAGAGATCCGGAAACTGGAAACAACGGGTTTGGTAAGAGGAGTGCTCCATCCAACGTGGTTGGCCAATCCGGTCGTAGTGCGCAAGGCAAATGGGAAGTGGAGACTGTGTGTTGATTACACAGATATCAATAAGGCTTGTCCTAAAGACCCCTTCCCGTTGCCGCGCATCGACTAGATTGTTGACTCCACGGCTGGGTGTGTTCTGTTGTCATTCCTCGACGCCTACTCCGGCTACCACCAGATCTTCATGACAAGAGAAGACGAAGAGAAAACAACATTCATCACCCCATGTGGTACATATTGTTTCATGCGGATGCCTTTCGGGTTGAAGAGTGCTGGTTTGACGTTTGCAAGGGCGGTCCAGATTGGTTTTGAACCCCAGCTCCATAGAAATATGGAAGCTTATATGGATGACATAGTGGTCAAAACCAAAGACAGGGAAACCCTCATACCAGATTTGCAAGAAACATTTGCAAACCTGCGCAAGATCAATCTCAAGCTGAACCTTGAGAAGTGCATCTTTGGCGTCCCGTCCGGCAAGCTTCTTGGGTTCTTGGTGTCACAACGTGGGATAGAGGCCAATCCGGACAAGATCAAAGCTATAGAGCAGATTGAAGCACCCAAGCGAATCAAGGATGTGCGTCGGCTTGCTGGTTGCGTCGCCGCCATGGGCAGGTTCATTTCCAAGTCTTCCGAGCGCGCCCTTCCTTTTTTCAAGATCCTGAAAAAGGCAGGCCCGATGGAGTGGACGCCAGAAGCCGAAGCAGCATTGCAAGATTTGAAGAAGTACCTCTCCTCCGCGCCAATACTAGTTGCGCCTAGGCCACATGAGCCGTTGCTTCTATACCTGGCGGCAACGAACCAGGTGGTCAGCGCCGCACTAGTGGCACAGAGAGAGGTTGACGACGAGGTAATGGCAGCGGCAGAGCCCAACACCGCCAATGCAGAGACAACACAGCCAGTTGAAGTGCCGCCGAAGAAGAAAATGATGCAGCACCCGGTCTACTTTGTTAGTTCCCTCCTACAGGGGGCTAGATCAAGGTACTCCGGCGTGCAGATACTGCTCTTCGGCCTTCTTATGGCCTCGAGGAAGCTGCGTCACTACTTCCAGGCACACGAGATCACTGTCGTCACTCGCCTCCCTCTGCAACGGATATTGCACAATCCAGATGCAACGGGAAGAATTGTGGAATGGGCACTGGAGCTGTCCAGCTTTGGCCTCAAGTTTGAAAGTACTTCGACGATTCAGAGCTGAGTCCTGGCGGAGTTCATTGCAGAATGGACCGCAACGCCTGACGAAGAAGCCCAAGAGACTACTCTCCCCGGCCAGGAGGCAAGTTGTGATTGGATCATGTACTTTGATGGAGCTTTCTCCTTACAAGGCGCTGGGGCTGGCGTACTGCTTGTCGCGCCCACCGGAGAGCACCTCAAGTACGTGATCCAGATGCACTTCCCCAGGGAGGTGTCAACAAACAATATGGCAGAGTACGAAGGGCCGCTTGTCGGTCTTAGGATCGCGGCGGACCTTGGAATCAAGAAACTCATCGTCAGGGGTGACTCGCAGCTTGTCGTCAAGCAAGTCAACAAGGATTACCAGAGCTCGTTGATGAAGGCCTGCATCGATGAAGTGAGAAAGCTGGAAGAGCGTTTCGACGGTATACAGGCTGAACATGTTCCCCGAGCAGAGAACAATATCGCCAATTACCTGTCAAAACGTGCTTCCCTCAAGCTACCTGTGGAACCAGGTACCTTTGTGCTTCAGCAAACTCAGCCATCCGTTGATCCATCAACAGAGCAGAACAAGAGGAGGAAATCAGGGCCCGACAAGTACTTTCCCGCCGAGCTCCCCGGAGCCACTGGCAAGGATGTTGCCGGGGACACTGAGCCCGCCACGGGACGACTAGATCCGGCGGAGCGTCAAGCTCTTGCCGTCGAGACAGCCGCTCCTATGGCGGAGGAAATGCCTTTAGTCCTCGCCGTCGAGCCCCATGCTCCAGCGTGGGCACAACATACCGTCCGATTCCTCCAAACAGGGGAACTTCCTGAGGAGCAGGAAGAAGCGGAAAAAGTAGCCCGTCGCTCTACCATGTACCAGTTTGTCGATGACGTCCTATACTGAAAGAGGCCGAACAGTGTGAAATTGAAGTGTATCCCTCGAGAGGAAGGACTGGAGCTGTTGGCAGAGATACACGGAGGCATATGTGGATCCCACATCGGGTCAAGGGCCCTTGCCGGCAAGGCATTTCGGCAAGGCTTCTTCTGGCCCACCGCCCTCCAGGATGCGACGACACTAGTCACCAGGTGTGAAGCGTGTTGGTTCCATTCAAAGAAGCTTCATCAGCCAGCTCAAGCCCTTCAAACCATTCCTCTCTCCTGGCCCTTCTCGGTCTGGGGGCTCGACATATTGGGCCCTTTCTCCTGCGCTGTCGGGGGTTTTGAGTACTTGTACGTTGCAATCGACAAGTTCACAAAGTGGCCGGATGTGGAGGCAGTGAGGAAGGTCACATCTCAGTCAGCCGTCAAGTTCTTCAAGGGACTAGTGTGCCGTTTTGGCATACCCAACAGGGTTATCACCGACAACGGCACACAGTTCACAAGCCGCACCTTCATGCAATATACCCAAGACCTCTGCAGCAAAGTCTGTTTCACTTCCGTTGCTCACCCACGAAGCAATGGTCAAGCTGAGAGGGCAAATGCTGAAGTACTGCGAGGCTTAAGGACCAAGACCTTTGACAGGCTACACAAGACTGGGAGGCGCTGGACTGATGAGTTGCCGACGGTTCTTTGGTCGATCAGGACGACGCCAAATCGAGCCACCGGCCAGACACCCTTTGCTCTAGTATATGGGGCAGAAGCAGTTCTCCCCACTGAACTCATATACGGGTCACCTCGAGTGCTCGCTTATGATGAGCTTGAGCAAGAGCAACTGTGGCAAGATGACGCAATGCTCCTTGAGGAAGATCGTCTTCGAGCAGCTGTGAGAGCAGCACGCTACCAGCAAGCCTTGCGCCGGTACCATAGCCGCAAGGTTCATGCCCGAAGCCTTGAGGAAGGCGACCTTATCCTTCGGCGCGTTCAATCGGCCAAGAATTCCAACAAGTTGACGCCAAAGTGGGAAGGCCCTTATCGGGTAATACGAGTCACCAGGCCCGGCGCAGTCGGCCTGGAGACCGAAGATGCCGTTCCGGTGAGTAACTCCTGGAACATTGAGCATCTTCGCAAGTTTTACCCGTGAGGCGCGGCTTGCCGGGCCCCCCGGCAAGCCACCTTTTGTACAAGCATTGCCGACGATGCATGTAACCCTTTGTACAAAGCCAGGCGCAGACCCTGAGCATAAATAAATGAAGCGCTGGCGCCCTAAGTTATAGCATGCATGCTAGGTCGAGTCTCGTCCTTGGTTAGGGTTGATAGTGCTTAGCAGCGACTAACCCCTAGCTTAGAGGTCGAGTGTGCATCTCTTTGCCGTTCTTTTGTCTTCTTTGGTTCGCAGGACTCACAGATATCCTTGCCGGATCACTTGAGGATGAAAAAGAGAAGAGGGACAGACTAGCATCTAGACCCCGGCAAACCAGTATTGCAGGGGGCTCCAAGTGCAAAGATTCACCCACGGCAAACCAGAGTTGTCGGGGGCTATAGCTTCAGATAAGTTCTTCATCCCTTATCATGCATTCCCTTATGGACTGAGGTATGTGAAACCTCGTTCCTTCCAAAAGCTACCATGCTCCCCTAAACTCTAGGCCCTAGGGCTCGTTCCTGGGGCCAGGTTTGGTCGTAGTCGCGGCATCGAAAGGATGAAACAAGGAGCCTGAACCCACCTCATCCCTGCCTCCGCCAAAAGCGTGAGAAAGGTCGAGCGACGTGGGAAGACGGCAAGGCCTGCTGCCGGGCAAGGAAATGTTTATCTTAGAGATATCAAGGATTTACTCCTTAATGTGGGTTCTACCCGCAAACAAATGACCCGGCAAGCATCCCTTTTTCATTAAAACATTCCACTCAGGTACAGTCCATAGGGAATGAAAAACATGAATGATGGGATTACAAGTTTTAAATTCAGCCAAGGCCCGAAGGCTTACAGACTAAAAAGAGATAAGGTGCCCATAATCCCTTTCTTGTCCCTCTCCTCAGGAGGCAGGTCAAGGAGGCGAAAAGGGCAAAAGGGGTGCCTAGGCGAGCTACGGGTGGCAGAAGACACCAAGAGAACATCTCGGTGGCCATCTGAAGGCTGGATGGTGATGGCGGCGCCGGAAGCAGAGCTCGAAGACGAGGCGGCAGGACGTCAGCACGCGTCGAAGGCGTCGGTGCCCGCGTACTCCGATTTGACGGCCTCGCCGCCCGCCCTCTTCCTCTTCCGCAGCCTCCCAACACCATCCGCCCAAGGAGACGACCCCGAGTAGTTCAGGGAGCCGGCGACACGGATGATGGGGTCACCGGTGCCGCACGGAGCGGCGCCCGACACCTAGTCGGACCCGTCATCCTGCCGCCTGCTACCCTCGTCGTCGTTGCCGCTATCCTCCTCGTCACTCCCGCCCGAGGAGGAGTGTTCGCTATCAGAAGAGCTCTCCACGCAGCACCTTGCACGGGTCCCGAAGAGCCCGAAGACCTTGACGGAGAGGAGGCCGCCCTCCATCAGCTTGAAATGGAGAGTGAGCCCGTCCATCAAGCGGTGGATATGAGCGAACGTCTTCCATCCCCGACGAAGATACATCACGTGAGGGGCTGGGAAGTCGACGCGAACTCGCGTGCCGCTGATCCCACAACCCCTCATGTGCAGCCGCAATGACTCTAGCGGATCCAGCTCTATCACCCGCGCGAATGGGGTCAGGAGATGAAGGCGACGGTGCGGCGGCCGACGTAGCCTGACGAAGAAATCGCAAGGATCATCCCCAACATGGCCCTCCGTGGGAGGAGGAACTGCTGGCGGAGGCGAGGCCGGCGCGCCGCCCCGTCCTCCTCTTCCCCGAGCGCCTCGGCCTCGCCCACGGCCTCGCCCCCTCCCCCTTCCCCTTGCGGCTGGCTCTGCCACCGCAGGTGCAGGAGAAGGAGGGACGCGTTGTCGAGCAGCGACCCTCGCCGTCACCGTTGAAGGACCAGGGTTCCCTCTCTCCATGGTGGATGGAAGGGGGAGCAGAAGCTGAAGGAAGGAGGAGATGAAGGAATGCGGGACGCCATCCCCCCTCTCGCTCTTTATAAAGGAATGGTGTGGGGGCTCGGCCGCCCCGCTCAGCCAATCAAGACGCGGAAGGCGCAGGGAACTCGGACCGACCCGCGGCGGCCCGGTTTCCTGCCTCCACCATTCACCACCCCAAGCGCATGAGAGCCACGTGGCAGGCATGCAGGACCGAGGCGACGAATGAGGCGACCTCTCCCCACCCCGTGATCGTGGGGAGTGGACGCCTTGAAGTCCACGCCTCAGCCCCGTTCAGTAAATGGGCCGCGCCCCCACGCCTCCCTCCGCTTATGAGGAAGGCGCGAACCGCCCCCTTTACTACGACGTGATGCATGCGTGCAGAGCTCAGCCCCACGCATGCCGCCCACGTCACACACGCCTCCCCACGCCACGCCACGCACGGGAAGCGTGGGAAGCGCAGCGCGCGAAGAGACTTACCGCGGTAAAAACCTCCCCGCCTGCCCGCGCACCGTTTTTGGGCCAAGCCCAACGACGCGATTGCGCTTACGTGTGGCCCAGGCCCGGGGGCTCCTGTCAGTGTACAAAAAGAGGGGTACACTTTTTTGTACCCCTATAACTATGCACGGGCAGTCTGAGCCATGGGCACCACCACACTGAGCAAGGCAAGGGAGGTGAGCCGAGGTAAGGCCGAAGCTCGAGAGAAGCAGAACGACGCCAAGACCAAGACCACAAAGAGCAAAGGGGACAAAGCGGACTCCCCCGTCAAGATCCTTGCTGGGAGGCGGTTTTAGCAAACCCGGCAAGACCCTTGCCGTGGCAGCTCGCCCCACACCTACGGAGCGAGTCACCCTTGAGTCCACTGCCCCCATGGGGCAAGGATTCGGGAGACATCCCCGTGGTGGCATGCAGACCTTTGTGAAGACAGTCAAGATCAGATATACACTTTAGAAGATGATGATCCTCGGCGGGATCCCAACCAAGGAGGACCACAAGGCCCCCGGCAAGAGCCTTGCCAGGGATGACAGCAGGCGCCACGACAAGGCCCTTGCCGGGCCCCGGCAAGGCCCTTGCCATGAACACCCGTAGGGCCACCATCAGGCCCACGCCAATCAGACCTCCACCGCCGTTCGCATGCAGCTGCCGACCCAACCAGCTGGGCAGGCACCTGTGTGGCGGCATGCGGATATTCGTGGAGACCCACCACTGCGCCACCTCAGCTGCCTGCCTGCCTACATGGCACCGCGGGCACCGCTGGCCAGGGCGGGTGTCGACGCAAGAGGGAGCGGCGACGGACGAGACAGGGCTCTCCCCCATCCCCGATAAAGCAAGGACACCTAAGCAAGACGCATTAAATGCGCCTTGTCATGTAATGCGAGGGATAACCTCGCATCACTGTACCCTTTCCACCTCCTGTGTGCCACTGTGGCAACCCCTTTCCCTATAAAAGGAGGCCCAAGGCGACCAGGAGGGGGATTCGGCTTTTTGGAGCTTCTCACGGCCCATTTCTGGTTCAAGAACATAGATAAACAATCCACCAAAGTAGGAGTAGGGTTTTACGCATCCTCGCGGCCCGAACCTGGATAAAGAAATTGTGTGCTATCTGTTTGATCCGCTCTTCTCACGACCCCGCGCCCCGCAACCGTAGTAGGGATTCTTGTGATCCCATAGGTGTCGTTCCCACCGACACAATTGCTTCAATGACTGAGGTTATAGTTTGTTGGGTCTCAATTAGGTTTCTGATTCATACATTTGCATTGTGAATAGATCATCAATTGAACATAAGTAATCATATGACAAAATTTGTATATGTTGCTATTATGAGAATAATTATGATGCCTTCATGTCCGTATTTTATTTTTATCGACGCCTCTACCTCTAAACATGAGGACATATTTATTGTTATCGGCTTTTCGCTTGAGGACAAGCGAGGTCTAAGCTTGGGGGAGTTGATACGTCCATTTTGCATCATGCTTTTATATCGATATTTATTGCATTATGGGTTGTTATTTCACGTTATGTCACAATACTTATGGCTATTCTCTCTTATTTTACAAGGTTTACATGAAGAGGGAGATTGCCGACAGCTGGAATTCTGGGCTGGAAAAGGAGCAAATATTAGAGATCTATTCTGCGCAACTCCAAAAGTCCTGAAACTCCACGGAATATCTTAAAATAAATAAATAAAAATCCTCACCAAAGATGAAGGCCAGGGGGCCCACACCCTGCTCACGAGGGTGGGGGGGGTGCCCCTACCTCGTGGGCCCCTTGGTGGCTCTCCGACGCCCATCTTCTCCTATATGAAGTCTTTCGTCAAGAAAAAAACAAGAAGCAACCTTTCGGGACGAGACTCCACTGCCACGAGGCGGAACCAATCTAGAGCTCCGGCAGAGCTGTTCTGCCTGGGATATTTCCCTCCGGGAGGGGGAAATCATCCCCATCGTCATCACCAACGCTCCCCTCATCGGGAGAGGGAAATCTCCATCAACATCTTCACCAGAACCATCTCATCTCCAAACCCTAGTTCATCTCTTGTATCCAATTCTTGTCTCCAAGTCCGGGATTTGTGCTATTAGGTTGCTAGTAGTGTTGATTACTCCTTGTAGCTGATGCTAGTTGGTTTATTTGGTGGAAGATCGTATGTTCAGATCCTTTATGCATATTATTACCCCTCTGATTATGAACATGAATATGCTTTGTGAGTAGTTACGTTTGTTCCTGAGGACAAGGGAGAAGTCTTGCTATTAGTAGTCATGTGAATTTGGTATTCGTTCGATGTTTTGATGAGATGTATGTTGTCTAGCCTCTAGTGGTGTTATGTGAATGTCGACTACATAACACTTCACCATTATTTGGGCCTAGAGGAAGGAATTGGGAAGTAATAAGTAGATGATGGGTTGCTAGAGTGACAGAAGCTTAAACCCTAGTTTGTGCGTTGCTTCGTAAGGGGCTGATTTGGATCCACATGTTTCATGCTATGGTTAGGTTTACCTTAATACTTTTGTTGTAGCTGCGGATGCTTGCAATAGAGGTTAATCATAAGTGGGATGCTTGCTCAAGTAAGAACAACACCGAAGCACCGGTCCACCCACATATCAAGTTATCAAAGTACCGAACCTAATCATATGAGCGTGATGAAAACTAGCTTGACGATATTCCCATGTGTCCTCGGGAGCGCTTTTCCTTATATAAGAGTTTGTTCCAGCTTGTCCTTTTCTACAAAAAGGATTGGGCCACCTTGCTGCACTTTATTTACTTTTGTTACTTGTTGCTCTTTACAATTTATCTTGTCACAAAACTATCTGTTACCACTTATTTCAGTACTTGCAGAGAATACCTTGGTGAAAACCGCTTATCATTTCCTTTTGCTCTTCGTTGGGTTCGACACTCTTACTTACCGAAAGGACTACGATAGATCCCCTATACTTGTGGGTCATCACTCGCACACGACTATAAAAGCTGAGATGTTGAGGATGAAGTTGGGGGCAAGATCATGGAAGTCCAGCCCATAGTAAAACATTAGTTTGCGGACAAATGGGTGGAGAGGGAATCCCAACCAGCAGACGAAATGCGCAAGGAACACCACCCACTCTTGAGGTTCGGGGGTAGGAATGATCCGTCCCTTGGTCGGGAGTCGGTGAACGATCTCCTTGGCCAGGTATCCGGCCTCTCGGAGCTCCTTGATATGTTTGTTAACTTAGAAGGCCATCCACTTGGCTCCAGCTCCGGATCCAGACATGGTCGGAGTGCTTTCTCGGGCGGGGAAAGCTAGGACTTGGGCGTCGGAGCTCAAGAAAGGAGGGGCAGAGGAAGGAGAAGGCGTGGGTGAATAAGGACGTATCCTTATCCCCTTATAAAGGCCGCGAATGTCAAGCGCCCCCCACTCGGCCTAAAACCCGCCTATTCCCAAGGGCTGTGTAAATGGCACGGTTGGGTTACCCATGCCCGTATTGATGAGAATATTGCAATAAGGGGACATGATCTCTGCTTTGACAATACGTTCCAATGGCAACCGCATCTCGAAACGTGGAGTGGCAGACGGAAAACGGTTTGAAATTATGACCGGACAGACGTGATGTCATGTTACAAAAAGTTGTCAGCGGATTGGACTCGTGAAGTATTACATTCTCCGTGCTGTTGTGTATGGTGTGTGTGACATGCTGGATACAATCATCGCGTCCGGAGACTATCTTGGAGTTCGGAAAGAAGGGAACCCGCCTTGCAATGCCGAAGACAAATCTGCGCGCCAGACTCCTCGTCATTGAAGCCAGTGTCGGTGTCAAAACCGGCGGATCTCAAGTAGGGGGTCCCGAAGTGTGCGTCTAGGCGGATGGTAACATGAGGCAAGGGACACGATGTTTTTACCCAGGTTCGGGCCCTCTCGATGGAGGTAAAACCCTACTCCTGATTGATTAATATTGATGAAATGGGTAGTACAAGAGTAGATCTACCACGAAACCAGAGAGGCTAAACCCTAGAAGCTAGCCTATGGTATGATTGTTGTTGTCCTTCGGACTAAACCCTCCGGTTTATATAGACACCAGAGAGGGCTAGGGTTACACAGAGTCGGTTACAAGGAAGGAGATCTACATATCCGTATTGCCAAGCTTGCCTTTCACGCCAAGGGAAGTCCCATCCGGACACGGGAAGAAGTCTTCAATCTTGTATCTTCATAGTCCAACAGTTCGGCCAAAGGTCATAGTCCGGCTGTTCGGACACCCCCTAATCCAGGACTCCCTTAGTAGCCCTGAACCAGGCTTCAATGACGATGAGTCCGGCGCGCAGATTGTCTTCAGCATTGCAAGGCGGGTTCCTCCTCCGAATACTTCATAGAAGATTTTGAACACGAGGATTGTGTCCGGCTCTGCAAAACAAGTTCCACATACCACCGTAGAGAGAATAGCATTTCCACAAATCTAATCTGCTTACGTATTCCGCAGTGACATCACACCACAGCCAAGCCATTATACGAACCGTTTTTTATAGCCAATCTCAGCACAATTTGTGAGGCGGTTTCCCTGGCATGTCTTGTCGAAGCAGATATCGTGTCCCCTTATCGTGGGATTCCCATCAATACGGACGTGGGTAACCCAACCACACCATCAATTATGGTGCTTGGAGGATGAGCGGGTTTTACCAGGCTGGTGGGGACGCATAGTTTCGTCCGTCCATATAAAGGGACAAGGGTTCACCCTTCTCCATCCACGCCTTCTTCCTCCTTTGCCCATCCATTCTCGCACACTCGAGCTCCAGCGCCCAAGTCCACATTTCCTTCCTCGACCTTCTCCAACCATGTCCGGAGAGGGAGGCAAGTGGATGGTTTCCTCCGTCACGGAGGGAAACATCAAGAAACTGAGAAGAGACGGATACTTGTCTGCGGAATCGCGCATCGGCTCCCAGATGCGGGGCAGTTCATGCCCACCCCCAGGCCCCATGAGAGGGTAGTGTTCGTCACCCATTTCCTCCGCGGACTGGGCTTCCCTCTCCACCCATTCGTCCGGGGGCTCATGTTCTACTACGGCCTGGACTTCCACGATCTGGCCCCGAACTTCATCCTCAACATCTCGGCGTTTATCGTCGTGTGTGAGGCCTTCCTCCGCATCAGGCCCCACTTTGGCCTATGGCTGAAGACCTTTAATGTCAAGCCGAAAGTGGTGTGCGGCCAGCAGGCGGAGTGCGGAGGGGCCATGGTGGGAAAGATGCCCAACGCCACATGGCTCGAGGGCTGCTATGTGGATACCATAAAAGGGGTGGCAATCGGGGTGGTTCTACATCACCGAGCCGCGTGACCCCGAATGGGCAGCGGCCCCTGAGTTCTGATCCGGAATCCCCACGCGGCTCACCTCCTGGAAAGAGAAGGGCCTGCCCTGGGGTAGTCCGGGAGAGCTGACCGGACTCCAAACCTGTGTCCAGAACATGATGAGCAAAAATCTCAAGCTTGTCAATATAGTCCAGGTCATGCTCATCCGCCGGATCCTTCCGTGTCAACGACGGGCATTCAATTTGTGGGAGTTCGACCCGGCCCATCACCAGACTCTGAGCAAGCTCTTCGACACAACACACGAGGATGCTTGGAAGGTGCTTTTCAAGGGTGTCGAGGTTCCTCCCCCCTTACTGAGGATCGCGGATTCAGCGCGAAGCGCCAAGCAAGCGCGGTAAGCGGTTTTACCTCCCATAGGGTATTCATTTTCCATAATTTAATCATATGCGGTGTCTAAGTCCCCATACCTTTGACAGCATTGGCAGGAGACGGCCGGGCAGATTGACTGTCTGGCTCCTTTGCCCGAAGGCCCAGCAGACGCTCTCTTGGCGGAGCTGCTGGTTCCGGCACCTTACGTGGTGCCGGAGAAGAAGGCCAAGAAGAAGGCTACGGGGACTCGAAAGAGTTCCCGGCACCCGGCGGTGTCGGACTCATCGTCTGATGAATCCAAGGCGCACTCCACCCACGAAGACGAGGAGGAAAAAGAGGTTTCTTCCCCTCCAGTAGGGGGAGAAAAGAAAAGGAAGGCCGTCCCAACTGGGGAGGCCGGAGGGTCCAAGAAGGGAAGGACCCTTCCTCTGGACTATTCCACCAACGCCGCCGACAGCGAGGACGAGTGGCCGCCCAGGGCCAAGCCCCTGGCGAAGTCGTAAGTATTCGGATACCAGAGTAACTCATAGCGTTCCTTTATTGCACAGCTTCTCCTGACGCCGAATATAATAATGCAGTCCGCCCCGAGCCTGTCTCGACGTGTCGTCTAGCGGTTCCTTGGGTTCGTCGGATGTGAATAGCCTTTCACTTCCGGCCGCCTCCTCCCCTCGCCCTACGGACAATGCCGAGGTATTGTCCCAAGGGGTTCCAAACCGAGGGGAGGTAGTCCTGGGGGCGCCTCAAGGCGACATCCTGGACTCCAGGCACAAAGGGGGCAAGACTCCCAAGGGCTCCAAGTCCGGCCCTGGGCCGAACACCACACCGGAACCTTCAGCGGTTCTGGAGTCCGGCAGGCGGCCCCCCACTAAGAAGGGCAAGCCTACCGCGCCGGTGACCTCCGTCCAACCGGAGGCACCGGATAACTTGCTGGAGGTGCTTAACGGCGCCTCCATCAACGAGGAGCACCGCACTATTATGAGTGCGGTGATCCAGAAAGTTCAGTCCGCCAAAAGCGGGCTGACTGAAGCTTGTGCCAGCCTTCTGACAGGCTTTGAGGTATGTAAAAAATATATGAAAATATTACTGCATACACAGTAGCCCCTAATGCTCTATTCGGTGTTCACAAAGAAAAGCCGGATAGAGGATCTAATAATATTCGCAGGAGTCTAACATAATTATGTCGATATGCGTGTGCAGGCTTCGCTGCTGACCTCTGCCGCACTGACTGCTGAGCTTGATGCGCTGAAGCAGAACCTCGAGCGGTCCGAGAAAGAGCTCGGCCTTGCCAAGAAGCAGCTCGAGGAGAACCAAGGTACGTAATGCCTTGTCTATGTGTGTATATAAAAAAGATGCAGTTGCAAAAAATGATAGGATCGTTATTGATGTGCTAGGGGCCACGACCGAGGTGGCGACCCTGAAGGAAGCACTATCCGAGGCCAAAGATAAAGCGGCCACGGAGTGCAGCGAGCGGGGGAAGTGAGAGGCGCGGGTTGCCGAGGTGCAGCAAGAGCTCCAGGGTCTCGTGAAAAAGCATGAGAGTTTGGAGCTTGACTCGAAGACTTGCGAGTCCGAGCTCGCTGCGGCCCTCGAGAGCACCAAGTCTGCCAAGGCCAAAGCCCAAAAAGCTCTCCAGGAAATTGAGGCGATAAAGAAGATATCGGCGGGTAAGGCCTTCATTATGCAAAGCAAGCATGTGAAAGTGAATTACTTGTTACTTACCCAAGTCCGGAGCTCTCCAGGAGCATTCGCAGATTTGCCCCGCAGCGTGTCCAATGCCGCCACCTACTACCGGGCTGAGGAAGGGAGCTCGACGGAGAAGGTGTTCTAGTCTCAGTATGCTAAGACCGGACACCCAGTGCCCTTGAGCGACCAGCTGAAGCAACTGGTCGAGCTCCATAAGGTGGCCGAACAGGCCATGAAGGGTCTCATAGTCCGGCTGTGGCCTGGAGAGGCCATGCCTGGGAGCTACTTCGGCCTGGTGAGGCGGCTGGCGGATGCCTGCCCGTGGCTTGAAGTCATCAAGCGCTCCGTCTGCATCGAGGGCGACCGCAGGGCCCTTGCCCGTGTGAAAGTACACTGGGGCAAAATGGACGCGGAGCGGCTGGTGAAGGACGGACCGCCGCAGGGCAAGGAGCATCGCCACCCCGAGATGTACTATGAGGGCGTCCTGAAGGGTGCCTGCCTTGTGGCGGATGAATGTTCCAAGGATGTAATATTTGAGTAAACTCGCTCATGTTATCTTGTGCGCTGAAAACTTGTTCATATGCGCTATGCAACGCTTGTTTGAATTTAAAATATTACCTTCTATGCGGCCGTTTATTAAATCTGAGAGATGGCGAGTCGTCGGCTTCTGCCCCCGTGCCACGAGTGCTGGGGTGTTCGGGATAAACCTGTGCACTCTTTTTCCATTCTTGGGTCCTTCGAGGGAGGTGCTCAGCACAACGAACAAGGCAATCAGACTATAATGCGTTATCACTCTCACTTAGCCAGAGAATTCTATAATTTTAAATTTTGGCGAAGCCCCTAGTATTCGGAAGACCGAGTTCGGGGCGCTATACACGCCTAGGCCGGACAAAGCCGACTCCTCGCCCTAAGCGGCATAAGTCTTTAGGGACTCGAAACCTCTCGAACAGCGACCAACTCTCGCCCTATCATGATAGTCAGTTTTAGCTTTCTCTACTGAGGTGCTTAGCCCAGCTGAACCGGGGCACAATCGCAGTAGTTCTCCCAGTACTACCTTAGCCGATATAGCGGAACGTAAGGTACCAAAACATGGGAGCCGGGCAAACCCAACTATTGACCAAAGACATGATTCGGAGCTGATGCATATAATGCTATAAGTTCGGAGTGCCGCACTTGTGAAAGTGTTCGGACTTCTCACGCCGTATTATGGGGTGCTTGAGCCCCTGGTGTATTGACCGTACCAAAGTGTACGGGTGCTGAATGTCATGAATGAACATATATACATAAAAAGGAATGAATAGAGAATGCAATAATAGACTGAAGCTAAGCATTGTTTATTCGAGAAAGGTGCATTAAAAGCAGAACGATACAAATAGTGCGATAAGCAGGAGATGGGAATATTTGACATGTCCCCTCCAGGGGCGAGCTGTGGAATGGTATGTAAAACAGGTATTTTGCTTGTTATAGAGACCACCTGGGAGTTCCATAGTGCGACGTAGCTTTCTGCCTCCCTGGTTGTTGTATCGTGTGTTCGGCGATTGTACTGCCGAGCAGGTCTTCCGGAGAGTAAAGTCCTGAGAGTGAGAAAAAATGATAAAACCGGCAGCCCCTGGTGCGGTTGAGCCGCGTTTTGGGGTGTGCCATGGTCGTGCCCCTCCCCCTGTGCCCATGGTATTTTCAGAGCGTAATTGTGTTCGCGTAGCACGGATTTCACTGTTTCGCGAGGGTTGGGGTTGGGGCCGCATTGCTATGCTTGCTCGGAACGTGCCAGGCGGTCTTGTTGTAGTTTACTCCGAGCGCGCTTGACGGTGTCCGGACGTTTTATCGCCGGTCTGGAGAACTGCCTTGAGAGGCTGCTTTGTACTTCCACTGCGAGGGCCGCCGTGTGCTCCTCCGTTCGGAGAGAGCGTCCGGTGTTTCCATTGACTGTAATGACTCCCCGAGGTCCTGGCATCTTGAGCTTGAGGTATGCATAGTGCGACACCGCATTGAACTTTGCAAATGCGGTTCGCCCGAGCAGTGCGTGATAGCCACTACGGAATGGGACTATATCGAAGATTAACTCCTCGCTTCGGAAATTATCCGGGGATCCGAAGACCACTTCTAGTGTGACCGAGCCTGTGCAATGGGCCTCTACACCTAGTATGACGCCCTTAAAGGTCGTCTTTGTGGGTTTAATCCTTGAGGGATCTATGCCCATTTTGCGCACTGTGTCCTGATAAAGCAGGTTCAGGCTGCTACCGCCGTCCATAAGGACTCGAGTGAGGTGAAATCCGTCGATGATTGGGTCTAGAACCAATGCGGCAAATCCGCCGTGGCGAATACTAGTGGGGTGGTCCCTGCGGTCGAAAGTGATCGGGCAGGAGGACCATGGGTTGAACTTTGGGGCGACTGGCTCCAACGCGTATACGTCCCTTAGCGCATGCTTTCGCTCCCTCTTGGGATGTGGGTTGCGTATATCATGTTCACCGTCCGCACTTGTGGGGGGAAACCCTTCTGTCCTCTGTTGTTCGGCGGTAGGGGCTCCTCTTCGTCGTCTCTATGTAGCCCCTTGTTTTTTCTTTCGACATTTAACTTGCCGGCCTGCTTGAACACCCAACAATCCCTGTTGGTGTGGTTGGCTGGCTTTTCGGGGGTGCCATGTATCTGACACGAGCGATCGAGTATACGGTCCAAGCTGGACGGGCCCGGAGTGCTTCTTTTGAATGGCCTTTTCCGCTGACCGGGCTTAGAGCCTCTGAATCCGGCATTAACTGTCGTATCCTTAGTATTGTCGCTGTTAATGCGGCGCTTGTGCTTGTTGCGACGTGACCTACCATTGCTGTCCTTGGTATCCGAATTACCAGGGCTCTTTGACATGTTATTTCTGCGAGCCAGCCAGCTGTCTTCTCCCGCGCAAAAGCGGGTCATGAGTGTCGTGAGGGCTGCCATAGATTTCGGCTTTTCCCGTCCAAGGTGCCGGGCAAGGCACTCGTCGCGGATGTTAGGCTTGAAAGCCGCTAGGGCCTCTGCGTCCGGACAGCCGACGATTTGATTTTTCTTGGTTAGGAACCGTGTCCAGAATTGTCTGGACGATTCCTCTGGCTGATGAATTATGTGGCTCAGGTAATCGGCGTCTGGTGGTCGCACATAGGTGCCTTGGAAGTTGTCGAGGAATGCGGCTTCCAGGTCTTCCCAACAACCAATGGATTCCGCTGGCAAGCTGTTAAGCCAATGCCGAGCTGGTCCTTTAAGCTTGAGTGGGAGCTATTTGATGGCGTGTAGATCGTCGCCACGGGCCATGTGGATATGAAGGAGATAGTCCTCAATCCATACCGCATGATCTGTCGTACCATCGTATGATTCAATATTTACGGGTTTGAAACCCTCTGGGATTTGATGATCCATTACTTCATCTGTGAAGCATAGCGGGTGTGCGGCGCCTCTGTACTGGGCTATATCACGACGTAGCTCAAATGAGTTTTGTCTGCTGTGTTCGGCCCGGCCGGATTTACTTTTACTGTATCCGGCGTGACGGTTATCGTCTCCTGCTGTGGGGTGCCCACGCGATCCGTAGATCGATCTTGTTTGCTTTGCTTTGTCCTCCAACATATCTTGCAGGTCTAGCGCATTTCCCCGTGCCTTGGTATTTTTTGAGTGACGCTGGGGTGCGGCTTGAGTTGTGGGCCAAGAGGCCTCTCTGTCGCGGCCACGAGGTGGCCGGTCAGCCGCGTCATATGTTGGAGATGTAGGTTTAGATGCTTCCTCCTCTAATCAGGGTAGGAACCTGCGCTTTGGGTAGCTCTTGGAGGGACGTTCGAGTTCATATTCCTCGGCCGCAAGGACTTCAGTCCATTTGTCAGCTAGCAAGTCTTGATCAGCTCTAAGCTGATGCTGCTTCTTCTTAAGGCTATTTGCCATGGCTATAAGCCGGCGCTTGAAGCGCTCTTGCTCAACGGGATCCTCAGGCACGACAAATTCGTCGTCGTCAAGGCTTGCCTCGTCTACGGAGGGAGGCATGTAATTGTCATCCTCTTCCTCTCTGTCCGCCGCTCTCTCATGAGGGATGGCTTCTCCATCCTCCTGCGCTGAACCTTGTTGGAGGGGGTTGTCTTCGACACTGTCCGAAGTGTTATTATCTCCTGTGCCGGAATCACCGTTTTTGCTCTGGCGAGACTTAGAGCAGCGCCGCTGACGCCGGCGCTTTGGTTGCTTCTTGGAGGGGTCATCCTCCGCTGTTCCGTCGCCATTGCCTTCTTTGGGTGTGTCCACCATATATATGTCATACGACGAGGTGGCTTTCCAGTGCCCTATAGGCGCTGGTTCCTGTTCGTCTCCTGCATCGTCGTCCATATCGTCGATCTCTTCGGAGTCAAAGTCGAGCATGTCGGTTAAATCATCGACAATGGCTATGAAGTGGGTGGTGGGTGGGCGTCGAATTTCTTCGTTGTTCGCATCCCAATCCTGCCGGTCATAATCCGGTCAAGACTCTCCTGATAAAGAGAGAGAGCTTAGTAAATTCAGAATGTCGCCAAAGGGCGAGTGCTGAAATATATCTACGGCGGTGAACTCCATGATCGGCGCCCAATCGGATTCGATTGGCAGGGGCGCGGAGGGTTCAGAGTCCTGAGAAGAGTCCGGCAATGTGGAGTCATGGACCTCGCAAAGAGTAAGGCTGGTGTTTGGCTCGATCGCCGTTGAGGCTGCAGCCTCCGCGGCGGGGTCTAACCCCCCGCCCTCGGACGACGCAGTTGGCTCCGAATTAAAGGTCGGAGCGGATGCAGGTGCGGTCTCCAGGACACTATTCGGTGGCAGAGCTAGATCATGCCCATCGTGACAGTGCGACGCACTCGGTCGGGGCTCGAATCCGTCGAAGATTAAGTGTCCGCGGATGTCAGCCGTGTAGTTCAAGCTTCCAAACCTGACCTGATGGCCAGGGGCGTAACTTTCAATCTGCTCCAGATGGCCAAGCGAATTGGCCCACAGTGCAAAGCCGCCGAACACGAAGATCTGTCCGGGGAGAAAAGTCTCACCTTGGACTACATCGCTGTTGATGATCAGAGGGGCCAACTAGCCTAAAGATGACGACACAGAGGAACTCTCAATGAAAGCACCAATTTCGGTGTCAAAACCGGCGGATCTAAGGAGGGGGTCC
Organism: Aegilops umbellulata; assembly: GCA_032464435.1. Classification (NCBI taxonomy): domain Eukaryota; kingdom Viridiplantae; phylum Streptophyta; class Magnoliopsida; order Poales; family Poaceae; genus Aegilops; species Aegilops umbellulata. The sequence goes on along the minus strand of CP136056.1, from coordinate 328,812,205 downwards.
CGAACTATGCGTCTAGGCGGATGGTAACAGGAGGCAAGGGACATGATGTTTTTACCTAGGTTCGGGCCCTCTCGATGGAGGTAAAACCCTACTCCTGATTGATTAATATTGATGATATGGGTAGTACAAGAGTAGATCTACCACGAGATCAGAGAGGCTAAACCCTAGAAGCTAGCCTATGGTATGATTGTTGTTGTCCTTCGAACTAAACCCTCCGGTTTATATAGACACCGGAGAGGGCTAGGGTTACATAGAGTCGGTTACAAGGAAGGAGATCTACATATCCGTATTGCCAAGCTTGCCTTCCACGCCAAGGAAAGTCCCACCCGGACATGGGACGAAGTCTTCAATCTTGTATCTTCATAGTCCAACAGTCCGGCCAAAGGTCATAGCCCGGCTGTCCGGACACCCCCTAATCCAGGACTCCCTCAGCCAGGTTCAGGGGCTACTGAGGGAGTCCTGGACTAAGGGGTCCTCGGACGTCCGGCCTGTTAGTCATGGGCTGGACTGATGGGCTGTGAAGATATGAAGACCGAAGACTGCACCCGTGTCCGGATGGGACTCTCCTTGGCATGGAAGGCAAGCTTAGCGGCTGAATATGTAGATTCCTTACTTTGTAACCGACCTTGTAAACCCTAGATCCTCCCGGTCTCTATTTAAATCGGAGGAGTTAGTCCGGAAAGGGGGATATACTCATTACCATAGCCATACAGGCTAGACTTCTAGGGTTTAGCCATTACGATCTCATGGTAGATCAACTCTTGTAATACTCATATTCATCAAAATCAATCAAGCAGGAAGTAGGGTATTACCTCCATAGAGAGGGCCCGAACCTGGGTAAACATCGTGTCCCCTGTCTCCTATTACCATTGACCTTAGACGCACAGTTCGGGACCCCCTACCCGAGATCCGCCGATTTTGACACCGACAGTCATCTCCAAGTCTTCTGGTTTGCTTTCGGTCCAAGAAAGATCATCGCGAAGGTTTCATTCCATTTGGATGCAGTTTGATATTCCTTTTCTACGAAACACTAAAATATGCAAAAAAACAGAAACTGGCACTGGGCCTCCGGTTAATAGCACTACAAAAAAAAACACTTCCGTGATGATACGTGTTTGTCACAGTAGGTCACATTTTCTGTCACGCATGTACATCCATGACAAATTTATGACAGAATGAAGATAAGCATACCTGTGTTGTCGTAGAAGTGTTCCATGACATTACCAAAATTATCATCACGGAAGTGTCCACTTCCATGACGATAAATCGCGCGTCACAGAAGTGCTTTCGTCAAGGGTGACCGGCACGTGGCATCCACCGTAACGGAACGCCGTTAAGCTATCAGGTCCGGTTTTGGATCCGATAACCCATTAACAGCCCCGACCAACGGGGATTTTCCATGTGTAAAATCATCATTGGCTGGAGGAAACATGTGTCGGCTCACCGTTGGGACAGATGTCATCCACTCATTGGACCCAAAGCGCCTATGATACGTCGACACGTGGCACGACCCAAGAGAGGCCCGTTCCCGTGAAAAGGCCGACCCGTTTAACCTGGTCAAAAGGTGGCGGGCCGGCCCACGACAAGCTTGTTAACGATCTGTTCGCATATAGCCCATTTACAACCCGCTAACCTAGGGCTGGTTTACGGCCGATCCGAATAAGGCCCAGTAGCGTCATCTAGGCCGTCCAATATAATTCCAGCCCGTTTTAACTTCCGGCCCATGTATGGCCCATGATGTCTTTCGACCCATATGAGGCCCTTATTACTCTCGGCCCATTAACGGCCCGTGGTAAAACTGGCCCGTAATGAACAGTGTATCACTCCCATTAATGACGCGTGGTGAAACTGGTCCGTAATGAACAGTGTATCACTTTATACGCAATAACGACCCATTATTCTGTTGGGCCGTTCCAGCCCTTGTTATCTTTCGGCCTTCTCACGGCCCATTTATTCTTGGGCTCATTTCCACATTCGTTTACTTACGGCCCATTACTGTCATATTCTGCTTGTGGGCCAAATTCAGCCCGTGGTTACAGTCGGCCCATTTGTGGCCCATTAATACGTTGGGCCGTTTTCATAGCGTCATCAAAATACGGTCGATTAACGACGGGCCGTTATGGTCGGCCCATGAACGGGCAATTTCAACTCTAGCCCATTTACGGCCATAATGTGGTCTGTTATTGGCCCATATTTGGCCAACGATCAAAAGCCCGTAGAAGGCCCATTGATGATACGGCCCATAGAAGGCCCATTGTGTCTATGGCCCCGTATAAGGCCCATTGTTTCTACGCCACATAGAAGGCCCATTGTTTCTACGGCCCTTAGAAGGCCCATTGTTTCTACGGCCCGTAGGAGGCCCATGTTAACTGATGTCTACTATGCAACCTTCTTCTTGTAGACGTTGGTGGGCCTCCAAGTGCAGAGGTTTGTAGGACAGTAGAAAATTTCCCTCACGTGGATGACCTAAGGTTTATCAATCCGTGGGAGGCGTAGGATGAAGATGGTCTCTCTCAAACAACCCTGCAACCAAATAACAAAGATTCTCTTCTGTCCCCAACACACCTAATATAATGGTAAATTGTATAGGTGCACTAGTTCGGCGAAGAGATGATGATACAAGTGCAATATGGATGGTAGATAAAGGTTTTTGTAATCTGAAAATATAGAAACAACAAGGTAACTAATGATAAACGTGAGCACAAACGGTATTGCAATGCTAGGAAACAAGGCCTAGGGTTCATACTTTCACTAGTGCAAGTTCTCTCAACAATAATAACATAATTAGATCATATAACAATCCATCAACATGCAACAAAGAGTCCCTCCAAAGTCACTAATAGCGGAGAACAAACGAAGAGGTTATTGTAGGGTCCCTAAAAGTTATCCTTTCTGATCAATCTATTCAAGAGTCTGTAGTAAAATAACACGAAGCTATTCTTTCCGTTCGATCTATCATAGAGTTTGTACTAGAATAATACCTTAAGACACAAATCAACCAAAACCCTAATGTCACCTAGATACTCCAATGTCACCTCAAGTATCCGTGGGTATGATTATACGATATGCATCAAACAATCTCAGATTCCTCTATTCAACCAACACATAGAACTTCAAAGAGTGCCCCAAAGTTTCTACCAGAGAGTCAAGATGAAAACGTGTGCCAACCCCTATGCATAATTTCACAAACGGAACCCGCAAGTTGATCACCAAAACATACATCAAGTAGATCGCGTAATATCCCATTGTCACCACAGATAAGCACGTGCAAGACATACATCAAGTGTTCTCAAATCCTTAAAGACTCAATCCGATAAGATAACTTCAAAGGGAAAACTCAATCCATTACAAGAGAGTAGAGGGGGAGAAACAACATAAGATCCAACTATAATAGCAAAGCTCGCGATACATCAAGATCGTATCACCTCGAGAACACAAGAGAGAGAGATCAAACACATAGCTACTGGTACATACCCTCGGCCCCGAGGGTGAACTACTCCCTCCTCGTCATGGAGAGCGCCGGGATGATGAAGATGGCCACCGGTGAGGGTTCCCCCCTCCCGCAGGGTGCCGGAACAGGGTCCTGATTGCTTTTTGGTGGCTATAGAGGCTTGCGGCGGCGGAACTCCCAATCTATTCTGTTCCCCCGATGTTTTTAGGGTATATGGATATATATAGGCGAAAGAAGTCGGTCAGGGGAGCCACGGGGGGCCCATGATGGTGGGGGCGCGCCCAGGGGGGCAGGCGCGCCTCCCTGCCTTATGGCCACCTCGAAGCTTCTCTGACGTCTACTCCAAGTCTCCTGGATTGCTTCCGTTCCAAAAATAACTCTCCCAAAGGTTTCATTCCGTTTGGACTCCGTTTGATATTCCTTTTATTCTAAACACTAAAATAGGCAAGAAAACAACAATTTGGGTTGGGCCTCCGGTTAATAGGTTAGTCCCAAAAATAATATAGAAGTGTATAAATAAGTCCATTAAACATCCAAAACAGAATATATAATAGCATGGAACAATAAAAAATTATAGATACGTTGGAGACGTATCAAGCATGCCCAAGCTTAATTCCTGCTCATCCTCGAGTAGGTAAATGATAAAAACAAATTTTTTGATGTGGAATGCTTCTTAGCATAATTCTCAATGTAAATCTTTTTATTGTGACATGGATATTTAGATCCGAAAGATTCAAGATAAAAGTTTAATGTTAACATAAAGACAATAATACTTCAAACATGCTAACCAAGCAATTATGTCTTATCAAAATAACATAGCCAAATAAAGCTTATCCCTACAAAATCAAATAGTTAGGCCATGTTTCAATATCGTCACACAAACGTTCTCATCATGCATAACCCTGATGACAAGCCGAGCAATTGGTTCATACTTTTTAACGCGCTTCAGCCTTTTCAACTCTTACACAATACATGAGCGCAAGCCATGGATATAACACTATGGGTGGAGTAAAGTATAATGATGGGGGTTATGAGAGAAGACAAAAAGGTAGAAACTCTCACATTGACGCGGCTAATCAATAGGCTATGGAGATGCCCATCGATTGATGTCAATGAGAGGAGTAGGGATTGCCATGCAATGGATGCACTAGAGCTATAAATATATGAAAACTCAACAAAAGAAACTAAGTGGGTGTGCGTCCAACTTGCTTGCTCACGAAGACCTAGGACATTTTGAGAAAGCCCATCATTGGAATATACAAGCCAAGTTCTATAATGAAAAATTCCCACTAGTATATGAAAGTGACAACATAGGAGACTCTCTATCATGAAGATCATGGTGCTACTTTGAAGCACAAGTGTGGAAAAAAGGTAGTAACATTGTCCCTTCTCTCTTTTTCTCTCATTTTTCCTTTTTTTTCTTTTTTTCTTTGGGCCTTCTCTTTTTTTTCTTTTTTTCTTTGGCCTCTTTTTTTTCTCTTTTTTTTTGTTTAGTCCGGAATCTCATCCCGACTTGTGGAGGAATCATAGTCTCCATCATCCTTTCCTCACATGGGACAATGCTCTAATAATGATGATCATGACATTTTTATTACTTACAATTCAAGAATTACAACCCGATACTTAGAACAAAATATGACTCTATGTGAATGCCTCCGGCGGTGTACCGGGATATGCGATGAATTAAGAGTGACATGTATGAAAAAATTATGAATGGTGGCTTTGCCACAAAATACGATGTCAACTACGTGATCATGCAAAGCAATATGACAATGATGAAGCGTGTCATAATAAACGGAACGGTGGAAAGTTGCGTGGCAATATATCTCGGAATGGCTATGGAAATGCCATGATAGGTAGGTATGGTGGCTGTTTTGAGGAAGATATAAGGAGGCTTATGTGTGATAGAACGTATCATATCACGGGGTTTGGATGCACCGGTGAAGTTTGCACCAACTCTCAAGGTGAGAAAGGGCAATGCGCGGTACCGTAGAGGCTAGAAAATTGTGGAAGGTTGAGAGTGCGTATAATCCATGGACTCACATTAGTCATAAAGAACTCATATACTTATTGCAAAAGTTTATTAGCCCTCGAAGCAAAGTACTGCTACGCATGCCCCCAGAGGGATAGATTGGTAGGAAAAGACCATCGCTCGTCCCCGACCGCCACTCATAAGGAAAGCAGTAAAAGAACATCTTATGTGTCAAAATTGTCACACAACTTCTACCATACGTGTATGCTATGGGACTTGCCAACTTTAACACAAGTATTTCTCAATTTCGCAATTACTCAACTAGCACACTCTAATATTACCACCTTTATATCTCAAAACACTTATCAAATATCTAACTTCTCATGATATTCAATGAACTCAATATGGAAGATTAATTTCACAATTAAAGCAAATTACCATGCTGTTTAAGACTCTCAAAGTAATATAAGTGAAGCATGAGAGATCAATAATTTCTATAAAATACAACCACCGCCGTGCTCTAAAAGATATAAGTGAAGCACTAGAGCAAAAACTATATAGCTCAAAAGATATAAGTGAAGCACATAAAGTATTCTAACAAATTCCGAATCATGTGTGTCTCTCTCAAAAGGTGTGTACAGCAAGTATGATTTTGTCAAACTAACAAACAAATACTCAAATCATACAAGACGCTCCAAGCAAAACACATACCATGTGGTGAATAAAAATATAGCTCCAAGTAAAGTTACCAATGGATGAGGACGAAAGAGGGGATGCCTTCCAGGGCATCCCCAAGCTTTGGCTCTTGGTTATCCTGGAATGTTACCTTGGGGTGCCTTGGGCATCCCCAAGCTTAGGCTCTTGCCAATCCTTATTCCATAGTCCATCGAATCTTTACCCAAAACTTGAAAACTTCACAACACAAAACTTAACAGAAAACTCGTAAGCTCCGTTAGTATAAGAAAATAAACCACCACTTAGGTACTGTTGTGAACTCATTCTAAATTCATATTGCTGTAATATCTACTGTATTCCAACTTATATATGGTTCATACCCTCCGATACTACTCATAGATTCATCAAAATAAGCAAACATCACATAGAAAACAGCATCTGTCAAAAACAGAACAGTCTGTAGTAATCTGTATCATTCGAATACTTATGTAACTCCAAAAATTCTGAAAAAAATTGGTGTACCTGAGTAATTTGTCTAGTAATCATCTACAAAAATAATCAACTAAATATCACTCTCCAGTAATTTTTTTAGCTAATCTCATGAGCGCTAAAGTTTCTGTTTTTTACAGCAAGATCATAAAGACTTCATCCAAGTCTTCCCAAAGGTTCTACTTGGCACAACCACTAATTAAAACATAAAACCACATCTAACCTGAAGCTAGATGGATTATTTATTACTAAACAGAAGCAAAAAGCAAGAAACTAAAATAAAATTGGGTTGCCTCCCAACAAGCGCTAACGTTTAACGCCCCTAGCTAGGCATGATGATTTCAATGATGCTCACATAAAAGATAAGAATTGAAACATAAAGAGAGCATCATGAAGAATATGACTAGCACATTTAAGTCTAACCCACTACCTATGCATAGGGATTTTGTGAGCAAGCAACTTATGGGATAATAATCAACTAGCATAGGAAGGCAAAACAAGCATAACTTCAAAACTTTAAGCACATAGAGAGGAAACTTGGTATTATTGCAATTCCTACAAGCATAAATTCCTCCCTCATAATAATTTTCAGTAGCATAATGAATGAATTAAACAATATAACCAGCACCTAAAGCAGTCTTTTCATGATCTACAAGCATAGAAAATTTACTACTCTCCACATAAGCAAAATTCTTTTCATTCGGAATAGTGGGAGTGTCATAATAGACTCGAATACTATAAATTGCTTCCACATTAAAAGAGTAATGTTCAGAAAGAGGATAATCATAATCATGACAAGTTTTACAAATATAATCATCACTACTTTTTATAGCATCAGTGTCATCACAATAATCATCATAAGTAGCAACTTTGTTCTCATCATAATCAATTGAAACCTCTTCCAAGATAGTGGAATCATCACTAAATAAAGTCATGACCTCTCCAAATCCACTTTCATCAATATAATCATCATAATTAGGAGGCATGCTATCATCATAATAAATTTTATCATCAAAACTTGAGAAGCTAAAAATATCATCTTCATTAAACATAGCATCCCCAAGCTTGGGCCTAACATTAGTTGCAGCAAATATATTCTCAAACATGTCATTCTCATCAAACATAGCATCCCCAAGCTTGGGCCTTTTCATATCATAAGCATAATCACTCTCATCATTAATAGTATGGATAGCACCAATAGTATAGAAATTATCACCATCACAATGAGTAATAGGAGCAACATCATTTGGGAGAGATACCTTTCTACCTTTGCTTCTCCGTCTTTTCTTTTTCTTTTTCACCTCATGTGTGGGTTTAACCCTCTTTTTTGAGCTCCTTATTGATGAGATTGGTTGGGTAGAAGGTTCCTCCTCGTTACCTGATTCATCATAAGAAATAATAGGAGGATATTGGGAAGCCTCTTCCCTTTCATTAGTATTCTCTTCATCTTCTATTTGTTTTCTTTTCTGTATGTAATTGGCAATATAAGGATTTTCAATACAATTCACCGTACAATACATAAATATTTCTTCTAGATCAGTATCGAGGAATTTCTCAAGGTTATATTCTGGAATATGCTTAGTTATACGTTTCATTTCTTCATAACCCAAAAGCAAACTAAGTTCATTATGATGTGCAAGGGAAATCAAGTCATCACAATTTTTGGACACGATACGATCATGAAACAATTTGCATTTGAGATTTAAATGACCATGTTCATTGCAAAGTTCACAAGTATGGTGAAGAAATTTTAAATTTTCAGCACAAACATCTAGCCTTTCTTGCAACCATTTAGTTTCCAAATACTTATGCCTCTTGAAAAATCTATTTTCCCTAATTGGTGTGTACTTGCAAACTCTATGCACCCCACAAAAGTGGACATGCTTATAAGAGACATTTTCATCATGACTAGTGCAATCATCATTAGTACTATGGATATTCAAGGAGTTCATACTAACAACATTGCAATCATGCTCATCATTCAAAGATTTAGTGCCAAACATTTTAATGCATTCTTCTTCTAACACTTTGGCACAATTTTCCTTTCCATCATACTCACGAAAGATATTAAAACGATGAAGCGTATGAGGCAAATTCAATTCCATTTTTTTGTAGTTTTATTTTATAGACTAAACTAGTGATAAAATAAGAAACTAAAAGATTTGATTGCAAGATCTAAAGATATACCTTCAAGCACTCGCCTCCTCGGCAACAGCGCCAGAAACTGCTTGATGTCTACTACGCAACCTTCTTCTTGTTGACGTTGTTGGGCCTCCAAGTGCACAGGTTAGGACAGTAGCAAATTTCCCTCAAGTGGATGACCTAAGGTTTATCAATCCATGGGAGGCGCAGGATGAAGATGGTCTCTCTCAAACAACCCTGCAACCAAATAACAAAGAGTCTCTTGTGTCCCCAACACACACAATACAATGGTAAATTGTGTGGGTGCACTAGTTCGGCGAAGAGATGATGATACAAGTGCAATATGTATGGTAGATAAAGGTTTTTGTAATCTGAAAATATAAAAACAGCAAGGTAACTAATGATAAAAGTGAGCACAAACGGTATTGCAATGCTAGGAAACAAGGCCTAGGGTTCATACTTTCATTAGTGCAAGTTCTCTCAAACATAATAACATAATTAGATCATATAAAAATCCCTCAACATGCAACGAAGAGTCACTCCAAAGTCATTAATAGCAGAGAACAAACGAAGAGATTATTGTAGGGTTCGAAACCACCTCAAACTTATCCTTTCTGATCGATCTATTCAAGAGTCCATAGTAAAATAACACGAAGCTATTCTTTCCGTTCGATCTATCATAGAGTTCGTACTAGAATAACACCTTAAGACACAAATCAACCAAAACCCTAATGTCACATAGATACTCCAATGTCACCTCAAGTATCCGTGGGTATGGTTATACGATATGCATCAGACAATCTCAGATTCAACTATTCAACCAACACATAGAACTTCAAAGAGTGCCCCAAAGTTTATACCGGAGAGTCAAGACGAAAACATGTGCCAACCCCTATGCATAAGTTCACAAACGGAACCAGCAAGTTGATCACCAAAACATACATCAAGTAGATCACGTGATATCCCATTGTCACCACAGATAAGCACATGCAAGACATACATCAAGTGTCCTCAAATCCTTAAAGACTCAATCCGATAAGATAACTTCAAAGGGAAAACTCAATCCATTACAAGAGAGTAGAGGGGGAGAAACAACATAAGATCCAACTAAAATAGCAAAGCTCGCGATACATCAAGATTGTATCACCTCAAGAACACGAGAGAGAGAGATCAAACACATAGCTACTGGTACATACCCTCAGCCCCAAGGGTGAACTACTCCCTTCTCGTCATGAAGAGCGTCGGGATGATGAAGATGGCCACCGGTGAGGGCTCCCCCCTCCCGCAGGGTGCCGGAACAGGGTCCTGATTGCTTTATGGTGGCTACAGAGGCTTGCGGCGGTGGAACTCCTGATCTATTCTGTTCCCCCGATGTTTTTAGGGTATATGGATATATATAGGCGAAAGAAGTCGGTCAGGGGAGCCACGGGGGGCCCACGATGGTGGGGGCGCGCCCAGGGGGGCAGGCGCACCTCCCTTCCTCATGGCCACCTCGAAGCTTCCCTGACGTCTACTCCAAGTCTCCTGGATTGCTTCCGTTCCAAAAATAACTCTCGCGAAGGTTTCATTCCGTTTGGACTCTGTTGATATTCCTTTTCTTCGAAACACCGAAATAGGCAAGAAAACAACAATTTGGGTTGGGCCTCCGGTTAATAGGTTAGTCCCAAAAATAATATAAAAGTGTATAACTAAGCCCATTAAACATCCAAAACAGAATATATAATAGCATGGAACAAACAAAAATTATAGATACGTTGGAGACGTATCATTAACTACAGCTAGTGGGCATCAAAGTTCGCCACCAGTGCAAATATGGGGAACACCCAACACTATACAAAAATGGCTTGCTGTTTTCTTCAGCCGGTGGCTGCACGTTACACTACAAAAAAATACACTTCCGTGATGATACGTGTTTGTCGCAGTAGGTCGCATTTTTTGTCATGCATGTACATCCATGACAATTTTATGACAGAATCATGATAGTCATACCTGTGATGTCGTAGAAGTGTTCCATGACATTACCAAAATTATCATCACGGAAGTGTCCACTTCCATGACGATAAATCGCGCGTCATAGAAGTGCTTTCATCAAGGGTGACCGACACGTGGCATCCGCTATAACGGAACACCGTTAAGCTTCGGGTCCGGTTTTGGATCCGATAACCCGTTAACAGCCCGGACCAATGGGGATTTTCCATGTGTAAAATTCTAATTGGCTGACGGAAGATGTGTCAGCTCCGCGTTGGCACAGGTGTCACTCATCCAATGGGCGAGATGCACCTATGATATGCTGACATGTGGACCGGCCCAAAAGTGGCCCATAAAGTTTAAATGGGCTGGCCTAACTAAAGGCCCACAAGATTTTGCGGTCCATAATGGGCCAACCCAGCAAGAGGCCCAGGAGATTTTCCGTATCATAATGGGCCGGCCCAGCTGAAGGCCCACGAGATTTTGCAGGCCATAATGGGCCGGCCCAGCTAAAGGCCCGCGAGATTTTGCGGACCATAATGGGCCAGCCCAGATAAAGGCCCAGCATTCTCAGTTAAGGCCCGTACGGCTAGTGTCAAATCGTCCCGTCAACAGCCTATCCTAAACTTGTCATCATCGCGGCCCATGATCACTTCTGGCCCGTTAACAGTCCGCTAAGTATATGGGCCGAATTACGACCCGGTGTATTTCCGGCCTATTAAAGGTCCTGCTTCATTTGGGCCCATTTACAGGCCATTGAAACTTTTGGCCCATAAACAACTGTGAAGGATTTGGGTCATATTCGGCCATGTATGACATTCGGCCTGTTAGCAGCCCATCATAGATTTGGGCCACTTTCGGCCTGTTGTGATTTTTGGCCTGTTAACATCAGACGAAATCCATGGGCCATATGTGGCCCAACGTCACATCGGGCCCATTAATGGCCCATATAAAATGACGATAATCTAGCCCGACCGAACTTCCGGCCTGTTAAAGGCCCGTGTATTAGGTCGGCGCATTTACGGCCCGTCCGAATTTCGGCCTGTGAAAGATCTGCATCGTAAATGGGCCCAATCTCACTTTTGGTCTTTTAAAGGCCCATGTTTTTTATGGGCTCGAGATATTTACCCCTGTAAACGGCCTATTGTTACTGAGGGCCCAAATTATGTTTAGGCCTGTTAAAGGCCCACTATGGGCACAGGCCTACCAGAAAAATATGAAATCTTATGCTGATTTAGGCCCAGATATTTTTAGTGGGCTACATGCAAATTTCGGCCCATAATCGTTTTTAGCCCAGTTGGAATGGGCCCGAAAAATGTTGGCATGTTGGGCTCCTACGAAGCTTTCGACCGAATACATTACTAAGATAAACCTACACTATACAAAAATAGCATCGTAATTATTGCAGCCTTAGGCAGCAGCATAAATGCTGTATCACAAAAAAGGCCTGTTGGCATAAAGTTTACGGTCCTTGCAGATAAAAGCACCATCAGATGTATAAAAGCATAGATCATTTGACCTGAGTGTTAATGTTTCAGGCTGTAGAAGCACCATCTAATGGAGCAGCACGATCTTCACCTTTTTTCCGCCATTGCTCTTGAACAACGAAGCGAATGTCTGATAGTCTGGTTTCAAAACCATTCATATCTTGACGACATTTGTCAACCACTATTCTTGTTTCCAAAACGACGACCATTAGGGATTGGACTTGTGTCTGGAGCACAGATATATCACTCTGTCTAGCAGGAAGATTTTGTTCAGTAGGCGATTTGGACGAGGTTACCTTGACAACCAACCCAGAATTACGCACGAAGGTGCTTTTTGCACTATTAGTGGAGAGATACTGATGCACTGCAGCAAGAGGTGACATTGTGCATGTGGTAGCCTCGTCACCTTCAGGTGGTTGTGGCTGTTCAATCATTTTTTCCATAGCTTCCTGAAAGTTTGAACTTGTAGATTAGTGTACCAGATAAGTTACTAATGAGACAAAAACAAACAAAGTAGGTTACACGTTTATACACAACTTATTTTGGTGAACTATTGTAATACATTAGCATGTATTGTAGTTCCAACTACATAATAAAATCACTTTTGGAACATATGTCCATGTAGCATGCCTGCTGTATTGTCTATTTCCTCACATTCATTGACATCTAAGGATAAAGAGACATGGTTTAAAGTAGGATGAACATAGTATGACATCATTCATATCATGGGCAAACAGATATAAAACAAACAAGCTATTTTATCATTGTGTGCGCAAGTGAACATAACAACTAGAATACAGATCAAGACCAAAAGAATGCCCTTCATCTCTTTTAAACCATGTAAGGTGAAATGATACGTTAAGACAACTGTGTTTAAAAGTGAATAGAGTACCTGACATTGGCTGCAAACCAAGTAGTTAAATGAACACATCACAGTACCAATCAGTTCAAAGGCAGGAGGAGTAAGGACTTACAACAGCGGCTTGAACTGGTGTGCTCATGCCCTTCATCTTGCTAGTTTGGCAATCCTTCAAGATTTGCACCGCATTCGGTTCAGGTTCTTTTTGGTCCGCACATGCTTTCCTCTGTATTTGGAACAAGTCAATATAGATACGATAATATCGCACAGAAAAAAGAAGGAAGTAGCAGCTATTTACAAGAGCCTCATAGTGTGCAATATAGCTACGAGATCCCGTTGTCTGTTGGAATTTCACTTTAGAACGGTTGGTCTTGTTCTTCAAACAGTTAGCCTAGAAGAAGATACACTTGTAAGGCACATACATAAATACAAGTTCAATATGTGGTCTGATCAAATACATATAGCCTACCTGATACTTTGGATCAGACCAGTGTTTAACGAGGGTTGTCCAGTCTTCATCTGTAATATATTCCACTGGAGATGTTTGGGCGATTTCATTGTTAGCCTTGCCTTCAAAGTGAGATTTTCTAAGGTGGTACCGATACTGTCGCAGAGCAGACTGAAAAACATGAGTGCATGCTTGTTTTGTTGCATCATCTTTTTGATCCAACTTGAACCTCATCTGTTGAAAAAAGAATGTGAGTCTTATTAGGAGGAAGCTATAAAGTATGGGACAGAGCAAGACAATATTACTAATTGCAATGAATAACATTACTTACGGATAAATGGTCAAGGAAGGTGTTAAACTGGGTATTGTATTTCTCATTCCTGTATGGATCCACGTTGGGAGGATACGTGCATGACACCTAACGGCAACGACCGCCTCTGATACTAACTTGGCCGACTCTGTAACATCACGTGGCCTTTTTAAACCTGCCTCAAAATGGATCTCCATTCTTCCTCCTTTAGATTTTGTTAATCTGTCAAGCATTATCCCTGATGTCTGTTTCCGCTTGCGTCGTGGTGCTAGTTCGACAACGAATATGGAAATTGTTAGTGTACATCAAACTGTGAGAGTACATATAAAGGAGCATGCAACTGCAACTTGACTCGGTCAGGTACCGTCTTGGTGTTGATGCTCACGAGGTTCATCTGATCTTGCCAAGTCATGTTGTGTCAGCAGTGCTTCAGAAGTAGTGTTAGGTGTGAAGGCAGCTTGGGAACTGGCCAGTTCCGGAGCAAACGAACGAGTAACTCGTTGAGATGCTGGTACAGTTGAAGCGGATGCTGCAGCTGGTGGAGCAGGTGATACTGTGTTTGTAGATTTAGCCGGTGGACTTGGACCTTCTACTGCACTATAAGTACCAGTAGAATCTGGATGGCCGATCCTTTTTCGTTTCACCCGACGAGTAACACCACTCCCTACTATATTATTTTCCTTGCTCTTTTTTGACTTTGCCATGTCAAGCTGTACCCACAACATAAAGGAATAAAATCGCTCTTCAGAACTCATTGATGCATGATACAGACACAAGCAATACTTTGATGTAAGACAATCGTATGAGGATGGAATATGTAAGGAAAACAGGACGGCATGACATATTCACAGCTACGATGTGTAAACTAAGCAGAAGGATTTTTAAGAAAATAGAAGTGATGCAAGCTAGACACCATATGAAAGATGCAACCAATATTACTCTGCCAAGTTAAAAGTGTCTTGTCATAAGTGGCAATTCGAAAAATTAGAAGCAGTACAACATAGAAATCAATGCAAGATGCAACCACTATCAAACTGCCATGTTAAAAGTGTCCAATCATGAGTGACTGATGCGGGATACGCAATAGCAGTACTTTGATGTAAGAACATGGTATGATAGATAGATGAAGTGTATTCTAGACACAGAACGCCATGTCATATGCACATGTATAACGTATGAACTCAGCAGGTGCAATTTAATCAAAATAGAAGAAATACAGGCTAGACAACATATGCAACATGAAACCAATTATCACATAGTCAACTTAGAGCAAGCACCTGCCATGGAGTACGGGAGATGAACTCATCATGTAGACTTGGGACTTCAACTTCATTAGCAGTAGCAGCGGCAAATCTAGAGAGTCTCTGTTTGCGTCGGTGCGGAGGACCACCAACATCCCCTAACTTACTCTTTTCCTTCCTATTTTCTGATATTGCCTTATGACGTCAAAACCACAATAAGATGAATAAAATTAGCTCTACATAACTGGTTGATGCATGATACAGACGAACACTACTTTGATGTAAGGCAAGCGCAGGATAGGAGGATGGAATATATACAAAAAAAGACAATGTTTCATATTCACACGTACCATAGGAGGATGGAATATGTATGAAAAAACAGTAAGCGGAAGGCATTTCAACAAAATTAGAAGAAATGAAAGCTAGGCACCATATGAACATGCAACCGATATCACTCTATCAGGTAAAAAGTGTCTCGTCGTAAGTGCCATTTCAAGAAATTAGAAGCAGTACAAGCTAGAAGACAATGCAAGATGCAACCTACATCACAATCCCAAGTTAAATGTGTCTTATGGGTAAGTGATCGTTGTAGGTATAAGTTGTAAGCTACGCAGATGCAATTCAGCATAATCAAAAGCAATACAAACTAGACATCATACAGAAAACACAACCACATATAACAGTTCCAAGTTAGAGCAAGCACATGTGATGGTGGAGTAGGGGAGATGTGCTCGTCATGTACATGTATGTTCTAGAAACAGGAACACATGTCATATTCACAGGCATTATGTGTAAAGTAAGCAGATGCAATTCAACAAAGTTAGAAGCAATACAAGCTAGACATCATATGCAACATGCAACCACATATAAATGTGTCAAGTTAGAGCAAGCACATGTGATGGTGGAGTAGGGGATATGTGCTCATCATCTATATAGCTACGTTGACTGTCTAGCCTTGCGTTGTCTTGCGAATCTTGTTGGGAGGATGGCGGAGTAGATTCTGTAGAGAACCTCCGTTTCAGTTGCTCGGAAGGACCACCATCATCCAATGCCTTGCCAATTTCCTTCAGCTTTATTGATTTTGCATTGTGAGGTCAAACCGACAAGAAAAAGGAATATAATTCGCTCTTCAGTACTCATTCATGCATGATACTGACGAACACTACTCTGATGAAAGGCAAAGTCATGATACGAGGATGGAATATGTACGAAAAAATGGACGGCTTGACATATTCACACCTATGATGTGATAACTAAGCAGAAGGCACTTCAACAAATTAGAAGCACTGCAAACTAGACACCATATGAAAGGTGCAATCAATATCACTCTGCCAAGTTAAAACTGTCTCATCATAGGTGGCGTTCATCAAACTAGAAACAATACATGCTAGAAATCATATTCAAGATGCAAACCAATATCACACTGCCAACTTAAAGGTGTTCCATCATAAGTGACTGATGCAGGATACACAATAAGAGTAGTTTCATGTAAGAACATGGTGTTATAGACAGATACAGTATGTACCAAAAACAGGAAAGCGTGTCATATTCGCACGTATCATGTGTAAGCTAAGCAGATGCAGTTTACACTAATTAGGAGCAATACAAGCTAGATACCATATGCAACATGCAACCAGATATCACACTGCCAAGTTAGAGCAAGCACCTTGAATGGTGGAGTAGGGGAGCGGAGACTTGGACCTTGTAATGCACTATCAGTACAAGGAGAATCTGTACATATGCTCCGTTTACGTTGCTGCAGAGGACCATCGTCATCGCCTTCCTTACTCTTTTCCTTCCTCTTTCTTGATTTTGCCTTGTCAAGTCAAACCCACAAGAAAAAGGAATAAAATTTGCTCTTCAGAACTCATTGATGCATGATACTGACGAACACTACTTTCATGTAAGGCAGCCGCATGATAGGAGGATGGAATATGTATGAAAAATAGGACGGCGTGACATATTGACATGTATGATGTATAAAGTGTAAACTAAACACAAGGTGCTTGAACTTGTTAGAATCAATGCAAGCTAGAAACCATATGAAATATGAAACCAATATCACTCTGCCAAATTAAAAGGGTGCCCTAACAAATGTATTTGACCAAATTAGAAGCAATACATGGCAACAGGCTAGAAATAATATGCAATATGCAACGAATAAAGGTGACTCATCGTAAGTGATTGATGCAGGATACAGAAGAGAGGTAGTTTCATGTAAGAACAAGGTTAACACATAGATGTAGTGTGTACCAAAATAGGAAGGCATGTCATATTGACAGGTATAATGTGTAAACTAAGCAGATGCAATTTACCCTAATTAGAAGCATTACAAGCTAGACACCATATGCAACATGCAACCACATATCACACTGCGAAGTTAGAGCAAGCACCTGTGATGATGGTGTGGGGGAATTGCGGTCATCAACTAGAGAGCTACGTTGACTATCTTCATTTAGCCTTGCTGTTTCTTGAGAATCATGTGGGGAGGATGACACTGCACTCTTTAAACGAGTATGGCGTCTCATAGTAACCCACCCGGGTGACTGTCTCATCATAAGTGATTGACGAGGGATACAAAAGAGCATTAGTTTGATGTACGAACATGGTTAATAGACATATGTAGTATGTATCAAAAACAGGAAGGCATGTCATTATCAAAGGTATAATGTGTAAAGTAAGCAGATGCAATTTAACCAAATTGAAAGCAATACAAGCTAGACACCATATGAAACATGCAACCACATTTGACAACGCGAAGTTAAAGCAAGCACCTGGGATGGTTGTGTGTGGCAATTGAGATCATCAACTGCAGAGCTACGTTTACTGTCTCCAACTGCTGACACTGCATCCTTTAGAGCGCTGAAACGCTTAGTGCTTATCTTCGAATTACACTGGAGCGACTTCTGTCTTTTCTTTTCAGCATTCATCAACACTGCGTTAGAGTCTGAAATACCCATGCATAAAAAAGCAATAGTGTGAGTATGGGTGAAGTGTGTGCACAATTAGGACAGTGTAAAGGTAGCAGATAGCAGGTCGGTGAGAAATAAATGACGGGAGACATATGATAGCTCTACAACATGCATGGCACACTAAATTACTACATGATTCTATGAAAATAACATTCGACTGAAAACAAATATGTCAGTCCATTTTTTCTGCATCGTACGATGTACAAAGAACAGGCAGATCGCCTTCATCTACCTCCAGCCAGTCAGTGTTGACGATCTTCCTCGAAACGGCAGCGACCACTGGCCCAGTCCCCTGCCTGCGCCCTCCCCTCGACCTCACTGCACCGCCGTGCTTGGCACCGCCCCACGACAATCCATTCAAGCACCGCCGACCTCCAGATCTGGCGCAAGCAGCTCGTGCACCCCACACCCCTATGATAGACACCGATGCACCGCTTCCCTGGCGAACATGTGGACTAGGTGCTCCACGCGCCTAAGCAGGTGCTGCTTCTTTTAATTGCAGTTCGACTAACCCTGAATTGAAATCCAGGCGGGCTACTGACCTCTAGCAAAGGTGAAATAGTAAAGGGAGGAAACCTTGTGCATTTAGTATCACGAAGAAGATGCAGTAAGAAGCGCTCAACTAGTTTCTTTCGTGAGATGAATACGATGTGAGCAAAGACGTAAGGTTTGCACGAATAAGGGAAGAGGAGTACCTCTTTCTGCTGGCAGTGCTGTGTCCTCCTTCTTTTTTTCCAACAATCTTCTTGTGGTTCACTGGAAACTACAAGTTGTGGATGACGGTGCAGCCTTGGACGAACCCATGGCCAAGTTGTTGAGTGTGGTGCGGTGGCCGTCTGTCGGCTGCGGGGAAGCAGATCCGAGGTGGCGAACGACGGCGTAGCAGGAACAACTCTGGTGCGGTGGATGGTTGCGATAGTGGAGCGGCAACAGTGAGGCGTAGGACGGTGTGGTTGGAGTAGTTCTGGTACGACGCACGTTGGCGTCGGCATCGTGGAGGCATCTATACATCGGGTTCAGCTGCTAAGTCCTTGAGGGTGTTGCGGTTGCGGTTGCGTTGGATGACGATGTCGCGGTACCGGCTCCGGCGTGATGGAGGAGGGCGGCGGTGGATTGGGCGCTATGGGGTGGAGGACGGAGGAGGCTGGGGTTTCGCGGCTGGTGGAGAGGGCGTTTTGGCGCCCACGGAGTATGAATGGGGAAACGGAGGGAGGCGGGGAACTAAGGGGGAACAATGTTTTGGTTTGGGACGCGCTTGTTTGAAATTTGGGGAAAGTTACAAACTTTGCCCCCATCTAAAATTTCGGACATATTGCGGGTTGGGGGTAGGACAGTAATCTCAGGTGTCCCAAATGTGGGCGGGATAGATTTCGGCCGAGCGCATGGGTGTTTAGGCGCCCACGGCGTATGAATGCTTCTCGGAGGCGGTTGAGACTGGCGTCTTGGTGAAGTTACAAACCTACCCCGGTTTAGACCTTTGGACATCGGGCCGATAGGCTACACGGGCCAGAGTCATGACATTAATTTCCTACCACCAAACATTAGTCTCGCGCGGTTTCGGGTGACCAAAGGCCTATTTGGCGCTTCGTTCAATATTTGGGAGCAAAAGCATTAACGTTTTCGGTTCTCTTGAATTGAACATTGATGATTTGTCAAACTTCACAGATCTTTACTCTTGAAAATCTTAAAGCTACGATTATTTTGGAATGGAGGTGGTACATTTGAATATACATTGTACACGAGTATATATTAAAAAAATATGCAACTTACCTCAGTTCATGCATGGTTCCAAATATAATCTCCTTGGTTGCAAAAAAAAGTTAGACATGCGTATGAATATATATAGCATGTTCAAACGCACAACAAAGATTGATGCCCCCTTTTACATCAGATTTACAAATGCCATTGTCTCGGGTTCAAATAGATGAATGCACTTCCTATGAATTCGAATCTTCGAAACCCCCTTTATGTTGAATTCGACATGTATTCTATTTCGTAGCTAGCAATTTGGAATGTATCCATGCAAGTGACAAATGTATAAAGTGCTTCACACTAACAACATGGAGTGCAGTAATTAATGTTTATATATGAATTGCAAAAGCATCCATTGCCTATATTTCAAACCGCTCTCACCCTATGGATCGATAATATGAAATAAACACATGCACATGCTAGAATTCAATAGAATATGGGTGTCTGATAGACCGATTTTCGTCCATACGCAATTTGCAAAATTCATGATCTCATCCAAAAATAATAATGCCATTTATATTTTAATTTAATGCGTACAACCGCCTTTTACACGTAGATGCACCATGCCTCGGCCTGTTCTCACAAACGCGCTATATATATCTCTATCTACCACATAAGTGCACACACTTTATATGCATCGGCTTTTCTCTTCCACACATGCTCACAATCTCTCCCGGGGTGTCGGGGAGTCTCACGCACATGCTCTCTCTGTATCTCTCTCTCTCTCTCTCTCTCTCTCTCTCTCTCTGACTAGTATGTACCACTCTTTTCACTAATCTCAGTTGGAAAACACTATTTCTCTCACATGCATATATACACACGCACGATCTCTACTAGCCCTCTATACGCACATATATGTGCCTACGTGTCTCCCGCATGCACATTATCTTTAGGCCTCTCTCGCACACATTGCCCCCAAGACACACCTCTCTCTTAGTAGTTAGCAGATATGATTCCATCATATCATTCGGTAGGATATCCCTGACTGTTAGGCTGGATGGTAATACGAGGCAAAGTTTTACCCTAGTTCGGACCCTTGCAGTTGAGGAAAAAGCCTACTCCTGGTACTGTATATTAGTGACAGGGGTGTGTACAAAGTACACGTGAATACCAGGCATTGTGCGTGTGTGTATACTATCGATGAACTAGCCCCCAAGCTTCTATAAGACACCGGGGGCCTAGGGTTACAAATCATATATAGTCGGCTTATCACTAGTGGGGATAGAGTCATTTGCGACTCTGGTAGCTAGCTTCGTGTTGTACGCCGAGTCCTCCACATGGGTCTTCGTATAACGCGTCCCGATCCAACCTATGTGGCGCAGTATGGAACCGACCCATGAGTCCTCATGTTGACCCACCACAACTAGAAATGATGTGCCCACCACACCACACACGCAATCGGCCACTAAGAAAATAAGCATATACAATAGTACAATGTTATACATGAAAGTTAATTGCATGGTGCATCCAAAAATATTTGTTCTGCATTGTGAATGTTTATATATTCTGCTAAAATATTAGTCACGGGAAAGAGAACGAAGGGCATATCTCTCCTTGTATCTGTTGGAGAACATTGCAGAAAACAAAAAAAATTCCCACGTTCCACCAAGATCAATCTATGGAGTCAACTAGCAACGAGAGGAGAGTGCATCTACATACCCTTGTAGATCGCGAGCGGAAGCTTTCAAGAGAACGGGGATGATGGAGTCGTACTCGCCGTGATCCAAATCACCGATGACCAAGTGCCGAACGGACGGCACCTCCGTGTTCAACACACGTACGGAGCGGAAGACGTCTTCTCCTTCTTGATCTAGCAAGGGGGAAGGAGAGGTTGATGAAGATCCAGCAGCACGACGGCGTGGTGGTGGATGCAGCAGTGATCGCAGCAGGGCTTCGCCAAGCTTCTGCGAGAGGGAGAGGTGTAGCAGGGGAGAGGGAGGCGCCAAGACTTGGGTGTGGCTGCCCTCCCTCCCCCTTTATATAGGCCTCCTAAGGGGGGCGCCGGCCCTAGGAGATGGGATCTCCTAGGGGGGCGGCGCCCAAGGGGAGGCTTGCCCCCCAAGGCAAGTGGAGGCGCCCCCACCCTAGGGTTTCCAACCCTAGGCGTAGGGGGGTCCCAAGGGGGGGTGCACCAGCCCACCAGGGGCTGGTTCCCCTCCCCACTTCAGCCCATGGGGCCCTCCGGGTTGGGTGGCCCCACCCGGTGGACCCCCGGGACCCATTCGTTGGTCCTAGTACAATACCGGTGACCCTGAATCTTTCCCGATGGCCGAAACTGCACTTCCTATATATAATTATTCACCTCCGGACCATTCCGGAACTCCTCATGACGTCCAAGATCTCATCTGGGACTCCGAACAACTTTCGGATTAATGCATACTCATATCTATACAACCCTAGCGTCACCGAACCTTAAGTGTGTAGACCCTAAGGGTTCGAGAGACATGCAGACATGACCAAGACGACTCTCCGGTCAATAACCAACAGCAGGATCTGGATACCCATGTTGGCTCCCACATGCTCCACGATGATCTCATCGGATGAACCACGATGTCGAGGATTCAAGTAATCCCGTATACAATTCTTGTAACGACCAGACCTCAAACAGTCTGACCTCTGTGCTCAGGTGTCATCCCTGGATCAGTAATGCTGACACCACACAGTACCTTGAAGGATTTATAACAGAGTAGTAATCACACACTTATTACATCGATGTCTTAAAGAGAACTTATTACAATAAATATGGCTTAAGGCCATCTAATAACGATAACAGCGGAAGGCTTTGGAAGATAAGCGAGTCCATCAACTCCAACGACATCACTGAGTATAGAACCACGACCTAAAAGGCACCTTACTCGTCGTCTGAAAAGTCTGCAACATGAAATGTTGCAGCCCGAAAACGGGTCAGCACATGGAATATGCTGGCAATGTAACACATAGAGAGTAATGAATGATTAAGCCTATACTACATGCATATATGGCTGGTGGAAAGGCCTATGGTTACAATTTTGCGTAAAGCCAATTTTTCCCTACTGCAAAGGAATAAATTTATTTAACTATCATGGTGGTTGTTAAACATTGAGAATGGTTGACAGCATCCTCAATCCCATTAAAATAATCATCATTAAAAACCCAACAATATTAATTTAAAGTAACATGATGAGATTCACATGATATCCAAGTACTAGATACTCAAAAACGTCCATAACCAGTGACACAGCTAACCATGATTAGTTTGTACATGCTGCAGAGGTTTGCGCACTTTTCCCCACAAGACTCGATCTCCTCCGTTGGGATTCTCGCACTACATGGTGTTTGAGAAACGGATGACCGAGACATAGTCTTTCAGAAGCGGTAGCACCTTACGATGTGATAGACCGTACCAACCTACATCCCCTACATCTGCTAGTCTACCACTGTAAGAGTTCGCATGACTTAGTCAACTATGCCAGAGCCCGTAATGGCTTGTGGCTGCACAAGGAAGTTTCTAGTTTCAATAATCTCATGATCCCTTTGAGCCTGGGTGGCGGTCCAAAAGAAACAGGCAATCCTGGAATACCCAGGTACCTCAATCCACCCAGATGTGTGTTCAAGTTGCCACCTTAGATAAACCATTAATTAACAAACTCACATCTGTCATGGATATCACTCACCCAATCCACGTCTACTAGCATAGCATGGCATAATAAGCAAACGTAGAAGTAACTCCCAAAGGTTTGATAATAAAATAGGTAATAGGTACTACCTCAACTACTTCCCATCCCACAATTTAATTACATCCTAATCATGCAGTGTTTGAGGATTGATCTAATGCAATAAAACTGGGTAGTAAAAGAGGTATGATCAAAGTGTTACTTGCCTTGCTGATGATCCGCGAAACCTAGAGATTCGAAATAACAGGCGGCGCACTCCGGGTATTCTATCATAGACAAACAAACAAGCATACAATAAGTACTCATCTAATGCACAGGTAAAACTCAAATAAGAGATCTAACCAGAAAGTTCAACTTAAGAACTCCGGTTTGCAAAAAGAATCAAATCGAACGAAGCAACGAAAGTCAAATGGCGAAAGAAAACAACTTCGTTCTACTAATCTGGATCTAAGTCAAATTTTACAGAAGCAAAAACTTGTTTAAGTTGGTTAAACGTATAGAGGGTTTCGAGACGAAACTCCAGGCGCTTGAATCGCCTGATTCCGATAAACGAGCGAAAAGTTATACTAAAACGAAAATCGGATCAGAAATAGCGATCAGAAAATAACCGCGGAAAATCCGAGAAAAAGAAAAACGACGAACGGATTAACGAACGAACGTTCACTAATTAACCTAAACCGAAAATTAATAAAACCGATCTAATAAAAGTAAAAATAATAATAAAAAAGCCGAAAATAAAACCGATGAAAACAATCGGTTTTTTTTAAATAAAACGGGCACGGAAATCGAGGCGGCGGCGAACCTCTGGCGGCGGGATCGTCGGCGGCGGCGGCTCCGGCTGCGCGCGCGGATCGAGGCGGTGGCTGATGGGCTGGGGCGGCACGGGGCGGCGCTATTTAAAGGCTGCCCCCGGGCGGTGTCCCGCTCGGGTACGGCCCGAAGTCGGTTCGTTTTTTTAATAATTACGCTCAGAAAAAAATAAAAAAAATACAAAACGGACTCCAAAAATCCCGAAATAAATTTTCCCGGGCTTCCAAAATCAGGCCCGACAAAGTGAACATTTATTTGGGCCCTAAATGCAATTTCAAAAAACGCATATTTTTCCTAAATTCAAATAAAATAATATCGAAAAACTCCGGAAAAATCTTATTTGATTTTATTATTAAATCCTCAATATTTCTATATTTTGGGAAAGTCATTTTATTCCCTCTCTCATATTTTTGTAATAGAAATAATTGATAATAAAATAAATAAAACCAAACGATCCTATTTTCAAAATTTGAGAAAAACTCAAATATGAAAATAACGAAACCCCCAACTCTCTCCGTGGGTCCTTGAGTTGCTTAGGATTTTCTAGGATCAAAACCAAAAGCAAATAAAATATGATATGCAAGATGATCTAATGTATAACATTCCAAATTGAAAATTTGGGATGTTACAATTCCCTTTGTCAATCGGTACGTTACTTGCCCGAGATTCGATCGTCGGTATCCCAATACCTCGTTCAGTCTTGTTACCGGCAAGTCACTTTACTCGTACTGTAATGCATGATCCCGTGACCAACCACTTGGTCACTTTGAGCTCATTATGATGATGCATTACCGAGTGGGCCCAGAGATACCTCTCCGTCATACGGAGTGACAAATCCCAGTCTCGATTCGTGTCAACCCGACAGATGCTTTCGGGGATGCCTGTAATATACCTTTATGGTCACCCAGTTACGTTGTGACGTTTGGCACACCCAAAGCACTCCTACGGCATCCGGGAGTTACATGATCTCATGGTCTAAGGAAATGATACTTAACATTGGAAAAGCTTTAGCAAACGAACTACACGATCTTGTGCTAGGCTTAGGATTGGGTCTTGTCCATCACATCATTCTCCTAATGACATCCAGTGTCCATAGTCAGGAAACCATGACTATCTGTTGATCAACGAGCTAGTCAACTAGAGGCTCACTAGGGACATGTTGTGGTCTATGTATTCACACATGTATTACGATTTCCGGATAACACAATTATAGCATGAACAATAGACAATTATCATGAACAAGGAAATATAATAATAATCCTTTTATTATTGCCTCTAGGGCATATTTCCAACAGTCTCCCACTTGCACTAGAGTCAATAATCTAGTTACATTGTGATGAATCGAACACCCATAGAGTTCTGGTGTTGATCATGTTTTGCTCGCGGAAGAGGTTTAGTCAACGGATCTGCGACATTCAGATCCATGTGCACTTTACAAATATCTATGTCTCCATCTTGAACATTTTCACGAATGGAGTTGAAGCGACGCTTTATGTGCCTGGTCTTCTTGTGAAACCTGGGCTCCTTGGCAAGTGCAATAGCCCAAGTGTTGTCACAGAAGAGAGCGATTGGCCCCAACGCATTGGGTATGACTCCTAGGTCGGTGATGAACTCCTTCATCCATATTGCTTCATGCGCTGCCTCCGAGGCTGCCATGTACTCTGCTTCACATGTATATCCCGCCACGACGCTTTGCTTGCAACTGCACCAGCTTACTGCCCCACCATTCAAAAGAAGCACGTATCCGGTTTGTGACTTGGAGTCATCCAGATCTGTGTCGAAGCTAGCGTCGACGTAACCTTTTACGACGAGCTCTTCATCACCTCCATATACGAGAAACATGTCCTTAGTCCTTTTCAGGTACTTCAGGATATTCTTGACCGCTGTCCAGTGTTCCATGCCGGGATTACTTTGGTACCTTCCTACCAAACTTACGGCAAGGTTTACATCAAGTCTGGTACACAGCATGGCGTACATGATAG
This sequence comes from Aegilops umbellulata, assembly GCA_032464435.1. Lineage (NCBI taxonomy): Eukaryota > Viridiplantae > Streptophyta > Magnoliopsida > Poales > Poaceae > Aegilops > Aegilops umbellulata. The sequence continues at coordinate 328,785,994 of CP136056.1, read as the reverse complement.
ACCCTATGGTTGAGGCATAGGGGATGACACTCATCTTTTATCTATCTTCTGCCGTGACCGGACATTGAGCTGAGCTCAATTTCACACCTTGCAACACATGCAAGAACCCCTTCTTGGACTGATCCATATTGAACTTCTTCAATATCTTTTCAAGGTATGTGCTTTGTGAAAGACCTATGAGGCGCCTTGATCTATCTCTATAGATGTTGATGCCTAATATATAAGCAGCTTCTCCAAGGTCCTTCATTGAAAAACACTTATTCAAATAGGCCTTAATGCTGTCCAAAAGTTCTATATCATTTCCCATCAAAAGTATGTCATCCACATATAATATGAGAAATGCTACAGAGCTCCCACACACTTTCTTGTAAACGCAGGCTTCTCCATAAGTTTGCATAAACCCAAACGCTTTGATCATTTCATCAAAGCGAATGTTCCAACTCCGAGATGCTTGCACCAGCCCATAAATGGAGCGCTGGAGCTTGCATACCTTGTTAGCATTCTGAGGATCGACAAAACCTTCTAGTTGCATCATATACAATTCTTCCTTAAGAAAGTCGTTGAGGAATGCCGTTTTGACGTCCATTTGCCATATCTCATAATCATAGTATGCGGCAATTTCTAACAAGATTCGGACGGACTTCAGCTTCGCTACGGGTGAGAAGGTCTCATCATAGTCAACCCCTTGAACTTGTCGATAACCCTTAGCGACAAGTCAAGCCTTATAGATGGTAACATTAGCATCCGTGTCCGTCTTCTTCTTAAAGATCCATTTATTCTCTATCGCTCGCCGATCATCGGGCAAGTCTGTCAAAGTCCATACTTTGTTTTCATACATGGATCCTATCTCGGATTGCATGGCTTCAAGCCATTTGTTGGAATCTGGGCCCTCCATTGCTTCTTCATAGTTCGAAGGTTCACCGTTGTCTAACAACATGATTTCCAGGACAGGGTTGCCGTACCACTCTGGTGCGGAACGTGTCCTTGTGGACCTACGAAGTTCAGTGGCAACTTGATCTGAAGTTTCATGATCATCATCATTAACCTCCTCTCTAGTCGGTGGAGGCACCACAGAAACATTTTCTTGAGCTGCGCTACTCCCCGGTTCAAGAGGCAATACTTTATCAAGTTCCACTTTCCTCCCACTTACATCTTTCGAGAGAAACTCTTTCTCCAGAAAGGACCCGTTCTTGGCAACAAAGATCTTGCCTTCGGATCTGAGGTAGAAGGTATACCCAATGGTTTCCTTAGGGTATCCTATGAAGACGCATTTTTCCGACTTGGGTTCGAGATTTTCAGGTTGAAGTTTCTTGACATAAGCATCGCATCCCCAAACTTTTAGAAACGACAGCTTAGGTTTCTTCTCAAACCATAATTCATACGGTGTCGTCTCAACGGATTTAGACGGTGCCCTATTTAAAGCGAATGTAGCTGTCTCTAGAGCGTATCCCCAAAATGTTAGCGGTAAATTAGTGAGTGACATCATAGATCGCACCATATCCAATAGAGTGCGATTACGACGTTCAGACACACCGTTACGCTGACGTGTTCCAGGCGGCGTGAGTTGTGAAACTATTCCACATTTCCTTAAGTGCGTACCAAATTCGTGACTTAAATATTCTCCCCCACGATCTGATCGTAAGAACTTGATTTTTCTGTCACATTGATTCTCAACCTCACTCTGAAATTCCTTGAACTTTTCAAAGGTCTCAGACTTGTGTTTCATTAAGTAGACATACCCATATCTACTCAAGTCATCAGTGAGAGTGAGAACATAACGATAGCCACCACGAGCCTGAACACTCATTGGACCGCACACATTAGTATGTATGATTTCCAACAAGTTGGTTGCTCGCTCCATTGTTCCGGAAAATGGAGTCTTGGTCATCTTCCCCATGAGGCATGGTTCGCACGTGTCAAATGATTCGAAATCAAGAGACTCCAAAAGTCCATCTGTATGGAGCTTCTTCATGCGTTTGACACCTATGTGACCAAGGCGGCAGTGCCACAAGTATGTGGGACTATCATTATCAACCTTACATCTTTTGGTATTCACACTATGAATATGTGTAACATTACATTCGAGATTCATCAAGAATAAACCATTCACCAGCGGGGCATGACCATAAAAGATATCTCTCATATAAATAGAACAACCATTACTCTCGGATTTAAATGAGTAGCCATCTCGCATTAAACGAGATCCAGATACAATGTTCATGCTCAAAGCTGGCACTAAATAACAATTATTGAGGTTTAAAACTAATCCCAGGTAAATGTAGAGGTAGCGTGCCGACGGCGATCACATCGACCTTGGAACCATTCCCGACGCGCATCGTCACCTCGTCCTTCGCCAGTCTCCGTTTATTCTGCAGCTCCTGTTTTGAGTTACAAATATGAGCAACCGCACCGGTATCAAATACCCAGGAGCTACTACGAGTACTGGTAATGTACACATCAATTACATGTATATCACATATACCTTTAGTGTTGCCGGCCTTCTTGTTGTCTAAGTATTTGGGGCGGTTCCGCTTCCAGTGTCCCTTTCCCTTGCAATTAAAGCACTCAGTTTCAGACTTGAGTCCATTCTTCGGCTTCTTCCTGGTATCTGGCTTACCAGGCGCGGCAACTTCCTTGCCTTCCTTCTTGAAGTTCTTCTTACCCTTGCCTTTCTTGAACTTAGTGGTTTTATTGACCATTAACACTTGATGTTCCTTTTTGATTTCTACCTCTGCTGATTTTAGCATTGAATACACCTCGGGAATGGTCTTTTCCATCCCCTACATATTGTAGTTCATCACAAAGCTCTTGTAGTTAGGTGGGAGCGACTGAAGGATTCTGTCAATGACCGCCTCGTCCGGGAGATTAATGTCCAGCTGGGACAAGCGGTTGTGCAACCCAGACATTTTGAGTATGTGCTCACTGATAGAACTATTTTCCTCCATTTTACAACTGTAGAACTTGTCGGAGACTTCATATCTCTCGACCCGGGCATGAGCTTGGAAAACCATTTTCAGCTCTTCAAACATCTCATATGCTCCGTGTTGCTCAAAATGCTTTTGGAGCCCCTGTTCTAAGCTGTAAAGCATGCCGCACTGAACAAGGGAGTAATCATGAGCACGCTGCTGCCAAGCGTTCATAACGTCTTGGTTCTCTGGGATGGGTGCTTCACCTAGCGGTGCTTCTAGGACATATTGTTTCCTGGCAGCTATGAGGATGATCCTCAGGTTCCGGACCCAGTCCGTATAGTTGCTGCCATCATCTTTCAGCTTGTTTTTCTCTAGGAACGCGTTGAAGTTGAGGTTGACATTAGCGTGGGCCATTTGATCTACAAGACATATTGCAAAGTTTATTTAGAGTAAGTTCATGATAATTAAGTTCATCTAATCAAATTATATAATGAACTCCCACTCAGATTAGACATCCCTCTCGTCATCTAAGTGATACATGATCCGACTTGACTAGACCATGTCCGATCATCACGTGAGACGGACTAGTCATCATCGGTGAACATCTCCATGTTGATCGTATCTCCTATATGACTCATGTTCGACCTTTCGGTATTTCGTGTTCCGAGGCCATGTCTGTACATGCTAGGCTCGTCAAGTTAACCTAAGTGTTTTGCATGTGTAAATCTGGCTTACACCCGTTGTATGTGAATGTTAGAATCTATCACACCCGATCATCACGTGGTGCTTCGAGACAACGAACTTTAGCAACGGTGCACAGTTAGGGGGAACACTTTCTTGAAATTATTATGAGGGGTCATCTTATTTACTACCGTCGTACTAAGAAAATAAGAAAAAAAACATGATAAACATCACATGCAATCAAATAGTGACATGATATGGCCAATATCATATTGCTCCTTTTATCTCCATCTTCGGGGCGCCATGATCATCTTCGTCACCGGCATGACACCATGATCTCCATCATCATGATCTCCATCATCGTGTCTTCATGAAGTTGTCACGTCAACTATTACTTCTACTACTATGGCTAACGCTTTAGCAATAAGGTAAAGTAATTACATGACGTTTATGTTGACACGCAGGTCATAAGTAAATTAAGACAACTGAAAGTGCAACTATCCCTAGGTGGTTTTGGTAATTCATAACAACATATAGCTCATTGAGCTAATGCTATTTCAAGACAATTATTTCAGGAAAGCTCAATGATTGGCATGGCATGGATGGTGAAAGTGGAACCCTCAAAATGCTAAGGACAAAGGATTGGCTCAAGCTCAAAAGCTCAAGACTCTTCATTTTACATTTTAGTGATCCAAGATCACATTGAGTCCATAGGAAAAGCCAATACTATCAAGGAGGGATGAGGTGTTGCTTAATGAGCCTTTTGCTTCATGTGCTTAATGATATGCTCCAAAATCCTCAGCTACTTTCCCATATCCACAAATGACCTAAACTCCAAGCCAAACTCGGTCCTACCGATTCTTTCCATCCGGCGCCACCGAGTTTCACATGTCATAAGCCACTGCCAAACCCTAGCAAATCGGTTCTACCGATGGGGATCTCGGTCTCACCGAGATGGGATTGCAGTTTCTCTGTTTCCTTTTCGTAACTTTTCGGTCTCACCGAAAGAGCGGACCGGTCCCACCGAGATTGCAATGTAAACTCTCTGTTTCCCTTTTGTTACTTTTTGGTCTCACCGAAAGAGCAAATCGGTCCCACCGAGTTTACTTGACCAACTCTCTGGTTAGCTAATTACCAAATCGGTCTCACCGAGTTTGTGTAATCGGTCTCACCGAGATTACGTTATGCCCTAACCCTAACCATATCGGTCCTACCGAGTTGCATGTCAGTCCCACCGAAAATCTCTAACGGTCACTGGGTTTACTATTTCGGTCCGACCGAGTTTGTTGATTCGGTCCCACCGAGATTGGTAAATTGTGTGTAACGGTTGGATTTTGTGTGGAGGCTATATATACCCCTCCACCTCCTCTTCATTCGTGGAGAGAGCCATCAGAACACATCTACACTTCCAACTCATATGTTCTGAGAGAGAACCACCTACCCTTGTCTTGAGGCCAAGATATTCCATTCCTACCATATGAATCTTGATCTCTAGCCTTCCCCAAGTTGCTTTCCACTCAAATCTTCTTTCCACCAAATCCAAATCCTGTGAGAGAGAGTTGAGTGTTGGGGAGACTATCATTTGAAGCACAAGAGCAAGGAGTTCATTATCAACACACCATTTGTTACTTCTTGGAGAGTGGTGTCTCCTATATTGGCTAGGTGTCACTTGGGAGCCTCCGACAAGATTGTGGAGTTGAACCAAGGAGTTTGTAAGGGCAAGGAGATCGCCTACTTCGTGAAGATCTACCGCTAGTGAGGCAAGTCCTTCGTGGGCGATGGCCATGGTGGGATAGACAAGGTTGCTTCTTCGTGGACCCTTCGTGGGTGGAGCCCTCCGTGGACTCGCGCAACCGTTACCCTTCGTGGGTTGAAGTCTCCATCAACGTGGATGTAGGATAGCACCACCTATCCGAACCACGGGAAAAACATCTGTGTCTCCAATTGCGTTTGAATTCTCAAAACCCTTCCCTTTACATTCTTGCAAGTTGCATGCTTTACTTTCCGCTGCTTATATACTCTTTGCATGCTTGCTTGAATTGTGTGATGATTGCTTGACTTGTCCTAAAGTTGCTAAAATCTGCCAAGAACTAAAATTGGGAAAAGGTTAAGTTTTTATTTGGTCAAATAGTCTAATCACCCCCCCTCTAGACATACTTCCGATCCTACAAGTGGTATCAGAGCTTTGGTCTCCATTTGCTTTGATTTCCATAGCTTTTGGTGGTCATAGCCTTGGTTTCACAACCTAGGAGAGTATGGCGTCTAGCGAGGGAAATTATCACTGTAGAGGTCCTTACTTTGATGGTACAAATTTTGCTAGTTGGAAGCATAAAATGAAAATGCATATTCTTGGACATAACCCCGCCGTTTGGGCTATTGTGTGTGTTGGTTTGCAAGGTGACTTCTTCGATGGGAAAGAACCAAACCGTGAAGCTACCGCGGATGAGTTGAAGATGCTACAATACAATGCTCAAGCTTGTGATATTCTCTTCAACGGAATGTGCCCCGAAGAATTCAACAAAATCAGCCATCTTGAGAATGCAAAGGAAATTTGGGATACTTTGATTGATATGCACGAAGTACCGACTCTGTCAAGGAATCCAAATTGGATGTGCTTCAAAGTCAACTTGACAAGTTCAAAATGAAGGATGGTGAAGGTGTCGCTGAAATGTACTCTAAGCTTGCTCTCATCACAAACGAGATTGCCGGCTTAGGGAGTGAAGAGATGACCGACAGATTCATCATCAAGAAGATCCTAAGAGACTTGGATGGAAAATATGATACCGTGTGCACATTGATCCAAATGATGCCCAATTACAAAGATCTCAAGCCAACGGAGGTCATTGGAAGAATTGTTGCTCATGAGATGTCGCTCAAGGATAAAGAGGAACTTCACAACAAATCAAGTGGTGCCTACAAAGCCTCATGTGAAGTCCCCACATCATCAAGTGAGAAACAAAACTTCAACGAAGAATTGAGCCTAATGGTGAAGAACTTTAACAAGTTCTACAAGAGTAGAAGCAAAGATAGAAGCTCCAAGTCAAGGTCCTACAATGACAAAAGATCTTCTAGTCGAGAGCGAAACTGCTACAATTGTGGAAGACCCGGACACTATTCCAATGAGTGTACGGCTCCCTACAAAAGAAGAGAAGATTCTCCAAAAAGATGAGGCAAAAGAGAAGAATCACCATCAAGAGAGAGAAGGAGTAGAGATGATCGTTATGAACGAAGATACTCACGAAGGAGAAAGGATTCGGAAAGAAAGGAAAAATCATCAAGGAGCTACACAAAACGAAGACATCAAGCTCATGTTGGTGAATGGGTATCCGGCTCCGACTCCGACAACCACTCCGAGAGAAGTTATCACTCCGACTCCGAATCTACTCAAGATGAAGGTGTTGCCAGTCTAGCACTTGTGTCAACCAACTCCTACGAAATATTTGACTCACCAAATGAAGGAATTGGAAGATGCTTCATGGCCAAAGGTCCTAAGGTAACTCATCCTGAGTATGTTGATTTCAATAGTGATGAATATGACTTATTAGGTGATGATGATTTACTTGTTGACAACTCTAGTGATGAATACTATGATGAAACGTCAATTAATCATGCTAATCAAGATAAAACAAATGACAACGATAAGGAGAAAATTGAGGCTCTAACTAAAGAACTAAACACTCTTAAGTTAGCTCATGAAACTATCTTCGAAGATCATCGAGAGCTTTTAAGAGCTCATGAGAAGTTACGCTTTGAAAAGCTCAATCTTGAGCAAGAGCATGAGTTTTTAAAGGCAATCAATGATGATCTCCTTAAGAAAAGTTCTTCTTACATTGCCAAACGTTTACTCTTATCCATTTACATGCCTCAAGTCAAGTCTAATAACAAGAACAAGAAAGATTCTTCCTCTAGTAGTAACAATGATCATGTTAAATCCAATATTGTTGCTTCCAGTAGTTCTCTTGCTTCCACTAATGATTCTCTTAGCCAAGTTACACTTGAGCAAGAAAATAGCTTATTGAAGGGAATCATAGACAAAGGAGTGTACAAAAGCCTTGCCGGAAGTAAGCAATTCGAGGAGATTGTACGCAAGCAAGGAAGGCACCGGAAGAATCAAGGTGTTGGTTTTGAACGAAAGTTCAATGCCAATGGAGTTGAGTGGGAAGAAGATCAATACCCCAAGACAAAGTTTGTTCCTCAACAAGAGAAGTATGATCCTACTTCTTTCAAGGGGACACAAACTCAAGATGATATTCCACCACAAGACTACAAGCAAAAAGGCAAGGACAAGCTTCAAGAGGAAATTGATGCATTTGAAGAAGCTCCTAAGACCTTAGTCAAGTGGATTCCCAAGACTACTTCAAGTTCCACTTCATCAAGTACGACTACAACTCCAAGGATTCCCATCAAGATGGTGTGGATCCAAAAGAAGAAGAACTAGAGAGTTCTTGAGGGTGACTCCGCCAACATACTTCACTCTTATCATTTTGGCAAGAACAAGTGCAATCAACTTCCACATCTTGCACTTGTTCAAGGAGTCACAAACCCTCTTGTTGGTAAGACAAGGGACAAGGTAACCTAAAAGCTTTCATAGACATCATCTTGTGTGTGCATCACTCTATGTCTATGGATATCCTTGTTCGTTCCTTGTGGGACTAACCCATGTAGGTATTGAAAGTGCAATTCACTCAAAAGGATAGCTCCAAGTGATCTACATTGAGCATCCACATCTTCAACATCTACATGAAGTCATCATCGACAAAACCCAAGGTTAGTTCATCCCTCTTAGGGGGGATATCACATCTAGGGGGAGGTTTACTCTAAGACTTGAGTTGAAGCAACTCTAATGATGTGAACACAACAATGCTTTATGTAAAAGTGGCAACCCCACTTGAGCTTAAACGATGAGTATGACCTATGATCAAATGTTTTCATTTGACTCCTATGTCAATATACTCATATATAGATGACCTAGTCATCGGTAATTGCTTGATAGATGCTAGAATTGGTTGTGCATGCTTTGTCACATATTTCAATTGCCATTTTATTGTGTGAGCATGTTGGTTGCATATTTTACTCATTCGAGGACATCCACTTGTTGTTTTGATTGTTTGGCTTTATTTTTCTTTTGCCAAGTGGATGGACAAGAATGCCTAAGAACCTTCTCTAGCTATCTATGCTTTTCTCGTCTCAAACTCTATTCATGCTACATCACAAAATTGATCAAGTCAGATTCGAACCACTCTGTGTGAGGAGCACTTGGAGTCGCCGATTCGTCATAGACTTAAACTTCCAAAACCTCTTTGTGATTCTCGGTCTGACCGATACCCCACTTTCGGTCTTACCGAGATCATTAAGTTGATCTATGTTTTCGATCTCGGTGCAACCGATTTGAACCATTCGGTCACACCGAGTTGCAATAACTGTACACAGTTTTGCATCTCGGTGCCACCGAGTTGTTCCACTCGGTCACACCGACAGGGTCGGGCTATATATAGACACGGGCAAAAATTTGGAAATTTCTCCGAACCCCTTCGCCCACGCGATAGCTCGCTCTGCCAAAGTGGTCTCCGGATCATCTCCTCGCCGCCAGCCGCCTACAGTCGCTGGTCTCCGTCGTCGTTAATGGGAATCAACCCCGCCGTTGCCGCCGTAGCAAGTCTCCGCCAAACTAGGGTATGGACTCGATCTTTGTGCTATTCCCCAATCCGATTCCTAGCACATTGTGATCATATTGATTCTAGCCACGTTTGATAAACTCCTATCCAGTCAATGAACTCGTAGAATAGGTTTGATTCGAAAATTTTAGGGTTAGGTTTCCGCCAAAACCATCTCGGACCCACCGAGATGAAAAACTCGGTCCCACCGATTTGGCTTATGCCATTGCACAAGTAAGACTCGGTCCAACCGAGTATTGCTAATCGGTGTGACCGATTTTGGAACTTTGTGAAACCCTAGCAGTCTCGGTGCCACCGAACTGTGACTCGGTCTGACCGAGTTCACTACTTTAGGTTCCAAAAACTGCTTCGGTATCACCGAGTTTAAAAATCGGTAGATCCGAAATGCTTTCTGTGGGAAACTAAAACTAAGTTTTTGAATCATTCTTTTGCAAAAATCTCTGCATTTTGTGATACTCATCCACTCTACCTCATCTATAAACTGTTCACAGGGTCAGCAGTCAGCTTGTTCATCATGTCAGACCAGAGTGATAGCCAGAACATATCAGAACAGCCAGTGCAGATGAGTGAGGGCACTAGTCCCTCCAGCTCTTCAGATGAAGGCAGCAGGAGCACCCCCAGCAACCTGCCAAAAGCTGCCACAAGACAAAGGAAAAAGAGAACCTCAGAATCAGAGGATGAGGACTATGTGGCAGAGGAGGAAGCAACTTCCAAGAGAGTTGTGCTCAAGAAGGAGTATGGCTCAGCTGCAGCCATCAAGCCAGGAATGCACAAGAAAGCACCTGCTAGGAGAGTTCCTACCTCCAAGCCTAGGAAGGCTGTTCCTGAGGAAATTATAAAATTCACTATGGAATCTAAAGAGGAAGAAATTGGCCAGGACAAGAAAAAGAAGAGAGCTAGAACAACCACTGCCAGAGTTGTTGGCAAGCCTTCTATGAGGAGAGATTCTTCTGATGAGGAAGAAGAAGAGGTTGCTGCACCAGCACCTAAGGCACCCAAGCTGATGGGTGATGCTATAAGATCAGGGGCTACTGTATCTAAGCCCAAGGAAGCCCCCAAGGCTGCATCCAAGGCCAAGCCAACTCCAAAGCCAAAACCAAAGAGAAATACAAGGAGGATCCCAGCTGCTGAGAAGAACAAGGCCCCAGTGCCTGACACTTCAGAAGAAGAGGAAGGCCAAGTGCTGAGAAAGTTGAAGCCCAAGATACCAGACCACAAGGATGCTCATCCTGTGGCTGAGGATATGAAGATCAGAAGAGACTCTGGGCTAAGAAAGTGGAGAGCAGAGGATCCATATGCTACCAGGAGGAGGACTGCTGTTGACTATAGGTTCCACACTAAGGAACAACAGGACTTCTATGAGACAGTCTTGTTAGACAAGAAGCCCATTGTGTGTGATATGAGATGGGTCGACTGGGAATACATCAAGGACAATGAAGAGCACTACCCTGGAGTGCAAGACAGCTTCAAGTCATGTGGAGTAGCTGACTTTGTTGGGCAGAAGCTCACAAAGTGGAGTGAGGAGCTGATCATGCAATTCTACTCCACAGCGCACTTCTATCCAGATGGAAGGATCACATGGATGTCTGAAGGTACAAGGTACCACTCAACTGTTGAGGAATGGTCAAAGTTGATCAATGCCCCAGAGGAAAATGAAGATGACTTGGATGTCTATGCCAAGAAAAAGATGGATCATAACACTATGGCAAATATGTACAAGGAGATTCCAGCAGATGATCTTGACACTCACCAGTTTGGTTCTGTAAAACACTTGTTGTCAGGACTGCCTATGATCAACTGGATCCTTAGGCACACACTTTTTCCCAAGTCTGGAGATCACAGGATGATCAGAGGTCATGCCATTAACCTGCTACATATATTTGATGTGCCTCAGAAATTTAAGGTCATGAGCCTCATAGTAGAGACTATCAAGAGGACTGCAGCAGATCAGAAGAGGAGCTGTAGTTATGCCCCTCAGATCCAGATGTTGATTAACTCAAGAATGGGCACAGACACATACTTGTTGGACAAGGAACATTTGCCTATTCATCCAGATTTCGAGGACAACCAAGTTGTGATGAATGAAAATGAACCATCATCAGCCCAAGCACAAGCTAAGAAGGAGAAGGCAAGGAAGGAGAAAGCTGCCAAGATGCCAACTCAAGAGGAGGCATCTGAGTATTTCTTGATAAACAAGCAAGAGCAGCTCAGTTACCTGATTGCATCCACCCTGAGGATTGAGAAAGGTCTGGCCACCCTCACTCAGAACCAGGAGAGCTTAGAGAGAATCGTAGAACAAAAGTTCTATGACTTGGATGTCAAAAGGTGATTGAGATTCAAACAGCAGTGGAGCAACTTCAAGATGACATGTAGGAGAGGAAAGGGAAAACTACCACTGATGCATTTGCCAGAGTGCCACGAGGTCCGAGGTCGTCTGCAGTGCCAGTTCTTGACACAAGAGCCACCGCCTCAGATCCAGCCACAACACCAGCCCAACCAGCTCCAGCATCTACTCCAGCTCCAACTCCAACCACGTCTACGGAAGCCTTCGTCCTTGGAGTGATCCAGACTCCACCACCACCAGAATATCAAGCCTGAGTGTCGATCTAGCACTATGCATTTTCTAGGAACTTTTTGGTAACTTGTTGCCAAAGGGGAAGAAAAATGTATAGATCATAGGCTTCGAGAGAGAGAGAGAGTGTGTTGTTTTTTCTCTCTTGCTTTATTTGGTGGTTTTTCAAACATTGTTTGCTTTTGGTCGAGATACTTTGATATGCTTGTGAGACATTGATGATCATGTGTTTGATCATAAGCTACACTTATGCATGCTTGATATATCTTATCTATCTTATGTGGTCATTCACTTTTCCTTGGTGATGAGTGCATGTATTTCATTATTATCATTTTGAGCGCTCCACCAAGATGTATGTGACATGAAAGAGTAACCCATAATTCTAACTCTTTGTGCATTTGCAGTCCAAAGCAAATTTTAAATATGCACAAATTTAGGGGGAGCTCTTACTTATCACATACTTCTCAAAGCGACGATATAATTCATTTTTATTATCATTTGTCGAAGCTTTGATCTATATGTTGTCATCAATTACCAAAAAGGGGGAGATTGAAAGTGCAACTATCCCTAGGTGGTTTTGGTAATTCATAACAACATATAGCTCATTGAGCTAATGCTATTTCAAGACAATTATTTCAGGAAAGCTCAATGATTGGCATGGCATGGATGGTGAAGGTGGAACCCTCAAAATGCTAAGGACAAAGGATTGGCTCAAGCTCAAAACCTCAAGACTCTTCATTTTACATTTTAGTGATCCAAGATCACATTGAGTCCATAGGAAAAGCCAATACTATCAAGGAGGGATGAGGTGTTGCTTAATGAGCCCTTTGCTTCATGTGCTTAATGATATGCTCCAAAATCCTCAGCTACTTTCCCATATCCACAAATGACCTAAACTCCAAGCCAAACTCGGTCCAACCGATTCTTTCCATCCGGCGCCACCGAGTTTCACATGTCATAAGCCACTGCCAAACCCTAGAAAATCGGTTCTACCGATGGGGATCTCGGTCTCACCGAGATGGGATTGCAATTTCTCTGTTTCCTTTTTGTAACTTTTTGGTCTCATCGAAAGAGCGGATCGGTCCCACCGAGATTGCAATGTAAACTCTCTGTTTCCCTTTTGTAACTTTTCGGTCTCACCAAAAGAGCAAATCGGTCCCACCGAGTTTACCTGACCAACTCTCTGGTTAGCTAATTACCAAATCGGTCTCACCGAGTTTGTGTAATCGGTCTCACCGAGATTATGTTATGCCCTAACCCTAACCATATCGGTCCTACCGAGTTGCATGTCAGTCCCACCGAAAATCTCTAACGGTCACTAGGTTTACTATTTCGGTCCGACCGAGTTTGTTGATTCGGTCCCACCGAGATTGGTAAATTATGTGTAACGGTTGGATTTTGTGTGGAGGCTATATATACCCCTCCACCTCCTCTTCATTCGTGGAGAGAGCCATCAGAACACATCTACACTACCAACTCATATGTTCTGAGAGAGAACCACCTACCCTTGTCTTGAGGCCAAGATATTCCATTCCTACCATATGAATCTTGATCTCTAGCCTTCCCCAAGTTGCTTTCCACTCAAATCTTCTTTCCACCAAATCCAAATCCTGTGAGAGAGAGTTGAGTGTTGGGGAGACTATCATTTGAAGCACAAGAGCAAGGAGTTCATTATAAACACACCATTTTTTACTTCTTGGAGAGTGGTGTCTCCTAGATTGGCTAGTTGTCACTTGGGAGCCTCCGACAAGATTGTGGAGTTGAACCAAGGAGTTTGTAAGGGCAAGGAGATCACCTACTTCGTGAAGATCTACCGTTAGTGAGGCAAGTCCTTCGTGGGCGATGGCCATGGTGGGATAGACAAGGTTGCTTCTTCGTGGACCCTTCGTGGGTGGAGCCCTCCGTGGACTCGCGCAACCGTTACCCTTTGTGGGTTGAAGTCTCCATCAACGTGGATGTAGGATAGCACCACCTATCCGAACCACGGGAAAAACATCCGTTTCTCCAATTGCGTTTGAATTCTCAAAACCCTTCCCTTTACATTCTTGCAAGTTGCATGCTTTACTTTCCGCTGCTTATATACTCTTTACATGCTTGCTTGAATTGTATGATGATTGCTTGACTTGTCCTAAAGTTGCTAAAATCTGCCAAGAACTAAAATTGGGAAAAGGTTAAGTTTTTATTTGGCCAAGTAGTCTAATCACCCCCCCCCCTCTAGACATACTTCTGATACTACAACAACTCCTATGGCTCCTGCTGGTTGTCATACTCATCGACATGCAAGTTGTGATTCCTATTACAATAACATGATCATCTCATACATCACATATATCATTCATCACAACTTTTGGCCATATCACATCACAAAGCACTTGCTGCAAAAACAAGTTAGACGTCCTCTAATTGTTGTTGCATGTTTTACGTGGCTGCAATAGGGTTTAGCAAGAACATTTTCTAACTACATAAAAGCCACAACGTGATTTGCCAACTTCTATTTAGCCTTCATAAGGACCATTTTCATCGAATCCGCTCCAACTAAAGTGGGAGAGACAGACACCCGCTAGCCACCTTATGCAACTAGTGCATGTCAGTCGGTGGAACCTGTCTCACGTAAGCGTACGTGTAAGGTCGGTCCGGGCCGCTTCATCCCACAATACCGCAGAAGCAAAATAAGACTTGTAGCGGCAAGAAAGTTGGCAACATCTACGCCCACAACAAATTTGTGTTCTACTCGTGCAAAGAGAACTACGCATAGACCTAGCTCATGATGCCACTGTTGGAGAACGTTGCAGAAAACAAAAAAAATTCCTACGTTCCACCAAGATCAATCTATGGAGTCAACTAGCAACGAGAGGAGAGTGCATCTACATACCCTTGTAGATCGCGAGCGGAAGCGTTCAAGAGAACGGGGATGATGGAGTCGTACTCGCCGTGATCGAAATCACCGATGACCAAGTGCCGAACGGATGGCACCTCCGCGTTCAACACACGTATGGAGCGGAAGACGTCTCCTCCTTCTTGATCCAGCAAGGGGTAAGGAGAGGTTGATGAAGATCCAGCAGCACGACGGCGTGGTGGTGGATGCAGCAGTGATCGCAGCAGGGCTTCGCCGAGCTTCTGCGAGAGGGAGAGGTGTAGCAGGGGAGAGGGAGGCGCCAAGACTTGGGTGTGGCTGCCCTCCCTCCCCCCCTTTATATAGGCCCCCTAAGGGGGGCGCCGGCCCTAGGAGATTGGATCTCCTAGGGGGGTGGCGGCCAAGGGGAGGCTTGCCCCCCAAGGCAAGTGGAGGCGCCCCCACCCTAGGGTTTCCAACCCTAGGCGCAGGGGGGCCCAAGGGGGGGCGCACCAGCCCACCGGGGGCTGGTTCCCCTCCCCACTTCAGCCCATGGGGCCCTCCGAGATGGGTGGCCCCACCCGGTGGACCCCCGGGACCCATCCGGTGGTCCTAGTACAATACCGGTGACCCCTAATCTTTCCCGATGGCCGAAATTGCACTTCCTATATATAATTCTTCACCTCCGGACCATTCCGGAACTCCTCGTGACGTCCAGGATCTCATCCGGGACTCTGAACAACTTTCGGATTACTGCATACTCATATCCTTACAACCCTAGCGTCACCGAACCTTAAGTGTGTAGACCCTACGGGTTCGAGAGACATGCAGACATGACCGAGACGACTCTCCAGTCAATAACCAATAGCGGGATCTGGATACCCATGTTGGCTCCCACATGCTCCTCGATGATCTCATCGGATGAACCACGATGTCGAGGATTCAAGTAATC
This sequence comes from Aegilops umbellulata, assembly GCA_032464435.1. Lineage (NCBI taxonomy): Eukaryota > Viridiplantae > Streptophyta > Magnoliopsida > Poales > Poaceae > Aegilops > Aegilops umbellulata. The sequence goes on along the minus strand of CP136056.1, from coordinate 328,770,372 downwards.
CCGTATACAATTCCCTTTGTCAATCGGTACGTTACTTGCCCGAGATTCTATCGTCGGTATCCCAATACCTCGTTCAATCTTGTTACCGGTTAGTCACTTTACTCGTACTGTAATGCATGATCCCGTGACCAACCACTTGGTCACATTGAGCTCATTATGATGATGCATTACCGAGTGGGCCCAGATATACCTCTCCGTCATACGGAGTGACAAATCCCAGTCTCGATTCGTGTCAACCCAATAGATGCTTTCGGGGATACCTGTAATATACCTTTATAGTCACCTAGTTACATTGTGAGGCACACCCAAAGCACTCCTACGGCATCTGGGAGTTACACGATCTCATGGTCTAAGGAAATGATACTTAACATTGGAAAAGCTTTAGCAAACGAACTACACGATCTTGTGCTAGGCTTAGGATTGGGTCTAGTCCATCACATCATTCTCCTAATGATGTGATCCCGTTATCAATGACATCCAATGTCCATAGTCAGGAAACCATGACTATCTGTTGATCAACGAGCTAGTCAACTAGAGGCTCACTAGGGACATGTTGTGGTCTATGTATTCACACATGTATTACGATTTCTGGATAACACAATTATAGCATGAACAATAGACAATTATCATGAACAAGGAAATATACTAATAATCCTTTTATTATTGCCTCTAGGGCATATTTCCTACAGTATCCACCGGACATCCCCTCTTTATACACCACTTTCACGTACACACACAAACTATCTCTCAACCCTCTAAAAGTATGCATGCCCACGACACATTCACGCATGACGGTCACTGTATTTCAAGCTAAAGCACTATACGGTCACTGGAGTTCAGAATATGCTCATTACGGTCACCGTATACATTCTCATGGTGATCATACAATATCTAGCTCACGATACGTCTCTGAATTTTCTTGATGACACTGACGGACTTTGCATTTGATGTGTGCTCCGTATTTTGTTGACGATACTTACAGTCATTGTATTTGAAGCGAAAGCATGATATGGTCACTTGACTTCAGAATAAGCTCATCACGGTCACCACATACATTTTGTCGTGGTAACCAACATATCTTTGGATGATTAGGAGGACAGTGGTTTATCGAGCCCACCAGTGTTAAAGTCCAGGTGCTCGCATTTATCCTGGGTTAATTTCAGTATTTTCCGGCGATGTGCGTTCAGTGGGAGGAGACGTTCCACTCGACTACGAGGCACCTATGGTGACTTCATAAAATCTCAAGATCCTATGCTGGCCCACTCTCTCGAAGGTGCTCACAGGGGTAGGGTTTGCGTGTGTGCACTTATAGCGGTGAGTGCTTGCGCGTATATATGAGCCCTTGCATCTGTACCGTGTTAAAAAAATACATGTCATGATTATACAGTCACTAGCTCACCCGTACAACTCTGTATTTTGTTGATGGCACAATCAATTGACCAGTCGAACGTTCCATGTGGCGCAACTAGTGTTGCACCATCGGGGCGCGTAACCGTGGGGCCCACCTGTCAGCCCTATATGAAAGAAAGAAATGGTAGTTTGAGTCTGTACTGTGTTAATAAAATACGGAGTACATTTTAGGGTGATCATACTATCTCCAAACACAGCTCGCGAAGGTCTTCTGCTAACTCCTTGGGTAACTCTCCGGTCATGAGGGTGTTTACAAGACTCTTGCAGCTCAACGCATCAGCTACTACGTTAGCCTTTCCTGGATGATAATGCAATCTCATATCATAATCCTTAATGAGCTCTAACCATCTCCTCTGTCTGAGATTCAGCTCCTTATGCGTGAAGACGTACTTCAAACTCTTGTGATCCGTGTATACCTCACAATGGTTTCCGATGAGAAAATGTCTCCAGGCTTCAACGCATGTACTACGGCTGCTAACTCCAAATCATGCGTAACATAGTTTAACTCATGGGGTTTAAGCTGTCGTGAGGCATATGAAACAACTCTTCCCTCCTGCATAAGTACGGCTCCAAGTCCTTGACGAGAAGCGTCGCAATACACTTCATAATCTTTGCGTTGATCTGGTAGAATCAACACTGGTGATGTAACCAAGCGTCTCTTCAACTCCTAAAACCTGGCCTCACATTCCTCAGTCCAATTGAATTTGGTGTCCTTCTTCAACAACTCCGTCATGGGCTTTGCAATCTTTGAGAAATTCTCAATGAACCTCCGATAGTATCCTGCGAGTCCAAGAAAACTCCGGATCTCTCCAACTGTCGTGGGTGATTCCCAGTTTGTCACAGTGACAACCTTGGTGGGGTCTACTGCTATTCCTTCTCCGGATATAACATGTCCAAGGAATCCAACTTCCCTGAACCAAAACTCACACTTGCTGAACTTGCCATATAACTGATGTTCCCTGAGCTTACCAAGTACCAAACGCAAATGCTCTTTATGTTCTTGTTCATTCTTAGAGTAGACCAGAATGTCAACAATGAACACCACAACGAACTTATCCAAAAACTCCATAAACACTTTGTTCATCATGTTCATAAAATAGGCAGGTGCGTTAGTCAGACCAAAGGACATAACGGTATACTCATATAGCCCGTACCTCGTTGTAATAGCTGTCTTAGGTATATCCTGCTCTCAAATCTTCAGCTGGTGGTACCCTGATTGTAGATTGATCTTAGAAAACACTTTAGCTCCTTGCAATTGGTCAAACAAATCACTGATCATCGGCAGTGGGTACTTGTTCTTGATCGCCACCTCATTCAATCCACGATAATCAACAACCATCCTTAATGATCCATCCTTCTTCTCCACTAGAAGTACTGGTGATCCCCAAGGTAACGAACTTGGGCGAATATATCCCTTATCCAGTAACTCCTTAATCTGCTTCTTAATTTCCTCCATATCCTTTGCGGGCATTCTGTATGGTCTCTTAGATATTGGCCCTGTGCCTGGCAAAAGCTCAATCAAAAACTCAATGTCTCTATCTGGTGGCATGCCTGGCAACTCTTCCGGAAATACATCCGGAAAATCCTTCACCACTAGTACTTCCTCCTGTACAACTGCTGATAAGGAATTTACTTGAGTTCTATTAGGTACATGCCGGGATACATACTTGATCCTTCTTCCTTCTGGGGTGGTAAGCAAATTCGACTTACTGGCGCAGTCAATGTTCCCTCCATACTTCGATAACCAATCCATGCCAAATATCACATCCAATCCTTGTGACTCCAATACTATTAGGTCTAAGGGGAACGAGTAGTTACCAATCCTTAATGGTAACCGATCACACCATAGGCTAGCCATATACTCTGCTCCTGGCGAGGTTACTAACATGGGTGACCTAAGGGCTTGGGTTGGCAGTTTAAACTTATCCACGAATCCCCTTGATATGTATGAATGCGATGCACCAGTATCAAAAAGTACGACTGCAGTAAATGACTTAACCAAAAACTTACCTATTACTGCATCTGGCTGAGCTTCAACCTCCTCCACGTTAACGTGGTTCACTTGTCCCCTGGTGAAATGGTTGGGCTTCTTCCCAGAGCTTCCATTGCCATTTCCATTCTTTGCTTCAGGACATTCGTTGGTGTAATGTCCGGTCTTCTGGCACTTGTAGCACGTCACGTGGCTTAGATCCTTCTTGGCGGGTGTTGCTGGGTTGGAACGGTTTTGTCCGCTACTTCCTCCATTACCATACCATTCTTGGGGCCACCATGATTGTGCGAACTTCCTCCATTATGAGTGTGGCCTCCATGGTTATGAACGAGTCCTCCCGAGTATGGGGTGTAACGGGGTCTCTGCTGGGCTCCAGAATTATACTTCCCTTGTCCGTACTTCCTCTTGCGGCTGTCAATCTGCCACTGCTTCCCTTCAAGCATAAGAGCTCTATCCACCAATTCCTGATAGTTATTGAAATTTGCCACCATCAACTGCATACTCAGCTCATCATTCAGTCCTTCCAAAAACTTCTCCTTCTTAGCTGCATCTGTAGCGACGTCATCTGGGGCATAACGTGCTACCTTACTAAACTCATCCACATATTGGCCAACGGTGCACCCTCCTTGGCGTATGTTGTGAAACTCATGCTTCTTCATGGCCATAGCTCCTGATGAAACATGGGCAGTATGAAAAGCCTGCGGGAACTGGTCCCATGTCACAGTGTCAATAGGGTAAGTGACTATAAAATTCTCCCACCATGATGTTGCGGGTCCATCAAGCTGATGTGTGGCAAAATGCACTCTCTCCGCATCTGTGCATCCTGCAGTGGTCAACTCCCTTTCAATCTTGCGAAGCCAATCATCTGCAACAATCGGCTCGGTGCTACCGGAGAACACTGGCAGATTCAGCTTAAGAAAACGGGCTAAGTGGTCAACTAGTGGGGGGGGGTGGTGGGTTGTTGTTGTTGTTGTTGGTGTTTCCCTGGTTCTGATTCTGGACCAATATCTGCGTCAATGCATTCTTCTGCTGGATCAACTGAGTGAGCTCTGGTGGAAAAGCAAATCCATTGTCGTGTCTCGGAGGCATCTGCTGGGTTTAGAAAAGATGAGAAAAATAGAATAGAATGAGGTCTAGGGGGGGGGGAAACACTACCCATATGCACATGAGACAAACACAAACATATCACCCAATCAATCAAACAAAGGCATACAATCGGTCTAGAACTATCATTTCAATGTGTTTGGACTATACTATATACATGGTCGAATACTACTACTGATTTGGTGGTCTACTAGAAAAATTGATCGGTCGAAGACTCCATGATATCTGCTCCAGCTTCATCAACATAGTCATCATCGCTATCGTCAGGGTCCGAGTCGGTATCGTCGATGATGATGTAGTTCTCCGAGCAAGTGGAGCTTTCATCTTCTCCTCCTGGCGCAGGGTCTCCCATGAATACTCCTAGCTTCTTTGTCAGGTCGCCATTCTTCTCCACTAGTGCGACGATTTCCTCCATATAATCCTCGCGTGTAGCCTTGATTTCTTTCTCCAGTTCCGTAATCCTTGTCATTGCCTTCTTCAAATCTGTCATGCCTGCGCACATCTGGTTCTCCTGGCGTTGAATGTGCTGGTTTAACTCCTGGATGAAAGAGGCAATCAATCTATCCTTCCTGGTGCTGATCGTCTCCCATTGCTCATCTCGGCGCCCACAAATCTGGTAGATAGTATCCTTGAGATCCTTGTGGTAAACTTCTCCAATGCGTCCCATGGTGATGTGAGCTGCCATACTCTTTCCTAGACTCCAGTTTGGTGCATTGAAAGAAAACTCCATGGGTTCAGTGACTGGCGTGAACGTCCTTCCTGGAACTTGAACTTGAATCATCCAATGCTCCTCTTCTGGTAGAGTGGCGTTGTAAGTCCCAGTGAAGCTTGGTATTCCTATGTTCAGGTACCTAGTAACTTCCTTCAAGTGGCGTCCAAAAGGGGTGTCTTCATCCGGTTGCATGAACTTGATCCTTGCATCCGCCATCCAAAAGAGTAGAAAAAGGAGAGGAGTTAGAAATGAGAAGAGAGTAGTAATCTAGGGCTTTAGCTTAGTGGTCGTGTCCTACAGTCAGCGTGTGCTCTGATACCATCTTTGTAGTGACCAGACCTCAAACAATCTGATCTCTGTGCATAAGTGTCATTTCTGGATCTGTAATGCTGACACACACAATACTCGAAGGATTTATAACAGAGTAGCAATCACACACTTACTACATCGAATGTCTCAAAAGAGAACTTATTACAATAAATATGGCTTAAGGCCATCTAATACGTTAACAGCGGAAGACTTGGAAGATAAAGTGAGTCCATCAACTCCAACGGTATCACTGAGTGAAAGACCACGACCTAAGGCTCCTTACTCGTCATCTGAAAAGTCTGCAACATGATACGTTGCAGCCCGAAAACGGGTCAGCACATGGAATATGCTGGCAATGTAACACCAAAAGTATAATGAACAGAATAATGCTATCACTACATGCATATATGGCTGGTGGAGGCTGTAGGGTTAGTATGTTTTGTGAAAAGCCAATTTTTCTCTACTGCAAAGGAATAATTTTTTATTTAACTACTAAGTTTGTTAAAAAAATATTGAGAAGGTAAACCCCCTCTCAATCCCAATTAAAAGTAATCATTAACAACCCATCAAATTAATTAAGAAGTGATGAGATCAACATGATAATCCAAGAACCAGATACTCAAGATGTCCATAACCGGGGACACAACTAACCATGATTAGCTTGTACACTTTGCAGAGGTTTGCGCACTTTTCCCCACAATATTCGATCTCCTCCATTGCATTTCTCGCAGTACATGGTGTTTGAGAAACGGATGACCGAGACACAGTCTTTCAGAAGCATTAGCACCTTACGATGGGTAGACAGTACCACCTACATCCCCTACATCTGCTAGTCTACCACTGTAAGAGTTCACACGACTTAATCAACTATGCTAGAGCCCATAATAGCTTGTGGCTGCACATGGAAGTTTCTAGCATGAATAATATCATGATCCCTTTGAGCCTGAGTGGCGGTCCATAGGAGAATCACACGGTACCCCAGGATTTCCAAAAAAATACAGGCAATCACTGGGTTCCCCAGGTGCCTCAATCCACCCAGATGTGTATTTAAGTTGCCACCTTAAGTTGAACCATTTATTAACAATCTCACATCTGTCATGGATACACTCAAACCCAATCCACGTCTATGAGCATAGCATAGCAATATAATCATAACGTAGAAGTAACTCCCAAGGTTTGATAATAAACATGTGAATAGGTACTACCTCAACTACTTCCCATCCCACAATTTAATTTAGATCCTAACCATGCAATTGTTTTGAGGATTGATCTAATGCAATAAAACTAGGTAGTAAGAGGTATGATCAAAGTGTTACTTGCCTTGCTGATGATCCGCGAAACCTAGAGACTCGTAGAAGCACGCTTCGCACTCCGGGTACTCTATCGCAAACAAACAGACATACAATAAGCAATCAAGCAAAAGCATGGGTAAAACTCAAATAAGAGATCTAACCAGAAATTTCAACTTAAGAACTCCGGTTTGCAAAAAGAATCAAATCAAACGAAGCAACAAAACTCAAACGGCGAAAGAAATAAGCTTCGTTTACTAATCTGGAGTAAAGTCAAATTTTACAGTAGCAAAAACTTGTTTAAGTTGGTTAAACGGGAAGAGAGCTTTGAGATGAAACTCTAGGCGCTTGAATCGCCTGATTCCGATAAACGAGCGAGAAGTTATACTAGAACGAAAATCGGACCAGAAATCACGATCGAAGATAATCACGGAAAATCCGAGAAAAAGAAAAACTGACAAACAGCCTAACGAACGAACGTTCGCTGTCTGCGGCTAAACGGTGAAAACCGTTCGTTAAAACGAACGTACAGACGAACGTCCGCTAAATAACTAAACCGATAAAAATAAACCGAACCGATCTTAAAAAGATAAACCGCGGTAATTAAAAAAACTGACGGTTTTCTCACGAAAACCAAGGCGGCGGTGGCGCGACTACCTCCGGCGGATCCCGCGACGGCGGCAGGTCGGCGGCGGGATGGCGCGGCGTCGGCGGCGAGGCGGCGGGGCAGCGGCTTGGTGCGGGGCGGCGGGGAGGCAGCGGCGTCGGTGGCGCGCGGCGGCGGCTAGGGTTAGGGTTTAGGGGCGCGGGGTGGGCTGGCGGCACCGGTGGGCTGCGGGCTCGGGCGGCGCGGCTTATAAAGGCCCCCCCTGGGTGGAGTCCCGTTCGGGTACGACCCAGAGTCGGTTTTGACTTTTTTTTTAATAATTCCGACGTGCAGAAAAAGAAAGAAAAGAAATATTTAACGGACTCCAAAAATCCCAAAATAAATTTTCCCCGTCCTCTAAAAAGATGCCGACAAACTGAACATTTATTTGGGCCTAAAATGCAATTTTGAAAAACGCATATTTTTCCTAATTCAAATAAAATAGCGACAAAACTCCGAACAAAAATCTTATTTGATTTTAATATTAAATCTCTTATATTTCTTTATTTTGAGGAAGTCATTTTATCCTCTCTCTTTTATTGTATAAAAGAAATATTTCATAGAAAAATAATTAAAATCGAACGATCCTCTTTTCAAAATTCGAGAAAAACTCGAATATGAAAATAATGAAATCCCCAACTCTCTCCGCGGTCCTTGAGTTGCGTAGAATTTCTAGGATCAACCAAAATGCAAAAAAAATGATATGCAATAATGATCTAATGCATAACATCCAAAATTGAAAAATTGGGATGTTACAAGTTTGAGTCTGTACTGTGTTAATAAAACACGGAGTATATTTTAGGGTGATTATACGGTCACTGGCTCACCATACAGCTCCGTAATTTGTTGATGACACGATCAATTGACCAGTCAAACGGTCCACATTCAGCAGCGCACATTACCATAGGGCCCATCCATCAGCGCGTATATGAAGGACAGAAATGGTAATAAGTTAGTGGTCGGTGGGTACTCGAAGTCGTGAGACCTCTGGTTGGCAGTCGCCGGTGGTGGGGGGGCGTGTTGATTGGGCGGTGGAGGCGGGATCGCCGGAAAAAAAGCTCGGGCGGGGGGCCTAGAGGGATGGCCGGTGCGGCGGCGGACCGGTGGTGAGGAGTGGTTTCGGGGCGGGCGGGGCGGCGTGGCGGCGCGGGCTGGCCGCGGGGGGCTGGGCCGGCGGTTCGGCCGGTGGCGGCTGGCGGCTCAGGGGGTGGAGTTTGATGATAAACTGCAGGCCCTTGATTTCGTATCCAACGGCTGGAAAATCTAATAACTAGAGACGAAAAAGTCAGTCGACTGACGTGTAGCCTCACCTCGCACGTACACATGCACGCACGCAAGACACGCACGCATGCAGGCGTGCAACACTGACACATACACATAACGAACACACGCACGCATGTAGGCGTGCACCACTGACGCGTACATATGCACTCACGAACACACGCACGTACGCACACATGCATGCAACACTGAAACGTACCCTTGCACGCACGCAACACTCGCACGCCTGCATGCACACAGCACACGAGCAAGACACACGCTCAACCTATACGTGCATGCACCATTTGTTAAGGACATGGATTATTACGGGTATTAATCAATCTTATCTGTGATAAGCAGAACATTGATGTTTGTAGCGGTCTTTATGTCTAGGTTTGTATCTCTATAGTCCCTCTCACACACACCCACGTAGGTGGGGGACGTGCACGTAGGGAAGAGGTGCGCGCACGACGCACGTACTCCCGTCTCTTTCCCAACCACACCCGCGCGGGTACACAGTGGAGCTCATTTCTGTACGAGAAGGCAGCCCATGTGGTAACTTGACACGTGTACTGGTTGTCCACTAGATGGAGGGAGGATCTTCTACCACAGGTGAAAAAACAAATTGCGACTTGACACATTATGTTAAAAAAGAGGCAAACCATGTGGGGCCTACCTTAGAGGCAAGGCTCTATACACTGGAATACTTTTGATGTGTCCCGTCAACTCGTAGAACGAGGAGAAGCTTGCTTAGTACGCCGTCTCCCCCACCCAAGGGCGCGGTCGCTCGCAGGATGAGGTGAATCTTGCTTACTAGGCCTTACGCCCGCTCCCTCACCCACACGCGCGGTGGCTCGCAAGACTAGGACAAAATTTTACTAGTACTCCCTTCGTTTACTCCTCGTCCCTACTACCTTGGTTAGAGAGATTATCATATTGTTTGGAATATATATGTCCTTTAGTACTCCCTCCATTTACTTACACAAGGTCACTATAAAAAATACATTTTGCATCTATACAAGGCCACAAATATTAATCGAGACAAAAGTTACTACTCCCTCCTTTCCAGTTTATGGCTCAATTTCAAAATCTCTCCAACCAAGGTAGACGGTGAGTGGTCGAATTAATTTCGTACTCCTAGTTTGCACAAGTAATTAGTACGCTCGTTTTTCTCAAGAAGTTATGTTTACCAAGGCATTAATTAGAACGAATGCATGAATGACCACTAAATTTCCATGAACTTCTACATGCATTGGTGAGTTTTCTCTTGACAATGCTTGCATCGGGTGATCTAACGCACCTCAAAATCCAACATGTGATGGTACTACTACTAGTAGTAGAATTGAGACTTATAAAACAGAAAAACGAATGTTTTGTAGATGAGCCCTATAAACCCTAGTGGGTACGTACTCCGTAAAATCAGATTTTCCCAAAACTAAGTCGCTCAACCTTTATTTGCTTGTTTCCATTCCTGCCTCCTTGCCTCGAACAAACTATGCCAAACTCCCCTGCCTGCCGCGCGGGAAAAGACCTGCCCTCGCCTTTTTTAGTCCGGGTTTGTATCAATGGATCACGCGAAGCAGCAAAAACCCAAGCCGTGTCTTGGACTCCTCCGTCGACGCTCGCTTTCATGAATTCTGTACTTCCTGTCGCCGACATGTGGGACATATAGCAACCGGGTCGACGTGTCAAGCACCAAATAACAGTGTAGAATAGCAGGGGGGACGCACCCCAGTCCTACCGCCCCAGTAGTAGTAGTAATGAGCAATGAGACATCAAATCACAATGCCGCACCTTCCCAGACGGATGAAGCAACCATTATTTCGCACTTCGGTTCGCCATCATCTCAAATCACATAGTATTGCTTCTGCCTCAAGAGGGACACGCGCATCGCCTTGGTACATCATGACATGTGGGACCGCATGACAGGCCTTGCTCCCCCGCCGATCGGTCCGTAAAATCACCTCATTTTTACTACTATAATTCCTCCGTATGGGTTTACATGGCATGCACGTCGTTCTTGGTTGAGAATTTAACTGGCTATATATGTGATGAACAGTATATGTTTAGAAACTACATCCGCTTAATAATCCAATGATATACTTTTTGTGACATAGTAACTCAGATTTAGTTAGTCAAATGGATGACCTAGAACTACGTGCATGCCCTATAAACCAAGACGTCTAAAAAATGAGACGGAGAGGGTAGTTCAGTACGTATCCTTTTAGATCAATATAGTCAGGATTCACCAAGGAGCAAAACCAAGTGGTAGGTTGCACCTGTCGTGTTGGCGTAGCGACTCAAGCAGGGTCAGTCCACACGCGAAATGGCGACACACTTACCAGGACCCCTTTGGCCGACATGTGGCTCATCCACCGTCTTGTTCCATGTGCGATGCACCAAATTACAGTTCAGAGCAGCGATTGGAATTGGAGGCACCCCGGTCGTAGCACCGCAGTAGTAGAAAATGAGCGATGAGGGGTCAAATCACAAAGCCCCACCTTTCCTGCATTAAGCTGGACGGACGAAGCAACCATCATTTCACTCTAGGGCGCAAGAGCATAAATAAAAGAGAAAACCAATGATGCGTGCGGCAGCTACCTAGGGCACCCTAGGGTAGGGGTCTCCACTACAGATCATTTTTTTAAAAGCGCCTCCACTACAAATCAGCTTCTCCCTTGTCCTCTTGAAGAAAACCGATGATGCATGTGGCGGTAGGGTTTGTAGGAGTACTACTAGGGCGTGTGGGGCCACATCGTAGTGAACGGGAGAGGGATTGAGTTCGAGTCGATGCCTTAAATATGTATGTGCCGCTTGGTTTTAGGGGAACGAGGCAGCATTTTGGGTTCGGGGACCAGTGGAGATATAGTACGTACAAAACATTGTGGACGTAGGTTCGACCGAAAGGCAATGATGCATGGGCCCTGCATTTTGATATACCCGTGGCCGCGTGAAATTTGCTACTCTACTCAAAACTAGTAAGGTACACATGCATTAAACGCATGAGATTTCGAAACCAAATTATGAATAAATACACATTATAACATGTAAAACTTTGAGTCGTATATGCATGATGTAGATGTTCGTTTAGTTCTTATAGTTCATCTCATTCAAAATCAATTGGTTTTATAAAAATGTTAAGATTCATGGGGTTGTGCATTGTAAAGCCTAAAGTAAAAAAACAAATAATGGCATTTCATTTGGAAAAAATCAATTATGATACGGAAGATTCTAGAACAAAGGAGAAGTGCATGTGTTTTGAGGTTTGTGCAATCTACTTAAGTTCAACCATGGAGTCTTCTAAATTGTACATGTGGCAGATCTGGTGGAATGTTTATGATATCCAACGGCCAGTAGTGCTCGGATTTGCCATCTCTGCACTGTCGGACTAGCTTCATCCAGCGACCATCTTTCAAGTTGCCATAGTTGCATGTCTTGGAAGAAAAGCTACTAGTGGGTTGTACTAGCTATTTAGGAATATAAGATGTATACATGGAAGTTGTAGGGAAAGAGATGACATGGAGTATCTCAATTCATATGAGTAGGGATTGGAAAAGAGATGTCATTTGGTTGACATCATAGGAACTTTTCTATTGAATCTAGAGATGACATTTATCTCAATTCCTATGAGGAGGGATTAGAAAAGAGATGTAATTTGGTTCATTTCATAGGAACTTTTCTATTGAATATATGCTAATGTTTATTTTCCTTTGAAATTATGGGAGTATAGGAATCCATTCATATGAACCAAGTGGCTCTAAAGCTATAGAAATGATATCATGTTTATTTCCTTTGAAATGTGGAGCATATGAATCTATTCCTATGAACCAATTGGCTCTAAAGGAAAAAATCCTATACAAATCATATCATATAGAGTTCCTATTATATTCCTCCACACCAAAGGATGGTTGAAATTGTTGCAGGTGATACGATGGTCTTTCTTTGTAGACTCCTCCCCCATCTTTATAGTTACCTCTCGAAGATGAATGAAATGATATATACAGAGTATTCTACATGTGCAATTTGGTACACGAAAACTCAGCAAAAGTTTGTGAGGTTTGAATTCTCAATAAAGCTATATGCACTGCATTTTGGAACGGAGGGAGCATATGGCAGTTGCTAACACTCATGTGGAAGATTTGTGTGTAGGAGGAGTGGCTGTTCTATTAAATGACATGGCAAAACTGACACTGTCGGATGCCGATCTAACGGTTCTTACGGCGTTCGTCAGGAAAAGGCTTGTGGCGAAAGTTTGTTGGATAATGATTTACGGACACATGCATTGCGTTGATAAGTGCCCCCCTCTCTCTCACGCACACACACCCTCCCGAGTCCTCTCGCACCCACTGTCTATCTGCAGGTAGACGTCACACACATATGTGCTCTTCACACCCTACCCTCAGAACTTTTAAAAAACAAAACACGTCGCGCACATTTTATTTTAGCTCACACGTCACACACTTATACTATTACTCTTGTGTCGAATGTTCTTTGGGCATAGTATATTGTACTCCCACGAAGAGAAGCGGCGCACGCACGCACTAGTTCTCTCACACCGACTCGCGGGTACATGTAGGAGCGCATTTTTTTGAAGCTGGTACAACAAAATCACTCCACTACATATATAAGCAGGAGCCTTAGCATTTGCTTTACTAGGGTTCCTCTCGTTCACTCCCTCATGCTCTCTAGATCTAAGCAAGACATAGGTGGGCACACTCTCTCTCAGCTCATGGCTGGTCACAAATCCGGCCGGACAACCTCGACCGGGGCAGGAGTGTAGGTGCATCGTTCACGCCGTCGTCGGCGGCGAGGGAGGAGACCAACGGCTGCCCACGCGTCCCGATCGGCGGCCGTGCCGTTCTCTCCGAGAGAGCGCTGGCTCCGGAGGGCCTCTGACCCCTTCTTCCTCCCTGCGGTATTGTGGCCAAGATGCGGCCTCCCGACGCCGTCTTTGCCACATGCCGACAACCCTCATGTATATATTCCTTCGAAACCTGCCTTGCTCTACTGCCCCAGCTCCCCACTTGGCTCCGTGTGGATCTTTTTCTACTTCCGTCCGCTGTTCCAAAGCCACCTAGACTTTTACTATTATTAGAGGTAAAGCTAGTTCATACAGTCGACTATAAGAGTTGGTTCAAATAGGGAAGAAAGTGGGAAAGCTGTAGCATGAATCTAGGACTTGGTTCTAAGAGGAAACGGGGGAAAGTAGTAGATACTGGCTACCCAACCGGTCTCTTGGTTGAAAAGATGAAGAAAGCATGGTGGATGGCGAAGGGTGCGGGGAAGTGGACCTATCTCTTGGTTGAAAAAGAAAAGAAAGTGACGGGTGTTGGGGGACAACGCAAATGAGAATGAGCAGGTCTAGATTTCATGTGCTCACATAGGAAAATGTCGCCGAGGAGATAAAAATGGGACAAATGCAGACATGCTGCCTGAGTGTTTTCCGCTCTCGGCAACCACATCTGCCTCACCACTTTATGCCTATGCTGTCCCTACGCCCATATCGCTACCGTTAATGTAAAATCACATGAAGCATTCAACAATGCTACCTAATGTCACTATAAGTAATGGTCTAGTGCCATCGATAAATTGAAGCAATGCCACCACCATTTTATGAAGTGCTTCCGTCTTGCTTTATTTCCCATGAATTGTGTTTTTGCAGTTACACTTAAATCTCACACCGCTAACGTTGCTTCATCCCAGTGGAACTGCACAAATTTGATTGCTTACTGACCATGTGCTACTCTCATGACAGTAATACTAATGTTATTGTTCTGCATGTTAATCTAGTGGCAGTGTTGATGTGATGTGATGCTACTTACTTAAGGACACTTTCATACTGTTAATATAGTGCCAATTATAACACAATAGATGTTGCTGTTAATCATACGCCACTGCAAATATCTGTCACTGTTTGAATAACCGTATTTCGTATTTGCACAAACAGGGATGTCTGTCTCCATATCGTTTCGGGATGTCTGTCTCCGTATCATTTCTATCCACGCAATCAAAAGCACACACCTCAGTTTTAGTAGAACTGCGCATAATGAGATGGCTATCCCTCGTTGTTGTCGTCTAACCACCCGTCTTCCAGGTATTCCTACATTGGTAGTTACTAGGTAGAATGACCAACGCAATCTAAAAGAAGCAGATTCATACGTTTTACTTCATGATTGCAGTGCAGGGACGAGCAAAAACATCTGCATCCTAGTCTGGAATGCACTTTCCTCCAGTTCATCCGTGGACCGAGGACAAGCTGGCACGACTGCACGGAGGTTTTTGGGACAGGTGCGCGGAGAAGAGGCATTGTGGTCTGCTTATTTCTGCAAATAGCGGCGCTTAAATTTATTGGAATGCACAAGACTTTCAGCTGGTCAGTACACTGCATGGTCCAGTTCAGCATTCGAGCTGAGAACACAATTATAAATGGTTATTCTGGTGTCACATCCCTAGTTCTGCTATGCTCTGGGCTAGCTAGTCATGTGTTGCATCATGTTTAAATTGCTTTAAACTTGAAATGGGGATTGATCCAAACCCTAGCACAAATGAATCCAACTAGGTTCAAATAAAAAAAATCATTTTCAATAAACCCAAAATGCCTTCAGAAAAGTTCATCATTCTTGGATTGGTTGAAAACCTCTGCAAAAAATGGTGCACATATTTCTAGGTCCATTTTGGATTTTTCAATTAAATTCTTAAGTATTTGAATTTGGACATTTAAATCCTATAAATATTTAAATGTCCTAATAATCTTGAAAGTATTTTTGGGCTGTTGGAATTAATTTCAGAAGTGCCCATGAATATTTTCAACATTTAATAAACTGGTTTAGTATTTCTACTAAATCAAAACAAACAACAGAATAATAGAAAACAGGTAATAATAAAAAGAAAGGAACTTACCTGGCAAAGCCCACCTGGTCGGGTACTGTAGCAGCCAGCTGGGCAAGGCCAGCCCAGCCCACCAGGGGCTCCTCCCCTGTCGTCTTCCACCTCCTGCTAGTAGGCAGGAGGGCGTGTGGCCGCCGTGCGTGCACACGTGCCCCGGCCACCTCCTGCTTGCCGCTCCCCCTCGTCGCCCTGGGCCTCCCTCGCGACGCCACGCACCCTGGCTCTCTCTCTCGCACCCGCAGCTCCTTCCCTCCTCTGGCTCTTCTCCCCCCTCGCACACCCGAGCGGAGCTCGCCGTCGCCGACGCAATTTGCCACGACCACCGCCGTCCCGACGATGCCCCGAGCTGTTCCCGAGCTCCTGCACCTCGTCACCAACCTCCTCACCGTCTCACGCCACCAGGAGAGCCCCGAAGCGACGCCCTCAACCTCATCTCCAACCACGTCGACCGAGATCGCCGCCATCAATTCGCCGTCGCAGAAGCTTCCCTGAGCCCGCTGAGTTTCTCTCCCGACCCCTTGTGAGCTCCTGCACCTTCCCTATGCTCGCCCCCTCTCCCTTTCTCTCCGCTAGCTCGATTCCGCTGGAGCCGAGAGCTCATCGCCGCCGTCCATGGTGCCGCCGTCGATTTAGCCACCATAGCTCGCGCCTGATCGCGTCAACGCGTTCGGTGCCTTCCCAGGAGCACGCAGCTCCCACCAGCTCCTCCTCCCGAGCACCCTAACACCGAGCCAAACTAACCCGAACCACGGCCGCCACAAACCTCGTCGCCGGCGTCGATTCCGGCGACCATCCGGCCCAACTCCACCACCCACAGACGCGGCTCAGCCCTAGCTCTCCATAGCACCCAACCACGCCCCAAACCGTGGCCTGTAGCACCGTCCCGAGAAATTCCGGCGATCCTCCGCCGTTGGGTTTGGACTCCGGCGACAGCCGACGTGGCACCATCATTAGCGCTAATGATGCACTAACTAACCCCCCATAAAGCCACTGCCATGTGGGCCCTTGCACCTGTTTAGGTTAGTTTTATTTTCTGTTTAGATTAGTTCATAAGCAGTGGGACCCACCCTTCAGCATTGACTCTGCTGACGTGGTCGTTGACCTGGCCCCACCTGTCAGCGACACTAACCAGCACTGTGTCACTGACCAGTGGACCCCACTGGTCAGGTTTGACCTGATCAGCCGCAGTTGACCTGCTGACGTCACACTGACGCACTGCTGACGCAGTAAATATTTTCTGGAATCTAAATAAATCTTAAATGATTTATTATTTTCAGAAAATGTCCTAAACTTCTAAAAATCATAGAAAATCATCCGTAACTCCAAATGAAATAAATTATATATGAAAAATGATCAAAAAAATCCAATCTATCCATCTGTACCATTTTCATGCATGTTAGAACAACTTATAGCTACTGTTTAGGACAAATCATGTAAATGGCATTTGAATTTCCACATATGGAGTTTGAATTTGAACCTTTGTGAAAGTGCGTTATATCGACTAGAGGGGGGGGTGAATAGGCGATTTTTATGATATTCTTCACTAAGGAATTTGCTCGTGAGGAAATTCCTTAGCGAAGAAATACTAGCAGCGGAATAAGTACTCAGAAGTAAACATAACAGATTATATGCATGGTCATCATGATGAAATGAAGACAAACACAGAGTACAGAAAGCGTAGGCACAGGATAACTCTAGATGAAGACAAACAGACTGAAGAAATTGAACTGAGGAATTTGTGAAAGTCTTCAGTCAAAGTCTTCAAACACAGATATGAACAAACAGACAACACAGTAATGAGGAAATGAAGGTGTTGAGGAAATGGAACCAGTAAGCTTGGTGAAGACAATGATTTGGTAGACCAGTTCCAACTGCTGTCTCAGTTGTACGTCTGGTTGGAGCGGCTGAGTATTTAAACTCGAGGACACACAGTCCCGGACACCCAGTCCTGAGCACGCAGCTCGGGACACCAAGTCCTCACCGTATTCTCCTTGAACTAAGGACACACAGTCCTCGTCCAATCACTCGCGGTAAGTCTTCAGGTGACTTCCAAACCTTCACAGACTTGGTCACTCGGCGATCCACAATTCCTCTTGGATGCTCTAGACCTTGACGCCTAACCGTCTGGAAGAAGCACAGTCTTCAAAGGTAACAAGCGTCGGATCCACACAGGATCAATTTCTTCAGTGATGCTCAATCACTTTGGGTTTGTAGGTGTTCTGGGTTTGGGTTTGGTTTTTCCTCACTTGATGATTTTCGCTCAAAGTCCTCGGAGGATGGGTTGCTCTCAAATGACAAGTGTCAAGTTCATGCAGAGCAGCCAACCAGCTAGTGGTTGAAGGGGGCGGCTATTTATAGCCTAGGGAGCAGCCCGACATGATAAGACATAAATGCCCTTCAATGATATGACCGTTAGGTGGACAAGATATTTTAGGACAGCTGGCGCGTGGCACAGCAACGGTCGGAAATTTGGAATACAAATTCCTCAGGGCTATCATGTTCCTCACTGTGTAGGCAATTCGCACTGACGAATTCCTAACTCCTCAGTCAGAGCAAAGTCCTCAGTGACCAGAAGAACTGCGTCTCTGTCACTGAAGAAATTGACTGAACTGTATGAGATTTCCAATGGCTTCACTCGAAGGGATTGGTAGGTGTAGGATTTGAGTTGAGCATCACATGGAAATTTTTTCCTTAGTATTTCCTCGACCCCCTTTAACAGTACGGTGTTTCCTATGACTCAAGAAAGAGAAAAATGAAACTACGAAAACAAAGTCTTCACGCTTCATGTTCCTCGAACGAATACCATGTCTTCAAGGTCACACCAATTTCTTCAC
Organism: Aegilops umbellulata; assembly: GCA_032464435.1. Lineage (NCBI taxonomy): Eukaryota > Viridiplantae > Streptophyta > Magnoliopsida > Poales > Poaceae > Aegilops > Aegilops umbellulata. Next base: position 328,751,930 of record CP136056.1, on the reverse strand, counting down.
TTTCAAAGTCTTCAGAAAGTCTTCAGAAAGTCTTCAGAATATCAAAGTCTTCAGTCGAAGAACTTCATTTTTAGGGGTCGACTTTTACTGTAAATATCAAACTCCTCATAGACCTATAGACCTTTGTACACTCATAAACACATCAGATGCTTAACCTATAAGTCTTCAATACACCAAAATCACTAAGGGGCACTAGATGCACTTACACTTTGGTTCAAACCAACTTCATTTAATCCGGTTGCTAGTTGCATTAGCTAAATCAACAGCATATTGCCATGTCACATTCATGCATCATATTGTTGCATGGCATTGATTGTGTTTCTCCTTTGTTGCCAGTGACTGTCCCCTCTCAGTAGACGACGCTCCGACGGTTGTTCGATGACATCGATGAATAGTTATACTATCTTCAGAAGTGCCAGGCAAGCAAAACCCCTTTGTTCATTCTGATACAAACCCACACTCTCGCTCCTGCTCTCTTTTACTGCATTAGGACAACAACAATTTAACTGTTACATGCTGCGGTAGTTGAACCCCTTTCCTCTGCATGACCTGTCATTGCCACAGTAAATGGATGAAACCCACTAGCATGAGTAGGAGTTGTTTGAGCCCTGATGTGCCTACTCATTCATGTTTGTTTGTCATGCCTGCTACTGCTTAGAGTTGAATCGGGTCTGATTCATCGGGAATGAATTGGAATGGTGATGAACATGTCCTATTGTGTGTGAGCTAAGTGTTTGAATACGATTTGGTAAAGGTAGTGGTGAGAGGCCATGTAGGAGTACATGGTGGGGTGTCTCATTGAAGCCGTCCTCAGGAACTGAGTTCTGTGTTTGTGATCCATGAAACAGTTACTACCACGCATTGGGCCCGAAACCAATGGACCCTCTCGGCTTCTTAATCACCCTTGTCCTCTGTCCAGGAGTTGCAAGTAGTTTCTGGTGTTTGTAGTATGCTGGGGGCCGCACGCAGCGCTGACCGTCGGGGTGGGCTGTGTTGCGGTAGGCATGTGGCACGGTGTACCGGGCGCCCGTTTGGTGTCTCGGGAACCCTGCTCACATCGTTCGGGGCCGTATGTGGAAACCTCGGCGGGACTCCCTGCGGATGGAACCTGAATAGGCGATAAACCTGGACTAGAGACTTGAGTGTTTAGGTAGGCTGTGGCCAACACCCTCGCTAGGCTTCCGCTTGAAGGTTGCCGAGTACATGTCGTGTAAACGGCGGTAAGTGGTGAGAGCGTGTGTGAAGAAGTACACCCCTGCAGGGTTAACATCATCTATTCGAATAGCCGTGTCCGCGGTAAAGGACTTCTGGGTTGCCTGTAACAGTTCATAGACAAGTGAAAGTGGATACTCTAAAATGCGCAAGATAAGCGTGAGTGCTATGGATGGCCTTCTCGTAGGGAGACGGAAGTGGATCCATAGTGGTGTATTGATATGGTGAATATGTGGACTCATGTGCGCCACCTCAAAAGAGTTACTTGTAGTCATAGTTTAGGATAGCCACCGAGTCAAAGCTGGCTTGCTGCAGTTAAACTCCACCACCCCTTTATTGATACCGATGCATATGTAGCTAGTTCTGATGTAATTCTTGCTGAGTACATTTGTACTCACGTTTGCCTATTTTATGTTTTTGCAGAGAGTCTTGAGTCTCGCTAGTAGTACCGCTTGGACTTCGACGTTTAGCTTGTTACCTCAGCTACGATCTTGTGCCCTCGGCAGGATCTGGTAGATAGTCAGGCTTCTCAGCCTTTTTTCATTTGTAGATGTCTGTACTCAGACATGTTAATCTTCCGCATGTGCTTTGACTTGTATGCTCTGAATGTTGGGTCGTGAGACCCATGTTTGTAATATCTCGCTCCTCGGAGCCTAATGAATAAATACTTGAGTCGTAGAGTTATGTTGTGATGCCATGTTGTATTTACACATATCGAGCATATTGTGTGTATGATTGAAATGCTTGGTATGTGTGAGATCCGACAATCTAGTTGTTTATCCTTGGCAGCCTCTCTTATGGGGAAATGTAGTCTAGTGTTTCCATGAGCCATAGTAGTCCGCCACAGCCCGGTTCACCGGAGTCCTGCTAGCCCAGCACTACTGCTCAGGTCACTTGACTGGCCGGCATGTGTTTCACTTCGTTCCTGTGTCTGTCCCTTTGGGGAAATGTCACGCGGTGACATCCGGAGTCCTTCCTAGCCTGCTACAGCCCGGGTTACCGGAGTCCTGTTAGCCCAGTGCTACAGCCCGGATTCACACGCTGTTGACCGACATGATCGAAGTTGATTCATGTATGCCTGTCCCCATGGGTTAGTGCCGCTTTGGGTTCACGACTAGCCATGTCGGCCCGGGTTCTTTGTCATATGGATGCTAGCGACACCATCATATACGTGAGCCAAAAGGCGCAAATGGTCTCGGGCCAGGTAAGGTGGCACCCGTGGGAATACCGTGCATGAGGCCGCAAAGTGATATGATGTGTTACATGCTAGATCGGTGTGACTTAGGATCGGGGTCCTGACAGCGTTGGTATCAGAGTCTGACTGCGTGTAGGATTACCAAGCCAAACTGGTCGAAGTTGTGTCTAGAAATGCTTTAGTTATATAAGGGAATTGATTGTGGAAGGGAACGTAAGGCTCTTTTTACTCCTTATATCTCATGGCCTTCTGATCTGAGTCATCCTCTTCTCTTCTACGGGGGTTAAGAACTAGGCCTTCTCATCTATCTATCAGGATGACAAGTTACTATGATAGAGACTTATAGGATTGTTGGATTCGTGCCCCTGTTCAGTTTCTACTACTTTTAGTATGTTGTCAGTTGATCTCAGAACCTTGATATTGTGGTGTTGCGTGGTTATGCCACAATTTTTGCAGGATGTCTCAAATCTTTTGAGCATTTACAGCTGCTATGCTGTCCGAGTCATCCCAGGTCTCTAAATAGTCTGATGCATATGCAAATCCTTTCTTTCCGTTTCCTTTGTCCTTTTGGTCAGAATAAGCACACTAACCGATCAGTTGAGGTACTTTATTGCCTCGACATATATGTTGGAGCTATTATTATGACCTAGGTGTTTTAGGGAGTCACCTAGTAATCTAGACATGTTTTGCGTTCCCGGTGTGATGATTCTGGCCACCATTCTCGAAAGCATCCCGTGATGCCATTTAGTAGTAGGTATTCTACTCCTGGGTTCTTGACCCAAGATTCACTCTACTTACCTCGTGTTGATAGTGTTGCTCATACCTTTAGGATATTAGTAACCTTTGTGATAGTCCTCGAGGTCCGTGGTATCTCCTTCTTCCAAATACCATGAACCATTAAGGCAGAAGTTCTTTGAACCAAAAGATCACAACCAGGGTGCTCTTGAGGAGTACTCCATTCATATTGTGACTCTGCCAGTTCTAACATTTTGCATGGGTTATCCGGAAGAAATTTGTTGAACTCGTTTGACATACTAACCCATGAATCCACAACTCAGAAAGTTATATGTTTCTTGAGTTGACCCGCCTCAGCTATATTCCGACCCTAGTCTATCAATTGATAGTCAGGAATAGTTGTGCATTTGTGTTCATCGATGCCTATTATTCTTGTGGTCCGTCAAGCCATTCCAATCCGGAATGACTAGGAGAAACAAACTCCAGTGCCTCATCCATTTCTAGGATTGGGTCAAAGTAGTTGTATTCCATGGATCAAAATGCCAATCCAGCTTTTGCTCTGTTCTACCTTGAAGTGTTACCATATTTATGTCTAGAATATTATAGGAATTGCACCATCTCTTATGAATTCTTGATGCAGTGATACTTCTCACCATCACCATTCATTCCTCGGTTGTCGTGTTGTTGTAACCGGAATGCCGACAAGTGAATTGTGATGTGTGAAATCAATACTCCGAGCAACTTGTTGCTTGGTAGTAAATGGACAATATTCTCATTCTTAGCGTGTTGGTTATCAAATCATCATCCTAAGATTGATCGTGCTACCTAGTCTTTATTTCTGGTGCACTCTTCGATCAAAGAGTTGGGATTGTGCCAATCCCTCACTCTGCTGATCATATCATCTTGCCCTGAAAAGCAAGGTTGTTCTCGAGCTTAGCAACATATCGGTGGTTCGTGATTTTCCGAAAATCTTCTCGGAAGTATTACCTGGCTGACACCTGACTGCTATGTTGAGTTCGTGATCAAGTTGGTTTTCTTATAAATCACCCATTCTCCAAGAATCTGTGTGGGATACCCCTGAGCTAGTTGGTTAAGCCAAACAACAACTTGGAGAGTTGGAAGATAAAAGCTTGTCTCACTTAGCTCATCACTAAGGGATATCCTTGTGTGTGTGTGTGTGCTGAAGAAAGATGATATCTCCATCGATGGGTCCTCGTGATCAGTTGTTGGATCTATTGTCGTGTCAAAACTTTGACTTGAGTGTGGGCTATCGTCAAGTCAAATCAGAACCAACGATGTTCGTAATGTTGTCTTACTCGTGGTTGATTCCTCAAGCATATACCATTACATCCTTTGGTCTGACCAATGCTATCACCGTGTTCACATGATGGTGGTCCAGTGATATGGTAATTCCGATGAGGTGTTGTTGAGCCCATCAGTAGCATTTTGTCTCCCCCACAATTCATGTTGAACATTAAGCTAGTGTTGGAAACTTTGTAAGCAATGCCTTCGTGTTCCGTTCATGAGGCATAGGATTGGGTGCAAGTAGTGACTTCCTCTAATTCACGTGCATTTGATGCAAGTTGCCGCCGTGAATTCGGGAAAGCTTGTTTTTGCTTCCTTCGGGACCATCCCATGTTAGTCATGTATGTGCGAAGTACTCCATGGTTTGAAGACTTGCAACCTTCAGCCCATATGTATCCCTAGCACACCAAGCCACTGATTGATTTGTTCAAGGAGAAGGAGTTCCTTCATAACAACTAGTCATGACTTATGTTAGGACTTCGTTATCCTTGATGATGGTTCCCAACCTGAACTCGGTAGTGTTTTATTATAAGACTACTATGTGCTCATGTTTGTCTGGGACAGCGTGTTCACATGCTTGTAACAGAACCGGCTCATGTTTTGGAGCTTACTACCGTAGTTCATTCCCCCAGGAATCTCGCAACGTCATCTCGTCGATTTGTGTTGCAAGCTTTCATTTTTCTTCCAGACCCGATGAGTCTGGATTATCCTGACACCAACCAGATCTGAATCCCAGGCAGATATGATGGTTGGAACGTTTCTCAAGGACTATAATATTGGTCTCTCTGTACCCGGTAAAGTGGATGTTGTGGCCAACACACCCAACCGGAAGACTTATTATTGTAGTATCTTGATTGAGAAAGTTGGCCACCTCCCCATAAGGATCTCGTATAATTTATTCCAATAGTTGTTCCTTATGGATTCTTGTGCTTCCAAAGTTCGACCTTTACTTGATGGCCATGTTGATGCTTTAAAGCACTGACCGTGGTACCTAGTACATCAAGGAGAACATTAGAAGCGGAGTGCTAAATGTCTCTCGGTCGATCATCCAGATTTGCTTCTTTGGCATTGCTAAGGAAAAATCTGAGAAGGTGTTATCTTCCTTTGCATCTGCAACGTCCATCACTATTCATCATGGTAGTATGTTGTGTTGCCAGGATCCTTGACACGGATGTTGGTAGAACCTTGATGAATATGGAAATGCTCAAGTTCTTGAGAGCACGCACAAGCAAAATCATCCATTGCGTTGTCTTCCACTAGGTAGTCCACATCATCCATCCTAGTTCAAGTATGCCATTTCCTCGAGCTCTTTCAAACGACCAATTGTAAATTGCCTTAAGTTGGTATGAAGAGCTTCAATGATCTATGGAACAAAAGTAATTCCTTTTGCCACTTAAGGGAACAGCTCAATGAGTCACTTTTTCCAAGGTGCCCCGTTACAGAATCCTAGCAATTATTTCCTCGCCACCTTGACACCATCCACCATCTCTCTAAGCGTGGAATTGATGCCCGCCAAATCAAACCTCGTTGTTTGTTCTTCCATCCCTCTCGATGTGTTTCGTGTCTCAACTCAAGATGTTTCTACATATCATTCCGTGAGTTGATCATGTTTTACTTGATCTTCGTGAAGATCGAATCATGTAGAGCCTCCCTCTCTTTCCATTGTCGTTTTGGATGGAGTTCTCAAAGCAAGATGTCAATATCATGATGATGTTCGAATCAACGTCCTTATGAAGTGCAAACTGGATCGTGAAGACCGTGATAGTTGTGCCCCCTCTGTCTTCTTACCTCACCTCTTGAATCTCGGGACGAGATTCTTGTTTCATGGGGGTGAGTTGTCACATCCCTAGTTCTGCTATGCTCTGGGCTAGCTAGTCATGTGTTGCATCATGTTTAAATTGCTTTAAACTTGAAATGGGGATTGATCCAAACCCTAGCACAAATGAATCCAACTAGGTTCAAATAAAAAAATCATTTTCAATAAACCCAAAATGCCTTCAGAAAAGTTCATCATTCTTGGATTGGTTGAAAACCTCTGCAAAAAATGGTGCACATATTTCTAGGTCCATTTTGGATTTTTGAATTAAATTCTTATGTATTTGAATTTGGACATTTAAATCCTATAAATATTTAAATGTCCAAATAATCTTGAAAGTATTTTTGGGCTGTTGGAATTAATTTCAGAAGTGCCCATGAATATTTTCAACATTTAATAAACTGGTTTAGTATTTCTACTAAATCAAAACAAATAGCAGAATAATAGAAAACAGGTAATAATAAAAAGAAAGGAACTTACCTGGCAAAGCCCACCTGGTCGGGTACTGTAGCAGCCAGCTAGGCAAGGCCAGCCTAGCCCACCAGGGGCTCCCCCCCTGTCGTCTTCCACCTCCTGCTAGTAGGCAGGAGGGCGTGTGGCCGCCGTGCGCGCACACGCGCCCCGACCACCTCCTGCTTGCCGCTCCCCCTCGTCGCCCTGGGCCTCCCTCGTGACGCCACGCGCCCCCTGGCTCTCTCTCTCGCACCCGCAGCTCCTTCCCTCCTCTGGCTCTTCTCCCCCCTCGCACACCCGAGCGGAGCTCGCCGTCACCGACGCAATTTGCCGCGACCACCGCCGTCCCGATGATGCTCCGAGCTATTCCCGAGCTCCTGCACCTCGTCACCAACCTCCTCACCGACTCACGCCACCAGGAGAGCCCCGAAGCGACGCCCTCAACCACATCTCCAACCACGGCCGACCGAGATCGCCGCCGACAATTCGCCGTCGCAGAAGCTTCCCCGAGCCCGCTGAGTTTCTCTCCTGACCCCTTGTGAGCTCCTGCACCTTCCCTATGCTCGCCCCCTCTACCTTTCTTTCCGCTAGCTTGATTCCGCCGGAGCCGAGAGCTCATCGCCGCCGTCCATGGTGCCGCCATCGATTTAGCCACCATAGCTCGCGCCTGATCGCGTCAACGCGTTCGGTGCCTTCCCAGGAGCACGCAGCTCCCACCAGCTCCTCCTCCCGAGCACCCTAACGCCGAGCCAAACTAACCCGAACCACGGCCGCCGCAAACCTCGTCGCCGGCGTCGATTCCGGCGACCATCCGGCCCAACTCCACCACCCACAGACGCGGCTCAGCCCCAGCTCTCCATAGCACCCAACAACGCCCCAAACCTTGGCCTGTAGCACCGTCCCAAGAAATTCCGGCGACCCTCCGCCGTCGGGTTTGGACGCCGGCGTCCAACTCCGGCGATAGCCGACGTGGCACCATCATTAGCGCTAATGACGCACTAACTAACCCCCCATAAAGCCACTGCCATGTGGGCCCTTGCACCTGTTTAGGTTAGTTTTATTTTCTGTTTAGATTAGTTCATAAGCAGTGGGACCCACCCTTCAGCATTGACTCTGCTGACGTGGCCGTTGACCTGGCCCCACCTGTCAGCGACACTAACCAGCACTGTGTCACTGACTAGTGGACCCCACTGGTGAGGTTTGACCTGATCAGCCGCAGTTGACCTGCTGACGTCACACTGACGCACTGCTGATGCAGTAAATATTTTCTGGAATTTAAATAAATCTTAAATGATTTATTATTTTTAGAAAATGTCCTAAACTTCTAAAAATCATAGAAAATCAACCGTAACTCCAAATGAAATAAATTATATATGAAAAATGATCAAAAAAATCCAATCTATCCATCTGTACCATTTTCATGCATGTTAGAACAACTTATAGCTACTGTTTAGGACAAATCATGTAAATGGCATTTGAATTTCCACATATGGAGTTTGAATTTGAACCTTTGGTTCAAACCAACTTCATTTAATCTGGTTGCTAGTTGCATTAGCTCAATCAACAACATATTGCCATGTCACATTCATGCATCATATTGTTGCATGGCATTGATTGTGTTTCTCCTTTGTTGCCGGTGACTGTCCCCTCTCAGTAGACGATGCTCCGATGATTGTTCGATGACATCGATGAATAGTTATACTATCTTCAGAAGTGCCAGGCAAGCAAAACCCCCTTGTTCATTCTGATACAAACCCACACTCTTGCTCCTGCTCTCTTTTACTGCATTAGGACAACAATGATTCAACTGTTACATGCTGCGGTAGTTGAACCCCTTTCCTCTGCATGACCTGTCATTGCCACAGTAAATAGATGAAACCCACTAGCATGAGTAGGAGTTGTTTGAGCCCTGATGTGCCTACTCATTCATGTTTGTTTGTCATGCCTGCTACTGCTTAGAGTTGAGTCGGGTCTGATTCATCGGGAATGAATTGGAATGGTGATGAACATGTCCTATTGTGTGTGAGCTAAGTGTGTGAATACGATTTGGTAAAGGTAGCGGTGAGAGGCCATGTAGGAGTACATGGTGGGTTGTCTCATTGAAGCCGTCCTCAGGAACTGAGTTCTGTGGTTGTGATCCATGAAACAGTTACTACCACGCATTGGGCCCGAAACCAATGGACCCTCTCGGCTTCTTAATCACCCTTGTCCTCTGTCCAGGAGTTGCAAGTAGTTTCTGGTGTTTGTAGTATGCTGGGGGCCGCACTCAGCGCTGATCGTCGGGGTGGGCTGTGTTGCGGTAGGCACGTGGCACGGTGTACCGGGCGCCCGTTTGGTGTATCGGGAACCCTGCTCACATCATTCGGGGCCGTATGTGGAAACCTCGGCCGGACTCCCTGCGGATGGAACCTGAATAGGCGATAAACCTGGACTAGAGACTTGAGTGTTTAGGTAGGCTGTGGCCGACACCCTTGCTGGGCTTCCGCTTGAAGGTTGCCGAGTACATGTCGTGTAAACGGCGGTAAGTGGTGAGAGCGTGTGTGAAGAAGTACACCCCTGCAGGGTTAACATCATCTATTCGAATAGCCGTGTCCGCGGTAAAGGACTTCTGGGTTGCCTGTAACAGTTCATAGACAAGTGAAAGTGGATACTCTAAAATGCGCAAGATAAGCGTGAGTGCTATGGATGGCCTTCTCGTAAGGAGACGGAAGTGGATCCATAGTGGTGTATTGATATGGTGAATATGTGGACTCATGTGCGCCACCTCAAAAGAGTTACTTGCAGTCATAGTTTAGGATAGCCACCGAGTCAAAGCTGGCTTGCTGCAGTTAAACTCCACCACCCCTTTATTGATACCGATGCATATGTAGCTAGTTCTGATGTATGTCTTGCTGAGTACATTTCTAGTCACGATTGCCTATTTTATGTTTTTGCAGAGAGACTTCAGTCTCGCTAGTGGTACCGCTTGGACTTCGATGTTTAGCTTGTTACCTCAGCTATGATCTTGTGCCCTCGGCAGGATCTGGTAGATAGTCAGGCTTCTCAGCCTTTTTTCATTTGTAGATGTCTGTACTCAGACATGTTAATCTTCCGCATGTGCGTTGACTTGTATGCTCTGAATGTTGGGTCGTGAGACCCATGTTTGTAATATCTCGCTCCTCGGAGCCTAATGAATAAATACTTGAGTCGTAGAGTTATGTTGTGATGCCATGTTGTATTTACACATATCGAGCATATTGTGTGTATGATTGAAATGCTTGGTATGTGTGAGATCCGACAATCTAGTTGTTTATCCTTGGCAGCCTCTCTTATGGGGAAATGTAGTCTAGTGCTTCCATGAGCCATAGTAGGCCGCTACAGCCCGGTTCGCCGGAGTCCTGCTAGCCCAGCACTACTGCTCAGGTCACTTGACTGGCCGGCATGTGTTTCACTTCGTTCCTGTGTCTGTCCCTTCAGGGAAATGTCACGCAGTGACATCCAGAGTCCTGCCTAGCCTGCTACAGCCCGGGTTACCGGAGTCCTGTTAGCCCAGTGCTACAGCCCGGATTCACACGCTGTTGACCGACATGCTCGAAGTTGATTCATGTATGCCCGTCCCCATGGGTTAGTGCCGCTTTGGGTTCACGACTAGCCATGTCGGCCCGGGTTCTTTGTCATATGGATGCTAGCGACACTATCATATACGTGAGCCAAAAGGCGCAAACGGTCTCGGGCCAGGTAAGGTGGCACCCGTGGGAATACCGTGCGTGAGGCCGCAAAGTGATATGATGTGTTACATGCTAGATCGGTGTGACTTAGGATCGGGGTCCTGACATCTGGAATGAGAGAACCTAACCCTGGATGGTGGCAATAAGAAAAAACCAGAGTGAACTCCAGGAAATTTAAGCCTGCCGGGAGGCCCTTTGCTCAGAGAAGCCTTGCTTGTTTTTTCCTGATTTGTAAACCTTCTCACAACTTTGTCTTTTGCTATTAACTAGTATATGTTTGTTATGTTCTATGAATCATTGAGATGTATAAAATTGCTTAAATTATGCTTTTCAAGTTTTTTATGAAGCCGAGTTTAATGTGAGTGTTCCACATGAACGCTGGACTAGCGTGTGAACGTTGGTATTTACATTGTGGCCTCAGTTAACTGCATGAACCACTGTAACAAGATACATATTTGCTTATATGTCACACAACAGATTGTTGATTGTTAGCTGGTTGATAGCCGAGTGTTGAATCGAGCTGAGCCAATGTGCCGTGTTTTGTGCAACTGCTTACAAGTGGGGTAGCACCAACAGTGTTTACGAGTACTTATGTATACGTCGGCGCACAGTTCTTGAACGAGTACTCTATTTCATCAAAACACACACTGCTCGTATGATAAAATTAGTGAGTACGCATATGTTTCGGCAACAAGTACGATGATTCACGGGCACACAAAAGTAGTAGCAGTTCCCATAGATGGATTCAAACAGAGTACTAGCCCCAAGGGGCTCGAAAACAGGCAAGGTTCGGATAATTACACAAAATCCAAAATACTATGAAACACTAGCTGTGGCAAGTATTTCATGCCTATATCTAATTTGGGCTGGACACAAGACGGACCTTGCCATGAACATCATCGAGGATGTCCGACAACAGCTCAATCCTGTGAACCTTCATGAAGAAAACCTTGTGGCCTTGCCACTCATAAACTTGTTTGTGGAGGCATGCCACGTCATCTTCCTGCGTTAGCTTGACAAGAACAGTATGCCTCACAAACGAAGGAGTAGCTTTGAACTTCTTGTGCTTCAGTACACCCTGGACAACATGCCTGACAACAGTGAGGATGGAATACAACTCTTCATTAGTATAAGCGCAAATGGCTTCCAGGATCCAACAGCCTAAAAACTCAGTTTTCTCAGTGCGTATATTCAGGTCATCCGCCTCATAGCGAGTGACATGTACAACCACACAATCCTTCTCTACATCAGGGCTCTAATTGAAAGAAAAACAAATTCTGAATTACTTTCCAACATAAGAAACACAAGTTATTTAAACCACTATGTATAGCATGTCATCGAAGCTAATAAAATTTTGCATTATTCATCACCACATACTTAGATGAAAAACCATAATCGAGATCGGCAAAGAAGAAAATCACCATGGACAGCTCAGCAGGGGGGGCACATCCTCGAAGGGGGAAAACTGCTCCTGCAGTGCCACGAGGGCTGTAACCTCAAACGGGGCGTTGACCATCTCAGTAGTGGCCTTGAGCGTATCTGGGGTCGGCTCGGTGGCTGCCTCCATCTTCTTGGAGCTCTTTGTCTCGTGGGGATCAGCCTCCCGCGTCTGCTCCAATATCGGCAGATCATTGCCTGGTTCTCCTTGGTCCATCATGAAACTGACGAATACTAGGAGACCACTGAAACGAAAACACAATCGCAATGACAATGAAACAAAAAAGAGAGTGAGGATCGGTTACTACTTTGCAAAAGTTATTTTTTTCTCTGAACGAAAATATATCAACATCACGGATCCGCTTACCCCCCCTTCGTTGGGAGAGAAGAATAGTGGCAGATGCGAGTGTTGCCTTTCTTGAAGACGGTGAGGGAGAAGGGGATTCAACGAAGAGTGAAATGATGGTTGCTTCGTCCGTCAAACTTAGACCGCGGGGAGGTGGGGTTTTGTGATACGATGGCTCGTTATTGCCGCGCTACGACCGGGGTGACTCTCCGCCTGCATACTGCCTTCTAATTTGGTGGATGGCATTTGGGCCCGCGTGCTGCATGGCCTGCATGTCGGTGAACAAAAGTATAACGACATTCAGTAGAGGGAGACGTGTCGATGACCTAGGAGGAGCCAGAAGCGGTATTGTATCCACTGTACTAGTAGTAATTGTTTGTCTAGGTAGCTGTAGAGTGTCTCCACTGTACTAGTAGTAATTGTTTCTCTGGGCCCAAGACAAAACAGCCCATCCACCCTAGTAAATAGTAAAATCAATTCAAAAGTCCTTATATTTACTGAATGAGAGGCGCCACCCACACCCAGCACACCGCCCCCCAAAAAACCTAGGTGTTCTTCTTCCTCCTCACTCCCACCCACCTCATGTGAGCTCACTCCACTTGTACCCCCAAATTCCTCACCTCACTCATACAGAAACCCCCAGCTCCCCTTCTTCTTCACTCGCACTACAACTAGGCTCGTCATTCGTTATTCGGCTCAAATCCATGAGCGCAACGCGACGCTCGAGGAAAATGGAGTCGTCTAACCCCAACGCCAAGAAGATGAGGCTCCCGCCAGCGGCGACGCCTATTGTAGATCCCGCACCCGGCAGCGCGGGGGGAAGCGGCGACCCTGCCCCCACCGGATCCCAAGAACCCGTAGAATCTCGGGTGGACCGCATCAGCGATCTCCCGGACGCCTTCCTTGGGGAGATCATCTCGCTTCTCCCCACCAAGGATTGCTCCCGCACCCAAGTCCTCTCAATTCGGTGGCTCCCTCTATGGCATGTCGCGCCCCTTAATCTCGATTGTCGTCATCTATCTCTCTTCAATGATTTTGAAATCCCCAGAGCCATCATCTCCTCCCACCAGGGCTCTGTTCAAAGCCTCTGCATCCCGTCATGCTACCTGAGCAAGCATACCATGCCCTGCATGGTGGACGCCTGGCTGCAATCCCCTGAATTCACAGAACTACAACTGCTTGAGTTCTACTATTCCCCTAGAAATCACCTACCAGATACCGAACGCCATCTACCTGTGCCCTCAGCACCAATGTCCATCTCGTGGTTTTCCTCCTCTCTCCACACCGCCACCTTTGCACTGTGCGACCTACCAGACAATCTGGTACAAAACCTTCGACTCCCATTTCTGAAGAAACTTTCACTTGTGCGGGTTCGTATATCGGAGGCCTCATTGCACAACATCATCCACTCCAATTGCCCTGCCCTGGAGTGCTTGGTGCTTGTTTTCACAGTTAGAATTGGTTGTCTCCAAATAAAGTCGCCTAACCTTGTAAGAATTGGAATTTATTTTGAAGGAAGGCAGCTCATCATCCAAGATGGCCCTTCATTTCAAAGGTTGATCATTGATTCTAGTTATTCACTGTTGCAAATAACCATCCTCTCTGCACCTAAACTTGAGACCTTGGGTGTAATACATGATCTCTGTGCTCATTTCAATATGGTGTTTGGCTCCACAATTCTTCAGGTACTTTACATTATCATCTACACTTGTAACCATAAGCTGCATTTTAAATTTCTGCGCGTAAGTTATATGTCATCTTGGAGTACACATTTTGTACTAATATTATGTTCTATGCTCAATGAAGAGTTTCTCCATGGATGGCCTATCAATGGTGCTGGATTCTGTCAAGATCTTATATATCCAAATGAATAGTTTTGATCTGAACAAGATTATTGGCTTGCTGCAATGCTTTCCATGTCTGGAGAAGTTGTATATAAAGGTGATAATTTCACACACATTGGAAGCCCACATATAGTGTACCAGAATTAACCGTTTAGTTGTTGCTCTTTCGACACTCCTTTTTTTAAACCTTAACTATGTTCAATCTTCATGTCTATTTAGGCAACATGACGGGGTAAGAAAGTTATAACCAATCGATGGATTCGTAAGCATCGGGATTTTCTCACTTCTCATGAGATTCGATTGAAGACAATAACGCTAGAACGATATGTAGCCAACCGTGCAAACACTAGATTTGTCACATTCTTCCTGCTAAATGCGAGGTTACTATTGTCCATCAGGCTTATGTTTATCAGTAGCATGGTTTTGACGGATGGGTATGTGGAAGAGCAAAAAAGGAGTTTCCGGTGAGCAAAAGAGCTTCTGAACGTGTCGGGCTTCTATTTACAACATATTGTGGTCATAATCTAGTAAATTTTACGACCCAAGATGTTCATTTTATGGACCTGGCCGATCCATTTGACTGTGACTGCCAAAAACAGTGCTAGAGTTAGATGTTGTTGCCCTTTTCAACCTGGGGTTTTTTGTAAACCTGATGAACAATTAACCCTCGTGCTTTTGTACAATTTGTAAGCTGGAGTTTGATGTTCTTGCCCTTTTCAACTCGGCTGTGACTGTCATATTTTCTTTGAAGCAAGGCAAATGGCTTGACAGTCGTTTAATTTAGAGTGAAATATTGTAACAACTAACAAATCCCAACCAAGGGAAATAACATCACTCTCACCGACTGCTTCAGCTCACTGTGCATTAAAGAAGCCAAGTGATTAGCCTCCACCAGCACCCACAAACTTATTTCCAACTAGCACATCAAATGGGCTATAAATTTTCATAGGAAGGGCTGCATGACCGTGACAGATTTGGATTCTGACATTTGGGACCCGCGAGGAAATAGCCTATCCAAGGTGGTGTCGACTTACTAGCCAGTCAAGAAACGATTGTGCCTACCAGCCGTTGGATTGACATCCAACATCTGTCGTGTATCTTCTATCTCTTGTCTTCTTCTTCCTCCAGCCACCCAAACCAAACAACCCCGTCGGCTCTTCCTGCTCCCACCTCCCATGGCTGGCAGCGCCTCCGCCGCCCTACCGTACGTACCCTCCAACATTGGCCAGTCCCTCCCTCTATTCCCCCACATGTCCTGTTATTCTCCGGCGACGTCAGCCCCAACATGCACCCGCACCCGAACCAGTCAACCCTCATACTCCCCTCCGCCTGCGACTGGACCGGCGCATCTTCCACGGGTCCTGTTCGTTCCGTCCGAGGCCTCGCCCTCGTCCTCCGCCTTGCGGCCTTGGTTCGCTGGCGGTGCGCCGCCCTCTTGCGTTGTCAACATCGTCAACAACTGAGAGGAACAAGGAGATGACTGTATGTGGAGAGGATGACAGTAGGGACCCACGAGCGTCATGGCTGTACGCAAGCAAGTGCCTCTATATTACAAGCCCAAAAATATGGTTCCTCCTAATGGTTGGACATCTGGGGCTCACGCCATTGTCAACGTAGTCAATAAACAAGAGAATTACACTACGAGTGGCTGACACCAGGGACCCAGCAGGTCGCTCAGTTTTTTTAGGAACAAGCAGTTGTTATTTATACTAGTTTTAGCGATGGATCAGGGTAACAACGGGGTTGTGCGGGGGCTGTGGCCCGTCTAGCCAGGGTTTTATTTATGTTTACCACATCATGAGCCCAGTTGTGTTTTTTTCTTGCTGAAAATGGCTAGCCCAGTTCTATTTTTTTTAAGAAATACCCAAACGAGGCCTACTTGCATTAACAGCCCTGCTGGGCTACAAATCTTTCAAGGCGAGGAGAGTTTCACTCGGTTTGCCCAGAAATGGGCTGTACATTTTTAAAACACATCAAACCGGGAATTAGTTTCGATTTTTTTTTCATTACAAGATTTTAAATTCCATTGATTTTTATGCGTGGACAATTATTTGGATTTTATATTTATATAAATTATTTTTCAAAATAGTTTGAATATGAATCAAAATTTCGGGATTAAAAATAGTTGACCGCGCCAAAATATGCAAAAAATTGGTATACTTTTTAACCGTGGCCACAATATGGGGTGTAATGCTAACAAAAAGAAGATGGGCTCCAAAAAAATTCTTAAGAATTAGCAAATGGGTTGTACATTATTAGAAATAATGCACACGAGAGCAGTGACTCTTGGATGTCCATCCAACGGCTGTCGTGCATCTTCAATCTCTGCTTTTCCTGCTCCAGCCGCTCAAACAAGGGCCGGCGGGACTGCCTGCTCCCTCCTCCCGCGGCCGGCTATGCTGCCGCGCAGGCCTTACCGCCCCACCGTACTCCCATCGCTGGCCTAGCCATCCCTCTACTCACCCACACCTGCTGTTATTCTCTGGCGACGGCAGACAAACCAGTAAACCCTCGTACAGTCATACTCCCCTTCGCGTGGGAAACAACTGCCGAGTGTTCCCTACCTCCGTGTCGTTCCCTTCCTAGGCCTCGCTATCGTCCACCGCCCTGGTGCTCTCGGCAGGGCCTGGTTAACATGGCCAAAGAACGACATCCATCGGAAGTGGACTGTACGTGGAGAGGCTGACAGCTGGGTCCACGGCCGACATGCATCTGAAGTGGACTGTATGTGGAGAGGCTGACAACTGGGTCCATGGCCGCATGCAAGGAAATGCCTCCTTATTACACGCAAAATGATGATTCCTCCACCTGACATCTAGGACCCACCGAAAGGGCCTCTGTATTTCGTGAAAAAAATGTTACCTCCGCTGACAGCTTGGACCCACCAGCTATATCTTTGCACGTAAGGAAGTGCCTCCTTATTACGCACAAAAAATGAATACTCCCCCTGCTAGCTGGGACCCAGTATAGTGGCAGGCTGACTTGTGGGCCTACTAAGTTGACGGGGACGGAGGGCTTTGTCAACTTAGTCAATATGCACGATTCTAGCTCCAGTGACCGTACGATGTCCATCCAACGGCCGTAGTGCTTCTTCAACCTCTGGTCTTCTTGCTCCAGCCGCCCAAAGCAGCGCCGGTCGTGCCGCATGCTCCTGCCTCCCGTGGCCGGCTATGCTGCCGCGGAGGCCTCACCACCCCCTACTATTCCCACCACCGGCCAGGCCCTGCGGTGACGGCAGCCTCACACCGCAGGCAAACCAGTGAACCCTCGTACTCCTCTTCGCGCGGGCTTCCACTGCCGCGTCTTCCCGACTCCTCCTCGTCCCCTTCCTAGGCCTCACCGTCGTCCACCGCCCTGGTGCTCTCGGCGCGACGTGGTCAACATGGTCATGGAACGGCTACCATCGGACGTGGACTGTACGTGGAGAGGCTGACAGCTGGGTCCACGGCAGCAGCAAGGAAGTGCCTCCTTATTACGCGCAAAATAATTATTCCTCCACCTGACGGCGGGGATCCACCGGACGGGCCATTGTATTTCACAAAAAAAATATTCCCCCCTGACTATTGTGACCCACCGGCTACATCTTTGCACGCAAGGAAGTGCGTCCGGGCAAAAAAAAAGATTCGCCCCCCTGACTGCTGGGACCCACCAGCTACATCATCGCAGGCAAGGAAGTGCGTGACAGTCGGGACCCACCTGGTCGAAGCGTACGTAGCGTTGTCATTCTGGTCGCGAACGTGTACGTACATACTGTTCGATGTAGAGGCGTGCACGTGTCGTAGTAGAGGCGCGCACGTAGCATGTACACGTACGTACAACGGCCAGTGTGCAAGAAATAAAATACGGCTATGTACGTACATACGGGCAGGGTCTCGAACGCCTACTCGCGCATACGTACAGCCAGGGCTCGTGTACATGGCTGGGTCGGAACGGAGAAACAGCATCGTCGTCGTGTTCATGGGGAGCCAACCGGCTGGGTCAGAACGAAATGCATCGTCGTGTTCATCGGAAGGGCTTGGACAGAACAGCCAATGGAAACAAGGCCTGGCGTACCGCAGAACGGAGGAAACGGCCTTGTGTTCGACCGGCCACGTTCGAAATAGGATCCTGTTCATCGGGAGGGGTATGGCTTACCGCAAAACGGAGGAAACAGATCTCCTACGGTCGAAACGGGGGTCCTGTTGAGCGAGAGGGGTGTGGTGTACCGCAAACGGAGGAAACAGACTTGTGTTGGAGCGCTATGGTCGAAACGGGGGTCCTGTTCATCGGAAGGGGTGTGGCGTACCGCAAAACGGGACTCCACGGGATACTGTTCATCTCCACCGTCGACCCCCTCCAGCCTCCATGGGCTACTGTTCATCCACTGTCGACCTCCTCCAGCCTCCACCTGCGACTGTTCATCCAGCCTCCACCGCGCGCTACTCCACCGACTACTGTTCAACCAGCCCTCTCCACGGGCTCCTGTTCAACCACCCCTCTACGGGCTACTATTCATCCAGCCCTCCACCGTCTACTGTTCGTCCTGCCCTCCATGGGGTGGTCCTATTCATCCTGCCCTCCATGGGGTCCTTTTCATCCAGCCCCAACCGGCTCGAACGATCAGGGTCCTGTTCGTCCACCCGACCGGGAACTGTTCATCCAAACCCCCCAACAACGCTCACTTTTCATCCAGAGGCAACGCCACGGGGCCCTGTTCATCCACCCCCACCGGGAACTGTTCATCCAAACCACCCCAACAACGCTCACTGTTCATCCAGAGGTAGCATCGATCGGCTTCAGTTAGCAGCAGTAGTGAAGGAATCGCTCGATCGGGTTCAGTTAACAACCATCGATCGATTGATCGGGTTCAGTAACGCATAGCCCAACGCCTAGCTCAGGTTCAGTTAGAGCCCAACGCCTCGCTCGGGTTCAGTTAGAGCCCAACGCCTCGCACACACGCGCTTACGTACGAGAGAAACGTGCATCGCTCGGCCCACGACCACCCACCGTAACCGGGGACTCTCCGATATTTTTCACTCCCTCGCTTCTACCATGGTTTTTTCCGTCATGGACGGCCCAAAGAATGTCATGCAGCTGCATCTCCGGCCCACCCAAGACGAAAAGCCCATTTTCTGTCATGATTTTTTGTCATAGAAGTAGGAGCCCACCACATCTATGATGATACCGGGTTTTGTCACAATTATCGTCATAGAAGTGTCATAAGTATGACATAATTTTTTTTTCGTTTGGCCCAAAATGTCATGGATGTGTCTTTTTTTGTAGTGTTAAGAACAAATTTTGTATCGCACCAAAACAAATTACAACTATAAAACAAAAGGAAGGTTGGCATAAAAGTTAATAGTCTAGGAGATAAATGCACCACCAGAAGTTCAGAAGCTCAGTTCATTTGACCTGACTGTTATGTTTTCATGCTATATTGTCTGATGGAGCACCATAACCTTCGCCTTCAGTTCTCCTAGGCTCCTGAACAACATAGCAAATGTCTGATAGTCTGGTTTCAAAACCATGCATATCTTGACAACATCGAAGAATGTCTCTCCTTGTTTCACAAAGGTTCTCTGTTAGGGAATGGACTTGTGTCTAGAGCGCAGATACAACACTACAAAAAAATACACTTCTGTGATGATACGTGTTTGTCATAGTAAGTCGCTTTTTTTGTCATGCATGTACATCCATGACAAATTTATGACAGAATCAAGATAGTCAAACCTGTGCTATCGTAGAAGTGTTCCATGACATTACCAAAATTATCATCACGGAAGTGTCCACTTCCATGACGATAAATCGCGCGTCACAGAAGTGCTTTCGTCAAGGGTGACCGACACGTGGCATCCACCGTAACGGAACGCCGTTAAGCTATCGGGTCGGGTTTTCTATCCGATAACCCGTTAACAGCCCCGACCAATGGGAAATTTCCACGTGTAAAATTCTTATTGGCTGGACGAAACACGTGTCAGCTCGTCAGTGGGTCAGATAGGCGCCTATGATATGTCGACATGTGGCACGGCCCAACAGTGGCCCATTTAGCTTACAAAGCCGGCCCGTTTGACTTGGTCAAAAGTTAACGGGCTGGCCCATGAAAAGCCTGTTAACGGTCTCTTCGCAAATAGCCCATTTTATGACCCGTTAACTCACGGACCGTTAGGCCCTAAAGGAAATCGGCCCAACAACGTCATGTGGGCCGTCGAATATAATACTAGCCTATTTCACTTTCGGCCCATGTATGTCCCACGACGTCTTTCGGCCCATATGAGGCCTTCGTATCTTTCGGCCCATTACAGGCCCACGGTGAGTCTAGCCTATAATGAACAGTATTTTTCTTTATACCCATTAACGGCCCGTGATTTACATGGGCCGTTTCCAGCCCGTGTTAGCTTTCGGCCTATTGACGGCCCATAAGTTCTTGGGCTCCTTTTCGGCCCTCGATTACTTCCGGCCCGTTACTGGCCTGTTCCCCCAATGGGCCAAATTCGGCCCATGGCAAGAGTCGGCCCGTTACTGGCCTGTTCCATTAATGGGCCAAATTCGGCCCATGGCAAGAGTCGGCCCGTTACTGGCCTGTTACCATAATGGGCCAAAATCGGCCCATGGCAAGAGTCAGCCCGTTTCTGGCCTGTTAACCCGTTGCGCCGTTTCCAGCCCGTCCTATATTCTGGCCCATTAACGACCCGTTATGCCTGTGACAGAATTAATCCTTTGCTGTCCTACGGCATGTTACCGTGCTGGGCCGATACCAATTATGTCGTGGTATTCTCACGGGGGGTGCTATACGACATATGCCACAAGGTGGCTTCGTGTGAGGGCAAGACTGCTGCCGGAATATCCAGGGACGGGTATGCGAGTAGCACGCGCTAGTTTACCCAGCTTCGGAGCTCTCTGGAGAGATAATACTCCTACTGCTGCATGTCTGAGTGTATCTGATATATCTAGTGCAGAGTGCTCCTGGAGCTGTATCTGAGGTTAGTGCCATAGGCATCTGGCCTCGTATATGCATGTGGCATGGCGGCCGTTGCTCTTGGCCGAATGGGTGTGCTTGGGCATGCTTGCCCGTAGGAGTGGATGGATGGATCGCTACCTAGCTCTCTTGCTAGCTAGCTAGCTTGTGTGTGTGCGTGAGTGTGTCCATGGGGATCCCTCCCCTGGATGGATGGATGTGTGCCCCTTTTATAGTGTGAGGTAGCTTAGGATGTAAGCTTAGGTGGCATGGGCAAGGGATGGTGGGGTGTCATGCTTGTCCCCTGGGTCACTTCATAAATAGTGCCAGGGGACAAGTGACACTGTACATGATGGCTGGGGTGACACATGAACAGTGCCGGGTACGGTCGTCACGTCGGGGTCGCGTCAGGCTGCAGTTGACTTCGGGCAGCCGGCCTGGTGGAGGAGTCGGTAGCCAGCAGTCGGCCTGGAGCGGCCGGGAAGTCGGCAGCCTGTAGTCGGCAGCCGGCAATCGGCAGCCTGCAGTCGGCAGCCTGCAGTCGGCCTGGTGGTGCAGTCAGCAGCCTGCAGTCGGCAGCCTGCAGTCGGCCTGGTGGTGTAGTCGGCAGCCTGCAGTCGGCAGCCTGCAGTCGGCCTGGTGGTGCAATCAGCAGCCTGAAGTCAGCAGCCGGCAGCCGGCCGGGTAGTTGGACTGAGGGGCTTTGCTAGCCCCGATGTCTTGAATTATTGTCTCGCCATCTTCGGGGTATCCGTGTCCAATTACTCCGACAGTAGCCCCCAAGCCTCCGGGCAACTTGGCAAAGTTGGGCGGAGGTTTGTTGGTGAGTGTTCATGAAAAATGATCATGAAAAAGATGAAGTTAGTCCACGCAGATATATCAAATGTTTGCTTTTTAGCATTGCAAGTTTTATGCGGAGGGTGCCGACTCGGTTTGGTCCGAGCCCCCTTAATCTTTTTCGTGTTCCCTCCGCTTTTTGGCTTGTGCTCTTGCTTGCCGGACAGCCGCTCTGCGGTCTGTGGCTGAGAGTGGGCCACGAAGCGGAGTGTACAATACTCAGACTCTGGGAGCAGATTCAACCGAGTAGATACTTGTAAAGGAAACGGTCGGGTCGCCCGAAGAGTTTCCCTTCCCGGACGTTTTTCGCGTGGGTGGCCTCCAGCGATCACTCTTGCTAGTCGGACACCGGCTCTGCGGTCTGTGACTAAGAGTGGGCCTTTGGTACCGCGCACGGCACTAAGCCGTCTGCGGGAACTAATGTCTCAGGCCAAGCGGCCAGCCCTCGGGCCAACTCTGGCTCACCGGGGCGAACAGTGATGCTACTGTAATAAAATGCGGAGACAGCCCCCGAGTATCGCTCGGGGTTATCCGTGCTTGCGTAGTACAAAAATATGCGGGTGAAGAGCTCACATTGATTTTTGTGTAGTCGCGGTCGTCGAAGACAGCCGGCGCGACTCGGCGCTCGCGGAGCGCGTCGGCACACCCGCTTGGTGTAGCCTTCGAGCCCCCAGGCGCTCGAAGTGGTTCCCGGCCGGTCAGGCTCAACCGGCCAGGCGGCGAGGCGTCTTGCAACGCCTTTTACTCTTCTCTTCTGTCAGCTACTGGGAGCCGGACATAACTCTTCTCTTGTCTGCAATCTTCCATGGGGGCGCGCCAGCGCACCCACTGGGTGTAGCCCCCGAGATTCGGGCCGACTGCTGAGCAGTCGGGCCGGATCTCCCGGCAACTCTTTGTCTTCTCTCTCGCGGGGGCGCGTCAGCGCACCCGCTGGGTGTAGCCCCCGAGATTCGGGCCGACTGCTGAGCAGTCGGGCCGGATCTTCCGGCAGCTACTTTGTCTTCTCTCTTTTTCTTGTCAGCCGGGTGTTGACTTGGTCAGTCGGACCTCTTTTCCTTTGCACGAGTAGCCGGCTAGAGCGGGCGGTCGGCCCTTTTCTTTTTCTCCCAGCCGGCCTCTCTCTCTCTCTCTCTCTCTCTCTCTCTCTCTCTCTCTCTCTTTTCTTTTGCACAGCTGGCGCACTGTGTTGACCCACCCGACTCTTTCTTTCTTTTCTTTCTTCTCTTATCTCTGTTCTGGTAGTCGGCGACGGAGGATGCGGGCGTAGGCCGAACGGGGCCTGCAGGCACGATAGGCGGACGCGAGTGCGACCAGGCGGAGGAGGAGGCCGGAGCCGGCCGGGCCCACCGCAGCCGGCGCGGGAGCAGGCGGGCACCCGCGTGCGGAGCAGGGGAGCCGCGCCGCGGACGAAGGCGGGTGAGCAGGCGAGGCCGGCTAGCGCAGGAGCCACAGTCGGCCGGGGCGGCGGTGGTCGGCCACACCGGCGAGGCGGACAGGCCTCCCGCTCGAGGCGGCGCGCGGGGAAGCCGGCACGGGGAGGAACCGGCCTGCCGGGTTGCGGCGGAAGGCGGAGGCCGGGTCGCGGAGGCGGCCGAGGACGGGGCAGAGCAGGCGCAGCCAGAGCCGGCCGGAGCATGAGGCCGGACGGAGGCACAGAGTCGGCCGAGGCCGGGGCGGAGCAGGCGCAGCCGGAGCCGGCGGGCGCGGGAGGCGGCAGCGGCAACCCGGCCGGCTGGCGGGGCGGACCGGAGGAGCGGCCAGCCGGCAGCCGGCCAGAGGTGATGCGGACGCACCCGGTCAAGGGCAGCGGGCGGGGAGGCGGTGCAGAGCAGCCGGCGCGCACAAACACGGCTGTGGCCCGCAGCGGCGGGCCGGCGGCGCGGTGCCGCAGCCGAGGAGACGGGGCGCGCGTGGGCGTGGAGGAGCTGGTAGGAACGCGGCTGACGGACCCGTGCTGGAGAGGAGGGGGTCGCGAGCGCGCAGGCGAGGCCGCAGCGGGCCCGGCGGGCCGCAGGGGCGCGCGGGAGCAAGTGTGACGCGAAGCTGCGGCCGCGGCGTAGCAGCGCGTGGTCGAGGTCGAGCCACTGTTCAGGCTGTTTCTGACCATTGCCCGGCCAATGCCTGACTGTTGTACAGGAAGCGTATGGGCAAGCGTATGAGTAGTGCACGGGGAATTTCTGGATAGTATCTGGCTAGTGCGTAACCATGGTATGGGATTATCTGGGTACTCTCTGACTAGCGTATAGGTAGTGTATGGCATGGTTTGACCATTGTTTGACATGCGTCTAGCTAGCTTGTAGATGGTATGTGGAGGAGCGAACGCGTGTTTCGGCCAAAGCAAGGCGCAACGCAGGGGGAGTAGACACGAACGATGCGGGGATGGACACGGCCAACACAAGCAAGGCCTCGCGCGCGGCGCGAGCGCGGTGCGCGCGCGGACGGACGACTAGCGTCGCAATGGTGATGACGAAGAGGCCGACGGCGAGGACGCGCCGCCCCTTACGGCCGCTCCGGGGGCGGGTCGATGTCGAGCCCCCGAGCGATACTGGAAAGACGGCGCGACGCCGCGGCGGTGGAGACGAAGATGGTCCCGCCCGGACTGCAAAACCAGCAGCAGCGTGGTAGCATAGTACCGCCCCACGGTGGGCGCCAAATGTCGTGGTATTCTCACGGGGGGTGCTATACGACATATGCCACAAGGTGGCTTCGTGTGAGGGCAAGACTGCTGCCGGAATATCCAGGGACGGGTATTGGAGTAGCACGTGCTAGTTTACCCAGCTTCGGAGCTCTCCGGAGAGATAATACTCCTACTGCTGCATGTCTGAGTGTATCTGATATATCTAGTACAGAGTGCTCCTGGAGCTGTATCTGAGGTCAGTGCCATAGGCATCTGGCCTTGTATATGCATGTGGCATGGTGGCCGTTGCTCTTGGCCGAATGGGTGTGCTTGGGCATGCTTGCCCGTAGGAGTGGATGGATGGATCGCTACCTAGCTCTCTTGCTAGCTAGCTAGCTTGTGTGTGTGCGTGAGTGTGTCCATGGGGATCCCTCCCCTGGATGGATGGATGTGTGCCCCTTTTATAGTGTGAGGTAGCTTAGGATGTAAGCTTAGGTGGCATGAGCAAGGGATGGTGGGGTGTCATGCTTGTCCCCTGGGTCACTTCATAAATAGTGCCAGGGGACAAGTGACACTGTACATGATGGCTGGGGTGACACGTGAACAGTGTCGGGTACGGTCGTCACGTCGGGGTCGCGTCAGGCTGCAGTTGACTTCGGGCAGCCGGCCTGGTGGAGGAGTCGGCAGCCAGCAGTCGGCCTGGAGCGGCCGGGAAGTCGGCAGCCTGTAGTCGGCAGCCGGCAGTCGGCAGCCTGCAGTCGGCCTGGTGGTGTAGTCGGCAGCCTGCAGTCGGCCTGGTGGTGTAGTCGGCAGCCTGCAGTCGGCCTGGTGGTGCAGTCGGCAACCTGCAGTCGGCCTGGTGGTGTAGTCGGCAGCCTGTAGTCGGCAGCCTGCAGTCGGCCTGGTGGTGCAGTCAGCAGCCGGCAGCCGGCCGGGTAGTTGGACTGAGGGGCTTTGCTAGCCCCGATGTCTTTAATTATTGTCTCGCCATCTTCCGGGTATCCGTGTCCAATTACTCCGACAAATTACGCCCGATTATGGCCCATGTAGACACATTTATCCGACGGCCCGAGTCCCACCGATTACAGGCCCATTTATCGACGGCCCGTAGGAGACCCATGGATCCTACGGCCCGTAGGAGACCCATGGATCCTACGGCCCGTATATGGCCCATGGTAGTTGCGGCCACTAGCAAACCAGGAAAAAAGAAGACTAGGAAATAAATAAGGCCGAAACCAAAGCTAGGCTATTAAGGCGATTGCACAGATTACATCCACTCGGCATCAAAGATCGCCACCAGTGCAAATATAGGGAACACCCTACACTATACAAAAATGGCTTGCTATTTTCTTCAGGAGGTGGCTGCACGTTAAGAATACATTTTGTATCGCACCAAAACAAATTACAACTATATAACAAAAGGAAGGTTGGCATAAAACTTAACAGTCTAGCAGATAAATGCACCACCAGAAGTTCAGAAGCTCAGTTCATTTGACCTGACTGTTACGTTTTCATGCTGTATTGTCCGATGGAGCACCATAACCCTCGCCTTCATTTCCCCTAGGCTCCTGAACAACATAGCAAATGTCTGATAGTCTGGTTTCAAAACCATGCATATCTTGACGACATTGAGCAATGTTTCTCCTTGTTTCACAAAGGGTCTCTGTTAGGGAATGGACTTGTGTCTGGAGCGCAGATACAACATTGCTTTGAGCTTTCATATCATAATCATGAGGCATTTTGGACGATATTGCCTTAACAACCAACCCAGTATTACGCAGGAACGTGCTTTTGGCACTGTTAGTGGACAGGTACTGACCCACTGCAGCAAGAGTTGACATTGCGGTTATAGTTGCCTCGCCACCTTCAGCAGGTGGCGGTTCCACCATTTTTTCCATAGCTCGCTGAAAAGTTGTGGTTTTACATTAGTAGTACCAGAACAGAAGATATAAAGGAGGCAGCAAAACCAAACAAAATAGCTTTGGTCTATATACAGAACTTATTCTGGTGAACCCATGTAAATTATTAGTTGTATTTTATTGCAAAGTACATAATAAAACGAGGTTCCAAACATGTGACCATGTACCATCGCTAATGTATTGTCTATTTCTTCACATTGTATTGAGGGCTAAGGATGAAGAGACGAAGCTTATAATACGGTAAGCATAGTATGACGTCATTCATATCACAAAACAACTGAGAACAGACAAACAGGCAATTGTAATGTTGTGTGGGCAAGTCCAGCACGGAACTAGATTACGGGTCAAGATCAAAGGAACATCACTCCTCTCTTTTAAACCTTGTAAGGTGCAATGATACGCTAAGACAATTGTGTATAAAATTGAAAAGAGTAATAGACATTGGCTGCAAACCATGCAGTTCAAGGCACAAGTCAGAGTAAGTAGTAGTTAAAAGGCATGAGGATTAAGTACTTACAACAACGGCTTTGACTGGTATAGTCATGCCCTTCTTCTTGCTGGTGTGACAGTCCTTGAAGATTTCCACAGCATTTGGTTCAGGTACTTTTTGGTCCTTGCCGGCTTTCGTCTGCATTTGGAACAAGTCAAGATAGATCTGATAATATGGTACAGCGAAAAGACTGAAACAGCAGCTAATTACAAGAGCCTCGCAGTGTGCAATATAGCTACGAGATCCTGTCGTCTGTTGGAATTTCACTTTCGTACGGTTGGCCTTGTTCTTTGAACACTTCACCTATAAGAAGATAGATTTGTATGGCACATGCGTAAATAGGACTT
Source organism: Aegilops umbellulata (assembly GCA_032464435.1). Lineage (NCBI taxonomy): Eukaryota > Viridiplantae > Streptophyta > Magnoliopsida > Poales > Poaceae > Aegilops > Aegilops umbellulata. The sequence continues at coordinate 328,724,736 of CP136056.1, read as the reverse complement.
CAACATGTGATCTGATGACATATATATAATGTACCTGATACTTCAGATCGGACCAGTGTTTAACGAGGCCTCTCCAGTCTTCATCAGATATATTTTCCACTGGAGATGTTTGGGCAAGTTCATTGTTAGCCTTGCCTTCAAAGTGAGTTTTCCTCAAGTTATACCGATCCTGTCGCAGAGCAGACTTGAAAACATGGGTGCAAGCTTGTCTGGTTGCATCATCTTTTCTATGCAACTTGAACCTCACCTGTTGAAAATTATGGGAGTCTCATTATCAGCAACCTAGAAAGTATTGGACAGAGCAAGACGATATTACTAGTTTCCATACATAACCATACTTACAGATAAATGGTCGAGGAAGGTGTTGAACTGGGTTTCGTCTTTGTCATTCCTGTACTGAATCCATGTTGGGAGGATACGTACATGACACCTAACAGCAACTGCTGCCTCTGATACTAACTTGGCTGACTCTGTAGCATCAGGTGGCCTTTTTAAACCTGCCTCAAAACGGATCTCCATTCTTCCTCCTCTAGATTTAGTTAACCTATCGAGCATTATCCCTGATGTTTGTTTACTCTTGTGCCTAGGTGCTAGTCCAACAACAAACATAGGAAGTGTTAGTGTACATCAGACAGTGAGACTACATATAAAGAAGCATGCAACTGTAACTTGACTCCAACAACTACCTTCTTGCTGTTGAAGCTCACAAGGTTCATCTGATATTGCCATCTCGTCTTGTATCAAGAGTGCTTGGGAAGTAGTGTCAGGTGGCAAGGGAGCTTGGGAACGTGCTGCTAGCTCAGTTCATGCACGAGTACGTCGTGCAGCTAGTAGAACTGTGGTAGGTGTTGCAAGAACTAGGTCTGTCTCTGCTTGTTTGGTGGCAGCTATTTGTTTCTGTTTGTATTTTTTGCAACTCGTGTAGCATGGGATGCCGTGTTTGTAGAATTTTTTGCTGGACTTTGACCTTCTATTGCACCATCAGTACCAGCAGAATCTACAGGATTCATCCGCTTCTCATTCCCTGCCATTCTGTGTTTCTTCCTCTTTTTCTGTGCCATGTTAAGTCAAGCCGACAAGAAAAACGAATAACAATTTAGTTCTTCAGAACAAATTGATGCGTGATGCAGACGAACTGAACCTTGATGTTAGACAACCACATGATAGGAGGATATAATATGTATGAAAAATAGGACGGAAGAGATAACCAGAACTATGATGTGTAAACTAAGAAGAAGACATTTCACCAAATTAGAAGCAATGCAATGGAAGGTAGACACCATATGAAAGATGCTACAAATGTCGCTCTGCCAAGTTAACAGTGTCTCATCATAAATGGCGTTTAAACAAATGTGAATTAGTACAAGAAATAAATCATATGCAAGATGCAAACAACATCACACTACCATGTTAGAGGTCTCTCGTCATTAGTGCCATTGCATATTCACAGCATCGGATATTCACAGCTTATGATGTGTAAACTAAGGAGAAGGCATTTCAACAAATTAGAAGCAATGAAAGCTAGACACCATACGAAGGATGCAACGAATATCACTCTACCAAGTTAAAACTGTCTCGTCATAACTGCCATTTCGACAAATTAGTAGTACAAGCTAGAAAAGAATGTGAGATGTAACCTATATCACACTCCAAAGTCAAACGTGTCTTATGATAAGTGATTGTTCCAGGTTACACAACAGTAGTAATATGATGTAAGAACATGGTGTGATAGACAGATATTCTATGTTCTAGAAACAGGAACACGTGTCTTACTCAAGTATAATGTGTAAAGTAAGCAGATGGAATTCAACAAAATTAGAAGCAATACAAGCTAGACATCACACATAACATGCAACCACATATAACAGTGCCAAGTTAGAGGGAGCACCGGTGATGCTGCACTAGGCGAGACGTGCTCATCATAAACACAGCTTTGTTGAGTGTCTATGCATGTGTTGTCTTGGAAATCATCTTGGGGGTGTGGAGGAGTAGAAACTGTAGAGGCCCTCCGTTCGGAAGGAGCACCTTTATCCGCTGCCTTGCTAACTTCCTTCCGCTTTATTGATTTTGAATTGTCAAGTAAAACCGACAAGAAAAAGCAATAAAATTCTCTCTTCATAACTCATTCATGCATGATACTGACAATCACTACTTTGATGTAAGGCAAACACATGATACCAGGATGGAATATGTATGAAATACAGGACGGCATGGCATGTTCACAACTGTTTGTGTAAACTAAGCAGAAACCATTCCAGCAAATAAGAAGCAATGCAAGCTAGACACCACATGAAAGATGCAACCAATATGACTCTGCCAAGTTAAAAGCGTCCCATCATAAATGGAATTTCAACAAATTAGAAGCATCGCATGCTATAAATCATATGAAAGATGCAACTAATATCGCACTGCATATACTAAAGGTGTCTCGTCATGTTGATTGATGCGGGATACAAAAAACAATAGTTTTATGTAAGGACATGCTTAATAGACAGATGTACTATGTACTAAATACAGGAAGCATTAACAGGTATAATGTATAAGCTAAGCGGACTAGCACATGTAGTTTAACCAGATTGGAAGAATTACAATCTAGACACCATATGCAACATGCAACCACATATCACGCTGCCAAGTTAGAGCAAGCACCTGCGATGCTAGTGTATGGGAAATCCTGTAATCAACTACAGAGCTACGTTCACTATCTTCATGTAGCATTTCTGTTTCTTGAGAATCATGTCGGGAGGCTGACGCTGCATTCTTTAAATGAGGAGTAGTCCCCATGCCTGCCTGCCTCGTCATAAGTGATTGATGAGGGATACATAAGAACATTAGTTTGATGTAAGAACATGGTTAATACACAGATGTACTAGTATGTACCAAAAACAGAAAGGCATGTCATATTCAAAGGTATAATGTGTAAGCTAAGCAGATGCAATTTAACCAAATTGGAAGCAATACAAGCTAGACATCCGGCTGGAGTGGTGAGCATGATCATCTAGGACCTGAGATCCTGGTGGGAGATGGGCTGCTTCGCCACCATCGCAGCTTTTTAGTTGGCTTCCAGGTGATGCCTATCTTTGCTGGGCTTGTCACTGGCTCGGCCAATGCCCTGACTAGCTATTTGTCTTTTGGTGCTCATGGGGATTGTTGGGGATATTACTACTGGGAGTAAACCGGCCTATCTGGGCCGGGTTAACTTCACCAATAGTTAAGTATATTAAAGCCCAAGAAGGCAGATGAGGGCTAAGGGCCCATAGTCGGTTCAAGGCCTGTAGCCGTAAACCGGCGTCGGTATGTAACTTGTGTTGTAAGTTAGGAATAAGTAGAGACCAAACCGGACATGTCTATAAGCCGGTATTGGGACTCTGTAAACCGACGGGCGTCACCCGTGTATATAAGGGGACGACCCGGCGGCGGTTCAAGGAGGACAAACAACAACTCGAGACCTAGGCGAAGCTTGTTTGCTCCCTAGTCATCGAAACCCCATCAATTCCATCACAACTAGATGTAGGCTTTACCTTCATCGAAGGGGCCAAACTAGTATAAACTCTCTTGCGTCCCTGTGTCCGCTTTAACCCCTTCAAGCTAACCCGTCGCGATGGCTCCACGACTAAGTCCTTTCATGAGGACATCCGTCGTGACAAAACCACGACAGTTGGCGCCCACCATGGGGCTATCGCACGATGGTTTCAAGTTCTTGGAGGGCGGCTTCGAAGGACTCAAGGGCTACGTTGTGGGCCGGATGACCAAGAGTCGTCGCGGCAAGCTCTACATCGACATGCAGGATGGGGCCCCGAGGCCGGCTCCATCGAGTATGGGTACCGGGTCCCCTTTGGTGGCATACGCGTCTGCATCGGCAAGATCGGCGAACCTGGCCCTGAGCCGGACATCTGCACCGACCTCGTCGAGACGGCTCAGCATACGCGATCTGCCCAGGTTAAACTGGCCGCGAAGCGTGCCTTTGTGGGAGTCATCCATGGAGGAAGCCATGAGGATGGATCGGAATCTGGTGGCGAGACCGTCATTTATTCCGGCGATGAGTCATCAACCGGAGAAACCGAATCTTTGTATCAGCTACAAGATGGCCGGATTGGCGGCTGTTCCGATGGCGACAGTATTCCAGACCCCTCCGATCTGCCAAACCGGGTCGGAATATTCATGGTCGGGACACAAGCAGCACTTCACTCTTCGACTGCAGCAGCGATGATCTCTGGATCAGTAGCGGCGACGGCTGCCGGGGCAGGTGGCCCTGTGCGCCCGCCGACTCAAGTTTTATCCGATCTGTTTGATGCGTTGGCTACACTTATGGCAGAGGCTAACCCGGCGGATCAGGATGCCCATGATGCAGAAATCGCGAAGGTGAGGGACCAGATCACTCAAGCCAAGGCCGACCTAGCAGCTGAGGATGCCAGGATGACTACAGAGCGGGGCGCGTTGGATGCGCAAGCTTACATACTTATACTGGATCAGAACGCGTCGCATGAGGTCCTGAAGCGGAAATACCAGTCTCGTTTGCCTCAGGTTTTCGAACCTAGAGATCTCTTCAACACCCCAGGAGCGGGAACTAGCAACCCGCCGGTGGTGAACCGGGTGGAAGCACCAGGGATGGGCGTGCCGGTTCATCCTCGCTTGATGGATCCACCTCGTCAAAACATTGTCGTACCTCAAGCTGTCCCGACACCTCTGGGTCACTACTCCAACCCGATGGATAACCTTGTTGCTGCAGCGGCACGGCTGGAGGCCATCCCAATTGAAGGTGATTCGCTGCAGGCGGTAGAAAAGCGACGGGTTAAGGAGCTTCTTCGGACAGCCTTGATCCAACAGGAAGCATACTCACACAGTCGCACCGAATTCATTCCACCCCTCGTCCAAGCCGGAGTTACAGCAGGCGGATGGATGAACCGTCAGTGTCGAGTAATGCACGAAACCGTGAAGTGCCCCGTGGTAACAACCCGGCGGGTGGTGTTGGTGATGCTCAGGAAGTGGTAGACCGGGCCCGAGCGCACAGGGAGGCCGAGTTAGCAGCACAGTATGAGGCACGCCAGCTTACGCCGGTTCGTCCGACTATCTCGATTGAGCCTGGCGTTTCTTCTAGCTCTTTGGGAGTGCCTTGTCTCGTTCCCGCTTTACGCAACGTGCGCCTGCCCAAGGACTTCAAGGGCTCGCGCAAGGTACTGAATTACACTGTCGATCAGCCTCTAGAGACATTGGTAGAGAGCTATGAGATGGCCATGGAGATGCTGGATGTAGGCGATGCGGCGTGTGCGAAATACTTCACCATGATGCTCGAAGGAATGGCCCGCACTTGGTTAAATAGTTTACCGGCCAACTCTATCAGTTCATGGGCCCAATTGCGAGTCCGGTTTATCCAGAACTTCAAGGATACGTGTAAACAGCCCATGTCAATAGTGGACTTAGCAGCATGTCTTCAGGAAGAAGGAGAATCAACGACTCCTTGGGTGCGCCGGGTCTCCCAAGTTTTGCATTCGTCAGATCGTATCAATGCTGACACAACGGTTATAACCTTGGAAGGCAACTGCCGGTTTGGGCCTCTAAAGTTGAAATTGGGATGAATGAAGCGCCATTGCAATGATATAGGGACCCTCATGGCTGCGTTAGTGAAGTATGCTGATTCTGATAGTACCAAGGATCCCGAGTTCGATGACGACAAGGCAGGGAAGGGAAAGAAGAACGGCAACTCCAAAGGACAGCAGCATAACCCGGCAGGTCATGGAAACGGAGGCAAGCGTAAAGCGGATGGCAACATGGACTTTGTGGCTAATACCAACGCGCAGGACAAGGGCCAGCGACGTAAGGGTAAAACACCGAATCGCAGTGGAGTGCCTAATCCTAATCCGGACCGCCTGTCTTATCTGTTAAACCAGCCTTGTCCAAAGCATGGGACGAAGGAGGTGCCAGCCAATCACCTTTGGAAGGATTGTTACATTATGCAGGAGTTCAAGAACTCTAATGCTTTCCGATATGACCACGGATCAGGTGGTGGCTCCGGATCCGGGCCGAGTTACGGCGGAGGAAATTCTGGTTTAGGGTTTAATGGTAATCAGGACGGACATGACAATCAAGGTAATCAGAATGGTCAAGATGGTTACAATCAGCAGCAGCAGCAGTCGGGTTACCAGAGTCACCGGAAGCAGTTGAATAGTGGGCAATATCATGTCTTCACCACTAGCTTGGACAAGCGAGATCAGAAGCTTCATAAGCGAGCAGTAAACTCTGTTGAACCGGCCGTGCCCCGTTATCTATGCTGGTCTGAACAGCCAATCATATGGAGCAGAGAGGATCACCCTCCCCGGGTTGATAATCTGGGTCAGCTAGATTTGGTGGTGGCACCTCAGGTGGGAGGTTATAAGTTCACCAAGGTGCTCATGGATGGAGGAAGCAGCATTAATATCTTATATTATGAGACCTTTCGTCGTATGGGATTAACAGATAAAAATCTTAAACCGTCCAATACGGTGTTCCATGGTGTGGTGCCTGGTAAGTCAGCATATCCTGTTGGCAAGATAGCTTTGGAAGTAGCCTTTGGAGATGATCATGATTCCAGGTCGGAGACACTGACTTTTGAGGTGGTAAAAATCCAGAGTCCATATCATGCCCTGTTTGGGCGGCCGGCTTATGCCAAGTTTATGGCACGACCCTGTTAAGTGTATATACAGCTTAAGATGCTGGGTCACAAGGGAACGATAACGGTTCACGGAAGCCGCAAAATTGCTTTGGAGTGTGAAGAAGGTGATGCGGCTTATGCAGAGTCGGTTTGTGCCACGGAGGAGCCGAAATATTACAAGGACAATGTTGATCCGGCAGACATGACTCCATTGAAAAAGCCGACTACAGAGCATGATCCGGCCCTGAAGTTCAAATCGGCAGCTGAGACTAAGCTTGTTGACTTCGTACCTAGCGATTCATCCAAACAGTTCAGTATCAGTGCCAACTTGGATCCGAAATAGGAAAGCGCGCTCATAGAGTTCATCCATGAGAATCGGGACATTTTTGCATGGAAACCTTTTGACATGCCAGGTGTACCGAGGCAAATCGCTGAGCACACTCTTAATGTGGATCCTAAATACAAACCGGTGAAATAGTTCCTACGCCGGTTCAATGAAGAAAGACGCAAAGCTATTGGGGAAGAAGTGGCCAGGCTCTTAGCGGCTGGCTTTATTGTTGAAGTCTTCCATCCTGAATGGTTGGCTAATCTGGTGCTGGTCCTTAAGAAAAATGGCACGTGGCGTATGTGTGTGGATTACACAGATCTTAACAAAGCTTGTCCAGCAGATCCTTTTTCCCTCCCCCGTATTGATCAAATTATTGATGCTACGGCGGGTTGTGAGCGTTTAAGTTTTTTGGATGCATATTCTGGTTATCATCAGATCAAGATGGCAATTAAGGACCAGGAGAAGACGGCGTTCATAACTCCCTTTGGAGCCTTCTGCTATGTATCTATGCCCTTTGGGCTCAAGAGTGCCCATGCAACTTATTAACGATGTGTACAGAATTGCCTTCATAAACAGATTGGCCGTAATGTACATGCCTATGTGGATGATATTGTGGTTAAGTCAAGGGAAAAGGAGAATCTCATTGACGATTTGAAGGAAACCTTCAATAACCTGAGGACGTACAAGATGATGCTCAACCCGGCCAAGTGTGTCTTTGGTGTACCGGCTGGCAAGTTATTGGGTTTTCTGGTGTCCAATAGGGGAATTGAGGCTAATCCGGAGAAGATCACAGCAATCACCTCCCTGGCTAAACCGAAGTGTATCAATGATGTTCAACGCCTGGCAGGCCGGATTGTCGCGTTAAGCCAGTTTATCAGCCGCCTTGGTGAGAAGGTGATCCCTTTATATCAGATGTTGAAGAAGACGGATCAATTCGTCTGGAGTTCTGCCGCTGATCAAGCGTTGGAGGACTTAAAGCGGCAGCTGGCCAATCCACCTATGCTCGCCACTCTAATTGACAAGGAGCCATTGCTGTTATATGTTGCCGCCAATGCTCGTGCAGTCAGTGTGGCTATTGTGGTGGAGCGAAAGGAGACAGGCAAGGAGCATCCGGTTCAGCATCCGTTTTACTATATCAGCGAGGTGCTTATTGAGTCCAAGCAACGATATCCGCATTGGCAGAAGCTGGTATATGGTGTTTTTATGGCAAGCCGGAAGCTTAAGCAGTACTTCCAGGGATATCCTATCACAGTGGTCAGTTCCGCTCCCTTGGGAGATATAATCCAGAATCGTGAAGCAACTGGCCGAATTGCCAAGTGGGCTATAGAGCTTGGGCCGCACGGATTGAAATACGTGCCTCAGACGGCGATCAAGTCTCAAGCACTTGTTGATTTCATCAGTGACTGGACAGAACTGCAAGCACCTGAAGAGAAGCCGGATCGCACATATTGGACTATCCATTTTGACAGGTCCAGGCAATTGGAGGGCTCGGGGGCTGGAGTCGTATTAACTTCCCCACGAGGTGATAAGTTTTGTTACGTTCTCCGCTTAATGTTCCCTTGTACTAACAATGCAGCTGAGTATGAAGCCTTGCTCCATGGTCTCCAGATGGCTAAGGTGATGAATCTAAGCCAAGTTAAGTGCTTTGGTGACTCGGACTTGGTGGCTCAGCAGGTGTCTGGCACTTGGGATTCCAAGGACCCACTCATGGGAGCATATCGTCATGAGGTGGATGTTGTTGCAGGTCACTTCAAAGGTTATCAGGTGGACCATGTCGACCGCCGGAAGAATGAAGCGGCAGACGCTTTAAGCCGGCTGGGCTCTCAACGCAAACCGGTCCCGCCTAACATTTTCTTGGATGTGCTGCATAACCCGTCGGTCAAGCTCCCCGGTGAAGAGGATTTGGCTATTCCTGATCCGGAGGCTCAATTGGTGGCAGCTCTTCGTGTTGTTCTGGATTGGACGATTCCTTATCTTGCGTGCTTGAACCAGGGCGAGTTACCAGAGGATGAGATTCTGGCCCGACAGATAATCCGGCGATCCAAGTCCATGACTATTGTCAATGGCGAGTTGCATCATTGCAGTGTGTCAGGGGCGTTTCAACGCTGTGTGTCCCCTGAGGAAGGCTGTGAAATCTTACGCGAGATCCACGAAGGAGATTGTGGTCACCACGCCGGTTCAAAATCTTTGGTGGCGAAAGCGTTTCGTCACGGCTTCTATTGGTTGACTGCTCATGCTGATGCGGAAGATCTGGTCAGACGATGTGACGGCTGCCAAAAGTTCTCAAGACGTGCTCATGTGCCGGCTCAAGAATTGAGGATGATTCCAATCACTTGGCCGTTCACGACTTGGGGGCTGGATATGGTTGGGCCTTTCAAAAGGTCCAAGGACAAGAAAACCCACCTTCTGGTGGCGGTTGACAAGTTTACAAAGTGGGTGGAGGCAGAACCCGTTAGCAAGTGTGATGCGGCCACGGCGGTTCAATTCATCAAGAAGGTGATTTTCCGGTTTGGCTTTCCACACAGCATCATCGCTGATAATGGTACCAATTTGTCCAAAGGTGCTATGAAGGAGTTCTATCAACGAGAGCACATCCGACTTGACGTTTCATCAGTGGCTCACCCCCAGTCCAATGGTCAAGCAGAGAGGGCTAATCAAGAAATCTTGCGAGGTATCAAACCCCGGCTTATGGTTCCTTTGCATAGAACACCGGTCTGTTGGGTGGAAGAGTTACCATCTGTATTATTGAGCATCAATACTACACCCAATAGATCGACATGATACACACCGTTCTTCATGGTCTATGGAGCGGAGGCGGTTCTCCCCAGTGATATCCGTCATGATTCACCTCGCGTAGCGGCTTATGTTGAAGCGGACAATGAGGTAGCACGGCAAGATGCTTTGGACCTATTGGACGAGGAGCGTGACATAGTAGCTGCCCGCTCGGTGATTTACCAATAGGATCTTCGTCGTTATCACAGTCGCCGAGTCAGAACCAGAGCCTTTCAAGAAGGAGATTTCGTACTTTGGCTCATCCAAGACCAGACTGATATGCACAAGTTATCCCCACCTTGGGAGGGACCTTTCGTGGTCAGCAAGAATCTGCACAACGGGTCATACTATCTGATCGATATTCGAGAGCATAAAGACTCACGTACATCAGAGGAGGAGAGCAACAGGCCGTGGAACATAGCTCATCGTCGGCCTTACTATACCTGAGCCATTGGCTCTACTTATGTACATACTATGACAATGTATATATTATGATCAATATAATAAACCGGAGCCTCAGCTAAAGCGGGGTCTCTGTTCTTTTTACATCATGCGTGGTTACATGGAGTTATCTGTCCTAAAATGGCCTCCGGTTTACCCCTTGAGTTAGCTTTTTAAAGCTTCATATTATATCACTTGGGGGCTTGGTCGTATCCGAACCAATGCAACACATTTTGATAGGCGAAAGCCATGAGATCACTTGGGGACTTGGTCACGTCTGAACCAGTCACGCCTCTTGGTCGGCCTAAGGCCACAGAATCACTTGGGGGCTTGGTCGAACCCGAACCATTGCTACACCTCTTGATCGGCATAATGCCATTGCATCATTTGGGGACCCGGCTGACTTGAACCATAGCTACGCCTATAGGGAGCTTGGTCGTGTCCGACCATGGTAATGCCACTTGATCGGCTCAATAGCCTCTTTTTGCAAATGGTTTTATCATTGCCTTTGCTTGAAATTTTCTTTGATAAATATTTATTTTTGTTGTGTTTTTAAACCGACAATTCTTAAGCCGGTTCAACTGTCAATCGACGGAACACGGTCCATTCTTAATCCGGAGACTATTTGCCCGGTTTAATTTTTTGTTAACATCCTATTATGGAGTAACACGGTGTTTATCATAACCCGGCATGGTTTACATGGTAAACCGGCGTTATATATACAGGAGTGGTGTTCTCCTCTGATGGTATAGGTTCATAAACCTCCGCTTTATGATTGGCCAAGCCAACTTCATGCCCAACGATGGCAGGTATTATGTATCATAAGATTTGATCATGTGTTTAAATTTAAGATATTTGATTTCATATATATAGAAATCATAATCTGCCTGGCGGTACAACCGTGGCGGTGCTTTAAGATCTTTTGATTGCAGAAAATACTTTGACAATTTCATCACCCAAAGGAAGCACAAGTTGTAGTGGTTATGCATGAAGGCATATCAAAATCAAGAGTATCGGCTAGCCTATTACAAGGCAACACGGTGCCCAAATAAGATCATTGTTCTTTTCACAGAATAGGAAGGAGAAGCAATTTAAACTGGATTCCGGTTCAAGCTTGGTCATTAGCCTGGCCTAATGGTTACGGGTCATCTCGCGCCGCTTCAACCTCTGCTTCTCTACCCAATGGCTGGAATCAATAGTTGTCCAGTCGATTCCCATTAATGCTTGAAAGACAACTTCATCATGGATCAGCAATGACGGTTCAATATCAGGAGTGTAAGTATGCTTACGGATTGGAGGGATAAGATTTTCCGCTTGAGGAATTGGTGCAGCCACTCGCTTGTTTTGGTCATCATATTGGGCTTGATAATGAGACAAGTCTGCCTCTTCAACCAATTGACAAGCTAGAGGACGCACCTCCCGGTTTAGGGCTCGCAGATCCGCTTCGCTAAACTGTGACCCATCTTCCTTCAAGCTGGGATAGCCCTGAGCTGCTTCAATAGGGTCGAAATCTGGCACCCACGCTTTTGCCCAGATCAAGGCATTTATAGCACCAGTCCGAGCAGCAGATTTTTTCAGTTCTTCAACCCAGGCAGGAAGCATAGGCAGCCTTATAAGGGTGTCTTGGATAAAGGAGGGAGCCGGATTGTTGTGGGATGCAGTAGAGATGATCCATTGCGCACCAGTATACAATTGCTCGATCAATGTGTAGGCGGCTTTCAATTTCTTCCGCACATCCGACCCCAAGTGACCAATGCGTGTCCCTGAAATATTACAAAGGGTTAACAAACCAGCAGCTCTATAAGATGGCCAAGTCAATCCAGAAATCAAGCTGGCTTACCGAATATAGCAGCGGTCATGGCATGCACTTGTCGCTTTACGCTGGTCAGTTCGTCCACTACCGGTTTAAGTGCAGCTTTAGCATTTTCTGCTCGTTTGGTTAAAGCGGCTTTCTTAGTGGCCCAATCCGCCTGTTCCTTCTTGAAGCCCTCCTTAAGTTGTTCCATGGTGCTTAAAGCGGTGGTCAATTCCTCTTTGGCTTTGGAGGTTTCAGCTTGCTGGGACTTCAGGTTTTCTTGCAGATCGGCGATTTGGTTTTCTCTTTTGTTCAGCTCAGCCTGCATATAGACAGTAATACGATTCAGACAACAGTACAAGAATTGAAGTACCAACCACATAAACAAGTTACGCCCTTGGTACTTGGGGGCTAATGCATATTTGCTCTTCATCCTACAATTGTTCGAAAAGTCCCAAGCTCAATACAAGTATTCAACATGGCACTTGGGGGCTAATGGCTATTTGCTCAATCAGTACCAATGATACATTTTTCTTACCTAAAAGTCCCGATTTAACTATACTAAGTTAAACCGGCCCTTGGGGGCTACATCAGCAAATTCAGAAACAATGAAGTTTCCCTTGGCAAGACACGGTTTAAGTTGAGATCTTAAACCGACCCTTGGGGGCTAGGGGAGTTGACAGATTAAAGTACAAAAGCAGATAAGCATAGGGAAATTACCTCATATTTCTCTTTCATCATATTAACTAGACCGACTTCATAGTCACGGCTGGTGTATAGCCAGTTCAGGAATCCGGAATGGAGATCTTGGGCGTTCAGAGCGGCATAAGTTGCCAGATCGGCATTCCATTTGCCTTTGCCAATGGCAGCAAATTCCTCTTTGGCAGTGTGCCTGGATAAAGCAATGGGGTTGCCTGGCTCGGTGCGACCAATGCCAGTAATAACAACTTCATCATCTCCTGCGGCGCCGGTTTGCACTAGGGCCGTCGACTTGTCAGTAGGCTTGGATGGACTGGTGGATCTATCAATTGGGACGGGACTTATGGGCTGATCAACAGGACCTGAGGTGTCAACATGTGGTTCTTCAGCAGCAAAATCATCATCTTGCAGTGGGGGGTCGTTTGGTACGTCCTCACAAATAGTCGCTTCAGGACCTGGTGTCTTGTCCGGTTCAGGAACAGTATCCTCTTCGGCCGCTTTGTCCAGGCGAGCCTTCTTGCTTGGCCTAGGCTTGGCCCTGAAAGAAATAAAGTGATCAATACATCATATGTTATAGTGTAATACATCAGAAGCGTCGTAAGAAATATGACTCACCCAAGCACGATTTTGAGCGGTGGCAGCTGGGTGGCTGATGACTCGCCAGACGATGAATGGGAGGTGCCCTAGTAATCGGAGTCAGATGGATTAAGAGGTTGAGGAAAACAGCCCGCTTTAGGACAAGCATTGACAAGAGAGTTAGAGACCTCTGAACGACGTTTCTGAACCGGACTGTTCAGTAAACCGGCGGAGGTAACTACTTGGCCGCTATGCCGAGTTGTGCGGCAAGCTTCATGCTGTTGTGTCTTCATAAGAAAGTATGGGTCCAAATAAGCAAGAGGATGAGAAAATTTAACTTTTCGGTTTGCCCGACGGATTTTTTGTGAAGGCAAAGGGGGCTGAATCGGAGGAGAGAACAATTACCTCTACAGCATCAACGCGACTGACTTCGGTGTCATCCTGGCAATAATCATCATCAATAAGGTGTGTGAAAAATAAGCCAAGTGAATCAAGCTCTACCTCAAGGTCCGGATTACAGCTGGCGGTTTGTTGATGGCATAGAAGGGAGCCAGGCCGGTTTGGGCGCAGGCAGCTTCCGGTTCATTCAGCATCTTTTTCACAGCTTCTGTGGCTTCGTCTTCTGAGAGCTGGATGTCAATGTGTCAAAGAGGGTCTTTCTCACTTCCTGTGTACTCGCACATTAAACCAGAACGCTGACTCAAGGGCAGTATACTCCATGATATCCAGCAGCGGGCAAGGTCGACCCCGGTCAGTCCATTAGCCATGAAGGCCCTAAGTTCGGATAATTGAGGAGCATATTTGGTTCTCTCTTTAGCGGTCAGTCTTTGTCGGAAAGGATGTGTGTTGCTAAGCCGCTCTGGACGGTAACCCGGCAAAGGATTTTCGTCAGAAGGAGAGGTATCTTTGTAGTAGAACCATGTTTGATTCCACTCTTTGGGATGGCTGTGCAGTTTGGCGTGAGGGTAAGTGACCTCTTTCCTCTTTTGAATCGCCATACCGCCTAGCTCTGTGTTGGGACCGTCAGTAAACTCAGTACGACGGTTTAAATGGAAGCAATCTCTGACTAATTCAACTGTGGGCTCCTCTTGAAAGAACACCTCACAGAGCACTTGAAAGTGACAGATGTTGGTTACGGAGTTTGGGCCTATATCTTGCGGATGGAGTTGGAAATTGGCTAGGACGTCCCGGTAAAATTTTGAACTGGGAGGATTGAAGCCCCGGGCTAGATGATCAGCGAAAACAACCACCTCTCCCTCTTTTGGCTCGGGAGGACATTCTGTGCCTGGGACCCTCCAATGGATAACATCCTGTCTGCTTAAAGCGCCAGTCTTGACTAAATTGGTCAGTTGAGTTTCAGTCACACGAGAAGGTACCCAGTTGCACTAGTACACTTGTTTGGCCATAGCGCAGTCTGCAAAGTAGCAATTGCCGGTTCAAGAAGATATTGGAAAGGTATACCCTAATGCGTATATTACTAAACCGGAGACAGTTATTTTCTAACCCGGAGTTTACAAAGCGGCATGGTCTGGATAAGGAATTTCGGCGGTTCAGCCAGGGGACTAATGGTACATATACCGGTTTGTCAATTTTTCTACAAAGTTAAACCGCCTGGTCTAGAAACATTGAAAAATCAAGATCACGGATGATTGTGTGCGCAAAATAGGTTTCACAAGATAGCACTACAATTTTGGATCTAAAGCATGTTCAGAAAGAGGAAAAATATTCAAGGTTCAAAAAAAAAGAGAGCAGTATCGAATCAATGGGCAGAGATACAAGCAGATCTATGGTCTTGAGGCATATAAGTGAAGGCGGATGCTAAAAACTACCGCTACACAGAGCAAGAATTCACAGGTTCATCTAAGATCTATCATATGAGCACGAAGCAGACGATGAACACTGAAGAACTTGGAAACCCTACAACGGATCTACAGAGGGAAAAGTGAAGAACTCACCGGAGTCAAGGAAGAGGCAGAAGATCGCCACGATGCTCTGGTACAATCAGGGTGATGTAGCGGCCAAGGTTGGAGCAGAGGTCGTCGACGGCGGTGGAGCTCTGAGGTTGGACGACACGAGGAAGACGAAGCAGAAGGGCACGGAGGGGAAAGAGAAATGACCCTTCGGTCCTATTTATAAGGCAAGGGACATGTGTCAGGCGCGATAATCAAGGGACCGTGGGTTTGGAAACGGAGCTTTCGTCTCGATTGTCGTAGACCTGTTAAACGAAAAAGGTATCATGGATAAGTTTCTTTATAACAGGTGACACCACGCCGGTTTACAACGACCAGAGAAGATGGCATCACGGCGGTTCAACAAACTACAAGAAGATGTTGAAGATGAAGATTTTTTGCTAAGGATTGACATGAACCTGTTCAAATCAATCTGGGGCCTAATGTTGGGGATATTACTACTGGGAGTAAACCGGCCTATCTGGGCCTGGTTAACTTTGCCAATAGTTAAGTATATTAAAGCCCAAGAAGGCAGATGAGGGCTAAGGGCCCATAGTCGGTTCAAGGCCTGTAGCCGTAAACCGGCATCGGTATGTAACTTGTGTTGTAAGTTAGGAATAAGTAGAGACCAAACCGGACATGTCTATAAGCCGGTATTGGGACTCTGTAAACCGACGGGCGTCACCTGTGTATATAAGGGGACGACCCGGCGGCGGTTCATGAGGACAGACAACAACTCGAGACCTAGGCGAAGCTTGTTTGCTCCCTTGTCATCGAAACCCCATCAATTCCATCACAACTAGACATAGGCTTTACCTTCATCGAAGGGGCCGGACTAGTATAAACTCTCTTGCGTCCCTGTGTCCGCTTTAACCCCTTCAAGCTAACCCGTCGCGATGGCTCCACGACTAAGTCCTTTCATGAGGACATCTGCCGTGACAAAACCACGACAGGGATGGTGGTTCATGTAAAAAAAATATCTTTCCTTATCTTATCGACTTCGGCCTTTCGAATACAAGCTAGAAACCAAATGGAACATGCAACCACATATGACACCGCGAAGTTAAAGCAAGCACCTGGGGTGGTGGTTCATTGCGAGCGAGGTCATCAACTCCAGAGCTACGTTCCCCGTCTCCATCTGCTGACACTGCACCCATTAAAGCGTTGAGACGTGTCTTGCCTAGCCGCACAACAAGCTGGAGTGACTTATCTCTTTTCTTTTTGGCTTCTCTCATGGCAGCAGAGTCTGAAATACCCTTGCATAAAAACACAACAGTGAGAGTAAGGGTGAAGTGTGTGCAGAACTAGTGCACTGTAAAAGTAGCAGATAGCAGGTGGCTGAAAAATAAATGGCAGGAGACATATGATAGCTCTACAACATTGCATGGCAAACAAAATTAGATTCTACTCCGTATGATTTTGTAATATATGAGCATAGGAAATGCAGGTACTCCTCCAGCACACCACCACATGTGGTCATATCTAAGATAACAGTCGACTAAAAATAAATAGGTCAGACGATTTTTTTAATGAACCGTCCGATCTATAAGGAACGGGCAGATGGCCTTCGTCTACCTCCTGCCAGTCACTGTTGACGATCTTTCTCAAACCGCCAGCGACCATCGGCCCATACCCCTGCCTCTGCCGCCCCGCCCTCCCATCGACCTCACACCACCGCCGTGCTTGGCAGCGCCCCCAGGCCATCCCTTTAATCCTGGCCGACCTCCAGATCGGGCGCCAGTAGCTCTAGGCCGCACACGCCCCTAAGATAAACACCAAGGCGCTGCTTCCCCGGCGTATAGGCGTACTAGCGCCTGTTACGCCGGGGAATGCTTCCGTTAATTGGGAATCAACTGGCCAAAAATTGAAATTCAGGGGGGCGACGGACCTCTAGCTAAGGTGAAATAGTATATGAGGAGAAACCTTGTGCATCGCGAGTTACTAGGAACATCTAGTATCAATAAGAAGCGGTCAACTAGTGTCTTCTATGGGATGAATACCGTGCAAGCAGAGATGTAAGATTTGCACGAATAAGGGAAGAGGAGTACCTTTTTCGGTTGCCAGTGTGGTCACCCCCACATGTCGCGCTGATCTTCTTGTTTTTACCGGGGAAACCGATGTTCTCGAGGGTGCATGCTTGGACGAACCCATGGCCAAATTGTTAACGGTGTTGCCGTGGCCGTATGTCGGCGGAGGGGAAGCAGATCCGAGGCGGCGAAGGACGGCATGGTTGAACTGGCTCGGGTACGGACGGCTCGGCCTCGGCTTCAACTACTAGCCGTGGAGGGCGTTGCGGTTGAGGTTATGGTGGACGACGACATCGGGGTATCGACTCCAGCGTGATGGAGGAGGGAGGCGGTTGATGGGTGGGATGGGGTGGCGGATGGAGGACGCTGGGGTTTCGCGGCTGGTGGAGAGGTAGTTTTCGCGCCCACGGAGAATGAATGGGGAATCGGACGGGTGGGGGGAACCATGTTTCGGTCTGCGACGCGCTTGTTTTTGGCTTTTTTGAACAGAAGATGGGACGCGCTTGTTTGAAATTTGGGGAAAGTACAAACTTTGCCCCCCTCTTAAATTTTCGGACCTACTGCGGGTCGGGGCTAGGATGGTAATCCCAGGTGTCCCAAATAGTGGGCGGGAGCGATTTCGGCCGCGCGCATGTGTGCTTAGGCGCCATTGTGTATGAATGTTTTTCGTATGCGGTTGCGTGGTGTAGATGAAGCTACAAACCTACCCCGGTTTAGACCTTTGGATGTCGGGCCGGTAGGTTTCACGGGTCAGAGTTATTAGAAAAGTAATTTCCTTGTACTACCAAACATTGGTCTCACGCGGTTTCGGGCGAGTAGAGGCTCTTTTGGTGCTTCGTTCGAAATTTTGAAACACAAGCATTCACGTTTAGAGTACTCTTGAACTATGAGGATTGACCTAAATATACAACGTTATATTTGACCTTGTATGTTTGAAAACCTCATTTAATTATCCACTTCTTTTTGAAACTTTGACACTTGAAAATCCTATAACTACGATTATTTTGGAATGGAGGAGCTAAATTTGAATCTATTTTGTACACGACTACATATGCTATTATGTACAAAATCAGAGCAAAGATTGGTGCCCCCATAATTTAGGTATGGTTTACAAATGCCATGATATCAAATTCAAATAATTGAATGGACTTCATGTTGAATTCGATTTTTTAAACCACCTTAAGTTGAATTCAAATGTATGCTAGTTCATCGGTAGTAGCTATTTATAATGTCCATTGTGTAACTTTCGTATGTATAATGTGCTTTACACACACAACATGAACTATACTCACGTTTATATTCGATTGCTAAACCGATGCATTGTCTGGAGTTCAAATTACTAACTATGTGGATCAATTGTGTCGAATAATAACATAGACATGCTCAAATTCGATAGAATCTAGATGTCTGATGGATCAATGACCGCTCCTTACGCGAATTGCAAATATCATGATCCCATCCTAATATTTGAATACAATTTATATCTTTAATCAATGTGTAGAGCAGTCTTTTACGTGTAGTTTCACTCTCCATCGGTGGTCTCTCACACATGCTCACACACTCTCTCCCGAGGTGTCTTTCTCGCACACATGCTCTAGATATAACCCTCCCTCTCTCTCGTAACCATTTACAACTGTTTTCACTAACCTTTATCACAAGCACTCTTCCTCTCGCAAACATACACACACACAATCCTCATCGACCCTTTCTATATACATGGACCTGCCTACGCGTCTCATGTACGCACATTATCTTTACGCCTGTCTCTCACGCATTGTCTCACACCTCTCTTCCTAATCGACGAGTATGATTCTAGCAGAGCATTCTGTAGGATGCCCCTTAAAGTTAGGTTGGATGAATAGTAATATTTGAGATAAAGGGGTTACCTTAGTCCGAGAACCTAGGGTTACAAATCCTAGCCGGCTTTGTCAGTGGACACAGAGTCCTTCACAATTCTGCTATCTTTGTCTTGTACGACTAGTCATCCATGGGTCTTCCTAAATGCGTCACGGGTCGACCAATGTGGCGCAGGACGGAACAGAATGATGTGCCTCACCTCGACCCACTGGACCTCACGCGGTGACACACCCTCTGCCCCCACTTCTCATTATCTTCTCACACCCACACATACCAACACAAACACCACACACACAGAAAATTTCTCCTGGTGCCTCTATTCCCCCCTTGCATATACACACTCAAGGGAATGGAATCTCTTGTCGTTACATCATATTCATCTCTCTCTCTCTAGACCACTCTCATTTCTCGTGCTATCTCTCCCACCCCCCCCCCCCCCGTCGGCCCCTCTATCCATGCCTCTCTCGAATACGTAATACACACACATACCTCTCTAGGCCCCGCCAAATGCATCAACTATACATTCACACATGATACATCACGTACCCCATTGATCTAAAAAGCCCTCTCTTCACATTTATTTTTCATACAACATTCCTTTTGAATAAAGTGTGGCCAAAAAATATTTTAGAGTTTCTACATATATACAACATTACAAAGTTATATGGAGGAGTACGAATGCTAATTTGCATTGCATGGTGCCCACAATGATATTTATTCTGCACTATGAATTTGTATATTTTTATACTATATACAAAGTTAGTCATAATAAAGAGAAATGAAGAGCATCTCTCTCTCCATCGCATACCCCCCTGTACGCCCTTTCACGTATGCACACAAAACTATCTCCAGGTCCTCTAAACGTAAGCCCCCCCAGAAAATTCAGGCATGTTTCATCTTTCTCTCGCGATATATGCAACGACGATCATTGTATTTGAAGCGAAAGCACGATACGCACATTGGACCTAAGAATCCACTCATTACGGTCACCATTTATGTTTAGTGGTTATTATCCAGTCACGGGCTCACCGTACAACTCTGTATTTGCTCATGACATGACTAGTTGACCAGATAAACGCTCCACGTGGCACCTCTAGTGTTGCATCACATTATCTCACTACCATCGTGCCCACCTGTCGACTTGTATCTACTCTACATCTACACTCTTATAAAATACATAAAATACACTCTTATAAAAAATAGAGTTGGTGATGATGGTGTGCGTGCCATCCTGCAATGTGGGTTGTCCGATTCATATCTGACGGATAGGAAAGAAACTATGGCAATTTTGCAAAAAGGTACCCACACACCTCTCCACATTTGCAAATAAGGCCTTCCCTCGTTCATCCTTTTCTCTCACAAGATAAACAAGTCATACAAATGCATCTTGATGTTACGTGCAACGCACGGGCATCTTGGTAGTAAGAATGAAAACAAACGACAAAAAAATATTTGGACGGTGGTTCGAAGTCATGACGCGGGCACATCGAACAAGGTGGCCTTGTATTGGTATGCTAAGCCGTCTGTTTTAACACACAGGAGCTGGTGTGGTGATTATACACACACGCATGCATGCACACGAACTGCATCCACGCAACACTCACACAAACACATGCACCCACGCACGCACGCAACACTCACACGTACACACGCAGGCACGCGCGCACGCAACACTCACACGCACGCACGCACGCATGCATGCACACACTAGTACACCACACGACCAACACACACTCTCACGCTCAAGTGCTCAACCTACACGTGCATGCGCACACATCAGGCCCTGACAGACACATACACAACCATGTGATTCCCGCGCACGGGTTGGAGCCTTGTCACGCTTGCATAAATTTGTGTTTATCTGACCTTTCTCCTATGCGAACTGACAGGTGGGACCCACAATGAACGTGGTCAATTTAACTAGTCAACATGGCGCCACACAGACTATTTGGCCAGTCAACAGAGTGCAATCCGATGCTGAGCTGTGAGCAAGTGACCGTATAATCACCGCAAGACGTATATAGTGACCGTAATCAGCTTATTCTGAAGTTCGGTGACCGTATTACGCTTTTCTCTCTGTAGGCCCTCCAAAACTACATCTCTACACGTTCTCGCATGTTACATCTAACAACTATGCAATACATCACTACTACTACACTCTAACACAATAAATCATATGTGTTTTTAGTTTTACTAGATATCATATTGTTACTTATAATTATTCAGTTTGCATACATTAAAATTTCCTTTGAAATTTACGGCCAGTATCATCTACCGCGCGGGAAAAATCCCGCCCTTTCCTTTTTAATCGGGTTTGTATCGATGGATCGTGCAAAACAGCAAAACTATACTAGTGTACTATACAGTACAAGTGACAGTTCACTGGGCCGTCGTGTCATCTACTCCTCCGTTGTAAGAGTGGAGCGCTCGCTTTCATAAATCTTCTAGTCCATTTCGCCGACATGTGGGACATCAAGCTACCGGGTCCATGTGCCATACCGGAATACAGTGCAGAGCAGCCGGGGTGAAGCACCCCAGTCATGGCGCCGGTGTAGTAATGAGCAATGAGGCGTCAAATCACAAAGCTGCACCTTTCCCATAGTTAAGTTGGAGGGACGAAGCAACCATCATTTCACTTGTTGTTGAATCCGCTTCTCCCTCATCTTCTTCAACTTAACCACGTGTTGCTTCTGCCGTTGTTCTGCCTCATGTGGGACGCGGATCGACTTGGTAAAGCACTGACACGTGGGACCGCATGTTAGCAAACCGTCAGGACAACGTCCTCCGAAAATAAGAAGCCTAATCCTAGACTTACAAAGGGCTACGTAGTTGCTCAAATAAGAAACCTCCCCCGCCATCCGCGCGGCAGAATCACCTCCTGTTTACTAATCTCGATTCTATAATTTTTTAGATCAATATAATTGAGATTTGTATAGATAGCACACAGGAGCAAAACCAAGTGGTACAGTTAAGGGCATCCACAATGTGTAGCCAAATGTGAAAATAGCTTTTGGCATTGTGGGAACCATTGTGGATGGTGTTGCCAAAGCCAAAAAGATGGAACCGAAGCTCCGTGATTGATTGATTGAAGGAATAGAAAAATGCAACGTCTCTCCTCTTTCTCCCATGCTTGGACGCATGTAGTACTACAGTATAGAGCATAGAGTCTACTCCCTTGTCCCTTCTATCACAAATCACAAAGCAGTGAGGCGTCAAATCACAAAAGCACGGACGAAGCAACCATCATTTCACTCTTCGCTGACTCCGCTTCTACATCGTCTTCTTCGAGAAGCCATCTCACCGCATTAGTTACTCCTAGTAGTACTAGTAAAGGACTTCCTGGATGCAAATAAGGCGGTTGTCTCGGCTTGCAGGCGGCACTTGCGAACGACTTACTGTGGTCTCCCTCAATGGTGTTCTCCATCGAACGCACTTCGCCAAACCACCACAAAAAAAACCGTCGACGTCACCGCAATGGGGAAGGAAGTCAAATATAGTTACTACCTCCATTTTTTTATACACCAGGCCAGTATATCAAAATTACAATTTGGAAAGGGCCACTAACAATAATCGAGGGAAAATTGATGGGGTTAGCAACCAAGGACATTAATATCCCCTGCATGCATGCGGAAGTGAGAAGGTTGGTTTGCATGGCGCTGCATTAATCAAGTGATGAGGAGTGAGATGGTTAGCTCTTTGGTCTTTGGAGAAGAAAATACGCATTAATTGACACGTGAAACGAGGATTTGTATCAATTAAATCTCGTGAAGGAAAACCCAGCCTTTCTTTTTTAACACTAGTACTCCTAGTACGTACGTACTTATCCTGTTTGGGTCTAGGCCTTGCATTGCCAAACTTCGCCACACATTTTTGCCAAGCTTGCCTAAAGTTTTCAAAATGAGAAGGAGGTACACTTGCGCACAGCTATCGCGGTCGCACCGCACCCTCACACGGTCGCTCCTGCACGCGCGGTCGCACCGCACCCTCACACAGTCGCTCCTGCACGCCGCAAACCCAACCAAGGGAACGCACCCTCACTGACACGTGCTGTCGCATGTGAACACACCCAACTCAGCCATCCTATCGCTGACACATAATTTTCGTTCATAGAGTATGTTTATCCAATCGCATGTTGGGGAGTATCCGTACGGCCCGTGCGGTGGTCTATTGGGGAAGAAGAAGAGGTGAGGAAGAAGGAAAGAAGGGTTAGGAGACGTAGGATATTCATCCAACCTCCTGAAATGGTAGACTGACCCAAGTCAGGCGACTTGCATAACAAATATATGTTTTTACACAACAAAAGATCCATGAAAACAACAACATAAAGAAAAACTATCACTGCTCGCGGAAAGAGACGGCCTCTTCGTCGTTGGCTGCCGGCGCGAACCAGCCGTCGCTACCGACTTGTGTCTCCGCATTGTGGTTGTCCTCGGCCTCCAGCTACTCGTTCAAGCGGAGCGTGCGGGCGCTCTGCACGGACGAGAGCACAGCCCGGTTCAAGTCGAGGACGTCTGGTTCCGCCTGCAGGAGGGCCTCGATGGCAGCGGCATCCGCGCGCTCCGCGTCGAGTCGAGCCTCCGCCGCCCGGTTCAAGTCCAGGAAGTCCGGTTCCGCCTGCAGGAGGGCGTCGATGAGAGCGGCATCCACGCGCTCTACATCGAGTCGAGCCGTTGCCGCCCGGTTCAAGTCCAGGACGTCCGGTTCCGCCTGCAGGAGGGCCTTGATGGCAGCGGCATCCGCGCGCTCCGCCTCAAGTTGAGCCTCCGCCGCCCGGTTCACATCCACGACATCCGGTTCCGCCTGCAGGAGAGCCTCGATGGCAGCGACATGCGCGCGCTCCGCGTCAAGTTGAGCCTCTGCCTCCCGGTCCTCCTTTAGTATCACCATGTTGAACCGCTGGTCCGCTGCACCATGCGGGACTCGGACGCCGGCACGAAGTCGACGTCCATCGTCTCATACCCATCGGGGGCCTTCTGTGCCGCGACCTCCGCCATGAACATTGGATCGGCTTCCTCCTCCTCGTAGCTTGGATCCAGAGAACTCGGGGATTGGCCCGCCGCAAAGTGAGCTTGTAAACGGAGGTCTGTGGCGCCGACCGCCACCGCGATTTCTGCGCGGCACTCCGGCGTCAACATCTTGTAGTAAGTGATCTTGCGGCGCACCATGGCTTTCCGGTGAACTAGGGGACGCTTGATGCGGGCTAGGGGATCGAAAGGTGGGGGAATGGGCTGGAGATTTGGTGTGGTTTTAGGGCAGTGGCTGGCGTAGGCCGAGCAGCGAAGGTTCTGGTGTGAATAGTGGTTTCGATGACGACCGGTCAATCAGTTGTGACTATACATCGCTCTTGTCGAGTTCGCGTTGCAGCTCGGCACGCTGGACCCTCCGCGTCGCTCACCGAACGGAACGCGCTTCGTCTTGCGTTTTCGCTCGCTTGTGGGACCGCAGTTGAGAGCAAACCGACGTCCCTCCCCATCCCCCGCCCGCGTCATTTATTATACCACCACTCCCTCCGTTTTATGTGGAGTAAATAAAAACATAGGGAATATTACTGCGGATGAGGATCCCCTGACGTGGCCGAACCCATTGAGTAACTAACATGCGGGGCCTATGTCGGGTGGTAGGTGCGACATATGCCAACGGGTGGCTTATCATTGTGGGAGCCAATAAGACGTCGCCGGTGCCTGGAAGCGGGGTCAGGCGGAGACATGCACGCCGGCGAATCTTACCCAGCTTCGGGGCTCTCCATGGAGATAACACCCCTACTGCTGCTCTGCGGGGTCTCCGCATGATCACTAGATGAACAAGTGGCTACAAGATGCTCCTTGAGCTGTTTGGTGAGAGGAAGAAGAAGGGCACGGCTAGCTCTCCTCTTCTCTCTACATGGTGTCTAAAACTAGCTGACATCAACCCTTTGCATGGGCGCCACGGGGGGTTTATATAGGCCTAACCCCCGGGGGTACAATGGTAATCCGGCTGGGCGCGGGCCCTAGCCATCAGTGTCTACGCCCGCCGGCTTCTGCGCCGGCTGCTGGGGCCTGCCGGCTGGTGGGTCCCGCCGGCTGCCGGCGCCGTGGTCGACAAGCTGGCCCCACTGCCAAGGGCCATGTCGGGGGCTGGTTACTGTTGCTTCAATCCTGATGATGAGGGCTTTGCCGAGGTCAGTGTGGCTACAGTGCCGCCGTCCGGCGGGCGATCACTGTAGCCTCACCTCGTCTTGTCTCATTAATGGGGCACCTCCTTCGAGGGAGGAAGCAAGCCGGCTATGGGTAGCCGGCTTTGTCTCGGGCCGACTGGGGGAGGCCTGGCCGCCTTCGGGTGTCTCTCTGCCTGAAGGGGCCCACCACCCGTGGGCCGTGCTGACAGCCCGTCGTGGATGGCGTCATGGTCAACATGGCAACAGTGTCGCACCGTACGGGTCATGGCCACCCCGTACGGCGCACTGTGCCAGGCGTGCTCCGGGATTCGGGGGTGGCAGGCTTTACTATAGCCACACCCTCATTGCCATGGAAGACGCAGTCGTAGGGGATGGCGACGAGGCAGGCGGCGCGGGGCTCGGGGCCAGCCTCGAGGACTGGGCGGATGACGATGAGGTCAAAGTCATTCCACACTGCCAGCCGGCACTTGATCATCAAGGGGCGGGCCCATCTGCCGCGTCGGCTGCCCGAGGCGACGCACTGAAACGCCGGGCCGCGTCGACCTACTTCGGCAGTCGGCCAAAGAAACCCAAGGGTACTGCCGCTGCGACCAAGCGAGACGAAGCGGCCGCGAAGGTGGCCCGCTTCCGCAAGGTGGTGAAGCAGCCGCAGATGGTTTCGGCGTAAGTGTCAAATGTCTTGTACTTTTGTTGTCTTCTTCGATTGAGGCTCTTCTAAACTTTTTCTTGGCTCGTCGATCAGGGCGCCGCTTTCCCTTGAGCGGGGTCCTGCCGGCTCCGTAGTCGGGCCGACTGGAGGGTCCTCGGGCTCCCGCCGCGTGGATCCCCGCGCTGACCTCATCGAGGCTACGGAGCGGAACGCGCGGGAGGCGCGGGAGGAGCAGGAGGCGGTGGAGCGAAGGGCCGCCCAGGCGGCGAAGGAGAAGTCGGCCAGGAGCAAGACGACGCGGCAGCCAAGGCCCGGCCGGAGGCGGCGGCCGCGGAGAAGGAGGCGGAGGCCTCACGTGACCAGCCTCCGCAGCTCGTCGTTCCCCTCCGCGCCGTGGCCCCCGACATCCCTGTGCCCCCGTCAGAGGAAGCCGACCACGACCGGTCGAAGACGGAGAGGAGGGAGGACAACGTGATCGTCCTGGAGGAGGCGCCGCGGACGGTGCCGACTGGAGCGGGCCAAAGTGGCCAACCAGCCGCGGTGTCAGAGCAGCCGGCCGGGAGCGAGCCGGTGGCAGGAGCCGGCCTCGAGGTGCAGCCGGCATTTCGCCGGCGCACAGGGGGAGCAACCTCCGTGCCGGAGTCGCACAGAGCTGCAGGCGCCAGCCTGACGGCGGAGGCCCTGGAGGTGGCCAGCGCCAGCACGTCCGAGTGGACGCCCAGCGGGGGGACGGCCGAGCTGAACGCGGCGGCCCAAGAGGTCCGGAACCGGCTTCAGGCCCAGGCCGCCTCGCTGCAGCGATATACCCAAGAGTTCCTCTCGACGCGGGCCATCATCCGGGTGAGTCTTTTGGCCTTGGTTGATTTGCTTTTTTATTTCTTCCGTGGGGGCACGTCAGCGCACCCACTGGGTGTAGTCCACGAGTTCCGAGTCGGCTGCTGAGCAGGCGGCTTGAAACTTACTAGGTCCTGACAGCTGTCTTATTCTTGCATCCTGTCTGCTCTTCCAGGAATACAATAACCTCCGCGATGATGCCTTCAACTCCCAGGCTCAGGAGCTGAGCCAGAAGGCCGAGGACCTGACCAACAGCCGGAGTGCGTGCTTTGTTTCCTTCGTCTCCTGTGGGGGCGCGTCAGTGCACCCACTGGGTGTAGTCCCCGAGATTCGGGCCGACTGCTGAGCAGTCGGGTCGGATCTTCCCCGACGAATTCTTCCTTATTGATTTCTCCTTTTCCTTCATGCTTGCAGGAGCCAACGCCGACTTCAGGGAGCAGCTCGGCGGGGCCCAGACCGCCCTTCGCGCCAAGGAGGCCGAGTGCAGCGCCTTGGGCCAGGAGCGCGATCGTCTGGCCAAGAGATTAGCCGACCAGGAGGACAGCCACAAGGCGGCCCTGAAGGCTGTGCAGGACGGCGAGGCCTCCCTCAAGGCCGAGTATGAGACCGAGGCAGCGGGCTGGGCCGAGGAGAGACAGGCGCTGAGCCAAGGCTATAGCGGAATTCAAGATTTGATCGATGGTAGGCCGCTTTCTTCTTTGCTTCTTTGCATGCCCTTTGTCATCTGGCTTGTCTTTTGATTTTGAGCCGCCGCTTTCTTCTTTGCGCAGATTACTTTCCCGGCTACTCTGTTGCCGCTACCCAAGCCATCGAGGCCTACCGTGATGCACGGTGACAGGAGGGGGTTGAAATTGCGCCGGATGCGGGCCGCTCTCTTGAGGAGCAGCTCTTGGCGATTCAAGACCGTCTGCAGCCGGCTCACCGCATGCTCCGCCGTCTTCAGCGCGCCGGGGCACAAGTGCTGGCCGCCCTCTGGCCTGGCGAGGCAATTCCCCGCACCTCGAGTCGGACTGCCGACTGGCTGGAGGTTGCGGTTGGCCGCTTCGAGGCTTGGAAGGCATCGGCGGCCCGGCTTGGTGCTGGGTGGGCGCTGGAGTTCGTCCGAGCCTGGTATCCCGGGTTGAACCTGGACCAACTACGCACCTGGCGTCTGGAAGCCGACGAGGGGATGGAGGAGGTGCGGCCGACTATCGCTCAGCGTGCCTCGACGATCGCCGAGTGCACTGACATCAACGCCTTTGCTCCTGAGATAGATGACAACGGCGTTGCCCAGCCGGAGGAATGGTTCGGGCTGGACCCGACAGAGGGTGAGGACTCGGCGGAGGAGATCACCTCCAGCGATGAGGGCGAAGGGGAAGAGGGAGAGGGTGGTGAAGACGTCGAGCCAGCCGGTGAAGCGACCAGCCAGCCTCAACCTGATCGTGCCTCCAGCAACGAGGCGCGTGCTAGCGTGCCTTCTGCGGGAGGTGGTGATCCTGCCAAGGTTCGCCAGCCGGCCACTCCTCCAGCCAGCACTGCCGTCTCTACCGACCTGCCCGACTCGCCAGAAGTTCCCTTGGCTTAATCTGCCGTCCTTGCTTTCCTGCTTGTTATGCTTTCGGACAAATATTTATTAATTCGCGCAGTTCCACCCACTGAGGGTGTATTCAAACTTACGTTGGACGCCAACCTTGCGAAGGCTTTTGTGTAAATATAATCATGTGTGTGTTTGGCTTCCATTCACGTGCTTCCTTGGCCTCCGCCTCCGTGTACATGGTTACCCGAGGCGAGTCGAACTCGATGTCAGTTGGGATGACCGCCTCGGCACCATACACGAGGAAGAAAGGAGTGAAGCCGGTTGACTTGTTTGGGGTAGTGCGCAGACTCCAAAGGACGGCCGACAGCTCATCGAGCCAACGGCCGGCCGAATGCTCCAGTGGCACGACCAGTCGGGGCTTGATGCCGGAAAGGATGAGGCCGTTGGCTCGCTCGACTTGGCTGTTTGACTGTGGGTGGGCAATGGACGCTAAGTCCAGTCGGATGCCCTGCGTCGCGCAGAAACATGCCAATGCTCCCTTGGCATAATTCGTACCGTTGTCGGTGATGATGCTGTGTGGCATGCCGTACCGAGTTGTAATATCTGCGATGAATGTCACGGCAGTCGGCTCATTCAGCTTCTTGATCGTCTTTTCTTCAATCCATTTGGTGAATTTGTCCACAACGACAAGCAGATGTGTCAAGCCGCCGCGCGCCGTCTTGAATGGGCCCACCATGTCCAGTCCCCAACGGCAAAGGGCCAAGTGAGGGGAATGGTCTTGAGTGCCGAAGTCGTTAGGTGTTGCTTGGAGCTGAAGACTTGGCACCCTTTGAAATGTTTAACTAACTCCTTGGCGTCGTCCAAAGCAGTCGGCCAAAAGAATCCATGGCGGAAAGCTTTGGCGATGAGTGATCTTGAGGCCGCATGGTGGCCGCATTCGCCTTGGTGGATGTCCCTGAGGATTGCTATGCCCTTCTCTTGCTCGACGCATCACTGGAAGACTCCAGTGACATTGCGCCTGACGAGCTCTCTGTTGACGATTGTGTGTGCTCCGGCTCGGCATTGGACTTGTCTTGCCTCTGTCTCGTCAGTCGGCAGTTCTTGGTTTATCATGAAGTTGAGGATGGGCTGGGCCCATGATGGAGCCGTGACTTCTTCTTTTGCCAACACGGCTACTGCGCCCAGGGCGGGCGGGCTGGGTGGTGAAATGCTGGAGTCGGCCACCGCTTGTTGCGTTGGTGCAGTCCCCGGGCCGACTACCGTAGTCCCCGAGCCGGGTTCAGAAGTCCCCGGGTCGGGTGTAACTACGGAAGTCCCCGAGCCGCCTACTGAAGTGCCCGGGCCGCCTGCTTGGTTCTTCAAGCCGGATCCGGCTGCGTCGGGGTTAGGCGGCACGAAGATGGAATCGGACTTTCGAGACGGCTTGATAGACGGCTTGAGAAGGCGTTGCAGAGAGACGCCGGTTGGTATTGCCTGCCGGGTGGAGCCTATTCGAGCCAGGGTATCTGCTGGCTCGTTGTTGGCTCGTGGTACGTGGAGGAACTCGCATCCTTCAAAGTACCCGGTGATCTGCTGAACGAGGAAGCGGTAGCTTGCCATATTTGCGTCCTTGGCGCCCTAGTCGCCGGATGATTGCTGGACTACCAAGTCCGAGTCGCCGTAACACAGGATCCGGCGGATGCCGAGTTCTTTGGCAAGCCGGAGCCCGTGTATGAGCGCCTCATACTCGGCCACGTTGTTGGAGGCGGCAAAGTGAATTTGCAGTGTGTATCTGAGCTTGTCGCCTTTGGGGGAGGTGAGGATGACGCCGGCTCCCAAGCCGGTGCGCATCTTGGACCCGTCGAAGTGCATGCGCCATTGAGTGGAGTCGGGAGCCAGCGGCAGGTACTGGGTCACGGCCCAGTCGACGAGGAAGCCGGCCAATGCTTGGGACTTAATGGCGGTGCGAGGCTGGTAGAA
Source organism: Aegilops umbellulata (assembly GCA_032464435.1). Taxonomy (NCBI): domain Eukaryota; kingdom Viridiplantae; phylum Streptophyta; class Magnoliopsida; order Poales; family Poaceae; genus Aegilops; species Aegilops umbellulata. The sequence continues at coordinate 328,694,552 of CP136056.1, read as the reverse complement.
GATCGTGTAAGGGGCCAGCTCGATGGCCAATTTCGCCACCCGGCCGGATGCATCCCGGCTGCCTATGATCTCGGCAAGCGGGGCGGTGCATACGACCGTGATGGGGTGCTCTTGAAAGTAGGGCTCCAGCTTCGTGGCGGCGAAGTACACGCCATAGCACATCTTCTGGTAGTGCGGGTAGTTCTGCTTTGACGTAGACAGCACCTCACTCAAATAGTACACCGGCCTCTGGACCGGCTGGGCTCGGCCCTGTTCTGGGTGTTGGACTACGATGACGGTGCTAACCACCTGGCTGGTTGCGGCAATGTAAAGGAGCATGGGCTCTTTCTCAGTTGGCGCCGCCAGGACAGGCGGCGTGGCCAGCATCTTCTTCAGCTCGCGAAAAGCTTGGTCGGCCTGGTCATTCCACTCGAAGTGAGTGGTCTTCTTCATGAGGCGGTAGAGGAGGAGAGCTTTCTCTCCAAGCCGGCTGATGAAGCGGTTCAGGGAGGCCAAGCACCCGATAAACTTCTGGACGTCTCGCAGTTTGGTGGGAATCGCCATTCTCTCAATGGCCTTGATCTTCACTGGGTTGCATTCGATGCCGCGTTCGGAGACCAGGAAGCCTAGAAGCTGGCCGGCTCGCACTCCGAACACGCATTTCTCGGGGTCGAGCTTGATCTGGAACCGGCGCAGGTTCTCAAATGTTTCCTTGAGGTCTTCCAGCAAGGTGCCACGCTTCTCCGTCTTCACCACAATGTCGTCCATGTAGACGTGGGCATTTCTGCGGAGCTGCTTGAGGAGGCACTTCTGCATGCAACGTTGAAAAGTGGCACCAGCATTTCTCAAGCCGAATGTCATAGTCAGGTAGCAGAAAGCTCCGAATGGCGTGATGAAGGCGGTCTTCAGGCGGTCAGCTGGGTCTAACTTTATCTGATGGTATCCTGAGTAAGCATCCAAGAAACACAACAGCTCACATCCGACTGTGGAGTCTATCACTTGGTCAATCCTTGGCAGGGCAAAGGGATCTTTGGGGCAGGCCTTGTTGAGGCTCGTGTAGTCTATACACATGCGCCACTTGTTGTTCTTCTTCAGCACGAGGACCGGGTTGGCGAGCCATTCTGAAAAGAAGACCTCCATGATAAAGCCGGCCGCCAAAAGCCGGGTTATCTCCTCTCCTACGATTCTTCTCTTTTCCTCCGACAGTCGGCGGAGGGGTTGTTTGACTTTTTTTGCACCTTCTCGGACGTGTAGCTTGTGCTCGGCGAATTCCTTCAGAACACCCGGCATGTCCTTGGGGGACCATGCGAAGATGTCCCGATTCTCACGGAGGAAATCGATGAGCTCGCCTTCCTATTTGCTGTTCAGGTTTGCCCCAATGACGGCAAACCTTTCTGGGTGCTCGGGGTCAAGAGGTATCTTCTTTCTTTCCTTGGCCGGCTGGAAGGAACCTTGGGCATCACACTCCTTGGGATCGGGGGACAGGGCCGGCTGCTCGCCGGCCATGGCCACGACTCGGTCCAACATCTTCTTTTCTTCGGCAATCACAAGGGACTCGGCCAGCCGGCTGCTGGCTGTTGTGCACTCGGAGGATTTCTTGTAATCGCTGGCTATGGTGATGATGCTCTTGGTGCTCGGCATCTTCATCTTGAGGTAAGCGGAGTGGGGAACAGCCATGAACTTGGCCAAGGCAGGACGACCGAGCAGTGCATGGTAGGGGCTCTCAAGGTCCACCACTTCAAACCAGATGGCTTCCCGGCGGAAATGATCCTTGTCCCCAAAGAGGACATCAATCTTGATCTTGCCAATGGGGGCGCAGGACAGGCCGGGTACAATGCCATGCAACACAGTCCGAGTAGGCATGACTTGCTTTGTCTTGATGTTCAGCTTCCCCAGGGTGTCACGGTATAGGATGTTAATGCTGCTCCCGCCGTCTATCAGCACGCGGGAGAAACGGGCGGCGCGTCTGTCCATTGCAAGGGTGGCATCCAGAACCAACGCATAAGAGCCGGGAGATGGCATCACCTCTAGGTAGTCGGCCCGGCTCTAGCTGATAGGCTTTTCAGACCAGTGCATGTGCTCGGAGGGGTTGGTAGCGACCGCGTTGACTTCCTGGTGCTCTCAGCGTCTGCTGCGCCGGTCTTCGGGCTGGCTTCTAAAGACGACATAGGCGGCATGCTCGTCGGGGAACTCATCGTGCACAGCTCCGACTGCTGGCCGAGCGGCCGGCTGCTGAGGAGCCGGCGGCGGCTGACCAGCAGGCGGAGGCGGCGCGAGCCCTTCGCCTTTGGAGATTCGGGTGAGCCAGTGGCACTTCCGGGTTGTGTGGTTGGACGGCTTCGCGCCGCTGTGGAACTTGCATGGGGCGTCGAGAGCCTGCTCGTAGGAGAAGGCCGGCTGCCAAGCCAGCCTGCCGCCTTTCTGCTTCTTGGGTGTGGGCCGCCCTTCGGGCTGCGCGTCTTCGACTGTGGCCACCTGCCGATTGGTGGAGGGCGGCATGGGGCCCTTGCGCTTGTGGTCGTTCTGGTATGGGCGTCGGCTGGAGTCCCCAGCCGACGTCTTGTGCGCCGGGTTGAGTACCTTCCCGGACGCGTCTACCCGGAGCTCGGTCTTCATTGAGGAGTCGGCGGTGGCGTACTTTTCCGCTATGACCAGAAGCTCGTCGAGGGTAGTCGGCTCGTCACAGAGGAGCTTGTGCTTGAGGAGGGTGCCTTCTCGGCACCTGGCAGTGAAGTATTCTATGGCTTGCAACTTGTGCACCCCTTCGCAGGAGTTGCGGAGCTTGGCCCAATGCGTGAGGTAGTCGCGAGTGGATTCAGCGGGGCCTTGCACGCACAAGGAGAGATGTCTGGGCTTGGGAGCCTGCTTGTAAGTGCTGGTGAAGTTGCGGACGAAGGCTTCAGTGAAGTCTAGCCAGCTGTTGATGCTGTATGGCTTGAGGCTGTTGAGCCAGGTCCACGCCGTGCCTTGGAGCATGAGGGGCACATACTTCACGGCAACACGCCTATTGCTGTTTGCTATGCAAACCGCTGTGGAGTAGTCGATCAACCAATCTTCCGGCTTCACGGAGCCATTGTACTTGGGCGTGTCTCTTGGGAGCGAGAACCCTTTGGGGAAGGGCTCGTCGCGGATGCGGGGGCCGAAGCAAGGCGGGCCGACATCATCTTCTTCCTCTAGCGCCAGGGATCGCGCTAGGCGGTCGATCCGATGGCGGGCGTCGTTCTCGCCGACCCCTTCGCAGCGACGTAGTCGGCCGCTGAGAGTCGGATGCGTGACAGGCGGCGGGGTGGGATATCTCTCCCCACGAGGCGGAGGCGGAGGCGGGTTGCCCCGCCAATCCACGGCTCGGGCGGCCTTCAGCGTCTCGCTCGATGGAGATCCGGGTTCGGCTTCGGCTGGCAGCCGGTTCTTTCTCGTGTCGTGCGCGGGTTTTACCCGCAGTCAGCGTCCGGGACGTCGCGCCATGCTCTCGGTGCGGGGGAGGGCTTTCCGCGCGGGCGCCGGCTTTGTGCCGCTGTGCGGCTGCATCGATTAGCTGCTAGATGCATCAGGTCATGTGGGGGAGTTCTTCGGCGCCCAGCCCATCTAGCTCGTCTACGGCCGCCTGGGCGGCATGCAGGTTCTCGAGTGGAGTGGCATAGACTGGGCGGTCAACTCCCAGCATGTCGGCGATGGCAGCGCCGCGCTGTCTGACAACGCCGGCTCGGCTTGGCCCGCCAGGAGGTGGCGTGCCAAAGGCGGCGCGGTCGACTTCGCGCTGGTGGGCCTCAGTGAGGCGTCTCATGGAGGCTAACTTCCGTCCCTCCGCGAGGAGGGCGAGGCGGCGAGCCTCCAGTGCTCCGGCGTCGGCATCGGACGGGAGGGGGATGGACAAGTCGTGAATCACCGCATGTGGGGCGTCGAGGGTGTTCTCTCCAGAAACGCCATCGTGGCTGATGACCATCACCTCGGTGATGGCGCTGTCACAGCCGTCAGCTCGGGGAAGCGGGTCATTGTAGATCACGACGTTGGTGGGGAAAGCGTCGAGCGAGGCCGTGTCGGAGTCGACAGGCATCGGATCGGTGGAGCCAACAGACTCCAAATCCACAGCAGGCTCTCTGGAGACGTGGAGCCGGCCGAGGAGGCTGACGAGGTGGTCGGTGCCCGCGTGGAAGGCGGGCTCGTCGGAGATGTGGGTCTCGCCAAGGAAATCGGCGAGGTCGCTCGCCGCGCAAACATTGGTGACGCCTTGCAGCGCGTCGTGGCAAGCTCCATCGGGCGTGCCGGGCTGGCTATGCTCGCTGGGGAGGAAGAGGGTTCCCGTCCAGAACAGGTCTCCGGACGACGGTGCACCTGGCCCCACTGTGGGCGCCAAATGTCGGGTGGTAGGTGCGACATATGGCAACGATTGGCTTATCATTGTGGGAGCCAATAAGACGTCGCCGGTGCCTGGAAGCGGGATGAGGCGGAGCATTGCACGCCGGCGAATCTTACCCAGCTTCGGGGCTCTCCGTGGAGATAACACCCCTACTGCTGCTCTGCGGGGTCTCCGCATGATCACTAGATGAACAAGTGGCTACAAGATGCTCCTTGAGTTGTTCGGTGAGAGGAAGAAGAAGGGCACGACTAGCTCTCCTCTTCTCTCTATGTGGTGTCTAAAACTAGTTGAGATCAACCCTTTGCATGGGCGCCCCAGGGGGGTTTATATAGGCCTACCCCCCGGGGGGTAAAATGGTAATCCGGCTGGGCGCGGGCCCTAGCCATCAATGTCTACGCCCGCAGGCTTCTGCGCCGGCTGCTGGGGCCCGCCAGCTGCCGGCGCCATGGTCGACAAGCTGGCCCCATTGCCAAGGGCCATGTCAGGGGCTGGTTACTGTTGCCTCAATCCTAATGACGAGGGCTTTGCCAAGGTAAGCATGGCTACAGTGCCGCCGTCCGGCGGGCGATCACTGTAGCCTCACCTCGTCTTGTCTCCTTAATGGGGCGCCTCCTTTGAGGGAGGAAGCAAGCTGGCTATGGGTAGCGGGCCTTGTCTCGGGCCGACTGGGGGAGGCCTGGCCGCCTTCGGGTGTCTCTCTGCCTGAAGGGGCCCACCGCCCGTGGGCCGTGCTGACAGCCCGTCGTGGATGGCGTCATGGTCAACATGGCAACAGTGCCGCGCCGGACGGGTCATGGCCACCCCGTACGGCGCACTGTACCAGGCGTGCTCCGGGATTCGGGGGTGGCAGGCTTTACTGTAGCCACGGCCCGTCTCATCGCCGTTATGTGGGTGTAGGCTTCGAGTGTACGATCTTGACCGCTTTGCGGGAGCCGTATCCTTGGAGTCGGCCTTCTCGTGGCCGGCTTCTTGGAGCCGACCCTCCCGCGGCTTTCTTCATGAGGGTTAAGGCCGGGCCGCCTTCCGATAGTCGACCTGGAAGACAACTGACAAGGGGGAGGCGGCCCCACGTCTTGGATTCTTGAAGGCCGGATCAGCTTGTAATTTTTTCAGAAGTGCCAGGGGGAACCGACTAGGCTACCCGTGGTCCTTTACTCCGACAACCTAGCAAGCATGGGGTCCACCAGTAAGTGACCGAAAGGGAGGGTAAGGCAGGGATACCTACGTCAGAGGATCCACTTCCACTATACTACTTTGACCAAATGTTAGAGTAATCATATATGACATGCAACTTACACAAATGTTAGAGTAATAATATATGACATGCAACTTACACAAAAGCATACAGGGTCTAATGCGTTTTTCAAGGCTAACTTTTACCAAATGTTAGAGTAATAATATATGACATGCAACTTACACAAAGCATACGGTCAAATTCGTATGTGAAAGGAGTTTCCAATGATTTAATTTTCACAATATACATCTCATGTACTATTAATCTTGTCGATAGTCAAATTTGAAACCATCTCGAGTACAAATCTAGGAGTATGTACGAATCTAACAATATTGATTGGGCGTTGTTGAATGTTGATACCTTTTTTTATCAAAGTGGATATACTTTGACTACACATAAAACTTATATGTAAACTACTCTTTATATATGATTTGCGGAGTAGAAAGGATAGGAGGGAGTATATTGTACGTTCAAAAACGAAACAAACATTGAATACCCTTTATATATGATTTGCGGATGCTATGATCACCGGTTCAAAATTTTGAATCCGCCTTAGGTATCACGTGCCCCCACTCGTTCCCTCTCGTTTCATCTCGGGGTCCGGAGATTTATTGAAAGAGAACAAGGGTGGGTACATGTGAATGATACTCGGCGGAATGTTCAAATGAGGCATGCGGGAGGATGGACTCGACTGGAGGGCGACATGATCGATGAAGAAGAGGGTTGGAGAGGAATGAGAAATAAGCAAACGCCACATGATTATGCTTGAACGGCTCAAATAAACAATAAGTTGTCTCGCTTGGCCTACATAGTGGAAGGCCTAATGCGCAACGCGGAGCACTGACGCTCGAATATGGCCGGGAAAACAGGGAAACAGACATGTGGGGCACACCCGTCGGGACAACGTAGCGCAGACTAGTCCAATGGAGGAGCTGGCCCACGACCTCCTCGCCACTGACAACCGTTCATGTGGGTCGTTGGGGCCAACAACGGGGCGCAGCTCCAGCACCACCTCTGGACACGGCGACCGCGGTGAGCGACACGCTCACATCGTCGCTAGACACCATCGGTTTCAGTTTGCCGAGGGTGGCGTCAGTGCTGTGGCACGGCCAACGGTATGTTTGGTTTGTGCCCAAGGTTGCCCCATCAAAGCATTGGGTAGCCAAAATTTTGGTTGAGGTATTGGTTGCCCATGATTTGGCCGACATTGGCAAGAAAAATGAACTTGAGTTGGCTAGAGTTCATTGGCATGCCAAAGAAATGACAACCATCCAAACAAAGACCGATCTTTGGGTCATGACCAAAATTTTGGTTGAGGTGTCGGTTGCCCATGATTTTGCCGACATTGGCAAGAACAATGAACTAGAGTTGGCTAGAGTTCATTGGCAAGCCAAAAAATGGCAACCATCCAAACAAAGACTAATCTTTTGGTCATGACCAAAATTTTGGCAAGGTGCACTTTGGCCACAATCCAAACACACCCCAACACCCGGCTCGTCAAGGATGCACGGGGCATCGTGACACGTCCGCAGAGTGGTGTAGCGCGGCAAACTGCATCCTCTGGACCTGAGACCATGCCAGGTCATCTTGCTTTTTCAATGACATGCAGGGATCGCATGTGAGCAAAGGGCATCTCCAACGTTGCCACGACCGCAGCTGACTACCCTGGCACACCAAAACCCTCGTCCCTCGCGCCGTCGCGCGGTGCGTTCCCAGCCGGCGCCAGCTGCCCGCATTCATGCCGTCCGTTCGTATGTCGTCATTAAGGGGCTCGATGCCCGAGGAACAACTCGGGCGACTTAATGACTCACCCGGACGCTTGGCCTCACTGGAATGTGCTACTTAAAGCGGCAACGCCCAGCTAACCTGCACACCATAGCGCATCGTCCTCCTACATGGAACCACATCTGCCATGACCGCAAGCGCGAACGCTCTGTGGGAGAGCTTGTCTTCAGGGATGGAGCTCGAGGTCGCCGCCCTCGCTGAAGTCGCCGCACAAGCGGTGGCCATGCTGGCGGCCGATGTCGGGAGCACCGTCAGCCACGCGTCCTACTTGCCGTCGTCCAACGTCTGGCACCGCCGAGGTAGGGGACTCCTCCGAGGATGAGTAGGGCATGGGAGGCGGCAGGGCATGGTGTGCCAACTGGCCGGTCCGTATCCCGTGTTCTACTTTTCCTCGCCGGAGACCGCACCTTCACTTCACGGGTCTTGAACCCCACCCCCGTACATGGAGATCACAGATGGAGGACGTCGGTCGCCGCCGTAGAATAGGTTTAGGGTCGGGTTTGTTTTATTTTTTTGTCCTATAAAAGTTCGAAATGTAATGAAAATCTGCCGTGTTTGCATTAATCTTGGCCGGTGTATATGAACTTTCACAATAATATACATATTGTAGGAGTACTAGCAAGATGCCCGTGCGTTGCACGGAAGATCAAGATCTTGTGGGAGAAAAGGATGAACGAGGGAAAGCCTTATCTGCAAATGTGGAGAGGAGTGTGGGTAAATTGTCATAGTTTCCTTCCTATCCGTTAGATATAGATCGGACGGCCTATATTGCAGGATCGGACACATCTTTCTACATCTACGGGAACCTACGAAAGGGTTAACGTAAATTGCCTCTCTCTCTCCTCCCCTGATTTTCATGGTGGTGGGCCCCTCCCTCCCCCCAATCTACAATCAACAGCTCACATGTTTCACATTACGTTAATTACGTAACTGGGATTACGTAGGTGTAGCATTACTCGTCCTAAAAAACCCAACTAAGCCAACCTCCCAGCATATCGCGCGGGAAAAGACCCGGCCGCGCCGTTTTAGTCGGGATTACCGGACTACTACTAGTAGTATCGATGAATCGCGTGAAGCAACAATTTTTTTTGTGGGGGCGAAGCACCTAGTTTAAAAGGAAAAAATGCGGTACACTCACAACACTCCTGTCGCGGTCGCATTGCACCCCACTCACGTTCGGTCCTGCACACGGCTCACACAAACGGAACGCGCTTCGGCTTGCCTCTTCACTGACACGTGGGACTGCACTTGGAGAAACCGACCATGCGCCAAACTCCCCCCGCCCACCGCGCGAAAATCCTCCCCCCCCCACACACACACCCGAAAATTCCCCCCAAATCCTATTCAACCGCCCTTCGGCCAACTAGCCAATAATATTCCCCAAACCCCCTCCCCCTGTCCCCTCCATTCCATTCGCTCCGCCAAAGCCGCCCTCCCCACCGCGCCGATACGTCGGTGCCGCGGTTCGGCTATCCTCTCGCTCCCACAGTACGCTCTCATAGACTGCCGTCCTCTAGCCGCGCCGCCACCTCTGGCTACGTTCTTGTGGAGGCGCACGGCGGTCAGCGCCGCCACCGCTGGCGACGTTCGTGTGGAGACGCATGGCAGTCAGCTTCTCCCACGGTATGCGCATTCTAGACTGAGGCCCCGTTCATGTCGGTGTAGTGTCGAATGTTAGCTGATAGACATTGTTAATCTCACTGTTTGCCGAAGTAGTTTACTGTCAATATGCTCTGCTTAAGAAGCTTCCCTGCCCTGTTCTGCACTCAATCTGCTTAGCTGAGATGGCATGCCATGGCCGATTAGTTGCTAAAATATCCTGCCATATATTTATTGTGACGTAGATTGCCATGGTCTAGTAGCCAATCTGTTAGGTGAAATAGCTCTACACCGTTTTATACTCGATCTTTGTTGCTGCGATGGCCTTCGATAGTTCGATGGCTGTGTGCTTGGCTTCATTGACTGCTGAAACAGCCTGCCATAATTTGGCACTCAAATCTGTTTGCGGAATTAGCTTTACATATATTTCTTTACTTGGATCTGCTCGTCCAAATATCTTGCCATAGCTTTAGACATCGACCTAGGTATTTTTTTTCTGGACTTCATAAAAAAGCATATATGTTTTTCCTGTAATATCTAGTATAAGAACTAATTTGTATGTCTAATAGATGGACAGGACTTGGATAACTTCTGCTCGAAGATTCTCCGCTGCATATGTCGACGGGGTTCAAAACTTCATGAACTTTATCAGAGCTGAGTACGGTGGTCCGAAACCAGATGTGCTCTGCACGTGTAGCAGTTGTATGAACTCAGTTACAAGACCCCAGTCAACTGTGCAAAATCATCTACAATTGTATGGGATGTCAGTCACATATACTAGGTGGGTTCATCATGGTGAAGCTGTGAACGTCAATGTTATTGACTACGTGGAAGCAGCAGATCACCATCTTGATCTGCCTGATGCTCAAGTGGAAGAGGAGGTGGAGGTGGTGGTGGCGGAGCCAGTGAGTTTGACCAACATTGAAACAATGCTACGAAATGCTCGTGCATTCCTTGAACTTTCACCTGCAGAAGAAAAACGGTGGGCCCGCATGTTGGAACAATGCAACGTTGCTGTCACCCCAGGAAATAAGCTGTCAGTATTCTCAGCTATTGTCACCTTTCTTCAGGTGAAGACATCTGAGCGGATGACCAACAAATCATTCGATGCGATGTTGGCTGCTTTCCGTGAATCTTTCCCAGATGCGTCTGAGCTGCCACACACCTACAGTAAAATGAAGAATTTCCTTCGTGCAGTTGGAATTGGATATGATATGATCCATGTTTGTAAGAATAATTGTGTTCTATTCCGGAAGGATTATGCCAACTTAAGTGAATGCCCGAAATGCAAATCATCAATATGGAAAGATGGCGATGCTGTGAAGAGGATTCCTCATAATGTTCTGAGACATTTTCCAATTACACCAAGATTGCAAAGGTTGTTTCATGATGCTGAAACAAGAGAGGATGTACTGTGGCATTCTAGGAATCAGGAGTACAGAGATCAGAATGTAATGAGCCATCCATCTCAGGTAGTGAGTGGAAAAGCTTCAATGATAAACACAAAGAGTTTGCTGCTGACCCGAGAAACATTAGACTTGGCTTAGCTTCAGATGGATTTAACCCATTTGGCCACCAGAGCGCCACATATAGCATGTGGCCAGTGCTTGTTATCCCTTACAACATGCCTCCAAATGTCTGCACCAAAGAATCAAACTACATGATGGCCTTGCTCATTCCAGGTCCAAAAAGTCCTGGAAAGGATTTTGATTTGTTCATGGAGCCTCTTGTGGAGGAACTTCAATAGCTATGGAAGGGTGTTCTCACTCGAGACCTATATAGCAGCCCACCAGCTAATTTCTTTCCACGTGCCGTTATAATTTGGTGCATCCATGATTATCCGGCTTTGGGCACTATGTCAAGGCGAACGACACATGGTTACAATGCATGTGTTCGCTGTGACAGGAATCCGCTGTCATACGCAATACTTAGCAAGATCTGTTACATTGGACACCGCCGTTTCCTTGCCAAGGACAAGCCGCTTCCTAGAAAATACCGAAGACATGTGTTCAATGCAAAGCATGAAAACCGTGATGCGCCAAAGAGGCTCACCACCGATGAGTTGCAAGTGGAATTAGAGAAGGTCAGGCATATCACACCAGGAAACCATCCTGATAATGGTAGCGGGAAAAGGAAGCGTGGCAGGGCAGAAGAGAGATTATTGTTTACCCGTAGGTCCACTTTGTGGGACTTGGAGTATTGGAAAGATTTGGATCTGTGGCATAATCTTGATGTGATTCATATCGACAAAAATATATGTGACAGCATTATCGGCACACTTCTTAATATTGAAAGCACGACGAAAGATACCTTAAAATCTAGGATTGATTTGACACACCTGGGTATCAGACAGGATTTGCAGGTGCAAGATGAAGGTAAACCACGGGATATGGCACCAGCTGTGTACGTCTTGGACAGGGTAAAAAGAAAAGAATTCTGTGAGGTCCTGTCACGTGTGAGATTCCCACATGGATTTGCTTCCAACCCTGAAAGGAGAGCCAGTGCAGATGGAAACAAGGTACAAGGGTTGAAAACTCAAGATTGCCACGTCCTACTTCAAAGGGTTTTACCTGTTATCCTTAGAGGATTGGGCCGCCCTGATTTATACAGAGCAGTTCCAGAGTTGGGACAATTCTTCAGGGAACTCTGCAGTAGGAATATCAGGATAGATGCTTTGGAGCGTCTTAGAGACAAGATACCAACTATCCTATGCGACCTTGAGAAGATATATCCTCCAGCCTTCTTTGATGTTATGGTGCATTTGGCTGTTCATCTACCTGATGAGGCACTACTTAGAGGTCCAGTACAGTATGGCTGGATGTACCCTATTGAAAGGCGGCTAGGCACTTTCAAGGGCTATGTTAGGAACAAAGCTAGACTCGAGGGTTCCATTGCAGAGGCCTACTTTGCTACAGAAGCGTTGACATTCTGCTCAAAATACATTGAAACAGTTGATCAACTTAGCAAAGAGGTGGGTGAAGACAATCCCGGGCTCAATGTTTTCGATTATTCTGTTCGAGTTACAGGGAAGAGTCGACAAAAGGACAAACCTAAATATTTGGACAAAATGGTTTGGTATGTGTTGAATAACTGTCCTGAGATACTATCTTATATCAAGTAAGTGCAGTACTGCAGCTTATACATCGTAATCTACTAAACTTGCAACACATTCTTATATATTTAGATGTTTGACGCGTCACTATGTTGTGCAGCATCTACAAAGAGGAGTTACTGCCGGAAAATCTAAGAAACATTGACAAACTGGTTATGGCAGGATTTGCGAAATGGTTCAAGAACCATGTAAGCTTTTGAAGTGCACTGTCAGTTTTTTTTAATATATTGAGTACATAAGATGATCAGCTTGTCTATTTTCTAACCATAGGTTAAGAAGATGTGGGAGGATGGGCTGGCAGTTGATGATGCCCTTTACTCACTAGCAATGGGTCCTCATACTCGGGTAAGACATTATGAATCTTGCGTTGTTGGAGATGTGCGCTACAACACCCTTGCACGAGACGAAGGCAGGAAGACACAAAACAGTGCAATCATGAGCATGGATACGTATGACAAAGAGACAACTAAAATGTATGCTAACATAACAGGCATTGTTTAGTTGCAGTATATCTCCAGTTTCGAGGATCATCGGTGTGTGGTTCTGTTGTGCTGTCCTTGGTATAACCTGTTTTCCAGGATCGCAAAACCCAGAGCTGATGATTATTTCAAATCCATCAATGTCAAGGCGGCGTACCAGACCAACGAGCCTTTTATTTTGGCAAATCAAGAAACACAGATATTTTTCTTGGAAGACACATTTGCACGTAGCGATGACTGGAGAGTATTGTAAAGGTTTGAGTAGAGGAATTCATTTAATGAAGTTGAAGAACAAGATGATGCTTACACTGCTCCTGATGTACAAGATAACACAGATGTTCCTAATATCTTTGAGAACCAACACGTCAATGACGCCGGCGAAAAGATTGCCTGTCGTGCTGTGGACATACAAGAGTTGATCAAGAAGAAGCCAACGTTCGAGGACGTTGAGGACGAAGAAGAAGATGACACCGTGGGGAATTATGATTCAGACTGATACACATGTCGAAGATGTTGATGCTGCTGCTGCGGATGATGATTACATTGCTTTTGTCGTATTTGCCTGTCAGAAGACGTTTTTTATCTACTATGTGAAATTGTGTTTTCTACGACAACTGAAACCTGATGAACATGTTGTTTAGTATTTTGTTGTGAGAACATCACTTGTTATGTATGCTGATTTGTGTTCGGTGATTGTATGACAACTAAAACATGATGACATTGTTGTTTAGTTGTACTCATATTTGGCTGTGAAACTTGAATTTGATGACATAGTTTGCTGTTGGACTGCAATTTTCTCGACGTCTTCGAATGAGAACAAAGCTGACCCGACAGGGCCTCTACTATTTATTTATTTATATGAGCAAAAGGGGATACCCCCTGATTTCTGTTAATAGAAATCATTATATTTTCAAAACACTACGCCCAGCCTGCTACACAGGTTTCATTCATTACTAGTTTCAGCAAAGTGCTCATGTTGTAGCCACTGAATACATCACGAGTGCTACATACACTACAAATAAAGAGACAGTCATCCTACAGAGCACATCGATTTTGCCCATTATCTTCACAAGCTCTTTCATCTCCTCATTGCTGTCAAGGCTGTTCAGCAGCTGTTGCTTGGCCATGATCAGAGGAACTGCATCTTTAACCTTCTGCTCTGCATCTTCCTCTTCTGCCGTTCCTTCAGTTACTTGTCCAACACCCCAACCTGCTGGTATTGGGACTCCTCGGCTAACCAAATAATCAACGTAGTTGCATTCCCCCACATCAGCAACTTCCCAGAAATACAAATCACACGAATCTTCCCTTTTCTGCACGAATCAAATTGGTAGATCATCAACCAAACTATTACAAAAATCAGCAACTGAAAGTAGCAGAACAACACTTAAACATATTATTACCCCATGATTCGGACATTTGTAGAAGACTCGGCCAGGGTTACGGATTGTGGTTGAGATGCGACGGATGACTCTGCGTGATTTGCAGCAGTGGCACCACACCAACGGCAGCGGGTTGCGATGAGCAATCGGCTGCGATGCGCGGGCTGGCGAGGGTGTGATGAGACCCACAGGCGATGGTACGGGTTGCGACTTGGCGCATATCTGGTTGTTGCCTGCTGAGGAGCAGGTGGACGAGCAGCCAGCGGACATGGTTGCTACGGCCAGAGCTTCTGATGCTAGGCAGAGTAAGTAGAGAAGAGGAGAAGCGAACGTTGGATATGTCAGTTTCATTACTTGCAGAGTAGCATAGCACCATATATAGTCATAGTCTAGGTTTGGATTCGAACCAGCTACAGGAACACATCTTTCTTTTTTCTAAAACTCGGCAACGTCTCTTTACTGGTACACTAGCTTGTTCTGTACGCCTTCCTAAGTCTTTGATTTTCTTTCCCTTTTTTTTGCGAGGACCTGACAGCTGGGACCCACCAGAAGGGCCTCTATATTTTGCGAAAAAAACGTTCCCCCCGCTGACATGTCGGACCCACTAGCTATATCTTCGCATGCAAGGAAGTGACTCCTTATTACGCACAAAAAAAATGAATACCCCCTGCTAGCTGGGACCCACCATAGTGGGAGGATGACTTGTGGGCCAACATAGTTGACGGGGACGGAGGGCTTTGTAAACTTAGTCAATATGAACGATTCTAGCTCCAGTGACTGTACGGTGTCCATCCAACGGGCGTAGTGCTTCTTCAACCTCTGGTCTTGTTGCTCCAGCCGCCCAAAGCAGCGCCAGTCATGCCACATGCTCCTGCCTCCCGTGGCTGGCTATGCTGCCGCGGAGGCCTCACCGCCCCTACTATTCCCACCGCTGGCCAGGCCCTGCAGCGATGGTAGCCTCACACCGCAGCCGAACCAGTGAACCCTCATACTCCTCTCCATGCGGGCTTCCACTGCCGCGTCTTCCCCGACTCCGCGTCGTCCCCTTCCTAGGCCTCGCTGTCGTCCACCGCCGTGGTGCTCTCCGCGCGGCGTGGTCAACGTGGTCAAGGAACGACTTCCATCGGAAGAGTACTGTACGTGGAGAGGCTGACAGCTGGGTCCACGGCCATAGCCCAGTTTTTTTGTGATTTGCCAAGTAAGTCACTTTGTCAGGCCTGTTGGACTGCAAATCTTTCAAGACGAGGAGAGCTTTCATTCGGCTGGCCGAGAAAATGGCCCATCAGTAATGAGAAATGGGCTGTACATTTTTAAAACACATCAAACCGGCAATTAGTTTCAAATATCTTTTTTTTTCATTACAAGATTTTAAATTACATTAATTTTTATGTGTGGAGAATTTGTTGGATTTTATATTGATATACATTTATTTTTTAAGTTAGTTTGAATGTGAGTCGAAATTTCGGGATTAAAAACAGTTCGGACCGCACCGAAATATGCAAAATTTCGTATAATTTTTTAACCGTGGCCACAATTTGGGCTGTAATACTAACAAAAAGAATATGGGCTCCAAAAAAAACCTTAAGAATTAGCAAATGGGCTGAAAATTATTAGAAATAATGGCAGATGGGTTGTATGCTGTTTTCCACAGATTTGAGGCTTTCCTAAAAAGAAAGGTTGACGCACAAGCAGTGACTGTTGGATGTCCATCCAACGGCCGTCGTGCTTCTTCAATCTCTGCTCTTTCTGCTCCAGCCGCTCAAACAAGCGTCGGCGGGACTGCCTACTCCCTCCTCCCTGCGGTCGGCTCTGCTGCCGCGCAGGCCTCACCGCCCCACCGTACTCCCATCGCTGGCCTAGCCATCCCTCTACTCACCCACACCTGCTGTTATTCTTCGGCGACGGCAGACGAACCAGTAAACTCTCGTACAGTCATACTCCCCTCCACGTGGGAAACAACTGCTGAGTCTTCCCTGCCTCTATGTCGTTCCCTTCCTAGGCCTCGCCGTCCTCCACCGCCCTGGTGCTCTCGGCACGGCCTGGTCAACGTGGTCAACGACCGACATGCATCTGAAGTGGACTGTACGTGGAGAGGCCGACAACTGGGTCCATGGCCGCACGCAAGGAAATGCCTCCTTATTACGTGCAAAATAATGATTCCTCCACCTGACATCAGGGACCCACTGAAAGGGCCTCTGTATTTCGCGAAAAAACGTTACCGCAGCTGACAGCTCGGACCCACCAGCTATATCTTTGCACGCAAGGAAGTGCCCCCTTATTACGCACAAAAAAATGAATACTCCTCCTGTTAGCTGGGACCCAATATAGTGGCAGGCTGACTTGTGGGCCTACTAAGTTGACGAGGATGGAGGGCTTTGTCACCTTAGTCAATAATGCACGATTCTAGCTCCAATGATCGTACGATGTCCATCCAACGGCCGTAGTGCTTCTTCAACCTCTGGTCTTCTTGCTCCAGCCACCCAAACCAGCGCCGGTCGTGCCTTGTGCTCCTGCCTCCCGTTGCCGGCTGCGATGCGGCGGAGGCCTCACCGCCCCCTACTACTCCCACTGCTGGCCAGGCCATCCCTCTACTCACCCACACCCCCTGTTACTCTGCAGCAACGGCAGCCTCACACCGCAGCGAACCAGTGCCCTCGTACTCCTCTACGCGTGGGCATCCACTGTCACGTCTTCCCCGGCTCCGCGTCGTCCCCTTCCTAGGCCTCGCCGTCGTCCATCGCCCTGGTGCGCTCGGCGCGGCGTGGTCAAGGAACGGATTCCATCGGACGTGGAATGTACGTGGAGAGGCTGACAGCTGGGTCAATGACCGCAGCAAGGAAGTGTCTCCTTATTACGTGCAAAATAATTATTCCTCCACCTAACAGCAGGGACCCATCAAACGGGCCACCAGTATTTTGCGAAAAAATTTGTTTCCCCCTGACTGCTGGGACCCACCGTGGTGGGAGGCTGACTTGTGGGCCTACTAAGTTGACGGGGACGAAGGGCTTTGTCAACTTAGTCAATATGAACGATTCTAGCTCCAGTGATCGTACGATGTCCATCCAACAGCCGTAGTGCTTCTTCAACCTCTGGTCTTCTTGCTCCAGCCGCCCAAACCAGCGCCGGTCGTGCCTCGTGCTCCTGCCTCCCGTGGCCGGCTGCGATGCGGCGGAGGCCTCACTGCCCCTACTACTCCCACCACTGGCCAGGCCATCCCTCTACTCACCCACACCCCCTGTTACTCTGCGGCGACGGCAGCCTCGCACCGCAGCGAACTAGTGCCATCGTACTCCTCTACGCGTGGGCATCCACTGCCGCGTCTTCCCTGGCTCCGCGTCGTCCCCTTCCTAGGCCTCACCGTCGTCCATCGCCCTGGTGCTCTCGTGGCGGCGTGATCAACGTGGTCAAGGAACGGCTTCCATCGAACGTGGACTGCATGTGGAGAGGCTGACAGCTGGGTCCACGGCCGCAGCAAGGAAGTGCCTCCTTATTACGTGCAAAATAGTTATTCCTCCACCTGACAGCGGGGACCCATTGGACAGACCACTGTATTTCGCCCCCCTTACTGCTGGGACCCACCAGCTACATCTTCGCAGGCAAGGAAGTGCCTGACAGTCAGGACCCACCTGTTCGAAGCGTATGTAGCGTTGTCATTCTGGTCGCGAACGTGTACGTACATATATACTGGTGGATGTAGGGGCGCGCATGTGTCGTAGTAGAGGCGGCCAGGGTGCAAGAAAGAAAATACGGCCACGTATGTGTACATACGGGCGGGGTCTCGAACGCCTACTCGCGCATACGTACGGCGAGGGCTCGTGTACATGGCTGGGTCGGAACGGAGAAACAGCGTCGTCGTTGTGTTCATGGGGAGGCAATGGATTGCGTCGTGTTCATCGGGAGGCAACGCGGCTGGGTCGGAACAGAATGTGCGGTCGTGTTCATCAGGAGGGCTTTGACGGAAGAGGCGATGGAAACGAGGCCTGGCGTACCGCACAACGGAGGATACATACCTCCTACAGTCGAAACGGGGGTCCTGTTGATCGGGAGGGGTGTGGCGTACCGCAAAACAGAGGAAATAGACCTCCTACGGTCGAAACGGGGGTCCTGTTGATCGGGAGGGGTGTGGCGTACCGCAAAACGGAGGAAACGAACCTCCTACATTCGAAACGGGGGTCCTGTTGATCGGGAGGGGTGTGGTGTATCGCAAAACGGAGGAAACGGACTTGTGTTGGAGCGCTACGGTCGAAACGGGGGTCCTGTTCATCGGGAGGGGTGTGGCGTACCGCAAAACGGGACTCCACGGGATACTGTTCATCTCCACCTTCGACCCCCTCCAGCCTCCACGAGCTATTATTCATCCACCGTCGACCTCCTCCAGCCTCCACGGGCTCCTGTTCATCCAGCCTCCACCGCGCGCTACTCCACCGGCTACTATTCAACCACCCCTCCATCGTCTACTATTCATCCTGCCCTCCACACCATGGGGTCCTGTTCATCCACCCCTCTACGGGCACCCCTCCACCATCTACTGTTCATCCAGCCCTCCACCACACCACGGGGTCCTGTTCATCTAGAGGCAACGCCACCGCTCACTATTCATCCAAACCCCCCGCAACACTCACTATTCATCCCATCGATCGACTTCAGCTAGCAGCACTAGCCAAGGAATCGCTCGATCGGGTTCAGTTAACAGCCATCGATCGATCGTTCGGGTTCAGTAACGCGTAGCCTGCAGTGCAATCGCTCGGGTTCAGTTAGAGCCCAACGCCTTGCTCGGGTTCAGTTAGAGCCAACGCCTCGCACAAACGCGCGTACGTGTACGAGAGAAATGCGCATCACTCGGCCCCCGACCTCCCACCGTAACCGGGAACTCCCCGAAATTTTCCTCCCCCTCGCTTCTACCACGGTTTTTTCCATCATGGACGGCCCAAAGAATGTCATGCAGCTGCGTCTCCGGCCCGCCCAGGACGAAAAGCCCATTTTCTGTCATGATTTTTTGTCATAGAAGTAGGAGCCCGCCACATCTCTGATGATACCGGGTTTTGTCACAATTATCGTCATAGAAGTGTCATATGTATGACAGAAAAAAATTTCGTTCGGCCCAAAATGTCACGGATGTGTCGTTTTTTTGTAGTGCAACATTGTTTTGAGCTTGCATATCTTGATCATGAGGCAGTTTGGATGAGATTGCCTTAACAACCAAGCCAGTATTATGCAGGAACGTGCTTTTAGCACTGTTAGTGGACATGTACTGACCCACTGTAGGAAGAGCTGACATTGCGGTTATAGTTGCCTCGCCACCTTCAGAAGGTGGCGGTTCCACCATTTTTTCCATAGCTCGCTGAAAAGTTGTGGTTTTACATAAGTAGTATCAGAACAGAAGATATTAAGGAGGCAGCAAAACCAAACAAAATAGCTTTGGTCTATATACAGAACTTATTCTGGTGAACCCATGTAAAATAATAGTTGTATTTTATTGCAAAGTACATAATAAAACCAGGTTCCAAACATATCACCATGTACCTTCGCTAATGTATTATCTATTTCTTCACATTGTATTGCGGGCTAAGGATAAAGAGACGAAGTTTATAATACGGTAAGCATAGTATGACATCATTCATATCACAAAACAACTGAGAACTGACAAACAGGCAATTGTAACGTTGTGTGGGCAAGTCCAACACAAAACTAGATTACAGGTCAAGACCAAAGGAACATCACTCCTCTCTTGTAAACCTTGTAAGGTGCAATGATACGCTATGACAATTGTGTATAAAATTGAAAAGAGTAATAGACATTGGCTGCAAACCATGCAGTTCAAGGCACAAGTCAGAGTAAGTAGTAGTTAAAAGGCATGAGGATTAAGGAACTTACAATAGCGGCTTTGACTGGTGTAGTCATGCCCTTCTTCTTGCTGGTGTGACAGTCCTTGAAGATTTCCACAACATTTGGTTCGGGTACTTTTTGGTACTTGCGGGCTTTCCTCTGCATTTTGAACAAGTCAATATAGATCTGATAATATGGTACAGCGAAAAGAGTGAAACAGCAGCTAATTACAAGAGCCTCGCAATGTGCAATATAGCTACGAGATCCTGTCGTCTGTTGGAATTTCACTTTCGTACAGTTGGCCTTGTTCTTTGAACATTTCACCTACAAGAAGATAGATTTGTGTGGCACATGCGTAAATAGGACTTCAACATGTGATCTGATGACACATATATAATGTTTCTGATACTTCGGATTGGACCAGTGTTTAACGAGGCCTCTCCAGTCTTCATCAAATATATTTTCCACTGGAGATGTTTGGGCAAGTTCACTATTAGCCTTGCTTTCAAAGTGAGTTTTCCTCAAGTTATACCGATACTGTCACAGAGCAGACTTGAAAACATGGGTGCAAGCTTGTCTGGTTGCATCATCTTGGCTATCCAACTTGAACCTCATCTGTTGAAAATTATGGGGGTCTCATTATCAGCAACCTAGAAAGTATTGGACAGAGCAAGACGATATTACTAGTTTCCATACATAACCATACTTACAGATAAATGGTCGAGGAAGGTGTTGAACTGGGTTTCGTCTTTGTCATTCCTGTACTGAATCCATGTTGGGAGGATACGCACATGACACCTAACAGCAACCGCTGCCTCTGATACTAACTTGGTTGACTCGGTAGCATCACGTGGCCTTTTTAAACCTGCCTCAAAAACGGATCTCCATTCTTCCTCCTCTAGATTTAGTTAACCTATCGAGCATTATCCTTGATGTTTGTTTCCTCTTGTGCCTAGGTGCTAGTCCAACAACAAACATAGGAAGTGTTAGTGTACATCAAACTGTGAGACTACATATAAAGAAGCATGCAACTGTAACTTGACTCCAGCAACTACCTTCTTGCTGTTGAAGCTCACAAAGTTCATCTGATCTTGCCAACTCATCTTGTGTCAAGGGATGCTTCGGAAGTAGTGTCAGGTGGAAAGGGAGCTTGGGAACGTGCTGCTAGCTGAGTTGACCAACGAGTAAATCGTGCAGCTGGTGGTACTGTGGAAGGTGTTGCAACAACTAGGGTTGTCTCTGCTTGTTTGGTGGCAGCTATTTGTTTCTGTTTGGCTTGTTCTGTAGCTCGTGTAGTACGGGATACTCTGTCGGTACAATTTTTCGCTGGACTTTGACCTTCTATTGCACCATCAATACCAGCAGAATCTATAGGATTGTTCCGCTTCCCTTTCCCTGTCGTTCTGTCTTGCTTCCTCTTTCTCTGTGCCATGTTAAGTCAAGCCGACAAGAAAAATGAATAACAATTTAGTTCTTCAGAACAAATGTACTTTGATGTAAGAACATGGTGTGATAGACAGATATTGTATGTTCTAGAAGCAGGACACGTGTCTTAGTCACAAGTATAACATGTAAAGTAAGCAGACGAAACTCAACAAAATTAGAAGCAATACAAGCTAGACATCATACATAACATGCAACCACATATAACAGTGCCAAGTTAGAGGGAGCACCTGTGATGGTGCACTAGGGGAGACGTGCTCATCAACAACACAACTACGTTGAGTGTCTATGCATGTGTTGTCTTGGAAATCATATTGGCGGGATGGAGGAGCAGAATCTGTAGAGGCCCTCTATTTGGAGGAGCACCTTCATCCGCTGCCTTGCTAACTTCCTTCCGCTTTATTGATTTTGAATTGTCAAGTAAAACCGACAAGAAAAAGCAATAAAATTCACTATTCATAACTCATTTGTGCATGATACTGACAATCACTACTTTGATGTAAGGCAAACACATGATTCCAGGATGGAATAATACAAAAAAACAGGATAGCATGGCATATTCACAATTGTTTGTGTAAACTAAGCAGAAACCAATTCACCAAATAAGAAGTAATGCAAGATAGACACCACATGAAAAATGCAACCAATATGACTCTGCCAAGTTAAAAGTGTCCCATCATAAATGGCATTTCAACAAATTAGAAGCAGCGCATGCTATAAATCATATCAAAGATGCAACTAATATCACACTGCATATACTGAAGGTGTCTTGTCATATTGATTTATGAGGGATACAAAAAAACAATAGTTTTATGTGAGGACATGCTTAATAGACAGATGTACTATGTACTAAATACAGGAAGGCATGTCACATTAACAGGTATAATGTATAAGCTAAGCAGAATAGCACATGCAGTTTAACCAGATTGGAAGAATTACAATCTAGACACCATATGCAACATGCAACCACATATCATGCTGCCAAGTTAGAGCAAGCACCTGCGATGCTAGTGTAGGGCAAATGCGGTAATCAACTACAGAGCTGCATTCACTATCTTCATCTAGCCTTGCTGTTTCTTGAGAATCATGTCGGGAGGCTGATACGTCTCCAACATATCTATAATTTTTTATTGCTCCATGCTATATTATCTACTATTTTGGACCATATTGAGCTTTATTATTCACTTTTATATTATTATTGGGACTAACCTATTAACTAGAGGCCCAGCCCAGAATTGCTGTTTTTTGCCTATTTCAGTGTTTCGAAGAAACGGAATATCAAACGGAGTCCAAATGGAATGAAACCTTCGGGAACGTGATTTTCTCACCGAACATAATCTGGGAGACTTGCACCCTACGTCAAGAAAGCTCCGAGGTGGGCACAAGGTAGGGGGGCGCACCCTACACCCCAGGTGCGCCCCCACCCTCGTGGGGCCCACGAAGCTCCACTGACGTACTTCTTCCTCCTATATATACCTACGTACCCCCAAACGATTAGATATGGAGCCAAAAACCTAATTCCACCGCCGCAACCTTCTATACCCATGAGATCCCATCTTGGGGCTTGTTCCGGAGCTCTGCCGGAGGGGGCATCTACCCCGGAGGGCTTCTACATCATCATAGCCCCTCCGATGAAGTGTGAGTAGTTTACCTCAGACCTTCGGGTCCATAGTTAGTAGCTAGATGGCTTCTTCTCTCTTTTTGGATCTCAATACAATGTTCTCCCCCTCTCTCGTGGAGATCTATTTGATGTAATCTTCTTTTGCGATGTGTTTGTTGAGACCAATGAATTGTGGGTTTATGATCAAGTCTATCTATGAACAATATTTGAATCTGCTATGTATTCTTTTATGTATGATTGGTTATCTTTTCAAGTCTCTTTGAATTATCAGTTTGGTTTGGCCTACTAGATTGGTTTTTCTTGCAATGGGATAAGTGCTTAGCTTTGGGTTCAATCTTGCGGTGTCCTTTCCCAGTGACAGTAAGGGCAGAAAGGCACGTACTGTATTGTTGCCATCGAGGATAACAAGATGGGTGTTTTTATCATATTGCATGAAACTATCCCTCTACATCATGTCATATTGCTTAAGGCATTACTCTGTTTTTAACTTAATACTCTAGATGCATGCTGGATAGCGGTCAGTGAGTGGAGTAATAGTAGTAGATGCAGGCAGGAGTCGGTCTACTTGTCTCGGACGTGATGCCTATATACATGATCATACCTAGATATTCTCATAACTATGCGCAATTCTGTCAATTTCTCAACAGTAATTTGTTCACCCACCGTACAAATACTTATGCTCTTGAGAGAAGCCACTAGTGAAATCTATGGCCCCCGAGTCTATCTTCATCATATTAATCTTCCATCACTTTATTATTGCTTTGCTTTTTTACTTTACCTTTTATTTTACTTTGCATCTCTATACCAAAAATACCAAAAATATTATCTATCAGATCTCACTCTCGTAAGTAACTGTGAAGGGATTGACAACCCCTACTCGCGTTGGTTGCGAGGAGTTATTTGCTTTGTGTAGGTATGAGGGACTCACGCGTAGCCTCCTACTAGATTGATACCTTGGTTCTCAAAAACTGAGGGAAATACTTACGCTGCTTTGTTGCATCATCCTTTCCTCTTCGGGGAAATCCAATGCAGTGCTCAAGAGGTAGCCAGAAGAATTTCTGGCGCCGTTGCCGGGGAGTCTACGCAAAAGTCAACATACCAAGTACCCATCACAATCCCTTATCTCCCGCACCACATTATTTGCCATTTGCCTCTTGTTTTCCTCTCCCCCACTTCAACCTTGCCATTTTATTCGCCCTTCCTCCGTTCAGTCTTGTGTTACCATGTGCCTTCTTTTTGCTTGCATCTTCGCTTGTTAAAAATCTATGGATCCTCATCCGCTTGCTAATCTTTTTAAGAGATCCAATTATGATGAACCTATTGCTAGTTAATTGAGTGCACTAGATTATATTTATGAGGTTTTGCCTGAAATTCGTGCATCTAAAAATTGTAATGAAGTACTTTATGAAGCGATTCACGATAGATCTTTGAATAAAAAGCATGATTGCAATGATTTTACTATAAATTCTATTGATGTCAATTGTGCTAAAAATATGCAAAACCCTAAGATTGGGGATGCTAGTTTTGCTATGTCCTCTACTTGTTGCAATGATCATGATTGGGGTGATAGTTCTTTTTATGATCTTGAAATTTTATTTAAGCCCCATGATGAATATGAGATTGATAATAGTGTTTGCAATATTATTGAAAGTGGGTTTGGAGAGGTCATGACTTTAGTTAATGATAATCCCACTATTTTGGAAGAGTGTCAACTTTGCATGCATGTGGATCATATTGAAAATATTTTATGTGATGGCTATTTTGTTGAATTTGCTTATGATCCCACATGTAATTATTATGAGAGAGGAAAATATGGTTGTAGAAATTTTCATGTTACTAAATTACCTCTCTTTATGTTGAGATTGTTATTGTTTCTTTCCGCTTCCTTGCATATGCTAGTTTTTGCTTGCCTTGATAATTTCTTTGCCTATAAGATGCTATGCATAGGAAGTATGTTAGACTTAGATATGTTTGTCACGTGTTTTATGATGCTCTCTTTGTTCTTCAATTCTTGTCTTTCTTGTGAGCATCATTGAAATCTCAATGCCTAGCTGAAAAGGCTTTAAAGAAAAGCGCTTGTTGGGAGACAACCCAATATTTATCCTTGATGTTTAGCAATAAATCTTTGATCTAGCCTCTGGTTAGATGTTTTTTTATGTTTTAATTAGTGTTTGTGCCAAGTTAGATGTCGGGGGGAATCGGCCTCCATGAGCACCTATGGGGATGGAGCCCCTTGTCGGTTCGGCGGGGGGCGGAGGTTGCGCAAAGAGCAGATCGAGGCGACACACACACAACGATTTTACCCAGCTTCGGGCCGCACGGATGCGTAAAACCCTACTGCTGCTTGTCTGGTTGATTCGAGTTCTTGCTCTGGAGCGCAAGAAGCTACAGTAAGTTGGAGCTGGACGTAGACGAGGGTCTACTGGGTGTCCCCCTTTTTCGGTCCCCCCCCTACGTGCGCATGGGCCTCCTTTTATATGCTAAGGGGTTTCCCACAGGTAGCGACGCAGGCGAGGGTAAAAATGGCAAGGAACTGTGCGAACAGTGGCCGCACAGTGCTATCGCACCTAACTCTGACGGCAGGGGACAAAGGCATTAAATGCCCGTCTGGATCGCCCGAACAGTGCCGAGGCAGACCGTTAGGGGCGCCTCCACTTGCCACGGGGGCGACTCTGCCAACGTCGCACGCCACCGCGCGCCCCAGGTTGCGCGGCGCCCCGCCACGTGCCTCTGGGGAAGCTCCAGAGTGACACGTGGGCAGGTGAGCTGGAGCGCATGCCTGAGGTGGTGGTTTGCCGCGGCAAGTGGCTTGCCGCACCTGAGGCCTTGCCGGGGCGTGCGGCGCGCCGCGGCGGGCTTCTCTTGGGGTGCCTTGGTTTGGCCGTCCCGGCGAGCTCCTCCCGCCGGGGCCTTGGTGCTTCGGCTTAGTCGTCCCGGCAAGCTCCTCTTGCCGGGGCCTTGTCGCCTTGGTCCGGCAAGCTCCTCTTGCCGGGGCTTGGTCTTCTAGGCTCGATCACTTGGCCTTCGTCCGGCCCAGAAAGGGCCGTGGAGACTCTTGTTGCTCCCCTGGCAAGCCTTGCCGCGGGACGCTACTACTGCCCGTGCACAAGTTCGGGGTACTAAGGTACCCCTACTTTAGTACACCGACAGGAGCCCCCGGGTCTGGGCCATACACGGTGCCGAGCATTGTTGGGCCAGGCCCTAACAGTGCACGGGCACGCGTGGCCTGGGTTGCGCTGCTCCTTAACTCCATGCTCGTCGCGCCCTCCCCAAGTGGTGCGCGCTTATCGCGGCATCGTGGGGGGCGAGGCGAGGCGTGCGAGGCGTGCGTGACGTGGGTGGCGTGCGCGGGGCTTGAGGCCCGCAGGCATGCATCACGTCGGGCATGATTCCTTTATTTGGAAAGGCGAAACGCCCGCCCCCACTTTCAAGTGGGGGGGGGAAGACGTGGAGGCGCGGCTTGGTGAACGAACGGGGTCGAGGCGCGGCTTTCGGGGCGCCCGCCCCCACGATCACGGGGTGGGGAGAGGTCGCCTCATCTGTCGCCTCGGCCCTTCTCGCTCGCCACGCGTCCTCCATGCGCTTGGGGTTGCGGTGGTGGAGGCAGGAAACCGGGCCGACGCGGGTCGAAGTAGAGGGTCGGCCCCGTCGCCTGCCCTTCCTCTGCTTTGATTGGTTGGGCGGGGCGGCCCAGCCCCCACTCCGCCCCTTTATAAGGGGCGGAAGGGGGGATGAGGGTCCGCACTCCTTCCTTCTTTCTTCTCTTAGATCCCTGGTCCCCTCTCCCCAACTGTCATGGAGAAAGGGAACCCTAGTCCTTCTTCGGTGGCGGCAAGGGTTGCCGCCAGGCAGCGCGCCCCTCCTCCCCTTGCACCCGCGGCGGTGGAGCCAACCGTAAGGGGAAGGGGGAGGGGGAGAGGTCGTGGAAGAGGCCGTGGACGGGGCCGAGGCGCTCGAGGCGGGCGGGGCGGCGCGCCGGCCTCGCCTCCGCCGGCAGCTCCGTTTCCCCCGGCGGTCCATCTCGGGGACGACCCCTGCGAGTTCATCATCAGGCTGCGCCGGGCGCCTCGCCGTCACCTCCGCCTCCCGGCTCCTTTCGCGGACGTCTTGGAAGCGGAGCAACACGAGACGCTGAGACTGCGCATGAGGGGCTGCGGGATCAGTGGTACGCGAGTCCACGTCGAATCGCGAGCCCCCGGCGTGATGTGTCTTGGCCGAGGGTGGAAGTCGTTCGCCCGGATCCACAGCTTGATGGAGGGGTTCACCCTCCATTTTAAGCTGATTGGAGGGTGATCTCCTCTCCGTCAAGGTCTTCGGGGACCTCGGCACCCGGGCCCGGTGCTGCGTGGATAGCTCCTCCGACAGCGGGGGCTCCTCTTCGAGCGAGAGTGACGAGGAGGGGAGCGACAGCGATGACGAGGGGAGCGGTCGCAGCTCCGTGTGGCACCGGCGACCCCCATCGTCCGCGTCGCTGGCGCCGTGAACTCCCCGGGGTCGTCTCCTTGGGCGGCTGGCGTAGGGAGGCTGCGGAAGAGGAAGAGGGCGGGCGGCAAGGCCGCTGCCTCGTCTTCCAGCTTCGCCCCAGACGCCGTCACCACCCCTGCTCGCGGCGACGACCACCGGGGCCTTCTCTCCGGCCCGGCAAGCTCCTCTTGCCGGGGCTTCGTCTTCTCGGGCGGACGGAGTGGCGAGGCTGCGGAAGAGGCCGGCGGCAAGGCCGTCAACTCGGAGTACGAGGGCTAGATGCCCTCGACCGCGTGTTGACGTCCCGCCGTCTCCTTTTCGAGCTCTGCTTCCGGCGTCGCCGTCTCCATCCAGCCTCCAGAGCCCCGGATGCTCTCTTGGCGTCTTCTGCCACCCGTAGCTCGTCTAGGCGCCCCTTTTGCCCTTCTCGCCTCCTTGCCCTACCTCCTGAGGAGAGAGACAAGGAAGGGATCACGGGCACCTTATCTCTTTTTATCTTGTAAGCCCTCGGGCCTTAGTTGTGTTTAAATCTTGTAATCCCATCTTTCATGTTTTTCATTCTCTCTGAGCTGTACCTGAGTGGAATGTTTTTAATGAAAAGGGAGTGTTTGCCGGACCATTTGTCTCGCGGGTACATCCCGCGGCAAGGAGCGAACCCTTTGCATCGTTAAGATAGACACTTCCCCGCCCGGCAACGGACCCTGCCGTCTCCCCGCGCCCCTTGGCCCTCCTCACGCTCTTGGCGGAGGCAGGGAGAAGGCGGGTTCTGGCCCCTCGCTTCCTCCTCTTGCCGCCGCGGCTACTATCAGAAGCGGACCCCGGGAACGCGCTCCGGGGTTTGTCGCTTAAGAGAGCACGACAGCTTTTAGGAG
Source organism: Aegilops umbellulata (assembly GCA_032464435.1). NCBI lineage: Eukaryota > Viridiplantae > Streptophyta > Magnoliopsida > Poales > Poaceae > Aegilops > Aegilops umbellulata. The sequence continues at coordinate 328,666,399 of CP136056.1, read as the reverse complement.
GAAGCAAGGTTTTTGCATTCCGCAGCTCACGAGAGAATGCATGATAAGGGATGTAAAGACTTGTCTGAGGTTGCAGCCCCCGACAACTCTGGCTTGCCGGGGCGCGGGTGCTGGCTCGCCCTTCTCCCCTTCTTCGTCCTTGAGCGGCTCGGCAAGGGTATGCAATTCCTGCGAGCCAAAGGGAAAGGACGGGAAAAAGACGCGGACTCGACCTCTAAGTTAGGGGTTAGCGACTGTTAGGCACTATCAACCCTAACCAAGGACGAGACTCGACTCAGCATGCATGCTAAAAATTGCTGCCAGGGTCTGCGCCTAGATTTGTACAAAGGATTACATGCAACTGCGGCAAGACTTTTGTACAAAGAGTTGGTTGCCGGACGGGGTTCGACAACCGCGCCTTACGGGTAAAACTTGCGAAGATGCTCAATGTTCCAGGAATTGCTCACCGGAGTACCATCTTTGGTCTCGAGGCGGACGGTGCCGGGCCTCGTGACTCGTTTCACCCGGTAAGGGCCTTCCCACTTCGGCGTCAACTTGTTGTGTATCTTGGCCGAATGAACGCGCCGAAGAACAAGGTCGCCTTCCTCGAGGCTCCTGGCTTTAACTTTGCGGCTATGATAGCGACGCAGAGCTTGCTGGTAGCGAGCGGATCGCACAGCAGCCTGGAGACGATCCTCCTCGAGGAGCAGTGCGTCATCTTCACGCGACCGCTCTTGCTCAAGCTCATCATAAGCGAGCACTCGAGGTGACCCGTATACGAGTTCCATGGGGGTAACTGCTTCTGCTCCATAGACTAGAGCAAATGGTGTCTGGCCGGTGGCTGGATTTGGCGTCGTTCTGACCGACCAAAGAACCACCGGCAGCTCCTCGATCCAGTTCCGTCCGCGCTTAAGCAGCCTGTCAAAACTTCTGGTCTTGAGCCCGCGCAGTACCTCAGCGTTGGCCCTTTCCACTTGACCGTTGCTCCGGGGATGAGCAACAGAAGCGAAGCAGACCTTGGTGCCGAGGTCTTGGGTGTACTGCATGAAAGCGTGGCTTGTGAACTGCGTACCGTTGTCGGTGATGATCCTGTTGGGGATCCCGAAGCGGCAAACAATCGACCTGAAGAATTTGATCGCGGACGGGGCTGTCACCTTCCTCACCGGTTCCACTTCTGGCCACTTTGTGAACTTGTCGATGGCAACGAACAAGTACTCAAAGCCCCCGACGGCTCGGGGGAAGGGGCCGAGGATATCGAGCCCCCAGACCGAGAAGGGCCAGGACAAAGGGATCATCTGGAGAGCTTGAGCTGGCTGGTGTATCTTCTTGGAATGGAACTGGCACGCTTCACACTTGGTTACTTGTGCAATTGCATCCTGGAGGGCTGTTGGCCAGAAGAAACCTTGCCGGAACGCTTTGCCGGCAAGTGCTCTGGCGCCAATGTGGTGTCCACATATGCCTCCGTGTATCTCCGCCAACAGCTCCTGTCCGTCTTCCCGGTGAATGCACTTCAATTTCACCCCATTGCGTCCTCTTCTGTACAGTGCGCCGTCGACGAACTGGTACATACTGGACTGCCGGGCTACTCTTTCCGCTTCTTCTTGTTCTTTGGGAAGTTCTCCTGTCTGGAGGAAACGGACGATCTGCTATGCCCACCTCGGAGCCTGTGGCTCGACGACGAGGACTAAAGACATGTCGGCGACTGCGGGAACATCAGCTTCTACGGCGAGGACTTGGGGCTCAGCTGGAGCTTGACGTTCCCCGGCAAGCTTGCCGGGGCATGGCTTGCCGGGAGCGCCCGCTTCGTCGGGACAAACCCTGGGGCTTGCCGGAGCGGGCAGCTCCTCAGCACTCTTGGCGTCGATCTTGGGGACTCTCTTGGCGGCGACTTCGGGGAGCTCCGCCGGGAGATAGTCACCGGAGACCGATTTTCTCTTCTTGCTTGGCCCAGTCGATGGTGTCACGGATGGCTGAGTCAGCTTGAGTACAAAAGTCCCTGGTTCCACAGGTAGCTTTAGTGCGGCGCATTTTGACAGGCTGTCGGCGATGTCGTTCTCTGCTCTTGGAACGTATTCCATTTGCAGGCCGTCAAAGTGCTCTTCCAGCTTCCTCACTTCATCAACGTAAGCCTCCATCAACGGGCACTGGTAATCCTTGTTCACTTGGCGGACGACGAGCTGCGAGTCACCCCTGACAATGAGCTTCTTGATCCCAAGTTCCGCCGCGATCCTGAGACCGGCGAGCAAACCTTCATACTCTGCCATATTGTTGGTTGCTTGCGTGCATCTGGACGATGTACTTGAGGTGCTCTCCGGTGGGCGCGATGAGCAGCACGCCGGCACCGGCGCCTTCCAGCGAAAAGGCACCATCAAAGTACATCAGCCACTCTTTGGTTACTTCCTTGCCGGGGATGCTCGTCTCTGGAATTTCTTCGTCCGGTGTCGGCGTCCACTCTGATATGAACTCTGCCAATGCTCTGCTCTGGATGGTCGATGTGCTCTCGAACTTGAGGCCAAAGCTTGACAGTTCTAGTGCCCACTCGACAATCCTGCCTGTTGCTTCGGGATTCTGCAGTATCCTCTTAAGCGGAAAGCGAGTGACCACTGTAATCTCGTGTGCTTGGAAGTAATGGCGTAGCTTCCTCGAGGCCATGAGGAGGCCGAAGAGCAATTTCTACACACCAGAGTACCTCGACCTAGCCCCCTGCAGGAGGGAACTGACGAAGTAAACTGGGCGCTGCACCATCCTCTTCTTCTGCACTTCCCCTTGCGCTTGCGCGGATCCGCTTTTGCCGGGGCCAGAGCTTGTCGGGGAAGCCCCCTGCTTGTCGTTGGACGCGCTTGCCATGGTTGCTGGCTCGTCATCAGCTTCCCTCTCCGCTACTAACGCAGCACTAGCCACTTGATTGGTTGCCGCTAGGTAGAGCAGCAACTTCTCTTGCGGTCTAGGCGCGACAAGTATAGGAGCGGAGGACAGTTATTTCTTCAAGTCTTGCAGCGCAGCCTCCGCTTCCGGAGTCCATTTTACTGGACCTGCCTTTTTCAAGATTTTGAAAAACGGCAGGGCGCGTTCCGCAGACCTGGAAATAAACCTGCTGAGAGCCGCCACGCAGCCGGCAAGTCTTCGCACGTCCTTGACACGCGTTGGTGCTTCAATCTGCTCGATGGCCTTGATCTTGTCGGGGTTGGCTTCGATCCCACACTGAGACACGAAGAACCCGAGAAGCTTGCCGGAGGGAACTCCGGACACGCACTTCTCGGGGTTGAGCTTGAGGCTGATCTTGCGCAAGTTCGCAAAGGTCTCTTCCAGGTCTTGAACCAAGGTTGCCTTGTCTCTGCTCTTGACCACAATGTCGTCCATGTAGGCCTCCACATTTCTGTGGATCTGTGGCTCGAAAGCAGTGTGGACAACCCTCGCAAACGTCGAGCCTGCGTTCTTCAGTCCAAAAGGCATCCGCACAAAACAGTACGTGCCGCATGGAGTGATGAACGCAGTCTTCTCTTCGTCTTCTTCAGCCATGAAGATCTGGTGGTACCCGGAGTAGGCGTCAAGGAATGAAAGCAGGTCGCATCCGGCCGTGGAGTCAACAATCTGGTCGATGCGCGGCAAGGGAAATGGATCTTTAGGGCAAGCTCTGTTGACATCGGTGAAATCGATGCAAAGCCTCCACTTCCCATTTGCTTTGCGCACGACGACAGGATTGGCCAACCACGTCGGATGGAGCACGCCTCTGACGAGGCCTGCCGCTTCCAACTTCCTGATCTCCTCCGCGATAAACTCTTGGCGCTCCACCGCTTGTTTCCTGACCTTTTTCTTGACGGGCCGCGCATGAGGACAGGCGGCGAGGTGGTGCTCAATCACTTCCCTGGGAACGCCGGGGATGTCAGATGGTTGCCAGGCAAACACATCGACATTCGCCCGCAGGAAAGCAATGAGCGCGCTTTCCTATTTGGGGTCGAGAGTGGCACTGATGGTGAAGGTACCACCAGTGCCGTCCTCCTTGGCGGGCACCTTCTTGGTCGCTGGTGGAGCAGCCGTCGTCTTCTTGTGTTTACCGGCGGGGCTCGATGGTGCGTCCTCGACGGCAGCGCAGCGCTCCGAAGAGGCGCGCTTGCCGGAGTGGGCACCAGAGCATTCGCCGGGCTTGGCCTTCTTGCCGGGAGAGCTCAATGGCACGTCCTCGACGGCAGCGCAGCACTCCGAGGAGGCGCGCTCGCCGGAGTGGGCGCCAGAGCATTCGCCGGGCTTGGCCTTCTTGCCGGCGGGGCTCGATGGCACGTCCTCGACGGCAGCGCAGCACTCCGAAGAGGCGCGCTTGCCGGAGTGGGCGCCAGAGCACTTGCCGGGCTTGGTCTTCTTGCCGGCGGGGCTCGATGGCACGTCCTCGACGGCAGCGCAGCACTCCGAAGAGGCGCGCTTGCCGGAGTGGGCGCCAGAGCACTTGCCGGACTTGGTCTTCTTGCCGGCGGGGCTCGATGGCACGTCCTCGACGGCAGCGCAGCACTCCGAAGAGGCGCGCTTGCCGGAGTGGGCGCCAGAGCACTTGTCGGACTTCTTCTTTCCCTCGGAAGCTCCAGCGGCAAGTGGGCCGCGGGCCGTTGCTGCTGTTGCGTCCCGGTATATTTGGTCGGCGCAGAGAAGGGCATCCTTCTTGTCGCCGGGGACAGAAATGACGCTTACCGGGCCAGGCATCTTGAGCATGTTATACGCGTAGTGAGAGGCCGCCATGAACTTGGCGAGCGCTGGTCGGCCAAGGATCTCGTTGTAAGGCAACGGAAAGTCGGCGACGTCAAAGGTGACCCTCTCAGTCCTGAAATTCAGCTCGCTGCCAAATGTTACCGGCAGCGTGATCTTTCCCTTCGGCTTGCTCCTTCCCGGGTTGATTCCATGGAATGTGACGGTTTCTTCGAGCTCGCTGTCGGGAACTTGGAGTCTCCGGAGAACAACGGAGGAGATCAGATTCAAGCCGGCCCCGCCGTCAACTAGCATCTTAGTGACCTTGAGGTTGCGGATTGTTGGGGAAACCAACATCGGCAAGCACCCGACCGCGGTTGTGCGATCAGGGTGGTCCTCAATATCGAAGATGATAGGCGTGCTGGACCATCTCAGGGGTCTGCGTGACTCGACGGGTGGCTCCGCTGCATTGACCTCCCGCACCCACCGTTTAAGCTGGTGGTGGGAAGCGTGCAGGGAGGCACCGCCGTCCACACACAAGACCTCAGTGGCTTTCTGAAACTCCTGCTCGCTGGTCTCGGGGTCTTCCATGTCTTCGTCGTCGTCATCGTCTTCGTCCTTGTCGCGTCCCCGGGGAGGTCTATCTGCTTGCCGCTGCTTGTCCTTGCCGCGGCGCTCCCCCGGGCCGAGACGCTTCGTGCCGGATCCCCCGCCGCCTGCTTGGGCTCTCTCCTTGTCGCATCGTGCGTACTCGGCTTTCTGCAGCTCGACGAGTCGCTCGACTTGCTTGGAACTCTGGAGGTCGTGGCCCCTGGTACGGTGGATCTTGCAGTACTTCTTGTCGATACCGTCCCGCTTATCGGCAGCAGCCACCGCCCGGCAGTTGGCGCACCCGACAACCTCCTTGCCGGGGCCTCCCGCCTGGGCTTTCTTGGCGGAGCCCTCGCTGCCGGACTTCTCGACAACCAGTACCTCTGGTTTTTCTTCTTTTTGCCGTTCCGCCGCCGGCCTCTCCTTGCCGGGGCGGTACCTTCACTGTCGGACTCTCCTTCTCCAACACTTTCTCCGGGGAGCTTCCTCCCCTCCTCAGCGCGTGCACACTTGTCGGCCAGGGCGTAAAGCTCGCTGACCTCCTTGATTTTGCACATCGCCATCTCCTCCCGCATCCTGCGGTTGCGCACGTTCTGGTGGAACGCGCTGATCACCGCGGCGGGGTGGACGTTTGGGATGTTGTAGTGCACACGGCTGAACCTCTGGATGTACTTGCGCAAAGGCTCCCCCTCCTTCTGAACAAGCAGATGAAGGTCGCTTGCCTGGCCATGGGGTTTGTGGCCGCCCGTGAAGGCGCCAACGAACTGATGGCATAGATCTGGCCAGGAGGAGATGGAGCCGTCCGGCAAGTGCATGAGCCAGGATCTGACGTTGCGCTTGAGTACCAGCGGGAAGTAGTTGGCAAGGATCTTGTCGTCCCATCCCCCGGCAGCCTGCACCGCAATTGTGTAGATGCTGAGGAACTCCGACGGGTGCGACTTGCCGTCGTACTTCTCGGGCACGTCGGGCTTGAAGTTCTTTGTGCTGGGCCACTGGACTTGCCGTAGCTCGCGGGTGAACGCAGGGCAGCCTACCGAATACGGCAGTTCGCTTGGTTCCCCCGGTGCGTGCATGTTTCCAGAGGGCTCAACGCGCTGGTCTGATTGACGCCGCGCCTCTCTTCTGCGCTCGATGCGGGTTCGAGCGTCTTCTTCCCTTCGTTCGTGAAGGACTTGGCGTTGGTCGCGGCGAGTTCGCGGGTTCGATGACGCGGTGGAGTCGTTGTCGAGGTGAGCCCGGCGAGTCGGCGACCGTGACTTCTGGGGCGGGGAGTGCACGGTGGTCGCACCCCCGCCATTGTTGGCGCCATCGGTTCTCGCCTGGTTGACTGGCCGCGGCTGCGACGCGCTGTGCTGCCGCGGAGTGTCGCCGTTGGCGAAACCGATGAGGCTCTGGATGGTTGCCCTCCAGTCGTCGAGCTTGTCCTTCGTCGGGGGGTAGTCTAGGAGTAGCTGAGCTCACGCGAGAGCTTCCGCTGGGGTGGCGGGCAGAGGCGGCGAACGACGCGAGGAGCCGGATGTGCTCGAACTCCTAACTATGTTAGAAGGAGTAGCACCCGGTCCAGGCAGCCGCGCGACGCTCGTTCCGGCACGCTGGATCGCATGCTGGTCCTGAGCGCCTTGGGACCCACCAGCACGGTCTGGGTCCAGCGAGCGTATGGTACCATGGGTACCATGACGCTGCTGGTTTCGCGCCTCCTGAGAGGGGCGCGGGGCGAGCTCGGCCGTCGCGGGACCAAGAACTGGCTCAACGGCGCCCGTTCCTCCGCCGGCGTCCTCCGCACCACCCGTCTGCTCCATGGGCGGTGGGTTCGACGCTGACGGACCGGTCACCTTCGGAGCTTTCTTCTTCGGCGCCATGCCGGCGCAAACAATGAGAATCTGGCTCGTGTGGACGCCGGATCTGGTTCACACAACCTCGACGCACCCCCTACCTGGCGCGCCAAAGATGCCGGGGGGAATCGGCCTCCACGAGCACCTATGGGGACGGAGCCCCTTGTCGGTTCGGCGGGGGGCGGAGGTTGCGAAAAGAGCAGATCGAGGCGACACACACACAACGATTTTACCCAGCTTCGGGCCGCACGGATGCGTAAAACCCTACTGCTGCTTGTCTGGTTGATTCGAGTTCTTGCTCTGGAGCGCAAGAAGCTACAGTAAGTTGGAGCTGGACGTAGACGAGGGTCTACTGGGTGTCCTCCTTTTTCGGTCCCCCCCTACGTGCGCATGGGCCTCCTTTTATATGCTAAGGGGTTTCCCACAGGTAGAGACGCAGGCGAGGGTAAAAATGGCAAGGAACTGTGCGAACAGTGGCCGCACAGTGCTATCGCACCTAACTCTGACGGCGGGGGACAAAGGCATTAAATGCCCGTCTGGATCGCCCGAACAGTGCCGAGGCAGACCGTTAGGGGCGCCTCCACTTGCCACGGGGGCGACTCTGCCAACGTCGCACGCCACCGCGCGCCCCAGGTTGCGCGGCGCCCCGCCACGTGCCTCTGGGGAAGCTCCAGAGTGACACGTGGGCAGGTGAGCTGGAGCGCATGCCTGAGGTGGTGGTTTGCCGCGGCAAGTGGCTTGCCGCACCTGAGGCCTTGCCGGGGCGTGCGGCGCGCCGCGGCGGGCTTCTCTTGGGGTGCCTTGGTTTGGCCGTCCCGGCGAGCTCCTCCCGCCGGGGCCTTGGTGCTTCGGCTTAGTCGTCCCGGCAAGCTCCTCTTGCCGGGGCCTTGTCGCCTTGGTCCGGCAAGCTCCTCTTGCCGGGGCTTGGTCTTCTAGGCTCGATCACTTGGCCTTCGTCCGGCCCAGAAAGGGCCGTGGAGACTCTTGTCGCTCCCCTGGCAAGCCTTGCCGCGGGACGCTACTACTGCCCGTGCACAAGTTCGGGGTACTAAGGTAACCCTACTTTAGTACACCGATATTAAACCTATAGGATCTTCTTGGATGATAGTTATTTGATCTTGCTGTAATTTCTAGCAACTTTCTGTTCACGAAAAAATTGTTAAAAATCACCAGAACGTGATAAAATACTGATTCCAATTGCTGCTGATCAATAAACAAACTTTCTAGGTCTTCCTATTTTGGTAGATTTTTTGGAGTTCCATAAGTTTGCGTTAGTTACAGATTACTACAGACTGTTCTGTTTTTGACAGATTCTGTTTTTCGTGTGTTGTTTGCTTATTTTGATGAATCTATGGCTAGTAAAATAGTTTATAAACCATAGATAAGTTGTAATACAGTAGGTTTAACACCAATATAAATAAAGAATGAGTTCATTACAGTACCTTGAAGTGGTATTTTGTTTCCTTTCGCTAACGGAGCTCACGAGATTTCTGTTGAGTTTTGTGTTGTGAAATTTTCAAGTTTAGGGTGAAATCTTTTGATGGATTATGGAACAAGGAGTGGCAAGAGCCTAAGCTTGGGTATTCCCATGGCACCCCCAAGATAATCGAAGGACACCAAAAAGTCAAAGCTTGGGGATGCCCTGGAAGGCACCCCCTCTTTCGTCTACTTCCATCGGTAACTTTACTTGGAGCTACATTTTTATTCACCACATGATATGTGTTTTGCTTGGAGCGTCTTGTATTATTTGTCTCTTTGTTTGTTAGTCTACCACAATCATCCTTGCTGTACACACCTTTTGAGAGAGCCATACATGAGTTGGAATTTGAAACAATACTCTATGTGCTTCACTTATATCTTTTAGAGCACGGTGGTGGATTTGTTTTATAGAAACTATTGATCTCTCATGCTTCACTTAGATTATTTTGAGAGTCTTAATTTGCATGGTAATTTGCTTAAAATCTTAATATGCTAGGTATAAAAAAATAGTAAAGTCTTTCTTATGAGTGTGTTGAATACTAAGAAAAGTTTGATACTTGATAATTGTTTTGAGATATGGAGGTGATAATATCAAAGTCGTGCTAGTTGAGTAGTTGTGAATTTGAGAAATTCTATTGTTGAAGTTTGCAAGTCCCGTAGCATGCACGTATGGTAAACGTTATGTGACAAATTTGAAACATGAGGTGTTCTTTGATTGTCCTCCTTATGAGTGGCGGTCGGGGACGAGCGATGGTCTTTTCCTGCCAATCTATCCCCCTAGGAGCATGCGCGTAATGCTTTGGTTTTTGATGGCTTGTAGATTTTTGCAATAAGTATATGAGTTCTTTATGACTAACATTGAGCCATGGATTATACGCACTTTCACCCTTCCATCATTGCTAGACTCTTCGGTACCGTGCATTTCCCTTTCTCACATTGAGAGTTGGTGCAAACTTCGTCGGTGCATCCAAACCCCGTGATATGATACACTCTTTCACACATAAACCTCCTTATATCTTCCTCAAAACAACCCCATACCTACCTATTATGGCATTTCCATAGCTATTTCGAGATATATTGCCATGCAACTTTCCACCATACCGTTCATCATGAGACATTCATCATTGTCATATTGCTTAGCATGGTCATGTAGTTTACATAGTATTTGTGGCAAAGCCATCGTTCATAATTCCTTCATACATGTCACTCTTGATTCATTGCATATCCCGGTACACCGCCAGAGGCATTCATAAAGAGTCATACCTTGTTATAGTATTGAGTTGTAATCATTGAGTTGTAAATAAATATAAGTGTGATGATCATCATTTTCTGGAGCATTGTCCCAACTGAGGAATAAAAAAAAGAGAAAGGCCATAAAAAAAGAGAAGGCCCCAAAAAAAGAGAGAAAAAGAGAGAAGGGACAATGCTACTATCCTTTACCACACTTGTGCTTCAAAGTAGCACCATAATCTTCATGATAGAGAGTCTCTTGTTTTGTCACTTTCATATACTAGTGGGAAATTTTCATTATAGAACTTGGCTTGTATATTCCAACAATGGGCCTCCTCAAGTGCCCTAGGTCTTCGTGAGCAAGCAAGTTGGATGCACACCCACTTAGTTTCTTTTGTTGAGCTTTCATACATTTATAGCTCTAGTACATCCCTTGCAAGGCAATCCCTACTCCTTGCATTAACATCAATCGATGGGCATCTTCATAGCCCATTGATTAGCAGCGTTGATGTGAGACTTTCTCCTTTTTTGTCTTCTCCACATAACCCCCATCATCATTATTATATTCCACCCATAGTGCTATGTCCATGGCTCACGCTCATGTATTGCGTGAAGATTTATAAGTTTGAGATTATTAAAGTATGAACCAATTGCTTGGCTTGTCATCGGGGTTGTGCATGATGAGAGCATTCTTGTGTGACGAAAATGGAGCATGACTAAACTATATGATTTTGTAGGGATGAACTTTCTTTGGCCATGTTATTTTGAGAAGACATAATCGCTTAGTTATTATGATTGAAGTATTATTATTTTCATGTCAATATGAACTTTTGTCTTGAATCTTTTGGATCTGAATATTCATACCACAATTAAGAAGATTTACATTGAAATTATGCTAAGTAGCACTCCTCATAAAAAATCCTTTTTTATCATTTACCTACTCAAGGACGAGCAGGAATTAAGCTTGGGGATGCCTGATACGTCTCCAACGTATCTAATTTTTGATTGCTCCATGCTATATTATCTACTGTTTTGGACCATATTGGGCTTTATTGTTCACTTTCATATTATTTTTGGGACTACCCTATTAACCGGAGGCCCGGCCCAGAATTGTTGTTTTTTTTGCCTATTTCAGTGTTTTGAAGAAACGAAATATCAAACGGAATGAAACCTTCGGGAACATGATTTTCTCACCAAACATGATCTGGGAGACTTGGACCCTACGTCAAGAAAGCTCCGAGGTGGGCACGAGGTAGGGGCGCGCCCCCACCCTCGTGGGGCCCATGAAGCTCCACCGACGTACTTCTTCCTCCTATATATACCTATGTACCCCCAAACGATCAGATGCGGAGCCAAAAACCTAATTCCACAGCCGCAACCTTCTGTACCCACGAGATCCCATCTTGGGGCCTGTTCCGGAGCTCCGCCGGAGGGGGCATCTACCATGGAGGGCTTCTCACTACAACAAGAACCCCCCTATAGCAACGCATCGATGCGTTGTTGTATGCCCATATATGTGTTGCTATGGCCTACACCAACGAATTAATATGTGTTGCCAATGGTGGCGTTGCAAGAGTCTATAACAACACATAGAAATGTGTTGGTAAACAGTGCGAAAAAGTGTTGCAGGATAGCAACGCATAGAACTACACCATAACAACAGTTCATATGTGTTGCTGACTACCCTGTACAAAAGGATATTCATGTGGACATAGATAGATCGTTGCAATGTATAGAAGTGTTCCTTATCATGAACTACTAATGACATTTCATATATTGTCATCTACAATAACATGGTCAAAGCTGACAATGCATGGAGCCACAATATAATAAATATAAAGGTCTCATATATTAAATTGACTTTGTTGCATTACAAATAACATGATCCAAAGGTTACAGTAAGTGATACTACATGGTAGCCTAAGTCTGGACGTTTCAAACAACGCCTGAACCATTCTAAAACATAATGTTTGAAATATTGATACTAGAAATGACATCCTAAAACACTACATAAGACTATCGAATAGCAGCCCCATTGTCCAGCTTGCAATCAACATCTGTGCCATACATCATCAATTTATCTTCGCAATCTACAAACATAAAGAAATAAGATCAGTAAGTTATTGTAGAGAAAATATGGTTAAGAGCAGCAAAATTAGAGGAGGAGCAACATACAAAGGTTGAAGGCCATGCGATAATTAATCCTGCTGCATGACCAATAATGTTGACCTTTTTTAGTGGTCGTATCAACTGATCAGATTTTGCTAATGTAGCATCAACTCGCACTGCCCAGAATTGGTTACCAAGATGAACACCCTCAACTTTATATTCTGGCTCAATGCTTTGTAGCGTACCAAGAGCAACATTCCTGTTTGGATTTCCTAAGCTCTTCAAAAAGACTACAGTGCCAACCTATTCGTAAACGAGAAAACAATTTCTAATATAAGCAATTTAAAACTTGAAGATAATCATTCATAACATAAACTTAATACACATACATCTATTGAGTCGGCACCCAGGCAATTTGTTGTACTGCATTGTTGTTTCTGTAGAATATATTTTGTGCAACATTAGTATGCAATATAATTGAAGCGTAAGAACTGAAACAGAGAAGAATAAGATTTAGAAAATCTATGTCATACATTGGCATGCTTTGTTGCATTAGCTCCTCTTGAGATCTTACTATTGTTCTGGCCACCAAGCTAATGGCAAGATGCAAAATAATCAGAACAACTTCAGAAGCAAAAACTGAATATTGATGTACACATGATGAACCAGAATCTGCCGTATACACAGAGTATTCTCTAACCCGTTGAGGCGTGTTGTTAAGTTGGAGATCAATTTAATAGTGCAAGCATATTTTTTGAGTAAATGATGGCATGTCATGTCGTGCACTAGATTGTTGTGCAAGAAGACTACATGTATAATGCCACTTATACTCTCTGTTATGTTAAGAATTCCAGCTACTACCAATGTATTTTTTAGCAAATCTACACATTAGTTTAATAATTGGTTTTTCATGTTCAAGGTCTGCAACATTATGCAAACGAAAGGCTGAAATAGCAATGTGCAGAGATTTTACAACTTGGTAAAACTAACTGCATTTTATCTCTTAGATTCGTATCTCATGTATTTCTACTCAAGATTGAAACTGTTATTTATGCCAGACTTAATTTTTAGCATGAGTATGCGCTGGAAATGTGCAATAAATTTCTGGAAGTAGGAGAGCAGAGATGCATAGTGAAAAGAAGCTTTAGAAGTTTAAAACATATGGAGTGCACTAACCTTATCTGCACTAGTGTTTTCCTTCACTTGTTGCACATGTTCATCATGGATAGAGGTATCTTTGTTCTGTGACAGAAGATATATCATAAGATTCAGAAGAACTATAATAAACATTCCTACCATGAGAAGAGGAAGTAGCAATTAATTGTTGTTCAACCATATTGGACTCCAAACAGTATATAAATGAGCATACCTTATCCTTAGAAGGACGTTTGTTTGATGGTTGCATCTCCATGTCATAGAGAAAGTTTTCCTTGCTCTGTAATGAATGGCAAGAGATGATTAATTTCTATAAAAACAAACAGAAACATATTGATGCATCCATACAGTACCATCACATTATTCTGCCGCCCAATGGTACCAAGTTGTTGACTACGACTATCGCTATATACTCTCTGTCGATTGAAACCAAAAAAGAAAATGATCATATTTATTTAAATGACTTCAACATATTATTAGAAAATTCCAGATAAATACTTTTTGTTTTGAATTTTTCTTGCCAACACAAAGAGCATCTTGAGATGTCGACTCCTGACCCAACGAACCCTGTAACGAGAACCTAAAAATTAGTACATGTATTGAATAATGAAGTGCATTCTAAAGATAAATATATTTTGCTAGTTTTGAAATGGATGCAGAGCTGTGAATAAATAAGCATATAGAAGATAAGCTCATAATGAAAAGAAGCAACAACAGGTATGCAAGGAGTATCTTGTGTTTTAGATTTGATTTCATTGGTGTATCAGCATGAAAGTTCTTATGGTAATCTTCTCATGATTCTTGACATTGGTAATACGTTCAGAAAAGGAAGGAGTTACTAACCTTATATGCACTAGTGTTTTCCTTCTCTTGTTGCACATTTTCATCATGGACAAAAGATTCATTGTTCTATGACAAAAGATATATTATAAGATTGCCAAGAACAATAATAAACATTCATACTGCAAAATGTGTGAGTAATTCTAATTGCTACTCAACCATGCTCGATTCCAGACAATATATAAATGAGCATACCTTATCCACAGCAGGACGTTTGTATGATGGCTGCTTCTCCCTGTCATCGACAAATGTTTCCTTGCTCTGTAATGAATGGCAAGAGATGATTAATTTCTATAAAAAGCAAACAGAAATATATTAATGCATCCATACACTACCATTACATTATTCTGCTGCCCAATAGTACCAAGTTGTTGACTATGACCGTCGCCATAAATTCTCTGTCGATTGAAACCAAACAAGATTAAGAACATACTTGTAAAATGGCATCAAAAATTTATTAAACCTTTGTAAAGACACATACTTTTCTTTTTGAATTTGTCTTCGCAATAGAAGGAACATCTCGAGATTTAGATATCTGATCCAAAGAACCTTGTAACTAAACCTAGGAATTAGTACATGTATTGAATAATGGAGAAATTCTTCGAATTTACCTGTCCTTCAGAGGTTTTTGTCTTCCCTTTTAGTTCCAGAATTTCAGCATCTTGGTTTTCCACTTTTTTCTCCAGCTTCTCCATCTTAAGTCTGACAGCCAAAAGATCTTCATTCGATGTATCCTCCAATGAACTAAGGTGTATATTCTGAAAGTGGCGTGAAGTTGACACATCAAAGACTTGATTTGGATTCGGAACTAGTCCGAGGCCATGTACATGTCGAGGCTTGTCTGCGCCAAGTACTGCATTCAAAACATCTCCTTTCCATGCTGTCTTTCCTCTACTAGTATCTACTAAATCTGGATCCGCTGCTATCCGTTTCTTCAAATCAACCTATATACATGAATATTGTACGTCAGAACAATGTGGCAAACAACATTATAATTTTAGATAAAAGAGAGTGAATATGATACCACTTGTTCATTCATTTTCTTGTCGCTTTTGTGCTGATGGGTATGCATATATAAGACAGCCCTGTGGGGGTACTTCTTTTCCGGATCCTTTAGTCTCTGTTGGTCAAACGGTTAATTTATTAAAGACCTGCAGTACAAATGGGATGTAGATGCATATAGTTCGAGTTCTCATAAACTGACCAGCTCTTCTCTAACTCGTGGAAAACTCTTAGTTCCAGCCGTGTGTTTCGACTTCCTCATCGCACAACTGTTCCTATTTTTCTCACTTATCCCCTGTAAAAAAATTGTATAATATATGCACATGTATTTTCATAATTTCATACCATGACTGAGCAACATGTACATAACAAATCTGGCAAGTTTATATGTACCTGTGCCTTTGGGGTCATCCAATTATTGACCAGAGTAATCCACTGATCCTTAATCACACCCTTTGGAACATTGGTGTTATTCGCTTCCATGCTCTTATTTGCATCAAAATACACTGCTTTCAGATCTGACTTATGTTGCCTCCATCTATCTCCAATTTTCTTTAATATATACTTTTCCAAGCGAGAAGGGTAAAGAAACCTCATCTACATTTCAAACAAAACAATGGTTATGATAACACTAGTACGTAAAGCATAACGTCGTTAGCAAAAGAGATTTAATGTTATTGCAGATATACCTTTACTTGCGCGAGTATATCCCTTTTGTTTCTTTGTTCATTGGTCTTTTTTTCTCTCTCTCCTGTTAGTTTTCTCCAGTCCTTGTAGCTCAAACTACACAATTTTCCATTCCTAGCAACCGTGCCAAGAAAATTCGCAAGACGTCTAGCTTCTTTTCCAACTGGCTGGTTTAGCTCATTGCATTGGACCACAATTCTCTGCCCTTTTGGAAGATTCCATATTTCTTTTAGCCTTGTCCTGCCACGCTTGGTTGTTTCTCCATTTTCATCTGACCATGGATAAATTCCCAAAACACTTATAGTCAATCACACATAAACAACTATGTGAACAATCTTTTGGTCTGTAGTCTGAGGAACAACTGACAGTGTTATTCACCACTAACGCAATGCAAAGATAGGATGTAGTGTACTGTTGCATGCTGAAGCCTTTTGCCAAACAGTTACTGTAGCTAGCCAAGTAAATAGTAGGAAGTGCAATACTTTCCCTTATTCGATATAGTACATGGTTTAGTTTTAGTTGTTCTGATGATCATGGTCCATACGTACAGCCACACTACACACCATCAAAACTAAAAAGTTATCATTCCGTTCTGTTCTGTAGAAGATGGCAGTGCATTGTTGATTCTAATTTTTCAGAATATCTAGCAGAGTATCAAATGGTAATTACCTTGTTCATTAGCAGCAGTGTCATCCTGGTCCTCTTCATCATCACTATCAGTCAAGCCTTCTTCGCCATTACAAGATGATGGTTGAATATGAGACGAATCAACATCGTTTCGCATGACATTCTCATGTTCAATATGTTCCTCCGTCATGTATTCATCATTGCATTCAACAACATGAAGTTTACTTCGTGTCATATCTGCTCCATGAGGAAACCAAAAGAAGTTAACAACATTGTAAAGTTAATCAAACTGGCCTGTAATTGAGCATAGGTCTACATATACCACTGATCAAATAGTAATACATTTCACAATATTGACCCACAAGCTAATGCAGATTGTCACGTAGTAGTTAGACTTGCAATTAACTACTCCTTAGACCAGCAAATCGACAGGCGGAACGAAGCCCAAATAGAAGAAGCGTGGTATGGTGGGTTAACTAATTAATTAGTTGCCTGATTTCATGCCTTGATTTTAGTCAACCCGATTGTGCATCCAACCCGATTTGCATGAAGGCAAGGCAATGGAGACATGGCAGCAGCGAGCGAACGCCTGCGTTGCCTCGATGACCCAGCCCAACGCTTCGGCTTCCCCAGCTGCTGGGTGCGGCGGCTGCCCTCGATGGCTCGATCCGGTTGAAGACCCCGGAACAGAGGACGCGGAACAGAGGACGCGGCGTCCTTACGCGTTCTGGCGGGGTGATTACAGGCGCGCGAACGCGGTGGCCGGACCGATCTGTCCAATAGGAGGTCGAATGCAAGAGATAGGCCATGGGAAGGAGGCACTGACCTGCAATCGGAGAGATGGCGGAGAATCGCCTGCCGCCGCCAGCCGGCAGAGGTGTTGGGGAAGAAACCCGCGACTTGTGTTCAGGACGACTTGTGCTGTTGAGATAGATGGGGAGAGGTGCGGAGGATTTTTGGGCAGTTAGCTTAATTTGGAGGGAAATGGAAAAAATGGAGGGAAGAAACCGAGGGAAATAGGAAAAATGGAGGGAGTTGGAAATAGTTTCAACCTGCACTAGCATTTCGTCCGACATTACTCTAAAACTCTTTTTTAAGTATGAATAACCCAATTAAAATGAGAGAGATTATTAAATTTCACATACTACTTTACTACCTCCGTAACTTAATACTATAAGAGCATCTACCCCCAGGCGCCTCAAATCCGTCGGGACTAAAGTGATGACGCCACCGCCATGGGATATAGGCGGAGCCCGGCGAGGACACGCGGTTCCTCGCGTGGTTCTACCGCTGGTCCTTCGCGACGGCGGAGACGGACGCCCGCCGCCTCCGATGGAAGAATGCCAAGGCGCTCCAGCTAGCTATTGAGCAGTCGGAGCATGAGGCGAAGGAGGCAGCGACTGAGAAGGCTCGGGTCGCCAAGCTAAGGCAGGAGAAGGGCAGGGCAGTCCGTCAGATGAAGGGCCTCATCGTCCTCTCCGAATCCGACTTCGACTCCGACGATGACGGTGACCGTGCCAGCTGCACCTCCTCCTCGGACGATTAAGACCCTCCACCAGCCGCGGACGCCTAAAGCTGCGCCGGCGACCAAAAGGGCAAAGGCCCGACGAGGAAGTGGTGACCCCCCTCCCCTTCCTCCCCTCCTCTATGTTTATATCGTTTTTAGTTGTAGAAGTTCAAGAACTTGTCTAGTGTGAGCCTTCCCGCACAATTGACTTCTTTGAATGTTGTCTTGCTGGCAATTCCATCCCTCTCCCATGGGACGGGGACAATCTCCTACAGCAGCCATCCGACATCCGGGCCATGTAGATGTGTTCTATAAGGCCCTTTTCTCCTTCTCCCCTTGGGGAAGCGTGACCCTTGCCCCAAATATCTGGGAGGCCCCAGCTGGTCTTGGAGGTGGATAACGCCGCCCTCACAACCCCCTTCTCGGCCAAGGAAGTGTGGGTGGCCATCAAAGGTATGAACCCGTCCTCCGCTCGTGGCCCAGATGGCCTCCCGGTGAAGTTCTTCCAGACATTTTTGAACACCATCAAGACTAAAGTGATGACGTTGTTCGAAGAGTTCTACATAGGGTCTTGTGACCTCAACCAGCTCAACTACGGGATAATAACTCTGATTCCCAAGGTGCCGGAGCCTTGGAGACCCGCTAACTCTGATTCCCAAGTTTGGTATAGGTTGAAGATTGATTGAACCAGCCTTTGCGGTTCGACTACTCCCTCCCGACCCGCTCCCTCCCGCTAGGGTTCCGCCGCCGCTAGCGCGCGCCCCGGCCCTCCTTGCGCCCCTCTTCCCCTCCCCCTCCTATTCCCACCCCTGCGCCGCCTCCCCGGGAGGTGGCCGGGGCGGCGCCCCCCTCCCCTTCCTCTTGCCCCTACCCTCGTGAAATCTCCCCCCCCCCCGGTGATGCTCGGCTGGGAGGCGGCTCGGCGACCTGGCGGCGGTAGGCGCGGTGGCGGTGCTGCCCTTGGCGGCAGGGCGGCGTGGTGGCGTGCGGTGGCCGGCGGCGCGCCCCCGGCCCAACAAAAATACATGACGATTAAAGAAAAAATATACAATTTTTTTAAAGTCACGGATCACAAATATTTTAATGAATATCTTTTAATTTATCATTCGTGAACATTTTTTTTAAGTTGCGAATCACAAATATATATTTTTAAACATTCATGGATATTTTTTTGAAGTGATGAACAAATAGTTTTCAAATTTATCGTTCACAAACTTTTTTTAAAGTCACGAATCACATATATTTTTGAAGTCGTGAACAAATTTATCGCGCTTGTCCGTTAGAGAAAACTGGGCAGCTGGCCGGTCCAGATGACCCGTGTGACCTATCTGCCACCCGTAATGCAAGTTCTATGACGGAGTTTTCCGGTTTGCAAGTACCATGACTTAAGTGCACCCGCAGCGCAAGCTCTCGGGCCGCCAGTGCCATTTACTCGTTGGATTTCAACTCAACATACCTCTAACTAAATAATTCATACATAGTTTATATATAATTTAAATTGAAAGGATTTTGCTGTTCTGTTCACCCATATGACCAAACTAGGCATCCCAAAAATATATGAGATGACAGATACAAAACAAAAGGTAAAAAACTCTGTTCAAATTCATTAGAAAACAAACTGTGTTCAAATTTCATCAGAAATAAAAAAATCCAGTACATTCAACACTGAATGCACAAATGCCATCTGACAATTTAACACTGAATCCTAATTGTAACTGAGCAGGAGACATTTACATGGGGAAGTGAAGCTTAACAGGTAGCAGAAATGGTGGTAAATACTAAAAAGGATGCATGCCCCTCATTTGGACCTGGACAAGTAGGTGTACTAACAAACTGAGGTATTTCCTTGGCTACTTATATCTGATAGATTGAAGTTCAGGAACATGCTTCGACGGTGATGTTTCAACGGCATTTCCTTTGAATGATTGTTCAGCAACATTGGCATTACTCTCAGATTAACTTCACCCCCAGCATCAGCTACAGAAAAAATATGTTCCATTAACAAAATTGTAGATCTCACAGTATTGTAAAGATAAGCTAGGATTTTCAAACCTAGCAGGGCAAAACAAGACATTAGAAGCAAACCTTTCATTTAGTTCCAAAGCTTCGGGATCAGAACTTGTAATAGGATCTACAGTTGTTCCATCTATATCTCTTCTAGTCCACCTTTCATTCTCATGCACAGTATCTAAAAGCTCCCCCAGATTACTGACATGATAAGGTTCACTTTCTATATCATTCCATTCTTCACCCATGTCAAAATTGTCTCGAGGAGTCACCTTCGTCACAAATGACCACCCGGGATTTGTACGGTCTTTTGTATAGAAAACTTGGTCAACTTGATTGGCAAATACAAAAGGCTCATGCTCTATCTTCTCACCACTATGGACTTGCTCTGAAAAATTCACAAGCGTACGACCAAACCTATCTTTTTTACTTCTTTTTCTTTAGTACTATTAAGCCATTCACATTTGAATAGCACCACAGAAAATTTTCTATAGTAATCCAACTCAATTATTTCAACTATCCGTCCATAGTACATGACATCTCCGAGTATAGGGTTAGCATCACCTGCAGAAGCATAACTTGATGTTTTTGCGGTCAAAACAACTCCACTGTTTTGAGTCCTCTTATCATAACGCTTGGGTCTAAATCTATAGCCACGGGTACAGAAGCCTATGTATCTTCGTGCAACCTCAAGTGGACCACGAGCCAACCATCTAATATCATCATCCATGCTGTCAGTACCCCTTTCCTGCTCCAGCTACATTATCTACACCAACACAGAACTTAGATAAGATAAACTCAAAATCAGTAAACTAATAACAGAGAACTTACATGATCTCTAAACCAATCAGGGAAGTTTGCATGCTGCATGCGCTCAATGGTTTTTAGTGCTAAGCGCTTGTTGCGGTTTTTCCTTTTTATTTCAGCAGCATGTGCTCTGCAACACATATAAATACAAGTTTAGATAAAAGAAATATGTAACATGCTAACAAGCTAGGTAAGACATTTACTTGAGATATGGAGTCACAACATCACAGTTGCAGAGCACAAATCTATGGGCTTGTAATGACTCCGTATCATTCAAAGTGTAGGTGCGTGGTTTTCCCAATGGATTCCCTACTAGAGGAAATAATGTGGATTCATTTGCATACATGGCAGATTCAGTTTCATTTGGTTTGTCATTATTCCTTGATGGTTGGTTGTGCTTAGTAGAGAAACCCTCTAAGTATCTTGAACAGAAGGCCATACACTCATCCGCCAAATATGATTCAGCAATTGAACCCTCAGGACGAGCTTTGTTGCGAACATATGACTTCAATTTACCAAGGTACCTGCAACACATGTCAAAACATCAATTGAGCAGGTCATATGACATCATTTATTCCAATATTGTGCTTTCCTTAGCATCACACTGTTACCTTTCAATAAAGTACATCCATCGATAGCAAACTGGTCCAGCAAGTTTACATTCAGTTGCTAAATGGACAACTAAATGAACCATGACTGTGAAAAAGCCAGGAGGGAATATCATCTCCATTTTACAAAGTGTGATTCTAATGGATTCTTCCAAACGGTCAAGCTCATTTACATGTAGAACTTTTGAACATATTCCTCGGAAGTAAGCAGATAATTCAAATAGTACTGTTGTGACATTGTCTGGAAGAATACCCGTCAATGCTATAGGCATGAATTTGCTGCAGCACGACATGGCAGTCATGTGTCTTTAGCCCAGAAATTTTTCCTTCAGCAGACTTCGCACATTTAGATATATTTCCACAATAGCCATCGGGGACCATTATAGACTCAAGAACTTCAAGGAACAATTTTATCTCACTTCTGGACATGGTAAATAATGCGGGTGGTAAGTAAAACTTGCCTGAAGGTTGTTGCTCCGGATGTAGGTCCTCCCTAATATTCATTTCTTTAAGATCTAGACGAGCACTGAGATTATCTTTTGACTTCCCATCTAAACCTAAAAGTGTACCCAGAATATTATCACACACATTCTTCTCTATATGCATCACGTCAAGATTATGTCGAAGGAGATTATAGTCCCAGTAGGGTAATGTAAATAGACTACTTAATCCCTTATAAGTTTTTGACTCCTTAAAATCACCAAGAGCCTTTATTTCTTCTTCAACCTGACGTCCATAGTAAGTTCGAGGCTCTGCTCTATGCTCCACCGTTCCATCAAAAGACTTTTCATCAAAACGAAATTTATGATCAGGCTGCAGAAATCGGCGGTGACCCATAAAGCATGATTTCTTTCCATGTTTCAATCGTTTGGACCACGCATCCGCACCGCATGGCGGACATGCAAATTCTCCATGCACCTTATGTGAAGAAACCATTCCTAAAGCTGGCAAGTCATTTATAGTCCACAACACCACTGATCGCAAAGTAAAGGTTTCATTTTTAGACACATCATATGTGACCATTCCATTCTGAAATAAGTCTTTCAAGTCATCCAAAAGTGGCTGGAGAAAGACATGAATATTATCGCCTGGACTTTTGGGCCCAGGAATTATCAAAGATAGCAAAAGGTAAGATTCTTTCATGCACAACCATGGAGGCAGATTATATATGACCAAAACAACTGGCCAACAACTATAACTAGAACTTAGCATCCCATAGGGATTAAATCCATCAGTAGCCAAGCCAATCCGCAAATTACGGGCATCAGATGCAATTTTTAAGTACCTTTCATCTAAATTCTTCCATGCTGGGGAATCGGCTGGATGTCGTAGTGCGCCATCCTTAATGCGCTCTTCATCATGCCACCTCAAAAGAGGTGCTGTCTCTTTGCACATGAACAATCTTTTCAACCTATCCTTGATTGGAAAGTAACGTAAAACTTTGCTTGGTGTTGCTTTTTTTCTTTCCTTCTTTGTTAACTTCGTTCCCGGTTCTTTATCTTTCCACCTAGAAGCCTTGCATATTGAGCAAAAATCATCATTTTCTGTGTCTTTCCAGAACAGTTGGCAATTATTCGGGCAAGCATGAATTTTTTTATAATCTAGGCCAAATCTGGAAACAATCTTCTTAGCCTCATAGAAATTCTGGGGCAGCTCATTTCCGTTTGGAATGGCCATGCGTAGAGTGTCAAGTAGATCTCCAAATGACTTATCAGACCATTTGTTCATGGATTTTATATTAAACAAAATCACAAGTAATGATAGCAGTGATAATCCACATCCCGGCCACAAAGGCTTCTTCGAATCATTGATCAATCTGTAAAATTCTTCGGCTTCTAAATTTGGTCCATGCTGATTTGGTGGATCTGGACTCTCACTCATTGGCACATCATCATACATATTCCTGAAGGCATCATTAATTAACCCATGCATGTCAGCAAGCATTTCTTCATTTTGAGGTTCTGGTTGCTGATCATTATTGTGCTCATCTGAAGATTCGCCATGAAAAACCCATTTGTCATAACTCTGAAGAATTCCATTACAGATCAAATGATCACGGACCTCCTTCTTTGACAACACATTAGTGTGCACGCATACTTCACATGGACAAAGGATCGTGGTATCTTCTGCCTTATCTTTATATGCAAATTCCAAAAATCCATCTACGCCAGCCAAGTACCGGCTACTTCCTCTAGGATAACGCAAAAGTACCTTGCTGATTTCTACATCCATACCCACTCTGCAATAAAGAGTCAGTGGTCATTGCAAAGTTGAACCCTAATTAATCCAATTTTCCAGTTACTAATCATGATAAGTTATGTCTAACAAGCATAAGCAGACCATAAAAATATCAAACTTAGACTTTGTTTAAGCAAACTGCATCATCAATGACATAAATATTGTCCAAATATTAAGCAGACAACATCATACAAGAGATGAAGAGGGTGAGAAGCTTACCTATGCAGGGGCGCGTCTTTGGTGCTGGTGTAGGTTAGGCGGCCACTGTCGTATGGCTGGTACAGATGTGACAGAAATTCTGAAAAGAAAAGAACAAAATTGCATCATGTTTCTCAGAGTCCTTACAGGGTCGTACTACCCTAACAATCAAATTTTCTCTCAAGGAACAGGGACATGCATATCATCCACATATTTCCCAAGGGGCATGATTGGTTTGCCAATAGAAGAATACGTTCTATAGTAATAGGACTACATGATGAACAAAGGTACACCAATAATCTTTTTGAAAACTACAGGCTAATAAAACTGAACATGTAGGATCTAAAAAGATGTACAGTAGAGTCTCCAACATGAATCTTATAAACTTGAAGGTTACATCCACTTTGAACAACATTGTGATGTTAATATGAAATAGCTACACCGACAGCTGATCTCGGATATATTATACACCCCTACCATCTCAACTCAATTTTTTTTTCAAGAACACTCAACTCAATATATCAGCTGTATTATATACATACATTTTCTTTCAGTTGCATAACATACTGACACATCGAATGAAGGATCATCGACTAATGCCATATACCAGCGAAACAATACCATAGGCAAGAAGCATTTATAATTTTTTTCTGGTTTTGTCCCCTGTACATTAAATACTTTGTGTGCTATTCAGACATTTGGACCATCTGTATAATTGTAAGGGTATAACCATATACATTTGCCTTGGCTTGTGGAACCATCCAATGGTTTCTGATTTTATCGAAATAACAGTAAAGTAGCGAAGTTATTTGAAAATTCAATATTGTACATCATACAAGAAAACGTGTGTATACTCTGTTATACACTGAAATCTGACTTAAGTGGAACAGTAAGCTTCTTATAACAGTATAAGCTTCTTATAACATTGATCATCTTTATAGTAAGTAAAATACGAAATTACAAATAAGACTTTTTTTCTTGAACAATGGATGCGCATGATTATGCTAGATGGATATACTGAATTGACTTTAGTCGCATCAAGTTCAGTTCAGGTGTTACTTTTCCATAGTGTCATCTTTCACATTCACCAAACCAGCGGAAAAATGACAGTGTCAGACAAGAGATGAAGAGGGTGAGGGAAGGTTACCTATGCAGGGGCGCTTCCGGTGCAGCTTGGTGAGCCCGCGATTGGCAGACAGCTGGTTGGCGGCGCAGCTAGGTGCAGGGAGCCAGGGAGGACGGTGTCAGCATGGCAAGTCGGCGACGCGGCTAGGTGGAGGGAGCCAGGGAAGGGCGGTGGCTGAGGGATTTTGGGCGGTCGGGCGTTCGGTATGGGGATTTGGCGCGTCTGGGATGAGGAGCCTGGCTGCTTGGGGGCGGCGACCGAAGGAGAGATGGATCGGCGGCGGCGTAGCAATATGAGGGAGCTGGGAGGGCGGCCGCTGAGACGGCCGGGCGTGCGATATGGGGGACGGCGCGTCGGGATTGAGGTGGAGTTGGCTGCTTGGGGCGGCGGCGGCGGCAGGTGAGATTGCTCGGCGGCGGCGGCAGGTGGGATTGCTCGATGGCAGAGTTTTCTCTCGACAGATTTTTAGGTTTTTTGGGGGATTTTTAGGTTATTGGAGGGAGTAGTATAATGTATAATCTATTCTGGGTATACTTTGACACATACAACGTGACTGTACAGTCAATCAATACCTTTTTTTTTGCGGAAGATCAATACCGTATCAGGGTTTTTTTGGGAGGGACGATAGATCAGGTTCGACCTAAAAAGATCGGACATTTAAGTGAACCGCCGCACGGGACGATCAGGGTGTGCACACTACAAATTAGATTTTCCCGCCCGGCTTATCGGAAAAGAACATAAAAAACAATTTATCCATATGATTAAATAATATGTAAATGTTATTATTCTAGGGCCCATGAGTCGGAACTACTCATAACAGGACGAACTGACTACGTGTCCTCCCTCTCCTTGATGAGCAGCTACGCATGGACTCCAACACATGATATTTGTTGCTCTTCCTATAGCGGCTACAGATGGTACTGCCAACGCATATATGCGTTGTACCGCCGATATATAGCAACGTATGCTTAAAGCGTTGCTAACTATGCGTTTCTATAGGGGGTTCTTGTTGTAGTGTCTACATCATCATAGCCCCTCCGATGAAGTGTGAGTAGTTTACCTCAGACCTTCGGGTCCATAGTTAGTAGCTAGATGGCTTCTTCTCTCTTTTTGGATCTCAATACAATGTTCTCCCCCTCTCTCGTGGAGATCTATTTGATGTAATCTTCTTTTGCGGTGTGTTTGTTGAGACCGATGAATTTTGGGTTTATGATCAAGTCTATCTATGAACAATATTTGAATCTTCTCTGAATTCTTTTATGTATGATTGGTTATCTTTCCAAGTCTCTTCGAATTATCAGTTTGGTTTGGCCTACTAGCTAGATTGGTTTTTCTTGCAATGGGAGAAGTGCTTAGCTTTGGGTTCAATCTTGCGGTGTTCTTTCCCAATGACAGTAGGGGCAGCAAGGCACGTATTATATTGTTGCCATCGAGGATAACAAGATGGGTTTTTTTATCACATTTAGAGGATAACAAGATGGGTTTTTTTATCATCTTTCTTAAGGCGTTACTCTGTTTTCTTGAACATAATACTATAGATGCATGCTGGATAGCGGTCGATGAGTGGAGTAATAGTAGTAGATGCAGGCAGGAGTCGGTCTACTTGTCTCGGACATGATGCCTATATACATGATCATACCTAGATACTCTCATAACTATGCTCAATTCTGTCAATTGCTCAACACTAATTCGTTCACCCACCGTAAAATACTTATGCTCTTGAGAGAAGCCACTAGTGAAACCTATGGCCCCCGAGTCTACCTTCATCATATTAATCTTCCATCACTTTATTATTGCCTTTGTTTTTTTACTTTGCTTTTATTTTACTTTGCATCTTTAACACAAAAATACAAAAAATATTATCTATCATATCTATCAGATCTTACTCTCGTAAGTGACCGTGAAGGGATTGACAAACCCTTATCGCGTTGGTTGCGAGGAGTTATTTGCTTTGTGTAGGTACGAGGGACTCGCGCGCAGCCTCCTACTGGATTGATACCTTGGTTCTCAAAAACTGAGGGAAATACTTACGCTACTTTGCTGCATCATCCTTTCCTTTTCAAGCAAATCCAACACAGTGCTCAAGAGGTAGCAATCACCCTATTTCATCTTACAATCCATCAAGGATCGCCAGACGTTGAACCTTTCGGTCCTAGCCTGCATTTGAAACATGCTCTTGAGGCTCTCGGTCCTATCAAAAGCCTCAATGTTCTCAAAATGTTGCTACAAATCGGGCTCCATACAAGCTAGCATGAGACAACTAATCTCGTTTGACTCATCAATGAGTTTCTGGTGGGCATTCCTGGTTGTGGCATTAGCATTCTCGGCAGGTTCCTCTAGAAGTGGATCCTCTAGAACATGTTCCTTTTTGGCATGCGTGAGAACAATTCTCAGATTCCTATACCAGGTGATAAAGTTTGTTCCATTCAGTTTATCTTTTTCCAGGATTTATTTCAATGAAAAACTGGGTTGAGCAGGTGGTACCATTGATCTACAACATAAATATGCAAAACACTAAGACATGTATTCATGAAAAGTAATTTACATTAAACATTTTAGTAAGAATATTACTCCCACTAAAATCAACATACCTCAGTTGATACTTAGTGATTCAAGATCTAAGACCAACATGCCAACTAGTGAGCTTTTACATCACTGCTAGAAGACTAGATCACTCGGTAAACAACACTTGCTAATTGTATCTCTATACGACTCTTGTTTGTTGGGGACATCTCATGTCACGCAAACTCTTATGCATTGAGTCCCAAAACTGTTTTCATAGGCACGACAAGTTAACCAATGCTCTGCTTGTAAGTGTCCAACACGAACCCATTACTTCAAGGAGACCAGGTGGCACCTTAATTTTATAAGCCCACCACTAAGTATACTTGATGTGTGATGGAGCAGCATTTGGGGAGGCATTTTTACTTGACATTCTTTGAGGGATTACCCTAGTTAAAACATCTACCATGCAAAAAGAAGGGTGCATAAAAGGGATAAACTATCATAGAAAGTTTATATAAGTGTGATATGATATAGCCCCTTTTCATAGCGCATGGTGATCTCCATTTCCACGTGTGCGTTGCTACTTGTGAGTTGTGTTGGGATTTACTCGAAGAGGAGAGGATGAAGTAGTAAGTAGAGATAAGTATTTCTCTTGGTTAAGAACCAAGGTTATAAATCTAGCAGGAGAACCACACAGAACCTCGCTAGCGGGCGCTCGTTCACGCGGAGCGTGCGGGCGCTCTGCACGGACGAGAGCACCGCCCGGTTCAAGTCAAGGACGTCCGGTTCCGCCTGCAGGAGGGCCTCGATGGCAGCGGCATCCGCGCGCTTCGCGTCGAGTCGAGCCTCCGCCGCCCGGTTCAAGTCCAGGACGTCTGGTTCCGCCTGCAGGAGGGCCTCGATGAGAGCGGCATCCGCGCGCTCCGCGTCGAGTTGAGCCTCTGCCGCCCGGTTCAAGTCCAGGACGTCCGGTTCTGCCTGCAGGAGGGCCTCGATGGCAGCGGCATCCGCGTGCTCTGCCTCAAGTTGAGCCTTCGCCTCCTGGTTCACATCCACGACATCCGGTTTCGCCTGCATGAGAGCCTCAATGGCAGCGGCATGCGCGCGCTCCACGTCGAGTTGAGCCTCTGCCTCCCGGTCCTCCTTTAGTATCGCCAGGTTGAACCGCTGGTCCTCCTGCACCATGGGGGACTCGGACGCCAACACGAAGTTGACGTCCATCGTCTCATACCCATCGGGAGCCTTCTGCGCCGCGACCTCCGCCATGAACATTGGATCGGCTTCCTCCTCCTCGTACCTTGGCTCCAGAGAACTCGGGGATTGGCCCACCGCAAAGCAAGCTTGGGAACGGAGGTCTCCGGCACCGATCGCCGCCGCGATTTCTGCGCGGTGCTTCGGCGTCAGCATCTTGTAGTACATGATCTTGCGGCACACCATGGCTTTCCGGTGAAATAGGGGACGCTTGATGCGGGCTAGGGGATCGAAAGGTGGGGGAAGGGGCTGGAGATTAGGTGTGGTTTTAGGGTAGTGACTGGCGTAGGCCGAGCAGCGAAGGTTCTGGTGTGAATAGTGGTTTCGGTGACGACCGTTCAATCAGTTTTGACTGTACATCGCTCTTGTCGCGTTCGTGTTGCAGCCCAGCACGCTGGACCCTCCACGTCGCTCACCGAATGGAACGCGCTTCGTCTTGTGTTTTTGCTCGCTTGTGGCACCGCGGTTGAGAGCAAACCGACGTCCCTCCCCTCCCCCGCCTGCGTCATTTTATGCGGAGTAAATAAAAACAGAGGGAGTATACTACGGATGAGGATCCCCTGACGTGGCCGAACCCATTGGGTAACTGACATGCGGGGCCTAGCAAGCATGGGGTCCGCCAGTAAGTGACCGAAAGGGATGGTAAGGCAGGGATACACATGTGAACGGAGCTTCCAATGATATAATTTTCACATTATACATCTCATGTACTATTAGTCTTGTCAATAGTCAAATGCGGTTTTTAAAATTGCATTAGAGCATGGTTAATAATATAGCCAGTCGATGGCTATACGGAACTGCCATGTCATCTATAGCCATCATCTATTATATGCACTCATATGGTAGTGTGGGCTATAAGGTTGGTTATTTCCCGCAAAACAATTATAAGGTTGGCTATTGTATTAGTACTTTATTCCATCTCCTCTCCATCTCTTTCTTCATATTTATCGTACGTATTTAACTAGGAATGCGTATGTAGCTAGGCTCTTGCATGAGAGCTCACTCCCCTTACTTTTTCACATCTCTCTCCTCCACATAGGCCCTATATAAATGGAAGGAGGGAGTACAACTATGAGCACTGCATACTCTAGTACAAATGTTGTCAGTACTCCACTAGTACTATTGGACACGGAGCTTAAAAAAGTTACTATTGGACTGGCTATACGTGGCGAAATCCTAGTAGGAAGAGCATGTGCGAGAACAAGCACATTCACGTGGTTGAAAACAAATTGGAAACCATCTCGAGTACAAATCTAGGAGTACGTACGAATCTAAAAATATTGATTGGGCATTGTTGAATGTTGATACTTTTTTATCAAAGTAGATATACTTTGACTACACATAAAACTTATATGTAAACTAGAAAGGACAGGAGGGAGTATATTGTATGTTCAAAAACGAAACGAACATTGAATACCCTTTATATATGATTTGCGGATGCTATGATCACATGTTCAAAATTTTGAATCCGCCTTAGGTATCACACATGCCCCCACTCGTTCTCTCTCGATTTCATCTCGGGGTCCGGAGATCGATTGAAAGAGGACTAGGGTGGGTACAATACGCTCGTTTAGCTTATGAACGTACAATATACTCCCTCTGATCCCCACAGACCCCCCGCGGGTCATTTCTATCATTGAAACAGGCCAAACCTTTATCTCCTTGCACGACACGCAATTGATCTCTGAACATCAATCGATCTCATCAACATGTGTCGGGGCATGAACCGAATGGGGTGTCAAAACTAAGACGCGAAGCGACACATAGTGGAGGCAAAGTGAAACTTCAAATGAACCGTTTGTTTGTATGCATGTTGGACAAATTACAAATAAAAATTGGAAATACAAGCATGGTCTAGGCCCACATGCGAATGATACTCGGTGGAATGTTCAAATGAGGCATGCGGGAGGATGGACTCGACCGGAGGGCGACATGATCGATGGAGAAGAGGGCTGGAGAGGAATGAGAAATAAGCAAACGCCACATGATTATACTTGAACGGCTCAAATAAACAATAAATTGTCTCGCTTGGCCTACATAGTGAAAGGCCTAATGCGCAACACGGAGCACTAACGCTCGAATATGGCCGGGAAAACAGGGAAACCGAAATGTGGGGCACACCTGTCGGGACGACGTAGCGCAAACTAGTCCAATGGAGGAGCTGGCCCACGACCTCCACGCCACCGACAACCGTTCATGTGGGTCATGGGGGCCAGCAACGTGGCGCAGCTCCAGCACCGCCTCTGGACACGGCGACCGTGGTGAGCGACACGCTCATCGTCGCTAGACACAGTCGGTTTCAGTGTGCCGAGGGTGGCGTTAGTGCTGTGGCACGACCAACAGTATGTTTGGTTTGTGCCCAAGGTTGCCCCATCAAAGCATTGGGTAGCCAAAATTTTGATTGAGGTTTTGGTTGCCCATGATTTGGCCGACATCGGCAATAAAAATGAACTAGAGTTGGCTAGAGTTCATTGGCCTACCAAAGAAATGGCAACCATCCAAACAAAGACCAATCTTTGGGTCATGACCAAAATTTTGGTAAGGTGCACTTTGGCCACAATCCAAACACACCCCAACACTCGGCTCATCGAGGATGCAGGGGGCGCCGGGACGCGTCCGCGGAGTGGTGTAGCGCGGCCAACTGCATCCTCACGACCTAAGACCATGCCGGGTCGTCTTGCTTTTTCAATGACATGCCTCAATCGCATGTGAGCAAAGAGCATCGATTTGTTGGGAAGCTTTACCAGAACCACACCCTTCGTAATCGAAGGCACATCCAGGAAATGGTTGTGGTCAAGTATAGCCTCGAGAACACGCCTGACAGCAATGCTACAGGAAAACACTAGTTCAGGACATGTGGCGACATGGACACATCAGCTGGATAGTTTAGCAATAGAACTCATCCTCAGGTCTTCCAGTTTACACGGCATGACTTTGAGAACTTTATCTCCACCATGGACCTGGTTCTAATTCAAACAAAAACCATATTTTATTACTACCTCCGTTCAGAAATATAAGATGATTTTCGATATTATACTCCATATATGACTACATATACGCACAGAAATGAGTGAACAAAGACACTAGAACATGTCTTCAAAGGCATGAGAGCAGAGGGATTACTTGCAATATTCATAACACAAGTTACTGAGGAAAATATAGCCTCTTCAAAGGTAGCATTGATGTTCATAAAGTACTCCCTCCGTCCCAAAATTCTTGTCTTAGATTTGTCTAGATATGGATGTATCAAGTCACATTTTAATATTAGATACATCCGTATCTAGACAAATCTAAGACAAGAAATTTGGGACAGAGGGAGTACTTGAAAGTAATTGATAAGAAATCAATGTCAACCTCTCGCATGTTTTGGTCAAAAGAGGAATTTAGAACCGTCATTTGGCACACAAAAATCACATGCAAGATCTCCCAGAAAGTTGTACTACTAGTACTAGTACTGCGTGTTAGGCGAAAAAACACGATCAAGATCGAGAAAAAGATCATCAAGAAGAGATATTACCTGGACTTGCTTAATGAGGGATCCCAGAGAGGGGGCTTCAACAGGACGATGGCTTTGAGCTTGTCTGCGGTAGTCTTGGTGGGGTGCTTGCGCTTCTTCGTACCATGAGCCTCGACGGTTTTGGCCAGAGCCATTGACATCACTTCATCTAGTGCCATCAAGAAACTATCAAATAGAAATAGAAGAAAAGAAACCATAATCACAAACCCAAAAGAAGAACAGAGAGGGAGTTATAGGATCAGTCTCGGGGTTGCAAGACCGGGCCTTGGCCAGAATCAACACCATTGATGCGCTCACCTTTCCTTCTTTGGGAGACAAGAACAATGGCAGATGCAGGTCAGGGTTTTCTTGAAGAAATGAGGAACAAGATGAGGGAGAAGTGAGTTGGGTAGAGAGGAAGCTGGGAGAGAAGAGTGAAATAATCACGGCTCATTGGGCATTACTGCGGCGCTTCGATCGGGGTAGTCTACCATCACTCTACTACGAAGTAATTTAGTGCATGGCTGGTGGACTCCGATGCTGGCTGTCCCACACATCGGCGAAAGTGAGTAATTTAGTGCATGGCTGGAGGAGGATCCGCATGGTAGAGCGTGTCCACTGTTTTTCTGAAGAAAAAAAATGATTACAGCAAGCGTTTCCACTCTTACGACGGAGGAGTGCGAAACACGGAAGCCACTTGAACATACACAATGCTCCTACTACTAGGCATGTGTAGTGGTTCATACGTCAGTACTACATAATCTTGTTGCTAGTGTAGTAAGATATGACGACAACAAATGATGTTGTGCACAAGTCAACTATATGAACAGTAATGTAGTAACATAGTGCCGCTTTTTCGACTGTTCGGTCGAGAATGAATGGTGAGATCAATGTTAACAGAACTAGGTCTACAGCGCACGGAGAGTACAGTGCTACAGTACTCCACGAAAAATGAACCATATGAAGAACGAATAGTGTTAGGCAGGGTGTATGAAGGGTGCATAGGATGGGAGAAAAAGTTCCCTTCTCGACCCACTTTTAGGTGTTTGGCAGAGTACATGAAGGGTGCATGAGTCCATACTATTAGGTTAACACAAATACACGAAGAGGAAACAACTATATTGAGATGAGAATGCAACCAAACACACCCCACATGCTTTGTGCTACAGTGACTGATGTGCACCGTCTGAGTTTGATCCAACGGTCATCTTGCGCCGAGACATGGACATGCCCATGCAGAGGGTGCCTAAACACCAGCGAAGTCCCTCTGCTTCTCGAGGCGCACGACATTGGTGATGCAGGGGGCGAAACGGCTGAAAGGCAATGCAATCTACGGGAAGGCGGAGGGAGCCAGCCGAGGAGCGGGGAATCTTTTGGTTTTCACCATGGTAAAACACCAGTCGACGACTTCTCACATAAGGAAGCAGTGGGTTTTACACGCAGAGTCATCGTGACTAATTGCTGCTGTGCCTGCTCCCGTCAATCAAAAAATTAAAAATCCTGCCGCGCCTGCTCCCGTCAATCAAAGAATTAAAAATCCTGCCGCACCTGAACACCAGAGCAACGCCGCAGTGGATATTTAAATTTACCTGCCGGCAAGTAGATAAAAAAAGGGGGTGAAAAAACATGTGGTGGCGGCCTAGCTAATCGGTCGAACTAGCCCAACTAGCTAGCCATCGTGCTTCATTGATGTACTCGGCGGGAAAGGTGGTCTTTCATGATTTGGACTCATTTACTTGCTTCAGCGAAAACATGCAGTAGGGCGTCCCACGTCAGGAAGAATATATGTGTGCACCACCCGGGAGGACCCCGAATACGCGCGGTAGGGTGTGCCATGTCTCGGCACGGAGGAAAAATGTGCGTGTAAAAATTTACTGTATCAGACGTAGTACCCATGGTTCAACCTCGGGACCCATCCAGTCGGTCGAAAACACCCCCCTATCCACACAGCTTCATCATGCTAATGTGGCACGGAGGATAGGTGTGGTAAGCTCCGTCTCGACCAGCCACAATGTCTCTTGTTCTAGGCGATTCTTCTATTTTCCAAGATTTTTTTAGTTGTAATAACACCACGGCAAGCTAGCGCCGCTCTTCGTGTGTGCCCGTGCAAAGGTTAGACGATGGAGAGAAGAGAGAGATCGCAGACCTAGGACCCACCAGTAAGTGAGTCAACGGCCATGCACTTGTTGACGAGGCACTCCCTCTACTCTACTCAACGTAATACTGTATAAAATCAAGTTATGGGACAAAGCCAACAATCGTTGTTGTTTCAGGCTATCGACTTACGCTTTGTAGTCCAGGTTGCCAGTTTGAATCTCGTCTTTCAGATTTGTTAGTTTTAGGTCCAAATTTGATTAATGACAAGTGGGACCCCCGTGTGTTGTTCCGATATTTCAGTGTAGGATGGTTTTTTTAACAAACACTTTGTGCAGTTAGACAAGTAACGGCACGAGTTACACATATTTTGCATGTTTACGAACAAAAATGGCAGCGACATAGAATATCACATCCACCATCAGCTTAGATGCTATGGTCATACGAGTTTTTACACCGTTGGAAGTGAGATCCAATGGCTTCGGAGTAGTCTTTGTAATTATGCGCAATTTCCAAAATCTCCAAAGGTTTTTTTGCAAATAAAACATTCAGGCCTCGTGTGTTCCGCTGCATCTTGGATCCAACTGCTCCCCGTTGCTCATATTAGGTGCTCCCCGTAGCTTAATTACCCGCTACGGTGATATGAGCATCTAGGTCGTATGATCAGTGATCAGATGGCACATGCGTAGTACTTGTACTTTCTACGCAATTCCCAAACTCTCTCAGCCGTATGTTGCAAAAACATTCAAACCTCCTACTGTGGGCCATTAGATCTCCGTGAACTCGTATCACCATAGAATCTCATATTCTCCCGCGCGAGAAAACATAAGGTGCTCTTGCAGCTTGGATGCTACGGTGATATGAGCTTCGAGGTCGTTTGATCTGAGATCCAATGGCATCTGAGCAGTCTTTGTGCTTGTAAGCAGTGGCCGAACTCTTTGGGGGCTTTTCTGCAAAAAACCATTCGAACCACCGAGGAAGTGTTGGGTCACAAATCCAACGGCTCCGAAGAGCTTGTATCACCAAAGCATCTAAGGTGTGGTAGCACAAGATATTCTTACATACAGGAGAATATGATGTCCTCCTTCATCTTAGATGCTATGGTGATATGAGCTTCGAGGTCGTTGGATATGGGATCCAAGGGCATCTGAGTAGTTTTTGTACAAATTGTGTGCAAACTCATCAAGGTTTCCTGTAAAAATATTAAGACATCATGCGAGCTGCTATATCTCAGATCTACAAGATCCAAGCAACTCGTATCGGCATATAGCATCTAAGGTATGGGGCACATGATATTCTCCCGGGGAGGAGGGGTGGGGGTGCACAACCAATCAGTGGTTGGGAGGGTGGGGCTAAATATAATCTAAAGAACCCTAAACAGAGCTTCACAATTTTATCTAAGGTCGAGGGGGTGACACCCGACAATCATAGCTCCGCCTAATTAAACACAACATTTGCATGTACTGTAGTAATAGACTTAATATTCATGTTTCAGTTTCATGTTCGTTTCAAATATTGAATTGAGGACCATGCATGTCTTACATTTTACTCCCTTCATTCCTAAATATTAGTCTTTTTAGAGATTTCAAGTGGACAGGCACATACAGATGTATATAGACACATTTTAGAGTGTAGATTCACTCATTTTGCTCTGTATGTAGTCGCTTGTTGAAATCTCTAGAAGACTAATATTTAGGAACAGAAGGAGTATTTTTGAATTCGTGTCATACATGCATGGTTTGGAAAAATAGATGCACTATACTTATTGGATTGTTGTTGTGTTCGTGTGTGGGTGTCTGTGTGTGTGTGTGTGTGTGGTCATTGCTTGATACATACAAAGTTTTCTCACCTCCATATTGTTTATCTTTTAAATTTGAATTTGCATTGAAAAACTTACCAGGGATACCATGAAATGTGAAATCCACATTGAGATCACTATATCACAAACTCACTCTAATTCAACAACTCGTCATAAATCAATTACCATGTTGACATTAGTATTTGCAAGGAAAGCACGGGCATTGTAATACACATAGATTCGTTCGGCAATTTAAAAGGTTCCTTTCGTATTCTCGAATGGTAGGACCCAACGGCGTACCAGCCAGACCTTGGCTCGTGTCCTTTTGGTGGCGTGCGCGGTACGCACATTAGGCAACCCCAACCAGCCGAGCCTCAGCGTTTCGAGTTGAAATATCTGGCGGCCAGAATTCCAGCCCTAGGAAATTCCCCTAATGTCCCCGGTCCATAATGACTACCGATGAACAACGGAGGGATGCTTTAGTAACTAGACAACGTTACCTACCGTGCTGAGCACGGTTCAATTCCCTCAGTCGCCGCTCGCCAAGGTCACCCGTCAACTGCATTGCCTAGTACTACTACTGCTACACCAGGATGAGCACAAAATTGAGCCCGTTTGTTCGTGCCTAGTACTTGAGTTAGTATATCATGCAATGCACTAGTACGAAGGGATTATCCTTTTGCTCAGCATATATAACTTGTCTGAAATCTAACTAAGCAAAATGTTTGACGAAATCTTTCTTAAGAAATACAACAGGACAGATGTATGGCTTGAAAATTTATTGCATGATGCAGGTTATGATATTTTTTCGAATCCTGGATCTTAAATTTCAAAAAATCCAAAAGTGACCATAAATTCTTGAAACTGAGCATGGTCACGTGATATGGCACAAATATTACTTCGTAATTTTTGTCTTCAATTTGAGACAAGCTGCTTATGACAAGCTGCACAAATGAAGAGCCAAGGTATTTTGGAACAAAGACATGTCACGTTAAGGCGAACGCTTTCACTATTGAAATCATGGGCATTTATTGCCGCCATGAGTCCCGCTTCTCATCGGCAGGTGCCGTCCGAGCAAGCGTGTGAGTCGATGGGAGGCGTGTGAGCAGACCGCTGCGCCGGCTGACAGGGAGGCATGTGAGCAGACCGATGTGCAGCCTCACCGGGAGGCGAGCCCTTTGACCAGGCTTGGCTGCCCACCTTCGTCCCAACTGCTCCCACTTTTAATGTCATCGGCGCCGCAGTTTAAAATCAACCCCGCACTACCTGGTATCGCTACAATCTTCTCTCTTCCTCTCCGATTCTCCTGTCGTCTACCTCCAACCAGCCTGACCTAAACGTACGCTGAGGGAGTCCTGGACTAAGGGGTCCGGGCGTCCAGCCTATTATCCATGGGCCAGACTGATGTGCTGTGAAGACACGAAGGCCGAAGACTGTACCCATGTCCGGGCAGGACTGTCATTGGCGTGGAAGGCAAGCTTGGCGATCAACTATGAAGATTCCTTCCTATGTAACGACTCTATGTAACCCTAGATTCCCCCGGTTTCTATATAAACCGGAGGGAGTAGTCCGGAAGAGATATCCTCATTACCATAGTCATACAGGCTAGACTTCTAGGGTTTAGCCATTATGATCGCGCGATAGATCAACTCTTGTAATACTCATATTCATCAAGATCAATCAAGCAGGAAGTAGGGTATTACCTCCAAAGAGAGGGCCCGAACCTGGGTAAACATCGTGTCCCTTGTCTCCTGTTACCATCGACCTCAGACGCACAGTTCGGGACCCCCTACCCGATATCTGCCGGTTTTGACACCGACATTGGTGCTTTCATTGCGAGTTCCACGGTGCCGTCGACAAAAGGTTCGATGGCCCCTTCGATCATCGATAGTGACGCTGTCCAAGGAGAAACCTTCCTTCCCGGACAGATATTCGTATTCGGTGGCTTCGTACTGCGGGCCAACTCGCTTGGCCATCTGGAGCAGATCGATAGCTACGCCCCTGGCCAACAGGTCAAATTCGGAAGCTTGAACTACGTCGCGGACATCCATGGAGACCTGATCTTCGAAGAATTCGATACCGCGGTGATCGCTCCCCCTCGCTCCGATGAACATGACTTGAATCTGTCATCGGATCACATCCAGGAGATGGTTCATGTTGCTGCAACGGCCTTATAACTGGAATAGATTGCGCCATCTGAGGCCACAGAGTCCGCAGCGTTGGAGCCGCACACAGACTCAACACCTTGCAATATCTGTGTCAACGGAATTCCAGACTCGTTTCCGGCTATAAGTTCCGAACCACGTACGCCTGCGGACACCGAGCTGGATCGGCTATCGATCTTCGAGTTCAGCGCCGCAGACGCCTTCCAGCACTCGCCCTTGGGCGATGTCCTAAATTCATTAAAAAATCTATCCTTGGCGGGGGACTCATAGCCGAACTATGTCCGGTTCGAACTGGAGGCTGATGATGGAGAATTTCGCTTCCCACTCACCACCCACTTCATAGCCACTGTCGAGGACTTAACCGACATGCTTGATTATGGCTCCAAAGACATCGATGGTATGGACGATGATGCTGACAAGGAGCAAGGCAAAGACCTGCCATCCAATGGACGTTGGACAACCACCTCGTCGTACGATGTCTACATGGTTGATACACCTAAAAAAGCTAGCGACGATGACAAGGAAGATCCAGTTGAGAATAAACCTCCTGAGACACAGTCCAAGCACCGGCAACCTAAACACCGTTCTAAGTCACGTCGCTCAAAAGACAGCAACACTGGCACCGGAGAAAATAATACTCTGGGCGACATCGAAAACAATGAAGACCCTGTTGGAGTAAGATCCGAACCAGAGGAACAAGAAAACGGGCAAGCCAGCCCCGATGAACAGGCCCTGCCCAGTGACAATTCGGAGGACGACAACTACCTTCCGCTCTCCGAAGATGAGGTAAGCCTCGGCGACGAAGTTTTTATCGTACTCGAAGAACCCCTCGAGTAGGAGCGCTTCAAGCGCAGGCTAATAGCTACTGCAAGGAGCCTGAAAAAGAAACAACAGCATCTTCAAGCTGACTAAGACCTGCTCAACGATAGATGGACCGAAGTCCTGGCCGCCGAAGAATACGGCCTTAGAGGACCAGTCAAAAGCTACCCGAAGCATAGATTGCTACCTCAGTTCGAGGACGAGGCGTTGGAGCCCGTACCATCATCACACAATGCGGCAGGTCATCGACAACTCGGTCCGGATAAAGAGGCAACTCAAGCCGAACACCAGACCGCCCCACCCCATCGTAAAGCCAAGAATAACACAACTTGTGGTTGTACACACGACCTTCGACGGGACTTGGACAGTAGAGCAGGACACGCAAGATCGATCTACGGATCGAGAGGGCATGCCTCGACACGCGACGATGGCTACCTATTTGGACGTGACAAACCTAGCCACGCACGAGCCGAAAACCGCAAATGGACTCCTTCGGAGTTATGTCACAGTGTGGCCCAAGATAGAGGTGCCGCACACCCTCTTTGCTTCACTGATGAAGTAATGGACCATGAATTCCCCGAAGGATTCAAACCCATCAAAATTGAATCATACGATGGAACAACCGATCCCGCGGTATGGATAGAGGATTTTATTCTCCACATCCATATGGCCCGTGGAGATGACCTCCACACCATTAAATACCTCCCACTAAAGCTAAAAGGGCCAGCTCGGCACTGGTTAAATAGCCTGCCTGAAAATTCCATAGGTAGCTGGGAGGACTTGGAAGAAGCCTTCCTTGACAACTTCCAAGAAACATATATCCGGCCACCGGATGCCGATGACCTAAGTCACATTGTCCAGCAACTCGGAGAGTCAGCCAGGAAGCTCTGGACTCGGTTCTTAGTCAAAAAGAACCAAATCGTCAATTATCCGGACGCCGAAGCCCTTGCGGCCTTCAGACATAGCGTCCGGGACGAATGGCTCGCACGCCACCTCGGTCAAGAAGGACCTAAATCTGTGATAGCCCTTACTGCTCTAATGACCCACTTTTGCACGGGAGAAGACACCTGGCTCGCTCATAGAAGCAACAGCGCCAGCGACCCGGGCACTTTCGGAATCCGAGACGGCAACGGCAAGCCACGACGAAGCAAATACAACAGTTGCAATGATAATGAAAGATCACGCGACACCGCGGTCAACGCCGGATTCAACAATCCCAAGCCCGGTCAACGGAAGAAGCCGTTCAAGGCGAACTGAGACAAGTCTCTAATGCCTAACCCATGAACGATAGTGGTAATCGATAAGAGACATCATGGTACGCACCATATCCAATAGGGTGCAACTATGATGTTCGGACACACCATCACACTATGGAGTTCCAGGCGGTATTAGTTGTGAAACAATTTCCACAGTGTCTTAATTGTGTGCCAAACTCATAACTCAGATATTTATTTCTATGATCATATCATAGACATTTTATCCTCTTGTCACGAAAATCTTCAACTTCGCTCTGAAATTACTTGAACCATTCAATAATTCATACTTGTGTTTCATCAAGTAAATATACTAAGTATCTACTTAAATCATCTGTGAAGTAAGAATATAACGATATCCACTGCGTGCCTCAGCACTCATTGGACCGCACACATCAAAATGTATTACTTCCAACGAGTTGCTTTCTTGTTCCCTCTTACTGAAAACGAGGCCTTTCAGTCATCTTGCCCATGTGGTATGATTTGCATGTCTCAAGTGATTAAAATCAAATGAGCCCAAATGATCCATCTGCATGGAGTTTCTTCATGCATATATACCAATAGGCATGGTTTGCATGTCTCAAGTGATTCAAAATCAAGTGAGTCCAAAGATCCATCAACATGGAGCTTCTTCATGCGTCTTATACCAATATGACTTACATGGCAGTGCCACAAGTAGGTGGTACTATCATTACTATCTTATATCTTTTGGCATGAACATGTGTATCACTACGATCGAGATTCAATAAACCATTCATTTTAGGTGCAAGACCATTGAAGGTATTATTCAAATAAACAGAGTAACTATTATTCTCTTTAAATGAATAACCGTATTGCGATAGACATAATCCAATCATGTTTATGCTCAACGCAAACACCAAATAACAATTATTTAGGTTGAACACCAATCTCGATGGTAGAGGGAGCGTGCGATGCTTGATCATATCAACCTTGGAAACACTTTCAACACATATCGTCAGCTCACCTTTAGTTAGTCTCCTTTTACTGCATAGCCTTTTATTTCGAGTTACTAACACTTAGTAACCGAACCGGTATCTAATACCCTGGTGCTACTAGGAGTACTAGTAAAGTACACATTAACATAATGTATATCCAATATACTACTATCGACCTTGCCATCCTTCTCATCTACCAAGTATCTAGGGTAATTCTGCTCTAGTGGCTGTTCCCCTTATTACAGAAGCACTTAGTCTCGGGCTTGGGTTCAACTTTGGGTTTCTTCACTTGAGCAGCAACTGACTTGTCTTTTCATGAAGTATCCCTTTCTTGACCTTGCCCTTCTTGAAACTAGTGGTTTTACTAACCATCAACAATTGATGCTCCCTTTTGATTTCTACTTTCGCGGTGTCGCGAATAGCTCAAGGATCATATCTATCCCTGATATGTTATAGTTCATCACGAAGCTCTAGTAGCTTGGTGGCAATGACTTTGGAGAAACATCACTATCTTATCTGGAAGATCAACTCCCACTCGATTCAAGTGATTGTTGTACTCAGACAATCTGAGCACAAGCTCAACGATTGAGCTTTTCTCCCTTAGTTTGCAGGCTAAGAATATCGTCGGAGGTCTTATACCTCTTGACGTGGGCACGAGCCTGAAATCGCAATTTCAGCCCTCAAAACATCTCATATGTTCCGCGACATTTCAAAAATGTCTTTGGTGCCTCAATTCTAAACCATTTAACATTACTGAACTATCATGTAGTCATCAAAACGTGTATGTCAGATGTTCACAATATCCACAAACCACGTTCGAGGTCCAGCACACCGAGCGGTGCATTAAGGACACAAGCCTTCTACTGTTCGCATAATTGCTACTATCAACTTTCAAGTATATTTTCTCTAGGAACATATCTGAAACAGTAGAACTAAAGGGCGAGCTACAACATAATTTGCAAAAACCTTTTGACTATGTTCAGGATAAATAAGTTCATCTTATGAACTCCCACTCAGATAGACATCCCTCTAGTCATCTAAGTGATTACGTGATCCAAGTCAATTAGGCCGTGTCCGATCATCACGTGAGACGGACTAGTCATCATCGGTGAACATCTTCATGTTGATCGTATCTACCATGCGACTCATGCTCGACCTTTTGGTCTCTTGTGTTCCGAGGCCATGTCTGTACATGCTAGGCTCATCAAGTCAACCTAAGTGTTTCGTGTGTGTAAATCTGGCTTACACCCGTTGTATGTGAATGTAAGAATCTATCACACCCGATCATCACGTGGTGCTTCGAAACGTCGAACTTTCACAACGGTGCACAGTTAGGGGGAACACTTTCTTGAAATTTTAATGAGGGATCATCTTATTTACTACCGTCGCTCTAAGCAAATAAGATGTATAAACATGATAAACATCACATGCAATCAAATAGTGACATGATATGGCCAATATCATATTGCTCCTTTTGATCTCCATCTTCGGGGCTCCATGATCATCATCGTCACCGGCATGACACTATGATCTCCATCATCATGATCTCCATCATCGTGTCTTCATGAAGTTGTCTCGCCAACAATTACTTCTACTACTACAGCTAACCGTTAGCAATAAAGTAAAGTAATTACATGGCGTTGTTCAATCACACGCAGGTCATACAATAAATAAAGACAACTCCTATGGCTCCTGCCGGTTGTCATACTCATCGACATGCAAGTCGTGATTCCTATTACAAGAACATGATCAATCTCATACATCACATATCATTCATCACATTCTTCTTGGCCATATCACATCACATAGCATACCCTGCAAAAACAAGTTAGACGTCCTCTACTTGTTGTTTGCATGTTTTACGTGGCTGCTATGGGTCTCTAGCAAGAACGTTTCTTACCTACGCAAAACCACAACGTGATATGCCAATTGCTATTTACCCTTCATAAGGACCCTTTTCATCGAATCCGATCCGACTAAAGTGGGAGAGACTGGCACCCGCTAGCCACCTTATGCAACATGTGCATGTCAGTCGGTGGAACCTGTCTCACGTAAGTGTACGTGTAAGGTCGGTCCGGGCCGCTTCATCCCACAATGCCGCCGAATCAAGATTGGACTAGTAACGGTAAGCATATTGAACAAAATCAATGCCCACAACTACTTTGTGTTCTACTCGTGCATGGAATCTACACAATAGACCTAGCTCATGATGCCACTGTTGGGGAACGTAGCAGAAATTCAAAAATTTCTTCCCCTTATGGGTGTTTTACGTAAAAATACTATTTTTGCTTATTTTGACGATCCCCGATACAGAAAAGATAAAAAGGGTTCAGGAATTGTTAAATTTAGATATAGGACCCTAGAAGAAGAATATAGGACTCGAGCGGAAGACTCAGAAGAGGAATATGAGACCCTAGAAGACGAATACAGGACCCGAGAGGACGAATATGAATATGAAACCCTAGAAGAATCTAAATATGGAATCCTAGAAGACGAATACGAATATGAAACCCTAGAAGAAGAATATGGGAGCCCAGAAAACGAATATGGGAACCCAGAGAACGAATATAGGACTTTAGAGAAAGACTCAGAAGAGGAATATGGGAGCCCAGAGAGCAAATATAGGACCCAAGAGGACGAATATGGAACTCTAGAGGAAGACTCAGAAGACGAATATGGCAGCCCCAGGGAAAGCGCAGAGGAAAAATATGGTACTTTAGAGGAAGACTCA
Source organism: Aegilops umbellulata (assembly GCA_032464435.1). Lineage (NCBI taxonomy): Eukaryota > Viridiplantae > Streptophyta > Magnoliopsida > Poales > Poaceae > Aegilops > Aegilops umbellulata. The sequence goes on along the minus strand of CP136056.1, from coordinate 328,622,635 downwards.
GAAGAAGATTCAGAGGACGAATACGAGAGCCCAGAGGAAGATTCCATCTTAAAAAAAGAGGGTTTGATTGAGCATCGAGGAACAAAAGAATTTAGTCTAAAATACCAAAAAGAAGTAGATCGTTTTTTTTTATTCTTCAAGAACTTCATATCTTGCCGAGATCTTCATACCTAAAGATACTTGACAATAGTATTATTGGAGTGGATACACAACTCACAAAAAATACAAGAAGTCGACTAGGCGGACTGGTCCGAGTGAAGAGAAAAAAAAGCCATACGGAACTCAAAATATTTTCCGGAGATATTCATTTTCCTGAAGAGGCGGATAAGATATTAGGTGGCTGTTTGATACCGCCAGAAAGACAAAAAAAGATTCTAAGGAATCAAAAAAAAGGAAAAATTGGGTCTATGTTCAACGGAAAAAAATTCTCAAGAGCAAGGAAAAGTATTTTGTTTCCGTTCGCCCTACAGTGGCATATGAAATGGACGAAGGAAGAAATTTAGCAACACTTTTCGCGCAGGATCTCTTGCAAGAAGAAAATAATCTCCAAATTCGACTTGTCAATTTTATTTCTCATGAAAATAGCAAGTTAACTCAAAGAATTTATCACACAAATAGTCAATTTGTTAGAACTTGCTTAGTAGTGAATTGGGAACAAGAAGAAAAAGAAAAGGCTGGTGCTTCCCTTGTTGAGGTAAGAGCAAATGATCTTATTCGCGATTTCCTAAGAATTGAGTTAGTCAAGTCCACTATTTCGTATACATGAAAAAGGTATGGTAGGACAAGTGCAGGACCGATTCCCCATAATAGGTTAGATCGCGCCAAAATCAATTCTTTTTATTCCAAGGCGAAGATTGAATCACTTAGCCAACATCCAGAAGCTATTGGCACTTTGTTGAATCGAAATAAAGAATACCACTCTTTGATGATTTTGTCGGCATCCAACTGTTCTCAAATTGGTTTATTCAAGAATTCAAAACATCCCAATGCGATAAAAGAATGGAATCCTAGAATTCCTATTCGAGAATTTTTTGGGCCCTTAGGCGCTATTGTAGCTAGTATATCGCATTTTTCTTCATCTTACTATTTACTAACGCATAATAAAATCCTGTTAAAAAAATATTTGTTCGTTGACAATTTAAAACAAACCTTCCAAGTACTTCAAGAACTTAAATGCTCTTTAATAGATGAAAATAAAAGGATTTCTAATTTCGATAGTAACATAATGTTGAATCCATTCCTTTTGAATTGTCACTTTGTCCATCATGATTCTTGGGAAGAGACATTGGCAATAATTCACCTTGGACAATTTATTTGTGAAAATGTATGTCTATTTAAATCGCACATAAGAAAATCTGGTCAAATTTTCATTGTAAATATGAATTCCTTTGTTATAAGAGCAACTAAACCTTATTTGGCCACTACAGGAGCAACTGTTAATGGTCATTATGGAGAAATCCTTTACAAGGGAGATAGGTTAGTTACGTTTATATATGAAAAATCGAGATCTAGTGACATAACGCAAGGTCTTCCAAAAGTGGAACAAATCTTTGAAGCGCGTTCAATTGATTCATTATCCCCGAATCTCGAAAGGAGAATTGAGGATTGGAATGAGCGTATACCAAGAATTCTTGGGGTCCCTTGGGGATTCTTGATTGGAGCTGAGCTAACCATAGCCCAAAGTCGTATCTCTTTGGTTAATAAAATCCAAAAGGTTTATCGATCCCAAGGGGTACAGATCCATAATAGACATATAGAGATTATTATACGCCAAGTAACATCAAAAGTGCGGGTTTCCGAAGATGGAATGTCTAATGTTTTTTCGCCTGGGGAATTAATCGGACTATTGCGAGCGGAACGAGCAGGACGAGCTTTGGATGAATCGATCTATTATCGGGCAATCTTATTGGGAATAACAAGGGCTTCCCTGAATACCCAAAGTTTCATATCTGAAGCAAGTTTTCAAGAAACTGCTCGAGTTTTAGCAAAAGCTGCCCTACGAGGTCGCATTGATTGGTTGAAAGGCTTGAAAGAAAACGTAGTTCTGGGGGGGATTATACCTGTTGGTACCGGATTCCAAAAATTTGTGCATCGTTCCCCACAAGACAAGAACCTTTATTTCGAAATAAAAACAAAAAATCTATTCGCGTCGGAAATGAGAGATTTTTTGTTTCTCCATACAGAATTAGTTTCTTCAGATTCTGATGTAACAAACAATTTTTATGAGACATAAGAACCCCCATTTAACATTTAACCCTATATCATTTAAGGATACATAAAAAATATTTTTTACTTTACTAGACTTTTGAACTTAGAACACTAACAGGTCAAATTTTAGATTTTTAAGTTTTTTATTTTAATAAGTAAAACAAGTCAGTTAACTCATTAAGGTGGTTATGTTTATACCATGTATCAATGGCCAACTCTTATCTTAGTACAAGGTTCTCTCGGAACAATTTTTATTTATTTCAAGCTATTTCGGATCTTTCTTAATCTTCAAAAAGAACTAAATTCCATAATGGAATGGTAGGATTAAAAAAAAGGAAGTGTGGAAAAAATGACAAGAAGATATTGGAACATTAATTTGAAAGAGATGATAGAAGCAGGAGTTCATTTTTGTCATGGTATTAAGAAATGGAATCCTAAAATGGCCCCTTACATTTCGGCAAAGCGTAAAGGTACTCATATTATAAATCTCGCTAGAACGGCTCGTTTTTTATCAGAAGCTTGTGATTTAGTTTTTGATGCAGCAAGTCAGGGAAAAAGTTTCTTAATTGTTGGTACCAAAAAAAGAGCAACAGATTTAGTAGCATCAGCTGCAATAAGGGCTCGTTGTCATTATGTTAATAAAAAGTGGTTCAGTGGTATGTTAACGAATTGGTCGATTACGAAAACTAGACTTTCTCAATTTAGAGACTTAAGAGCAGAAGAAAAAATGGGAAAATTCCACCATCTCCCAAAAAGAGATGTGGCATTCTTGAAGAGAAAATTATCTACCTTGCAAAGGTATCTCGGCGGGATCAAATATATGACGAGATTGCCAGACATTGTGATCGTCCTTGATCAGCAAAAAGAGTATATAGCTCTTCGGGAATGTGCCATTTTGGGGATTCCTACTATTTCTTTAGTCGATACAAATTGTGACCCGGATCTCGCGAATATATTGATTCCAGCCAACGATGACACTATGACTTCAATTCGATTGATTCTTAACAAATTAGTATTTTCAATTTGTGAGGGCCGTTCTCTCTATATAAGAAATCGTTGATTAAGAATATATAGTGAATTCTTGGGCAACTGCGTAAATTTATGGAATCACTTACTTTACTATATCTTTTTTTTGCATAGAAAAAAGAAGGGGAATATTGATATATATTAGAAGGTATTGATATATATTATGATCTGATGTGCTTTCTTGGTATCCTAAATATAAGATTAATACTTCAAGTTGCTGAGTTGAGAAAGAGATGGTTGAATCAAAAGAATTCCTTTTTTGAAGTTCAATTTTTATCAGAGGACAATATGAATATTATACCTTGTTCCATTAAAACACTCAAGGGGTTATACGATATATCGGGTGTAGAAGTAGTCCAACACTTCTATTGGCAAATAGGAGGTTTCCAAATTCATGCCCAAGTACTCATCACTTCTTGGGTCGTAATTACTATCTTGCTAGGTTCAGTTGTAATAGCTGTTCGGAATCCACAAACCATCCCGACCGACGGTCAGAATTTTTTTGAATATGTCCTTGAGTTTATTCGAGACTTGAGCAAAACTCAGATTGGAGAAGAATATGGTCCCTGGGTTCCCTTTATTGGAACGATGTTCCTTTTTATTTTTGTTTCGAATTGGTCGGGTGCTCTTTTACCTTGGAAAATTATAGAGTTACCCCATGGGGAATTAGCAGCGCCTATGAATGATATAAATACTACTGTTGCTTTAGCTTTACTCACGTCAGCGGCATATTTTTATGCTGGTCTTAGCAAAAAAGGATTGAGCTATTTCGAGAAATATATTAAACCAACTCCAATCCTTTTACCAATTAACATCCTAGAAGATTTCACAAAACCATTATCGCTTAGCTTTCGACTTTTCGGGAATATATTGGCGGATGAATTAGTCGTTGTTGTTCTTGTTTCTTTAGTCCCCTTAGTAATCCCTATACCGGTCATGTTTCTTGGATTATTTACAAGCGGTATTCAAGCTCTTATTTTTGCAACATTAGCCGCAGCCTATATAGGTGAATCCATGGAGGGTCATCATTGAATTGACTCTTTTTGGAAATAGTATTTTTTTTGCAGCTTAGCTCAATTCATGCATGGTTCCAGATAATCCGCTTGGTTGCAAAAAAATAGTTAGAAATGCGTATGAATATATAGCCTAGAGTTGTAGGAGAGAGAATAGAATAGACTATATTATGGAATTTTCAAAGTATATATGCATTAAAGTATATATGCATTAAGGAGGGTGGAGTCAGGCTAGATCTATACTATAATATCCTTAATGTCTATAAGTGGAGTCCTCTTTTATGCAGGTTTCCACTTTAAGCAATGATTTTAGAATCCGATTCAATAGAAAAGGAGAAAATATGCAAAAAAATAGAAGAAACAAATGTATATATATATAGGATATTATATTATATATTCCTAGGTTAGATTCATTATCTAATCCGATATATGGATATGGAATTCCTTTCTATGTAGTTCGGACAATTCACATTATCATTTCAATTTGATTTCCATTTGTACTTTTTAGTTACTTTACTTCTCCCCAATAGAGCTTAGAAGTAAGAATTTATTGGTTGATTGTATCCTTAACCATTTCTTTTTTTTAACACGAGGAACTACTCACCATGAATCCACTAATTGCTGCTGCTTCTGTTATTGCTGCTGGATTTGCCGTAGGGCTTGCTTCTATTGGACCTGGAGTTGGTCAAGGTACTGCTGCAGGACAAGCTGTAGAAGGTATTGCGAGACAGCCAGAAGCAGAAGGTAAAATACGAGGTACTTTATTGCTTAGTCTAGCTTTTATGGAAGCTTTAACAATTTATGGACTAGTTGTGGCACTAGCGCTTTTATTTGCGAACCCTTTTGTTTAATCTTAAAAAAAAATTCTTTCGATTTTGATTAGATACTTTTTTCTTTTTTTAGTAAATTGGTATTTGCTTCCGCAATTCCAATTATATCAATACTTTATTTAATTTACTCCTATTTATTACTCCTGGAATTATCTATTTATCGGGACAGATAATACCCCATTCTAGGAAGGGCTGAGTTGAGTATTATTAATTTAGAAGATATGCTCACCTTCTTATTTCCCGTCCTTAGTTTAGGAAAGTGGAAAGTTTTTTCCTTTTATTTTAGGAATTTTGGGAACAGAACATTTCAACAAAGGAAGTCTTTCACCGGTCAAACAAGACGTAAGACTTAATCTAAAAGAAATTACTAGATTGAATCTATTTGCATTAAAAAAAACCGATCAAAAAAGGGCGAGCGAAGTAAGTGATCGAAAAACTTTGTTCTTTGTTCGTCCTATCTATAAGAGGAGAGCATATGAAAAATGTAACCCATTCTTCCGTTTTTTTAGCTCACTGGCCATCCGCTAGCAGTTTCGGGCTTAATACCGATATTTTAGCAACAAATCTAATAAATCTAACTGTAGTGGTTGGTGTTTTGATTTTTTTTGGAAAGGGAGTGTGTGCGAGTTGTCTATTTCAAGAATAGATTGGATCTATCCGGCTGCACTTTATAATATTTTTTAGTATTTTTCGGATAAATAAGAAAAGGGTGCACGACCTCGACGAATTACTTCTGAATAAATTCTGAAATCATATGGAAGAACCATAGCATTTCGCGACTCATTGGTAAATCAACTTTGATTCTCTATAAACCAAGAATGTGAGACCATTAACACGGTTAAAGCTAAACTGCTTGAAGTCCAGGCAAAAAGAGGTACTCTTTCTACAACTATATTAGTATTAGTACCGAATTTAAACGGGAAATAGCTAATGTAAAATTTATCTGATATAGAACACTCATATCGATAAAATGGTTTGAACTATTTACTAGAAAAAAAAGGGGGCAGGGTAGACCTAGCTCATGATGCCACTGTTGGGGAACGTAGCAGAAATTCAAAAATTTCTACGTATCACCAAGATCAATCTATGGAGTAACCTAGCAACGAGGAAAGGAGAGTGCATCTACATACCCTTGTAGATCGCTAAGCGGAAGCGTTCAAGTGAACGGGGTTGATGGACTCGTACTCGTCGTGATCCAAATCACCGATGATCCTAGTGCCGAACGGACGGCACCTCCGCGTTCAACACACGTGCAGCCCGATCACGTCTCCCATGCCTTGATCCAGCAAGGGGAGAGGGAGAGGTTGGGGAAGACTCCGTCCAGCAGCAGCACGACAACGTGGTGGTGGTGGAGGAACATGGCAATCCTGCAGGGCTTCGCCAAGCACCGCGGGAGAGGAGGAGGGAGAGAGGCAGGGCTGCGCCTTGGGAGAGTTCATCTCGTGTCTTGGGCAGCCCCAAAACCTCCACTATATATAGGGGCAAGGGGGAGGGGGAGGCTCCCTAGGGTTTCCCCTAGGGGGGCGGCGGCCAGGGCAGATGGGATCTCCCCCTTGGGTGACTTGGCCCCCAAGCCAGGAGGTGGGAACCCTAGATGGGGCGCCCCAAACCCCCTGGTCACGTGGGAATAGGTGAGGGGGCGCACAGCCCCTTAGTGGGCTGGTTTGCCCCCTTCCCTCGGCCCATGAAGCCCCCCAACACTTGCCGGGGCTCCCGAAACACCTTTCGGTCATGCTGGTCATCACCCGGTACCTCCTGAACACTCCCGGACTCCAAAACCCTTCGTCCAATATATCAATCTTTACCTCCGGACCATTCCGGAACTCCTCGTAACATCCGGGATCTCATCCCGGACTCCTAACAACATTCGGTAACCGCGTACATACTTTCCCTATAACCCTAGCGTCATCGAACCTTAAGTGTGTAGACCCTACGGGTTCGGGAATCATGCAGACATGACCGAGACACCTCTCCGGCCAATAACCAACAGCGGGATCTGGATACCCATGTTGGCTCCCACATGTTCCACGATGATCTCGTCGGATGAACCACGATGTCAAGGATTCAGTCAATCCCGTATACAATTCCCTTTGTCTAGCGGTATTGTACTTGCCCGAGATTCGATCGTCGGTATCCCGATACCTTGTTCAATCTCGTTACCGGCAAGTCTCTTTACTCGTTCCGTAACACATCATCCCGTGATCAACTCCTTGATCACATTGTGCACATTATGATGATGTCCTACCGAGTGGGCCCAGAGATACCTCTCCGTCGCACGGAGTGACAAATCCCAGTCTCGATTCGTGCCAACCCAACAGACACTTTCGGAGATACCCGTAGTGCACCTTTATAGCCACCGAGTTACGTTGTGATGTTTGGCACACCCAAAGTATTCCTACGGTATCCGGGAGTTGCACAATCTCATGGTCTAAGGAAATGATACTTGACATTAGAAAAGCTTTAGCATTACGAACTACACGATCTTGTGCTATGCTTAGGATTGGGTCTTGTCCATCACATCATTCTTCTAATGATGTGATCCCGTTATCAATGACATCCAATGTCCATGGTCAGGAAACCGTAACCATCTATTGATCAACGAGCTAGTCAACTAGAGGCTTACTAGGGACATGGTGTTGTCTATGTATCCACACATGTATCTGAGTTTCCTATCAATACAATTCTAGCATGGATAATAAACTATTATCATGAACAAGGAAATATAATAATAACTAATTTATTATTGCCTCTAGGGCATATTTCCAACATCACCCCACAACTAACTCATTAGTCACGTTGCTTGCAAGGCTTATAGTGATGTGCATTACCGAGAGGGCCCAGAGATACCTCTCCGACAATCAGAGTGACAAATCCTAATCTCGATCTATGCCAACTCAACAAGTACCATCGAGACACCTGTAGAGCACCTTTATAATGTCACATCCCTAGCTAGGCCATGCATTAGAGTGTGCATCATGTTTAAATTCTATTAATTTTGAAATGGGAAATGCCAGAATCCCCAACACACACTCCCCCCCCTGGAAATAACTAGGGTTTACTAAAATCTTTTTCAATGAACCTGAAATGCCCTTCTGAAATGTTCACCCTCTTTGTCTTGGATTAAACCCCCTGGCAAAAATAGTGCACATTTTTCTAGGTCAACAGAAGGTTATTGAATTAACACATAAGTATTTGAATTTGGGCATTTAAAATTTATAAAATATTTCAAATGCTCAAATATCTCCAAACTAAAATGTTCCTGGTTGGAAATATTCCAACTAGGGGCCAGGTGCAGTTTGGTGATTTTTGGAGTGGTCTAGGTATTTTAAATAACTCCACAAAGTTGCAGAAGAAATAAAAAAAGGAAACAAAAACAAAAATACAAACTACCTTACCTGGCGGCCACCTGGACGGCCCAGCCCACCAGCCGCGCCAGCGAGCTGCTTCGCCTCGCCAGCCAGGCAGGCAGGTGCTCGACGCCGGAGCAGGAGCTCGCCACGCAGCGCCCTGCCTCCCTGCTCGCCGCTTCGCCGCCCCGCTGTCCTGGACGGCCTCCACGTCGCGCCCCCGACGCCCTGGACACGTCCATTCTCCCCCTGCCTCTCTCCCTCGCTCTCCCCGCCATGGCCGACGCCATCGTCGCCGCTCCGCCGCCGTAGCCATAGCTGCCGTCGTCCCCGCGCCACCCCACCGTGTCCTGGAGCTCCGCCACCCTCCTCTTCTTCGAGCTAGCTGAGCCCCGAGCGCTCGCTCGCTCTACAGCGCTTCCCCGAGCTCTTCTTCAACCTCCGGCCGCCGGAGATCCCCTTCGACCTCACCGCCGCACCAGCTCGTCCCCGACCGCGACGTTCGCTTCCCCGAGACCGCTGTGAGCTCAGCTACCTCCCCATCCTCTCCTTTCTCTTCCTCGTGCACCACAGCGAGCGCACGATGCTCACCCGCACGCACCGCCGCGGAGCTCGTCGCCGACGTGTCTCCGGCTAACCAATGACCACCCCACCGTATCCAATGGCCTCACCGCAACCCCAGGAGGCCAACGCACTACCGCACGCGCCTCGCCGTGCCCCGCAGCCCCGGTTTCACCTTCGCCCGAGCCCCGGCGCCGCCAAACTTGTCGCCGGCGCCAACTCCGGCCACCCCGACCCCAACCAACTCCACCAAGAGTTGCGGGTCAGCTCCTGCATCACGTAGACGTGCTCCGCCGTCGATTTGGTCGCCGGAGCACGAATCTACACTTCCTCCGCCGCGTCTGGACGTCGCCGGCGGCTCAACGCCGGTGGAGTTGACCCCTGACTGTTGACTAGTTGACCCGTTGACCCCCTGGGTCTATGACATGTGGGCCCCGCCCGCTAACTAATCCAGGATTAGGATTAATCTTTTCTGTTTATTCTAATAACCCTGACACGCGGGACCCACGCGTCAGGTTTGACTTGGACCGGTCTGTTGACCTGCTGAGGTCAGCATGACCTCATGCTGACGCAGTAATCTATTTTGCTGGAATTATTTTTATACAGGAAAATCCAGAAATTAGTTCAAACTTCAAAAATTCATAGAAAATTATCTATAACTCCAAATGCAAAGTTTTATATATGAAAAATTATCAGAAAAATCCAATCTATCCATTGGTACTGGTTTCATGCATGTTAAAACAAGTTAAACCCACTGTTTAGGCATTATGAGATTTTGCACTAATATGATCTTATAAATGCACTACCATTTGAATCTTTGGTTCAAATGGGGTCATTTCCTTCTGACTTAACTTACACCAGGTCAGGACACATCCATATTGCCATGTCATAGCATGCATCATATTGTTGCATATTGCCATGTATTGATTGTGTTCCGATGTGTTCATCGTGGTAGGTTCTGCCTCCGAGGATATCTCCGAGTATCCAACTGAAGGGCAGTATCCCACGACCACTCCATCAGGCAAGCAAACCATTGATCATTCCGATACAAACCCATGTTCTCGCTTCTGCTCTCGTTTACTGCATTAAGACAACGCGTTTCAAACTGCTGTGTGTCGCGGTAGTTGAACCCACTTCCTTTGCATGACCTGTCATTGCCACAGTAACTAGATGAAACCCACTAGCATGTGTAGGAGTTGATTGAGCCAATACATGTGTATGTGTGTTCCTACCATGCTATGCTTGCTATGCTTAGAGTTGTGTCAGGTCTGGTTCATCGGGATGATGATCCGGAGTGAAAGGTTGGGTCGTTGTCGAAAGTGTGGAAGTGTTGAACACGATTTGGTAAAGGAATTGATGAAAGGCCATGTAGGAGTACATGGTGGGTTGTTTCATTAAGGCCGTCCCTAAGAACTGAGATCTGTGTTTGTGATCCATGATTCAGCTACTACCACACATTGGGCCCTGAAATATGACCCCGCTCGACTTCTTAATCACCCCTGTTCTCTGTCCAGGAGTTGCAAGTAGTTTCTGGTGTTTGTAGTATGCTGGGGGCCGCACGCGGTGCTGACCATCGGGGTGGGCTGTGTTGCGGTAGGCACGTGGCCGGGTCAACCGGGCGCCCGTTTGGTGTCTCGGAACCCTGTTCACATCGTTCGGGGCCGTTAGTGGAAACCTCGGCCGGACTCCCTGCGGATGGAACCCGAATAGGCGATAAACCTGGACTGGAGACTTGAGTGTTTAGGTAGGTCGTGGTCTACACCCACGTCGGCTCTCGCTTGAAGTCTGTCGAGCACATGTCGTGTGCAGACGCTAAGTGGTGGAAACATGTGTGAAGAAGTACACCCCTGCAGGGTTATAAATGATCTATTCGAATAGCCGTGTCCGCGGAAATGGACTTCTGGGTTGCCTATATCAGTTCATAGACAAGTTAAATGGATACTACTAAAATTCTCAAGATAAGTGTGAGTACCGCGGATGGCCCTCTCGTAGGATGGCGAGAGAGAATCCACGGTGGAGTATTGTGATGGTGTTAGTGGACTCGTGTGCGACAAATGATTTACAAGTGGTGTCTATCGTAGGATAGCTTAGCCAAGAGTCAAAGCTGGCTTGCTGCAATAACCCCACCACCTTCTTGAGAATGTGCATGTATAGTAGGTTCCTGTTGTAAGACTTGCTGAGTACCTCTGTACTCATGTTGCTTTAATCATGTTTTTCAGACGACTGCACCAACCCCTCTGATGGGTTCTATGTAGACCTCGACGTTGACGAGTGACTTGTCACCCAGGTGGTGATCCAAGACTTGTGAAGGGTCGTTGTAGATAGACAGGCTTCGTCAAGCCTTCTTTCTTTCTAGAGTCTGTACTCAGACTACTTTGCTTCCGCATGTGCTTGTATGTTGTATGACTTGAGTGTTGGGTCATGTGACCCCTATCTGTATGGATGATATGTATGGCTCCTCGGAGCCTTCTAAATAAAGTACTTGAGTCGTAGAGTACTGTTGTGATGCCATGTTGTATTTACTCATATCGGGCATATTGTGTGTATGATTGAAATGCTTGGTATGAGTGGGATCCGACTATCTAGTTGTTTATCCTTGGCAGCCTTTCATATGGGGAAATGTAAGTCTTGTGCTTCTGAGCGATAGTAGTCCACTACAGCCCGGTTCACCGGAGTCCTGCTAGCCCAGCACTACTGCTTGGACACTTGACTGGCCGGCATGTGTCTCACGTCGTCCCTATGTCTGTCCCTTCGGGGAAATGTCACGCGCTGATATTCGGAGTCCTGCCTAGCCTGCTACAGCCCGGGTTACCGGAGTCCTGTTAGCCCAGTGCTACCGCCCGAATAGATACGTTGATGACCGACATGCTCGATGTGATTCATGTTTGCCTGTCCTCATAGGCTAGCGCCGCTTCGGGTTCACGACTAGCCATGTCGGCCCGGGTTCTCTGTCATATGGATGCTAGCGACACTATCATATACGTGAGCCAAAAGGCGCAAACGGTCCCGGGCCAGGTAAGGTGGCACCCGTGGGAGTACCGTGCGTGAGGCCGCAAAGTGATATGATGTGTTACATGCTGGATCGATGTGGCTTAGGATCGGGGTCCTGACAGCGTTGGCATCAGAGCCGGACTGCCTGTAGGTTCGCTAAGCCAAACTGGTCGATGTCGAGTCTAGAAATGCTTTAGTTATATGTAGGGGAATTGATTGTGGGAGGGAACGTAAGGCTCTTTTACTCCTTTACCTTATGCCCTCTATTCTGAGTCATTCTCTTCTCATTCTACGTGGGTTAAGGAACTAGGCTCTCTTCTCTCTATCAGGTTCACGTGTTACTAAATCCGTAGTAACTTATAGGATTGTTGGATACAACCCAGTTCAGTTCTACTAAAGTTTAGTATGTTGCCAATTGAGCCAGAACCTTGATAAGTTGTTGTTGAGTGGTTTCGCAAACTGTTGTGGATGTCTCAATTCCTTTTCTGAGCATTTACAGCCGTTATGCTGTCCAATTTCATCCAGAAATTCTAATGCCTTTGCACTATTTTGTGCTTTCAGATGGCTACCCGTCCCCAAAACCAAGTGGTTTGTCTGACCCGTTGCATCGGTGTATGTGGTCATACCTCCATGTTGGTTCGAGTGATGGTTGAGGCAGGTTACCGATGGTACCCTGAATACACCGTCGAAGAGCAGTTTAGAGATTTCAACCAGAGCCAATATCTATGCACGGTCAGGATATATCCGTCTTATCCCGGAGCCATGGAACCACTCCACCATTCTTATGGACTCGGGATCACCATTGGGATGTCCGTTCAAGATGCAGCCTACTCGATGATGACCATTATGCGAGCTAGAACTGCCTTGTTGAGCAACACTGAATTTCGCTACATGCCAGCATCCCTCCCTGGGGCGCATGGTTACCTTCAGGGCATGTACAGTGATGCATCCCATGAGGACTCACTTCTATGCACCACTACTGAGATGTTGGAAGATAAGGACCGTGAAAACCGGGCCTTGCGTATGGAGCTCTTTAATGCTCGTGCTGATCATTGGGCCACCTTGACGAGGTTTGCACCTGCTGTGCAAGCCGGATACATGGACACGAGAGACTTGTACCCTGTGCGGGCTAGTCTGCCAGACTTCATGGAATGGCGTGAAGTGGGAGGCATCACCCCTCTTCGTGGGCCTCTTCTGCCGCCATCTGTTGGACCGAGGCCGCACCCAAGTCCCTATGGTCCACAAGCACCGCAGGACCGTCTGTTCCCAGATGACCATGTTCCGCTTCCAGGTCTGGGTGGTGACTTCTATGAGGACTTCTACGGAGCTGTCTGAGCTAGTAGCAGTCTCGCTAGTATCGTAATAGTTGTATGTCCACTATCCTGTGCGATTGTGGAATATAACTTAGTGTGTATCAATTCCGGAGGTGTAGAAAAATAATGTATATGAGCTTGGAATGCCTCCGATGAGATGTAACGTCTTTCATCATAGTGGTACTTCAGCCGGGCTTGTACTAAACTATGTATGGTGTGTATGACTGTTGGTATATATATGGCAGTTTCTATATTACCATGTCATACGGATGATCATCTCTGCATTCCTTGTTATCCATTACATTCCGCACTTCCTTGGCCAGATTTTGCCATCCTGGTTTAAACCGTTGCTTTGTTTTTCCTAGGATGGTCAACACCCGCAGCAACCCTGCTGCTTCGGAGCAGGGAGAAGCTAGTGCACCTAGAGAGGAAAGTCTGCCTCAACCACCTTCTCTGGCCGAAGTGATGCTGGTGGCAGAGCGCAACAGGCGCGACACCAATCGCTTGCTAGAGCGGATTGAGCACAACACTGCACGTCAGCAGAGGATTAATTCGGTGTCCATCAATGACTTTGTCAAGCTGTACCCGCCAAAGTTCAATCATTCCATCGAACCTCTCGATGCGGATGACTGGCTCCGCAGTATCGCCCACAAGCTACGTTCTGCTAACGTAGCTGAAGATGATAAAGTTACCTTTGCTGCCTACCACCTCGAAGGCCCTGCCAGCCTTTGGTGGGAGAATTATGAAGCTATGCGTCCGGTCGGCCAACTCACTACTTGGGCTGATTTCAGTGCCGCTTTTCGTGAGCATCATATCCCGGAAGGCCTTATGGATCGCAAGAGGGAGGAGTTCTGTAACTTCACCCAGGGGAAGCTGACTGTGGATGCACACAGTCGCGAGTTTGGAAAGCTTGCACGCTATGCTCCCGAAGAGGTATCCACCGATGCCAAGAAGCAGGCAAGGTTCCGCAAGGGACTTAGCCCTGAACTCCGACGTGACCTTCGTCTGCATGAATGCATTTCTTTTCCGAAGCTAGTCAATAAGGCCATCAGTGCCGAGACGGGGCAGAATGATTTTGAAGCTTCACGCAAACACTCCCGTGACTATGGATCTTCATCCGGCTCTGGACCTCAGAAGCGCCGGGTCTGGATTCCAAATTCTGCTATGCCACCCAGGTATACTCCGAGGCCATCCTTTGTGGCGCCTCGTCCCAACCAGCAGTATGTGCCGCCCAAGAATTTTGGTGGCCCCACTGCCAATACTGCTCCACGCCCCAATATAACAACTTGCTTCAAGTGTGGTGAGCCGGGCCACTACATCCGTGAGTGTCCCCAGAACAACCCCAACCAGTTCGGAAAGTCTGTTGGCCATGGTAAGTCAACAGCGAAAGTGCTTGTCGCCAAGCCAGCCACCACTGCTCGTGGCCATATCAACTATGTTTCAGCTGAAGAGACTCAAGAGGACCCCAACGTCGTTCTCGGTACGCTCCTTGTTAATTGCCATCCGGCAACTGTTCTCTTTGATACTGGAGCATCTCATTCATTTATTTCTGAGAGCTATGCTCGATTGCACAACACTACCTTTAGTGACATGCCCACCTCCATGGAAATTCAAACTCCCGGTTCTAGATGGCAAACCTCTAGGATCAGCCATGGAAATGAAATTCTTGTGGACAGATTGGTTTTCCTTGCGTCACTAATAGCTCTCAAGTCTTCAGACATAAACATCATCTTGGGTATGGACTGGATGTCAGCTCACTACGCCAAGATTGATTGCTCAACTAGAACTGTTCAACTTACTCATCCATCGGGCAAGACAGTCAATGTTTTGACCCGAGTATCGGAGCGTCAGCTCTACTCTCTAAATGCCAATCCCCTTCCAGACCTCGAAGATGTTCCGGTAGTCCGTGACTTCCCGGATGTTTTTCCAGAGGAACTGCCAGGTGTTCCACCTGACAGAGATGTCGAGTTCGTGATAGACCTTGTTCCAGGAACCGTTCCAATCTCTAGGAGACCTTATAAGATGGCACCCCTAGAACTAGCTGAGCTTAAGAAACAACTCGATGAGTCCTTGCAAAAAGGTTTCATCCGTCCTAGTTCATCTCCATGGGCTTGCCCCGTCCTCTTCGTCAAGAAGAAGGATGGAACGGATCGGATGGTTGTAGATTACCGACCTGTCAATCTGGTCACTATCAAGAACAAGTATCCGCTCCCCAGGATCAACGACCTGTATGATCAGCTCGCTGGATCCTCAGTCTTTTCCAAGATGGATTTGAGGTTGGGCTACCATCAAATCAAAATCAAGAACGGGGACATTCCCAAAACGGCCTTCGTTACTCGTTACGGCCAATACGAGTACACCGTCATGTCCTTCGGTTTAACCAATGCTCCAGCCACTTTCTCTCGGTTAATGAACTCGATCTTCATGGAGTACTTGGATAAATTCGTCGTGGTATACCTCGATGATATACTCATCTACTCCAAGAATGAGGAAGAACATGCTGAACATCTAAGGCTAGTATTGATGAAACTTCGAGAGCATCGCCTTTATGCCAAATTCTCCAAGTGCGAATTCTGGTTGCCAGAAGTGACCTATCTGGGCCATGTAATCTCTGGCAAGGGCATTGCTGTCAATCCCGAGCGAGTTCAAGCTGTCCTTGACTGGACTCCGCCTGAAACGGTCAAGCAAGTTCGGAGTTTTCTTGGTTTAGCGAGCTATTGCCGCCGCTTCGTCGAGAATTTCTCCAAGGTTGCTAAGCCTCTAACTGAACTCCTTAAGAAAGATACAAAGTTCGAGTGGACCCCACAGTGCGAGTTCAGCTTTCAGGAACTGAAAAGACGCCTGACATCTGCTCCCGTACTGGTACCACCAGATTTCTCTAAGGACTTTGTTATCTATTGCGACGCCTCGCGACAAGGACTAGGTTGCATACTCATGCAAGATCGTCATGTGATTGCCTACGCATCTCGACAGTTGCGTCCACATGAGGATAATTATCCTACGCATGATCTAGAGCTTGCAGCAGTAGTCCATGCACTCAAAACTTGGCGACATTACCTTCTGGGTAATCGTTGCGAAATCTACACTGATCACCAAAGTTTGAAATATATCTTCACCCAACCGGATTTGAATCTCAGGCAAAGACGTTGGGTCGAGTTGATCTCGGATTACGACTTAGGAATAACCTACACCCCAGGCAAAGCCAATGTCATGGCTGATGCGCTAAGTCGTAAATCTTATTGTAACAACCTGATGTTACAACAAGGTCAACCATTTCTCCACGAGGAATTTCGTAAGCTTAACCTTCACATTGTTCCTCGAGGATTCCTTTCCACCCTGGTGGCGAAACCTAACCTTATGGATCAAATCATAGCTGCCCAGAAGCGCGATAAAGGCATATCTCGGATTAAGGAAAACATCGCTAGCGGAGTTGCTAAATGTTTTTCCATGGATGAACGAGGTGTTGTCCTCTTTGAGAACCGCTTGGTGGTTCCCAAGAAGCAACATTTACGTCAATTGATCCTTAAGGAAGCTCATGAAACCCCTCTCACCATTCATCCCGGTAGTACTAAAATGTATCAAGACCTACGCCAGAGGTTTTGGTGGACTAGGATGAAGAGAGAAATCGCTCAATACATTGCCACTTCCGACGTCTGTCGTCGTGTTAAAGCAGAGCATCAACGGCCTGCTGGCACCCTTCAACCTTTGGAGATTCCTGAATGGAAATGGGATAAAATCGGTATGGATTTTATTACCGGGTTTCCCAGAACCAAAAGAGGGAATAATGCTATCCTCGTTGTTGTCGATCGTCTCTCCAAAGTAGCCCACTTCTTACCTGTTCGCGAGAGCATAACCGCTAGCCAGCTAGCTGATTTGTACATCTCTCGAATAGTATCTCTCCATGGTGTTCCATTGGAAATTAATTCAGACCGTGGAAGTCTTTTCACCTCTCGATTTTGGGAAAGTTTCCAAAATGCTTTGGGAACTCGACTTTCCTTTAGCACCGCCTTTCATCCTCAATCAAGTGGTCAAGTAGAACGAGTCAATCAAATTCTGGAGGATATGCTCCGAGCTTCTGTCATCTCTTTCGGCATGAATTGGGAGAAGTGCCTTCCATTCGCCGAGTTCGCTTATAACAACAGTTATCAAGCTAGCTTGGGCAAAGCCCCTTTCGAAGTTCTCTATGGACGAAAATGTCGAACGCCTCTTAACTGGTCGGAAACCGGCGAGAGACAACTCTTCGGCCCGGACATGATCCAGGACGCAGAAGAGCAGGTTCGTATTATTCGTGAGAAGTTGAAAACCGCCCAGTCTCGACGAAAGAGTCAGTATGACCGCAAGCATAAGCCCATGGCTTATGAAGTCGGCGAGATGGCTTACCTTCGGGTTACACCTTTAAAGGGAACCCATCGATTCGGTATCAAAGGCAAACTGGCTCCTCGTTACATTGGACCTTTTCGCATTCTTGCCAAACGAGGGGAAGTTGCCTATCAATTGGAACTACCTCCGCATCTCTCCAGAGTTCATGATGTCTTCCACGTTTCTCAACTCAGGCGTTGCTTCGCGGATCCTATCCGTGGAGTGGACCACGAAACGCTTGATCTCCAAGATAACCTCACTTATCGAGAATACCCCATTCGTATCCTTGATCAAGCCGAGCGTACCACTCGACGCCACAATATCAAGTTTCTCAAGGTTCAATGGTCACATCATTCCGAGCAAGAAGCTACCTAGGAAAGGGAGGATCGTCTTCGATTTGAGTACCCCGCCTTCTTTCCGAAGGAACCTAAATCTCGGGACGAGATTCTTTTGAGTGGGGGTGAGTTGTCACATCCCTAGCTAGGCCATGCATTAGAGTGTGCATCATGTTTAAATTCTATTAATTTTGAAATGGGAAATGCCAGAATCCCCAACACACACTTCCCCCCCCCCCTGGAAATAACTAGGGTTTACTAAAATCTTTTTCAATGAACCTGAAATGCCCTTCTGAAATGTTCACCCTCTTTGTCTTGGATTAAACCCCCTGGCAAAAATAGTGCACATTTTTCTAGGTCAACAGAAGGTTATTGAATTAACACATAAGTATTTGAATTTGGGCATTTAAAATTTATAAAATATTTCAAATGCTCAAATATCTCCAAACTAAAATGTTCCTGGTTGGAAATATTCCAACTAGGGGCCAGGTGCAGTTT
Source organism: Aegilops umbellulata (assembly GCA_032464435.1). Lineage (NCBI taxonomy): Eukaryota > Viridiplantae > Streptophyta > Magnoliopsida > Poales > Poaceae > Aegilops > Aegilops umbellulata. Next base: position 328,604,154 of record CP136056.1, on the reverse strand, counting down.
GGTGATTTTTGGAGTGGTCTAGGTATTTTAAATAACTCCACAAAGTTGCAGAAGAAATAAAAAAAGGAAACAAAAACAAAAATACAAACTACCTTACCTGGCGGCCACCTGGCCGGCCCAGCCCACCAGCCGCGCCAGCGAGCTGCTTCGCCTCGCCAGCCAGGCAGGCAGGTGCTCGACGCCGGAGCAGGAGCTCGCCACGCAGCGCCCTGCCTCCCTGCTCGCCGCTTCGCCGCCCCGCTGTCCTGGACGGCCTCCACGTCGCGCCCCCGACGCCCTGGACACGTCCATTCTCCCCCTGCCTCTCTCCCTCGCTCTCCCCGCCATGGCCGACGCCATCGTCGCCGCTCCGCCGCCGTAGCCATAGCTGCCGTCGTCCCCGCGCCACCCCACCGTGTCCTGGAGCTCCGCCACCCTCCTCTTCTTCGAGCTAGCTGAGCCCCGAGCGCTCGCTCGCTCTACAGCGCTTCCCCGAGCTCTTCTTCAACCTCCGGCCGCCGGAGATCCCCTTCGACCTCACCGCCGCACCAGCTCGTCCCCGACCGCGACGTTCGCTTCCCCGAGACCGCTGTGAGCTCAGCTACCTCCCCATCCTCTCCTTTCTCTTCCTCGTGCACCACAGCGAGCGCACGATGCTCACCCGCACGCACCGCCGCGGAGCTCGTCGCCGACGTGTCTCCGGCTAACCAATGACCACCCCACCGTATCCAATGGCCTCACCGCAACCCCAGGAGGCCAACGCACTACCGCACGCGCCTCGCCGTGCCCCGCAGCCCCGGTTTCACCTTCGCCCGAGCCCCGGCGCCGCCAAACTCGTCGCCGGCGCCAACTCCGGCCACCCCGACCCCAACCAACTCCACCAAGAGTTGCGGGTCAGCTCCTGCATCACGTAGACGTGCTCCGCCGTCGATTTGGTCGCCGGAGCACGAATCTACACTTCCTCCGCCGCGTCTGGACGTCGCCGGCGGCTCAACGCCGGTGGAGTTGACCCCTGACTGTTGACTAGTTGACCCGTTGACCCCCTGGGTCTATGACATGTGGGCCCCGCCCGCTAACTAATCCAGGATTAGGATTAATCTTTTCTGTTTATTCTAATAACCCTGACACGCGGGACCCACGCGTCAGGTTTGACTTGGACCGGTCTGTTGACCTGCTGAGGTCAGCATGACCTCATGCTGACGCAGTAATCTATTTTGCTGGAATTATTTTTATACAGGAAAATCCAGAAATTAGTTCAAACTTCAAAAATTCATAGAAAATTATCTATAACTCCAAATGCAAAGTTTTATATATGAAAAATTATCAGAAAAATCCAATCTATCCATTGGTACTGGTTTCATGCATGTTAAAACAAGTTAAACCCACTGTTTAGGCATTATGAGATTTTGCACTAATATGATCTTATAAATGCACTACCATTTGAATCTTTGGTTCAAATGGGGTCATTTCCTTCTGACTTAACTTACACCAGGTCAGGACACATCCATATTGCCATGTCATAGCATGCATCATATTGTTGCATATTGCCATGTATTGATTGTGTTCCGATGTGTTCATCGTGGTAGGTTCTGCCTCCGAGGATATCTCCGAGTATCCAACTGAAGGGCAGTATCCCACGACCACTCCATCAGGCAAGCAAACCATTGATCATTCCGATACAAACCCATGTTCTCGCTTCTGCTCTCGTTTACTGCATTAAGACAACGCGTTTCAAACTGCTGTGTGTCGCGGTAGTTGAACCCACTTCCTTTGCATGACCTGTCATTGCCACAGTAACTAGATGAAACCCACTAGCATGTGTAGGAGTTGATTGAGCCAATACATGTGTATGTGTGTTCCTACCATGCTATGCTTGCTATGCTTAGAGTTGTGTCAGGTCTGGTTCATCGGGATGATGATCCGGAGTGAAAGGTTGGGTCGTTGTCGAAAGTGTGGAAGTGTTGAACACGATTTGGTAAAGGAATTGATGAAAGGCCATGTAGGAGTACATGGTGGGTTGTTTCATTAAGGCCGTCCCTAAGAACTGAGATCTGTGTTTGTGATCCATGATTCAGCTACTACCACACATTGGGCCCTGAAATATGACCCCGCTCGACTTCTTAATCACCCCTGTTCTCTGTCCAGGAGTTGCAAGTAGTTTCTGGTGTTTGTAGTATGCTGGGGGCCGCACGCGGTGCTGACCATCGGGGTGGGCTGTGTTGCGGTAGGCACGTGGCCGGGTCAACCGGGCGCCCGTTTGGTGTCTCGGAACCCTGTTCACATCGTTCGGGGCCGTTAGTGGAAACCTCGGCCGGACTCCCTGCGGATGGAACCCGAATAGGCGATAAACCTGGACTGGAGACTTGAGTGTTTAGGTAGGTCGTGGTCTACACCCACGTCGGCTCTCGCTTGAAGTCTGCCGAGCACATGTCGTGTGCAGACGCTAAGTGGTGGAAACATGTGTGAAGAAGTACACCCCTGCAGGGTTATAAATGATCTATTCGAATAGCCGTGTCCGCGGAAATGGACTTCTGGGTTGCCTATATCAGTTCATAGACAAGTTAAATGGATACTACTAAAATTCTCAAGATAAGTGAGTACCGCGGATGGCCCTCTCGTAGGATGGCGAGAGAGAATCCACGGTGGAGTATTGTGATGGTGTTAGTGGACTCGTGTGCGACAAATGATTTACAAGTGGTGTCTATCGTAGGATAGCTTAGCCAAGAGTCAAAGCTGGCTTGCTGCAATAACCCCACCACCTTCTTGAGAATGTGCATGTATAGTAGGTTCCTGTTGTAAGACTTGCTGAGTACCTCTGTACTCATGTTGCTTTAATCATGTTTTTCAGACGACTGCACCAACCCCTCTGATGGGTTCTATGTAGACCTCGACGTTGACGAGTGACTTGTCACCCAGGTGGTGATCCAAGACTTGTGAAGGGTCGTTGTAGATAGACAGACTTCGTCAAGCCTTCTTTCTTTCTAGAGTCTGTACTCAGACTACTTTGCTTCCGCATGTGCTTGTATGTTGTATGACTTGAGTGTTGGGTCATGTGACCCCTATCTGTATGGATGATATGTATGGCTCCTCGGAGCCTTCTAAATAAAGTACTTGAGTCGTAGAGTACTGTTGTGATGCCATGTTGTATTTACTCATATCGGGCATATTGTGTGTATGATTGAAATGCTTGGTATGAGTGGGATCCGACTATCTAGTTGTTTATCCTTGGCAGCCTTTCATATGGGGAAATGTAAGTCTTGTGCTTCTGAGCGATAGTAGTCCGCTACAGCCCGGTTCACCGGAGTCCTGCTAGCCCAGCACTACTGCTTGGACACTTGACTGGCCGGCATGTGTCTCACGTCGTCCCTATGTCTGTCCCTTCGGGGAAATGTCACGCGCTGATATTCGGAGTCCTGCCTAGCCTGCTACAGCCCGGGTTACCGGAGTCCTGTTAGCCCAGTGCTACAGCCCGAATAGATACGTTGATGACCGACATGCTCGATGTGATTCATGTTTGCCTGTCCTCATAGGCTAGCGCCGCTTCGGGTTCACGACTAGCCATGTCGGCCCGGGTTCTCTGTCATATGGATGCTAGCGACACTATCATATACGTGAGCCAAAAGGCGCAAACGGTCCCGGGCCAGGTAAGGTGGCACCCGTGGGAGTACCGTGCGTGAGGCCGCAAAGTGATATGATGTGTTACATGCTGGATCGATGTGGCTTAGGATCGGGGTCCTGACATATAATCACCCAGTTACGTTGTGACGTTTGGTAGCACACTAAGTGTTCCTTCGGTATTCGGGAGTTGCCTAATCTCATAGTCATAGGAACATGTATAAGTCATGAAGAAAGCAATAGCAATATACTAAACGATCAAGTGCTAAAGCTAACGGAATGGGTCAAGTCAATCACATCATTCTCTAATGATGTGATCCCGTTAATCAAATGACAACTCATGTTTATGGCTAGGAAACTTAACCATCTTTGATTCAACGACCTAGTCAAGTAGATGCATACTAGTGACACTATGTTTGTCTATGTATTCACACATGTACTAAGTTTCCGATTAATATAATTCTAGCATGAATAATAAACGTTTATCATGATATAAGGAAATATAAATAACAACTTTATTATTGCCTCTAGGGCATATTTCCTTCAGTCTCTCACTTGCACTAGAGTCAATAATCTAGATTACATAGTAATGATTCTAACACCCATGGAGTCTTGGTGCTGATCATGTTTTGCTCGTGAGAAGGGCTTAGTCAATGGGTCTGTAACATTCAGATCCATATGTATCTTGAAAATCTCTATGTCTCCCTCCTTGACTTGATCGCGGATGGAATTGAAGCGTATCTTGATGTGCTTGGTTCTCTTGGGAAATCTGGATTCCTTTGCGAAGGCAATTGCACCAGTATTGTCACAAAAGATTTTTATTGGACCCGATGCACTAGGTATGACAGCTAGATCGTATATGAACTCCTTCATCCAGACTCTTTCATTTGCTACTTCCGAAGCAGCTATGTACTCCGCTTCACACGTAGATCCCGCCACGACGCTTTGCTTAGAACTGCACCAACGGATAGCTCCACCATTCAATATAAATACGTATCGGGTTTGTGACTTAGAGTCATCCGGATCAGTGTCAAAGCTTGCATCGACGTAACCATTTACGACAAATTCTTTGTCACCTCCATAAATGAGAAACATATCCTTAGTCCTTTTCAGGTATTTCAGGATTTTCTTGACCGCTGTCCAATGATCCACTCCTGGATTACTTTGGTACCTCCCTGCTAAACTAATAGCAAGGCACACATCAGGTCTGGTACACAACATTTCATACATGATAGAACCTATGGCCGAAGCATAGGGAATGCCTTTCATTTTCTCTCTATCTTCTGCAGTGGTCGGGCATTGAGTCTGACTGAACTCCGCACCTTGTAACATAGGCAATAACCCTTTCTTTGCTTGATCCATTTTGAACTTCTTCAAAACTTTGTCAAGGTATGTGCTCTGTGAAAGTCCAATTAAGTGTAGCGACCCGACCTCAGATGGTCAAGTGTCTGTGCTCCGGTGTCATCCCTGGATCAGTAATGCTGACACCACACAGTACTTCGAAGGATTTATAACAGAGTAGCAATCACACACTTATTACATCGGTGTCTCAAAGAGAACTTATTACAATAAATATGGCTTAAGGCCATCTAATATCGATAACAGCGGAAGACTTGGAAGATAAGTGAGTCCATCAACTCCAACGGCATCACTGAGTATAGAACCACGACCTAAAAGCACCTTACTCGTCATCTGAAAAGTCTGCAACATGAAAGTTGCAGCCCGAAAAACGGGTCAGCACATGGAATATGCTGGCAATGTAACACATAGAGAATAATGAATGATAAGCCTATACTACATGCATATATGACTGGTGGAAAAGCTCTATGGTTACAGTTTTGCGTAAAGCTAATTTTTCCCTACTGCAAAGGAATAGATTTTATTTAACTATCATGGTGGTTGATACATCGAGAATGGTTGACAGCATTCCGATCCCAATTAAAATGAACAATTAAAACCCAACAATATTAATTAGAAGTAACATGACGAGATTCACATGATATTCAAGTACTAGATACTCAAGACGTCCATAACCGGGGACACGGCTAATCATGATTAGTTTGTACACTCTGCAGAGGTTTGTGCACTTTTCCCCACAAGACTCGATCGCCTCCGTTTGGTTTCTCGCACTACATGGTGATTGAGAAACGGATGACCGAGACATAGTCTTTCAGAAGCGCTAGCACCTTATGTTTGGATAGACCGGTACACCTACTTTCCCCTACATCTGCTAGTCTACCCTGTAAGAGTTCGCACGACTTAGTTAACTATGCCAGAGGCCATAATGGCTTGTGGCTGCACACGGAAGTTACTAGCATGAATGATCTTATGATCCCTTTGAGCCTGGGTGGCGGTCCAAAGAAAAACAGGCAAGTCCTGATAGAAACCAGGTGCCTCAATCCACCCAGATGTGTATTTAAGTTGCCACCTTAGATAAAACCATTAATTAACAATACTCACATCTGTCATGGATATCACTCACCCAATCCACGTCTACTAGCATAGCATGGCATAATAAGCAAACGTAGAAGTAACTCCCAAAGGTTTCATAAGTAAAATAGGTAATAGGTACTACCTCAACTACTTCCCATCCCACAGTTTAATTAGATCCTAATCATGCAATGTGTGAGGTTTGATCTAATGCAGTAAAAACTGGGCAATGAGAAGGTATGATCAAAGTGTTACTTGCCTTGCTGAGGATCCGCGAAACCTAGAGCTTCGAAATAACAGGCGGCGCACTCCGGGTGATCTATCACGGACAAACAACAAGCATACAATAAGTACTCATCTAATGCACAGGTAAAACTCGAACAAAAGATCGAACCAGAAAGTTCAACTTAAGAACCCTGGTTTGCAAAAAGAATTGAATCGAATAAAGCAAAGAAAATCAAACGGCGAAAGAATTCAACTTCGTTCTAGTAATCTGGATCTAAGTCAAATTTTACAGTAGCAAAAACTTGTTTAAGTTGATTATTCGGAAAGAGAGTTTCGAGGCGAAACTCCAGGCGCTTGAATCGCCTGATTCCGATAAACGAGCAAGAAGATAAACTAGAAAGAAGATCGGATCTAAAATCGCGATCAGAAAAATCGCGGAATAAATCTGACAAAAAGAAAAACGACGAATGGTTAAACGAACGGACGTTCGTTAACCGAGAATATCCGGTGATCTCGTTCGTTAAGACGAACGGTCCGGCGAACGCTCGCTAAATAATTAAACCGAAAGAAAAACGAAAACCGATCTAGGGTTTCAAAGAAAACCGAAACTTCGAACAAAAAATAAACCGGAACGGTTTTAAAAAAACCGAACCGAGGCGAGGGGCGGCGCGGCGCGGGTCTACCTCGGCGAGGGGCGGCGGCTCCGGCGGGGCGGTGGGGCAGTGGCGCGGCGGCGGGGCAACGACGCGGCAGCGGGGCGGCGGCGCTGGCTGCGGGCGGCGGCGGCTGGTGCGGGGAGGAGGAGGAGAGGGGGGGTATTTAAAGAGGGGAGGGGGGTGTCTTGGGGGAGGGGGCAAGCAAGGGGAGGAGGAGGCGGGGGGGCCGGCTGGCGCGGCGGCGGTGCTGGGCGGTGCGCGCGCGCGCGGGGAGCGGCTGGGCCCTTGGCCCAGGCGGGGCGCGGCGATTTTTTTTAAAATAGATACGCGCGTAGAAAATTAAATAAAAGAAAATCTAATCGAACTCCGAAAATCCCGAAGTTAATTTTTCCCGACTCCTAAAAATGAGTCGAACAAAATGAACTTTTACTCGGGGCCTAAATGCAATATTTTAAAACACGCATTTTTCCCTAATCCAAATAAAATGCAAATAAACTCCGAAAAATCCAAAATTTGATTTATTTATTAAATCTTCAGTTTCTCCTAAATTTGGGAAAGTCATATTATTCCTCTCTCATGTTTTTGATATTGGAAAAATAATTGAAGATGAAATAAATAAAATCAAATGATCCTCTTTTCAAAATTTGAGAAAACTCAAATATGAAAAATAACGAAATCTCCAACTCTCTCCGAGGGTCCTTGAGTTGCGTGAAATTTCTAAGATCGAACAAAATGCATGAAAATATGATATGCATGATGATCTAATGTATAACATTCCAAATTGAAAAATTGGGATGTTACAAACCTACCCCCCTTAAGATGAATTTCGCCCTCGAGATTCGGGTTGGCTAGAAAATAGGTGAGGGTGGTCCTTGAGCAAATCTTCTTCTCTCTCCCAGGTGGCTTCATCCTATGAGTGGTGGTTCCACTGAACTTTGCAAAACTTGATAATCTTGCTGTGGGTAACTCTGCTGGCATATTCGAGAATCTTGACTGGTTTCTCTTCATACGTTAAGTCATCCTTCAACTGAATCGCTTCAAGCGGCACTGTATCTCTTAGCGGTACCTCCGCCATCTCGGTGTGACATTTCTTCAGTTGAGAAACATGGAATACATCATGAACTCCTGACAGTCCCTCTGGTAATTCCAACTTATAAGCGACTTCTCCCATACGTTGCAAAATCTTGTATGGTCCAACGAAACGCGGTGCTAACTTTCTCTTAACTCCAAAACGCTTAACTCCTCGAAGTGGGGATACTCGAAGATAAACTCTATCTCCTGTTTCGTAAACTGTCTCCTTACGTTTAGAATCTGCGTAGCTCTTCTGCCTGGATTGGGCTACCTTGAGCCTATCGCGAATCAACTTAACTTTCTGTTCAGACTCCTTAATCAACTCTTGTCCAAAGAACTGACGGTATCCAACTTCGTCCCATGACAACGGTGTCCTGCACCTCCTTCCGTATAAGGCTTCGAAAGGTGCCATCTTCAAACTGGTTTGGTAACTGTTGTTATAAGAAAACTCCGCATACGGCAAGTTATCGTCCCAACTAGATCCATAGTCTAGTGCACAGGCTCTCAGCATATCTTCCAAAATCTGATTGACTCTCTTAGTCTGTCCATCCGTCTGTGGGTGAAAAGCCGTGCTGAACTCTAGTCTGGTTCCTAAAGTTTCATGCAACTGACTCCAAAACTTTGAGGTAAATTGGGTTCCTCTATCTGATATGATACTCCTCGGAACTCCATGCAAACAAATGATCCTAGTCATGTATATCTTTGCCAACTTAGCACTGGTGTAAGTGGTCTTAACTGGGATGAAATGTGCTACCTTCGTCAAACGATCAACTACTACCCATATCGAGTCATAGCCTGCCTTTGTCCTGGGTAGTCCTGTGATAAAATCCATGCCTATCTTATCCCACTTCCATTCGGGTATCGGCAATGGTTGTAACAATCCGGCTGGCTTCTGATGTTCTGCCTTCACTCTATGACACACATCACAAACTGCTACATATGCTGCAATATCCTTCTTCATTCTGGTCCACCAGAATGTTTCCTTCAAATCCAAATATATTTTGGTATTTCCTGGGTGAATCGAATAGGGTGAATCATGTGCCTCTTGTAGAATCAACTTCCTGATCTCCGGGTCATTGGGCACATACACACAGTCCTCAAACCATAGGGTATCATGCTCATCCTCACGAAATCCCTTTGCTTTTCCTTCGCTCATTTTCTTCTTATATCCGCAATCTCCTTGTCATTTTTCTGAGCTTCTCTGATTTTATCCATCAAGGTAGATTGAATTTCCAATGCTGCTACATAGCCTCTCGGAACTATTTCCAAACATAGCTCACGAAGATTTTCAGCTAACTCCCTCGGTATTTCTCCCGTCATTAGTGTATTGACATGGCTCTTACGGCTCAATGCGTCAGCTACTACATTAGCCTTTCCTGGATGGTAATGCAATCTCATATCATAATCCTTGATGAGCTCCAACCATCTCCTTTGTCTGAGGTTCAACTCCTTCTGCGTGAAAATGTACTTCAAACTCTTGTGATCCGTATATACTTCACAATGATTTCAAATGAGGAAATGTCTCCATGTCTTCAATGCATGCACTACGGTTGCTAACTCCAAATCATGCGTAGCATAATTTAGTTCATGAGGTTTTAGTTGTCGTGAGGCATACGAAACAACTCTTCCTTCCTGCATAAGCACTGCTCCAAGTCCTCGACGTGAAGCGTCGCAATACACTCATAATCCTTGTTCTGATCTGGCAAAATCAATACTGGTGAGGAAACCAATCGTTTCTTCAACTCCTGAAAACTGGCCTCACATTCCTCGGTCCAATTGAACTTGGTATCCTTCTTCAACAACTCCGTCATAGGCTTTGCAATCTTTGAGAAATTCTCAATGAATCTCCGGTAGTATCCTGCGAGTCCAAGAAAACTCCGGATCTCTCCAACTGTCGTTGGTGCTTCCCATTCGGTTACGGTCTCAACCTTTGTGGGGTCAACTTCTATCCCTTCTCCGGATATAACATGTCCAAGAAATCCAACTTCCTTTAGCCAAAACTCACATTTGCTAAATTTGGCATATAACTGATGTTCCCTTAGTTTCTCCAAAACCAAACGCAAATGTTCCTTATGCTCTTCTTCATTCTTTGAGAAAATTAGAATGTAATCAATGAACACTACGACGAACTTATCCAAAAACTCCATAAACACTTTGTTCATCAGGTTCATAAAATAGGCCGGTGCGTTAGTCAGTCCAAATGACATAACGGTATACTCTTTCAATCCGTATCTCGTGGTAAAAGTTGTCTTGGGTATGTCCTGCTCTCGAATCTTCAACTGATGGTACCCTGATCGCAAATCGATCTTGGAAAACACTTTAGCTCCTTGCAAACGATCAAACAGATCATTTATCATTGGTAATGGGTACTTGTTCTTAATGGTTACTTCATTCAATCCTCGGTAATCAACAACCATCCTTAATGATCCATCCTTCTCCACTAGAAGTACTGGTGATCCCCAAGGCGAAGAACTTGGGCGAATGTAACCCTTTTCCAATAACTCCTTAATCTGCTTCTTAATTTCCACCAAATCTTGTGCGGGCATCCTGTACGGTCTCTTCGATATTGGCCCAGTGCCTGGCAAAAGCTCAATCAAAAACTCAATGTCTCTATCCGGTGGCATGCCTGGCAATTCCTCAGGGAACACATCAGGAAAATCCTTTACTGCTGGTACTTCCTCCTGTACAACTCCTGATAAAGAATTTACTTGTGTCCTGTTTGGCGCATGTCGAGATACATACTTGATCCTTCTTCGTTCGGGCGTTGTAAGCAAAATTGTCTTACTGGCGCAATCGATGTTTCCTCCATGCATCGACAACCAATCCATACCGAGAATTACATCCAAACCTTGGGATTCCAGAACGATTAAATCCGTTGGGAAAACATGTATTCCTATACTTAATGGCACTTGAAAACATCCTTGTCTGGCCATATAGTCTGCTCCTGGCGAGCTTACTAGCATAGGTGTTTTAAGAATCTTAGTGGGCAAGTTATACGTTTCCACAAATCCCCTTGATATGTATGAATGCGATGCACCAGTATCGAAAAGAACGAGTGCAGTAAATGACTTAACCAAAAGCTTACCGATTACTGCATCAGGCTGAGCTTCAACCTCCTCCACGCTAACGTGGTTCACCTGTCCCCTGTTGAAAGGGTTTGGTTTCTTTCCAGAGCTTCCATTGCCATTCTGGCCTTCGGGACATTCATTGGCGTAATGTCCGGTCTTGGAACACTTGAAACAGGTGACTTGGCTCAGATCTCTCTTGGCTGGGGTTGATGGGGTGGTACGGTTCTGGCCGTTGCTTCCTCCATTCCCATTACCATTCTTGTGGCCATTATGGTGGTGCGAACTACCTCCTCCATGGGTATGCTGAAACTGAACTCCCAGTTTAGGGGCAAAACGGGGCTTCTGCTGGGCTCCAGTGTTATACTTCCCCTGTCCATACTTCCTCTTGCGGTTCTCAATCTGCTGTTGCTTCCCTTCAATCATGATGGCACGATCTACCAACTCCTGGTAGTTGTTGAAACTTGCTACCATCAACTGCATGCTTAGCTCATCATTCAGTCCTTCCAGAAACTTCTCCTGCTTAGCTGCATCCGTAGCAACGTCATCTGGGGCATAACGTGCTAACTTGCTGAAGTCGTCAATGTACTGGCCAACTGTCCTTCCTCCTTGGCGTAAGTTGCGAAACTCACGCTTCTTCATGGCCATAGCACCCGCTGAAAATATGGGCAGTGCGGAAAGCTTGCTGAAACTGATCCCATGTGACAGTGTCAACTGGGTAAGTGGCTGTGAAATTCTCCCACCATGCTGCCGCGGGTCCGTCAAGCTGATGTGCGGCAAACTTCACTTTCTCAACATCTGTACATCCTGCAGTGGTCAACTCCCTTCCTGTCTTGCGGAGCCAATTGTCCGCTACTATTGGCTCGGTGCTACTGGAAAACACCGGCGGATTCAGCCTAAGGAAACGGGTTAGGTGATCAACAGGTGGCAGCGGCGGAGGGTTGTTGTTGTTGTTGTTGTTGTTGTTGTTGTTGTTGTTGTTGTTGTTGTTGTTGTTGTTGTTGTTGTTGTTGTTGTTGTTGTTGTTGTTGTTGTTGTTGTTGTTGTTGTTGTTGTTCTGCTGGTTCTGGACTAACAACTGCATCAATTGGTTCTGCTGCTGGATCAACTGGGTGAGCTCCGGTGGGAATCCATTGTCACGTCTCGGAGGCATCTGGAGGTTTTTAGAAAAGATGAGAATTTAAGAATAGAATGAGGTCTAAGAGAAAACACTACCCAAATGCACATGAGGCAAATGCACACAATTCACTTCATTCAATTCAAACAAGGGAATACAAACAGTCTAGAACTATCGCAAAAGTGCTCGAACTATAATGTATACATGGGGAAAATACTACTAATATTTGGTGGTCATCTAGAAATTTGAATCGGTGGAAGACTCCATGATGTCTGCTCCAGCTTCGTCTTCAAAGTCGGGTTCACTTGGATCCGAATCGGTGTCGTCGATGATGATGTAGTTGTCCGGACATGCGACGTACTTGTCTTCCTTCTTGGATGCTAATCTCTCCTTGAGTTCTTCAATCTCCTGCTTAAGATCGACATTGTGCCTTGCTAGAGCTACGATCTTGTCCATGTAGTCCTTGCGTGTACCCTCCACTTCTCCTTCTAGCTCGATGATCCTTGCATTCTTCAACTCTATCATGTCATTGCACGTCTGGTTCTCTTGGCGTCGAATGTGCTGGTTTAACTCCTGGATGAAAGCTGCAATGGATCTATCCTTCTTGGTGCTGACTATCTCCCATTGTTCATCTCGGCGTCCGCAAATCTGATAGATAGTGTCCTTTAGGTCTTCTTGATAAACTTCTCCAATGCATCCCATGGTGATATGTGCTGCCATGTTCTTTCCCAGACTCTAGGTTGGTGCACTGAAAACACTATCTATGGGCTTCGTGATTGGCGCGAATGTCCTTCCTGGAACGTGAGCTTGAATCTTCCAGCGCTCCTCTTCAGGCAGAGTGGCGTTGAAAGTCCCGATGAAGCTTGGTAGTCCAATGTTCAGGTACTTGGTGACTTCCTTCAAGTGAAATCCAAAAGGTGTGCCTTCATCCAGTTGAGCGTACTTGATCTTCGCGTCCGTCATCCTAAAAGAGTAGAAAGGAGTTAGAAAATGAGAGGAGAATAGTGATCTATGGCTTTAACTTAGTGGTCGTGTCCTACAATCAGCGTGTGCTCTAATACCATCTCTGTAGCGACCCGACCTCAGATGGTTAAGTCTCTGTGCTCCGGTGTCATCCCTGGATCAGTAATGCTAACACCACACAGTACTTCGAAGGATTTATAACACAGTAGCAATCACACACTTATTACATCGGTGTCTCAAAGAGAACTTATTACAATAAATATGGCTTAAGGCCATCTAATATCGATAACAGCGGAAGACTTGGAAGATAAGTGAGTCCATCAACTCCAACGGCATCACTGAGTATAGAACCACGACCTAAAAGCACCTTACTCGTCGTCTGAAAAGTCTGCAACATGAAAGTTGCAGCCCGAAAAACGGGTCAACACATGGAATATGCTGGCAATGCAACACATAGAGAATAATGAATGATAAGCCTATACTACATGCATATATGGATGGTGGAGAAGCTCTATGGTTATAGTTTTGCGTAAAGCCAATTTTTCCCTACTGCAAAGGAATAGATTTTATTTAACTATCATGGTGGTTGAAACATCGAGAATGGTTGACAGCATTCCGATCCCAATTAAAATGAACAATTAAAACCCAACAATATTAATTAGAAGTAACATGACGAGATTCACATGATATTCAAGTACTAGATACTCAAGACGTCCATAACTGGGGACACGGCTAATCATGATTAGTTTGTACACTCTGCAGAGGTTTGTGCACTTTTCCCCACAAGACTCGATCGCCTCCGTTTGGTTTCTCGCACTACATGGTGTTTGAGAAACGGATGACCGAGACATAGTCTTTCTGAAGCGCTAGCACCTTACGTTTGGATAGACCGGTACACCTACTTTCCCCTACATCTGCTAGTCTAGCCTGTAAGAGTTCGCACGACTTAGTTAACTATGCCAGAGCCCATAATGGCTTGTGGCTGCACACGGAAGTTACTAGCATGAATGATCTTATGATCCCTTTGAGCCTGGGTGGCGGTCCAAAGAAAAACAGGCAAGTCCTGATAGAAACCAGGTGCCTCAATCCACCCAGATGTGTATTTAAGTTGCCACCTTAGATAAAACCATTAGTTAACAATACTCACATCTGTCATGGATATCACTCACCTAATCCACGTCTACTAGCATAGCATGGCATAATAAGCAAACGTAGAAGTAACTCCCAAAGGTTTCATAAGTAAAACAGGTAATAGGTACTACCTCAACTACTTCCCATCCCACAGTTTAATTAGATCCTAATCATGCAATGTGTGAGGTTTGATCTAATGCAGTAAAAACTGGGCAATGAGAAGGTATGATCAAAGTGTTACTTGCCTTGCTGAGGATCCGTGAAACCTAGAGCTTCGAAATAACAGGCGGCGCACTCCGGGTGATCTATCACGGACAAACAACAAGCATACAATAAGTACTCATCTAATGCACAGGTAAAACTCGAACAAAAGATCGAACCAGAAAGTTCAACTTAAGAACCCTGGTTTGCAAAAAGAATTGAATCAAACAAAGCAAAGAAAATCAAACGGCGAAAGAATTCAACTTTGTTCTAGTAATCTGGATCTAAGTCAAATTTTACAGTAGCGAAAACTTGTTTAAGTTGATTATTCGGAAAGAGGGTTTCGAGAAAAAACTCCAGGCGCTTGAATCGCCTGATTCCGATAAACGAGCGAGAGGATAAACTAGAAAGAAGACCGGATCTAAAATCGCGATCAGAAAAATCGCGGAATAAATCCGACGAAAAAGAAAAACGACGAACGGTTAAACGAACGGACGTTCGTTAACCGATAATATCCGGTGATCTCGTTCGTTAAGACGAACGGTCCAGCGAACGCTCGCTAAATAATTAAACCGAAAGAAAAACGAAAACCGATCTAGGGTTTCGAAAAAAAACCGAAACTTCGAACAAAAAAATAAACCGGAACGGTTTAAAAAAATCCGAACCTCGGCGAGGGGCGGCGCGGCGCGGGGCTACCTCGGCGAGGGGCGGCGCGGCGCGGGGCTACCTCGGCGAGGGGCGGCGGCTCCGGCGGGGCGGCGGGGCAGTGGCGCGGCGGCGGGGCAACGGCGTGGCAGCGGGGCGGCGGCGGCAGGCGGCGGCGGCGGGCGCTGGCGACGGCGGCGGCGGCGCTGGCTGCGGGCGGCGGCGGCTGGTGTGGGGAGGAGGAGGAGAGGGGGGGTATTTAAAGAGGGGAGGGGGTGGCTTGGGGGAGGGGGCAAGCAAGGGGAGAAGGAGGAGTCCTCCTCGGACTAGGAGGCGGCGGGGCCGGCTGGCGCGGCGGCGGCGCTGGGCGGGGAGCGGCTGGGCCGGCTGGGCCCTTGGCCCAGGCGGGGCGCGGCAATTTTTTTTAAATAGATACACGCGTAGAAAATTAAATAAAAGAAAATCTAATCGAACTCCGAAAATCCCGAAGTTAATTTTTCCCGACTCCTAAAAATGAGTCGAACAAAATTAACTTCTACTCGGGGCCTAAATGCAATATTTTAAAACATGCATTTTTCCCTAATCCAAATAAAATGCAAATAAACTCCAGAAAATCCAAAATTTGATTTATTTATTAAATCTTCAGTTTCTCCTAAATTTGGGAAAGTCATATTATTCCTCTCTCATGTTTTTGATATTGGAAAAATAATTGAAGGTGAAATAAATAAAATCAAATGATCCTCTTCTCAAAATTTGAGAAAACTCAAATATGAAAAATAACGAAATCTCCAACTCTCTCCGAGGGTCCTTGAGTTGCGTGAAATTTCTAAGATCGAACAAAATGCATGAAAATATGATATGCATGATGATCTAATGTATACCATTCCAAATTGAAAATTTGGGATGTTATATTAAGCGTCTTGATCTATCTCTATAGATCTTAATGCCCAATATTTAAGCAACTTCATCGAGGTCTTTCATTGAAAAACTCTTATTCATGTATCCTTTTATGCTATCCAGAAATTCTATATCACTTCCAATCAACAATATGTCATCCACATATAATATAAGAAATGCTACAGAACTCCCACTCACTTTCTTGTAAATAGAGGCTTCTCCAAAAGTCTGTATAAAACCATATGCTTTGATCACACTATCAAAACGTTTATTCCAACTCCGAGATGCTTGCACCAGTCCATAAATGGATTGCTGGAGCTTGCACACTTTGTTAGCATCCTTTGGATTGATAAAACCTTCAGGTTGCATCATATACAACTCTTCTTCCAGAAATCCATTCAGGAATGCAGTCTTTACATCCATTTGCCAAATTTCATAATAATAAAATGCAGCAATTGCTAACATGATTCAGACGGACTTAAGCATCGCTACGGGTGAGAATGTTTCATCGTAGTCAACTCCTTGAACTTGTCGAAAACCTTTCGCAACAAGTCGAGCTTTGTAGACAGTAACATTACCGTCAGCGTCAGTCTTCTTCTTGAAGATCCATTTATTCTCGATGGCTTGCCGATCATCGGGCAAGTCAACCGAAGTCCACACTTTGTTCTCATTCATGGATCCCATCTCAGCTTTCATGGTCTCAAGCCATTTCGCGGAATCTGGGCTCATCATCGCTTCCTCATAGTTCGTAGGTTTTTCGTGGTCAAGTAACATGACCTCCAGAATAGAATTACTGTACCACTCTGGTGCGGATCTTACTCTGGTTGACATACGAGGTTCGGTAGTAACTTGATCTGAAGTTAGATGATCATCATCATCAACTTCCTCACTAATTAGTGTAGGAGTCACAGGAACAGATTTCTGTGATGAACTACTTTTCAATAAGGGAGCAGGCACAGTTACCTCATCAAGTTCTACTTTCCTCCCAGTCACTTCTTTCGAGAGAAACTCCTTCTCTAGAAAGGATCCATTCTTAGCAACGAATGTCTTCCCTTAGGATCTATGATAGAAGGTGTACCCAACAGTCTCCTTTGGGTATCCTATGAAGACACATTTCTCCGATTTGGGTTTGAGCTTATTAGGTTGAAGCTTTTTCACATAAGCATCACAACCCCAAACTTTAAGAAACGACAACTTAGGTTTCTTTGCCAAACCATAATTCATAAGGTGTCGTCTTAACGGATTTAGATGGTGCCCTATTTAATGTGAATGCAACCATCTTTAAAGCATAACCCCAAAACGATAGCGGTAAATCAGTAAGAGACATCATAGATCGCACCATATCAAGTAAAGTACGATTACGACGTTTGGACACACCATTATGTTGTGGTGTTCCGGGTGGCGTGAGTTGAGAAACTATTCCGCATTGTTTCAAATGAAGACCAAACTCGTAACTCAAATATTCTCCTCCACGATCAGATCGTAGAAACTTTATTTTCTTGTTACGATGATTTTCCACTTCACTCTGAAATTCTTTGAACTTTTCAAATGTTTCAGACTTATGTTTCATCAAGTAGATATACCCATATCTGCTCAAATCATGTGTGAAGGTGAGAAAATAACGATACCCGCCGCAAGCCTCAATATTCATCGGACCACATACATCAGTATGTATGATTTCCAACAAATCTGTTGCTCGCTCCATTGTTCTGGAGAATGGAGTTTTAGTCATCTTGCCCATGAGGCATGGTTCGCAAGTACCAAGTGATTCATAATCAAGTGATTCCAAAAGTCCATCAGAATGGAGTTTCTTCATGAGCTTTACACCAATATGACCCAAACGGCAGTGCCACAAATAAGTTGCACTATCATTATCAACTCTGCATCTTTTGGCTTCAATATTATGAATATGTGTATCACTACTATCGAGATTCAACAAAAATAGACCACTCTTCAAGGGTGCATGACCATAAAAGATATTACTCATATAAATAGAACAACCATTATTCTCTGATTTAAATGAATAACCGTCTCGCATCAAACAAGATCCAGATATAATGTTCATGCTTAACGCTGGCACCAAATAACAATTATTCATGTCTAAAACTAATCCCGGAGGTAGATGTAGAGGTAGCGTGCCGACTGCGATCACATCGACTTTGGAACCATTTCCCACGTGCATCGTCACCTCGTCCTTAGCAAATCTTCGCTTAATCCGTAGTCCCTGTTTCGAGTTGCAAATATTAGCAACAGAACCAGTATCAAATACCCAAGCACTAGTGCGAGCATTAGTAAGGTACACATAAATAACATGTATATCACATATACCTTTGTTCACCTTGCCATCCTTCTTATCCGCCAAATATTTGGGGCAGTTCCGCTTCCAGTGACCAGTCCCTTTGCACTAGAAGCACTCAGTCTCAGGCTTAGGTCCAGACTTGGGCTTCTTCACTTGAGCAGCAAATTGCTTGCCGTTCTTCTTGAAGTTCCCCTTCTTCCCTTTACCCTTTTTCTTGAAACTGGTGGTCTTGTTAACCATCAACACTTGATGCTCTTTCTTGACTTCTACCTCCGCAGCCTTTAGCATTGCGAAGAGCTCGGGAATTGTTTTATCCATCCCTTGCATATTATAGTTCATCACGAAGCTCTTGTAGCTTGGTGGCAGTGATTGAAGAATTCTGTCAATGACACTATCATCAGGAAGATTAACTCCCAGTTGAATTAAGTGATTATTATACCCCAGACATTTTGAGTATGTGTTCACTGACAAAACTGTTCTCCTCCATCTTGCAGCTATAGAACTTATTGGAGACTTCATATCTCTCAATCCGGGCACTTTCTTGAAATATTAACTTCAACTCCTGGAACATGTCATATGCTCCATGATGTTCAAAATGTCGTTGAAGTCCCGGTTCTAAGCCGTAAAGCATGGCACACTGAACTATCGAGTAGTCATCAGCTTTGCTCTGCCAGACGTTCACAACATCTGGTGTTGTTCCTGCAGCGGGTTTGGCACCTAGCGGTGCTTCTAGGACGTAATTCTTTTGTGCAGCAATGAGGATAATCCTCAAGTTACGGACCCAGTCCGTGTAGTTGCTACCATCAGCTTTCAACTTAGCTTTCTCTAGGAATGCATTAAAATTCAACAGAACAACAACACGTGCCATCTATCCACAACAACATAGACATGCAAAGTACTATCAGGTACTAAGTTCATGATAAATTAAAGTTCAATTAATCAAATTACTTAAGAACTCCCACTTAGATAGACATCCCTCTAATCATCTAAGTGATCACGTGATCCAAATCAACTAAACCATGTCCGATCATCACGTGAGATGGAGTAGTTTTCAATGGTGAACATCACTATGTTGATCATATCTACTATATGATTCACGCTCGACCTTTCGGTCTCAGTGTTCCGAGGCCATATCTGCATATGCTAGGCTCGTCAAGTTTAACCCGAGTATTCTGTGTGTGCAAAACTGGCTTGCATCCGTTGTATGTGAACGTAGAGCTTATCACACCTGATCATCACGTGGTGTCTCGGCACGATGAACTTTCGCAACGGTGCATACTCAGGGAGAACACCTGTACCATGAAATTTAGTGAGAGGTCATCTTATAATGCTACCGTCGAACTAAGCAAAATAAGATGCATAAAGGATAAACATCACATGCAATCAATATAAGTGATATGATATGGCCATCATCATCTTGTGCCTTTGATCTCCATCTCCAAAGCACCATCATGATCACCATTGTCACCGGCTTGACACCTTGATCTCCATCGAAGCATCATTGTCGTCTCGCCAACTATTGCTTCTACGACTATCGCTACCGCTTAGTGATAAAGTAAAGCCATTACATGGCGATTGCATTTCATACAATAAAGCGACAACCATATGGCTCTTGCCAGTTGCCCATAACTCCGTTACAAAACATGATCATCTCATACAATAAAATTTAGCATCATGTCTTGACCATATCACATCACAACATGCCCTGCAAAAATAAGTTAGACGTCCTCTACTTTGTTGTTGCAAGTTTTACGTGGCTGCTACGGGCTTGATCAAGAGCCATTCTTACCTACGCATCAAAACCACAACGATTTTTCGTCAAGTATGTGCTGTTTTAACCTTCAACAAGGACTGGGCGTAGCCACACTCGATTCACCTAAAGTTGGAGAAACTGACACCCGCTAGCCACCTGCACTACAAAAAAAATACACTTCTGTGATGATACGTGTTTGTCACAGTAGGTCGCTTTTTTTGTCATGCATGTACATCCATGACAGATTTATGACAGAATCAATGTAGTCATACCTGTGCTGTCGTAGAAGTGCTCCATGACATTACCAAAATTATCATCACGGAAGTGTCCACTTCCATGATGACAAATCGCGCGTCACAGAAGTGCTTTCGTCAAGGGTGACCGACACGTGGCATCCACCGTAACGGAACGCCGTTAAGCTATCGGGTCGGATTTTGGATCCGATAACCCGTTAACAACCCTGACCAATGGGGATTTTCCACGTGTAAAATCATCATTGGCTAGAGGAAACACGTGTTGGCTCATCGATGGGACAGATGTCATCCACTCATTGGACAGGAGGCGCCTATGATAGGTCGACACGTGGCACGGCCCAACAGTGGCCCATTCCGGTGAAAAAGGCCGACCCAGTAAAAATTAGCAGGCCGGCCCATATAAGGCCTACTTGTGTCAGGTCCATTTAAGCCCGCGACCCATATGAGATGTGCCAATTCGGCCCATTAAAGATTTGACACCATTGTAGCCCATCGTCAGTTTGAGCCCGTTAATAGCCCGCTATATACTTGGGCTCAATATCGGCCCGATGAGATTTCAGCCTGTTAACGACCCATTTAATGGATGGGCCAATTTTCAGGATGTACATCTTTCGGTCTTTTAGCGACCCATTTAAATGTTGGGCTAATTTCCGTCCCGGTGTGTCTTTCAGCCTGTTGACGGCCCATAAATCTGATGGGCCATTTGTAGTCGGACCTTAGTTTCGGCCTTTTAGCGGCCCATTTAAGTGTTGGGCCAATTTCTGGCCTGGTGTCACTTTCAGCCTGTTGACGGCCCATAAATCAGTTGGGCCAATTATAGTCGGACCTGAGTTTTGGCCTTTTAGCGACCCATTTAAGTGTTGGGCCAATTCCCGGCCCTTTGTGCCTTTCGGCCTGTTAATGGACCATAAATGAGTTGGGCCATTTGTAGTCGGACCTTAGTTTTGGCCTCTTAACGGCCCATGCCCTTCATGGTCCAATACCAGCCCAGTTTCTCTTTCGTCCTGCTAAAGGCCCACAACACAGTTGGGCCGTTTACAATACGACCTGACTTTCGGCCTCTTAGCGGCCCATGCTCTTCATGGTCCAATACAAGCCCGCTGTCTCTTTCGGCCTGCTAAAGGCCTACAGTATAGTTGGGCCATATGTAGCCCAAACTTAGTAACGGCCTGTTAACTGCCCATGAAATAAATTGGGGCCACTTGTTGCCCGCTTCGATGTCAGCCTGTTAACGACCCGGGAGGTAAGAGGGCCGACCATTAACTTTCGGCCTAGTAATGGCCCATTAACTCAATGGACCCACTAAAGTTCGTTCATGTCTTTAGGCCAAATTAGATAATTTGAGCCCATTACGACGAGCAAAGGTACGGCATACAGGGAATAACGTTGCACATCCAGAATATATTACAAGAAATTACATCCACTGGGCAATCAAAGATTGATGCCAGTGCAAATAAATGAGCAGAACCTAACCATCTACAACGTCACAATCTGCAACCTCAGCACAGATGATGCCCATAAGCATGTGGGGAAGTTCTTGCTGCTTTGCCACACTGTCTCTGAAAACATTGATCAGTTGTTGTGTCGCACACTCTGCACCTGGCACTAGAACAACACTACAATGTAAAAAAAACATGGTATGGTAGACAGATGAAGTACATACTGATGAATAACAATGCATAAGATATTCAGAAGCATGATGTGCAAATTAAGTAGATGGCATTGCGATAGAGTAGAATGACAGTACTTGAATTTGAAAACATGTTATCATGAATGGAATAGGTACTGAAAAACAGGAAGGCATGACATATTTACATGCATGATCAGCATGCTAAGCACATGGCATTGCAACAGAGTAGATACACTCCAGGACATTATATGCATGTTGTACCCATATCACAAGCCAAGTTAGAGCAAGGACCTTGTGGGGTGAAGAGGATTCATCATCTTTCTGCAAGTCTTCTGAAGAACTGCCTTTAAATGTTCCATCATATTGGGTATCATTGGCATCAAGTTTATTGGCCTTTAGATTGCTCCATGAGGTTCTTGTGGATATATCAGTGTGTGCAATTATATCTGACATGCATGGAATACAACTAGTAGTTAGATTTATGTAATGAGTGCCTGTAGGAGACGACATAAATAGTAGGATTAGGGTTAACTAGCAACAACAGGTCTCATAAACTAAAGGGAGAACACAGATGAAAGCTAAATAATATGTATCGTTTGTACTCGAGATTAACTAGATGGCACACAAAAGTATTAAAGAACAACATAGGAAATACTAGAAGTGGTATAATACTATAATCACCATCCTGTGGGATAGCATTGGCTGATGGATGATAACTATGGAACGGTGTTACCTAAAGAACAAGTATCTTAGCTAAACTATGGAACAACGTTAACTCCTGAACAAGACCCGTAAGAGATCAGCATGAATATACAGTGAAATGTGATGATATATTTTCCATGCTTAGATGAATAACAAAGCCATAAATGTTGCACACAAGTAAGATGAGGGTACAACCTATTGGGCTGCCATCCATAGGAGTGAGCATCATGTGCTGACTTGTCGATGGCCCTGCAGTTGTTGTGGCTGTGCATGTCGGGCACGCGCATTCGATGTAGGGAACTGTTGAGTGGGGACTATAGCTCCCTTATGGTGTATGCTTCCCTTGTTGGAGCAGCTGCGGTGAGTCGAAAGATGGTGTGTCTGAAGATGCAGATAATGCATAATGTTAAGAACGGCATATCTATTTGATCTGAAGAAATACACTAAGAGATCAACAGCAAGGTACGAGAGTGGTCACACGTCTGTTGACTGAAGACTAAATTGGGGTCACACGATTTTATTTTATTTTGGTACTGTCCGATCTACACCGGATGCCTGGTCGTCTTGTGCCTCCCGGCTGACACTGTTCGGAATCTTCCCCGAAGAGCTAGCGACCAGTAGCAGAGCAGCCTGCCTCCGCCGTTCGTGGCCCCGGCCAAAACCCCGCTCCCCGCCCCACCGCACTGTCGTGGTTGTGCCGCCCCTGGGCCAATCCACAAAGACTCCCCATCATCCAGATCCGGCGGCGGCAGTACCTTCAACCCACACAACTCTAAAAGATAGCCATCTAAGCGCTGCTTCTGCGGCGAACTTGCAGCCCTGCACCCTTACGTTAGACACCAGCCAACCGGCAGCCCTGGAGCTCCGCCGCCTCGAGGGGTGCTGCTTCCCATTGCAAATCAATTGGCCCAGAATAAAAATTCAGACAACTGACGCCTAAATAAAGTGATTTGAGATGAGGGTGCGACCTATCTGGCGGCATGGTGAAGTAGGCAGGTCCAGCTGCCGAGTCTGAAAGGATCGAGAAGAGGTGTCTAGAGGGTGGGTGATTAGACACTAAGTGCCAAAAGTTGCAGTTTTTAATAATCTTAAGTTTAAGTGGAGTTTAGGCACAAGTTTAACAAACACAATACATATCAAGCAAGCATGCAATGAGTATATGAGCAGCGGAAAGTAAAGCATGCAACTTGCAAGAATGTAAAGGGAAGGGTTTGGAGTATTCAAACGCAATTGGAGACACGGATGTTTTTGGCGTGGTTCCGATAGGTGGTGCTATCGTACATCCACGTTGATGGAGACTTCAACCCACGGAGGGTAATGGTTGCGCTAGTCCACGGAGGGCTCCACCCACGAAGGGTCCACGAAGAAGCAACCTTGTCTATTCCATCACGGCCATCGCCCACGAAGGACTTGCCTCACTAGCGGTAGATCTTCACGAAGTAGGCGATCTCCTTGCCCTTACAAACTCCTTGGTTCAACTCCACAATCTTGTCGGAGGCTCCCAAGTGACACCTAGCCAATCTAGGAGACACCACTCTCCAAGATGTAACAAATGGTGTGTTGATGATGAACTCCTTGCTCTTGTGCTTGAAATGATAGTCTCCCCAACACTCAACTCTCTCTCGCAGGATTTGGATTTGGTGGAAAGAAGATTTGAGTGGAAAGCAACTTGGGAAGGCTAGAGATCAAGATTCATATGGTAGGAATGGAATATCTTGACCTCAACACAAGTGTAGGTGGTTCTCTCTCAGAACATGTGTATTGGAAGTGTAGATGTGTTCTGATGGCTTTCTCCACGAATGAAGAGTGGGTGGAGGGGTATATATAGCCTCCACACAAAATCTAACCGTTACACACAATTTGCCAAACTCGGTGGGACCGAATGGTTAAACTAGGTCGGACCGATTCAGCAAACCTAGTGACCATTATGATTTTCGGTGGGACTGAGATGCAACTCGGTAGGACCGATATGGTTAGGGTTCGGGCATAACGTAATCTCGGTGTGACCGATTACACAAACTCGGTGGGACCGATTTTGGTAATAAGCTAACCAGAAAGTTTGCATTGTAATGTCCGTAGTACCGATTGCTCAAACTCGGTGAGACCGATTTTGGTAATGGGCATACACAGAGAGATTACAATCCCATCTCGGTGAGACCGAGATCCCTATCGGTGAGACCGATTTGCTAGGGTTTGTGGCAGTGGCTATGATATCTGAAACTCGGTGGCTCCGGATAGAAAGAATCGGCGGGGCCGAGTTTGACTTTTGGTTTACGTCATATGTGGATGTGGGAAAGTAGTTGAGGGTTTTGGAGCATATCACTAAGCACTTTGAGCAAGCAAGACATTAAGCAACACCTCATCCCCTCTTGATAGTATTGACTTTTCCTATAGACTCAATGTGATCTTGGATCACTAAAATAGAAAATGCAGAGTCTTGACCTTGAAGCTTGAGCCAATCCTTTGTCCTTAGCATCTTGAAGGGGTTCCACATCCTCTAGTCCATGCCACTCCATTGTTGAACTTATCTGAAACATACTAGGTAAAAGTGTTAGTCCAACAAGAGATATGTTGACATTAATTACCAAAACCACCCAGGGAGCACTTGTGCTTTCAATCTCCCCCTTTTTGGTAATTGATGATAACATACATCAAAGCTTTAAATAAAGATATAGAGAATAACAAGTAAAGCTTTGGAAAGACATGTAACAAGCATAGGTTCCCCCTACATGTATGCAACCATGTGAATATGGAATATAGGAGTATGTGAATGCATAAGCATGACAGAGTAAGCAATGTGTTACGTGTATCTTGGCTATATGCATCAGAGCAAATGATGTGAATGTGAGAAATGTACCTTCATGCTCATGAGTCCTTCTTGCAAACAGTATGTACATCAGCAAGAACTTCTCATTCACATGACTGTGATGCATATACTTACCTTGTGGTCTTGAGTTGGCTTAGGATGGGATGAACCTGCGCAAACAAGGTTAGCTAACACAGATACACCTACTGACCAGAGCAACAAGAGAAACCACAAGAGAACCAAGACTGGGATGACATGTAGAGTGAGTACTAAGTACCACAGTGGATATAGACATGTCCCCAAAGGTAAAGATATGCAATAAAATCAGAGATTTCCTTCCCTAGGATGTCTTGCTCCCCCTGAATCTAACATGAGATATTTGGAGAAGATAGGGAACAGAAAATCAGAGCGACAGAAAAGAAACAACAGAGCTTGAGCTAAAGCAAGCAAACAAACATGTCTTTTTCCCCTCTTAAAGACATGTGACATCTCTCCTCTTGAACACCAAGCATCTGGGGTCTTTGATGATGTTACTTTCTCCTTGTTTGAGAAACTCTCTCCCCCTGAGTATTCTCTCTTTCTCCCCCTATAGGAAAGATTAAGCTTTGATGTGATCTCTCTCTCCCCCTTTGACATCAATTTCCAAGAAGGGCTCTTCTGGACATGTGATACAAATGGGTTGGTCCTTGAGTCACAGAGCAAAGCAGCATGTCTAATATGATGCTGGTAGAGGACAAGAATCATTGAGTGGAGCTAGAGCAAATAGAAATCAGGAATAAGTGGCAAGTTGGTTTTCCTGTGGTGGAATCGGTGGCTCCGAGTTGTGTGCTTCGGTTGTACCGAAAGATTTCGGTTTAGCCGAAGAAAACAATCCGGTGTGACCAACTTCATCAGAGGGAAACCACTTGTCACCTCAGCTCACTAGACAAGTAAGATCTCACAAGGATTTGCAAGGAATTAACTGAAAGATTTGCAATGAATTGGATGCAGAAAATGCAGAACAAAAAGGAAGGAAAAGAAAAGATCTAGATGAAGTTTTTTTTGAAAGGGGAAATAAATTTGCAAGAGACAAATGCAATAACATAGAAAAGAACGGAAGAGAACTTCATCTAGAGATGGTCGGCGACAAAGTCACCTATGTTAGAGTATATTGACTTAGGAGTCAAGTGAGAGCACTTGACCATAGGTCATACTCATTGTTTAAGCTCAAAAATGGGGTTACCATTTTTCGTTTAAGCCTTTTGATGTATTCACATCTTGTCGAGTTGCTTTGACTCATGACTTGGAGTAAAGCTTCTCTAAGATGGAAAAACATACCTTGGTTGGTGGTGTTGATCTTGCTCATGTAGTCGAACTTGTGTGGGTTGCTCAAGGTTGATGTAGTTCATCAAGTGTTGGGAGCACCACTTGGAGTTTGAGTTCATCTACCTACATGGGTTAGTCTTGCAAGGAAGAGCACTTGTGTATCAAAATGACAATCATGAGACTCAACATAGAATTTGCCAAAGGATATGTTTGAATGATTTCGTGCTTCCTTGTCTTCAACCACCATTGTGTAGAGACTTGGTGATGTAGAAATTGCCCAAGATGTGAGTGAGTTGCAATCTCATAGATTTAGATTCATCCAAGTACCTACACGGGTTAGATAACATGCAAAGTACAAATATATCCAAGACATATGAATAGCATCATAAGAGAAATATCAAGGATTAGCCATAGGCTCATGCCCCGCATGTATCAAATGGAGTTCCTACCCCAAGTTTGAAGCATCAATGATGTTCAATTCACCTCTCAACCTGCAAAACACTTTCTTATCAAGTGGTTTAGTGAATATATCCGCCAATTGCTTATCGGTGCGAACATGCTTAATATTAATGTCCCCTTTTGCAACATGATCTCGAATGAAATGATGACGAACTTCAATATGCTTAGTTCGAGAGTGTTGCACGGGATTGTGAGCAATCTTAATAGCACTTTCATTGTCACATAGCAATGGAACATGTTTCACAAATATCCCATAATCTTTAAGAGTTTGGGTCATCCAAAGTAATTGAGCACAACATGAACCAGCGGCAATGTATTCCGCTTCGGCGGTGGATAAGGATACTGAGTTTTGTTTCTTGGAAGACCAAGATACAAGAGATCTACCAAGGAATTTACAAGTACCCGAAGTGGACTTTCTATCAACCTTGTCTAGTCCGAATCGGAGTAGCCGACAAGATCAAAAGAGGACCTTTTAGGATACCAAATGCCAAAATTTGGTGTATGGATTAGGTATCTCACTATCCTTTTCACAGCCTTAAGATGACATTCTTTTGGAGCAGCTTGATATCGTGCACACATGCACACACTTAGCATAATATCGGGACGTGAGGCACATAGATATAATAATGAAGCAATCATAGAGCGATAAGCTTTTTGATCAACCGGTTCACCATCTTTGGACAAATCAAGATGTCCACTAGTAGGCATGGGTGTAGTCATACCTTTGCATTCTTGCATATTGAACTTCTTGAATAAGTCCATAGTGTACTTCGTTTGAGAGACAAAGGTACCTTCCTTAGTTTGCTTCAACTTGTGTGTAGCCTTGGGCGACAAGACGTGCTTTGTTGCGAACCACTTGTCCATCTTCATCTTGCTTGTTGCGAAACACCCATTTGGTACCAATGATGTTGTGGTTGTTGTCGGGCTTCCCGACTAATGTCCACACTTGATTACTCTCAAAGTTGTGTAGCTCTTCATGTATTGCGTTTATCCAAGCTGGATCCTTCAATGCTTCTTCAACCTTCATAGGTTCAATGCTAGAGATGAATGAGTAATGTTCACAAAAGTTAGCTAAACAAGTTTTAGAGCGAGTGATTCTCCCAGTTTGGATATCATTGTAGATTTGCTCGACGGGATGATCTTTGGCAATTCTTGCTCGAACTCGTGAAAGCTTTTGCTTGGGTCGAGGTGGAACATCCTCTTCATCTTGTTCTTCTTCTTGGCCTTGTTCATTGTTGACGTTATCGTTCTCTTGTCGTGGTGGAGAGGGAGGTTGTTGATCTTCATCTTGGTGTATTTCCTTGTTTTCTTCATCTTGGCGTGTCCCACTTGTGGATGCTTCCGTATCAACTCTTGGTTCACCTTGTTGTGAGGTAGAAGCTTCCACTTGGATGGACGAGGTATTCTCCTTCACTTCCGTTGGACGAATCTTGCCAATGGACAAGTCTTGAATGGCTTCCGAAGGGTCTTTTTCTCCTACATCAATTGGCAATTGCTCTACTTGCGAGCCGTTAGATTCATCAAACTTCACATCTACCGTCTCTTGAACCTTTCGGGTGAAATTGTTGTAGACACGGTAAGTGTGAGAGTTTGAGCCATAACCAAGTAGGAAACCTTCATGAGATTTAGGAGCAAATTTAGAACGACGATGCTTATCAAGAATGTAGCACTTTGAGCCGAATACTCGAAAGTATCCAACTTGGGGTTTGTTACCGGTGAGGAGCTCCTATGCCGTCTTGCCAAGTAGCTTGTGAAGATACAAGCGATTTGTTGCATGACAAGCTGTCTCAACCGCTTCCGCCCAAAAGTGCTTTGGCGTTTTGTACTCATCAAGCATTGTTCTTGCCATCTCGATCAGAGTCCGGTTCTTCCTCTCAACAACTCCATTTTGTTGAGGTGTGTACGTAGCCGAGAACTTGTGTGAAATCCCTTCTTCGTCAAGAAAGGTGTCCACATTTGCGTTCTTGAACTCCGTTTCGTTGTCGCTCCGAACCTTCTTGATCTTCACATCAAACTGATTTTGGGCCTTCCTAGCGAAGTTTTTGAGGATCTTTTGGACCTGCGATTTGTCATCAAGAAAGAACACACACGTAAATCTTGAAAAATCATCAACTATGACTAGACCAAATGAGTTACCACCGAGACTCTTGTAGGCATTTGGACCAAAGAGATCCATGTGAAGTAGCTCGAGTGGTCTTCTTGTGGTCATGATGTTCTTCGCGCGGTGACTTCCTCCAACTTCTTTTCCTGCTTGACAAGCACTACAAAGTCTATCCTTGTCAAATATGACATCTTTTATTCCAAGGATATGATCACCTTTAATAAGCTTATCAAGATTTCACATTCCAACATGACCTAGTCTTCTATGCCACAACCAGCCTTTAGAAGATTTAGCAATTAAGCAAGTTTTAGGTTGAGCCTTTTTAGTGAAATCAACAATGTAAAGATCTCCTCTATGTATACCAGTAAAGACCATTTTATGATTGTCTCTACGAAACATTTGGCAATCTACTTCAGTGAATAAGACATTGAAACCAAAATCCGCAAGTCTAGAAACTGAAAGTAAATTGTATCCAAGGTATTCAACGAGCATGACATTTTGTATGGAGCTATCATGTGAGATGTCCACCTTACCAAGGCCAACCACCTTACCCTTTAAATTATCACCAAAAGTGACATACTTTCGAGGGCCGTCGTTTTCAGCAAGCTCATTGAACATATCTTCATCTCTGGTCATATGATCAGTATATCCACTATCAAGGACCCATTCCTTTCCTCCATCCATGTAGCCGCGAAGATTTGCCATAAGACCAAAATGCCTCATTGCATCATCAAGATCATAGTCACTATCATCATCTTCATCATAGTATCCATGTTCAACATCATCTTGTGATTGATCAATTCCTAGAGAGGGTAATTCATTAGATAAATGATCATCACAATGGTTACCTTTATGAATTCTAATAGCTTCGGATATGATATCGCTAATGATTCCAACATTTCCTTTAGCATGCATGAGATTGGTAAGGTCAAATAGACAATCACCAAAGCTAGGATCACTAGAGTTCATCTTACTCAAGGCAATGGATTTATGGAGAATTTCGTCTAAATTTTTCAAGGAATAACTTGGAGATCGCTCCTCAAGAAATTTCCATATAGTATAGGCACAATCAAGAGTAGGCAAACTAGCAACCAAATTCTTGGGCAATCCTTGATGGTTCTAAGATTGCGAATCATGTCAAGATCTTCATCTAGGGTAGGGTGCAAAGAATCAACATGAGGTGCACAAGGGCTAGCAATGTACTTGTTCAAATGATATTCATTGAAAATATCAAGCATTTCATTTTTCCACTCATGAAAATACTCTTCATCAAGAATAGGCACTCTATGTCTAAGACTTCCCAAGGTAGACACATCCATCTTCCTCCAAAGGTGTTTAAACCAAGGCAATGGAGACCAAAGCTCTGATACCAATTGAAACGATCGAGAAGAGGTGTCTAGAGGGGGGGTGATTAGACACTAAGTGCCAAAAGTTGCAGTTTTTAATAATCTTAAGTTTAAGTGGAGTTTAGGCACAAGTTTAACAAACACAATACATATCAAGCAAGCATGCAATGAGTATATGAGCAGCGGAAAGTAAAGCATGCAACTTGCAAGAATGTAAAGGGAAGGGTTTGGAGTATTCAAACGCAATTGGAGACACGGATGTTTTTGGCGTGGTTCTGATAGGTGGTGCTATCGTACATCCACGTTGATGGAGACTTCAACCCACAGAGGGTAACGGTTGCGCGAGTCCATGGAGGGCTCCACCCACGAAGGGTCCACGAAGAAGCAACCTTGTCTATTCCATCACGGCCATCTCCCACGAAGGACTTGCCTCACTAGCGGTAGATCTTCACGAAGTAGGCGATCTCCTTGCCCTTAAAAACTCCTTGGTTCAACTCCACAATCTTGTCGGAGGCTCCCAAGTGACACCTAGCCAATCTAGGAGACACCACTCTCCAAGAAGTAACAATTGGCGTGTTGATGATGAACTCCTTGCTCTTGTGCTTGAAATGATAGTCTCCCCAACACTCAACTCTCTCTCACAGGATTTGGATTTGGTGGAAAGAAGATTTGAGTGGAAAGCAACTCGGGAAGGCTAGAGATCAAGATTCATTTGGTAGGAATGGAATATCTTAACCTCAACACAAGTGTAGGTGGTTCTCTCTCAGAACATTGTGTATTGGAAGTGTAGATGTGTTCTGATGGCTTTCTCCACAAATGAAGAGTGGGTGGAGGGGTATATATATCCTCCACACAAAATCTAACCGTTACACACAATTTGCCAAACTCGGTGGGACCGAATGGTTAAACTCGGTCGGACCGATTCAGCAAACCTAGTGACCGTTATGATTTTCGGTGGGACTGAGATGCAACTCGGTAGGACCGATATGGTTAGGGTTCGGGCATAACGTAATCTCGGTGTGACCGATTACACAAACTCGGTGGGACCGATTTTGGTAATAAGCTAACCAGAGAGTTGGTCAGGCAAACTTGGTGAGACCGATTACACAAATTCGGTGGGACCGATTTTGGTAATAAGCTAACCAGAAAGTTTGCATTGTAATCTTGGTAGTACCGACTGTTAAACTCGGTGAGACCGATTTTGGTAATGGACATACACAGAGAGATTACAATCCCATCTTGGTGAGACCGAGATCCCTATCGGTGAGACCGATTTGCTAGGGTTTGTGGCAGTGGCTATGACATCTGAAACTCGGTGGCGCCGGATAGAAAGAATCGGTGGGGCCGAGTCTGACTTTTGGTTTAGGTCATATGTGGATGTGGGAAAGTAGTTGAGGGTTTTGGAGCATATCACTAAGCACTTTGAGCAAGCAAGCCATTAAGTAACACCTCATCCCCTCTTGATAGTATTGGCTTTTCCTATAGACTCAATGTGATCTTGGATCACTAAAATAGAAAATGTAGAGTCTTGATCTTGAAGCTTGAGCCAATCCTTTGTCCTTAGCATCTTGAAGTGGTTCCACATCCTCTAGTCCATGCCACTCCATTGTTGAACTTATCTGAAACATACTAGGTAAAAGTGTTAGTCCAACAAGAGATATGTTGAAATTAATTACCAAAACCACCCAGGGAGCACTTGTGCTTTTAGAGTCGGTGAGGCCGGCGCGGTTGCGGTGGCGACCGGCGGCAGGGAAATAGAAATGTCGTGACGGTCGACGGCTACGCCGAAGCAGCGCCAGGACTCTTGACGGATCCGAAGTTGGAGCCGCTCCGGCGCCATGAACAACGGCGGGGGTGAATTGGCTCCGGTATGGTTCACGCGGCTGTCGTCAAGGCAACACCAGCATCATGGAGTAAGAGGCACATGACCTAGTGCACGACGGCAAATGGACATCGTCTCCGGCATTAGGGAGGAGGGCGGCTGTGAAATTGGTGCGGTGGGGGGCGCCATGGAGGTGGGGCTGAGTTTTCACGTCTCGGGAGAAAGGTGCTTCCGGGGAGAAGGTGATTTGGCGCCCATGAGGTATGAATGGGGGCGGGCGGGGGGGGGGGGGGGAATTGGGAGGGGAGTGGAACCATGTCTTACGGATGCATTTGTCTGAAATGTGAGGGGGAGTTACAGTTCTACCCTTGCCTATAGGCTTCTCGGCTTGGGTCTGTGTACTGAGGGTCGGGGATAGTAGAGTAACTTTGCTTCTCCCCAAATAGTGAGCGGGAGCGATTTCGGGCGAGGAGGGCGTGTTTTGAACTATAGTGGGCGCGAGCGATTTCGGGCGAGGAGAGCGTGTTTTGAAATAGTGGGCGCGAGCTATTTCGGGCGAGGAGAGCGTGTTTTGCCGACCTATTGGAAATATGCCCTAGAGGCAATAATAAAAGCATTATTATTATATTTCCTTGTTCATGATAATTGTCTTTATTCGTGCTATAATTGTGTTATCCGGAAATCGTAATACATGTGTGAATAACAGACAACAACGTGTCCCTAGTAAGCCTCTAGTTGACTAGCTCGTTGATCAATAGATAGTCATGGTTTCCTGACTATGGTCATTGGATGTCAATGATAACGAGATCACATCATTAGGAGAATGATGTGATGGACGAGACCCAATCCTAAACATAGCATAAGATCGCATAGTTCGTTTGCTAGAGTTTTCCAATGTCAAGTATCCTTTCCTTAGACCATGAGATCGTGTAACTCCCGGATACCGTAGGAGTGCTTTGGGTGTGCCAAACGTCACAACGTAATAGGTTGACTATAAAGGTATACTACGGGTATCTCTGAAAGTGTCTGTTGGGTTGACACGAATCGAGACTGGGATTTGTCACTCCGCTTGACGGAGAGGTATCACCGGGCCCTCTCGGTAATGCATCATCATAATGAGCTCAATGTGATCAAAGTGTTTGATCACAGGACCATGCATTACGGTACGAGAAAAGTGACTTGCCGGTAACGAGATTGAACGAGGTATTGGGATACCGACGATCGAATCTCGGGCAAGTAAAATACCGATTGACAAAGGGAATCATATACGGGATTAATTGAATCCTCGACATCGTAGTTCATCCGATGTGATCATCGTGGAGCATGTGGGAGCCAACATGGGTATCCAGATCCCGCTGTTGGTTATTGCCCGAGAGCCGTCTCAGTCATGTCTGCATGTCTCCCGAACCCGTAGGGTCTACACACTTAAGGTTCGGTGACACTAGGGTTGTGAAGATATGTATATGCAGTAACCCGAATGTTGTTCGGAGTCCCGGATGAGATCTCGGACATCACGAGGAGTTTTGGAATGGTCCGGAGGTAAAGAACTATATATAGAAAGTGTTGTTTTGGCCATCGGGACAAGTTTCGGGGTTATCGGTATTGTACCGGGACCACCGGAGGGTCCCGGGGGTCCACCGGGTGGGGCCACCTATCCCGGAGGGCCCCATGGGCCAAAGTGGGGAGGGGAACCAGCCCATAGTGGGCTGGTGCGCCCCCCTAGGCCCACCCCATGCGCCTAGGGTTGAAACCCTAGGGGTGGGGGGGCGCCCCACCTTGGCTTGGGGGCCACTCCAGCCCTTGGCCGCCGCCCCCCTTGGGAGATCCAATCTCCCAGGGCCGGCGCCCCCCCAGGGGCCTATATAAAGGGGGGAGGGGAGGGGGGGCAGCGCACCCTTGCTCCTGGCACCTCCCTCTCCCTCTCCAATACCTCCTCCTCCTCCGTAGAGCTCGGCGAAATCCTGTCGGAGTACTGCAGCTCCACCATCACCACGCCGTCGTGCTGCTGCTGGAGCCTTCTTCCCCAACCTCTCCTTTGCCTTGCTGGATCAAGAAGAAGGAGACGTTACGCTGACCGTACGTGTGTTGAACGTGGAGGTGCCGTCCTTTCGGTGCTAGGATCTCCGGTGATTTGGATCACGTTGTGTACGACTACCTCATCCCCGTTCGTTGAACGCTTCCGCTCGCGATCTACAAAGTGGTATGTAGATGCAATCTCTCTCTCCCATGACTCGTTGCTAGATGAACTCATAGATGGATCTTGGTGAAACCGTAGGAAAAATTTTGTTTTCTGCAACGTTCTCCAACAATGGCATCATGAGCTAGGTCTATGCGTAGTTCTCTATTGCACGAGTAGAACACAATTTGTTGTGGGCGTAGATGTTGTCAACTTTCTTGCCGCTACTAGTCTTATCTTGCTTCAGCGGTATTGTGGGATGAAGCGGCCCGGACCAACCTTACACGTACTCTTACATGAGACCGGTTCCACCGACTAACATGCACTAGTTGCATAAGGTGGTTGGCGGGTGTCTGTCTCTCCCACTTTAAATGGAGCGGATTCGATGAAAAGGGTCCTTATGAAGGGTAAATAGAAGTTGACAAATCACGTTGTGGCTAACACGTAGGTAAGAAAACGTTCTTGCTAGAACCCTAATTCAGCCACGTAAAACTTGCAACAACAATTAGAGGACGTCTAACTTGTTTTTGCAGCAAGTGCTTTGTGATATGATATGGCCAAAGTTGTGATGAATGATGAATGATCTATATGTGATGTATGAGATGTTCATGCTATTGTAATAGGAATCACGACTTGCATGTCGATGAGTATGACAACCGGCAGGAGCCATAGGAGTTGTCTTTATGTTTGTATGACCTGCGTGTCATTGAGTAACGCCATGTAAATTACTTTACTTTATTGCTAAACGCGTTAGCCATAGTAGTAGAAGTAATAGTTGGCGAGCAACTTCATGGAGACACGATGATGGAGATCATGATGATGGAGATCATGGTGTCAAGCCGGTGACAAGATGATCATGGAGCCCCAAGATGGAGATCAAAGGAGCTATGTGATATTGGCCATATCATGTCACGTTTATTATTTGATTGCATGTGATGTTTATCATGTTTTGCATCTTGTTTACTTAGATCGACGGTAGTAAATAAGATGATCCCTCATAATAATTTCAAGAAGTGTTCCCCCTAACTGTGCACCGTTGCGACAGTTCGTTGTTTCGAAGCACCACGTGATGATCGGGTGTGATAGATTCTAACGTTCACATACAACGGGTGTAAGACAGATTTACACATGCAAACACTTAGGTTGACTTGACGAGCCTAGCATGTACAGACATGGCCTCGGAACACAGAAGACCGAACGGTCGAGCATGAGTCGTATAAAAGATACGATCAACATGAAGATGTTCACCAATGTTGACTAGTCCATCTCACGTGATGATCGGACACGGCCTAGTTGACTTGGATCATGTAATACTTAGATGACTAGAAGAGGGATGTCTATCTAAGTGGGAGTTCATTAAATAATTTGAGTAAATGAACTTTATTATCATGAACTTAGTCTAAAATATTTACAATATGTCTTGTAGATCAAATGGCCTACAATATGTCTTGTAGATCAAATGGCCAACGTAGCCCTCAACTTCAACGCGTTCCTAGAGAAAACCAAGCTGAAAGACGATGGCAGCAACTATACGGACTGGGTCCGGAACCTGAGGATCATCCTCATAGCTGCCAAGAAAGATTATGTCCTACGAGCACCGCTGGGTGATGCACCTATTCTCCCTGCAGAACAAGACGTTATGAACGCTTGGCAGTCACGCTGCGATGATTACTCCCTCGTTCAGTGCGGCATGCTTTACAGCTTAGAGCCGGGGCTCCAAAAGCGTTTTGAGAGACATGGAGCATATGAGATGTTCGAAGAGCTGAAAATGGTTTTCCAAGCTCATGCCCGGGTCGAGAGATATGAAGTCTCCGACAAATTCTTTAGTTGTAAGATGGAGGAAAATGAAGGAAATATGCCCTAGAGGCAATAATAAAGTTATTATTTATTTCCTTATATCATGATAAATGTTTATTATTCATGCTAGAATTGTATTAACTGGAAACATAATACATGTGTGAATACATAGACAAACAGAGTGTCACTAGTATGCCTCTACTTGACTAGCTCATTAATCAAAGATGGTTATGTTTCCTAGCCATGAACAAAGAGTTGTTGTTTGATTAACGAGATCACATCATTAGTTGAATGATCTGATTGACATGACCCATTGCATTAGCATAGCACCCGATCGTTTAGTATATTGCTATTGCTTTTATCCATGACTTATACATGTTCCTTTAACTATGAGAATATGCAACTCCCATTTACCGTAGGAACACTTTGTGTGCTACCAAACGTCACAACGTAACTGGGTGATTATAAAGGTGCTCTACAAGTGTCTCCGAAGGTACATGTTGAGTTGGCATACTTCGAGATTAGGATTTGTCACTCCGATTGTCGGAGAGGTATCTCAGGGCCTTCTCAGTAATGCACATCACATAAAGCCTTGCAAGCATTGCAACCAATGAGTTAGTTGCGAGATGATGTATTACGGAACGAGAAAAGAGACTTGCCGGTAACGAGATTGAACTAGGTATTGGATACCGACGATCGAATCTCGGGTAAGTAACATACCGATGACAAAGGGAACAACGTATGTTGTTATGCGGTCTGACCGATAAAGATCTTCGTAGAATATGTAGGAGCCAATATGGGCATCCAGGTCCCGCTGTTGGTTATTGACCGGAAACGTGTCTCGGTCATGTCTACATTGTTCTCGAACCGTAGGGTCCGCACGCTTAAGGTTTCGATGACAATTATATTATGAGTTTATGAGTTTTGATGTACCGAAGGAGTTCGGAGTCCCGGATGAGATCGGGGACGTGACGAGGAGTCTCGAAATGGTCGAGACATAAAGAATTATATATTGGAAGCCTATGTTTGGACATCGGATGCATTCCGGGTGAAATCAGGATTTTACCGGAATACCGGGAGGGTTACCGGAACCCCCCGGAAGCATAATGGGCCAACATGGGCCTTGGAGGAAAGGTGAGAGGGCAGCCCTAGGGGCTGCGCGCCTCCCCCCCTTCCCTAGTCCTATTAGGACTAGGAGAAGTGGGGCGCCCCCTCTCTCTCTCTCTCCCCCTTGGAGCAATCCTAGTCCAACTAGGATTGGGGGGGGGGGAATCCTACTCCCAGAGGGAGTAGGACTCTCCTGGCGCACCAAACCTGGCCGGCCAGCCCCTCCCCCTTGGATCCTTTATATACGGGGGCAGGGGGCACCCCAAAGACACACAAGTTGATCTACGGATCGTTCCTTAGCCGTGTGCGGTGCCCCCTTCCACCAAATTCCACCTCGATTATATCGTTGCAGTGCTTAGGCGAAGCCCTGCGCCGGTAACACATCAAGATCGTCACCACGCCGTCGTGCTGACGGAACTCTTCCCCGACGCTTTGCTGGATCGGAGCCTGGGGATCGTCATCGAGCTGAACGTGTGCCAAGAACTCGGAGGTGCCGGAGTAACGGTACTGTGATCGGTTGGATCGCGAGGAGAACGTACGACTACTTCCTCTACGTACGACTACTTCCTCTACGTTGTGTCAACGCTTCCGCTTCGGTCTACGAGGGTACGTAGACAAACACTCTCCCCTCTCGTTGCTATGCATCACCATGATCTTGCGTGTGCGTAGGAAATTTTTTTGAATTTACTGCGTTCCCCATCAGTGGCATCCGAGCCTAGGTTTTATGGTTGATGTTATTTGCACAAGTAGAACACAAGTGAGTTGTGGACGATACAAGTCATACTGCCTACCAGCATGTCATACTTTGGTTCAGCGGTATTGTTGGATGAGACGATCCGGACCAACCTTACGCGTACGCTTACGCGAGACCGGTTCCCTCGACGTGCTTTGCACAGAGATGGCTTGCGGAAGACTGTCTCTCCAACTTTAGTTGAACCGAGTGTGGCTACGCCCGGTCCTTGAGAAGGTTAAAACGGAGTCTATTTGACAAACTATCTTTGTGGTTTTGATGCGTAGGTAAGATGAGTTCTTGCTTAAAGCCCGTAGCAGCCACGTAAAACTTGCAACAACAAAGTAGAGAACGTCTAACTTGTGTTTGCAGGGCATGTTGTGATGTGATATGGTCAAGACGTGATGCTAAATTTTATTGTATGAGATGATCATGTTTTGTAACCGAGTTATCGGCAACTGGCAGGAGCCATATGGTTGTCGCTTTATTGTATGCAATGCAATCGCGATGTAATGCTTTACTTTATTGCTAAACGGTAGTGATAGTCGTAGAAGCATAAGATTAGCGAGACGACAACGATGCTGCGATGAAGATCAAGGTGTCGCGCCGGTGACGATGGTAATCATGACGGTGCTTCAAAGATGGAGATCACAAGCACAAGATGATGATGGCCATATCATATCACTTATATTGATTGCATGTGATGTTTATCCTTTTATGCATCTTATCTTGCTTTGATTGACGGTAGCATTATAAGATGATCTCTCACTAAATTATCAAGAAGTGTTCTCCCTGAGTATGCACCGTTGCGAAAGTTCTTCGTGCTGAGACACCACGTGATGATCGGGTGTGATAGGCTCTACGTTCAAATACAACGGGTGCAAAACAGTTGCACACGCGGAATACTCAGGTTTAACTTGACGAGCCTAGCATATACAGATATGGCCTCGGAACACAGAGACCGAAAGGTCGAGCGTGAATCATATAGTAGATATGATCAACATAATGATGTTCACCATTGAAACTACTCCATCTCACGTGATGATCGGACATGGTTTAGTTGATTTGGATCACGTGATCACTTAGAGGATTAGAGAGATGTCTATCTAAGTGGGAGTTCTTAAGTAATATGATTAGTTGAACTTTAATTTATCATGAACTTAGTACCTGATAGTATCTTGCTTGTCTATGTTGTGTAGATAGATGGCTCGTGCTGTTGTTCCGTTGAATTTTAATGCGTTCCTTGAGAAAGCAAAGTTGAAAGATGATGGTAGCAATTACACGGACTGGGTCCGTAACTTGAGGATTATCCTCATTGCTGCACAGAAGAATTACGTCCTGGAAGCACCGCTAGGTGCCAGGCCTGGTGCAAGAGCTACGCCAGATGTTATGAACGTCTGGCAAAGCAAAGCTGATGACTAATCTATAGTTCAGTGTGCCATGCTTTACGGCTTAGAACCGGGACTTCAACGACGTTTTGAACACCATGGAGCATATGAGATGTTCCAGGAGTTGAAGTTAATATTTCAAGCAAATGCCCGGATTGAGAGATATGAAGTCTCCAATAAGTTCTATAGCTGTAAAATGGAGGAGAATGGTTCTGTCAGTGAGCATATACTCAGAATGTCTGGGTATAACAATCACTTGATTCAACTGGGAGTTAATCTTCCGGATGATTGCGTCATTGACAGAATTCTCCAATCACTGCCACCAAGCTACAAGAGCTTCGTGATGAACTATAATATGCAAGGGATGACCAAAACTATGCCCGAGCTCTTCGCGATGCTAAAAACCGCGGAGGTAGAAATCAAAAAGGAGCATCAAGTGTTGATGGTTAACAAAACCACTAGTTTCAAGAAAAAGGGCAAAGGGAAGAAAAAGGGGAACTTCAAAAAGAACAGCAAGCAAGTTGCTACTCAAGAGAAGAAACCCAAGTCTGGACCTAAGCCTGAAACTGAGTGCTTCTATTGCAAGCAGACTGGTCACTGGAAGCGGAACTGCCCCAAGTATTTGGCGGATAAGAAGGATGGCAAGGTTAACAAAGGTATATGTGATATACATGTTATTGATGTGTACCTTACTAATTCTCGCAGTAGCACCTGGGTATTTGATACTGGTTCTGTTGCTAATATTTGCAACTCAAACAGGGGCTACGGATTAAGCGAAGATTGGCTAAGGACGAGGTGACGATGCGCGTGGGAAATGGTTCCAAAGTCGATGTGATCGCGGTCGGCACGCTACCTCTACATCTACCTTCGGGATTAATATTAGATCTAAATAATTGTTATTTAGTACCAGCGTTGAGCATGAACATTATATCTGGATCTTGTTTGATGCGAGACGGTTATTCATTTAAATCAGAGAATAATGGTTGTTCTATTTATATGAGTAATATCTTTTATGGTCATGCGCCATTAAAGAGTGGTTTGTTCTTACTTA
The DNA here is from genome assembly GCA_032464435.1 of Aegilops umbellulata. NCBI lineage: Eukaryota > Viridiplantae > Streptophyta > Magnoliopsida > Poales > Poaceae > Aegilops > Aegilops umbellulata. The sequence goes on along the minus strand of CP136056.1, from coordinate 328,563,433 downwards.
ATCTCGATAGTAGTAACACACATATTCATAATGTTGAAACCAAAAGATGCAGAGTTAATAATGATAGTGCAACTTATTTGTGGCACTGCCGTTTAGGTCATATCGGTGTAAAGCGCATGAAGAAACTCCATACTGATGGACTTTTGGAGTCACTTGATTATGAATCACTTGGCACTTGCGAACCGTGCCTTATGGGCAAGATGACTAAAACACCGTTCTCCGGTACTGTGGAGAGAGCAACAGATTTATTGGAAATCATACATACTGATGTATGTGGTCCAATGAATGTTGAGGCTCGTGGCGGATATCGTTATTTTCTCACCTTCACTGATGATTTAAGCAGATATGGGTATATCTACTTAATGAAACACAAGTCTGAAACATTTGAAAAGTTCAAAGAATTTCAGAGTGAAGTGGAAAATCATCGTAACAAGAAAATAAAAGTTTCTACGATCTGATCGTGGAGGAGAATATTTGAGTTACGAGTTTGGTCTACATTTGAAACAATGCGGAATAGTTTCGCAACTCACGCCACCCGGAACACCACAACGTAATGGTGTGTCCGAACGTCGTAATCGTACTTTACTGGATATGGTGCGATCTATGATGTCTCTTACCGATTTACCGCTATCTTTTTGGGGTTATGCTCTAGAGACGGCCGCATTCACGTTAAATAGGGCACCATCAAAATCCGTTGAGACGACGCCTTATGAACTGTGGTTTGGCAAGAAACCAAAGTTGTCGTTTCTTAAAGTTTGGGGCTGCGATGCTTACGTGAAAAAGCTTCAACCTGATAAGCTCGAACCCAAATCGGAAAAATGTGTCTTCATAGGATACCCAAAGGAGACTATTGGGTATACCTTCTATCACAGATCCGAAGGCAAAATTTTTGTTGCCAAAGTCGGAAACTTTCTAGAGAAGGAGTTTCTCTCGAAAGAAGTGAGTGGGAGGAAAGTAGAACTTGATGAGATAACAGTATCTACTCCCTTATTGAGAAGTAGTACGTCACAGAAATCTGTTCCTGTGACACCTACATCAAATAGGGAGGAAGCTAATGATAATGATCATGAAACTTCAGATCAAGTTTCTACTGAACTTCGTAGATCAACCAGAGTAAGATCCGCACCAGAGTGGTACGGTAATCCCATTTTGGAAGTCATGTTACTAGACCATGATGAACCTACGAACTATGAAGAAGCGATGGTGAGCCCAGATTCCGCAAAGTGGCTTGAGGCCATGAAATCTGAGATGGGATCCATGTATGATAACAAAGTATGGACTTTGGTTGACTTGCCCGATGATCGGCAAGCAATTGAGAATAAATGGATCTTTAAAAAGAAGACTGACGCTGATGGTAATGTTACTGTCTACAAAGCTCGACTTGTCGCAAAAGGTTTGCGACAAGTTCAAGGGATTGACTACGATGAGACTTTCTCACCCGTAGCGATGCTTAAGTCTGTCCGAATCATGTTAGCAGTTGCCGCATTTTATGATTATGAAATTTGGCAAATGGATGTCAAAACTGCATTCCTGAATGGATTTCTGGAAGAAGAGTTGTATATGATGCAACCAGAAGGTTTTGTCGATCCAAAGGGAGCTAACAAAGTGTGCAAGCTCCAGCGATCCATTTATGGACTGGTGCAAGCCTCTCGGAGTTGGAATAAACGCTTTGATAGTGTGATCAAAGCATTTGGTTTTATGCAGACTTTCGGAGAAGCCTGTATTTACAAGAAAGTGAGTGGGAGCTCTGTAGCATTTCTGATATTATATGTAGATGACATATTACTGATCGGAAATAATATAGAATTTCTGGATAGCATAAAGGGATACTTGAATAAAAGTTTTTCAATGAAAGACCTCGGGGAAGCTGCTTACATATTGGGCATTAAGATCTATAGAGATAGATCAAGACGCTTAATAGGACTTTCACAAAGCACATACCTTGACAAAGTTTTGAAAAAGTTCAGAATGGATCAGGCAAAGAAAGGGTTCTTGCCTGTGGCACAAGGTGTGAAATTGAGTAAGACTCAATGCCCGACCACCGCAGAAGATAGAGAGAAGATGAAAAATGTTCCCTATGCTTCAGCCATAGGCTCTATCATGTATGCAATGCTGTGTACCAGACCTGATGTGTGCCTTGCTGTAAGTTTAGCAGGCAGGTACCAAAGTAATCCAGGCGTGGATCACTGGACAGCGGTCAAGAACATCCTTAAGTACTTGAGAAGGACTAAGGATATGTTTCTCATTTTTGGAGGTGACAAAGAGCTCGTCGTAAACGGTTACGTCGATGCAAGCTTTGACACTGATCCGGACGATTCCAAATCACAAACCGGATACGTATTTACATTAAACGGTGGAGCTGTCAGTTGGTGCAGTTCTAAACAAAGCGTCGTAGCGGGATCTACATGTGAAGCTGAGTACATAGCCGCTTCAGAAGCAGCCAATGAAGGAGTCTGGATGAAGGAGTTCATATCCGATCTAGGTGTTGTACCTAGCATATCGGGTCCAATGAAAATCTTTTGTGACAATACTGGTGCAATTGCCTTGGCAAAGGAATCCAGATTTCACAAAAGAACCAAACACATCAAGAGACGCTTCAACTCCATCCGGGATTTGGTCCAGGTGGGAGACATAGAGATATGCAAGATACATACGGATCTGAATGTTGCAGACCCGTTGACTAAGCCTCTTCCACGAGCAAAACATGATCAGCACCAAAACTCCATGGGTGTTAGAATCATTACTTTGTAATCTAGATTATTGACTCTAGTGCAAGTGGGAGACTGAAGGAAATATGCCCTAGAGGCAATAATAAAGTTATTATTTATTTCCTTATATCATGATAAATGTTTATTATTCATGCTAGAATTGTATTAACTGGAAACATAATACATGTGTGAATACATAGACAAACAGAGTGTCACTAGTATGCCTCTACTTGACTAGCTCATTAATCAAAGATGGTTATGTTTCCTAGCCATGAACAAAGAGTTGTTGTTTGATTAACGAGATCACATCATTAGTTGAATGATCTGATTGACATGACCCATTGCATTAGCATAGCACCCGATCGTTTAGTATATTGCTATTGCTTTTATCCATGACTTATACATGTTCCTTTAACTATGAGAATATGCAACTCCCATTTACCGTAGGAACACTTTGTGTGCTACCAAACGTCACAACGTAACTGGGTGATTATAAAGGTGCTCTACAAGTGTCTCCGAAGGTACATGTTGAGTTGGCATACTTCGAGATTAGGATTTGTCACTCCGATTGTCGGAGAGGTATCTCAGGGCCTTCTCAGTAATGCACATCACATAAAGCCTTGCAAGCATTGCAACCAATGAGTTAGTTGTGAGATGATGTATTACGGAACGAGAAAAGAGACTTGCCGGTAACGAGATTGAACTAGGTATTGGATACCGACGATCGAATCTCGGGTAAGTAACATACCGATGACAAAGGGAACAACGTATGTTGTTATGCGGTCTGACCGATAAAGATCTTCGTAGAATATGTAGGAGCCAATATGGGCATCCAGGTCCCGCTGTTGGTTATTGACCGGAAACGTGTCTCGGTCATGTCTACATTGTTCTCGAACCGTAGGGTCCGCACGCTTAAGGTTTCGATGACAGTTATATTATGAGTTTATGAGTTTTGATGTACCGAAGGAGTTCGGAGTCCCGGATGAGATCGGGGACGTGACGAGGAGTCTCGAAATGGTCGAGACATAAAGAATTATATATTGGAAGCCTATGTTTGGACATCGGATGCATTCCGGGTGAAATCAGGATTTTACCGGAATACCGGGAGGGTTACCGGAACCCCCCGGAAGCATAATGGGCCAACATGGGCCTTGGAGGAAAGGTGAGAGGGCAGCCCTAGGGGCTGCGCGCCTCCCCCCCTTCCCTAGTCCTATTAGGACTAGGAGAAGTGGGGCGCCCCCTCTCTCTCTCTCTCCCCCTTGGAGCAATCCTAGTCCAACTAGGATTGGGGGGGGGGGGAATCCTACTCCCAGAGGGAGTAGGACTCTCCTGGCGCACCAAACCTGGCCGGCCAGCCCCTCCCCCTTGGATCCTTTATATACGGGGGCAGGGGGCACCCCAAAGACACACAAGTTGATCTACGGATCGTTCCTTAGCCGTGTGCGGTGCCCCCTTCCACCAAATTCCACCTCGATTATATCGTTGCAGTGCTTAGGCGAAGCCCTGCGCCGGTAACACATCAAGATCGTCACCACGCCGTCGTGCTGACGGAACTCTTCCCCGACGCTTTGCTGGATCGGAGCCTGGGGATCGTCATCGAGCTGAACGTGTGCCAAGAACTCGGAGGTGCCGGAGTAACGGTACTGTGATCGGTTGGATCGCGAGGAGAACGTACGACTACTTCCTCTACGTACGACTACTTCCTCTACGTTGTGTCAACGCTTCCGCTTCGGTCTACGAGGGTACGTAGACAAACACTCTCCCCTCTCGTTGCTATGCATCACCATGATCTTGCGTGTGCGTAGGAAATTTTTTTGAACACATACTCAAAATGTCTGGGTTGCACAACCGCTTGACTCAACTGGAAGTTAATCTCCCGGATGAAGCGGTCATTGACAGAATCCTCCAGTCGCTTCCACCTAGCTACAAGAGCTTTGTGATGAACTACAATATGCAGGGGATGGTAAGGACCATTCCTGAGGTATATGCTATGCTGAAATCAGCAGAGGTAGAAATCAAGAAGGAGCATCAAGTGTTGATGGTGAATAAAACCACTAAGTTCAAGAAGGGCAAGGGTAAAAAGAACTTCAAGAAGGACGGCAAGGAAGTTGCCGCGCCCGGTAAGCAAGTTGCCGGGAAGAAGCCAAAGAATGGACCCAAGCCCGAGACTGAGTGTTTTTATTGCAAGGGAAGTGGTCACTGGAAGCGGAACTGCCCCAAATACTTAGCGGACAAGAAGGCCGGCAAAACAAAAGGTATATGTGATATACATGTAATTGATGTGTACCTTACCAGTACTCGTAGTAGCTCTTGGGTATTTGATACCGGTGCAGTTGCTCACATTTGTAACTCAAAGCAGGAGCTGCGGAATAAACGGAGACTGGCGAAGGACGAGGTGACGATGCGCGTCGGGAATGGTTCCAAGGTCGATGTGATCGCCGTCGGCACGCTACCTCTACATTTACCTACGGGATTAGTTTTAAACCTCAATAATTGTTATTTAGTGCCAAGTTTGAGCATGAACATTGTATCTGGATCTCGTTTAATTCGAGATGGCTACTCATTTAAATCCGAGAATAATGGTTGTTCTATTTATATGAGAGATGTTTTATGGTCATGCTCCGATGGTTAATGGTTTATTCTTAATGAATCTCGTACGTGATGATACACATATTCATAGTGTGAATACCAAAAGAGTTAAAGTTGATAACAATAGTCCCACATATTTGTGGCACTGCCGCCTTGGTCACATAGGTGTCAAACGCATGAAGAAGCTCCATGCAGATGGACTTTTAGAGTCTCTTGATTATGAATCATTTGACACGTGCGAACCATGCCTCATGGGTAAAATGACCAAGACTCCGTTCTCAGGAACAATGGAGCGAGCAACCAACTTATTGGAAATCATACATACCGATGTGTGCGGTCCAATGAGTGTTGAGGCTCGCGGTGGCTATCATTATGTTCTCACCCTCACTAATGACTTGAGTAGATATGGGTATGTCTACTTAATGAAACACAAGTCTGAGACCTTTGAAAAGTTCAAGGAATTTCAGAGTGAGGTTGAAAATCAACGTGATAGAAAGATCAAGTTTCTACGATCAGATCGTGGAGGAGAATACTTGAGTCACGAATTTGGCACGCACTTAAGAAAATGTGGAATAGTTTCACAACTCACGCCGCCTGGAACACCTCAGCGTAATGGTGTGTCCGAACATCGTAATCGCACTCTATTATATATGGTGCGATCTATGATGTCTCTTACCGATTTACCGCTATCTTTTTGGGGTTATGCTTTAGAGACTGCCGCATTCACTTTAAATAGGGCTCCGTCGAAATCCGTTGAGACGACAGCGTATGAATTATGGTTTGGGAAGAAACCTAAGCTGTCGTTTCTAAAAGTTTGGGGATGCGATGCTTATGTCAAGAAACTTCAACCTGAAAAGCTCGAACCCAAGTCGGAAAAATGCGTCTTCATAGGATACCCTAAAGAAACTGTTGGGTATACCTTCTACCTCAGATCCGAAGGCAAGATCTTTGTTGCCAAGAATGGATCCTTTCTAGAGAAAGAGTTTCTCTCGAAAGAAGTAAGTAGGAGGAAAGTAGAACTTGATGAAGTGTTACCTCTTGAACCGGAAAATGGCGAAACTCAAGAAAAACGTTCCTGAGGTGCCTGCACCGACTAGAGAGGAAATTAATGATGATGATCAAGATGCTTCTAATCAAGTTCCTACTGAAATTCAAAGGTCCACAAGGACACGTTCCGCACCAGAGTGGTACGGCAACCCTGTCTTGGAAATCATGTTGTTAGACAACGGTGAACCTTCGAACTATGAGGAAGCAATGGCGGGCCCGGATTCCGTCAAATGGCTGGAAGCCATGAAATCCGAGATAGGATCCATGTATGAAAACGAAGTATGGACTTTAACTGACTTGCCCGTTGAACGGCGAGCCATAGAAAATAAATGGATCTTTAAGAAGAAGACAGACGCGGATGGTAATGTGACCATCTATAAAGCTCGGCTTGTCGCTAAGGGTTATCGACAAGTTCAAGGAATTGACTACGATGAGACTTTCTCACCGGTAGCGAAGCTGAAGTCCGTCCGAATCATGTTAGCAATTGCCGCATTCTACGATTATGAAATATGGCAAATGGACGTCAAAATGGCATTCCTTAATGGTTTCCTTAAGGAAGAATTGTATATGATGCAGCCGTAAGGTTTTGTCGATCCTAAGAATGCTGACAAGGTGTGCAAGCTCCAACGCTCGATTTATGGGCTGGTGCAAGCATCTCGGAGTTGGAACATTCGCTTTGATGAGATGATCAAAGCGTTTGGGTTTACGCAGACTTATGGAGAAGCCTGCGTTTACAAGAAAGTGAGTGGGAGCTCTGTAGCATTTCTCATATTATATGTAGACGACATACTTTTGATGGGAAATGATATAGAACTCTTGGACAACATTAAGGCCTACTTGAATAAAAGTTTTTCAATGAAGGACCTTGGAGAAGCTGCTTATATATTAGGCATCAAGATCTATAGAGATAGATCAAGACGCCTCATAGGTCTTTCACAAAGCACACACCTTGATAAGATATTGAAGAAGTTCAATACGGATCAATCTAAGAAAGGGTTCTTACCTGTGTTACAAGGTGTGAAATTGAGCTCAGCTCAATGTCCGACCACGGCAGAAGATATAGAAGAGATGAGTGTCATCCCCTATGCCTCAGCCATAGGTTCTATTATGTATGCCATGCTGTGTACCAGACCTGATGTAAACCTTGCCGTAAGTTTGGTAGGAAGGTACCAAAGTAATCCCGGCAAGGAACACTGGACAGCGGTCAAGAATATCCTGAAGTACCTGAAAAGGACTAAGGAAATGTTTCTCATTTATGGAGGTGACGAAGAGCTCGTCGTAAAGGGTTACGTCGACGCTAGCTTCGACACAGATCTGGATGACTCTAAGTCGCAAACCGGATACGTGTATATTTTGAATGGTGGGGCAGTAAGCTGGTGCAGTTGCAAGCAAAGCGTCGTGGCGGGATCTACATGTGAAGGGGAGTACATGGCAGCCTCGGAGGCAGCACATGAAGCAATTTGGGTGAAGGAGTTCATCACCGACCTCGGAGTCATACCCAATGCGTCGGGGCCAATCAAACTCTTCTGTGACAACACTGGAGCTATTGCACTTGCCAAGGAGCCCAGGTTTCACAAGAAGACCAGGCACATCAAGCGTCGCTTCAACTCCATTCGTGAAAATGTTCAAGATGGAGACATAGAAATTTTTAAAGTGCACACGGATCTGAATGTCGCAGATCCGTTGACTAAACCTCTCCCTAAAGCAAAACATGATCAACACCAGAACTCTATGGGTGTTCGATTCATCACAATGTAACTAGATTATTGACTCTAGTGCAAGTGGGAGACTGTTGGAAATATACCCTAGAGGCAATAATAAAAGCATTATTATTATATTTCCTTGTTCATGATAATTGTCTTTATTCGTGCTATAATTATGTTATCCGGAAATCGTAATACATGTGTGAATAACAGACAACAACGTGTCCCTAGTAAGCCTCTAGTTGACTAGCTCGTTGATCAATAGATAGTCATGGTTTCCTGACTATGGGCATTGGATGTCAATGATAACGAGATCACATCATTAGGAGAATGATGTGATAGACGAGACCCAATCCTAAACATAGCATAAGATCGCATAGTTCGTTTGCTAGAGTTTTCCAATGTCAAGTATCCTTTCCTTAGACCATGAGATCGTGTAACTCCCGGATACCGTAGGAGTGCTTTGGGTGTGCCAAACGTCACAACGTAACTGGGTGACTATAAAGGTATACTACGGGTATCTCTGAAAGTGTCTGTTGGGTTGACACGGATCGAGACTGGGATTTGTCACTCCGCTTGACGGAGAGGTATCACCGGGCCCTCTCGGTAATGCATCATCATAATGAGCTCAATGTGATCAAAGTGTTTGATCACAGGATCATGCATTACGGTACGAGAAAAGTGACTTGCCAGTAACGAGATTGAACGAGGTATTGGGATACCGACGATCGAATCTCGGGCAAGTAAAATACCGATTGACAAAGGGAATCGTATACAGGATTAATTGAATCCTTGACATCGTGGTTCATCCGATGAGATCATCATGGAGCATGTGGGAGCCAACATGGGTATCCAGATCCCGCTGTTGGTTATTGCCCGAGAGCCGTCTAGGTCATGTCTGCATGTCTCCCGAACCCGTAGGGTCTACACACTTAAGGTTCGGTGACGCTAGGGTTGTGAAGATATGTATATGCAGTAACCCGAATGTTGTTCGGAGTCCCGGATGAGATCCCGGACATCACGAGGAGTTTCGGAATGGTCCGGAGGTAAAGAATTATATATAGAAAGTGCTGTTTTGGCCATCGGGACAAGTTTCGGGGTTATCGGTATTGTACCGGGACCACCGGAGGGTCCCGGGGGTCCACCGGGTGGGGCCACCTATCCCGGAGGGCCCCATGGGCCAAAGTGGGGAGGGGAACCAGCCCATAGTGGGCTGGTGCGCCCCCCTAGGCCCACCCCATGCGCCTAGGGTTGAAACCCTAGGGGTGGGGGAGCGCCCCACCTTGGCTTGGGGGCCACTCCAGCCCTTGGCCGCCGCCCCCCTTGGGAGATCCAATCTCCTAGGGCCGGCGCCCCCCCAGGGGCCTATATAAAGGGGGGAGGGGAGGGGGGCAGTGCACCCTTGCTCCTGGCGCCTCCCTCTCCCTCTCCAATACCTCTTCCTCCTCCGTAGAGCTTGGCGAAGCCCTGTCGGAGTACTGCAGCTCCACCATCACCACGCCGTCGTGCTGCTGCTGGAGCCTTCTTCCCCAACCTCTCCTTTGCCTTGCTGGATCAAGAAGAAGGAGACGTTACGCTGACCGTACGTGTGTTGAACGCGGAGGTGCCGTCCTTTCGGTGCTAGGATCTCCGGTGATTTGGATCACGTTGTGTACGACTACCTCATCCCCGTCCGTTGAACGCTTCCGCTCGCGATCTACAAAGTGGTATGTAGATGCAATCTCTCTCTCCCATGACTCGTTGCTAGATGAACTCATAGATGGATCTTGGTGAAACCGTAGGAAAAATTTTGTTGTCTGCAACGTTCTCCAACACGACCATGGTTTATGAATTATTCGGCACATGTCATTTAGGACGAGGAGAAGGCGCACTTGGATGAAGTTACGAACCTACCCTCGATGTACAACGGGCCAATTGATGCGTGTCCCACATAGGATGGTAATTTCGCGTCTCCCATTTATTTGCTCGGGCGAATTCCACCGAGCAAAGAGGATGTTTAACGGTTCGTTCAAATTTTGGGAGAACGAGCATCCACGTCTACCTTACCAAGTCGATTCGGGTTAAATTTTGAAATATTAGCTTGCCACTTCTTTTTGAGATGGAGAGATGATGCTCGGGAGTAGTGTGTTTTTACATGCTCGTTGCTAGCAATTTACTATATGACAAATAGTTGACCCACTCAAAAACGCGAATCAAACCCAAAATGAAATATCTCGATTCAATGAAATAGCTCGTTCAGTAGGTCAAAATAGTGAACTAAATCCAAAATTGAACACCTCAATTGAGTAGCATGTTGTACAATATTATAGTACTCCATGAACATGTTTAAAGTCAAATTAATGAACTTGTTTGATATACGCATATATCCGTTCATGTGTGGATTGTAGACAACATGTTCTCCAATTTAAATATTTGAATGCAAGTTTATATCGAAACATGGTTTATATCAGTCTTTGATGCATAAAACGCGACCCCCCCTCTCCCAGACTCCTGCTCTCTCTCTCTATCTCTCGCCGACAATCTTCAATTCTGTCGCACGCATCCGACACAAAAACCTTGTTGGTCCCTCTCCCTTTCTCTCCATCTCTCTGTCTCTCTCTCTCTCTCTCTCTCTCTCTCTTTGTGTGTGTGGGGGGGGTCTTTCTAGTTCACATGCATATATACACCATCTATAGGTCTCTCTCGCACACTATGTATGATACTCTAGCTAGTCCAAGGTAGATATCTTGGGTGCACTCATCGTACGCACACAGATTCCTTGGCTCTTTGCCTGTAACTCTCTCACGCACCACTATGTCGTCTCGAAGCTCTTCCCCCCTCTCTCAAACTCTCCATCCACCTGGGTCACACATACACATGCATATCTCACTCGCACTCGATAGGCCCATCTAAAACTCTATCTCTTCCCTCATTCTCTCTCCATCTCACATGCGCACACACACAATCTCATGCCTAGCTAGCCAAGTATGATGGTCTCTCACTCAATTGTAGGCACACGCAGTCCCCCCTATATGTATATGACTAGCTAATCTTAGTCTCCATCACAAACATGTGCATGGTCTATCTCGATTTCTCTCGGGGCATCTTTCTATCGCACACGCACTCCCTCGATCTCCCACCCATATAGTCCCCTCACGATCTCGACGGGATCTCTCTATCACAAACACACCCTCTCTCCCTCCCCATGCATCCATGCCATCCATGTGTCCCTCTCGACCTTTGTTCCTTGTTGGCCACACCTCTATTGGACATGTGCTACAGGGGTGTCTGTCTCCGTTGCAAACAATCACACACTAGCTATCTTCGTGTATCTCCTCGCCACGCTTTTCCATCTCAGAGATGCATGCGTGATATGTTCGCATAAGAAATGAAAAAACACACTATCTCTCTAATTTATCGTTTGTTGTCACTTTCTCTTTCACACACATACTCTTTTTGCACACTTACTCATTCTCCTTCACACGCACTTGATCTATCTCGACTGAGGCACTCTCCTCGGTCCATAGCATATAGATTTATTGAAAAGTCAAACATCACAAAGTTTGACCATGTACGTAGAGAAAAAGAATTACATCTAGTACGACAAACATATACCATTAGATTCACCATGAGATGTAGTTTTGTATGATGTATCTTTGGTATTGTAGATATAAATAACATCTGCGTAAACCTGATCAAACTTTCCAAAGTTTGACTTCTAAAAAATTTACATGCACTGCATTATCGAGCGGATGGAATATCTCTTCCCCCTCTCAGCTATCTGACACACCACTCAGCCTTATCGGGGCTCCTCAATCTCTCTCAAACTTTATTGGTAAGTTTGGTTCGTGACCTGACCCTCATGCCTTGATGGCCGGTACTGCCTGGTGTGGACGTGAGATGTAAAATATTTGTGCCTGGCCAGGCTTGTGTGGTGCTGAAGCGTTTGGTTCATGCCTGGGCCAGGCAAAGCATCAACGTCCCATCAATCAATCCATGCATCAATTATTTAATGCTAATATCCATCCATGTTGCTATTAGCCTCGTGGCCACACGACCAGGCACGGCCAGGCGTTCGAAATCGGTCCCCTGGGCCAGGCTACTTGCAGTGTCTGGAGTTCAGCCAGGCTAATTAAAGTGCAAGGGAACCCAGGCCAGGTGGGCTTTCTTTTTCACAAGGTAGCAACCAAACAAGCGTGCATGAAATCCAGCCACAACCCCAGGCCAGGCAAAAGATGCTCAGGACGCAAGCCAAACTGGCCTTATATCTCCCTGGTTCACACATACACATGTCTCGCTCGCGCTATACATATAGACCCATCCAACACTCTCCACCCTTGTTCTCTCTCCATGTGACACGCACCCCCCTAAGTACCATAATCCCTCAATACATCATAGGCGCAAGCACTCCCCCCTCCTAAGTACGATTATCTCTTACTAGCCATCAGGAACACACGTATTGTCTCCTTCCATCCATACGTCTATCTCGATATCTCTCGGGGCATCTTCTATCGCGCACACACCTTGTCACTCGATCTCCCACCCATGTACTCCCATCACGATCTCCAGGGGATCTCTCTATGACAAACATACACTCTCTCCTCCCCATATCTGCATTTTCTCCATACATCTGTCTCGACCTCTCTCCCTTGTTTGTCAGACCCCTCTTGGCCACGTGCTAGGGGTCTTGCTCTCTCGGTTCCAAACAACCACACACTATCTCCTCACCTTGCCTCCATTGTCGAAGATGCATGTGTGATATGTTTGCATAAGACACGCACGCTTTTTCTCTACTTCTATCATGTGTTGTCCATGTCTCTTTCACACATGCACACACACTTTTTTCAATCTCTCTCTCTCTCTCTCTCTCTCTCTCTCTCTCTTGTTGGTGACTCTGTCACGTCCATAAGCATATGGATGTTTTGAAAAGTCAAACCTCAGAAAAGTTTGACCAGGTATATGTGGAGAAAAACATTTACATCTAGAACGATCATTAGATTCATCACAACATGTACTTACTTCATACTATCATTTATCTTTGGTATTGTAGATATAAGTAATTTCTTTATAAACTTGGTCAAAGTTTCAAAAGTTTGACTTAAAAAAAATGTTGGAACTACATTATCGAACGGAGGGAGTAGCTCTTTCTCTCTCTGCTATCTCTCACGGGCCTCCCCTCTCACTCGAACTCTCTATACCGACGGATTATACGCTCACTGTGTCAGCGTATAGCTCCGTATATTGTTTAGTTGAGCGGTCAACCAATCCACATACTGCCTTGTCAGCTCGTGTTCTGTATCTTCGTGTGCTGGACCATGTGGCAGTGGGTGAAAATAAGTAAACTAGAGGCCCATCTGACACGCGGTGAAGTAAACAAAGTTGAAACCACCCGGGGTAGCACCCCGCACGCTAGTAAATTGAGGGTGCATCGAGGACAAACTTCTTGCGCGGGAAGGATGCACTCGCGCACAATTCACCACTATGCGGCGGCATGCACAGAAGGATGCACTCGCGCACACCCAACACACAACACACACCAGCACACGTGTACACCGGCGTCACCGCCGGTTGAGATGGACGGCGAGGCAGCCAACAAGCAGAGGCGGCTCGAGCCAAAACCACATACGGTGAGCCTGGACTTCATCGGCAGCCTCCCCGATGACATGCTTCTCGTCATCATGGGCCTCCTGAAAGGATCGAGAAGAGGTGTCTAGAGGGGGGGTGATTAGACACTAAGTGCCAAAAGTTGCAGTTTTTAATATTCTTAAGTTTAAGTGGAGTTTAAGCACAAGTTTAACAAACACAATACATATCAAGCAAGCATGCAATGAGTATATGAGCAGCGGAAAGTAAAGCATGCAACTTGCAAGAATGTAAAGGGAAGGGTTTGGAGTATTCAAACGCAATTGGAGACACGGATGTTTTTGTCGTGGTTCCGATAGGTGGTGCTATCGTACATCCACGTTGATGGAGACTTCAACCCACGGAGGGTAACGGTTGCGCGAGTCCACGGAGGGCTCCACCCATGAAGGGTCCATGAAGAAGCAACCTTGTCTATTCCATCATGGCCGTCGCCCACGAAGGACTTGCCTCACTAGCGGTAGATCTTCCCGAAGTAGGCGATCTCCTTGCCCTTACAAACTCCTTGGTTCAACTCCACAATCTTGTCGGAGGCTCCCAAGTGACACCTAGCCATTCTAGGAGACACCACTCTCCAAGAAGTAACAAATGGTGTGTTGATGATGAACTCCTTGCTCTTGTGCTTGAAATGATAGTCTCCCCAACACTCAACTCTCTCTCACAGGATTTGGATTTGGTGGAAAGAAAATTTGAGTGGAAAGCAACTTGAGGAAGGCTAGAGATCAAGATTCATATGGTAGGAATGGAATATCTTGATCTCAACACAAGTGTTGGTGGTTCTCTCTCAGAAAATGTGTATTGGAAGTATAGGTATGTTCTGATGGCTCTCTCCATGAATGAAGAGTGAGTGGAGGGGTATATATAGCCTGCAGACAAAATCTAACCGTTACACACAATTTGCCAAACTCGGTGGGACTGAATGGTTAAACTCGGTCGGACCGATTTAGCAAACCTAGTGACTGTTAGGATTTTCGGTGGGACTGAGATGCAACTCGGTAGGACCGAAATGGTTAGGGTTAAGGCATAACGTAATATCGGTGTGACCGATTACACAAACTCGGTGGGACCGATTTTGGTAATAAGCTAACCAGAGAGTTGGTCAGGCAAACTCGGTGAGACCGATTACACAAACTCGGTGGGACCGATTTTGGTAATAAGCTAACCAGAGGGTTTGCACTATAATCTCGGTAGTACCGATTGCTCAAACTCGGTGAGGCCAATTTTGGTAATGGACATACACAGAGAGATTACAATCCCATCTTGGTGAGACCGAGATACCTATCGGTGAAACCGATTTGCTAGGGTTTGTGGCAGTGGCTATGACATCTGAAACTCGGTGGCGCCGGATAGAAAGAATCGGTGGGTCCGAGTTTGACTTTTGGTTTAGGTCATATGTGGATGTGGGAAGGTAGTTGGGTTTTTTGGAGCATATCACTAAGCACTTTGAGCAACCAAGCCATTAAGCAACACCTCATCCCCTCTTGATAGTATTGGCTTTTCCTATAGACTCAATGTGATCTTGGATCACTAAAATAGAAAATGTAGAGTCTTGATCTTGAAGCTTGAGCAAATTCTTTGTCCTTATCATCTTGAAGGGGTTCCACATCCTCTAGTCCATGCCACTCCATTGTTGAACTTATCTGAAACATACTAGGTAAAGGTGTTAGTCCAACAAGAGATATGTTGACATTAATTACCAAAACCACCCAGGGAGCACTTGTGCTTTCAATCTCCCCCTTTTTGGTAATTGATGACAACACACATCAAAGCATTAGATAAAGATATAGAGAATAGCAAGTAAAGCTTTGGAAAGACATGTAACATGCATAGGCTCCCCCTACACGTATGCAATCATGTGAGTATTGAATATAGGAGCATGTGAATGCGTAAACATGACAGAGTAAGCAATGTGTTACATGTATCTTGGCTATATGCATCAGAGCAAATGATGTGAATGTGAGAAATGTACCTTCGTGCTCATGAGTCCTTCTTGCAAACAGTATGTACATCAGCAAGAACTTCTCATTCACATGACTGTGATGCATATACTTACCTTGTGGTCTTGAGTTGGCTTAGGATGGGATGAACCTGCGCAAACAAGGTTAAATAACACAGATACACCTACTAACCAGAGAAAACAAGAGAAACCACAAGAGAACCAAGACTGGGATGACATGTAGAGTGAGTACTAAGTACCACATTGGATATAGACATGTCCCCAAAGGTAAAGATATGCAATAAAATTAGAGATTTCCTTCCCTTAGATGTCTTGCTCCCCCTGAATCTGCATGGGATATAGGGAGAAGATAGGGAACCGAAAATTAGAGCAACAGAAAAGAAACAACAGAGCTTGAGCTAAAGCAAGCAAACAAACATGTCTTTCCCCTCTTAAAGACATGTGACATCTCTCCTCTTGAACACCAAGCATCTGGGATCTTTGATGATATTACTTTCTCCTTGTTGAGAAACTCTCTCCCCCTATAGGAAAGATTAAGCTTTGATGTGATCTCTCTCTCCCCCCTTTGACATCAATTTCCAAGAAGGGCTCTTCTGGACATGTGATACAAATGGGTTGGTCCTTGAGTCACAGAGCAAAGCAACATGTCTAATATGATGCTGGTAGAGGACTAGAATCATTGAGTGGAGCTGGAGCAAACAGAAATCAGGAATAAGTGGCAAGTTGGTTTTCCTGTGGTGGAATCGGTGACTCCGAGTTGTGTGCTTCGGTTGCACCGAAAGATTTCGGTTGGGCCGAAGAGAACAAACCGGTGTGACCGAGTTCATCAGAGTGAAACCACTTGTCACCTCAGCTCAGTAGACAAGTAAAATCTCACAAGGATATGCAAGGAATTAACTGAAAGATTTGCAATGAATTGGATGCAGAAAATGCATAACAAAAAGGAAAGAAAAGAAACTAAAAGTTCTAGATGAAGTTTGAGTCAAGTGACATCACTTGATCATAGGTCATACTCATCGTTTAAGCTCAAAATGGGGTTACCATTTTTCACTTAAGCATTTTGATGTATTCACATCTTGTCGAGTTGCTTTGGCTCATGACTTGGAGTAAAGCTTCTCTAAGATGGAATAACATACCTTGGGTGGTGGTGTTGATCTTGATCATGTAGTTGAACTTGTGTGGGTTGCTCAAGGTTGATGTAGTTCATCAAGAGTTGGGAGCACCACTTGGAGTTTGAGTTCATCTACCTACATGGGTTAGCTTTGCAAGCAAGAGCACTTGTGTATCAAAAATGACAATCATGAGACTCAACATAGAATTTGCCAAAGGATATGTTTGAATGGTTTCGTGCTTCCTTGTCTTCAACCACCATTGTGTAGAGACTTGGTGATGTAGAAATTACTCAAGATGTGAGTGAATTGCAATCTCATAGATTTAGATTCAACCAAGTACCTACACGGTTTAGATAACATGCAAGGTACAAATATATCCAAGACATATGAATAGCATCATAAGAGAAATATCGAGGATTAGTCATAGGCTCATGCCCCGCATGTATCAAATGGAGTTCCTACTCCAAGTTTGAAGCACCAATGATGTTCAATTCACCTATCAACCTGCAAAACACTTTCTCATCAAGTGGTTTAGTGAATATATCCGCCAATTGCTTATCGGTGCGAACATGCTTAAGGTTAATGTCCCCTTTGGCAACATGATCTCGAATGAAATGATGACGAACTTCAATATGCTTAGTTTGAGAGTGTTGCACGGGATTGTGAGCAATCTTAATAGCACTTTCATTGTCACATAGCAATGGAACATGTTTCACATATATCCCATAATCTTTAAGAGTTTGGGTCATCCAAAGTAATTGAGCACAACATGAACCAGCGGCAATGTATTCCGCTTCGGCGGTGGATAAGGATACCGAGTTTTGTTTCTTGGAAGACCAAGACACAAGATATCTACCAAGGAATTGACAAGTACCCGAAGTGGATTTTCTATCAACCTTGTCTCCGGCATAGTCCGAATCGGAGTAGCCAACAAGATCAAAAGAGGACCTCTTAGGATACCAAATGCCAAAATTTGGTGTATGGATTAGGTATCTCACTATTCTTTTCACAGCCTTAAGATGACATTCTTTTGGAGCAGCTTGATATCGTGCACACATGCACACACTTAGCATAATATCGGGTCGAGAGGCACATAGATATAACAATGAACCAATCATAGAGCAATAAACCTTTTGATCAACCGGTTCACCATCTTTCGTAAAATCAAGATGTCCACTAGTAGGCATGGGTGTAGTCATACCTTTGCATTGTTGCATGTTAAACTTCTTGAATAAGTCCTTGGTGTACTTCGTTTGAGAGACAAAGGTACCTTCCTTAGTTTGCTTGATTTGCAAACCAAGAAAGAATTTGAGTTCACTCATCATAGACATCTCAAACTTCTCCGACATTAGCTTTCCAAACATCTCACTAAAATGAGGGTTAGTTGAACCAAATATGATATCATCAACATAAATTTGGCACACAATTAGTTCTCCATTAACCCTTTTAGTAAAAAGAGTAGAATCAATTTTACCAATTTCAAAGCCTTTTTCAATAAGGAACTTGGTCAAGCATTTATACCATGCTCTAGGAGCTTGTTTAAGACCATAAAGGACTTTGTGAAGTTTGTAAACATGATTAGGTTTCTTAGGATTGACGAAGCCGGGAGGTTGCTTAACATAAACTTCCTCCTCAATTTTGCCATTTAGAAAAAGCACTTTTAATGTCCTTTTGGTACAAGGTGATATCATGGTGATTAGCATAAGCAAGTAAGATGCGAATGGACTCAAGTCTAGCAACGGGAGCATATGTCTCACCATAGTCCATACCTTCAACTTGTGTGTAGCCTTGGGCGACGAGACGTGCTTTGTTGTGAACCAATTGTCCATCTTCGTCTTGCTTTTTGCGAAACACCCATTTGGTACCAATGATGTTGTGGTTGTTGTCGGGCTTCTCGAGCAATGTCCACACTTGATTTCTCTCAAAGTTGTGTAGCTCTTCATGCATAGCGTTTATCCAGTCTGGATCCTCCAATGCTTCTTCAACCTTCATAGGTTCAATGCTAGAGATGAATGAGTAATGTTCACAAAAGTTAGCTAAACGAGTTTTAGAGCGAGTGATTCTCCCGGTTTGGATATCATTGTAGGTTTGCTCGACGGGATGATCTTTGGCAATTCTTGCTCGAACTCGTGAAAGCTTTTGCTTGGGTCGGGGTGGAACATCCTTTTCATCTTGTGCTTCTTCTTGGCCTTCTTCATTGTTTACGTTGTCGTTCTCTTGTCGTGGTGGAGAAGGAGGTTGTTGATGTTCATCTTGGTGTACTTCCTTGTTTTCTTCATCTTGGCGTGTCCCACTTGTGGATGCTTCCGTATTAACTCTTGGTTCACCTTGTCGTGAGGTAGAAGCTTCCACTTGGACGGACGAGGTACTCTCCTTCACTTCCGTTGGACGAATCTTGCCTTGAATTGCTTCCGAAGGGTCTTTGTCTCCTACATCAATTGGCAATTGCTCTACTTGCGAGCCGTTAGATTCATCAAACTTCACATCTACCGTCTCTTCAACCTTTCGGGTGAAATTGTTGTAGACATGGTAAGTGTGAGAGTTTGAGCCATAACCAAGTAGGAAACCTTCATGAGATTTAGGAGCAAATTTAGAACGACGATGCTTATCAAGAATGTAGCACTTTGAGCCGAATACTCGAAAGTATCCAACTTGGGGTTTGTTACCGGTGAGGATCTCGTATGCCGTCTTGCCGAGTAGCTTGTGAAGATACAAGCGATTTGTTGCATGACAAGCTGTCTCAATCGCTTCCGCCCAAAAGTGCTTTGGCGTTTTGTACTCATCAAGCATCATTCTTGCCATCTCGATAAGAGTCCGGTTCTTCCTCTCAACAACTCCATTTTGTTGAGGTGTGTACGTAGCCGAGAACTCGTGTGAAATCCCTTCTTCGTCAAGAAAGGTGTCCACATTTGCGTTCTTGAACTCCGTTCCATTGTTGCTCCTAACCTTCTTGATCTTCATGTCAAACTAATTTTGGGCCTTCCTAGCGAAGTTTTTGAAGATCTTTTGGACCTGCGATTTGTCATCAAGAAAGAGCACCCACATAAATCTTGAAAAATCATCAACTATAACTAGACCAAATGAGTTACCACCGAGACTCTTGTAGGCATTTGGACCAAAGAGATCCATATGAAGTAGCTCGAGTGATCTTCTTGTGGTCATGATGTTCTTCGCGCGGTGACTTCCTCCAACTTGTTTCCCTGCTTGACAAGCACTACAAAGTCTATCCTTGTCAAATATGACATCTTTTATTCCAAGGATATGATCACCTTTATCAAGATTTTGCATTCCAACATGACCTAGTCTTCTATGCCACAACTATCCTTTAGAAGATTTAGCAATTAAGCAAGTTCTAGGTTGAGCCTTTTTAGTGGAATCAACAATGTAAAGATCTCCTCTACGTATACTAGTAAAGACCATTTTATGATTGTCTCTACGAAACACTTGGCAATCTACTTCAGTGAATAAGACATTGAAACCGAAATCCGCAAGTGTAGAAAGTGAAAGTAAATTGTATCCAAGGGATTCAACGAGCATGACATTTTGTATGGAGCTATCATGTGAGATGGCCACCTTACCAAGGCCAACCACCTTACCCTTTGAATTATCACCAAAAGTGACATATTTTCGAGGGCTGTCATTTTTAGCAAGCTCACGAAACATATCTTCATCTCCGGTCATATGATCAGTACAACCACTATCAAGGACCCATTCCTTTCCTCCAGCCATGTAGCCGCGAAGATTTGCCATAGGACCAAAATGTCTCATCGCATCATCGAGATCATAGTCACTATCATCATCCTCATCATAGTATCCATGTTCAACATCATCTTGTGATTGATCAATTCCTAGAGAGGGTAATTCATTAGATAAATGATCATCACAATGGTTACCTTTATGAATTCTAATAGCTTCGGATATGATATCGCTAATGATTCCAACATTTCCTTTAGCACGCATGAGATTGGTAAGCTCAAATAGACAATCACCAAAGCTAGGATCACTAGAGTTCATCTTACTCAAGGCAATAGACTTATGGAGAATTTCGTCTAAATTTTTCAAGGAATAATCTGGAAATCGTTCCTAGAGAAATTTCAATATAGTATAGGCACAATCAAGATTAGGCAAACTAGCTATCAAATTTTTGGGCAATCCTCTTATGATAAGATTGATGGTTCTAAGATTGTGAATCATGTCAAGATCTTCTTCGGGTGTGGGATGCAAGGGATCAATATGAGGTGCACAAGGACTAGCAATGTACTTGTTCAAGTGATATTCATTGAAAATCTCAAGCATTTGATTTTTCCACTCATAAAAATATTCTCCATCAAGAATAGGCACTCTATGTCTAAGACTCCCCAAAGTAGACACATCCATCTTCCTCCAAAGGTGTTTAAACCAAGGCAATGGAGACCAAAGCTCTGATACCAATTGAAAGGATCGAGAAGAGGTGTCTAAAGGGGGGGGGGGGTGATTAGACACTAAGTGCCAAAAATTGCAGTTTTTAATATTCTTAAGTTTAAGTGGAGTTTAAGCACAAGTTTAACAAACACAATACATATCAAGCAAGCATGCAATGAGTATATGAGCATCGGAAAGTAAAGCATGCAACTTGCAAGAATGTAAAGGGAAGGGTTTGGAGTATTCAAACGCAATTGGAGACACGGATGTTTATGTCGTGGTTCCGATAGGTGGTGCTATCGTACATCCACGTTGATGGAGACTTCCACCCACGGAGGGTAACGGTTGCACGAGTCCACGGAGGGCTCCACCCACGAAGGGTCCACGAAGAAGCAACCTTGTCTATTCCATCATGGCCGTCGCCCACGACGGACTTGCCTCACTAGCGGTAGACCTTCACGAAGTAGGCGATCTCCTTGCCCTTACAAACTCCTTGGTTCAGCCCCACAATCTTGTCGAAGGCTCCCAAGTGACACCTAGCCAATCTAGGAGACACCACTCTCCAAGAAGTAACAAATGGTGTGTTGATGATGAACTCCTTGCTCTTGTGCTTCAAATGATAGTATCCACAACACTCAACTCTCTCTCACAGGATTTGGATTTGGTGGAAAGAATATTTGAGTGGAAAGCAACTGGGGGAAGGCTAGAGATCAAGATTCATATGGTAGGAATGGAATATGTTGACCTCAACACAAGTGTAGGTGGTTCTCTCTCAGAAAATGTGTATTGGAAGTGTAGGTATGTTCTGATGGCTCTCTCCATGAATGAAGAATGGGTGGAGGGGTATATATAGCCTCCACACAAAATCTAATCGTCACACACAATTGGCCAAACTCGGTGGGACCGAATGGTTAAACTCGGTCGGACCGATTCAGCAAACCTAGTGACTGTTAGGATTTTCGGTGGGACTGAGATGCAACTCGGTAGGACCGATATGGTTATGGTTAGGCATAACATAATCTTGGTGTGACCAATTACACAAACTCGGTGGGAACGATTTTGGTAATAAGCTAACCAGAGAGTTGGTCAGGCAAACTCGGTGAGACCGATTACACAAACTCGGTGGGACCGATTTTGGTAATAAGCTAACCAGAGGGTTTGCATTATAATCTCGGTAGTACCGATTGCTCAAACTCGGTGAGACCGATTTTGGTAATGGACATACACAGAGAGATTACAATCCCATCTCGGTGAGACCGAGATACCTATCGGTGAAACCGATTTGCTAGGGTTTCTGGCAGTGCCTATGACATTTGAAACTCGGTGGCGCCGGATAGAAAGAATCAGTGGGGCCGAGTTTGACTTTTGGTTTAGGTCATATGTGGATGTGGGAAGGTAGTTGAGGGTTTTGGAGCATATCACTAAGCACTTTGAGCAACCAAGCCATTAAGCAACACCTCATCCCCTCTTGATAGTATTGGCTTTTCCTATAGACTCAATGTGATCTTGGATCACTAAAATAGAAAATGTAGAGTCTTGATCTTGAAGCTTGAGCCAATTCTTTGTCCTTAGCATCTGGAAGGGGTTCCACATCCTCTAGTCCATGCCACTCCATTGTTGAACTTATCTGAAACATACTAGGTAAAAGTGTTAGTCCAACAAAAGATATGTTGACATTAATTACCAAAACCACCCAGGGAGCACTTGTACTTTCACCTCCTCCCCACCAAATCTGCCGTGCGGACCGCCCTGCTCTCCCGGCGATGGCGCCCCTCTGGTGCAGTGTCCCCCTCAACCTCACCGTCGACAGCTGCCTCTGCGACGGGGACTGCAAACGCATGGCCGCAGTCTCCAAGATCCTTTCATCGCACCCTGGGCCAGCCAAATTCCTTGACATCCGCATGTTCAGTACCAACTGTAAGGTCCAACCGAAGTTCGACGAGTGGTTCTTATCCCCAGCCCTAGATTAGCTCGAGGAGCTCAGCTTTGAAACTTTGATAGGAAACAGAAAGAGAGAGAGGGAGAGAGAGAGAGAGAGAGAGAGAGAGAGAGAGAAAATATCACTAGCCAGCCAACCCTATCATATGGGCGAATGATATTGGTACCTCTTGATGACACGACAATCTTATGAAGCCAGCTACTCTAATATATTCTCTTCTTTTGCAGATAAAAAAAGACCCGAAAGTGAAAAATGTGTTGCACTGTAACAATCTCATCGAATGCCTTGATCTCCATCTTACAGAAATTGATTTGATCGACTACCGAGGCAGCACATCTGAGATTAAATTGGCCAGGTTCTTTGTTCTGGAGGCAAGTGTGCTCAAGGTAATGAGGTTTGGCGTTCTCTAGCGCAACAATGAATGGCGTGTTGATCACCGCAAGCGTCTAAGCCTAAATGACAAAGTCTCCGGAGAAGCTGAATTTTTTTTGAAACATCAAGTGGCCAGAGACTCAAAAACTTATTTGCCCATTAGTGACTTGTCAGGGCGGTGGATTTTAGTTTGTACGATAATGCTGCATCCGCCTAAAGTAACGAAAGTTCTTACGTAAACTTCCTAGTAATTCCCTCTTCGTAGGTGCAGCATTACTCCTAACATTTGTAATATCAGTTTGAAACTTGTAATATTGTCGTGTCCTATTCCTGCGTTTTCAAAATCCTGCGAATCAAATAGGTCCTGAGTTGGTGATGATGTTGTGCCTCCCATCTTTCACCAATAGCTGTCGGATCTAGATCTGACGCATACAAACCAAGCTTCTCCATTTTTGCAAAAAGATGCCCGCACTTGTTCCCTATTTACAAACAACTCCTTGTCTCTCACAATCAGCCTCATCTCCTCCCTACCACATCTAGGAGTAGAAGGTCGTGGAAAAATCTGGCGTGATGGCCGCTGCCAGAGCCGTCCACCCCCAATCTTGGTGTTCCGTGCAATGCACAGGCATCTATGTACGGGAAATTATGTCGAACAGGGCTAGTTGTAAGTAGGCTAGCTCTACAGCCATGATGATAGTGACTGCAGATGGTGAGGCTGACTATGGTATGCCAAACACGGCGCCTATACTCAGGTGTCATCTCCAGCGCAGGTCTTGTCACTTCACTGTGAGGAGCAGCACGTAATAATTTGACCAATGAGTAGTACAGTGCTAGTACTCTACATTGGTAGTACTACTACTAGTACTAGTAGCACCACCGTCTGGATTTAGGAGTACTACCACGTCCATCTGGATTTTAGTATTTGACTAGCAATATCTAGTAATGCATGTCACCGAAAATGTACTAGTACTCCCTCTGTAAATAAATACATGGTGTTTTATTCCTATCGGCGAGAGAACTTAATGTTTTTTTGCTAACTAGAGTACTAATAGGATTACATGCAATGAGTTTATCAAAAAAAAAGGATTACATGCAATGAACTAAACACTTCATGTCATGTTTGGTAGTCTCAAGTCATTGAAAGCATGCATGGCCCACATCTCTCACTGGTTGATATGTCACGAAATAAGAAACAAGGAGGGAGTTAATGCACCGTGCCTAAGTATTCTGGGATTATTTGGTTTTCGTAAGGTGACTTACACAACATTTTTGTTTACATGCATTAACATTTTATTAGTTAAATCAAAGGTCAAAACTTAGCGCAAAATGCAAAGGGGACCAATAAACCAGTAAACATCAAACTTCTCTCGTTTGGCCCCAACTAGAGGTCCGGTGAGATGACTATATTGCACCGGCATGGAGGGGGACGCAACTTCATTGACTTACGGCAACTGCCTTTGGGGAATGACACGTGGCCCCAGGGGGTGGCTGGACCACCTATCATACAACCAAAGGCAGGTGCAGTAGAGGGTCGAGGAGTAGTACAAAATCCTACGCACCTACGCATGCTAACCAAGGGCTGAGTGATCACTCGAATCGCAAGATCAGTTGACTAGAAGCTACGCTAGACCCATGGAGGCGATGAGCGCGAGCATCGGCCGGCTGTGCCAGATGGTCCACGACGCTGGCCTGCGGCCCGAAACCAAGGAACGTCTCTAGGTAGTATTGCTTGAGGCCGCCAGGGCGAGGGGCTGCTTGGACGACAACTTTGTCTCCTTGTTGGACGAGGTCCTCGTCGGTTTCCTCGACAAGTTCACTGTCGTCAAGAAGCTTGCGGACGACTTTGACGTAAGCCTCCAGCCGACGCGCCCAGGCTCCGCGATGCCCGCCACCCTCAACGGCCACTATGGTAACAACCTCTTCGACGCACTGGTGGCCCTGCGACTGCCCGCCGTCACGCCAGAGAATGTCCACCTCGAGGTCGCGCTCGCCGCGCAGCGCCTTGCGCAGCAAGACACCATCAACATAATCACCCACGTCTACGCGCAAATCGTCCACAAGGACTACTACATGCAAGAGGAGGACGATAGGACGCTGGCCTTCTTGGAGCGCAGGGTAACCTTGGACGACACTGTTCAGAAGCACGTTGAGCTCGCCGCCAACGCCGCTGCTTCTCACACGTCGGTTGGTGACCCGACGCACTAGGGCGTGAGGATGTCGTTGAACGTTGATGGATCCGTATGTATTTTTATCTTTCCGTCAAATCCATGTAGTAGTATATGATACTATAGTAATTATCTTACCTTTCGCATCAACTTCATAATTTTCATACGTACTCCATGCATGAACGGCGCCAGAACCAAACTTCTCATTACTCTAGGAAAAATCGTTATTTTCTATCCATCGGTCCGCCATGGAGCAGAACCAAATTTTACAAGTTACGAGTTCAAAAGGAAAAGCCTGTCGTGTTCGCGTCGCACCCCCACACGGTTGGTCCGGCACGCCGCTCAAGTGGGAATGCGTGCGGTGTTGCATTTTCACTTACAAGTGGGACCGCAGTTGAGCAAACCGAATATCGGCAAACCCCCACCCCGCCCATCGCGCGATGGCTGAGAAAACAGGAGGGAGAAGAGATGGTTGTAGCACGGACTCCAAGAAAATTGGTGTCGGATGGGACTCGTGTGGGTGGCGTGTGCCGTACTGCTAGACGTGAATGCTAGTTATGGCCCATGCTACCCCACTATATCGGGCCTATATCGAGGTACATAGAACAAATTTCCTAGAGTCCGTGCTCAGCCCTCCTCTATCTCTCTTCTCAGCCAGCCAGCGGACGTGCGGAGCCCATCGTCTGTTTGCTCACATGCGGCCCCACATCTCAGTAAAAACGCAAGAGGACCCACTGAACCTGCACATCTTTCACATCGATATGCTGTGATGAAAAACAAATCCAATAAAGATCTTCGGTGGATGCTTTTGGAGTTACGCAAGAGTAGTAAGATTCTATTTATAGTTTAACCCAAGATGCACATCTCGTGGCTTGAACTACCACTCTATTTTCTTTCATGACACGACCTGGATGCTGGATGTCCCACGTGTCGGCAAAAGGATAAAGAACCCGACCAAATCTTCGGTTCTGCTCTCGGATTAGACTAGTTGTGCTAACTTAAAATTTTTATTGTGTACTCCCTCCGTTCCAAAATACTTGACTTCTATTTGTCCAAAAATGGATGTACCTATATACTAAGACATGTCTAGATACATATATATTTTGACAAATAGAAGGCATGTATTGTGCAATGGAGGGAGTAGAATGGATGCAAGTTTTTGTATTGGGAAGAAGAGTACATCCATATATTGATAGAGCGCAATTTAGTAGATGTTCTATCACTTTTAGCTAGTATAGAATAGAGGCTAGACATGAGACTAGATGCGAGGAAGCAACGTGTACTTCTTTACACTCAAAGAAGAAAGAGGCACGCAAGATCGAGCCTCCGCAGATTAACAATGAATGCATCGAGAAGGCACTAATCCAACTTACAGGAGTACTAGTAAAATGTATTCTTGTGGTTCTTGTTTTCTTTGGTCTTGCTTTTATAGTCAAAATTATCGTTGGAGTTTGTGCAAAACGGAGGTCCGTTTGGGGTCATGCGTTGGAGTTAGCCTTACAAGTGGGACCGCAGTTAAGGAAACCGACTATCGGCAAACCCCCACCTCGCCCGCCGCGTGATAGCTGAAGTTAGAGAAACGACGAGGTTGAGGAGATTGCTCTCGCACGGACTCCAAGAAATAATATGGTGTCAGATGGATGTCGTGGTGGTGGCGTGTGCCGTACTCCTAGAGGTGAATGCTTGTTCTGGCCCATGCCACCCTACTACTCCTACTACTTACTCCTACTATACAGTATACTAGTATCGAGGATTCGAGGTGCAGGTTATGTACAACGAACACATTAACATATGGCTACAGTAAAAACACCCGCCCGACGCGCGAAGCATGTGAAGCTAGTACAAATAGTGTACTACTATTGTTGATTGGTCTCATCCGATAACCTGTTGCAATGCACGTACAATTATGTATTCGGAAAATATTTTTTTGCCTCGTCGCACCACTCACTCAGAGAAGCGACTCGAAAGCCATTCATAAATTAAGTAAGTTTATCACAGTCATATCATTTTATTACATAGAACAACAGGTCATCAACCCACATCGACAACGAGGATACATTATAAATACTAAAGTTTTCACCACACAACAAATAACAAGCCATGAAATGAACTTCAACTCAACCATTCCGCAGCGTTGGAAACGCTTGCTTTGAACCACAAGTGATTCTCTGGGACGGGCCATCCATTGTCGATCTGGAGACCAATGCAGGACTGATCATCCAGGCTGAAGCGGCCTACTATATCAGTACCAGGGTAGGGAACCACCCAAATGTCTGAGGTATAGACACAATTACTTCTCATAAATGTGTCAACAACAGTTGGATCGCCTTTCACCATCATCGGATAGTTTTGTCCAAGGAAGAGCGAGTTTTCTCCAAGACTATCAATTCTGTGCCAGGGAGAAGGAGTTGGCGCTAGCACCCTAGTATCCATCCCGAATACCATGCAACGGGTGTTGGAATAGGTCTGGAGAGTGCGACCATGGGAGACTACACCTGCTTCCTTAGCAGTAACATCATCAGTGGGCTGTATACACACAAGAAGAGGTGATCCATCGGAATTAGTTGCCAGGCGCCACAGAGTATATTGGTGCTGCTCGTCCTCATGCTCGTGATCATCACCATCGTCATCTCCCCCTTGGTTATAAAAATCCTCAAGTATAGGTGGTGGGATGTTCACAGGACCTTGGAAACACAAGAAGAAGGTTAATTAGTAAAGGGAAACTTGCTAACCTGCATGCATGTGGATGAAACAATTATAATTGCGGTGGAAGACAAATGTACTGAAACAACGAGGATGCCATGCAAAAACAGTGCCACGAGTGGTGGCAGCAAACACAAGGCCCTCGTATTCAATTGCATCACAGTACTCATCCGTGTACAAAAACTGATTTTTGAGCAATATCCATCGGGTGAAACCATCAAGGACGACAACAAGCTTGTCGAAGATAGCAACAACATCATAGTTTTTGTAATTCCAAGAGCGGTTGGGAACTCGACAAATTGCTATCTTCCATAGACGACAGTCACCATGATCATATTTGAACGTGCATACATTACCGGTGTGCTCAACCTCTAGGCAGTGTGCTAAGATTTTTGGAAGTGGAACCCGGTGACGAGTGTACACATTTACAAGTTCCCACTCGCAGGTGGACCCAATGTAAACAACCCAATCTCCATTTGCTCCCGCCCAAGCCTTGCCCTCAAGTGATGGCATCTTAACATCACACGTATCAGTATCAAGCGGCATCAACTTGCACAGGGCGAGGCCTCCGTCGTGCCGGCGCCAGTCATCAAGGTCACGGCGAAGAAGATAGGGGAGATCAAACCGCTCCTTGACCCTTGGGTTCCTTGCAATGATGTTATTAGTTGAGTCGAGAATGGGCTTGAACAAACCTGCCATGCTAGCCGAGGTGACGACGTCGCACCGATCAATGAGTTCCTCCACCACGTCATCTTTCAGATCGGGGCAAGAATAACGGGGTCGTTTCTGGCCTGTTCCCTCCATGGAGAAGACGATCGAATAATGGCAGAAGAAAGGGTGAAGGGCTGAAGGAAAATGGAGGAGGGAGAGGAAGAGCGTGCGACAGCAGTTCCAAATCGAGAGGGAAAGGCGAAGAGTCGGTGGACGGTTGTGAGTTTGACACGGTTCACGAAGAGGCACCCCGGCCTACACGTTCGTTCGGAAATACTCCTACTACTCGCTGTCGTCTCACTGATATGATGGAACGGGACCACATGTCAATGAAACATGGTGTGTAATTTCTCGTGCAAAATGCGATCTGACCGCGTTGGCCCAAGGTGCCGCATTAGTTATCGACCTTTATTTTTTTAATGACGTGCCGATCAGTTTTGAAGCACGACTAACTGGTATTGTACGCGGAGAAAATATAAACTAATCTACCACTACCCCACCTCCAGTACTAGTAGTATATAAAAGATATATAGGCTGGAGCTTCAACGCTTCCTTGCTAAGGGCTGCCCACTTGCTTCTCACACTACCACCCTCTCTCCAGATCTAAAAAAGACGGCCCCTCTCTCCCTCCTCACCGGTGGTCACAGATCCGTCGGGGAAGAAAAGGACGTGCAGCGTTGACGCACTCGTCATCGGCGAGTGAGGTCACGCACTGACGATAAGGCCGTCCTCTCAGACCTAGCGCCCGCGCGGGATGGCCTCCGTCCCCAAGCTTGCTGCCGTAGTGTGTGCGGAGGACGACGACCATGAGCGAAGCCACTTCCCGCCGACCCTTAGGTATGCTACCTCTTTTCAAGCCATAACCTTGTTCTGTTGCCCCATCTGCTACGTCGTTGCATGTGGATCTTTTTCCACTCCACCATCTTCCCAATTTGCTATCCTCTACTCTGCTGGCCACGCAGACGAAAACCATAATTTGCACTATTAAAGGAAACCCTACTTCATGTAGACCAATCCATGTCTGGGTTGAATAAGGAAAGGAAGGGAGACTGTACTGTCCAAGAGAGTAGGCATCGAACCCGCATCTAGGATGAAAAGGGGAAAATCCGTAGCTAAGGAACGAGTCTCGTGTTTCTTGGTTGAAGAAGGGTAGAAAGGCATGACAATGCAATAGAGAATGACCAGGTCGATCGGTTTGTTGTCCTTACATAGGAAAAAGGTGGCTAAAGAGAACAAAAATGGGACGTAATCCACATATGCTGCCTGGATATTTGTTGCTCTAGGCAACCATACCTCCCTCACCACTCTGCGTCCGTGGAGGTACATCGTACCGGTGCGCCCACTGTCCGAATGTGCCTCCCATGCTCGTTTATTGCCACTTTTTTTGCTGTTAGTATAACGCCAGCAGTCAAGTCAAGCAATGCTACTGCTAAAGTGATGCCACATTTAACTAATGCCTCTCTCAGTCTAATGCCACCCATAAATTTAAGCAATGCCATTTAATGTCACTGGATTATTTCAGGGTTAGCTGTTGATTGTGGATGTATTAAAGATTTTTCAGCTAAGGCGTTCTAATGCTGTTGCACAGCCAGTATACCAACGATGAAACTTGTTACTACCTTCAGATTTTTGCACTGTTAATGCTTATAGATTACATACCTCACTTTCATGAGATAAGTTAATTTTTTTGTACAGTGTCACCAAAATGCCAAGGCGCTGATGTCATTTTATTGTGGTTAAACTGCACATATAATTATGAAGACAAGAGGAAAGGTCAAGAGTGGGCACCTCCTCCTCCGGCTGTTCTCTTGAGGAGGTCTGTATGTTTGTCTCTAATGCCTGTCGACTACATACCTAACATCATGATGTAATGTTAAGTCATTTCCTTTTGTACAGTGTCACTGAATTGTCAAGGCAGTGATGGCATTTTATTTTAGTAGAACTGCACAAAATTTGCTTAAAAGAAGAGGAAAGGTCAAGAATGGCTCACTTTTCTGGAAAAAACTATGTATGCCTTCCTCACATCAGCCGTTGTTGCTTTATTTATTCCTTCAAACAGGTGGTTAGAAACAGTCTTGCTACATTTCCCCATTAAGAAATTGGAATGCTTATATTTGTGAGTCTATGCTTCAACTAGTGCCACTTTTAGAGTAATCACACTTTCAATATCTATGCAAACAGGGATGCTCGATTTTAGTGGAACTGCACAAAAAGTCCAACTGGTTCAACATTAGGAGCATGTTTTTTTCCAAACCTTTATATCAATTGGTGGCACTATGAGTTGTTCATTACGAAGGTACTACTACATGGTTTGCTACTATCTTGCTACTCTTTTTGTACTGTCATTAGATAGTAGTACTAGTGGTTTGCATGTGAATTTATTGGCAGGGTGGGCCTACATTGGAGGTGCAGGACAAGATTCAATGATTGGATGCTCAATTTCGGTTGTATCGATTTCACCTCTTCCATCACTGCGAGCATGGATATCCTTGGTCTGATGAAGAATAGGCGCTATATTTCTGCTCTGAACCAGCAAATCAATTCAGTATGAAATTGTCCAGGGCAAAACATAACCGTATCAGATTGTCCAGTGCAGAACATGACAGATGCTAAGCGGAAGAGGCATGTTTAAACCGAAAATACAAGGTGTGGTATATGTTTACTAGCTGCTTGATATTTGTGCAGATAGAGATGTCTGCCAGTTGCTATTTGGCAAACCAACAAAGTGCCCGCAATTTTGGTTGAACTGCACAAGAGAATAGTACAGTCACTGCATGCAGTGCCATTTGAAAATAGACACAGAAAGATTGGATAGTCACTTCATGGACTGTAGAAAAGTAGTACTGTACTATTTATTGGCCAACACTAGGTGCTTCATTGCTTTGGTCTGATTATACAATGGGCATCATTTTTCCTAAGTTGAAGTCTGTATTCCGAAAATAGTCTCGCCGTGTGATCGAGAGAAGACCAAATCATATTGCAGTGGATGTTCCTCCATCATGTGTGGTTCATTCTCATGGTTCCAGTTGTTGGTGAAATTACTTACATTTGCAAGAGGAATTGAAGACTTCACAAACAAATTTGTCTTTCAGTCTGTACTGAATGTTGGCCAAGAGAAGCATCCAAGTTAGTAGGAAGAACATATGTTTTTTCTAGATCTTTGCTTTTGGAGCTACATATTTGTATATGATCTGTGAATCATTGAGATGCATTAACATGTTGATCTTATGTATGGGAATCGTACTAGTTAGTTTTAGTTGCGACGCAAGATCCGAAGTGGCTGGTCTTTGCTTTTGGAGCTACATATTTGTATATGATCTGTGAATCATTGAGATGCATTAACAGTTACTTATTTCTGTTCGCTCAGTGTTTACAAGTTACTGATCGATCACTAGCTAGCTTACAAATGCGCTCCTGGCAGTTTTATTTGCGACGCAAGATGCGAAGTGGCAGTTTTTTGAATAAAAATGCCTACCTCTGAAGAAACTGACAAGCTACACTATCGATCCTACACGGATAAAAATGCCTACCTGTGAAGAAACTGACAAGCTACACTATCGATCCTACACGGATAAATAGCGGATCACGCACGTACTACCTTCTTTCCGGTTTGCAGGGATCAATTCAAGAAACGACCTACTTGATCCTACACGGATAAATAGCGGATCACGCATGTACTGGTACCTCCTTTCCGGTTTGCAGGGCTTAATTCAAACCTCTCACCAACCAAGGTACTCCCTCCGTCCGGGATTTATTAGTCCCGTGAGCAAAGCAGCAAGACCAAGGCATGGCAATAATTAACGGCATGCAGAAGTTTAAGCCTAATTAATTCCAGCGATTTAAGTGGCTGCATGCTGCTTCGCGTACTGCCTGCGAGCGATTCTGAGTGCCTGCATGCAGCCAGCCATAATTAAGGCAGCTAACTGATGCAAAAAAAGATATGCTTTAAATCCGTGGAATCATTATTGACAAGGAGGGAGATGATTCGAGTGCACTCGTTTGACCGCCATGCCGGCGTGCGACCCAGACGGGACGGGACGACACAGTCATAATTTCAGTTTCTCTAGTTTTCCACGGCAAGCTAGCGTGCTAAGCCATTATGCATTGAATTCTGATGACCCTCGCGCTACCTTCTGCCTATAAGTACTGTTTCCCGGCCTTCTCAGGTGCCACCGTGACCCAACTCGGCCCGACGTCGCTCACCACGTCCGCCATGCCCCCACCCGTCTGCGGTAGGCGACGCCGGAGGCGGTCACCACCGGAACTAGTGTTCGTGTTTTCACCGGAAGGCAGACGGAGGGAGTAGGCATTCTGTCTGTCTTTAGATGGCAATGCAGAGATCGAGGAGTTGTTGGAGCGCGACCGCATGGTGGAGGAGCAGGAGTTCTTGGAGCGCGACCGCCTGGCGGAGGAGCAGCGTGTCGCCGATTTGCGCCGCCAGTGGGATATGGAGCAGCAGCGCACCGACGCTCTCAGTCGCGAGAAGAGAGCCCGCAACTGGGCCGACTACGTGGAGGCCGGCGCCCGGCAAATAGGCCTGGAGGCTGTCGGGCACACACGCGTTCGCGACACCGATTTTTACTACCAGCCCGTCAAGTGGATTTCCCGCTTGGAAGCCGAAGCATCGGTGGAACATGCTGGCATGGAAAGGGCCAACGCGTGCGAGCAACGCGCCCTATCGCACCTCTGGCAAGTCCGAGGCGAGGCGAAGGACGCCGGTGCCGGCGCTTAGCATGGACAGCAGATGGCGGCCGGCATCGTCTAGTTAGCTAAGAGTAAGTTAGTACTTGTACGCTACTAGAGTGTTAGTGGGAGTAGTGAAGGAAATATGCCCTAGAGGCAATAATAAAGTTATTATTTATTTCCTTATATCATGATAAATGTTTATTATTCATGCTAGAATTGTATTAACCGGAAACATAATACTTGTGTGAATACATAGACAAACAGAGTGTCACTAGTATGCCTCTACTTGACTGGCTCGTTGATCAAAGATGGTTATGTTTCTAACCATAGACATGTGTTGTCATTTGATTAACGGGATCACATCATTAGGAGAATGATGTGATTGACATGACCCATTCCATTAGCTTATCACCCGATCAGTTAGTATGTTGCTATTGCTTTCTTCATGACTTATACATGTTCCTATGACTATGAGATTATGCAACTCCCGTTTGCCGGAGGAACACTTTGTGTGCTACCAAACGTCACAACGTAACTGGGTGATTATAAACGAGCTCTACAGGTGTCTCCGAAGGTACATGTTGGGTTGGCGTATTTCGAGATTAGGATTTGTCACTCGATTGTCGGAGAGTTATCTCTGGGCCCTCTCGGTAATGCACATCACATAAGCCTTGCAAGCATTGCAACCAATGAGTTAGCTGCGAGATGATGTATTACAAAACGAGTAAAGAGACTTGCCGGTAACGAGATTGAACTAGGTATTAAGATACTGACGATCGAATCTCGGGCAAGTTACATACCGATGACAAAGGGAACAACGTATGTTGTTATGTGGTCTGACCGATAAAGATCTTCGTAGAATATGTAGGAGCCAATATGAGCATCCAGGTTCCGCTATTGGTTATTGACCGGGGACGTGTCTCGGTCATGTCTACATTGTTCTCGAACCCGTAGGGTCCGCACACTTAACGTTACGATGATAGTTTCATTATGAGTTTATATATTTTGATGTACCGAAGGTTGTTCGGAGTCCCGGATGTGATCACGGACATGACGAGGAGTCTCGAAATGGTCGAGATATGAAGATTGATATATTGGAAGCCTATGTTTGGACATTGGAAGTGTTCCGGGTGAAATCGGCATTTTACCGGAGTACCGAGAGGTTATCGGAACCCCCCGGTAACCTAATTGGCCTTAATGGGCCTAGTGGAGGAAGAGGAGAGGAGGCCTAGGGGCTGCCGCGCACCCCTCCCCCCCCAAGTCCAAATTGGACAAGGAGGGGGGCGGCGCCCCCCCTTTCCTTTCCCCCTCTCTTCCTTCCCCCCAAGTCCCAATCCAACTAGGGAAAGGGGGGAGTCCTACTCCCGGTAGGAATAGGACTCCTCCGGCGCGCCTCCTCCTAGGGCCGGCCGCACCCCCCCTTGCTCCTTTATATACGAGGGCAGGGGGGCACCCCATGGACACACAAGTTGATCTTTGTGATCATTCTCTTAGCCGTGTGCGGTGCCCCCCTCCACCATAATCCTCCATAATATTGTAGCGGTGCTTAGGCGAAGCCCTGCGACGGTAGAACATCAAGATCGTCACCATGCCGTCGTGCTGACGGAACTCACCCCCGACACTTTGCTGGATCGGAGTCCAGGGATCGTCATCGAGCTGAACGTGTGCTAGAACTCGGAGGTGCCGTAGTTTCGGTGCTTGATCGGTCGGGCCGTGAAGACGTACGACTACATCAACCGCATTGTCATAACGCTTCCGCTATCGGTCTACGAGGGTACGTAGACAACACTCTCCCCTCTCGTTGCTATGCATCACCATGATCTTGCGTGTTCGTAGGAATTTTTTTGAAATTACTACGTTCCCCAACAGTGGCATCCGAGCCTGGTTTTATGAGTTGATGTTATATGCATGAGTAGAACACAAGTGAGTTGTGGGCGACATAAGTCATACTGCTTACCAGCATGTCATACTTTGGCGGCGGTATTGTTGGATGAAGCGGCCCGGACCGACATTAAGCGTACGCTTACGCGAGACTGGTTCTACCGACGTGCTTTGCACACAGGTGGCTGGCGGTTGTCAGTTTCTCCAACTTTAGTTGAACCGAGTGTGGCTATGCCCGGTCCTTGCGAAGGTTAAAACAGCACCAACTTGACAAACTATCGTTGTGCTTTTTTATGCCTAGGTAAGATTGGTTCTTGCTTAAGCCCGTAGCAGCCACGTAAAACTTGCAACAAACAAAGTAGAGGACGTCTAACTTATTTTTGCAGGGTATGTTGTGATGTGATATGGTCAAGACATGATGCTAAATTTTATTGCATGAGATGATCATGTTTTGTAACCGAGTTATCGGCAACTGGCAGGAGCCATATGGTTGCCGCTTTATTGTATGCAATGCAATCGCCCTGTAATGCTTTACTTTATCACTAAGCGGTAGCGATAGTCGTAGAAGCATAAGATGGGCGAGACGACAATGATGCTGCGATGGAGATCAAGGTGTCGCGCCGGTGACGATGGTGATCATGACAATTCTTCGAAGATGGAGATCACAAGCACAAGATGATGATGGCCATATCATATCACTTATATTGATTGCATGTGATGTTTATCTTTTATGCATCTTATCTTGCTTTGATTGACGGTAGCTTTTTAAGATGGTCTCTCACTAATTATCAAGAAGTGTTCTCCCTGAGTATGCACTATTGCGAAAGTTGTTCGTGCTGAGACACCACGTGATGATCGGGTGTGATAGGCTCTACGTTCAAATACAACGGGTGCAAAACAGTTGCACACGCGGAATACTCAAGTTAAACTTGACGAGCCTAACATATACAGATATGGCCTTGGAACACGGAGACCGAAAGGTCTAGCGTGAATCATATAGTAGATATGATCAACATAGTGATGTTCACCATTGAAACTACTCCATCTCACGTGATGATCGGACATGGTTTAGTTGATTTGGATCACGTGATCACTTAGAGGATTAGAGGGATGTCTATCTAAGTGGGAGTTCTTAAGTAATATGATTAATTGAACTTCAATTTATCATGAACTTAGTCCTGGTAGTATTAGCATATCTGTGTAGTAGATCAATAGCTCGTGTTTAGCTCCCCTGTTTTATTTTTGATATGTTCCTCGAGAAAACTAAGTTGAAAAATGTTAGTAGCGATGATGCAGATTGGATCCATGATCTGAGGATTATCCTCATTGCTGCACAGAAGAATTATGTCCTTGATGCACCGCTAGGTGATAGGCTTATTGCAGGAGCAGATGCAGACGTTATGAACATTTGGATAGCTCAATATGATGACTACTTGATAGTTTAGTGCACCATGCTTAACGGCTTAGAATCGGGACTTCAAAGACGTTTTGAACGTCATGGATCGTATGAGATGTTCCAGGAGTTGAAGTTAATATTTCAACCAAATACCCGAGTTGAGAAATATGAAGTCTCCAACAAGTTCTATAGCTAAAAGATGGAGGAGAATAGCTCAAGCAGTGAGCATGTGCTCAGATTGTCTAGGTACTACAATCGCTTGAATCAAGTGGGAGTTAATCTTCCAGATAAAATAGCGATTGACAGAATTCTCTAGTCACCATCACCAAGTTAGTAGAACTTCGTGATGAACTATAATATGCAAGGGATAACGGAAACGATTCCCAAGCTCTTCGTGATGCTAAAATCGACGAAGGTAGAAATCAAGAAAAACATCAAGTGTTGATGGTAGACAAGACCACTAGTTTCAAGAAAAGGGAAAAGGGAAGAATGGGAACTTTTAAGAAGAACGACAAGCAAGTTGCTGCTCAAGTGAAGAAACCCAAGTCTAGACCTAAGCCTGAGACTAAGTGCTTCTACTGCAAAGGGACTGGTCACTGGAAGCGGAACTGCCCCAAGTATTTGGCGGATAAGAAGGATGGCAAGGTGAACAAAGGTATATGTGATATACATGTTATTTATGTGTACCTTACTAATGCTCGCACTAGTGCTTGGGTATTTGATACTGGTTCTGTTTCTAAGAGTAGTAACTCGAAACGGGAGTTGCAGAATGAACAGAGACTAGTTAAGGGTGAAGTGACGATGTGTGTTGGAAGTGGTTCCAAGATTGATATGATCATCATCGCATACTCCCTATACTTTCGGGATTAGTGTTGAACCTAAATAAGTGTTATTTGGTGTTTGCGTTGAGCATGAATATGATTTGATCATGTTTATTGCAATACGATTATTCATTTAAGTAAGAGAATAAATTGTTGTTCTATTTACATGAATAAAACCTTATATGGTTACACACCCAATGAAAATGGTTCGTTGGATCTCGATCGTAGTGATACACATATTCATAATATTGAAACCAAAAAAAGATGCAAAGTTAATAACGATAGTGCAACTTATTTGTGGCACTGCCGTTTAGGTCATATTGGTGTAAAGCGCATGAAGAAACTCCATGCTGATGGGCTTTTGGAATCACTTGATTATGAATCACTTGATGCTTGTGAACCATGCCTCATGGGCAAGATGACTAAGACACCGTTCTCCGGAACAATGGAGCGAGCAACTGACTTATTGGAAATAATACATACTGATGTATGCGATCCGATGAGTGTTAAGGCTCGCGGCGGTTATCGTTATTTTCTGACCTTCACACATGATTTGAGCAGATATGGGTATATCTACTTGATGAAACATAAGTCTGAAACATTTGAAAAGTTCAAAGAATTGTAGAGTGAAGAGGAAAATCATCATGACAAGAAAATAAGGTTTCTACGATCTGATCGCGGAGACAAATATTTGAGTTACGAGTTTGGTCTTCAATTAAAACAATGTGGAATAGTTTCACAAACTCATGCCACATGGAACACCATAGCATAATGGTGTTGAACGTCATAACCGTACTTTATTGGATATAGTGCAATCTATGATGTTTCTTACCGATTTACCACTATCGTTTTGGGGTTATGCATTAGAGACAGCTGCATCCACGTTAAAAGGGCACCATCATAATCCATTGAGACGACGCCTTATGAACTGTGGTTTGGGAAGAAACCAAAGTTGTCGTTTCTTACAGTTTGGGGTTGCGATGCTTATGTGAAAAAGTTTCATCCTGATAAGCTCAAACCCAAACCGGAGAAATATGTCTTCATAGAATACCCAAAGGAAACTGTTGGGTACACCTTCTATCACAGATCCAAAGGCAAGAAATTCCTTGCTAAGAACGAAACCTTTCTAGAGAAGAAGTTTCTCTCGAAAGAAGTGAGTGGGAGGAAAGTAGAACTTGATGAGGTAATTGTACCTGCTCCCTTATTGGAAAGTAGTTCATCACAGAAATCTGTTCCTGTGACTACTACACCAATTAGTGAGGAAGCTAATGATCATGATCATGTAACTTCAGATCAAGTTACTACCGAATCTCGTAGGTAAACCAAAGTGAGATCCGTACCAGAGTGGTACGGTAATCCTGTTCTGGAAGTCATGTTACTAGACCATGACGAACTTGCAAACTATGAGGAAGCAATGATGAGCCCAGATTCCGCGAAATGGCTTGAGGCCATGAAATCTGAGATGGGATCCATATATGAGAACAAAGTATGAACTTTGATTGACTTGCCCGATGATCAGTGAGTCATTAAGAATAAATGTATCTTCAAGAGGAAGACGGACGTTGATAGTAGTGTAACTATCTACAAAGCTAGAATTGTCGCAAAAGGTTTCGACAAGTTCAAGGAGTTGACTACGATGAGACCTTCTCACTCGTAGCGATGCTTAAGTCTGTCCGAATCATGTTAGCAATTGCCGCATTTTATGAAATCTGGCAAATGGATAACAAAACTGCAATCCTTAATGGATTTCTTAAAGAAGAGTTGTATATGATGCAACCAGAAGGTTTTGTCAATCCTAAAGGTGCTAACAAAATATGCAACCTCCAGCGATCCATCTATGGATTGGTGCAAAGCATCTCGGAGTTGGAATATAAGCTTTGATGAGTTGATCAAAGCATATAGTTTTATACAGACTTGCGGTGAAGCCTGTATTTACAAGAAAGTGAGTGGGAGCACTACAACATTTCTGATAAGTATATGTGAATGACATATTGTTGATCGGAAATAATGTAGAATTATTCTGCAAAGCATAAAGGAGTATTTAAAAGGAGTTTTTCAAAGAAAGACCTCGGTGAAGCTACTTACATATTGAGCATCAAGATCTATAGAGATAGATCAAGACACTTGATAAGTTTTTTCAATGAGTACATACCTTGACAAGATTTTGAAGTAAGTTGAAAATGGAACAGTCAAAGAAAGAGTTCTTGCCTGTGTTACAAGGTGTGAAATTGAGTAAGACTCAAAACCCGACCACGGCAGAAGATAGAAAGAGAATGAAAGTCATTCCCTATGCCTTGGCCATAGGTTCTATAAAGTATGCCATGTTGTGTACCAGATCTATTGTATACCCTACACTGATTTTGGCAAGGGAGTACAATAGTGATCTAGGAGTAGATCACTGGACAGCGGTCAAAATTATCCTTAGTGTAATAAGGATATGTTTCTCGATTATGGACATGACAAAAAGGTTCATCGTAAAGGGTCACGTCGATGAAAATTTTGGCACTGATCCAGATGACTCTAAGTCTCAGTCTAGATACATATTGAAAGTGGGAGCAATTAGCTAGAGTAGCTCTGTGCAGAGCATTGTTGACATAAAAATTTGCAAAATACATACGGATCTGAATATGGCAGACCCGTTGACTAAACTTCTCTCACAGGCAAAATATGATCACACCTTAGTACTCTTTGGGTGTTAATCACATAGCGATGTGAACTAGATTATTGACTCTAGTAAAACCGTTTGGGTGTTGGTCAC
Organism: Aegilops umbellulata; assembly: GCA_032464435.1. Taxonomy (NCBI): domain Eukaryota; kingdom Viridiplantae; phylum Streptophyta; class Magnoliopsida; order Poales; family Poaceae; genus Aegilops; species Aegilops umbellulata. Next base: position 328,522,865 of record CP136056.1, on the reverse strand, counting down.
ATGACGATGTGAACTATGGGTGTTAATCACATGGTGATGTGAACTCTTTGTGTTAAATCACATGGGGACGTGAACTAGATTATTGACTCTAGTGCAAGTGGGAGACTGAAGGAAATATACCCTAGAGGAAATAATAAAGTTATTATTTATTTCCTTATATCATGATAAATGTTTATTATTCATGCTATAATTGTATTAACCGGAAACATAATACTTGTGTGAATACATAGACAAACAGAGTGTCACTAGTATGCCTCTACTTGACTGGCTTGTTGATCAAAGATGGTTATGTTTCCTAACCATAGACATGTGTTGTCATTTGATTAACAGGATCACATCATTAGGAGAATGATGTGATTGACATGACCCATTCCATTAGCTTAGCACCCGATCATTTAGTATGTTGCTATTGCTTTCTTCATGACTTATACATGTTCCTATGACTATGAGATTATGCAACTCCCGTTTGTCGGAGGAACACTTTGTGTGCTACCAAACGTCACAACGTAACTGGGTGATTATAAAGGAGCTCTACAGGTGTCTCCGAAGGTACATGTTGGGTTGGCGCATTTCGAGATTAGGATTTGTCACTCCGATTGTCGGAGAGGTATCTCTGGGCCCTCTCGGTAATGCACATCACATAAGCCTTGCAAGCATTGCAACTAATGAGTTAGCTGCGAGATGATGTAATACGAAACGAGTAAAGAGACTTGTCGGTAACGAGATTGAACTAGGTATTAAGATACTGACGATCGAATCTCGGGCAAGTAACATACCGATGACAAAGGGAACAACGTATGTTGTTATGCGGTCTGACCGATAAAGATCTTCGTAGAATATGTAGGAGCCAATATGAGCATCCAGGTTCCGCTATTGGTTATTGACCAGAGACATGTCTCGGTCCTGTCTACATTGTTCTCAAACCCCCGTAGGGTCCACACGCTTAACGTTACGATGACAGTTTCATTATGAGTTTATATATTTTGATGTACCGAAGGTTGTTCGGAGTCCCGGATGTGATTACGGACATGACGAGGAGTCCCGAAATGGTCGAGAGATGAAGATTTATATATTGGAAGCCTATGTTTGACCAGAGAAGTGTTCCGGGTGAAATCGGCATTTTACCGGAGTACCGAGAGGTTATCGGAACCCCCCGGTAACCTAATGGGCCTTAATGGGCCTAGTGGAGGAAGAGAGAGGAGGCCTAGGGGCTGCCGCGCGCCCCTCCCCCCCAAGTCCGAATTGGACAAGGAGGGGGGCGGCGCCCCCCTTTCCTTTCCCCCCTCTCTTCCTTCCCCCCAAGTCCTAATCCAACTAGGGAAAGGGGGGGGAGTCCTAATCCCGGTAGGAATAGGACTCCTCCGGCGCGCCTCCTCCTAGGGCCGTCCGCACCCCCCATTGCTCCTATATATATGGGGGCAGGGGGGCACCCCATGGACACACAAGTTGATCTTCGTGATCGTTCTCTTATCCGTGTGCGGTGCCCCCCTCCACCATAATCCTCGATAATATTGTAGCAGTGCTTAGGCGAAGCCCTGCGACGGTAGAACATCAAGATCGTCACAACGCCGTTGTGCTGACGGAACTCATCCCCGACACTTTGCTGGATCGGAGTCCGGGGATCATCATCGAGCTGAACGTGTGCTAGAACTCGGAGGTGCCGTAGTTTCGGTGCTTGATCGGTCGGGCCGTGAAGACGTACGACTACATCAACCGCATTGTCATAACACTTCCGCTATCGGTCTACGAGGGTACATAGACAACACTCTCCCCTCTCGTTGCTATGCATCACCATGATCTTCGTGTGCGTAGGATTTTTTTGAAATTACTACGTTCGCCAACAAGTAGATAGTTTAGATAGTTAACTTGGCTATGATGGTTGTCAACGTGGAAGTTCAGTACTCTATATGTGGATCAGACCTGTTACTTTGCTCTGAATGTTGAACTTTCCGTTTGAACGTATGGAATGGGCTGTTATTTTTTTAAATGGGTTTTATTTGTCCTCCACGGTTTAGAGGCTGACTTATGGGCCTAGCAAGTTGATGCGTACATAATCAGGAGATGATTGTACGTGGAGAGGATGACAGCAGGGACCCGCCAAGGTCATGGCAGTACGCAAGCAAGTGCCTCCTTATTTCAAGCCAATAAAAAAATGGCTCCTCCTAGTGGATTTCTAACATCTGGGTCCCATGTCGTTGTCAACGTAGTCAATAAACGAGAGAATTGCACAACGAGCGCCTGACACCAGGGACCCAGCAGCTCGCCCAGTTATTTTTGTTTTGGGTTAAATTTGATAAATGCCCCTCCAAATCTGGTGTATCCGAGAAATGCCACTGCAGTTTCCAAACTTTGAAAAATGCCATTTCATGCCATTTCTAGTGGCATTTTTCGAAGTCTGGAGTGGCGTTTTTCAAAGTTTGCAAAAATTGCAGTGGCATTTTTGAAAGTTTGGAAATTGCAGTGGCATTTTTATGAATCGCCATAATTGGAGTGGCATTTATCTAGTTTGTTTTTGAGACGGAAGCAGGGTGTCAACTGGGCTGTGCGGGGCACTTTGGCCTGTCTAGACAACCTTTTCTTTTATGTTTACCACAGACCAGCCCAGTAGTTTTTTTCTTTGTGAAAATGGCTAGCCCAGTTTTTTTGTGATTTGTCAAGTAAGTCACTTTATCAGGCCTGTTGGGCTGCAAATCTTTCAAGACGATGAGAGCTTCATTCGGCTGGCCGAGAAAATGCCTATCAGTAATGAGAAATGGGTTGTACATTTTTAAAACACATCAAACCGACAATTACTTTCAAATATCTTTTTTTCATTTCGAGATTTTAAATTGCATTGATTTTTATGCGTGGACAATTTATTGGATTTTGTATTGATATACATTTATTTTTAAAATCAGTCTGAATGTGACTCGAAATTTTGGCATTAAAAACAGTTCAGACCGCACTGACATATGCAAAATTTCGTATAATTTTTTAACCGTGGCCACAATATGGTCTGTAATGCTAACATAAAGAATATGGGCTCCAAAAAACCCGTAAGAATTAGAAAATGGGCTGTAAATTATTTGAAATAATGGCAGATGGGTTGTATGTTGTTTTCCACAGATTTGAGGCTTTCCACAGATGGCATGTGTACTGTTGGATGTCCATCCAACGGTTTTTTTGACTATTTACTGTAGAGCAACAGCCCCACAGTCCTTTTATTCCAGAAATTTTTGCCCAGGCCTGTTTAAATTCGCTCCCACCGGGAGTCAAACCCAGGACCTGAGGTGCTACTAAGGACACTTCAACCAGTAGGCTACAAGCCAGTTCACATGTCCATCCAATGGTCGTCGTGCTTCTTCAATCTTTGCTCTTCCTGCTCCAGCCGCTAAAACAAGCGCCGGCGGGACTGCCTGCTCCCTCCTCCCCGCGGCTGGCTGTGCTGCCGCGCAGGCCTCACCGCACCAACATACTCCCATCGCTGGCCTAGCCATCCCTCTACTCACCCACACCTGCTGTTATTCTCCGGCGACGGCAGACGAACCAATAAACCCTCGTACAGTCGTACTTCCCTCCACGTGGGAAACAAAAACAACGGTCGAGTCTTTCCTGCCTCCGTGTTGTTCCCTTCCTAGGCCTCACCGTTGTCCACCGCCCTGGTGCTCTCGGCATGGCGTGGTCAGCGTGGTCAACGACCGACATGCATCTGAAGTGGGCTGTACGTGGAGAGGCAGACAACTGGGTCCACGGCCGCACGCAAGGAAATGCCTCCTTATTACGCGCAAAATAATGATTTCCTCCACCTCACATCTGGGACCCACCGAAACGGCCTCTGTATTTCGCGAAAAAAACGTTACCGCCGCTGACAGCTCGGACCCACCAGCTATATCTTCGCATGCAAGGAAGTGCCTCCTTATTACGCACAAAAAATGAATACTCCCCCTGCTAGCTGGGACCCAGAATAGTGGGCCTACTAAGTTGACGGGGACGAAGGGCTTTGTCAACTTAGTCAATATGCACGATTCTAGCTTGACTGACCGTACGGTGTCCATCCAACGGCCGTAGTGCTTCTTCAACCTCTGGTCTTCTTGCTCCAGCCGCCCAAAGCAGCGCCGGTCGTGCCGCCTGCTCCTGCCTCCCGTGGCCGGCTGTGCTACCGCGGAGACCTCACCGCCCCCATACTACTCCCACCGCTGGCCAGGCCATCCCTCCACTCCACTCACCCACAACCCCTGTTGCGACGGCAGCGCAACCGAACCAGTGAACCCTTGTACTCCTCTCCGCGTTCACATCCATTGCCGCGTCTTCCCCGGCTCCGCGTCGTCCCCTTCCTAGGCCTCACCGTCGTCCACCGCTGTGGTGCTGTCGGCGCGGCGTGGTCAATGTGGTCAACGACCGAATTTCATCGGAAGAATACTGTACGTGGAGAGGCTGACAGCTGGGTCCACAGCAGCCGCAAGGAAGTGCCTCCTTATTACGCGAAAAATAATTATTCCTCCACCTAACAGCGGGGACCCATCGGACGCCCACCAATATATCGCGAAAAAAACGTTTGCCCCTGACTGCTGGGACCCTCCCGACGGGCCACCGTATTTCGCAAAAAAAATGCTCCCCCTGCTGTCAGCTCGGACCCATCGGAAGTGCCTCCTTATTACGCACAAAAAAAATGAATACCCCCTACTAGCTGGGACCCACCTTGGTGGGAGGCTGACTTGTGGGCCTACTAAGTTGACGGGGACGGGGGGCTTTGTCAACTTAGTCAATAGGCACGATTCTAGCTCCAGTGACCGTTCGATGTCCATCCAACGGCCGTCGTGCTTCTTCAACCTCTGGTCTTCTTGCTCCAGCCGCCCAAACCAGCGTCGGTCGTGCCTCGTGCTCCTGCCTCCCGTGGCCGGCTGCGATGCGGCGGAGACCTCACCACCCCCTACTACTCCCACCACTGGCCAGGCCACCCCTCTACTCACCCATACCCCCTGTTACTCTGCGGCGACGGCAGCGTCACACTGCAGCGAACCAGTGCCCTCGTACTCCTCTACGCGTGGGCATCGACTGTCGCGTCTTCCCCGGCTCCGCGTCGTCCCCTTCCTAGGCCTCGCCATCATCCACCGCCCAGGTGCTCTCGGCGCGGCGTGGTCAACGTGGTCAAGGAACGACTTCCATCGGACGTGGACTGTACGTGGAGAGGCTGACAGCTGGGTCCACGACCGCAGCAAGGAAGTGCCTCCTTATTATGTGTAAAATAATTATTCCTCCACCTGACAGCGGGGACCCACCGGACGGGCCACTGTATTTCGCGAAAAAAACATTTGCCCCTGACTGCTGGAACCCACCAGCTACATCTTCGCACGCAAGGAAGTGCCTGACAGTCGGAACCCACCTGGTCGAAGCGTACGTAGCGTTGTCATTCTGGTCACGAACGTGTACGTACATATATACTGGTGGATGTAGAGGCGTGCACGTGTCGTAGTAGAGGCGCGCACGTAGCATGTACACGTACGTACAACAACCAGGGTGCAAGAAAGAAAATATGGCCACGTATGTACATACGGGCATGGTCTCGAACGCCTACTCGCGCATACGTACGGCCAGGGCTCGTGTACATGGTTGGGTCGGAATGGAGAAACAACGTCATCGTCATGTTCATGGGGAGGCAACGAAATGCGTGGTCGTGTTCATCGGGAGGGCTTGGACGGAACAGGAGATGGAAATGAGGCCTGGCGTACTGCACAACAGAGGAAACGGACCTCCTACGTTCGGAACGCGGTCCTGTTGATCGGGAGGGGTCCGGCGTACTGCAAAACGGAGGAAACGGACCGCCTACGGTCGAAACGGGGGTCCTGTTGATCGGGAGGGGTGTGGCGTACCGCAAAGCGGAGGAAACGGGCCTCCTACGATCGAAACGGGGGTCCTGTTCATCGGGAGGGGTGTGGCGTACCGCAAAACGGGACTCCACGGGATTCTGTTCATCTCCACCGTCGACACCCTCCAGCCTCCACAAGCTACTGTTCATCTACCGTCGACCTACTCCAGCCTCCACGGGCTCCTGATTATCCAGCCTCCACCGCGCGCTACTCCACCGGCTACTGTTCAACCACCCCTCCACCGTCCACTGTTCATCCAGCCCTCCACACCACGGGGTCCTGTTCAACCACCCCTCCACGGGCACCCCTCCATCGTATACTGTTCATCCAGCCCTCCACACCACAGGGTCATGTTCAACCACCCCTCCACCATCTACCGTTCATCCAGCCCTCCACACCAAGGGGTCCTGTTCAACCACCCCTCCACGGGCACCCCTCCACCATCTACTGTTCATCCAGCCCTCCACACCACGGGGTCCTGTTCATCCACCCCTCCACGGGGCACCCCTCCACCGTCTACTATTCATCCAGCCCTCCACCACACCACGGGGTCCTGTTCATCCAGAGGCAACGCCGCCGCTCACTGTTCATCCAACCCCCCCCCCCCCCCCGCAACGCTCACTGTTCATCTCATCGATCGGCTTCAGTTAGCAGTATTAGCGAAGGAATCGCTCGATCGGGTTCAATTAACAGCCATCGATCGATCGCTCGGGTTCAGTAACGCGTAGCCTGCAGTGCAATCGCTCGGGTTCAGTTAGAGCCCAACGCCTCGCTCGGGTTCAGTTAGAGTCAACGCCTCGCACACACGCGCGTACGTGTACGAGAGAAACGCGCATCGCTCGGCCCCCGACCTCCCACCGTAACCGGGAACTCCCCGAAATTTTCCTCCCCCTTGCTTCTACCACGGTTTTTTTCCGTCATGGAAGGTCCAAAGAATGTCATGCAGCTGCGTCTCTGGCCCACCCAGGACGAAAAGCCCATTTTCTGTCATGATGTTTTGTCTTAGAAGTAGGATCCCACCACATCTATGATGATACCGGGTTTTGTCACAATTATCGTCATAGAAGTGTCATATGTATGACAGAAAAAAAATTCGTTCGGCCCAAAATGTCACGGATGTGTCTTTTTTTTGTAGTGCTGCGTGCGAATCACGTCGGTAGAATCAGTCTCGCGTAAGCGTACGCGTAATGTCGGTCCGGGCCGCTTCATTCAACCATACCGCCGAATCAAAGTATGACATGCTGGTAAGCAGTATGACTATTATCGCCCACAACTCACTTGTGTTCTACTCGTGCATATAACATCTACGCATTGACCTGGCTCGGATGCCACTGTTGGGGAACGCAGTAATTTCAAAAAAAAAATCCTACGCACACGCAAGATCATGGTGATGCATAGCACCGAGAGGGGAGAGTGTTGTCCACATACCCTCGTAGACCGAAAGCGGAAGCATTATGACAACGCGGTTGATGTAGTTGTACGTCTTCATGATCCGACCGATCCTAGTACCGAAAGTACGGCACCTCCGCGATCTGCACACGTTCAGCTCGGTGACGTCCCACGAACTCTCGATTCAGCTGAGTGTCGAGGGAGAGCTTCATCAGCACGACAGCATGATGATGGTGACGATGAAGCTACTTGCGCAGGGCTTCGCCTAAGCACTGCAACGATATGACCGAGGTGGATTATGGTGAAGGGGGCACCGCACACGGCTAAGAGATCAATGATCAACTTGTGTGTCTATGGGGTGCCCACCTCCCCCGTATATAAAGGAGTGGAGGAGGGGGAGGGCCGACCCTCTATGGCGCGCCCTGGAGGAGTCCTACTCCCATCGGGAGTAGGATTCCCCCCTTCCCTAGTTGGACTAGGAGAGAAAGACGGGGGAGAGAGGGAGGAAGGAAAGGGGGGTGCCGCCCCCCCTTCCTAGTCCAATTCGGACCAGAGGGGGTGCGCGTCCTGCCCTGGCTGCTCCTCTCTCTCTCCACTAAGGCCCATTAGGGCCCATATACTCCCCGGGGGTTTCCGGTAACCCCCAGGTACTCCGGTATATGTCCGAACTCACTCGGAACCATTTCTATGTCCAAACATAGGCTTCCAATATATCAATCTTTATGTATCGACCATTTTGAGACTCCTTGTCATGCCCGTGATCACATCCGGGACTCCGAACAACCTTCGATTCATCAAAACACATAAACTCATTATAGCGATCATCACCGAACGTTAAGCGTGCGGACCCTATGGGTTCGAGAACTATGTAGACATGACCGAGACACGTCTCTTGTCAATAACCAAAAGTGGAACCTGGATGCTCATATTGGCTCCCACATATTCTACGAAGATCTTTATGGGTCAAACCGCATAACAACATACATTGTTCGCTTTGTCATCGGTATATTACTTGCCCGAGATTCGATCGTCGGTATCTCAATACCTAGTTCAATCTCGTTACCGGCAAGTCTCTTTACTCGTTCCGTAATGCATCATCCCGCAACTAACTCATTAGTCACATTGCTTGCAAGGCTTATAGTGATGTGCATTACCGAGAGGGCCCAGAGATACCTCTCTAACAATCACCATGAAAAATCCTAATCTCGATCTATGCCAACTCAACAAGTACCATCTGAGACACCTGTAGAGCACCTTTATAATCACCTTGTTACATTGTGACATTTGGTAGCACACTAAGTGTTCCTACGGTATTCGGGAGTTGCCTAATCTCATAGTCATAGGAACATGTATAAGTCATGAAGAAAGCAATAGCAATATACTAAACGATCAAGTGCTAAGCTAACATAATGGGTCAAGTCAATCACATCATTCTCTAATGATGTGATCCCGTTAATCAAATGACAACTCATGTCTATGGCTAGGAAACTTAACCATGTTTGATTCAATGAGCTAGTCAAGTAGAGGCATACTAGTGACACTCTGTTTGTCTATGTATTCACACATGTACTAAGTTTCCGATTAATACAATTCTAGCATGAATAATAAACATTTATCATGATATAAGGAAATATAAATAATAACTTTATTATTGCCTCTAGGGCATATTTCCTTCAACCGGGGCAATGCTCTAATAATGATGATCATCACACTTTTATTTACTTAGAACTCAATATTACAACTCGATACTAGAACAAAAATATGACTCTATATGAATGCCTCCGGCAGTGTACTGGGATGTGCAATGATCTAACATAGCAATGAAATCAAGAAACGGACAAGCCATGAAAACATCATGCTAGCTATCTTACGATCATGCAAAGCAATATGACAATAAATGCTCAAGTCATGTATATGATGATGATGGAAGTTGCATGGCACTATATCTCGGAATGGCTATGGAAATGCCATGATAGGTAGGTATGGTGGCTGTTTTCAGGAAGATAGAAGGAGGCTTATGTGTGATAGAGCGTATCGTATCACGGGGTTTAGATGCACCGGCGAAGTTTGCACCAACTCTTGAGGTGAGAAAGGGCAAGGCACGGTACCAAAGAGGCTAGCAATGATGGAAGGGTGAGAGTGCGTATAATCCATGGACTCAACAGTAGTCATAAATAACTCACATACTTATTGCAAAAATCTATTAGTCATCAAAACAAAGTACTATGTGCATGCTCCTAGGGGGATAGATTGGTAGGAAAAGACCATCGCTCGTCCCCGATCACCACTCATAAGGAAGACAATCAATAAATAAATCATGCTCCGACTTCGTTATATAACGGTTCACCATACGTGCATGCTACGGGAATCACAAACGTGAACACGAGTATTTCTACAATCCACAACTACCCACTAGCATGACTCTAATATCACCACCTTTATATCGCAAAACTATTGCAAGGAATCAAACATATCATATTCAGTGATCTACAAGTTTTATGTAGGATTTTATGACTAACCATGTGAATGACAAATTCCTGACATCTCTCTAAATATATATAAGTGAAGAAGGAGAGTTTAATTCTTCTACAAAATATATGCCCACGCTCTAACAAATATAAGGTAAGCAAAAGAGCATTCTACAAATGGCGGTTTTCTATGTGAAGAGAAACATGCAATCCAAACTTCAAATGATATAAGTGAAGCACATGAAGCATTCTATAAAGCCATACTCAAAAGTTATAAGTGAAGTGCAAAGAGCATTCTATAAATCAACCATGGACTATCTCATACCATCATGGTGCATCAAATAAAAGTGAAAACTAAATGCCAAAGACGCTCCAAGATTTTCACATATCACATGAACGAAACGAAACCGAAAACATACCAATATTTGTTGAAGAAAGATGGGATGCCTTCCGGGGAATTCCCAAACTTAGACTCTTGAGTCTCCTTGAATATTTACTTGGGGTGCCTTGGGCATCCCTAAGCTTGAGCTCTTGCCTCTCCTCCTTCTCCTCATATCGAGACCTCCTCGATCTTTGATCACTTCATCCACACAAAACTCAACAGAAAGCTCGGTAAGATCCATTAGTATAATAAAGCAAATTACTACTTAAGTACTGTTGCAAACCAATTCATATTTTGTTTTTTCACTGTAGATACTGTAATATAACTTTCCATGGCTTAATCCACTGATAGAAATTGAAACTTTCATCAAAACAAGCAAACTATGCATCAAAAACAGAGCCTGTCTTAAACAGGACAGTCTGTAGTAATCTGAACATTCACCATACTTCTGTTACTCCAAAAATTCTGCAAAAATAGGAAAAAAATAAACAATTTGGATATAAAGACAGTTCAGAAAGTTTCAGAACCGTTTGACTTTCCAGTAAGAAATGTAAAATCGCGCACTAGATCCAAAGTTTCTGTTTTGCACCGCACAAACCAACAAGCAATGTAAACATTCTAAAGGAAAATCTTGGCACATTGTTTTTGTTTTTAAGCTTTACAAAAGCACACAATAGAAATAAATGACTCTCTAAATCTTCCAGGTTGTCTCCCTAAAGCACACAATGTAAACATTCTAAACGTGTACCACAACCAGCGCTGAAGACCCGTGAACGACTACCGACGACCCTCCAAGTTCGTCCATGATTGCCATGTACAACTGCCATCGCCATGAACAATTACTTCCACTACATCGCGAGAACGGCTACTTCCATCTACGAACTCGATCCGGTCCGAATGCACGCTTCGAAGGTATAACCGCCGAGACGATGACCTGTGGACGAATGCATATGGTATGAGATGCTCGTGTTTGCACCATGTCCGAGTTGTCGTTGCACGTTCCTCCTCGTTTGCCATGCCGTCGACCCGTGGGAACCCAGAGGGATCACCCCACCATCTTTTGCATGTTCCGCACATCCGCACACTTGCTCTTCTACACCGGTATCTCAATGAGTTGTCGGATTATCGGAATGTTGTCGTGGCACCATTTCCATTGTTGTTGCTGTGGCATCCTTTTCATTCCTCCACGATGACAAATGCTTCATAAAATGCTCATGTCATCATTTTCTTAAAATCGCATATAACTTGCATATGTCATCCGTATCATGATAACAACATTTAAAATGTTTAAAATTGTTTTTGCATTAAATTGCTAAATGACATGAGGATTTGCCGGAATTGTTGTTTGATATTTCCGACCTCATTTCAGTTTCCTAAAATGTGTAGCTTACTTATGCCTCACTTCTTGCCATGTTAACCCACATTTAATATTGTTGAGAGCATAAACGAGAGTTATTAACTAAATAATTAAATGTGGTGTTTCTCCAATATGCAACCCGTTGCATATTGACCTCCACTTAACTTGTAGTATTGTTTCTTGCAATTTTCCATGCCATGCCTCATTAAACCGGACATGCATCATATTTGATTGTGCATCATGCCATGTTTATGCTTGTGTGTTTACCATGTTGCTTGCTTCTTTCTGGTTGCTTCTCTCGTTAGCTTCGGTTTCGTTACGGAGTTGTGAGGATCCATTCGACTACGTTGGTTCGTCTTCTTCATGGATTCGATCTTATTCCTAGCGGAATCTCAGGCAAGATGACCATTACCCTCGATATCACTTCTATCTTTGCTTGCTAGTTGTTTGCTCTATCACTATGTTGCGCTACCTACCACTAGTTTATCATGCCTCCCATTTTGCCATGTCAAGCCTCTAACCCACCTTCCTAGCAAACCGTTGTTTGGCTATGTTACCGCTTTTGCTCAGCCCCTCTTATAGCGTTGTTAGTTGCAGGTGAAGTTGAAGATTGTTCCTTGTTGGAACATGATGATCTTGGGATATCACAATATCTCTTATTTAATTAATGCATCTATATACTTGGTAAAGGATGGAAGACTCAGCCTTATGCCTCGTGTTTTGTTCCACTCTTGCCGCCCTAGTTTCCGTTTACCGGTGTTATGTTCCTTGATTTTGCGTTCCTTACGCGGTTGGGGTTATGGGACCCCCTTGACAGTTCGCTTTGAATAAAACTCCTCCAGCAAGGCCCAACCTTGGTTTTACATTTGCCTCACCTAAGCCTTTTTCCCTTGGGTTTCCGGAGCCCGAGGGTCATCTCTATTTTAACCCCCCGGGCCAGTGCTCCTCTGAGTGTTGGTCCGAACCAAGCCGCCTGCAGGGCCACCTCGGGGAAACTCGAGGGCTCGTTTTACTCGTAGCTTGTCTCATCCGGTGTGCCCTGAGAACGAGATATGTGCAGCTCCTATCGGGATTTGTCGGCACAGTCGGGTGGTCTTGCTGGTCTTGTTTTACCATTGTCGAAATGTCTTGTAACCGGGATTCCGAGACTGATCGGGTCTTTCCGGGAGAAGGAATATCCTTCGTTGATCGTGAGAGCTTGTGATGGGCTAAGTTGGGACACCCCTGCAGGGTATAAACTTTCGAAAGCCGTGCCCGCGGTTATGTGGCAGATGGGAATTTGTTAATGTCCGGTTGTAGAGAATTTGACACTTGACTTAATTAAAATGCATAAAACGCGTGTGTAGCCGTGATGGTCTGTTTTCGGCGGAGTCTGGGAAGTGAACACGGTTTGGGTTATGTATGAACGTAAGTAGTTTCAGGATCACTTCTAGCTTCTCGACCGTTGCGTTGCTTCTCTTCTAGCTCTTATTTGCGTATGTTAGCCACCATATCTGCTTAGTGCTTGCTGCAACTCCACCTCATTACCCCATCCTACCCATAAGCTTAAATAGTCTTGATCTCGTGGGTTTTGAGATTGCTGAGTCCTCATGACTCAAAGATACTACCAAAATAGTTGCAGATGCCAATGATACCAGTGCAGGTGACGCAACCGAACCTAAGTGGGAGTTCGACGAGGACCTTGGTTGTTCCTATGTTTTTGTTTCCTGTTGATCAGTAGTGGAGCCCAGTTGGGATGATTGGGGATCTAGCATTTGGGGTTATCTTCTTTTCTTTTGCATGTCCGTAGTCGGACAATGTGTGTACTCTGAATGATGTATGAATTATATGTTCATTGTGTGAAGTGGCGATTGTAAGCCAACCCTCTATTTATCCCTTTCTTGTTCATTACATGGGAATGTGTGAAGATGACCCTTCTTGCGACAAAACCACAATGCGGTTATGCCTCTAAATTGTGCCTCGACACGTGGGAGATATAGCCGCATCGTGGGCGTTACAATAGGTTTGCAAGATAATAAAGAGCACGTAAATAAAATCTAGGGGCTGTTTAGATAAAGACACAATAAAGTTAGTATAGCGAGTGTGGAAAAGTGGTGGTAGGAGTTGCGAAATTAGTCCCTAAGCAATTGGCTATACTTTACTGGACCGATAGCAAGTTTTTTGTGGGAGAGGCCACTGCTGGCATGTCATCCCTGACTTGAAATTCTATGCACTTATGAATGGAACTATTAGCAAGCATCCACAACTACTAACGTTCATCAAGGTAAAACCCAACCATAGCATTAAGATATATTGGTCCCCCTTCAATCCCGTATGCATCAATTTCTATGCTAGGTTGAAGCTTCTGTCACTCTTGCCCTCCAATACACAGTTCTATCAACATACAACTAACCCTATGGTGTCATCCACGCGCGCGCTCATATGATGGGCACGAAAGGACAACAAATCAAACCAATCATAGAAATTCTCCAATTACCGATAGGACAACGAAAATCTACTCAGACATCATAGGATGGCAACACATCATTGTATAATAATATGAAGCATAAAGCACCATGTTCAAGTAGAGGGTACAGCGGGTTGCGGGAGAGTGGACCGCTGTATGTAGATGGGGGAAGGTGATGAATATGTTGGTGAAGATGATGGAGGTGTGCGTGTAGATCGCCGTCGCACGATGATGGCCCCGGCGGCGTTCCGGCGCCACCGGGAGAGAGGGGGAGAGGGCCCCCTTCTTCTTCTTCTTCTTCTTCTTCCTTGACCTTCTCCCTAGATGGGAGAAGGGTTTCCCCTCTGGTCCTTGGCTTCCATGGCATGGGAGGGGTGAGAGACCCTCCGAGATTGGATCTGTCTCTCTGTCTCTCTCTGTTTCTGCTTTCCAGATTCTGGCCTTTCACCGTTCTCCGATTGGGCTGAAATTTGGACACGATTTTTATCTGGATATTGGCTTTCTTGTGGCAAAAGAAGGGCACCAACCGTCTTACGGGTGGCTACGAGGGTCAGGGGCGCGCCCCCTGCCCCGTGGCCCCTCGGGCATTGTCTCACGTTTATTCTTCTTCCAAAAAATCACATATATTCCAAAAAAATCTCCGTAAGTTTTTATCCCGTTTGGACTCCGTTTGATATGGATTTTCTGCGAAATAAAAAACATGCAACAAACAGGAACTGGCACTGGGCATTGGATCAATATGTTAGTCCCAAAAATAGTACAAAAAGTTGCCAAAAGTATATAAAAGTTGTAGAATATTGGCATGGAACAATCAAAAATTATAGATACGATGGAGATGTATCAGTGTACTCAAGCTGTTTTCTTCGGTGATGGTCGTGATGAAGTGGTGGGCTTGTCCTCCGTCTTCCAAGCCGCTATCAAATCCATTTTTTGATGATCTCGCAAAGATATCGGTTCTGCTCCTTTCCCCATTTCCCCCAAATCCCTACATAGCCTCCAAATTCCCTCGCGTGGCGCTGACATTGGGGGAATGCGGGCGAGTGGTGCTGATGGTTTCGGTGCGTCTGCTCCTTATCGTATCACCGCCACGACGGCGGTCGCCGCCGAGCACTTGCCTATGGTCATCAGAAGGTACGTGTATTATGAATATGAATCATCCTATCAGGTTCCAATCTATCCTGATCTTTTTTAGCATGTCCAAAGTATAGCTCCTTGCTGAATCCGTCCTAAATGACCCCCCCCCCTTAGGAGAGCGATTTGCCGCTGGATCCGGAGCATGACTCCAAACTCCCGCAACATGAGTTCAACTACGAGTTTTGCGCCACTGAGAAGTACCAAAAGCTAAGTTGTGTGCACGGGCACACTCCCGCTCGACGTGTATGCACGGAGGGATTCGACATTGGCAGGCGGTTTCTTAGTTGCCCCTTAGAGGTTAATGCTAAGTTCATCATTTTACTTCAGTTAATGCCACCGCTCATCCTGAATACTATTTAACATTGGCAGGGATATGAGGCTTATGCCTTTGTTAACTGGCTGGATGAAGAATGGCATGGCAGGGCTCACAGTGTTATCACCAAGCTCGCAGAAGATAACATAAAGCTGAAGAAGAAACTGGTTGATCTGGAATGTACAATCAGTACGATGAAGCAAGAAAGAATCAATCACAGGCAACAGATGAAAGCAAGAGACAAGAAGGAACTAGCATGTGTAGTTGTGGTTGTCGCATTAGCCATGTTCTATGCGTTGCTTGCAATGATGATTAGGGGTTTTGTTTGATAGTATTGCTAAAGCACATCTAGACGTGCTCTAAGTAATGCACATCTAGGTCCTATGCCATTGATGTTACGCGAAGATTCGTGCAGATATTTTCATTTGTCTTCTTTTATTTTCCTTTGTAATTTGATTATTACTGGCTTTATCAATAAGAAGAGCTCAATGTATTGTTTGCCAACTGTCCTACTCCGTTCGTACCGGTACCGGTGCATAATCCCAAACCTCGTTCCTTCTTTTTGTCCTGAAAAAATAAACCAGCCAATAGGAGTAGTGCGCAACCCCGGGAATTTGGAGCGACTGGGTACAAATAATTGCGGTTGATTATATCAACGGTTAGATAATACGTCAACCCCCGCTTCAATTGGCGTTTCCTCTTCTCTGCATTCCCCGCTTAAGTGTCCACCATCTTCATCGTCCTCGACAGGCTGCGCTACACACTGGCACACACTCTGCAGCCATGTCGAGCGATAGCGAGGACGACAGTTCGGCCAGCAGTCTGGCGCCCGATGATAGGTCAACATTAGAATCATCCCGCTCGTCTTCCATGAGTCTGGCATCGAGCCTAGACCTTGATTATATCTGGATCATGGAAGGGACGCCACCTCTGGAGTCGTCAGACGACAACCAAACGGACGAGGAGCCATCGGAGGACGGAGAAGAGGACGACGATGATGATGAGGAGGAATGGTCGAAAAAGGAGGAGGAGGACGACGACAACAACGACGATGACGACGGCGACGGCGATGAAAAGCCAACCATCAGCGGCAAGAAGCTTCCTCGCCAAGACGATGTCGCGGGGCCATCCAACAAGAAGAAGAAGGACTAAATTAAGCAGACTATACATATCTTTTTTGCCGTTTGCTCATATCAATTTGTTACCTTTGTTTATCCTGTCAATCTCATCGCAGACAGTTAGTAATACGTATTCGGCAGAGATATTCTACATTATCGCCCACAGATTGGTTTGTTGAACTATGTGCCCTGACGAGCACACAATTCACAAAAAAAGACTGTATGGGCTGTCTATAATGATCGCACACAATTCTGATTACCGACCTGTTTACGGGTATCACACACATCTTGTAACGCCGAATCGTTTGTCTTCACCTCGATCACCGCAAAGAATTCAGCAGAGAGAATTGTATGCCGAAATTCGCACGCACATTGATATGGATGCCCATTTCTGTTGTTCTATCTAATCGCAAACAGTTTGTATGGATCAACCATATGCCCAGCATCACACACGCAACTAAAATCTAAACCGTGTTTAATGTGCCCGCCATCGCAAACGTTTTGCACCTTTTTTGACAGTTATTTTACACCACCAGTTGCGATTATTGCATTGCACATATCATCGTTGAAGGGGCTCTGATCGTAGTGTCGCGTTAGCAGCATCCTGCAGTAGGGTGTGTGAACAAAAATATGCAATATGGTTTGCGAATAGCACACGATTCGTTGATGAAATCTGTGTGCCAACCAAACTCCGCCCGCGATCTGAGTCATGCTTTCTGATTGGCCAGAACCCAAAGCCCACAGATCAAACGTCTGCAGCTTTGGATGCTCCAAGTTTGAACACCGATCCTCATCCCTTTCGACAGCACATGCAGTTTTGGTTGTAATTTTATTTTTATGCACAAAATGCACGTTAAACTCAAAAATGTCTTAAAGATAGCTAACGATACCTGAAATGCGCCAAAAAAATCAAACCTGTGGTATAATGGTGATTGTGTACCGTGGAAATTTTTATGAGGCCAAAAAATGAAGTCACTGGCCACTGGAGTTTGAACTGACACGTCTCCTTTTGGAAACCATGATCCTTCATGTAAGATGCTCCGGTTTGGAAGGTGCGATCATCAAAACT
Source organism: Aegilops umbellulata (assembly GCA_032464435.1). Classification (NCBI taxonomy): domain Eukaryota; kingdom Viridiplantae; phylum Streptophyta; class Magnoliopsida; order Poales; family Poaceae; genus Aegilops; species Aegilops umbellulata. The sequence goes on along the minus strand of CP136056.1, from coordinate 328,505,343 downwards.
TCTGCCAAACTTTACCAATTTTTTCCACAGGGTCGTGAGAGCATGCCACGGGCACAGATCAATTTTGATGATGTCCGAACTCCATCTAATTTTCTCGTGATTATAATACCAACTAGGCCTACGCGAGTGGCCACACCTCGCGGCCGAAATGTTTGAAACTTCTCCCTGCTTCTCGAACAAACGGATGAAAACTCGCAAAGCAACGCACAAATGATTTGTATTGCTAGGTTGATCGTAATGGGAGTATCATAGCTAGTATCATGCATGCCAACTAGTCAATTTTGATGAGCTGTCATAGAATTAGATGAAGAAAGAGAGGGTTAAGTATCATATTATGATACTGTATCATAATAAATGCTATGCTACTATGTGTCATGCATGACAATAAATAAAATACTACATGGTACTAACTTATGATACTATGCGCGCATTATAACGGTAGTAGTATCATATACTAGTATCATCCACATGCTACTATATGGATGATATTATATGGATGATACTAGGCAAAACACTTAAATGGAAGTAATATCATCCATATTATATGGATGATATTATATAGATGATATTATAGTTCCTAACTTATGATACTATATGGATGATACTAGTATATGATACTCCCCATTAGGCTACTTACAATGCATTGGTGCTTACATGAGGTGCTAAGCATATTAAATACTTTAGAAACTAAAGACCCCAATGCATAGGTGCTTAACTTGTTGGTGCTAAGTATCCTTCATTTAATGATTTTGCAACTAAATTTCTTCATGTATTGGTGGGATTCTTCCATTTAAGTGTTTTGCCTAGGTTCTCGTGCTTGGCATTGTTTCTTCCTGGGGTCACCACACTCATCTCTCCCCTCTTAATTACCTTGCAACATCAGATTTTCTTGCCTACATGGCAGCCTTAGCACCTGTACAAGGTGGAGCATTGGGAGGGGCCTTACAACCAGCCTTATCATATGCTAGTATCATGCATATGATACTATAGTATATGATACTACCCCCGTAATGTGCGCATAGTATCATAAGTTAGTATCTTGGGTTGCCTTATTAATTGCCATGAATGACACAAAGTAGTACACAATTTAATATGATACGGGTATCATGATATGATACCACACCCTCTCTTTCCTCATTATCTGTGTGCCACTACATCATCCAAAAAGTCTAGTAGTTGGCATGCATGATACCACTTATGATACTCCCATTACGACCAGCCTTAGGGTGGCTATAGTGGGTTTTATCATACCCGGTATCATGCAATCGGGAATAACAAATATGATGATGTGGCAAAGAAGTAACATAGGTAGATACCGTAACATAATAGATATGCTATACTACTTTGTGTCATACATGGCCATAAATACAGTCATCTATGATACTATGCACTATGAAGGTACGTACGTAGTATCATACACTAGTATCATATGCATGATACTATAGTTATATGATACTCCCCACTATAAGGCTGGTCATAGTGGTGGTATCATTGCCGATATCATGCACTCGGAAATAGCAAGTATGCTGATGTGGTAAAGAATTAAATAAGATAGAGAGGATTGGAGTAACATATAGGTAGATACCGTATCATGTTAAATGCGATGCTAATTTGTGTCATGCATGGATATAAATATGATCATCTATGATACTACTCTATTATACTATGCCCTATAATTAAAGGTAGTATCACATATACTAGTATCATATATATATATATATATATGCGCATGATACTAGTATATGACACTCTCCACTATGAGTAGCCTAAGTATAGCCTAACTAAAACACCCACATGCAGTTGTAGTAGGTTTTTTGACTTTATATGCACTAAAATGTAAGGTAAGTGCAAAGAATGACTTAAACATAGCAGACGAGACCTGAAAATGGGTCGGAAAATCAAACCATGGTTATATCTGCGATTGTTTACCATGATGTTTTTTCGAGGCAGAACGATGTAGTAACTGACGATTTGGAGTCCGAAGTGCCACATCTCCTTTTGGAAACTATGATCCTTCTTGTGAGATGCTTCGGTATGGAAGGTGCGAGCACCATAACCTGTGCCGAACTTTACCAAATTTTTTCCATGTGATCGTGAGAGCACGCCACACTGACACAATGATTTTTGTTATCTTCCGGACTCTATATGCATTTCCTGAAATTAAAATACCAAAAAGGCCTACGCCTCTGGCCGCACCCAGCGGCCGAACTGTTTGAAGTTTTTCCTCATTTCTCGGATAATGATTGAAAACTCGCAAAGCGACACACAACGATGAACTCATGATTCAAACAAAAATATGATGTTAGTTAATGTAAATGTTTTCAAATAGCACACGGTTGACTCATGAAAGACACGTGTCCACTAAACCGTGGCCGATGCCCCCGCCCCCTTGCCACACGCGCGATCTGAGTTGTGCGTTCTGATTGGCCAGAACCCAAACCCCACGGATCGTACGTCTGCACCGTTGGATGCTCCTTGATCGAACGGTGATCCTCATCCCTTTCGACAGCACATGCAGTTCCGGTTCATGTAAATGTTTTCAAATAGCACACGGATCACTCACGAAAGCCGTGTACCTACCAAACCGTGGCCGATGCCCCCCTTGCTGCGCGCGCGATCTGAGTCGTGCGTTCTGATTGGCCAAAACTGAAACCCCACGGATCATACGTCTACATCGTTCGATGCTCCCAGATCGAACGGCAATCATCATCCCTTTCGACGGGAAATGGAGCCCGGCTAGGATTTGATTTGTATGCGAAAATGCACGGTAAATGCCAAAAATGTCGTAAATATAACACATGAGACCTGAAATGCGCCAGCAAATCAAACTCGTGGTATAATGGTGATTGCTTAACGTGGGAAAAATTTAGAGGCGAAACGATAAACTCACGTCTTCATTTCAAAATTAGTACGTCTTCCTTTCAAAAAAAAATTCTCATTGTGCACACGAGCGCTTAGAGGCAACCATTTGCATAGGCCTTTTCGCGCGGCGACCGGGGATATTTTTCACCCTTTTCACCTAGGCCGCCAACACCCCCCCACCGCCCGCCCGCGTTTTACTCAACTAGTCCACCCAATTTCCATCGCCAGCTCCCCCTTCCCCAGATCCACAACAGAACCCTCTCCGGCGCCGGTGTGCTCACCCTGGCCGTGTGCCCGCTCTTCAGCGTCAAGCCTACCTCCACTGCCGTTCCCAACATGCGGCTGCCTGCGCCTCACCGTCTTTGTTTGCTCGCCGGCCACCCTCGAGCATATAGATCCTGTAACCCTCGCCTCTCGTGTGGTCCAGCCGAGTTTGCATTAAGAAGCTTGTTAGTTACTGCTCTCCATCGCGGTGAGGCATATTTCCTCGCAATCCCTCGTCCTATTTCGTTCCGTATGTTCTCAATAAAATAATGGCAAGCGTATATATGTTCGTTATCTACCTTCCTAACTAGTACATATAAGCTGTATTTGTTCCAATAAGTTACTGCCGATTTACAGATCGCGGGCGCCCGAGTCATACAAACTTAACAAATTAGCCGTACATTTTCTAAGTTATTGCATGACATATTTAGACAGCTTCATACCAAGTTGTTAGTTTTATGCTTATCCTCCTTTCCTGAGTTTCGTGTGTGTTCTCTGTAGATGCCGAGTAGCAGCGACAACACTCATGCTTCAGGCGATGTATCTTCATCTGATTCCGACAACCCTAGGTCTTCAGCAGATTGTGAGGGATCAAGTAATCTTGAACGGGATAGAGCTGCAGCAATTACCCTTCCGGTCAGGACACGGAGGAACGCTCCAAGGAAGCCCACACACCAGCCTAAAGGTGTATATGAAGTAACCGAGATTGATTTAAAGTCTTGGGCTCAAACTAAACCAGATAAAGCACGCACGAGGTTTAGGAGTGTGTGTGTGTGCATTTGTTGGCAGGGCAAGGCTCAACATTAATCTGTCGGGGTTGCGGAAGGCTCACACAGAAACACGGCGAAGGATAGTCCGGGAGATCATGGATCACTTCAACGTTCTAGAGCAGTGGAGAATGCAGGTGGAATACGCTGCACTGAAGAAGGCTAGGGATGCTTGGAGAAACTGGAAGCACGTGGTGTACAATAAGTACTTGAGTGAACGCAAGGACCCAACCCCTGCATACCCCCAAATTACAAAGGCAGACTGCGCAGAATTCAAAAGGGTCAGGGCAACTACAGAGTTTGCTGAGAAGAGTCCCAAGCAATTGGAACTTCAGAAGAAGAACATACACCCCACCGTATGGGTGTGATAGGATACTACGGCATGAGACTGATATCAGACCACGAGGACGAAGAAGCAGTAGCGGCGGGTTGGCAACCAGCCTTTAGTGAAATCAGGGGTGAGCGCGCCAGAGACTACTTGCGGGCACGTGCAAAGAGGCATGATGACAGAACTTATTACTTTGAAAACTCAGGTGACGAAGAACTGTATCAACTGATGTTAGAGGCTTCCAAGATCCCTGGAAGGTTCTTCAGGAACTCAGGACCATGTGACATTCTGTCCGTTGGTCCGCAGTCGCGTGATCAGCATACCAATGCGTCAGCACTTCCTGCTCAGCAAACCAATGCGTTGGCACGGTCTCCTCAGCACACAAACAAGTTGGCATCACCTGCCAGAAACCCGACATAGCTTCAACACATGGTCACCAGTCCGATGCCTCTGCTCCTACAACCCAGCAGTCCGTCACAGCAGCACCGCCAGCTCAGCGGTCTTGCATAGATAAACCGTCTGCTAAGCAGTCTGTCGAAGCTTAACCGTCTGCTCGGCAGTCTACCTTGCAGCCAACTAGACATTCTGCCAGAAATGCTTCAAGTACCAAGAAGGAAGTGGCCAAAAAGGTTGCACCCGAGAGGAAGCGCGGCGGGAGAGCGAAGAGGAAAGAGAACGATTGCCTCTTACTTAAATCACTCATCGCCCAGAACCAAATTAATAGCAGGTTGTCTGAATCGAGGAGTAATATTATTTCTGACGGCATGAATGATGAAGAAGTAGAGTTGTTGCTTGCTAAAAGTAAAGCAGCCATACTTGAAGCACGCAATTATGTATTTACGTCCATGGCCAGCCATTTCTTGTTGGCGAATACTTTGATGAGTGCAGCTCCAGTTGCCGCAAGTTACATGAATATTGCATGGATCTAATGTCAGCAGGTCATCGTGGTTTGCTAGTCCACTACAACAGAGATCATTTCTGACACGATGCTGGTTCCATCAATGTGAGTTTCGAGGAATTACATCTCTTCTTCAACTTCAACGATCTCGATGCCACTCTTGTTAGATGCCTGATTTTGTAAGTACTTAACAAACTCTGATCAACTTCTCCATACAAGGCTGTAAATGATAAACAACTAACTCCATTTTATTCCTCTGAGGGGATTGAACACGCAGAGAAGAAAAAGGGAGTGTGTGTATTTCATAGATCCTACATTAGCAAATGGCACAACATTAGATGGTAAGGACCTACGGGATTGGGACATTAACATGGTTGTCCGTCTCTTTGAAAACACGTCCCATGCAGAATCATTTCTCTAGCCATATCATGAACGGCAAGTCAAGTAAACAACCACACATACACTGATTGTCTTCCAGATTTCGACATAATTCGTAAGTTCATGGCTTTCTTAACATGTAGCGATCACTCGATATTGGTATTTATTGTTCCAGACAAGAACACAAATTACTACTCCCTCCGTTCCAAAATATAGCGCGTCCTTGGTTTCCGTGCTTCAACTTTGACCATTAATTTAACCAACGAGACCGACTGCGGCAGGCGAAAAAATTATACCAATGAATTCGTATTCAAACAAAGTTTTCAATTATATAATTTTTATCCCGCCGTAGTTGGTCTCGTCGGTTAAATTTATGGTCAAAGTTGAACCTCGAAAAGCGTGGGCGCGCTATATTTTGGAACGGAGGGAGTACATGGATTCTCTCAGAGAGTCAACAAACACTCAGGATCTGACGCATCTTTAGCAATTCATGGATAGGTATTGAATTCTATGATGTTGAAATTAATTTGCATTCATATCTGGTTCAATAATTGATGTTGTCAAAATTCATCTTCAATTGCAGTGTGCTCACATTGTGGAAAACTAAACCAGGGAACCTGTTCAAGAGGGAACTACCTCTACAACACGAGATCATTTCTCCGGTAACACACCCAAATCCGTTATTTTCAGGAAATTTATCCAATAGTCTGCAAATACCTTTTCTTATGCTAGTCAAATGTTCAAGCTTCTAAATAAACATGTTTCTATTTTTGTCCAAAGAAAAAATAATATATCTAACACCGGTTAGGTTGTTCCTAACAGGACAAATACATGACTAGTTCTGTACAAAAAAATTCAGTGTCCTCAGCAACAAGCAGGGACCAACCTTTGTGGATACTATGATTGCAGACACATGATCTCCATCTGCAAATCTGCTGATAGTTGTGACGATCCCCGCGAATTAGTACTAGTAAGTCTATCTTAATTAATATCTTCTACTCCACTCATATGGCACATTCTAATCTTAAAAATATTGCAGCTCACCTTAGAACCGAGGACCCCTAAACCGCTCCTGGCTGGTGAATTGCCGATGGTTTTGAGATTTATGAACGACTTCTTCCTGAATCACTACATCAATCCCACTTGTGATAATGAAGATTTCAGCATGCGTTCTCCTGAAACATTGAGTAAGAGTTAGCCGCTAAACATGTACGCATGGATCCATTGTTTTCCATCTGATGAGGTCTTTGTATTTCGTACACTATGATTAATTATGTAATGCATATATGTGTGGACAAATCATTGGAATTTAGCTACCATATGTTCAATTGCAATTGTTGTGAAATCTGATGAATGTTCTTCATGTGGACACTATTTGTTCAATTGAATATTGTGGTGAATTTGCTTTTTGCATGCCGATTCAAAATGGGATATTTTTGTTTTAACCTGGTAATTGGTCCGCACACAGTTCAACTAAATGAGTGTGTGCGATCCACATCGGAAAGCATACATCAATCATAGCTGAACCATCGGTGATACACGGCAGATCGCAAACAATTTGCAGCCGTACTATGTGTGCATAGGGTCTCCAGAACCATTTGTGATATCATGGTATCGCACACGAGATCTCGGAGTAAGCCGTGCCCAATATAAAATACAATCCCAGTCGTAATTGTTTCAGGAAACGTGTGGGATCCCAAATGATAAGCACACGCCACTCTTGCCGCAACCGCCAGCGATACACAACAAATCACAAACGGTCTGCAACACTTGTATGCGTGTGAAGGGGCTCCTGAACCATTTGTGATAGAACATTATCACACACGTAATTGTTGGGAAACGTGCACGATGGAATCTTGCATGGCAGACGGGTTCCGTAGAAAACACGTGTGCGATGGGGGCACATATCGCACGCAGTTCATATGTTGTCCCGTGTGCCTTACATACTGTTTCCCAAACGGTTCATTATGACACACCATTTGGTTTCACTGCGTCATTAGAAACGTTTAATCACCGATCCCACACGTGCGAAAGAATTTAGTGTGTGCGTCATCGCACATGATTACACTTTGCAAGGCCTCTGGATCATGCCTCCATATCCCCGACGGTTTCTGGGTCGTGTGGAAGGATCCCCTATCACCCACACTCAGCGACGGTTCCAAATGCCGTCGCGGAAAGGGGTTAAAAACCGTGTGTATAACACCAACGCGTACCAGTGTCGGGTCTCTTCTTTATTATATTTTCCTTCACGATCTATTTTTATTTTCAAATATATTAATCCAAAAATAAAAATACCTTGCTGCAATTTATTATTATTTATTTTATCTCATGTTCCCACCAGACCTATTTATCCAATCTAGTACAATTTTACCTATCTTTTTATCTATGAGGGATTGACAACCCCTCTCTTACGTGGGGTTGCAAGTATTTGTTCTTTGTGTGCAGGATCTGTTTACTTTGTGTTGAGTGGTTCTCCTACTGGTTTGCTAACCTTGGTCTCATCACCTACCATAGTTGTGCTGCATCATCCCTTCCTCTTTGGGGAAATATTGACGTAGTTCAAGCCGCATCATGTACCTAAGAGCACCAAGTTAATATTAGAAGCTAAACAATAATTGCACAATGATGTCCTACAACACTCCCTCGTCCCATTATATAAGATCTTATTACATGTATATCTAGACATCATCAGAACATTAAGGTAACACTCTTCCTTGTTGCTATGTAGCCTGGGATTGCATATTTAGTCATTCTGTACAATGCATGTTGCTATGTAGCCTCAGATATATTAAATATGGCCCTAGTTAACCTAACGATAAAAGGGTTACAGATATATTCAGTGAAATGTCCGATTCAACGATTAATCCCTTATCAGTCCCCAGGCTATATGGTTCCAGCTACCGATATCCTGAACAGTCAGTATATATAAGCAATGCAAAGAAACTAACCTTGATGGAAAACAGCAGTTGTTCCCAATGTTGTCCTGTGTGAGTACAACTAAAGGCATATTAAGAACAATAGGCTAAACATCAACCAAATATATCCATGGTATACAACATAATCTCCAAATGATAGCTTGAGTGTGCAGGTTTAAGCACACTAGTTAAGCAAAACAAGAAGTGGAAAGATGTGTTAACTGCAACATGCATGACACTTAAAAACAAGCAAATATAGTCATTCAAACTAGTATTATGTATGTCTAAAGTAGACTAGTCATTGTTAAAAAAAAGGGAAAGGTATGTTAACTGCAACATCCTTAACAGCAACCAAATATCGTAATTCATAATGGTATTGTTGAAACTGTTATTGATAAAATTGAACTGCACCACAAATAGTTGCACATATAGAGCATCACATTGTGAATAACTGAAAAAAACAAGGCATAAGGCCATCTCTAGCCGACCCCCTAAAAGTTAACGGAGTAAAACCCTTAGTGAGTATATATATACTCCAGCAATTTTTGGTTGTTTATAGTCGATCCCCTAAACTTAACATTGTAAACTTCAATTCGATCAAGTTCAAAGTAGGTTCAACTAAAAGTAGCACGCATTCAAACATAAACATAGATAGTTTTGCATAACCGAACATAAAGCATAAATTTAAACTAAACTAAACTACATTCGGTTGAAGTGGAGGTCGAGACAATCCTTCCTCGTTAGGTACGGTGTGCCGCGAGCCGGGTCTGGGCCGGTGCCATCATCGGGGTCGTTGGGGAAGAAACTCCTCCACTCGTTGACGTCAATCTCCTCGTCCTCGCTGCCCACCTCGACGCCCTCCGCGTCGCCGTCCTCTCCACCTTCGACATCGCCATCGGAGGAGAGCACGATAACCTTGTCGCCCTCCGTGCCAGCAAAGATCATCTGCTCCACCTCCATGAGCTCCAGGTGCTGCGAGCGGAGCTCTTGCATGTAGGCCTCGTCGGCGACCTCAGCCTCGAGGCGCTCCCTCGCCTCGCGGTCCTCCCACCCCATAGCCGAGCTCACCACCTCTGGCTCCGGCTGGACGAGGTCGACCGGACGTGTGCCGAAGGGGAAATTGAGCCTAGCCGTCGCGCCATGGTAGCGGACCTGCCAGTGGTCATACTCCATGGCCGCAAGCTCGGCCGTGTGGAAGCTACTGAGCCACCGGCGTGTGTGGATCTCCTGATCCGTAATATCGGTGACCCACATATCCCACCGCTACTACTTGACCCCAAGGTAGGACCTCATCGGCGGTCGGGTACGAGGGAGGACGGGAAGTCCTTGAATGGGCGTAGGGGTGCGGCGGCGGGCGGTTCGGGCGACCGGTGATGGTGGCTTGATAAAGAGTCCATGGAGGACAATGAGAACACCTCGGCGACCACCTCGCCAATGTGAGGCGAAGAGGCCGCGATAAACCTCTTTTGAGCCATTGGCTCCTCGAGCTCCTCGGCACACAGGCAGAGGTTGACGATAGAGGCCGCGGCGGCGGCGATGGCGGTGACCTACCAATGGTTTCAAGCGAGGGAGGGGTCGTGTGTGTCTGTGTGAGTGGAGGTTTTGGGGTGTGTGTGTGTGTGGATGGGGTCCAAGGTGGTGTTTGAGGAAATACCACGACAATTGAAATTTTTACTAGGCGGGAGTAAAATGCCGGGGCTACTGAAAAATTGGATCAAGGGCGAGTATATATTTTTGAGATTGCGAGGGATGCAGAGGCGGGAGTAAAATGCCGGGGCTATTGAAAATTCGGATCAAGGGCGAGCATATATTTTTGAGATTGCGAGGGATGTAGAGGTGGGAGTAAAATGTTGGGCTACTAAAAATTTGGATCAAGGGCGAGCAGATATTTTTGAGATTACAAGGAATGAAGAGGCGGGGGTAAAATGCCGGGGCTACTGAAAATTTGGTTCAAGGGATAGAAGCAGAGCAGGAGTTACAGACATTGCACAGGGTCAAAACATACTAATCGTGTGCTATCAAATAGAAAAAAAAATCTCGGCGAGCAGATATTTTTGAGATTGCGAGGGATGCAGGCGGGAGTAAAAAGTCGGGGGTACTGAAATTTTTAATCAAGGGATTGAAGCAGAGCGGGAGTAACAGACATCGCACATGGTCCACACATACTAATCATGTGCTATCAAACATAAAAACTTTCCAGGCGGTAGATATTTTCGAGATTGCGAGGTACTCTAGTAGATATTTTCGAGAGCGGGAGGGAAGCCTCATGGAGCCCAATATACTATGCCCATGTGAATGACTAGGGCATGGGCGTGGCACCAGGGTAGTCTAAGCGAGCCGTGTTTGCTGCATCCCTAGTTGCAGACGGTTGCTGCATCCAACTCGTCTACTATTTATAAATTTGTCAAAAAGAATAACACAGGAAAGGGTCAGAACACGAACACACTTGCATGTGGACCAAATATATGTGTGTGAAGGGTGGTTTGATGTTCAAATACCCAATGCACAACTTTGACGCGGCACCTTTCGCACAAAGTGCATAGTATTTCTAGTCAGCCACCCCCTACGAATGCCACTACGTGTCGGCGGTAAAGGAATCCTAGCTACGAACGCATGCCCCCAAATAGCTAGGTCTGAAATCTCACCCTACCATAACACAAAACCTATAGGAGTCCATCATGGTCAAACTTCCCCTTTCACTTTCGGACAAAGGTGGACCGTGTGCCGACCAACAAATGTGTGCTTGTGGCGCGAGATGGGTGAGACCACATAAGAATCACCTGCGGGTGGCCCTACTATATGTATGAAAAGGTGTGGTGTGATATTTAACTGCCATTCACAACTTTGATGTGGCACATGTGCCTCGCGAATTAATCAGACTTCCCCGACCCCATGGAGGTTGCAGGTAGTGCGAAGTAGCCCCCCCCCCCACACACACACGTCGGGGGGGGGGGGAGGGCATGTTACCAAGACGTATTGTAACACAAACCAAGCAGAATCTAACTTGGTCGTATAACCTCTCTCGCTTGTTGTTTGTCAAAGTGATGGACGTCCACACGACCCCGCAAAATGGACTACCCTTTGTCACCAATAACCTCGCGAGGGAGTGCCTAAATACAAAACATACTCTATGCATGTGGCCCAAACATATGTATATGGAAGTGGTGTGTGGTGTTTGAATACCCAATGCGCAAATTTGATGTGGCACCATGCTTTGGAACCGTAAAATCCCCACGGTGAGCGAGGGTTTACGACGCGTAACATGCGCTCAAACTTAATTAATTAGGCCTGGAATGATCGACCTACTATATGGTAACAAGATCCAAAGAAGAAGAATCCACCCTGGTAACCTTTCTCATCGTCGGTCAAAATGATGGACGTCGAGATGTGGCTTGAGATGCGTCGGTGTTTCCCCAAGGAATAAGGGAGGATGCAACACAACAAGGGTAAGGTATTTCTCTCAGTGATGATACCAAGGTTATCAAACCAGTAGGAGAACCACGCAACACTACGTAAACGGTACCTCCACACAAATAGCAAATACTTGCAACCCGATGCGTTAAAGGGGTTGTGAATCCCTTTCGGGTAGCGGTGCCAAAAAGTGACGTAAGGATAGGACAAAATTGTAGTAGATTGATAGATGCAAATAAAAGTAAATAAAATGCAACAAAGTATTTTTGGGGTTTTGTTAATATAGATCTAAAAATAAAAGAAGCAAATAAAAGAAAAGGCAATTCGCCGTAGATTTCACTAGTGGCTTCTCTCGAGAAAATAGCAACAGCGGGTAGACAAATTACTATTGGGCAATTGATAGAAAAGCAAATAATTATGATGATATCCAAGACAATGATCATGTATATAGGCATCACGTCCAAGATTAGTAGACCGACTCCTACCTGCATCTACTACTATTACTCCACATAGCGACCAGCATGCATCTAGTGTATTAAGTTCATGGAGAAATAGAGTAATGCAATAAGAACGATGACATGATGTAGACAAGATATATTCATGTAGGAATAGACCTCATCTTTTTATCCTTAATAGCAACGATACATGCATGCCTTTCTGCACCTTCTATCACTGGGAAAGGACACCACAAGATCGAACCCATCACAAAGCACCTCTTCACATTGCAAGATAAATAGATTAAGTTGGCCAAACAAAACCCAAATACCAGAGAATAAATACGGGGCTATAACAATCAAGATTGGATATTAAATCAAGGCAAATCTGATCATGAATTCACAATTCATTAGATCCCAACAAACACACCGCAAAAAGAATTACATCAAATAGATCTCCAAGACACCATTGTATTGAGAATCAAAAGAGAGAGAGAGAGAGAGGAAGCCATCTAGCTACTAACTACGGACCCGTAGGGTCTACAATGAACTACTCACGCATCATCGGAGAGGCACCAATGAGGATGATGAACCCCTCGGTGATGGTATCTAGATTGGATCTGGTGGTTCTGGAACTTGCGGCGGTTTTAATTGATTTTCGTGGACTCCCCTAGGGTTTCTGGGGCAAGGAGGTATTTATAGAGCGAAGAGGTGGTGCGGGAGGCCAACGAGGTGGGAACAACCCACCTGGGCGCGCCTAGGGGCCCAGGCGTGCCCTGGTGGGTTGTGCCCCCTCGGGCAACCCCCAGGTGCTTCTCTGGCCCATCTGGTGTCTTCTGGTCCAAAAAAATCAAAAAAAAGTTTCGCTGCATTTGGACTCCGTTTGATATTGATTTTCTGTGATGTAAAAAACAAGCAGAAAACAGCAACTGGCACTTGGCACTATGTCAATAGGTTGGTCCCAAAAATGATATAAAATGATTGTAAAACATCCAATAATGATAATATAACAGCATGGAACAATACAAAAAATATAGATACGTTGGAGACGTATCAGTCGACGCGGGCCCATGAATATATAGGTTTGCCGCCGATAATGAAGCGAGTGACAGTGTCAAATGACAGCCATTTCATGCATGTTTCCCAAACATACTTTCGAAGGTGTGTGATGCATGCATATGAGTTGAATACCCAATGCACAACATTGATGTGGTCATGTGTTGAAAATCGCACATTCCCCACATAGAGCAAGAGGTTCATGACGTGTCGTGTGCTCGCCCTCCCCCCACTTTGATCCAGTGGGATGGATTCATGTGCACACATGCGCTATTATGTAATCTCACATCATGACCTATACCATGAGACAAACAAAACATTAATCCTCTCCTAAGTCAAATTAATTAACCTGTCTCGCCGTCGGTGAAAGTAATGGACCAAGCGGGCCCACAGATGGAAGCATCACCGATTACCACGTGAGTGAGTGTGAGAGGACAACCACCATCTCTTCCATGTGTGCCAAACATATATAGATGGAGAGGTGTGTGGTTGTGATGTTTTGAATACCTAATGCACAACTTTGATGTGGCATTTGCCTCGATATTCGTAAAGTCCCCAAACAGAGTGAGGTTGATGACACCTAGTATATGATGGTACCATCCCCCCTTCGACACGTACTATATATTCCTACCATAACACAACCCTAAAAGAATTAATCCTCCTCGCTTGTCAAACTATACCTCTCTTGTTGGGTCAAAGTGATGGGCGACGACCTCGCGGGCCCACACAAGAGCGAAGCATACGTCGCACGCGAGTGAGCGTCTATGTGGCACCTATATATACCTCGGGAACCGTAAAGTCCCCACAGAGAGTGAGGTTCATGATGCGTGGTATGTGCTACCCCGCATTCGACTTGTGGTATATATATACTCCAACTGCAGTACAAACCAAACAGAACCATTCCTTGATGGTCAAATTAACCTCTCTCTCTCTCTCTCTCTCTCTCTCTCTCTCTCTTTCTTTCTCTCTCATTGGGTCAAAGTGATGGAGGACAACCTCGTGGGCCCACAGATGGAAGCGCCGCACGCGAGTGAGTTCCTATAGGGCAACCACCGCCTGCATGGTGTTGTGTGATGTTGAATACCAATGCACAACTTTGATGTGGCACCTGCCTCGGGAACAGGAATGTCCCCACATGGAGCGAGGTTATGACACATATATAGTATACATGTTGTCCCCTCTTTGACATGTACTACATACTCCTACCGTGCATATATGTAACACAAACCAAAAAAGAACCATCCTTGTTGGTCAGATTAACATTTCTCTCGTTGTAGGTTCAACTAATCGACGACGACCTCGCGGTCCCACATAGAGTCACACGTGAGTGAGTGTCATAGGACAACTACCGCGTGCATGTGCCCAAAAGAGGTGTGTTGTGTGATGTTTGAATACCCAATGCACAACTTTGATGTGGCACATGCTTCACAAACCGGAAACACACTACAGAGAGGTTCATGACGCGTAGTCCCCTCACTTCGAGCCAGTGGGAGGGACTCATGTGTACGCACATGCCCGGATTGAAATGGAATCTCACCATGATCCACACCGTAACACACATGCCAAGATGAATCCATGTTTGGTCAAACACCTCTCGTTGTCGGTGGAAACTGAAAACCTTTGTGGGCTAACGAATGGGCACGTTGTTGATAACCGCATGAGGGAGTGTCCAAGAGGACCACCAATTAATGCATGCATGTGGCCCGAACATGTATGTATGAAAGGGTTCTATAATTTAATAAAATACCAATTCACAACTTTGATGTGGCATATATGACTAACAAAATGATCAATCCCACACGGAGGCTCACAACTCGTAGTGTACTGCCGGATCCTCCCCCCCACACACACATAGACGCACACATCCCTCACCACCACCGCCACTCTGAGGCATGTTAAACTTTTTCTACAATGACACGCATGTGACCAAAGGAGTGTTGTCTAAAAATAAAATAAAAACAAAGATCATTCGATCGTTTTTATACATTTATTGATTTCGTAGGGCTTTAATGTGAAAAATCAAATTTGAGCTACAAGTGCGCCAAAATGGATTGCAAAATCATATGTGTGTCCCTGGGTGCATGTTTCCCCATGCAAGAGATTTCAAAACATTGAGAATATTGATTTTTAAAATTCAATAAATCCACAACTTAGTTGAAATTCATGAAACTTATCGTGGTGTCATATGGACACTAGTATACTATTATATTGTATTTTTTCATCAAATTTGAGACAAGTTTTGATATAAACTTCTTACACAAACGAGAGATTGTTAATAATTGGAAACCAATATAGCATACAGATTATTTATTCATACAGTGTGTGTTATACCAACAATGTATACGTGCCATGCTTCGGTTAAGCAATAAAGCGGCATAATTAACCATCAAAAAAGAAAAAACAATGTACGTTCCGCCACGCGCCCCGTGTGCCGTGTGAGCAGGAGTGAGTTGACGGGATGCATGCGAGCAGTCCGCTGTGCAGGCAGACCGGGAGGCGTGCGTGTAGGTGTGTGAATTGATAGGAGGCATTTTCGCTATGAAGTGTCACCAGGAGGCGTGCGAGTAGCTGTGTGAAATGATGGTAGGCTTGCCAGAAGTCCGCTGAGCAGGCTCACTCGGAGGTGAGACAACCTTTGACCACCACCTGCCTCGCTCCCACTACACCGTGTTAATGGCGCGCCCGAGCCACTGGCCATAATAGGCGGTCGCACCCCGGTCCACAGTGGTCACCGCCGTCTAGAGTATATGAGGATACCGCCGAAGCGCGCCATCAGAGGGAGTGGTGACGCCGGGGCTGGTGCAGCACCCGCGCAATGCGTGAAACTGGGCACAGAGATTGCCGTCGCCGCCGCCGAGGTCTCGCACGGGCAGCAACACGACCTTTACTTTGTCGGCGCCGTCGGGCCCCCCATCTGGAGCCAGAGGTCCACAGCAACTCTGGCAATGACTGCAACTCCGATGGAAAACCGGTTAGGCATCTTACACATTTGTGTGGCAAACATATTGTGTGTTTTCTCTGGTTACTCCCCCCTCTATTTTTTTTGGAATACAAATCCTATGGTTATGTTCTCTCAGTCCATGAAACTAGAGTAATTAAGATCCGTTGGATGCGTGTAGTCACTACTGCAGGATGCTGCTAGCGCGACACTACAATCAGAGACCCTTTGATGAAACTGTGTGCGATGCATTAATCGCAAACGGTGATGTAAAAAAACCGTCAAAAAAGATGCAAAATGTTTGCAATGGTGGAGACATCAAACACGGTTTAGATTTTAGTTACGTGTGCATAGCTGAGCATACGGTTGATCCATACGAACTATTTGCGATTAGATAGAACAACAGAAACGGGCAGCCATATCAATGTGTGTGTGATATACATCACATAGTTCGCTCGAGTGAACTGTTTGCTATTAGAGAATGCAACAGAAATGGTCAGCCAGATCAAGGTGTGTGATATACGGCATATGGTTCACTCGGACGAACTATTTTCGATTAGGGAAGAGAAAAGGAACGGTTCAACTTAACAAAATGTGTGTGATATGTGGCATACAGTTCACATAGATGAACTATTTGCGATGAGCCAAAAGAACACAAACGATTCATGTAAACAAGATGTGTGTGATACGCAGCAAACAACCCACTCGGGCAAGCAACCACATGCTCAACCTTCTAGCACCCCGTGGGAGGCGCGACGACGCATCCATCGAACACGATGGTGATATCTTGACCGTTTGTGATAGTGGGCAGACACGTACACGTACATCCGAGAACGCGGACCCACGTTTCAGGCTTCCGATGTGTGGCATATGGCTGATCCATCAGAACTGTTTGCGATGAGCCAGAACAACAAAAACGGGCTTTGCAGGCCCAGAACCATCAATAAATTTTGACCTTGTTTCTCGTCACATTGCAGATTACAACGTAATAAGTAATTACAAATATGTTTACATCGATCAAACTAATATGTGTTCACACTTAGCACCGGGCTATAAAAACTACCCACTCAAAAATTACTTCACGGCTCCTCTCCTCATCACCCACAAAACTGGTCTTTCCTGTCAAGTCGTTCCACCATGAACGGTAGGAGGGGTTTCGGGTGGACATATAACCACGCAGCAAAGACCAAGGCCGTAGAAGCACTAGAGAGGTCCCGCCGCCAGGCGGCAGCCACAACAGAGATGTCCCGGCGCACCGTGGAGCCCTCGAACGAGCTCTCACGGGCACATGAGGGCTCTCACAAGTACACTCGCCGCGTCGGCGATCGCGACGAGCTGGCGTTGTTGAAGTCCTTGGCTGGCGACGACGACATTCTCGCTGGCCTCATTAAGCAGCAGCAGCTAGTCGATGGCTTGATGAAGCTGCTGGAGATCAGCGATGCCTCGGTTGAGAAGGCGACCGGCCTCATCGAGCAAATCATGGGTGACAATGCGAAGCTCCTCAAGGCGCTCGACGAGAAGGAGGAGGAGGCCGCCGGCTGGAAGATGCTGCATGAGCAGAGCAGTGCCTCGGGGATGACGCTGACAGCGGTTGTCGAGGAACTGATGGGTGACTTGAGGAAGCTCCGGATCGAGCGCGAGCAGGAGGTGGAGGAATCTGTGGCTGCTTTCAAGCAAATCGTGAGGAATTGAAGACAGAGCTGGAGGATGTCGTCACCCGACAATCCATCAAGGAGTAGAGACACTAGCGACCCAGATCGTTGTCTGTGATTTCCTTCTTCTCTTGCCCCTATGTTTTCCGGGCTTTGCCGAATGTGGCATTTTAAATTAGCCAGAATATGTAAGACAATTATTATCCACGTCGTTGTAAATTTCTCGTTGTATTATCCGTTGCCATTTTATTTGTCGTCGTATTATCCATCGCACTATGTGGCACTTTAAATTACGCCGAAATACGAGTTGACAACAGAACAAAGCAAATGCTGATGTTGAGCGGGGCCATGGGATCACAAGCAAACACCCTCCATCTAGGTGCTTTAATTAACCGCGTATTTAATAGTGCTCGGCCGCCATTAATGGAGAAGTTGTGAGCAAGGCGGGCGGTTGGTGGATGGAGGTCAACAAGCTCGCTTCCTGGTGAGCATGGCGGCCTTGCTGCTCGCACGTGTCCCGTCGGGCCTGCGAGGTGGACAGGATGCAGGCGTCCCGTCGAGCCTGCACGGCAGACTTCTTGCGCTCGTCTCGTCTAATCAAATAGTTGCACGCACGCCACCATGTATGTTGAAATTTTGGCACAAAATACAAAGATGACCAATGAATGAGGACGGAGTTAGTACTATCCCATAAGAAAAGAGGGATGCGTGGCCGCACTTAAATGGTTACAAAAACACATGGTTCATATAATACAACCGTTTGAGATATTAACGTGTCAGCTATTTATTTCTAAAGGACTTCGTTGGCTATTAATGTGTGCGCCTTGTCTCAAACTGGATGATTTTTTTACCATGACATATATGTGCCATGTCATGAAACCATGCCAAGTTTCATGTTTTTTGGGTGAGTTTTCGATTTACGGGGATTTAAAAACCAAGATTCTCAATGTTTCAGGATGACGAGAAGTTTGTAATTCATTCTCATTCCTTCAATGAGACCTCAACATGCACCCAATGACACATGTACGATTTTCCACCCGTTTGCTTCACTGGAGCATGTGCTTGTAGTTCAAATTAGAATTATGGACTAAATTAAATGCCTATAAAACCTAATTAATATATAAAATGGACAAATGAACCCTGAATAGTTTCAAATTTCAGCACGACACTCCTCTTATTCCATGTTGCCTGTAGAAAACAAAATTCAACAGGCGAGAAGAGGAAGCGATTATCGTTTCGCCCACAAGAGGGGCATGTTTCCCTACCGGAACCACGAGGGTTGCGAGAAGCTTCGGTTTGTAAGAGGCTTGTAATATAGCTTGGGCCAAATTGGACAATTATTTTACCACGACATATATGTGCCATGTAGTGACACCATGCCAAGTTTCATGATTTCCTGGTGAGTTTTGGATTTACAGAGATTAAAAAACTGAGTTTCACAATGTTTGTGGCCAAGCCAGGACGCCGGGACGGTTGAATTCATTCCCATTCCTTCCATGGGACCTAAACATGCACCACAAGGACACATGTACGTTTTTCTAGCCATTTTGGTGCACTCGAGCATGTATTTGTAGTTCGGATTTGAATTATGGACATTAAATGCCTAGAAAACTCAATTAATGAATAAAAAAGGTCAAAAGAACCCTGAATAATTACAATGTTCAGCGCAAATCTCCCGTTGTTCCATGTTGTGTGTAGAAGAAAATACAAGGCTAGAAGAGGGAGCGATTATCGTTTGGCCCACAAGGGGACATGTTTCCCTATCAAAACCACGAGGGTTCTTGCGACAGGCTCCGGTTTGTAAGAGGTTTGTAATAAAGCTTGGCCCAAATTGGACAATGTTTCTACCACGACATATATATATATATATATATATATATATATATATATATATATATGCCATGACATGACACCATGCCAACTTTTGATGATTTTATGGTGAGTTTTGGATTATGGGGATTTAAAAACCGAGATTCCAAATGTTTGAGGACGAGCCAGGACGCCAGTACGTTTGTAATTCATTCCCATTCCTGGCATGGGACCTAAACATGCATCCAAGGACACATGTATAATTTTTCTAGCCATTTTGGTGAACTGGAGCATGTATTTGTAGTTCAGATTTGAATTATGGACATTAAATGCCTAGGAAACTCGATTACTGTGTAAAAAGGCCAACGAACCCTGAATAAGTTTAAATTCCAGCACGGATATCCTGTCGTTCCATGTTGCCCGTAGATGAAAATACAAGGCGAAAAGAGGCAGTGATTATCGTTTTGCCCACACGGGGGACACGTTTCCCTATCGGAACCACGAGGCTTCTTTGAGAGAAGCTCCGGTTTGTAAGAGCTTTGTAATAAAGTTTGGCCCAAATTGGACAATGTTTTTACCACGACATATATGTGCCATGAAGTGACACCATGCCAACTTTCATGACTTTCTGTTGAGTTTTGGATTTATGGGGATTTAAACACCGAGATTCCAAATGTTTGAGGACGTGCCAGGACGCCGGTACGGTTGTAATTCATTCCCATTCCTGGCATGGGACCTAAACGTGCACCCAAGGACACATGCATAATTTTTTTAGACATTTTGGTGAACTGGGGCATGTATTTGTAGTTCAGATTTGAATTATAGAGATTAAATACCTAGGAAACTCAATTAGTGTATGAAAAGGCCAAACGAACCCTAAATTAGTTTAGATTTCAGCACAGATATCCTGTCGTTCCATGTTGCCCGTAGAAGAAAATACTAGGTGAAAAGAGACAGCTATTATGCGCCCACAAGGGGGACATGTTTCCCTATCGGAACCACGAGGCTTCTTTGAGAGAAGCTGCAGTTTGTAAGAGGCTTGTAATAAAACTTGCGCCAAAATGGACAAAAAAAATTCCTCGACATATATGTGCCATGTCGTGACACCATGCCAAGATTCACGATGTTTGGGTGAGTTTTGGATTACGGGGATTGAAAAACCGAGATTATTCTCACGAAAAGTTTACAAATAGCACACGGTCACTACAAAAAAAGACACATCCGTGACATTTTGGGCCGAACGAATTTTTTTCTGTCATACATATGACACTTCTATGACGATAATTGTGAAAAAACCCGGTATCATCATAGATGTGGTGGGCTCCTACTTCTATGCCAAAAAATCATGACAGAAAATGGGCTTTTCGTCCTGGGCGGGCCGGAGACGCAGCTGCATGACATTCTTTGGGCCTTCCATGACGGAAAAAACCGTGGTAGAAGCGAGAGGGAGGAAAATTTCGGGGAGTTCACGGTTACGGTGGGAGGTCGGGGGCCGAGCGATGCGCGTTTCTCTCGTACACAAACGCGCGTGTGTGCGAGGCGTTGGCTCTAACTGAACCCGAGCGAGGCGTTGGGCTCTAACTGAACCCGGGCGATTGCACTGCAGGCTACGCGTTACTGAACCAAAGCGGTCGATCGACGGCTGTTAACTGAACCCGATCGAGCGATTCCTTCGCTACTGCTGCTAACTGAAGCCGATCGATGGGATGAACAGTGAGCGTTGCCGGGGGGTTGGATGAATAGTGAGCGGTGGCGTTGCCTCTGGATGAACAGGACCACGTGGTGTGGTGGAGGGCTGGATGAACAGTAGACGGTGGAGGGGTGCCCGTGGAGGGGTGGTTGAACAGGACCCCGTGGTGTGGAGGGCTGGTTGAACAATAGACGGTGGAGGGGTCCCGTGGAGGGGTGGTTGAACAGGACCCCATGGTGTGGAGGGCTGGATGAACAGTAGACAGTGGAGGGGTGGTTGAGCAGTAGCCGGTGGAGTAGCACGCGGTGGAGGCTGGATGAACAGGAGCCCGTGGAGGCTGGACGAGGTCGATGGTAGCCCGTGGAGGCTGGAGGAGGTCGACGGTGGAGATGAACAGTATCCCGTGGAGTCCCGTTTTGCGGAATGCCACACCCCTTCCGATGAACAGGACCCTCGTTTCGACCGTAGCGCTCCAACACAAGTCTGTTTCCTTCATTTTGCGGTACGCCACACCCCTCCTGATCAACAGGACCCCCGTTTCGATCGTAGGAGGTCCGTTTCCTCCGTTTTGCAGTACGCCAGACCCCTCCCGATGAATAGGATCCTGTTTCGAACGTGGTTGGTCGAACACAAGGCCGTTTCCTCCGTTCTGCGGTACGCCAGGCCTCGTTTCCATCGCCTGTTCCGTCCAAGCCCTCCCGATGAACACGACCATGCATTCCATTCCGACCCAGCCGGTTGGCTCCCACGCGTTCCGTTGCCTCTCGATGAACACGACGCATTCCGTTGCCTCCCCATGAACACGACGCATTTCGTTGCCTCCCCATGAACACGACCACGACGCTTTTTCTCCGTTCCAACCCAGCCAAGTACACGAGCCCTCGCCGTACGTATGTGCGAGTAGGCGTTCGAGACCCCGCCCCTTGTACGTATGTGTACATGCTACGTGCGCGCCTCTACTACGACACGTGCACGCCTCTACATCAACCAGTATGTACGTACATGTTCGCGACAAGAATGACAATGCTACATACGCTTCGACCAGGTGGGTCCCGACTGTCAGGCACTTCCTTGCCTGCAAAGATGTAGCTGGTGGGTCCCAGCAGTCAGGGGGGCGAATCGTTTTTTTGCCCGGACGCACTTCCTTGCGTGCAAAGATGTAGCCGGTGGGTCCCAGCAGTCAGGGGGGTGAATCATTTTTTTACCCGGACGCACTTCCTTGCATGCAAAGGTGTAGCTAGTGGGTCCCAACAGTCAGGGGGTGAATCATTTTTTTTTGCCCGAACGCACTTCCTTGCATGCGAAGATGAAGCTGGTGGTCCCCAGCAGTCAGGGGGAAATGTTTTTTTCGCGAAATACAGTGGCCCGTCCGGTGGGTCCCAGCTGTCACATGGAGGAATCATTATTTTCCGCGTAATAAGGAGGCACTTCCTTACTGCGGCCGTGGACCCAGCTGTCAGCCTCTCCACGTACAGTCCACGTCCGATGGAAGTCGTTCCTTGACCATGTTGACCAGGCCGCGCCGAGAGCACCAGGGCGGTGGACGACGGCGAGGCCTGGGAAGGGGACGACGCGGAGCCGGGGAAGACGCGGCAGTGGAAGCCCGCGCGGAGAGGAGTACGAGGGTTCACTGGTTCGGCTGTGGTGTGAGGCCGCCGTCACCGCATGGCCTGGCTAGCGGTGGGAATAGTAGGGGGCGGTGAGGCCTCCACGGCAGCACAGCCGGCCACGGGAGGCAGGAGCATGCGGCACGACCGGCGCTGCTTTAGGCGGCTGGAGCAAGAAGACCAGAGGTTGAAGAAGCACTACGGCTGTTGGACGGACATCGTACAGTCATTGGAGCTAGAATCATTCATATTGACTACGTTGACAAAGCCCTCCGTCCCCATCAACTTAGTTGGCCCACAAGTCATCCTCCCACTATGGTGGGTCCCAGCTAGCAGGGGGTATTCATTTTTTTTGTGCGTAATAAGGAGGTACTTCCTTCCTTGTGTGCGAAGATATAGCTGGTGGGTCCGACATGTCAGCGGGGGAAACATTTTTTTCACGAAATACGGAGGCCCTTCCGGTGGGTCCTAGCTGTCAGGTGGAGGAATCATTATTTTGCGCGTACAGTCCACGGCCGATGGATGTCGTTCGTTGATCACGTTGACCAGGCCGCGTCGAGAGCACCATGGCAGTGGACGACGGCGAGCCCTAGGAAGGGAACAACACAGAGCCAGGGAAGACTCGGCAATGGTTGCCCACGCGGTGGGGAGTACGAGGGTTTACTGGTCTGGCTGTCGTCACCGGAAAATAACATGAGGTGTGGCTGAGTAGAGGAATGGCCTGGCCAGCAATGAAGTAGGGTGGGGCGGTGCGGCCTGTGCGGCAGCACAGCCGGCCACGGGAGGCGGGAGCAGGCAGTCCCACCGGAGCTGGTTTGGGCGGCTGGAGCAAGAAGATCAGATATTGAAGAAGTAGCACGGCCGTTGGATTAACATCCAACGGTCACTGCTGCTAGAATCGTTTGTGGACTAAGTTGACAAAGCCAAAGTACACGTCAACCTAGTAGACCCACAAGTCAGCCTCCAAATCTGTCCCAAACAATATACAACCCGAAATTTCTAGCCAGATTCAAATTAATTTTAAATCTAAATATACCTTAATTTAAATTCAATGAAATTTTACCCGCACAAAAACAATGAAATTTAAAATATCAAAATCCGAAAGAAAACAGTATTTTAGAACTAATTGCCTGTTTGCTGTATGTTTTCATTTTACAGCCCATTTATTATTACTTATAGCCCATTTCTTATTACTTATAGCCCATTTTCTGGGTAAAATGCATCCCTCCTCGTCTTGAAAGATTTCCGGCCTAGCAGGGCGTAGAAAAGCAAGTAGGCCTACGTTGGTTATTCTGCAAAAAACAAAATAGCTGGCTAGCCATTTTCAGAAAGGAAAAAAACAAACTGGGCTGGTCATGTGCTAAACATATGAAATAAAAGCCTGGGCTAGACGGGCCACGGGTCCCACACAATCC
The DNA here is from genome assembly GCA_032464435.1 of Aegilops umbellulata. Lineage (NCBI taxonomy): Eukaryota > Viridiplantae > Streptophyta > Magnoliopsida > Poales > Poaceae > Aegilops > Aegilops umbellulata. The sequence goes on along the minus strand of CP136056.1, from coordinate 328,480,919 downwards.
AGTTGATACCCTTCTCCGTCCCAAAAAAACAAAATTACTGCGCGCGCTGCTGGGTCCCTACTGTCATCCTCACCATGTACAGTCATCTCCTTATTCCTCTCGGTTGTTGACCATGTTGACAACACCGGAGGGCAGCGCCGCGGCGAGTGAACCAAGGCGAAGGACGATGGCGAGGCCTCGGACGGGAACGAACAGGAGCCGGGGAAGATCACAGCCAGCCGTGGGAGGCGGGAGCACGCGGTCCCGCCGACGCTGGTTTGGCTTTGGCGGCTCGAGGAAGAAGAGACTGAAGAAACGCGACAGACGTTGAATGTCAATCCAACGGTCAAGGTTGGCACAATAGTTTTTTGACTAAGCGGACACCAAGTAGCACACATTTTTATATATAGGAAGAAAACTGCGAGGAAAATGCGTTCGTCTACCGTCCCCCTCACAGGGAACGTTCGCCACATAAGTGACTAGCACCCTTGGTTTTCAACCGAGAGTTCTTGGGTTCGAGTCCCAGGAAATCTCAATTTTATCCTCCTTCCTCGAAAAAAAGGGAAAGAAAATCGAAGACTTGGGAAGGCGTACAGAACAAGCTAGTGTACCAGTAAAGAGACATTGCCGAGTTTTAGAAAAAAGAAAGGCGTGCTCCTGTAGCTGGTTCGAATCCAAACCTAGACGACGACTATATATGGTGCTATGCTACTCTGCAAGTAATGAAACTGACATATCCAACGTTCGCCTTCTCTACTTACTGTCTTACTCTGCCTAGCATCAGAAGCTCTGGCCACAGCAACCATGTCCGCTGGCTGCTCGTCCACCTGCTCTTCAGCAGGCAACAACCAGATATGCGCCAAGTCACCACCCGTACCATCACCTGTGGGTCTCATCACACCCCCGCCGGCACACGCATTGCAGCCGATTGCTCATTTCAACCCGCTGTCGTTGGTGTGGTGCCACTGCTGCAAATCACGCAGAGTCATCCGTCGTGTCTCAACCACAATCCGCAACCCTGGTGAGTCTTCTACAAATGCCCAAATCATGGGGTAAAAATATGTTTAAGTGTTGTTCTACTGCTTTTAGTTCATGATTTTTTAATAGTTTGGTTGATGATCTTCTAATTTGATTCGTGCAGAAAAGGGAAGATTCGTGTGATTTGTATTTCTGGGAAGTTGCTGATGTGGGGGAATGCAACTACGCTGATTATTTGCTTAGCCGAGGAATCCCAATACCAGCAGGTTGGGGTGTTGGACAAGTAACTGAAGGAACGGCAGAAGGGGAAGATGCAGAGCAGAAGGTTAAAGATGTAGTTCCTCTGATCATGGCCAAGCAACAGCTGCTGAACGACCTTGACAGCAGTGAGGAGATGAAAGAGCTTGTGAAGATAACGGGCAAAATCGATGTGCAGGATGATTGTCTCTTTATTTGCAGTGTATGTAGCACTCGTGATGTATTCAGTGGCTACAACATGAGCACTTTGATGAAACTAGTAATGAATGAAACCTGTGTAGCAGGCTGGGCGTAGTGTTGTGAACATCTAATGATTTCTATTAACGGAAATCAGGGGGTATCCCCTTTTGCTCATATAAATAAATAAATAAATAGCAGAGGCCCTGTCGGGTCAGCTTCGTTCTCATTCGAAGACGTCGAGCAAATTGCAGTCCAACAGCAAACTATGTCATCAAATTCAAGTTTAACAGCCAAATATGAGTACAACTAAACAACAATGTCATCATGTTTTAGTTGTCATACAATCACCAAACACAAATCAGCATACATAACAAGTGATGTTCTCACAGCAAAATACTAAAGAACATGTTCATCAGGTTTCAGTTGTCATAGCAAACACAATTTCACATAGTAGATAAAAAACGTCTTCTGATAGGCAAATACGACAAAAGCAATGTAATCATCATCCGCAGCAGCAGCGTCAACATCTTCGCCATGTGTATCAGTCTGAATCGTAATTACCCACGATGTCATCTTCTTCTTCATCCTCAACGTCCTCGAACGTTGGCTTCTTCTTGATCAACTCTTGTATGTCCGCAGCACGACAGGCAATCTTTTCGCCGGCGTCATTGACGTGATGGTTCTCAAAGATATTAGGAACATCTGTGTTATCTTGTACATCAGGAGCAGTGTAAGCATCATCTTGTTGTGCAACTTCATTAAACAAATTCCTCTGCTCAAACCTTTGCAATACTCTCCAGTCATCGCTACGTGCAAATGTTTCTTCCAAGAAAAATATCGGTGTTGCTTGATTTGCCAAAATAAAAGGCTCGTTGGTCTGGTACGCCGCCTTGACATTGATGGATTTGAAATAATCATCAGCTCTGGGTTTTGTGATCCTGGAAAACAGGTTATACTAACGACAGCACAACAGAACCACACACCGACGATCCTCGAAACTGGAGATATACTGCAACTGAACAATGTCTGTTATGTTAGCATACATTTCAGTTATCTGTTTGTCATACGTATCCGTGCTCATAATGGCACTGTTTTGTGTCTTCCTGCCTTTGTCTCATGCAAGGGTGTTGTAGCGCACATCTCCAACAACGCAAGATTCATAATGTCTTACCCGAGTATCAGGACCCATTGCTAGTGAGTAAAGGGCATCATCAACAGCCTGCCCATCCTCCTGCATCTTCTTAACCTATGGTTAGAAAATAGACAAGCTGATCATCTTATGTACTCAATATATTAAAAAAACTGACAGTGCACTTCAAAAGCTTACATGGTTCTTGAACCATTTCACAAATCCTGCCATAACCAGTTTGTCAATGTTTCTTGGATTTTGTGGCAGTAACTCCTCTTTGTAGATGCTGCACAACATAGTGATCGCGTCAAACATCTAAATATATAAGAATGTGCTGCAAGCTTAGTAGATTACGATGTATAAGTTGCAGTACTGCACTTACTTGATATAAGGTAGTATCCCAGGACAGTTATTCAACACATACCAATCCATTTTGTCCAAATCTTTAGGTTCGTCCTCTTGTCAATTCTTCCGTGTAACTCGAACAGAATAATCGAAAACATTGAGCCCGGGATTGTCTTCACCCACCTCTTTGCTATGCTGATCAGCTGTTTCAATGTATTTTGAGTAGAATGTCAACGCTTCTGTAGCAATGTAGGCCTCTGCAATGGAACCCTCGGGTCTATCTCTGTTCCTAACATAGCCCTTGAAAGTGCCTAGCTGCCTTTCAATAGGGTACATCCAGCCATACTGTACTGGACCTCTAAGTAGTGCCTCATCAGGTAGATGAACAACCAAATGCACCATCACATCAAAGAAGGCTGGAGGATATATCTTCTCAAGGTCGCATAGGATAGTTGGTATCTTGTCTCTAAGATGCTCCAAAGCATCTATCTTGATATTCCTACTGCAGAGTTCCCTGAAGAATTGTCCCAACTCTGCAACTGCTCTGTGTAAGTCAGGGCGGCCCAATCCTCTAAGGATAATAGGTAAAACCCTTTGAAGTAGGACGTGGCAGTCATGAGTTTTCAACCCTTGTACCTTGTTTCCATCTGCACTGACTCTCCTTTCAGGGTTGGAAGCAAATCCATGTGGGAATCTCACACGTGACAGGACCTCGCAGAATTCTTTTCTTTTTACCTTGTCCAAGACGTACATAGCTGGTGCCATATTCCATGGTTTACCTTCATATTGCACCTGCAAATCCTTTCTGATACCCAGGTGTGTCAAATCAATCCTAGTTTTTAAGGTATCTTTCGTCTTGCCTTGAATATTAAGAAGTGTGCCGACAATGCTGTCACATATATTTTTCTCGATGTGCATCACATCAAGATTATGCCGCAGATCCAAATCTTTCCAATACTCCAAGTCCCACAAAGTGGACCTGCGGGTAAACAATAATCTCTCTTCTACCCTGCCACGCTTCCTTTTCCCGCTACCATTACCAGGATGGTTTCCTGATGTAATATGCCTGACCTTCTCTAATTCCACTTGAAACTCATCGCGGTGAGCCTCTTTGGCACATCACGGTTTTCATGGTTTGCATTGAACACATGTCTTCGGTATTTTCTAGGATGCGGCTTGTCCTTGGCAAGGAAACGGTGGTGTCCAATGTAACAGATCTTGCTAAGTATTGCGTATGACAGCGGATTCCTATCATAGCGAACGCATGCATTGTAACCATGTGTCGTTCGCCCTGACATAGTGCCCAAAGCCGGATAATCATGGATGCACCAAATTATAACAGCACGCAGAAAGAAATCAGCTGGTGGGCTGCTACATAGGTCTCGAGTGAGAACACCCTTCCATAGCTGTTGAAGTCCTCCACAAGAGGCCCATGAACAAATCAAAATCCTTTCCAGGACTTTTTGGACCTGCGATGAGCAAGGCCATCATGTAGTTTGATTCTTTGGTGCAGACATTTAGAGGCATGTTGTAAGGGATAACAAGCACTGGCCACATGCTATATGTGGCGCTCTAGTGGCCAAATGGGTTAAATCCATCTGAAGCTAAGCCTCTAATGTTTCTCGGGTCAACAGCAAACTCTTTATGTTTATCATTGAAGCTTTTCCACTCACTACCATGAGATGGATGGCTCATTACATTCTGATCTCTGTACTCCTGGTTCCTAGAATGCCACAGTACATCCTCTTGTTTCAGCATCATGAAACAACCTCTGCAATCTTGGCGTAATTGGAAAATGTCTCAGAACATTATGAGGAATCCTCTTCACAGCATCGCCATCTTTCCATCTTGATGATTTGCATTTCGGGCATTCACTTAAGTTGGCATAATCCTTCTGGAACAGAACACAATTATTCTTACAAACATGGATCATATCATATCTAGTTCCAACTGCACGAAGGAAATTCTTCATTTTATTGTAGGTGTGTGGCAGCTCAGACGCATCTGGGAAAGATTCGCGAAAAGCAGCCAACATCGCATCGAATGATTTGTTGGTCAACCGCTCAGATGTCTTCACCTGAAGAAAGGTGACCATAGCTGAGAATACTGACAGCTTATTTCCTGGGGTGATAGCAATGTTGCATTGTTCCAACATGCGGGCCCACCGTTTTTCTTCTGCAGGTGAAAGTTCACGGAATGCATGAGCATTTCGTAGCATTGTTTCAATGTTGGTCAAACTCACTGGCTCCGCCACCACCACCACCTCCTCCTCCTCTTCCACCTGAGCATCAGGCAGATCAAGATGGTGATTTGCTGCTTCCACGTAGTCAATAACATTGACGTTCACAGCTTCACCATGATGAAACCACCTAGTATATGTGACCGACATCCCATACAAGTGTAGATGATATTGCACAGTTGACTGGGGTCTTGTAACTGAATTCATACAACTGCTACACGGGCAGAGCACATCTGATTACAGACCACCGTACTCAACTCTGATAAAGTTCATGAAGTTTTCAACCCCCTTGACATATGCAGCGGAGAATCTTCGAGCAGAGGTTATCCAAGTCATGTCCATCTATTAGACATACAAATTAGTTCTTCTACTAGATATTACAGGAAAAACATATATGCTTTTTTATGAAGTCCAGAAAAAAAATACCTAGGTCGATGTCTAAAGCTATGGCAAGACATTTGGACGAGCAGATCTAACTAACGAAATATATGTAAAGCTAATTCAGCAAACAGATTTGAGTGCCAAATAATGGCAGGCTGTTTCAGTAGTCAATGAGGCCGAGCACACAACCATCAAACTATCGAAGGCCATCGCAGCAACAAAGATCGAGTATAAAACGGTGTAGAGCTATTTCACCTAACAGATTGGCTACTAGACCATGGCAATCTACGTCACAATAAATATATGGCAGGATATTTTAGCAACTAATCGGCCTTGGCATGCCATCTCAGCTAAGCAGATTGAGTGCAGAACAGGGCAAGGAAGCTTCTTAAGCAGAGCATATTGACAGTAAACTACTTCGGCAAACAGTGAGATTAACAGCGTCTATCATCTAACATTCAGCGCTACACCGACATGAACGGGGCCTCAGTCTAGAATGCACGTACCATGGGAGAAGCTGACCATTGTGCGTCTCCACACGAACGTAGCCAAAGGTGGCAGCACGGCTAGAGGACGGCAGTCTACGATAGCGTACTGTGGGAGCGAGAGGATTGCCGAACCGCGGCACCGACGTATCGGCGCGGCGGGGAGGGCAGCTTTGGCGGAGCGAATGGAGTGGAGGGGGACAGGGGGAGGGGGTTTGGGGAATATTATTGGCTCGTTGGCCGAAGGGCGGTTGAATCGGATTTCGGGGGAATTTTTGGGTGTGGGAGGGGGGAGGATTTTCGCATGGTGGGCGGGGGGAGTTTGGCGCATGGTCGGTTTCTCCAAGTGCAGTCCCACGTGTCAGTGAAGAGGGAAGCCGAAGCGCGTTTCGTTTGCGTGAGCCGTGTGCAGGACCGAACGTGTGTGGGGTGCAATGCGACCGCGACAAGAGTGTTGTGAGTGTACCGCTGTCGGTGTCAAAACCGGCGGATCTCGGGTAGGGGGTCCCGAACTGTGCTTCAAGGTCGGATGGTAACAGGAGACAAGGGACACTTTATTTTACCCAGGTTCGGGCCCTCTCGGTGGAGGTAAAACCCTACTCCTGCTAGATTAATGTTGATGATATGGGTAGTACAAGAGTGGATCTACCACGAGATCAAGGAGGCTAAACCCTAGAAGCTAGCCTATGGTATGATTGTGTATGATGATGGTTGTCCTAAGGACTACAACCCTCCGGTTTATATAGACACCAGATAGGGTTAGGGTTACACAGAGTCGGTTAAAATGGTAGGAGATCTCGAATATCCGCACACCTAGCTTGCCTTCCACGCCAAGAAAAGATCCTTCCGGACACGGGACGAAGTCTTCAACTTTGTATGTTCATAGTCCTGGAGTCCGGCTGAAGGTATAGTTCGGCTATCTGAACACCCCCTAATCCAGGACTCCCTCAGTAGCCCCTGAACCAGGCTTCAATGACGACGAGTCCGGCGCGCAGATTGTCTTCGGCATTGCAAGGCGGGTTCCTCCTCCAAGTTCTTCAAGAAGATTATAAACACCACAGAATACTGTCCGGCTCTGCAAAATAAACTTCCACATATTGCCATACAGAGAATAATATTAACACAAATCAAATCTGCTGACGTATCCCGCAGTGCGTCATAACACTGCGGCGAAGCCTTCTATATAAATTGTTCTCATTGTTCCACCTCAGCACGTATAGCGAGGCGGTTTCCTTGGCACGTCTTGTCGAAGCAGAGATCGTGTGCCCCCTCTAACGGGATTCTCATTAATACGGACGTGGGTAACCCAACCACGCCATTTACCGCGGCGTTTGGGAGGCAAGTGAGTTTTATTAGGTAGGTGAGGACGCCTAACCATACCTGCTTATATAAAGGGATAAGGATTCACCCTTTTTAACCTATGCCTTCTTCCTCCTTTGCCAATCCATCTCTCACGCACTCAAGCTCCAGCGCCCAAGTCCGCTCTTCTTCCTCAACCTTCTCCAACAATGTCCGGAGCGGGAGGCAAGTGGATGGTCTCCTCCATTACGGAGGCTCAAGTAAAAAGGCTAAGGAAAGCCGGATACTTGTCCAAGGATATCCCGCATCGGCTGCCTGATAAGGGGCAGCTTCTTCCTACCCCAAGACCCCATGAGAGGGTAGTTTTTCTCCCCCACTTCCTCCGCGGACTGGGCTTTCCACTTCACCCATTTGTCTGGGGGCTCATGTTCTACTACGGCCTGGATTTCCACGATCTGGCCCCGAACTTCGTTCTCAACATCTCGGCGTTTATCATCGTGTGTGAGGCCTTTCTCCGCGTCCGCCCCCACTTCGGCCTCTGGCTCAAGACCTTCAACGTCAAGCCCAAGGTGGTGTACGGCACCCAGGCGGAGTGCTGAGGCGCTATGGTTGGCAAGATAGCCAACGTCCTCTGGTTTGATGGCTCCCTCGTGGAGTCCCTAAAGGGGTGGCAGGCTGGGTGGTTTTACATCACCGAGCCCCGCGATCCGAAATGGGTCGCGGCCCCTGAGTTCAGATCCGGACCCCCTACGCGGCTCATGTCCTAGAAAGAGACAGGCATGTCGTGGGGCAACGAGGAAGAAGTGACTGGGTTGCAAACATGCATCCAGTCCCTAGTGAACAAGCCAATCCGGCTTGCCAACATAGTCCAGGTCATGCTCGTTCGCCTGATCCTCCCGTGCCAAGAACGGGATTTTACTTTGTGGGAATTCGACTCGGCGCAGCACCAGACCCTTAGTAGGCTCTTCGACACGACGTATGAAGACGTCTGGAAGGTGCTGACCAAAGGCGCCGAGTCCCCTACGTCCGCCTCCGAGGATCGCGGATACAGCTCGCAGCGTATCGCTGGCGAGGTAAGCTATCTATACCTTTGATAGGTTCGTTAAGCTCTTCTTCATAGATTATCTCTATGCGGGATCTAAACTCCCTTTTACCTTTGACAGGCTTGGCTGGAGATATCCGGACCGATTAACTGTCCGGCTCCTCTGCCCAAAGACCCGGCCCCAGCTCTCTGGGTGAAGCTAATGGCTCCGGCACCTTACGTGGTGCCGGAGAGGAAGGCCAAGAAGAAGAAAACCACCGGGACTCGAAAAAGTTCCCGCAACATGGTGGTGTCGGACTCGTCGTCCAACGAGTCCGCAACGCCCTCCTCTCGTGAAAACGAGGAGGAGGAACAAGGAAGCTCTCCCCCTCCAGCAAGGGGAGCAAAGAAGAAGAAGGCCACCCCAACGGGGGAGGCCGAGGCTCTGTTCGGTGTTTGGAAAGAAAAGCCGGATAGAGGATCTAATGATTTTCACAGGAGTCTAACAAAAAAGGTCAAATATGCGTATGCAGGCTTCACTGCTGTCCACCGCCGCACTGACTGCGCAGGTGGATGTCCTGAAACAGGACCTCGGGCGGACCGAGCAAGAGCTCGGCCTTGCCAAACGGCAGCTCGAGGAGAAGGAAGGTAAGAAATAAAATAAAATAAAAAAAGAAGAAAAAGGTGCCTATAGAGAGGCTTGATTGCAGAAAGAAATAACAGGATTGTACTGCTTATTGTAGGGGCCACAACCGAGGTGACAGCCCTAAAGCAGGCGCTGGCTGAGGCCGAGAAGAAAACGGCCGAGGAGCGCGCCGAGCGAGAGAGGCTTGGGGTTCAGGTCGGCGAGGTGCAGCAAGAGCTGCAAACTCTCATGAAAAAACATGAGGGTTTGGAGCTTGAGGCGAAAGCGCAAGCATCCGAGCTCGCGTCGTCCATCGAGACCGCCAAGAGTGCCAAGGCCGAAGCCCAAAAGGCCCTCCAAGAGTTGGAGGATGTGAAAAAGATAGCAACGGGTAAGGCATTCTCAATGCAGAGTAGGAATATAAAAGTAAACTACCTATTACTTACCCGAATCCGGAGTTCTCCAGGGGCGTTTGCCGATCTTCCCCGCAGCGTATCCGACACCGCCGCGTTCTACCGAGCTGAAGAGGGCAGCTCGACGGAGAGTGTGTTCTGGTCTCAGTATTCTGAGGCTGGACACACCGTGCCCTTAAGCGATCAGCTGAAACAGCTGGTCGAGCTCCACAAGGCGGCCGAACAGGCCATGAAGGGCTTACTAGTTCGGCTGTGGCCTAGAGAGGCCCTGCCTGGGAGCTATTTCGGGCTGGTGCGGCGGCTGGTGGAGGCCTGTCCACGGCTTGAAGTCATCAAGCGCTCCGTCTGCATTGAAGGTGCCCGGAGGGCCCTTGCCCGTGTAAGGGTACACTGGGGTAAGCTGGACGGAGAGAAGCTGGAGAAGGACGGGCCGCCGCAAGGGAAGGAGCATCGCCAGCCCGAGAACTACTACAAGGACGTTCTTGCCGGAGCCCGCCTTGTCGCGGATGAATGTACTAAAGATGTAGTATTTGAATGAACTCGCTCGTTTGTATCCTGTGCGCTGAAAACTTGTTCATATGCGCTGAGCAATGCTTGTTTAATTTAAAATATTATTTTCTGTGCGGCCGTTTATCAAAAATTGAGAGATGGCGAGTCGTCGGCTTCTGCCCCCATGCCACTAGTGCTGGGGTGTTCGGGATAAACCTGAGGGCTCTTGTTCCCATAGTTGGGTCCTTCGAGGGAGGCGCTCAGCACAGCGAACCAGGCAATCGGACTATAATGCTTGAACACTCTCACTTGGCCATAGAACGTTATAATTTTAAATTTCGGCGAAGCCCTTAGTTCAGAAGGCCGAATTCGGGGCGCTATCCACGCCTTTGGCCGGACATAGCCAGCTCCTCGCTCAAAGCGGCATAAGCCTTTAAGGACTCCAAAAACCTCTCAAACAGCGACCGGTCTTGCGCCTTATCATGACAATCTGTTTTAGCTTTCTCCACTGAGGTGCTCAACCAACCTGATCTGGGGCACAATCGCAGTGGTTCTCCTAGTGCTACCTTAGCCGATAGAGCGGAACGTAAGGTACCAAAACATAGGAGCCGGGCAAACCCAACATGTGTCCAAAATCATGACTCGGAGCCGATGCATATAGTGCTATAAGTTCGGGGTGCCGCACTTGTGGAAGTGTACGGACTTCTCACACCAGATAAAAGGGTAATGAAGCCCCTGGCGTGGTTTGTCGTACCATGGTGTACGGGTGCGGTCATGTTATATCATAAACACATATATTCAAAGGGGACAATGCAAAAAATAGATAAAAAGCTATGCATTGTTTTATAAAGAGGCTATTTATCAAAGCCGAACGATACAAGTAGTGCGATAAGCAAAGAAGATATTAGACTATTTAACATGTCCTGACCAGGCACAGGCCACGGAATTTAGAAACAGATATATTGCTTGAAATAGAGACCACCTGAGAGTTCCGGAATGCGGCGTAGATTTGTCTGCTTTCCTGGATCTTGCATCGCCTGTGCGGCAACGCCGCCGAACAGGTTGTCCAGAGTATGGAGTCCTGAAATTAAAAAAGAAAAAATCCGGCAGCCCCTAGCACGTTTTACGCCGTGTTGTAGGCATGCCGTTAATGTGCCCCTCCCCCTGTGCCCATGGAATTTTAAGGGCGTAATTGTGTACTCGAGGTACTTGCTCCGCTGTGTTGCGATGGCTGCGGTCGGGGCCGTATTGCTACGCTTGCTTTGATCGTGCCGGGTGGTCTTGTTGCAGGTTACTACGGGCGCGCTTTGCATTGTCCGGTTTCTTAACGGCCGGACTGGGGAGTTGCCTTGAAAGGCTGCTTTGTACTTCCGCTGCAAGGGCCGCCGTGTGCTCTTCCGTACGGATGGAGCGTTCTGTGTTTCCACTGACCGTAATTACTCCTCGAGGGCCTGGCATCTTGAGTTTGAGATATGCGTAGTGCGGCACCGCATTGAATTTAGCGAATGCGGTTCGTCCGAGCAGGGCATGATAGCCACTGCGGAACGACACTATATCAAAGATTAATTCTTTGCTTCGGAAGTTATCCGGAGATCCGAAGACCACATCAAGTGTTATCGAGCCTGTGCAATTGGCCTCTACACCTGGTATGACGCCTTTAAAGGTCGTCCTTGTGGGCTTGATCCTTGATGGATCTATGCCCATTTTCCGCACTGTATCCTGATAAAGCAGGTTCAGGCTACTGCCGCCGTCCATGAGGACTCTTGTGAGATGAAATCCGTCCACGATTGGGTCGAGGACCAATGCGGCAAAACCGCCATGACGGATGCTAGTGGGGTGGTCCCTTCGATCGAAAGTGATCGGGCAGGAGGACCATGGATTGAACTTTGGGGCGACTTGCTCCATCGCGTATACGTCCCGTAGCGCACGCTTCCTCTCCCGCTTGGGAATGTGGGTCGCGTATATCATGCTCACCGTCCGCACTTGTGGGGGAAACCCTTTCTGTCCATTGTTGTTCGGCGGCCTGGGCTCCTCCTCGTCGTCGCTATTCAACCCCTTGTCCTTGTGTTCGGTTCTTAACTTGCCTGCCTGCTTGATCACCCAACAATCCCTATTGGTGTGATTGGCTGGCCTTTCGGGGGTGCCATGAATTTGGCACGAGCGATCGAGTATCCGGTCCAAACTGGACGGGGCCTGGGTATTCTTTTTAAATGGTTTTTTCCGCTGACCGGATTTATAGCCCCTGAATCCGGCATTGACTGTCGTATCCTCATTGCTGTCGCTGCTAACGCGGCGCTTTTGATTATTTTGACGTGACCTGCCACTTTTGTCCTTGGTATCCGAATTACCGGGCTTCTTTGATAAGTTGTTGCTGTGAGCCAGCCAGCTATCTTCGCCAGCGCAAAAGTGGGTCATGAGTGTCGTGAGGGCTGCCATAGTTTTCGGCTTTTCCTGTCCCAGGTGCCGGGCAAGCCACTCGTCACGGATGTTATGTTTGAAGGCTGCTAGGGCCTCTGCGTCCGGACAATCGACTATCTAATTTTTCTTTGTTAGGAACCGTGTCCAGAATTGCCTGGCCGATTCTTCTGGCTGCTGAATTATGTGGCTTAGGTCATCGGCATCTGGTGGCCGTACATAGGTCCCCTGAAAGTTGTCGAGGAATGTGGCTTCCAGGTCCTCCCAAGAACCGATTGAGTCCACTGGTAGGCTGTTAAGCCAGTGCCGGGCTGGCCCTTTAAGCTTGAGGGGTAGGTATTTGATGGCGTGCAGATCATCGCCACGTGCCATGTGGATGTGAAGGAGATAATCCTCAATCCATACTGCCGGATCTGTCGTACCATCGTACGACTCGATATTGACGGGTTTAAAACCCTCTGGGATTTTATGATCCATTACTTCGTCTGTGAAGCACAGTGGGTGTGCGGCGCCCCTGTACTGGGCTATGTCATGACGCAGGTCGGAAGAGCTGTGCCTGCTGTGTTCGGCCCGGCCGGATTTATTGTGTCTGGAGTGACGATCATCACATGTCGTCGGGCATCCGCACGATCCATAGATCGACCTTGTTTCCTTTGCTTTATCTTCCAGTCCGTCTCGCAAGTCTGGCTCATTTTCCCGTGCCTTATTCGAGCGGCACCGGGGCATGGCTTGCTGAGGGGCTCGACAGGCCTCTCTATCACGGCCACGGGGTGGCCGGTCTACCATGTCATATGCTTCCCCCTCTGATTGGGGTACCGGCCTGCGCTTAGGATAAATTTTGGAGGGGCGCCCGAGTTCATACTCTTCGGCCGCAAGGACTTCAGTCCATCTATCAGCTAGCAAATCTTGATCAGCTCTAAGTTGTTGCTGCTTTTTCTTTAGGCTGTTGGTCATGGCTAGAAGCCTGCGTTGAAAACGCTCTTGTTCGGCGGGGTCTGATGGTACGACGAATTCGTCGTTGTCGAGGCTTGCCTCGTCTTCGGAGGGAGGCATGTAGTTATCATCCTCAACCTCTTGTTCTGCCGCTCTCTCCTGAGGGCTGGCTTTTCCATCTTCCTGCGCCGAATCTTGCTGGTTCTGGTGTTCTTCGGCGCTGTCCGGGGTAGTATTATCTCCCGTGCCGGAATCACCGTTTCTACTGTGGCGGGATTTAGAGCGGCGCCGTTGGCGCCGACGTTTTTGTCGTTTTTTCGATGTGTCGTCTTCCGCTGCTCCATTGCCATCCGCATCCTTTGGAGCATCCACCATATATATGTCATATGACGAGGTGGCGGTCCAGCGCCCTATAGGTGCTGGTTCTTGTTCGTCTCCTCCTTCGTCGTCCATACCGTCGATGTCTTCGGAGCCGAAGTCAAGCATGTCGGTTAAATCGTCGATAGTGGCTATTAAGTGGGTGGTCGGTGGGCTTTGAATTTCTTCGTTGTCCGAATCCCAACCTCGCAGACCATAGTCCGGCCTGGGCTCGCCTGATAAAGAGAGAGACTTGAGAGAATTCAGGATATCACCGAAAGGTGAGCACTGAAAGATGTCCGCGGCGGTGAACTCCATTACGGGCGCCCAATCAGAATCGATCGGCGGGGGCGCAGAAGGCTCGGAGTTCGGAGAAGAGTCCGGCTCCTTGGAGTCCTGGGCCATGCGGAGTACGGGGCTGGCGTTCGGCTCGATCGCCTTTGAGATCGCAGCCCCCGAGGTGACGTCCAACCGTTCATCCTCAGAGAACGCAGCGGGCTCCGAGTCGAAGATCGGGGCCAGAGCGTGTGCGGCCTCTGGGGTGCTATTCAGAGGCAGAGCTATACCGTGCTCCTCGAGATAGCGCGGCGCGCTTGGTTGTGGCTCGAATCCGTCGAAGATCAAGTCTCCGCGGATATCAGCCATGTAGTTTAAGCTTCCAAACCTGACTTGATGGCCAGGGGCGTAGCTTTCGATCTGCTCCAGATGACCAAGCGAATTGGCCCGCAGAGCGAAGCCGCCGAAGACGAAGATCTGTCTGGGGAGGAAAGTCTCACCCTGGACCTCGTCGTTGTTGATGATCAAAGGAGCCATCGGGCCTAAAAGCGACGACACAGAGGAACTCTCAATGAAAGCACCAATGTCGGTGTCAAAACCGACAGATCTCGGGTAGGGGGTCCCGAACTGTGCGTCAAGGTCGGATGGTAACAGGAGACAAGGGACACTTTATTTTACCCAGGTTCGGGCCCTCTTGGTGGAGGTAAAACCCTACTCCTACTAGATTAATATTGATGATATGGGTAGTACAAGAGTGGATCTACCACGAGATCAAGGAGGCTAAACCCTATAAGCTAGCCTATGGTATGATTGTGTATGATGATGGTTGTCCTACGGACTACAACCCTCCGGTTTATATAGACACCGGATAGGGTTAGGGTTACACAGAGTCGGTTACAATGGTAGGAGATCTCGAATATCCGCACACCTAGCTTGCCTTCCACGCCAAGAAAAGATCCTTCCGGACACAGGACGAAGTCTTCAACTTTGTATCTTCATAATCCTGGAGTCCGGCTGAAGGTATAGTTCGGCTATCCGAACACCCCCTAATCCAGGACTCCCTCAACCGCCTTTTTTCCTTTTAAACTAGGTGCTTCGCCCCCTCAAAAAAAATTTTTTGCTTCGCGCGATCCATCGATACTACTACTAGTAATCCGGTAATCCCGACTAAAACGGCGCGGCCGGGTCTTTTCCCGCGCGATATGCTGGGAGGTTGGCTTAGTTGGTTTTTTTAGGACGAATAATTCTACACCTACGCAAGGTTGTCAGAATCGCGATTCTGTTATACGATTCTACGACTTTACGATCCAAACTGACCCCTCTGATTCTACGATTTTACTTCATAGAATCTACATTTCTACGATCTTGATAGTGAAGATTCTATGATTTGCGATCCTACCATCGGAGCTCCGATCCGATTCAAAATCGCGATTCTGACAACCTTGCACCTACATAATCCCAGTTACGTAATTAACGTAATGTGAAACATGTGAGCTGTTGATTGTAGATTGGGGGGAGGGAGGGGCCCACCACCATGAAAATCAGGGGAGGAGAGAGAGAGAGGCAATTTACGTTAACCCTTTCGTAGGTTGCCGTAGATGTAGAAAGATGTGAAATGCGTGAATGTGTAGTGGACGTACTATTGGAGTGCCCATGATAATTTGTGTATGTATAGACCCTATGTGTTTATTTTACTTCACATGTTAGATTTGTCTCAGTTCAATAAAAAGCAGAGTTTGAGATGATGGTGTGCATGTCATCCTGCAATATAGGCCGTCCGATCTATATCTAACGGATAGGAAGGAAACTATGACAATTTACCCGCACTCCTCTCCACATTTGTAGATAAGGCTTTCCCTCGTTCATCCTTTTCTCCCACAAGATCTTGATCTTCCGTGCAACGCACGGGCATCTTGCTAGTACTCCTACAATATGTATATTATTGTGAATGTTCATATACACCGGCAGAGATTAATGCAAATGCGGCATATTTTCATTACATTTCGAACTTTTATAGGACAAAAAAATAAAAGAAACCCGACCCTAAACCTATTCTATGACGGCGACCGACATCCTCCATCTGTGATCTCCATGTACAGGGGCGGGATTCAAGACCCGTGAAGTGATGGTGTGGTCTCCGGCGAGGAAAAGTAGAACACGGGAGACGGACCGGCAATTTGGCACACCATGCCCTGCCGCCTCCCATGCCCTACTCATCCTCGAAGGAGTCCCCGAGCTCAGCGGTGCCGGACGTTGGACGGCGACAAGTAGGACGCGTGGCTGGCGGTGCTCCCGTCGTCGGCCGTCAGCGTGGCCACCGCTTGTGCGGTGACTTGAGCGAGGGCGGCGACCTCGAGCTCCATCCCCGAAGACAAGCTCTCCCGCAGAGCGTTCGCGCTTGCGATCATGGCGGATGTGGTTCCAAGTAGGAGGACGATGCGCTATGGTGTGGAAGTTAGCTGGGCATTGCCGCTTTAAGTAGCGCATTCCGGTGAGGCCAAGCGTCCTGGTGCGTCATTATGTCGCCGGAGTTGGTTCCTCGGGCACCGAGCCTCTTAACGACGGCATACGGACGGACGACATGAATGCGGGCAGCTGGCGCCAGCTGGGAACGCACCGCGCGACGGCGCGAGGGACCAGAGTTTTTGGTGTGCTAGGGTAGTTAGCTGCGGCCGTGGCAACGTTAGAGATGCCCTTTGCTCACATGCGATCGACGCATGTCATTGAAAAAGCAAGACGACCCGGCATGGTCTCAGGTCCAGAGGATGCAGTTGGCCGCGCTACACCACTCCGCGGACACGTCGCGGCACCCCGTGCATCCTCGACGAGCCGGGTGTTGGGGTGTGTTTGGATTGTGGCCAAAGTGCACCTTACCAAAATTTTGGTCATGACCCAAAGATTGGTCTTTGTTTGGATGGTTGCCATTTTTTTGGCATGCCAATGAACTCGAGCCAACTCTAGTTCATTTTTCTTGCCAATGTCAGCCAAATCATGGGCAACCAATACCTCAACCAAAATTTTGGTCATGACCCAAAGATTGGTCTTTGTTTGGATGGTTGCCATTTCTTTGTCATGCCAATGAACTCTAGCCAACTCTAGTTTAATTTTCTTGCCAATGTCGGCCAAATCATGGGCAACCAATACCTCAACCAAAAATTTGGCTACCCAATGCTTTGATGGGGCAATCTTGGGCACAAACCAAACATATCGTTGGCCGTGCCACAGCACTAACGCCACCATCGGCACACTGAAACCGACCGTGTCTAGCGATGATATGAGCGTGTCGCTCACCGCGGTCGCCGTGTCCAAAGGCGGTGCTGGAGCTGCGCCTCATTGTTGGTCCCAACGACCCACATGAACGGTTGTCGGTGGCGAGGAGGTCGTGGGCCAGCTCCTCCATTGGACTAGTTTGCGCTACGTCGTCCCGACGGGTGTGCCCCACATGTCGGTTTCCCTGTTTTCCCGGCCATATTCGAGCGTCAGTGCTCCGCGTTGCGCACTAGGCCTTTCACTATGTAGGCCAATCGAGACAACTTATTGTTTATTTGAGTCGTTCAAGTATAATCATGTGGTGTTTGCTTATTTCTCATTCCTCTCCAACCCTATTCTCCATCGATCATGTCGCCCTCCAGTCGAGTCCATCCTCCCGCATGCCTCATTTGAACATTCCGCCGAGTATCATTCGCATGTACCCACCCTAGTCCTCTTTCAATAGATCTCCGGACCCCGAGATGAAATCGAGAGGGAACGAGTGGGGGCACGTGATACCTAAGGCGGATTCAAAATTTTGAACCGGTGATCATAGCATCCGCAAATCATATATAAAGGGTATTCAATGTTCGTTTTGTTTTTGAACGTACAATATACTCCCTCCTATCCTTTCTAGTTTACATATAAGTTTTATGTGTAGTCAAAGTATCTCTACTTTGATCAAAAAGGTATCAACATTCAACAACGCCCAATCAATATTGTTAGATTCATACGTACTCTTAGATTTGTACTCGAGATGCTTTCCAATTTGACTATTGACAAGATTAATAGTACATGAGATGTATAATGTGAAAATTATACCATTGTAAACTCCTTTCACATACGAATTTGACCGTATGCTTTGTGTAAGTTGCATGTCATATATTATTACTCTAACATTTGTGTAAGTTGCATGTCATATGTTATTACTCTAACATTTGGTCAAAGTAGTATAGTGGAAGTGGATCCTATGACGTAGGTATCCCTACCTTACCCTTCCTTTCGGTCACTTACTGGCGGACCCCATGCTTGTAGGCCCCGCATGTCAGTTACTCAATGGGTTCGGCCACGTCAGAGGATCCTCATCCGTAGTATACTCCCTCTATTTTTATTTACTCCGCATAAAACGGAGGGAGTGGTGGTATAATAAATGACGCGGGAGGGGGGAGGGACATCGGTTTTCTCTCAACTGTGGTCCCACAAGCGAGCGAAAACACAAGACGAAGCGTGTTCCATTCGATGAGCGACGTGGAGGGTCCAGCATGCCGGGCTGCAACGCGAACGCGACAAGAGCGATGTACAGTCAAAACCGATTGACCAGTCGTCACCGGAACCACTATTCACACCAGAACCTTCGCTGCTCGGCCTACGCCAGCCACTGCGCTAAAACCACACCAAATCTCCAGCCCATTCCCCCACCTTTCGATCCCCTAGCCCGCATCAAGCGTCCCCTAGTTCACCGGAAAGCCGGTGCGCCACGCAGAAATCGCGGCGGCGGTCGGCGCCACAGACCTTCGTTCCCAAGCTCGCTTTGTGGCGGGCCAATCCTCGAGTTCTCTAGAGCCAAGCTACAAGGAGGAGGAAGCTGATCCAATGTTCATGGCGTAGGTCGCAGCACAGAAGGCCCCCGATGGGTATGAGATGATGGACGTCGACTTCGTGCCGGCGTCCGAGTCCCCCATGGTGCAGGCGGACCAGCAGTTCAACATGGCGATACTAAAGGAGGACCGGGAGGCAGAGGCTCAACTCGACACGGAGCGCGCACATGCCACTACCATCGAGGCTCTCCTGCAGGCGGAACCGGATGTCGTGGATGTGAACCGGGCGGCGGAGGCTCAACTTGAGGCGGAGCACGCGGATGCCACTGCCATCGAGGCCCTCCTGTAGGCGAAACCGGAAGTCCTGGACTTGAACCGGGCGGCAGAGGCTCCACTCGACGCAGAGCGTGCGGATGCAGCTCGCATCGACGCCCTCCTGCAGGCGGAACCAGACGTCCTGGACTTGAACCGGGCGGCCGAGGCTCGACTCGACGTGGAGCGCGCGGATGCCGCTGCCATTGAGGCCCTCCTGCAGGCGAAACCGGACGTCCTCGACTTGAACCGGGTTGTGCTCTCGTCCGTGCAGAGCGCCCACACGCTCCGCTTGAACGAGTAGCTGGATGCCGAGGACAACCACGATGCGGAGACACACGTTGGCTGGTTCGCGCCGGCAGCCAAAGACGACGAGGCCGTCTCTTTCCACGAGCAGTGATAGTTTTTCTTTATGTTGTTGTTTTTATGGATCTTTTGCTGTGTAAAAACATATATTTGTTATGCAAGTCGCCTGACTTGGGTCAGTCTACCATTTCAGGCGGTTGGATGAATATCCTACGTCTCCTAACCCTTCTTTCCTTCTTCCTCACCTCTTCTTCTTCCCCAACAGACCACCGCACGGGCCGTACGGATAATCCCCAACATGAGGTTGGATAAACATACTCTATGAACGAAAATTATGTGTCAGCGATAGGATGGCTGAGTTTGGTTTGTTCACATGCGACAACACGTGCCAGTGAGGGTGCATTCCCTTGGTTGGGTTTGCGGCGTGCATGAGCGACCGTGTGAGGGTGCGGTGCGACCGCGGCGTGCAGGAGCGACCGTGTGAGGGTGCGGTGCGACCGCGACAGCTGTGCGCAAGTGTACCTCCTTCTCATTTTGAAAACTTTAGGCAAGCTTGGCAAAAATGTGTGGCGAAGTTTGGCAATGCAAGGCCTAGACCCAAACAGGATAAGTACGTACGTACTAGGAGTACTAAGGTTGGTTTGCATGGCGCTGCATTAATCAAGCGATGAGGAGTGAGATGGTTAGCTCTTTGGTCTTTGGAGAAAAAAATAGGCATTAATTGACACGTGAAACAAGTATTTGTATCGATTAAATCCCGCAAAGGAAAAACCCCGCCTTTCTTTTTTAACACTCTCACTTCCGCATGCATGCAGGGGATATTAATGTCCTTGGTTGCTAACCCCATCAATTTTTCCTTGATTAGTGTTAGTGGCCCTTTGCAAATTGTAATTTTGATATACTGGCCTTGTGTACAAAAAAATGGAGGTAGTAACTATATTTGACTTCCTTCCCCATTGCGTTGACGTCGACGATATCTTTTTTTGGGTGGTTTGGCGAAGTGCGTTCGACGGAGAACACCATTGAGGGAGACCACGGTAAGTCATTCGCAAGTGCCGCCTGCAAGCCGAGACAACCACCTTATTTGCATCCAGGAAGTCCTTTATTAGTACTACTAGGAGTACTAATGCAGTGAGATGGTTTCTCGAAGAACACGATGGAGAAGCGGAGTCAGCGAAGAGTGAAATGATGGTTGCTTCGTCCGTGCTTTTGTGATTTGACGCCACACTGCTTTGTGATTTGTGATAGAAGGGACAGGGGGGTAGACTCTGTGCTCTATACTGTACTACATGCGTCCAAGCATGGGAGAAAGAGGAGAGACGTTGCATTTTTCTATTCCTTCAATCAATCAATCAGGGAGCTTCGGTTCCATCTTTTTGGCTTTGGCAACACCGTCCACAATGGTTCCCACAATGCCAAAAGCTATTTTCACATTTGGCTAAACATTGTGGATGCCCTTAACCGTACCACTTGGTTTTGCTCCTGTGTGCTATCTATACAAATCTCAATTATATTGATCTAAAAAATTATAGAATCAATATTAGTACAAAGGTGGTGATTTTTCCGCGCGGACGGCAGGGGAGGTTTCTTATTTGAGCAATTCTACATCCACATAATGGTTTATGTAAAGTTATGAACTGATGTGATGTGGGACTATTTGATTGGATTAAAGGAGAGGATTAGGCCCACCCCACCTGAAAATCAGGGGGGGCATATATAGATTAGATGGAAAGTATACGTAGCAGCTACGTAGCCCTTTGTAAGTCTAGGATTAGGCTTCTTATTTTCTGAGGACGTTGTCCTGGCGGTTTGCTAACATGCGGTCCCATGTGTCAGTGCTTTACCAAGCCGATCCGCGTCCCACATGAGGCAGAACAACGGCAGAAGCAACACGTGGTTAAGTTGAAGAAGATGAGGGAGAAGCGGATTCAGCAACGAGTGAAATGATGGTTGTTTCGTCCCTCCAACTTAACTGCGGGAAAGGTGCAACTTTGTGATTTGACGCCTCATTGCTCATTACTATGCCGGCGCCATGACTGGGGTGCTTCACCCCGGCTGCTCTGCACTATATTCCGGTATGGCACGTGGACCCGGTAGCTTGATGTCCCACATGTCAGCGAAAGGGACTAGAAGATTTATGAAAGCGAGCGCTCCACTCTTATGACGGAGGAGTAGACGACATGACGGCCCAGTGAACTGTCACTTGTACTGTATAGTACTATAGTTTTGCTATTTCGCACGATCCATCGATACAAACCCGATTAAACAGGAAAGGGCGGAAATTTTCCCGCGCGGTAGATGATACTGGCCATACATTTCAAAGGCAATTTTAATGTATGCAAACTGAATAATTATAAGTAACAATATGATATCTAGTAAAACTAAAAACACATATGATTTATTGTGTTAGAGTGTAGTAGTAGTGCTGTATTGCATAGTTGTCAGATGTAACATGCGAGAACATGCAGAGATGTAGTTTTGGAGGGCCTACAGAGAGAAAAGCGTAATACGGTCACCGAACTTCAGAATAAGCTGATTACGCTCACTATATATGTTTTGCGATGATTATACGGTCACTTGCTCACAGTTCAGCATCGGATTGCACTCTGTTGACCGGCCAAATAGTCTATGTGGCGCCATGTTGACTAGTTAAATTGACCATGTTCCTTGTGGGTCCCACATGTCAGTTCGCATAGGCAAAAGGTCAGATAAACACAAATTTACGTAGCCGCGACAAGACTCCAACCCGTGCGCGGGAATCACCTGGTTGTGTATGTGTCTGTCAGGGCCTGATGTGTGCGCATGCACATGTAGGTTGAGCACTTGAGCGTGAGAGTGTGTGTTGGTCGTGTGGTGTACTGGTGTGTGCATGCATGCGTGCGTGTGTGCGTGTGAGTGTTGCGTGCGTGCGTGGCTGTGTCTGTACGTGTGAATGTTGCGTGCGTGCGTGGGTGCATGTGTTTGTGTGAGTGTTGCGTGGATGCAGTTTGTGTGCATGCGTGCGTGTGTGTATAATCACAACACCAGCTCCTGTGTGTTAAAACAGACGGCTCAGCATACCAATGCAAGGCCACCTTGTCCGTTGTGCCCGTGGTCATGACTTCGAACCACCGTCCAAATATTTTTTTTGTCGTTTGTTTTCATTCTTACTAGCAAGATGCTCGTGCGTTGCACGTAACATCAAGATGCATTTGTATGACTTGTTTATCTTGTGAGAGAAAAGGATGAATGAGGGAAGGACTTATTTGCAAATGTGGAGAGGTGTGTGGGTACCTTTTTGCAAAATTGCCATAGTTTCTTTCCTATCCGTCAGATATAAATCGGACGACCTATATTGCAGGATGGCACGCACACCATTATCACCAACTCTGTTTTTATAAGAGTGTATTTTATGTATTTTATAAGAGTGTAGATGTAGAGTAGATACAAGTCGACAGGTGGGCATGATGGTAGTGAGATAATGTGATGCAACACTAGAGGTGCCACGTGGAGATTTTAACTGGTCAACTAGTCATGTCATGAGCAAATACAGAGTTGTACGGTGAGCCCGTGACTGTATAATAACCACTAAACATAAATGGTGACCGTAATGAGTGGATTCTGAAGTCCAATGTACGTATCGTGCTTTCGCTTCAAATACAATAATCGTCATTGCATATACCGCGAGAGAAAGATGAAACATGCGTGAATTTTCTGGGGGCTTACTTTTAGAGGACCTGGAGATAGTTTCGTGTGCATACGTGAAAGGGGCGTACAGGGGGGTATGCGATGGAGAGAGATGCTCTCAGTTTCTCTTTATTATGACTAACTTTGTATATAGTATAAAAATATACAAATTCACAGTGCGGAATAAATATCATTGTGGGCACCATGCAATGCAAATTAGCGTTCGTACTCCTCCATATAACTTTGTAATGTTGTATATATGTAGAAACTCTAAAACAATTTTTTGGCCACACTTTAGTTATTCAAAAGGAATGTTGTATGCGAAATAAACGTGAAGAGAGGGCTTTTTAGATCAATGGGGTACGTGATGTAACATGTGTGAATGTGTAGTTGATGCATTTGGCGGGGCCTAGAGAGGTATGTGTGTGTATTACGTATTCGAGAGAGGCATGGATAGAGGGGCCGACGGGGGGGGGCGTGGGAGAGATAGCACGAGAAATGAGAGTGGTCTATAGAGAGAGAGAGACGAATATGACGTCACTACAAGAGATTCCATTCCCTTGAGTGTGTATATGCAAGGGGAGAGGGAATAGAGGCACCAGGAGAAATTTTCTGTGCGTGTGTGTGTGGTGTTTGTGTTGGTATGTGTGGGTGTGAGAAGATAATGAGACGTGGGGGCAGAGGGTGTGTCACCGTGTGAGGTACGATGGGTCGAGGTGAGGCCCTTCGTTCGGTTCCGTCTTGCGCCACATTGGTCGGCCCGTGACGCATTTAGGAAGACCCATGGATGACTAGTCGTACAAGACGAAGATAGCAGAATTGTGAAGGACTCTGTGTCCACTGACAAAGCCGGCTAGGATTTGTAACCCTAGGTTCTCGGACTAAGGTAACCCCTTTATCTCTGATATTACTATTCATTCAACCTAACTTTAAGGGGCATCCTACAGAATGCTCTGCTGGAATCATACTCGTCGATTAGGAAGAGAGGTGTGAGACAATGCGTGAGAGACAGGCATAAAGAAAATGTGCGTACATGAGACACGTAGGCAGGTCCATGTATATAGAAAGGGTCGATGAGGATTATGCGTGTGTATGTTTTGCGATAGGAAGAGTGCTTGTGATAAAGGTTAGTGAAAACAGTTGTAAATGGTTACGAGAGGGAGGGAGGGTTATATCAAGAGCATGTGTGCGAGAAAGACACCTCGGGAGAGAGTGTGTGAGCATGCGTGAGAGACCACCGATGGAGAGTGAAACTACACGTAAAAGACTGCTCTACACATTGATTAAAGATATAAATTATATCAAAATATTAGGATGGGATCATGATATTTGCAATTCGCGTAAGGAGCGGTCATTGATCCATCAGACATCTAGATTCTATTGAATTTGAGCATGTCTATGTTATTATTCGACACAATTGATCCACATAGTTAGTATTTTGAACTCCAGACAATGCATCGCTTTAGCAATCGAATATGAACGTGAGTATAGTTCATGTTGTGTGTGTAAAGCACATTATACATATGAAAGTTACACAATGGACATTATAAATAGCTACCTATGAACCAGCATACATTTGAATTCAACTTAAGGTGGTTTAAAAAAATCGAATTCAACATGAAGTCCATTCAATTATTTGAATTTGATATCATGGCATTTGTAAACCATACCTAAATTATGGGGGCACCAATCTTTGCTCTGATTTTGTACATAATAGCATATGTAGTTCTGTACAAAATAGATTCAAATTTAGCTCCTCCATTCCAAAATAATCGTAGTTATAGTATTTTCAAGTGTCAAAATTTCAAAAAGAAGCGGATAATTTAATGAGGTTTTCAAACATACAAGGTCGAATATAACGTTGTCTATTTAGGTCAATCCTCATAGTTCAAGAGTACTCTAAACGTGAATGCTTGTGTTTCAAAATTTTGAACGAAGCGCCAAAAGAGCCTCTACTCGCCCGAAACCGCGTGAGACCAATGTTTGGTAGTACAAGGAAATTACTTTTCTAATAACTCCGACCCGTGAAACCTACCGGCCCGACGTCCAAAGGTCTAAACGGGGGTAGGTTTGTACCTTCATCTAGACGCCACGCAACCGAATCTGAAAAACATTCATACACAATGGCCGCCTAAGCACACATGCGCGCGGCCGAAATCGCTCCCGCCCACTATTTGGGACACCTAGGATTACCATCCTACCCCCAACCCGCAGTAGGTCCGAAATTTAAGAGGGGGCAAAGTTTGTACTTTCCCCAAATTTCAAACAAGCGCGTCCCATCTTCTGTTCAAAAAAGCCAAAAAAAGCGCGTCCCAGACCGAAACATGGTTCCCCCCACTAGTTCGATTCCCCATTCATACTCCATGGGCGCCAAAACTACCTCTCCACCAGCCGCGAAACCCCGGCGTCCTCCGTCCGCCACCCCATCCCACCCATCAACCGCCGCCCTCCTTCATCATGCCGGAGCCGATACCCCGACGTCGTCGTCCACTGCAACCTCAACCGCAACGCCCTCCACAGCTAGTAGTTGAAGCCGAGGCCGAGCCGTCCGTACCCGAGCCAGTTCAACCACGCCGTCATGCGCCTCACCGCTGCCGCTCCAACTTCGCCACCCTCCACCGCACCAGAGTTGTTCCTGCTACACCGTCCTTCGCCGCCATGGATCTGCTTCCCCTCCGCCGACATACGGCCACGGCAACATAGTCAACAATTTAGCCATGGGTTCGTCCAAGCCTGCACCCTCCAAAACATCGGTTTCCCCGGTAAAAAGAAGAAAATTGGCGCGACATGTGGAGAGAACATCAGTTTCCCCGGTAAAAAGAAGAAAATCGGTGCGACATGTGGAGGTGACCACACCGGCAACCGAAAAAGGTACTCCTCTTCCCTTATTCCTGCAAATCTTACATCTCTGCTTGCACGGTATTCATCCCACAGAAGGCACTAGTTGACCACTTTTTCTTGATACTAGATGTTCCTAGTAACTCGCAATGCACAAGGTTTCTCCTCATATACTATTTCACCTTAGCTAGAGGTCCGTCGACCCCCTGAATTTCAATTTCTGGCCAATTGATTCCCAATTAACGGAAGCAGTCCCCGGTGTAACAGGCTCTAGTACGCCTATTACGTCGGGGAAGCAACGCCTTGGTGTTTATCTTAGGGGCGTGTGCGGCCTAGAGCTACTGGTGCCCGATCTGGAGGTCGGCCGGGATTAAAGGGATGGCCTGGGGGCGCTGCCAAGCACGCCCGTGGTGTGAGGTCGATGGGAGGGCGGAGGCAGGGGTCTGGGCCGGTGGTCGCTGGCGGTCCGAGAAAGATCGTCAACAGTGACTGGCGGGAAGTAGACGAAGGCCATCTGCCCGTTCCTTATAGATCGGATGGTTCATAGAAAAATCGACTGGCCTATTTATTTTTAGTCGGCTGTTATCTTGATAGGACCACATGGGGTGGTGTGCTGGAGGAGTACCTGCATTTCCTGTGCTCATATATTACAAAATCTTATGGAGTAATATCTAATTTTGTTTGCCATGCAATATTGTAAAGCTATCATATGTCTCCTGTCATTTATATTTCAGCCACCTACTATCTGCTACTTTTACAGTGCACTACTTCTGCACACACTCACCCCTACTCTCACTATTGTGTTTTTATGCAAGGGTATTTCAGACCCTGCCTTGACAGAAGCAGAACAGAGAAGAGAGAAGTCGCTCCTGCGTGGTACGTGGCTAGGCCAGATACGTTTCAAGACTTTAAAGGGTGTAGTGTCAGCAGATGGAGATGGGGAATGTAGCTCTGGAGTTAATGATCTCGCTCGTCATGAACCACCATCCCAGGTGCTTGCTTTAACTTCACGGTGTCATATGTGGTTGCATGTTGCATATGGTGTCTAGCTTGTATTTGAAAGGTCGAAGTCAGTCTTTATCAAGATAAGGAAAGATATTTTTTACATGAACCGCCATCCCGGGAGCACCAGAAGACAAATAGCTAGTTAGGGCACTGGCCGAGCCAGTGACAAGCCCAGCAAAGATAGGCATCACCTGGAAGCCAACTAAAAAGCTGCGATGGTGGCGAAGCAGCCCCCCTCCCACCAGGCTCTCAAGTCCTAGTTGATCACGCTCACCACTCCAGCCGGATGTCTAGCTTGTATTGCTTCCAATTTGGTTAAATTGCATCTGCTTAGCTTACACATTATACCTTTGAATATGACATGCCTTTCTGTTTTTGGTACATACTAGTACATCTGTGTATTAACCATGTTCTTACATCAAACTAATGTTCTTGTGTATCCCTCATCAATCACTTATGACGAGGCAGGCAGGCAAGGGGACTACTCCTCATTTAAAGAATGCAGCGTCAGCCTCCCGACATGATTCTCAAGAAACAGAAATGCTAGATGAAGATAGTGAATGTAGCTCTGTAGTTGATTACAACATTTCCCCTACACTAGCATCGCAAGTGCTTGCTCTAACTTGGCAGTGTGATATGTGGTTGCATGTTGCATATGGTGTCTAGATTGTAATTCTTCCAATCTGGTTAAACTGCATGTGCTAGTCTGCTTAGCTTATACATTATACTTGTTAATGTGACATGCCTTCCTGTATTTAGTACATAGTACATCTGTCTATTAAGCATGTCCTTACATAAAACTATTGTTTTTTTGTATCCCGCGTCAATCAACATGACGAGACACCTTTAGTATATGCAGTGCGATATTAGTTGCATCTTTCATATGATTTATAGCATGCGCTGCTTCTAATTTTTTGAAACTCCATTTATGATGGGACGCTTTTAACTTGGCAGAGTCATATTGGTTGCATCTTTCATGTGGTGTCTAGCTTGCATTGCTTCTTATTTGCTGGAATGGTTTCTGCTTAGTTTACACAAACAGCTGTGAACATGCCATGCCGTCCTGTTTTTCATACATATTCCATCCTGGTATCATGTGTTTGCCTTACATCAAAGTAGGGATTGTCAGTATCATGCATGAATGAGTTCTGAAGAGAGAATTTTATTGCTTTTTTTGTCGGTTTTACTTGACAATTGAAAATCAATAAAGCGGAAGGAAGTTAGCAAGCCAGCGGATAAAGGTGCTCCTTCCGAACGGAGGGCCTCTACAGTTTCTACTCCTCCACACCCCCAAGATGATTTCCAAGACAACACATGCATAGACACTCAACAAAGCTGTGTTTATGATGAGCACGTCTCCCCTAGTGCAGCATCACCGATGCTCCCTCTAACTTGGCACTGTTATATGTGGTTGCATGTTGTGTGTGATGTCTAGCTTGTATTGCCTCTAATTTTGTTGAATTCCATCTGCTTACTTTACACATTATACTTGAATAAGACACGTGTTCCAGTTTCTAGAACATACAATATCTGTCTATCACACCATGTTCTTACATCAAATTACTACTGTTGTGTAACCTGCAACAATCACTTATCATAAGACACGTTTGACTTTGGAGTGTGATATAGGTTACATCTCACATTCTTTTCTAGCTTGTACTACTAATTTGTTGAAATGGCACTTATGACGAGACAGTTTTAACTTGGTAGAGTGATATTCGTTGCATCTTTTATATGGTGTCTAGCTTTCATTGCTTCTAATTTGTTGAAATGCCTTCTCCTTAGTTTACACATCATAAGCTGTGAATATGCAATGGCACTAATGACGAGAGACCTCTAACATGGTAGTGTGATGTTGTTTGCATCTTGCATATGATTTATTTCTTGTACTGCTTCATATTTGTTTAAACGCCATTTATGATGAGACACTGTTAACTTGGCAGAGCGATATTTGTAGCATCTTTCATATGGTGTCTACCTTCCATTGCATTGCTTCTAATTTGGTGAAATGTCTTCTTCTTAGTTTACACATCATAGTTCTGGTTATCTCTTCCGTCCTGTTTTTCATACATATTACATCCTCCTATCATGTGGTTGTCTAACATCAAAGTTCAGTTCGTCTGCACCACACATCAATTTGTTCTGAAGAACTAAATTGTTATTCATTTTTCTTGTCGGCTTGACTTAACATGGCACAGATAAAGAGGAAGAAACACCGAATGGCAGGGAATGAGAAGCAGATGAATCCTGCAGATTCTGCTGGTACTGATGGTGCAATAGAAGGTCAAAGTCCAGCGGAAAATTCTACAAACACGGCATCGCATGCTACACGAGTTGCAAACAAAGCCAAACAGAAACAAATAGTTGTCACCAAACAAGCAGAGACAACCCTAGTTCTTGCAACACCTACCACAGTACTACCAGCTGCATGACTTACTCATGCGTTAACTGAGCTAGTAGCATGTTCCAAAGCTCCCTTGCCACCTGACACTACTTCCCAAGCACTCTTGACACAAGACGAGTTGGCAATATCAGATGAACCTTGTGAGCTTCAACAGCAAGAAGGTAGTTGCTGGAGTCAAGTTACAGTTGCATGCTTCTTTATATGTAGTCTCACAGTTTGATGTACACTAACACTTCCTATGTTCATTGTTGGACTAGCACCTAGGCGAAAGAGGAAACAAACATCAGGGATAATGCTTGATAGGTTAACTAAATATAGAGGAGGAAGAATGGAGATCCGTTCTGAGGCAGGTTTAAAAAGGCCATGTGATGCTACAGAGTCAGCCAAGTTAGTATCAGAGGCAGCGGTTGCCGTTAGGTGTCATGTACGTATCCCCCCAACATGGATTCAGTACAGGAATGACAAAGACGAAACCCAGTTCAACACCTTCCTCGACCATTTATCTGTAAGTATGGTTATGTATGGAAACTAGTAATATCGTCTTGCTCTCTCCCATACTTTCTAGGTTGCTGATAATGAGACTCTCATAATTTTCAACAGATGAGGTTCAAGTTGGATAGCCAAGATGATGCAACCAGACAAGCTTGCACCCATGTTTTCAAGTCTGCTCTGGGACATTATCGGCATAACTTGAGGAAAAGTCACTTTGAAGGCAAGGCTAACAGTGAACATTCCCAAACATCTCCAGTGGAAAATATATCGGATGAAGAATGGAGGGGCCTTGTTAAACACTGGTCTGATCTGATGTATCAGGTACATTATATATATGTGATCAGATCACATGTTGAAGTCCTATTTACGCATGTGCCACACAAATCTATCTTCTTGTAGGTGAATTGTTCAAAGAACAAGGCCAACTATACGAAAGTGAAATTCCAACAGACGACAGGATCTCGTAGCTATATTGTACATTGCGAGGATCTTGTAATTAGCTGTTGTTTCACTCTTTTCGTTGTACCATATTATCAGATCTATATTGACTTGTTCGAAATGCAGAGGAAAGCCCGCAAGGACCAAAAAGTACCTGAACCAAATGCTGTGGAAATCTTCAAGGACTGTCACACCAGCAAGAAGAAGGGCATGACTACACCAGTCAAAGCCGTTGTTGTAAGTCCTTAATCCTCATGCCTTTTAACTACTACTTACTCTGACTTGTGCCTTGAACTGCATGGTTTGCAGCCAATGTCTATTACTCTTTTCAATTTTATACACAATTGTCTTAGCGTATCATTACACCTTACAAGGTTTAAAAGAGAGGAGTGATGTTCCTTTGATCTTGACCCGTAATCTAGTTCCATGCTGGACTTGCCCACACAACATTACAATTGCCTATTTGTCTGTTCTCAGTTGTTTTGTGATATGAATGATGTCATACTATCCTTAGCCCTCAATACAATGTGAAGAAATAGACAATACATTAGCGATGGTACATGGTCATATGTTTGGAACCTGGTTTTATTATGTACTTTGCAATAAGATACAACTAATATTTTACATGGGCTCACCAGAATAAGTTCTGTATATAGACCAAAGCTATTTTGTTTGGTTTTGCTGCCTCCTTAATATCTTATGTTCTTGTACTACTAATGTAAAACCTCAACTTTTCAGCAAGCTATGGAAAAAATGGTGGAACCGCCACCTTCTGAAGGTGGCGAGGCAACTATAACCGCAATGTCAGCTCTTGCTGCAGTGGGTCAGTACCTGTCCACTAACAGTGCCAAAAGCACGTTCCTGCGTAATACTGGGTTGGTTGTTAAGGCAATATCGTCCAAACTACCTCATGATCAAGATATGCAAGCTCAAAGCAATGTTGTATCTGTGCTCCAGACACAAGTCCATTCCCTAATAGAGACCCTTTGTGAAACAAGGAGAAACATTGCTCAATGTCGTCAAGATATGCATGGTTTTGAAACCAGACTATCAGACATTTTCTATGTTGTTTAGGAGCCTAGGGGAAATGAAGGCGAGGGTTATGGTGCTTCATCAGACAATATAGCATGAAAACCTAACAGTCAGGTCAAATGAACTGAGCTTCTGAACTTCTGGTGGTGCATTTATCTGCTAGACTGTTAAGTTTTATGCCAACCTTCCTTTTGGTGCGATACAAAATTTATTCTTAACATGCAGCCACCGGCTGAAGAAAATAGCAAGCCATTTTTGTATAGTGCAGGGTGTTCCCTATATTTGCACTGGTGGCGATCTTTGATGCCGAGTGGATGTAATCTGTGCAATCGCCTTAATAGCCTAGCGTTAGTTTCGGACTTATTTATTTCCTAGTCTTCTTTTTCCCTGGTTTGCTAGTGGCCGCAAATACCATGGGCCATATACGGGTCGTAGGATCCATGGGTCTCCTACGGGCCATCGGTAAATGGGCCTGTAATTGATACGTCTCCAACGTATCTATAATTTTTGATTGCTCCATGCTATATTATCTACTGTTTTGGACTATATTGGGCTTTATTTTCCACTTTTATATTATTTTTGGGACTAAACTATTAACCGGAGGCCCAGCCTAGAATTGCTATTTTTTTGCATAATTCAGTGTTTCGAAGAAACGGAATACCAAACGGAGTCCAAACAGAAAAATCCTTTCTGGAACGTGATTTTCTTCCCGATTATGACCCAGGAGACTTGGACCCTACTCCAAGAAGTACCGGAGGCGGCCACGAGGGTGGGAGGCGCCCCCCCTAACAGGGCGCGCCCCCTGCCTCGTGGGCCCCTCAGTGCTCCACCGGCGTACTCCTTCCTCCTATATATATCCACGTACCCCCAAACGATCAGAACAGGAGCCAAAAACCTAATTCCACCGCCGCAACTTTCTGTAACCACGAGATCCCATCTTGGGGCCTGTTCCAGAGCTCCGCCGGAGAGGGCCGTCATCACGGAGGGCTTCTACATCATCATAGCCTCTCCAATGAAGTGTGAGTAGTTTACCTCAGACCTTCGGGTCCATAGTTATTAGCTAGATGGCTTCTTCTCTCTTTTTGGATCTCAATACAATGTTCTCCCCCTCTCTTGTGGAGATCTATTCGATGTAATCTTCTTCTTTTGCGGTGTGTTTGTTGAGACTGATGAATTGTGGGTTTATGATCAAGTCTATCTATGAACAATATTTGAATCTTCTCTGAATTCTTTTATGTATGATTGGTTATCTTTGCAAGTCTCTTTGAATTATCCGTTTGGTTTGGCCGACTAGATTGGTAGTTGTTGCCATTGGATAAGTGCTTAGCTTTGGGTTCGATCTTGCGGTGTCCTTTCCCAGTGACAGAAGGGGCAGCAAGGCACATTTTGTATCGTTGCCATCGAGGATAACAAGATGGGGTTTATTTCATATTGCATGAATTTATCTCTCTACATCATGTCATCTTGCTTAAAGCGTTACTCTGTTTTTAACTTAATACTCTAGATGCATGCTGGATAGCGGTCGATGAGTGGAGTAATAGTAGTAGATGCAGAATCGTTTCGATCTACTTGTCACGGACGTGATGCCTATATACATGATCATGCCTAGATATTCTCATAACTATGCTCAGTTCTGTCAATTGCTCAACGGTAATTTGTTCACCCATCGTAGAAAATTTATGCTCTTGAGAGAAGCCACTAGTGAAACCTATGGCTCCCGGGTCTATTCTCATCATATCAATCTCCATCACTTTAATCTTGTTTTGTTTCTACTTTGCCTTTTACTTTTCACTTTGCATCTTTATACCAAACATACCAAAAATATTATCTCTATCAGATCTCACTCTCGTAAGTGACCATGAAGGGATTGACAACCCCTAATCGCGTTAGTTGCGAGTTGCTATCGATTTGTGCAGGTACGAGGGACTTGAGCATGGCCTCCTACTGAATTGATACTTTGGTTCTCAAAAACTGAGGGAAATACTTACGCTACTCTGCTGCATCATCCTCTCCTCTTCGGGGAAAACCAACGCAAGCTCAAGAGGTAGCAAAAAGAATTTCTGGCGCTGTTGCCGGGGAGTCTACGCAAAAAGTCAACATACCAAGTACCCATCACAATCCCTATCTCTCGCATTACATTAGTTGCCATTTGCCTCTTGTTTTCCTCTCCCCCACTTCACCCTTGCTGTTTTATTCGCCCTCTCTTTCTCCTGCCCCTTCTCCTTCTCTGTTTGCCTTTTTTCTCGCTTGCCTTTTTGTTTGCTCGTGTGTTGGATTGCTTGCTTGTCGCTATGTCTGAAATTGGGGAAGTTATCGCCGATATGGGCGATAACAATATTATGGAAAATTCTGATGCTCCTGCTGAAGAAGCCCCTACCTACCATGCTAAAAGATTTCGAATCGGTAGTGGTAATATTATTGGAAAAGGAGTTATTCAAGATTTCTTTACTTGTGCCGGTGCTTTGCCCTCTGTGGGCGGTTCTATTCTCCATAGAACTAGTAGTCTAGCGGATGCTATTGTCATGCTTATTGTTGAACTTGAAAGGCAATTTATGCATATGCACCCTTCTATACAAAGAATTTTCCTAGAATTTTCTAATATCGAACACTCCTCTGTTAAGCGTGCCGCTACTATATTTTTGGCTCATGAATTCATATTTATAATAAAAGAATCCAAAGAAATCTTTGCGCATTATAGGATGGATGCTGGCCGTCCTCCCATAGAATCTATCCTTTTTGATCAAGAAGAAATTATGCGCTTTCAATCTCTTGACTATGTTGCTTTCGATGGAAACCTTAGAAAAAGGTGCCGACCAATATTTTAATTGATAGAATCTCTGAACTTAATGATGATTTGGATATTCGAAACAATGATCTAGGATACTCTCTTGAGTGTAGGCTCACAAGGTTCTGTCAAAAGAACGCTTATAATGATGAATTGGTTGTGCATTATGAAGGGCCGAAAGAGGAACCTATATCTCCTAAAGTTGATCTTGGGGATTTTTGCCCAATTAAATTTAGCCCTTTTGATTAATTTTGCTTGACTAAAAGAAAACTTGCTGCCAAACATAGAGAATATGAAATGAGCTTCACCAATCTATCTTATTACTACGGCACAACTTACTTCTATCCTCGCTTTTATGCCTAGCTAGGGGCGTTAAACGATAGCGCTTGTTGGGAGGCAACCCAATTTTATTTTTAGTTTTTTTAGTTTTTCATCTGTTAGGGAATAAATAACCCATCTACCCTCTGTTTGGATGTGGTTTTGTGTTTTAATTAGTGTTTGTGCCAAGCTAGACCTATTGGATCTTCTTGGATGACAGTTATTTGATCTTGCTGTAATTTCCAGAAACTTTGCATTCAGTGCACGAATTATTAAAAATCATCAGAACGTGATAAAATACTGATTCCAATTGCTGCTGATCAATAAACAAATTGTCTAGGTCATATAATTTTGGTAAATTTTTTGGAGTTCCAGAAGTTTGCGTTAGTTACAGATTACTACAGACTGTTCTGTTTTTGACAGATTCTGTTTTTGTGTGTTGTTTGCTTATTTTGATGAATCTATGGTTAGTAAAATAGTTTATAATCCATAGAAAATTTGGAATACAGTAGGTTTAACACCAATATAAATAAAGAATGAGTTCATTATAGTACCTTGAAGTAGTTTTATGTTTTCTTTCTCTAACGGAGCTCACGAGATTTCTATTGAGTTTTGTGTTGTGAAGTTTTCAAGTTTTGGGTGAGTTCTTTTTATGGATTATGGAACAAGGAGCGGCAAAAGCCTAAGCTTGGGGATGCCCATGGCACCCCAAGATAATCCAAGGACACCTGTAGCGACCCGACCTCAGATGGTCAAGTCTCTGTGCTCCGGTGTCATCCCTGGATCAGTAATGCTGACACCACACAGTACTTCGAAGGATTTATAATAGAGTAGCAATCACACACTTATTACATCAGTGTCTCAAAGAGAACTTATTACAATAAATATGGCTTAAGGCCATATAATAACGATAACATCGGAAGACTTAGAAGATAAGTGAGTCCATCAACTCCAACGGCATCACTGAGTATAGAACCACGACCTAAAAGCACCTTACTCGTCGTCTGAAAAGTCTGCAACATGAAAGTTGCAGCCCGAAAACGGGTCAGCAGATGGAATATGCTGGCAATGTAACACATAGAGAGTAATGAATAGTAATGAGCTATACTATATGCATGTATGGCTGGTGGAAAGCTCTATGGTTACAGTTTTGCGTAAAGCCAGTTTTTCCCTACTGCAAAGGAATAAATTTATTTAACTATCATGGTGGTTGTTAAACATCGAGAATGGTTGACAGCATTCTGATCCCAATTAAATGAACAATTAAAACCCAACAATATTAATTAGAAGTAACATGATGAGATTCACATGATATTCAAGTACTAGATACTCAAGTTGTCCATAACCGGGGACACGGCTAATCATGATTAGTTTGTACACTCTGCAGAGGTTTGCGCACTTCTCCCCACAAGACTCGATCACCTCCGTTTGATTTCTTGCACTACATGATGTTTGAGAAACGGATGACCGAGACATAGTCTTTCAGAAGCGCTAGCACCTTACGTTGTGATAGACCGTACCAACCTACATCCCCTACATCTGCTAGTCTACCACTGTAAGAGTTCGCACGACTTAGTCAGCTATGCCAGAGCCCATATTGGCTTGTGGCTGCACACGGAAGTTACTAGCATGAATGATCTTATGATCCCTTTGAGCCTGGGTGGCGGTCCAAAAAGAAACAGGCAAGTCCTGATAGAAACCAGGTGCCTCAATCCACCCAGATGTGTGTTTAAGTTGCCACCTTAGATAAACCATTAATTTACAATACTCACATCTGTCATGGATATCACTCACCCAATCCACATCTACTAGCATAGCATGGCATAATAAGCAAACGTAGAAGTAACTCCCAAAGGTTTCATAAGTAAAACAGGTAATAGGTACTACCTCATCTACTTCCCATCCCACAGTTTAATTAGATCCTAATCATGCAATATTTGAGGATTTGATCTAATGCAATAAAAACTGGGCAATGAGAAGGTATGATCAAAGTGTTACTTGCCTTGCTGATTATCCGCGAAACCTAGAGATTCGAAATAACAGGCGGCGCACTCCGGGTGATCTATCGCAGACAAACAACAAGCATACAATAAGTACTCATCTAATGCACAGGTAAAACTTGAACAAGAAATCGAACCAGAAAGTTCAACTTAAGAACTCCGGTTGCAAAGAGAAACGAACCGAACAAAGTAACGGAAAACAAACGGCGGAAGAAAACAACTCGGTTCTAGCAAATTGAAACTAGGTCAAATTTTACAGTAGCAAAAACTTGTATAAGTTGATTATTCGGAACGGCGGTTTCGAAATGAAACTCCAGGCGCTTGAATCACGTGATTCCGATAAACGAGCGAGAAGATAAACTAGAAAGAAGATCGGATCTGAAATCGCGATTCAGACAATCGCGGAATAAATCCGACGAAAAAGAAAAACGGCGAACGGTTAAACGAACGGACGTTCGTTAACCGAGAATAACCGGTGATCACGTTCGTTAAGACGAACGGTCCGGCGAACGCTCGCTAAACAACTAAACCGAAAGAAAAACGAAAACCGATCTAGGGTTTCGAAAAAAAACCGAAACAACAAAACGAAAAGAAACCGGAACGGTTTTTATAAAAAAAACCGAACCGAGGGGGGGTGGGGTTGGCGCGGCGCGGGGGCTACCTCGGCGGCGAGGGGCTCCGGCGGGCGCCGGGGTGGCGCGGGGCGAGGCGGGGCGCGGGCGGCGGCGGGCGCTGGCGGCGGCGGCGGCGGGCGCTGCTGCTGCTGCTGCCGCTGCGGGGGCGGGGCGCGGCGGTATGGGGAGGAGAGGAGAGAGGGGGGGTATTTATGAGGGGGAGGGGAGGTGGCTTGGGGGAGGGGGCAAGGCAAGGGGGGGTCTACTGGATTTGGTTGCGTGTTGCTATCGATTTGTGCAGGTACGAGGGACTTGAGCATGTCCTCCTACTGGATTGATACCTTGGTTCTAAAAAACTGAGGGAAATACTTACGCTACTCTGCTTCATCATCCTCTCCTCTTCGGGGAAAACCAACGCAAGCTCAAGAGGTAGCAAGAAGAATTTCTGGCGCCGTTGCCGGGGAGTCTACGCAAAAAGTAAACGTACCAAGTACCCATCACAATCCCTATCTCTCGCATTACATTAGTTGCCATTTGCCTCTCGTTTTCCTCTCCCCCACTTCACCCTTGCCGTTTTATTCGCCCTCTTTTTCTCCTTCACCTTCTCCTTTTCCGTTTGCCTTCCCGTTGCTATGGCCGAATCAAAAAGATTAAAGGGTCCTTTCCAGGGTCTTACCTTGGATGACCCCTCTATCCTCTCTAAGCTCAAAAATAATGATGCTATTGAAAGACCCACCGGGGTTATCAATGAGAGTTTTAATGATCTTGATGAAGATGACTATGGAATTTTTGGTTATTTAATTGATGAGTCTTTAAAAGATGCTTGGGATAGGTTATTGAGGATTAGGGCTAGCTACATACCACAATATCAAATTGAGGTTTACCTAAAAGGCTTCTATGTTGGATTACCTGCTTCTTTCAAACAAGTTCTAGATTCTATTTTTGAAGAGGTTTTTCTTGAAGGGGATGCTATAGATACCTATGAAAGAATGAAAACTATATTTCGGCACCCCATGAATCATAAAGTTGAATCTACCACCCTCTTATGCTTTAATCAAAACGAAATTATCAAAGAGATGAAATCTAGTATAGATGCAAATTTCAATAATGTGCTTAATCTTACTTCATCCAGTAATGGCCATGTGCTCTCCGAAAATAGGAGGATAAATGCCATAGAAAAGAAATTTGCTCTTTTCTCTCCTACTGCCAAAGATGGCAATACTTAGATCTATCCTCGCTTTTATGCCTAGCTAGGGGCGTTAAACGATAGTGCTTGTTGAGAGGCAACCCAATTTTTTTTTGTGTGTTTTTCTTATGTTAGGGAATAAATAACCCATCTACTCTCTGTTTGTATGTGGTTTTGTGTTTTAATTAGTGTTTGTGCCAAGCTAGACCCATTGGATCTTCTTGGATGATAGTTATTTGATCTTGATGTAATTTCCAGAAACTTCGCATTCAGTGCCCGAATTATTAAAAATCATCAGAACGTGATAAAATACTGATTCTAGTTTCTTATGATCAATAAACAAATTGACTAGGTCGTCTAATTTTGGTAGATTTTTTGGAGTTCCAGAAGTTTGCGTTAGTTACAGATTACTACAAAGTGTTCTGTTTACGGCAGATTCTGTTTTTCGTGTGTTGTTTGCTTATTTTGATGAATCTATGGTTAGTAAAATAGTTTATAATCCATAGAGAAGTTGGAATACAGTAGGTTTAACACCAATATAAATAAAGAATGAGTTCATTACAGTACCTTGAAGTAGTTTTATGTTTTCTTTCTCTAACGGAGCTCACGAGATTTCTATTGAGTTTTGTGTTGTGAAGTTTTCAAGTTTTGGGTGAGTTCTTTTCATGGATTATGGAACAAGGAGTGGCAAGAGCCTAAGATTGGGGATGCCCATGGCACCCCAAAGATAATCCAAGGACACCAAAAAGTCAAAGCTTGGGGATTTCCCGGAAGGCATCCCCTCTTTCGTCCACTTCCATCGGTAATTTACTTGGAGCTATATTTTTATTCATCAACATGATATGTGTTTTGCTTGGAGCATCTTGTATTATTTGTGTCTTTGTTTGTTAGTGTGCCACAATCATACTTGCTGTACACACCTTTTGATAGAGCCATACTTAGATTGGAATTTGATAGAATACTCATTGTGCTTCACTTATATCTTTTGAGCGTTATAATTTTGCTCTATGTGCTTCACTTAGATTTTTTAGAGCACGGTGGTGGTTTGTTTTAAAGAAACTATTGAACTCTCATGCTTCACTTAAATTATTTTGAGAGTCGTAATAGCATGGTAAATTACTTAATATTAATAAGCTTGGTATTCATGATTTGTGGAATTTTCTTTTGAGTGCGTTGAATACTAAGAAAAGATTGAAGCATGATAATTGTTTTGAGATATGGAGGTGATAATATTAGAGTCATGCTAGTGGAAGTAGTTGTGAATTTAAAGAATACTTGCGTTGAATTTTGTGATTCCCGTAGCATGCACGTATGGTGAACCGTTATGTAACGAAGTCGGAGCATGAAGTGTTTATTGATTGTCCTCCTTATGAGTGGCGGTCGGGGACGAGTGATGGTCTTTTCCTACCAATCTATCCCCCTAGGAGCATCCGCGTAATACTTTGCTTTCATAACTTCTAGATTATTGCAGTAAGTATATGAGTTCGTTATGACTAATGTTGAGTCCATGGATTATATGCACTTTTTCCCATCCTTCCACCATTGCTAGCCTCTCCAATACCGCGCACTTTTCGCCGGTATCATACACCCACCATATACCTTCCTCAAAACAGCCACCATACCTACCTATCATGGCATTTCCATAGCCATTCTGAGATATATTGCCATGCAACTTTCCACCGTTCCGTTTATTATGGCACGCTCCATCATTGTCATATTGCTAGCATGATCATGTAGTTGACATCATATTTGTGGCAAAGCCACCATTCATAATTCTTTCATACATGTCACTCTTGATTCATTGCATATCCTGGTACCCCGCCGGAGGCATTCGTATAGAGTCATATCTTGTTCTAAGTATCAAGTTGTAATTGTTGAGTTGTAAGAAAAATAAAGGTGTGATGATCATCATTTATTAGAGCATTGTCCCAAGTGAGGAAAGAATGATGGAGACTATGATTCCCCCACAAGTCGGGATGAGACTCCGGACGAAAAAAAGAGGCCATAAAAAAAGGCCCAAATAAAAAAATAAAAAAATGAGAGAAAAAGAGAGAAGGGACAATGCTACTATCCTTTTACCACACTTGTGCTTCAAAGTAGCACCAATATCTTCATGATAGAGAGACTCCTATGTTGTCACTTTCATATACTAGTGGGAATTTTTTATTATAGAACTTGGCTTGCATATTCCAATGATGGGCTTCCTCAAAATGGCCTAGGTCTTCATGAGCAAGCAAGTTGGATGCACACCCACTTAGTTTCTTTTGTTGAGCTTTCATATACTTATAGCTCTAGTGCATCCATTGCATGGCAATCCCTACTCACTCACATTGATATCTATTAATGGGCATCTCCACAGCTCGTTCATACGCCTAGTTGATGTGAGACTATCTTCCCCTATTTTTGTCTTCTCCACAACCACCGTTCTATTCCACATAGTGTTATATCCATGGCTCATGCTCATGTATTGCGTGAAGGTTGAAAAAGTTTTGAAAATGTTAAAGTATGAAACAATTGCTTGGTTTGTCATCGGGGTTTTGCATGATTTAAATACTTTGTGTGGTGAAGATGGAGCATAGCCAGACTATATGAATTTGTAGGGATAACTTTCTTTGGCCATGTTATTTTGAGAAGACATAATTGCTTTATTAGTATGCTTGAAGTATTATTATTTTTATGTCAATATGAACTTTTGTCTTGAATCTTTCGAATCTGAATATTCATACCAAAATTAAGAAATTTTGCATTGAAATTATGCCAAGTAGCACTCCGCATCAAAATTTCTCTTTTTATCATTTACCTACTCGAGGATGAGCAGGAATTAAGCTTGGGGATGCCTGATACGTCTCCAACGTATCTATATTTTTTGATTGCTCCATGCTATATTATCTACTGTTTTGGACTATATTGGGCTTATTTTCCACTTTTATATTATTTTTGGGACTAACCTATTAACCGGAGGCCCAGCCCAGAATTGTTGTTTTTTGCCTATTTCAGTGTTTCGAAGAAACGGAATATCAAACGGAGTCCAAACAGAAAAATCCTCTCTGGAACATGATTTTCTCCCCGATTATGACCCAGGAGACTTGGACCCTACTCCAAGAAGTATCGTAGGCGGTCACGAGGGTGGGGGGCGCCCCCTACAGGGCGCGCCCCCTGCCTTGTGGGCCCCTCGGTGCTCCACCGACGTACTCCTTCCTCCTATATATATCCACGTACCCCCAAACGATCAGAACAGGAGCCAAAAACCTAATTCCACCGCCGCAACTTTCTGTATCCACGAGATCCCATCTTAGGGCCTGTTCTGGAG
Organism: Aegilops umbellulata; assembly: GCA_032464435.1. Lineage (NCBI taxonomy): Eukaryota > Viridiplantae > Streptophyta > Magnoliopsida > Poales > Poaceae > Aegilops > Aegilops umbellulata. The sequence goes on along the minus strand of CP136056.1, from coordinate 328,439,624 downwards.
CTCCGCCAGAGAGGGCCATCATCACGGAGGGCTTCTACATCATCATAGCCTCTCTAATGAAGTGTGAGTAGTTTACCTCAGACCTTCGGGTTCATAGTCATTAGCTAGATGGCTTCTTCTCTCTTTTTGGATCTCAATACAATGTTCTCCCCCTCTCTTGTGGAGATCTATTCGATGTAATCTTCTTCTTTTGTGGTGTGTTTGTTGAGACCGATGAATTGAGGGTTTATGATCAAGTCTATCTATGAACAATATTTGAATCTTCTCTGAATTATTTTATGTATGATTGGTTATCTTTGCAAGTCTCTTTGAATTATCCGTTTGGTTTGGCCGACTAGATTGGTAGTTCTTGCCATGGGAGAAGTGCTTAGCTTTGGGTTCGATCTTGCGGTGTCCTTTCCCAGTGATAGAAGGGGCAGCAAGGCACGTTTTGTATCGTTGCCATCGAGGATAACAAGATGGGGTTTATTTCATATTGCATGAATTTATCTCTCTACATCATGTCATCTTGCTTAAAGCATTACTCTGTTTTTAACTTAATACTCTAGATGCATGCTGGATAGCGGTCGATGAGTGGAGTAATAGTAGTAGATGCAGAATCGTTTCGATCTACTTGTCACGAACGTGATGCCTATATACATGATCCTGCCTAGATATTCTCATAACTATGCTCAATTCCGTCAATTGCTCAACAATAATTTGTTCACCCACCGTAGAAAATTTATGCTCTTGAGAGAAGCCACTAGTGAAACCTATGGCCCCCGGGTCTATTCTCATCATATCAATCTCCATCACTTTAATCTTGTTTTGTTTTTACTTTGCCTTTTACTTTTCACTTCGCATCTTTATACCAAAAATACCAAAAATATTATCTCTATCAGATCTCACTCTCGTAAGTGACCGTGAAGGGATTGACAACCCCTAAACGCGTTGGTTGCGAGTTGCTATCGATTTGTGCAGGTACGAGGGACTTGAGCGTGGCCTGCTAATGGATTGATACCTTGGTTCTCAAAAACTGAGGGAAATACTTACGCTACTCTGCTGCATCATCCTCTCCTCTTCTGGCAAAACCAACGCAAGCTCAAGAGGTAGCAGTAATCGGTGGGCCTCGGGCCGTCGGATAAATGGGTCTACATGGTCCGTAATCGGGCGTAATTGGTATCGGCCCTGCACGGTAACAAGCCATTAACTGGCTGTTAACAGGCTGTAGGACAGCAAAGGCTTAATTCTGTCACAGGCATAACGGGTCGTTAATGGGCCAGAATATAGGACGGGCTGGAAACGGCGCAATGGGTTAACAAGCCAGAAACGGGCCGACTCTTGCCATGGGCCAAATTTGGCCCATTAGGGTAACAAGCCAGTAACGGGCCGACTCTTGCCATGGGCCAAATTTGGCCCATTAGGGGAACATGCCAGTAACGGGCCGACTCTTGCCATGGGCCGAATTTGGCCCATTAGGGGAACATGCCAGTAACGGGCCGGAAGTAATCGAGGGCCAAAAAGGAGCCCAAGAATGTATGGGTTGTCAATAGGCCGAAAGCTAACACGGGCTAGAAACGGCCCATGTAAATCACGGGCCGTTAATGGGTATAAAGAAAATTACTGTTCATTATGGGCTAGAGTCACCATGGGCCTGTAAAGGGCCGAAAGATACGAAGGCCTCATATGGGCCGAAAGACGTCGTGGGCCATACATGGGCCGAAAGTGAAATGGGCTGGTGTTATATTCGACGGCCCACATGATGTTTTTGGGCCTATTTCCTTTAGGGCCTAACGGGCCGTGAGTTAACGGGCCGTAAAATGGGCTATTTGCGAAGAGACCGTTAACAGGCTTTTCATGGGCTAGCCCGTTAACTTTTGACCAAGTCAAACGGGTCGGCTTTGTAAGCTAAATGGGCCAGTGGTGGGCCGTGGCACGTGTCGACATATCATAGGCGCCTATCTGACCCACTGACGAGCTGACACGTGTTTTGTCCGGCCAATAAGAATTTTACACGTGGAAATTCCCCATTGGTCAGGGCTGTTAACAGGTTATAGGATCCAAAACCCGACTCGATAGCTTAACGGTGTTCCGTTACAGTGGATGCCATGTGTCGGTCACCCTTGACGAAAGCACTTCTGTGACGCGCGATTTATCGTCATGGAAGTGGACACTTCCGTGATGATAATTTTGGTACTATCATGGAACACTTCTACGACAGCACAGGTATGACTATCTTGATTCTGTCATAAATTTGTCATGGATGTACATGCATGACAAAAAACGCGACCTACTATGACAAACACGTATCATCACGGAAGTGTAGTTTTTAGTGGGTTCACTCAAGAAATCCGTGTGCCTACCAAACCGTGGCTGATGCCCCCTGCTGCGCACGCGATCTGAGTCTTGCGTTCTGATTGGCCAGAACCCAAACCCCATGGATCGTACGTCTGCACCGTTGGATGCTCCCAGATCGAACAACAATCCTCATCCCTTTCGACAGCACATGCAGTATATGGGTAAGCACTGTGTGCATGCGTCGCGCTAGCTCACGCTTCCTTCTCTACCAAGTTTTCTATATTAATGTTGTTATATATCCAAACATGCTACCATTTCTCGTCACTCCTCTTATCGGTTTCCCGCCTTTTCTCCCATCGTGTTCCCGCTCCCAGTGTCTGTGCTCATTGAAGGCTAGGCGGCGACACACCGGCCATGTAAGTATCGCACCTAGTTTCTAAAAGCACAAATGTGTGATAGGAGGGAGTAGGTCCCATAGGGTAACCAGCGTGAAACGCCTTAAAGGCAAGGAGGCAATTCCTATCAGCAAGGGGCGGCTTCCCATTCGCTAGCCTAGTCGAATAGAATGCATAAGTTAAGCGTGCTTGGGCTGGAGTAGTCTAAGGATGGGTGACCGGGTGGGAAGTTGCATATCTCAAGCCTCATTTAAATGCTATGACACGGTCAATATAGAGATAAATGTCTCTGTAGTGACCTGTCATGGCGATTATATAAACCTTGGGATCCTTGTTTTGCTAATTTGTAGACTATGTTTTTATTGGTTATTTTTTGCTCTAAAAAATCAAAGAATGATTGACTCTATAGTGACCTATCATGGCGATTATGTAAACCTTGGGATCCTTGTTTTGCTAATTTGTAGAATGTTTTTATTGGTTATTTTTTGTTCTAAAAAATCAAAGAATGATATACATCTGTAGGCCCACACAAATTATCCCTTTGACTGAATGCACGAGAAGGGTTTACTCTTTGCTCCGTGTGCTACGTTAGAGCAAATCAAGTTTCAGCACATGCGTTGGACGGCACACGATCCCTACCCCCCCCCCCATCCGTCTTGAAGTTGTGTTCCCGACATCGTATGTCTTTAACCTGGCCGCGGGGGGGGGGGTATGATGTTCAATTTGTAATGTTACTGATGTAGTTGGTGCCCCATCAAACTTGTGCTTTCGAGATTTGAACAAATCACACACCACACCCATACATTATTTTCAGGTCACAGGCAGGATATAGGGGGGCGGGTGTTCTGATCGAGCATGTCTCCCTTATGCGGTTTAAAGATGTTGCACATATCTGTGGGCTCCCCGAGGTATATATATATAAAATCCTTGACCGATAACGAGGGGGCCCACACAATCTATCCCTTTAACCAAACCATGAGAAGGGTTTGACTATGATGGTTTCCTATTGCTATGTGTTGCATGTTAGACCAAAGAAAGTATGAGCGCATGCGTTGGACGACCCCCCCCCCCCCCCCCCGCCGCCTTGAAGTTGGGAAACCGACATCGTACTATTGAACCAGGCTTGGGGTCGGGTACAGTGTTCGGATTGTAATATAGTTGGTGGCCCATCGAAGTTGTGCATTCAGGATTTAAATACATCACACACCACCGTACCCACACATATTTTTTGGGCCGCATGCAGTGTATACGGGATCTTCTGATCGACCATGTCTCCGTTGTGCCGTTTTTTGTGATGACACGCATATCTGCGGGCTCCCTGAGTGTGTGTGTATATATATATATATATATATATATATATATATATATATATATATATATATATATATATTATCCCTATGACCGATAACGAGGGGTATGTGTTGGCCATGAATGGATTCCTCCTAGTTTGTTTTAGGGTCGGTCACTGTGACATGTCGTTCAACCAAAGCTCGAGCTCATGCGTTGTCAGAATTCACTCCCACATGCTCGGGTTGCTAGGTTCGACCTACACCGTACCCTACGTATCTCGTCCTTAACTACCTGGCCTTCATGGTTGTTGTCTGTATCGAGAGGTAGGCACCACATCTAAATTGTACATTATTCTATATTGAAAACACACATCACCCCTTCCAACGTTCATCATTTTGGGCCGCATGCAAGAGGTGCTGGTATTGTGGTCCCCTCTTGCGATTTTTTATGATGGTTCAATCTATTGGCCCAAGCAGTATATCGACAACAATAGTTGTCGCTTGACCAAACGATAGATTCATTGGCCCGTCTTATGTTAGGTCATGGCGACATGCGTGTATGACCAAAGTATCATTACGTGCATCCGCCCCGCTGACACGAACTGGGAGGTGAGTCAAGCACCCTAGCTAGCTAGCTACGACATTATGTCATTATAGATATATCCAAGGGTGCTTTCGGGTTTGTGAGGATGGTGCCAGCAAAGTTATGCATTGTGTATTTAAAGTTTTAACATCACACCCTAAATTCGTACATATATTTGGCCACTTCCAGGTGGTTCTTGACTTCTGTCCCCTCTCATCGATCTTTGACGACGCGCCCAACCGTGGGCCCACGTGATGCGGCTTGAACTACGTCGGTATTTCCCAAAAGAGGAAGGGATGATGCATCACAACGACGGTAGGTATTTCCCTCAGTGATGAGACCAAGGTTACCGAACCAGTAGGAGAATCATGCAACACTACGTGAACGGCACCTGCACACAAAGAACAAATACTTGCAACATGACGTAAAAGAGGGGTTGTCAATCCCTCCCGGGTAAAGGATAGGTAAAAATTGTAGTAGATTGGATAAATAGATCTCGCGGGAACGCGAGATAAAATAAATAACAATAAATTTCCGCAAGGTATTTTTGGGTTTTTGGATTAATAGATCTGAAAATAAACGTGAATAAAAATAGATCTCAAAGACAAATATGATAAAGAAGAGACCTGGGGGCCGTAGATTTCATTAGTGGCTTCTCTCGAGAAAAATAGCATACGATGGGTAAACAAATTACTGTTGGGCAATTGATAGAACTTCAAATAATCATGATGATATCCAGGCATTGATCATTCTATAGGAATCACGTCCAAGATTAGTAGACCGACTCCTACCTGCATCTACTACTATTACTCCACACATCAACCGCTATCCACCATGCATCTAGTGTATTAAGTTCATGGAAAAATTCAGTAATGCAATAAGAACGATGAAAGGATGTAGACAAGATCTATTTATGTAGACATAGACCCCATCTTGTTATCCTTAATAGCAACGATACATACATGTCGGTTCCCCTTCTATCACTAGGATCAAGCACCGTAAGATCGAACCCATCACAAAGCACCTCTTCCCATGGCAAGAAAAACTGATCCAGTTGGCCTAACTAAACGAAAGATTCGAAGAAGAAATACGAGACTATAAGTAATCATGCATATAAGAGATCAAAAGAAACTCAAATAACTTTCATGGATAAAAATATAGATCTGATCATAAACTCAAAGTTCATCAGATCCCAACAAACACACCACAAAAAGAGTTACATCAAATAAATCTCCAAGAGACCATTGTATTGAGAATCAAGAGAGAGAGGAAGCCATCTAGCTACTGACTACGGACCCGTAGGTCTACAATGAACTACTCACGCATCATCGAAGAGGCACCAATGAGGATGATGAACCCCTCCGTGATGGTGTCTAGATTGGATCTGGTGGTTTTAGAACTTGCAGCGGCTAGAATTGATTTTTGTTGACTCCCCTAGGGTTTCTGGAATATTGGGGTACTTATAGAGAGAAGAGTCGGTGCAGGAGGCCACCGAGGTGGGCACAACCCACTTGGGCGCGCCTGGGCCCCCAAGCGCACCCTGGTGGGTTGTGCTCCCCTCGGAGCCCCCCTCTGGTACTTCGTTGGCCCAACAGGTGTCTTCTGGTCCACGAAAAATCTCCAAAAAGTTAGCTGAGTTTGGAATCCATTTGGTATTGATTTTCTGTGAAGGAAAAAACAAGCAAAAAATAACAACTGGCATTGGGCACTATTTCAATAGGTTACTCCCAAAAAATGGTATAAAGTTTCTATAAAATGATTGTAAAACATCCAAGAATGATAATATAGTAGGATGGAACAATAAAAAATATAGATGCATTGGAGACGTATCACCGCGCGGTCAAAGTTGTGCATTGGAATTTTGAACATAATAGACCACCCTTTTCACTCATATATACTTGGTCCACATGCTGGTGTGGCTATCTTCTGACCCTCTCTAATGTTTTTTTGCTGCAAAGACTCTGATGTCGCTCAATGGACATGGGTATAATATCTTAACTGTGTGATGCAAGGGCGCTGTGTATCACCACGACTGCGCAAGCACGAGAAAAGGTGGAGGCACTGGCGCAACTGTGTGCGATGCAAGTGCGCTATAAAATCACCACGACTGCGCAAGCGCGAGCAGAGGTGGAGGTACTGGCTTAACCGTGTGCGATGCAAGTGCGCTATAAAATCACCACCTGCGCAAGCTAAAGGTGGGTAGTTTATTTAGATTGAATTCCACGTCTGCGTCAAAAAATTAGGACGAACCATGTGCGATAGACCAGCTAGCTGGAAATCTAAAAACAAATTACCCACGTTGAGCGATGCAAAAATTGGCGGTTCCTCCACTTTTCCTTATTATCATACACAAATGTTCTTATTGGACCGTGCGCGATCTTGGGTACACCCGCACCGCATCAATTCCTTTACCCAAATTTTAGTAGCCGCCGTACTTCAACCGTCGCCTACACTCCTCCAGCACTGACCTTATAGTAAAATTGCAGTAGTCGAGGCATTTGAACCGTCACCCTCCCTCGCCACCATCTCCATCCACCATTACTAAAATTTTCAGTAGCATCGTATCCTCAAACACCAACACGCCCTCGACAGTCCCCCACCCGGCCCCCTCCTCCCCCCGAAACCCTAGCTCGCTGCCTCCGCCGCCAACCCCTGCCGGTCTGCCCGTTCCTTCTAGCTTAGATACCAAAGTTCAGGTCACCCAACGATTCCCTGTCGATCCTGGAGTAACACATCATCACGGAAGCCGACGAAGACGTTGACTACATTGCCATGCCGAAGGCTTCATGTCAGCGGGCTAGCATATTATTGTATCTCGAGAAAGCTGGTTACAACATCAAGCTCGTCGACAGCAATGGCTTCACGCGGGCCATGTCACATGTTAAGTGGTCCATCCCCAACCCCTCTGGTTCAACCTCCGCCGATCTCTTCGACGGCCCTGCTGCTTATCTCCTTTGTCACGCGGTCAAGGATTTGCGATCCTTGTACGCCATTGAGCCCATTTTTTTATTTTTTAAGGACATGTTCTATGGCGACGGCTTTGATCCTCAATTGCCAAGTCAGATCTCATCAACCAAGAACACGAGGAGGGCACTCACAAAGGTTCTTCCAAGGTGAAACAGCCCATCTGTGACATCAGAGAGCGCACCATGGGTCTGTGCTCTTCCAACTGGAAGGATCCCGTCCATGACATGTGAGGCAACATCCTATCAGCAAATCTTACCTTTTCTAGCTTGCCAACCCGTACCCTTTGTTGTAGTAGCATTTGTCGTGCGGTGTTATAACAGTGTCGTGTTTAATTATTTCAGTTATGCAAAAATGTGTTGTTTAATAGGGCTATGTGATGTTTAAGTATGAATTGTCCACTTCAGTTTCACAAAAATGGCTATATTTGATTGTTTATAGTGAGTAGATGCCTTGTTTATCTGTATTTGGCTTTTAGGTTGGTTGCATTGAGCATTTTTCAGTTATCGAGCAGATGCCTTGTTTATATGTATTTGGTTCTTAGGTTGGTTGCAGTGAGCATTTGTCCAGTTATCAAGCAGATGCCTTGTTTATCTGTATTTGGTTGTTAGGTTGGTTGTAGTGAGCATTTGTCCAGTTTTCAAGCAGATGCCTTGTTTATCTGTATTTGCTTGTTAGGTTGATTGCAGTGAGCATTCGTCCAGTTTTGAAGCATATGCCCTCTTTATCTGTATTTGCTTGTTAGGTTGGTTGCAGTGAGACTCTGTCCAGTTTTCAATGGCTATATTTGGTTGTTATACTGATCATTATGCCTTGTTTATTTCAATCATTCACAATGTGATGTTCATTATGTGCTAGTTTGAACTGTACCGCTCGAAATCATCAATACCAGTTTGAACAACTATATTTGGTTCCAGTTATGCCTAGTGTAGTTAACACATGCCCTTTATTTCAGTTTTACACATTTATCCAGTGTGATGTTTAAGCATTACCTACGTAATATTCATTTTCAACAATACCAGTTTGAATTGCAATATTTGATGGATGTTAAGCCTGTTGTCGGTAACATTGCCTTTCATTTTATATCTGCTTTAACAGCATGCTGAAACCAACACATTCAAGCTATCATTTGGAGATGATGTTGTTTACCTTTGCTATATTTGTTTGATGTTAAGGTTGATGTACTTATCATGCCTTTCCACTACTTATGCAGGACAACAACGGGAGTGGCCACGATTTTCCGCCGAGGTTAGTTTCATCCCTCGGCTTGTACTCCCCCGTCGTTCCATAATGTAGTGCATATAGATCTAGGCCTGGACACTTGTTAGCTTCTAATATTGACTTGTTGCTTGTAGGTACATATGCCCTTGGCAAGGATCCATGCATCGACCCATTTTGCGTATGGGGCAATGAGATATTCGTGAACAAGCATCAAGTGAGGAAACTGATAAGGATTATTAGCAAAAAGATACGAATGGTGGAAAGCAAATTATTTGCTTATGCTCTATCCAATACAATAGTGAGCTGTAGGATGGCAACTGCAAACTCTGCAGCCTTGTCTTTTTACTGCCCATAATGAGTTGTTAGACAACAATGTCTGAATATTTTTCATTCACAGTGGTTCTTGAAGCAGTTCACCCAACATAACCTCGTAAACTACATGATTGGTGGCCAGGCAATGAAGATTAAAGTATTTCATGCAAACTACAATGACCATCGAGAAGTCCTAATGAAGACAGTGACGGATGGACGGGCAGCCATCATAAGGGGTTGGCCTAGAGTCGTGCGCGCATTACTCATGGAGGAGGGCACAGTATGGGGATTCCACTTCACCTTCTCCAGCAACCAGAATGTCTTTCGCCTCTCTCTTTACAGTCTTTAGTACAACTGTGGTTCAACATTCTTTACTTGGTGCTTCTGTAGTTCTTCAGTATATGTACCTGTGCATCGAATTATGTATAGTTGAACCCATATTTTTAATAAACATGGTTGGATATGAAATAAGTGATTGCCTAATTTCAAATTCGAAACATGTGATTTTTTTAATTAGGGATTACACTACACACGGTTTGCGAAAGCGAAATGTCTGCGATAGACATGGAGATTGATACATCTCCAACGTATCTATAATTTTTCATTGTTCCATGCTATTATATTATCCATCTTGGATGTTTTATATGCATTTATATGTTATTCTATATTATTTTTTGGACTAACCTATTAACCTAGAGCCCAGTGCCAGTTTCTATTTTTTTTTTCTTGTTTTTGAGTTTTATAGAAAAGTAATATCAAATGGAGTCCAAATGACCTGAAAATTTACGGTGATTTTTTATGGACCAGAAGAAGCCCCCGAAGCAAAAGAGTTGGGCCAGAAGAGCCATGAGGCATCCACCAGGGTGGAGGGCGCGCCACCTGTCTTGTCGTCGCCTCGTGGAACCCCTAACTTTTTCCCGACGCCAAAAATTCCTATAAATATAGAAACCCCCAGAAATAAACCTAGATCGGGAATTCCGCCGCCGCAAGCCTCTGTAGCCATGAAAAACCAATCGGGAGCCCGTTCCGGCACCCTGCCGGAGGGGGAAACCATCACCGGTGGCCATATTCATCATCCCGACGCTCTCCATGATGAGGAGGGAGTAGTTCACCATCGGGGCTGAGGGTATGTACAAGTAGCTATGTGCGCTCTCTCTCTCTCTCTCTCTCTCGTGTTCTTGATTGTCGGTGTACTAAAGTAGGGGTACCTTAATACCCCGAACTTGTGCACGGGCAGTAGTAGCCTCCCGCGGCAAGGCCTGCCAGGGGAGCGACAAGAGTCTCCATGGCCCTTTCCGGGCCGGACGAAGGACAAGTGATCGAGCCTAGAAGACCAAGCCCCGGCAAGAGGAACTTGCCGGGCCAAGCAGGCGAGGTCCGGCAAGAGGAGCTTGCCGGGCCAAGGCGACAAGGCCCCGGCAAGAGGAGCTTGCCGGTGCCGGGACGACTAAGCCGAAGCACTAAGGCCCCGGCGGGAGGAGCTCGCCGGGACGGCCAAGCCAAGGCACCCCAAGAGAAGCCCGCCGCGGCGCGCCGCGCGCCCCGGCAAGGCCTGGCGAGCGGCAAGCTCCCAGGTGCGGCAAGGCAACTACCACGGCAAGCCACTTGCCGCGGCAAACCACCACATCAGGCCCGCGCTCCAGCTCACCTGCCCGCGCGTCGCTCTGGGGCTTCCCCGGAGGCACGTGGCGGGGCGTCGCGCAACCTGAGACGCGCGGTGGCATGCGACGTTGGCAGAGTCGCCCCCGTGGCAAGCGGAGGTGCTCCTAACGGTCCGCCTCGGCACTGTTCAGGCGATCCAGACGGGCAATTAATGCCTCTGTCTCCCGCCGTCAGAGTTAGGTGCGATAGCACTGTGCGGCCACTGTTTGCACAGCCCCTTGCCATTTTTACCCTCACATACGTCGCTACCTGTGGGAAACCCCTTAGCATATAAAAGGAGGCCCATGCGCACGTAGGGAAAGGAGGAGAGACCGGAAGGGATCCAGACCCAGAGAGGGAGGAAGAACCCTAGAGGGGGATCGGACCCAATAGGCCCTCGCCTACGTCCAGCTCCAACTTACTGTAGCTTCTTGCACTCCAGAGCAAGAACCCGAATCAACCAGACATGCAGCAGTAGGGTTTTACTCATCCATGCGGCCTGAAGCTGGGTAAAATCGTTGTGTGTGTGTGTCGCCTCGATCTGCTCTTTGTGCATCCTCCGCCCCCACCGAATCGACAAGGGGCTCCATCCCCATAGGTGCTCGTGGAGGCCGATATCCCCCGACATCTTTGGCGCGCCAGGTAGGGGGTGCGTCGAGGTTGTGCGAACCAGATTTGGCGACCATAGGCAAGCTTAGGTATGGCCAGGTACCTTTCCGCTCCAGCCCGCGGAGCGGAGGCATTCCTCCTCACGGACCCGTGCACGGCCCTCCTCGAGTACCCACTCGCGCAGAGTCCGGGCAAGAGCAGCTGCTCCTTGAGGAGGACCGCCTTCCGGCCGCTGAGCGAGTCTCTCGCCTCCAGCAAACTCTGCGCCGCTCCCGTAGCCGCAGAAGTTAGTGCCGGAAGTTGCGGGAAAGGTGACCTCGTTCTTCGGCGAGCCCTGGCCGCCAAGATCCAAACGAGTCGACGCCGACCGTGGGAGGGACCTTGCCCGCGCGGCGGTCGGAACCGTTCCGTCGGCCATCCTCTCTGTACAAGTCTTGCCGCAGTTGCATGTAATCCTTGGTACAGAGGCGGGCGCAGGCCCCGAGCATAGCTTATGTGCCCCGCACATCTTGTCGATTTCGCGCCTCTCCGCTTGGCGCATGCATCATTCGACACGGTTGTGCAGCACTCGACTCCGGCAAGCGATGGCGGGCCGCGAAGCCCCGGGCCTTCGTTATTCCCTTCCCTCGAGTAGGGGGGATGACAGGATAGGCTGGGCGTCGCCCGAGGAAGCTGCGCCTTGCCGGACGGCAAACGACAGAGAAGCTAAGTCGCCAAAGTTTGAGCGATTAAGCTCCTTTTTTCTTAAATTATCCTCCTCGAACGACCGAGCTTCGTATGGGAAACCTATGCGCGGAGGGGCCGGCTCGTGGCTGGTTGCGCCCCTATTTCGTTTCGAGCCCCTCTCAACGACTTAAGTGTGCTACATCCCGAGTAGCGTCCTTACTTGTTTCGAGCTCGCTCGGCAGCTTGAGCGTGCTGCGACTGCAGTCGCCACGCCTACCTCGCCCCGAGCCTGCTCAACATTTAAGTGAGTTGCGCCAGCCGCGGCAAGGTTTCTTGCCGGTGGAAGCCCCGTCAGCGGGTTGCTGATGTCCCGCACTCGGCACCCATGGCAAGGCGGAGACTTGCATCGACAAGTTCCCGGAAGCGTAGGGCGCGAACGTACGAAGCACAAGGTCGAACGAGGGAGATAACAGCGCAATGAACTGCCTAAGATAAAAGTTATATTACAAAAAAAGTTGCCGCTGCTCTAATCAGTTGTTTCTGTGGCATGCTCAGCAGCGACAAGAGAAGAAAAGAAAGAGGTGGGCGGCCTAATCCGCGCGGTCGCCCTTGACCCGCCTGATCCCCGCCACCCTTTCCACGATGGGGGTGACGAGGGCCCTGATCTCCGTCAGGTCAGCATCTTCCGGCAAGTGCCTGAGGACGTTGGTGAGCCTGATGGTGGGGTTGCGGGACGATCTTCACCAACACCCTCTCGAGGGCCCCGGAGACGGCTTCCCGCGTCTCCTCGGCCAGCTGAAGAAAGGGTACCCGGTCGAGTACAGCTTCTAGGCGATGGCGGGAAGAACTGGCGTGCGCGGATGCGCTCGCGTCGCCGTCGACCAGAAGAGGAGGTATTCGTTCTTCAACCTCAGCGCGTCAAGCTGAGGGGGGAACGTCGCCGTCTCCTTCCGAAGCGCTTCCAGCCGCAGCGCCTTGGCCGACTTCACGGCCTTCCCCTTCGCCTTGTCGCTCTTCGGGGCCATGGCGGAAATGGGGAGGGGGAGTTGTCGGCGGTGGCGGCGCCGGGGGCTGCGAGGGCGAATCGCTGCTTTCTCTAGGAAGGGGGAAGTGGCGGAGATTTTCGAGGAACAGCAACCGGCGGAATGGCGAGCTGCCCCTGTTCCCCTCCGCTTATAAAGGGGGGAAGGAGCGGGGGCGGACGTTCCGCCTTTCCAAATGAAGAGATCGTGCCCGACGTGACGCATGCCTGCGGGCCTCAAGCCCCGCGCACGCCACCCATGTCACGCATGCCTCGCACGCCTCGCACGCCTCGCCCCCCCCCCACGACGCCGCGATAAGCGCGCGCCACTTGGGGAGGGCGCGACGAGCACGAAGTTAAGGAGCAGCGCAACCCAGGCCACGCGTGCCCGTGCACTGTTAGGGCCTGGCCCAACAACGCTCGGCACCGTGTATGGCCCAGACCCGGGGGCTCCTGTCGGTGTACTAAAGTAGGGGTACCTTAATACCCCGAACTTGTGCACGGGCAGTAGTAGCCTCCCGCGGCAAGGCCTGCCAGGGGAGCGACAAGAGTCTCCACGGCCCTTTCCGGGCCGGACGAAGGACAAGTGATCGAGCCTAGAAGACCATGCCCGGGAAGAGGAGCTTGCCGGGCCAAGCAGGCGAGGTCCGGCAAGAGGAGCTTGCCGGGCCAAGGCGACAAGGCCCCGGCAAGAGGAGCTTGCCGGGACGACTAAGCCGAAGCACCAAGGCCCCGGCGGGAGGAGCTCGCCGGGACGGCCAAGCCAAGGCACCCCAAGAGAAGCCCGCCGCGGCGCGCCGCGCGCCCCGGCAAGGCCTGGCGAGCGGCAAGCTCCCAGGTGCGGCAAGGCAACTACCGCGGCAAGCCACTTGCCGCGGCAAACCACCACATCAGGCCCGCGCTCCAGCTCACCTGCCCACGCGTCGCTCTGGGGCTTCCCCGGAGGCACGTGGCGGGGCGCCGCGCAACCTGAGACGCGCGGTGGCATGCGACGTTGGCAGAGTCGCCCCCGTGGCAAGCGGAAGCGCTCCTAACGGTCCGCCTCGGCACTGTTCAGGCGATCCAGACGGGCATTTAATGCCTCTGTCTCCCGCCGTCAGAGTTAGGTGCGATAGCACTGTGCGGCCACTGTTTGCACAACCCCTTGCCATTTTTACGCTCACCTACGTCGCTACCTGTGGGAAACCCCTTAGCATATAAAAGGAGGCCCATGCGCACGTAGGGAAAGGAGGAGAGACCGGAAGGGATCCAGACCCAGAGAGGGAGGAAGAACCCTAGAGGGGGATCGGACCCAATAGGCCCTCGCCTACGTCCAGCTCCAACTTACTGTAGCTTCTTGCGCTCCAGAGCAAGAACCCGAATCAACCAGACATGCAGCAGTAGGGTTTTACGCATCCATGCGGCCCGAAGCTGGGTAAAATCGTTGTGTGTGTGTGTCGCCTCGATCTGCTCTTTGTGCATCCTCCGCCCCCGCCGAACCGACAAGGGGCTCCGTCCCCATAGGTGCTCGTGGAGGCCGATATCACCCGACATTGATTTGGCATGATCTTGATGTACGGGAGATTTGTTATTATAGTTGGATCATATGGTGTTTCTCCCCCTCTACCTTCTTATGATGAATTGAGTTTTAACTTTGAGGTTTCACTATTATCGGATTGAATACTATTATGGATTTGAGAACACTTGATGTATGTCTTGTGTGGGATACCCGTGGTGACAATGGGGTATCCTATTGATTCACTTGATGTATGTTTTGGCACTCAACTCGCGGATTGTCGAGGTGATATTGGGGTAATCTATGCATAGGGGTTGATGCACGTTTTCGTCCTTGTTTCTCTAGTAGGAATCTTGGGTCACTCTCTGAGGTTCTTTGTGTTGGATTGAATATTATGAATCTGAAGTTGTTTGCTGCATATCGTACAATTGACCCACGAATACTTGTGGTGACATTGGAGTATCTAGGTGACATTAGGGTTGATTGATATGTGTCATATGGTGTTATTTTACTACGAACTCTAGGGATGTTTGTGACACTTATAGGAATAGCTCAATGGATTGATCGGAAAGAATAACTTGGAGGTGGTTTCGTACCCTAAAAGCAATTTCATCTTATGTTCTCCGCGATTGGAACTTTGGAGTGACCTTTGTCGCACGTTGAGGGGTTGCCATATTACCCAATTATTTTATCATTGTTGAGATAACTTGCACTAGTGAAAGTATGCACCCTAGGCCTTCTTTCCAAGCATTCCAATACCGTTTTTGCTCTATTTTATTACTTGCTACCTTGCTGTTCTTTCAGATTACAAAAATCTATATCTACCATCCATATTACTCTTGTATCACCATCTCTTCGCCGAACTAGTGCACCTATACAATTTACCAATGTATTGGGTGTGTTGGGGACACAAGAGACTTTGTTATTTGGTTGCAGGGTTGTTTGAGAGAGACCATCTTCATCCTACGCCTCCCACGGATTGATAAACCTTAGGTCATCCACTTGAGGGAAATTTGCTACTGTCCTACAAAACTCTACACTTGGAGGCCCAACAACGTCTACAAGAAGAAATGTTGCATAGTAGACATCAGAGATTGGACACGTTTCTAGGATCCACTACGTGTGAGATCAATCTAGACTGCACACACAATTACCACTGAAATACTTGTGTTAAGGTTGGCAAGTCCCATAGCATGCACGTATGGTAAAAGTTGTGTGACAATTTTGACACATAAGGTGTTCTTTTATTGCTTTCCATACGAGTCGCGGTCGGGGACGAGCGATGGTCTTTTCCTACCAATCTATCCCCCTAGGAGCATGTGCGTAATACTTTGCTTTGATAACTTGTAGATTTTTGCAATAGGTATATGAGTTCTTTATGACTAATGTTGAGTCCATGGATTATACGCACCCTTCTTCCTTCCACCATTGCTAGCCTCTCTAATATCGCGCACTTTTCACCGGTATCATACACCCACCATAAACCTTCCTCAAAACAGCCACCATACCTACCTATCATGGCATTTCCATAGCCATTCCGAGATATATTGCCATGCAACTTTCCATAGTTCCGTTTACTATGACACGCTCCATCATTGTCATATTGCTTTGCATGATCATGTAGTTCACATCGTATTTGTGGCAAAGCCACCGTTCATAATTCTTTCATACATGTCACTCTTGATTCATTGCATATCTCGGTACACCGCCGGAGGCATTCATATAGAGTCATATTTTGTTCCAAGTATCGAGTTGTAATTGTTCAGTTGTAAGAAAATAAAAGTGTGATGATCTTCATTTTTAGAGCATTGTCCCAAGTGAGGAAAGAATGATGGAGACTATGATTCCCCCACAAGTCGGGATGAGACTCCGGAAGAAAAAAAAGAGGCCATAAAAAACAGAGAAAAGGCCCAAATAAAAAAATGAGAGAAAAAGAGAGAAGGGACAATGTTACTATCCTTTTACCACACTTGTGCTTCAAATTAGCACCATGATCTTCATGATAGCGAGTCTCTCATTTTGTCACTTTCATATACTAGTGGGAATTTTTCATTATATAACTTGGCTTGTATATTCCAATGATGGGCTTCCTCAGAATGCCCTAGGTCTTCGTGAGCAAGCGAGCTTTCATATACTTATAGCTCTAGTGCATCCATTGCATGGCAATCCCTATTCACTCACATTGATATCTATTGATGGGCATCTCCATAGCCCATTGCTATGCCTAGTTGATGTGAGACTATCTTCTCCCTTTTTGTCTTCTCCACAACCACCATTCTATTCCACATATAGTGCTATGTCCATGGCTCACGCTCATGTATTGCGTGAAGATTGAAAAAGTTTGAGAATGTCAAAAGTATGAAACAATTGCTTGGCTTGTCATCAGGGTTGTGCATGATTTAAATACCTTGTGTGGTGAAGATAGAGCATAGCCAGACAATATGATTTTGTAGGGATAACTTTCTTTGGCCATGTTATTTTGAGAAGACATAATTGCTTTGTTAGTATGTGAGGGAGTCCTGGATTAGGGGGTATCCGGACAGCCGGACTATAACCTTTGGCTGGACTGTTGGACTATGAAGATACAATATTGAAGACTTCGTCCCGTGTCCGGATGGGACTCTCCTTGGCGTGGAAGGCAAGCTTGGCAATACAGATATGTAGATCTCCTTCCTTGTAACCAACTCTGTGTAACCCTAGCCCCCTCCGGTGTCTATATAAACCGGAGGGTTTAGTCCGTAGGACAGAACAACAACAATCATACCATAGGCTAGCTTCTACGGTTTAGTCTCTCTGATCTCGTGGTAGATTAACTCTTGTACTACCCATATCATCAATATGAATCAAGCAGAAGTAGGGCTTTACCTCCATCGAGAGGGCCCGGACTTGGGTAAAAACATTGTGTCCCTTGTCTCCTGTTACCATCCGCCTAGACGCACAGTTCGGGACCCCCTACCCGAGATCCGCCGGGTTTGACACCGACATTGGTGCTTTCATAGAGAATTCCTCTGTGTCGTCATCGTTAGGCTGGATGGCTCCTTCGATCATCGATAGCGATGCAGTCCAAGGTGAGACTTTTCTCCCCGGACAGATCTTCGTATTTGGTGGCTTCGTACTGCGGGCCAACTCGCTTGGCCATCTGGAGCAGATCGAAAGTTACGCCCCTGGCCACCAGGTCAGGTTTGGAAGCTTAAACTACACGGCCGGCATCCGCGGACTTGATCTTCAACGGATTCAAGCCCCCGCCGAGTGCGCCGCACCGTCGCGATGAGCATGCTTTAGCTCTGCCATCGGATGGTGTTCAGGAGATCGCATGTGCAACCACTCCGACCTTCAATTTGGAGTCAGCCGCGCTATCCGTGGACGGGTGGCTAGACCCCGCACCGGAGGCCGCAGTCTCAGCGGCGATCGAGCCGAATACCAACCTTACCCTTCACGAAAGCCGTGACCCCAAGCTGCCGGATTCTTCTCCGGCGACGGGCTCCGAACTACCCGTGCCCTTGCCAATCGAATCCGACTGGGCGCCAATCATGGAGTTCACCTCCACAGATATCTTTCAACACTCGCCCTTCGGCGACATACTGAACTCTCTAAGGTCTCTCTCCTTGTTGGGAGAGTCCTGGCCGGACTATGACCGGCAGCATTGTGATGCGGATGATGAAGAAATTCGCCGCCCACCAACTACCCACTTAGTAGCCGCTGTCTACGATTTAACCGACATGCTAGACTTCGACTCCGAAGACATCGACGGTATGGACGACGATGCAGGAGACGAACAGGAACCACTGCCCACAGGGCACTGGACAGCTACCTCATCATGTGATATGTATATGGTGGACACACCCAAAGAAGGCAATGGTGATGGAACAGCAGGGGATGACCCCTCCAAGAAACAGCCTAAGCGCCGACGTCAGCGGCGCCGCTCTAAGTCTCGCCAAAGCAAAAGCGGTGATACTGGCATAGGAGATAATAACACTCCGGACAGTGCCGAAGTCAACTACAACCCCCTCCAGCAAGATTCAGCGCAGGAGGATGGAGAAGCCAGCCCTCATGAGAGAGCAGCAGACAGAGAGGTAGAGGATGATAATTACATGCCTCCCTCCGAAGACGAGGCAAGCCTCGACGATGACGAATTTATCGTGCCTGAGGATCCCGTTGGGCAAGAGCGCTTCAAGCGCCGGCTTATGGCCACGACAAATAGCCTTAGGAAAAAGCAACAACAGCTTAGAGCTGATCAAGACTTGCTAGCTGACAGATGGACTGAAATCCTTGCGTCCGAGGAATATGAACTCGAACGCCCCTCCAAGAGTTACCCAAAACGCAGGTGGCTACCCCGTTTAGAGGAGGAAGCATTAAAACCTACATCTCCAGTGTATGATGCGGCTGATCGGCCACCTCGTGGCCGCGACAGAGAGGCATTTCAGCCAAAAGCTCAGCCCGCACCCCGACGCCACTCAAATAAAAATGCCAAGGCACAGGGAAATACGCTAGACCTGCGAGACGTATTGGAGTACAAAGCAAAGCAAGCAAGATCGATCTACGGATCGCGAGGGCGCCCCACTACAAGAGACGATAACCGTCACGCCGGATACAGTAGAAGTAAATCCGGCCGGGCCGAACACAGCAGACAAAACTCGTTTGAGCTGGGTCGTGATATAGCCCAGTATAGAGGCGCCGCACACCCGCTATGCTTCACAGATGAAGTAATGGATCATCAAATCCCAGACGACTTCAAACCCATAAATATCGAATCATATGATGGTGCGACAGATCCCGCGGTATGGATTGAGGACTATCTCCTTCATATCTGCATGGCCCGTGGCGATGATCTACACGCCATCCAATACCTCCCACTCAAGCTTAAAGGACCAGCTCGGCATTGGCTCAACAGCTTGCTAGCATAATCCATTGGTGTTGGGAAGATCTGGAAGCCGCATTCCTTGACAACTTCCAGGGCACTTATGTGCGACCACCAGATGCAGATGACTTGAGCCATATAATTCAGCAGCCAGAGGAATCGCCCAGGCAATTCTGGACACGGTTCCTAACCAAGAAAAATCAAATCATCGACTGTCCGGATGCAGAGGCCCTAGCAGCTTTTAAGCACAACATCCGCGACGAGTGGCTTGCCTAGCACCTTGGCCAAGAAAAGCCAAAATCTATGTCAACCCTCATGACACTTATGACCCGCTTTTGCGTAGGAGAGGACAGCTGGCTGGCTCGCAGCAATAACATATCAAAGAACCCTGGTACTTCGGATACCAAGGACAACAATGGCAGGTCACGTCGCAACAAACACAAGTGTTGCATCAACAGCGATAATACCGAGGATACGGCAGTCAATGCCGGATTCGGAGGCTCTAAGCCCGGTTAGCAGAAAAAGCCATTCAAAAGAAGCACTCCAGGCCCGTCCAGTTTGGACCGTATACTCGATCGCTTGTGCCAAATACATGGCACCCCCGACAAGCCATCCAACCACACCAACAGGGATTGTCGGGTGTTCAAGCAGGCCGGCAAGTTAAATGCCGAGCACAAGGACAAGGGGCTACATAGCGATAACGAGGAGGAGCCCCGGCCGCCGAACACTGAAGGACAGAAGAGATTCCCCCCACAAGTGCGGACGGTGAACATGATATACGCAATCCACATCCCCAAGAGAGAGCGGAAGCGTGCGCTAAGGGACGTATATGCGTTGGAGCCAGTCGCCCCAAAGTTCAACCCATGGTCCTCCTGCCCGATCACTTTCGATCATAGGGACCACCCCACTAGTATCCGTCATGGTGGATTCGCCGCATTGGTCTTAGACCCAATCATCGATGGATTTCACCTCACTCGAGTCCTTATGGACGGCGGCAGCAGCCTGAACCTGCTTTACCAGGACATAGTGCGCAAAATGGGTATAGATCCCTCAAGGATTAAACCCACAAAAACGACCTTTAAAGGCGTCATACCAGGTGTAGAGGCCCATTGCATAGGCTCAGTCACACTAGAAGTGGTCTTCGGATCCCCGGATAATTTCCGAAGCGAGGAGTTAATCTTCGATATAGTCACGTTCCGCAGTGGCTATCATGCACTGCTCGGGCGAACCGCATTCGCAAAATTCAACGCAGTGCCACACTATGCATACGTCAAGCTCAAGATGCCAGGACCTCGGGGGGTCATCACAGTCAACGGAAATACAGAGCGCTCTCTCCGAACGGAGGAGCACACTGCGGCCCTCGCAGCGGAAGCACAAAGCAGCCTCTTAAGGAAATTCTCCAGTCCGGCGATCAAACGCCCGGACCGTCAAGCGCGCCCGAAGTAATCTATAACGAGACCGCCTGGCATGATCCGAGCAAGCATGGCAATGCGGCCCCTACCCCAGCCTCAGCCAAACGGCGAAATCCGTGCCACGTGTACATAATTACGCATTCAAATAACCATGGGCATAGGGGGAGGGGCATGACTACGGCACGCCCCACAACGCGGCTCAGCCGCACTAGGGGCTTCCTACTTTGTCATTTTTTCTCTCTTTCAGGACTTTACGCTCTGGAAGCCCTGTCCGGCAGTATAATCGCCGAACACACGACACAACAACCAGGGAGGCAGAAAGCAACGTCTTACTATGGAACTCCCAGGTGGTCTCTATAACGAGTGAAATACCTGCTTTAAATACCGTTTCGCAGCTTGCCCTTGTAGGGGACATGTCAAATTGCCCCATTTTTGCTTATCGCACTACTTGTATTGTTCTGCTTCAATGCACACTTTTTGAATAAACAATGCATAGCACTAGTTTATTACTGCATTCTCTATTCCTTCCTTTTTTTTGTTCATTCATAACATCCAGCACTCGTACACCCTGGTACGACTAATATGCCAGGGGCTTAAGGACCCCATAATATGGCTTGAGTAGTCCAAACACTTTCGAAAGTGCGGCACCCCGAACTTATAGCATTATATGCATCAGCTCCGAGTCATGTCTTTGGTCAAATGTTGGGTTTGCCCGGCTCCCATGTTTTGGTGCCTTACGTTCCGCTATATCGGCTAAGGTATCACTAGGAGAACTACTGTGATTGTGCCCTGGTTCAGCTGGGCTAAGCACCTCAGTAGAGAAAGCTAAAACTGACTGTCATGATAAGGCGATAGCTGGTCGCTGTTCAAGAGTTCTCGAGTCCATAAAGACTTATGCCGCTTAGGGTGAGGAGTCGGCTTTGTCCGGCTTAGGCGTGTATGGCGCCCCGAACTCGGTCTTCCGAATACTAGGGGCTTCGCAGAAATTTAAAATTGTAGACTTCTATGGCTAAGTGAGAGCGATAAAGCATTATAGTCCGATTGCCTTGTTCTCTGCGCTGAGCACCTCCCTCGAAGGACCCAAGAATGGAAAAAGGAGTGCTCAGATTTATCCCGAACACCCCAGCACTCGTGGCATGGGGGCAGAAGCCGACGACTAGCAATCTCTCAGATTTAAATGGCCGCACAGAAGGTAATATTTTAAATTCAAACAAGCGTTGCATAGCGCATATGAAACAAGTTCTCATAAATACAGGATCAAACGAGCAAGTTTACTCAAAACTTACATCCTTGGAACACTCATCCGCCATAAGGCGGGCACCCTTCAGGACGGCCTCATAATACATCTCAGGGCGGTGATGCTCCTTGCCCTGCGGTGGTCCATCCTTCACCAGCTTCTCAGCGTCCATCTTGCCCCAGTGTACTTTAACACGGGCAAGCGCCCTGCAGGCACCCTTGATGCAGACGGAGCGCTTGATGACCTCAGGCCAAGGACAGGCATCCGCAAGCCGCCTCACCAGCCCAAAATAGCTCCCTAGCATGGCCTTTCCAGGCCACAACCGGACTATAAGACCCGTCATGGCATGTTCGGCCGCCTTATGGAGCTCGACCAATTGCTTCAGCTGGTCGCTTAAGGGCACCGGGTGTTCGGCCTCAGTATACTGAGACCAGAACACCTTCTCCGTCGAGCTCCCTTCCTCGGCCCGGTAGTGCTTTGCGGCATCCGACACGCTGCGGGGCAAATCTGCGAATGCTCCTGGAGAGCTCCGGACTCGGGTAAGTAACAAGTAATTTACTTTCACATGCTTGCTTTGCATAATGAATGCCTTACCTGCCGCTATCTTCTTCATCGCCTCAATTTCCTGGAGGGCTTTTTGGGGTTCGGCCTTGGCATGCTTGGCACCCTCAAGGGCCGTGGCAAGCTCGGACTCTCGCGTCTTCGAGTTAAGATCCAAAGTCTCGTGCTTTTTCACGAGAGCCTGGAGCTCTTGCTGCACCTCGCCCACCCGTGCATCTTGCTTCTCTCGCTCGGTGCGCTCTGTGGCCGCTTTGTTTTTGGCCTCGGACAGCGCTTGCTTCAGGGTCGCCACCTCGGTCGTGGCCCCTAGCGCATTCATAACGATCCTATCATTTTTGCAACTGCATCTTTTTTATATATACACATATAGACAAGGCATTACTTACCTTGGTTCTCCTCGAGCTGCTTCTTGGCAAGGCCGAGCTCTTTCTCGGACCGCTCGAGGTTCTGCTTCAGTGTATTGACCTCCGCAGTCAGTGCGGCAGAGGTCAGCAGCGAAGCCTCAATACGCATATCGACATACTGTTATTAGACTCCTGCGAATGCTATTTTGATCCTCTATTCGGCTTTTCTTTACGAACGCCAAACAGAGCATCAGGGGCTACTGTCTATGCGGTAATATTTTCATATATTTTAAAAACGTACCTCAAAGCCTGTTAGAAGACTGGCACAGGCTTTAGTCAGTCCGCTCTTGGCGGACTAAACCTTCTGGATCACCGCACTCATAATACTGCGGTGCTCCTCGTTGATGGAGGCGCTGTTAAGCACCTCCAGCAAATTATCCGGTGCCTCCGGGTGGACAGAGGTCACCGGCACGGAAGGCTTGCCCC
Organism: Aegilops umbellulata; assembly: GCA_032464435.1. Taxonomy (NCBI): domain Eukaryota; kingdom Viridiplantae; phylum Streptophyta; class Magnoliopsida; order Poales; family Poaceae; genus Aegilops; species Aegilops umbellulata. The sequence goes on along the minus strand of CP136056.1, from coordinate 328,416,253 downwards.
TCTTAGTAGGGGGCCGCCTGCCGAAGTCCGGAACCACTGGAGGTTCTGGTGCGGTATTCGGCCTAGGGCCGAACTTGGAGCCCTTGGGAGCCTTGCTCCCTTTGCGCCTGGAATCCGGAAGGTCGCCTTGAGGCGCCTCCAGGACTACCTCCCCTCGGCTTGGTGCCCTTTGAGACAACACCTCGGCATTGTCCGTAGGGCGAGGGGTGGAGGCGGTCAGAAGTGATCCTCCACTGCTCATGGCCGACGGATCCAAAGAACCGTTCGACGAGGACACGTCGATACGGGCCCGGGACGGACTGCATAACTCTGTCCTGCGTTAGAATAAGTTGTGCAATTAAACGATGCCACGAGTTACTCTAGTGTCCGAATACTTACGATCTCGCCAGGGGCTTGGCCCTGGGTGGCCACTCGTCTTCGCTATTGGCGGCAATGGCGGAGTAGTCCGGAGGGAGAGTCCTTCCCTTCTTGGACCCTCCGGCCTACCAGTTGGGGCGGCCTTCCTCTTCCTATCTTCCCCGGCTGGAGGGGAAGAACCTTTATCTGCCTCCTTCTCGTTTTCACGGGAGGAGTGCGTCTTGGAGTTATCGAACGATGAGTCCGATAACACCTGGCGCCGGGAACTCTTTCGGGTCCCTGTCGCCTTCTTCTTGATCTTCTTCTCCGGCACCTCATAAGGTGCCGGAGTCAACATTTCCGTCAGGAGAGCGTCGGCAGGGTCTTCGGGCAGAGGGGCCGGGCAGCCAATCTGCCTCGATGTCTCCACCCATTCCCGTCAAAGGCATGATAACTCAGATCCCGCACATAGTTAAACTATATGAATAACCTATAAGAGATAAATTAGCTTACCGCGCCGGCTTGGCGCTTCGCGCTGAATCCGCGATCCTCGGTAAGGGGAGGGGGAACCTCGGCGCCCTTAAATAGCACCTTACAAGCATCCTCGTGTGTTGTGTCAAAAAGCTCGCTCAGAGTTTGGTGCTGGGCTGGGTCGAACTCCCACGAATTGAACTCTCGTTGTTGACACGGGAGGATCCGGCGGATGAGCATGACCTGGACTATGTTGACAAGCTTGAGCTTCTTGTTCACCATGTTTTGGATACAGGTTGGGAGTCCGATCAGCTCTGCCGGACTACCCCAGGGCAGGCCCTTCTCTTTCCAGGAGGTGAGCCGCGTGGGGATTCCGGATCGGAACTCGGGGGCCGCTGCCCATTTGGGGTCGCACGGCTCGGTGATGTAGAACCACCCCGATTGCCACCCCGTTATGGTTTCCACGTAGGAGCCCTCGAGCCATGTGACGTTGGGCATCTTGCCCACCATGGCGCCTCCGCACTCCGCCTGCTGGCCGCCCACCACCTTCGGTTTGACATTGAAGGTCTTCAGCCATAGGCCGAAGTGGGGCTTGATGCGGAGGAAGGCCTCACACACGACGATAAACGCCGAAATGTTGAGGATGAAGTTCGGGGCCAGATCGTGGAAATCCAGGCTGTAGTAGAACATGAGTCCCCGGGCGAATGGGTGGAGAGGAAGTCCCAGTCCGCGGAGAAAATGGGTAAGGAATACTACCCTCCCATGAGGACTGGGGGTGGGGATGAACTGCCCCGCATCTGGGAGCCGGTGTGCGATATCCTCGAACAGGTATCTGGCTCCCCTCAGCTTCTTGATGTGTCCCTCCGTGACAGAGGAAACCATCCACTTGCCTCCTGCTCCAAACATGGTTGGAGAAGGTTGAGGAAAATAATGTGGACTTGGGCGCTGGAGCTCAAGTGTGCGAGAATGGATGAGCAAAGAAGGAAGAAGGCGTGGGTGGAAAAAAGGTGAATCCTTATCCCTTTATATGGGCGGACGAAACTATGCGTCCCCACCAGCCTGGTAAAACTCGCTTATCCCCCAAGCGCCATAATTGATGGCGCGGTTGGGTTACCCATGTCCGTATTGATGAGAATCCCGCGATAAGGGGACACGATCTCTGCTTCGACGAGAGGTGCCAAGGAAACCACCTCGCGAAACGCGCTGAGGTTGGATGTAAAAAATGATTCGAATAAAGGCTTGGCTGTGGTGTGATGTCACATTACGGGATACGTCAGCAGATTAGATTTGTGGAATTATTATTCTCTCTATGGTGGTATGTGGAACTTGTTTTGCAGAGCCGGACACGATCCTCGTGTTTGAAATCTTCTATGAAGTATTCGGAGGAGGAACCCGCCCTGCAATGCCGAATACAATCTGCGAGCCGGACTCATCGTAATTGTAGCCTGGTTCAGGGGCTACTGAGGGAGTCCTGGATTAGGGGGTATCCGGATAGCCGGACTATAACCTTTGGCCGGACTGTTGAACTATGAAGATACAAGATTGAAGACTTCGTCCCGTGTCCGGATGGGACTCTCCTTGGCGTGGAAGGCAAGCTTGGCAATACGGATATGTACATCTCCTTCCCTGTAACCGACTCTGTGTAACCCTAGCCCCCTCCGGTGTCTATATAAACCGGAGGGTTTAGTCCGTAGGACAGAACAACAACAATCATACCATAGGCTAGCTTCTAGGGTTTAGCCTCTCTGATCTCATGGTAGATCAACTCTTGTACTACCCATATCATCAATAACAATCAAGCAGGAGTAGGGTTTTACCTCCATCGAGAGGGCCCGAATCTGGGTAAAAACACCGTGTCCCTTGTCTCCCGTTACCATCCGCCTAGACGCACAGTTCGGGACCCCCTACCCGAGATCCGCCGGTTTTGACACCGATAGTATGCTTGAAGTATTATTATTTTTATGTCAACATTAAACTTTTCTCTTGAATCTTTCGGATCTGAATATTCATATCACAGTTAAGAAGAATTGCATTGAAATTATGCCAATTAGCACTCCGCATCAAAAATTTTGTTTTTATCATTTACCTACTCGAGGACGAGCAGGAATTAAGCTTGGGGATGCCTGATACATCTCCAACGTATCTATAATTTTTTATTACTCCATGCTATATTGTCTACTGTTTTGGACATTTATTGGGCTTTATTATTCACTTTTATATTATTTTTGGGACTAACCTATTAACCGGAGGCCCAGCCCAGAATTGCTCTTTTTTGCCTATTTCAGAGTTTCACAGAAAAGGAATATCAAACGGAGTCCAAACGGAATGAAACCTTCGGGAACGTGATTTTTAGGAAGAATATGATCCAGTAGACTTGGACCCTACGTCAAGAAACAGAAGAGGAGGCCATGAGGTAGGGGGGCGCGCCTACCCCCCTAGGGCGCGCCCTCCACCCTCATGGGCCCCCTGTTGCTCCACCGACGTGCTCCTTCCTCCTATATATAGCAACGTACCCCCAAACGATCAGATACGGAGCCAAAAAACTAATTCCACCGCCACAACTTTCTTTACCCATGAGATCCCATCTTGGGGCCTGTTTCGGAGCTCCGCCGAAGGGGGCATCCATCACGGAGGGCTTCTACATCATCACCATAGCCTCTTCGATGAAGTGTGAGTAGTTTACCTCAGACCTTCGGGTCCATAGTTATTAGCTAGATGGCTTCTTCTCTCTTTTTGGATCTCAATACAATGTTCTCCCCCTCTCTCGTGGAGATCTATTCGATGTAATCTTGTTATTGCGGTGTGTTTGTTGAGACCGATGAATTGTGGGTTTATGATCAAGTTTATCTATGAACAATATTTGAATCTTCTCTGAATTCTTTTATGTATGATTGATTATCTTTGCAAGTCTCTTCGAATTATCAGTTTGGTTTGGCCTACTAGATTGATCTTTCTTGCAATGGGAGAAGTGCTTAGCTTTGGGTTCAATCTTGCGGTGTCCTTTCCCAGTGACAGTAGGGGCAGCAAGGCACGTATTGTATTGTTGCCATCGAGGATAACAAGATGGTTTTTTTATCATATTGCATGAATTTATCCCTCTACATCATGTCATCTTGCTTAAGGCATTACTCTGTTTTCATGAACTTAATACTCTAGATGCATGCTGGATAGCGGTCGATGAGGAGTCGGTCTTCTTGTCTCGGACGTAATGCCTATATACATGATCATACCTAGTTATTCTCTTAATATGCTCAATTTTGTCAATTGCTCAACAGTAATTCGTTCACCCACCCTAAAATACTTATACTCTTGAGAGAAGACACTAGTGAAACCTATGGCCCCTGGGTCTATCTTCATCATATTAATCTTCCAACACTTAGTTATTTCCTTTGCATTTTTACTTTGCATCTTTATCACAAAAATACCAAAAATATTATCCTATCATATCTATCAGATCTCACTCTCGTAAGTGACCGTGAAGGGATTGACAACCCCTTAACGCGTTGGTTGCGAGTATTTAATTGTTTTGTGTAGGGGCAAGGGACTCGCTTGTAGCCTCCTACTAGATTGATACTTGGTTCTCAAAAACTGAGGGAAATACTTACGCTACTTTGCTGCATCACCCTTTCCTCTTCAAGGGAAAACCAACGCAGTGCTCTAGAGGTAGCATATTTTGATTATCCTGGGTAGACCCTTTTTGAATACTGCAGGGGCTGTTATTGATTGCAACAAAGGCAATGTCACTTTTCATGTTAATGGTAATGAGCATACAGTAAACTTTCCAAGGAAACAACCTCAAGTCCATAGTATCAATTCTATTGGAAAAATTCCAACAATTACTATTGGAGGTTTTGAATTTCCTCTTCCTACTGTCAAGAAGAAATATGATATTCTTATTGTTGGGGACATGCATATCCCCGTTGAGGTAACCTAGTGTTATTCGAAATTTCTCCGGTTCCATGTTATTCGAAATGAGTTTGTTAACAAGACTTGATCAACCTTGTTAGTGGATTGCTTTTGATAGGCATGAGATGGACGAAGTTAGAAAGCACAACCTTATGTACCCTCCTTTTACTTTATGTTATTTATATTAAATGAAGCAAAAATAGTATTTCTGTCTGTTTTCTGAATTATCTGTGCAATAAAAAATAACCCAAAAACAAGAGTTATCCAAATGCCCTGAAAATGGAATATGATTTTTTTCCAGAATATTTGAGAATATCTGGCACTGAGAACACATCAGGGGGAGCAAGCACCTGGACACGAGGGTCCAGGGTGCGCCCACCCCCCTGGGCGCGCCCCCTGCCTCGTGGGCCCCTGGTGGCCTCCCTCCACTTATTCCTGCACCCACACACTCCTTCCTCCCCAAAAAATCACCAACCAGCTCAAGCACGAGTTCTAGCTCACCTTGATGCCATTTTCGATCTCCTTGCTCAAAGCTCCACTCACAAAACTGCTTTGGGGGATTGTTCTTCGGTGTGTGACTCCTCCAATGGTCCAATTAGTTTTTGTTCTAGTGCTTTATTCATTGCAAATTTTTGCTGCCTAGGTGACCCTGTTCTTTAGCTTGCATGTCATATTTATATGGTCCCAAGTAGTTCTAATGCATGATTTAGTCTCTAGGCACTTGTGGGAGTAGTTGCTATCAATTTTATTGAGTTTGGTTCACTTTTATTTTGAGTTACTAAAATTTTCAGAAATTTTTCAAAGGAAGAAATATGTTTAGGAAAATGTATCAAGGTGGTTCTTCAAGGAAGCAAGGACCCAGGCCCGCAATACGTGAGCTGGACCATGAACCCCCAAGAGAAGCTCAAGTGCGACCTTGTGAATGGCCGTCAGAAGATTTCATGGTTCGAGCAGGAATTAAGGAGGAATTTAACGCATATGTGCATAATGCTGAACTCGAGGGCTCCATGCTGGATAACTGTCCTCAGTATTATCACCTAACTGATTCCTTTGTGAGAAGGTTCAAATTTTCATCTTCACGTAATTCTCACATTGTCCTATTTGATCTCTATGGTAAATCTTATACTATGGACTTAGAAGATTTTAATACTGCTGGTAAACTTCCGTAGTGGGGTAGTCCTAGTGAACCTCGCAAATCTGAGTTTAAGGATTTTCTTGCTAGTATCACTGTGGGGGAATCTAGGGAAATAACACAAGCTACCATAGGGAGCATTCATTTTCCTGCTATACATTGTTTTGCTCTCTTTATAGGTAGATGCATAAACGGTAAGGATGAGGCATGTCACATGTGTGTTCCTGATCTTAGTGTTCTCAAGAGTGTTGTTTTAGGAGATAAACAATACAACTTGGGGGCCATTGTTGCACGAAGGTTGCATAATAGTGGTTTAAGTGGGGACTTGTTTGGTGGGATTTATGCAACCCGTGTGGCTAATTTTCTTGAGACACCCATACATGAAAATGATATGGAATTGCCTCCCGCTTATCTAGATTATGATGCTATGGTTCGCCATCAGTTTATTGAGAGAAATGAACAGCCTCTCCAGTACCGACTAATGTTTGACATGCGCCACACTTTCCATGTTGCTCTCCCTGCTCCTAGTTACTTTGACTTTCAGGCAAAAGGGAGATATACTATAACCAGGGAGGAGGCGAACGAGCATAAGAGGAGGACGGAAGCAGCTCGCCTCCAAGCTGCAGCTCATGAGGCAATAGCTGCTGCATCTCAGTACGACCCCAGCTACAACTTTGGATATCCGTCAGGCCAGCCATGGCCCTAGACCAACTTAGGCCAAAAGCCTAAGCTTGGGGGAGTACATATTTCTCACCGACATTACATTTATGTTCACACACTCATTCCAGTTGCCGGTGCTCATACTTTTTCATTGTAATATCCATGCTAGTTTATTTTCCTTTTTATTCTTTCTTCTTGTGTGTTTGATAACCTTAAGAAGACCCCAAAAAATTAGTTGTAGCCTTTAGCTAGTTTACTTTCCATGCCTGTAGTAGTAGTAATTAAAAAGAGAACCCAAAAAGATTTCTCGTTCTTCTTTTGTTTGTTGGGAGCTTTCCCATGTAAATAGTTTTATTTTATTTCCTTTCTTTGGGGGTCGAGAGGATAAGACCATAATGAAAATGTTAAGTGGCTCTTATATGCATTATTGTTGATTTAACCAAGAGCCCATGTTACCTTGTCTTCTCTCTTGTATTAGATGCTTGCAGATTCCAGCTTAGTCCAATGCACGTGCACTATTATTATTATCCACATCGTTCGGTCATGCAAGTGAAAGGCAATAATGACGATATATGATGGACTGATTGAGATGAGAGAAGCTGGTATGAACTCGACCTCTCTTGTTTTTGTAAATATGATTAGTTCATCGTTCCTGATTCAGCCTATTATGAAAGAAACATGTTTGCAATGACAATTAGAGATTATAGTTGCCCATGCCATGCTTAATTTGCTAGGAGTTTATAATGGTTTACCATGCGTATCAACATGCTATTAAAATGGTTGTGATGTGGTATGATAGGGTGGTATCCTCCTTTGAATGATTCGAGTGACTTGACTTGGCACATCTTCACACATGTAGTTGAAACAAAATCAACATAGCCTTCATGATATTTATGTTCATGGTGGATTATATCCTACTCATGCTTGCACTCAATGTTTGTTAATTTTAATGCATGTTCATGATTGTTGTCGCTCTCTAGTTGGTCGCTTGCCAGTCTTTTCTAGCCTTCACTTGTACTAAGCGGGAATACTTCCTGTGCATCCACTTCCATAAACCCCAAAGTTATTCCATATGAGTCCACCATACCTTCCTATATGCGGTATCTACTTGTCGTTCAAGTAAATTTGTATGTGCCAAACTCTAAACCATCAAATGAAATTATGTTTTGTATGCTCGAATAGCTCATGTATCAACTAGGGCTGTCTGTATCTTCCATGCTAGGTGGGTTATTCTCAAGAGGAGTGGACTCCGCTCCTCACTCACGAGAAAATGGCTGGTCACCGGGATGCCCAGTCCCATGCTCTAAGCAAATCAAATCAAAATAATTGCAAACAAAATTCCCCCAGGGTTGTTGCTAGTTGGAGGCACTTGCTGTTTCGAGCAAGCCACGGATTGATGCTTGTTGGTGGTTGATACGTCTCCAATGTATCTATAATTTTTGATTGCTCCATGCTATATTATCTAATGTTTTGGACTATATTGGGCTTTATTTTCCACTTTTATATTATTTTTGGGACTAACCTATTAACCGGAGGCCCAGCCTAGAATTGTTGTTTTTTTGCCTATTTTAGAGTTTTGGAGAAATAGAATATCAAACGGAGTCCAAACGGAATGAAACCTTAGGGAATGTGATTTTCTCACCGAACATGATCCAGGAGACTTGGACCCTACTCCAAGGAACAACAGAGGCGGTCACGAGGATGGGGGCGCCCCCCCACCTAGGGCACACCCCCTGCCTCGTGGGCCCCTTGTTGCTCCATCGACGTACTCCTTCCTCCTATATATACCTATGTACCCCCAAACGATCAGATACGGAGCCAAAAACCTAATTCCACCGCCGCAACCTTCTGTACCCACGAGATCCCATCTTGTGGCCTGTGCCGGAGCTCCGCCGGAGAGGGCCGTCATCACGGAGGGCTTCTACATCATCCTAGCCTCTCCGATGAAGTGTGAGTAGTTCACCTCAGACCTACGGGTCCATAGTTATTAGCTAGATGGCTTCTTCTCTCTTTTTGGATCTCAATACAATGTTCTCCCCTCTCTCGTGGAGATCTATTCGATGTAATCTTCTTTTTGCGGTGTGTTTGTTGAGACCGATGAATTGTGGGTTTATGGTCAAGTCTATCTGTGAATAATATTTGAATCTTCTTTGAATTCTTTTATGTATGATTGGTTATCTTTGCAAGTCTCTTCGAACTATCAGTTTGGTTTGGCCTACTAGATTGGTTTTTCTTGCCATGGGAGAAGTGCTTAGCTTTGGGTTCAATCTTGCGGTGTCCTTTCCCAGTGACAGAAGGGGCAGCAAGGCACGTATTGTATTGTTGCCATCGAGGATAACAAGATGGGGTTTTTATCATATTGCATGAAACTATCCCTCTACATCATGTCATCTTGCTTAAAGCGTTACTCTGTTTTTAACTTAATACTCTAGATGCATGCTGGATAGCGGTCGATGAGTGGAGTAATAGTAGTAGATACGGGCAGGAGTCGGTCTACTTGTCTCGGACGTGATGCCTATATACATGATCATACCTAGATATTCTCATAACTATGCTCAGTTCTGTCAATTGCTCAACAGTAATTTGTTCACCCACCGTAGAATACTTATGCTCTTGAGAGAAGCCACTAGTGAAACCTGTGGCCCCCGGGTCTATTCTCATCATATCAATCTCCATCACTTTAATCTTGCTTTGCTTTTTTACTTTGCCATTTACTTTTCACTTTGCATCTCTATACCAAAAATACCAAAAATATTATCTATCATCTCTATCAGATCTCACTCTCGTAAGTGACCGTGAAGGGATTGACAACCCCTAATCATGTTGGTTGCGAGAAGCTATTGTTTTGTGCAGGTACGAGGGACTTGCGTGTAGCCTCCTACTGGATTGATACCTTGGTTCTCAAAAACTGAGGGAAATACTTACGCTACTTTGCTGCATCATCGTCTCCACTTCAGGGAAATCCAGCGCAGTGCTCAAGAGGTAGCAAGAAGAATTTCTGGCGCCGTTGCCGGGGAGGCTTACGCAAGAGCAAGTCAAGATTTGGACTACTAACAATGAGCCACTTCTGGCGACGTTGTCTACATAAAAAGTCAACATACCAAGTACCCATCACAATCCCTATCTCCCGCATTACATTAGTTGCCATTTGCCTCTTGTTTTCCTCTCCCCCACTTCACCCTTGCCGTTTTATTCGCCCTCTCTTCCCAATCTCCTCCTCTTCTTCCCATTTGTCTTCTTCTTGTCTTCCCGTTGCCATGGCCGAGTCAAAAAGAATGAAGGGTCCTTTCCAGGGTCTTAGTACCTTGGATGACCCCTCTATCCTCTCTAAGCTCATAAATAATGATGCTATGGAAATACCCACCGGGGTTACCAATGAGAGTTTAAATAATTTTGATGAAGATGACTCTGGAATTTTTTGTTATTTACTTGATGAGTCTTTAAAAGATGCTTAGTATAGGTTATTGAGGATTCGGGCTAGCTATGTACCACAATATCAAATTGAGGTTTACTTCAAAAGTTTATATGTTGGATTGCCCGCTTCTTTCAAGCAAGTGCTAGATTCTATTTTTGAAGAAGGTTTTCTTGAAGGGGATGCTATAGACACCTATGAAAGGATGAAAATTATATTTGGGCACCCCATGAATAATAAGGTTGAATCTACCACCCTCTTATGCTTCTATCAAAACGAAATTATCAAAGAGATGAAATCTAGTTTAGATGCAAATTTCCGTAACGTGCTTAATCTTACTTCCTCCATTAATGGCCATGTACTTCCCCAAAATAGGAGGATAAATGCCATAGAAAGTAAATTTGCTCTTTTCTTTCCTAGTACCAAAGATGGCAACACCTAGATCTATCCTCGCTTTTATGCCTAGCTAGGGGCGTTAAACTATAGCGCTTGTTGGGAGGCAACCCAATTATATTTTAGTTTTTTTGTTTTTGCTTCTGTTTAGGAATAAATAATCCATCTACCTTATGTTTAGATGTGGTTTTGTGTTTTAATTAGTGTTTGTGCCAAGTTAGACCTATAGGATCTTCTTGGATGATAGTTATTTGATCTTGCTGTAATTTCCAGAATCTTTCTGTTCATGAAAACAATTGTTAAAAATCACCAGAATGTGATAAAATACTGGTTCCAATTGCTTCTGACCATTAAACAAATTGTCTAGGTTGTCCTATTTTGGTAGACTTTTTGGAGTTCCAGAAGTTTGCGTTAGTTACAGATTACTACAGACTGTTCTATTTTTGACAGATTCTGTTTTTCGTGTGTTGTTTGCTTATTTTGATGAATCTATGGCTAGTAAAATAGTTTATAATCCATAGAGAAGTTGGAATACAGTAGGTTTAACACCAATATAAATAAATAAAGAGTTCATTACAGTACCTTGAAGTAGTCTTTTGTTTTCTTTCTCTAACGGAGCTCACGAGATTTCTGTTGAGTTTTGTGTTGTGAAGTTTTCAAGTTTTGGGTGAAATATTTTGATGTATTATGGAACGAGTGGCAAGAGCCTAAGCTTGGGGATGCCCAAGGCACCCCCAAGATAATCCAAGGAAACCAAAAATTCAAAGCTTGGGGATGCCCCGGAAGGCATCCCCTCTTTCGTCTACTTCCATCGGTAATTTTACTTGGAGCTATATTTTTATTCACCACATGATATGTGTTTTGCTTGGAGCGTCTTGTATTATTTGTGTCTTTGTTTGTTAGTGTGCCACAATCATCCTTGCTGTACACACCTTTGGAGAGAGCCATATATGAATTGGAATTTGATAAATACTCTATGTGCTTCACTTATATCTTTTGAGCATGATAGTTTTGCTCTATGTGCTTCACTTATATCTTTTGAGACTTATAATTTTTTCCTAGTGCTTAACTTAGATATTTTAGAGCACGGTGGTGGATTTGTTTTAAAGAAACTATTGATCTCTCATGCTTCACTTAGATCATTTTGAGAGTCGTTAATAGCATGGTAATTTGCTTAATATTAATATGCTTGGTATTCAAGATATGTGAAACTTTCTTTTGAGTGCGTTGAATACTAAGAAAAGATTGGAGCTTGATAATTGTTTTGAGATATGAAAATGGTGATATTAGAGTCATTCTAGTTGATTAGTTGTGAATTTAAAGAATACTTGCGTAAAAGTTTGTGATTTCCGTAGCATGCATGTATGGTGAACCGTTATGTGATGAAGTCGGAGCATGATTTATTTATTGATTGTCTTCCTTATGAGTGGCGTTCGGGGACGAGCGATGGTCTTTTCCTACCAATCTATCCCCCTAGGAGCATGCACGTAGTACTTTGCTTTGATAACTTCTAGATTTTTGCAATAAGTATATGAGTTCTTTATGACTAATGTTGAGTCCATGGATTATACGCACTCTTCTTCCTCCCACCATTGCTAGCCTCTCTAATACCGAGCACCTTTTGCCGGTATCATACACCCACCATATACCTTACTCAAAACAGCCACCATACCTACATATCATGGCAATTCCATAGCCATTCCGAGATATATTGCCATGCAACTTTCCACCGTTCCGTTTATTATGACACGCTCCATCATTGTCATATTGCTAGCATGATCATGTAGTTGACATCGCATTTGTGGAAAAGCCACTATTCATAATTCTGTCATAAATGTCACTCTTGATTCATTGCATATCTCGGTACACCGCCGGAGGCATTCACATCGAGTCATACTTTGTTCTAGGAATCGAGTTGTAATTGTTGAGTTGTAAGAAAAATAAAAGTGTGATGATCATCATTTTTTAGAGCATTGTACAAAGTGAGGAAAGGATGATGGAGACTATGACTCCCCCACAAGTCGGGATGAGACTCCGGACGAAAAAAAAGAGGCCATAAAAAAAGAGAAAAGGCCCAAATAAAAAAATGAGAGAAAAAGAGAGAAGGGACAATGTTACTATCCTTTTACCACACATGTGCTTCAAAGTAGCACCATGATCTTCATGATAGAGAGTCTCTCATTTTGTCACTTTCATATACTAGTGGGAATTTTTCATTATAGAACCTGGCTTGTATATTCCGATGATGGGCTTCCTCAAAATGCCCTAGGTCTTCGTGAGCAAGCAAGTTGGATGCACACCCACTTAGTTTCTTTTGTTGAGCTTTCATATACTTATAGCACTGGTGCATCTGTTGCATGGCAATCCCTACTCACTCACATTGATATCTATTAATGGGCATCTCCATAGCCCGTTGATATGCCTAGTTGATGTGAGACTATCTTCCCCTCTTTTTGTCTTCTCCACAACCACCATTCTATTCCATATATAGTGTTATATCCATGGCTCACGCTCATGTATTGCGTGAAGATTGAAAAAGTTTTGAAAATGTTAAAGTATGAAACAATTGCTTGGCTTGTCATCGGGGTTGTGCATGATTTAAATACTTTGTGTGGTGAAGATATAGCATAGCCAGACTATATGATTTTGTAGGGATAACTTTCTTTGGCCATGTTATTTTGAGAAGACATAATTACTTTGTTAGTATGCTTGAAGTATTATTATTTTTATGTCAACATGAACTTTTGTCTTGAATCTTTTGAATCTGAATATTCATACCACAATTAAGAAGATTTGCATTGAAATAATGCCAAGTAGCACTCCACATCAAAAAATCTCTTTTTATCATTTACCTACTCGAGGATGAGCAGGAGTTAAGCTTGGGGATGCCTGATACGTCTCCAATGTATCTATAATTTTTTATTGCTCCATGCTATATTATCTACTGTTTTGGACTATATTGGGCTTTATTTTCCACTTTTATATTATTTTTGGGACTAACCTATTAACCGGAGGTCAAGCCCAGAATTGCTGTTTTTTTACCTATTTCAGAGTTTTTGAGAAACAAAATATCAAACGGAGTCCAAACGGAATGAAACCTTCGGGAACGTGATTTTCTCACCGAACGTGATCCAGGAGACTTGGACCCTACTCCAAGGAACAACAGAGGCGGTCACGAGGGTGGGGGCCACCCTAGGGCGCGTCCCCTGCCTCGTGGGCCCCCTGTTTCTCCACCGACGAACTCCTTCCTCCTATATATACCTACGTACCCCCAAACGATCAGATACGGAGCCAAAAACCTAATTCCACCGCCGTAACCTTCTGTACCCGTGAGATCCCATCTTGGGGCCAATTTCGGAGCTCCGCCAGAGAGGGCCGTCATCACGGAGGGCTTCTACATCATCCTAGCCTCTCCGATGAAGTGTGAGTAGTTCACCTCAGACCTATGGGTCCATAGTTATTAGCTAGATGGCTTCTTCTCTATTTTTGGATCTCAATACAATGTTCTCCCCCTCTCTCGTGGAGATCTATTCGATGTAATCTTCTTTTTGCGGTGTGTTTGTTGAGACCGATGAATTGTGGGTTTATGATCAAGTCTATTTGTGAATAATATTTGAATCTTCTTTGAATTCGTTTATGTATGATTGGTTATCTTTGCAAGTCTCTTCGAACCATCAGTTTGGTTTGGCCTACTAGATTGGTTTTTCTTGCCATGGGAGAAGTGCTTAGCTTTGGGTTCAATCTTGTGGTGTCCTTTCCCAATGACAGAAGGGGCAGCAAGGCACGTATTGTATTGTTGCCATCGAGGATAACAAGATGGGGTTTTTATCATATTGCATGAAACTATCCCTCTACATCATGTCATCTTGCTTAAAGCGTTACTCTGTTTTTAACTTAATACTCTAGATGCATGCTGGATAGCGGTCGATGAGTGGAGTAATAGTAGTAGATGCGGGCAGGAGTCGGTCTACTTGTCTCGGACGTGATGCCTATATACATGATCATACCTAGATATTCTCATAACTATGCTCAGTTTTGTTAATTGCTCAACAGTAATTTGTTCACCCACCGTAGAATACTTATGCTCTTGAGAGAAGCCACTAGTGAAACATGTGGCCCCCGGGTCTATTCTCATCATATCAATCTCCATCACTTTAATCTTGCTTTGCTTTTTTACTTTGCCTTTTACTTTTCACTTTGCATCTCTATACCAAAAATACCAAAAATATTATCTATCATCTCTATCAGATCTCACCCTCGTAAGTGACCGTGAAGGGATTGACAACCCCTAATCGCGTTGGTTGCGAGGAGCTATTGTTTTGTGCAGGTACAAGGGACTTGCACGTAGCCTCCTACTGGATTGATACCTTGGTTCTCAAAAACTGAGGGAAATACTTACGCTACTTTGCTGCATCATCCTCTCCTCTTCGGGGAAATCCAACGCAGTGCTCAAGAGGTAGCAGTGGTGGGGGAGTATAAACTTTACTATTCTATTTGGGAACCACCTATAATGTGTGTAGTATGGAAGATATCGAGATCTCTCGGTTGTTATGTTGACAATGAAAGTATGCCACTCAAAATATTATTTATCTCTATTTCAAAATCGAGCTCTGGCACCTCTACAAATCCCTGCTTCCCTCTACGAAGGGCCTATCTATTTACTTTTATGTTGAGTCATCACCCTCTTATTAAAAAGCACCAGTTGGACAACACCGCTATCATTTGCATCCATTACTATTAATTTATATTGGGTATGAATATGACTGGATCTCTTTTACCATGAATTACATTGTTTAGTCAGTCCTTGATCTTCAGAGGTGCTCTACATTTATGTTTTGTGGTCTCAGAAAGGGCAAGCGAGATACCATCTTGTTATATCATACTATGATTATTTTGAGAAAGTGTTGTCATCCAAGATTTATTATTATTGCCGCTAGTTGATTATGCCATTGATATGAGTAAACATGAGACCTAAATGTTATTGTGAAAATGGTTAGTTCATAATCTTTGCCGAAAACTTGAATGCTGGCTTTACATATGTCGGTGTACTAAAGTAGGGGTACCTTAGTACCCCGAACTCGTGCACGGGCAGTAGTAGCCTCCCGCGGCAAGGCCTGCCAGGGGAGCGACAAGAGTCTCCACGGCCCTTTCCGGGCCGGACGAAGGCCGAGTGATCGAGCCTAGAAGACCGAGCCCCGGCAAGAGGAGCTTGTCGGGTCGAGAAGGCAAGGTCCGGCAAGAGGAGCTTGCCGGGCCAAGGCGACAAGGCCCCGGCAAGAGGAGCTTGCTGGGACGACTAAGCCGAAGCACCAAGGCCCCGGCGGGAGGAGCTCGCCGGGACGGCCAAGCCAAGGCACCCCAAGAGAAGCCCGCCGTGGCGCGCCGCGCGCCCCGTCAAGGCCTGGCGAGCGGCAAGCTCCCAGGTGCGGCAAGGCAACTGCCGCGGCAAGCCACTTGCCGCGGCAAACCACCATACCAGGCCCGCGCTCCAGCTCACCTGCCCACGCGTCGCTCTGGGGCTTCCCCGGAAGGCACGTGGCGGGACGCCGCGCAACCTGAGACGCGCGGTGGCATGCGACGTTGGCAGAGTCGCCCGCGTGGCGAGCGGAGGTGCTCCTAACGGTCCGCCTCGGCACTGTTCAGGCGATCCAGACGGGCATTTAATGCCCTTGTCCCCCGCCGTCAGAGTTAGGTGCGATAGCACTGTGCGGCCACTATTCACATAATTCCTTGCCATTTTTACCCTCACCTGCGTCGCTCCCAGTGGGAAACCCCTTTGGCATATAAAAGGAGGCCCATGCGCACGTAGAGAGGGGATCGGACCGGAGGAGACCCGATCGGACCCCAATCGGACCCAAGAGGCCCTCGCCTACTCCCAGCTCCACTTACTGTAGCTTCTTGCGCTCCAGAGCAAGAACCCTAATCAACCAGACATGCAGCAGTAGGGTTTTACGCATCCATGCGGCCCGAAGCTGGGTAAAATCATTGTGCGTGTGTGTCGCCTCGATCTGCTCTTTGTGCATCCTCCGCCCCCGCCGAACCGACAAGGGGCTCCGTCCCCATAGGTGCTCGTGGAGGCCAGATAACCCCCGACATCTTTGGCGCGCCAGGTAGGGGGCGACGTCGAGGTTGTGCGAACCAGATTCGGCGACCACAAGCAAGCTCAGGTATGGCCAGGTACCTTTCCGCTCCAGCCCGCGGGGCGGAGGCATTCCTCCTCATGGACCCGTGCACGGCCCTCCTCAAGTACCCACTCGCGCAGAGTCCGGGCAAGAGCAGCTGCTCCTTGAGGAGGACCGCCTTCCGGCCGCTGAGCGAATCTCTCGCCTCCAGCAAACTCTGCGCCGCTCCCGTAGCCGCAGAAGTTAGTGCTGGAAGTTGCGGGAAAGGCGACCTCGTTCTTCGGCGAGCCCAGGCCGCCAAGATCCAAACGAGTCGACGCCGACCGTGGGAGGGGCCTTGCCCGCGCGGCGGTCGGGACCGTCCCGTCGGCCATCCTCTCTGTCCGAGTCTTGCTGCAGTTGCATGTAATCCTTGGTACAGAGGCAGGCGCAGATCCCGAGCATAGCTTATGTGCCCCACACGTCTTGTCGATTTCGCGCCTCTCCGCTTGGCGCGGGCATCATTCGACACGATTGTGCAGCACTCGTCTCCGGCAAGCGGTGGCAGGCCGTCAGGCCCCGAGCCTGGGCTGGGCGTCGCCCAAGGAAGCTGCGCCTTGCCGGACGGCAAACGACATAGAAGCTAAGTTGCCAAAGTTTGAGCGACTAAGCTCCTTTTTATTCTTAAGTTACCTTCCTCGAACGGCCGAGCTTCGTACGGGAAACCTGTGCGCGGAGGGGACGGCTCGTGGCTGGTTGCGCCCTTACTTCGTTTCGAGCCCCGCTCAACGACTTAAGTGTGCTACATCCCGAGTAGCGTCCTTACTTGTTTCGAGCTCGCTCGGCAGCTCGAGCGTGCCGCGACTGCAGTCGCCACGCCTACCGCGCCCCGAGCCTGCTCAACATTTAAGTGAGTTGCGCCAGCCGCGGCAAGGTTTCTTGCCGGTGGAAGCCCCGTAAGCGGGTTGCTGAAGTCCCGCACTCGGCACCCGTGGCAAGGCGGAGACTTTCGCCGACAAGTTCCTGTGAGCGTAGGGCACGAACGTACGAAGCACAAGGTCGAACGAGGGAGATAACAGCGCAATGAACTGCCTAAGATAAAAGTTATATTACAAAATAACTTGCCGCTGTTCTAATCAGCTGTTTCTGTGGCGTGCTCGGCAGCAACGAGAGAAGAAAAGAAAGAGGTGGGCGGCCTAATCCGCGCGGTCGCCCTCGACCCGCCTGATCCCCGCCACCCTTTCCACGATGGGGGTGACGAGGGCCCTGATCTCCGTCAGGTCAGCATCTTCCGGCAAGTGCCTGAGGACGTTGGTGAGCCTGATGGTGGGGTTGCGGAAGACGATCTTCACCAACACCCTCTCGAGGGCCCCGGAGACGGCTTCCCGCGTCTCCTCGGCCAGCTGTGCTGGGATCGATTCCCGGAGGTGCCGGAGCACCCCCACCAAGCCCTTGAAGAAGGAAGTAAGCTTGGCGCTCGGCGGGACGTCCTCGCCGGAGGGGTACTCGTGGCCCTCCACCCCCAGCAGCTTCAGCTCCTGGTCGATGGTGGAGGCGACGTCGACGAGGCCTTCCGTCCACCGCTCCGCCGTCTCTCGGAAGGCGTTCTGGGTAACGGTGGCACTCCTCAACAGCTCCTCGTTGCCAGCAATCTCCTTCCGCAAGGCCGCTTCCTGCTCCTTGGCGCTCTCCAGCGCCTTGGCCAGGGTGTCCAGCTTCAGCTCGAGGACAGCCTTGGAGTCCTTGGCGGCGTCGAGCTCCTGGATCTTCTCGGCGAAGCGGCCCTGCAGCTCGCCAAGGGAGTGAGCGCCCTTCTCGCGCTCCAGTTTGAGCGCGGCAAGCTCCTCGCCGCGTGCCTTGAGGTCGCTGACGAGCTGCGCCACCCTCACCTCCAGCTCCCCCTTGGCGACCTCGGCGGCCGCGGTGGCCTCCTGCGCTTTCTGCAGGTCCCCGCCAAGCGCCTGCTCGCGTGCGGCAACCTCCTCCTCGTGGCTGGCGAGGCTGGCCCTCTGCTGCGCCAGCTCGCTTTCCCGCGCGGATAGCCCCGCAGCGGCAAGCCTCTGCTGCTCTTCAGCCTCGGCCTTCTCGAGGATGAAGGCCGTCCGCGCCTCGTCGAGCAGCCTCCGCTCCTCCGCCAAGGACCGGAGAGCCTCCTGGTTGAGCTCCCGGAGCTCCCCGGTGCGCTTCTCCATGTCCGCGCCGGCCTTCGCGATGAGTGCCTCCTGGCGCTCCACCTTGGCCTGCCGGGCGCGGTAGAGCGACACAAGCTTCCGGAGCAGCCGCTCCTCCTCGGGCTCGCCGCTGCCGGTGTGTGGCGCGTCGACCACTGTCAGCCCGACGGAGGCGAGCACTTCTCCGTCCAAGGCCTCCCCCTCGACCGGCGCCCTAGAGCTAGGCTCCCAGGGAAGCCTGATGTAGACGCCATCGCCGGCCCGCAGGTAGGCGCCTGCCGGGGGCTCCTCGGGGTCCGACGCGGTGGCGGCAGCAGGGTCGCCGGGCAGCGGAGTGCTTGACGCCTCGGCCTCCCCGGGGCCGTCGGCACGGTTACCGGTCCCCTCGCCGCCTGCTGCCACGGCGCCCTTGGCGGCTTCGGCCTCCCCGCCGCCTGCGGGGTCGTCGGTGCCTTCCGCCTCCTCGATGACGACGACGTTGTCGGCGTCGCCACGCGCACCCTCCTCGACGACGACCTCGGTCTCCATCGGGTCCGCGGTGGGCGGGTCTGATGGCCGGAAGAGGGAAGAAGAGTCAGCTGAATAGCCGACAAAGAGGCTCATAAGAAAAGATAGCCAGGGGAAGTTTTCCGTGCAGGGGGACTTACCGGTGGCAGGGTCCGTGGCCGCGACCTCCGCTGCCGGGGGATCGCTGGCCGCGTCCCTCGCCGGAGATCCCTCCCTTGCCGGAGAGGTTTTCCTCGCCGGGGGCTCCTCCCTTGCCGGGGAGACCTCCCCTGCCGGGGGCTCCTCCCTTGCCGAAGATTTCTCCCTAGGCGGGGTGGTCGAAGCGGACGGCGCGGCAGGAGTGCCCCCCGGGGTCGCCTGCTGGGGCTGCTCTGCTCCTACCCAACGACAACAACAACAGCCACATGTTAGCAAAGGGAAGGGAAGCTCACGCGCGCGCCAAACGGCAAGAGCTAGCCGTGCCCTCACCCTGGGGGCTGCGCTGCGGGCTGCCCTGCGGGCCCGCTGCCAGGTCCGGCAAGGTCGTCTCCGGCACCTCCCCAGTTGCCGGAGGAGATTCGCCCTCAAGGACGACCAGCGGGATCTTGGCCGTCTTCGCCCTCCTCTGGGCCAGCGTCCTGAAAAGGGAACGGTTTCGGGGGGGATGAATGGGCTGCAAAACAAGGCGAGGCAACAGAAATCAAGAAGATACAAGCTCTACCAGGAACTTACTCTTCGTCCTCCTCTTCGTCGTCGGAGCTGAGCGCGGAGTAATCAAAAATCGGCTTGCTCCAGGCGCGAGGAGACAGGGGAGTGGGTTCCCGGGACCGCTTGGCGGGGGCGGTGGACGACCCCGCCCCCGTTGCCGCCGCGGAATGAGGAGCGGCAGGAGCAGAAGCCATGGCCCGTGAGGACCCCGCTCCCGCTGCTTCAGAGGCGCGCGTCACCCGGGGCTGCGGTTGCTGGTCGGCCTGCCGCACCACCTCTCCGGCCCTGCGGAGACGCCTCCTCGGCTGGGCAGGGGGCTCCGCCTGCGACGAGGTTCCCGGGAGATGCGAGGAGGGCGCGTCCGCCTCCGGCAAGCCACCCGCGTCCTGGGCGGGCTCGCCCGCGCCACCGTGCCCGGCTGGCTCCTCCACGCCGGCGAGCTCCATCTAGACGGCGAGGGTCTCTGCCTCCGCCGCGTCTGCCTCGGCCAGGGTGAAACCAGACTCACCCGCGGCCGCGGCGGCCGCCGCCTCCTCCATCCTGGAGGCGATGTAGGCCAGCTCCTCGGGGGTGGTGTCCCGCGTGAGGCCCCTCTTCTCGTCGGGGTCGACCGGCACCTCCTCCAAATTGTCGAAGAAGGCCTGCACGACGTCGTCCGCCGGCTCCTGCCAGGTCGCGTCGATCCCGTGCGAGTCGCACAGCGGCGTCATCGCGAGGATGCGGCTGAGCGCCGAGTTGTTGCACAGGGGAACGACGCCCGGCGGCAACCTGAACCATTCTGGGTGCTCCGAGTCGTGCTTGAACAGCTCCTTCAACACTCCGTCGAGCTCCAGAACGGTGAAGTTGAAGTTGAGGCCCGGGCGCAGCCTTATGATGTCCGCCGCGTTTTGGAATTCCCAAGCCGGTTTCCCCTCTCCTGCAGGGGGGTGATACGCCGGCGAAGGAAATCCGCGCCGACGGCGCCGACGGTGAGCCCGGCGAACCTGAGACGCAGGATGCGGGTGGCGGCAATCTTCAGCTTGGCGTCGTCCGGGGCCAGGTCGCTCCAGTCGCGGCCACGCACCACCGGAGTTCGCCGCACGACGGTGAACGACGGTGGGTTCTCCTTGACGATCAGGCACCACTCGGCCCTCCACTCCTCCCATCTGCCACGGAGTTCCCCCTCCAAGTAGGCCTCTTTCTTGCCGGTCCTGGAGACCCAAGCGACTCCGCCGGACAGCGGCTCTCCTTTCTCCACCCGGGGAGTAAAGAAGTGCCGGAAGAGGGCTACGTTGGGGCGGACTCCGACAAAGTTCCCGTAAAGGTGTGCGAAAACCGCCATTGTCAGAACGGCGTTGGGGGTGAAGTCAAGGAGGTGGAGGTCGTAGGTGTGCATGATGTCGCAGAAGAACTCAGAAAAAGGCGGGCAGAGCCCGCAGAGGAAGAACACAACGAAGAAAGGGTACCCGGTCGGGTACAGCCTTTGGGCGGCGGCGGGAAGAACTCGCGTGCGCGGGTGCGCTCGCGTCGCCGTCGACCAGAAGAGGAGGTATTCGTTCTTCAGCCTCAGCGCGTCAAGCTGAGGAGGGAACGTCGCCGTCTCCTTCCGAAGCGCTTCCAGCCGCAGCGCCTCGGCTGACTTCACTGCCTTCCCCTTCGCCTTGTCGCTCTTCGGGGCCATGGCCGAAACAGGGAGGGGGAGTTGTCAGCGTTGGCGGCGCCGGGGGCTGCGAGAGCGAATTGCTGCTTTCTCTAGCAAGGAGGAGGCAGCGGAGATTTTCGAGGAACGGCAATCGGCGGAATGGCGAGCTGCCCCTGTTCCCCTCCGCTTATAAAGGGGGGAAGGAGCGGGGGCGGACGCTCCGCCTTCCAAGATTAAGAGATCGTGCACGACGTGACGCGTGCCTGCGGGCCTCAGCCCCGCGCACGCCACCCACGTCATGCACGCCTCGCCTCCCCCACGACGCCGCGATAAGCGCGCGCCACTTGGGGAGGGCGCGATGAGCACGGAGTTAAGGAGCAGCGCAACCCAGGCCACGCGTGCCCGTGCACTGTTAGGGCCTGGCCCAACAACGCTCGGCACCGTGTATGGCCCAGACCCGGGGGCTCCTGTCGGTGTACTAAAGTAGGGGTACCTTAGTACCCCGAACTCGTGCACGGGCAGTAGTAGCCTCCCGCGGCAAGGCCTGCCAGGGGAGCGACAAGAGTCTCCACGGCCCTTTCCGGGCCGGACGAAGGCCGAGTGATCGAGCCTAGAAGACCGAGCCCCGGCAAGAGGAGCTTGCCGGGTCGAGAAGGCAAGGTCCGGCAAGAGGAGCTTGCCGGGCCAAGGCGACAAGGCCCCGGCAAGAGGAGCTTGCCGGGACGACTAAGCCGAAGCACCAAGGCCCCGGCGGGAGGAGCTCGCCGGGACGGCCAAGCCAAGGCACCCCAAGAGAAGCCCGCCGCGGCGCGCCGCGCGCCCCGGCAAGGCCTGGCGAGCGGCAAGCTCCCAGGTGCGGCAAGGCAACTGCCGCGGCAAGCCACTTGCCGCGGCAAACCATCATATCAGGCCCGCGCTCCAGCTCACCTGCCCACGCGTCGCTCTGGGGCTTCCCCGGAAGGCACGTGGCGGGACGCCGCGCAACCTGAGACGCGCGGTGGCATGCGACGTTGGCAGAGTCGCCCGCGTGGCGAGCGGAGGCGCTCCTAACAGTCCGCCTCGGCACTGTTCAGGCGATCCAGACGGGCATTTAATGCCCTTGTCCCCCGCCGTCAGAGTTAGGTGCGATAGCACTGTGCGGCCACTATTCACACAATTCCTTGCCATTTTTACCCTCACCTGCGTCGCTCCCTGTGGGAAACCCCTTTGGCATATAAAAGGAGGCCCATGCGCACGTAGAGAGGGGATCGGACCGGAGGAGACCCGATCGGACCCCAATCGGACCCAAGAGGCCCTCGCCTACTCCCAGCTCCACTTACTGTAGCTTCTTGCGCTCCAGAGCAAGAACCCTAATCAACCAGACATGCAGCAGTAGGGTTTTACGCATCCATGCGACCCGAAGCTGGGTAAAATCGTTGTGCGTGTGTGTCGCCTCGATCTGCTCTTTGTGCATCCTCCGCCCCCGCCGAACCGACAAGGGGCTCCGTCCCCATAGGTGCTCGTGGAGGCCAGATATCCCCCGACAACATATTTACAACAACAAGAGCTAGTTCGTTCGGGGCTGATCTAGAGTCAGTTCGGGGCTCCTGAGAACGGAATCCGTCGCCATCGTCATCATCAACCTTCCTCCATCACCAATTTCATGATGCTCACCGCCATGCGTGAGTAATCCATCATAGGCTTGCTGGACGGTGATGGATTGGATGAAATTTACCATGTAATCGAGTTAGTTTTGTTAGGGTTTGATCCCTAGTATCCACTATGTTCTGAGATTGATGTTGCTATGAGTTTGCTATGCTTAATGGTTGTCACTAGGGCCCGAGTGCCATGATTTCAGATCTGAACCTATTATGTTTTCATGAATAAATGTGAGTTCTTGATCCTATCTTGCAAGTCTATAGTCACCTACTATGTGTTATGATCCGGCAACCCCGAAGTGACAATAATCGGGACCACTCCCGGTGATGACCGTAGTTTGAGGAGTTCATGTATTCACTAAGTGTTAATGCTTTGGTCTGGTACTCTATTAAAAGGAGGCCTTAATATCCCTTAGTTTCCAATAGGACCCCGCTGCCACGGGAGGGAAGGACAAAAGATGTCATGCAAGTTCTTTTCCTTAAGCACGTATGACTATATTCGGAATACATGCCTACATTACATTGATGAATTGGAGCTAGTTCTGTGTCACCCTATGTTATAACTATTGCATGAGGAATCGCATCCGGCATAATTCTCCATCACCAATCCAATGCCTACAAGCTTTTCACATATTGCTCTTTGCTTAGTTACTTGTTGCTTCCACTGTTACAATTACTACAAAACAGCTACTGTTACTTTTGCCACCGTTACCGTTACTTCCATACTACTTTGCTACTAAATACTTTGCTGCAGATATTAAGTTATCCAGGTGTGGTTGAATTGACAACTCAACTGCTAATCCTTGAGAATATTATTTGGCTCCCCTTGTGTCGAATCAATAAATTTGGGTTGAATACTCTATCCTTGAAAACTTTTGTGATCCCCTATACTTGTGGGTAATTAGGGCGCTGGAGCTCCGCGAGTGCAAGGGGAGGTGCGCACGACGACGGCGGTGGCAATGGTGGTGGTGGATGATGTATACTGCACAACCTTCTTCTTGTAGAAGTTGTTGGGCCTCCAAGTGCAGAGGTTTGTATGACAGTAGCAAATTTCCCTCAAGTGGATGACCTAAGGTTTGTCAATCCGTGGGAGGCGTAGGATGAAGATGGTCTCTCTCAAACAACCCTGCAACCAAATAGCAAAGAGTCTCTTGTGTCCCCAACACACCCAATGCAATGGTAAGTTGTATAGGTGCACTAGTTCGGTGAAGAGATGGTGATACAAGTGCAATATGGATTAGATATAGGTTTTTGTAATCTAAAAATATAAAAAGAGCAAGGTAGCAAGTGGTAAAAGAGAGCGTAAACGGTATTGCAATGCTAGGAAACAAGGCCTAGGGTTATACTTTCGCTAGTGCAAGTTCTCTCAACAATAATAACATAACTGGATCATATGACTATCCCTCAACATGCAACAAAGAGTCACTCCAAAACCAATAATAGCGGAGAACAAACGAAGAGATTATTGTAGGGTACGAAAGCACCTCAAAGTTATTCTTTCTGATCGATCTATTCAAGAGTCCGTAGTAAAATAACACGAAGCTATTCTTTCCGTTCGATCTATCCTAGAGTTCATACTAGAATAACACCTTAAGACACAAATCAACCAAAACCCTAATGTCACCTAGATACTCCAATGTCACCTCAAGTATCCGCGGGTATGATTATACGATATGCATCACACAATCTCTGATTCATCTATTCAACCAACACAAAGAACTTCAAAGAGTGCCCCAAAGTTTCTACCGGAGAGTCAAGACTAAAACGTGTGCCAACCCCTATGCATAAGTTCACAAGGTCACTGAACCCGCAAGTTGATTACCAAAACATACAACAAGTAGATCACGTGAATATCCCATTGTCACCACAGATAAGCAGATGCAAGACATACATCAAGTGTTCTCAAGTCCTTAAAGACTCAAACTGATAAGACAACTTCAAAGGGAAAACTCAATCCATTACAAGAGAGTAGAGGGGGAGTAACATCATAATGTCCAACTATAATAGCAAAGCTTGCGATACATCAATATCGTGCCGAATCAAGAACACGAGAGAGAGAGAGAGAGAGAGAGAGAGAGAGAGAGAGAGAGATCAAACACATAGCTACTGGTACATACCCTCAGCCCCGAGGGTGAACTACTACCTCCTCGTCATGGAGAGCACCGTGATGATGAAGATGGCCACCAGTGAGGGATCCCCCTCCGGCAGGGTGCCGGAACAGGGTCCCGATTGGTTTTTGGAGGCTACAGAGGCTTGCGGCGGCGGAACTCCCGATCTAGGTTATGTTCTGGAAGTTTAGGGATATATAAGAGGTGTTGGCATCGGGAACAAGTTAGGGGGGTCCACCAGGTGGCCACGAGGTAGGGGGCGCGCCCTCCACCCTCATGGTGGCCTCGGGACTCTTCTGGTCCATCTCCGGTACTCTGTGGGCTTCTTCTGGTCCAAAAACAATCTCCGTGAATTTTCAGGTCAATTGGACTCCGTTTGGTATTCCTTTTCTGCAATACTAAAAAACAAGGGAAAACAAAAACTGGCACTGGGCTCTAGGTTAATAGGTTAGTCCCAAAAATCATATAAAATGCATATAAAACATCCTAGATGATAATATAATAGCATGGAACAATAAAAAATTATAGGTATGTTGGAGATGTATCAAGCATCCCCAAGCTTAATTCCTGCTCGTCCTCGAGTAGGTAAATGATAAAAACAGAATTTTTGATGTGGAATGCTACCTAACATATTTATCAATGTAATTTTCTTTATTATGGCATGAATGTTTAGATCCAAAAGATCCAAGACAAAAGTTTAATATTGACATAAAAACAATAGTACTTCAAGCATACTAACCAAGCAATTATGTCCTCTCAAAATAACATAGCCAAAGAAAGCTCATCCCTACAAAATCATATAGCTTGGCCATGCTTCATTTTCGTCACACAAAATGCTCTCATCATGCACAACCCCGATGACAAGCCAAACAATTGTTTCATACTTTAGTATTCTCAAACTTTTACAACTATCACGCAATACATGAGCACGAGCCATGGACATAGCACTATGGGTGGAATAGAATATGATGATGGAGGTTGTCTGGAGAAGACAAAAAATCTCACATTGACGCGGCTAACCAACGGGCTATGGAGATTCCCATCAATTGATGTCAATGCGAGGTGTAGGGATTGCCATGCAACGGATGCACTAGAGCTATAAATGTATGAAAGCTCAACAAAAGAAACTAAGTGGGTGTGCATCCAACTTGCTTGCTCACGAATACCTAGGGAATTTTGAGGAAGCCCATCAGTGGAATATACTAGCCAAGTTCTATAATGAAAATTCCCACTAGTATATGGAAGTGACAAAATAAGAGACTCTCTATCATGAAGATCATGGTGCTACTTTGAAGCATAAGTGTGGAAAAAAGGATAGTAACATTGCCCCTTCTATCTTTTTCTCTCATTTTTTTGGGCCTTCTCTTTTTTTTATTTGGCCTTTCTTTTTCGGGGGCCTTCTCTTTTTTTTGGCCTTTCTCTTTTTTTTCTCACAGGGGACAATGCTCTAATAATGATGATCATCACACTTCTATTTATTTACAACTCAAAGATTACAACTCGATACTAGAACAAAATATGAATCTATATGAGTGCCTCCGGCGGTGTACCGGGATGGGCAATGAATCAAGAGTGACATGTATAAAAAATTATGAATGGTGGCCTTGCCAAAAATACGATGTCAACTACATGGTCATGCAAGGCAATATGACAATGATGAAGCGTGTCATAATAAATGGAACGGTGGAAAGTTGCATGGCAATATATCTCGGAATGGCTATGGAAA
Source organism: Aegilops umbellulata (assembly GCA_032464435.1). Lineage (NCBI taxonomy): Eukaryota > Viridiplantae > Streptophyta > Magnoliopsida > Poales > Poaceae > Aegilops > Aegilops umbellulata. The sequence goes on along the minus strand of CP136056.1, from coordinate 328,389,385 downwards.
TGCCATAATAGGTAGGTATGGTGTATGTTTTGAGGAAGATATAAGGAGGCCTATGTGTGATAGAGCGTATCATATCACGGGGTTTGGATGCACCAGTGAAGTTTGCACCAACTCTCAAGGTGAGAAAGGGCAATGCACGATACCGAAGAGGCTAGCAATGATGGAAGGGTGAGAGTGCGCATAATCCATGGAGTAACATTAGTCATAGAGAACTCACATACTTATTGCAAAAATATACAAGTCATAAGACCCAAAGCACTACGTGCATGCTCCTAGGGGGATAGATTGGTAGGTAAATACCATCGCTCGTCCTCGACCGCCACTCATAAGGAAAGCAATCAAAGAACACCTCTTGCTTCAAATTTGTCACACAACGGTTGCCATACGTGCATGCTACGGGACTTGCAAACCCCAACACAAGTATTTCTCAATTCCACAATTACTCAACTAGCACGACTCTAATATCACCATCTTTATATCTCAAAACAATTATCAAGTATATCAAACTTCTCATAGTATTTAATGCACTTTATATGAAAGTTTTTATTATACCCATCTTGGATGCCTATCATATTAGGACTAGTTTCACAACCAAAGCAAATTACCATGTTGTTTAGGACTCTCAAAATAATATAAGTGAAGCATGAGAGTTCATCTATTTCTTCAATATAAAACCACCGCCGTGCTCTAAAAGGATATAAGTGAAGCACTAGAGCAAATGACAAACTACTCCGAAAGATATAAGTGACGATCAATGAGTAGTCGAATAATTATGCAACTATGTGAAGACTCTTTAACATTTAAGGATTTCAGATCTTGGTATTTTATTCAAACAGCAAGCAAAAAAAAACAAAGTGAAATGACGCTCCAAGCAAAACAGATATCATGTGGTGAATAAAAATATAGCTCCAAGTAAAGATACCGATGAACGAAGAAGAAAGAGGGGATGCCATCCGGGGCATCCCCAAGCTTAGGCTCTTGGTTATCCTTGAATATTACCTTGGGGTGCCTTGGGCATCCACAAGATTAGGCTCTTGCCACTCCTTATTCCATAATCCGTCGAATCTTTACCCAAAACTTGAAAACTTCACAACACAAAACTTAACAGAAAACTCATAAGCTCCGTTAGTGTAAGAAAATAAATCACCACTTAGCTACTGTTGTGAACTCACTCTAAATTCATATTGGTGTAATATCTACTGTATTCCAACTTCTCTATGGTTCATACCCTCTGATACTACTCATAGATTCATCAAACTAAGCAAACAACACATAGAAAAGAGAATCTATCAAAAACAGAACAGTCTGTAGTAATCTGTATCATTCGAATACTTATGTAACTCCAAAAATTCTGAAATAAATTGGTGCACCTGAGGAATTTGTCTAATAATCACCTGAAAAAAATAATAAACCTAAAATCACTAGCCAGTAAAAAATGGCAGCTAATCTCGTGAGCGCAAAAGTTTCTGTTTTTTACATCAAGATCACAAAAACCTCAACCAAGTCTTCCCGAAGGTTCTACTTGGCACAAACACTAATTAAAACATAAAACCACATCTAGACAGAGGCTATATGAATTATTTATTACTAAACAGGAGCAAAAATCAAAGAACAAAAATAAACTTGGGTTGCCTCCCAACAAGCGCTATCGTGTAACGCCCCTAGCTAAGCATGATGATTTCAATGATGCTCACATAAAAGATAAGAATTGAAACATAAAGAGAGCATCATGAAGCATATTAATAACACATTTAAGTATAACTCACTTCCTATGCATAGGGATTTTGTGAGCAAACAACTTATGGGAACAAGAATCAACTAGCATAGGAAGGCAAAACAAGCATAACTTCAAGATTTTCAACACATAGAGAGGAAACTTGATATTATTGCAATTCCTACAAGCATATATTACTCCCTCATAATAATTTTCAGTAGCATCATGAATGAATTCAACAATGTAACTATCACATAAAGCATTCCTTTCATGATCCACAAGCATAGAAATTTTATTACTCTCCACTTAAGCAAATTTGTTCTCATGAAAAGTAGTGGGAGCAAACTCAACAAAATAACTATCATGTGAAGCATAATCCAATTGAAAATTGAAATCATGATGACAAGTTTCATGGTTATGTTTATTCTTTATAGCATACGTGTCATCACAATAATCATCATAAATAGGAGGCATGGTTTCATCATAATAAATTTGCTCATCAAAACTTGGGGGACTAAACATATCATCTTCATCAAACATAGCATCCCCAAGCTTGTGGCTTTGCATATCATTAGCATCATGGGTATTCAAAGAATTCATACTAACAACATTGCAATCATGATCATCATTCACATATTTTATGCCAAGCATTCTATGTAACTCTTCTACTAGTACTTGAGCACAATTTTCCTTCCCATCATTTTCACAAAAGACATTAAAAAGATGAAGCATATGAGGCACCCTTAATTCCTTTTTTGTAGTTTTCTTTTATAAACTAAACTAGTGATAAAACAATAAACAAAAAGATTCAATTGCAAGATCTAAAGATATACCTTCAAGCACTCACCTCCCCGGCAACGGCGCCAGAAATGAGCTTCATGTCTACTACACAACCTTCTTCTTGTAGACGTTGTTGGGCCTCCAAGTGCAGAGGTTTCTAGGACAGTAGCAAATTTCCCTCAAGTGGATGACCTAAGGTTTATCAATCCGTGGGAGGCGTAGGATGAAGATGGTCTCTCTCAAACAACCCTGCAAGCAAATAGCAAAGAGTCTCTTGTGTCCCCAACACACCCAATACAATGGTAAGTTGTATAGGTGCACTAGTTCGGCGAAGAGATGGTGATACAAGTGCAATATGGATGGTAGATATAGGTTTATGTAATCTGAAAATATAAAAACAGCAAGGTAGCAAGTGGTAAAAGTGAGCGTAAATAGTATTGCAATGCTAGGAAACAAGGCCTAGGGTTCATACTTTCGCTAGTGCAAGTTCTCTCAACAATAATAACATAACTGGATCATATAACTATCCCTCAACATGCAACAAAGAGTCACTCCAAAGCCACTAATAGCGGAGAACAAACGAAGAGATTATTGTACGGTACGAAACCACCTCAAAGTTATTCTTTCTGATCGATCTATTCAAGAGTCCGTAGTAAAATAACACGAACCTATTCTTTCTGTTCGATCTATCCTAGAGTTCATACTAGAATAACACTTTAAGACACAAATCAACCAAAAACCTAATGTCACCTAGATACTCCAATGTCACCTCAAGTATCTGCGGGTATGATTATACGATATGCATCCCACAATCTCATATTCATCTATTCAACAAACACAAAGAACTTCAAAGAGTGCCCCAAAGTTTCTACCGGAGAGTCAACACGAAAACGTGTGCCAACCCCTATGCATAAGTTCACAAGATCACTGAACCCGCAAGTTGATCACCAAAACATACATCAAGTAGATCACGTGAATATCCCATTGTCACCACAGATAAGCACATGCAAGACATACATCAAGTGTTCTCAAATCCTTAAAGACTCAATCCAATAAGATAACTTCAAAGGGAAAACTCAATCCATTACAAGAGAGTAGAGGGGGAGAATCATCATAAGATCCAACTATAATAGCAAAGCTCGCGATACATCGAGATCGTGCCGAATCAAGAACACGACAGAGAGAGAGAGAGAGAGAGAGAGAGAGAGAGAGAGAGAGATCAAACACATAGCTACTGGTACATACCCTTAGCCCCGAGGGTGAACTACTCCCTCCTCATCATGGAGAGCGTTGGGATGATGAAGATGGCCACCGGTGAGGGATCCCCCCTCTGGCAGGGTGCCGGAATAGGGTCCCGATTGGTTTTTGGTGGCAACAGAGGCTTGCGGCGGCGGAACTCCCGATCTAGGATATGTTCTGGAAGTTTAGGGATATATTAGAGGTGTTGGCATCGGGAATAAGTCAGGGGGTCCACGAGGCAGCCACGAGGTAGGGGGCGCGCCTAGGGGGTAGGGCGCGCCCTCGACCCTCGTGGTGGCCTCGGGACTCTTTTGGTCCATGTCCGGTACTCCGTGGGACTCTTCTGTCCATCTCCGCCCTCGAGCCTCGTGGTGGCCTCGGGACTCTTCTGGTCCATCTCTGGTACTCCGTGGGCTTCTTCTGGTCCAAAACAATCTCCATGAATTTTCATGTCAATTGGACTCCGTTTGGTATTCCTTTTCCGCGATACTCAAAAACAAGGAAAAAAACAGAAAGTGGCACTGGGCTCTAGGTTAATAGGTTAGTCCCAAAAATCATATAAAATATCATATAAATGCATATAAAACATCCTAGATGGATAATATAATAGCATGGAACAATAAAAAATTATAGATGCGTTGGGGACGTATCAGTGGAGAGGCTCAGGGATGGCTGTAGGGAGCAGGGGGACGGCAATGGCGGCGGCGAGCTTGGGCAACTCCGGCGAGCGATTCCGGCAAGATGAGAGAGAGAGGGCCAGGGGGCTTTAGGGGGGATCAGACGAGGGGCAACGGGTTTTATAGGGGCAGAGACTTGAGGCAGGGGCGAATCGGGGATACACGATCCCGAGAAGATCGAGCGCAGCACCGGTAAGCTTCGGGAAAGGGCTCTGTCGATTCTTGCGGGAGGAGGAAGAAACAACGGGCCCCGCTATCGGTGAGATAGGGCGAGCGGGAGGGTGCGGCCGATGGGGAGGAGGTTTCGGGTGTGCGCGGCATGCTGGCCCGAGGAGAGCTGGCCCGCGGTGAGGGAGAAGAGAGAGGTGGGCTGGGCCTCATTGGTTTCGGCCGGAAAATAAACTGTTTTTCTCTTAACAAACAAACATGATAAATCCTAAAATACAGAGCGATAAATAAAAATTTATGTAGACATATTATATATCAAAATCTTCAGAAAAAGATTTCCTAAAACCTGAACATATTTTCAGAGGCAAAAAAATACCCAAAAAATTCACAAAGAGTCAAACAGTGTCGTTGTTGAAAGAAAACCCAATAAAAATCATTTTCAAAATACCAGAATGATTTCAAATTTACTTTCCTCCAATTTTATATTGCAGGGAGTCATTTTACCCTAATTTCCAAATAATTTATTTTTGGATAAAAATAATTTTAACAAAACCCAAATAACTCCTAAATGGTTTTGAATTTGAATTCCGGACCACTTCCAACTCTATTTCATATATTTTAAATAAGTCATCTTATCCTCTCTCATGAAAATCATTGAGTTGCATAAAGTTTATGGTTTGAATTATTTGCAAAAATTCAAATATTTTCAAAAACCCTTTTCATTTTAACTGGAATTTGAAAAGAATTTGAATTCATGGAGATCAGAATGAAAAGTGAAAGATCGGAAAAGTCATTTCATTCCCTCTCATTCAACTTTCAAAAAAGTTTCAAATTTCACTCAGTTTCACACAAGCAATCGCACCACAATCAAACAGACAATCAAAAATATTTATTTAATATAACATTCCAAAATTTAGAATTTTGGGATGTTACACATCATCCTTTCCTCACATGGGACAATGCTCTAATAATGATGATCATCACACTTTTATTTACTTACAATTCAAGAATTACAACTCGATACTAGAACAAAAGATATGACTCTATGTGAATGCCTCCAGTGGTGTACCTGGATGTGCTATGAACAAGAGTGACATGTATAAAAAATATGAACGGTGGCTTTGCCACAAATACTATGCCAACTACATTATCATGCAAAGCAATATGACAATGATGGTATGTGTCATAATAAACGGAACTGTGGAAGTTGCATAGCAATATATCTCGGAATGGCTACGGAAATGCCATAATAGGTAGGTATGGTGGTTGTTTTGAGGAAGGGTATAAGGTCGGTTTAATGCACCGATGAAAGTTGCGCAATACTAGAGAGGCTAGCAATGGTGGAAGGCTGAGAGTGCGTATAATCCATGGACTCAACATTAGTCATAAAGAACTCACATACTTATTGCAAAAAATATTAGCTATCAAAGCAAAGTACTAATACGCATGCTCCTAGGGGGATAGATTGGTAGGAAAAGACCATCGCTCGTCCCCGACCGCCACTCATAAGGAAGACAATCAAAAAATAAATCATGTTCCGACTTCATCACATAACGGTTCACCTTACGTGCATTCTTAGGGAATCACAAACTTTAACACAAGTATTTCTACCAATCCACAATTACTCACTAGCATGACTCTAATATCACCATCTTTATATCTCGAAACAAATGCAAGGAATCAAACTTCTCATACATTCAATGCTCTTTATGAAAGTTTTCATTACATCCCTCTTGGATACCCATCATATTAGGACTAAATTCATAACCGAAGAAAACTGCCATACTAATTACTACATTAGTGTAATCATGTGAACGCACCAAAAAAAGTAGGTATAAATACTGGTTTGTCTCCCAACAAGCGCTTTTATTTAATGCCTTTTTAGATAGGCATGATGATTTCAATGATGCTCACATAAAACATAAGAATAGAAACATAACGGGAGCATCATGAAGCATATGTGAGGGAGTCCTGGATTAGGGGGTGTCCGGATAGCCGGACTATAGCCTTTGGCCGGACTGTTAGATTATGAAGATACAAGATTGAAGACTTTGTCCCGTGTCCGGATGGGACTCTCCTTGGCGTGGAAGGAAAGCTTGGCGATACGGATATGTAGATCTCCTTCCTTGTAACCGACTCTATGTAACCCTAGCCCCCTCCGGTGTCTATATAAACCAGAGGGTTTAGTCCGTAGGACAAAAGAACAAAAATCATACCATAGGCTAGCTTTTAGGGTTTAGCCTCTCTGATCTCGTGGTAGATCAACTCTTGTACTACCCATATCATCAAGATAAATCAAGTAGGAGTAGGGTTTTACCTCCATTGAGTGGGCCCGAACCTGGGTAAAAACATCGTGTCCCTTGCCTCCTGTTAACATCCGCCTAGACGCACAGTTCGGGACTCCCTACCCGAGATTCGCCGGTTTTGACACCGACATTGGTGCTTTCATTGAGAGTTCCTCTGTGTTGTCATTGTTAGGATCGATGGCTCCTTCGATCATCGATAGTGATGCAGTCCAGGGTGAGACTTTCCTCCCCAGACAGATCTTCATATTCGGCGGCTTTGCACTGCGGACCAATTCGCTTGGCCATCTGGAGCAGATTGAAAGTTATGCCCCTGGCCATCAGGTCAGGTTTGGAAGCTTAAACTACATGGCCGACATCCATGGAGACTTGATCTTTGACGGATTCGAGCCCCGGCCGAGTGCGTCGCACTATCACGATGGGCATCATTTAGCTCTGCCGCCGAATAGTATTCAGGAGACCGCACCTGCAACCGCTCTGACCTCCAATTCGGAGCCAATTGCGCCATCCGTAGACGGGTGGTTAGACCCCGCCACTGAGGCCGCAGCCTCAACGGTGATCGAGCCAAACACCAGCCTTACCCTTCGCGAGGCCCGTGACTCCACATTGTCGGACTCTCCTCCGGACTCCAAACCACCCGCGCCCCTGCCAATCGAATCCGATTGGGCGCCGATCATGGAGTTTGATATGTCTCCAACGTATCTATAATTTTTTATTGCTCCATGCTATATTATCTACTGTTTTGGGCAATATTGGGCTTTATTATCCACTTTTATATTATTATTGGGACTAGCCTATTAACCGAAGGCCCGGCCTAGATTTGATGTTTTATGCCTATTTCAGTGTTTCGAAGAAGGGACATTTACATCTATGCCCTTAGCTCAAACCCACTACTCAATTTTGCCCCTAATTTTTAGGTATGCTCAGTTTTGCCCCTCCGCCGTTAGTTTCACTTATAGAAATGCCCTTCTCTGCCGTTACCGTCCGGTCAAAGGTCTTTGACCGTCCGGAAAAAATAGCAAAAAAAATCAAAAAAATATGAAATTTGGTGGGATTGAATATACTCATGTCCGCAAGGCGCGTGCTCATTTTCATGCCGTTCGGACACTCCGGGAGCTCGTGTCAAAGGAAAACATAAATTTTGTACGCATGCGAGCAGTAAATTCAAAAAAATAGAAAACAAAATAAAAAAAATTGAAATTTCGTGGGACTGAAGATATTCAGGTGCGCAAGATGTGTGCATGTTTTTGTTGTGTTTGGACATAGTAGGAGCTTGTGGAGAAAAAGAAAACAAATTTTAGCTCAAAAAAACTTTGAAAAAAAGCACTATTGTGTTTTTTTTCTCTAGAGCGCCTCGTACGTCATTTAATCACCAAAACTTGCAAGCACCTTGTGCACTCAAGCCTCTTTGACGCCAAATAACTTCAATTTTTTTTGAACTTTTTTGCTATTTTTTTCTTATTTACTGTTCATAGGCATAAATTATTTTTGTTTTCCTTTGCCACGAGCTCCCGAAGTGTCCAACCAACACAAAAATGTGCACGCGCCTTGCGGACATGACTATCTTCGATCCCACCAAATTTCATATTTTTTGATTTTTTTTGCTATTTTTTTGGATGGTCAAAGTACTTTGACCGGACGGCAACGGCGCAAAAGGGCATTTCTATAAGTGACACTAACGGCGGAGGGGCAAAACTAAGCATACCTGAAAATTAAGGGCAAAACTGAGTAGTGGGTTCGAGTTAGGGGCAGAACTGGAATTGACCCTTCAAAGAAAACGAATATCAAACGGAGTCGAAATGAAACAAAATCAACTGGAGAAGTTACTTTTGGAAGGAAAGCTAACGGATGGACTTGGACTCCACGTCAGGAGCCAAGGGACGTGCTCACGAGGGTGGGGGGCACGCCCACCCCCCTAGGGCGTGCCCCCTGCCTCGTGGGGCCCCCGAAGCTCCACCGACGTACTTCCTGCACCCACATATACCTACGTACCCTAAAACTTCCAGAACAGAGATTAGATCGGGAGTTCCTCCGCCGCAAGCCTCTGTAGCCACCAAAAACCTCTCGGGACCCTGTTCCGGCCCCCTGCCGGAGGAGGGAACCCTCACCGGTGGCCATCTTCATCATCTCGGCGCTCTCCATGACGAGGAGGGAGTAGTTCACCCTCGGGGCTGAGGGTATGTACCAGTAGCTATGTGTTTGATCTCTCTCTCTCTCTCTCTCTCGTGTTCTTGATTTGGCACGATCTTGATGTATCGCGAGCTTTGATATATAGTTGGATCTTATGTTTCTTCTCCCCCTCTTCTCTCTTGTAATAGATTGAGTTTTCCCTTTGAAGTAATCTTATCGGATTGAGTCTTTAAAGATTTGAGAACACTTGATGTATGTCTTGCCGTGCTTATCTGTGGTGACAATGGGATATCAGGTGCCACTTGATGTATGTTTTGGTGATCAACTTGCGGGTTCCGCCCATGAACCTATGCATAGGGGTTGGCACACGTTTTCGTCGTGATTCTCCGGTAGAAACTTTTGGGCACTCTTTGAAGTACTTTGTGTTGGATTGAATAGATTAATTGAGATTGTGTGATTCATATCGTATAATCATGCACACGGATACTTGAGGTGACATTGGAGTATCTAGGTGACATTAGGGTTTTGGTTGATTTGTATCTTACGGTGTTATTCTAGTATGAACTCTAGGGCTGTTTGTGACACTTATAGGAATAGCCCAACGGATTGATTGGAAAGAATAACTTTGAGGTGGTTTCATACCCTACCATAATCTCTTCGTTTGTTCTCTGCTATTAGTGTCTTTGGAGTGACTCTTTGTTGCATGTTGAGGGATAGTTATATGATCCAATTATGTTATTATTGTTGAGAGGACTTGCACTAGTGAAAGTATGAACCCTAGGCCTTATTTCCTAGCATTGCAATACCGTTTACGCTCACTTTTACCGCCTGTTACCTTGCTGTTTTTATATTTTCAGTTTACAAAAACCTATATATACTATCCATATTGCACTTGTATCACCCTCTCTTCGCCGAACTAGTGCACCTATACAATTTACCATTGTATTGGGTGTGTTGGGGACACAAGAGACTCTTTGTTATTTGGTTGCAGGGTTGCTTGAGAGAGACCATATTCATCCTACGCCTCCCATGGATAAACCTTATGGCATCCACTTGAGGGAAATTTGCTACTGTCCTACAAACCTCTGCACTTGGAGGCCCAACAACGTCTACAAGAAGAAGGTTGCGTAGTAGACATCAAGCTCTTTTCTGGCGCCGTTGTCGGGGAGGTGAGTGCTGTTGGAAATATGCCCTAGAGGCAATAATAAATTAGTTATTATTATATTTCCTTGTTCATGATAATCGTTTATTATCCATGCTAGAATTGTATTGATAGGAAACTCAGATACATGTGTGGATACATAGACAACACCATGTCTTTGGTAAGCCTCTAGTTGACTAGCTCGTTGATCAATAGATGGTTACGGTTTCCTGACCATGGACATTGGATGTCGTTGATAACGGGATCACATCATTAGGAGAATGATGTGATGGACAAGACCCAATCCTAAGCCTAGCACAAAGATCGTGTAGTTCATATGCTAAAGCTTTTCTAATGTCAAGTATCATTTCCTTAGACCATGAGATTGTGCAACTCCCGGATACCGTAGGAATGCTTTGGGTGTACCAAACGTCACAACGTAACTAGGTGGCTATAAAGGTACACTACAGGTATCACCGAAAGTGTCTGTTGAGTTGGCACGAATCGAGACTGGGATTTGTCACTCCATGTAACGGAGAGGTATCTTTGGGCCCACTCGGTAGGACATCATCATATGCGCAATGTGACCAAGGAGTTTATCACGGGATGATGTGTTACGGAACGAGTAAAGAGACTTGCCGGTAACGAGATTGAACAAGCTATCGAGATACCGATGATCGAATCTCGGGCAAGTGCAATACCGCTAGACAAAGGGAATTGAATACGGGATTGATTGAATCCTCGACATCGTGGTTCATCCGATGAGATCATCGTGGAACATGTGAGAGCCAACATGGGTATCCAGATCCCGCTGTTGGTTATTGGCCGGAGAGTTGTCTTGGTCATGTCTGCATGGTTCCCGAACCCATAGGGTCTACACACTTAAGGTTCGGTGACGCTAGAGTTGTTATGGGAAATAGTTTGTGGTTACCGAAGCTTGTTCGGAGTCCCGGATGAGATCCCGGACATGAAGAGGAGCTCCGGAATGGTCCGGAGGTGAAGATCAGTATATTGGACGAAGGGTATTGGAGTCCGGAATTGTTCTGGGGGTACCAGGTGATGACCAGCGCGTCCGAAAGGGGTTTCGGAGGCCCCGACAAGTGTTGGGGGGACTTATGGGCCAAGGGGAGAGGGCACATCAGCCCACTAAGGGGCTGAGCGCCCCTCCCAACCCCATCTCACGTAACCAGAGAGGTGGTAGCGCCACCCCTAGGGCAGCCGCCCCTCCCGGCTTGCGGGGCAAGTTTCCTAGGGGTGGGGGCGCCCAAACCCATCTAGGGTTTCCCCTGTGGCCGCCGCCCCTCCCCTAGGGAACCCTAGGGCGCCTCCCCCTCCTCCCTTACCCCTATATATAGTGAGGAAGAGAGAGGGCAGCCGCACCCTTCCGCTGGCGCAACCCTCTCCCTCCTCCAACACCTCGTCTTCCTCCGTAGTGCTTGGCGAAGCCCCGCCGGAGAACCACGAGCTCCATCACCACCATGCCGTCGTGTTGTCAGAGTTTTCCCTCAACTTCTCCTCTCCCCTTGCTGGATCAAGAAGGAGGGGACGTCGCCAGGCTGTACGTGTGTTGAACGCGGAGGTGTCGTCTATTCGGCACTAGGATCATCGGTGATTTGGATCACGACGAGTACGACTCCATCAACCCCGTTCACTTGAACGCTTCCGCTTAGCGATCTACAAGGGTATGTAGATGCACTCTCCTTCCCTCGTTGCTAGATTACTCCATAGATTGATCTTGGTGTTGCGTAGAAAATTTTGAATTTCTGCTACGTTCCCCAACAGTGGCATCATGAGCTAGGTCTATGCGTAGTTTCTATGCACGAGTAGAACACAAGTTGTTGTGGGCATCGATTTTGTCAATTTACTTGCCGTTACTAGTCTTATCTTTATTCGGCGGCATCGTGGGATGAAGCGGCCCGGACCGACCTTACACGTACTCTTACGTGAGACAGGTTCCACCGACTGACATGCACTAGTTGCATAAGGTGGCTAGCGGGTGTCTGTCTCTCCCACTTTAGTCGGATCGGATTCGATGAAAAGGGTCCTTATGAAGGGTAAATAGAAATTGGCATATCACGTTGTGGTTTTGCGTAGGTAAGAAACGTTCTTGCTAGAAACCCATAGCAGCCACGTAAAAACATGCAACAACAATTAGAGGATGTCTAACTTGTTTTTGCAGGGTATGCTTTGTGATGTGATGTGGCCAAAAAGAATGTGATGAATGATATGTGATGTATGAGATAGATCATGTTCTTGTAATAGGAATCACGACTTGCATGTCGATGAGTATGACAACCGGCAGGAGCCATAGGAGTTGTCTTAATTTATTTATGACCTGTGTGTCAACATAAACGTCATGTAATTACTTTACTTTATTGCTAACCGTTAGCTATAGTAGTAGAAGTAATAGTTGGCAAGACAACTTCATGAAGACACGATGATGGAGATCATGGTGTCATGCCGGTGACGATGATGATCATGGAGCCCCGAAGATGGAGATCAAAAGGAGCAAAGTGATGATGGCCATATCATGTCACTATTTGATTGCATGTGATGTTTATCATGTTTTACATCTTATTTGCTTAGAACGATGGTAGCTTAAATAAGATGATCCCTCACTGAAATTTCAAGAAAAGTGTTCTCCCTAACTGTGCACCGTTGCGAAAGTTCGTCGTTTCGAAGCACCACGTGATGATCGGGTGTGATAGATTCTGACGTTCACATACAATGGGTGTAAGACAGATTTACACACGCGAAACACTTAGGTTGACTTGACGAGCCTAGCATGTACAGACATGGCCTCGGAACATAAGAGACCGAAAGGTCGAGCATGAGTCGTATGGTAGATACGATCAACATGAAGATGTTCACCGATGATGACTAGTCCGTCTCACGTGATGATTGGACACGGCCTAGTTGACTCGGATCATGTAATCACTTAGATGACTAGAGGGATGTCTATCTGATTGGGAGTTCATAAGATGAACTTAATTATCCTGAACATAGTCAAAAGGTCTTCGCAAATTATGTCGTAGCTCGCGCTTCAGTTCTACTATTTAGATATGTTCCTAGGGAAAATTTAGTTGAAAGTTGATAGTAGCAATTATGCGGACTAGGTCCATGAACTGAGGATTGTCCTCATTGCTTCATAAAAGGCTTATGTCCTTAATGCACCGCTCAGTGTGCTGAACCTCGAACATCGTCTGTGGATGTTGCGAACATCTGACATACACGTTTTGATAACAACGTGATAGTTCAGTTAAACAGTTTAGAGTTGAGGCATCGAAGACAATTTTGAAACCTCGCGAAACATATGAGATGTTTCGAGGGCTGAAATTGGGATTTCAGGCTCGTGCCCACGTCAAGAGGTATAAGACCTCCGATGAGTTTCTTAAGCCTGCAAACTAAGGAGAAAAGCTCAATCGTTGAGTATGTGCTCAGATCGTATGAGTACTACAATCGCTTGAATCGAGTGGGAGTTAATCTTCCAGATAAGATAGTGATGGTTCTCCAAAGTCACTGTCACCAAGCTACTAGAGCTTCATGATGAACTATAACATATCAGGGATAGATATGATCCTTGAGCTATACGCGACACCGCGAAAGTAGAAATCAAAAGGGAGCATCAATTATTGATGGTTAGTAAAACCACTAGTTTCAATAAGGGCAATGGCAAGAAAGAGATACTTCATGAAACAACAAATCAGTTGCTGCTCTAGTGAAGAAACCCAAAGTTGAACCCAAGCCCGAGACTAAGTGCTTTTGTAATAAGGGGAACAGTCACTGAAGCAGAACCGCCCTAGATACTAGGTAGATGAGAAGGCAGGCAAGGTCAGCAGAAGCATATTGGATATACATTACATTAATGTGTACTTTACTAGTACTCCATGTAGCACCAAGGTATTAGATACCGGTTCGGTTGCTAAGTGTTAGTAACTCGAAATAAAAGGCTACGGAATAAACAGAGACTAGCTAAAGGTGAGATGACGATATGTGTTGGAAGTGTTTCCAAGGTTGATGTAATCAAATATCGTACGCTCCCTCTACCATCGAGATTGGTATTAAAACCTAAATAATTGTTATTTGGTGTTTGCGTTGGGCATATACATGATTGGATTATGTTTATCGCAATACGGTTATTCATTTAAGGAGAATATTGGTTACTCTATTTATTTGAATAATACCATCCCGATCGTAGTGATACACATGTTCATGCCAAAAGATATATGATAGTAATGATAGTACCACATACTTGTGGCACTGCAATTTGAGTCATATTGGTATAAAACGCATGAAGAAGCTCCATGTTGATGGATCTTTGGACTCACTCGTTTTTGAAAAGATTGAGACATGCGAACCATGTTTATTGGTAGATATGCATGAAGAAACTCCATATAGATGGATCATTTGGACTCACTTGATTTTGAATCACTTGAGACATGCAAATCATACCACATGGACAAGATGACTGAAAGACCTCGTTTTCAGTAAGATGGAACAAGAAAGCAACTTGTTGGAAGTAATACATTTTGATGTGTGCGGTCCAATGAGCGCTGAGGCACGCAGTGGATATCATTGTGTTCTTACTTCACAGATGATTTGGGTGGATGTTGAGTATATTTACTTGATGAAACACGAGTCTGAATTATTGAAAGGTTCAAGTAATTTCATAGTGAAGTTGAAGATCGTCGTGACATGAGGATAAAATGTCTGTGATATGATCATAGAGATTTATATCTGAGTTACGAGTTTGGCACACGATTAAGACATTGCGGAAATTGTTTCACAACTAATACCGCCGGGAACACCATAGTGTGATGGTGTGTCCGAACATCATAACTGCACCCTATTGGATATGGTGCATACCATGATATCTCTTATCGAATTACCACTATCGTTTATGGGTTAGGCATTAGAGACAACCGCATTCACTTTAAATAGGGAACCACACAAATCCGTTGAGACGACGCCGTATGAACTATGGTTTAGAGAAACCTAAGCTGTTGTTTCTTAAAAGTTTGGGGCTATGACGCTTATGTGAAAAGTTTCAGGCTGATAAGATCGAACCCAAAGCGGATAAATGCATCTTCATAGGACACCCAAAACAGTTGGGTATACCTCCTGTCTCAGATCCGAAAGCAATAGGGATTGTTTCTGAAATCGGGTCCTTTCTCGAGGAAAAGTTTCTCTCGAAAGAATTGAGTGGGAGCACTATAGAATTTTTGATAAGTATATGTTGTTAACATGTTTTTGATCAGAAATGATGTAAAATTTCTGGAAAGCATGCAGGGTTATTTGAAAAGTGTTTTCAATGAAAACCTGGATTAAGCTACTTGAACATTGAGCATCAAGATCTATAAGGATAGATCAAAATCGCTTAATAGTACTTTCAAACAAATGCATACCATGACAAGATTTTGAAGGAGTTCAAAATAGATCGGCAAAGAAGGAGTTCTTGGATGTGTTATAAGGTATGAGTGTTGAGTAAGACTCAAGAACTGACCACGGCAGAATAGAGAAAAAGGACGAAGGTCGTCCCCTATGCTTTAGACGTAGGCTCTAAAGTGTGCTATGTTGTGTACCGCACCTGAAGTGTGCCAATCCATGAGTCAGTCAAGGGGTACAAGTGTGATCCAGGAATGGATCACAGGACAACGGTCAAGGTTATCCTTAGTAACTAGTGGGCTAAGGAATTTTCTCGATTATGGAGGTGGTAAAAGAGTTCGTCGTAAAGGGTTACGCCGATGCAATCTTTGACACTAATCTGGATGATTCTGAGTAGTAAACCAGATTCGTATAGTAGAACAGTTATTTGGAATAGCTCCAAATAGAGCGTGGTAGCTGCATCTACAAGATGACATAGAGATTTGTAAAGCACACACGGATCTGAAAGGTTCAAGACCCGTTGACTATAACATCTCTCACAAGCATAACATGATCAAACCCAGAACTCTTTGGGTGTTAGTCACATGGGGATGTGACCTTGAGTGTTAATCACATAGCGATGTGAACTGGATTATTGACTCTAGTGCAAGTGGGAGACTGTTGGAAATATGCCCTAGAGGCAATAATAAATTAGTTATTATTATATTTCCTTGTTCATGATAATCGTTTATTATCCATGCTAGAATTGTATTGATAGGAAACTCAGATACATGTGTGGATACATAGACAACACCATGTCCCTAGTAAGCCTCTAGTTGACTAGCTCGTTGATCAATAGATGGTTACGGTTTCCTGACCATGGACATTGGATGTCATTGATAACGGGATCACATCATTAGGAGAATGATGTGATGGACAAGACCCAATCCTAAGCCTAGCACAAAGATCGTGTAGTTCATATGCTAAAGCTTTTCTAATGTCAAGTATCATTTCCTTAGTCCATGAGATTGTGCAACTCCCGGATACCGTAGGAATGCTTTGGGTGTACCAAACGTCACAACGTAACTGGGTGGCTATAAAGGTACACTACAGGTATCTCCAAAAGTGTCTGTTGGGTTGGCACGAATCGAGACTGGGATTTGTCACTTCGTGTAACGGAGAGGTATGTTTGGGCCCACTCGGTAGGACATCATCATATGCGCAATGTGACCAAGGAGTTGATCACGGGATGATGTGTTACGGAACGAGTAAAGAGACTTGCCGGTAACGAGATTGAACAAGGTATCGAGATACCGATGATCGAATCTCGGGCAAGTGCAATACCGCTAGACAAAGGGAATTGAATACGGGATTGATTGAATCCTCGACATCGTGGTTCATCCGATGAGATCATAGTGGAACATCTGGGAGCCAACATGGGTATCCAGATCCCGCTGTTGGTTATTGGCCGGAGAGTTGTCTCGGTCATGTCTGCATGGTTCCCGAACCCGTAGGGTCTACACACTTAAGGTTCGGTGATGCTAGAGTTGTTATGGGAAATAGTATGTGGTTACCGAAGGTTGTTCAGAGTCCCGGATGAGATCCCGGACATGACGAGGAGCTCCGGAATGGTCCGGAGGTGAAGATCAGTATATTGGACGAAGGGTATTGGAGTCCGGAATTGTTCTGGGGGTACCAGGTGATGACCAGCGTGTCCGAAAGGGGTTTCGGAGGCCCCGACAAGCGTTGGGGGGACTTATGGGCCAAGGGGAGAGGGCACATCAGCCCACCAAGGGGCTGAGCGCCCCTCCCAACCCCATCTCACGTAACCAGAGAGGTGGGGGCGCCACCCCTAGGGCAGCCGCCCCTCCCGGCTTGGGGGGGCAGTTTCCTAGGGGGTGGGGGCGCCCAAACCCATCTAGCGTTTCCCCTGTGGCCGCCGCCCCTACCCTAGGGAACCCTAGGGCGCCTCCCCCTCCGCCCACCCCTATATATAGTGAGGAAGAGAGAGGGCAACCGCACCCTTCCCATGGCGCAGCCCTCTCCCTCCTCCAACACCTCGTCTTCCTCCGTAGTGCTTGGCGAAGCCCTGCCGGAGAACCACGAGCTCCATCACCACCATGTCGTCGTGCTGTCGGAGTTTTCCCTCAACTTCTCCTCCCCCCTTGCTGCATCAAGGAGGAGACGTCCCCGGGCTGTACGTGTGTTGAACGCGGAGGTGCCATCCGTTCGGCACAAGGATCATCGGTGATTTGGATCACGACGAGTACGACTCCATCAACCCCGTTCACTTGAACGCTTCCGCTTAGCGATCTACAAGGGTATGTAGATGCACTCTCCTTCCCTCGTAGATTACTCCATAGATTGATCTTGGTGTTGCGTAGAAAATTTTGAATTTATGCTACGTTCCCCAACAAGTGCTTGAAGGTATATCTTTAGATCTTGCAATTGAATCTTTTTTGTTTCTTGTTTTAGCACTAGTCTAGTTTATAAAATAAAACTACAAAAAAAATGGAATTGAGAGTGCCTCATATGCTTCATCTTTTTAATGTCTTTCGTGAAAATGATGGGAAGGAAAATTGTGCTCAAGTACTAGAAGGAGAATTACATAGAATGCTTGGCATAAAATATGTGAATGATGAGCATGATTGCAATGTTGTTAGTATGAATTCCTTGAATATCCATGATGCTAATGATATGCAAAGCCACAAGCTTGGGGAAGCTATGTTTGATGAAGATGATATTTTTTGTCCCCCAAACTTTGATGAGGAAATTTACTATGATGAAAGCATGCCTCCTATCTATGCTGATTATTGTGATGACACCTATGCTATAAAGAATAATGATAACCATGAAACTTGTCATATTGATCTTAATTTTCAATCATATGATAGTTATTTTGTTGAGTTTGCTCCCACTATTATTCATGAGAAGAATCTTGCTTAGGTGGAGAGTAGTAAAAATTCTATGCTAGTAGATCATGAAAAGAATGCTTTAGGTGCTAGTTATATTGTAGAATTCATTCATGATGCTACTGAAAATTATTATGAGGGAGGAATATATGCTTGTAGGAATCGCAATAATATCAAGTTTCCTCTCTATGTTCTTAAAATCTTGAAGTTATGCTTGTTTTACCTTCCTATGCAAGTTGATTATTGTTCCCATAAGTTGTTTGCTCACAAAATCCCTATGCATAGGAAGCGGATTAGACTTAAATGTGCTAGTCATATTCTTCATGATGCTCTCTTTATGTTTCAATTCTTATCTTTTATGTCAGCATCATTGAAATCATCATGCCTAGCTAGTGGCGTTAAACGATAGCGCTTGTTGGGAGACAACCCAATTTTATTTTAGTTTCTTGCTTTTTGGTTCTGTTTAGGATTAAATAATCCATCTAGCTTATGTTTAGATGAGGTTTTGTGTTTTAATTAGTGTTTGTGCCAAGTAGAACCTTTGGGAAGACTTGGGTGAAGTATTTATGATCATGCTGTAAAAAATAGAAACTTTAGCGCTCACGAGATTAGCTAGAACTTTTTACTGGAGAGTGCTATTTAGTTGATTTTTTTGCAGATGATTACTAGACAAATTACTCAGGTCCACTGAGGGAGTCCTGGATTAGGGGGGTGTTCGGATAGCCGAACTATACCTTCAGCCGGACTCCAGGACTATGAAGATACAAAGTTGAAGACTTCGTCCCGTGTCCGGAAGGATCTTTTCTTGGCGTGGAAGGCAAGCTAGGTGTGCGGATATTCGAGATCTCCTACCATTGTAACCGACTCTGTGTAACCCTAACCCTATCCGGTGTCTATATAAACCGGAGGGTTGTAGTCCGTAGGACAACCATCATCATACACAATCATACCATAGGCTAGCTTCTAGGGTTTAGCCTCCTCGATCTCGTGGTAGATACACTCTTGTACTACCCATATAATCAATATTAATCTAGCAGGAGTAGGGTTTTACCTCCACCGAGAGGGCCTGAACCTGGGTAAAATAAAGTGTCCCTTGTCTCCTGTTATCATCCGACCTTGACGCACAGTTCGGGACCCCCTACCCGAGATCCGCCGGTTTTGACACCGACATTGGTGCTTTCATTGAGAGCTCCTCTGTGTCGTCGCTTTTAGGCCCGATGGCTCCTTTGATCATCAACAATGACGAGGTCCAGGGTGAGACTTTCCTCCCCGGACAGATCTTCGTCTTCGGCGGCTTCGCTCTGCGGGCCAATTCACTTGGTCATCTGGAGCAGATCGAAAGCTATGCCCCTGGCCATCAAGTCAGGTTTGGAAGCTTAAACTACACGGCTGATATCCGCGGAGACTTGATCTTCGACGGATTCGAGCCACAGCCAAGCGCGCCGCGCTATCTCGAGGAGCATGATATAGCTCTGCCTCCGAATAGCATCCCGGAGGCCGCACACGCTCCGGCCCCGATCTTCGACTCGGAGCCCGCTGCGTTCTCTGAGGATGAACGGTTGGACGTCACCTCGGGGGCTGCGATCTCAAAGCCATTCATAATTCTTTCCTACATGTCACTCTTGGTTCATTGCATATCCCGGTACACCGCCGGAGGCATTCACATAGAGTCATATTTTGTTCTAAGTATCGAATTGTAATTGATGAGTTGTAAGTAAATAAAAGTGTGATGATCATCATTACTAGAGCATTGTCCAAGTGAGGAAAGGATGATGGAGACTATGATTCCCCCACAAGTCAGGATGAGACTCCGGACGAAAAATAAAAAAATAAAAAAAGAGGCCATAAAAAAAGAGAAAGGCCCAAATAAAAAAATAAAAAATGAGAGAAAAAGAGAGAAGGGGCAATGCTACTATCCTTTTACCACACTTGTGCTTCAAAGTAGCACTATGATCTTCATGATAGAGAGTCTCCTATGTTGTCACTTTCATATACTAGTGGGAATTTTACATTATAGAACTTGGCTTGTATATTCCAATGATGGGCTTCCCCAAAATGCCCTAGGTCTTCGTGAGCAAGCGAGTTGGATGCACACCCACTTAGTTTCTTTTGTTTAGCTTTCATATACTTATAGCTCTAGTGCATCCGTTGCATGGCAATCCCTACTCACTCACATTGATATCTATTGATGGGCATCTCCATAGCCCGTTGATACGCCTAGTTGATGTGAGACTATCTTCTCCCTTTTTGTCTTCTCCACAACCACCATTCTATTCCACATATAGTGATATGTCCATGGCTCACGCTCATGTATTGCGTGAAGATTGAAAAAGTTTTGAAAATGTTAAAGTATGAAACAATGGCTTGGCTTGTCGTCGGGGTTGGGCATGATTTAAATACTTTGTGTGGTGAAGATAGAGCATAGCCAGACTATATGATTTTGTAGAGATAACTTTCTTTGGCCATGTTATTTTGAGAAGACATAATTGTTTTGTTAGTATGCTTGAAGTGTTATTATTTTTATGTCAATATGAACTTTTGTCTTGAATCTTTCGGATCTGAACATTCATACCACAATTAAGAAGAATTACATTGAAATTATGCCAAGTAGCACTCCGCATCAAAAATTCTTTTTTATCATTTACCTACTAGAGGACGAGCAGGAATTAAGCTTGGGTATGCTTGATATGTCTCCAACGTATCTATAATTTTTGATTGCTCCATGCTATATTATCTACTGTTTTGGGCAATATTGGGCTTTATTATCCACTTTTATATTATTTTTGGGACTAACCTATTAACCGGAGGCCCAGCCCAGATTTGCTGTTTTATGCCTATTTCAGTGTTTCGAAGAACAGGAATATCAAATGGAGTCGAAACGGCACGAAATCAACTGGAGAAGTTATTTTTGGAAGGAAAGCTAACGGATGGACTTGGACCCCACGTCAGGAGCCAAGGGAGGTGCTCACGAGGGTGGCGGGCTCCCCCACCCCCCTAGGGCGCGCCCCTGCCTCGTGGGGCCCCTGAAGCTCCACCGACGTACTTCCTGCACCCACATATACCTACGTACCCTAAAACCTCCAGAACGGAGATTAGATCGGGAGTTCCGCCGCTGCAAGCCTCTATAGCCACCAAAAACCTCTCAGGGCCCTGTTCCGGCACCCTGCCGGAGGAGGGAACCCTCACCGGTGGCCATCTTCATCATCCCGGCACTCTCCATGACGAGTAGGGAGTAGTTCACCCTCGGGGCAGAGGGTATGTACCAGTAGCTATGTGTTTGATCTCTCTCTCTCTCTCTCTCGTGTTCTTGCTTTGGCACGATCTTGATGTATCGCGAGCTTTGCTATTATAGTTGGATCTTATGTTTCTTCTCCCCCTCTTCTCTCTTGTAATGGATTGAGTTTTCCCTTTGAAGTAATCTTATCGGATTGAGTCTTTCAAGATTTGAGAACACTTGATGTATGTCTTGCCATGCTTATCTGTGGTGACAATGGGATATCACGTGTCACTTGATGTATGTTTTGGTGATCAACTTGCGGGTTCCGCCCATGAACCTATGCATAGGGGTTGGCACACGTTTTCGTCGTGATTCTCCGGTAGAAACTTTTGGGCACTCTTTGAAGTACTTTGTGTTGGATTGAATAGATGAATTGAGATTGTGTGATGCATATCGTATAATCATGCCCACAGATACTTGAGGTGACATTGGAGTATTTAGGTGACATTAGGGTTTTGGTTGATTTGTATCTTAAGGTGTTATTCTAGTACGAACTCTAGGGCTGTTTGTGACACTTATAGGAATAGCCCAACGGATTGATTGGAAAGAATAACTTTGAAGTGGTTTCGTACCCTACCATAATCTCTTCGTTTGTTCTCCGCTATTAGTGTCTTTGGAGTGACTCTTTGTTGCATGTTGAGGGATAGTTATATGATCCAATTATGTTATTATTGTTGAGAGGACTTGCACTAGTGAAAGTATGAACCCTAGGCCTTGTTTCCTAGCATTGCAATACCGTTTACGCTCACTTTTACCGCTTGTTACCTTGCTGTTTTTGTATTTTCAGTTTACAAAAACCTATATCTACCATCCATATTGCACTTGTATCACCCTCTCTTCGCCGAATTAGTGCACCTATACAATTTACCATTGTATTGAGTGTGTTGGGGACACAAGAGACTCTTTGTTATTTGGTTGCATGGTTGCTTGAGAGAGACCATCTTCATCCTACGCCTCCCACGGATTGATAAACCTTAGGTCATCCACTTGAGGGAAATTTGCTACTGTCCTACAAACCTCTGCACTTGGAGGCCCAACAACATCTACAAGAAGACGGTTGCGTAGTACACATCAGATTTCACCGCCGCGGATATCTTTCAGCACTCGCCCTTCGGCGACATACTGAATTCACTAAGGTCTCTCTCCTTGTCAGGAGAGTCCTGGCCGGATTATGACCGGCAGGATTGGGATGCGGATGACGAAGAAATTCGATGCCCACCCACTTCGTAGCCACTGTCGATGATTTGACCGACATGCTCGACTTCGACTCCGAAGACATCGACGGTATGGACGACGATGTAGGAAACGAACAGGAACCACCGCCTATAGGGCACTGGACAGCCACCTCATCATATGATATATATATATATGGTGGACACACCCAAAGAGGGCAACGGCGACGGAACAGCGGGGGATGACCCCTCCAAAAAGCAACCTAAGCGCCGGCGTCAGCGGTGCCACTCTAAGTCTCGCCAAAGCAAAAAGGGTGATACCGGCACAAGAGATAATAACACCCCGGACAGTGCCGAAGACAACTCCCTCCAGCAAGATTCAGCATAGGAGGATGGAGAAGCCAGCCCTCCTAAGAGAGCGGCAGATAGAGAGGTAGAGGATGATAATTACATGCCTCCCTCCGAAGACGAGGCAAGCCTCAACGACGATGAATTTGTCGTGCCTAAGGATCCCGTCGAGCAAGAGCGCTTCAAGCGCCGGCTTATGGCCACGGCGAATAGCCTCAAGAAAAAGTAGCAGCAGCTTAGAGCTGATCAAGACCTGCTAGCTGACAGATGGACTGAAGTCCTTGCGACCGAGGAATATGAACTCGAACGCCCCTCCAAGAGCTACCCAAAGCGCAGATTGCTACCCCGATTAGAGGAGGAAGCATTAAAACCTACATCTCCAGCGTATGACGCGGCTGATCGGCCACCTCGTGGCCACGACAGAGAGGCTTCTCGGCCCACTGCTCAAGCCGCACCCCAGTGTCACTCAAAAAATACCAAGGCATGGGGAAATGCGTTAGACCTGTGAGACATATTGGAGGACAAAGCAAAGCAAGCAAGATCGATCTATGGATCGCGAGGGCGCCCCACCACACGAGATGATAACCGTCACGCCGGATACAGTAAAAGTAAATCCGGCCGGGCCGAACACAGCAGACAAAGCTCATTCGAGCTGCATCGTGATATAGCCCAGTACAGAGGCGCCGCACACCCGCTATGCTTCACAGATGAAGTAATGGATCATCAAATCCCAGAGGGTTTCAGACCCATGAATATCGAATCATACGATGGTATGACAGATCCTGCGGTATGGATTGAGGATTATCTCCTTCATATCCACATGGCCCGTTGCGACGATCTACACGCAATCAAATACCTCCCACTCAAGCTTAAAGGACCAGCTCGGCATTGGCTCAACAGCTTGCCAGCAGAATCCATTGGTCGTTCGGAAGATCTGGAAGCTGCATTCCTCAACAACTTCCAGGGCACTTACGTGCGACCACCAGATGCCGATGACTTGAGCCACATAATTCAATAGCCAGAGGAATCGTCCAGGCAATTCTGGACATGGTTCCTAACCAAGAAAAATCAAATCATCGATTGTCCAGATGCAGAGGACCTAGCAGATTTCAAGCATAACATTCGCGATGAGTGGCTTGCCCGACACCTTGGCAAGGAAAAGAAGAAATCCATGGCAGCCCTCACGACACTCATGACCCGCTTTTGCGCGGGAGAAAACAGCTGGCTGGCTCGCAGCAATAACATATCAAAGAGCCCTGGTACTTCGGATACCAAGGACAGCAATGGCAGGTCACGTCGCCACAAACACAAGCGTCGCATTAACAGCGACAATACAGAGGATACGGTAGTCAATGCCGGATTCAGAGGCTCTAAGCCTGGTCAGCGGAAAAAGCCATTCAAAATAAGCACTCCGGGCCCGTCCAGTTTGGACTGTATACTCAATCGCTCGTGCCAAATACATGGCACCCCCGACAAGCCAGCCAACCACACCAACAGGGATTGTTGGGTGTTCAAGCAGGCCGGCAAGTTAAACACCGAAAACAAAGACAAGGGGCTACATAGCAACGAGGAGGAGGAGCCCTAGCCGCCGAACACCGGAGGACAGAAGAGATTCCCCCCACAAGTGCGGACGGTGAACATGATATACACAACCCACATCCCCAAGAGGGAGTGGAAGCGTGCGCTAAGGGACGTATACGCGTTGGAGCCAGTCGCCCCAAAGTTCAACCCATGGTCCTCCTGTCCGATCACTTTCGGTCACAAGGACCATCCCACTAGCATCCGTCATGGTGGATTTGCCGCATTGGTCTTAGACGCAATCATCGACGGATTCCACCTCACTCGAGTCCTTATGGACGGCGGCAGCAGCCTGAACCTGCTTTATCAGGACACAGTTCGCAAAATGGGCATGGATCCCTCAAGGATTAAACCCACAAAAACGACCTTTAAAGGCGTCATACCAGGTGTAGAAGCCTATTGCACAGGCTCAGTCACGCTAGAAGTGGTCTTCGGATCCCCGGATAACTTCCGAAGCGAGGAGCTAATCTTCGATATAGTCCCGTTCCGCAGCTGCTATCACGCACTGCTCAGACGAACCGCATTCGCAAGATTCAATGCGGTGCCGCACTATGCATACCTCAAGCTCAAGATGCCAGGACCTCGGGGGGTCATCACAGTCAATGGAAACACAGAGCGCTCTCTCCGAACGGAGGAGCACATGGCGGCCTTCGCAGCAGAAGTACAAAGCAACCTCTCAAGGCAACTCTCCAGTCCGGCGATCAAACGTCCGAACGCCGTCAAGCGCGCTCAGAGTAATCTGCAACAAGACCGACTGGCACGTTCCGAGCAAGCGTAGCAATGCAGCCCCTACCCTAGCCCCAGCCAAATGGCTAAATACGTGCCACGTGTACACAATTATGCACTAAAAATACCATGGGCACAGGGGGAGGGGCACGACTACGGCACACCCCAAAACGCGGCTCAACCGCACTAGGGGCTCCTTACTTTGTTATTTTTTTCTCACTTTCAGGACTCTACTCTCCGGAAGCCCTGTCCGGCAGTATAATTGCCAAACACACGATACAAGAACCAGGGGGTGGAAAGCTACGTCGCATCATGGAACTCCCAGGTGGTCTCTATAACGAGCAAAATACCTGCTTTAAATACCATTCCCCATCTTGCCCCCGGAGGGGACATGTCAAATAGTCCGATTTTTTGCTTATCGCACCACTTGTATCGCTCTGCTTTAATGCACCTTTTCGAATAAATAATGCATAACTTCAGTCTATTATTGCATTCTCTATTCCTTCTCTTTTTATGTATATATGTTCATTCATGACATTTAGCACCCGTACACTTTGGTACGGCCAATGCGCCAGGGGCTTAAGCCCCTATAATACGGCGTGAGAAGTCCGAACACTTTCACAAGTGCGGCACCCCGAACTTATAGCATTATATGCATCATCTCCTAATCATGTCTTGGGTCAATAGTTGGGTTTGCCCGGCTCCCATGTTTTGGTACCTTACGTTCCGCTATATCGGCTAAGGTAGCACTGGGAGAACTACTGTGATTGTGCCCCGGTTCAGCTGGGCTAAGCACCTCAGTAGAGAAAGCTAAAACTGACTATCATGATAAGGCGAGAGCTGGTCGTTGTTCGAGAGGTTTCGAGTCCCTAAAGACTTATGCTGCTTAGGGCAAGGAGTTGGCTTTGTCCGGCTTAGGCGTGTATAGCGCCCCGAACTCGGTCTTCCGAACACTAGGGGCTTCGCCAAAATTTAAAATTATAGAATTCTCTGGCTAAGTGAGAGTGATAAAGCATTATAGTCCGATTGCATTGTTCGTTGAGCTGAGCACCTCCCTCGAAGGACCCAAGAATGGAAAAAAGAGTGCTCAGATTTACCCCGAACACCCCAGCACTCGTGGCATGGGGGCAGAAGCCGACGACTCGCCATCTCTCAGATTTAATGAACGGTCGCACAGAAGGTAATATTTTAAATTCAAACAAATGTTGCATAGCGCATATGAACAAGTTTTCAGCGTACAGGATCACACGAGCGAGTTTACTCAAATATTGCATCTTTGGAACATTCATCCCCCATAAGGCGGGAACCCTTCAGGACGCCCTCATAGTACATTTCAGGGTGGCGATGCTCCTTGCCCTGCGGTGGCCCATCCTTCACCAGCTTCTCAGCATCCATCTTGCCCCAGTGTACTTCAACACGGGAAAGCGCCCTGCGGGCGCCCTCGATGCAGGTGAAGCGCTTGATGACCTCAAGCCGAGGACAGGCATCTACAAGCCGCCTCACCAGCCCGAAGTAGCTCCCTGGCATGGTCTCTCCAGGCCACAGCCGGACTATAAGACCTTTCATGGCCTGTTCGGCCGCCTTATGGAGCTCAACCACTTGCCTCAGCTGGTCGCTCAAGGGCACCGGGTGTTCGGCCTCAGTATACTGAGACCAAAACACCTTCTCCCTCGAGCTCCCCTCCTCGGCTCGGTAGTGCTTTGCAGCATCCGACACACTACGGGACAAATCTGCGAATGCTCCTGGAGAGCTCCAGACTCGGGTAAGTAACAAGTAATTTACTTTCACATGCTTGCTTTGCATAATGAATGCCTTACCCGCCGCTATCTTCTTCATCGCCTCAATTTCCTGGAGGGCCTTCTAGGCTTCGTCCTTAGCATGCTTGGCGCTCTCAAGGGCCAAGGCAAGCTCGGACTGTCACGTCTTCGAGTCAAGCTCCAAACTCTCATGCTTTTTCATGAGAGCCTGGAGCTCTTGCTGCACCTCAGCAACCCGCGCCTCTTGCTTCTCCCGCTCGGTGCACTCTGTGGCCACTTTGTTTTCAGCCTTGGACAGTGCTTGCTTCAAGGTCGCCACCTCGGTCGTGGCCCCTAGCACATTAATCACGATCCTATCATTTTCGCAACCGAATCTTTTTTATATATAAACATATAGACAAGGCATTACTTACCTTGGTTCTCCTCGAGCTGCTTCTTGGCAAGGCCGAGGTCTTTCTCGGACCGCTTGAGGTTTTGCTTCAGCACACCAACCTCCGCAGTCAGTGCGGCGGAGGTCAGCAGCGAAGCCTGCATACGCATATCGACATACTGGTATTAGACTCCTGCAAATATTATTTTGATCCTCTATTCGGCTTTTCTTTACGAACGCCAAACAGAGCATCAGGGGCTACTGTCTATGCGGTAATATTTTTATACGTACCTCAAAGCCTGTTAGAAGGCTAGCACAGGCTTCGGTCAGTCCGCTCTTGGCGGACTGAACCCTCTGAATCACCGCACTCATAATAGTGCGGTGCTCCTCGTCGATGGAGGCGCCGTTAAGCACCTCCAGCAAATTATCCAGTGCCTCCGGTCGAACAGGGCAGGCCCTTCTCTTTCCAGGAGGTGAGCCGCGTGGGGATTCCGGATCGGAACTCGGGGGCCGCTGCCCATTTGGGGTCACGCAGCTCGGTGATGTAGAACCACCCCGATTGCCACCCCTTTATGGTCTCCACGTAGGAGCCCTCGAGCCATGTGACATTGGGCATCTTGCCCACCATGGCGCCTCCGCACTCCGCCTTCTGTCCACCCACCACCTTCAGTTTAACATTGAAGGTCTTCAGCCATAGGCCGAAGTGGGGCTTGATGCGGAGGAAGGCCTCACACACGATGATAAACGCCGAGATGTTGAGGATGAAGTTCGGGGCCAGATCGTGGAAATCCAGGCCATAGTAGAACATGAGCCCCCGAACGAATGAGTGGAGAGAGAATCCCAGTCCGCGGAGGAAATGGGTAAGGAACACTACCCTCTCGTGGAGCCTGGGCGTGGGGATGAGCTGCCCCGCATCTGGGAGCCGGTGTGCGATATCGTCGGGCAGGTATCTGGCTCCCCTCAGCTTCTTGATGTGTCCCTCCGTGACGGAGGAAACCATCCACTTGTCTCCCGCTCCGGACATGGTTGGAGAAGGCTGAGGAAGAAAAAGTGGACTTGGGCGCTGGAGCTCGAGTGTGCGAGAATGGATGAGCAAAGGAGGAAGAAGGTGTGGATGGAAAAAGGTGAATACTTATCCCTTTATATGGGCGGACGAAACTATGCGTCCCCACCAGCCTGGTAAAACTCGCTTATCCCCTAAGCGCTGTAATTGATGGCACGGTTGGGTTACCCATGTCCGTATTGATGAGAATCCCGCAATAAGGGGACACGATCTCTGCTTTGACAAGACGTGCCAAGGGAACCGCCTCGCGAAACGCGCCGAGGTTGGTTGTAAAAGAAAAACGATTCGCATAAGGGCTTGGTTGTGGTGTGATGTCACATTACGGGATACGTCAGCAGATTGGATTTGTGGAAATATTATTCTCTCTACGGTGGTATGTGGAACTTGTTTTGCAGAGCCGGACATGATCCTCGTGTTCAAAATCTTCTATGAAGTATTCGGAGGAGGAACCCGCCTTGCAATGCCGAACACAATCTGCACACCGGACTCGTCGTCATTGAAGCCTGGTTCAGGGGCTACTGAGGGAGTCCTGGATTAGGGGGTGTCCGGATAGCCGGACTATAGCCTTTGGCCGGACTGTTGGACTATGAAGATACAAGATTGAAGACTTCGTCCCGTGTCCGGATGGGACTCTCCTTAGCGTGGAAGGCAAGCTTGGTGATACGTATATGTAGATCTCCTTCCTTGTAACCGACTCTATGTAACCCTAGCCCCCTCCGGTGTCTATATAAACCGGAGGGTTTAGTCCGTAGGACAGAAGAACAACAATAATACCATAGGCTAGCTTTTAGGGTTTGGCCTCTCTGATCTCATGGTAGATCAACTCTTGTACTAGCCATATCATCAATATTAATCAAGCAGGAGTAGGGTTTTACCTCCATCGAGAGGCCCCGAACCTGGGTAAAAACATCGTGTCCCTTGCCTCCTGTTACCATCCGCCTAGACGCACAGTTCGGGACCCCTACTAATTACTACATTAGCGTAATCATGTGAACGCACCAAAAACAGTAGGTATAAATACTGGTTTGTCTCCCAACAAGCGCTTTTCTTTAATGCCTTTTTAGATAGGCATGATGATTTCAAGTATGCTCACATAAAACATAAGAATTGAAACATAATGGGAGCATCATGAAGCATATGACTAGCACATTTAGGTCTAACCCACTTCCTATGCATAGGGATTTTGTGATCAAACAATTTATGGGAACAAGAATCAACTAGCATAGGAAGGCAAAACAAGCATAACTTCAAGATTTTCAAAACATAGAGAGGAAACTTGAGATTATTGCAATATATAAAAGCATATGTTACCTTATCATAGTAATTTTTACTAGCATCATGAATGAATTCAACAATATAACTATCACATAAAGCATTATTTTCATGATCCACAAGCATAGAAATTTACTACTCTCCACATAAGCATATTTATTCTCATGAATAGTAGTGGGAGCAAACTCAACAAAATAACTATCAGGTGAGTCATAATCCAATTGCAAATTAAAATCATGATGACAATTTTCATGGTTATCATTATTATTTATAGCATACATGTCATCACAATAATCATCATATATAGGAGGCATGCTTTAATCATAATAAATTTGCTCATCAAAACTTCGGGATTAAAAATATCATCTTCATCAAAGATAGCATCCCCAAGCTTGTGGCTTTGCATATCATTAGCATCATGGATATTCAAAGAATTCATAATAACAACATTGCAATCATGCTCATCATCCAAAGATATTATGACAAACATTTTATTAACTTGTTCTTCTAACACTTGAGCACATTTTTCCTTTCCATCATTTTCACGAGATACATTAAAAAAGGTGAAGCATATGAGGCAACCTCAATTCCATTTTTTTGTAGTTTTCTTTTATAGAATAAAATAGTGGTAAAACAAGAAACTAAAAGATTCAATTTCAAGATCTAATGATATACCTTCAAGCACTCACCTCCCCGGCAACGGCGCCAGAAAAGAGCTTGATGCCTACTATGCAACCTGTTCTTGTAGACTCGTGTTGGGCCTCCAAGCGCAGAGTTCTATAGGACAGTAGTAAATTTCCCTCAAGTAGATGACCTAAGGTCTACCAATCCATGGGAGGCGTAGGATGAAGATGGTCTCTCTCAAACAACCCTGCAACCAAATAACAAATAGTCTCTTGTGTGCCCAACATACCCAATACAATGGTAAATTGTATATGTGCACTAGTTCGGCGAAGAGATGGTGATACAAGTGTAGTATGGATAGTAGATATAGGTTTTTGTAATATGAAAATATAAAAACAGCAAGGTAGCAAGTAATAAAAGTGAGTAAAAATGGTATTGCAATGCTTGAAAATAAGGCCTAGGGTTCATACTTTCACTAGTGAAAATTATCTCAACAATGATGGCATAATTGAATCATATGGAAATCCCTCAACGTGCGACAAAGAGTCACTCCAAAATTCCTATCGCGTAGAACATAAGATGAAATTGCTTGTAGGGTACGAAACCACCTCAAAGTTATTCTCTCCGATTAATCCATTGAGCTATTCCTATAAGTGTCACAAACAACCATAGAGTTCCTAGTAAAATAACACCACATGATACACATCAATCAACCCTAATGTCACCTAGATACTCCAATGTCACCACAAATATCCGTGGGTCAATTATACGATATGCATCAAACAACTTCAGATTCATAATATTCAATCCAACACAAAGAACCTCAAAGAGTGCCCTAAGATTCCTACTGAGAAACAAGGACGAAAACATGCATCAACCCCTATGCATAGATTACCCCAATGTCACTGATACATCTCCAACGTATCTATAATTTTTTATTGTTCCATGCTATTATATTATCCATCTAGGATGTTTTATATGCATTTAGATGCTATTTTATATGATTTTTGGGACTAACCTATTAACCTAGAGCCCAGTACCAGTTTTTGTTTTTTTCCTTGTTTTTGAGTATTGCAGAAAAGGAATACCAAACGGAGTCCAATTGACACGGAGATTGTTTTTGGGTCAGTAGAAGCCCACGGAGTATCGGAGATGAGCTAGAAGAGTCCCGAGGCACCCACGAGGGTGGGGGCGCGCCCTACCCCCTGGGCACGCCCCCTACCTCGTGGCCGCCTCGGAGACCCCACCTAACTTGTCCCCGACGCCAAAACCTCTTATATATATAGAAACCCCCAGAACATAACCTAGATCGGGAGTTCCGCCGCCGCAAGCCTCTGTAGCCACCAAAAACCAATCAGGACCCTGTTCCGGCACCCTGCTGGAGGGGGGATCCCTCACTAGTGGCCATCTTCATCATCCCGGCGCTCTCCATGACGAGGGGGGAGTAGTTCACCCTCGGGGCTGAGGGTATGTACCAGTAGCTATGTGGTTGATCTCTCTCTCTCTCTCTCTCTCTCTCTCTCTCTCTCGTGTTCTTGATTTGGAACGATCTTGATGTATGTCTTGCATGTGCTTATCTGTGGCGACAATGGGATATTCACGTGATCTACTTGATGTATGTTTTGGTGATCAACTTGCAGGTTCGGTGACCTTGTGAACTTATGCATAGGGGTTGGCACACATTTTCGTCTTGACTCTCCGGTAGAAACTTTGGGGCACTCTTTGAAGTTCTTTGTGTTGGTTGAATAGATGAATCTGAGATTGTGTGATGCATCGTATAATCATACCCATGGATACTTGAGGTGATATTGGAGTATCTAGGTGACATTAGGGTTTTGGTTGATTTGTGTCTTAAGGTGTTATTCTAGTACGAACTCTAGGATAGATCGAACGAAAAGAATATCTTCATGTTATTTTACTACGAACTCTTGAATAGATCGATCAGAAAGGATAACTTTGAGGTGGTTTCGTACCCTACAATAATCTCTTCGTTTGTTCTCCGCTATTAGTGACTTTGAAGTGACTCTTTGTTGCATGTTGAGGGATAGTTATATGATCCAATTATGTTATTATTGTTGGGAGAACTTGCACTAGTGAAAGTATGAACCATAGGCCTTGTTTCAACGCATTGCAATACCGTTTGTGCTCACTTTTATCGCTTGTTACCTTGCTGTTTTTATAATTTTAGATTACAAAAACCTATATCTACCACCCATATTGCACTTGTATCACCATCTCTTCGTCGAACTAGTGCACCTATACAATTTACCATTGTATTGGGTGTGTTGGGGACACAAGAGACTCTTTGTTATTTGGTTGCAGGGTTGTTTGAGAAAGACCATCTTCAACCTACGCCTCTCACGTATTGATAAACCTTAGGCCATCCACTTGAGAGAAATTTGCTACTGTCCTACAAACCTCTTGTAACATCCCAAATTTTCAGTTTGGAATGTTATACATTAGATCATCACTGCATATCATATTTTATTGCTTTTGACCTGATCCAGAAATTCTACGCAACTCAAGAACCCACGGAGAGAGTTGGGGATTTCGTTATTTTCATATTTGAGTTTTCTCAAATTTTGAAAATAGGATCATTTGATTTTATTTATTTATCTTCAATTATTTCTATTATAAAAATATGAGAGAGGGAATAAAATGACTTTCCCAAAATAAAGAAATATTGAGGATTTAATAAAAAATCAAATAAGATTTTATTTCGGGGTTTTTGGCTAGTTTATTTGAATTTAGGAAAAATTGCACGTTTTTCAAAACTGCATTTTAGGGCCAAGAAAAAGTTCATCTCGTTCTAAATATTTTAAATAGGCGGTGAAAATTTATTTTGGCATTTTTAGAATTCTATTTTATTTTCTAGAATTTTTCTTAATTTCGGCGGAATTTGTTTTAAAAAAAATACCGCCGCCGCGTGTGTCGGTGGGAAATCTGCCTCCACCAACACCTATGGGGACCGAGCCCCTTTCTTGGTTCGGCGGGGGGCGGAGGTCGCGCGAAGAGCGGATCGAGGCGGTGCACACAAGGGATTTACCCAGCTTCGGGCCGCAAGGATGCGTAAAACCCTACTGCTGCTTTGTGGTTTGGTATTGTGTTCTTGCTCGGGAGCACGTGGTGCTACAGTACACGCGGGCTGCTGGCGAGACCGAGCGTGAATGGCCTCCCCCTTCCTCTTGTTGCGCATGGGGCCGACTTTTATATGTGCAAGGGGTTACCCACAGGTGGCAACGTAGGCGGGGGCAAAACTGGAAACCGCTGTGTTGGGTACAGCTGTTTGCACAGTGCTATCATACCTAACTCTGACGGCAGGGGACAAGGGCATTAAATGCCCGTCCGCGTCGCCCAGACGGTGCAGGAAAGGGGCCGTCTGGAGCGCCACCGTTTGCCACGATGGCTACTCTGTCAGCGTTGCTTTGCCACCGCATGCCCCTGGCTGCCCAGCCTCTCGCCACGTACGCCTGGGATGGCCCCAGAGCGACGCGTGGATGGATGAGCTGGAGCGCAGGCGCGGGGTGGTGACTTGCCGCGGCAAACGCCTTGCCGCGGTTGGTGCCTTGTCGTGCCCGGGAGCTTGTCGCTCACCGGTCCTTGCCGGGACGCGGGGCGCGTCGCGGCAAGTATCTTCTATTGGGGAACGTAGTAATTTCAAAAATTTCCTACGCACACGCAAGATCATGGTGATGCAAAGCAACGAGAGGGGAGAGTGTTGTCTACGTACCCTCGTAGACCGAAGCGGACGCGTTGACGCAACGTAGAGGAAGTAGTCGTACGTCTTCCCGATCCGACCGATCCAAGCACCGTTACTCCGGCACCTCCGAGTTCTTGGCACACGTTCAGCTCGATGACGCACCCCTAGCTCCGATCCAGCAAAGCTTCGGGGAGGAGTTCCGTCAGTACGACGGCGTGGTGACAATCTTGATGTTCTACCGGCGCAGGGCTTCGCCTAAGCACTGCAACGATATATTCGAGGTGAAATATGGTGGAGGGGGCACTGCACACGGCTAAGGAACGATCACGAAGATCAACTTGTGTGTCCATGGGGTGCCCCCTACCCCCGTATATAAAGGAGCAAGGGAGGGAGGAGGCCGGCCCTATGTTTGGCGCGCCAAGGGGAGTCCTACTCCCACCGGGAGTAGGATTCCCCCTTTCCTAGTCTAACTAGGAGTTCTTCCTTGTAGGGGGAGTAGGAGAGAAGGAAAGGGAAGAGAGAAGGAGAAGGAAGGAGGGGGCGCCCCCCCCTCCCTAGTCCAATTCGGACTAGTCCAAGGGGAGGGGTGCGGCCACCCTTTTGTCCCTTTCTCTCCTTTCCCGTATGGCCCAATAAGGCCCAATACGAATTCCCGTAACTCTTCGGTACTCCGATAAATACCCGAACCACTCAGAACCTTTCCGATGTCCGAATATAGTCGTCCAATATATCGATCTTTACGTCTTGACCATTTCGAGACTCCTCGTCATGTCCCCGATCTCATCCGGGACTCCGAACTCCTTCGGTACATCAAAACTCATAAACTCATAATAACTGTCATCGTAACCTTAAGCGTGCGGACCCTACGGTTCGAGAACAATGTAGACATGACCGAGACACATCTCCGGTCAATAACCAATAGCGGGACCTGGATGCCCATATTGGCTCCTACATATTCTACGAAGATCTTTATCGGTCAAACCGCATAACAACATATGTTGTCCCCTTTGTCATCGGTATGTTACTTGCCCGATATTCGATCATCGGTATCTCAATACCTAGTTCAATCTCGTTACCGGCAAGTCTCTTTACTCGTTCCGTAATACATCATCCCGCAACTAACTCATTAGTTGCAATGCTTGCAAGGCTTAAGTGATGTGCATTACCGAGAGGGCCCAGAGATACCTCTCCCACAATTGGAGTGACAAATCCTAATCTCGAAATACGCCAACCCAACATCTACCTTTGGTGACACCTGTAGTACTCCTTTATAATCACCCAGTTACATTGTGACGTTTGGTAGCACCCAAAGTGTTCCTCCGGCAAACGGGAGTTGCATAATCTCATAGTGCAACATACTAAACGATCGGGTGCTATGCTAATGGAATGGGTCATGTCAATCAGATCATTCAACTAATGATGTGACCTTGTTAATCAAATGACAACTCCTTTGTCCATGGTTAGGAAACTTAACCATCTTTGATTAACAAGCTAGTCAAGTAGAGGCATACTAGTGACACTCTGTTTGTCTATGTATCCACACATGTATTATGTTTCCAGTTAATACAATTCTAGCATGAATAATAAACATTTATCATGATATATAAGGAAATAAATAATAACTTTATTATTGCCTCTAGGGCATATTTTCTTCAGTCTCCCACTTGCACTAGAGTCAATAGTCTAGGTCACATCACCATGTGATTAACTCACATCACCATGTGATTAACTCGATAGTTCACATCATCATGTGATTAACACCCATAGTTCACATCGCCATGTGACCAACACCCAAAGGGTTTGCTAGATTCAGTAATCTAGTTCACATCGCTATGTGATTAACACCCAAAGAGTACTACGGTGTGATCATGTTTTTCTTGTGAGAGAAGTTTAGTCAACGGGTCTGCCACATTCAGATCCGTTATGTATTTTGCAATTTTCTATGTCTACAATGCTCTGCACGGAGCTACTCTAGCTAATTGCTCCCACTTTCAATATGTATCTAGATCGAGACTTAGAGTCATCCAGATCGGTGTCAAAACTTGCATCGACGTAACCCTTTACGAAGAACCTTTTGTCACTTCCATAATCGAGAAACATATCCTTATTCCACTAAGGATAATTTTGACCGCTGTCCAGTGATCTACTCCTAGATCACTATTGTACTCCCTTGCCAAACTCAGTGTAGGGTATACAATAGATCTGGTACACAGCATGGCATACTTTATAGAACCTATGGCCAAGGCATAGGGAATGACTTTCATTCTCTTTCTATCTTCTGTCGTGGTCGAGTTTTGAGTCTTTACTCAACTTCATACCTTGTAACACAGGAAAGAACTCTGTCTTTGACTGTTCCATTTTGAACTACTTCAAAATCTTGTCAAGGTATGCACTCATTGAAAACTTATCAAGCGTCTTGATCTATCTCTATAGATCTTGATGCTCAATATGTAAGCAGCTTTACCGAGGTCCTTCTTCGAAAAACTTCTTTCAAACACTCCTTTATGCTCTGCAGAATAATTCTACATTATTTCCGATTAACAATATGTCATTTACATATACTTATCAGAAATGTTGTAGTGCTCCCACTCACTTTCTTGTAAATACAGGCTTCACCGCAAGTCTGTATAAAACTATATGCTTTGATCAACTCATCAAAGCGTATATTCCAACTCCGAGATGCTTGCACCAGTCCATAGATGGATCGCTGGAGCTTGCACATTTTGTTAGCACCTTTAGGATTGACAAAACCTTCTGGTTGCATCATATACAACTCTTCTTTAATAAATCCATTAAGGAATGCAGTTTTGTTTTATCCGTTTGCCAGATTTCATAAAATGCGGCAATTGCTAACATGATTCGGACAGACTTAAGCATGGATACGAGTGAGAAACTCTCATCGTAGTCAACACCTTGAACTTGTCGAAAACCTTTTGCGACAATTCTAGCTTTGTAGATAGTAACACTACTATCAGCTTTTGTCTTCCTCTTGAAGATCCATTTATTTTCTATGGCTTGCCGATCATCGGGCAAATCCATCAAAGTCCATACTTTGTTCTCATACATGGATCCCATCTCAGATTTCATGGCTTTAAGCCATTTTGCGGAATCTGGGCTCACCATCGCTTCTTCATAGTTCGTAGGTTCATCATGATCTAGTAGCGTGACTTCCAGAACAGGATTGCCGTACCACTCTGGTGTGGATCTTACTCTGGTTGATCTACGAGGTTCTGTAGTAACTTGTTCTGTAGTTCCATGATCATCATCATCAACCTCCTCACTAGTTGGTTTTGACGTCACACAAACTGGTTCCTGTGATGTACTGGTTTCCAACAAGGGAATAGGTACAGTTACCTCATCAAGTTCTACTTTCCTCCCACTCACTTCTTTCGAGAGAAACTCCTTCTCTAGAAAGGATCCATTCTTAGCAACGAATGTCTTGCCTTCGGATCTGTAATAGAAGGTGTACCCAACTGTCTCCTTTGGGTATCCTATGAAGACATATTTCTTCGATTTGGGTTTGAGCTTATCAGGATGAAACTTTTTTCACATAAGCATCACAACCCCAAACTTTAAGAAACGACAACTTTGGTTTCTTGCTAAACCACAGTTCATATAGTGTCGTCTCAAAGGATTTAGATGGTGCCCTATTTAACGTGAATGCAGCTGTCTCTAATGCATAACCCCAAAACGATAGTGGTAAATTGGTAAGAAACATCATAGATTGCACTATATCAATAAAGTATGGTTATGACGTTCGGACACACCATTATGCTGTGGTGTTCCAGGTGGCGTGAGTAGTGAAGCTATTTCACATTGTTTAACTGAAGGCCAAACTCGTAACTCAAATGTTTTACCTCTGCGATCATGTCGTAGTAACTTTTATTTTTCTTGTTACGATGATTCTCTACTTCACTCTGAAATTCTTTGAACTTTTCAAACGTTTCAGACTTATGTTTCATCAAGTAGATATACCCATATCTGCTCAAATCATTTCTGAAGGTTAGAAAATAATGATACTTGTCGCGAGCCTTAATATTCATCGGACCACATACATCAGTATGTATGATTTCCAACAAATCTGTTGCTTGCTCCATTGTTCCGGAGAACGGCGTTTTAGTCATCTTGCCCAAGAGGCATGGTTCGCAAGCATCAAGTGATTCATAATCAAGTGTTTCCAAAATCCTATCAGCATGGAGTTTCTTCATGCGCTTTACACCAATATGACCTAAACGGCAGTGCCACAAATAGGTTGCACTATCATTATTAACTTCGCATCTTTTGGTTTCAATATTATGAATATGTGTATCACTACGATCGAGATCCAATGAACTATTTTCATTGGGTGTGTATGTCCATAAAAGGTTCTATTCATGTAAACAGAACAACAATTGTTCTCTAACTTAAATGAATAATCGTATTGCAATAAACATGATCAAATCATATTTATGCTCAATGCAAACACCAAATAACACTTATTTAGGTTCATCACTAATCCCGAAAGTATAGGGAGTGTGCGATGATGATCATATCAATCTTGGAACTACTTCCAACTTTCATCGTCACTTCACCCTTAACTAGTCTTTGTTCATTCTGCAACTCCCGTTTCGAGTTACTACTCTTAGCAACTGAACCAGTATCAAATACCGAGGGGTTGCTATGAACACTAGTAAAATACATATCAATAATCTGTATATCAAATATACCTTTGTTCACTTCGCCATCCTTCTTATCCGCCAAATACTTGGGGCAGTTCCGCTTCCAGTGACCAGTCCCTTTGCAGTAAACGCACTCAGTCTCAGGCTTAGGTCCAGACTTGGGCTTCTTCACTTGAGCAGCAACTTGCTTGCCGTTCTTCTTGAAGTTCCCCTTCTTCCCTTTGCCCTTTACTTGAAACTAGTGATCTTGTCAACCATCAACGCTTGATGCTCTTTCTTGATTTCTACCTCCATTGATTTCATCATTATGAAAAAGTTCGGGAGTCGTTTTCGTCATCCCTTGCATACTATAGTTCATCACGAAGTTCTACTAACTTGGTGATGGTGACTAGTGAATTCTGTCAATCACTATCTTATCTGGAAGATAAACTCCCACTTGATTCAAGCGATTGTAGTACCCAGACAATCTGAGCACACGCTCACTAGTTGAGCGATTCTCCTCCATCTTTTAGCTATAGAACTTGTTGGAGACTTCATCTCTCTCAACTCGGGTATTTGCTTGAAATATTAACTTCAACTCCTGGAACATCTCATATGGTCCATGACGTTTAAAACGTCTTTGGAGTCCCGATTCTAAGCCGTTAAGCATGGTGCACTAAACTATTAAGTAGTCATCATATTGAGCTAGCCAAACGTTCATAACGTCTGCATCTGCTCCTGCAATAGGTCTGTCACCTAGCGGTGCATCAAGGACATAATTCTTCTGTGCAGCAATGAGGATAAACCTTAGATCGTGGATCCAATCCGCATCATTGCTACTAACATCTTTCAACACAATTTTCTCTAGGAACATATCAAAATGAACATAGGGAAGCAACAACGCGAGCTATTGATCTACAACATAGATATGCTAATACTACTAGGACTAAGTTCATGATAAATTAAAGTTCAATTAATCATATTACTTAAGAACTCCCACTTAGATAGACATCCCTCTAATCCTCTAAGTGATCACGTGATCCAAATCAAACTAAACCATAACCGATCATCACGTGAAATGGATTAGTTTTCAATGGTGAACATCATCATGTTGATCATATCTACTATATGATTCACGCTCGACCTTTCGGTCTCCGTGTTCCGAGGTCATATCTTATATGCATAGCTCGTCAAGTATAACCTGAGTATTCCGCGTGTGCAACTGTTTTGCACCCGTTGTATTTGAACGTAGAGCCTATCACACCCGATCATCACGTGGTGTCTTAGCACGAAGAACTTTCGCAACAGTGCATACTCAGGGAGAACACTTCTTGATAATTAGTGAGAGATCATCTTATAATGCTACCATCAAACAAAGCAAGATAAGATGCATAAAAGATAAACATCACATGCAATCAATATAAGTGATATGATATGGCCATCATCATCTTGTGCTTGTGATCTCCATCTCCGCAGCACTGTCATGATCACCATCGTCACCGGCGCGACACCTTGATCTCCATCGTAGCATCGTTGTCGTCTCGCCAATCTTATGCTTCTACGACTATCGCTACCGCTTAGTGATAAAGTAAAGCATTACAGGGCGATTGCATTGCATACAATAAAGCGACAACCATACGGCTCCTGCCAGTTGCCGATAGCTCGGTTACAAAACATGATCATCTCATACAATAAAATTTAGCATCATGTCTTGACCATATCACATCACAACATGCCCTGCAAAAACAAGTTAGACGTCCTCTACTTTGTTTGTTGCAAATTTTACGTGGCTGCTACGGGCTGAAGCAAGAACCAATCTCACCTACGCATCAAAACCACAACGATACTTCGTCAAATAGACTCCGTTTTAACCTTCTCAAGGACCGGGCGTAGCCATACTCGGTTCAACTAAAGTTGGAGAAACTGACACCCGCCAGCCACCTGTGTGCAAAGCACGGCGGTAGAACCAGTCTCGCGTAAGCGTACGCGTAATGTCGGTCCGGGCCGCTTCATCCAACAATACCGCCGAACCAAAGTATGACATGCTGGTAGGCAGTATGACTTGTATCGTCCACAACTCACTTGTGTTCTACTCGTGCAAAACATCAAACCATAAAAACCTAGGCTCGGATGCCACTGTTGGGGAACGTAGTAATTTCAAAATTTCCTACGCACACGCAAGATCATGGTGATGCAAAGCAACGAGAGGGGAGAGTGTTGTCTACGTACCCTCGTAGACCGAAGCAGAAGCGTTGACGCAACGTAGAGGAAGTAGTCGTACGTCTTCCCGATCCGACCGATCCAAGCACCGTTACTCCGGCACCTCCGAGTTCTTGGCACATGTTCAGCTCGATGACGCACCCCTAGCTCCGATCCAGCAAAGCTTCGGGGAGGAGTTCCGTCAGCACGACGGCGTGGTGACAATCTTGATGTTCTACCGGCGCAGGGCTTCGCCTAAGCACTGCAACGATATATTCGAGGTGGAATATGGTGGAGGGGGGCACTGCACACGGCTAAGGAACGATCACGAAGATCAACTTGTGTGTCCATGGGGTGCCCCCTGCCCCCGTATATAAAGGAGCAAGGGAGGGAGGAGGCCGGCCCTATGTTTGGCGCGCAAAGGGGAGTCCTACTCCCACCGGGAGTAGGATTCCCCCTTTCCTAGTCTAACTAGGAGTTCTTCCTTGTAGGGGGAGTAGGAGAGAAGGAAAGGGAAGAGAGAAGGAGAAGGAAGGAGGGGGCGCCCCCCTCCCTAGTCCAATTCGGACTAGTACAAGGGGAGGGGTGCGGCCACCCTTTTGGTCCTTTCTCTCCTTTCCCGTATGGCCCAATAAGGCCCAATACGAATTCCCGTAACTCTCCGGTACTCCGATAAATACCCGAACCACTCAGAACCTTTCCGATGTCCGAATATAGTCGTCCAATATATCGATCTTTACGTCTCGACCATTTTGAGACTCCTCGTCATGTCCCCGATCTCATCCGGGACTCCGAACTCCTTCGGTACATCAAAACTCATAAACTCATAATAACTGTCATCGTAACCTTAAGCGTGCGGACCCTACGGTTCGAGAACAATGTAGACATGACCGAGACACATCTCCGGTCAATAACCAATAGCGGGACCTGGATGCCCATATTGGCTCCTACATATTCTACGAAGATCTTTATCGGTCAGACAGCATAACAACATACGTTGTTCCCTTTGTCATCGGTATGTTACTTGCCCGAGATTCGATCATCGGTATCTCAATACCTAGTTCAATCTCGTTACCGGCAAGTCTCTTTACTCGTTCCGTAATACATCATCCCGCAACTAACTCATTAGTTGCAATGCTTCCAAGGCTTAAGTGATGTGCATTACCAAGAGGGCCCAGAGATACCTCTCCCACAATTGGAGTGACAAATCCTAATCTCGAAATACGCCAACCCAACATCTACCTTTGGTGACACCTGTAGTACTCCTTTATAATCACCCAGTTACGTTGTGACGTTTGGTAGCACCCAAAGTGTTCCTCCGGCAAACGGGAGTTGCATAATCTCATAGTCAAAGGAACATGTATAAGTCATGGATAAAAGCAACAGCAACATACTAAACGATCGGGTGCTATGCTAATGGAATGGGTCATGTCAATCATATCATTCAACTAATGATGTGACCTTGTTAATCAAATGACAACTCCTTTGTCCATGGTTAGGAAACTTAACCATCTTTGATTAACAAGCTAGTCAAGTAGAGGCATACTAGTGACACTCTGTTTGTCTATGTATCCACACATGTATTATGTTTCCAGTTAATACAATTCTAGCATGAATAATAAACATTTATCATGATATGTAAGGAAATAAATAATAACTTTATTATTGCCTCTAGGGCATATTTCCTTCATCTTGTCGTGCCTCGGTCGGCCCTCCCAGCAAGCTCCTCTTGCCGGGGACTTGTGCTTCGAGCGGTCGTCCCGGCAAGCTCCTCTTGCCGGGGCCTTGCTCTCTTCGGGTGGCCTTCCCGGCAGGCTCCTCCCGCCGGGGCCTTGGCTCAAATACTTTGCTCTTGGATGGCCCAAAAAGGGACCACGGAGAGTCTTGGCGATCGCGTGGCAAGCCTTGCCGCGGGGTGCTACGACTGCCCGTGCACAAGTTCGGGGTACTAAGGGACCCCTACTTTAGTACACCGACGGGAGCCCCCGGGCCTGGGCCATACACGGTGCCGTGCGTTGTTGGGCCAGGCCCAAAATAG
Organism: Aegilops umbellulata; assembly: GCA_032464435.1. Lineage (NCBI taxonomy): Eukaryota > Viridiplantae > Streptophyta > Magnoliopsida > Poales > Poaceae > Aegilops > Aegilops umbellulata. The sequence continues at coordinate 328,346,196 of CP136056.1, read as the reverse complement.
TGCACGGGCATGCGCGGCCTGGGTCACGCTGCATCTGCTTCTGCGTCCACCATGTTCTCCCCGAACGGCACGCGTCGAACGCGGCATCGTGGGGAGAGGCGTGCGTGACGTGGGCGGCAAGCGCGGGGCTGAACCCCGCAGGCATGCGTCACGTCGCAATAAAGGGGGGCGGTCCGCGCTAGCTCCATAAGTGGAGGGAGGCGTGGAGGCGTGGCCCGTTCGCTGGACGGGACCGAGGCACGGTTTCCGAGGTGCCCGCTCCCCACGATCACGGGGTGGGGAGAGGTCGCCTCATCCGTCGCCTCGGTCCTGCGCGCGAGCCATGCGGCTTCCATGCATCCGGGGTTGCGGACGGTGGAGGCAGGAAACCGGGCCGTCGCAGGTCGGCCCCTCCCCGCGCGCGCGCCCGCGCGCCGCCGCTGCCTGCCGAATCCGAGGAGGATTCCTCCTCTCCCCCTCCCCCTTGCCTTGCCCCCTCCACCAAGCCACCTCCCCTCCCCCTCATAAATACCCCCCCTCTCTCCTCTCCCCCCACAACGCCGCGCCCCGCCCCCGCAGCAGCAGCAGCAGCGCCCGCCGCCGCCGCCTGCCGCCGCCCGCTGCCGCCGCCGCCCGCGCCACCCCGCCGCTCGCCGGAGCCCCTCACCGCCGAGGTAGCCACCGCGCCGCGCCAACCCCACCCCCCCTCGGTTCGGTTTTTTTTATAAAAACCGTTCCGGTTTCTTTTCGTTTCGTTGTTTCGGTTTTTTTTTGAAACCCTAGATCGGTTTTCGTTTTTCTTTCGGTTTAGTTGTTTAGCGAGCGTTCGCCGGACCGTTCGTCTTAACGAGCGTGATCACCGGTTATTCTCGGTTAACGAACGTCCGTTCGTTTAACCGTTCGCCATTTTTCTTTTTCGCCGGATTTATTCCGCGATTGTCTAAATCGCGATTTCAGATCCGATCTTCTTTCTAGTTTATCTTCTCGCTCGTTTATCGGAATCACGTGATTCAAGCGCCTGGAGTTTCGTTTCGAAACCGCCGTTCCAAATAATCAACTTATACAAGTTTTTGCTACTGTAAAATTTGACCTAGTTTCAATTTGCTAGAACCGAGTTGTTTTCTTCCGCCGTTTGTTTTCCTTTACTTTGTTCGGTTCGTTTCTCTTTGCAACCGGAGTTCTTAAGTTGAACTTTCTGGTTCGATTTCTTGTTCAAGTTTTACCTGTGCATTAGATGAGTACTTATTGTATGCTTGTTGTTTGTCTGCGATAGATCACCCGGAGTGCGCCGCCTGTTATTTCGAATCTCTAGGTTTCGCGGATAATCAGCAAGGCAAGTAACACTTTGATCATACCTTCTCATTGCCCAGTTTTTATTGCATTAGATCAAATCCTCAAATATTGCATGATTAGGATCTAATTAAACTGTGGGATGGGAAGTAGATGAGGTAGTACCTATTACCTGTTTTACTTATGAAACCTTTGGGAGTTACTTCTACGTTTGCTTATTATGCCATGCTATGCTAGTAGACGTGGATTGGGTGAGTGATATCCATGACAGATGTGAGTATTGTAAATTAATGGTTTATCTAAGGTGGCAACTTAAACACACATCTGGGTGGATTGAGGCACCTGGTTTCTATCAGGACTTGCCTGTTTCTTTTTGGACCGCCACCCAGGCTCAAAGGGATCATAAGATCATTCATGCTAGTAACTTCCGTGTGCAGCCACAAGCCAATATGGGCTCTGGCATAGCTGACTAAGTCGTGCGAACTCTTACAGTGGTAGACTAGCAGATGTAGGGGATGTAGGTTGGTACGGTCTATCACAACGTAAGGTGCTAGCGCTTCTGAAAGACTATGTCTCGGTCATCCGTTTCTCAAACATCATGTAGTGCAAGAAATCAAACGGAGGCGATCGAGTCTTGTGGGGAAAAGTGCGCAAACCTCTGCAGAGTGTACAAACTAATCATGATTAGCCGTGTCCCCGGTTATGGACAACTTGAGTATCTAGTACTTGAATATCATGTGAATCTCATCATGTTACTTCTAATTAATATTGTTGGGTTTTAATTGTTCATTTAATTGGGATCGGAATGCTGTCAACCATTCTCGATGTTTAACAACCACCATGATAGTTAAATAAATTTATTCCTTTGCAGTAGGGAAAAACTGGCTTTACGCAAAACTGTAACCATAGAGCTTTCCACCAGCCATACATGCATATAGTATAGCTCATTACTGTTCATTACTCTCTATGTGTTACATTGCCAGCATATTCCATCTGCTGACCCGTTTTCGGGCTGCAACTTTCATGTTGCAGACTTTTCAGACAACGAGTAAGGTGCTTTTAGGTCGTGGTTCTATACTCAGTGATGCCGTTGGAGTTGATGGACTCACTTATCTTCTAAGTCTTCCGATGTTATCGTTATTATATGGCCTTAAGCCATATTTATTGTAATAAGTTCTCTTTGAGACACTGATGTAATAAGTGTGTGATTGCTACTCTATTATAAATCCTTCGAAGTACTGTGTGGTGTCAGCATTACTGATCTAGGGATGACACCGGAGCACAGAGACTTGACCATCTGAGGTCGGGTCGCTACAGAGATGGTATCAGAGCACACGCTGACTGTAGGACACGACCACTAAGTTAAAGCCCTAGATCACTATTCTCCTCTCATTTTCTAGCTCTTCATCTTTTCTACTCTTTTAGGATGACGGATGCGAAGATTAAGTACGCTCAACCGAATGAAGGCACACCTTTTGGATTTCACATGAAGGAAGTCACCAAGTACCTGAACATTGGACTACCAAGCTTCACCGGGACCTTCAACGCCACTCTGCCTGAAGAGGAGCGGCTGGAAGATTCAAGCTCACGTTTCGGGAAGGACATTCGCGCCAATCACGAAGCCCATAGATAGTGTTTTCAGTGCACCAACCTGGAGTCTGGGAAAGAGCATGGCAGCTCATATCACCATGGGACGCATTGGAGAAGTTTATCAAGAAGACCTCAAGGACACTATCTACCAGATTTGCGGACGCCGAGATGAACAATGGGAGATAGTCAGCACCAAGAAGGATAGATCCATTGCAGCTTTCATCCAGGAGTTAAACCAGCACATTCGACGCCAAGAGAACCAGATGTGCAATGATATGATAGAGTTGAAGAATGCGAAGGCAAGGATCATCGAGCTAGAAGGAGAACTGAAGGGTACACGCAAGGACTACATGGACGAGATCGTAGCTCTAGCAAGGCACAATGGCGATCTTAAGCAGGAGATTGAAGAACTCAAGGGGAAATTAGCATCCAAGAGGGAAGACAAGTACGTCGCATGTCCAGACAACTACATCATCATCGACGACACTGATTCGGAAGTGAACCCGACTTTGAAGACGAAGCTGGAGCAGACATCATGGAGTCTTCCACCGATTCAAATTTCTAGATGACCACCAAATATTAGTAGCATTTTCCCCATGTATACATTATAGTTCGAGCACTTTTGCGATAGTTCTAGACCGTTTGTATGCCCTTGTTTGAATTGAATGAAGTGATTTTGTGTGCATTTGCCTCATGTGCATTTGGGTAGTGTTTTCTCCTAGACCTCACTCTATTCTTAATTCTCATCTTTTCCAAACCCTCAGATGCCTCCGAGACGTGACAATGGATTTCCAGCGGAGCTCACTCAGTTGATCCAGCAGCAGAACCAATTGATGCAGTTGTTAGTCCAGAATCAGCAGAACAACAACAACAACAACAACAACAACAACAACAACAACAACAACAACAACAACAACAACAACAACAACAACAACAACAACAACAACAACAACAACAACAACAACAACAACAACAACAACAACAACAACAACAACAACAACAACAACAACAACAACAACAACAACAACAACAACAACAACAACAACAACAACAACAACAACAACAACAACAACAACAACAACAACAACAACAACAACAACAACAACAACAACAACAACAACAACAACAACAACAACAACAACAACAACAACAACAACAACAACAACAACAACAACAACAACAACAACAACAACAACAACAACAACAACAACAACAACAACAACAACAACAACAACAACAACAACAACAACAACAACAACAACAACAACAACAACAACAACAACAACAACAACAACAACAACAACAACAACAACAACAACAACAACAACAACAACAACAACAACAACAACAACAACAACAACAACAACAACAACAACAACAACAACAACAACAACAACAACAACAACAACAACAACAACAACAACAACAACAACAACAACAACAACCCTCCGCCGCCGCCACCTGTTGATCACCTAACCCGTTTCCTTAGGCTGAATCCGCCGGTGTTTTCCAGTAGCACCGAGCCAATAGTAGCAGACGATTGGCTCCGCAAGACAGGAAGGGAGTTGACCACTGCAGGATGCACAGATGTTGAGAAAGTGAAGTTTGCCACACATCAGCTTGACGGACCCGCGACAGCATGGTGGGAGAATTTCACAGCCACTTACCCAGTTGACACTGTCACATGGGATCAGTTTCAGCAAGCTTTCCGCACTGCCCATGTTTCAGCAGGAGCTATGGCCATGAAGAAGCGTGAGTTTCGCAACTTACGCCAAGGAGGAAGGATAGTTGGTCAGTACGTTGACGACTTCAGCAAGTTAGCACGTTATGCCCCAGATGACGTTGCTACGGATGCAGCTAAGCAGGAGAAGTTTCTGGAAGGACTGAATGATGAGCTAAGCATGCAGTTGATGGTAGCAAGTTTCAACAACTACCAGGAGTTGGTAGATCGTGCCATCATGATTGAAGGCAAGCAAAAGCAGATTGAGAACCGCAAGAGGAAATATGGACAAGGGAAGTATAAGTCTGGAGCCCAGCAGAAGCCCCGTTTTACCCCTAAACCGGGAGTTCAGTTTCAGCATACCCATGGAGGAGGTAGTTCGCACAACCATAATGGCCACAAGAATGGTAATGGGAATGGAGGAAGCAACGGCCAGAACCGTACCACCCCATCAACCCCAGCCAAGAGAGACCTAAGTCAAGTCACCTGTTTCAAGTGTTCCAAGACCGGACATTATGCCAATGAATCTCCCAAAGGCCAAAATGGAAATGGAAGATCAGGAAAGAAGCCGAACCCTTTCAACAGGGGACAGGTGAACCACGTTAATGTGGAGGAGGTTGAAGCTCAGCCTGATGCAGTAATCGGTAAGCTTTTGGTTAAGACATTTACTGCACTCGTTCTTTTTGATACTGGTGCATCACATTCATACATATCAAGGGGATTTGTGGATAAGTATAACCTGCCAACCCAAGCCCTTAGGTCACCCATGTTAGTAACCTCGCCTGGAGCAGAATATATGGCTAGTCGATGGTGTGATCGGTTACCATTAAGGATTGGTAACTATGTGTTTCCCTCAGACCTAATAGTACTGGAATCTCAAGGATTGGATGTGATATTATGCATGGATTGGTTGTCAAAGTATGAAGGGAACATTGAATGTGCCAGAAAGACAATTTTGCTTACAACGCCCGAAGGAAGAAGGATCAAGTATGTATCTCGACATACGCCAAACAGGACACAAGTAAATTCTTTATCAGGAGTTGTACCAGAGGAAGTACCAGTAGTAAAGGATTTTCCTGATGTATTTCCTGAGGAATTGCCAGGAATGCCACCTGATAGAGATATCGAGTTCTTAATTGAGCTTTTGCCAGGTACAGGCCCAATATCGAAGCAACCATACTGGATGCCAGCAAAGGATTTGGTAGAAATCAAGAAGCAGATTAAGGAGTTATTGGATAAAGGTTACATACGCCCAAGTTCCTCACCTTGGGGATCACCCGTACTTCTAGTGGAGAAGAAGGATGGATCATTAAGGATGGTTGTTGATTACCGTGGATTGAATGAAGTAACCATCAAGAACAAGTACCCACTGCCAATGATTAATGATATGTTTGATCGTTTGCAAGGAGCTAAGGTGTTTTCCAAGATCGATTTGCGATCAGGGTACCATCAGTTGAAGATTCGAGAGCAGGACATACCTAAGACAGCTTTTACCACGAGATACGGATTGTATGAGTATACCGTTATGTCATTTGGACTGACTAACGCACCTGCCTATTTTATGAACCTGATGAACAAGGTATTTATAAAGTTTTTGGATAAGTTCATCGTAGTGTTCATTGATGACATTCTGATTTTCTCAAGGAATGAAGAAGAGCATAAGGAACATTTGCGTTTGGTTTTGGAGAAACTAAGGGAGCATCAGTTATATGCCAAATTCAGCAAATGTGAGTTTTGGTTAAAGGAAGTTGGATTTCTTGGACATGTTATATCCGGAGAAGGGATAGCAGTAGACCCCAAAAAGGTTGAGACCGTAACCGAATGGGAAGCACCAACGACAGTTGGAGAGATCCGGAGTTTTCTTGGACTTGCAGGATACTACCGGAGATTCATTGAGAATTTCTCAAGGATTGCAAAGCCTATGACTGAATTGTTGAAGAAGGATACCAAGTTCAATTGGACTGAGGAATGTGAGGCCAGTTTTCAGGAGTTGAAGAAACGATTGGTTTCCTCACCAGTACTGATTCTGCCATATCAGAACAAGGATTATGAGGTGTATTGCGACGCTTCACGTCGAGGACTTGGAGCAGTACTTATGCAGGAAGGAAGAGTTGTTTCGTATGCCTCACGACAAATGAAACCTCATGAATTAAATTATGCTACGCATGATTTGGAGTTAGCAGCCGTAGTGCATGCATTGAAGACATGGAGACATTTTCTCATTGGAAATCATTGTGAGCTGTACACGGATCACAAGAGTTTGAAGTACATTTTCACGCAGAAGGAGTTGAACCTCAGACAAAGGAGATGGTTGGAACTCATCAAGGATTATGATATGAGATTGCATTACCATCCAGGAAAGGCTAATGTTGTAGCTGACGCATTGAGCCATAAGAGCCATGTCAATACATTGATGACCGGAGAGTTACAGAGGGAATTGGCCGAAGATCTTCGTGAGCTATGTTTGGAAATAGTTCCGAAAGGCTATGTAGCAGCATTGGAAATTCAGTCAACATTGATGGATAAAATCAGAGAGGCTCAGAAATCTGACAAGGAGATTGCTTCTATAAAGGAGAAAATGAGCCAAGGAAAAGCTAAGGGATTTCATGAGGATGAGCACGATACCCTATGGTTTGAGGACCGTGTATATGTGCCCAATGACCCGGAGATCAGGAAGTTGATTCTGCAAGAGGCACATGATTCACCCTATTCGATTCACCCAGGAAATACCAAGATTTATTTGGATTTGAAGGAAACATTCTGGTGGACCGGAATGAAGAAGGATATTGCAGCATATGTAGCAGTTTGTGATGTGTGTCATAGAGTGAAGACGGAACATCAGAAGCCAGCCGGATTGTTACAACCATTGCCGATACCCGAATGGAAGTGGGATAAGATAGGCATGGATTTTATCACAGGACTACCCAGGACGAAGGCAGGCTATGACTCGATATGGGTAGTAGTTGATCGTTTGACGAAGGTAGCACATTTCATCCCAGTTAAGACCACTTACACCAGTGCTAAGTTGGCAAAGATATACATGACTAGGATCATTTGTTTGCATGGAGTTCCGAGGAGTATCGTATCAGATAGAGGAACCCAATTTACCTCAAAGTTTTGGAATCAGTTGCATGAAACTTTGGGAACCAGACTAGAGTTCAGCACAGCTTTTCACCCACAGACAGATGGACAGACTGAGAGAGTCAATCAGATTTTGAGCCTGTGCACTAGATTATGGATCTAGTTGGGACGATAACTTGCCATATGCGGAGTTTTCTTATAACAACAGTTACCAAACGAGTTTGAAGATGGCACCTTTCGAAGCCTTATACGGAAGGAGGTGCAGGACACCGTTGTCATGGGATGAAGTTGGAAACCGTCAGTTCTTTGGACCAGATTTGATTAAGGAGTCTGAACAGAAGGTTAAGTTGATTCGCGATAGGCTCAAGGTAGCCCAATCCAGGCAGAAGAGCTACGCAGATTCTAAATGCAAGGAGACAGTTTACGAAGTCGGAGACAGAGTTTATCTTCGAGTATCCCCACTTCGAGGAGGTAAGCGATTTGGAGTTAAGGGAAAGTTAGCACCACGTTTCGTTGGACCGTATAAGATTTTGCAACGTATGGGAGAAGTCGCTTATAAGTTGGAATTACCAGAGGGACTGTCAGGAGTTCATGATGTATTCCATGTTTCTCAGCTAAAGAAATGTCACGCCCAGATGGCGGAGGTACCGCTAAGAGATACAGTGCCGCTTGAAGCGATTCAGTTGAAGGATGACTTAACGTATGAAGAGAAACCAGTCAAGATTCTCGATTATGCCAGCAGAGTTACCCGCAGCAAGGTTATCAAGTTTTGCAAAGTCCAGTGGAACCACCACTCAGAGGATGAAGCCACCTGGGAGAGAGAAGAAGATTTGCTCAAGGACCACCCTCACCTATTTTCTAGCCAACCCGAATCTCGAGGACGAGATTCATCTTAAGGGGGGTAGGTTTGTAACATCCCAAATTTCCAATTTGGAATGTCATACATTAGATCATCTTGCATAACATATTTTCTTGCATTTTGGTCGATCCTAGAAATTTCACGCAACTCAAGGACCCTCGGAGAGAGTTGGAGATTTCGTTATTTTCATATTTGAGTTTTCTCGAATTTTGAAAAGAGGATCATTTGATTTTATTTATTTCATCTTCAATTATTTTTCCAATATCAAAACATGAGAGAGGAATAATATGACTTTCCCAAATTTAGGAAAAATGAAGATTTAATAAATAAATCAAATTTTGGATTTTTCCGGAGTTTATTTGCATTTTATTTGGATTAGGGGAAAATGCGTGTTTTTAAAATATTGCATTTAGGCCCCGAGTAAAAGTTCATTTTGTTCGACTCATTTTTAGGAGTCGGGAAAAATTAACTTCGGGATTTTTTGGAGTTTGTTTAGATTTCCTTTTATTTGTTTTTCTGTGAGCGTATTTATTTTTAAAAAAATCCGCAGCGCCCGACTGGGCCAAGGGCCCAGCCGAGCCGGCCCATGTTGCCGCCCCTCCCCGCGCGCGCCCGCGCGCCGCCGCTGTCGGCCGAATCCGAGGAGGATTCCTCCTCCCCCCCTTGCCTTGCCCCCTCCCCCAAGCCACCTCCCCTCCCCCTCATAAATACCCCCCCTCTCTCCTCTCCTCCCCATACCGCCGCGCCCCGCCCCCGCAGCGGCAGCAGCAGCAGCAGCGCCCGTCGCCGCCGCCGCCAGCGCCCGCCGCCGCCCGCGCCCCGCCTCGCCCCGCGCCACCCCGGCGCCCGCCGGAGCCCCTCGCCGCCGAGGTAGCCCCCGCGCCGCGCCAACCCCACCCCCCCTCGGTTCGGTTTTTTTTATAAAAACCGTTCCGGTTTCTTTTCGTTTTGTTGTTTCGGTTTTTTTTCGAAACCCTAGATCGGTTTTCGTTTTTCTTTCGGTTTAGTTGTTTAGCGAGCGTTCGCCGGACCGTTCGTCTTAACGAACGTGATCACCGGTTATTCTCGGTTAACGAACGTCCGTTCGTTTAACCGTTCGCCGTTTTTCTTTTTCGTCGGATTTATTCCGCGATTGTCTGAATCGCGATTTCAGATCCGATCTTCTTTCTAGTTTATCTTCTCGCTCGTTTATCGGAATCACGTGATTCAAGCGCCTGGAGTTTCGTTTCGAAACCGCCGTTCCGAATAATCAACTTATACAAGTTTTTGCTACTGTAAAATTTGACCTAGTTTCAATTTGCTAGAACCGAGTTGTTTTCTTCCGTCGTTTGTTTTCCGTTACTTTGTTCGGTTCGTTTCTCTTTGCAACCGGAGTTCTTAAGTTGAACTTTCTGGTTCGATTTCTTGTTCAAGTTTTACCTGTGCATTAGATGAGTACTTATTGTATGCTTGTTGTTTGTCTGCGATAGATCACCCGGAGTGCGCCGCCTGTTATTTCGAATCTCTAGGTTTCGCGGATAATCAGCAAGGCAAGTAACACTTTGATCATACCTTCTCATTGCCCAGTTTTTATTGCATTAGATCAAATCCTCAAATATTGCATGATTAGGATCTAATTAAACTGTGGGATGGGAAGTAGATGAGGTAGTACCTATTACCTGTTTTACTTATGAAACCTTTGGGAGTTACTTCTACGTTTGCTTATTATGCCATGCTATGCTAGTAGATGTGGATTGGGTGAGTGATATCCATGACAGATGTGAGTATTGTAAATTAATGGTTTATCTAAGGTGGCAACTTAAACACACATCTGGGTGGATTGAGGCACCTGGTTTCTATCAGGACTTGCCTGTTTCTTTTTGGACCGCCACCCAGGCTCAAAGGGATCATAAGATCATTCATGCTAGTAACTTCCGTGTGCAGCCACAAGCCAATATGGGCTCTGGCATAGCTGACTAAGTCGTGCGAACTCTTACAGTGGTAGACTAGCAGATGTAGGGGATGTAGGTTGGTACGGTCTATCACAACGTAAGGTGCTAGCGCTTCTGAAAGACTATGTCTCGGTCATCCGTTTCTCAAACATCATGTAGTGCAAGAAATCAAACGGAGGTGATCGAGTCTTGTGGGGAGAAGTGCGCAAACCTCTGCAGAGTGTACAAACTAATCATGATTAGCCGTGTCCCCGGTTATGGACAACTTGAGTATCTAGTACTTGAATATCATGTGAATCTCATCATGTTACTTCTAATTAATATTGTTGGGTTTTAATTGTTCATTTAATTGGGATCAGAATGCTGTCAACCATTCTCGATGTTTAACAACCACCATGATAGTTAAATAAATTTATTCCTTTGCAGTAGGGAAAAACTGGCTTTACGCAAAACTGTAACCATAGAGCTTTCCACCAGCCATACATGCATATAGTATAGCTCATTACTATTCATTACTCTCTATGTGTTACATTGCCAGCATATTCCATCTGCTGACCCGTTTTCGGGCTGCAACTTTCATGTTGCAGACTTTTCAGACGACGAGTAAGGTGCTTTTAGGTCGTGGTTCTATACTCAGTGATGCCGTTGGAGTTGATGGACTCACTTATCTTCTAAGTCTTCCGATGTTATCGTTATTATATGGCCTTAAGCCATATTTATTGTAATAAGTTCTCTTTGAGACACTGATGTAATAAGTGTGTGATTGCTACTCTATTATAAATCCTTCGAAGTACTGTGTGGTGTCAGCATTACTGATCCAGGGATGACACCGGAGCACAGAGACTTGACCATCTGAGGTCGGGTCGCTACAGGTGTCCTTGGATTATCTTGGGGTGCCATGGGCATCCCCAAGCTTAGGCTTTTGCCGCTCCTTGTTCCATAATCCATAAAAAGAACTCACCCAAAACTTGAAAACTTCACAACACAAAACTCAATAGAAATCTCGTGAGCTCCGTTAGAGAAAGAAAACATAAAACTACTTCAAGGTACTATAATGAACTCATTCTTTATTTATATTGGTGTTAAACCTACTGTATTCCAAATTTTCTATGGATTATAAACTATTTTACTAACCATAGATTCATCAAAATAAGCAAACAACACACAAAAACAGAATCTGTCAAAAACAGAACAGTCTGTAGTAATCTGTAACTAACGCAAACTTCTGGAACTCCAAAAAATTTACCAAAATTATATGACCTAGACAATTTGTTTATTGATCAGCAGCAATTGGAATCAGTATTTTATCACGTTCTGATGATTTTTAATAATTCGTGCACTGAATGCAAAGTTTCTGGAAATTAAGCAAGATCAAATAACTGTCATCCAAGAAGATCCAATAGGTCTAGCTTGGCACAAACACTAATTAAAACACAAAACCACATCCAAACAGAGGGTAGATGGGTTATTTATTCCCTAACAGATGAAAAACTAAAAAAACTAAAAATAAAATTGGGTTGCCTCCCAACAAGCGCTATCGTTTAACGCCCCTAGCTAGGCATAAAAGCGAGGATAGAAGTAAGTTGTGCCGTAGTAATAAGATAGATTGGTGAAGCTCATTTCATATTCTCTATGTTTGGCAGCAAGTTTTCTTTTAGTCAAGCAAAATTAATCAAAAGGGCTAAATTTAATTGGGCAAAAATCCCCAAGATCAACTTTAGGAGATATAGGTTCCTCTTTCGGCCCTTCATAATGCACAACCAATTCATCATTATAAGCGTTCTTTTGACAGAACCTTGTGAGCCTACACTCAAGAGAGTATCCTAGATCATTGTTTCGAATATCCAAATCATCATTAAGTTCAGAGATTCTATCAATTAAAATATTGGTCGGCACCTTTTTCTAAGGTTTCCATCGAAAGCAACATAGTCAAGAGATTGAAAGCGCATAATTTCTTCTTGATCAAAAAGGATAGATTCTATGGGAGGACGGCCAGCATCCATCCTATAATGCGCAAAGATTTCTTTGGATTCTTTTATTATAAATATGAATTCATGAGCCAAAAATATAGTAGCGGCACGCTTAACAGAGGAGTGTTCGATATTAGAAAATTCTAGGAAAATTCTTTGTATAGAAGGGTGCATATGCATAAATTGCCTTTCAAGTTCAACAATAAGCATGACAATAGCATCCGCTAGACTACTAGTTCTATGGAGAATAGAACCGCCCACAGAGGGCAAAGCACCGGCACAAGTAAAGAAATCTTGAATAACTCCTTTTCCAATAATATTACCACTACCGATTCGAAATCTTTTAGCATGGTAGGTAGGGGCTTCTTCAGCAGGAGCATCAGAATTTTCCATAATATTGTTATCGCCCATATCGGCGATAACTTCCCCAATTTCAGACATAGCGACAAGCAAGCAATCCAACACACGAGCAAACAAAAAGGCAAGCGAGAAAAAAGGCAAACAGAGAAGGAGAAGGGGCAGGAGAAAGAGAGGGCGAATAAAACAGCAAGGGTGAAGTGGGGGAGAGGAAAACAAGAGGCAAATGGCAACTAATGTAATGCGAGAGATAGGGATTGTGATGGGTACTTGGTATGTTGACTTTTTGCGTAGACTCCCCGGCAACAGCGCCAGAAATTCTTTTTGCTACCTCTTGAGCTTGCGTTGGTTTTCCCCGAAGAGGAGAGGATGATGCAGCAGAGTAGCGTAAGTATTTCCCTCAGTTTTTGAGAACCAAAGTATCAATTCAGTAGGAGGCCATGCTCAAGTCCCTCGTACCTGCACAAATCGATAGCAACTCGCAACTAACGCGATTAGGGGTTGTCAATCCCTTCACGGTCACTTACGAGAGTGAGATCTGATAGAGATAATATTTTTGGTATAAAGATGCAAAGTGAAAAGTAAAAGGCAAAGTAAAAACAAAACAAGATTAAAGTGATGGAGATTGGTATGATGAGAATAGACCCGGGGGACATAGGTTTCACTAGTGGCTTGTCTCAAGAGCATAAATTTTCTACGGTGGGTGAACAAATTACTGTTGAGCAATTGACAGAATTGAGCATAGTTATGAGAATATCTAGGCATGATCATGTATATTGGCATCACATTCGTGACAAGTAGATTGAAACGATTTTGCATCTACTACTATTACTCCACTCATCGACTGCTATCCAGCATGCATCTAGAGTATTAAGTTAAAAACAGAGTAACGCTTTAAGCAAGATGACATGATGTAGAGAGATAAATTCATGCAATATGAAATAAACCCCATCTTGTTATCCTTGATGCCAACGATACAATACGTGCCTTGCTGCCCCTTCTGTCACTGGGAAAGGACACTGCAAGATCGAACCCAAAGCTAAGCACTTCTCCCATGGCAAGAACTACCAATCTAGTCGGCCAAACCAAACGAATAATTCGAAGAGACTTGCAAAGATAACCAATCATACATAAAAGAATTCAGATAAGATTCAAATATTGTTCATAGATAGACTTGATCATAAACCCACAATTCATCGGTCTCAACAAACACACCGCAAAAGAAGAAGATTACATCGAATAGATCTCCACAAGAGAGGGGGAGAACATTGTATTGAGATCCAAAAAGAGAGAAGAAGCCATCTAGCTAATAACTATGGACCCGAAGGTCTGAGGTAAACTACTCACACTTCATCGGAGAGGCTATGATGATGTAGAAGCCCTCCGTGATGATGGCCCTCTCCGGCGGAGCTCCGGAACAGGCCCCAAGATGGGATCTCATGGATACAGAAAGTTGCGGCGGTGGAATTAGGTTTTTGGCTCCTGTTCTGATCGTTTTGGGGTACGTGGATATATATAGGAGGAAGGAGTATGTCGGTGGAGCACCGAGTGGCCCACGAGGCAGGGGCGCGCCCTGTAGGGGAGGGCGCCCCCCACCCTCGTGACCGCCTCTGGTACTTCTTGGAGTAGGGTCCAAGTCTCCTGGGTCATAATTGGGAAGAAAATCACGTTCCAGAAAGGATTTTTCTGTTTGGACTCCGTTTGATATTTCGTTTCTTCGAAACACTGAAAGGGCAAAAAACAACAATTCTGGGTTGGGCCTCCGGTTAATAGGTTAGTCCCAAAAATAATATAAAAGTGGAAAATAAAGCCCAATATAGTCCAAAATAGTAGATAATATAGAATGGAGAAATCAAAAATTATAGATACGTTGGAGACGTATCAATGCCCCGGATGGCATCCCCTCTTTCTTCTTCGTTCATCGGTAACCTTACTTGGAGCTATATTTTTATTCACCACATGATATGTGTTTTGCTTGGAGCGTCATTTCATTTTATTTTGTTTTGCTTTCTGTTTGAATAATATCCCAAGATCTGAAATTCTTAAATGTTAGAGAGTCTTCACATAGTTACATAATTATTCAACTACTCATTGATCTTCACTTAAATCTTTTGGAGTAGTTTCTCGTTTGCTCTAGTGCTTCACTTATATCTTTTAGAGCACGACGGTAGTTTTATTTTGAAGAAATAGATGAACTCTCATGCTTCACTTATATTATTTTGAGAGTCCTGAACAGCACGGTAATTTGCTTTGGTTATGCAATTAGTCCTAATATGATGGGCATCCAAGATGGGTATAATAGAAACTTCCATATATAGTGCATTGAATACTATGAAAACTTTGATACTTGATGATTGTTTTGAGATATGAAGATGGTGATATTAGAGTCATGCTAGTTGAGTAATTATGAATTTGAGAAATACTTGTGTTGAGTTTGCAAGTCCTGTAGCATGCACGTATGGTAACCGTTGTGTAACAAATTTGAAGCATGAGGTGTTTCTATGATTGTGCTCCTTATGAGTGGCGGTCGGGGACGAGCGATGGTCTTTTCCTACCAATCTATCCCCCTAGGAGCATGCGCGTAGTGCTTGGTTTTGATGACTTGTAGATTTTTGCAATAAGTATGTGAGTTCTTTATGACTAATGTTGAGTCCATGGATTATACGCACTCTCACCCTTCCATCATTGCTAGCCTCTTTGGTACCATGTGTTGCCCTTTCTCACCTTGAGAGTTGGTGCAAACTTCGCCGGTGCATCCAACCCCCGTGATACGATACGCTCTATCACACATAAACCTCCTTATATTTTCCTCAAAACAGCCACCATACCAACCTATTATGGCATTTCCATAGCCATTTCGAGATATATTGCCATGCAACTTTCCACCATTCTGTTTATTATCACACGCTTCATCATTGTCATATTGCCTTGCATGATCATGTAGTTGACATCGTATTTGTGGCAAGGCCGCCATGCATAATTTTGTTCTAGCATTCATATAGAGTTATATTTTGTTCTAGCATCAAGTTGTAATCATTGAGTTGTAAATAAATAGAAGTGTGATGATCATCATTAATAGAGCATTGTCCAAAAAAAAGAAAGGCCAAATAAAAAAATAAAAAAATAAAGGCAAAAAAAGGCCCCAAAAAAAGAAAAGAAATAAAAAGGGACAATGCTACTATCCTTTTTTCCACACTTGTGCTTCAAAGTAGCACCATGATCTTTATGATAGAGAGTCTCTTGTTTTGTCACTTTCATATACTAGTGGGAATTTTTCATTATAGAACTTGGCTTGTATATTCCAACAATGAGCTTCCTCAAATGCCCTAGGTCTTCGTGAGCAACCAAGTTGGATGCACACCCACTTAGTTTCTTTTGTTGAGCTTTCATACATTTATAGTTCTAGTGCATCTGTTGCATGGCAATCCCTACTCCTTGCATTGACATCAATTGATGGGCATCTCCATAGCCCGTTGATTAGCCGCGTCAATGTGAGACTTTCTTCTTTTTGTCTTCTCCACACAACCCCCATCATCATATTCTATTCCACCCATAGTGTTATGTCCATGGCTCACGCTCATGTATTGTGTGAAAGTTGAAAAAAGTTTGAGAATACTAAAGTATGAAACAATTGCTTAGCTTGTCATCGGGGTTGTCCATGATGAGAGCATTTTGTGTGACGAAGATGGAGCATGGCCAAACCATATGATTTTATAGGGATGAGCTTTCTTTGGCCATGTTATTTTGATAAGACATAATTGCTTGGTTAGTATGCTTGAAGTATTATTATTTTTTATGTCAATATTAAAATTTTGTCTTGAATCTTATGGATCTGAATATTCTTGCCACAATAAAGAAAATTACATTGATAAATATGCTGCATAGCATTCCACATCAAAAATTCTGTTTTTATCATTTACCTACTCGAGGACGAGCAGGAATTAAGCTTGGGGATGCTTGATATGTCTCCAACGTATCTATAATTTTTTATTGTTCCATGCTATTATATTATCCATCTAGGATGTTTTATATGCATTTATATTCTACTTTATATGATTTTTCGGACTAACCTATTAACCTAGAGCCCAGTGCCTGTTTTTGTTTTTTCCTTATTTTGGAGTATTGCAGAAAAGGAATACCAAACGGATTCCAATTGACTTGAAACTTCACGGAGATTATTTTTGGACCAGAAGAAGCCCACGGAGTATCGGAGACTGGCCAGAAGAGTCCCGAGGCACCCACGAGGGTGGGGGCGCGCCCTACCCCCCTGGGCGCTCCCCCTACCTCGTGGCCGCCTCGGAGACCCCACCTAACTTGTTCCCGACGCCAAAACCTCTTATATATATACAGAAACCCCCAGAACATAACCTAGATCGGGAGTTCCATCGCCGCAAGCCTCTGTAGCCACCAAAAACCAATCGAGACCCTGTTCTGGCACCATGCCGGAGGGGGGATCCCTCAACGGTGGCCATCTTCATCATACCGGCGCTCTCCATGACGAGGAGGGAGTAGTTCACCCTCGGGGCTGAGGGTATGTACCAGTTGTTATGTGTTTGATCTCTCTGTCTCTCGCGTTCTTAATTTGCCACGATCTTGATGTATGTCTTGCATGTGCTTATCTGTGGTGACAATGGGTTATTCACGTGATCTACTTGATGTATGTTTTGGTGATCAACTTGCGGGTTCCGTGATCTTGTGAACTTATGCATACACTACAAAAAAAATACACTTCCGTGATGATACGTGTTTGTCACAGTAGGTCATGGTTTTTGTCATGCATGTACATCCATGACAAATTTATGACAGAATCAAGATAGTCATACCTGTGTTGTCGTAGAAGTGTTCCATGACATTACCAAAATTATCATCACAGAAGTGTCCACTTCCATGACGCTAAATCGCGCGTCACAGAAGTGCTTTCGTCAAGGGTGACCGACACGTGGCATCCACCGTAACGGAACGCCGTTAAGCTATCGGGTCGGGTTTTGGATCTGATAACCCGTTAACAGCCCCAACCAATGGGGATTTTCCACGTGTAAAATCCTCATTGGTTGGAGGAAACACGTGTCGGCTCATCGTTGGGACAGATGTCAACCACTCATTACACGGAAGGCGCCTATGATACGTCGACACGTGGCACGGCCCAATAGAGGCCCATTCCTGTGAAAAGGCCGGCCCGTTTGACTTGGTCAAAAGCTGGCGGGCCGGCCCATGGAAAGCCTGTTAACGGCCTGTTCGAATATAGCCCATTTACAGCCCGCTAACCCAAGGCCCATTACGCCCTATCCGAATTAGGCCCAGTAGCGTCATCTGGGCCATCCAATATGATTCCAGCCCGTTTTCACTTCTGGCCCATGTATGGCCCATGACGTCTTTCGGCCCATATGAGGCCCTATGTAACTCTTGGCCTATTAACGGCCCGTGGTGAAACTGGCCCGTAATGAACAGTGTATCACTTTACACCCATTAACGGCCCGTGGTGAAACTGGCCCATAATGAATAGTGTATAACTTTATACCCATTAACGGCCCGTTATTCCGTTGGGCCGTTTCCAGCCCATGTTATCTTTCGGCCTTCTCAGAGCGCATTTATTCTTGGGCTCATTTCCAGCATTCGTTTACTTATGGCCCGTTACTGTCATTTCCTGCTTGTGGGCCAAATTCAGCCCGTGGTTACAGTCGGCCCGTTTGTGGTCTGTTAATTCGTTGGGCCATTTTCATAGCATCATCAAATACGTCCTATTAACGATGGCCCGTTATGGTCGACCCATGAACGGACGATTCCAACTCTAGCCCGTTTACGGCCATAATGCCGCCTGTTATTGGCCCATGTTTAGCAAATCGATCATAAGGCCCGTATAAGGCCCATTGATGATACGGCCCATAGAAGGCCCATTGTTTCTACGGCCCGTAGAAGGCCCATTGTTTCTACGGCCCGTAGAAGGCCTACTGTTTCTACGGCCCGTAGAAGGCCCACTGTTTCTACGGCCCATAGGAGGCCTAGTGTCACTACAGTAAATATTAGCCCATGGTTATTGTGGCCTAGTTTTAAAAAATATGTTATTGCAGCCACTAGCAAACCGTGGAAAAAGAACTGCACTGACTACAAGCAAACAAATAAACAAGACAACAAGGAAATAAATAAGCAAGCAACTTATGCTAGGCTATCACGGCTTTTACACATATTACATCCACCGGGCATCAAAGTTTGCCACTAGTGCAAATATAGGGAACACAGCAGCATATAAACGCCGCAGCAAAACAAGTCCAGAACTGAAACCACTTCAAAAGAGCTCAAGAAACAATATCCTGGGTACCCATAATGCTGGCAAGATGCTTAGCAAGCTTATTAACTTTCTCTTGTTTGGCGCTTAAATCCTCCAGCGCTTGCTGTTGCACAAGAAAGTACACATCTGAATTCTGCAGGGACTTCCTCAGTCCTTCGGCTTCTTGCCGCAGCACAGCTGACTGATGCCTTTCAGCTTGTAGCTGAGACTAAAGAAGCCGAAGTGATTCAGGCAGCGAGTTCGAAGAGCTTGTGCCAGCGGTACTGGCCAGTAACTCGAACACTGCATCAACGCAGGACTGTGGGGTTTTCTCACTCTCTACACGATCGTTTTTATCAGCATTACTTTCTCTACCATTGCATAGTGGGGTGCTCTTCTCCAATATTATGTTTGCATACTACAAGAGAAACAAGCAGACACATCACAGGTTTAGCTTGTAGTATACGAAACTCATTTTGGTAAACTGGTTCAGTAGTAAGGTGGACAGGATAACAGCATGAAACAAACATATATCTATGTACTATGGTCACTGTATTGTCCATATCATTCTAGTTTATGTTCCCTAATCAAGATAGAGACACAGTTCAACTCATATACTTTTAAGACACAACAACATAGATAGAATATAAGTGTGAGAAACTACACACCATTGGCAGCACTTGTAATGTGCATCACATGAGAACATAACTGTTTATGCAACTTAAACTGAAATCAACATAGAGCAAGAAGTTAGAACAGCAATCCAGTTAAAGAAATAGGTTTAAAACATACCTGTTGCACCATTGGAGTTTCAGTTGGATCCTTCAAATTCGAAAGTAGTTGGTATGAGTAAATACAGTGATGCAACAGCAAAGGAGTATGGACCATAGCTACGGAATCTGACCTGAGAATAGTTGCTCTTCTGCTTTAAAAGTGGAGTTTGGGTTAGCTATGGTGGTCATCGTGCTTTGGGCACTGCAGTAGCTTTACAAACTGCTTGTGTGGGGGTACTCTGTGGTGGACATGGTGCTTTGTCAACTATAAGTGGGTTACTATCCGCTGGGGTTGCGGTTAGATGGGTTGTAGCTGGTTCTCTGCCCAACGGTGTAAGTGTGCAATCTGGAAGAGTCTCGATTATGTGTGGTGGGGCTAGTTTGTGGGCCAGTACAACCATGGTTCTATCTGCATCAATGGGTAGCACTGTCTTTTGTGAAGAACGGGTTTTTGATCCCTTAGATACTGACATCACTCCCTCCAATTCAAATGGCTGATAAACAAGAAAAGAAATTGAACGTACAGACATTTTATGATAGACAGATGTGGTCACATGTATGTTGTCTAACCAAACAGGACAACATGACACAATTTCACATATATGATGCCTAACTAAACAGGATAGCATGACACCGTTTCAGATATATGATGGATAACTTAATAGGATATAATGGCATAATTCAACATATGATGAGTACCTAAACAGGATGACATGACAAAACTATATGATGTCTTTCTAAAATAGGTTGGGATGAAATAATTCACATACATGTTGTCTAAGTATATAGGATGGCATGATATAATTGACATAATTGATTCATATACTAAGCAGCTGGCACTCGCATGTATGATCTCTAAACTACGCAGATAGAATTCAATAGTGTGCATATGATGTCTAAACTAAGCAATGCAAAACACCATATGCATCATATGAGAAATATAAACATTGCAACTTAGAGCATACACCTCAGGTGGGATATAGGACCGGTAATCTGTCTCTTAATCCTCCTATGAGGAGCTCCCTGTAACCATCAAGATATATGCTTCAACAGGTACCATTGCCTGCTCTAAAGACCTTGTTTTCACTCCAGATTTTTCCATAACCAGCTCAAATGGCTGATACACATGAAGAGTAGTTCAATATACACAGATTGTCGACAAATGGAATACGTAATGAAAAAAAAAGATGGCATGAGATAATTCACATATATGATGCCTGGCTCCATGGCGGTGCATAATTCACATATATGATAACTGGCTGAAAAACATGGCATAGCATAATTCACATATCTGATATAGAAAGCAAACAGGAGGCATTCACACAAAGTATGTCTAATCTAAGCAGATGGCATGGCAATGCAAGATATGCAAGATATGAGCAATATAACCCAGCCAAGTTAGAGCATGCACCTCGGGGGGGGGGGATACGACTGATCATCTCTCTCTGAATCCTCCTCTGAGGAGCTATCTGTAACCAGCAAGAAATCTGCATCGACAGGTAGCACTGACTGCTTAGAAGACCTTGTTTTCACTCCACATTTTCCCATGACCGACTCAAATGGCTGATGCACAGGAAGAGTAGATGAATGTATAAACATTGTTGCCAAATGGAATACATTATGGGAAAAAATATGGCACGATACAATTCACATATACGATGACTGGCTAAACAGGATGGCATTGCATGATTCACGTATATGATGCCTGGCTAAAGAAGATGGCATTGCATAATTCCCATATACTCCCTCCATTCCTAAATATTTGTATTTTTAGAGATTTCAAATGGACTACCACATACGGATGTATAAATACATATTTTAGAGTGTAGATTCACTCATTTTGTTCCGTATGTAGTCACTTGTTGAAATCTCTAAAAAGACAAATATTTAGGAATGGTGGGAGTATGATATAGAAACCAAACAGGTGGCATTCACACAAAGCAAATCTAAACTAAGCTGATGACATATAAGATGTATAATGTAAGCAATGCAAGGCGCCATATGCATGATATGACCAACATCAGCATGCCAGGTTAGAGCAAACACCTCAGGTGGTAAACAGGCGTGGTCGGCTCCTTCTGAATCTCCATCTGAACAGTTATCTTCCTATGGAATACAATCTGGAAATGCAAGAGGGGGGCACTTCGCCCACCATGGAGCGGCGTCTGCATGACATTATATTCGCACGCAACGGTTTTCTCTTTTTCTCTACATGTTCAGTACGATTGTGTACAATATCTGACATGCATAATTAAAAAATAGTTAGATTTTGTAAGGCCTAAGGGGTGCATGCAAAAATCAACATTGATGGTAGCAAACGAGTGGATGGATCCAAAACTAATGATAGCAGGTAGATTATAGCTTCAGTTTAAAAAGATAGACAATGTATCATCTATTGTTTGTTGCCCACCCAACATGAACCACATAGAAGACCCCAGATGAACCAGATAGTAGACAGATACTATTCCTTGCTGGCTCGATATGAGACCCATGGGCAATTCGAAACTCAAGATTGAACGATAAACTAGCAGGTAATAATAACCGATGTATAACGTAAGCAAACACGAAAGACTGCGACCTCTCTTCCGGAACTGTGTAGCCCTCAGGTTCATCTGCTCAGTCGGTGATGGTAATGCGGTTGGCGTGGCTGCCGGCAACGGGGAAGATGATCTGAGGCAGCGAAAGGAAGTCTGCAGGGGGGATCTCTGCTGCAGTGAACGCTTCTGTCGATGGTGTACCTCAAGTGGGGTGGATGACAGCACGGCAGGAGCAGGACATAACACACAGAGTTTTCTTTGACGCCTATCTGAAAATGAAGTAAATCTGTAAGGGCTCCTTAGAATTGGAGGATTCTATAAACGCAGGGACAGGAAAAACACAGGAATAGGATAGGAATGCACGTGCAAAACAGAGCATTTGGGAACATAGGATTTCAGTCAACCTGTGTATTTGGCTCACATGAATTGGAAGAACAGAGGAATGGATAAACAAAGTGATGCGACGAGTGTACAACCTCTTTGGCATAGCCTTGTGGACCACAACATCATTGGGTTGGACATGGAGGATGGTGATGATGCTGGTGTGACTGTCGGAGGCGGGGAAGAAGATCCGAGGCCTCTGGAAACGGCGCCGAGGGTACTGCTCCACTGTGATGGACGGTTCCGTCGTTGGAGCAGCTCCGCTAAGGTGTACGGCGACGAGGCTGAAGCATGACAAGATAGACAACGTTAATCTGAAGTGGGACCCTAATATCATCTGCAATAGATGATGTAAAATACATCACCAAAAAGTGCTAGATGTAAAACGCATCAGCCGCGCCATGGCCGCTCTGACAGATGTTGTAAGTACTGTTCACTCTGAACTTAACTAAAGAAAATGAACTTCATAGTCGAAACTGAATTTTACTGTCGAAACTGACTAAACTAGTAACAGAGCATTGCAATAGATGTTTAGGGCGTTCGAGCACTATTAGCAGAGAAGCAGTGATCTAAATCAGCAGACGCTCGAGAAGGGAACGCACTAGCAGAGAGCAAGTCGTGCAGTAGCCCCGCGAGCGAGTGCTAAAGCAGCAACTCCTGTAGCTGCCGGAGGTCGTGCAACAGCAGCAGCAGCGCAAGGGAGAGCAAGAGTAGAGCAGTAGCACGAACGAAAGAAGGAGCAGTGCAGCAGCGCGACCGACAGCAAGAACAGAGCTGCAGCACGAGCGAGAGCCGGAGCAGCTGCAGCTAGTGTCATTGTGGAAGTCGCCGCCGAGGAAGCAACGACATGGGGGAGAGTCGTCGTGGATGATGTGGCCGGCGACGGCGCCGTCGATGGAGACACGCCATGTCTGCTCGGTATCGAACACCGGCAACCCCATGAGATCGAATAAAAGATAAAATGTAGTGGTGAGTGCAGAACCTCCTTGGTGGCGCCGAGTTGGCCTCAGCTTCATCAGAGAAATTGGTGAGGGTGTTGCAATTCCGGTGGGGCAGGTCAAGACGATGTTGTGGGGATTGAGGCGGCGCGATAGACGAGGCGAACGTCGGGGCAGCTCCTCGGAGGTGGAGGACGGGGCGGCTGATCCGGCGGGATGACGAGATCGACAACGGATCCTCATCCGGTGCGGTGGATGAGGGACGGCGAGCTGTTGCGGTGGATGACATAGTCGGGGAAGAGTCTCCGGCTGGGCGGCGGTCGGGAGGCCGACGGAGGAGCGTGGGGTTTCGTGGGTTTTGGCGGCCTTGGTGTACGAATGGGGGGCGAAGGGGGAGGGGGGAGCCAAGCTTAGGGACGCGCTTGTCCGAAATGTAGGGTAAGTTACCAGCGTACCCCCACCGGTTTTGACACCGCGACATGGAGCTTCATCTCCGGCTGAGGGGTAGAAGGGGGATTTTGCGTGTCTGGGCTGCAGGAGCGATTTCGTATGAGGAGGGAGTTCTCGAGCGCGTCCAAATTTCGGGATAACAAGGCGCGGCGCGGGTTGAAGAAGCGGGAGTTTCAAAGCAGGTGAGACAAAAGATACTCGAGCTTGAAAATTTCGGGATAACAAGGTGCGGATTCCTTGTTCGGCAGAACAAACTTAACATGTAAAAAAATAATTCATACAAGACACAAGAGAGTCATGTCCCCTTTTACTATATTGCTATAGATTCCATTGAAAAAACTACAAGAAAAATGTAAAAAAATCGAGAGAACAAGACTACCCTTCACAGTACCAAATCGATTCACACTTCCCTCAACAACAACAAAAAACAAATCAATTCCCACCAAAGAAAGAGTAATGTCCCTTTTTATATGATTACAGATGCCATGATCTCGAATTTCAATTTTTGAATCCATGTTATGTTGAATTCGAATATATCGTTAGGTGACCTTGCGGTTTATAATTGATGTAGTCGTACATTTTGATCTTCCATCATATATGAACATTTTACTCCACCATGTGAACATATATATTGTCGTCTACCATATGGACTAAATTTGAATCAATTTTCCTTATTTGAATACGATTGTTGTCAAGTTATACAATAATTTAAATATTATCTTGATAACAAAAAACATGCATATAGCAGTAATCATATTTCACTATGAAATACATGTACCATACGCTCTCCAATTCAAATATTTGTATCCATTTTATGTTGAATTCAAATCATAGTACATTATTGGTCTAGGTAGCGAGATGTTTGGGATAATCTAAACCCTGTTTTCATACGTATAATTTTTGGCTGAATTGTGACAAGTTTTCATATAAGCCTCTTGCAAAATCGGAGATTCTCTCAACAAGCCTCGTGGTTCCGAGAGGGAACATGTCACCTTTGTGTGCAAAACGATATACGCTGCCTCACCCCCTGATTTTATTTACAGAGGCAACATAGAACTATATGAGTGCCCTGTTAAATTTTGGAATTATTTCGGGTTCATTTGGCCTTTTTATACATTAATTGAGTTTCTGGACTTTTAATGTGCATAATCTAAATATGAATTACATGCACATGCTCCGGTGCACCAAAGTGGGTTGAAAAATCATATGTGTGTCCTTGGTTGAATTTCTAGGTCCCATGGAAGAAATGAGAATGAAATTCAAATATCTGGGCGCCATGACTCGGCCGAGAACATCGAGAAACTTTGGTTTTAAATTCATGTAAATCCAAAACTCGCATGGAAATCATGAAACTTGGCATGGTGTCATGTCATGGCACTAACATGTTGTGGTCAAAAATTGGGCCAATTTGGAAGCTCGTGGTTCTAAGAGGTAACGTGCCACCTTTGAGTGTGAAATGATATACGCTGCCCCCCCCCCTTGAGTTTCTTAACAAAGGCAACATAGAACTACATTAGTGCCCTGTTAAGTTTTGGAATTATTCCGGGTTCGTTTGTTGTTTTTTATACATTAATTGAGTTTCTAGTCATTTAATGTGCATAAGTCAAATTTGAAATACAAGCACATGCTCTCATGCACCGAAGTTGGTTGAAAAATCACATTTGTGTCCTCGGGTGAACTTCTAGGTCCCATGCAAGAAATGAGAATAAAATTAAAACATCTGGGCATCATGGCTAGGTCGAGAACGTTGAGAAACTTGGTTTTAAAATTCTTGTAAATCCAAAACACGTCTGAAAATCATGAAACTTGGCATGGATGTCATGTCATGGTACTACCATGTTGTGGTAAAAAATTTGGCCGAATAGGAACAAATTTTGGTATAAGCTTCTTGCAAACCCAAGCTTCTCTCAAGAAGGCTCGTGGTTCTGAGAGGGAACGTGCCACCTTTGAGTGCGAAACGATATACGTTGTCCCCCTTGAGTTTATTTACAAAGGCAACATAGAACTACATGAGTGCCCTGTTAAATTTTGGAATTATTCCGGCTTCGTTTGGCCTTATTTACACATTAATTGAGTTTTTGGTCATTTAATGTGCATAATTCAAATTTGAACTACAAGCACATGCTCCCGTGCACCAAAGTTGGTTGAAAAATCACATTTGTGTCCTCGGGCGAATTTCTACTCTCTCCTTCCATCTATATAGGTCCTAATACGCTTTTCGAAGCTAACTCTGACCAAACGTTAGAGCAATAATATATGACATGCAACTTACACAAAGCATACCTTCTAATTTGTATGTAAAAGGAGCTTCCAATAATATAATTTTCATAGTATACATCTCATGTGCTATTAATCTTGTCAATACTCAAAGGTTGTCTTGAAAGACACATTAGGCCCTATATAGATGGAAGGAGGGAGTAGGTCCCATGCAAAAAATGAGAATAAAATTCAAACATCTGGGCATCGTGGCTCGGTCGAGAACATTGAGAAACTTGGTTTTAAAATTGTGAAACTTGGCATGGTGTCATGTCATGGTAGTGCCATGCCGTGGTAAAAAACATTGGCCGAATAGGAACAAATTTTGGTATAAGCTTCTTGCAAATCGGAGCTTCTCTCAAGAAGGCTCGTGGTTCTGGGAGGGAACGTGTCACCTTTGTGTGCATAATTCAAATTTGAAATACAAGCACATGTCCCAGTGCACCAAAGTTGGTTGAAAAATCACATATGTGTCCTCGGGTAAATTTCTAGGTTACATGCAAGAAATGGGAATAAATTCAAAATTCTAGGCGTCGTGGCTGGGTTGGAAACATTGAGAAACTTAGTTTATTAATTCCTGTAAATCCAAAACACGCATGAATATAATGAAACTTGTCTTGGTGCCATGACATGGCACCAACATGCTGTGGTAAATTTGCAGTCCGATTTGCGAAGGCGCACACATTAACAATCAACAAAGTCATTTTGGAACAAGTGCTGTCACATTACAATCGGAAACACAAGTATTGTTGAAACCGTGGGCGTTCTTACTAGTACCATTTACGTGCCACCATGCGTCCCCATATTTTATTAGCTAGGAGGCGTTGTGCAGGGTAGCTATTTGAGTACGAGAGGCGTGCGATCAGACCCCTGCGCGTGCTTATCGGGAGGAGAGCCCTTTGACCTCCATTTGCCGTCCACCTCTCTCCCAAGGTCTCCATTAATGGCGCTCGAGCCTCTGTTTAATGGCGTGGCTATGTCTCACTCGACTGAGATTTAAGAGAGAAAAAAGAAAATCTGAAAGCAGGGATCTTGATGTAAGATCCGACGGACCTATATAGCATCTATTGCGACTTATAGCAAGACTGATGAATATATAAGGATGATTAAAAAAATTTGATCAAAGAAGGGCTTGTCCCTTTCGATTTTCATTACTGAAAACCACCACAATTCACAAGAAGTTCAGCACAACTCCAGCCTAACACGAAGGACTAAAAGCTACCAGATTGAAATCGCAACATCCCAAGAGGCCAACAAAGGCCAAACATCCGCGCTAGAACCCAACATTTCACAACCGACGACACAATCCACATCCTAAACCAATTATTACATCAAAAGAAACCAGGAAAGTGAAGGAAGCCCAGCAGCAACAAGAAGAACAGCAACGCCAGGGTCGCCACAGCAAGAGTTTTCTTCATTCCATCCTCGCAACATTGATCTTCCACAGAAAGATAAGGACGATTAATTGTCTTACATAATTAGAAAGATAATTTAAAAAGCCACATGCGGCTACGCCCAAAATACACAAGGGCAAAAGAATAAGGAAGACAAGGATCTGGCTCGCTGATCTCTACTTTCTTGATGCGTTGCTGCAGGCCGCGGGAACTATTCTCCGCGGTGAGCGGTGATGAGCTCTTTCGTGTCCTCAAGACGCTGCATGAGAACATCCACGGATTCCTCCACCACCCTTTGGCGCTCGTTGCGGAGCATGTCATTCTCTTCCATAAGTTTCTTGACGATGACGCCGGTCCTCTTCAACAAGGCACTGGTCTCCTCCTGCTGGTCTGCACTTCGGACGATCTTCTCCCTCAGCAGGTCACGCTCGGCCCAGAGCCTCTCATTGCCCTCCCTTAGTACGCCGATAGCCTGTTCAAACGAGGCTTTCATGTCGTCCTGCAACCTCGCCCAGCCGAAGATCTGCTCCATCTGGCTATGGACGATCGCATGCATGCGCCTGTAACAGTCGTCGCCTGCCCACGAGAAATTTTCCCAGGCCGCCGCGGCGCGGCGGGACATCTCTGCTGCATTCGTGGCGCGGCGGGACATCTTAGCTGCTTCCGCGGTGCGACCGGATCAGTCTGCTGCATCGACGGTGCGGCGGGACCTCCGTGCTGCTTCAGCGGCGCGGCGGGACCTCTGTGCTGCTACTTTCGCACGGCGGGACATGTCGGTTACTCTCGCAGCGAGGCGGGACATCTCTCGTGCTTCCGCTTCCATGCTCGCCTCTCCCTGGTGGCAATCTCTCGACCCAGAACTCACGCTGGCCATGGCAGACGCAAGGGAAGGATGCTGAATGGCTTGTTTGTTTTTGTGGATGAGGAGTTGAGGAGGAACGCGCAGTCATCTTGGCATACTAGTATTTATAACCGAGTACTAATACGCTCCTAAGTGGGAAACCGTTTAGGTTGTGATCGGTGTGAACAGGTTTGCAATTCAATATAGCATGGAGTAATTTGGAATGTGACGAGACGCAAGCTCAAAATTTATTGACGGTTCAAGTTTTGAAGTGCGGCACTATTCCCGGATGGAGTACTTCTTTTTCTACTCTCCCCTTTCCGGTTTTATAGGGCTTATCTCAAAATTTTAGTTTTTCCATTTTATAAGGCTCCATTTGGTTGTTCCCCAACACATGTTCAGATTCCAAGGTGCATTAAATCATTGCATGCAAGTATTAAGAGAAAATTGACCAATGCATGTACTTTATGCATGCATGCATTGCAATTAATGCATTGATAAACATAATTTTTTATCGCCACCAAAACCCACCATTTCTGAAGCTAAAGTAGACCAAGGTAATCCCTATATTAGCATATTACTAAGATAAACAGAAGGCACTATAGAAACATTTAGGACGTGAGCTTGTCAATCTGAATGTGGAGGGACACAAGCTTAGCCCCGGCCAGCAGCTTGGGCGGAACTGTTAAGAAGGTCAGCTCCTGCACGTCGACGTCACCAGGATCCTAGCTGCTTGTCACCTCCATTTCTACCTTGACGGCGTCGGTCGTGCCTTTGGGCTCCCCCGGCGGGCCGTTCGCCCATAGCTTGGACACGTAGTGTGGCAGTGGGGGCGCCCCTGCTCTGATGCAGATGACCGACACGACGATAGGCGCACCAATGTCGAGCATGCCGCCGACCAAGAAAAATGCGCGGCGGTCCTCCTCCGCGAACAGCAAGAGCCGTGGCTCCGACAGTGGCACTTGTAGCTGGAGCACCTTGTCGTACTGGATCCTCTGCACGGGCATGGGATGCGCGGTGCTGATGTGGTGGTAGAGCGCCGCCGGCGGGCCTTCGTAGCCGCAGACGTAGGGGTGGGCATAAAAACCGACCAACCGAATACCGAAGCGATGCCTAAACCGAATAAACCGAATTTTCGGTTTTTTATGCTGTCAGAGTTAAATTCGGTTTCTATGTTTAATAACCGAATTTAAATCGGTTGGTTCGGTGTTAAACCGATAACCGAGACAAAAAACCGAAGTCCAGTATGAGGTTCCCGCATATGCCACACGCTGTCGACCGCGTGCGCACGTCCGGCTACACAGTGTACGGCCAAATTATTTAATATTTCTAGCAAGCGGCCGAATGCAATGCATGCTTTGTCCCACGTTCTAGCTTTTTTTAGGAACTCCCACGTTCTAGCAAGTGGCTATCGCATGCATGCTAAGCCCCGTGGCTAGAGCCCTAGTGTATAGGCCTGGGCCCTCCACTAACTACATGGCCCAAATGCAACTACTAGTGCGCCTGTTGACTGGGTGGAGTGCGCAGCGGAATATTTGCTTAGTCCCACATCGCTTGCGATGCTCAAGGGGACAGGGAGCTGGGTGCTATAAGACTGCGGGATGGTCACATCTCAGAGGAGAAGCGCTCGCTGTTACGCCGTACTAAGTTTATGCAGTGTTCGGTAAAAACCGAAAACCAAACCGAATTAATCGGTTAACCGAAAAATCGGTTACCTATTTTGACAGTTCAGTTTCGATTTTTAGTTTTGATAACCGAATTTGAAAATAAACCGAATGGTAAAAACCAAATTTTCGGTTTCTACCGAATGCCCACCCCTACGCAGACGGGCACGGGGCATTTGCAGGGCGCGAGCGGACACACGCTCTGGTGATCGGCGAGCTTGTGGTAAGTGACGTAGAGCCCACAGCCTTCGTGCAGGCACTCCACCCTCACCGACGAAAGGACGGAGTCCACCGCCATGTTCCGCACGTTGAAGCCACCGCCGCGCTCGCACTTCTGGCACTGCCGCTGGTTCCCGGGGCGCTCGATGCGGCAGTCCGCGCAGGCCAGGTGCCCTCCCTTGCACTGCAGAAATCAATCGAACAACACATCAATCAAGAAACCTGCACCTTGCTCAATCAGCTGAACGGACGAGGTGTATTCGAACCTCATACACTGGAGGCGTCAAGGGGCGGAGGCACAAGGGGCAGTGGAGCACGATGAGGTCCATCGAGACCTTAGAGAGCTCCATCGTCGGGTCCTGTTCGGTCTGCATGATCTCGCCCTCCTCGTGCACAACCATCTCTCGACTTGGGCCGGGGTATTACAAAGCTTTACCGTCACATATTTTATACTACTTCAAGGTGCATTAAATCAACACATGCAAGTATCTAAAGGAGAGTCATGGCATGCATGCATGGGTTGTAATTAATGCATCGGTAAACGCAAATTATTAAAATATATTGAGTGTAGTGCTTTGATGTGTCGCGTCAACTCGTACATCAATGAGAAGTTTGATTATCCTCTCCCTCGCGGACTTAACTGTACCTGCCTTTGGCTGTATGACAGGTTGGCCACACACCTGTCAGGTCCATCTGTCATACACGCAAAGGCAGGAGCGTCCCTCCCTCGCCCATGAGCATGGTGGCTGGCAAGACTAGGAGAAGCTTTTGCTACACGCTCTCCCTCCCACACGCGATGGACATGCAGCAGTTCAATCAGTGTCAGATGGCCAGAAGCGTACTGTAGTACTCCTCCAGTGCAATAGTACTCCATCATTGTTCGACTTCCCGAAGAGGCGAAGAGCCAAGCACAGCCCGGACGCTCGTGTGGTAGTTTCATGTGCAGAATAGTCTAGGATAGCGTGTACCATGCATGTAAGCTTAAAATCGTTGGGGTCGGCTCCATGCTATGTGGCCGTCTCGAAGTTTAAAAAATAAAATAGTCTTATGGCCCTACCTGACACCCTGGTGATTGTAGTTTGCACTAGGGGTGGGCATTCGGTAGAAACCGAAAATTCGGTTTTTACCATTCGGTTTATTTTCAAATTCGGTTATCAAAACTAAAAACCAAAACTAAACTGTCAAAATAGGTAACCGATTTTTTGGTTAACCGATTAATTCGGTTTGGTTTTCGGTTTTTACCGAACACTGCATAAACTTAGTACAGCGTAACAGCGAGCGCTTCTCCTCTGAGTTGTGACCATCCCGCAGTCTTATAGCACCCAGCTCCCTGTCCCCTTGAGCATCGCAAGCGATGTGGGACTAAACAAATATTCCGCTGCGCACTCCACCCAGTGAACAGGCGCACTAGTAGTTGCATTTGGGCCATGTAGTTAGTGGAGGGCCCAGGCCTATACACTAGGGCTCTAGCCACAGGGCTTAGCATGCATGCGATAGCCACTTGCTAGAACGTGGGAGTTCCTCAAAAAAAAGCTAGAACGTGGGACAAAGCATGCATTGCATTCGGCCGCTTGCCAGAAATATTAAATAATTTGGCCGTACACTGTGTAGCCGGACGTGCGCACGCGGTCGACAGCGTGTGGCATATGCGGGAGCCTCATACTGGACTTCGGTTTTTTGTCTCGGTTATCGGTTTAACACCGAATCAACCAATTTAAATTCGGTTATTAAACACAGAAACCGAATTTAACTCTGACATCATAAAAAACCGAAATTTTAGTTTATTCGGTTTCGGCATCGGTTCGGTATTCGGTTGGTCGGTTTTTATGCCAACCCCTAGTTTGCACGCTCATCTTGTTAAGACAGGAATATATATTTTAATTTGTTTTTTTTTAAGGGGGGACTCCCCGGCCTCTGCATCAGAACGATGCATACGGCCACATATATTTTAATTTGTGGTGGGTAAATGTTAGAGGTTGCAGCAAATATATTGTACACTGTGGGTCTTTCAGCCAAGTTTAGAGGCAAGCATGTGGGGCCAATGCTATGATGTGTCGCGTCAACTCGTACAACGAGGAGAAGCGTGATTTTACTACATGCCTTCTCCCTCCGTTCCCAAATATAAGTCTTTCTAAAGACTCCAGCAAGTGACTACTACATACGGAGCAAAATGAGTGAATCTACACTCTAAACTATGTCTACATACATCTGTATGTTGTATTCCATTTGAAATAGTATCTAAAAAGGCTTATATTTATGAACGGAGGGAGTATATGGCATTTTTATTCCAGTCGTAACGTTTTCACTGTGAAGTGGGGCCGCAGTTGAGCGAACCCACCCCGCCCACCGGGCGTCGGCTGAGTTTAGAATTAGAAAAGAGAAACGAGGGAGGAGAGCTAGCTGTAGCACAGACGCTGTTGTCAGATGGGACTCGTGTTTATAGAATAGGAGTACTGTGCACTCGTGCCTCTCTTTTTTTTCTTTTTGAGGAAAAATTAGTCGTATGTCTAGTACCACTAGTTGGGTGCGTGCGACCTATAGCTGTCATCACTTTAGGTCTCCTTTTCGAACCGCGGCTACGCTTCACAGTACATATTATTTCACGCATTTATCCTCCTATATGTACTCCTAGGCTATTTCAGGTGCTCCCATTCACCGACATGTGGGACATAGAGCATCTGGGTCGTAGTGCATGCACGACTCTGAGCATATGTCGGGGTACTTTACATTTCAGACCTCACGAATTTCATGCAAACCCCCCGCAGAAGAATAAATAAATGAATGAATTACTACATGAAACCGGATTATTTTCATGGAAACCGGAGCACGTTCATTAAATTTTGGACATAACACGTTTATAAAAAATGACCGGAGCGAAACTAGTCTAAGGGCCTCTTTGATTTTTCCCGCAAAAAAAGGGCCTCTTTGATTCGCAGGATACTGAAAACACAGGAATGGGGAAAGTATGATGTCGATAAACCAAGATGAGGAGAACTCTAACTCATTTAGAGGTTAGAGTTAGATTCTAACCCTGAACTAACTCTAAACCAAAGAGGTGTATGGATGGCAGGGTTAGATTGACAATAAATGCTCTATCTCAATCATTTGACTACTTTGGACCCTATTTCCTGCCGGATTTGGAGGGTGCTTGGATACGTTTTAGTTCCATGACTAAAAGTAGTGAGACTAAAACTTGCTAGCCTCACCCATGCTTGGATCCAAATACTAAAGAGACTAAAATCAAGTTAATGAGCATTTATTATCTTCCAAACCCTCCAATCCAGAACTCGCCTGTGTTAAAGGAGAGGAGTTAAATGAGGATAGAGATGACTAATCCACATTTTAGTAGGGGTACCCCTGACTAATTTTTTTGTCTCAAGACTAGTTTTAGCCCCTCTTTAGTCAGGGGTGCTTGGAACTTTTAGCCTCTTAAAGAGACTATTTTTAGTCAGACTAAAATAAGTCCTTGGATCCAAGCACCCTCTTGGTGTGGTCAGCTCTTCTGTGGCCTCCTCCCGCTCACAATTGACATAAATGAACCATCTATACAAATCAAGCATGCAAAACATGATAATTTTTACTTTGTCCATACAAATGAGATATCCCACTTAAACATACAAGTCGTCAATCAAGCTTCACAAATAAAAAACACTTCATGAAACAAAGAATGAGCTAACTCATCACGGAAGTCATTCGCGATAGGGAGGGAGCCCGGAGCCCCTCACGCACCGAGGGAGGAGCTCTCCATTGTCGCTCTAGAGGAAGGCTCTGTAGAGCCCAAGCCCCGGGAACCCCTCCGACGCCGGCCCTTGCGAGTTGAGGTCGACACCGGCATGGGTAGCAGGGCCGCTTGCCGCCGACTGGGAACTTAATCTTTGGGCCTCTAGAAATAATGCAAGCCTAAAACTGAAATACCTAGAAAGGTGAACTGAATCTTTGGGCCTCTAGAAATAATGCAAGCCTGAAATTGAAATACCTAGAAAGGTGAACTGAATCTTTGGGCCTCTAGAAATAATGCAAGCCTGAAATTGAAATACCTAGAAAGGTGAACTGAATCTTTGGGCCTCTAGAAATAATGCAAGCCTGAAATTGAAATACCTAGAAAGGTGACCTGAATCTTTGGGCCTCTAGAAAGATTTATTACCTCCTCAAGCAGCATCAAACAATTCCATGCGTGCACCACAAATCTATACCATGTTTGATCAGGATCTACTTTTCCAAATCAGAATTAGCGCTAGAGCAAGCAAGATCACTGATATGGCCGTGAGACACAAAAGGAACGAACAAAGTCACCCCTCTCGCGACCTCCCTGGTAGATGCGCCGCCGCCGCGCACGAAAGAGGGAGAAAAACGACTGGTGAAGGGGGAGCGGGGCGACCTTCGAAGGCCGGAGGGAGAGGGCGTCCGGAGTAGGGCGGCGGAGGCCGGAAGGAGAGGGCGGCCTGAGGAGAGAGAGGGCGAGCGAACCTATGGGGAACATAGAGGAGTCGTGTGATAGGTGGGGGAGCGATCTGGTGCGGGTAGGGGAGATTTTTTTAGTTCTCTTCTAGTGGGCCCGAGGATAACTAACCTAATTAGAACCTCTCCACCGGGCTAGTTTTTTTAGCTGGGTTAGAGCAAACTAGCTCAAGCTAACCCCTCTTGTTTCGATAATTTGAGGCTATTTCAACCCAAACTAGCTCTAACTCAGGGATCCAAACAAAGAGGAGTGTTACTGTACTTGCTACAGTGTGGACCGTAGCACATTGTTTTTTATGGCCATATCACCACATTGTCTTCTACTGCTGGTTCACTGGGCTACCGTGGTTCGCACTGCTGGTTCACTGGGCTGCGTGGTTCGCACTCCTCCGACTTGAGTAGTACTCCCTCCGTTCCTAAATATAAGTCTTCGTAGATATTTCACCGTGGACCACATACGGATATATATATATAGATGCATTTTATGTGAGGATTCACTCATTTTTCTCCGTATGTGGTCCATAGTGAAATCTCTCCAAAGACTTATATTTAGGAACAGAGGGAGTAGTATAGTACTGTTGGAAATATGCCCTAGAGGCAATAATAAAAGCATTATTATTATATTTCCTTATTCATGATAATTGTCTTTATTCGTGCTATAATTGTGTTAACCGGAAATCGTAATACATGTGTGAATAACAGACAACAACATGTCCCTAGTGAGCCTCTAGTTGACTAGCTCGTTGATCGACAGATAGTCATGGTTTCCTGACTATGGACATTGAATGTCATCGATAACGGGATCACATCATTAGGAGAATGATGTGATGGACAAGACCCAATCCTAAACATAGCATAAGATCGCATAGTTCGTTTGCTAGAGTTTTCCAATGTCAAGTATCCTTTCCTTAGACCATGAGATCGTGTAACTCCCGGATACCGTAGGAGTGCTTTGGGTGTGCCAAACGTCACAACGTAACTGGGTGACTATAAAGGTATGCTACGGGTATCTCTGAAAGTGTCTGTTGGGTTGACATGGATCGAGACTGGGATTTGTCACTCCGCTTGACGGAGAGGTATCACCGGGCCCTCTCGGTAATGCATCATCACAATGAGCTCAATGTGACCAAAGTGTTTGATCACGGGATCATGTATTACGGAACGAGAAAAGTGACTTGCCGGTAACGAGATTGAACAAGGTATTGGTATACCGACGATCGAATCTCGGGCAAGTAAAATACCGATTGACAAAGGGAATCGTATACGGGATTAATTGAATCCTTGACATCGTGGTTCATCCGATGAGATCATCGTGGAGCATGTGGGAGCCAACATGGGTATCCAGATCCCGCTGTTGGTTATTGCCCGAGAGCCATCTCGGTCATGTCTGCATGTCTCCCGAACCCGTAGGGTCTACACACTTAAGGTTCGGTGACGCTAGGGTTATAGGGATATGTATGTGCAGTAACCCGAATGTTGTTTGGAGTCCCGGATGAGATCCCGGACGTCACGAGGAGTTTCGGAATGGTCCGGAGGTAAAGATTTATATATGGAAAGTCATCATACGGACATCGGGACAAGTTTCGGGGTTATCGGTATTGTACCGGGACCACCGGAAGGTCCCGGGGGGTCCACCGGGTGGGGCCACCTATCCCGGAGGGCCCCATGGGCTGTATGAGGGAGGGAACCAGCCCATAGGGGCTGGTGCGCCTCCCCCCCATGGGCCCATGCGCCTAGGGTTTGGGGGGAGGGAAACCCTAAAGGGGGCGCCCCCCTTGCTTGGGGGGCAAGCCCCCCTTCCCTGGCCGCCGCCCCCCCTAGGAGATCTCATCTCCTAGGGCAGGCGCCCCCCCTTGGGGGTTATATAAAGGGGGGGAGAGAGGGGGATGACCACCCATTGCCCTGGCGCCTCCCTCTCCCTCTCCAACACCTCCTCCTCCTCCATTGAGCACGGCGAAGCCCTGCCGGAGTACTGCAGTTCCACCATCACCACGCCGTCGTGCTGTTGCTGGAGCCTTCATCCCCAACCTCTCCTTTGCCTTGCTGGATCAAGAAGGAGGAGACGTCACGCTTTCC
This sequence comes from Aegilops umbellulata, assembly GCA_032464435.1. Lineage (NCBI taxonomy): Eukaryota > Viridiplantae > Streptophyta > Magnoliopsida > Poales > Poaceae > Aegilops > Aegilops umbellulata. The sequence continues at coordinate 328,309,167 of CP136056.1, read as the reverse complement.
GTACGTGTGTTGAACGCGGAGGTGCCGTCCGTTCGGCACTAGATCATCGGTGAATTGGATCACGGCAAGTACGACTACCTCATCCACGTTCACTCGAACGCTTCCGTTGCGATCTACAAAGTGGTGTGTAGATGCTATCTAATCTGAATACTCGTTGCTAGATGAACTCATAGATGGATCTTGGTGAAACCGTAGGAAAAATTTTAATTTTCTGCAACGTTCCCCAACAAGTACTAGTATATACCGCATCATTCTTTGCTCCTTCTTACTACTCCGACATGTGGGAGAGCCAGCATCCGGGTCGACGTGTCATGCACCAGATTAGAGCGCGGAACGGAAGGGGGGCATCACCCCGGTCGGAGCGCCAGTAATCCATGACTATAGTGAGTGGTCATATCACAAGTCTTTCCAGTAGTAACACGCTGTCAAATCGCACAGCCCCACTCACTCACCCTCCTTGCCTCCCTGTCAAACCGCCTACCCAAAAACTGCCGCGCGTACTGCCTGGGAAAAGCCCCGCCCTCAACTTTTAACTACGCGAAAATAGTTCAAGCTTGTTCGTTCTATATAAATAGAAAATAATTCACACGTGGGGTTGTTCAATGAATGGAGGGGCGGGGAGCACAAGTGAACAATACTATAGTACTACTAGTAGTAAGTAGGAGTCGTACAGTAGTCACCTTAAATAGAGAGTTTCTTTTCTTTAATGCCACGTACACAAATTGAAACGCTTGTTGTGGAGAGAAAAAAGATAATCACTCCACTATATATGGATGCAGGGGCCTGAGCGCTTGCTTTACTAGGGTTGCTCTCTTCATTCTCACATCCTCTCCAGATATAAACAAGATAGCGGTAGCAACATTTTCTCTCTGCTCACCGCTGGTCACAGATCCGGCCGGATCCCTTCGACCGGTGTGTGTAGAGGACTAAAAGGTGCATTGTTCATGTGGTTATCACTGCCGAGGGAGGAAACCCACAGCTGCCAGAGGGGCCCGATCCTCTGCCCGTGTCGTTCTCTCCGACACAGCGCCGGCTCGGGAGGTCCTCCGAACCTTCTTCCTCCCTGCTGTATTGTCCGCAGATCCGACCTGCCACCGCCGACATCCCGGCAACCCTCAGGTATAAGTTCTTCGAAAGCGGCCTTGCTCTACTGCCCCAACTCCCCACATGTCTGCATGTGCATCTTTTTCTACTCCCATCAGCTCTTCCAAAGCCACCTAAATTTTTAGTATTATTGGAGGTAAAGCTACTTCATGCATTCAAATCTAGGGCTTTGTTCAAACAACGAAGAAAGGGGGGAAAGTTGTAGCATGAATCTAGGACTTGATTCAAAGAGGAAATAATATGGTGAAAGTAGTAGAGACCAGATACCCAACCGGTCTCTTGGTTGAAAAGGGAAATAATGGGAAAAACGCAGTACAAACTGGATAAGGAACAGATCTATTATTGGTTGAAAAAAGGATAGAAAGTGGCGGCTAGTGGACAAGTCAACAGAGTATGTCCAGGATTAGATTTGCTGCCATCACATAGTAAAAGGTCTCCAGGATTAGATTTGCTGCCCTCACATAGTAAAACGTCTCAGGATTAGATTTGCTGCCCTCACATAGTAAAAGGTCTCAGGATTAGATTTGCTGCCCTCACATAGTAAAAGGTCTCCGGGATTAGATTTGTTACCCTCACATAGTAAAAGGTCTCCAAGATTAGATTTGCTGCCCTCACATAGTACAAGGTCTCCAGGATTAGGTTTGCTGCCCTCACATAGCATGAACAAACTCGGCATCACCACTTTATGCCTCCTTGTAGGTACATTGTGCTGATGCGTCCACTGTCGCATGTCCTTATACCAACCTTTTGCTGTTGTTAATGTAAGGGCGCATGTAAAATGAAGCGATCAAACTGTTACCTTAGGGACATGTCTAACCAGTGTTATTGTTAATCTAATGCCTCCGGTGATAAGATGCAATTAAACTATGTTACAAATGGCACTCCTGCTGTTTTCCCCAGTATGATAAGTAAGTTGCTCCTTTACGCTGCTGAGTGTCCTGGTGTCCCCACGGTCCCATGCCCTTAAACCAACTCTTTAGCTGTTGTTGATTTACTGTGTCTGGTAAACAAGCAATGCCACCATTAAAGTAATCCCATATTTGAGGAATCTCATTGTTGATCGTAATGCTTCTGGTAACATGAAGCATTGCTGACGTTTTAAAATTTCTACTGTCCTTGCGTGATTGCCATGAACATAATTAACATGCTTCTTTTCATTTTGTATATGTTTCGTATATTCTTATTGGCCAGCAATTGTTTACTTTCTATCTTTTTGTGCAGATAGGGATATCAATTTCACCTTGTTGCTATTGTGACCTTTTGGTGAACTGCACAAAACACTTTTTTTGGAATGAGTGTCTTGTGAAGTTCAACTAAAATGTCACGTGGGCAACATCTCTCAATTTTGGTGGAACTGCACAAAATGGTGATTGGAGTTTCCAAAATCTCCGTCAAGTTCTGCTGGTAATCTCGTGCAACATTTTATTAGCCTTTGCAAGATGAGCCGTCACTGTCATCACAATGGCACTTTATTTTAGTGGAACTGCACAACAGGATAACAAAATTATAGTTGCACCTTACATGAGCCGGACAGCCAACCTTAATGTTCCTCAATTTTAGTGCAACTACTAAAGAAGAATCTGCCAGCTCACGAGAGCAAGTACTTCTTGCTAGCTGAATGATGCAATCTTTGCTTCATTTCAGGTGAACTGTAGAAAAAGGCACATGAATTGAGTCATGGAACTCAAGGCAGGCTTCATCCGAGTGGAGGTGCAGGTTGAGTAAAGGAGGCCACTATTAAAGTGAAATCATGCTCTCCTGGTTTGTGCTATGCAAACAGGAATACTCAACTACAAATGTTGTGACGGTCAAGAGCATTCGCCAAGTTCTTCGATTGTATGACATGGCTAGCCAAGATGGATTTAATCCCGATATTCACTTTATCAAAAGGCTCTAATGGGTTGGTTCTGAATCTTGCAAGCTGGGAATCAGTGAGATGTGTAGGCATCTTTGTTGTACTTATTATTTGAATCTTATTTGCTAGTTCTGAATCTTGCAAGCTGGGAATCAATGAGATGTGTAGGCATCTTTGTTGTACTTATTATTTTGGTCTTATTTGTTGGTTCTGAATCTTGCAAGCTGGGAAACACGGCATGATGATGCAGAGGACAACAACCATAACAAACAGTTCAAACTTGGTAGTATTATCTTTGTGAAAGTGCGACAAATGTGCTGATCGTGTGCGTCCTGAGAATAATAATTCTAATTGTTGTGCATGTTGATCCTGTGGCACTGATAGAACGAGCGAATGCATTGCTTGTTTTAAGTATAAATTTCTATTAAAGCTAATTAAATTTAAGTAAAGTGACCACTAACTCCTGTTATTACAGTACCAATACAGACCCGCTCGTGAACTGACATGTGGCCGAGGGTGCATCTTCTACCGGGCGTGCAGCGGACGAGGGAGGGGTAGTAACTATTGTCGCCTGTACACACTCAGCTTACTATTGAATCTAGTTCCCCAGGAGCTGAAAAACAAACTGTTGCCGCCGCCTACACACTCGTTCACTCGAAGAGACTCCAATGGCGATCCGAGGGGTGAGCCTGCTGGATATGGACTTCAGCAAGGAGTTCCCCTTTGAGTTCGCCGTTCAGTCCTATGGCTGCACCAAGTTGAATGTGATGTACACCAATGATACGGACTCGGTGAAGCTCTGCCTCGCCTCAGTCCTATGGCTGCACCAGGTTCTGGAGCATTCGCCCGTTTCATCGGCAGCGCCGACTGCACCTTCGCTATGATGGAGAGAAGGAAGAACGTGACGATTCGGCCATCTGGTGCAACAAGCTTGTCGACGTCCAGAAGCAATACAAGATCATCAGCAACGGGCAGGAGAAGGACTCCGTGGTTGACCTCGCTGAGACCATCATCAACCCCTGATATGCCAACATGAAAGAAGACGACCTGAACACGTGGGAGGTACCTCTGAATCTAGTCTACATAACCTACGCAGCCAAGGACGCATACGCATGCTACGACATGTACAGGCAGATCTTGGACATGAGGGCGTGTCTGCCTCCCGTAATTGACGAGTACACGGACAACCGCAGCGTCATGATCAAGCGTGCCACGAAGGTCAAGATGTTGTACTCCAGCCGCCCAAACCAGCGCCGGTCGTGCCTCGTGCTCCTACCTCCCGTGGCCGGCTGCGATGCAGCGAAGGCCTCACCGCCCCCTACTACTCCCACCGCTGGCCAGGCCATCCCTCTACTCACCCACACCCCCTGTTATTCTGCGGCGATGGCAGCCTCACACCACAGCGAACCAGTGAACCCTCGTACTCCTCTACGCGTGGGCATCCACTGCCGTGTCTTCCCCGGCTCTGCGTCGTCCCCTTCCTAGGCCTCGCCGTCGTCCACCGCTGTGGTGCCCTCCGTGCGGTGTGGTCAACGTGGTCAAGGAACGTCTTCCATCGGAAGAGTACTGTATGTGGAGAGGCTGACAGTTGGGTCCACGGCCACAGCCCAGTTTTTTTGTGATTTGCCAAGTAAGTCGCTTTGTCAGGCCTGTTGGGCTGCAAATCTTTCAAGACGAGGAGAGCTTTCATTTGACTGGCCGAGAAAATGGCCCATCACTAATGAGAAATGGGTTGTACATTTTTAAAACACATCAAACCGGCAATTAGTTTCAAATATCTTTTTTTCATTTCAAGATTTTAAATTACATTAATTTTTATGCGTGGAGAATTTGTTGGATTTTATATTGATATAAATTTATTTTTAAAATCAGTTTGAATGTGAGTCGAAATTTCGAGATTAAGAACAGTTCGGACCGCACCGAAATATGCAAAATTTCATATAATTTTTTAACCGTGACCACAATTTGGGCTGTAATGCTAACAAAAAGAATATGGGCTCAAAAAACCTTAAGAATTAGCAAATGGGATGAAAATTATTAGAAATAATGGCAGATGGGCTCTATGTTGTTTTCCACAGATTTAAGGCTTTCCTAAAAAAGGTTGACGCACAAGCAGTGACTGTTGGATGTCCATCCAACGGCCGTCGTGCTTCTTCAATCTCTGCTCTTCCTGCTCCAGCCGCTCAAACAAGCGCCTATGGGACTGCCTGCTCCCTCCTCCCCGTGGCCGGCTGTGCTGCCGCGCAGGCCTCACCGCCCCACCGTACTCCCATCACTGGCCTAGCCATCCCTCTACTCACCCACACCCGCTGTTATTCTCTGGTGACGGCAGACGAACTAGTAAACCCTCGTACAGTCGTACTCCCCTCCGCGTGGGAAACAACTACCGAGTCTTCCCTGCCTCCGTGTCGTTCCCTTCCTAGGCCTCGCCGTCGTCCACCGCCCTGGTGCTCTCGGCGCGGCTTGGTCAACGTGGTCAACGACCGACATGCATCTGAAGTGGACTGTACGTGGAGAGGCCGACAGCTGGGTCCACGGCTGCACGAAAGGAAATGCCTCCTTATTACACGCAAAATAATGATTCCTCCACCTGACATCAGGGACCCACCGAAAGGGCCTCTTTATTTCGCGAAAAAAATGCTACCGCCGTTGACAGCTCGGACCCACCAGCTATATCTTCGCACGCAAGGAAGTGCCTCCTTATTACGCACAAAAAAATGAATACTCCCCCTGTTAGCTGGGACCCAGTATAGTGGCAGGCTAACTTGTGGGCCTACTAAGTTGACGGGGACGAAGGGCTTTGTCAACTTAGTCGATATGCACGATTCTAGCTCCAGTGATCGTACAATGTCCATCCAACGGCCGTAGTGCTTCTTCAACCTCTGGTCTTCTTGCTCCAGCCGCCCAAACCAGCGCCGGTCGTGCCTCGTGCTCCTGCCTCCCGTGGCCGGCTGCGATGCGGCGGAGGCCTCACCGCCCCTACTACTCCCACCGCTGGCCAGGCCATCCCTCTACTCACCCACACCCCCTGTTATTCTGCGGCGACGGCAGCCTCACACCGCAGCGAACCAGTGAACCCTTGTACTCCTCTACGCGTGGGCATCCACTGTCGCGTCTTCCCCGGCTCCGTACCGTGCCCTTCCTAGGCCTCGTCGTCGTCCACCGCCCTGGTGCTCTCGGCGCGGCGTGATCAACGTGGTCAAGGAACGGCTTCCATCGGACGTGGACTGTACGTGGAGAGGCTGATAGCTGGGTCCACGGCCGCAGCAAGGAAGTGCCTCCTTATTACGTGCAAAATAATTATTCCTCCACCTGACAGCGGGGACCCACCGGACGGGCCACCGTATTTCATGAAAAAATGTTTGCCCCTGACTTCTGGGACCCATCAGCTACATCTTCGCAGGCAAGGAAGTGCCTGACAGTCGGGACCCACCTGGACGAAGCGTACGTAGCGTTGTCATTCTGGTCGCGAATGTGTATGTACATACTAGTCGATGTAGAGGCACGCACGTGTCGTAGTAGAGGCGCGCACGTGTCGTAGTAGAGGCGCGCACGTAGCATGTACACGTACGTACAACGGCCAGGGTGCAAGAAAGAAAATACGGCCACGTATGTGTACATACGGGCGGGGTCTCGAACGCCTACTCGCGCATACGTACGGCTAGGGCTCGTGTACATGGCTAGGTTGGAACGGAGAAACATCATCGTCATCGTGTTCATGGGGAGGCAACGGAATGCGTCGTGTTCATCGGGAGGCAACAGAATGCTTTGTGTTCATTGGGAGGGCTTGGACGGAACAAGCGATGGAAACGAGGCCTGGCGTACCGCAGAACGGAGGAAACAACCTTATGTTCGATCAGCCACGTTCGAAACGGGATCCTGTTCAGCGGGAGGGGTCTGGCGTACCGCAAAATGGAGGAAACGGACCTCCTACGGTCAAAACGGGGGTCCTGTTGATCGGGAGGGGTCTGGCATACCGCAAAACGGAGGAAACGGACTTGTGTTGGAGCACTACGGTCGAAACGGGGGTCCTGTTCATCGGGAGGGGTGTGGCGTACCGCAAAACGGGACTCCACGGGATACTATTCATCTCCACCGTCGACCTCCTCCAGCCTCCATGGGCTCCTGTTCATCCAGCCTCCACCGCGCGCTACTCCATCGTCTACTGTTCAACCACCCCTCCACCGTCTACTGTTCATCCAGCCCTCCACACCATGGGGTCCTGTTCAACAACCCCTGCACGGGCACCCCTCCACCGTCTACTGTTCATCCAGCCCTCCACACCATAGGGTCCTGTTCAACCACCCCTCCACGGGCACCCCTCCACCGTCTACTGTTCATCCAGCCCTCCACACCATGGGGTTCTGTTCATCCACCCTCCACGGGCACCCCTCCACCGTATACTGTTCAGCCAGCCCTCCACCACACCACGAGGTCCTGTTCATCTAGAGGCAGCGCCACCGCTCACTATTCATCCCCCCCCCCCCGCAACGCTTACTGTTCATCCCATCGATCGGCTTCAGTTAGCAGCAGTAGCGAAGGAATCGCTCGATCGGGTTCAGTTAACAGCCATTGATCGATCGCTCGGGTTCAGTAACGCGTAGCCTGCAGTGCAATCACTCGGGTTCAGTTAGAGCCCAACGCCTCGCTCGGGTTCAGTTAGAGCCAACGCCTCGCACACACGCGCGTACGTGTATGAGAGAAACGCGCATCGCTCGGCCCCCGACCTCCCACCGTAACCGGGAACTCCCCAAAAATTTTCCTCCCCCTCGCTTCTACCACGGTTTTTTCCGTCATGGACGGCCCAAAGAATGTCATGCAGCTGCGTCTCCGGCCCGCCCAGGACGAAAGGCCCATTTTCTGTCATTTATGTCATAGCAGTAGGAGCCCACCACATCTATGATGATACCGGGTTTTGTCACAATTATCATCATAGAAGTGTCATATGTATGACAGAATTTTTTTTCATTCGGCCCAAAATGTCACGGATGTGTCTTTTTTTTGTAGTGATAGGGATTGGCACACGTTTTCGTCTTGATTCTCCGGTAGAAACTTTGGGGCACTCTTTGAAGTTCTTTGTGTTGGTTGAATAGATGAATTTGAGACTGTGATGCATCGTATAATCATACCCACACATACTTGAGGTGATATTGGAGTATCTAGGTGACATTAGGGTTTTGGTTGATTTGTGTCTTAAAGTGTTATTCTAGTACGAACTCTAGGATAGATCGAACGGAAAGAATAGCTTCATGTTATTTTACTACGAACTCTTGAATAGATAGATCAGAAAGGATAACTTTGAGGTGGTTTTGTACCCTACCATAATATCTTCGTTTGTTCTCCGCTATTAGTGACTTTGGAGTGACTCTTTGTTGCATGTTGAGGGATAGTTATATGATCCAATTATGTTATTATTGTTGAGATAACTTGCACTAGTGAAAGTATGAACCCTAGGCCTTGTTTCAACGCATTCAATACCGTTTGTGCTCATTTTTATAGCTTGTTACCTTGTTGTTTTTATAATTTCAGATCACAAAAACCTATATCTACCACCCATATTGCACTTGTATCACCATCTCTTCGCCGAACTAGTGCACCTATATAATTTACCATTGTATTGGGTGTGTTGGGGACACAAGAGACTCTTTGTTATTTGGTTGCAGGGTTGTTTGAGAGAGACTATGTTCAACCTACGTCTGCCACGGATTGATAAACCTTAGGTCATCCACTTGAAGGAAATTTGCTACTGTCCTACAAACCTCTGCACTTGGAGGCCCAACAACGTCTACAAGAAGAAGGTTGTGTAGTAGACATCATTCACCTCTGGAATCCGCGAGCTGAGTGCCAAAACATACATCAAGTGAATCAATAGAACACCCCATTGTCACCACGGGTATCCCACACAAGACATACATCAAGTGTTCTCAAATCCATAATAGTATTCATTCTCATAATAGTGAAACCTCAAAGGTAAAACTCAATTCATCACAACAATATAGAGGGGGAGAAACACCATATGATCCAACTATAGTAACAAAGCTCGCGGTACGTCAAGATCGGGCCAAATCAAGAACACGAGAGAGAGAGAGAGAGAGAGAGAGAGAGAGATCAAACACATAGCTACTGGTACATAGCCTCAACCCCGAGGGTGAACCACTCCCTCCTCATGATGGTGGCCGCCAGGATGATGAAGATGGCCTCCGGTGATGGTTTCCCCCTCCGGCAGGGTGCCGAAATGGGCTCCCGATTGGTTTTTCATGGCTATAGAGGCTTACGGCGGCGGAACTTCCAATCTTGGTTTCTTTTTGGAGGTTTCTATTTTATAGGAATTTTTGGCATCGGTCTCATGTCAAGGGGGTGCCTAAGGGGCCGACAAGCCCTCAAGGCGCGCCTTGGGGGTAGGGCGCGCCCCTGGCTTGTGAACTCCCCTGGACTCTTCTAGTCCAACTATGGTGCTTCAAGGGTCTCTTTTGGTCCATAAAAAATCACCGTAAATTTTCAACCCATTCCGAGAACTTTTATTTCTGCACAAAAAATGACACCACAGTAGTTCTACTGAAAACAATGTTAGTCCGGGTTAGTTCTAATCAAATCATACCAAAACCAGATAAAATTGTAGTAAACATGGCATCGATAATTCATAAATTATAGACACGTTGGAGATATATCACCGAGTTGGTCGAATCGGTAGCACCGAGATGAAAGCCTAGATTAATCTAAATGATTTCGGTTCAACTGAGTTTGAGTGTGTTGGTCTGACCGAAATGCATGAAGAAGGTTTTGGTGGTTAGCCCTTGTCAGATCAATGGCTCCGAGTGCTCCTCGCCCGGAGGGTCCGAAAGAGACTTGTTCAATTTTTGTGATATAGCATGAAATGAATTTGAGACAAGAAAAGCATAGATAGCTAGGGAAGGTTCTTAGGCATTCTTGTACATCCACTTGGCCAACAAAAATTAAGACAATCAAAACAACAAATGGATGTCCTCGAATGGAGAAAATATGCAAACCAACATGCTCATACAATAAAATAGCAAATGAAATATGTGTCAAACATGCACAACCAATTATAGCATCTATGAATCAATTGGCGATGACTAGGTCATCTATATATGAGTATATTGACTTTTGAGTCAAATGAAAACATTTGATCATAGGTCATACTCATCGTTTAAGCACAAGTGGGATTGCCACTTTTACATAAAGCATTAATGTGTTCACACCATTAGAGTTGCTTTAGCTCAATTTCTAGAGCAAAGCCCCCCTAGATGTGATATCCCCCCAAAGAGGGATGAACTAACCTTGGGTTTTGTTGATGATGACTTCATGTATATAGTGAAGATGTGCATGCCCAATGTTGATATAGATCATTTGGAGCAATCCTTTGGAGTTTTGCACATACAATACCTACATGAGTTAGTCCCACAATGAACATACAAGGATATCCATAGACATAGAGTGAATTGCACATATGATGTTGTCCATGAAAGCATTAGGTTACCTTGTCCCTTGTCTTTCCAACAAGAGGGTTTGTGACTCCATGAACTAGTGCAAGATGTGAACGTTGATTGCACAAGTCCTTGCCAAAATGAATATGAGTGAAGTATGTTGGCGGAGTCACCCTCAAGAACACTCTAGTTCTTCTTTGGGATCTACATCGACTTGATGGGAATCCTTGAAGTTGTAGTTGAACTTGATGAACTAGAGCTTGGCGTAGTATTGGGAACCCACTTGATCATGGCCTTAGGAGCTTATTCAAATGAATCAATCTCTTCTTGAAGCTTCTCATTGCATTTTAGCTTGTGGTCTTGTGGTGGAAGATCATCTTGAGATTGTGTTCCTTCAAAAGAAGTGGGGTCATACTTCTCTTGTTGAGGAAGAAACTTCGGCTTGGGGTATTGATCTTCTTCCCATTCAACTCCATTGGCATTGAACTTCCGTTCAAAACCAACACCTTGATTCTTCCGGTGTCTTCCTTGCTTGTGTACAATTTCCTCAAATTGCTTACTCTTGGCAAGACTCTTGTAAACACATTTCTCTATAATCCCTTTAATAAGCTATTTTCTTGCTCAAGTGTAACTTGGCTAAGATAATCATTAGTGGAATCAAGAGAATTACTAGAAGCAACAATATTTGATTTAGCACGTTATTGTTACTACTAGAAGAAGAATGTTTCTTGCCTTTGTTACTAGATTTTAATTGTGGCATACAAGTAGACAAGAGGAGACGTTTGGTACTGTAGTAAGAACTCTTATTTCGAAGATCATCATTGGTATCTTTTAGGAACTCATGCTCTTGCTCTAAATTTAGCTTCTCGAAGCGTAGCTTCTCATGAGTCCTTAGGAGCTCTCTATGATCCTTTTGAGTTGTTTCATGTTCTAATTTAAGAGTGTTTAATTCTTTAGTTAGACGCTCAATCTCCTTCTTAGCATTGTCATTCGTTTCATCTTGATTAGTATGATTACTAGCAATTTCATTATAGTTTTCATCACTAGTTTTATAAACAAGTAAATCATCATCACCTAGCAAATCATCTTCATCATTATTGAAATCAATATACTCGGGGTGTGATACCTCGGGCCTTAAGCCATGAAGCATCTTCCAATCCCTTCATTCGGTGAATCAAATATGTCATGAGAGTTGGAAGAGACTAGCGCAATACCGGCAACACCTTCATCTTGAGTATATTCGGAGTCGGAGTGATAGATCCTCTCGGAGTAGTTGTCGGAGTCGGAACCGAAAACCCATTCACCAACGTGAGCTTGATGTCTTCATCTTGTGTAGCTCTTTGATGACTTGTCTTTACTTTCTGAATCCTTGCTTCTTCAAGAGGGTCTTCATTCATAACGATAATCTCTACTCCTTCTCTCTTTTGGAGGTGATTCATCTCCTCTACTTCTCCTTTTTGGTGAGTCTTCTCTATTCTTGTAGGGAGACATACACTCGTTGGAATAGTGTCCGGGTCTTCCACAATTGTGCAATTATGACCACGACTAGAAGATCTTTAGTCATTGTAGGACCTTTACTTGGAGCTTCTCTCTTTGCTTCTACTCTTTGTAGAATTTGTTGAAGTTCTTCACTATTAAGCTCAATTCTTCATTGAAGACTAGCTTGTCACTTGATGTTGTAGGGGCATCACTTGAAGCTTTGTGTGCACCACTTGACTTGTTGTGGAGCTCTTCCTTATCCTTGAGTGACATCTCACGAGCAACAATTCTACCAATGGCTTCTGTGGGCTTGAGAACTTTGTAGTCAGGCATCATTTGGATCAATGTGCACACATTATCATATTTTCCATCCAAGGCTCTAAGGATCTTCTTGATGATGAATTTGTCGGTCATCTCTTCACTTCCTAAGCTTGCAATCTCATTTGTGATGAGAGCAAGCCTAGAGTACATTTTGGTGACTCCTTCACCATCCTTCATCTTGAACTTGTCAAATTGACTTTGAAGCACATCCAACTTGGATTCCTTGACGGACTCGGTACCTTCGTGCATAGCAACCAACGTATCCCAAATTTCTTTGTATTCTCAAGGCGGCTTATTTTGTTGAATTCCTCGGGGCATAATCCATTGAAGAGAATATCACAAGCTCGATCATTGTATTGCAACATCTTCAATTCTTCCACGGCCGCTTCATGATCCGATTCTCTACCATCCTTAAAGAATTCACCTTGCAAGCCAATACGAACAACAACCCGAACGACAAGGTTATCACCAAGAATATGCATTTTCATCTTATGCTTCCAACTAGCAAAATTTGTACCATCAAAGTAAGGACCTCTACGGTGATAATTACCCTTGCTAGATGACATACTCTCCTAGGTTGTGAAACGAAGGCTATGATCATCAAAGCTATGGAAATCAAGGCTAATGGAGAGCAAAGCTCTGATACCACTTGTAGGATCGAAAGTATGTCTAGAGGGGGTGATTAGACTACTTAACCAAATAAAAAGCTTTCCTTTTTCCAATTTTAGTTGTAAGCAGATTTTAGCAATTGTGACATGTCAAGAAATCAACCTACGCATGCAATTCTAAGAGTATAGCAGCGGAGAGTAAAACATTTCATATGAAGGTAAAGAGAAGGTTTTGGAGAAGGCAAACACACACGAAGATTTTTGGGGTGGTTCCGATAGGTGGTGTTATCGTACGTCCACGTTGATGGAGACTTCAACCCACGAAGGGTAACGGTTGCGCGAGTCCATGGAGGGTCCATGAAGAAGCAACCTTGTCTATCCTACCATGGACAGTGCTCACGAAGCACTTGCCTCACTTGGGTAGATCTTCACGAAGTAGACGATCTCCTTGCCCTTACAAACTTCTTAGTTCAACTCCACATCATGTCGGAGGCTCCCAAGCGACACCTAGCCAATCTAGGAGACACCACTCTCCAAAACGTAATAGATTGTGTGTTGATGATGAACTCTTTACTCTTGTGCTTCAAATGATAGTCTCCCCAACACTCAACTCTCTCTCACACACACACATATTTGGTATGGTGGAAAAAGGATTTGAGTGGAAAGCAACTTGGGGAAGGCTAGAAATCAAAGTTCAAATGGCAGGAATGGAACCTATTGATCTCAACACATGAGTAGGTGGTTCTCTCTCAGAAAATGAATGGTTGAAGTGTAGGCACGTTCCGATGGCTCTCTCTTATGAGAAGAAGGGGGTATATATAGCCTTCACACAAAATCCAACTGTTATACACTTTTGACCCATCTCGGTGGCGCCGATTAGAAAATTCGGTGGCATCGATCTGTACAAAAATATGAACGTTAGGAATCTCAGTGGGACCAACGGGAAAAAATCAGTGGGACCGATGTGCTAGGGCTTAGGGCAAACTTCATCTCGGTGGCACCAATTGCATCAACTCAGTGAGACCAAAGTGAGTGCAATGAGCAACAGAGAATCATTCAAGCCAACTCGATGGGACCGATTGCAACATCTCGGTGGGATGGAAGTGAATGCAACAAGTCATAGAGCGCTGGCAAGGCCATCTCGGTGAGACCGAGATCCGTATCGGTGTGACCGAACTATTAGGGTTTTGGCAGTGGCTATGTCAAGATGAACTCGATGGCTCCGGATGGGAAATATCGGTGGGGCAGAGTTGGAAATTAGGTTTTGGACATATTTGGATAGAGAAAGTGGCTGAGGGTTTTGGAGCAATATCACTAAGCACTTTGAGCAAGTAGATCATTAAGCAACACCTCATCCATTTTTAATAGTATTGACTTTCCTATGGACTCAATGTGATCTTGGATCACTTCAAAAATGTAGAGTATTGAGCTTTGTCAATCCTTGTCCTTATCATTTTGAGGGGTCCACATCTCTATTTCGTGCCATGCCAATCACTGAACATCCTGAAATATTTTATCTTGAAAGGACATTAGTTCAATGAGATATATGTTGTTATGAATTTACCAAAGTCACCCGAGGATTAGTTGCACTTTCAGTGGTAAATGTTGAGGACATGAAGGGAGGAGCGGGAGGTGTGGCTTGATCACACATTGTGTTCCTTGGATCCTGGAGTAAACCTTTGTACAGGGTGACCGATCCCTTCATCGCGTAAAAAACATACGATCGGTCAATGTTGGAGACCACTGGAAGCGGGCTGGATTACTATAAATACCGATGGAGCCGTAAATGTTGAGGACATGAAGGGTGGAGTGGGAGGTGTGGCTCAATCACAATTGCATTCCTTGGAGCCTGGAGTAAACCTTTATACGGGGTGACCGATCTCCTCATCGCGGAACATCTAGTTCTTCACGATGGGATGATTTTTGCTCAACTTCGTGGCTTCTCACTTGTGATTATGGAGATTGACAGCTTAGAGTTAGTCAATCAATGGAAGTCGCGCGGTAACACAAGATCAGTTGCAGCGCCTATCTTGAATGAATTAGAGGAGATCAGTGCTAGCTTCGCCTCTCTTTCAGTTACTCATGTCAGTAGGGATACAAATGTTCCGGTCATCGGTGTGCACGTATAGCTTGTTCACTTGATTGGACCGAGAGTTGGCTTAATGTAAGTCCTGAGTTTCTTATTTCGTGCCTGCGGGCAAACCGTAACACGAATTATGGTCAATGGCGTGCCTGGCGAACCTATATACAACTGCCAAGGTCTGTGACAAGAGGATCCAGTCTCACCATTTCATTCTCACAATGGAGCCACTACAGAGAATGTTTGACCTTGCACTGGAGCGGGGCACCCTAGCCCCGCTAGCATCGAGAGGCCTAATTCAGAGAGTGTCTATGTTCGTTGACGATGTCATGATCTTTCTGAAGCCGGAAGAAGAAGAGCTCACTACCCGTGCAACTTTGCTATGACTTTTTGGCGAGGCGTCGGGGCTCAGGGTCAATCTACACAAGAGCGCAACATTACCAATCCGGTGCAGCACGAAAACTATGGAGCAGGTGGTGCAAATCCTTGGTTGCCCCGGGGTACATTTCCTTGCAAAATACTTGGGGCTCCCGCTCATTATACGAAAGCAAACGGCCGCGCAGCTCATGAGACTGGTGGATCAACTTGCGCAGTGCCTCCCAGGGTGGATGGCCGCAAACATGCCAAAGAGTGGCAGAATGGTCCTTGTTCAATCCGTACTCTTCGCAATCCCTATCCACGCGATGATGGTACTACATTATCTCCCCGACACTCTGCACTGTGCCAAAGAGGAGGCGTTGGGCGGTTAGTGCAGAGTGGCGTGGGAGATCGTGTGCTCGCCAAGGTGGGCGGGGGACTTGGCATCCCGAACCTCAAGTGGCTCAATATTGCCATGCAGGCAAGATGGCCCTGGCTAAAACGAGTAGATTCATCGAGACCTTGGGCGGAGTCTGACATCACAGTGCCTAAAAGATCATTGCAAATCTTCCAGGCAGCCACTCATGCAACGGAGGGGAATGGAGAAAGCACATTGTTTTGGGAGGATCGATGGGTGGATGGCTTCAGATTGGAGGAGTTGGCACCAACAATATATGGAACGGTGCGGAGGAGGGTACGACGCGCCCGAATAGTGAGCCAAGGAATGATGAACGGTGCGTGTGCGTTGGACATAGGTCCGGAGGTTACTAGTCAGATGCTCCAGGAATACCTGGAATTATGGGAGTGAATTTCGGTAGTTCAACTACACCAGGACACGGTCGACTCGGTTCGGTGGGCTTGGGAGCCAAGCGGATCCTTCTCCACGCGATTGGCATATAGAGCAAAACTCTGGGCAAGGGAAATAGTTCCAACTGCGAAGTTCACGTGGAAGTCCCAAGCTCTGTTGAGATGCCATTTCTTTACTTGGCTCGCACTTTAGAACAGATGTTGGACCTCTGACAGGTTGGCGAGCCGAGGATTGGACCATCAGGAAACATGCCCTTTCTGTGACCAGGTGGAAGAAAGTATCAATCATATACTGCTACAGTGTGTATTTGCGAGGGACGTGTGGATGCGCGTCTGCGCAGCTTGGGGCAAGCCGGAATGGGCTCCGACACCAACATCAATACTAGGAGACTGGTGCATGACCACCGCGGAAGGTACCACGGGGAGAAAGGATTCACGGACATTACTCATACTTGTAATGTGGGAATTGTGGAAGCATCAGAATGGGATTGTGTTTGAGGGTGATGCTCCGTCGAGCACGTATGTAATTCATAGGGTATCGATAGAGTGTAGGGCGTGGAAGGTGGCAGATTTACTTAAAGCAGACATGGACCGGTTCCTAACGGCCATGGAGGTGGGACATGCTGCGAATAGGTAGCATCTAGCATGTGAAAACCTGTGTGGAGTTGGAGTTATGTAATTTTTGTAACCGTCAACGTGGAGGGGCTTTTTACTCCCCATCATCTCCTTTAATATATACTCCCTCCGTCCGGAAATACTTGTCATCAAAATAAACAAAAACGTACCCACACTCGTGCGTATACGATCATTGTTCATTAAATAAAGCTCCCTACTTCGATGAAAAAAGGAGATCGAATTTGTAAGTCCAGCTGTAATTTTTTGCCGGGAGAATCGGGCGTAGAAGGCGCGGCAGATCGGCGATTCTTCACAGCAGGCTCGCTGGTCAAAGGAGCTCCTGCTCCTCGTGACCTGGTCTCCCACGCCCATCACGCCGTCCCGCGATATGATGCCACATCTCCTGTTTGCTTGCTGTGCACATGGATCAAATCAAAAGCGAACAAGGAGGAAACGGACGGAGAGACCCCCGTCCACCGATTGGACTTTCCCCCACCGATCCCTATCCAACCGGCAGGAGTGAAAAGATCGATTGCTGCGTCCGGCGCACTCTCACTCTGGGACGGATGGGTTCACCCGTCGGCGCATCGTGTGTGCCTGGGCTCGCGTGCCGTGCGGGGCGTCGTGTCTGCCCGTTCTGCATATGTGTAGGTTTATTATTACTTTTGCCCGAGCTGTGCTAATCAAGTGTAGGAGACACTCCAAGCTCGAGTCGAGTACATGACCCGCACTGGCGAAGCGCAGCCAGAGAGAGAAAGATGAACGAGTTCTTTAGAAAAGGAGCCATACAGCTTGTCATGTACTGGTATGCTGCAATCGTCACCCCTTTACACCCCCCCATCCTAAAGACACCCTTTTCTTTTATCGGGAAACTAAAAAGGGAACCAACCTCGCCACGTTCTCTCCTTCAATCAACATACATAGCTGGACTCCTAGTTCTCTTCGCCTAGCCTAAACCATCTCCAGCCAACAATTTACATCTCTGACGATCCATTTTAGTTAGTTTTTTTTGCTGAGGCAAATCCATTCTGAGTAGTAAAATGAGAAAGAAGAGAGAAATCTTTCACTAGTTGGCCACCCACCGTAGACCGACTAGTCCACAACGACGACCGCAGAATTGGCCACGGCAGCCGGCGGCCTCAGCCGATCCGCCACATTCCGCTAGTCCGGGTGAGTCCAACCGCTTCGCTCCCCTCGCTAAATCTAAAGGGAAACCCCGAGCTAAATCCAACGCTAGAATTAAACACGCTCGCCACGGAAAGTACGCAGCAGCGAGTGAGCTCCCACCTCCCTCCCCTCCTCTCTGCTCCCACCAGGCCACCACCACCACCACCAAACCCTCCGATCCAAACCCTCCTCCACCTCGCATGCCGCCGCGCCCCCCGAGGCGGCGGCGCAGCTGACCCCACCGCCGCTCCCGGAGCCCGCCGACATGGGCGGGGTGACGTCCACCATCGCCGCCCGCTTCGCCTTCTTCCCGCCCACGCCGCCCTCCTACACGGTCGTCGCCGACGCGGCCACCGGCCGCCTCCTCATCCCCGAGATCTCCCGGCCCCCCGCGCGCCGCCGGAGGCGGGACGGCGGCGGGGACTCCTCCTCCGCCGCCGAGGAAGAGGACGCCACGGAGGTGGTGCGCCTCCGCACGCGCCGCGGGAACGAGATCGTGGCCGTCTACGTGCGCCACGCGCGGGCCTCCGCCACGCTGCTCTACTCCCACGGCAACGCCGCCGACCTCGGCCAGATGTACGGCCTCTTCGTCGAGCTCAGCCGCCGCCTCCGCGTCAACATTTTCGGGTAATGCGACCCTTCTTCTAAGCCGGAGTTGCTTGCGGGTGAGAAGGTTTCCATTTGGGGGAAACTTCCGGGAGACGTTTCGGAAAGTTGCGTACGGGGTGGTAGTAGTAATATGGATATGTGGTGTGCATTTATTAGTAGTATTAGATTCCGCGTGCCTATTTATGATTGGTTGCTGCAATTTTTCAAAGGGGGTTTTCTCTAATTTTCGAGGTAAATTGGCGAAAGATCATCTTATTTAGGTAGTACTTCACTGCTGCAGATCCTCTTGGACTCAAATCTTTGAATTGCACACAGGATAAGGAAAAAGGACCTAGTTGCTAGTATTAGCTGCGGATGAAATTCAGCTGTATTTGCTGGTAGCAAGCTGCTGTGTTTCCCCGTTCCAGTTAGTTACTGTTTAGCACTATATAATCTGTCCAGCCATGAAAATTATCATTGTATTGCTGTCCAACATGGCGACACCCTCAAGGTATATTTGGTTCTTGCTTTTGGTGTTATAAGGGACACACCATATCAGTCCATTAGTTAAGGAAACCTCGACCTGATTTCTAGGATTAGATGGATTTCAGTGTACATGAGCGGTTGCCTAGCAGGTGTGCTGTATATGCTACAGCAGAAACTCTGTAACTTAAGTTTAATAGTTCCAGGCTATCTCTTGTTTGTTATACCATTATACGCTAAGAATGGGGCCATGGTACTGTGCCCGACATTGTGGGCGTGCTGAAAGAAATAAGATAATGTATTTTGTGGAGGTAGCTTGGATCTGACACAAGAAACTTTTCGAATGATGAGGATGTTGTATTTCGAGGCATAACTAGTGGGTCTGTCTGCTGGATCACCAATGTACCTAATGATTGGAATTATGCAGACATGTGTCAACCCCCCCCCCCCCCCCAACCCATACACACGCGCGCGCACACACACACGTTATGGGTTGCCCTTTACGCTCCTGAGTTAGTACCCTACACGAGAATATGTTTTCCTCCTGATATCCATCTTAATAGACCCCGTACGTGTTGCAGGTATGATTATGCTGGTTATGGAAGGTCTACAGGGAAGGTATATTTGTGTTTGCTCTGTTTCATCTTTAAATTACGTAGCAATGCCAATCTTCAATGCAAGCATATCTTAATGGACAATTTATTCTTCCATTGAACAGCCCACTGAGTATAATACATATGCAGACATTGAAGCAGCATATAACTGCCTCAAGGAAAAATATGGTGTGCCAGATGAGGATATAATTTTGTATGGACAATCTGTTGGAAGTGGTCCAACCATTGATCTTGCTTCACGGTTGCCAAATTTGCGAGCTGTGGTTCTGCACAGTCCTATTTTATCTGGACTGAGAGTGCTATATCCAGTCAAAAAAACCTTTTGGTTTGACATTTACAAGGTAAATTCAATTTACCCCCTCCTCCCCAGAGTTGTGGTTGATAAATGGCTGATATATTTTCCTCAATTTTGTAGAATGTCGACAAGATCAGCTTGGTAAATTGTCCTGTTCTTGTCATTCATGTAAGTTCTATTAGTTTACACTAGCCTCTTCTTTTTCAATACTGTCTGCTTCTTGCATTGCCTCTCTAGTGGGATAAAGGGATTTGTTTTAGATTTGTAATACCACTACATTGAGAAGCTGAAAGATAGATGATCAATTTTAATGATCACCAAGCCAAGTATGTAAGAATTAAACAAAAATGAATCAAATGAACAATCAGATTTCGAAGTTGCTGGGGTGATATAACATCCATCACCACAGTTTTTACATCAGAATTTCGGTGCTTCAGTTGTCATAACTGAAACAATTGTAATACTTATGACAGGGCACGTCGGACGACGTTGTTGATTGGTCCCACGGAAAGCAGCTATGGGAGCTTTGCAAGGTGAAACATTCACCTTTGTGGCTAAGTGGCGGTGGGCACTGCAACCTTGAGTTGTATCCTGACTACATCAGGCACTTGAAGAAGTTTGTGTCGAGCCTTGGCAAAAAATCGACAAAACCCGACTTGAAAGAGTTACCAGCAACTGAAGACACTTCTCATAAAGATGCAGAATCTGTATCCTCGGACAAAACCCAAGAAGCTGCAAAGTGCCGGCAGATCTCGCGGAAGAGCTTAGATAGTAGAGTTGGGAAATCCAAAACAGTGGATGTTCCTGAAAAGCCACGAATGAGCTCGGATGACGTTGACAAGTTTAGGAGGAGAAGATGCTTGGTTTGGTGATCTATGATATGACGTCTGCACAGTTCATGAAGTAGTTTCCGAACACCGTCGAATGGGAATCAAGCAACTATGTCATACTGTATAGCGAGGAACGACCCCGACAGTTCCCGCAGTAGAGAGATAATGGCTGTGTTAAATGTGGGGGAAGAAGAATCAGGACGCTGGTGAATAAGCTGTTATTTATCAAAGAGGGTACGTCTCAACATGGTAACTTTCTCGGTTAATTAACCTGTATTGCAACCCCCGGTGGCGGTAGGGTTTCCATCATGTAAAAGTGTACCGTGTTATTGTCTGTAATCACGAGGGACAAAGATAGAACATTTGCGGCCACTTTGTGGCGCAGTCTAAAGTCCTGGAGCAATCACAAGAAGCAACATATTCTAGTCTGGATATGCAAATATAGTGTTAATATGTTTTGTGGCTTAAAAGGAACTTTCCATTCGTTGCGTCTTTCTGCACTTCATGTGTGCACTGTATGTTACTTAGAATCTGACTGTTGGGGCTGCAGAATAGGAGAACACCATATGGTAAAAACCTATGTAATCATATGTATCATATAACCAGTTCAGCACACCAGTGTACGTATGTAGTATGTACAGTACTGTCTCTACTGTGGCAGTTTAAAAAACAAGCACATATTTACATCACCTGGAAGGGACAAAAAAGAATCGTCTGATCGCTCATCATACACGGCAAGCAAATCTCTCAACAGTGATGAAATAAAACTCGGCCGGTCGCAAACACTGATCTAATACTACCACTACTGGCTGGTGTTAGGGGTGGTGTTCCTGCTGTCCCAGGGAGCGTGCACCGTGTTGGGAGAGAAGGGCTCGGCGAAGTCCTTCTTGCCTTTGCCTCCACCGTCTTTGTGACCCAGGCATTCGTCCTGGATGGCCCTGAGCACGTCCAGCACCTCCCTGATCGGCGGCCGCATCTCGCCGTTCTGCTGCAGGCACCGGAACGCCAGCTCCGCCACCATGGTCATCATCTTCCTCGCCGCCGGGTCCGACTCGTATCCGAGCTCCACGTCCACCAGCTCCTCCAGCCGGCACTTCTGGATCTTGCTGATGGCCATGCCGGCCAGGTTGATCTCGTTCCTCTGCCGGGTGATGTCCACGGCGGGCTTGGACGAGATGAGCTCCACCAGCACCACGCCGAAGCTGTACACGTCGCTCTTGTCCGTCAGCTGGTAGCACTGGTGGTACTCCGGGTCCACGTACCTGCCATTCATTCGCAACAATCAAAAACAATGGACAGTTACATTTTCCCTTTTCGCGAGGAAAATGGTCAGTTACATGCTGTTGTGTTTGCACAATGTATGCCATGGACAGGAGCGGCATGGGTGCGTACCCTGGGGTGCCCTGGGGGGCCGTGGAGACGTGCGTGGCGTCGAGCGGGAAGAGGCGGGAGAGGCCGAAGTCGGCGACCTTGACGTGGAAGTCGGTGTCGAGGAGGATGTTGTTGGTCTTGACGTCGCGGTGCACGATGGGCGGCTCGATGGCGTGGAGGTAGGTCAGCGCCGCCGCGGACTCCACGGCGATGCTGAGCCGGAGCGGCCACGGCAGGGCGCGCTCCGCCGCGCGGGGACCGTGCAGGTGGTCGGCCACCGTGCCGTTCTGGACGAACTCGTAGACCAGGAGCAGCTCGCGGCTCTCCTTGGAGGTGCACCCGTAGAACATGACCAGGTTCGGGTGCCGCAGCCGGGCCAGGATCGCCGCCTCGTTCACGAACTGCTCCACGCGCCGGTAGCTGTTGTTGTACAGCCGCTTAACCGCCACCACCCGCCCGTCCCCAAGGTACCCTGCAACCCATGATCAAAGTCAGAGAGTTGTAACCCATGATCAAGTTCAGGCCTCCACCGACGGAGCTAGATTGTTGCAGAGGTGCATTTCACGTGTAGTACCTTTGTAGACGGTGCCGAAGCCGCCGTCGCCGAGCTCTCTGTTCTCGTTGAAGGAATCGGTGGCCTCCTCGAGCTCCTCGTAGCTGAACCGGTTGCCCATGTCCTGGGAGCTGCCGGACTCCATGTCGCCGCCCCTGGAGCGTATAGGGGTCCCGCCTGAGCCGCTGTACCTGTACTTGAGGAGCTTCGACGACGAGTTCACCACCTTCCTCTGCCTTCTCTTGCGAATGAACAAAAAAGCTATCGCGGCAAGAGCAAGCAAGGCTACGGCAGCACCGGCCGCTACACCTACAATAGCGAATGAAGATCAAACATATTAATGACATGGCCTGCAGGTGAGTCGTACAACAAAGTGTGAATCACCAAACTTTCTGGATTTTTTTTCCTTCTCCCCAGTTTTTTCTAGTATAAATATTTGGTTGCATAGTTTTTTTTTCTTTTTTTGCCGGGAGCATAGGCTGAGGATTGAAGTGGTGAAAAAAGCAATTCTATTGGTATGTTTTAGCAGCTAAATCAAATAGTGCAGTTTAAATACAGGCGTCAGCAGCGAGCGCAAGAGTTCATATATCACATATACTGAATTACAGATCAGTCATAGCTGATGAACTAACTCAAAATGGTCTTGTGCTACTTATCTGAATATACCAGGCAAGAAATTAACTGCATGTGTATTGGTACGTGACACGGGAAATATGTATACCTGGTATAACCATCTTATTTTTGCTCTTCGATCCTGCAAGAAAGATTAACAAGCACACAAAAAGTTAGAAATAAAGTCTATAGAGATTTACAGGGATAATTAATCATCAATTGATTATTTTTTGAATATTGATTCAGATTATTTGTGGAAATCTAACTAATATCTGAGAAGATTCTGCATCTGCTGCCGATACGACACATAGACGCAGCATGGGGAATTGGCCTGGAGCCCTGGACAACACTCTGTTTTTCTCTTTTTTCCCCTATCTTAATGAAATCGACAGAATGCCTGTCTTGCATTGTAAAAAAAGAAGTCACACATGTTATTCTTTTTAATCCTGGAAACCTTGGCCATAATCGAAATGATGGATTCATAGATTTTCACTATCTATGAATATCGACCTGCATTTTTTAAAATCCAAATCTTGCAATAAAAGAGTACCGCGCGGGAACTTTTTATTAATCTTTTCTTAGTTTCATTGAACAATTAATATTTAGTTTTCAAAAAAAGGTGCATCATGATAGTGAGACGAAAATACTACTCCCTCAGTTCCTAAATATAAGACCTTTTAGAGATTTCAATAGAGACTATATACGGAGCAAAATGAGTGAATCTACACTCTATAATATGTCTATATACATCCATATGAAGTCCGTATTGAAATCTCTAAAAGGGCTTATATTTAGAAACGGAGGGAGTAGGACTTTAGATAAAGTTATGAGATGACTGATAGGTTTTTAAGGGAACATGACAGATAACAATAGGCAGGGCATAGGCATCTAGAGAGAAATCTGAATATGTCATAAAGGCAGGCAAAAATATATGCTCAAGGCAGCTGAAATAATGAAACGAACATATGACGATTGGCGTTAGAGCGTTTGGAAAAGTATTCAAAGAATAATGGTCTTGAAAGTCTTGATTTTATACTTAACAATGAACTTTAATGTTTTTGCATCAGGGGTCAATTTATTCCCCACGAAAGCGAGAGGGGCTAAATTTTGTGCAACCAACTTACACCATCTGAACTTGTCTAGGTTAGGTTAAAAGACAAAAGCAGACACAAGATCTTTTCATTCATCTTTTCTTAGTTTTGTTGAAGAATCCACATTTTGCTTTCAAGAAATTGTGCACCATGACGA
Source organism: Aegilops umbellulata (assembly GCA_032464435.1). NCBI lineage: Eukaryota > Viridiplantae > Streptophyta > Magnoliopsida > Poales > Poaceae > Aegilops > Aegilops umbellulata. The sequence continues at coordinate 328,284,735 of CP136056.1, read as the reverse complement.
TAAGACAAAAATACTAGGACTTTGGATAAAGTTATAGCAAAGCATTTTGTGAGGGCTTAGTACTTCAAGTCGCAGTTAACATATATATAGGCATGGCAATATTAGTATTTTAGGAACATGACAGATAACTTTAGGTAGGGCATTGTCATCAGAAAAGAAATTTGAAGAAGTCATAAAGGCAGGGAAAAACCACATGCTCAAGACAGCTGAGACACTGAAAAGATTTCTCTCATAAAAATGAAACTATTATCTGACGATGACATCTGAAAGAGCATTCATAATCAAAGATTAATGGTCTGGAAAGTCCTGGTTTTTATAGTTAGAATTTGCTTTGCACTAGGGCTGAAATTATTCCCCAGAAATATGAGACGGAGCAAAATTTTGAGGCACCAACTCACACCATCTGAAGCAGTCTAGGTTAGGTCAAAAGATAAAAAGCTGAATAACACGCCCCCGAATTGTGTCAAATCAGACGTTGATGGTCCAAAGTAATGCTTCTGTAGTCATATGATACTAGTAGAAGATTTGCACAGATTTTGGAGGTGGCCCAGATCTCAGGTTGCTTCACCTGCCCTGTGTGGATCATGCGGTGTGAACACCAGCGATGCAGGGCAACAACGACCAGCGGTCGAATGAATGTGCATCTCTTCTTCTGTTACCAAAGTGTGAAAGGATGTCGACCCTTCAAGTAAACAGGGCAAGGCCTAGTGCACATCAACTTTGCGACCGATCACCTAATGAACCATTAATTCGCTGGTTAGCTCTTGTCGGGAAGCTGCAGCAGCAGCTAAGGCTTCCAAATAAGTCACCAACTTACAAGTCGAAAAGTGCAAAAAGTGACTTATTTTGTCAAACGGACCCAACTTATAAGTCATCCCAACTTATAAGTCATAAGTTGCTCCACCCCAACTTAAAACTTATAAGTCACCCCTTTTACATGGGTCCCATCACTTTTACATAAAAAAACAAGATGAGAAGATGTGCTCAGGTGACTTATAAGTCAGGTGGCAACCAAACAGGCGTGACTTACAAGTCACTGGTTTTAAGTCACCTGATAAGTCAGATGACTTATTGAAACCAAACAGGCCCTAAGAAGGCAGACGGGGCATGAAAAAGTGCTGCTACCTCCAACCCATAATAAGTGCGATAATCCTACACCTACGAAGGGGCTACGAAAGGCTACGTAATTTTCCATGCCATAACCTGTCGGCCCCCTGATTTTAATGGGGGGTGGGCCCCTTTCCTCCTAATCGATCCAATAATCCTTCTCCACGTTGTTGTTTACGTAGAACACGTAAGAGACCTTACGTAGGTCTAGCATTGCCCTAATAAGTGTCGCAGTTTTGAACTAACCCCGCTGTGGATGGATGGAGTAGCGCGTAACCGGAGACGATTTTGGAGCTCGGAGCGACCGAGTCCATGGATGGAGCTGCGTCGCTGTGCATTGATTTTTCTTCCCCCGCGTAGCCGTATAGTGAAGCCGACGCGATCGACGTGATCTGCTGGACATGGATCTTCAGGAAAGAGTATTAACTCCTCTCAACGTAACGCAATGACGGTTGGGCCTATGGGAAGGGAAATCGGAGGCATCGTTGTCGGATGGAAAAAGAAGGTATGGGAGGACGAATGGTACTGACGCGATTTATTAAGCTTCATTTCCTTTCTTTTTCCAGGGAGAGCTTTGGTTCCTTTCACACGCTGCTATTTCTCTTTCTTTTTGAAAAACATACGCTGAAAATTCTAAGTTGGTCAGGCGGCCTGTGCATCCGTCAGGTTATGAGTGTGGATGAAGCTAGCGAGTAAGCCTACGACTTCAACAATTATGGCATGCAAATTATGAGAACTAATTGCCAAGCGAAGCTACCCAGAGTGTCCGGATTGTTGGTTGCGAGTGAAGGACGGGCAGTCACAGAAGTGCTGCAGCAGTTTGATCGGAACGGTGGGCTTACCGGGCAGTGGCGCGGTGGTGTCAGATATCTTACTGCAGCCGGCGGCGTTGCCCGCCACCAGGGCGCCATTGGCGCAGAAGCAGCCAAAGAATCCGCCGGTGCCGTTGTAGCCGCACTTGCCGCCGGACTGCTCGCACTGGCCGCACGCGCCGGAGCTCCGGTCCCAGCCCACCTGGAACCCTCCGCGGAGAGCCTTCGCGTACCCGTCGTCCCTCCACCCGGGATCCTTTGCGTCGGCCGGGAGGGCGTCCTTGAGCACTGGGGCCGCGTAGACTGACCGGCACGCCTGCCACCAGTCCTTGGGCGGGATCTCGCGCTCCGGCAGCACGAAGGACATGCTAGGCTCTTCTCCGGAGCCCCTGCAGGTAACCGGCTTGATGCTCGGCGGCTTGCGCAATGGCCTGGGAATGACGTCGGCTTCCGGCAGGAAGGTGCAGTTGACGAAGAAGAAGAGGTAGGCGACGGTGGAGGCGGGCAGATGGAACTGCTTCGGGACGGTCACGTTGTGGTCGACCATGGGGCAGGTGCCGTCGCCGAGGGCGTCGGCGTCGGCGAGGGAGACGGTGAGGCTGGTGTAGTTGATGCCCGAGACCGTGTAGTCGTGGCCCCCGAGGAGGAGGGTGGGCTTGTCGTCGTCGCAGACGATGGCCAGGCCGGGGTAGCCGCAGTACGACGACTGCGGCTCGCGCTCGCCGTACGCCGGCACTGCGTCCTCTGTCCCGTTGTAAAGATGGAACGGGTACCGGACAGTGAGATGGCCGCAGGTGAGAGGCTCGAGCTGGCACGTCGGGCGGCCGGCTGGATCGCCATGGGAAGCGGCAGCGAGGAGGACGACGAGCAGGAGGATGACATGGCCGTGGCGGTGGCGGTGGAGGGGAGACATGGCCAGTTTCTTCTCTGGTTGGCTCGAGCTAGGCCGGTTTCTGCGCGGTTGGTTGCCTGCCTCCTGGTTATAAGCCGCGCGCTGAGCATGGCATGGCGGGGTTCGGGTGAGGGGGTTGGCCGGTTGGGTGGGCGGTGCAGGACGTACGGCACCGTGACAGTTGATGGGAAGGCTGTGGCAGTTGCGACGCGCCAGCTTGCCGCAGCTGTGTCAAGTCGTCTTGTTGCCCCTCCGGTCTCCTTCCCGTAGCTGAGTCGCGACTCGACACTGTTTTCTTTGACTGACCGACACGTAGTATAATTTGGCATTTTATCTAGAAAGATTTGGTTGCCTTTCGGAGCGATTCTGCACCTGCATGTCTAGGAAGGTGGGTATGCACACTCTCTCTTCGGCCACGTGGACATCCCAACCGTTCGCCTGACCTTTCCATTTTCTCTTCTCACACGCAATGCAACGCTGGCATGATTACCAAAATCTTCAAAATTCAAATGATCCATAAACTATTCTAGTTACAAGAAAAAACTCAAATGGTTCTAATAAACTTCCAAAGTGAAACCTCCAATAGACTTTCGAATTGATTCGGTGTAACCGACAAGTGCTAGTCGCCTCTACTCTTTCTTTCGACCCTAGCCACCTCCCCAAGCCTCGCGGTAAATGGTGACGGCACAAGCTCTCGCAGATCTCCCGTTGTGTTGTATCTATGTCGCATCCAAGCACCTCGCCCATTGTCGGGAGATGTCCTAGTGTTTGGACTTATGGTCCCGCTTGTCATAAACATGTTTAAATCGGCTAAAACGGTCATGAACCGAAAGTTGCAGTTTTGAGGGACGAATTACGAAAAAGCGGTAGATTTTGGTCAAATTTTTTAAAGTTGCTGTTCTGTGGGACATCAACCCCAATTGTGGTTTTTTTTGTCAAATACTCACTTATGGTGGATGACATCGGTGGGGGCTCTCATTGTTCTCCTACTCTCCTAGTGTGGTGGCTTACCGACGACGACGACAACGCAGTAGCCAGGGCGTCGCCCTCGTCTAGCGGTTGATGAATTGTCATATCCTCCTGCTCACGTACGATGTTGTTCTTCTTGGCCGGGGCGAGTTGATGGAAGAAGATGGGTGGGCTGATAGGTATAATCTAGAGCTTTTTTGGGTCCAACCCATGGTGGTCTCTAGGATGGTGGTTCCGCAAAAATGGATGTGATGCGGCTAGTACGCGTGGGAAGTTGTGCAAGCGAAAGCGCTTCTTGATGATGGACTCTGATGACAGTGATGCTTGCGGACCATCACGTCCCTCATTGGAGACATCATTGTGGTCTTTCTTTCTCCTTGAACCTGTCTGAAAATCCTAGCCCGACCCGTCAAATCAGGTGGCGGCACCGCTTCAGTGTCATAGTCTTTTTGGAGATCCGCTGCCAAAGCCCATGACGGTTCTTGGGAAATCGTTGCACCAAGGCCTCATGGATCCAAGCTAAGTCGAGTGTCCACTAGATCTAGTTGTTGGTTGCCTATCTAATGATCCATGCCCCAAAGAGATGACAACCGGTTTGGCTGCATGCTTGCATTAGTGGAGTCACTACTACAAAAGCAACCATTAGTATTCAAACATTGTGACCGGCTACCAACGAGTCATCAGTGGTACAAACACCACTTATGGGCAGAAAATTCGGCGGTTAGTGGTGACTTCAACAGAAGTTTGAGTTTCGAGATAGGTCAAACATTGTTATCACAAATTGGCTCGTCGCGATGGGCCTAATTTTGATCTATCAATGCCAAATTTGCCACCACTAAATGCCCGAAAGATCAACCACAACCATGAGATATAAACCATAATCATAGTTCAAACCGAATCTCGCCCCCCTTTCCATTGGGATACACCTTGACTTTAGTGATTGACATGATGGTCTTGTAGCAAGTTGGCCCACATGTTCGCCGCCAAAGTCAGGGTACACATTGAAAGGAACGACTTCCCAGCAAGCCATTCCTTCTCATATCCCTCGCATTTCGTGTGTTTTCCTCAAATATGGGACAATACTCTAAGGTTGCGTTTGGCTGCTCAGTATTTTTGGAGTTTTAGGAGAATACCATGGTTTTTGTAGAAACCTCAGTTTTAAATACTTTGACGTGTTTGGCTTCGACAAATACTTTAGTTTTACAAACTGTGGTATATCTAAAACCATGGTTTTTTTGTTGTATCTAAAAAAGAGGTCTCAACCTCTTTTTTGTAAACTGAGAAACACTAGCATAAGTCTATCTTCTTCGGGTCCTCCTCACCCATCATTCCTCCATCTCTTCTGCAGCCAGCAAAAGATTACCACATGGGAAACTTCACTACTCTGCTTCAATCGTTGACTATCGGTCTAGTGCAACAGGAAGCAGTCCGTACATTAGCTAGTACTAGACGTTCAGTCCTATCAGATGATGTGTGTAGAGATACAAAAGATTTAGCGAAGGCTTAGACCCTGGAGTAGATCAATTGATACTTGGAGTAAACTTATACACAGCAGGCTAAGCTAGCTAGCCGATTGATTCCATGTGGCCAGAGAAACAAGATTACTCAACAACATATCCTAGCATCTAAAGGATGTTCACGTGCATGACAAGGCTATAGGCATGCAACGGCCATTAATTAGCACAAGCTGATCAGGTCATTGTATAACTCCTTTGATGTAGCACAATTTGGTTCAGCTAGCTATATCTAGGATTATCCCCGCAACGAGTGGTCAAAACCGAGAAACTAAGAAAAACTGCAGTTGCCAAACATATCTATAGTTTTGCTAAAACTGAGAAAAACTGCGGCTTTTAGAAACCGAAGTATTCATTGCCCACACATTGGAATACCGTGGTTTCCAGATACCATGATTTTGAAAAAACCGTGTTGCCAAACTAGGCCTAAGGGGTGGTCACAGCTCCCTCTCCACTCTCCCACGCCCTCACCTGGGAGCCTATGCTCCTGTTCAACCTCCTCATTGAAGCCCCCTTCGCTTTCTCTTCATACCTCACCACTAGCAACGTGCCCACGCGTCGCATCCAGTCCTAGAGCCACATGGCCTTGCAACCAGATGTATCATCACCGCTAAAGTCGGAACTGGATGAGACGAAGAAGGTGGTTGCGGAGGTGTCTGGCTTCCTCCTGCTGTGGGCGTGCTCTCTAGTGTTGTGGCATGGACTTCTCCGGGTTCTAGTTGGTCAACGACTCGGTCGGAAAAAAAAAACATCCTCGGTGGACCACGACAAATTTCAGCAACGGCTAAGAAATTGCATATCCGAGAAAACAAACAAAGGCATGTCCGCATAATGGTTAATCTGGCGTCTAATTTTCCGACAACACCTGTGAAAACATGCGCAGAGTCCTATTCGTCATTCGAGTAATAGAAATGCGTTCCCCGCCAGATACAAGAAGAGTAAAACAGAACGCGTTTACTTGACATGAAGCAATCGCGTCCAAATCGGGGCGGGAACTGGTCTCCCCTACGAGTTAGAATTGGCTGGGCTTCTGTTCATGTACTATTAACATGAACCATTACCATGCCACAGGAAAAGAAAACTCAACATCTATATGCAACAAGTTGGTGTAAGTTGCAGGCTCTCTCGCCCCATCCAGAAAAAAAAAAAGGTTGCAGGCTCTCTCACACCTGGAAGTCAAACTGACGAAACTGAAGGCTTAGATTTATGTGGTCTGATAGGCTTTGTTTACAGCGACAAGAAATGTTTGGGCTCTGCACTCGACCCTATGGTTGGTGAGAAATCATGTGTGTGAGGCATTTCTCCAAGAGACGATGTAAATTAAGGATATGTTATATGTATGCTAGTCAGTTAGTGGAAAGAAAGGACCAAGAGGCCGAGAGGGCATGCCAGATAGGTAGATACACCTACAGGGCAGGGTACACACCATCTAGAAACACGCAACTTGTGCAAAGAAAAAGTTTCAGATTCGAAGAACCTACCTGCTTTGTTGCAATTATTATCGGAGCGTACTCGGCCGTCAGGGCACAAGCAGGCGATGAAATCCCCTTTCCCGCTGTAACCGCACCCTCCCTTGGATTCTTCGCACTGGATACATGTCTGGGGTTTTCTGCTGTCGTTCCATCCCAACTGGAATTCCTGACGAAGAAGTTTGGCATATCCACCGTTTGTCCATTCAGGTTCAGTATGGTTGATCGGCGGGCCTTTGTGCACAGGCAGTTCTATGACTTGGCTGCACGCTTGTGCCCAGTTGTTGTTGGAAGGCACTGCATCATCCGGCAGCACGAACGAGGGTCCAAGACCACCGTTAAAGCTTTGGCAGCTGATCGGGTGGATGTCGCTCGGTGGGTAGAAGGTGCAGTTGATGAAGAAGATAAGGTAATCGACCGTGCTGTCAGAAAAGTACGGTAACGATCCCTCTTGCAAAGTGATGTTGCGATCGATTCTTGGTCTCGGGCAGGTGTTGCGGTCGTCGTCGACGTTCGGGTCGGCTAGAGAGACGGTCGCGGTTACGCCGTCGATGCTCTTGATGGTGTAGTTGACGATGCCGCTGAGCTGCAGGATGGGCTTGTCGTCGTCGCAGAGGATCCCCAGGCCAGGGTAGCCGCAGTACGAGTTGGCGTTGCCCCTGAGATCTTTCGTCTCCTCTGAGAGATAGAACGGGTAGCTGATGTTGAAGCTTCCGCAGGTTTGATTCAGGCACATGGAGCGGTCGTAAGTACCATCATCAGATGAATCGCCATGGGAGGCGGCGACCCAGAGGAGGAGAAGCAGCAGGAGCCGGTGGCATATCAAGAGAGGCATGGCTATGGGCTAATGGAGTTAGGCGAGGCTCTCTCTATTTTTTCTCCTCCCCTTGGTTGCTTGGTTTGGTGGCTGGCTGCACCGTCGTTCGCTTCTTGGCGCTGCCCGCCTCCGTTTATAAGTCAGTGGCGAAGGAGTTTCTCCGGCGGCTGGCATTGGCATGGCAGGCCGATGAGAGGGACATGCCGGGAAGGTCCCTCCTTTGACCAGTCCGGTGTCGCGCATACATGACGCGGGTGTGCCTCCCGGCTCCCGTCGTTGTTCCGTGGAGACTAGTGTGGTATACTTTACTGGCCCAGCCGCGTGGAAGAAAGGCTTCTAGTTCTAGCTAGTCGCCGATACATACTTTTGACTTACACAGCAGGTTTTTAATTTGGTAATCGCTCGCTAAGTTGTCTTAATAGTCTCTGTAAAAACAGTGCACTTGGTGTTGGTGGTAATCCAAGCCGGGATCCCTCCCAGCTACAGAAAGAACTAGGGCCCCGTCAACTCTCTTCCGAAGACGTACTGAGGATGCATGCGTATGTGTTTGCCAGCCCCGGAAACTCGGACAAGAAAAGAAGAAAACTCTAGAAGAGCTTCTCGAACGCGAGGCAGCGGTTCGCGTGATGGTAATGAACCCCACAGTCACGAGCGAGTGCGCATCGATACAAAGTAGGGAACTGACGAAAGACGAAATGGGGAACGAATATTGCTGCTTCTCACACGCTATTCTCTTTCGAAACCGACGGACGCGCTCTCGGTTTCGTTTTTCAGGCAAGCGCCCCTGACATGGATTTCCGACTAAATCAGGTTGGCGTTTGCAACGGGCAAGCAGCAGCAACGCGCGTGCACACCGAGTTGCACATCGCCAAGCAACTGCTTGCTCTAGATAAGAAAGCGCCAAAACGGCATGTCAAATTACTCATCATTCTCGTCTGCTAGATGAACATGCGTGGTCTCACACGACGGAACTGGGTCTTGCTACTTCCGGCGAAATGGCAATTGCAAGCGAGGCATGCTACTATCGGCCATTTGTTTTCTTATGGGAATAAAATTTAAGGATCAGTTGTGAATGGCTTACCTGATGATGGAAGGTTTGGATACTTTGGATACGCCGCGGTGGAGCCGCTGCTGCTGCAGTTCCCGCCGGAGCACAAGCAAGCAAGGAATTCCCTCTTCTCGTTGTAGGCGCACAGTCCCTTGCGGGATACCTCGCACTCGTAGCATTGCTGCGCTGTGCCCATTCTCCATTCCAGCTCGAACCCCTTCTCAAGCACGGCACCGTATTCCCTCGGCAACATGGGCGGACCAATTCCCACCAGAGCCTTTTCATGTACAGGCACGGCGACCATCTCGCTGCAGTGCTCAGCCAGTTCGTACTCCCGAGAAACGTTGCCTTCCTCAGGGGCGAACACGAAGGAAGCACCGTCTCCACTGCCTGCAACTTTGCAGTCGATCTGGAACTTTTCTAGCAGAGAATCAAGAGGCTGGTGTTCGCTCTCCCTGGAGTAGCAGTCCAAGAAGAAGGTGAGCTCCTTCAAGGAGTTGGTGTAGTCCAGCCACTCGTGGCTGAATGTCACGTTGTGGTTGACTGCGGGGCACTTGCCGCCGCTAATAAAGGCTTCAGTGTCCCTGAGAATGATGGCGTGATTTTCGTAGATGATGTTCTGAACGGTGTAGTTGTGTAACTCGTCTCGGCCGAGTTGAAGGATTGGGGTCTCGATTCTCCCCTCGACTTGGCAGAAGATCTTCAAATCGGTGTAGCCGCATGAGTAATAGGAGGATGTGTAATCTGGGGTTGCTTGAGTCGAGTTTGACAGATAGAATGGGTATCTGATGTCAACGGCGCCACACCTGAACGGCTCCGAGCACACGGAATCATTGTATGTGCTAGACGGCGGAAGAGGGGAGCCATGGGAGGCGGCGAAGACATGGACGGCGAGGAAGAGGAGGAAGAGCGAGTGTGGTGGTAGGTGAGCCATTGGCGAGAGGAGGAAGACGAATCTGGCTGTTTTCTGCTCGGTCCTGCACGCCACGCCACTGGTTTCGGCGAGCGCCGCCGTATTTAAATCGCGGCCACGACTGGGTCTGGTGGAAATTTTGCTTGGTTGGTGTGCCGCTAGGACTAGCGTGGAGCTGATTCGCGGAAGACCGAAGCAAAGTCGGTCTCCTCGTCTTGGGTCACTTTGCTGTTGGCAGAAAAGCCAAATGGATCATGATTCCTGCCTCCTACGTCATGCCATGGCTTCACTAGTTGACTTGACCTCCAGCCCGATCAATGGCTGATATTTTTATCTGCCTTTCTGCACAAGACATTTTTGCTACCAACTGAAAACGCGTCATGCGTCTACGAGTGTGAAGAGTGCATTTTCTACCATGCACGGTATATACCGTGCATTGTTTGCATGGTGGAAAAAATATCATAATGTCAGATGGTCAGTTTGTCTATCAGCTTTTTGGTAAATAAATAATGTCGTGTCCTTTGGATGCCTCCCCAATCTCCTTGCAACTCTATCACAGAAATATATTTTCGCAACGAGGGGGGAGGGGGTGGATGTGAAATTTTTCCATTGTTTTTTGCTATTAGTGATAAAAACAATTTGTGACCTAGGTGTCATTTGTTGATCTCCTCGCTTGTTCCTCTCCTCTCCAATCATCCCATTGCATGAGCTGCATAGTGTGAGGTTTGATCATAATTTTCCTTTGTGGAAGTGCATCCATTGCCATTAGTGTTTTTCCGATCTGTGATAACTTGATTAAAGGTAGTAATATTTATTCTAAGTGGTGACCACCTTAGGTGCTATGAGATACAAGTTAGGAAGATGGTTTGACCCCTCCTTTATCCCAGGACAATTGTCAACAAGGTTAAGGATTTTCCATAGCCTTTGGTGTCCAAGATCACTTGAGTCCTTAGGTATGTCGATACAATGGAAAAGGGGATGATTGGAGAGGTGAAGCTTTTGTTGCAAAGTTCTTAGAACTCAAACTCCGTCCCTCAAAAGTTGTATATTTCCTTTGCCTAACTCTCTCCATTCTTCATTTGTTTGGACCCTCCAACTACTTTTCACCCGGAGCCTTTGAATCCTTTAGAGAGTTAGTTCCTTTGTTCTATGTGCCAGTCACACCTGTCAACCACTTTTCATCTAGATCATTTGAAGCGGCAAAAAAGAGTTTTATATCTCGTTCAGGACCTCTGAACCATCACTGGTCAGATCCTCGTACGTCATCCAGTAATTTTGTCCTCTGATTTGTTTCCATTAGAGCCTCCAGGAACATTCTGAACGAACCCTCCGATCCTATGTAAAGTTTCCACTCTTAGTTATGTTTGGTACCTCTGAGTGAAACACTTTAAGCTCCGAGCGATGCAAAAATTGGCTTAATGGTCACATTTGTAGGTCCAGCCTATATGCACCATCCACCCCATCATTCCACTCAACATCTACAAATGTGTTTTCCAGACTTTCAAACTAAAGTGTAGGATTGATTGAAGTCTAGATCAACCGAACCCTAGTGTTATTTTTTAGCTCCTTTGTCTTTGTTTTTCAAGATTATCTTTGAAACAACCAAGAGATTATTTTTTTAGCACAAGAAATGTATTCACCACCAAGTAACCTCTATCTTTTTACCTTTGGTTGGTGTGTGCCTCCTAGAACGACCAAGATTGCTTGGGAGCTTTCAAGGTGTGAAGAACCAAGAAGTTTGTGAAGGCCAGAGTGAGGCTTTGACCTTAGTAGTACCAAGCCATGGTGGAATAGGTGTGCAAACACTTAGTGTGATTTTTGTGGCTGAAGTTGACAATGCTCTGACCTTTGTGGCAGAAAGTCTTAGGACTTTGTGTTTGAATTTCCACCAATAAGGAGTGGGACAATAGCAACTATTCAAACCTCAGAGGAAATCAGTGTTTGCGGTTCCTTTCATGACCCCCTTTACGCTGTTGCAAGTATAGCTTATGCTCTTTACTCTCATCGGACTTGCATGTGTAGGATGTTCTAGGCAACTACTAGCTAATCTTAAAATCTATCAAAATTGACTAGGGCTTGTTTTTGTTAGTCAATTAACCCCCCTCTAGACTTCAATCAATTATACAGTTTACTTTTCACTCATTGCATTCGTTTGAGATCTAGATGTTCATGTAGTATTGGTTTGTGATCTCTTTGTGAAGCTCGTGTAGACGCCCGAGTTGTTTGTAAAGTGAATGTGGAGTTGTCAGCTATCCATAGTGGACCGAATAGTAATCCTCAGAGAGGAGAGTGAACTAAGAGAGGGTCCCTCTGTGGGCACCTCGATGGAGACTGGCATGGCAATATATATTTAAACTCTAGGAAATACATCATTTGTCTCTTGTTCCCACTTCCATTCCACAATATGAATATTATACTTATTCCAATTAAAGACTCAGGGGGTTATACGATATATCAGGTGTAAAAGTAGGCCAATCATACTTGCTAGTATTTATGCATCTTGTGTAAAGTTTGATTTTTTTGCTTGTTTTTGTTAATGATAATCTTGTCTGGACATGGGTTGTTGGCGCACTTACTTGAGCATATCATATTTAAATTGTGTTTTAAAATAACACAACTATTTTAATTCCATCTTAGAAATTAACGTAAATGCATACTTGCTTTAAAATGGGCATTCACCCTTGCTGAATCTGAGTGCTCAACTTGCCTGACTCGACTCTTCCACTAGACCTCATCTTTCAAAGAGAAACATCCTTGCAAGCCTAATAGAATCTTGTTTACCTATTACTTTTCTTTGAGCGTCACACTCCAAAGGCTTCTTTCCTATGGCTTGGATGGGGGTCCTCAACAAAATATATATCTGTGTCATTATTTACTTATTTAAAAGATAAATAAGGTGTCGAGAGTAGACTGGATCTGAGGAAAATGTCTAAACTAGTTGAATCCCTCTAGGCATCATCTAGGTCCTTTCAGATTGGTCGTCCCAATCCAAAGGTTTAGAGTGATCCATCCATTCAAACCTTAACTATGTCAACCCGAGTGCGGACCTCTGGCTTAATAATTGCCAACAGGTGGTGTTTAAAACTTGCCACTCCTATGACCTCCGAATGATGACAACACTCCCATAGTAGGTGCTTGTACACATTAAATATAATAAATATAGACATTAGTTAACGAATCACCCTTCTTATCTAGTATACCACCTTGGTAAGTCCTCGGGCGATCACCGGTGTGAATGTCATCGGTTGAGTGAGTACCATAGCTTGAAAACACTAACTAAACTTGGTTGAGATCCGATGAGTATGACACCCACGAGCGTTGTTCACCTTCTTAGAGGCTTCATCGTGGGTGCCCTCTCTACAGAATCTCCTGCCATGATGTTTTGTGGATCCTTGGGGCGAAAGCCAAAATATATAGATTTTGCTGGAGCAGGCAGCGACAACGTTGTAGAACCTCAGCCAAACACACCGGTTCTAGGTTGTTGCACCTGTGATCTAGACTGGTCCAGCACACCAAACTACTCTTTCCTGCACACTTTGTCCTCACTCACGTGCACCTGAGAACATCTTCCCAATTGGTCATCATCCTCAAATTGCTGCAAGCCAAGCTTAACTTTGAAGTTCCTTTCAGATGGGATCCCAGAAAATAAGCAGCACCTTGTTGATATGAGTAGTCTATCATTGTAATTAAGTCGACATGTCACACCCCCCCCTCTCAAAGGAACTGATGTCCCCGTTGGCCTAGCAGGAACGTTCCCTCTTGGCACACGTCTGTGCACGCCAGTGACAACATCCACATGTGCCTCATGTCATCAACTCACCCCGCACATGCTCGTGTAATCGCGAAGGTCGGCTCTTATACAATTGTAACACCCCAGCCAAACCCACTGGTACAATTTGGTCGGGGTGTCATCTTTGGCTTATTAGGTGGTACCGGGGCCGATGTAGAAGCCGAAGCGGTGGTTTCAAAAGTTGTAATTGTGTTGGGGTCTTAGTTGTAGTTGTTTTGGTGGTAGAGTTCTCAACTCGAGTAGTGCATGACTTCAATGCCTATGTGAAAGTCTGATATAAAATCTAGAAACAATTATCTTGTTGTAGAGTGTCGATATTGGTCGCTTGTTGGCAAAACGTTGGTTCCTATGGCGTGTGATTAGATGAACATTAACTTTATTTTGTCTTATAGTTCCAATGACATGGTTGTTCCTTGTTAACCGAACTTAGGTGCCATGTCAAGGGAAGACAATAATCCTTGAGCTCATGACGAAACAAAGTTTGTCGAAACAAAATCAAAGTGAATCACATGCTTTCGACACATGCTTATTACATTTGATGCGTCCACCACCATTATGGAAGTACAATGTGATTATTCCCACTAACGAATCCTGCAATTGTTGAGTCGTTTTGATTTCTTTTAACACCTAGCTAGGGGGTGGGGCAGAGAAGTTTGTCTGTGGTTATAAAACCCCTCCCATCCATCCTTTTGGGATACCCCATACTACATCGTCTTAGAATTTATTGTTTTAAACCATTCAACTACAACCTTATGCATAAAGACCGCAGAAGATGCATAACGACATATCCAAGTAGTGCAATAGAAGCTACCCTTAGGGAATCTCCAACGCCGACCCTCAAACCGCCCGCGTACGTTCGGACAACGTGGTCTGAATGCGTTGTGCCATCCAACATGGGTCTATATCGGTCCGCCGAGCGGTCGGGGGGCACTTTATCCCACAAAGTAGAAACAAAGTTGGGGGGGGGGGGCTTTGCGGGAGTCTAGACAACAGTCGCGTAGGACTCCAACACCCCCGGTACACTAAATGCCCCGTTCCGGTCTCATTTTCTTCCAATCTGCCCCTTATTCTCCTTACTTTGCATCTGCACCCTCCTCCGCCGCCGCTGTTGTATCTCTCCGACCGGCATAGAGGCTGACTTGCCCATTCACCTTTTACCACGGCGTCGTCCACCCAAGACCCGTTTGTAGGCAGGTACAGTCCATCTCCCCTTGTTGACGTCCATGTCGGACACCACATCTGGTAGGTGTTCGGTAAAATGCCATTGAGCTTATTTTTGAACGCCATGCCGTTATTTTAGAATAACGAAGGATGTGGAGGTACTCGACCATGGAGGATGAGTTGTTGTGCGATGCGTCGTTGACCTTTTTCCACGAATTTCGTAGGCAGGAGCAGAGGAGGGCTCTTCCGGCAACGCGTTCACACGCCCTATGACATGCACATCATCCATGATCGCAATCTGAGGTCGTTATCATATTAATGGTACGCCATCCTGACCACCGTCGCCATGTTTTATGGCGCGGTTGATGTGCTAGAGGAAGGTGACCATTGTGCGCGGCAGTCGAGGAGAACGTAAGTTTTGCTTCTTCTTGCTCAACTTGTTGATTGATTGATTCAATGTTGCTCTACACATTGTGTAGCCCGCATGCACTGCCGTGATGTACGGCAGGATAGAGGGGCGATCATTTACGCACATATACTGTTGGATGAAGCTGAATGAGCAGTATGTGTGGGACGACATGATCAGTTCATGAAAAACTTGTTGAACATCCGGTTATTCTCCTTGATTTGAACTATTGTTGTACTACACTTATTTTGCCTGTTATGTATGGATGATTTGTGATATGTTCTATCCGAACTTAGATGAAATCCCCCGTGTTTGCATGAATTTCGTCCGGTTAGTTGAAACCCGGTTTAAAATGTAAGCGGACAGCGTTGGATGGCCGTCTCCGCGGACGGATGCTGGAGCAAATTCGTGGATCAACATTGAAGATGCCCTTATGGTGCAAAACTAGAAAAACTGAATGCGGAGCGTTGGATCTCGGATGGATGCTCCGGATTTTCTCAGTGGGAGCTGGTGGAGAGACCTATTTTCTATTTTGGTGTTAAGTCAGTGGATTTTCAGAAAATGAACAGATGCATCACCAGCTCGGTATAGCCAATCTGGAGCATCAATCTGAGATCGGATGGTTCAGTTCTATTTTTTTTATTCTTGCACCGTAAGGTTGGCTTCTGTTGTTGTCTCCCCCATATGATTTTGGAGGATGGAAGTTGCAAAACTTATTTCGTTGACAGCGGGGTGCAACCTAACTGGTAGTCCTACTGTAGTAGCAGTAGCCCAGTAGGTACGAGACGCTGATGTCCGTCGTCTGTTGATGTGTGGTCATTGCCTAAGGTACGATTGTACAGTACCACTACACTGACTGGCGCCACCTGTTACCGGCGCACGCGATGTTCCTGTATGAACGCAGGAAATACCTTCGAGGAGGCCGGTACCAACCAAACCAAACTTTCCAAATTGGCCGCAGAAATATCGAAAGACGGGAGGCAATCCACGCAACTCCTCGTACACGGAAGTCGGAGCGAAGCGTAAGAAGCAACCGGCGAGCGATCAATTCTACGCGGAGCAGTCACCGGTCACCACTGAGCTGAGCTATCGATGTCGATCCGCGAACGAGGGCCCTCTCCCCAGCTACCGACGAGTTGTGAACCCAACCTCGGGAGTCGTCTGTCAGGTCGTGTGTGTGTGTGTGACTGACACTGCTGCCTCCGTCGCTGCAACTTGTGGACTTGAACACTACTTGTTGCTGTTGTAACTAACGGACCACTGAGAAACACCAAACAGAAAGTTCATAAAGAACGACTTAATTAGGTCGCGGTGCGTCAATAGTTGGCTTAGACGATGCTGTTGCTCCCCTAAAAAAAATAAACGATGCTGTTGCTCCTGGTTTCTATGAGAACAGATTACCGTGTAATGAGCCACAAATAACGAAAGGTTTGGCAGAGACTCGAATTCTACAGGGCTTTAGGCAGCTAGCACGAGTAGACTAAGAACTGGTCGAGTTTGTTAAGGACTGCTAATTCTGTTTGAAGATCATATAGTAGTGTAAATGTTCAGGATCATCTTGTCCGTTCAAGACATGTTTGCTCCCGTGAAGCAAAAACAGGGCATTGACGACATTCAGAGCAAATAAGGGAACGCATATTTTGAAACCTGAAGCAAGCAAGCAAAAGGTAATGCAAAGCGGGAGGGGAGAATGCATAATACGTACCGCACTGATCCGCCGTGGGGCCTCCGTCGCAGAAGCAGGCGAACCCCACCCCGCCGTGCGTCTGGTTGTGCCGGTAGCCGCACCACCCGCCGGAGCGCTCGCACGCGCCGCACTGCTCCGAGTGCGGGCTGTAGTTCAGCTCGAACCCGCCCTTGAGCACCTCAACGTATCTTCTCTCCCGAGACATATCCATCATGCCCTTCTTATGAGCGTCCAGCACCGGCGCCACCACCGCCGCCTCGCACCCGTACTCGGAGGCCTCACCCGTGTAACCATCATCGCCGGTTGACACGTATGAACTCTTGTTGTAGTCTGGACAGCCGGTCAATTCCGCGGCGGAGGGCCATGAGGCGTTCTTGTTGCAGTTGTAGAAGAAGGTGATGTTGGAGTCCGACTGCGTGAGCTGCAGCGCGGAGCCGGCGTCGATGGTGAAGTTGAAGTGGAGGTGCGGGCAGCTGGTCGTGTTGAAGGCTTCGGCCTCGACGTCGTCGACGAGGAAGACCGAGTGCGTGTCGTAGTCGATGCCCAAGACTCTGTACCGGTGGTGGGACTGGGCGGGGAGGATCAGAGTGGTGTTGTCCTCGCACGCTAGGCCGAGGCCGCGGTAGCCGCAGCTGGAGGCCGAGGACGAGTTGAGCCAGAACGGGTAGGCGATGGTCAGGCCGCCGCAGGTGGCGTTGCCGCAGGTGGATGGGTACCCGTTGGCCGTGGCGAAGAAGAGCAGGACGGCGAGGAGGAGGAGGAGCAGGGGAGGCATGGCGGCGGTGTGGATGCGCAAGGGGAGGTGGGGGGCTGGGTGGAGTCGCGCCGACTAAGCTGGCGCGATCGTAGCGCGTGAGAGTCAAGTGAGGGTGTTAGGCTGGGGACGACAGGTGCGTCGACTGGATGTGGAAATTTCGAGCCTCCACGGAGCACGCGGCAGCGCGCGGTTGCACGATCATCCGACCTTGCATCACCCGTTATTCATTGCGGACGACGATGGTGATGGGGATGGTTGTGGGCCGGACTGCATTTTACAGTACAGGGTGATAAAGGCGCGTTTTTGTTTAGACAAATAAAGCCGTGTTGTTAGTTATCACTGTTCGGACACCTTGCTAGCAAAAGGGCCCGTGTGTTGCATCGGGAGAATAATTTTCATAATCTTCAATAGCCATGACCACATTTTGCTGCATCACCGAGGTGCACTATCACTCTTAATTTTACGAACATTTTTTATTTAACAAACATTTTTTGAAATGCAAGTTCGTTTTTTGAATCGGCGAACGTTCTTTGAATTTTTAGGATATTTTTTCATTCATGAACATTTTTTAAACTGGCGAATTTCTGTTCAATTTTATTAACATTTTTTAATACACAAACTTTTAAAAATCATGAACATTTTTTATTTCCCTAAAGTTTATTTTAAAATTTCGAACATTTTTAAATAAACATTTTTTTTACAAAATCATGAATATTTTTTGAATCACAAACATATTGTGATTTATTAAATATTTTATTAAAAATTCTCATTTTTTAATTTTCAAAACTTTTTTGAAGTCCCAAATTATTTAAAGTAGGAAAAAAGAAAATAAAAAATAAAAAATAAAAAACGAAATTTAAAAAACAGGCCGCTCGTACATGAGTCGGCCTAAATAGATGTGCTGTGTCTTCTCCCAGCGCGCAGAGCACAGTATAGGAGGTCCCTACTGCATGGGCCGGTCCAGGCCGTTCGACCCTTGCGCATCTGCTACGCGACAAACTGCTAAGAAAACGACATCTTTCCTCCTCGCGATGTACCTTACGTTGTCAGGTGGTGGATGGTCCCTAAGGATTAGCTGTATGCATGTGGTGACGTCAACCCACTTTATTTCGACTTATTTTTTTCAAAAAGCTATAATATTTAAACCGACTGGCACAATGAAGATTCGTTTTCACTATTAGGTTTCTCACGATGAATCTTCAAAACTAGGTCACATCTGGATATGTTTCGATGAATGTTTTTCAAGAGTAATTTTGGTTCTAGTTGAGGCTATTTTATAGCTTAACAGAAGCAGTTTTCTTGCATCATGTGTACTAGTGAAGTTACCTAGCAAGTGCTCCATCCATTCCTTTATATTAAGTGTATTTGTTTTTTCATAAAATTCCACAATGTAAGGTGTATTTGTTCTAATTTCTCTGAATTCCGTTTTGTCCCTCCAGAAAAGGAAAGTATCACCTAATTGCATGTTTATATCTTTGTAGAGAAAAAAAAAAGAAACTATCTCTCCCGATTGCATGTATCTTTTTTTTTTCTAGCCTAAATGATTTACTTGCCACTAATCAATGATTTAGATAAGGGTAATTTTGTCCTAAAGTGTCTATAACTATGTGCCTTGGTGACCGTACTGAAAATAATACACCTTACATAAAGAAATGGAGGGAGTATATCATAGATAACATAAAAACAATGTGGGACAAATTTTCATTGTATGTAGGCGATTGAGCATCATCCGTAGGCAATTTTGAAGTCACATGGACGCAACTTTGAGCACTAAAGGAAGCAACTTGCGTCACGAAATTGCATACAACATATATTATGCATACACTGTCCTATTATCGCCTATCCATATTTAGTAAAAAAAGATAAAATATTTCTCCTAGTTTTCTAACATTGTTATGAAGTTGCCTATCACTACTGCAGGCAGTGGCGGAGCCAGAAACTCAATATAGAGGGGGCCAAACATGTTATATGATGTTAGACAGGGCCAAATCATCTAAGTCTTGCTAATTTTGTTTGACGAATAGAGGATCAAGAGCACATGTAGTTGTATTTCTGAGAGCATAGGGGGGGCCTTGGCCCCTGCCAGCACCCCTGCCTCCGCCACTGACTGCAGGATGCTGCTAACACGACACTACGATCAGAGACCCTTCGACAAAACTGTGTGTGATGCCATAATCGCAAACGATGGTGTAAAAAAATCGTCAAAAATGATGCAAAACGTTTGTGATGGAGGATGCATCAAACACGGTTCAGATTTTAGTTGCGTGTGCGATGCAAGGCATACGGTTCAGCTCAATTAACTATTTGCGATGAGGAGGAACAAAAAAAACGGGCAGCCAGATGAAGGTGTGCGTGATGTACAGCGTACGGTTCACTCGGATGAACTATTTGTGATTAGGCAACACAAAAGAAATGGCCAGCCAGATCAAAGGTGTGTGCGATATACGGCATGCGGTTCACTCAGATGAACTGTTTGCGTTGAGACATGAGAACAGAAACGGTTCAAATGAACAAGAAGTGTGTGATACGAGGCAAACGGGTCTGTAACCGGAAACGTATGCGAAGACCGATAACAACACAGATGATTACTGCCAACAAGCTGTGTATGTTGTGAGCAAACGATTGCTGGTATACAATTGTGAGTGATTGATGAAAACATCACCGACGGGTTCCATTGTTTAGTCCGTGTGCGATGTGATTTTCTTTGACCGCACAACATCTATGCTCTTTCTACAGAGCATCAACATATATACTTAAAAAGACAGCATTGCATAACCAAATTAAGCATACAATTATACAAGTGACTACACACATAACATTTCCACACACCAAAGTAATCAATTACATGCATACTAAAGTAGGAGAAATGAGGATCTACACACATAACATTTCCATACATATATACTTAGTGTTGCAACGACGCTTGCCATTGCTATGCTTCCGGCTGGATCCCTGGCCGTTTTGGGGAAGGAGGCACTTCCTCATGTCAACGATCCGCCTGTACATGTCGTAGCTCGTGTACGCCTCCTTGGCTGCGTACACGATGTGAGCTTTGTCGAGTTTCTCCATCTAGGCCGAGTGCCAGGCACGCTTGTCCTTGTTGCACGAATCCTTCATGTCTCTGTAGTAGGGGTCGATGATGGCCTCGGCATGGTGAACCAGTGAGTCCTTCTCATGCTCCTTGCTGCCCCAGATCTTGTATTGGCCCTGGATGTCGACAAGATTCTGGTAGGTGATGCCCGAATTCTCGAGTGCCTTTACATCGTTGGTGATGTCCACCATAGCGAACATGTAGTGGGGGCTGTTGACAAACCTGGCGAAACGCTCGCAAGGCCTTGGGCAGTAGTGGTAGATGAGGACATGGTGGCGTACGCACATCTGGGACGAGACCCGACACGAGCGTGGATGTACTCGAGGTCGAACCAGACCACCTTGTACTTCTCCGCGGCAAGAAACAACTCCATGATGTGGATGGAGTGCTCCACCCAGAACGGGTCGTTGGTGTACACCACCCAGAGGTCCATGAACCTTCTATGGGTGTCCACCACGACACACATGGTGAACTGCTGCTCGTCGTCGGCAGCCGCTCGGAGCGCCACTGGAGCCGCGCAGGATACCCCCTAAGAATTTCTCATGGTGGGTGTGCTTCTTGCAATGGTGGGGCGCGATCAAAAGGTTGAAGAGACACAATGGTTAAATAGCCGCTGTAATAAATGGGGGCCGGCCAGCCTGTAATCATCACGTCTTGTCACGGCGTTCATAGCGGAGGATTCCAGTGCACGATTGACAACACCGCACCGCACGCGTGGGCTCGAAGAGGCGCCAAATGTATCATCGGTGAGCCTGTTCCCGCGCTACCGCGCTGTTTACCGCGCAAGCTTCCCGCCCAGCTAGTTTGGCCACACGTCGGCTAGAAGAGGGACAAATTGTGGGCGTTTATTGGCAAAAATCTTTATAAAAATGAAGCGTGTGGAATGACTTCGATCATAAGTTTACCCGTGGGTGATGAGGTCAAATTTATAGAGAAGGGTGATGATGGACACTCGGTCGAGTGCGATAATTAATTCTGCGCTCTACAGTGCACACGGTGGAAGAAACCAACTGTGTGGAATAATGTCGAAGATCGCAGTCGAGTTAGCTATACAAATTGTGTGCTGATCGACAAGGTAAACTGATTCGAGAATGGTTAATAAAATCTAAGACCATTGCATGTTAAGGTCAAAATAGTGCTAGCAATATACGAGTCTCATACGATGCCATTTCAACGATTGTACCGCAAAAGCTCGAAATGTTACAAGGTTCAAATTCCAGAGTTATATGACTCAAAATCGAAGATTACAAGGTTCAAACTGATATTAGAAATGAAATTCAGCTCATCAGCTACAAACACTCACGCTGATCCGCTGAACATGGATATCAGAGTGGTTCAAACTAATATCACTGCTTCTAAGTCTGGTTTCAAAACCTCACAATTTTTGCAAAGGGGTAAGCCACTGAGAAGTCATGTATAGGGTTGACACGATGACTTCCGATTACTCTGTCATCTGAAGTTCCAAAATGAAATTCAACATTTTTGGAGCCTACTCCATTCTGCCGCAGGCGCTGGCACTGATCAACAAACCATTCATTCTTGCGAAATAAATGTAGGGAAAACCTCATTTCCTTCAGCACCCTTGCTCTGAGAACAAAGAACCTGGCGAATATAATCTCCGGTAAGGTCCCTCGGTAGGAGTTCAAAGTAATTTCTGAGAGATGCAGATCTAGGCATTCGACGTGATTGTTATATTGTATCACATTATCCACCACTGGGCCTAATCTTATCTACAAAAGAAGAAAACGTGTTAGTGCCTACATGCAGTTTTGAACATTACTACAGGCCTATTTGGTTTGCAGGATTTGTAAAGTGCACTAACATGCCATCTTCGATCTGACACGATTAACATGGGCATTTGATTACATTCTAGAAAAATGTATCCTTCTTCACAAGAGGTTGGAGTGGATGAAAAGTTCCCTAAGAAAACTAGTACAGATGAATCCAAAGGAGGAATGCTTATTGATTGTAACCATATGGATCAAGCAACCAATATGGGGGGGTGGGGGTGGAACATGTATGTACTGAAATCCTTCATAAATCAAGTACATTGTCATTGTAAACTTGGAAAAAGGTGTCACAAATTGAACTCCCTTATGGTTAACATTTAACAGGAAAGGAACATCACCTCGATATATAGCTTCTCCAGGCACGGAAAGCATCTCAGAAAACTGACAACTTGCTCCAGGTTGGGGCCGATAGATTCTAGTGCCAGGACTTTCACTGTGCGCAGTTTTGGGGTCAAGCTTGTCGGAATCATTTTTTGAATGACAGACAAACATCTTCAAAATTAGAAATAATGTTAATTTTTAGAAGGAGAGGTAGAAGGCGGCTGTTGTACCTGAACGGGTGTGGATCCAATAACAAGTTCGGAGTATTTGTCAGACGAGTAGCCCACCATTGTCAATTTCGGCGCAGAAATGACATTGATTCTTGTTGGACCTTCTTGATCAACTACAAGTAATCTCTCAAGTGCAGGTGTGTCCTCAGTGACCATACCGTGGTACACATCTTGTGATGTCTTCCTGCCGCACCAGCAACACACATAAATAGTCGGGAGAGTCATGGAGGTGATGTGGAAGGTACTCAACCCATTGATCGCCTGAAGACAAAGGTACTCGAGTGCAGTACAGCCACGGAGCAGGCGCTCCATGCCACCGTTTGAGAGGCAGATGTCGACGAGCTCGAGGTGCTTTAGTCGTGGTAGAATAAGAGCGGGCGCGTCATTAAGGGAGGGGGAATGGCAGTTCTTGAATTTGGCGACGCTCAGCGTGGGCGCGAGGCGGAGTGCGGACATTGGCAGCGATCGCATATGCCCATCATCAAAAGTGAGCTCCTCGAGCTGATCTAGGGCGGGGGATCGGAACCAGTTGTCAAGCTTGGCTCGGTCCTTGCCGTTGGAACTGAACTTGCCCATTCTAAGGCCTTTGGTTGGGCCAAGGTGACTGCTGAGGATCTTGGAGAACGGATCCAAGCTCTTGCGATAGCCATGGCAGAGCTCATGGGTGTCGATGAGGTTGAGAGGGCTGGAGTTCCATAGGGGGCACCATTGCTGGGAAAGGACGGTTGTCCGCGCCCCATATTTGATTGGGAGGAGGGAGATAATGACTCTCAACATATCATCAGGGAGGCTGCTGATGAAGTCTAGGCCTGCTGGAGTCGCTTGCGGTTCTAGCTTGCCCCGCCTCCGCTTGTTGGCAGCCCCGTTCTCCACCTCTGGAGTCTCCTTGTCAGCAACGCTTTCTGATAGAAATGGGAGTACAGGGAATATTTAGTTAAAACAGGGCAATAGAAAAGTGTATTAGTAACTAGAAGTTGTTAGGTAGGAATATAGTAAGAAAATGGAATAACAATTGGTTGCTTAAATACTACACAATTCATTTGACATTGCTGGGTAAGTCAACATGCAGATAGTTGAAAAGAAAACTTACTTCGAACAAAGTCTGGACGGATGATTTTGTCGGGGAAGTTCGCATATATCTCATGACGAGGCCCTTTTATGTGCAGTGCAATTTTAGTGCCAGCTTTCAGTACATAAAACTTAGAAATTTCTTTCCAAAAGACAGTGCCAAAATAGGAGTCACCACGTTCATCAAGTCTTACAGTAGCAACGATTGTAAATCTATGATTTGTGTGCAGTATGACATCCGTGCAGCATTGATCTATGTAAAGGGAAAAATTGTGCACTACATAATCAGTTGCATAGCAAGGGATGTGCTGCAGAAAATGGTAGGACTGTTAAAGAAAATATGGTAACATGCAAATATGGGCCCAAATTGAAAGAACTGTACAATAGTTGAAATCGAAGGACAAAAATCTATAATTAAACAGATAGGGTAAACATGATGTCATGGAAATATGAGAGTAATCAAAAGAACAATACATCATTAATTTGGCTAATATAGAAAGAAGAGGGAAAAAATCCCCTTTGACGTATATGGTGCATGTGTCACCTTTTATCCAAATGTAGCAATATTTAGAATATGTTCAGGAAAGTAGGCCATGCCAACCGATTTAGGGTGAGATTGAACATACCGCGCGCGTCCTCAAGTTATCTGGTACGGTGAGATAGAATCTCTGCTGGAGGTCGCAAAGTCCTGAAGTGTTGGTGCACTATACATTCTATGAATGAAAGAAAACCCTCAAACCAGTTCGAATAAAAATGAATTCACGGCGATTTCCGCCGGGTGATTAAAGGAGGCAGATGAACTGGGATAAGAGATGAGATAATATCTTATTAAATTAGTTACCTTGTCGTCCATGAGAAAGAACCCTCAGTACAGCGGATTCCCCAACCAAGCGTAGCTGGGTCGACCACGAGCAGTGTCGAGAAAGTCGAAGGCGATAGGCGGCGGCAAGTAGAAGTGGCGAAATCCGGTGGGCTTTGCCGGCAGCCTGGCGACGGCGACAGACTTCGAGCTAAGTGTTTACCGCTGCGATAGGCGGTGCCATGGCATAGACGTGGAGGAGCTTGAGCAGGTGTGAATGGGGAACATACCGGAGGGGGTGGCGGGCGGGGTGAGGGTTTTTGTGACGTGGGGATGGTGAGGGTTTCCTTTTTTCTTTTTTGAATTGGGCGGTGAGAGTTTTCTGTCCCACAAAGAATTTTGGGGGCGACGGTCTGCTAGAGCGAACCGTGTGTGATTGACGCAACAGGAAAAATGAAAGTCATTGCACACAGTTCCAATTTTGGGAACCGTGTGTGATTGACGTACTACCTTCGTCCTGGTTTATTGGTCCCCTTTGTAATTTTTACCAAATTTTGATAAAATATTTAACATACTCAGACATAGATAATAAACGCACACGTACATAAACATAGTTCAACCATAAGTACATAGTTCAACCGTCATTAAGCATACTCAAGTGTACATAGTTCGATCCATCCCACATCTCATCTCACATGCCGGCATGATCCTGAAGCTTCTCCAGGTACTCGGCGTACGCGCCGTGCGCCACCCTGCGAGAATATTTCTGCTTGAAGGAGCCAACGGCCCGTCCTCTTGCATGCGCCAGAACACTTAGATACGCGTCATGAAGCTTCTGGTTGCAAAATGGGCATCGATAGCCGCCGTTCCAGGTCCTAATACGCTTGTTATGTATTCCCGCATAAAGCTCCCTCAGGATTTGCCTCTTGTACCTCCTCTGTCCATCTTCGTCCTCGCTGTCCACATTGTCAGACAACACCTATACAAATAGTAAAACCAATTTGGCATCAAATCAATGATTACATGCCGTGAAGGAGGATTAGGAATTTATGGCTATTTATTTATACATATCCAGAGATTATGGTTTATATCCCATGGCTTATATCTGCTCATTGTTCAGGATATCGGTAGCTGGTACCATATAGGCCGGCGGCTGATAAGGGACTAATCGGCGAATTGGACTTTTAACTGAATATATATGCAACCCATTTATAGTTAGGTTAACTAGGGACATATGTAATATATCTGAGGCTACATAGCAACATGCATTGTACTTAGTGTCTAAATATGAAACCCTAGTCTACACAGCAACAAGGAAGAATGTTACATTAATGTTCTAATGATGTCTAGATATACGTAGAAGAGCAGCAGCAACAACAACAACACAACCCTATTTGGATACTCAACTTAGCTAGAGGTTAGAGTTAGTTTCTAGCTCATGACTAACCCTGAAGAGTTGTTTGGATGGCAGGGTTAGATTGACAATAAATGCACTAGGAGAACTAGCTCCAATTAGCACCTCTTGGGTTGGATATTTTTTTGGGTGGGTTATAGATGCAACTAGCTCAAACTAGCCCTCATGTTTAGATATACTTTAGGGCTATTTGAGCCCGAACTAGCTCAAACTAACTGTAACCCATGCATACAACAATAGTTAATCAACCGATAATTTGTCAGAATGCACTAAACTCTTTCCGGCCAATAATATAAGATGTTAATTCATCTAATATGTGAGTATATTGGATGTTATAAGATACTCCCTCCATTCCTAAATATTTGTCTTTTTAGAGATTTCAAACGGACTACCACATACGGATGTATATAGACATATTATAAAAGAGTGTTGTACTACATCATTGTGCAATTGCTGTTTAGCTTCTAATATTAACTTGGTGCTTTTAGGTACATATGTCATTGGTAAAGATCCGCGCTTCGACCCTTTCTACGTATGGGGAATGAGATATCGATGAACCAGCATCAAGCGAGAAGCTAATAAAGATTGTTAGTAAAATGGGTCCAGAGATGGCAATTAAACTATTTGTTTACACTTTATCCAAGATAACAATGAACTGCAGGATGGTAAGTAAGAACTCTGCAACCTTGTTTTTACTGCCCATTATGAGTTGTGTTAGATGACAATGTCTGAATCTTTTTTCCTTTGCAGTGGTTGCCAAAGCAGTTTACTCAAGATTACCTCTCAAACTACATGATTGGTGGGCATGCAAAGGTTAAAGTATTTCTACCAGAACACGATGATTATCTAGATGTTTTCATGAAGACCGTGAAGGATGGGCGGTCGGCCATCACAAGGGGTTGGACTAGAGTTGTGCGTGCCTTCTTCATGGAGGAGAGCACAATATGGGCATTCCGCTTCACCTTGTTCAGCAACCAAAATATATTCCACCTCTTTCTTTACCGTCTTTAATAGTACAAGTATAAAACTGTGGCTCATCATTCTTTATTTGGTTCTTATGTAATTCTTGAACATATGTACCTATGAGTCGAATAATGCATTGACTGTTTGAACCTAATGGATATGAATAAAGCTGTAGCATACATTCAAATTCAAATTCAAATCCAAATCCGATACAATTTGAAAAAGCAGTAATTAAATTATGGTGAAATTACGCTCTTCAGGTTGTTACGGCAGACAGGGTTGGTAAAACACAAATGTTTGTGACATGCACCCTAATCCGAGACGGTTCACAGAGAGGAAATGTGTGCAAGCATGCACACAGTTGCCGTTTGCAAAGCGTGTGCGATGTCAGACAATATCACAAACGGTGCGGGCAAACTAAACGTTTGTGTTAGTTGCCTTATCATACACGATTCACAATCAGGAACTGTTTCTGATGAAGTATGCATCGTAAACGTTGCACCACAGAATAGCGTGTGCGATAGTTGTCGTGTACGACGATGTTACGGCGGTCCGACATTTCGTAATCCTGTCCGACACTTGTACGACGATTAGCTAATCTTCTTAACAGTGATCCGTTTATGATGGGACGCACATCATACACGTTCTATAATAGTGATCCGTTTGTGATGGGCCGCGCATCGTAAATGTAGCACCACAGAATACCGACTGCGATGGCAATGCATGCAGAAACGAGTAGGAGTACTGTAGGGGCCCTATCCCTAACGATTTCTGGGTCGTGTGGGAACGACCCCCCTATCGCCCACATTCACTTGGCGATGCTTCCAAATTCCGTTGCGGAAAGGGATTAAAAACCGTTTGTATAGCACCGACGCGCACATGTGTATTACCAAAAAACCAGGGCCTTGTCCAGATGCACGTCATTTTTTGTTTGAATCAATGGGGCAATTTTTGGGGGTCAATAGATTGGCAATTATGTGAATTATGAGGGTAAAGCAGTCACTTGGATTTGTTAGAAGAGTTGCTTCGTGGCGTAATAGAGTTTCTTGGTTTGGTTAGGGTAGTTGCTTGGTTTTGATTGGATAGTTTTTCACGGTGTTTTTGGTAATGCAATTGCTTGGATTTGCTAGGACAATTACTTAGAATAGTTTTGTATCGTGTTTTGGTAATACAGTTGCTTGGATTTGCTTGGATAGTTGCTTGGATTTTATCTAAGGATGGTTGCTTCGGATCTTGCTAGAACAGTTGTGTGAATTTTGCTAGGGGTACAGTTGCGTTTGATTTTGCTAGAACAGTCGCTCTATGCAGATTTGTATAGTTACATAGGCGCAAGATATAGGGGTTGCTCATAGTGCGACGTCAAGTTGCTAGGAGGGTCAGAAGTTGCATAGGGGCATATCAGAAAGTTTGCCAACATATCTATAAAAGTTGTTTATATTTTTTGCATGAAGTTGCCTACAAAAACAATATCAGTTGAAACCCTATATATGGTCTTTTGTGATGCCATTCTTTTTACCCTTTGTGTAATATGACGTTTCACCACTTTTTCGCCTAAAGTAGTAATGCTAGATTTCTTTTAGTTCGTTTTAATTTTTTCAACTATCACACATGTGATGAGCGGGTTCAAGAGGAGAGGTGGCGAGAGGTTGACGAATATAGGAGTTGCTAACAAAGAAGGAAATCCAAAAAGAAGCAAGAAATATTTTTGGATTTTTGAAAGTTTTATCAAACACACAGAAAACAGATAAAAGCGAAAAATGGATATACAAAGAAAACAGTGAACACCCACAAGTATAATGAATGTGTGAACATGAATAAAAGTGTTTGGGGAATCCATACTCCCCAAAGCTTAGGATTTTGGCCTAACTTGATCACTGTCAATTGTAGAATCCATCAAGTCCAGGTAGGATCTGAGTCGATTGTCATACCCGAGCATCCCAAGGGTGGACTTCCTCTGCTGCCGCCAACTCGTTCCTATAATTAATTATGTCTTCCGGCATAATAATGTATCTCCCCATGGCATTAACATAAACAAAGAAGGAGTAGGCAGAGTAATGATATCGCGGGTACCCTGGCTAAAAACTAGGTTGTAGAGGTTAGGTGGATTGTCTCTTTTAATAAAACCATTATCTATCATGTGTCCATAATCTAAGTAAATCTCAGGTAGCAAATGATCCTCACTATGCCTCCCCTCCTCCTCCTCCTCCTCCTCCTCCTCCTCCTCCTCATCCTGCTCCTCTTTGCCGCGGCCAACGGGTACACTTGCTACATCATCGAGGTAGCAAAGGATCCTCACTAATGTAAGCCCTGGTTATAACATTAAAGTGTTTAGCAAGGCGAGTAGCATAAATATCACCATGAATAATACCCTTAGATCTATTTAAATGTAAGTCGTGTGCAATGGTAGCTCCTAAACTATGGCTTCTCCCACCAAAGAGTGTACTACGTAAGATGGCGAGGTTCGGAGAGCTAAACATTCCACCCTCCTGCCTAGCAGTCAAACATTTTCTAATAAATAAAGCACAGTAGCACATAATGGTAAAATGCAAGCTAGCAGCTCTCGCATGAGAAACCCCTCTTTTCGGCACTCATTCTTTGAAGTTGTAAAAACTTTATTCGGTAGTGTTGAGTAAAGCTGAAGTACATCTAGTCACTACGGAAGCATCTTTAAGTGTACGATATAACCGCCTTGGGGGCTTTAATTAAAAAACCCAAGAACCTTCCAAGCATTCATATTTGTTACATGTATGCCACCTTCTAATATAATCATTTTCAAGCCACAATATGCATCGATTTGACTTAAGATTTGGTCAAGCTGGGTCGCTTGGCTCCTGTGCTTACCCCTTACGTTCCTGATTGTTCGGCTAAGGGGTAAAGGGAGCACCTCTGTGATTGTTACTTCTGAGTCTTTCGGGTTAGTACCTCAGACGGGTGAAGCCAAAAGCTATTGTTCTTAAGAAAATAATTGGCCAGCCACGATGGAAGTGAAAATATCCGGTTCTCAAAAACCATGACTAGGGGCTTCATTCCTGAAGTGACATGTCTTATGACACACAACCGTGGTCCACATGATATCTTACGTTAAAAAGTAATATAACATAACTCTCTACTTCACTTTAGTTTTTTGAACCGTATGGGCGGATTGCCTTGTTCTCCAAAGGGTCTGGCCCGGGTGTTCGGGCTAGTAGTAGGGTGGAAGCCGATGGCTGGTTAACCATGCTTGTATAGCAGATCCGAGCTCAATGATGTAAAGTACTTAGATACATAGAATCGTTAAACATATATGTTCTTACATTTCGTCAATCCCATCTATCAAATAATCAAGGGCGCAGTCTCGTTGTGAGAGCCGAGTAGCTGGCAATACATTTGAAGGAAATATGCCCTAGAGGCAATAATAAAGTTGTTATTTTTCCTTATTCATGATAAAGGTTTATTATTCATGCTAGAGTTGTATTGATCGGAAACTTAAATACATGTGTGAATACATAAATAAACACTATGTCCCTAGTGAGCCTCTACTAGACTAGCTCGTTGATCAAAGATGGTTAAAGTTTCCTAACCATGGACATGAGCTGTCATTTGATAAAGGGATGACATCATTAGGAGAATGATGTGATGGATAAGACCCATCCATTATCTTAGCATAATGATCATTCAGTTTTATTGCTATTGCTTTCTTCATGTCAAATACATATTCCTTCGACTATGAGATTATGCAACTCCCAGATATCGGAGGAATACCTTATGTGCTATCAAACTTCACAAACATAACTGGGTGATCATAAAGATGCTCTACACGTATCTCCAAAGGTGTTTGTTGAGTTGGCATAGATCAAGACTAGGATTTGTCACTCCGAGTATCGGAGAGGTATCTCTGGGCCCTCTCGATAATACGCATCATAAGCTTGCAAGCAAAAAACTAAGGAGTTAGTCACGAAGTGATGTATTATAGAACGAGTAAAGAGACTTGCCGGTAACGAGATTGAAGTAGGTATGGAGATACCGACGGTCGAATCTCGGGCAAGTAACATTCCGATAGACAAAGGGAACTACGTATGTTGTCATAAGGTTTGACCGATAAAGATCTTTTCGTAGAATATGTAGGAAATGCGCATCCAGGTCCGCTGTTGGTTATTGACCGGAGAAGCATCTAGGTCATGTGTACATAGTTCTCAAACTCGTAGGGTCCGCATGCTTAACGTTCGTTGACGATATAGTATTATATGGGTTATGTATGTTGGTGACCGAATGTTGTTCGGAGTCCCAAATGAGATCACAGACATGACAAGGAGCTCCAGAATGGTCCGGAGGTAAAGATTGATATATAGGATGATGTGGTTAGGCCAAGGGGTAAGGCCCACGGGGCTTTAGGTCAGTGCAAAAGGAGTTTTGCAGAGGCCAGGGGGCCAAACACCGAGGCCCATGGCGTCTGGGCCAGACGCTAAGGACTGTGGCGCCTGGTCCTGGAAGTCCGAGAAGGACTCTTCCTTGCGGGCAAAACCAACTTTGAGGAGGCTCTTTCTCCAAGTTACAACCCCAGGGCTCAACATATAAATAGAGGGGCAGGGCTAGCACCTGGAACACATCAAGAATCACCAAGCCATGTGCCGGCAACCCCGTCCCTGTCGTGGTTTTAAGTCTGACAATAGAATGGGGGGTAGTGATGTAGAGGAAAGATCCTAGCTATGGAGGAGTTGTACACACAAGTTTTACGAGTTCATGCCCTTCTCAGAGGAAGTAACAACCCTACGTCTCGGAGCCTGGAGGCGGTCGACTGAATTATATGCGTGTGAGTTATAGGGGGTGCGAACCCTTGTCACCGAGGAGGGGGGTGGCTTATATAGAGTTCGCCAGACCCCTCCGGCCCTTAGTTACGCAGGGTTTAAAGTACATTAAGATAGGCGTTACTGGTAATGCTAGGAATAAAGTGACATAATGATCATTAAGGCTACATAATGACCGACCGTTGTAGTGCAGAGTGGCTTTAGATCTCCTGGCGGTCGAGTGATAATCTCCATGGTCGAGTGACTCCAAGTCTGTCGAGTGGAACACCTCATGGTCGATTGAAAGATGGTTCTTCTTCGAATGCTTCTGGTGATAAAGTGATGTCCTTGGGGAGGGTATCTAGGTCAGGCCTGTGACCCTACCCTAGGTACATGCCTTCATCATTAGCCCCCGAATGGATCGGGGTTTGAGTGGGGAAGGAGTTGAAAAATACTTCCGACTCGTTTTTACTCTTCGGGTGTGTCTGGTCCTGGATTAACGAACCGAGGTGGCAACGTCAACTTCTTTTTCAGCCGCCTTGATCCATTCTTGTTTTTGTCGAGTGAACTTTTACTGGAAGAGCTTCGAGTGCTGATGTGGAGGAGATCTACCGTCTGACAAGTTGTTCTGCTCTCCGCGGATCTCGTGGGATTTGAATTTTGGGAAGCGTGCGGGGCGGAGGAGGCCGCAGTAATCGGGCTGGATAAGGCAATGCCGCCTCGATTTTTGTGCCGCCTTTTTTGCCACGTATCGCGCGCGCGACTGTTGTTGGATTTGACAAGATTGCCCGGGCCTACAAGTCAGTCACTCGGAAGTAACCTCATATAAGGCGCCGGACCGGGGCTTTTGAACAGTGCGCCCCCATTCTTCTTTCCCCTTATCAGGTTTCTCCGTTGCGCCTGCTCTCGCCCTAGTGCTACTGTTCCGTTCGAGCTCCACCTGCGGCGATGCGGAAAGAGAAGACAGTGGCTCTGGAGCGCGCGAAGAAGGCGACGACGAAGGCGAAGGGGAAGAAGTCCAGCCGAGGCGGATCTTCCTCGAGGACCGGCCTGCCGGCAGGCTGGATCCAGGGTGACTGGATTTGCTTGGCGATCCGTCAGGACGACATCGACGACCTGGTCGAGGGGGGACTGATCCCCCACGAATCGGCGCAGCTCCCGGGGAACGAGACCGAGCCGCAACCAGGCAAGGGTGAGTGCGTTCTACTCGCCACTCACGTCGACCGCGGGTTCTCCTTGCCTCCCCACCCTTTCTTTCGAGGCTTCTTGAATTTCTTTGGACCCCAAACACCATCGTGTATCTTGCTGCCTTCGTGTCTATGTGTGAAAATTTCTTGGGTTGCCGACCTCACTAGGGCCTTTTCAAGCACATTTTCACATGTCACTCTCAGACGGTAAAAAAGGCCAATCTGAGTGACGAGAGGACGCAAGTGATTCAGATGTGCGGGGGTCTTGGGATTCAGATGAGGGGCAAAAGTTCCTTTCCAGCCATGATTCTTCCCGATTCGGTCCGTGGGTGACAGTCGACCTGGTTCTACTGCAAAGACCAGCCGACTCCAGGGCAGTCGACTGAACTTCCCCCTTTTCCCATGGCCCGAGTGGGGAAGCCTTCCCCTTTGAAGGTGATCCCGGAGGAGAAGGCACAAGTCAAGGTGTTGGTCGATCGAGTAGTTCAACTTGTCCGTGATGGGGTGACCGGTATGGATTTGTTGGAGGTCTTCCTCTGGCGACGCATCCAACCACTTCAAGCTCGTGACCATCTGATGTGGATGTACTCGGGCACCGATGACACCACTCGGACCCATCCAGAGGAGGTCGACGAGACCATGTTGGAGGGGTGGCTGATGAGTATCACTGGAAACAAAGATAACCCCAGGGGAGCCAAGAGAATTCCTCCGCTCGACAAATCTTATGAACCAGACAAGGTCTAATTCTGAACTTCCGACTGTAATCTTGATTCAAACGTGTAGCTGTTTATGCTTCGCCGACTGACTTTGTTCTGCTTGTTTTCTTCCAGGCCCTTACCGAAATGTACTCGATTCCCAACGGAGAGCAGGAGCAGAATCCGGAGGAGGAGGCAAGCAGAGGTGAAAGTAGCGAGTGGCATTCTGACGGAGAGGGGAACGAGGAGAGTGACGACTCGAGTGATGAGGAAGAGGTCGATTCGCCTCCTCGCAGGGAGAGGCGATCCAAGCTCGATCAGGATCAGGCGAGCGCCCGTGAAAAGGCGATCGCTCAAACTGGTCAGTCGTCAAAGCGTCCTCGGACGTCCTGTCCGGCACCGACTGAGAAAGCCCCAAAGCAGTCCAAGGTTGTAGTGCAGAAGCCTCGGAAGGCATTGCCAAAGATTAAGATTGATATCCCTGTTGCTTATGCGTAAGTGTTTTTCTTTTGTATTTACTCGACGTTCTGTGTTGTTCGTCTTTCCTTTGGTTTGACCAGATGAATCTTGAAACTGGCAGTGCCGCTACCTCTGGGACTTCATCTTATAAAAATGAGGATGAGGAAATGGAAGATGCGACCACCTCCAATCTGGGTACGATCTTCGTTATTATGTCTTCCTTTTGTCGACTGAACTGCGCTATATCCAATCGGGCGATGTAATTTTGGTGACTGATCTTTTTACAGCTCCCAATGTCATTGACCTCCCCGACGATGATGAGAACGAGCCACAGAGGCCTTTGGGGAGGAGGAACAGGAAAACGTCCGCTGTCAAGACGCCTTAGTCGACGCCAGTAGTGGAACCGGTAGTTCAGGATGCCGGTGACGCCAATCAGACTTCTGTCTCCTTCGCCATACCGTTGTCGAGTGCTCTACCTTCCGCGTCAGCCGCCCAAGCTCCTACCGACCCCCCTTCGGTCTTTGCTACACATCATGTCCCAGAGGACGAAGTGGGTGCTGCCAAAGAAGCCATACGTCAGGCAGGCATTATGATGGAGAAGATGAAGATGGTGCGGGATGCCAGCCAGGCTGCTTATGATGCCAGCTTTGCTCTCCAGAGCAACGTTCAGGTTAGCCGATTGTCGACTGACTCTCTTGACTTGTTCTCTTTAGGATATGGTACCTGAAAACTCTCTTTCCAAGGACCTTTGCATCTGTACACCCACTGGGTGTTTTGATTTTGTCACTGAGCAAATTTGCACTTTGAGTGGGGGCACGCTGAGTGCACCCACTGGGTGTAGTCCCTGAGACTATGATGGACTGCGGGCAGTTGGTTGTAGTCTTGAATTTTGAATTTCTTCACTCGGTCCGGCAGCCATGTCGAGTGGGCCTTGTCGAGTGTAAACTGAACCAGTGGGGGCACGCTGAGTGCACCCACTAGGTGTAGCCCCCGAGACCATGGTCGACTGCTGGCAATCGACTATGGTCTAAAGACTCTGTTTGTTGTTTTCTCTCTTTTTTTTGCACTCGCACTGGAAAGGCTTTGTCGAGTGTAAACTGAACCAGTGGGGGCACGCTAAGTGCACCCACTGGGTGTAGTCCCCGAGACTATTGTTGGATGTTTGATTCGGCAGTAGTCTTAGAATTTGTTGGCTTTATCCTTTTATCTATCTGAAATAACCAATCTTTTGTCCAGTCGACTGACCCATTCCTTGGTTGCAGAAATCTTGTGATCTTGGAGCTCGCTTTGCTGACCTGGAGAAACAGCAGATTCAACTCAACCTTGACCTGGAGTTGGCCAAGACAGAACTGCAGAAAGCCAAGGATGACGCCAATGGTAAAAAGACTTGTCGACTGGTTTGTCTTTGATCTGGATTTCATTCTGCTTTTTCTGAATCAAGCATTATTTCTTTTCAGAGAAGCTGAACTAGGCTCTGGCAAAAAAGGATCAAGATCTGGCTGCCGCACAGAAAAAACGCTGATGATAAAACCGCTCTGGCTGAACAAAAGCTGGCTTCAGTCAGCAAATTGGAGGAAGAAAACGCCAAGATAAAATCTGCCCTGGACGAAGCCAATAAGGAAGTAACTCGCTTGAAGAAGGACAAGGTCAATCTGAACGAGAAGATGGAAGGCATCGCCCGTAGGAGGAACGATCTGGAGAGTTATCTGAGGAGCCTTGCCAAGAAGCTGTTCGTCAAGCTTGAAGGTATATTCTTTGTTCCAACTGGTTTATCTTCGTCGACTTGACATACAACTATTGACTCGCTCTCGGTTTGTGCATGCAGAGTTTTGCCATGACTTCGAGGAGGAAACCAGGCAAATTGAACCAAGCTTGGACCCCATCAACTCCCCCGTGAAAGATGAAGCTACTATTAATGTGCTCTGACTGGAATCCCGCATCGACGGTGTTGTTGACTACCTTGCTCGACTGAAGGTCGCAATGTCGCGGATCGACACAGCACTCTGGCCAAGGGAAATGCTCCAGAATGATCTCGAGTCTTTGGTGACTCGACTTAACAAGATTCCTGGTCGAGTGCACGAGTGGAAGAAGTCTTTTGCCCCGGTGCGGAGCCGATGTGGCTCTGTCTTTGGTCCGCTTCCATTGCAAAGAAGCGCGAGAAGATAAGCTGGCAGCGATCAAGGTCGCCAACACCAAGAGGCATGATTTCCAATCCTTTATGGAGACTTTCATTGCTGCCGCCACTCGGATTGCTGATGGCATTGACCTGGAAGAATTTGTCGAGCCTGCCAGCCCTCCTCCTGCGGAGTGAACAAACTTTTATGCTCCACCTTGAAAGTGCGTTATATCGACTAGACGGGGGGTGAATAGGTGATTTTTATGAAATTCTTCACTGAGGAATTTGCTAGTGAGGAAATTCCTTAGCGAAGAACTACTAGCAGTGGAATAAGTACTCAGAGGTAAACATAGTAGATTACATGCATGGTCATCATGATGAAATGAAGACAAACACAGAGTACAGAAAGCGTAAACACAGGATAGCACAAGATGAAGACAAACAGACTGAAGAAATTGAACTGTGGGAATTGAGAAAGTCTTCAGTCAAAGTCTTCAAAGACAGATATGAACAAACACACAACACAGTAATGAGGAAATGAAAGTGTTGAGGAAATAGAACCAGTAAGCTTTGTGAAGACAATGATTTGGTAGACCAGTTCCAACTGCTGTCTCAGTTGTACATCTGGTTGGAGCAGCTGAGTATTTAAAGTCGAGGACACCTAGTCCCGAACACACAGTCCTCACCGTATTCTCCTTGAGCTAAGGACACACAGTCCTCACCCAATCACTCGTGGTAAGTCTTCAGGTGACTTCCAAACCTTCACAGACTCGGTCACTCGGCGATCCACAATTCCTCTTGGATGCTCTAGACCTTGACGCCTAACCGTCTGGAAGAAGCACAGTCTTCAAAGGTAACAAGCGTCGGATCCACGCAGGATCGATCTCTTCAGTGATGCTCAATCACTTTGGGTTTGTAGGTGTTTGGGTTTGGGTTTGGATTTTCCTCACTTGATGATTTTCGCTCAAAGTCCTCGGAGGATGGGTTGCTCTCAGATGACAAGTGTCAGTTTCTCTCGGAGCAGCCAACTAGCTAGTGGTTGTAGGGGCGTCTATTTATAGCCTAGGGAGCAGCCCGACATGATAAGACATAAATGCCCTTCAATGATATGACCGTTATGTGGATAAGATATTTTGGGACAGCTGGCGCGTAGCACAACAACGGTCAGAAATTTGAGGTACAAATTCCTCAGGGCTATCATGTTCCTCATTGTGTAGGCAATTCGCACTAGCGAATTCCTAACTCCTCAGTTAGAGAAAAGTCCTCAGTGACCAGAACAACTGCGTCTCTGTCACTGAAGAAATTGACTGAACTGTATGAGATTTCCAATGGCTTCACTCGAAGGGATTGGTAGGTGTAGGATTTGAGTTGAGCATCACATGGAAATTTTCTCCTTAGTATTTCCTCGACCCCCTTTAACAGTACGATGTTTCCTATGACTCAAGAAAGAGAAAATGAAACTACGAAAACAAAAGTCTTCACGCTTCATGTTCCTCGAATGAATACCAAGTCTTCAAGGTCACACCAATTTCTTCACTTTCAAAGTCTTCAGAAAGTCTTCAGTATATCAAAGTCTTCAATCGAAGAACTTCATTTTTAGGGGTCGACTTTCACTGTAAATATCAAACTCCTCATAGACTTATAGACCTGTGTACACTCACAAACGTGTTAGATACTTAGCCTATAAGTCTTTAATACACCAAAATCACTAAGGGGCACTAGATGCACTTACAATCTCCCCCTTTTTGGTGATTGATGACAACATAGGTTAAGTTTTCAACGGGGATAAATATATGGAGTGTAAATACTGATATTGAGGAATTTGATTGCAAGATATAGAGGAACTCCCCCTGAATATGTGCATAGTGAGGAATTTGCTTTTGAAGCAATGCACACTTGAAGAGTTGAATCATAGAGAACTCCCCCTATATCTTGTAATTCATACACGCATTTGATATATAATATGAAGAATTTGAAATGCATGATGAAATATGGCGCCTGATGTAATTCAGCATGCGTGCAATAATATTAACGAGGAATAAGCATGCCGAATAGAGCATCAAAAGTATCAGAACCTAGTGCAGTAAAAGTATCAGCGCACCATCAGGTTTAAGATTACAACTCGATCCAATAAAAGTTTCGGAAGAACAAGAGTTGTAACTTAGCAAAAAAACGCCCTTTATAATAGACCCGCTTGAAGACTAACTCAGATTTCTCCCCCTTTGTCATCAAATGACCAAAAGGATCGAAACTGAGGACTAACGCCCCTGAAGATATTCAAGTTGATGAAGGAGCGCCAGCATTGTTGGGGTCGGTCGTTGATGTAGGGCCTGCCGCAGTGTCGTCCAAGTCTTCATGTTCATCAGTGTCGCACGAAGAAGAATAGGAGCTGGCCACCAAAGAAGGAACTGGGACCTTCTTGTATTTCTTCGGAGGAGGTGCAGACCAGGCAAACTCTTCGTTGAGACCCATTTTCTTCAGATCATCAGCGCTGTAGACTTGAGATAGAATAGCCCATGTGCGGTTGAGGGTTTCATGAAGGTAGTAGTGGTTTTTCTTCACTGCATTATGTGTTGCAGTCATGTTGTGAAGAATTGAACCAAACTGACGCTTGACCCATTTGTGATTGCGATCAACCTTTTGATGAAGACTGAGGAGTAACTCACGATCAGTCATCACCCTGGGTGCTGTGGCTTGAGGATTTGGCTTGGCAGTATTGGCGGCAGTGTCATGTGTGGCAGAGTCATCATTGGTGGAGTAAGATGCAGCCTTGCGAAATTGTCCATCCAATGGACGAATGCCTTCATCTATCACAGCAGTAGCCTTGTCCTTTTCTTCAGCTGAGGAAAATGTCCTTTTGAGGACTTCAATAGGAGGCAAGTAGCTGCAGTGGTTGAGAGTTTCAGCTTTGTAATTGAGTGAAGACCTTGTCCTGATGAATCTCATAATCCAAGGTGCATAAGGCTTTAGCTCAAATGGTGACATAGCAATGTTGGCTAGAGTCCTCATGAAGAAATCATGGAAGTTGACGGGAACGCCATGAAGGATGTTGAAAAGCATATTCTTCATGATGCCAACGACTTCTTCATCACTTGAGTCGTGGCCTTTGATGGGACTCATTGTCTTCGTCAGGATGCGATAGACAGTCCTAGGCACATACAAAAATTCCTTGATGAGGAATGTGGTTCGAGGGGCCTGCCCTAGCTTCAAAGGCTTCATCAGCACTTGCATATAGTGATTTGAAAGCTCAGGTTCGTTGTAAACACAACGTGCATCTTCAGTGGGTGGACTCAGAGGAAGGGCACGAAGCAATTCAGATGCTAGGGCCTTATAATGCGTATTCTCAGTCATCCAGTCCAGAACCCATGAATTCACATCTTCAGAGTTGCCGGTGATGTGCAGCGTTGCATAAAACTGAAGAATGAGTTCTTCATTCCAATCGCATATGTCAGTGCAGAAGTTGAGCAGCCCTGCGTCGTGAAGAACACTGAGGACTGGCGTGAAGCACGTCATGGACTCCATATCCACATGAGGTGTGCATGGTCGAAGACTTTGTCCTTGTTGAAAAGCACTGAGGAATAGAAATTTGCTTGACTAGCTGTCCAGAAACGCCTCTTCCTTATGCGAGCAGAGTCATAAGGGTTGTATTCAGTGAAGAACACGTGCTCGCCAAAGAAGTCTTCATCAATGAACTTTTGTTTCCTTGAGAACAGATCCTTTGGCTTGGGCAGAGGAGTGTCAGTGAGTTGCATCACAACCTCAGGAATCACGATCTCAGGTTCTTCAGGCTGAGGAATTTCAGGTTCTTCCTCAGGTGCAATCACCTTTTCAGTATCCGCAACAGTTTCTTCAGCACTAGTGGCTGGAATTTCTTCATTCACAAATGTAGTGGGATGAGTTTCTTCAGAACCCATCGGAACAGTTGGTGCAGGGGAGTGAGGAATTTGCTGCAGTGGGGTGAAGAGTGGGGAATTGGGATGCTGACTTTCCCAAAAGTCATCATTCATCAACGGAGTTGTGCTTCCAATATCCACATCTTCATCATCAATTTCTTCAACACCAGCCTCTTCAGCATCAAACTGAGGCATTGGTGATGAGATCATTGGGGTTGAAGGTATTGAATCCACTTCAATTTCTTCATCAATCCGCTCTGAGGAAGTAGCAGATTGAGTTTCTTCATCTGATCCACTTGGGATCACATAGTATTCTCCAAAAGGAACAAGGTCCTTTGATGGCATAGATGAGATTGGAACAACATCAATTGGATTGGCAAACGAGCTGGTCATGGGCTTCATCTTCTTTGGGACTGAAGATTCTGAAGCTTGTGATGCTTTCCTCTTCTTCACTGCAGCTCGCTCTACAGCCTTTGTCTTCTTCACATCCAATGCAGATGGAAGGATTGGAGTTGGTGTAGGCGCAGGTGGAGCTGAGGACTCTGGTTGATTTTCCTCAGGAGCAACTGATGCAGTTGTCCTTTCTTCTTCAGTTTCTTCAGGAGCACCACTAGTGGATGCCCTGGCAATTTCTTCAGTGGCTGGAATGGAGTCATCAGCCCTGGAACTAGCATTTTCTTCAGCAGCCTGAAAGTCATCAGCGGTGCTGGCATGGTCTTCAGTTTGCTGAACAGATGCTTCAGCTTGAGGAATTCCTTGTTGCGATGGGGCTGCAACATTTGTGAATTTCTCAGTCAGTTGTGCAAACCTGACTTTTGCTCCTTTCCAGTCAGCATAGTATGCATCAAAGTCATCGCTGAGGGCTTTGATGTCAGCCTGCATCTTGATGAGTTCTTCAGGCTTCATTGTGAGAACATTTTTCCTCAGCAGTTTCTCTTTCCTGTACTGCGATTTCTTGATCTGCCTGGCCCTATCATATTTCCACTTCTCCTCTTGGATGAAGTGAGTCAGCATGTGACTTTGGCCAGGAGTCAGCTTGAAGTCAGGCATAGGTGTGTTGGGATCCTTATGCCAGATATTGATGTAATCGAGGATCGCCCTTGGATCCAACAGTAGGGGCACAGGTGTGCCTTTGGCTTTAGCAGCCCTTTCTTGGCGGTCCCTGATGATTTCAGCAAGTTCTTCTTCATCAACTTCATCATCATCAGACGGTACAGTGAAGACTACCTGCTTCTTTTTGGGACTTGGGCGAGTACCGCGTCCAGCAGTAGCCTTTTTCTTCAGCAGAGAGGGTCCAGCTGAGGAACTTGGTGCAGCTGAGGAACTAGCTGAGACACCAGAGGCAGTAGAGATGCCTGCAGTCCTTTGACACGTGGCAAGATGCACATGTGCTGAGGACTTTGTCGGAACAGCTGAGGACTTTGGAGGAGCAGGGGCAGCTTGAGGAATTTGCTTTGAAGACTTTGACGTTTCTGGCCGTGAGGGCGCAGCAGAGGAACTTGGCTTGCGAGCGGGCTTCTTGAGCATCGATTTCCTCGGCTTGACAGAGGCCTCAGTGGCAGCAGCAGCAGGAGAGTCTTCATTAAATTTCCTCACTGCTTCTCTGGCTTGTCTTGCCAATTTGGCTTGGCGCTTGGCCCATTCTTCAGGAAAATCCTCACCGCGTTTGATGCTAGTGGGATCAGCCACTTGGCCAGGTGCCAGTGGAAGTCTTGGGCATGGAGGGTTGAGTGCGAATTTCTTCATGTACTTGGGAGTGACGTACCTGTACTCCCTCCATTCACGTGCCCATCTCCGTTCAATCCTCTGAATGCGCACCTTGCGCTGATTTTATCTTCTTTGCCAAACTTGGCTTCATTAGGCATGCAGTAATCTTTATAAATATCCTCAGGGATTTCAAACACAGTCATAACCTCAGGTTTCTTTCCTCCTTTCTGAGGCCTTTTACCTTCAGCCATTTTCTTCAGTTGAGGAATTTAAACAATTGAATTCTCTGAAGAAGTATGCAACTTTTCTTCGAGGAACGCTGCAAACGAGTTAAGTTGATGAGAACCTAATGATTCAGCAGCGGACATGTGTACCTGTGAACAGAGTATAGTTGCGAGGAATTTGAAGAGGTCATATGTGTTCTCAGAGGGTTTTTCAAAAAGAACAAGTTTGAGGAATTTGACCAGATGCGTCTTGAAGAATTTTACTAAGCGCGCTATATCTTAGGTTCCAGAGTTGTATAGATCGAAGATCCACACAATTGAGGAATATTGAAGAAAATGATGCTTAGGGAAATGAATCAATAACAGATAACATGTGAGGTGTTTTGTGTTTTAGGATTTGAAGAATAAAAACACCTTTGAAGATTTTGTAGAAAATTTTTGAATCAACGAGGGCAGTAAAAGTAGCTTTTAATTACCCTGAACGAAGAACACGACGAACTGTGAGTTGAAATAGTGAAGTTCGTCGATGCAGATCTTCCACGCCCTATCTTGGCGGAGGAAGACATCTACGGCGGCGGCGGAGGTGAAGATTTCCGCGGTCGGCGCGAGTACGACGGCGACGAGGTCGAGGCAGTGAAACTCTTCCTCACCGTCGACGACGGAGTAGCGGCGGCGCTAGGGTTCGGGAAGCTCGAGCGGGAGAGTGAGATCGAGCGGAGTAAAAGAAGTGAGGAAGGGGACAGGGGTATTTATAGCCACGGTGAAAAACTGCTCGCCCGAAGATTTGGGACGAACGTGCCCCTGCCTGTTCTCCTTCTCACGACATGTGTCACCCACGTACTGTGTAGTGGATATTGTGTAAGATCGTGGGTGAATAAACAAATGCATCGTGGGATGCGGAACGGTTTGAGCGGCAAAACTGCAAATTTGGATAAGATTAGTTTTAACGTTCCGTTCGCAATTTCTTCAGCTGACAAGGACACAGTGAAGAATTTGAACGAGTTTCAAATAGAACGCACATGAAGAATTTGTGAACAGATTGGATTGAGTATAGCATAGAGGGGAAGGGTCCGATCACATTCACTTAGCAGAAGATCCAACTTGAAGTAATAGCTATAAGTGAATGCTGTAGAGGACATAAACTCATAAATATATATATATATATATATA
Source organism: Aegilops umbellulata (assembly GCA_032464435.1). Lineage (NCBI taxonomy): Eukaryota > Viridiplantae > Streptophyta > Magnoliopsida > Poales > Poaceae > Aegilops > Aegilops umbellulata. Next base: position 328,241,503 of record CP136056.1, on the reverse strand, counting down.
TATATATATATATATATAGCCAATGAAGAAAAACGACGGCACAAGTGAAGATTTTGCAAGTTGAAGAATTTGAACAACTGAGGAATTTCAAAAGTTGAGGAAAAACTCAAATTGAAGATTTTCAACTTTTGTGGTGGCGAGACCCACCGTATAAGAATGATGATTTCAGACACCGCGTACAATTGTCGTAGGGTTCTGAGAATCAAATTCTTCATTAATTTCTTCACACTTAGAGTGTTATTCTTCATTGATTGAAGAAAAACGTTTCTTCATGTGTTGCACATCTAATTCATCAATTTTGCATAGGTGTTAGGGTGAGTGCCTTTTCAAAGTACACTCGAAGACTTTAAGATATTTAACTCACACCGCAACTTGCTAAATCTCTTCTCATCCAAGGGCTTAGTGAAGATATCGGCTAGCTGTTCTTCAGTCTTCACATGCTCAATAGAAATGTCGCCCTTCAACACATGATCACGAAGAAAATGATGACGAATCTGAATGTGCTTTGTCTTCGAGTGCTGAACTGGGTTGTGAGCAATCTTGATGGCACTCTCATTGTCACAGAGGAGAGGCACATTCTTCACGTTGATGCCATAGTCCTTGAGTGTTTGCTTCATCCGTAGCAGTTGAGCACAGCAAGAACCAGTAGCAATGTACTCAGCTTCAGCAGTAGACAGTGATACGCAGTTCTGTTTCTTCGAGGACCAACAGACCAAAGATCGTCCGAGGAAATGACAAGTACCAGATGTTGACTTGCGGTCCACACGGTCACCAGCATAGTCAGAGTCAGAATATCCAGTGAGATCAAAATCTGAGCCCTTGGGATACCATAATCCTAGTGTTGGTGTGTGAGCTAGATATCAAAGAATATGCTTCACAGCCTTATGGTGTGATTCCTTCGGTACAGCTTGAAATCGTGCACACATGCAAACACTAAGCATTATATCTGGCCTAGATGCACATAAGTACATTAAAGAGCCAATCATGGAGCGGTATACCTTATGATCAAAGTCAGTACCATTTTCATCAGTGCATAAATGACCATTTGTGGGCATAGGAATTTTGATGCCTTTGCAATCTTGCATGCCGAATTTCTTCAGGACGTCCTTGAGGTATTTCTCCTGAGATATGAATATGCCATTGCGCTGTTGACGAATTTGAAGACCTAAGAAGAATTTCAACTCTCCCATCATAGACATTTGATATTCTTCACTCATCATATAGGCAAATTCATCACTATAATGTTGGTCAGTACAGCCAAAGATGATATCATCAACATATATTTGGCACACAAACAGTTCACCATCATAAGATTTAGTAAAGAGAGTGGGATCGAGTGAACCGAGTGTGAAGCCTTTCTTCATGAAGAACTCCTTCAATGTATCATACCACGGCCGTGGGGCCTGCTTGAGGCCATAGAGGGCCTTGTTAAGTCTGAAGACTTTGTCAGGATGTTTTGGATCTTCAAAACCTGGGGGTTGAGCAACATATACTTCTTCCTCAAGCTTACCATTGAGGAAAGAACTTTTCACATCCATTTGATATAAGATGATATCATGATGGTTAGCATAAGCAAGTAATATGCGAATAGCCTCAAGTCTAGCAACAGGTTCAAAAGTTTCATCAAAATCAATTCCTCCAACCTGTGTGTAGCCTTGAGCTACCAGTCGTGCCTTATACCTCACCACAACACCATTTTCATCTTGCTTGTTGTGGTAGATCCACTTTGTGCCAATGATGTTATGCTTGCGAGGATCGGGGCGATTGACTAGTTCCCAGACGTTGTTGAGCTTGAACTGATGTAATTCTTCTTGCATGGCTTGAATCCACTCAAGCTCCAGAAATGCTTCATCTACCTTAGCGGGCTCTGTGATAGAGACAAAAGCAAAGTGCCCACAAAAGTTAGATAGATGTGAAGCTTTTGAGCGTGTGAGAGGACCTGGTGCTCTAATGTCATCGATGATCTTCTCCACTTGCACTTCTTTTGCAACGCGAGGATGAGCTGGTTGTCGTTGAGGAATTTGATCAGCATTTTCTTCAGCATCAATTTCCTCAGCATTTTCTTCAGGTGCATCAGCTCGACGTTCTTCACGTTCTGGAATGAATTCTTCAGCAGATTCTTCAGTAGGAATGACATCTTCAGTAGCCTTGTGCTTGATAGAATCCTCAAGTGATGGTTCATCTAACACAGAAGGTAGGTGCTCTCTTTGCGAGCCATTTGTTTCATCGAACTGCACATCTACAGTTTCAACAATCTTGTGAAGAACATAGTTGAAGACTCTGCAGGTGTGCGAGTCCTTTCGTAACCAAGCATAAAACCTTCATGTGCTTTCGGTGCAAATTTAGAGTTGTGATGAGGATCTCTAATCCAGCATTTAGCACCGAAGACTTTGAAATAACTCACATTGGGTTTCTTGTCAGTGAGGAGTTCATAGGCAGTCTTCTTGAAGAATTTGTGAAGATATACTCTGTTGATGATGTGGCACGCAGTATCAATTGCATCAACCCAGAAACGACGAGGGGTTTTGTACTCATCGAGCATAGTGCGAGCCATCTCAGCAAGAGTCCTGTTCTTGCGCTCCACGACGCCATTCTGTTGAGGAGTATAAGGAGCAGATAACTCATGAGTAATACCAAGTTCATCAAGATAGTCATCGAGACCCGAATTCTTGAACTTAGTGCCATTGTCACTTCTGATGTGCTTGATCTTCACACCAAAGTTGGTTGAAGCCCTCGAGGAAAATCGTTTGAAGACTTCCTGCACTTCATATTTGTAAGAGACAAGGTGTACCCATGTGTAACGAGAGTAATCATCAACAATAACAAAGCCATATTGAGATGCTTCATTTGAAACAGAGGAGTAGTGATTAGGACCGAAGAGATCCATGTGAAGCAATTCAAATGGACGAGTGGTGGTCATGATGGTCTTTGCTGGATGCTTGGCCTTGGTCATCTTTCCAGCTTCACAGTCACCGCATAAGTGATCCTTGAGGAATTTGACATTCTCAATGCCAATGACATGCTTCTTCTTCGCAAGCGTGTGCAAATTCCTCATGCCTGCATGACCAAGTCGTCGATGCCATAGCCATCCTTCTGAAGCTTTTGCAAGTAGGCACACGGCTGGTTGTGAATCTGCAGAGAAATCAACAATATACAAGTCTGCTCTCCTAAAGCCTTCGAAGACTTTGGAATTGTTAGCTTCCATAATCACAACACAATGATACTTGCCAAAGACAACAACCATATCAAGATCACAAAGCATTGAGACAGACATAAGGTTGTATCCTAAGGACTCAACAAGCATGACTTTGTCCATGTGTCGATTCCTTTGTGATAGCAACTTTACCTAGACCCAATACCTGACTTTTGCTCTTATAAGCGAAGATGATATGCTTCATATGTGACGATGATAAGGGAGCATCCATCAAAAGATTCTTGTCACCAGTCATGTGATTTGTACATCCACTATCAAGTACCCACTCAATGGCTTTAGGTTGATCATCCTACAGATGAATTAGTGCAACTTACGACCTCATATACTTCAGCAGTGAAGAATATGATATCACAATTCATCTGATCAATTTCATCAATCAGTAGGGTAGATAAAACAGAGGGAGGACGTGTGAAATGATTCATTTCATCATGGTTAGCCTGCGTCCTTTCAGGCAATTTTGTCAGGTCCCCAACAAATTCTTCAGACGTTATAGTACGTCTGGAGACCTGACCCTGTATAAGAGATTAGTTCTTTTTCTTCACCACCCACATCTGAAGGGATGGCAAAGAGTTCATCACTCTGCGAGCTCCATATGAGAATGGTGGCATAGCGGCCAAACCATTTCGTTTCACATAAGAGCGGTTAGTGTAAGCATATGACTAAGCAGAGAAATTCTTCGAGGACTTATGAACATAATAATTTGAAGAATAATGCTCATATTCATAGCCCTTGGCTCTTCCCTGCGAAATAGAGTTGTTAGCACGATGATGTTCATATGAGGACTTTGATCCATGTGAGGAATTTGATCCCCTTGAGGAATTTGGTCCTTATGAGGACTTGGATCCATATGAAGAATATGATCTGGGGTTCCTTTTCTTCACAGGTGGTGTCATGAGGACATTCACCTGAAGACTTTCAAGGCACCTTTTGGGAACCCAGATTTTCTTCATAGGAGAACCATTCCTGCAGTTAGTGCCAACATATCTAGCAAATACTTCACCATTCTGATTTTTGAACAGTTTATAGTTGGAGTCAAATGACTCATCAGAAGAATGAGAAGATTCACATGTATAGCGAGATAAATTAGATGGATCAACTGGAGGTCCCTTTGCAGCAACCCATGAGGTTTTGGGGTACTGCTCAGGCTTCCAATATGTACCATCAGCATTGAGTTTCCTCTCAAAGGCAATACCCTCTTTCCTAGGGTTCCTGTCGAGAATCTGCTTTTTAAGCATGTCACAAAGAGTCTGATGCCCTTTGAGGCTTTTGTACATGCCTGTGATGTACAATTCCTTCAGCCCTGCATCGTCAGTGATACTAGCAATGTCCTCAGATGAGGAATTAGTGATAGCAGAGACAGGTGAAGAATTTGTAACATTAGAAGCATTTGAACATTCAGGTGAGGAATTAGCAGATTCTCGTTCAATGCATTTTAAACATGGAGGAATAAATTCTTCCTGAGCAGCGCTGATTTGTTGAGCAAGCAATGAATCGCGCTCCTTCTGAAGATATTCATAACTCACTCTTAGCTTCTCAAGGTCTTGCTTCTTTTGAAGATATTCATAAGAAAGCTTCTCATGATCAGATAAGAGAGTGTTATGATGACCTTGAAGGTTATCAAACCTGGTCTAAAGTCTCTGAAGATTTTCAGTGAAGACTTTAGTGCGATCCATTTCTTCACCCAACATATCATCACTTTTGTCTAGCATGTTTTGAACCTTTTCAAAAGCCTTTTGTTGTTGCACAGCAATCTTAGCAAGTTTAGAGTAGCTAGGCTTAAGATTTTCATCAGATTCATCCTCGCTAGATTCAGAAGAGGCGTATTTGAGTACCTTGGCACCCTTTGCCATGAAGCAATAGGTGGGAGCGTAGTCATCACTGCCTTCATCAGCCTTGTTAGTGGGATCACTTTCTTCATCGTTGAAGATGGATTTGCTGACAAATGCGGTAGCGAGGGCTAGGCTCGCCACACCAGACTCGGAGTCTTCAGATTGTTCCTCTTCCTCATTTTCTTCAGATTCAGCCTCAGAGTCCATTTCCTTGCCAATAAATGCCCGAGCCTTCTTGGAGCTGCTCTTCTTGTGAGACGAAGACTTCGAGGATTTTGATGATGAAGATTTTGAGGATTTCTTCTTTTTCTTCGCATCATCAGAACTGTAATCCTTGTATTTCTTCTTCTTTGATTCCTTTTCCCATTGAGGACAATCTTGAATGTAATGTCCTGGTTTCTTGCACTTGTGACAAAGCCTCTTCTTGTAGTCACTGGATGAGGAATCATTGCTCCTTGAAGGTTTTCCAAAGCGACCACGTCTTGAGAACTTCTAGAATTTCTTCACTAGCAGTGCTAGGTCATGACTTAGTTCTTCGGGGTCACCAAGGCTGCTACCAGAGTCTTCATCTTCGTACTCGGATACTACCTTGGCCTTCAGTGCACGTGATCTGCCATAGCTCGAACCATAGAGATCTCTCTTTTCAGCAAGCTGGAACTCATGAGTGTTTAGCCTCTCAAGGATATCAGCGGGGTCAAGTGACTTGTAATCAGCACGCTCTTGTATTATCAGTGCCAGAGTATCAAACGAGGAATCAAGCGATCTCAGCAATTTCTTCACCACCTCATGGTCGGTGATGTCAGCGGCACCAAGTGCTTGCAGCTCATTTGAGATGTCAGTAGGTCGATCGAAGGTTTGCTGAACATTTTCATTGTCGAGTCTTTTGAAGCGGTTGAAGAGATTGCGAAGAACATCAACTCGAGAGTCACGCTGAGTTGAAACTCCTTCATTGACCTTTGACAGCCTATCCCAGATAAGCTTAGCAGTTTCCAAAGCACTCACTCTACCATACTGTCCTTTACTCAGATGGCCACATATGATATTCTTCTCTTGGGAATCTAGTTGCTTGAATCTCTTCACATCGGTAGCGTTCAGTGAGGGTGAGACAGAGGGAACACCATTTTCCACAACGTACCAGAGATCGTTATCAGTTGCCTCAAGATGCATTCACATCTTATTCTTCCAGTAGGGGTAGTCCGTCCCATCGAAGTTAGGACACCCAGCAGAGACCTTGATCATACCTGCGGTTGACATAACTAAAATTCCAGGCGGTTAAACCAAAATCACATAGAACAAGGGAGTACCTTGCTCTGATACCAATTGAAAGTGCATTATATCGACTAGAGGGGGGGTGAATAGGCAATTTTTATGAAATTCTTCACTGAGGAATTTGCTAGTGAGGAAATTCCTTAGCGAAGAACTACTAGCAGCGGAATAAGTACTCAGAGGTAAACATAGCAGATTACATGCATGGTCATCATGATGAAATGAAGACAAACACAGAGTACAGAAGACGTAAACACAGGATAGCACAAGATGAAGACAAACAGACTGAAGAAATTGAACTGAGGGAATTGAGAAAGTCTTGAGTCAAAGTCTTGAAACACAGATATGAACAAACACACAACACAGTAATGAGGAAATGAAAGTGTTGAGGAAATAGAACCAGTAAGCTTGGTGAAGACAATGATTTGGTAGACCAGTTCCAACTGCTGTCTCAGTTGTACATCTGGTTGGAGCGGCTGAGTATTTAAACTCGAGGACACCTAGTCCCGGACACACAGTCCTCATCGTATTCTCCTTGAGCTAAGGACACACAGTCCTCGCCCAATCACTCGTGGTAAGTCTTCAGGTGACTTCCAAACCTTCACAGACTCGGTCACTCGGCGATCCACAATTCCTCTTGGATGCTCTAGACCTTGACGCCTAACCGTCTGGAAGAAGCACAGTCTTCAAAGGTAACAAGCATCGGATCCATGCAGGATCAATCTCTTCATTGATGCTCAATCACTTTGGGTTTGTAGGTGTTTGGGTTTGGGTTTGGATTTTCCTCACTTGATGATTTTCGCTCAAAGTCCTCGGAGGATGGGTTGCTCTCAAATGACAAGTGTCAGTTTCTCTCGGAGCAGACAACCAGCTAGTGGTTGTAGGGGGAGGCTATTTATAGCCTAGGGAGCAGCCCAACATGATAAGACATAAATGCCCTTCAATGATATGACCGTTATGTGGATAAGATATTTTGGGACAGCTAGCGCGTAGCACATCAACGGTCGGAAATTTGAGGTACAAATTCCTCAGGGCTATCATGTTCCTCACTGTGTAGGCAATTCGCACTAGCGAATTCCTAACTCCTCAGTCAGAGCAAAGTCCTCAGTGACTAGAAGAACTGCGTCTCTGTCACTGAAGAAATTGACTGAACTGTATGAGATTTCCAATGGCTTCACTCGAAAGGATTGGTCGGTGTAGGATTTGAGTTGAGCATCACATGGAAATTTTCTCCTTAGTATTTCCTCGACCCCCTTTAATAGTACGGTGTTTCCTATGACTCAAGAAAGAGAAAATGAAACTACGAAAACAAAAGTCTTCACGCTTCATGTTCCTCGAATGAATACCAAGTCTTCAAGGTCACACCAATTTCTTCACTTTCAAAGTCTTCAGAAAGTCTTCAGTATATCAAAGTCTTCAACCGAAGAACTTCATTTTTAGGGGTCGACTTTCACTGTAAATATCAAACTCCTCATAGACTTATAGACCTGTGTACACTCACAAACGCGTTAGATACTTAACCTATAAGTCTTCAATACACCAAAATCACTAAGGGACACTAGATGCACTTACACACCTTAAATTTGCCTCGGGATGCCGAGTGGTTTTTGTAACCGTTAAACTCTTTCGGGATGAATGCCCGAGTACTTCCGTGGTCTTGAACTTTTAGGGTTCATCTGAACTTGATTTATCTCAGGATATGCTTGCGATTGCTTTTGGAATTTGTTCTACACTTGGAATGACCTTTGTGTTTGAGATGCAGCCCTGAAGTGGAGACTTCAATCGACCTGTGCCTCATCGTCCTTGCGGACAAGGATGGAGCACACGTTGTACTTGTGGCATAGCTCCGAAGGAGAAGGTTGCAGTCGACCTGCACCTCGTCGTCCTTGAGGATAGGGATGGAGCGCACATTGTATTTGTGGCATAGCTCCGAAGGAGAAGGTTGCAGTCGACATGTGCCTCGTCGTCCTTGCGGATAGGGATGGAGCGCACATTGTATTTGTGGCGTAGCTCCGAAGGAGAAGGTTGTAGTCGACCTGCACCTGGTCGTCCTTGCGGATAGGGATATGTTTCGAACTTAGGCGAGTACAAGACTGCAACTAAGCCTCCAAGTGGGAGGATTGCTCACCACTCGGTAGGATTTTTCCGAACTTAGGCGAGTACTTGGACTGCAGCTAAGCCCCCGAGTGGGAGTATTGCTCACCACTCGGTAGGATTTTTCAAAACTTAGGCGAGTACTTGAACTGCAGCTAAGCCCCCGAGTGGGAGGATTGCTCACCACTCGGTAGGATTTTTCAGAACTTAGGCGAGTACTTGGACTGCAGCTAAGCCCCCGAGTGGGAGGATTGCTCACCACTCGGTAGGATTTTTCAAACTTAGGCGAGTACTGGACTGCAGCTAAGCCCCCGAGTGAGAGGTTTGCTCACCACTCGGTAGGATTTTTTAAACTTAGGCGAGTACTGGACTGCAGCTAAGCCCCCGAGTGAGAGGATGGCCACCACTCGGTAGGATTCTTCAAAACTTAGGCGAGTACTTGGACTGCAGCTAAGCCCCCGAGTGGGAGGATTGCTCACCACTCGGTAGGATTTTTTCAACCTAGGCGAGTACTGGTGAGGGAGTCCTGGATTAGGGGGTGTTCGGATAGCCGAACTATATCCTCAGCCGGACTCCAGGACTATGAAGATACAAGATTGAAGACTTCGTCCCGTGTCCGGAAGGTTCTTTCCTTGGCGTAGAAGGCAATCTAGGCGTGCGGATATTCAAGATCTCCTACCAATGTAACGGACTCTGTGTAACCCTAACCCTATCCGGTGCCTATATAAACCGGAGGGTTGTAGTCCGTAGGACGAACACATCATAACCATCATCATACCTATAGGCTAGCTTCTAGGGTTTAGCCTCCTTGATCTCATGGTAGATCTACTCTTGTACTACCCATATCATCAATATTAATCTAGCAGGAGTAGGGTTTTACCTCCATCGAGAGGGCCCGAACCTGGGTAAAATAAAGTGTCCCTTGTCTCCTGTTACCATCCGACCTTGACGCACAGATCGGGACCCCCTACCCGAGATCCACCGGTTTTGACACCGACATTGGTGCTTTCATTGAGAGTTCCTCCGTGTCGTCGCCTTTAGGCCCGATGGCTCCTTTGATCATCAAAAACGATGAGGTCCAGGGTGAGACTTTTCTCCCCGGACAGATCTTCATCTTCGGCGGCTTCGCTCTGCAGGCCAACTCGCTTGGCCATCTGGAGCAGATCGAAAGCCACGCCCCTGGCCATCAAGCCAGGTGGGGAAGCTTAAACTACACGGCAGATACCCTCGGAGACCTGATCTTCGACGGGTTCAAGCCACAGCCAAGCGTGCCGCACTATCTCGAGGGGCATGATATAGCTCTGCCTCCGAACAGTGTCCTGGAGGCCGCATACGCTCCGGCCCTGATCCTCGATCCAGAACCCGCTGCGTTCTTTGAGGATGAACGGTTGGACGTCACCTCGGGGGCTGCGATCTTAAAAGCCATTGAGCCAAACACAAGCCCCGCACTCAGCATGGCACATGACTCCAAGGAGCCAGACTCTTCTCCGAACTCCGAACCTCCCGCGCCCCTGCCAATCAAATCAGATTGGGCGCCGGTAATGGAGTTCACCGCCGCGGACATCTTTCAGTATTCGCCTTTCAGTGATATTCTGAAATCTCTCAAGTCTCTCTCTTTTTAGGAGAGCCCAGGCTGAACTGTGGCCTGCGAGGTTGGGATTCGGACGACGAAGAAATTCAAAGCCCACCCACCACCCACTTAATAGCCACTGTCGACGATTTAACCGACATGCTCGACTTCGGCTCCGAAGACTTCGACGGTATGGACGACGAAGACGGAGACGAACCGGAACCAGCGCCCATAGGGCACTGGACCTCCACCCCACTTAATGACGTATTCATGGTGGATACACCTGAAAAAACTTACAATGAGGAAGAAGGGGGCGAAAAGAAGGGTAAACCCTCCGAAAAGCACTCAAAGCGGCGACGTAAACGCCGAGCGAAGCCCCGCCTCGATCAAGACCCAACCATAGAGCAGGACGAGCCGACAGATGACGAACGCATCCCAGAACAGCCGTCCGAACAGGGTAACACGGGCAGAGAGGACGAACAGTCCTCCCCCGGTCATAACAGAACTCCGGACGATACCACGCCGGATAAAATCATGGAGCAGAAGAATCTCCAAGAAAGGCTCGTCGCCACAGCACGAAGCCTGAAGAAGCAGAAGCAAAAGCTAAAGACGGCGGAAGATGCACTTAAAACAAGATGGAGCAAAGTAATCAAGACCGCAGACAAATACGGCGGCAGCCGCCGCACCAAAAGCTATCCGAAGAGAAAGCTACTGCCCGAATTCAACCAGGAGGCCCTAGAGCCCCCAAACTCGAAAAAGGAAAAGTCTACGCGGTCGAATAAACGACCTCTCGGCCACTACAATACGGCAAACGGCGCCGCACTCAATGCGGCATGCGAGACAATCAAAGACTCGCATCATGGCCTAGCCCGGTCCATTTACGGGCCAAGAAAGCAAGCTCTCGTCAGCAATGCAAAAAATCCACCATCAGAATCCGGCACACCCAAATATAGGGGTGCCGCACACCCTCTATGTTTCACCGATGAGGTCCTGGAATATGAATTCCCAGAGGGATTTAAACCTGTTAACATAGAGGCGTACGATGGAACAATAGACCCGGGAGTCTGGATCGAGGATTATATCCTCCACATACATATGGCTAGAGGAGATGATCTCCACGCCATAAAATACTTACCCCTTAAGCTTAAAGGGCCAGCCCGGCACTGGCTTAAAAGCCTTCCCGAAAACACAATTGGAAGTTGGGAAGAACTCGAGGACGCTTTCCGAGCAAATTTTCAAGGGACCTACGACCGTCCCCCGGACGCAGACGACCTCAGTCACATAACCCAGCAATCCGAAGAATCAACTCGGCAGTTCTGGAACAGATTCATCACTAAAAAGAATCAAATAGTGGATTGTCCGGACGCCGAAGCCCTAGCGGCTTTCAGGCACAATGTCCGAGACGAATGGCTCGCCAGACACCTCGGCCAGGAAAAGCCAAGAACAATGGCCGCACTCACAAGCCTCGTGACCCACTTTTGCGCAGGAGAGGACAGCTGGTTGGCACGATGCAGCCCCAGCGACCCAAGTACATCCGAAATCAGGGATGGAAACGGGAAACCACGGCGATACAAGGACCTTCGCCGAATCAAAAGAAAAAGTCCGAAGAGCACGACAGTCAATGCCGGATTCAAAGGCTCACGGCAAAATCAGACAAAATCACCCCCTCGGGATAATAGGGAAGATCCGTCCAGTCTAAAGAGAATCATGGACAGGATATGTCAGATACACAGTACTCCTGGAATGCTTGCTAATCATACCCACAGAGACTGTTGGGTTTTCAAACAATCCGGAAGGCTTAACGCCGAACACAAGGGGCTCGACACACCAAGTGAGGAAGAGGACGAACCCCAAAAGCAGAACACCAGGAAGCAAAAGAACTTCCCGCAATAAGTCAAAACAGTGAACTCACTTCACATAACAAGGCATGAGGCACCCATAAAGGTCCGCACATTCAAGCCTATCCCTCAGGAGTCTGGCCACTGTTCACTAAAGCCAATCATTTTTGATCAGCTAGATTATTCTCGCAATATCAAACACGCAGGCCGGACTACCCTGATACTTAATCCAATAATAGACGGATTCCAGTTTACCAACGTCCTTATGGACGGTGGCAGTGGACTAAATCTGATATATCAGGATACAATTCACCGCATGGGCATAAACCCAGCACGAATCCGTCACAGTAAAACCTCCTTTCAAGGAGTAGCACCAGGCCCGGACACCCACTGTATGGGTTTTCTCCGGCTTGTGGTCATATTTGTCTCTGCCAATAACTTCCGTCGCGAAAAGCTTATATTCCACATAGTCCCGTTTTCAAGTCGCTATCAAGCACTAATGGGACGCGGAGCTTTCGCTCGCTTTAACGCAATACCGCATTATGCATCCCTCACGCTAAAGATGCCCGGTCCTCGAGGCATCATCTCTTTAAAGGGAGCATACTAAACTACATCTCCTCCAAACGGAGGATTGTGCGGCCGCTTAAACGGCCGCCCAACAAAATGGCCTCGCCAGCCAAAAGACTTTTTCGATGTAAGTCACAAAAGGCCGTGGACCCGGACTCAATGAGTTCGGCACAAGCCCATTTTCGTTATAGGCTTGGTACGCCTCACCAAGGGCTGTACGCAGAGACAATAAAAATCGACCGTATCTATTTCTCACTTCACATTTTATTTATTATTCTTTTTGATCCGCACGACCCATTTTTCAATTTAGTTCTTCCCTTTTACAGATGAACGTCGTACGACGCCCGTCCAGGACACGGCACAGCGGAGACACAGGCGCAGACGTGCAGTAGGGACCCGCCCCAAAGGATTCTTTTTAGATTAAGACCGTGCGTAAACCTTTTTTACTGTCTCTTGCTGCTATACATCCCCTGGTTTATCTCACTATAACCATGGAGGAGACTGGCGTTTTGGCATGTGGCCACGCCAGAATTCTTGCTCGTACCTGGACACAAGGGGCTTTTTTCTTTTTCAAGGGTGTTGTTTCACACGCACCCACAAAGACTGAACACCTTAGGGAGTGTTCGGCGTCGCGAGTTTTGGCACTATATGCATCAGCTCCGAGTCATGATTTTGGTCACATGTTGGGTTGCCCGGCTCCTGAGTTCGGCCACCTTACATTCCGTTCTGTCGGCTAAGGTTGCACCAGGAGAACTACTGCGATTGTGCCCCGGTTCGGCCGGGTGAGCACCTCAGTAGAGAAAGCCGAAAACCGACTGTCATGATGTAGCGCGAGACTGGTCGCCACTCGAGGACTTATAGGAATTTATCGAATTCCTCCATTTTGACGAAGGGCCGCTTCCCGGTCAGGCACATATGCGTCCCAAATTCGGGTAAACGCAGTCGCCACTAAAGGGCTACCTAAAGAGTCCCACTGTCAAGCTCCTATGGCTAAGTGAAAGTGTTAAAGCATTATAGTCCGGTTGCCTAGCCCGCGGCGCTATCACCTCCTTTGTAGGACCAAGACGTTGGGTTAAGTGTGAAAATGCGTTCTCCGCGCACACCCCGGCACTATGTGCGTGGGGGCTGAAGCCAACGACTGCAATCTTTCAGAATTTATATATCAAAACGGCCGCACAGGAGGTGTTATTAATACTTGAAGGCACAAGTCTAAATTACGCTATTACAATTTATAAAAATATTGATCTACGATTACATATGCTGTCATAAAACAGCATCTTTCGAACACTGCGTCTCTATTATACGAGCGCCCGCGAGGACTTCCTCAAAATAGTGCTCGGAAGGAATTCGGTTTTTATCCGAATCACGGGACGCAACAACGGTGGGCTCCATATCTGCCCAGTATGTCTTGACACGGGCAAGGGCCAGCCGCGCGCCCTCTGTGCAAGCGGACCTCTTTAGAGCTTCAATCCGAGGCACCACGTCAAGAAATTGCTGCACCAAACTGAAATAGCTTCTCGGCTTCGATCTCCCCGGACACAGGCGGTCCATGGCATACTTCATGGCGAGTCCGGACAACCTATTCAGCTCGACCCATTGGGCCAGGCGATCATCCACTGATAGTGGACGCTCTGGATTAGTGAACTGCGACGAGAAGAGCTTTTCCACTTCATGATCTTTCTTATCTTGAAAGTACTTGGTCGCATCAGCGGCGCTAGCCGACAAATCCAGATATGTGTCCTCCACGCTCCACGCTCGGTCCAACGGGGCAAACTTCGGATCAAACAATTTTCTCCGCAGCAGGAAGGGCTTTCCATCCGCAATTAGTCCGGCTTGACGCAGCTCTTCCCTTGACGCTCTCATACCAGAGCGGGCGTCCTTGGCGTCGGCGACGGCCTTCTCTAAATCCGTCTGCCGGGCTCGACCTTCCTCTTCAAGAAGTTTGCAACGGTCAGTAGCACTATTCAACTTTACGGCTATATCAGCCATCTTCGCCTTGCTTCGGCAATGGGAAGCCTGTTCGGCTTTTAGCTCTTCACGGGCTCTTCCGGCAGCCGCATCGCTTTTTCTGGCTTGTTCCTTTGCTTTGGCGAGCTCGGCCCTAAGTCCTTCTACGGCCGCCACACCATCTGCATCAAGCATACACAAGGTAAGATATTGACATAAAGCTCCTCTTACTAACAATCGCCAAATAAACTCAATACCTTGAGCATCATCAAACCGCTTGTTAACAAGCATGATGTCGGCTTCTGCCTCATCGAGTTGCCGTTTCATTTCGGCAAAATCTCGAGTCCGGCTCGACTCCGGACAACCTGCCACCTACATGCAAAGGTGCCACTTAAAGGACCTAGGATTAAGATCCTCTGTGCGCCGCTAATCTTTGCGGCACACAGAGTCTCAGGGGCTACTATCTATACAGGGCGCATGTTATTATGCGCAATTAACACTAATGTTCGTTATTCAAAACGTACCTCAAGGCCCGCCAATAAACTCTTGACGGCCTCGTTCAGTCCGCTTTCCGCGAATGAAATCTTTTCAATCACCGTGTGCATCAACGCACGATGTTCCTCTGAAACAGAGGCTCGGCCTAGCAGAACCTTCAGCTCCTCCGACCGAACACCAGATGGTGCCGGACTCGTCCCATGGCCTTCTTCGGAGACCGGACACGGAGAACCCCGGGGGGCCGCATGATCACCTTCTGCCTTTGGCAGATTCGGAGAAATCCTCTGCGACGACACTTCGGCGTCGCCCGCCTTGCTAGGCGATGAAGGAGGAGGCGTTCCGCTCTCCATCATCTCCAGAAGAAGATCCCCCGATGACGAGCTCTGCCGATAAGGGTCGAGGTCCGAACTACAAGGTAAAGTTTCAGTCAAAACTTCTCAGATATAAATTAAGGATTTCTCTTAAAAGAATGACTCTCTTTCTACTTACGGCTCGTTGGAGGGCTGCTCCTTTTGAGGATTAGTTCGGCCGAGGGGCTCCCCGGCGTCGGGTCCTCTGACGCGGATTCTTTCCCCCGCTTTGGAGCTACGGCTCCCGGGTCGTCAGAGGCGGCCCTTTTCTTCCCCTTTGGAGAGGAGTTGTCGATTCCCCCCTTTGGGATGGCCCCTTTCGAAGAGGCCACGGTTTCCTTGTCCGCCCCTTCATTTTCCTCCAGAGGCGCCACCTCCAACATCCTGACTAGCACAGGATCTAGCCTAGTCTCGGGGAGGGGAGCCGGACACCGGACCAGCTTCGCCTTCGCTATCCACTCCTGTGTAAAAAGGAGAAGTACTGTTAAAAAATAAGTCAACTGTACGGATAGAAGGTACGGGAGCAAGGTCACCTACTTCTGTATCCGGGCGGTTGCGGCTTAAACCAGCATCCTCGGTCAAATCCGGACTCACTCCTTGTGGTCCGAAGAACAGTCTATGCATCTCCATAGGCGTCATGCCTATGAAATTTCGGAGAACTCGCGGCCCCTCTGGATTGAACTCCCACAAGCGGAGAGGGCGACGTTGGCCGGGCAGTGTCCGGCGAATCAGCATAACTTGTGTCACCTTGACCAGGTTGAGGTCTCCTTTTAGGAGATCCTTTATGCGGCCCTGCAACAGAGGAACGTCTTTGGGCAAGCCCCGATCTAACCCTGTGTTGATCCACGATGTTAAACGTGGTGGGGGGGCCGAGCGAAAGGCGGGAGGCGCTACCCAAGTGGTGCCCCGAGGAGAGGTGATGTAGAACCACTCCTGTTGCCATAAGCCGAGCTCCTCTTGAAAAGTGCCCTCGGGCCATGGAGCACCGGTATTCCTTTTTATAACAGCACCTCCGCACTCTATGTGACGCCCCTCGATTATCTTCGGTTCTATCTTGAAGGTCTTGAGCCATAATCCGAAGTGAGGAGTGATATGGAGGAATGCTTCACACACAACAATGAAGGAGGAGATATGGAGGATGGACTCCGGAGCTAGGTCATGGAATTCCAGCCCATAATAAAACATCAGCCCCCTTACGAAAGGATCCATTGGGAAGCCTAATCCCCGAAGGAAGTGGGAGATGAATACTACGCTCTCACCAGGCTGAGGGCTTGGGATCGCTTGTCCTTGAGCAGGCAACCTGTGCGGGATCTCGCTGGTCAGGAACCTAGCCTCCCTCAACCTTGACACGTCTTCCTCCGTAACGGAGGAGGGCATCCATTGGCCTTGAAGGCCGGAGCCGGACATTGTCGATGGTCCGATGCGCCTAGAATCTAAAAGCCTGGGGTGTTGGAACTCGAGGCTATGGGCGAGCTTGTTTTGAGAACACAAGAGGGGAGCAAGGTCTCGGTCTCTTTATAAGAGGCAGAATATCAAGAGCCCTCCCCGTAACCATCTTGGACTAGCCCTTAATCAAGGCAGGACGTGCTTAACGGGCACGGTTGGGTTACCCACGTCCGTATTAATGAGAATCCCGTTAAAAGGGGCACACGATCTCTGCTTCGACAAGACGTGCCAAGGAAACCGCCTCGTTGAACGTGCTGCGGTGGAACAGCAAAAAATAATCCATACAGAAGGCTTGGTCGCAGTGTTATGACACACTGCGGAATACGTCAGCAGATTTGATTTGTGTTTGCATTATTCTCTATATGGTAATACGTGGAAACTTGTTTTGCAGAGCCGGACACTATTTTTGGTGTTTATTATCTTCTTGAAGAATTTGGAGGAGGAACCCGCCTTGCAATGCCGAAGGCAATTTGCGCGCCGGACTCGTCGTCATTGAAGCCTGGTTCAGGGGATACTGAGGGAGTCCTGGATTAGGGGGTGTTCGGATAGCCGAACTATATCCTCAGCCGGACTCCAGGACTATGAAGATACAAGATTGAAGACTTTGTCCCGTGTCCGGAAGGTTCTTTCCTTGGCGTAGAAGGCAAGCTAGGCGTGCGGATATTCAAGATCTCCTACCAATGTAACTGACTCTGTGTAACCCTAACCCTATCCGGTGCCTATATAAACCGGAGGGTTGTAGTTCGTAGGACGAACACATCATAACCATCATTATACCTATAGGCTAGCTTCTAGGGTTTAGCCTCCTTGATCTCGTGGTAGATCTACTCTTGTACTACCCATATCATCAATATTAATCTAGCAGGAGTAGGTTTTTACCTCCATCGAGAGGGCCCGAACCTGGGTAAAATAAAGTGTCCCTTGTCTCCTGTTACCATCCGACCTTGACGCACAGATCGGGAACCCCTACCCGAGATCCGCCGGTTTTGACACCGACAACTGGACTGCAGCTAAGCCCCCGAGTGAGAGGTTTGCTCACCACTCGGTAGGATTTTCTAAACTTAGACGAGTACTGGACTGTAGCTAAGCCCCCGAGTGAGAGGCTTGCTCATCACTCGGTAGGATTTTTCAAACTTAGGCGAGTACTCGACTGCAGCTAAGCCCCCGAGTGAGAGGCTTGCTCACCACCCGGTAGGATTTTTCAAACTTAGGCGAAACAGATTCGCAGCTAAGCCCCCGAGTGAGAGGATTGCTCACAACTCGGTAGGATTTTCAAACTTAGGCAAGTACTGGACTACAGCTAAGCCCCCGAGTGAGAGGCCTGCTCACCACTCGGTAGGTTTTTTCAAACTTAGGTGAAACGGATTCGCAGCTAAGCCCCCGAGTGAGAGGCTTGCTCACCACTTGGTAGGATTTTTTAAACTTAGGCGAAACGGATTCGCAGCTAAGCCCCCGAGTGAGAGGCTTGCTCATCACTCGGTAGGATTTTTAAAACTTAGGCAAAACGGATTCACAGCTAAGCCCCCGAGTGAGAGGCTTGCTCACCACTCGGTAGGATTTTTCAAACTTAGGCGAAACGGATTTGCAGCAAAGTCACCCACTGGGGGATTTTAGACGCAAACAAAAGCAACAACAATCATTTAGAAAGACTATAAAGCTCTTGTCTTTGATAAACGAACTACAAAGGTATTTCTTATTACATCTCATCTAAGTGAGTACTTAAGTATAAAAGGGGCGGAGCAGCTCCGCGTTCCAAGCTCGTGGCTCGTCTTTCTGATGCTCGACATTGTAAAGATGGTATGCTCCATTGTGGAGAACTCTGGTGACGATGAAGGGACCTTCCCAAGCAGGGGCGAGCTTGTGTGGTTTCTGTTGATCCACTCGAAGAACCAAGTCTCCCTCTTGAAAGGCTCGATCCCTCACGTTTCTGGCGTGGAATTGACGCAAGTCTTGCTGATAAATGGTCGACCGGATCAAAGCCATTTCTCTTTCCTCCTCTAGGAGGTCGACTGCGTCCTACCGATCCTGTTCTGCTTCATCTTCAGAGAAGAGCTCGACTCGTGGTGCATTGTGAAGTAAGTCACTCGGCAGAACAGCTTCAGCTCCATAGACCAAGAAGAATGGAGTTCGGCCAGTCGACCGATTGGGAGTTGTCCTTAAACCCCAAAGAACTAATGGAAGTTCATCAACCCAGGCGCCTGCTGTGTGCTTGAGATCACACATCGGTCGGGGTTTCAGTCCTTTGAGAATTAGGCCATTTGCTCTTTCTACTTGTCCATTCGACTGGGGGTGAGCCACTGAAGCATAGTCGACTCGTGTGCCTTGAGAAGCGCAGAAAGCTCTAAACTCATCAGAATCGAAGTTCGACCCGTTGTTAGTGATGATGATGTGCGGAAATCCATATCTGAATGTTAACTCTCTGATAAAACTGACAGCAGTGCTGGCTTCAAGATTCTTAATAGGCTTAGCTTCAATCCATTTGGTAAATTTGTCGACTGCTACAAGCACATGAGTGAAGCCGCTCCTACCGGTTCTCAGCGGTCCAACCATATCCAATCCCCAAATAGCAAAGGGCCAGACGAGTGGAATGGTCTTCAGGGCTGACGCAGGCTTGTGCGACATATTGGAGTAAAACTGGCAACCCTCACATTTGTCGACTATATCTTTCGCCATTTCATTTGCTCGTGGCTAGTAAAACCCAGCTCGATATGCTTTAGCCACGATGGTCCGAGAGGACGCATGGTGACCACAGGTCCCCGAGTGGATGTTGTTGAGGATCATTCGACCTTCTTCTGGCGTTATGCATTTCCGACTGACTCCCGTCACTCCTTCCCTGAACAGTTGTCCTCTTATCATGGTAATGGCTTTGGATCGATGGACGATCTGTCGAGCTTCTTCTTCATCCTCTGGGAGTTCCTTCCTAAGAATATATGCAATGTACGACCCTGTCCAGTCGGGAGTGATGACCAAAACCTCCATGATCAGGTCGACCACGGCTGGAACCTCGACTTCAGTCCGATCTGTGGCACTCTTAGGCGGCGGGGGCTCTTCAGTGAAAGGATCTTCCTAAACTGACGGTGTGTGAATGTGTTCCAAAAACACATTGCTGGGAATGACTTCTCTCTTGGAACCTATCTTTGCCAAATCATCGGCTGCTTGATTTTTCAGTCGGGGTATATGATGGAGCTCTAACCCCTCAAACTTCTTTTCAAATTTCCTCACCGCATTGCAGTAACCAGTCATGGCTGGGCTTCTGACGTCCCACTCCTTCATCACTTGATTGACTACCAAATATGAGTCGCCATAGACCATGAGGCGATGGACGCCGAGTGAGATGGCCATACGCAACCCATACAAGAGTGCTTCATATTCTGCTTCGTTATTGGAGGAATCAAAGTGAATCTGGAGGACATATCTAAGCTTGTCTCCTCGGGGGGATACCAATACCACCCCAGCACCAGAACCGTTCAGCATCTTGGAACCATCAAAAAACATGGTCCAGTGCTCCGAGTGAACTTGAGTCGGCAGTTGCTGTTCGATCCACTCGGCGAGGAAATCTGCTATTGCTTGGGACTTGATAGCTTTATTTGCCTCAAACTTGATATCTAAGGGAAGGAGTTCAATCACCCACTTTGCCACTCGACCAGTTGCATCTTTGTTGTGCAGAATCTCTAACAATGGAGCGTCGCTGATGACTGTAATTGAGTGGTCAGAGAAGTAATGTGCAACCTTCTTCGTGGTCATATAAATCCCATAAACAAGCTTCTGATAATGTGGATATCTTTGCTTTGATGGAGTCAAAACTGCAGAAACATAATATACTGGGCGCTGAACTTTATAGGCTTTTCCTTCTTCTTCCCGCTCGACCGTAAGTATTGTACTGACGACTTGTCCAGTGGATGCAATGTAAAGCAGTAAAGGCTCTTTGCTAATTGGTGGAGCAAGCACCGGCTGGGTGGAAAGCAGGGCTTTTAGCTCTGCAAATGCTGCATCAGCTTCAGGAGTCCACTCGAACTTATCTGACTTCTTCATCAGTCGGTAAAGAGGCAATGTATTTTCACCGAGGCGAGAAATGAATCGACTTAGGGCGGCCAAACAACCAGTAAGTTTCTGGACATCATGCACATGCGTGGGGCATTTCATCCGGAGTATGGCACCCACTTTCTCTGGGTTAGCGTCGATCCCTCGTTCGGAAACGAGAAAACCGAGCAATTTTCCGCCTGGGACTCCGAATGTGCACTTTGATGGATTAAGCTTGATATCATACCTTCTGAGGTTGGCAAAGGTTTCAGCAAGGTCAGCCAGTAGGTCGGAACCTTTACGTGACTTAACCACAATATCATCCATGTATGCTTCCACATTCCAACTGATTTGAGTGAGTAAACACTTCTGAATCATCCGCATGAATGTGGCTCCAGCGTTCTTCAAGCCGAATGGCATGGTGACATAACAGAAGCACCCAAACGGGGTAATGAAAGCGGCTTTTGTCTTGTCGGGTCTGTACAGACGGATCTGATGATACCCCGAATAAGCGTCCAAAAAGGACAGACGCTCACACCGCGCAGTTGAGTCGACAATTTGGTCGATGCGAGGGAGAGGAAAGTGATCTTTCGGGCAGGCCCGATTGATATGCTTGAAGTCAATGCACATGTGAAGTGATTCGTCCTTCTTAGGGACCATGACAACATTAGCTAGCCACTCGAAGTGGTAAATCTCTCTGATAAACTCAGCTGCTAGGAGCCGAGCCACTTCTTCACCAATTGCCTTTCTCTTCTGTATGGCGGACCGTCGAAGATGTTCTTTGACTGGTTTCACTTTTGGGTCGACTCGCAGACGATGCTCAGCCAGCCCCTTGGGTACACCCGGCATGTCAGAAGGTTTCCATGCAAAGATGTCCCAGTTCTCACGGAGGAACTGGATGAGCGCTTCTTCCTATTTGGAGTCGAGTGTTGTTGAAATGTGAGTCGGAGTAGCATTGGGATCCGTCGGGTGAATATGAATCGGCTTCGTTTCGCCAGATGAGTGAAATGCTGAATCCGTGGCAGGCTTCTTAGCTTGCAACAAATCACTCAGATCTACATTTTTCTGATACTCCTGCAATTCCACTACTGCCATCTGTGCATCGGCGATCTTCAAGCCCTTCTGGAAGCACTCTTCTGCCTTCTTTCGATTGCCAGTGATAGTGATCACACCTTTAGGACCATGCATCTTCAATTTGAGGTACACGTAGCATGGTCGAGCCATAAAACGTGCATAAGCTGGCCTGCCCAGAATAGCGTGATAAGCACTCTGGAAATCCACAACTTCAAATGTCAACTTTTCTTTGCGGTAATTCTTGGAATCACCGAAAACTACATCAAGGGCGATCTGGCTGAGTGACTCGGCCTTCTTTCCAGGAATGACTCCATGGAAACTCATATTGCTTTCATTGAGTCTGGACATCGGAATGCCCATTCCTTTCAACGTCTCCGCATACAGAATATTCAGGCCACTGCCACCATCCATTATAACTTTAGTCAACCGAGTGCCTTCGATGACTGGGTCGACCACCAATGCTTGCCTCCCTGGGGTGGCTATATGCGTCGGGTGATCAGACTGGTCGAATGTAATAGCAGTCTGAGACCATTTCAGATAATTGGGCGTCGTCGGAGCGACCATGTTTACTTCTCTGTTGATGACTTTCAGTCGACTTTTGCTCTCAACATCAGCAAAAATCATCAGAGTGGAATTAACGTGAGGGTAACCATCATCACTTTCCTCTTTGTCCTCAACTTTGTCCGACTCTTTTTCGTTCTCTTTGGGTTGTTTCTCTCGGAACTGCTGGATTAGGAGCCGACACTGTCGAGTGGTATGCTTTGGGTAAATGAGATTACCCTCCTCATCTTTCTTTGTGTGAATGTGGCATGGCAAATCCAACACATCATTCCCATCTTGATCTTTTACTTTCTTAGGGTTCCGTGGCCCCTTGGGCTTCCCCTTGAACTTTCCTTGAGTCACGGCTAAGGCTTCTCCAGGAGCAGTTGGCTCGGCTTTGCGCTTCTGCTTCCGACTGGAGTTCCCTCCTCCGGTTTCGTGGGCGACTATTTTATGCTTGCCACTCCGGAGCCGATCCTCCTCTTCACCATTGGCATACTTGGTGGCAATCTCCATCATTCGACTCAGAGACATATCTCCGGTCCGACCGAACTTCAGATTCAACTCTTGATATTTAACACCTTCTTTGAAGGGACAAACTGCTTGATGATCAGACACATTCTCCACCGTGTGGTGCAACGTGATCCATCTCTGGATATAATCCCTCAGAGTTTCATTTGGCTTTTGCACACAAGATTGCAGCTTTGTTAGACCTGCTGGCCATTTGCATGTTCCTTCAAATGTTCTGACAAACACTCGGGCAAGTTCTTCCCAGCTATAAATACTACCGGGCGCTAACTGATTTAACCATGCTCTAGCCGAGCCCTCCAACATCAGAGGAAGGTGCTTCATGGCCACCTCATCATTGTCGCCGCCAATTTGAACAGCCACTCGGTAGTCCTCAAGCCAAGTGTCAGGCTTGGGCTCACCAGTGAACTTACTGACTCCAGTCACCAACCTGAAGTTGGGAGGAATCACTGCGGCCCTGATGGCTCTGCTGAAGCACTCTGGACCTGAGACATGCACTCTGCTGCTGGTTGGAAAATATCTGTCATGGCCTTCTATGTGAGCTCTGTTTTTGTCGACCAGACCTTGTACGAGAATAGATCTCGCATCAAAGCCTGGTTCCCTGGGGTCGACTGGAATCCTTCGCCCACCACTGTGATGGCGTCTGTCATCATGCTGCCGAGGCATGTATAACCCACTCCTTGGGGGAGGCGTGGGCACTCAACGACGATCATCATGATTGAGTCGGTGATCATACTGCTCACGGTTTCGGTACTGATCTCGCCGGTCTCCACGTCCCTCACGCCTCGGGGGCGATCTTGGGCTGTGGGCCGACTGGACTGTATCTGCTACAACGGATCTGCTATGGTCCTATTCCGCGACTGTGACACAGCTGTATTCTATTCTCCCGCTGCCCGGAGTAAAGCCCTGATCTGCATCAAACCTCTGCCAGCTTCTGATTGGGACGGCTGGATCAACTCTGCTATTCGGGCTGCAGCTGTGAGACTCTGGATTGGAGTTCGATATACCTGAGCTGGAGGCAGAAAAAGCTGTCGTCGACTGGATTTAGGAATCCGTTGTCGAGCGCGCTCGTCGAGTGCGTGCTGGAGATTCTCCAGTCGAGTGCGCTTGGCCAAGTTTGCCAGGCTCACTTCCTCCAAGGCCTGGGCCTTGGGGGTTTCTCCAACGATAGGAGTGTGTAGTGCATCCATATTGCGGCGGCGGAGCTCTTCCCTCTGCTGCGACGAAAGAGGCTCGGGGCGGTATTCATTGTGAACACGCGGCGGATCGCCACCACCATCGCCACCGTCACCGCGTGGGAAGCCAGGAGGACTGCGCGGTCCATTGACCATCAGGACTTGCGTCGCGGGGTCACTGCTGTTGCACTCGGATGCAGTCTCTGCGGAGCCAGTCGACAGGTCGAATAGGCCGTAGAGAGTTTCGTCGGGCTCGATCGCCGCGACTTGGGGGGTGGCCGACTAGCGAGCCACCGCGTGTCTCACCCACCGCTGAAGTCTCGATCGAACGGAACGGTTGCTCCGGTGGGCTACAGGGAGGGAGGATAGTACAGGAGCCGACCGATATTGAGTCGACGGCTGCCGTAGGAGGACACCGTGGACGTACGCACGAAAGTGCGTTGCCCCACGGATGGGGAGCTCCTCAACGTCGAGTGGAGCTTCTTGGAGCCAAGCGGAGTCGTCGGCGACGAACACGAGCGCACCAAGACAGATCTCGCGGCCCTCGGCCAAACGTCCGCCTGAAACCATGATGATGGGGATCGGAAAAATCGCAACTTCTCCAACAAGTCACTAAGACACCTGCCCCATGGTGGGCACCAACTGTCGTGGTTCTAAGTCTGACAGTAGAATGGGGGTAGTGATGTAGAGGCAAGATCCTAGCTATGGAGGAGTTGTACACGCAAGTTTTACGAGTTCAGGCCCTTCTCGGAGGAAGTAACAGCCCTACGTCTCGGAGCCCGGAGGCGGTTGACTGAATTATATGTGTGTGAGTTACAGGGGGTGCAAACCCTTGTCACTGAGGAGGGGGTGGCTTATATAGAGTTCGCCAGACCCCTCCGGCCCTTAGTTACACAGGGTTTAAAGTACATTAAGATAGGCGTTACTGGTAACGCTAGGAATAAAGTGACATAATGATCATTAAGGCTACATAATGACCGACCGTTGCAGTGCGGAGTGGCTTTAGATCTCCTGGCGGTCGAGTGATAATCTCCATGGTCGAGTGACTCCAAGTCTGTTGAGTGGAACACCTCATGGTCGATTGAAAGATGGTTCTTCTTCGAATGCTTCTGGTGATAAAGTGATGTCCTTGGGGAGGGTATCTAGGTCAGGCCTATGACCCTACCCTAGGTACATGCCTTCATCAGTCCCCTCTAGTTTATCCACCGTCATAGTTTCTGTTGTGCTAGGAGAAGCCCTGCGGAGATTATTCTGCACCAACACCATCACCACACTATCGTGCTGCTGGAACCCATATACTACTTCGCCCGTCTTGATGGATCAA
The DNA here is from genome assembly GCA_032464435.1 of Aegilops umbellulata. Lineage (NCBI taxonomy): Eukaryota > Viridiplantae > Streptophyta > Magnoliopsida > Poales > Poaceae > Aegilops > Aegilops umbellulata. The sequence continues at coordinate 328,216,226 of CP136056.1, read as the reverse complement.
GAAGGCGAGGACGTCATCGAGCTGAACGTGTGCTGAACGCGTTGGTGCCGTATGTTCGGTACTTGATCAGGACGGATCGTGAAGGTGTACGACTACATCAACTGCGTTGGTAAACACTTTTGCTTAGCGATCTTCAAGGGTATTAAGATGCTCTCCCCCTCTCGTAGCTATGCATCTCCATGGATAGATCTTGCGTGTGCGTAGATTTTTTGTTTTCCATGCAACGTTCCCCAACAACATTATCTTACACTAGGTGCGTGGGCACCTCCTTCCCGTCAGCCCCCGCTAGTTCCCACTTCAGCAAAGGTGCTCTATATCCTCACCAGTGTAGCAGGTATTTATGATCGCCATGCCTCCCGAGATCCCTCCCGATAGGCTGATATCTTCCACACCTGTAATTGGTGACTAGCTCCCTTTAGGCGATCATCATGCTTGGACATTCCTTACGGAATAGTTTCATTAGGCCCACTGGTGCGCGTCGGTCCTAAACAAACGGTTTTTAACCCCTTTCAGCGACGACATTTGGAACCATTGCCAAGTGAGTGTGGGCGATAGGGGGGTCCTTCCCACACGACCCAGAAACCGTCGGGGATAGGGAGCCTTGATGCATACAGTTGTCCCTATATAACCGTTTCCGATATCTCGAATATCCCAAACGCTTCATCCTTTCTACTCGTTTGTGCTCGCATTGCCATCACGGTCGGAGTTTGGTGGTTCTGCCTAAAACCAGGCAGATTCTAGGCACGGGAGCTTTCCAGGCAGATTCCAGGCACGAGAGATTTACGATGCCTGGCACATCACAAACAGTTCATGATTATAAACCGTGTACGATAGGTAGACAATCACACACATTTAGTTTTCCCGCATCGTATGTGATAGTGTCTGACATCACACACGCTTTGTGAACGACAACTGTGTGCATGCTTGCACACGTTTCCTCTCTGTGAACCATCTCGGATTATGGTGTATATCACAAATGTTTGTGTTTTACCAACCATGTGTGCCGTAATGACCTGCACAACATGATTTCGCCCAAATTTAATTGCTGCTATTTAAAATTGTACCTAATTTAAACATGAAAGTAGGCTATAGCTTTATTCATATCCATCAGGTTCAAACAACCAATACATTATTGGATTCACAGGTACATATGTTTAAGAATTACATAAGCACCAAATAAAGGATGATGTGCCCGGGTTCTATACTTGTACTATTACAGATGGTAAAGAAAGAGGCGACAGACATTCCAGTTGTTGAACAAGGTGAAGCGGAATGGCCCTATTGTGCTCTCCTGAATGCAGAAGGCATGCAGGACTCTAGTCCAACCCCTTGTGATGGCCGGCCCCCAATCATGTAGTTTGAGAGGTAATCTTGAGTAAACTGCTTCAGGATCCACTTAAAAAGAAAAAAGATTCAGATATTGTCATCTAACACAATTCATTACGGGCAGTAAAAAGAAGGCTACAGGGTTCTTACTTACCAACCTGCAGTTCACTGTTGTCTTGCATAAAGTGTAAACAAATAGTTCGATTGACATCTTTTGACCCATTTTAATAACAATCTTTATCAGTTTCCTCACTTGATGCTGGTTCATGAATATCTCATTGCCCCATACACAGAAAGGGTCGAAGTGTGGATCTTTGGCAATGATATATGTACCTAAAAGCACCAAGTTAATATTAGAAGCTAAACAACAATTGAAAAATGATGTAGTACAACACTCCATCCATCCCATTATATAAGATTTTATTACATGTATATCTAGACATCATGAAAACATTAAGGTAACACTCTTCCTTGTTGCTATGTAGCCTGGGATTGCATATTTAGTCATTTAGTACAATGCATGTTGCTAAACAACAATTGAAAAACGAAAATGCATGTTAACTGCAATATCCTTAACAACAACCAAACATCGTAATTCATAGTGGTATTGTTGAAACTGTTATTGTAACATCCCAAATTTTCAATTTGGATTGTTATGCGTTAGATCATCATTGCATATCATATTTTACTTGCATTTTGGCTTGATCCTAGGAATTCTACACAACTCAAGGACCCACGGAAAGAGTTGGGGATTTCGTTATTTTCATATTTGAGCTTTCTCAAATTTTGAAAAGAGGATCGTTTGATTTTAATTATTTTCTCTTCGAATATTTATTTCATGAAAATAAAAGAGAGGGGATAAAATTACTTACGCAAAATAAAGAAATATTGGAGATTTAATATTAAAATCAAATAACATTTTTATTCGGAGTTTTATCGCTATTTTATTTGAATTAGGAAAAATATGCGTTTTTCGAAATTGCATTAGGGGCCCAAATAAATGTTCACCTTGTCCGGTAGATTTTTAGAGGCCGGGGAAAATTTATTTCAGTATTTTTGGAGTCCATTTAGTATTTATTTTCTTTGTTTTTTTGCACGGAATTATTAAAAAAAGCGAACCGACCTAACCGGGCCGTGTCCGCCTGGGACTCCGACCCGGCCGGCCTTTAAGGCCCGAGGAGCCCGAGCCGCTAGCCCCGTCAAACCCTAGCCCTGCCGCCCCGATCCGTGGCCGCCGCCGCCCCGATCCGCCACCGCCGCCACCTCGCTTCGCCTCGCCGCCGCCCGCTGCCGCCGCAGCGCCGGAGCCCCGCCAGAGCAGCGCCGCCACCTCGCCCCTGCCTCACCGACCCCGCCGCAGGCGGTAGCCGCCGCCGCCGTCGGTTTTCGCGAGAAAACCGATCGGTTTTTTCAAAACCCTAGATCTCGTTTTTTCTAATAGATCGGTTTTTGTTGGTTTAGTTATTTAGCGAATGCCCGTTCATACGTTCATTTTAATGAACGGTTTTCATCCGTTAACCGCAGACAACAAACGTTCGTTCGTTAGCCTGTTTGTCAGTTTTCTTTTTCAAGGGTTTTTCCGCGATTATTTTCGATCGCGATTTTTGCCCTAATTTTCGTTCTAGTATATCTTTTCACTCATTTATCAGAATCAGGCGATTCAAGCGCCTAGATCTTCGTCTCAAAGCCCTCTTTCTGTTTAACCAACTTGAAAAAGATTTTGCTACTGTAAAACTTGACTTTAGTCTAGATTAGTAAATGGATCTTCTTTCTTTCGTAGTTTGAGTTTTGTTGTTTCGTTTGATTTGATTCTTTTTGCAAACTGGAGTTCTTAAGTTGAACTTTATGGTTAGATATCTTATTTGAAGTTTACCCGTGCTTCTAGTTGATTGCTTATTGTATGCTTGTTTGTTTGCGATAGAGTACCTGGAGTGCGAAGCGTGCTACTACGAGTCTCTAGGTTTTGCGGATCATCAGCAAGGCAAGTAACACTTTGATCATACCTCTTTACGACCCGGTTTTATTGCATTAGATCAATCCTCAAACAATTGCATGGTTAGGATCTGATTAAATTGTGGGTTTGGGAAGTAGATGAGGTAGTACCTATTCACCCGTTTATTATCAAACCATTGGGAGTTACTTCTACGTTGCTTATATTGCTATGTTATGCTCGTAGACGTGGATAGGGTTTGAGTGTATTCATGACAGATGTGAGTTTGTTAATTAATGGTTAAATTCACATCTGGGTGGATTGCTTGTGGGCACCTGGAGAATCCAGTGTTGTCCTAGGATATCCCGGAGGACCCGTGTGATCATCCTACGGCTCGCCACCCAGGCTCAAAGGGATCATAAGATTATTCATGCTAGAAACTTCCATGTGCAGCCACAAGCTTTTATGGGATCTAGCATAGTTGAGCAAGTTGCGTGAAGCTCTTGAAGAGGTAGACTATCAGATGTAGTGGGTTGTAGGTGGTACTGTCTACCCAGAGTAGAGAGTTAATGCTTCAGAAAGACTGTGTCTCGAATCTCCAACCATGGATGTATTGGAGTCTTGTGGGGAAAAGTGCGCAAACCTCTGCAGAATGTATAAACTAATCATGGTTAGTCGTGTCCCCGGTTATGGACATCTTGAGTATCTAGTTATTGGATTATCATGTGGATCTCATCACTCTTAATATAATTTGATTGGGTTAATGATGATGCTTAATTGGGATTGATTTGGAGGAACCTTCTCAATGTTTAACAACTACCATGATAGTTAAATAAAAGTTATTCCTTTGTTGTAGGGAAAAATTGGCTTTTTCGCAAAACATATTAACCATACAGCCTCCACCAGCCATATATGCATGTAGTGATGGCATTTATTCTGTTCATTACTCTTTTATGTTACATTGCCAGCATATTCCATGTGCTGACCCGTTTCGGGCTGCAACGTATTATGTTGCAGACTTTTCAGACGACGAGTAAGGTGCCTTAGGTCGTGGTCTTTCACTTAGTGATGCCGTTGGAGTAGATGGACTCATTTTATCTTCCATGCCTTCCGTTGTTATCGTTTTTAGATGGCCTTAAGCCATATTTATTGTAATAAATTATCTTTTGAGACATTCGATGTAATAAGTGTGTGATTGCTACTCTATTATAAATCCTTCGAGTATTGTGTGTGTGAGCATTACCGATCCAGGGATGACACTGAAGCACAGAGATCAGACTGTTTGAGGTCTGGTCGCTACAAGATGGTATCAGAGCACTCGCTGACTGTAGGACACGACCACTAAGCTAAAGCCCTAGATCACTACTCCCTTCTCATTTCTGACTCCTCTCCATTTTCTACTCTTTAGGATGGCGGATGCAAGGAACAAGTTTGCACAACCGGATGAAGACACCCCTTTTGGACGACACTTGAAGGAAGTTACTAGATACCTGAACATCGGAATACCAAGCTTCACCGGGACTTACAACACCACTTTACTAGAAGAGGAGCACTGGATGATTCAAGTTCAAGTTCCAGGAAGGACCTTCACGCCAGTCACTAAGCCCGTAGAGTTTTTCTTTGATGCACCAACCTGGAGTCTAGGAAAGAGTATGGCAACCCACATCACCATGGGACGCATTGGAGAAGTTTACCACAAGGATCTCAAGGATACTATCTACCAGATTTGTGGGCGCTGAGATGAGCAATGGGAGATGATTAGCACCAGGAAGGATAGATCTATTGCAGCTTTCATCCAGGAGTTAAACCAGCACATTCGTCGCCAGGAGAATCAGATGTGTGCGGGCATGATGGATCTGAAGAAGGCAATGACCAGGATCACGGAGCTGGAGGAAGAACTCAAGGCTACCCGTGAAGATTATGAGGAGGAAATCGTCGTACTAGTGGAGAAGAATGACGACCTGACAAGGAAGCTGGGAGTATTCATGGGAGACCCCGCGCCAGGAGGAGAAGATGACGATTCCACTTACCCAGAGAACTACATCATCATCGACGACACCGACTCGGACCCCGATGATAGCGATGATGACTTTGTTGATGAAGCTGGAGCAGATATTATGGAGTCTTCCACTGATCTTTTTTTCTAGTCGACCACCATATCAGTAGTAGTATTCCCCCATGTATATAGTATGGTCCGAGAACTTTTGTAATGATAGTTAGACCGATTGTATGCCCTTGTTTGATTTGATTGAAGTGATATGATTGTGTTTGTCTCATGTGCATATTGGTAGTGTTTTCCCCCTATACCTCATTCTACTCTATTTTCTCATCTTTTCTAAACCCAGCAGATGCCTCCGAGATGTGACAACGGATTTGCTTTCCCACCGGAGCTCACTCAGTTGATCCAGCAGCAGAATGCATTGATGCAGATACTAGTCCAGAATCTGAATCAGGGGAACAACAACAACAACAAACCACCACCACCACCTGTTGATCACTTAGCCCACTTTCTAAGGCTGAATCCGCCGGTGTTCTCCAGTAGCACCGAGCTGATAGTTGCAGATGATTGGCTCCGCAAGATTGAAAGGGAGTTGACCACCGCATGATGCACTGATGTAGAGAAAGTGCGTTTTGCCACACATCAGCTTGATGGACTTGCAGCCTCATGGTGGGAGAATTTCACAGCCACTTACCCCATCGACACCATTACATGGGACCAGTTTCAGCAGGCTTTTCGCACTTCCCATGTATCAACAGGAGCTATGGCCATGAAGAAGCGCGAGTTTCGCAACTTACGCCAAGGAGGACGCATTGTTGGCCAGTATGTGGATGACTTTAGTAAGCTAGCACGTTATGCCCCAGATGACGTCGCTACGGATGCAGCAAAGCAGGAGAAGTTTCTGGAAGGACTGAATGATGAGGTGAGCATGCAGTTGATGGTGGCAAATTTCAATAACTACCAGGAGTTGGTAGATAGTGCTCTCATGATTGAAGGGAAGCAGCAGCAGATTGACAACCGCAAGAGGAAGTATGGACAAGGGAAGTACAATTCTGGAGCTCAGCAGAGACCCCGTTTTACCCCGAACTCGGAGGACCCCTTCAGCATAACCATGGAGGCCACAATCACAATGGAGGAAGTTCGCACAACCATAGTGGCCCCAAGAATGGAAGTGGTAATGGAGGAAGCAACAGACAAAACCGTTCCAACCCAGCAACACCCGCCAAGAAGGATCTAAGTCACACTACTTGTTTCAAGTGAGGGAAGAATGGACATTATGTCACTGAGTGTTCTGAAGCAAAGAATGGGAATGGCAATGGAAGCTATGGGAAGAAGCCCAACCCGTTCAACAGAGGCCAAGTGAACCACGTTAGCGTGGAGGAGGTTGAAGCGCAACCCGATGCAGTAATAGGTAAGTTTTTGGTTAGGTCATTTACTGCAATCGTTCTTTTTGATACTGGTGCATCGCATTCATACATATCAAGGGGATTTGTGGATAATTTAAACTGCCAACCCAAGCCCTTAGGTCACCCATGTTAGTAACCTCGCAGGGAGCAGAGTATATGGCTAGCCTATGGTGTGATCAGTTACCATTGAGGATTGGTAACTACCTGTTTCCCTCAGACCTAATAGTATTGGAGTCACAAGGACTGGATGTGATATTAGGCATGGATTGGTTATCGAAGTATGGAGGGAACATTGACTACGCCAGTAAGTCGATTTTGCTTACCACCCCAGAAGGAAGAAGGATCAAGTATGTATCCCGGCATGTGCTGAATAGGACTCAAGTGAATTCCTTATCAGGAGTTGTACAGGAGGAAGTACTAGTGGTGAAGGATTTTCCGGATGTATTTCCAGAAGAGTTGCCAGGCATGCCACCGGATAGAGACATTGAGTTTTTGATCGAGCTTTTGCCAGGTACAGGGCCAATATCTAAGAGACCGTACAGGATGCCCGCAAAGGATTTAGAGGAAATTAAGAAGCAGATTAAGGAGTTACTGGATAAAGGTTATATTCGCCCAAGTTCGTCACCTTGGGGATCACCAGTGCTTCTAGTGGAGAAGAAGGATGGTTGTTGATTATCGTGGATTGAATGAGGTGAGATCAAGAACAAGTACCCACTGCCGATGATCAATGATTTGTTTGACCAGTTGTAAGGAGCTAAGGTGTTTTCCAAGATCGATTTGCGATCAGGGTACCACCAGCTAAAGATTCGAGAGCAGGATATACCTAAGACAGCTTGTACCACAAGGTACGAGCTATATGAGTATACCGTTATGTCATTTGGACTGACTAACGCACCTGCCTATTTCACGAACATGATGAGCAAGGTGTTTATAGAGTTTTTGGATAAGTTCGTCGTGGTGTTCATTGATGATATTTTGGTCTACTCAAAGAATGAAGAGGAACATAAGGAGCATTTGCGTTTGGTACTTGGGAAGCTCAGAGAACACCAGTTATATGCCAAGTTCAGCAAGTGTGAGTTTTGGTTGAAGGAAGTTGGATTCCTCGGACATGTTATATCTGGAGAAGGAATAGTAGTAGACCCTACCAAGATTGTCACTGTGACAAATTGGGAAGCACCCACGTCAGTTGGAGAGATCCGTAGTTTTCTTGGACTCACAGGATACTACCGGAGGTTTATTGAGAATTTCTCAAAGATTGCAAAGCCCATGACGGAGTTGTTGAAGAAGTACGCCAAGTTCAAATGGACTGAGGAATGTGAGGCCAGTTTTCTGGAGTTGAAGAAACGCTTGGTTACAACTCCAGTGTCGATTCTTCCAGATCAACGCAAGGATTACCAGGTGTATTGCGACGCTTCTCGTCGAGGACTTGGAGCAGTGCTTATGCAGGAGGGAAGAGTTGTTTCATATGCCTCACGATAGGTTAAACCCCATGAGTTGAATTATGCTACCCATGATTTGGAGTTAGCTGCCGTAGTGCATGCATTGAAGACATGGAGACATTTTCTCATTGGAAACCATTGTGAGGTGTACACAGATCACAAGAGTTTGAAGTATATCTTCACGCAGAAGGAGCTGAATCTCAGGCAGAGGAGATGGTTGGAGCTCATTTAGGATTATGATATGAAGTTGCATTATCATCCCGGAAAGGCTAACGTAGTAGCCGATGCGTTGAGCCGCAAGAGTCATGTCAATACACTCATGAACGGAGAGTTATCCAAGGAGTTAGCAGAGGATCTTCATGAGGTATGTTTAGAAATAGTTCTGAGAGGTTATGTAGCAGCATTGGAGATTCAGTCCACCTTGATAGATAAGATCAGGGAAGCTCAGAAGACGGACAAGGAGATTGCTGAGATAAAGGAAAGAATGAGCAAAGGAAAAGCTAAGGGATTTCGTGAGGATGAGCATGATACCTTGTGGTTTGAGGACCGCGTTTATGTGCCTAATGATTCGGAGATTAGGAAGTTGATTCTGCAAGAGGCCCATGATTCGCCATATTCGATTCACCTAGGAAATACCAAGATGTATCTGGATTTGAAGGATAGTTTCTGGTGGACCGGAATGAAGAAGGATATTGCAGAGTATGTAGTAGTTTGTGATGTATGTCAGAGAGTGAAGGCAGAACATCAGAAGCCAGCGGGATTGTTACAGCCATTGTTGATACCCGAATGGAAGTGGGATAAACTAGGCATGGACTTTATCACGGATTGCCCATGACTCGTTTCGGCTATGACTCGATATGGGTTGTAGTTGATCGTTTGATGAAGGTAGCTCATTTCATCCTAGTTAAGACCACTTACACCAGTGCTAAGTTGGCAAAGATATACATGACCAGGATCGTATGTCTACATGGAGTTCCGAGGACCATTGTATCAGATAGAGGAACCCGGTTTACCTCAAAGTTTTGGAATCAGCTGCATGAGACTTTGGGAACCAGGCTAGAGTTTAGTACAACTTTTCATCCACAGACAGATGGACAAATTGAGAGAGTCAATCCGATTCTGGAGGACATGTTGAGAGCTTGTGCGCTAGACTATGGATCTAGTTGGGACGATAATTTGTCGTATGCAGAGTTCTCTTACAACAACAACTATCAATCCAGTTTGAAGATGACCCCTTTCAAAGCATTGTATGGAAGGAGGTGCAGGACACCGTTGTTGTGGGATGAAGTTTGAGACCATCAGTTGTTTGGACCAGATTTGATTAAAGAGTCCGAAGAGAAGGTTAAACTGATTCGCGATAGACTTAAGGTAGCCCAGTCTAGGCAGAAGAGTTATGCGGATTCTAAACGCAAGGAGACAGTTTACGAAGTCGGAGACAGAGTATATCTTCGTGTATCACCACTTCGAGGAGTGAAGCGTTTTGGAATCAAGGGGAAGTTAGCACCACGTTTTGTGGGACCATATAAGGTTTTGGAACGTATGGGAGAAGTCGCTTACAAGTTGGAATTAGCCGAAGGATTGTCAGGAGTTCACGATGTGTTCCACGTTTCTCAGTTGAAGAAGTGCCACGCAGAGATGGCTAATATTCCTCTTAGAGATACAGTGCCACTGGAAGCGATTCAGTTGGATATCGACTTGACCTACGAGAAGAAACCAGTCAAGATTCTTGAGTTTGTCAGCCGAGTCACACGCAGTAAGGTTACCAAGTTCTGCAAAGTTCAGTGGAGCCACCATACCGAAGATGAAGCCACCTGGGAACGAGAGGAAGACCTACGGAAAGATCACCCTCACCTATTTTCTAGCCAACCCGAATCTCGAGGGCGAGATTCATCTTAAGGGGGTAGGTTTGTAACATCCCAAATTTTCAATTTGGAATGTTATGCATTAGATCATCATTGCATATCATATTTTATTTGCATTTTGGCTTGATCCTAGGAATTCTACACAACTCAAGGACCCACGGAGAGAGTTGGGGATTTCGTTATTTTCATATTTGAGTTTTCTCAAATTTTGAAAAGAGGATCGTTTGATTTTAATTATTTTCTCTTCGAATATTTCTTTTACGAAAATAAAAGAGAGGGGATAAAATGACTTCCCCAAAATAAAGAAATTTTGGAGATTTAATATTAAAATCAAATAAGATTTTTATTCAGAGTTTTATCGCTATTTTATTTGAATTAGGAAAAATATGCGTTTTTCAAAATTGCATTAGGGGCCCAAATAAATGTTCACCTTGTCCGGTAGATTTTTAGAGGACGGGGAAAATTTATTTCAGGATTTTTGGAGTCCGTTTAGTATTTATTTTATTTGTTTTTTTGCGCGGAATTATTTAAAAAACAAACCGACCTAACCGGGCCGTGTCCGCCTGGGACTCCGACCCGGCCGGCCTTTAAAGCCCGAGGAGCCCGAGCCGTCAGCCCCGCCAAACCCTAGCCCCACCACCCTGATCCGTCGTCGCCGCCGCCCCGATCCGCCTCCGCCGCCTCGCTTCGCCTCGCCGCCGCCGCGCGCAACGCCGTCGCCGCCCGCCGCCTCCGCAGCCCCGCCGCCGCCTCCCGGAGCCCCGCCGGAGCAGCGACGCCGCCTCGCCGGAGCCCCGCCGGAGCAGCGCCACCGCCTCGCCGCCGTCCCACCGCCGCCTTGCCGACCCCGCTGCCGGAGGTAGCCGCCGCCGCCGTCGGTTTTCGCGAGAAAACCGATCGTTTTTTTTCAAAATCCCTAGATCTCATATTTTTTGTAATAGATCGGTTTTTTCGGTTTAGTTATTTAGCGAACGCCCGTTCATACGTTCGTTTTAACGAACTGTTTTCATCCGTATACTGCAGACAGCGAATGTTCATTCGTTAGCCTGTTCATCAGCTTTCTTTTTCCAGGCTTTTTCCGACATTATTTTTTATCACGATTTCTGCCCTAATTTTTGTTCTAGTATATCTTTTCGCTCGTTTATCGGAATCAGACGATTCAAGCGCCTAGATCTTCATCTCGAAGCCCTCTTTCTGTTTAACCAACTTGAACAAGATTTTGCTACTGTAAAATTTGACTTTAGTCCAGATAGTAAATGGATCTTGTTTCTTTCGCAGTTTGAGTTTCGTTGTTTCGTTTGATTTGATTCTTTTTGCAAACCGGAGTTCTTAAGTTGAACTTTCTGGTTAGATATCTTATTTGAAGTTTTACCCGTGCTTCTAGTTGAGTGCTTATTGTATGCTTGTTTGTTAGCGATAGAGTACCCGGAGTGTGAAGCGTGCTACTACGAGTCTCTAGGTTTTGCGGATCATCAACAAGGCAAGTAACACTTTGATCATACCTCTTTACTACCCGGTTTTATTGCATTAGATCAATCCTCAAACAATTCCATGGTTAGGATCTGATTAAATTGTGGGTTTGGGAAGTAGATGAGGTAGTACCTATTCACCTGTGTATTATCAAACCTTTGGGAGTTACTTCTACGATGCTTATATTGCTATGCTATGCTTGTAGACGTGGATTGGGTTTGAGTGTATTCATGACAGATGTGAGTTTGTTAATTAATGGTTCAACTTAAGGTGGCAACTTAAATTAACATCTAGGTGGATTGCTTGTGGGCACCTGGAGAATCCAGTGTTGTCCTAGATATCCCAGAGGACCCGTGTGATCGTCCTACGACCCGCCACCCAGGTTCAAAGGGATCATAAGATTATTCATGCTAGAAACTTCCGTGTGCAGCCACAAGCTATTAAGGGCTCTAGCATAGTTGAGTAAGTTGTGTGAAGCTCTTGAAGAGGTAGACTAGCAGATGTAGTGGGTTGTAGGTGGTACTGTCTACCCAGAGTAGAGAGTTAATGCTTCGGAAGGACTGTGTCTCGAATCTCCGACCATGGATGTATTCGAGTCTTGTGGGGAAAAGTGCATAAACCTCTGCAGAGTGTATAAACTAATGATGGTTAGCCGTGTCCCCGGTTATGGACATCTTGAGTATCTAGTTCTTGGATTATCATGTGGATCTCATCACTCTTAATATAATTTGATTGGGTTAATGGTGATGCTTAATTGGGATTGAGTTGGAGGAACCTTCTCAATGTTTAACAACTACCACGATAGTTAAATAAAAGTTATTCCTTTGTTGTAGAAAAAAATGGCTTTTCGCAAAACATATTAACCATACAGCCTCCACCAACCATATATGCATGTAGTGATAGCATTCATTCTATTCATTACTCTTTTGTGTTACATTGCCAGCATATTCCATGTGCTGACCCGTTTCGGGCTGCAACGTATTATGTTGCAGACTTTTCAGACGACGAGTAAGGAGCCTTAGGTCGTGGTCTTTCACTCAGTGATGCCGTTGGAGTAGATGACTCACTTTATCTTCCAAGCCTTCCGCTGTTATCATTTTTAGATGGCATTAAGCCATATTTATTGTAATAAGTTCTCTTTTGAGACATCCGATGTAATAAGTGTGTGATTGCTACTCTGTTATAAATCCTTCGAGTACTGTGTGTGTCAGCATTACCGATCCAGGGATGACACTGAAGCATAGAGATCAGACTATTTGAGGTCTGGTCGCTACAGTTATTGATGAAATTGAACTGCACGGCAAATAGTTGCACATATAGAGCATCACACTGTGAAGAACTGAAAATAAACAAGTCATAAGGACATCTCTAGGCGATCCTTAAAAAGTTAAAGGACTAAAACCCCTAGTGGATATATATACTCCAGCATTTTTTGGCCTTTTCTAGTCTATCCCCTAAACTTAAGGTTGTAAACTTCAATTTGATCAAGTTCAAAGCAGGTTCAACCGAAAGTAGCACGCATTCAAACATAAACGTAGATAGTTTTGCATAACCGAACATAAAACATAAATTTAAACTAAGCTAAACTACTTTTGGTTGAAGTAGAGGTCGAGCCAATCCTTCCTCGTCATGTACGGTGTACCGCGAGCCGGCTCCGGGCCAGTACCTTCGTCGGGGTCGTTGGGGAAGGCACTCCTCCACTCGTCGACGTCGATATCCTTATCCTCGGGGCCCACCTCGACGCCCTCCGTGCCGCCGCCTTCGAACTCGTCATCAGAGGAGAGCGTGATAACCTCGCCGCCCTCCTCGCCATCGTCCTCGCCGCCTTCGACCTCGTCATCGGAGGAGAGCGTGATAACCTCGCCGCCCTCTGCGCCGGCAAAGATCGCCCGCTCCGCCTCCACGAGGTCCGGGTGCTGCCGGTGGAGCTCTTGTATGTAGGCCTTGTCGGCGGCCTCGGCGTCGAGGCGCTCCCACACCTCGCGGTCCTCCCGCGCCATAGCCGAGCTCACCACCCCTGGCTCTGGCGGAACAAGGTGGACTGGACGTGTGCTGAAGGGGAAATTGAGCCTAGTCGCCACGCCGTGGTAGCGGACCTGCCAGCGATCGTACTCCATGGCCGCGAGCTCGGCCCTGTGGAAGCTACCGAGCATTGGGTCTCTCGATCTGTAATCTCGGCGACCCACGTCCCCCACCGCCGCTGCCGGACCCCGAGGTAGGATTTCATCGGCTGCCGGGTCCGAGGAAGGACGGGGAAGTCCTTGAACCGGCGTAGGGGCGCGGTGGCGGGCGGATCGGGGGACCGGTGACGGCGGATCAGGCCTGCGGAGGATGTCGGGGACACCTCGGCGGCCACCTCGCCGACGTCGGGTGAAAAGGCCACGATAAATCTATTTTTGGCCATTGGCTCCTCGAGCTCTCCGGCACACAGGCAGAGGTTGAGGATGGAGGCACCGGCGATGGCGGCGACCTACCAATGGTTTCGAGGGTTGTGTGTGTCTGTGTGAGCGGAGGTTTGGGAGTGTGTGTGTGGAGCGGGGGGCAAGGTTGTGTTTGAGGAAATATTGCGGCAACTGAAAATTTTACTAGGCAGGAGTAACAAGGCGGGGCTACTAAAAATTTGGATCAAGGGCAAGCAGATATTTTTGAGATTGCGAGGGATGCAGAGGCGGGAGTAAAATGCTGGGGCTACTAAAAATTTGAATCAAGGGACCGAAGCAGAGCGGGAGTAACAGACATCGCACACAGCCCGCACATACTAATTGTGTGCTATCAAACATTAAACCTTCCAGACGGTAGATATTTTAGAGATTGCGAGGGATGCAGAGGCGGGAGTTTTTGGGGAGTGAGCTAGTGTGCTTGACACGCCGGCTGCGGACTGTAGCCGACGCACCTTCTCGCGTAAGCCATAGGCGTACTATACATCAACAGTGCTCCAAGATATTTTGTACTACATCTCACACGGTTGGTGATAATAAACTGTGTGGGATCTACTTGATTTGAATTACAAAATTGGGTCACAACGGCAATGGAAGCTGTTTGAATTGCTAGACCTTTTGTCTACAGTGAACATGCAAATATATGTGTGTCGTAAAAGAATTGGAATTATTCATGGTTCGTTTGGACATTTTATACATTAAACTGGTTTTCTAGCCATTTCACATGCACGATTCAAAATTAAACAACATGCACATGCTCCGGTGCATAAAAATTGGTTGAAAAATCAAATCTGTGTCCTTCAGTGCATGCTTAGGTCCCATGCAAGAAATGGGAATGAATTTTTCGGGGTTTGTTTGGCCTTTTTATACATTAACTGTGTTTTCTAGGCATTTTATGTGTCTAATTCAAATTTGAACTACAAGCACATGCTCCAGTGCACCAAAGTTGGTTGAAAAATCAAATGTGTGTCCTTGGGTGAATTTCTAGGTCCCATGCAAGAGATGGGAATGAATTTCAAACACCAGTGCACTGTGGATTGCCGGCAAAACATTGAGATACCAGGTTTTTAAATTCCAGTAAATCGAAAACTCGTCTGAAATTCATGAAACTTGGCATGCTATCATGGAGCGGCATCAACATGCCATGGTGAAAATTATGTCCCATTTGGGGCTGGTTTGGGTATAAACTTCTCACAAACCAGAGCTTCTCACAACAAGCATGATGATTTTGATTGGGAACATACCACCTTTGGGGACGGGATGATATTCATTGCCTTTATTGCTTTCAAAAAAATTCTAGTGTCAACTTAGAACAACAGGAGTGTGGTGTTTAATCTTGGAATTTTTTGGGGTTCTTTTGGCCTTTTTTGTACATTAACTCGGTTTTCTAGGCATTTTATGTGCATAATTCAAATTTGAACTAAAAGCACATGCTCCAATGCACTAAAGTTGGTTTTCACATGTGTGTCCTTGGGTGAATTTCTAGGTCCCATGCAAGAGATGGGTATGAAATCCAAACACCAGGGCACTGTTGATTGCCGACAAAACATTGAGATGCCTGGTTTTTAAATTCTAGTAAGTCCAAAACTCGTCTGAAATTCATGAAACTTGGCATGCTATCATGGAGCGGCATAAACACGCCGTGGTAAAAAAATTGTCCCATTTGGGGCAGGTTTGGGTATATGCTTTTCACAAACCAGAGCTTCTCACAACAAGCCTGATGGTTTTGGTAGGGAACGTACATCGCACCTTTGGGGACGAAACGATATCCATTGCCTCTTATTGCTGTCAGAAATTTTCTCGTGTCAACATAGAACAACAGGTGTGTTGTGTCAATTTTTGGAATTTTTCGGGGTTCATTTGGACATTTTTATGCATTAACTAAGTTTTCTAGGCATTTTATGCACATAATTCAAATTTTAATTACATGCACATGCTCCAATGCATATAAATTGGTTGAAAAATCACATGTGCGTCCTTGCTTGCATGCTTAGGTCCCATGCAAGAGACAGGAATGAATTTCAAATGCCAGGGCGCTGTTGATTGCCGGCAAAACGTTGAGATACCTGGTTTTTAAATTCTAGTTAATCCAAAACTCGTCTAAAATTCATGAAACTTGGCAGGCTATCATGGAGCGGCATCAACATGCCATGGTGAAAATTTTGTCCCATTTCGGACAAGTTTGGGTATAAGCTTCTCACAAACCAGAGCTTCTCACAACAAGCATGATGATTTTGATAGGGAACGTCCCACCTTTGGGGACAAAATGATATCCATTGCCTCTTATTGCTTTCAAAAAATATCTAGTGTCAACATAGAACAATGGGAGTGTTGTGTTAATTTTTATGATTTTTCGCGGTTCGTTTGGACATTTTTATGCATTAACTGGGTTTTCCAGGAATTTTATGCACATAATTCAAATTTGAACTACAAGCACATGCTCCAATGGACTAAAGTTGGTTGAAAAATTTAACCTGTGTCCTTGGGTGAATTTCTAGGTCCCATGCAAGAGATGAGAATGAAATTCAAACACTAGGGCGCTGTTGATTGCCGGCAAAACGTTGAGATGCCTGGTTTTTAAATTCTAGTAAATCCAAAACTCGTCTGAAATTCATGAAACTTGGCATGCTATCATGGAGCGGCATTAACATGCCGTGGTAAAAAATTTGTCCCATTTGGGGCAGGTTCGGGTATAAGCTTCTCACAAACCAGAGCTTCTCACAACAAGCATGATGGTTTCGATAGGGAACGTACCACCTTTGGGGACAATACGACATCCATTGCCTCTTATTGCTTTCAAAAAAATTCTAGTGTCAACATAGAACAACAGGAGTGTTGTGTTTAATCTTGGAATTTGTCGGGGTTCGTTTGGCCTTTTTTATACATTAACTGGGTTTTCTAGGCATTTTATGTGCATAATTCAAATTTGAACTACAAGCACATGCTCCAATGCACCAAAGTTGGTTGAAAAATCACATGTGTGTCCTTGGGTGAATCTCTAGGTCCCATGCAAGAGATTAGAATGAAATTCAAACACCAGGGCACTGTTGATTGCCGACAAAACGTTGAGATGACTGGTTTTTAAATTCTAGTAAATCCAAAACTCGTCTGAAATTCATGAAACTTGGCATGCTATCATGGAGCGGCATCAACATGATGTCGTAAAATGGTCCCATTCGGGGCAGGTTCGGTTATATGGTTCTCACAAACCAGAGCTTCTCACAACAAGCATTATGCTTTCGGTAGGGAACGTCCCACCATTGGGGACGAAACGATATCCATTGCCTCTTATTACTTTCAAAAATTTTCTCGTGTCAAGATAAAACAACAGGAGTGTTGTGTCAATTTTTGGGATTTTTCGGGGTTCGTTTGGATATTTTTATGCATTAACTGAGTTTTAAATGCATTTATGTGCATAATTCGAATTTGAAATACATGCACATACTCCAGTGCATATAAATTGGTTGAAAAATCAAATCTGTGTCCTTGGGGTGCATGCTTAGGTCCCATGCAAGAAATGGGAATGAATTTCGAACACCAGGGCACCGTTGTTTGCCAGCAAAACATTGAGATTCCTGGTTTTTAAATTCTAGTAAATCCAAAACTCGTCTGAAATTCATGAAACTTGGCATGCTATCATGGAATGGTACCCGACATGCTGTGGCATTTTTCGTGTCCATTTTGAGAGAAGGCGCACTCGAATAATGATAGCCAACAAAGGCATTATGAAAAAATAGCTGCCACTTTAATATCTCAAATGTTTGTAGAATTCAAGCCGTGTGCGTTCTATTAACCATTCATGTGACGCCACGTGCCTTGGTTTTAATGGTTGTAGGAGGTGCCGTGTGGACAGCTGCTTGACCTTGACTGAACAGGAGGCATGCGAGCGCAGTCCGGTGCGCAGGCTGACCGAGAGGCGTGCAAGCTGTCCTCGAATGTGCAGGCTCACCAAGAAGCGTGCGAGTTGTACGTTGCGCACGCTCACTAGGAAGCGAGCCCTTTGACTTCCATGGCCGCCCGCCTTCCTCTCCATTAATGGCGCCCGAGCCGCTGTTTAATACGGGCGGCCTTAGTGTTCGCCTCCCATTCCCCTCCCTCTCGCTGACCTCCACCAACGCCATGGCGCAGAACGATCATCTGGCACTAGTCTTCAAGTTTGGTGAAGTCGACTCCGAGCCGGAGGAGACAGAAAATAAGGAGGAATGGGGCCTCATGGACATGGCCCAGAACGAGCTGGCGCGGCGGTTGCTGCCCCCACTCCCGTCCCAGCTCCCATCCCCGTGCCCGCGCCAGCGACCATCCCCGTAGCTTTGACGGGCTGGTCGCCGAGCACTATCGCAGAGCTGGAAGCCGCGGGCGTCAGCGAGGTCTCCGCGGACCCGCCCGAGCTCGTGTACATGCCAACGCCCTTGCCCGTGCCCGTGCGCGCCCCTACACCCACCGTGGCGCCAACCCCCATGTGTTTGGCTGCACCCGCCGCGCCTATGCCCGTGCGCGCGCTCCCCTTAGCGGCATGGGACACTGCCGTCGACCGCTACCTCTCAGCGGTGCCGGTTGCCGTCCTGCCGTGCCCCGCCCGTCGATCACGCGACGACATGATGTTTGATTTACAAGTGAAGAACATTTTGTGCTGCCTTGAATACTTCAACAACGGTATCCCGGAGGACGACAACAAAGGAGCGGCACGCTGCCTCCGCCGCCGCCAGAAATAGTTTTTTTGGGGTTTAATAATGTATCTCGAATTCTTGATCATATGAATATAAATTCACAGTGTGACTGAATGAAAGATATGGTTTGAACGAACTTGCGTTTTTCTCTCTTAATGTACAGACTTATCAAACGATTTTCTTTTGAAAAAAACGTTAATGGTTTTTAAATATAAAACACTAACACAAACATTTTAGTTAGAACACCCGTATGCAAACCGACAGCTTCCCCAGGAAGCCATGGGAAAATGTGCCGAGCAGGATTTCTGCATCCCTTCAATGTAAACGGTTGTTTTGCATGACCCGTGTGCAATCACGTACAAACAATTGGGTAAGATTTGCATATCTGTTATTTTGGGTATGTTGCCATTTGTCAAACTGGAAAGATTGACGTTTGTTTATCTAGTAACATTGCCATTTGTCAACCTTGTAACACTACGATTTGTCAAAATATGCAGCTAAAAATAACTAGCACCATCTAATTTTTGCAACTAAAATCACTAGCACTGTTCATATGGACACCACTAGCAGGCATGAGTTGTTTGACGCATATGCAAATGTACCATTGATTACATACAACAAGTCATCAACCCACCACGACAACGAGGATACACGTTGGATTATAGATCATTTCCAACAAAACATTCTAGTAAAGGAAAGTTTATCTCACACAACAAAGAACAAAGCGATGAAATGAACTTCAGCTCAACCACTCGTCGGCGTTGGAAACGCTTGCTTTGAACCAGAAGTGATTCTCTGGGAAGGGCCAGCTACTGTCAATCTCGAGACCAACGCAGGACTGATCATCCAGGCTGAAGCGGCCTATGTCAAGACCCATATTGGGATGGTAGGAAATCATAGCAATGTCCGAGGTATAGATATAGTCGCTTCTCATAAATGGTAGTAACGTTGTGTCAACAGTAGCTGGATCGCCTTACACCATCATTGGATAGTTTTGTCCAAGGAAGAGCGAGTTTCCTACAAGACTTTCAATACCGAACCATGGAGAAGGTGCTGGCGCTAGTATACTAGTATCCATCCCGAATACCCTGCAATGGATGTTGGAATAGGTCCGGAGAGTGCGACCATGCGAGACAACACCTGCTTCCTTAGTAACATCAGCAGTGCCCTGTATACATATAAGAAGAGGTGATCCATCGGAAAAAGTTGCCAGGCGCCACTGAGTATATGGGTCCTGCTCGTCCTCATGCTCGTGATCATCAGCATCGTTATCTCCCCCTTGGTTATAAATTTTTTCAAGTATAGGTGGTGGAATGTTCACAGGACCTTGGAAACACAAGAAGGTTAATTAATTAGTAAAGGGAAACTAGATAACCCACATGCATGTGGATGAAACAATTATAATTACGGTGGAAGACAAATGTACCGAAAGCATTAGGATTCCATGCAAAAACAGTGCCACAAGTGGTAGCAGCAAACACAAGACCCTCGTATTGAATTGCATCACACACTACTGGAATCTGGCATTTTGCCGTCTGCCACCTCTTTGCCGTCTGCCAGCTGACGGCAAAGAGGTTCTTTGTCGTCCTCTTTGAGGAAGCCGACGACAAAGAAAATGCTGATGGAAAAAAGGATATTTGTCGTCACCTACTTCTTTGCCGCCAGCCAGCGGACTGCAAAGAGATAAAAGGCAGACGACAAAGAGCCAGGTGGGCCCCACAGGGCACGGCTTGGCATGGTCAGCTTCTTTGCCGTCTGCTAGCGGACGACAAAGAGGTGACTATTTTGCCGACTACTATCCGACGACAATGTTCCTCCCTTGCCATCCGCTAGCGGACGGCAAAGAGGAGATCTGGGCCAGCCCTGACGGTCGCCCTCTTTGCCGTCTGCTAGCAGACGGTAAAGAAGGCCCACTTAACGGGTGGCGCCGTCTGCCTCTCTCTCTCTTTCTCTCTAGAAGAAGGAGGAGGAGGAGGAGGAGAGGAAGAAGAAGAAGAAGGAGGAGGAGAGGAAGAAAGAGGAGAGGAGGAGGAGAAGACGAAGAAAGAGGAGAGGAGGAGGAGGAGAAGAAGAAAGAGGAGAGGAGGAGGAGGAGAAGAAGAAAGAGGAGAGGAGGAGGAGGAGAAGAAGAAAGAGGAGAGGAGGAGGAGGAGAAGAAGAAAGAGGAGAGGAGGAGGAGAAGAAGAAGAAGAAGAAGAAGAAGAAGAAGAAGAAGAAGAAAGAGGAGAGGAGGAGGAGAAGAAGAAGAAAGAGGAGAGGAGGAGGAGGAGAAGAAGAAAGAGGAGAGGAGAAGAAGAAGAAGAAGAAGAAGAAGAAGAAGAAGAAGAAGAAGAAGAAGAAGAAGAAGAAGAAGAAGAAGAAGAAGAAGAAGAAGAAGAAGAAGAAGAAGAAGAAAGAGAAAAGAAGAAGAAGACAAAGACACCCCGATCCCGACACCCTGACACCCCGACCCGGACACCCCGACACCTTGACACCACACCTTGACACCGCACCCCGACCCACACCCCGGCCCCGACCCCGACACCCTGACACCCCAACCCCGACACGACACCCCAACACCCTGGCACGACACCCCGACCCCGACACCCTGACACCACACCCCGACCTCGACCACCGACACCCCGACACCCTGACACCCCGACCACCGACACCCCGACCCCGACCCCGACCACCGACACCCCGACCCCCGACACCCCTACCCCTGACACCCTGACACCACACCCCGACCCCGACCCCGACACCCCGACACCCTAACACCCCGATCGACCCCGACACCCTGACACCACACCCCGACCCCGACCCCGACGGGGTCATATATTTGTGAATTATGAGTTAGGTCGTATATTTTTCGATTTTGTTATGCAAAACATCATATATATTTTTGTTGATGGTGTATTCAAATGTGCAGTTGTTTCGTCGCTGCGAGGGTGTGGTGTTTGACGACCTCCCCGTGCGTTCGATGAGCGCCGCCCTGCGTTCATTGGTGAGCACAAATGACATCTCCTCCTCCCCCTTCATTTGCTCTGTTACAGTCATCGTGCCGATGAAACTTGCTAGCTATAGGTGTCAATCATCAGTATGCGTAACCACTATGCATCTCCCGTTCGAAAGGGTTACATCTATAAATATGCATGCATTTGCATATTTATAATTGTGATTCTTTCGAATTGTCCAACGTTATCCATGGACAGCTCGAGTATGTGTAGATTGGGTTCGTTTTCCCATATGCTCTGCTCTGGATCCGATGCAGAATTTCGTCAGTGCCTCCCTGTTGTTCTCCGGGTACACATCCTCTCTACTTATTGCCGAGACGTGTATTGGGAGAACAACGAGGAGGTGCTGCCAAAATTTTGCGCCGGATCCGGAGCAGAGCATGGGAAAATGAACCCAATCTACACATACTCGGGTGGGATTAGGACCTATCTTTACCTATTAGCGTGTAGGTTGCATGGACGTAATAAAACTGACAAACTTCATTAACTGATGGATATGGTTTGCTTAATTATGTATATATTTCTTGTGTGTCCAGTAGGAAGTCAATATGAGTGATCATGTGTGGATGTACACCGTTTACACTAGTTAGAAAGTTTGGACCAAGGAATAGTTAACAAAAACCAAGGGGTTTGTTAGAGCCGCATTTGCAAATGCCCAGAAATTAAGCTGCTGCCCCTGTGTCCGGTGCGACAGCTATAATATGAGGGACGAGCTTGAAATGAGTAAACACCTGCAGAAGTTTGGTTTTACGCCTGGTTACATGGTCTGGACATTACATGGTGAGTCTGCCCAACGTGCTAGAGCCGAGGTGGTTCGTCGTCGCACTGACGAGCATGGTACCGGGATGGAAGACATGGTGCAAGACTTTGACGATGCTCGGGACTCGGACAAGGAGATGGAGGAATCTGCAAAGGCCTTCACCGAAATGTTGGAGTCCTCAAAACGTACTCTCCACGAGCACACTGAGCTTTGTCAGCTGGATGCCATCTCACGAATAATGGCTTTGAAGGCTCAATTCAACTTGGGCGGAGAATGCTATGACGCGATTATGACAGTATTCAAACGATTTCTACCCAAAGGCCATGTGCTACCTGCAAACCTGTACCAGTCAAACAAAATCCTTCGTGCTCTTAAGATGCCCTATGAGAAGATACATGCCTATGAGAATGGATGTGTCTTATTTAGGCTTCAGTATGAGGACTTGAACTATTGTCCCATTTGCAAGTTTTCCAGGTATGTTGTGGTAGACAACGGTATGGGTGAGAAGATGCAGACCAAAATACCCATTAATGTTCTTCGGTATATGCCAATCGTACCAAGACTTCAACGTCTTTTCATGGTCAAAGAGACGGCCAGACAGATGACATAGCACAAAATGGGCAAAAGAGCCGAACTAGATGCAGATGGGAATGTGATGATGGTGCACACATCGGATGGTGAAGCGTGGAAGCGCTTCGATGCATTACATAAGGAAAAAATGGCAGATCCAGGGCATCCTCGAGTCGCCGTCAGCACGGATGGGTTCAGTGTGTTTGGTCAGAAGGCAGCCCAATATAGTTGTTGGCCCGTGTTTGTCATTCCACTCAATCTCCCCCCGGGCAGATTATGCAAAGAAAGAACATTTTCCTGACGTTGATAATTCCAGGGCCCAACTATCCGGGGAAGAATATGAATGTGTACATGTAGCCGCTTAAGGACGAATTGCAAGTAGCTTGGGATAATGGGTTCAAGACATATGATGCCTTTAGCAAACAGAACTTCTTAATGCGTGCCTGGTACATGTACTCGACGCATGACTTGCCGGCGTATGTGCTACACGCTGGCTGGTGTGTGCATGGAAGGTTTCCGTGCCCCATGATACGTCTCCAACGTATCTACTTTTCCAAACACTTTTGCCCTTGTTTTGGACTCTAACTTGCATGATTTGAATGGAACTAACCCGGACGGACGCTGTTTTCAGCAGAATTGCCATGGTGTTATCTTTGTGCAGAAACAAAAGTTCTCGGAATGACCTGAAACTTCACGGAGATTATTTTTGGAAATAATAAAAAATATTGGCGAAATAATCAAGGCCAGGGGACCCAGACCCTATCCACGAGGGTGGGAGGTGCGCCTGCCCCCCCCCCCAGGGCACGCCCCCTGCCTCGTGGCCCCCCTGGGGCTCCACCGACCTCAACTCTAACTCTATATATTCACGTTCGGGGAGAAAAAATCAAAGAGAAGGATTCATCGTGTTTTACGATACTTTTCCAAACTCTATATACTTTTCCAAACACTTTTGCCCTTGTTTTGGACTCCAACTCCAAGCCCTAAACTCTCTCGGTAGGGCTGATCTGGAGTCCGTTCGGGGCTCTGGAGAGGGGAATCCGTCGCCATCGTCATCATCAACCATCCTCCATCACCAATTTCATGATGCTCACTGCCGTGCGTGAGTAATTCCATCGTAGGCTTGCTGGACGGTGATGGGTTGGATGAGATTTATCATGTAATCGAGTTAGTTTTGTTAGGGTTTGATCCCTAGTATCCACTATGTTCTGAGATTGATGTTGCTATGACTTTGCTATGCTTAATGCTTGTCACTAGGGCCTGCGTGCCATGATTTCAGATCTGAACCTATTATGTTTTCATGAATATATGTGAGTTCTTGATCCTATCTTGCAAGTCTATAGTCACCTACTATGTGTTATGATCTGGCAACCCCGAAGTGACTATAATCGGGACCACTCCTGGTGATGACCAAAGTTTGAGGAGTTCATGTATTCACTATGTGTTAATGCTTTGGTCCGGTACTATATTAAAAGGAGGCCTTAACATCCCTTAGTTTCTAATAGGACCCCGCTGCCACGGGAGGGTAGGACAAAAGATGTCATGCAAGTTATTTTCCATAAACACGTATGACTATATTCGGAATACATGCCTACATTACATTGATGAATTGGAGCTAGTTCTGTGTCACCCTATGTTATAACTGTTACATGAATAATCACATCCGGCATAATTCTCCATCACCGATCCAATGCCTACGAGCTTTTCATATATTGTTCTTCGCTTATTTACTTTTCCGTTGCTACTGTTACAATCACTACAAAACCCAAAAATATTACTTTTGCTACCTTTACCGTTACTTCCATACTACTTTAGTACTAAATACTTTGCTGCAGATACTAAGTTATCCAGGTGTAGTTGAGTTGACAACTCAACTGCTAATACTTGAGAATATTCTTTGTCTCCCCTTGTGTCGAATCAATAAATTTGGGTTGAATACTCTACCCTCGAAAACTGTTGTGATCCCCTATACTTGTGGGTTATCAAGACTATTTTCTGGCACCGTTGCCGGGGAGCATAGCTCTCTATTCTTTGAGTCACTTGGGATTTATATCTGCTAGTCACTATGAAGAACTTGAAAGATGAGAAAACCAAAATTTATCCCTCAACTACGAGGGGAGGTAAGGAACTGCCATCTAGCTCTGCACTTGATCCTCCTTCTGTTTTGAGTAAGCTTGCGACACCTAAACCTGCTTCTGCTATTAATTCTGATATGTCGCATGTTATTGATGATGCCACTTCTGCTATGCATGATACTTATGATGAAACTACTTCTATGCTTGATACTACTGTGCCACTTGGTGAATTTCTTGACGAACAACTTGCTAGGGCTAGAGAGAATGAAATTATTGAAACTGATAATATCGATGAAAGTGATGATGAAGATTCTCCCCCTAGATATGAATTGCCTGTTGTGCCTGAGGGTTATGTTATGGATGAGGAAACTGCTAGAGACTTTCTTGCTTGCAATGATAGAAGTGATCTTAAGAAATTATTAGCTAAGCTTAAAGAAAAAACTTTGAATGCTAGAATGAAATATGATCATGCTTATGCTACTTCACCTATCTTTGTTACTGATAAGGATTATGAATTCTCTGTCGACCCTGATATAATTACTTTGGTTGAATCTGATCCCTTCAATGGCTATGAATCTGAAACTGTTGTGGCACATCTTACTAAATTAAATGATATAGCCACCCTGTTCACTAATGATGAGAAAACTCGCTACTATTATATCCTTAAAATATTTCCGTTCTCATTAAAGGGTGATGATAAAATATGGTTTAATTCTCTTAATCCTGGTTGTGTGCGTAGTCCCCATGATATGATTTATTACTTCTCTGCTAAATATTTCCCTGCTCATAAGAAACAAGATGATTTAAGGGAAATATATAATTTTTGTGCAAATTGAAGAAGAGAGTGTCCCACAAGCTTGGGGGAGGCTTCTCCAAGAACTCAATGCTTTGCCTGATCATCCTCTTAAGAAAAATGAAATACTTGATATCTTTTATAATGGACTAACCAATGCTTCCAGAGACCACCTGGATAGTTGTGCTGGTTGTGTTTTCAGGGAAAGAACTGTTGATCAAGCTGAAATTCTATTGAATAATATGTTGACCAATGAAAATAATTGGACACTTCCTGAACCAACTCCTAAGCCAACTCCAAAGAAAAGGGGTGTTCTATTTCTCAGTCCTGAAGATATGCAAGAGGCAAAGAAATCTATGAAGGAAAAAGGTATAAAAGCTGAAGATGTTAAGAATTTACCTCCTGTTGAAGAAATACATGGTCTGAATTTACCGCCTGTTGAAGAAATATATGGTTTTAATCCATCACCTATTGAAGAAACACATGGTCTTGATAACCCGACACTGGTAGTAAAGTTAAATTCTCTCTATAGATATGATAAAGCTGAAATCCCTCCTACTAAGTTTGCTAGCCAATGTTTGGATGAGTTTGATAACTTTATGGTTAAGCAAGAAGACTTCAATCTTATTTTGGTAGAGAATTAAAACGCAATGCTTATATGATTGAACACTTGAGTGATTATATGTCTAGAGTTAAAGGTGAACTTAAACTCATTAGTAAACATGCTTCTATGGTTACCACTCAAGTAGAACAAGTACTTAAGGCTCAGAATGATTTGCTCAATGAATTGAATAGTAAGAATAATGACTTTGCTATTAGAGTTGCAACTAGAGGGGGTAAACTGACTCAGGAACCTTTGTATCATGAGGGCCACCCTAAGAGAATTGAGCAAGATTCTCAAAGAAATAATGTTGATACACCTAGTCCTTCTAAAAAGAAGAAAAAGAAAAATGACAGGACTTTGCATGCTTCTAGTGAACCTGTTGCTGACACACATGAGAATCCCAACGATATTTCTATTTCTGATGTTGAAACACAATCTGGTAATGAACATGAACCTAGTGATAATGTTAATGATGATGTTCATGTTGATGCTCAACCTAGCAATGATAATGATGTAGAAATTGAACCTGTTGTTGATCTTGATAACCCACAATCAAAGAATCAACGTTATGATAAGAGAGACTTTGTTGCTAGGAAGCATGGTAAGGAAAGAGAACCATGGGTTCAGAAACCCATGCCTTTTCCTCCTAAACTGTTGGCGTTCTGGGAACGGGGGTCCCCAGACTTGGCTGCCTGCGGCCTGCGGCGTGGCTCGAGAGGGGGCCCAGCGCGGCCCATCTTCATCAACATAAGACCCAAGACCCTTGCGAGGGGCCAAGCCTCGCGGGGCGGACGACACGGCGCTTCCTCAGGCGCGGCGTCATCAGGATGGCTCACGAGGAGGCGGAGAGATCAAGGCGGGGTACCTCACGAGGTGCCATGATGCAAGCCATGACGACCGAGGGCGCCAGGCGGGCGCCAGCCCGCGCAGTGTCCTCCCTTTCCTCTTTGGTGCAAAGGGAGTGAGCGTAGGCGAGAGGATCAAGCAAAGGCACCCATTTCGGTGCAACGAGACCAAGACCAGTCCAACGGTGGGAATGAGCTGATCGTGGAGCCCAGAACGGCGTCACCACAGGGCCTTTGGCAGGCGAGGACCAACTTTAGTCAGGATAAGTGTACCATATGTTCCCCTTCAAATTGGCCAATTGTTGGCGCCCTTCCCGCTCAATATTTGGGAAGAGGCCCAGGGCCCTTGCCTATAAATAGGACTAGCCACCCCCGGGGTGGGGGAGCCGATCAGAGAGAGGAGAACCGGCAGGGACGAACACACACACAAAGAGAGAAGGGCGGCTGAACTCCCCTAGCAGTTCATCGTCCCAGCTAGGAACAGGCCCTCGCGAGGCTGTTCTTCCTTGTATTGTTCATCATCACTAGCCCAAGAGGCAATCCACCCACCACACTGGAGTAGGGTATTACACCACATCGGTGGCCCGAACCAGTATAAACCCTGTGTCTTTTGTGTTGTTCTTTCAGTAGTTAGATCTTTGCGGGAGAGAGAGGTAGAGGGCATAATCTCCGCGCGCACCCCAGAGTTCGAACCTTAAGGGTCTGCCGGAACCTGAAATCCGACATTTGGCGCGCCAGGTAGGGGTGCGCCGGAATTTGTCTTCCACCGCTCCGTTCTCCTCCGGCCGTCGCGTCCATGTCTGACGCTTGTCAAGCCCGCGCCGAGCGTCGGGCCGCCATCGCTTCCGGCGTCGCCTAGACAGCTCCTGTCGGTGGGCGTCCTCGTCGTGCCCCGTCACTCGCCATCAACGCCGCCAACGGCCCGGCGGGGAACGAGCAGCAAGCGTCATCTCAGCACCCGTCCGTGCGGCAAGACGGCCGCACCGCTACTCCATCGCTCACGCCAGCTGGCTCTTCGTCCCGCGCGCTCCGTGCACCCTTGGAGGCTCGAGCTGCGCTCATCGCGGCAAACGAGCTCCTGCATTACCGTCCTGTCGACAACGTCTACGAAAAGTGGCTCGACCGCGTCGCCGAGCTCGTCCGCGCCGCAGGGGGCTATCCTGCGTCGTCCGCTCCGCTGCGCCGCACCCCGCCCCACGCGGGCAACGAAGCTCCAAGGGCGTACCAGCCGCCTCCACTCCAAGAAGACGCCATGGCTCCAAGGCGCGTGGCCCCTGGGCGGAACCCGCTCCGTCAGGCGCCAGCCCAGCAAGAACGGAGCTGCCAAGAAGTCCCTCGACTGCAAGAGGCTGCCCGGGCGCTCCCTGCTCCAGCTCAGGCACGTCAAGACCCCGCACTGCTCCCAGCTGCAGTGCATGGGGACCCGCAAGACCAAGCTCCCCCTCGACCAAAGCCTTCCGTGGCCACTGCTGGCTGCCGCGCCTACACCACCGAGCTGCGCAGCGTCGCGTGGCCCGGCAAGTTCAAGTCAGACCTGCCTCCTCATTACGGCGGCACGACCGACCCTGCAGAGTTCCTCCAGCTTTA
This sequence comes from Aegilops umbellulata, assembly GCA_032464435.1. NCBI lineage: Eukaryota > Viridiplantae > Streptophyta > Magnoliopsida > Poales > Poaceae > Aegilops > Aegilops umbellulata. Next base: position 328,187,465 of record CP136056.1, on the reverse strand, counting down.
TGAGCTGGGCATCGAAGCTGCCAGCGGGGATGAAAAGGTCATGGCGAACTGGTTCCCCATGGCGCTCAAGGAAGGAGCTCGCACCTGGCTCCTAAACCTGGCCCCAGGCACGATCTCTTCCTGGGACCAGATGCGCACCCGCTTCATCGCCAACTTCCAAGGTACTCGCGACCGGCCGCCCGCCGTGAGCGACATGCGCCGCATCAAGCAACAAGCCGGAGAGACCCTGCAAAAGTACATCTAGCGCTTCAACAGTGCGCGCCTCAAGATCCCCAAGGTGTCCGAGGAAGCCATCATCTCGGCCTTCTCCGATGGTGTGCGCGACGTCAAGATGAAGGAGGAACTGGCGATGCATGAAGACCTGTGCACCTCCCTGGAGCTGTTCAACTTGGCGACCAAGTGCGCCAGGGCTGAGGAGGGGCGTCTCTCCCTCCTCGAGCTGCCTCTCGCAGACCCAGAGGAGAAGAAGCCCAAGGCCAAGGACATGAAGCGCAAGGGGGCTGCCGTGCTCGCAGCAGAGCCAGACACCAAGCGGGGCAAGGATCTGCCTGAATCCTCCAGGGGCAGCCGGTACTGTGTGTACCACGACCTCCACACCCACAACACCAATGAATGCCAAGAGCTCCGCGCCGTGCGAGAAGGAAGGATCAGCCGTCGTCCCGACCGCGCTGACCGGGGCTACGACCGAGGAGGAGGAAGAAACCCGGGACGCTGGGAAGACCTCGGCCCGCGCCAAGGATGGCGTGATCAACCCCGCGAGGACCGCTGGCGAGACCTGCCTCGCGAGGGGGATTGGCGGGATCAGCCTCGTGAGGATCGCCTGCAGGGCAACGCAGGCCTCCCTCCACTGCCGCCTTAGCCAAGGAGGAATGAGGACCGCCATCAAGACGAGGGGGCTGTGGGCTTCCAGGAGCCGCGCGCAATCGCCTGCATCCTGGGCGGAGCTCAAGCCCCAGCCTCCCAACGCATCTTCAAGCAGTTCACCCGCGAAGTGAATGCAGTCCTCCTCAGGCTCGAAGCAACGCGTCCTCTCAGGTGGTCGGCGTGCACCATCATGTTCAGTTCAGCGGATCAGCTCAAGTGCGCGGCCACAGTCGGGGTCCTCCCGATGCTTTGCTCCCCAGTCATCAAGAACGTACTGGTCACCAGGACCCTCATCGATGGTGGAGCAGGGCTCAACGTCCTGTCCGTGGAAACATTCAACAATCTCCAAGTGCCCTATGACCAGCTTCAGCCAACCAAGCCTTTCTCCGGAGTCACCGACGGTTCCACGATCCCGACCGGGCAAGTCCGCCTCCCTGTCACCTTCGGGGCCCGCAGCAACTACCGCACCGAGCTCATCGACTTCGACGTCGCTCACATCCGCCTGCCGCACAACGCCATCCTTGGGTACCCAGCGCTGGCCAAGTTCATGGCCGTAACTCATCATGGCTACAACGTCCTCAAGATGCCAGGAAGTGGCGGAGTCATCACGGTACCATGTGAAGAGAAGGATGCAGTGTGTTCCCTGGAGCGAGCCTTTCAGGCCGCGTCACTAGAAGACCCAGATCACGAAAGCAGGAGGCTTCCCGAGACCACCCCCAAGAAGAAGAAGGCGTCATCCGGACCGGCCCCTCAGGAGGTGGGCCCCCCAGGGCCAACGTCTGCCCAAGGGGACCCTCCTTCCATCGCATAGGAAAGCGCGCCCGGCGCCCTCCCCTGGCAGGGCTCGGGGGCTCTCACCTGGAGGGCCACCGACCTGGCCAGGGTCACGAGGGAGGCGCTTGGGCACCACGTGGAGGCGTGCTTCGAAGCACGTTTCCCTCAAGAAGGAGCGAGGCAAGGAAGGTCAGACCAGCAGGAGTTCGTTAACAAGGCCGTTTAAGAACTACAGGAGTCAAGAATCATGGGAGGTTGCCGCCGTCTACCTGCCGTGGCTCCCCATCCAGGCGAGGATGGTGGGCTGTGCATCTGCATCGACGTACTAGGGCTCAATCAGGTCGCCACGATGGAGCGCCTCTGGCCCTCGCAAGTGGGGCGTTGTGGAGGTCCACCCCACAGCTATGTTCGCATGCCTTACGACTTGCCGAGCATGGCTGCTGCGTACCAGCGCCTTGTGAGGGGCATCATGGAGACTCATGAAGACACGCGTTCCGCAGTCCTGGCGGAGATGGAGATGATTCGCGAGGAGCCACCAGCGCCTCCGGAGCCTCCTGAGGCCCCTGAGCCTGGGGGCTCGTGAGGATCGGCTTCCGCAGCCCACCGAGTCTGCTGCATCAACACCACTTCGTCCTCGACAACTTCAGGTGACATCTTTCAAGCTTCATTTCCGGCTGGGAATGCCCTCCCAGGGCTGCTTCATTCCCAGGCCGCATGGGTCCGTCCCTGCGGCATGTATCCCTTTTTATTTTTCGGTCATTAGCTTGCTTTGTTTGGGGCGCCCCTCGGGCTGCATCATCCCCAGGCCGCTCGGGCCAGGACCAGTGGCGTGTATCTTCCTTGCGTTTATTTCCAACTATGCATTCGCCTATCATGCTTGATTACTTGATGCCTGTCCACGGCACCTCTTCTTCTCCATGTCGACCACTTGCACGTTAAAGGGGGGGGGGTACCTGAGCATCGCGACTCAGGGCTCTTACTGGCTCTCCAGCCCACACCCTCTGGCCTTGTCCACGGCATCGCGACCTGGCATACCAGCGACGGCTGAGACAAGCTCGAGGGCCGGGACTCGAGGACGTAGAGTGCCGGCATCTAACCAAATTTGCAGGAACACATCACAAGATACGGCCCAGTGCCAGGCGCAACCCGCCTAGAGGTAGGGCCCCGTGAGTCCCGCGCTGGCTCACGGGTACCCAGATACACCTCACCTAGCCCTACCGTGCCGGCCACGTGTCAGGACGGGGCTGTACACGCCCCGGGGGCTCCTCCTGGAGGGGAGCCCCCTCCCACGTACCAGTGGAAGCACCATGCTCCGCGCTGGCTGACGACACTACCGAGGAGCGGCTATGCCCGTACACATACGGAAGCGCTATGCTCCGCGCTGGTGATAAACAACTGAGGGTGGCCTCCGGGCCGCGTCAACCTGAGGGAGCCCAGAGCTCAACGTCTAGCCTCATCGCAACGCCTCCCCTCGGGAGCGCTGCGCGAGGGGGCTAGGCACGGGGGCTACGCCTGGGTCACGCCCAGGCGTACGCCACCCAGCCAGGCCCCTCGGGCCTGGTTCGTCGCGCGTCTCTCCTCGAGCGGAGCCAAGGTATGAAGGCCATTTGAGCGTCAAGGGGGACCCCTGAGCATCGCGACTCAGGGGCCTAACTGGTCCCGTGGCCCCTCACTCCTTAGTTCCGAAAGGCTATGCTGGGTGAGGTACGCGCGGGGCCGGGCTCTGCAGACGTAGAACGGTAGTCTCGCTTGCATCTCACCTCATCGCCCGCTGTTTGCGCGTCAAGGGGGACTCCTGAGCATCGCTACTCAGGAGCCTAACTGGCTCCGTAGCCCCTCACTCCTTAGTTCCGAAAGGCTATGCTGGGTGAGGTACACGCGGAGTCGGGCTCTGCAGACGTAGAACGGAAGATACACCTACATCACACTTCCCTACTTGTTGTTCGTGCGCCAAGGGGGACTCCTGAGCATCGCGACTTAGGAGCCTAACTTGTCACGTAGCCCCTCAGTCCTTTGGTCCCGTCCTGGTTTCCGGTCGGGGCTAATGCTGGGTGAGGTACGCGTGGGGCCAGGCTCTGCCGGCGTAGAACACAAGCAAGTAGGGAGGAAAAGCATAAAACTCAAGGAATTTAAAAGCAAATATTACAGTCCATACTTTCGTCTCAGTACCAAACGCAAGTTTAAATGCCTCCCCGAGGCGTGATGCATGTGCAGGAATTAAAAGCAGAACATGAGCGGTAGCGATGTCACTTGTCGGCGGTGGAGCAGCGCGGAGTGGCTTCGCCTCATGGAGCAGCAGGGCCGGCAGCGCCTTGCTTCGGCTTGGTGCTGAAGGCCCGGAACTTCCCCAGTAGCGCCTCTACACGCCCCTTCACGGCTTCGACAGCGGCGGCGGCACCCTCGCCACTCACCGGCTCCAACAGACTATCGAGGTCGGCGCTGGGACCGCGAAGGTAGATGTGGGCGAAGACCCGCGTCAGCACAGCAGAAGACAGGACAAGCGCCTGGGCCTCGGCCATGGGGCCAAGGCCAAGGGCGACATCCCCAAGGGAACAAACCAGGAAGGGAAGCAGCTTGGCGTGGCCGTCCTCGGCGCCGGCCAGCGGGCTCTCCAGGCCACTCTTGTAAAGCGTTTTCAGCGAAGCACGAGCCTCCTTCTCCATGTCCGCGAAGGCCACGCGATCCTCGGCAAGGACCCGAGCCTTGCCGTCCAGCTCAGCCTTCGTCACCTCCAGCTCCTTCTTCAGCGCGCCTAGACGGTCGCGGCGCTTCTTGAGCTTGGCCTCCCGGCCCTCGATGGCCGCCTCGCGAGCCTTCATGCCTTCTTCCTGCTCCTGGAAAAGGCGGACCTCCTTTGCGAGCTAGCCCCGCAGGCCCTGCTGCTCGTCCTCCAGCGCCTTGCAGCAGGTAGAGGCACCTCGGGAGTCCTTTGGACCATGGGGGCTGGGCTCGCCCCAGCCAGCTCAGCCCGGCCTTGCGAGGACGACCGGGCAGGAGAAGCCCGTGCGTCACGATCGCCTTCCCCTACAGGCGGAGGCGTTGCCACGGATGGGGCCTCGGGAGCCCGCTTCGGCTTCTTCGCCGCGGGCTCCAGCCTATCCAAGAGAAGCGAACATCAAGCCTCAGCGGCGGAACAAGAAACAAAAGGCAAGGATCAAGCGCTTACGGGTCGTCGCCGGTGAGCTCGGGCAGCCTCCGGCCAAACTTGAAGCCTGAGAGCCGGCTGGAGGGATCAACCTTAGAAGCAGAAGGCGCGTCTGCGGATCGCCCCGGAGCCAGGGGGACCCGCGGGGGATCAGCCCGGTCCTGCCCTTCTTCGGGATCGGGGGCGAGCTCCCGCTACCCAGCACGTCGTCGTCCTCATCATCATCGCTTGACGAAAGGCGGAGAGTGCGGGGCCTGCGCCGGGAGAGGGGAGCCTTCGACTCTCCGTCAGTTGCCTCGGAGTCAGGGCCCTTCTCCCGCTCCTCTTTGCCCTCCTCTTTGCTGGAGTCGCCGGAGGACACGTCCACCAGTCCCTCGGGAGCCACCACGGGCACAGGCCCGTCCCCGTTGAAGACGGGCATGGACTCCACCACCTGCTCCCAGTCGTCGCGAAGGAACAAGGGCGCAGGCGCGCCCTCCAACCTTGCCACCTCGCCCCCAACCAGAGATTGGAGAACCGCGGCCAAATCCTCGTCGCCCAAGGCCGCAGGGCTCGGATGAGGCCTCCACATCAAAGGTGAGTACTGCCGAAGTGGAGCCAATTGGTGCTCCAGGAACTCCCTCAGCAGCGACGCGCCGGTCAGCTTCGCCGCCGCCATGCTGGCCGGCTTCAGGTCCGCGTCCATCTTCTCCAGTACCGACTTCGCGCGAGGGTCCGTGAGCTCCGCTCGGCACCAGTCGCTGGAACTCGCGGGCTGCTCCGCGGGCAGGATCAGCCGAGGGTGGATGCATCTGGCGTCTACCAAGACCCACTTGCTCCTGAAGCCCTCAATCCTCTTCCCGGGATTCGAAATGGTAATGGTGCGGCCGTACGCGATGAAGCTCGCACATGCGGAAAGAGAACCACGGGTGACCCAGAGGGAGAAGTAATGGTGCAGCAAGGCCACTCAGGGCTGCACCCCCAAATGAGCCTCGCAGTAGTAGGCGAAGATCGCCAGAAGAAGGATGGAGTTGGGGTGGAGATGCAGAGCTTGTAAGTTTTAATGGCGGAGGACAGAGAGGAAGAACTCGGAGAAAGGAGGCACCAGGCCCGCAGTGATGGAGCTTACGAAGAGAGAGTAGAAGGTGCTCCCTCGACCCTCGGGGATGGCGGAGCCGACCTTGAACACTTGCGCCCCGTCGATGCCCTGCGCCGCCGCCATCCGGCGCAGCCGGGCAAGGCTCGCCTTCGACACATTGGGCAAGTCCAGAGTAGGCGAAAACAAAGCTTCGGCCGGAGGCTGACGCGGCGCCATGTCTTCCTGGGTCACACGGGAGGAGCGGATCTAGGAATTTGGAGGAAGGAAGGAGAGGCACAAGAAAGGGGATCTGAGGAGCGACCGGAGAAAGAGAAGAGCAAAGCCTGGGCAGACGCCGCGCCTTTAATAACCTGCGCGGTTGCGGAAGCACTGACATCCAATCAACCACCACGCGGTGCAAAAGGCCGCAGGTTGTTAGGGCCTGCGGCGCTTCGCCCTTGCCCTTTCACTTCTCGGCGTGGCCAAGTCCACGCACGCCTTGGGCCCGGGGGCTACTGTCGGCGTTCTGGGAACGGGGGTCCCCAGACTTGCCTGCCTGCAGCCTGCGGCGTGGCTCGAGAGGGGGCCCAGCATGGCCCATCTTCATCAACACAAGACCCTAGACCCTCGCGAGGGGCCAAGCCTCGCAGGGCGGACCACATGGCGCTTCCTCAGGCGCGGCCTCATCAGGCTGGCTCATGAGGAGGCGGAGAGATCAAGGCGGGGTACCTCACGAGGTGCCATGATGCAAGCCATGACGACCGAGGGCGCCAGGCGGGCGCCATCCCGCGCAGTGTCCTCCCTTTCCTCTTTGGTGCAAAGGGAGCAAGCGCAGGCGAGAGGATCAAGCAAAGGAACCCATTTCGGTGCAACGAGACCAAGACCAGTCCAACGGTGGGAATGAGCTCATCGTGGAGCCCAGAACGGCGTCACCACAGGGCCTTTGGCAGGAGAGGACCAACTTTAGTCAGGATAAGTGTACCAGATGTTCACCTTCAAATTGGCCAATTGTTGGTGCCCTTCCCGCTCAATATTTGGGAAGAGGCCCAGGGCCCTTGCCTATAAATAGGACTAGCCACCCCCAGGGTGGGGGAGCCGATCAGAGAGAGGAGAACCGGCAGGGACGAACACACACACAGAGAGAGAAGGGAGGCTGAACTCCCCTAGCAGTTCATCGTCCCAGCTAGGAACAGGCCCTCGCGAGGCTGTTCTTCCTTGTATTGTTCATTATCATCAGCCCAAGAGGCAATCCACCCACCACACTGGAGTAGGGTATTACACCACATCGGTGGCCCGAACCAGTATAAACCCTGTGTCTTTTGTGTTGTTCTTTCAATAGTTAGATCTTTGCGAGACGGAGAGGTAGAGGGCATAATCTCCGTGCGCACCCCAGAGTTCGAACCTTAAGGGTCTGCCGGAACCCGAAATCCGACATAAACCATCCATGAAAAAGGATGATGAGGATTTTGAGCGCTTTGCTGAAATGATTAGCCATATCTTTTTGCATATGCATTTGACCGATATGCTCAAAATGAATCCTTATGCTAAGTATATGAAAGAAATTGTTACAAATAAGAGAAAGATACTGGAAGCTGAAATTTCCACCATGCCTGCTAATTATACTTTTAAGGGTGGAATATCAAAGAAGTTAGGAGATCCAGGAGTACCAACTATACCATGCTCCATTAAAAGAAACTATGTTAGAACTGCTTTATGTGATCTTGGAGCCGATGTTAGTGTTATGCCTCTCTGTTTATATCATAGACTTGACTTGAATAAGTTGACACCTACTGAAATATCTTTGCAAATGGTCAATAAATCAGCTTCTATACCTGTCGGTATTTGTGAGGATGTGCCTGTTGTGGTTGCAAGCGTTACTATTTTAACGGACTTTGTTATTCTTGATATTCCCGAGGACGATAGTATGTCTATTATTCTTGGAAGACCCTTTTTGAATACTGCAGGGGCTGTTATTGATTGCAACAAAGGAAATGTCACTTTTCATGTTAATGGCAATGAGCATATGGTACACTTTCCGAGGAAACAACCTCAAGTTCATAGTATAAACTCTATTGGAAAATTTCCATCGATTATTTTTGGAGGTTTTGAATTTCCTCTACCTATTGTCAAGAATAAATATGATATTCTTATTATTGGGGATGTGCATATCTCCGTTTAGGTAACATAGTGTTATTCGAAATTTCTCCGGTTCCATGTTATTCGGAATGAGTTTGTTAACAAGACCTGATCAACCTTGTTAGTGGATTCCTTTTGATGAGCATGAGATGGATGAAGTTAGAAAGCGCAACCTTCTGCACCCTCCTTTTGCTTTCTGTTATTTAGATTAAATAAAGTAAAATTAGTATTTTCTGTCTATTTTCTGAATTATCTGTGCAATAAAAAATACTCTGAAAATAAAAGTTCTCCAAATGCCCTGAAAATGAAATATGTTTTTTTCTGGAATATTTGAGAATATCTGGCATTGAGAACATGGCAGGGGAGAAAGCACCTGGCCACGAGGGTCCAGGGCGTGCCCACCCCCTTGGGCGCGCCCCCTACCTCGTGGGCCCATGGTGGCTCCCCACCACTTATTCCAGCAACCACTCCTTCTTCCTCCCAAAAAAATCACCAATCGTCTCAAGCACGAGTTCTAGCTCATTTTGCTGCGATTTTCGATCTCCTTGCTCAAAGCTCCACTCACAAAACTACTTTGGGGGATTGTTCTTCGGTATGTAACTCCTCCAATGGTCCGATTAGTTTTTGTTCTAGTGCTTTATTCATTGCAAATTTTTGCTGCTTAGGTGACCCTGTTATTGAGCTTGCATGTTAAATTTATATGGTCCCAAGTAGTTCTAATGCAAGATATAGTCTCTAGGCACTTGTGGGAGTAGTTGCTATCAATTTTGTTGAGTTTGGTTCACTTTTATTTGAAGTTACTAAAAATTTCAGAAATATTCAGAAAATGATGAAGAGATTTTTGAGGGGCTCATCGAGCCGAAGCTCGAAGGATAAGCAAAGTGAAGAAGAAGATAGGACCAAATATAATCTCCCTCGCACCGCGGAGGTCCAGCCGTGTGAATGGCCTTGTGATGATTTCTTGAGAGCAGCCGGGATTTATGATGATTTTTATGAGTTAGTTGAGAATGCAGGCCTCACCGACTTCCTCCGTGACCAATGGGAACAATATCTCCTACTCACTAATATCTTTGTGCAAAATTTTCATTTCCATTCTAGGAGGTCACCACCTTCGGTGGATTTTTATTTATATGATGAGTATAAGGAGATGACCCTTCGTGAATTTTGTGAGGTTTGCAAATTGCCTTTTTCGGACAGCGTAGAGGAGCCACATCGTGACGATGTGGAGGGGTTTATTGATACAATTGCTGTATGGGAAACTAGGAAAGTTTCCGATGCACGAATCACTAGCATACATTTTCCTGTTTTACGTTACTTTGCAATATTTGCTAGTAGATTCTTAATTGGTCGCGGAAACTGTGGCAACCTAAGTTCCCTTGACATTGTTATTCTGTGCCATGCCTTGTTTCGTGATGACACATTCAGTATGGGCGCTATTGTTGCAAAGCGGTTAAATCTTAACTGTACTAAGGGCCCCATCTTGGGAGGCATCTTCGCCTCACGCCTCGCTGCATACTTTAACATACCTATTAGGCATTATGAGAAAGAAGAAAAGATGTTGCCTACTATTTTTCTAGATTATAAGAGTATGGTAGCACATGATTTCATTGTTAAGAACAGGAAAAAGGAGCTTAATTATAGACTGATATTTGATAAAAATCACCCTGAGACTATTACTTTGCCTGCTCCTTCCTTGTTTGACTTATCTGCAGGCAAGTACCTTGTTCCGCTGGAGGCCATTCATGCCTATAGAAACCCCACACCAGCTATAGATCCAGACCGGAACCACAATTTGATCCTTCACGACAGTCTGTTTATCAGTGGAATCCGGAGGAGATTGCCAGCCAGTGGCAACCCGAGGCTTCATCTCAGTACGACCCCAGTTACAACTTCGGATATCCGCCAGGCCAGTTGTGGCAATAGACGAACTTAGGCCAAAAGCCTAAGCTTGGGGGAGTACGTATTTCTCACCGGCATTACATTTATATTCACACACTCATTGCTAGTTGTCGGTGCTCATACTCTTTCATTGTACTATCCATGCTAGTTTATTTCCTTTTTCTTGCTTTCTTCTGGTGTGTTTGAAAAACTATAAGAAAAACCAAAAAAAATTTAGTAGTACCTTTTAGCTAGTTTACTTTCTTGCTTGTAGTAGTAATAATTAAAAGAAAACCAAAAAATATTTCATGTTCTTCTTTTGTTTGTTGGGAGCTTTCCCGTGTAAATAGTTTTACTTCTTTTCTTCTCTTTGGGGGTCGATAGGAGAAGACCATGATGAAATTGTTGAAGTGGCTCTTATATGCATTATTGTTGATTTAACCAAGAGCCCATATTACCTTGTCTTCTCCTATTTATTGAATGCCTGCAGATTCCAGGTTGGTCCAATCCACGTGCACCATTATTATTATTCACATCGTTTGGTTGTGCAAGTGAAAGGCAATTATGACAATATATGATGGACTGATTGAGATGAGAGAAGCCGGTATGAACTCGACCTCTCTTGTTTTTGTAAATATGATTAGTTCATCGTTCTTGATTCATCCTATTATGACTAAACATGTTTGCAATGACAATTAGAGATTATAGCTGCTTATGCCATGCTTAATTAGCTAGGAGTTTATAATGGTTTACCTGGTGTGCCAACATGCTATTAAAATGGTTGTGATGTGGTATGATAGGGTGGTATCCTCCTTTGATTGATTCGAGTGACTTGACTTGGCACATGTTCACGCATGTAGTTGAAACAAAATCAACATAGACTTCATGATATTTATGTTCATGGTGGATTATATCCTACTCATGCATGCACTCAATGTTTATTAATTTTAATGCATGTTCATGACTGTTGTCGCTCTCTAGTTGGTCCCTTCCCTGTCTTTTTCTATCCTTCACTTGTACTAAGCGGGAATACTGCTTGTGCATCCAATCCCTTAAACCCCAAAGTTATTCCATATGAGTCTAGTATACCTTCCTATATGCGGTATCTACCTGCCGTTCCAAGTAAATTTGTATGTGCCAAACTCTAAAACTTCAAATGAAATTCTGTTTTGCATGCTCGAATAGCTCATGTATCAACTAGGGTTGTCTGTATCTTCCATGCTAGGCGGGTTATTCTCAAGAGGAGTGGACTCCGCTCCTCACTCACGAGAAAATGGCTGGTCACCGGGATGCCCAGTCCCATGCTTTATGCAAATCAAATCAAAATAATTGCAAACAAAACTCCCCCAGGATTGTTGTTAGTTGGACGGTACCCGTTGTTTCGGATCGGTCGTGGAGTGTGCTTGTTGGTGGCGGGGGAGTATAAATTTTACCATTCTGTTTGGGAACCGCCTATAATGTGTGTAGCATTGAAGATATCGCCATCTCTCGGTTGTTATGTTGACGATGAAAGTATGTTGCTCAAAATATTATTTATCTCTGCTTTAAAATCGAGCTCTGGCACCTCTACAAATCCCTGCTTCCCTCTGCGAAGGGCCTATCTACTTACTTTTATATTGAGTCATCACCCTCTTATTAAAAAGTACCAGCTGGAGAGCACCGATGTCATTTGCATCCATTATTATTAATTCATATTGGGTATGACTGGATCTCTTTTACCATGAATTACAATGTTTAGTCAGTCCTTGATCTTTAAAGGTGCTCTGCATTTATGTTTTGCGGTCTCAGAAAGGGCTAGCAAGATACCATCTTGTTATATCATATTATGATTGTTTTGAGAAAGTGTTGTCATCCGAGATTTATTATTATTGCTCGCTAGTTTGACTATGCCATTGACATAAGTAAACATGAGACCTAAGTGTTATTGTGAATATGGTTAGTTCATAATCTTTGCTCAAAACTTGAATGCTGGCTTTACATATTTACAACAACAAGAGCAAACAGAGTTTATAAAAGTTTTTCTTTATCACTTTCAGTTTATCAACAGAATTCCTTGAGGACAAGCAAAGGTTTAAGCTTGGGGAGTTGATACGTCTCCAACGTATCTACTTTTCCAAACACTTTTGCCCTTGTTTGGACTCTAACTTGCATGATTTGAATGGAACTAACCTGGACTGACGCTGTTTTCAACAGAATTGCCATGGTGTTATCTTTGTGCAGAAACAAAAGTTCTCGGAATGACCAGAAAGTTCACAGAGATATTTTTGGAAATAATAAAAAATATTGGCAACAGAATCAAGGCCAGGGGGCCCACACCCTGTCCACGAGGGTGGGAGGCGCGCCCCCTGCCTCGTGGGCCCCCTGGAGCTCCACCGACCTCAACTCCAACTCTATATATTCACGTTTGGGGAGAAAAAAATCAAAGAGAAGGATTCATCGCGTTTTACAATACGGAGCCGCCGCCAAGGCCTATACTCTCTTGGGAGGGCTGATCTGGAGTCCGTTCGGGGCTCCGAAGAGGGGAATCCGTCGCCATCGTCATCATCAACCATCCTCCATCACCAATTTCATGATGCTCACTACCGTGCATGAGTAATTTCATCGTAGGCTTGCTAGACGGTGATGGGTTGGATGAGATTTATCATGTAATCGAGTTAGTTTTGTTAGGGTTTGATCCCTAGTATCCACTATGTTCTGAGATTGATGTTTCTTTGACTTTGCTATGCTTAATGCTTGTCACTAGGGCCCGAGTGCCATGATTTCAGATCTGAACCTATTATGTTTTCATGAATATATGTGAGTTCTTGATCCTATCTTTCAAGTCTATATGTGTTATGATCCGGCAACCCCGAAGTGACAATAATCGGGACCACTCCCGGTGATGACCAAAGTTTGAGGAGTTCATGTATTCACTTTGTGTTAATGCTTTGGTGCGGTACTCTATTAAAAGGAGGCCTTAATATCCCTTAGTTTCCAATAGGACCCTGCTGCCACGGGAGGGTAGGACAAAAGATGTCATGCAAGTTCTTTTCCATAAGCACGTATGACTATATTCGGAATACATGCCTACATTACGTTGATGAATTGGAGCTAGTTTTGTGTCACCCTATATTATAACTGTTACATGAATAATCACATCCGGCATAATTCTCCATCACCGATCCAATGCCTACGAGCTTTTCATATATTGTTCTTCGTTTATTTACTTTTCCGTTGCTACTGTTACAATCACTACAAAACCCAAAAATATTACTTTTGCTACCGTTACCGTTACTTCCATACTACTTTGCTACTAAATACTTTGTTGCAGATACTAAGTTATCCAGGTGTGGTTGAATTGACAACTCAACTGCTAATACTTGAGAATATTCTTTGGCTCCCCTTGTGTCGAATCAATAAATTTGGGTTGAATACTCTACCCTCGAGAACTGTTGCGATCCCCTATACTTGTGGGTTATCACCCCACATGCAAGGGAGCTCTTGTGTTTTGTTCGCTGACGGTAGGGCACAAGTATACTTGCTTTGACTTGCATAGACCGTTTCTAGATCCTCGCCATAAGTTCAGGAAAGACAAGAAGAACTTCATCAAAGGTAGAGTTGTCTAACACTCTGCACCACCTGCGTTGACAGGCCAACAGACCTTTGATCAGTTAAGCGCTCTCGAGCCAAATCCAGAGCATCCAGGGTATTTCAAGGGGTATAATAAGGAACACGCCTGGACTCACAAGACATGCTTCTGGGATCTGCCTTACTTCAAAGACCTCCTTTGCCCACACAACATCAACGTGATGCACACTGAAAAGAATATCGCCGAAGCCATTTTTGGTACATTGTTTGGCTAGAGGGGGAATCAAAGTTTAATACTAAGGCTAGAGTCGATCAAGAGGAGCTATGTGATAGACCGTTACAATACATGCAAGAACCGAAAGGAAAGCATAAATGGACGAAGCCAAAGGCATGGTTCAATCTTGGAAGGCCAGCTATGAGGGAAATTATTTTGTGGGTGAAAATGCAGTTGATGTTCCCCGATGGGTATGCAGCAAATCTAAAGAGGGGAGCGAGTCTTGAAAAATTGAAAATATTTGGTCTAAAAAATCATGATTGGCACATATGGATTGAGCGGATAATGTCGGTGATGTTGCGTGGCTTCATCCCTGAGGATGAATTGCTAGTACTGGCAGATCTGAGCTATTTCTTCCGTGTACTTTGCGCGAAAGAACTATAGCCTAGCCTCCTAGAAGAAATGGAACAGTTGGCGCCGGAGTTGATCTGCAAGTTAGGGATGATCTTTCCGTCAAGCTTCTTTAATCCAATGCAACACTTGATTTTGCATCTCCCGACCGAGGCAAGATTGGGGGGGGGGGCGTGCAAAATCGTTGGCACTACTCAACTCAGAGGATGCAGAAGACGCTTTGAGAAAAATGTAAAAATAAATGTAGAATTGAAGCATCGATGGCTGAGGCATTCATCACTGAGGAGGCGGCAAACTTCGTGACAGGACAAGTACAAACCCAAAAATCATCATTTGCATAATCCGAAGCCTCGGTACAATGCTAACGACCCTAAAAAGGGTCGATCCAACCTCAGCCTATTCAAAGGGAATCTCGCACCAGCCAGTGGTTGGAAACCAGTATTGTTGGATGTTGAAGAATGGCAGACCATTTTGGTGTATTTCTTCAGCAACCTAACAGAAGTGCAGCTGTACATCGAGTACGATCTCGGTATATTGTTTCGCAACTTCTAATTCCACTGAACTGCTCTTATTCCTGGATATTTGATCCAGTCGATACGTCACCATATTCTTGTGTGGAGCGGTGGTCCAAAAGGATTCCGTCGAAGAGTATGAGCTTCTGGCAAAGCAAGGAGGCGAATATCCCGGTTTCATCTCTTGGTTCAAAAAAAGGTAATTTCCATTAGACCATTTCATTTCTTTGGCTAATTTGCGACTAATGCAACAATCCTTTCATATTAAACTTGTAGGCTAATTCAGAGATTATGGATGCCGAATTGAGACAAGTAGCTAATGGTTTTGACTATAAGGTCCGTTCATTTGACAAATACGACATCAACGGGTATCGCTTTTGTACCTATGGCAAATAGGTATCTATGGCCGACCAAAAGTCTACAAATTGTTGTGTCTCTGCTATCAGCAAAGGAGATATCGAGTATTATGGAATAGTTGAAGCAATTTATGAACTTCAATTCTATGGTGAAAACCCACCAAACGTCGTAGTCTTCAGATGTTATTGGTTGTCAGGACCCCGATCCTAAGCCACATCGATCTAGCACGTAACACATCATATCACTTTGCGGCCTCACACACGGTATTCCCACGGGTTCCACCTTACTTGGCCCGGGACCGTTTGCGCCTTTTGGCTCACGTATAGGATAGTTTCGCTAGCATCCATATGACAGAGAACCCGGGCCGACATGGCTAGTCGTGAACCCAAAGCGGCACTAACCCATGGGGACAGGCATACATGAATCATCTTCGAGCATGTCGGTTAGCAGCGTGTGAATCCGGGCTGTAGCACTAGGCTAACAGGAGTCCGGTAACCCAGGCTATAGCAGGCTAGGCAGGACTCCAGATGTCACCGCGTGACATTTCCTTGAAGGGACAAACACATGAACAAAATGAAACACATGCCGGCCAGTCAAGTGTCCTGAGCAGTAGTGCTGGGCTAGCAGGACTCCGGTGAACCGGGATGTAGCGGACTACTATGGATCAAGGAAGCACTAGACTACATTTCCCCATAAGAGAGGCTGCCAAGGATAAGCAACTAGATTGTCGGATCCCACACATACCAAGCATTTCAATCATACACACAATATGCTCGATATGTGTAAATACAACATGGCATCACAACAAGACTCTACGACTCAAGTATTTAATCATTAGGCTGCGAGGAGCGAGATAATACAAACATGGGTCTCATGACCCAACATTCAGAGCATACAAGCAACAAGCACGTGCGGAAGCTTAACATGTCTGGGTACAGACATCTACAAATGAAAAAGGCTGAGGAGCCTGACTATCTACCAGATCCTGCCGAGGGCACAAGATCGTAGCTGAGGTAACAAGCTAAACGTCGAAGTCCACGCAGAACTACTAGCGAGACTGACGTCTCTCTGCAAAACATAAAATAGGCAAACGTGAGTACAAATGTACCCAGCAAGACTTACATCAGAACTATCTACATATGCATCAGTGTCAAAAGGGGGTGGTGGAGTTTAACTGCAGCAAGCCAGCTTTGACTCGGTGGCTATCCTGAACTACGACTGCAAGTAACTGTTTTGAGGTGGCACACCCGAGTCCACATATTCATCATATCAATACACCACTATGGATCTGCTCCCGTCTTCCTACGAGAACGCCATCCATAGCACTCACGCTTATCTTGCGCATTTTAGAGTAACCACTTTCACTTGTCTATGAATTGTTATAGGCAACCCAAAAGTCCATTACTACGGACACGGCTATTCGAATAGATGATGTTAACCCGGCAGGGGTGTACTTCTTCACACACGCTCTCACCACTTATCGTCGTTTACATGATATGTACTCGACAACCTTCAAGCGGAAGCCCAGCGAGGGTGTCGGCCACGGCCTACCTAAACAATCGAGTCTCTAGTCCAGGTTTATCGCCTATTCAGGTTCCATCCGCAGGGAGTCCGGCCGAGGTTTCCACATACGGCCCCGAAGAATGTGTACAGGGTTCCGAGACACCAAACGGGAGCCCGGCATGCCCGGCCACGTGCCTACCGCAACACAGCCCACCCCTACGGTCAGCGCTGCGTGCCGCCCCCAGCATACTACAAACACCAGAAACTACTTGCAACTCCTGGACAGAGGACAAGGGTGATCAAGAAGCCGAGAGGGTCCATTGGTTTCGGGCCCAATGCGTGGTAGTAACTATTTCATGGATCACAAACACAGAACTCAGTTCCTGAGGACGGTTTCAATGAGACAACCCACCATGTACTCCTACATGGCCTCTCACCGCTACCTTTACCAAATCATGTTCACACACTTAGCTCACACATAGTAGGACATGTTCATCACCATTCCAATCCATTCCCGATGAATCAGACCTGACTCAACTCTAAGTAGTAGTAGGCACGACAAACAAGCATGAATGAGTAGGCACATCAGGGCTCAAACAACTCCTACTCATGCTAGTGGGTTTCATCTATTTACTGTGGCAATGACAGGCCATGCAGAGGAAAAGGGGTTCAGCTACCGCAGCATGTAACAGTTGAATCGTTGTTGTCCTAATGCAGTAAAAGAGAGCAGGAGCGAGAGAGTGGGATTTTATCAAAATGAACAAGGGGTTTTTGCTTGCCTGGCACTTCTGAAGATAGTATAGTTCTTCATTGGTGTCATCGTACTCATCGTCGGCACCACGTCTATCGAGAGGGGACAAATACCGGCAAACAAGGAAGAACACAATCAATGCAATGCAACAATATGATGCATGATCATGGCATGGCAATATGTTGTGGTTTGAGCTAATGCAACTAGCAACGTGTTAAATGGAGTTGGTTTGAACCTTAGGTTCAAATTCAAACTCCATATGTGAGATTTTAAATGCCATTCATATGATTTGGCCTAAACAGCAACTTTAAGTTTTTCCAACATGCATGAAAATGGTACAGATGGATAGATTGCATTTTTCTGATAATTTTTCATATATAAATTATTCCATTCTGAGTTACGGTTGATTTTCTATGATTTTTAGAAGTTTAGGCAATTTTCTGGAATTTTCTAATTAATAATAAATCCAGAAAATTATTAACTGCGTCAGCATTGCGTCACTGTGACGTTAGCGGTCAACAGGGCCGGTCCAAGTCAAACTGACCAGTGGGACCCATTGGTCAGTGACTCGGAGCTGGGTTGGGTGGATGACAGGTGGGACCGGTCAGCGGCCACGTCAGCAAGGTCAACCCTGACGCGTGGGGCCACTGTGTTTAACTAAAACTAAACATGATTTAATCTGTGTGGTTAAATATGGGCGTGGGGCCCATCTATCTGTGTCACTAAAGTTAATTAACTAGCCCATTAGGGCCTAATTAAGCCGGCCACGTCGGCGGTTAACGCCGGGGCTAACCCAGGCACGGTGGCGTTCGCCGTTCCGGATACTTCAGACTCAGCATGTCTGAAAGAAAGTTTGCAACACAATTCGACGAGATGGCATTGCGAGATTCTCGAGGAATGAACTAAGATAGCAAGCTCCAAAACATGAGCTGGTTCTGCTAAACACAGGTGAACACGCTGTCCCAGACAAGCATGACCACATGGTAGTCTTATGATAAAACACTACCGAGTTCAGGTGGGGAACCATCATCGAGGATGTCAGAGTCTTGTGCATGAACTAGCATTCGCACAACAACTTCTTTTCCTCGAGAAAATCAATCAGTGGCTTGGTGTGCTAGGAACACAAACAGAATGGAGGTAGCGAGCCTGTCAAACCATAGCATACTTTGCACATGCATGACTGACTTGGGATGGTACCAGAGGAAACAAAAACAATCTTTCTCGAATTCACGGCGACAACTTTCATCAAATGCACGTGAATTAGAGGAAGTCACTACTTTCATCCAAACATATGCTTCATGAACGAAGCACGAAGAAATGCTTACACAAGTTTCCAACACTAAGTTGATGTTCAACATGAGTCATGGGGGGAGACAGAATGCTGCTAATGGGCTCAACAGCAACTCATCCGAATTTCCATATCACTGGACTTCCACCATCATGTGAACACGGTGATAGTATTGGTCAGACCAAAAGATGTAATGATGTATGCTCGAGGGATCAACCACGAGTAAGACAACATTAGAACATCGTTGGCTCTGGTTTGACTTGACGATAGCCCATACTCAAGTCAAAGTTTGACAAGGCAATAGATCCAACCACTGATCACGAGGACCAATCAATGGAGATATCATCTTTCTTCAACACACACACACAGAAAAAATATCCGTTTAAAATGAACTAAGTTAGGCAAGCTTTTATCTTCCAACTCTCCAAGTTGTTGTTTAGCTTAACAACTAGCTCAGGGGTATCCAACATAGATTCTTGGAGAAGGGGTGGTTTACAAGAAACAAGCTTGATCACGAGCTCAACATAACGGTCAGGTGACAACCTGGTAACACTTTCGAGAAGATAATCGGAAAGTCACGAACCACCGATATGTTACTAAGCTTGAGAACACTCTTGCTTTTCAGGGCAAGACGCTGTGATCAAGAGAGTGATGGATTGACACAATCCTATCTCATTGATCAAGGAGTGCACCAGGGAAAATGGACTAGGTAGCATGATCAACCTTAGGGTGATGATTCAAAAATCAACACGCTAAGAATGAGGTTATTTTCCATTTAACTACCAAGCAACGGAGTTGCTAGGAGTGTAGATTTCACGCATCATGGTTCACTTGTCGGTGATCCGGTTACAATAACACGGGACCGAGGAATGAATAATGATGGCGAGAGGTATCACTTTATCAAGAGTTCATAGGAGGTTGTGCAATTCCTATGATATTCCTAACATAAAGAGGGCAATACTTCAGGGTAGAACAGAATCAAAAGCTGGATTGGCATTTTGATCTACGAAATACAACTGCTTTGACCCAATCCTAGAAATGGATGAGGTACGGGAGTTTGTTTCTCCTAGTCATTCTGGAATAGAATGGCTTGATGGACCACAAGAACAATAGGTACCGATGAACGAATGCACACATACTCTTGACTATCAATTGATAGACGAAGGTCAGAAGACAACTAAAGAGGGACAACTCAAGGAAACATATGTTTTTTTTGAGTTGTGGATGCATAGGTTAGTATGTCGAACGAAGCTCAACAGTTTTCTTTCGGATAACCCATGCAGAAAGGTAGGACTGGCAGATTCACAAGTCTTGAATGGAGAACCCATTAAGAGCACTCTGATTGTGATCTTTTGGTTCAAAGGCTTTTGCCATATTGGTTCATGGTATTGGAAGAAGGATATACCACGGACCTCGAGGACTATCGCAAAGGTTACTAATATCTTAAGGGAACTAGCAAATACTAAGAACATGAAGTAGGGTGAATCTCGGGTTCAAGAACCCAGGAATAGAATACCTACTAACTAATAACATCACGGGATGCTTTCGAGAATGATGGCCAGAATCATCACACTGGGAACACAAAACATGGCTAGATTACTAGATGATCCACTAAACACCTAAGGTCATAATAGTAACTCCAACACAAATGCCGAGGCAACGGAGTACCTCAAAAGACCAATTAGTGTGATTAATCTGGCCCAAATGGACATCAGGAACCTGGAGGAATGATTGCAAGTGCATCAGACTATCTAGAAACCTGGGATGACTCAGACAACATAACGGCTATAAATGCTCTAAAAGATTTGAGACATCCTGCAAAATTGTGGCATAACCACTCAACATCACAATATCAAAGGTTCTGAGATCAACTGTCAACAAACAGGAATAGTAGGAACTGAACTGAGAATTGAATCCATCAATCCTATAAGTCTATGGATTAGTAACAGTGAACCTGATAGAGAGAAGAGAGCCTAGTCCTTAACCCACGTAGAATGAGAAGAGAATGACTCAGATCAGAGGGCATAAGGTAAAGGAGTAAAAAGAGCCTTACGTTCCCTTCCACAATCAATTCCCCTACATATAACTAAAGCATTTCTAGACTCAACTTCGACCAGTTTGGCTTGGTAATCCTACAGGCAGTCAGGCTCTGATACCAAAGCTGTCAGGGCCCCGATCCTAAGCCACATTGATCTAGCACGTAACACATCATATCACTTTGCAGCCTCACGCACGGTATTCCCACGGGTGCCACCTTACCTGGCCCGGGACCGTTTGCGCCTTTTGGCTCACGTATATGATAGTGTCGCTAGCATCCATATGACAGAGAACCCGGGCCGACATGGCTAGTCGTGAACCCAAAGTGGCACTAACCCATGGGGACATGCATACATGAATCAACTTCGAGCATGTCGGTCAGCAGCGTGTGAATCCGGGCTGTAGCACTGGGCTAACAGGACTCCGGTAACCCGGGCTGTAGCAGGCTAGGCAGGACTCCGGATGTCACCGCGTGACATTTCCCTGAAGGGACAGACACAAGAACGAAGTGAAACACATGCCGGCCAGTCAAGTGTCTTGAGCAGTAGTGCTGGGCTAGCAGGACTCCGGTGAACCGGGCTGTAGCGGACTACTATGGCTCAAGGAAGCACTAGACTACATTTCCCCATAAGAGAGGCTGCCAAGGATAAGTAACTAGATTGTCGGATGCCACACATACCAAGCATTTCAATCATACACACAATATGCTCGATATGTGTAAATACAACATGGCATCACAACAAGAATCTACGACTCAAGTATTTAATCATTAGGCTCCGAGGAGCGAGATAATACAAACATGGGTCTCATGACCCAACATTCAGAGCATACAAGCAACAAGCACATACGGAAGCTTAACATGTCTGGGTACAGACATCTACAAATGAAAAAGGCTGAGGAGCCTGACTATCTACCAGATCCTGTCGAGGGCACAAGATCGTAGCTGAGGTAGCAAGCTAAACGTCGAAGTCCACGCGGAACTACTAGCGAGACTGACGTCTCTCTGCAAAACATAAAATAGGCAAACGTGAGTACAAATGTACCCAGCAAGACTTACATCAGAACTATCTACATATGCATCAGTATCAAAAGGGGGTGGTGGAGTTTAACTGCAGCAAGCCAGCTTTGACTCGGTGGCTATCCTGAACTACAACTGCAAGTAACTGTTTTGAGGTGGCGCACCCGAGTCCACATATTCACCATATCAATACACCACTATGGATCTGCTCCCGTCTTCCTACGAGAACGCCATCCATAGCACTCACGCTTATCTTGCGCATTTTAGAGTATCCACTTTCACTTGTCTATGAACTGTTATAGGCAACCCAGAAGTCCATTACTGCGGACACGGCTATTCGAATAGATGATGTTAACCCTGCAGGGGTGTACTTCTTCACACACGCTCTCACCACTTATCGCCGTTTACACGATATGTACTCGGCAACCTTCAAGCGGAAGCCCAACGAGGGTGTCGGCCACGGCCTACCTAAACACTCGAGTCTCTAGTCCAGGTTTATCGCCTATTCAGGTTCCATCCGCAGGGAGTCCGGCCGAGGTTTCCACATACGGCCCCAAACGATGTGTACAGGGTTCCGAGACACCAAACGGGCGCCAGGCATGCCCGACCACGTGCCTACAACAACACAGCCCACCCCTACGGTCAGCTCTGCGTGCCGCCCCCAGCATACTACAAACACCAGAAACTACTTGCAACTCCTGGACAGAGGACAAGGGTGATCAAGAAGCCTAGAGGGTCCATTGGTTTCGGGCCCAATGCGTGGTAGTAACTATTTCATGGATCACAAACACAGAACTCAGTTCCTGAGGACGGTTTCAATGAGACAACCCACCATGTACTCCTACATGGCCTCTCACCACTACCTTTACCAAATCGTGTTCACACACTTAGCTCACACATAGTAGGACATGTTCATCACCATTCCAATCCATTCCCAATGAATCAGACCCGACTCTACTCTAAGCAGTAGCAGGCACGACAAACAAGCATGAATGAGTAGGCACATCAGGGCTCAAACAACTCCTACTCATGCTAGTGGGTTTCATCTATTTACTGTGGCAATGACAGGTCATGCAGAGGAAAAGTGGTTCAGCTACCGCAGCATGTAACAGTTGAATCGTTGTTGTCCTAATGCAGTAAAAGAGAGCATGAGCGAGAGAGTGGGATTATATCAGAATGAACAAGGGGGTTTTGCTTGCCTGGCACTTCTGAAGATAGTATAGTTCTTCATCGATGTCATCGAACTCATCGTCGGCACCACGTCTATCGAGAGGGGACAAATACCGGCAAACAAGGAAGAACACAATCAATGCAATGCAACAATATGATGCATGATCATGGCATGGCAATATGTTGTGGTTTGAGCTAATGCAACTAGCAACGTGTTAAATAGAGTTGGTTTGAACCTTAGGTTCAAATTCAAACTCCATATGTGAGAGTTTACATGACATTCATATGATTTGGCCTAAACAGCAACTTTAAGTTTTTCCAACATGCATGAAAATGGTACAGATGGATAGATTGCATTTTTCTGATAATTTTTCATATATAAATTATTCCATTCTGAGTTACGGTTGATTTTCTATGATTTTTAGAAGTTTAGGAAATTTTCTGGATTTTTCTAATTAATAATAAATCCAGAAAATTATTAACTGTGTCAGCATTGCGTCACTGTGATGTCAGCGGTCAACAGGGCCGGTCCAAGTCAAACTGACTAGTGGGACCCATTGGTCAGTGACTCGGAGCTGGGTTGGGTGGATGACAGGTGGGACCGGTCAGCGGCCACGTCAGCAAGGTCAACCCTGACGCGTGGGGCCACTGTGTTTAACTAAAACTAAACATGATTTAATCTGTGTGGTTAAATATGGGCATGGGGCCCATCTGTCTGTGTCACTAAAGTTAATTAACTAGCCCATTAGGGCCTTATTAAGCCGGCCACGTCGGCGGTTAACGCCGGGGCTAACCCAGGCACGGCGGCGTTCGCCGTTCCGGCGATTCCGGCGACGGGAGCGAGCGGGGCTGATCCCGTTGGAACGGCCGTGACGCAGTGCGTCCAACGGTGGCTACGGCTGGAGCTGTGGTGGCTGGGGGCGACGACTACGGCGGCCTTGGCGGCGGCCGGAACTCGGGCCAGCGCGGGCGCGGGGCTACGCTTGGCTAGCAAGCGAGCTGAGAGGCTGGGCGGGCTCCTGGGAGCTCCACAAGCCCAGGACCATGCTCGGACGCGAGGTCGGTGACCTACCATGACGGCGGCGACAACACGGCGGCAGGAGCTTGCGGGCAGGACGACGAGGTCAGATAGCGGACGAGCGCGACCAGGGGAGTAGGGGGAAATGACGACGGAGCTCACTAGGGGTCGATGCGCAGATCAGTGGGCTCGGGGACGGCTCGGAGGTGTCAAATCTGTGGTGGCGATCTTCGGTGCCCGAGGTTGAAGACGAGGGCAAAGGCGGCGTTGTGGGGCGTCCGACGTCGCGCGGCTCGGTGTGGAGGTCGAGGGTGAAACGACGGAGCTCTTGGTAAGCTCGAGAGGTCAAGGGGGCAGCAGTGGCTGCGTCTACGGCGAGCGGCGGCGACGAGCATACTCGGGTGCGTGCAAGAGAGACAACAGAGGAGGGGGAGGAGCTCGAGGGATTGAGCGAGAGGGACCAGGGGGTGCGTGGCAACGTCCTGGGCGTCGAGGCAGCGGCGGGAAGCAGGAGGTGGCGAGGCGCGTGCGTGCACGCCGCGGGCACACGCCCTCCTGCCCACTGGCAGGAGGTGGAAGACGACAGGGAGGTGGAGGTGGGTTGGGATGTCTATATTACGGCTCAACAGGCAACCCAAGTTTTCTATCTACCATGGGCCTGTCAAAGTGATCCAAATCTCAGTGCTTGGGATGTCGTTTATGAAGTGCCGCCACGTGTTAGACCACCTACCCCCAATGAAGAGGATTATGAACCTCACATTAACCAAGAGACATATAACGAAGGATAATTCTTCCAAGAAACACGTCTTTCCAAAAAACGTTTCAAGAACCGCTCTACTCCACCCCAGAACATTGAAGTAGACAACGATAGTGAATCCGACTTCAGCACTGAGGAAGAGCCGGAACAAGAAGAAGTTACTGCTGCAGTTGACCTGTCAATGCTTGAACGATTACGTAAAGGAGGCCTTCCACATGTTGATGCATTTATTGATGATTATGATAATGACCACGTCACTGATAGTGATGATGATGATGCATTTAATGATCCCGGAGCATATGTAGACGATTCAGAGTAATATTAGTAATGTGAGGTATTCAATTTTTTATTATGTTCATGATGATGATACACTTAAATTATATATTATTCATGTCAGGTATTCAAATTTTTTATGTTGCACTAATTTTGTTTACTTTTTGTCATTGTAGGTGTTGACAGGATGGTGGGCAAGGGTCCAGAGCGCCCCGAGCCTCCTGCGAGCGCTACTAGGAGGGGTGGTTCCATTATTCCACCCCAGCCCCTCCGGATAGCGCTGCTAGACAGTATGCAGGCAGCAGCGGCGGGCACTTCTTCTTCGGCTGGGAGAGGTCGGGGGAGGACAAAGAAGGCTGCTAGAGGTGGACGTGGCAGCGGGAGAGGTAGGAAGACTGCTACACCTTCCTCGCCGCCACCCCCAGCTGATTCACCCGACCAAAGGACTGCTCCATCTGACGTGGACCCGTCTCGGACTCCGGTCCATGAGCCTTCGGTCGCCGATCCTTCGCCCCACCAGACTCGGGTTGCCGATCCTTCGCCCCACGTGAGTCCGGTCCCAGAGTCTTCATCCCAGAAGACTCCGGTCCTGGGGTCTTCTTCCCACGAGACTCCGTAGGCTAGTGGCTCTACTGATGGTAGCGAGGACACCTTTTCTGATGATAGCTACAACGACGACGAGCTGGTTGAGAAGGGCAAGAAGGACTACGAGCGTGGCTATACAAAGCTCCCACCTGTGCCGGCGACCCCCGACCAAAGGTGGTTGATTGCGCCTAATGGATTGAAGTAAGTGCATTTACTCTTTTTTAACCATTTGCCTTCACGTTTCTTCAAATTAATATCTAATGCATTGGCCTTGTCATACTACAGGGGTTGGGTACACCCCCATGGTGTCCGCAGGCCCAACCAGGTCCTTGATGTGCTTTGCTGGCAGCACATCCCTGGGTGGGTCACATTGCTAGGTGAGGGTCAGGTTCCACAGCTAGCACTGAGCCGGGAGTTGTACTCGGTTGCCTCGGCCCCGCCGGAGGAGATGGTCGCCGGTGTCCTGTGCGAGATGGTGGCCGACATTGTGTTCCATCGGTTTTGGGTAATTTCTCCTTACACAATTAAAAATCAACACTACCTAGTGATTGTACTAATCAGTGTTGTCTTGTTTGATTGCAGACCTTCTACAGGGTTTCAGAGAGAAAGCAGGAGGCCGCATTTATGGTTGTCGAAGCCGAGTGCAAGCGCCTACTTCAGAACTTACGGCACGAGGCTCGGGTGCAGGCCATTGGAGACTACTGCACCTCGAAGGGTATTGGAGGGGCAAGCAGAAGTGTCGCGACAAGTTTTTGAGTAAGGAGAAGTACATGCAAGTACTTACCTATTCTTAAGGCCTTGAACTTAGTTTTCTTGATTTGATTCGTAGGTGTAGCGCTAAAATTTCTCTTGACTAACTTAGGTGCCCCCGAGATGGTGTGCGGATAAGATGGACTGTTGGGAAGCGTTGGTAGATGCGTGGTGCTCTCCCCAATGGCTAGTCGAACACCATAGGGCCAAGGATAAGTGTGACCAAATGGTTGGTGTGCCACACCATCAAGGGAGCTCCAACCTATTTGAGTACGGGGATCACTGGGTATGTGGTTTGCTACATGATTCATGCAATTTCATTCTTCATGCTAGCATTTTTCCCTTCCAAAATGACTTAATATGATTAGTTAGTTAAAAATGGCATAACTACCTTGGATAGTACATTTATGACATAATTAGCTCTAAAATGACATAATAACCTTAGATAGCTCTATAAAATAACTAAATATGCTTTAGTTAGTTAAAAATGGCATAACCACCTAGGATAGCTAAATAATGACCTAAACTAATCTTAGCTAGTTCATTTGTGACAAATTTAGCTCTAAAATGACATAATAACCTTAGATAGCTCTATAAAATGACTAAATATGCTTTAGTTAGTTAAAAAATGGCATAACCACCTTGGATAGCTCAATAACGACCTAAACTAATCTTAGCTAGTTCATTCATGACATAATTAGCTCTTAAATGACATAATAACTTTAGATAGCTCTATAAAATGCCTAAATATGCTTTAGTTAGATAAAAAATAGCATAACTACCTTGGATAGCTCAATAATGACATAATCAGCATACTTTCGTCAAAAATGGCATAATAATCTTGGTTACCTCCAAAATGACCTAAACTTAGCTTATTTTCCTCGAAAATGACATTTTAACCTTACTTAGCTCCAAAATGACATAGTTACATAGCAATATCATTCTTCATGCTAGCTTGAACCCTTAACTAATATTTTGTTCCTCTCTCTCAGGCGCACCACAACAAGAAGCGTGTGCCAAATCTGTTCGACCTCTATGGCATGGCCCATACTGCCCCTTACAAGAAGGCCAAGGCATTCTCAGAGTCTAACCTAGATCATCCGAAGAGCTTCACCAACATCTCCTCCCACCACAAGCTCGTGAAGTACAAAGACGAGGGGAAGGCGAGGAAAGGGGAGTACTTAACCCGAGCCAGGATCCTTTTGATACAAAGCTGGTGATGATATTTGGTGGCGGGAGGTCCCATGGCTCCATAGCCATTGGTGATGGACTAATACGTTGTCCTAGGACTCTCCCGCAGATCAAGAAGCGCCAGAGTAGCTCTGATCCTGAGATAACGCCTCGTGCACGGCCCGCGGAGCTCACCATGGCGGTTAGTTATACAGACTCTCTCACCTTTCCTCCATTACATTGTGTGTGCGTTCGTCGATGATTACAATGCTAACGAGGAGTGGTGTGTTGCAGGCATTGGTTGAGAAAGAGAGATTGAACACCCAAGTGCTTTTGGAGGAGGCAAAAAGGGAGGCGGCGGAGAGGGAGAGGGAGCTGGAGGAGAGGACGGCTAAGCTATTTGAGGAGGAGAGGAACCGGAACGAGGAGTCTCACCGGGCCATATACGAGCTCCTCGTGGTATTTTTCTCGTGCATATTAGCCAAATCATGCACGTAATGTTCGCATTAGTGACTAATATGACTGACTCGTGAGAACCAAATGTGCAGACCATTTGCGAGAAAAACGGTCATACTCCTCCGCCGATGCCCCAGATTGCTCCGGCGACCATGGTGAGTTTGATTTCAATGGTCGTTAGTTACTAGTATTCACATTTCAGTTGCATCATGCTAATGATACAATATTGGAAATGATCTTTGGTGCAGCATGCCTTCCGACAAGCATTGACCAATCCTTCTGTGTCTGCCAATTGCGGAACCACGACCAGTCCTTCACCTCCGTCTTCCATTGGCGCAGCCCTGACCGTTCCTTCACCTCCGTGATAATGGTATTTTTTTATTTAGCCTATTTAGTCCATTTATGACATAATTTTGCCTATTTAGTCCACAAATGACATAATAAGATGAAGAAAATCAAGGAAGAGGAAGAAAAGAAGGAATAGGAAGAAAAGAAGAAGAAGAAGTTCTTCTTCTTCTTCTTCTTCTTCTTCTTCCTTTCCTCCTCTTACTTATTTTTATTCGTAAATGGCATAATAACCTTGCTAACCTCATAAATGTCATATACTTAGCTTGTTGTCCTCTAGAATGACACAATAAGCTTAGTTAGGTCAAAAATGGCATAATTAGCTAGGTTAGCTAAAAAATGGCCAAGTTTACCTAGGTTAGCTCCAATATGATCCATTTAACCTACGTTAGCTCCAAAATGACCTATTTACCTAGCTTAGCTCTAAATTGACCTACACACTTAGCATTTTTACCTACCTTAGCCCAAAAATGGCATTTTACCTACATTAGTTAGAAAAGAAGAAGATAGAGAATATGAGAGGAGAGAAAGAAAGAGAAGATAAATTCTTCTTCTTCTTTTCCTCCTCTTCCTTTTCTTATAGCTAGTCTTCTTCTTCTTCTTCTTCTAACTTTCATCTTTCTCAATTTGCAGATTTGCTTTAGATGAGGAAGCTTGCATTGATGGAGTGTACTATTCTTCTGGTGCTTCCTTGTTGTTTATGAAAACTTGTTTGGATATGTATGTCTATATGGATATGTTGTTGGAAATTTGTTTGTGGATATGTATGTATATATGGATATGTTGGATAGGATGGACTTTGTTGAACTATGTTGTTGGATATGTTGGATTTGATGAAATATGTTGTTGGACATGCTGTTATATGTTGTTGGACATGCTGTTATATGTTGTTGGATATGTATGTATGTATATCTGTGTGTGAAATCCTGTCAAATTAAATGGATTCAAATAAAAACAGGGTATATATAGCCTCTTTGCCGTCTGCTAGCAGACGACAAAGAGCTTTGCCGTCTGCTAGCAGACGGCAAAGAGGCCACGTGACAGCTACCTGTAGAAACTGGGAACACTGGGCTGCCTATTTGGGCACTTTGTCGTCTTCCAGCAGACGACAAAGTTCCCAAATAGGACTGCCAAATAGGGCCAGCTATGCCGTCCGCCAGCGGACGACAAAGATTCAAAGCTCTTTTCCATCCGCTGGCAGACGACATAGCTGGACGCATGACAGCTTCCCAGTGCTAGCCGAGCTGAGCTCTTTGCCGTCTGTCAGCAGACGGCAAAGAGCTTTGCCTCTTTGCCATCCGCTGCAGACGGCAAAGCATGCCGTTAACCCCTAACGGCTCTCAATCCACCCCACTGTCGTCCATGATCTTTGCCGTCTGCTGGCCTCCAATGCCGGACGACACAACCCTTTGCCATCCACTTCTATGAAGCAGCTGGCAAAGAAGGCCTTTGTCGGCACTCGTTCAGATGGACAGTTTGCGGTCCCCTGGCTGACGACAAAGGACTTTGCCGTCCGGCATTCATGCCTTTGCCGCCCGCCATGGCAAATGGCAAACAAGCTGATTCCAGTAGTGACAGTACTCATCCGTGTATAGAAATTGATTTTTGAGCAATATCCATCGACGCGTGGAAGTAAGGACGGCAACAAGCTTGTCGAAGATAGCAACAACTTCATAGTTCGTGTAATCCCAAGAGTGGTTGGGAACTCGATAAATTGCTATCTTTCGTAGACGAGAGTCACCATGATCGTATTTGAACTCACATAGAATACCGGTGTACTTAACCTCTGGGCAGCAGTCTGAGATTTTTGGAAGTGGAACCCGGTGACGAGTGTACACATTCACAAGTTCCCACTCGCAGTTGTACCCAATATAAACAACCCAATCTTCATTTGCGCCTGCCCAAGCCTTGCCCTCAAGCGATGGCATCTTAACATCATACATATCATTATCAACCGGCATCAACTTGCACAAGGCGAGGCTTCCCTCGTCCCCGCGCCAGTCAGTAGGGTCACGACAAAGAAGATTGGGGAGATCAGACCGCTCCTGGACCCTTGGGTTCCTTGTAATGATGTTATTAGTCGAGTCAAGAATGGTCTTGAATGAACCTGCCATGCTAGCCGAGGTGATGACGTCACACCGATCAATGAGTTCCTCCACCACGTCATTATTCAGATCGGGGCAAGAATAACGGGGTCGTTTCCGGCCTGTTCCCTCCATGGAGAAGATGATCGAACAATGGCAGAAGGAAGGGTGAAGGCAAATGGAGGGAGGAAGAGCGTGCGACAGCAGTTCCAAATCGAGAGGGAATGAAAGACGAAGAGGCGGTGGACGGTTGCAACGGTACACGAAGAGGCACCTGGGGAGCGAATGGTTGCCACAGAGGTCACACACTAACGACAAGGGACGAGTGAACCGCATGCGTATATCACACACACCTTGATCTGTCTGACCATTTCTTTTGTGTTGCCTAATCACAAACAGTTCATCCGAGTGAACCGTATGTTGTATATCGCACACACCTTCTTCTGGCTGCCCGTTTCTTTTGTGTTGCCTAATCACAAACAGTTCATCCGAGTGAACCGTATGCTGTGTATCGCACACGCCTTCATCTGGCTGCCCGTTTCTTTTGTGTTGCCTAATCACAAACAGTTCATCCAAGTGAACCGTATGCTGTATATCGCACACACCTTCATCTGGCTGCCCGTTTCTTTTGTCCCTCCTCATCGCAAATAGTTAATTGAACTGAACCGTATGCCCTTCACCGAACACGCAACTAAAACCTAAATCGTGTTTGGTGCATTCGTCATCGCAAACATTTTATACATTTCTGACGGTTTTCATACACCACCGTTTGCGATTATGACATCACACACAGTTTCTCGAAGGGTCTCTGGTCGTAGTGTCGCGTTAGCAGCATCCTGCAGTAGTGGCCATAGAGCATTTAAAAACAATCTTCATTGCTCTCCAAGATCTCTCATGTATCTCGGTCAGTTCCATCAAGGCATCTTCTATGGAAGAATTGGCGTCTTCTTACAGCCGACCAGTCAGGAGAACTAAACAAAATAGCGGTCAGAATTTAACTGGAATCACGGGATAATTGCAACCATTTAAAGGTCATGCATGCTTACCGGATATGGACTCATTATCTTCTTGTCTTTCTCCTTGGCATCAGTTATTTGAGCTTTTAGCCTCTGATGTCTACTACACAACCTTCTTTTTGTAGACGTTGTTGGGCCTCCAAGTGAAGTGGTTTGTAGGATAGTAGCAAATTTCCCTCAAGTGGATGACCTAAGGTTTATCAATCCGTGGGAGGCGTAGGATGAAGATGGTCTCTCTCAAATAACCCTGCGACCAAATAACAAAGAGTCTCTTGTGTCCCCAACACACCCATACAATGGTAAATTGTATAGGTGCACTAGTTCGGCGAAGAGATGGTGATACAAGTGCAATATGGATGGTGGATGTGAGTATTTGTAATCTGAAAATATAAAAACAGCAAGGTAACAAGTAATAAAAGTGAGCGTAAACGGTATTGCAATGCTAGGAAACAAGGCCAAAGGTTCATACTTTCACTAGTGCAAGTTCTCTCAACAATAATAACATAATTGGATCATATAACTATCCCAAGTGAGCGTAAACGGTATTGCAATGCTAGGAAATAAGGCCAAATGAAGAGATTATGGTAGGGTATGAAACCACCTCAAAGTTATTCTTTCGAATCGATCTATTCAGGATTCCATAGTAAAATAACACGAAGCTATTCTTTCTATTCGATCTATCATAGAGTTCGCACTAGAATAACACCTTAAGACACAAATCAACCAAAACCCTAATGTCACCTACATACTCCAATGTCACCTCAAGTATCCGTGGGTATGATTATACGATATGCATCACACAATCTCAGATTCGTCCATTCAACCAACACAAAGAACTTCAAGAGTGCCCCAAAGTTTCTACCGGAGAGTCAAGATGAAAACATGTGCCAACCCCTATGCATAAGTTCACGAGGTCACGAAACTCGCAAGTTGATTACCAAAACATACATCAAGTGGATCACGTGATATCCCATTGTCACCACAGATAAGCACATGCAAGACATACATCAAGTGTTCTCAAATCCTTAAAGACTCAATCCTATAAGATAACTTCAAAGGGAAAACTCAATCCATTACAAGCGAGTAGAGGGGCAGAAACATCATAAGGTCCAACTATTATAGCAAAGCTCGCGATACATCAAGATCGTACCACCTCAAGAACACGAGAGAGAGAGACAGATAGAGATCAAACACATAGCTACTGGTAAATACCCTCATCCCGGAGGGTGAACTACTCCCTCCTCATCATGGAAAGCGTCGGGATGATGAAGATGGCCACCGGTGAGGGTTCCCCCCTGTGGCAGGGTGCCGGAACAGGGTCCCGATTGGTTTCTGGTGGCTACAGAGGCTTGCGCCGGCGGAACTCCTGATCTATTCTGCTCCTCGATGTTTTTAGGGTACATGGACATATATAGGCGAAAGAAGTCGGTCAAGGGAGCCACGAGGGGGGGCGTTCCCAGGGGCAGGCGCGCCTCCCTGCCTCGTGGCCACCTCGAAGCTTCCCTGACGTCTACTACAAGTCTCCTGGATTGCTTCCGTTCCAAAAATAACTCTCCCGAAGGATTCATTCCGTTTTTTGATATTCCTTTTCTTTGAAACACTGAAATAGGCAAGAAAACAACAATTTGGGTTGGGCCTCCGGTTAATAGGTTAGTCCCAAAAATAATATAAAAGTGTATAATAAAGCCCATAAACATCCAAAATGGGTAATATAATATCATGGACCAATCAAATATTATAGATACGTTGAGACGTATCAGCATCCCCAAGCTTAATTCCTGCTCGTCCTCGAGTAGGTAAATGATAAAAACAGAATTTTTGATGTGGAATGCTACCTAGCATATTCTTCAATGTAATCCTCTTTATTGTGGCAAGAATATTCAGATCCATAAGATTCAAAACAAAATTTTAATATTGACATGAAAACAATAATACTTCAAGCATACTAACAAAGCAATCATGTCTTCTCAAAATAACATGGCCAAAGCAAGCTATCCCTACAAAATCATATAGTCTGGCTATGCTCTATCTTCATCACACAAAATATTTAAATCATGCACAACCCCGATGACAAGCCAAGCAATTGTTTCATACTTTTGATGTTCTCAAACTTTTTCAATCTTCACGCAATGCATGAGTGTGAGCCATGGACATAGCACTATAGGTGGAATAGAATGGTGGTTGTGGAGAAGACAAAAAGAGAAGATAGTCTCACATCAACTAGGCATATCAACGGGCTATGGAGATGCCCATCAATAGATATTAATGTCAGTGAGTAGGGATTGCCATGCAACGGATGCACTAGAGCTATAAGTGTATGAAAGCTCAACAAAAGAAACTAAGTGGATGTGCATCCAACTCGCTTGCTCATGAAGACCTAGGGCATTTTGATGAAGCCCATCATTGGAATATACAAGCCAAGTTCTATAATGTAAAATTCCCACTAGTATATGAAATTGACAACATAGGAGACTCTCTATTATGAAGATTATGGTGCTACTTTGAAGCACAAGTGTGGTAAAAGGATAGTAGCATTGCCCCTTCTCTCTTTTTCTCTCATTTTTTGGGCCTTCTCTTTTTTATGGCCTCCTTTTCTCTTTTTTTATTTGGGCTTCTTTGGCCTCTTTTATTTTTTCGTCCGGAGTCTCATCCCGACTTGTGGGGGAATCATGGTCTCCATCATCCTTTCCTCACTGGGACAATGCTCTAATAATGATGATCATCACACTTTTATTTACTTACAACTCAAGAATTACAACTCAATACTTAGAACAAAATATGACTCTATGTGAATGCCTCCAGCGGTGTACCAGGATATGCAATGAACCAAGAGTGACATGTATGAAAGAATTATGAAGGTGGCTTTGCCACAAATACGATGTCAACTACATGATCATGCAAAGCAATATGACAATGATGAAGCGTGTCATAATAAATGGAACGGTGGTAAGTTGCATGGCAATATATCTCGGAATGGCTATGGAAATTCCATAATAGGTAGGTATGGTGGCTGTTTTGAGGAAGGTATATGGTGGGTATATGATACCAGCGAAGAGGTGCGCGGTATTAGAGAGGCGCAATGGTGGAAGGTTGAGAGTGCGTATAATCCATGGACTCAACATTAGTCATAAAGAACTCACATACTTATTGCAAAAATCTATTAGTTATCGAAACAAAGTACTACCTACATGCTCCTAGGGGGATAGATTGGTAGGAAAAGACCATCGCACGTCCCCGACCGCCACTCATAAGGAAGACAATCAATAAATAAATCATGCTCCGACTTCATCACATAACGGTTCACCATACGTGCATGCTACGGGAATCACAAGCTTTAGAACAAGTATTTCTCAAATTCACAACTACTCAACTAGCATGAATCTAATATCACCATCTTCATATCTCAAAACAATCATAAGGAATCAAACTTCTCATAGTATTCAATGCACTTTATATGAGAGTTTTTATTATACCCATCTTGGATGCCCATCATATTAGGACTAAATTCATAACCAAAGCAAATTACCATGTTGTTTTAAAGACTCTCAACATAATATAACTGAAGAATGAGAGTTCATCTATTTCTAAAAAATAAAACTACCGCCGTGCTCTAATAGGATATAAGTGAAGCACTAGAGCAAATGACAAACTACTCCGAAAGATATAAGTGGAGATCAATGAGTAGTTGAATAATTATGCAACTATGTGAAGACTCTCTAACATTTAAGAATTTCAGATCTTCGTATTTTATTCAAACAGCAAGCAAAACAAAATAATAAAATGATGCTCCAAGCAAAACACATATCATGTGGTGAATAAAAATATAGCTCCAAGTAAAGTTATCGATGAACGAAGACGAAGGAGGGGATGCCATCCGGGGCATCCCCAAGCTTAGGCTCTTGGTTGTCCTTGAATATTACCTTGGAGTGCCTTGAGAATCCCCAAGCTTAGGCTCTTTCCACTCCTTATTCCATAGTCTATCGAATCTTTACCCAAAACTTGAAAACTTCACAACACAAAACTTAACAGAAAACTCGTAAGCTCCTTTAGTATAGGAAAATAAATCACCACTTAGGTACTGTTGTGAACTCATTATAAATTCATATTGGTGTAATATCTAATGTATTCCAACTTCTCTATGGCTCATATCCTCCGATACTACTCATAGATTCATCAAAATAAGAAAACAACACATAGAAAACAGAATCTGTCAAAAACAGAACAGCCTGTAGTAATCTGTATCATTCGAATACTTATGTAACTCAAAAAATTCTACCAAAATAGTAAAACCTGAATAATTTGATTATTGATCTACTGCAATTGGAATCAGTATTTTATCACTTCCTGCTGATTTTCAACAATTGTTTTCGTGAGAAGAAAGTTTCTGACTTTTTCAGCAACATCAAATAATTATCATCCAAGAAGATCCTATAGGTTTTACTTGGCACAAACACTAATTAAAACATAAAATCACATCTAACTAGAGTCTAGATGAATTATTTATTACTAAACAGGAACAAAAATCAAGGAACAAAAATAAAATTGGGTTGCCTCCCAACAAGCGCTAACGTTTAACGCCTCTAGCTAGGCATGATGATTTCAATGATGCTCACATAAAAGATAAGAATTGAAACATAAAGAGAGCATCATGAAGAATATGACTAGCACATTTAAGTCTAACCCACTTCCTATGCCTAGGGATTTTATGAGCAAACAACGTATGGGAACAATAATCAACTAGCATAGGAAGGCAAAAGAAGCATAACTTCAAAACTTTAAGCACATAGAGAGGAAACTTGATATTATTACAATTCCTACAAGCATATATTCCTCCCTCATAATAATTTTCAGTAGCATCATGAATGAATTCAACAATATAACTATCACATAAAGCACTATTTTCATGATGCACAAGCATATAATTTTATTACTCTCCACATAAGCAAATTTCTTCTCATGAATAGTAGTGGGAGTATCATAAGAGTCTTGAATACTATAAATTGTTTCCACATTAAAAGAGTAATGTTCAGAAAAGGGGTAATCATAATCATGACAAGTTTTATAAATATAATCATCACTACTTTTTATAGCATAAGTGTCATCACAATAATCATCATAAGTAGCAACTTTGTTCTCATCATAATCGATTGAAACCTCTTCCAAGATAGTGGAATCATTGCTAAATAAAGTCATGACCTCTCCAAATCCACTTTCATAATTATGACAATAAGATTCAACATCATCCAAAATACTGGGATCATTACTTCCTAAAGTTGACACTCTTCCAAACCCACTTTCATCAATATAACCATCATAAATAGGAGGCATGCTATCATCATAATAAATTTTCTCATCAAAACTTGGGGGGCTAAAAATATCATCTTCATTAAACATAGCATCCCCAAGCTTGGGACAAACATTAATTGCAGCAAATATATTCTCAAACATTTCATTCTCGTCAAACATAGCATCCCCAAGCTGGGGCCTTTTCATATCATAAGCATAATCACCCTCATCATTAATAGTATGGATAGCACCAATAGTATAGCAATTATCATCATCACAATGAGTAATAGGAGCAACATCATTTGGGTGGGATACCATTTCACCTTTGCTTCTCCTTCTTTTCTTTTTCTTCTTCACATCATGTGTGGGTTTAACCCCCTTTTTTTGAGCTCCTTATTAATGAGATTGGTTGAATAGAAAGCTCCTCCTCGTTACCTCATTCATCATAAGAAATAATAGGAGGATATTGGGAAGTCTCTTCCCTTTCATTAGTATTCTCTCCATCTTCCATTTGTTTCCTCTTCTTTAAGTAATTGGCAATATAAGGATTTTCAATGCAATTCACCGCACAATACATAAAAATTTCTTCTAGATCAATATCGAGGAATTTCTCAAGGTTATATTCTGGAATATGCTTAGTTCTACGTTTCATTTCTTCATAACCCAAAAGCAAACTAAGTTCATTATGATGTGCAAGGTAAATCAAGTCATCACAATTTTTGGACACGATTCGATCATGAAACAATTTGCATTAGAGATTTAAATGACTACGTTCATTGCAAAGTTCACAAGTAGGGCAAAGAAATTTTAAATTTTCAGCACAAACATCTAGCCTCTCTTGCAACCATTTAGTTTCCAAATACTTATGCCTCTTGCAAAATCTATCTTCCCTGTTTGGTGTGTACTTAAAAACTCTATGCACTCCACAAAAATTGACGTGCTTATAAGAGATATTTTCGTCATGACTAGTGCAATCATCATTAGAACTATGGATATTCAAAGAGTCCACACTAACAACATTGCAATCATGCTCATCATTCAAAGATTTAGTGCCAAACATTCTAATGCATTCTTCCTCTAGCAATTGAGCACAATTATCGGAATCCTTATTTTCTTGAAAGATATTAAAAAGATGAAGCATATGAGGTACCCACAATTCCATTTTTTGTAGTTTTCTTTTATAAACTAAACTAGTGATAAAACAAGAAACTAAAAGATTCGATTACAAGATCTAAAGATATACCTTCAAGCACTCACCTCCCCAGCAATGGCGCCAGAAAAGAGCTTGATGTCTACTACACAACCTTCTTCTTGTAGACTTTGTTGGGCCTCCAAGTGCAGAGGTTTGTAGGACAGTAGAAAATTTCCCTCAAGTGGATGACCTAAGGTTTATCAATCCGTGGGAGGCATAGGATGAAGATGGTCTCTCTCAAATAACCCTGCAACAAAATAACAAAGAGTCTCTTGTGTCCCCAACACACCCAATACAACGGTAAATTGTATAGGTGCACTAGTTCGGCAAAGAGATGGTGATACAAGTGCAATATGGATGGTGGATATGAGTATTTGTAATATGAAAATATAAAAACAGCAAGGTAACAAGTAATAAAAGTGAGCGTAAAAGGTATTGCAATGCTAGGAAACAAGGCCTAAGGTTCATACTTTCACTAGTGCAAGTTCTCTCAACAATAATAACATAATTGGATCATATAACTATCCCTCAACATGCAACAAAGAGTCACTCCAAAGTCACTAATAGCGAGAACAAACGAAGATATTATGGTAGGGTACGAAACCACCTCAAAGTTATTCTTTCGGATCGATCTATTCAGGAGTCCGTAGTAAAATAACATGAAGCTATTCTTTCTATTCGATCTATCGTAGAGTTCGTACTAGAATAATACCTTAAGACACAAATCAACCAAAACCCTAATGTCACCTAGATACTCCAATGTCATCTCAAGTATCCGTGGGTATGATTATACGATATGCATCACACAGTCTCAGATTCATCTATTCAACCAATATAAAGAACTTAAAAGAGTGCCCCAAAGTTTCTACCGGAGAGTCAAGATGAAAACATGTGCCAACCCCTATGCATAAGTTCACGAGGTCACGAAACTCGCAAGTTGATTACCAAAACATACATCAAGTGGATCACGTGATATCCCATTGTCACCACAGATAAGCACATGCAAGACATACATCAAGTGTTCTCAAATCCTTAAAGACTCAATCCTATAAGATAACTTCAAAGGGAAAACTCAATCCATTACAAGATAGTAGAGGGGGAGAAACATCATAAGATCCAACTATAATAGCAAAGCTTGCGATACATCAAGATCGTACCACCTCAAGAACACGAGAGAGAGAGAGAGATCAAACACATAGCTACTGGTACATACCCTCAGCCCCGAGGGTGAACTACTCCCCCCTCGTCATGGAGAGCTCCGGGATGATGAAGATGGCCACCGGTGAGGGTTACCCCCTCCGGCAGGGTGCTGGAATATGGCCCCGATTGGTTTTTGGTGGCTACAGAGGCTTGCGGCGGCGAAACTCCCAATCTATTCTGCTCCTTGATGTTTTTATGGTACATGGACATATATAGGCGAAAGAAGTCGGTCAGGGGAGCCACGTGGGGCCACGAGGGTGGGGCGTGCCCAGGGGGCAGGCGTGCCTCCCTGCCTTGTGGCCACCTCGAAGCTTCCCTGACGTCTACTCCAAGTCTCCTGGATTTCTTCCGTTAGAAAAATAACTCTCCCAAAGGATTCATTCCATTTGGACTCCGTTTGATATTCCTTTTCTTCGAAACACTGAAATAGGCAAGAAAACAACAATTTGGGCTGGGCCTCTGGTTAATAGGTTAGTCCCAAAAATAATATAAAAGTGTATAATAAAGCCCATAAACATCCAAACGAGTAATATAATAGCATGGAACAATCAAAAATTATAGATACGTTGGAGACGTATCAGCCTCTCAATTTCATGTGCTTGCCGGTTGTTCGCGGCCTTCGACTTATTGTTGCCATCACTACTTCATGACAACACACGATGGACGGCTCGTCCTTGAGATTCGGCATATTACAGGTCCTCTGGGCATGCCTCAGGTCCTTTTCTAGTTGACCAATCGTTTCCGCTGCTATGAACGTAAGCCTCATTAAGGAAAGCTTATTAGGTAAAAACATTTTGAGATGAACCTATCTTGCCCTTCTCGAGTAAATTTCTTTATACCCTCTTCTTCTGACTGCGCGGTGTCCAACTTCATCTTTATCAAATCTAGCTCCTGGGAAAGTTTTTATTTTCATCTTGAGCAGCCCGTTTTCAACAAAACTGTACATTGTTAAAAAATAATCAGATCATTAATTCAGCCACCCGTGCCCAAATGAAGGCTCGGGGGCTACTGGGATTCGTGCTTAAATAAAACTAATTCCATTATGGATCCATGTCGGTGTCAAAATGGGCGGATCTCGGGTAGGGGTCCCGAACTGTGCGTCTAGGCGGATGGTAACAGGAGACAAGGGACACGAAGTTTAACCCAGGTTCGGGCCCTCTCGATGGAGGTAAAACCCTACGTCCTGCTTGATTAATATTGATGATATGGGTAGTACAAGAGTAGATCTACCACGAGATCAAGGAGGCTAAACCCTAGAAGCTAGCCTATGGTATGATTGCTGTATGTTTTGTTGTCCTACGGACTAAAACCCTCCGGTTTATATAGACACCGGAGAGGGTTAGGGTTACACAAAGTCGGTTACAATGGTAGGAGATCTAAATATCTGCATCGCCGAGCTTGCCTTCCACGCCAAGGAAAGTCCCATCCGGACACGGGACGAAGTCTTTAATCTTGTATCTTCATAGTCCAGGAGTCCGGCTGAAGGTATAGTCCGGCCATCCGGACACCCCCTAATCTAGGACTCCCTCAGTAGCCCCTGAACCAGGCTTCAATGACGACGAGTCCGGCGCGCAGATTGTCTTCGGCATTGCAAGGCGGGTTCCTCCTCCAAGTACTTCATAAAAGATTGTTAATCACTAAGGATAGTGTCCGGCTCTGCAAAATAAGTTTCCATGTATTGCCATAGAGAGAATAATATTTACACAAATCTAATCTGCCGACGTATTCCGTAGCGTGACATCACACTACGGCCA
Organism: Aegilops umbellulata; assembly: GCA_032464435.1. Lineage (NCBI taxonomy): Eukaryota > Viridiplantae > Streptophyta > Magnoliopsida > Poales > Poaceae > Aegilops > Aegilops umbellulata. The sequence goes on along the minus strand of CP136056.1, from coordinate 328,146,897 downwards.
AGCCTTTATCCGAATCGTTTTCACTTCCCCACCTCAGCGCACTTTGCGAGGCGGTTTCCTTGGCACGTCTTGTCGAAGCAGAGATCGTGTCCCCTTTATTTACGGGATTCTCATCAATACGGACGTGGGTAACCCAATCGTGCCTGTTAGCATGTTTCCTCGATAAAAGGCGAGTTCCAAACGGTTACGGGGAGGGCCCTTGGTATTCAACCTCTTATAAAGAGATCAAGGCCTCACCCCTTTCTTTCAATCTCAAACGAGCTCGCCCGTCACCTCGAGTTCCAACACCCTAGGCTCTAGATCTCAGGCGCTTCGGACCTTCGACAATGTCCGGTTCCGACCATCAAGGCCGATGGATGCCCTCCTCCGTCGCGGAGGAGGACGTGCTAAAGTTGAGAGAGGCCAAGTTCTTGACCGGCGAAATTTCGCATAGGCTGCCTGCTCAAGGGCAGGCTATTCCCAGTCCCCAGCCCGGTGAGAGCATGGTGTTCATGTCTCACTTCCTTCGGGGGTTAGGCTTCCCCATGGATCCCTTTGTGAGGGGGCTGATGTTCTATTATGGGAGGGAATTTCACGACTTAGCTCCGGAGTCCATCCTCCATGTTTCCTCATTCATCGTCGTGCGTTACTCCTCACTTCGGATTATGGCTCAAGACCTTTAAGGTAGAGCCAAAGATGATTGAGGGATGGCACGCAGAGTGCGGAGGCGCTGTTATAAGCAAGAAGGCTGATGCTCCATGGCCCGAGGGCCCTTTTCAAGAGGAGCTCGGATTGTGGCAACGAGAGTTGTTCTACATCACCGCTCCCAGGGGCACCAAGTGGGTGGCGCCACCTGCCTTTCGCTCGGGTCCCCCAAAGCAGCTAGGGTCATGGGTTAGTAAAGACCTAGATTGGGGGCCACCCCAAGACGTGTCTTTGTTGCGGGGCCGCATCAGGGATCTCTTAGAAAGAGGTCTCAGCTTGGTCAAAGTGACACAAGTCATGCTGATCCGCCGAACACTGCCCGACAAACGTCGCTCCCTTCGTTTGTGGGAGTTTAATCTGGAGGGACCACGAGCTCTCCAGCATTTTATGGGCGCAACGCCCGCAGAGATGTATAAACTTTTCTTCGGATCACAAGCAATGTGTCCGGATTTGACCGAGGACGCAGGTCTGAGCTGAAATCGCCCAGATACTCAAGTAAGTAGCCTTGTGCCCGGACTCATTATCCGTATATTTGCCATAAACTTGCCCCTAAAAGAGCCGTCCTTTTGAACAGGAGTGGATAGCGAAAGCAAAGCTGATCAGGTGTCTGGCTCCCCTCCCCGAGTCCAGGCCGGATCCCGTGCTAGTCAGGATGCTGAATATTATGCCTTTGGGGGAAAGTGAGGGAGGGGACAAGGAAACTACGGCCTCCTCGAAGGAGGCTGTTCGGAAGGGAGGAACCGAAAATTCCTCTCCTCAGGGGAAGAACAGGACTGCCTCTGAAAACCCGGAGACTATGGCCTCAAAGCGGGGGAATAAATCCTTGTCAGAGGGTCCTACTCCAGGGGATACCTCGACGGAACTATGCCCTCAAGGGGGCCAGCCCTCCAGCGAGCCATAAGTAGAGAAAGATTATATTTTTGAGAGAGAAATCCTCGCTTTATATCTGAGAAGATTAACCGAAATTTTACCTTGTAGCTCGGACCTCAGCCCTTCTCAGCAGAGCTCGTCTTTGGGGGAGCTTCTTCCGGAGATGATGGAGAGCGGGACGCCTCCCCCTGCCGTACCACCTAGCGAGGCGGGTGACCCCGAGGTGTCGTCGCGGAGGTCTTCTCCGAATCCGGCAGGGGCGGAAGGTGGCTATATGGCCCCCAAGGTTCTCCCCGTCCGGCCTTTGAAGGATGCCATAGGACGAATCCGGTATCGTCCGGTGCTCGGCCGGAGGAGCTGAAGAATCTGCTAGGGCGAGCTTCTATCTCAGAGGAGCACCGTGCGTTGATGGGCACGGTGATTGAAAGGATTTCGTCCGCGGAAAGCGGATTGCACGAGGCTGTCAGAAGTTTACTGTCAGGTTTTGAGGTACATGAAATAATGTACATTTTCTGACAGTTGCGCATAAATAAGATGCGCCCTGTGTAGATAGTAGCCCCTGAGACTCTGTGCGTTGTCAAAAGTGACGGCGCGCAGAGGATCATAATCCCAGGTCTAAAATGTCGCCTTTAAGTGTAGGTGGCGAAGTGTCCGGAATCCAATCGGACTGATGATTTTGTCGAGCTAAAGCGGCAACTTGACGTGGCAGATGCCAACATTGCGCTCGTCAACAAGTGGCTTGATGAGGCTCAAGGTATGTAATTCCTCGGGCGGCACTCGGTAAGAGGAGCTTTATGCCAGTATCTTACAATGTATGTGCTTGACGCAGATGGTGCGGCTGCCATGGAGATTCTTCGGGCGGAACTTGCCCGAGCTAAGGAACAAGCCAGAAAAAGTGATGCGGCTGCCGAGAAGGCCCTTGAAGAGCTGAGAGCCGAACCGGCTGCTCACTGCCAAAGCAAGAAAGAGATGGCCGAGATGGCCATGAAGCTAAAGAGTGTTGCTGACCGTTGCAAGCTTCTAGAAAAAGAAGATCGGGCGGAACAGACGAACTTGAAGAAGGCCGTTGATGCCAAGGATGCTCGCTCTGCGATGAGAGCTGCGAGGGAGGAGCTTCGTGAAGCCGGAGAGATCGCGGCTGGAAAGCCCTTTATGCTGTGGAGGAAGTTTGTGATCCTAAGCATGCTCCGTTGGACCGGTTGTGGAGTACGACGGACACCTATCTGGATTTGGCGGCAAGTGCTGCTGATGCGACCTAACACTTTCGACATCAAGGGGATCGCGAAGTGGAGAAACTCTTTTGGTCGCAGTTCGACAATCCCGAGCGTCCACTGTCAGTGGCCGATCGTCTGGCCGAATGGGCCGAGCTGAATAGGTTGTCCGGACTCGCCATGAAGTGCGTCATGAGCCATCTGTGACCGCAGAGATCGGAGCCGAAGAGTTATTTCAGCTTGGTGCAGCAATTCCTTGGTGTGGTGCCATGTATCGATGCAATGAAGAGGTCAGCATGCATAGAGGGCGCACGGATGGCTCTTGCCCGTGTCAAGACATACTGGGCGGGGATGGAGACCACCGTTGTGGCGTCCCGAGATTCGGACAAAAGCCGAGTACCCTCCGAGCACTATTTTCAGGAAGTTCTTGAAGGCGCTCGTGTAATAGAGACGCAGTGCTCGAAGGATGCTATGTTCTAATAGCATATTTAATTGTAAAGCAATTTTTTGATAAATTGTAGTAGCCTTTTATACTTGTGCCTTCAAGTATTTGAAACACCTCCTGTGCGGCCGTTTTAAGATATATATAAAATCTGAAAGATGGCAGTCGTTGGCTTCAGCCCCCACGCACATAGTGCGGGGGTGCTCGCAGAAGGCGCATTTTCACACTTAATCCAACGTCTTGGTCCTACAAAGGAGGTGATAGCACAGGCTAGGCAACCGGACTATAATGCTTTAGCACTTTCACTTAGCCATAGGAGCTTGATAATGAGGCTACTTAAATAGCCCCTGATGGCGCCTGCGCTCGCCCGAAGTCGGGGCGCATATGTGCCTGGCCGGGAAACGGCCCTTCGTTAATGTGGAGGAATCCTATAGATTACGGTGAGTCATCGAGTGGTTGACCAGTCTCACGCTATATCATGACAGTCAGTTTTCGGCTTTCTTTACCGAGGTGCTCGCCTGGCCGAACCGGGGCACAATCGTAGTAGTTCTCCTGGTGCTGCCTTAGCCGATAGTGCGGAACGTAAGGCAGCCAAACACAGGATCCGGGCAACCCAACATTTGACCAAAGACATGATTCGGAGCTGATGCATATAAGGCCAAACTCGCGACGCCGAACACTCCCTAAGGTATTCGGTCTTTATGAGTGCGGGCGGGACAACACCCTTGGTTATAAGCCCCTAGTGTCCAGGTACGCGCAAAATTCCTGATGTGGCCACATGCCAAGACGTCAGTCCCCTCCTTGATTATAACGAAAAACCGGAGGGTGTGTATCAACAAGAGATAGTAAAAAAGGTTTACACAGGATCTTAATCTGAAAAGAATCCTTGGAACGGGTCCCTGCTGCACGTCTACGCCTGTGTCTCCGTTGTGCCGTATCCTGGACGGGTGCAGCACGATGTTCATCTTTAAAAGAGAGGAACTTAGTTGAAAAAGAAAAAATGGTCGTGCCGAACAAAAGTTATGCTAATTAATCAAAGTATAGATTGAAATGTGTAAAATTGAGCTTGATTGTCTCATATTGTACATGCGCGGAGCCCCTAGCGCAGGGGTATACGGTTTATTAAGCCTTTATTAATGGTATGGTTACGCCGGACTCGTCCATCCGTGTCCGTGGTCTTAACGACATGTTTGGATGTTTTTGGCTGATGGAGCCGTATTATTGTGGGACTGTTAAGGCAGCCGCACGATCCTCCGCAGGGGGCACACTCAATTTTTTCCCTTTAAAGAGATGATGCCTCGTGGACCGGGCATTTTGAGCGTAAGAGATGCGTAATGTGGTATTGCGTTAAAGCGGGTGAAAGCTTCGCGTCCCAGCAGTGCTTGATAGCGACTTGAGAATAGGACGATGTGGAAAGTTAGCTTTTCGCGGCGGGAGTTATCGGGGGAGCCGAATATGACTTCATGCCGGAGAAAGCCCATGCAATGGGTATCCGGACCTGGCGCTACCCCTTGAAAGGAGGTTTTGCTGTGGCGAATTCTTGTTGGGTCTATCCCCATGTGGCGGATTGTGTCCTATATCTCAGGTTTAGACTGCTGTCGCCGTCCATCAGGACATTTGTAAACTGGAGTCCGCCAATAATTGGATCGAGTACCAAGGCAGTCCAGCCTGCGCTCCTGATACTTCTAGAGTACTCCCGATGATCGAAGACGATCGGTTTTGTCAGCCAGTGGCGGGACTCCTTTGGGATAGGGCGTATGGCGCGTATCTTTACGGACGCCGCACGTTTTGTTATGTGAAGTAAGTTTATTGTTTTTACTTCTTGTGGAAAATTCTTTTGTTTCCTAGTGCTCTACTTGTGGGGTTCTTCATCGTCTTCGCTTGGTGTGTCGAGCCCCTTGTGTTCGGCGTTGAGTCTGCCGGATTGTCTGAAGACCCAACAATCTCTGTGGGTATGGTTAGCAGGCTTCCTGGGAGTACTGTGTATTTGACATATCCTGTCCAAGATTTTGTTTAGGTTGGATAGCTCATCCCTGTTCTCCCGGAGGGGCGGCTTTTTCTGATTCTGTCGTGAGCTTTTGAATCCGGCGTTGACTGCCGTGCTCTTCGGACTGTTTTCCTTAGTCTGGCGACGATCCTTGTTGCGTCGCGGTTTTCCGTTTCCATCCCTAGTTTCGGATGTACTTGGGTCACTGGTGCTACATCTTGCCAACCAGCTGTCCTCTCCTACGCAAAAGCGGGTCATGAGGCTTGTTAATGCGGCCATTGTTCTTGGCTTTTCTTGGCCGAGGTGTCTGGCTAGCCATTCGTCTTGAACGTAATGCCTAAAAGCTGCTAGTGCTTCGGCGTCTGGACAGTCGACTATCTGATTCTTTTTAGTAAGAAATCTGTTCCAGAATTGCCGAGCTGACTCTCCGGGCTGTTGAGTTATGTGACTGAGATCGTCTGCATCCGGAGGACGGACATAAGTCCCTTGAAAATTTGCTCGGAAAGCGTCCTCGAGCTCTTCCCAACTTCCGATTGTGTTTTCAGGAAGGCTTTTAAGCCAATGCCGGGCTGGCCCTTTATGCTTGAGCGGTAAGTATTTTATGCCGTGGAGGTCATCTTCTCTGGCCATATGTATGTGGAGGATGTAATCCTCGATCCAGACTCCAGGGTCTGTTGTTCCGTCGTACGCCTCTATGTTTATGGGTTTAAATCCCGCTGGAAATTCATAATTCAGGACCTCATCGGTGAAACATAGGGGGTGTGCGGCACCCCTGTATTTGGGTGTGTCGTGGCGTTTGGATACTGGTTTTGTTGCATTGCTTTCGAGAGCTTGCTTTCTTGGCCCATAAATAGACCTGGCTGGGCCATCTTTTTGATGCGAGTCCTTGAGTGGGTCGCATGCCGGCTTGAGTCCGGCGCCGCTTGCCGTTTTATGCTGGCCATAGGGTCGTCTATCCGACCAGGTGGCTTTCTTACTTTTTGCATGCGAGGGCTCTAAGGCCTCTTCGTCGAATTCAGGCAGTAGCTTTCGCTTCGGGTAGCTTTTAGTGCGGCGACTGTCGCCGTATTTGTCTGCAGTATTGATTACTTTGCTCCATCTGATTCTGAGTGCATCTTCCGCAGTTTTAGCTTTCGCTTCTGCTTTTTCAGGCTACGTGCGGTTGCAACGAGCCTTTTGTGGACGTTCTTCTGCTCCATGGCCTTATTTGGCGTAAGGGCGTCCGGAATACCATTTTCGCCGGGGATGGGTTGTTCGGTTTCTTTATCCGAGTTGCCCTATTCGGAGGGTTGCTCTAAGGCATGCTCGTCGTCTGCCGGCTCGCCCTGCTCTATGGCTGGGTCTGTGTCGAGGCGGGGCTTGGGGCGACATTTACGCCGCCGCTTTGATTTCTTTTCGAGAGATTGATCCCTTGTTGCATCCCCGTGTTCCTCGTTGTCGATTCTTTTAGGTGTATCCACCATGTACACATCATGAGATGAGGTGGCTGTCCAATGCCCTATAGGCGTTGGTTCATATGCGTCTCCTGCATCGTCGTCCGTACCGTCGATGTCTTCGGAGTCGAAATTGAGCACGCCGTTTAAATTATCGACGGTGGCTATTAGATGGGTGGTGGGTGGGCTTTGAATTTCTTCGTCGTCCGTATCCCAACCTTGCTGACCATAGTCCGGCCAGGGCTCTCCTGATAAAGAGAGAGACTTTAGTGACTTCAGGATATCGCTGAAGGGCGAGTGCTGGAAGATGTCCGCAGCGGTGAACTCCATGATCGGCGCCCAATCGGATTCGATCGGCAGGCGCGCGAAGGGCTTGGAGTCCGGAGAGGAATCCGGCCCCTCGGAGCCACGGGCCTTGCGGAGTACGGGGCTGGTGTTCGGCTCAATCGCCTTTGAGATAGAAGCCCCCGAGGCGGCGTCCAACCGCTCATCCTCGATCAGCGCAGCCGGCTCTGAAATAAGGGTCGGAACCAAAGCGTGTCCGGCCTCCAGGGTACTGTTCAGCGGCACAGCTAGATCATGCCCATCGTGACAGTGCGCGCTCGGCTGTGTATCAAACCCGTCGAAGATCAAGTCCCCGCGGATGTCAGCCGTGTAGTTTAAACTTCCAAACCTGACCTGATGGCCAGGGGCGTAGCTTTCGATCTGCTCCAGATGGCCAAGTGAATTGGCCCGCAGTACGAAGCCGCCGAAGACAAAGATCTGTCCGGGGAGAAAAGTCTCACCCTGGACTGCATCGTCGTTGATGATCGAAGGAGCCATCGGGCCTAAAAGCGACGACACAGAGGAACTCTCAATCAAAGCACCAATGTCGGTGTCAAAACCGGCGGATCTCGGGTAGGGGGTCCCGAACTGTGCGTCTAGGCGGATGGTAACAGGAGACAAGGGATACAAAGTTTTACCCAGGTTCGGGCCCTCTCGATGGAGGTAAAACCCTACGTCCTGCTTGATTAATATTGATGATGTGGGTAGTACAAGAGTAGATCTACCACGAGATCAAGGAGGCTAAACCCTAGAAGCTAGCCTATGGTATGATTGTTGTATGTTTTGTTGTCCTAAGGACTAAAACCCTCCGGTTTATATAGACACCAGAGAGGGTTAGGGTTACACAAAGTCGGTTACAATGGTAGGAGATCTAAATATCCGCATCGCCGAGCTTGCCTTCCACGCCAAGGAAAGTCCCATCCGGACATGGGACGAAGTCTTCAATCTTGTATCTTCATAGTCCAGGAGTCCGGCTGAAGGTATAGTCCGGCCATCCGGACACCCCCTAATCCTGGACTCCCTCAATCCACTTGTTAGATGTCTCACCCGACAAGTGTCTCGAGGGCTATTGCCATACACAGTAGACCTTCATGACATGAAGTCCTCGGAAATACTAAAAATATGTCTTTGCGATTAGATGGCATGCTTCCGTTAGAGGAACACACATCGACCCATTCCGAGGGCTACTGGGACTATGTGGAACTTATTGTGAAAGTAATTAGGAACAAGGATTTCACTTGCAAACCCTTGGATAAAACATCTACTGCATTCTCGAAGCCAGATCAGACAGCGACAAGGTAGGCGTCCACTGAGTTGAGGGTGTTAAACTCATGGCTGGAGAAGATTGAATTCCTTAGAGAAGTTTTTCTCCGCCGATGATTTATAGCGCTATCGATCTTAGAGTTGGTTGCAGAATAAGCCTCTGAAGTCTCTGGTTGAGGTTCTTCAGGGATATCCCCTGGAGTGGAGGCTGGCATGGCGTCCATCCTTGGCGCAGAAGCACCCATAGCGCCCGCTTCCTCGGATGGCAAGATGTGGGCGGGTCACCTATACTAAAACTTGGATGGTGAAACACACAAAACCGCAACTAGTTTTAAACTGCTATTAAGAAGGCTTACCTGTCTGAGGTAAAGGAAACATGTGTTGTCTCCACGGCGTCCGGTTGTGGAGCAGCACTCCAGGGGGGTGCTATTTGGCTCCTTGAAGTGGTCGGATCGGTCCTTTGGGAGGAGAAGTCAGAGTGCTCGGGCCCGTATGGGTAGAGAGTCTCTTTCGAAGATAAGCTGAAGGAGCGCTTACCGCAGAAGATGACAGTGCCCCCGACAGGTTGGGAAGGATAGCCACTTTTGAGCCATCAATGCTCTCTTGATAAAAGAGCCCGTCATAAAAAAATAATGGATAGCTCGGCATCCTCGTGGAAGCAGGGGTCATCATTGCGAGAGTACATCTCTGGCTCTGGAGCAGGGCAGCTCCCTGTTTCAACCCAGCGCTTCCACCTCGGTTCGGATATGTTGAACATCTATTCAGAAATATAAATGCACTGCTCAGATAGATGAGATAGTTTAAACAAGACTCACCACTTCGACGGGGTGGTAGTACGAGAAGTCGTCCATGAACTTCTGTTTGGCAAAATCCTCCTTCTCCACCTTGTACATATCGGCTAGAGTAGTAGCCATGGATGCCTGGTCCTGGAAGCCTTTCCGGATAGATCGGGTGGCCTCGCCCGTCCCATTGTACCTCCACAGGGGATGTATGTGTTGTTGAAGAGGTTTGACTCCTCGGGCAATGGCCGTTGCCATCACGTCGATGATGGTCAGCCCATTATGTGTCAAGGACCTCACTTGAGCGGCAAGAAGAGCCACCTCGGGATCATCCTTTTGCAAGGATCTCTCCAGACACCATTTGAAGCACTTTTTGGGGGACGTAGGGGAGAAGATGGGAAGTCTAGAACAGACTGGATCGAAAAGTGGGACGTTGGCCATATGAAACCATTAGGTAGCCCATGTCTCGGTATTCTTTCTAGGGGTACCTGGTGGATAGCCGGTGGCTGCAATGCGGCATACCTCGGCTCTGCCCACCTCATGAAGTTTCCCATTTCAGGAGGAGGGCATCAACCAGAAGTATTCCCTCCACGGCCCAAAGTGCGCCTCTCATCCAAGGTACATCTCACAGAGGGAAACGAATCCCGCGATATGCATGATGGAGTTGGGTGTTATATTGTGGACTTGGATCTCGTAGAACCCAAGAAGACCCCGGAGGAACGGATGGATGGGGAACCCAAGACTTCGCAACAAGAAAGGGACAAAGCAGACTCACTCCTCCCCATTTGGAATGGGATGGCTGTCCATGTGCGCTCGACCGTGCAATGATATTAAGCTAGAGCGAGTGGAAGCAAGATTTGGAGCGGGTAGATAACCTAGGGTGGAAAGCTGGTCCAGATGTCGATGGGTGACGGACCAACATCCCCAGTCGCCCTTGAGAGGCACGTGGAGGCATGTTGATGAGCTCACACTGCTCACCATGGCCGAAGCTCTCGAGCTAAGCTCTAAAGAAAAAAAATCGTGTTGAGATGAGATGCGAGAAAGCAAGTGTACTATCCTAGTTGAAGCCACGGATTAAATACCAGTTAAATCAAGAAAGGGGAGACGCTTCGACGTCTAGCCATAAATGGACCTACTCCTAGACAGCATGAAGATCTAATAGAATTGTTTTAATAACATAAGGGCCACATATGGTGGAACCCAAGGCTTAATCCTCGGTGAAGATTTTTGGATTACGTAAAACAAAGGCCACCTGATCTAATGTATGGAGGCCAAAGATATGTTCTGAGTCGTAGAGCTGAACTCGAACTGATAGATAAGGAACTCGCCTGCCAAGCCAAAGACATTGGTCCGAGGATGGAACTTTCGTCCCTGGCTTCGAAGACAAGTTCAAGGGCTACTGACGGTGTCCTGGTTGCCTAGTGAGTGTGGGCGATAGGGGGTCCTTCCCACATGACCCAGAAACCGTCGGGGATATGCCCTGCTGGCACACATGCTCGGCAAAATGAGGTCGTGTGCGATCGGCGAGCGACCAAATATGGTTATACGTATAGTAGTGCTAAAAATACAATTATACAGGCGAAATCATTTCCAGTCGTAAGTACATCCCACACAGTCAGTCCCCGCTAAACGTTTCCGTTCGTATATACATCCCACACAGTCGCTCCAAGGAAAGCGTTTCTGTTCACAGGTACATCACACACAATTATCCCCATTAAATTGTTTGTGATAGCGTTTCCATTGCACACGCTATTAACAATTTTGTCGTTTGCGTTATTGAATGCATCACACACGGTGCGTAGAAGAAACTGTGTGGCAAAGGCTATCCATCACACACAATTTTTATGTGGTAAACGTTTGCGCCAGGTGGCCTAACACAAATATTTTTCAAGAGGATGTCGGGTGTGATTGTTCATTAATCTAACAAGGTTTATTCCTAGAAACTATGTGCATTGCCTGAGGTCACCGCCCATGGTGTTTTCTCAATAACCGCTTGCAATAGAAAAATCCAATTAGCAGGCTAATTATCCAATTATTAATAATCCATTTATTAATCTAATTGACATTTCATATTAAGCACACAATATATTTCATTTTCATAATTGAAATACATCAGAGTACAACATCATATAGCTTCAGCACTTAGCTACCCCATTACACAACTGCACCAGCACCAAGTTTCACATGCAACATCTATAACCTTTCGAAATTAGCATCATAGACGGTATATAGACAGATGTATCTCATCTGGAAAACTGCTGAATCAGAAAGCGAGTATTGAGCCTTCATTGATGTTGAAGGTCTTTGCAACTTTAGGCCAGTGTATGTGGATGATTGACCATCCATCCTTCGTCCTCTTCAGGATCACTTCAATCCGTGGGTGTTGTATGAATACCTTCCTCGCCTCCTAACCATACAGGTGGTTTGAGAGGTAATCATCAGTGAACTGCTTTGGAAAGGCCTGAAAACAAGGATGTGCATAAATATCTTCTCTATATTGGAAATGGGGCAAAGAAATAAAAAAGGCAAGGTATAATAGTTAGTACCATTCTGTAGTGAACTGATGCCTTCTTCATTGTGCAGACAAAGATCTTGTTGTTTTTCATCGCTAATTTCTTTATCCTAACAATCTTTCTGAGTTTGTTGACTTGACTGATATTCATGGACAACTCATTTCCCCATATGCAAAAAGGGTCGAACAGTGGGTCAAAACCTCGGACTGCAGGACCTACATGTGCAAGACCAAATTGTTGAAAACCTAAATATTAGAATGGTTCCTACAAATTGTGCTATTATACAAAGGACCATGCATGTGCAAACCTCAATTGTAAACCTCAGTGCTTCCCATTGTTTCCCCTGCAACACATATAAGGTAGTTAGTCATCAGGTTAAGTGAAGGTTCACATGCTATCAGTAAAATATGTTGATGAAAAATAAGCACATTGCAGATTCATCAGATTAATTCAAGCCACATGGAAAACCCATTTATCCAAACCAAGCATGATCAAGAACTAGGAAATATAGCACTTGTATATGTTTCTCATGTATTAAGTGCAGCCAAATTCGATTTATTCCTCACATGCACAACAATACAAAATTCTACCCACAATAATTGGACATCGCATTGCAGAATTGAACCAAGCAGTTAACTAAACACCACAACAAATGAACCAAACATTAACTGAGCACCACATTGCACAATATAACATAATCCTAATAGAAGATCAGACAGTTAACCAAACCAAGCATGCTTAACAACTTGGAAATATAGCAATTGTATTTGTTTCTCATGTATTTAGTATAGCCAAATTTTATTTATTCCTCACATGGTATACAATAACAGAATGCACCCACAACAATTGAACATCGCATTGCAGAATTGAACCAAACAGTTAACTAAACACCACAACAAATGAACCAAACGTTAACTGAGCACCACATTGCACAATATAACATAATCCTAATAGAAGACTAGACAGTTAACCAAACCAAGTGAGGGAGTCCTGGATTAGGGGGTGTCCGGATGGCCGGACTATACCTTCAGCCGGACTCCTGGACTATGAAGATACAAGATTGAAGACTTCGTCCCGTGTCCGGATGGGACTTTCCTTGGCGTGGAAGGCAAGCTTGGCGATAAGGATATTCAGATCTCCTACCATTGTAACTGACTTTGTGTAACCCAAACCCTCTCCGGTGTCTATATAAACCGGAGGGTTTTAGTCCGTAGGACAACAGAACATACAACAATCATACCATAGGCTGGCTTCTAGGGTTTAGCCTCCTTGATCTCGTGGTAGATCTACTCTTGTACTACCCATATCATCAATATTAATCAAGGAGGACGTAGGGTTTTACCTCCATTGAGAGGGCCCGAACCTGGGTAAAACTTTGTGTCCCTTGTCTCCTGTTACCATCCGCCTAGACGCACAGTTTGGGACCCCCTACCCGAGATTCGCCGGTTTTGACACCGACATTGGTGCTTTCATTGAGAGTTCCTTTGTGTCGTCGCTTTTAGGCCCGATGGATCCTTCGATCATCAACGATGATGCAGTCCAGGGTGAGACCTTTCTCCCCGGACAGATCTTTGTCTTCGGCGGCTTCGCACTGCGGGCCAATTCGCTTGGCCATTTGGAGCAGATCGAAACCTACGCCCCTGGCCATCAGGTCGGGTTTGGAAGTTTAAACTACACGGCTAACATCCGCGGGGACATGATCTTCGACGGATTCGAGCCATAGCCGAGCGTGCCGCACTGTCTCGATGGGCATGATCTAGCTCTGCCGCTGAACAGTGCCCTGGAGGCCGCACACGCTTCGGTTCCGACCCTTAATTCGGAGCCGGCTACGCCGATCAAGGATGAGCGGTTGGACGCCGCCTCGAGGGCTGCAATCTCAAAGGCGGTTGAGCCGAACACCAGCCCCGCACTCCGCAAGGCCCGTGACTCCGAGGGGCCGGATTCCCCTCCGGACTCCAAGCCCTCCGTGCGCCTGCCGATCGAATCCGATTGGGCGCCGATCATGGAGTTCACCGCTGCGGACATCTTCCAGCATTCGCCCTTCGGCGACATCCTGAAGTCACTAAAGTCCCTCTCTTTATCAGGAGAGCCCTGGCCAGACTACGGTCAGCAAGGTTGGGATACGGACAATGAAGAAATTCAAAGCCCACCCACCACCCACTTCGTAGCCACTGTCGATGACCTAACCGACATGCTCGACTTCGACTCCGAAGACATCGACGGTATGGACGACAATGCAGGAGAAGACCAAGAACCAGCACCTAGAGGGCACTGGAAGGCCACCTCGTCATACGTCATATATATGGTGGACACTCCAAAAGATGGAGATGGCGATGGAACAGCGGGGGAGGACACCTCCAAGAAACAACCCAAGCGCCGGCGTCAGCGACGCCGCTCTAAATCCCGCTAAAGCAAAAACGGTGATTCCGGCACGGGAGATAATAATACTCCGGATAGCGCCGAAGAACACCCCCTCCAGCAAGATTCAACACAGGAGGATGGAGGAGCCAACCCTCACGAGAGAGCGGCAGACAGAGAGGTTGAGGATGATACTTATATGCCTCCCTCCGAAGACGAGGCAAGCCTCGACGACGACGAATTCGTCGTGCCAGAGGATCCAGCCGAACAAGAGCGTTTTAAACGCAGGCTTATGGCCGCGGCAAGCAGCCTCAAGAAAAAGCAGCAACAGCTTAGAGCTGATCAAGATCTGCTAGCCGACAGATGGACTGAAGTCCTTGCGGCCGAAGAGTATGAACTCGAACGCCCCTCCAAGAGTTACCCAAAGCGTAGGCTGCTACCCCGATTAAAGGAGGAAGCAGCTAAACTTACATCACCAGCGCATGACATGGCTGACCGACCACCTCGTGGCCGTGACAGAGAGGCCTCTCGACCCTCCACTCAAGCCGTGCCCTGGCACCGCTCAAAACATACTAAGGCACGGGAAAATGCGCCAGACCTGCAAGAGATACTGGAGGACAAGGCAAGACAAACAAGATCGATCTACGGATCGCGTGGGCGCCCCACGGCACGTGACGGGGATCGTCACTCCGGACTTAATAAATCCGGCTGGGCCGAACACAATAGACAAAGCTCACTCGAGCTGCATCGTGATATAGCCCAATACAGAGGCGCTGCACACCCACTATGCTTCACAGACGAAGTAATGGATCATAAAATCCCTAAGGGTTTCAAACCCGTGAACATCGAATCATATGATGGCACAACAGATCCTGCGGTATGGATCGAGGATTATCTCCTTCATAACCACATGGCCCGCGGCGATGATCTACACGCCATCAAATACCTCCCGCTCAAGCTTAAGGGACCGACCCGGCATTGGCTTAACAGGTTGCCAGCGGACTCAACCGGTTCTTGGGAGGACCTGGAAGCCGCATTCCTCGACAATTTCCAGGGTACCTATGTGCGACCACCAGACACCGATGACCTAAGCCACATAATTCAGTAGCCAGAGGAATCGGCCAGGCAATTCTAGACACGGTTCCTAACAAAGAAAAACCAAATAGTCGAATGTCCGGACGCAGAGGCCCTAGCAGCCTTCAAACATAATAACCGCGACGAATGGCTTGCCCGGCACCTTGGACAGGAAAAGCCGAAATCTATGGCAGCCCTCACGACACTCATGACCCGCTTCTGCACGAGAGATGACAGCTGGCTAGCTCGCAGCAACAACTTACCCAAGAACCTTGGTAATTCGGATACCAAGGACAGAAGTGGCAGGTCACGTCGGAACAAGCAAAAGCGCCGCGTTAACAGCGACAACAACGAGGATACGGCAGTCAATGCCGGATTCAGAGGCTACAAATCCGGTCAGCGGAAAAAGCCATTCAAAAGAAATACTCAGGGCCCGTCCAGTTTGAACCGAATACTCGACCGCTTATGCCAAATACATGGCACCCCCGAAAAACCAGCGAATCACACCAATAGGGATTGTTGGGTGTTCAAGCAGGCAGGCAAGTTAAATGCCGAAAATAGAGACAAGGGGCTACGTAGCGACGACGAGGAGGAGCCCAGGCCGCCGAACAGCAGTGGACAAAAGGGTTTTCCCCCACAAGTAGAGACGGTGAAAATGATATATGCAGCCCACATCCCCAAGAGGGAACGTAAGCGTGCGCTACGGGACGTATACGCGATAGAGCCAGTCGCCCCAAAGTTCAACCCATGGTCCTCCTGCCCGATCACTTTTGATTGAAGGGACCACCCCACTAGCATCCGTCATGGCGGGTTCGCCGCATTGGTTCTAGACCCAATTATTGACGGATTTCATCTCACAAGAGTCCTTATGGACGGCGGCAGCAGCATGAACCTGCTTTACCAGGACAGTGTGCGGAAAATGGGCATAGATCCCTGGAGGATTAAACCGACCAAAACAACCTTTAAAGGCGTCATACCAGGTGTAGAGGCCAACTGCACAGGCTCAGTCACACTTGAAGTGGTCTTCGGATCTCCGGATAATTTCCGAAGCGAAGAGTTAATCTTCGACATAGTCCCGTTCCGCAGTGGCTATCACGCACTGCTCGGGCGAACCGCATTTGCAAAGTTCAATGCGGTACCACACTACGCATACCTCAAGCTCAAGATGCCAGGCCCTCGAGGAGTAATCACGGTCAATGGAAACACCGAACGCTCCCTCCGAACAGAGGAGCACACGGCGGCCCTCGCAGCGGAAGTACAAAGCAGCCTCTCTAGGAAATTCTCCAGTCCGGCCATTAAAAGGCCGGACACTATCAAGCGCGCCCGGAGTAACCTACAACAAGACCGCCTGACACGTTCTGAGCAGGCGTAGCAATGCGGCCCCAACCCTAGCCCTCGCCAAATAGCAAAACTGGTGCTTCGCGTACATAACTACGCTCTCAAAGTACCATGGGCGCAGGGGAAGGGGCATCATCACGGCACGCCCAACACACGGCTTAAACCGTACTAGGGGCTGCCGAATTCTTTCTTTATCTTCTCTTACTTTCAGGACTCCATACCTCGGATGACCTGTTCGGCAATTCAACTGCCGCACAAACAATGCAAGAACCGGGGAAGTAGACAAGCCATGCCGCATTACGGACTCCCAGGTGGTCTCTATCACGAGAAATATACCTGTTTTGCATATAAGTTCCGTGGCCCGCCCCTGGACAGGACATGTTAAATAGTCCAACTTTTTGCTTATCTCGCTATTTGTATCGTTCTGCTTTGATCGCAGCCCTTTTAAACAATGCATAGTCTTTATCTATTTTTTGCATTACCTTTTTTCCAAATATATGTTCATTAATGACATGTTGCACCCGTACACTGTGGTACGACAAATACGCCAGGGGATTCAGTACCCCCCAATATGGTGTGAGAAGTCCGAACACTTTCACAAGTGCGGCACCCCGAACTTATAGCATTATATGCATCGGCTCTGAATCATGTCTTGGGTCAATAGTTGGGTTTGCCCGGCTCCTATGTTTTGGTGCCTTACGTTCCGCTATATCGGCTAAGGTAGCACTAGGAGAACTACTGCGATTGTGCCCCAGTTGAGCTGGGCTCAGCACCTCAGTAGAGAAAGCTAAAACTGACTGTCATGATGAAGCGAGAGACCGGTCGTTGTTCGAGAGGTTTTTCGAGTCCTTAAAGACTTATGCCTCTTAGAGCGAGGACCGGCTTTGTCCGGCCAAGGCGTGGATAGCGCCCCGAACTCGGTCTTCCGAATACTAGGGGCTTCGCCGAAATTTAAAATTATAGAGTTCTATGGCTAAGTGAGAGTGTTCAAGCATTATAGTATGATTGCCTTGTTCGTTGTGCTGAGCGCCTCCCTCGAAGGACCCAAACATGGGAAAAAGAGCGCTCAGGTTTATCCCGAACACCCCAGCACTAGTGGCATGGGGGCAGAAGCCGATGACTGGCCATCTCTCAATTTTTGATAAATGGCCGCACCAAAAGTAATATTTTAAATTCAAAAAGCATTGCTTAGCGCATATGAACAAGTTTTCAGCGCACAGGACAACACGAGCGAGTTCATTCAAAAATTACATCCTTGGTACATTCATCCGCCATAAGGCGGGCACCCTTCAGAACATCCTTATAATAGTTCTCGGGTTTGCGATGCTCCTTCCCCGGCGGTGGCCCGTCCTTCACAAGCTTCTCACCGTCCAGCTTGCCCCAGTGCACCTTAGCGCGGGCAAGGGCCCTCCGGGCACCTTCAATGCAGACGGAGCGCTTGATGACTTCAAGCCTTGGATAGGCCGCCACCAGCCGCTGAACCAGTCCGAAATAGCTCCCAAGCAGGGCCTCTCCAGGCCACAGCCGAACTATGAGGCCCTTCATGGCCTGTTCGGCCGCCTTGTGGAGCTCGACCAGCTGCTTCAGCTGGTCGCTCAGGGGCACGGGGTGTCCGGCCTCAGCATATTGAGACCAGAACACCTTCTCCGTCGAGCTTCCCTCCTCGGCTCGGTAGAATGCGGCGGCATCAGACACGCTACGGGGAAGATCTCTGAATGCCCCTGGAGAGCTCCGGATTCGGGTAAGTAACAAGTAGCTTACTTTTATATGTCTGCTTTGCATAAAGAATGCCTTACCAGCCGCTATCTTTTTCACTGCATCCAACTCCTGGAGGGTCTTCTGGGATTTGGCCTTGGCAGACTTGGCAGCTTCGATGGCCGCCGCGAGCTCGGACGCTTGCGTCCTCGAGTCAAGCTCCAAACTCTCATGTTTTTGCATGAGATCCTGAAGCTCTTGCCGCGCCTCGCCGACCTACACCTCAAATTTCTCTCGCTCGATGCGCTCCGAGGCCGCCCTCTTCTCGGCCTCTGACAGCGCCTGCTTGAGGGTAGCCAACTCAGTTGTGGCCCCTGCAATAAGCAGCACAATCCTGTCATTTTTGCAATTGCATCTTTTTTATATATTTTCTATAAGGTATCTCTTACCTTCTTTCTCCTCGAGCTGCCGCTTGGCAAGGCCGAGCTCTTGCTCGGACCGCTCGAGACCCTGCTTCAGGGTGCCTACCTCCGCAGTCAGTGCGGCGGTCGCAAGCAGTGAAGCCTGCATACACATATTGACTCATTTTTTGTTAGACTCCTGCGAAATTTTTTAGATCCTCTATTCGGCTTTTCTTTCCGAACGCCAAACAGAGCATCAGGGGCTATTGTCTATGCGGTAATACTTGTACATATTTTTACTTACCTCGAAGCCTGTTAGAAGGCTGGCACAAGCTTCAGTCAGTCCGCTCTTGGCGGACTGAACCTTCTGGATCACCGTACTCATAATAGTACGGTGCTCCTCGACGATGGAGGCGTCGTTAAGCACCTCCAGCAGATTGTCCGGCACCTCCGGTTGGACGGAGGCCGCCGGCTCAGAAGTCTTGCTCCTCTTAGAAGGAGTTCGCCTACCGCAGTCCGGAACCGTTGAAGACTCCGGCACGGTGTCCGGCTCAAAGCCGGACTTGGAGCCCTGGGGGGTCTTGTCCCCTTTACTCCCAGAGTCCGGGAGGTCGCCTCGCGGCTCCTCCAGGACCACCTCCTCTTGGCCCGGAGCTTGTCGTGACGCCACTTCGGCGTCGTCCGCAGTGCGGGGGGAGGCAGCGGGCGGAACTGAGTTCACGTCCGATGAATCCAGGGAGCCGCTCGACAACTCGTCGAGCCCGGCCTTGGGCAGACTGCATGATTATATTCGACATAAGGAAAAGTTGTGCTACAAAGGAATGCTATGAGTTACTCTAGTGTCCGAGTACTTACGATGCCACCGGGCGCCTGGCCCTGTGCGGCCACTCCTCTTCGCCCTCGTCGGCGTCGGTGGAGTAGTCTGGAGGGAGTGTCTTCCCCTTCTTGGACCCTTCGGCCTCCCCAACACATTTTCTTTCCTCCCCCCGCTGGAGGGGGAGAGGTTTCTTCTTCCTCCTCCTCGTTTTCACGGGAGGAGCGCGTCTCGGATTCGTCGGATGAAGAATCCGACACCTCCTGGCGCCGGGAACTCTTTCCAGTCTCAGTGGCCCTCTTCTTGGCCTTCTTCTCTGGCACCACATAAGGTGCCGGAGCCAGCAGCTTCGCTAAGCGAACGTCGGCTGGGTCTTTGGGCAAAGGGGCCGGACAATCGATCTGTCCGGACTTCGCCAGCCAATCATGTCAAGGGAAGGGAGTTTAGACCCCGCATAGAGTCAAACTATGGAAAACCGACATCCTGTAAAAGGTGAAAATAGCTTACCGCACTAGCGGGTAGCTGCGTGCTGAATCCGCGGTCCTCAGAAGCGGATGTGGGAGCCTTGGCGCCTTTGAATAGCACCTTCCAGGCCTCTTCGTACATCGTGTCGAAGAGCCTGCTCAGGGTTGGGTGCTGCGCCGGGTCGAACTCCCACAAATTGAAGCCCCGTTGCTGACACGGGAGGATCCGGCGGACGAGCATAACCTGGACTACGTTAACAAGTTTAAGCTGCTTGTTCACCAAGGTTTGGATGCATTTTTGCAGTCCGGTTACCTCTCCTTTGTTGCCCCATGACATGCCCGTCTCTTTCCAAGACGTGAGCCGCGTAGGGGGTCCGGACCGGAACTCAGGGGCTGCGACCCATCTGGGATCGTGCGGCTCGGTGATGTAAAACCACCCTGATTGCCACCCATTCAGGGTCTCCACAAAGGGGCCCTCGAACCATAGGACGTTGGCTATCTTGCCCGCCATGGCACCTCCGCACTCCGCCTGGTTGCCGCGCACCACCTTGGGCTTGACATTGAATGTCTTGAGCCATAGGACGAAATGGGGGCGGACGCAGAGGAAAGCCTCACACACGACGATAAACGCCGAGATGTTGAGGACGAAGTTCGGGGCCAGATCATGGAAATCTAGGCCATAGTAGAACATGAGCCCCCAGACGAATGGGTGGAGAGGAAAGCCCAGTCCGCGGAGGAAATGGGGAAGGAATACTACCCTCTCATGGGGCCTTGGGGTGGGGAGGAGCTGCCCCTCTTCGAGAAGCCGGTGCGTGATGTCGTTAGACAAGTATCCGACCTTCCTCAGCTTTTTGACATGGCCCTCCGTGACGGAGGAGACCATCCACTTGCCTCCCGCTCCGGACATGGCTGGAGAAGGTTGAGGTGGGAAGTGCGGGCTTGGGCACTGGAGCTCCAGTGTGCGGAAGATGGATACGCAAAGGAGGAAGAAGGCGTAGGTAAAAAGGTGGATCCTTATCCCCTTATATGGGCGGATGCGACTATGCGTCCCCACCAGCCTGGTAAAACTCACTTATCTCCCAAGCGCCATGATAAATGGCACGGTTGGGTTACCCACGTCCGTATTGATGAGAATCCCGTAAATAAAGGGGACACGATCTCTGCTTCGACAAGACGTGCCAAGGAAACCGCCTCGCAAAGTGCGCTGAGGTGGGGATGTGAAAACGATTCGGATAAAGGCTTGGCCGTAGTGTGATGTCATGCTACGGAATACGTCGGCAGATTAGATTCGTGTAAATATTATTCTCTCTATGGCAATATGTGGAAAATTATTTTGCAGAGCCGGACACTATCCTTAGTGATTAACAATCTTTTATGAAGTACTTGGAGGAGGAACCCGCTTGCAATGCCGAAGACAATCTGCGCGCCGGACTCGTCGTCATTGAAGCCTGGTTCAGGGGCTACTGAGGGAGTGCTGGATTAGAGGGTGTCCGGATGGCTGGACTATACCTTCAGCCGGACTCCTGGACTATAAAGATACAAGATTGAAGACTTCGTCCCGTGTCCGGATGGGACTTTCCTTGGCGTGGAAGGCAAGCTTGGCGATGCGGATATTCCGATCTCCTACCATTGTAACCGACTTTGTGTAACCCTAACCCTCTCTGGTGTCTATATAAACCGGAGGGTTTTAGTCCGTAGGACAACAGAACATACAACAATCATACCATAGGCTAGCTTCTAGGGTTTAGCCTCCTTGATCTCGTGGTAGATCTACTCTTGTACTACCCATATCATCAATATTAATCAAGCAGGACGTGGGGTTTTACCTCCATCGAGAGGGCCCGAACCTGGGTAAAACTTCGTGTCCCTTGTCTCCTGTTACCATCCGCCTAGACGCACAGTTCGGGACCCCCTACCCGAGATCCGCCGGTTTTGACACCGACACCAAGCATGCTTAACAACTGGGAAATATAGCAATTGTATTTGTTTCTCATTTATTTAGTACAGCCATATTCGATTTATTTCTCACATGGTATACAATAACATAATGCACCCACAACAATTGAACATCACATTGCAGATGTGAACCAAACTGTTAACTAAACACCATAACAAATGAACCAAACATTAGCTGAGCACCACATTGCACAATCTATAACATACTAGAAGATCAAATAGTTAACCAAAACAAGCATGCTTGACAACTTGGAAATATAGAAATTGTATTTGTTTCTCATGTATTTTGTAAAGAAAAATTCAATTTATTTCTCACATGGAAGAGAATACAAATTTGCACCCTGAAGAATTGAACATCACATTTGTAGAATTGAACCAAACAGTTAACTGAACATGACAACTAATTAACCAAACAGTTAAAAGGGTGGGCTCAAGAAAACACCACGAACCATCATTTAAAGCAGCCAACCGTGTCGCGTCAGCGGCGCGCGAGGCATCGATGGTGGCCTCGACGGCGAGGTGCTCCTCCAAGATCTGGGGCATCGGTTTACAATAGGAGCCCCTTTTTGCACCCCTTTACTTGTGCGCGGGCAGTCACATCCCCACGCCCCTGGCCACCCTTGGCATCGCAGAAGAAGCAAAACCACAAGACAAGCGAACCAACACCAAGACCAGAGACACAAAGAGCAAGAGGGCGAGGTGGACTCCCCCGGCAAGACCCTTGCCGGGGCGGCCTCCGTAGCCCCTGCAAGAGCCTTGTCGGGGCAACTTGCCTGATGCCAGCAGAGCGCGCCACCCTTGAGCCCAAGGGTTCCAACGCCACCAACTATATCGGAACCAAGGCTCGGGAGGCACCTGCGTGGTGGCATGCAGATCTTTGTAAAGATCATAAACACACAAGGTCAGATGAGGACCAGAAGACGATGATCCTTGGCAAGATCCTTGCCGAGGAAATCCACGAGACCCCCGGCAAGATCCTTGCCAGGGACGACCGCGATGCCCCGACAAGACCCTTGCCGAGGACACCTGAGGGGCCACGGCCATACCCACGTCTGCCAAGACTCCATCGCCGTTCCCATGCAGCTGCCAGCCCAACCAGTTGGGCAGGCGCCTGCGTGGCAACGTGCGGCTTCCAGGCCAACTCAGCAAACACCTGCATGGCGGCATGTAGATCTTCGTGAAGACCCTACCACCATACCATCTCAGCAGCCTGCCAGCCTACGTGGCGCTGCGTGCATCATTGGCCTGGACGCGTGTCGGAGCAAGGCGGGGCAGCGACAGACGGGACGGGCCTCGTTGCCATCCCCAATGAAGCAACGGGACATCTAAGGGGCGCATTTAATGCGCCTTGTCCCGTAATGACAAGCGATAAGCTTGTACACTGTATACCTTTCCACCTCATGTGTGCCACTGTGGCGACCCCTTTTGTCTATATAAGGAGGGCCAAGGCGTATAGGATAGGGATTCAGATCTTTTGAACTAGGCACGCATCACAGCTAGTTCAAGAAGTCAAGAACACTCAGATATACACTGAAAGCAGGACTAGGGTATTACGCATCCTCGCGGCCCGAACCTGGGTAAACGATCTTTGTGCTGACAGCCAGACCCGCTCTTTGCACAACCCCGCGCCCGCCAACCGTAAAAGGGATCCTTGTGATTCCATAGGTGTCGTTTCCACCGACATCTTTGGCGCGCCAGGTAGGGGGGCCAGTGGTGGAAATCTGGTCTATTTGGAGCAACGGCTTCATCATGGTCATCACCCCAAGGAAGAAGAAGACCAACAAGCGGCATCATCGACGGATGCAGTGAACGCTCACGCAGCGGCAGCAAAGCTAAGTCATGCAAAACTTTGAGCAATTCCTTTATATATATATGGTTTTCATCCTCGAAGATCTTGCCCTGTGTATGGAAAACCTGCATGCAATGGGGCCCTTCTAGTATTGGCAACGCCCTTGCTCTGTTTCAAGTCCGCTCAACAGTTCGAGCGGCTGCGTCAAGAGCGGCAGGGTGGCCTTCTGCAATTGGCAACACTCTCGTTCTGTATCGAATCCGCTCAACAGTTCGAGCGGCCGCGTTAAGAGCAGAAAAGTGGTTTGCCTAGCAGCAAGCACACCCGACAGGCTATTGGGGATCCGTCCTCAAGGCGCCGCGGCCTGGGATTATGCGCCGGCAAGCCTACCCGATTAACGTAGGGTGGACATACAAAGGGAGATCAAACGGGGAAATAACATGCATCGTTTCGGGGTACTATAGAGTTATATTACATCAAATAATCGTTGTGGTTCTAACTTAAGATAAAGCTTGGTCCTGAACTCGCAGCGGCGATAAAGAACGGGGTGCCTAGTCCCGGCGTTGGTCCTCGATCCTCCAAACTCCGTCGACGCAGCTGATGATGGGCTCGATGCGCTCCTCGAGCGCCGTGAGGTCCACGCCCTCTGGCAAGCTCTCTAGCGCGGCGTCGAAGTCGAGGTTGGGGTTCCAGTATGCCACCTTGGTGAGGACCTTGGTCATGGCACCCCGGCAAAGCCTCCGGGCCTCATCAGCCAGCAAGGCCGCCCTGTTGGAGCGGAACTGCTCTAGGGCTCCAAGAACGCCCTCAAAGAACAGGGTCAGCTTGGCGTTGGGACTCACGTTCGGCTCCAGGGCGTACCTCATGTTTGGCATCCCCATGGCGGCCAGCTTCGTGGTGATCCTGCCAGCGACGTCGGCGAGGCGGCTGATCCAGAGGTCCTCGCCCTTCATGAAATCCTTGTGGTTGGCGGCGTTGTTCTTCTGCAGCTGCCTCTCCTTCTCCAGGCCCTTGGTCAGGGTCTCTTCCCGGGCCCTGACCTCCAAAAGCGTCACCTCAAGACCCTCCAGCTTCAGCTTCAGATCTTTGACAGATTCGTTGGCCTTGGAGAGCTGCTAAGCCTTGTTGAGGGCTGCGGCTTGCGCCTCCACCAGAGCACCGTTGAGCGTGTCCTTCTCCTTCGCCAGCTTTAGGGCCTGTTCCTTCAGCCCGCCCCGCTCCACCTCTAGCTCTTTCACCTTGCCGGCATGGACCAAGGCCTGAGCATCGAGCGCCTCCTTGTGCCTCTGCTCCAGCTCCTAGGTCTGCTGCACGACAAGCTTCTCGACCTCCTCATCCTTGCCGTGGAGTGTTGCGGCGAGCTTCTCCTCACGGGCGGCAAGATCCTCCTCCTGGGAGTTCAGTTTGGCCTGGTGCTGGTGCCGAGCGGCCTCGTCCTTGGCGGCCTGCTCCCTCGCCTCGTCCTAGGCCTTCTCGATGTCGGCCTGCTTCATGACATGCTCTAGCTTGCGCTCGGCCAGCAGGTCATGGGAAATCTTCAGCTCCTCATGGGCTTGGTGAAACCAAGCCCGCGTCTCGGCGACGCGCCCCTCGAGGTCCACCTCCGCCTTGTCCATCGCCGTCATCCTGGACTTGGCCTTGTCTAGGAGAGCACGGTGAAGCGCCCGGAGCTTCTGGAAGTTGGCGTTCATGGCCCGAAGGAGCTCCTCCTCCTGGGAACCGCCGCCATCGGGGCTCGGCTCGTCAACAACCTCAAGCCCGGCGGCGGCGGGCACCTCGTCGTCGAACACCTCCCCCTCGGTGGGCGCCCTGGTGCTCGCCGTCCCTAGGAGGTGGACGAACAGATTGTCGCCCACCCTCAGGTACCTGCCTGAGCCGGAGGCAGCGGAAGAGGAAGGCTGGTCATCGACCATACCCTCCTCGGCAGCGGCCTTGCCGGCCTCCCCGGCAGGCCCCTTGCCGGCCTCCTCGGCGGGCCCCTTGGCGGCATCCTTGGCGGCGGTCTTGGCGGCCTCCTCGGCGGTGATCTTGCTGGCCTCGGCCTCGGCGTCCCTGGCGACGTCCTCGGTGATGGTGTTGGTGTCCTCCGGGTCCACCGAGGAAGGGCCTAGACGCTTAGAAAGGGAATCAGGTGGAGCCAAGGGCAAGGCCCAAGAATAAGAAGGAAGGACAGGGACGAGAAGTGAGCAAACTTACCCGAACCAGGCTGGGAAGAAGTGGCGCCCTCCTCGCCAACGTTCATTGCCAGGGTGGAACCACTGGCACCCAAGTTCGTCTCCTCCTCCTCCATGGGTGTGGGCTCGGTGGTGGATGCCCTTGCCGGGGACGCCCCTCGGGGCGGCGTGGTCGAGGGTTGCGATATGTTGGGGGTGGCCTCGGCGGCTCCTCCTGCTGCCATTCTTCTCCTGCGAAACCCGGCAAGATCAGCATCAAAGATTCACACCCCAAGGTTCATAAATGGAGGAGTGAGTGATGTACACACGTTGGGGGCTGAAGCAGGGGCTACGTCGAGGGCTGCTCCCTACCACCAGCGGCGTACTCGAAGTGCCCACCGGGGGCCAACTCTTCGACCATGGGTTGCCGACCGTTGTCGGAGAAGCTTCGTTTGATTTGTGTAGTGACCACCACAAGCTGGACGTGGGCGGCCCCGACATGGTCGTGGGCGGCCTCCATCAGAGCTAAGACCGCCGCTGCAGAACGGACAGCTGTTGTGCCGCTCTCGCCAGTTGCTATCCCCGAGGCAGATGTTGCTATTGTCGCCTGAGAAGCAACATCGGCCGTTTGGGCGACCTTGGTCGGCCGGACGCAGATTGCAGTCACCCTCATGAAGCTTGTTAGCACGCGCCTGGCGGCTGCGGCTGCGCACTCGCCGGAGTGGGCCGCCGAAGTTGCCCTCACGACGCGGGTCCACGTCCCCATCTTTCATCGGCGACGATTGAATAGTGAAATGATATTTGGGGAGTGAGCTAGTGCGCTTGACACGCCGGCTGTGGACTGTAGCCATCGCACCTTCTCGCGTAAGTCGTATGCATACTATACTCCGACGGTGCTCGTGCTGCATCTCACACGGTTGGTGATAATAAACCGTGTGCGATCTACTTGATTTTTTGTCTAGATTTGAATTACATAATGGGGTCACAACTGCAAAGAATGGTGTTTGAATTGATAGAACTTTTATCCGTAGTGAACATGCAACTATAGGTGTGTCGTCACAAAATTGGAATTATTCAAGGTTCGTTTGGACGTTTTTATACATTAACTTGGTTTTGTAGGCATTTCAGGTGAATAATTCAAATTTGAACTACACGCACATGCTCCAGTGCATATAAACGGGTTGAAAAATCAAATCTGTGTCCTTGGTTGCATACTTAGGTCCCATGCAAGAAATGGGATTGAATGTCAACCACCCTGCCACCGTCACTAGGCCGCAAACATTGAGATACCTGGTTTTCAAATTCTAATAAATCCAAAACTCGTCTAAAATTCATGAAACTTGGCATGCTATCATGCAGCGGCATCAACATGCCATGGTAAAATTTTTGTCCCATTTGGGGAAGGTTTGGGTATAAGCTTCTCACAAACCAGAGCTTCTCACAACAAGCGTGATGGTTTCGGTATGGAACGTGCCACCTTTGGGGACGAAACGAAATCTGTTGCCTCTTATTGCTTTCAAAAATTTTCTAGTGTCAACATAGAACGACAGGAGTGTTGTGTTAACTTTTAGAATTTTTTGGGGTGCCTTTGGACATTTTATACATTAACTAGGTTTTCTAGGCATTTTATGTGCATAATTCAAATTGTGCGAAGTCTAAGACAAACCCTGTGTTTGTATGACCCGTCGGAATCGAACCCCAACTTTTTAATCCCAGAAATCGGCACCTCCACCTCTCTAATCCCGGTCGTTAGAGCCCTTAAGCCCGTTCCCTTTGGGGGAGATTCTGGAATGTCAGAGATTGAGCGTGATAAGCTCTCTTTACAGGAGGTGAAAGGGTTTTTAAGAGATCATATGGCAGTGAAGGAGAGCATGAAGTATTATTTCTTGTTGCCTGGCAGAGATTTGGTAAATGGTTTGCTCTTTTTGCATGATGATGTTGGCTGCATGAAAATGTCGAACTATATTACAGATGGAGGAGTTGCTGACATATATGTGGAGTATAATGGTGAAGAAGATGAAAAAGAAGAAACAGACAGTGGGTCAGATTTTGAAGACGAGCTTGATGAAGTGATGAACTTGGGCAGTGAAGAAGAACCCGATGCAGTTATCACAGTAGAAGAACCTCTTAATAATCTGAATTCCATTAAACAGAGTGGTGTTCCAGCAGAAATTCTGGAGCATATCCTTGTTCTTGATGTAGGTGGTGTGATCACTCAAGTTATAAGTAGTCCAGTGAAGGAAAATGTGAGAGTTGCTCACCCCAGTCAGAGTTCTCAAGTTGTTAATCCAAAACAACCATGTGAAGCAACAAAAGACATATCTTGTTCAGTTGCAGAGGTGGCACAAAATGCTCCTGAAGTGCCACACAATGCTTCAGATTCAGATGACTCAGAGGATTGTGAGTATGTGCCACATACTAATGATAGTGGGGAAGAATCAGAGGCTGTAGAGCTGAGATAACATGCAAGAAAGTTTAGGGAAAAATGAGAGATTCCAAGATATGGGCTGATACAGATGCAATAGGGGCAGTGCCCATTGATTTGGTGGCAAATGTCGAGGAAGTTGTAGAGGATATGGAGTATGAGACATCAGATGAGGACTACTCCTATGATGAGGATGAAGATGGCAACATGGTTAGGAGGAAGAGCCACTTTCTGAGGTTTAACCTAGACTATGATATTCCTCATTTTAGTCTTGGAATGGTTTTTAAGAGCAAGAATTAATTAACTAGAGCTATAAAGAGATATGGCCTTGCTACCAAAAGAAGCATCTCATTTAAAAAGTCAAAGGAGGCCAGAGTAAGAGCCAAATGTGATTGGTCAGGGTGTCCCTAGTTTTTATATGCAGCAAAGACAAGCAGGTGTTCTAGGTTTCAAATCATCACATATGAAGATGAACACCAATGTGCACAAAACAGAGAGAACAAACTGGTCACTACTAAAGTTATTGCCAAAAGGTATGAGCACTTCATCTTGGCAAATCCTTTGTGGAAGATTGGTAGTATGAAATCCACAGTGATGCAAGACATGTTTGCTGATGTGTCCATTTCAAAGTGCAAGGCAGCAAAAAAACTTGTACTTGACAATTTGATGAGTGATATGAAAAGTGAGTACAACAAGGTCTTGATTATCAGTTGGAACTGCTTAGGAGTAACCCTGGCAGTACTGTGGTTGTTTGCTTGGATCCAACAGAAATGGAGCAGAACAGATTTCAACAATTCTATGTATGTTTCAATGCAATGAAGCAAGGTTTTAAAGCTGGATGCAGGAAAGTGATTGGGCTGGATGGTTGTTTCTTTAAGGGGCTTGCCAAGGTGAGCTACTGGCTGCAATAGCTAGGGATGCAAACAACCAAATGTATCTAGTAGCTTGGGCTATTGTGGATAAGGAGACAAATGAGAGCTAGGGCTGGTTCATTGGGATTTTAATCAAAGACTTGGACATTAATGACCAAGGAGCTGGATTGGTCTTCATTTCTGACAAGTAGAAGGTAAATTTTATTTGGTGCATTATTTGGGTAGGTACATGTCAAAGAGGGTTAGTCGTGTCGACAGAGTGACAAGTAGTCAAGTGGGTAGGTACATGTCGAAAAGGGTTAGTCGTGTTGACGGAGTGGCAAGTAGTCAAGAGGGTAGGTAAATGTCGAAAAGGGTTAGTCGTGTCGACGGAGTGACAAGTAGTCAAGTGGGTAGGTACATGTCGAAAAGGGTTAGTCATGTCGACGGAGTGACAAGTAGTCAAGTGGGTAGGTACATGTCGAAAAGGGTTGTACATTCATGCCCATGCCCTAGCCTTTCACTAACTGCATATGCTTTCTTGTACTTACTACACACATACTATCTTTTACTTACAGGAAACATTACTCTCTATTACAGGGCTTAATTAACAGCATGAGGGACTATCTGCCTAGGGAAGAGCATAGGATGTGTGCTAGGCACATTTATGCTAATTGGAGAAAGAAGCACAAAAATCATGAGTTGCAGAAAAGGTTCTGGGCAATTGCTAAGTCTGGAAACAGAGAAGATTTTAACTACAACAAGGACAAGCTTGCTCTACTAACTCTGGAAGGTGCAAAAGACATCATGAAGACATACCCAAAGCATTGGTCTAGGGCTTTCTTTCCAATAGGTGCAAAATGTGAGTTAGTTGACAACAACCTTTGTGAATCATTTAACAATGTCATCATAGAAGCTAGGTTCTACCCTATCATATCACAGCAAGAAAAGATTAGGAAAAAATGATGGTTAGAATTCAAGAGCAGAAAACCAAGAGTGACAAGTGGATTGGCATAATTTGCCCAAACATATTCAAAAAGATTAAGGCCAATATCAAGAGAACTCAATTCTTGGAGGTGCTCTGGAATGGAAAGGATGGTTTTGAGGTGAAGCATTTGAATAGCAGAGGTAGGAGGTACATTGTTAACCTTGAAAAATGGACTTGTTCATGTGGTTACTTTCAGCTAGAAGCCCTACCTTGTTGCCATGCAATTTGTGCTATCTATAAGAGTGGAAGAAAAATAGAAGATTATGTTGACAAGTGCTACTACATTGATACTTTCAAACAAATTTATGAGCATTGTCTCCAGCCAGTTGAAGGAGCAGAAAGCTGGCCTGTGTCTCAAAACCCTAGGCCAATAGCACCTGGCTACATTGCCATGCCATGAGTAAGGAAAAAGAATAATTATAGGAGGAGAGAAGAGGGGGAAGCACCCAACGGGAAGAAACTAAGCAAGCATGGCATACAGATCACCTGTGGAAGTTGTGGTGGTCAGGGGCACAATATAACTTCCTGTAAAAAGAATGGAGATAACACCCAAAAAACAAAGTCATATCTTGGCAAGAGAGGGAGAAAAGTGAGGGAAACATATGAAATTTTGTTTTCTTGTTGTGTTGATTTATTCCAGAAAATGTAATTTTATTTTCTGACTGCTCTATTTTCTTTGCAGCAAGCACAAACAGATGCATCCAAAAGCAGAGCAGCAACAACTAGAGCTACAACAAGATCTCAATCCGGACCCTCTCAAGATGCAACAAGCTCTCAACCTACAACATCTAGGTTAAGGCCTCCCAGAAGTTCAGCAACAACTAACAATGTTGTCCCTGGAGGTAGCAAAACTGCAGGAAGAGTGAGAGGCAATGGCAGAGGAAGTGGAACAGGACCTCGGAGAGGCAGTGGCAATGGCATAGGAAGTGGGTTAGGAACTGGGAGAGGGAGGGGCTCAAAACTGGGTTTATGTCATGGTAATTATTGAAGCATTGTTGTTGTTGTGCTTATGGTGGATGGAGAAATCTTCATGAACTAGTGCACATGGAGCTATCTTTTGGATGTTATTGTCAGTTTATACTAGTTTCTATTTAAGAGTGTTCGAATATTGCAAGATGCTAATGTCAAAATTAATTTCCTCTGCTTTGAATATGGTGCTGGATATTTTTTTAAATGTGTGCTCCTGTGCTTCTGTATTGGATATGGTGTTCCTCATGTGTGCTCATGCAAACGATGTTGATGTCCAATAAAGCAGACTGAATTTTAGAGCTCTTATTGTTGTTCAATAAAGTGCAAATGTTGCTGCTATTAATACAAGCACAATAGCTGAATTTTAGAGCTCTTCATCTTGATGTTACATAAAGTACAATTTCTCAATTTAGAGCTCTTCTTGTTGTCAAATAAAATCATCTTGCTGTTAAAAGCAGGGCACGATTGCTCAAGTTACAGCTCCTCTTGCTATGAAATAAAAAGCATATGATCTTCCAATTGAACAAAGTGAGAATTCAAACAACTTCAATTAATTACATTTTGGAATTTCCGTTTTCCATGAAACATGATAAAGATCCATTACATTACAACCCTTGCAACCTCACTAAGATGCATTACACAGGATCACTCTCCTAAAACTAAGATAACATCAGGTCAGCAACTAAACTAGCCAAGAAGATCAACAAAGCAAAACCAACAAGTTTGTACATCTTTGTCTCATCTTTCCTCTCACACCTACCAAGAATTTCAGAAATTACTAAATTCTTCTTCTCCACTTCCTTTCTCAACACAGCAACATCATACTCACTTGACCTATTACTAGCATCATCTTCTAGCTTCCAAACTTTGTCACAAAGATCTCCAAGCAAATCACGAAGAAATGGCGTTGTAGGTCCATCATGCCATTCAATAAAACCATGTTGTTCAATTCAACCACAATGTTTACATAAGAACAGAGCAAAGAAACAGGGGCACAATAACAATACAGAAGAGGCGAGATTTGACCTAACCTGAGCTTCCACGCAAGCATAATACCTCCTTCCAGGGTTGGCCAGCTCCATGAGATCCACCTCGTCGCCTTCCTCCCACACAAGGCGCAGTTCTTCGTCGGCTCATACTCCAGCGGCTGCTCTCTGTAAGTGACCTGCGACCTAGTTGCCCCGCCTCTCCTTCGAATCCCTCCGCCGCCGGAGTATGATGAAGCAGTCGACGAAATCGTCGCCGCCGGACTCCGCCTTCAGTCACCGCCGGAATCCGGCGCCAGTCGCCGCCCTGTATCACTGGAACCCTAGGTCTGCTCCCTGCCTAGCCCGAATCGCCAGAGAAAGACGGGAAAAGAGGGAAACAGAGAGAGAGGAGGGGAAGGGGGGTTAGCATACGTGGCGTCATTAATCAGGAAACCCGCCCGCCCGCAATGCCACGTCAGTGACCCCACTCCTAAAACGGGCTTAAGGGCTCTGACGAACGGGATTAGAGAGGTGGGGGTGCCGATCTCAGGGATTAGAAGGTTGGGTTTCGATTCCGATGGGTCGTACGAAGAGAGGGTTTGTTTCAGACTTCACTCATTCAAATTTGAACTACATGCACATGCTCTAGTGCATATAAATTGGTTGAAAAATCAAATCTATGTCCCTGGTTGCATACATAGGTCCCATGTAGGAAATGGGAATTAATGTCAAACACCCTGCCACCGTCTCTAGGCCACAAACATTGAGATACCTGGTTCTTAAATTCTAGTAAATCCAAAACTCATCTAAAATTCATGAAACTTGGCATGCTATCATGGAGCGGCATCAACATGTTGTGGTAAAAAAATTGTCCCATTTGGGGCAGGTTTGGGTATAAGGTTCTCACAAACCAGATCTTCTCACAACAAGCGTGCTGGTTTTGGTAAGGAATGTGCCACCTTTGGGGACGAGATGATATCCATTGCCTCTTATTGCTTTCAAATTTTTTCTAGTGTCAACATAGAACAACAGGAGTGTTGTGTCAAATTTTGGATTTTTTCGGGGTTCATTTGGACATTTTTATACATTAAGTGGCTTTTTAGGCATTTTATGTGCATACTTCAAATTTGAACTACATGCACATGCTCCGGTGCATATAAATTGGTTGGAAAATGAAATATGTGTCCTTGGTTGCATGCTTAGGTCCCATGCAAGAAATGGGAATGAATGTCAAACACCATGCCACCGTCACTCGGCCGCAAACATTGAGATGACTGTTTTTAAATTCTAGTAAATCCAAAAGTCGTCTGAAATTCATGAAACTTGACATGCTATCATGGAGCGGCATCAACATGTCGTGGTAAAAATTTTTGTCCCAGTTGGGACAGGTTTGGGTACAAGCTTCTCACAACAAGCGTGACGGTTTCGGTAGGGAACGTGCCATCTTTGGGGACAAAACAATATTCGTTGCCTCTTATTGCTTTCAAAAAAATTCTAGTGTCAACATAGAACAACAGGAGTGTTGTGTTAAATTTTGGAATTTTTCGGTGTTCGTTTGGACATTTTTATACATTAACTGGGTTTTCTAGGCATTTTATGTGCATAATTCAAAATTGAACTACATGCACATGCTCCAGTACATATAAATTGGTTGAAAAATCACTACTGCAGGATGCTGCTAATGCGACACTACGATCAAAGACCCTTCGAGAAACTGTGTGCGATGCAATAATCGCAAATGTTGGTGTATGAAAACCGTCAAAAATGTATAAAACACTTGCGATAACGGATGCATCAAACATGGTTCAGATTTTAGTTGCGTGTGTGATGAAGGGCAGACGGTTCAGTTCAATTAACTTTTTGCAATGAGGAGGAACAAAAGAAACGGGCATCCAAATGAAGGCGTGTGCGATACACAACATACGGTTCACTCGGATGAACTGTTTGTGATTAGGCAACACAAAAGAAACGGGTAGGCAGATGAAGGTGTGTGCAATATACAGCATACAGTTCACTCGGATGAACTGTTTGTGATTAGGCAACACAAAAGAAATGGTCAGACAGATCAAGGTGTGTGTGATATACGCATGTGGTTCACTTGGACCTTGTCATCAGTGTGTGACCACTGTGGCAACCGTTCGCTCCCCAGGCACCTTTTCGTGTACCGTGGCAACCGTCCACCACCTCTTCGCCTTTCCCTCTCAATTTGGAACTGTTGCCGCATGCTCTTCTCCCTCCATTTTTCTTCACCCTTCCTTATGCCATTGTTCGATCATCTTCTCCATGGAGGGGACAGGCTAGAAACGACCCCGTTATTCTTGCCTTGGTCTGAAAGATGACGTGATGGAGGAACTCATTTATCGGTGCGACGTCATCACCTCGGCTAGCATGGCAGGTTCGTTCAAGACCATTCTCGACTCAACTAATAACATCATTACAAGCAACCCAAGGGTCCAGGAGCGGTTTGATCTCCCCCATCTTCTTCGCCGTGACCCTGCTGACTGGCGCCGGGACGAGGGAAGCCTCGCCTTGTGCAAGTTGATGCCGCTTGATAATGATATGTATGATGTTAAGATGCCATCGCTTGAGGGCAAGGCTTGGGAAGGCGCAAATGGAGATTGGGTTGTTTATATTGGGTACAACTGCGAGTGGGAACTTGTGAATGTGTACACTCATCACCGGGTTCCACTTCCAAAAATCTCAGACGACTGCCCAGAGGTTGAGTACACCGGTGTTCTACGTGAGTTCAAATACGATCATGGTGACTGTTGTCTATGGAAGATAGCAACTTGTTGAGTTCCCAACCGCTCTTGGGATTGCATTTACACGAACTATGAAGTTGCTGCTATCTTTGACAAGCTTTTTGCCATCCTCACTTCCATGCCTCGATGGATATTGCTCCAAAATAAATTTCTGTACACGGATGAGTATTGTGATGCAATTCAATACGAGGGTCTTGTGTTTGCTGCCACCACTCGTGGCACTTTTTTTGCATGGATCCTGATGCTTTCGATATGTTTGTCTTCCACCATAATTATAATTGTTTCATCCACATGCATGCAGGTTAGCTAGTTTACCTTTACTAATTAATGAACCTTCTTGTGTTTCCAAGGTCATGTGAACATTCCACCACCTATACTTGAAAATTTTATAACCAAGGGGGAGATGACGATGTTGATGATCACGAGCATGAGGACGAGCAGGACCCATATATTCAGTGGCACCTGGCAACTTATTCCGATGGATCACCTCTTCTTGTCTGTATACAGGGCACTTGCTGGGGATATTACTACTGGGCGTAAGCCGGCCTACCAGGGTCGGGTTAACTTCATCAGTAGTCCCAGAGCGTTAAAGCCCAAGAAGATAGATGAAGGCCCAAGGCCGTAGTCGGTTCAACACTTGTAGCCGTAAACCGGCTTTGTATGTAAACCTGTATCATAAGTTAGGAATAAGGAGACACCAACCCGGGTACAAATATGAACCGGAGATTGGGACTCTGTGAACCGACGGGCGTCACCCGTGTATATAAGGGGACGACCCGACAACGGTTCAAGGACAGACAATCACAACTCGAGACTTAGGCGAAGCTTGTATGCTCCCTAGTCATCAAAACCCCATCAATTCCATCACAACTAGACGTAGGCTTTTACCTTCATCGAAGGGGCCGAACTAGTATAAACCCTCTGTGTCCCTGTGTCCGCTTTAACCCCTTCGAGTTAACCCGTTGCGATGGCTCCACGACTAAGTCCTTTTGCTAGGACATCTTCCGTGACAAAACCATGACAGTTGGCGCCCACCGTGGGGCTATCGCACGATGGTTTCAAGTTCTTGGAGGGCCGCTTCGAAGGACTCAAGGGATACGATGTGGGCTGGATGAACAAGAGTCGTCGCGGCAAGATCTACATCGACAATGCAGGCTGGGGCCCCGAGGTCGGCTCAATTGAGTACGGGTACCGGGTCCCCTTTTGGTGGCATACACGTTTTCATCGGCAAGATCGGTGAACCGGGCCCTGAGCTGGACACCTGCACCGACCTCGTCGAGACAGCTCAGCGTGCGCGACCTGCCCGGGTTAAGCCGGCCGTGAAACGTGCCTTCATGGGAGTCATCCATGGAGGAAGTTATGAGGACGGATCAGGATCTGGTGGCGAAACCGCCGTTTACTCTGGCGACGAGTCATCAACCGGAGAAACTGAGTCTTTGTATCAGCTACAAGATGGCCGGATTGGGGGTTGTTCCGATGGCGACAGTATTCCGGACCCCACCGATCTGCCCAACCGGGTTGGAATATTCATGGCCGGTACACAAGCAGCGCTTCATTCATCGACTACCGCGGCGATGTTTTCCGGTTCAGCAGCAGCAGCACCGGCTGCCGGGGCAGGAGGCTCTGTGCGTCCGCCGGCTCAAGTTCTATCATATCTGTTTGACACATTGGTTGCGCTCATGTCAGAGGCTAACCCGGTGGATCAAGACGCCCACAACGCAGAGATTGCAAAGGCGAGGGAGCAGATCACTCAGGTCAAAGCGGATTTAGCAGCTGAAGAGGTCAGGATGACTACGGAGCGGGCCGCTTTGGACGCACAAGCTTACAAACTCATGCTGGACCAGAGCGCATCACAGGAAGTCATGAGGAGGAAGTACCGATCTCGTTTGCCTTCAGTTTTCGAAGCAAGGGACCTTTTCAACACCCCTGGAGCGGGAGCCAGTAATCCGCCGATGGTAAACCGGGCGGAGGCGCCTGGGACAGGCGAGCCGGTCCAGCCTCGCTTAATAGATCTGCCCCGTCATAATACTGGTGTACCGCAGGTTGTGCCCACACCTCCGGGTCATTACTCCAACCCGCTGGATAACCTTGTCGTAGCCGCGGCACAGTTGGAAGCTATTCCAGTTGAAGGTGATTCATTACAGGCGATAGAGACGCGTCGGGTCAAGGAGCTCCTTAGGACGGCTTTGGTCCAACAGGAAGCGTATTCATACAGCCGCGACCAGATTCATTCTACCCCATGTCCAAGCCGGAGTTATAGCAGGCATATGGAGGAACCAGCTGTGTCAAGTAATGCACGGCGTGGATCGCCCCGTGGCAACAATCCGGCCGGTGGTGTCGACAATGCCCAGGAGGTGGTGGACCGGGCCCGAGCGCGCAGGGAGGCCGAGTTAGCGGCACAACATCAAGCTCGTCATCTTACGTCGGTTCTTCCGACCACTTTGGTTGAGCCTGTGCTTAATTCTAGCGCATTGGGGGTACCTTGCCTTGTCCCCGCTTTACGCAATGTGCGCCTGCCTAAGGATTTCAAGGGCCCGCGCAAGGTACCGAACTATACGGCGGATCAACCTCCAAAGACATGGGTGGAGAGCTATGAGATGGCCATGGAGATGCTTGATGTAGATGATGCAGCGTGTGCAAAGTATTTCACCATGATGCTTGAAGGGACGGCCCATACCTGGTTGAAGAGCTTGCCGCCCAATTCTATCAGTTCATGGGCCCAGTTACGGGCCCGGTTTATCAATAACTTCAAAGACACATGTAAGCAGCCTATGTCGATAGTGGATTTAGCTGCCTGTGTCCAGGAAGAAGGAGAATCAACCACTCATTGGGTACGCCGGGTCTCACAAGTTCTGCATTCATCAGACCGCATCAACGCTGACACCGCAGTCATAACTTTGGAAGGCAATTGCCGGTTTGGACCCCTAAGGCTGAAGTTAGGATGGATGAAGCGCCATTGCACTGACATGGGGACTCTCATGGCCGCTTTGGTGAAGTATGCTGATTCTGATAGTACCAAGGATCCCGAGTCTGATGATGAAAAGACAGGGAAGGGAAAGAAGAACGGCAACTCCAAGGGTCCACAACATCACTCAGCAGGTAATGGCGGCGGAGGCAAGCGTAAAGCGGATGGCAACATGGACTTTGTGGCTAATACTAATGCGCAGGACAAGGGCCAGCGACACAAAGGTAGATCGCAGAACCGCAGTGGAGCACCTAGTCCTAATCCGGAC
This sequence comes from Aegilops umbellulata, assembly GCA_032464435.1. NCBI lineage: Eukaryota > Viridiplantae > Streptophyta > Magnoliopsida > Poales > Poaceae > Aegilops > Aegilops umbellulata. The sequence goes on along the minus strand of CP136056.1, from coordinate 328,109,153 downwards.
CGACTGAATTATCTATTGAACCAGCCCTGTCCAAAGCATGGAACGAAGGAGGTACCAACAAACCACCTTTGGAAGGATTGCTACATTATGCAGGAGTTCAAGAGTTCTAATGCTTTCCGGTATGATCCCGGCTCCGGTGGTGGATCCGGGCCGGGTTCCGGTGGAGGAAACTCCGGTTCAGGATTTAATGGTAATCCAGGCGGACATAACAATCAGAACAATCAGAATAACCAGGGGGGTTACAATCAGCAACAGCAGCAGTCAGGTTATCAGAGCAACCCGAAGCAATTGAATAGTGGGCAATATCACGTATTCACCACTAGTTTGGACAAGCGAGACCGAAAGGTACAGAAGCGGGCGGTTAATTCTAGTGAATCGGCCGTGCCCCGATATCTACGTTGGTCAGAGCAGCCAATCATATGGAGCAGAGAGGATCACCCTCCCCGGGTCGACAATCCGGGTCAGCTGGCTTTGGTGGTGGCGCCTCAGGTGGGAGGTTATAAGTTCACCAAGGTACTCATGGATAGAGGTAGCAGTATTAACATCCTATACTATGAGACCTTCCGTCGCATGGGGCTAACAGATAAAGATCTCCGATCGTTGAATACGGTTTTCCATGGTGTGGTACCTGGCAAGTCAGCATACCCCGTTGGTAAGATAGCACTGGAAGTGGCCTTTGGAGATGATCATGATTCCAGATCAGAGACACTGACGTTTGAGGTAGTGAAAATCCAGAGCCCGTATCACGCCCTGTTCGGTCGACCGGCATATGCCAAGTTCATGGCACGGCCCTGTTATGTGTACTTACAGCTCAAGATGCCGGGTCATAAAGGGACTATAACGGTTCACAGAAGCCGTAAGGTCGCTTTGGAATGCGAAGAAGGAGATGCGGCTTACGCAGAATCGGTTTGTGCCACCGAGGAGCTGAAGTATTACAAGGACAATGTTGATCCGGCGGATATGACTCCTTTGAAGAAGCCGACCACAGAGCATGATCCGGCCCTGAAGTTCACATCGGCGGCTAAGACTAAGCTTGTTGACTTCGTACCTGGCGATTCGTCCAAGCAGTTCAGCATCAGTGCCAATTTGGATCCAAAATAGGAAAGCGCGCTCATCGAGTTGATCCGTGAGAATCAGGACATCTTTGCATGGAAGCCTTCTGACATGCCAGGTGTACCGAGGCGACTCGCTGAGCACACTCTTAATGTGGATCCTAAATACAAACCGGTGAAACAGTTTCTCCGCCGGTTCAACGAGGAAAGACGCAAAGCTATTGGAGAAGAAGTGGCCAGGCTCCTAGCAGCTGGCTTCATTGTTGAGGTTTACCACCCTGAGTGGCTTGCTAATCCGGTGCTGGTCCTTAAGAAAAATGGCACCTGGCGCATGTGTGTGGACTACACTGATCTTAATAAAGCTTGCCCAGCAGATCCTTTTGCCCTCCCCCGTATTGATCAAATTATTGATGCTACGGCGGGTTGCGAGCGTCTAAGTTTTTTGGATGCATATTCCGGCTATCATCAGATCAAGATGGCAATTAAGGACCAGGAGAAGACAGTGTTCATAACTCCCTTTGGAGCCTTTTGCTATGTATCTATGCCTTTTGGGCTCAAGAGTGCCCAGGCAACCTATCAACGGTGTGTGCAGAATTGTCTTCACAAGCAGATTGGCCGCAATGTACATGCCTATGTGGATGATATTGTGGTTAAGTCAAGGAAGAAAGATACTTTGGTTGATGATTTGAAGGAGACCTTTGATAACCTGAGGACGTATAAGATGATTCTCAATCCGGCCAAGTGTGTCTTCGGTGTACCGGCAGGCAAGTGTTGGGTTTTCTGGTGTCCAACAGGAGAATTGAAGCTAATCCGGAGAAGATTACGACGATCACCTCCTTGGCTAAACCGAAGTGTATCAATGACTTTCAACGATTGGCTGGCCGGATTGCCGCGTTGAGTCGGTTTATCAGCCGTCTTGGTGAGAAAGCAATCCCCTTGTATCAGATGTTGAAAAAGACGGATCAATTCATCTGGAGTTCTGCTGCTGATCAGGCGTTCGAGGACTTAAAGCGGCAATTGGCCAATCCGCCCGTGCTCGCCGCTCCCATCGATAAGGAGCCATTGTTGCTGTATGTTGCTGCTATAGAGCTTGGGCCGCACGGTTTAAAATACGTGCCTCGGACGGCGGTGAAGTCCCAAGCGCTTGTCGAATTCATCAATGATTGGACGGAGCTGCAGGCCCCTGAAGAGAAGCCGGATCACACATATTGGACCATCCATTTTGACGGATCACGGCAATTGGAGGGCTCGGGGGCTGGAGTCGTATTAACTACCCCACGAGGTGACAAGTTCTGTTATGTTCTCCGCTTAATGTTCCCTTGTACTAACAATGCAGCTGAGTATGAAGCCTTGCTCCATGGTCTCTGGATGGCTAAAGAGATGAATCTAAGCCGGGTTAAGTGCTTCGGTGACTCGGATCTAGTGGCTCAACAAGTGTCTGGCACTTGGGACTCTAAAGACCCACTCATGGCTGCATATCGTCGTGAGGTGGATATTGTTGCGGGTCACTTCAAGGGCTATCAGGTGGACCACGTGGACCGTCGGAAGAATGAGGTGGCAGACGCCCTGAGCCGATTGGGCTCCCAACGTAAACGGGTCCCGCCTAATGTTTTTCTTGATGTGCTGCACAACCCGTCGGTCAAGCTCCCAGGTGAAGCGGATTTGGCTGTTCCTGACCCGGAGGCTCAATTGGTGGCAGCACTTCACGTCATTCCGGATTGGACACTTCCTTACCTGGCATACATGAACCGGGCGAGTTACCAGAGAATGAGACTCTGGCTAGACAAATAATACGGCGGTCCAAGTCCATGACAGTTGTCAATGGCGAGTTGCACCATTGCAGTGTATCAGGAGCGTTTCAACGCTGTGTATCTCCTGAGGAAGGCTGTGAAATTTTGCGTGAGATCCACGAAGGGGATTGTGGTCACCACGTCGGTTCAAAATCTTTGGTGGCCAAAGCATTCCTCCACGGTTTCTATTGGTTAACTGCCCATGCTGATGCGGAGGATCTGGTCAGACAATGTGATGGTTGCCAAAAGTTCTCAAGACGTGCTCATGTACCGGCTCAGGAATTCAGGATGATTCCAATCACTTGGCCGTTTGCAACTTGGGGGCTAGATATGGTTGGGCCTTTCAAAAGGTCCAAGGATAAGAAGACCCACCTCCTGGTGGCGGTTGATAAATTTACTAAGTGGGTGGAGGCGGAGCCTGTTAGCAAGTGTGATGCAGCCACGGCGGTTCAATTCATCAAAAAAGTGATTTTCCGGTTTGGCTTTCCACACAGTATCATCACAGATAATGGTACCAATTTGTCCAAAGGTGCCATGAAGGAGTTTTGAGAACGGGAGCACATCCTCCTTGACGTTTCATCAGTGGCGCACCCACAGTCCAATGGTCAAGCAGAAAGACCTAATCAAGAGATCTTGAGAGGCATCAAACCGCGGCTTATGGTTCCTTTGCAAAGGACGCCGGGTTGTTGGGTAGAAGAGTTGCCATCTGTATTATGGAGCATTAATACCACACCCAACAGATCAACAGGATACACGCCGTTCTTCATGGTCTATGGAGCGGAGGCGGTTCTCCCTAGTGATATCCGTCACGACTCACCTCGTGTGGCGGCTTATGCTGAAGCGGACAATGAGACAGCTCGACAAGACGCTTTGGACCAGTTGGATGAAGAGCGAGACATAGCAGCTGCCCGCTCGGCAATTTACCAACAGGATCTTCGTCGCTATCACAGTCGTCGAGTCAGAACCAGAACCTTTCAAGAAGGAGATTTGGTGCTTCGCCTCATTCAAGATCAAACCGATATGCATAAATTATCCCCGCCTTGGGAGGGACCTTTCGTGGTCAGCAAGAATCTGCACAACGGGTCATACTATCTGATCGATGTTCGAGAGCGAAAAGACTCACGCAAATCAGAAGAGGAGACCAACAGGCCGTGGAACATAGCTCATCTTCGGCCTTACTATACTTGAGCCATTGGCTCTGCTTATGTATATATTATGACAATGTACATATTATAAATACTATAAACCGGGCCCTCAGCTAAAGCGGGGTATCTGTTCTTTTACATCATGCGTGGTTACATGGAGTTGTTGTGTCTTAAAGCGGCCTCCGGTTTACCCCTTGAAACAATTATAAATATCACTAGGGGGCTCGGTCATGTCTGAACCGATGCAACACCTTTTGATAGGCGAAAGCCACCAGATCACTTGGGGGCTCGGTTGTGTCCGAACCGATGCAACACCTTTTGATAGGCGAAAGCCACCAGATCACTTGGGGACATGGTCAAGTCTGAACCAGTCACGCCTCTTGATCGGCCTAAAGGCCATAGAATCACTTGGGGGCTTGGTCGAACCCGAACCATTGCCATGCCACTTGATTGACGTAATGCCACGGTTTCATTTGGGGACCTGGCTGACTTGAACCATAGCTACACCTATTGGGAGCTTGGTCGTGTTCGACCAAGGTAACACCATCTGATCGGCTCAGCAAAGCCTCTTTTTTGCAAACGGTTTTATCATTGCCTTTGCTTCAATATTTTTTAAACTGTTGTTTTATCTTGGTTGCATTTTTAAACCGACAACGTTTTACACCGGTTCAAACTGGCAATTTGGCGGAACACGGTCCATTTTTAAACCGGAGGTTATTTACCCGGTTTGGTTTCTTCTGTTAACATCCTTTTTGGAGTAACAAATTGTTTATTATGACCAAGCACGGTTTACATAATAAACCGGCATTGTATATACAGGAGCTGTTTTCTCCCATGATGGGGCAGGTTTATCAAACCGTCGTGTCAAGATTGACTAAGCCTACTTCATGCCCAATGATGGAAGGTATTTTCTATCACAAAATTTGATCATATATGTCAATCTCCTTGCATATATATATGAAGTTCATAAACCGGCTGGCGGTACAATCGCCCTGGTAGTTTAAGATTTTATGATTGCAGGTGGTATAGATTGGCAGTTTCGATCTTTCAACCAAAAGTATCAGTTCAGATGCACGAAGGCATATCAGAAGCAAAAGTATTGGCTATCCTATTACAAGGCAACATGGTGCCCAAATAAGATCATTGTTTTCTGGCAAAGTATAACAAGGCAGCCTATTAAACCGGTCTCCGGTTCAAGCTTGGTCACTGCCTTGGTCTGATGGTCGCGGGTCGTCCTGCGTCGCTTCAGTTTCTTCTGCCCTACCCAGCGGCTAGAAGTCAACAGCGGTCCAGTCGATTCCCATTAAAGCTTGAAAAACAGCTTCATCATGGATCAGTAAAGACGGTTCAATATCAGGAGCATAAGTATGCTTACGGATTGGTGGGATCAGATTTTCTGCTTCGGGAACCGGCGCAGCCACTCGTTTGTTCTGATTATTATATTGGGCTTGATAATGCGTCAAATTTGCCTCTTCTACCAATTGGCAAGCCAGAGGGCGCACTGCCCGGTTTATTGCCCTCAGATCATCTTCATTGAACTCTGACCCGTCTTCCTTCAAACTGGGATAGCCCTGAGCTGCTTCAACAGGATCGAAGTCTGGCACCCATGCCTTTGCTCGGATTAAAGCGTTGATGGCACCGGTTCGAGCAGCAGATTTTTTCAGCTCTTCAATCCGGGCAGGAAGCATTGACAATCTCTTAAGAGTATCTTGGATTAACGTGGGTGCCGGATTGTTATGTGACGCAGTCGAGATGATCCGCTGCGCTCCAGTATACAGTTGTTCGATTAATGTGTAGGCAGCTTTCAATTTCATTCGAACATCTGACCCCAAGTGGTTAATGCGGGTGCCTGCAACATGATAGAACAGTTCACAAACCGGACCTATCATAGGAAGACCAAAATTATCACAGGAGTCAAGGAATGCTTACCAAAGATGGCGGCAGTCATTGCATGCACTTGTCGGTTTACGCTGGTCAGTTCGTCTGTCACTGGTTTAAGGGCATCTTCAGCAGTTTCAATTTTCTTGATCAACGCGTTTTTCTCAGTGGCCCAATCCACCCGATCTTTTTTGAAGCCCTCCTTCAGCTGTTTTATGATGCTTAAAGCGCTGGTCAACTCCTCTTTTGCTTTGGAGGTTTTAGCTTGTTGGGATTTTAAGTTCTCTTGAAGATTGGCGAGTTGATTTTCTTTGGACTTCAGCTCAGCCTGCAGTCAGACAGTTATATGGTTTAAAAAATGGTATGGATATTGAAGTACCAACCACATAACGAGTTATGCATTTGGCAATTGGGGGCTAATGCCTATTTAATCCACAACTATCAACTGATTACAAAGTCCCAAGCTCAATATAAGTATTCAACTTGGCACTTGGGGGCTAATGGCTATTTGCTCAAAAGTTATCAGTGAAATTCGAAGTTTTCAGGTTTATATTATTAAGTCCCGATTCACCTACATTAAGGTGAACCGACCCTTGGAGGCTACATCAGCGCATTCTGAAGTATGCAGCTTTATATTTCACAAAGTTCCGGTTTGAAAGAATATTACAAACCGACCCTTGGGGGCTAGGGGAGGCTGCAAGGATAAAAGATATACAAGCAGGAAGAGGCATATGAAAATTACCTCAAATTTCTCCTTCATCATGTTCACTAGGCCAGCTTCATGATCGCGACTGGTATATAGCCGGTTCAGATAACCAGAATGAAGATCTTGAGCACTCAGTGCAGCATAAGTCGCCAAATCGACATTCCACTTGCCCTTGCCCATTGCAGCAAATTCATCCTTGGCAGTATGTCTGGAAAAAGCGACAGGATTGCTGGGTTCGGTATGACCAATACCAGTGATGAAAACTTCATCATCCTGGGCGTCACCGATTTGCACTGTGGCTGTCGGTTTGCCAGTAGCTTTGGATGGACTTGTGGATTTTTCATTCCGGACGGGACTTCCAGGCTGGTCAGCAGGACCAGAATCATCAGCAGGCCTCTCTTCAGCAATAAAGACCTCATCTTGCGCTGGCAGGTCATTCGGCATGTATTCATGAATGGCCGCCTCAACATCTGGAGCGGCGCCCGGTTCAGGGGCAGTTTCTTCTTCGGCCGCTTTATCCAGGCGAGCCTTCTTGCTCGGCCTTGGTTTGGCCCTGAGAGGAACAGCAAAATAAAAAACAGTATATGTTGAAAGCTACAATACCAAGAATGTTATGATAAGTGCAAGCTTACCCAAGCACGGTGTTAAGCCGTGGCAGCTGAGTACCCGTTGACTCGCCGGAGGATGAGTGGGAGGTAACCTGATAATCGGAGTCAGATGGGCTAAGCGGTTGACGAAAACAGCCCGCTTTAGAACAAGTACTGACAAGCAAATTAGGGACCTCTGAACGACATCTCCGAACCGGATTGTTCGGTAAACCGCCGGAGGTAACTACCTGGCCGCTATGCCGAGTCGTGCGGCGCACTTCATGCTGTTGGGTCTTCATAAGAAATTTGGGATCCAAATGAGCAAGTGGATGAGAAAATTTAACTTTTCGGATTGCCTGACAAATTTTTAGTGAAGGCAAAGAGTTTGAATCAGAAGAGAGAATAATTACCTCTGCATCATCAGCATGGCTAGCTTCGGCATCATCCTGACAAGTATTATCATCAATAAGGCGTGTAAAAGAAAGCCAAGTAAATCGAGTTCTACCTTAAGGTCCGGATTGCTCACATCATCGTCAGCAGGCGGATCAGAAGATGCAGTGGTTTTCCTTTTTTGAGCAGGTTTCTTAAGGACCTTTGTCTTTGGACGGGTCGGTCTCTCCGGTTTGTCTGCCTTCTCCTGTGAACGCTTCTTGCTCCAAAACGGATCATCACCCTGCTTTAACAGATATTGGTATCAAGTATTAAGCAGATGTGATATTATCGGAGTTAATGAAAAGGAAAATTCAGACTTACAGCTGGCGGTTTGTTGGTAGCACAGAAAGGAAGCAGGCCGGTTCGGGCACATACGTATTCCGATTCGTTCAAAATTTTCTTCACAGCTTCTGTGACTTCTTCGTCAGTAAGCTGGATGTTCACATGCCGCAGAGGGTCATTAACACTGCCCGTATATTCACACATCAAACCGGAGCGTTGGCTGAGAGGCAGTACGCTCCAGGATATCCAGCAACGAGCGAGATCCACTCCTATTAAACCGTTGGCCATAAAGGCTCTAAGCTTGGACAGTTGGGGAGCATATTTACTCCTCTATTTGGCCGTCAACCTCTGTGGAAAGGGGTGTGTGTTGCCAAGACGTTCCGGACGATAGCCGGGCAAGGGATTTTCATTTGCAGGAGAGGTGTATTTGCAATAGAACCACGATTGATTCCATTCTTGGGGATGGCTGTGCAGCTTTGCGTGAGGATAAATCACCTCTTTCTGCTTTTGAATCGCCATGCCACCCAATTCCATATTGGAACCATCAGTAAATTATGTGCGATGGTTTAGATGGAACAAATCTCGGAATAACTCGACTGAAGGTTCCTCTTGAAAGAACACCTCGCAGAGCACCTGGAAATGACATATGTTGGTGACATAATTGGGACGAGTGTCTTGCGGACGAAGTTGGAAGTTGGCCAAGACGTCCCGATAAATTTCGAACCAGGTGGATTAAAACCTCGGGCTAAGTGATCCGCAAAAACTACAACCTCTCCTTCTCGAGGTGTGGGAGGACATTCTTTGCCTGGGACCCTCCAGTGGATGGTATTCTTGCTGCTCAAAGCGCTAGTCAAGACTAAGTTATTCAGCTGCGTCTCGGTAACACAAGAAGGAGCCCAGTTGCATTCATATACTTGCCTGGCCATGGTGGAGTCTACAAAATAAGCGATCCCGGTTTGAGATTGTGTTGGGCACAAAATATACACTGATATGATCGGGGTCAAACCGAGGATAATTACATTCAAACTGAAGGACCGTGAAGCGATGGACTAGGGCTAAGGGATCCTGGCGGTTCAATAAGGGGACTAATGGTATATACCGATTTATTAACTTTTCCTATGGTAAGTTAAACCGCCTGATCTAAATATTGAAAACATTGGAGGTTCTGAAATGGCTAAGTATGCAGAAACAGGTTTCACAAAAGTTCCGTTACAACAATGGATCTAAGGTAGCTTCAGAAAAACAGAAAAAATATTCAAAGGCTTCAAAGCAGGGCGGAAGTGAATCAATGGGCAGATATACAGATGAGATCCACGGACTTTAACATGAGACTATAGGTGGATGCGGAAAGCTAAGTGGTATTCAGTACAAGGTTTTATAGATCCATACAGAGGCTAACACACGAACAGGAGCAGGCGACGAACATCGCAAGAACAAGGAACCCTAGAACAGATCTAGGTTAAGAAGAACAGAGGACTTACCAGAGCTCAGGAGGGTGCGGAAGATCACCGCAGTTTTCTGGTGCGTTCAGGTCGATGCAGCGGCCAAGGTCGAGGCTAAAGGCGACGGCGGCGGCGGAGCTCTGAAGCTGTCGACGCGAGGAAGACGAAGATGGGAAGGCAGGAAGGGAAAAAAGGAAATGACCCTTCGGTCCTATTTATAAGACAAAAGGACATGTGTCAGGCGCGACAAACCTGGGGCCACCGAACGGAGTTGTCGCCTCGATTTTCGCAACCTTATTAAAATGATGAGGTATTAGGAATACTTTCTTTATGACAGGTGACACACCCCGGTTTAACAGCAATTGGAGAAGATGACGTCAAGACGATTCAACAATTACCAGAAGATGATAAAAATGGAGATTTCTGCTAAGGATTGACATGGACACGTTCAAATCAATCTGGGGCCTAATGTTGGGGATATTACTACTGGGCGTAAACCGGCCTACCAGGGCCGGGTTAACTTCATCAGTAGTCCCAGAGCATTAAAGCCCAAGAAGATAGATGAAGGCCCAAGGCCGTAGTCGGTTCAACACTTGTAGCCGTAAACCGGCTTTGTATGTAAACTTGTATCATAAGTTAGGAATAAGGAGAGACCAACCCGGGTACGAATATGAACCGGAGATTGGGACTCTGTGAACCGATGGGCGTCACCCGTTTATATAAGGGGACGACCCGACAACGGTTCAAGGACAGACAATCACAACTCGAGACTTAGGCGAAGCTTGTTTGCTCCCTAGTCATCGAAACCCCATCAATTCCATCACAACTAGACGTTGGCTTTTACCTTCATCAAAGGGGCCGAACTAGTATAAACCATCTGTGTCCCTGTGTCCACTTTAACCCCTTCGAGTTAACTCGTTGCGATGGCTCCACGACTAAGTCATTTAGCTAGGACATCTGCCGTGACAAAACCACGACAGCACTGCTGATGTTACTAAGGAAGCATGTGTTGTCTAGCATGGTCGCACTCTCTGGACCTATTCCAACATCCGTTGTAGGGTATTCAGGATGGATACTAGTGTACTAGCGCCAACACCTTCTCCCTGGTTCAGTATTGAAAATCTTGGAGGAAACTTACTCTTCCTTGGACAAAACTATCCAATGATGGTGGAAGGCGATCCAGCTGATGTTGACACAACGTTACTAGCATTTATGAGAAGCAACTGTATCTATACCTCGGACATTGCTATTCTTTCCGGCCGTCCCAAAATGGGTCTTGACATAGGCCACTTCAGCCTGGATGATCAGTCCTGCGTTGGTCTCGAGATTGACAGTAGCTGTCCCTTCCTAGAGAATCACTTCTGGTTCAAAGCAAGCGTTTCCAACGCCGACGAGTGGTTGAGCTGAAGTTCATGTCATCGCTTTGTTATTTGTTGTGTGAGAAAAACTTTACTTTACTAGAATGTTTTGTTGGAAATGATCTATAATCCAATGTGTATCCCAGTTTGTCATTGTGGGTTGATGACTTGTTGTATGTAATCAATGGTACATTTGCATATGCGTCCATCAACTCACGCCTGCTAGTGGTGTCCATATGAACAGTGCTACTGATTTTAGTTGCAAAAATTAGATAGTGCTAGTGATTTTTAGCTGCATATTTTGACAAATCGCAGTGTTACAAGGTTGACAAATGGCAATGTTACTAGATAAACAAACGTCAATCTTTCCAGTTTGACAAATGGCAACATACCCGAAATGACAGATATGCAAATCTTACCCGATTGTTTGTACGTGATTGCACACGGGTCATGCAAAACAACCGTTTGCGTTGAAGGGATGCATAAATCCTGCTCGGCACATTTTCCCTTGGCTTCCTGGGGAAGCTATCGATTTGCATATGGGTGTTCTAACTAAAACGTTTGCGATGACTGTTTTATATTTAAAAACCATTGGTGTTTTTTTCAAAATAAAATCGTTTGATAGGTCTGTACATTGAGAGAAAAAAACGCAAGTTCGTTCAAACCATATCTTTCATTTAGTCACACTGCGAATTTATATTCATATGATCGTTGTCGTTATCGTCCTCCGGGACGCTGTTGTTGAAGTCTTCAAGGCAGCACACAATGTTATTCACTTGTAAATCAAACATCATGTCGTCGCGCGATTGACGGGCGGGGCGTGGGAGGACGGCAACTGGTGCTGCTGAGAGGTAGCGGTCGACGGTAGCGTCCCATGCTACTGAGGGAATGGGAGGCGAACAGTAAGGCCGCCCGTATTAAACAGCGGCTCGGGCGCCATTACTGGAGAGGAAGGCGGGCGGCCATGGAAGTCAAAGGACTTGCTTCCTAGTGAGCCTGCATAGTGTACAACTCGCACGCTTCCCAGTGAGCCTGCGCATTGGAAGACAGCTAGCACGCCTCTCGGTCAGCCTGTGCACCGGACTACGCTCGCACGCCTCCCGTTCTGTCAAGGTCAAGCAGTTGTTCACATGGCACCTCCTACAGCCATTAAAACCAAGACACGTGGCGTCACATGAATGGTTAACAAAACGCACATAGTTTGAATTATACAAACGTTTGAGATATTAAAGTGGAAACTATTTTTTCAAAATGCCTTTGTTGGCTGTCATTATTTGAGTGCGTCTTCTCTCGAAATGGACACGAAAAATGCCACAGCATGTTGAGTGCCGTTCCATGATAGCATGCCAAGTTTCATGAATTTCAGATGAGTACTGGATTTACTAGAATTTAAAAACCAGGCATCTCAATTTTTTGCCGGCAATCAACGGTGCCCCGGTGTTTGAAATTCATTCCCATTTGTTGCATGGGACCTAAGCATGCACCCAAGGACACAAATTTGATTTTTCAACCAATGTATATGCACTCGAGCATGTGCATGTAGTTCAAATTTGAATTATGCACATAATGCATTGAAAACTCAGTTAATGCATAAAAATGTACAAACGTACCCCGAAAAATCACAAAAGTTGACACAACACTCCTGTTGTTCTATGTTGCCACGAGAAAATTTTTGAAAGCAATAAGAGGCAACGGATATTGTTCCGTCCCCAAAGGTGGGGCGTTCCCTACCGAAACCATCAGGCTTGTTGTGAGAAGCTCTGGTTTGTGAGAAGCATATACCCAAACCTGCCCCAAATGGGACACATTTTTACCACGGCATGTTGATGCCGCTCCATGCTAGCATGCGAAGTTTCATGAATTTCAGACAAGTTTCGGATTTACTAGAATTTTAAAACCAGGCATCTCAATGTTTTGCCGGCAATCAACGGTGCTCTGGTGTTTGAAATTCATTCCCACTTCTTGCATGGGACCTAAGCATGCACCCAAGGACACAGATTAAATTTTCCAACCAATTTATATGCACTGAAGCATGTGCATGTAGTTCAAATTTGAATTATGCACACAAATGCATTCAAAATTCAGTTAGTGCATAAAAATGTCCAAACGAACCCCGAAAAATCACAAAAATTGACACAACAATCCTATTGTTCTATGTTGAGCATGCACCCAAGGACACAGATTCAATTTTTCAACCAATTTATATGCACTGAAGCATGTGCATGTAGTTCAAATTTGAATTATGCACACAAATGCATTGAAAATTCAGTTAGTGCATAAAAATGTCCAAACGAACCCCGAAAAATCACAAAAATTGACACAATAGTCCTATTGTTCTATGTTGACACGAGAAATTTTTGAAAGCAATAAGAGGCAATGGATATTGTTCCGTCCCCAAAGGTGGGAGGTTCCCTACCAAAACCATCAGGCTTGTTGTGAGAAGATCTGGTTTGTGAGAAGCATATACCCAAACCTGCCCCAAATGGGGCATTTTTTTACCACGGCATGTTGATGCTGCTCCATGATTGCATGCCAAGTTTCATCAATTTCAGACGAGTTTTGGATTTACTAGAATTTAAAAACCAGGCATCTCAATGTTTTTCCAGCAATCAACGGTGCCCTAGTGTTTGAAATTCATTTCCCATTTCTTGCATGGGACCTAAGCATGCACCCAAGGACACATATTTGATTTTTCAACCAATTTATATGCACTAGAGCATGTGCATGTAGTTCAAATTTGAATTATGCACATAAATGCATTGAAAACTCGGTTAATGCATAAAAATGTCCAAGCGAACCCCAAAAAATCACAAAAATTGACACAACACTCCTGTTGTTCTATGTTGACACGAGAAAAAATTTGAAAGCAATAAGAGGCAATGGATACCGTTTCGTCCGCAAAGGTGGGACGTTCCCTATCGAAACCATCATGCTTGTTGTGAGAAGCTCTGGTTTGTGAGAAGTTTATACCCGAACCTGCCCCAAATGGGACAAGTTTTTTACCACGGCGTGTTGATGCCGCTCCATGATAGCATGCCAAGTTTCATGAATTTCAGACGAGTTTTGGATTTACTAGAATTAAAAAAATAGGTATCTCAATGTTTCGCCGGCAATCAACAGTGCCCTTGTGTTTGAAATTCATTCCCATCTCTTGCATGGGACCTAGAAATTCACCCAAGGACACACATGTGATTTTTCAACCAACTTTGGTGCATTGGAGCATGTGCTTGTAGTTCAAATTTGAATTATGCACATAAAGTGCCTAGAAAACCTAGTTAATGTATAGAAAAGGCCAAAGGAACCCCGAAAAATTCATTCCATTTCTTGCATGTGACCTAAGCATGCACTGAAGGACACAAATTTGATTTTTCAACCAATTTGTATGCACCGGAGCATGTGCATGTAGTTTAATTTTGAATTGTGCACCTGAAATGGCTAGAAAACTAGTTTAATGTATAAAATGTCCAAACGACCCCTGAATAATTCCAACTCTTTTACGACACACATATATTTGCATGTTCACTGCAGATAAAAGGTCTAGCAATTAAAACAGTGTCCATTGCCGCTGTGACCCCATTTTGTAATTCAAATCAAGTAGATCCCACACAGTTTATTATCACCAACCGTGTGAGATGTAGTACAAAATATCTTGGAGCACCGTCGGTATATAGTATGCCTATGGCATACGCGAGAAGGTGCGTCGGCTACAGTCCACAGCTGGCGTGTCAAGCACACTAGCTCGCTCAACAAAAAATCCCGCCTCTGCATCCCTCGCAATCTCGAAAATATTACTGCCTCGTAATCTCAAAAACATCTACCGCCTGGAAGGTTTGTCCTTAATGTTTGATAGCATACGATTAGTATGTGCAGACCGTGTGCGATGTCTGTTACTCCCGCTCTGCTTCAGACCCTTGATTCAAATTTTTAGTAGCCCCGGCATTTTACTCCCGCCTCTGCATCCCTCACAATCTCAAAAATATATGCTTGCCCTTAATTCAAATTTTTAGTAGCCCCACCTTGTTACTCCCGCCTAGTAAAATTTTCAGTTGCCGCAGTATTTCCTCAAACACAACCTTGCCCCCCCCCCCGCCCCCTCCACACACACCCCAAAACCTCCGCTCACACAGACACACACATCCCCCGAAACCATTGGTAGGTCGCTGCCATCGCCGGCGCCTCCATCCTCAACCTCTGCTTGTGTGCCGGGGAGCCCGAGGAGCCAATGGACAAAAAGAGGTTTATCGCGGCCTTTTCGCCCGACGCCGGCGAGGTGGCCGCCGAGGTGTCCCCGTTGTCCTTCACAGGCCCGATCCGCCCGCCGCCACGCCCCTACGTCGGTTCCAGGACTTCCCTGTCTTCCCTCGGACCCGGCAGCCAACAAAGTCCTACCTCGGGGTCCGGCAGCGGCGGTGGGGGACGTGCGATGCTGAGATTACAGATCAAGAGACCCACACCCGTCGGTGGCTCAGTAGCTTCCACATGGCCGAGCTCACGACCATGGAGTACGACCTCTAGCAGGTCCGCTACCATGGCGCGGCGGCTAGGCTCAATTTCCCCTTCGGCACATGTTCGGTCAACCTCGTTCCACAGGAGCCAGGGGTGGTGAGCTTGGCTATGGCGCGGGAGGACCGCGAGGCGTGGGAGCGCCTCGAGGCCGAGGCCGCCGCCGAGGCCTACATGCAAGAGCTCCGCCGGCAGCACCCAGAGCTCGTGGAGGCAGAGCGGGCAATCTTTGCCGGCGTGGAGGGCGGCGAGGTTATCGTGCTCTCCTCCGAAGACGAGGTCAAAGGCGGCAAGGACGGCAGCGCGGAGGGCGGCGAGGTTATCGCGCTCTCCTCCGATGACGAGGTCGAAGGCGGCGGCGACGACGGCGCGAAGGGCATCGAGGTGGGCCCCGAGGATGAGGAGATCGATGTCGACGAGTGGAGGAGTGCCTTCCCCAATGACCCCGACGATGGTACCAGCCCGGACCCGGCTCGCGGCACACCGTACATGACGAGGAAGGATTGGCTCGACCTCTACTTCAACCGAAAGTAGTTTAGCTTAGTTTAAATTTATGTTTTATGTTCAGTTATGCAAAACTATCTATGTTTATGTTTGAATGCATGCTACTTTTGGTTGAACCTACTTTGAACTTGATCAAATTGAAGTTACAACCTTAAGTTTAGGGGATCAACTAGAAAAGGCCAAAAATTGCTGGAGTATATATATATCCACTAAGGGTTTTAGTCCTTTAACTTTTTAAGGATCGCCTAGAGATGTCCTTATGACTTGTTTATTTCAGTTATTCACAATGTGATGCTCTATATGTGCAACTATTTGCCGTGTAGTTCAATTTCATCAATAACAGTTTCAACAATACCACTATGAATTACGATATTTGGTTGTTGTTAAGGATATTGCAGTTAACATGCCTTTTCGTTTTTCAATTGTTGTTTAGCAACATGCATTGTACTGAATGACTAAATATGCAATCCCAGGCTACATAGCAATAAGGAAGAGTGTTACCTTAATGTTCTGATGATGTCTAGATATACATGTAATAAAATCTTATATAATGGGATGGAGGGAGTGTTGTACTACATCATTTTGCAATTGTTATTTAGCTTCTAATATTAACTTGGTGCTTTTAGGTACACATGTCATTGCCAAAGATCCACACTTCGACACTTCTGCATATGGGGCAATGAGATAATCATGAACCAGCATCAAGTGAGGAAACTGATAAAGATTGTTCTTAAAATGGGTCAAAAGATGTCAATCGAACTATTTGTTTACACCTTATGCAAGACAATAGTGAACTACGGGATGGTAAGTAAGAACCATGTAGCCTTCTTTTTACTGCCTGTAATGAGTTGTGTTAGATGACAATATCTGAATCTTTTTCTTTTGCAGTGGATCCTGAAGCAGTTTACTCAAGATTACCTCTCAAACTACATGATTGGCGGCCGGCATCACAGGGGGTTGGACTAGAGTCCTGCATGCCTTCTGCATCCGGCAGAGCACAATAGGGCCATTCTGCTTCACCTTGTTCAGCAACTGGAATGTCTGTCGCCTCTTTCTTTACCATCTGTAATAGTACAAGTATAGAACACCGGTACATCATTCTTTATTTAGTGCTTATGTAATTATAAAACATATGTACCTTTGAATCGAATAATGCATTGGTTGTTTGAACCTGATGGATATGAATAAAGCTATAGCCTACTTTCAAGTTTAAATTAGGTACAATTTAGAAATAGCAGCAATTAAAATAGGGCGAAATTACGTTGTGTAGGTCATTACGGCACACACGGTTGGTACAACACAAACGTTTGCGATATACACCATAATCCGAGACGGTTCGCAGAGAGGAAACATGTGCAAGCATGCACACATTTGCCGTTTGCAAAGTCTGTGTGATGTCAGACACTATCACATATGGTGCGGGAAAACTAAATGTGTGTGATTGTCTACCTATCGTACACAGTTTATAATCCTAAACTTTTTGTGATGTTGTCAGTGTCAAAACCGGCGGATCTCGGGTAGGGGGTCCCGAACTGTGTGTCTAGGATCGATGGTAACAGGAGACGGGGGACACAATATTTACCCAGGTTCGGGCCCTCTCTATGGAGGTAATACCTTCCTACTTGATTGATCTTGATGAATATGAGTATTACAAGAGTTGATCTAACACGAGATCGTAATGGCTAAAACCCTAGAAGTCTAGCCTGTCTGGCTATGATTGAATATATGTTTTCGGACTAAGACCTCCGGTTTATATAGACACCGGAGGGGACTAGGGTTGTACAAAGTTGGTTACAGAGAAAGGAATCTTCATATTTGGTCGCCAAGCTTGCCTTCCATGCCTAGGAGTCCCATCCGGACACGGGAGAGAGTCTTCGGCCTTGTATCTTCACAGCCCATTAGTCCGGCCCATGTCCAACAGGCCGGACGCCCGAGGACCCCTTAGTCCAGGACTCCCTGAGTAGCCCCTGAACCAGGCTTCAATGACGAGGTGTCCAGCGCGCAGATTGTCTTCGACATTGCAAGGCGGGTTCCCCTTTCCGAATACTCCAAGATAGTCTTCAGATGTAATTAACATGTCTGGATCTGCAACACAAGTTCCCACACAACCGCAGAGAGTATAATATTTCACAAGTCCAATTCGCTGACAACTTTTTGTAATATGACATCACGTCTACCCGGTCTTTATTTCGAGCCGTTTTCATCTGCTGTTCCACGTTTTGAGACGCGGTTTTCACTGGCACGTCTTGTCAAAGCAGAGATCGTGTCCCCTTATTGTGGGATCTGGAGGGCCAGGCAAGTGGATGGCCTCCTCCGTAAAGGAGAAGGACATCACAGAGCTTCGGGCAGCCTGGTATCTGGCGGAGGAAATTGCCCACCATCTTCCGGCGAAGGGGCAAGTCGTCCCTACACCGAAGCCCAACGAGAGGGTGGTGTTCATACCTCATTTCGTTCGTGGGTTAGGGTTTCCACTCCACCCTTTTGTCCGCGGACTGATGTTCTATTATGGGCTAGATTTCCACGATCTAGCCCCAAACTCTTTCATCAACATCTCGGCATTCATTGTCGTGTGCGAGGCCTTCCTCCGCATACCTCCCCACTTCAGACTGTGGCTCAAGATCTTCAATGTGAAGCCGAAGGTGGTGGATGGCCAACATGCAGAGTGCAGAGGAGCCATGGTGAGCAAGATGCCCAACGTCACATGGCCCAAAGGTACCTTTGTGGAGACTGTCAAGGAGTGGCAGAAGTTGTGGTTCTATATCACAGAGCCCCGCGACGCTACCTGGGCCGCAGCTTCTGAATTCATGTCTGGAGCCCCAATGCGGCTCACCTCCTGGATAGAGAAGGGACCAAACTGGTCTTCGTCGGACGAGCTGACGGCGCTGCAAATGCGCATCCAAAGCATGGTGGATAAAAACATCAAGCTTGTCGACGTGATCCAGGTGATGCTGGTTCACTGGATCCTCCCATGCCAAAGCCGAACTTACCCTTTATGGGAATTCGATCCGGAGAAGCACCAAACCCTGGAAAGGCTCTTCGGAACTACTCACGAAGATGCCTGGAAATTGCTCTTCAAGGACAATGAAACACCGCCGGCCATAGAATCGGACCGCGGGCACGATCTTGCCCATCCCGCCAGTGCGGTAAGTCTTTCACGTCTCCAGGTGTATCCTCTACTTGCTTGTTTCAAGGAAGACATCTTACTATTTCATTTTCTCAGGTATGGACAGAGAAAGCGGAGCGGTTTCGATGTTCGGCTCCGCTGCTCGAGGAACCAGTAATCCCGCTCCCGGCAAAGATGCTGGTCCCAGCGCCCTATCAGGCGCCGGAGAAGAAGGCCAAGAAGAAGGCCAAGGGGGTTCGGAGTGGCCCCCGCCGAAAGGGAGCTTCGAACGTGTCGTCCAAGGACAAGACTCACTCCTCCGCCACCGAAGACGACGACGAGGAGGAGTAAGAAAGCACCTCTCCCCTGATGGGGGGAGGAAGAAGAGGTCTGCCTCCACAAATCTGGAGGCGGAGGCGCCCAAGAGGGGGAAGGGCTCCCTCGTGGATAACTCCGCGTGGGACGTTGACAGCAGCCCGGAGCGACCCCCCGAAACAAGCCCCTGGCCGCATCGTGACTATTAGAAACCCGCATATGTCCATGTGTCCGGCCTCTCTGCTTCATGGTATTAATATGTTCAATTATGCTATCGCAGTCCGGCACATGATAGCTCCCAGGATCCTCATCGGGAGGTTCGCTGGATTCGAAGGCGATGGCCAGCGAGTCGCCGCCGGCCGCTCACTCTCCCCAAGCCAAGGGTGACACCGAGGTGCTATCCCAGAGGACCTTCCCCGGCCAGGGGGAGGTTCAGGAGCCCGTCAGGGTGGCGCGAGAGGGCGAAACCTTGGCCGCCAGAAACATGGGGGAGCAGATCCTCATGGACACTGGTGATGGGGGCCATGCATAGTTCGGCGCCCAACCGAATACGGTTCCGGAGACCTATATGGCTCCGGAATCCGGCGAGCAACCTCCTTCGAAAGAGGGGGGTGTGCCTATTCCGCCGGTGACCTCTGTCCAACCAGAGGCACCGGATAATCTGCTGGAAGCGCTACGAGGCGCTTCCATTGTGGATGAACAATGTATCCTTATGGCTACGGTGATTGAGAGGGTTCAGTCCGACAAGAGCGGACTAACCGAAGCCTGCAGCAACGTGCTGAGGTTTTGAGGTAAGTGATACATCTCCAACGTATCTATAATTTTTGATTGCTCCATGCTATATTATCTACTGTTTTGGACTACATTGGGCTTTATTTTCCATTTTTATATTACTTTTGGGACTAACCTATTAATCGGAGGCCCAGCCCAGAATTGCTGTTTTTTGCCTATTTCAGTGTTTCGAAGAAACGGGATATCAAATGGAGTCCAAACGGAATGAAACCTTCGGGAACGTGATTTTCTCATCAGATGTGATCCAGGAAACTTGGACCCTCCGTCAAGAAAGCCACGAGGTGGTCACGAGGGTGGAGGGCGCCCCGCCCCCCTAGGGCGCGCCCCCTGCCTCGTGGGCCCCTCAAAGCTCCACCGACGTACTCCTTCCTCCTATATATACCTACATACCCCCAAACGATCAGATACGGAGCCAAAAACCTAATTCCACCGCCGCAACTTTCTGTATCCATGAGATCCCATCTTGGGGCCTGTTCCGGAGCTCCGCCGGAAGGGGAATCGATCACGGAGGGCTTCTACGTCATCACAATAGCCTCTCCGATGAAGTGTGAGTAGTTTACCTCAGACCTTCGGGTCCATAGTTAGTAGCTAGATGGCTTCTTCTCTCTTTTTGGATCTCAATACAAAGTTCTCCCCCTCTCTCGTGGAGATCTATTCGATGTAATCTTCTTTTTGCAGTGTGTTTGTTGAGACCGATGAATTGTGGGTTTATGATCAAGATTATCTATGAACAATATTTGAATCTTCTCTGAATTCTTTTATGCATGATTGGTTATCTTTGCAAGTCTCTTCGAATTATCAGTTTGGTTTGGCCTACTAGATTGGTTTTTCTTGCAATGGGAGAAGTGCTTAGCTTTGGGTTCAATCTTGTGGTGTCCTTACCCAGTGACAGAAGGGGCAGAAAGGCACGTATTGTATTGTTGCCATCGAGGATAACAAGATGGGATATTTATCATATTGCATGAATTTATTCCTCTACATCATGTCATCTTGCTTAAGGCGTTACTCTGTTTTCGTTAACTTAATACTCTAGATGCATGCTGGATAGCGGTCGATGAGTGGAGTAATAGTAGTAGATGCAAGAAGGATTCGGTCTATTTGTCTCAGACGTGATGCATATATACATGATCATACCTAGATATTCTCATAACTATGCTCAGTTCTGTCAATTGCTCAACAGTAATGTGTTCACCCACCGTAGAAATACTTATGCTCTTGAGAGAAGCCACTAGTGAAACCTATGGCCCCCGGGTCTATTCTCATCATATCGATCTCCAATCACTTTATTATTTCTTTGCTTTTTACTTTGCCTTTTATTTTACCTTGCATCTTTATATCAAAAATACCAAAAATATTATCTACCATCTCTATCAGATCTCACTCTCGTAAGTGACCGTGAAGGGATTGACAACCCCTAATCGCGTTGGTTGTGTTGAGCTATTGTTTTGTGTAGGTACGAGGGGCTCGTGCGTGGCCTCCTACTGGATTGATACCTTGGTTCTCAAAAACTGAGGGAAATACTTACGCTACTTTGCTGCATCATCCTCTCCTCTTCGGGGAAATCCAACGCAGTGCTCAAGAGGTAGCAAGAAGAATTTATGGCGCCGTTGCCGGGGAGTCTACCAAAATTCAACATACCAAGTACCCATCACAGTCCCTATCTCTCACACTACATTATTTTCCATTTGCCTCTCATTTTCCTCTCCCCCACTTCACCCTTGCAGTTTTATTCGCCCTCTCTTTTCTGTTTGCCTTTTTCTCGCTTGCTCTTTGTTTGCTCGTGTGTTGGATTACTTGTTTGTCACGATGGCTCAAGATAATACCAAATTGAATGACTGTACCAATACCAACAATAATGATTTCCTTAGCACTCCTCTTGCTCCTCTTGCCAATACTATCTTGTGAAACCGATACTGCTTTGTTGAATCTTGTTATGAAAGATCAATTCGCCGGCCTTCCTAGTGAAGATGCCGCTACTCATCTAAATAGCTTCGTTGATTTATGTGATATGCAAAAGAAGAAAGGTGTCGATAATGATATTGTTAAATTGAAGCTATTTCCTTTTTCGCTTAGAGATCGTGCTAAAGCTTGGTTTTCATCTTTGCCTAAAAATAGTATTGATTCTCGGAACAAGTGCAAAGATGCTTTTATCTCTAAGTATTTTCCTCCCGCTAAGATCATCTCTCTTAGAAACGATATTATGAATTTTAAGCAACTTGATCATGAACATGTTGCACAAGCTTGGGAGAGAATGAAATTAATGATACGTAATTGCCCTACTCATGGTTTGAATTTGTGGATGATTATACAAAAATTTTATGCCGGATTGAATTTTGCTTCTAGAAATCTTTTAGATTTGGCCGCGGGAGGCACTTTTAGGGAAATCACTTTAGGAGATGCTACTAAACTCCTAGATAATATTATGGTTAATTATTCTCAATGGCACACTGAAAGATCTACTAATAAAAAAGTGCATGCGATAGAAGAAATCAATGTTTTGAGTGGAAAGATGGATGAACTTATGAAATTATTTGCTAATAAGAGTGTTTCTTCTGATCCTAATTATATGACTTTGTGTACTTTGATTGAGAATAATAATCAAACTATGGATGTGAATTTTGTTGGTAGGAATAATTTTGGTAACAACGCGTATAGAGGAAATTTTAATCCTAGGCCTTATCCTAGTAATCCTTCTAATAATTATGGAAATTCCTACAACAACTCTTATGGAAATTTTTATAAGATGCCCTCTGAATTTGAGAATAGTGTTAAAGAGTTTATGAATTCACAAAAGAATTTTAATGCTTTGCTTGAAGAGTAATTACTTAAAGTTGATGAATTGGCTAGGAACGTTGATAGAATTTCTCTTGATGTTGATTCTTTAAAGCTTAGATCTATTCCTCCTAAGCATGATATCAATGAGTCTCTCAAATCCATAAGAATTTCCATTGATGAGTGCAAGGAAAGAACTGCTAGGATGCGTGCTATGAAAGATGCCTTTATTAAAGCGTGTTCTTCCAATTCCTATGAAAATCAAGATGAAGATCTAAAATTTATTGATGTGTCCCCTATCAAATATTTGTTTTGCAATATGAATCTTGATGAAACTGAATATGATACACCTTTACCAAGGAGACATTCCAAAAATTCGGAGTATTTAGATCTTGATGATGAAATTGATAAAAGTGGGATTGAAAAGACTAAAACCCTAGATGTTGCTAAACCCAGTATTTTGGATTTCAAGGAATTTAATTATGGAAGTTGCTCTTTAATTGATTGTATTTCCTTGTTGCAATCCATGCTAAATTATCCTCATGCTTATAGTCAAAATAAAGCGTTTACTAAACATATCGTTGATGCCTTGATGCAATCTTATGAAGAAACACTTGAGTTGGAGTTTCTATCCCTAGGAAACTTTATGATGAGTGGGAACCAACTATAAAAATTAAGATCAAGGATCATGAATTTTATGCTTTATGTGATTTGCGTACTAGTGTCTCCACTATTCCCAAAACTTTGTGTGATTTGCTAGATTTCCATGATTTTGATGATTGCTCTCTAAACTTGCATCTTGCGGATTCCACTATTAAGAGACCTATGGGAAGAATTAATGATGTTCTTATTGTTGCAAATAGGAATTATGTGCCCGTAGATTTTATCGTTCTTGATATAGATTGCAATCCTTCTTGCCCTATTATTCTTGGTAGACCTTTCCTTAGAACGATTGGTGTGATTATTGATATGAAGGAAGGGAATATTAGATTCCAATTTCCATTAAAGAAGGGCATGGAACACTTCCCTAGGAATAAAATAAAACTACCATATGAATCTATCATGAGAGCCACTTGTGGATTGCCTACCAAAGATGGCAATACCTAGATCTATCCTTGCTTTTATGCCTAGCTAGGGGCGTTAAACGATAGCGCTTGTTGGGAGGCAACCCAATTTTATTTTATTTTATTTGTTTTTGCTTCTGTTAGTAATAAATAATCCATCTACCTTCTGTTTAGATGTGGTTTTATCTTTTAATTAGTGTTTGTGCCAGGTTAAACCTATAGGATCTTCTTGGATGATAGTTATTTGATCTTGCTGTAATTTCCAGAAACTTTGTGCTCAGTACCCGAATTTTTAAAAATCACCAGAACGTGATAAAATATTGATTCTAATTTATGCTGATCAATAAACAAATTTCCCAGGTCTTCCTATTTTGTCTGATTTTTTGGAGTTCCAGAAGTTTGCGTTAGTCACATATTACTACAGACTGTTCTGTTTTTGACAGATTCTGTTTTTCATGTGTTGTTTGCTTATTTTCATGAATCTATGGCTATTAAAATAGTTTATAATCCATAGAGAAGTTGGAATACAGTAGGATTAACACCAATATAAATAAAGAATGAGTTCATTACAGTACCTTGAAGTGGTCTTTTGTTTTCTTTCGCTAACGGAGCTCACGAGATTTCTGTTGAGTTTTGTGTTGTGAAGTTTTCAAGTTTTGGGTGAAATATTTTGATGGATTATGGAACAAGGAGTGGCAAGAGCCTAAGCTTGGGATGCCCATGGAACCCCCAAGATAATCCAAGGACACCAAAAAGTCAAAGCTTGGGGATGCCCCGGAAGGCATCCCCTCTTTCGTCTACTTCCATCGGTAATTTTACTTGGAGCTATATTTTTATTCACCACATGATATGTGTTTTGCTTGGAGCGTCTTGTATGATTTGAGTCTTTGCTTTTTAGTTTACCACAATCATCCTTTCTTTACACACCTTTTGATAGAGCCATACATGAATTGGAATTTGTTAGTATACTCTATGTGCTTCACTTATATCTTTTGAGCTATATAGTTTTGCTCTAGTGCTTCACTTAGATCTTTTTTAGCACAATGGTGGATTTGTTTTAAAGAAACTATTGATCTCTCATGCTTCACTTAGATTATTTTGAGAGTCTTAAATGGCATGGTAAATTGCTTAATAATAATATACTTGGTATTCAAGATTTGTAAAACTTTCTTTTGAGTGCGTTGAATACTAAGAAAAGTTTGATGCTTGATAATTGTTTTGAGATATGAAGATGGTGATATTAGAGTCATGCTACTTGAGTAGTTGTGAATTTGAGGAATACTTGTGTTAAAGTTTGTGATTCCTGTAGCATGCACGTGTGGTGAACCGTTATGTGATGAAGTCGGAGCATGATTTATTTATTGATTGTCTTCCTTATGAGTGGCGGTCGGGGACGAGCGATGGTCTTTTCCTACCAATCTATCCCCCTAGGAGCATGCGCATAATACTTTGCTTTGATAACTTCTAGATTTTTGCAATAAGTATATGAGTTATTTATGACTAATGTTGAGTCCATGGATTATACGCACTTTTTCCATCCTTCCACCATTGCTAGTCTCTCTAATACCGCGCACTTTTGGCCGGTATCATACACCCACCATAAACCTTCCTGAAAACAGCCACCATACCTACCGATCATGGCATTTCCATAGTCATTCTGAGATATATTGCCATGCAACTTTCCACTGTTCCGTTTATTATGACACGCTCCATCATTGTCATATTGCTAGCATGATCATGTAGTTGACATCGTATTTGTGGCAAAGCCACCGTTCATAATTCTTTCATACATGTCAGTCTTGATTCATTGCATATCCTGGTACACCGCCGGAGGCATTCACATAGAGTCATATTTTGTTCTAAGTATTGAGTTGTAATTGGTGAGTTGTAAGACAATAAAAGTGTGATGATCATCATTTTTAGAGCATTGTCCCAAGTGAGGGAAGGATGATGGAGACTATGATTCCCCCACAAGTCGGGATGAGACTCCGGACGAAAAATAAAAAAATAAAAAGAAAGAAAAGAGGCCATAAAAAAGAAAAAAGAAAAAAAGGGCCCAAATAAAAAAAGAGAGAAAAAGAGAGAAGGGACAATGTTAATATCCTTTTACCACACTTGTGCTTCAAAGTAGCACCATGATCTTCAAGATAGAGAGTCTCTAATTTTGTCACTTTCATATACTAGTGGGAATTTTTCATTATAGAACTTGGCTTGTATATTCCAATGATGGGCTTCCTCAAATTCCCTAGGTCTTCGTGACGGTCATCTCGGCCATCTCCTTCTTGCTTCGGCAGTGAGCAGCCTGTTCGGCTCTCAGCTCTTCAAGGGCCTTCTCGGCAGTCGCGTCCCTTTCTTTGGCTTGTTCCTTAGCCCGGGCAAGTTCCGCCCGAAGACTCTCCACAACGGCCGCACCATCTGCGTCAAGCATACACATTGTAAGATAGTGGCATAAAGCTCCTCTTACCAGGTGCCGCCCAAGGAATTACATACCTTGAGCCTCATCAAGCCGCTTGTTGACGAGCTTGATGTCGGCATCTGTCACGTCCAGTTGCCGCTTTAGTTCGGCAAAATCATCAGTTCGGCTCGATTCCGGACACCTCGCCACCTACATTTGAAGGCGACGTTTTAGACCTGGGATTACGATCCTCTGCACGCCGTCACTTCTGACAACGCACAGAGTCTCAGGGGCTACTATCTACATAGGACGCATCTTATTTATGCGCAACTGACAAAAGTGTACATTATCTAAGGTACCTCAAAACCCATCAGCAAACTTCTGACGGCCTCATGCAATCCGCTTTCCGCGGACGAAATCCTTCCAATCACCGTGCCCATCAATGCACAATGCTCCTTTGAGATAGAAGCTCGCCCCAGCAGATTCATCAGCTCCTCCGACCGTGCACCGGATGATGCCGGACTCGTCCTATGGCCTCAATCTAAGGCCGGACGCGGAGAACCTTGGGGGGGCCATATGGCTACCTTCCGCCCCTGCCTGATTCGGAGAAACCCTCCGCGACGACACCTCAGGTTCGCCCGCCTCGCTAGGCGGTACGGCAGAGGGAGGTTTTCCGCTCTCCATCATCTTCGGAAGAAGATCCCCCGAAGACGAGCTCTGCTGAGAAGGGCTGAGGTCCGAACTACAAGGTAAAATTTCGGTTAATCTTCTCAGATTTAAAGCAAGGATCCTTCTCTCAAAAAAGACAGTCTTTCTCTACTTACGGCTCGCTAGAGGGCTGATCCCTTTGAGGGCATAGTTCGGCCGAGGACCCCCCCCCCCCCGGCATCGGACCCTCTGACGAGGATTTTCCCCCCCGCTTTGAGGCCATGGTCTCCGGGTCATCAGAGGCGGCCCTCTTCTTCCCCTTAGGAGAGGAATTGTCGGTTCCTCCCTTCGGCACAGCCTCCTTTGAGGAGGCCATAGTTGCCTTGTCCTCTCCCTCACTTCCCTCCAGAGGCACAATCTTCAACATCCTGACTAGCACGGGATCCGGCCTGGTCTCAGGAAGGGGAGCCGGACACCTGATCAGCTTTGCTTTCACTATCCACTCCTGTTTAAAAAGGATAGCCCTTTTAGGGGTGAATCTATGACAATTATATGGATAGCGAGTCCGGGCACAAGGTTACTTACTTGAGTATCCGGGCGATTGCAGCTTAGACCTGCGTCCTCGGTCAAATCCGGACACATTGCTTGTGATCCGAAGAACAATTTATACATCTCCACGGGTGTTACGCCTGTAAAATGTTGGAGAGCTCGTGGTCCCTCCGGATTAAACTCCCATAAACGAAGGGAGCGACGTTTGCCGGGCAGGGTTCAGTGGATCAGCATGACTTGCGTCACTTTGACCAGGCTGAGGTCTCTTTCCAAGAGATCCCTGATACGGCCCTGCAACAAAGGCACGTCTTGAGATGGCCCCCAGTCTAGGCCTTTATTGACCCATGACCCTAGCTGTTGTGGGGGACCCAAGCGAAAGGCAGGCGGCGCCACCCATTTGGTGCCCCTGGGAGCGGTGATATAGAACCACTCCCGTTGCCACAAGCCGAGCTCCTCTTGAAAAGAGCCCTCGGGCCATGGAGCATCAGCATTCTTACTTATAACAGCTCCTCCGCACTCTACGTGTCGTCCCTCGATCATCTTCGGCTCCACTTTAAAGGTCTTGAGCCATAATCCGAAGTGAGGGGTAACACGGAGGAACGCTTGACACACGACGATGAATGAGGAAATGTGGAGGATGGACTCCGAGGCTAAGTCGTGAAATTCCAGCCCATAATAGAATAACAGCCCCCTCACAAAGGGATCCATTGGGAAGCCTAACCCCCGAAGTAAGTGAGATATGAACACCACACTCTCACCAGGCTGGGGACTGGGAAACGCCTGCCCTTGAGCAGGCAACCTATGCAAAATTTCACCGGTCAAGAACTTAGCCTCTCTCAACTTTAGCACGTCCTCCTCCGTGACGGAGGTGGGCATCCACCGGCCTTGAAGGTCGGAACCGGACATTGTTGAAGGTCCGAAGCGCCTGGAATCTGGGGCCTAGGGTGTTGGAATTCGAGGCGACGGGCGAACTAGTTTGAGATTGGAAAAAAGGAGTAAGGCCTTGGTCTCTTTATAAGAGGTTGAATACCAAGAGCCCTCCCCGTGACCGTTTGGGACTCACTTTTAATCGAGAAAACCTGCTAAGCGGGCACGATTGGGTTACCCACATCTCTATTGATGAGAATCCCGTAAATAAAGGGGACACGATCTCTGCTTTGACAAGACGTGCCAAGGAAACTGCCTCGCAAAACGCGCTAAGGTGGAGAAATGAAAACGATTCGAATAAAGGCTTGGCCGCAGTGTGATGTCACGCTACGGAATACGTCAGCAGATTAGATTTGTGTTAATTTTATTCTCTCTATGGCAATATGTGGAAACTTGTTTTGCAGAGTCGGACACTATTCTTGGTGTTTACAATCTTTTATGAAGAACTTGGAGGAGGAACCCGCCTTGCAATGCCGAAGACAAACTGCGCGCCAGACTCGTCGTCATTAAAGCCTGGTTCAGGGGCTACTGAGGGAGTCCTGGATTAGGGGGTGTCCAGATAGCCGGACTATACCTTCAACCGGACTCCTGGACTATGAAGATACAAGATTGAAGACTTCGTCCCGTGTCCGGATGGGGATTTCCTTGGCGTGGAAGGCAAGCTTGGCGATGCGGATATTTGGATCTCCTACCATTGTAACCGACTTTGTGTAACCCTAACCCTATCCGGTGTCTATATAAACCGGAGGGTTTTTAGTCCGTAGGACAACAACTCCAACATACAACAATCATACCATAGGCTAGCTTCTAGGGTTTAGCCTCCTTGATCTCGTGGTAGATCTACTCTTGTACTACCCGTATCATCAATATTAATCAAGCAGGACATAGGGTTTTACCTCCATCGAGAGGGCCCGAACTTGGGTAAAACTTTGTGTCCCTTGTCTCCTGTTACCATCCGCCTAGACGCACAGTTCAGGACCCCCTACCCGAGATCCGCCGGTTTTGACACCAACAATGGCCAAGTGACACGTCTCCAACGTATCTATATTTTTTTATTGCTCCATGCTATATTATCTACTGTTTTTGACATTATTGGGCTTTATTATCCACTTTTATATTATTTTTGGGACTAACCTATTAACCGGAGGCCTAGCCCAGAATTGCTATTTTTTTGCCTATTTCAGAGTTTCGAAGAAAAGGAATATCAAACGGAGTCCAAACGGAATGAAACCTTCGGGAACGTGATTTTCTCACCGAACATGATCTAGGAGACTTGGACCCTACGTCAAGAAAGAAAGGAGGAAGGCACGAGGTAGGGTGCGCGCCCTCGATCCTCGTGGGCCCCCTGTTGCTCCACCGACGTACTCCTTCCTCCTATATATACCTACGTACCCCCAAACGATCAGATACGGAGCCAAAAACCTAATTCCACCGCCGCAACCTTCTGTACCCACGAGATCCCATCTTAGGGTCTGTTTCGGAGCTCTGCCGGAGGGGGCATCCATCACGGAGGGCTTCTACATCAACACCATAGCCTCTCCGATGAAGTGTGAGTAGTTTACTTCAGACCTTCGGTCCATAGTTAGTAGCTAGATGGCTTTTTCTCTCTTTTTGGATCTCAATACAATGTTCTCCCCCTCTCTCGTGGAGATCTATTTAATGTAATCTTCTTTTTGCGGTGTGTTTGTTGAGACCGATGAATTGTGGGTTTATGATCAAGATTATCTATGAACAATATTTGAATCTTCTCTGAATTCTTTTATGTATGATTGGTTATCTTTGCAAGTCTCTTCGAATTATCAATTTGGTTTGGCCTACTAGATTGGTTTTTCTTGCAATGGGAGAAGTGCTTAGCTTTGGGTTCAATCTTGTGGTGTCCTTTCCCAGTGACAGTAGGGGCAGCAAGGCACGTATTGTATTGTTGCCATCGAGGATAACAAGATGGTTTTTTTAATCATATTGCATGAATTTATCCCTCTACATCATGTCATCTTGCTTAAGGCATTACTCTGTTTTCTTGAATTTAATACTCTAGATGCATGCTGGATAGCGGTCGATGAGTGGAGTAATAGTAGTGCAGGCAGGAGTTGGTCTACTTGTCTCGGACGTGATGCCTATATACATGATCATACCTAGATATTCTCATAACTATGCTCAATTCTGTCAATGGCTCAACAGTAATTCGTTCACCCACCGTAAAATACTTATGCTCTTGAGAGAAGCCACTAGTGAAATCTATGGCCCCTGGGTCTATCTTCATCATATTAATATTCCAACACTTAGTTATTTCCTTTTCTTTTTTACTTTGCTTTTATTTTACTTTGCATCTTTATCACAAAAATACCAAAAATATTATCCTATCAGATCTCACTCGCGTAAGTGACCGTGAAGGGATTGACAACCCCTTATCGCGTTGGTTGCGAGAAGTTATTTGTTTTGTGCAGGTGTGAGGGACTCGCGCGTAGCCTCCTACTAGATTGATACCTTGGTTCTCAAAACTGAGGGAAAAACTTACGCTATTGTGCTGCATCACCTTTCCTCTTCAAATAAATCCAACGCAGTGCTCAAGAGTTAGCAAGAAGGATTTTTGGCACCGTTGCCGGGGAGTCTACGCAAAAGTCAACATACCAAGTACCCATCACAATCCCTTATCTCCAGCATTACATTATTTGCCATTTGCCTCTCGTTTTCCTGTCCCCAACTTCACCCTTGCCGTTTTATTCGCCCTCTCTTTTCCGTTTGCCTTTTTTCGCTCACTTTTCCCTCGCCATGCCGGAACCAAAAAGATTTGGGGGTTCTCTCCTGAGTTCTAGTGCTTTAGACAATCCTGTTATCTTATCTAAACTCATGAATAAAAATATTATGGAAAAACCTGCCGGATTTATCAATGAAAACCTTAGCAATTTTGATGAACAAGATTCTGGAATATTTTGTTATCTACTTGATGAATCTTTGAAAGATGCTTGGGATAGGCTATTAAAGATTCGTGCTAACTATGTACCTCAATACCAAATTAAGGTTTACTTAAAAGGCTTTTATGTTGGGTTGCCCGCGTCATTCAAACAATTCTTGGATTCTATTTTTGTATAGGGTTTTCTTGAAGGGGACCCCATAGACACCTATGAAAAGATGAAAACTATATTTGGGCATCCCATTAACGAGAAAGTCGAAATTACTTCTCTTTTGCTTTCTTACCAGAACGAATCTATCAAAGAGATAAAAACTAGCCTAGATGCCAATTTCCGCATCATACTTAATATTTCTTCTACCATTAATGGCCATGTACTTTGTCAAAATAGAAAGATTAATTCCATAGATAGCAAGTTTGCTCTCTTCTTCCCTAAAACCAAAGATGGCAATACCTAGATCTATCCTTGCTTTTATGCCTAGCTAGGGGCGTTAAACGATAGCGCTTGTTGGGAGGCAACCCAATTTTATTTTTAGTTTTTTTGCTTTTCCTTCTGTTTAGGAATAAATATTTATTCTAGCCTTTGTTTAGATGTGTTTTTATGTTTTAATTAGTGTTTGTGCCAATTTAAACCTATAGGATCTTCTTGGATGATAGTTATTTGATCTTGCTGTAATTTCCAGAAACTTTATGTTCACGAAAACAATTGTTACAGATCCAGAACGTGATAAAATAGTGATTCCAATTGCTTCTGATCAATAAAAACATTGCCTAGGTCGTCCAATTTTGACTGATTTTTTGGAGTTCCAGAAGTTTGCGTTAGTTACAGATTACTACAGATTGTTCTGTTTTTGACAGATTCTGTTTTTCGTGTGTTGTTTGCTTATTTTGATGAATCTATGGCTAGTAAAATAGTTTATAAACCATAGAGTAGTTGGAACACAGTAGGTTTAACACCAATATAAATAAAGAATGAGTTCATTACAGTACCTTGAAGTGGTCTTTTGTTTTCTTTCGCTAACGGAGCTCACGAGATTTCTGTTAAGTTTTGTGTTGTGAAGTTTTCAAGTTTTGGGTGAAATCTTTTGATGGATTATGGAACAAGGAGTGGCAAGATCCTAAGCTTGGGGATGCCCATGGCACCCCCAAGATAATATATGGACACCAAAAAGTCAAAGCTTGGGGATGCCCCAGAAGGCATCCCCTCTTTCGTCTACTTCCATCGGTAACTTTACTTGGAGCTATATTTTTATTCACCACATGATATGTGTTTTGCTTGGAGCGTCTTGTATGATTTGAGTCTTTGCTTTTTAGTTTACCACAATCATCCTTGATGTACACACCTTTTGACAGAGCCATACATGATTTGGAATTTGTTAGAATACTCTATGTGCTTCACTTATATCTTTTGAGCTATATAGTTTTGCTCTAGTGCTTCACTTATATCTTTTAGAGCATGGTGGTGGATTTGTTTTATAGAAACTATTGATCTATCATGCTTCACTTAGCTTATTTTGAGAGTCTTAAATATCATGGTAATTTGCTTAAATAATCCTAATATTCTTGGTATTCAAGATTTGTAAAACTTCCTTTTGAGAGTGTTGAGTACTATGAGAAGTTTGATGCTTGATAATTGTTTTGAGACATAAAGATGGTGATATTAGAGTCATGCTAGCTGAGTAGTTGTGAATTTGAGAAATACTTGTGTTAAAGTTTGTGATTCCCATAGCATGTACGTATGGTGTACCGTTATGTGATGAAGTCGGAGCATGATTTATTTATTGATTGTCTTCCTTATGAGTGGCAGTCGGGAACGAGCGATGGTCTTTTCCTACCAATCTATCCCCCTAGGAGCATGCGCGTAATACTTTGCTTTGATAACTTGTAGATTTTTGCAATAAGTATATGAGTTCTTCATGACTAATGTTGAGTCCATGGATTATATGCACTTTCCTTCCTTCCACCATTGCTAGCCTCTCTAATACCGCACACTTTTCGCTGGTATCATACACCCACCATATACCTTCCTCAAAACAGCCACCATACCTACCTATCATGGCATTTCCATAGCCATTCCGAGATATATTTCCATGCAACTTTCCACCATTCTGTTATTATGACATGCTCCTGTTGGGGAACGTAGTAATTTCAAAAAAATTCCTACGCACACGCAAGATCATGGTGATGCATAGCAACAAGAGGGGAGAGTGTTGTCTACGCACCCTCGTAGACCGAAGCGGAAGCGTTGACGCAACATAGAGGAAGTAGTCGTACGTCTTCCCGATCCGACCGATCCAAGCACCGTTACTCCGGCACCTCTGAGTTCTTAGCACACGTTCAGCTCAATGACGCTCCCCGGGCTCCGATCTAGCAAAGCTTCGGGGATGAGTTCCGTCAGCACGACGGCGTGATGACGATGATGATGTTCTACTGACGCAGGGCTTCGCCTAAGCACCGCAACGATATGACCGAGGTGGAATATGGTGGAGGGGGGCACCGCACACGGCTAAGGAACTATCACGATGATCAAC
Source organism: Aegilops umbellulata (assembly GCA_032464435.1). Classification (NCBI taxonomy): domain Eukaryota; kingdom Viridiplantae; phylum Streptophyta; class Magnoliopsida; order Poales; family Poaceae; genus Aegilops; species Aegilops umbellulata. Next base: position 328,075,470 of record CP136056.1, on the reverse strand, counting down.
TTGTGTGTTCTAGGGTGCCCCCCTGCCCCCGTATATAAAGGAGGGGAGGGGAGGGCGCGGCCGGCCCCCAAGGGGTGCGCCAGGAGGAGTCCTACTCCCACCGGGAGTAGGACTCCTCTCCCTTGCCTTGTAGGAGAAGGAAGGAGAGAGGGGGAAAGGAAAAGGGGGGGCGCCCCCCCCCCCCTTCCTTGTCCTATTCGGACTAGGGGGAGGGGGCGCGCGGCCTGCCCTGGCCGCCCCTCCTCTTTTCCCTTAAGGCCCAAATGGGCCCATTAACCCCCGGGGGGGTTCCGGTAACCCCCCGGTACTCCAGTAAAATGCCAATTTCACTCGGAACCATTCCGATGTCCAAATATAGGCTTCCAATATATCGATCTTTATGTCTCGACCATTTCGAGACTCCTCGTCATGTCCGTGATCACATCCGGGGCTCCGAACTAACTTCGGTACATCAAAATGCATAAACTCATAATAACTGTCATCGTAACTTTAAGCGTGCGGACCCTATGGTTCGAGAATAATGTAGACATGACCGAGACACATCTCCGGTCAATAACCAATAGCGGGACCTGGATGCCCATATTGGCTCCTACATATTCTACGAAGATCTTTATCGGTCAGACCGCATAACAATATACGTTGTTCCCTTTGTCATCGGTATGTTACTTGCCCGAGATTCGATCGTCGGTATCCAATACCTAGTTCAATCTCGTTGTCGGCAAGTCTCTTTACTCGTTCCGTAATACATCATCTCACAACTAACATATTAGTTGTAATGCTTGCAAGGCTTATGTGATGTGCATTACCGAGAGGGGCCAGAGATACCTCTCCGACTATCGGAGTGACAAATCCTAATCTCGAAATACGCCAACCCAACAAGTACCTTTGGAGACACCTGTAGAGAACCTTTATAATCACCCAGTTACGTTGTGACGTTTGGTAGCACACAAAGTGTTCCTCCGATAAACGGGAGTTGCATAATCTCATAGTCATAGGAACATGTATAAGTCATGAAGAAAGCAATAGCAACATACTAAACGATCAGGTGCTAAGCTAATGGAATGGGTCAGGTCAATCAGATCATTCAACTAATGATGTGACCTCGTTAATCAAATAACAACTCTTTGTTCATGGTTAGGAGACATAACCATCTTTGATTAACGAGCTAGTCAAGTAGAGGCATACTAGTGATATTCTATTTGTTTATATATTCACACATGTATTATGTTTCCGGCTAATACAATTCTAGCATGAATAATAAACATTTATCATGATATATCAGGAAATAAATAATAACTTTATTATTGCCTCTAGGGCATATTTCCTTCAGTCTCCCACTTGCACTAGAGTCAATAATCTAGATTACACAGTAATGATTCTAACACCCATGGAGTTTTGGTGCTGATCATGTTTTGCTCGTGGAAGAGGCTTAGTCAACGGGTCTGCTACATTCAGATCCGTATGTATCTTGCAAATCTCTATGTCTCCCACCTGGACTAGATCCCGGATGGAGTTGAAGCGTCTCTTGATGTGCTTGGTTCTCTTGTGAAATCTGGATTCCTTTGCCAAGGCAATTGCACCAGTATTGTCACAAAAGATTTTCATTGGACCCGATGCACTAGGTATGACACCTAGATCGGATATGAACTCCTTCATCCAGACTCCTTCATTTGCTGCTTCCGAAGCAGCTATGTACTCCGCTTCACATGTAGATCCCTCCACGACGCTTTGTTTAGAACTGCACCAACTGACAGCTCCATCGTTTAATGTAAACACGTATCCGGTTTGCGATTTAGAATCGTCCGGATCAGTGTCAAAGCTTGCATCAACGTAACCGTTTACGATGAGCTCTTTGTCACCTCCATATATGAGAAACATATCCTTTGTTCTTTTCAGGTACTTCGGGATGTTCTTGACCGATGTCCAGTGATCCACTCCTGGATTACTTTGGTACCTCCCTGCTAAACTTATAGCAAGACACACATCAGGTCTGGTACACAGCATTGCATACATGATAGAGCCTATGGCTGAAGCATAGGGAACATCTTTCATTTTTTCTCTATCTTCTGCAGTGGTCGGGCATTGAGTCTTACTCAACTTCACACCTTGTAGTACAGGCAAGAATCCTTTCTTTGCTTGATCCATTTTGAACTTCTTCAAAACTTTGTCAAGGTATGTCCTTTGTGAAAGTCCAATTAAGCGTCTTGATCTATCTCTATAGATCTTGATGCCCAATATGTAAGCAGCTTCACCGAGGTCTTTCATGGAAAAATTCTTATTCAAGTATCCCTTTATGCTATCTAGAAATTCTATATCATTTCCGATTAGTAATATGTCATCGACATATAATATCAGAAATGCTACAGAGCTCCCACTCACTTTCTTGTAAATACAGGCTTCTCCAAAAGTCTGTACAAACCCAAATGCTTTGAACACACTATCAAAGCGTTTATTCCAACTCCGAGAGGCTTGCACCAGTCCATAAATGGATCGCTGGAGCTTGCACACTTTGTTAGCTCCCTTTGGATCGATAAAACCTTCTGGTTGCATCATATACAACTCTTCTTCCAGAAATCCATTCAGGAATGCAGTTTTTACATCCATCTGCCAAATTTCATAATCATAAAATGCGGCAATTGCTAACATGATTCGGACAGACTTAAGCATCGCTACGGGTGAGAAGGTCTCATCGTAGTCAATCCCTTGAACTTGTCGAAAACCTTTTGCGACAAGTCGAGCTTTGTAGACAGTAACATTACCGTCAGCGTCAGTCTTCTTCTTGAAGATCCATTTATTCTCAATTGCTTGCCGACCATCGGGCAAGTCACCAAAGTCCACACTTTGTTCTCATACATAGATCCCATCTCAGATTTCATGGCTTCAAGCCATTTTGCGGAATCTGGGCTCACCATCGCTTCTTCATAGCTCATAGGTTCACCATGATCTAGTAGCATGATTTCCGGAACAGGATTGCCGTACCACTCTGGTGCGGATCCTACTCTGGTTGATCTACGAGGTTCTGTAGTAACTTGATCTGAGTTTGCATGATCATCATCATTAACTTCCTCACCAATTGGTTTAGACGTCACAGAAACTGGTTCCTGTGATGTGCTATTTCCCAATAAGGGAGCAGGTATAGTTACCTCATCAAGTTCTACTTTCCTCCCACTCACTTCTTTCGAGAGAAACTCCTTCTCTAGAAAGGATCCATTTTTAGCAACGAATGTCTTGCCTTCGGATCTGTGATAGAAGGTGTACCCAACAGTTTCTTTTGGGTATCCTATGAAGACACATTTCTCCGATTTGGGCTTGATCTTATCAGGTTGAAGTTTTTTTCACATAAGCATCGCAGCCCCAAACTTTAAGAAACGACAACTTTGGTTTCTTGCCAAACCATAGTTCATAAGGCGTCGTCTCAACGGATTTTGATGGTGCTCTATTTAACGTGAATGCGGCCATCTCTAAAGCATAACCCCAAAATGATAGCGGTAAATCTGTAAGAGACATCATAGATCGCACCATATCAAGTAAAGTACGATTACGACGTTCGGACACACCATTACGTTGTGGTGTTCCGGGTGGCGTGAGTTGCGAAACTATTCCGCATTGTTTCAAATGTAGACCAAACTTCACTCAAATATTCTCCTCCACGATCAGATCGTAGAAACTTTATTTTCTTGTTACGATGATTTTCAACTTCACTCTGAAATTCTTTGAACTTTTCAAATGTTTCAGACTTGTGTTTCATTAAGTAGATATACCCATATCTGCTTAAATCATTTGTGAAGGTGAGAAAATAACGATATCCGCCACGAGCTTCAATATTCATCGGACCACATACATCTGTATGTATGATTTCCAACAAATCTGTTGCTCTCTCCATAGTACCGGAGAACGGTGTTTTAGTCATCTTGCCCATGAGGCACGGTTCACAAGTACCAAGTGATTCATAATCAAGTGATTCCAAAAGTCCATCAGTATGGAGTTTCTTCATGCGCTTTGCACCGATATGACCCAAATGGCAGTGCCACAAATAAGTTGCACTATCATTATCAACTCTGCATCTTTTGGCTTCAACATTATGAATATGTGTATCACTACTATCGAGATTCATCAAAAATAGACCACTCTTCAAGGGTGCATGACCATAAAAGATATTACTCATATAAATAGAACAACCATTATTCTCTGATTTAAATGAATAACCGTCTCGCATCAAACAAGATCCAGATATAATATTCATGCTCAACGCTGGCACCAAATAACAATTATTTAGGTCTAATACTAATCCCGAAGGTAGATGTAGAGGTAGCGTGCCGACCGCGATCACATCGACTTTGGAACCATTTCCCACGCGCATCGTCACCTCGTCCTTTGCCAGTGTTCGCTTAATCCGTAGTCCCTGTTTCGACTTGCAAATATTAGCAACAGAACCAGTATCAAATACCCAGGTGCTACTGCGAGCTCTAGTAAGGTACACATCAATAACATGTATATCACATATACCTTTGTTCACCTTGCCATCCTTCTTATCCGCCAAATACTTGGGGCAGTTCTGCTTCCAGTGACCAGTCTGCTTGTAGTAGAAGCACTCAGTTTCAGGCTTAGGTCCAGACTTGGGTTTCTTCTCTTGAGCAGCAACCTGCTTGCTGTTCTTCTTGAAGTTCCCCTTCTTTTCCCTTTGCCCTTTTTCTTGAAACTAGTGGTCTTGTTAACCATCAACACTTGATGCTCCTTCTTGATTTCTACCTCCGCAGCCTTTAGCATTGCGAAGAGCTCGGGAATTGTCTTATCCATCCCTTGCATATTATAGTTCATCACGAAGCCTTTGTAGCTTGGTGGAAGTGATTGGAGAATTCTGTCAATGACGCAATCATCCGGAAGATTAACTCCCAGTTGAATCAAGTGATTACAATACCCAGACATTTTGAGTATATGCTCACTGACAGAACTATTCTCCTCCATCTTCCAGCTATAGAACTTATTGGAGACTTCATATCTCTCAATCCGGGCATTCTGTTGGAATATTAACTTCAACTCTTGGAACATCTCATATGCCCCATGACGTTCAAAACGTCGTTGAAGTCCCGGTTCTAAGCCGTAAAGCATGGCACATTGAACTATCGAGTAGTCATCAGCTTTGCTCTGCTAGATGTTCTTAACGTCGTCCGTTGCATCAGCAGCAGGCCTGGCACCCAGCGGTGCTTCCAGGACGTAACTCTTCTGTGCAACAATAAGGATAATCCTCAAGTTACGGACCCAGTCCGTGTAATTGCTACCATCATCTTTCAACTTTGCTTTCTCAAGGAATGCATTAAAATTCAACGGAACAACAACACGGGCCATCTATCTACAATTAACATAAACAAGCAAGATACTATCAGGGACTAAGTTCATGATAAATTTAAGTTCAATTAATCATATTACTTAAGAACTCCCACTTAGATAGACATCCCTCTAATCTTCTAAGTGATCACACGATCCAAATCAACTAAACCATAACCGATCATCACGTGAAATGGATTAGTCTTCAATGGTGAACATCATTATGTTGATCATATCTACTATATGATTCACGCTCGACCTTTCGGTCTCCGTGTTCCGAGGCCATATCTGCATATGCTAGGCTCGTCAAGTATAACCCGAGTATTCTGCGTGTGCAAAACTGGCTTGCACCCGTTGTAGATGGACGTAGAGCTTATCACACCCGATCATCACGTGGTGTCTGGGCACGACGAACTTTGGCAACGATGCATACTCAGGGAGAACACTTCTTGATAATTTAGTGAGAGATCATCTTATAATGCTACCGTCAATCAAAGCAAGATAAGATGCATAAAAAAGATAAACATCACATGCAATCAATATAAGTGATATGATATGGCCATCGTCATCTTGTGCTTGTGATCTCCATCTCCGAAGCACCGTCATGATCACCATCGTCACCGGCGCGACACCTTGATCTCCATCGTAGCATCGTTGTCGTCTTGCCAATCTTATGCTTCTACGACTATCGCTACCGCTTAGTGATAAAGTAAAGCATTACAGGGCGATTGCATTGCATACAATAAAGCGACAACCATACGGCTCCTGCCGGTTGCCGATAACTCGGTTACAAAACATGATCATCTCATACAATAAAATTTAGCATCATGTCTTGACCATATCACATCACAACATGCCCTGCAAAAACAAGTTAGACGTCCTCTACTTTGTTTATTGCAAGTTTTACGTGGCTGCTACGGGCTTAAGCAAGAACCAATCTTACCTACGCATCAAAACCACAACGATAGTTTGTCAAATAGACTCCGTTTTAACCTTCACAAGGACCGGGCGTAGCCATACTCGGTTCAACTAAAGTTGGAGAAACTGACACCCGCCAGCCACCTGTGTGCAAAGCACGTCGGTAGAACCAGTCTCGCGTAAGCGTACGCGTAATGTCGGTCCGGGCCGCTTCATCCAACAATACCGCCGAACCAAAGTATGACATGCTGGTAGGCAGTATGACTTATATCGTCCACAACTCACTTGTGTTCTACTCGTGCATATAACATCAAACCATAAAAACCTAGGCTCGGATGCCACTGTTGGGGAACGTAGTAATTTCAAAAAAATTCCTACGCACACGCAAGATCATGGTGATGCATAGCAACGAGAGGGGAGAGTGTTGTCTACGTACCCTCGTAGACCGAAGCGGAAGCCTTGACGCAACATAGAGGAAGTAGTCGTACGTCTTCCCGATCCGACCGATCCAAGCACCGTTACTCCGGCACCTCCGAGTTCTTAGCACACGTTCAGCTCGATGACGCTCCCCGGGCTCCGATCCAGCAAAGCTTCGGGGATGAGTTCCGTTAGCACGACGGCGTGATGACGATGATGATGTTCTACTGACGCAGGGCTTTGCCTAAACACCGCAACGATATGACCGAGGTGGAATATGGTGGAGGGGGGCACTGCACACGGCTAAGGAACTATCACGATGATCAACTTGTGTGTTCTAGGGTGCCCCCCTGCCCCCGTATATAAAGGAGGGGAGGAGAGGGCGCGGCCGGCCCCCAAGGGGTGCGCCAGGAGGAGTCCTACTCCCACCGGGAGTAGGACTCCTCTCCCTTGCCTTGTAGGAGAAGGAAGGAGAGAGGGGGAAAGGAAAAGGGGGGGCGCCGCCCCCCCCCCCTTCCTTGTCCTATTCGGACTAGGGGGGAGGGGGCGCGCGGCCTGCCCTGGCCGCCCCTCCTCTTTTCCCTTAAGGCCCATATGGGCCCATTAACCCCCGGGGGGGTTCCGGTAACCCCCCGGTACTCCAGTAAAATGCCGATTTCACTCGGAACCATTCCGATGTCCAAATATATGCTTCCAATATATCGATCTTTATGTCTCAACCATTTCGAGACTCCTCGTCATGTCCATGATCACATCTGGGACTCCGAACTAACTTCGGTACATCAAAATGCATAAACTCATAATAATTGTCATCGTAACTTTAAGCGTGCGGACCCTACGGTTCGAGAATAATGTAGACATGACCGAGACACGTCTCCGGTCAATAACCAATAGCGGGACCTGGATGCCCATATTGGCTCCTACATATTCTACGAAGATCTTTATCGGTCAGACCGCATAACAATATACATTGTTCCCTTTGTCATCGGTATGTTGCTTGCCCGAGATTCGATCGTCGGTATCCAATACCTAGTTCAATCTCGTTGTTGGCAAGTCTCTTTACTCGTTCCATAATACATCATCTCACAACTAACATATTAGTTGTAATGCTTGCAAGGCTTATGTGATGTGCATTACCGAGAGGGCCCAAAGATACCTCTCCGACTATCGGAGTGACAAATCCTAATCTCGAAATACGCCAATGAAGGAAATATGCCCTAGAGGCAATAATAAATTTATTATTTATTTCCTTATTTCATGATAAATGTTTATTATTCATGCTAGAATTGTATTAACCGCAAACATAATACATGTGTGAATACATAGACAAACAGAGTGTCACTAGTATGCCTCTACTTGACTAGCTTGTTAATCAAAGATGGTTATGTTTCCTAACCATGAACAAAGAGTTGTTATTTGATTAACGAGGTCACATCATTAGTTGAATGATCTGATTGACATGACCCATTCGTTAGCTTAGCACCCGATCGTTTAGTATGTTGCTATTGCTTTCTTCATGACTTATACATGTTCCTATGACTATGAGATTATGCAACTCCCGTTTACCGGAGGAACACTTTTTGTGCTACCAAACATCACAACGTAACTGGGTGATTATAAAGGAGCTCTACAGGTGTCTCCAAAGGTAGATGTTGGGTTGGCGTATTTCGAGATTAGGATTTGTCACTCCGATTGTCGGAGAGGTATCTCTGGGCCCTCTCGGTAATGCACATCACATAAGCCTTGCAAGCATTGCAACTAATGAGTTAGTTGCGAGAAGATGTATTACGGAACGAGTAAAGAGACTTGCCGGTAACGAGATTGAACTAGGTATTGGATACCGACGATCGAATCTCGGGCAAGTAACATACCGATGACAAAGGGAACAACGTATGTTGTTATGCGGTCTGACCGATAAAGATCTTCGTAGAATATGTAGGAACCAATATGGGCATCCAGGTCCCGCTATTGGTTATTGACCGAAGACGTGTCTCGGTCATGTCTACATTGTTCTCGAACCGTAGGGTCCGCACGCTTAAGGTTTCGATGACAGTTATATTATGAGTTTATGAGTTTTGATGTATCGAAGGAGTTCGGAGTCCCGGATGGGATCGGGGACATGACGAGGAGTCTCGAAATGGTCAAGAAGTAAAGATCGATATATTGTACGACTATATTCAGACATCGGAAAGGTTCTGAGTGGTTCGGGTATTTTCGGGAGTACCGGGGAGTTACGGGAATACGCGAGAAGAAGTATATGGGCCTTATTGGGCTTTAGGGGAGAGGGAGAGGCAGGCCGCGCGCCCCCCCATTGGCTAGTCCGAATTGGACTAGGGGGAGGGGCGGCGCCCCCTCCTTCCTTCTCTTCCCTCTTCCCCTTCCTTGTCTCCTACTCCTAATACATGTAAGGACTCCTAGTTGGACTAGGAAAGGGGGAATCCTACTCCCGGTGGGAGTAGGACTCCCCAGGGCGCGCCATAGAGAGGGCCGGCCCTCCCCTCCTCCACTCCTTTATATACGGGGGCAGGGGGCACCCCATGGACACACAAGTTGATCTTCGTGATCGTTCCTTAGCCGTGTGCGGTGCCCCCCTCCACCATATTCCACCTCGGTCATATTGTAGCGGTGCTTAGGCGAAGCCCTGCGACAGTAGAACATCAAGATTGTCACCACGCCGTCGTGCTGACAGAACTCCTCCCCGACGCTTTGCTGGATCGGAGCCCGGGGAGCGTCATCGAGCTGAACGTGTGCTAAGAACTCGGAGGTGCCGGAGTAACGGTGCTTGGATCGGTCGGATCGGGAGGACGTACGACTACTTCCTCTATGTTGTGTTAATGCTTCCGCTTCGGTCTACGAGGGTACGTAGACAACACTCTCCCCTCTCGTTGCTATGCATCAACATGATCTTGCGTGTGCGTAGGAATTTTTTTGAAATTACTACGTTCCCCATCAGTGGTATCAGAGCCTAGGTTTTTATGGTTTGATGTTATATGCACGAGTAGAACACAAGTGAGTTGTGGATGATATAAGTCATACTGCCTACCAGCATGTCATACTTTGGTTCGGCAGTATTGTTGGATGAAGCGGCCCGGACCGACATTACGCGTACGCTTACGCGAGACTGGTTCTACCGACGTGCTTTCCACACAGGTGGCTGGCGGGTGTCAGTTTCTCCAACTTTAGTTGAACCGAGTATGGCTACGCCCGGTCCTTGAGAAGGTTAAAACGGAGTCTATTTGATAAACTATCGTTGTGGTTTTGATGCGTAGGTGAGATTGGTTCTTGCTTAAGTCCGTAGCAGCCATGTAAGATTTGCAACAAACAAAGTAGAGGATGTCTAACTTGTTTTTGCAGGGCATGTTGTGATGTGATATGGTCAAGACATGATGCTAAATTTTATTGTATGAGATGATCATGTTTTGTAACCGAGTTATCGGCAACCGGCAGGAGCCGTATGGTTGTCGCTTTATTGTATGCAATGCAATCGCCCTGTAATGCTTTACTTTATCACTAAGCGGTAGCGATAGTCGTAGAAGCATAAGATTGGCAAGACGACAACGATGCTACGATGGAGATCAAGGTGTCGCGCCGGTGACGATGGTGATCATGACGGTGCTTCGGAGATGGAGATCACAAGCACAAGATGACGATGGCCATATCATATCACTTATATTGATTGCATGTGATGTTTATCTTTTTTATGCATCTTATCTTGCTTTGATTGACGGTAGCATTATAAGATGATCTCTCACTAAATTATCAAGTAGTGTTCTCCCTGAGTATGCACCGTTGCGAAAGTTCTTCGTGCTGAGACACCACGTGATGATCGGGTGTGATAGGCTCTACGTTCAAATACAACGGGTGCAAAACAGTTGCACACGCGGAATACTCAGGTTTAACTTGACGAGCCTAGCATATAACAGATATGGCCTCGGAACACGGAGACCGAAAGGTCGAGCGTGAATCATATAGTAGATATGATCAACATAGTGATGTTCACCATTGAAACTACTCCATCTCACGTGATGATCGGACATGGTTTAGTTGATTTGGATCACGTGATCACTTAGAAGATTAGAGGGATGTCTTTCTAAGTGGGAGTTCTTAAGTAATATGATTAATTGAACTTTAATTTATCATGAACTTAGTCCTGGTAGTATTAGCATATCTATGTTGTAGATCAATAGCTCGCGTTGTTGCTTTCATATGTTTATTTTGATATGTTCCTAGAGAAAATTGTGTTGAAAAATGTTAGTAGCAATGATGCGGATTGGATCCGTGTTCTGAGGTTTATCCTCATTGCTGCACAGAAGAATTATGTCCTTGATGCACCGCTAGGTGACGGACCTATTGCAGGAGCAGATGCACACGTTATGAACGTTCGGCTAGCTCAATATGATGACTGCTTGATAGTTTAAGTGCACCATGCTTAACAGCTTAGAATCGGGACTTCAAAGACGTTTTGAACGTCATGGAGCATATAAGATGTTCCAGGAGTTGAAGTTAATATTTCAAGCAAATACCCGAGTTGAGAGATATGAAGTCTCCAACAAGTTCTACAGCTAAAAGATGGAGGAGAATCGCTCAACTAGTGAGCATGTGCTCAGATTGTCTGGGTACTACAATCGCTTGAATCAAGTGGGAGTTAATCTTCCAGATAAGATAGTGATTGACAGAATTCTCTAGTCACCATCACCAAGTTAGTAGAACTTCGTGATGAACTATAATATGCAAGGGATGACGAAAGTAATTCCCAAGCTCTTCGTGATGCTAAAATCAACGAAGGTAGAAATCAAGAAAAACATCAACTGTTGATGTTTGACAAGATCACTAGTTTCAAGAAAAGGGCAAAGGGAAGAAGAAGGGGAACTTCAAGAAAAACAGCAATCATGTTGCTACTTAAGTGAAGAAGCCCAAGTCTGGTCCTAAGCCTGAGACTAAGTGCTTCTACTGCAAAGGGATTGGTCACTGGAAGCGGAACTACCCAAAGTAATTGGTGGATAAGAAGAATGGCAAAGTGAACAAAGGTATATTTGATATACATGTTATTGATGTGTACTTTACTAGTGTTTATAGCAACCCCTCGGCATTTGATGCTGGTTCAGTTGCTAAGATTAGTAACTCGAAACGGGAGTTGCAGAATGAACAGAGACTAGTTAAGGGTGAAGTGATGATGTGTGTTGGAAGTGGTTCCAAGATTGATATGATCATCATCGCACACTCCCTATACTTTCAGGATTAGTGTGGAACCTAAATAAGTGTTATTTGGTGTTGAGCATGAATATGATTGGATCATGTTTATTGCAATACGGTTATTCATTTAAGTTAGAGAACAATTGTTGTTCTGTTTACATGAATAAAACCTTTTATGGTCATACACACCAACGAAAATGGTTTGTTGGATCTCGATCGTAGTGATACACATATTCATAATATTGAAGCCAAAAGATGCAAAGTTAATAATGATAGTGCAACTTATTTGTGGCACAGTCGTTTAGGTCATATCGGTGTAAAGCGCATGAAGAAACTCCATACTGATGGACTTTTGGAACCACTTGATTATGAATCACTTGGTACTTGCGAACCGTGCCTCATAGGCAAGATGACTAAAACACCATTCTCCGGTACTATGGAGAGAGCAACAGATTTATTGGAAATCATACATACAGATGTATGTGGTCCGATGAATATTAAGGCTCACGACAAGTATCATTATTTTCTGACCTTCACAGATGATTTGAGCAGATATGGGTATATCTAATTGATGAAACATAAGTCTGAAACATTTGAAAAGTTCAAAGAATTTCAGAGTGAAGTGGAGAAACATCGTAACAAGAAAATAAAAGTTTCTACGATATGATCGTGGAGGAGAATATTTGAGTTACGAGTTTGGTCTTCAATTAAAACAATGTGGAATAGTTTCACAAACTCATGCCACCTGGAACACCACAACATAATGGTGTGTCCGAACGTCATAACCGTACTCTATTGGATATAGTGCAATCTATGATGTTTCTTACCGATTTACCACTATAGTTTTGGGGTTATGCATTAAAGACAGCTGCATTCACGTTAAAAAGGGCACCATCTAAGTCCGTTGAGACAACACAATCTGAACTGTGGTTTGGCAAGAAACCAAAGTTGTCGTTTCTTAAAGTTTGGGGTTGCGATGCTTATATGAAAAAAATTCATCCTGATAAGCTCAAACCCAAATCGGAGAAATATGTCTTCATAGGATACCCAAAGGAAACTGTTGGGTACACCTTCTATCATAGATCCAAAGGCAAGACATATGTTGCTAAGAATGGATCCTTTCCAGAGAAGGAGTTTCTATCGAAAGAAGTGAGTGGGAGGAAAGTAGAACTTGATAAGGTAATTGTACCTTCTCCCTTATTGGAAAGTAGTTCATCACAGAAATCTGTTCCTGTGACTACTACACCAATTAGTGAGGAAGCTAATGATGATGATCATGTAACTTCAGATCAAGTTACTACTGAATCTCGTAGGTAAACCAGAGTGAGATCTGCACCAGAGTAGTACGGTAATCATGTTCTGGAAGTCATGTTACTAGACCATGACGAACTTGCGAACTATGAGGAAGCGATGATGAGCCCAGATTCCGCGAAATGGTTTGAGGCCATGAAATCTGAGATATGATCCATGTATGAGAACAAAGTATGGACTTTGATGGATTTGCCCGATGATCGGCAAGCCATAGAAAATAAATGGATCTTCAAGAGGAAGACGGACACTGATAGTAGTGTTACTATCTACAATGCTAGAATTGTCGCAAAAGGTTTTCGACAAGTTCAAGGTGTTGACTACGATGAGAGTTTCTCACTCGTATCTATGCTTAAGTCTGTCCGAATCATGTTAGCAATTGCCGCATTTTATGAAATTTGGCAAATGGATAAACAAAACTGCATTCCTCAATGGATTTATTAAAGAAGAGTTGTATACGATGCAACTAGAAGGTTTTGTCGATCCTAAAGGTGTTAACAAAATATGCAAGCTCCAGCGATCCATCTATGGACTGGTGCAAGCATCTCGGAGTTGGAATATACGCTTTGATAAGTTGATCAAAGCATATAGTTTTATACAGACTTGCGGTGAAGCCTGTATTTACAAGAAAGTGAGTGGGATCACTACAGCATTTCTGATAAGTATATGTAAATGACATATTGTTGATCGGAAATAATGTAGAATTATTCTGTGAAGCATAAAGGAGTATTTAAAAGGAGTTTTTCGAAGAAGGACCTCGGTGAAGCTGCTTACATATTGAGCATCAAGATCTATAGAGATAGATCAAGACGCTTGATAAGTTTTTCAATAAGTACATACCTTGACAAGATTTTGAAGTAGTTCAAAATGGAACAGTCAAAGAAAGAGTTCTTGCCTGTATTACAAGGTGTGAAATTGAGTAAGACTCAAAGCCCGACCACGGCAGATGATAGAAAGAGAATGAAAGTCATTTCCTATGCCTCAGCCATAGATTCTATAAAGTATGCCATGCTATGTACCAGATCTATTGTATACCCTACACTGTGTTAAGCAAGGGAGTACAATAGTGATCTAGGAAGTAGATCACTGGACATCGGTCAAAATTATCCTTAGTAAAATAAGGATATGTTTCTCGATTATGGACGTGACAAAAAGGTTCGTCGTAAAAGGTTACGTCGATGCAAGTTTTGACACTAATCTAGATGACTCTAAGTCTCAATCTAGATACATATTGAAAGTGGGAGCAATTAGCTAAAGTAGCTCCGTGCAGAGCATTGTAGACATAGAAATTTGTAAAATACATACGGATCTGAATTTTGGCAGACCCGTTGACTAAGCTTCTCTCACAAGCAAAACATGATCACACCTTAGTACTCTTTGGGTGTTAATCACATAGCGATGTGAACTAGATTACTGACTCTAGTAAACCATTTGGGTGTTGATCACATATCGATGTAAACTATGGGTGTTAATCACATGGTGATGTGAACTATTGCTGGTAAATCACATGGCGATGTGAACTAGATTATTGACTCTAGTGCAAGTGGGAGACTGAAGGAAATATGCCCTAGAGGCAATAATAAAGTTATTATTTATTTCCTTATTTCATGATAAATGTTTATTATTCATGCTAGAATTGTATTAACCGGAAACATAATACATGTGTGAATACATAGACAAACAGAGTGTCACTAGTATGCCTCTACTTGACTAGCTCGTTAATCAAAGATGGTTATGTTTCCTAACCATGAACAAAGAGTTGTTATTTGATTAACGAGGTCACATCATTAGTTGAATGATCTGATTGACATGACCCATTCGTTAGCTTAGCACCCGATCATTTAGTATGTTGCTATTGCTTTATTCATGACTTATACATGTTCCTATGACTATGAGATTATGCAACTCCCGTTTACCGGAGGAACACTTTGTGTGCTACCAAACGTCACAACGTAACTGGGTGATTATAAAGGAGCTCTACAGGTGTCTCCAAAGGTAGATGTTGGGTTGGCGTATTTCGAGATTAGGATTTGTCACTCCGATTGTCGGAGAGGTATCTCTGGGCCCTCTCGGTAATGCACATCACATAAGCCTTGCAAGCATTGCAACTAATGAGTTAGTTGCGAGATGATGTATTACGGAACGAGTAAAGAGACTTGCCGGTAACGAGATTGAACTAGGTATTGGATACCGACGATCGAATCTCGGGCAAGTAACATACCGATGACAAAGGGAACAACGTATGTTGTTATGCGGTCTGACCGATAAAGATCTTCGTAGAATATGTAGGAACCAATATGGGCATCCAGGTCCCGCTGTACTGACAAGGACAGAGACATTTTCACGGCTGCCACCATGGTTTGCATTGGAGACGATTGCAGCGCGAGCTTCTGGAACTCCTCTTGGCTGGATGGGATCAGGCCGGAAAACATTGCGCCCGCTCTATACGATATTTCTAAGAAAAAGACGTGCACAGTCCAAAAGGGACTCCTGAACAATTTTTGGGTCAACCAAATTAACACCCAACATGGCCTACGTTGGGGCACATCCAGGAGTTCGCCCTCCTTTGGGAAAGGGTGTTCGGGATCAGCCTTGTTGCCTGTGTCCGTGATACTATCCTATGGAAGCTCACTACAAGCGGCGAGTATTCCGCTCCTTCGGCCTACATGGGGTAGTTCGAGGGCCATCTCAGGAGCAGCATGAACATGTCCGTTTGAAAAGTTTGGGCTCTTCTCAAGTGCAAGTTTTTTGCTTGGCTCGTCATCCATGATCGTGTTTGGACAGCGGACATGATGCATCATCGGGGCTGGCCCAATTGTGGGCTTTGCCCCTTATGCAAGCAAGTTACTGAATCTGCACCACATCTCCTATTCCAATGCAGATTCTCCCAGCGCATTTGGGCTGGTGTGGCTTCATGGATCGGCATAAACTGTGCTATCACCGCGGGCTGGCGTCACGAGATTTTTGTAAAGGAATGGTGGTTCAAGACTGTCCTAGATGGGGCCCCCGAGGAAGGCTCTGGCCTCCATGCTCATGCTTGTTTCCTGGGAACTCTGAAATGAGCGCAATGCAAGATTTTTAGGAATGTCGCTACCACGGTGACCGTGATCACTGCTGGGATAAAGGAGGAGGCTCGTATTTGGGCGGAAACCTGTGTAATGTAATACTCCATTCCCCAGCCTTGCGGGTACCTGTTAAAACTTCTTTCCTAATCAATGAAAATGACAAATCTTTCGCCTTGTTTCAAGAAAAAAAAGAAAGTGCTGCTTTCCCTCAAAAAGAAAAGAAAAAGTGGTGCTGTGGTGTGCTCTCGTGGGCTAAAGACTAAAGTTCCAATCTTCCGGTGCTACAGCCCGGTAGCTTCGCCTCGCCCCTCATGTTGGAAAAGGTCGTGGAATGGATCAGCTGCTCCCTTGACTCGTGGTCGTTGTCTCCTCTTGGCACCAAAAAATTTCCACGCACAGTAGAACAACCGATCGATTCCACCCAGCCCGACGGCCTTATTACTCCCTCGATCGATCGCCGTGGCACAGGCACCCGTCCCGGTCTTCTTCCTCAGCGATCCACGCCATGTACCATCTGCTCCTCCTCCTCCTCCTCCTCGTCTTGCTCCCCTTCGCCACGGCCGACGCCCACGCGGCCGCTTTCTGCAGCAACGCCACCTGCGGCGGCCAGAGCATCGCCTACCCGTTCTGGCTCGCCAACTCCGGCCCCAACTGCGGCTACCCGGGCCTCGGCGTCTCCTGCACGGACAACACGCCGATCCTCGACGTCCAGTTCCACCAGTACAGGGTCCTGGGCATCGACTACGCCAACCGCACCGTCTCCCTCGCCGACGTGGACGCCTGGAACACGACCTGCCCGCGGCTCAGCTTCAGCCTCTCCGTTGACCCCCGCTCATCGCTGCAGCTCACGCCCTCCAACTGCAACCTCACCCTCCTCTACAACTGCAAGGCCGGCGTCTCCAGGCCCTCCGCCATGAAACTCGACGGGTGCCCGGAACAGAGTATGCAATGGTACGTGCTCCCGGATGACCACGGGGCCACGGGCGACGCGCGCGCGTACGGGTGCGAGGAGGCCGTGACGACGCCGGTGCTGATGAGCCCGCGTCGTCCGGGGAACCCGTCGCTCCGTGCGGTGCTCAACGGTGGGTTCGAGATGCGTTACGATGATCGGTCCGAGCGGTGCGGCGCATGCGAGCAGTCCGGCGGACGGTGCCGATACGGGCGCATCGAGGAGCACGGCGGGACGGGCTTCGCATGCGTCTGCGACGATGGCGCTAACAAGCTCCGGTGCGGTACGTACTACGCACTCCTACTGATTTGCTCATTCAGTACTGCCTAATGCATAGATTCTGAGCTCGATCTCGACTTTTCTTGGCGAACCGCTCGCGCGACTTCGCCGTGGTGGTTGCTGCGCTGATAGAATGTCTTTCCGCGCGCTTGCGAGCCGCAAAGTCGAAGTCTTGCGTGCTGGTAGTATGCGTTGACCTGTAGTCAGCTTTGCTATTGGTCGACTGGCACGTCTCAGTCACGACTGACATTTGTGTAGAAATCGTGCAACAGGACTGACCATTCCAAATACATTAAAACAAGAGAAAATAGGAGCTGGATATGCGACTACTAGAACATTTTCATTTTCTATGGTCTCCGAAGCGTCGCATTCATACACGGCTTGCCAAGTCAGACATCGAGCTATGGCCTATGGGGTTGGCAACAAGGATGTGACCAGTAGCAGTGGACGACGGCATATGATGATAGCAACCCTCCATCAGCTTTTGTTTTTTTCAAGTGGCATGCTTGCACAAACTTGCAATAGGGAGCTAGTAAAAACATCAGTTGTTATATAAGTTAGGCCGCTACGGACGGTAAGCAATCCAAACTATTTGTGAACAAACAAAACAGAGGTTTCATACGAATTTTGGAGGATTTCAATTGATAAGCATTGTTCCTATAGTAGCTCTTCTGATCACAAGATAGAGCATCTCGACATCTTCAAGGCGCGCACACACACATATTGCACGGGTGAGAGAGGAATTTTCTCTAGTGTGTTCCGCCCTTCCGTGCCACCGCGGCCCAGCTGCCATCCTCCTCCGACTCTGAATGAGGTGAGCTCGCTTGGCGTGTGGCGGTCCTTCAGTTACCTTGTGCCCATCGGGTATGTAGTGTTTGTGACTGACAATATTGTGGCGCCAAGTGCGTTGGCACCTAATTCCGATTCTCTCTTAGCGAGAGAGAATTGTGTCTTGCTCGCCAGCTTGGAGCCGACTACTCCTAGATCTGGCAAGGCAATCTCTCGCCTCCTGATGGGAAGGCCCCAACCAGGGGCAAAACCAAGAACGTTGGTGTTTGCCCATGTGCTGACATCCTAAAGGAGAAGTCTTTCATGAGCAAAGGCAGGAAGAGTGGCGCACTAGGAAAAGTGCCAGCGGCTGCTTGATGGATGATCTTCAGTCTCTTGGCCCATCGTCATGGTTTTGATGTGTCACTGTGGTTTTGGTGGCTTTGTTGTCTCTAGTCGAGATGTTCTTTTCGGATGTAGAGGTGTCGATGTTCATTTGTGTCGTGGGTTCATGCTTAGTGAACAGTTTGCATGTGGCTTATTCGTGTAGTTTTTTTTCTTCTGATTTTTCATTAACTAACCAGGCAATTCTCTTCTACTTAATTAATTAATGAGTCAAATATTTGCCTTCATTTCCAAAAAAAAACTTCCTTTTATCAAAGGGGTCGCCCTTGGCTCCATTTTCATTAAAATGAGCACAAGAAACCTCTTCTCCAATCTAATCAACGTTCTTTGCTATTTTTTCTACAATGGATGAATTTTATTGCTTCAAAATGGAGCATCAAGAGGATACAAACACGAAAAACATATACATGACATCTGTGTAGTTAGGATGCACACAACCAATACCAACGCACGTACACAAAAATAAGCCATTAAATAGCAAAGTCATATAAGACCAAAGCTATGTGTAGGCGAGGAAAAATCTAAATGATCAGAACCCTGATCGACAAACTACATCAATGATCATATCCGCATCAACCATCTCATGACACGCCATGGACGAGGTCAACAACAGTGCCTTCACGAAGGGCGCGATGCTCAAGCGCCACCGGTCACCGTATCCACCACCCGAGGCCAGATCTAAGTTTTCACCATGAAGAACCAGTCCGAGCATATCCAAACAATGCCTAGTCTTTTAAACCGGAGCTCAAGACCAGGTGCTTGAGCAGCACCACCATCAAAGTTACTCATGTGTTGTCGCCACCAATTTTTCGCGATCTCAATAGCTATGTGCAATGCACGACCGCCGCCACTGCACAACCATCGCTCTACTTGAAGTTGTCATCCATAGTTTGCTTCTCACGCGGCTCCAAGGTGATGCCCCCAAGGAGGAGAGAGGCGCGAAGACACCTGCATAGCCCGACCCATAAAGTTTGAAGTTTCCTTTCGGAGCAAAGTCCACGGGAAGAGGTAGGAGCACAACTCCACGACAAAGCTTTCGGGAAAGATAGCGGTTTGCGCGAGTGTCGCCGTTGCACGAACCAGCCAAGGCCAGAAACGGGATTTTGCTCGGAGATGCATTGCCACCAACTGCCCATATCGGCCCACCATCAACCGCAACCCAACCACCACCACATCCACTGCTGAGAGCACATCTCATGATCTGCCGCCCCTGTTGAGTCTGACTCACTCGACAAAGTTGCAACAAAACCACAAACTGGGAGCGCCTGTCGTCCCACGCAGAGTGGCAGCAGGCCACCACCTCCCACCAATAGGCCAAACGCGCCGGAGAAGGGAAGGAGGCACACCAGATCTGGCCGAGCCGCTCCACCACTCGCCGCTGCAGGGTCGCCTTCGAGCAGTCTTGTCAAATGAAACTTCTTACCTTAATTTGATCCATCAGTAGTCCTAGAAATTTAAGTCTACAAAATGAATCATATTTTGGTTGGAACAAATTAGGAACACAAAACTCATAGTGGCAGGTAGGGGCAGGGCACGCACCTTCCTAGCCGTGTTGGCCGCCCGATTGCCTCACGGTCCGCAAAGATGTTGGATCTCACATGCGGGCACACCAACTTTAAGTCTTATTTTCTGAAACTTACAATTTTATCGGTCATATGTTTTGAAACTTCAAATTTTGTCGGTGGCTCGTACCAAGTTTCAGAAGTCGTCGATCCGAAGTTCTGAAACTTATGTTTTTGTTGGTCGCTCGTAACAAGTTTCAAAAGTGAAAACTTAACGATGTTTTTAAATACTCGTCAAGACGTATTCAAAATGGATCTCGTTTGAAAAAGTTTGTCACCAAAAACACGAATATGCAAAATGAAACTTATTTTAGACTTTTTATTTACAACATATGAAAGATTGAAAATCAAAAGCCAAAAGAAAAAGGGGTTGCCTGCCCCCGCATCCGCGTGCTACAAATCCCCTCCCATAGGAACTAGAGATCTAAAACATGCATCGTAACTCCATCATGCCTCTACATGGGATCAACGTAATAATAGTGATAACTTACGGTACATCAGTATAGTAGCTCCATAAATTTCAGTAAATTTATATTTCATCTACTTATTAGCATTCACGTTCAACTATTGCAGGGGATGCACTCTCCTTACGCTTGAAGAAACAAAATTTGTGTAAGACACATCTCTTATTCTCGAGTTCATCATTTTGCTTCTCCCTTGTGGTCATATATTATTATCAAACAAGCTACTATCTCACTGCAAACGCTTGCACAAGATTTATTTAATATAAGACAAGCAAGGTTTGATATTTCAAAAATGATCACTAAACTTGCTCCCACCATGTGGACGTAAAATGATAGCAGCCACCATCTGAATGGCAGAGCAAGTCCCTGATAAATTAAAATTTTGAGTTTACACGTGAACAGGTATTTTACTAGCCAAGTTATATCTCACACGTGTGAGATATACATTCACTCTTGTATTGTTATTTTCATTTTCCGTATCTTAATGAATAGGCAGAGCGCCTGCCATTTTCGTCAAAAAACATATCAGCCATATCCTTCCACAAGACACTTAAGTTATGAATGAATATTAACTTCACATATTGTTTCTCTCATTCAAACTTCCTTTTGACTGGGGTGGTATTCTAGGTATATTCCACTCAACCAATCTAAATGCTACAGCAATCTCCCTTAATGTTTTCCCCTCTTATTTGCAGATAAAATAGCAAGCACATCGAGCGTAGTTCTGATATTATTTGCATGTTTGTTGGTCTATAAGAAATATAATTCTGCAGTTTCGGGGAGTCGTCTTCCGTGCTCCTTTCATGAACCTGTCGAGGTTTCCTTGAGCCTATTGACAAGTCACACCAGATTTGGCTCATCTAGAGGTGATGCAGAGTTACCACGTGACGGCGGTGATCTTATCCGATGACATTTTGGCTTGTAGGCTTCGTAAATGGATAATTTGGCCCCTAATTGGGTTTGGTGTAAATGACAAGTGATTAGAGGAAATAATGTTTACAAGATGTATGGCCAGATATTAGTCTCAAAGTCAAACAATAAACGTGGCCCACCCCACCCCACCCCCTCCTCCCCATCCACAAAGCAAGAAGAGGTAAAGATGTCAACTAGTTTTAACTGCTATATTTATCTTATGTTTGAGTCATAAGGAAGCTTGACTATTAAGAAGGCTTCGAACCATCTTGCGAAAAATCTAGTGGACAATTTTTAGTGGGATATATATAATACCACCCTTCTTCAATGAAGGCGTAAGGGTTGGACCATCAAGAGCATAGACATTCTCTCTCCCATCAATGTTGACCCTCAGAAGCGTGTGAAGCTCCTCCCCTAATGCCATAAAGCATTTGTGCCTTTGAGGCCAGAACGAGAACTTTTTTCGATAAAGGGAATATATTAATATCGCGAGATACCAATTACACCCAGCCTCTGCAACAACAAAATGTTCAAAGGACATCACGGATGCACACGGAAAAAAAATAAAAAGAAGAAGAAGAAAAAACAAAAGATCCCGCTACAGTGTTCAATTTCTTATAGCCGCGAGATGAATCACCTCCAAGACAACACTCGCAGTTTAAAATCTCCAAAAGCAACGCCTTCAAGAAGGAAACAGTGCACAAGCGTCGTCGTCGCCTGATCATAGATCTTAGGTTTTCACCTGGAGAAAATCCACGGTCTCAAAACAATGCCTTCGACAAGACCACTGCCATGCACAACCTATTAAGGCCAGACCTTGGGTTTTCACCCTGAAAGCTTAGATTCTCTACTCCTGTGTTGCCGCCCCCTGTGACGTCCGGGTACTTAAGCTACAGTGAACCTGCTAATGATGCCACGTCACCACAATTACTTGCTAATCTCGGGTTAGTTCAAAAAATCGATTCAAAGTCAAAATTGAATTAAAGGCAAACAACAAAAGTTTTCAAACTTAAAACTAAAATATTCGGGTTGTGCCAAGTAATACAAAGTTAATTGTGGTGAAGAAACCCCACTTTTATAAAATGTTTTAATACTCTAAAATGTTTTAAAAAGTAGCAAAAACAATTAGTTGAATGCCTTTTACAATAAATAAAATATTAAACTATGTTAAATTGTTAATTAGTTGCCCAAACTTATGTGGCAGCAGCCTATTTATTAACACCAAAGTAGGGACTACTTTTATAGTTTATAAAACTAAGATAAAGTGTAATTAAAATAAAACAGAAAAGAAAAGTGGAAATAAAACAAAAAAAAGAAGAGGACCCCCTGGCCAACTGGCCCAGCTGGCCACCCACGCGACCCAGTCGGCCCATCCCAGCTGTATATCCCCTCCTCCACACACACACCCAAAACCCTAGCCCGATCCCTTCCCACTTCCCCTCTCGGTCCACTCCTTTCCCCCACGACCTCCTCTGCCCCCGATCTGGATCGGGAAAACGGCGCCCTGACCCCATCGCCTCGATGTGCATCGCCGCCCCATCGCGCCTCGGTCCTCTTCCGCGACATCGCCTCGCCGGCCCCCGCCCTCGTCCTCGTGCCCCGTCCCCTCTCCCTCGACGGCGCCCCTCGCCTCGCCGACCGCGACCGCGCCAGGACGCCCCCACGACGCCGCCCCACGCTCGGCTACATCCTTGGGCCTCCGCACGCCGCTGTCGTCGTCCTCCTCCCCACGGGTCGCCTCCGAGCCCGCTGCCATGCCCTTCCTGCTCCCCTGTGAGCCGCCACCTCCCTTCTTCTTCCTCTACTCCTCTGTGCGCGCGCGCCGTCGTCACCACGCGCCTCCTACTGCTGTCGCAGTCTGCTGCCGCCCGAACCGCCGGCGCCCGGCCTCGCGCTTGCCCACAGGAGCCATCGCTGCTCCTTCCGCTGCTCAACTGCCGTCGCGCGCGCTCGCCAGCGCCTCCTGTCGCCCACCGCGCCGCCTGCACGCGCCGCCATGCTGT
This sequence comes from Aegilops umbellulata, assembly GCA_032464435.1. Taxonomy (NCBI): domain Eukaryota; kingdom Viridiplantae; phylum Streptophyta; class Magnoliopsida; order Poales; family Poaceae; genus Aegilops; species Aegilops umbellulata. The sequence continues at coordinate 328,051,902 of CP136056.1, read as the reverse complement.
GCCTCTAGCCACTGCTGCCGCCGCAAACCCCACGCCCGCCGGCGCCCGGCAGGCCGCTCTCACTCGCCGTTGCTCGCTACCGCGTCGCCCCTGGCTGCCTCCCTATCGCCGGCGGCCGCGCCACTGGCCGCGCCCGAGGCTAGCGCCCGGGCTCGCCCCGGTGGGCGCTCGTGGCCGCGCCCGTGAGCCGGCACGCCCGTTAGGCCCCTATGGGCCTATGGCAAATGGGCCCCACGCCCCTGGAACGTTAAAATATATATATATATATATATATATATATAAAATTATTAATTAATTAATTAACTTAATTAATTCTGATTAGATTAACCTAATCACTTAGGTTAGTTAATTAATCTGTTAGTTTAGTTAATAGTCAATGATAGCTGGGACCCACACGTCAGCTTGACCCAGTCAACGCTCTGTTGACTACTGACGTCATGATGACGTCAGCATGCACTGTTCTGAATAATGTTGAATTAAATTAATTAAATAAATTCTAAAAATGATTTAAAACTTTAGAAAATCATATAAAATAAACCATAACTCAGATGAAAATACTTTCTACATGAAAGTTGCTCAGAACGACGAGACGAATCCGGATACGCAGCCCGTTCGTCCGCTCCACATCCCTAGCATAGCAAACACGCAACTTTCCCCCTCTGTTCCATCTGCCCGAAAACGCGAAACACCGGGGATACTTTCCCGGATGTTTCCCCCCTTCACCAGTATCACTTACTACCGCGTTAGATCACCCCTGGCACCGCGTATTGCCTTGTTATATTTTGTGATGTTGTGTTTGCTCCGTATTTACTATTTCTTTCCCCCTCTTCTCTCCGGTAGACTACGAGACTGACGCCGCTGCTGGTGCCCCGATCGACTACGGAGTTGACAACCCCTCCTTATTGCCAGAGCAGCCAGGCAAGCCCCCCCCCTTGATCACCAGATATCGGCTATTCCTTCTCTATACTGCTTGCATTAGAGTAGCGTAGCATGTTACTGCTTTTGGTTAATCCTATTCTGCTGCATAGCCTGTCATTGTTGCTACAGTTGTTACCCTTACCTGCAATCCTAAATGCTTAGTATAGGATGCTAGTATTCCATCATTGGACCTACACTCTTGTCTGTCTTCCATGCTATACTACTAGGTTGTGATCACTTCGGGTGGTGATCACGGGCATATGCTATATACTTTATGCTGTTACATTACTTATAATACTGTTTGGAGATGGGGGCTGAAGGGGCAGGTGGCTCCATCCCTGTAGAGGTGGGCCTGGGTTCCTGACGGCCCCCGACTGTTACTTTGTGGCAGAGCGACAGGGCAGGTTGAGACCACCTAGGAGAGAGGTGGGCCTGGCCCTGGTCGGTGTTTGCGAATACTTAACACGTTTAACTAGATCTTGGTATTTGATCTGAGTCTGGCCATTGGCCTATACGCACTAACCAACTACACGGTAATAGTTATGGGCACTCGACATCGTGGTATCAGCCGAAGCCTTCGTGACGTCAGCGACTGAGCGGCGCGCGCCGCATTGGACCGTAAGCTCGCGCTTGTATTAAGGGTGCTAGGTCTGCTTCCGGCCGCGTTCGCAACGTGCAGGTGTGCAATGGGCGATGGGCCCAGACCCCTGCGCCATAGGATTTAGACCGGCGTGCTGACCTCTCTGATGTGCCTAGGTAGGGCTGCGACGTGTTGATCTTCAGCGGCCGGGCATGACCCAAAAAAGTGTGTCCTGCCAAATGGGATCGAGCGTGTTGGGTTATGTGGTGCACCCCTGCAGGGAAGTTTATCTATTCGAATAGCCGTGATCTTCGGTAACAGGACGACTTGGAGTTGTACCTTGACCTTATGACAACTAGAACCGGATACTTAATAAAACACACCCTTCCAAGTGCCAGATATAACCCGGTGACCGCTCTCTAACAGGGCAATGAGGAGAGGATCGCCGGGTAGGATTATGCTATACGATGCTACTTGGTGAACTTACCATCTACTCTCTTCTACATGCTGCAAGATGAAGGCTGCCAGAAGCGTAGTCTTCGACAGGACTAGCTATCCCCCTCTTATTCTGGCATTCTGCAGTTCAGTCCACCGATACTGCCCCTTCACATCGATACCCATGCATATGTAGTGTAGATCCTTGCTTGCGAGTACTCTGGATGAGTACTCATGGTTGCTTTTCTCCCTCTTTTCCCCTTTTCATTCTACCTGGTTGACGCAACCAGATGCTGGAGCCCAAGAGCCAGACGCCACCATCGACGACGACTCCTACTACACCGGAGGTGCCTACTACTACGTGCAGACCGCTGACGACGACCAGGAGTAGTTTAGGAGGATCCCGGGCAGGAGACCTGCGCCTCTTTCGATCTGTATCCCAGTTTGTGCTAGCCTTCTTAACGCATACTTGTTTAACTTATGTATGTACTCAGATATTGTTGCTTCCGCTGACTCGTCTATGATCGAGCACTTGTATTCGAGCCATCAAGGCCCCTAGATTGTATTATGATGCTTGTATGACTTATTTATGTTTTTAGAGTTGTTTTGTGATATCTTCCCGTGAGTCCCTGATCTTGATCGTACACGTTTACGTGCATGATTAGTGTACGATTAAATCGGGGGCGTCACACCCCACTTGCCAGTGACGCTGCTATGAGTCACGAAACACCTAGCAAAGTCCTCATCGCCTGGGTAACTCAATTCGCCATTACTAGGCCTCTGACCTCAGCCACCATGACATTCTTCGCCACTGTCTTCATCATGAAAATCGAAACACCATGCCAGCAGACAATGAAGCTTCGCGTCACGCCCTCCTGAAGCCACACGAGCTGAAATAGGGGCGCTCACGACTGAATCCCATCTGATCCAGCAATCTACAGGCATCAAGGACAATGGAGATATCCGTCGGAGCCTTTCGGAACTCGTCAACGGGTAGATCAATGAGGACCGGCATCAAGCAGAACATCGTCTTGGCGCTAGAAGAACTCTAGGACTGCCTTTGTTAACCAAGCAAACCAGCAGGCCCCGACGCCACCGGTCAGAACAACAGAGGAGAAGGCAACCACGGCACCGCCTACGCGTACGTGCACTCGCCCCTCCCTTGTCGCTCTGGCTCATGCCTGTTCGTGCCCCCACACCACCTGCAAGAGGCAGTAGCTCCTTGATACGTCTCCAACGTATCTATAATTTTTGATTGCTCCATGCTATATTATCTACTGTTTTGGACTATATTGGGCTTTATTTTCCACTTTTATATTATTTTTGGGACTAACCTATTAACCGGAGGCCTAGGCCAGAATTGCTGTTTTTTGCCTATTTCGGTGTTTCGAAGAAACATAATATCAAACGGAGTCCAAACGGAATAAAATCTTCGGGAATGTGATTTTCTCACCGAACATGATCCACGGGCCTTGGACCCTACGTCAAGGCATCAGAGAGGCGGTCATGAGGGTGCCCCCCCCCTTAAAGCGTGCCCCCCTGCCTCGTGGGCCCCTCGAAGCTCCACCGACGTACTCCTTCCTCCTATATATACCTACGTACCCTCAAACGATCAGAACAGGAGCCAAAAACCTAATTCCACTGCCGCAACCTTCTGTATCCACGAGATCCCATCTTGGGGCCTGTTCCGGAGCTCCGCCGGAGAGGGCCATCATCACGGAAGGCTTCTACATCATCATAGCCCCTCCTATGAAGTGTGAGTAGTTTACCTCAGACCTTCGGGTCCATAGTTAGTAGCTAGATGGCTTCTTCTCTCTTTTTGGATCTCAATACAGAGTTCTCCCCCTATCTTGTGGAGATCTATTCGATGTAATCTTCTTTTTGCGGTGTGTTTGTTGAGACCGATGAATTGTGGGTTTATGATCAAGTCTATCTATGAATAATATTTGAATCTTCTCTGAATTATTTTATGTATGATTGATTATCTTTGCAAGTCTCTTTGAATTATCAGTTTGGTTTGGCCTACTAGATTGGTTTTTCTTGCCATGGGAGAAGTGCTTAGCTTTGGTTTCGATCTTGCGGTGTCCTTTCCCAGTGACAGAAGGGGCAGCAAGGCACGTATTGCATCGTTGCCATCGAGGATAACAAGATGGGGTTTATTTCATATTGCATGAATTTATCTCTCTACATCATGTCATCTTGCTTAAAGCGTTACTATGTTTTTAACTTAATACTCTACATGCATGCTGGATAGTGGCCGATGAGTGGAGTAATAGTAGTAGATGCAGGCAGGAGTCGATCTACTTGTCTCGGACGTGATACCTATATACATGATCATACCTAGATATTCTCATAACTATGCTCAATTCTGTCAATTGCTCGACAGTAATTTGTTCACCCATCGTAGAATACTTATGCTCTTGAGAGAAGCCACTAGTGAAACCTATGGCCCCCGGGTCTATTCTCATCATATCATTTTCCATCACTTTAATCTTGCTTTGCTTTTTTACTTTGCCTTTTACTTTTCACCTTGCATCTTTATATCAAAAATATCAAAAACATTATCTATCAGTTCTCACTCTCGTAAGTGACCTGAAGGGATTGACAACCCCTAATCGCGTTGGTTGCGAGTTGCTATCGTTTTGTGCAGGTACGAGGGACTTGAGCGTGGCCTCCTACTGGATTGATACCTTGGTTATCAAAAACCAACGCAAGCTCAAGAGGTGGCAAGAAGAATTTCTGGCGCCGTTGCCGGGGAGTCTACGCAAAAAGTCAACATACCAAGTACCCATCACAATCCCTATCTCGCATTACATTAGTTGCCATTTGCCTCTCGTTTTCCTCTCCCCCACTTCACCCTTGCCGTTTTATTTGCCCTCTCTTTCTCCTTCTCCTTCTCTTTTTCCGTTTGCCTTTTTCTCGTTTGCCTTTCGTTTGCTCGTGTGTTGGATTGCTTGCTTGTCGCGATGGCTCAAGATACTACCAAATTGTGTGACTTCACCAATACCAATAATAATGATTTCCTTAGCACTCCGATTGCTCCTCTTGCCAATACTGAATCTTGTGAAATCAATACTTCCTTGTTGAATCTTGTTATGAAAGATCAATTCACCGGCCTTCCTAGTGAAGATGCCGCTACTCATCTTAATAGCTTCGTTGATTTATGTGATATGCAAAAGAAAAAAGATGTCGATAATGATGTCGTTAAATTGAAGCTATTTCCTTTTTTGCTTAGAGATCGTGCTAAAGCTTGGTTTTCGTCTTTGCCTAAAAATATTATTGATTCTTGGAACAAGTGCAAAGATGCTTTTATCTCTAAGTATTTTCCTCCCTCTAAGATTATCTGTCTTAGAAACGACATTATGAATTTTAAGCAACTTGATCATGAACATGTTGCACAAGCTTGGGAGAGAATGAAATTAATGCTACGTAATTGTACTACTCATGGTTTGAATTTGTGGATGATTATACACAAAATTTATGCCGGATTGAATTTTGCTTCTAGAAATCTTTTAGATTCGACCGCGGGAGGCACTTTTATGGAAATCACTTTAGGAGATGCTACTAAACTCCTAGATAAAATTATGGTTAATTATTCCCAATGGCACACTGAAAGATCTACTAATAAAAAAGTGCATGCGATAGAAGAAATCAATGTTTTGAGTGGAAAGATGGATGAACTTATGAAATTATTTGCTACTAAGACTGTTTCTTCTGATCCTAATGATATGCCTTTGTCTACTTTGATTGAGAATAATAATGAATCTATGGATGTGAATTTTGTTGGTAGGAATAATTTTGGTAACAACGTGTATAGAGGGAATTTTAATCCTAGGCCTTATCCTAGTAATCCTTCTAATAATTATGGAAATTCCTACAACAACTCTTATGGAAATTTTAATAAGATGCCCTCTGAATTTGAGAATAGTGTCAAAGAGTTTATGAATTCACAAAAGAATTTTAATGCCTTGCTTGAAGAGAAATTGCTTAAAGTTGATGATTTGGCTAGGAATGTTGATAGAATTTCTCTTGAGGTTGAATCTTTAAAGCTTAGATCTATTCCTCCTAAGCATGATATCAATGAGTCTCTCAAATCCATGATAATTTCCATTGATGAGTGCAAGGAAAGAACCGCTAGGATGCGTGCTACGAAAGATGCCTTTATTAAAGCGTGTTCTTCCAATTCCTATGAAAATCAAGATGAAGATCTAAAAGTTATTGATCTGTCCCCTATCAAATCATTGTTTTGCAATATGAATCTTGATGAAACTGAATATGATCTTCCTTTACCTAGAAGGCGTATTCGGAGTATTTAGACCTTTATGATGAAATTGATGAAAGTGGGATTGAAAGAAATAAAACCCTAGATGTTGCTAAACCCACCATATTGGATTTCAAGGAATTTAATTATGAAAGTTGCTCTTTAATTTATTGTATTTCCTTGTTGCAATCCGTGCTAAATTCTCCTCGTGCTTATAGTCAAAAGAAAGCCTTTACCGAACATATTGTTGATGCCTTGATGCAATCCTATGAAGAAAAACTTGAGTTGATAGTTTCTATCCCTAGAAAACTCTATGATGAGTGGGAACCAACTATTAAAATTAAAATTAAAGATCATGAGTTTTATGCTTTGTGTGCTTTGGGTGCTAGTGTCTCCACTATCCCCAAAACTTTGTGTGATTTGCTAGATTTCCATGACTTTGACGATTGCTCTCTAAACTTGCATCTTGCGGATTCCACTATTGAAAGCACAAGTGCTCCCTGGGTGGTTTTGGTAATTAGTGTCAACATATCTATTGTTGGACTAACACCTTTACCTAGTATGTTTCAGATAAGTTCAACAATGGAGTGGCATGGACTAAAGGATGTGGAACCCCTTCAAGATGCTAAGGACAAAGGATTGGCTCAAGCTTCAAGATCAAGACTCTACATTTTCTGTTTTAGTGATCCAAGATCACATTGAGTCCATAGGAAAAGCCAATACTATTAAGGAGGGATGAGGTGTTGCTTAATGAGCCTCTTGCTTCATGTGCTTAGTGATATGCTCCAAAACCCTCAACTATCTTCCCACATCCACATATGACCTAAACCAAAAGTCAAACTCGGCCTCACCGATTCTTTCTATCCGGCGCCACCGAGTTTCTCATGTCATAGCCACTGCCACAAACCCTAGCAAATAGGTTTCACCGATAGGGATCTCGGTCTCACCGAGATGGGGTTGTAATCTCACTGTGTATGTTCACTGCCAAAATCGGCCACACCGAGTTTGTGCAATCGGTACTACCGAGATTACAATGCAAAACCTCTGGTTAGCTCATTACCAAAATCGGTCCCACCGAGTTTGTGTAATCAGTCTCACCGAGTTTGCCTGACCAACCCTTGGTTAGCTTATTACCAAAATCGGTCTCACCGAGTTTGTGTAATCGGTCACACTGAGATTACGTTATGCCCAAACCCTAACCATATCGGTCCTACCGAGTTGCATCTCAGTCCCACCGGAAATCCTAACGGTCACTAGGTTTGCGGAATCGGCCTGACCGAGTTTAACGATTCGGTCCCACCGAGTTTGGCAAATTGTGTGTAACGGTTAGATTTTGTGTGGAGGCTATATATACCCCTCCACCCACTCTTCATTCGTGGAGAGAGCCATCAGAACAGATCTTTGCTTCCAATACACATTTTCTGAGAGACAACCACCTACCCTTGTGTTGAGCTCAAGATATTCCATTCCTACCATATAAATCTTGATCTCTAGCCTTCCCCAAGTTGCTTTCCACTCAAATCTTCTTTCCACCAAATCCAAATCCTGTGAGAGAGAGTTGAGTGTTGGGGAGACTATCATTTGAAGCACAAGAGCAAGGAGTTCATCATCAACACACCATTTGTTACTTCTTGGAGAGTGGTGTCTCCTAGATTGGCTAGGTGTTACCTGGGAGCCTCCGACAAGATTGTGGAGTTGAACCAAGGAGTTTGTAAGGGCAAGGAGATCGCCTACTTCGTGAAGATCTACCGCTAGTGAGGCAAGTCCTTCGTGGGCGACGGCCATGATGGAATAGACAAGGTTGCTTCTTCGTGGACCCTTCATGGGTGGAGCCCTCCGTGGACTCGCGCAACTGTTACCCTCCGTGGGTTGAAGTCTCCATCAACGTGGATGTATGATAGCACCACCTATCGGAACCACGCCAAAAACATCCGTGTCTCCAATTGCGTTTGAATACTCCATACCCTTCTCTTTACATTCTTGCAAGTTGCATGCTTTACTTTCCGCTGCTCATATACTCATTGCATGCTTGCATGATATGTATTGTGTTCATTAAACTTGTGCCTAAACTCCACCTAAACTTAAGAATATTAAAAACTGCAACTTTTGGCACTTAGTGTCTAATCACCCCCCCCCCTCTAGACACCTCTTCTCGATCCTACAAGTGGTATTAGAGCATTGGTCTCCATTGCCTTGGTTTAAACACCTTTGGAGGAAGATGGATGTGTCTACTTTAAGGAGTCTTAGACATAGAGTGCCCATTCTTGATGGAGAGTATTTTCATGAGTGGAAAAATGAAATGCTTGAGATTTTCAATGAATATCATTTGAACAAGTACATTGCTAGTCCTTGTGCACCTCATATTGATCCTTTGCACCCTACCCTAGATGAAGATATTGACATGATTCGCAATCTTAGAACTGCTGAGCTCATCATTAGAGGATTGCCCAAAAAATTTATTGCTAGTTTGCCTACTCTCAAATGTGCCTACGCCATATGGAAATTTCTTGAGGGACGATTTCCCGATTATTCCTTGAAAAATTTAGACGAAATTCTCCATAAATCTATTGCCTTGAGTAAGATGAACTCTAGTAATCCTAGTTTTGGTGATTGTCTATTTGAGCTTACCAATCTCATGCATGCTAAAGGAAATGTTGGAATCATTAGTGATATCATATCCGAAGCTATAAGAATTCATAAAGGTAACCGTTTTGATGATAATGTACCTAATGAATTACCCTCTCTAGGAATTGATCAATCACAAGATGATGTTGAACATAAATATTATGATGAAGATGATGATAGTGACCATGATCTTGATGATGCAATGAGACATTTTGGTCTTATGGCAAATCTTCGTGGCTACATGGCTGGAGGAAAGGAGTGGGTCCTTGATAGTAGATGTACTGATCATATGACCGGAGATGAAGAGATGTTCCGTGAGCTTGCTGAAAATGACGGCCCTCAAAAATATGTCATCTTTGGTGATAATTCAAAGGGTAAGGTGGTTGGCCTTGGTAAGGTGGCCATCTCACACGATAGCTCCATACAAAATGTCATGCTCGTTGAATCCCTTGGATACAATTTACTTTCAGTTTCTAGACTTGCGGATTTCGGTTTCAATGTCTTATTCACTGAAGTAGATTGCCAAGTGTTTCGTAGGGACAATCATAAAATGGTCTTTGCCGGTATACGTAGAGGAGATCTTTACATTGTTGACTTCACTAAAAAGGCTCAACCTAAAACTTGCTTAATTGCTAAATCTTCTAAAGGCTGGTTGTGGCATAGAAGACTAGGTCATGTTGGAATGCGAAATCTTGATAAGCTTATTAAAGGTGATCATATCCTTGGAATAAAAGATGTCGTATTTGACAAGGATGGACTTTGTAGTGCTTGTCAAGCAGGGAAACAAGTTGGAGGAAGTCACCGCGCGAAGAACATCATGACCACAAGAAGACCACTCGAGCTACTTCACATGGATCACTTTGGTCCAAATGCATACAAGAGTCTCGATGGTAACTCATTTGGTCTAGTCATAGTTGATGATTTTTCAAGATTTACGTGGGTGTTCTTTCTTGATGACAAGTCACAGGTCCAAAAGATCTTCAAAAACTTCGCTAGGAAGTCCCAAAATCAGTTTGACGTGAAGATCAAGAAGGTTCGGAGTGACAATGGAACGGAGTTCAAGAACGCAAATGTGGACAACTTTCTTGACGAAGAAGGGATTTCACACGAGTTCTCGGCTACGTACACACCTCAACAAAATGGAGTTGTTAAGAGGAAGAAGCGGACTCTTATCGAGATGGCAAGAACGATGCTTGATGAGTACAAGACGCCAAAACACTTTTGGGCAGAAGCGGTTGAGACAGATTGTCATGCAACAAATCGCTTGTATCTTCACAAGCTACTCGGCAAGACGGCATACGAGCTCCTCACCAGTAACAAACCCCAAGTTGGATACTTTCGAGTATTCGGCTCAAAGTGCTACATTCTCGATAATCATCGTCGTTCTAAATCTGCTCCTAAGTCTCATGAAGGTTTTCTACTTGGTTATGGCTCAAACTCTCACACTTACCGTGTCTACAACAATTTCACCCGAAAGGTTGATGAGACGGTAGATGTGAAGTTTGATGAATCTAATGGCTCGCAAGTAGAGCAATTGCCAATTGATGTAGGAGACAAAGACCCTTCGGAAGCAATTCAAGACTTGTCCATTGGCAAGATTCGTCCAACGATGAAGGAGAGTACCTCGTCTGTCCAAGTGGAAGCTTCTACATCACGTCAAGGTGAACCAAGAGTTGATACGGAAGCATCCACAAGTGGGACACGTCAAGATGAAGAAAACGAGGAAGTACACCAAGATGAACATCAACAACCTCCTTCTCCACCACGACAAGAGAACAACAACGTCAACAATGAAGAAGGCCAAGAAGAAGAAGAAGAACAAGATGAAGAGGATGTTCCTCCCCGACCCAAGCAAAAGCTTACACGAGTTCAAGCAAGAGTTGCCAAAGATCATCCCGTCGAGCAAATCTACAATGATATCCAAACCGGGAGAATCACTCGCTCTAAAACGCGTTTAGCTAACTTTTGTGAACATTACTCATTCATTTCTAAAATTGAACCTATGAAGGTTGAAGAAGCATTGAAGGGTCCGGATTGGATAAACGCTATGCATGAAGAGCTACACAACTTTGAGAGAAATCAAGTGTGGACATTGGTCGAGAAGCCCGACAACAACCACGACATCATTGGTACCAAATGGGTGTTTCGCAACAAGCAAGATGAAGATGGACAAGTGGTTCGCAACAAAGCACGTCTCGTCACCCAAGGCTACACACAAGTTGAAGGTATGGACTATGGTGAGACATATGCTCCCGTTGCTAGACTTGAGTCCATTCGCATCTTACTTGCTTATGCTAATCACCATGATATCACCTTGTACCAAATGGACATTAAAAGTGCTTTTCTAAATGGCAAAATTGAGGAGGAAGTTTATGTTAAGCAACCTCCCGACTTTGTCAATCCTAAGAAACCTAATCATGTTTACAAACTTCACAAAGCCCTTTATGGTCTTAAACAAGCTCCTAGAGCATGGTATAAATGCTTGACCAAGTTCCTTACAGAAAAAGGCTTTGAAATTGGTAAAATCGATTCTACTCTTTTTACTAAAAGGGTTAATGGAGAACTATTTGTGTGCCAAATTTATGTTGATGATATCATATTTGGTTCAACTAACCCTCATTTTAGTGAAAAGTTTGGAAAGCTAATGTCGGAGAAGTTTGAGATGTCTATGATGAGTGAACTCAAATTCTTTCTCGGTTTGCAAATCAAGAAAACTAAGGAAGGTACATTTGTTTCTCAAACGAAGTACACCAAAGACTTATTCAAGAAGTTCAATATGCAAGAATGCAAAGGTATGCCTACACCTATGCCTACTAGTGGACATCTTGATTTGACCAAAGATGGTGAACCGGTTGATCAAAAGGTTTATCGCTCTATGATTGGTTCATTGTTATATCTATGTGCCTCCCGTCCCGATATTATGCTAAGTGTGTGCATGTGTGCACGATATCAAGCTGATCCTAAGGAATGTCATCTTAAGGCCGTGAAAAGGATAGTGAGATACTTAATCCATACACCAAATTTTGGCATTTGGTATCCTAAGAGGTCCTCTTTTGATCTTGTTGGCTATTCCGATTCGTACTATGCCAGAGACAAGGTTGATAGAAAGTCCACTTCGGGTATTTGTCAATTCCTTGGTAGGTCTCTTGTGTCTTGGTCTTCCAAGAAACAAAACTCGGTATCCTTATCCACCGCCGAAGCGGAATACATTGCCGCTGGTTCATGTTGTGCTCAACTACTTTGGATGACCCAAACTCTTAAAGATTATGGGATATATGTGAAACATGTTCCATTGCTATGTGACAATGAAAGTGCTATTAAGATTGCTCACAAACCCGTGCAACACTCTCGAACTAAGCATATTGAAGTTCGTCATCATTTCATTCGAGATCATGTTGCCAAAGGGGACATTAACCTTAAGCACGTTCGCATCGATAAGCAATTGGCGGATATATTCACTAAACCACTTGATGAGAAAGTGTTTTGCAGGTTAAGAGGTGAATTGAACATCGTTGATGCTTCAAACTTGGAGTAGGAACTCCATTTGATACATGCGAGGCATGAGCCTATGACTAATCCTTGATATTTCTCTTATGAAGCTATTCATATGTCTTGGATATATTTGCACCTTGCATGTTATCTAACCCGTGTAGGTACTTGGATGAATCTAAATCCATGAGATTGCAACTCACTCAAATCTTGAGCAATCTCTACATCACCAAGTCTCTACACAATGGTGGTTGAAGACAAGGAATCACGAAACCATTCAAACATATCCTTTGACAAATTCTATGTTGAGTTCATGATAGTCATTTTGGATACTCAAGTGCTCTTCCTTGCAAGACTAACCCATGTAGGTAGATGAACTCAAACTCCAAGTGGTGCTCCCAACTCTTGATGAACTACATCAACCTTGAGCAACTCACACAAGTTCAACTACATGAGCAAGACCCACACCACCACCCAAGGTATGTTATTCCATCTTAGAGAAGCTATACTCCAAGACATGAGTCAAAGCAACTCAACAAGATGTGAATACATCAAGATGCTTAAACGAAAAATGGTAACCCCATTTTGAGCTTAAACGATGAGTATGACCTATGATCAAGTGCTCTCACTTGACTCCTAAGTCAATATACTCTAACATAGGTGACTTTGTCACCGCCCAAACTCTAGATGAAGTTCTCTTGTGTGTTCTTTTCTGTGTTATTGCATTTGTTCCTTGCATATTTGTTTCCCCTTTTCAAAAAAAACTTCATCTAGAACTTTTTGTTTGTTTTATTTTCATTTGTCTTGCATTTTCTGCATCCAATTCATTGCAAATCTTTCAGTTAATTCCTTGCAAATCTTTGTGAGATTTTACTTGTCTAGTGAGCTGAGGTGACAAGTGGTTTCATTCTGATGAACTCGGTCACACCGATTTGTTTTCTTCGGCCTAACCGAAATCTTTCGGTGCAACCGAAGCACACAACTCGGAGCCACCGATTTCATCCCAGTAAAACCAACTTGCCACTTATTCTTGATTTCTATTTACTCCAGCTCCACTCAATGATTCTTGTCCTCTACCAGCATCATGTTCGACATGCTGCTTTGCTCTGTGTCTCAAGGACCAACCCATTTGTATCACATGACTAGAAGACCCTTCTTGGAAATTGATGTCAAAGGGGGAGAGAGAGATCACATCAAAGCTTAATCTTTCCTATAGGGGGAGAATATACTCAGGGGGAGAGAAAGTAATATCATCAATGACCCCAGATGCTTGGTGTTCAAGAGGAGAGATGTCACATGTCTTTAAAAAGGGGAAAGACATGTTTGTTTGCTTGCTTTAGCTCAAGCTCTGTTGTTTATTTTCTATTGCTCTGATTTTCTGTTCCCTATCTTCTCCCAATATCCCATGCAGATTCAGTGGGAGCAAGACATCTAAGGGAAGGAAATCTCTGAGTTTATTGCATATCTTTACCTTTGGGGACATGTCTATATCCAATGTAGTACTTAGTACTCACTCTACATGTCATCCCAGTCTTGGTTCTTTTGTGGTTCCTTTTGTTTGCTCTGGTTAGTAGGTGTATCTGTGTTATCTAACCTTGTTTGCGCAGGTTCATCCCATCCTAAGCCAACTCAAGACCACAAGGTAAGTATATGCATCACTGTCATGTGAATGAGAAATTCTTGCTGATGTACATACTGTTTGCAAGAAGGACTCATGAGCATGAAGGTACATTTCTCATATTCACATCATTTGCTCTGATGCATATAGCCAAGATACATGTAACACATTGCTTACTCTGTCATGTTTATGCATTCACATGCTCCTATATTCCATAGTCACATGATTGCATACATGTAGGGGGAGCCTATGCATGTTACATGTCTTTCCAAAGCTTTACTTGCTATTCTCTATATCTTTATCTAAAGCTTTGATGTATGTTGTCATCAATTACCAAAAAGGGGGAGATTGAAAGCACAAGTGCTCCATGGGTTGTTTGGTAATTAATGTCAACATATCTCTTGTTGGACTAACACTTTTACCTAGTATGTTTCAGATAAGTTCAACAATGGAGTGGCATGGACTAAAGGATGTGGAACCCCTTCAAGATGCTAAGGACAAAGGATTGGCTCAAGCTTCAAGATCAAGACTCTACATTTTCTATTTTAGTGATCCAAGATCACATTGAGTCCATAGGAAAAGCCAATACTATTAAGGAGGGATGAGGTGTTGCTTAATGAGCCTCTTGCTTCATGTGCTTAGTGATATGCTCCAAAACCCTCAACTATCTTCCCACATCCACATATGACCTAAACCAAAAGTCAAACTCGGCCTCACCGATTCTTTCTATCCGGCGCCACCGAGTTTCTCATGTCATAGCCACTGCCACAAACCCTAGCAAATCGGTTTCACCGATAGGGATCTCGGTCTCACCGAGATGGGGTTGTAATCTCACTGTGTATGTTCACTGCCACAATCGGCCACACCGAGTTTGTGCAATCGGTACTACCGATATTACAATGCAAAACCTCTGGTTAGCTCATTACCAAAATCGGTCCCACCGAGTTTGTGTAATCAGTCTCATCGAGTTTGCCTGACCAACCCTTGGTTAGCTTATTACCAAAATCGGTCTCACCGAGTTTGTGTAATCGGTCACACCGAGATTAAGTTATGCCCAAACCCTAACCATATCGGTCCTACCGAGTTGCATCTCAGTCCCACCGAAAATCCTAACGGTCACTAGGTTTGCGGAATCGGTCCGACCGAGTTTAACGATTCGGTCCCACCGAGTTTGGCAGATTGTGTGTAACGGTTAGATTTTGTGTGGAGGCTATATATACCCCTCCACCCACTCTTCATTCGTGGAGAGAGCCATCAGAACAGATCTTCACTTCCAATACACATTTTCTGAGAGACAACCACCTACCCTTGTGTTGAGCTCAAGATATTCCATTCCTATCATATGAATCTTGATCTCTAGCCTTCCCCAAGTTGTTGTCCACTCAAATCTTTTTTCCACCAAATCCAAATCCTGTGAGAGAGAGTTGAGCGTTGGGGAGACTATCATTTGAAGCACAAGAGCAAGGAGTTCATCATCAACACACCATTTGTTACTTCTTGGAGAGTGGTGTCTCCTAGATTGGCTAGGTGTTACCTGGGAGCCTCCGACAAGATTGTGGAGTTGAACCAAGGAGTTTGTAAGGGCAAGGAGATCGCCTACTTCGTGGAGATCTACCGCTAGTGAGGCAAGTCCTTCATGGGCGACGGCCATGATGGAATAAACAAGGTTGCTTCTTCGTGGACCCTTCATGGGTGGAGCCCTCCGTGGACTTGCGCAACCGTTACCCTCCGTGGGTTGAAGTCTCCATCAACGTGGATGTACGATAGCACCACCTATCGGAACCACGCCAAAAACATCCGTGTCTCCAATTGCGTTTGAATACTCCATACCCTTCTCTTTTACATTCTTGCAAGTTGCATGCTTTACTTTCCGCTGCTCATATACTCATTGCATGCTTGCTTGATATGTATTGTGTTCATTAAACTTGTGCCTAAACTCCACCTAAACTTAAGAATATTAAATACTGCAACTTTTGGCACTTAGTGTCTAATCAACCCCCCCCCCTCTAGACACCTCTTCTCGATCCTACAACTATTAAAAAACCTATGGGAAGAATTAATGATGTTTTTATTATTGCAAATAGGAATTATGTGCCCGTTGATTTTATCGTTCTTGATATAGATTGCAATCCTTCTTGCCCTATTATTCTTGGTAGACCTTTCCTTAGAACGGTTGGTGCGATTATTGATATGAAGGAAGGGAATATTATATTTCAATTTGCATTAAAGAAGGGCATGGAACACTTTCCTAGAAAGAAAATAAGATTGCCATATGAAACTATCATGGGATCTACCTATGGATTGCCTACCAAAGATGACAATACCTAAATCTATCCTCGCTTTTATGCCAAGCTAGGGGCGCTAAACGATAGCGCTTGTTGGGAGGCAACCCAATTTTATTTTGAGTTTTTTGTTTTTGCTTCTGTTTAGGAATAAATAATCCATCTACCTTCTGTTTAGATGTGGTTTTATGTTTTAATTAGTGTTTGTGCCAAGCTAGACCTATTGGATCTTCTTGGATGATAGTTATTTGATCTTGCTGTAATTTCCAGAAACTTTGCGCTTAATGCCCGAATTATTAAAAATCACCAGAACGTGATAAAATTCTTATTCCAATTGCTGCTGATCAATAAAAAAATTGTCTAGGTCTTCTAATTTTGGTAGAGTTTTTGGAGTTCCAGAAGTTTGCGTTAGTTACAGATTACTACAGACTGTTCTGTTTTTGACAGATTCTGTTTTCCGTGTGTTGTTTGCTTATTTTGAAGAATCTATGGTTAGTAAAATAGTTTATAATCCATAGAGAAGTTGGAATACAGTAGGTTTAACATCAGTATAAATAAAGAATGATTTCATTACAGTACCTTGAAGTGGTTTTATGTTTTCTTTCTCTAACGGAGCTCACGAGATTTCTATTGAGTTTTGTGTTGTGAAGTTTTCAAGTTTTGGGTGAAATCTTTTGATGGATTATGGAACAAGGAGTGGCAAGAGCCTAAGATTGGGGATGCCCATGGCACACCCAAGATAATCCAAGGACACCAAAAAGTCAAAGCTTTGGAATGCCCCGGAAGGCATCCCCTCTTTCGCCCACTTCCATCGGTATTTTAATTGGAGCTATAGTTTTATTTACCAACATGATATGTGTTTTGCTTGGAGCGTATTGTATTATTTGTGTCTTTGTTTGTTAGTGTGCCACAATCATCCTTGCTGTACACACCTTTGAGAGAGCCATTTATGAATTAAAAATTGTTAGAATACTCTTTGTGCTTCACTTATATCTTTTGAGCTATGTAGTTTTGCTCTATGTGATTCACTTATATCTTTTGAGCGTGATAATTTTGCTCTATGTGCTTCACTTAGATCTTTTAGAGCACGGTGGTCGATTTATTTTAAAGAAACTATTGATCTCTCATGCTTCACTTAGATCATTTTGAGAGTCTTAATAGCATGGTAAATTGCTTAATGATAATATGCTTGGTATTCATGATTTGTGAAATTTTCTTTTGAGTGCGTTGAATACTAAGAAAAGATTGAAGCATGATAATTGTTTTGAGATATGGAGGTGATAATATTAGAGTCATGCTAGTTAAGTAATTGTGAATTTAAATAATACTTGCGTTGAAGTTTGTGATTCCCGTAGCATGCACGTATGGTGAACCGTTATGTAACGAAGTCGGAGCATGAGGTGTTTATTGATTGTCCACCTTATGAGTGGCGGTCGGGGACGAGGGATGGTCTTTTCCTACCAATCTATCCCCCTAGGAGCATGCGCATAATACTTTGCTTTGATAACTTCTAGATTTTTGCAATAAGTATATGAGTTCTTTATGACTAATGTTGAGTCCATGGATTATACGCACTTTTTCCTATCCTTCCACCATTGCTAGCCTCTCTAATACCGCGCACTTTTCGCCGGTATCATACACCCACCATATATCTTCCTCAAAACAGCCACCATAACTACCTATCATGGCATTTCCATAGCCATTCCGAGATACATTGCCATGCAACTTTTCACCGTTCCGTTTATTATGACACGCTCCATCACTGTCATATTGCTAGCATGATCATGTAGTTGACATCGTATTTGTGGCAAAGCCACCATTCATAATTCTTTCATACATGACACTCTTGATTCATTGCATATCCCGGTACACCGCCGGAGGCATTCATATAGAGTCATATCTTGTTATAAGTATTGAGTTGTAATTGTTGAGTTGTAAGAAAAATAAAAGTGTGATGATCATCATTTTTAGAGCATTGTCCCAAGTGAGGAAAGAATGATGGAGACTATGATTCCCCCACAAGTCGGGATGAGACTCCGGACAAAAAATAAAATAAAATAAAATAAAGAGGCCAAAAAAAGGAAAAGGCCAAAATAAAAAAATTAGAGAAAAAGAGAGAAGGGACAGTGTTACTATCCTTTTACCACATTTGTGCTTCAAAGTAGCACCAAGATATTCATGATAGAGAGTCTCCTATGTTGTCACTTTCATATACTAGTGGGAATTTTTCATTATAGAACTTGGCTTGTATATTCCAATGATGGACTTCCTCAAAATGCCCTAGGTCTTCATGAGCAAGCGAGTTGGATGCACACCCACTTAGTTTCTTTTGTTGAGCTTTCATATACTTATAGCTCTAGTGCATCCGTTGCATGGCAATCCCTACTCACTCACATTGATATCTATTAATGGGCATCTCCATAGCCCGTTGATACGCCTAGTTGATGTGAGACTATCTTCCCCTCTTTTTGTCTTCTCCACAACCACCGTTCTATTCCACATATAGTGCTATATCCATGGCTCACGCTCATGTATTGAGTGAAGGTTGAAAAAGTTTTGAATATGTTAAAGTATGAAACAATTGCTTGGCTTGTCATCGGGGTTGTGCATGATTTAAATACTTTGTGTGGTGAAGATGGAGCATAGCCAGACTATATGATTTTATAGGGATAACTTTCTTTTGCCATGTTATTTTGAGAAGACATAATTGCTTTATTAGTATGCTTGAAGTATTATTATTTTTAAGTCAATATGAACTTTTGTCTTGAATCTTTCGAATCAGAATATTCATACCACAATTAAGAAGTTTTACATTGAAATTATGCCAAGTAGCACTCCGCATCAAAAATTCTCTTTTTATCATTTACCTACTCGAGGACGAGCAGGAATTAAGCTTGGGGATGCCTGATACGTCTCCAACGTATCTATAATTTTTGATCGATTCATGCTATATTATCTATTGTTTTGGACTATATTGGGCTTTATTTTCCATTTTTATATTATTTGTGGGACTAACCTATTAACCGGAGGCCCAGTCCAGAATTGCTATCTTTTGCCTATTTCAGTGTTTCGGAGAAACAGAATATCAAACGGAGTCCAAACGGAATAAAATCTTCGGGAACGTGATTTTCTCATCGAACGTGATCCAGGGGACTTCGACCCTACGCCAAGGCATCAGAGAGGCGGTCACGAGGGTGGGGGGCACGCCCCCCTTAGGGCACGCCCCCTGCCTCGTGGGCCCCTCGAAGCTCCACCGACGTACTCCTTCCTCCTATATATACCTACGTACCCCCAAACGATCAGAACAGGAGCCAAAAAACCTAATTCCACCGCCGCAACCTTCTGTATCCACGAGATCCCATCTTGGGGCCTGTCGGTGTCAAAACCGACGGATCTCGGGTAGGGGGTCCCGAACTGTGCGTCAAGGTCGGATGGTAACAGGAGACAAGGGACACGATGTTTACCCAGGTTCGGGCCCTCTCGATGGAGGTAAAACCCTACTCCTGCTTGATTAATATTGATGATATGAGTAGTACAAGAGTAGATCTACCACGAGATCAAGGAGGCTAAACCCTAGAAGCTAGCCTATGGTATGATTGTGTATGATGATGATTCTTGTCCTACGGACTACAACCCTCCGGTTTATATAGACACCGGATAGGGTTAGGGTTACACAGAGTCGGTTACAATGGTAGGAGATCTTGAGTATCCGCATCGCCTAGCTTGCCTTCCACGCCAAGGAAAGTTCCTTCCGGACACGGGACGGAGTCTTCAATCTTGTATGTTCATAGTCCAGGAGTCCGGCGAAGGTATAGTCTGGCTATCCGAACACCCCCTAATCCAGGACTCCCTCAGTAGCCCCCGAACTAGGCTTCAATGACGACGAGTCCGGCGCGCAAATTGTCTTCGGCATTGCAAGGCGGGTTCTTTCCCGGATTCTATGTACCTGTACGAATAGCGTCTGATTTTTATAGCGCTCCTCGGCTTCTGCGCCCAATAATGGCTGTCTTCCACGTGTTGAACGAATGCGAAAAGCCCGGGGCGTTCTTACATCCACACCCCTAGCCATACAAATGAGCCGCCTATTTAATGGGACGGGGATTTAGATCCGAACCGCATCTTCTCCTCTCCGCGAGTTATCATCAGAGCTTTCCCAGCTAAGGTCCATTCCAACATGGCCAGCCGTCGCAGCTCCTCCCCTCGCCCTTCCGGTCCCAAGCCCGGGGATTGGGAGAGTTGCACCATTCCGCATAGCGAGTTAGTGTCGCTTCAGGCCAAGGGATTCCTCCCTCAGGCATACATGGTCCCGGTCCGAGCCGGTCTCGCCACCTACCGTGGCAGAAAACAAGAGGAGAACACCCCCAATCCTTCTAAAGGAGAACGGGTGTGCCTTGTTCCCTATCTGATAAGGGGACTGGGATTTCCAATCCACCCATTTCTCCGCGGGCTTCTGGAGTTCTATGGCCTCCAGCTGCATCATCTCACGCCCGGCTCCGTGTTACACATTGCGGGCTTCGTTGCCCTTTGCGAGCTATTTTTAGGCGGCGAGGCTCATTTCGCATTGTGGAAGAAGATATTCGGCCTGGTGCCCCGTTCTCAAGAGGGGTCTATATACCAAGTGGGCGGAGCCAAAATATGGCGCATCGCCGGGACCGGATATCTATCCGGAACCCCGAAGAAGGCGTCTGAGGACTGGCCTTCAGAATGGTTTTACATAGACGACGTCCCACTACCGGACCCTATCCGGGCCGGTCTCCCTAAGTTCAACAGTGCTCCTTTGAAGAAACGCTTGAGCTGGCGCCCACGGAGCTCTCAGAGAGAAAACGACAGGGACGTCCTTTACCTGATGGGCCGGATAAGACTGTTGGCTCATTCCGGACTAACCATGATTGGAGTCATGGCCGCATGCATTACGCGAGGGGTGCAGCCGCTTCAATACAGAGGCCGCCCTATGTGGGATTTCAATGGGGAGGATGACCCCACGCGTTACGGCCGTAAAGGGCCGGACTCGGCTGCCACCCTAATAAATGTTCTGTCCTCCTTGTACAAGGGAGAGAAGGAGGAGTTCCTCCGCGTTAACCCACGGGCTGGATTCACTATGTATGAACCTCCAAGTTGGGTAAGTGAACAACTGCGCTTGCCCATTTATTTGATACTTCCATGGTCAGATACGTAGTCTGACGACTTCAATGCAGGAACTGCGACAGGAAGTGAAAGATATAAGCAGCCGTCCTCCACAACCCGAGGACCCAGAACAGTCCCTCGATCCGGACTCTGAAGAGGATCCGGACATATCGGTGGAGCTTATCGACGGGGTGTTTCATCAGCTAAGCAAGGACAACACCTTGGTCGCTATTGTCGCAGATTACCCCGGGTTAATCCCGGCCTCCCAGGTGACAGAAACCGGAGTCTTTATTCCCTTGAAGGGGATTCCATTTTCCCGTATTCCGGCGTTTCTAACAACAACCGTGTTTCACAGGGGAGATTCCCGAGGCGGGAAGGCGAACCTGCAGCGGCTAGCCCACGAGGGACCGCAGGGGCCCGTGGGGAAAAAAGAGACGCAGTCCGGACCGAGATGCCGGCGCAAAGGTAACGCATTCTCTGTTTCCGCGGTATTACTCCGCCAGGGCATATTAACATTTGTGCCTTTTTCAGGACGAAGAGACCTCGTCGGACTATATCCGGAGAGGATGCCAATCGCGCTTCCACCAGCCAGGTTCTAATGACTGGCCAGGAAACGGAGGCGAGCACAAGGTGTGCACCGGGCGCTCCTTCGACAGAGAATGCGGACAGGTTGTCTGCCACAAATTCTGAAGTGGAGAGTGCCATGAACCACAGGCGTCGCCGGACAATTTTACGCGACGCTTGTTTCTCCCAAGAGGCTTTAGATGCCTTTAATTTGGGAGATGCGTACCTCCGTGCCGCTCAAGATGGTTTAGCCAGAGCCACGGAGCAGTATGTGAAAGACATACGGGTAAGAAAATTTTGGTTAAATATATATATATATATATATATATATATATATATATATATATATATATATATATATATATATATATATATATATATATATATACCAGTAGCCCCCGAGACTTGAAACAGTTAAAGTAACTGATTTAAGGATCATATAACATGCAGGTTCTTACCGAGAAGAACACCGTGCTGTCCCGGGAGCTGGAAAAGTTCAAGGCCCAACTAGAGGCCGCACTAGCCGCAGCAGGGGAGCCTAAAGGGACCCCCTCAGGTAAGATACACTTCAAAAGATTAGTATTGTGCGGGGTTGGATGCAAATCTGACAATTGATGTTGCAGATGGCGCCGGACTTGATCCGGAGAAGCAACAACTCTTGCGCCGGTTAGAGGCCGGTGAGAGTACGTTGACAAAGGTGATGCGAGGGAAGAATGATCTCTAGGATGCCAATGCCAAGCTGGATGTTGAACTGAAGGACGTTCGTGGCCAGCTGTCGGACTCCACAAGGGAGAATCAGCGGCTTCGACGCGGCATATTTAGTAAGTGCTTGAACGAACTTTGGAAAATGAGTTCGGCGATGAAGTCGAATAACAGAGTATTGTCTGTAGGTATGCTCACAGGTCGTCCTGTAGAGGAGATGCCCGGTTCTACGGGTGACCTTCTTCCCGAACTCCTGCAACTACACGAGCGAATTCGGCAGGTAATGCACGGCGTTGCCCAAGCCTTATGGCCTGCCCACTCCACGCCCGATGGCCTTGGAGAGCTTGCGGAGAAGCTGAAGGGAGCTCGGCGGCGCTTCCGGTTGTGGAAGGTATCGGCCTGCCGACAAGGCGCTAGAGAGGCCTGGGCTATGGTGAAGACCCGTTTTACGAAGTCTGACCCAAACCATATGGCCGAGGTCGGACCGGTGGGGCCTGACGGGAAGGAGATCCCTGTAAGCTTAGTGTACGATCAAGTGGAATTGGCCGCAAAGTATTCCCAGCAGGACTGTAAATTAGATAGCCTGTTAGATGGTATAGAGGAGGAATACAATCAGTCAAAATGACTGTGTAATTTTGAATTGACATATGTAATGCCTTCTAGCCGGATTGTAGATCGTTTGTCGTTGCCGACCTTTTCGCTTCAACCTCGGGACCTGACGGTCTGGAGTGTGTCCGAATACCATAGCGGTTATACAAGAACCGTGGTATGCATGGAGACCAGGCGTATGGGTCATTAGTGCTTTATCAGACAAGTGTCCAACTAGGTATGTTATATTACATGGTTAGTAAGAAACATCTTCCAGAGAGAATAGTTCCGTTAAGGGTTCCTTTCGCTGGGGAGGCATGCCCTAAAGTGCATGTCCGGACTGCGTAAAAAACGCAGAAAAAGCATCTGGGGGCGCATGAAAATTAATAAAAAGATCATCTTTATTCCACCGACCGAATATTCCCTTAAGAACACTAGCTTTCGGCTTCACCCATTCTGAGGTACACATCCGGCTGACCCGGCTGTAGCAATCGCAGAGGTGCTCCCTTTACCACCTAGCCGAACAATCGGGAACGTAGGGGTAAGCACAGGAGCCAGGCAACCCAGCTTGGCCAAAACTTAAGTCATATCGATGCATATAATGGTGAAAACAAGGTACATGCGGAAGTTTGACACATGTGTGGGGCATGAAGCCCGTATAAATAAGCTTCTGTTAAAGAAGCCCCCAGGTTAAATGAGCGCGAGTGCGCGTCATGTAGTGAGCCTTTTAAGGGCTATAAAGGAAAAAGAGGGGAAGGAGAGAAATATAAGACAGAAAAATGTAAAAAATGGACAGGGGAAGGAGACGAACACGGAGTCCGGCGCTAGGCATAGAATCTTCGGAGACGTGTGGCGTTCCACGGGTTCGGCTCGAGTCGGTTATCCGACGCATCTCGCAGGCGGTACGCTCCACCAGTCAGGACTTGGTCGATTATAAATGGACCTTCCCATTTGGGCTTGAGTTTGTCCTTTTTCTTATCCGGCAGGCGTAGAACTAGTTCGCCAACATTGTAATTTTTGGCCCGTACTTCTCTACTTTGGTATCTTCGGGCCTGTTGTTGATAAAATGCGGAACGGGCTTTTGCCACGTGAGGCTCCTCCTCCAAGGCGTCCAGGCTGTCCTGTCGATCGAGCTCGGCTTCTCTTTCTTCGTATATGCGCACTCTAGGTGAGTCATGAATTATGTCGCAGGGCAGAACTGCCTCTGCGCCGTACACCATAAAGAATGGTGTGTATCCGGTGGTACGATTTGGCGTGGTCCGCAGCCCCCAGAGTACGGAGTCGAGCTCCTCTACCCAGTGCGTGTTAGATTCCTTGAGGGACCGCACTAGTCTGGGTTTGATGCCGCTCATGATAAGACCGTTTGCCCGTTCGACCTGGCCATTGGTTTGTGGGTGATAGACTGAAGCATAGTCGAGCTTGATGCCCATGTTTTTGCACCACAGTTTTACCTCGTCGGCTGTAAAATTTGTACCGTTATCGGTTATGATGCTGTGGGGGACACCATAACGGTGTACAACCCCGGATATGAAGTCTATCACGGGTCCAGATTCAGCTGTTTTGACAGGCTTGGCTTCTATCCATTTGGTGAACTTATCCACCATGACCAGTAAGTATTTTTTCTTATGGGTTCCACCTTTAAGGGGTCCGACCATGTCAAGCCCCCAGACCGCAAAGGTCCAGGTGGGTATAGTTTGGAGTGCGGTGGGTGGCATATGGCTTTGGTTGGCAAAAAGTTGGCAACCAACGCATCGTTGGACTAGGTCCTGAGCGTCTGCCCGGGCCGTCGGCCAATAGAAGCCTGTGCGGAAAGCCTTGCTAACAAGGGGCCGAGCAGCAGCGTGATGGCCACCGAGTCCGGCGTGAATTTTGGCCAGAAGATTCCGCCCTTCCTCTTCGGAGATGCACCTTTGAAGGACTCCGGTAGTGCTTTTCTTATAAAGCTCCCCCTCGTGGACTTTGTAGGCTTTAGATCGCCGCACTATGCAGCGGGCCTCATTTTGGTCCTCTGGGAGTTCCTGCCTAGTAAGGTAGGCTAGGAATGGTTCTGTCCACGGGGCGATAACAGCCATTATTACGTGGGCTGAAGGTGTAATTTCGTTGGCAGGACCTCCAATTATGTCAGGTTGTTCGGCGTCGAGTGGTTCGGCTGCGTCCGGGCTGTTAATTGCGGGTTCCCCTCCCATGTTACGGATGGCTTGAACAATCTTTCCAAAAAGATGTTGGGGGGACTGCATCGCGTTTTGCTCCGATGCGTGCCAGGACGTCCGCTGCTTGATTATTTTCGCGGGCTATATGGTGAAACTCCAGCCCTTCGAACCGAGCTGACATTTTTAGGACGGCGTTGCGGTAAGCTGCCATTTTTGGATCCTTGGCGTCGAAGTCGCCATTTATTTGGGAGATCGCGAAGTTCGAATCCCCGCGTACCTCTAGGCGTTGAATGCCCATGGATACTGCCATCCGGAGACCATGTAGGAGGGCCTCATATTCGGCTGCATTGTTGGAGTCCGTGTACATAATTTGGAGTACGTATTGGACTGCGTCTCCTGTGGGGGACGTCAAAACGACGCCAGCCCCCAGTCCGGCCAACATTTTGGAGCCGTCGAAATGCATGATCCAGTTTGAGTATGTGCCGTACTCTTTAGGGAGTTCGGCCTCCGTCCATTCTGCGACAAAGTCGGCCAATACTTGCGATTTTATAGCTCGCCATGGCTTATAGGTTATGTCGAACGGGAGGAGCTCGATGGCCCATTTTGCAATCCGGCCCATTGCATCGCGGTTATTGATAATGTCATTGAGTGGTACTTCCGAGGCTACTGTAATCAAACACTCTTGAAAGTAGTGTCGTAGCTTCCGGGATGCCATGAATACTGCGTATGCGATTTTATGATAGTGTGGGTACCATGATTTGCATGGAGTAAGGACAGTGGACACGTAGTAGACCGGCCTTTGAAGGGGGAATTTGTGTCCGTCCATTTCCCGCTTGACGATGAGCACTGCGCTGACAACTTGATGGGTTGCCGCGATGTACAGTAGCATTGGCTCACTGGCGTTTGGCGCGGCCAGGACTGGGTTTGTTGCCAATATGGATTTTATTTCATCGAGTACGGCCGTGGCGGCATCCGTCCACTCGAAGTGTTCGGTGCGCCGTAGGAGGCGGTAAAGGGGCAGCGCCTTTTCTCCCAGCGGGAGATGAAGCGGCTTAGGGCCGCCACGCATCCGGTTAATTTCTGTATTTGTTTGAGGTCTTTTGGGACATCCAGTTGTGACAAACCTCGGATCTTGGCTGGACTTGCTTCGATTCCTCTACCGGATACAATGAAGCCCAAGAGTTTTCCGGCTGGAACACCGAAAACGCATTTTTCCGGATTGAGCTTGATGTCATATTTTCGGAGGTTATCGAATGTAAGCCTCAAGTCGTCTACTAGAGATTCGACATGTCTTGATTTGACGACCACATCATCCATGTACGCCCCCACTGTTTTGCCGATCTGATTTGCCAGACATGTTTGGATCATGCGCTGATATGTTGCGCCGGCGTTTTTTAGCCCAAAGGGCATTGTGTTGAAGCAGAATGGGCCGTATGGTGTGATGAATGCCGTTGCGGCTTGGTCTGATTCTGCCATCTTGATTTGATGGTAACCGGAGTATGCGTCGAGGAAACACAATGAATCGTGTCCTGCAGTGGCATCGATAATTTGATCTATGCGAGGGAGGCGGAAGGGATCCTTTGGGCAGGCCTTATTCAGGTCTTTAAAATCGACGCACAGGCGCCAGGATTTGTCCTTCTTTGGTACCATCACCAGGTTTGCTAGCCAGTCCGGATGTTTTATATCTGTAATGAATCCGGCCTCCAATAACTTGGCTAGCTCCTCTCCCATAGCCTGTCTCTTCGGTTCGGGAAAGCGCCGAAGGGCTTGTTTGACAGGTTTGAATCCTTTCTGGATATTTAAGCTGTGTTCGGCCAGCCTGCGTGGGATTCCTGGCATGTCTGAAGGGTGCCAAGCAAAAATGTCCCAGTTCTCTCGTAGGAACTCTCACAGTGCGGCGTCTACATCAGGGTTCAGTCGTGCCCCGATGGAGGCTGTTTTATTGGGGTCCGTTGGATGGACCTGGAATTTAACTATTTCGTCCGCTGGTTTGAAGGCTGTGGATTTGGATCTCTTATCGAGTATCACATCATCCCTATTAACCGTGGAGCGCAGCGCGGCCAGTTCTTCGGCCGCTAAGGTTTCGGATAGTGCCTCAAGGGCCAATGCGGCTGTCTTGTTTCCGGCGCGTAGTGCTATGTCCGGATCACTAGCGAGAGTGATAATTCCGTTTGGCCCAGACATCTTGAGCTTTATGTACCCGTAATGGGGTATGGCTTGGAAAACTGTGAATGCCTCCCGTCCTAATATAGCGTGGTATCCGCTTTTGAACGGGGCCACCTGGAACGTGACTTCTTCGGACCTGTAATTATCCGGCGTGCCGAACACCACATCTAGTGTGATCTTTCCAGTGCAGCGCGCTTCCTGACTGGGGATTATTCCTCTAAAGGTTGTGCTGCTTCGCTCAATGCGGTTCCAGTCTATTTCCATCCTTTGGAGGGTTTCCTCGTAAATGAGGTTCAATCCGCTGCCTCCATCCATGAGTACCTTTGCGAGGCGACAGCCGTCCACTATGGGACTGAGGACCAATGCAGCTGGTGCTCGGGCTGTTCAGAATTTAGGTTCGTCACTCGCGTTGAAGGTGATAGCAGTGTAACTCCATGGGTTTATTGTTGCTACTTGATAGACTTCGGTGAGGCTGCGGAGTGTTCTTTTTCGCATATTATTTGATGCGAAAGTCTCAAAGACTGTGAGAACGGTACTGGTGTCCTCGGGCTGGCTTTCTTCGGCCTCTGAAGTTAGGAGGTCTTCACCAATTTTGGCCACCTGCCGGAGTATCCAACATGCTCTAAGGCTGTGTGTTGGTGTGGCGTCCTCTGTACTGTGAATCCTACAGGGTCCATCAAGCCACCTTTCCAGTACGGTTCCATGCCCTCTAGAGGGTTTTGGCTTTTTGTTATTTAATCCGAATGCCTTACTGTGGTGCACCCTCTTAGTTCGGACGGGATTGCTATTCAAGGCCGGATTATCCCAAAATTTTATTTTGGTTTTCCAAGCGCTTTCCATCGCACAGTACTTTTGTACTATGGACGCCAAGTTAGCGAAGCGTGTAATATCACGATGACTTATGGCGTTAAGTATTCCCTCATCCGTGCAATTACTGCAAAAGATTGAAATTGTTTCTCCCTCGCAACAGTCCTTTGTCCTGTTCATAACCAGGAGGAATCTGGCCCAGTAGTGATGTACTGTTTCTTTGGGCTTTTGCCTGATTTGGGAAAGATCGCTTATGATCGGGCGGGCGGGTGTCGTTGAATCTGAGACCTCGCCCAATTTA
Organism: Aegilops umbellulata; assembly: GCA_032464435.1. Classification (NCBI taxonomy): domain Eukaryota; kingdom Viridiplantae; phylum Streptophyta; class Magnoliopsida; order Poales; family Poaceae; genus Aegilops; species Aegilops umbellulata. Next base: position 328,023,292 of record CP136056.1, on the reverse strand, counting down.
CGATTCGGAGGCCGAAGAACTTCCGAACTCTGAAGTCCGGAGTCTTGGATGTTGTCCGATGAGTCTAGCCTGTTGCCTGATTCTAAGCTCAGGTCTTGGATTGTATCCTCCCCTTCGCGGGTATCCGGCCTGGAGGGTTCGGGAATTCGGACGTAGCTAGTCCTTAGGATAGATGAAGGGTCGCCGCACTGCGCCTCTACCACGGCAACGTGGTGGGTGACTTGGGGAGAGTTAATTTCTCTTAGGTCGGGTTTAAGCCCAACCTGGTCGTAATTTGTAGCGACCCCCAGTGCGGTGATGCGATCCAAGAGCTCGTTTACGGAAGAGAGCTCCATCGGATCCAACTGCTCGGCGAGTTCTGAGCTGACGTGAAGGTTGCTTTCGATGACCCGAGAGGTCACCGTCGGCGCAACGGCCGAACGGGCGGTCGTGAGAAAACCACCTAGTCGGAGGGTTTGGCCGACAGCCAAGGCTCCCTTAGTAGTGGCGCCGTCTTTAAAGACGGGAAGAGGCATCCTTCCTGATCGCGACGGCACAGAGGAACTCTCAATGAAAGCACCAATGTCGGTGTCAAAACCGGCGGATCTTGGGTAGGGGGTCCCGAACTGTGCGTCAAGGTCGGATGGTAACAGGAGACAAGGGACACGATGTTTACCCAGGTTCGGGCCCTCTCGATGGAGGTAAAACCCTACTCCTGCTTGATTAATATTGATGATATGAGTAGTACAAGAGTAGATCTACCATGAGATCAAGGAGGCTAAACCCTAGAAGCTAGCCTATGGTATGATTGTGTATGATGATGATTCTTGTCCTACGGACTACAACCCTCCGGTTTATATAGACACCGGATAGGGTTAGGGTTACACAGAGTCGGTTACAATGGTAGGAGATCTTGAGTATCCGCATCGCCTAGCTTGCCTTCCACGCCAAGGAAAGTTCCTTCCGGACACGGGACGGAGTCTTCAATCTTGTATCTTCATAGTCCAGGAGTCCGGCGAAGGTATAGTCCGGCTATCCGAACACCCCCTAATCCAGGACTCCCTCAGGGCCTGTTCCGGAGCTCCGCCGGAGAGGGCCGTCATCACGGAGGGCTTCTACATCATCATAGCCCCTCCTATGAAGTGTGAGTAGTTTACCTCAGACCTTCGGGTCCATAGTTAGTAGCTAGATGGCTTCTTCTCTCTTTTTGGATCTCAATACAAAGTTCTCCCCCTCTCTTGTGGAGATCTATTCGATGTAATCTTCTTTTTGCGGTGTGTTTGTTGAGACCGATGAATTGTGGGTTTATGATCAAGTCTATCTATGAATAATATTTGAATCTTCTCTGAATTCTTTTATGTATGATTGGTTATCTTTGCAAGTCTCTTCAAATTATCAGTTTGGTTTGGCCTACTAGATTGGTTTTTCTTGCCATGGGAGAAGTGCTTAGCTTTGGTTTCGATCTTGCAGTGTCCTTTCCCAGTGACAGAAGGGGCAGCAAGGCGTGTATTGCATCGTTGCCATCGAGGATAACAAGATGGGGTTTATTTCATATTGCATGAATTTATCTCTCTACATCATGTCATCTTGCTTAAAGCGTTACTCTGTTTTTAACTTAATACTCTAGATCATGCTGGATAGCGGTCGATGAGTGGAGTAATAGTAGTAGATGCAGGCAGGAGTCGGTCTACTTGTCTCGGACGTGATGCCTATATACATGATCATACCTAGATATTCTCATAACTATGCTCAATTCTGTCAATTGCTCAACAGTAATTTGTTCACCCACCGTAGAATACTTATGCTCTTCAGAGAAGCCACTAGTGAAACCTATGGCCCCCGGGTCTATTCTCATCATATCAATCTCCATCACTTTAATCTTGCTTTGCTTTTCTACTTTGCCTTTTACTTTTCACCTTGCATCTTTATATCAAAAATAGCAAAAACATTATCTATCAGTTCTCACTCTCGTAAGTGACCGTGAAGGGATTGACAACCCCTAATCGCGTTGGCTGCGAGTTGCTATCGTTTTGTGCAGGTACGAGGGACTTGAGCGTGGCCTCCTACTGGATTGAAACCTTGGTTCTCAAAAACTGAGGGAAATACTTACGCTACTCTGCTGCATCATCCTTTCCTCTTCGGGGAAAACCAACGCAAGCTCAAGAGGTAGCACTCCCGCCTGTCGAAACCACCGGCCGACCCACCTCGTTCCCCATCCAATGATGATCGGATCAAGGAACGGAGCCCCAGATCGACCCCAGCCCCATACCAGTCTGCACCCGAGAGAGCGAGCCACTGCAGAAGGGAAGGCAGAACTAGCCGGCAAGGATACTGGGACGACCCTGATGAGCGTCGCCACGTGCTGGGCAGGGGCTAGCGCGGAGAGTCCCAAGGGGCTGGGCGAGACGAACGGGATCTGATGCCCCAGATCGCCGAGACGCCGCGTAGCAGAGCCCCTGCCGCCGCCGTCAGCCGTGCATGCTTTGCCCGCTGGCGTCCTCCGGCGGCGGCGCTGGGAAGGGACCACGGAGGATGTTGCAGCGGCGCGAGCAAGGTCGCCCCCGAGTCGTCTGGGCGTGGCGACGCGGGGGGGTGTTTCTTTCTGTGCGGAACGTGTCTTTAAAAGGGGAAGAATTTCACTTCCCCAGCCTCTGCACCAACTAGGGATGCATACGGCCATTTTAGTATGAGTACCAAGATAAACATGGTCCTCAGAATTTTTTAAATGAGTATCAAGATATTTTTTGATGAGTGGTTCCACCACACATCAAACTTAATTCTCAATAAATGAAGGAAACCCCCTGTGCATCACCTGTGAATTCTAGGAATTGATCTCGGGTCGTTAGGCTGCACAACCGCATGCCCAACCGCATGCCAGAAAGACAACTGCATCAAGGCAATCATCACAGCGTTCTAGATCACGCAAGTCACAGGAGGTGGATGAGCTCAAATCCTCCAGTGGCTCAATGGAACGAGGCCATGGCAGTGGTGATTGGCACCCTCGGCCACGGGATGTCGGTGGAGGGGAGGCTCGAGCGGTGGGTTGCCGCATGGAGCTGCGGGGGTGCTGTGGTGAAGTATGGTGAGGGACGGAGGTTGTGAGTAGTACGGGGATGACGTGCATCAGTAGTGGGAGGTAGCCGGAGGTGGGGGCACTGCTGGTTATTGGCTGCTACTAACTGCCCAGTGTGCTGATCCTGCATCCCGAGAGAGATATTTTGACTTTGACTACCGATGTGGCCGGTGGGATTTAAAAACCAGTGCCACATAAGCCTCCATACCATTTTGCTTTGGTTCCGGATAAAAGTTGTCTGGTTTTGAGACCCAAGGGTCCAAATGTCGCCCAAAAGATAGGACCAAATGCAGACTTTTGGTGAACTTGAAGAACAAAAACAAGTGAATTGCAAAAAAAAAACACCATATTTCAAGTTTAGTTTACGAATTGCCACCACATTTTTTGGACGTCCCAAAAATCTACCGATTTTCTTGCTAATTTACTTAATAAACACTAATGATCAATTTCAAGAGAAATAATCCAATTTCCGACATACCAGGCCCACCAATTAGTGCCATTCTAACATATAAGGTGGCTAGCCGACCCGCTCACCTGAGGCTTCCTCGATTTCGAAGCATTCTGCCCGTTCGATTTCGTCTGGTCGGGTCAACGCTGTTGTATGAGCCTTTGATTTTTTTACATCGTATTTTGACTCAATGGTGCGTTCGTGCCGGACCATGACTGGTGGGCTCGGAAAGACCTTCCATGGGCTGGGTTAGATTTGCTCGCGTGAGCCATTCCTACTGCATCGCGCGTGTCTCGTCATGCGCAGGCCGCGTCGTGCGTCGTGGGAGACCCGCGGAAGGGCTAGCCGACACATATGCACCCGGATTCTGTGCACTCACCTGTGCTATCCCGATGACGGGTGGGCCGTAGCGGCACCGGTCCCGCTGGTCGGCTGCGCTGACTGGGCGACCCACCGTGTAGATTAGGCTGGTCATAGTGGGGAGTAACTTATACTAGTGTCATACATATGACACTAGTCTAAGTTACTACCTTCATAGTGCAAAGTAATATAGTAATAGTGTCATAGAGGACTTCATTAATTAGCTTGTAGACTCATCTTGTCTTAGAAAGCGCTATGTTACAGTAACATATTATGTTACCACTTCTCATTAACTACATGCCACATAAGCAAAAATTTCTTGAAGTACGCTATGTTACTTGCTAAGTTACTCCCACTATGACTAGCCTTAGATTTGCTCGGGTCAACCGCTCTTGGCGACCGCTTTTCGCGCGCTGCGCGCGTCGTGGGTTGCAGGGACTGGCATTGAAGGGGTCAGCCGGCGCGTGTGCACCCAGCTTCCGCACCCGCGTTGGTGCTGTTACGATGACGGGTGGGCCAACGCTGTTTTCGGTCCCGCTTATCAGCTGCACTGGATGCTCGTCTCGTCGGTTGCACTCGGGTTAGGGCAGTCGCGTGCGGGGTCCTCGCGTCGTCAGTTGCGGGCTCGTGTGGGCTCCTCAGCATGCAGAGTGGGTCGTCAGTTGCGGTCCTTTCAGCACTCTCTCCCCTCACTGTGGCCATGCCCAATGGACGTGCGAGCGGCGTGCAGTGGGCCCCCTGAGGGCGAGGCGTGCCGCGTGCGCTTGCTGCGGCAGTGGAGAGAGAGACGCTTTGCTCTGCATTGTTTTCCTTTCTTTCTGCACCAGCCAACCTGCAGGTTGCAAAGCAGAAGAACAGAGGAGAAAGAGAGAAAAGAGGGGAGACCAGCGTCCATATGTCGCTCCCGGCAACGACCCCACGCGCGGCTGCACGCTGCTGGATCGTGGCGTCCGCGCCGACGACCCCGGTGACGGCTGGAGGGAGGCCCCGAGAGCTGTCGTTCGCGCTGCTGGCGGAGAAGGGGATTTGGGGGTGGGGCACCGCGGGATGGGTATGAACGCGGTGGGGGCGCCGCCGGGAGCGCGGGTCGTGGGCGGCGAGCGAGCGGGAGAACACGCTGCTCTCGTTTGGCCGCGCTGCCGAGCACGCGGTCGTCGCCTTCGTCGAGTTCGACGTCCAGGTATATACAGACACAAATGTAGCTAGCCTCTGCTTGAATTTCCTATCATTAGTTCGCAATTGATACGTTGCTAGCTTATTTAAGCTTGGACTCTCCTCGTCGGCTCGTCTCTGCTTCATCCGGCTATACTCTGCTGCTATCTATTTGATGGCCCTTGTTTGCTCGATGGGCGACGCTGGTTCAGGTTCGTCCTGCTCGTCTTCTTGTGTTCTTCACCTCACCTCTCTTTTTTTGCTTTGCCCTTGCTTATGCTCGTTTCATCCACGTGCAGTGCTTGCCTGCGTCAAACGGTGTGTCTTTCTGTCCTTCACGTTCAGGTTTGTGCACGCCACTTCTACTTGCCTATAAGATGTTTGATGAAATGGGCGCGTGTTGTTTCAATGAAATGCGCCTGTGCTAACATTTGTTCTACGGTTTAGGCTATTTTCTTCGTTTTCTTCCTTGCTAGCTCTGGTAATTAGGTTCTTTTCTTTTTCTGAAGCGCGGGTGTTTCTTGGTTGCATCTGCATCGTTGCATGCCGTGGTTGTGTTCTGACCGGTTCTTTTCTTGTAGGTTGTACGATCTCACCCATTGCTGCGTCTCCATTCTGCTCGTTGCTTCGTCTCTGTTTTACTCATCAAGGTTTGCTGTTCTCTCCTCTATCACTCACCTTGACGTGTTTACATCAGCTATAATAGTTCTGTTCCTATCAAAAATGAACTCTACAAATAATTAGTGATATATTTTGTATATACTGCTTCCATCTCCTAAATAGAAAGGTATAAAGGTTAATTTAGGTGTCCCAACACAAATAACTTGAATTTGTCTAGAATAATCCATGTATGTGAATCTTGCTCAGGGAACCATGGCAATTGAATCTCCTAACGAACATACTCTTAAACATCAACAGAAAATACATGAATTTTCCATACCACGGCAACTATTTAATTAAACTGTTTATCATGCTCATCAATCTCTGGTATAACAAGTGTTGCTTATGAAATATCGCTAGCTTGATGGGCCATTTTTAGGAAGACAACAAAATATATTCAAACTATTAGTAGGCTAAACAACCAGTAGGATAGGCAAAGAGTTGGTTGTTCGTGTACATTAAACACCCAACTAAAGAATGGGTTGACAACACTGATTGACTCTATTGGCGCTTCAATGTTGTCCAGATTCATCATTTTTTTTACCATTGATTGTTCCGGATGGTATTTTAGAGGCTTCTTATCAGTGACTTTCAACTTCGTACAAAGCATGAGCGAATTTCTTGTTTGAAATATTGAAATATTCATTACGGACACTAATTGGCACTGTGACCTTGATGCTTGATAGAATCACATCAATGAATTTCTTGTTTTCTTGTTACTTGCTTTGCTCAATGTATATCTTGGTCTGTTATTGTGTGACTTTGCAAATGTAAAACTGAGCCTTTTCGGCCTTGTTAATTTTGATTCTTTTTATGTTCAGGATTCACACGGTTCCGAAAACACATTTATAGTTTTTATTGGTATTTAGGTTTGAGTTGCACAACAACAACAAAATCGATGATTGTTTACTTATGGATGGTAAGATATTTATTTTCGTTGGTTTTGAAGTCAGAAGAAGGTACCATCACAACTGATATTTAGGTTTAGTAGTTCCACTCATTTTTATTCTCAGAGATACTCCTCCAATGCGATTTTGATGCAGCAGTGGATACTTTCGCAACTTTAACCTTATGTCACATTTGCTTTGTCTTATTTCAATGTGTTTGTTTGCCATCTTTATGTGCTCAGGCCCAAAAGAATTGCTAATCTTGCAGTTTTAATAAACGTACATGCTATAACAGGGGAAAAAACAAGGGTGCTTTTAACTTCTTGCACGTTAAAGTGGGTAAAAAAGAAAAGCAAGAGAACTTCTGAGTTCGAAACATTAGATCTAGCCTTTTATGTTGTTTTTCTAATTATTTTCTACACCATATATTTTCAGGGGGTCTTGTAGATCACGGTATGTGACCGAACAGTGGCAGTTGTCTCTAATTATGAAGTTTATACAGTATAATCTTCTTGATTGATGATTTTGTAGCCTGCTCTTAGTTGTACCGTATTAATTCTTAAAACTGGATCTCTTTAAATTAGTTAAATTTAATTAGTTGGAAAACAAATCTAGGATATTGAAGTTGTGTGTGGCACCCCTGAGAAAGATTCCTACTCCAGTCAACCACTTACACGAGAATCCAGTGCCGCAGGTGACTCATTCACACATGAATTTTTGTTATTTTTTCCCTTTTCTGCAATGATGGTAGTTCTCCGTTGATTTTACAAGCCGTAAAGGAGTGAAGGGTAGAAAATATTTCCATTGTCATTGAATTGGTGGGATTGTCACCAAGTTAGTGCTGCAGATTGTTTCTACTTCAGAGTAAGAAGCCAAATCATGTTCATTTTAAATCTTGAAAAACTTGTTGTTTATTGTCACTTCTATATCTGTTACAAACTTTTGTTCCTGGTGTGATACTTGTCAATACTGGTTTGCCTTTCCATTGCAACATACCAATATGTTCTTGTTTCTTCAATTGATTTCTCATTTCATGTTTGCACTTCTATTACAGTAGAACATGATGTCGTAAACATGGTGCTGGGCATTGTTTGTCCAGTTCCCTTCAAAAAAGAAGAGATGGCTATAGAGAGTGGCTCCATCACTGAAAAGATGACAACCGTTGTGCAAGGCATTGATTGTTCAGCTCCTTCCAAAAATGAAGGAATTGCAGTGCATCTGACCTATAAAGGGGTTGTGAAGGACAAAATGTTATGGATCCAGAGGAGTGAGAGGGGAGAGTTTACCAAACGTATCAAGGACAAAAGCATGACCTAGAGTTTACCAAACGTATCAAGGACAAAAGCATGACCTGGATTCCCAAGTTCCAGATAACATAGCAAAATTGTATAGAGAGAATGCATGTATTTTGAAAACACTATTACATAGTTTGAGGCTATGTTTCTTTCACTTTTCATTATTAAAAGGATCCTTATTATTGCCAAATTGTCAAAAATTTGTTTTCAGATAACTCTTGGATTGAAATGGGGCCTTGCATCATTTGGCGCAACCGGTAATGTTATTATACATCTTACTATTGTAGACAGTAACCCTCCATTCGTATTATAGAGATCAAGCTATATATGTGCTTGCCCACAACTAAACCAACTAAATCATGGATTTTCTTTTCAATGTGAACAGGGTTCAGCGGTCTCTGCGCCATTTGGGACTTTATACAACCAAATAAGGATGTGTGTATATATCACTCATTGTACACAACACCATACTATTTTTCTAGCTAAAGGATATTTCATTTATTATTATACGTGCTTGCCCAAACATATATGTTGTTTTAATGAGATTCTGTACTATCAAATTAAAATGTGCATATATTCATCTCATTGTACACAGCAATCCACCGTGTTTCCTATTAGAGAGGATTAAACCATGGTGTTTTTTTCATCGCGGACATGGCTTTAGCGTGCCTCTGCGCCATTTGGCGCAACGGGTCCACTAATGTGGTAGTAAAAGTCAACACAAACGGCCTTGATCGTTAAGCCGGACAAGGGATTGATAACCCACAAGTATAGGAGATCAATTGTACCCTTTCTCGATATGTAAGAGTGTCAAACCCAATGAGGAGCTAAAGGTAGAACAAATATTCCCTCAAGTTCTATCGACCACCTATACAACTCTACGCACACTTTACGTTTGCTTTACCTAGAACAAGTATGAAACTAGAAATACTTTGTAGGTATGATAGGATAGTTTTGCAAGATAATAAAGAACACGTAAATAAAAGCTAGGGGCTATTTAGATAAAGAAATAACTAAGTTAGTTTTAGTAGAGAGCTTTTTATCACAAGAAAGTTATTTGTCCCTAGGCAATTGATAACTAGACCGGTAATCATTATTGCAATTCTATATGAGGGAAAGGCATAAGCTAACATTTTTTCTCTACTTGGATCATATGCACTTATGATTGAAACTCTAGCAAGCATCCGCAACTACTAAAGATCATTAAGGTAAAACCAAACCATAGCATTAAAGTATCATGTCCCATTTACTCCCATATGCAAACAACCTACTTACTCGGGTCTGTGCTTCTGTCACTCACGCCTCCCACCATAAGCGAATCATGAACATATTGCAAACCCTACAGCGGGGATCCTTCACGCTTGTGCGACACGGAGAACACCATAGGACAACACCAATAATAAAACATACAACTCAAACCAATCACGATCATCAATCAATCCATAGGACAAAACAGATCTACTCAAACATCATAGGATAGCCATACAACATTGGGAAATAATATATAGCGTTGAGCATCATGTTTAAGTAGAGATTACAGCGGGGAGAAGAGGTGTTACACCGCTGCATAGAGGGGGAGAGAGTTGGTGATGACGGCGGCGAAGTTGTTGGTGTAGATCGTCGTCACGATGATGGCCCCGGCGGCGTTTCGGCGCCACCGGGAGAGAGTGCTAAAATTTTAACATGATTTTTATCCGGATATTATCTTTCTTGGGGCCCGACGCCTCCATCATTCAGGGGATGGGGGGGTGGAGAATGGAGAATTGTTAAAACATAGATTAAATGAGTATCCACGCCACTTAATCATTTAATTTGTTCATTTATTAATATTGTCACCTGTGGCAACGCACGGACATTTGACTAGTTATAATTGAAATAGAAATTTTGTTAAAAAAATAGTATAGTCAAATTATACCCTTCAAAAATGAATTCAACGTTTCTCGCCCCAATTCTACGAATACCTCTGAAAAACAAAGACTGCATTGTCGAGGCACCATAAGTTGGTCCCCTAATTCCAAGTCAAAATTAACACCTGCACAGAAAATAGGACGTGGCATTTAGGCAGAAAATAAAGCTAAAATTAGTAAGGTGTCCGAACAGTGATAACTTTTATTTAGGGGTATCCGAACAGTGATAGCTAAAATTACAGAAAAAAACAGTGATAACGAACAACGGGCCTTTATCACCCTGTACTGTAAAATGCAGTCCGGCCCACAACGGCGCGCAATGAATAACGGGTGATGCAAGGTCGGATCATCGTGCAACCGCGCGCTGCCGCGTGCTCCGTGGAGGCTCGAAATTTCCACATCCAGTCGACGCACCTGTCGCCCCCAGCCTAACACCCTCACTTGACTCTCACGCGCTACGATCGCGCCAGCTTAGTCGGCGCTGCTCCTCCCAGCCTCTCGCCTCCCCTTCTTGCTCATCCGCACCGCCGCGATGCCTCCCCTGCTCCTCCTCGCCGTCCTGCTCCTCTTCGCCGCGGCGAACGCCTACCCCTCCACCTGCGGCAACGCCACCTGCGGCGGCCTGACCATCGCCTACCCGTTCTGGCTCAACTCGTCCTCGGCCTCCAGCTGCGGCTACCGCGGTCTCGGCCTTGCCTGCGAGGGCAACACCACCCTGATCCTCCCCGCCCAGTCCCACCACCGGTACAGAGTCTCATGCATCGACTACGACACGCACTCCGTCTTCGTCGTCGACGACGTCGAGGCCGAAGCCTTCAACACGACCAGCTGCCCGCACCTCCACTTCAACTTCACCATCGACGCCGGCTCGGCGCTGCAGCTCACGCCCTCGGACTCCAACATCACCTTCTTCTACAACTGCAAGAAGAACGCCTCGTGGCCCTCCGCCGCGGAATTGATCGGCTGTCCAGACTACAACAAGAGCTCGTACGCGTTCACCGGCGATGGCTACACGGGCGAGGCCCACGAGTACGGGTGCGAGGCGGCGGCGGTGGCGCCGGTGCTGGACTCTCATAAGAAGGGCATGATGGATGTGCCTCAGGAGAGAAGATACGTTGAGGTGCTCAAGGGCGGGTTCGAGCTGAGCTACAGCCCGCACTCGGAGCAGTGCGGCGCATGCGAGCGCTCCGGCGGGTGGTGCGGCTACCGGCACAACCAGACGCACGGCGGGGTGGGGTTCGTCTGCTACTGCGATGGCGGGCCCACAACGGATCAGTGCGGTAGCGGTACGTATGACTTTTCTATCGCTCACTTGTCATTACTTTTGTTTGAACGAGTCCCTGTTGTGGAAATGTGGACTTGCGCCATACATCTTGTGGCACTTATTACGGAGACGTAACAGTCTTCCTGCTGATTGATGCACTTATGGAGGGTACACGGCCACATTCGTCAGAACCAAACGCGTGCAGGATCTCAGAGCTAAAACAGTCAGGTTTGTGTACGCGAAAATCCTACACGCACGGACAATTACGGAGCTTTACTTAATCTTTTCAACTAACTAAGAGGATGCTTGGATCTAAGGGACTATTTTTAAAGGCTAAAGTTCCAAGCACCCCTGACTAAAAGGAGACTAGAACTAGTCTTGAGGCTAAAAAGTTTTAGTCAAGGGAACCCTACTAAAATATGGATTGGCTAACACCTAAACTGAGAACAGGTCCCTCCACCAGCCCCCACTCAGCAAATCTGGAGCATCCATCCGAGATCCAACGCTCTGCATTAGGCTTTTCTATTTTTGCACCATAAGGTTAGCTTCTATTCATTACTTTTTTTGGCGAAAAAACTTCCGATCCATTCATCAAACATCATGGCAGTACAAATAACACAAGGAGCAATGAAATTACATAATCTGACTAAAAGTTTGGTACTATTGTCACCCTATCTATACAAGAGAACGTTTCCTTCGGCAACCCGCGGATCTTTTGATTAACAACAACATGGATTGACCAATTAGATGAGTTTTTTCCTTTTCAAAACCGATACATCTTGCATGGACATCAACTTTGAGGCCACGTCCCTACCGAGCTGCCGAATTTTCACCCCAGTGACAAGAGTTGTCACTCTATACAAGATGAAGGTTTTTACATTTTTGGAACCGCCGCGCTCCGGCTTCGTACCTTCGCAGCACACGTATACGCACATATAGATGGGCACCGGACCCGATGGAGGAGTTCATGCCCTAAAGGTAGCCCAATCTTCACTGTGTAGGATCGAATAGAAGAGGGTGACTAGTTACAAGATTTCTAGTGTGGGATGCGACCAATACGATGGGTGAAACGATCCAAAGTTGCAAAAACTTCAACCCATTGTCCGACGCAAAACCACAAACTGGAAGTAACCCACATAAAATAGTCAGGATCATAAAGCATGAAGTATGGTAAACTAGAGGCTTCCTCTCGCAAATCTAGATAACTAACGAGAGTAATGGTGTTAAGAATCTTCCGTGGTCTTGATGCATAAGGTTGTAGCTAAATGGTTTTGACAAAAAGGTTTCTAAAAGGATGGAGTAGAAAATTATTCCAAAAGGATGGATAGAAGGGGGTTTTATAACCACGGACAAACTTCCCCACCACCCCCTAGCTAGGCGTGAAAAGAGTCAAAAATGACTCACTAGTTGCATGGCTTCATTAGTAGGAATAAGCAATGAACTTGGCGGAAATTAGCAATGGCTCCTAGGTGCAAATACACCCATTGTCTAAATACACATTTTGAAAAGTTGAAAAATTCCGGAACAAAAATCCTGCGTGTATATCCGAACATTCTATGTGTGTGCATAAAGTTTTCGGTGAAACAAAACACCGCGTCCCGAGAGTTATTTAACAACTTCTTGACTTCTCACGTGGCATTCAACAGTCTGCACTCTTCCACCAAAATTCCCAATAATTTTGATACACACCTCCAAGTGATGCAAGGTATGTTGGGACGGAAATTCTACTTCAAGGAGCTTCTAATGGTATGCCGCATTGTCACATTATACGTCCATGACGGTGGTCACCACATCAGAGATAAGAAACATGTGTTGAAAGCATGTGATGCACTTAGAGCTTGTTTGGACAAACTTTGTTTGTTCATGAGCTCAAGGATTACTGGCTTCCCTTGGCATGGCACCTAAGTTCAGTTAACAAGGAACAACCATGTCATTGGAACTGTAAGACAAACTAAAGTTAAGGTTCACCTAACCATTTTTTTGCATGACTTTTTGTGATTAACCCAAAGCATTTGGAGTCGTGTCAGTGTAGGTGATTGTCCTTGCCACACGCACACATGTACCGGAAACACATACCATTCAAACCGACGCTCTGCCAAAAAGCGACCAATGTTAGCACTCTGCAACAAGATAATGGTTTATGGACTCTTTGGTCTCACTTGCACATAGGCATTGAAGTCGCGCATTAGTCCAATTGACAACTCTACCTCCCAAACAACCATAGCCAAGACCCTATAAAACATCGACAACTTTTGAAACCACCGCTTTGGCTTCTATGTTGGCCATAGGACCACCTAAGTAGCCAAAGCTGACACCCCCACCAAATCATGGCAGTTTGTAGAGACGCCGCTATTGTTTTTTCTCGCCACACTGCCAGGGTTAACTCCTCCACCACCCTCACTACAACGACATCCCCTTACAGTAGAAGCTCGTCTGACTAGTCAAGATCTCTTAAGGCAGCACCTCCAAGGAGGAAGTGGCAACGACATTGTTACTGCCCACTCCTGCAAAAACTATATATTTTGGTTTTCGCCCTAAGGATCCACAAAACATCGTGGCAGGAGATTTGGTAGAGAGGGCACCCACGATGAAGCCTCTAAGGAGGTGAACAATAGTCATGGGCGTCTTACTCACGAGTCTCAGCCAAGGTTAATCAATGTTTTCACATAAAGCTCTAGCACTCACCTAACTGATGCAATCCAGCACACTGGTTATTAAGTACTTACCAAGTTGGTAGTAGATAGGAAGGGAGATTCATTAAACATTGTCTATATTTATTATATTTAATGTGTACAAACACATATCATGGGAGTGTTATCATCATTATAGAGGTCATAAGAGTAGTACTAGGATACAAGTGAAGGAGACCACTACACAAGTTTTAACCATAATATCGATAATCGTCCACCTAATGGCAATTATTAAGCCAGACGTCTGCACTCGGGTTGAGATAGTTAGGGTTCGAGTGGATGGATCACTCTAAACCTTTGGAATGGGACGACCAATCTGAAAGGATCTAGTTGTTGCCAAGAGGGGGTGAATACCCATTTTGTACCAAGTATGAATTCAACTTAATTTCTACTCCATCTGTAAACTAATATAGGAGCGTTTAGATCACTACTTTAGTATGCTAAACACTCTTATATTAGTTTAGGAGGGAGTAAGATGGAACTAAACTAGCTTGCTCATTTTAAAACACAATGTGTAAATATGATAGGCTCAAGTAAGTGCACCAATAACCCATGTCCAGACAAGATTTTCTTTAACAAAAACAAGAAAAAAGTTCAAACTGTACACAAGATATATCAATAGTAGCAAGTATGATTGGCCTACTTCTAAACCTGATATATCATATAGCCCCTTGAGTGTTTTAGTGGAACGAGGTGTAATATTCATATTGCGGAATAGAAGTGGGGGGAAGAGACAACTAATGTATTTCCTATGGTTCAAATATCCATTGATATTCCATCCTTCCTCGAGGTGCCCGCGGGCTGACCCTCTCTTAGTTCACTCTCCTCTCGGGGGATTACTATGTTGGGGAACGTAGCAGAAATTCAAAATTTTCCTACGTGTCACCAAGATCTATCTATGGAGAAACTAGCAACGAGAGGAAGAAGAGTGCATCTACATACCCTTGTAGATCGCTAAGCGGAAGCGTTCAAGTGAACGGGTTTGATGGAGTCGTACTCGCCGTGAAATAAATTAAAGACAACTTCTATGGCTCCTGCCGGTTGTCATACTCATCGACATGCAAGTCGTGATTCCTATTACAAGAACATGATCATCTCATACATCACATATATCATACATCACATCCTTTGGCCATATCACATCACATAGCATACCCTGCAAAAACAAGTTAGACGTCCTCTAATTGTTGTTTGCATGTTTTACGTGGCTGCTATGGGTTTCTAGCAAGAACGTTTCTTACCTACGCAAAACCACAACGTGATATGCCAATTGCTATTTACCCTTCATAAGGACCCTTTTCATCGAATCCGTTCCGACTAAAGTGGGAGAGACAGACACCCGCCAGCCACCTTATGCAACTAGTGCATGTCAGTCGGTGGAACCGGTCTCACGTAAGCGTACGTGTAAGGTTGGTCCGGGCCGCTTCATCCCACAATGTCGTCGAAACAAGATTGGACTAGTAACGGTAAGCATATTGAACAAAATCAACGCCCACAACTACTTTGTGTTCTACTCGTGCATAGAATCTACGCAATAGACCTAGCTCATGATGCCACTGTTGGGGAACGTAGCAGAAATTCAAAATTTTCCTACGTGTCACCAAGATCTATCTATGGTGAAACTAGCAACGAGAGGAAGAAGAGTGCATCTACATACCCTTGTAGATCGCTAAGCGGAAGCGTTCAAGTGAACGGGGTTGATGGAGTCGTACTCGCCGTGATCCAAATCACCGATGATCCTAGTGCCGAACGGACGGCACCTCCGCGTTCAACACACGTACAGCCCGGGGACGTCTCCCATGCCTTGATCCAGCAAGGAGAGAGGGAGAGGTTGAGGAAGACTCCATCCAGCAGCAGCACAACGGCGTGGTGATGATGGAGGAGCGTGGCAATCCAGCAGGGCTTCGCCAAGCACCGCAAGAGAGGAGGAAGAAGAGACGCAGGGCTGCACCAACGAGAGAGAGATCGAATCGCGTATGGTGGGCAGCCCTAATGCCTCAATATATATAGGGAAGGGGAGGGGCTGCGCCCCCTCTAGGGTTCCCACCCCTAGGGGGGCGGCAGCCCTAGATGGGATCAAGGGGGGGCGGCCAAGAGGGGAGAAGGGGTGGCGCCCCTAGGGTGGGCCTTAAGGCCCATCCAAGCCTAGGGTTTCCCCTTTTTTTCTCTTAGCTGCCCCTTGGGCCTTGTGGGAGGCGCACCAGCCCACTAAGGGGCTGGTCCCTCACCACTCTTGGCCCACGCAACCTTCTGGGGCTTGTGGCCCCACTTGGTGGACCTCCGGACCCCTCCGGTGGTCCCGGTACGTTACCGATAAAACCCGAAACTCTTTTGGTGACCAAAATAGGACTTCCCATATATAAATCTTTACCTCCGGACCATTCCGGAACTCCTCGTGACGTCCGGGATCTCATCCGGGACTCCGAACAACATTCGGTAACCACATACAAGCTTCCTTTATAACCCTAGCATCATCGAACCTTAAGTGTGTAGACCCTACGGGTTCGGGTGACATGCAGACATGACCGAGACGTTCTCCGGTCAATAACCAACAGCGGGATCTGGATACCCATGTTGGCTCCCACATGTTCCACGATGATCTCATTGGATGAACCACGAAGTCAAGGACTTAATCAATCCCGTATACAATTCCCTTTGTCTATCGGTATGATACTTGCCCGAGATTCGATCATCGATATCCCAATACCTTGTTCAATCTCGTTACCGGCAAGTCTCTTTTACTCGTTCCGCAACACACCATCCCGTGATCAACTCCTTGATCACATTGTGCACATTATGATGATGTCCTACCGAGTGGGCCCAGAGATACCTCTCCGTCACACGGAGTGACAAATCCCAGTCTCGATTCTTGCCAACCCAACAGACACTTTCGGAGATACCTGTAGTGTACCTTTATAGCCACCCAGTTACGTTGTGATGTTTGGCACACCCAAAGTATTCCTACGGTATCCGGGAGTTGCACAATCTCATGGTCTAAGGAAATGATACTTGACATTAGAAAAGCTTTAGCATACGAACTACATGATCTTGTGATAGGCTTAGGATTGGGTCTTGTCCATCACATCATTCTCCTAATGATGTGATCCCGTTATCAACGACATCCAATGTCCATGGTCAGGAAACCGTAACCATCTATTGATCAACGAGCTAGTCAACTAGAGGCTTACTAGGGACATGGTGTTGTCTATGTATCCACACATGTATCTGAGTTTCCTATCAATACAATTCTAGCATGGATAATAAACGATTATCATGAACAAGGAAATATAATAATAACTAATTTATTATTGCCTCTAGGGCATATTTCCAACAGTCTCCCACTTGCACTAGAGTCAATAATCTAGTTCACATCGATATGTGATTATCACTCAAGGTCACATCCCTATGTGACTAACACCCAAGAGTTCTGGGTTTGATCATGTTATGCTTGTGAGAGAGGTTATAGTCAACGGGTCTGCAACACTCAGATCCGTATGTACTTCGCAAATCTCTACGCTATATTTGGAGACATTTCAAATAATTGTTCTACTTGGAGCTATTCTAAATAGTTGCTCCATTATACGTATCCGGTATCTCTACTCAGAGCTATCCGGATAGGTGTTAAGCTTGCATCGACATAACTCTTTATGTCGAACTCTTTATCACCTCCATAACCGAGAAACATATCCTTATTCCTCTAAGGATAATTTTGACCGCTATCTGGTGATCTACTCCTAGATCACCTTCGTACCCTCTAGCCAGACATGTGGCAAGGCACATGTCAGGTGCGGTACACAGCATAGCATACTATGGATCCTATGTCTAAGCATAGGGGACGACCTTCGTCCTTTCTCTCTGTTCTGCCGTGGTCGAGCTTTAAGTCTTAACTTCATACCTTACAACTCAGGCAAAAACTTACTTCTTTGACTGATCCATCTTGAACACCTTCAAGATCATGTCAAGGTATGTGCTCATTTGAAAGTACCATTAAGCATTTTGATCTATCCCTATAGAACTTGATGCTCAATGTTTAAGCAGCCTAATCCAGGTTTTCCATTGAAAAACACCTTTCAAATAACCCTATATGCTTTCCAGAAATTCTACATTATTTCTGATCATCAATATGTCAACTACATATACTCATCAGAAATTCTATAGTGCTCCCACTCACTTCTTTGGAAATACAAGTTTCTCCTAAACTTTGTATAAACCCAAAATCTTTGATCATCTCATCAAAGTGTACATTCCAACTCCGAGATGCTTACTCCAGTCTTTAGAAGGATTGCTGGAGCTTTGCATACTTGTTAGCATCTTTCAGGATCGATAAAATCTTCTGGTTGTATCACATACAACCTTTCCTCAAGAACAAGGAAACAATATTTTGACATCCCATCTGCAAGATTTCATAAATAATGCAGTACATGCTAATTCCAACAGATTCTTAGCATCGCTACGAGTGAGAAAAGTCTCATCGTAGTCAACTCCTTGAACTTGTCGGGAAACACCTTAACGACAAGTCGAGCTTTCTCAATGGTGACACTTACCATCATTGTCTGTCTTCCTTTTAAAATCCATATGTACCCAACAGCCTTACGACCATCAAGTAGTTCTTTCAAAGTCTACACTTTGTTTTCATACATGGATCCTCTCTCGGATTTTATGGCCTCGAGCCATTTTTCGGAATCTGGGCCCACCATCGCTTCTCCATAGCTCATAGGTTCATCGTTGTCCAACAACGTGACCTTTTAAGACAGGGTTACCACTTTGTACACACCCTCGTCAACCTATAAGGTTCGATAGTAACTTGATCTGAAGCTCCATGATAATCATCATTAGCTTTCTCTTCAACTGAGGTAGGGCCACAGAAATATTTTTCCTGTGCTTGCGCTACTCTCTGATTGAAGTGAAGGTTCAACAACCTTATCAAGTTCTATCTTCCTCCCACTCAATTCTTTCGAGAGAAACTTTTCCTCGAGAAAGGACCCGATTCTAGAAACAATCCCTATTGCTTTCGGATCTGAATTAGGAGGTATACCCAACTGTTTTGGGTGTCCTATGAAAATGCATTTTATCCGCTTTGGGTTCGAGCTTATCAACCTGAAACTTTTTCACATAAGCGTCGCAGCCCCAAACTTTTAAGAAACGACAACTCAGGTTTCTCCAAACCATAGTTCAAACGGTTTCGTCTCAACGGAATTACCTGGTGCCCTATTAAAGTGAGTGCGGTTGTCTCTAATGCGTAACCCATGAACGATAGTGGTAATTCGATAAGAGACATCATGGTACGCACCATATCCAATAGGGTGCAACTATGATGTTCGGACACACCATCACACTATGGTGTTCCAGGCGGTATTAGTCGTGAAACAATTTCCACAATGTCTCAATTGTGTACCAAACTCGCAACTCAGATATTCATCTCTATGATCATATCATAGATATTTTATCCTCTTGTCACGACGATCTTCAACTTCACTCTGACATTACTTGAACCATTCAATAATTCAGACTTGAGTTTCATCAAGTAAATATGCTCAGTATCTACTCAAATCATCTGTGAAGTAAGAGCATAACGATATTCACTACGTGCCTCAGCACTCATTGGACTGCACACATCAAAATGTGTTACTTCCAATAAGTTGCTTTCTTGTTCCATTTTACTGAAAACGAGGCTTTTCAGTCATCTTGCCCATGTGGTAAGATTTGCATATCTCAAGTGATTCAAAATCAAGTGAGTCCAAACGATCCATCTGCATGGAGTTTCTTCATGCGTATACACCAATAGACATGGTTCGCATGTCTCAAACTTTTCAAAAATGAGTGAGTTCAAAGATCCATCAACATGGAGCTTCTTCATGCGTTTTATACCAATATGACTTACATGGCAGTGCCACAAGTAGGTGGTACTATCATTACTATCTTATATCTTTTGGCATGAACATGTGTATCACTATGATCAAGATTCAATAAACCATTCATTTTAGGTGCAAGACCATTGAAGGTATTATTCAAATAAGTAGAGTAACCATTATTCTCCTTAAATGAATAACCGTATTGCGATAGACATAATCCAATCATGTCTATGCTCAACGCAAACACCAAACACCAATCTCGATGGTAGAGGGAGCGTGTGATGCTTGATCACATCAACCTTGGAAGCACTTCCAACACATCTCGTCAGCTCACCTTTAGCCAGTCTCCGTTTATTCCGTAGCTTTTATTTCGAGTTACTAACACTTAGCAACCGAACCGGTATCTAATACCCTGATGCTACTAGGAGTACTAGTAAAGTACACATTCATATAATGTATATCCAATATACTTCTATCGACAGCCTTCTCATCTACCAAGTATCTAGGGTAATTCTGCTCCAGTAGCTGTTCCCCTCATTACAGAAGCACTTAGTCTCGGGTTTGGGTTCAATCTTGGGTTTCTCCACTAGAGCAGCAGCTGATTTGCTATTTCATGAAGTATCCCTTCTTGCCCTTTCCCTTCTTGAAACTAGTGGTTTCACTAACCATCAACAATAGATGCTCCTTCTTGATTTCTACTTTCACGGTGTCAAACATCGCGAATATTTCAAGGATCATCATATCTATCCCTGATATGTTATAGTTCATCACGAAGCTCTAGCAGCTTGGTGGCAATGACTTTGGAGAAACATCACTATCTTATCTGGAAGATCAACTCCCACTCGATTCAAGTGATTGTTGTACTCAGACAATTTGAGCGCAAGCTCAACGATTGAGCTTTTCTCCCTTAGTTTGCAGGCTAAGAAAATCGTCGGAGGTCTTATACCTTTTGACGTGGGCACGAGCCTGAAATCCCAATTTCAGCCCTCGAAACATCTCATATGTTCCGCGACATTTCAAAATGTCTTCGGTGCCTCAATTCTAAACCATTCAACATTACCGAACTATCACGTAGTTATCTAAACGTGTATGTCCGATGTTCGCAACATCCACAAACGACGTTTGGGGTTCAGCATACCGAGCGGTGCATTAAGGACATAAGCCTTCTACTGTCCGCATAATTGCTACTGTCAACTTTCAACTATATTTTCTCTGGGAACGTATCTAACACAGTAGAACTAAAGCGTAAGCTATGACATAATTTGCGAAGTTCCTTTTTGACTATGTTCAGGATAAACAAGTTCATCTTATGAACTCCCACTCAGATAGACATCCCTCTAGTCATCTAAGTGATCACATGATCCGAGTCAACTAGGCCGTGTCCGATCATCACGTGAGACGGACTAGTCATCATCGGTGAACATCTTCATGTTGATCGTATCTACCATACGACTCATGCTCGACCTTTCGGTCTCTGTGTTCCGAGGCCATGTCTGTACATGCTAGGCTCGTCAAGTTAACCCTAAATGTTTTGCATGTGTAAAACTGTCTTACACCCGTTGTATGTGAACGTAAGGATCTATCACACCCGATCATCACGTGGTGCTTCGAAACGACGAACTTTAGCAACGGTGCACAGTTAGGGGAGAACACTTCTTGAAATTTTAATGAGGGATCATCTTATTTACTACCGTTGTTCTAAGCAAATAAGATGTAATAATATGATAAACATCACATGCAATCAAATAGTGACATGATATGGCCATCATCACTTTGCTCCTTTTGATCTCCATCTTCGGGGCTCCATGATCATCATCGTCACCGGTATGACACCATGATCTCCATCATCATGATCTCCATCATCGTGTCTTCATGAAGTTGTCTCGCCAACTATTACTTCTACTACTATGGCTAACGGTTAGCAATAAAGTAAAGTAATTACATGACGTTTATGTTGACACGCAGGTCATAAATAAATTAAAGACAACTTCTATGGCTCCTGCCGGTTGTCATACTCATCGACATGCAAGTCGTGATTCCTATTACAAGAACATGATCATCTCATACATCACATATATCATACATCACATCCTTTGGCCATATCACATCACATAGCATACCCTGCAAAAACAAGTTAGACGTCCTCTAATTGTTGTTTGCATGTTTTACGTGGCTGCTATGGGTTTCTAGCAAGAACGTTTCTTACCTACGCAAAACCACAACGTGATATGCCAATTGCTATTTACCCTTCATAAGGACCCTTTTCATCGAATCCGTTCCGACTAAAGTGGGAGAGACAGACACCCGCCAGCCACCTTATGCAACTAGTGCATGTCAGTCGGTGGAACCGGTCTCACGTAAGCGTACGTGTAAGGTTGGTCCGGGCCGCTTCATCCCACAATGTCGTCGAAACAAGATTGGACTAGTAACGGTAAGCATATTGAACAAAATCAACGCCCACAACTACTTTGTGTTCTACTCGTGCATAGAATCTACGCAATAGACCTAGCTCATGATGCCACTGTTGGGGAACGTAGCAGAAATTCAAAATTTTCCTACGTGTCACCAAGATCTATCTATGGTGAAACTAGCAACGAGAGGAAGAAGAGTGCATCTACATACCCTTGTAGATCGCTAAGCGGAAGCGTTCAAGTGAACGGGGTTGATGGAGTCGTACTCGCCGTGATCCAAATCACCGATGATCCTAGTGCCGAACGGACGGCACCTCCGCGTTCAACACACGTACAGCCCGGGGACGTCTCCCATGCCTTGATCCAGCAAGGAGAGAGGGAGAGGTTGAGGAAGACTCCATCCAGCAGCAGCACAACGGCGTGGTGATGATGGAGGAGCGTGGCAATCCAGCAGGGCTTCGCCAAGCACCGCAAGAGAGGAGGAAGAAGAGACGCAGGGCTGCACCAACGAGAGAGAGATCGAATCGCGTATGGTGGGCAGCCCTAATGCC
Source organism: Aegilops umbellulata (assembly GCA_032464435.1). Classification (NCBI taxonomy): domain Eukaryota; kingdom Viridiplantae; phylum Streptophyta; class Magnoliopsida; order Poales; family Poaceae; genus Aegilops; species Aegilops umbellulata. The sequence goes on along the minus strand of CP136056.1, from coordinate 328,000,763 downwards.
TCAATATATATAGGGAAGGGGAGGGGCTGCGCCCCCTCTAGGGTTCCCACCCCTAGGGGGGCGGCAGCCCTAGATGGGATCAAGGGGGGGCGGCCAAGAGGGGAGAAGGGGTGGCGCCCCTAGGGTGGGCCTTAAGGCCCATCCAAGCCTAGGGTTTCCCCTTTTTTTCTCTTAGCTGCCCCTTGGGCCTTGTGGGAGGCGCACCAGCCCACTAAGGGGCTGGTCCCTCACCACTCTTGGCCCACGCAACCTTCTGGGGCTTGTGGCCCCACTTGGTGGACCTCCGGACCCCTCCGGTGGTCCCGGTACGTTACCGATAAAACCCGAAACTCTTTCGGTGACCAAAATAGGACTTCCCATATATAAATCTTTACCTCCGGACCATTCCGGAACTCCTCGTGACGTCCGGGATCTCATCCGGGACTCCGAACAACATTCGGTAACCACATACAAGCTTCCTTTATAACCCTAGCATCATCGAACCTTAAGTGTGTAGACCCTACGGGTTCGGGTGACATGCAGACATGACCGAGACGTTCTCCGGTCAATAACCAACAGCGGGATCTGGATACCCATGTTGGCTCCCACATGTTCCACGATGATCTCATTGGATGAACCACGAAGTCAAGGACTTAATCAATCCCGTATACAATTCCCTTTGTCTATCGGTATGATACTTGCCCGAGATTCGATCATCGATATCCCAATACCTTGTTCAATCTCGTTACCGGCAAGTCTCTTTTACTCGTTCCGCAACACACCATCCCGTGATCAACTCCTTGATCACATTGTGCACATTATGATGATGTCCTACCGAGTGGGCCCAGAGATACCTCTCCGTCACACGGAGTGACAAATCCCAGTCTCGATTCTTGCCAACCCAACAGACACTTTCGGAGATACCTGTAGTGTACCTTTATAGCCACCCAGTTACGTTGTGATGTTTGGCACACCCAAAGTATTCCTACGGTATCCGGGAGTTGCACAATCTCATGGTCTAAGGAAATGATACTTGACATTAGAAAAGCTTTAGCATACGAACTACATGATCTTGTGATAGGCTTAGGATTGGGTCTTGTCCATCACATCATTCTCCTAATGATGTGATCCCGTTATCAACGACATCCAATGTCCATGGTCAGGAAACCGTAACCATCTATTGATCAACGAGCTAGTCAACTAGAGGCTTACTAGGGACATGGTGTTGTCTATGTATCCACACATGTATCTGAGTTTCCTATCAATACAATTCTAGCATGGATAATAAACGATTATCATGAACAAGGAAATATAATAATAACTAATTTATTATTGCCTCTAGGGCATATTTCCAACATACTATTCAATCCGCTATGATAGCTGACAAGCTCCACATCGACTTCACAACACAACTTGGGCTTCACCACAAGCTTCACAGAGATCATTGAACCAATACTACATAAACAGCTGGGAGGTAGTGTCCTCCAAGTGAAACAAGCTCCCAGACTCCCACTAGAATCATTACACATGCAATGAGTGCAAATCTAAGTGAAGTATTGATTGAAGTCTGGAGGGGGTGAAATAACTAAAAAAACAAGCCCTAATTAATTTTTAAGTTGATGATATATTTTATGATTAGCCAGTACTCCCTCCGTGCAGAACTAACTGTCACTGAAATGAGTGTATCTACACACTGAAGCGCATCTAGATACACTCATTTCAGCCAGTTAATTCCAGATAAAGGTTGTAGTTTCCTAGAACATCCAACACATGGAAGTCTACAAAGAGTAAACAGCGGGAGCTGAACTTGTCAGAATGTAAAGGGATTCACGAAAGGGATTGCAAACACTGATCACCCCCCCCCCCACCCCCCGAGGATTGGATAATTGGCATTATCCTACTCCTTGTTGGTGGAGATTCAGACACAGAGTCCTAAGACTTGGAACCACAAAGGTCAAAGCATTGGCAACATCACTCATAAAAAGCACACTAAGTGTTTGCGCACCTATTCCACCAAGGCTTGATACCACTAAGATCAAAGTCTCACTCCGGGGACCTTCACACAAAGCGGGCAATCTCTAGCCTTCACAAACTTCTTGGTTTCTTCACACCTTGAAGGCCCCCAAGCACTCCTGGTCGATCTAGAGTTGCAAACCCACTAAAAGCAACAAGATAGAGGTTGCTTGGTGATGAATACCTCTCTTGTGCTTCAAAAGGTAGGCTTCTCCACACTCAAACCTCATTGAATGAATCCACAGAGTTGGGGGTTGGTTGTTTTAAAGATAAGCTTGGAAAACAAAGAGAAAAGATCAAAAAATTAGCATTAGGGTTGATGTAGAATGCCCTTTCAAATTCAACACAAGACTTGGTAGATACTGAGTGGAATGATGGGATGGCTGGTGGTAGTACATATAGGCTGGACCTGAAAATGTGACCATCGGACGAATTTTCGCATAGCTGAGGGGTTTCAATTTCACTCGGAAGTACAAAAAATAACTAAAAGTGGCATCTTTACATAGGCCCGGAGTGTCCAGCCGGAATGTTCCCGGAGGCTCTTCATGGAAACGAAATAGAGGAAACAATTATTGGATGTTGTTCAGAGGATTTGTCCAGCGATGGTTCAGAGGTTTCGAACGACATATATAACTCACTTTTCACTGCTTCAAATGATCCAGATGAAAAGTGGTGGGAGGGTTTGACTGGCCCACATAACAAAGGAATTAACACTCTAAAGGATCCAAAAGATCCAAAGGCTCCTGACGAGAAGTGGTTGGAGGGTCTGAACGAATGAAGAATGGAGAGGGTTTGGCAAAGGAAATATGCGACTTTTGAGGGGTGGAGTCTGATCTCTAAGCACTTTGCAACAAAAGTTTCACCTTACTAGAAAACCAGTATCCTCTTTTTCATAGTATCGACATACCTAAGGACTCAATGGGATCTTAGACACTAAACGCTACGAAATGCCCTTAATCTTGTTGACACTTGTCCTTGGAGAAAAGAGGGGTCAAACCATCTTCCTAACTTGTTTCTTGTGGCAGCTAAGGTGGTCACCACTTAGAATAAATAGTACTCCTTCAGTTCCTTTATAGTGTATTAGTTTTTTTCCATAAATTTCACAATGTATGGTGTATTTCTCTTTTCCTCGCAGTTTCCCATGTGTGCCCTTCCACCATCCATTACATCCCTTAGATAAAAAGTACTACGTAGTTCCCAATATAAAGGTAATAAAAAAAGAATGTCTCTCCCTAATTGCATGCACTCACATCTCTCTCTCTCTCTCTCTCTGTCTCTCTCTCTCTCTCTCCCATCTGACCAATTGATTTTATTCTGGTGCAGCAAGATTTAGTTGCCTTTTATTAGGCCGCTGATTATTTAGTTGCCGCTAATTAGCTAAGGGTATTTTTGTCCAAAATTATCCTCAATTATGTGCCTTGGTCACGGCGGCCAAAAAAATACACCTTATATAAAGGAATAGAAGGAGTACAACATTTAATCAGCTTATCATAGATCATAAAAACATCACAGGCAATGGATGCGCTTCCACAAAAAGTAACTTTTGATCTAACCTCACACTATGTAGCTCATGCTATGGGTTGATTGGAGAGGAGAGGAAGAAAGGAGGAGATCAACAAATGACACCTAGATTCATAAGTTGCTTTTCTCACTTATAGCTAAAAACAATGGGGGAAATTTCACATCCACCCCCCCCCCTAAGGAAGACATAAATAAGGGCCCCAGATTTATGTGTATCGAGGTGTCTATATGCATTCTAAAGGCTTCGGAGGACTGAAGTTCTGGCGATGTCCATAAGTTTCTAGACTCGATTGGAGTCCCAGCCAAAATCCATTCGGAGGTTCTAGAGAACTAGAATGACCAACACAAAATGTCATAACTTTCTCATGCGGATTTTGTTTTCGATGATCTTGGCCTTGAGCCACCATAACCCACATCGGTGGGATCGAACCCTAGACAGGGCCGCTCCACTGGACTGAGCATGCAGCCGCACTTTGGCAATGTTGCGAGAACTTGATGGTGGCCACCACTTAAGGATATTGCTCATGATCATAGTTTGATTTGCGCCCCTGAGGGCCAGATCGGGTTCACCCCTACCGGCGGGGACGACCCACCACCTTCTACAACGTCATTCGGGTCCCCCATTCCGCGACCTTGGTAGTACACCACCATGCCATGTGCGGCATTGGTTCACGAACATAGCCTCGTAGATCCACATGTCCTTATTCCTGGTTGCGTGAACCGCTTCTGCTCCATCCCAAGTCGTGCGCTACGGAAACGGCGGCCAATGCAGCGCCAGCTACCTACCGGCCCCGATATGAGGGGCGGTGGACTTACCCTCACCCGCCTACATCTACAAGGGGCGGCATACATAAGCACGTGAAAGGATGCCAGGGACGCAATCACTGATGACATGTTGGTTGGGATCGGGGTTATGGTCTGCCTATGGCGACATCTGCAGAATCAGTGGCAGTGGAGTGGCTCCCACCAGCACGACCACCCCTCCCTCGAACCAGTGGCGGGGAGGCGGCCAATACGGGTCTGTGCAAGGACAACATGCTGCTAGTAACTTGGGAGGACGGGACATGATAGTGTCATCGCCATCGCCATGGGAGATGGGGATAATCACCCTGACTTTTTCAATCGATTGGTTTCGCTATCTATCTTGGATTGAGGGATCTTTTCATCCAATGAATGAAACCCAAATTAATGAGGCTCTCGTAAAAAGACAAAATAATGAGGCAATTGAATACAGTACCCAGTATCGTCCCAGAATACAAAAAAGAGAATGGCGTACTTATGGTATACGAAACTGTTGTGCACATGATGAGTTGGTGTGCACGACCATTGCACAATGACCCATCTAGCGTTGAGTTGACATGCATAGATGGCTTAATTGCATCGTCGTCCAAACAGTGCGTGCGTAGCAGTGCACCATAGTACTCCCTCCGTTTTTATTTACTTCTCGTATTAGCTTTGACTCGAGTCAAACTTTCTAAACTTTTAGCAAGTTAATACAAAAAAGATATTAATATACCCAATACCAAATCGGTACCATCAAATCGATACCATCAAAAAAGATATTAATATTAGTATTTTCGTACGATATATATTTGTTAATGTAAAAGTTTAGATTGTTTACGATAGACTTGGTTAAACTTTATAAAATTTGGCCTAGCCAAAGCTAATAAGCAGAACATATAAAACGGAGGGAGTATATCCGCGAATGTAATAATGCACGCTTGACGCGTTTTTAGTAGGTAGCAAAAATGCCTTGTGCAGAAAGGCACATAAAAAATATCAGACTCGAGTAGTAATATACTAGAGCCATTGATCGGGCTGGAGGTCAAGTCAACTAGTGAAGCCATGGCATGACGTAGGAGGCAGGAATCATGATCCATTTGGCTTTTCTGCCAACAGCAAAGTGACCCAAGACGAGGAGACCGACTTTGCTTCGGTCTTCCGCGAATCAGCTCCACGCTAGTCCTAGCGGCACACCAACCAAGCAAAATTTCCACCAGACCCAGTCGTGGCCGCGATTTAAATACGGCGGCGCTCGCCGAAACCAGTGGCGTGGCGTGCAGGACCGAGCAGAAAACAGCCAGATTCGTCTTCCTCCTCTCGCCAATGGCTCACCTACCACCACACTCGCTCTTCCTCCTCTTCCTCGCCGTCCATGTCTTCGCCGCCTCCCATGGCTCCCCTCTTCCGCCGTCTAGCACATACAATGATTCCGTGTGCTCGGAGCCGTTCAGGTGTGGCGCCGTTGACATCAGATACCCATTCTATCTGTCAAACTCGACTCAAGCAACCCCAGATTACACATCCTCCTATTACTCATGCGGCTACACCGATTTGAAGATCTTCTGCCAAGTCGAGGGGAGAATCGAGACCCCAATCCTTCAACTCGGCCGAGACGAGTTACACAACTACACCGTTCAGAACATCATCTACGAAAATCACGCCATCATTCTCAGGGACACTGAAGCCTTTATTAGCGGCGGCAAGTGCCCCGCAGTCAACCACAACGTGACATTCAGCCACGAGTGGCTGGACTACACCAACTCCTTGAAGGAGCTCACCTTCTTCTTGGACTGCTACTCCAGGGAGAGCGAACACCAGCCTCTTGATTCTCTGCTAGAAAAGTTCCAGATCGACTGCAAAGTTGCAGGCAGTGGAGACGGTGCTTCCTTCGTGTTCGCCCCTGAGGAAGGCAACGTTTCTCGGGAGTACGAACTGGCTGAGCACTGCAGCGAGATGGTCGCCGTGCCTGTACATGAAAAGGCTCTGGTGGGAATTGGTCCGCCCATGTTGCCGAGGGAATACGGTGCCGTGCTTGAGAAGGGGTTCGAGCTGGAATGGAGAATGGGCACAGCGCAGCAATGCTACGAGTGCGAGGTATCCCGCAAGGGACTGTGCGCCTACAACGAGAAGAGGGAATTCCTTGCTTGCTTGTGCTCCGGCGGGAACTGCAGCAGCAGCGGCTCCACCGCGGCGTATCCAAAGTATCCAAACCTTCCATCATCAGGTAAGCCATTCACAACTGATCCTTAAATTTTATTCCCATAAGAAAACAAATGGCCGATAGTAGCATGCCTCGCTTGCAATTGCCATTTCGCCGGAAGTAGCAAGACCCAGTTCCGTCGTGTGAGACCACGCATGTTCATCTAGCAGACGAGAATGATGAGTAATTTGACATGCCGTTTTGGCGCTTTCTTATCTAGAGCAAGCAGTTGCTTGGCGATGTGCAACTCGGTGTGCACGCGCGTTGCTGCTGCTTGCCCGTTGCAAACGCCAACCTGATTTAGTCGGAAATCCATGTCAGGGGCGCTTGCCTGAAAAACGAAACCGAGAGCGCGTCCGTCGGTTTCGAAAGAGAATAGCGTGTGAGAAGCAGCAATATTCGTTCCCCATTTCGTCTTTCGTCAGTTCCCTACTTTGTATCGATGCGCACTCGCTCGTGACTGTGGGGTTCATTACCATCACGCGAACCGCTGCCTCGCGTTCGAGAAGCTCTTCTAGAGTTTTCTTCTTTTCTTGTCCGAGTTTCCGGGGCTGGCAAACACATACGCATGCATCCTCAGTACGTCTTCGGAAGAGAGTTGACGGGGCCCTAGTTCTTTCTGTAGCTGGGAGGGATCCCGGCTTGGATTACCACCAACACCAAGTGCACTGTTTTTACAGAGACTATTAAGACAACTTAGCGAGCGATTACCAAATTAAAAACCTGCTGTGTAAGTCAAAAGTATGTATCGGCGACTAGCTAGAACTAGAAGCCTTTCTTCCACGCGGCTGGGCCAGTAAAGTATACCACACTAGTCTCCACGGAACAACGACGGGAGCCGGGAGGCACACCCGCGTCATGTATGCGCGACACCGGACTGGTCAAAGGAGGGACCTTCCCGGCATGTCCCTCTCATCGGCCTGCCATGCCAATGCCAGCCGCCGGAGAAACTCCTTCGCCACTGACTTATAAACGGAGGCGGGCAGCGCCAAGAAGCGAACGACGGTGCAGCCAGCCACCAAACCAAGCAACCAAGGGGAGGAGAAAAAATAGAGAGAGCCTCGCCTAACTCCATTAGCCCATAGCCATGCCTCTCTTGATATGCCACCGGCTCCTGCTGCTTCTCCTCCTCTGGGTCGCCGCCTCCCATGGCGATTCATCTGATGATGGTACTTACGACCGCTCCATGTGCCTGAATCAAACCTGCGGAAGCTTCAACATCAGCTACCCGTTCTATCTCTCAGAGGAGACGAAAGATCTCAGGGGCAACGCCAACTCGTACTGCGGCTACCCTGGCCTGGGGATCCTCTGCGACGACGACAAGCCCATCCTGCAGCTCAGCGGCATCGTCAACTACACCATCAAGAGCATCGACGGCGTAACCGCGACCGTCTCTCTAGCCGACCCGAACGTCGACGACGACCGCAACACCTGCCCGAGACCAAGAATCGATCGCAACATCACTTTGCAAGAGGGATCGTTACCGTACTTTTCTGACAGCACGGTCGATTACCTTATCTTCTTCATCAACTGCACCTTCTACCCACCGAGCGACATCCACCCGATCAGCTGCCAAAGCTTTAACGGTGGTCTTGGACCCTCGTTCGTGCTGCCGGATGATGCAGTGCCTTCCAACAACAACTGGGCACAAGCGTGCAGCCAAGTCATAGAACTGCCTGTGCACAAAGGCCCGCCGATCAACCATACTGAACCTGAATGGACAAACGGTGGATATGCCAAACTTCTTCGTCAGGAATTCCAGTTGGGATGGAACGACAGCAGAAAACCCCAGACATGTATCCAGTGCGAAGAATCCAAGGGAGGGTGCGGTTACAGCGGGAAAGGGGATTTCATCGCCTGCTTGTGCCCTGACGGCCGAGTACGCTCCGATAATAATTGCAACAAAGCAGGTAGGTTCTTCGAATCTGAAACTTTTTCTTTGCACAAGTTGCGTGTTTCTAGATGGTGTGTACCCTGCCCTGTAGGTGTATCTACCTATCTGGCATGCCCTCTCGGCCTCTTGGTCCTTTCTTTCCACTAACTGACTAGCATACATATAACATATCCTTAATTTACATCGTCTCTTGGAGAAATGCCTCACACACATGATTTCTCACCAACCATAGGGTCGAGTGCAGAGCCCAAACATTTCTTGTCGCTGTAAACAAAGCCTATCAGACCACATAAATCTAAGCCTTCAGTTTCGTCAGTTTGACTTCCAGGTGTGAGAGAGCCTGCAACCTTTTTTTTTTTCTGGATGGGGCGAGAGAGCCTGCAACTTACACCAACTTGTTGCATATAGATGTTGAGTTTTCTTTTCCTGTGGCATGGTAATGGTTCATGTTAATAGTACATGAACAGAAGCCCAGCCAATTCTAACTCGTAGGGGAGACCAGTTCCCGCCCCGATTTGGACGCGATTGCTTCATGTCAAGTAAACGCGTTCTGTTTTACTCTTCTTGTATCTGGCGGGGAACGCATTTCTATTACTCGAATGACGAATAGGACTCTGCGCATGTTTTCACAGGTGTTGTCGGAAAATTAGACGCCAGATTAACCATTATGCGGACATGCCTTTGTTTGTTTTCTCGGATATGCAATTTCTTAGCCGTTGCTGAAATTTGTCGTGGTCCACCGAGGATGTTTTTTTTTTCCGACCGAGTCGTTGACCAACTAGAACCCGGAGAAGTCCATGCCACAACACTAGAGAGCACGCCCACAGCAGGAGGAAGCCAGACACCTCCGCAACCACCTTCTTCGTCTCATCCAGTTCCGACTTTAGCGGTGATGATACATCTGGTTGCAAGGCCATGTGGCTCTAGGACTGGATGCGACGCGTGGGCACGTTGCTAGTGGTGAGGTATGAAGAGAAAGCGAAGGGGGCTTCAATGAGGAGGTTGAACAGGAGCATAGGCTCCCAGGTGAGGGCGTGGGAGAGTGGAGAGGGAGCTGTGACCACCCCTTAGGCCTAGTTTGGCAACACGGTTTTTTCAAAATCATGGTATCTGGAAACCACGGTATTCCAATGTGTGGGCAATGAATACTTCGGTTTCTAAAAGCCGCAGTTTTTCTCAGTTTTAGCAAAACTATAGATATGTTTGGCAACTGCAGTTTTTCTTAGTTTCTCGGTTTTGACCACTCGTTGCGGGGATAATCCTAGATATAGCTAGCTGAACCAAATTGTGCTACATCAAAGGAGTTATACAATGACCTGATCAGCTTGTGCTAATTAATGGCCGTTGCATGCCTATAGCCTTGTCATGCACGTGAACATCCTTTAGATGCTAGGATATGTTGTTGAGTAATCTTGTTTCTCTGGCCACATGGAATCAATCGGCTAGCTAGCTTAGCCTGCTGTGTATAAGTTTACTCCAAGTATCAATTGATCTACTCCAGGGTCTAAGCCTTCGCTAAATCTTTTGTATCTCTACACACATCATCTGATAGGACTGAACGTCTAGTACTAGCTAATGTACGGACTGCTTCCTGTTGCACTAGACCGATAGTCAACGATTGAAGCAGAGTAGTGAAGTTTCCCATGTGGTAATCTTTTGCTGGCTGCAGAAGAGATGGAGGAATGATGGGTGAGGAGGACCCGAAGAAGATAGACTTATGCTAGTGTTTCTCAGTTTACAAAAAAGAGGTTGAGACCTCTTTTTTAGATACAACAAAAAAACCATGGTTTTAGATATACCACAGTTTGTAAAACTAAAGTATTTGTCGAAGCCAAACACGTCAAAGTATTTAAAACTGAGGTTTCTACAAAAACCATGGTATTCTCCTAAAACTCCAAAAATACTGAGCAGCCAAACGCGACCTTAGAGTATTGTCCCATATTTGAGGAAAACACACGAAATGCGAGGGATATGAGAAGGAATGGCTTGCTGGGAAGTCGTTCCTTTCAATGTGTACCCTGACTTTGGCGGCGAACATGTGGGCCAACTTGCTACAAGACCATCATGTCAATCACTAAAGTCAAGGTGTATCCCAATGGAAAGGGGGGCGAGATTCGGTTTGAACTATGATTATGGTTTATATCTCATGGTTGTGGTTGATCTTTCGGGCATTTAGTGGTGGCAAATTTGGCATTGATAGATCAAAATTAGGCCCATCGCGACGAGCCAATTTGTGATAACAATGTTTGACCTATCTCGAAACTCAAACTTCTGTTGAAGTCACCACTAACCGCCGAATTTTCTGCCCATAAGTGGTGTTTGTACCACTGATGACTCGTTGGTAGCCGGTCACAATGTTTGAATACTAATGGTTGCTTTTGTAGTAGTGACTCCACTAATGCAAGCATGCAGCCAAACCGGTTGTCATCTCTTTGGGGCATGGATCATTAGATAGGCAACCAACAACTAGATCTAGTGGACACTCGACTTAGCTTGGATCCATGAGGCCTTGGTGCAACGATTTCCCAAGAACCGTCATGGGCTTTGGCAGCGGATCTCCAAAAAGACTATGACACTGAAGCGGTGCCGCCACCTGATTTGACGGGTCGGGCTAGGATTTTCAGACAGGTTCAAGGAGGAAGAAAGACCACAATGATGTCTCCAATGAGGGACGTGATGGTCCGCAAGCATCACTGTCATCAGAGTCCATCATCAAGAAGCGCTTTCGCTTGCACAACTTCCCACGCGTACTAGCCGCATCACATCCATTTTTGCGGAACCACCATCCTAGAGACCACCATGGGTTGGACCCAAAAAAGCTCTAGATTATACCTATCAGCCCACCCATCTTCTTCCATCAACTCGCCCCGGCCAAGAAGAACAACATCGTACGTGAGCAGGAGGATATGACAATTCATCAACCGCTAGACGAGGGCGACGCCCTGGCTACTGCGTTGTCGTCGTCGTCGGTAAGCCACCACACTAGGAGAGTAGGAGAACAATGAGAGCCCCCACCGATGTCATCCACCATAAGTGAGTATTTGACAAAAAAAACCACAATTGGGGTTGATGTCCCACAGAACAGCAACTTTAAAAAATTTGACCAAAATCTACCGCTTTTTCGTAATTCGTCCCTCAAAACTGCAACTTTCGGTTCATGACCGTTTTAGCCGATTTAAACATGTTTATGACAAGCGGGACCATAAGTCCAAACACTAGGACATCTCCCGACAATGGGCGAGGTGCTTGGATGCGACATAGATACAACACAACGGGAGATCTGCGAGAGCTTGTGCCGTCACCATTTACCGCGAGGCTTGGGGAGGTGGCTAGGGTCGAAAGAAAGAGTAGAGGCGACTAGCACTTGTCGGTTACACCGAATCAATTCGAAAGTCTATTGGAGGTTTCACTTTGGAAGTTTATTAGAACCATTTGAGTTTTTTCTTGTAACTAGAATAGTTTATGGATCATTTGAATTTTGAAGATTTTGGTAATCATGCCAGCGTTGCATTGCGTGTGAGAAGAGAAAATGGAAAGGTCAGGCGAACGGTTGGGATGTCCACGTGGCCGAAGAGAGAGTGTGCATACCCACCTTCCTAGACATGCAGGTGCAGAATCGCTCCGAAAGGCAACCAAATCTTTCTAGATAAAATGCCAAATTATACTACGTGTCGGTCAGTCAAAGAAAACAGTGTCGAGTCGCGACTCAGCTACGGGAAGGAGACCGGAGGGGCAACAAGACGACTTGACACAGCTGCGGCAAGCTGGCGCGTCGCAACTGCCACAGCCTTCCCATCAACTGTCACGGTGCCGTACGTCCTGCACCGCCCACCCAACCGGCCAACCCCCTCACCCGAACCCCGCCATGCCATGCTCAGCGCGCGGCTTATAACCAGGAGGCAGGCAACCAACCGCGCAGAAACCGGCCTAGCTCGAGCCAACCAGAGAAGAAACTGGCCATGTCTCCCCTCCACCGCCACCGCCACGGCCATGTCATCCTCCTGCTCGTCGTCCTCCTCGCTGCCGCTTCCCATGGCGATCCAGCCGGCCGCCCGACGTGCCAGCTCGAGCCTCTCACCTGCGGCCATCTCACTGTCCGGTACCCGTTCCATCTTTACAACGGGACAGAGGACGCAGTGCCGGCGTACGGCGAGCGCGAGCCGCAGTCGTCGTACTGCGGCTACCCCGGCCTGGCCATCGTCTGCGACGACGACAAGCCCACCCTCCTCCTCGGGGGCCACGACTACACGGTCTCGGGCATCAACTACACCAGCCTCACCGTCTCCCTCGCCGACGCCGACGCCCTCGGCGACGGCACCTGCCCCATGGTCGACCACAACGTGACCGTCCCGAAGCAGTTCCATCTGCCCGCCTCCACCGTCGCCTACCTCTTCTTCTTCGTCAACTGCACCTTCCTGCCGGAAGCCGACGTCATTCCCAGGCCATTGCGCAAGCCGCCGAGCATCAAGCCGGTTACCTGCAGGGGCTCCGGAGAAGAGCCTAGCATGTCCTTCGTGCTGCCGGAGCGCGAGATCCCGCCCAAGGACTGGTGGCAGGCGTGCCGGTCAGTCTACGCGGCCCCAGTGCTCAAGGACGCCCTCCCGGCCGACGCAAAGGATCCCGGGTGGAGGGACGACGGGTACGCGAAGGCTCTCCGCGGAGGGTTCCAGGTGGGCTGGGACCGGAGCTCCGGCGCGTGCGGCCAGTGCGAGCAGTCCGGCGGCAAGTGCGGCTACAACGGCACCGGCGGATTCTTTGGCTGCTTCTGCGCCAATGGCGCCCTGGTGGCGGGCAACGCCGCCGGCTGCAGTAAGATATCTGACACCACCGCGCCACTGCCCGGTAAGCCCACCGTTCCGATCAAACTGCTGCAGCACTTCTGTGACTGCCCGTCCTTCACTCGCAACCAACAATCCGGACACTCTGGGTAGCTTCGCTTGGCAATTAGTTCTCATAATTTGCATGCCATAATTGTTGAAGTCGTAGGCTTACTCGCTAGCTTCATCCACACTCATAACCTGACGGATGCACAGGCCGCCTGACCAACTTAGAATTTTCAGCGTATGTTTTTCAAAAAGAAAGAGAAATAGCAGCGTGTGAAAGGAACCAAAGCTCTCCCTGGAAAAAGAAAGGAAATGAAGCTTAATAAATCGCGTCAGTACCATTCGTCCTCCCATACCTTCTTTTTCCATCCGACAACGATGCCTCCGATTTCCCTTCCCATAGGCTCAAAACTGGCTTTTTTAAATGGAATCATGCAAAGAGCTGCATGCAATAATAATTACAGTAGATAGAAAGAAAAGTCCGTGTGGTGGGCGTGTGGATGTGAATATGTGATGACCGATGATTGAGGTCTTTGCACTTTGTATTGACCAGCATTTGCCGACATGCAATGCACCAGTCTTTCTTTGTGCCGATTCATCGCCTCCCATCATCATCACATAATGTAGCGTGAGCCCCACACCGGCCAAGTGCAACTCCACGCCAGGTCTATATACGGCCAGATTCCTCCAAATCAAACGCGTGCATAATCAGAGTTGAAACAGCCAGATTAGTCTGTCTCCTGACTCTCGTCCCGCCAATGGCTCACCCACCATACCAGCTCCTTCTCCTCTTCCTCGCCGTTCATCTCTTCGTCGCCTCCCATGGCTCCCCTCTTCCGCTATCTAGCACCTACAATGATTCCATGTGCTTGGAATCGTTCAAGTGTGGTGGCGTTGACATCAAATATCCATTCTATCTGTCAAACACAACTCAAGCAACCCCCGATTACACATCCTACTTCTCGTGCGGCTACACCGATTTGAAGATCTTCTGCCAAGGCGAGGGGCAAACCGCGATCGCGGTCCTTCCACTCCATCAATACAACTACACCGTCCGGAACATCTTCTACGACAATTCCACCGTCGTTCTCGGGGACACTGAAGCCCTTAGCAGCGTCAAGTGCCCCACAGTCAGCCACAACGTGTCATTCAGCGACGAGTGGCTGGAATACACCGACACCTTGCACGAGTTCACCTTCTTCTTCGACTGCTACTCCACGGCAAGCGATCACCCGCCGCCTGATTCTCTCCTAGAAAAGTTCCAGATCGACTGCAAAGGGTTCGATCCACCTGCAGGCAGTGGAAATGGTGTTTCCTTCTTGTTTACCTCTGAGGATGACAACGTTTCTCGAGAGTACGAATTGGCCGAGCACTGCAGCCGGATGGTCATCGTGCCGGTAAATAAAGATGTTCTGATGAGCAGTGGTCAGCTCGTGTTGCCGAGTGATTACGGTGCCGTACTCAAGCAAGGATTCGAGTTGAAATGGTATATGAGCATACCGCAGCCATGCGACCTGTGCGAGCTATCTGGTGGACGGTGCTCCTACAGTGAGGAGAAGAAATTCTTGGTTTGCTTGTGCTCCGGCGGGAGGGTTGGCGTTCAGGGCTGCCACGCCAGCGGCACCACCACTGCGTATTCAAACACTGCATATGGCCCTGTTTGGATACTCTAACCGAGCTCTAAACTAACCCTGAACTAACTCTAACCAAAGAGATGTTTGGATGGCAGGGTTAGATTGACAATAAATATTCTTTCTCAATCATTTGGCTACTTTAAACCCTATTTCCTGCCGGATTTGGTGTGGCCAGCTCTTATGTGGCCTCCTCCCGCTCACAATTGACATAAGCAAATGATCTTTACAATTCAAGGGTCCAAAAAATGATAAATTTTATTTTCTCCATACAAATGAGATGTCCCACTTAAACATACAAGTCGTCAATCAAATTTCATAAAAAAGATACACTCTATGAAATAAAGCATGAGCTAACTCATCACGGAAGGCATTCATGTCGATATCTTCAACAAGAGGTTCGTCTTCTGCTCTCTCGAATGAAATTATGAAGAGCCATACAAGCAATAATTCTAGTTTGCTTGTCCTCTGGAAATTTTGGCATGTTCAATAAAATCCTAAATTTCATCTTCAACATTCCAAATGACCGCTGCAACAAAAGAGGAGGCTGAACAGGGTGTTCTGATTCGATTAATGTTCTTCACATAACTCTCTTTCTTATGTAAAATGCATCGATGGTTTTCTTTTAACCATCACCGCCCGTTCTGTTAACAAAAAAAATAGTACAAAATCTAGCTATTACCTAATCAGAAGTTCTGCCAACAAATTAGCATGCAAGAATCTGGAATAGCAAGAAATTTCCTATGGAGAGAAGGAGGGCACATGCGCAGAAAAATTAGCATGCAAGAATCTGCACCAGCCACATGCGCAGACATCCATTGCTCTTGCTCATGCATGCACCAGCCACATGTGCACTACCGCCATCTAGTCTTTAATCAACGGCCACTCACTCCATCCAAGCACCTATGTCCGGTTTCAACGGATCCAGACGCCCCGCCGGCTCAAATCCCGGCCACGAGCCGTTGCTAGCTAGAGAGACGAGCGTGTAGGAGGAGGGAGAGCACGAGTACAGAAGGACGAACGAACTCACCTTCGCTGGATCCCCGGTAGATGCGCCGCCTCGGACGACAGAGAGAGAGAGAGAGAGAGAGAGAGAGAGAGAGAGAGAGAGAGAGACGACCGGGGACGGGGGAGGAGGGCGAGCGCCGGCCGGAGGAGGGCGCGCCTGGGGTTCCGGCGGCGCGGCGCTTGTGCAGGGGGGGGGGGGCGATGGGGAACGGGAGAGGAGTCGCGGAGGGGCGGTGCGGGAGGAAAGGATCTGGTGCGGGAGGGAGATTTTTTTAGTTGTTTTTTTAGTGGGCCCTAGGAAATCTAACCGAACTAGCACCTCTCATCCGGGATAGTTTTTTTACCTGGAATAGATCCAACTAGCTGAAACTAACCCATGTGTTTGGATCCTTTAGAGTTAGTTCAGGCAGAACTAACTCAATCTAACTCTAACTGAGGGATCCAAACAGGGCCATCGAGTAAGTTATTCAGAACTAGTTCTTCAATTTTATCCCCATCTGAAAACAAACAGCCGATAGTATATCTCGCTTGTCAATTCCTTCCCGTTTCGCCGGAAGACAAAACCAATTGTGTGCATCAAGTAAGGTGTGTGGTAGACGACGTGTTTTTTACTCTCACCGTTGCATAATATAAGAGTGTTTTTTATTGACGTATAAGTGCATAGCTCACCTTTCCTCATTAGCTTGAGCTTTTGAGTGAATTGGCTTGTGCGTGCAGTTTTATATGGTACCAGAGTCAAGAGGTCGTGAGTAAGACCCGGCTGGCTGCAATTAAATTACAAGTCCACTTCCGGTTCACGTTTACAAAAGTTGTGGTTTTCGTCCGGGGTTTTTCTGTTCTGAACCTGGGTTGGTTTACCCTGGCCACCCCCTTTTTCAGACAAAAAAAAAATCTGTAAAAGCCAACAATTAACAGCTCATTTGCCATTTGGTCCAAACATCTGCCTGCATCCTGCTCTCGATTAGGATGCTTACATGTATGCACTTGGCAATTCCAAAATACGTAGATAATTTTCATTGGGAACTGAAGGAAATGTCTGTCTCAGGAAACTGTTCTGTGGGTGTAGATCGGTCAAATTTATACACGCACACTAGTCCAACGGACCAAACTCAGAGAGATAGAGATGGCAGACGACTGACTAGTCTGCCGCCAAGATACCGTTGACCGGCATGATCCTGCCATCTATCACGTCGCCCATCCTTCTCCGAAACTTCTACCCAGGAACAAGAGCCCTCGCAAGATGTAAACGAAGGCATGCGCGAACCACCGGTTTATAAAGATCAAAGCAGAGAATGGAACACTGCTGCTGACTTAGCTAGCTAGCCAAGCGCGACATGCCTCTCTTGCTAAGCCACCGCCAGCAGCTGCTCCTGCTTCTCCTCTTGGTTGCCGTTGCCACCTCCCATGGCGATTCATCTGATGATACCTACGACACCTCCATGTGTCTGTCTCAAACGTACACATGCGGAAGCGTGCGTATCAGCTACCCGTTCTATCTCTCTGAAGAAACAAAAGATCTCAAGGGCAACGACAGCTCCTACTGCGGGTATCCTGGCCTGGGGATCCTCTGCGACGACGACAAGCCCATCCTGCAGCTCAGTGGCAACGCCAACTACACCGTCAAGAGCATCGACGGCGCAACCGTAACCGTCTCTCTAGCCGACCCGAACGTCGACGACGACCGCAACCCCTGCCCGAGACCAAGAATGGACCGCAACATCACTTTGCAACAGGGATCGTTGCTGTACCTTTCTGACAGCACGGTTGATTACCTCATCTTCTTCATCGGCTGCATCTTCAACTCTACCTTCTACCGACCGAGTAGCATCTACCCGATCAGCTGCGAAGGCTTTGACGATGGTCCTGGTCCTGGGCTATCGTTCGTGCTTCCCGATGATGCAGTGCCCGCCGGCAGCTGGGTGCAGGCGTGCAGCCAAGTCATACAATTGCCTGTGCACAAATACGGCGAGATCAACCTTACTGACCCTGGATGGACAAACGGGAGTGGATATGCCAGTCTTCTTCGTCGGGAGTTCCAGCTGGGATGGAACGAGAGCGGGAAGCCCACTGCATGTACCCAGTGCGAGGGATCCAAGGGAGGGTGCGGTCACAGCCGGACCGGGGATTTCATCGGCTGCTTGTGCCCTGACGGCCGAATACACTCCGATAATAATTGCAATAAAGCCCGTAAGTTCTTTGAATCTGAAGCTTTTTCTTTGCACAAGTTGCGGGTTCCTAGCTAGTGTGTAGCACTGTAGGTGTATCTGGCATGCTCTCTCGGGCCAACTTTGTTTCGTCAGGTGTGAGAGAGCCTGCAACATTTTTGGGGAGTAACTACGTGACTATATTCCAAAATACTCGAAGGTCTATTCTGAGTCAAACTTTTAAAAGTTTGATCATGTATATAGAAAAATTTATAAACATCAAATACATATAGTATACAAATTTATTTTATGATAAATCTAATGAAACTAATTTGTTGTTGTAGATGTTAATAGAGTTGTCAAACTTAAAGATGTTTGACTTAGGATAAACCTAGAACTTTAAGTATGTTGAAATGGAGGAAGTATATTCCACTAATCAAACTGATTATACAGAGTACACATGTGGTCACCGATGGGCCTCCTCAACCTCTCTCCAACGGACCTGCCACCGGCCTTGGCCACGGAGGCACCAATGGTGGTGCTTAGAGCCTCCTCCTCCTGCTCCTCGGCATCAGCCTTGTGAAGGGTGTTTTTTGGGAGTTAGACATGTTTTGGGATGGGTTCGATTGGCTTAACCCCAATTCATATTAGTTGTTGCTGCTTTAGTAATATGAATCAGAGGGGGTAGTTTTTTGGGGAGTTGATAAATTATTGGGGATGGACAGTTGCATTGCATTGTGAACTTAGACCTGATCATTTTTGGATGATTAGTACTGAGACCATCATCGCCATTTTCTCATGAGCAAAACTAATTAAATCGTTTTCATCACTTAACCATTGACATTAGTATCTGCCCTGAAATACCGAGGATATGTGAACAATTAACAGTTACACCATTTTGATCTCAAACGAATCCATCACAATTAATCCTAACATTGTTAAGAAACATCACTATAGGTCAAGATTTTATGGCTAGGAAGTAAGATCAACTTCAAGTGATGTTTTTTTTTCTCTTTTAGAAAACAAAGAAATGACTATTACTTTTCATGTTAAAATATCTCTGTCAAAGTTTGTACATAGAAATGATGACCATTCTTATTCTTGGGAAAAGAAGACTAGTTGTTCCTGTAATAAAATTACTAATGCTACCTTCCGTTTTAATGTGTATGGTAAACTAATTATATATTAGATGTGAAGTGTGAAGTTTATAATTTGTGAATTAATGCATCTTCCATCTACTCATAGGCACTCATGTCCAAATTTTGCAGGTTCTGGATACTCGAAGAACAGAATAAAAATATGTAAGAAATATCTCTCAACCACATGATAAACTGTTTTGCATCTACTCCCTCCGTTTCTAAATGTAGACCTTTTAGAGGCATAACAAGACCTACAGGAAAATACAATATTTTCCTGAGAGTTAAAATTTGCCCGACAGGAATATTGTTATTCCTGTGAGGGGCTTCGGGCCTCACAGGAAAAGTATGGCTTCTGCTCACTCATTTTACTCTGTGTGTAGTCTATATTGGAATCTCTAAAAAGGCTTGTATTTAGAAACGGAGGGAGTAGCATCTTTAACAAACCCTGCTTCATCTGTATGTTATTTAGCAACCATGTCCAGTTTATCTGAAAGGTGGCACAAGTTCTTGACATGCAGATTAAATCAAGTTTATGATACAAATATAATATATCTAGCCTTTTAGAATATACTCCCTCCATAAAGAAATATAAGTGCGTTTAGATCACTAGTCTAGTGATCTAAACGCTCTTATATTTCTTTACAGAGGGAGTACAATACAGTAGGTTTGTCCACAATGGCCTTCAATAACTCGAGGTTCTCTGTACTGCGTGACACTAGATATTGTGTTCTTCTATAGTTGCACTGATTTTATGCCTCTACTGTGATGCAGTAAACAAAATGCAAATAAACCAGTTGTTAACTGGAAGATCATCTAAGTTGCTTCCCCTTTTGATGACTTTCTCCCTCCAAATGCAGATACAATAGCAGGCAGCTCAATATGCCTACTCTTCTTTGCATTCTGGTTGGGCTACAAGAAGTACAGATCCAAAGGGAAATCAAAGGAGACAGCAAGGATTGAGTCCTTCCTACAAAAGAATGGAACGGTCCATCCGAAAAGGTACACTTACGCACAAGTGAAAAGAATGACGAGATCTTTTGCTGAAAAGCTAGGTCAAGGTGGATTTGGTGCTGTTTACAGAGGTGGCCTCTCGGATGGCCGTCAGATAGCTGTGAAGATGCTAAAGGACTACAAGACTGATGGGGAGGATTTCATCAACGAGGTAGCTAGCATTAGTAGAACTTCTCATGTCAACGTTGTTACGCTCTTAGGATTTTGCTTGGAAGGATCCAAAAGGGCACTAATTTATGACTATATGCCCAATGGTTCACTTGAAAGGTATGCTTTCAAAGATGGCTCTGAAGGTGGAAACATTTTGGATTGGGAGAAATTATTTGATATTGCAGTGGGAATTGCTCGAGGACTCGAATATCTCCACAGAGGATGCAACACTCGCATAGTGCATTTTGATATCAAGCCCCACAACATCCTGTTGGATCAAAACTTCTGTCCAAAGATCTCTGATTTCGGGCTGGCCAAGCTGTGCCTCAATAAAGAAAGTGTCATCTCCATTGGTGGTGCAAGAGGAACAATAGGCTATATTGCCCCCGAGGTTTATTCGAAGCAATTTGGAGCAGTAAGTAGCAAGTCTGATGTGTACAGCTATGGAATGATGGTTCTTGAGATGGTCGGGGCAAGGGATAAGAATATCAGTCCAAATACTGAATCTAGCAGCCAATATTTCCCACAATGGATTTATGAACACTTGGATGAATACTGTATCAGTGCTTCTGAGATTGATGGAGAGATCACCGAGGTTGTAAGGAAGATGATAGTGGTTGGGCTGTGGTGCATTCAGTTAAGTTCTGCAGATCGTCCAACGATGACTAGAGTCGTCGAGATGCTTGAAGGGAGCACAACCGGCCTCGAACTGCCACCAAAAGTGCTGTTGAGTTGATAGGGTTTATATTGCTCTCGCACACTTGCTCCAGTGTTGCATAAATCTGTAAACAGTTTGAATACTTCATATGTCCACTGCGATTGGGACAAACAGAGCAGCTTCCATATGTCCGCTACTCTCCTGATTACTCCATGCACAGGAGATAGCACGACAATCCTGTCATTTGCAGCATCCCAGTTTATTATCCTAGAAAATAACCACGCCATTCCTTCCACGTATATGTCGTACAGTATATATAAACACACGCCACCAAAGCCATTCGCCATCTTTAACAATGGCCGGCAAGCGCTGCACTCTCACGATCTTGCTCTTGGCGGCGTCCGCCCTCGCCGCGGCGGCGGCGGACTCCGCCAACATCGCCGTCTACTGGGGTCAGAACGCCACCGAGGGCACGCTCAGGGACACGTGCGGCACCGGACTCTACGCTTACGTCAACCTCGCGTTCCTCTCCATCTTCGGCGCCGGCCGTGCCCCGGTCCTCAACCTCGCAGACCACTGCGACCCACCCTCGGGGTCGTGCGCGACCCTCGCCGCCGACATCGCGTCCTGCCAGTCCGCCGGCGTCAAGGTGTTGCTCAGCATGGGCGGCGGCGCGCTCGGGTACAACCTGTCCTCGCCGTCCGACGCGCAGGGCGTGGCCACCTACCTATGGGACAACTTCCTCGGCGGCACCGTCACCGGCACCGCCGCGCCGCGCCCTCTCGGCGACGCGGTGCTGGACGGCGTCGACTTCGACATAGAGGCCCCGTCCGAGCACTACGACGACCTCGCACGGAGCCTCACGTCGTTGTACAAGGGCGACACGGGGGGCAAGAAGTACATGCTCACCGCGGCGCCGCAGTGCCCGTTCCCGGACGCGTCTCTCAAGACCGCGCTCGCCACGGGGCTGTTCGACCGCGTGTGGGTGCAGTTCTACAACAACCCGCCGTGCCAGTTCGCGCACGGGAACGCGGGCACGCTCCAGAGCGCGTGGCGGCAGTGGACGGCGGCTTTGCCGTCGGCCACCGTGTACCTAGGCCTGCCGGCGTCGCTGGATGCCGCCGGCAGCGGGTTCGTCGACGCGGACACGCTCGTGTCGCAGGTGCTGCCGCTGGTGGAAGGCGCGCCCAACTACGGCGGGGTCATGCTGTGGAGCCGCTCCTACGACAAGGACTCCGGCTTTAGCGTGAAGCTGCAGAGCAACTTGCAGAACCGGAACCAAAACGCAGGTATCTTCTGATTTACAAAGAACTGATACCAAAAAATTTCAACTGAGAATTTGCGCTGCAAGTCGTTTATTCTAAAAGCTAATGTTTTGCTTCCAAAAATTGCAGGGAAAGGCTCGTCCTCGTATAACAAGAAGAGAATCTGTAAGTAGTTACTCTTTGTCCATTCTGATTATGTTTCTTTGCAAATAATGTATTTGTACTATTGTTCAACCAGCTTCTAACTTACTCAATAGAGTGACAGTATATACACAGCCTAGCTCAAGATGCAAGTTGATGATTTCCTTGACATTCTTTGATGCATTTTCTAACCAACTCCCTTTTGTCTGTACAGATATAATAGTAGGAGTCATCGGTGGCATCTTCCTGCTGCTCCTTCTTCTTACCACTTGTTTCATCTGCCATAAGAAATACCGCGGCTTGTCGCCTCCTGTGGAGGGATCGACCACCCCTCCAAGCAAAGAGCAGTCTCAGCCAAAACTGGGAGCTCATCATCCAAAAAGATACACTTATTCCGAAGTGGAGAGGATGACAAAGACCTTTGCTCACAGGATGGGCCAAGGCAGCCATGGCGATGTCTACAGAGGCAACCTCCGCGACGCCCGGCAGATCACAGTGAAGGTGCTGAAGAACTGCAAAGGGGGCGACAAGGACTTCGTGAAGGAGGTCGCGAGCATCGGCGCGATATCTCATGCCAACGTCGCTCCTCTGCTGGGGTTTTGCTTGCAGGGGCCGACGAGGGCTCTGATATACGAGTACATGCCCAATGGCTCCCTGGAAAGCTATGCTCTCAGCAGCGACGACTCCGTAGAGGAGAACTACTCTCTATGGCTGTACTGGGAGAAACTGTTTGACATCGCCATCGGCGTGGCGCGAGGTCTCGACTATCTCCACGGCGACGACGGTGCTAACGGCATGCACATCAGCATCAAACCCCGGAACATTCTGCTGGATCAGGAGCTATGCCCAAAGATATCTGATGTTGGTGTGGCAAACCTATGCGAAACATCTGCTCGCGGTGTGAGGGAGAGAGATGGCTACGACGCACCTGAGGTTGTGTCCAGGAGATTCGGACCGGTCACTAGCAAGTCCGACGTGTACAGCTATGGCGTGATGGTCCTGGAGATGGTCAGGGCGAAGAGACACGTCAGGGTTGGTGCTGACACCACCAGCAAGTATTTCGCCCAGTGGCTCCACGAGCACCTGGATGAGTTCTGCAACAGCGTTTCGAACGTCAATGGCGACACCAGAGAGCTTGTGAGGAAGATGATCATAGTCGGGCTGTGGTGCTCGCAGACGGCGCCTGCGAGTCGGCCGTCGATGAGCGGAGTCGTCGAGATGCTGGAGGGTAGCAGCGCGGACCTGGAATTGCCAAGAAGAACCTCATGAAGCGTAAAAGACATGGTTGTAGACAATGTTCAGGGACATGCACCTGCTTTTGGATTTGTGTAGTGTTGGATTTCAGGAGAACAACATGAGAACTTCATTTCGTTATTGTCAGTATAGAACTGGTGACAGATAACTTATTCATGCAATCACATGTCGTTGTTGAGACACTCAAATTAAGGTGCCCAGTGAGCATGAAGACGAAGAACAACAACTTCGTCAAATTATCCCACCGCAACTCCGCAGGAAAACAAACGCACAATAAGACACGATCACCGCACGCACATTTGATGGCATGACACACAAAGCACTGCTAATGGCTAACAAGGCCGTCCCGCTATCACAACTCTTCTTCTCTGACACCACATCACCCGGCAGTCAGAAACGGAGACGGCCAAGACGAACACAGCACAATAGCACCGCGCTAACACAACCGCACACGACACGCAGCGGCGACCTCCTTGCTGCTCTGGGAGTTGATGTATTTGCCCAGGTTGGGGTCCCTGGCGTACCTGCACAGGCACCGCCTCTGCTCCCGGAGCCTGGCGCAGCACGCGCTGGACGGGGGCGCGCTCCAGAGGATCACCGGGGCGCACGGTCGCAGTGCCCACGGGTCGCACTCCGAGCGCGCTGCCATGAACGCCCCGCGCGCCGCGCCGGACGCAGCGAGCACGGCGGCGAGGAACAGCACCGCGCAGGGCTTCATGGCTTCTCAGTGACGGGTTGCAGTGGACTCTGTTTGGTTTTGGGAGCACAAGAGAGGCTTGGTGTACTATTTGTAGCGAGAGAACAGCGCAGCCGGCACCCGTTCCATGCTCTATCTGAAATTGTGCCGCTAAATTTTAAGGCTTTTGAATTACACTGTTGCGTAAACGGTGGAGCATGGGCATTCCCATGGAGTGCTTGGGACTCCGGCACTGCTTCGGAGCTCGGGTAGCGTGAAGCTGCTGCTGCCGCCTAGCAAAGATTATGTTTGTTATTAATAGGAAAAAGTCCATTTTAAACCCTGAATTTGTAGAGGTTCGGCGAAATAAACCCCCAAGTCGAAATCCCGGTCGATTGCACCCTGAACTATGCAATCCCGGTCTAAATCGAACCTTCGGGTCGTTTGGATGGCCGGGATTCGGACATTTCGCAGAGGGCGCACACCAGCTCCTGCTGGACCAGCCCGCTTTAGTTTTTTTTCAATTAAAAAACAAAAATTCGCAAAGGGCGCTACTCCCTGCTGGGCCGGCCCGCATTTTTTTTTGTTAAAAAGCAAAAAAAAACTCTGCTCGAACACGAGACCCCATGCTGGTGCTGTTTGATCCAAAAAAGAAACTTCTGAACTAGAATTTCAAAAATAAAAATAGTTTACAAATTTTGAAAAAAAAATCATGGATTTAGAAAAATTTCAACAATTTTGAAAGAAGTTCACGGGTTATCAAAAGAAAAGTCCACGGATTTGGGGAAAAAATTCATAGATTTTAAAAACAAACTGTAAAATTGAAAAAGTGTTCGTGCATATTTTTCTTTAATATTTCTTTACTATCTTTTTTTATTTTTCATGTATATATACAAAGTTCATTGCATATATTAAGGAAATCTTCACAGTAATTTCCAAAAAATTCACTCATTTATAAAAATGTTCATCTTGTATTAGAAATTTGTTCAGCGTATATCGCACAACTGTTGAATATTTATTCCGAATTTGTTCAACATATATTACAAAAAATTTCATTTATTAATATTTTTTCAAAAATGCTATCATATATTTGCCGCGAGTTTGAATTATGGTCCACCACCTTTTCATTTTTGTTCACGTGTCCAAAATGCGTACAATAAAAATTTTGTGCGCTTTTTAAAAAAAGTTTTTGTTTTAACTTTTTTTGTCGCTAAATTAAAAACATTCCTGCTATATATTTTCTAAAAATACTAAAATCTGTTCACAATCTCAAAAAGTGTTCGTGTTTTTGGTAATTTGTTTGTTTTTCAGATTTTTTTAAATTGTTCGCGTTTTTGGAATCTATTTGTGGTTTGCAAATTTTGTTCGTGTTTCATTTTGAAATCAGAATTACAAAACACCTTCACTTTTCCAAAAATATGGAATACAAAAATGTGCGGCATCTTAAAACTGCTCGCAATTTTGAAGAAAAGTTTTCGAAAATGTTTTCCAATCTCAACGCTGCTGTCTATTCTTATATATTTCTGCGCCGTGATGTTCATGACATTGTTCGTGGTGTAGTGGCTAGTGGCTCTTGGTTGGTCTCCGCGGTCGTGGGATCAAGTCCTTGTACTCGCTGTTGAATTTCAACCTTTTTTTGTCGCGTGGAAAAGGAAACGAAACAACGGGCGGGTTGGTGGGCCGGCCAGTCATGTATCAAGCCTGTGCGTTGAGTTGCTGACATGCCGCTCCTTGGCCCATCAGCTAGACAAATCCCGGTTAACTGTAGCCAGGGTTTAATTTAGACCAGGATTGCATAGTTGAGGGTGCAATCGACCGGGATTTCGACTTGAAGGTTCATTTCGCCGAACACCTATAAAATCAGGGTTTAAAATGGACTTTTTCCTTATTAATAATGTGCTGCACACCGATAAAAGTGTCTGGTCTGTAAACACTCAACCAAGTGTCGATACCGGCGAGCCTAGTGACATGTGTTGAACAGATTTTCAAATGTAGAGCAATGGCGAAGTAGTTTCTGCAAGGGAAACGCTTATATCCGGTCGGCCGGCGGAACTTTGCGCCGGTCGCCTCGCGTTGTTGCTCAGCTGGCTTCTCATGCATGCCATGTGCGCATAGAGCCCACCCACCTTTTTATCTGGGATTTTTACCCCCAATCGGTATCCAGACGTTTCTTATCCACACGTTGCCTTATCTCTTCTCCAAGCGGCCGAGCTCATCCCCATCCTTGGTTTCTTCTCTTCAGCCATGGCCACCCGCTCACTCAATCCTGCCACAAGCCATGGCATGACCACCATGATGCGAGACGGAGGTGCACCACGTGCTGCAACCGTGAGACTGGGGTGCTACCACGGCGGTGACCACGCACTGCAATTCGTGGAGGCAGGGTGTGCGTGAAGACGCACTGCGGGCGACGGCGACCGGGGGATGCTCCGTGCGCTGCAACCGCAGTGACGGGGTGCACCCCGAGGAGACGGCGATGCTGGAACTAGCTGTCATTTTTGCTGCAACCAGCCAGTGAAGGCGCTAGAACCAGCGCGGCGGTGGCTGTGCGGCGATGCTGAACCACGGCGACAAGTGCGGGGAGATCCGGCGACATTTCTTTTGTTGGAACCATGATTTGATTTTGCTGGAACCAACTCGAATTTTTGCTACCAGCATCTTCCGTTTTTGTTTGAAACCAACCAAATTTTTTGCTACAACGTTTTGTATTTGCTGGAACCAGTGTATCAATTTGCTACCACCGTCTTTGATATTTGCTGAAACTAACCAAATTTTTGCTGCCATGTTTTTTTGCTGGAACCATTTGTATCACCTTTGCATAGTTGAGGGTGCAATCGACCGGGATTTCGACTTGAAGGTTCATTTCGCCGAACACCTATAAAATCAGGGTTTAAAATGGACTTTTTCCTTATTAATAATGTGCTGCACACCGATAAAAGTGTCTGGTCTGTAAACACACAACCAAGTGTCGATACCGGCGAGCCTAGTGACAGGTGTTGAACAGATTTTCAAATGTAGAGCAATGGCGAAGTAGTTTCTGCAAGGGAAACGCTTATATCCGGTCGGCCGGCGGAACTTTGCACCGGTCGCCTCGCGTTGTTGCTCAGCTGGCTTCTCATGCATGCCATGTGCGCATAGAGCCCACCCACCTTTTTATCTGGGATTTTTACCCCCAATCGGTATCCAGACGTTTCTTATCCACACGTTGCCTTATCTCTTCTCCAAGCGGCCGAGCTCATCCCCATCCTTGGTTTCTTCTCTTCAGCCATGGCCACCCGCTCACTCAATCCTGCCACAAGCCATGGCATGACCACCATGATGCGAGACGGAGGTGCACCACGTGCTGCAACCGTGAGACTGGGGTGCTACCACGGCGGTGACCACGCACTGCAATTCGTGGAGGCAGGGTGTGCGTGAAGACGCACTGCGGGCGACGGCGACCGGGGGATGCTCCGTGCGCTGCAACCGCAGTGACGGGGTGCACCCCGAGGAGACGGCGATGCTGGAACTAGCTGTCATTTTTGCTGCAACCAGCCAGTGAAGGCGCTAGAACCAGCGCGGCGGTGGCTGTGCGGCGATGCTGAACCACGGCGACAAGTGCGGGGAGATCCGGCGACATTTCTTTTGTTGGAACCATGATTTGATTTTGCTGGAACCAACTCGAATTTTTGCTACCAGCATCTTCCGTTTTTGTTTGAAACCAACCAAATTTTTTGCTACAACGTTTTGTATTTGCTGGAACCAGTGTATCAATTTGCTACCACCGTCTTTGATATTTGCTGAAACTAACCAAATTTTTGCTGCCATGTTTTTTTGCTGGAACCATTTGTATCACCTTTGCATAGTTGAGGGTGCAATCGACCGGGATTTCGACTTGAAGGTTCATTTCGCCGAACACCTATAAAATCAGGGTTTAAAATGGACTTTTTCCTTATTAATAATGTGCTGCACACCGATAAAAGTGTCTGGTCTGTAAACACACAACCAAGTGTCGATACCGGCGAGCCTAGTGACAGGTGTTGAACAGATTTTCAAATGTAGAGCAATGGCGAAGTAGTTTCTGCAAGGGAAACGCTTATATCCGGTCGGCCGGCGGAACTTTGCACCGGTCGCCTCGCGTTGTTGCTCAGCTGGCTTCTCATGCATGCCATGTGCGCATAGAGCCCACCCACCTTTTTATCTGGGATTTTTACCCCCAATCGGTATCCAGACGTTTCTTATCCACACGTTGCCTTATCTCTTCTCCAAGCGGCCGAGCTCATCCCCATCCTTGGTTTCTTCTCTTCAGCCATGGCCACCCGCTCACTCAATCCTGCCACAAGCCATGGCATGACCACCATGATGCGAGACGGAGGTGCACCACGTGCTGCAACCGTGAGACTGGGGTGCTACCACGGCGGTGACCACGCACTGCAATTCGTGGAGGCAGGGTGTGCGTGAAGACGCACTGCGGGCGACGGCGACCGGGGGATGCTCCGTGCGCTGCAACCGCAGTGACGGGGTGCACCCCGAGGAGACGGCGATGCTGGAACTAGCTGTCATTTTTGCTGCAACCAGCCAGTGAAGGCGCTAGAACCAGCGCGGCGGTGGCTGTGCGGCGATGCTGAACCACGGCGACAAGTGCGGGGAGATCCGGCGACATTTCTTTTGTTGGAACCATGATTTGATTTTGCTGGAACCAACTCGAATTTTTGCTACCAGCATCTTCCGTTTTTGTTTGAAACCAACCAAATTTTTTGCTACAACGTTTTGTATTTGCTGGAACCAGTGTATCAATTTGCTACCACCGTCTTTGATATTTGCTGAAACTAACCAAATTTTTGCTGCCATGTTTTTTTGCTGGAACCATTTGTATCACCTTTGCATAGTTGAGGGTGCAATCGACCGGGATTTCGACTTGAAGGTTCATTTCGCCGAACACCTATAAAATCAGGGTTTAAAATGGACTTTTTCCTTATTAATAATGTGCTGCACACCGATAAAAGTGTCTGGTCTGTAAACACACAACCAAGTGTCGATACCGGCGAGCCTAGTGACAGGTGTTGAACAGATTTTCAAATGTAGAGCAATGGCGAAGTAGTTTCTGCAAGGGAAACGCTTATATCCGGTCGGCCGGCGGAACTTTGCGCCGGTCGCCTCGCGTTGTTGCTCAGCTGGCTTCTCATGCATGCCATGTGCGCATAGAGCCCACCCACCTTTTTATCTGGGATTTTTACCCCCAATCGGTATCCAGACGTTTCTTATCCACACGTTGCCTTATCTCTTCTCCAAGCGGCCGAGCTCATCCCCATCCTTGGTTTCTTCTCTTCAGCCATGGCCACCCGCTCACTCAATCCTGCCACAAGCCATGGCATGACCACCATGATGCGAGACGGAGGTGCACCACGTGCTGCAACCGTGAGACTGGGGTGCTACCACGGCGGTGACCACGCACTGCAATTCGTGGAGGCAGGGTGTGCGTGAAGACGCACTGCGGGCGACGGCGACCGGGGGATGCTCCGTGCGCTGCAACCGCAGTGACGGGGTGCACCCCGAGGAGACGGCGATGCTGGAACTAGCTGTCATTTTTGCTGCAACCAGCCAGTGAAGGCGCTAGAACCAGCGCGGCGGTGGCTGTGCGGCGATGCTGAACCACGGCGACAAGTGCGGGGAGATCCGGCGACATTTCTTTTGTTGGAACCATGATTTGATTTTGCTGGAACCAACTCGAATTTTTGCTACCAGCATCTTCCGTTTTTGTTTGAAACCAACCAAATTTTTTGCTACAACGTTTTGTATTTGCTGGAACCAGTGTATCAATTTGCTACCACCGTCTTTGATATTTGCTGAAACTAACCAAATTTTTGCTGCCATGTTTTTTTGCTGGAACCATTTGTATCACCTTTGCATAGTTGAGGGTGCAATCGACCGGGATTTCGACTTGAAGGTTCATTTCGCCGAACACCTATAAAATCAGGGTTTAAAATGGACTTTTTCCTTATTAATAATGTGCTGCACACCGATAAAAGTGTCTGGTCTGTAAACACACAACCAAGTGTCGATACCGGCGAGCCTAGTGACAGGTGTTGAACAGATTTTCAAATGTAGAGCAATGGCGAAGTAGTTTCTGCAAGGGAAACGCTTATATCCGGTCGGCCGGCGGAACTTTGCGTCGGTCGCCTCGCGTTGTTGCTCAGCTGGCTTCTCATGCATGCCATGTGCGCATAGAGCCCACCCACCTTTTTATCTGGGATTTTTACCCCCAATCGGTATCCAGACGTTTCTTATCCACACGTTGCCTTATCTCTTCTCCAAGCGGCCGAGCTCATCCCCATCCTTGGTTTCTTCTCTTCAGCCATGGCCACCCGCTCACTCAATCCTGCCACAAGCCATGGCATGACCACCATGATGCGAGACGGAGGTGCACCACGTGCTGCAACCGTGAGACTGGGGTGCTACCACGGCGGTGACCACGCACTGCAATTCGTGGAGGCAGGGTGTGCGTGAAGACGCACTGCGGGCGACGGCGACCGGGGGATGCTCCGTGCGCTGCAACCGCAGTGACGGGGTGCACCCCGAGGAGACGGCGATGCTGGAACTAGCTGTCATTTTTGCTGCAACCAGCCAGTGAAGGCGCTAGAACCAGCGCGGCGGTGGCTGTGCGGCGATGCTGAACCACGGCGACAAGTGCGGGGAGATCCGGCGACATTTCTTTTGTTGGAACCATGATTTGATTTTGCTGGAACCAACTCGAATTTTTGCTACCAGCATCTTCCGTTTTTGTTTGAAACCAACCAAATTTTTTGCTACAACGTTTTGTATTTGCTGGAACCAGTGTATCAATTTGCTACCACCGTCTTTGATATTTGCTGAAACTAACCAAATTTTTGCTGCCATGTTTTTTCGCTGGAACCATTTGTATCACCTTTGCTACAACCATATTGGATTTTTGCTACTACCGGCGCTATCGATTGTTACATCCGTCTTTGGATGAATCATGAGGTTGCCAAGACCCGGGACTATGTATTCTTTGCTGCAACCGTTATCAATTTTTGCTACTACCGGTGTTCATTATTATTTTCATGCCCATACAAAGAAGAACTTGAGAGATGAGCAACAGCGACCATCGAGGGTGGCGACGAGTTTTTCGACGGGCATGGGATGCTGCAAGGTGCATCGACGCAGGGGCGCCACAGCGCCTTGCCGGAGCGCACGGGCACGTCAACGGCGTGTAAGTCATGCGTCGGTTGGCGCAGGAGGGGATTTTTTTGTTCATATATGCGTGATGACTGAACAGGTACGGGAAGGCATCTCCACGGGATCAGACGGCCCTGGTTCGGCCAACACCGCTGGGACGAGCAGCGCGGGAAATGCGGAGTAAGAAAGACGGCATCTTCATCACCGGGTCACAAAAACTCTCACAGTTTAGTAGGAGACAGCGAGTGTAGGACGCTGGGATGCGCCGCGAGAGTTCACGGTCAGAAACCCCATTGATATTGACAGAATATCAAGATGCAGTTCGGGCAAGCTTCTGGCATAAACTACTGGCAAACAGCTAAACTTGCTTCTAGTCTGGGCTCTGACGAAGAAAACATCTGGTTGAAGGAAACCCTTGCCCTGCACCCATTTATTCCCCTCCCTCAATTGCTCATCCTCCTATAGGCCAAGCTATCCTTTCCTTGTCAACATGGGCTTACCCTTTCGAACTCATACTAGCATTTAGGTGCCTATAAAGACGCAATTTCAGCAACTAAACAGATCAGACATCTAACAAATCAATCAGGTGAACATCCCAAACGCGTGAAGTCATGCCGCCTCATTTCCCCAGCAATCCTGACCACGGACCGCACGCCGCAGGGCCATTCCACAGGCACAAGTCGATCCACCGGATCCTGGGCGGCGGCAAAGGTACGCCGTTCTTGTTCTGTTTCTAGGCAATTACTCTGCATTACCATAGTTTTCTCTCCAAGTCGATGTAGTTACGAACACCGGTGTTGGGCTTTGGTTGCAGTTGCGGACATTCTGCTGTGGAAGAACAGGAACTTGTCTGCCGGGGTTCTCGCTGGGGCCACGTTGACATGGTTCCTGTTCAACGTGGTTGAATACAATGCAGTTCCGCTCCTTTGCCAGATCGCCATCTTCGCTATGCTTGTCATCTTCATCGCGTCAAATGCCGCGCCACTCTTCGACAGGCATGGCTTCCTTTTTTCCATGGAGAGGAGATGTCCCAGTGTTCTATTTATTTATTGAGTAACTATCCCAGTATTTAGCTTTTAAGAATTTCAAAAGGTCAGCTGACCGCTTTCAAATTGCAGAGCCCCGCCAAGGATACCACAAGTCGTCTTCTCTGAACACACCTTCAGAGAAATGGCCTTGACCATTCACCACAAACTGGAATATGCTGCATCTCTTCTTTATGATATCGCATGTGGAACGGATCTGAAGAAATTTCTCATGGTACGAAATTCTCTTATTTGCTATCTTCGTCAAGAAAAGACAAACCATGTGACAAGTCTTGTTCCACACCGATATTATGGATTAATACAGAAACACTTAAGAGATCTGAATCAACCAGATTAGACATGACACGCCACTCAAAACAACGTTTAGCCAATATAATTCACAACGTTATTTTGCTATTGCTCTTAAACTTGTACTGACATTCAAATTGTTTCTATTGTTATAAGGTGGTAGGATCCCTGCTGTTATTGTCAGTGATTGGAGATTCTTGCAGCTTCACAAGCCTACTCTACCTTGGTAAGTAGAACAGAAATAGTAACGTTCAACAAAACCAAATACAGAAGGTAGAACTAACTAGTAACTACAGAAAGGATGCTAGGAGAACACATAAACTAATGCAGACTCACAGAAAAATTTAAAACTGAAATTTCCAAATAGTATAACAAGTAGTGTGTGTTTCTTACTTCCACAGGATTCTTGTGTGCCCACACTTTGCCAGTGTTGTACCAACAATACGAGACAGAAGTGGACCATCTTGTTGCAAGGGGTGGCCAAGACATCAAGAAGTTCTATGAGACGGTTGATTCCAATTTGCTCAACAAAATACCAAGAGGCCCTGTCAAGACGAAGTTGAGATAAAATAAACTCCATGAAGTTGTCAGGACATATTGATAATTCCTACCAAGATACTGGAGTAGATTTCAAGAAAAATGAACCTGCCATAAGAAAATATGATTGCACGAACCAAGTCCCAGATAAGCGAAGCTGATGAAACACCAGTTGAGTTCAGACCTGGCTGCTAGCATCCAGATGTACAGTACCTGTTAATGTCTGCAAGCATACTCCATCAGCTAAGCAGTCTATATGGGAAGAGCTCTGATGCTATAATCTCAAAAAAAAAAAAGAATGTCACTACCAAGAATTCAACTCTGTTCATTTTCAACTGTGGCACCGATGAGTCTGTACATGTATGACATGAAAAGTGTCGAATAACAGCATACCCATAAGGCAAACAGAAATAATTACATGACTTTCCAAGAAAAAAACAGGGCTATCATTGCCTTCTGACATCTGTAGTACTAATGGAATGTGTTTTTGCGTTTACTAATACAAACATTACAGTTATTATTTGCATGGCAAAACTATGAAATCCAACACTGCCATGACAATTTGCAAAGATTCACCAAAGAGACAAACGTCTTGAATCTTGTGTAGAATAGGACCATGTGTTCAAGACATCAGAGCCCTTGGCTTTTTCTTAATTCGGTAGATGAAATGTCTATGCAGAACTTCTTCTCTGGTACAGAGATAAACATGTCCTTCAACTCTGTTGGAATGTTTAAATCTTCAAGGACCATGTGTTCAAGACATCAGAGCCCTTGGCTTTTTCTTAATTCAGTAGATGAAATGTCTATGCGGAACTTCTCCTCTGGTATAGAGATAAACATGTCCTTCAACTCTGTTGGAATGTTTAAATCTTCAAGGACCTTCAGAACAAATAGTGAAGTACGTGAGCAGACAAAGAATTTCAGTGCATGTAAAACAAAATATCAAGGTCATTTCATACCTTGAATACTCCTTCAATCTCTCGACCACCAACCAGAAATGTTGTGCCAGTGCTTTTACATTCAAGAAGAATCTCCAGCATTCTGTTGTAGTCACCTCCATAATACTTAGGCTGCCATGAGTAAACTTCATTTAGTTTGAAAAATAAACCACTCAATTGTCGAACAACCATTCTAAGATAGCATTCAATAACTGAATTTGAGAATTATATGACTCAGCAAAACATATCCTGAATAACAAAACAGTTTATGTTTATAACTTACAATAATGGCATCTAAATCAGCTGCACTTGAAATTTCACTTGTTACGATCATACTAAATGCTGCACTGATGCTAGGTGCCTAGCTGAAAAGATTTGCTTGCATAGGAAAAGGCTTCCTTGGATATATCATCTTACTAACATGTTTGGTAGGGGTGTGTCCATTCGTAGAAACCAATGCAGAAATGCAATCTGGGCTTAATAGAGCTCAATACTGTAAATGCTGAGTTGAGCAGTTTTTTTATTCACTTAACCATATCAGTAGGTGCTGGGTTTTTCTTTCACATGACTAAATGGCATATCACACTTCATATTCAGAAGTAAGCATAAGCTGATAAGAAACTTAAAGAATGCCACAAAGCATTTCATTATTAATTATATCTATAAAAAATCTGAGGAACCGGCAGGAGCACTGCCTTTTCATTTAGAAGAATGCCACAAAGCATTTCATTATTAATTATATCTAATGAAAAAGGGAACAGTTGTTTAGCTAATCTCAGAAAGCAAACTAACTGCTCTGTAATTTAACGGTCAACAGCAAACTTACATTTACAAGCCTAGCTGCAGTGTCTGCACCAATTATAAAAGTACTGCCTGGGAAAAGTTCTGCTTTCTTATAAAAGTACGGTTGGTTAGATATGATCACATTCTTCCCTGCATCAGAAAGAATCAAAGACTCGAATAATCACTGATTAATTGGATGAGTTTTCCCTTACAGATAAACATAGTTTTATCTTGCCACACAAAGCCAAAGAAACAGAGGTAGTAGATGGTGATTGGTGAAACAGAATAAGGAACATGTCTGGACACATCTGTGTCCCAGAATCACTGTTAAACGATATATCAGCTAAGATGACTACATGAGTTAATACAAAATTATATATCTCTGTAACCTCAAACGAAAGCACATTTATTAGATTGGCATAGCAATCGAATAAGAGCACTAGGAATGTAGCAAAATAGAGGGCAGGCCACGTGATAAATAGTTCGAAAGAAAATCCAAGTATGACTGTAATATTTTTCACTACAGCAGTTAGTCATATGCATACCTGCTTTTCTGAATTGCTCAACACGGCGTTTAATTTCTGCAATAGACAGGGGGGGTTTGTCGGCATTTATTGCTGATATCTCAAAGCACGGAAACCCATCATCACACATGCTGCAATGAGGATTCATGCAAATAAAAGGTCAATTACTGTTTGTGGGCTTCAACAAGCGAAAGGTTTTTTAATAAAACGATGCAGATATTTGCTCAAAAATGTTATATTGAAATGCTATTGCATTATCAGTTTTCCACTAAGTCACTACTGTAAAAAATATTCCAGTTTAACAGAGTACATTTTACACCACATTACTCCGTACACATTCTTACATATTTTTACCTTGATAAATTTTAGGACAACAAAATTCAATTGTACAAAAAGTTTATTTCACTATATCTCACCTTCCAATTTAGCAGAGAAAATTTTACACCACATTACTTTGAATAATTTTAATATTATTTTCGCCTTGCTAATTCTTAGAATGACATAATCCAGCTGTGCAAATGTTTGATTTGATTACATCTCACCTTGATGCAACTTCTAACAACCTAAGGTGGCCATCATGCAAGGGATTGAATGAACCAGGTAGAATTAGTTTCCTGTCAAAGTTCTTTTCCATTGGATCTACAAATGACGCATAATAATATGATTAAGAATGAAAATGAAACAATTCTAGTACGAAAAAAGAGAGCAATTTTGAGTGTCAGGGTATACCAGCAAAGTGGTATACTTTCATGCAGACTTGACCATCAATAACTTGCTGGAGCTCTTGGTCTTCATCAAATTGTTCCACACTTTCTTTTGGAATTTCAGGTTCTTGAACGTCTGACTGAATGGTTGCAGAAACTCTGCATGCATCTGCGATTGCCTGGAGCGCAGTAGATTTTTATAAGGGAGAGCTAACTGGGAATATCGTTTAAGGAAAAGTACTGTTAATCCTGACACGATGATCACACTCTCAGGATTGGTTGCTCCTATTCGCTAATCTGATGCCCAATGGACTGTTACCAGTGAGAACTAGTATATATAACAAACCTTAAGCACAAAACAGCTTGAGACCTTGTCTTCTTCCTCTCTGCTCCGTAAACCCTACATAAAAATGCTATAGAAGTTTTTCTCAAAAAAGTACTGTAAATGCCAGGATGCAAAAATTGCCCAGAAATAGAGCATAATCATGACATTGACTCCCGGAGAAATGCTTTCTTAAGAGTAAAGAGTATTGGTAGTACCTTCGACAATGTTACATGTGATGTCCTGAGGCAATTTTGTGTGCGCGTTGACACATAAAACCTATTTGAACATGAGTTTCAAATATCATATAGAGCAGAAAGACGCAGACTTAACAAACATAGATGCCCTGCCACCCCAAAAGCTGGGAATTTTGTGTAATACATCATGTATGCAGGCTCCTATGCCATAGAAACTAGACCAACAAAGCTCTAAATATAGGCACATTACAAAAATTGTAGGCAAGAAGTTTGTTCGTGTCAATAACAGGTTAGCTTATGTATATGATCATATCACATGTTATGTCGACATGCTAGTATAATCACTGCCCTATTTTGATGAGCACTTAATGTTTTAAACTTGTACTCAGTCAACTAACTAACTCTAATAACTTCTCGCAAAAAAAAGAACAACTAACTCTAATGACTGATAAGCTTTGGGTTAGGTACTGTAAACATTACCGAAAAGTAGAACCACTCAAGGGATAACTGTAAAAGCTTTGGTGGTTTCCTTCCTCCTCAAATTATTGCTATTGTAAAGGGGAGTTAGCGAGGCATACCTGTGGTCACCATGTTTTGGGCGTGAGCTAGCGAGTGACCCAGTGAATCCGACACCCATTACTTGTAGACCTGCGAGTATTCTCACCAAATTACTTAAATTCATAGCAAAGACAGATTATGTTGTGTGCAAACTGTAATGTCATGTGCAGAACGATCCACAGATCCAGCGTTATGAAGTTAGAGAAGACAGACACCCACAGAGGCACAGACCTGGTCCAGAAAGCTTCAGGGCACGGTTGAACGCGGCCAGTGCCATGTCCTCTGCGGCCTGCTTGCTTGTGAATTGCAGTGGCAACTGGAAACCAAAGCATGGTCAGTCAGTCAGTCTGATGAGTGCCTAGCGCGTGTCAGCGTGATGCCTCAAAGTCCAAAGGAGTCCGAGTTCCAGGGTATGCGGGTGCGTTTACCTTGCCGAGCAGCTGCGCCATGGAGGCCCTGGAGTAGGGCACGACGACCTCGAGGACGCTGCCAGAAGCGCCGGGCACGGACAGGAGCCAACCGAGCGCCTGCGGCGGCCGAGGTGTCGAACGGTTGGAATCTGGCGAGTACAGATTTACAGTAGAGCTGCCGCGGGGGAGCAGAGGAAGGGGGCGGTACCTGGGAGGCGCCGCCGGCGAGATAGATGACGGCTTGGGCTCGAGACGAGTGGATGGCCTCCACGACGGCGCGGACCCAGGCCTCCATCGCGATTCGGTCGGTCTTGTTCTCTCTGGGGATGCCCGTTGCTACCAAGAGACGACGGGGCAATTCGTCCGGTCAGTGTGGGTCTGTGGCACGGCAGCGAACCGTGGAGCCGTACCAACCGGCATAAAAGATTGAGTCCTTGGTAAATCTCACCAGGGCTCTTTTTTTTAAAACATCTCACCAGGTCAGTAATCTCTACCTACTAATAAACCAGCGATTGCTTCTGGTCGTCCGTCGTGGCTGTTTTGCAAAATAGCCCCTCCGTTTACCTGAAATCAACCCGCAGTCCCTGTTTTAGTGACTCTTTAGGAAAACGTTTCACTTTTACAGAAAAAACCCTATCGTCATTTCAATTCAGTCCGTACTCCTCCCCTTCGTCTTATCCATTCTGTCCTGCGCCGGCGACTTCGCCCATCCCGTCGTGCGCCAGCGGCAGCCGTGCCTCGCGCGGAAGGATGGAGGGCGCTCGCCGGGAGGATGGACGGCGCGGAGAGGCGCGTTCGCGCCCGAGCTCCTGTGTCCATGCCTCGCGCCTCCTTGCACCGCTTCGGCAGCCCCTCGCCACCCGCCGTCGCCGGCGACCACCAGCAGCGCCCGTCGCGCCACTCGGAGGCCCCAGCCAGGCCGCGCATCCGTCCTCCACAACCCTGGCCTCCTCCTCGACCTCGCCTCTCCGTGCTACAACCGGCGTCGCAGCCGGCGGCCACGGGTCCAGCGCCGCCTTCGTCCTCCACCTCCTCCTAAAGCGCGCGTTCGCCGCGGGTGCTGGCGGTGGCGCGGCGGTCCTCGACCTCGAGCTCACCGAGGACGACGTCCTTGCCGAGCAGCTCGACGAGAGCAGGAGGCTTGCCTCGCAGCCAATGTCGCTGAACTGAATCGTCAGCCATCTCGGCCACGTCTTTCAGCACGCAGCCGGCGAACCCATTCAGCAGCTCCTGGGCAAACAACTTTGACCCCTGTTAACACGTTATGAGGATCCATGGCCTCTTCTTCTGTTTCTTCAGTGCTACCATCTTGCTCGTCAGAGGAAATCGGTGCAGTTTCTGCTGCATCTTCCTGACACTGGTCTTCAACCAGCTTGTTTTGCTCTTCTTTCTGAAGATTCATGGCCTGCTTTTCCAATTGTTGAGTGGGTACAGTAGTCTTCATATCATCACCTAATTGATTGCAAACAAAATTCTCATCAGTTTCAGATACGACAGTCAAGACACATAACGCGGGACACTGCAACTACAGAAAGGCATGGGACACGCACCGATTTAAGTCCATATCAGGGGCATCACCTGTCTCACGTTCTGTGACGCCCGGATAATTAGACTACAGTAATCCCACGTTAACGATGACACGTCACCTCGGTTGCTATTGCTAACCTCGCGATAGATCGAAACCGATTCGGATTCCAACTCAAAATCAATCAAACAATAAAAGTTTTCGAATATTAAAACTAAAATGTTCGGAGTGATCCAACTAATGCATAGGTAATTATGGTGAAGAAACCACATTCTTATAGAAAGTTTAGATGCCTTTGAAAAATTAAAACAGTAGGTAAAACAATGAAGTAAATGTCTTTTGCATTTTATAAAATAATAAAATGTTTAATTAGATGCCCCTAAGTTAATGGGGCAGTAGCATAATTATTAACACTAAATTAGTGACTGCTTTTGTAATTTATAAAACTATTACAAATGAGAAATTAAAAAGAAAACAGAAAAGTAAATAATTAAAAGAAAAGAAAATACAAAGAAAAAAATAAACTAACAAAAAAAAGAGAAAGAAGGGGGGAACACCCCCCCGCTGGGCCACCCGGCCCAGCCAACGGCCACCGGGCCGCCAGGCCGGCCCACCCCCGCGCGCATATTCCCCCCCACCCCTGGAAACCCTAGCCGCCTCCTCCCACTCCCCCACTCGCGCCCCCTCTCCCCCTCACTCCCGATTGGATCGGGAGGAGATCGACCGCCTCGACCCCTGCCGTCGCCGCCACTGCCTCGCCAGCGTCGCCTGCCCCCGCGGCCGCCTCGCCGTCCCCTCCCTCATCCTCGCGCCACCGTTCCCTCTCCCTCAGCGGCGCCCCTCGCCGCGCCTGCCGCGTCGCCCCCGACGCCCTGCGCCCGCTGCTACCCGGAACACCGCCCGTCGCCGGATCTCCCTCGTCGGACTTCCCCGACCTCCGTCGAGCCCACTGCCACGGTCCCTACTCCCCACCGTGAGCTCCCTCCCTTTCCTTCTCTGTCGCCGGCGCCGTCCCCCCCCCCCCCCCGCAGCGCCCGCGTGCCGGAGCTCATGCTCCGGGCCGCCCTCGCCACACCGCACCGCGCCCGCGCGTCCCGGTCCTCCTCCTCCCCGCCCCGCAGCTCCGTCCGGCGCTCGCGCCGCTGCCCTGTCTGCCGCGGCCGCCTTTGCTCGCCCGTGCCCTCCCGTGCGTTCGCCCGCACCTGCCGCCTTGGCCTCGCCGTTCCGCTACGGTGGCCGCGCCCCGCGCCACCGCGTCGCATCGCCGCTCCCCACGTCCCTGCTAGCCGACCCGCGCGCGCCCGTCGTGGCCGCGTCCGGCCAGTGCACTCCGCCCCGCCTCTGCGGTCCCGTCGCCGTCGCCGGCCGGACCCCGCTCCGGTCATGGCCTCGCCATGGCCACTGACCTCCCCTGCACCGGCGCCCTGCCGGGTCCGTCGCCCCTGGGCGTGCGCCTCGCTCCTGGGCCCGCAGCGGCGCCCGCACGCCTGACCCGCTATGGCCCCTCTGGGCCTATGACACGGGGGGCCCACCCCACAGAACGGTTAAAAATAATAATAATAATAATAATAATAATAATAAAAATAATTAAATAACGAATTAATTGAGTTAATTAATAATAATTAGATTAACCTAATTAACTAATTAGTTTAATTAATTAGTAATTAGTTTAGCTAAAACCTGATTAACCTAATCAAAGAATGACAGGTGGGACCCACACGTCAGATTTGACCAGTCAACGCCCCTGTTGACTGCTGACGTCATGCTGACGTCAGCGTGCACTGTTTTGGATAATGTTATATTTAAATAATTAATTAAATTCCAGAAATTAATAAAATCTTTAGAAAATCATATCTTTTGATCCGTAACTCGGATTAAAATATTTTCAACATGAAAGTTGCTCAGAACGACGAGACGCTTTCGGATACGCAACCCGTTCGTCCGCCACACCCCCCTAACCTATCGAACTCACAACTTTCCCCCTCCGGCTCCTCTGCCCGAAAACGCGAAACACCGGGGATATTTTCCCGGATGTTTCCCCCCTTCACCGGTATCATCCCATACCGCGTTAGGGCACCTCTAACGCCGTTACTTGTCATGTCATGCATCATTATGCATCTGCTTGCTTAAATATTTATTGTTTCTTCCCCCTCTTCTCTCGCTAGACACCGGGACCGACGCTGCTGCTTCCCTGTTCGACTACGGTGTTGACGATCCCTCTCTCCTGCCAGAGCAACCAGGCAAGCCCCCCCTTGATCACCAGATATCGCCTACTCTCCTCTATACTGCTTGCATTAGAGTAGTGTAGCATGTTACTGCTTTCGTTATTCCTATCCTGATGCATAGCCTGTCTTTGATACTGCTGTTGATACCTTTACCTGTAATCCTACTGCTTAGTATAGGATGCTAGTGCTCCATCAGTGGCCCTACACTCTTGTCCGTCTGCCATGCTATACTATCGGGCCGTGATCACTCGGGGGTGATCACGGGCATATACTATATACTTTACACTGTTACATTACCTGTGCTACTGTTCGGAGATGGGGGCTGAAGGGGCAGGTGGCTCCATCCCGGTAGAGGTGGGCCTGGGTTCCCGACGGCCCCCGACTGTTACTTTGAGGCGGAGCGATAGGGCAGGTTCAGACCACCTAGGAGAGAGGTGGGCCTGGCCCTAGTCGGCGTTCGCGATACTTAACACGCTTAACGAGATCTGGGTATTTGATCTGAGTCTGGCCATTTGGTCTATACGCACTAACCACCTACGCGGGAGTAGTTATGGGTATCCCGACGTCGTGGTATCAGCCGAAGCACTTCTTGACGTCAGCGACTGAGTGGCGCGCGCCGGGTTGGACCGCGTAACGTGACTTCCGTTGTACTGGAGGTTGCTAGGTCTGCTCACCGGCCGCGTTCGCAACGTGCAGGTGTGCTCAGGGCGATGGGCCCAGACCCCTGCGCGCTTAGGTTTAGACCGGCGTGCTGACCGCTCTGTTGTGCCTAGGTGGGGCCGCGACGTGTTGATCTTCCGAGGCCGGGCATGACCCAGAAAAGTGTGTCCGGCCAAATGGGATCAAGCGTGTTGGGCTATGTGGTGCACCCCTGCAGGGAAGTTTATCTATTCGAATAGCCGTGTCCCTCGGTAAAAGGACGACCCGGAGTTGTACCTTGACCTTATGACAACTAGAACCGGATACTTAATAAAACACACCCTTCCAAGTGCCAGATACAACCCGGTGATTGCTCTCCAACAGGGCATCGAGGAGGGGATCGCCGGGTAGGATTATGCTATACGATGCTACTAGGAGGACTTCAGTCTACTCTCTTCTATATGCTGCAAGACGGTGGCGACCAGAAGCGTAGTCTTCGATAAGACTAGCGATCCCCCTCTTATTCTGGCATTCTGCAGTTTAGTCCACTGATATGGCCCTTTACACATATATCCATGCATATGTAGTGTAGCTCCTTGCTTGCGAGTACTTTGGATGAGTACTCACGGTTGCTTTCTTCCCCCTTTTTCCCCTTTCCCTTCTACCCGGTTGCCGCAACCAGATGCCGGAGCCCAGGATCCAGACGCCACCGTCGACGACGACTCCTACTACTCTGGAGGTGCCTACTACTACGTGCAGCCCGCTGACGACGACCAGGAGTAGTTAGGAGGATCCCAGGCAGGAGGCCTGCGCCTCGTTCGATCTGTATCCCAGTTTGTGCTAGCCTTCTTAAGGCAAAACTTGTTTAACTTATGTCTGTACTCAGATATTGTTGCTTCCGCTGACTCGTCTATGATCGAGCACTTGTATTCGAGCCCTCGAGGCCCCTGGCTTGTATTATGATGCTTGTATGACTTATTTATGTTTTAGAGTTGTGTTGTGATATCTTCCCATGAGTCCCTGATCTTGATCGTACACATTTGCGTGCATGATTAGTGTACGATTGAATCGGGGGCGTCACACGTTCGCAGGAGGAAGAAGCTCCGAGTTCGCCGGAGGTACACAAACATCCGTCGAGCACTCCAATGTCGCCTACGGCGTCTACACCAGAGGTATGCTTCCACTTGACCCCTGTTAACAAGCACCGTGAGCCGAGTAGACACCGGCCAAGTCCAACATTTGATTCAGCCATGTATGCACACCAGACCTGAGCGTCAATCATCCTCCAAATCCAATACATTGCGTTAATTTTCATGTCTAGAATTGACCCTCGAGGTGATGCTTTTTCATGTGTAGAATTCAGCATGTTAGGCAAGAGCGTCAAT
Organism: Aegilops umbellulata; assembly: GCA_032464435.1. Classification (NCBI taxonomy): domain Eukaryota; kingdom Viridiplantae; phylum Streptophyta; class Magnoliopsida; order Poales; family Poaceae; genus Aegilops; species Aegilops umbellulata. The sequence continues at coordinate 327,957,216 of CP136056.1, read as the reverse complement.
CAATCTATACTATAATATCAGACATGAGAGACCAGTCCAATTTTTCTTGTAAAGTGCATGTTGTTTCAGGTCCTCTAAAATGCTCATGTCTGCCTCAGTTTCCTGAATCTTGTTGATTGGAAGATATTCTTGGTTCTGCTTAGTTGATAAGCACCTTGGTTTCAGTTTCAATTTCTCTGTTGATTATTCCAGTTTTGATCTGGTTGAACCTTCTTGAAGAATTTGTTATTCTTTTGGTCATGGGGCGTAATCATTCTGCTTTTCGAATTTATCACTCTTTCCTTACTCAATGTTTCAGCCATCGGATGTTTCAATACAAGTCAAACACAACTGTCACAAAGATTCATGTGAAATCATGCTGAATAGTAGAAGCATCTTGATTGTAAGCGTTGCACTGAAATGCAAACATGAAAAATGACACATAATTTAGAATCCAATATAAATCTGAGTGTGCGCACACTCGGTTCAGTTTCCATTCTTTTGTTAAGTCCACTGGATTCCTGGCGAGCCCATGCGCAGCATGCTGATTCTGAATTTTGGCATGCTCTTGAAGTGTAGGATGATTGGTTTTGATATCTCTGTTGTTTGTGCGCGTGCAGGTGCCAAAGGCGTCTCAGGTGGAGGCGAAGGAGGTTCTTCTAATTCCTAATGCACCAGACCGGACATTCCTATGTTGACTACCATTTATGGTCAATAAAGTTGTCTGTGTTTGTTTTTGATTGCTCAACTAAATATCTGAAGCCAAATGATGTATGCATTCATGTTTCTCTTCTAAGGCACAAAGACTAGACATTCCTATGGTGACTCTACCATTCATGCTCAATATAGTTGTCTGTATTTGTTTTCGATTGCTCACCTGAATATCTGAAGCCAAATGTTTTTTATCATTGGCCATATCAGATAATCCCAATAGTCCCTAATCTTGCAAATCATGTTTTTTTTGTTTAAGTTTGTCTTTCCCTTGAGATAATCTGAAGAAATTTAAGTTGTTTCCAGTGGCAAAGAGCAACATAAACTATTGTTACAAGTCTATCATATATTTCTCAAATTTTATAAGATATTCATTGGCATGCATTTTAAATGATGATTAAGGTATGTCTCAGTATGTCGTGTTATTTCACTGCTGGGGTTTTGCACGTATTCTGATTTCTAAACAAATCTCAATTTCTCAATTTCTATGCGGAAACAATAATTATCCAGAAGTAGCCTAATTATATGTATTTGTGTTCGCACATATACATCGTAATTTCTATGCTAATGGGTATTTATACGGACTTGGTTCAGGGCCAACTATACCAGCTGTAGTGCTGAAACAAGCATGATTCCATCATTTGTTACCGGTTCCTTTTGCTCGATAGCAGGCTCTTTTTGTTGGATGTGGTATAATTATATGCCGACAGATATTGACAGGTGTATAATGTAGTATATATTCCTAATTCCTCCAATGTCTTGATAGCATGAAGAATGTAGCACTTTAGGTCCTCATCAAGTAAGGTTTCCATTTAAGCATGGTGTCCATGCATGCTATTGGTAACTTTGCTGACAATGGCAACTTAGTGATTACCGTGTTTGTTAAATTTAATTTTCACCTCCGTGTAATGTATCATAGTACTATGCACAAAAGATACTTCAACACTAAAGCTCACACCTAACTTGCTCAGGTCTCGGGCTCATGATTCTTTCAACTTTCATGTAGTGCTGCTGAAATATTATGTAACACTCAAATTTGATGATATTTTGAATGGGCACAACTGTGCCAGTAGAGGTTGACAGTTAACGAATTTTGTGATAATCTTCAGTTATATTGTTATATATAGCACTTTGCTGGTTATATGGTTCACATTCTCTGAGACAATTGACAATGACCATTCCTGGTTTGGGCCTTATGTTTTTAAATCATTTTGTAACATTTTGGTTGATTTTTTATGCTGCTCCTTAATTTTTTTCATTGACTGGTGTTGAACTAAATGAGTGTTGCCATTCACAGGATGCCCAGTAAAACCGAAGATGGGTTCCCAATTGTTCCTAGATATTTCAGAGCAACTAGAGTGGCCTTACCTGACAAGCTCCAATGTTGTGCTGAAGTATTTTGAACAAGCTTATGCTGGAACAAGGCACCTTCTATTCCCCATGGGCGCCAAGAATGCGAAAACATTGACGATTCGAGCATATGTAGGTTCATGCTTCAAGATTGAGCTGAGCGCCTACCAGCAGCTCTGGATAATGCATACAAGAATGAGAAAGCATATCAGCGATTGGATATTTCTGGCCCTATAGTTAACCCTTTTGTTTTTTCCTATATGGTGAGGGCGAGATAAAAGATATGCTTTCTGTTTGTGCTGAGCATGGAGCTTGGGTAGTGATAGACACCTTCTCTGGTCTGGAGTTCCACAACAGAGATGGCTGGATTTTGCGGAACGGGTAATTTTTTTATTATAGCATTTGCTTTTATGACCTTTCCTTGGTCGAACATATTTCACAAGTAATTTTTTTTCTTCAAAAAGGAGGATATTTTCACAAGCCCAAGTCGACATATTTCACAAGTACTTTTTTTTCTTCGAAAAGGAGGATATTTTCACAAGCCCAAGCTGACCACATAGCACTTTGAAATGCACTTATAGGAAGCTGTTGGTTCTGAAGAACAAGAGGGATCATCATTTCTCTAATCTCATCACGCCAACAAACTGACGAAGGTTAGTCCCTGACATACCTCCCAAACCTTAGTTCAGAGATAAAGGTTGGTAGTTCAGAGAAATTCAGTATTTGACATGCGTGCTATCCTTTTTGTTGTCTTTCTCTGGTTTCGTGCGATGAACAGACATTCGAGAGCTGTGGTTGGGACGTTCCCAGGTACCACTGTGGTATTTAGATGCTGGCGAAACCGACGGCGTACATCGGCAAATCGTTCAGGGTGGATGATTTTGAAGGCGAGCTCGACGGCTGCAATATCAGGGAAGCCCTACTGAACTACTGCAGGTTCAGCTTACTGTGTAGTATTTTCTTTACAACAAGGCCTCACACGAGCAAAACTGTCATCTTGTTGTTTAGTTTTGGCCCGGGACTGCAATTTTTCCCCTTATTGCATTCTTTAGTGCATAAAATAAAATATATAATGTGCATAAAATCCGAAAAAAACCATTACGATCATAGTAGGCGAACTGAAATTGTAGGGATATAAAGCAGTACCTGAACATACAAAAGCTGGCCACAACTATGTCTTCAATTCCATCTTGTTTCCAGATTTCAGGAGTAGATCATCACCACCATCGCCACGATCAGGCTCTTTGTCAGTGCAAATAACAGACTAACACCACAAGGACTTCATTAACCTTAGCCACTTCTTATGGGTACATGAGAACTAAAAAAATCATCTGTTAAAATTTGTTTCTGTGACTGTTTGGACTAATTCATGTGCAGAATTTATATTTTCAATTAGACTGATTTATTGTAGTTTTATCAACGACTATAGTATATTAAGATGTGAGCATTATATCAGAAGTGTTGTTCTACGCCCGAGGTCATGTGAGCTCGGGTGAACAGTAAAAAAAATGGAAAAACGATTCAAAAAATGAGATTTCTTTTTGTGAGACACTGAAAAAAATTATTGGCTTGCAAAATTTCAATACTATCTTTCTTGACTAATTGTTTGTGGTCTACCATGAGCCCACGACGTACCCATCTGCATTTGCCTCGCCTTCAGGCCACAGCAGCACCCCTACCCTTCTGCTCCTGCTGGCGACCGCAACCCTCTGGCGGCAGCGACACCGCTCTCGTGTGCTGGCCTTGCTGTCTCATCTCCTCTCTCTCTCTCTCTCTCATGTTTGGGTCTGATGTTAGCGTTATGTGTGTGTGCATGGATATGATGCTACCATGGTGTGTAAAAATCTATTTTTGGTTTATTTCTCTTTGGAGTATTGCTGTTGGAGATGAGCTTAAGAGGCGAAAGAGTAAATATTTGGTAAGCTGTTTGTATTGCTTCAGGAGAATCTTTTATCACTATTTTGGGACTGTATTTATGTCAAAGAGGCATGTAGGGAGCTGGAACAAATTTGTTACTTCTCATGGCCACTTTTTTGAACATGATTATTGAGCTTGACTGTGCGGAGGTAGTAAAAAAATATCAGTGTGATGGGTTTGAGAGATATCATGTTATCCCTTTTGTTCAGGAAATTAAGGAGATGTGTGCGAGTAATATTCAGGTGGAGTTCGTTTGATGCAGAGTAACACATATGTGTGCTCATCTTTTAGCTAGAGCTGGTGTAAATGTTGCTGAGTGCGAGCAGTAGACGGACTCCGTCAATGCTGGAGCATTCATATCCCAATGACACGAGCTGACAACACCCCGCTCGTGTTGATAACGGTTTCTCACTGCGGTTGTAATGCGATGTGTCAGACCAGGTGCATGGTGTAGCTTGTGAAGGGCGGCCCTCACATCCAGCTCAAGGAGAATAGATTTTTCAGTTTCAAACATTTCCTTTCAATGACATGTGTCTTGTGTGATGGTCTTTTTTTTTGCGAGGAACTTGGAATTGACAAGTGAGGGTTTTGAGCCGTACTTCTTGGATTGGTGGTGTGAGTTTTCTTCATTGAATTAGAGGTGTGATTTTTTTTCTCCCGCTGCAACGCACGGGCATTTTTACTAGTAAATTTTAAATCCGAATATCCAGCCAATGTCAGATTTTTAGGCATGTCAAATCGAACATTTTTTCATGACAAATCGAACGTCAGTTTACTTAGCGAATCCGCCTCAGTTCATTTGTGTGCCAGACTCGCGTCAATATAAATTGTCATGAAAAACGTTTGATTTGCCATGCCTAAAATCTGACGTCATATTTTTAGCATTTTCGTAAATTCTGGATTTTCAAATGGCCTTTTTTGCGGTCTCTAGAAAAAACATCCCCAATGTGTGACATGACATATGGATCTCTAACTTTCGTCTCCAGGCCGACCAATCCCCCCCCCCCGCGTCGCCCTCCTCTGGCAACCCGGGGGGTACCCTAGCCGCCGCCGCTAGCAGGCACCCCCGCCGCCCTTCCTCGCGTCACCGCCGCCGGAGGGCCGGCCGGCGAAGCCGCGCCGGACCCCACGAAGGTCGCGGCGGGGCGGATCTGACCCCCTCGCGCTCCGTCAACATCCCACGCAACAACGACCACCCCCCCCCGCGGCGGCCGCCTCCTGCTGGCCCGGAGGGGCTGCGGGTGTGCCCTGGGCGAGCTGGGCGGCCGGATCCGGCGTCCCTTGGCGGCCAGCCCCCCGCACGGCTCCGGGTGTGCTGCCCCTCCCCCGTCCCCGTGCTCCTTTCTGGGTCGTCGCAGGCGCCCCCCCCCAATCCCAGCTGCTGCTCCCCTCCTGCCGGCCAGTCGAGCGGCGCAACCATCCCCTTCCCCCGGCGGCGCGGCGCAGTCTGCCGCTGGTGCCGCTGCTGGCCGTGTTTGGGTGTGGGATTCGCGCCGGTTTTGCGGGGTGCACGCGGTATGCCTCGTGTTGACACCCTCTCCTTCGGCCCCTCCTCCCTCCCCTCGAAGCATGGTGACGGCTCTTGTGCGGCGGTGGTGAGGCTTCAGTGGTAGCAGCTGGCGCGGTGCACCTCGCGGGGGTGTTTGTTGGCGTTGTTGTCGGTGTCAAAACCAGCGGATCTCGGGTAGGGGGTCCCGAACTGTGCGTCTAGGATCGATGGTAACAGCAGACGGGGACACGATGTTTACCCAGGTCCGGGCCCTCTCTATGGAGATAATACCCTACTTCCTGCTTGATTGATCTTGATGAATATGAGTATTACAAGAGTTGATCTACCACGAGATCGTAACGGCTAAACCCTAGAAGTCTAGCCTATGTGAATATGGTAATGAATGTCCCCTATCCGGACTATGCTCTCCGGTTTATATAGACACCGGAGAGATCTAGGGTTACATGGAGTCGGTTACATAAGAAGGAATCTTCATAATTGGTCACCAAGCTTGCCTTCCACGCCAAGTAGAGTCCAATCCGGACATGGGTATAGTCTTCGGCCTTCATATCTTCACAGCCCATCAGTCCGGTCCAATGAGTAACAGGCCGGACGCCCGAGGACCCCTTAGTCCAGGACTCCCTCAGTAGCCCCTGAACCTGGCTTCAATGACGAGGAGTCCGGCGCGCAGATTGTCTTCGGCATTGCAAGGCGGGTTCCCCCCTTCCGAACTCCGGAATAGTCTTCGGATGTAGTAGATGTATCCGGACCTGTGTATATAATTGCAGAAAATACAATATTCCACGAGTCTAATTTATTGATAACTGTTTATGACATCGCATCACGCCTGCCCGGTTACTATTTCCAACCGTTGGCTGGCACGTCGCCCCATGTCTCGGGATGCGGTTTTACTGGCTCGTCTTTGCCGAGCCAGAGATCGTGTTCCCTTATTCACGGGTTCTTCATTAATGCAGGCATGGGTAACCCAACCGTCCCCTGGGTACAACTCTCCGGAGATAGGTAAGTTTTGAGATCCAGGTGGATACGCTTAATATTTGGGGTCTTTATATAGGGTCCCAGACTCGTCTTCTTCCTTTGCGCTTGCTCCTTCCTCGACCTCGAACCACCCCAAGTTCCAACCCTCGGATTCCCGTCGCCACCAGCCCTAATCATGTTCGGATCCAGCCGTCAAGGCTGGTGGGTGGCTTCTTCTGTCACAGAGGAGGATATTGCAAAGCTCCGCGCAGCGAGGTATCTGACCCCGGAAATCCTTCATCGGCTTCCTGCACAGGGGCAGGTCGTTCCTACCCCCAAATCCGGCGAGAGGGTAGTGTTTGTGTCCCACTTCCTCCATGGGTTAGGGTTCACGCTTAACCCCTTCGCCCGGGGGCTCATGTTCTACTATGGGCTAGACTTTCACGACCTGGCCCCAGACTCTATTCTCCTCATCTCGACATTTATCGTTACGTGTGAGGCCTTCCTCCGGAATCCTCCACACTTTTGGGGCTCAAGACCTTTGACATGAGGCCGCAGGTGACGGAGGAGGAGCAGGCAGAGTGCGGCAGCATTACAATAGGCAAGCTCGCCAGTGCGGTTTGGTTTGAAGGATCTTTCACCAAGTCTTCCGACCTATGGCAACAGGGGTGGTTTTATATCAACGAGCCGCGAGGCTCTAAGTGGGCGGCTACGCCTGCGTTCCGACCCGACCCTCCAATTCAGCTTGCTTCATGGATCAATAAGGGACTGGACTGGGGATCTGTCGGTGAAGTGCCGACTCTGCAAGGTCGCATCTGAAGCCTTACCGAGAAGGGCATCGGCCTTGTGAACGTCGTTCAAGTAATGCTAGTCCACCGGACCCTACCATGTCAGCGGCAGCCTCTCCGTATGTGGGAGTTTAATCCAGAAGGGCGGCGGCCTCTTCAGCACTTCTTCGGCACCACGCACGAAGGAATGTGGAAATTATATTTTGGGGAACGAGAGCAATGGTCGGACACCACCGAAGATGTTGGCCTTGACTGCAATCATCCGGACACTGCGGTAAGTACACAAACTCTGAACACCTTCCATTCAAGCATCTCTTGACAAGACACTGAGCAATCCGTCCCTATGCAGGACTGGATAAAGAAAGCGGTATTAATCTGGTGTCCGACGCCCCTTCCCGAAGACTCTGCGACCGCCCTGCTGACGAGAATGCTTATTCCCACACCGTACCAGGTGTCTGCAGAGGGGGGCGAGAGCGGGGAGCCCGAAGGTGATACCCGCCCTGATGGCGAATTAGACGCGGTGTTCGGGAAAACCGAAACTATTTTTCCTAAGGGCAAAGGTGCGGAGGAAGCTCTCCATGGCAAAAAGAGGGTTGCTTCTGAAGATCAGGAGGGGGAGCCTTCCAAGAGAAGAAAAATGCCATCGTCAGGCAGTTTGGGCCAGGCGAGCGATGCTGCCGTAAGGCCTTCTAGCGAGGACGAACCTCTGGCCAAACCGTAAGTGAGGCTGGGGCACTTTAAACGTACCTCCTTCTTTTCCTATTAGTGAAGTAATCATCCGACATACGCACATCCACGCAGGCTAACACCTGGTGTCTCCCAATCGTCCTCCTCTTCGGGAGACCTTCTTCCGGAGATGATGGAGAGAGACACGCCATCTCCGGCCTCTTCGCCCAACAGGGGGGATGATACCGAGGTATCATCCCGAAGGGCTCCTCCCGATCGTCAAGCAGTGCAGGAAACGAAGAAGGCATTACCCGAAGGTGGTGCCTCTGTCACTCAGGGTTTGGGAGTCAAGAATGACGGCTCCGAACCGTCCGGCTTACGGCCGTAGACGATTCTGGGGGTAAGTAAGCAGATTTCTTCAAAGGAATGCCATACTCCGGCGGCGGTTTCCGAAGACCCCGAAGCGCCGGAAATGCTGATGGACATGTTGCGGCAAGCGTCACGATGGTCGAAAGGGTTCTATCCGGAAAAAGCGGATTGAACGAGGCCTTCTCGAGCCTTCTAAGAGGTTTTGAGGTTTGTGATGTAGTTTTGCCAATTGAATAATATTGACAAAATGCACCTATTGTATATGCAGTAGCCCCTGAGACTCGGATTGCCTTCCGAAGGAAGTGATCGGAGGATCAAAAAGATATGCTCACTTACTAACCTTGATATGAACTTTGGGGTACAGGCTGCCTCCCCTTCTGCGGCTACCCGGAATACGGAAGTGGCCGAACTGCAGCAAAAGCTGGATATTGCAGAAGATGACATTGCATTGATCAACAGGCGTCTTGACAACTCGCAAGGTATATATTTCAAGCATTCCTTACACCAATGTGCATGTAATGTAGGCCTGACACCGAAAAGGGTTTTATATGAAATGTGCATGATTGCAAATGGTGCTGCCGCCGTTGAAGCTCTTCGGGCGGAGCTAGCCTGGGCCAAGGAGCCGGCCCGGTGTAGTGATGCGGCTGCCGAGAAGGCATCGACTGATCTAAGAGCCGAACAAGCAGCTCGGCGCCAAAGTGAGGAGAAAATATCCACGCTGGCGCTTGAATTGAAGAATACTGCCAGCCGCTGTGAATTCCTTGAGAAGGAGAATAAAGCCAAAATGGCTGAGCTTGATAAGGCCGTACGAGAGGCGGGTGAAGCTCGGTCTGAATCTAGGGCAGCTCGTGAAGAGATTTGATAGGCTAAGGAGATAGTGGCCGGTAAGCCCTTTTTGCTTCAGACCAAGTTTGGCGAGCCGGACTATGCTCAGCTAAACCAGGTCTGGAGTTCTCCGGCTGAATTTTTGGACTTGGCAAAGAGTTCTTCCAATGCGGCGCAATTTTACCACGCACAAGAGGGATATGCAACGGAGAAACTTTTTTGGTCACAATTCGGCGCGTCAAAGCGCCCTCTGTTGCTCAGTGAATAGATGTCCCAGTGGGCCGAGCTTCATAGGATATCTGGCGACGCCATGAAGGACGTCATAATCCGGTTGTGGCCAAGTGAGCCTATTCCGAGTAGTTATTTTGGCCTGGTGTGGAGGCTTGTTGACGCGGTGCCACATATCAACGCTGTGAGGCGGTCGGCGTGCATTGAGGGTGCATGGATGGTCCTTGCCCGAGTCAAACATTTTGGGGAAAGATGAAGGCCATTGATGTTGCGGTGCGGATTCCACCCAAGGGCCAGGACCGTTATGAGCCGGAGCACTATTTTGAAGACGTCTTAGATGCCGCCCGCTTGATAGAGGGTCAATGCTCGAAAGACATAATGTTCGAGTGATTTATATAATGGTGTAACAAACAACCTTATAGTTAGTCTATTTATGTTTTGCTCAAAAGCTTGAATTCCTCCTGTGCGGCCGTTTTAGTATAATCTGAAAGTTTTCCAGCCGTCGGCTCCAGCCCCCTCGTAGGAAGTATGGGGGTGTTCGGAAAAGCATTTAATCACTCTTTATCCAACGTCTTGGTCCGTAAAGGAGGTGATAATGCAGCGAACCAGGCAATCAGACTATAGGGCGTTAACACTTTCACTTAGCCATGGGAGTTTTATGGTGGGGCTACGACATAGCCCCTGGTATGTATACGGCACATAGTGCCTTACATATGTTGATCTAAAAAAGATCCCTAGTGTGACACGAAGAATCACTAAAGATTCGAATAAGTCGCCGAGTGGTTGACCAGCTCTCGCTGCATCATGACAGTCGGTTTTCGGCTTTCTCTACTGAGGTGCTCATTCGGTCTAGGCCAGGGCACAATCGCAGTAGTTCTCCCTTTAGTACCCTAGCCGATAGAGCGGAACATAGGGTAGCAAGCACAGGAGTCGGGCAACCCAACTATTGACCAAAGACAATGATTCAGAGCTGATGCATATAAGGCCAAAACTCACGACGCCGAAGTACGCTATAGAGTTGTTCGGACTTTTGCTGGCGACTCGTTTGTTCCCATACCGGGCCCCTGGCAAGTTATGCCGAGGCGCGTCTTGTAAGGTAGCCGTTACGACCGGACTCATTGTAGAAAGAGCATGAAAGATTAGTTCGGATAAAGTTTACTGGGAGCGGAGCAATATGCCAATGATAAATATATATAAAGAGTAAAAACCACAACCCAACTATTTGACATGCTCGGGGTTGGGAACAGAGGAAAAGGGCATGGTACAGGCTCAAAAGAAAGAGTGTGGTCTACAAAAGCTTATTTTGGACCTCATGTCGCACGTCTGCGCCGCTTGTCCTCGGGGAGGGGAATCCTTAACAGGAGTGGCCCCTTAGGTGAGCGTGCGGATCCGAACTCCTATAGAGTCTAATGTAGATGCTGTCCTGATGATCACCTGTTTTTAAGAAATGATACAGAAAAATAAGAAAAACGGATAAAAACGTTACGGGGATTCTTGCAGGGTTGTCCATATTGTGCTTCCGCCAATGCCCATGGTATCTTAAGTGCGTAGTGATGTACGCGTGGTGTAAACTTTGCCAGTACAGTAGGTGGGTGGCGGAAGGCGAACTGCTATTTCCATTCTGGGAGTGGTCGAACTTCAGAGGGAAAGTGTTTCTGGCCCCTGGTGTTCGACTGGTGAGCTGACCCCTCGTCTTTATCACCTGGTGGCCTCCTCCCCTTGTGATCGGCGTTAAGCTTGCATGCCTGCTTGAGGACCCAACAGTTTCTGGTGGTATGATTAGCTGGCCTATCAGGGTGACCATGAATCTGACAAGGTCGGTCCAATATCCTGTCAAGGGTGGATGGTCCATCCTGGTTTGCCTTTAGTGGCTTCTTCCGTTGACCGGGCTTCGGATTGTGAATTCCGGCGTTCACCGCTGTGTCGCATATATTACTGCGACTGTTGTGTTCGGTTCGTCGTGGCTTGCCGTTGCCGTCTCAAATTTCGGAAGTGCCCGGGTCGTTGGCGTTGTTGCTTTTACGAGCAAGCCAGTTGTCTTCTCCTGCAAAAAAGAGAGTCATTAGAGCGGTAAGGGCTGTCATGGACTTGGGTCCTTCCTGGCCGAGGTGACGCCCTAGCCATTCATCCCGGACGCCATGTTTGAAGGCTGCGAGGGCTTCTGCGTCCGGACAGTCGGCAATTTGGTTCTTTTTGACTAAGAACCTAGTCCAGAGCTCCCTGGCTGACTCGCCGGGCTTCTGGACAAAATGACTTAAGTCATCGGCATCTAGTGTCCGGACATATGTTCCTTGGAAGCTATCTCGAAAGGCGTCTTCCAAGTCTTCCTAGCTACCAATAGAATTTTTTGGTAAACTGTTTAGCCAGTAGCGAGCTGGCCCTTTAAGCTTGAGAGGTATGTATTTAATGGCATGAAGGTCGTCTCCGCGATCCATGTGAATATGGAGGAGGTAATCCTCAATCCATACCGCGGGATCTGTTGTTCCATCGTATGATTCGATGTTAATGGGTTTTAACCCGTCTGGGAATTCGTGCTCCATTACCTCATCGATGAAGTAGAGAGGGTGCGCGGCTCCTCTATGTTGGGCCACACTGTGAAGTACCTCCGGTGGACTCCGCTTACGGTTTTCGGACCAAGCATGGTCGGCTCTGTTGTGTTCGAGTAGGTGACCATCATTGCCGGTCGGGGCATGTCCCCGCGATCTGTGTGTTGACTTCTTGTTTTGACGGCCGGATGGGTTGGTATGGTGTTCTGCTTGGGCTGCTGCTTTGTCCGGACCAAATTGTGGTCGGCCCACCACGTTGTTTGATGGTGATGTGGGCTCCAATGCCCTGCCATCATATTGAGGGAGCCACCTACTCTTGGGGTGGCTTTTGTCTGGGCCGCTAAGGTCGTATTCTTCGGCGGCCAGGACCTCGGTCCATCTATCATTGAGCAAATCCTGGCTTGCTTGAAGCTACAACTGCTTCTTCCTTAGGCTCCTTGTAGTGGCTATAAGCCGGCGTTTAAAGCGTCCCTGCTCGAGAGGTTCCTTAGGCACGCTAAAGTCCTCACTGCCGAGGATCTCCTCTTCCTCGGAGAGTGGGAGATAATTGCTGTCCTCCGAGTCTCCATATGTGGCCTGTTCATCAGGGCTATCTTGCCCGCTTTCCTGTTCCTCCTGTTCGGCTTCTACCTCAACAGGGTCTTCATTGTCCGGAGTGTTGTCTTTTCTGGTGCTAGTAGTGTTTTCTTTTGAGCGATGTGACTTGGAGCGGCGCCGTGGGCGCCGGTGTTCGGACTGTGTACCAGGAGGTTTGTTCTCGACTGGATCTTCCTTGTCATCGTTGAGAGCATCGTCGGGTGTGTATATCATACACACGTCATACCAGGAAGTGGCCATCCCATGTCCAGCGAGTAGAAAGCTCTGGCCCTGCCCATCATCGTCGTCCATACCAGTGATGTCTTTGGAGCGGGGGTCAGGCGTGTTGGTTGGGTCTTCGACAGTGGCTATAAAGTGGGTGGCGGGTGAGAAGCAAAATTCTCCATCATCCGCCGTAAGTTCGAACCGAACATAGTTCGATGACGAGTCATCTGCCAGGGATAGGTTTTTTAATGAGTTTAGTAGGTCGCCCATGGGCGAGTGTTGGAATACATCTGCGGCGCTGAACTTGAAGATCGATAACCGATCGAGTTCGGTATCTACGGGCTCACAGGGTTCGGAACTCGACACCGGAGAAGAGTCCGGGGTTCCGTTGATGCAGATGTCGTACGCAGTGGAATCTGCGAGCGGCTCCAACGCCGCAGAATCGGTAGCCCCTGCGATGGGGTTGAGCTTCCCGTCTTCGGGGGACTTGATCTGCTCCGGATCTAAGGCCAGAGTTGTTGCAGGAGCTATCTCCAGGATGCGGCCCGATGATAGGTTTAAGCCATGTCCATCGGGGAGGCGGGGAGCGATTGCCGCGGTCTCGAATCCATCGAAGATCAAGTCTCCACGGATGTCCGCGACGTAGTTCAAGCTTCCGAATCTGACCTGATGGCCAGGGGCGTAGCTGTGGATCTGCTCCAGATGGCCAAGCGAGTTGGCCCGCAGTACGAAGGCGCCAAACACGCAAATTTGTCCAGGAGAAATGTTTCTCCCTGGACAACGTCATCATCGACGATTGAAGGGGCCATCAAACCTTTTGTCGATGGCAAAGTGGAACTCTCAATGAAAGCACCAATGTCGGTGTCAAAACCAGCGGATCTCGGGTAGGGGGTCCCAAACTGTGCATCTAGGATCGATGGTAACAGGAGACGGGGGACACGATGTTTACCCAGGTTTGGGCCCTCTCTATGGAGGTAATACCCTACTTCCTGCTTGATTGATCTTGATGAATATGAGTATTACAAGAGTTGATCTACCACGAGATCGTAATGGCTACACCCTAGAAGTCTAGCCTATGTGAATATGGTAATGAATGTCCCCTATCCGGACTATGATCTCCGGTTTATATAGACACCGGAGAGATCTAGGGTAACATGGAGTCAGTTACATAAGAAGGAATCTTCATAATTGGTCGCCAAGCTTGCCTTCCACGCCAAGTAGAGTCCAATCCGGACATGGGTATAGTCTTCGGCCTTCATATCTTCACAGCCCATCAGTCCGGCCCAATGAGTAACAGGCCGGACGCCCGAGGACCCCTTAGTCCAGGACTCCCTCGGTTGCTTCGGCCCCAGTAGCCTCGGACCTGCATTCTCCGGTGTCCTTGGCTTGCGGGTGTTCTCTGCCGGGCGGCTCCGACTTTGGCAACCGGTGGCTGCGTTCCTTCCAGCTCGCTTGGTTTGCCATTGACCTGACGGCTCTGGCCACGACAGCTTGGATCTACGCCCTCCAGTCCTAGCTTGCCGGTGTTGCCGGTCATCGTCGCCTCCCCTCGCGGTGGTCCTTGCTTCGTTGCCAACCCTATTATGTATGCCTTAAAGCTTCCCTCTTTTGCCAGGACCGTTGCTCGTAGGTCCGGAGGCGGTGCCACCCACCGGCGGTAGGTGCAGCCCCACCGCACCCCTTCGGCTTGGTTCCGGTTAGCGTTGGCTTCCTCATCTTTAATACCACATTTGGCGGCTATGGAATTGCTCAGCTCAGGCCAGGGAGAAATCCCTGCTCGGCTTGCCGGTGCTGGCAGCGGCGGCACCCGCGGGTGTCCTTTTTCCTTCTTGGAGGCGCTGTCATGGCCTTCAGCTATGCCCCTATTCGAGCTCAGGGGAAACCCTAGGCCCGACTGCTTCAGACCGGATGGTGAAGACGTATCGGCGTCATGTTCCTTCTTGAAGGCGCCATCTTGCTTGCTCGCAGTGTCCCCGGTGTTGGCTTTGGTGATGTTGGGACTCACTGTTGGCTCGGCTCTGTCGGTTCAGACTTGGTTGGTTCAGCTGTGTTGTTTCCCCTTTTCGGGCCGAGCATCCCTCTTCTGTCTGCTCCGGGCACCATGTTCACGCCTGTTTGCGTTCGTGTAATGTGTTGTACCCCCGCTGTGCTCGTTCTACTCCTTCTATCAATGAAATGATATGCAAGCTTTGCGTATTCGCGAAAAAAGGACATATGGATCTCATTTGTCAATGAGATATATCTATCTCACTCTGGAAACCGAGTGTGAGGTGGTTGTGGCGGTGGCAGCGACAACAACTACGATGGCGACGACAATGGCGGCGCCGACGACAACAGCGATGGTGGTGACGTTGATGGTAGCGGTTGTGGCTTGATGACATGGTGTGGGCCCGTGGTGTTAGGTGTTTTTTGGTGATCACAAGAAATTATTGAGATCCCGAGATAGTGAAGGCTTCAGTGAAGACATATGACGATTGTCAGTGACTGACGGATGTCGATCACCTTCTTCCTTTCTTCTTCTTCTTCTCCTTCCCTTCCTTGCTCCCTCCTGGCTCCTATGTCGGTCCACCCAGTCTCTGATCAGTTTCTCCACTCGGTCTCCTCTCTGTCGCCCGATACAACCCTCGACTCACCCACTCAGATCCCTTTCATACCTTTCCAGCCGGATTTGAAGCCCAATGCATCGCCTCCGTTCATAACCACATTGTCACCCTCACCCGCCTTGCCCCAACTCTCGGTTTAAGATCCCGATGGTAATCATACGGGGTGTCACATGAAGCTAGTTTTCTAGATGGGATTCACGCGAGGCAAATTAGACAGTGTCCTGGCTAAGGGGCC
This sequence comes from Aegilops umbellulata, assembly GCA_032464435.1. Classification (NCBI taxonomy): domain Eukaryota; kingdom Viridiplantae; phylum Streptophyta; class Magnoliopsida; order Poales; family Poaceae; genus Aegilops; species Aegilops umbellulata. The sequence goes on along the minus strand of CP136056.1, from coordinate 327,941,734 downwards.
TCTCACCATGTCAACTCCCGGCTTGGTGGGCTGGGCTGGGGAACCCCTTGTCGGTCCCGACCTGGGCCACATTGGACGACGAATGGCGTATAATCGAAAGGTTCCAGAAGACTTGATATACTCGACAAGATGCTAGATTCGTGGAGGACTCTGCCTCCCAGTACGTAGTAGACTAGGATACTGTAACTCTAGGACCCCCCTCCCTCACCCTATACCTATATAAACCAAGGGGTTTGGCTTGTAGAACACACATTACAAATCTCTTGGTAGATACACGTACCATGTATTTACTCCAACGCAAAACACAAGCATGGCATAGGGAATTATCTCCTCGGAGAGCCCAAATCCGGGTAAGATCCATGTGTCTCGATTACCCTCATTCCAAGACACCTAACTTAGGATCCCATACTTCGAGATCTGCCAGATTTAGCTGAAGGCACCAGTCTGCAACACATCTTCATGGCTAGCTAGCATGTGCGTTTTGTGGACTGAGAAACCCACCTCTCTATTCTGCTCAAGGTGTTCACCTCGCGCCGTCTAGCGTGTACGTAACCCCAGGCTTTGCAACATTTCGAAATCAGGAAATTGCGATAGGAGCAGGTGCTATTAGAGAACAATTAGCAGTTTTGGATTTGCGAATTATTATAGAGAATTCTTTGGTCGAATGGAAGGAATTAGAAGACGAGGGGTATAGTGGAGATGAGTGGGAAGATAGAAAAAGAACAGGAGTGAAACAAAACTAAAGAAAAAGATTAAAGAATAACGTTTGACAAAATGATTAATGCAAAATGATCCATTAAAGAAAAGAATTGATACAACAATTTGATTACTTAATCAATTAGTAGTATCCCTAGAGTCCACTTCTTCCCCATACTACTAGTGAAAGAGAAAATGTAAAGACTACCATTAAAGCAGCCCAAGCTGTCATTCGTACATTTGTATTCGTATTGGATTGTTGGAAGGAAGTAGTTGGCAACTGCTTGAAGTCCAGGCAAAAAGAGGTACTCTTTCTACAACTATATTAGTATTAGTACCGAATTTCGCGCAGCCCGCACCGAAACAGTGCTTTACCCCTAGATGTCCAGTAAACTGCTACGCCTACTAATCTATTCTATGTAGATTCAAAGATAATATAATAGAAAGAATCTAAAGTGTCATAGAAAAAACTCGTCGGGCCTGATAGGTGGTGGTATCACACCCTTCTCAAAGGAACCGTACGTGAGACTCTCGCCTCATACGACTCCGTCCTGGAATCTGGACCCCCCTTTTCCTTTGACCAACGGGTCAAGATTTCACTGAAAAAAGGTGCCTAACGCCAGGATTTTTCGATACTTTTCTTGAAATTGACTGGATTTTGAAGAAAATGCACTCAACCTAACAAATCTCACATTAACCCGTCAATTTTGGATCCAATTCGGGATTTTTCTTGGGAAGTTTCGGGAAGAAATTGGAACGACTTATTAGCATATTAATAGATCATTTTGGAATGGGATATACATCCCATATACTGGATCAACTAAAGATTCTGGGCTTCCATCAAGCCACTACTACATCGATTTCGTTAGGAATCGAGGATCTTTTAACAATACCCTCTAAGGGATGGTTAGTCCAAGACGCGGAACAACAGAGTTTTCTTTTGGAGAAACACTATTATTATGGGCCCCCAGAGTGTTGGAAATCAAGGGCCATGAAAGAATCCCAAGTCTATCCTATCTCTTCTTTTTTGTGGGCCATTTATGGCATGCAGGAAGAGCCCAAGCTGCTGCAGCAGGTTTTGAAAAGGGAATCGATCGTGATTTGGAACCTGTTCTTTACATGAACCCTCTTAACTAAGATTTTCTTCTCAATTCGATGGAATTGTTTGATCTTAAAGGGGGTCCGCTCTCCGGTTGGGCAGTAAGGGTCGGAGAAGGGCAATCACTCGTTCTTAAAACCAGCATTCTTAAGATCAAAGAGTCGGGCGGCAATGCCCCTTTCTCTTCCGACTGAAACAAGAAAAAAAGGATTTGATATCCCTAGGATAAAGAAGAAGAAAAGTGGGCTAAGGAAACTTGCAAGGAAAGTTCCAACCGATCGTCTACTTAAGTTCGAGAGAGTTTTCAAAGCACACTAGGCCCTAATCACTTGTTACACAACAACCGGTTAGAGGAAGAGCCAAGCAAGGGGGACAACGAGTAGGAGAAATGGAAGTCACAACCTCAGGATAAAAAAAGGCATTTACTTATTATAGAGATGGTGCGATTTGACTCTTTTTTTGCTTTTTTTAGCCCTACCTAGTCCTGCTCGTTCTACTCGCAATAGTCCGATTAATTTCCTAGGCGAAAAAAGATTAGACATTCCATCTCCGGAAACCCGCACTTTTGATGTTACTTGGCGTATAATAATCTCTATATGTCTATTATGGATCTGTACCCCTTGGGATCGGTAAACCTTTTGGATTTTATTAACCAAAGAGATACGACTTTGGGCTATGGTTAGCTCAGCTCCAATCAGGAATCCCCAAGGGGCCCCAAGAATTTTTGGTATACGCTCATTCCAATCCTCAATTCTCCTTTCGAGATTCGGGGATAATGAATCAATTGAACACACTTCAAAGATTTGTTCCACTTTTGGAAGACCTTGCGTTATGTCACTCGGCACTTCTCCAAATCCAGAAGACAAACGAAATTCTAGGATTATCCTTTTGGGCATCCGTGTATTAGCTAAAGCATTGCGTATGTCTGGGGGAGATCATATCCTCTCCGGTACAGTAGTGTCATGACCGGTTTTTCAATAAAAATATTTATTGAGAAACCAATCTTTAGATTCCAGTTTGAGATAAAGCCTCCTCACTGGCAGACAAACTTTTGATACAATAAGCCAGTAGCATAAATATGTTACAGGGTTGAGCTGACGATGCTCAACAATTTATTACAAGCGTGCCAATAATTATACATAAAGGCGATTAATGACACAAGGGAGTGGTGGCATACTACTGACTCGCAAAAATGGTAGAGGTGGAGTAACACAGTGGGGAGTGGATATGGGATTCTCAAACTAACATCCCATCGAGTGTCGAGGTGAGGCTCGATGAATTTATTAGGGTAGCGGAAGCGGATATAATACAGTGACCAACTCCAGGGTTGCACGAGACTGACTGGGACTCCTCTAGGCGTCGGATTCACTATCGAACTCTTCATCCATGAGATCACCTTCGTCAGCATCTGGCCAAATCAACAAGCCAGTGAGTACTTTGAAAGTACTCGCAAGACAGTTCGGACGTAAGATATAACAAATGCTAACATGAAATACATGAATAAGTTAACTAGTACGATCAGACATAGAGGTAATATTACTAGGTGCCAAGCGAGGGTCTGAATGACTCCTCGAGCGGAAAATGCGGAATAATAGATACTGGTGCCAAACGAGTGTCTGAAAGACTCCTCGAGCGGAAAATGCGGGATAATAATACTGGTGCCAAACGAGTGTTTGAAAGACTCCTCGAGCGGAAAATGCGGGATAATAATACTGGTGCCAAACGAGTGTCTGAAAGACTCCTCGAGCGGAAAAATGCGGAATAATAATGCCACAGTCGGGCGTCTGAGCGACACCACATAAAGGGCTTTAAAAAGAAATGCCACAGTCGGGTGTCTGAGCGACACCACATAAAGGGCTTTAAAAAGAAATGCCACAGTCGGGCGTCTGAGCGACACCACATAAAGGGCTTTAAAAGAAATGCCACAGTCGGGCGTCTGAGCGACACCACATAAAGGGCTTTAAAAAGAAATGCCACAGTCGGGCGTCTGAGCGACAGCGCATAAAGGGCTTTAAAAAGAAATGCCACAGTCGGGCATCTGAACGACACCACATAAAGGGCTTTAAAAAGAAATGCCACAGTCGGGCGTCTGAGCGACACCGCATAAAGGGCTTTAAAAAGAAATGCCACAGTTGGGCGTCTGAGCGACACCACATAAAGGGCTTTTGACTGATAAGGAAATAATATATTCATCATAAGTATATTCAACTCATGGAATTAAACGGGTTAGTCCATCCACAAGGATAAACATTTAACCGGTCTTAGTGCTCATGTGTCCCACCGGATAATCTGTCACCAAACTGGCACATGACTGTTAGCAGGGAACTTGGATATAGATAAGATGATTTAAGGATATAGAGCTCTGCAGAGTTTGTACAAAAATTTCCCACAGTCGACGGATTTCCGTAGTCACCAGGACTAGTTCCGTTACGGTATTTCAGAAGGAAACACAGCTAACCAGTACACACCCATCCAACTCTTCGATGCCAGGAATCACCCTCAACATCGTCCAAGAAAAACTATTGAGACGGGGAGATCACAATCTCGAATAGCATGGGATCAAATTTATATACGCGCGCTCTAAGGGGTGCCCCCCTCTCGGTCCCAACCGGAAACACCCATGCCCCCTGACCGGATGCCTGGCTTTAATCCAGGGCCATGGAACCATCATCCCGGCCTCTCCTTTTTGGTGTGTACCCATAAAGCGGTTTGCGTCTTACTAAACCATATCCCTTTCGGGAAACATGTGGTAGTACAGGGAAAGGAAATGGATTTGAACCCAACCGATATGGGTTGGTACTGAAGATAACTTGCATGGCCTAAGACTGGCATGCTACAACACTGCCATCTTACCCATCTTCATGCCAACACATGGCCTTGCATACTTACGTCCAACGACGTGTGAAATCATCGGGCTTACTTGCCTCAACAATGCATAATGAACGGTTCATCGGTATGCTTCACACATGCCATGAAACTATCTACATGCAAACATGCCAAGACACTCATCATATCAAAAGTTCGAACATGCTTGCCTGGTTCGGAGTAGTCGGAACCTAGCTCGGTGAAGTTCGCGGCCCCGTCACCTCCGTCGGTATCTACGGTATAGAGAAAACATACGCGCTAACGTGAATACCGAGAGGTGCAGAAAAAGTATTGCAAATATTTTTCAAATAAATCTGATAAAAAACTAGACAAAATTTTGAAGAGAACAGAAAAAGAATCAATCAAAAATATTCTTATGATAAAAAGTTATAAAGGTTTTTGCCCAGGGACCCATCTGTAATGAAACATAAACTTCTCAGGGTTTTATTTATAAAAGCAGAAAACGTTTCAGACTCGAATACGCCGGCTCAGGGGAGAAGACGTATTTTGCCCAAATGCGTTTTCAGAAAACGATTCGAATAAAGAGAAGAATCTGACGGGGCGGTCCCACCCGTCAGGTTTGAAAACGAACGGCGCCTTTGGCGCCAGAGAGTCGCGGCGATCGCCGGCGGCGATCCACGGCGAGGTAGAGGGATCGGAGGTTACCTCCGTGCTCAGGGTGCCGTTCCGCGTCGGGTGGTGGTCGAGGTGGCCGCTGGCGTGCACCGTGTCGACGGTGGCCCTGGCTCCGGCGGACGGCGTTTCGGGCGTGGATGGAGGTCGCCGGAGAGGGCTGCAAGCATGGAATTGAGGCGGGGGTCAGGCCTCTGGTAGTTAGAGGAGGTAGCTGATGGAGTATGGGCGCCGGAGACGGTCTCACCGCAGTGAATCGAGCTGGAGCCCGAGGCGGACGGGGTGGCCGGAGTCGGGGGAGGAGACCTCCTCGAGGTCCTCCCAGTGACCTGGCAGGGCATTGGTGGAGTGTAGGGGTGGTGCGTGCTCGAGGGAGGGCTCGGGGTCTCCTTTTATAGGCGTTCCGAGGCGGTGGCCGAGAACGGCGTTCTCCGGCGAGGATTACGGCGATGCAGTGCTCGGTCGGGGGAGTTAAGGGGTTGAGCGCCGTCGTGGAGGTTCACTGAGCCTGTTTAGGAGCCAACGGCGTCGGGTTATGCTTGCTGAGGTGAAGTTCGACGGAACGGAACGGCACGGGTCCATCGGCGGCAGAGAGCACGCTCTGTGCGTGCCGCGCCACGACGGTTGTGCTGCATGCGTGCGCTGGCGTGGGAAGGGCCACGCGGAGCCACCAGCGAGCTTGGGCGGCGCTGAACGGCGTTGCGCCGCCGTTCTGCTACCTGCCAGCCGTAACGGCGGTTCAGCCGCCGCAAGACACGCCGGCGCAGGCGGGTCAGAGCGCCACCGACGACAGCAAGCAGCCAAGCGCGCGTGCGGGGCATCGGACAAGCGAGCCAGGCGGTGAGCAACGCGCCAAAGCACTGTGGGCGCGTGACTGAACTGAACTGAAGAAATCGACACTGAAAATTGAATTTTTCTGAATGTGTTCGAACAGTGCATGCAAGGTGTTCGACAGAATGTTCCAGGCATGTAGGGATTTTTCCTTGGGCTGATTTTTGGTGGAGTGACTTCTCATTGCTCCAGTAGGTTGCCTGATTTTTTGTGGAATTTTTGGAGAAGTGTAGATATGAATTTCACCAAATTTGACAAATCTGGTCCAAACTTGCAGGGAGTGTAAGTTGAAAATTTGAAAATAAGATGAGTGGATCAAGATGGTTCTGGGTTGTGGGTGCAAAGGACTAGCCAGTAGAGTTGGTTTGAAGTCAAATCTCAAATGCAATGGGGTACTTGCTTTGAAAATGGGTCAGGCTCAAATCAAAGGTCAGAAAAGAGTTGAGGTTTGAAATAACCAAAAAAAAATCCAAAACTTGTTTGGATGAGTTGGGATAGGGAATTTGAGTTGTTGACAAGGAGGGGAGAAGATGTTGGAGTGGTTTTCATAAGGAAGAAGATCCCAAGTTTCATAGAACTTTCTTCTCAAAAGGAAAAAAAAATTGAACTCCCAAAAATAAATTTGAGAAGGGGACCAACAGAGAAAAGTTTTAAGAAGGTCAAACCCAAAGTTTGAAGGAGAAAACAGAAATAAAAAATCCTATTCAAAGAAAAGGATTTTTAAAGAGGATTGCTTCTACTGAATTTTTTTTGAAAAGGCCTCAATCCACAAATGAAAAACCAGCAAGGTTTTTGCTAAAACCAAATAAAATTTTTGGAGTGTCACAACACCTACCCCCTTAGGAAAAATCTCGTCTCGAGATTTCAGTTGATCCTTAAATAAGTGCGGATGCTCTATTCGAAGAAAGTCCTTTCTTTCCCAGGTTGCTTCACTTTCGGTGTGATTACTCCACTGAACTTTGAAAAATTTGACGGTTTTCTGCCGGGTCCTCCTTTCAGACTCCTCTAATATCTTTACTGGATGTTCCCGATAGGTGAGGTCTGGTTGCACATCGAGGTTCTCATGGGGCACCTGTTTCTCTGGGTTGCTCACGTATTTCCTTAATTGTGAAACGTGGAATACGTTGTGGATATCTGATAGTTCCTTAGGTAGGTCTAGCTGGTAGGCTACAGTGCCTCTCCGTGCCAATATACCGAATGGCCCGATGAACCTTGGTGCTAGTTTCCCTTTGATCTTGAATCGTTGTAGTCCTCTCATAGGGGATACTCATAGATACACGAATTCTCCGGGTTCAAAGCTGACCCCACGATGTTTCTGATCGTAATAACTTTTTTGTCGGCTTTGGGCGGTCTTGAGTCGATCTCTGATTAGCTGGACCTTTTCCTCGGCTTCCTTGAGCATGTCTGGGCCGAAGATACGGCTGTCTCCGGTCTCTGACCAATTTAACGGGGTACGACATCTTCGTCCATACAAGGCCTCAAATGGTGCCATTTGCAGGCTGGCCTGATGACTGTTGTTGTACGTGAACTCGGCGTATGGCAGGCTGTCTTCCCAACTGGTTCCATAGGTGAGGACACATGCTCTCAGCATGTCCTCTAAAATCTGGTTTACCCGTTCTGTTTGTCCATCTGTCTGGGGGTGGTATGCCGTACTGAAGGCTAGTTGAGTTCCTAGAGCCTGTTGTAACTGCTCCCAGAATCTCGAGACGAACTGTGTTCCTCTGTCAGATATTATAGTCTTCGGGACACCGTGCAGACAAACTATGCGAGAGAGATATATCCTGGCAAGCTTCTGAGTGGTGTGGGTCGTCTTTACTGGAATGAAATGTGCCACCTTAGTCAACCTGTCGGTGATAACCCATATGGCATCATTCCTGTGTCGTGATCGAGGTAGTCCGACAATGAAATCCATCCCTATTTCATCCCATTTCCACTCAGGTATTTTATTTGGTTGCAGTAGTCCGGCTGGTCTCTGATGTTCAGCCTTTATACGTTGACAAGAGTCGCAGCATGCAATGAAGGTGGCTATGTCCCTCTTCATACCGTGCCACCAAAATCCTTCCTGGATATCCTTATACATCTTGGTTCCTCCAGGATGGATCGAATATGGAGCGGTGTGGGCTTCAGCTAGAATTTGCCGTTTGAGGTCTTCTATGTCTGGCACACAGAGTCTGTTTCCGTACCATAGTGTCCCTTCTTCGTCCATGATGAATTCCGAGGCCTTGCCCATACTCACCTTTCTTTTGATGCCTTCAATGCTGGGGTGACCCGGCTGGGCTTCTTTGATTCTTTTCACAAGGTTGGGTTGTATCTCCAAGTTTGTTATGGTGCCTTCTGCTACCATCAACAAGTTGAGTCTGGCAAATTCCCGTTGGAATTCGGTCTTAAGTTGGGCAGACTGTTGTTGTCGGCGCTGGGGTTCCGACTAAGAGCATCGGCTACTACATTTGCTTTTCCAGGATGATAGTGGATTCCGACATCATAATCCTTTACTAGCTCCAACCAGCGTCGTTGCCTTAAATTCAGCTCTGGCTGTGTGAAAATATATTTGAGACTTTTATGGTCTGTATATATTTCACATTGATTTCCAAGTAGGAAATGCCTCCATTCCTTGAGTGCATGAATAACTGCTGCCAGTTCTAAGTCATGTGTGGGATAATTTTCCTCATGCTTGCGAAGTTGCCTCGAAGCGTATGCGACAACCTTGCCTTCTTGCATTAATACGCATCCGAGTCCCTTTCTGGACGCGTCACAATATACTTCAAAATTCTTGTGTATGTCTGGCACAATCAATACTGGTGCTGTTGTTAATATCCGTTTTAGCTCTTGGAAACTTTTCTCACAGGCTTCTGTCCATTCAAACTTCTTATCTTTCTTGAGCAACTGCGTCATTGGCTTGGCTATGGTGGAGAATCCTTCAATAAATCTGCGGTAATATCCTGCCATTCCCAAGAAACTCCGTATGTCCGTTACGCTGGCTGGTGACTTCCAGCCAAGTACGGCCTTGACTTTCTCTGGGTCCACGGCGATCCCGTCTTGGGTTAGCACGTGGCCTAGAAAGCCTACTTTCCTTAACCAAAATTCACACTTGCGGAACTTGGCGTACAATTGGTGTTTCCTGAGTTCTCCTAGTACAATTCTGAGATGTTCAGCGTGTTCTTCTGGTGTTTTGGAGTATACTAAAATATCGTCGATGAATACCACAACGAACTTGTCCATAAACTTCATAAATACTTTGTTCATGAGGTGAACAAAATATGCAGGGGCATTTGTTAATCCAAAAGGCATTACTGTGAACTCATACAGTCCATATCTGGAGGTGAAGGCTGTCTTGGGGATATCTTCTGTTCGTACCTTTAATTGATGGTATCCTGACCTTAGGTCGATTTTTGAGAATACCTTGGCCTTAGCGAGTTGATCAAATAAATCATTTATTCTTGGCATCGGGTATTTGTTCTTGATCGTGACCATGTTGAGTGCTCGGTAGTCAATACACAATCGCAGTGTTCCATCTTTCTTTTTGGCAAACAAAATTGGTGATCCCCATGGTGAGGAACTGGCTCGAATGTATCCTTTGTCAAGCAATTCCTTTATTTGTTTCTTCAGTTCAACTAACTCGGATGGTGCCATTCTGTATGGTTTCTTGTATATGGGGGTGGTCCCTGGTGCTAGCTCAATGCTGAATTCTATCTCTCGGTCTGGTGGCATGCCTGGTAGCTCTTCGGGAAATACGTCTGGAAATTCACATACTACTGGGACCTTGTTTAATTCGGAAATGTCCACCTTGTTCTGTCTTGGTTGTCTGGGCATTTCCCTTTCTTTGGCGGATACTCTTATTGTCTTACCATGGTGGTGTGTGAGAATCACGGTCCGATTGAAACAATCAATGAAACCTTTGTTGGTGGTTAACCAGTCCATCCCTAGGATGACATCCAGTCCCTTATTTTCCAACACAATGAGATTGGCGTGAAGCTTCAATCCTTTGAACTCAATAATCACATCCTGACAGTAATTCTGAGTGACTTGCTGAATCCCAGGGGACTTGATGATCATGGATTTCTCCAAAGGAAGCATCGAAAAAATATTTTGCAAAGCAAAACTTTTCGAAATAAAAGAGTGAGAAGTTCCAGAATCAAACAAAACCATTGCAGGTATTGTGTTGACAGGGAACGTACCGAGTACGATATCCGGAGCATTTTGTGCCTCCTCTTTGGTCACGTGGTTCAGATGACCTTTCCTATGGTTATTGTTGGGATTGAAGTTGTTTCGCTTGGGCGCTGAATTATTGTTGCCGTCGTTCGGCTTTGGTGCTGAGCTTCTTGGCTTGGGACACTGCTTGGCATAGTGTCCTTCTTCTCCACAGGCGTAACAAGTAACACCTGGGCGATATGTGAACTCCTTGTCCCTAGCATGAAAATTCTTTGTTGGGTGTGAGACGTTGGATGATGATTTGTGCGTCCCACCCTTCTGAAAATCGGTCTTACTTCGGTGATTGCGAGCATGGTTAGTCTGGTCCCTTTTTCGCTTGCGGATATCTTCCAAACTGCGTCTTTCATTTTCCAGAGTAATGGCTTTATCCACCAGCGTCTTAAAATCTGGGAAAGTGTGTATGACCAGTTGGCATTTAAGCGCGGGCGCTAGGCCGTCAAGGAACTTCTCCATTTTCTTGCTTTCAGTCATACGCTCTTCGTTGGCGTAGCGGGATAACAGAGTAAATTGGCCGTTGTAATCTGACACTGTCATGTTCCTTTGCTTGAGGTCATCGAACTCTCTTTTCTTGATTTTCATAATACTCTTAGGAATATGCGCGCCACGGAAACCTTCTTTGAAATCATCCCAGGTTATATCATTTTCGTTGGGATGCATGTGCAGAAAATTCTCTCACCAGGATGCGGCTGCTCCCGTGAGATAATGCGGTGCGTACAGTACCTTTTCTGGGCCTGAGCATTTTGCAATAATTAACTTTCTCTCCATATCGCGAAGCCAGTCTTCGGCCTCAAGTGGCTTGTCAGTATGAGAAAATGTTGAGGGACGTGTCTTCTGTAGCTCAGATAACTTGGAATGCTGCGGATACTGCCCATGGTGATTTCCCATGTTAATGACTTGGTTCATCATTTCCCGATGTTTTTGCTGACTCTGTTCATAAAGGCGGCACATTTGAAAAAGTGCCGTTTCACTGTCCTGTTGACTTGTCTGACCTCGTGCAAAATTGTTGCCTGATTGAGTATTATAGTGTTGACTTGACTGCCCTTGTGCAAAATTGTTGCTCGGTTGATTGCCATAATTTTCCTCTGGTGGAGCTGGCATGGAGCGAGTCCAAGGACGAGACATTTTTCACTCTGGGGATGTATTTGTAAAACCCATAAGAAAAAATGGAAGGGTTGCAAAGATAAAACCCATAATGCACAAGGTTGACAAATAAATTTTTAAAGCCAAGATTACTCAAGGGAAAACAAATCGATTTGCGCATAGAGAAGGACTGCATCATTACGTATCTTACACGCGGCGATAATTATACAATACATCACTCAGGATATGCGTACATAACCCTGACATGTTATTTAGGCCAGTGCACTTCTCCAGATCCTACATGATGCGCAAACAAGCTACTTCTCACAACATCTTACATGGCGATGCAACGCATGGCGGCTAAGCGTACTCAGTCGGAGATGTTGATGATGTCCTTGGCCCTGCCAAGGGTGAGGCGTAGCGAAGCCGGGGACTCGACTTCTTCCTCGCTAATAGGCTCCATACGAGTAGTGCTGCGCCAAGTAGATGGAGCGGGTGCCAGGGGCGGAATGACACGGAATGGAGTCGGTGCGAGTGGCGGTGCAGTGCGCGCTGGAGTGGGCGCAATGACCTGGTTGAACTCCTCGGTGGTAGGCAGGCGACGAGTAGGAGCATGGGATGCAGAAGACGAGACAAAAGTCAGTGGCGGTGCGGTGGGCAGGAGCTCCCTCCTGTTGGCGGCACAACCATGGACTGAGTCCATGCGGGCGGCCACAAAGTCGTCCACCAAGTTGTCGAAGGCTGCCTCCAAGGCCCGGAGATACTCAATAAGCATCTCAAAAGCCTCGTCTCGTTCTCCTCTGGGGCAGGAGAATGCGTAGTGACAGGTGTAGGGCACATGGCATGGAAGATAGCGGTAGCGACGAGCCTTCATCGCGGGAAGGGCATCCCTGAGACGAGCTATCGCCTCGCGGGCTGCCATCTGGATGGCATGCTTCTCCGTAGGCATGGCTCTCCCCAAGAACCGGAAGCGGCGTAGCTCACCACGCCCTCCCTTGAACTGCACCGCGGCCTGGTGCATAGTCAGACTGTCGTTGACTCTGTGCTGACAGAGAGTGACGACTGGGCGCACAGACGGCCCCATCGCGACCTGAACGACGAAGGAGAGAAGCTTGACGAACCCATCGGGCACATTGGCGAAGGTCTGAGACTCGCAGCTGCGGTCGGCCATCTACAAAAGTAGGCAAAAATCCTGAATGGTCAGATCATAAATATATGCTGACTGTCAGAAAAATGACTACTATTGCAAAAACATGAAATAGCTCTATCATGCTAATAACCGATTAGCGATCGCACCTAGTGGCTTCCTACAGTCAGCCTGGCTCTGGTACCAAGCTTGTCACGACCGTTTTTTCAATAAAAATATTTATTGAGAAACCAATCTTTAGATTCCAGTTTGAGATAAAGCCTCCTCACTGGCAGACAAACTTTTGATACAATAAGCCAGTAGCATAAATATGTTACAGGGTTGAGCTGACGATGCTCAACAATTTATTACAAGCGTGCCAATAATTACACATAAAGGCGATTAATGACACAAGGGAGTGGTGGCATACTACTGACTCGCAAAAATGGTAGAGGTGGAGTAACACAGTGGGGAGTGGATATGGGATTCTCAAACTAACATCCCATCGAGCGTCGAGGTGAGGCTCGATGAATTTATTAGGGTAGCGGAAGCGGATATAATACAGTGACCAACTCCAGGGTTGCACGAGACTGATTGGGACTCCTCTAGGCGCCGGATTCGCTATCGAACTCTTCATCCATGAGATCACCTTCGTCAGCATCTGGCCAAATCAACAAGCCAGTGAGTACTTCGAAAGTACTCGCAAGACAGTTCGGACGTAAGATATAACAAATGCTAACATGAAATACATGAATAAGTTAACCAGTACGATCAAACATAGAGGTAATATTACTGGGTGCCAAGCGAGGGTCTGAATGACTCCTCGAGCGGAAAATGCGGAATAATAGATACTGGTGCCAAACGAGTGTCTGAAAGACTCCTCGAGCGGAAAATGCGGGATAATAATACTGGTGCCAAACGAGTGTCTGAAAGACTCCTCGAGCGGAAAATGCGGGATAATAATACTGGTGCCAAACGAGTGTCTGAAAGACTCCTCGAGCAGAAAAATGCGGAATAATAATGCCACAGTCGGGCGTCTGAGCGACACCACATAAAGGGCTTTTAAAAGAAATGCCACAGTCGGGTGTCTGAGCGACACCACATAAAGGGCTTTAAAAAGAAATGCCACAGTCGGGCGTCTGAGCGACACCACATAAAGGGCTTTAAAAGAAATGCCACAGTCGGGCGTCTGAGCGACACCACATAAAGGGCTTTAAAAAGAAATGCCACAGTCGGGCGTCCGAGCGACACCGCATGAAGGGCTTTAAAAAGAAATGCACAGTCGGGCGTCTGAACGACACCACATAAAGGGCTTTAAAAAGAAATGCCACAGTCGGGCGTCTGAGCGACACCGCATAAAGGGCTTTAAAAAGAAATGCCACACTCGGGCGTCTGAGCGACACCACATAAAGGGCTTTTGACTGATAAGGAAATAATATATTCATCATAAGTATATTCAACTCATGGAATTAAACGGGTTAGTCCATCCACAAGGATAAACATTTAACCGGTCTTAGTGCTCATGTGTCCCACCGGATAATCTGTCACCAAACTGGCACATGACTGTTAGCAGGGAACTTGGATATAGATAAGAAGATTTAAGGATATAGAGCTCTGCAGAGTTTGTACAAAAATTTCCCACAGTCGACGGATTTCCGTAGTCACCAGGACTAGTTTCGTTACGGTATTTCAGAAGGAAACACAGCTAACTAGTACACACCCATCCAACTCTTCGATGCCAGGAATCACCCTCAACATCGTCCAAGAAAAACTATTGAGATGGGGAGATCACAATCTCGAATAGCATGGGATCAAATTTATATACGCGCGCTCTAAGGGGTGCCCCCCTCTCGGTCCCAACCGGAAACACCCATGCCCCCTGACCGGATGCCTGGCTTTAATCCAGGGCCATGGAACCATCATCCCGGCCTCTCCTTTTTGGTGTGTACCCAGAAAGCGGTTTGCGTCTTACTAAACCATATCCCTTTCGGGAAACATGTGGTAGTACAGGGAAAGGAAATGGATTTGAACCCAACCGATATGGGTTGGTACTGAAGATAACTTGCATGGCCTAAGACTGGCATGCTACAACACTGCCATCTTACCCATCTTCATGCCAACACATGGCCTTGCATACTTACGTCCAACGACGTGTGAAATCATCGGGCTTACTTGCCTCAACAATGCATAATGAACGGTTCATCGGTATGCTTCACACATGCCATGAAACTATCTACATGCAAACATGCCAAGACACTCATTATATCAAAAGTTCGAACATGCTTGCCTGGTTCGGAGTAGTCGGAACCTAGCTCGGTGAAGTTCGCGGCCCCGTCACCTCCGTCGGTATCTACGGTATAGAGAAAACATACGCGCTAACGTGAATACCGAGAGGTGCAGAAAAAGTATTGCAAATATTTTTCAAATAAATCTGATAAAAAACTAGACAAAATTTTGAAGAGAACAGAAAAAGAATCAATCAAAAATATTCTTATGATAAAAAGTTATAAAGGTTTTTGCCCAGGGACCCATCTGTAATGAAACATAAACTTCTCAGGGTTTTATTTATAAAAGCAGAAAACGTTTCAGACTCGAATACGCCGGCTCAGGGGAGAAGACGTATTTTGCCCAAATGCGTTTTCAGAAAACGATTCGAATAAAGAGAAGAATCTGACGGGGCGGTCCCACCCGTCAGGTTTGAAAACGAACGGCGCCTTTGGCGCCAGAGAGTCGCGGCGATCGCCGGCGGCGATCCACGGCGAGGTAGAGGGATCGGAGGTTACCTCCGTGCTCAGGGTGCCGTTCCGCGTCGGGTGGTGGTCGAGGTGGCCGCTGGCGTGCACCGTGTCGACGGTGGCCCTGGCTCCGGCGGACGGCGTTTCGGGCGTGGATGGAGGTCGCCGGAGAGGGCTGCAAGCATGGAATTGAGGCGGGGGTCAGGCCTCTGGTAGTTAGAGGAGGTAGCTGACGGAGTATGGGCGCCGGAGACGGTCTCACCGCAGTGAATCGAGTTGGAGCCCGAGGCGGACGGGGTGGCCGGAGTCGGGGGAGGAGACCTCCTCGAGGTCCTCCCAGTGACCTGGCAGGGCGTTGGTGGAGTGTAGGGGTGGTGCGTGCTCGAGAGAGGGCTCGGGGTCTCCTTTTATAGGCGTTCCGAGGCGGTGGCCGAGAACGGAGTTCTCCGGCAAGGATTACGGTGGTGCAGTGCTCGGTCGGGGGAGTTAAGGGGTTGAGCGCCGTCGTGGAGGTTCACTGAGCCTGTTTAGGAGCCAACGGCGTCTGGTTATGCTTGCTGAGGTGAAGTTCGACG
Organism: Aegilops umbellulata; assembly: GCA_032464435.1. Taxonomy (NCBI): domain Eukaryota; kingdom Viridiplantae; phylum Streptophyta; class Magnoliopsida; order Poales; family Poaceae; genus Aegilops; species Aegilops umbellulata. Next base: position 327,925,885 of record CP136056.1, on the reverse strand, counting down.
GAACGGAACGGCGCGGGTCCATCGGCGGCAGAGAGCATGCTCTGTGCGTGCCGCGCCACGACGGCTGTGCTGCATGCGTGCGCTGGCGTGGGGAGGGCCACGCGGAGCCACCAGCGAGCTTGGGCGGCACTGAACGGCGTTGCGCCGCCGTTCTGCTGCCTGCCAGCCGTAACGGCGGTTCAGCCGCCGCAAGACACGCCGGCGCCGGCGGGTCAGAGCGCCACCGACGACAGCAAGCAGCCAAGCGCGCGTGCGGGGCATCGGACAAGCGAGCCAGGCGGTGAGCAACGCGCCAAAGCACTGTGGGCGCATGACTGAACTGAACTGAAGAAATCGACACCGAAAACTGAATTTTTCTGAATGTGTTCGAACAGTGCATGCAAGGTGTTCGACAGAATGTTCCAGGCATGTAGGGATTTTTCCTTGGGCTGATTTTTGGTGGTGTGACTTCTCATTGCTCCAGTAGGTTGCCTGATTTTTGGTGGAATTTTTGGAGAAGTGTAGATATGAATTTCACCAAATTTGACAAATCTGGTCCAAACTTGCAGGGAGTGTAAGTTGAAAATTTGAAAAGAAGATGAGTGGATCAAGATGGTTCTGGGTTGTGGGTGCAAAGGACTAGCCAGTAGAGTTGGTTTGAAGTCAAATCTCAAATGCAATGGGGTACTTGCTTTGAAAATGGGTCAGGCTCAAATCAAAGGTCAGAAAAGAGTTGAGGTTTGAAATAACCAAAAAAAAAATCCAAAACTTGTTTGGATGAGTTGGGATAGGGAATTTGAGTTGTTGACAAGGAGGGGAGAAGATGTTGGAGTGGTTTTCATAAGGAAGAAGATCCCAAGTTTCATAGGACTTTCTTCTCAAAAGGAAAAAAAATTTTGAACTCCCAAAAATAAATTTGAGAAGGGGACCAACAGAGAAAAGTTTTAAGAAGGTCAAACCCAAAGTTTGAAGGAGAAAACAGAAATAACAAATCCTAGTCAAAGAAAAGGATTTTTAAAGAGGATTGCTTCTACTGATTTTTTTTGAAAAGGCCTCAATCCACAAATGAAAAACCAGCAAGGTTTTTGCTAAAACCAAATAAAATTTTTGGAGTGTCACAAGTAGTAGGTAAGTTAGAAGGGGAACCCGAAATGACTTTAGGTTTTGTTGATTTACTGTGCGGCGGTCCCCAGGAATGGTTGAAGCCATACCCAATTGAAAAAGGATATTATCCAAACGCATTTCAAGTAATTGTAGTAAAACCTGGCCTGTTGACCTTTTTGCTTTTCCCCGGTTGAAGGGTAATGATCATACGTCTGTAATGCATTGTATGGCCCAGAATAGGTAATTACTTCGGAACTTGAACCTGAGTCCATTTCTCTATTATGTGTAATTACTTCGAAACTTGAGTCTGATTCTATTTTTCTATTCGAGCCCTTTTTCCTATTGCACCCCTCGCCCAGTGGGAAGTCATGAGGCTAGCCCCCCCCCCTTGAATGAAGAAGTAGTGGGGAGCAAAGTAGGTTATTCAGCCATCCCTCACGAACAATCAGAAGTCCCAGTTTCCTTGACCAACCATCAGGAGAAGCAAATACAAGGGGTACACTAATTACTAAGACTGAGGAAGTTGCAATTAATGCAAAAACAGCTAATTCAAAAGCAATAGTCATATTTCTAATCCTCCAGGGTGAGCAAGCAAGATGATGAAGCGAAGCTTCGTAGACAAGGCTCGTTCCGTGCTTGACTTGCGAGCCAGTTCCAACAATGCATTTCTCGGACCGAGAAAGCGGAACTGCTTGGCGGTGCAACACATCTTCATGGCTAGCTAGCATGTGCGTTTTGTGGACTGAGAAACCCACCTCTCTGTTCTGCTCAAGGTGTTCACCTCGCGCCGTCTAGCGTGTACGTAACCCCATGTAACACCAAAACCCTTGTTCCCTTCACTTTATCTATCAACAAAGGAAGATACGTAAACTCTGCGTATGCGTGAAAAAAGTAGTTCTTCAGGAGGGGAGACATTAGGTTTTTTAGTGTTATTTCGCGGACTGTTTTGCTCGGCTCCGGATCAAGTTTTTTGTCAGAATTCTTGTCCAACTTTATTAATTCAACAAAATATTCATATGTACATTGTTTAGATCATGAGGGTTCCCCAACCAAATATGATGACCTATGTCCAGATTACATGCGAACTTGGCGAGATTATGAGCTTCAAAATTGAAGTTCCTATGCTCGAAGATAAATTTACAAGAATGAAAACCAACACTACGCTCATTAATTTCCTACATAATTGCATCATGTCTTCAACCACTTCTCTACTCGATATCCCTCACCACTCCCTGACAGCTGGTAGCCACGCAAAAGTGTTGAGCTCGATCCCAGATCATACGCAAGTGCCATAGCTTCTCTCATGCCAATGCTTTGAGCATCCTTTGGTCAATGGTGCTGCTGAAAAGTACCATAGATGAACCCTGGTACACACCAATGGCATCCCTACATATGGCCGATGGTACTCCTCTCTCGCCGTTGCTTGACACTGCCCCATCGACGTTAAATGTCATGTGACCTTCCAAAGGTGGCAGCCAGTGCTTGAGGTCTCAGCCGCTTGACGAACCGGCCTAGTATGTGTTGTTGCTGGTGGTAGGGCTTCGAAGTCCATTAGGCCGGTAGCTACGCAGTTCATGAAGGGGCACGAGCTTATGTCGACCACACAAAAGGTACTGTGGTCAAAACACAAAGCCTGTGGGCTAGGCAGGGTGGCATGTCAACGCAGATGACTATCTCATTCACGGAGAGGGGAAAAGGAATGGCTATCAGGTGAGATGGAGCTTTAAAATAGCACCGACAACATCCCATGGCTTTTTTGCTCGTCAAATTGCAGGATAGAACAGGTCGCTTGGGAGATCTGCGTCACGGTGCACTGCTACGGTGATGCTAGTTAGCTTCTGGAATCTACGTTACGTCCATTTTGTATCATGTTTTCTTACTGTTATTTATAGTGTTTTTATGCATTTTAACATTTTGTGGGGTAATTCTAATGCCTTTCCTCTCATAATATGCAAGGTTTACACAAAGAGGGAGAATACTGACAGCTGGAATTCTGGACCTGAAAAAGCTATGTCAGAGATACCTATTCTGCACATCTCCAAATGAGCTAAAATTTCGTGAAGAATTATTTTGGAATATATAATAAATATTGGAGAAAAGAAATACCAGAGGGGGACACCTAGGTGCCCACTAGGCACCAGGGTGCGCCACCCCCTCCAGGCACGCCCTGTTGGGTAGTGGACCCCCTGGCCCACCTCTGGTGCCCATCTTCTGGTACATAAGGTCTTCTGACTTAGAGAAAAAAATCAGGAGAGGACTTTCGGGATAGAACGCCGCCGTCTCGAGGTAGAACTTGGGCAGGAGCACTTTTTCCTCTGGCGGAGTGATTCCGCCGAGGGAAATTCCCTCCGTGAGGGGGGAATCGAAGCCATCATCATCACCTACAACCCTCTCATCTTTGGGAGGCCAATCTTCATCAACATCTTCAACAACACCATCTCATCTCGAACCCTAGTTCATCTCTTGTGTTCAATCTTTGTATCAAAACCTCATATTGGTACCTGTGGGTGACTAGTAGTGTTGATTACATCTTGTAATTGATGCTAGATGGTTTATTTGGTGGAAGATTATTCGTTCAAATCCATTGTGCTGTTTAATATCCCTCTAATCTTGAGCATTAAATATTATTTGTGTGTAGTTTTCCTTGTTCTCGAGGCCACGTGAGAAGTCATGTTGCAAGTAATCATGTGAATTTGATATTCGTTCGATATTTTGATGATATGTATGTTGTGATTCCCTTATGATGTTATGTGAACGTCGACTAAATGACACTTCACCATCTTTGGGCCTAAGGGAATGCATTGTGGAGTAGTTATTAGATGATGGGTAGCTAGAGTGACAGAATCTTAAACCCTAGTTTATGTGCTATTCCGTAAGGGGCTGATCTGGATCCATATGTTTAATGCTATGGTTAGATTGTTATCTTAATTCTTCTTTCATAGTTGTAGATGCTGCTACCTCCTGAGCATGCGTTGGTTTTCCCTTGAAGAGGAAAGGGTGATGCAGCAAAGTAGCGTAAGTATTTCCCTCAGTTTTTGAGAACCAAGGTATCAATCCAGTAGGAGACAACACACAAGTCACCTAGTACCTGCACAAACAATCAAGAACCTTGCAACCAATGCGATAAAGGGGTTGTCAATCCCTTCACGGCCACTCGCAAAGTGAGATCTGATAAAGATAATAAGATAAATATTTTTTATATTTTTGTTGTATAGATTGGAAAGTAAAGATTGCAAAATAGTAGACGAGATGCGATATAAATAAAAGAGATGCAATATAATAAGCAAGAGACCCGGGGGCCATAGGTTTCACTAGTGGCTTCTCTCAAGATAGCATGTATTACGGTGGGTGAACAAATTACTGCCGAGCAATTGATAGAAAATCACATAGTTATGAAGATATCTAAGGCAATGATCATGAATATAGGCATCACGTCCGTGTCAAGTAGATCGAAACGATTCTGGATCTACTACTATTAGTCCACACATCGACCGCTATCCAGCATGCATCTAGAGTATTAAGTTCATAAGAACGAAGTAACGCTTTAAGCAAGATGACATGATGTAGAGGGATAAACTCAAGCAATATGATATAAACCCCATCTTTTTATCCTCGATGGCAACAATACAATACGTGCCTTGCTGCCCCTACTATCACTGGGAAAGGACACCGCGAGATTGAACCCAAAGCTAAGCACTTCTCCCATTGCAAGAAAGATTAATCCAGTAGGCCAAACTAAACCGATAATTCGAAGAGACTTGCAAAGATATCAAATCATGCATATAAGAACTCAGAGAAGAACCAAATAATATTCATAGATAATTAAGTTCAAAAATCAAAATTCATCGGATCTTGGCAAACACACCGCAAAAGAGTATTACACCGAATAGATCTCCAAGAACATCGAGGAGAACTTTGTATTGAGAACCAAAGAGAGAGAAGCCATCTAGCTAATAACTATGGACCCGAAGGTCTGTGGTAAACTACTCACACTTCATCGGAGAGGCTATGGTGTTGATGTAAAAGCCCTCCGTGATCGATTCCCCCTCCGCAAATCGCCGGAAAAGGCCCCAAGATGGGATCTCATGGGTACAGAAGGTTGCAGCGGTGGAAAAGTGGTTTCGTGGCTTCCCCTGATAGTTTTATGGTATAAGAGTATATATAGGCGAAAGAAGTACGTCGGTGGAGCTCTGTGGGGCCCACGAGGGTGGGGGGCACGCCTACGCCCCCTTGGAGCGCCCTCCTACCTCGTGGCCACCTTGCAGAGTTCCAGACTTCAACTCCAAGTCTTCTGGATTGCATTTGTTCCAAGAAAGATCATCGCGAAGGTTTCATTCCGTTTGGTATTCCTTTTCTGCAAAACACTAAAATAGGCAAAAAACAAAAATTGGCTCTAGGCCCTCGGTTAATAGGTTAGTCCCAAAAATAATATAAAATAGCATATTAAAGCCCATTAAACATCCAAAACAGATAATATAATAGCATGGAACAATAAAAAATTATAGATACATTGGAGACGTATCAAGCATCCCCAAGCTTAATTCCTACTCGTCCTCGAGTAGGTAAATGATAAAAACAGAATTTTTGATGTGGAATGCTACCTAGCATATTTATCAATGTAATTTTCTTTATTGTGGCATGAATGTTCAGATCCGAAAGATTCAAGACAAAAGTTTAATATTAACATAAAAATAATAATACTTCAAGCATACTAACAAAGTAATTATGTCTTCTCAAAATAACATGGCCAAAGAAAGTTCATCCCTACAAAATCATATAGTTTGGCTATGCTCCATCTTCGTCCCACAAAAATGCTCAAATCATGCACAACCACGATGACAAGCCAGGCAATTGTTTCATACTTTAGTATTCTCAAACTTTTTTCAACTTTGACGCAATACATGAGCACGAGCCATGGACATAGCACTATAGGTGGAATAGAGTGGTGGTTGTGGAGAAGACAAAAAAGAGGAAGATGGTCTCACATTAACTAGGCGTATCAACGGGCTATGGAGATTCCCATTAATAGATATCAATGTGAGTGAGTAGGGTTTGCCATGCAACGGATGCACTAGAGCTATAAACATATGAAAGCTCAACAAAAGAAACTAAGTGGGTGTACATCTAACTTGCTTGCTCATGAAGACCTAGGGCATTTGAGGAAGCCCATTGTTGGAATATACAAGCCAAGTTCTATAACGAAAATTCCCACTAGTATATGAAAATGACAAAATAATAAACTCTCTACCATGAAGATCATGGTGCTACTTTGAAGCACAAGTGTGGAAAAAAGGATAGTAGCATTGTCCCTTCTCTCTTTTTTGGGCCTTCTTTTTTGGCCTTTCTGTCCTTTTTTGGGCTTTTTTAGCCTTTCTCTCTCTCTTTTTTTATTTCCTCACACGGGACAATGCTCTAATAATGATGATCATCACACTTCTATTTATTTTCAACTCAAAGATTACAACTCGATACTTACAACAAAATATGACTCTATATGCGTGCCTCTAGCGGTGTACCGGGATGTGCAATGAATCAAGAGTGACATGTATGAAAGAATTATGAAGGTGGCTTTGCCACAAATACGATGTCAACTACATGATCATGCAAGGCAATATGACAATGATGGGACGTGTTATAATAAACGAAACGATGGAAAGTTGCATGGCAATATTTCTCAGAATGGCTATGGAAATGCCATAATAGGTAGGTATGGTGACTGTTTTGAGGAAGGTAAATGGTGGGTTTATGGTACCGGCGGAAATTGCGCGGTACTAGAGAGGCTAGCAATGGTGGAAGGGTGAGAATGCGTATAATCCATGGACTCAACATTAGTCATAAAGAACTCACATACTTATTGAAAAAATCTACAAGTCATCAAAAACCAAGCACTACAAGCATGCTCCTAGGCGGATAGATTGGAGGGAAAAGACCATCGCTCGTCCTCGACCGCCACTCATAAGAAAGACAATCAAAGAAACACCTCATGCTTCAAATTTGTTACACAACGGTTACCATACGTGCATGCTACGGGACTTGCAAACCTCAACACAAGTATTTCTCAAATTCACAATTAATTCACTAGCATGACTCTAATATCACCATCCTCATGTCTCAAAACAATCATCAAGTATCAAACTTCCCATAGCATCCAACACACTTTATATGAAAGTTTTTATTATACCCATCTTGGATGCCCATCATATTAGGACTAGTTTTATAACCAAAGCAAATTACCATGCTGTTCTAACGACTCTCAAAATAATATAAGTGAAGCATGAGAGATCAATAATTTCTATAAAATAAAACCACCACTGTGCTCTAAAAAGATATAAGTGAAGCACTAGAGCAAACAAAAGATATAAGTGAAGCACATAGAGTATTCTAATAAATTCCGATTCATGCGTGTCCCTCCCAAAAGGTGTGTACAGCAAGGATTATTGTGGTAAACTAAAAAGCAAAAACTCAAATCATACAAGACGCTCCAAGCAAAACACATATCATGTGGTGAATGAAAATATAGCCTCAAGTAAAGTTACCGATAGACGAAGACAAAAGAGGGGATGCCTTCCGGGGCATCCCCAAGAATAGGATTTTGGTTGTCCTTGAATTTTACCTTGGGGTGCCTTGGTCATCCCCAAGCTTAGTCTCTTGCCACTCCTTATTCCATAATCCATCAAATCTTTACCCAAAAACTTGAAAACTTCACAACACAAAACTTAACAGAAAATCTCATGAGCTCCGTTAGTATAAGAAAATAAACCACCACTTTAAGGTACTGTAATGAACTCATTATTTGTTTATATTGGTGTTAAACCTAATGTATTCCAGCTTCTCTATGGTTCATACCCCCCGATACTACTCATAGATTCATCAAAATAACCAAGCAACACACAAAAACAAAATCTGTCAAAAACAGAACAGTCTGTAGCAATCTGTAAAGTTCGAATACTTCTGTAACTCCAAAAATTCTGAAATAAATTGGTGGACGTGAGGAATTTGTCTATTAATCATATGCAAAAAGAATCAACTTAAAAGCACTCTCGATTAAATAAATTGTAGCTAATCTCGTGAGCGCAAAAGTTTCTGTGTTTTACAGCAAGATCGCAAAGACTTCACCCAAATCTCCCAAAGGTTCTACTTGGCACAAACACTAATTAAAACATAAAACCATATCTAAATAGAAGCTAGATGAATTATTTATTACTAAACAGGAACAAAAAGTAAAGAGGAAAATAAATTTGGGTTGCCTCCCAACAAGCGCTATCGTTTAACGCCCCTAGCTAGGCATAAAAACAAGGATAGATCTAGGTATTTCCATCTTTGGTATGCAATTCTTCAAAACACATGTGACCATTAGAAGGTTCTTTGGTTTTGCTAATGATCAAACTCCTAGGCAATAAATCAAGAAATTCATTTGTAGTAAAAGGTTCCTTAATGATATCGAAAAAATCGGGGTGAACACTTATTGATTTGAGGTCTTCATTTTCTTTACTAGAAGGTTCACCCTTATTTTTAGGAACATAAATAAACTTGGCAACTTTGGTAGGAGGAAGATTTGAGGTATTTTTAGCAGCAGAAAAAGCGGATCCCAAGTTGGTAATAATATCTTCGAGTTTATCAATTCTGGTAGAATCATGGTCTATCTTCTCATTAACTATGGGTTCCTTATCCCTAAGGAAGGAGGGGGGCCGAATCCTACTTGGACTAGGAGTCCAAGTAGGACTCCCCCCTTGGCGCGCCCCCTTGATACGTCTCGAACGTATCTATAATTTTTTATTGTTCCATGCTATATTATATTCTGTTTTGGACATCAATGGGCTTTATTATACACTTTTATATTATTTTTGGGACTAACCTATTAACCGGAGGCCCAGCCCAGAATTGCTGTTTTTTGCCTATTTCAGAGTTCCGCAGAAAAAGAATATCAAACGGAGTCCAAACGGAATGAAACCTTCGGGAACGTGATTTTTGGAACGAACGTGATCCAGGGGACTTGGACCCTACGTCAAGACATCAACCAGGACGACACGAGGTAGGGGGGCACGCCTACCCCCCAGGCACACCCTCCACCGTCGTGGGCCCCACATTGCTCCACCGACGTACTCCTTCCTCCTATATATACCTACGTACCCCCAAACTACCAGATACGGAGCCAAAAACCTAATTCCACCGTCGCAACCTTCTATACCCGTGAGATCCCATCTTGGGGCCTTTTCCGGAGCTCCGCCGGAGGGGGCATCGATCACGGAGGGCTTCTACATCAACACCAGAGCCTCTCCGATGATGTGTGAGTCCATAGTTATTATCTAGATGGCTTCTTCTCTCTTTTTGGATCTCAATACAATGTTCTCCCCCTCTCTCGTGGAGATCTATTCAATGTAATCTTCTTTTGCGGTGTGTTTGTTGAGACCGGTGAATTGTGGGTTTATGATCAAGTTTATCTATGAATAGTATTTGAATATTCTCTGAATTCTTTTATGTATGATTGGTTATCTTTGCAAGTCTGTTCGAATTATCAGTTTGGTTTGGCCTACTAGATTGATCTTTCTTGCAATGGGAGAAGTGCTTAGCTTTGGGTTCAATCTTGCGGTGTCCTTTCCCAGTGACAGTAGGGGCAGCAAGGCACGTATTGTATTGTTGCCATCGAGGATAACAAGATGGGGTTTATATCATATTGCATGAGTTTATCCCTCTACATCATGTCTTCTTGCTTAAAGCGTTACTCCATTCTTATGAACTTAATACTCTAGATGCATGCTGGATAGCGGTCGATGTGCGAAGTAATAGTAGTAGATGCAGGCAGGAGTCGGTCTACTTGTCTCAGACGTGATGCCTATATACATGATCATGCCTAGATATTCGCATAACTATGCTCAATTCTATCAATTGCTCAACAGTAATTTGTTCACCCATCGTAATACTTATGCTCTTGAGAGAATCCACTAGTGAAACCTATGGCCCCCGAGTCTATTTTCCATCATATTAATCTTCCAACACTTAGTTATTTTTATTGCCTTTTATTTTACTTCGCATCTTTATCATAAAAATACCAAAAATATTATCTTATCATATCTATTAGATCTCACTCTCGTAAGTGACCGTGAAGGGATTGCCAACCCCTTTATCGCGTTGGTTGCGAGGATTTATTTGTTTGTGTAGGTGCGAGGGACTCGTGCATGGTCTCCTATTGGATTGATACCTTGGTTCTCAAAAACTGAGGGAAATACTACGCTACTTTACTGCATCACCCTTTCCTATTCAAGGGAAAACCAACGCAGTGCTCAAGAGGTAGCAAGAAAGATTTCTGGCACCGTTGCCGGGGAGTCTACGCAAAAGTCAACATACCAAGTACCCATCACAATCCCTTATCTCCCGCATTACATTATTTGCCATTTGCCTCTTGTTTCCCTCTCCCCCACTTCACCCTTGCCGTTTTATTCGCCCTCTCTTTTCCGTTCGCCTCTTTCTCGCTCGCTTCTTGTTTGCTCGTGTGTTGGATTGCTTGCTTGTCACGATGGTTCAAGATAATACTAAATTGTGTGACTTTACCAATACGAACAACAATGATTTCCTTAGCACTCCGATTGCTCCTCTTACCGATACTGAATCTTGTGAAATCAATACTGCTTTATTGAATCTTGTCATGAAAGATCAATTCGCGGGCCTTCCTAGTGAAGATGCGGCTACCCATCTAAATAGCTTCGTTGATTTGTGTGATATGCAAAATAAGAAAGATGTGGACAATGATATTGTTAAATTGAAGCTATTTCCTTTTTCGCTTAGAGATCGTGCTAAAGCTTGGTTTTCGTCTTTGCCTAAAAATAGTATTGATTCTTGGAATAAGTGTAAAGATGCTTTTATCTCTAAGTATTTTCCTCCCGCTAAGATTATCTCTCTTAGAAACGATATTATGGATTTTAAGCAACTTGATCATGAACATGTTGCACAAGCTTGGGAGAGGATGAAATTAATGATACGTAATTGCCCTACACATGGTTTGAATTTGTGGATGACTATACAAAAAAATTATGCCGGGTTGAATTTTGCTTCTAGAAATCTTTTAGATTCGGCCGCGTGAGGCACTTTTATGGAAATCACTTTAGGATAAGCTACTAAACTCCTAGATACTATTATGGTTAATTATTCTCAATGGCACACTGAAAGATCCACTAATAAAAAAGTGCATGCGATAGAAGAAATTAATGTTTTGAGTGGAAAGATGGATGAACTTATGAAATTATTTGCTAATAAAAGTGTTTCTTCTGATCCTAATGACATGCCTTTGTCTACTTTGATTGAGAATAATAATTAATCTATGGATGTGAATTTTGTTGGTAGGAATAATTTTGGTAACAACGCGTATAGAGGAAACTTTAATCCTAGGCCGTACCCTAGTAATCCCTCTAAAAATTATGGTAATTCCTACAACAACTCTTATGGAAATTTTAATAAGATGCCCTCTGAATTTGATGCTAGTGTCAAAGAATTTATGAATGCGCAAAAGAATTTCAATGCTTTGCTTGAAGAAAAGTTGCCTAAAATTGATGAATTGGCTAGGAATGTTGATATAATTTCTCTTGATGTTGATTCTTTGAAACTTAGATCTATTCCTCCTAAGCATGATATCAATGAGTCTCTCAAAGCCATGAGTATTTCCATTGATGAGTGCAAAGAAAGAACCGCTAGGATGCGTGCTAAGAAAGATTGCTTTGTGAAAGCGTGTTCTTTTAATTTCTATGATAATAAAGATGAAGATCTAAAAGTTATTGATGTGTCCCCTATTAAATCTTTGTTTTGCAATATGAATCTTGATAATGATGGGACTGAATATGATCCACCTTTACCTAGAAGGCTTTCCAAAAATTCGGAGTTTTTAGATCTTGATGCAAAAAGTAGTAAAAGTGGGGTTGAAGAAATTAATGAACCCACTATTTTGGATTTCAAAGAATTTAATTATGATAATTTCTCTTTGATAGATTGTGTTTCCTTGTTGCAATCCGTGCTAAATTCTCCACATGCTTATAGTAAAAATAAAGCCTTTACTAAACATATCATTGATGCTTTGATGCAATCTTATGAAGAAAAACTTGAGTTGGAAGTTTCTATCCCTAGAAAACTTTATGATGAGTGGGAACCTACTATTAAAATTAAAATTAAAGATCATGAATGCTATGCTTTGTGTGATTTGGGTGCTAGTGTTTCCACGATCCCAAAAACTTTGTGCGATTTGCTAGGTGTCCGTGATTTTGATGATTGCTCTCTAAACTTGCACCTTGCGGATTCCACCATTAAGAAACTGATGTCTACTACACAACCTTCTCCTTGTAGACGTTGTTGGGCCTCCAAGTGCAGAGGTTTGTAGGACAGTAGCAAATTTCCCTCAAGTGGATGACCTAAGGTTTATCAATCCGTGGGAGGCGTAGGATGAAGATGGTCTCTCTCAAACAACCCTGCAACGAAATAACAAAGAGTCTCTTGTGTCCCCAACACACCCAATACAATGGTAAATTGTATAGGTGCACTAGTTCGGCGAAGAGATGGTGATACGAGTGCAATATGGATGGTAGATATGGGTTTTTGTAAACTGAAAATATAAAAACAGCAAGGTAACAAGCGGTAAAAGTGAGCGTAAACGGTATTGCAATGATAGGAAACAAGGCCTAGGGTTCATACTTTCACTAGTGCAAGTCCTCTCAACAATAATAACATAATTGGGGGCCATGTCAACGAGCCCTCGCCACCTCCCACCTCCCACCTCCGGCCTAGGGTTTTCCGGCGATCTCCTCTTCTAGCCAGTGAATTTTGTTTCTGATCCACCCATCTACTCCGGCGTCACCTGATCTACACGTCTATATTCACTCCATATGGGTCCTGCCGGTGGATCGACGTTGGATTTGGATTTCTCGGTGGGCGCCATTTTCGCGGACAAGGTCTTCAAACATTGTGGGAGATCTATTCATTCCATGGATGACACGGGATTTATCATGGTTGTGTCGTTCAGCAGACATATCTTCCATCTTAATGAGGATTCTGTGGCGGCTGCTTTGGAATCAGCGATTGGGGGTTCTGCAATTGAATTTTATGTGCAACTCATCCGAGACAAGGTATTCTCTTTTTTTGTCTCATGCAAGCAAGTTGGCCTATGCATTCTCCAGTTAAGATCGTTCGCGTGTCCACAATTCAAATGCTATTTTCATCTTTGGGGCAATGGTGGCCCTAACTGGACTCGTGAATTTAAGATCTGGAAAAAGGAGTGTGACGCTGAGTGGATTCTTGTGAGTCCATCTAAGAAGCGTGCCACTTTGGGTTTGCTAGCTATGCATAAACCACCAGTTAAATCTTCCTTAAAGTCGAGTTCGTCAATCAGGAAGAAGCTTTCTTTCGCCACTTTCCATCAATATCCTGCCTGCAAGGGTTATAGGTATCCTGCCGACCAGCCTCAGGTGGATGTGATCTCTCAGGCCGGATATGATATGAATCCCCACGAGAAGGTCATCTTGCCCTCACCGCCGGTGATGAATCTCCAGTGGACGGTGGCGACGCCACCCATCTCTTTCGGAACGATCAGCTTTCCGGCCAGAAACCATGCCGATAATTCCGGATCAACACCCAACCAATTAGTTCGATCTAAGCAGGCATCACCTCATGTTTCGGTCACGCCTGTGCACGTTGCACCAGAATCTCCAGCCCAACATGGATGCATGGCCCTGACTGTGTCGCCAGCCCAGCATGGATGCCTGGCCCAGTTTGAGTCGCCAGCCCAGCATGTCTCTTCTGCCCTCAATGGCCCTGGTGACTTAGTTGATTGTATTATGGCCCAGCCTCTGGCACATCATTCTCAAGATATTTTGGATTTTTCTGGTGACTCAGTTGAGATTTCTCCCGTGGCGGTTACGGAGAACCGAATTCCGGATGCTTCGGACCAGGCTACCCATTTTAATGATCTTATTGATGATATGGTGTTCAAGGTATGGAAATGTCATAACTGTTTATCGTTGCTGCATTATGCCAATTCGTGCACCAGTCCTATTAGGTGCCGTAGATGCTTTCGCCTTGGCCATCGTGCAAAAGGATGCTCCGACACTGCGCATTCTCCCTCTCCCTCTTACAAGTGGGTCCCGAAGGTCAATCCTACTTCCCCGGGCGGGTCCGCTGGGATTTCCTCGCCTGGTGCCTCGGTTTCCCACGCTAATAGACTAGCTGGGTCTCTGCCAAGTCCCATCGCGTCTGCAACACCATCATCGCCTCCGCCATTACCCGCTGAGCCGCCGCCCATCACACCACCACCACCATCCTCTTCGCCGCCACCAACCTGCTTTGCCGCATCATCTGCTGCGGCTCCGACCGAGGAACTTCCTGCGATGGCTACTTTCCCCCTTGATCCCACGCCTTTCGTGCCTCCAGGGTTCGAGATCATTGATGGTGGACAGCGGCATCTGCCACGCACCTTCTATTCTCCTGCAGTTGCTCCGGATCGTCAGCATGAGGAATACGCCATTGCCATCATCGAGCCTGCCCCTCTGCCTGAAGAAGTTGGGCTCTTCAGAAATATGGTTAGTGATTTTGTTGTTAACAATCTTGGTCGTGCTGTTCTTGATGCTCAACCGTGGATTCAAGGAGTGGGTCTTCTCCGCTTTCGCAGTCCTCTTGCTAGGCAGGCTCTAGTTGATCATCCCCCGTTTGAGCTAGATAATAACAGATTTGTGAGATTTGTGCCGCATGATGAAGGAATCAATTTCAGAGCTGTTCAGGGTTTTCGTAGGGGTTGGGTTATGATTGTTGGGATACCTCTAGACTATCGGCGAACTCAATACATTGCCGATGCAATCAGTACCTTTGGCCGTTTCCACCACTGGCACCAGGACGATCCGTTACTTGTTCGTACCCTGGCGTATGTCTCTTTCCCGGCAACGACATTGGTGCCGCGGGATGTGGTATATCGGGAGTTTGCAGATTTTGGTGGTTCTCAGATTTCATGGTCTGCTCCAATCTACATCTTCTCTGCTGACTTTGCTGACATCTTGCCACCTGACGAGGACCCGATGCCCTTTGATGGCAATCCTCATCCTCTCCCTGGGCATCTGCAGTTCCATAATCACAACTGGGTTTTGCCTGAATTTCCTGAGATTGGTTGGGATGAGCTGCCTCCACCTCCGCAGGAGCATGAGCCTCAAATTCATGCGGATCCACAGGACCTTAATGCACCACAGGAGGTAATTGAGGAAAATCAAGTGGATGAGAACCTGTCTCAGGAATCTATTGTTCTGGAAGTATCAAATGATTCTGTTCATGATCTGCAGCCTGAAGAGCAATTTGCGGTTCTGCAGCATCCGGTTCAGCCCCCTCTCGATGTTGGGCGAGTTATAACTGTCTTTGGTCCTGTGCTCCCGCCTGAGATGCAGTGGCAGCGTTCCTTTTGCAAGTTTAAGCCAACCATCTTTTCTGCTGAAATTCCAAAGTGTGTGTTCAAGACTAATCTGTGCTCTCTGCTTCTGTCCAAGAGCTCTTGGGATGTTTGCTTCATTGGGAATGATGTCAGCTTGTCTCTGCTGCCGGCACCTGGACCAACTCCACTCTGTCCTCGTCAAATAGCTCCAGTTAAAAGGCCTGTTGCTCGCGCTTTGTGTTTTGATGGCTTTGGTGATCTCTCTGAGCCTGTCAGTGAATCCTTCCAGTTCTCTGCAATGCCAGAGGTCAGAAACAAACATGGTCGTAAGCCCAAGATTGTTAAGGCCACTAAGGTTGTGGTGGACTCTGAGGTACGTCGCAGTGCACGCTTAAGGGCACTCCGGGATGGTTATCATGAATCTTCAAGCAGAGGCCCCAATCAAGGCACCAACCAGCTCTCTTTCAAGAAGCGCCGAACTAGCTCAGCACAGCCAGAGGAAGAGCTATCAGTACCTCCACCAACGCCAATTTCTGATCTTCAGCGCATTGGAGCTCGTCTGAGAATTGCTCCTGAGAAGATCTCCAAGGACAAGCTTGAGGCTGGTCCTGCTACACCCACCAGCAGCAAGGGTTCCGATGTCTAGTTTCACTGGATGGCTCAATGGTTCATGGCGTACCTTTTCAAACGTCATTTATCTGTTCTTCAGTTCCCTGTTTAGGTTATCTGCTGCCTGTTTTGTGGCTCGATGTATGTCATTGCATGATCTACTGTTACCTATGCTTTTTATTTTGGTTTGTAATGAGTTAGACAAGGTTTAAAGATTGGAAGGTGTTATGTTGGAATGTGCGTGGTCTTAATTCTGAAGCGCGACAATTAGCAGTTAAGCAGAAAATTGACGAAAGTGGTTGTTCAGTTATCTGTCTGCAAGAAACGAAACGCATGCATATTGATCATAGGTTCATTAGGAAGTTTTGTCCATGGCGTTTTGATAATTTTTCCTATGTACCTTCGATTGGTGCTTCCGCTGGCATGATCGTTATTTGGAATTCATCTTTCTTTGAAGGAAAGTTAATTGAGGCAAGGCATTTTGGCATCATTATTGAATTCCAATCGAAGCACACTTCTGAAATTTGGACGCTCGTGTCAGTGTATGGTCTGTGTCAGGGCCCTTCACGGGATGATTTCGTGCAATGGCTTTATAATCTTGATATTAACTGTGATGATAATTGGCTGTTGTTGGGAGATTTTAATTTCATGAGATCGTTGGATAACAGAAATCAGCCTGGGGGTAATGCCAATGACATTTTTCTGTTTAATGAAGTAATTGGGCATCTGGGTCTCATTGAGTTACCAATTAAGGGTCGACAGTTTACCTGGTCAAACATGCAAACTAATCCATTACTGGAACAGATTGATTGGTTTTTTACCTCAGTGGCATGGACCTTTGACCATCCTAACACGACTGTCCTGCCGCTAGCGCGCACGGCTTCTGATCATGTCCCATGCGTCGTCTCGATTGCCACTGTCATTCCAAAAGCTAAAATTTTTCGCTTTGAGAATTATTGGATTGACCTGCCTGGTTTCTTTGACTGTGTGGCCAATGTCTGGAACAAACCTGTGGCAAGACAATCGACGACACACAAGATTTCTGCCAAATTTAAAGCGTTAAGGTATGCCCTCAAGAAATGGCACATGAGTTTGTCGACAACCAAGGCTTTAATTGCTGATTGCAACAAGGTTATCCTTTACTTTGATGGACTGGAGGAGCTCAGGTGTTTATCGCGGCCTGAGTTTAATTTCAGGCGAATTGTGAAGTTGCACTTGGAAGATATTCTTCATTGGCAGTATGTTTATTGGAAGCAGCGTTGTACCATCCGTAACATTAAAGTTGGCGAGGAAAACTCCAAATTTTTTCATGCCATGGCCACGGAAAGGTTTAGGAGAAACACCATCTCGTCTCTGAGGAATTCTGATGGGGATGTGGTTTCGGATCATCAGCAGCTGGCCAGCATGTTTTGGTCGGATTTTGATCAGAGAATGGGTAATGCAAAAGGAATTCGCATGGGTTTTGATTTGGACGCTTTAATTACTAGAGTTGATGGCCTTCAGGACCTATCTCAGCCCTTCTCGGATTCTGAGGTTGATGCTGTCATTAAGAACATGCCTTCTGACCGTGCACCCGGACCCGATGGCTTCTCAGGGCTGTTTATAAAGAAGTGTTGGCCAATTATCAAGGATGATTTCATGCAACTTGCTAAGGATTTCCATGAGGGGAAGTGTAATTTGGAATGTCTGAACAACTCATTAATTACTCTTATACCAAAGAAGTTAAGTCCTGAAGTTGTCGGAGACTTCCGACCAATTTCTTTGACCAACACTTGCCTGAAGTTTCTGACTAAGCTGCTTGCAAACCGTCTTCAGAAAGTGATCCTTCGCTGCATCCACCGTAATCAATATGGCTTTCTTCGGTCTCGTTCTATACAAGATTGCCTAGCCTGGTGCTTTGAGTATATACACCAATGCAAAGCCTCCAAACGTCCCATTGTCTTACTCAAGCTGGATTTCACGAAAGCCTTTGATACAATTGAACACGATCTAATTCTCAAAATTTTGCAATACAAGGGTTTTGACTCCAGGTGGACTGGGTGGATCAATTCTATTTTATCCACAGGATCTTCTTCTGTTCTTCTAAACGGCGTACCAGGGAAGCACTTTGTTTGCAGAACAGGAGTGCGCCAAGGAGACCCACTATCTCCGTTACTCTTTGTGATTGCAGTTGACTTGTTGCAGTCTGTTGTTAATGAGATGCGCGCCAGGAGTATCCTTACTATCCCAATTCCGTCCAACTCAAATGATTACCCAATAGTGCAGTATGCCGATGACACACTAATTGTGTTGCCGGCGGTTGATGATCAACTCGTTGCCTTGAAGGAGATGCTTGGAACTTTTGCGGAGTCAACTGGCTTGCGAGTCAACTTCACCAAATATTCACTCATTCCTATAAATATGAGCGATGATGAAGGAGCAAGAGTGGCTGCTTTGCTGGGGTGCGATGTTGGCACGCTGCCATTCACATATCTAGGTTTGCCCATGGGAACTTCAAGGCCCACCATTAACGAGCTGACGCCTCTGGTGGATCGCATTGAGCGCCGTCTGTCTGCATCTTCCTGTTTGCTTAATCAAGGTTGTCGCTTGCAACTTGTTCAGTCCGTGTTGTGCTCCATGCCAATATATTTTTTGTGTACCCTTTCACTTCCAAAGGGCATTATTCAGCAGCTTGAGAGGATCATGCGACAGTGCCTGTGGAGGGGTAATACAGATAACCCACGTCAATCTTTGGCTGCTTGGGATCTTGTCTGTCGTCCTAAGGGTTTTGGTGGTCTGGGTGTTATGGACTTGACCATCCAAAACGAAGCTTTGCTTATTAAACACCTCTTCAAGTTCTTCAACAAAGTGGACGTGCCTTGGGTTTCTCTAATCTGGGATACCTATTATGCATCTTCTCCACCCCAAAGCACCAGGGTCTGTGGTTCCTTTTGGTGGCGCGATATTATGCGCTTATTCCCAAAGTTCTCCAACCTGGCAGTTCCCCATGTTCATGCTGGTGATACGGTCCTTTTTTGGCTTGATCGTTGGCAGTTGGGAACTCATGCTGTGTTGTTGCAGGACTCCTTCCCAAGACTCCACTCATTTGCCGTGGACAATGCTGTTACCATCAAAGAGTTCCTTGTGCGGCCTGACATCTTGGAGAATTTTCATCTACCATTATCGCAAGAGGCTTTTTCTGAGCTCATACAGCTGCAGGCACTCCTGTCTTTGGTCACTTTGAACGGGGAGATCAAGGACGTGTGGAAGTGGCCTTCCAAGTCTGGAGATTATATGGAAAAGATATACTATAACTCTTGTTTCTCTCAACTTGTGGTGGATCCAATTTTCAAGTGGATTTGGAAGAGTTCTTGCACGCTAAAGATAAAGGTTTTTGGTTGGCTTCTGTTAATGGATCGTTTGAACACCAGAGATATGATGCAACGAAGACATTGGATCATCCAAGATGACACCTGTGTGCTTTGCAATCTTGCTCATCATGAGGATCGGGCTCATCTTTTCTTTGCTTGCAACTACAGCCACAGGGTTTGGAACTACCTTGGGATATCTTGGATGCCACAACCAAACCAAACCACATATGATTTGGCTCAAGCAGCTAGGAAGGATTTTGGACACCCTTTCTTCTCTGAGGTGGTTTTCACCGCTACATGGAATATTTGGACACAAAGGAATGGGAAGATATTCAGGAATGAGCAACCTTCATTTCGTGCTTGGAGAACGAACTTCATTCATGACATTTCTCTTCTGTCTCACAGGGTTAAACGTAAATATAAGGATAGTTTAATATCTTGGATAGCTGACCTATAATAGTTTTCTTTTGTAAGTATTTCTCCTTTCTTGTTTCTTCAGTTAGTTGTAACTAAGACTCTATTATTTTATTTAATAAAATACTGTGAGGCTGTTGCCTTGCAGTAAATAGTTTCAAAAAAAATAATAACATAATTGGATCATATAACTATCCCTCAACATGCAACAAAGAGTCACTCCAATGTCACTAATAGCGGAGAACAAACGAAGAGATCATGGTAGGGTACAAAACCACCTCAAAGTTATTCTTTCCAATCAATCCGTTGGGCTATTCCTATAAGTCTCACAAACGGCCCTAGAGTTCGTACTAGAATAACACCTTAAGATACAAATCAACCAAAACCCTAATGTCACCTAGATACTCCAATGTCACCTCAAGTATCCGTGGGCATGATTATACGATATGCATCACACAATCTCAATTCATCTACTCAAACCAACACATAGGACCTCAAAGAGTGCCCAAAGTTTCTACCGGAGAATCACGACGAAAACGTGTGCCAACCCCTATGCATAGGTTCCCAATGTCACGAAACCCGCAAGTTGATCACCAAAACATACATCAAGTGGATCAATAGAATAACCCATTTCACCACGGTTATCCCACGCAAGACATACATCAAGTGTTCTCAAATCTTTAAAGACTCAATCCGATAAGATTACTTCAAAGGGAAAACTCAATCCATTACAAGAGAGAAGAGGTGGAGAAGAAACATAAGATCCAACTATAATAGCAAAGCTCGTGATACATCAAGATCGTGCCAAATCAAGAACACGAGAGAGAGAGAGATCAAACACATAGCTACTGGTACATACCCTCAGCCCTGAGGGTGAACTACTCCCTCCTCGTCATGGAGAGCGCCGGGATGATGAAGATGGCCACCGGTGAGGGTTCCCCCCTCCGGCAGGGTGCCAGAATAGGGTCCCGATTGGGTTTTTGGTGGCTACAGAGGCTTGCAGTGGCGGAACTCCCGATCTAATCTCTGTTCTGGGAGTTTTAGGATACGTAGGTATATATGGGTGCAAGGGGTACGTCGGTGGAGCTGCGGGGGCCCCACGAGGCAGGGGGCGCGCCCTAGGGAGGGGGGTGCGCCCCCACCCTCGTGAGCAGCTCCCGTATCTTCTGACGTAGAGTCCAAGTCTATCAGGTAGGTTTCCTTCCAAAAATAACTTCTCCAGTTGATTTCGTTCCATTTTGACTCAGTCTGATATTCCTTTTCCTCGAAACACTGGAATAGGCATAAAACAACAAATCTGGGCTGGGCCTCCGGTTAATAGGTTAGTCCCAAAAATAATATAAAAGTGGATAATAAAGCCCAATATTGCCTAAAACAGTAGATAATATAGCATGGAGCAATAAAAAATTATAGATACGTTGGAGACGTATCAAGCATCCCCGAGCTTAATTCCTGCTCGTCCTCGAGTAGGTAAATGATAAAAAAAATAATTTTTGATGTGGATTGCTAGTTGGCATAATTTCAATGTAATTCTTCTTACTTGTGATATAAATATTCAGATCCGAAAGATTCAAGACAAAAGTTCATATTGACATAAAAATAATAATACTTCAACCATACTAACAAAGCAATTATGACTTCTCAAAATAACATGGCCAAAGAAAGTTCATCCATACAAAATCATATAGTTTAGTCATGCTCCATTTTCGTCACACAAGAATCCTCTCACCATGCACAACCCCGATGACAAGCCAAGCAATTGTTTCATACTTTAATAATCTCAAACTCATAAACCTTCACGCAATACATGAGTGCGAGCCATGGATATAGCACTATGGGTGGAATAGAATATGATGATGGGGGTTATGTGGAGAATACAAAAAAGGAGAAAGTCTCACATCAACGAGGATAATCAACGGGCTATGGAGAGGCCCATCGATTGATGTTAATGCGAGGAGTAGGGATTGCCATGCTACGGATGCACTAGAGCTATAAATGTATGAAAGCTCAACAAAAGAAACTAAGTGGGTGTGCATCCAACTTGCTTGCTCACGAAGACCTAGTGCATTTTAGGAGGCCCATTGTTGGAATATACAAGCCAAGTTCTAGAATGAAAAGTTCCCACTAGTATATGAAAGTGACAAAACAAGAGACTCTCTATCATGAAGATTATGGTGCTACTTTGAAGCACAAGTGTGGAAAAAAGGATAGTAGCATCGTCCCTTTTTTTGGCCTTTTTTTATTTGGCCTTTCTCTTTTTTTGGGACAATGCTCTATTGAATGATGATCATCACACTTCTATTTATTTACAACTCAATGATTACAACTCGATACTAGAACAAAGTATGACTCTATATGAATGCCTCTGGCGGTGTACCGGGATATGCAATGAATCAAGAGTGACATGTATGAACGAATTATGAACGGTGGCTTTGCCATGAATATTATGTTAACTACATGATCATGCTAAGCAATATGACAATGATGGATGTGTCATGAAGAATGGAATGGTGGAAAGTTGCATGGCAATATATCTCGGAATGGCTATGGAAATGCCATAATAGGTAGGTATGGTGGCTGTTTTGAGGAAGATATAGGGAGGTTTATGTGTGAAAGAACATATCATATCACGGGGTTTGGATGCACCGGCGAAGTTTGCATCAACTCTCAATGTGAGAAAGGGCAATGCACGGTACCGTAGAGGTTAGCAATGATGGAAGGGTGAGAGTGCGTATAATCCACGGACTCAACATTAGTCATAAAGAACTCATATACTTATTGCAAAAATCTACAAGCCATCAAAAACCAAAGCACTACGCGCATGCTCCTAGGGGTATAGATTGGTAGGAAAAGACCATCGCTCGTCCCCGACCGCCACTCATAAGGAGGACAATCAAATAACACCTCATGTTTCAAATTTGTTACATAACGTTTACCATACATGCATGCTACGGGACTTGCAAACTTCAACGCAAGCATTTCTCAAATTCACAATTACTCAACTAGCACAACTTTGATATCACTACCTCCATATCTCAAAACAATCATCAATCATCAAACTTCTCTTAGTATTCAACACACTCATAAGAATTCTTACAAATCTTTTATGCTTAGCATATTAGGATTTTAAGGAAATTACCATGCTATTTAAGACTCTCAAAATAATATAAGTGAAGCATGAGAGTTCATCTATTTCTTCAAAATAAAACTACCAACGTGCTCTAAAAGATATAAGTGAAGCACTAGAGCAAACAACAAACTACTCCGAAAGATATAAGTGAAGATCAATGAGTAGTTGAATAATTTTGCAACTATGTGAAGACTCTCTAACATTTAAGGATTTCAGATCTTGATACTTTATTCAAACAGCAAGCAAGGTGAAAGAAAATAAAATGATGCTCCAGGCAAAACACATATCATCTGTTGAATAAAAATATAGCTCCAAGTAAAGTTACCGATGAACGAAGACGAAAGAGGGGATGCCTTCCGGGGCATCCCCAAGCTTAGACGCTTGGTTGTCCTTGAATATTACCTTGGGGTGCCTTGGGCATCCCCAAGCTTAGGCTCTTTCCACTCCTTATTCCGTAGTCCATCGAATCTTTACCCAAAACTTGAAAACTTCACAACACAAAACTTAACAGAAAACTCGTGAGCTCCGTTAGCGAAAGAAAACAAAACACCACTTCAAGGTGTTAAACCTACTGTATTCCAACTTCTCTATGGTTTATAAACTATTTTACTAGCCATAGATTCATCAAAATAAGCAAACAACACATAGAAAACAGAATCTGTCAAAAAACAAAACATTTTGTAGTAATCTGAAACTAACGCAAACTTCTGGAACTCCAAAAATTATAAAATAAATTGGTGGACCTGAGTAATTTGTCTAGTAATCATCTGCAAAAATAATAAACTAAATAGCACTCTCCAGTAAAAAGTTGACGCTAATCTCGTGAGTGCTAAAGTTTCTGTTTTTTTACAGCATGATCATAAAGACTTCACCCAAGTCTTCCCAAAGGTTCTACTTGGCACAAACACTAATTAAAACATAAAACCACATCTAAACATAAGCTAGATGGATTATTTACTCCTAAACAGAACCAAAAAGCAATAAACTAAAATAAAATTGGGTTGCGTCCCAACAAGCGCTATCGTTTAACGCCCCTAGCTAGGCATGATGATTTCAATGATGCTGCCATAAAAGATAAGAATTGAAACATAAAGAGAGCATCATGAAGAATATGACTAGCACATTTAAGTCTAACCCACTTCCTATGCATAGGGATTTTGTGAACAAATAACTTATGGGAACAATAATCAACTTGCATAGGAAGGCAAAACAAGCATAACTTCAAGATTTTAAGCACATAGAGAGGAAACTTGATATTATTGCTATTCCTACAAACATATATTCCTCCCTCATAATGATTTTCAGTAGCATCATGAATGAATTCAACAATATAACCAGCACCTAAATCATTCTTTTCATGATCTACTAGCATAGAAATTTTATTACTCTCCACATAAGCAAAATTCTTTTCATTCGGAATAATGGGAGTATCATAAGAGACTTGAATACTATAAATTGTTTCCACATTAAAAGAGTAATGTTCAGAGAAAGGGTACTCATAATCATGACAAGTTTTATAAATATAATCATCACTACTCTTTATAACATAAGTTTTATCACAATAATCATCATAAGTAGCAACTTTGTTCTCATCATAATCGATTGAAACCTCTTCCGAAATAGTGGATACATCATTAAGTAAAGTCATGACCTCTCCAAATCCACTTTCATAAACATTATAAGATTCAACATCCTCCAATATTGTGGGGTCACTACTTCCTAAAGTTGACACTCTTCCAAACCCACTTTCATCAATATAATCATCGTAAGTAGAAGGCATGCTATCATCATAATAACTTTGCTATCAAAACTTGAGAGGCTAAAAATATCATCATTATTAAACATAGCATCCCCAAGCTTGGGACAAACATTAATTGTAGCAAATATATTCTCAAATATGTCATCCTCATCAAACATAGCTTCCCTAAGCTTGGGCCTTTTCGTATCATAAGCATACTCACTCTCATCATTAATAGCATGGATAGCACCAATAGTATAGCAATTATTATATTCTTCCAAGCAAGTGCCAAAAAGATTTTCAAGATCATAAGAAGTATCATTATCTTCCCAATCATAATCATCACAACAAGCAATAGGCATAACAAGATCATCATCAAGTGTATCATTTTCATGAGGCACAACAATAATAGGAGCAACTTTATTTGGGAGAGATACCTTTTTACCTCTCTTCCTTTTTCTTTTATTCTTCCTCACCACATCATGTGTGGTTTCAATCCTCCTTTTGGAGCTCCTTATTAATGAGATTGGTTGAATAGAAGGCTCCTCCTCGTTACCTGATTCATCATAAGAAATAATAGGAGGATGTTGGGAAGTCTCTTCCCTTTCATTAGTATTCTCTTCATCCTCTATTTGATTTCTTTTCTTTATGTAATTGGCAATATAAGGATTTCCAATGCAATTCACTGCACAATACGTATAAATTTCTTCTAGATCAATATCGAGGAATTTCTCAAGGTTATATTCTGGAATATGCTTAGTTTGACGTTTCAATTCTTCATAACCCAAAAGCAAACTTAGTTCATTATAATGCGCAAGGGAAATCAAGTCATCACAATTTTTGGACATGATTTGGTCATGAAACAATTTGCAATTGATATTTAAATGACCATGTTCATTGCAAAGTTCAGAAGTACGGCTAATATATCTTAAATTTTCAGCACTAACTTCTAGCCTTTCTTGCAACAATTTGGTTTCTAAGTACTTATGCCTCTTGCAATATCTATCTTCCCTATTTGGTGTGTCCTTGCAAACCCAATTTACTCCAAAAAAATTGACATGTTTATAGGAGGCATTTTCATCATAACTAGTGCAATCATCATTAGTACCATGGATATTCAAGGATTTCATACTAACAACATTGCAATCATGCTCATCATTCAAAGATTTAGTGCCAAACATTTTAATGCATTCTTCTTCTAACACTTTGGCACAATTTTCCTTTCCATCATACTCACGAAAGATATTAAAAAGATGAAGCGTGTGAGGTAAACTCAATTCCATTTTTTTGTAGTTTTCTTTTATAGACTAAAGTAGTGATAAAACA
This sequence comes from Aegilops umbellulata, assembly GCA_032464435.1. Lineage (NCBI taxonomy): Eukaryota > Viridiplantae > Streptophyta > Magnoliopsida > Poales > Poaceae > Aegilops > Aegilops umbellulata. The sequence continues at coordinate 327,899,849 of CP136056.1, read as the reverse complement.
AGAAACAAAAAGATTCGATTGCAAGATCTAAAGATATACCTTCACTTACCTAGCCTCCCCGGCAACGGCGCCAGAAAAGAGCTTGATGTCTACTACACGACCTTCTCCTTGTAGACGTTGTTGGGCCTCCAAGTGCAGAGGTTTGTAGGACAGTAGCAAATTTCCCTCAAGTGGATGACCTAAGGTTTATCAATCCGTGGGAGGCGTAGGATGAAGATGGTCTCTCTCAAACAACCCTGCAACCAAATAACAAAGAGTCTCTTGTGTCCCCAACACACCCAATACAATGGTAAATTGTATAGGTGCACTAGTTTGGCGAAGAGATGGTGATACAAGTGCAATATGGATGGTAGATATGGGTTTTTGTAAACTAAAAATATAAAAACAGCAAGGTAACAAGCGGTAAAAGTGAGCGTAAACGGTATTGCAATGATAGGAAAAAAGGCCTAGGGTTCATACTTTCACTAGTGCAAGTCCTCTCAACAATAATAACATAATTGGATCATATAACTATCCCTCAACATGCAACAAAGAGTCACTCCAAAGTCACTAATAGCGGAGAACAAACGAAGAGATCATGGTAGGGTACGAAACCACCTCAAAGTTATTCTTTCCAATCAATCCGTTGGGCTATTCCTATAAGTGTCACAAACGGCCCTAGAGTTCGTACTAGAATAACACCTTAAGATACAAATCAACCAAAACCCTAATGTCACCTAGATACTCCAATGTCACCTCAAGTATCCGTGGGCATGATTATACGATATGCATCACACAATCTCAATTCATCTACTCAAACCAACACATAGGACCTCAAAGAGTGCCCAAAGTTTCTACCGGAGAATCACGACGAAAACGTGTGCCAACCCCTATGCATAGGTTCCCAATGTCACGAAACCCGCAAGTTGATCACCAAAACATACATCAAGTGGATCAATAGAATAACCGATTGCCACCACAGTTATCCCACGCAAGACATACATCAAGTGTTCTCAAATCTTTAAAGATTCAATCTGATAAGATTACTTCAAAGGGAAAACTCAATCCATTACAAGAGAGGAGAGGGGGAGAAGAAACATAAAGTCCAACTATAATAGCAAAGCTCGCGATACATCAAGATCGTGCCAAATCAAGAACACGAGAGAGAGAGAGATCAAACACATAGCTACTGATACATACCCTCAGCCCCGAGGGTGAACTACTACCTCCTCGTCATGGAGAGCGCCGGGATGATGAAGATGGCCACCGGTGAGGGTTCCCCCCTCCGGCAGGGTGTCGGAACAGGGTCCCGATTGGGTTTTTGGTGGATACAAAGGCTTGCGGCGGCGGAACTCCCAATCTAATCTCTGTTCTGGAAGTTTTAGGATACGTAGGTATTTATGGGTGCAAGGGGTACGTCGGTGGAGCTCCGGGGGCCCCATGAGGTAGGGGGCGCGCCCTAGGGAGGGGGGCACACCTCCCACCCTCGTGAGCAGCTCCCGTATCTTCTGACGTAGAGTCCAAGTCTACCAGGTAGGTTTCCTTCCGAAAATAACTTCTCTAATTGATGTTGTTCCGTTTTGACTCCGTCTGATATTCCTTTTCCTCGAAACACTGAAATAGGCATAAAACAACAAATGTGGGCTGGGCCTCCGGTTAATAGGTTAGTCCCAAAAATAATATAAAAGTGGATAATAAAGCCCAATATTGCTAAAACAGTAGATAATATAGCATGGAGCAATAAAAAATTATAGATACGTTGCAGACGTATCAGAAACCTGTGGGAAGAATTAATGATGTTCCTATTGTTGCAAATAGGAATTATGTGCCCATAGATTTTATTGTTCTTGACATAGATTGCAATCGTTCATGTCATATTATTCTTGGTAGACCTTTCCTTAGAACGATTGGTGCAATTATTGATATGAAGGAAGGGAATATTAGATTCCAATTTCCGTTAAGGAAAGGCATGGAGCACTTCCCTAGAAAGAAAGTAAAGTTACCTTATGAATCTATTATGAGAGCCACTTATGGATTTCCTACTAAAGATGGCAATACCTAGATCTATCCTTGCTATTATGCCTAGCTAGGGGCGTTAAACGATAGCGCTTGTTGGGAGGCAACCCAATTTTATTTTTAGTTTTTTTCTTTTTTGCTTCTGTTTAGGAATTAATATTTGATCTAGCCTCTGGTTAGATGTGTTTTTATGTTTTAATTAGTGTTTGTGCCAAGTTTAACCTATAGGATCTTCTTGGATGATAGTTATTTGATCTTGCTGAAAATTCCAGAAACTCTCTGTTCACGAAAATAATTGGTAGAAATCACCAGAACGTGATAAAATATTGATTCCAATTGCTGCTGATCAATAAACCAATTTTCTAGGTCGTCCTATTTTGGTAGATTTTGTGGAGTTCCAGAAGTTTGCGTTAGTTACAGATCACTATAGACTATTCTGTTTTTGACAGATTCTGTTTTTGTGTGTTGTTTGCTTATTTTGATGAATCTATGGCTAGTAAAATAGTTTATAAACCATATAGAAGTTGGAATACAGTAGGTTTAACACCAATATAAATAAAGAATGAGTTCATTACAGTACCTTGATGTGGTGTTTTGTTTTTTCTTTCACTAACGGAGCTCACGAAATTTTCTGCTAAGTTTTGTGTTGTGAAGTTTTCAAGTTTTGGGTGAAAGATTTGATGGATTATGGAACAAGGAGTGGCAAGAGCCTAAGCTTGGGGATGCCCATGGCACCCCAAGATAATCTAAGGACACCTAAAAGCCAAAGCTTGGGGATGCCCCGGAAGGCATCCCCTCTTTCGTCTACTTCCATCGGTAACTTTACTTGAAGCTATATTTTTATTCACCACATCATATGTGTTTTGCTTGGAGCGTCTTTTATTATTTGAGTCTTTATTTTTTAGTTTGCCACAATCATCCTTGCTGTAAACACCTTTTGAGAGAGCCACATATGATTTGGAATTTATTAGAATACTCTATGCGCTTCACTTATATCTTTTGAGCTATATAGTTTTTGCTCTAGTACTTCACTTATATCTTTTAGAGCACGACGGTGATTTTGTTTTATAGAAACTATTATTCTCTCATGCTTCCCTTATATTATTTTGAGAGTCTTAAACAGCATGGTAATTTGCTTAAGTTAGGAAATTAATCCTAATATGTTAGGTATTCAAAGACTAGTAAAAAACTTTCTCTTATGACTGTGCTGAATGCTAAGAGAAGTTTGATGCTTGATGATTGTTTTGAGATATGGAGGTAGTGATATTAAAGTCATGCTAGTTGAGTAGTTGTGACATTTAGAAATACTTGTGTTGAAGTTTGCAAGTCCCGCAGCATGCACGTATGGTAAACGTTATGTAACAAATTTGAAACATGAGGTGTTCTTTGAGTGTCCTCCTTATGAGTGGCGGTCGGGGACGAGCGATGGTCTTTTCCTACCAATCTATCCCCCTAGGAGCATGCGCGTAGTGCTTGGTTTTTGATGACTTGTAGATTTTTGCAATAAGTATGTGAGTTCTTTATGACTAATGTTGAGTCCATGGATCATACGCACTCTTACCCTTCCATCATTGCAAGCCTCTTCGGTACCGTGCATTGCCCTTTCTCACATTGAGAGTTGGTGCAAACTTCGCTGGTGCATCCAAACCCCGTGATATGATACGCTCTTTCACACATAAACCTCCTTATATCTTCCTCAAAACAGCAACCATACCTACCTATTATGGCATTTCCATAGCCATTCCGAGATATATTGCCATTCAACTTTCCACTATTCCGTTTATCATGACACTATCATCATTGTCATATTGCTTTGCATGATCATGTAGTTGACATCGTATTTGTGGCAAAGCCACCGTTCATAATTTTTCATACAAGTCACTCTTGATTTGTTTCTATCCCGGTATACCACCGGAGGCATTCATATAGAGTCATACTATGTTCTAGTATCGAGTTGTAATCATTGAGTTGTAAATAAATAGAAGTGTGATGATCATCATTCATAGAGCATTGTCCCAATAAAAAAGAGAAAGGCCAAAAAAAAGAAAAATAATAATAAATAAAAAGGGACAATGCTGAAAGTGCATTATATCGACTAGAGGGGGGGGGGGGGTGAATAGGCGATTTTTATGAATTCTTCACTGAGGAATTTGCTAGTGAGGAAATTCCTTAGCGAAGAACTACTTGCAGCGGAATAAGTACTCAGAAGTAAACATAACAGAAGACTAGCATAGTCATCATGATGAAATGAAGACAAGCACAGAGTACAGAAAGCGTAATCACAAGATAACACAGGATGAAGACAAACAGACTGAAGAAATTGAACTGAGGAAATAGAGAAAATTTTCAGTCAAAGTCTTGAAACACAGATATGACAAGCACACAACACAGTAATGAGGAAATGAAAGAGTTGAGGAAATAGAACTAGTTGGCTTGGTGAAGACAATGATTTGATAGACTAGTTCCAACTGCTGTCTCAGTTGTACATCTGGTTGGAGCGGCTAGGTATTTAAACCTGAGGACACACAGTCCCGGACACACAGTCCTCACGGTATTCTCCTTGAACTAAGGTCACACAGACCTCGTCCAATCACTCGTGGTAAGTCTTCAGGTGACTTCCGAACCTTCACAAACTTGGTCACTCGGCGATCCACAATTCCTCTTGGATGCTCTAGACCATGACGCCTAACCGTCTGGAAGAAGCACAGTCTTCAAAGATAACGAGCGTCGGATCCACACAGGATCAATCTCTTCAGTGATGCTCAATCACTTTGGGTTTGTAGGTGTTTGGGTTTGGGTTTTCCTCACTTGATGATTTTCGCTCAAAGTCCTCGGAGGATGGGATGCTCTCAAATGACAAGTGTCAGTTTCTCTCAGAGCAGTCAACCAGCTAGTGGTTGTAGGGGCAGCTATTTATAGCCTAGGGAGCAGACCGACATGATAAGACATAAATGCCCTTCAATGATATGACCGTTAGGTGGATAAGATATTTTGGGACAGCTGGCGCATAGCACAACAACGGTCGGAAATTTGAGGTTCAAATTCCTCAGGGCTATCATGTTCCTCACTGTGTAGGCAATCCGCACTGGCGAATTCCTAACTCCTCAGTCAGAACAAATTCCTTAGTGACCAGAAGAACTGCGTCTCTGTCACTGAAGAAATTGACTGAGCTGTATGAGATTTCCAGTGGCTTCACTCGAAGGGATTGGTAGGTGTAGGATTTTGAGTTGAGCATCACATGGAAAAAATTTCCTTAGTATTTCCTCGACCCCCTTGAACAGTATGGTGTTTTCTATGACTCAAGAAAGATAAAATGAATCTACGAAAACAAAAGTCTTCACGCTTCATGTTCCTCGAATGAATACCAAGTCTTCAAGGTCACACCAATTTCTTCACTTTCAAAGTCTTCTTATATTTCTTGAGACCCATTTTCTTCATCATTTGAGTCGTGGCCTTTGATAGGACTCAATGTCTTCGATAGAATGCGATAGACAGTCCGAGGCACATACAGTAATTCCTTGACGAGGAATTTGGTTCGAGGGGCTTGCCCTGGCTTCAAAGGCTTCATCAGAACTTGCATGTAGTGATTTGTAAGCTCAGGTTCACTATAGACGCAATGAGCACCATCAAGGGGAGGACTGAGTGGTAGGGCACGAAGCAATTCAGCTGCTGGTGCCATGTAGTGAGTATTTTCTGACATCCAGTCCAACACCCATGGGTTCACATCTTTAGAATATCCTGTAATGTGCAGCATCGCATAGAATTGAAGAATAAGTTCTTCATTCCCATCACATATGTCAGTGCAGAAGTTTATCAGTCCAGCGTCGTGAATAACACTAATGACTGGCTCGAAGCAAGGCAGAGATTCCATGTCCACGTGAGGAATGTTTGCATGATCGAAGACTTTGTCTTTGTTGAATAGCACTGAGGAATAGAAGTTGGCTTGACTAGCAGTCCAGAAACGCCTCTTCCTTATGCGAGCATGTAAGCGCATCTAGTGCCCCTTAGTGATTTTGGTGTATTGAAGACTTATAGGTTAAGGATCTAATGTGTTTATGAGTGTACACAGGTCTATAAGTTTATGAGGAGTTTTATACTTACAGAGAAAGTCGACTCCTAAAAATGAAGTTCTTCGACTGAAGACTTTGTGTCGGTGTACTAAAGTAGGGGTACCTTAGTACCCCAGACTTGTGCACGGGCAGTTGTAGCACCCTGCGGCGAGGCCCGCCCAGGAAGCGCCAAGAGAAGGCCAAGCATTCAAGACAAGGCCCCCGGCAAGAGGAGCTTGCCGGGCCAAGAAGACAAGGCCCCGGCAAGAGGAGCTTGCCGGGACGACTAAGCCCATGTATACCATCCAAGAACAAAGTATACGAGACAGAAGATCGAGACCCCGACAAGAGGAGCTTGTCGGGAAGGCCAAACCCAGGCGCCACGAGAGAAGCCCGCCGCGGCGCGCCATGCGCCCCGGCAAGGCCCGATAGCCGGCAAGCTATCAGGCACAGGAAGACGACCCCCGCGGCAAGCCACTTGCCGCGGCAAATCGCCACCTCAGGGCTGCGCTCCAGCTCACCCGCCCACGCGTCGCTCCGGGGTTTCCCCCAAGGGCACGTGGCGGGGCACCGCGCAGCCTGGGGCATGCGGTGGCATGCAGCCACCACCGTGGCGAGCAGTGGCGCACCTGACGGTCCGCCTCGGTGCTGTCCAGGCGACCGTGACGGGCATTTAATGCCCTTGTCCCCTACCGTCAGAAGTAGGTATGATAACACTGTGCCGCGCTGCATCGCCACTGTTCCCGCGCTGTTACAGCATCCACCCCTTTTACGCTTTTACCCCTCTCTCTTACGTTGACACCTGTCGGTGACCCCTTTGCGCTATAAAAGGAGGCCCGTGTGCAACGTAGAGGGGGTTCAAAAGGTTCGGGGTTCCGGGGTTCGGAGATGGGCAATCCAGACAGCCATACGCTCGGTGTAGCTAGCTATCCAAGCTCCCGAGCTCCCCAGTTGAATACAACCAAGCAGGAGTAGGGTTTTACGCGTCCATCGCGGCCCGAACCTGGGTAAACCGCCCGTGTGCTCGCCTCGATCTGCTCTCCGTGCTCCCTCCGCCCCCCTCACCGAACAACGAAAGGGGCTCCGGCCCCATAGGTGCTCGCGGGGGACGCCGTCCGCCCCGACATCTTTGGCGCGCCAGGTAGGGGGTGCGTCGAGGTTGTGCGGATCAGATCCGGCGTTCGCGCGAGCGCGCTCTTCGTCAGCTTCTCCGAATCCGCTAGCTTCGTCAACACCATGGCCCCGAAGAAGAAGGCTTCGGAGGTCGCGGGCCCGTCCGCGTCTCTTCCACCGCTACCGGAGCCAACGGTGGGCGGGGGAGACGCCGTCGGAGGGGTGGCCACCGGCGAGAACACTCGCGGCGCCACCAGATCCAAGAACAGGGCGGACGACCGAGCCTCGGCCTCCGAGGACGCGCCGCATCCGTCCCAACAAACGACGACCCAGCAGCGCCATGCCACGGGAGGTGGCATCCGCTTGCTGGACCAAGGGCAAACTGGAGGTTCACGGGACGCCACGGGCCCCCGTCCGGACACGGGCAAGGCGAAGGCGCCGGGGAGGGACCCCGCTCTTTCTAACATTGTTAGGAGTCCGAGCGTATCCCGTTCCTCGCGCCACTCGCCCCCGTTCCCCTCCACTCCGGCAGAAGCGCTCGCGAGAGCGCAACTGCTCCTCGACTACCCTCCAGCGGCTGACAAGGCCGAGGGCTGGAGGGCCACCATCCAGAGCCTGATCGCCTTCGCCAACAACGACACGCCGCAGCAGCCGGCGACCTCGCGGCCGCGGCAGGTCGAGAAGACGAAGGCCGACGGCGACAAGACCGCCGGGGGTGCAACCACCATGCACTCCCCGGCGCAGAAGCAGAAGACGCCGCCTCACTGGAGCAACGCTGACGACGGCTCTACAGCGTTGTCAGACCCGCGGACTCGCCGGGACCAGCGCCGAGTCCTCGACGAGCGGCAGCAAGAAGACGCTCGAACAAGGATCGAGCGCCGCCGAGAAACTCGGCGGCAATCAGACCAGCGGGCTGGGAACGCTGTCGACGCGCACGCGCCCGGTGAACCAGGTGACTTACCGTACGCGGCAGGTTGCCCTGCGTTCACCCGTGAGCTGCGGCGCGTCCGGTGGCCCAGCACGAAGAACTTCAAGCCCGACGTACCGGAAAAGTACGACGGCAAGACGCACCCCTCGGAGTTTCTCAGCATCTACACGATCGCTGTGCAAGCTGCCGGGGGGCGCGACGAGAGGATATTGGCGAACTACTTCCCGCTCGTGCTTAAGCCGAACGTTCGTTCGTGGCTTATGCACTTGCCGGAAGGCTCCATTTCTTCCTGGGCGGATCTTTGCCATCAGTTTGTTGGCGCCTTCACAGGCGGCCACAAACCTCATGGCCAGGATAGCGACCTCCACATCCTAGCCCAGAAGGAAGGAGAATCCCTGCGCAAGTACATCCAGCGCTTCAGCCGCGTGCATCGCAACATCCCCGACGTTCACCCTGCCGCGGTTATCAGCGCGTTCCACCAGAACGTGCGTAACCGCCGCATGCGTGAAGAGATGGCCATGACCAAGATCCGGGACGTCAGCGAGCTATATGCCCTGGCTGACAAGTGCGCGCGCGCGGAGGAGGGGAGGAAACTCCCCGGGGAGGATGCTGGCGCAGGAGAAAGCGACAGTGATGACACCGCCCCGGCGAAGAGAAGCCAGCGGCGGAATAATAGGAGGAAGAACAGGAAAGAGGTGCTTGCCGTCGAGGAGTCCGGCAAGGAGGCTCCCGCCAAGCAAACGCAGGCTGGCGGCTCCGGCAAGGAGCCTGCCCCCGTGGCGGCAGCCGACAAGCAGGACGGCTCCGACAAGCAATACTGCAAGATCCACCGCACCAAGGGCCACGATCTCTCCAACTGCAAAAGCGTCGAGTACCTCGTCGTGCAGCAGAAGGCTGAGTACGAGAGGCGCGACAAGGGGAGGGCCCAGAGTGGAGGTGGCGAACCAAGCAAGAAGCGGCCGCCCATCGGCCGGGGAGGACGCCGCGGCAAGGCCAAGCAGCGGCAAGGCGATCTGCCTCCCCGGGGCCGCGACGAGGATGAAGAAGACGACGACGAAGACGTGGAAGACGAAGATAACAGCGAGCAGGAGTTCCAGAAGGCCACGGAGGTCCTATGCGTCGACGGCGGCGCCTCTCTGCACACCTCCCACCGCCAGCTTAAGCGGTGGGTGCGAGAGGTGAACGCAGCCGAGCCGCCCGTGGAGTCGCGCAGGCTCCTCAAATGGTCCAGCACGCCCATCATTTTCGATCTTGAGGATCACCCCGACCGCACAACCGCGGTCGGGTGCTTGCCGATGCTGGTCTCACCCACCATCCGCAACCTCAAGGTCACCAAAATGTTGGTAGACGGCGGGGCCGGGCTGAATCTGATCTCCTCCGCCGTGATCAAGAAACTCCAGATCCCAGACGGCGAGCTCGAAGAGACCGGTTCTTTCCAAGGAATCAACCCGGGGAGGAGCAAGCCCAAGGGGAAGATTACTCTGCCTGTGACCTTCGGCGGCGAGCTCAACTTCAGGACTGAGCGCATCACGTTCGACGTCGCTGATATCCCGTTACCATACAATGGGATCCTCGGCCGTCCCGCTCTCGCCAAGTTCATGGCAGCTTCCCACCACGCCTACAACGTACTCAAGATGCCGGGGCCGATAAGCGTCATCACTGTCCATGGCGACAAAAAGGACGCGCTTATCTGCGCCGACAAGATCTACCGGGATGTAGCAGCCGCGGCAGAGAAGGACACACTTGCCGCTGAAGCCCCCGGGGGGAAGAAGACAAGGACCAAGTCCGGTAAGTGCTCTGGGGCCCACTCCGGCAACCGCACCTCTTCGGAGTGCTGCGCCGCCGTCGAGGACGTTCCATCGAGCTCCACCGGCAAGTGCAAGAAGGGAATGACCGCTCCTCCGGCAACCAAGAAAGTGTCCGCCAAGGAGGACAGCGCTGGCGGTACCTTCACCATCAGTGCCACGCTTGACAGCAAATAGGAAGGCGCGCTCGTTGCCTTCCTGCGGGCGAATGTCGACGTGTTTGCATGGCAACCGTCCGACATCCCCGGTGTTCCCAGGAGGGTGATTGAGCACAAGCTCGCTGTCTGTCCTCACGCGTGACCCGTCAAGCAGAAAGTGAGAAAGCAAGCCGTGGAGCGCCAAGAATTCATCAGCGAAGAGATCAAGAAGCTAGAGGCAGCAGGCCTAGTGAGAGGTGTGATCCATCCAACGTGGCTGGCCAATCCGGTCGTCGTGCGCAAAGCCAATGGGAAGTGGAGACTGTGCATAGACTTCACCGATGTGAATAAAGCATGTCCCAAGGATCCATTTCCCTTGCCGCGCATTGACCAGATTGTTGACTCCACTGCCGGATGTGAGCTACTCTCTTTTCTTGATGCATATTCAGGCTACCACCAAGTTTTCATGGCCAAGGAAGATGAAGAGAAGACCGCATTTATCACTCCGTGCGGCACCTATTGCTTCATACGCATGCCGTTTGGACTGAAGAATGCGGGATCAACGTTTGCAAGGGTAGTGCACACTGCTTTCGAGCCACAGATCCATAGGAACGTGGAGGCCTACATGGATGACATCGTGGTGAAGAGCAGGAGCAAGGAAACCCTGGTCCAAGATCTGGAAGAGACATTTCAGAACCTGCGCAGGATACAGCTCAAGCTGAACCCCGAGAAGTGCGTTTTCGGAGTCCCCTCCGGCAAGCTTCTCGGGTTCTTTGTGTCACAGAGGGGGATTGAAGCTAATCCCGACAAGATCAAAGCCATCGAGCAGATCGAAGCCCCAGAGCGCGTCAAGGATGTCAGAAAGCTTGCAGGTTGTGTGGCCGCCCTCAGTCGGTTCATTTCAAGGTCTGCAGAACGCGCCCTGCCCTTCTTTAAAATCTTGAAGAAGGCAGGCCCCATGCAGTGGACTCCAGAAGCGGAGGCAGCGCTGCAAGATTTGAAAAGGTACCTATCCTCCACTCCAATACTTGTCGCACCTAGACCACAGGAGAAGTTGTTGCTATACCTAGCGGCAACCAACCAGGTGGTTAGTGCTGCGTTAGTGGCGGAGAGGGAGGCCGACGAGGAGTCTATACCACCTGCAAGCGAATCCAGCGACAAGCGGGGAGCTGCTCCGGCAAGCTCTGGCTCCGACAAGGACAACCCTGCGCAGGAACAGGATGGAGCGCGGAAGAAGATGGTGCAGCGCCCGGTGTATTTTGTGAGTTCCCTCTTGCAGGGGGCTAGATCAAGATACTCCGGGGTGCAGAAATTGCTTTTCGGCCTCCTCATGGCCTCGAGAAAGCTGCGCCATTACTTCCAAGCACATGAGATAACAGTAGTCACTCGCTTTCCGCTGAAGAGGATATTGCACAATCCCGAGGCAACAGGCAGGATCATCGAGTGGGCACTAGAGCTGTCGAGCTTTGGACTCAAGTTTGAAAGTACTTCAACCATACAGAGCCGAGCTTTGGCAGAATTCATAGCTGAGTGGACCCCGACGCCAGATGGAGAAGCCCAAGAAACAAGCGCGCCCGTACAAGAAGCAACAAGCGAGTGGGTAATGTACTTCGATGGTGCCTTCTCGCTGCAAGGCGCCGGTGCCGGCGTGGTACTCATCGCGTCCACCGGAGAGCACCTCAAGTATGTTATCCAGATGCATTTCCCAAGGGAGCAAGCAACCAACAATACTGCTGAGTATGAAGGCTTGCTCGCCGGCCTCAGGATTGCGGCCGAACTTGGGATCAGAAAGCTGATTGTGCGGGGAGATTCTCAACTGGTGGTCCGGCAGGTCAACAAGAGCTACCAGAGCCCTCTGATGGAAGCTTATGTAGATGAAGTGAGGAAGCTGGAAGAACACTTTGAAGGGCTGCAAATGGAGCACGTCTCGAGAGCTCAGAATGAGATAGCAGACGGCCTTTCGAAGTGTGCTTCGTTGAAGTTACCTGTGGAACCAGGGACCTTCTTACTCAAGCTGACTCAACCATCCGTTACACCATCAGTTGGGCAGTCCAAGAAAAGGAAGTTGGTCTCCGGCGACTACTTGCAGGCGAACCTTCCTGAGGCCGCCGCCAAGGTCCCCAAGATCAACAACCAGAACGCCGGGGGACAGCCCGCTCCTGCGGATCCCAGGATCCGTCCAGTCGAAGCAGGTGTCCCCAATAAGCTTTGCTCCGGCAAGCAGATCAGCAGTCTGAATGCCGGGGGACAGCCCGCTCCTGCGGATCCCAGGATCCGTCCAGTCGAAGCAGGTGTCCCTGATAAGCCTTGCTCCGGCGAGCAGATCAGCAGTCTGAACACTGAGGAACAGTCCGCTCCTGCAGATCCGAGGATCTGTCCAGTTGAAGCGGGGGTTCCCGACAAGCTTTGCCCCGGCAAGCTTGCCCGGGGATCACCAGCTCCGGCGGAACCAGAGGTTCTTGCCGTAGAAGCCGGGGTCCCCGCAGTGGCCTTCATGCCTTTAGTCCTTGCCGTCGAGCCCCGGGCTCCGGCATGGGCGCAGCAGATCGTCCGTTTTCTGCAAACTGGAGAACTTCCCGACGACCCAGAAGAGATGGAGAAGATCACCAGGCAGTCAAGTATGTACCAGTTCGTGGACAACGAGCTGTACAGAAGGAGACTCAACGGTGTCAGATTGAAGTGCATCTCCAGGGAAGACGGACAGAAGCTGTTGGCAGAGATACACGGAGGCATATGCGGCCATCACATTGGCGCAAGAGCACTTGTCGGGAAAGCTTTCCGGCAAGGGTTCTTCTGGCAAGAAGCCCTCCAAGATGCAACTGCACTAGTAACCAAGTGTGGAGCGTGCCAGTTCCATGCAAAACAGATTCATCAGCCAGCTCAAGCTCTCCAAACAATCCCTTTATCCTGGCCCTTCTCGGTCTGGGGGCTCGATATCCTCGGCCCTTTTCCCCGAGCCGTCGGGGGCTTCGAGTACTTGTACGTTGCAATCGACAAGTTCACGAAGTGGCCAGAAGTGGAGCCAGTGAGGAAGGTGACCGCGCAGTCAGCAGTCAAGTTCTTCCGGTCGATCGTCTGCCGTTTCGGAATCCCCAACAGAATCATCACCGACAACGGGACACAATTCACAAGTCGCGCCTTCATGCAATACACCCAGGATCTCGGCGCCAAGGTCTGTTTCGCTTCGGTTGCTCACCCCAGGAGCAACGGTCAAGCAGAAAGGGCCAACGCTGAAGTGCTGCGCGGACTCAAGACCAAGACCTTCGACAGGCTGCACAAGTGCGGAAGAAATTGGATTGAGGAGCTGCCGGCGGCTCTTTGGTCAATCAGAACGACACCGAGTCGAGCCACCGGACAGACACCCTTTGCTCTAGTCTATGGAGCGGAAGCAGTTATCCCCACGGAACTCGTATACGGATCTCCTCGGGTGCTCGCTTATGACGAGCTCGAGCAAGAGCGGCTGCGCCAAGATGACGCGCTGCTCCTTGAGGAAGGACGTCTCCAGGCTGCGGTACGAGCTGCTCGATACCAGCAAGCCTTGCGTCGCTACCATAGCCGCAAGGTCAAAGCCAGGAGTCTCGAGGAGGGCGACCTTGTTCTTCGGCGCACTCAGTCGGCCAAGGACTCCAACAAGTTGACGCCAAAGTGGGAAGGACCTTATCGGGTGAGACAAGTCACGAGGCCTGGCGCTGTCCGCCTCGAGACCGAAGAAGGCGTACCAGTGAGCAACTCCTGGGGACATAGAGCATCTTCGCAAGTCTCGCCCATAAGGCGCGGTTGCCGTGATCCGCTCCGGCAACCATCGGTTTGTACAGGCCTTGCCGCTGCTGCATGTAACCCCTTGTACAAAGCCAGGCGAAGCCCCTGGCACCAGATAAAGCTGCCCTGCTAGGCGACCTTGTTCTTAGGCACGTTCAGTCGGCCAAGAATTATAACAAGTCGACGCCGAAGCAGGAAGGCCCTTATCGGGTGAGACGAGTCGCGAGGCCCGGCGCTGTCCGCCTCAAGACCGAAGAGGGCCTACCAGTGAGCAACTCCTGGGGACATAGAGCATCTTCGCAAGTCTCGCCCATAAGGCGCGGTTGCCGTGATCCGCTCCGGCAACCATCGGTTTGTACAGGCCTTGCCGCTGCTGCATGTAACCCCTTGTACAAAGCCAGGCGAAGCCCCTGGCATCAGATAAAGCTGCCCTGTTAGGCGACCTTGTTCTTAGGCACGTTCAGTCGGCCAAGAATTATAACAAGTCGACGCCGAAGCAGGAAGGCCCTTATCGGGTGAGACGAGTCGCGAGGCCCGGCGCTGTCCGCCTCAAGACCGAAGAGGGCCTACCAGTGAGCAACTCCTGGGAACATAGAGCATCTTCGCAAGTTTTGCCCATAAGGCGCGGTTGCCGTGATCCGCTCCGGCAACCACCGGTTTGTGCAGGCCTTGCCGATGTTGCATTTAAGCCCTCGTACAAAGCCAGGCGAAGCCCCTGGCCGAAGATAAAGAAGCGCTGGCGCCCTAGATTTTAGCATGCATGCTGACTCAGAGTCTCGTCCTTGGTTAGGGTTGTCGGTTCCTAACTGTCGCTAACCCCTAACTTAGAGGTCGAGTCCGCGTCTTTTTCCCGTCCTTTCCCTTTGGCTCGCAGGAATTGAATGTCCTTGCCGGGCCGCTCAAGGACAAGGAAGAGGAGAAGGACGAGCCAGCACCTACGCCCCGGCGAGCCAGAGTCGCCGGGGGCTGCAACCTCAGATAAGTTTTTGCATCCCTCATCATGCATTCTCTTATGAACTGTGGAATTTGAAAGCCTCCTTTCCTCCTGGAAAGCTACCGTGCTCTCTTAGCGGCAAGCCCCAGAGCGCGTTCCTGGGGCCCGTTTCGATAGCAGCCGCGGCAGCAAGGGGGAGGGAAGCGAGGGGCCGGAACCCGCCTGCTCCCCGCCTCCGCCAAGGGCGTGAGAAAGGTCGAGCAGTGCGGGGGAGCGGCTGGGCCTGTTGCCGGGCGAGAAACTGTCTATCTTAACGATGCAAAGGATTCGTTCCTTACCGCGGTTTGCACCCGCGAGACAAATGATCCGGCAAACATCCCCTTTTGATTAAAAACATTCCACTCAGGTACAGTTCAGAGAGAATGAAAAACATGAAAGAAGGGATTACAAGGCTTAAACGCAACTAAGGCCCGTAGGCTTACGAGCTGAAAAGAGATAAGGTGCCCGTAATCCCTTTCTTGTCTCTCTCCTCAGGAGGTAGGGCAAGTAGGCGAAGAGGGCGAAAGGGGCACCTAGGCGAGCTACGGGTGGCAGAAGGCACCAAGAGAAGATCCGGGGGCTCCGCCCGGGGGTCTCCGGAGGCTGAAGAAGACGGAGGCGCCGGAGGCAGAGCTGGAAGATGAGGCAACGGCCTTGCCGCCAGCCTCTTCCTCTTCCCCAGCCTCGCCACTCCGGCCGCCCGAGGAGATCAAGCCCCCGGCAAGAGGAGCTTGCCGGGCCGAAGAGAAGACCCCGGTGGTCGTCACCGAGAGCAAGGGTGATGACGGCGTCTGGGGCGCATCTGGAACACGAGGCACCGGAGCGTCAGCCAGCTGTCGAAGTCGGCCCGTACTCCGACTTCGCGGCCTTCGACGTCCGCCCTCTGTCCTCCCCAGCAGCCCCCCTACGCCAGCCGCCCAAGGAGACGACCCCGGGGAGTTCACGGAGCCCGGCGCGGACGATGGGGCCGCCGGTGCCACACGGAGCTGCGACCGACGCCTAGTCGGACCCGTCATCCCGGCGGCTGCTCCCCTCGTCGTCGCTGTCGCTCCCCTCCTCGTCACTCTCGCTCGAGGAGGAGCCTTCGCTGTCGGAGGAGCTATCTTCGCAGCACCGGGCCCGGATGCCGGAGCCCCAGAAGGCCTTGACGGAGAGGAGGTCCTCCCCCACCAGCTTAAAGTGGAGGATGAACCCCTCCGTCAAGCTGTGGATCCGGGCGAACGTCTTCCACCCGCGGCCCAGACACACCACGCCGGGGGCTCGGGACTCGACGTGGACCCGCGTCCCACTGATCCCGCAGCCCCTCATGCGCAGGTTCAGCGTCTCAGGCTGCTCCACCTCCAACACGCTCGCGAATGGAGCGGGAAGCCGGAGGTGGCGACGAGGCGCCCGGCGCAGCCTGATAGTGAACTCACAGGGGTCGTCCCCGAGATGGACCGCGGGAAGGAACGGAGCCGCTGGCGGAGGCAAGGACGGCGCACCGATCCGTCCGCCCCGAGCGCCTCGGCCCCGTCCACGACCTCGTCCGCGACCTCGCCCTCTCCCTCTTCCCCTGACGACCGGCTCCGCCGCCGCGGACGCAAGGGGAGGAGGGGCGCGTTGCCTAGCAGACACCCTCGCGGCAACCGAAGAAGAACCAGGGTTCCCCCCCTCCATCGCAGGTGGGGGAAGGAAACCAGAAGCAGAAGGAGGAAGGAGATGGAGTGCGGATTTCCGTTGCCCCCTTTCGCTCCTTATAAAGGGGCGGAGTGGGGACGCGGCCGCCTCGCTCCTCCAATAGAAGCGGAGGAAGGGCAGATGACTGGGGCCGACCCACTGCATCGACCCGCGCCGGCCCGACTCCCTGCCTCCGCCGCCGCGACTCCGAGTGCATGAGGACCACGCGGTGGGCGCGCAGGACCGAGGCGACGGGCGGGACGACCTCCCCCCATCCCGTGATTATGGGGAACGGACGCCTCGGAAGCCGCGCCTCACCCCCGTTCGTTTATCGGGCCGCACCTCCCTCCACTTAGGGAGGGAACGGGCGTTTCGCCCCCACGACGCCGCGATAAGCGCGCGCCGCCTGGGGAAGGTGCGACGGATGCGGAGTTAAGGAGCAGCGCGACCAAGGCCACGCGTGCCCGTGCACTGTTAGGGCCTGGCCCAACGACGCTCGGCACCGTGTGTGGCCCAGGCCCGGGGGCTCCTGTCGGTGTATAGTAGGGGTACCTTAGTACCCCAGACTTGTGCACGGGCAGTTGTAGCACCCTGCGGCGAGGCCCGCCCAGGAAGCGCCAAGAGAAGGCCAAGCATTCAAGACAAGGCCCCCGGCAAGAGGAGCTTGCCGGGCCAAGAAGACAAGGCCCCGGCAAGAGGAGCTTGCCGGGACGACTAAGCCCATGTATACCATCCAAGAACAAAGTATACGAGACAGAAGATCGAGACCCCGACAAGAGGAGCTTGTCGGGAAGGCCAAACCCAGGCGCCACGAGAGAAGCCCGCCGCGGCGCGCCATGCGCCCCGGCAAGGCCCGATAGCCGGCAAGCTATCAGGCACAGGAAGACGACCCCCGCGGCAAGCCACTTGCCGCGGCAAATCGCCACCTCAGGGCTGCGCTCCAGCTCACCCGCCCACGCGTCGCTCCGGGGTTTCCCCCAAGGGCACGTGGCGGGGCACCGCGCAGCCTGGGGCATGCGGTGGCATGCAGCCACCACCGTGGCGAGCAGTGGCGCACCTGACGGTCCGCCTCGGTGCTGTCCAGGCGACCGTGACGGGCATTTAATGCCCTTGTCCCCTACCGTCAGAAGTAGGTATGATAACACTGTGCCGCGCTGCATCGCCACTGTTCCCGCGCTGTTACAGCATCCACCCCTTTTACGCTTTTACCCCTCTCTCTTACGTTGACACCTGTCGGTGACCCCTTTGCGCTATAAAAGGAGGCCCGTGTGCAACGTAGAGGGGGTTCAAAAGGTTCGGGGTTCCGGGGTTCGGAGATGGGCAATCCAGACAGCCATACGCTCGGTGTAGCTAGCTATCCAAGCTCCCGAGCTCCCCAGTTGAATACAACCAAGCAGGAGTAGGGTTTTACGCGTCCATCGCGGCCCGAACCTGGGTAAACCGCCCGTGTGCTCGCTTCGATCTGCTCTCCGTGCTCCCTCCGCCCCCTCACCGAACAACGAAAGGGGCTCTGGCCCCATAGGTGCTCGCGGGGGACGCCGTCCGCCCCGACACTTTGATATACCGAAGACTTTCTGAAGACTTTGAAAGTGAAGAAATTGGTGTAACCTTGAAGACTTCGTATTCATTCGAGGAACATGAAGCGTGAAGACTTTTGTTTTCGTAGTTTCATTTTCTCTTTCTTGAGTCATAGGAAACACCGTACTGTTAAAGGGGGTCGAGGAAATACTAAGGAAAAATTTCCATTTGATTCTCAACTCAAATCCTACACCTACCAATCCCTTCGAGTGAAGCCATTGGAAATCTCATACAGTTCAGTCAATTTCTTCAGTGACAGAGACGCAGTTCTTCTGTT
The DNA here is from genome assembly GCA_032464435.1 of Aegilops umbellulata. Classification (NCBI taxonomy): domain Eukaryota; kingdom Viridiplantae; phylum Streptophyta; class Magnoliopsida; order Poales; family Poaceae; genus Aegilops; species Aegilops umbellulata. The sequence continues at coordinate 327,881,579 of CP136056.1, read as the reverse complement.
CACTGAGGAATTTGTTCTGACTGAGGAGTTAGGAATTCGCCAGTGCGGATTGCCTACATAGTGAGGAACATGATAGCCCTAAGGAATTTGTACCTCAAAATTCCGACCGTTGCTGTGCGACGCGCCAGCTGTCCCAAAATATCTTATCCATCCAACGGTCATATCATTGAAGGGCATTTATGTCTTATCATGTCGGGCTGCTCCCTAGGCTATAAATAGCCACCCCTACAACCACTAGCTGGTTGGCTGCTCCAAGAGAAACTGACACTTGTCATTTGAGAGCAACCCATCCTCCGAGGACTTTGAGCGAAAATCATCAAGTGAGGAAAATCCAAACCCAAACCCAAACACCTACAAACCCTAAGTGATTGAGCATCACTGAAGAGATTGATCCTGCGTGGATTCGATGCTTGTTACCTTTGAAGACTGTGCTTCTTCCAGACGGTTAGGCATCATGGTCTAGAGCATCCAAGAGGAATTGTGGATCACAGAGTGACCGAGTTTGTCAAGGTTCGGAAGTCACCTGAAGACTTACCTCGAGTGATTGGACAAGGACTGTGTGTCCTTAGTTCAAGGAGAATACGGTGAGGACTTGGTGTCCCGAGCTACGTGCTCAGGACTGGGTGTCCGGGACTGTGTGTCCTCGAGTTTAAATACTCAGCCGCTCCAACCAGATGTACAACTGAAACAACAGTTGGAACTGGTCTACCAAATCATTGTCTTTCACCAAGCTTACTGGTTCCATTTCCTCAACTCTTTCATTTCCTCAGTATTGTGCTGCTTGTTTATCATATCTGTGTTTGAAGACTTTAACTGAAGACTTTCTCAATTTCCTCAGTTCAAATTCTTCATTCTGTTTGTCTTCATCTTGTGTTATCCTGTGTTTACGCTTTCTGTACTCTGTGCTAGTCTTCATTTCATCAGGATGACCATGCTTGTGTTCTGCTTTGTTTTCATCTGAGTACTTATTCCGCTGATAGTAGTTCTTCGCTAAGGAATTTCCTCACTAGCAAATTCCTCAGTGAAGAATTTCATAAAAATCGCCTACTCACCCCCCTCTAGTCGATATAACGCACTTTCAATTGGTATCAGAGCAAGGTACTCCCTTGTTCTGTGTGATTTTGGTTTAACTGCCTGGAGTTTTAGTTATGTCGACCGCAGGTATGATCAAGGTCTCTGCTGGGTGTCCTACCTTCGATGGGACGGACTACCCCTACTGGAAGAATAAGATGCGAATGCATATTGAGACAATTGATAATGATCTCTGGTATGTTGTGGAAAATGGTGTTCCCTCAGTCACACCTTCTCTAAATGCTGCTGATGTGAAGAGATTCAAGCAACTCGACTCTCAAGCGAAGAATATCATATGTGGCCATTTGAGCAAAGGACAGTATGGAAGAGTGAGTGCTTTGGAGACTGCTAAGCTTATCTGGGATAGGCTGTCCAAAGTCAATGAAGGAGTTTCAACTCAGCATGACTGTCGAGTTGATGTTCTTCGCAATCTCTTCAACCGCTTCAAAAGACTCGACAATGAAAATGTTCAGCAAACCTTCGATCGCCTCACTGACATCTCAAATGAGCTTCAAGCACTTGGTGCCACTGACATCACCGACCATGAGGTGGTGAAGAAATTGTTGAGGTCGCTTGATTCCTCATTTGATACTCTGGCACTGATGATACAAGAGCGTGCTGATTACAAGTCACTTGACCCCGCTGATATCCTCGAGAGGCTAAATACTCATGAGTTCCAGCTTGCTGAAAAGAGAGATCTCTATGGTTCAAGCTATGGCAGATCACGTGCACTAAAGGCCAAGGCAATATCAGAATTCAAAGATGAAGACTCTGGTAGCATCCTTGGTGACCCTGAAGAACTAAGTCATGATCTAGCGCTACTTGTGAAGAAATTCCAAAAGTTCTCAAGACGTGGTCGCTTTGGAAGACCCTCAAAGAGCAATGATTCCTCATCCAGTGACTACAAGAGAAGGCTTTGTCACAAGTGCAAGAAGCCTAGACACTACTGAGGGAGTCCTGGATTAGGGGGTGTTCGGATAGCCGGACTATACCTTCAGTCGGACTCCAGGACTATGAAGATACAAGATTGAAGACTTCATCCTGTGTCCGGAAGGATCTTTTCTTGGCGTGGAAGGCAAGCTAGGTGTGCGGATATTCAAGATCTCCTACCATTGTAACCGACTCTGTGCCCTAACCCTATCCGGTGTCTATATAAACCGGAGGGTTGTAGTCTGTAGAACAACCATCATCATACACAATCATACCATAGGCTAGCTTCTAGGGTTTAGCCTCCTTGATCTCGTGGTAGATCCACTCTTGTACTACCCATATCATCAATATTAATCTAGCAGGAGTAGGGTTTTACCTCCACCGAGAGGGCCCAAACCTGGGTAAAATAAAGTGTCCCTTGTCTCCTGTTACCATCCGACCTTGACGCATAGTTCGGGACCCCCTACCCGAGATCCGCCGGTTTTGACACCGACATTGGTGCTTTCATTGAGAGTTCCTCTGTGTCGTCGCTTTTAGGCCCGATGGCTCCTTTGATCATCAACAACGATGAGGTCCAGGGTGAGGTTTTCCTCCCCGGACAAATCTTCGTCTTCGGCGGCTTCGCTCTGCGGGCCAATTCGCTTGGTCATCTGGAGCAGATCGAAAGCTACGCCTCTGGCCATCAAGTCAGGTTTGGAAGCTTAAACTACACGGCAGATATCCGTGGAGACTTGATCTTCGATGGGTTCGAGCCACAACCAAGCGCGCCGCACTATTTCGAGGGGCATGATACGGCTCTACCTCCGAATAGTACCCTGGAGGCCGCACACGCTCCGACCCCGATCTCTGATTCGGAGCCCGCTGCGTTCTTCGAGGATGAACGGTTGGACGTCACCTCGGGGGCTGCGATCTCAAAGGCGATCAAGCCGAACGCCAGCCCCGCACTCCGCACGGCCCATGACTCCAAGGAGTCGGATTCTTCTCCGAACTCCGGGCCTTCCGCGCCCCCGCCGATCGAATCTGATTGGGCGCCTGTAATGGAGTTCACCGCCGCGGACATCATTCAGTGCTCACCTTTCGGTGATATCCTGAATTCTCTCAAGTCTCTCTCTTTATTAGGAGAGCCCAGGCCGGACTATGGTCTGTGAGGTTGGGATTCGGACGACGAAGAAATTCAAACCCCACCCACCACCCACTTAATAGCCACTGTCGATGATTTAACCGACATACTTGACTTCGGATCCGAAGACTTCGGCGGTATGGACGACGAAGACGGAGACGAACTAGGACCAGCACCTATAGGGCACTGGACCTCCACCCCACCTAACGATGTATTCATGGTGGATACGCCTATAGGAAACGACAACGAGGAAAAAGGGGGTGAAAAAAGGGGTAAACCCTCCGAAAAGCAGTCAAAGCAGCGACGTAGACGACAAGCCAAGCCCCGCCTCGATCAAGACCCAGCCGTAGAGCAGGATGAGTCGGTAGACGACGAGCATGCCTCAGAGCAGCCGTCCGAACAGGGCAACACAGATAGAGAGGACAGACAGCCCTGCCCCGGCCATAACAGAACTCCGGACGATCTCACGCCGGATAACGGAGCAGAAGAATCTCCACGAAAGGCTCGTTGCCACAGCACGCAGCCTGAAAAAAGTAGAAGCGGAAGCTAAAGACGGCAGAAGATGCACTCAGAACAAGATGGAGCAACGTAATCAAGACCGCAGATAAATACAGCGGCAGCCGCCGCACCAAAAGCTATCCGAAGAGAAAACTACTGCCCGAATTCGACCAGGAGGCCCTAGAGCCCCCACATTTAAAAAATAAAAAGGCCACACGGTCGGATAAACGACCCCATGGCTACCATAAAACGGCAAGCGGCGCCGCACTCAAGGCGGCATGCGACCCAATTAAACACTCGCATCATGGCCCAGCCAGGTCCATTTACGGGCCAAGAAAGCAAGCTCTCACAAGCAATGCAAAAAATCCATCATCAGAATCCGGCACACCCAAATACAGGGGCGCCGCACACCCCCTATGTTTCACCGATGAGGTCTTGGAATATGAATTTCTAGAGGGATTCAAACCCGTCAACATAGAGGCGTACGATGGAACAACAGACCCTGGAGTCTGGATCGAGGATTATATCCTCCACATACATATGGCTAGAGGAGATGATCTCCACGCCATAAAATATTTACCCCTTAAGCTTAAAGGGCCAGCCCGGCACTGGCTTAAAAGCCTTCCCGAAAACACAATTGGAAGTTGGGAAGAGCTCGAGGATGCTTTCCGAGCAAACTTTCAAGGGACCTATGTTCGCCCCCCGGACGCAGACGATCTCAGTCACATAACTCAGCAGCCCGGAGAATCAGCTCGACAGTTCTGGAACAGATTCCTCACTAAAAAGAATCAGATAATGGATTGTCCGGACGCCGAAGCCCTAGCAGCTTTCAGGCATAATGTCCGAGACGAATGGCTCGCCAGACACCTCGGCCAGGAAAAGCCAAGAACAATGGCCGCACTCACAAGCCTCATGACCCGCTTTTGCGCAGGAGAGGACAGCTGGTTGGCACGATGTAGCCCCAGCGACCCAAGTACATCAGAAATCAGGGATGGAAACGGAAAACCGCGACGAAATAAGGATCGTCGCAGAATCAAAGGAAAAAGTCCTAAGAGCACGGCAGTCAATGCCGGATTCAAAAGCTCATGGCAAAATCAGACAAAACCACCCCCTCAGGATAATAGGGATGATCCGTCCAGCTTATATAGAATCCTGGACAGAATATGTCAGATACACAGTACTCCTGGGAAGCCTGCCAATCACACCCACAAAGATTGTTGGGTTTTTAAACAATCCGGACAGCTTAACGCCGAACACAAGGGGCTCGATACACCAAGTGAAGAAGAGGACGAACCCCAAAGGCAGAATACCAGGAAACAAAAGAACTTCCCGCAAGAAGTCAAAATAGTGAACTCACTTCACGTAACAAAACGTGTGGCACCCATAAAGGTACGCACAATCAAACCTACCCCTCAGGAGTCCCGCCACTGGTCACTAAAGCCAATCATTTTTTATCAGCTAGATTATTCTAGAAATATCAAAAACGCAGGCCAGACTGCCCTAATACTGGATCCAATAATCGATGGATTCTGGTTTACCAATGTCCTTATGGACAGCGGCAGTGGATTAAACCTGATATATCAGGATACAATCCACCGCATGGGCATAAACCCAGCAAGAATCCGCCACAGCAAAACCTCCTTTCAAGGGGTAGCACCAGGCCCGGACACCCATTGTATGGGTTTTCTCCGGCTTGTAGTCATATTCGGCTCTGCCAATAACTTTCGTCGCGAAAAGCTGACCTTCCATGTAGTCCCGTTTTCAAGTCTCTATCAAGCACTAATGGGACGCGGAGCTTTCGCTCGCTTTAACGCAATACCGCATTATGCATCTCTCACGCTTAAGATGCTCGGTCCTCGAGGCATCATCTCTTTAAAGGGAGCGCACTAAAATACGCCTCCTCCAAATGGAGGATTGCGCGGCCGCTTAAACAGCCGCACAATAAAGTGGCCTCGCCAGCCAAAGGACTCCTTTATAAGTCATTAAAGGCCACGGACCCGGACTCAACGAGTTCGGCACAAGTCCATCATTAACGCAGGCTTAGTACGCCATATACCCCCATACCAGGGGCTGTACGCAGAGACAATAAAACTCAACCTTATATATTCTTTACTTTATATTTTGTTTATTATCCTTTTTGTTCCGCACGACCCATTTTTCAATTTAGTTCCTCTCTTTTACAGATGAACGTCGTGCGGCGCCCGTCCAGGACACGGCACAGCGGAGACACAGGCGCAGACGTGCAGTAGGGACCCGTCCTAAAGGATTCTTTTTAGATTAAGACCCTGCGTAAACCTTTTTTACTGTCTCTTGCTGCTATACATCCCCTGGTTTTTTCTTTTCTGCTATAACCAAGGAGGAGGCTGGCGTTTTGGCATGTGGCCACGCCAGAATTCTTGCTCGTACCTGGACATTAAGAGCTCTTTTCTTTTGTTTAAGGGTGTTGTTTTACACGCACTCACAAAGACCGAACACCTTAGGGAGTGTTCAGCGTCGTGAGTTTTGGCACTATATGCATCAGCTCCGAATCATGATTTTGGTCACATGTTGGGTTGCCCGGCTCCTGTGTTCCGCTACCTTACGTTCCGCTCTATCGGCTAAGGTAGCACCAGGAGAACTACTGCGATTATGGTTCAGGGGCTACTGAGGGAGTCCTGGATTAGGGGGTGTTCGGATAGCCGGACTATACCTTCAGCCAGACTCCAGGACTATGAAGATACAAGATTGAAGACTTCGTTCCGTGTCCGGAAGGATCTTTTCTTGGCGTGGAAGGCAAGCTAGGTGTGCGGATATTCAAGATCTCCTACCATTGTAACCGACTCTGTGTAACCCTAACCCTATCCGGTGTCTATATAAACCGGAGGGTTGTAGTCCGTAGAACAACCATCATCATACACAATCATACCATAGGCTAGCTTCTAGGGTTTAGCCTCCGTGATCTCGTGGTAGATCCACTCTTGTACTACCCATATCACCAATATTAATCTAGCAGGAGTAGGGTTTTACCTCCACCGAGAGGGCCCGAACCTGGGTAAAATAAAGTGTCCCTTGTCTCCTGTTACCATCCGACCTTGACGCACAGTTCGGGACCCCCTACCCGAGATCCGCCGGTTTTGACACCGACAACTACATTCAAGATTGTCCTCAGTGGGAAAAGGAATCAAAGAAGAAGAAATACAAGGATTACAGTTCTGATGATGCGAAGAAAAAGAAGAAATCCTCAAAGTCTTCATCATCAAAATCCTCGAAGTCTTCGTCTCACAAGAAGAGCAGCTCCAAGAAGGCTCAGGCATTCATTGGCAAGGAAATGGACTCTGAGGCTGAATCTGAAGAAAATGAGGACGAAGAGGAGTCTGATGATTCCGAGTCTGGTGTGGCGAGCCTAGCCCTCGCCACTGCATTCGTCAGCAAGTCCATCATCACCTCTGAAGAAAGTGATCTCACACACAAGGCTAATGAAGGCAGTGATGACTACGCTCCCACCTATTGCTTCATGGCAAAAGGTGCCAAGGTACTCAAATATGCCTCCTCTGAATCTAGTGAGGATGAATCTGATGAAAATCTTAAGCCTAGCTACTCTAAACATGCTAAATTGATGGGCAACAACAAAAGGCTTTTGAAAAGGTTCAAAACTGAAGCGACCCGACCCGAATGGGACAAGTCTCTGTGCTTACGTGTCATCCCTGGATCGGTATGCTGACACACACAGTACTCGAAGGATTTATAACAGAGGTAAATCACATGTATAAAGTAACGTAAATATTATTACCTCAATCCAATATAGCGGAAGCAACAAGGTTGTGGATTCCCATCAACACCAATGGCAAAGTTGAGTGTAGAAATCATAACCCTAACGTATCACTTACTCGTCGTAAGAAAACCTGCAACATGAGAAGTTGCAGCCCGAAACGGGTCAGTACATTGAATGTACTGGCAAATTCACACCATAGAGAAAATGATGAACAATGGCTATCACTACATGCATATATGGCTGGTGGAAAAGCTCTATGGTTATAAGGTTTTTGCGAAAAGCCAATTTTTCCCTACTGCAAAGGAATAATTTTATTTAACTATCATGGTGGTTGTTAAACATTGAGAATGGTTGACAGCATCCTCAATCCCAATTAAAAATAGTCATCAAATAACCCAACAATATTAATTAAAGTAACGTGATGAGATCAACAGGATATCCAAGAACTAGATACTCAAGACGTCCATAACCGGGGACACGACTAATCATGATTAGTTTGTACACTCTGCAGAGGTTTGCGCACTTTTCCCCACAAGTCTCGATCGCCTCCGTTGGATTTCTCGCACTACATGGTGTTTGAGAAACGGATGACCGAGACATAGTCTTTCAGAAGCGCTAGCACCTTACGTTGGATAGACCGGTACACCTACTTTCCCCTACATCTGCTAGTCTACCCTGTAAGAGTTCGCACAACTTAGTCAACTATGCCAGAGCCCATAATGGCTTGTGGCTGCACACGGAAGTTTCTAGCATGAATAATCTTATGATCCCTTTGAGCCTGGGTGGCGGTCCATAAAAAAACAGGCAAGTCCTGGAATACCCAGGTGCCTAGACAGGCAAGTCCTGGAATACCCAGGTGCCTCAATCCACCCAGATGTGTGTTTAAGTTGCCACCTTAAGTAAACCATTAATTAACAATCTCACATCTGTCATGAAATACTCTCAAAACCCAATCCACGTCTACGAGCATAGCATGGCAATATAAGCATAACGTAAAAGTAACTCCCAAGGGTTTGATAATAAATAGGTAATAGGTACTACCTCATCTACTTCCCATCCCACAATTTAATTAGATCCTAATCATGCAATGTTTGAGGATTGATCTAATGCAATAAAACTGGGTATGAAAAGGGTTATGATCAAAGTGTGAACTTGCCTTGCTGATGATTCGCGAAACCTAGAGATTCGAAGTAACAGGCGGCGCACTCCGGGTATTCTATCACAGACAAACAAACAAGCATACAATACTCATCTAGTGCGCAGGTAAAACTCAAATAAGAGATCTAACCAGAAAGTTCAACTTAAGAACCCTGGTTTGCAAAAAGAATCAAATCGAACGAAGCAAAAGAAATCAAACGGCGAAAGAAATCAATTTTGTTCTATTAATCTGAATCTAAGTCAAATTTTACAGTAGCAAAAACTTGTTTCAGTTGATTATTCCGAAAGAGGGTTTCGAGACGAAACTCCAGGCGCTTGAATCGCCTGATTCCGATAAACGAGCGAAAAGTTATACTAAAACGAAAATTGGATCAGAAATCGCGATCAGAAAATAACCGCGGAAAATCCGACGAAAAAGAAAAACGATGAACAGATAAATCGTTAATTAATCTTAATCCGAAAATTAATTTTAAAAATAATTAAAAATAATAAAATAATAAAATAATAATAATAATAAAATAATCGAAAATAATTTCGTCAATATATATATATATATATTTTATTATTTTATTTTTAAAAAATTGGCACGGATTACGAGGCGGCGGCGAACTCCGGCGGCGGCGGCGGCGAACTCCGGCGGCGGCGGCGGCTCCTAGGGTTTGGGGCGCGGGCACGGGCTCGGGTGGGCTGGTGGGGGGGGGGGGGGCTCGGGGCGGTATATAAAGGCGTCCCGGGCGGAGTCCCGCTCGGGTACGGCTCGTAGGTCGGTTTCCTTTTTTTTTTACATTTAGCCACACAAACCAAAATAAAACAAAATAAACAGAAACATTATATAGGCATATAATATATCATTTTCTACAACGTGAACATTTTTGTAATGCCAAATAAAATCCACGTAAATTCAGATAATTCAAAGAGTGCTACTAGTCTATTAAAATCCAACAAAAATCATTTTAAAAATACCAAAATGATTCTAAATTAATTTTTCTCCAATTTTCTGTTGTAGGGAATCATGTTACCCTAATTTCCATGTATTTTATTTTTGGAGAAAAATAAATTGAATAAAACTCAAATAACTCCAAATTGAAAATAAATTCAAAAGAACTTTGAATTTAATTCTTTGATACTCCCAACTCATATTTCATATATTTTGAAGAAGTCATATTATCTTCTCTCGTGAAAATCATTGAGTTGCGTAAAGTTTCGGAATTGGAAATATTTTCAAATGCAATCCAAATATTTTCAACACCCCTTGTCATTTAAATAAATGGAAGAAGTCATGTCATCTTCTCTCCGGGGTTTTGTGATGAAAATAATTTGAGTTCACGGAGATCATAAAATGAAAAATGAAAGTTTGGGAAAGTCCTTTTATTCCCTCTCATTTAACTTTCAAAAAGTTTCGAATTTCACTCAATCAATCACACAACAATCAGACAAACATTCAATCTATCTATTTATTATAACATTCCAAAATTTAGAATTTTGGGATGTTACAAACCTACCACCCTTAAAATGAATCTCGTCCTCGAGATTCGGAGAGGCTAGCAAGAAGTAGGTTAGGGTTTGGGGGTCTTCTTAAAATCCATCGATCGTCTTCGGGGTCTGGGGTGCTACCACCCTTAGAAACATGGTTACGGTTCCATCAAAACACATATACTCCATCCTTATTCTTGACGGGGTGGGTCTTCTCAAATTCTCGGGAAAATTCCTTCTCTGGCTCTTCCGGTAGTGGCATAACCTGTACCACAATTCTTTTGTCCTTTCCTCTTGGTAAGGTTATTCCAAGATTGGTTCTTCTTAGCTGACGGGTCTGGCGCCAATACTAAACAACTATCGATATCTCATGGTGGTCAACAATTTATGGTTTGTCCTGCAGGAAATGGGTCTGGTTGATCCTCACCGTATAACTATTGGGGAACGTAGTAATTTCAAAAAAATTCCTACGCACACGCAAGATCATGGTGATGCATAGCAACGAGAGGGGAGAGTGTTGTCTACGTACCCTCGTAGACCGAAGCGGAAGCGTTGACACAACGTAGAGGAAGTAGTCGTACGTTCTCCTCGCGATCCAACCGATCACAGCACCGTTACTCCGGCACCTCCGAGTTCTTGGCACACGTTCAGCTCGATGACGATCCCCGGGCTCCGATCCAGCAAAGCGTCGGGGAAGAGTTCCGTCAGCACGACGGCGTGGTGACGATCTTGATGTGTTACCGGCGCAGGGCTTCGCCTAAGCACTGCAACGATATTACCGAGGTGGAATTTGGTGGAAGGGGGCACCGCACACGGCTAAAGAACGATCCGTAGATCAACTTGTGTGTCTTTGGGGTGCCCCCTGCCCCCGTATATAAAGGAGCCAAGGGGGAGGGGCTGGCCGGCCAACTCTGGTGCGCCAGGAGAGTCCTACTCCCTCTGGGAGTAGGATTCCCCCCCCCCCAATCCTAGTTGGACTAGGATTCTCCAAGGGGGAGAGAGAGAGAGAGGGGAGCCCACCTCTCCTAGTCCTAATAGGACTAGGGGAAGGGGGGAGGCGCGCAGCCCCTAGAGCAGCCCTCTCACCTCTCCTCCAAGGCCCATGTTGGCCCATTATGCTCCCGGGGGGTTCCGGTAACCCTCCCGGTATTCCGGTAAAATCCTGATTTCACCTGGAATGCATCCGATGTCCAAACATAGGCTTCCAATATATAATTCTTTATGTCTCGACCATTTCGAGACTCCTCGTCACGGCCGTGATCACATCCGGGACTCCGAACTCATTCGGTACATCAAAATGCATAAACTCATAATAACTGTCATCGTAACGTTAAGCGTGCGGACCCTACGGTTCGAGAACAATGTAGACATGACCGAGACACGTCTCCGGTCAATAACCAACAGCGGGACCTGGATGCCCATATTGGCTCCTACATATTCTACGAAGATCTTTATCGGTCAGACCGCATAACAACATACGTTGTTCCCTTTGTCATCGGTATGTTACTTGCCCGAGATTCGATCGTCGGTATCCAATACCTAGTTCAATCTCGTTACCGGCAAGTCTCTTTACTCGTTCTGTAATACATCATCTTGCAACTAACTCATTGGTTGCAATGCTTGCAAGGCTTTATGTGATGTGCATTACCGAGAAGGCCCTGAGATACCTTTCCGACAATCGGAGTGACAAATCCTAATCTCGAAATACGCCAACCCAATATGTTCCTTCGGAGACACCTGTAGAGCACCTTTATAATCACCCAGTTACGTTGTGACGTTTGGTAGCACACAAAGTGTTCCTACGGTAAATGGGAGTTGCATAATCTCATAGTTAAAGGAACATGTATAAGTCATGGATAAAAGCAATAGCAACATACTAAACGATCGGGTGCTATGCTAATGGAATGGGTCATGTCAATCAGATCATTCAACTAATGATGTGATCTCGTTAATCAAATAACAACTCTTTGTTCATGGCTAGGAAACATAACCATCTTTGATTAATGAGCTAGTCAAGTAGAGGCATACTAGTGACACTCTGTTTGTCTATGTATTCACACATGTATTATGTTTCCAGTTAATACAATTCTAGCATGAATAATAAACATTTATCATGATATAAGGAAATAAATAATAACTTTATTATTGCCTCTAGGGCATATTTCCTTCAGTCTCCCACTTGCACTAGAGTCAATAATCTAGTTCACATCGCCATGTGATTTAATAGCAATAGTTCACATCACCATGTGATTAACACCCATAGTTTACATCGATATGTGACCAACACCCAAAGGGTTTACTAGATTCAGTAATCTAGTTCACATCGCTATGTGATTAACACCCAAAGAGTACTACGGTGTGATCATGTTTTGCTTGTGAGAGAAGTTTAGTCAACGGGTCTGCCACATTCAGATCCGTTATGTATTTTGCAATTTTCTATGTCTACAATGCTCTGCACGGAGCTACTTTAGCTAATTGCTCCCACTTTCAATATGTATCTAGATTGAGACTTAGAGTCATCTAGATTAGTGTCAAAACTTGCATCGACGTAACCTTTTTACGACGAACCTTTTTGTCACATCCATAATCGAGAAACATATCCTTATTTTACTAAGGATAATTTTGACCGATGTCCAGTGATCTACTTCCTAGATCACTATTGTACTCCCTTGCTTAACACAGTGTAGGGTATACAATAGATCTGGTACATAGCATGGCATACTTTATAGAATCTATGGCTGAGGCATAGGAAATGACTTTCATTCTCTTTCTATCATCTGCCGTGGTCGAGCTTTGAGTCTTACTCAATTTCACACCTTGTAATACAGGCAAGAACTCTTTCTTTGACTGTTCCATTTTGAACTACTTCAAAATTCTTTCAAGGTATGTACTTATTGAAAAACTTATCAAGCGTCTTGATCTATCTCTATAGATCTTGATGCTCAATATGTAAGCAGCTTCACCGAGGTCTTTCTTTGAAAAACTCCTTTCAAATACTCCTTTATGCTTTACAGAATAATTCTACATTATTTCCGATCAATAATATGTCATTTACATATACTTATCAGAAATGCTGTAGTGCTCCCACTCACTTTCTTGTAAATACAGGCTTCACCGCAAGTCTGTATAAAACTATATGCTTTGATCAACTTATCAAAGCGTATATTCCAACTCCGAGATGCTTGCACCAGTCCATAGATGGATCGCTGGAGCTTGCATATTTTGTTAACACCTTCAGGATCGACAAAACCTTCTAGTTGCATCGTATACAACTCTTCTTTAATAAATCCATTAAGGAATGTAGTTTTGTTTATCCATTTGCCAGATTTCATAAAATGCGGCAATTGCTAACATGATTCGGACAGACTTAAGCATAGATACGAGTGAGAAACTCTCATCGTAGTCAATACTTTGAACTTGTCGAAAAACCTTTTTTTCGACAATTCTAGCTTTGTAGATAGTAACACTACTATCAGTGTCCGTCTTCCTCTTCAAGATCCATTTATTTTCTTTGGCTTGCCGATCATCGGGCAAATCCATCAAAGTCCATACTTTGTTCTCATACATGGATCATATCTCAGATTTCATGGCCTCTAACCATTTCGCGGAATCTGGGCTCATCATCGCTTCCTCATAGTTCGCAAGTTCGTCATGGTCTAGTAATCATGACTTCCAGAACAGGATTACCGTACCACTCTGGTGCGGATCTCACTCTAGTTTACTTACGAGATTCGGTAGTAACTTGATCTTGAAGTTACATGATCATCATCATTTAGCTTCCTTACTAATTGGTGTAGTAGTCACAAGAACAGATTTCTGTGATGAACTACTTTCCAATAAGGGAGAAGGTATAATTACCTTATCAAGTTTTCTACTTTCCTCCCACTCACTTGTTTCGAGAGAATCTCCTTCTCTAGAAAGGATCCATTCTCAGCAACGAATATCTTGCCTTCGGATCTGTGATAGAAGGTGTACCCAACAGTCTCCTTTGGGTACCTATGAAGACACATTTCTCTGATTTGGGTTTGAGCTTATCAGGATGAAACTTTTTCACATAAGCATCGTAACCCCAAACTTTAAGAAACGACAACTTTGGTTTCTTGCCAAACCACAGTTTATTTTGTGTCGTCTCAACGGACTTTAGATGGTGCCCCTTTTAACGTGAATGCAGCTGTCTCTAATGCATGATCCCAAAATGATATTGGTAAATCGGTAAGAAACATCATAGATTGTACTATATCCAATAAAGTACGGTTATGACGTTCGGACACACCATTATGCTGTGGTGTTCCAGGTGGCATGAATTTGTGAAACTATTCCACATTGTTTTAATTGAAGACCAAACTCGTAACTCAAATATTTGTCTCCGCGATCAGATCGTAGAAACCTTATTTTCTTGTCACGATGATTTTCACTTCACTCTAAAATTCTTTGAACTTTTCAAACGTTTCAGACTTATGTTTCATCAATTAGATATACCCATATCTGCTCAAATCATCTATGAAGGTCAGAAAATAATGATACTTGTCGCGAGCCTTAATATTCATCGGACCATATACATCAGTATGTATGATTTCCAACAAATCTGTTGCTTGCTCCATTGTTCCGGAGAACGGCGTTTTTAGTCATCTTGCCCAAGAGGCATGGTTCGCAAGCATCAAGTGATTCATAATCAAGTGATTCCAAAATCCCATCAGCATGGAGTTTCTTCATGCGCTTTACACCAATATGACCTAAACGGCAGTGCCACAAATAGGTTGCACTATCATTATTAACTTCGCATATTTTTGGTTTCAATATCATGAATATGTGTATCACTGCGATCGAGATCCAATGAACTATTTTCATTGGTGTGTATGACCATAGAAGGTTTTATTCATGTAAACAGAACAACAATTGTTCTCTAACTTAAATGAATAACTGTATTGCAATTAACATGATCAAATCATATTCATGCTCAACGCAAACACCAAATAACACTTATTTAGTTTCAACACTAATCCCGAAAGTATAGGGAGTGTGTGATGATGATCATATCAATCTTGGAACCACTTCCAACACACATCGTCACCTTGCCCTTTAACTAGTCTTTGTTCATTCTGCAACTCCCGTTTCGAGTTACTAAATTTTAGCAACTGAACTAGTACCAAATACTAAGGGGTTGCTATGAACACTAGTAAAGTACACATCAATAACATGTATATCAAATATACTTATGTTCACTTTGCCATCCTTCTTATCCGCCAATCACTTGGGGTAGTTCCGCTTCCAGTGACCAGTCCCTTTGCAGTAGAAGCACTTAGTTTCAGGCTTAGGACCATACTTGGGCTTTTTCACTTGAGCAGCAACTTGCTTGCCGTTCTTCTTGAAGTTCCCCTTCTTTCCTTTTGCCCTTTTCTTGAAACTAGTGATCTTGTCAACCATCAACACTTGATGTTTTTCTTTGATTTCTACCTTCGCCGATTTTAGCATTGCGAAGAGCTTGGGAATATTTTCCGTTATCCCTTGCATATTATAGTTCATCACGAAGTTCTACTAACTTGGTGATGGTGACTAGAGAATTCTGTCAATCACTATTTTATCTGGAAGATTAACTCCCACTTGATTCAAGCGATTGTAGTACTCAGACTATCTGAGCACATGCTCACTAGTTGAGCGATTCTCCTCCATCTTTTAGCTATAGAACTTGTTGGAGACTTCATATCTCTCAACTCGGGTATTTGCTTGAAATATTAACTTCAACTCCTGGAACATCTCGTATGGTCCATGACGTTCAAAACGTCTTTGAAGTCCCGATTCTAAGCCGTTAAGCATGGTGCACTAAACTATTAAGTAGTCATCATATTGAGCTAGCAAAACGTTCATAACGTCTGCATCTGCTCCTGCAAAAGGTCCGTCACCTAGCGGTGCATCAAGGACAAAATTCTTCTGGGCAGCAATGAGGATAAACCTCAGATTACGGATCCAATCCGCATCATTGCTACTAACATTTTTCAACACAATTTTCTCTAGGAACATATCAAAATAAGCATAGGGAAGCAACAATGCGAGCTACTGATCTACAACATAGATATGCTAATACTATCAGGACTAAGTTCATGATAAATTAAAGTTCAATTAATCATATTACTTAAGAACTCCCACTTAGATAGACATCCCTCTAATCCTCTAAGTGATCACGTGATCCAAATCAACTAAACCATGTCCGATCATCACGTGAGATGGAGTAGTTTCAATGGTGAACATCACTATGTTGATCATATCTACTATATGATTCACGCTCGACCTTTCGGTCTCCGTGTTCCGAGGCCATATCTGTTATATGCTAGGCTCGTCAAGTATAACCTGAGTATTCCGCGTGTGCAACTGTTTTGCACCCGTTGTATTTGAACGTAGAGCCTATCACACCCGATCATCACGTGGTGTCTCAGCACGAAGAACTTTCGCAACGGTGCATACTCAGGGAGAACACTTCTTGATAATTAGTGAGAGATCATCTTATAATGCTACCGTCAATCAAAGCAAGATAAGATGCATAAAAAGATAAACATCACATGCAATCAATATAAGTGATATGATATGGTCATCATCATCTTGTGCTTGTGATCTCCATCTCCGCAGCACCGTCATGATCACCATCGTCACTGGCGCGACACCTTGATCTCCATCGTAGCATCGTTGTCGTCTCGCCAATCTTATGCTTCCACGACTATCACTACCGCTTAGTAATAAAGTAAAACATTACATCGCGATTGCATTGCATACAATAAAGCGACAACCATATGGCTCCTGCCAGTTGCCGATAACTCGGTTACAAAACATGATCATCTCATACAATAAAATTTAGCATCATGTCTTGACCATATCACATCAAAACATGCCCTGCAAAAACAAGTTAGACGTCCTCTACTTTGTTGTTGCAAGTTTTACGTGGCTGCTACGGGCTTAAGCAAGAACTCATCTTACCTACGCATCAAAACCACAACGATAGTTTGTCAAATAGACTCCGTTTTAACCTTCTCAAGGACCGGGCGTAGCCACACTCGGTTCAACTAAAGTTGGAGAGACAGTCTTCCGCAAGCCATCTATGTGCAAAGCACGTCGAGGGAACCGGTCTCGCGTAAGCGTACGCGTAAGGTTGGTCTGGATCGTCTCGTCCAACAATACCGCTGAACCAAAGTATGACATGCTGGTAGGCAGTATGACTTGTATCGTCCACAAGTCACTTGTGTTCTACTCGTGCAAATAACATCAAACCATAAAACCTGGCTCTGATACCACTGTTGGGGAACGTAGTAATTTCAAAAATTTTCCTACGCACACGCAAGATCATGGTGGTGCATAGCAACGAGAGGGGAGAGTGTTGTCTACGTACCCTCGTAGACCGAAGCAGAAGCGTTGACACAACGTAGAGGAAGTAGTCGTACGTTCTCCTCGCGATCCAACCGATCACAGCACCGTTACTCCGGCACCTCCGAGTTCTTGGCACACGTTCAGCTCGATGACGATCCCCGGGCTCCGATCCAGCAAAGCGTCGGGGAAGAGTTCCGTCAGCACGACGGCGTGGTGACGATCTTGATGTGTTACCGGCGCAGGGCTTCGCCTAAGCACTGCAACGATATTACCGAGGTGGAATTTGGTGGAAGGGGGCACCGCACACGGCTAAAGAACGATCCGTAGATCAACTTGTGTGTCTTTGGGGTGCCCCCTGCCCCCGTATATAAAGGAGACAAGGGGGAGGGGCTGGCCGGCCAACTCTGGTGCGCCAGGAGAGTCCTACTCCCTCTGGGAGTAGGATTCCCCCCCCCCCAATCCTAGTTGGACTAGGATTCTCCAAGGGGGAGAGAGAGAGAGGGGCGCCCACCTCTCCTAGTCCTAATAGGACTAGGGGAAGGGGGGGAGGCGCGCAGCCCCTAGAGCAGCCCTCTCACCTCTCCTCCAAGGCCCATGTTGGCCCATTATGCTCCCGGGGGGTTCCGGTAACCCTCCCGGTATTCCGGTAAAATCCTGATTTCACCTGGAATGCATCCGATGTCCAAACATAGGCTTCCAATATATAATTCTTTATGTCTCGACCATTTCGAGACTCCTCGTCATGTCCGTGATCACATCCGGGACTCCGAACTCATTCGGTACATCAAAATGCATAAACTCATAATAACTGTCATCGTAACGTTATGCGTGCGGACCCTACGGTTCGAGAACAATGTAGACATGACCGAGACACGTCTCCGGTCAATAACTAATAGCGGGACCTGGATGCCCATATTGGCTCCTACATATTCTACGAAGATCTTTATCGGTCAGACCGCATAACAACATACGTTGTTCCCTTTGTCATCGGTATGTTACTTGCCCGAGATTCGATCGTCGGTATCCAATACCTAGTTCAATCTCGTTACCGGCAAGTTTCTTTACTCGTTCTGTAATACATCATCTCGCAACTAACTCATTGGTTGCAATGCTTGCAAGGCTTTATGTGATGTGCATTACCGAGAAGGCCCTGAGATACCTTTCCGACAATCGGAGTGACAAATCCTAATCTCGAAATACGCCAACCCAATATGTTCCTTCGGAGACACCTGTAGAGCACCTTTATAATCACCCAGTTACGTTGTGACGTTTGGTAGCACACAAAGTGTTCCTACGGTAAATGGGAGTTGCATAATCTCATAGTTAAAGGAACATGTATAAGTCATGGATAAAAGCAATAGCAACATACTAAACGATCGGGTGCTATGCTAATGGAATGGGTCATGTCAATCAGATCATTCAACTAATGATGTGATCTCGTTAATCAAATAACAACTCTTTGTTCATGGCTAGGAAACATAACCATCTTTGATTAATGAGCTAGTCAAGTAGAGGCATACTAGTGACACTCTGTTTGTCTATGTATTCACACATGTATTATGTTTCCAGTTAATACAATTCTAGCATGAATAATAAACATTTATCATGATATAAGGAAATAAATAATAACTTTATTATTGCCTCTAGGGCATATTTCCTTCAATAACCTACGGTTGGCAAAAGCTGCCTTGTACAAGGGAAAAATTCCTATACCATTCTAGGGTTTAAACAAGGTTTAATATCGTCATCTCTGAACTATAGGTAAGTCACTCAGATTTTCCATCCCACATAGCAAGGCGAATAATAAGAATAAGTCGGTATGGTGATCAGTCCATCCCGCACCCAAATCATTACCTTGTATACGGTTTAGTGAATCTCGCATTCTAACACTCAATCATCCTCACAAGCATTGCAGAATTTCTCTTGTCGACGAACCAAGTTCGGATAAATCCATAGATTCTGTAAGCCAAACAAACATCTATCATTCCTTCCCAACCCTCAGGTTTTGCGTAAACTCCTATAAAATCGTCTATCGATAAAATCATAGCTTCCTCTAGGGTTTTTCCTTCAGCGAGAGTGTGTTTGCTTCTTGGCAGGTCCTGGGGCCTGTGGGTTATGGCCCATCTCATCACTTGTCAACCTTGAACTCATCATCTGGGCAACTGATCATTATTCCATCTTCCAACTTCCAAGTATTCTTAAATCCATCCATTTGTACTGTCTTCCTTCCTTCTATTGGTATCAAACTAGGACATGATTACTCAAACTCATCATGGAATTTCCATTTATCCATATTTCCAACATCATACCTCCTTTATATCCAATAGTAATTCATCTCTTCATCCTCGTGGAATATCCCACATAGCAAGATAAAATTTATACTCATGAATTCCATATTCCACTTCGTGGAACATTATTATCCTTTCCAAGGTCATCAACTTAACATTCTCTCCTGACTCCTTGATCACATTTGGTCCAAACAACTAACGGTCTCCAACTTCATCCCCCACACTCTTGGGGTATCACACATATCGAGACAAAACTAGTAGTTATTTTGTCCGAAATCCACTCAGTGGAGTATCCTTATTATTTTTTTCCAGGGGTCAACGGTTCTTACAGGGTACTACCACCCTTAAAATGTTCCAATATTCCATAGACCATATTTCTCATATCCTCGAAAATGGTCAACATCTTTCCTCATAGAGTGACTCATAAAATCCAAATCAGTACCAACACTGCTAACTTTATTGATTCTCAAATTATTACAATCTCTTGTTTTTCCATTACATGCCTCAACTCAACACCTCAATATAAAGGAAAATGTTCTCACTACTACTATTATATTTATTCTGTTACAAACTCAACTAATTTGTAATGTATTTTATTTTGTTACCCTAATTTCCATGTATTTTATTTTTGGAGAAAAATAAATTGAATAAAACTCAAATAACTCCAAATTGAAAATAAATTCAAAAGAACTTTGAATTTAATTCTTTGATACTCCCAACTCATATTTCATATATTTTGAAGAAGTCATATTATCTTCTTTCGTGAAAATCATTGAGTTGCGTAAAGTTTCAGAATTGGAAATATTTTCAAATGCAATCCAAATATTTTCAACACCCCTTGTCATTTAAATAAATGGAAGAAGTCATGTCATCTTCTCTCCGGGGTTTTGTGATGAAAAATAATTTGAGTTCACGGAGATCATAAAATGAAAAATGAAAGTTTGGGAAAGTCCTTTTATTCCCTCTCATTTAACTTTCAAAAAGTTTCGAATTTCACTCAATCAATCACACAACAATCAGACAAACATTCAATCAATCTATTTATTATAACATTCCAAAATTTAGAATTTTGGGATGTTACAAAAACATGCTAGACAAAAGTGATGATATGTTGGGTGAAGAAATGGATCGCACTAAAGCCTTAACGGAAAATCTTCAAAGACTTCAGACCAGGTTTGACAACCTTCAAGGTCATCATATCACTCTCTTGTCCGATCACGGGAAGCTTTCTTATGAATTTCTTCAAAAGAAGCAAGATCTTGAGAAGCTAAGAGCGAGTTATGAAGATCTTCAGAAGGAGCATGATTCATTACTCGCTCAACAAATCAGCGCTGCTCAGGAAGAATTTATTCCTCCATGTTTGAAATGCATTGAACGAGAATCTGCTAATTCCTCACCTGAATGTTCAAATGCTTCTAATGTTACAAATTCTTTACCTGCCTATGCTATCACTAATTCCTCATCTGAGGACATTGCTAGTATCACTGACAATGCAGGGCTGAAGGAATTGTACATGACAGGCATGTACAAAAGCCTCAAACGGCATCCGACTCTTTGTGATGTGCTTAAAAAGCAGATCCTCAACAGGAACCCTAGGAAAGAGGGTATTGCCTTTGAGAGGAAACTCAATGCTGATGGTACATATTGGAAGCCTGAGCAGTACCCCAAAACCTCATGGGTTGCTGCAAAGGGACCTCCAGTTGATCCATCTTATTTATCTGGTTATACATGTGAATCTTCTCATTCTACTGATGAGTCATTTGACTCCAACTATAAACTGTTCAAAAATCAAAATGGTGAAGTATTTGCTAGATATGTTGGCACTAACTGCAGGAATGGTTCCCATATGAAGAAAATCTGGGTTCCCAAAAGGTGCCTTGAAAGTCTTCAGGTGAATGTCCTCATGACACCACCTGTGAAGAATAGGAACCCCAGATCAAATTCTTCATATGGATCCAAGTCCTCAAGGGGATCAAATTCCTCACATGGATCAAAGTCCTCACATGAACATCATCGTGCTAACAACTCTGTTTCGCAGGGAAGAGCCAAGGGCTATGAATATCAGCATTATTCTTCTAATTATTATGTTCATAAGTCCTCGAAGAATTTCTCTACTTACTCATATGCTTACCCTAACCACTCTTATGTGAAACAAAATGGTTTGGCCTCCATGCCACCATTCTCATATGGAGCTCGTAGAGTGATGAACTCTTTGACACCCCTTCAGATGTGGGTGGTGAAGAAAAAGAACTAATCTCTTGTGCAGGGTCAGGTCTCCAGACGTACTGTAACGTCTGAAGAATTTGCTGGGGACCTGACAAAGTGTCTGAAAGGATGCAGGCTAATCATGAAGAAATGAACTTTCATTTCACACGTCCTCCTACTACTTTATTTGTCTTACTACTTGATGAGATTGATCTGATGAATTGTGATATCATATTCTTCACTGCTGAAGTATATGAGGTTCGTAAGTTGCACTAATTCATCTGCAGGATGATCAACCCAAAGCCACTGAGTGGGTCCTCGATAGTGGATGTACAAATCACATGACTGGTGACAAGAATCTATTGATGGATGCTCCCTTATCATCATCACATCTGAAGCATATCATCTTCGCTGACAAAAGCAAAAGTCAGGTATGGGGTCTAGTTAAGGTTGCTATCACAAAGGATCGACACATGGACAAAGTCATGCTTGTTGAGTCCTTAGGATACAACCTTATGTCTGTCTCAATGCTTTGTGATCTTGATATGGTTGTTGTCTTTGGCAAGTATTGTCGTGTTGTGATTATGGAAGCTGACAATTCCAAAGTCTTCAAAGGCTTTAGGAGAGGAGACTTGTATATTGTTGATTTCTCTGCAGATTCACAACCAGCCGTGTGCCTACTTGCAAAAGCTTCAGAAGGATGGTTATGGCATCGACGACTTGGTCATGCAGGCACGAGGAATTTGCACACGCTTGCAAAGAAGAAGCATCTCATTGGCATTGAGAATGTCAAATTCCTCAAGGATCACTTATGCGGTGCCTGTGAAGCTGGAAAAATGACCAAGGCCAAGCATCCAGCGAAGACTATCATTACCACTACTCGTCCATTTGAATTGCTTCACATGGATCTCTTCGGTCCTAATCATTACTCTTCTGTTTCAAATGAATCATCTCAATATGGCTTTGTTATTGTTGATGATTACTCTCGTTACACATGGGTACACCTTGTCTCTTACAAACATGAAGTGCAGGAAGTCTTCAAATGATTTTCCTCGAGGGCTTCAACCAACTTTGGTGTAAAGATCAAGCACATCAGAAGTGACAATGGCACTGAGTTCAAGAATTCTGGTCTCGATGACTATCTTGATGAACTTGGTATTACTCATGAGTTATCTGCTCCTTATACTCCTCAATAGAATGGCGTCGTGGAGCACAAGAACAGGACTCTTGCTGAGATGGCTCGCACTATGCTCGATGAGTACAAAACCCCTGGTCGTTTCTGGGTTGATGCAATTGATACTGCATGCCACATCATCAACAGAGTATATCTTCACAAATTCTTCAAGAAGACTGCCTATGAACTCTTCACTGACAAGAAACCCAATGTGAGTTATTTCAAAGTCTTCGGTGCTAAATGCTGGATTAGAGATCCTCATCACAACTCTAAATTTGCACCGAAAGCACATGAAGGTTTTATGCTTGGTTACGGAAAGGACTCGCACACCTACAGAGTCTTCAACAATGTTCTTCACAAGATTGTTGGAACTGTAGATGTGTGGTTCGATGAAACTAATGGCTCGCAAAGAGAGCACCTTGAAAGTGCGTTATATCGACTAGAGTGGGGGGGGGTGAATAGGCGATTTTTATGAAATTCTTTAGTGAGGAATTTGCTCATGAGGAAATTCCTTAGCGAAGAACTACTAGCAGCGGAATAACTACTCAGAGGTAAACATAGCAGATTACATGCATGGTCATCATGATGAAATGAAGACAAAAGCTGAGTACAGAAAGCGTAAACACAGGATAACACAAGATGAAGACAAACAGACTGAAGAAATTGAACTGAGGAAATTGAGAAAGTCTTCAGTCAAAGTCTTCAAACACAGATATGAACAAACACACAACGCAGTAATGAGGAAATGAAAGTGTTGAGGAAATAGAACCAGTAAGCTTGGTGAAGACAATGATTTGGTAGACCAGTTCCAACTGCTGTCTCAGTTGAGAGCAACCCATCCTCCGAGGACTTTGAGCGAAAATCATCAAGTGAGGAAAATCCAAACCCAAACCCAAAACACCTACAAACCCAAAGTGATTGAGCATCACTGAAGAGATTGATCCTGCATGGATCCGATGCTTGTTACCTTTGAAGATTGTGCTTCTTCCAGAAGGTTAGGCGTCATGGTCTAGAGCATCCAAGAGGAATTGTTGATCGCCGAGTGTCCAAGTCTGTGAAGGTTTGGAAGTCACCTGAAGACTTACCATGAGTGATTGTGCGAGGACTGTGTGTCCTTAGCTCAAGGAGAATACGGTGAGGACTGTGTGTCCGGGACTAGGTGTCCTCGAGTTTAAACTGAGACAACAGTTGGAACTGGTCTACCAAATCATTGTCTTCACCAAGCTTACTGGTTCTATTTCCTCAACACTTTCATTTCCTCATTACTGTGTTGTGTGTTTGTTCATATCTGTGTTTGAAGACTTTGACTGAAGACTTTCTCAATTTCCTCAGTTCAATTTCTTCAGTCTGTTTGTCTTCATCTTGTGTTATCCTGTGTTTACGCTTTCTGTACTCAGCTTTTGTCTTCATTTCATCATGATGACCATGCATGTAATCTGCTATGTTTACCTCTGAGTAGTTATTCCGCTGCTAGTAGTTCTTCGCTAAGGAATTTCCTCATGAGCAAATTCCTCACTAAATAATTTCATAAAAATCGCCTATTCACCCCCCCCCTCTAGTCGATATAACGCACTTTCAAGGTGCTCTCTTTGCGAGCCATTAGTTTCATCGAACCGCACATCTACAGTTTCAACAATCTTGTGAAGAACATTGTTGAAGACTCTGTAGGTGTGCGAGTCCTTTCCGTAACCAAGCATAAAACCTTCATGTGCTTTCGGTGCAAATTTAGAGTTGTGATGAGGATCTCTAATCCAGCATTTACCACCGAAGACTTTGAAATAACTCACATTGGGTTTCTTGTTAGTGAGGAGTTCATAGGCAGTCTTTTTGAAGAATTTGTGAAGATATACTCTGTTGATGATATGGCACGCAATATCAATTGCATCAACCCAGATACGACGAGGGGTTTTGTACTCATCGAGCATAGTGCGAGCCATCTCAGCAAGAGTCCTGTTCTTGCGCTCCATGACGCCATTCTGTTGAGGAGTATAAGGAGCAGATAACTCATGAGTAATACCAAGTTCATCAAGATAGTCATCGAGACCAGAATTCTTGAACTCAGTGCCATTGTCACTTCTGATGTGCTTGATCTTCACACCAAAGTTGGTTGAAGCCCTCGAGGAAAATCGTTTGAAGACTTCCTGCACTTCAGTTTTGTAAGAGACAAGGTGTACCCTTGTGTAATGAGAGTAATCATCAACAATAACAAAGCCATATTGAGATGCTTCATTTGAAACAGAGGAATAATGATTAGGACCGAAGAGATCCATGTGAAGCAATTCGAATGGACGAGTAGTGGTCATGATAGTCTTCGCTGGATGCTTGGCCTTTGTCATCTTTCCAGCTTCATAGGCACCGCACAGGTGATCCTTGAGGAATTTGACATTCTCAATGCCAATGACATGCTTCTTCTTCGCAAGCGTGTTCAAATTCCTCATGCCTGCATGACCAAGTCGTCGATGCCATAGCCATCCTTCTGAAGCTTTTGCAAGTAAGCACACGGCTGGTTGTGAATCTGCAGAGAAATCAACAATATACAAGTCTCCTCTCCTAAAGCCTTCGAAGACTTTGGAATTGTCAGCTTCCATAATCACAACACAACGATACTTGCCAAAGACAACTACCATATCAAGATCACAAAGCATTGAGACAGACATAAGATTGTATCCTAAGGACTCAACAAGCATGACTTTGTCCATGTGTCGATACTTTGTGATAGCAACCTTACCTAGACCCAATACCTGACTTTTGCTTTTATCAGTGAAGATGATATGCTTCATGTGTGATGCTAATAAGGGAGCATCCATCAACAGATTCCTGTCACCGGTCATGTGATTTGTACATCCACTATCAAGTACCCATTCAGTGGCTTTGGGTTGATCATCCTGCAGATGAATTAGTGCAACTTACGACCTCATATACTTCAGCAGTGAAGAATATGATATCACAATTCATCAGATCAGTTTCATCAAGCAGTAGAACAGATAAAACAGAGGGAGGACGTGTGAAATGAGAGTTCATTTCATCATAGTTAGCCTACGTCCTTTCAGGTATTTTGTCAGGTCCCCAGCAAATTCTTCAGACGTTATCGCACGTCTAGAGACCTGACCCTGCAGAAGAGATTAGTTCTTTTTCTTTACCACCCACATCTGAAGGGGTGGCAAAGAGTTCATCACTCTGCGGGCTCCATATGAGAATGGTGGCAAAGCAGCCAAACCATTTCGTTTCACATAAGAGGGGTTAGGGTAAGCATATGAATAAGCAGAGAAATTCTTCGAGGACTTATGAACATAATAATTTGAAGAATAATGCTCATATTCATAGCCCTTGGCTCTTCCCTGCGAAACAGAGTTGTTAGCACGATGATGTTCATATGAGGACTTTGATCCATGTGAGGAATTTGATCCCCTTGAGGAATTTGGTCTGTATGAGGACTTGGATCCATATGAAGAATTTGGTCCATATGAGGATTTTGATCTGGGGTTCCTTTTCTTCACAGGTGTTGTCATGAGGACATTCACCTGAAGACTTTCAAGGCAACTTTTGGGAACCCAGATTTTCTTCATAGGGGAACCGTTCCTGCAGTTAGTGCCAACATATCTGGCAAATACTTCACCATTCTGATTTTTGAACAGTTTATAGTTGGAGTCAAATGACTCATCAGAAGAATGAGAAGATTCACATGTATAGCCAGATAAATTAGATGGATCAACTGGAGGTCCCTTTGCAGCAACCCATGAGGTTTTGGGGTACTGCTCAGGCTTCCAATATGTACCATCAGCATTGAGTTTCCTCTCAAAGGCAATACCCTCTTTCCTAGGGTTCCTGTTGAGGATCTGCTTTTTAAGCACATCACAAAGAGTATGATGCGCTTTGAGGCTTTTGTACATGCCTGTCATGTACAATTCCTTCAGTCCTGCATCGTCAGTAGTACTAGCAATGTCCTCAGATGAGGAATTAGTGATAGCAGAGACATGTGAGGAATTTGTAACATTTGAAGCATTTGAACATTCAGGTGAAGAATTAGCAGATTCTCGTTCAATGCATTTTAAACATGGAGGAATAAATTCTTCCTAAGTAGCGCTGATTTGTTGAGTAAGTAATGAATCGCGCTCCTTCTGAAGATCTTCATAACTCACTCTTATCTTCTCAAAGTCAGACTAGAGAGAGTTATGCCGATCTTGAAGAGAGTCATGCTTAGAATGAAGTCTCTGAAGACTTTCAGCCAAGGCTTGTGACTGATCCATTTCTTCACCCAACATATCATTGCTCTTACTAAGCATATCATTAGCCTTTTGCAAAGCTCTTTGTTGTTTAGCGGCAAGGGAAGCTAGTTTGAAATAACTGGGTCCAAATTCATCACCAGATTCTTCATCACTAGACTCAGATAGGTAGCATTCAGTTACCTCAGCACTTTTTGCCATAAGGCATGGAGTAGAGGATGATGATTCTGGTTCGAATGTCATTGATTTGAGCGATTCCTTGAAATCCTCAAACCAAGGATCATGACGGGTTCGATGGCCTACATAGACATCAGAGAGACGATCCCAGACAAGCTTCGCCTGATCGAGATGCATGATGTTTCTGAACTGGTTTCGAGACAGACTGGAGCAGATGACGGCCTTCGCTGTGAGGTTGAGTTGAGTGTACTTGCGAATGTCATCAGCTTCCACCATCTTGCACAGATCGGTCAGACCAATCTCAGTGACGGTCCATAGCTCGTTGTCCATCACCATGAGACGCTTCTTCATCATAGCCTTCCATTTGGGATACTCATGACTGTCAAAGATGGGGCACGACACTTTCTTCATATCTGCGGTCGACATAACTAAAACTCCAGGCGGTTAAACCAAAATCACACAGAACAAGGGAGTACATTGCTCTGATACCAATTGAAAGTGCGTTATATCGACTAGAGGGGGGGGGTGAATAGGCGATTTTTATGAAATTCTTCAGTGAGGAATTTGCTCGTGAGGAAATTCCTTAGCGAAGAACTACTAGCAGCGGAATAAGTACTCAGAGGTAAACATAGCAGATTACATGCATGGTCATCATGATGAAATGAAGACAAAAGCTGAGTACAGAAAGCGTAAACACAGGATAACACAAGATGAAGACAAACAGACTGAAGAAATTGAAATGAGGAAATTGAGAAAGTCTTTAGTCAAAGTCTTCAAACACAGATATGAACAAACACACAACACAGTAATGAGGAAATGAAAGTGTTGAGGAAATAGAACCAGTAAGCTTGGTGAAGACAATGATTTGGTAGACCAGTTCCAACTGCTGTCTCAGTTGTACATCTGGTTGGAGCGACTGAGTATTTAAACTCGAGGACACCTAGTCCCGGACACACAGTCCTCACCGTATTCTACTTGAGCTAAGGACACACAGTCCTCACACAATCACTCGTGGTAAGTCTTCAAGTGACTTCCAAACCTTCACAGACTTGGTCACTCGGCGATCCACAATTCCTCTTGGATGCTCTAGACCATGACGCCTAACCGTCTGGAAGAAGCACAATCTTCAAAGGTAACAAGCGTCGGATCCACGCAGGATCAATCTCTTTAGTGATGCTCAATCACTTTGGGTTTGTAGGTGTTTTGGGTTTGGGTTTGGATTTTCCTCACTTGATGATTTTCGCTCAAAGTCCTCGGAGGATGGGTTGCTCTCAAATGACAAGTATCAAGTTCACGCGGAGCAGCCAACCAGCTAGTGGTTGTAGGGGGCCGCTATTTACAGCCTAGGGAGCAGCCCGACATGATAAGACGTAAATGCCCTTCAATGATATGACCATTATGTGGATAAGATATTTTGGGACAGCTGGCGCGTAGCACAGCAACGGTCGGAAATTTGAGGTACAAATTCCTTAGGGCTATCATGTTCCTCACTATGTAGGCAATTCGCACTGGCGAATTCCTAACTCCTCAGTCAGAGCAAAGTCCTCAGTGACCAGAAGAACTGCGTCTCTGTCACTGAAGAAATTGACTGAACTGTATGAGATTTCCAATGGCTTCACTCGAAGGGATTGGTAGGTGTAGGATTTGAGTTGAGCATCACTTGGAAATTTTTCTCCTTAGTATTTCCTCGACCCCCTTTAACAGTACGGTGTTTCCTATAATGAAACTACGAAAACAAAAGTCTTCACGCTTCATGTTCCTCGAATGAATACCAAGTCTTCAAGGTCACACCAATTTCTTCACTTTCAAAGTCTTCAGAAAGTCTTCAGTCGAAGACTTTCATTTTTAGGGTCGACTTTCTCTGTAAATATCAAACTCCTCATAGACTTATAGACCTGTGTACACTCATAAACGCATTAGATACTTAACCTATAAGTCTTCAATACACCAAAATCACTAAGGGGCACTAGATGCACTTACACACCTACCTTCTGTGTTAGATGAACCAGCACCTGAGGATTCTATCAAGCACAAGGCTACTGAAGATGTCATTCCTACTGAAGAATCTGCTGAAGAATTCATTCCAGAACGTGAAGAACATCGAGCTGATGCACCTGAAGAAAATGCTGAGGAAATTGATGCTGAAGAAAATGCTGATCAAATTCCTCAACGACAACCAGCTCATCCTCGCGTTGCAAAAGAAGTGCAAGTGGAGAAGATCATCGATGACATTAGAGCACCAGGTCCTCTCACACGCTCAAAAGCTTCACACTTATCTAACTTTTGTGGGCACTTTGCTTTTGTCTCTATCACAGAGCCCACTGAGGTAGATGAAGCATTTCTGGAGCCTGAGTGGATTCAGGCCATGCAAGAAGAATTACATCACTTCAAGCTCAACAACGTCTGGAAACTGGTCAATCTTCTAGATCCTCGCAAGCATAATATCATTGGCACAAAATGGATCTACCGCAACAAGCAAGATGAAAACGGCCCTGTGGTGAGGAATAAGGCACCTTTAGTAGCTCAAGGCTACACACAGGTTGAAGGAGTTGATTTCGATGAAACTTTTGCACCTGTTGCTAGACTTGAGGCTATTTGCATATTACTTGCTTATGCTAACCATCATGATATCATCTTATATCAAATGGATGTGAAAAGTGCATTCCTTAATGGTAAGCTTGAGGAAGAAGTATATGTTGCTCAACCCCCAGGTTTTGAAGATCCAAAGAATCCTGACAAAGTCTTCAGACTCAATAAGGCCTTCCATGGCCTCAAGCAAGCCCCACGGGCGTGGTATGATACTTTGAAGGAATTCTTCATGAAGAAAGGCTTCACACCCGGTTCACTCGATCCTACTCTCTTTACTAAGTCTTATGATGGTGAACTGTTTGTGTGCCAAATATATGTTGATGATATTATCTTTGGCTGTACTGACCAACGTTATAGTGATGAATTTGCCTATATGATGAGTGAAGAATATCAAATGTCTATGATGGGAGAGTTGAAATTCTTCTTAGGTCTTCAAATTCGTCAACAGCGCAATGGCATATTCATATCTCAGGAGAAATACCTCAAGGATGTCCTGAAGAAATTCGGCATGCAAGATTGCAAAGGCATCAAAATTCCTATGCCCACAAATGGTCAACTATGTAGTGATGAAAATGGTATTGACTTCGATCATAAGGTATACCGCTCCATGATTGGCTCTTTATTGTACTTATCTGCATCTAGGCCAGATATAATGCTTAGTGTTTGCATGTGTGCCCGATTTCAAGATGCATCGAAGGAATCACACCATAAGGCTGTGAAGCATATTCTTCGATATCTAGCTCACACACCAACACTAGGATTATGGTATCCCAAGGGCTCGGATTTTGATCTCATTGGATATCATGACTCTGACTATGCTGGTGATCGTGTGGACCGCAAGTCAACATCTGGTACATGTCATTTCCTTGGACGATCCTTGGTCTGATGGTCCTCGAAGAAACAGAACTGCGTATCACTGTCTACTGCTGAAGCTGAGTACATTGCTGCTGGTTTTTGCTGTGCTCAACTGCTATGGATGAAGCAAACACTCAAGGACTATGGCGTCAACGTGAAGAATGTGCCTCTCCTGTGTGACAATGAGAGTGCCATCAAGATTGCTCACAACCAGGTTCAACACTCGAGGACAAAGCACATTCAGATTCGTCATCATTTTCTTCGCGATCATGTGTTGAAGGGCGACATTTCTATTGAGCATGTGAAGACTGAAGAACAACTAGCCGATATCTTCACTAAGCCCTTGGATGAGAAGAGATTTAGCAAGTTGCGGTGTGAGCTAAATATCTTAGAGTCTTCGAATGTACTTTGAAAAGGCACTCATCCTAACACTTATGCAAAATTGATGACTTAGATGTGCAACACATGAAGAAACGTTTTTCTTCAATCAATGAAGAATAACACTCTAAGTGTGAAGAAATTAATGAAGAATTTGATTCTCAGAACCCTACGACAATTGTACGCGGTGTCTGAAATCAGCATTCTTATACGGTGGGTCACGCCACCACAAAAGTTGAAAATCTTCAATTTGAGTTTTTCCTCAACTTTTGAAATTCCTCAGTAGTTCAAATTCTTTAACTTTTCAAAATCCTCACTGTTTTCGTCGTTTTTCTTCATTGGCTATATATATATGAGTTTATGTCCTCTACAACATTCACTTATGGCTATTTCTTCAAGTTGGTGTTTTTCTGCTAAGTGAATGTGATCGGACCCTTCCCCTCTATGCTATACTCAATCCAATCTATTCACAAATTCTTCATGTGCGTTCTATTTGAAACTCGTTCAAAATCTTCTCTGTGTCCTAGTCAGCTGAAGAAATTGTGAATGGAACTTTTAAAACTAATCTTATCCAAATTTTCTGTTTTGTCGCTCAAACCGTTCCGCATCCCACGATGCATTATTCTACTCACCCACGATCTTACACGATCTCCACCACTCTGTACGTGTGTGACACATGTCGTGCGAAGGAGAAGGGTCAGGGGCACGTTCGTCCCAAATCTTCAGGCGAACAGTTTTTCACTGCTACTATAAATACCCCCTCACTAGGGCTGCAAACGAGTCGAGCTCGAGCGAGTTGGAGTTGGCTCAGCTCAACTTATATGAAAATTCGAGCGAGCTTAAACTGAGTGAAGCTCATGATCTAGTTGTAGAACATGACTCATGCTCAGCTTGTAACGATCTCGAGTCGATCTCGAGCTAGTTTCGAACTAAATGAGATGGGAAAAGTTATAAATCTATGGATGAAAAACAAAAAAATTAAGGTGAATATGATGGAAACCTTTGCCAAAAATATAGGATATTTAACACATAGTCGACCACGTGTCATAATTGGACCTAAATCTTCTCTGCGCTTAATTAAGTTTTCATGTTCGTTGGTTAATAAAATAGAGAAAAAATATGGACAACATATATGGTAATAAATTATCTTATTTCCATTTAATATATGACATGATCATTTAACATAATGATATTTTATCGAGCTATCAAGCTAAAATCGAGCGAGCCAACATTGGCTCAAGATCGGCTCATTTCTCGGTCGAGCTACATAACATGTTCAAACTCAACTTGTTTCTTTTTGAGTCGATCTCGAGTCGAGTCAAAAAACGAGTCGATCTCGAGCGGCTCACGAGCCTCGAGCTTTTCTTGCAGCCCTACCCTTACCCCTTCCTCACTTCTTTTACTCCGCTCGAACTCTCTCTCCCGCTCGAGCTTCCCAAACCCTAGCGCCGCCGCTACTCCATCGTCTCCGGTGAGGAAGAGCTTCATTGCCTCGACCTCGTCGCCGTCGTACTCGCGCCGACCGTGGAAATCTTCACCTCCGCCGCCACCGTAGATGTCTTCCTCCGCCGAGTTAGGGCGTGGAAGATCTACACCGACGAACTTCATTGTTTCACCTCTCTGTTCGTCGTGTTCTTCATTCAGGGTAATTAAAAGTTACTTTTACTGCCCTCTTTGATTCGAAGTTTTTCTACAAAATCTTCAAAGGTGTTTTATTCTTCAAATCTTCACACACTAAACACCTCACATGTCATCTGTTCTTGATTCATTTCCCTAAGCATCATTTTCTACCAGATTCCTTAATTGTGTGGATCTTCGATCTATACAACTCTGGAACCTAAGATAAAGCGCACTTAGTGAAATTCCTCAAGACGCATCTGGTCAAATTCCTCGAACTTGTTCTTTTTGAAAAACCCACTGAGAACGCATATGACCTCTCCAAATTCCTCGCAACTATACTCTGTTCACAGGTACTCATGTCTGCTGCTGAATCACTAGGTTCTCATCAACTTAACTCATTTGCAGCGTTGCTCGAAGAAAAACTGCATACTTCTTCAGAGAATTCTATTGTTCAAATTCCTCAGCTGAAGAATATGGCAGATGGTAAGAGGCCGCAGAAAGGAGGAAAGAAGCCTGAGGTCATGACTGCATTTGAAATCCCTGAGGACATTTACAAAGAGTACTGCACGCCTGATAAAGCTAAGTTTGGCAAAGAGACCAAGAATCAGCGCAAGGTGCGCATTCAAAGGATAGAACGGAGATGGGCAAGAGAATGGAGGGAGTACAGATATGTTACTCCAAAGTACATGAGGAAATTGGCTCTCAACCCTCCATGCCCAAGAGCCCCATTGGCACCTGGCCAAGTGGCTGATCCCACTAGCATCAAACACGGTGAGGATTTTCCTGAGGAATGGGCAAGGCGTCAAGCCAAGTTGGTAAGACAACCCAGAGAAGCAGTGAAGAAATTCAACGAAGATCCTGCTGCTGTTGCTGCCACTGAGGCCTCTGTCAAGCCGAGGAAATCAATGGCAAAGAAGCCCGCTCGAAAGCCAAGTGCTTCACCCTCAGTTGCGCCCTCACGGCCAGGAACTTCAAAATCTTCAAAGCAAATTCCTCAAGCTGCTCCAGCTCCTCCGAAATCCTCGGCACCTTCTCCACAATCCTCAGCTGTTCCGACAAATTCCTCAGCACCTGTGCATCTGGCCTCGTGCCAAAGGACTACAGGCATCTCCATTGCCTCTGGTGTCTCAACAAGTTCCTCAGCTGCACCAAGTTTCTCAGCTGGACCCTCTCTACTGAAGAAAAAGGCTACCGCTGGACGAGGTTCTCGCCCAAGTCCTAAGAAGAAGCAGGTTGTCTTCAATGTGCCGTCTGAAGAAGATGAGGCTGATGAAGAAGAACTTGCAGAAATCATCAGGGATAGACAAGAAATGGCCGCTAGAGCCAAAGGCACACCTGTGCCGCTGCTGTTGGATCCAAGAGTGATCCTAGACTACATTGATCTCTGGCACAAGGACCCAAGCACTCCTATGCCTGACTTCAAGCTGACACCGGGCCAAAGTCACATGCCGACTCATTTCATCCAAGAGGAGAAATGGAAATATGATAGGGCCAGAGAAATCAAGAAATCGCAGTACAGAAAAGAGAAACTGCTGAAGAAAAATGTTGTCAAGATGACAACTGAAGAACTTGTCAAGATGCAGCCTGACATCAAAGCCCTCAGCGACAAATTTAACTCATACTATGCTGATTGGAAGGGAGCCAAAGTCAGGTTTGTGAAACTGACTGAGAAGTTCACCAATGTTGCAGCCCCATCGCAACAAGAAGTTCCTCAAGCTGAAGCTTCTGCTCAGCCCACTGAAGAACATGCCAGCACCGCTGATGACTTTCAGGCTGCTGAAGAAAATGCTAGTTCCAGGGCTGATGACTCCATTCCAGCTGCTGAAGAAACTGCCATGGCATCCACTAGTGGTGCGCCTGAAGAAACTAAAGAGGTCAGGGCAACTGCATCAGTTGCGCCTGAAGAAATACAAACATATTCCTCAGCTCCACCTGTGCCTACACCAACTCCTATCCTTCCATCTACATCAGATGTGAAGAAGACCAAGGCTGCAGAGCGAGCTGCAGTGAAGAAAAGGAAAGCATCAAGTGCTTCAGAATCTTTAGCTCCAAAGAAGATGAAGCCTATGACTAGCTCGTTTGACAACCCAGTTGATGTTGTTCCAATTTCAACTATGCCATCAAAGGACCTTGTTCCTTTTGATGAGGACTATGAGATCCCAAGCGGATCAGATGAAGAAAGTCAATCTGCTGCTTCGTCAGAGCAGACTGATGAGGAAATTGAAGTGGATACAATCCCTTCAACCCTAGTGGTATCATCACCAATGCCTCAGTTTACTGCTGAAGAGGCTGGTGTTGAAGAAATTGATAATGAAGACGTGGACATTGGCAGCACAACGCCAACGATGAATGATGATTTTTGGGAAAGTCAGCATCCGAACTCTCCACTTTTCACTCCGCTGCAGCAAATTCCTCACTCCCCTGCACCAACAGTTCAAATGGGCTCTGAAGAAACTCATCCCACCTCACCTGTCCATGAAGAAATTCCAGCCACTAGTGCTGAAGAAACTGCTGCTGCTGAAAATGTGACTGCACCTGAGGAGGAACCAGAAATTCCTCAGCCTGAAGAACCTGAGATCGCGATTCCTGAGGTCGTGATGCAACTCACTGACACTCCATTGCCAAAGCCAAAGGATCCGTTCTCAAGGAAGCAAAAGTTCAAGGCTGAAGACTTCTTTGGTGAGCACGTGTTCTTCACAGATTATAATCCATATGGCTCTGCTCGCATAAGGAAGAGGCGTTTCTGGACTGCTAGTCAAGCCAACTTCTATTCCTCAGTGTTGTTCAATAAAGACAAAGTCTTCGATCATGCACATATTCCTCACGTAGACATGGAGTCTCTGCCGTGCTTCGAGGCAGTTCTCAGTGTTCTTCATGATGCTGGGCTACTGAAATTCTGCACTGACATATGTGATTGGAATGAAGAACTCATTCTTCAGCTCTACGCAACGCTGCACATCATAGGCAATTCTGAAGATGTGAATTCATGGGTTCTGGACTGGATGACAGAGAACACTCACTACAAGGCACCAGCGTCTGAATTGCTTCGTGCCCTTCCACTAAGTCCTCCCACTAAAGATGCACGTTGTGTTTACAATGAACCTGAGCTTTCAAATCACTACATGCAAGTTCTGATGAAGCCTTTGAAGCCAGGGCAGGCCTCTAGAACCAATTTCCTCGTCAAGGAATTGCTCTATGTACCTCGGACTGTCTATCGCATACTGACGAAGACATTGAGTCCTATCAAAGGCCATGACTCAAATGATGAAGAAGTCGTTGGCATCATGAAGAATCTGCTTTTCAACATCATTCATGGCGTTCCCGTCAACTTCCATGATTTCTTCATGAGGACTCTGGCCAATATTGCCATGTCACCGTTTGAGCTGAAGCCTATGAGATTCATCAGGACAAGGTCTTCACTCAACTACAAAGCTGACACTCTGAACCACTGCAGCTACTTGCCTACAATTGAAGTCCTCAAAAGGACATTTTCCTCAGATGATGACAAAGGCAAGGCAACTGCTGTGATGGATGAAGGCATTCGTCCATTGGATGGTCAATTTCGCAAGGCTGCATCCTATTCCACCAAGGATGACTCTGCCACACATGACTCTGCCGCCAACACTGCCAAGCAAAATCCTCAAGCCACAGCACCCAGGGTGACGACTGATCGTGAGTTACTCCTCAGTCTTCATCAAAAGGTTGATCGCAATCACAAATGGGTCAAGCGTCAGTTTGGTTCAATTCTTCACAACATGACTTCAACACACAATGCAGTGAAGAAAAACCACTACTACCTCCATGAAACCCTCAACCGCACCTAGGCTGTTCTGTCTCAAGTCTACAACGCCCAAGATCTGAAGAAAATGGGTCTCAAAGAAGAGTTTGACTGGTCTGCACCTCCTCCAAAGAAATTCAAGAAGGTCAAGGTTCCTTCTTTGGTGGCCAGCTCCTATTCTTCATCGCGTGACACTGATGAAAATGAAGACTTGAACGACACTGCGGCAGGCCCTACTACAACAATGGACCCCAACAACGCTGGCGCTCCTTCATCAACTTGATTATCTTCAGGGGCGTTAGTCCCCAGTTTCGATCCTTTTGGTCATTCGATGACAAAGGGGGACAAATCTGAGTTAGTCTTCAAGCGGGTCTATTATTTGGGCATTTTTTTGCTAAATTACAACTCTCGTTCTTCCGAAACTTTTATTGGATCGAGTTGTAAACTTAAACCCGATGGTGATCTGATACTTCTGCTACGTTATTCTGCATGCTTATTCCTCGTTAATATTATCGCACACATGCTAAATTACGTCAGTCACCATTTTTCATCATGCATTTCAAATTCTTCATTTTATATGTCAAATGCGTGTATGAATTACAAGATATAGGGAGAGATCTCCATGATTCATCTCTTCAAGTGTGCATTGCTTCAAAAGCAAATTCCTCACTATGCACATCTTCAGGGGGAGTTCTTCTATATCTTGCAATCAAATTCCTCAATATCAGTATTTACACTTCATATGTTTAACCCCGTTGAAAACTTAACCTATGTTGTCATCAATCACCAAAAAGGGGGAGATTGTAAGTGCATCTAGTGCCCCCTAGTGATTTTGGTGTATTGAAGACTTATAGGTTAAGGATCTAATGTGTTTATGAGTGTACACAGGTATATAAGTTTATGAGGAGTTTGATACTTACAGAGAAAGTCAACCCCTAAAAATGAAGTTCTTCGACTGAAGACTTTGATATACCAAAGACTTTCTGAAGACTTTGAAAGTGAAGAAATTGGTGTAACCTTGAAGACTTCGTATTCATTCGAGGAACATGAAGCGTGAAGACTTTTGTTTTCGTAGTTTCATTTTCTCTTTCTTGAGTCATAGGAAACACCGTACTGTTAAAGGGGGTCGAGGAAATACTAAGGAAGAATTTCCATTTGATGCTAAACTCAAATCCTACACCTACCAATCCCTTCGAGTGAAGCCATTGGAAATCTCATACAGTTCAGTCAATTTCTTCAGTGACAGAGACGCAGTTCTTCTGTTCACTGAGGAATTTGTTCTGACTGAGGAGTTAGGAATTCGCCAGTGCGGATTGCCTACACAGTGAGGAACATGATAGCCCTGAGTAATTTGTACCTCAAAATTCCGACCGTTGCTGTGCTACGCGCCAGCTGTCCCAAAATATCTTATCCATCCAACGGTCATATCATTGAAGGGCATTTATGTCTTATCATGTCGGACTGCTCCCTAGGCTATAAATAGCCGCCCCCTACAACCACTAGCTGGTTGGCTGCTCTGAGAGAAACTGACACTTGTCATTTGAGAGCAACCCATCCTCCGAGGACTTTGAGCGAAAATCATCAAGTGAGGAAAATCCAAACCCAAACCCAAACACCTACAAACCCTAAGTGATTGAGCATCACTGAAGAGATTGATCCTACGTGGATCCGACGCTTGTTACCTTTGAAGACTGTGCTTCTTCCATACGGTTAGGCGTCATGGTCTAGAGCATCCAAGAGGAATTGTGGATCGCAGAGTGACCAAGTTTGTCAAGGTTCGGAAATCACCTGAAGACTTACCTCGAGTGATTGGACGAGGACTGTGTGTCCTTAGTTCAAGGAGAATACGATGAGGACTTAGTGTCCCGAGCTACGTGCTCAGGACTGGGTGTCCGGGACTGTGTGTCCTCGAGTTTAAATACTCAGCCGCTCCAACCAGATGTACAACTGAAACAGCAGTTGGAACTGGTCTACCAAATCATTGTCTTCACCAAGCTTACTGGTTCCATTTCCTCAACTCTTTCATTTCCTCAGTATTGTGCTACTTGTTTATCATATTTGTGTTTGAAGACTTTAACTGAAGACTTTCTCAATTTCCTCAGTTCAAATTCTTCAGTCTGTTTGTCTTCATCTTGTGTTATTCTGTGTTTACGCTTTTCTGTACTCTGTGCTAGTCTTCATTTCATCATGATGACCATGCTTGTGTTCTGCTTTGTTTTCATCCGAGTACTTATTCCGCTGCTAGTAGTTCTTCGCTAAGGAATTTCCTCACTAGCAAATTCCTTAGTGAAGAATTTCATAAAAATCGCCTATTCACCCCCCTCTAGTCAATATAATGCACTTTCAGAGCAGAATCATACAGGTTGTAGTCAGTGAAGAATACATGCTCGTCAAAGAAGTCTTCAGCCTTGAACTTCTGCTTGCGTGAGAATGGATCCTTTGGTTTGGGCAGAGGAGTGTCAGTGAGTTGCATCACCACCTCAAGAGTCGCAATCTCAGGCTCATTAGGCTGAGGAATTTCCGGTTCCTCTTCAGTTACAGTCTGCGTTGCCATATGATCAGCAATAGTTTCTTCAGCACTAGTGGCTGGAATGTCTTCATGCACAGACAAGGTGGGGTGAGTTTCTTCAGAGCCCATTTGAACGGTTGGTGCAGGGGACTGAGGTATTTGTTGTAGAGGGGTGAAGAGTGGAGAATTGGGGTGCTGACTTTCCCAAAAGTCATCGTTCATCACTGGTGTAGTACTTCCAATATCCACATCTTCATCTTCCAATTCTTCAACGCCAGCCTCTTCAACTGTAAACTGAGGCATTGGCGAGGAAACAACTGGTGTTGAAGGGATCTTATCCACTTCAATTTCTTCATCAATCTGCTCTGACGAAGCAGCAGAATGATTTTCTTCATCAGATCCGCTAGGGATCTCATATTCTTCACCAAAAGGAACAAGGTCCTTTGATGGCATGGTTGAGATTGGAACAACATCAATTGGATTAGCAAATGAACTTGTCATAGGCTTCATTTTCTTCGGAGCTGAAGAATCTGAAGTAGCTGATGCTTTCCTTTTCTTCACTGCAGCATGCTCTACAACCTTGGTCTTCTTCACATCTGATGCAGATGGAAGGATTGAAGTTGGTGTAGGCGTAGGAGGAGCTGAGGAATCTAGTTGATTTTCTTTAGGCGCAACTGATGCAGTTGCCCTGACTTCTTCAGTTTCTTCAGGCGCACCACTAGTGGATGCCCTGGCAATTTCTTCAGTGGCTGGAATGGAGTCATCAGCCCTGGAACTAGTATTTTCTTCAGCAGCCTGAAAGTCATCAGCGGTGCTGGCATGTTCTTCAGTTTGCTGAGCAGAAGCTTCAGCTTGAGGAACTTCTTGTTGCGATGGGGCTGCAACCTTGGTGAACTTCTCAGTCAGTTTTACAAACCTGACTTTGGCTCCTTGCCAATCAGCATAGTAGGCGTTGAAGTTGTCACTGAGGGTTTTGATTTCAGACTGAATTTTGATGAGTTCATCAGTTGTCATTTTGACAATGTTAGTCTTCAGATATTTCTCCTTCTTGTACCGGGCCTTCTTAATCTGCCTGGCCTGCTCGTATTTCCATTTCTCCTCTTGGATGAAATGAGTCAGCATGTGATTTTGACCAGGTGTCAACTTGAAGTCAGGCATATGAGTGATTGGGTCCTTGTGCCAGAGATCAATGTAATCTAGGATCGCCCTTGGATCCAAAAGCAGTGGCACAGTTGTGCCTTTGGCTCTAGCGGACCTTTCTTGTCCGTCTCTGGTGATTTCTGCAAGTTCATCATCATCAGCTTCATCGTCAGATGGCACTTGGAAGGCAACCTGTTTCTTCTTAGGACTTGGTCGAGGGCCTCGTCCAGCAGTTGCCTTTGTCTTCAGCAGAGTGGGGCCTGATGAAGAATTTGGTGCAGCTGAGGAACTTGCTGAGACACCAGAGGTAGTAGAGATGCCTGTAGTCCTTTGGCACGAGGCTAGATGCACAGGTGCTGAGGACTTTGTCGGAACAACTGAGGCTTTTGAAGGAGCTGAAGATTTCGGAGGAGCAGGAGCAGCATGAGGAATTGGCCTTGAGGACTTTGAAGATTCTCTCCGTGAGGGCACTGCTGAGGAACTTGGCCATGAGGGCACTGTTGGTGAAGCACTTGGCTTGCGAGCAGGCTTCTTTGCCATAGATTTCTGAGGCTTGACAGAGGCCTCAGTGGCAGCAGCAGCAGCAGCAGAGTCTTCATTGAATTTCTTCACTGCTTCTTTTGCTTGCTTGGCCAACTTGGCCTGGCGCTTTGCCCATTCTTCAGGAAAGTCCTCACCGCGTTTGATGCTGGTGGGATCTGCCTCTTGGCCAGGTGACAATGGAGCTCTTGGGCATGGAGGATTGAGAGTGAATTTCTTCATATACTTTGGAGTTACATACCTGTACTCCCTCCATTCTCTTGCCCATCTCCTTTCAATCCTCTGTATGCGCACCTTGCGCTAATTTTTGTTTTCCTTACCAAACTTTGCCTCACCAGGTGTGCAGTACTCTTTGTAAATGTCATTAGGGATTTCAAAAACAGTCATGACCTCATGTTTCTTTCCTCCTTTTTGCGGCTTCTTACCGTCTGCCATATTCTTCAGTTGAGGAATTTGAACAATCGAATTCTCTGAAGAAGTATGCAATTTTTCTTCGAGGAACGCTGCAAATGAGTTAAGTTGATGAGAACCTAGTGATTCGGCAGCGGACATGAGTACCTGTGAACAGAGAATAGTTGCGAGGAATTTGGAGAGGTCATATGCGTTCTCAGAAGGTTTTTCAAAAAGAACAAGTTTGAGGAATTTGACCAGATGAGTCTTGAAGAATTTCACTAAGCGTTCTTTGTCTTAGGTTCCAGAGTTGTATAGATCGAAGATCCACACAATTGAGGAATCTTGAAGAAAAAATGATGCTTAGAGAAACAAATCAAGAATAGATGACTTGTGAGGTGTTTTGGCGTGTGAGGATTTGAAGAAAAACACCTTTGAAGATTTTGTAGAAAACATTCGAATCAAAGAGGGCAGTAAAAGTAACTTTTAATTACCTTGGGTGAAGAACACGACAAACAGTGAGGTGGAGAAGTGAAGTTTGTCTGTTTAGATCTTCCACGCCCTAACTCGGCGGAGGAAGACGGCTACCTCGGCGGTGGAGTGAAGACTTCCGTGGCCGACGCGAGTACGACGGCGACGAGGTCGAGGCAGTGAAGCTCTTCCTCATCGGCGACGATGGAGTAGCGGCGGTGCTAGGGTTTGAGAAGCTCGAGCGGGAGAGAGAGTTCGAGTGGAGTAAAGGAAGTGAGGAAGGGGAGAGGGGGTATTTATAGCCACAATGAATAACTGTTCGCCCGAAGATTTAGGACGAACGTGCCCCTGACCCTTCTCCTTCGCACGACATGTGTCACCCACGTACTGAGAAGTGGAGATCGTGTAAGATCGTGGGTGAATAGAAAAATGTATCGCGGGATGCGGAACGGTTTGAGCAGCAAAACCGAAAATTTGGATAAGATTAGTTTTAACATTCCGTTTGCAATTTCTTCAGCTGACAAGAACACAGTGAAGATTTTGAACGAGTTTCAAATAGAACGCAATGAAGAATTTGTGAATAGATTGGGTTGAGTATAGCATAGAGGGGGAAGGGTCCGATCACATTCACTTAGCAGAAAAACCAACTTGAAGAATTAGCCATAAGTGAATGCTGTAGAGGACATAAACTCATATATATATATATATATATATATATATATATATATATATATATATATATATATATATATATATATATATAGCTGTCGGCGTTCTGGGAACGGGGGTCCCCAGACTTGCCTGCCTGCGGCCTGCGGCGTGGCTCAAAGGGGGCCCATCACGGCCCATCTTCATCAACACAAGACCCAAGACCCTCGCGAGGGCCAAGCCTCGCGGGGCGAACGACACGGAGCTTCCTCAGGCGCAGCCTCATCAGGCTGGCTCACGAGGTGGCGGAGAGATCAAGGCGGGGTACCTCACGAGGTGCCCATGACGCAAGCCATGACGACCAAAGGCGCCAGGCGGGCGCCAGCCCGCTC
Organism: Aegilops umbellulata; assembly: GCA_032464435.1. NCBI lineage: Eukaryota > Viridiplantae > Streptophyta > Magnoliopsida > Poales > Poaceae > Aegilops > Aegilops umbellulata. The sequence continues at coordinate 327,838,848 of CP136056.1, read as the reverse complement.
AGTGTCCTCCCTTTCCTCTTTGGTGCAAAGGGGGAAAGCGCAGGCGGGAGGATCAAGCAAAGGCACCCATTTCGGTGCAACGAGACCAAGACCAGCTCCGCGACAAGGAGGAAGTCACTGTGGAGCCCAAGCCAGCGTCATCACTAGAGCCTTTGGCAGGCGAGGACCAAATTTAGTCAGGATAAGTGTACGAGATGTTCCCCTTCAAAATGGCCAATTGTTGGCGCCCTTCCCGCTCAATATTTGGGAAGAGGCCCAGGGCCTTTGCCTATAAATAGGACTAGCCACCCCCAGGGTAGAGGCATCTAGACAGAAAGCAATCGAGAAACCCAATCAATTAGATAGGCATCAGAGAGAGAGAGAAGGGCGATTGAACTCCTCCTAGCAGTTCATCCCCCAGACCAAGAACAAACCCTCGTGAGGTTGTTCTACCTTGTAGTGTTCATCATCATCAGCCCAAGAGGCAATCCACCACACCACACTGGAGTAGGGTATTACACCGCATCGGTGGCCCGAACCAGTATAAACTCTGTGTCTCTTGTGTTGTTCTTTTAGTAGTTAGATCTTTGCGAGACCGAGAGGTAGAGGGCGTAATCTCCGCGCGCACCCCAGAGTTCGAACCTCAAGGGTCTGCCGGAACCCGAAATCTGACATTTGGCGCGCCAGGTAGGGGTGCGCCGGAATTTGTCTTCCGCCGCTCCGCTCTCCTCCGACCGTCGCGTCCATGTCCGACGCTCGTCGAGCCCGTGCCGAGCGCCGGGCCACCATCGCTCCCCGCGCCGCCCAGACAGCACCCGTCGGCGGGCGTCCTCGTCGTTCCTCGTCACCCGCCGCCAACGCCGCCACCGGCCCGGCGGGGAATGAGCAGCAAGTGTCGTCTCAGCATCCGTCCGTGCGGCAAGATGGCCGCACCGCTACACCAACACCCCCGGTCGTCGCGGCCCTCCTGGGCGGCTCGCAGGCGCCGCCCGCAGGTTGCCACGTCAAGCGGTTTGTTCGTCGGGTCAGCGCTGTTTCCGCACGGCAGGGGGCTCCCCCGAACCGGGCGGCACACAAGGCCGGCCTAACCTTCAGCTCGGAGGACCACCCCTCCAACTCGGCTAGCTCGGGCGCGCTCCCCATGTTGTGCACCCCCACCATCTGCCAGGTGGCCGTCACCAGAACTCTCATCGATGGTGGTGCGGGCCTCAGCGTGCTTTCGGTTGAGGCCTTCGATCTCCTCCGCATACCCCTGGAACGGCTGCAACCCAGCCGGACCTTCTCAGGCGTTGGGGGCGGATCATCCAGCTCCTTGGGATAGATCCGCCTCCCAGTAACCTTCGGCACCTACGACAACTTCCGCACGGAGATGGTCGACTTTGACATCGCCCCCATCGGCCTCCCCTACAACGCCATCCTCGGCTACCCAGCGCAGGCCCAGTTCATGGCCGCCACGCACTCGGCGTACAACCTGATGAAGATGCCCGGGAGCAGTGGTGTCCTCACCGTGCACGGGGACACCGGGGGCGCACTGCGAGTGCTCAAGCTCACCTTAAAGACGGCGGCATCGGCACAGCCCGCCGACTCAAGGACCCCCGAGCCTAAGGGGGTTGCGCCCGCCAAGAAGAAGCAGGTGTTCACCCAGGACAAGGCAGAAATCAAGCAGATACGTGTCGACGAGGACGGGTCCTCCAGTGCCACTTTCACCATAGGCGCCAACCTCGAGCCCGAGCAGGAGGAGGCCCTAATCAGGTTCCTGTGCGCAAACAAGAAGGTATTCGCTTGGGAGCCTGATCAGTTGGCAGGGATCCCCAGGAGCGTAATCGAGCATCACCTCAACGTGTGCCCAAACGTGCGCCCCGTGAAGCAGAAGGCAAGGCGGCAGTCCACAGAAAAGCAGGCCTTCATCGTCCAAGAAACCCGCAAGTTGGAAGCCACTGGGGTCATTCGCGAGGTCCGATACCCGGACTGGTTGGCCAACCTTGTCGTTGTGCCCAAGAAGGGAGGGAAGGAGCGCATGTGTGTCGACTTCACCAACCTCAACAAGGCATGTCCGCAAGATCCATTCCCGCTCCCCCGCATCGACCAGATCGTCGATTCCACCGCAGAGTGCGACCTGCTATGTTTCCTGGATGCCTTCTCCGGGTATCACCAGATCAAGATGGCGGTGGAAGACGTTGAGAAGACAGCCTTCCTAACCCCGTGCGGGGTGTACTGCTACACGTGCATGCCATTTGGGCTGCGTAACGCGGGGGCGACCTTTCAGCGGCTGATGCACATCACCTTGGGCCCGCAGCTCGGGAAGAATGTCGAAGCTTACGTTGATGACATCGTGGTGAAGTCTCGGGAGGCCAAGACCCTGATACAAGACCTGGAGGAAACCTTCGCGAGCCTCGACGTAGTGAACCTGCGGCTCAACCCAGAGAAGTGTGTGTTCGGGGTCCCCTCAGGCAAGCTCTTGAGTTTCCTCGTATGCCATCGAGGCATTGAGGCTAACCCAGAGAAGGTCAAGGCGGTCAAGGACATGAGCCCGCTAAAGACCCTCAGAGAAATGCAGAAGCTCACTGGACGCGTGACCGCGCTAGGGCGCTTCATCTCCAGACTGGGGGAGCGGGCGCTGCCTTTCTTCCAGCTAATGAAGAAAAAGGGGCCCTTTGAATGGACTGAAGAGGCAGACAAGGCGTTTCAAGATCTCAAGAGATACCTGACCAGTCCCCCAGTTATGGTGGCTCCGCGCCCTCAAGAGCCCCTGGTGCTCTACCTCGCCGCCACTCCCTACTCTGCCAGCGCAGCCCTGGTGGCAGTTAGGGAGGAGCGCCAAATCAGAACCACAGCAGCAGCCCGAGACAAGGCAAAACAGGAACAAGGAAGGCCCACAGAAGCCGCTACCGCGGTTGAGGAAGATCAGCCGCCAAAGAGTGCGTCGGAAGCGGGAGAGGCCACTCACCTGGATGGTCCACCTCCAGAGGCCTCGTCACCTCGCGAGGCGCCCTTGCCTCCGGAGGGCACCGCGAGCACTAATGCACTCAGCCTTGTTGAGCACCCAGTATACTTCGTCAGCACGGTGTTACGGGACGCAAGGTCCCGGTACCCCATGCCCCAGAAGCTCCTCCTCGCGCTACTGGTGGCCTCACGCAAGCTGCGACACTATTTCTAGGGTCACCCCATCAAGGCCGTCTCGTCATATCCCTTAGAGAGAGTGCTCAGGAGCCCTAACTCCGCCGGAAGGGTCGCTGAGTGGAACATAGAACTGCAGGCGTTTCAGCTCGAGTTCAGCACAACCCGGGTTATCAAGGGAGCAGCATTGGCAGATTTCATGGCAGAATGGACGGAGGCACCAGGCCTCAAGGACGACGAGGATCGGTCCCTCTCCCCAGGGAGCGAGGCGCCAGAAGGCTGGGTCATGTACTTCGATGGGGCATTCTCCAGGCACGGCGCAGGGGCTGGGGCGGTGCTGGTGTCGCCCACACAGGACAAGCTCTACTACGCTATGCAGCTCTGTTTCCAGCAGGGCGAAAAGGTCTCCAACAACATAGCGGAGTACGAAGGTTTGATAGCGGGCTTGAAGGCCGCAGCCGCCCTGGGGGTGAAGCGCCTCACCATCAAGGGCGATTCGCAGCTCCTTGTCAATTTCTCCAACAAGGTATACGAGCCAAAAGACGAGCACATGGAGGCCTACCTAGCGGAGGTTCGCAGGATGGAGAAGCAGTTCTGGGGGCTGGAGTTGAAGCACGTGCCCCGTGGCACCAACCAGGAGGCTGATAAGATCGCCAGGCGGGCGTCCAGGCGGTTGCCTTAGGAGCCTGGCATCTTCGAGGAGCGGCTGTTCAAGCCCTCGGCCCTGCCATCATTGTCAAACATGGCTCAGCCACGAGAGGAACTTCCCCAGCCACCTGCCTCGGGAGCCCCGGTCTGCGGCCCAGGATCAGGAGCACGCCTGCTCCTGACGATGGAACCACAAGAGGGGTGCTGGATCATGGAGCTCCGGAGTTATCTGACACAAGGGACCCTGCCGGAGAAGGAGGAGGAAGCGGAGCGTGTGGTACGGCAGGCCACGGCGTACTGCATCAGGGATGGAGAGCTCTACTGGAGGCGACCGAACGATGTATCCCTGCGCTGCAACTCCAGGGAGCAAGGAAAGGAACTGCTGGAGGACATACACGACGGAGACTGTGGACACCATTCGTCATCACGGACACTTGTTGGTAAGGCATTCCGCAGTGGGTTCTACTGGCCCACCGCACTCAACGACGCTGCCGAACTGGTGAAGGCCTGTGAGGCCTGCCAATTTCACGCCAAGCAGATCCATCAGCCAGCAGGAGGCCTGCAGACTATACCCCTTTCGTGGCCGTTCGCAGTCTGGGGGCTGGACATCCTGGGCCCGTTTCCTCGGGCGCCAGGGGGCTACCGCTACCTCTACGTCGCCGTGGACAAGTTCACCAAGTGGGCAGAAGTAGAGGCCGTCCGCACCATTCCCGCGGGCTCCGCTGTCAAGTCCATCAGGGGCATCGTGAGCCGGTTCGGGGTGCCGAACCGCATCATTACAGACAACGGTTCACAGTTCACTAGTAACCTCTTCAAAACATACTGTGCTAACCTTGGAACGCAGATATGCTATGCTTCGGTGGCGCACCCGCGAAGCAACGGCCAGGCCGAACGAGCCAACGCAAAGGTCCTGAGGGGCCTCAAGACCAGGACGTTCAAGAAGAAGCTGGAGGCTTGCGGCAAAGGTTGGTACGATGAGCTTCAGTCCGTGCTGTGGTCCATCCGCACAACCGCGACCAAGCCAACTGGAGAGACCCCGTTCTTCCTGGTCTACGGAGCCGAAGTAGTCCTCCCTCACGAGGTCAGACGTCGCTCCGCACGGGTCCTGGCGTTCGACGAGGCGCAACAGGATGCCATGCGGGGGATGGACCTCGTGCTGGGGGAGGAACGCCACCGAGAAGCCGCGCTACCAGCGGCGAGGTACCAACAGGCACTACGGCGATATCACTGCCGCAACATCCGCACCAGAACTCTCGAGGAAGGAGACCTCGTGCTCAGGCGGGTTCTCTCCAGGGAGGGGCTGCACAAGCTCTCCCCCATGTGGGAGGGCCCGTTCAAGGTTGTTCATGTTTCCAGGCCTGGCTCCGCGCGCTTGGAGACTCAGGAGGGGGAGCCGATCTAGAACGCATGGAACATCTAGCACCTCCGCAGGTTCTACCCCTAAGAAGAAAGGCCCAGTGCCTGTGAAGAAGGCGAACGCCTGTGAAGATTATCCTTTTTGGAGAAGGCCCAGAGCCTGTGAAGAAGGCGAACGCCTGTGAAGATTATCCTTTTTGGAGAAGGCCCAGAGCCTGTGAAGAAGGCAAACGCCTGTGAAGATTATCCTTTTTTGAGAAGGCCCAGAGCCTGTGAAGAAGGCGGACGCCTGTGAAGATTATCCTTTTTGGAGAAGGCCCAGAGCCTGTGAAGAAGGCGAACACCTGTGAAGATTATCCTTTTTGGAGAAGGCCCAGAGCCTGTGAAGAAGGCGAACGCCTGTGAAGATTATCCTTTTTGGAGAAGGCCCAGAGCCTGTGAAGAAGGCGAGTGCCCGTGAAGCCGCCGCGTCTTGGAAAAGGCCCGGAGCCTGTGAAGAGGGCAAATGCCCGTGAAGCTCGTTTCCCCTAAGAAGAAAGGCCTAGAGCCTGTGAAGAAGGCCAACGCCTGTGTAGCTCGCCGTCCGTGACACTCTCACGTAATAATGAGTTGGGGCTGTACACGCCCCGGAGTCTTAGGAGCGCCGGCCTCAGGCCCTGGGGCTCCCTCCCACGCCCAGTGGCAGCACTTAGCTCCGCGCTGGTGAGAAGACGTCGAAGACTAGATTAGGTGCCGGACGCGGCCTTTTCATTTGCTTTCCGTAGTTGGCTTGTTTGTTCGCATTTGAAGTCTTATTGAAACTATTGCCGTCGTTGGTTTGTGGTTCATCGATTTTTACTCCCCCGCTTTGATTTCTCTTATGCAAGGCCTCGCGAGGGAGGATATCTGAGCGCCCTCGCGAGTGTTCCTGTTCTAGTCGTTCGAAGGTTTCACGACCTGGGCCCGTTACAGGAGCACCCCTCCAGTCCGTGCCCCTCGGGCACCGTGACACACACACACACAGGGCCTGGGTCGGTCGCCCCCCTACGGCTGCGGCCGTGAACTATCTACGTACAGACACACAGCCGAAGGGCACGAAAACGGAACCAAGGCAATGGTTAACAACAATAACCCCGAACACGCCCCTGCGGGGCTCCACACAGCTGTTTTCTTTTACGCAGTAAACAAAAGGAAAAGAAAGGACAAGTCCGGCGCGGCTCGCCTCACACCGGCCTACGGGGGAGACCCGGGCTGCCTCCAGGGCTCAAGCCGACTCCCTCTCGCGCTTCACCGGGGCACGACGGCGGGCGGACGTACTGCCGCCTCCCAAGCAGGCGCGACGACGAGGGGTCTGACTGCGGCCACCGCTGGAAGAGTCGCTTGAATAAGAGTCGATGAAGCTTGGGGAGCCCTGAGCGTCGCCAACCACACAGGTGATGTCTCCTCCATCATCGTCGGGGCTGGGTCCCCGGCCGCGGTCGTCGTCCTCAGGGAAACACCCTACGCGGTGACCATCTTCCCCAAACACCCTCACGTAGAGGGTGGCATCACTGTCAAACCTAAAGTGCAGAGTGCACCGGCGCCCCAGGCCGCGAGCACGGGCGAACGCCTGCCAACCACGAGTCAAGGCCAAGCTCCCAGTGGCGGAGACCTCCATTGCAGCCCATGAGGCCCGGCTGCAGCAGCCGTCCGCCTGAAGCCAAAGGCCGCCCGGGGCGCCGGCTGGGAGCTCACCAAGGAGGAAGCGAGGAAGTTGGAGCCGGGCGCTAGTCGGCTCCGCCGACCATATGACGAACTCCGGCAGCACCTCCGCAGCGTGAAAGTGCGGCCTAGGAGAGCGCGCGACCAAAGCGCGTCCCCCGACCGCAGTAGCTCGCCCGTCACCTCGCTGAGAACCATCTTCACGGCCGCAGGAAGCTGCCGTGGCGGCCACGGGATGCTTCCGAGGGCGCCCCTGGCCGTGCTTGGGCGGGGGAGAGGCAGGCTCAACCTGGCGGGCCTTCCCCTTCTCTGCAGCCGAGAATCTCCTCGACGGAGCCATGGAGAAGAAGGAGAAGCACGGAGAAATGGACTAGATGGGCACGCGCAGTGCCGTACTTATAGTCGGCGAAGGCTAACCATCGGCCTCCACGATCACAGGTAATCATGACACGATCTGCACGCAGGGACTTGTCTAATCCACGCGATCACCGAGGCGTCATGGGGAAGCGGAGACGCCCACGTCCCGTCAACCGCCACGCGGCGCCCAAGGCCGCAGGCTGTTAGGGCCCGCGGCGCTTCGCCCTTGCCCTTTTGCCTCTCAGCACAACCAAGTCCGGGCGCGCCTTGGGACCGGGGGCTACTGTCGGCGTTCTGGGAACGGGGGTCCCCAAACTTGCCTGCCTGCGGCGTGGCTCAAAGGGGGCCCAGCACGGCCCATCTTCACAAGACCCAAGACCCTCGCGAGGGGCCAAGCCTCGCGGGGCGGACGACACGGAGCTTCCTCAGGCGCAGCCTCATCAGGCTGGCTCACGAGGAGGCGGAGAGATCAAGGCGGGGTACCTCACGAGGTGCCCATGATGCAAGCCATGACGACCAAAGGCGCCAGGCGGGCGCCAGCCAGCGCAGTGTCCTCCCTTTCCTCTTTGGTGCAAAGGGGCAAGCGCAGGCGGGAGGATCAAGCAAAGGCACCCGTTTCGGTGCAACGAGACCAAGACTAGCTCCATGACAAGGAGGAAGTCACTGTGGAGCCCAAGCCAGCGTCATCACCAGAGCCTTTGGAAGGCGAGGACCAACTTTAGTCAGGATAAGTGTACCAGATGTTCCCTTTCAAAATGGCCAATTGTTGGCGCCCTTCCCGCTCAATATTTGGGAAGAGGCCCAGGGCCTTTGCCTATAAATAGGACTAGCCACCCCCAGGGTAGAGTCATCTAGACAACCATCAATCGAGAAACCCAAGCAATTAGATAGGCATCAGAGAGAGAGAAGGGCGATTGAACTCCTCCTAGCAGTTCATCCCCCAGACCAAGAACAGACCCTCGCGAGGCTGTTCTACCTTGTAGTGTTCGTCATCATCAGCCCAAGAGGCAATCCACCACACCACACTGGAGTAGGGTATTACACCGCATCGGTGGCCCGAACCAGTATAAACTCTGTGTCTCTTGTGTTGTTCTTTTAGTAGTTAGATCTTTGCGAGACGGAGAGGTAGAGGGCGTAATCTCCGCGCGCACCCCAGAGTTCGAACCTCAAGGGTCTGCCGGAACCCGAAATCCGACAATAGCCAATGAAGAAAAACAACGGAACAAGTGAAGATTTTGCAAAGTTGAAGAATTTGAACAACTGAGGAATTTCAAAAACTGAGGAAAAACTCAAATTGAAGATTTTCAACTTTTGTGGTGGTGTGACCCACCATATAAGAATGATGATTTCAGACACCGCGTACAATTGTCGTAGGGTTCTGAGAATCAAATTCTTCATTAATTTCTTCACACTTAGAGTGTTATTCTTCATTGATTTAAGAAAAACGTTTCTTCATGTGTTGCACATCTAAGTCATCAATTTTGCATAAGTGTTAGGATGAGTGTCCTTTTCAAAGAACATTCGAAGACTCTAAGATATTTAGCTCACACCGCAACTTGCTAAATCTCTTCTCCTCCAAGGGCTTTGTGAAGATATCGGCTAGCTGTTCTTCAGTCTTCACATGCTCAATAGAAATGTCGCCCTTCAACACATGATCATGAAGAAAATGATGATGAATCTGAATGTGCTTTGTCTTCGAGTGCTGAACTGGGTTGTGAGCAATCTTGATGGCACTCTCATTGTCACAGAGGAGAGGCACATTCTTCACGTTGACGCCATAGTCCTTGAGAGTTTGCTTCATCCAAAGCAGTTGTGCACAGCAAGAACCAACAGCAATGTACTCAGCTTCAGCAGTAGTCAGTGATACACAGTTCTGTTTCTTCGAGGACCAACAGACCAAAGATCGTCCGAGGAAATGACATGTACCAGATGTTGACTTGCGGTCCACATGATCACCAGCATAGTCAGAGTCAGAATATCCAATGAGATCAAAAGCCGAGCCCTTGGGGTACCATAATCCTACTGTTGGTGTGTGAGCTAGATATCGAAGAATATGCTTCACAGCCTTATGGTGTGATTCCTTCGGTGTAGCCTAAAATCGGGAACACATGCAAACACTAAGCATTATATCTGGCCTAGATGCATATAAGTACAATAAAGAACTAATCATGGAGCGGTATACCTTATGATCGAAGTCAATACCATTTTCATCAGTGCACAGATGGCCATTTGTGGGCATAGGAATTTTGACGCCTTTGCAATCTTGCATGCCGAATTTCCTCAGTACATCCTTGAGGTATTTCTCCTGAGATATGAATATGCCGTTGCGCTGTTGACGAATTTGAAGACCTAAGAAGAATTTCAACTCTCCCATCATAGAAATTTGATATTCTTCACTCATCATATAGGCAAATTCATCACTGTAATGTTGGTCAGTACAAGCAAAGATAATATCATCAACATATATTTGGCACATAAACAGTTCACCATCATAAGATTTAGTAAAGAGAATAGGATCGAGTGAACCGGGTGTGAAGCCATTCTTCATGAGTAATTCCTTCAAAGTATCATACCACGCCAGATGGGCCTGCTTGAGGCCATAGAGGGCCTTATTGAGTCTAAAGACTTTGTCAGGATTCTTTGGATCTTCAAAACCTGGGGGTTGAGCAACATATACTTCTTCCTCAAGCTTACCATTGAGGAATGCACTTTTCGCATCCATTTGATATAAGATGATATCATGATGGTTAGCATAAGCAAGTAATATGCGAATAGCCTCAAGTCTAGCAACAGGTGCAAAAGTTTCATCGAAATCAACTCCTTCAACCTGTGTGTAGCCTTGAGCTACTAAACGTGCCTTATTCCTCACCACAGGGCCGTTTTCATCTTGCTTGTTGCGGTAGATCCATTTTTTGCCAATGATATTATGCTTGCGAGGATCTAGAAGATTGACCAGTTCCCAGACGTTGTTGAGCTCGAATTGATGTAATTCTTCTTGCATGGCCTGAATCCACTCAGGCTCCAGATATGCTTCATCTACCTCAGTGGGCTCTGTGATAGAGACAAAAGCAAAGTGCCCACAAAAGTTAGATAAGTGTGAAGCTTTTGAGCGTGTGAGAGGACCTGGTGCTCTAATGTCATCGATGATCTTCTCCACTTGCACTTCTTTTACAACGCGAGGATGAGCTGGTTGTCGTTGAGGAATTTGATCAGCATTTTCTTCAGCATCAATTTCCTCAGCATTTTCTTTAGGTGCACCAGCTCGACGTTCTTCATGTTCTGGAATGAATTCTTCAGCAGATTCTTCAGTAGGAATGATATATTCAGTAGCCTTGTGCTTGATAGAATCCTCAGGTGCTGGTTCATCTAACACAGAAGGTAGGTGCTCTCTTTGCGAGCCATTACTTTCATCGAACCGCACATCTACAGTTTCAACAACCCTGTGAAGAATGTTGTTGAAGACTCTGTAGGTGTGCGAGTCCTTTCCGTAACCAAGCATAAAACCTTAATGTGCTTTCGGTGCAAATTTTGAGTTGTGATGAGGATCTCTAATCCAGCATTTGGCACCAAAGAATTTGAAATAACTCAAATTGGGTTTCTTGTCCATGAGGAGTTCATAGGCAGTCTTCTTGAATAATTTGTGAAGATATACTCTGTTGATGAAGTGGCACGCAGTATCAATTGCATCAATCCAGAAACGACGAGGCATTTTGTACTCATCGAGCATAGTGCGAGCCATCTCAGCAAGAGTCCTGTTCTTGTGCTCCACAACGCCATTCTGTTGAGGAGTATAAGGAGCAGATAACTCATGAGTAATACCAAGTTCATCAAGATAGTCATCGAGACCCGAATTCTTGAACTCAGTGCCATTGTCACTTCTGATGTGCTTGATCTTCACACCAAAGTTAGTTGAAGCCCTCGAGGAAAATCGTTGAAGACTTCCTGCACTTCATGTTTGTAAGTAACAAGGTGTACCCATGTGTAAGGAGAATAATCATCAACAATAATAAAACCATATTGAGAAGCTTCATTTGAAACAACAGAATAATGATTAGGACTAAAGATATCCATGTGAAGCAATTCAAGTGGACGAGTAGTGGTCATGATAGTCTTCGCTGGATGCTCGGCCTTGGTCATCTTTCCAGCTTCACAGGCTCCGCATAAGTGATCCTTGAGGAATTTGACCTTCTCAATGCCAATGACATGCTTCTTCTTTGCAATGGTGTGCAAATTCCTCATGCCTGCGTGACCAAGTCGTCGATGCCATAGCCAGCCTTCTGAAGCTTTTGCAAGTAGGCACACGGCTGGTTGAGGTCCTGTAGAGAAATCAACAATATACAAGTCTCCTCTCCTAAAGCCTTCGAAGACTTTGGAATTGTCAGCTTCCATAACCACAACACAACGATACATGCCAAAGAGAACAACCATATCAAGATCACAAAGCATTGAGACAGACATAAGCTTGTATCCTAAGGACTCAACAAGCATGACTTTGTCCATGTGTCGATCCTTTGTGATCGCAACCTTACCTAGACCCAATACCTGACTTTTGCCTTTGTCAGGGAAGATGATATGCTTCAGATGCGATGGTGATAAGGGAGCATCCATCAATAGATTCTTGTCACCACTCATGTGATTTGTACATCCACTATCGAGGTCCCACTCAGTGGATTTTGGTTGATCATCCTGCAGATGAATTAGTGCAGTTTACGAACTCATTTACTTCACCTGTGAAGAATATGACATCAATTCATCAGATCAATTTCATCAAGTAGTAGAACAGATAAAGCAATGTGAGGACGTGAGAAATGAAAGTTCATTTCTTCATGATTAGCCTGCGTCCTTTCAGGCATCTTTCAGGTCTCCAGCAAATTCTTCAGACGTTTACGCACGTCTGGAATCCTGACCCTACAGAAGAAATTAGTTCTTGTTCTTCACCACCCACATCTGAAGGGGTGGCAAAGAGTTCATCACTCTGCGAGCTCCATATGAGAATGGTGGCATAGAGGCCAATCCATTTCGTTTCACATAAGAGGGGTTAGGGTAAGCATATGAATAAGCAGAGAAATTCTTCGAGGACTTATGCACATAATAATTAGAAGAATAATGCTCATATTCATAGCCCTTGGCTCTTCCCTGCGAAACAGAGTTGTTAGCATGATGATATTCTTGTGAGGACTTTGATCCTTTTGAGGAATTTGATCCACGTGAGGAATTGGGTCCGTATGAGGACTTGGATCCATATGAAGAATTTGGTCCATATGAAGAATTTGATCTGGGGTTCCTATTCTTCACAGGTGGTGTCATGAGGACATTCACTTGAAGACTTTCAAGGCACCTTTTGGGAACCCAGATTTTCTTCATAGGGGAACCGTTCCTGCAGTTAGTGCCAACATATCTAGCAAATACTTCACCATTCTGATTTTTGAACAGCTTATAGTTGGAGTCAAATGACTCATTAGAAGAATGAGAAGTTTCACATGTATAACCAAATAAACTAGATGGATCAACTGGTGGTCCCTTTGCAGCAACCCATGAAGTTTTGGGGTACTGCTCAGGCTTCCAATATGTACCATCAACATTGAGTTTCCTCTCAAAGGCAATACCCTCTTTCCTAGGGTTCCTGTTGAGGATCTGCTTTTTAAGCACATCACAAAGAGTCTGATGCCCTTTGAGGCTTTTGTACATGCCTGTCATGTACAATTCCTTCAGCCCTACATTGTCAGATGAGGAATTAGTGATAGCAGAGACATGTGAAGAATTTGTAACATTAGAAGCATTTGAACATTCATGTGAAGAATTAGCAGATTCACGTTCAATGCATTTCAAACATGGAGGAACAAAATTTTCCTGAGCAGCGTTGATTTGTTGAGCAAGTAATGAATCACGCTCCTTCTGAAGATCTTCATAACTCACTCTTAGCTTCTCAAGATCTTGCTTTCTTTGAAGAAATTCATAAGAAAGTTTCTCATGATCAGATAAGAGAGTGTTATGTTGATCCTGAAGGGAGTCATACTTAGTATGAAGTCTCTGAAGACTTTAAGCCAAAGCTTTTGACAAATCCATTTCCTCGCCCAACATATCATCGCTCTTACTAAGCATGTTTTGAACCTTTTCCAAGGCCCTTTGTTGTTTAGCAGCAAGGGAAGCAAGTTTGACATAGCTGGGTCCAAATTCATCACCAGATTCATCATCACTGGATTCAGACAGATAGCATTCAATTACCTTTTCACCATCTGCCATAACACATGGTGAGGAGGATGATGATTCTGGTTCAAATGTCATTGACTTGAGAGATTCCTTGAAGTCCTCAAACCAAGGATCATGACAGGTATGATGACCTTCATAGACATCAGAGAGACGGTCCCAGATAAGCTTCGCGTGATCGAGATGCATGATGTTCCTGAACTGATTTTGAGACAGACAGGAGCAGATGACGTCCTTCACCGTGAGGTTGAGAAGAGTGTACTTGCGAATGTCATCAGCTTCCGCCATCTTGCACAGATCGGTTAGACTAATCTCAGTGATGGTCCACAGCTTGCTGTTCATTGCCATGAGGCGCTTCTTCATCATGGCCTTCCACTTGGGATACTCGTGACCGTCAAAGATAGGGCATGTCACTTTCTTCATACCTGCGGTCGACATAACTGAAACTCCAGGCGGTTAAACCAAAATCACACAGAATAAGGGAGTACCTTGCTCTGATACCAATTGAAAGTGCATTATACCGACTAGAGGGGGGAGGGTGAATAGGCGATTTTTATGAATTCTTCACTGAGGAATTTGCTAGTGAGGAAATTCCTTAGCGAAGAACTACTTGCAATGGAATAAGTACTCAGAAGTAAACATAACAGAAGACTAGCATAGTCATCATGATGAAATGAAGACAAACACAGAGTACAGAAAGTGTAATCACAGGATAACACAGGATGAAGACAAACAGACTGAATAAATTGAACCAAGGAAATAGAGAAAGTCTTAAGTCAAAGTCTTCAAACACAGATATGACAAGCACACAACACAGTAATGAGGAAATGAAAGAGTTGAGAAAATAGAACCAATTGGCTTGGTGAAGACAATGATTTGATAGACTAGTTCCAACTGCTGTCTCAGTTGTACATCTGGTTGGAGCGGCTAGGTATTTAAACCTGAGGACACACAGTCCCGGACACACAGTCCTCACCGTATTCTCCTTGAACTAAGGTCACACAGACCTTGTCCAATCACTCGTGGTAAGTCTTGAGGTGACTTTCGAACCTTCACAAACTTGGTCACTCAACGGTCCACAATTCCTCTTGGATGCTCTAGACCATGACACCTAACCGTCTGGAAGAAGCACACTCTTCAAAGGTAACGAGCGTCGGATCCACGCAGGATCAATCTCTTCAGTGATGCTCAATCACTTTGGATTTGTAGGTGTTTGGGTTTGGGTTTTCCTCACTTGATGATTTTTGCTCAAAGTCCTCGGAGGATGGGATGCTCTCAAATGACAAGTGTCAGTTTCTCTCAGAGCAGCCAACCAGCTAGTGGTTGTAGGGGGCGGCTCTTTATAGCCTAGGAAGCAGCCCGACATGATAAGAATTAAATGCCCTTCAATGATATGACCGTTAGGTGGATAAGATATTTTGGGATAGCTAGCGCGTAGCACAGCAACGGTCGGAAATTTGAGGTTCAAATTCCTCAGGGCTATCATGTTCCTCACAGTGTAGGCAATCCGCACTGGCGAATTCCTAACTCCTTAGTCAGAACAAATTCCTTAGTGACCAGAAGACCTGCGTCTCTATCACTGAAGAAATTGACTGAGCTGTATGAGATTTCCAATGGCTTCACTCGAAGGGTAGGTGTAGGATTTTGAGTTGAGCATCACATGGAAATTTTTCCTTAGTATTTCCTCCACCCCTTTAACAGTACGGTGTTTCCTATTACTCAAGAAAGAGAAAATGAAATCACGAAAACAAAAGTCTTCACGCTTCATGTTCCTCGAATGAATACCAAGTCTTCAAGGTCACACCAATTTCTTCACTTTCAAAGTCTTCAGAATACCAAAGTCTTCAGACGAAGAACTTCATTTTTAGGGGTCGACTTTCTCTGTAAATATCAAACTCCTCATAGACTTATGGACCTGTGTACACTCACAAACGCATTAGTCCCTTAACCTATAAGTCTTCAATACACCAAAATCACTAAGGGGCACTAGATGCACTTACAAATGCTACTATCTTTTTTCCACACTTGTGCTTCAAAGTAGCACCATGATCTTCATGATAGAGAGTCTCTTGTTTTGTCACTTTCATATACTAGTGTAGTGGGAATATTTCATTATAGAACTTGGCTCGTATATTCCAATAATGGGCTTCCTCAAATGCCCTATGTCTTCGTGAGCAAGGAAGTTGGATGCACACCCACTTAGTTTCTTTTGTTGAGCTTTCATGCATTTAAAGCTCTAGTGCATCCGTTGCATGGCAATCCCTACTCCTTGCATTAACATCAAACGATGGGCATCTCCATAGCTCATTGATTAGCCGCGTTGATGTGATACTTTCTCCTTTTTGTCTTCTCCACATAACCCCCATCATTATATTATATTCCACTATTGTGCTATATCCATGGCTCACACTCATGTATTGCATGAAGGTTGAAAAGTTTGAGATTACTAAAGTATGAAACAATTGCTTGGCTTGTCATCGGGGTTATGCATGATGAGAGCATTCTTGTGTGACGGAAATGGAGCATGACTAAACTATATGATTTTGTAGGGATGAACTTTCTTTGTCCATGCTATTTTGAGAAGACATAATTGCTTAGTTAGTATGCTTGAAGTATTATTATTTTTATGTCAATATGAACTCGTATCTTGAATCTTTTGGATCTAAATATTCATACCACAATTAAGAAGAATTACATTGAAATTATGCCAAGTAGCATTCCACATCAAAAATTCTGTTTTTATCATTTACCTACTCGAGGACGAGCAGGAATTAAGCTTGGGGATGCTTGATACGTCTCCCACGTATCTATAATTTTTTATTGTTCCATGCTATATTATATTCTGTTTTGGATATTAATGGGCTTTATTATACACTTTTATATTATTTTTGGGACTAACCTATTAACCGGAGGCCCAGCCCAGAATTGTTGTGTTTTGCCTATTTCAGAGTTTCGCAGAAAAAGAATATCAGACGGAGTCCAAACGGAATGAAACCTTCGGGAACGTGATTTTCGGAACGAACGTGATCCAGAGGACTTGGCCCTACATCAAGACATCAACCAGGAGGGCACGAGGTAGGGGGGCGCGCCTACCCCCCCGCGTGCGCCCTCCACCCTCGTGGGCCCCATGTTGCTCCACCGAAGTACTTCTTCCTCCTATATATACCTACGTACCCCCAAACTACCAGATATAGAGCCAAAAACCGAATTCCACCGCCGCAACCTTCTGTACCCGTGAGATCCCATCTTGGGGCCTTTTCCGGAGCTCCGTTGGAGGGGGCATCGATCACGGAGGGCTTCTACATCAACACCAGAGCCTCTCCGATGATGTGTGAGTAGTTTACCTCAAACCTTCGGGTGCATAGTTATTAGCTAGATGGCTTCTTCTCTCTTTTTGGATCTCAATACAATGTTCTCCCCCTCTCTCGTGGAGATCTATTCGATGTAATCTTCTTTTGCGGTGTGTTTGTTGAGACCGATGAATTGTGGGTTTATGATCAAGTTTATCTATGAACAATATTTGAATCTTCTCTGAATTCTTTTATGTATGATTGGTTATCTTTGCAAGTCTCTTCGAATTATCAGGTTGGTTTGGCCTACTAGATTGATCTTTCTTGCAATGGGAGAAGTGCTTAGCTTTGGGTTCAATCTTGCGATGTCCTTTCCCAGTGACAGTAGGGGCAGCAAGGCACGTATTGTATTGTTTCCATCGAGGATAACAAGATGGGGTTTATATCATATTACATGAGTTTATCCCTCTACATCATGTCATCTTGCTTAAAGCGTTACTCCGTTCTTATGAACTTAATACTCTAGATGCATGCTGGAGCGGTCGATGTGCGGAGTAATAGTAGTAGATGCAGGCAGGAGTCGGTCTACTTGTGTCCGACGTGATGCCTATATACATGATCATACCTAGATATTCTCATAACTATGCTCAATTCTATCAATTGCTCAACAGTAATTTGTTCACCCATCATAATACTTATGCTCTTGAGAGAAGCCACTAGTGAAACCTATGGCCCCTGGGTCTATTTTCCATCATATTAATCTTCCAACACTTAGTTATTTTTATTGCCTTTTATTTTAATTTGCATCTTTATCATAAAAATACCAAAAATATTATCTTATCATATCATATCTATCAGATCTCACTCTCGTAAGTGACCGTGAAGGGATTGACAACCCCTTTATCGTGTTGCTTGCGAGGATTTATTTGTTTGTGTAGGTGCGAGGGACTCATGCGTGGTCTCCTACTAGATTGATACCTTGGTTCTCAAAAACTGAGGGAAATACTAACGCTACTTTACTGCATCACCCTTTCCTCTTCAAGGGAAAACCAACGCAGTGCTCAAGAGGTAGCACCCCTCCACAGTTACACACCTCGGTCATGTCGTCATAGTGCTTAGGCGAGGCCCTGCGCCGGTAACTTCATCAACACCGTCGCCACGCCGTCATGTTGACGGAACTCTCCCTCGGCCTCAACTGGATCAAGAGTTCGAGGGACGTCACCGAGCTGAATGTGTGCTGATCGTGGAGGTGTCGTAAGTTAAAAAAAGAGCGACCCTAATCACGATGGCCTTTCTTTTTCTTTGGACTGAAGACCCTCCTGAGTTGATAGGCGAAGGTCATAATTCGCAGGAACATTCTCGTTCGGTACTTGGATCAGTTGGATCGCGAAGACGTTCAACTACATCAACCGCGTTACTAAACGCTTCTGCTTTCGGTCTACGAGGGTACGTGGACACACTCTCACCGCTCGTTGCTATGCATCTCCTAGATGGATCTTCCATGATCGTAGGTAAATTTTTTGAAATACTGCGTTCCCCAACAGTTATTGCATAGGAGGTGCCGATGAAATAGGTAAAGTTGGACTACGGTTTTCAGATATACTAACAGTACCACTAGACGACGGAGGCATATTTTCTAAGCATTAACACTTTCTATGAAAGAATTGTATGTCGTCACATCACCCTTACTAACAAGACTTGCAATCACATCCACTTGCTCTGGAGAAAAAACTTCACTCACAGTGATTACATCTTGTTCGTCAATGAGAGGAGGGAAATTGATGTTTCCAACCGGAGTGATGTTGCCTTGACGGTCATTCTTGAAACTGGCAAGAAACACCTCCAAATCCTCCTACTCGTGCTTGTTCTTGAGCGCCTCAAAAGCCTCTTTACGCTGCTTCTTGTGCGTTTCATAGGCTTAGCGGTGTTCCTTCGATAGTTCATCAAGACTGGTCTTAATGATGTTATTAGTGTCAACTTCTATGGGCTTGGGGAGATTAGATATGGTTGATGATGATTCTTGATCTTTCGTCCCCAGAAGAGTCGCCAAAAAGTGTGTTTGCACATGAACACGTCATCGTGTACCTCCAACCCCGAGGGTGATGTACCGCAGCTCACGTCGAAGGAGACCCATCCGGAAGCGCGGTACATGATACGTCTCCATCGTATCTACAATTTTTGATTGTTTCATGCCAATATTATACAACTTTTACATACTCTTGGCAACTTTTTATATGATTTATTGGACTGACCTATTGATCCAGTGCCCAGTGCCAGTTCCTGTTTTTTTGCATGTTTTATGTATCACAGAAAATCTATATCAAACGAAGTACAAATGCAATAAAATTTCACGGAGAATTATTTTGGAATATATGTGATTTTTTGGAGTTCGAATCACCGCAAACGGAGTCCCATGGTGGGCACAACCCACCAGGATCCGACCCTTGAGCCTCACGCGTGGTGGTGGGTTGTGCCCACCTCGTACGTCGATTGGCGTTGTACTTTGAGCGCAAGGAAGCTTATATCCAGAAAAAATCATGTTAAAATCTCAGCGCAATCAGAGTTACAGATCTCCGGGAATATAAGAAATCGTTTTTGGCCAGATCTGGGGAATGCAAAACAGAAGAGAACAGAGAGGGAGATCCAATCTCAGAGGGGCTCCCGCCCCTCCAGCGCCATGGTGACCAAGGACAAGAGAGGGAACTCTCCTCCCATCTAGGGGGGAGGCCAAGGAAGAAGAAGAAGAATGAGGTGGGCTCTCTCCCTCTCGCTTCCGATGGCGCCGGAGTGCCACCGGGGGCAACGATCGGGACGGCGATCTACAACAACAATCTTGCTACCATCAACACCAACCTTCTCCCCCTCTATGCAGCGGTGTAACATGATACGTCTCCAATGTATCTATAATTTTTTTATTGTTTCATGCTATTATATTATCCATCTAGGATGTTTTATATGCATTTATATGCTATTTTATATGATTTTTGGGACTAACCTATTAACCTAGAGCCCAGTGCCAGTTTCTGTTTTTTCCTTGTTTTTGAGTTTTACAGAAAAGGAATACCAAACGGAGTCCAATTGACATGCCAATTTTTGATGATTTTTATGAACCAAAAGAAGCCCCCGGAGTAAAAGAGTTGGGCCAGAAGAGTCCCGAGCCATCGATGAGGGTGGAGGGCGCGCCCTACCCCCTGGGCGCGCCCCCTGCCTCGTGGATGACTCGGAGACCCCCCCTGACGTGAGACCGGCGCAAAAAATTCCTATAAATACAGAAACCCCCAAAAAGAAACCTAGATCGGGAGTTCCGCCGCCGCAAGCCTCTGTAGCCACCAAAAATCAATCAGGACCCTATTCCGGCACCCCGCTGGAGGGGGGAATCATCACCGGTGGCCGTCTTCATCATCCCGGCGCTCTCCATGATGAGGAGGGAGTAGTTCACCCTCGGGTTGAGGGTATGTACCAGTAGCTATGTGTTTGATCTCTCTCTCTCTCTCGTGTTCTTGATATGGCATGATCTTGATGTATCGCGAGCTTTGCTATTATAGTTGGATCTTATGATGTTTCCCCCCTGTATCTCTTGTAATGGATTGTGTTTTCCCTTTGAAGTTGTCTTGTCGGATTGAGTCTTCAAGGATTTGAGAACACTTGATGCATGTCTTGCATGTGCTTATCTGTGGTGACAATGGGATATTCATGTGATCTACTTGATGTATGTTTTGGTGATCAAGTTGCGGGTTCAGTGACCTTGTGAACTTATGCATAGGGGTTGGCACATGTTTTCATCTTGACTCTCCGGTAGAAATTTTGGGGCACTCTTTGAAGTTCTTTGTGCTGGTTGAATACATGTATCTGAGATTGTGTGATGCATATCGTATAATCATACCCACGAATACTTGAGGTGACATTGGAGTATCTAGGTGACATTAGGGTTTTGGTTGATTTGTGTCTTAAGGTGTTATTTTACTATGAACTCTAGGGCTGTTTGTGACACTTATAGGAATAGCCCAATGGATTGATCGGAAAGAATAACTTTGAGGTGGTTCGTACCATACAATAATCTCTTCGTTTGTTCTCCGCTATTAGTGACTTTTGAGTGACTCTTTGTTGCATGTTGAGGGATTGTTATACGATCCAATTATGTTATTATTGTTGAGAGAACTTGCACTAGTGAAAGTGTGAACCCTAGGCCTTGTTTCGAAGCATTGCAATACCATTTACGCTCACTTTTGTTACTAGTTACCTAGCTGTTTATATATTTTTTAGATTAGAAAAACATATATCTACCATCCATATTGCACTTGTATCACCATCTCTTCGCCGAACTAGTGCACCTATACAATTTACCATTGTATTGGGTGTGTTGGAGACACAAGAGACTCTTTGCTATTTGGTTGCAGGGTTGTTTGAGAGAGACCATCTTCATCCTACGCCTCCCACAGATTGATAAACCTTAGGTGATCCACTTGAGGGAAATTTGCTACTTTCCTACAAACCTCTGCACTTGGAGGCCCAACAACGTCTACAAGAAGAAGGTTGTGTAGTAGACATCATAACACCTCTTCCCCCCGCTGTAATCTCTACTTAAACATGGTGCTCAAGTCCATATATTATTTCCCAATGATCTATGGTTATCCTATGATGTTTGAGTAGATTCGTTTTGTCCCGTGGGTTAATCGTGATCTTGGTTGGTATGATTGTATATTTTATTTATGGTGTTGTCCTACGGTGCCCTCCGTTCTCGTGCAAACGTGAGGGGCCCCCGTTGTAGGGTGTTGCAATATGTTCATGGTTCGCTTATGGTGGGTTGCGAGAGTGACAGAAACTTAAACCCGAGTAGGTGGGGTATGACGTATGGGAGTAAAGAGGACTTGATACTTAATGCTATGGTTGGGTTTCACGACCTTAATGATCTTTAGTAGTTGCGGGTGCTTGCTAGAGTTCCAATCATAAGTGCATATGATCCAAGTAGAGAAAGTATGTTAGCTCA
Source organism: Aegilops umbellulata (assembly GCA_032464435.1). Taxonomy (NCBI): domain Eukaryota; kingdom Viridiplantae; phylum Streptophyta; class Magnoliopsida; order Poales; family Poaceae; genus Aegilops; species Aegilops umbellulata. The sequence goes on along the minus strand of CP136056.1, from coordinate 327,817,227 downwards.
TGCCTCTCCCTCATATAAAATTGCAAGAATGATTACCGATACTTGTTATGGATTGCCTAGGGGCAAATAACTTTCTTGTTGACACAAACCCTTTTACTAAACACCTAACTTTTATTATCATGCAAAGTACTTCTAGTTTTATTCATTCAAAGTAGTTCTAGCATCACACCTACAAAATAGTTTCATACTTGTTTCCGGTGAAGCAAACGTCAAGTGTGCGTAGAGTTGTATCGGTGGTCGATAGAACTTGAGGGAATATTTGTTCTGCCTTTAGCTCCTCATTGGGTTCGACACTCTTATTTATCAAAAAAGGCTACAAACGATCCCCTATACTTGTGGGTTATCAAGACCTTTTTCTGGCGCCATTGTCGGGGAGCAATAAGGTGGGGTGAATATTCTCTTGTGTGCTTGTTTGCTTTATCACTAAGTAGTTTTTCTCTATCTTTAGTTATGGATATGGAACACGAAACACCAAAAAAATTAGTGGTACTTGCTACTCATGGAGATGGGGAACCTCCTAAAACCCTCGATGCTCGTTATGTGAAAAATATTATGCACTACTTTGATAATCCTGAGAAAACCCCATTCAACTTGATAATGGGTGTAATGTTGGATCAATGTGAATACTTTAGGGATTGTCGCTTGACTCAAAAGGGAAAACTTTTATGGGATCAAATTGAAATGTTGTGATGGTATCTTGGAATCTATGCTTGAGATATGATTACACTTGTTGCTCTAAGATTGAAGTTCCACACCTTTCCTATTCATGCGAATTTAATGATAACAAAACCTTGGCTTCTTATGCTAGAGGTATATATGATTACTATGATGTGGAAAGAATAGAAGAATTTGTTGCTTTTAAGGGTGCTTATGAAATTGAATCTTTGTTTGCAAAGTTTGAATATTTTGATGACTCGGTTTATAGACCTGAAAATCTTTCTATCCTTAAATATTGCTATGATAATTATAAATATAATTACGATATTGATGTATTTATTGAGAATAACCCCGCTGTCCAAGAAAAGACTAATATTTTGCATGAGTCTATGGAAGAAGAAATTGATAAAACTGCGAGCTCATTGGATGAAAAAGATGATGAGGAGAGCGAAGAACAAACGGAGGAAGAACGGATTAGCTACCCGTGCCCACCTAATGAGAGTAACTCTTCAACTCATACATTATTTAATGTCCCTTCATGCTTACCGAAGGATGAATGCTGTGATAATTGCTATGATCTCGTTGATTCATTTGAAATATCCCTTTTTGATGAACTTGATGCTTATTATGCTTGTGGCCAAGATGCCAATATGAATTATGCTTATGGAGATGAACTTGCTATACACTGGTGCACGTCGGTCCTAAACAAACGGTTTAAAACCCCTTTCCGCGACGGCATCTGGAACCGTCTCCAAGTGAGTATGGGCGATAGGGGGGTCCTTCCCACACGACCCAGAAACCGTCGGGGGTATGCCCTCCTAGCACACACGTTCGGCAAAATGAGGTCATGTGCGACCGACAAGCGCTCAAATACGGAAATACGTATAATACAGATAAAAAATACAATTATACGGTGAAATTGTTTCCGGTTGCAAGTACACCCCACACAGTTAGTCTCCGCTAAACATTTCCATTTGTATGCACATCCCACACAGTCGCTCCAAGGAAAACATTTCCGTTCACAGGTACATCACACACAATTTTTCCCGTTAAATCGTTTGTGATAGCATTGCCATTGCACACGATATTAATAGTTTTATCGTTTGCATTATTGAGTGCATCACACATGGTTCGTAGAAAGAAACTGTGTCGCAAAGGCTGTCCATCACACACACTTTTTGTGTGATAAACTTTTGTGCAAGGTGGCATAACGCAAACGGTTTTCAAGAGAAAGTCGTGTGTGCAGTGGAGATTGATCGCACACGTAGTGGATCCTAGAAACGTTTCTGATCTCCATGTATATCGCAGACGTTTCGCTTTCACAAACCGTGTGCAGTGTAATCCCTATTTAATCCATAATTAATCCAATTAATCCCTAATTTAAAAATCACATGTTATGAATTTGAAAGTAGGCAATCACTTATTTCATATCCAACCATGTTTGTTACAAATATAGGTTCAACCACGAATTCGTAATTCAATGCACATATACATATACTGAAGAACTACAGAAGCACCAAGTAAAGAATGATGAAACACAGTTGTACTAAAGACTGTAAAGAGAGAGGCGAAAGACATTTTGGTTGCTGGAGAAGGTGAAGCGGAATGCCCATAATCTGCCCTCCTCCATGCGTAAGGCGCGCACGACTCTAGGCTCACCCCTTGTGATGGTTGCCCGTCCATCCTTCACTGTCTTCATTAGTACTTCTCGATGCTCATTGTAGTCTAGATGAAATACTTTAACCTTCATTGCGTGTCCACTAATCATGTACTTTGCGAGGTAATCTTGAGTGAACTGCTTCGGGAACCACTAGGAACGGAAAAGATTCAGACATTGTTGTCTAACAACTCATTATGGGCAGTAAAAAGAGAAGGCTGCAGAGTTTGTAGTTACCATCCTATAGCTCACTGTTGTGTTGGATAGAGCATAAACAAATAATTTGCTTGCCACCATTCGTATCTTTTTGCTAATAATCCTTATCAGTTTCCTCACTTGATGCTTGTTCATCAATATCTCATTGCTCCATATGCAAAAAGGGTCAATGCGTGGATCCTTGCCAAGGGCATATGTACCTATAAGCAACAAGTCAATATTAGAAGCTAACTAGTGTCCAGGCCTGGATCTATATGCACTACATTATGGAACGACGGGGGGAGTACAAGCCGAGGGATGAAGCTAACCTCGGCAGAAAATGGTGGCCACTCCCGTTGTTGTCCTGCATAAGTAGTGGAAAGGCATGATAAGTATAGCAATCTTAACATCAAACAAATATAGCAAAGGTAAACAACATCATCTCCAAATGATAGCTTGAATGTGTTGGTTTCAGCATGCTATTAAAGCAGATATAAAATGGAAGGCAATGTTACCGACAGCAGGCTTAACAGCCATCAAATATTGCAATTCAAACTGGTATTGTTGAAAATGAATAGAACGTAGGTAATGCTTAAACATCACACCGGATAAATGTGTAAAACTGAAATAAAGGGCATGTGTTAACTACACCAGGAATAACTGGAACCAAATATAGCCGTTCAAACTGGTATTGATGTAGTCGAGCGGCACAGTTCCGACTTGCACATAACGAACCACACATTGTGAATGACTGAAATAAACAATGCATAAATGACCAGTATAACAACCAAATATAGCCATTGAAAATTGGACAGAGTCTCACTACAACCAACCTAACAAGCAAATACAGATAAACATGGCATATGCTTGAAAACTGGACAAATGCTCACTGCAACCAACCTAACAAGCAGATAAAGATAAACAAGGCATCTGCTTGATAACTCGAGAAATGCTAAAAAAGCAACCTAACAACCAAATACAGATAAACAAGGCATCTGCTTGATAACTGGACAAATGCTAAAAAAAGCAACCTAACAACCAAATACAGGTAAACAAGGCATCTGCTTGATAACTAGACAAATACTCATTGCAACCAAACTAAGAACCAAATACAGATAAACAAGGCATCTGCTCGATAACTGAAAAAAAATGCTCACTCCAACCAACCTAACAACCAAATACAGATAAACAAGGCATCTACTCGCTATAAACAACCAAATATAGCCATTCGTGAAATTAAAGTGGACAATTCATACTTAAACATCACATAGACCTATTGAACAATACATTTTTGCATAACTGAAATAATTAAACACGGCACGGTTAAAGCACTGCACGGAAAATGCTACTACAACAAAGGGTATGGGTTGACAAGCTAGAAAAGGTAATATTTGCTGATAGAATGTTGCCTCACATTTCATGGACGGGATCCTTCCAATTGGAAGAGCACAGACCCATGGTGCGCTCTTTGATGTCACAAATGGGTTGTTTCACCTTGGAAGAACCTTCGTGGGTGCCCTCCTCCTGGTCGTGGTCGATGAGATCTAACTTGGAAATTGAGGATCCCAAGCCGCCGCCGTAGAACGTGTCCTTCAGAAGTGACAAAATGGGCTCGATGGCGTATAAAGCTCGCAAATCCTTGACCATTTGGCGGAGGAGATCAGTGGCAGGGCCGTCGAAGAGATTGACGGCGGCTGAACCATAGGGGTTGGGGATGGACCACTTAACCTGTGACATGGCCCGCGTGAAGTCGTCGGTGTGGACGAGCTTGATGTCGTAGATAGCTTTCCTGAGATACAGTAATACGCTAGCCCGCTGACATGAAGCCTTCGGCACGGCAACGTAGTGAACGTCTTCGCCGGCTTCTGCGGCGACGTGCTGCTCCGGGATCGACAGGTCAGGGCGAACGGCGGCCACCTCGCCAACGCCCGCCGAATAGGCCATGATAAACCTCTTCTTGGCCAAACGCTCGTCGGGCTCCCCGGGATACGTGGTCGAGCTTAGGCTGCGACATTCTGGAGCAGGGGATGTGGATCTGGCGGGGAGGGACACCGCAGGCCTCATCTAAAAACTCAGGGAAGTGGGGCGACGGTATGGGAATCGCTGGATAGCTGAACTTTATTGTCTAAGCTAGGAGGAACGGGCAGACCGACAGGGTTGGCGGCGGCGCCGACGGCGGCCGCGAGCTAGGGTTTGAAGGGGGGCGGGGGCGGGTGGGGGGCTGTGGAGGGGGGGTGTTTGAGGATACACCGCGGCTACTGAAAATTGTAGTAATGGTGGGTGGAGATGGTGGTCGACGAGGGAGGGCGATGGTTCAAATGCCTCGGCTACTGCAATTTTACTATAAGGTCGGTGCTGGAGGAGTGTGGGCGACAATTGAAGTACGGCGGCTACTAAAATTTGGGTAAAGGAATTGATGTGGGGCGGTAGTGCCCAAGATCGGGCACGGTCCAATAACAATATGTGTGTATGATAATAAGGAAAAGTGGCGCGGATCCTCCGATTTTTGCAACGCTCAAGGCGGGTAGTTTGTTTTTCATATTTCTAGCTAGCTGGTCTATCGCACACTGTTCGTCCTAATTTCCAAATAAACTTACCCGCCTTTAGCTTCCACAGGTGGTGGTTTTACAGCTCACTTGCATTGCACACGGTTAAGCCAGTACCTCCACCCTTTGCTTGCGCTTGCGCGGTCGTGGTGATTTCAGCGCACTTGCATCGCACACGGTTGAGCCAGTACCTCCACCCTTTGCTCGCGCTTAGGCGGTCGTGGTTATTTCAGCGCACTTGTATCGCACACGGTTGAGCCAGTACCTCCACCTTAATTTGCTCGCGCTTGCATGGTCATGGTGATTCACATCGCACTTGTATCGCACACGGTTAAGATATTATACCCCATGTTTGTTGAGGATCATTAGAGTCTTTGCAGCAAAAAATAACGTTAGGGAGGGTCAAAAGACAGCCACACTAGCATGTGGCCCAAATATATATGAGTGAAAAGGGTGGTATATGATGTTCAAAATTCCAATGCACAACTGGACCCCGCGGGGCCACGGTTGGGCGCGTCATTGAAGATCCATGAGAGGGGCCAAAAGTCAAGAACCACCTGGAAGTGGCCAAATATATGTACGGATATTGGGGATGTTTAAAACTTTAAATACACAATGCATAACTTTGGTGGCACCTGCCTCGCAAACCCAAAAGCACCCTAACAACCACCTAGCTAGGATATATATAATGACGTAATGTCGTACCTAGCTAGGATGCTTGGCCCACCACCTCCTACTTCGTGTCAACGGGGGGAATGCACGTAATGATCGATACTTTGGTCATACATGCATGTTGCCATGACCTACCATAAGACGGACCAATGAATCTTTCGTTTGGTCAAATGACAGTTGTTGTTGTTGATAAACCGCTTGGGCCAATAGATTGAACCATCATAAACATCGCACGAGAGGGACCACAAAACCGGCACCTCTTGCATGCGGCCCAAAATGATGTACGTTGGGAAGGGGTGATGTGTGTTTTCAATATATAATAATGTACAATTTAGATGTGGTGCCTACCTCTCGATACAGACAACAACCATGAAGGCAAGGTAGTTAAGGACGAGATACGTATGTAGGGTTTGATGTAGGTTGAACCCAGCAATCTGAGCATCTGGGAGGGAATCCTGACAACGCATGAGCTCGAGCTTTGGTTGACTGACATTTGACGGTGACCGGCCCTAACATGAATTAGGAGGAATCCATTCATGGCCAACACATACCCCTCATTATCGGTCAAAGGGATGATATATATACACTCTGGGAGCCCACAGATATCAGTGCCGTCACAAAAAACTGCACAAGGGAGACGTGGTCGATCAGAAGACCCCGTATACACTGCATGCGGCCCGAAAATATGTATGGGTACGATGGTGTATGATGTGTTTAAATCCCAAATGCACAACTTCGATGGGCCACGCCAAGTACATTACAAACCGAACACCGTACCCGACTCCAAGCCTGGTTCAATACCTATGATGTCAGTTTCCCAACTTCGAGGCAGCAACGGGGGGGGGGGGGGGGTCCCACGCATGCGCTCAAACTTTATTTTGTCTAGCATGGGACACATCTATATATATCTATACATCTATACACATATATAGTGTGCGAATAACTATGAAAGTTGCTCGTTGGATGAAGCCAATCCGACGGTACAGAGATGGCAAATCCGAGCACTACTAGCTGTTGGATATCATCTAGAAGACTCCATGGTTGAACTTAAGCATAATGCACAAACCTCAAAACACAAGCACTTCTCCTTTGTTCTCTAGAATCTTTCATATCTTAATTGCCCAAACCTTTTTTTCTAAATGAATTGTCACTTTTTGTTTTTACCTTTACAATGCACAATTCCATGAATCTTAAAATAGTTTATTACAAAACTAATTGATTTTGGATGAGATGAACTATAAGAATTAAACGAACATCTACATCATGCATATCTGGGAGAAGAGGCGGGAACCCGATGAGAGGAGTGGCGAGAAACGGTAGCCTGTTTTGAATGAAAACCTATTAGTAGAGAAGGAAGTGTGAGCTACATGACGCATGCGCACAGTGCTTACCCATGTACTGCATGTGCTGTCGAAAGGGCTCGGGATTGCCGTTCGATCTGGGAGCATCCAATAGTGCACACATACGATCCGTGGGGTTTGGGTTCTGGCTAGTCAGAACGCAGGACTCAGATCGCGCGCCTAGCGGGGGGGATATCATACGGAAACTAACATTCGGTGGAAACCAGTGAAAACCACGATAAAAAGATGTTTTTAAGTTTCAAAAAATTTCAAAAAAAATGTGGGATGTTAAGAGGATGATGTTTTATTGGCACATAAAATTTCAAGTTGAAACACATTAAGAGATGTGAGCTATGAAAAAGACAAAATCAGTGTTCAATAGTGCCGAATAGTAATGTCACTATTTAGGGCGAAAATTGTCTTTTTCATAGCTCACATCTCGTAATGTTTTTCAACTTGAATTTTGTGTCACAATAAAACATCACCTTCTTAACATCCCTCAATTTTTTCAGATTTTTATGAAACTTTAAAATATGGTTTCACGAAGTTTTCATTGAATATCGGCTTTCGTGAGTTAACCGTGTGCTATTTGAAAAAATTTCATGAGAAGAATCTCGGTTTTTAAATCCCCGTAAATCCAAAACTAAGCTGAAAATCGTGAAACCTGCCATGGTGTCACGACATCGCACTTATATGTCAAGGAATTTTTTCATCCATTGTGGCGCAAGTTTTATTACAAGCCTCTTACAAACCGGAGCTTCTCTCAAAGAAGCCTCGTGGTTCCGATAGGGAAATGTGTCCCCCTTGTCGGCCAAACGTAACCATTGCCTCTTTTCACCTTGTATTTTCTTCTACGGGCAACATGGAACGACATGATACCCGTGCTAAAATTTAAACTTATTCAGGGTTTGTTTGGCCTTTTTATACACTAATTGATTTCCCTAGGCATTTAATGTCCATAATTCAAATCTGAACTACAAATACATGCTCCAATTCACCAAAATGGCTAGAAAAATTATACATGTGTCCTTGGGTACATGTTTAGGTCCCATGCCAGGAATGGGAACGAATTACAACCGTACTGGTGTCATGGCTCGTACTCAAACATTTCGAATCTTGGTTTTTAAGTCCCCACAAATCCTAAACTCACCTGAAAGTCATCAAAGGTGGAATGGTGTCACGTCATGGCACATATATGTCATAGTAAAAACATTGTCCAATTTGGGCCAAGCTTTATTACAAGCCTCTTACAAAAACTGGAGCTTCTCTCAAAGAAGCCTCATGGTTCTAATAGGGAAACGTGTTCCCCTTGTGGGCAAAACATAATCACTGCCTCTTTTCGTCTTGTACTTTCTTCCACGAGCAACATGAAACCACGGGATATCCGTGCTAAAATTCAAACTTATTTAGGGTTCGTTTGGCCTTTTTATACACTAATTGAGTTTCCTATGCATTTAATGTCCATAATTCAAATATGAAGTACAAATACATGCTCTAGTTCACCAAAATGGCTAGAAAAATTATACATGTGTCCTTGGGTGCATGTTTAGGTCTCATGCCAGGAATGGGAACGAATTACAACCATACCTGTGTCCTCGCTCTTCCTCAAACATTTTGAATCTCGGTTTTTAAGTCCCCATAAATTCTAAACTCCCAAAAAGTCATCAAAGGTAGCAAGGTGTCATGTCATGGCACATATATGTCGTGGTAAAACATTGCCAATTAGGGCCAAGCTTTATTACAACCCTCTTACAAACCGGAGCCTGTCGCTGAGGGAGTCCTGGACTAAGGGGTCCTCGGCCGTTCGGCCCATTATCCATGGGCCGGACTGATGGGCTGTGAAGATACGAAGGCTGAAGACTATACCCGTGTCCGGATTGGACTCTACTTGGCGTGGAAGGCAAGCTTGGTGACCAATTATGAAGATTCCTTCTTATGTAACCAACTCCATGTAACCCTAGATCTCTCCGGTGTCTATATAAACCGGAGAGCATAGTTCGGATAGGGGACATTCATTACCATATTCACATAGGCTAGGCTTCTAGGGTTTAGCCATTACGATCTTGTGGTAGATCAACTCTTGTAATACTCATATTCATCAAGATCAATCAAGCAGGAAGTAGGGTATTACCTCCATAGAGAGGGCCCGAACCTCGGTAAACATCGTGTCCCCCGTCTCCTGTTACCATCGATCCTAGACGCACAGTTCGGGACCCCCTACCCGAGATCTGCCGGTTTTGACACCGACATTGGTGCTTTCATTGAGAGTTCCACTGTGCCGTCGACAAAAGGTTTGATGGCCCCTTTAATCGTCGATGATGACGCTGTCCGGGGAGAAACCTTTCTCCCCGGATAGATCTTCGTGTTTGGCGGCTTCGTACTGCGAGCCAACTTGCTTGGCCATCTGGAGCAGATCGACAGCTACGCCCCTGGCCATCAGGTCAGATTTGGAAGCTTGAACTACGTTGCAGACATCCGTGGAGACTTGATATTCGACGGATTCGAGACTGCGGCAATCGCTCCCCGCCGCCCCAATGGACATGGCTTAAACCTGTCATCGGGCCGCATCCAGGAGAGAGCTCCTACAGCAACTCTGGCCTTAGATCCGGAGCAGATCAAGTCCCCCGAATATGGGAATCTCAACCCCATCGTGGGGGCTAATGATTCTGCGGCATTGGAGCCGCTCGCAGATTCCACTGCGTACGACATCTGCATCAACGGAACCCCGGACTCTTCTCCGGTGTCGAGTTCCGAAACCTGTGAGCCCGTAGATACCGAACTCGATCGGTTATCGATCTTCAAGTTCAGCGCCGCAGATGTCTTCCAACACTCGCCCATGGGCGACCTACTAAACTCATTAAAAAACCTATCCCTGGCAGATGACTCGTCATCGAACTATGTTCGGTTCGAACTTACGGCGGATGATGGAGAATTTTGCTTCTCACCCGCCACCCACTTTATAGCCACTGTCGAAGACCCAACCAACACGCCTGACCCCCGCTCCAAAGACATCGCTGGTATGGACGACGATGATGGGCAGGGCCAGAGCTTTCTACTCGCTAGACATGGGATGGCCACTTCCTGGTATGACGTGTGTATGATATACACACCCGACGATGCTCTCAACGATGACAAGGAAGATCCAGTCGAGAATAAACCTCCTGGTACACAGTCCGAACACCGGCGCCCACGGCGCCACTCCAAGTCACATCGCTCAAAAGAAAACACTACTAGCACCAGAAAAGACAACACTCCGGACAATGAAGACCCTGTTGAGGTAGAAGCCGAACAGGAGGAACAGGAAAGCGGGCAAGATAGCCCTGATGAACAGGCCACATATGGAGACTCAGAGGACAGCAATTATCTCCCACTCTCCAAGGAAGAGGAGGTCCTCGGCAGTGAGGACTTTAGCGTGCCTAAGGAACCTCTCGAGCAGGAACGCTTTAAATGCCGGCTTATAGCCACTACAAGGAGCCTAAGGAAGAAGCAGCTGCAGCTTCAAGCAAGCCAGGATTTGCTGAATGATAGATGGACCGAGGTCCTGGCCGCCGAAGAATACAACCTTAGCGGCCCAGACAAAAGCCACACCAAGAGTAGGTGGCTCCCTCGATACGATGGCAGGGCATTGGAGGCCACATCACCATCAAACAACACGGTGGGCCGACCACAATTTGGTCCGGACACAGCAGTAGCCCAGGCAGAACACCATACCAACCCATCTGGTCGTCAAAACAAGAAGTCAACACACAGATCGCAGGGACATGCCCCGATCGGCGATGATGGTCACCTATTCGGACACAACAGAGCCGACCACGCTCGCTCCAAAAACCATAAGCAGAGTCCGCCGGAGGTACTTCACGGTGTGGCCCAACATAGAGGAGCCGCACACCCTCTCTGCTTCACCGATGAGGTAATGGAGCAAGAATTCCCAGACGGGTTTAAACCCATTAATATCGAATCATACGATGGAACAACAGATCCTGCAGTATGGATTGAGGATTACCTCCTCCATATTCACATGGCTCGCCGAGACGACCTTCATGCCATTAAATACATACCTCTCAAGCTTAAAGGGCCTGCTCGCTAATGGCTAAACAGTTTACCAGAAAATTCTATTGGTAGCTGGGAAACATGGAAGACGCCTTTAGAGACAGCTTCCAAGGAACATATGTCCGGCCACTAGATGCCGATGACTTAAGTCATATTGTCCAGAAGCCCGGCGAGTCAGCCAGGGAGCCCTAGACTAGGTTCTTAGTCAAAAAGAACCAAATTGCCGACTGTCCGGACGCAGAAGCCCTCGCAGCCTTCAAACATGGCGTCCGAGATGAATGGCTAGCGCGTCACCTTGGCCAGGAAGGACCCAAGTCCATGACAACCCTTACCGCTCTAATGACTCGCTTTTGTGCGGGAGAAGACAATTGGATTGCTCGTAAAAGCAACAACGCCAGCGACCCGGGCACTTCCGAAATTCGAGACGGCAACGGTAAGCCACGACGAACCGAACACAACAGTCGCAGTAATATATGCGACACAACGGTGAACGCCGAAATTCACAATCCGAAGCCCGGTCAACGGAAGAAACCACTAAAGGCAAACCAGGATGGACCATCCACCCTTGACAGGATATTGGACCGACCTTGTCAGATTCACGATCACCCTGATAGGCCAGCTAATCATACCAACAGAAAATGTTGGGTCCTCAAGCAGGCAGGCAAGATCAACGCAGATCACAAGGGGAGGAGGCCACCAGGCGATAAAGACGACGGGTCGGATCGCCAGCCGAACACCAGGGGCCAGAAACACTTTCCCTATGAAGTTCAACCACTCCCATAATGGAAATAGCAGTTCGGCTTCCGCCACCCACCTACTGTACTGGCAAAGTTTACACCACGCGTACATCACTACGCACTCAAGATACCATGGGCATCGGCGGAAGCACAACAAGGACAACCCTGCAAGAACCCCCGTAACGTTTTTATCTGTTTTCTTATTTTTCTGTATCATTTCTTAAAAACGGGTGATCATCAGGACAACATCTACATCGGACTCTATCGGAGTTCGGATCCGCACACTCACCTAAGGGGCCACTCCCGTTAAGGATTCCCCTCCCCGAGGACGGGTGGCGCAAACGTGCGACATGAGGTCCAAAATAAGCTTTTGTAGACCGCACTCTTTCTTTTGAGCCTGTACCATGCCCTTTTCCTCTATTCCCAACCCCGATCATGTCAAATAGCTGGGTTGTGGGTTTTACTCTTTATATATATTTATCATTGGCATATAGCTCCGCTCCCAGTAAACTTTATCCGAACTAATCTTTCATGCTCTTTCTACAATGAGTCCGGTCGTAACGGCTACCTTACAAGACGCGCCTCGGCATAACTTGCCAGGGCCCGATATGGGAACAAACTAGTCGCCAGTAAAAGTCCGAACAACTGTATAGCGTACTTCGGCGTCGTGAGTTTTGGCCTTATATGCATCAGCTCCGAATCATTGTCTTTGGTCAATAGTTGGGTTGCCCGACTCCTGTGCTTGCTACCCTATGTTCCGCTCTATCGGCTAGGGTAGTAAAGGGAGAACTACTGCGATTGTGCCCTGGCCTAGACCGGATGAGCACCTTAGTAGAGAAAGCGGAAAACTGGCTGTCATGATGCAGCGAGAGCTGGTCAACCACTCGACGAATTATTCGAATCTTTAGTGCTTCTCCGTGTCACACGAGGGATCTTTTTCAGATCAACTTATGTAAGGCACTATGTGCCGTATACATACCAGGGGCTATGTCTTAGCCCCACCATAAAACTCCCATGGCTAAGTGAAAGTGTTAACGCGCTATAGTCTGATTGCCTGGTTCGCCGCATTATCACCTCCTTTATGGACCAAGACGTTGGATAAAGAGTGATTAAGTGCTTTTCCGAACACCCCATACTTCCTACGAGGGGGCTGTAGCCGACGACTGCAAAACTTTTAGATTATACTAAAACGGACGCACATGAGGAATTCAAGCTTTTGAGCAAAATATAAATAGACTAACTATAAAGTTGTCTGTCACACCATTATATAAATCACTCGAACATTATGTCTTTCGAGCATTGACCCTCTATCAAGCGAGCGACATCTAAGACGTCTTCAAAATAGTGCTCCGGCTCATAACGGTCCTGGCCCTTGGGTGGACTCCTCGCCACAACATCAATGGCCTTCATCTTTCCCCAAAATATTTTGACTCGGGCAAGGGCCATCCGTGCACCCTCAATGCATGCCGACCGCTTCACAGCGTCGATATGTGGCACCGCGTCAACAAGTCGCCGCACCAGGCCAAAATAACTACTCGGAATAGGCTCGCTTGGCCACAACCGGATTATGACGTTCTTCATGGCGTCACCAGATATCCTATGAAGCTCGGCCCACTGGGACATCTGTTCATTGAGCAACAGAGGGCGCTTTGACGCACCGAATTGTGACCAGAAAAGCTTCTCCGTTGCATATCCCTCTTGTGCATGGTAAAACTGCGCCGCATCGGAAGAACTCTTCGGTAAGTCCAAAATTTTGTCCGGAGAACTCCATACTAAGCTGAACATAGTTCGGATCGCCGAACTTAGTCTGCAGCAAAAAGGGCTTGCCAGCCGCAATCTCCCGAGCTTGCCGGATCTCCTCATGAGCCGCTCTGGATTCAGACTGTGCTTCTCTCGCCTCTCGTAAGGCCTTGTCAAGCTCAGACGTTTTGGCTTTATTTCCTTCTCAAGAAGTTCACAGCGGCTAGCCGCATTCTCTAACTCGTGCGCCATGGTGGACATCTTCTCTTTGTCTTGGCGCCGTGCATCTTGTTCGGCTTTCAACTCAGCCGATGCCTTTTCGGCAACCGCATTACTAAGCCGGGCCTGCTCCTTGGTCTGGGCCAGCTCCGCCTGAAGGGCCTCCACGGCAGCAGCACCATCTGCATTCATGCACATTTTATATAAAACTCTTTTTAGGGTCAGGCTTAAATTACAAGCACATTGATGTAAGGAATGCTCGGAATATATACCTTGCGAGTCGTCAAGATGCCTGTTGATCAATGCAATGTCATCCTCCGCAACATCCAGCTTTCGTTGCAGTTCGGCCACTTCCGTATTTTGGGTAGCCGTAGGAGGGGAGGCAGCCTATATTCTATGTAAAATCAACGTTAGTACCTGAGCATATCTTTTCGATCCTCCGATCGCTTCCTTTGGAAGGCAATCCGAGTCTCAAGGGCTACTGCATATACAACAGGTGCACTCTATCAATAAAATTCCATTGACAAAATTACATCACAAACCTCAAAACCCTTTAGGAGGCTCGTGAAGGCCTCGTTCAACCCGCTCTTCGCAGATAGAACCTTTTCGACCACCGTTACCATCAAGGCACGGTGCTTCTCTGAAATGGACACTCGCCGCAGCATGTCCGTCAGCATTTCCGGCGCTCCGGGGTCTTCGGAAACCGTCGCCGGAGTACGGCATTCCTCTGAAGGAATCCGCTTACTCGCCTCCAGAATTTTCTTTAGCTGTAAACCGGACGGTTTGGGGCCGTCATTCTTGATTCCCGAACCCTGAGTAACAGAGGCACCACCTTCGGGTAACGCCTTTTTCGCTTCCTGCGCTACTTGATGATCGGGAGGAGCCCTTCGGGACTATACCTTGGTATCACCCCCCTGTTGGGCGAAGAGGCCGGAGATGGTGTGTCACTCTCCATCATCTTCGGAAGAAGGTCTCCTGAGGAGGAGGACGATTGGGAGACACCAGGCGTTAACCTGCGTGGATGTGCATATGTCGGGTGGTTACTTCACTAATAGGAAAAGAATGAGGTACGTTTAAAGTGCCACAGCCTCACTTACGGTTTGGCCAGAGGTTCGCCCTTGCCAGAAAGCCTTACTGCAGCATCGCTCGCCCGACCCAAACTACCCGACGATGGCATTTTTCCTCTCTTGGAGGGCTTCCCCTCCTGATCTTCGGAAGCGGCCCTCTTTTTGCCATGGAGAGTTTCCTTCGCACCTGTGCCCTTGGGCAAAAGAGTTTTGGTTTCCCCGAACACAGCGTCTAATTCGTCCTCAAGACGGGTATCGCCTTCGGGCTCCCCGCTCTCGCCCCCCCTCTACAGACACCTGGTACGGTGTGGGAATCAGCATTCTCGTTAGGAGGGCAGTTGTGGAGTCTTCGGGAAGGGGCGCCGGACACCAGATTAACACCGCCTTCTTTATCCAGTCTTGTATAGAGACGGATTGTTCAGTATCTTGTCAAGAGATGCTTGAATGGAAGGTGTTTGAAGTTTGAGAACTTACGGTGGTGTCCGGATGATTGCAGTCAAGGCCTTCGTCTTCGATGGTGTCCGGCCATTGCTCTCGTTCCTCGAAATATAATTTCCACATTCCTTCGTGCGTGGTGCCGAAGAAGTGCTGAAGAGGCCGCCGCACTTCTGGATTAAACTCCCACATACGGAGAGGCCGCCGCTGACATGGCAGGGTCCGGCTGACTAGCATTACTTGAACGACGTTCACAAGACCGATGCCCTTCTCGGTAAGGCTTCGGATGCGACCTTGCAGGGTCTGCACTTCATTGATAGATCCCCAGTCCAATCCCTTATTGATCCATGAAGCAAGCTGGATTGGAGGACCGGGTCGGAACGCAGGCGTAGTCACCCACTTGGAGCCTCGCGACTCGTTGATATAAAACCACCCCTGCTGCCATAGGTCGGAAGACTTGGCAAAAGATCCTTCAAACCAAACTATGCTGGCGAGCTTGCCTATTGTAACGCTGCCGCACTCTGCCTGCTCCTCCTATGTCACCTGCGGCCTCACGTCAAAGGTCTTGAGCCACAAACCAAAGTGAGGAGGAGTCCGGAGGAAGGCCTCACATGTGACGATAAATGTCGAGATGAGGAGAATAGAGTCCAGGGCCAGATCGTGAAAGTCTAGCCCATAGTAGAACATGAGCCCCCGGATGAAGGGGTTAAGCGCGAACCCTAACCCATGGAGGAAGTGGGGAACAAACACTACCCTCTCGCTGGATTTGGGGATAGGAAAGACCTGCCCCTATGCAGGAAGCCGATGAAGGATTTTCGGGGTCAGATATCTCGCTGCGCGGAGCTTCGCAATATCCTCCTTTGTTACAGAAAAAGCCACCCACCGGCCTTGATGGCTTGATCTAGACATGATTAGGGCTGGTGATGATGGGAACCCGAGGGTTGGAACTTGGGGTGGCTAGGGTTGAGGAATAAGCAAGCGCAAAGGAAGAAGACGAGTCTGGGACCCTATATAAAGACCCCAAATACTAAGCATCTCCACCTGGGTCTCAAAACTTACCAATCTCCAGAGAGTTGTACCTAGGGGATGGATGGGTTACCCACGCTTGCATTAATGAAGATCCCGTGGATAGAGGAACACGATCTCTGCCTCAGCAAAGACGAGCCAGTAAAACCGCGTCCCGAGACGTGGGGCAACGTGCCAGCAAACGGTTGGAAATGGTAACCGGGCAGGTGTGATGCGATGTCATAAACAGTTATCAATAAATTAGACTCGTGGAATATTGTATTTTCTGCGATTATATACACAGGTCCGGATACATCTACTACATCCGAAGACTATTTCGGAGTTCGGAAGGGGGGAACCCGCCTTGCAATGCCGAAGACAATCTGCGCGCCGGACTCCTCGTCATTGAAGCTAGGTTCAGGGGCTACTGAGGGAGTCCTGGACTAAGGGGTCCATGGGCGTCCGACCAGTTATCCATGGGCCGGACTAATGGGCTGTGAAGATACGAAGGCCGAAGACTATACCCGTGTCCGGATTGGACTCTACTTGGCGTGGAAGGCAAGCTTGGTGACCAATTAGGAAGATTCCTTCTTATGTAACCAACTCCATGTAACCCTAGATCTCTCCAGTGTCTATATAAACCGGAGAGCATAGTCCGGATAGGGGACATTCATTACCATATTCACATAGGCGAGGCTTCTAGGGTTTAGCCATTACGATCTCGTGGTAGATCAACTCTTGTAATACTCATATTCATCAAGATCAATCAAGCAGGAAGTAGGGTATTACCTCCATAGAGAGGGCCCGAACCTGGGTAAACATCGTGTCCCCCGTCTCCTGTTACCATCGATCCTAGACGCACAGTTCGGGACCCCCTACCCGAGATTCGCCGGTTTTGACACCGACAGTCGCAAGAACCCTCGTGGTTTCAATAGGGAAACGTGTCCCCTTGTGGGCCAAACGATAATCACTCCCTCTTCTAGCCTCGTATTTTCTTCTACATGCGACACGGAACAACTGGAGATTCGCGCTGAACTTTGAAATTATTCAGGGTTCGTTTGACCTTTTTTATTCATTAATTGAGTTTTCTAGGCATTTAATGTCCATTATTCAAATCCGAACTACAAATACATGCTCCAGTGCACCAAAATGGCTAGAAAAAATGTACACGTTTCCTTGGGGTGCATGTTTAGGTCCCATGGAACGAATGGGAACGAATTCAACCGTCTCACCGTCCTGGCCTGGCCACAAACATTGTGAATCTCGGTTTTTAAATGTGTGTAAATCCAAAACTCACCAGGAAATCATGAAACATGGCATGGTGTCACTACATGTTATATATAATTTTCCAATTTGGGCGAAGCTATATTACAAGCCTTCCACAAACCGGAGCCTGTCGCAACCCTCGTGGTTCCGGTAGGGAAACATGCTCCTCTTGTGGGCGAAACGATAATCGATGCCTCTTCTCGCCTTGAACTTTGTTTTCTACAGGCAACATAGAATAACAGGAGTGTCGGGCTGAAATTTGAAATGGTTCAGGGTTTGTTTGGCCATTGTATATATATTACTAATTACTAAGTTTTCCATGCATTTAATGTAGTCCATAATTCAAATTTGAACTACAACCACATGCTCCAGTGAAGCAAAATGGGTGGGAAATCATACATGTGTCATTGG
This sequence comes from Aegilops umbellulata, assembly GCA_032464435.1. NCBI lineage: Eukaryota > Viridiplantae > Streptophyta > Magnoliopsida > Poales > Poaceae > Aegilops > Aegilops umbellulata. Next base: position 327,799,230 of record CP136056.1, on the reverse strand, counting down.
GTGCATGTTTAGGTCTCGTTTAAGGAATGCGAATGAATTACAAACTTGTCGTCGTCCTGAAACAATGAGAATCTCGGTTTTTAAATCCCAGTAAATAGAAAAGTCACCCAAAGAACATGAAACTTGGCATGGTCTCATGACATGGCACATATATGCCGTGGTAAAAAAATCGTCCTGTTTGAGAAGAGGTGCACACATTAGTAGCCAAGAAGTCATTTTTGAAACAAAAAGCTGACGCGTTAATATCGCAAACGGTTGTATTATATTTACCCTCTCGAAATTTAATCATACTCGATGGCGTGCGTGCAGCTGTTTGATTAGACGGGACGAGCGCGAGAAGTCCACCATGCAGGATCGACGGGACGCGTGCGAGCAGTCTATAAGTGCATCTAGTGCCACCCCTAGTTGGTTTTGGAGTATTGATGACAAATTTGGTTGAGGGACTAATGTGTTTGTGAGAATTGCAGGACAACACATGTGGTGTCCCTCATTGATTCGGTTTACCTACCGGAGATGACCCCTAAAATGTGTGAAGACATTGAAGACAATGGTGGTATATGAAGATCTTCATATTGAAGACTATGACATGAGAAGACATTCTGTGAAGACTATGGAGCACGAAGACTTAGTTGTTTCGTTGTTTCCTTTTCTTCTTTGTTGAGTCATAGGAACCACCGTAGTGTTAAGTGGGGTCCAAGTGAATACAGTCAGAGTGACTGAAGTGATGCTCAACCCAAATCCTATGTCTTCGAGCGAAGACAATGAGAGCAAATCTTATCCAGAGTTGGATAAGTCAGCTTTGCTTGTAGCCCAAGTAAAGTTGTCGCGTGTGTTTGAAATCTGACCGTTGGAACACGTGTCAGTTCCTTAGTGACCCAGGGTCATTTCGGACATATCTCAGAGTTAGTGCACGGCTTTTGTCGTTTGAGAGCAACCCACCTCGAAGCCTTTGAGAGAGAAATCCTTGCGAGGACAAATCCCAAACACCCAGAGCCAAAGAGTGTTAAGCATCACTGAAGTCTTTCTGTCTGTGTGACCTGAAGAATTATTACAATTGAGGACTGTGAATCCTCCAGCCGGTTAGGCGTCACGTTCTGAGCGTCCAAGAGTCATTGTGGATCGCCGGTGAACGAAGTCTGTGAAGGTTTGGAAGTCTACCTTGAAGACTTACCAGAGTGATTGGGCGAGGACTGTGTGTCCTTAGCTCAAGGGGAATAAGGTGAAGACGCGGTCTTCTGAGTTGAATCTCAGCCTCCCTAACCAGATGTACAGTTGTCACAGCAACTGGAACTGGTCAAACAAATCCTGTGTCTTCATCGAGTGACTGGTTCTATCCTCTCTTCCCTTTACTTACAGTTTGTCTTCGTGAATTCATTGCCTGCTTGTCATACTTGTTTGACTTCATTGCTTGACTACTTTTGTTGTTTGGCTTCATACCATCTTCCATCCTGATCCTTACTACCTAGCTGCCATTAGTCGTCGTACTTTCACATTATTGCATACTTGACTATGGCTTGCCTTGTGTAGTTTATCTTCCACTACATATCAATAGGTTCATTTCTACTGTTTGTCTTCGAAACTTTCATGTTTTGAAGACTTTCATAAAAATCGCCTATTCACCCCCCCTCTAGTCGATAACAAGCACTTTCACAGTCCGTCGTGCAGGCTCGACGGGACGCGTGCATCCTGTCCACCTCGCAGGCTCGACGGGACACGTGCAAGCAGCAAGGCCGCCCATGCTCACCGGGAAGCGAGCTCTTTGACCTCCATGCACCAGCCACCGCCCGCCTCGCTCACAACTTCTCCATTAATGGGTTAATTAAAGCACCTGGACGGAGAGTGTTTGCTTGTGATCCATGGCAGCATTTGCTTTGTTCGTGTTTCAACTAGTATTCCGCCCTAATTTAAATTGCCACATAGGGCAACGGATAATACGACAACAAATAAAATGGCAACGGATAATACGACGACAAATTTACAATGGCGCACATAATAATTGTCTTACATATTCCGGATAATTTAAAATGCCACATGCGGCAAAGCCCGGAAGACACGGGGCAAGAGAAGAAGGAAATTGCAGACAACGATCTGGGTCGCTACTGTCTCTACTCATCGATGGACCGCCGGGCGGCGAAATCCTACAACTCCTTCTTCAATTCCTCATGACTTTGCTTGAAAGCAGCCACGGATTCCTCCACCTCCTGCTCGCGCTCGATCCGGAGCTTCCTCAAGCCACCCATCAGTTCCTCGACGACCGCTTTCAGCGTCATCTCCGAGGCATTGCTCTGCGCATGCAGCATCTTCCAGCCGGCGGCCTCCTCCTCCTTCTCGGTGACCAACTTGAGGAGCTTCGCGTTGTCATCCATGAGTTGCTTGACGAGGCCGGTCGCCTTGTCAACCGAGTCATCACTGATCTTGAGCAGCTTCATCAAACTGTCGACCAGCTCCTGCTGCGTAGTGACGCCAGCGAGAATGTCGTCGTCGCCGGCGAAGGACTTCAGGAACGCCGGCTTGTCAGGATGGCCGACGCTGCGAATGCGCTTGTGAGAGCCCTCGCGTGCCCATGAGAGCTCATTCGAGGGCTCCGCGGCGCGCCGGGACATCTCTGCTGCGGCTGCGGCTTCGTGGCGGGACCTCTCTAGTGCTTCTGCGGCCTTGGTCTTTGCTTCCTGGTTATATGTCCACCCTAAACTCCTCCTACCGGTCATGGCGGAACGACTTGACAGAGAAAACCAGTTTTTTGGGTGATGAGGAGAGGAACTGTGAAGTAATTTTCGAGTGGGTAGTTTTTATAGCCCGGTGCTAAGTGTGAACACGTATTAGTTTGATAGGTGTGAACAGATTTGCAATTATACTTATTGCGTTGTAATCAGCAATGTGACGAGAAACAAGGTCAAAATTTATTGATGGTAGAAGGTTGACCACGTGGTTGCTCGCCGTTGAGGCGGCCGTGGCGCGCTCTGCTCGCCGTTGAGGCAAAATTACAATGGCAACTGTTAATAATTCTTAATAATTGTCTTACATATTTAGGATAATTTAAAATGCCAAATGCGGCAAGGCCCAGAACACTCACGACCTACATATGCATACAATTATAATAAAATATAAGCTAAAAGGTTGAGTTGGCGGCCTTCCGAAGATGGTCTTCTCGGACTCCATGATCAACATAGCACCCTTGTGGCCGTTCACTCCGAGTGTCCCGACCCGCCTCCGCCTACGGAGCTGCTGGCGCTGGGAGGCTCTTGGGGCTGCTGGGCCTCTTCCAGAAGAGCTTGACAGCGTGCAATTGCGCGCATGACAACTCCACGAAACCGCTCCATTTCCATGTCTTTGGCCTGGTAGCAAATTCCGTCGATCACCTGCATCCTCAAGATATCACGTTGGCGATGTTCTACTTTGTCGGGGACGTCCACTCCGCCAAGGATGCGCTCGAGCCTGGCCACCACATCATCGGGATTGAGGTTGACATGGCCGTCGTGGGCAATGATGAAGCCGTAGGCTGCCTTTCTCTTGAATGAATCGCAGAGGTCCTCTGCCCATTCCTTGCGGGGCATCAGGCTCTCGATGAGCACTGGTGATGGCGGCTCTTTGGGTGGGTCGTCAATCATGCCACCGAGCAGCTCTGGATCTTTTGCACGGTGGATGGCAAACTCCTCATCACACCTCCTCTGCAATATGTCGATTGTGCTCCCAAGGACTATGACGCCGATATCGCTGCTGATGGGCCATGGTGCCTGCACCGGCCGATGAAGCTCTTGCTCCCCGACCTGCTCCGGCTCGTTCTCCTCGCCGAAGATGTAACGCAGGTAGGCGTTGATGTCGAAGCTTTGGTCGTTGTCTGGCATAATTGGAATAACTAATGGTAGATGGGTGAGGACTAGATCTTCGTAGAGCGTCGCGGTGGTGCGTTGCCGCCTGGGTTATATGCAGTAAGCCATTAGCTGGTGGCGGGAAATCGGTGAGGGAATAGGCGTGGATTTTACAACTCATCCATGTGGAGCGCGGGAAGACTAAGTGGAGCACACACACAACCCGAATACCGTATCCGGTGCCACGTGTTATTTATCACACAAGTGTTAACATAAGGAAACGTATGTGTAACTTACTAATCATCACACACGAGTACTCGCAAACGCATCGTGTGCGATATTCCTAGCCACTGCAAGCAACTAGTTTGCATATTTCAGAGTTTTTTGTACACACATAATCGCACACGAACTAACAGTATTAACCATATGTGTTGTAATTTCTCATCGCAAACAGTTCATCTGATTCGGCTGTTTGCCACGTAACACACACATCTTGTTAAGTTGAACCGTTTCTGTTGTGTTCGCTAATCGAAAACAGTTCGTCCGAGTGAACCGTATGCCCTATATCACACACACCTTGATCTGGCTAATCGTTTATGTTGCACTCCCTAATAGCAAACGGTTGATCGGAGCGACCTGTATGCCGTATATCGCACACAAATTGATATGGCTGCCCATTTCTGTTGTTCTGCCTCATCGCAAATAGTTCGAACGGGTTAACTGTGTGGCCTGAATTGCACATGCAACTAAAATCTGAACCGTGTTTGATGCATCCTCCATCGCAAACGTTTTGCATCATTTCTGACGGTTTTCATACAGCACCGTTTGCGATTATTGCATCACACACAGTTTCTCGAAGGGTCTCTGATCGTAGTGTCGCGTTAGTAGCATCCTGCAGTAGTGATAGTTCCTTATATTAAGAATGACATTGTTGCTATTGCACTCATGCATGATAGTCCTATTATCTTTTTTAATTCTCCCAACTACACTATATAGGAGCAGTTTGCACTTATTAAGGATTACATTGATGGGTTGCCTTTTACCGTTGCACATGATGATTTTGATGAGTACAATATGCATGTGCTTGCTACTCCTACTTGCAATTATTATGAGAGACGAACTACATCTCCACCTCTGTATGTTTCCAACACGATAAAATTGCAAGAAACTGCTTATGCTATGTATTGGCCTTTACATGATGTCCATGAATTGTTCTTGTATGACATGCCGATGCATAGGAAGAGAGTTAGACTTCTTCATTGCATGATATATGTTGCTTTGTGCTCACTACTAAATGTCAAATCATTGTTAATTAAAATTGGCTTTGATATACCTTGGGATCCAGGTGGATTCATCACTTGAGCACTTTATGCCTAGCTTAATGGCTTTAAATAAAGCGCTGCCAGGGAGACAACTCGAAAGTTTTAGAGAGTCATTTATTTTTGTTGAGTGCTTTTATATAGTTTAAAAACAAAAAATATATAGAGGGGAACTTAAAACTCTTCACAAAAGAGAAGCGAATGGAAGTTATGCATTGGAGAAGTGAGGGTCGACCTTGAACACTTGCGTTCATGCTCATGGAAACAACGTAGGGTTTTTCATGAAGATTATCACAAAAATAATTATCCCCTTGTACAGTTCCATTGTATTATAAAAATGATGTGCCATGATCTGCCTTTAGGATGATTAGATTGCTTGTTGGTATGTGCGGTGCAGAAACAGAAACTTTGGCTGTAGCGCGTGAATTTTCATTTTTTACTGGAAAGTCAAACGTTTTTGAAACTTTTTGCACAGTCTTGCTATACAAATTGTTTACGTTGTCCTAATTTTTCGTAATTTTTGGAGTTACAGAAGTATGGTAGTGTTCAGATTACTACAGACTGTCCTGTTTAAGACATATTCTGTTTTTGATGCATTATGTTGCTTGTTTTGATGAAACTACGATTCTATCGGTGGTATAAGCCATGGAAAAGTTATATTACAGTAGCTACAATGCAACAAAATATGAATTGGTTTGCAAACGTACTTAGAGTAGTGATTTGCTTTATTATACTAATGGATCTTACCGAGTTTTCTATTGAGTTTTGTGTGGATGAAGTGTTCGAAGATCGAGGAGGTCTCGATGTGAGGAGAAGGAGGAGAGGCAAGAGCTCAAGCTTGGGGATGCCCAAGGCACCCCAAGTAAATATTCAAGGAGACTCAAGCGTCTAAGCTTGGGGATGCCCCGGAAGGCATCCCATCTTTCTTCAACAAGTATCGGTATGTTTTCGGATTCGTTTTGTTCATACGATATGTGCATATCTTGGAGCATCTTTTGCATTTGGTTCTCATTTTTCTTTTATGCACCATGATGGTATGATATAGTCCATGGTTGATTTATAGAATGCTCATTGCACTTCACTTATATCTTTTGAGTGTGGCTTTATAGAATGCTTCATGTGCTTCACTTATATCATTTGAATTTTGGATTGCCTGTTTCTCTTCACATAGAAAACCGTTGTTCGAAGAATGCTCTTTTGCTTCACTTATATTTTTTAGAGCATGGTCTTCTATAGAAAGAATTAAACTCTTATGCCTCACTTATATCTATTTATAGAGTCAAAAGGAATTGGTCAATTGCATGGTTAGTCATAAAATCCTCCATAAAACTTATGGATCACTGAATATGATATGTTTGATTCCTTGCAATAGTTTTGCGATATAGAGATGGAATATGTGGGAGGTACTAGTAAATGGTTGTGGTTAGTAAGAATATTGGTGTTAAGGTTTGTGATTCCCGAAGCATGCACGTATAGTCTCTCATTATGCTATGATGTTGGAGCATGATTTATTATTGATTGTCTTCCTTATGAGTGGCGGTTGATACGTCTCCAACGTATCTATAATTTTTTATTGCTCCATGCTATATTATCTACTGTTTTGGACTATATTGGGCTTTATTTTCCACTATTATATTATTTTTGGCACTAACCTATTAACCGGAGGCCCAGCCCAGAATTGATGTTTTTCTGCCTATTTCAGAGTTTCGGAGAAACAAAATATCAAACAGGGTCCAAACGGAATAAAACCTTCGGGAACGTGGTTTTCTCACCGAACCTGATCCAGGAGACTTGGACCCTGCTCCAAGGAACAAGAGAGGCGGTCACGAGGGTGGGGGCGCCCCCCTAGGGCGTGCCCCCTGCCTTGTGGGCCCCTTGTTGCTCCACCAACATACTCCTTCCTCCTATATATACCTACGTACCCCCAAACGATCAGATACGGAGCCAAAAACCTAATTCCACCGCCGCAACTTTCTGTATCCACGAGATCCCATCTTGGGGCCTGTTCCGGAGCTCCGCCGGAGAGGGTCGTCATCACGGAGGGCTTCTACATCATCATAGCCCCTCCGATGAAGTGTGAGTAGTTTACCTCAGACCTTCGGGTCCACAGTTAGTAGCTAGATGGCTTCTTCTCTCTTTTTGGATCTCAATACAATGTTCTCCCCCTCTCTTGTGGAGATCTATTCATGTAATCTTCGCTGTGTTTGTTGAGACCGATGAATTGTGGGTTTATGATCAAGTCTATCTATGAATAATATTTGAATATTCTCTGAATTCTTTTATGTATGATTGGTTATCTTTGCAAGTCTCTTCGAATTATCAGTTTGGTTTGGCCTACTAGATTGGTTTTTCTTGCCATGGGAGAAGTGCTTAGCTTTGGGTTCGATCTTGCGGTGTCCTTTCCCAGTGACAGAAGGGGCAGCAAGGCACGTATTGCATCGTTGCCATCGAGGATAACAAGATGGGTTTTTTATCATATTGCATGAAACTATCCCTCTACATCATGTCATCTTGCTTAAGGCGTTACTCTGTTTTTAACTTAATACTCTAGATGCATGCTGGATAGCGGTCGATGAGTGGAGTAATAGTAGTAGATGCAGGCAGGAGTCGGTCTACTTGTCTCGGACGTGATGCCTATATACATGATCATACCTAGATATTATCATAACTATGCTTAATTCTGTCAATTGCTCAACAGTAATTTGTTCACCCACCGTAGAATACTTATGCTCTTGAGAGAAGCCACTAGTGAAACCTTTTAGATTCGGCCGCGGGAGGCACTTTTATGGAAATCACTTTAGGAGATTCTACTAAACTCCTAGATAATATTATGGTTAATTATTCTCAATGGCACACTGAAAGATCTACTAATAAAAAAGTACATGATATAGAAGAAATCAATGTTTTGAATGGAAAGATGGATGAACTTATGAAATTATTTGCTACTAAGAGTGTTTCTTCTGATCCTAATGATATGCCTTTGTCTACTTTGATTGAGAATAATAATTAATCTATGGATGTGAATTTTGTTGGTAGGAATAATTTTGGTAACAACGCGTATAGAGGGAATTTTAATCCTAGGCCTTATCCTAGTAATCCTTCTAATAATTATGGAAATTCCTACAACAACTCTTATGGAAATTTTAATAATATTCCCTCTGAATTTGAGAATAGTGTTAAAGAGTTTATGAATTCACAAAAGAATTTTAATGCCTTGCTTGAAGAGAAATTGCTTAAAGTTGATGATTTGGCTAGGAACGTTGATATAATTTATCTTGAGGTTGATTCTTTAAATCTTAGATATATTGCTCCTAAGCATGATATCAATGAGTCTCTCAAAGCCATGAGAATTTCCATTGATGAGTGCAAGGAAAGCACCGCTAGGATGCATGCTTCCAAAGATGCCTTTATTAAAGCGTGTTCTTCCAATTCCTATGAAAATCAAGATGAAGATCTAAAAGTTATTGATGTGTCCCCTATTAAATCTTTGTTTTGCATTATGAATCTTGATGAAACTCAATATGATCTTCCTTTACCTAGAAGGCGTTCCAAAAATTCGGAGTATTTAGATCTTTATGATGAAATTGATGAAAGTGGGATTGAAAGAAGTAAAACCCTAGATATTGCTAAACCCACTATACTGGATTTCAAGGAATTTAATTATGAAAGTTGCTCTTTAATTGATTGTATTTCCTTATTGCAATCCGTGCTAAATTCTCCTCATGCTTATAGTCAAAAGAAAGCCTTTACCGAACATATTGTTGATGCCTTGATGCAATCTTATGAAGAAAAACTTGAGTTGAAAGTTTCTATCCCTAGAAAACTCTATGATGAGTGGGAACCAACTATTAAAATTAAAATTAAAGATCATGAGTTTTATGCTTTGTGTGATTTGGGTGCTAGTGTCTCCACTATCCCCAAAACCTTGTTTGATTTGCTAGATTTCCGTGACTTTGATAATTGCTCTCTAAACTTGCATCTTGCGGATTCTACTATTAAAAAACTATGGTAAGGATTAATGATGTTCTTACTGTTGCAAATAGGAATTATGTGCCCATAGATTTTATCGTTCTTGTTATAGATTGCAATCCTTCTTGCCCTATTATTCTTGGTAGACCTTTCCTTAGAACGGTTGGTGCGATTATTGATATGAAGGAAGGAAATATTAGATTTCAATTTCCATTAAAAAAGGGCATGGAACACTTTCCTAGAAAGAAAATAAGATTGCCATATGAAACTATCATGACAACCACTTATGGATTGCCTACCAAAGATGGCAATACCTAATCTATCCTCGCCTTTATGCCTAGCTAGGGGCGTTAAACGATAGCGCTTGTTGGGAGGAAACCCAATTTTATTTTAGTTTTTTTGTTTTTGCTTCTGTTTAGGAATAAATAATCCATCTACCTTCTTTTTAGATGTGGTTTTGTGTTTTAATTAGTGTTTGTGCCAAGTTAGACCTATGGGATCTTCTTGGATGATAGTTATTTGATCTTGCTGTAATTACCAGAATCTTTCTGTTCACGAAAATAATTGTTAAAAATCACCAGAACGTGATAAAATACTGATTCCAATTGCTGCTGATCAATAAACAAATTGTATAGGTCTTCCTATTTTGGTAGATTTTTTGGAGTTCCAGAAGTTTGTGTTAGTTACAGATTACTACAAACTGTTCTGTTTTTGAAAGATTCTGTTTTTCGTGTGTTGTTTGCTTATTTTGACGAATCTATGGCTAGTAAAATAGTTTATAATCCATATAGAAGTTGGAATACTGTATGTTTAACACAAATATAAATAAAGAATGAGTTCATTACAGTACCTTGAAGTGGTCTTTTGTTTTCTTTCTCCAACGGAGCTCACGAGATTTCTATTGAGTTTTGTGTTGTGAAGTTTTCAAGTTTTGGATGAAATCTTTTGATGGATTATGGAACAAGAAGTGGCAAGAGCCTAAGATTGGGGATGCCCATGTCACTCCCAAGATAATCCAAGGACACCAAAAAGTAAAAGCTTGGGGATGCCCCGGAAGGCATCCCCTCTTTCGTCTACTTCCTTCGGTAATTTTACTTGGAGCTATATTTTTATTCACCACATGATATGTGTTTTGCTTGGAGCGTCTTGTTGTATTTATGTCTTTGTTTGTTAGTGTGACACAATCATCCTTGCTGTACACACCTTTTGAGAGATCCATTTATGAATTAAAATTTGATAGAATACTCTATGTGCTTCACTTATATCTTATGAGCGTTGTAGTTTTGCTCTATGTGCTTCACTTATATCTTTTGAGCGTTATAATTTTGCTCTATGTGCTTCACTTAGATCTTTTAGAGCACGGTGTTGGATTCGTTTTAAAGAAACTATTGATCTCTTATGCTTCACTTAGATCATTTTGAGAGTCTTAATAGCATGGTAAATTGCTTAATAATAATATGCTTGGTATTCAAGATATGTGAAACTTTCTTTTGAGTGCATTGAATACTAAGAAAAGGTTGCAGCATGATAATTGTTTTGAGATATGAAGATGGTGATATTAGAGTCATGCTAGTTGAGTAGTTGTGAATTTAAAGAATACTTGCATTGAAGTTTGTGATTCCCGTAGCATGCACGTATGGTGAACCGTTATGTGATGAAGTCGGAGCATGACTTATTTTTTGATTGTCTTCCTTATGAGTGGCGGTCGGGGACGAGCGATGGTCTTTTCCTACCAATCTATCCCCCTAGGAGCATGCGTGTAATACTTTGCTTTGATAACTTCTAAATTTTTGCAATAAGTATATGAGTTCTTTATGACTAATGTCGAGTCCATGGATTATGCGCACTTTTCCCATCCTTCCATTATTGCTAGCCTCTCTAATACCGCACACTTCTCGCTGGTATCATACACCCACCATATATCTTCCTTAAAACAGCCACCATACCTACCTATCATGGCATTTCCATAGCCATTCCGAGATATATTGCCATGCAACTTTCCACCGTTCCGTTTATTATGACACGCTCCATCATTGTCATATTGCTAGCATGATCATGTAGTTGACATCGTATTTGTGGCAAAGCCACCATTCATAATTCTTTCATACATGTCACTCTTGATTCATTGCGTATCCCGGTACACCGTCGGAGGCATTCATATAGAGTCATATTTGTTCTAAGTATCGAGTTGTAATTGTTGAGTTGTAAGAAAAATAAAAGTGTGATGATCATCATTTTTAGAGCATTGTCCCAAGTGAGGAAAGGATGATGGAGACTATGATTTCCCCATAAGTCGGGATGAGACTCCGGACGAAAAAAAAGAGAGAAAAGAGGCCATAAAAAGGCCCAAATAAGAAAATGAGAGAAAAAGAGAGAAGGGACAATGTTACTATCCTTTTACCACACTTGTGCTTCAAAGTAGCACCATGATCTTCATGATAGAGAGTCTCTCATTTTTTCACTTTCATATACTAGTGGGCATTTTTCATTATAGAACTTGGCTTGTAAATTCCAATGATGGGCTTCCTCAAAATGCCCTAGGTCTTCGTGAGCAAGCAAGTTGGATGCACACCCATTTAGTTTCTTTTGTTGAGCTTTCATATACTTTATAGCTCTAGTGCATCCATTGCATGGCAATCCCTACTCACTCACATTGATATCTATTAATGGGCATCTCCATAGCCCGTTGATACGCCTAGTTGATGTGAGACTCTCTTCCCCTCTTTTTGTCTTCTCCACAACCACCACTCTATTCCACATATAGTGCTATATCCATGGCTCACGCTCATGTATTGCGTGAAGATTGAATTTTTTTTGAAAATGTTAAAGTATGAAACAATTGCTTGGCTTGTCATCGGGGTTGTGCATGATTTAAATATTTTGTGTGGTGAAGATAGAGCATAGCCAGACTATATGATTTTGTAGGGATAACTTTCTTTGGCCATGTTATTTTGAGAAGACATAATTTCTTTATTAGTATGCTTGAAGTATTATTATTTTTAAGTCAACATAAACTTTTGTCTTTAATCTTTCGAATCTGAATATTCATACCACAATTAATAAGATTTGCATTGAAATTATGCCAAGTAGCACTCCGCATCAAAAATTCTCTTTTTATCATTTCCCTACTCGAGGACGAGCAGGAATTAAGCTTGGGGATGCCTGATACGTCTCCAACGTATCTATAATTTTTGATTGCTCCATGCTATATTATCTACTGTTTTGGACTATATTGGGCTTTATTTTCCACTTTTATATTATTTTTGGGACTAACCTATTAACCGGAGGCCCAACCCAGAATTGTTTTTTTGCCTATTTTAGAGTTTCGGAGAAACAGAATATCAAACGGAATAAAACCTTCGGGAACGTGATTTTCTCACCGAACGTGATCCAGGAGACTTGGACCCTGCTCCAAGGAACAAGAGAGGCGGTCACGAGGGTGGGGGCGCCCCCCTAGGGCGCGCCCCCCTGCCTCGTGGGCCCCTTGTTGCTCCACCGACGTACTCCTTCCTCCTATATATACCTACGTACCCCCAAACGATCAGATACGGAGCCAAAAACCTAATTCCACTGCCGCAACTCTCTGTATCCATGAGATCCCATCTTGGGGCCTGTTCCGGAGCTCCGCCGGAGAGGGCCGTCATCACGGAGGGCTTCTACATCATCATAGCCCCTCCGATGAAGTGTGAGTAGTTTACCTCAGACCTTCGGGTCCATAGTTAGTAGCTAGATGGCTGCTTCTCTCTTTTTGGATCTCAATACAATGTTCTCCCCCTCTCTTGTGGAGATCTATTCGATGTAATCTTATTTTTGTGGTGTGTTTGTTGAGACCGATGAATTGTGGGTTTATGATCAAGTCTATCTATGAATAATATTTGAATCTTCTCTGAATTCTTTTATATATGATTGGTTATCTTTGCAAGTCTCTTTGAATTATCAGTTTGGTTTGGCCTACTAGATTGGTTTTTCTTGCCATGGGAGAAGTGCTTAGCTTTGGGTTCGATCTTGCGGTGTCCTTTCCCAGTGACAGAAGGGGCAGCAAGGCACGTATTGCATCATTGCCATCGAGGATAACAAGATGGGGTTTTTATCATACTGCATGAAACTATCCCTCTACATCATGTCATCTTGCTTAAGGCGTTACTCTGTTTTTAACTTAATACTCTAGATGCATGCTGGATAGCGGTCGATGAGTGGAGTAATAGTAGTAGATGCAGGTAGGAGTCGGTCTACTTGTCTCGGACGTGATGCCTATATACATGATCATACCTAGATATTCTCATAACTATGCTCAATTCTGTCAATTGCTCAACAGTAATTTGTTCACCCACCATAGAATACTTATGATCTTAAGAGAAGCCACTAGTGAAACCTATGGCCCCCGGGTCTATTCTCATCATATCAATCTCCATCACTTTAATCTTGCTTTGCTTTTCTACTTTGCCTTTTACTTTTTACTTTGCATCTCTATACCAAAAATACCAAAAATATTATCTATCATCTCTATCAGATCTCACTCTTGTAAGTGACCGTGAAGGGATTGACAACCCCTAATCGCGTTGGTTGCGAGTAGCCATCGTTTTGTGCAGGTACGAGGGACTTAAGCGTGGCCTCCTACTGGATTGATACCTTGGTTCTCAAAAACTGAGGGAAATACTTACGCTACTTTGCTGCATCATCCTCTCCTCTTCGGGGAAAACTAACGCAGTGCTCAAGAGGTAGCAGCGGTCGGGGACGAGCGATGGTCTTTTCCTACCAATCTATCCCCCTAGGGGCATGCGTAGTAGTACTTTGCTTCGAGGGCTAATAAACTTTTGCAATTAGTATATGAGTTCTTTATGACTAATGTGAGTCCATGGATTATACGCACTCTTATCTTTCAGCAAATTGCTAGCCTCTACGGTACCGTGCATCGCGCTTTCTCACATCGAGACATGGTGCAAACTTCGCAGGTGCATGATACGTCTCCAACGTATCTATAATTTTTGATTGTTCCATGCTATTATATATTCTGTTTTGGATGTTTAATGGGCTTATTTATACACTTTTATATCCAGTGTTTCACAGAAAAAGAATATCAAACGGAGTCCAAACGGAATGAAACCTTCGGGAGCATGATTTTTGGAACAAACGTGATCTAGAGGACTTGGAGTGGACGTCAAGCAACCAAAGAGGAGGTCATGAGGCAGGGGGCGCGCCTACCCCCCTGGGTGCGCCCTCCACCCTCGTGGGCCCCTCGTGGCTCCACCGACCTACTTCTTCCTCCTATATATACCTACGTACCCCAAACCATCGACGAGCACCACCAAAACCTAGTTCCACCGCCGCAACTTTCTGTACCCGTGAGAGCCCATCTTGGGGCCTTTTCCGGCATCCTGCCGGAGCGGGCATTGATCATGGAGGGCTTCTACATCAACACCATAGCCTCTCCGATGATGTGTGAGTAGTTTACCTCAGACCTTCGGGTCCATAGTTATTAGCTAGATGGCTTCTTCTCTCTCTTTGGATCTCAATACAAAGTTCTCCTCGATTCTCTTGGAGATCTATTCGATGTAATCTTCTTTTGCGGTGTGTTTGTCGAGATCCGATGAATTGTGGGTTTATGATCAAGATTATCTATGAACAATATTTGAATCTTCTCTGAATTCTTTTATGTATGATTGGTTATCTTTGTAAGTCTCTTCGAATTATCAGTTTGGGTTGGCCTACTAGATTGATCTTTCTTGCAATGGGAGAAGTGCTTAGCTTTGGGTTCAATCTTGCGGTGCTCGATCCCAGTGATAGTAGGGGAAACGACACGTATTGTATTGTTGCCATCGAGGATAACAAGATGGGGTTTATACCATATTGCATGAGTTTATCCCTCTACATCATGCCATCTTGCTTAAAGCGTTACTCTGTTCTTATGAACTTAATACTCTAGATGCATGTTGGATAGCGGTCGATGTGTGGAGTAATAGTAGTAGATGCAGGCAGGAGTCGGTCTACTTGTCACGAACGTGATGCCTATATACATGATCATACCTAGATATTCTCATAACTATGCTCAATTCTATCAATTGCTCGACAGTAATTTGTTCACCCACCGTAATACTTATGCTATCTTGAGAGAAGCCACTAGTGAAACCTATGGCCCCAGGTTCTATTTTCCATCATATTAATCTTCCATCAACAAGCTATTTCCATCTACTTTTATTTTGCAATCTTTACTTTTACTCTTTATCATAAAAATACCAAAAATATTATCTTATAATCTCTATCAGATCTCACTTTTGCAAGTGGTCGTGAAGGGGTTGACAACCCCTTTATCGTGTTGGTTGCAAGGTTCTTATTTGTTTGTGTAGGTGCAGGGGACTTGAGCGTGGCCTCCTACTGGATTGATACCTTGCTTCTAAAAAACTACGGGATATACTTACGCTACTTTGCTGCATCACCCTTTCCTCTTCAAGGGAAAACCAACGCAGTGCTCAAGAGGTAGCAAGAAGGATTTCTGGCGCCGTTGCCAAGGAGGCTCACACCAAGTCAAGTAAAGATTAGACTCCCACCAACGTGCGATTTCTGGCGCCGTTGCAGGGGAGTCTACGCACAAGTCAAGACACACCAAGTACCCATCACAAGCTCTTATCCCTCGCATTACATTATTTGCTATTTCCTCTCGTTTTCCTCTCCCCCACTTCACCCTTGCCGTTTTATTTGCCTCTTTTCCGTTTGCCCTTTTTCCCGTATGTATCTTTGTTTGTGTTTCCATGTGCCTTCTATTTGCTTGCATCTTTGCTTGCCAAAAATCTATTGATATGGATCCACTTAAAGTGTTCTACTTGGATCATCTTGGATCCTTATGCGCTCGTGCTGAAACCCCAATTAGCCTAGTTGATGGGAAATCTTTAGATGAGCATGCTCATTTTGTGCGTCACCGTTTGTCTGAAAAAGGGAGACTCTTATGGGATTAAATAAACAGATTGTTGTGTTATGCTTGGAATCTTTGTGAAATTTTGTGATATTACTTGTTGCTCTAAGAACCCTAAAAGACACCTCCCCTACCTATGTGAGTTTAATGAAAATAAAATCTTATCTTCTTATGCAAAGGGTGTTTATAGTTACTATGATATCGAACAAATTGAAGAATTTGTTGCTTTTAAGGGTGCTTATGAAGTTGCTTCTTTGATTGAAAAGTATGATATTACTCTTTACGAATCTGAAAATTTTGACATACTTGAATATTGCTATGAAAACTATGCTCATAATGTCTATGTCAAAGAATTTATTGAAAGAATCACCGTTGCTTCTAAAGAAAATAATGATATGCATGAATCTATAGATAATGATGATTCCGATGGTTTGATTGAAATATCCCTTGATGAACATGATGCTTGCTATTCCTGTGGCCGTGATGCCAATATTTATAAAGATGAATTTGCTATAGTTCCTTATGTTAAACATGAGATCGTGGCTATTGCACCCATACTTGATAATTCTTTCGATGAGAAACATGATTGCAATGATTTTACTCTAAATTCTCTTGATGTCAATTGTGCTAATAATATGCAAAACCCTAAGCTTGGGGATGCTAGTTTTGCTATGACTACTATTTGTTGCAATGATCATGATTGGGGTGATTCTTCTTGTGATCTTGAAAATTTATTTAAGCCCCATGATGAATATGAGATTGATAATAGTGTTTGCAATATTACTGAAAGTGGGTTTGGAAGAGTGTCAACTTTAGATCCCACATATTTGGAGAATGTTCAATCTTATGGTATTTTTGATAAAAGTGGGTTTGGAGAGGTCATGACTTTAGTTAATGTTACTCCCACTATTTTGGAAGAGTGTCAACTTTGCATACATGTGGATCGTGTTAAGCATATGTTTTGTGATAGGTATATTGTTGAATTTGCTAATGATCTTACATGTAATTATTATGAGAGAGGAAAATATGGTTGTAGAAATTTTCATGTTACTAAATTACCGCTCGTTATGTTGAAATTGCTATTGTTTCTTTCCGCTTCCTTGCACACGCTAGTTTTTGCTTGCCTTGATAATTTGTTTGCCTATAAGATTCCTATGCATAGGAAGTATGTTAGACTTAGATGTGTTTGTCATGTTTTTTATGATGCTCTCTTTGTGCTTCAATTTTTGTCTTTCTTGTGAGCATCATTCAAATCTCAATGCCTAGCTAAAAAGGCTTTATAGAAAAACGCTTGTTGGGAGGCAATCCAAATTTATTTTAGTTTTTTGATTTTTGGTTCTGATTAGTAATAAATGATCCATCTAGATTATGTTTAGATGTGTTTTTATGTTTTAGTTAGTGTTTGTGCCAAGTAGAACCTTTGGGAAGACTTGGGGAAAGTCTTTGCGATCTTGCTGTAAAAAGCAGAAACTTTAGCGCTCACGAGATTAGCTTCAACTTTTTACTGGAGAGTGATATTTAGTTGCTTCTTTCTGTAGATGATTAATAGATAAATTCCTTACGTCCATAAATTTATTTTAGAATTTTTGGAGTTCCATAAGTTTGCGTTAGTTACAGATTACTACAGATTGTTCTGTTTTTGACAGATTCTGTTTTTCGTGTGTTGTCTGCTTATTTTGATGAATCTATGGCTAGTAACGGAGTTTATGAACCATAGAAAAGTTGGAATACAGTAGGTTTAACGCCAATATAAATAAATAATTAGTTCATTACAGTACCTTGAAGTGGTGTTTTCTTTTCTTTCGCTAACGGAGCTCACGAGATTTTCTGTTATGTTTTGTGTTGTGAAGTTTTCATGTTTTGGGTAAAGATTTGATGGATTATGGAACAAGGATTTGCAAGAGCCTAAGATTGGGGATGCCCATGTCACCCTAAGGTAAAATACAAGGACAACCTATCGGTGTACAAAAAGGGGGGTACACTTTTTGTACCCCTATAACTGTGCACGGGCAGTCTGAGTCGCGGGCGTCGCCACACCAAGCACGGCAAGGGAGGTAAGCCAAGGTAAGGCCGAAGCTGAAGGGAAGCAGAACGACGCCAAGACTACAAAGAGCAAAGGGGACAGAGCATACCCCCCCGGCAAGATCCTTGCCGGGGGGCAGCTTTAGCTAAACCCGGCAAGACCCTTGCCGTGGCAGCTCGCCCCACACCTACGGAGCGAAGTCACCCTCGAGTCCACTGCCCCCATGGGGCAAGGATTCGGGAGACATCCCCGTGGTGGCATGCAGATCTTTGTGAAGACATTCAAGATCAGATACCCACTTTAGAAGATGATGATCCTTGGCGGAATCCCAGCCAAGGAGGACCACAAGGCCCCCGGCAAGAGCCTTGCCGGGGATGGCAGCAGGCGCCGCGACAAGACCCTTGCCGGAGTCGCGGCAAGACCCTTGCCGGGGCCGCACCAAGGCCCTTGCCAAGGACGCCCGTGGGGCCACCATCAGGCCCGCGCCAGTCGCACCCCCATCATCGTTCACATGTAACTGCCGACCCAACCAGTTGGGCAGGCACCTGCGTGGCGGCGTGCAGATCTTCGTGGAGACCCACCACTGCGCCACCTCAGCTGCCTACCTGCCTACATGGCACCACAAGCACCGCTGGCCAGGGCGCGTGTCGACGCAAGAGGGAGCGGCGACGGACGAGACGAGGCTCTCCCTCATCCCCGATAAAGCAAGGACACCTAAGCAAGGCGCATTAAATGCGCCTTGTCATGTAATGCGAAGGATAGCCTCGCATTATTGTACCCTTTCCACCTCCTATGTGCCACTGTGGCAACCCCTTTCCTATAAAAGGAGGCCCGAGGCGACCAGGAGGAGGGTTCGGCTTTTTGGAGCTCTCGACGCCCCATAGCTAGCTCAAGAACTCAGATATACAATCCACCAAAGTAGGAGTAGGGTTTTACGCATCCTTGCGGCCCGAACCTGGGTAAAGGAACCGTGTGCTATCTGTTTGATCCGCTCTTTTCACAACCCCGCCCCCCGCAACCGTAGTAGGGATTCTTGTGATCCCATAGGTGTCGTTTCCCACCGACATCTTTGACGCGCCAGGTAGGGTGCGCAGTTGTGAGAATCGGCTTTAGCAATTGGTTCGACGCTCCTTCATCTTCGTGACCCTCGAGGAAGAAAGAAGGCCAGAAGGTCGACGCTCGAGCGACCGCGAACAAAAGCTAAGTTGCACCGAACCCTTGTGTTGTGCTACCTTTCTTATTTGAGGTTGTTTCCCCCCCGGAGATGTTCGCTTTGTATGAAAAAACCTGCACGCCAGGGGGCTTTACCATGGTCGACAACGCCCTTTCCCTGTTTCGAGTTCGCTCAACAGCTCAAGCGGCTGCGTCGGAAGTGGCAGAGTAGCCTTCCGCAACCAACGACGCCCTCGATTCTGACTCGAGTCAAGCTCGACAGTTCGAGCGGCCGCGTTCGGAACTGAAAGGTGGCTTGTCCGGTAGCACGCGTACCTGGCAGGCCATGGGGATCCGTCCCCAAGACGCCGCTTGGGGCTTTCGCGCCGGCAAGCCTTCCCGATCGGCGTAGGGCACACATACAAAGAGGAATTGAACGGGGAAATAACATGCATGAAAATTAAGAGTACTTCAGAGTTATATTACATCACATCATTGCTGCGGTTCTAACTAAAGATAAAATTTGTCTTGGTCGGGAACCCGCAGCGGCAAAGAAGAACGGAACGCCTAGTCCCGGTGCTGGCCTTCCACCCTCTTGATTTCGTCGATGCAGTCGGTGATGGGCTTGATGCGCTCCTTGAGCACCGTGAGGTCAACACCATCCGGCAAGCTCGTCATCACGGCCGCGAAGTCAAGGTCGGGATTCCAGTGCGCCACCTTGGTGAGGACCTTAGTCACGACCCTCCGGCAAAGTCGCCGGGCCTCCTCGGCCAGCGTGGCCGTCCTGTTGGAGTGGAGATAGGCAAGGGCCCCGTGGACGCCCTCGAAGAACTGGGCCAGCTTGGCGTTGACGGTCCCGCTGCGCTCAGGAGCGTACCTCACGTTTGGCAACCCCATGGTGGCCAATTGCGAGGTAACCCTGCCGGCGACGACCTCCAGATGGCTGATCCACCTGTTCTCACCCGCCACATATTCTTGGTGGGAGGCGGCCTCGTTTGCCCGCAGCTGTTTCTCCTCCTCCAGTCTCTTGGTCAAGGTCTCCTCCCGAGCCCTGCTCTCCGGCAACAACTTCTCGAGATCCTCCAGCTTCAGCTTGAGGTCTCTGATGGAGTTCTGCGCCTCGGGGAGCTCTCCAGTCCTGCTGACGACCGCTCCTTGCGCCTCTACCAAGGTGCGGTTGAGCGTGTTCTTCTCGCCGGACAGCTTGAGGGCCTGCTCCTTCAGCTCGTCCCGCTCTGCCTCCAGCTCCTTCACCTTGCCGGCGTAGGCCAGGGCTTGGGCATCGAGCGCCTCTCTGTGCCTCTGCTCCAGCTCATGAGTCCGCCGCGCGACAAGGGTCTCAAGCTCCTCGTCCTTGCCACAGAGCGTTGCGGCGAGCTTCGCCTCACGCGCGGAGAGGTCCTCCTCCTGGGAGTCCAAGGTGGCTTGATGCTGGTTCCGGACGGCTTCGGCCGCGGCAGCCAAGTTCGCCGCCTTCTCCTGGGCCTTCTCAATGTCGGCCATCTTCAGGGAGAGCTCCACATCGCGCTGGGCCAATTTCTCCTGAAAGGCCCTCTGCTCCTCGCGAGTCTGGTGGAACCAGGCCTGCGCCTCGGCAATGCGTGCCTTGAAGTCCACCTCCGCGTTGTCCACCGTTGCCATCCTGGACTTGACCTTGTCCAGACGGGCACGATGGAGCACTTGGAGCTTCCGAAAATTGGCCCCCATGGCGCGGAAGAGCTGCTCCTCTGGAGAACCATCGCCGCCAACGTCTGGCGCGTCGACAACTTTGAACCCGGTGGCGGCAAGCACCTCGCCGTCGAAAACTTCCCCTTCGGCGGGCGCTCGGCTTAAAGCCCCTGGGAGGTCGACGAAAAGATCATCGCCCACCTTCAGATACCTGCCGGGGCCCGAGGTTGAGGAGGAGGGAGGCTGATCATCCATCACCTCTTCCTCGGCGGGGGCCTTGCCGGCCTCCCCGGCAGGACCACCGCTGGCGCCCTCGGCGGGAGCCTCGCAGGTAGCCTTGGCGGCCCCCGCGGCGGCATCCTCGGCCGCGCGCTTGGCGGCCTCATCAGCGGCGGCCTCGTCAGCATTCTTGGCGGCCTCCTCGGCGGCAATTTTGTCGGCCTCAGCCGCGGCCTCTTCGGCAATATCCCTGACAACGGTGTCCACGTCCTCCGCGTCTGCTGAAGGAGGGCCTGGGAAGCAGCGGGAGCAATGAAGCCAAGAAAAGTATAAGGGAAAAGAACAGAGACGAAGGACGGGCGACTCACCAGTGCCGGGCTGTGAAGCAGAAGTCCCCTCTCCGCCAGCATTTGGCGCCGAGGTAGAGCCACCAGCGCCTAAGTTCCCCTCTTCCTCCATGGGTGTGGACTCCGTGCCTGATGCCCTTGCCGGGGACGCCCCCTGCGGCGACATAGTCGATAGGGATGGTGTGTTAGGAGTAGCCCTCTGCGGCTCCTCATGTTGCCGCTCCCCTCCTACAAACCCGGCAAGGTCAGCATCGTGGCATCGAGCGCCTACCGCATGTCGAGTGAGAAGAGGGTGACGAACTTACACCAGGGGCTGCGCCGGGGGCTGCTGTCCGGGCTGCTCAGCACCACCAGTGGTGTCTTTGAAGCCCCAGCCCGGGACTGGCCGCTCGCCGAGGTCCTCGCCCTCTGGGCCAACGTCTCTGCATCCCTACAAAAGCAAAAATGGATCAAGACAAACGATCCAATTCAGGGAAATAGGAATGACAGTAAGGAACAGAGTACTTACTCGTCATCCGTTTCCTCCTCTTCCGCCAGTTTCCTTTTCCTCTCCGGGCTGAGAGGCCCGAGATCAAAAGGGAGCTCCGCGTCATCGTCCGAGTCGACGCCGGCCGGAGGAGGCGAAGAAGGCAGCGGGGTCTGTGTGCGCCCAGATGAGGAGGGGGCTGTCGCCTTCTTCTTCTCATCGGCCTTCGTCAGCCCCTTTGCTGCCAAGGCCCTCGTGTGCCGCCCGGACCCTTCCAGGGTCAATTGAGGCCGCATGGCCCTGCCAGGTCGGACCAGCTCGCTGGAGTCAGCCCGCCGCAAGACTCGCCCTCTTCCCCTGGCTGGCGTCGAGCCCGCCGCCATGCCCTCCTCCTCCGACGACTCGTCGGCCGCGTCCTCAACGAGCGGAGCTCCGGTGTCGGCGCCGCTGGCCTCCCAGGCCGCTGCCCACAGGGTGAACTGCTCCTCCTCCGCGGCCGCGGCGACCTCGTCTTCCACACCCCGGCGCTGCCGGCCTCCAGAGCAAGCTGTGCCTCCCTCGCCCTGGTGGCGATGTAGTCCAGCTCTGCCTGGGTGGTGTCCATGACAAGCCACCACTCGGCGTTAGCATTGACGTACACCTCGATCAAGGTGTCGAAAAATGGCTGCACATCTGCGGCCGACGGCTCCCTCTAGCTCGGAACGGGGCCGTGCACATTGCAGTTCGGCATCATGGCGATGATCTCAGACCGGCGCGAGTTGTTGCACAACGGGACCACCCCCGCTGGCAACTTGAAGAGCGGACCCTTGACGGCCTTGCCGGCCTTTACGGCAGCCCTTGCGGCCTTACCGGTCAGCTCGACATCGCCGTCACGATCCACTTCCAGCTGGAAGAGCCGCTGGCAGAAGTGGGCATGCCCCATCACCGTGAAGTTGTGGTCGAGGCCGGGCTGGAGCCGCATAATGTTGGCCGGATTCTTAAAGAGCCAAGCTGGCCTCCCCTTATTGTGCAGCGGGGCGATCCGGCAGCGAATAAAATCCGCCCCGATCATCTCGAGGGTGAGCCCGGCCCAGGTCAGCCGGAGAATCCTGGTGGTGGCGACAGTAAGCCTCCTGTCGACGGCGTCGACATCACCCCAATCGTTGCCGCGGACCGGCGGCACTCGGCGGACCTTGCAAAATTCCGGCGGGTCTTCATCTTCAATCCAGCACCACCGGTCACGGCATTCGTCCCACCTCTCCCTCACGGCACCATCCGGGTACGCCTCCTTGGATCTTGGGATCCAGGTGACGAAACCAGGGACGGCACCTCCCGTTTGGATTCGAGGATAGAAGTAATGGCGGAAGAGCGTCGTGTTGGGCTGCACTCCGGCAAAGCCCTCGCAAAGATGCGCAAAGCATGACATGCACGCCACCGTGTTCGGAGTAAAATCCAAGAGGCGAAAACCAAAGGTGTGCATGATGTCACAGAAGAAATCGGAGAAAGGAGGGCATAGCCCGCAAGAAAAGTAGTCAACAAAGAAGGGGTACCGATTTGGGGCAGGATCGGCGCAAGCGGTAGGAATGACGCGCGTCGCCGGGTGTCCCGAGTTCTCACCTCCCGTCTTCACTCCCCACAGGGGCTTGAAGGCGGCCCGGAGCTCATGAACGTCAACCGTCGAGGGGAAGAAGAAGGCGGACTTCGTCTTGTCCCCCAACAGCGCGCTCTCCGGCGACTCCACGGTCCCAGAGCCCATAGCCGCCCCCTTGCCCTTGGCGGGTTTAGGCGCCATGGCGGCCAAGGAATCTAGAGGGTTGAGGGAGGGGGGTGGCGAAGCAGCGACGGCGGGCAGCGGCGAGAGCTTGCAAGGGAAGGAAGAAAGGGAATGGCGGCTCGGAGATTGGAAAAGGCACGAAGGAAGAGGAGAAAGTGAGCAGCGCGCCCGCGGTTATTCCTTCTTATGAGGGAAAATGCGGGCCGCCTCCTTTTACATTAACTATGATGTGACGCATGCCCACGGGAAGCAACCCCACGCATGCCGCCCACGTCACACACGCCTCCCCACGCCGCGCCACGTGCGGGAAGCGTGGGAGGCGCAGCGTGCGAAGGAACTTACCGCGGTAAAAACCGCGCCGCCTGCCCCCGCGCCGTTTTTTGGGCCTAGCCCAACAACGCGTTGCGCTTATGTGTGGCCCAGGCCTGGGGGCTCCTGTCGGTGTACAAAAAGGGGGGTACACTTTTTGTACCCCTATAACTGTGCACGGGCAGTCTGAGCCGCGGGCGCCGCCACACCAAGCACGGCAAGGGAGGTAAGCCAAGGTAAGGCCGATGCTGAAGGGAAGCAGAACGATGCCAAGACTATAAAGAGCAAAGGGGACAGAGCAGACCCCCCACGGCAAGATCCTTGCCGGGGGCAGCTTTAGCTAAACCCGGCAAGACCCTTGCCGTGGCAGCTCGCCCCACACCTACGGAGCGAAGTCACCCTCGAGTCCACTGCCCCCATGGGGCAAGGATTCGGGAGACATCCCCGTGGTGGCATGCAGATCTTTGTGAAGACATTCCAGATCATATACCCACTTTAGAAGATGATGATCCTTGGCGGGATCCCAGCCAAGGAGGACCACAAGGCCCCCGGCAAGAGCCTTTCCGGGGATGACAACAGGCGTCGCGGCAAGACCCTTGCCGGGGCCGCAGCAAGGCCCTTGCCAAGGACGCCCGTGGGGCCACCATCAGGCCCGCGCCAGTCGCACCCCCATCGCCATTCGCATGTAGCTGCCGACCCAACCAGTTGGGCAGGCACCTGCGTGGCGGCATGCAGATCTTCGTGGAGACCCACCACTGCGCCACCTCAGCTGCCTACCTGCCTACATGGCACCACAAGCACCGCTGGCCAGGGCGCGTGTCGACGCAAGAGGGAGCGGCGACGGACGAGACGAGGCTCTGCCCCGTCCCCGATAAAGCAAGGACACCTAAGCAAGGCACATTAAATGTGCCTTGTCATGTAATGCGAAGGATAGCGTCGCATTACTGTACCCTTTCCACCTCCTACATGCCACTGTGGCAACCCCTTTCCTATAAAAGGAGGCCCGAGGCGACCAGGAGGAGGATTCGGCTTTTTGGAGCTCTCGACGCCCCATAGCTAGCTCAGGAACTCAGATATACAATCCACCAAAGCAGGAGTAGGGTTTTACGCATCCTTGTGGCCCGAACCTGGGTAAAGGAACCGTGTGCTATCTGTTTGATCCGCTCTTTTCACAACCCCGCGCCCCGCAACCATAGTAGGGATTCTTGTGATCCAATAGGTGTCGTTTCCCACCGACACAACCAAAAGCCTAAGATTGGGGATGCCCCGGAAGGCATCCCCTCTTTCGTCTTCATCTATCGGTAACTTTACTTGGAGCTATATTTTTATTAACCACATGATATGTCTTTTGCTTGGAGCGTGTATGATTTGAGTCTTTACTTTTTTAGTTCACCACAATCATCCTTGCTGTACACACCTTTTGAGAGAGACACACATCATTCGGAATTTATTAGAATACTCTATGTGCTTCACTTATATCTTTTGAGCTACATAGTTTTTGCTCTAGTGCTTCACTTATATCTTTTAGAGCACGGCGGTGGTTTTATTTTATAGAAATTATTGATCTCTCATGCTTCACTTACATTATTTTGAGAGTCTTAAACAGCATGGTAATTTTCTTTAATTGTGAAATTAGTCCTAATATGATAGGCATCCAAGATGAGCATAATAAAAACTTCCATATAAGTGCATTGAATACTAAGAAAACTTTGATGCTTGATGATTGTTTTGAGATATGGAGATAGTGATATTAAAGTTGTGCTAGTTGAGTAGTTGTGAATTTGAAAAATACTTGTGTTGAAGTTTGCAAGTCCCGTAGCATGCACGTATGGTAAACGTTATGCAACAAATTTGTAACATGAGGTGTTCTTCGATTGTCATCCTTATGAGTGGCGGTCGGGGATGAGCGATGGTCTTTTCCTACCAATCTATCCCCCTAGGAGCATGCGCATAGTGCTTGGTTTTTGATGAATTGTAGTTTTTTGCAATAAGTATGTGATTTCTTTATGACTAATGTTGAGTCCATGGATTAAACGAACTCTCAACCTTCCATCATTGCTAGCCTCTTCGGTATCGTGCATTGCCCTTTCTCACCTTGAGAGTTGGTGCAAACTTCACCGGTGTATCCAAACCCCGTGATATGATACGCTCTATCACACATAAACCTCCTTATATCTTCCTCAAAACAGCCACCATACCTAACTACTATGGCATTTCCATAGCCATTCCGAGATATATTGCCATGTAACTTTCCACCGTTTCGTTTATTATGACACGCTTTATCATTGTCATATTGCCTTGCATGATCATGTAGCTGACATCATATTTGTGGCAAGGCCACCATGCATATTATTTCATACATGTCACTCTTGATTCATTGCCCTTCCCGGTACACCGCCGGAGGCATTCATATACAGTCATACTTTGTTCTAGTATCGAGTTGTAATCATTGAGTTGTAAATAAATAGAAGTGTGATGATCATCATTAATAGAGCATTGTCCCAAAAAAAGAGAAAGGCCAAAAAATTGAAAGGCCCAAAAAAAGAAAAATAAATAAAAAAGGGACAATGCTACTATCCTTTTTCCACACTTGTGCTTCAAAGTAGCACCATGATCTTTATGATAGAGAGTCTCTTGTTTTGTTATTTTCATATACTAGTGGAAAATTTTCATTATAGAACTTGGCTTGTATATTCCAACAATGGGCTTCCTCAAATTCCCTAGGTCTTGTGAGCAAGCAAGTTGGATGCACACCCACTTAGTTTATTTTGTTGAGCTTTCATACATTTATAGCTCTAGTGCATCCGTTGCATGGCAATCCCTACTCCTTGCATTGACGTCAATTGATGGCCATCTCCCTAGCCCGTTGATTAGCCACGTCAATGTGAGACTTTCTCCTTTTTTTGT
Source organism: Aegilops umbellulata (assembly GCA_032464435.1). Lineage (NCBI taxonomy): Eukaryota > Viridiplantae > Streptophyta > Magnoliopsida > Poales > Poaceae > Aegilops > Aegilops umbellulata. Next base: position 327,772,382 of record CP136056.1, on the reverse strand, counting down.
CTACTCCACACTAACCCCATCATTATATTCTATTCCACCCATAGTGCTATATCCATGGCTCACGCTCATGTATTGCGTGAAAGTTGAAAAAAGTTTGAGATTACTAAAGTATGAAACAATTGCTTGGTTTGTCATGGGGGTTGTGCGAGATGAGAGCATTCTTGTGTGACGAAGATGAAGCATGGCTAAACTATATGATTTTGTAGGGATGAGCTTTCTTTGGCTATGTTATTTTGAGAAGACATAATTGCTTGTTTAGTATGCTTGAAGTATTATTATTTTTATGTCAATATTAAACTTTTATCTTGAATCTTTCGGATCTGAACATTCATGCCACAATAAAAACAATTACTTGAAAATTATGCTAATAAGCATTCCACATCAAAAATTCTGTTTTTATCATTTACCTACTCGAGGACGAGCAGGAATTAAGCTTGGGGATGCTTGATACGTCTCCAATGTATCTATAATTTTTGATTGTTCCATGCTATTATATATTCTATTTTTGATGTTTAATGGGCTTATTTATACAGTTTTATATTATTTTTGGGAGTAACCTATTAATCGGAGGCCCAACCCAAATTGCTGTTTTTTGCCTATTTCAGTGTTTCGCAGAAAAAGAATATCAAACGGAGTCCAAACGGAATGAAACAGTCGGTGTCAAAACCGGCGGATCTCGGGTAGGGGGTCCCGAACTATGCGTCTAAGGCGGATGGTAACAGGAGGCAGGGGACACGATGTTTACCCAGGTTCGGGCCCTCTCGATGGAGGTAATACCCTACTTCCTGCTTGATTGATCTTGATAAGATGAGTAGTACAAGAGTTGATCTACCACGAGATCGTAGAGGCTAAAACCCTAGAAGGTAGCCTATGGTATGATTGTTGTTGTCCTACAGACTAAACCCTCCTGTTTATATAGACACCGGAGGGGGCTAGGGTTACACAGAGTCAGTTACATGGGAGGAGATCTTCATATCCGTATCGCCAAGCTTGCCTTCCACGCCAAGGAGAGTCCCATCCGGACACGAGACGAAGTCTTCAATCTTGTATCTTCATAGTCCAACAGTCCGGCCAAAGGATATAGTCAGGCAGTCCGGATACCCCCTAATCCAGGACTCCCTCAGTAGCCCTGAACCAGGATTCAATGACGATGAGTCCGGCGCGCAGATTGTCTTCGGCATTGCAAGGCGGGTTCCTGCTCCGAATACTCCATAGAAGATCTTGAACACAAGGATAGTGTCCGGCTCTGCAAAACAAGTTCCACATACCACCGTAGAGAGAATAATATTTCCACAAATCTAATCTGCTGACACACACGACATCATGACATCATACCACGGCCCGGTCTTTATTCCAACCGTTACTCTCAACCAGCCTTGGCGCATATCGCGAGGCGATTTCCTTGGCACGTCTTGTCGAAGCAGAGATCGTGTCCCCTTATTACGGGATTCTCATTAATACGGACGTGGGTAACCCAATCGTGCCTGTTGGTATGACTCCTCAATTGTAGGCAAGTCCCAAATGGTCACGAGGAGGACGCTTAGTATTCACCCTCTTTATAAAGAGACCAAGGCCTATCTTTTTTACTCCTCGAACTCAATTGAATCCTTCCCCCGCCTCGAGTTCCAACACCCGAAGCTCAGGTCAGGTGCTTCAGACCTTCAACCATGTCCGGATCCAACCTTCAAGGTCGGTGGATGCCTTCCTCCGTCATGTAGGAAGACGTCAAAAAGTTATGGGAGGCCAGGTTTCTGACCGGCGAGATCCCGCACCGGCTGCCTACTCAAGGGCAGGTCATTCCCACTCCTAAGCCCAGCGAGAGCGTCGTGTTCGTATCTCACTTCCTCCAAGGGCTAGGCCTTTCTCTAGATCCCTTCGTGAGGGGGCTCATGTTTTACTATGGGCTGGATTTCCATGATCTGGCTCCGGATTCTATCCTCCACATCTCGTCTTTCATCGTCGTGTGTGAAGCTTTCCTCCGTATTACCCCTCACTTCAGCCTGTGGCTCAAGACCTTCAAGGTGGAGCCGAAGATGATCGAGGGGCGGCACGCAGAGTGCGGAGGTGCCGTAATAAGCAAAAGTGTCGATGCCCCATGGCCAGAGGGTTCTTTCCAGGAGGTATCCAGCTTATGGCAATGAAAATGGTTTTATATCACAGCTCCCAGGCGTACCAAGTGGGTGGCTCCCCCTGCTTTTCGTTCGGGCCCCCCGCCACAACTAGCGTCATGGGTCAACAAGGGGCTGGACTGGGGGCCAGTAAAGGATGTGCCAATATTGCAGAGCCGCATCCAAGATCTCGACATAAGTCTAGTCACGGTAATGCATGTCATGTTAATTCGTCGAGTCCTGCCCTACAAACGTCGTCCCCTCCGCATGTGGGAGTTCAACCCGGAGGGACCGCGAGCTATCCACCATTTCCTCAGCATGACGCTCGAGGAGATGTACAAATTGTTCTTCGGACCACAAATAATGTGACCTGACACCACCGAGGATGCGGGTTTGAACTGCAATCGTCCAGATACCCAAGTAAGTAGTCCTGTAACCGAACACGCTGTATCTTTATTTATCACAACATCATTCTGAAAAGTCTCTCTTTGACCAGGACTGGGTAACAAAGGTGAAGATGATCAGGTGTCCGGCCCCCCTCCCTGAGGTCTCACAGGATCATGTACTAGCCAGGATGCTGGAGCTCGCGCCTTATCAAGTTCCCTTAGGGGAAGACAAAGTGGGGAAGAAACAGGCGAGCGCCTCCGCGAAGGAGGATAACCGGGGGGAAGAAATCGAAATTCCCCCTTCCCAAGGAAGGAAGAGGGCCGCCTCTGAAGACGCGGAGACAATGGTCTCCAAACGGGGGAAGAAATCTTCGCCAGAGGGTCCCGCCCCGGGGGATACCCTAGCCGCACCATGCCCGCAAGGGGGTCAGCCCTCAACCGAGCTGTAAGTAGAAAGGGGACTGAGGGAGTCCTGGATTAGGGGGTGTTCGGATAGCCGGACTATACCTTCAGCCGGACTCCTGGACTATGAAGATACAAGATTGAAGACTTCGTCCCGTGTCCGGAAGATTCTTTCCTTGGCGTGGAAGGCAAGCTAGGCGTGCGGATATTCAAGATCTCCTACCAATGTAACTGACTCTGTGTAACCCTAACCCTATCCGGTGTCTATATAAACCGGAGGGTTGTAGTCCATAGAACAGAACCATCATCATACACAATCATACCATAGGCTAGCTTCTAGGGTTTAGCCTCCTTGATCTCGTGGTAGATCTACTCTTGTACTACCCATATCATCAATATTAATCTAGCAGGAGTAGGGTTTTACATCCATCGAGAGGGCCCGAACCTGGGTAAAATAAAGTGTCCCTTGTCTCCTGTTACCATCCGACCTTGACGCACAGTTCGGGACCCCCTACCCGAGATCCGCCGGTTTTGACACCGACATTGGTGCTTTCATTGAGAGTTCCTCTGTGTCGTCGCCTTTAGGCCTGATGGCTCCTTTGATCATCAGCAACGATGAGGTCCAGGGCGAGAATTTTCTCCCCGGACAGATCTTCGTCTTCGGCGGCTTCGCTCTGCGGGCCAATTCGCTTGGTCATCTGGAGCAGATCGAAAGCTACGCCCCTGGCCATCAAGTCAGGTTTGGAAGCTTAAACTACACGGAGGATATCCGCGGAGACTTGATCTTCGACGGATTTGAGCCACAGCCAAGCGTGCCGCACTATCCCGAGGGGCATGGTATAGCTCTGCCCCCGAAAAGTGTCCTGGAGGCCGCATACGCTCCGGCCCCGATCCTCGACTCGGAGCCCGCTGCGTCCTTTGAGGATGAACGGTTGGACGTCACCTCGGGGGCTGCAATCTTAAAGGCGATCGAGCCGAACGCAAGCCCCGCACTCCGCATGGCCCATGACTCCAAGGAGCCGGACTCTTCTCCGAACTCCGAGCCTTCCGCGCCCCTGCCAATCGAATCCGATTGGGCGCCTGTAATGGAGTTCACCGCCGCGGACATCTTTCAGTGCTCACCGTTTGGTGATATTCTGAATTCTCTCAAGTCTCTCTCTTTGTCAGGAGATCCCAGGCCGAACTATGGCCTGCGAGGTTGGGATCCGGACGATGAAGAAATTCAAAACCCACCCACCACCCACTTAATAGCCACTGTCGATGATCTATCCGACATGCTCGACTTCGGCTCCGAAGACTTCGACGGCATGGACGACGAAGGAGGAGACGAACAAGAACCAGCACCCGTAGGGCGCTGGACCGCCACCTCGTCATACGACATATACATGGTGGATGCTCCAAAAGATGGAGATGGCGATGGAACAGCGGAGGACGGCACTTCGAAAAAGCCTCCAAAACGCTGGCGTCAGCGGCGCCGCTCTAAATCCCGCCACAACAGAAATGGTGATTCCGGCACGGGAGATAATACTACCCCGGGCAGCGCCGAAGAACACCAAAACCAGCAAGATTCGGCGCAGGAAGATGAAGAAGCCAACCCTCACGAGAGAACGGCAAAGCAAGAGGTCGGGGATGATAATTACATGCCTCCCTCCGAAGACGAGGCAAGCCTCGGCGACGATGAATTTGTCGTACCATCAGACCCCGCCGAACAAGAGCACTTTCAACGCAGGCTTCTAGCCACGGCGAACAGCCTAAAGAAAAAACAGCAACAGCTTAGAGCTGATCAAGATTTGCTAGCTGACAGATGGACTGAAGTCCTTGCGGCCGAAGAGTACGAACTCGGACGCCCCTCCAAAAATTATCCTAAGCGGCCGAAGAGTAAGAAGCTCATGACATGGTAGACCGGCCACCTCGCGGCCGCGACAGAGAGGCCTGTCGAACCTCTAAACAAGCCACGCCCCGGCACCGTTCAACTAAGGCACGGGAAAACGAACCAGACCTGCAAGACGTCCTGGAGAATAAAGCAAGGCAAACAAGATCGATCTATGGATCGCGCGGACGCCCAAAGGCACGTGATGATTTTCACTCCGGACACAGCAAGTCTGGCCGGGCCGAACACAACAGGCACAGCTCTTCTGAACTGCGTCGTGACATAGCCCAGTACAGGGGCGCCGCACACCCACTATGCTTCACAGACGAAGTAATGGATCATAGAATCCCAGAGGGTTTCAAACCCGTCAATATCGAGTCATACGATGGTACGACAGATCCGGCAGTATGGATTGAGGACTATCTCCTCCACATCCACATGGCACGTGGCGATGATTTGCACGCCATCAAATATTTACCCCTTAAGCTTAAGGGACCAGCCCGGCATTGGCTTAACAGCCTCCCAGCAGACTCGATCGGCTCTTGGGAGGACCTGGAGGCCGCATTCCTCGATAACTTTCAAGGGACCTATGTGCGGCCACCGGACGCCGACGACCTCAGCCACATAATTCAGCATCCAGAAGAATCAGCCAGGCAATTCTGGACAAGGTTCCTCACGAAGAAAAATCAGATAGTCGATTGTCCGGATGTAGAGGCCCTAGCAGCCTTCAAACATAACATCCGCGACGAGTGGCTGGCCCAGCACCTGGGTCAGGAGAAGCCGAAATCAATGGCAGCTCTCACGACACTCATGACCCGCTTTTGCACGGGCGAAGATAGTTGGCTAGCTCGCAGCAACAACTTATCGAAAAAGCAAGGCAGTCCGGATACCAAGGACAAAGGTGGCAGGTCGCGTCGGAATAAACAAAAACACCGTGTTAGCAGCGACAGCAATGAGGATACGACAGTAAATGCCGGATTCAGAGGCCATAAATCCGGTCAGCGGAAAAAGCCATTTAAAAAGAATACCCAGGGCCCGTCCAGTCTGGACCGGATACTCGACCGCTCGTGCCAAATTCACGGCACCCCCGAAAGGCCAGCCAATCACACCAACAGGGATTATTGGGTGTTTAAGCAGGCAGGCAAGTTAAGAGCCGAACACAAAGACAAGGGGCTGGACAGCAACGATGAGGAGGAGCCCAGGCCGCCGAACAACAATGGACAGAAGGGGTTTCCCCCACAAGTGCGGATGGTGAACATGATATACGCGACTCACATTCCCAAGCGGGAGAGGAAGCGTGCGCTACGGGACGTATACGCGATGGAGCCAGTCGCCCCAAAGTTCAACCCATGGTCCTCTTGCCCGATCACCTTCGATCGAAGGGACCACCCCACTAGCATCCGTCACGGCGGTTTCGCCGCATTAGTTCTTGACCCAATCGTTGACGGATTTCACCTTACAAGAGTCCTCATGGACGGCGGCAGTAGCCTGAACCTGCTTTACCAGGATACAATGCGGAAAATGGGCATAGAACCATCAAGGATCAAACCCACAAGGACGACCTTTAAAGGCGTCATCCCAGGTGTAGAGGCCAATTGCATAGGCTCGATAACACTTGATGTGGTCTTTGGATCTCCGGATAACTTCCGAAGCAAAGAGTTAATTTTCGATATAGTCCCGTTCCGCAGTGGCTATCATGCCCTGCTTGGACGAACCGCATTCGCTAAATTGAATGTGGTGCCGCACTACGCATATCTCAAGCTCAAGATGCCAGGCCCTCGAGGAGTAATCACGGTCAGCGGAAACACCGAACGCTCCATCCATGCGGAGGAGCACACAGCGGCCCTCGCATCGGAAGTACAAAGCAGCCTTTTAAGGCAACTCTCCAGTCCGACTGTTAAAAAGCCGGACAATGCAAAGCGCGCCCGGAGTAACCAGCATCAAGACCGTTTGGCACGTTCAGAGCAACCATAGCAATACGGCCCCGACCCCAGCCGTCGCACCATAGCGGAGCTAGTACCTAGAGTACACAATTACGCCCTTAAAATTCCATGGGCACAATAGGAGGGGCACATTAAACGGCATGCCTACAATACGGCGTCAAACGTACTAGGGGCTGCCGAATTTTCCTTTTTTTACTTTCAGGACTCCATACTCTGGATAAACTATTCGGCTTCGCCGCCGCACAGACGATACAAGACCCAGGAAAGCAGACAAAGCAACGCCGCATTATGGAACTCTCAGGTGGTCTCTATTTCGAGCAATATATCCGTTTCTAAATTCCGCGGCCTGCGCCTGGTCAGGACATGTTAAATAGTCTAAAATATCTCTCGCTTATCGCACTACTTGTATCGTTCGGCTTGAGTAAACAGCCTCTTAATAAACAATGCATAGCTTTTTGTCTATTTTTTGCATTATCATCTTTATATATATATATATATATATATATATATATATATATATATATATATATATATATATGTTTATTCAATAACATGATCGCACCCATACACCATGGTAAGGCAAACCACGCCAGGGGCTTTATTACCCTTTTATCTGTCGTGAGAAGTCCATACACTTTCACAAGTGCGGCACCCCGAACTTATAGCATTATATGCATCGGCTCCGAGTCATGATTTTGGTCATATGTTGGGTTTGCCCGGCTCCTATGTTTTGGTGCCTTACGTTCCGCTATATCGGCTAAGGTAGCACTAGGAGAACCACTGCGATTGTGCCCCAGATCAGGTGGGCGAGCACCTCAGTGGAGAAAGCTAAAACAGACTGTCATGATAAGGCGTGAGACCGGTCGCTGTTCGAGAGGTTTTTTTCGAGTCCTTAAAGGCTTATGCCGCTTCGAGCGAGGAGCTGGTTAAGTCCGGCCAAAGGCGTGGATAGCGTCCCGAATTCGGCCTTCCGAACTAGGGGCTTCGCCGAAATTTAAAATTATAACGTTCTATGGCTAAGTGAGAGTGTTCAAGCATTATAGTCCGATTGCCTGGTTCGCTGTGCTGAGCGCCTCCCTCGAAGGACCCAACTATGGGAACAAGAGCCCTCAGGTTTATCCTGAACACCCCAGCACTAGTGGCATGGGGGCAGAAGCCGACGACTGGCCATCTCTCAATTTTTGACAAACAGCCGCACAGAAAACAATATTTTAAATTAAATAAGCATTGCTTAGCGCATATGAACAAGTTTTCAGCGCACAGGATACAAACGAGCGAGTTTATTCAAATATTACATCTTTGGTACATTCATCCGCGACAAGGCGAGCTCCAGCAAGAACTTCCTTGTAGTAGTTCTCGGGCTTGCAATGTTCCTTCCCCTGCGGCGTCCCGTCCTTCACCAGCTTCTCTCCGTCCAGCTTGCCCCAGTGTACCCTTACACGGGCAAGGGCCCTCCGGGCACCTTCTATGCAGATGGAGTGCTTGATGCCCTCAAGCCGTGGACAGGCCTCCACCAGCCGCCGCACCAGCCCGAAGTAGCTCCCAGGCAGGTCCTCTCGAGGCCACAGCCGAACTAGTAAGCCCTTCATGGCCTGTTCGGCCGCCTTGTGGAGCTCGGCCAGCTGTTTCAGCTGATCGCTCAAAGGCACAGGGTGTCCGTCCTTAGAATACTGAGACCAGAACACACTCTCCGTCGAGCTGCCCTCTTCAGCTCAGTAGAACGCGGCGGCGTCGGATGCACTGCGGGGAAGATCGAAGAACGCCCCTGGAGAACTCCGGATTCGGGTAAGTAATAGGTACTTTACTTTCATATTCCTACTTTGCATTGAGAATGCCTTACCCGCTGCTATCTTTTTTACATCCTCCAACTCTTGGAGGGCCTTCTGGGCTTCGGCCTTGGCACTCTTGGTGGCCTCAATGGCCGACGAGAGCTCGGATGCTTGCGTTTTCACCTCAAGCTCCAAACCCTCATGTTTCTTCATGAGAGCTTGCAGCTCTTGCTGCACCTCGCCGGCTTGGACCCCAAGCCTTTCTTGCTCGGCGTGCTCCTCGGCCGTTTTCTTCTCAGCCTCAGCCAGCGCCTGCTTTAGGATCGTCACCTCGGCTGTGGCCCCTACAATAAGCAGCACAATCCTGTTATTTATTCTTGCAATCAAGCCTCTCTATAGGCACCTTTTTTTCCTTTTAGGGTATTTCTTACCTTCTTTTTCCTCGAGCTGCCTTTTGGCAAGGCCGAGCTCTTGCTCGGACCGCTCAAGGTCCTTTTTCAGGACATCCACCTGCGCAGTCAGTGCGGCGGTGGACAGCAGCGAAGCCTGCATACGCATATTTGACTTTTTTGTTAGACTCCTGCAAAAATTCTTAGATCCTCTATCCGGCTTTTGTTTCCGAACACCGAACAGAGCATGAGGGGCTACTGTCTATGCGGTAAATAAATTTGACATATTTCTGTTTACCTCGAAGCCTGTTAGAAGGCTAGCGCAAGCTTCAGTCAGTCCGCTCTTGGCGGACTGAACCCTTTGGATTACCGTACTCATAACAGTACGGTGCTCCTCGTCGATGGTGGCTCCCTCAAGCGCCGCCATCAGATTGTCCGGCGCCTCTGGTTGGACAGAGGACGCCGGCTCAGACGGCTTACTCCTCTTAGAAGGAGTTCGCCTACCGCGTACCAGGACTGTTGAGTCCGGCGCGGTGTCCGGCACAAAGCCGGACTTGGAGCCCTGGGGGGTTTCATCCCCTTTACTCCTGGGGTCTGGAGGATTGCCTTGCGGCTCCTCCAGGACCACCTCCTCCTGCCCTGTTTGGCGGGGCGCCTCTTCGGCGTCGTCCGCCCCGCTGGGGGAGACTGCGTGCGGAACAGAGTTTACGTCCGACGAATCCAGGGAGCCGCTCGACGAATCGTCGAGTCCGGCCCGGGGCGGGCTGCACAAATAACATTCGACATTAGGGTAAGTTGCGCACTTGAAAATACTATGAGTCACCCTGGTATGTAAATACTTATGATATCGCCGGACGCTTGGTCCTGTCCGGCCACTCCTCTCCGCCCTCTTCGGCGTCAAGGGAGTACTCCAGCGGAGGGGTCTTCCTTTTCCTCGACCCCTCGGCCTCCCCCGCTGGGGCGGCCTTCTTCTTCTTGGCTCCCCTCGCTGGAGGGGGAGAGCTTCCTTGCTCCTCCTCCTCGTTTTCATGAGAGGAGAGCGTTGCAGACTCGTCAGATAACGAGTCCGACACCATCGTGTTACGGGCACTTTTTCGAGTCCCGGTGGTTTTCTTCTTCTTGGCCTTCCTCTCCGGCACCACGTAAGGTGCCGGAGCCATTAGCTTCACCAAGAGAGCTGGGGCCGGGTCTTCGGGCAGAGGAGCCGGACAGTTAATTGGTCCGGCTATCTTCAGCCATGCCTGTCAATGGCAAAGGGAGTTTTTGGATCCTGCATAGAGTTAATCTATGTAGAAGAACTTAGCGAACCTGTCAAAGGTATAAATAGCTTACCTCGTGTCACATCCCTAGTTCTGGTATGCTCAAGGCTAGCTAGTCATGTGTGCATCATGTTTAAATTCTTTTAAATTTTGAATTGGGGATTTGTAAAACCCTCAGAAATCATTTCTGGAAATGACCCAGATAAAAAGTGCTCCAAAAAGGTCCAAGAAAATGTTCATGTTACTCTCTAAAAATGTTGGACAGAGGTAAAAATCAAACCAATATTTTTAGAAGCTCTTAAATATTTATTTTGGGCATTTGGAATTAATGCAATAATTATTTGCATTGGATATATAAATGATATATATATTTTATATATCCAACAATTATGCCAGTAATTAAGGAGCTCTGGAATAATACCATTGGCCCCTGCAAAATTGGCATAAGTAAATAAAATGGTTTAATATATTTATTAAATCAAAACAATGTCAGAAAAGTAGAAAACAGAAACGAATAAAAAAAGGGAAACAGAGACTTACCTGGTGGCCCAGCAGTTTGGGTCCAGCCCACCTGGCCCCCCTCCTCTGTCGTCTTCGTCCTCGACAGGGGATGGGCGCGTGCCGACGCACACGCACCACCGCGCCGCGCCACCTCCTCCCTCCCTGCCTGCCTGTCCTCCCTCCCGTCGCCCTGGAAGCCCTGGACGACGCCACGCGCCGCCCCGACCCCCCTCTCACTCTCCCCTCGTGCTTCCCCTCTCCTCTGTCACCCTCTCTCGCACGCACCCGAGCGCAGTCGACGCCACCGCTCGCCGTTGCCGCGACCACAGCCTCCCTCTCGCCTCTCCGTCGTGCCCACGGGCTCCACGCCATCGCCCTCGTCCTCTCCGTCAAGCCGGGCATCTCCGAACGCCCCGTATCGCCGTCACCGCCATCTGCTTCATCGCCGGCCGTCGGAGATCGCCTTCGCCGCCCTGCACGCTCTGCGCCTCCCCCGAGCTCGCTGACGCCTCCACCGGAACCGCTGTGAGCCCCGCCACCGAGCCCTCCTTCTTTCCCTTGCTAACGCGCGCTCTAGCACCGTCTCCCCGCCGCGGCCGTAGCTCCTCGCCGCCGTCCATGTCGCTGTCGTCGTCTCGGCCGCCTCCGCCCAAACCGAGCACTCCATCGTGTTCCTGGTGCCACGAGGGTGCTGCAGAGCCCCTCGGGTGGCCTCCCCGTGCCCCACCGCCCGCTCCCGCTTGAAGCCCGTGCTCCGGCCGCCGCCCCGAGCTCCGCTCCGGCGAGCTCCGGCCGTCCCCGCCTCTCCCGCTTGCTCCAAACGACGCGGACGAGCTCCAGCTCCTCGTCCGTGGTCTCCGCCACCTAAATGGACGCCGGAGGGCGAATCCCGAGCCCTCCGCCGCGCACGGCCTCGCCGGCGGCTAAACGCCGGTGGGGTTTGACCTTTGACCTCGCCGGCCCGTCTGGTGGGCCCCATGGGTCAGGTGATTAGCTTAAGGCTAATCACCAGTTAACTAAACCTAACACTGACAGTGGGCCCAGGCGCCTAAATCCCTAATTAGATTAGTATAATAACCCCTGTTATCTAACCTGTCACTGACGTGTGGACCCCACACGTCGGGTTTGACCCAGTCAGCGCGGTTGACTTGCTGACGCAAGCATGACGCAATTATTTATTTTCTGGATTTAATTTTAAACAGGAAATTCCAGAAAATGATATAAACTTCTAAAATTCATATCAAATCAACCGTAGCTCGGATTGAAATGATTTATATATGAAAAATTATCAGAAAAATGCAAGCTATCCATCTGTACCAGTTTCATGCATGAAAAACCAACTTATACTTGCTGCATAAGTGAAAACATAATAATGGCATGTTATATACTTCACTTGGGGTTTGCATATGAACCCTTGGTTCATATGAACTTCAACCAAATAAACCCTAGCTGCATTAGCTCAAACAGCATCACATCCTTATGCCATGTTCATGCATCATATTGTTGCATATGATTGTGTTTTGATTACCGACACCGTTCCTTCTCGATAGGTTCTGCTCCGGAGACCGTTCCAGAGTACCTGTCAGAGGAGCAGTGCCCCCCTGTTGATCTACCAGGCAAGCAAACCCCCCTTGTTCATTCCGATATGACCCCACTCTCGCTCCTGCTCTCTTTTATTGCATTAGGACAACAACGAATCAACTGCTACTTTATGCTGCGGTAGTTGAACCCATTCCTCTGCATGACCTGTCATTGCCACAGTAAATAGTTGAAACCCACTAGCATGTGTAGGAGTTGATTGAGCCATGTTGTGCTTCTACCATGCCATGCCTGCTATTGCTTAGAGTTGTGTCAGGTCTGATTCATTGGGAATGGATTGGAGTGATATGATATGTTCTGATGCTGAGAGCTAAGCGTGTGAACACGATTTGGTAAAGGTAGCGGTGAGAGGCCGTGTAGGAGTACATGGTGGGTTGTCTCATTGGAACCGTCCCTAAGCACTGAGTTCTATGTATGTTGTCCAATGACTCGATACTACCACACATTGGGTTCCGGTAACTCGACCCCTCTCGACTTATTAACCAACTTGATCTCTGCCCAGGAGTCGCAAATAGTTTCTGGTGTTTGTAGGTAGTGCTATATTTTCTACTGAGTGGCACCCGGCAGGGTGGGCTCAGGACAGACTAGGCACAGGTGGCACGGTGTACCAAGTGGCACCCGGTTGGTGGGCTTGGGAACCCTGCTCACATCGTTTGGGGCCGTGAGCGACACCCCGGCCGGATCTCCTTGCGGATGGAACCCGAATAGGCGACAAACCTGGACTAGAGTCTTGTGTGGTTAGTCAGGTCGTGGCCGACTCCCTCGTTCGGTTTCCGCTTGAAGGTTGCCGAGGTACATGACGTGTACAGGGCGGTAAGTGGCGAGAGCGTGTGTGAAGAAGTACACCCCTGCAGGGTTATCATGATCTATTCGAATAGTCGTGTCCTCGGTTATGGACTTATTGGATGCTTACGTGGTACATAGACAACTTGAAGTGGATACTCTAAAATGCTCAAGATAAGTGTGAGTGCTATGGATGGCCTTCTCGTAGTGAGACGGGGATGAATCCATAGTAGTGTATTGATGTGGTGATTAGTGGACTCGTGTGCGCCTTTTCAAAAGAGTTACCAACAGTCGTAGAACAGGATAGCCACAGAGTCAAAGCTGGCTTGCTGCAACTAAACTCCACATTACCTCTGATACAAATGCATGTATGATAGGATCTGATGTAAGTCTTGCTGAGTACCTTTGTACTCATGTTGCTTTATTTATGTTTTTGCAGCAGAGACTTCGGTCTTGCTAGTTTACGTGGACTTCGACAAGTAGCTTGACCTCAGCTACGATCTTGATCGGATGTTGTAGATAGTCGGGCTCTTCAGCCTTTTTCTTTTGTAGTTGTCTGTACTCAGACATGTAATGCTTCCGCTTGTTGCTTGTATGCTCTGAATGATGGGTCATGTGACCCTTGTTTGTATTAATGTCATGTGGCTCTTTTGGGCCTTTATCTAGATGAGTTTGCGTTATGTTGTGGTGCCATGTTGTACAGCACATACTTGCAAGTTATGCGTACGTGTAACGTGTATTGCTATGTGTGGGATCCGACTATCTAGTTGTTTATCCTTAGCAGCCTTTCATATGGGGAAATGTAGGTCTTGTGCTTCTGAGCGATAGTAGTCCGCTACAGCCCGGTTCACCGGAGTCCTGCTAGCCCAGCGCTACTGCTTGGACACTTGACTGGCCGGCATGTGTTTCACGTCGTTCCTATGTCTGTCCCTTCGGGGAAATGTCACGCGTGTTATTCGGAGTCCTGCCTAGCCTGCTACAGCCCGGATTACCGGAGTCCTGTTAGCCCAGTGCTACAGCCCGAATAAATCCGTTGATGACCGACATGCTCGATGTGATTCATGTATGCCTGTCCTCATAGGCTAGCGCCGCTTTGGGTTCACGACTAGCCATGTCGGCCCGGGTTCTCTGTCATATGGATGCTAGCGACTCTATCATATACGTGAGCCAAAAGGCGCAAACGGTCCCGGGCCAGGTAAGGTGGCACCCGTGGGAGTACCGTGCGTGAGGCCGCAAAGTGATATGATGTGTTACATGCTGGATCGGTGTGACTTAGGATCGGGGTCCCGACACCTCGCCAGCGTTATGCTGCGAGCTGTATCCACGATCCTCGGAGGCGGATGCGGGGGACTCGGCGCCTTTGGTCAGCACCTTCCAGACGTCTTCATACGTCGTGTCGAATAGCCTACTAAGGGTTTGGTGCCACGCCAGGTCGAATTCCCACAAAGTAAAAGCCCGTTCTTGGCACGGGAGGATTCGGCGGACGAGCATAACCTGGATGATATTGACATGCCGGATTGGCTTGTTCACCAGGGACCGGATGCAAGTTTGCAATCCGGTCACTTCTTCTTCGTTGCCCCACGACAGGCCCGTCTCTTTCCAGGACATGAGCCACGTGGGGGGTCCGGATCGGAACTCGGGGGCCGCGACCCACTTCGAGTCGCATGGCTCGGTGATGTAAAACCACCCTGACTGCCACCCCTTTAAAGTCTCCACAAAGGAGCCATCGAACCAGAGGGCGTTGGCCATCTTGCTAGCCATAGCACCTCCGCACTCCGCCTGGGTGCCGGACACCACCTTGGGCTTGACGTTGAAGGTCTGGAGCCAGAGGCCGAAGTGGGGGCGGATGCGGAGAAAGGCCTCACACACGACGATAAACGCCGAGATATTGAGGACAAAGTTCGGGGCCAGATCGTGGAAGTCCAGGCCGTAGTAGAACATGAGCCCCCGGACGAAAGGGTGAAGTGGAAAACCCAGTCCGCGGAGGAAATGGGGGAGAAAAACTACCCTCTCATGGGGCCTAGGGGTAGGAAGAAGTTGCCCCTCCGCAGGGAGCCGGTGCGGGATGTCCTTGGACGGATATCCGGCCTTCCTAAGCTTTTTAATTTGAGCCTCCGTGACGGAGGAAGCCATCCACTTGCCTCCCGCTCCGGACATTGCTGGAGAAGGTTGAGGGAAAAAGGGCGGACTTGGGCGTTGGAGCTCGAGTGCGCGAGAGATGGATGGGCAAAGGAGGAAGAACGCGTAGGTAAAAAAGGTGGATCCTTATCCCCTTATATAGGTTGATGCGGTTATGCGTCCCACCTACCTAATAAAACTCACTTGCCCCTCAAGCGCCGTGGTAAATGGCGTGGTTGGGTTACCCATGTCCGTATTAATGAGAATCCCGCTAAAAGGGGCACACGATCTCTGCTTTGACAAGACGTGCCAAGGAAACCGCCTCGTTGAATGCGCCGAGGTGGTGCGATGAAAATAATCCGTACAGAAGGCTTGGTCGCAGTGTTATGACGCATTGCGGAATACGTCAGCAGATTTGATTTGTGTTAATATTATTCTCTATATGGCAATACGTGGAAAACTTGTTTTGCAGAGCCGGACACTATTCTTGGTGTTTATGATCTTCTTGAAGAACTTGGAGGAGGAACCCGCCTTGCAATGCCGAAGACAATTTGCGTGCCGGACTCGTCGTCATTGAAGCCTGGTTCAGGGGCTACTGAGGGAGTCCTGGATTAGGGGGTGTTCGGATAGCCGGACTATACCTTCAGCCGGACTCCTGGACTATGAAGATACAAGATTGAAGACTTCGTCCCGTGTCCGGAAGATTCTTTCCTTGGCGTGGAAGGCAAGCTAGGCGTGCGGATATTCAAGATCTCCTACCAATGTAACCGACTCTGTGTAACCCTAACCCTATCCGATGTCTATATAAACCGGAGGGTTGTAGTCCGTAGAACAGAACCATCATCATACACGATCATACCATAGGCTAGCTTCTAGGGTTTAGCCTCCTTGATCTCGTGGTAGATCTACTCTTGTACTACCCATATCATCAATATTAATCTAGCAGGAGTAGGGTTTTACCTCCATCGAGAGGGCCCGAACCTGGGTAAAATAAAGTGTCCCTTGTCTCCTGTTACCATCCGACCTTGACGCACAGTTCGGGACCCCCTACCCGAGATCCGCCGGTTTTGACACCGACAGGGACTTTAATAATAAAAACGTCATGCTTTGCTTCTGAGGAAAATAACCGAAATATTTATCTTGTAGTCCGGATCATAGCCCTTCTCGGCAGAGTTCGTCTTCGGGGGATCTTCTTCCGGAGATGATGGAGAGTGAAACGCCTCCCCATGCCCTCCCGCCTTACGAGGCGGGCGACCCCGAGGTGTTGTCGCGGAGGGCTTCTCCTAATCCGGCAAGGCCAGAGGTTAATCCTTTGGCCGCCCGAAGTCCTCAGTATCCGGCTCTTGAAGAGAGCAACCGAAAGAGTCTGGCACAGTCTATTATGTGGTCGGACACACTGAAGGATCTGCTAGAGCAAGCGGCTATCTCAGAAGCGCATCGTATGCTAATGGGTTCGGTGGTTGAGAGGATTTCATCCGCCGAAAGCGGGTTGCATGAAGCCTTTATGAGTCTGCTGAAAGGTTTTGAGGTACGTGAAATAGTGTGTATTTTTTACAGTATCGCACACGTTAAGGTGTGTCCTATGCAGATAGTATCCCCTGAGACTCTGGTTGCTGTCACAAACGGCGGCAAACAGAGGATCATAGTCCCAGTTAACAATCCGGCCACCCTCAACTGCAGGTGGCGGAAGGTCCGGTGGCTAGCCGGACTGGTGAGATTGTCGAGCTGAAGCGGCAAGTTGATGCGGCGGATGCCGACATCGTGCTTGTCAACAAGCGGCTTGACGAGGCACATGGTATGTAATTTCTCCAGTGATCGATACGTAGTAGGAGGAGCATGATTCCAGTATCTTTAATATGTTGCGCCTGCAGATGGAGTTGCGGCCGTGGAGACCCTGCGAGCGGAACTTGCCCGGGCCAAACAACAAGCCAGGAAAAGTGACGCGGCCACCCTGAAGGCGGTCGAGGAGCAGAGAGCCGAAAAGGCTGCTCATTGCCGAAGCAAGGAGGAAATAGCCAAGATGGCTGTGGAGTTGAAGGATGCCGCCGGCCGTTACGAGCTTCTCAAAAAGGAAGATCGAGCGAAGATGACGGACCTGGAGAAGGCCACGGTGGCGGCCAAGGACGCCCGCTCTACAATTAGAGCGATGAAGGAGGAGCTGCGTCACGCCAGGGAAATCGCGGTTGGGAAGCCCTTTATGCTGCGGATAAAGTTCGTAGATCGTAAGTACGCTCCTTTGGATCGGCTGTGGAGTTCTGCAGACGCTTATCTGGATTTGGCAGCAAGTGCTGCTGACGCGGCCGAATACTTCAAAGATCAAAAAGATCGCGAAGTGGAGAAGTTGTTCTGCTCACAATTTAACGTGCCAGCGCGTCCAATTCCTTTGAATGAGCAGATTGCCGAATGGGCCGAGCTCCATAGATTGTTCGGGCTCGCCATGAGGTCTGTTGTGGATCATCTATGGCCGGAAGGGCCAGGGCCGAACGGTTATTTTAGTTTGGTGCAGCAGTTCCTTGGTGCTGTGCCGCACATCGACGCTATGAAGAGGCCGGCGTGCATCGAGGGTGTGCGGATGGCGCTTGCTCGTGTCAAGACATACTGGGCGGAGATGGAAGCCACTTCAGTTGCAACCCCGAGTTCGGCTGTTAGCCGAGTAGCTGCCGAGCACTACTTTGACGAAGTCCTTGAAGGCACTCGTTCAATAGAAGCTCAGTGCTCGAAGAATATTATGTTTTAGTGACATGTATTCCCATTGAAAAACAATGTTTTACTGAATTGTAAAGGCTATTTTTATACTTTTTCCTGAAAGTATTATGATGCCTCATGTGCGGCCGTTTATGTATATATGTATATAACCTGAAAGTTTGCAGTCGTCGGCTTCAGCCCCCACGCATATATGCGGGGGTGTTCGCAAAAGATGTGTGTTCACACTTGATCCAACGTCTTGGTCCATTAAGGAGGTGATAGCGCAGCGAACTAGGCAATCGGACTATATTGCTTTAACACTTTCACTTAGCCATAGGAGTTTGACAGTCAGGCTACTATATAGCCCCTGGTGGCTCCACGTTCATCCGAATACGGGCCGCGTACATGCCTGGACGGGAAACGGCCCTTCGTTAATGCGGAGGAATCCCGAAGATTCCGCTAGGTCATCGAGTGGTTGACCAGTCTTGTGCTTTATCATGATAGTCAGTTTTCGGCTTTCTCTACTGAGGTGCTCGTCCGGCCGAACCAGGGCACAATCGCAGTAGTTCTCCTGGTGTCAACTTAGCCGATAGAGCGGAACGTAAGGTAGCAAAACACAGGAGCCGGGCAAACCCAACATTTAACCAAAGACATGATTCGGAGCTGATGCATATAAGGCCAAACTCGCGACGCCGAACACTCCCTAAGGTATTTGGTCTTTGAATATATACCGGGCTAAATGATGCCCTTGGATAATGAGCTCCTAGTATCCGGATACGAGCAATATTCTGACGTGGCCACATGCCAAGAACGTCAGCATCCTTCTTGGTTGTATTGAGAATCCGGAGGATGTGAACAACAAAAGACAGTAAGAAAGGTTTACGCAGGGTCTAAATCTAAAGAGAAACCTTTGAACGGGTCCCTACTGCACGTCTGTGCCTGTGTCTCCATTGTGCCGTATCCTGGACGGGTGTAGCATGATTGTAATCTGTAAAAGAGAGGAACTTAGTTGAAAGTTGTCGTGCAAAAAAATTGGCTAGTATAAATAAACCATTTAAAAGTCAAGATGGGTGAAGTTGAGCCGGATTATGGCTAAGAAGCCCCTGGTATCGTCTATAAGGGTATAACCATCAAACCAATATCTATACAATGATTAGCCGGACTCGTCTAACCGTGTCCGTGGTCTTAACGCCCGGTTATCTATTCTGGTGGTGAGGCCGTCTAGTGTTCGGACGTTAAAGCAGCCGTACGTTCTTCTGCTCGTAAGGAGCGCTCAACATTTCCATGTACTGTGATGATGCCACGCGGACCGTGCATTTTAAGCTTGAGAAAAGCATAATGCGGTATTGCACTAAAACAAGCGAAAGCTTCTCGTCCGAGTAGTGCTTGATAGCCACTTCGGAATGGAGCAATGTCGAAAGTTAACTTTTCGCTTCGGAAGTTGTCGGGCGAGCCAAACACAACCTCTAGTACTAGAGAGCCCGTGCAGCGGGCCTCTGTGCCTGGTATTACTCCCTTAAAGGTAGTATTATTGTGGCTGATTTTTCCTGGGTTTATCCCCATTTTGCAGATGGTGTCCTGATATATTAGATTTAGACTACTGCCGTCCATAAGGACTCGTGTGAGATGGTATCCGTTTATTATTGGGTCCAGCACCAAGGCAGCTGATCCTTCCTGCCGGATGCTTGTTAGGTGATCCCTGCGATCAAAAGTGACTGGGCAGGCCGACCAGGGGTTGAACTCAGGGGTGATGGGCTCTACGGCTCGTGTATTTTGGAGTGCATATTTGCTTCTCCTCTTTGTCACGTGGATCACGTTTAATGTTTTGACTTCTGGTGGGAATTTTTTCTGTACCCCAGTGCCTTGTTGGCGAGGCTCATCCTCGTCTTCGCTCAGTGTGTCCTCCCCCTTGTGTTTGGCATTTAGCTTGTCGGCCTGCTTGAAGACCCAGCATTCTCTGTGAGTATGATTTGCAGGTTTATCGTGGGTGCCGTGGATCTGACATAGTTTGTCTAGAATCTTGTTTAGGCTGGTCGGTCCATCTCTGTTGCCTTTAAAGGGCTTTTTCCGCTGACTCGGTCGAGAGCCCCTGAATCCGGCGTTTACCGCCGTGTTATCTGGGCTGTCTTCTTTGTTCTGGCGCTT
Organism: Aegilops umbellulata; assembly: GCA_032464435.1. NCBI lineage: Eukaryota > Viridiplantae > Streptophyta > Magnoliopsida > Poales > Poaceae > Aegilops > Aegilops umbellulata. The sequence continues at coordinate 327,752,425 of CP136056.1, read as the reverse complement.
GTTTTTACTGCGTCGTGGTTTTCCATTGCCATCCCTGACTTCGGATGTGCTTGAGTCGCTGGTGCTGCTTCGGGCTAACCAGCTGTCCTCGCCCGCGCAAAAGCGGGTCATGAGGCTTGTTAGGGATGCCATTGTTCTTGGTTTTTCTTGGCCGAGGTGTCTGGCAAGCCATTTGTCTCGGATGCTGTGCTTGAAAGCTGCTAAGGCTTCGGCGTCCGGACAGTCGACAATTTGGTTCTTCTTAGTGAAAAACCTGTTCCAAAGCTTTTGGGCTGACTCTCCGGGCTGTTGAATTATATGACTCCAATCGTCTGTGTCTGGAGGTCGGACATAAGTCCCTTGAAAATTAGCTCGAAAAGCATCCTCGAGCTCCTCCCAACTTCCAATGGAGTTTTCGGGGAGGCTTTTAGCCAGTGCCAAGCTGGTCCTTTGAGCTTGAGGGGCAAGTATTTGATGGCATGGAGATCGTCTTCGCGAGCCATATAAATATGGAGGATAAAGTCCTCAATCCAGACCCCTGGGTCTGTAGTCCCGTCGTACGCCTCTATGTTCACTGGTTTGAATCCTTATGGAAATTCATGGTCCAGTACTTCGTCGGTGAAACATAGGGGGTGTGCGGAACCCCTGTATTTAGTTGTACCATGGTGTTCGGATGGTTGTAATACTTGGTTTTGGTTGGGTGCTGGAGCGCGTTTCCTTGATTCGTAGATGGATCTGGTTGCGCCGACCCTTTGATGTGATTCCTCGCATGGGTCATGTATTGACTTATGTGCGGCCTCGTTGGCCGCTCTATCGCGGCCACGAGGTCGTCGATCCGACCGGTCGGCAGTTTTGTTTTTTGGCTATGGGGGCTCTAAGGCCTCATCATCGAATTCAGGCAGCAGCTTTCGCTTTGGGTAGCTCTTTGTGTGGCGACTGCCACCATACTTTTCTGCCGTATCGAGCACTTTTTTCCATCTACTATTGAGTGTTTTTGTGCAGCCTTGAGCCTTTGCTTCTGCTTCTTCAGACTCCTCGCAGTGGCGATAAGCCTTCTATGGAGGTTCTCTTGCTCCAGCTGCCTTTCCGGGATGATGTGTTCATCGTCATCCAGACTGTTCTCTTCTCTAGAGACGGGTTGATTAGCTTGACGCTTGGCGTCGCCGTGTTCGGACAGCGGCTCCGTACTTTGTTCATCGTCCGCTGGCCCACCCTGCTCTGTCGCTGGGTCTATTTGGTCGTCGTTTCCTCCGGAGTCGACCGGGGTATTGTTTTTTCTTGCACTGTTATCGCTGTTTTTGCCGAGGCGGGATTTGGAGTGGTGTCTGCGGAGCCGCTTTGATTGCTTCTTGAGGGAGCTATCTTTTGCTGCGTCCTTCCGTTCCTCATCATCATTTTCTTTGGGTGTACCACCATGTATATGTCATGTGTTGAAGTGGCGGTCCAGTGCCCTATTGGTGGTGGTTCCTGTTCGTCTCCTGCATCGTTGTCCATACCATCGATGTCTTCAGAGTCGAAGTCTAGCATGTCGGTTAAATCATCGACAATGGCTACTAAGTGGGTGGTGGGTGGGGAGTGAATTTCTCCGTCATCCGCATCCCATTCTAGCTGAACATAGTTCGGCCAAGGTTTTCCTGACAGGGAGAGAGACCTTAACGAGTTTAGTACATTGCCGAAGGGCGAGTGCTGAAAGATATCCGCGGAGGTGAACTCCATGATCGGCGCCCAATCGGATTCGATAGGCCTGGGCGCAGGCGGTTCATAGTCCGTGGCCGGAGACGAGTCCATTGGTTCGGCGTCACGGCTCTCGTGAGGGGTAAGGTCACTATTCGACTCTATCGCCATTGAGGGTGCGGCCTCCAAGGCGGGGTCTATCTGCATGTCCTCGGATGGCGTAGTCTGTTCCGGATTGAAGTCCAGAGTAGTTGCTGGCGTGATTTCCCGAACACTGTCCGACGGCAGAGCTATATCATGCCTGTCGTGATCGTGCGGCACACCTGGCATGGGCCCGAGTCCGTCGAAGATCAAGTCTCTGCGGATATCGGTAGTGTAATTCAAGTTTCCAAACCTGGCCTGGTGGCCACAGGCGTAGCTCTCGATCTGCTCCAGATGGCCAAACGAGTTGGCCCATAGTGCGAAGCCGTCGAATACAAAGATCTGTCCGGGGAGGAAGACCTCACCCTGGACCGTATAGTTACCGATGATCGAAGGGGCCATCAAACCTTACGGCGATGGCATAGTGGAACTCTCAATGAAAGCACCAATGTCGGTGTCAAAACCGGCGGATCTCGGTTAGGGGGTCCCGAACTATGCGTCTAAGGCGGATGGTAACAGGAGGCAGGGGACACGATGTTTACCCAGGTTCGGGCCCTCTCGATGGAGGTAATACCCTACTTCCTACTTGATTGATCTTGATAATATGAGTAGTACAAGAGTTGATCTACCACGAGATCGTAGAGGCTAAAACCCTAGAAGCTAGCCTATGGTATGATTGTTGTTGTCCTACGAACTAAACCCTCCAGTTTATATAGACACTGGAGGGGGCTAGGGTTACACACAGTCGGTTACATGGGAGGAGATCTTCATATCCGTATAGCCAAGCTTGCCTTCCACGCCAAGGAGAGTCTCATCCGGACACGAGACGAAGTCTTCAATCTTGTATCCTCATAGTCCAACAGTCTGGCCAAAGGATATAGTCCGGCAGTTCGGATACCCCCTAATCCAGAACTCCCTCAGAAACCTTTGGGAGCGTGATTTTTGGAACAAACGTGATCCATAGGACTTGGAGTGGACGTCAAGCAACCAACGAGGAGGTCACAAGGCAGGGAGGCGCCTACCCCCTAGGCGCGCCCTCCACTCTCATGGGCCCCTCGTGGCTCCACCGACCTACTTCTTCCTCCTATATACCTACGTACCCCCAAACCATCGAGGAGCACCACAAAAACCTAGTTCCACCGCCGCAACCTTTTGTACCCGTGAGATCCCATCTTGGGGCCTTTTCCGGCGTCCTGCCGGAGGGGGCATTGATCATGGAGGGCTTCTACATCAACACCATAGCCTCTCCGATGATGTGTGAGTAGTTTACCTCACACCTTCGGGTCCATAGTTATTAGCTAGATGGCTTCTTCTCTCTCTTTGGATCTCAATACAAAGTTCTCCTCGATTCTCTTGGAGATCTATTCGATGTAATCTTCTTTTATGGTGTGTTTTTCGAGATCCGATGAATTGTGGGTTTATGATCAAGATTATCTATGAACAATATTTGAATCTTCTCTGAATTCTTTTATGTATGATTGGTTATCTTTGCAAGTCTCTTCGAATTATCAGTTTGGTTTGTCCTACTAGATTGATCTTTCTTGCAATGGGAGAAGTGCTTAGCTTTGGGTTCAATCTTGCGGTGCTCGATCCCAATAACAGTAGGGGAAATGACACGTATTATAATGTTGCCATCAAGGATAACAAGATGGGGTTTATATCATATTAAATGAGTTTATCCCTCTACATCATGTCATCTTGCTTAAAGCGTTACTCCATTCTTATGAACTTAATACTCTAGATGCATGCTGGATAGCGGTCGATGTGTGGAGTAATAGTAGTAGATGCAGGCAGGAGTCGGTCTACTTGTCACGGACGTGATGCCTATATACATGATCATACCTAGATATTCTCATAACTATGCTCAATTCTATCAATTGCTCGACAGTAATTTGTTCACCCACCGTAATACTTATGCTATCTTGAGAGAAGCCACTAGTGAAACCTATGGCCCCCGGTTCTATTTTCCATCATATTAATCTTCCGTCAACAAGCTATTTCGATCTAGTTTTATTTTGCAATCTTTACTTTTACTCTTTATCATAAAAATACCAAAAATATTATCTTATCATCTCTATCAGATCTCTCTGTTGCAAGTGGCCGTGAAGGGATTGACAACCCCTTTATCGCGTTGGTTGCAAGGTTCTTATTTGTTTGTGTAGGTGCAAGGGACTTGAGCATGGCCTCCTACTGGATTGATACCTTGGTTCTCAAAAACTGAGGCAAATACTTACGCTACTTTGCTGCATCACCCTTTCCTCTTCAAGGGAAAACCAACGCAGTGCTCAAGAGGTAGCAGTGCATCCAAACCCCGTGATATGATACACTATATCACACATAAGCCTTATTATATCTTCCTTAAAACAGCCACCATACTGAAGGAAATATGCCCTAGAGGCAATAATAACGTTGTTATTTATATTTCTTTATATCATGATAAATGTTTATTATTCATGCTAGAATTGTATTAACCGGAAACTTAGTACATGTGTGAATATATAGACAAACAGAGTGTCACTAGTATGCCTCTAATTAACTAGCTCGTTAATCAAAGATGGTTATGTTTCCTAGCCATGGACAAAGAGTTGTCATTTGATGAACAGGGTCACATCATTAGAGAATGATGTGATTGACTTGACCCATCCATTACCTTAGCACGATGATCGTTTAGTTTGTTCTATTGCTTTCTTCATAACTTATACATGTTCCTATGACTATGAGATTATGCAACTCCCGAATATCGGAGGAACACTTAGTGTGCTATCAAACATCACAACGTAACTGGGTGACTATAAAGATGCTCTACAGGTGTCTCTGATGGTGTTTGTTGAGTTGGCATAGATCGAGATTAGGATTTGTCACTCTGATTGTCGGAGAGGTATCTCTGGGCCCTCTCGGTAATGCACATCACTATAAGCCTTGCAAGCATTGTAACTAATGAGTTAGTTACGAGATGATGTATTACGGAACGAGTAAAGAGACTTGCCGATAATGAGATTGAACTAGGTATAATGATACCGACGATCGAATCTCGGGCAAGTAACATACCGATGACAAAGGGAACAACGTATGTTGTTATGCGGTTTGACGGATAAAGATCTTCGTAGAATATGTAGGAACCAATATGAGCATCTAGGTTCCGCTATTGGTTATTCACCGGAGATGAGTCTCGGTCATGTCTACATAGTTCTTGAACCTGTAGGGTCCGCACGCTTAACGTTCAGTGATGATAGGTATTATGAGTTTATGTGATTTGATGTACCGAAGGCAGTTTGGAGTCCTGTATATGATCGCGTACATGACGAGGAGTCTCGGAATGGTCGAGACATAAAAATCGATATATTGGATGACTATGTTTGGACATCGGAATAGTTTCGAGTGAGTTCGGGCATATACCGGAGTACCGGGGGGTTACCGGAACCCCCCGGGGAGTATATGGGCCCTAATGGGCTTTAGTGGAGAGAGAGAGAGGGGCAGCCAGGGCAGGCCGTCTGCCCCCTCCCCCTCTGGTCTGAATTGGACTAGGAAGGGGGTGCCCCCTTTCCTTCCTCCCTCTCTCCACCTTCCTTCTCTCCTAGTGCAACTAGGGAAAGGGGGGAATCCTACTCCCGGTGGGAGTAAGACTCCTCCAGGGGGCGCCATAGAGGGCCGGCCCTCCCCCCTCCTCCACTCCTTTATATACGGGGGAGGGGGTACCCCATAGACACACAAGTTGATCATTGCTCTCTTAGCTGTGTGCGGTGCCCCCCTCCACCATAATCCACCTCGGTCACATCATTGCAGTGCTTAGGCGAAGCCCTGCGCCAATAGCTTCATCATCACCGTCATCACGCCATCGTGCTGACGAAGCTCTCCCTCAACACTCAGCTGGATCGAGAGTTCGTGGGACGTCACCGAGCCGAACGTGTGCAGATCGTGGAGGTGTCGTACTTTTGGTACTAGGATCGGTCGGCTCGTGAAGACGTACGACTACATCAACCGCATTGTCATAACGCTTCCACTTATTGTCTACGAGGGTACATGGACTACACTCTCCCCTCTCGTTGCTATGCATCACCATGATAGATCTTGCATGCGCGTAGGAATTTTTTTGAAATTACTGCGTTCCCCAACAGTGGCATCCGAGCCAGGTCTATGCATAGATGTTATATGCACGAGTAGAACACAAAGAGTTGTGGGCATTAATAGTCATACTGCTTACTAGCATGTCATACTTTGATTCGGTGTTATTGTTGGATGAAGTGGCTCAGACCGACATTACGCGTGCGCTTACGCGAGACTGGTTCTACCGACGTGCTTTGCACACAGGTGGCTAGGGGGTGTCAGTTTCTCCAACTTTAGTTGAATCAAGTGTGACTATGCCCTATCCTTGTTGAAGGTTAAAACAACACACTTGACGAAAAATTGTTGTGGTTTTGATGCGTAGGTAAGAACGGTTCTTGCTCAGCCCGTTGCAGCCACGTAAAACTTGCAACAACAAAGTAGAGGATGTCTAACTTGTTTTTGCAGGGCATGTTGTGATGTGATATGGTCAAGACATGATGCTAAATTTTATTGTATGAGATGATCGTGTTTTGTAACGAAGTTATCGGCAACTGGCAGGAGCCATATGGTTGCCGCTTTATTATATGAAATGCAATCGCCATGTAATTGCTTTACATTATCACTAAGCGGTAGTGATAGTCGTAGAAGCAATAGTTGGCGAGACGACAACGATATTTCGATGGAGATCAAGGTGTCAAGTCGGTGATGATGGTGACCATGACAGTGCTTTGGAGATGGAGATCAAAGGCACAAGATGATGATGGCCATATCATATCACTTATATTGATTGCATGTGATGTTTATCCTTTATGCATCTTATTTTTCTTAGTTCGACGGTAGCATTATAAGATGGACTCTCACTAAATTTCAATGTATAAGTGTTCTCCCTGAGTATGCACTGTTGCTACAGTTCGTCATGCCGAGACACCACGTGATGATCGGGTGTGATAAGCTCTACGTTCACATACAACAGGTGCAAGCCAGTTTTGCATATGCAGAATACTCGGGTTAAACTTGATGAGCCTAGCATATGCATATATGGCCTCGGAACACTGAGACCGAAAGGTCGAGCGTGAATCATATAGTAGATATGATCAACATAGTGATGTTCACCATTAAAAACTACTCCATCTCACATGATGATCGGTCATGGTTTAGTTGATATGGATCACGCGATCACTTAGATGATTAGAGGGATGTCTATCTAAGTGGGAGTTCTTAAGTAATATGATTAATTGAACTTTAATTTATAATGAACTTAGTACCTGATAGTATTTTGCATGTCTATGTTGTTGTAGATAGATGGCCCGTGCTGTTGTTCCATTGAATTTTAATGCGTTCCTAGAGAAAGCTAAGTTGAAAGATGATGGTATCAACTACACGGACTGGGTCCTTAACTTGAGGATTATCCTCATTGCTGCACAGAATAATTACGTCTTGGAAGAAACGCTGGGTGCCAAACCCGCTGCAGGAGCAACGCGAGATGTTGTGAACACCTGGCAGAGCAAAGTTGATGACTACTCGATAGTTCAGTGTGCCATGCTTTACGGCTTAAAACCGGGACTTCAACGACATTTTGAACGTCATGGAGCATATGAGATGTTCTAGGAGTTGAAGTTAATATTTCAAGCAAATGCCCGGATTCAGAGATATCAAGTCCCCAATAAGTTCTATAGCTGCAAAATGGAGGAGAATAGTTCTGTCAGTGAGCATATACTTAGAATGTCTGGGTACCACAATCACTTGACTCAGCTGGGAGTTAATCTTCCAGTTGATAGTATCATTGACAGAGTTCTTCAATCACTGCCACCAAGCTATAAGAGCTTCGTGATGAACTATAATATGCAAGGGATGGATAAGACGATTCCCGAGCTCTTCACAATGCTAAAGGCTGCAGAGGTAGAAATCAAGAAGGAGCATCAAGTGTTGATGGTCAACAAGACCACCAGTTTCAAGAAAAGGGGTAAAGGGAAGAAGGGGAACTTCAAGAAGAACGGCAAGCAAGTTGCTGCTCAAGTGAAGAAGCCCAAGTCTGGACCTAAGCCTAAGATTGAGTGCTTCTACTACAAAGGAACTGGTCACTGGAAGCGAAACTGCCCCAAGTATTTGGCAGAGAAGAAGGATGGCAAAGTGAAAGGTATATGTGATATACATGTTATTGATGTGTACCTTACTAATGCTCGCAGTAGCGCCTGGGTATTTGATACATGTTCTGTTGCTAATATTTGCAACTCGAAACAGGGTCTACGAATTAAGCGAAGGTTGGCTAAGGATGAGGTGATGATGCGCGTGGGAAATGGTTCCAAAGTCGATGTGATCGCTGTCGGCACGCTACCTCTACATCCACCTTTGGGATTAGTTTTAGACCTAAATAATTGTTATTTGGTGCCAGCGTTAAGCATGAACATTATATCTGGACCTTGTTTGATGCGAGACGGATATTCATTTAAATCAGAGAATAATGGTTGTTCTATTTATATGAATAATATCTTTTATGGTCATGCACCCTTGATGATTGGTCTATTTTTACTAAATCTTGATAGTAGTAATACACATGTTCATAGTATTGAAGCCAAAAGATATAAGTTTAATAATGATAGTGCAACTTATTTGTGGCACTACCCTTTAGGTCATATTGGTGTAAAGCACATGAAGAAACTCCACGCCGATGGGCTTTTGGAATCACTTGATTATGAATCACTTGATGCTTGCGAACCATGCCTCATGGGCAAGATGACTAAGACTTCGTTCTTTGGAACAATGGAGCGAGCAACAGACTTGTTGGAAATAATACATACTGATGTATGCGGTCCGATGAGTGTTGATGCTCGTGGCGGGTATCGTTATTTTCTTACCTTCACAGATGATTTGAGTAGATATGGGTATATCTACTTGATGAAATATAAGTTTGAAATATTTGAAAATTTCAAAGAATTTCAGAGTGAAGTGGAAAATCATCGTAACAAGAAAATAAAGTTTCTATGATCTGATCGTGGAGGAGAATATTTGAGTTACGAGTTTGGTCTTCATTTGAAACAATGCAGAATAGTTTCACAACTCACGCCACCTAGAACACCATAGCGTAATGGTGTGTCTGAATGTCTTAATCGTACTTTACTAGATATGGTGCGATCTATGATGTCTCTCACTGATTTACCGCTATCATTTTGGGGTTATGTTTAGAGACGGTTGCATTCACATTAAATAGGGCACCATCAAAATCCATTGAGACGACACCTTATGAACTGTGGTTTGGCAAGAAATCCAAGATGTCATTTCTTAAAGTTTGGGGTTGCGATGCTTATGTGAAAAAGCTTTAACCTGATAAGCTCAAACCCAAATAGGAGAAATGTGTCTTCATAGGATACCCAAAGGAGACTGTTGGGTACACCTTCTATCACAGATCCGAAGGCAAGATATTCATTGCTAAGAATGGATCCTTTCTAGAGAATGAGTTTCTCTCGAAAGAAGTGAGTGGGAGGAAAGTAGAACTTGACGAGGTAACTGTACCTACTCCCTTATTGGAAAGTAGTTCATCACAGAAATCAGTTCCAGTGATCCTACACCACTAAGTGAGGAAGCTAATGATGATGATCATGAAACTTCTGATCAAGTTACTATCGAACCTCGTAGGTCAACCAGAGTAAGGTCCGCACCAGAGTGGTATGGTAATCCTATTCTGGAGGTCATGTTACTTGACCATGACGAACCTACAAACTATGAGGAAGCGATGATGAGCCCAGATTCCGCAAAATTGTTTGAGGCCATGAAATCTGAGATGGGATCCATGTATGAGAACAAAGTGTGGACTTTGGTTGACTTGCCCGATGATCGGCAAGCCATAGAGAATAAATGGATCTTCAAGAAGAAGACTGACATTGGCGGTAATGTTACTGTCTACAAAGCTCGACTTCTGAAAGTGCAACTATCCCTGGGTGGTTTTGGTAATTCCTAACAACATATAGCTCATTGAGCTAACATCATTCCAAGATGAATATTTCAGAAAAGCTCAATGGATGGCATGGCATGGATGAGGAAAGTGGATCCCTCAAAATTACAAGGACAAAGGATTGGCTCAAGCTTCAAGAACAAGACTCTACATTTTATATTTTTAGTGATCCAAGATCACATTGAGTCCATAGGAAAAGCCAATACTATTAAGGAGGGATGAGGTGTTGCTTAATGAGCCTCTTGCTTCATGTGCTTAGTGATATGCTCCAAAATCCTCAACTACCTTTCCATATCCGCATATGACCCAAACCTAAAGTCAAACTCGGCCCCACCGATTCTTTCTATCCGGAGCCACCGAGTTTCACATGTCTTAGCCACTGCCACAAACCCTAGCAAATCGGTTTCACCGATAGGGATCTCGGTCTCACCGAGATGGGATTGCAATTTCTCTGTTTCCCTTCATAAAATTTCGGTCCAACCGAAGTGAGCGATCGGTCCCACCGAGATTGCAATGTAAACTCACTGTTTCCCTTTCGTAACATTTCGGTCTCACCGAAAAGAGCGAATCGGTCCCACCGAGTTTACTTGACCAACTCTCTGGTTAGCTTATTACCAAAATCGGTCCTACCGAGTTTGTGTAAACAGTCACACCGAGATTACGTTATGCCCTAACCCTAACCATATCGGTCCTACCGAGTTGCATCTCAGTCCCACCGAAAATCCTAACGGTCACTAGGTTTGCTGAATCGGTCCGACCGAGTTTAACAATTTGGTCCCACCGAGTTTAGCAGATTGTGTGTAACGGTTAGATTTTGTGTGGAGGCTATATATACCCCTCCACCCACTCTTCATTCATGGAGAGAGCCATCAGAATAGATCTTCACTTCCAATACACATTTTCTGAGAGAGAACCACCTACCCTAGTGTTGAGCTCAAGATATTCCATTCCTACCATATGAATCTTGATCTCTAGCCTTCCCCAAGTTGCTTTCCACTCAAATCTTCTTTCCACCAAATCCAAATCCTGTGAGAGAGAGTTGAGTGTTGGGGAGACTATCATTTGAAGCACAAGAGCAAGGAGTTCATCATCAACACACCATTTGTTACTTCTTGGAGAGTGGTGTCTCCTAGATTGGCTAGGTGTCACTTGGGAGCCTCCGACAAGATTGTGGAGTTGAGCCAAGGAGTTTGTAAGGGCAAGGAGATCGCCTACTTCGTGAAGATCTACCGCTAGTGAGGCAAGTCCTTCGTGGGCGACGGCCATGATGGAATAGACAAGGTTGCTTCTTCGTGGACCCTTCGTGGGTGGAGCCCTCCGTGGACTCGCGCGACCGTTACCCTCCGTGGGTTGAAGTCTCCATCAACGTGGATGTACGATAGCACCACCTATCGGAACCACGACAAAAACATTCGTGTCTCCAATTGCGTTTGAATCCTCCAAACCCTTCCCTTTACATTCTTACAAGTTGCATGCTTTACTTTACGCTGCTCATATACTCTTTGCATGCTTGCTAGAATTGTGTGAAGATTGCTTGACTTGTGCTAAGATAGCCAAAATCTGCCAAGAACTAAAATTGGGAAAAGGATAGATTTTTATTTGGTCAAGTAGTTTAATCACCCCCCCTCTAGACATACTTCCGATCCTACAAGTGGTATCAGAGCTTTGGTCTCCATTTGCTTTGATTTCCATAGCTTTTGGTGGTCATAGCCTTGGTTTCACAACCTAGGAGAGTATGGCGTCTAGCGAGGGAAATTATCACCGTAGAGGTCCTTACTTTGATGGTACAAATTTTGCTAGTTGGAAGCATAAAATGAACATGCATATTCTTGGACATAACCCCGCCATTTGGGCTATTGTGTGTGTTGGTTTGCAAGGTGACTTCTTCGATGGGAAAGAACCAAACCGTGAAGCTACCTCGGAAGAGTTAAAGATGCTGCAATACAACGCTCAAGCTTGTGATATTCTCTTCAATGGATTGTGCCCCGAAGAATTCAACAAAATCAGCCGTCTTGAGAATGCAAAGGAAATTTGGGATACTTTGATTGATATGCACGAAGGTACCGACTCTTTCAAGGAATCAAAATTGGATGTGCTTCAAAGCCAACTTGACAAGTTCAAAATGAAGGATGGTGAAGGTGTCGCTGAAATGTACTCTAGGCTTGCTCTTATCCCAAATGAGATTGTCGGCTTAGGGAGTGAAGAAATGACCGATAGATTCATCATCAAGAAAATCCTAAGAGCCTTGGATGGAAAATATGATACTGTGTGCACATTGATCCAAATGATGCCCAATTACAAAGATCTCAAGCCAACGGAAGTCATTGGAAGAAGTGTTGCTCATGAGATATCTCACTCAAGGATAAAGAGGAACTTCACAACAAATCAAGTGGTGCTTACAAAGCATCATGTGAAACTCCCACATCATCAAGTGAGAAGCAAATCTTCAATGAAGAATTGAGCTTAATGGTGAAGAACTTCAACAAGTTCTACAAGAGTAAAAGCAAAGATAGAAGCTCCAAGTCAAGGTCCTACAATGACAAAAGATCTTCTAGTCGAGAGCGAAACTGCTACAATTGTGGAAGACCCGGACACTATTCCAATGAGTGTACGGCTCCCTACAAGAGAAGAGAAGACTCTCCCAAGAGAAGAAGCCGAAGAGAGGAATCACCATCTAGAGAAAGAAGGAGTAGAGATGATCGTTATGAACGAAGATACTCATGGAGAAGCAAGGATTCGGAAAGAAAGGACAAGTCATCAAGGAGCTACACAAAACGAAGACATCAAGCTCATGTTGGTGAATGGGTATCCGGCTCCGACTCCGACAACCACTCCGAGAGAAGTTATCACTCTGATTTCGAATATACTCAAGATGAAGGTGTTGCCGGTCTAGCACTTGTGTCAACCAACTCCTACGACATATTTGACTCACCAAATGAAGGAGTTGGAACATGCTTCATGGCTAAAGGCCCAAAGGTATCACACCCCGAGTATATTGATTTCAATAGTGATGAAGATGACTTGTTAGGTGATGATGATTTACTTGTTGACAACTCTAGTGATGAATACTATGATGAAACGTCGATTAATCATGCTAATCAAGATAAAATGAATGACAATGATAAGGAGAAAATTAAGTCTCTAACTAAAGAACTAAACACTCTTAAGTTAGCTCATGAAACTATCTTAGGAGATCATCGAGAACTTTTAAGGACACATGAGAAATTACGCTTTGAAAAGCTCAACCTTGAGCAAGAGCATGAGTTCTTAAAAGCAATCAACGATGATCTTCGTAAGAAAAGTTCGTCTTACATTGCCAAGCGTTTACTCTTATCCACTTACATGCCTCAAGTCAAGTCTAGTAGCAAGAACAAGAAAGATTCTTCCTCTAGTAGTAACAATGATCATGTTAAATCCAATATTGTTGCTTCTAGTTGTTCTCTTGATTCCACTAATGATTCTCTTAGCCAAGTTACACTTGAGCAAGAAAATAGCCTATTGAAGGGAATTATAGAGAAAGGAGTGTACAAGAGCCTTGCCGGGAGTAAGCAATTCGAGGAAATTGTACGCAAGCAAGGAAGGCACCGGAAGAATCAAGGTGTTGGTTTTGAACGAAATTCAATGCCAATGGAGTTGAGTGGGAAGAAGATCAATACCCCAAGACAAAGTTTGTTCATCAACAAGAGAAGTATGATCCTACTTCTTTCAAAGGTACACAAGCTCAAGATGATCTTCCACCACAAGACTACAAGCAAAAGGGCAAGGACGAGCTTCAAGAGGAAATTGATGCATTTGAAGAAGCTCCTAAGACCTTAGTCAAGTGGATTCCCAAGACTACTTCAAGTTCCACTTCATCAAGTACGACTACAACTCCAAGGATTCCCATCAAGATGGTGTGGATCCAAAATAAGAAGAACTAGAGAGTTCTTGAGGGTGACTCCACCAACATACTTCACTCTTATCATTTTGGCAAGAACAAGTGCAATCAACTTCCACATCTTGCACTAGCTCAAGGAGTCACAAACCCTCTTGTTGGTAAGTCAAGGAACAAGGTAACCTAAAAGCTTTCATAGACATCATCTTGTGTGTGCATCACTCTATGTCTATGGATATTCTTATTTGTTCCTTGTGGGACTAACCCATGTATGTATTGAAAGCTCAATTCACTCTAATGGATAGCTCCAAGTGATCTACATCAACATTGAGCATCCACATCTTCAACATCTACATGAAGTCATCATCGACAAAACCCAAGGTTAGTTCATCCCTCTTAGGGGGGATATCACATCTAGGGGGAGCTTTACTCTAAGAATTGAGCTAAAGCAACTCTAATGATGTGAACACAACAATGCTTTATGTAAAAGTGGTAACCCCACTTGTGCTTAAACGATGAGTATGACCTATGATCAAATGTTCTCATTTGACTCCTAAGTCAATATACTCATATATACATGACCTAGTCATCGCCAATTGCTTGATAGATGCTAGAATTGGTTGTGCATGCTTTGCCACATATTTCAATTGCCATTTTATTGTGTGAGCATGTTGAGAGCATATTTTACTCATTCGAGGACATCCACTTGTTGTTTTGATTGATTGGTTTTTTCTTTTTCTTGCCAAGTGGATGGACAAGAATGCCTAAGAACCTTCTCTAGCTATCTATGCTTTTCTCGTCTCAAACTCTATTCATGCTACATCACAAAATTTGATCAAGTCAGATTCAAACCACTCTGTGTGAGGAGCACTCGGAGTCCCCGATTTGTCATAGACTTAAACTTCCAAAACTTCTTTGTGCTTTTCGGTCTGACTGATTCCTCCATTTCGGTCATATCGAGATCACTAAGTCGATCTAGGTTTTCATCTCGGTGCAACCGATTTGACCTTTTCGGTCACACCGAGTTGCTATAACTGTCAACAATTATGCATCTCGGTGCCACCGAGTTGTTCCACTCGGTCACACCGACAGGGTCGGGCTATATATTCTCACGGGAATTTTTTTTGGAAATTTCTCCGAAACCTCTTCGCCCGCGCATAGCTCGCTCTGCCTCCTGGGTCTCCAGATCATCCTCCTCGTCGTCAGTCGCCTCCAGTCGCTGGTCTCCGCCGTTGCCGCCGTAGCTAGTCCGCCGCCGAACTAGGGTATGGACTCGATCACAGTGCTATTCCCCATCAATCCTAGCACATTGTGTTCTTAATGAATCTTTCCACGATTGAAACACTCCTATCCAGTCAAAACAATCCTTAGAATAGTTGAGTTTCGAAAATTTAGGTTTAGGTTTCCGCCGAAGTCATCTCAGACCCATCGGGTTGCGGAACTCGGTTCCACCGATTCGGCCACGGCCATTGCACATGTGGTTCTCGGTCTGACCAAGAATTACAAATCGGTGAGACCGAGTTCAGGACTTTGTGAAACCCTAGCAGTCTCGGTGCCACCGAACTGTTACTCGGTCTGACCGAGTTCACTAGTTTTGGTTCCAAAAGCTGCTTCGGTATCACCGAGTTTGTAGATCGGTCGATCCGAAATGCTTTCTGTGAAAAACTAAAACTAACTTTTTGACTCATTCTTTTGCAAAAATCTCTGCATTTTGTGATGCTCATCCACTCTATCTCTTCTATAAACTATTCACAGGGTCAGCAATCTGAACTTCAACATGTCTGATCAGAGTGATAGCCAGAACAGATCTGAGGAGCAGGCTCATTTGAGTGAGGGCACTAGTCCCTCTAGCAGTTCTGATGAGGGTAGCAGGAGCACCCGAAGCAATCTGCCCAAAGCTGCCACTAGAGCAAACAAGAAAAGAACTTTTGAGATAGAAGATGAGGACTATGTGGCAGAAGAGGAAGCCACATCCAAGAAGAAGGTACTCAAGAAAGAGTATGGCTCAGCTGCAGCCACAAAGCCAGGACTGAAAATCAAAAGGACGGCAGGGAGACAGCTAATGTCCAAAGCCAGGGCATCCTCTCAGAAATCTTCCAAGTCAATTGCAGAAGATGAGGCTGTGAAAGAAAAGAAGGAAAGAAAAAGGGGCAGATGGTGCAAGAAGGTTGATCCAATGGCTGAGTTTGAAAAACATTCATCAAGTGAAGAAGAGGAAGAAGAGGTTGCTACACCAGCACCTAAGGCACAGAAACTCATGGGTGATGCCATAAGGTCAGTGGCTACTGCATCCAAGCCCAAGGAAGCACCCAAAGCTGCATCTAAGACCAAGAATGCACCAAAGAGAAATACCAGGAACATATCTGCTGCTGAAAAGAACAAGGCCCCAGTGCCTGACATTGCTGAAGAAGAAGAAGGTCAAGTGCTCAGGAAGCTTAAGCCCAAGATCCCAGACCCCAATGATGCTCATCCTGTGGCTGAGGACATGAAGATTAGAAGAGATTCAGGGCTGTAGAAGTGGAGAGAAGCAGATCCATATGCTTCAAGGAGAAGAACTGCTGTGGATTACAGGTTTCATACCAAGGAACAGCAGGATTTCTATGAGACAGTGCTGCTTGATAAGAAGCCCATAGTTTGTGACATGAGATGGGTTGATTGGGAGTACATCAAGGAGAATGAAGAGCACTATCCTGGAGTATATGACAACTTCAAGGGTTGTGGAGTTGCAGACTTTGTTGAGCAGAAGCTCACAAAGTGGAATGAAGAGCTGATCATGCAATTCTACTCCACAACACACTTCTATCCAGATGGCAGGATTGTGTGGATGTCAGAAGGAACCAGATATCAGTCAACAGTTGCCGAGTGGGCACAACTCATTAATGCCCCAGAAGAGCAGGAAGATGACTTGGACATATATGCCAAGAAGAAGATGGATCATAATTCCATGTCCAACATGTACAAGGAGATCCCAAACAAGGCACTTGATACTTTCAAGTTTGGCTCAGTGCATTATCTTCTGTCAGGGCTGCCAACTATTAATTGGATTCTGAGGCACACTCTATTACCCAAGTCAGGTGATCACAAGATGATCTGAGGTCATGCAATAAACATGCTCCATGTCTTTGATGTGCCACAGAAGTTCAAGGTGATGAGCCTCATGGTAGAGACCATCAAGAGAACAGCAGCTGATCAGAAGAGGAGCTGTGGATATGCCCCACAAATTCAAGAGCTGATAAACTCAAAGATGGGCACAGGCACATACCTGCTGGACAAGGAACACCTGCCCATCCATCCAGATTTTGAAGACAATCAGGTTGTCATGGACAAGGATGAACCATCATCTGCACATGCTCAAGCACAGAAGGAGAAGGCAAAGATGGAGAAAGCTGCCAGGATGCCAACTCAAGAGGAGGCATCTGAGTATTTCTTGAAGAACAAGCAGGAGCAGCTAAGTTACCTGATAGCATCCACTCTGAGGATTGAGAAAGGATTGGCCACCCTAACTCAAAACCAAGAGAGTTTGGAAAGAATCATGGAACAAAAGTTCTATGACCTAGATGTGAAGGTGACAGAGGTCCAGTCTGCTGTGGAACAACTACAAGAAGAAATGCAGGAGAGGAAGGGCAAGACCACAACTGTTGCATTTGTCAGGGTGCCCAGAGCTCAGAGATCATCTGCAGTACCAGTTCCTGACACCAGAGCCACCACTTCTGCACCAGCTACAGCTTCTGTTCCACCAACTCCAGCTCCTACCCCAGCAGCTCCAACTACTTCAACCGAAGCCTTCGTCCTTGGCGTCATCCGGACTCCACCACCTGAAGACCAAGCCTGAGAGTCGTTTAGTGCTATGCATTTTCTATGAACTTTTTGGTAACTTGTTGCCAAAGGGGGAGAAAAATGTATAGATCATAGGCTTCGAGAGAGAGACAGTTTGCATTTGTTCTCTCTTGTCCTCTTGGTTGAACTTTTTGTTGCTTTCGAGTGCTTGAGATACTATGCTTTTATCTGTGAGACATTGCTGATCATGTGTTTGATCATAAGCTACACTTAATGCTTGTTGGATGTTACTATCAATTTATCCTTATGTTGATCATTCACTTTGCTTGGTGATGATTGCATGCATTTAACTCTTATCATTTTGAGCGCTCCACCAAGATGTATGTGACATGGAAGAGTAACCCATGATCTAACTCACTGTGCATTTGCAGTCCAAAACAAATCTTAAATATGCACAAATTTAGGGGGAGCTCTTACTTATCACATACTTCTTAAAGCGACGATATATTCCATTCTTATTATCATTTGTCGAAGATTTGATCTATATGTTGTCATCAATTACCAAAAAGGGGGAGATTGAAAGTGCAACTATCCCTGGGTGGTTTTGGTAATTCCTAACAACATATAGCTCATTGAGCTAACATCATTCCAAGATGAATATTTCAAAAAAGCTCAATGGATGGCATGGCATGGATGAGGAAAGTGGATCCCTCAAAATTACAAGGACAAAGGATTGGCTCAAGCTTCAAGAACAAGACTCTACATTTTATATTTTTAGTGATCCAAGATCACATTGAGTCCATAGGAAAAGCCAATACTATTAAGGAGGGATGAGGTGTTACTTAATGAGCCTCTTGCTTCATGTGCTTAGTGATATGCTCCAAAATCCTCAACTACCTTTCCATATCCACATATGACCCAAACCTAAAGTCAAACTCGGCCCCACCGATTCTTTGTATCCGGAGCCACCGAGTTTCACATGTCTTAGCCACTGCCACAAACCCTAGCAAATCGGTTTCATCGATAGGCATCTCGGTCTCACCGAGATGGGATTGCAATTTCTCTGTTTCCCTTTGTAACATTTCGGTCCAACCGAAGTGAGCGATCGGTCCCACCGAGATTGCAATGTAAACTCACTGTTTCCCTTTCGTAACATTTCGGTCTCACCGAAAAGAGCGAATCTGTCCCACCGAGTTTACCTGACCAACTCTCTGGTTAGCTTATTACCAAAATCGGTCCTACCGAGTTTGTGTAATCGGTCACAGCGAGATTAGGTTATGCCCTAACCCTAACCATATCGGTCCTACCGAGTTGCATCTCAGTCCCACCGAAAATCCTAACGGTCACTAGGTTTGCTGAATCGGTCCGACCGAGTTTAACAATTCGGTCCCACCAAGTTTAGCAGATTGTGTGTAATGGTTAGATTTTGTGTGGAGGCTATATATACCCCTCCACCCACTCTTCATTCGTGGAGAGAGCCATCAGAACAGATCTTCACTTCCAATACACATTTTCTGAGAGAGAACTACCTACCCTTGTGTTGAGCTCAAGATATTCCATTCCTACCATATGAATCTTGATCTCTAGCCTTCCCCAAGTTGCTTTCCACTCAAATCTTCTTTCCACCAAATCCAAATCCTGTGAGAGAGAGTTGAGTGTTGGGGAGACTATCATTTGAAGCACAAGAGCAAGGAGTTCATCATCAACACACCATTTGCTACTTCTTGGAGAGTGGTGTCTCCTAGATTGGCTAGGTGTCACTTGGGAGCCTCCTACAAGATTGTGGAGTTGAACCAAGGAGTTTGTAAGGGCAAGGAGATCGCCTACTTCATGAAGATCTACCGCTAGTGAGGCAAGTCCTTCGTGGGCGACGGCCATGATGGAATACACAAGGTTGCTTCTTCGTGGACCCTTCGTGGGTGGAGCCCTCCGTGGACTCGCACGACCGTTACCCTCCGTGGGTTGAAGTCTCCATCAACGTGGATGTACGATAGCACCACCTATCGGAACCACGACAAAAACATCCGTGTCTCCAATTGCGTTTGAATCCTACAAACCCTTCCCTTTACATTCTTGCAAGTTGCATGCTTTACTTTCCGCTGCTCATATACTCTTTGCATGCTTGCTAGAATTGTGTGAAGATTGCTCGACTTGTGCGAAGATAGCCAAAATCTGCCAAGAACTAAAATTGGGAAAAGGATAGATTTTTATTTGGTCAAGTAGTCTAATCACCCCCCCCCCCTCTAGACATACTTCCAATCCTAAAACTTCTTGCGAAAGGTTTTCGACAAGTTCAAGGAGTTGACTATGATGAGACCTTATCACCCGTAGCGATGCTTAAGTTCGTCTGAATCATGTTAGCAATTGTCGCATTTTATGATTACAAAATTTGGCAAATGTATGTCAAAATTGCATTCCTTAAAGGATATATTAAAGAAGAGTTGTATATGATGCAACCAGAAGGTTTTGTTGATCCAAAAGGTGCTAACAAAGTGTGCAAACTCCAGCGATCCATTTATGGACTGGTGCAAGCCTCTCGGAGTTGGAATATACGCTTTGATAGTGTGATCAAAGCATATGGTTTTATACAGACTTTTGGAGAAGTCTGTATTTACAAGAAAGTGAGTTGGAGCTCTATAGCATTTCTGATATTATATGTGGATGATATATTGTTGATCGGAAATGATACTGAATTTCTGAATAGCATAAAAGTATACTTGAATAAGAATTTTTAAACGAAAGGCCTCAGTGAAGTGATAACCCACAAGCATAGGGGATCGCAACAGTTTTCGAGGGTAGAGTATTCAACCCAAATTTGTTGATTCGACACAAGGGGAGCCAAAGAATATTCTCAAGTATTCACAGTTGAGTTGTCAATTCAACCACACCTGGATAACTTAGTATCTGCAGCAAAGTATTTAGTAGCAAAGTAGTATGATAGTAACGGTAACAGTAGCAAAAGTAATATTTTTGGGTTTTGTAGTTATTGTAACAGTAGCAACGGAAAAGTAAATAAGCGTAGAACAATATGTGAAAAGCTCATAGGCATTGTGTCGTGGGTTTGTCACGGCAGATGTCCTAGCAAAAGGACTTAGTCGTGGAGCCATCGCAACGGGTTAACTCGAAGGGGTTAAAGCGGACACAGGGACACAGAGAGTTTATACTAGTTCGGCCCCTTCGATGAAGGTAAAAGCCTACGTCTAGTTTGTGACGGAATTGATGAAGTCTCGATGACTAGGGAGCAAATACGCTTCGCCTAGACCTCGAGTTGTGGTTGTCTGTCCTGAACCGCTATCGGGTCGTCCCCTTATATACACGGGTGACGCCCGTCGGTTCATAGAGTCCCAATCTCCGGTTCATACTCGTGCTCGGGTTGGTCTCTCTTTATGACTAACTTATAGTACAAGTCTATACAAGCCGGTTTACGGCTACAGATACTAAACCGACTACGGCCTTGGGCCTGTACAAACTTCTTGGGCTTTAACATTCTTGAACTACTGACAAAGTTAACCCGGCCCAGGTAGACCGGTTTACGCCCAGTAGTAATATCCCCGACATTAGGCCCTAGATTGATTTGAACGGGTTCATGTCAGTCCTTAGCAGAAATCTTCATCTTCAGCATCTTCCCATAATCGCTGAACCGCCATGTCATCATCTTCTTTGGTTTCTGTAAACCGGCATGACGTCATCATGAAGCTGATTTTATGATGCCTTCTTTGTTTAACATATCCGCAATAATCGAGGCGACAGCTCCGCTTCCGAAATTTGTGGCTCCTGGATTCGCGTGCCTGACACATGTCTTTTGCCTCATAAATAGGGCCGAAGGGCCATTTCCTTTTCTCCCCTTCGTCCCCTTTCTCTCCGTCTTCTTCGCATCGCCAACTCCGGAGCTCCGCCGCCGTTGCTGACCTCTGCGTCATCTTGGGCCGCTGCATCAACCTGACCGTTCCAGAATACTGCGGCGTCCTTCCGCGTCTCCCCAAGCTTCGGTAAGACCTCTGCCTTCTCAGCTTAGATCTGTTTTTAGGGTTTCCTGTGTTCTTGGTGTTCTTCGTCCGCCTCGAGCTTCGAATGAGATGCATCTTTAGATGATCCCGTAACCTTTGCTCTGTACAGCGGTAGTTTTTAGCATCTGCTTTTACTACGATATACCTGGACCGTAGATCTGATCCATGGCTTTACCTCACTGTTCTTGCACAACTTCTTTTAAATCTTGAATATTTACCCCTTTTACGAACTCGCCCCAGATCCACTGCTATAATAGAACTTTGTGAAACCTGTTTCTGCACACTTGTTCATCTGTAATCCCCACTGTTTCACGGTTTTTTAGATCCAGCAGTTTAACCTTGCGGAAGAGAATTACCAAATCAGTATATACCATTAGTCCCCTTGTTGAACCGCCAGAATCCCTTGGTCAACCGTATCGCTTTACCAATCTCGATTAGCTTTTGCCGGTTTAATTTTGATAATATCAGCATGTAAACTGTGCCCAACACAATCTTGAACCGGAATCATTTCGTTTTGTAGACTCCATCATGGCTAAGCAAGTGTATGAGTGCAACTGGGCTCCTTCTTGGGTTACAGAAACGCAATTGAACAACTTGGTTCTGACTGGCGCTTTAAGCAGTAAAAAGACCATCCACTGGAGGGTCCCAGGCAAAGAGTGTCCTCCCACACCTCGAGACGGAGAAGTTGTAGTCTTTGCGGATCACCTAGCTCGCGGTTTTAACCCGCCCGGTTCAAAATTCTACCGGGATGTCTTGGCCAACTTCCAACTTCATCCACAAGACATTGGTCCCAACTCTGTCACCAATATATGTCATTTCCAAGTGCTCTGCGAGGTGTTCTTTCAAGAAGAACCTACAGTGGAGTTGTTCCGAGACTGTTTTCACCTAAACCGCCGTACAGAATTTCCTGACGGTTCCAATATGGAGCTGGGGGGCGTGGCAATCCAAAAGAGAAAAGAGGTCACTTATCCTCATGCAAAATTGCACAGTCATCCTCAGGAGTGGAATAACACCTGGTTTTATTGCAAAGATACCTCCCCTACCAACGAGAATCTCTTGCCCGGTTTTTGTCCGGAACGGCTTAGCAACACACACCCCTTTACTCAGCGGCTGACTGGCAAAGAGAGGATGAAGTACGCTCCTCAATTGTCCAAGCTCCGAGCCTTTATGGCCAACGGTTTAACAGGAGTCGATCTTGCCTGTTGTTGGATATCTTGGAGTATATTGCCCCTCAGCCAACGCTCCGGTCTGATGTGCGAATATACGGGCCGTGTTGACGATCCGCTGCGTCATATAAACATCCAGCTTACTAATGAAGAGGTCACAGAAGCTGTGAAGAAAATTCTGAATGAACCGGAACACGCTTGTGCCCGAACCGGCCTTCTTCCTTTCTTCACCATCAACAATCCGCCAGCGGTAAATCCGAATTCTCTTTTCGCTAAGTCTTACAGTATTGTACTTGCGTATTACTGATACCAATATCTGTTGATGCAGGGTGATGATCCATTTTGGAGTAAGAAGCTCCCGCAAGAGAAAGCGGATAAACCGGAAAGACCAATCCAGCCTAAGACACGGGTCGTTAAAAGGTCTGCTCACAAGAGGAAAACTACCACCTCCTCTGATCCGCCTGCTGATGATGATGTGGGTAATCCGGACCTTGAGGCAGACCTTGATTCCCTCGGTTTACTTTTTATGCAACTTATTGATGATACTATTTGCCAGGACGATGCCGAAGCTAGCCATGCTGATGATGCAGAGGTAATTACTCTTTCTTCTGATTCAAGCCTTCCACCTCCACACAAAATCCGTCAGGCAAACCGAAAAATTAAATTTTCTCACCCTCTTTCTTACTTGGATCCCAACTTTCTTATGAAAACCCAACAGCATGAGGTGCGCCGCACGACTCGACGCAGCGGCCAGGTAGTTACCTCCGCCGGTTTACCGAACAGTCCGGTTCGGAAACGTCGTTCAGAGGTCTCTAAATTGCTTGTCAATATTTGTCCTAAAGTGGGCTATTTTCGTCAACCGCTTAATCCGTCTGACTCCGATTATCAGGTCACCTCGCACTCATCTTCTGGCAAGTCAACTGGTACCCAGCTGCCTCCACTTAAAATCGTGCTTGGGTAAGTTTGTACTTATCACAACATTGTTGATTTTTGCAACTTTCAATATGTACTGTCTTTGATTTTGATGCTCCTTTTAGGGCCAAACCGAGGCCAAGTAAGAAAGCTTGCCAGGATAAAACAGCTGAGGAGGGCGCTGCTCCTGAACCGGACACCTCCCCAAATGTTGAAGCGGTTATCCATGAAGATGTGGTTAATGACCCGCTAGCGCAAAATGAAGCTGTTACTGCTGAAGAGGGTTTTGTTGACACCTCCGGTCCTACTGATCAGCCTGCCAGTCCCGTCCGGATTGAGGAAACCACCAGTCCCTCAAAACCTGCTGATAAACCGACTCCGCCAGTTCAAACCGGCGAGTCTAAAGATGATGAAGTCGTAATCACTGGTATTGGTCGTTCTGAACCGGGAAATCTCGTCGCTTTAGCCAAGCACACTGCCAAAGAAGAATTTTCTACCATGAGCAAAGGCAAATGGGATGTTGATCTGGCAACATATACTACGCTCAGCGCTCAAGATATTCATTCTGGCTATTTGAACCGGCTATATACTAGCCGTGATTATGAAGCCAATCTGGTAAAGATGATGAAAGAAAAACTTGAGGTAATCTCCATGTATTTTCTCCTGTTTATCACCACTGTAGCCCCCAAGGGTCGGTT
Source organism: Aegilops umbellulata (assembly GCA_032464435.1). Classification (NCBI taxonomy): domain Eukaryota; kingdom Viridiplantae; phylum Streptophyta; class Magnoliopsida; order Poales; family Poaceae; genus Aegilops; species Aegilops umbellulata. Next base: position 327,728,204 of record CP136056.1, on the reverse strand, counting down.
CAATTTAAGAAAGTTGAAACCGAGACTTTAATCTTCATATAGTAGCATTCGAAATATTATCAGAGCAAATGACCATTAGCCCCCAAGTGTCAAGTTGAATACTTGTATTGAGCTTGGGACTTTGATTAATTTAATCGATAGCTGTAGATCAAATAGGCATTAGCCCCCAAGTACAAAGCGCATAACTTGTTATGTGGTTGGTACTTTATTTATTAAACCGTAGGTCTGTCGGATTTGCAGGCTGAGCTGAAGGTCAAAGAGAACCAAGTCGCCGACCTTCAAGAAAACTTGAAATCCCAACAGGCTGAAACCTCCAAGGCCAAGGAGTTAACCGGCGCTTTAAGCACCATGGAGCAGCTGAAGGAGGGCTTCAAGAAGGAACAGGCTGACTGGGCCACACAAAAGGCCGCTTTAATCAAGAAGATTGAAGATGCGGAGGCAGCACTTAAACCGGTAACTGACGAATTAACCAGCGTAAAGCGACAAGTGCACGCAATGACTGCCGCTATCTTTGGTAAGCTTCCTGTGACTTGTATAATAATCGTGATTCTCTTATAAACAGCCCGGTTTGTAAAATGCTGATCATGTTACAGGCACCCGTATTACTCACTTGGGGTCGGATGTGCGGATGAAACTGAAGGCTGCCTACACTTTAATCGAGCAGTTGTATACCGGCGCACAGCGGATTATCACAACTGCATCACACAATAACCCAACACCCACCTTGATCCAGGATACGCTGAAGAGATTGTCAATGCTTCATGCTCGGATTGATGAGCTAAAAAAGTCTGCTTCTTGAACCGGAGCCATCAATGCCTTAATCCGGGCCAAAGCATGGGTGCCCGACTTTGATCCTGATGAAGCGGCTCAAGGCTATCCCAGCTTGAAGGAGGACGGCTCAGAATTCAGTGAAGAGGATTTAAGGGAGATAAACCAGGCGGTGCGTCCTCTGGCCTGCCAATTGGTAGAGGAAGCAGATTTGTCGCATTATCAAGCTCAATACAATGACCAGAACAAACGAGTAGCTGCACCAATCCCTGAAGTGGAAAATCTGATCCCTCCAATCTGTAAGCACACTTACACCCCTGATATTGAACCGTCTTCCCTGATCCATGAAGAGGCTGTCTTTCAAGCATTAATGGGAATCGATTGGACCACTGTTGACTTCTAGCCGCTGGGTATAGACAAGGAGGCTGAAGCGGTGCAGGATGATCTAGAACAATCAAACCGGGGTGGCGGGCAGACGTGAACCGAAGGCAGCTTTAACTAGCTTCCTTGTCATATCTTATCAAGTAAACAATGATCTTATTTGGGCACCAAGCTGCCTTGTAATAGGATAGACAATACTTTTGCTTCTTAAGATGCCTTCGTGCATCTGTGCTGATACCTTTATGTGGAAGGTCAATATGGCCAACTTATATCACCTGCAATCATAAATCTTAAACTACCAGGGCGGTTGTACCGCCATCCGGTTTATGAATCTTTATATAGAGATGCAAGGAGACTTGCAAATATGATCAAATTTTGTGATACGAAATACCTGCCATTTATTGGGCATGAAGTAGGCGTTTAGCCAGTCTTGAAACGGGGGTTTGATAACCCTAAACCGTTATGGGAGAAAACAGATCCTGTATGTATAATGTCGGCTTACTGTGTAAACCATGCTTTAATCATAATACCCTTCTGTTACTCCAAAATAGGATGTTAACAGAAAAAATCAAACCGAGCAAATAATCTCCGGTTAAAAAGTAGACCATGTTCCGCCAATTTGGCTGTTTGAACCGGTGCAAAATAATGTCGGTTTAAAAACGCAACCAAATAAAATAGCAACTCCTCAAGAAAGGCTATTACAGCAAAAAGCAATGATAAAAACTTCTTGCAAAAAGAGAGGCTTTACTGAGCCGGTCAGATGGTGTTACCATGGTCAGACGCAACCAAGCTCCCCAAAGGTGTAGCGATGGTGCCAGTCAGCCAGGTCCCCAAATGACTCGTGGCATTACGCCGGCCAAGTGGCATGGCAATGGTTCGGGTTCGACCAAGCCCCCAAGTGACTCTAAGGCCTATAGGCCGACCAAGAGGCATGACCGGTTCAGACTTGACCGTGTCCCCAAATGATCTGGTGGATTTCGCCGATCAAGAGGTGTTGCATCGGTTCGGACATGACCGAGCCCCCAGGTGATCTGGTGGCTTTCGCCGATCAAGAGGTGTTGCATCAGTTCAGTTATGACCGAGCCCCCAAGTGATTCTTATAATTGTTGCAAGGGGTAAACCGGAGGACGTCTTAAAACAGAACAACTCCATGTAACCACACATGATATAAAAGAACAGATACCCCGCTTTAGCTGAAGATCCGGTTTATTATAATATATATACATTGTCATAATATGTACATAAGCAGAGCCAATGGCTCAAGTATAGTAAGGCCGAAGATGAGCTATGTTCCACGGCCTGCTGGTCTCCTCTTCTGACTTACGTGAGTCCCTATGCTCTCGAATATCAATCAGATAGTATGACCCGTTATGCAAATTCTTGCTGACGACAAAAGGTCCTTCCCAAGGTGGGGACAATTTATGCATATCGGTTTGATCTTGAATGATTCGAAGCACCAAGTCTCCTTCTTGAAAGGTTCTGGTTCTGACCCGACGACTGTGATAGCGACAAAGATCCTGTTGGTAAATCGCCGAGCGGGCAGCCGCAATGTCTCGCTCTTCATCTAACCGGTCCAAAGCGTCCTGTCGAGCCGTCTCGTTGTTCACTTCAACATAAGCCGCAACTCGGGGTGAATCATGACGGATATCACTAGGGAGAACCGCCTCTGCCCCATAAACCATGAAGGACGGCGTGTAACCAGTTGATCTGTTGGGCGTGGTATTGATGCTCCATAACACAGAGGGCAACTCTTCGACCCAACAACCCGGCGTCATCTGCAAGGGAACCATAAGCCGGGGTTTGATGCCTCTCAAGATCTCCTGATTAGCTCTTTCTGCTTGACCATTGGACTGCGGATGTGCCACTGATGAAACGTCAAGGCGGATGTGTTCTCGTTCGCAGAATTCTTTCATGGCACCCTTAGATAAATTGGTACCATTATCTGTGATGATACTGTGTGGAAAGCCAAACCGGAAAATCACCTTTTTGATGAACTGAACCGCGGTGGCTGCATCACACTTGCTGACAGGCTCTGCCTCCACCCACTTTGTAAATTTATCAACCACCACCAGGAGGTGGGTCTTCTTGTCTTTGGACCTTTTGAAAGGCCCAACCATATCCAGCCCCCAGGTTGCAAACGGCCAAGTAATTGGAATCATCCTCAATTCTTGAGCCGGAACATGAGCGCGCCTTGAGAATTTTTGGCAACCATCACATCGCCTGACCAGATCCTCTGCATCAGCATGGGCAGTTAACCAATAGAAACCGTGACGGAACGCTTTAGCCACCAAAGATTTTGAACCGGCGTGGTGGCCACAATCTCCTTCGTGGGTTTCACGCAAAATTTCACGGCCTTCCTCCGGAGACACCCATCGTTGAAATGCTCCTGATACACTGCAATGATGTAACTCGTCATTGGCGATCGTCATGGACTTGGACCGCCGTATGATTTGTCTGGCCAGAGTCTCATCCTCTGGCAACTCACCCCGGTTCATGTACGCTAGGTAAGGGAGCGTCCAATCCAGGATGACGTGTAGCGCTGCCACCAACTGCGCTTCCGGATCAGGAACCGCCAAGTCCGCTTCACCAGGTAATTGAACCGATGGGTTGTACAGCACATCAAGGAAAACATTAGGCGGCACCGGTTTACGCTGTGAACCCATCCGGCTTAAAGCGTCCGCCGCCTCGTTCTTCCGACGGTCCACATGGTCAACCTGATAACCCTTGAAGTGACCCGCAACCACGTCAACCTCACGACGATAAGCAGCCATGAGTGGGTCTTTAGAATCCCAAGTACCGGACACCTGTTGAGCCACCAAATCCGAGTCACCGAAGCACTTAACCCGGCTTAAGTTCATCTCTTTAGCCATCCGAAGACCATGGAGCAAGACTTCGTACTCAGCTGCATTGTTAGTACAAGGGAACATTAAATGGAGAACATAACAGAACTTGTCACCTCGTGGGGAAGTTAATATGACTCCAGCCCCCGATCCCTCCAATTGCCGTGATCCATCAAAATGAATGGTCCAATATGTATGATCCGGCTTCTCTTCAGGGACTTGCAACTCTGTCCAATCATTGATGAAATCAACAAGTGCCTGGGACTTCACCGCCGTGCGAGGCACATATTTTAAACCGTGCGGCCCCAGCTCTATAGCCCACTTGGCAATCCGACCCGTTGCTTCTCGGTTCTGGATGATATCACCCAAGGGGGTGGAGCTGACCACTGTGATAGGATGCCCTTGGAAATACTGCTTCAACTTCCGTCTTGCCATGAAAACCCCATATACCAGCTTCTGCCAATGTGGGTATCTTTGCTTGGATTCAATAAGCACTTCGCTGATATAATAAACCGGACGCTGAACCGGGTACTCCTGGCCAGCCTCCTTCCGCTCTACCACAATGGCTACACTAACCGCGCGAGCATTAGCAGCAACATACAGCAGCAACGGTTCCCTATCAATGGGAGCGGCGAGCACGGGCGGATTGGCCAATTGCCGCTTTAAGTCTCAGCGGCAGAACTCCAGACGAACTGATCCGTCTTCTTCAACATCTGATACAGCAGGATCGCTTTCTCCCCAAGGCGGCTGATAAACCGACTCGGTGCAGCAATCCGACCTGCCAGTCGTTGAACATCATTAATACACTTCGGTTTAGCCAGAGAGGTGATAGCCGTGATTTTCTCCGGATTAGCCTCAATTCCCCTGTTGGACACCAGAAAACCCAACAACTTGCCAGCTGGTACACCAAAGACACATTTGGCCGGATTGAGCATCATCTTGTACGTCCTTAGGTTATCAAAGGTCTCCTTCAAATCATCGACCAAAGACTCCTTCTTCCTTGACTTAACCACAATATCATCCACATAAGCGTGCACATTACGGCCAATTTGTTTGTGGAGACAATTTTGCACACACCGTTGATAAGTTGCCTGGGCACTTTTGAGCCCAAAAGGCATAGACACATAGCAGAAGGCTCCAAAAGGAGTTATGAACGCTGTCTTCTCCTGGTCCTTAACTACCATTTTAATCTGATGATAGCCGGAGTATGCATCCAAGAAACATAAATGCTCACAACCCGCCGTAGCATCAATGATTTGATCAATACGGGGGAGGGCAAAAGGATCCGCAGGGCAGGCCTTATTAAGATTAGTATAATCCACACACATGCGCCAGGTGCCGTTTTTCTTAAGGACCAGCACCGGATTAGCAAGCCACTCAGGGTGGAAAACTTCAATGATGAAACCAGCTGCTAAGAGCCTGGCCACTTCCTCTCCAATAGCTTTCCTCCACTCCTCGTTGAACCAGCGGAGGAACTGTTTCACCGGTTTGTATTTAGGATCCACATTAAGGGTGTGCTCAGCGAGTCGCCTCGGTACACCTGGCATGTCAGAAGGCTTCCATGCAAAGATGTCCCGATTCTCACGGATGAACTCCATGAGCGCGCCTTCCTATTTCGGATCCAGATTGGTACTGATGCTGAACTGCTTGGATGAATCGCCAGGCACGAAGTCAACAAGCTTGGTCTCAGCTGCCGATGTAAACTTCAGGGTCGGATCATGCTCTGTAGTAGGCTTCTTTAATGGAGTCATATCCGTCGGATCAACATTGTCTTTATAATATTTGAGCTCCTCGGTAGAACAAACCGATTCTGCATACGCCGCGTCTCCTTCCTCGCACTCCAAAGCGATCTTGCGGCTTCCGTGAACCGTGATGGTCCCCTTATGACCCGGCATCTTGAGCTGCAGATACACATAATAGGGTCGCGCCATGAATTTGGCATAAGCCGGTCGGCCAAACAGGGCGTGATAGGGGCTTTGGATTTTCACCACCTCGAACGTCAGCGTCTCTGATCGACAGTCGTGATCATCTCCGAAGGCCACTTCCAACGCTATCTTGCCAACGGGGTATGCTGACTTGCCAGTCACCACGCCATGGAAAACCGTGCTCGAATGTCGGAGATCTTTATCTTTTAGCCCCATGCGTCGAAAGGTATCATAGTATAGGATATTGATGCTGCTACCCCCATCCATGAGTACCTTGGTGAACTTATAACCTCCCACCTGAGGCGCACTACTAAAGCTAGCTGACCCGGATTGTCAACCCGGGGAGGGTGATCCTCTCTACTCCATGTGATTGGCTGCTCTGACCAGCGCAGATACCGTGGTACGGCCGGTTCAACAGAGTTAACTGCCCGCTTTTGGACCTTTCGGTCTCGCTTGTCTAAACTAGTGGTGAACACATGATATTGCCCACTATTTAGCTGCTTTGGATTGCTCTGGTAACCCGACTGCTGTTGTTGCTGATTGTAACCTCCCTGGTTATTTTGATTATGCTGATTGCTATGTCCGCCCGGATTACCATTAAACCCTGAACCGGGATTTCCTCCACCGTGACCCAGTCCAGAACCAGAACCGCCACCAGAGCTGGGGTCATACCGGAAAGTATTGGAGCTCTTGAACTCTTGCATGATATAACAATCCTTCCAAAGGTGGTTTGCCGGCTCCTCCCTTGTCCCATGCTTTGGACAGGGCTGATTCAACAGATAGTTTAAGCGCTCCGGATTGGGACTGGGCCCTCCATTGCGGTTTTTCCCCTTACGTCGCCGGCCCCTGTCTTGCACATTTGTATTAGCCACAAATCCATGTTGTTGTCCGCTTTACGCTTGCCGCCACCACCGTTTCCTGCCGAGTTATGATGCTGACCTTTGGGGTTGCCGTTCTTCCTTCCCTTCCCTGTCTTTTCATCGTCAGACTCGGGATCCTTGGTACTATCAGAATCAGCGTACTTCACCAAAACGGTCATGAGAGTTCCCATGTCGGTACAATCGCGCTTCATCCGTCCTAACTTTAGCTTCAAGGGTCCGAATCGGCAATTGCCTTCCAGAGTTATAACCGCGATGTCCGCATTGATGCGGTCTGAAGAATGCATAATTTTTGAGACTCTGCGCACCCAATGAGTCGTTGATTCTCCTTCCTCCTGGACACAAGCTGCTAAGTCTACTACCGACATGGGATGCTTACATGTGTCCTTGAAATTACTGATGAACCGGGCTCGCAGCTGGGCCCATGAACCGATAGAATTGAGCGGCAGGCTCTTCAACCAAGTACGGGCTGTCCCTTCAAGCATCATGGTGAAATATTTTGCACACGCCGCTTCGTCCATGTCCAGCATCTCCATGGCCATCTCTGTCAGGACCCCGATCCTAAGTCACACCGATCCAGCATGTAACACATCATATCACTTTGTGGCCTCACGCACGGTGTTCCCACGGGTGCCACCTTACCTGGCCCGGGACCGTTTGCGCCTTTTGGCTCACGTATATGATAGTGTCGCTAGCATCCATATGACAGAGAACCCGGGCCGACATGGCTAGTCGTGAACCCAAAGCGGCGCTAACCTATGAGGACAGGCATACATGAATCACATCGAGCATGTCGGTCATCAACGTGTGAATCCTGGCTGTAGCACTGGGCTAACAGGACTCCGGTGAACCGGGCTGTAGCAGGCTAGGCAGGACTCCGGATGTCACCGCGTGACATTTCCCCGAAGGGACAGACACAGGAACGAAGTGAATCACATGCCGGCCAGTCAAGAGTTCCGAGCAGTAGTGCTGGGCTAGCAGGACTCCGGTGAACCGGGCTGTAGCGGACTACTATCGCTCCGAAGCACTAGACTACATTTCCCCATATGCTAGGCTGCCAAGGATAAACAACTAGATAGTCGGATCCCACCCATACCAAGCATTTCAACCATACACACAATATGCCCGATATGAGTAGATACAACATGGCATCACAACAAGACTCTACGACTACAAATATTTATTCATTAGGCTCCGAAGAGCGAGATATTACAAACATGGGTCTCATGACCCAACATTCAGAGCATACAAGTCAAACACATACGGAAGCTTAACATGTCTGAGTACAGACATCTACAAATGAAAAAGGCTGAGAAGCCTGACTATCTACCAGATCCTGCCGGGGGCACAAGATCATAGCTGAGGTATCAAGCTAAACGTCGAAGTCCAAGCGGTACTACTAGCGAGACTGACGTCTCTCTGCAAAAACATAAAATAGGCAAACGTGAGTACAAATGTACCCAGCAAGACTTAGTCAGATCTAACTACATATGCATCAGTGTCAAAAGGGGGTAGTGGAGTTTAACTGCAGCAAGCCAGCTTTGACTCGGTGGCTATCCTGAACTACGACTGCAAGTAACTCTTTTGAGGTGGCGCACACGAGTCCACATATTCACCATCCAATACACCACTATGGATCCACTTCCGTCTCCCTACGAGAAGGCCATCCATAGCACTCACGCTTATCTTGCGTATTTTAGAGTATCCACTTTCACTTGTCTATGAACTGATATAGGCAACCCAGAAGTCCATTACCGCGGACACGACTATTCGAATAGATGATGTTAACCCTGCAGGGGTGTACTTCTTCACACACGCTCTCACCACTTACCGCCGTTTACACGACATGTACTCGGCAACCTTCAAGCGGAAGCCCAGCGAGGGTGTCGGCCACAACCTACCTAAACACTCAAGTCTCTAGTCCAGGTTTATCGCCTATTCGGGTTCCATCCATGAGGAGATCCGGCCGGAGTTTCGCTCACAGCCCCAAACGATGTGTACAGGGTTCGAGACACCAAACGGGCGCCCGGCTGCCCGGCCACGTGCCTACCGCAACACAGCCCACCCCTACGGTCAGCGCTGCGTGCGGCCCCCAGCATACTACAAACACCAGAAACTACTTTGCAACTCCTGGACAGAGGACAAGGGTGATCAAGAAGCCGAGAGGGTCCATTGGTTTCGGGCCCAATGCGTGGTAGTAACTGTATCATGGATCACAAACACAGAACTCAGTTCCTGAGGGCGGCTTCAATGAGACAACCCACCATGTACTCCTACATGGCCTCTCACCAATACCTTTACCAAATCGTGTTCACACACTTAGCTCACACACAGTAGGACATGTTCATCACCATTCCAATTCATTCCCGATGAATCAGACCCGACTCAACTCTAAGCAGTAGCAGGCATGACAAACAAGCATGGATGAGTAGGCACATCAGGGCTCAAACAACTCCTACTCATGCTAGTGGGTTTCATCTATTTACTGTGGAATGACAGGTCATGCAAAGGATAAAGGGGTTCAGCTACCGCAGCAAGTAACACATGAATCGTTGTTGTCCTAATGCAATAAAAGAGAGCAGGAGCGAGAGAGTGGGATTTTATCGGAATGAACAAGGGGGTTTTGCTTGCCTGGCACTTCTGAAGATAATATAGTTCTTCATCGGTGTCATCGAACTCATCGTCGAAACATCGTCTACTGTGAGGGGATAATTACCGGCAACACAGAAAGAACACAATTAACACATGGCGATATGCAGCAACATGATGCATGCTAAGACATGGCAATATGCTATGTGTTTGAGCTAATGCAACTAGCAACAGATTAAATGAGTTTGGTTTGAACCAAGGGTTCAAATTCAAACTCCATATGTGCTTATTTAATTGTCATCTATGCAAATTGCCCTGTACAGCAACCCTAGGTTGTTCAAACATGCATGCAAATGCCATAGACAGATTCCTTGCATTTTTCTGATAATCTTTCATATATAAATCTTTCCCATTGGAGTTATAGATTATTTTCTATGATTTTTCAAAGTTTTGGATATTTTCTGAAATAAATAAATCATTTAAGATTTATTTAAATTCCAGAAAAGGATTACTGCGTCAGCCTGACATCATCATGACGTCAGCAAGTCAACGGCGCACGGTCCAGGTCAAACCTGAACGGTGGGGCCCGCGTGTCAGTGTCATTAGACTAACTAAATTTAATTAGTACTAATCCTAAAAATTAGCAGGGCTGGGTCCCATTTGTCATCGACCCAGAGGGGTCAACTGGGCCCACCCGGGGTCAAACCCGCCGGACTTGGTCCACGGCTCGCCGCCGGCGACGACAGAGACGGCGGAGGCTTCGGGAATCGCCCACAGGCGACCATTTGCACGGCGGAGAGGCTCTACGTGACGAGGAGACTCGTCCGCGTCCAGTGGTGCTCACAGCAGCTGCTCTAGTGGCCTAAAACGCCGGCGGTGGCAACTTGCGCGGCGGCCGGAGTTCGGTGGTTGAGCGGGTCGGCGTTGCAGGGAACGGCAGGAGCCGCGGGTGGTCGCGGTCGACTCCTGGGAACGTGCTGAGCACGGTGGCGCGCTCGGTTGCGAGCTTGCACGGCCGTAGCCGTGGTGGCGACATGAACGGCGGCGAGAGGCTACGGCCACGGCGGGGAAAAGGGGCTACGGCGTGCAGGCGGCTAAACAGAGGGAGGGGAACGGGGCTGGAGCTCACTGCGGTTCCGATGGAGACTTCGGCGAGCTCGGGGAAGCACCGGAGCGGCCGGGGCAGCGAGGTCGATCTCCGGCGACCGAGGAGGGGGAAAGCCTCGATGGCGGAGTTGCAGCGCGTCCGGGGCCTCGTGGGTCGTCGAGGAGGTCGGGGACGTCGAGTCGGAGCTCGCAGGCATGTCCAGGGGGCGAGGGGGAGGAAGTGGCCGCGGTGGGGCTTGTCGGCGGCGACGAGCTCCGCTCGGTGTGTTCGGGAGAAAGAAACAGAGGAGGGGGGAGGAGCACAGGGAGAGAGGGGAGCGGTGCAGAGGTCCAGAGGGGGTCGTGGCGCCGCGGGAGACGTCCAGGGGGAGGAAGAGGCAGCCAGGCAGGGAGGAGGTGGCCGGCGCGGGGCGGGCACGCGTCTCCGTCCTCCTGGCAGAGGAGGAAGACGACAGGGGAGGTGGCGGTGGTGGGCTGGGCCGGCCAGCTACAGTGCTGGGCCGGTTGGTGGGCTACGCAGGTGAGGCCAGGTAAGAACCTTTCTCTCTCTCCTTATTCTATTTATTTCAGTTTTCTATTATACTGTAAATTTGAGGGCTTTATTAAAAATAGCTAAGCACTTTCAAAAATCATGAGACTGCTTGTGGCCACTGTTTGGATTATTTCCAATAACCAGCAATTCAGTTCATGAATATTTGGACATTTAAAATAATACATAAAATTTAAATGCCCAAATGCAAATAAGGTATGATTTAATTCAGTGACCAATTATGTCATGGAAAAATGTGCAACACTTCTGGTTATGGTTTTAGTATTTTCCAGAAATGATGAACATTTTTAAAAGCCATTTGGATTACTGAAAATATTTTAGGTGAACCTAGTTGAATTTCATTTGGTGCTAGGGTTTCAACAATCCCCATTTCAAGTTTCTTTGGAATTAAAACATGATGGCATGCTCACTGATGCAACTAACTACTGGTAATTCTAGGGCTGTGACAACTCACCCCCACTAAACAAGAATCTCGCCCCGAGATTCAAGACGTGAGGTAAGAAGATAGAGGGGGCACAAGCTAACACGATCTTCTCGATCCAACTGTCTCCTCGAGGTTGTTGATTCGTTGCATATGTTGATCTTGACATCCTTGCTTTTGAGATCTTCATCCAACACGATGAAGACGGAAAGAAGCTCTACAAGAATCGATCTTCTTGAAGATCGAGCAACTCAAGATCAACTCGTGGAATGAGATGTTGGAACATCTCGAGTTGAGACACAAAACACATCGAGAGGGACGGAAGAACAAACAACGAGGTTTGATTTGGTAGGCACCAACTCCACGCTTAGAGAGACGGTGGATGGTGTCAAGGTGGCGAGGAAATAATTACCACGATTCCATATAGGGGCACCCTAGAGGAGGTGACTCGAAGAACTATTCCCTTAAGTGGCAAAAATAATTACTTTTGATCCATCGATCACTGGAACTCTTTTCACCAGCCTGAGGCAATTTACGATCGATCGTTTGGAAGAGCTCGAGAAAATGGCATACTCGGACTAGGTTGGATGATGTGGACTACCTTGTTGAAGACAACGCAATGGATGACTTTTGCTTATCACCGGAAATGGATGAGACTTATGGTAGGTCCACTTTTGAAAATGATCCTAAACAGTACCTGCTGGGGTGCAAGCTGGGAACAAGATGCAAATGCTGGGAATGATTCTGGTAACTGGGAATAACTCAACGAGGGTGATTCCACCGTTTGAATGGTTATAGCTTAATCAAAGAAACTAGGAGCACAAGAATCCTAGGAAGCAACTCCTGGAATAAGTCGCACGAGATCCTCATGGAGAAGATGTCAAATAGTTCAATCAAGATACTACAATGATAGATCTTCCGGCTAGGTGTGTCGGCCAGACATCAACCTTGTCGGGACCTACATAATAGGTCTTGGAAAAGTTCCAACCATCATATCTGCCTGAGATTCAGATCTGGTTGGTAACGGAATATTTCAGACAGCCTGTCTGGAAAAGAAAGTTTGCAACACCATTCGACGAGATGACGTTGTGAGATTCTCGGGATATGAACTATGATAGCAAGCTCCAAAACATGAGCTGGTTATGCTACAAGCATGTGAACACGTTGTCCTAGACAAGCATGACCACATGGTAGTCTTATAATAAAACACTACCGAGTTCGGGTGGGAAACCATCATTGCAGATAACGAAGTCCTTGATTAAGCCCGGGTTAGCTCTTAAAAAGGAACTTCCTCTCCTTGAACAAATCAATCAGTGGCTTGGTGTGCTAGGGACACATATAGAATGAAGGTTGCAAGTCTCCAAACCACAGAATACTTCGCACGTATGCATGACTGATTTGGGATGATTCCAGAGGAGGCAAAACAAACCTTTCTCAAATTCATGGCGGCAACTTACACCTAAGGCACATGAATTCGAGAAAGTCACTTCTTCCATCCAAGCATAGGCTTCATGAACGGAACACGAAGGCATTGCTTACAAAGTTTCCAACACTAGGTTGATGTTCAACATGACTTATGGGGGAGACAAAATGCTGCTAATGGGCTCAACAACAACTCATCGGAATTTCCATATCACTGGACTTCCACCATCATGTGAACACGGTGATAGCATTGGTCAGACCAAAAGATGTAATGGTGTATGCTCGAGGGATCAACCACGAGTAAGACAACATTACGAACATCGTTGGTTCTGATTTGACTTGACGATAGCCCATACTCAAGTCAAAGTTTTGACAAGACAATACATCCAACAACTGATCACGAGGACCAATTGGTGAAGATATCATCTTTCTTCAACACACACCACAAAAGGATATCCCTTAGAAATGAACTAAGTCAGACAAACTTTATCTTCCAACTCTCCAAGTTGTTGTCTGGCTCAAACAACTAGCTCAGGGATATCTAACACAGATTCTTGGAGAAAGGGTGGTTCACAAGAAACCAAGTTGATCACGAACTCAACATAGCGGTCAGGCGACAACCTGGTGATACTTCCGAGAAGATCTTCGGAAAACCACGAACCACCGATATATTACTAAGCTCAAGATCAATCTTGCTTTTCAGGGCAAGACGATATGATCAAAAGAGCAGGGGTTTGACTAATCCTCACTCATTGATCAAGGAGTGCACCAGAAATAAGGACTAGGTAGCATGATCAATCTTATAATGATGATTCCATAACCAACATGCTAAGAATGAGAATATTGTCTATTTACTACCAAGCAACACAGTTGCTAGGAGTATTGATTTCACGCAACACGATTCACTTGTCGGCATTCCGGTTACAACAACACGGGACCGAGGAATGAATAATGATAGCGAGAAATATTACTGCGTCAAGAATTCATAAGAGGTGGTGCAATTCTCATGACATTCTTGACATAAAGATGGTAACACTCCAGGGTAGAACAGAGCAAAAGCTGGATTGGCATTTCGATCTGCGGGATACAATTACTTTGACCCAATCCTAGAAATGGATGAGGCACTGGAGTTTGTTTCTCCTAGTCATTCTGGAATAGAATGGCTGGACGGACCACAAGAGTAATAGGAATAGATAAACGAACGCACGACTACTCCTGACTATCAATTAACAGACGAGGGCCGGGAAATAGCTAAAGAGGGACAACTCAAGGAACATATAACTTTCTGAGTTGTGGATGCATAGATTGGTATATCGAGCAAAGCTCAACATTTCTTCCGGATAACCCATGTGGAGAGGTAGGACTGGCAGACTTACAATTATGGATGGAGAACTCCTCAAGAGTACTCTAGTTGTGATTTTTGGTTCAACAATGAACTTCTGCCATAAGTAGTTCATGGTATTGGAAGAAGGATTTACCATGGACCTCGAGGACTAATGCAAAGGTTACTACTATACTAATGGAACTAGCAAACACTATCAACAAGAAGTGAGTAGAGTGAATCTCGGGTTTGAGAACCCAGGAGTAGAATACCTACTACTAATCGGCATCACGGGATGCTTTCGAGAATGGTGGCCAGAATCATCACACTGGGAACACAAAACATGGCTAGATTACTAGGTGACTCTCTAAGACACCTAGGGTCATAATAATAGATCCAACATATATGTCGAGGCAACGGAGTACCTCAACAGACCGATTAGTGTGATTAATCTGGCCCAAAAGAACATCGAGAACGGGAAGAAGGGGTTTACAATTGCATCAGACTATTTAGAAACCTGGGATGACTCGGACAGCATAACGGCTGTAAATGCTCAAAATGATTTAAGACATCCCGCAAGATGGTGGCATAACCACTCAACATCACAATATCAATGTTCTGAGACCAACTATGAACACATAGAAGTAGTAGAAACTGAGCAGCGGCTTGAACTCAACAATCCTAGGCAACTATGGTTTAGTAACACGTCATCCTGGGAGATAGATGAGAAGGCCTAGTTCTTAAACCCCGTAGAAGAGAAGAGGATGACTCAGATCAGAAGGCCATGAGGTATAAGGAGTAAAAAGAGCCTTACGTTCCCTTCCACAATCAATTCCCTTACATAACTAAAGCATTTCTAGACTCAACTTCGACCAGTTTGGCTTGGTAATCCTACAGGCAGCCAGGCTCTGATACCAACGCTGTCAGGACCCCGATCCTAAGTCACACCGATCCAGCATGTAACACATCATATCACTTTGTGGCCTCACGCACGGTGTTCCCACGGGTGCCACCTTACCTGGCCCGGGACCGTTTGCGCCTTTTGGCTCACGTATATGATAGTGTCGCTAGCATCCATATGACAGAGAACCCGGGCCGACATGGCTAGTCGTGAACCCAAAGCGGCGCTAACCTATGAGGACAGGCATACATGAATCACATCGAGCATGTCGGTCATCAACGTGTGAATCCGGGCTGTAGCACTGGGCTAACAGGACTCCGGTGAACCGGGCTGTAGCAGGCTAGGCAGGACTCCGGATGTCACCGCGTGACATTTCCCCGAAGGGACAGACACAGGAACGAAGTGAATCACATGCCGGCCAGTCAAGAGTTCCGAGCAGTAGTGCTGGGCTAGCAGGACTCCGGTGAACCGGGCTGTAGCGGACTACTATCGCTCCGAAGCACTAGACTACATTTCCCCATATGCTAGGCTGCCAAGGATAAACAACTAGATAGTCGGATCCCACCCATACCAAGCATTTCAACCATACACACAATATGCCCGATATGAGTAGATACAACATGGCATCACAACAAGACTCTACGACTACAAATATTTATTCATTAGGCTCCGAAGAGCGAGATATTACAAACATGGGTCTCATGACCCAACATTCAGAGCATACAAGTCAAACACATACGGAAGCTTAACATGTCTGAGTACAGACATCTACAAATGAAAAAGGCTGAGAAGCCTGACTATCTACCAGATCCTGCCGGGGGCACAAGATCGTAGCTGAGGTATCAAGCTAAACGTCGAAGTCCAAGCGGTACTACTAGCGAGACTGACGTCTCTCTGCAAAAACATAAAATAGGCAAACGTGAGTACAAATGTACCCAGCAAGACTTAGTCAGATCTAACTACATATGCATCAGTGTCAAAAGGGGGTAGTGGAGTTTAACTGCAGCAAGCCAGCTTTGACTCGGTGGCTATCCTGAACTACGACTGCAAGTAACTCTTTTGAGGTGGCGCACACGAGTCCACATATTCACCATCCAATACACCACTATGGATCCACTTCCGTCTCCCTACGAGAAGGCCATCCATAGCACTCACGCTTATCTTGCGTATTTTAGAGTATCCACTTTCACTTGTCTATGAACTGATATAGGCAACCCAGAAGTCCATTACCGCGGACACGGCTATTCGAATAGATGATGTTAACCCTGCAGGGGTGTACTTCTTCACACACGCTCTCACCACTTACCGCCGTTTACACGACATGTACTCGGCAACCTTCAAGCGGAAGCCCAGCGAGGGTGTCGGCCACAGCCTACCTAAACACTCAAGTCTCTAGTCCAGGTTTATCGCCTATTCGGGTTCCATCCATGAGGAGATCCGGCCGGAGTTTCGCTCACAGCCCCAAACGATGTGTACAGGGTTCGAGACACCAAACGGGCGCCCGGCTGCCCGGCCACGTGCCTACCGCAACACAGCCCACCCCTACGGTCAGCGCTGCGTGCGGCCCCCAGCATACTACAAACACCAGAAACTACTTTGCAACTCCTGGACAGAGGACAAGGGTGATCAAGAAGCCGAGAGGGTCCATTGGTTTCGGGCCCAATGCGTGGTAGTAACTGTATCATGGATCACAAACACAGAACTCAGTTCCTGAGGGCGGCTTCAATGAGACAACCCACCATGTACTCCTACATGGCCTCTCACCAATACCTTTACCAAATCGTGTTCACACACTTAGCTCACACACAGTAGGACATGTTCATCACCATTCCAATTCATTCCCGATGAATCAGACCCGACTCAACTCTAAGCAGTAGCAGGCATGACAAACAAGCATGGATGAGTAGGCACATCAGGGCTCAAACAACTCCTACTCATGCTAGTGGGTTTCATCTATTTACTGTGGAATGACAGGTCATGCAAAGGATAAAGGGGTTCAGCTACCGCAGCAAGTAACACATGAATCGTTGTTGTCCTAATGCAATAAAAGAGAGCAGGAGCGAGAGAGTGGGATTTTATCGGAATGAACAAGGGGGTTTTGCTTGCCTGGCACTTCTGAAGATAATATAGTTCTTCATCGGTGCCATCGAACTCATCGTCGAAACATCGTCTACTGTGAGGGGATAATTACCGGCAACACAGAAAGAACACAATTAACACATGGCGATATGCAGCAACATGATGCATGCTAAGACATGGCAATATGCTATGTGTTTGAGCTAATGCAACTAGCAACAGATTAAATGAGTTTGGTTTGAACCAAGGGTTCAAATTCAAACTCCATATGTGCTTATTTAATTGTCATCTATGCAAATTGCCCTGTACAACAACCCTAGGTTGTTCAAACATGCATGCAAATGCCATAGACAGATTCCTTGCATTTTTCTGATAATCTTTCATATATAAATCTTTCCCATTGGAGTTATAGATTATTTTCTATGATTTTTCAAAGTTTTGGATATTTTCTGAAATAAATAAATCATTTAAGATTTATTTAAATTCCAGAAAAGGATTACTGCGTCAGCCTGACATCATCATGACGTCAGCAAGTCAACGGCGCACGGTCCAGGTCAAACCTGAACGGTGGGGCCCGCGTGTCAGTGTCATTAGACTAACTAAATTTAATTAGTACTAATCCTAAAAATTAGCAGGGCTGGGTCCCATTTGTCATCGACCCAGAGGGGTCAACTGGGCCCACCCGGGGTCAAACCCGCCGGACTTGGTCCACGGCTCGCCGCCGGCGACGACAGAGACGGCGGAGGCTTCGGGAATCGCCCACAGGCGACCATTTGCACGGCGGAGAGGCTCTACGTGACGAGGAGACTCGTCCGCGTCCAGTGGTGCTCACAGCAGCTGCTCTAGTGGCCTAAAACGCCGGCGGTGGCAACTTGCGCGGCGGCCGGAGTTCGGTGGTTGAGCGGGTCGGCGTTGCAGGGAACGGCAGGAGCCGCGGGTGGTCGCGGTCGACTCCTGGGAACGTGCTGAGCACGGTGGCGCGCTCGGTTGCGAGCTTGCACGGCCGTAGCCGTGGTGGCGACATGAACGGCGGCGAGAGGCTACGGCCACGGCGGGGAAAAGGGGCTACGGCGTGCAGGCGGCTAAACAGAGGGAGGGGAACGGGGCTGGAGCTCACTGCGGTTCCGATGGAGACTTCGGCGAGCTCGGGGAAGCACCGGAGCGGCCGGGGCAGCGAGGTCGATCTCCGGCGACCGAGGAGGGGGAAAGCCTCGGTGGCGGAGTTGCAGCGCGTCCGGGGCCTCGTGGGTCGTCGAGGAGGTCGGGGACGTCGAGTCGGAGCTCGCAGGCATGTCCAGGGGGCGAGGGGGAGGAAGTGGCCGCGGTGGGGCTTGTCGGCGGCGACGAGCTCCGCTCGGTGTGTTCGGGAGAAAGAAACAGAGGAGGGGGGAGGAGCACAGGGAGAGAGGGGAGCGGTGCAGAGGTCCGGAGGGGGTCGTGGCGCCGCGGGAGACGTCCAGGGGGAGGAAGAGGCAGCCAGGCAGGGAGGAGGTGGCCGGCGCGGGGCGGGCACGCGTCTCCGTCCTCCTGGCAGAGGAGGAAGACGACAGGGGAGGTGGCGGTGGTGGGCTGGGCCGGCCAGCTACAGTGCTGGGCCGGTTGGTGGGCTACGCAGGTGAGTCCAGGTAAGAACCTTTCTCTCTCTCCTTATTCTATTTATTTCAGTTTTCTATTATACTGTAAATTTGAGGGCTTTATTAAAAATAGCTAAGCACTTTCAAAAATCATGAGACTGCTTGTGGCCACTGTTTGGATTATTTCCAATAACCAGCAATTCAGTTCATGAATATTTGGACATTTAAAATAATACATAAAATTTAAATGCCCAAATGCAAATAAGGTATGATTTAATTCAGTGACCAATTATGTCATGGAAAATGTGCAACACTTCTGGTTATGGTTTTAGTATTTTCCAGAAATGATGAACATTTTTAAAAGCCATTTGGATTACTGAAAATATTTTAGGTGAACCTAGTTGAATTTCATTTGGTGCTAGGGTTTCAACAATCCCCATTTCAAGTTTCTTTGGAATTAAAACATGATGGCATGCTCACTGATGCAACTAACTACTGGCAATTCTAGGGCTGTGACAATCTCATAACTCTCCACCCACGATTCTGGGGGTTGATCCGCCGTATAGTTCGGTACCTTGCGCGGGACCTTAAAAACCTTAGGCAGGCGCACATTGCGTAAAGCGGGGACAAGGCAAGGCACTCCCAAAGCGCTGGAAGTGAGTCCCGGTTCAACCGAAGTAGTAGGACGAACCGGCGTGAGCTGACGGGCCTGATGTTGCGCTGCTAACTCAGCTTCTCTGCGCAACCGGGCCCGGTCTACCACCTCCTGGGCGTCGGGGGCCGGATTGTCGCCGCGGGGCGCTCCACGCCGTGCATTACTTGACTCGGCTGGCTCCTCCATATTTCTACTGTAACTCCGGCCTGGATGCGGGGTAGAGTGAATCCGTTCGCGGCTATATGAATATGCTTCCTGTTGAACCAACGCCGTTCTAAGGAGCTCCTTGACCTGGCGTGTCTCTATCTCTTGCAATGAATCTCCTTCGACCGAAATAGCCTCCAACCGTGCCGCCGCTGCAACAAGGTTATCCAGCGGGTTGGAATAGTGATCCGGAGGTGTATGCACAACCCGTGGCTCTCCCGGGTTATGACGGGGCAGATCTATTACGCGGGGCTGAACCGGCACGCCTGTCCCGGGCGCCTCCGCCCGGTTTACCACTGGCTGATTACTGGTCCCCGCTCCAGGGGTATTGAAAAGATCCCTTCCTTCAAAGACCGAGGGCAAGCGAGACCGGTACTTCCTCCTCATGACTTCCTGTGAAGCGTTCTGGTCCAGCATGAGCTTATAGGCTTGTGCGTCTAAAGCGGCCCGCTCCGCGGTCATCCTGACCTCTTCAGGTGCTAGATCTGCTTTGGCCTGGTTAATCTGTTCTCTCACCTTTGCAATCTCTGCACTATGAGCATCCTGATCCGTCGGATTAGCCTCTGCCATGAGCGTAGCCAATGCATCGAACAGATCGGACAACACTTGAGCTGGCTGGCGCACAGAGCCGTCTGCTCCGGCAGCCGTTGCCGCTGCTGAACCAGAAACCATTGCTGCGGCCGTCGATGACTAAGGCGCTGCTTGTGTACCGGCCATGAATATACCGACCCGGCTAGGTAGATCAGAGGGGTCCGGAATACTGTCGCCATCGGAACAGCCCCCAATCCGACCATCTTGTACTTGATACAAGGACTCAGTTTCTCCGGTTGACGACTCGTCGCCAGAATAAACGACGGTTTCGCCACCAGATCCTGATCCGTTCTCATAGCTTCCTCCATGGATGACTCCCACAAAGGCACGCTTCACGGCTGGCTTAACCCGGGCAGGTCGCACACGCTGAGCTGTCTCCATGAGGTCAGTGCAGGTGTCCAGCTCAGGGCCCGGTTCACCGATTTTGCCGATGAAGACGTGTATACCACCAAAGGGGACCCGGTACCCGTACTCAATTGAGCCGGCCTCGGGGCCCCAGCCCGCGTCGTCGATGTAGATCTTGCCGCGACGACTCTTAGTCATCCGGCCCACGGCGTATCCCTTGAGTCCTTCAAAGCGGCCCTCCAAGAACTTGAAACCATCGTGCGATAGCCCCACGGTGGGCGCCACTACTGTCGTGGGTTTGTCATGGCAGATGTCCTAGCAAAAGGACTTAGTCGTGGAGCCATCGCAACGGGTTAACTCGAAGGGGTTAAAGCGGACACAGGGACACAAAGAGTTTATACTAGTTCGGCCCCTTCGATGAAGGTAAAAGCCTACGTCTAGTTTGTGATGGAATTGATGAAGTCTCGATGACTAGGGAGCAAATACGCTTCGCCTAGACCTCGAGTTGTGGTTGTCTGTCCTGAACCGCTATCGGGTCGTCCCCTTATATACACGGGTGACGCCCGTCGGTTCATAGAGTCCCAATCTCCGGTTCATACTCGTGCCCGGGTTGGTCTCTCTTTATGACTAACTTATAGTACAAGTCTATACAAGCCGGTTTACGGCTACAGATACTAAACCGACTACGGCCTTGGGCCTGTACAAACTTCTTGGGCTTTAACATTCTTGAACTACTGACAAAGTTAACTCGGCCCAGGTAGACCAGTTTACGCCCAGTAGTAATATCCCCGACACATTGGATCGGTGATGGAGAATTATGCCGGATGCGGTTCATCATGTAACAGTCATAACATAGGGTGACACAGAACTAGCTCCAATTCATCAATGTAATGTAGGCAAGTATTCCGAATATAGTCATACGTGCTTATGGAAAAGAACTTGCATGACATCTTTTGTCCTACCCTCCCGTGGTAGCGGGGTCCTAATGAAAACTAAGGGATATTAAGGCCTCCTTTTAATAGAGTATCGGACCAAAGCATTAACACATAGTGAATACATGAACTCCTCAAACTACGGTCATCACCGGGAGTGGTCCCGATTATTGTCACTTCGGGGTTGCCGGATCATAACACATAGTAGGTGACTATAGACTTGCAAGATAGGATCAAGAACTCACATATATTCATGAAAATATAATAGGTTCAGATCTGAAATCATGGCACTCGGGCCCTAGTGACAAGCATTAAGCATAGCAAAGTCATAGCAACATCAATCTCAGAACATAGTGGATACTAGGGATCAAACCCTAACAAAACTAACTCGATTACATGATAAATCTCATCCAACCCATCACCGTCCAGCAAGCCTATGATGGAATTACTCACGCACGGCGGTGAGCATCATGAAATTGGTGATGGAGGATGGTTGATGATGACGACGGCGACGGATTCCCCTCTCCGGAGCCCTGAACGGACTCCAGATCAGCCCTCCCAAGAGAGTTTAGGGCTTGGCGGCGGCTCCATATTGTAAAACGCGATGAATCTTTCTCCCTGATTTTTTTCTCCCCGAACACGAATATATGGAGTTGGAGTTGAGGTCAGTGGAGCGTCAGGGGGCCCACGAGGCAGGGGGGCGCGCCCAGGGGGGCAGGCGCGCCCCCCACCCTCATGGACAGGTGGAGGACCCCCTGACGTGGATTCTTCTTCCAGTATTTTTTATATTTTCCAAAAATAAGTTCCGTGGAGTTTCAGGTCATTCCGAGAACTTTTGTTTCTGCACATAAATAACACCATGGAAAGTTTGCTGAAACAGCGTCAGTCCGGGTTAGTTATATTCAAATCATGCATGTTAGAGTCCAAAACAAGGGCAAAAGTGTTTGGAAAAGTAGATATGACAAAGACGTATCAACTCCCCCAAGCTTAAACCTTTGCTTGTTCTCAAGCAATTCAGTTGATAAACTGAAAGTGATAAAGAAAAACTTTTACAAACTATGTTTGCTCTTGTTGTTGTAAATATGTAAAGCCAGCATTCAAGTTTTCAGCAAAGATTATAACTAACCATATTCACAATAACATTTTGGTCTCATGTTTGCTCATGTCAATGGCATAATCAACTAGCGAGCCATAATAATAAATCTCAGATGACAACACTTTCTCAAAACAATCATAATATGATATAACAAGATGGTATCTCGCTAGCCCTTTCTGAGACCGCAAAACATAAATGCAAAGCACCTTTAAAGATTAAGGACTGACTAAACATTGTAATTCATGGTAAAAGAGATCCAGTCATAGACATACCCAATATAAATTAACAGTAATGCATGCAAATGATAGCGATGCTCTCCAGCTGGTGCTTTTAATAAGAGGGTGATGACTCAACATAAAAGTAAATGGATAGGCCATTCGTAGAGGGAGGCAGGGATTTGTAGAGGTGCCAGAGCTCAATTTTAAAGCAGAGATAAATAATATTTTGAGCGGCATACTTTCATTGTCAACATAACAACCACGAGATGGCGATATCTTCCATGCTACACACATTATAGGCGGTTCCCAAACAGAATGGTAAAGTTTATACTCCCCCTACCAACAAGCATCAATCCATGGCTTGCTCGAAACAACGAGTGCCTCCAACTAGCAACAGCCCCGGGGGAGTTTTGTTTGCAATTAATTTGATTTGATTTGCATAAAGCATGGGACTGGGCATCCAGGTGACCAGCCATTTTCTCGTGAGTGAGGAGCGGAGTCCACTCCTCTTGAGAATAACCCGCCTAGCATGGAAGATACGGATAGCCCTAGTTGATACATGAGCTATTCGAGCATACAAAACCGAATTTCATTTGAAGATTTAGAGTTTGGCACATACAAATTTACTTGGAACGGCAGGTAGATACTGCATATAGGAAGGTATAGTGGACTCATGTGGAATAACTTTGGGGTTTAAGGGATTGGATGCACAAGCAGTATTCCCGCTTAGTACAAGTGAAGGCTAGCAAAAGACTGGGAAGCGACCAACTAGAGAGCGACAACAGTCATGAACATGCATTAAAATTAATAGACATTGAGTACGAGCATGAGTAGGATATAATCCACCATGAACATAAATATCGTGAAGGCTATGTTGATTTGTTTCAACTACATGTGTGAGCATGTGCCAAGTCGAGTCACTTAAATCATTCAAAGGAGGATACCACCCCGCTATACCACATCACAACCATTTTAATAGCATGTTGGCACGCAAGGTAAACCATTATAACTCATAGCTAATCAAGCATGGCATAAGCAACTATAATCTCTAATTGTCATTGCAAACATGTTTATTCATAATAGGCCGAATCAGGAATGATGAACTAATCATATTTACAAAAACAAGTGAGGTCGAGTTCATACCAGCTTCTCTCATCTCAATCAGTCCATCATATATCGTCATAATTGCCTTTCACTTGCACGACCGAATGATGTGAATAATAATAGTAGTGCATGTGCATTGGACTAAGCTGGAATCTGCGAGCATTCAATAAACAGGAGAAGACAAGGCAATATGGGCTCTTGGTTAAATCAACAATAATGCATACAAGAGCCATTTCAACAATTTAATCATGGTCTTCTCCTATCGACCCCCAAAGAAAAGAAAAGAAATAAAACTATTTACACGGGAAAGCTCCCAACAAGAAATAAGAATGAGAAATCTTTTTGGATTTTCTTTTTAATTATTACTACTACAAGAAAAGTGAACTAACTAAAAGCTACTACTAATTTTTTTTGGTTTTTCTTAAGATTTTTTTAAACATACAAGAAGAAAGCATAAAAAGAAAAATAAACTAGCATGGATATTACAGTGAAAAAGTATGAGCACCGACAACTAGCAATGAGTGTGCAAACATGAATGTAATGTCGGTGAGAAATATGTACTCCCCCAAGCTTAGGCTTTTGACCTAACTTGGTCTAGTGCCACGGATGGCCTGGCGGATATCCAAAGTTGTAGTTGGGGTCGTACTGAGATGCAGTGGTCATTGTGTCGTGTGCTGCAGCTTGGAGGTGAGCTATATCAGCCCTCCTCTTATACTCCTCCGCCTCCTCTCTGGTTATGTATTATCTCCCCTTTGCCTGAAAGTCAAAGAAAGTAGAAGCAGGGAGAGCGACGTGATAGGTGTGTCATCTGTCAAAGATTAGTCGGGACTGGAGGAACTGATCGTTCCTCTCAACAAAATGATGACGAACCATAGCCTCATAATCCAAATAAGTAGGAGGCAAATCAATATCATCCTCACGTATGGCTATACCCAGAAAATTAGCTATACGGGTTGCATAAATTCCACCAAATAAATCTCCATTAAATCTATTATTATGCAACCTACGTGCAACAATGGTCCCAAATTATAATGTTTATCTCCTAATACAGCGCTCCTGAGAACACTGAGGTCAGGGACACACATATGACATGCTTCATCCTTACCATTTATGCACCTACCTATGAAGACAGCAAAATAATGTATAGCAGGAAAGTGAATGCTCCCTATGGTAGCTTGTGCTATGCCTCTCGATTCCCCCACAGTTATACTACCAAGAAAGTCTCTAAATTCATATTTGCGGGGTTCGCTAGCACTACCCCATTGTGGAAATTTACAAGCAGTGGTAAAATCCTCTAAGTCCATAGTATAAGATTTTTCATAAAGATCAAATAGGACAGTTTGAGAATTGCGTGAAGATGAGAATTCAAACCTCCTCACAAAGGAACTAGTGAGATAATGGTACTGGGGGTACTTTTCCGCCTCAAAGCTCACAAAATCAGCGTTACGCAAATATGCATTAAATTCGTCCTTAATTCCTGCTCGATCCATGAAGTCCTCTGAAGGCCATTCATAAGGCCGCACTGGAGCGTTCCTTGGTGGCTCATCATCAGCATCACGCATTGCAAGCCTGGGTCCTTGTTTCCTGGAAGAACCACCTTGGTACATTTTCCTAAGCATATTTCTTCCTCTGAAAAATTTCTGAAATTTTTAGTAACTTCAAATAAAAGTGAAGCAAGCTCAACAAAATTGATAGCAACTACTCCTACAAGTGCCTAGAGCCTATATCATGCATTAGAACAGCCTATATCATGCATTAGAACTACTTGGAACCATATAAATTTGACATGCAAGCTCAAGAACATGGTCACCTAGGCAACACAAATTTGCAAAGAATAAAGCACTAGAACAAAAACTAATTGGACCAATAGAGGAGTCACATACCAAGGAACAATCCCCCCAAGCAGTTTTGTGAGAGGTGCTTTGAGCAAGGAGATCGAAAATTGCTGCAAAATGAGCTAGAACTCGTGCTTGAGCTGGATGGTGAATTCTATGGGAGGAAGAAGAAGTGTGTGGGTGCAGGAATAAGTGGAGGGGAGCCACCGTGGGCCCACGAGGCAGAAGCGCGTCCAGGGGGTGGGCGTACCCTGGACCATCGTGGCCAGGTGCTTGCTCCCCCTGTTGTGTTCTCAGTGCCAGATATTCTCAAATATTCCAGAAAAAATCATATTAAATTGGCAGGGCATTTGGAGAACTTTTATTTTCGGGGTATTTTTATATTGCACGGATAATTCAGAAAACAGACAGAAAAATACTATTTTTACTTTATTTCAACTAAATAACAGAAAATAAAAGTAGGGTATAGAAGGTTGTGCCTTCTAGTTTCATCCATCTCATGCTCATCAAAAGGAATCCACTAACAAGGTTGATCAAGTCTTGTTAACAAACTCATTCCGAATAACATGGAACCGGAGAAATTTCGGATAACACTATGTTGCCTCAACGGGGATATGCACATCCCCAATAAAAGAATATCATATTTCTTCTTGACAGTAGGTCGAGGAAATTCAAAACCTCCAATAATAATCGATGGGATGTTTCCAATAGAATTGATACTATGAACTTGTGGTTGTTTCCTCGGAAAGTGTACCGTATGCTCATTACCATTAACATGAAAAGTTGCATTGCCTTTGTTGCAATCAATAACAGCCCCTGCAGTATTCAAAAAGGGTCTTTCAAGAATAATAGACATACTATCGTCCTTGGGAATATCAAGAATAACAAAGTCCGTTAAAATAGCAACGTTTGCAACCACAACAGGCACATCCTCACAAATACCGACAGGTATAGCAGTTGATCTATCAGCCATTTGCAAAGATATCTCAGTAGGTGTCAACTTATTCAAATCAAGTCTACGATATAAAGAGAGAGGCATCACACTAACACCGGCTCCAATATCACATAAAGCAGTTCTAACATAGTTTCTTTTAATGGACCATGGTATAGTTGGTACTCCTGGATCTCCTAGTTTCTTAGGTATTCCACCCTTAAAAGTATAATTAGCAAGCATGGTGGAAACTCCAGCTTCCGGTATCTTTCTTTTATTAGTAACAATATCTTTCATATACTTAGCATAAGGGTTCATTTTGAGCATATCAGTTAATCGCATACGCAAAAAGATAGGTCTAATCATTTCAGCAAAGTGCTTAAAATCCTCATCATCCTTTTTCTTGGATGGTTTGGGAGGAAAAGGCATGGGTTTCTGAACTCATGGTTCTCTTTCTTTACCGTGTTTCCTAGCAACAAAGTCTCTCTTATCATAACGTTGATTCTTTGATTGTGGGTTATCAAGATCAACAGCAGGTTCAATTTCTACATCATTATCATTACTAGGTTGAGCATCATCATTAACATTATCACTAGGTTCATGCTCATCACCAGATTGTGTTTCAGCATCAGAAATAGAAATATCATTAGGATTCTCAGGTATGTCTACAACAGGTTCACTAGAAGCATGCAAAGTCCTATCATTTTTCTTTTTCTTATTTTTAGAAGGACTAGGTGCATCTATATTATTTCTCTGAGAATCTTGTTCAATTATCTTAGGGTGGCCTTCAGGATACAATGGTTCCTGAGTCATTTTACCAGTTCTAGTAGCCACTCTAATAGCATAGTCATTATTCTTACTATTCAATTCATTGAGTAGATCATTCTGAGCTTTAAGTACTTGTTCTACTTGAGTGGTAACCATAGAAGCATGTTTACTAATGAGTTTGAGTTCACCTTTAACTCTAGACATATAATCACCCAAGTGTTCAATCATATAAGCATTTTGTTTTAATTGTCTGCCAAAATAAGCATTAAAATCTTCTTGCTTAACCATAAAGTTATTAAACTCATCTAAACATTAGCTAGCAAACTTACTAGGAGGGATTTCAGCTTTATCATATCTATAGAGAGAATTTACCTTTACTACCTGTGTCGGGTTATCAAGACCATGAGTTTCTTCAATAGGTGATGAATTAAGATCATATATCTCTTCAACAGGCGGTAAATTAAGACCATGTATTTCTTCAATAGGAGGTAAATTCTTAACATCTTCAGCTTTTATACCTTTTTCTTTCATAGATTTCTTTGCCTCTTGCATATCTTCAGGACTGAGAAATAGAACACCTCTCTTCTTTGGAGTTGGTTTAGGAATAGGCTCAGGAATTGGCTCAGGAAGTGTCCAATTATTTTCATTTGTCAACATATTATTCAATAGGATTTCACCTTCATCCGGTGTTCTTTCCCTAAAAATAGAACCAGCACAACTATCCAGGTAATCTCTGGAAGAATCGGTTAGTTGATGTCTACTACGCAACCTTCTCCTTGTAGACGTTGTTGGGCCTCCAAGTGCAGAGGTTTGTAGGACAGTAGCAAATTTCCCTCAAGTGGATGACCTAAGGTTTATCAATCCGTGGGAGGCGTAGGATGAAGATGGTCTCTCTCAAGCAACCCTGCAACCAAATAACAAAGAGTCTCTTGTGTCCCCAACACACCCAATACAATGGTAAATTGTATAGGTGCACCAGTTCGGCTAAGAGATGGTGATACAAGTGCAATATGGATGGTAGATATAGGTTTTTGTAATCTGAAACTATAAAAACAGCAAGGTAACTAATGATAAAAGTGAGCGTAAACGGTATTGCAATGATAGGAAACAAGGCCTAGGGTTCATACTTCACTAGTGCAAGTTCTCTCAACAATAATAACATAATTGGATCATATAACTATCCCTCAACATGCAACAAAGAGTCACTCCAAAGTCACTAATAGCGGAGAACAAACGAAGAGATTATGGTAGGGTACGAAACCACCTCGAAGTTATTCTTTCCAATCAATCCATTGGGCTATTCCTATAAGTGTCACAAACAGCCCTAGAGTTCGTACTAGAATAACACCTTAAGACACAAATCAACCAAAACCCTAATGTCACCTAGATACTCCAATGTCACCTCAAGTATCCATGGGTATGATTATACGATATGCATCACACAATCTCAGATTCATCTATTCAACCAACACATAGAACCTCAAAGAGTGCCCCAAAGTTTCTACCAGAGAATCAAGACGAAAACGTGTGCCAACCCCTATGCATAGGTTCATGGGCGGGACCCGCAAGTTGATCACCAAGACATACATCAAGTGAATCACGTGATATCCCATTGTCACCACAGATACGCACGGCAAGACATACATCAAGTGTTCTCAAGTCATTAAAGACTCAATCCGATAAGATTACTTCAAAGGGAAAACTCAATCCATTATAAGAGAGTAGAGGGGGAGAAGCAACATAAGATCCAACTATAATAGCAAAGCTCGCGATACTTCAAGATCGTGCCAAATCAAGAACACGAGAGAGAGAGAGAGAGAGAGAGAGAGAGAGAGAGAGAGAGAGAGATCAAACACATAGCTACTGGTACATACCCTCAGCCCCGAGGGTGAACTACTCCCTCCTCGTCATGGAGAGCGTCGGGATGATGAAGATGGCCACCGGTGAGGGTTCCCCCCTCCGGCAGGGTGCCGGAATAGGGTCTCGATTGGTTTTTGGTGGCTATAGAGGCTTGCGGCGGCGGTACTCCCGATCTATTCTGTCTTCCAAAGTTTTTAGGGTATATGGGTATATATACGAGGAAGAAGTACGTCAGGGGAGCCACGAGGGGCCCACGAGGGTGGAGGGCGCGCCCAGGGGGGTGGGCGCGCCCCCTGCCTCGTGGCTCCCTCGTTTCTTTCCTGACGTGCACTCCAAGTTTTTCCAGTAGCTTTCCTTCCAAAAATAACTTCTCCAGTGGGTTTCATTCCGTTTGATATTCCTTTTCTTCGAAACACTGAAATAGGCAAAAAATAGCAATTCTGGGCTAGGCCTCCGGTTATAGGTTAGTCCCAAAAATAATATAAAAGTGGAAAATAAAGCCCAACATGGTCCAAAACAGTAGATAATATAGCATGGAGCATTCAAAAATTATAGATACGTTGGAGACGTATCATTAGTCCATTATAAAAGATATCAAGTATTTCATTTTTCTTAAGAAGATGATCAGGTAAAGCATTAAGTAATTGGAGAAGCCTCCCCCAAGCTTGTGGGAGACTCTCTTCTTCAATTTGCACAAAATTATATATATCCCTTAAAGCAGCTTGTTTCTTATGAGAAGGGAAATATTTAGCAGAGAAGTAATAAATCATATCCTGGGGACTACGCACACAACCAGGATCAAGAGAATTAAACCATATCTTATCATCGCCCTTTAATGAGAACGGAAATATTTTAGCGAGTTCTCTCATCATTAGTGAATAAGGTGGCTATATCATTTAATTTAGTAAGATGTGCCACAACAGTTTCAGATTCATAGCCAGAGAAAGGATCAGATTCAACCAAAGTAATTATGTCAGGATCAATAGAGAATTCATAATCCTTATCAGTAACGAAGATAGGTGAAGTAGCATAAGTAGGATCATATTTCATTCTAGCATTCAGAGTTTTTTGTTTAAGCTTAGCTAATAATCTCTTAAGATCACCTCTATCATTGCAAGCAAGAAAGTCTCTTTTAGTTTCTTCATCCATAACATAGCCCTCAGGCACAACAGGTAACTCATATTTATTGGGAGAGCCTTCATCATCACTATCATCAAAATTATCAGTTTCAATAATTTCATTCTCTCTAGCCCTAGCAAGTTGTTCATCAAGAAATTCACCAAGTGGCACAGTAATATCAAGAATAGAAGTAGTTTCATCATAAGTATCATGCATAGCAGAAGTGGCATCATCAATAACATGCGACATATCAGAATGAATAGCAGAAGCAAGTTTTGGTGTCGCAAGCTTACTCAAAACAGAAGGTGAATCAAGTGCAGAGCTAGATGGCAGTTCCTTACCTCCCCTCGTAGTTGAGGGGTAAATTTTTGTTTTCTCGTCTTTCAACTTCTTCATATTGACCAGCAGATATAAATCCCAAGTGACTCAAAGAATAGAGCTATGCTCCCCGGCAACGGCGCCAGAAAATAGTCTTGATAACCCACAAGTATAGGGGATCGCAACAGTTTTCGAGGGTAGAGTATTCAACCCAAATTTGTTGATTCGACACAAGGGGAGCCAAAGAATATTCTCAAGTATTCGCAGTTGAGTTGTCAATTCAACCACACCTGGATAACTTAGTATCTGCAGCAAAGTATTTAGTAGCAAAGTAGTATGATAGTAACGATAAGAGTAGCAAAAGTAATATTTTTGGGTTTTGTAGTGATTGTAACAGTAGCAACGAAAAAGTAAATAAGCGTAGAACAATATGTGAAAAGCTCGTAGGCATTGGATCGGTGATGGAGAATTATGCCGGATGCGGTTCTCATGTAGCAGTCATAACATAGGGTGACACAAAACTAGCTCCAATTCATCAATGTAATGTAGGCATGTATTCCGAATATAGTCATACGTGCTTATGGAAAAGAACTTGCATGACATCTTTTGTCCTACCCTCCCATGGCAACGGGGTCCTAATGGAAACTAAGGGATATTAAGGCCTCCTTTTAATAGAGTAACGGACCAAAGCATTAACACATAGTGAATACATGAACTCCTCAAACTACGGTCATCACTGGGAGTGGTCCCGATTATTGTCACTTCGGGGTTGCCGGATCATAACACATAGTAGGTGACTATAGACTTGCAAGATAGGATCAAGAACTCACATATATTCATGAAAACATAATAGGTTCAGATCTGAAATCATGGCACTCGGGCCCTAGTGACAAGCATTAAGCATAGCAAAGTCATAGCAACATCAATCTCAGAACATAGTGGATACTAGGGATCAAACCCGAACAAAACTAACTCGATTACATGATAAATCTCATCCAACCCATCACCGACCAGCAAGCCTACGATGGAATTACTCACGCACGGTGGTGAGCATCATGGAATTGGTGATGGAGGATGGTTGATGATGATGACGGCGACGGATTCCCCTCTCCGGAGCACCGAACGGACTCTAGATCAGCCCTCCCGAGAGAGTTTAGGGCTTGGCGGTGGCTCCGTATCGTAAAATGCGATGAATCTTCCTCCCTGATTTTTTTCTCCCCGAACACGAATATATGGAGTTGGAGTTGAGGTCGGTGGAGCGTCAGGGGAGCCACAAGGCAGGGGGCCCGCCCCCCACCCTCGTGGACAGGTGGAGGCCCCCCTCACGTGGATTCTTCTTCCAGTATTTTTATATTTTCCAAACATAAGTTCGGTGGAGTTTCAGGTCATTCTGAGAGCTTTCGTTTCTGCACATAAATAACACCATGGAAAGTCTGCTGAAAACAGCGTCAGTCCGGGTTAGTTCTATTCAAATCATGCAAGTTAGAGTCCAAAACAAGGGCAAAAGTGTTTGGAAAAGTAGATACGACGGAGACGTATCATGAAGCTGCTTATATATTAGGCATCAAGATCTATAGAGATAGATCAAGATGCTTAATTGGACTTTCACAAAGCACATACCTTGATAAAGTTTTGAAGAAGTTCAAAATGGATCAAGCAAAGAAAGGGTTCTTGCATGTGTTACAAGATGTGAAGTTGATTCAGACCCAATGCCCGACCACTGCAGAAGATAGAGAGAAAATGAAAGTCATTCCCTATGCTTCAGCCGTAGGTTCTATCATGTATGAAATGTTGTGTACCAGACCTGATGTGTGCCTTGCTATTAGTTTAGCACAGAGATACCAAAGTAATCCAGGAGTGGATCACTGGACAACGGTCAAGAACATCCTGAAATACCTAAAAAGGACTAAGGATATGTTTCTCGTTTATGAAGGTGATAAAGAGCTCATCATAAAATGTTACGTCGATGCAAGCTTTGACACTGATCCGGATGACTCTAAGTCACAGACCGAATACGTATTTTTTAAATGGTGGAGCTGTCAGTTGGTGCAGTTCCAAGTAGAGCGTCGTGGCGGGATCTACGTGTGAAGCGGAGTACATAGCTGCTTCGGAAGCAGCAAATGAAGGAGTCTGGATGAAGGAGTTTATATCCGATCTAGGTGTCATACCTAGTGCATCGGATCCAATGAAAAACTTTTGTGACAATACTGGTGCAATTGCCTTGGCTAAGGAATCCAGATTTCACAAGAGAACCAAGCACATCAAGAGACGCTTCAATTCCATCCGCGACCAAGTCAAGGAGGGAGACATAGAAATTTGCAAAGTACGATCTGAATGTTTCAGACCCGTTGACTAAGCCTCTCTCACGAGCAAAACATGATCAGCACCAAGACTCCATGGGTGTAAGAATCATTACAATGTAATCTAGATTATTGACTCTAGTGCAAGTGGGAGACTAAAGGAAATATGCCCTAAAGGCAATATAAAGTTGTTATTTATATTTCCTTATATCATGATAAATGTTTATTATTCATGCTAGAATTGTATTAACCGGAAACTTAGCACATGTGTGAGTATATAGACGAACAGAGTGTCACTAGTATGCCTCTAATTAACTAGCTCATTAATCAAAGATGGTTCAGTTTCCTAGCCATGGACAAAGAGTTGTCATTTGATGAATGGGATCACATCATTAGAAAATGATGTGATTGACTTGACACATCCGTTAGCTTAGCACGATGATCGTTTAGTTTGTTGCTATTGCTTTCTTCATAACTTATACATGTTCCTATGACTATGAGATTATGATACTCCCGAATACCGGAGGAACACTTAGTGTGCTATCAAACGTCACAACGTAACTGGGTGACTATAAAGATGCTCTATAGGTGTCTCCGATGGTGTTTGTTGAGTTGGCATAGATCGAGATTAGGATTTGTCACTCCGATTGTCGGAGAGGTATATCTGGGCCCTCTCGGTAATGCATATCACTATAAGCCTTGCAAGCATTGTAACTAATGAGTTAGTTATGGGATGATGTATTATGGAACGAGTAAAGAGACTTGCCGGTAACGAGATTGAACTAGGTATGATGATACCGACGATCGAATCTCGGGAAAGTAACATACCGATGACAAAGGGAACAACGTATGATGTTATGCGGTTTGACCGATAAAGATCTTCGTAGAATATGTAGGAACTAATATGAGCATCCAGGTTCCGCTATTGGTTATTGACCAGAGATGAGTCTCGGTCATGTCTACATTGTTCTCGAACCCGTAGGGTCTGCACGCTTAACGTTCGGTGACGATCGGTATTATGAGTTTATGTGATTTGATGTGCCGAAGGTAGTTCGGAGTCCCGGATATGATCATAGATATGACAAGGAGACTGTAAATGGCCGAGACATAAAAATCGATATATTGGATGACTATGTTTGGACATCGGAATAGTTTCGAGTGAGTTCGGGCATATACCGGAGTACCGGGGGGTTACCGGAACCCCCCGGGGAGTATATGGGCCCTAATGGGCTTTAATTGAGAGAGAGAGAGGGGCAACCAGGGCAGGCCACGCGCCCCCTCCCCCTCTGGTCCGAATTGGACTAGGAAGGGGGGCCTTTCCTTCCTCCCTCTCACCCCCTTCCTTCTCTCCTAGTCCAACTAGGGAAAGGGGGGAAATCCTACTCCCAGTGGAAATAGGACTCCTCTAGGGCGCGCCATAGAGGGCCGGCCCTCCCCCCTCCTCCACTCCTTTATATACGAGGGAGGGGGGCACCCCATTGGCACACAAGTTGATCATTGATCTCTTAGACGTGTGCGGTGCCCCCCTCCACCATAATCCACCTCGGTCATATCGTTGCAGTGCTTAGGCGAAGCCCTGCGCCGGTAGCTTCATCATCACCGTCATCACGCCGTCGTGCCGATGAAGCTCTCCCTCGACACTTAGCTGGATCAAGAGTTCATGGGGCGTCACCGAGCCAAACGTGTGCAGATCGCGGAGGTGCCGTACTTTCGAT
The DNA here is from genome assembly GCA_032464435.1 of Aegilops umbellulata. NCBI lineage: Eukaryota > Viridiplantae > Streptophyta > Magnoliopsida > Poales > Poaceae > Aegilops > Aegilops umbellulata. The sequence continues at coordinate 327,693,460 of CP136056.1, read as the reverse complement.
ACTAGGATCAGTCGGATCGTGAAGACGTACGACTACATCAACCGTGTTGTCATAACGCTTCCGCTTACGGTCTACGAGGGTACGTGGACTACACTCTCCCCTCTCGTTGCTATGCATCACCATGATAGATCTTGCGTGTGCGTAGGATTTTTTTTGAAATTACCACATTCCCCAACACATACCTACCTATTATGGCTTTTCCATGTCCATTCCTTGATATATTGCCATACAACTTCCATCGCTTCCGTTTGATGACATAGCAGTTGTGGCTCAGCCACCGTTCATCATTTTTTATACATGTTACGCTAGATCATTGCACATCCTGGTACATTGCCAGAGGCATTCATATAGAGTCATATTTTGTCATAGGTATCGAGTTGTAATTTTTATTTCCTTTAAGTTATAAGTAAATAGAAGTGTGACGATCATCATTATTCATTTTTAGAGCAGTGCCCCAGTGAGGAAAGGATGATGGAGACTATGATTCCCCCACAAGTCGGGATGAGACTTCGGACAATGAGAGAAAAAGAAAAAGGAAAAAAATAGAAAAAAAGAAAAAAAAAAGAAAAAAAGAAAAAAAAAGAAAAAAAGAAAAAGAAAGAAAAAAATAAACAAAGAGAGAAGGGGCATTGCTAGTATCCTTTACCACACTTGTGCTTCAAAGTAGCACCATGTTTTTATATGGAGAGTCTCATATGTTGTCACTTTCATATACTAGTGGGAATTTTTCATTATAGGATTAGATGCACACCAATTAGTTTCATATTGAGCTTTCATACACTTATAGCTCTTAGTGCATTCGTCGCATGGCACTGCCTACTCCTCACGTTGATATCAATTGACGGGCATCTCCATAGCCCGTTGGTTAGCCGTGTCGGTGTGAGACTTTCTACCTTTTTTGTCTTCTTTATATTTACCCCTATCATTATACTCTATTCCACCCGTAGTGCTATATCCATGGCTTGCGCTCATGTATTGCGTGAGAGTTGAAAAAGCTTAAGCGCGTTAAAAAGTATGAACCAATTGCTCGGCTTGTCATCGGGGTTGTGCATGATAAATACTTTGTGTTAAGAAGACAGAGCATGACAAGACTATATGATTTTGCAGGGATAGCTTTCTTTAGCGTTGATATTTTGAAAGACATGATTGTTTGTTGGGATGCCTGAGTATTGATGTATTTATGTCAAATTATAGACTATTGCTTTGAATCACTTATGTCTTAATATTCATGCCATGACTAGATATATGATCAAGTTTATGCTAGGTAGCATTCCACATCAAAAATTATCATTTTTATCATTTACCTGCTCGAGGACGAGCAGGAATTAAGCTTGGGGATGCTGATACGTCTCCGTCAAATCTATAATTTTTGATTGTTTCATGCCAATATCATACAACTTTTACATACTTTTGGCAACTTTTTATATGATTTATTGGACTAACCTATTGATCCAGTGCCCTGTGCCAGTTCCTGTTTTTTCCATGTTTTTTGTATCGCAGAAAATCCATATCAAACGAAGTCCAAATGCAATAAAATTTCACGGAGAATTATTTTGGAATATATGTGATTTTTGGGAGTTGGAATCACCGCAAACGGAGTCCCGTGGTGGGCACAACCCACCAGGATCCGACCCTGAGCCTGGCGCGTGGTGGTGGGTTGTGCCCACCTCGTACGTCGGTTGGGGCTGTACTTCGGGCGCAAGGAAGCTTATATGCGGAAAAAAAATCGTGTTAAAATCTCAGTGCAATCGGAGTTATGGATCTCCGGGAATATAAGAAACGGTTTTCGGCCAGATCCGGGGAACGCAAAATAGAAGAGAACAAAGAGAGAGATCCAATATCAAAGGGGCTCCCGCCCCTCCGGCTCCATGGAGACCAAGGACCAGAGGGGGAACTCTCCTCCCATCTAGGGGGGGGAGGCCAAGGAAGAAGAAGAAGGAGGGGGCTCTCTCCCCCTCGCTTCTGGTGGCGCCGGATTGCCACCGGGGGCAACGATCTACATCAACAATCTTGCTACCATCAACACCAACCTTCTCCCCCTCTATGCAGCTGTGTAACACCTCTTCCCCCCGCTGTAATCTCTACTTAAACATGGTGCTCAACTCCATATATTATTTCCCAATGATCTATGGTTATCCTATGATGTTTGAGTATATTCATTTTGTCCTGTGGGTTAGTCGTGATCTTGGTTGGTATGATTGTATATTTTATTTATGGTGCTATCCTACGGTGCCCTCCGTTCTCGCACAAACGTGAGGGCCCCCGCTGTAGTGTGTTGCAATATGTTCATGGTTCGCTTATGGTGGGTTGGAGAGTGATAGGAACTTAAAACCGAGTAGGTGGGGTATGACGTATGGTAGTAAATAGGACTTGATACTTAATGCTATGGTTGGGTTTCATGACCTTAATGATCTTTAGTAGTTGTGGATGCTTGCTAGAGTTCCAACCATAAGTGCATATGAGCCAAGTAGAGAAAGTATGTTAGCTCATGCCTCTCCCTCATATAAAATTGAAAGAATGCTTACCGGTACTTGTTATCGATTGCCTAGAGACAAATAACTTTCTTGTTGACACAAACCCTTTTACTAAACACCTAACTTTTTTGGGAAAACTTTGTTTTTGCCACTCTAGTTTTTGCCCACTTTGCTTATGCCACTCTAGAATTTGACATTTCACTTTTGCCACTCTTAGCTTTTGGCAATATGTCACCTTTTCCATTCAGTGGCAAAAGCAAAATTTCCAGAGTGGCAATTGTGATACATTGTCAAAAGCTAAGAGTGGAAAAAGTGAAATGAAAAATTATTGGTTTTGCCACGGAATGGCATTTGTGATGTATTATCGAAAGCAAAGAGTGGCAAAATTGAGATGTCAAATTCTAGAGTGGTATAAGCAAAATTGGCAAAAGGTAGAGTGGCAAAAACAAACTTTTCCCAACTTTTATTATCTTGCAAATTACTTCTAGTTTTATTCATGCAAAGTAGTTCTAGCATCACACCTACAAAATAGTTTCATACTTGTTCCAGTAAAGCAAACGTCAAGTATGCGTAGAGTTGTATCGGTGGTCGATAGAACTTGAGGGAATATTTGTTCTGCCTTTAGCTCCTCGTTGGGTTCGACACTCTTATTTATTGAAAAAGGCTACAAACGATCCCCTATACTTGTGGGTTATTAGTACGCAAGCAATTCGACGGGCGCTTTTGAGCACCCGAAACCCCACGCGGCGGGATGCATGTCGTCTGGACGCGCGGCGGCTATGGGCCGCCCTAGGTCAGTTCACCCATCCCTAAAGCCTCGAGGATCGCTGCCCTTCAACACGAAGAATGAGATAGAAAGAACAAGGGAGAGATGTAAAACTAGGGTAAAAAGTAGATGTGTTTTGCGATTGTGTGTTGTTGTTCAATCAGCCGTCACCTCTTGTCTATATAAGAGGCGGAAGGACTTCCCGTACAAAAAAAGGATTGCCTTGTCATCCAAAATCATCAAAACCTAACAGAACATGGACTATTCATGACCTCCGACCTGGATGTCCGGCTGAAGGCCCGCATGATCTAGGCAAGCGCTGTTTTCTATCAACAGTTTACTAATCGGGCTGTAATTTTTGCATAAAAACTGAGATTAAAACGATTTTTATATCAAAATCAACCGTTCCGAAGAGGCGCACAATTTTGCTGTCGAACACTTTTTGATCGGAGGCCATCTTGAGGGGGTTTCGAGCTATCTTCTAAAGTTTGCAGCAGAAAAAAAATTGTCCGCATGTCCGGACTTTGCCCGGATCGTCCGGCATCCACCCGGATCATCCAGGTCTACTCCCAGATCATACGACTTCGACCTTAAGCTTCTATTGTTTGGGACGTTCTTTTGGCCTCCGGCCGGATGATCTGGACCTCGGCCCGGATGATCCGGCCAAACACTACTGTAGCGCATGGTTTTGGCTGTAAAATTCGCATACGACCTTGGATGGGGACGATTTTTTATGTCAAAATTATCCGTTTCAACGAGACAAAGAAGTTTCATGTTGAAACGTTTCTCATCCGAGGCCATCTTAATTATGCTTTTGGCCATGCAAAAATCTGGTGTCAACAGCTTGCACGCCTCTAGTTGTTACATGCAAGTCACTCGCTGTAGCTGAATTGCGAGTAGGCACAGATTCCTAGTCCTCCATAAAATTTGCAATGAACGTATAGCATGCCACCGAGCCCACCATATTGCCCACATCGTTACGAAGACCTGCTTGAGGCCTACCGAGGCGTCTCGACTAGCCAGAACATCCAAAACTTAGCATCCTCACTACGGTTCGAGATGATCACATCAGTAAGCTCCTTGTCCGTGAGAGCCCACACACACCTCGCCATCCGACAGTCAAATAGGGAATGACGCCATGAGTCCAAGTCGGAGTGGCAAATAGCGCAAGCTGTTGTTTAAGATATCTTTCTATGCATCTGAATATCACCAGTGGGGAGAGATGTTTGAGCGAGGCGCCAAGCAAACACTTTGATCTTTGATGGTACGTTCAAACTCCACAACTTCGTCCAAGCTTTCCGGTCATCTTCCACATGAGAGTGGTCCGGAATATGCTCCAACCGGCGTTTCCTATTTGACGCTTGCGAGCGTTGAGGTGCCGCGCTTCCGCTAAAGTGCCGAGAGAGCACCGCAAAACAGGCCGGCCCAATTCCAGCGTCAAAGCAGGCAAACTAGTTTTGGGAACCTTCTAGAAAGATCCCTCAACCGATTTTTTTTTCTGTTTTTTTTTCTTTTTGCCGGTTTGTCGGTTTTCTCCGTTTTCCTTTTCCTTTTCTTTTTCTCTTTTGTTGTGTTTTTTTCTGCTTCTGCTTCTATTTCTTTTCTTTTCCCTTTCCTTTTATTTATCCTTTTTTGTTTTTATTTTATCCTTTGTTTTCAAAAACGTTTTCATTTTTTTCATGATTTCAAAAATTGTTCACAGTTCCAAATTTGGTTCACTTTTTAAAGATTTGTTCACAATTCAAAAAATTGTTCATCGTATATCACAAAATTATTCAACATGTATTTACGTTTTGTTTAGCGTTTATCACAAAAATGTTTAATGTGTAGTTAAAATTGTTCAGCGTATATTACAAAAAATGTTCAATGTATATTTAAAAGTTGTTCATCGTATATCACAAAAAAGTTCAATGTGTTTTAAACATTGTTCAGTGTATACAAAAATGTTCAGTGTGTAGTTAAAAGTTGTTCAGCGTATATTACAAAAAGTTCAATATATAACTAAAATTCGTTTATCCTACATAAAAGAATCAGTAAATGTTTGAAATTTCATAATTGTATTATGTTTTAATAAATTTCACGTTTTAAAAAATACGTTTTAATATTTTGTTCTAGTTTTGAAATATGTTCAAGAAAACATTATTCATTTTTTAAGGAAGATTAAAAAAGGGATCTGCCGATGCACATAGCACTTCAAGGGTGGCGCCGTTATTTAAGACATGCCCAGTCTATGCAGTGGTTAGCAAAGCTGTTATCTAGAGTGAGGTAGAGGTTTCGACTCCATGCTACGCTGGAGTTTTTCCGTTTTTATTACATTCCCTCGACTCCTAGGAATGGGCCGGCCCGTTTGCGCGATACTTCAGCGAAAACCTCTGTTTGACGCTGACGAGTCTGTCCGCTGTTTTTTGGTTGGCCAATTAGGAGCATGATTGGGCCGGCTAGTACCGAGCATGATTCTGGGCTGTAGAGCGAGCCCGGCCCAATCACCGGATAGTAGTGTATTCCTCTTGGATGCTCTCATGTTTGTATGTCAGCCTCACCACGCCTGCGCCGCCGCCGTCGCTCCCCTGCTTCACCAAAAGCGGAGCGAATCGGGGTCCATCATCGCCGGAGAGGGAGCAAGTGCCGTGTCTAGGTTATTCTTCCAGTCTCGTCACCCCTACTAGCCGCCGTAATCAGGGTCCATCGTCGCCGGAGAGGGAGCAAGTGCGCACGTCGACATGTACGGCAAGCGTCTGCGAACCCTCGGAGACGATCATGTTACTCGCGTTACAGAGGCGGAGTCCATGGAGCAGGACATACGTGTCCTGCTTGATCAGATCCATGGTTTCTACAAGAAGGCGCTCAATCGGCTGCCGGTAAAGGGGATTCGCTCGTTGGCACCGCGCCTTCTCAAGGCCGGCCTTTGCATCGGCTTCCTCGACCCAATCTCCAACATCATCCTCAACACCATCTCCTACTGTCCTTCGCCGTTGCCCAGCCTCGAGGAGGGTGTACTGGCGAGGAAGGCGATCTTGTCCAAGATCATCACCGACACTGACGACCCCAGAGTCTTTGAATTACCGCTGGACGCGCACACGGCCCACAGCATGACGGTCGCGCGGCGGTCTCTGGAAGGTCTCGTGAGCTTCCTCATCTACTACTACCGCTACCTCTCGGAGGCAGAAGCCCTGCGCTACCTGCGCCTGGCCGGGGCCGACCTCCTCCTTGCCGTGTGGCTTATTGATCAAGATCGTAACAAGCCCTCAGTGTCCGTCTCTGACCTGCTTGACAGGAAGCCTCCGTTCGATATCTCCTCCCCTACCACCAAAATAGCCCTGCGCTGTGCAGCCGCCTCCGCGAGGCACCCCGAACCAGCCATTCTGGTGAGTGCGTCACTGTTGCTGGCATCGTCGCTGGGTAATGTATCTGAGTATTTACATCGGCATCCTCGCCTCTCGATTAAAATGGTAAGGTGCCTCCGCCAGTGGCTCAGTCTTCAACACTGTCGAGATATGCCCCCCATGGACATATGGCGTCCCATGTATCTTGCCACTTTACGTCTTGCTGTTGGGAAGAGGAAGGAGAAGAAGGAGGAGAAGACGTCTGGATATACAGAGTCTTTGAAGCTGTTGCTTCTCGACAAGATCCATGAGCTTTACCTAGATGCTCTTTCCAAGCTATCTGGAGATGGCTTGTGCAAACGTCTCGCCTGCAGCCTCCTCAAGGCTGGCTATTGCTATGGCCCAATGGATCCTGTCTCAAACATCATCCTCAACACTGTCTGGTATGGCTCTACATTCTCTACACACCATGAGTTTGAGCTTAGCTTTGAGGTGGACATGATATGCACCAATGCCCTGATGCGCATAGAGTGCTGCTCTCTCTATGGCCTCGTTGCCTACATGCGCACTCTCTTCAGCGCTCTAACAGATCATGATGCCATATGGTACCTGCTCATAAGCAATGCTGACATCCGGTCTGCCATTAAAATGGCAGAAGTGGATGGCCATTCTGTGTGCTATGACAATGACCCTTACAGGGAAGCAGCACGTGCTTCATGGCATCCTGACACTGATGCTCTGGTAAAATTCTTTTCGTCATCCATAATCACAGAATCCACCGAGTCATTCGTGCCGACTCTTGCACTCACGGATGGCGGAATTGAGCGGCTCGCCATGTTGATTTCACCCAATTCTTCACCTACCAACTCAAGCTCAGAGACCTTATCAAAAAACCAGAAAATGTTCATTCGGGCGGTTCAAAAGAAATTTAAGGCTGACCAAGGATTCTTTGTCAGGAAAGTCACTGCTGCATTGTTCAACTATAGTCAGCAAACAGGGGTTTGTGCCTTTGTTTTTGTTATATATTTTATTCCTTTCTACTATATTTCCTGCCATTTTTGCTTGAGAGAAGTGCATATTACACCCCTCAACTCTAGCCCTAGTCTAAAATACAACCCCCAACTTCAAAACCGTCTAATCTGCAACCTCCAACTCTTAAAACCGTCCAAAATTCAACCCTCCCCTCCCCTTGACCGGTTTTGACCGGGTTTGACCCATTGACTGATGAACAGTAAGTTCGAAAAAAATGAAAATTCAGAAAAAAGTAAAATTTTAGAAACCATTTTTTGCCTCTGGATGAACAGTATTTCAAAAAAAAATTGGGAACAGACTTTTTAAAAAACAAATTCGACTTTTCACCGGTGAACAGTATTAAAAATTCAGTTTTTTTTACATGTACCCGGAGGTAATAAATTGGAAACAAAATTCACCGGGATTTGTTTTTTGAATTACTGTAAAGAGCGTGAACAGTATTCAAAAAAGTAAAAAAACCCAGGAAAATCATTTTTTCACTGCATGAACAGTGACCGAGGGAAAATTTTCGTTCCAAAAGTTCGAACTTTTTTTGAATTACTGTTCGCATGGTGGAAAAGTCGAAATTATTTTTAAAATTTTGTTCCCAACTATTTTTTGAATTTACAAATTTTTTATTTTTATTTTTCTGAATTTTCCATTTTTTTCAAATTTACTGTTCATCAGTCAACGTGTCAGACCCGGTCAAAACCGGTCAAGGGGAGAGGAGGGTTGAATTTTGGCCGGTTTTAAGAGTTGGAGGTTGCAGATTAGACGGTTTTGGAGTTGGAGGTTGTATATTAGACTAGGGCTAGAGTTGAGGGGTGTAATATGCACTTCTCTCTTTTTGCTTAAATGTCCTTTATTGATCTGCTCCCCCTTCTGCCTTGCTGTGTATAGGTGCAATATGAACTTCAGGTGATATGCACTGTGAATCCTGTTGTGGTTGAAGGTACAAGTGTTGCCCTTTTTAAGAAAAATGGCAAATATGAGTATTCTCATATCAACTTTTTGGCAACGCCCAAGGGATCAAACTTCTCTGCCCCTGGTCCAGTACTATTTTTTGCCCAATGTAGCAATGGTGATAAAGATGAGGATGAAAGACCATCCATGTGCGTCCCTGTATCGAGTTCCTGGATATCTGATGGTATACTCTCTTAGCTCTCTTGTCCACACAGTTGGTATCTCATGGTATTTTCCTGCATGGTCTTTGAGTAGTCAATATGAATTGTTTGCCATGCATATGACTACCGGTGCTTCTTTTTCACCTGCAATAGCCTTCCCCTAGCAATTATGATTCCCAAGGATTCATTATTTTTACTAATGCGAATCCTAAGGATTCCACTATGTGGGAAGAATCTTGAACAAACGAGTGCCTCACCATTCTTATTTACAATTCTTCTCATTTATTTTGAACTATAGTTTCCTTTATGCTATGAGTTTCCTTCGATGCATTTGTGTTCACTAGACTTGTCTCGAATAATACTCTTCACATGCACATTTCAGCATTATGTACCTCCAACTCCAAGTAGTCTAAAGTTTTCATGGTACATTTTAAACACAACAATTATCTTACCATGCACAACTCTCTTATGTTTTAATTTTAAAGCTTGAAAGCTAAATCTTGAAGTTTCAACTCAGAAATTTAAGATTTGAAAGTATTATGCATCTGACCATCTGTAAAAGCACTTGTGCTGCTATGTTTTCCCAGTATGTTTGAACGATCTAAGCCTGTGTATTGCCAAATAACTAAGGAGCCCCTAAATAAATAAATAAACAGCTTTCCAAACACTCCTAATGTATTGCCTTTGCTGAGTTCTTTTCCAAATGCTGGCTTATTTCTTAACTTGAGACATGTGGTTTCCTTCCTTCATAGAACTTAAACGTGCTTTGTCCACCTCAAACAAAATATTGAAATAAAATAAATATGCTTTACATACTAGCCCTTGTCACCTCTAACCACCCCTCCCCCTGTCTCGTTCCATGTGTCCTAGCCTTCAGGTATGTGTTCATCACAGGCATGCCATGTACTGCATGCGTGCTGCCTCGCTGCCAGCCAGTTCCTCTGTTGCCCTGCCATCTGCTCCTGATATGTTTCTGACCTTAGTGTGGCCATTTTAGGGGTAAGATTTTTCTGTCATCTCTTCTTGTTGAAAAGGGGCATAGACATACACCTGCCAGTTACATTGATAATTTTCTAGGTTTTTTAGGATACTGGTAGTGCAGCAACGGCATTTATGTTAGGTACAGTTTTTAGTTCCATCAGAACTATTTCTTGCACAGTATGCGACTATCAGACTATGTGAGTCCCAAGGGATGTAAACCGGGTTCTGTTTAATCCTGTTTAAGCCCACTTATCGTTCTAACAGTTCAATAAAGTTCATTTTTTTGGGAAAAATGAATTATCGAGCTAACAAAAGCTAACTAAACTGGCCTTGTGGCGCCTATTATTGCGCCATTTACATCCCTATCCCCAGTCCACATGCTTCAACTTCTTGAACATGTAGATTTCCTCTGTTGGCAAGTACTCAGGACTGTTATTTTTTATGTTTTTTATAAGCATTGGTTTGTTGACATACTCTTTAGATCCATCTTATGCACTTAGCTTTTGTATAGGGATAAAATTTTCTTTTTTCCATGTAAAAGCTAATGATCTACTTACTTTTGTTTGAGGACAGTTCGTTGCTTTAACTGTGAGCACAAGGGGATAAAAATTGTTCATCCATACCATGAAACTTATCATGGGCGTGGTGAGGACTTTGTTGCAATGGCTCGTGGTGATCATAGCATCTGCAATGAAGACCTAATCAGCTCATGTGAATTTCATGCCGATCTGATGTGCACTTTAAAGGAGGATTGGATCTTTTTTGATCCTAACATGGACGGTACAATTGCTGACAAGAATCCCATTGATGACTGCGCTAGGGCAATGAAGAGGTGGAAAAACAGAATCTTTTGACATGGTGCTGCTTGAAAACATGACAGTGAATATCAAGTGGTTTGTTATGACACAAACGACTGACAGAAGAGTATGCGTGCTCCCTCAGAAAAAAAAGAGTCTACGTGCAATGTGGTCTTATATTTTCCTTTCTTTCTCATTAATAGTTAGTGATGCACACTGGTTTGTTTATTGCTCCATCTATGAGCTTCACTTGTTATCTTGCAATCCGTTTGTTTACTCAATTAGTATATTTTTCTGTCAGCACAGGCTCTTCATTAAAAATTCGTTCAGGGTAGTCTGAAATTTGGCAGCAGGGATTCACACAAGGGATTCTGTTAAATACTCGTACAAATATGCAACGATACACCTGTAGAAAAGTGACACCCAGCATACTTTTTCCTGGCTTTGCCTCCGTATTTGTAATACTTGATCAGTGTATTTTATGGTACTCCCTCCGTTCCATAATATAAAAATGTCTTTTTTTCAAGCTAACAAGCTTTAAAACGTTGTTGTATTTTTCAAGCTAACAAGCTCAAAAACTTTCTTATATTATGGAACAGACGGAGTATTTGGTAAGGAAAACTCTTAACTTCAACCGGTTGAAATTTCTCTCGCTTAAGCCACGTGCTAGGGATGACACGTGTCCCACCAACCTGCTCAGCCTTATCTCCTCGTATCCAGCAAGAACCACTCACATTAGATCGATCCCTTTTTCGTCCCCGCACATCTCGCCGTGGATTTGCTGGTCAAGCCATATCCGCCATGACATGCTTCCTCAAACTCCAACCCCTGCAGCCCAAGTTCCACACGCCCGCATCCTGCGCGCAACCATTGTGATGCTGCAACCCCGCGGGGCGACGCTCGGCGCACTCCTGGGACGGAACACGCAGGGGGAGGCGGCTGCTCATCGGTGTTGCCGGCGATGTGATGCGGCGCTTGTTGCCCCGCCGGTGTGGGAATGCAGCAACTCGACCATGGTCGCCGGTGCTGCAACGCATTAACTCATCCACGCCGCCGTGCTGCGATGCAACCTTGTTGGCTCATTGGCAATGTGATGCAACATCGCCGGCTCGCTGATGCTGCATGTCGCCAGCGGCGGAGCTGCAATGGAGCGCTTGTCGGCGGCTTCCCGTGCTCCCGATGCAGCACACTCGCGGGCGGCTCCCTGTGCTGCATCGCAGCGCCCGGCGGCCTCGGAGTTGCCGTGCAGTGCTAGGTGCTCCATTGGAACACCGACGGAGCTGCAATGGAGCTTCGTTGGCGGCTCCCGTGCTCCGATGCAGCGATCGCCGATGCTCTCGGTGCTGCATCGCAACACTCGTCGGCAACTGGATGAAGCGTTTGGTGCTGCTATGGAGCGCTCGCCGCCGGCAATGAAGCATCACCGAACCACTGGAGCATCACCGGGTACGGGAATGGAACATGCTGGAGCTCTCGCCGGAGCTACGTGTGCAGCGCGCGGAGTCGTGGACGGTGTGTTTGCAGCGCACCCGATGCTCAGAGGTGATGCAGGGAGAGATGGCGAGGTCGGGGTTGGACGGGCCGGTGTCGTACTGTGCAGTTCTGCCATCGGGGAATCTAGCGGCCGAAATTACATTGTATATGCGCTAAGATCAGTCGGCAGCCGCCATTTGATAAATAGTTAAGTTTGTTTTATACCATGAATTTATTCTTTTTTTGACAGAATGATTGTAAGCTTCGGCTGCTTTAATGGTAGTCTTTACATTATCTCTATCACTAGTAGTATGGGGAAGGAGTGGACTCTAGGGAGACTACTAACTGATTAAGTAATCAAATTGTTGTATCAATTATTTACTTTAATGGATCATTTTGCCAAACGATATTCTTTAATCTTTTTCTTTAGTTTTGTTTCACTCCTGTAAGAAACTCTTGTATTGTAAGTTGTAAGAAAGAGACATTATACCAACTCAGAATTTCTACTAAAAATGACAAATGGTTAAAAAAAGTTCTATACATAAGAAAATTAGACTTTCTTCCACGGAACTATTCACGGCATATTACACATTTTCCATTTCCTTTTACTTTTACTATAGTCTATTCTTAATATTATTTTTCTTTCCTTCGGTTGGATTCTTTGGTCAAGAATTGCCTTAGATTTTTTTTATTTTGACCTGATTGAAATTAAGTGGATGCAATGAAAACAGAAATTGAATTAGACTACTTAACTATTTCAATCTACTAATCTATTCTATGTAGATTCAAAGATAATATAATAGAAAGAATCTATAGTGTCCTAGAAAGACCTATACAGGAGGCCCATACAGTATAACTGGGTGGGTGCAAAGGTATCAACCCCTTTCCACCACTAAGCTATGCCTTAGTCTGATGAATTTATACAACTTAGGGTCTGTTTGGATGTAAAGTATTTTGGGCGTGTCTAGAACTCATCTAGATGTGAGATAACTATATCATATCTAAGTTGATTTTTGTAGCACTTGTTTTTTTTTGACAAAGTAAGACTTTATTTCTCGGATAATCGCGAGGTCGTTTACAATAAGGTGAGAAATAAAGTCTAGGATAGCCTCTTCCCAAACCTGAGAGGATCTATTAGACAAAGATGCTTTAGCTATACAATTAGCTACACTATTAACTTCCCGAGGGCATTTAGTTACTTCATACTGAGCAAAATCCAAGCCCATCTCCTTACACTCCAAAAGAGTTTTCGAATCCTGCCCAAGGAAAGCTTCAAGGTTAAGAGCTTCAACTGCGTTAGAGCTGTCAGACTCAATGTGTAAGCTGTTGCATCCAATTTTGGCTGCTAGGTAAAAACCATTATGAATAGCTATTAGCTCTGCCGCATCCACTGACACCACATGTGGTATAAACCAAGCAGCCACAACAATAAACTCGCCATGCCGATCTCGTGCTACTACTCCTGTACCTGCAGTCACTGTCTCCACGCTGAAGGATGCATCAACATTAATTTTGACCACTCCTCTCTTCGGCTTGTGCCGCATATGATCACATTTTACCACTGGCTGGTTTGGTGTTAGTGAGCGGATGAAATTTGTTGCTAGAACTTTTATTAATACTGCAGTTTGGTTCGGCGGCCGAACTGTCTCCCTCTTGACCATTTGTTGTCTCTGCCACCAGATATACCAGCTCCCGACAGAAATCAACTCTGCCATAGATAGATTACTTACATTATCATGCTGATCCATGAGGGAAGACATAGTGAAAGATCCTGACCTGTCCTCTAGCACCGCTTTCTGAATTTCTTCTTTTAGCCCCAGCTCACTCCAGATATTCATCGCTCTTTCACAGGTGAACAAGCAATGTTGTGCATCTTCAAACCTATATGACATATCGGACATTGCCTCGTGACCGGTGATGATGACATGTACCTAGGGTAAGGTCCTAGACCTGACCTACATGCCCTACCCAAGGACACTACGCAAGAGGCCAAGACCTACAAAGATAGAAAGAGGATACCGACTGGAATCATCACAGAGGGCAACTCACTCGACAGAAGATCCACTCTGATATCCCACTTCCACTCGACCATCTTTATTCACTCGGAATACAAGATTTCACTCGAAGGACAGAAGACCTAGCGTCACCCCAGGATGGCAACGGTCGGACATTCACTCTGTCGCCATAAAGATCATTAAACACGGGCGTTACCAATAATGTTCGTACCTTTATTCTCATTGAACCCTTGCGTAACTGAGGACTGCGAGGGGTCGGTGTACTCTATATAAGCCACCCCTCCCTTCTTGCACAAGGGTTCGCACTCCCTGTAACTCAACACTCCAATCAACACAAAGCCTCCGCGACACCGAGACGTAGGGCTGTTACCTCCTCCGAGAGGGGCCCGAACTCGTAAATCCGAGTGTACAATCTCGTCGTAGCTAGCCTCTGCCCTCTTCTACGTATCCCCTACCTCTACTGTCAGATCCGTTCCCATGACAGTTGGCACCCACCGTGGGGCAGGAGTCTAAGCGACTTCCGGCGAGGTTGCGATCTTCGATCTCCTTCGACATGGTTTCCGGCGGTGGATTGTCTTTGGGCCGCGAGATCCGTCTCGGCGCGCTCACCTTCATCGCGATGATTCGTCCTGGCTCCAGGAAGCCCCCCTCAACGTCGAGGCGGCGCACTTCCATGCGAGTGCATGCGGTGTCCTCTTGCGACAGCCGTCGACTCGGTATCGGTCGGCTCCCGCGCCGTCTCCCCTCCCTGCTGCTTGCCGCCGTAAGCGATCTGGTCGCTCGTGGCTCCAGCGATGGGTGAAGCACGTGGTGGCTCGTCAGTCGTCCACTCCCCGGATCGCGGCAATTGAGCCCGACGAGTCCTTGTACGGCTTGTTCGATCTGTCGACTAGCCACTCGGATATGCTTTCCGAGTGTGAAAGCAATGATCCCGCCACAAAAGTCCTCATGGTCGGCTCCCAACGCAGCCCACCAGGAGTTCCCCGTGGCGGGGGCGATGGTCCGTCGCACGACAACGGCGAGTACTACCCGCAAGCCCTCACTACAGAACAGAGAGAGGAACTGCAACGCAGGAACAAGCAAACTCTCTAGACCCCCATCATTGGGAGACCGCCGAGGCTCAATGTCGGTGTACAAAAAGAGGGGCGCACTTTTGTACCCCTTTGCCTGTGCACGAGCAGTCAGAGCCGCGCCCGTGGTCACACCAAGCAGAACAGGGGAGGTGAGCCAAGGTAAGACCGAAGCCCAAGATAATCAGAGCAACGCCAAGGCCAAGACCACAAAGAGCAGAGGGACGAAGCAGGTTCCCCCGGCAAGACCCTAGCCGGGGCAGCCTCAGCAGCCCCAGCAAGACCCTTGCCGGGGGAGCTCGCCCCACACCAACAGAGCGAGCCGCCCTTGAGCCCACGGTCCCCAACGCCATCATCCACGTGGGGCCAGGGCTCGGGAAGGCACCTCTGTGGTGGCATGCAGATCTTTGTGAAGACATATTCAAGATCAGATGAGGATTAGAAGACGACGATCCTCGGGAAGGCCACCAGACCCCCGGCAAGGCCCTTGCCGGGGACGACAGCGTGCCACGGCAAGACCCTTGCCGGGCCACCCAGCAAGGCCCTCACCAAGGACACCAGTAGAGCCACCGCCAAGCCCGCGCCAACCAAGTTTCCGCCGTCGTTCGCATGCAGCTGCCAGCTCAACCAGCTGAGCAGGCACCTGCGTGGCAACATGTAGCTCCCGGGCCAACTCACCAAGCGCCTGCATGGAGACATGCAGATCTTCGTGAAGGCTCCACCACCGCGCCACCCCAGCTGCCTGCCTGCCTACATGGCACCGCACGCCTCACTGGCCAGGGCGCGTGTCGAAGCGAGAAGGAGCGGCGACGGACGGGACGGGCCTCGCCCCCGTCCCCGACAAAGCAAGGGGACACCTAAGCTACGCATTAAATGCGTCTTGTCCTGTAATACGAGCGATAAGCTCAGGCACTGTACACCTTTCCACCTCCTGTGTGCCACTGTGGCAGCCCCTTTCGACTATAAAAGGAGGCCCGTGGCATACTGGAGAGGGATTCGGCTCTTTTGAACCACACACTGACCACAGCTAGTTCGAGAGCTCAAGAACTCTCTAAAATACACCCACCAAAGCAGGACTAGGGTTCTACGCATACTCGCGGCCCAAACCTGGGTAAACGATCCTTGTGCTGTCTACTAGCCCTGCTCTTCTCGCAACCCTGTGCCCTGGCAACCGTAGTAGGGATTCTTGTGATCCCATAGGTGTCGTTCCAAACCGACATCTTTGGCGCGCCAGGTAGGGGGCGCAATTGTGAGAATATAGTCTAGTAGTTAGCCTGGCAGTTCTTCGTCGCCATGGCTCCTAAGAAGAAGACGACCACGTCAGTCGGCTCGTTGGGAGCCGAACGGCCCGTGCCGATGCGAGCGGGCAGTGGACCGGTCGCAGACAGGACCCGGGCCGCGGTCCGCGAGCACCAGCATCGCCCTGGTAGTCAGGGCCTGGTGAGCGGCGTCATTCGCGCACCAGACGACCGGCTACACGTCACTGGATCCAAAGACGGAGCTGGGGCCCCCACAGGCAGCGCGGGGCCCTCCAGGGGTGTCGTTGTGCCACCTCCGGGCGGCGCAGCGACCTCCAGGACGCCCACACCGGCGACCAATGCGCGCTCTTCCCATGGTGTGCGCGTCGAGCAGCGTCACTGCGTTGATGACCCTGGGCACCGCCATGGGAAGAGCCCCGTGCGTTGTCCGCAGGATGAAGGGGTTCAGCACGCTCGCCGAAGCGCTGGCGAAAATGGCACGCAACCGCTGGGTCGTAACAGAGCTCCTTCTAACGTAGTTAGAAGTCGAAGCGCGCCGCGATCCACGCAGCTATCGCCGCCGCCCACGCCGGCAGAAGCTTTGGCGCGCGCGCAGCTGCTCCTCGACTTCCCTCCTGCTGCGGAGAAGCTTGACGAGTGGAGGTACACCATCTAGAGCCTCGTCGCCGTCGCCAATAAAGACGATCCGCGACCGGCGGGACCCTCGGGTCGGCGCTCCATCGAGCCACCGCATGCTGGCGCTGGGAGGATCGGGGGAGTTGCGGCCACGGTGCACTCTGTTGGGGATCGTTGCAGAAATTAAAAAATTTCTACGCATCACCAAGATCAATCTATGGAGTAACTAGCAACGAGAGAGAGAAGAGTGCATCTACATACCCTTGTAGATCGCAAGTGGAAGCATTCAAGAGAACGGGGTTGATGGAGTCGTACTCGTCGTGATCCAAATCACCGATGATTCTAGCGCCGAACGGACGGCACCTCCGCGTTCAACACACGTACGGACCGGTGACGTCTCCCACGCCTTGATCCAGTAAGGAGGAGGGAGAGGTTGAGGAAGAGGGCTCCAACAGCAGCACGCCGACGTGGTGGTGATGGAGTGGCAGTACTCCGACAGGGCTTCGCCAAGCTCTTAACGGAGGAGGAGAGGTGTTGGGGAGGGGAGGGGCTGCGCCTTGGATGTTGTGTGCAGCCCTCCCCTCGACCCTCTATTTATGGGGGAAGGGGGAAGGGGGCCGGCCCCCTCTAGATGAGATCTAGAGGGGGGCGGCGGCCAAGGGGAGGGGGCTTGCCCCCCAAGCAAGGGGGCGCCCCCTCTAGGGTTTCCCCCCAACCCTAGGCGCATGGGCCCAAGGGGGGGATGCGCCCAGCCCTCACAGGGCTGGTTCCCTTTCCTCTACGGCCCATGAGGCCCTCCGAGAGAGGTGGCCCCTCCCGGTGGACCCCCAGAACCCCTCCGGTGGCCCCGGTAAATACCGATATGCCCCCGAACCTTTTTGGTGACCGTATGACAACTTCCCATATATAAATCTTCACCTCCAGACTATTCCGGAACTCCTCGTGACGTCCAGTATCTCATCCGGGACTCCGAACAACATTCGGTAATCACATACAAGTCTTCCTAATAAACCTAGCGTCATCGAACCTTAAGTGTGTAGACCCTACGGGTTCGGGAATCACGCAGACATGACAGAGACAGCTCTCCGGCCAATAACCAACAGCGGAATCTAGATACCCATGTTGGCTCCCACATGTTCCACGATGATCTCATCGAATGAACAACGATGTCGAGGATTCAAGTAATCCCGTATACAATTCCCTTTGTCAATCGATACGTTACTTGCCCGAGATTCGATCGTCGGTATCCCAATACCATGTTCAATCTCGTTACCAGCAAGTCACTTTACTCATTCCGTAATGCATGATCCCGTGATCAACCACTTGGTCACATTGAGCTCATTATGATGATGCATTACCGAGTGGGCCCAGAGATACCTCTCCGTCATACGGAGTGACAAATCCCAGTCTCGATTCGTGCCAACCCAACAGACACTTTTGGAGATACCTGTAGTGCACCTTTATAGCCACCCAGTTACGTTGTGATGTTTGGCACACCCAAAGCACTCCTACGGTATCCGGGAGTTGCACAATCTCATGGTCTAAGGAAATGATACTTGACAATAGAAAAGCTCTAGCAGACGAACTACACGATCTTGTGCTATGCTTAGGATTGGGTCTTGTCCATCAGATCATTCTCCTAATGATGTGATCCCGTTATCAATGACATCCAATGTCCATAGTCAGGAAACCATGACCATATGTTGATCAACGAGCTAGTCAACTAGAGGCTCACTAGGGACATGTTGTGGTCTATGTATTCACACATGTATTATGATTTCCGGATAACACAATTATAGCATGAACAATAGACAATTATCATGAACAAGGAAATATAACAATAACCATTTTATTATTGCCTCTAGGGCATATTTCCAACAGTCTCCCACTTGCACTAGAGTAAGTAACCTAGTTACATTGTGATGAATCGAACACCCATAGAGTTCTGGTGTTGATCATGTTTTGCCCGTGGAAGAGGTTTAGTCAACGGATCTGCGACATTCAGATCTGTATGCACTTTACAAATATCTATGTCTCCATCTTGAACATTTTCATGAATGGAGTTGAAGCGACGCTTGATGTGTCTAGTCTTCTTGTGAAACCTGGGCTCCTTGGCAAGGGCAATAGCTCCAGTGTTATCACAGAAGAGAGTCATCGGGCCCGACGCATTGGGAATAACTCCTAGGTCGGTAATGAACTCCTTCATCCAAATTGCTTCATGTGCTGCCTCTGAGGCTGCCATGTACTCCGCTTCATATGTAGATCCCGCCACGACGCTTTACTTGCAACTGCACCAGCTTACTGCCCCACCATTCAAAATAAACACGTATCCGGTTTGTGACTTGGAGTCATCCAGATCTGTGTCGAAACTAGCATCGACGTAACCCTTTACGACGAGCTCTTCGTCACCTCCATAAACGAGAAACGTATCCTTAGTCCTTTTCAGGTACTTCAGGATATTCTTGACCGCTGTCCAGTGTTCCATGCCGGGATTACTTTGGTACCTTCCTACCAAACTTACGACAAGGTTTACATCAGGTCTGGTACACAGCATGGCATACATAATAGACCATATGGCTGAGGCATAGGGGATGACACTCATCTTTTCTCTATCTTTTGCCGTGGTCGGGCTTTGAGCCGAGCTCAATTTCACACCTTGCAATACAGGCAAGAACCCCTTCTTGGACTGATCCATATTGAACTTCTTCAATATCTTATCGAGGTATGTGCTTTGCGAAAGACCTATGAGGCGTCTCGATCTATCTCTGTGGATCTTGATGCCTAATATGTAAGCTGCTTCTCCAAGGTCCTTCATTGAAAAACACTTATTCAAGTAGACCTTTATGCTCTCCAAGAGCTCTATATCATTTCCCATCAACAGTATGTCATCCACATATAATATGAGAAATGCTACAGAGCTCCCACTCACTTTCTTGTAAACGCAGGCTTCTCCATAAGTCTGCATAAACCCAAACGCTTTGATCATTTCATCAAAGCGAATGTTCCAACTCCGAGATGCTTGCACCAGCCCATAGATGGAGCGTTGGAGCTTGGATACCTTGTTAGCATTCTTAGGATCGACAAAACCTTCTGGTTGCATCATATACAATTCTTCCTTAAGAAAGCTGTTAAGGAATGCCGTTTTGACGTCCATTTGCCATTTCTCGTAATAGTAGAATGCAACAATTGCTAACATGATTCGGACGGACTTCAGCTTCGCTACGGGTGAGAAGGTCTCATCGTAGTCAACCCCTTGAACTTGTCGATAACCTTTAGAGACAAGTCGAGCTTTATAGATGGTAACATTACCATCCACGCCCGTCTTCTTCTTAAAGATCCATTTATTTTCTATCGCTCGCCGATCATCGGGCAAGTCTATCAAAGTCCATACTTTGTTTTCATACATGGATCCTATCCCGGATTGCATGGCTTCAAGCCATTTGTTGGAATCTGGGCCCGCCATCGCTTCTTCATAGTTCGAAGGTTCACCGTTGTCTAACAACATGATATCCAGGACAGGGTTGCCATACCATTCTGGTGTGGAACGTGTCCTCGTGGACCTACGAAGTTCAGTAGCAGCTTGATCCGAAGTACCTTGATCATCATCATTAACTTCCTCTCTAGTCGGTGCAGGCACCACAGGAACATCTTCCTGAGCTGCGCTACTTTCTGCTTCAAGAGGCAGTACTTCATCAAGTTCTACTTTCCTCCCACTTACTTCTTTCGAGAGAAACTCTTTCTCTAGAAAGAATCCGTTCTTGGCAACAAAGATCTTGCGTTCGGATCTGAGGTAGAAGGTATACCCAATGGTTTCCTTAGGGTATCCTATCAAGACGCATTTTTCCGACTTGGCTTCGAGCTTTTCAAGTTGAAGTTTCTTGACATAAGCATCACATCCCCAAACTTTTAGAAACGACAGCTTAGGTTTCTTTCCAAACCATAATTCATACGGTGTCGTCTCAACGGATTTTGGCGGAGCCCTATTTAAAGTTAATGCGGCAGTCTCTAAAGCATAGCCCCAAAATGAGAGCGATAGATCGGTAAGAGACATAGATCGCACCATATCCAACAGAGTGCGATTACGACGTTCGGACACACCATTTTGCTGAGGTGTTCCAGGCGGCGTGAGTTGTGAAACGATTCCACATTTCCTTAAGTGTGTGCCAAATTCGTGACTCAAATATTCCCCTCCACGATCTGATCGCAAGAACTTTATTTTCCTGTCACGTTGATTTTCAACCTCACTCTGAAATTCCTTGAATCTTTCAAAGGTCTCAGACTTGTGTTTCATTAAGTAGACATACCCATATCTACTTAAGTCATCAGTGAGGGTGAGGACATAACGATAGCCACCGCGAGCCTCAATGCTCATTGGACCGCACACATCAGTATGTATGATTTCCAATAAGTTGGTTGCTCGCTCCATTGTTCCGGAGAACTGAGTCTTGGTCATTCTGCCCATGAGGCATGGTTCGCACGTGTCAAATGATTCGTAATCAAGAGACTCCAAAAGTCCATCTGCATGGAGCTTCTTCATGCGTTTGACACCAATGTGACCAAGGCGGCAGTGCCACAAGTATGTGGGACTATCATTATCAACCTTACATCTTTTGGTATTCACACTATGAATATGTGTAACATCACGTTCGAGATTCATTAAGAATAAACCATTGACCAGCGGGGCATGACCATAAAACATATCTCTCGTATAAATAGAACAACCATTATTCTCGGATTTAAATGAGTAGCCATCTCGTATTAAACGAGATCCTAATACAATGTTCATGCTCAATGCTGGTACTAAATAACAATTATTGAGGTTTGAAACTAATCCCGTAGGTAAATGTAGAGGTAGCATGCCGACGGCGATCACATCGACCTTGGAACCATTCCCGACGCGCATCGTCACCTCGTCCTTCGCTAGTCTCCGCTTATTCCGCAGCTC
The DNA here is from genome assembly GCA_032464435.1 of Aegilops umbellulata. Classification (NCBI taxonomy): domain Eukaryota; kingdom Viridiplantae; phylum Streptophyta; class Magnoliopsida; order Poales; family Poaceae; genus Aegilops; species Aegilops umbellulata. Next base: position 327,671,607 of record CP136056.1, on the reverse strand, counting down.
CTGTTTTGAGTTACAAATATGAGCAACCGCACCGGTATCAAATACCTAGGAGCTACTACGAGTACTGGTAAGGTACACATCAATAACATGTATATCACATATACCTTTGGTGTTGCCGGCCTTCTTGTCCGCTAAGTACTTGGGGCAGTTTCGCTTCCAGTGACCACTTCCCTTGTAATAAAAACACTCAGTCTCAGGCTTGGGTCCATTCTTTGGCTTCTTCACGGCAGCTTGCTTGCCGGGCGTGGCAACTCCCTTGCCGTCTTTCTTGAAACCCTTTTTACCCTTGCCTTTCTTGAACTTAGTGGTTTTATTCACCATCAACACTTGATGTTCCTTTTTGATTTCCACCTCTGCTGATTTCAGCATCGAATAATCCTCAAGAATGATTTTCTCCATCCCCTGCATATTGAAGTTCATCACAAAGCTCTTGTAGCTCTGTGGAAGCGACTGAAGGATTCTGTCAATGACCGCATCATCCGGGAGATTAACTCCCAGCTGAGACAAGCGGTTGTGAAACCCAAACATTTTGAGTATGTGCTCGCTGACGGAACTATTCTCCTCCATCTTACAACTGTAGAACTTGTCGGAGACTTCATATCTCTCGACCCGGGCATGAGCTTGGAAAACCATTTTCAGCTCTTGGAACATCTCATATGCTCTGTGCTGCTCGAAACGCTTTTGGAGCCCCGGTTCTAAGCTGTAGAGCATGCCGCACTGAACCAGGGAGTAATCATCAACACGGGTCTGCCAAGCGTTCATAACGTCTTGGTTTGCTGGGGCTGGTGCTTCACCTAGCGGTGCTTCAAGGACATATGCTTTCTTGGCAGCTATGAGGATGATCCTCAAGTTTCGGACCTAGTCCGTATAGTTGCTACCATCGTCTTTCAGCTTGGTTTTCTCTAGGAACGTGTTGAAGTTGAGGGCAACATTAGCGTGGGCCATTTGATCTGCAAGACATATTGTAAAGATTTTAGACTAAGTTCATGATAATTAAGTTCATCTAATCAAATTATTTAATGAACTCCCACTCAGACAGACATCCCTCTAGTCATCTAAGTGATACATGATCCGAGTCAACTAGGCCGTGTCCGATCATCACGCGAGACGGACTAGTCATCATCGGTGAACATATTCATGTTGATCGTATCTTCTATACAACTCATGTTCGACCTTTCGGTCTTCCGTGTTCCGAGGCCATGTCTGTACATGCTAGGCTTGTCAAGTCAACCTAAGTGTATCGCGTGTGTAAATCTGGCTTACACTCGTTGTATTCGAACGTTAGGATCTATCACACCCGATCATCACGTGGTGCTTCGAAACAACGAACCTTCGCAACGGTGCACAGTTAGGGGGAACACTTTCTTGAAATTATTGCGAGGGATCATCTTATTTAAGCTACCGTTGTTCTAAGCAAATAAGATGTAAAACATGATAAACATCACATGCAATCAAATAGTGACATGATATGGCCAATATCATTTTGCTCCTTTTGATCTCCATCTTCGGGGCGCCATGATCATCATCGTCACCGGCTTGACACCATGATCTCCATCATCGTGTCTTCATGTAGTTGTCTCGTCAACTATTACTTCTACTACTATGGCTAACGGTTTAGCAATAAAGTAAAGTAATTACATGACGTTTATGTTGACACGCAGGTCATAAATAAATCAAGACAACTCCTATGGCTCCTGCAGGTTGTCATACTCATCGACATGCAAGTCGTGATTCCTATTACAAGAACATGATCAATCTCATACATCACATATATTATTCATTACATCCTTTGGCCATATCACATCACACGGCATATGCTGCAAAAACAAGTTAGACGTCCTCTAATTGTTCTTGCAAATTTTTACGTGGCTGCTATAGGTTTCTTACCTACGCCAAAAGCACAACGTGATATGCCAATTTCTATTTACCCTCCATAAGGACCCTTTTCATCGAATCCGATCCGACTAAAGTGGGAGAGACAGACACCCGCTAGCCACCTTATGCAACTAGTGCATGTCAGTCGGTGGAACCTGTCTCATGTAAGTGTACGTGTAAGGTCGGTCCGGGCCGCTTCATCCCATGATGCCACCGAATCAAGATAAGACTAGTAACGGCAAGTAAATTGACAAAATCGACGCCCACAACAACTTGTGTTCTACTCGTGCATAGAAACTACGCATAGACCTAGCTCATGATGCCACTGTTGGGGATCGTTGCAGAAATTAAAAAATTTCTACGCATCACCAAGATCAATCTATGGAGTAACTAGCAATGAGAGAGAGAAGAGTGCATCTATATACCCTTGTAGATCGCGAGCGGAAGCGTTCAAGAGAACGGGGTTGATGGAGTCGTACTCGTCGTGATCCAAATCACCGTTGATCCTAGCACCGAACGGACGGCACCTCCGCGTTCAAAACACGTACGGACCGGTCACATCTCCCACGCCTTGATCCAGTAAGGAGGAGGGAGAGGTTGAGGAAGAGGGCTCCAACAGCAGCACGACGGCGTGGTGGTGATGGAGTGGCAGTACTCCGACAGGGCTTCACCAAGCTCTTAATGGAGGAGGAGAGGTTTTGGGGAGGGGAGGGGCTGCGCCTTGGATGTTGTGTGTAGCCCTCCCCTCGACCCTCTATTTATAGGGGAAGGGGGCAGGGGGCCGGCCCCATCTAGATGAGATCTAGAGGGGGGCGACAGCCAAGGGGAGGGGGCTTGCCCCCCAAGCAAGGGGGCGCCCCTCTAGGGTTTCCCCCCAACCCTAGGCGCATGGGCCCAAGGGGGGATGCGCCCAGCCCTCCAAGGGCTGGTTCGCTTTCCTCTACGGTCCATGAGGCCCTTCGAGAGAGGTGGCCCCTCCCGGTGGACCCCGGAACCCCTCCGGTGGCCCCGGTACAATACCGATATGCCCCCGAACCTTTCCGGTGACCGTATGACAACTTCCCATATATAAATCTTCACCTCCGGACTATTCCGGAACTCCTCGTGACGTCCAGGATCTCATCCGGGACTCCGAACAACATTCGGTAATCACATACAAGTCTTCCTAATAACCCTAGCGTCATCGAACCTTAAGTGTGTAGGCCCTATGGGTTCGGGAATCACGCAGACATCACCGAGACAGATCTCTGGCCAATAACCAACAACGGGATCTAGATACCCATGTTGGCTCCCACATGTTCCACGATGATCACATCGAATGAACCACGATGTTGAGGATTCAAGTAATCCCGTATACAATTCCCTTTGTCAATCGGTACGTTACTTGCCCGAGATTCGATCATCGGTATCCCAATACCTCGTTCAATCTCGTTACCAGCAAGTCGCTTTACTCGTTCCGTAATGCATGATCCCGTGATCAACCACTTGGTCACATTGAGCTCATTATGATGATGCATTACCGAGTGGGCCCAGAGATACCTCTCCGTCATACGGAGTGACAAATCCCAGTCTCGATTCGTGCCAACCCAACAGACACTTTTGGAGATAGCAGTAGTGCACCTTTATAGCCACCCAGTTACGTTGTGACGTTTGGCACACCCAAAGCACTCCTACGGTATCCGGGAGTTGCACGATCTCATGGTCTAAGGAAATGATACTTGACAATAGAAAAGCTCTAGCAGACGAACTACACGATCTTGTGCTATGCTTAGGATTGGGTCTTGTCCATCAGATCATTCTCCTAATGATGTGATCCCGTTATCAATGACATCCAATGTCCATAGTCAGGAAACCATGACCATCTGTTGATCAACGAGCTAGTCCACTAGAGGCTCAGTAGGGACATGTTGTGGTCTATGTATTCACATATGTATTACGATTTCTGGATAACACAATTATAGCATGAACAATAGACAATTATCATGAACAAGGAAATATAATAATAACCATTTTATTATTGCCTCTAGGGCATATTTCCAACACACTCTCCTCCTCCTCGCCAGCCGCCGCGAGTGTCGGCCCGTCGTGACGACGCTTGTGATAACATCTCCATCACGTCGTTCGACTCGCGGACCCTCCGCGACCAGCGCCAGGTCCTACGAGAACGAGCTCACGAAGACGCTCGAACCACCGTCGAGCGCCGGCGCGAAATGCGCCGCCATTCGGACAAGCGGGCGGGAACCGGTATGGACCACCCGACACTGGGGGGCTCCGGCGGCCTACCTTACGAGGTGGGCTGCCCGGTCTTTACCCGTGAGCTGCGGCAGTTCCAGTGGCCGTCCCACCCCACGTTCAAGCCCGGCGTCGGCGAGAAGTACACTGGCAAGACCCATCCGTCTGAGTTCCTCAACATCCACACCATCGCGATGCAGGCTGCTGGGGCTTGCGATGGCAAGGTGCTTGCCAACTATTTCCCGCTGGCGCTCAAGCCCAATGTGATGTCTTGATTGATGCACTTGCCGGTGGATTCCATTTCTTCTTGGTCGGATCTGTGCCATGAGTTCGTTGGCGCCTTCACAGGAGGCCACCAAGCTCATGGCCAGGCCATTGATCTGCATATCATTCCCCAGAAGGAAGGGGAGACCCTGCGCAAGTACACCCAGAGATTCAGCCGGGTGCAGTACAACATCCCCGATGTTCATCCCGCCGCTGTGATTAGCGTGTTCCACTAGAACATGCGCAATCGCAAGATGCGCGAGGATCTCGCGATGACCAAGGTTAAGGATGTGGCCGAGCTCTATGTTCTGGCCGATAGATGTGCCCGGGCTGAAGAGGGAAGGAAGTACCCCGGGGAAGACGCCGGCACGGAAACCGACTCTACCGATGACGACGCCGCTACCCCGACGAAGAAGGGTCAGCGTCGCAACAGGAAACGCAAGGGCAAGGCCGTGCTTGCCGTTGAGGGATCTGACGACACCGGTACCGGCGAGAAGGTCAAGGCAGGCACTCCCGACAAGGAGATTGCCGGGTGCGCTGCCTGCCGGGCCTTGGCGGCTACCGACAAGCCAGGGAGCTCTGGCAAGCAATACTGCAAGATCCACCGCACCAAGGGCCACGACCTCCAGAACTGTCGACAAGTCGAGATGCTTGCTGAGAAGCAAAAGGCTGAGTACGAGAGGGGGGACAAGGAGAAGGACCAGGACGGTGCTGAGGGATCTGGCAAGAAGCGTGGCGGCCAAGGAAGCCGCCCCGGCAAAGACAACCGGCAAGAGAGGCCCGCCCGGGGCCGTGACAAGAAACAAGAAGACGATGACCACGATGAGGACGACGAGTCTGGTGGGCAAGGGTTCCAGAAGGCTACAGAGGCCATGTGCGTTGATGGCGGCGCCTCGCTGCATACTTCTCACCGCCAGCTCAAGCAGTGGTCGCGTGAGATTACAGCAGCGGAGCCGTCGTTCGACGCTCAGAAGCCACTGAAATGGTCCAGCACGCCCCTCATCTTTGACACCGAGGACCACCCTGAACGCACTACCGCGGTCGGGTGTTTGCCATTGTTGGTCTCACCAACAATACGCAACCTCAGGGTGAACAAGATGTTGGTTGACGGCGGGGTCGGCCTAAACCTGATCTCGCCTGTCGTGATCAAAAGATTGCAAATCCCTGATGGGGACCTCGAGGAAACGGGCACGTTTCAAGGGGTCAATCCGGGGAGGAGCCAGCCGAAGGGGAAGGTCACACTGCCCGTGATGTTTGGAGGAGAGTTGAACTACAGGACGGAGAGGATCATCTTCGACGTGGCCGGCGGGCCGGTCCTGATTCCCTGCGCCTCCGGTGGCTGGATTGGCCGAGCGGGGCGGCCGAGCCCTGACCCCGCCCCTTTATAAAGAGGGGGAAGGGGGATGGCGTCCCGCATTCTTCTGTCATCTATCTCCTCTTGCTTCCGCTTCTTCCTTTCAATCGCCATGGAGAAAGGGAACCTGGGTCCCTCGACGGCCCGGTTTCCCGCCTCCACCGCTTGCCACCCCAGGCGCATGAGGGACGCGTGGCGGACGTGCAGAACTGAGGGGACGGGTGAAGCGACCTCTCCCCACCCCGTGATCATGGGGAGTGGACGCCTTGAAGACCGCGACCCAGCCCCGTTCAGTAAATGAGCCACCACCTAGCTGGCTGCCCCCATGCGCGGCCCGTCAAGCAGAAGGTCAGAAAGCAGGCTCTGGAGAGGCAAGAGTTCATCACAGAGGAGATCAAGAAGTTGGAAGCGGCAGGGTTGGTGAGAGGAGTGCTCCACCCGACGTGGTTGGCCAATCCGGTAGTGGTGCGCAAGGCGAATGGGAAGTGGAGGCTGTGTATTGATTACACAGATATCAATAAGGCTTGTCCTAAGGACCCCTTCCCGTTGCCGCGCATCGACCAGATTGTTGACTCCACAGCCGGGTGTGATCTGTTATCATTCCTCGACGCCTACTCAGCCTACCACCAGATCTTCATGACAAGAGAGGATGAAGAGAAGACATCATTCATCACCCCATGTGGTACGTATTGCTTTTTACGGATGCCTTTCGGGTTGAAGAGTGTTGGCTCAACGTTCGCAAGAGCAGTCCAAATTGGTTTTGAACCTCAGCTCCATAGAAATATGGAGGCATACATGGATGACATAGTGGTCAACCAAGGACGGGCCAACTCTTGTGCAAGATCTGGAAGAGACATTTGCCAACCTGCACAAGATCAACCTCAAGCTGAACCCTGAGAAGTGTGTCTTCGGCATTCCATCTGACAAGCTTCACGGGTTCTTTGTGTCGCAGCGCGGGATCGAGGCAAACCCAGACAAGATCAAGGCTATTGAGCAGATTGAGGTGCCCAAGCAGATCAAGGATGTGCGTCGGCTCACCGGCTGCGTTGCTGCCATGAGCCGATTCATCTCCAAGTCCGCCGAGCGCGCCCTTCCTTTCTTCAAAATCTTGAAGAAGGCAGGCCCAATGGAATGGACCCCAGAAGCCGAGACAGCATTGTAGGATCTGAAGAAATGCCTTTCCTCCACGCCAATACTGGTTGCGCCTAAACCACAAGAGTCGCTGCTGCTGTATCTGGCGGCGGCGAATCAAGTGGTCAGCGCCGCGCTAGTGGCACAGAGGGAGGTCAACGAGGAGGCAGTGACGGCGGCAGAACCAGTGGATGGAAGCCCAAGATTCCCCCAGCAGGGCCTGGTGCCGGCAAGGCGAGGCCCCCGGCGGAGTCTGATGCCACCGAGGCAGTGCCCGCGCAATCAAGTGAGGTGGTGCAGAAGAAGAAGATGATGCAGCACCCGGTTTACTTTGTCAGCTCCCTCTTGCAGGGAGCTAGATTGAGGTACTCCGGTGTGCAGAAATTGCTCTTCGGCCTCCTTATGGCCTCGAGGAAGCTGCGTCATTACTTCCAAGCCCACGAGATCACTGTCGTCACCCAGCTCCCTTTGCAACGGATACTGCATAACCCGGATGCGACTGGAAGGATTGTGGAATGGGCCTTGGAGTTGTCAAGCTTTGGTTTAAAGTTTGAGAGCACCTCGACAATTCAGAGCAGAGTCTTGGCGGAGTTCATTGCAGAATGGACCTCGACGCCTGACGAAGAAATCTAAGAGACCACTCTCCCCGGCAAGGAAGCAGACCGCGACTGGATCATGTACTTTGATGGGGCTTTCTCACTGCAAGGCGCCGGTGCCGGTGTGCTGCTCGTCACACCCACCGGAGAGCACCTCAAGTACGTGATCCAGATGCACTTCCCCAGGGAGATGTCCACCAACAACACTGCTGAGTACGAGGGATTGCTTGCCGGTCTCAGGATCGCGGCAGACCTCAGGGTTAAGAAGCTCATCGTCAGGGGTGACTCGCAGCTCGTTGTCACACAGGTCAACAAGGATTATCAGAGCCCATTGATGGAAGCTTACGTAGATGAGGTCAGGAAGCTGGAGGAACACTTTGACGGTATCCAAGCGGAGCACATCCCCCGAGAGGAGAACGACATCGCCGAATACCTGTCAAAGCGTGCCGCATTCAAGCTACCTGTGGAACCAGGTACCTTTTTCCTCCGGTTAACTCAACCATCCGTCAAACCATCAGCAGGGCAGAACAAGCGGAGGAAGTCAGGTCCCGGCAAGTACTTTCCTACTGAGCCCCCTGGGGCTGCCGGCAAGGGTGCTGCCGCGGACGCTGAGCCTGCCCAAGAGCAACTGGCTCTGGCAGGGCATCAAGCCCTGGCCGTAGAGACAGCCACTCCCATGGCGTAAGAAATGCCTTTGGTCCTTGCCATCGAGCCCCAGGCTCCGGCATGGGCGTAGCATACCGTCCAATTCCTCCAAACAGGGGAGCTTCCTGAGGAGCAGGAAGAAGCGGAAAAAGTAGCCCGTCGGTCCGCCCTGTACCAGTTCGTCGATGACGTCCTATACCGGAGAAGGCCGAACGGTGTGAAATTGAAGTGCATCCCCCGGGAGGAAGGACTAGAGCTGTTGGCGGAGATACATGGAGGCATATGTGGCTCCCACATAGGGTCGAGGGCCCTTGCCGGGAAGGCGTTCCAGCAAGGTTTCTTCTGGCCCACCGCCCTCTAGGATGCAACGGCACTAGTAACCAAGTGTGAAGCGTGTCGGTTCCATTCAAAAAAGCTTCATCAACCAGCTCAAGCCCTTCAAACAATCCCTCTCTCTTGGCCATTCTCGGTCTGGGGGCTCGATATACTAGGCCCTTTCCCCCGCTCTGTCGGGGGCTTTGAGTACTTGTACGTTGCGATCGACAAGTTCACAAAGTGGCCGGAGGTGGAAGCGGTGAGAAAGGTGACTGCTCAATCAGCTGTCAAGTTTTTCGAGGGACTGTTCTGCCGTTTTGGTGTACCAAACAGAGTCATCACCAAAAATGGCACACAGTTCACGAGCCACACCTTCATGCAATACATTCAAGACCACGACAGCAAGGTCTGTTTTGCTTCCGTGGCACACCCACGGAGCAACGGCCAAGCAGAGAGGGCAAATGCTGAAGTGTTGCGAGGCCTAAGGACAAAGACTTTTGACAAGATGCGCAAGAGCGGAAGGCGCTGGATTGATGAATTGTCGGTGGTTCTTTGGTCGATCAGGACGACACCAAATCGAGCCACCAGCCAGACACCTTTTGCCCTGGTCTACGGGGCAGAAGCAGTTCTCCCCACGGAACTCATATACGGGTCACCTTGAGTGCTCACTTATGATGAGCTTGAGCAAGAGCAGTTGCGCCAAGATGACGCGACGCTCTTTGAGGAAGATTGTCTTCGGGCGGCTGTGAGAGCAGCGTGCTACCAGCAAGCCTTGCGCCGCTACCATAGCCGCAAGCTTCATGCCTGAAGCTTTGAGGAAGGCGACCTTGTTCTTCGGCACGTTCAGTCAGCCAAGAATGCCAACAAGTTTACGCCGAAGTGGGAAGGCCCTTATCGGGTAATACGAGTCACCAGGCCCGATGCAGTCTGCCTGGAGACCGAAGATGCTATCCCAGTGAGCAACTCCTGGAACATCGAGCATCTTCGCAAGTTTTAACCATAAGGCACGGTTGCCGGGCCTCTCGGCAAGCCACCTTTTGTACAAGCTTTGCCAGCAAGGCATGTAACCCTTGGTACAAAGCCAGGCGTGGGCCCTGAGCATAAATAAATGAAGCGCTGGCGCCCTAAGTCATAGCATGCATGCTAGGTCGAGTCTCTTCCTTGGTTAGGGTTGATAGTGCTCAGCAGCGATTAACCCCTAGCTTAGAGGTCGAGTGCGCGTCTATCTGTTCTCTTCTGTCCTCCTTTGGTTCGCAGGGCACATGAGCACTTCTGCCGGGCTACTTGGAAGAAAGAAAACGGATTGGCGTCCTAACCCCGGCAAACCAGAGTTGCCGGGGGCTGCAAGCACAAGGATCCAACCACAGCAAGATGAAATTGCCGGGGGTTGCAAATCCAGATAAGTCTTTTATCCTCTGTCATGCATTTCGGAACAAGACTGGGGCATGTGAAACCTCGTTTTTATCTCTAGGCTGTCGTGCTCCCCTTTTTCCTATACCTAAGGATTATTTCCCGGGTCCGGATTTGGTTGTAGCCGCGGTGGCAAGGAGGTAGAACAAGGAGCCTAAAGCCCACTTCATCCCTGCCTCCGCCAAGAGCGCGAGAACGGTCGAGTGGAGTGGGGGGATGGCAAGGCCTGTTGCCGGGCAAAAAGCATTTATCTTAAACAATAACAAGGATTCACTCCTTGTCGCGAGATTTACCCATGAACGAAAAGCCCGGCAAGCATCCCTTTTTCATTAAAAACATCCCATACAGGTACAGTTCGTACGAAATGAAAAACATGAGCAAGGGGATTACAAGTTCTAAATTTAACAAAGGCCCGCAGGCTTACTAATTAAAAAAGAGATAAGATGCCTGTAATCCCTTTCTTGTCCCTCTCCTCAGGAGGCAGGTCAAGGAGGCGAGAGGGCAAAAGGGGCGCCTAGGCGAGCTACAAGCAGCAGAAATCACCAAGAGAACACCTCGGTGGCCGCCCACGGGTGGGCCGGTGATGACGGTGCCGGGAAAGGAGCTGGAAGACGAGGCGGCAGGACCGGCAATACGCGATGAAGGCATCGGTGCCTGCATACTCCGAGTTGACGGCCTTGCCGCCCACCCTCTTCCTCTTCCGCAGCCTCCCGACGCCAGCCGCCCAAGGAGACGGCCCCGAGAAGTTCAAGGAGCTGGCCCCACCCCCGGCAAAACCCTGCCGGAGGAGTTGCCAGGTGCAGATGATGTTGCTGCCGCACCCGCCCAGGTGCGGGGTGTCCGACGCCTAGTCGGACTCATCCCCGTCATCTGCCCCGCTGTCCTCCTCATCACTCTCGCTCGAGGAAGAGCTTCCATCATTGGAATCTCCATCAGAGGAGCTCTCCACACAGCACTTCAGGCGAGTCCCGAAGTCTTCGAAGACCTTGACGGAGAGCAGGCCGTCCTCCATCAATTTGAAGTAGAGGACGAGCCCTCCATCAGGCTGTGGATGCGAGCGAACGTCTTCCACCCACGACGGAGGTACATGACCCGAGGAGCCGGGAAGTCGACGTCGACCCGCGTGCCCCCATTCCCACAACCCCTCATGTGCAATCTGAGGGATTGGGGCCGGTCACGCTCCATCTCCCGAGCAAACGGGGCGGGAAGACGGAGACGGTGACGCGGAGGCCGGCGCAGCCGGATGAAGAACTCGCGGGGCTGGTCTCCAACATGGCCTTCCATCGGGAAAGGCACCATTGGCGGGGGCGAAGCCGGCGCGCCGCCCCGTCCTCCTCTTCCCCGAGCACTACGACCTCTGCCCCAGCCTCACCCCCTCCCCCTTCCCCTCGCGGCCGGTTCCACCACCACAGGCTCAGGAGGAGGAGGGACGCGCTGTCGAGCGGCGACCCTCGCCGCCACCGTCGAGGGACCCAGGTTCCCTTTCTCCATGGCGAGTGAAAGGAAGAAGCGGAAGCAAGAGGCGATAGATGACAGAAGAATGCGGGAAGCCATCCCCCCTTCCCCCTCTTTATAAAGGGGCGGGGTCGGGGCTCGGCCGCCTCGCTCGGCCAATCCAGCCACCGGAGGCGCAAGGAATCAAGACCGGCCCGCTGCCCCAACCAGCGACGGCCCGGTTTCCCGCCTCCACCGCTTGCCACCCCAGGCGCATGAAGGACGCGTGGCGGACGTGCAGAACTGAGGGGACGGGTGAAGCGACCTCTCCCCACCCCGTGATCGTGGGGAGTGGACGCCTTGAAGACCGCGACCCAACCCCGTTTAGTAAATGAGCCGCGCCTCCACGCCTTCCTCTTTTTACGGGGAAGGCGCGAGCCGCCTCTTTACTGCGATATGACGCATGCGTGTGGAAACCGCCCCACGCATGCCGCCCACGTCACGCACACCCCTCCATGTCGCGCAACGTGCGGGTCCTGGGAAGCAAAGCGCGTGAAAAGTTTTACCGCGGTAAAAACCGCCCCACTTGCCCGCGCACCGTTTTGGGCCTGGCCCAAACAACGTGTTGCGCCTATGTGTGGCCCAGGCCCGGGGGCTCCTGTCGGTGTACAAAAAAAGGAGCGCACTTTTGTACCCCTTTACCTGTGCACGGGCAGTCAGAGTCGCGCCCGCGGTCACACCAAGCAGAACAAGGGAGGTGAGCCAAGGTAAGACCGAAGCCCAAGTGATAACCCACAAGTATAGGGGATCAATTGTAGCCTCTTTCGATAAGTAAGAGTGTCGAACCCAACGAGGAGATAAAGGTAGAACAAATATTCTGTCACGCCCAAGATGCGACCCTATCCTAAAGGAACTCGAAGGTCCCACCAAGGATAGAAGCGCATCTTGAAGACGCTTTTGCAAGGTGGATATCATTACATCAATATTACATAATTGTGGGGATACATACAAGGCATACAAATGCCGCAAGGATACATCAATACATCATATACAAGATCAACATCCGACTACGGATGAAACATAAACAAAAACTCAAACAATATCCACCCTGCTAGCCCAGGCTGCCGACCAGGAACCTATCCCTCAATCGAAGAAGAAGCAGAAGAAGAACCCCAACACAAATAAACATCGCTCTCACGTCATGATCATCGCATAACCTGTACCTGCAACTAGTGTTGTAGTAATCTGTGAGCCACGAGCACTCAGCATCCCATTACCATGGGTATCAAGACTAGCAAAGCTTAATGGGAAAGGAAGGGGTAAACTGGTGAGGTTGCAGCAGCGACTAAGCAATGTATGGTGACTAACTTACGCAAATAAGAGCAAGAAGAGAAGCAAAGTCAGCGGTCGTCAACTAGTAATGATCAAGAAGTGATCCTGAACTCCTACTTACGTCAAACATAACCCAGAAACCGTGTTCTCCTCTCGAACATCCCCAAAAAGAGACACTCATGGTTACACACACGGTTGGTGCATTTTAGGAGAGTTTACTTCAAGTTTGCTACAACCGGATATCAACAAATTCCCATCTGCCACATAACCGCGGGGACGGCTTTCGAAAGTTCAAAACCCTACAGGGGTGTCCCAACTTAGCCCATGATAAGCTCTCGCGATCAACGAAGGATATTCCTTCTCCCGGGAAGACCCGATCAGTCTTGGAATCCCATTTACAAGACATTTCGACAATAGTAAAACAAGACCAGCAAGACCGCCCGCTGTGCTGACAAATCCCGATAGGAGCTGCACATATCTCGTTCTCAGGGCACACCGGATAAGCTAAGCGTACAGGTACCAACGTAACCCAAGTTGCCAAGGGACGGTCCCGCACAGTGCTCTAGTTTGGACCAACACTCAGAGGAGCACTGGCCCGGGGGGGGGGGGTAAAATAAAGATGACCCTCGGGAGCGCGACTCCCAAGGGAAAAAGGCTTAGGTGAGGCAAATGGTAAAACCAAGGTTGGGCCTTGCTGGAGGAGTTTTATTCAAAGCGAAATGTCAAGGGGGTCCCATAAATCACCCAACCGCGTTAGGGACGCAAAATCCGGGAACATAACACCGATATGACGGAAACTAGGGCAGCAAGAGTGGAACAAAACACCAGGCATAAGGCCGAGCCTTCCACCCTTTACCAAGTATATAGATGCATTAATAATATAAGAGATATTGTGATATCCCAACATAAACATAAACCAACATGGAGCAATCTTCATCTTCACCTGCAACTAGCAACGCTATAAGAGGGGCTGAGCAAAAGCGGTAACATAGCCAATCAACGGTTTGCTAGGAAGGGTGACAAATGTTAGAGGTTCATGGCAATTTGGGAGGCTTGATAAGCAAGTGGTAGGTAACGCGGCAAAGCGATAGAACGAATCAACTAGCATAGCAATGATAGTAGTGAGATCCAAGGTGACGGTCATCTTGCCTGAAATCCCGCAAGGAAGAAGAATGAGTCCATGAAGAAGATGAAGCCACGAAGACGAACCAAGCGTAGACGAACGAATCCTCACGATCGCAATGAAACGGGAACTATCGAGAAGAAGCACACAACATGGTAAACACACCACACATGAACAAGGCATGATGCTCAACCAAGTATGATGCATGACAAGGCTACATGAGGCTACTCATGGCAAGAGATGATGCATACAAGAACAACACATCAAAGCAAGTTTAAATGAGGCCGGAAGCAACATATAAGAATTCCAGTAAGTCCTCATATGCAAATTTTGAAATTGGTCCAGATCTGAATAAACCTTATGTTCAAGTTGTTAAACAGCAAGTTAAGATGCACCAACGTGATCTACACGAAATTCTAGTCAAGTTACATATAAAGTTCATTTGATTCGGAGCTACGGCCTAGAAGATATGAGCAAAACAAGTTTAGCATGGCATTGATGCAAAATGCATTCAAACATCAAGCAAACACACTCAAGACATGGATCCAACAAGGTAACATGAAACTACATGCAAAACTAGGCAAGTTTCATATAGAGCACACTCAAAACGGGGCGACGGTTCAACACATACACTATACAAGTTCAAAGGACACGCTGTCCGAAACAGCAACTAGGCAACTTGCAAGCATCAAAACACTATGCTACGGCACCTTAACATGAAAAAAAGGCATGGACATGATGTAAATGTAAAGCATAACAAAACATGAACACTGAGATAACTCCATAAACTACAATAACATGCTCAAAAGGACATGGCAAGATTGCAAATAATAGCAGGTTCACAGACTTGGCAGAAATCACTGGACATGACAGAAATAACATCAGGTTGTAATGTTTAGAGCTATCCAACAACATGTTACAGGAACTTATCATGGCAACCAAAGGCATGGCATGAATCTACTAAATTCATAGAACAAAAGTACTTTACTGTTCATGATCCAAAAAGGCATAGAAGATATGATGGCACCCATGTAAACATAGCAAGTTTCATAAACAGATTCAGACGGTGAAAATAGCAACACATGGCAGGAACAACGATAAGTAGGCATGTTGGTGAGCTTGAATCACTCACCACAAAGCATTGCATGACAAAACAAGTAAACCTACAGTAAGAAGACATATTCATGAAGGTAAACATGCCAAGATCAAGTTCATAGCATGCATGTATCACTAACAACAACCATGGCAAAATTGAATAACATGTAAACAATCTGCCAGAAACATTTTATAGCAAAAGTAGAGCAACATTAAGACATGCTAGAGCACTCCATAAATGCAGACGGGGGAAAGGATGGATAGAGCATAACCATATGTTCAAAACATCCTTACTGAACATACTCAAAATAGGCATGGATCTAACTGTAGCAACATGAATACGTGGCATAAAAATAACAGCAGACAAAGACGTTGAAATTCCAAGTCTCTGAAATCAGCAACATCACGGAGGCTACTTTGCAAGCTTGTAACAGTCAACACATAGCATATCATGAAGAGTGGGTTGCATCACAGCAAAGAAGGCATGTTGTAGCTCATAACACATGTAGACTTCATGCTTAAAAGAAAATCACACAAAAAATGCAAAAAAGACAAATGAGCATGTCCTGTTAACAGACATCAGATAACATTATATAGCATTCTTGCAACGATGATTAGGGCATCAAGATGGATTCGAACAAGCATGACACAGTTTAACAAAATGAAGATCATCTCATGATAAACATTTTGATATATTACACACACAAAACGGATTTACATGCAATAAGTTATGGCATGATGAACATGGCACCAGAATGATAAAATCTCAGGGACTTGTGGTTTTTACCCAGCGAAAATCGGGACAGGGAGTTCCAGGACGGGGGTTGACGAAGCTCCATGGCTTGAGGCGGTGAGTCGGGACACCGGGAGGACTCGGGAAGGCCGGGAATGGATAGATCGGGCGCGGGGCAACCGGATCCGGCAGTTAGGGTCGAGGGTCCGGCGGCGGACGGCGACGAACGACGAGCTTGGGGCTGCGGGCTCCATGGCCAACGGGAGAAGCTCCTGGACAGAGAGAGCAGCGTGAGGGAGAGAAACCCGCGCGAGGGAGAGAGCAGACGGGAGAAGGAGAGACACGAGGGTAGGGGGGCGGGCTTGGCCTGCTGGAGGTCTCCGGCGAGATCCCGACGGAGCTCCGACGAGCGGCGGCGGAGAAGACGACCGGCGGCGGGGCTGGGTCGGGAGGCCAAGCACGGAAGCCGAGGCAGCGGTGCGGCGTGCGGGGTCCGGCAAGTGGGCGCGGGCGGCGGCGCGCTCGGGCCCCGATCCAGCCCGGGCGGGCCTGGCGGCGGCGGAGATCCGGGTCTGCGCGGGCCCTCGATGGGCTTCGCGGGCCCGGCGGCGAAGTGGGCGCAGGGCGATGACGTGGCGGCCTCCTGTTGGGCGAGGGCGGTGGCGTGGACATGTCCGGCCGGCAGAGATTTGTTCGGCGGTGCGGAGAAGGTGGGATCTAGGGTTTGGACTGCGAAAATTCGGGGAGGGGCACATATTTATAGGTAGAGGGAGCTAGGAGGCTCCAAATGAGGTGCGGTTTTCGCACACACGATCGTGATCGAACGACCGAGATGATGGAGGGGGTTATGATGGATTATGGGGCCACTTTGGAGGGGTGTTGGGCTGCAACATAAAAAGGGCTTTGCGGCTACCCGGTTAACCGTTGGAGTATCAAACGACCTCCAAATGACCCGAAACTTGACAGGCGGTCTACCGGTGCTATACCAAGGCCGCTTGGCAAATCTCGGTCCATTCCGAGAACGTTTAACACCCGCACAAGAAAAGAGGCAGAAGGGGGCGCCGGGGAACATAGGAGTGCCGGATTGGAAAACGGACAACGGGGAAAATGCTCGGATGCATGAGACGAACACGTATGCAAATGCGATGCACATGATGACATGATAAAAAATGCAGATGATGACATGGCAAAGTGCAACACGCAAGCACATGACATGGCAACGACGGCGAATAACTGGCGGACACCTGGCACATCGAATCCGGGGCGTTACATATTCCCTCAAGTTCTATCGACCACCGATACATCTCTACGCACGCTTGACGTTCGCTTTACCTAGAACAAGTATGAAACTAGAAGTACTTTGTAGGTGTTTTTGGATAGGTTTGCAAGATAATAAAGAGAGCGTAAATAAAAACTAGGGGCTGTTTAGATGAAGACACAACTAAATTAGTTTTAGTAGAGAGCTTTTTGTCACGAGAAAGTTATTTGTCCCTAGGCAATCGATAACTAGACCGGTAATCATTATTGCAATTTTATTTTAGGGAGAGGCATAAGCTAACATACTTTCTCTACTTGGATCATATGCACTTATGATTAGAACTCTAGCAAGCATCCGCAACTACTAAAGATCATTAAGGTAGAACCCAACCATAGCATTAAAGCATCAAGTCCCCTTTATCCCATATGCAAACAACCTACTTACTGGGGTCTGTGCTTCTGTCACTCACGCCACCCACCATAAGCAAATCATGAACATATTGCAAACCCTACAGCGGGGATCCCTCACGCTTGCGCGACACGGAGAGCACCGTAGGACAGCACCAATAATAAAACATGCAACTCAAACCAATCTTGATCATCAAATAACCCATAGGACAAAACAGATCTACTCAAACATCATAGGATAGCCATAAATCATTGGGAAATAATATATAGCGTTGAGCACCATGTTTAAGTAGAGATTACAGCGGGTAAGAGAGAGGTTACACCGCTGCATAGAGGGGGAAGAGTTGGTGATGATGGCGGTGAAGTTGTTGGTGAAGATTGCGGTGATGATGATGGCCACCGCAGTGTTCCGGTGCCACCGGAAGAGAAGGGGAGAGGGGGCCCCTTCGTCTTCTTCTTCCTTGACCTCCTCCCTAGATGGGAGAAGGGTTTCCCCTCTGGTCCTTGTCCTCCATGGCGTGGGAGGGGCGAGAGACCCTTTGAGATTGGATATGTCTCTCTGTTTCTCTCCGTTTCCGCGTTCTGTTCTGCTGCCCTTTCACCGTTTCATATATATATATATATATATATATATATATATATATATATATATATATATATATATATATATATATATATATATATGTATGTATATATGCAGATTTGTAACTCTTATTGGGCTGAAACCTTCACCGTGATTTTTTTTACCAAAAATTAGCTTTCTTGCGGCCGAGGAAGGGCATCAACCGCCTTACGGGTGGCCCACGAGGGTCAGGGGCGCGCCCAGGGGGCAGGGGCGCCCCCTGCCTCGTGGCCACCTCGGGCACCGTCTCGCATGGATTTTTCTTCCGGAATTTTCCAAATATTCCAAAAATAAGCTCCGTCCGTTTTTATCCCGTTTGGATTCCGTTTGATATGGATATTCTGCGAAACATAAAACATGCAACAAACAGGAATTGGCACTGGACACTGGATCAATATGTTAGTCCCAAAAATAGTATAAAAAGTTGCCAAAAAGTATATGAAAGTTGAATAATATTGGCATGGAACAATCAAAAATTATAGATACGACGGAGATGTATCAGCATCCCCAAGCTTAATTCCTGCTCGTCCTCGAGTAGGTAAATGATAAAAAAGATAATTTTTTATGTGGAATGCTACCTAGCATAATCTTGATCATATGTCTAATAATGGCACGAATATTAAGACACGAGTGATTCAAAGCAATAGTCTATCCTTTGAAATAAAAACAATAATACTTCAAGCATACCAACCAAGCAATTATGTCTTATTGAAATAACATAGCCAAAGAAAGCTCATCCCTACAAGATCATATAGTCTGGCTATGCTCCATCTTCATCACACAAAATATTCACATCATGCACAACCCCGATGACAAGCCAAGCAATTGTTTCATACTTTTGACGTTTCTCAAACCTTTTCAACTTTCACGCAATACATGAGCATGAGCCATGGACATATCACTATAGATGGAATAGAATATGATGATGGGGGTTATGTGGAGAAGACAAAAAAGGAGAAAGTCTCACATCGACGCGGCTAATCAACGGGCTATGGAGATGCTCATCAATTGATGTCAATGTGAGGAGTAGGGATTGCCATGCAACAGATGCACTAGAGCTATAAGTGTATGAAAGCTCAAACTGAAACTAAGTGGGTGTGCATCCAACTTGCTTGCTCATGAAGACCTAGGGCATTTGAGGAAGCCCATCGTTGGAATATACAAGCCAAGTTCTATAATGAAAATTCCCACTAGTATATGAAAATGATAACTCAAGAGACTCTCTATATGAAAAACATGGTGATACTTTGAAGCACAAGTGTGGTAAAAGGATAGTAACATTGCCCCTCCTCTAATTTTCTCTCTTTTTTTTGGGCCTTCTCTTTTTTTTGGCCTTTCACTCTTTTTTATTTTATTTTATTTATTTTATTTTTATTTTTTCGTCCGGAGTCTCATCCCGACTTGTGGGGGAATCATAGTCTCCATCGTCCTTTCCTCACTGGGGCAATGCTCTAATAATGATGACCATCACACTTTTATTTACTTACAACTCAATATTGCAACTCGATATCTAGAACAAAGATATGACTCTATATGAATGCCTCCGGTGGTGTACCGGGATGTGCAATGATCTAACGTAGCAATGACATAAAAAAATGGACAAGCCATGAAAACATCATGCTAGCTATCTTACAATCATGCAACGCAACATGACAATAAATGCTCAAGTCATGTATATGATGATGATGGAAGTTGCATGGCAATATATCTCGGAATGGCTATGGAAATGCCATAATAGGTAGGTATGGTGGCTGTTTTGAGGAAGATATAAGGAGGTTTATGTGTGATAGAGTGTATCGTATCACGGGGTTTGGATGCCCCGGCGAAGTTTGCGCCAACTCTCGAGGTGAGAAAGGGGAATGCACGGTACCGAAGAGGCTAGCAATCATGAAAGGATGAGAGTGCGTATAATCCATGGACTCAACATTAGTCATAAAGAACTCACATACTTATTACAAAAGTCTATTAG
This sequence comes from Aegilops umbellulata, assembly GCA_032464435.1. Taxonomy (NCBI): domain Eukaryota; kingdom Viridiplantae; phylum Streptophyta; class Magnoliopsida; order Poales; family Poaceae; genus Aegilops; species Aegilops umbellulata. Next base: position 327,651,812 of record CP136056.1, on the reverse strand, counting down.
CTATCGAAACAAAGTACTACGCGCCTGCTCCTAGGGGGATAGATTGGTAGGAAAAGACCATCGCTCATCCCCGACCGCCACTCATAAGGAAGACAATCAATAAACACCTCATGCTCCAACTTCGTTACATAACGGTTCACCATACGTGCATGCTACGGGACTTGCAAACCTCAACACAAGTATTTCTCAATTTCACAATTACTCAACTAGCACAACTCTAATATCACCACCTTTATATCGCAAAACTATTGCAAGGAAACAAACATATCATATTCAGTGATCTACAAGTTTTATGTAGGGTTTTATGACTAACCGTGTGAATGACCAGTTCCTGTCATCTCTCTAAACAGATATAAGTGAAGCACGAGAGTTTAATTCTTTCTACAAAAGATATGCCCACGCTCTAACAAATATAAGTGAAGCAAAAGAGCATTCTACAAATGACGGTTGTCTATGTAAAGAGAAACAGGCAATCCAAACTTCAAACGATATAAGTGAAGCACATGAAGCGTTCTATAGAGCCATACTCAAAGGATATAAGTGAAGTGTAAAGAGCATTCTATAAATCAACCAAGGACTATCTCATACCAGCATGGTGCATAAAAATAAAAATGAAAACTAAATGCAAAAGACGCTCCAAGATCTACACATATCACATGAATGAACCGAATCCGGAAACATACCGATACTTGTTGAAGAAAGAGGGGATGCCTTCCGGGGCATCCCCAAGCTTAGACACTTGAGTCTCCTTGAATATTTACTTGGGGTGCCTCAGGCATCCCCAAGCTTGATCTCTTGCCTCTCTTCCTTCTTCTCACATCGAGACCTTCTCGATCGTCGAACACTTCATCCACACAAAACTTCAACAGAAAACTCGGTAAGATCTGTTAGTATAATAAAGCAAATCACTACAATAAGTACTGTAGCAAACCAATTCATATTTTGTTTTTCCATTGTGTCTACTGTAACGTAACTTTTTCATGGCTTAATCCACTGATATAAATTGATGGTTTCATCAAAACAAGCAAACTATGCATCAAAAACAGAATCTGTCTAAAACAGAACAGTCTGTAATAATCTGAATATTCACCATACTTGTGATACATGAAAAATGCTGAAAAAATTAGGAAAAATAAACAATTTGTATAGAAAGACAGTGCAAAAATAATCAGAACCATTTGACGTTCCAGTAAAAAATTAAAAATCGCGCACTACAGCCAAAGTTTCTGTCCTGCACCGTACAAACCAACAAGTATTGTAAACATCCTAAAGGCAAACCTCGGCACATTATTTTTATAATACAATGGAATTGTACAAGGGTATAATTATTTTTGTTTAAAAGTTTCTGTAATCAAGATTCACAAAGTTGCCGTGAGCATGAACAAAGTTCAAGAAGCTCTCCCACTTCAACAATGCTTGTCTTTCTCACTTTCACTTTCCTTTTTGAAAAGTTTTGGGTTCCCCTCTTTATTTTTGTTGTTATTAAACTATATGAAAGCACTCAACAGAAATAAATGACTCTCTAAAACTTCCGGGTTGTCTCCCTGGCAGCGCTTTCTTTAAAGCCATTAAGCTAGGCATATAGTGCTCGAGTAGTGAATCCACCCGGATCCCAAGGTATATCAAAGCCAATTTTAATTAGCAATGATTTGGCATTTAGTAGTGAGCACAAAGCAACATATATCAAGCAATGATGAAGTCTAACTCTCTTCCTATGCATCGTCATGTCATAAAAGAACAATTCATGCACACATAGTAAAGGCCAATGCATAGTATAAACAGTTTCTTGCAACTTTATTGTATTGGAAACATAGAGAGGTGGAGATATAGTTCCTCTCTCATAATAATTGCAAGTAGGAGCAGCAAGCACATGCATATTATATCTATCAAAATCATCATGTGCAACGGTAAAAGGCAACCCATTAATATAATCCTTAATAAGAGCAAATTTCTCCGATATAGTATAATTGGGAGAATTCAAAAAGATAATAGGACTATCACGCGTGAGTGCAATAGCAACAATTTCATGTTTAACATAAGGAACTATAGCAAGTTCATCTCCATAAGCATAATTCATATTGGCATCTTGGCCACAAGCATAGCAAGCATCATCAAAAAGGAATATTTCAAAAGAATCAACGGGATCATAACAGTCATCATAGCAATCATCCTTCGGTAAGCACGAAGGGAAATTAAACAATATATGAGTTGAAGAGTTACTCTCATTAGAAGGTGGGCACGGGTAGTGTTGGGGATATTACTACTGGGCGTAAACCGGCCTACCTGGGCCGGGTTAACTTCATCAGTAGTTCAAAGGTGTTAAAACCCAAAGAGGCAGATAAGGGCCCAAGGCCTATAGTCGGTTTAGGACCTGTAGCCGTAAACCGGCTTTATGTGTAAACTTGTATTGTAAGTTAGGAATAAGGAGAGACCAACCCGGATACGAGTATGAACCGGTGTTGGGACTCTGTGGACCGACGGGCGTCACCCGTGTATATAAGGGGACGACCCGGCGGCGGTTCAAAGACAGACAACAACAATTCGAGACTTAGGCGAAGCTTGTTTGCTCCCTAGTCATCGAAACCCCATCAATTCCATCACAACTAGACGTAGGCTTTTACCTTCATCGAAGGGGCTGAACTAGTATAAACTCTCTGCGTCCCTGTGTCCGCTTTAACCCCTTTAAGCTAACCCGTCGCGATGGCTCCACGACTAAGTCCTTTCACTAGGACATCTGCCGTGACAAAACCACGACAGTTGGCGCCCACCGTGGGGCTATCGCACGATGGTTTCAAGTTCTTGGAGGGCCGCTTTGAAGGACTCGAGGGCTACGCTGTGGGCCGGATGACTAAGAGTCGTCGCGGCAAGCTCTACATCGACGATGCAGGCTGGGGCCCCGAGGCCGGCTCAATCGAGTACGGGTACCGGGTCCCCTTTGGTGGCATACACGTTTTCATCGGCAAGATCGGTGAACCGGGCCCTGAGCCGGACATCTGCACCGACCTCATCGAAACGGCTCAGCGCGCGCGATCCGCCCAGGTCAAACCGGCCATGAAGCGTGCCTTCGTGGGAGTAATCCATGGAGGAAGTTATGAGGACGGATCGGAATCTGGTGGCGAGACCGTCGTTTACTCTGGCGACGAGTCATCAACCGGGGAAACCGAATCTCTGTATCAATTGCAAGATGGTCGGATTGGGGGCTGTTCCGACGGCGACAGTATTCCGGACCCCACCGATCTGCCCAACCGGGTTGGAATATTCATGGCCGGTACACAAGCAGTGCTTCATTCTTCGACCGTTGTGGCAATGAATTCCGGTTCGGTAGCGGCGACGGCTGCTGGGGCAGGAGGCTCCGTGCGCCCGCCGGCTCAAGTTTTATCGGATCTGTTCAATGCGTTAGCTGCGCTCATGGCGGAGGCTAACCCGGCGGATCAGGACGCTCACAATGCGGAGATTGCAAAAGTGAGGGAACAAATCACTCAGGCTAAGGCGGACCTAGCAGCTGAAGATGCCAGGATGACTGCAGAGCGGGCTGCTTTAGATGCGCAAGCCTACAGGCTCATGTTGGATCAGAACGCGTCACATGAAGTCATGAAGAGGAAATACAGATCCCGTTTGCCTTCGGTCTTCGAAGCTAAAGATCTCTTCAATACCCCAGGGGCAGGAACCAGTAATCCGCCAGTTGTAAACCGGACGGAAGCACCTGGGACGGGCGCGCCGGTTCAGCCCCGTTTGATAGATCTACCTCGCCATAACATTGTTGTACCTCAGGCTGTTTCAACACCCCCGGGTCACTACTCCAACCCGATGGACAATCTCGTTGCTGCTGCTGCACGGCTGGAGGCCATTCCAATTGAAGGTGATTCGCCGCAGGCGGTGGAGATGCGCCGGGTCAAGGAGCTCCTTAGGACAGCTTTGGTCCAACAGGAAGCGTATTCGTACAGCCGCGACCGGATCCATTCTACCCCTCGTCCAAGCCGAAGCTATAGCATGCATATGGATGAACCGGCCGTGTCAAGTAATGCACGACATGGAGCGCCCCGTGGTAACAACCCGGCAGGTGGTGTCGATAATGCTCAGGAAGTGGTGGACCGGGCCCGAGCACGCAGGGAGGCCGAGTTAGCAGCACAGTATCAAGCTCGTCAGCTTACGCCGATTCGTCCGACCACCTCGGTCGAGCCTGGAGTTGCCTCTAGCTCTTTGGGGGTGCCTTGCCTTGTCCCCGCTTTACGCAACGTGCGCCTGCCCAAGGATTTCAAGGGCCCGCGCAAGGTACCGAATTATATGGCGGATCAACCTCTAGAGACATGCGTGGAGAGCTATGAGATGGCCATGGAGATGCTTGATGTGGATGATGCAGCGTGTGCAAAGTACTTCACCATGATGCTCGAGGGAACGGCCCGTACTTGGTTGAAAAGCTTACCGGCCAATTCTATCAGTTCATGGGCCTAGTTACGAGCCTGGTTTATCAGTAATTTCAAAGACACGCGCAAGCAGCCTATGTCGATAGTGGATCTAGCTGCCTGTGTCCAGGAGGAAGGAGAATCAACGACTCATTGGGTGCGCCGGGTCTCGCAAGTTCTGCATTCATCGGACCGCATCAACGCTGACACCGCGGTTATAACCCTGGAAGGCAATTGCCGGTTTGGGCCCCTAAAGTTGAAGTTAAGGCGGATAAAACGCAACTGCACTGACATGGGGACTCTCATGGCCGCTTTGGTAAAGTATGCTGATTCTGATAGTACCAAGCATCCCGAGTTTGATGATGAAAAGACAGGGAAGGGAAAGAAGAACGACAACTCCAAAGGTCAGCAACATCACTCGGCAGGCAATGGTGGCGGAGGCAAGCGTAAAGCGGATGGAAACATGGACTTCGTGGCTAATACCAACGCGCAGGACAAAGGCCAGCGACGCCGCCAAATCGCAATGGAGCGCCCAATCCTAACCCGGACCGCCTAAATTATCTATTGAACCAGCCTTGTCCGAAGCATGGGACGAAGGAGGTGCCAGCAAACCACCTTTGGAAGGATTGCTACATTATGCAGGAGTTCAAAAATTCTAATGCTTTCCAGTATGATCATGGCTCTGGCGGTGGCTCAGGATTCGTGCCGGGTTACGGTGGAGGAAATTCCGGTTCAGGGTTTAATGGTAATCCGGGCGGACATAACAATCAAAATAATCAGAATAACCAGGGTGGTTACAACCAGCAGCAACAACAGTCGGGTTACCAGAGCAACCCAAAGCAGTTAAATAGTGGGCAGTATCATGTATTCACCACCAGCTTGGACAAGCGAGACCGGAAGGTTCAGAAGCGGGCAGTCAACTCTGTTGAACCGGCCGTGCCCCGTTATCTATGCTGGTTAGAGCAGCCAATCCTGTGGAGTAGAGAGGATCACCCTCCCCGGGTTGACAATCCGGGTCAGCTAGCACTGGTGGTAGCACCTCAGATGGGAGGTTATAAGTTTACCAAGGTACTCATGGATGGAGGGAGCAACATCAATATCTTGTACTATGAGACCTTCCGTCATATGGGACTAACAGATAAAAATCTCAAACCGTCCAATATGGTGTTCCATGGTGTGGTACCTGGCAAATCAGCATATCCTGTTGGGAAGATAGCCCTGGAAGTGGCCTTTGGAGATGAGTATGATTCCAGATCGGAGACATTGACGTTTGAAGTGGTAAAAATCCAAAGTCCATATCACGCCCTGTTTGGGCGACCGGCCTACGCCAAGTTTATGGCACGACCCTGTTATGTGTACTTGCAGCTCAAGATGCTGGGTCACAAGGGGACAATAACGGTTCATGGAAGCCGTAAAGTCGCTTTGGAATGAGAGGAATGAGATGCGGCCTATGCAGAGTCGGTTTGTGCCACTGAGGAGCTAAAATTTTATAAGGACAATGTTGATCCGGCAGATATGACTCCGTTGAAGAAGCCTTTTGTGTTGTGGAGTATCAATACCACACCCAACAGATCGACAGGATACACGCCGTTCTTCATGGTCTATGGAGCGGAGGCGGTTCTCCCTAGTGATATCCGTCATGATTCACCTCGTGTGGCGGCTTATGTTGAAGCGGACAACGAGACAGCACGGCAAGACGCTTTGGACCGGTTGGATGAAGAGCGTGACATAGCACCTGCCCGCGCGGTGACTTACCAATAGGATCTTCGTCGTTATCACAGTCGCCGAGTTAGAGCCAGAACATTTCAAGAGGGAGATTTGGTGCTTCGGCTCATCCAAGATCAGACTGATATGCATAAGTTATCCCCACCTTGGGAGGGACCTTTCATGGTCAGCAAGAATCTGCACAACGGGTCATACTATCTGATCGATATTCGAGAACATAAAGACTCACGTACATCAGAGGAGGAGACCAACAGGCCGTGGAACATAGCTCATCTTCGGCCTTACTATACCTGAGCCATCGGCTCTACTTATGTACATATTATGACAGTGTATATATTATTATATAATAAACCGGAGCCTCAGCTGAAGTGGGGTATCTGTTCTTTTACATCATGCGTGGTTACACAGAGTTGTTCTGTCTTAAAGCGGCCTCCGGTTTACCCCTTGAAAATTTTCTAAACATCACTTGGGGGCTTGGTCGTATCCAAACCAATGCAACACCTTTTGATAGGCGAAAGTCACCAGATCACTTGGGGACATGGTCAAGTCTGAACCAGTGACGCCTCTTGATCGGCCTAAGGCCATAGAATCACTTGGGGGCTTGGTCGAACCCGAACCATTGCCATGCCTCTTGATCGGTGTAATGCCACGGTTTCATTTGGGGACCTGGCTGACTTGAACCATAGCTACACCTGTCGAGAGCTTGGTCGTGTCCGACCATGGTAACACCATCTGATCGGCTCAATAAAGCCTCTCTTTGCAAACGGTTTTATCATTGCCTTTGCTTCAATGTTTTTTCTTAATAACTGTTGCTTTATTTTTGTTGCGTTTTTTAAAAACCGACAACGTTTTAAACCGGTTCAAACTGTCAATTGACAGAACACGGTCCATTTTAATCCGGAGATTATTTGCCCGGTTTAACTTTTTCTGTTAACATCCCATGATGGAGTAACAAGGGTGTTTATGGTAACCCGGCACAGTTTACATGGTAAACCGGCATTGTACACACACGAGCTATTTTTCTCCTTTTGACGATACAGGTTTATAAACCTCCGCTTCAAGATTGGCTAAGCCAACTTCATGCCCAGCGATGGCAGGTATTTTGTATCACAAAATTTGATCATATACCTCAATTTCCTTGCATATATATATGAAGGTCATAGACCGGCTGGCGGTACAACCGCTGTGGTAGTTTAAGATTTTATGATTGCAGGAGATATAGATTGAAGGTTTCGATCTTTCAAACAAAAGTATCAGCACTGATGCACGAAGGAATCTCAGAAGCAAGAGTATTGGCTATCCTATTACAAGGCAACATGGCGCCCAAATAAGATCATTGTTTTCTTGGCGGAATGTAACAAAGCAACCATTTAAACCGGTCTCCAGTTCAAGCTTGGTCACCGCCCTGGTCTGATGGTGGTGGGTCGTCTGCGCCGCTTCAGCTTCTTCTTCCCTACCCAGTGGCTGGAAGTCAACAGTGGTCCAGTCAATTCCCATTAAGGCTTGAAAGACAGCTTCGTCATGGATCAGTGAAGACGGTTCAATATCAGGGGCATAAGTATGCTTACGGATTGGAGGGATCAGATTCTCCGCTTCAGGAATTGGTGCAACCACTCGTTTGTTCTGATTGTTATATTGAGCTTGATAATGCGTCAAGTCTGCCTCTTCCACCAATTGGGAAGCCAGAGGGCGCACCGCCCAGTTTATCGCTCTCAGATCATCTTCATTGAACTCTGAGCCGTCTTCCTTCAAACTGGGATAGTCCTGGGCTGCCTCAACAGGATTGAAATCTGGCACCCATGCTTTTGCCCGGATTAAGGCATTGATGGCACCGGTTCGAGCAGCAGATTTCTTCAGCTCTTCAATCCGGGCGGGAAGCATTGACAACCTCTTAAGAGTATCTTGAATTAATGTGGGTGCCGGATTGTTATGCGATGCAGTAGAAATGATCCGCTGCGCTCCGGTATACAGCTGTTCGATTAATGTGTAGGCGGCCTTCAATTTCATCCGAACATCTGACCCCAAGTGACCAATGCGGGTGCCTGCAACATGATAGAAAGTTCACAAACCGGACCTATCATAGGAAGGCCAAATTATTACAGAAGTCAAAGGACGCTTACCAAAGATGGCGGCAGTCATTGCATGCACTTGCCGCTTTACGCTGGTCAGTTCATCTACTACCGGTTTAAGGGCGGCTTCAGCAGTTTCAATTTTCTTGGTCAAAGCGGCCTTCTCAGTGGCCCAATCCATCCGCTCTTTCTTGAAGCCCTCCTTCAGCTGTTCCATGACGCTTAAAGCGCTGGTCAACTCCTCTTTCGCCTTTGAGGTTTCAGCTTGTTGGGATTTCAAGTTCTCTTGAAGATCGGCGAGTTGGTTTTCTTTGGTCTTCAGCTCAACCTGCATACAGACAGCCATATGACTCAACAAACGGTATAAGAATTGAAGTACCAACCACATAACGAGTTATGCACTTGGCACTTGGGGGCTAATGCATATTTGATCTTCATCTGTCAATTGATTGCAAAGTCCCAAGCTCAATACAAGTATTCAACTTGGCACTTGGGGGCTAATGGCTATTTGCTCAAATAAGTTCTGGTGCTGCCATGTTAAATTACTTAAGTCCCGGTTTAACTACATTAAGTTGAACCGGCCCTTGGGGGCTACATCAGTGAATTTCGAAGCATTCAGTTTTATAATAGTAAGTCCCGGTTTACAAGAGGATTGCCAAACCGGCCCTTGGGGGCTAGGAGAGTTAACAAAATTGAAGTATCCAAGCAGGGAAAAGCACATGGAAGTTACCTCAAGTTTTTCTTTCATCATATTCACTAGACTGGCTTCATAGTCACGGCTGGAATACAGCCGGTTTGAGTAGCCGGAATGAAGGTCTTGGGCATTCAGAGTAGCGTAAGTCGCCAGATCAACATTCCACTTGCCTTTGCTCATAGTAGCGAATTCTTCTTTGGAAGTATGCTTTGATAAGGCGACTGGATTGCTTGGTTCAGTATGGCCAATGCCAGTAATCACAACATCATCATCCTTGGTGTCACCGGTTTGGCCAGGGGCAGTCGGTTTGTCAGCAGGCCGGATTGGACTGGTGGATTTCTCAATCCGGATGGGGCTTCCGGGCTGGTCAGCGGAGGGACATTTTTGCATGGAAGCCTTCTGACATGCCTGGTGTACCGAGGCAACTCGCTGAGCACACTCTTAATGTGGATCCTAAATACAAACCGGTGAAACAGTTCCTCTGCCGGTTTAACGAAGAAAGACGCAAAGCTATTGGAGAAGAGGTAGCCAGGCTTTTGGCAGCTGGCTTTATTGTTGAAGTTTTTCACCCTGAGTGGCATGCTAATCCGGTGCTGGTCCTTAAGAAAAACGGCACCTGGCGTATGTGTGTGGATTACACAGATCTTAATAAAGCTTGTCCAGCAGATCCTTTTGCCCTCCCCCGTATTGATCAAATCATTGATGCTATGGCGGGTTGCGAGCGTTTGTGTTTTTTAGATGCATATTCTGGTTATCATTAGATCAAAATGGCGGTTAAGGACCAGGAGAAGACGGCGTTCATCACTCCCTTTGGAGCCTTCTGCTATGTGCCTATGCCTTTTGGGCTCAAAAGTGCCCAGGCAACCTATCAACGGTGTGTACAAAATTGCCTTCACAAGCAGATTGGACGTAATGTACATGCTTACATGGATGATATTGTGGTTAAGTCAAGGAAGAAGGAGACTCTGGTTGATGATTTGAAGGAAACCTTTGATAACCTGAGGACGTACAAGATGATGCTCAATCCGGCCAAGTGTGTTTTTGGTGTACCGGCAGGCAAATTATTGGGTTTTCTGGTGTCCAACAGGGGAATTGAGGCTAATCCGGAGAAGATCACATCCATCACCTCCCTGGCTAAACCCAAGTGTATCAATGACGTTCAGCGTCTGGCTGGCCGGATTGCCGCGTTGAGCCGGTTTATCAGCCGCCTTGGTGAGAAGGCAATCCCTTTGTATCAGATGTTGAAGAAGACGGATCAATTCGTTTGGAGCCCCGCTGCTGACAAGGCATTTGAGGACTTGAAGAGGCAATTGGCCAATCCGCCTGTGCTCGCCGCTCCCATTGACAAGGAGCCGCTACTGCTATATGTTGCTGCTAACTCTCGCGCAGTCAGCGTGGCTATTGTGGTGGAGAGGAAGGAGGCTGAAAGTGCAACTATCCCTAGGTGGTTTTGGTAATTCATAACAACATATAGCTCATTGAGCTAATGCTATTCCAAGACAATTATTTCAGGAAAGCTCAATGATTGGCATGGCATGGATGGTGAAAGTGGAACCCTCAAAATGCTAAGGACAAAGGATTGGCTCAAGCTCAAAAGCTCAAGACTCTTCATTTTACATTTTAGTGATCCAAGATCACATTGAGTCCATAGGAAAAGCCAATACTATCAAGGAGGGATGAGGTGTTGCTTAATGAGCTCTTTGCCTTATGTGCTTAATGATATGCTCCAAAATCCTCAACTACTTTCCCATATCCACAAATGACCTAAACCCTAAGCCAAATTCGGTCATACCGATTCTGTCTATTCGGCGCCACCGAGTTTCATATGTCATAAGCCACTGCCAAAACCCTAGCAAATCGGTTCTACCAATAGGGATCTCGGTCTCACCGAGATGGGATTGCAACCTCTCTGTTTCCTTTTCGTAACTTTTCGGTCTCACCAAAAGAGTGGATCGGTCCCACCGAGATTGCAATGCAAACTCTCTGTTTCCCTTTTGTAACTTTTCGGTCTCACCGAAAGAGCAAATCGGTCCCACCGAGTTTGCCTGACCAACTCTCTGGTTAGCTAATTACCAAATCGGTTCCCCCGAGTTTGTGTAATCGGTCTCACCCAGATTACGTTATGCCCAAACCCTAACCATATCGGTCCTACCGAGATGCATGCCAGTCCCACCGAAAATCTCTAACGGTCACTAGGTTTACTATTTCGGTCCGACCGAGTTTGTTGATTCGGTCCCAACGAGATTGGTAAATTGTGTGTAACGGTTGGATTTTAAGTGGAGGCTATATATACCCCTCCACCTCCTCTTCATTCATGGAGAGAGCCATCAGAACACACCTACACTTCCAACTCATATGTTCTGAGAGAGAACCACCTACTCATGTGTTGAGACCAAGATATTCCATTCCTACCATATGAATCTTGATCTCTAGCCTTCCCCAAGTTGCTTTCCACTCAAATCTTCTTTCCGCCAAATCCAAATCCTGTGAGAGAGAGTTGAGTGTTGGGGAGACTATCATTTGAAGCACAAGAGCAAGGAGTTCATCATCAACACACCATTTGTTACTTCTTGGAGAGTGGTGTCTCCTAGATTGGCTAGGTGTCACTTGGGAGCCTCCGACAAGATTGTGGAGTTGAACCAAGGAGTTTGTAAGGGCAAGGAGATCGCCTACTTCGTGAAGATCTACCGCTAGTGAGGCAAGTCCTTCGTGGGCGATGGCCATGGTGGGATAGACAAGGTTGCTTCTTCGTGGACCCTTCATGGGTGGAGCCCTCCGTGGACTCGCGCAACCGTTACCCTTCGCGGGTTGAAGTCTCCACTAACGTGGATGTAGGATAGCACCACCTATCCGAACCACGGGAAAAACATCCGTGTCTCCAATAGCGTTTGAATTCTCCAAACCCTTCCCTTTACATTCTTGCAAGTTGCATGCTTTATTTTCCGCTGCCTATATACTCTTTGCATGCTTGCTTGAATTGTGTGATGATTGCTTGACTTGTCCTAAAGTTGCTAAAAACTGCCAAGAACTAAAATTGGGAAAAGGTTAAGTTTTTATTTGGTCAAGTAGTCTAATCACCCCCCTCTAGACATACTTCCGATCCTACAAGTGGTATCAGAGCTTTGGTCTCCATTTGCTTTGATTCCCATAGCTTTTGGTGATCATAGCCTTGGTTTCACAACCTAGGAGAGTATGGCGTCTAGTGAGGGAAATTATCACCGTAGAGGTCCTTACTTTGATGGTACTAACTTTGCTAGTTGGAAGCATAAAATGAAAATGGATATTCTTGGACATAACCCTGCCGTTTGGGCTATTGTGTGTGTTGGTTTGCAAGGTGACTTCTTCGATGGGAAAGAACCAAACCGTGAAGCTAGCGCGGATGAGTTGAAGATGCTACAATACAACGCTCAAGCTTGTGACATTCTCTTCAACGGATTGTGCCCAGAAGAATTCAACAAAATCAGCCGTCTTGAGAATGCAAAGGAAATTTGGGATACTTTGATTGATATGCACGAAGGTACCGACTCCGTCAAGGAATCCAAATTGGATGTGCTTCAAAGTCAACTTGACAAGTTCAAAATGAAGGATGGTGAAGGTGTCGCTGAAATGTACTCTAGGCTTGCTCTCATCACAAATGAGATTGCCGGCTTAGGGAGTGAAGAGATGACCGACAGATTCATCATCAAGAAGATCCTAAGAGCCTTGGATGGAAAATACGATACCGTATGTACATTGATCCAAATGATGCCCAATTACAAAGATCTCAAGCCAACGGAAGTCATTGGAAGAATTGTTGCTCATGAGATGTCGCTCAAGGATAAAGAGGAACTTCACAACAAATCAAGTGGTGCTTACAAAGCCTCATGTGAAGCCCCCACATCATCAAGTGAGAAACAAAACTTCAATGAAGAATTGAGCTTAATGGTGAAGAACTTCAACAAGTTCTACAAGAGTAGAAGCAAAGATAGAAGCTCCAAGTCAAGGTCCTACAATGACAAAAGATCTTCTAGTCGAGAGCGAAACTACTACAATTGTGGAAGACCCAGACACTATTCCAATGAGTGTACGGCTCCCTACAAAAGAAGAGAAGATTCTCCAAAAAGAAGAAGCAAAAGAGAGGAATCACCATCATGAGAGAGAAGGAGTAGAGATGATCGTTATGAACAAAGACACTCACGGAGAAGCAAGGATTCGGAAAGGAAGGAAAAATCATCAAGGAGATACACAAAACGAAGACATCAAGCTCATGTTGGTGAATGGGTATCCGGCTCCGACTCCGACAACCACTCCGAGAGAAGTTATCACTCTGACTCCGAATATACTCAAGATGAAGGTGTTGCCGGACTAGCACTTGTGTCAACCAACTCCTACGACATATTTGATTCACCTAATGAAGGAATTGGAAGATGCTTCATGGGCAAAGGTCCTAAGGTAACTCATCCTGAGTATGTTGACTTTAATAGTGATGAAGATGACTTGTTAGGCGATGATGATTTACTTGTTGACAACTCTAGTGATGAATCCTATGATGAAACGTCAATTAATCATGCTAAAACGAATGACAATGATAAGGAGAAAATTGAGGCTCTAACTAAAGAACTAAACACTCTTAAGTTAGCTCATGAAACTATCTTCGAAGACCATCGAGAACTTTTAAGGGATCATGAGAAGTTACGCTTTGAAAAGCTCAATCTTGAGCAAGAGCATGAGCTTTTAAAGGCAATCAATGATGATCTCCGCAAGAAAAGTTCTTCTTACATTGCCAAACGTTTACTCTTATCCACTTACATGCCTCAAGTCAAGTCTAGTGGCAAAAACAAGAAAGATTCTTCCTCTAGTAGTAACAATGATCATGTTAAATCCAATATTGTTGCTTCTAGTAGTTCTCTTGATTCCACTAATGATTCTCTTAGCCAAGTTACACTTGAGCAAGAAAATAGCATATTGAAGGAAATCATAGAGAAAGGAGTGTACAAAAGCCTTGCCGGAAGTAAGCAATTCGAGGAGATTGTACGCAAGCAAGGAAGGCACCGGAAGAATCAAGGTGTTGGTTTTGAACGAAAGTTCAATGCCAATGGAGTTGAGTGGGAAGAAGATCAATACCCCAAGACAAAGTTTGTTCCTCAACAAGAGAAGTATGATCCTACTTCTTTCAAGGGGACACAAACTCAAGATGATCTTCCACCGCAAGACTACAAGCAAAAAGGCAAGGACAAGATTCAAGAGGAAATAGATGCATTTGAAGAAGCTCCTAAGACCTTAGTCAAGTGGATTCCCAAGACTACTTCAAGTTCCACTTCATCAAGTACGACTACAACTCCAAGGATTCCCATCAAGATGGTGTGGATCCAAAAGAAGAAGAACTAGAGAGTTCTTGAGGGTGACTCCGCCAACATACTTCACTCTTATCATTTTGGCAAGAACAAGTGCAATCAACTTCCACATCTTGCACTAGTTCAAGGAGTCGCAAACCCTCTTGTTGGTAAGTCAAGGGACAAGGTAACCTAAAAAGTTTCATAGACATCATCTTGTATGTGCATCACTCTATGTCTATGGATATACTTGCTTGTTCCTTGTGGGACTAACCCATGTAGGTATTGAAAGTGCAATTCACTCAAAGGGATAGCTCCAAGTGATCTACATCAACATTGAGCATCCACATCTTCAACATCTACATGGAGTCATCATCGACAAAACCCAAGGTTAGTTCATCCCTCTTAGGGGGGATATCACATCTAGGGGGAGCTTTACTCTAAGACTTGAGCTAAAGCAACTCTAATGATGTGAACACAACAATGCTTTATGTAAAAGTGGCAACCCCACTTGAGCTTAAACGATGAGTATGACCTATGATCAAGTGTTCTCACTTGACTCCTAAGTCAATATACTCATATATAGATGACCTAGTCATCGCCAATTGCTTGATAGATGCTAGAATTGGTTGTGCATGCTTTGTCACATATTTCAAATTGCCATTTTATTGTGTGAGCATGCTGGTTGCATATTTTACTCATTCAAGGACATCCACTTGTTGTTTTGATTGTTTGGCTTTATCTTTTCTTTTGCCAAGTGGATGGACAAGAATGCCTAAGAACCCCCTCTAGCTATCTATGCTTTTCTCGTCTCAAACTCTATTCATGCTACATCACAAAATTGATCAAGTCAAATTCGAACCACTCTGTGTGAGGAGCACTCGGAGTCCCCGATTCGTCATAGACTTAAACTTCCAAAACCTCTTTGTGATTCTCGGTCTGACCGATACCAAACTTTCGGTCCTACCGAGATCATCAAGTTGATCTAAGTTTTCAATCTCGGTGCAACCGATTTGAACCATTCGGTCACACCGAGTTGCAATAACTGTATACAGTTCTGCATCTCGGTGCCACCGAGTCGTTCCACTCGGTCACACCGACAAGGTCGGGCTATATATAGGCACGGGCAAAAATTTGGAAATTTCTCCGAACCCCTTCGCCCGCGCCATAGCTCGCTCTGCCGACGTGGTCTCCGGATCGTCTCCTCGCCGCCAGCCGCCTCCAGTCGCTGGTCTCCATCGCCGTCAACGGAAATCAACCCCGCCGTTGCCGCCATAGCGAGTCTCCGCCGAACTAGGGTATGGACTCGGTCTTTGTGCTATTCCCAATCCGATTCCTAGCACATTGTGATCATAATGATTCTTGCCACGTTTGATAAACTTCTATCCAGTCAAAGAACTCATAGATTAAGTTTGATTCGAAAATTTTAGGGTTAGGTTTCCGCCGAAACCATCTCGGACCCACCGAGTTGAAAAACTCGGTCCCACCGATTTGGCTTATGCCATTGCACAAGTGAAACTCGGTCTGACCGAGTGTAACTAATCGGTGTGACCGATTTTTGAACTTTCTGAAACCCTAGCAGTCTCGGTGCCACCGAACTGTGACTCGGTCTGACTGAGATCACTAGTTTAGGTTCCAAATGTTGCTTCGGTATCACCGAGTTTAGAAATCGGTAGATACGAAATGCTTTCTGTGGGAAACTAAAACTAAGTTTTTGAATCATTCTTTTGCAAAAATGTCTGCATTTTGTGATGCTCATCCACTCTACCTCATCCATAAACTATTCACAGGGTCAGCAGTCAGCAGTCAGCTTGTTCATCATGTCAGACCAAAGTGACAGTCAGAATCAGTCAGAGCAGCTTGTGCACATGAGTGAGGGCACTAGTCCCTCCAGTTCCTCAGATGATGGCAGCAGGAGCACTCCTAGCAATCTGCCAAAGGCTGCCACCAGACAGAGAAAGAAGAGGACTTCAGATTCAGAGGATGAAGACTATGTGGCATAGGAGGAGGCAACCTCCAAGAGAGTTGTGCTGAAGAAAGAATATGGCTCAGCTGCAGCCACCAAGCCTGGATTGAAGATCAAAAGGGCATCACGCAGGAAGCCAATGCCAAAGGCCAGAGCCTCAACCAAGATTCCTGACAAGTCCACTCCTAAAGAGCCAGTTGTTGCTGTAGAGAAGAAAGAGAGGAAAAGAGGCAGATGGTGCAAGAAAGTAGATCCTATGGCTGAATTTGAACAAGATTCTTCTGATGAAGAAGAAGAGGAAGAGGAAGGTGCTGCACCAGCACCCAAGGCACCCAAGCTGATGGGTGATGCTATTAGATCAGGGGCAGCTGCATCCAAGCCCAAGGAAGCCCCCAAGACAGCTCCAAAGAAAAAACCCAAGAGGAATACAAGAAACATCCCAGCTGCTGAGAAGAACAAGGCCCCAGTGCCTGACACTGCTGAAGAAGAGGAAGGGCAAGTTTTGAGAAAGTTGAAGCCCAAGATCCCAGACCACAATGATGCTCATCTTGTGGCTGAAGATATGAATATCAGGAGAGACTCTGGATTGAGAAAATGGAGAGCAGAGGATCCCTATGCTACCAGGAGAAGGACTGCTGTAGACTACAGGTTCCACACTAAGGAACAACAGGACTTCTATGAGACAATCCTGTTAGACAAGAAGCCAATTGTCTGTGACATGAGATGGGTCGATTGGCAATACATCAAGGACAATGAAGAGCACTTCCCAGGAGTGCAGGACAACTTTAAGGCGTGTGGAGTAGCAGACTTTGTTGGGCAAAAGCTCACAAAGTGGAATGAGGAACTTATCATGCAGTTCTACTCCACAACACATTTTTACCCAGATGGGAGGATCACATGGATGTCTGAAGGTACGAGGTACCAATCAACAGTTGCTGAGTGGGCACAGCTGATCAATGCCCCAGAGGAAAGTGAAGATGACTTGGATGTCTATTCCAAGAAGAAGATGGATCACAACTCCATGATCAACATGTACAAAGAGATCCCTGACAAGGCACTTGAAACTTTCAAGTATGGATCTGTACACTATCTTCTGTCAGGATTGCCAACAATCAACTGGATCTTAAGGCACACTCTGTTGCCCAAGTCAGGCGATCACAAGATTATCAGAGGCCATGCTATCAATTTGCTTCATATCTTTGATGTGCCTCAGAAGTTCAAGGTCATGAGCCTTATGATAGAGACAATCAAGAGGACAGCAGCAGACCAGAAGAGAAGCTGTGGATATGCCCCTCAGATCCAGGAACTGATCAATTCCAAGATGGGCACTGGCATATATCTTTTGGATAAGGAACATCTGCCTATTCATCCTGATTTTGAAGACAATGAAGTTGTGATGAACAAGGATGAACCATCATCAGCCCATGCACAAGCAAAAAAGGAGAAGGCACGGAAGGAGAAAGCTGCAAGGATGCCAACTCAAGAGGAGGCATCAGAATACTTCTTGAAAACCAAGCAAGAGCAGCTCAGTTACCTGATTGCATCCACCCTGCGGATTGAGAAAGGTTTGGCCAACCTAACTCAGAACCAGGCAAGCTTAGAGAGAATCGTAGACATGCAGGAGAGGAGAGGGAAGACAACCACAGATGCATTTGCCAGAGTGCCACGAGCCCAGAGGTCCAGTGCAGTGCCAGTTCCTGACACAAGAGCAACCGCCTCAGCTCCAGCCGCAGCATCAACCCAACCTACTCCAGCATCCACTTCAGCTCCAACTCCAACAGCATCAATGGAAGCCTTCGTCCTTGGAGTGATCCAGACTCCACCACCTCCTGAAGATCAAGCCTGAGAGTCGATTTAGCACTATGCATTTTCTAGGAACTTTTTTGTAACTTGTTGCCAAAGGGGGAGAAGATGTATAGATCATAGGCTTCGAGAGAGAGAGTGTTGTTTTTCTCTCTTGCTTTATTTGGTGGTCTTTGATACATTGTTTGCTTTTGGTCGAGCTACTTTGATATGCTTGTGAGACATTGATGATCATGTGTTTGATCATAAGCTACACTTATGCATGCTTGATATATCTTATCTATCTTATGTGGTCATTCACTTTGCCTTGGTGATGAGTGCATGTATTTCATTATTAATCATTTTGAGCGCTCCACCAAGATGTATGTGACATGGAAGAGTAACCCATAATTCTAACTTCTTGTGCATTTGCAGTCCAAAGCAAACTTTAAATATGCACAAATTTAGGGGGGGCTCTTACTTATCATATACTTCTCAAAGCAACGATGTAATTCATTCTTATTATCACTTGTCGAAGCTTTGATCTATATGTTGTCATCAATTACCAAAAAGGGGGAGATTGAAAGTGCAACTATCCCTAGGTGGTTTTGGTAATTCATAACAACATATAGCTCATTGAGCTAATGCTATTCCAAGACAATTATTTCACGAAAGCTCAATGATTGGCATGGCATGGATGGTGAAAGTGGAACCCTCAAAATGCTAAGGACAAAGGATTGGCTCAAGATCAAAAGCTCAAGACTCTTCATTTTACATTTTAGTGATCCAAGATCACATTGAGTCCATAGGAAAAGCCAATACTATCAAGGAGGGATGAGGTGTTGCTTAATGAGCTCTTTGCCTTATGTGCTTAATGATATGCTCCAAAATCCTCAACTACTTTCCCATATCCACAAATGACCTAAACCCTAAGCCAAATTCGGTCATACCGATTCTTTCTATCCGGCGCCACCGAGTTTCATATGTCATAAGCCACTGCCAAAACCCTAGCAAATCGGTTCTACCGATAGGGATCTCGGTCTCACCGAGATGGGATTGCAACCTCTCTGTTTCCTTTTCGTAACTTTTCGGTCTCACCGAAAGAGCGGATCGGTCCCACCGAGATTGCAATGCAAACTCTCTGTTTCCCTTTTGTAACTTTTCGGTCTCACCGAAAGAGCAAATCGGTCCCACCGAGTTTGCCTGACCAACTCTCTGGTTAGCTAATTACCAAATCGGTCTCACCGAGTTTGTGTAATCGGTCTCACCGAGATTACGTTATGCCCAAACCCTAACCATATCGGTCCTACCGAGATGCATGTCAGTCCCACCGAAAATCTCTAACGGTCACTAGGTTTACTATTTCGGTCCGACCGAGTTTGTTGATTCGGTCCCACCGAGATTGGTAAATTGTGTGTAACGGTTGGATTTTAAGTGGAGGCTATATATACCCCTCCACCTCCTCTTCATTCGTGGAGAGAGCCATCAGAACACACCTACACTTCCAACTCATATGTTCTGAGAGAGAACCACCTACTCATGTGTTGAGACCAAGATATTCCATTCCTACCATATGAATCTTGATCTCTAGCCTTCCCCAAGTTGCTTTCCACTCAAATCTTCTTTCCACCAAATCCAAATCCTGTGAGAGAGAGTTGAGTGTTGGGGAGACTATCATTTGAAGCACAAGAGCAAGGAGTTCATCATCAACACACCATTTGTTACTTCTTGGAGAGTGGTGTCTCCTAGATTGGCTAGGTGTCACTTGGGAGCCTCCGACAAGATTGTGGAGTTGAACCAAGGAGTTTGTAAGGGCAAGGAGATCGCCTACTTCGTGAAGATCTACCGCTAGTGAGGCAAGTCCTTCGTGGGCGATGGCCATGGTGGGATAGACAAGGTTGCTTCTTCGTGGACCCTTCGTGGCTGGAGCCCTCCGTGGACTCGCGCAACCGTTACCCTTCGTGGGTTGAAGTCTCCACTAACGTGGATGTAGGATAGCACCACCTATCCGAACCACGGGAAAAACATCCGTGTCTCCAATAGCGTTTGAATTCTCCAAACCCTTCCCTTTACATTCTTGCAAGTTGCATGATTTATTTTCCGTTGCCTATATACTCTTTGCATGCTTGCTTGAATTGTGTGATGATTGCTTGACTTGTCCTAAAGTTGCTAAAAACTGCCAAGAACTAAAATTGGGAAAAGGTTAAGTTTTTATTTGGTCAAGTAGTCTAATCAACCCCCCTCTAGACATACTTCTGATCCTACAGAGGCAGGCAAAGAGCATCCGGTTCAGCGTCCGGTCTACTATATCAGCGAAGTACTTATTGAATCCAAGCAAAGGTATCCGCATTGGCAGAAGCTGGTATATGGAGTCTTCATGGCAAGCCGGAAGCTGAAGCAGTATTTCCAAGGGCACCCCATCACAGTGGTCAGTTCTGCTCCCTTAGGTGATATCATCCAGAACCGGGAAGCGACTGGCCGGATTGCCAAGTGGGCTATAGAGCTTGGGCCGCATGGGTTGAAATACGTGTTTCGAACGGCGGTGAAGTCTTAAGCAGTTGTTGATTTCATCAATGATTGGATAGAGTTGCAAGCACCTGAAGAGAAGCCGGATCACACATATTGGACCATCCATTTTGACGGATCCAGGCAGTTGGAGGGCTCGGGGGCTGGAGTCGTATTAACTTCCCCACGAGGTGACAAGTTCTGTTACGTTCTCCGCTTAATGTTCCCTTGTACTAACAATGCAGGTGAGTATGAAGCCTTGCTCCATGGTCTCCGGATGGCTAAAGAGATGAATCTAAGCCGGGTTAAGTGCTTCGGTGACTTAGACCTAGTGGCTCAGCAGGTGTGTGGCACTTGGGATTCTAAGGACCCACTCATGGCCGCATATCGTCATGAGGTGGATATTGTTGCAGGTCACTTCAAGGGATATCAAGTGGACCACATGGACCGTTGGAATAATGAAGCGCTGGACGCTTTAAGTCGGTTGGGCTCTCAGCGTAAACCGGTCCCGCCTAATGTTTTTCTTGATGTGCTGCACAACCCGTCGGTCAGGCTCCCTGGTGAAGTGGATTTGGCTATTCCCGATCCGAAGGCTCAATTGGTGGCAGCTCTTCACGTCATTCCGGATTGGACGCTTCCTTATCTTGCGTACGTGAACCGGGGCGAGCTACCAGAGGATGAAACCTTGGCCCGGCAGATAATCCGGCGATCCAAGTCCATGACTATTGTTAATGGCGAATTGCATCATTGCAGTGTGTCAGGGGCGTTCCAACGCTGTGTGTCTCCTGAGGAAGGATGTGAAATTTTGCGTGAGATCCATGAAGGAGATTGTGGTCATCACGTCGGTTCAAAATCTTTGGTGGCTAAGGCGTTCCGCCACAGTTTTTATTGGTTAACTGCTCATGCTGATGCGGAGGATCTGGTCAGACGATGTGACAGTTGCCAAAAGTTTTCAAGACATGTTTCACAAGGTCTTATTACAGTAATGGATCTGAGGCAAGTTCAGAAAAACAGGAAAATATTCAAAAGCTTAAGGCAGAACAGTGTTGATTCAATGGACAGGAAAATATGTGAGATCTATAGACTTGAGCATGAAGCTACAGGCGGATGCTAAAAGCTACTGCTAATCAGAGCAGGGTTTCACAGATCTATCCAGGAATCTGGGTACGAGTATGAACAGTTGATGGAGCACCGCGAGTAGGACAGATCTAGGTCGAGGAAAGCGAAGGACCTACCAGAGCTGAGGAAAGCGCGGAAGATCGCCGCAGTTTTCTGGTGCGTTCAGGTTGATGCAGCAGGCCCAAGATGGTGCAGAGGTCGACGACGGCGGCGGAGCTCCGAGGCTGGCGACGCGAGGAAGACGAAGAGAAAAGGGACGAAGGGGAGAAAAGAAATGACCCTTCGGTCCTATTTATAAGGCAAGAGACATGTGTCAGGCGCGTGAATCAAGGAACCATAAATCTTGGAAGCGGAGCTGTCGCCTCGGTTATTGCGGATCTATTAAACAAAGAAGGTATCATGAATGTTATCTCTATGATGATGTCATGCCGGTTTACAGCAACCAGAGACGGTGACATCACGGCGGTTCAACGACTACAGAAGACGTTGAAGACGAAGATTTTTCGCTAAGGATTGACATGAACTTGTTCAAATCAATCTGGGGCCTAATGTTGGGGATATTACTACTGGGCATAAACCGGCCTACCTGGGCCAGGTTAACTTCAGCAGTAGTTCAAAGGGTTAAATCCCAAAGAGGCAGATAAGGGCCCAAGGTTTGTAGTCGGTTTAGGACCTGTAGACGTAAACCGGCTTTATGTGTAAACTTGTATTGTAAGTTAGGAATAAGGAGAGACCAACCCAGATACGAGTATGAACTGGTGTTGGGACTCTGCGGACCGACGGGCGTCACCCGTGTATATAAGGGGACGACCCGGCGGCGGTTCAAAGACAGACAACAACAATTCGAGACTTAGGCGAAGGTTGTTTGCTCCCTAGTCATCGAAACCCCATCAATTCCATCACAACTAGACGTAGGCTTTTACCTTCATCGAAGGGGACGAACTAGTATAAACTCACTGCGTCCCTGTGTCCGCTTTAACCCCTTCAAGCTAACCCGTCGTGATGGCGCCACGACTAAGTCCTTTCACTAGGACATCTGCCGTGACAAAACCACGACAGGTAGATAATCCGCTCTTCCTCCTTTTGTTCTTCGCTCTCCTCATCATCTTTTTCATCCAATGAGCTCACAGTTTCATCAACTTCTTCTTCCATAGATTCCTTCAAAATATTAGTCTCTTCTTGGACAGCGGAAACTTTCTTAATAAGTGCATTAATTTTTTAATTGTATTCATAATTCTCATAACAATATTTAAGGATAGCTAAATTTTTAGGTCTATAAACAGCATCATCAAAATCTTCAAACTCTTTAAACATAGATTCAATTTCATAAGCACCCATAAAAGCAACAAATTCTTCTATTTGTTCCACATCATAGTAATCACATATACCATTAGCATAAGAAGCCAAGGTTTCATTATCATTAAATTTGCATGAAAAGGGAAGGTGTGGAGACTTCATCCTAGAGCAACAAGTATAATCATATCTCAAGCATAGTTGCCTAGCATACCAATGCAACATATGAATTTGATCCCATAATAGTTTCTCTTTTTGTGTCAAGCGATAATCCCTAAAGTATTCACGTTGATCCAATGTTACTCCCATTACAAAGTTGAATGGGGTTTTCTCAGGATTATCAAAGTAGTACATAATATCTATCACATAATGAGCATCGAGGGTTTTAGGAGGTTCCCCATCTCCATGAGCAGCAAGTACACCTATTTTTTTTGGTATTTCATGTTCCATATCCATAACTAAAGATAGAGAGCAACTAAGAACAGCAAATAAAAATTACTTAGTGATAAAGCAAACAAGCACACACGAGAATATTCACCCCACGCTATTGCACCCCAGCAACGGCGCCAGAAAAAGGTCTCGATAACCCACAAGTATAGGGGATCAATTGTAGCCTCTTTCGATAAGTAAGAGTGTCGAACCCAACGAGGAGCTAAAGGTAGAACAAATATTCCCTCAAGTTCTATCGACCACCGATACAACTCTACGCACGCTTGACGTTCGCTTTACCTAGAACAAGTATGAAACTAGAAGTACTTTGTAGGTGTTTTTGGATAGGTTTGCAAGATAATAAAGAGAGCGTAAATAAAAACTAGGGGCTGTTTAGATGAAGACACAACTAAATTAGTTTTAGTAGAGAGCTTTTTGTCACGAGAAAGTTATTTGTCCCTAGGCAATCGATAACTAGACCGGTAATCATTATTGCAAATTTATTTTAGGGAGAGGCATAAGCTAACATACTTTCTCTACTTGGATCATATGCACTTATGATTGGAACTCTAGCAAGCATCTGCAACTACTAAAGATCATTAAGGTAGAACCCAACCATAGCATTAAAGCATCAAGTCCCCTTTATCCCATACGCAAACAAGCTACTTACTCGGGTTTGTGCTTCTGTCACTCACGCCACCCACCATAAGCAAATCATGAACATATTGCAAACCCTACAGCGGGGATCCCTCACGCTTGCGCGACACGGAGAGCACCATAGGACAACACCAATAGTAAAACATGCAACTCAAACCAATCTTGATCATCAAATAACCCATAGGACAAAACAGATCTACTCAAACATCATAGGATAGCCATACATCATTGGGAAATAATATATAGCGTTGAGCACCATGTTTAAGTAGAGATTACAGCGGGTAAGAGAGAGGTTACACCGCTGCATAGAGGGGGAAGAGTTGGTGATGATGGCGGTGAAGTTGTTGGTGAAGATTGCGGTGATGATGATGGCCACCGCAGTGTTCCGGTGCCACCGGAAGAGAAGGGGAGAGGGGGCCCCTTCGTCTTCTTCTTCCTTGACCTCCTCCCTAGATGGGAGAAGGGTTTCCCCTCTGGTCCTTGGCCTCCATGGCGTGCGAGGGGCGAGAGCCCCTTTGAGATTGGATATGTCTCTCTGTTTCTCTCCGTTTCCGCGTTCTGTTCTGCTGCCCTTTCACTGTTTCATATATATATGCAGATCTGTAACTCCGATTGGGCTGAAACCTTCACTGTGATTTTTTACCAAAAATTAGCTTTCTTGCGGCCGAGGAAGGGCATCAACCGCCTTACAGGTGGCCCACGAGGGTCAGGAGCGCGCCCAGGGGGCAGGGGCGCCCCCTGCCTCGTGGCCACCTCGGGCACCGTCTCGCGTGGATTTTTCTTTCGGAATTTTCCAAATATTCCAAAAATAAGCTCCGTCCGTTTTTATCCCGTTTGGATTCCGTTTGATATGGATATTCTGCGAAACATAAAACATGCAACAAACAGGAATTGGCACTGGACACTGGATCAATATGTTAGTCCCAAAAATAGTATAAAAAGTTGCCAAAAAGTATATGAAAGTTGAATAATATTGGCATGGAACAATCAAAAATTATAGATACGACGGAGACGTATCAGCATCCCCAAGCTTAATTCCTGCTCGTCCTCGAGTAGGTAAACGATAAAAAAGATAATTTTTGATGTGGAATGCTACCTAGCATAATATTGATCATATGTCTAATCATGGCATGAATATTAAGACACGAGTGATTCAAAGCAATAGTCTATCCTTTGACATAAAAACAATAATACTTCAAGCATACCAACCAAGC
Source organism: Aegilops umbellulata (assembly GCA_032464435.1). NCBI lineage: Eukaryota > Viridiplantae > Streptophyta > Magnoliopsida > Poales > Poaceae > Aegilops > Aegilops umbellulata. The sequence continues at coordinate 327,626,644 of CP136056.1, read as the reverse complement.
AATTATGTCTTATTGAAATAACATAGCCAAAGAAAGCTCATCCCTACAAGATCATATAGTCTGGCTATGCTCCATCTTCATCACACAAAATATTCACATCATGCACAACCCCGATGACAAGCCAAGCAATTGTTTCATACTTTTGACGTTTCTCAAACCTTTTCAACTTTCACGCAATACATGAGCATGAGCCATGGACATAGCACTATAGATGGAATAGAATATGATGATGGGGGTTATGTGGAGAAGACAAAAAAGGAGAAAGTCTCACATCGACGCGGCTAATCAACAGGCTATGAAGATGCCCATCAATTGATGTCAATGTGAGGAGTAGGGATTGCCAAGCAACGGATGCACTAGAGCTATAATTGTATGAAAGCTCAAACTGAAACGAAGTGGGTGTGCATCCAACTTGCTTGCTCATGAAGACATAGGGCATTTGAGGAAGCCCATCGTTGGAATATACAAGCCAAGTTCTATAATGAAAATTCCCACTAGTATATGAAAATGATAACTCAAGAGACTCTCTATATGAAGAACATGGTGCTACTTTGAAGCACAAGTGTGGTAAAAGGATAGTAACATTGCCCCTTCTCTCTTTTTCTCTCATTTTTTTGGGGCCTTCTCTTTTTTTGGCCTTTCACTCTTTTTTATTTATTTTATTTTATTTTATTTTATTTTTTCGTTCGGAGTCTCATCCCGACTTGTGGGGGAATCATAGTCTCCATCATCCTTTCCTCACTGGAGCAATGCTCTAATAATGATGACCATCACACTTTTATTTACTTACAACTCAATATTACAACTCGATATCTAGAACAAAGATATGACTCTATATGAATGCCTCCGGTGGTGTACCGGGATGTGCAATGATCTAGCGTAGCAATGACATAAAAAAATGGACAAGCCATGAAAACATCATGCTAGCTATCTTACAATCATGCAAAGCAACATGACAATAAATGCTCAAGTCATGTATATGATGATGATGGAAGTTGCATGGCAATATATCTCGGAATGGCTATGGAAATGCCATAATAGGTAGGTATGGTGGCTGTTTTGAGGAAGATATAAGGAGGTTTATGTGTGATAGAGTGTATCGTATCACGGGGTTTGGATGCCCCGGCGAAGTTTGCGCCAACTCTCGAGGTGAGAAAGGGGAATGCACGGTACCGAAGAGGCTAGCAATCATGGAAGGGTGAGAGTGCGTATAATCCATGGACTCAACATTAGTCATAAAGAACTCACATACTTATTACAAAAGTCTATTAGCTATCGAAACAAAGTACTATGCGCCTGCTCCTAGGGGGGTAGATTGGTAGGAAAAGACCACACTAGTGCAGAACCGGGCAATAGCACCGGTTCGTAAGGCCCTTTAATGTTGGTTCCGTAACCGGCACTAAAGTGTGGGCACTAAAGCCCCCCCCCCTTTAGTACCGGTCCACCACGAACCAGTGCTAAAGGGCAACCACGTGGCATGAGCCAGCTCCGGGGGCCGGGAGCCCTTTAGTACCGGTTGGTAACACCAACCGGTACTAAAATGTTTGGGGGGGGGGGTTGGTTTTATGGTTTCTTTTCATTTAATTTTGTGTTTTCCATTTTAATTCTTTTTCGTTTGCTGGTATTTTACGATACTACACATTGTACACGTTATGCATATATATGGTAGCTAGTAGAACCAATCATATATATAGATCATCAGTGTCTCTCAAACCACCATATTAATTCACACATACACACATGTATAGCTATATACAATTTCTCGTACATATGCATGTTGCCTTCGGAGCCAGTTGCATTAGCCTAATTGGTGCCTTCGGAGCACAGTGACAAATTGGAAGTGGTTCATGACCTGGTCGATGGGGGCGGTAGCGGGTAATATTATTCTCCCTTCGGATTTATGACCTGGTCGAGCAAAAATCCCGCTATTTCCTCTTGAAGTGCTTGTACGCGCTCCGTATCTAGGAGTTTGTCCCGCACCTTTGTGAACTGTTAAGAAGGAGATCAATATGCATGTGTATTAGTTGTGTGACTAGATATCGATAATGGTGCACAAATTGTGAATAGTGTTCTGACAAGCGTACCCATTCCTGTCTTAGAGATCTGCTCCTTTCGGACGCCATCATGCGAATGTTCTCGCAAACGCAGTATGCACACAGATCAGTCCCCTGCGCCTGCTTTATGGCCTTTACGAGAACGGAATTTAATTTGATCAGATAATAATTAATCAAGCATGATAATATTAAAAAGATGGCATCTAGCTACCACTACTTAATTACTTACCCTGGGTCGAAACCATCTCAGTTGTCGTTTCCATTCGCCTTCCGTTTTGCTGATGAACCTTGCCCAAGCCCTGCCCGCCGACAAAGAAAATGAATAAAGGGGTTATTAAATAGTTCATATCATGAAATGACGAACTAAATAGACCGAGATATATAGTTAATAATGATTGAAATTACCTGTTGACTATCCCAAACAAGATGTTATAGTCACTATTTTCTTTGAGTAGTGAGACCAGTATTTCAACTGTTCCTTCGTCAACTTTAATGATACACAAGATCCAGTGAAATCTGCATGCACACACGTTTGCATGTCTTAATTAAGCGGGCATATGTAAGCAAAAACATGTAGCTAGCTAGCTAGTAGGCAAAAACAGAGAATTTGTAGTACAAGAAAGTGTGACTCACTGGAAGTTGTAAGGAAGTAGTATATCTTCATTGTATTTGAGGCGCTTCAAGAACTCGAACATGCTGTCCTCTACCTGCTTTTTATAATAGTTGCTTATATTCCATGTGTATTCATTAACGGTGTTTGGGTCAATGAACCCAATGCCATAGCGTCCACCTTTTTTCATTTCATACATCTTCATCCTGCATAATACCACAGAAAAGAATATAGTGAGGATAATTACAGGTAATGATTGATCAAAAGGATCAATACAACTAGCTTGAGACTTAAATTACAGAAAGAAATCACTTACAGACAATAGCAACTGATGATAGATTTGTCGAGTGCGTCTTGATTGTATAACTGAAACAGTTCAGAATACTCAACGGTCCCAGGTTTCTCATGGTAGTAATGATCCTTGTTGACTTGCACCATGAGGGACTGTCGATTGGATCTCTTGGTAATGTCCATGTACCATTGATGCAATTCATACATTCTCGTTGGGAGCTTCTTGACATCTTCTGGCTTGACCAAAGGTTGGCCCCAGACATATTTCCATTTTATTTCCTCCCCTGTAAGCACAGGCATGTCCTCGATCTCGAGGAGTTGTCCAACAGTGATCTTGAGTTCTTCAGCCTGCGTTATATGCTGCTGGGTTATTACAACATCGCCCACCTGGGGAACGTAAACTGTTTGCCCACAATAATATTGGCCGCGCGTACTGTCACGTGTTGTTGGCGGCACAACAAGCAGGGGGATCGGTTGCGCCCACTGTTCTCCCAGCTGGGCAACGGTTCTCCCGCATTTTTTGACAGCTGCTTGTTGTTTGCTCGAGCTCGAGCTTGCCTCCTTCTGTAGACGTTGTCGATGTAACTTCTTGATGTGGCGCTCATAGTCTGTGTCAACAAGCTTAGGAGCTGGTGGTTGAGCCATACGAACGAAGTGGTCAAGAACTTCCACAGGCACTTTCTCCCTTGGCGGCGGTGGCGGTTTCGGTCCAAAATGGGCGTCGACTTCTGCCCGCACTATGGCATTGGTTTGCTCATTGGTCCTGTCGTAAGCCCTCTCAGGAAGAGGAGTACTGAGGTTTGGACCATATTTATATCGCTTGCCTCCGCCTGTACTTCCTGTACTATGACCTCGAATGGTACCGCTACGCACCATAGCTGCGGGGTGTCTCTTCTGCGATTGCTGAGGCGGCAGAGATGGCTGATGGGGCTGAGTTGGACGAGGAGGAGTGGCCTGAAGCTATGCCGGACTTGGAGGACGAGTGGCCTGACACTTTGCCGGACTTGGAGGAGGAGTGGACGTCTGACGTTGTGTCGGACTTGGAGGAGGAGTGGCCTGACACTTTGCCGGACTTGGAGGAGGAGGAGTGGCCTCATGCGTTGGTGGACTTGGAGCGGGAGTCTGCTGACTCGGTGGCGGACTTCGATGAGGAGTCGGGTGACGCGGTGTCGGTGGCCTTCGAAAGATGATGCGATCCTTTCTCCATAGGATGACATGATGTATGGCCTCTCCCAATGTGTGCTCGTCGTCACCTCTAGGAATGTCAAGCTGTAGCTCCGAATATGGGTCCACCACCTCATCAACCAAGACACGAGCATAGCCCGCTAGAATCGGGTTGCAATGGAAGGTTGCCTCGGGGGAATTTGAAAAAGCAACGGCGTCCGCCACCTTCATGGATATGTTCTTCATTTTGAAGTGTAGCTCGCAGTTAGTGTTCTCTGTGATGTCATCCACGGGGTATCTATCCAGCACTGCGTCGCCCGGGGCGGAACCCACGCTGCTTCTCGGCATGGATGGGGCGGTGCTATCCAATGCTGGATCATCCGCTAGCTGCTGCAGCTGCTGAGACCCCCTTTGTCGGCTAAGTGAGTCGATCTACTCCTGCTGCCGCTAGAATTTAACTGCCAATTCCGCTTGACTTGCTTCTAGGCCTTGAAGGCGTTCATAGTCCCGCTTCCTCTGCTCCTCCTCCATCTTCCTCTTCTTCTCCTCCGCAATCTTCTTTCTCGCACGGGTTCTGTAGTCGGCGTTCCAGTCTGAAAACCCCTCATACCACGGAATAGCGCCCTTGCCTCGTGTTCTTCCGGGTGTTCCGGATTTCCCAGGGCACGCGTAAGCTCGTCGTTCTCTCTGTTGGGCTGGAACACCCCCGATCGAGCCTCTTCTATTGCAACAAGTATCGCATCGTCGGCTCCGTTCAGACATGCCTTCGTCGAAACATTGCCTATCTTCAGGTCCAACTCCCCCCCATGCGCACAGAACCAAGTCCTGCACCTGGGGGCCAGCTCTTAGTAACCGGAGTGACACCTTCATCCTCCATCTCTTTCTCAGACTTATCCCACTTAGGCATTGCCACCGGGTAGCCACCTGGCCCCAACTTATGGAACTTATCCTTTTTTCGGCATTCTTCTTGTTTATTCTCGACCGTTCCTTAGCTAATTCTGAATCCTTGAATTTCACGAAATCGTCCCAATGAGCACTTTGATTCTCTAGTATCCCCTCGAATACTGGAGTCTTCCTTCCTCCCTTGACGTACTTCTCCCATTCACATCTCTTGTGGTTCTTGAATGCAACCGCCATCTTCCTAAAAGCAACGTCCTTGACTTTCTGCACATCTGCTTCTGTGAAATGATCTGGTAGGGTGAAATGTTCCATGAGAGTATCCCAAAGCAGTTTTTTTATTCTCATCGACAAAAGTAACATTTGGATGTGGCTTTGTTGGCTTTCTCCATTCTTGAAGGGAGATCGGGAGTTGGTCCTTCACAAGAACTCCGCACTGACGAACGAACTTGTCCGCAATCTTCTTAGGCGCTCATGGTTCGCCATTAGGTTTGAATGCCTCGATATTGTACTTTACGCCCTCCTTCAACTTTTTGTTCGGGCCTCGTTTCGTCCTTTTGCCTGAAGATTTGCTCAATCCGGATGGCTGAAAGAAGAAAGATCGATTCGTTAATATATCTTCAACTCATTTAAAACATGCAATGATCACCAGATTCCTGCTTATATAAATATATATACCTCGCCGGTGTTAGTTGTTTCAGGATCAACATGTTCTTCGTCATCGTCATAATCGTAGTTCATGACTTCATCAATTCGGTCGTCGCGATCGAATATCATATCACCCTCTCCGGTGTTGTTTAGAAATTCAGAGCCGTCAAAATCTTCTTCATTCTGATCATCATCTGGCCCGCGTATCATATCGAACATGGTCTGTTCTCTCTCTCTGTCGGTATTGTCCGCCATAGCTTTTATTTAACTATGCCAAAAGAAATATAAAACAATTTAGTATAATCTCGAATAATAGATATAATCTCAAATACATCGTCTCGAATAATATATATAATCTCGAATACATCGTCTCGAATAATAGATTTAATCTCGAATACATCGTCTCGAATAATATATAATATTGAATCATACATCACTTGCTAGGTAGCTAATTATAGATCGAATACTACAGAAGAATCTAGGACACTCGCGGTTCCTGCGGCGCGGGCGGTGGACACCCAAAGAGAAGGAACCCTCACAGGATCATAGCTGAAGTGAGATCCCTGAAGAAACTGCCAGGTATTGGAGAACCTGTCGCCCTCTAACGCAACCATGTAGCGATGGACGTGCTCGTCCTCCTCCCTGACACGACCACATACCAGCTCCAGCGGGGCCGGCTCCCTCCGCAACGAAACTGGCCCACGCGAACGCCACCAAACGAGATCAGGGTCGACGACGGGACCCGGGGCCGGGTTCCTCATCAAGCGGTGCGCCCCTCCAGGCAGCACCTCCCAGTGCCAGCCCGGCGGAGCCCAGTCCCGGACATGGGTCAGCTGGACATCGTCGCGGACGTGTCGACGGCGAGGATGTGGGCCGGGCATCGTCGACAACAAATACTAGCTATATGCCCGCAAAAAGTAACATTTTTTAATGATTGGATTTTGATAACTAAAATTTCTAACATTTCTATAACATTTCTAACAATGCTATATATAACTAACATTTCTTTAACTAAAAAACAAAAAAATTCTAACAATTCTAACTTTTTATAACTATTTCTATCACTAAAAAACAAAAAAAAATTCTAACAATTCTAACTTTTTTATAACTATTTCTATAACTAAAAAACAGAAAAAAAATTCTAACAATTCTAACATTTCAAACAATTCTAACATTTCTAACTATTCTAACAATTCTAACTATTTCTAAAAAACAGAAAAATGTCTAACAATTTCTAAAAAAATAGAAAAATCTATAACTAAAAATGTATGTGAGTGTGTGCGCGCTCACCGGCCGGCGAGGCGAGCGGCGACGGGGGGCGCGCGGCGATGGGGACGGCGACGGGCGCGGCGATGATGGGGCGGCGGCGATGGGGACGGGGACGTACGGGCCGGGGCGGCGACGACGACGGGGACGGTGACGACGCGGCCGGGACAGGGCGGCGGTGACGACGGGGACGACGGGGACGGGACGACGGGGCGGCGACGACGGGGACGGGGCGGCGACGGGGGCGGCGACGGGCCGGGGCGGCGACGAGGGATATGGAGACGGCGGGGGCGGCGGGCGACGGTGTAGAGGAGAAGAAGCAGAGGGAGAGATGAGAAACTGATGAAATTTTGAAGTGTTTTCTTATATAGAACCCACCTTTAGTACCGGTTGGAGACACCAACCGGTACTAAAGGTCTGTTTTGGCTAGCCCAAGCGGCGGGAAGCGACCCACTTTAGTACCGGTTGGTGGCTCCAACCGGTACTAAAGGCCCCCCTTTAGTATCGGTTGGTGCCACGACCCGGTACTAAAGGGTGTGCGCTGCCAGGCGAGGGGCACAAAAGTTTAGTCCCACCTCGCTAGCCAAGGGGCACTCGCACCTGCTTATAAGCCTCGCCGTCGCTGCTGTCTCGAGCTCCTCTCTTAAGCAGGCCTTCTGGGCCTACCTCTTCTGCGATGCCCTGTTGGGCCTACTGGGCTAGCGGGCCTGCATCCTGGCCCAACATGAATTTGGGTTTCTAGTCGTATGCAGGCCGCTGTGGCCCAGTAGGTGGGCTTTTTTTTCTTATTTTTTTGCTTTATTTATTTTTGTGAATAACTTCACTTTGAAAATAGATTTTTCAGTGATTCCTTTTTCTTATGTTTAATATTAGTGTGTTTTATCATTATATTCAATTTGGTAATGCTTAGGTTATTTAAAAAATGAAATGCCTTTGTAACAGATGAGTTTTCGTCCGAAACCCTGATACTTCGAAACAGATTGTCCATTTTGTACACGAAGTGCATCCAGTTTTTGCGGTAACCCTCTCTACTTTTTTGCACATGCTATGTGGGTGAAATTATGATACCATGCCAACTTTCAACCTTTTCTGAGTTTATTTGAAATGCTTTTCAATTTCAGGGTCATTTAGCTGAACAAATCAGTAAATGCATGAAAGAATTTGCTTGCACATAAAATTTCTTCGCGTTTCAAATGCCAAAACACATAACTAGCTACCCTAACTATTAGAGAGATTCCCTCCTGGGTGTGAAACACAGAAGAAAGTGATGATAGTTAAGCCGATCACATCCCAGTTCTTTGGGTGTGAAACTTTTTCTTCGCGTGTGTCCCTTTGCGTCGTAGCCATGGAAAATCTTCATCATTTAACGGGATGCTCGGGTCAATATTCACTGTGAATGGAGCAATTTCATCAAATTTTTCATAACCTTCTGACTTGTCTGTCTTGTCATCCACTCCCACGATGTTTCTCTTCCCAGAAAGAACTATGTGCCGCTTTGGCTCATCGTACGATGCATTCGCTTCCTTATCTTTTCTTTTTCTTGGCTTGGTAGACATGTCCTTCACATAGAAAACCTGTGCCACATCATTGGCTAGGATGAATGGTTCGTCTGCATACGCAAGATTGTTAAGATCCACTGTTGTCATTCCGTACTGCGGGTCTTCCGTTACCCCGCCTCGTGTCATATTGACCCATTTGCATCGAAACAAAGGGACCTTCAAACCACGTCGATAGTCAAGTTCCCATATGTCCTGTATATAACCATAATATGTTTCCTTTCCCGTCTTGGTTTCTGCATCAAAGCGGACACCACTGTCAGTGGCGGAGCTACACTTGAAAAGCTGGGTGGGCCAAACTGAAGGGAATTCTAACTAGTTTACTCTAATAGCCCATTTTCATTTCATATCCTTAGGGAATTACCACTGAGCTGGGCGGGCCATGACACAGTTTTGCTTGGCCGTAGCTCCGCCGGTGACCACTGTTTTGGTTGGTGCTCTTCTTATCTTGGGCGATCGTGTAAAATGTATTACCATTTATCTCGTACCCTTTGAAAGTCATTATATTCGAAGATGGTAACTGGCACAGCAAGTACAGGTCATCTTCAATAGAGGTGTCATGCATGGTACGTGCTTGCAACCAGCTGGCAAAACTCCTGGTTTGTTCACATGTAATCCAGTCATCAGACCGCTCCGGGCGTTTGGAGCATAGCAAATTCTTGTGTTCATCCATATACGGAGCCACCAAGGCGGAATTCTATAGAACTGTGTAGTGTGCTTCAGTGAGAGAATGTCCGTCCATACATATTATTTGTTCCCCTCCTAGCGTGCCTTTTCCATCCAGTCTTCCCTTATGCCGCGATTCAGGAACACCAATCGGCTTAAGGTCAGGAATAAAGTCAATACAAAACTCAATGACCTCCTCATTTTGACGGCCCTTGGAGATGCTTCCTTCTGGCCTAGCACGGTTATGAACATATTTCTTTAAGACTCCCATGAACCTCTCAAAGGGGAACATATTGTGTAGAAATACAGGACCCAAAATGTTAATCTCTTCGCATAGGTGAACTAGGACGTGCGTCATGATGTTGAAGAAGGATGGTGGGAACACCAACTCGAAACTGACAAGACATTGCACCAAATCATTCTGTAACCTTGGTATGATTTCTGGATCGATTACCTTCTGAGAGATTGCATTGAGAAATGCACATAGCTTCACAGTGGCTAATCGAACGTTTTCTGGTAGAAGCCCCCTCAATGCAACCGGAAGCAGTTGCGTCATAATCACGTGGCAGTCATGAGACTTTAGGTTCTGGAACTTTTTCTCTGCCATGTTTATTATTCCCTTTATATTCGACGAGAAGCCAGACGGTACCTTAATACTGAGCAGGCATTCAAAGAAGATTTCCTTCTCTTCTTTGGTAAGAGCGTAGCTTGCATGACCCTAATGTATGCCGTCTTTTCCGTGCATACGTTGCTGGTCCTCCCGTGCCTCAGGTGTATCTTTTGTCTTCCCATACACGCCCAAGAAGCCAAGCAGGGTCACACAAAGATTCTTCGTCATGTGCATCACGTCGATTGCGGAGCGGACCTCGAGGTCTTTCCAATAGGGCAGGTCCCAAAATATAGATTTCTTCTTCCACATGGGTGCGCGTCCGTCAGCGTCATTCGGAACAGGTTGTCCACCAGGACCCTTTCCAAAGACCACCTTCAAATCCTTGACCATATCATGTACATCAGCACCAGTACGGTGGCGAGGCTTCGTCCCGTGATCCGCCTCACCTTTGAAATGCTTGCCTTTCTTTCTTATGGGATGCCTGCTCGGAAGAAATCGACGATGTCCCAGGTACACATTCTTATTAGCCAAATATATACTGTCGGTATCGTCCAAACAGTGCGTGCATGTGCGGTATCCCTTGTTTGTCTGTCCTGAAAGGTTACTGAGAGCAGGTCAATCATTGATGGTCACGAACAGCAGCGCCTTTAGGTCAAATTCTTCCCCCACGTGCTCATCCCACGCACGTACACCTGTTCCATTCCACAGTTGTAAGAGTTCTTCAACTAATGGCCTTAGGTACACATCAATGTCATTGTCGGGTTTAGGGCCTTGGATGAGCACTGGCATCATAATGAACTTCCGCTTCATGCACAACCAAGGAGGAAGGTTATACAAACATAGAGTCACAGGCCAGGTGCCATGGTTGCTGCTCTGCTCCCCAAAAGGATTAATGCCATCTGCGCTTAGACCAAACCATACGCTCCTTGCGTCATCTGCAAACTCCTTCCCGTACTTTCTTTCGATTTTTCTCCACTGCGACCCGTCAGCGGGTACTCTCAACTTTCCGTCTTTCTTACGGTCTTCTCTATGCCATCGCATCGCCTTGGCATGCTCTTTGTTTTGGAACAAACGTTTCAACCGTGGTATTATAGGAGCATACCACATCACCTTGGCAGGAATCTTCTTCCTGGGGCGCCGGCCCTTGACATCACCAGGGTCATCGCGGCTGATCTTATAGCGCAATGCACCACATACCGGGCAAGCGTTCAAATCCTCGTACTCACCGCGGTAGAGGATGCAATCATTAGGGCATGCATGTATCTTCTGCACCTCTAACCCTAGAGGGCAGACATCCTTCTTTGCTTTGTACGTACTCTCGGGCAATTCGTTGTCCTTTGGAAGCATATCCTTTATCATTACCAGCAACTTTCCAAATCCCTTGTCAGATACACCATTCTCTACCTTCCATTGCAGCAATTCCAGTGTGGTGCCCAGCTTTTTCTTGTCACCTACGCAATTCGGGTACAACAATTTTTTGTGATCCTCTAACATGCGCTGCAACTTCTTCTTCTGCAAATCACTTGTGCAGTTTCTCTTTGCATCGCCAATGGCCCGACCTAGATCATCAACGGGCTCATCTGATGCCTCTTCTTCAGCTTCTTCCCGCATCGCCGGCTCAGCTTCTTCCCGCATTACCGGCTCAGCTTCTTCCCCCATTGTTGTATCATCGTATTCAGGGAACCCATGGCCAGGATAGCTGTCGTCGTCCTCTTCTTCCTCATTGTCTTCCATCATAACCCCTCTTTCTCCGTGCTTGGTCCAAACATTATAGTGGGGCATGAAACCAGACTCAAACAGGTGGATGTGAATGGTTCTTGACGTAGAGTAATTGTGACCATTCTTACAGCCAGCACATGGACAAGGCATAAAACCATCCGCCCGCTTGTTTGCCTCAGCCGCAATCAGAAAAGTATGCACACCCTCAATGAACTGGGGAGAGCATCGGTCATCGTACATCCATTGCCGGCTCATCTTCATTACACAACACCAAATAGACCAAATTAATACAAGTTCATACAACACTTAATGCAACAAACAAATAACTCTCTAGCTAAAGCATTTAAATGCAACAACAAATGCGATCAAGATCGCAACTAAGGTAACAATGGATCCAACAGCATAATGATACCAAGCCTCACTATTGATGGCATATTTTCTAATCTTTCTAATCTTCAAGCGCATTTTCTCCATCTTGATCTTGTGATCATCGACGACATTGGCAACATGCAACTCCAATTCCATCTTCTCCCCCTCAATTCTTTTCAATTTTTCTTTCAAGTACTCGTTTTCTCTTTCAACTAAATTTAACCTCTCGACAATAGGGTCGGTTGGAATTTCCGGTTCACATACCTCCTAGAAAAAATTTCTATGTCAACTTGATGGGCATAATTTGTCATAAACACGAAATGCAACTAGTTTTAAAAGAGAATATATATACCACATCCGAATCATAACAAGGACGAGGGCCGACGGGGACGGATATCAAAACCATGGCACTATATGTATAACAAACAACGTACGGGTAAGATAATTATACGAGTAACTAGCTATATATCCAAATCACACAAACATCAATTTTATATAAAATTTCATGAACAAAGAGGCTCACCACAAGGTGGTGCCGGCGACGGGACGGTGTGGGCGATCGACGGTGGTTACGACGGAGATTTAGAAGGCACTAAGTAAACCACACCTACATATGCAAACTAAGTGTTATTTTTGACCTCAAATTGCATATAAATCAAATACTAGCACATATATATATTTCCTCCCAAATTACTAAACTCACAAATTAATCACTATATAAAGCATTGCAAGAGTAAATCTAGCAATGAGAGATGAAAGGACAAAGTTGCTAACCTTTGTGATCATTTCAATGGATGGGGGCCTTCAAATCTTGACAAAATTTGGGCAAAATGTGTGATGAGCTTGAGAGGAAGAGGGGAAGAACAGAGAGGAGAGGGGAAAGGGGAAGAACAGAGCGAGCTCGGGTGGACGAGGGGTTTATGTAGGACGACCTTTAATACCGGTTCGTGCCAAGAACAGGTACTAAAGGGGATGGAGGGGCCCCAGTCTGACAACATCCTGCCACCACTCTCATAAGTACCAGTTCGTGGCACGAACCGGTGCTAAAGGTTCGCCACGAACTGGTACTAATGAAAGCGGCCCGGCTAGCCGTTGGAACCGGCACTAATCTATACATTAGTGCCGGCTCAAATACAAACCGGCACTAATGTGCTTCACGTTTGACCCTTTTTCTACTAGTGCCATCGCTCGTCCCCGACCGCCACTCATAAGGAAGACAATCAATAAACACCTCATGCTCCAACTTCGTTACATAACGGTTCACCATACGTGCATGCTACGGGACTTGCAAACCTCAACACAAGTATTTCTCAATTTCACAATTACTCAACTAGCACGACCCTAATATCACCACCTTTATATCGCAAAACTATTGCAAGGAAACAAACATATCATATTCAGTGATCTACAAGTTTTATGTAGGGTTTTATGACTAACCATGTGAATGACCAGTTCCTGTCATCTCTCTAAATAGATATAAGTGAAGCATGAGTGTTTAATTCTTTCTACAAAAGATATGCCCACGCTCTAACAAATATAAGTGAAGCAAAAGAGCATTCTACAAATGACAGTTGTCTATGTAAAGAGAAACATGCAATCCAAACTTCAAACGATATAAGTGAAGCACATGAAGCGTTCTAGAAAGCCATACTCAAAGGATATAAGTGAAGTGTAAAGAGAATTCTATAAATCAACCAAGGACTATCTCATACCAGCATGGTGCATAAAAAGAAAAATGAAAACTAAATGCAAAAGACGCTCCAAGATCTACACATATCACATGAATGAACCGAATTCGGAAACATACCGATACTTGTTGAAGAAAGAGGGGATGCCTTCCGGGGCATCCCCAAGCTTAGACACTTGAGTCTCCTTGAATATTTACTTGGGTTGCCTCAGGCATCCCCAAGCTTGATCTCTTGCCTCTCTTCCTTCTTCTCACATCGAGACCTTCTCGATCGTCGAACACTTCATCCACACAAAACTTCAACAGAAAACTCGGTAAGATCTGTTAGTATAATAAAGCAAATCACTACAATAAGTACTGTAGCAAACCAATTCATATTTTGTTTTTCCATTGTGTCTACTGTAACGTAACTTTTTCATGGCTTAATCCACTGATATAAATTGATGGTTTCATCAAAACAAGCAAACTATGCATCAAAAACAGAATCTGTCTAAAACAGAACAGTCTGTAATAATCTGAATATTCACCATACTTGTGATACATGAAAAATGCTGAAAAAATTAGGAAAAATAAACAATTTGTATAGAAAGACAGTGCAAAAATAATCAGAACCATTTGACGTTCCAGTAAAAAATTAAAAATCGCGCACTACAGCCAAAGTTTCTGTCCTGCACCGTACAAACCAACAAGTATTGTAAACATCCTAAAGGCAAACCTCGGCACATTATTTTTATAATACAATGGAATTGTACAAGGGGATAATTATTTTTGTTTAAAAGTTTCTGTAATCAAGATTCACAAAGTTGCCGTGAGCATGAACAAAGTTCAAGGAGCTCTCCCACTTCAACAATGCTTGTCTTTCTCACTTTCACTTTCCTTTTTGAACACTTTTGGGTTCCCCTCTTTATTTTTGTTGTTATTAAACTATATGAAAGCACTCAACAGAAATAAATGACTCTCTAAAACTTCCGGGTTGTCTCCCTAGCAGCGCTTTCTTTAAATCCATTAAGCTAGGCATATAGTGCTCGAGTAGTGAATCCACCCGGATCCCAAGGTATATCAAAGCCAATTTTAATTAGCAATGATTTGGCATTTAGTAGTGAGCACAAAGCAACATATATCAAGCAATGATGAAGTCTAACTCTCTTCCTATGCATCGTCATGTCATAAAAGAACAATTCATGCACACATAGTAAAGGCCAATGCATAGTATAAACAGTTTCTTGCAACTTTATTGTATTGGAAACATAGAGAGGTGGAGATATAGTTCCTCTCTCATAATAATTGCAAGTAGGAGAAGCAAGCACATGCATATTATATCTATCAAAGTCATCATGTGCAACGGTAAAAGGCAACCCATCAATATAATCCTTAATAAGAGCAAATTTCTCCGATATAGTATAATTGGGAGAATTCAAAAGGATAATAGGACTATCACGCGTGAGTGAAATAGCAACAATTTCATGTTTAACATAAGGAACTATAGCAAGTTCATCTCCATAAGCATAATTCATATTGGCATCTTGGCCACAAGCATAGCAAGCATCATCAAAAAGGAATATTTCAAAAGAATCAACGGGATCATAACAGTCATCATAGCAATCATCCTTCGGTAAGCACGAAGGGAAATTAAACAATGTATGAGTTGAAGAGTTACTCTCATTAGAAGGTGGGCACGGGTAGTGTTGGGGATATTACTACTGGGCGTAAACCGGCCTACCTGGGCCGGGTTAACTTCATCAGTAGTTCAAAGGTGTTAAAGCCCAAAGAGGCAGATAAGGGCCCAAGGCCGGTAGTCGGTTTAGGACCTGTAGCCGTAAACCGACTTTATGTGTAAACTTGTATTGTAAGTTAGGAATAAGGAGAGACCAACCCGGATACGAGTATGAACCGGTGTTGGGACTCTGTGGACCGACGGGCGTCACCCGTGTATATAAGGGGACGACCCGGTGGCGGTTCAAAGACAGATAACAACAATTCAAGACTTAGGCGAAGCTTGTTTGCTCCCTAGTCATCGAAACCCCATCAATTCCATCACAACTAGACGTAGGCTTTTACTTTCATTGAAGGGGCCGAACTAGTATAAACTCTCTGTGTCCCTGTGTCCGCTTTAACCCCTTCAAGCTAACTCGTCGCGATGGCTCCACGACTCAGTCCTTTCACTAGGACATCTGCCGTGACAAAACCACGACAGTTGGCGCCCACCGTGGGGCCATCGCACGATGGTTTCAAGTTCTTGGAGGGCCGCTTTGAAGAACTCGAGGGCTACACTGTGGGCCGGATGACTAAGAGTCGTCACGGCAAGCTCTACATCGACGATGCAGGCTGGGGCCCCGAGGCCGGCTCAATCGAGTACGGGTACCGGATCCCCTTTGGTGGCATACACGTTTTCATCGGCAAGATCGGTGAACCGGGCCCTGAGCCGGACATCTGCACCGACCTCATTGAAACGGCTCAGCGCGCGCGATCCGCCCAGGTTAAACCAGCCGTGAAGCGTGCCTTCGTGGGAGTAATCCATGGAGGAAGTTATGAGGACGGATCGGAATCTGGTGGCGAGACCGTCGTTTACTCTGGCGACGAGTCATCAACCGGGGAAACCGAATCTCTGTATCAATTGCAAGATGGCCGGATTGGGGGCTGTTCCGATGGCGACAGTATTCTGGACCCCACCGATCTGCCCAACCGGGTTGGAATATTCATGGCCGGTACACAAGCAGTGCTTCATTCTTCGACCGCTGCGGCAATGAATTCCGGTTTGGTAGCGGCAACGGCTGCCGGGGCAGGAGGCTCCGTGCGCCCGCCGGCTCAAGTTTTATCGGATCTGTTCAATGCGTTGGCTGCGCTCATGGCGGAGGCTAACCCGGCGGATCAGGACGCTCACAATGCGGAGATTGCAAAAGTGAGGGAACAAATCACTCAGGCTGAGGCGGACCTAGCAGCTGAAGATGCCAGGATGACTACAGAGCGGGCCGCTTTAGATGCGCAAGCCTACAGGCTCATGTTGGATCAGAACGCGTCACATGAAGTCATGAAGAGGAAATACAGATCCCATTTGCATTCGGTCTTCGAAGCCAGAGATCTCTTCAATACCCAGGGGCAGGAACCAGTAATCCGCCAGTGGTAAACCGGACGGAAGCACCTGGGACGGGCGCGCCGGTTCAGCCCCGTTTGATAGATATACCTCGCCATAACATTGTTGTACCTCAGGCTGTTTCAACACCCCCGGGTCACTACTCCAGCCCGATGGACAATCTCGTTGCTGCTGCTGCACGGCTAGAGGCCATTCCAATTGAAGGTGATTCGCCGCAGGCGGTGGAGACGCGCCGGGTCAAGGAGCTCCTTAGGACAGCTTTGGTCCAACAGGAAGCGTATTCGTACAGCCGCGACCGGATCCATTCTACCCCTCGTCCAAGCCGGAGCTATAGTAGGCATATGGATGAACCGGCCGTGTCAAGTAATGCACGACGTGGAGCGCCCCGTGGTAACAACCCGGCAGGTGGTGTCGATAATGCTCAGGAAGTGGTGGACCGGGCCCGAGCACGCGGGGAGGCCGAGTTAGCAGCACAGTATCAAGCTCGTCAGCTTATGCCGATTCGTCCGACCACCTCGGTCGAGCCTGGAGTTACCTCTAGCTCTTTGGGGGTGCCTTGCCTTGTCCCCACTTTACGCAATGTGCGCCTGCCCAAGGATTTCAAGGGCCCGCACAAGGTACCGAATTATACGGCGGATCAACCTCCAAAGACATGGGTGGAGAGCTATGAGATGGCCATGGAGATGCTTGATGTGGATGATGCAGCGTGTGCAAAGTACTTCACCATGATGCTCGAGGGAACGGCCCGTACTTGGTTGAAAAGCTTACCGGCCAATTCTATCAGTTCATGTGCCCAGTTACGAGCCCGGTTTATCAGTAATTTCAAAGACACGTGCAAGCAGCCTATGTCGATAGTGGATCTAGCTGCCTGTGTCCAGGAGGAAGGAGAATCAACGACTCATTGGGTGTGCCGGGTCTCGCAAGTTCTGCATTCATCGGACCGCATCAACGCTGATACCGCGGTTATAACCCTGGAAGGCAATTGCCGGTTTGGGCCCCTAAAGTTGAAGTTAGGGCGGATGAAACGCCACGGTACTGACATGGGGACTCTCATGGCCGCTTTGGTAAAGTATGCTGATTCTGATAGTACCAAGGATCCCGAGTCTGATGATGAAAAGACAGGGAAGGGAAAGAAGAACGGCAACTCCAAAGGTCAGCAACATCACTCGAAAGGCAATGGTGGCGGAGGCAAGCGTAAAGCGGATGGCAACATGGACTTCGTGGCTAATACCAATGCGCAGGACAAAGGCCAGCGACGCAAGGGTAAACCGCCAAATCGCAGTGGAGCACCCAATCCTAACCCGGACCACCTAAATTATCTATTGAACCAGCCTTGTCCGAAGCATGGGATGAAGGAGGTGCCAGCAAACCACCTTTGGAAGGATTGCTACATTATGCAGGAGTTCAAAAATTCTAATGCTTTCCAGTATGATCACGGCTCTGGCGGTGGCTCAGGATCCGGGCCGGGTTACGGTGGAGGAAATTCCGGTTCAGGATTTAATGGTAATCCGGGCGGACATAACAATCAAAATAATCAGAATAACCAGGGTGGTTACAACCAGCAGCAGCAACAGTCGGGTTACCAGAGCAACCCAAAGCAGTTAAATAGTGGGCAGTATCATGTATTCACCACCAGCTTGGACAAGCAAGACCGGAAGGTTCAGAAGCGGGCAGTCAACTCTGTTGAACCGGCCGTGCCCCGTTATCTACGCTGGTCAGAGCAGCCAATCGTGTGGAGTAGAGAGGATCACCCTCCCCGGGTTAACAATCCGGGTTAGCTAGCACTGGTGGTAGCACCTCAGGTGGGAGGTTATAAGTTTACCAAGGTACTCATGGATGGAGGGAGCAGCATCAATATCTTGTACTATGAGACCTTCCGTCGTATGGGACTAACAGATAAAAATCTCAAACCTTCCAATATGGTGTTCCATGGTGTGGTACCTGGCAAATTAGCATATCCTGTTGGGAAGATAGCCCTGGAAGTGGCCTTTGGAGATGAGTATGATTCCAGATCGGAGACACTGACGTTTGAAGTGGTAAAAATCCAAAGTCCATATCACGCCCTGTTTGGGCGACCGGCCTACGCCAAGTTTATGGCACGGCCCTGTTATGTGTACTTGCAGCTCAAGATGCCGGGTCACAAGGGGACAATAACGGTTCACGGAAGCCGTAAAGTCGCTTTGGAATGCAAGGAAGGAGATGCGGCCTATGCAGAGTCGGTTTGTGCCACTGAGGAGCTAAAATTTTATAAGGACAATGTTGATCCGGCAGATATGACTCCGTTGAAGAAGCCTTTTGTGTTGTGGAGCATCAATACCACACCCAACAGATCGACAGGATACACGCCGTTCTTCATGGTCTATGGAGCGGAGGTGGTTCTCCCTAGTGATATCCGTCATGATTCACCTCGTGTGGCGGCATATGTTGAAGCGGACAACGAGACAGCGCGGCAAGACGCTTTGGACCGGTTGGATGAAGAGCGTGACATAGCAGCTGCACGCTCGGCGATTTACCAACATGATCTTCATTGTTATCACAGTCGCCGAGTTAGAACCAGAACCTTTCAAGAGGGAGATTTGGTGCTTCGGCTCATCCAAGATCAGACTGATATGCATAAGTTATCCCCACCTTGGGAGGGACCTTTCGTGGTCAGCAAGAATCTGCACAACGGGTCATACTATCTGATCGATATTCGAGAACATAAAGACTCACGTACATCAGAGGAGGAGACCAACAGGCCGTGGAACATAGCTCATCTTCGGCCTTACTATACCTGAGCCATCGGCTCTACTTATGTACATATTATGACAGTGTATATATTATGATATAATAAACCGGAGCCTCAGCTGAAGTGGGGTATCTATTCTTTTACATCATGCGTGGTTACACGGAGTTGTTCTGTCTTA
Organism: Aegilops umbellulata; assembly: GCA_032464435.1. Taxonomy (NCBI): domain Eukaryota; kingdom Viridiplantae; phylum Streptophyta; class Magnoliopsida; order Poales; family Poaceae; genus Aegilops; species Aegilops umbellulata. The sequence continues at coordinate 327,607,110 of CP136056.1, read as the reverse complement.
AAGCGGCCTCGGGTTTACCCCTTGAAAATTTTCTAAACATCACTTGGGGGCTTGGTCGTATCCGAACCAATGCAACACCTTTTGATAGGCGAAAGCCACCAGATCACTTGGGGACATGGTCAAGTCTGAACTAGTCACGCCTCTTGATCGGCCTAAGGCCATAGAATCACTTGGGGGCTTGGTCGAACCTGAACCGTTGCCATGCCTCTTGATCGGTGTAATGCCACGGTTTCATTTGGGGACCTGGCTGACTTGAACCATAGCTACACCTGTCGGGAGCTTGGTCATGTCCGACCATGGTAACACCATCTGATCGGCTCAATAAAGCCTCTCTTTGCAAACGGTTTTATCATTGCCTTTGCTTCAATGTTTTTTCTTAATAACTGTTGCTTTATTTTTGTTGCGTTTTTTAAAAACCGACAACGTTTTAAACCGATTCAAACTGTCAATTGACGGAACACGGTCCATTTTAATCCGGAGATTATTTGCCCAGTTTAACTTTTTGTGTTAACATCCCATGATGGAGTAACAAGGGTGTTTATGGTAACCCAGCACGGTTTACGTGGTAAACCGACATTGTACACACAGGAGCTATTTTTCTCCTTTTGACGGTACAGGTTTATAAACCTCCGCTTCAAGATTGTCTAAGCCAACTTCATGCCCAGCGATGGCAGGTATTTTGTATCACAAAATTTGATCATATACCTCAATTTCCTTACATATATATATATATATGAAGGTCATAGACCGGCTGGCGGTACAACCGCCGTGGCAGTTTAAGATTTTATGATTGCAGGAGATATAGATTGAAGGTTTCGATCTTTCAAACAAAAGTATCAGCATTGATGCACGAAGGCATCTCAGAAGCAAGAGTATTGGCTATCCTATTACAAGGCAACATGGTGCCCAAATAAGATCATTGTTTTCTTGGCGGAATATAACAAAGCAGCCATTTAAACCAGTCTCCGTTCAAGCTTGGTCACTGCCCTGGTCTGATGGTGGTGGGTCATCCTGCGCCGCTTCAGCTTCTTCTTCCCTACCCAGTGGCTGGAAGTCAAAAGTGGTCTAGTCGATTCCCATTAAGGCTTGAAAGACAGCTTCGTCATGGATCAGTGAAGACGGTTCAATATCAGGTGCGTAAGTATGCTTACGGATTGGAGGGATCAGATTCTCCGCTTCAGGAATTGGTGCAGCCACTCGTTTGTTCTGATTGTTATATTGAGCTTGATAATGCGTCAAGTCTGCCTCTTCCACCAATTGGCAAGCCAGAGGGCGCAACGCCCAGTTTATCGCTCTCAGATCATCTTCATTGAACTCTGAGCCGTCTTCCTTCAAACTGGGATAGGCCTGGGCTACCTCAACAGGATCGAAATCTGGCACCCATGCTTTTGCCCGGATTAAGGCATTGATGGCACCGGTTCGAGCAGCAGATTTCTTCAGCTCTTCAATCTGGGCGGGAAGCATTGACAACCTCTTAAGAGTATCTTGAATTAACATGGGTGCCAGATTGTTATGCGATGTAGTAGAAATGATCCGTTGCGCTCCGGTATACAGCTGTTCGATTAATGTGTAGGCGGCCTTCAATTTCATCCGAACATCTGACCCCAAGTGACCAATGCGGGTGCCTGCAACATGATAGGAAGTTCACAAACCGGACCTATCATAGGAAGGCCAAGTTATTACAGAAGTCAAAGTACGCTTACCAAATATGGCGGCAGTCATTGCATGCACTTGCCGCTTTACGCTGGTCAGTTCATCTACTACCGGTTTAAGGGCGGCTTCAGCAGTTTCAATTTTCTTGGTCAAAAGCGGCCTTCTCAGTGGCCCAATCCGTCTGCTCTTTCTTGAAGCCCTCCTTCAGCTGTTCCATGACGCTTAAAGCGCTGGTCAACTCCTCTTTCGCCTTTGAGGTTTCAGCTTGTTGGGATTTCAAGTTCTCTTGAAGATCGGCGAGTTGGTTTTCTTTGGTCTTCAGCTCAGCCTGCATACAGACAGTCATATGACTCAACAAACGGTATAAGAATTGAAGTACCAACCACATAACAAGTTATGCACTTGGCACTTGGGGGCTAATGCATATTTGATCTTCATCTGTCAACTGATTGCAATGTCCCAAGCTCAATACAAGTATTCAACTTGGCACTTGGGGGCTAATGGCTATTTGCTCAAATAAGTTCTGGTGCTGCCATGTTAAATTACTTAAGTCCCGGTTTAACTACATTAAGTTGAACCGGCCCTTGGGGGCTACATCAGTGAATTTTGAAGCATTCAGTTTTATAATAGTAAGTCCCGGTTTACAAGAGGATTGCCAAACCGGCCCTTGGGGGCTAGGAGAGTTAACAAAATTGAAGTATCCAAGCAGGGAAAAGCACATGGAAGTTACCTCAAGTTTTTCTTTCATCATATTCACCAGACCGGCTTCATAGTCACGGCTGGTATACAGCCGGTTCAAGTAGCCAGAATGAAGGTCTTGGGCATTCAGAGCAGCGTAAGTCGCCAGATCAACATTCCACTTGCCTTTGCTCATAGTAGTGAATTCTTCTTTGGCAGTATGCTTTGATAAGGCGACTGGATTGCTTGGTTCAGTAAGGCCAATTGTCGGCGTTCTAGGAACGGGGGGGGGGGTCCCCAGACTTGCCTGCCTGCGGCCTGCGGCGTGCCTCAAATGGGGGCCCAGCGCGGCCCATCTTCATCAACACAAGACCCAAGACCCTCGCGAGGGGCCAAGCCTCGCGGGACGGACGACACAGCGCTTCCTGAGGCGCGGCCTCATCAGGCTGGCTCACGAGGAGGCGGAGAGATCAAGGCGGGGTACCTCGCGAGGTGCCCATGATGCAAGCCATGACGACCAAGGATGCCAGGCGGGCGCCAGCCCGCGCAGTGTCTCCCTTTCCTCTTTGGTGCAAAGGGGACAAGCGCAGACGAGAGGATCAAGCAAAGGCACCCATTTCGGTGCAACAAGACCAAGACCAGTCCAACGGTGGGAAGGAGGTCACCGTGGAGCCCAGAACGGCGTCACCACAGGGCCTTTGGCAGGCGAGGACCAACTTTAGTCAGGATAAGTGTACCAGATGTTCCCCTTTGAATTGGCCAATTGTTGGCGCCCTTCCCGCTCAGTATTTGGGAAGAGGCCCAGGGCCTTTGCCTATAAATAGGACTAGCCACCCCCAGGGTAGAGGCATCTGGAAGAGGCATCGAGAAGCAGAGAACAAGTAGAGAGAGAGAGAGAAGGGCAACTGAACTCCTCCTAGCAGTTCATCCCCCTAGCCAAGAACAGACCCTCGCGAGGCTGTTCTTCCTTGTACTGTTCATCACCATCAGCCCAAGAGGCAATCCACCCACCACAAACTAGAGTAGGGTATTACACCACAATGGTGGCCCGAACTAGTATAAACCCTGTGTCTCTTGTGCTGTTCTTTCAGTAGTTTAGATCCTTGCGAGAACGGAGAGGTAGAGGGCACAATCTCCGCGCGCACCCCAGAGTTTGAACCTTAAGGGTCTGCCGGAACCCGGAATCCGACATTTGGCGCGCTAGGTAGGGGTGCGCTGGAATTTTCTTCCACCGCTCCGCTCTCCTCCGACCGTCGCATCCATGCCTGACGCTCGTCGGGCCCGCGCCGAGCGCCGGGCCGCCATCGCTTCCCGCGTCGCCCAGACGGCTCCCGTTGGTGGGCGTCCTCGTCGTTCCCCGTCGCCCGCTGTCAATGCCGCCATCGGCCTGGCGGGGAACGAGCAGCAGGCGTCGTCTCAGCACCCGTCTGTGCGGCAAGACGGCCGCACCGCTACTCCATCGCTCCCCCAGCTGGCTCTTCGTCCCGCGCGCTCCGCGCACCCTTGGAGGCTCGAGCTGCGCTCATGTGGCAAACGAGCTCCTGCGCTACCGTCCCGTCGACGACGTCTACGAAGAGTGGCTCGACCGCGTCGCCGAGCTCGTGCGCGCCGCAGGGGGCTCTCCTGCGTCGTATGCTCCGTTGCGCCGCACCCCGCCCCGCGTGGGCAATGAAGCTTCGGGGGCGTACCAACCGCCTCCTCTCCAAGAAGACGCCATGGCTCCAAGGCGCGTGGCCCCTGGGCGGAACCCGCTCCGTCAGGCGCCAGCCCAGCAGGAATGGAGCTGCCAAGAAGTCCCTCGACCGCAAGAGGCTGCCCGGGCGCTCCCTGCTCCGGCTTGCCATGACCCTGCTCCAGCTCCGGCACGTCAAGACCCCGCGCTACTTCCAGCTGCAGCGCAAGGGGACCCGCAAGGCCAAGCACTCCCTCAACTGAAGCCTCCTGTAGCCACCGCAGGCTGCCGCGCCTACACCACCGAGCTGCGCAGCGTCTCGTGGCCCGGCAAGTTCAAGCCAGACCTGCCTCCTTGCTACGACGGCACGACTGATCCCGCAGAAGGAAGGAGCTGGGCATCGAAGCTGCCAGCGGGGATGAAAAGGTCATGGCGAACTGGTTCCCCATGGCGCTGAAGGAAGGAGCTCGCACCTGGCTCCTGAATCTAGCTCCAGGCACGATCTCCTCCTGGGACCAGATGCGCAGCCGCTTCATCGCCAACTTCCAAGGTACCCGCAACTGGCCGCCCGCCGTGAGCGACATGCGCCGCATCAAGCAACAACCCGGAGAGACCCTACAAAAGTACATCCAGTGCTTCAACAGTGCGCGCCTCAAGATCCCCAAGGTGTCCGAGGAAGCCATCATCTCCGCCTTCTCTAATGGCGTGCGCGACGTCAAGATGAAGGAGGAGCTGGCGATGCATGAAGACCTGTGCACTTCCCTGGAGCTGTTCAACTTGGCGACCAAGTGCGCCAGGGCTGAGGAGGGACGTCTCTCCCTCCTCGAGCTGCCTGCCGCAGACCCAGAAGAGAAGAAACCCAAGGCCAAGGACGTGAAGCGCAAGGGGGCTGCCGTACTCGCAGCAGAACCGGACACCAAGCGGGGCAAGGATCTGCCCAAATCTTCCAGGGGCAGCCGGTACTGGGTGTACCACGACCTCCACACCCACAACACCAATGAATGTCAAGAGCTCTGCGTCGTGCGAGAAGGAAGGATCGGCCGTCGCCTTGACCGCGCAGACCGGGGCTACGGCCGAGGAGGAGGAAGAAACCCAGGACGCTGGGAAGATCGCAGCCCGCGCCAAGGGTGGCGCGACCAACCTCGCGAGGACCGCTGGCAGGACCTGCCTCGCGAGGGGGACTAGAGGGATCAGCCTCGTGAGGATCGCCCTCATGGCAACACAGGCCTCCCTCCGCTGCCGCCTCAGCCAAGGAGGAACAAAGACCGCCATGAAGACGAGGGGGCTGGGGGCTTCCAGGAGCCGCGCGCAATCGCCTGCATCCTGGGCAGAGCTCAAGCCCCAGCCTCTCAACGCATCTTCAAGCAGTTTGCCTGCGAAGTGAATGCAGTCCTCCCCAAGCTCGAAGCAACACGCCCCCTCAGGTGGTCGGCATGCGCCATCACGTTCAGCTCAGCAGACCAGCTCAAGTGCGCGGCCACAACCGGAGTCCTCCCGATGCTTTGCTCCCCAGTCATCAGCAACGTACTAGTCACCAGGACCCTCATCGACGGTGGAGCAGGGCTCAACGTCCTGTCCGTGGAAACATTCAACAACCTCCAAGTGCCCTATGACCAGCTTCAGCCAACCAAGCCTTTCTCCGGAGTCACCGACGGTTCCACAATCCCGATCGGGCAGGTCCGCCTCCCTGTCACCTTCGGGGCCCGCAGCAACTACCGCACCGAGCTCATCGACTTCGACGTCGCCCACATCCGCCTGCCATACAACGCCATCCTCGGGTACCCAGTGTTGGCCAAGTTCATGGCCATAACTCACCACGGCTACAACGTCCTCAAGATGCCAGGAAGTGGCGGGGTCATCACGGTGCCATGTGAAGAGAAGGATGCAGTGTGTTCCCTGGAGCGAGCCTTTCAGGCCGCGTCACTAGAAGACCCAGATCGCGGAAGCAGGAGGCTTCCCGAGACCACCCCCAAGAAGAAGAAGACATCGTCAGGCTCAGCCCCTCAGGAAGTAGGCCCCTCAGGGCCCGCGTCTGCCCAGGGGGACCCTCCTTCCATCGCATAGGAAAGCGCGCTCGGCGCCCTCCTCAGGCAGGGCTCGGGGGCTCTCACCTGGAGGGCCACCGACCTGGCCAGGGTCACGAGGGAGGCGCTTGGGCACCACGTGGAGGCGTGCTTCAAAGCACATTTCCCTCGAGAAGGAGCGAGGCAAGGAAGGTCAAACCAGCAGGAGTTCGTTAACAGGGCCATTCAAGAACTACAGGAGTCAAGAATCATGAGAGGTTGCCGCCGTCTACCGGCTGTGGCTCCACATCCAGGCGAGGATGGTGGGCTGTGCGTCTGCGTCGACGTACCAGGGCTCAATCAGGTCGCCACGATGGAGCGCCTATGGCCCTCGCAAGTGGGGCGCTGTGGAGGTCCACCCCACACCTATGTTCGCATGCCTTACGGCTTGCCGAGCATGGCTGCTGCGTACCAGCGCCTCATGAGGAGCATCATGGAGGCTCAGGAAGACAGGCGTTCCGCGGCCCTGGCAGAGATGGAGACAACTCGCGAGGAGCCGCCAGTGCCTCCGGAGCCCCCCGAGGCCCCAGGGCCTGGGGGCTCGTGAGGATCGGCTTCCGCAGCCCACTGAGTCTGCTGCACCAATGCCACTTCGCCTTCGACATCTTCAGGTGACATCTTTCAAGCTTCATTTCCAGCTGGGAGCGCCCTCCCAGGGTTGCATCACTCCCAGGCCGCGTGGGTCCGTCCCTGCGGCATGTATCCCTTTTTATTTTTCGGTCGTTAGCTTGCTTTGTTGGGGGCGCCCCTCGGGCTGCATCATCCCCAAGCCGCTCGGGCTAGGCCCAGCGGCGTGTATCTCCCTCGCGTTTATTTCCAACTATGCATTCGCCTATCATGCTAGATTACTTGATGCCTGTCCACGGCACCTTTTCTTCTCCATGTCGACCACTTGCACGTTAAAGGGGGGGGGTGCCTGAGCATCGCGACTCAGGGCTCTTACTGGCTCTCCAGCCCTCACCCTCTGGCCTTGTCCACGGCATCGCGACCTGGCATACCAGCGACGGCTGAGACAAGCTCGAGGGCCGGGACCCAAGGACGTAGAGTGCCGGCATCTAACCAAATTTTGCAGGAACACATCTCAAGATATGGCCCAGTGCCAGGCGCAACCCGCCTAGAGGTAGGGCCCCGTGAGTCCCGCGCTGGCTCACGGGTGCCCAGATACACCTCACCTAGCCCTACCGTGCCGGCCATGTGTTAGGGCGGGGCTGTACACACCCCGGGGGCTCCTCCCGGAGGGGAGCCCCCTCCCACGTACCAGTGGAAGCACCATGCTCCGCGCTGGCTGACGACACTGCCGAGGAGCGGCTATGCCCGTACACATACGGAAGCGCTATGCTCCGCGCTGGTGATAAACAACTGAGGGTGGCCTCCGGGCCGCATTAACCTTAGGGAGCCCAGAGCTCAGTGGCTGGCCTCATCGCAACGCCTCCCCTCGGGAGCGCCGCGCGAGGGGGCTAGGCACGGGGGCTACGACTGGGTCACGCCCAGACGTACGCCGCCCAGCCAGGCCCCTCGGGCCTGGTTCGTCGCGCGTCTCTCCCCGAGCGGAGCCAAGGTATGAAGGCCGTTTGAGCGTCAAGGGGGACCCCTGAGCATCGCGACTCAGGGGCCTAACTGGTCCCGTAGCCCCTCACTCCTTAGTTCCGAAAGGCTATGCTGGGTGACGTACGCGTGGGGCAGGGCTCTGTAGACATAGAACGGTAGTCCCGCTTGCATCTCACCTCATCACCCGCTGTTTGCGCGTCAAGGGGGACTCCTGAGCATCGCGACTCAGGAGCCTAACTGGCTCCATAGCCCCTCACTCCTTAGTTCCGAAAGGCTATGCTGGGTGAGGTACGCGCGGAGTCGGGCTCTGCAGACGTAGAACGGAAGATACACCTACATCACGCTTCCCTACTTGTTGTTCGTGCGCCAAGGGGGACTCCTGAGCATCGCGACTCAGGAGCCTAACTTGTCACATAGCCCCTCACTCCTTTGGTCCCGTCCTGGTTTCCGGTCGGGGCTAATGCTGGGTGAGGCACGCGCGGGGCCGGGCTCTGTCGGCGTAGAACACAAGCAAGTAGGGAGGAAAAGCATAAAACTCAAGGAATTTAAAAGCAAATATTACAGTCCATACTGCCGTCTCAGTACCAAACGCAAGTTTAAATGCCTCCCCGAGGCGCGATGCATGTGCAGGAATCGAAAGAAGAACAGGAATGGTAACGGAGTCACTTGTCGGCGATGGAGCAGTGCGGAGTGGCTTCGCCTCGTGGAACAGCAGGGCCGGCAGCGCCTTGCTTGGGCTTGGTGCTGAAGGCCCGGAACTTCCCCAGCAGTGCCTCCGCGCGCCCCTTTACGGCTTCGACAGGGGCGGCAGCACCCTCGCCGCTCACCGGCTCCAGCAGGCTGTCGAGGTCGGTGCTAGGATCGCGAAGGTAGATGTGGGCGAAGACCCACATCAGCGCAGCAGAAGACAGGACACGCGCCTCGGCCTCAGCCGTGGGGCCGAGGCCAAGGGCGACATCCCCAAGGGCCTTAACCAGGAAGGGAAGCAGCTTGGCGGGGCCGTCCTCGTCACCGGCCAGCGGGCTCTCCAGGCCGCTCTCGTAAAGCGTCTTCAGCGAAGCGCGGGCATCCTTCTCCATGTCCGCGAAGGCCACACGATCCTCGGCGAGGTTGTCACATCCCTAGCTAGGCCATGCATTAGAGTGTGCATCATGTTTAAATTCTATTAATTTTGAAATGGGAAATGCCAGAACCCCCAACACACACTTCCCCCCCCCCTGGAAATAACTAGGGTTTACTAACATCTTTTTCAATGAACCTGAAATGCCCTTCTAAAATGTTCACCCTCTTTGTTTTGGGTTTAAACCTCTGACAAAAGTGGTGCACAACTTTCTAGGTCATCCTAAGGTTTCTGACTTAATGCATTAGTATTTGGAATTTGGGCATTTAAAATTTATAAAATATTTCAAATGCTCAAATATCTCCAAACTAAAATGTTCCTGGTTGGAAATATTCCAACTAGGGGCCAGGTGCAGTTTGGTGAATTTTGGAGTGGTCTAGGTTTTTTAAATAACTCCACAAAGTTGCAGAAGAAATAGAAAAGGAAAAACAAAAACAAAAATACAACTAACTTACCTGGCGGCCCACCTGGCCGGCCCAGCCCACCAGCCGCGCCAGCGAGCTGCTTCGCCTCGCCAGCCAGGCAGGCAGGTGCTCGACGCCGGAGCAGGAGCTCGCCACGCAGCGCCCTGCCTCCCTGCTCGCCGCTTCGCCGCCCCGCTGTCCTGGACGGCCTCCATGTCGCGCCCCCGACGCCCTGGACACGTCCATTCTCCCCCTGGCTCTCTCTCTCGCTCTCCAGCGCCATGGCCGCCGCACTCGTCGCCGCTCCGCCGCCGTAGCCATAGCTACCGTCGTCCCCGCGCCACCCCACCGTGTCCTGGAGCTCCGCCACCCTCCTCTTCTTCGAGCTAGCCGAGCCACGAGCGCTCGCTCGCTCTACAACGCTTCCCCGAGCTCTCCTTCAACCTCCGGCCGCCGGAGATCCCCTTCGACCTCACCGCCGCACCAGCTCGTCCCCGACCGCGACGTTCGCTTCCCCGAGACCGCTGTGAGCTCAGCTACCTCCCCATCCTCTCCTTTCCCTTCCTCGTGCACCACAGCGAGCGCACGATGCTCACCCGCACGCACCGCCGCGGAGCTCGTCGCCGACGTGTCTCCGGCTAACCAATGACCACCCCACCGTATCCAATGGCCTCACCGCAACCTCAGGAGGCCAACGCACTACCGCACGCGCCTCGCCGTGCCCCGCAGCCCCGGTTCCACCTTCGCCCGAGCCCCGGCGCCGCCACACTCGTCGCCGGCGCCAACTCCGGCCACCCCGACCCCAACCAACTCCACCAAGAGTTGCGGGTCAGCTCCTGCATCACGTAGACGTGCTCCGCCGTCGATTTGGTCGCCGGAGCACGATTCTACACTTCCCCCGCCGCGTTTGGACGTCGCCGGCGGCTCAACGCCGGCGGGGTTGACCCGTTGACCCCCTGGGTCTATGACATGTGGGCCCCGCCCGCTAACTAATCCAGGTTTAGGTTTAATCTAATCTGTTTAATCTAATAACCCTGACACGCGGGACCCACGCGTCAGGTTTGACTCGGACCGGGCCGTTGACTTGCTGAGGTCAGCATGACCTCATGCTGACGCAGTAATCTATTTTGCTGGAATTATTTTTATACAGGAAAATCCAGAAATTAGTTCAAACTTCAAAAATTCATAGAAAATTATCTGTAACTCCAAATGCAAAGTTTTATATATGAAAAATTATCAGAAAAATCCAATCTATCCAATGGAACTGGTTTCATGCATGTTAAAACAAGTTAAACCCACTGTTTAGGCATTATAAGATATTGCACTAATATGATCTTATAAATGCACTACCATTTGAATCTTTGGTTCAAATAGGGTCATTTCCTTCTGGTTTAACTTGCACAAGACCAGGACACATCCATATTGCCATGTCATAGCATGCATCATATTGTTGCATATTGCCATGTATTGATTGTGTTCCGATGTGTTCATCGTGGTAGGTTCTGCCTCCGAGGATATCTCCGAGTATCCAACTGAAGGGCAGTATCCCACCACCACTCCATCAGGCAAGCAACCCATTGATCATTCCGATACAAACCCATGTTCTCGCTTCTGCTCTCGTTTACTGCATTAAGACAACGCGTTTCAAACTGCTGTGTGTTGCGATAGTTGAACCCACTTCCTTTGCATGACCTGTCATTGCCACAGTAACTAGATGAAACCCACTAGCATGTGTAGGAGTTGATTGAGCCAATACATGTGTGTGTGTTCCTACCATGCTATGCTTGCTATGCTTAGAGTTGTGTCAGGTCTGGCTCATCGGGATGATGAACTGGAGTGAAAGGTTGTGTCGGTGACAAGAGTGAAGTGTGAATACGATTTGGTAAAGGAATCGATGAGAGGCCATGTAGGAGTACATGGTGGGTTGTTTCATTGAGGCCGTCCCTAAGAACTGAGATCTGTGTTTGTGATCCATGATTCAGCTACTACCACACATTGGGCCCTGAAATATGACCCCGCTCGACTTCTTATCCACCCTTGTCCTCTGTCCAGGAGTTGCAAGTAGTTTCTGGTGTTTGTAGTATGCTGGGGGCCGCACGCGGTGCTGACCATCGGGGTGGGCTGTGTTGCGGTAGGCACGTGGCCGGGTCAACCGGGCGCCCGTTTGGTGTCTCGGAACCCTGTTCACATCGTTCGGGGCCGTTAGTGGAAACCTCGGCCGGACTCCCTGCGGATGGAACCCGAATAGGCGATAAACCTGGACTAGAGACTTGTGTGTTTAGGTAGGTCGTGGTCTACATCCACGTCGGCTTTCGCTTGAAGTCTGCCGAGCACATGTCGTGTGCAGACGCTAAGTGGTGGAAACATGTGTGAAGAAGTACACCCCTGCAGGGTTATAAACAATCTATTCGAATAGCCGTGTCCGCGGAAATGGACTTCTGGTTCGCTTATATCAGTTCATAGAAAAGTAAATGGATACTACTAAAAATCTCAAGATAAGTGTGAGTACCGCGGATGGCCCTCTCGTGGGATGGCGAGAGAGGATCCACGGTGGAGTATTGTGATGGTGATAGTGGACTCGTGTGCGACAAATGTTTTACAAATGGTGTCTATCGTAGGATAGCTTAGCCAAGAGTCAAAGCTGGCTTGCTGCAATAACCCCACTACCTTCTTGAGAATGTGCATGTATAATAGGTTCCTGTTGTAAGACTTGCTGAGTACTTCTGTACTCATGATGCTTTAATCATGTTTTTCAGACGACTGCACCAACCCCTCTGATGGGTTCTATGTAGACCTCGACGTTGACGAGTGACTTATCACCAGGTGGTGATCCAAGACTTGTGAAGGGTCGTTGTAGATAGACAGGCTTCGTCAAGCCTTCTTTCTTTCTAGTGTCTGTACTCAGACTACTTTGCTTCCGCATGTGCTTGTATGTTTGTATGACTTGAGTGTTGGGTCATGTGACCCTATCTGTATGTATGATATGTATGGCTCCTCGGAGCCTTCTAAATAAAGTACTTGAGTCGTAGAGTACTGTTGTGTTGCCATGTTGTATTTACTCATATCGGGCATATTGTGTGTATGATTGAAATGCTTGGTATGAGTGGGATCCGACTATCTAGTTGTTTATCCTTGGCAGCCTTTCATATGGGGAAATGTAAGTCTTGTGCTTCTGAGCGATGGTAGTCCGCTACAGCCCGGTTCACCGGAGTCCTGCTAGCCCAGCACTACTGCTTGGACACTTGACTGGCCGGCATGTGTTTCACGTCGTTCCTATGTCTGTCCCTTCGGGGAAATGTCACGCGCTGATATTCGGAGTCCTGCCTAGCCTGCTACAGCCCGGGTTACCGGAGTCCTGTTAGCCCAGTGCTACAGCCCGAATAGATACGTTGATGACCGACATGTTCGATGTGATTCATGTATGCCTGTCCTCATAGGCTAGCGCCGCTTTGGGTTCACGACTAGCCATGTCGGCCCGGGTTCTCTGACATATGGATGCTAGCGACACTATCATATACGTGAGCCAAAAGGCGCAAACGGTCCCGGGCCAGGTAAGGTGGCACCCGTGGGAGTACCGTGCGTGAGGCCGCAAAGTGATATGAAGTGTTACACGCTGGATCGATGTGGCTTAGAATCGGGGTCCTGACAGCGTTGGCATCAGAGCCGGACTGCCTGTAGGTTCGCTAAGCCAAACTGGTCGATGTCGAGTCTAGAAATGCTTTAGTTATATGTAGGGGAATTGATTGTGGGAGGGAACGTAAGGCTCTTTTACTCCTTTACCTTATGCCCTCTATTCTGAGTCATTCTCTTCTCATTCTACGTGGGTTAAGGAACTAGGCTCTCTTCTCTCTATCAGGTTCACGTGTTACTAAATCCGTAGTAACTTATAGGATTGTTGGATACCACCCAGTTCAGTTCTACTAAAGTTTAGTATATTGCCAATTGAACCAGAACCTTGATATGTTGTTGTTGAGTGGTTTCGCAAACTGTTGTGGATGTCTCAATTCCTTTTCTGAGCATTTACAGCCGTTATGCTGTCCAATTTCATCCAGAAATTCTAATGCCTTTGCACTATTTTGTGCTTCCAGATGGCTACCCGTCCCCAAAACCAAGTGGTTCGTCTGACCCGTTGCATCGGTGTATGTGGTCATACCGCCATGTTGGTTCGAGTGATGGTTGAGGCAGGATACCGATGGTACCCTGAATACACCGTCGAAGAATAGTTTAGAGATTTCAACCAGAGCCAATATCTGTGCACGGTCAGGATATATCCGTCTTATCCCGGAGCCACGGAACCACTCCACCGTTCTTATGGACTCGGGATCACTATTGGGATGTCCGTTCAAGATGCAGCCTACTCGATGATGACTATTATGCGAGCTAGAACTGCCTTGTTGAGCAACACTGAATTTCGCTACATGCCAGCATCCCTCCCTGGGGCGCATGGTTACCTTCAGGGCATGTACAGCGATGCATCCCATGAGGACTCACTCCTTTGCACCACTACTGAGATGTTGGAAGATAAGGACCGTGAAAACCGGGCCTTGCGTATGGAGCTCTTTAATGCTCGTGCTGATCATTGGGCCACCTTGACGAGGTTTGCACCTGCTGTGCAAGCCGGATACATGGATACGAGAGACTTGTATCCTGTGCGGGCTAGTCTGCCAGACTTCATGGAATGGCGTGAGGTGGGAGGCATCAACCCTCCTCGTGGGCCTCTTCTACCGCCATTTGTTGGACCGAGGCCGCACCCAAGTCCCTATGGTCCACAAGCACCGCAGCATCGTCTGTTCCCAGATGACCATGTTCCGCTTCCAGGTCTGGGTGGTGACTTCTATGAGGACTTCTACGGAGCTGTCTGAGCTAGTAGTAGTCTCGCTGGTATTGTAATAGTTGTATGTCCACCATCCTGCGTGATTGTGGAATATGACTTAGTGTGTATCAATTCCGGAGGTGTAGAAAAATAATGTATAGGAGCTTGGAATGCCTCCGATGAGATGTAACGTCTTTCGTCTTAGTTGTACCTCAGCTTGAGCTTGTAGTAAACTATGTATGATGTGTATGACCGCTGGTATATATATGGCAGCTTCTATATTACCATGTCATACGGATGATCATCTCTGCATTCTTTGTTATCCATTACATTCCGCACTTCCTTGGCCAGATTTTGCCATCCTTGTCTAAATCGTTGCTTTGTTTTTCTAGGATGGTCAACACCCGCAGCAACCCTGCTGCTTCGGAGCAGGGAGAAGCTAGTGCACCTAGAGAGGAAAGTCTGCCTCAACCACCTTCTCTGGCCGAAGTGATGCTGGAGGCAGAGCGCAACAGGCGCGACACCAATCGCTTGCTAGAGCGGATTGAGCAGAACACTGCACGTCAGCAGAGGATCAATTCGGTGTCCATCAATGACTTTGTCAAGCTGTACCCGCCAAAGTTCAATCATTCCATCGAACCTCTCGATGCGGATGACTGGCTCCGCAGCATCGCCCACAAGCTACGTTCTGCCAACGTGGCTGAAGATGATAAAGTCACCTTTGCTGCCTATCACCTCGAAGGCCCTGCCAGCCTTTGGTGGGAGAATTATGAAGCTATGCGTCCGGTCGGCCAACTCACTACTTGGGCTGATTTCAGTGCCGCTTTTCGTGAGCATCATATTCCGGAAGGTCTCATGGATCGCAAGAGGGAGGAGTTCTGTAACTTCACCCAGGGGAAGCTGACCGTGGATGCATACAGTCGCGAGTTTGGGAAGCTTGCACGCTATGCTCCCGAAGAGGTATCCACCGATGCCAAAAAGCAGGCAAGGTTCCGCAAGGGACTTAGCCCTGAGCTCCGACGTGACCTTCGTCTGCATGAATGCATTTCTTTTCCGAAGCTAGTCAATAAGGCCATCAGTGCCGAGACGGGGCAGAATGATTTTGAAGCTTCACGCAAACACTCCCGTGACTATGGATCTTCATCCGGTTCTGGATCCCAGAAGCGCCGGGTCTGGATTCCAAATTCTGCTATGCCACCCAGGTATACTCCGAGGCCATCCTTTGTGGCGCCTCATCCCAACCAGCAGTATGTGCCGCCCAAGAATATTGGTGGCCCCACTGCTAATACTGCTCCACGCCCCAATATAACAACTTGCTTCAAGTGTGGTGAGCCGGGCCACTACATCCGTGAGTGTCCCCAGAATAACCCCAGCCAGTTCGGAAAATCTGTTGGCCGTGGTAAGTCAACAGCAAAAGTGCTTGTCGCCAAGCCAGCCACCACTGCTCGTGGCAATGTCAACTACGTTTCAGCTGAAGAGACTCAAGAGGACCCCAACGTCGTACTCGGTACGCTCCTTGTTAATTGCCATCCGGCAACTGTTCTCTTTGATACTGGAGCATCTCATTCATTTATTTCTGAGAGCTATGCTCGATTGCACAACACTACCTTTAGTGACATGCCCACCTCCATGGAAATTCAAACTCCCGGTTCTAGGTGGCAAACCTCTAGAATCAGCCATGGAAATGAAATTCTTGTCGACAGATTGGTTTTTCTCGCGTCACTAATAGCTCTCAAGTCTTCAGACATAAACATCATCTTGGGTATGGACTGGATGTCAGCTCATTACGCCAAGATTGATTGCTCAACCAGAACTGTCCAACTTACCCATCCATCGGGCAAGACAGTCAATGTTTTGACCCGAGTATCGGAGCGTCAGCTCTACTCTCTAAATGCCAATCCCCTTCCAGACCTCGAAGATATTCCGGTAGTTCGTGACTTCCCGGATGTCTTTCCAGAGGAACTGCCAGGTGTTCCACCTGACAGAGATGTCGAGTTCGTAATAGACCTTGTTCCAGGAACCGTCCCAATATCTAGGAGACCTTATAAGATGGCACCCCTAGAACTAGCTGAGCTTAAGAAACAACTCGATGAGTTCTTGCAAAAAGGTTTCATCCGTCCTAGTTCATCTCCATGGGCTTGCCCCGTCCTCTTCTTCAAGAAGAAGGATGGAACGGATCGGATGGTTGTGGATTACCGACCTGTCAATTTGGTCACTATCAAAAACAAGTATCCGCTCCCCAGGATCAACGATCTGTATGACCAGCTCGCTGGATCCTCAGTCTTTTCCAAGATGGATTTGAGGTTGGGCTACCATCAAATCAAAATCAAGAACGGAGACATTTCCAAAACGGCTTTTGTTACTCGTTACGGCCAATACGAGTACACCGTCATGTCCTTCGGTTTAACCAATGCTCCAGCTACCTTTTCTCGGTTAATGAATTCAATCTTCATGGAGTACTTGGATAAATTCGTCGTGGTATACCTCGATGATATACTCATCTACTCCAAGAATGAGGAAGAACATGCCGAACATCTAAGGCTAGTATTGATGAAACTTCGAGAGCATCGCCTTTATGCCAAATTCTCCAAGTGCGAATTCTGGTTGCCAGAAGTGACCTATCTGGGCCATGTAATCTCTGGCAAGGGCATTGCTGTCAATCCCGAGCGAGTTCAAGCCGTCCTTGACTGGACTCCACCTGAGACGGTCAAGCAAGTTCAGAGTTTTCTTGGTTTAGCGAGCTATTGCCGCCGCTTCGTCGAGAATTTCTCCAAGGTTGCTAAGCCTCTAACTGAACTCCTCAAGAAAGATAAAAAGTTCGAGTGGACCCCACAGTGCGAGTTCAGCTTTCAGGAACTAAAAAGACGTCTGACATCTGCTCCCGTACTGGTACCACCAGATTTCTCTAAGGACTTTGTTATCTATTGCGACGCCTCGCGACAAGGACTAGGTTGCATACTCATGCAAGATCGTCATGTGATTGCCTACGCTTCTCGACAGTTGCGTCCACATGAGGATAATTATCCCACACATGACCTAGAGCTTGCAGCAGTAGTCCATGCACTCAAAACCTGGCGACATTACCTTCTGGGTAATCGTTGCGAAATTTACACTGATTACCAAAGTTTGAAATATATCTTCACCCAACCGGAGTTGAATCTCAGGCAAAGATGTTGGGTCGAGTTGATCTCGGATTACGACTTAGGAATAACTTACACCCCAGGCAAAGCCAATGTCATGGCTGATGCACTAAGTCGTAAATCTTATTGTAACAACCTGATGTTACAACAAGGTCAACCACTTCTCCACGAGGAATTTCATAAGCTTAACCTTCACATTGTTCCTCGAGGATTCCTTTCCACCCTGGTGGCGAAACCTAACCTTACGGATCAAATCATAGCTGCCCAGAAGCGCGATAAGGGCATATCTCGGATTAAGGAAAACATCGCTAGCGGAGTTGCTAAATGTTTTTCCATGGATGAACGAGGTGTTGTCTTCTTCGAGAACCGCTTGGTGGTTCCCAAGAAACAACATTTACGACAATTGATCCTTAAGGAAGCTCATGAATCCCCTCTCACCATTCATCCCGGTAGTACCAAGATGTATCAAGACCTACGCCAGAGGTTTTGGTGGACTAGGATGAAGAGAGAAATCGCTCAGTACATTGCAACTTGCGACGTCTGTCATCGTGTTAAAGCAGAGCATCAACGGCCTGCTGGCACCCTTCAACCATTGGAGATTCCTGAATGGAAATGGGATAAAATCGGTATGGATTTCATTACCGGGTTTCCCAGAACCAAAAGAGGGAATAATGCTATCTTCGTTGTTGTCGATCGTCTCTCCAAAGTAGCCCACTTCTTACCTGTTCGCGAGAGTATAACCGCTAGCCAGCTAGCTGATCTGTACATCTCTCGAATAGTGTCTCTTCATGGTGTTCCATTTGAAATTAATTCAGACCGTGGAAGTCTTTTCACCTCTCGATTTTGGGAAAGTTTCCAAAATGCTATGGGGACTCGTCTCTCCTTTAGCACCGCCTTCCATCCTCAGTCAAGTGGTCAAGTAGAACGAGTCAATCAAATTCTGGAGGATATGCTCCGAGCTTCTGTCATCTCTTTCGGTATGAATTGGGAGAAGTGCCTTCCATTCGCCGAGTTCGCTTATAACAACAGTTATCAAGCTAGCTTGGGCAAAGCTCCTTTTGAAGTTCTTTATGGACGAAAATGTCGAACGCCTCTTAACTGGTCAGAAACCGGCGAGAGACAACTCTTTGGCCCGGACATGATCCAGGATGCAGAAGAGCAGGTTCGCATTATTCGTGAGAAGTTGAAAACCGCCCAGTCTCGACAAAAGAGTCAGTATGACCGCAAGCATAAGCCCATGGCTTATGAAGTCGGCGAGATGGCTTACCTTCGGGTTACACCTTTAAAGGGAACCCATCGATTTGGTATCAAAGGCAAATTGGCTCCTCGTTACATTGGACCTTTTCGCATTCTTGCCAAACGAGGGGAAGTTGCCTACCAACTGGAACTACCTCCGCATCTCTCCAGAGTTCATGATGTCTTCCACGTTTCTCAACTCAGGCGTTGCTTCTCGGATCCTATCCGCGGAGTGGACCACGAAACGCTTGATCTTCAAGACAACCTCACCTATCGAGAATATCCCGTTCGTATCCTTGATCAAGCCGAGCGTACCACTCGACGCCACAATATCAAGTTTCTCAAGGTTCAATGGTCACACCATTCCGAGCAAGAGGCTACATGGGAAAGGGAGGATCGTCTTCGACTTGAGTATCCCACCTTCTTTCCGACAGATCCTAAATCTCGGGACGAGATTCTTTTGAGTGGGGGTGAGTTGTCACATCCCTAGCTAGGCCATGCATTAGAGTGTGCATCATGTTTAAATTCTATTAATTTTGAAATGGGAAATGCCAGAACCCCCAACACACACTTCCCCCCCCCCTGGAAATAACTAGGGTTTACTAACATCTTTTTCAATGAACCTGAAATGCCCTTCTAAAATGTTCACCCTCTTTGTTTTGGGTTTAAACCTCTGACAAAAGTGGTGCACAACTTTCTAGGTCATCCTAAGGTTTCTGACTTAATGCATTAGTATTTGGAATTTGGGCATTTAAAATTTATAAAATATTTCAAATGCTCAAATATCTCCAAACTAAAATGTTCCTGGTTGGAAATATTCCAACTAGGGGCCAGGTGCAGTTTGGTGAATTTTGGAGTGGTCTAGGTTTTTTAAATAACTCCACAAAGTTGCAGAAGAAATAGAAAAGGAAAAACAAAAACAAAAATACAACTAACTTACCTGGCGGCCCACCTGGCCGGCCCAGCCCACCAGCCGCGCCAGCGAGCTGCTTCGCCTCGCCAGCCAGGCAGGCAGGTGCTCGACGCCGGAGCAGGAGCTCGCCACGCAGCGCCCTGCCTCCCTGCTCGCCGCTTCGCCGCCCCGCTGTCCTGGACGGCCTCCACGTCGCGCCCCCGACGCCCTGGACACGTCCATTCTCCCCCTGGCTCTCTCTCTCGCTCTCCAGCGCCATGGCCGCCGCACTCGTCGCCGCTCCGCCGCCGTAGCCATAGCTACCGTCGTCCCCGCGCCACCCCATCGTGTCCTGGAGCTCCGCCACCCTCCTCTTCTTCGAGCTAGCCGAGCCCCGAGCGCTCGCTCGCTCTACAACGCTTCCCCGAGCTCTCCTTCAACCTCCGGCCGCCGGAGATCCCCTTCGACCTCACCGCCGCACCAGCTCGTCCCCGACCGCGACGTTCGCTTCCCCGAGACCGCTGTGAGCTCAGCTACCTCCCCATCCTCTCCTTTCTCTTCCTCGTGCACCACAGCGAGCGCACGATGCTCACCCGCACGCACCGCCGCGGAGCTCGTCGCCGACGTGTCTCCGGCTAACCAATGACCACCCCACCGTATCCAATGGCCTCACCGCAACCTCAGGAGGCCAACGCACTACCGCACGCGCCTCGCCGTGCCCCGCAGCCCCGGTTCCACCTTCGCCCGAGCCCCGGCGCCGCCACACTCGTCGCCGGCGCCAACTCCGGCCACCCCGACCCCAACCAACTCCACCAAGAGTTGCGGGTCAGCTCCTGCATCACGTAGACGTGCTCCGCCGTCGATTTGGTCGCCGGAGCACGATTCTACACTTCCTCCGCCGCGTTTGGACGTCGCCGGCGGCTCAACGCCGGCGGGGTTGACCCGTTGACCCCCTGGGTCTATGACATGTGGGCCCCGCCCGCTAACTAATCCAGGTTTAGGTTTAATCTAATCTGTTTAATCTAATAACCCTGACACGCGGGACCCACGCGTCAGGTTTGACTCGGACCGGGCCGTTGACTTGCTGAGGTCAGCATGACCTCATGCTGACGCAGTAATCTATTTTGCTGGAATTATTTTTATACAGGAAAATCCAGAAATTAGTTCAAACTTCAAAAATTCATAGAAAATTATCTGTAACTCCAAATGCAAAGTTTTATATATGAAAAATTATCAGAAAAATCCAATCTATCCAATGGAACTGGTTTCATGCATGTTAAAACAAGTTAAACCCACTGTTTAGGCATTATAAGATATTGCACTAATATGATCTTATAAATGCACTACCATTTGAATCTTTGGTTCAAATAGGGTCATTTCCTTCTGGTTTAACTTGCACAAGACCAGGACACATCCATATTGCCATGTCATAGCATGCATCATATTGTTGCATATTGCCATGTATTGATTGTGTTCCGATGTGTTCATCGTGGTAGGTTCTGCCTCCGAGGATATCTCCGAGTATCCAACTGAAGGGCAGTATCCCACCACCACTCCATCAGGCAAGCAACCCATTGATCATTCCGATACAAACCCATGTTCTCGCTTCTGCTCTCGTTTACTGCATTAAGACAACGCGTTTCAAACTGCTGTGTGTTGCGATAGTTGAACCCACTTCCTTTGCATGACCTGTCATTGCCACAGTAACTAGATGAAACCCACTAGCATGTGTAGGAGTTGATTGAGCCAATACATGTGTGTGTGTTCCTACCATGCTATGCTTGCTATGCTTAGAGTTGTGTCAGGTCTGGCTCATCGGGATGATGAACTGGAGTGAAAGGTTGTGTCGGTGACAAGAGTGAAGTGTGAATACGATTTGGTAAAGGAATCGATGAGAGGCCATGTAGGAGTACATGGTGGGTTGTTTCATTGAGGCCGTCCCTAAGAACTGAGATCTGTGTTTGTGATCCATGATTCAGCTACTACCACACATTGGGCCCTGAAATATGACCCCGCTCGACTTCTTATCCACCCTTGTCCTCTGTCCAGGAGTTGCAAGTAGTTTCTGGTGTTTGTAGTATGCTGGGGGCCGCACGCGGTGCTGACCATCGGGGTGGGCTGTGTTGCGGTAGGCACGTGGCCGGGTCAACCGGGCGCCCGTTTGGTGTCTCGGAACCCTGTTCACATCGTTCGGGGCCGTTAGTGGAAACCTCGGCCGGACTCCCTGCGGATGGAACCCGAATAGGCGATAAACCTGGACTAGAGACTTGTGTGTTTAGGTAGGTCGTGGTCTACATCCACGTCGGCTTTCGCTTGAAGTCTGCCGAGCACATGTCGTGTGCAGACGCTAAGTGGTGGAAACATGTGTGAAGAAGTACACCCCTGCAGGGTTATAAACAATCTATTCGAATAGCCGTGTCCGCGGAAATGGACTTCTGGTTCGCTTATATCAGTTCATAGAAAAGTAAATGGATACTACTAAAAATCTCAAGATAAGTGTGAGTACCGCGGATGGCCCTCTCGTGGGATGGCGAGAGAGGATCCACGGTGGAGTATTGTGATGGTGATAGTGGACTCGTGTGCGACAAATGTTTTACAAATGGTGTCTATCGTAGGATAGCTTAGCCAAGAGTCAAAGCTGGCTTGCTGCAATAACCCCACTACCTTCTTGAGAATGTGCATGTATAATAGGTTCCTGTTGTAAGACTTGCTGAGTACTTCTGTACTCATGATGCTTTAATCATGTTTTTCAGACGACTGCACCAACCCCTCTGATGGGTTCTATGTAGACCTCGACGTTGACGAGTGACTTATCACCAGGTGGTGATCCAAGACTTGTGAAGGGTCGTTGTAGATAGACAGGCTTCGTCAAGCCTTCTTTCTTTCTAGTGTCTGTACTCAGACTACTTTGCTTCCGCATGTGCTTGTATGTTTGTATGACTTGAGTGTTGGGTCATGTGACCCTATCTGTATGTATGATATGTATGGCTCCTCAGAGCCTTCTAAATAAAGTACTTGAGTCGTAGAGTACTGTTGTGTTGCCATGTTGTATTTACTCATATCGGGCATACTGTGTGTATGATTGAAATGCTTGGTATGAGTGGGATCCGACTATCTAGTTGTTTATCCTTGGCAGCCTTTCATATGGGGAAATGTAAGTCTTGTGCTTCTGAGCGATGGTAGTCCGCTACAGCCCGGTTCACCGGAGTCCTGCTAGCCCAGCACTACTGCTTGGACACTTGACTGGCCGGCATGTGTTTCACGTCGTTCCTATGTCTGTCCCTTCGGGGAAATGTCACGCGCTGATATTCGGAGTCCTGCCTAGCCTGCTACAGCCCGGGTTACCGGAGTCCTGTTAGCCCAGTGCTACAGCCCGAATAGATACGTTGATGACCGACATGTTCGATGTGATTCATGTATGCCTGTCCTCATAGGCTAGCGCCGCTTTGGGTTCACGACTAGCCATGTCGGCCCGGGTTCTCTGACATATGGATGCTAGCGACACTATCATATACGTGAGCCAAAAGGCGCAAACGGTCCCGGGCCAGGTAAGGTGGCACCCGTGGGAGTACCGTGCGTGAGGCCGCAAAGTGATATGAAGTGTTACACGCTGGATCGATGTGGCTTAGAATCGGGGTCCTGACAGCGAGGTCCCGGGCCTTGGCGTCCAGCTCGACCTTCGTCACCTCCAGCTCCTTCTTCAGCGCACCTAGGCGGTCGCGACGCTTCTTGAGCTTGGCCTCCCGGTCCTCGAGCGCCGCCTCGCGAGCCTTCGTCCCCTTTTCCTGCTCTTGGCGAAGGCGGACCTCCTCCGCAAGCTGGCCTCGCAAGCCTTGCAGCTCGTCCTCCAGCTCCTTGCAGCGACCACGGACTCCAACCACCTCTCCCAGGGCCGCGTCTCGGGCAGCCTTCGCCTCAAGGGTGGCCTCCCTCTCTCCGTCACAGGCCGTCGAGGCCTGAACCAACGCCGCCCGAATCGAGGCGTTAGAGCGAATCCACCCCGAAGCCAGTTCCAGGCGCCCGGCCACCAGGCGAGGGTCGGCGCCGAGAAGATCCTGCCGCAGTCGGTCCAGTTCAGCAACGGCACGCTCCAGGACAGCAGAAGGGGACGGAGAAACAGCAGCCGGAGGAGCAGGAGGAGAAAGCAGCGGCGGCACAACCACAACGTCCCGAGGCGGAGTCTGCTGCGCCTCCACGGTCGTAGCGGCGGCGGCAGACGAGGGCACCTCGGGAGTCACTTGGGCCATGGGGGCTGAGCTTGCCCCAGCCAGCTTAGCCAGGCCTTGCGAAGGCGACCGGGCAGGAGAGACCCGTGCGTCACGATCACCGTCCCCCGCAGGCAGAGGCGCTGCCGTGATAGAAGCCTCAGGAGCCCCCTTCGGTTTCTTCGCCGCGGGCGCCAGCCTGTCCAGAGAGGGCGGGCGTCAAGCCTCAGCAGCAGAACAAGAAATAAAGACAAGGATCGAGCACTTACGAATCGTCGCTGGAAGGCTCAAGCAGTGTCCGGCCATACTTGAAGCCAGAAAGCCGGCTAGAAGGATCGCCCCCAGGAAGCCCAGAAGCAGGAGGCGTGCCTGCGGTGCACCTTGGGCCAGAGGCAGACCCGCGGGAGAGCAGCCCGGTCATGTCCTTCTTTGGGATCGGGGGTAAGCTCCTGCCGACCTGCTCATCATCCTCGTCATCGTCGCTCGAAGAAAGGCGGAGGGAACGGGGTCTGCGCCGGGGAAGGGGAGCCCTCGACTCTCCGTCAGTTGCCTCAGAGTCAGGGCCCTGCTCCCGCTCCTCTTCACCCCCCTCTTCGCCGGAGTCACCGGAGGACACGTCCACCAGTCCCTCGGGAGCCACCACGGGCACGGGCCCGTCCCCGTTGAAGACGGGCATGGACTTCACCACCTGCTTCCAATCGTCGCGAAGGAACAAGGGCACGGGCGCGCCCTCCAACCTTGCTACCTCGCCCCCGACCAGAGATTGGAGGACCGCGGTCAGATCCTCGTCGCCCACAGCCGCGGGGCTCGGATGAGGCCTCCACTTTGGAAGAGAGTACTGCCGAAGCGGAGCCAATTGGTGCTCCAGGAACTCCCTCAGCAGCGACGCGCCGGTCAGCTTCGCCGCCGCCGCGCTGGCCGACTTCAGGTCCGCGTCCATCTTCTCCAGCACCGGCTTCGTGCGGGGGTCTGTGAGCTCCGCTCGGCACCAGTCGCTGGAACTCACGGGCTGCTCCGCGGGAAGGATCAGCCGAGGGTGGATGCGCCCGGCGTCTACCAAGACCCACTTGCTCCTGAAGCCCTCGATCCTCTTCCCGGGATTTGAAATAGCAATGGCGCCGCCGCATGCGACGAAGCTCGCGCATGCGGAAGGGGAACCACGGGTGACCCGGAGGTAGAAGTAGTGGCGCAGCAAGGCCACTGAGGGCTGCACCCCCACATGAGCCTCGCAGTAGTAGGCGAAGATCGCCAGAAGAAGGATGGAGTTGGGATGGAGATGCAGAGCTTGCAAGTTGTAATGGCGGAGGGCAGAGAGGAAGAACTCGGAGAAAGGAGGCACCAGGCCCGCAGTAATGGAGCTTACGAAGAGAGGGTAGAAGGTGCTTCCTCGGCCCTCAGGGGTGGCGGAGCCGACCTTGAACACCTGCGCCCCGTCGATGCCCTGCGCCGCCGCCATCCGGTGCATCCGGGCGAGGCTCGCCTCCGACACGTTGGGCGAGTCCAGGGCAGGCGAGAACCAAGCTTCGACCGGGGACTGGCGAGGCGCCATGGCTGCCTAGGTCAAGCAGATGGAGCAGATCTGGAAACTTGGAGGAAGAGAGGAGAGACGCAAGAAAGGGGATCTAAGCAGCGGTCGAAGAAGGAGAAGAGCAAAGCCGGAGCAGATGCCACGCCATTAATAACCTGCGCAGTTGCAGAAGCACTCACGTCCAATCAACCGCCACACGGCGCCCAAGGCCGCAGGCTGTTAGGGCCCGCGGCGCTTCACCCTTGCCCTTTCACCTCTCGGCACGGCCAAGTCCATGCGCGCCTTGGGCCTGGGGGCTACTGTCGGCGTTCTGGGAACGGGGGTCCCCAGACTTGCCTGCCTGCGGCCTGCGGCGTGGCTCAAATGGGGGCCCAGGGCGGCCAATCTTCATCAACACAAGACCCAAGACCCTCGCGAGGGGCCAAGCCTCACGGGGCGGACAACACAGCGCTTCCTGAGGCGCGGCCTCATCAGGCTGGCTCACGAGGAGGCGGAGAGATCAAGGCGGGGTACCTCACGAGGTGCCCATGACGCAAGCCATGACGACCAAGGATGCAAGGCGGGCGCCACCCCGCGCAGCGTCTCCCTTTCCTCTTTGGTGCA
Source organism: Aegilops umbellulata (assembly GCA_032464435.1). Classification (NCBI taxonomy): domain Eukaryota; kingdom Viridiplantae; phylum Streptophyta; class Magnoliopsida; order Poales; family Poaceae; genus Aegilops; species Aegilops umbellulata. The sequence continues at coordinate 327,581,555 of CP136056.1, read as the reverse complement.
AAGGGGACAAGCGCAGACGAGAGGATCAAGCAAAGGCACCCATTTCGGTGCAACAAGACCAAGACCAGTCCAACGGTGGGAAGGAGGTCACCGTGGAGCCCAGAACGGCATCACCACAGGGCCTTTGGCAGGCGAGGACCAACTTTAGTCAGGATAAGTGTACCAGATGTTCCCCTTCGAATTGGCCAATTGTTGGCGCCCTTCCCGCTCAATATTTGGGAAGAGGCCCAGGGCCTTTGCCTATAAATAGGACTAGCCACCCCCAGGGTAGAGGCATCTGGAAGAGGCATCGAGAAGCAGAGAACAAGTAGAGAGAGAGAGAGAGAAGGGCAACTGAACTCCTCATAGCAGTTCATCCCCCTAGCCAAGAACAGACCCTCGCGAGGTTGTTCTTCCTTGTACTGTTCATCACCATCAGCCCAAGAGGCAATCCACCCACCACAAACTAGAGTAGGGTATTACACCACAATGGTGGCCCGAACTAGTATAAACCCTGTGTCTCTTGTGCTGTTCTTTCAGTAGTTTAGATCCTTGCGAGAACGGAGAGGTAGAGGGCACAATCTCCGCGCGCACCCCAGAGTTCGAACCTTAAGGGTCTGCCGGAACCCGAAATCCGACACCAATGCCAGTAATCACAACATCATCATCCTTGGTGTCACCGGTTTGGCCAGGGGCAGTCGGTTTGTCAGCAGGCCGGATTGGACTGGTGGATTTCTCAATCCGGATGGGGCTTCCGGGCTGGTCAGCGGAGGGACATTTTTGCATGGAAGCCTTCTGACATGCCTGGTGTACCGAGGCAACTCGCTGAGCACACTCTTAATGTGGATCCTAAATACAAACCGGTGAAACAGTTCCTCCGCTGATTTAACGAAGAAAGACGCAAAGCTATTGGAGAAGAGGTAGCCAGGCTTTTGGCAGCTGGCTTTATTGTTGAAGTTTTTCACCCTGAGTGGCTTGCTAATCCGGTGCTGGTCCTTAAGAAAAACGGCACATGGCGTATGTGTGTGGATTACACAGATCTTAATAAAGCTTGTCCAGCAGATCCTTTTGCCCTCCCCCGTATTGATCAAATCATTGATGCTACGGCGGGTTGCGAGCGTTTGTGTTTTTTGGATGCATATTCTGGTTATCATCAGATCAAAATGGCGGTTAAGGACCAGGAGAAGACGGCGTTCATCACTCCCTTTGGAGCCTTCTGCTATGTGTCTATGCCTTTTGGGCTCAAAAGTGCCCAGGCAACCTATCAACGGTGTGTACAAAATTGCCTTCACAAGCAGATTGGACGTAATGTACATGCTTACGTGGATGATATTGTGGTTAAGTCAAGGAAGAAGGAGACTCTGGTTGATGATTGAAGGAAACCTTTGATAACCTGAGGACGTACAAGATGATGCTCAATCCGGCCAAGTGTGTTTTTGGTGTAGCGGCAGGCAAATTATTGGGTTTTCTGGTGTCCAGCAGGGGAATTGAGGCTAATCCGGAGAAGATCACAGCCATCACCTCCCTGGCTAAACCCAAGTGTATCAATGACGTTCAGCGTCTGGCTGGCCGGATTGCCGCGTTGAGCTGGTTTATCAGCCGCCTTGGTGAGAAGGCAATCCCTTTGTATCAAATGTTGAAGAAGACGGATCAATTCGTCTGGACCCCGCTGCTGACAAGGCATTTGAGGACTTGAAGCGGCAATTGGCCAATCCGCCTGTGCTCGCCGCTCCCATTGACAAGGAGCCGCTACTGCTATATGTTGCTGCTAACTCTCGCGCAGCCAGCGTGGCTATTGTGGTGGAGAGGAAGGAGGCAGGCAAAGAGCATCCGGTTCAGTGTCCGGTCTACTATATCAGCGAAGTACTTATTGAATCCAAGCAAAGGTATTCGCATTGGCAGAAGCTGGTATATGGAGTCTTCAGGGCAAGCCGGAAGCTGAAGCAGTATTTCCAAGGGCACCCCATCACAGTGGTTAGTTCTGCTCCCTTAGGTGATATCATCCAGAACCGGGAAGCGACTGGCCGGATTGCCAAGTGGGCAATAGAGCTAGGGCCGCATGGGTTGAAATACGTGCCTCGAACGGCGGTGAAGTCTCAAGCACTTGTTGATTTCATCAATGATTGGACAGAGTTGCAAGCACCTGAAGAGAAGCCGGATCACACATATTGGACCATCCATTTTGACGGATCCAGGCAGTTGGAGGGCTCGGGGGCTGGAGTCGTATTAACTTCCCCACGAGGTGACAAGTTCTGTTATGTTCTCCGCTTAATGTTCCCTTGTACTAACAATGCAGCTGAGTATGAAGCCTTGCTCCATGGTCTCCGGATGGCTAAAGAGATGAATCTAAGCTGGGTTAAGTGCTTCGGTGACTCAGACCTAGTGGCTCAGCAGGTGTCTGGCACTTGGGATTCTAAGGACCCACTCATGGCCGCATATCGTCATGAGGTGGATATTGTTGCAGGTCACTTCAAGGCATATCAAGTGGACCACGTGGACCGTCGGAAGAATGAAGCGGCGGACGCTTTAAGCCGGTTGGGCTCTCAGCGTAAACCGGTCCCGCCTAATGTTTTTCTTGATGTGCTGCACAACCCGTCGGTCGGGCTCCTTGGTGAAGCGGATTTGGCTATTCCCGATCCGGAGGCTCAATTGGTGGCAGCTCTTCACGTCATTCTGGATTGGATGCTTCCTTATCTTGCGTACATGAACCGGGGCGAGCTACCAGAGGATGAAACCTTGGCCCGGCAGATAATCCGGCGATCCAAGTCCATGACTATTGTTAATGGCGAATTGCATCATTGCAGTGTGTCAGGGGCGTTCCAACGTTGTGTGTCTCCTGAGGAAGGATGTGAAATTTTGCGTGAGATCCACGAAGGAGATTGTGGTCATCACGCCGGTTCAAAATCTTTGGTGACTAAGGCGTTCCGCCACGGTTTTTATTGGTTAACTGCTCATGCTGATGCGGAGGATCTGGTCAGGCGATGTGACGGTTGCCAAAAGTTTTCAAGACAGGTTTCACAAGGTCTTATTACAGCAATGTATCTGAGGCAAGTTCAGAAAAACAGGAAAATATTCAAAAGCTTAAGGCAGAACAATGTTGATTCAATGGACAGGAAAATATGTGAGATCTATAGACTTGAGCATGAAGCTACAGGGGGACGCTAAAAGCTACTGCTAATCAGAGCAGGGTTTCACAGATCTATCCAGGAATCTGGGTACGAGTATGAACAGTTGATGGAGCACCGCGAGAGCAAGAAACCCTAGAACAGATCTAGGTCGAGGAAAACGAAGGACCTACCAGAGCTGAGGAAAGCGCGGAAGATCGCCGCAGTTTTCTGGTGCGTTCAGGTTGATGCAGCAGGCCCAAGATGGTGCAGAGGTCGACGGTGGCGGCGGAGCTCCGAGGCTGGCGACGCGAGGAAGACGAAGAGAAAAGGGACGAAGGGGAGAAAAGAAATGACCCTTCGGTCCTATTTATAAGGCAAGAGACATGTGTCAGGCGCGTGAATCAAGGAACCATAAATCTTGGAAGCGGAGCTGTCGCCTCGGTTATTGCGGATCTATTAAACAAAGAAGGTATCATGAATGTTATCTCTATGATGATGTCATGCCGGTTTACAGCAATCGGCGACGGTGACATCACGGCGGTTCAACGACTACAGAAGACGTTGAAGACGAAGATTTTTCGCTAAGGATTGACATGAACTCGTTCAAATCAATCTGGGGCCTAATGTTGGGGATATTACTACTGGGCGTAAACCGGCCTACTTGGGCCGGGTTAACTTCATCAGTAGTTCAAAGGTGTTAAATCCCAAAGAGGCAGATAAGGGCCCAAGGCTTGTAGTCGGTTTAGGACCTGTAGCCGTAAACCGGCTTTATGTGTAAACTTGTATTGTAAGTTAGGAATAAGGAGAGACCAACCCGGATACGAGTATGAACCGGTGTTGGGACTTTGTGGACCGACGAGCGTCACCCGTGTATATAAGGGGATGACCCGGCGGCGGTTCAAAGACAGACAACAACAATTCGAGACTTAAGCGAAGCTTGTTTGCTCCCTAGTCATCGAAACCCCATCAATTCCATCACAACCAGACGTAGGCTTTTACCTTCATCGAAGGGGCCGAACTAGTATAAACTCTCTGCGTCCCTGTGTCTGCTTTAACCCCTTCAAGCTAACCCGTCGCGATGGCTCCACGACTAAATCCTTTCACTAGGACATCTGCCGTGACAAAACCACGACAGGTAGATAATCCGCACTTCCTTCTTTTGTTCTTCGCTCTCCTCATCATCTTTTTCATCCAATGAGCTCACAGTTTCATCAACTTCTTCTTCCATAGATTCCTGCAAAATATTAGTCTCTTCTTGGACAGCGGAGACTTTCTTAATAAGTGCATTAATTTCGTAATTGTATTCATAATTCTCATAAAAATATTTAAGGATAGCTAAATTTTCAGGTCTATAAACAGCATCATCAAAATCTTCAAACTCTTTAAACATAGATTCAAGTTCATAAGCACCCATAAAAGCAACAAATTCTTCTATTTGTTCCACATCATAGTAATCACATATACCATTAGCATAAGAAGCCAAGGTTTCATTATCATTAAATTTGCAGGAAAAGGGAAGGTGTGGAGACTTCATCCTAGAGCAACAAGTATAATCATATCTCAAGCATAGTTGCCTAGCATACCAATGCAACATATGAATTTGATCCCATAATAGTTTCTCTTTTTGTGTCAAGCGATAATCCCTAAAGTATTCACGTTGATCCAATGTTACTCCCATTACAAAGTTGAATGGGGTTTTCTCAGGATTATCAAAGTAGTACATAATATCTATCACATAATGAGCATCGAGGGTTTTAGGAGGTTCCCCATCTCCATGAGCAGCAAGTACACCTAATTTTTTTGGTATTTCGTGTTCCATATCCATAACTAAAGATAGAGAACAACTAAGAACAGCAAATAAAAATTACTTAGTGATAAAGCAAACAAGCACACACGAGAATATTCACCCCACGCTATTGCTCCCCGGCAACGGCGCCAGAAAAAGGTCTCGATAACCCACAAGTATAGGGGATCAATTGTAGCCTCTTTCGATAAGTAAGAGTGTCGAACCCAATGAGGAGCTAAAGGTAGAACAAATATTCCCTCAAGTTCTATCGACCACCGATACAACTCTACGCACGCTTGACGTTCGCTTTACCTAGAACAAGTATGAAACTAGAAGTACTTTGTAGGTGTTTTTGGATAGGTTTGCAAGATAATAAAGAGAGCGTAAATAAAAACTAGGGGCTGTTTAGATGAAGACACAACTAAATTAGTTTTAGTAGAGAGCTTTTTGTCACGAGAAAGTTATTTGTCCCTAGGCAATCGATAACTAGACCGGTAATCATTATTGCAAATTCATTTTAGGGAGAGGCATAAGCTAACATACTTTCTCTACTTGGATCATATGCACTTATGATTGGAACTCTAGAAAGCATCCGCAACTACTAAAGATCATTAAGGTAGAACCCAACCATAGCATTAAAGCATCAAGTCCCCTTTATCCCATACGCAAACAAGCTACTTACTCGGGTTTGTGCTTCTGTCACTCACGCCACCCACCATAAGCAAATCATGAACATATTGCAAACCCTACAGCGGGGATCCCTCATGCTTGCGCGACACGGAGAGCACCTTAGGACAACACCAATAATAAAACATGCAACTCAAACCAATCTTGATCATCAAATAACCCATAGGACAAAACAGATCTACTCAATCATCATAGGATAGCCATACATCATTGGGAAATAATATATAGCATTGAGCACCATGTTTAAGTAGAGATTACAGCGGGTAAGAGAGAGGTTACACCGCTGCGTAGAGGGGGGAAGAGTTGGTGGTGATGGCGGTGAAGTTGTTGCTGAAGATTGCGGTGATGATGATGGCCACGGCAGCGTTCTGGTGCCACCGGAAGAGAAGGGGAGAGGGGGGCCCTTCGTCTTCTTCTTCCTTAACCTCCTCCCTAGATGGGAGAAGGGTTTCCCCTCTGGTCCTTGGCCTCCATGGCCTGGGAGGGGCGAGAGCCCCTCCGAGATTGGATATGTCTCTCTGTTTTTCTCTATTTCCGCGTTCTGTTCTGCTGCCCTTTCACCGTTTCGTATATATATGGAGATCCGTAACTCCAATTGGGCTCAAACCTTCGCCGTGATTTTTTTACCAAAAATTAGCTTTCTTGCGGCCGAAGAAGGGCATCAACCGCCTTACGGGTGGCCCACGAGGGTCAGGGGTGCGCCCAGGGGGGCAGGGGCACCCCTACCTCGTGGCCACCTCGGGCACCGTCTCGCGTGGATTTTTCTTCCGGAATTTTCCAAATATTCCAAAAATAAGCTCCGTCTGTTTTATCCCGTTTGGATTCCATTTGATATGGATATTCCGCGAAACATAAAACATGCAACAAACAGGAACTGGCACTGGACACTGGATCAATATGTTAGTCCCAAAAATAGTATAAAAAGTTGCCAAAAAGTATATGAAAGTTGAATAATATTGGCATGGAACAATCAAAAATTATAGATACGACGGAGACGTATCACCAAGATAATCAGAGCAATGCCAAGGCCAAGACCACAAAGAGCAGAGGGACGAAGAAGGTTCCCCCGGCAAGACCCTTGCCGGGGCAGCTCGCCCCACACCAACAGAGCGAGCCACCCTTGAGCCCACGGTCCCCAACGCCATCATCCACGTGGGGCCAGGGCTCGGGAAGGCACCTCTGTGGTGGCATGCACATCTTTGTGAAGACATATTCAAGATCAGATGAGGATTAGAAGACGACGATTGAGGGAGTCCTGGATTAGGGGGTGTTCGGATAGCCGGACTATACCTTCAGCCGGACTCCAGGACTATGAAGATACAAGATTGAAGACTTCGTCCCGTGTGCGGAAGGATCTTTTCTTGGCGTGGAAGGCAAGCTAGGCGTGCGGATATTCAAGACTCCTACCAACGTAACCGACTCTTTGTAACCCTAACCCTATGCGGTGTCTATATAAACCGGAGGGTTGTAGTCCGTAGGACAACCATCATCACACACAATCATACCATAGGCTAGATTCTAGGGTTTAGCCTCCTTGATCTCGTGGTAGATCTACTCTTGTACTACCCATATCATCAATATTAATCTAGCAGGAGTAGGGTATTACCTCCATCGAGAGGGCCCGAACCTGGGTAAAATAAAGTGTCCCTTGTCTCCTGTTACCATCCGACCTTGACGCACAGTTCGGGACCCCCTACCCGAGATCCGCCGGTTTTGACACCGACATTGGTGCTTTCATTGAGAGTTCCTCTGTGTCGTCGCTTTTAGGCCCGATGGCTCCTTTGATCATCAACAACGATGAGGTCCAGGGTGAGACTTTCCTCCCCGGACAGATCTTCGTCTTCGGCGGCTTCGCTCTGCGGGCCAATTCGCTTGGTCCTCTGGAGCAGATCGAAAGCTATGCCCCTGGCCATCAAGTCAGGTTTGGAAGCTTAAACTACACGGCAGATATCCGCGGAGACTTGATCTTCGACGGATTCGAGCCACAGCCAAGCGCGCCGCACTATCCCGAGGGGCATGATATAGCTCTGCCTCCGAACAGTGTGCTGGAGGCCGCACCCGCACCGGCCCCGATCCTCGACTCGGAGCCCGCTGCATCCTTTGAGGGTGAACGGCTGGACGTCACCTCGGGGGCTGCGATCTTAAAGGCGATCGAGCCGAACGCTAGCCCCGAACTCCGCATGGCCCATGACTCCAAAGATCCGGATTCTTCCCCAAAATCGGGGCCTTCCGTGCCCCCGCCAATCGAATCTGATTGGGCACCTGTAATGGAGTTCACCGCCGCGGACATCTTTTAGTGCTCACCTTTTGGTGATATCCTGAACTCTCTCAAGTCTCTCTCTCTCGATCAGGAGAGCCCAGGCCGGACTATGGTCTGCGAAGTTGGGATTCGGAGGACGAAGAAATTCAAAGCCCACCCACCACCCACTTAATAGCCACTGTCGATGATTTAACCGACATGCTTGACTTCGGCTCCGAAGACTTCGATGGTATGGACGACGAAGGAGGAGACGAACAAGAACCAGCACCTGTAGGGCGCTGGACTGCCACCTCGTCATATGACATATACATGGTGGATGCTCCAAAAGATGGAGATGGCGATGGAACAGCGGAGGATGGCACTTCGAAAAAGCCGCCAAAACACCGGCGCCAACGGCGCCGCTCTAAATCCCGCCACAGCAGAAACGGTGATTCCGGCACGGGAGACAATACTACCCCGGACAGCGCTGAAGAACACCAAAACCAGCAAGATTCGGCGCAGGAAGATGGAAAAGACAGCCCTCATGAGAGAGCGGCAGAGCGAGAGGTCGAGGATGACAACTACATGCCTCCCTCCGAAGACGAGGCAAGCCTCGGCGACGATGAACTCGTCGTACCATCAGACCCCGCCGAACAAGAACGCTTTCAACGCAGGCTTTTAGCCACGGCGAACAGCCTAAAGAAAAAGCAGCAACAGCTTAGAGCTGATCAAGATTTGCTAGCTAACAGATGGATTGAAGTCCTTGCGGCCGAAGAGTACGAACTCGGACGCCCCTCCAAAAATTATCCTAAGCGCAGGCCGCTACCCCAATCAGAGGAGGAAGCACATGACATGGCAGACCGGCCGCCTCGCGGCCGCGACAAAGAAGCCTGTCGAACCTTTAAACAAACCATGCCCCGGCGCCGCTCAACTAAGGCACAGGAAGACGAACCAGACTTGTGAGACGTCCTGGAGGAAAAAGCAAGGCAAACAAGATCGATCTATGGATCGCGCGGACGCCCGACGATACGTGATGATTCTCACTCTGGACACAATAAATCCGGCCAGGCCGAACTCAACAGGCACAGCTCTTCCGAACTGCGTCGTGACATAGCCCAGTACAGGGGCGCCGCACACCCACTATGCTTCACAGACGAAGTAATGGATCATAAAATCCCAGAGGGCTTCAAACCCGTTAATATCGAGTCGTACAATGGTACGACAGATCCGGCAGTATGGATTGAGGATTATCTCCTTCATATCCACATGGCACGTGGCGACGAATTGCACGCCATCAAATATTTACCCCTTAAGCTCAAGGGACCAGCCCGGCACTAGCTTAATAGCCTCCCAGCAGACTCAATCGGTTCTTGGGAGGACCTGGAAGCCGCATTCCTCGACAACTTCCAGGGGACCTATGTACGGCCACCGGACGCCGACGACCTAAGCCACATAATTCAGCAGCCAGAAGAACTGGCCAGACAATTCTGGACACGGTTCCTAACAAAGAAAAATCAGATAGTCGATTGTCCTGATGCAGAGGCCCTAGCAGCCTTCAAGCATAACATCCGTGACGAGTGGCTTGCCCGGCACCTGGCAGAGGAAAAGCCGAAATCCATGGCAGCACTCATGACACTCATGACCCGCTTTTGCGCGGGCGAAGATAGCTGGCTAGCTCGCAGCAACAACTTATCGAAGAAGAACGGTAATTCGGATACCAAGGACAAAGGCGGCAGGTCACGTCGGAATAAGCAAAAACGCCGCGTCAGCAGCGACAGCAATGAGGATACGGCAGTAAATGCCGGATTCAGGGGCTATAAATCCGGACAGTGAAAAAAGCCATTTAAAAAGAATACCCAGGGCCCGTCCAGTCTGGACCGGATACTCGACCGCTCATGCCAGATTCATGGCACCCCCGAAAGGCCAGCCAATCACACCAACAGGGATTGTTGGGTGTTCAAGCAGGCAGGCAAGTTAAGAGCCGAACACAAAGACAAGGGGCTGAATAGCGACGACGAGGAGGAGCCCAGGCCGCCGAACAACAACGGACAGAAGGGGTTTCCCCCACAAGTGCGGACGGTGAACATGATATACGCGACCCACATTCCCAAACGGGAGAGGAAGCGTGCGCTACGGGACGTATACGCGATGGAGCCAGTCGCCCCAAAGTTCAACCCATGGTCCTCCTGCCCGATCACTTTTGATCGAAGGGACCACCCCACTAGCATCCGTCACGGCGGTTTTGCCGCATTGGTCCTTGACCCAATCGTTGACGGATTTCATCTCACAAGAGTCCTCATGGACGGCGACAGTAGCCTGAACCTGCTTTATCAGGATACAGTGCAGAAAATGGGCATAGATCCATCAAGGATCAAGCCCACAAGGATGACCTTTAAAGGCGTCATCCCAGGTGTAGAGGCCAATTGCACAAGCTCGATAACACTTGATGTGGTCTTCGTATCTCCGGATAATTTCCGAAGCGAGGAGTTAATCTTCGATATAGTCTCGTTCCGCAGTGGCTATCACGCCCTGCTCAGACGAACCGCATTCGCTAAATTTAATGCGGTGCCGCATTATGCATATCTCAAGCTCAAGATGCCAGGCCCTTGAGGAGTAATTACGGTCAGCGGGAACACAGAACGCTCCATCCGTACGGAGGAGCACACGGCGGCCCTCGCAGCGGAAGTGCAAAGCAGCCTTTTAAGGCAACTCTCGAGTCCGGCCGCTAAAAAGCCGGACAATGCAAGGCGCGCCCGGAGTAACCTGTAACAAGACCGCCTGGCACGTTCGGAGCAAGCGTAGCAATACGGCCCCAACCCCAGCCATAGCTACATAGCGGAGCTAGTACCTCGAGTACACTATTACGCCCTTAAAATTCCATGGGCACAGGGGGAGGGGCACATTAACGGCATGCCTACAATACGGCGTCAAACGTACTAGGGGCTGCCGGATTTTTCTTTTTTACTTTCAGGACTCCGTACTCTGGATAAACTGTTCGGCTTCGCTGCCGCACAGATGATACAAGACCCAGGAAAGCAGACAAAGCAACGCCGCATTACGGAACTCTCAGGTGGTCTCTATTTTGAGCGATATATCTGTTTCTAAATTCCGCGGCCTGCGCCTGGTCAAGACATGTTAAATAGTCTAATATATCTTTTGCTTATCGCACTACTTGTATCGTTCGGCTCGGATAAACAGCCTCCTTATAAACAATGCATAGCTTTTGTCTATTTTTTGCATTATTCTCTTTTAATATATATATATATATATATATATATATGTTTATTAAATAACATGATCGCACCCGTAGCCATGGTACGGCAAAACACGCCAGGGGCTTTATTACCCTTTTATCTGGTGTAAGAAGTCCGTACACTTTCACAAGTGCGGCACCCCGAACTTATAGCACTATATGCATCGGCTCCGAGTCATGATTTTGGTCACATGTTAGGTTTGCCCGGCTCCTATGTTTTGGTGCCTTACGTTCCGCTACATCGGCTAAGGTAGCACTAGGAGAACCACTGCGATTGTGCCCTAGATCAGGTGGGTTGAGCACCTTAGTGGAGAAAGCTAAAACAGACTGTCATGATAAGGCGTGAGACCGGTCGCTGTTCGAGAGGTTTTTTCGAGTCCTTAAAGGCTTATGCCGCTTCGAGCGAAGAGCTGGTTATGTCCGGCCAAAGGCGTTGATAGCGCCCCGAATTCGGCCTTCCGAACTAGGGGCTTCGCCGAAATTTAAAATTATAACGTTCTATGGCTAAGTGAGAGTGTTCAAGCATTATAGTCCGATTGCCTGGTTCGTTGTACTGAGCGCCTCCCTCGAAGGACCCAACTATGGGAACAAGAGCCCTCAGGTTTATCCCTAACACCCCAGCAGTAGTGGCATGGGGGCAGAAGCCGACGACTGGCCATCTCTCAATTTTTGATAAACGGCCGCACAGAAAATAATATTTTAAATTCAAACAAGCATTGCTTAGCGCATATGAAAAAGTTTTCAGCGCACAGGATACAAACGAGCGAGTTCATTTAAATACTACATCTTTAGTACATTCATCCGCGATAAGGCGGGCTCCGGCAAGAACTTCCTTGTAGTAGTTCTCGGGCTTGCGATGCTCCTTCCCCGCTGGCGGCCCGTCCTTCACCAGCTTCTCTCCGTCCAGCTTACCCCAGTGTACCCTCACACGGGCAAGGGCCCTCCGGGCACCTTCAATGCAGTTGGAGCGCTTGACGACCTCAAGCCGTGGACAGGCCTCCACCAGCCGCCGCACTAGCCCGAAATAGCTCCCAGGCAGGGCCTCTCCAGGCCACAGCCGAACTAGTAAGCCCTTCATGGCCTGTTCGGCCGCCTTGTGGAGCTCGACCAGCTGTTTCAGCTGGTCGCTCAAGGGCACAGGGTGTCCGGCCTCAGAATACTGAGACCAGAACACACTCTCCGTCGAGCTGCCCTCTTCAGCTCGGTAGAACGCGGCGGCGTCGGATGCGCTGCGGGTAAGATCGAAGAACGCCCCTGGAGAACTCCGGATTCGGGTAAGTAATAGGTAGTTTACTTTTGTATTCTTACTTTGCATTAAGAATGCCTTACCCGCTGCTATCTTTTTCACCTCCTCCAACTCTTGGAGGGCCTTTTGGGCTTCGGCCTTGGCACTCTTGGTGGTCTCAATGGCCGACGCGAGCTCGGATGCTTGCGCTTTCGCCTCAAGCTCAAAACCCTCATGTTTCTTCATGAGAGCTTGCAGCTCTTGCTGCACCTCGCCGACTTGGACCCCAAGCCTTTCTCGCTCGGCGCGCTCCTCGGCCGTTTTCTTCTCGGCCTCAGCCAGCGCCTGCTTCAGGGTTGCCACCTTGGTTGTGGCCCCTACAATAAGCAGCACAATCCTGTTATTTCTTTTTGCAATCAAGCCTCTCTATAGGCACCTTTTTTAGGGTATTTCTTACCTTCTTTCTCCTCGAGCTGCCTTTTGGCAAGGCCGAGCTCTTGCTCGGACTGCCCGAGGTCCTTTTTTAGGACTTCCACCTGCGCAGTCAGTGCGGCGATGGACAGCAGCGAAGCCTGCAAACGCATATTTGACTTTTTTTGTTAGACTCCTGCGAAAATTACTAGATCCTCTATTCGGCTTTTCTTTCCGAACACCGAACAGAGCATCAGGGGCTACTGTCTATGCGGTAAATAATTTAGCAAATTTCTGTTTACCTGGAAGCCTGTTAAAAGGCTAGCGCAAGCTTCAGTCAGTCCGCTCTTGGCGGACTGAACCCTTTGGATTACCGTACTCATAACAGTACGGTGCTCCTCGTCGATGGTGGCACCCTCAAGCACCTCCAGTAGATTGTCCGGCGCCTCTGGTTGGATAGAGGTCGCTGGCTCAGATGGCTTACTCCTCTTGGAAGGAGTTCGCCCACCGCGGACAAGGACTGTTGAGTCTGGCGCGGTGTCCGGCACAAAGCCGGACTTGGAGCCCTGGGGGGTTTCATCCCCTTTACTCCTGGGGTCCTGAGGATTGCCTTGCGGCTCCTCCAGGACCACCTCCTCCTTCCCTGTTTGGCGGGGCGCCACTTCGGCGTCGTCCGCCCCGCTGGGGGAGACTGCGGGCGGAACAGAGTTCATGTCCGACGAATCCAGGGAGCCGCTCGACGAATCGTCGAGTCCGGCCCTGGGCGGGCTGCACAAATTACATTCGATGTTAGGGAAAGCCGCACATTGAAAAATATCATGAGTCACTCTGGTATGAAAATACTTACGATATCGCCGGACGCTTGGTTCTATCCGGCCACTCCTTTCCGCCCTCTTCGGCGTCGTGGGAGTAGTCCGGCGGAGGGGTCTTCCTTTTCCTCGACCCCTCGGCCTCCCCCGTTGGGGTGGCCTTCTTCTTCTTTTCTCCCCTCACTGGGGGGGGGGAGAGCTTCCTTCCTCCTCCTCGTCTCCGCGGAAGGAGGGCGTCGCAGACTCGTCAGATGACGAGCTCGACACCACCATGTTGCGGGAACTCTTTCGAGTCCCGGTGGTCTTCTTCTTCTTGACCTTCTTCTCCGGCACCACATAAGGCGCCAAAGCCAGCAGCTTCTCTAGGAGAGCTGGGGCTGGGTCTTCGGGCAGGGGAGCCGGACAGTTAATTGGTCCGGCTATCTTCAGCCACTCCTGTTAAAGGCAAAGGGAGTTTGGATCCCGCATAGAGTAAATCTATGGAAAAGAGCTTAACGAACCTGTCAAAGGTATAGATAGCTTACCTCGCGAGCGTTGCACTGCGAGCTGTATCCGCGATCCTCGGAAGCGGATGCGGGGGACTCAGCGCCCTTGGTCAGCACCTTCCAGACGTCTTCATACGCCATGTCAAAGAGCCTGCTGAGGGTTTGGTGTTGTGTCAGGTCGAATTCCCACAAAGTAAAATCCCGTTCTTGGCACGGGAGGATCCAGTGGACAAGCATAACCTGGATGATATTGACATGCCGGATTGACTTGTTCACCAGGGACTGGATGCAAGTTTGCAATCCGGTCACTTCTTTTTCGTTGCCCCACGACAGGCCCGTCTCTTTCCAGGACATAAGCCGCGTGGGGGGTCCGGATCGGAACTCAGGGACCGCGATCCATTTCGAGTTGCGTGGCTCGGTGATGTAAAACCACCCTGCCTGCCACCCCTTTAAGGTCTCCATGAAGGAGCCATCGAACCAGAGGGCGTTGGCAATCTTGCCAGCCATAGCGCCCCCGCACTCCGCCTGGGTGCCGGACACCACCTTGGGCTTGACGTTGAAGGTCTTGAGCCAGAGGCCAAAGTGGGGGCGGATGCGGAGAAATGCCTCGCACACGGCGATAAACGCCGAGATATTGAGGACGAAGTTCGGGGCCAGGTCGTGGAAATCCAGGCCATAGTAGAACATGAGCCTCCAGACAAAAGGGTGAAGTGGAAAGCCCAGTCCGCGGAGGAAATGGTGAAGAAAGACTACCCTCTCGTGGGGCCTTGGGGTAGGAAGAAGCTGCCCCTCCTCAGGAAGCCGGTGCGGGATGTCCTTGGACAAGTATCCGGCCTTCCTAAGCTTTTTGATTCGAGCCTCCGTGACGGAGGAGACCATCCACTTGCCTCCCGCTCTGGACATTGCAATAGGAGGTTGAGGAAGGAAGAGCGGACTTGAGCGCTAGAGCTTGAGTGCGCGAGAGATGGATGGGCAAAGGAGGAAGAAGGCGTAGGTAAAAAGGGTGGATCCTTATCCCCTTATATAGGCTGATGCGGTTATGCGTCCCACCTACCTAATAAAACTCACTTGCCTCTCAAGAGCCGTGGTAAATGGCGCGGTTGGGTTACCCACGTCCGTATTAATGAGAATCCCATTAAAGGGGGCACACGATCTCTGCTTTGACAAGACGTGCCAAGGAAACTGCCTCGCTAAACGCGCTAAGGTGGAACGATGCGAACAACTTATGTGAAAAACTTGGTCGCAGTGTTATGACGCACTGCGGAATACGTCAGCAGATCCGATTTGTGTTAATATTATTCTCTATATGGCAATATGTGGAAACTTGTTTTGCAGAGCCGGACACTATCCTTGGTGTCTACAATCTTCTATGAAGGACTTGGAGGAGGAACCCGCCTTGCAATGCCGAAGACAATTTGCGCGCCGGACTCGTCGTCATTGAAGCCTGGTTCAGGGGCTACTGAGGGAGTCCTGGATTAGGGGGTGTTCGGATAGCCGGACTATACCTTCAGCCGGACTCCAGGACTATGAAGATACAAGATTGAAGACTTCGTCCCGTGTCCGGAAGGATCTTTTCTTGGCGTGGAAGGCAAGCTAGGCGTGGGGATATTCAAGATCTCCTACCAACGTAACCGACTCTCTGTAACCCTAACCCTATCCGATGTCTATATAAACCGGAGGGTTGTAGTCCGTAGGACAACCATCATCATACACAATCATACCATAGGCTAGCTTCTAGGGTTTAGCCTCCTTGATCTCGTGGTAGATCTACTCTTGTACTACCCATATCATCAATATTAATCTAGCAGGAGTACGGTATTACCTCCATCGAGAGGGCCCGAACCTGGGTAAAATAAAGTGTCCCTTGTCTCCTGTTACCATCCGACCTTGACGCACAGTTCGGGACCCCCTACCCGAGATCCGCCGGTTTTGACACCGACAACGATCCTTGGCAAGATCCTTGCCGAGGAAGGCCACCAGACCCCCGGCAAGGCCCTTGCCGGGGATGACAGCGCGCCACGGCAAGACCCTTGTCGGGCCACCCGGCAAGACCCTTGCCGGGCCACCCGGCAAGGCCCTCACCAAGGACGCCAGCAGGGCCACCGCCAGGCCCGCACCAACCAAGTTTCCGCCGTCGTTCGCATGCAGCTGCTAGCTCAACGAGCTGAGCAGGCACCTGCGTGGCAACATGCAGCTCCCGGGCCAACTCGCCAAGCGCCTGCGTGGCGGCATGCAGATCTTCGTGAAGCCTCCACCACCGCGCCACCCCAGCTGCCTGCCTGCCTACATGGCACCGCATGCCTCACTGGCGAGGGCGCATGTCGAAGCGAGAAGGAGCGGCGAGGGACGGGATGGGCCTTGCCCCCATCCCCTATAAAGCAAGGGGACACCTAAGCTATGCACTAAATGCGTCTTGTCCTGTAATACGAGCGATAAGCTCCGGGCACTGTACACCTTTCCACCTCCTGTGTGCCACTGTGGCAGCCCCTTTCGACCATAAAAGGAGGCCCATGGCATACTGGAGAGGGATTCGGCTCTTTTGAACCATGCACTGACCACAGCTAGTTCGAGAGCTCAAGAACTCTCTAAAATACACCCACCAAAGCAGGACTAGGATTTTACGCATCCTCGCGGCCCGAACCTGGGTAAACGATCCTTGTGCTGTCTACTAGCCCTGCTCTTCTCGCAACCCCGCGCCCCGGCAACCATAGTAGGGATTCTTGTGATCCCATAGGTGTCGTTCCACACCGACACTCAAGCTTTGGAGGCTGCGCGTGTAGCCACTCTGGTTGAACGTGCGCGCCTGGAGGATCTCCAGAAGTCACTCGACGACCGCACTTGCAGGCCACCTCCAAATCCCAGTCAACGACAATGGCAATTATTTCTGACTGGATCTCGAGATGAGTGTCAGGTATACCGCACTCCAATTCAGAATGTTGCAGTAGCTGCACGTATTGCAGATTTGATCCAACCATCCTGTTCTGAGGCTGGAAGAGGTCTAGAGCAGATTCAAACACTGCTCAGAGCGGCAAGGGAGCAGAATTCGGTTGTTTCTCAGTAGCGCAATAGTATTCACAGCAGGCCCGCCAGAGCGGACACGGTCCAATCTGCCCATAGCCCAAGATCGCCTCCGAGGGGTGAAGATCATGGTTATCGCCAGGACAAGTACCTGGATGCCACAGGCAGTTTGATCCACGACATCACCGTGATGACCACCGTCGAGTGCCCAGCCCCCTCCGAGGGGTGGTTCATACGCACCCCGACGGTATGATGACAAGCGCCTATACGGTGACGAGCGGAGGATTCTAGTCGACCCCCAAGAGCCTGAGTTTGATGCAAGATTAGCCCTCGTGCAGGGCCTGGTTGACAGAGGTAGGCCTCGCCGAGAGGGTATGGACATGGATCACCCGAGTGGAAGCAGAGCATTTGTTTCTCGGCCTGAGTGTTTCAGTAGGGCCATTCGAGCTGCTGAGATTCCTCCCAACTTCAGATTGGCCAGTGGGGTGAGTAAGTTCACTGGCGAATCGAAGCCAGATACGTGGTTAGAAGATTATCGAGTGGATGTGCAGATCGGTGGAGACAATGACGAAGTGGCCATGAAGCACCTGCCCTTGATGCTTGAAGGCTCGGCCAGGGCGTGGCTGAACCTGTTGGCTCCCGCCATCATATACTATTGGGAAGACTTGGCCCGAGTGTTTATCAAAACATTTGAAGGCACTTGCAAGCGACCCGCTGGGCTGACTGAGTTACAACACTACGTTCAGAAGCCAAATGAAACTTTGAGAGATTACATTCAGCGTTGGCGCTTCACCATGTGGTGGAGAACGTTTCGGAGCACCAAGCAATTTGCGCCTTCAAAGAAGGTGTCCGGTACACGGTGCTCATTCTGAAATTTGGTCGCTCCAGAGCCATGTCTCTGAACCGAATGATGGAGATAGCCAGTTGGTACACAAATGGCGAAGAAGAGGACCGACTCCATAGTGAAAAAGGAAAGGCTGTAGACCCTGACACCGAAGGAGGGAATACCAGTCGGAAGCAGAAGTGCAAAGTTGAAGCCTCTGGTTAAGCTGAAGCCGCAGTAGTAGCTCCCCAAGGCCAAAGAACAGTGGGTTCCTAAGAAGAGAGATCAGTTTGGCCAACATGTCTTGGATCTACCGTGTGCCATCCACATGAAGAAAGACGAGGAGGGTAACCTGATTATACCCAAGCATACCACACGATAGTGCAGACTTCTTATTCAACAATTCTGTTAAGGTTAGCCAAGTGAAAAGGGCTCCGACAAGGATGAGGATGAAGAAAAGGCAGAAGATTACCCAAAGGTCAACGCTACTCTGGTGATTTTTGCTGGCATTGAGGGCAAAAGTCGACTGAAAGTCATCAACTGAGAGGTGAACATGGTTGCTCCGGCAACTACAACGTACCTCAAATGGTCAAAGACTCCCAATACCTTTGACCATTCGGATCACCCAGCTCACGTTGCTACCCCCGTGCTGCAGGCTTTGGTAGTGGATCCAGTCGTCGGGGGCACTCGGTTACGCAAAGTTCTCATGGACAGCGACAAAGGTCATATGCATTCTCAGAAATTTTTCAAAAGAACAAGTTTGAGGAATTTAACCAGGAATGTCTTGAGGAATTTCAATAAGCGGTCTTTGACTTAGGTTCCAGAGTTGTATATATTGAAAATCCACACAACTAAGGAATCTTGAGGAAAAACATTGCTTAGAGAAACAAATCAAGAACAAATGCAACTGTGGTGTTTAAGAGTGTGGAAGTTGAAGAATAAACACCTTTTGAAGATTTTGTGGAAATCATCAGAATCAACAAGGGCAGTAAAAATAAATTTTATTTACCCTTGACGAAGAACACGAAGAACTGGTAGTTGTATATGGGAAGTTCATCCGTTCAGATCTTCCACGCCCTAACTTGGTGGAGGAAGACAGCTACAACGGTGGCGGAGTGAAGATTTCCATGGCCCGCACGAGTACAATGGCGACGAGGTCGAGGCAATGAAGCTCTTCCTCACCGGCGATGATGGAAGTAGCGGCGGCGCTAGGTCTGAGAGCTTGAGCGAGGGGAGTGAGGTCGAGCGGGGGTAAATGAGGTCTGAGGAGGGTGAGGGGTATTTATAACCGAGGTAAAAAAACCGCTCGTCCAAGGAAAATGGACGAACGTGCCCCTGACTCTTCTCATCTTAGCGACATGTGTCACCCACGTATAGTGAGGTGGAGATCGTGTGAGATCGTGGGTGAATAGGATAATCATATCGTGGGATGTGGAACGGTTTGAGCGGCAAAAGCCAAAAATTCAGATAAGAATATTTTAAAGTTTCGTTCGCAAATTCTTCAGCTGACAAGGACACAGTGAAGATTTTGAACGAGTTTCAAATAGAACGCACATGAAGAATTTGTGAACAGACTAGGTTGAGTTTAGCATCGAGGGGGACGGGTCCGATCACATTCACTTAGCAGAAAAGTCAACTTGAAGAAATAGCAATAAGTCATCAAATTCAAGGTTAGAAAGAGTGAAGACATTGCAAAGTTGAACAACTGAGGAATTTCAAAAACTAAAGAAAAACTCAAATTGAAGAATTTCAACTCTTGTTGGTGGCATGAGCCACCGTATAACAATGATGATTTCAGACGCCGCGTACAATTGTCATAGGGCTCTGAGAATCCAATTCTTCGTTAATTTGTTCACACTTATAGGGTTAGTCTTCATTGATTGAAGAGAAACGTTACTTCGTGTGTTGCACATCTAAGTCATCAATTTTGCGTAAGTGTTAGGATGTGTGTCCTTTTCAAAGGACGGTCGAAGATTCTAAGATACTTAGCTCACACCGCAACTTGCTAAATCTCTTCTGATCCAAGGACTTTGTGAATATATCGGCTAGCTATTCTTCTGTCTTCACACGCTCGATAGAGATGTCGCCCTTCAACACATGATCTCGAAGAAAATGATGACGAATCTGGATGTGCTTTGTCTTCGAGTGTTGAACTGGGTTATGAGCAATCTTGATGGCTGATACGTCTCCAACGTATCTACTTTTCCAAACACTTTTGCCCTTGTTTTGGACTCTAACTTGCATGGTTTGAATGGAACTACCCCGGACTGACGCTATTTTCAGCAGAACTCCCATGGTGTTATTTTTGTGTAGAAATAAAAGTTCTCGGAATGACCTGAAAATCCACGAAGACACATTTTGGAATTAACGAAAAATACTGGCGAAAGAATCAGCATCAGGGTGCCCACACCCTGTCCACGAGGGTGCAAGCCCCCCCCCCCCCCGGGGGCGCGCCCCCTGCTTCATGGCCCCCCTAGGACTCCACCGACCTCAACCCCAACTCCATATATTCACTTTCGGGGAGAAAAAAAATCAGAGAGAAGGATTCATTGCGTTTTACAATACGGAGCCGCCGCCAAGCCCTGATCTTCCTCGGGAGGGCTGATCAAGAGTCCGTTCGGGGCTCCGGAGAGGGGAATCCGTCGCCTTCATCATCACCAACCATCCTCCATCACCAATTTCATGATTCTCACCGTCGTGCGTGAGTAATCCCATCGTAGGCTTGTTGGATGGTGATGGGTTGGATGAGATTTACCATGTAATCGAGTTAGTTTTGTTAGGGTTTGATCCCTAGTATCCATTATGTTCTAAGATTGATGTCGTTATGACTTTGCAATGCTTAATGCTTGTCACTAGGGCCCGAGTGCCATGATTTCAGATCTGAATCTATTATGTTTTCATGAATATATGTGAGTTCTTGATCCTATCTTGCAAGTCAATAGTCACCTACTATGTGTTATGATCCGGCAACCCCGAAGTGACGATTATCGGGACCACTCCTGGTGATGACCGTAGTTTGAGGAGTTCATGTATTCACTAAGTGGTAATGCTTTGGTCTGGTAATCTATTAAAAGGAGGCCTTAATATCCCTTAGTTTCCAATAGGACCCCGCTGCCACGGGAGGGTAGTTGATTCCTTATGATTGTTTGGAGATATGAAGATGGTGATATTAGAGTCATGCTAGTTGAGTAGTTGTGAATTTGAGAGATACTTGTGTTAAAGTTTGTGATTCCCGTAGCATGCACGTATGGTGAACCGTTATGTGATGAAGTCGGGGCATGATTTATTTTTGATTGTCTTCCTTATGAGTGGCGGTCGGGGACGAGCGATGGTCTTTTCCTACCAATCTATCCCCCTAGGAGCATGCGTGTACTACTTCGTTTCGATAACTAATAGATTTTTGCAATAAGTATGTGAGTTCTTTATGACTAATGTTAAGTCCATGGATTATACGCACTCTCACCCTTCCACCGTTGCTAGCCTCTCTAGTACCGCGCAACTTTTTCCGGTACCATAAACCCACCATTTACCTTCCTCAAAACAGCCACCATACCTACCTATTATGGCATTTCCATAGCCATTCCGAGATATATTGCCATGCAACTTTCCACTGTTCCATTTATTATGACACGCTTCATCATTGTCATATTGTTTTGCATGATCATGTAGTTGACATCGTATTTGTGGCAAAGCCACCTTCATAAATTTTCATACATGTCACTCTTGATTCATTGCACATCCCAGTACACCGCCGGAGGCATTCACATAGAGTCATATTTTGTTCTAAGTATTGATTGTAATTCTTGAGTTGTAATTCTTGAGTTGTAAGTAAATAAAAGTGTGATGGTCTTCATTATTAGAGCATTGTCCCAGTGAGGAAGGGATGATGGAGACTATGATTCCCCACAAGTCGGGATGAGACTCCGGACGAAAAAAAAGAGGCCATAAAAAAGGGAGAAAGGCCCAAATAAAAAATAAAAAAATGAGAGAAAAAGAGAGAAGGGGCAATGCTACTATCCTTTTTTCCACACTTGTGCTTCAAAGTAGCACCATGATCTTCATGATAGAGAGTCTCCTATGTTGTCACTTTCATATACTAGTGGGAATCTTTAATTATAGAACTTGGCTTGTATATTCCAATCATAGTTCCAAAAGGCGTTAGGCGTTAATTGTGCATTTTGCCACCGCCTTGCGCTTTACTGACCAAAGCGCATGCTTATGCGCAGTTATACACAGATTAAGCGTAGTTATGCGCAATGCATTTCGCCAACGCCTAGAGCCTAGGCGCGCTTAAGCGCTCGCTTAGGCGCGCCTTTTTTAACTGTGATTCCAATGATGGGATTCCTCAAAATGCCCTAGGTCTTCGTGAGCAAGCGAGTTGGATGCACACCCACTTAGTTTCTTTTTGAGCTTTCATACACTTATAACTCTAGTGCACCCGTTGCATGGCAATCCCTACTTACTCACATTGATATCTATTGTTGGGCATCTCCATAGCCCATTGATACTCCTAGTTGATGTGAGACTATATTCTCCTTTTTGTCTTCTTCACAACCACCATTCTATTCCACCTATAGTGTTATGTCCATGGCTCACACTCATGTATTGCGTGAAGATTGAAAAAGTTTGAGAACATCAAAAGTATGAAACAATTGCTTGGCTTGTCATCGGGTTGTGCATGATTTAAATACTTTGTGTGATGAAGATAGAGCATAGGCAGACTATATGATTTTGTAGGGATAGCTTTCTTTGGCCATGTTATTTTGAGAAGACATGATTGCTTTATTAGTATGCTTGAAGTATTATTTTTTATGTCAATATTAAACTTTTGTTTTGAATCTTTCAGGTCTGAACATTCATGCCACAATAAAGAAAATTATATTGATAATTATGATAGGTGGCATTCCACATCAAAAATTCTATTTTTATCATTTACCTACTCGAGGACGAGCAGGAATTAAGCTTGGGGATGCTTGATACGTCTCCAACGTATCTATAATTTTTGATTGTTCCATGCTATTATATTATCTGTTTTGGATGTTTAATGGGCTTTAATACACTCTTTTATATTATTTTTGGGACTAACCTATTAACCAGAGGCCCAGTGCCAGTTTCTATTTTTTTGCCTATTTTAGAGTTTCGCGGAAAAGGAATACCAAAAGGAGTCCAAATGGAATGAAACATTTGCGATGATCTTTCTTGGACCGAAAGCAATCCATAAGTCTTGGAGTTTAAGTCTGGAACTCTACGATGCGGCCACGAGGCAGGAGGGCGCGCCCCCCACCCTCGTGGGCCCCTCGTAGCTCCACCGACGTACTTCTTTCGCCTATATATACTCTTATACCCTAGATCGATCCAAGAGAGCCACGCAACCACTTTTCCACCGCCGCAACCTTCTGTACCCCTGAGATCCCATCTTGGGGCCTTTTCCAGCGATCTGTCGGAGGGGGAATCAATCACGGAGGGCTTCTACATCAACACCATTGCCTCTCCTATGAAGCGTGAGTAGTTTACCACAGACCTTCGGGTCCATAGTTATTAGCTAGATGGCTTCTTCTCTCTCTTTGATTCTCAATACAAAGTTCTCCTCGGTGTTCTTGGAGATCTATTCGATGTAATACTCTTTTGCGGTGTGTTTGCCAAGATCTGATGAATTGTGGATTTATGAACAAGATTATCTATGAATATTATTTGGTTCTTCTCTGAATTTTTATATGCATGATTTGATATCTTTGCAAGTCTCTTCGAATTATCGGTTTAGTTTGGCCTACTAGATTGATCTTTCTTGCAATGGGAAAGTGCTTAGCTTTGGGTTCAATCTTGCGGTGTCCTTTCCCAGTGACAGTAGGGGCAGCAAGGCACGTATTGTATTGTTGCCATCGAGGATAAAAAGATGGGGTTTATATCATATTGCTTGACTTTATCCCTCTACATCATGTCATCTTGCTTAATGTGTTACTCTGTTCTTATGAACTTAATACTCTAGATGCATGTTGGATAGCGGTCGATGTGTGGAGTAATAGTAATAGATGCAGAATCATTTCGATCTACTTGACACGGATGTGATGCCTATATTCATGATCATTGCCTTAGATATCTTCATAACTATGCGCTTTTCTATCAATTGCTCGGTAGTAATTTGTTCACCCACCGTAATACATGCTATCTTGAGAGAAGCCACTAGTGAAACCTATGGTCCCCGGGTCTCTTTCTTATTATATTGCATCTATTTTATTTACATTGCATCTCATTTACTATTTTGCAATCTTTACTTTCCAATCTATACAACAAAAATACCAAAAATATTTACTTTACTATCTTTATTAGATCTCACTTTTGCGAGTGACCGTGAAGGGATTGACAACCCCTTTATCGTGTTGGTTGCAAGGTTCTTGATTGTTTGTGCAGGTACTAGGTGACTTGCGCGTTATCTCCTACTGGATTGATACCGTGGTTCTCAAAACTGAGGGAAATACTTACGCTACTTTGCTGCATCACCCTTTCCTCTTCAAGGGAAAAGCAACGCATGCTCAAGAGGTAGCAGGGTGCATATTGTGAGGATTGTCATTATCATTGAACTTCATTAGAGAATTTACCTCTACCACCTTAGATGGTGGTGGCGTATCAAGCCCATGTATTTGTTCAATAGGAGGCAAATTTTAACATCCTCGGCTTTAATACCTTTTTCCTTCATAGATTTCTTTGCCTATTGCATATCTTCAGGGCTGAGATATAATATACCCCTCTTCTTTGGAGTGGGTTTAACCAATGGTTCATGAAGAGTCCAATCATCATAATTTTTCAATATGTTATTCAATAATTCTTAAGCTTTCCCAATTGTTCGTTCCCTGAAAACACAACCAGCACAACTATCCAGGAAATCCCTAGAAGCATCGGCTAGTCATTATAGAAGATATCAAGTATTTCATTTTTCTTAAGAGGATGATCAGCCAAAGCATTAAGTAACTGGCTCCCCCAATCTTGTGGGAGACTCTCTTCTTTAATTTGCACAAAGTTAAATATTTCCTGTAAAGCAACTTGTTTCTTATGAGCAGGGAAATATCTTCCAAAGAAGTAATAAATCATATCCTGGGGACTATGCACACAACCAGGAGCAAGAGTATTGTACCAAGCTTTAGCATCACCCTTTAATGAGAACGGAAATAATTTGAGAATATAGTAATAGTGAGTTTTCTCACTATGAGTAAAAAGGGTGGCTATGTCATTCAACTTAGTAAGATGTGCCACAACAGTTTCAGTTTCATAACCATGGAAAGGATCAGATTCAACCGGAGTAATTAACTCTGGTCTCTGGGTCGACAGAGAATTCATAATCCTTATCATCAATAAAGATAGGTTAGGTAGCAAACTTAGGATCATATTGCATTCTAGCATTCAAAGATTTTTCTTTATACTTGCATAATAATTTCTCTAAATCATCTCTATCCTTACAAGCAAGAATATCTCTAGTTGTCTCCTCATTCATAACATAACCTTCTGGTACCTTAGGCAATTCATATCTAGGAAGGCTAGTTCTATCAGGTGTTTCAAGATTTTCTGTTTCAAGATCATCATCAGTTTCAACAACATCATGTTCTCTTACTCCAGCTATTTGTTCATCAAGAAAGTTACCAAGTGGCACATCATCATCATGCAAGGTACTAGCATTATCATAAGTATCATTCATAGCAGAAGCAGCATCATCAATAACTTGCGACATATCAAGATTAATAGCATGTGGTGGTGTTGCAAGTTTACTTATAACAAAAGGTGAATCTAAAGCAGAGCTAGATGGCAGTTCCTTACCTCCCCTCGTCTTAGAGGGATAAATATTAGTCTTAGCATCCTTCAGATTCTTCATAGTGATAAACTGATAATAATCCCAAGTGACTCAACAAATATAGCTATGCTTCCCGACAACGGTGCCAGAAAAAGGTCTTGATAACCTACAAGTATATGGGATCGCAACAGTTTTCGAGGGTAGAGTATTCAACCCAAATTTATAGATTCGGCACAAAGGGAGCCAAAGGATATTTGCAAGTATTAGTAGCTGAGTTGTCAAACCACACCTGGAGATTAATTATCTGCAGCAACATGATCAGTAGCAAAGTAATATAATAGTTTTGATAATAGTGACAGCAACAATGGTAACGGTAACAGTGATAGCAGTAGTTTTGTAGCAAGTGCAACAGTAACGATAGCAGTAGTAACTTAGCAAGAACAATATAAGATAAATTCGTAGGCATTGGATCGGTAATTTGTTGGATGATATTTATCATGTGACAGTCATAACCTAGGGCGATATGACACTAGCTCCAGTTCATAAATATAATGTACGCATGTATTCCGTAAATAGTCATACATGCTTATGGAAAGAACTTGCATGACATCTTTTGTCCTACCCTACCGTGGCAGCGGGGTCCAACTGGAAACTAAGGGATATTAAGGCCTCCTTTTAATAGAGAACCGGAACAAAGCATTAACACACAGTGAATACATGAAGTCCTCAAACTACGGTCATCATCGAGAGTGGTCCCGACTATTGTCACTCCGGGGTTGCCGGATCATAACACGTAGTAGGTGACTATAACTTGCAAAATCGGATCTAGAACATGGATATAATGGTGATAACACAAACGGTTTAGATCTCAAATCATGGCACCCAGGCCCAAAGTGACAAGCATTAAGCATGGCAAAGTCATAGCAACATCAATCTCAGAACATAGTGGGTACTAGGGATCAAGCCCTAACAAAACTAACTAGATTACATGATGAATCTCATCCAACTCCTCACCGACCAGCGAGCCTACGAAGGAATTACTCACTCCCGATGGGGAACATCATGGAATTGGCGATGGAGAAGGGTTGGTGATGACGAAGAACGAAGATCCCCCTCCCTGGATCCCCAAATGGACTCCAGATTTGGCCTCCCGATGAAGAACAGGAGGTGACGGTGACTCCGTCTCGTGGATCGCGATAATTCTTTCTCCTTGATTTTTCTGAGAAAATAGGATTTTATAGCGTCAGTTTCAGGGTCTGCGGGGCCACCAGGTGGGGACAACCCACCTGGGCGCGCCTGGGGGGCAGGCGCGCCCTGGTGGGTTGTGTCCACCCAGGCGCCCCCCCTCAGGTAACTCTTGGCTCCAGAAATTCTCTTTTATTGTACAAAAAATCCTCGCCAAGTTTCGTTCCATTCTGAGAACTTTTATTTCTGCACAAAAACGACACCATGGTAGTTCTGCGGAAAATAGCGTCAGTCCGGGGTTAGTTTCATTCAAATCATGCAAATTAGGGTTCAAAACTAGAGGAAAAGCATTAGGAAAAGTAGATATCTTGGAGACGTATCATCGACGTTCACATGGCACCACTAAGAGAGTCACAACATACATACTATCAAAATATCAAACACATATCAAGTTCACATGATTACTTGCAACATGATTTCTCCCGTGACCTCAAGAACAAAAGTAACTACTCACAAATGATAATTATTCTCAAGATCAGAGGGGTATTAAATAGCATAATGGATCTGAACATATAATCTTCCACCAAATAAACCATATAGTAATCAACTACAAGATGTAATCAACACTACTAGTCACCCACAAGCACCAATCTATAGTTCCGGTACAAAGATTGAATACAAGAGATGAACGAGGGTTTGAGGGGAGATGGTGTTGTTTTAGATGTTGATGGAGATTGCCCTCCCCAAGATGGGAGAGTTGTTGGTGATGATGCTGACAATGTTTTCCCCCTCCGGGAGGGAAGTTCCCCCAGCGGAATCACTTCGCCGGAGGGCAAAAGTGCTCCTGCCCAAGTTCCGCCTCAAGACGGCGGCGCTCCGTCCCGAAAGTCCTCTCCTTATTTTTTCTAGGTAAAAATGACTTATATACCAGAAGATGGGCACCGGAGGTGGGCCGAGGGGAGCACAACCCACCAGGGTGCGCCTGGGCTCCCTGGCACTGATAACCCACAAGTATAGGGGATCGCAACAGTTTTCGAGGGTAGAGTATTCAACCCAAATTTATTGATTCGACACAAGGGGAGCCAAAGAATATTCTCAAGTATTAGCAGTTGAGTTGTCAATTCAACCACACCTAGATAACTTAGTATCTGCAGGAAAGTATTTAGTAGCAAAGTAATATGGAAGTAACGGTAACGGTAGCAAAAGTAATATTTTTGGGTTTTGTAGTGATTGTAACAGTACCAACGGAAAAGTAAATAAGAAAAGAACAATATGTGAAAAGCTCGTAGGCATTGGATCTATGATGGAGAATTATGCCGGATGCGGTTCATCATGTAACAATCATAACATAGGGTGACACAGAACTAGCTCCAATTCGTCAATGTAATGTAGGCATGTATTCTGAATATAGTCATACATGCTTATGGAAAAGAACTTGCATGACATCTTTTGTCCTACCCTCCCGTGGCAGAGGGGTCCTAGCGGAAACTAAGGGATATTAAGGCCTCCTGTTAATAGATTACCGGACCAAAGCATTAACACATAGTGAATACATGAACTCCTCAAACTACGGTCATCACCGGGAGTGGTCCCGATTATTGTCACTTCGGGGTTGTCGGATCATAACACATAGTAGGTGACTATAGACTTGCAAGATAGGATCAAGAACTCACATATATTCATGAAAACATAATAGGTTCAGATCTGAAATCATGGCACTCGGGCCGTAGTGACAAGCATTAAGCATAGCAAAGTGATACGTCTCCAACGTATCTATAATTTTTGATTGCTCCATGCTATATTATCTACTGTTTTAGACAATATTGGGCTTTATTTTCCACTTTTATATTATTTTTGGGACGAACCTATTAACCGGAGGCCCAGCCCAGATTTGCTGTTTTTTGCCTATTTCAGTGTTTCGAAGAAAAGGAATATCAAACGGAGTCGAAACGGAACGAAATCAACTGGAGAAGTTATTTTTGGAAGGAAAGCTACCGGATGGACTTGGACCCCACGTCAAGAGCCAAGGGAGGTGCTCACGAGGGTGGGGGGCACGCCCACCCCCCTAGGGCGCGCCCCCTGCCTCGTGGGGCCCCCGAAGCTCCATCGACGTACTTCCTGCACCCATATATACTCACGTACCCTAAAACTTCTAGAACAGAGAATAGATCGGGAGTTCCGCCGCCACAAGCCTTTGTATCCACTAAAAGTCAATCAGGACCCTATTCCAGCACCCTGCCGGAGGGGGGGAACCCTCACCGGTGGCCATCTTCATCATCCCGACGCTCTCCATGACGAGGAGGGAGTAGTTCACCCTCGGGGCTGAGGGTATGTACCAGTAGCTATGTGTTTGATCTCTCTCTCTCATGTTCTTGATTTGGCAGGATCTTGATGTATCGCGAGCTTTGCTATTATAGTTGGATCTTGTGTTTCTTCTCCCCCTTTTCTCTTTTGTAATGGATTGAGTTTTCCCCTTGAAGTAATCTTATCGGATTGAGTCTTTATAGATTTGAGAACACTTGATGTATGTCTTGCCGTGCCTATCTGTGGTGACAATGGGATATCACGTGATTCACTTGATGTATGTTTCGGTGATCAACTTGCGGGTTCCGCCCATGAACCTATGCATAGGGGTTCGCACATGTTTTCGTTGTGATTCTCCGGTAGAAACTTTGGGGCACTCTTTGAGGTTCTATGTGTTGGTTTGAATAGATGAATTGAGATTGTGTGATGCATATCGTATAATCATGCCCACGGATACTTAAGGTGACAATGGAGTATCTAGGTGACATTAGGGTTTTGGTTGATTTGTGTCTTAAGGTGTTATTCTAGTACGAACTCTAGGGCTGTTTGTGACACTTATAGGAATAGCCCAACGGATTGATTGGAAAGAATAACTTTGAGGTGGTTTCGTACCCTACCATAATCTCTTCGTTTGTTCTCCGCTATTAGTGACTTTGGAGTGACTCTTTGTTGCATGTTGAGGGATAGTTATGTGATCCTATTATGTTATTATTGTTGAGAGAACTTGCACTAGTGAAAGTATGAACCCTAGGCCTTGTTTCCTAGCATTGCAATACCGTTTACGCTCACTTTTACCGCTTGCTACCTTGCTGTTTTTATATTTTCAGATTACAAAAACCTATATCTACCATCCATATTGCACTTGTATCACCATCTCTTCGCCGAAATAGTGCACCTATACAATTTACCATTGTATTGGGTGTGTTGGGGACACAAGAGACTCTTTGTTATTTGGTTGCAGGGTTATTTGAGAGAGACCATCTTCATCCTACGCCTCCCACGGATTGATAAACCTTAGGTCATCCACTTGAGGGAAATTTGCTAATGTCCTACAAACTTCTGCACTTGGAGGCCCAACAACGTCTACAAGAAGAAGGTTGCGTAGTAGACATCAAGCTCTTTTCTGGCGCCACTGCCGGGGAGGTGAGTGCTTGAAGGTATATCTTTAGATCTTGTAATAGAATCTTTTAGTTTCTTGTTTTATCACTAGTTTAGTCTATAAAAGAAAACTACCAAAAAATGGAATTAAGGTTCCCTCATATGCTTCTTCCTTTTAATATCTTTCGTGAGTATGATGGGAAAGAAAATTGTGCCAAAGTGCTAGAAGAGGAATGCATTAGAATGTTTGGCACTAAATATTTATATGATGAGCATGATTGCAATGTTATTAGTATGAATTCCTTGAATATCCATGATGCTAATGATATGCAAAGCCACAAGCTTGGGGAAGCTATGTTTGATGAAGATGATATTTTTTGTCCCCCAAGTTTTGATGAGCAAATTTACTATGATGAAAGCATGCCCCCTATCTATGATGATTATTGTGATAACATGTATGCTTTAAAGAATAATGATAACCATGAAACTTGTCATCTTGATCCTAATTTTCAATCACATGATAGTCATTTTGTTGAGTTTGCTCCCATTATAATTCATGAGAAGGAATTTGCTTATGTGGAGAGTAATAAAAATTCTATGCTAGTAGATCATGAAAAGAGTGTTTTAGGTGCTGGTTATATTGTTGGATTCATTCATGATGCTACTGAAAATTATTATGAGGGAGGAATATATGCTTGTAGGAGTTGCAATAATATCAAGTTTCCTCTCTATGTGCTTAAAGTTTTAAAGTTATGCTTGTTTTACCTTCCTATGCAAGTTGATTATTGTTCTCATAAGTTGTTTGCTCACAAAATCCCTATGCATAGGAAGTGGGTTAGACTTAAATGTGCTAGTCATATTCTTCATGATGCTCTCTTTATGTTTCAATTCTTATCTTTTAGGTGAGCATCATTGAAATCACCATGCCTAGCTAGGGGCGTTAAACGTTAGCGCTTGTTGGGAGGCTACCCAATTTTATTTTAGTTTCTTGCTTTTTGGTTCTGTTTA
Organism: Aegilops umbellulata; assembly: GCA_032464435.1. NCBI lineage: Eukaryota > Viridiplantae > Streptophyta > Magnoliopsida > Poales > Poaceae > Aegilops > Aegilops umbellulata. The sequence continues at coordinate 327,550,358 of CP136056.1, read as the reverse complement.
GTAATAAATAATTCCATCTAGCCTCTGTTTAGATGTGGTTTTATGTTTTAATTAGTGTTTGTGCCAAGTAGAACCTTTGGGAAGACTTGGATGAAGTCTTTATGATCATGCTGTAAAAAAACAGAAACTTTAGCGCTCACGAGATTAGCTAAAACGTTTTACTGGAGAGTGCTATTTAGTTGATTCTTTTTTCATATGATTACTAGACAAATTCCTCAGGTCCACCAATTTATTTTAGAATTTTTGGAGTTCCAGAAGTTTGCGTTAGTTACAGATTACTACAGACTGTTCTGTTTTTGACAGATTCTGTTTTTTCTTGTGTTGTTTGCTTATTTTGATGACTCTATGGCTAGTAAAATAGTTTATAAACCATAGAGAAGTTGGAATACAGTAGGTTTAACACCAGTATAAATAAATAATAAGTTCATTACAGTACCTTGAAGTGGTGTTTTGTTTTCTTTCGCTAACGGAGCTCACGAGTTTTCTGTTAAGTTTTGTGTTGTGAAGCTTTCAAGTTTTGGGTAAAGATTCGATGGACTATGGAATAAGGAGTGGAAAGAGCCTAAGATTGGGGATGCCCAAGGCACCCAAAGGTAATATTCAAGTATAACCAAGAGTTTAAGCTTTGGGATGCCCCGGAAGGCATCCCCTCTTTCGTCTACTTCCATCGGTAACTTTACTTGGAGCTATATTTTTATTCACCGCATGATATGTGTTTTGCTTGGAGCGTCATTTTATTTTCTTTAGATTTTCTTTCTGTTTGAATAAAATAATAATATCTGAAATTATTAAATGGGAGAGTCTTCACATAGTTGCGTAATTATTCGACTACTCATCGATCTTCACTTATATCTTTCGGAGTAGTTTGTTTTTGCTCTAGTACTTCACTTATATCTTTTAGAGCACGGTGGTGGTTTTGTTTTATAGAAACTAAATGAACTCTCATGCTTCACTTATATTATTTTTAGAGTCTTAAATAGCATGGTAATTTGCTTAAATAATCCTAATATGCTAAGCATACAAGATTTGTAAGAATTCTTATGAGTGTGTTGAATACTAAGAGAAGTTTGATGCTTGATGATTGTTTTGAGATATGGAAGTAGTGATATTAAAGTTGTGCTAGTTGAGTAGTTGTGAATTTGAGAAATGCTTGTGTTGAAGTTTGCAAGTCTCGTAGCATGCACGTATGGTAAAAGTTATGTAACAAATTTGAAACATGAGGTGTTATTTGATTGTCCTCCTTATGAGTGGCGGTCGGGGACGACCGATGGTCTTTTCCTACCAATCTATCCCCCTAGGAGCATGCGCGTAGTGCTTTGGTTTTTGATGGCTTGTAGATTTTTGCAATAAGTATGTGAGTTCTTTATGATTAATGTTGAGTCCATGGATTATACGCACTCTCACCCTTCCATCATTGCTAGCCTCTTCGGTACCGTGCATTGCCCTTTCTCACATTGAGAGTTGGTGCAAACTTCGCTGGTGCATCCAAACCCCGTGATATGATACGCTCTTTTACACATAAACCTCCTTATATCTTCCTCAAAACAGCCACCATACCTACCTATCATGGCATTTCCATAGCCATTCCGAGATATATTGCCATGCAACTTTCCACCGTTATGTTTATTATGACACGCTCCATCATTGTCATATTGCTTAGCATGATCATGTAGTTGACATAGTATTCGTGGCAAAGCCACCGTTCACAATTCTTTCATACATGTCACTCTTGATTCATTGCATATCCCGGTACACCGCCGGAGGCATTCATATAGAGTCATACTTTGTTCTAGTATCGAGTTGTAATCATTGAGTTGTAAATAAATAGAAGTGTGATTATCATCATTCAATAGAGCATTGTCCCAAAAAAAGCCAAACAAAAAAAGAAGGCCCAAAAAATATAAAAAAATAAAAAGAAAATAAAAAGGGGCAATGCTACTATCCTTTTACCACACTTGTGCTTCAAAGTAGCACCATAATTACCATGATAGAGAGTCTCTTGTTTTGTCACTTTCATATACTAGTGGGAATCTTTCATTATAGAACTTGGCTTGTATATTCCAACAACGGGCTTCCTCAAATGCCCTAGGTCTTCGTGAGCAAGCAAGTTGGATGCAGACCCACTTAGTTTCTTTTGTTGAGCTTTCATACATTTATAGCTCTAGTGCATCCGTTGCATGGCAATCCCTACTCCTTGCATTAACATCAACCGGTGGGCATCTCCATAGCCTATTGATTAGCCTCGTTGATGTGAGACTTTCTCCTTTTTTTGTCTTCTCCACATAACCCCCATCATCATATTCTATTCCACCCATAGTGCTATATCCATGTTTCACGCTCATGTATTGCGTGAAGGTTTATGAGTTTGAGATTATTAAAGTATGAAACAATTGCTTGGCTTGTCATCGGGGTTGTGTATGATGAGAGCATTCTTGTGTGACGAAAATGGAGCATGACTAAACTATATGATTTTGTAGGGATGAACTTTCTTTGGTCATGTTATTTTGAGAAGACATAATTGCTTTGTTAGTATGCTTGAAGTATTATTATTTTTATGTCAATATGAACTTTTGTCTTGAATCTTTCGAATCTGAATATTCATACCACAATTAAGAAGATTTGCATTGAAATTATGCCAAGTAGCACTCCACATAAAAAATCTCTTTTTATCATTTACCTACTCGAGGACGAGCAGGAATTAAGCTTGGGGGTGCTTGACACGTCTCCAACGTATCTATAATTATTGATTGTTCCATGCTATATTATCTACTGTTTTAGACAATATTGGGCTTTATTTTCCACTTTTATATTATTTTTGGGACTAACCTATTAACCGAAGGCCCAGCCCAGATTTGCTGTTTTTTGCCTATTTCAGTGTTTCGAAGAAAAGGAATATCAAACGGAGTCGAAACGGAACGAAATCAACTGGAGAAGTTATTTTTGGAATGAAAGCTACCGGATGGACTTGGACCCCACGTCAGGAGCCAAGGGAGGTGCTCACGAGGGTGGGGGCGCGCCCACCCCCCTAGGGCGCGCCCCCTGCCTCGTGGGGCCCCTGAAGCTCCACCGACGTACTTCCTGCACCCATATATACTCGCGTACCCTAAAACTTCTAGAACAGAGAATAGATCGGGAGTTCCGCTGCCGCAAGCCTCTGTAGCCACCAAAAGTCAATCAGGACCCTGTTCTGGCACCCTGCCGGATGGGGGAACCCTCACCGGTTGCCATCTTCATCATCCCGGTGCTCTCCATGACGAAGAGGGAGTAGTTCACCCTCGGGGCTGAGGGTATGTACCATTAGCTATGTGTTTGATCTCTCTCTCTCGTGTTCTTGATTTGGCACGATCTTGATGTATCGCGAGCTTTGCTATTATAGTTGGATCTTATGTTTCTTCTCCCCCTCTTCTTTCCTGTAATGGATTGAGTTTTCCCCTTGAAGTAATCTTATCGGATTGAGTCTTTATAGATTTGAGAACACTTGATGTCTGTCTTGTTGTCGGTGTACAAAAAGGGGGTACACTTTTTGTACCCCTATAACTGTGCACGGGCAGTCTGAGCCACGGGCACCACCACACCAAGCACGGCAAGGGAGGTGAGCCAGGGTAAGACCGAAGCTCAAGGGAACTAGAACGACGCCAAGGCCAAGACCACGAAGAGCAAAGGGGACGAAGCAGGCTCCCCCGGCAAGATCCTTGTCGGGAGACAGTTTAGCGACCCCGGCAAGACCCTTGCCGCTGCAACTCGCCCCACGCTACGGAGCAAATCACCCTTGAGTCCACTGCCCCCATGGAGCAAGGATTCGGGAGACATCCCCGTGGGGGCATGCAGATCTTTGTGAAGACATTCAAGATCAGATACGCACTAAGGAGACGACAACCCTTGGCGGGATCCCAGCCGAGGAAGACCACAAGGCCCCCGGCAAGCGCCTTGCCGGGGATGACAGCAGGCGCCTCGGCAAGACCCTTGCCGAGGACACCCAAAGGGCCACCATCAGGCCCACGCCGACTAAACCTCCACCACCGCGTGCATGCAGCTGCCGACCCAACCAGCTGGGCAGGCACCTGCGTGGCAGCATGCAGATCTTCGTAAAGACCCACCACTATGCCACCTCAGCTGCCTGCCTACCTACATGGCATCATAGGCATCGCTGGCCAGGGCGCATGTCGACACAAGAAGGAGCGGCGACGGACGAGACAGGCTTCTCCCCCGTCCCCGATAAAGCAGGGACACCTAAGCAAGACGCATTAAATGCGCCTTGTCATGTAATGCGGGGGATAACCTCGCATCACTGTACCCTTTCCACCTCCTGTGTGCCACTGTCGCAACCCCTTTTTCTATAAAAGGAGGCCCGAGGCGACCAGAAGGGGGGATTGGGCTTTTTGGAGCTCCTCACGCCCCATAGCTAGCTCAAGAACACAGATATACAATCCACCAAAGCAGGAGTAGGGTTTTACGCATCCTCGCGGCCCGAAACTGGATAAACGAACCGTGTGCTATCTGTTTGATCCGCTCTTCCCACGACCCCGCGCCCCGCAACCGTAGTAGGGATTCTTGTGATCCCATAGGTGTCATTCCCACCGACATCTTTGGCGCGCCAAGTAGGGGGCGCAGTTGTGATAATCGGCTCTAGCGGTTAGCCCAGCGCTCTTCCGTCTTCGTGGCTTTTGGAGAAGGAAGGAGGCCGGAAGATCGGCACTCGAGCGACTACAAACAGAAGCTAAGTTGCACTGAACCCTTATTTGTTCCCTCCTTCTTATATGAGGTTATTCCCCCCCCCCCCCGGAGATGTCACGCCTTTGTATGAGAAACCTGCACGCCAGGGGGCTCTCCCACGATCGGCAACGGCCTTGCCCTGTTTCGAGTCCGCTCAACAGCTCAAGCGGCTACGTCGAGAACGGCAGAGTAGCCTTCCGCGGTCAACAACGCTCTCGATTCTGACTCGAGTCAAGCTCAATAGTTCGAGCGGCCGCGTTCAGAACGGAAAGGTGGCTCGTCCGGCAGCACGCATACCCGGCAGGCCCATGGGGATCCGTCCCCGAAACGCCGCTAGGGGCTTCCGCGCCGGCGAGCCTACCCAATCGGCGTAGGGCGCGCATACAAAGAGGAATTGAACGGGGAAATAACATGCATGGAAATTAAGAGTACTGCAAAAGTTATGTTACATCACATCATTGTTGCGGTTCTAACTAAAGATAAAATTTGTCTTGGTCGGGAACCTGCAGTGGCAAAGAAGAACGGGATGCTTAATCCCGGCGCTGGCCTTCCACCCTCTTGATTTCGTCGATGCTGCTGATGATGGGCTTGATGCGCTCCTTGAGCACCGTGAGGTCAGTACCATCCGGCAAGCTATCCATCGCGGCTTCGAAGTCGAGGTCGGGATTCCAGTATGCCATCTTGGTGAGGACCTTGGTCACGACCCCCCGACAAAGTCGCCGGGCCTCCCCGGCCAGCGTGGCCGCCCTGTTGGAGTGAAGATAGGCCAAGGCTCCAAGGACGCCCTCTAAGAACTGGGTCAGCTTGGCGTTGACGGTCCCGCTGCGCTCAGGGGCATACCTCACGTTTGGCATCCCCATGGTGGCCAACTGTGAGGTGACCCTGTCGGCGACGACCTCCAGATGGCTGATCCACCTGTTCTCACCCGCCACATATTCTTGGTGGGAGGTGGCCTCGTTTGCCCGCAGCTGCTTCTCCTCCTCCAGGCTCCTGGTCAAGGTCTCCTCCCGAGCCCTGCTCTCCGACAACATCTTCTCGAGATCCTCCAGCTTCAGCTTGAGATCTCTGATGGAGTTTTGCGCTTCGGAGAGCTCCCCAGCCCTGCTGATGACCGCTCCTTGCGCCTCTACCAAGGCACTGTTGAGAGTGCTCTTCTCGTTGGACAGCTTGAGGGCCTGCTCCTTCAGCTCGTCCCGCTCTACCTCCAACTCCCTCACCTTGCCGGCATGGGCCAGAGCTTGGGCATCGAGTGCCTCTTTGTGCCTCTGGTCCAGCTCACGAGTCCGTCGCGCGACAAGGGCCTCGAGCTCCTCATCCTTGCCGCGGAGCGTTGCGGCAAGCTTCGCCTCACGCACGGAGAGGTCCTCTTTCTGGGAATCCAATGCGGCTTGATGCTGGTTCCGGGCGGCCTCGGACGCGGCAGCCAAGTTTGCCGCCTTTTCCAGGGCCTTCTCGATGTCAGCCATCTTCATGGTGAGCTCTACATCGCGCTTGGCCAATTCCTCCTAAAAGGCCCTCTACTCCTCGCGAGTCTGGTGAAACCAGGTCTGCGTCTCAGTAACGCGCGCCTTGAAGTCCACCTCCGCCTTGTCCACCGTTGCCATCCTGGACTTCGCCTTGTCCAGGCGAGCACGGTAGAGCACTTGGAGCTTTCGGAAATTGGCCCCCATGGCATGGAAAAGCTGCTCTTCTGGAGAACCATCACCGCCAACGCCCGGCTCATCGACAACCTCGAGCCCGGTGGCGGCAAGCACTTCGCCGTCAAAGACTTCTCCTTCGGCGGGCGCTCGGGAACTTGACGCCCCTGGAAGATGGACGAAAAGATCATCGCCCACCTTCAGACATCTGCCAGGGCCCGAGGTTGAGGAGGAGGGAGGCTGATCATCAACCACCTCTTCCTCGGCGGTGGCCTTGCCGGCTTCCCCGGCAGGCCCGCCGCTGGTGCCCTCAGCAGAAGCCTCGCCGGTCGCCTTGCCGGCCCCCGCGGCAGTGTCCTCGGCAGCATTCTTGGCGGCCTCATCAGCGGCGGCCTCGTCAGCATCTCTGGCGGCCTCCTCGGCGGCAATCCTGTCGGCCTCCACCACAGCCTCCTCGGCAATATTCCCAACAATAGTATCCACGTCCTCCACACCTATTGAAGGAGGGCCTGGGTAGTAATGGGAGCATTGAAGCCAAGAAAAAGAATAAGGGAAAACAGAGGCGGAGGACGAGCGACTCACCAGTGCCAGGCTGTGAAGCAGAAGTCCCCTCCCCGCCAGCATTTGGCGTCGTGGCAGAGTCACCAGCGCCCAAGTTCCCCTCTTCCTCCATGGGTGTGGGCTCCGTGCTTGATGCCCTTGCCGGGGACGCCCCTCGCGGCGGCGTAGTCGATGGGGGTGGTGTGTTGGGGGTAGCCCTCTGCGGCTCCTCCTGCTGCCGCTCCCCTCCTGCAAACCCGACAAGGTCAACACCATAGCATCGAACGCCTACCACATGTCTAATAAGAGGATGGTGACGAACTTACGCTGGGGGCTGTGCCGGGGGCTGCTGTCCGGGCTGCTCAACACCACCAGTGGTGTCTTTGAAGCCACAGCCGGGGGCTGACTGCTCGCTGAGGCCTTCGCCCTCTTCACCCTCTGGGCCAACGTCTCTGCATCCCTACAAATGCAAAAACGGATCAAGATAAGTGACTTAATTCAGGGGAATGGAAATGGCAGTAAGAAACGGAGTACTTACTCGTCATCCATCTCCTCCTCTTCCACCATTTTCCTTTTCCTCTTCACGCTGAGAGGCCCAAGATCAAAAGGGAGCTCCGCATCATCATCCGAGTCGGCATCTGCCGGAGGAGGCGAAGAAGGCAGGGTCTGTGCGCGCCCAGATGAGGAAGGGACTGTTGTCTTCTTCTTCTCAGCGGCCTTCGTCTGCCTTCTTCGCTGCCGTGGCCCTCGTGTGACGCCCGGACCCCTCCAAGGTCAATTGAGGACACGTAGCCCTGCCAGGCCGGACCGGCTCGCCGGAGCCAGACCGCCGCAGGACTCGCCCTCTTCCCCTGGCTGGCGTCGAGCCCACCGCCACATCCTCCTCCCCCGACGACTCGTCGGCCGCATCTTCGACAAGCGGAGCTCCCGTGTCGGCGCTGCTAACCTCCTCGGAGGCCGCCGCCCACCGGGTGAGCTCCTCTTCCTCCGCAGCTGTTGCGGCCTTGTCCTCCACACCCCCGGCGCTGCCGGCCTCCATGGCGAGCTGCGCCTCCCTCGCCCTAGTGGCGATGTAGTCCAGCTCTGCCTGGGTGGTGTCCATGACAAGCCACCGCTCGGCGTCAGCATTGACATATACCTCAATCAGGGTATCAAAGAATTGTTGCACATCCGCATCCTTCGGCTCCTTCCAGCTCGGGACAGGGCCATGCGCGTTACAGTCCGGCATCATAGCGATGATCTCGGACTGACGTGAATTATTGCACAACAGGACCACCCCCGCTGGCAACTTGAAAAACGGCCCCTTGATGGCCTTGCCGACCTTTGCGGCAGCCCTCGCGGCCTTGCCGGTCCGTTCGACCTCGCCATCATGACCCACATCAAGCTGAAAAAGCCGCTGGCAGAAGTGGGCATGCGCCATCACCGTGAAGTTGTGGTCAAGGCCAGGGCGGAGTCGCATAATATCAGCCGGATTCGTAAAAAGCCAGGCTGGCCTCCCCTTGTTGTGCAACGGGGCGATCCGGCGACGAATGAAGTCCGCCCCGATCATCTCAAGGGTGAGTCCAGCCCGGGTGAGCCGGAGAATCATGGTAGTGGCGATAGTGAGCCTCCCGTCGGCGACGTCGACATCACTCCAATCGCTGCCGCAGACCGGCGGCACTCGGCGGACCTTGCAGAATTCCGGCGGGTCTTCATCTTCAATCCAGCACCACCGGCCACGCCATTCCTCCCACCTCTCCTTCACGGCACCGTCCGGGTACGCCCCCTTGGATCTTGGGATCCAGGTGATGCAACCAGAGACGGCACCTCCCGGTTGGATCCGAGGGGAGAAATAATGGCGGAAGAGTGTCGTGTTGGGCTGCACCCCGGCAAAGCCTTCGCAAAGATGCATGAAGAAAGCCATGCACACCACCACGTTCGGAGTAAAATCCAAGAGGCGAAAGCCGAAGGTGTGCATAATGTCACAGAAGAAAAAGGAAAAAGGGGGACATAACCCGCAAGAAAGATAATCGACAAAAAAGGGATACCGATTTGGGGCAGGATCGGCGCAAGCGGCAGGAATGACGCACGTCGCCGGATGTCCCGAATTATCTCCCCCCGTCTTCACTCCCCATAGAGGCCTGAAGGAGGCCCGGAGCTCACGAACATCAACCGTCGAGGGGAAGAAGAAGGCGGATTTCGTCCGGTCCCCCAATAGCGCACTCTCCGGCGGCTCCACAGTCCCGGCGCCCTTAGCCACCCCCTTGCCCTTGGTGGATTTGGGCGCCATGGTGGCTAAGAAAGTTAGAGGACTGAGGGAGGGGGATGGCGAAGCAACGACGGCGGGCGACGGCGGAAGCTTAGGGAGGAAGGAAGAGAGGAAACGGTGGCTCTGAGATTGGAGAAGGCACAAGGAAAGAGGAGAAAGTGAGCAGCGCGCCCACGGTTATTCCTTCTTATGGGGAAAACGCGGGCCGCCTCCTTTCACATTAACTGTGATGTATGTCTTGTTGTATGTCTTGTTGTCGGTGTACAAAAAGGGGGGGTACACTTTTTGTACCCCTATAACTGTGCACGGGCAGTCTGAGCCACGGGCACCACCACACCAAGCACGGCAAGGGAGGTGAGCCAGGGTAAGACCAAAGCTCAAGGGAACTAGAATGACGCCAAGGCCAAGACCACGAAGAGCAAAGGGGACGACGTGGGCTCCCCTGGCAAGATCCTTGCCGGGAGACAGTTTAGTGACCCCGGCAAGACCCTTGCCGCTGCAAGTCACCCCACGCCTACGGAGCAAATCACCCTTGAGTCCACTGCCCCCATGGAGCAAGGATTCGGGAGACATCCCCGTGGTGGCATGCCAATCTTTGTGAAGACATTCCAGATCAGACACGCACTAAGGAGACGACAACCCTTGGCGGGATCCCAGCCGAGGAAGACCACAAGGCCCCCGGCAAGCGCCTTGCCGGGGATGACAGCAGGCGCCTCGGCAAGACCCTTGCCGGGGCCCCGACAAGGCCCTTGCCGAGGACACCCGCAGGGCCACCATCAGGCCCACGCCGACTAAACCTCCACCACCGCATGCATGCAGCTGCCGACCCAACTAGTTGGGCAGGCACCTGCGTGGCGGCATGCAGATCTTCGTAAAGACCCACCACTGCGCCACCTCAGCTGCTTGCCTACCTACATGGCATCACAGGCATCGTTGGCCAGGGCGCGTGTCGACACAAGAAGGAGCGGCGGTGGATGAGACAGGCTTCTCCCCCATCCTCGATAAAGCAGGGACACCTAAGCAAGACGCATTAAATGTGCCTTGTCATGTAATGCGGGGGATAACCTCGCATCACTGTACCCTTTCCACCTCCTGTGTGCCACTGTGGCAACCCCTTTTTCTATAAAAGGAGGCCCGAGGCAACCAGAAGGGGGATTGGGCTTTTTGGAGCTCCTCACGCCCCATAGCTAGCTCAATAACACAGATATACAATCCACCAAAGCAGGAGTAGGGTTTTACGCATCCTCGCGGCTCGAACCTGGATAAACGAACCGTGTGCTATCTGTTTGATCCGCTCTTCCCACGACCCCGCGCCCCGCAACCGTAGTAGGGAATCTTGTGATCCCATAGGTGTCGTTCCCACCAACACTTGTCGTGCATATCTGTGGTGACAATGGGATATCACGTGATTCACTTGATGTATGTTTTGGTGATCAACTTGTGGGTTCCGCCCATGAACCTATGCATAGGGGTTGGCACACGTTTTCGTCGCGATTCTCTGATAGAAACTTTGGGGCACTCTTTGAGGTTCTATGTGTTGGTTTGAATAGATGAATTGAGATTGTGTGATGCATATCGTATAATCATGCCCACGGATACTTGAGGTGACAATGGAGTATCTAGGTGACATTATGGTTTTGGTTGATTTGTGTCTTAAGGTGTTATTCTAGTACGAACTCTAGGGCTGTTTGTGACACTTATAGGAATAGCCCAACGGATTGATTGGAAAGAATAACTTTGAGGTGGTTTCGTACCCTACCATAATCTCTTCGTTTGTACTCCGCTATTAGTGACTTTGGAGTGACTCTTTGTTGCATGTTGAGGGATAGTTATGTGATCCAATTATGTTATTATTGTTGAGAGAACTTGCACTAGTGAAAGTATGAACGCTAGGCCTTGTTTCCTAGCGTTGCAATACCATTTACGCTCACTTTTACCGCTTGCTACCTTGCTGTTTTTATATTTTCAGATTACAAAAACCTATATCTACCATCCATTATTGCACTTGTATCACCATCTCTTCGCCGAACTAGTGCACCTATACAATTTACCATTGTATTGGGTGTGTTGGGGACACAAGAGACTCTTTGTTATTTGGTTGCAGGGTTGTTTGAGAGAGACCATCTTCATCCTATGCCTCCCACGGATTGATAAACCTTAGGTCATCCACTTGAGGGAAATTTGCTACTGTCCTACAAACCTCTGCACTTGGAGGCCCAACAACGTCTACAAGAAGAAGGTTGCGTAGTAGACATCACAAAGTCATAGCAACATCAATCTCAGAACATAGTGGATACTAGGGATCAAACCCTAACAAAACTAACTCGATTATATGATAAATCTCATCTAACCCATCACCGTCCAGCAAGCCTACGATAGAATTACTCACGCACGGCTGTGAGCATCATGAAATTGGTGATGGAGGATGGTTGATGATGATGACGGCGACGGATTCCCCTCTCCGGAGCCCCGAGCAGACTCCAGATCAGCCCTCCCGAGAGGTTTTAGGGCTTGGCGGCGGCTCCGTATCATAAAACGTGATGAATCCTTTTCTCTGATTTTTTTTCCTCCCCGAAAGTGAATATATGGAGTTGGAGTTGAGGTCGGTGGAGCGTCAGGGGGCCCACGAGGTAGGCGCCGTGCCCCCCACCCTCGTGGACAGGGTGTGGGCCCCCTGACGTGGATTTTTCTTCCAGTATTTTTAATATTTTCCAAAAAGATGTTCCGTGGAGTTTCAGGTCATTCTGAGAACTTTTGTTTCTGCACATAAATAACACCATGGAAAGTTTGCTGAAAACAGCGTTAGTCCGGGTTAGTTCCATTCAAATCATGCAAGTTAGAGGCCAAAACAAGGGCAAAAGTGTTTGGAAAAGTAGATACGACGGAGACGTATCAACTCCCCCAAGCTTAAACCTAAGCTTGTCCTCAAGCAATTCAGTTGATAAACTGAAAGTGATAAAGAAAAACTTTTACAAACTCTGTCCGCTCTTGTTGTTGTAAATATGTAAAGCCAGCATTCAAGTTTTCAGCAAAGATTATAACTAACCATATTCACAATAACATTTAGGTCTCATGTTTACTCATGTCAATAGCATAATCAACTAGCGAGCAATAATAATAAATCTCGGATGACAACACTTTCTCAAAATAATCATAATATGATATAACAAGATGGTATCTCACTAGCCCTTTCTGAGACCGCAAAACATAAATGCAGAGGACCTTTATGTCACATCCCTAGAATGTTGGTTGTAATCAGTTACATGAGTGAGCATCTTGCATCATGTCTATTTTATGAACGTTGAATTGAGGTTAGTTGAAACCCTCAGAAACAAGTTCAGAAAATAATCAACATTGAAATCTCATCAAAGAAGCCCAAGAAAATGTTCCTGTTAAACCTTGAAAAATATTGGCAAGAATAAAATTCAAACAAATATTTTTGGAGGCTTAAAAATATTTATTTTGGGCCTTTGAGTTAAATCATAATGTATTTGAATTGGCTTTATTTCTGTTATAAAAGAAATACATGTCCAATAATTTTGGAAATTATTGTGGGGCTCTGGAATAATACCACTAGTCCATATACAATAATTTACAGAAGTAAGTAAAATGGTTTAGTATTTTTACTAAATCAAAACAAAATAGAATAATTAGAAAACAGAAACAATTTAGAAAAGGGGAAAACTTACCTGGGCCACTGCTGGCCTGGCACTGTGCCGGCCCAGCCAACTGGCCAGCGCCAGTCACCCCATACCTCGCGCCAGAAGGACTGGAGCGCGCGTGGCCGACGCCCGCCGACACGCGCCCGGCCACCTCTAGCCTGCCTGCTTGCCCTGGACGGCTCTGGATGATGCCACGCGACCCCCCGACCCTTCTCTCACTCTCCTCGCTCCTCCCCCCCCCCTCCTCTGCTCTCTCCCCGCACACGCCCGAGCGGAGCTCGTCGCCGCTGCCCGCTGTTAACGCAGCCACCGTCTCCCCCTCGACCTCTCGGCGCGTTCACAAGCTCCACCTCCACTCCCTCGACCTCCACAACGAGCCAAGAAATCAGGGAAGCACCACAACGCCTTCCCCGGTGTCTTCTTCAACCTCGTTGCCCGGAGATCCTTGCCGTCGATTCGCTGGCCGCCGGCCGTCCCCGCGCCTGCCGACCCCTCCGTTATCCTCTCTGTGAGCCTCCGCGCCGAACCCCTCTCTCCCCGTGCTCTATTTCCCTCTCTAGCCGTCGTTTCCATCGAGCCCGACGCCGTCGTGGCCTGAGCTCGACCCAGCCGTGCCCTTGCACCGCATCATGCTCCTGGTGCCTCCAGGAGGCCGCCTAGCCCCTTTGCTCGCTCGCCTGCTTGCTCTAGGGCCGCGCCCGTGCAGGCAGTAGCTCTGGCCGCCACACTTGTGGTCGCCGACGTTATTTTAGGCAGCCCCGCGATGCGCCACTTGCACCACCCGCGTGCCTCGACGCGCTGCATCCGTAGAGCCCAGCCGCACGAGCTCTCGTCACCGGGGATGGCCGGACGAGGAGAGCCACCGCGTCCTACTTAGCACCGGCGGCTAATCACCGTTTAGATGACGTGGCGTCATTAGTCTAGAGTTAAGCACATGTTTAATTAACAACCCCCCCCCACACACACACACACAGTCACTGACATGCGGGCCCCGTAGATAACTAACCCTGGATTAATATCCACTTAACCGTGAACCTATGACATGTGGGCCCCACAGGTCAGGTTTCACCTGGACCTACCCTGTTGACCAGATCACGTCAGCATAACCTAGTGCTGACGTAGTAAAGTGATTTCTGGATTAAAACAAATTCAGAAAATTCCAGAAAATAGTATAAACTTCAAAATTTCATAGAAATTAATCTATAACTCCAAATGAAATAAGTTATATCTAAAAAATCCAATCTATCCATTTATGCTATTTACATGCATGTTTGAGCAACTTATACCTGTTGATCAGGTCAAATCAAATGTTGGCATTTAAATAATCACATATGGAGTTTGAATTTGAACCTTTGGTTCAAACAAACTTCATTTAAATCATTGCTAGTTGCATTAGCTCAAATCACGGCATATTGCCATGTCATTATCATGCATCATATTGTTGCATTGCATTGATTGTGTTCTTTCTTTGTTGCCGGTGTTTGTTCCCCCTCAGTAGACGTGGTTCCGACGATGAGTTCGATGACACCGATGAAGAACTATATTATCTTCAGAAGTGCCAGGCAAGCAAAACCCCCCTTGTACATTCCAATACAATCCCACTCTCTCGCTCCTGCTCTCTTTTACTGCATTAGGACAACAACGTTTCAACTGTTACATGCTGTGGTAGCTGAACCCCTTTCCTCTGCATGACCTGTCATTGCCACAGTAAATAGATGAAACCCACTAGCATGAGTAGGAGTTGTTTGAGCCCTGATGTGCCTACTCATTCATGCTTGTTTGTCATGCCTGCTATTGCTTAGAGTTGAGTCAGGTCTGATTCATCGGGGATGAATTGGAATGTGGTGAACATGTCCTATTGCTGAGAGCTAAGTCTGTGAACATGATTCGATAAAGGTAGCGGTGAGAGGCCATGTAGGAGTACATGGTGGGTTGTCTCATTGCAGCCATCCTCAGGAACTGAGTTCTGTGTTTGTGATCCATGAACAGTTACTACCACACATTAGGCTCCGGGTGCTCCAAGCTCTCTCGACTTATTAATCAACCTGATCTCTGTCCAGGAGTTGCAACTAGTTTCTGGTGTTTGTAGGTAGTGTTAGTAGTCTACCAAGTGGTACCAGGTACAGGTGGGCGTGGGACAGACTAGGCACCATGGCACGATGTACCAAGCGTAGATCCATCCGTCGAGGTGGGCTTGGGAACCCTACGCACATCGTTTGGGGCTGTGAGCGACACCCCGGCTGGATCTCCTTGTGGATGGAACCCGAATAGGCGATAAACCTGGACTAGAGACTTGTGTGGTAAGTCAGGTCGTGGCCGACTCCCTCGCCAGGCTTCCGCTTGAAGGTTGCCGAGATACACGATGTATACATGGTGGTAAGTGGCGAGAGCGTGTGTGAAGAAGTACACCCCTACAGGGTTAACATCATCTATTCGAATAGCCGTGTCCGCGGAAAAGGACTTCTAGGTTGCCTGTACAGTTCATAGACAAGTGAAAGTGGATACTCTAAAACTCGCAAGATAAGCGTGAGTGCTATGGATGGCCTTCCCGTAGGGAGACGGGAGCGGATCCATAGTGGTGTATTGATATGGTGAATATGTGGACTTGTGTGTGCCACCTCAAAAGAGTTACTTGCAGTCATAGTTTAGGATGGCCACTGAGTCAAAGCTGGCTTGCTGCAGTGAAACTCCACCACCTCCTTTGTTGATACTGATGCATATGTAGCTAGTTCTGATGTAAGTCTTGCTGGGTACATTTGTACTCACGTTTGCCTATTTTATGTTTTGTAGAGAGACGTCAGTCTCGCTAGTAGTTCCGCGTGGACTTCGATGTTTAGCTTGTTACCTCAGCTACGATCTTGTACCCTTGGGAGGGTCTTGTAGATAGTCAGGCTTCTCAGCCTTTTTCATTTGTAGTTGTCTATACTCAGACATGTTTATGCTTCCGCTCGATGCTTGTATGCTCTGTATGTTGGGTCATGCGACCATGATTGTAATACTTGGATCCTCAGAGCCTAATGAATAAATACTTGAGTCATAGAGTTATGATGTGATGCCATGTTGTATTTACACATATCGAGCATATTGTGTGTATGATTGAAATGCTTGGTATGTGTGGCATCCGACAAGCTAGTTGTTTATCCTTGGTAGCCTCTCTTATGGGGAAATGTAGTCTTGTGCTTCCATGAGCCATAGTAGTCCGCTACAGCCCGGTTCACCGGTGAAAGGATCGAGAAGAGCTGTCTAGAGGGGGGGGTGATTAGACACTAAGTGCCAAAAGTTGCAGTTTTTAATATTCTTAAGTTTAAGTGGAGTTTAAGCACAAGTTTAACAAACACAATACATATCAAGCAAGCATGCAATGAGTATATGAGCAGCGGAAAGTAAAGCATGCAACTTGCAAGAATGTAAAGGGAAGGGTTTGGAGTATTCAAACGCAATTGGAGACACGGATGTTTTTGTCGTGGTTCCGGTAGGTGGTGCTATCATACATCCATGTTGATGGAGACTTGAACCCACGGAGGGTAATGGTTGCGCGAGTCCACGGAGGGCTCCACCCACGAAGGTTCCACAAAGAAGCAACCTTGTCTATTCCATCATGGTCGTCGCCCACGAAGGATCTACCTCACTAGCCGTAGATCTTCACGAAGTAGGCGATCTCCTTGCCCTTACAAACTCCTTGGTTCAACTCCACAATCTTCTTGGAGGCTCCCAAGTGACACCTAGCCAATCTAGGAGACACCACTCTCCAAGAAGTAACAAATGGTGTGTTGATGATGAACTCCTTGCTCTTGTGCTTCAAATGATAGTCTCCCCAACACTCAACTCTGTCTCACGGGATTTGGATTTGGTGGAAAGAAGATTTGAGTGGAAAGCAACTTGGGGAAGGCTAGAGATCAAGATTCATATGGTTGGAATGGAATATCTTGAGCTCAACACAAGTGTAGGTGGTTCTCTCTCAGAAAATGTGTATTGGAAGTGTAGGTATGTTCTGATGGCTCTCTCCATGAATGAAGAGTGGGTGGAGGGGTATATATAGCCTCCACACAAAATCTAACCGTTACACACGATTAGCCAAACTCGGTGGGACCGAATAGTTAAACTCGGTCGGACCGATTCAGCAAACCTAGTGACCGTTAGGATTTTCGGTGGGACTGAGATGCAACTCGGTAGGACCGATATGGTTAGGGTTAGGGCATAACGTAGTCTCGGTGTGACCGATTACACAAACTCGGTGGGACCGATTTTGGTAATAAGCTAACCAGAGAGTTGGTCAGGCAAACTCGGTGAGACCGATTACACAAACTCGGTGGGACCGATTTTGGTAATAAGCTAACCAGAGGGTTTGCATTGTGATCTCGGTAGTACCGATTGCTCAAACTCGGTGAGACCGATTCTGGTAACGGACATACACAGAGAGATTACAATCCCATCTTGGTGAGACCGAGATCCCTATCAGTGAAACCGATTTGCTAGGGTTTGTGGCAGTGGCTATGATATCTGAAACTCGGTGGCGCCGGATAGATAGAATCGGTGGGGCCGAGTTTGACTTTTGGTTTAGGTCATATGTGGATGTGGGAAGGTAGTTGAGGGTTTTGGAGCATATCACTAAGCACTTTGAGCAAGCAAGCCATTAAGCAACACCTCATCCCCTCTTGATAGTATTGGCTTTTCCTATAGACTCAATGTGATCTTGGATCACTAAAATAGAAAATGTAGAGTCTTGATCTTGAAGCTTGAGCCAATTCTTTGTCCTTAGCATCTTGAAGGGGTTCCACATCCTCTAGTCCATGCCACTCCATTGTTAAACTTATCTGAAACATACTAGGTAAAAGTGTTAGTCCAACAAAAGATATGTTGACATTAATTACCAAAACCACCCAGGGAGCACTTGTGCTTTCAATCTCCCCCTTTTTGGTAATTGATGACAACATACATCAAAGCTTTAGATAAAGATATAGAGAATAGCAAGTAAAGCTTTGGAAAGACATGTAACATGCATAGGCTCCCCCTACATGTATGCAATCATGTGAATATTGAATATAGGAGCATGTGAATGCGTAAACATGACAGAGTAAGCAATGTGTTACATGTATCTTGGCTATATCCATCAGAGCAAATGATTTGAATGTGAGAAATGTACCTTCCTGCTCATGAGTCCTTGCAAACAGTATGTACATCAGCAAGAACTTCTCATTGACATGACTGTGATGCATATACTTACCTTGTGGTCTTGAGTTGGCTTAGGATGGGATGAACCTGCGCAAACAAGGTTAAATAACACAGATACACCTACTGACTAGAGCAAACAAGAGAAACCACAAGAGAACCAAGACTGGGATGACATGTAGAGTGAGTACTAAGTACCACATTGGATATAGACATGTCCCCAAAGGTAAAGATATGCAATAAAATCAGAGATTTCCTTCCCTTAGATGTCTTGCTCCCCCTGAATCTGCATGGGATATTGGGAGAAGATAGGGAATAGAAAATCAGAGCAACAAAAACAGAAAAGAAACAAAGCAAGCAAACAAACATGTCTTTCCCTTCTTAAAGACATGTGACATCTCTCCTCTTGAACACCAAGCATCTGGGGTCTTTGATGATATTACTTTCTCTCTCCCCCTGAGTATTCTCTCTTTCTCCCCCCTATAGGAAAGATTAAGCTTTGATGTGATCTCCCTCTCCCCCTTTGACATCAATTTCCAAGAAGGGCTCTTCTGGACATGTGATACAAATGGGTTGGTCCTTGAGTCACAGAGCAAAGCGGCATGTCTAATATGATGCTGGTAGAGGACAAGAATCATTGAGTGGAGCTGGAGCAAACAGAAATCAGGAATAAGTGGCAAGTTGGTTTTCCTGTGGTGGAATCGGTGACTCCGAGTTGTGTGCTTCGGTTGCATCGAAAGATTTCGGTTGGGCCGAAGATAACAAACCGGTGTGACCGAGTTCATCAGAGTGAAACCACTTGTCACCTCAGCTCACTAGACAAGTAAGATCTCACAAGGATATGCGAGGAATTAACTGAAAGATTTGCAATGAATTGGATGCAGAAAATGCAGAACAAAAAGGAAAGAAAAGAAACTAAAAGTTCTAGATGAAGTTTTTTTTTTAGGGAAACAAATATGCAAGAGACAAAAGCACGGAGATACACAAGAGAACTTCATCTAGAGATGGTCGGCGACAAAGTCACCTATGTTAGAGTATATTGACTTAGGAGTCAAGTGAGAGCACTTGATCATAGGTCATACTCATCGTTTAAGCTCAAAATGGGGTTACCATTTTTTGTTTAAGCCTTTTGATGTATTCACATCTTGTCGAGTTTCTTTGACTCAATACTTGGAGTAAAGCTTCTCTAAGATGGAATAACATACCTTGGGTGGTGGTGTTGATCTTGCTCATGTAGTTGAACTTGTGTGGGTTGCTCAAGGTTGATGTAGTTCATCAAGAGTTGGGAGCACCACTTGGAGTTTGAGTTCATCTACCTACATGGGTTAGCTTTGCAAGGAAGAGCACTTGTGTATCCAAAATGACAATCATGAGACTCAACATAGAATTTGCCAAAGGATATGTTTGAATGGTTTCGTGCTTCCTTGTCTTCAACCACCATTGTGTAGAGACTTGATGATGTAGAGATTGCTCAAGATGTGAGTGAGTTGCAATCTCATAGATTTAGATTCAACCAAGTACCTACACGGGTTAGATAACATGCAGGGTACAAATATATCCAAGACATATGAATAGCATCATAAGAGAAATATCGAGGATTAGTCATAGGCTCATGCCCCGCATGTATCAAATGGAGTTCCTACTCCAAGTTTGAAGCATCAATGATGTTCAATTCACCTCTCAACCTGCAAAACACTTTCTCATCAAGTGGTTTAGTGAATATATCCGCCAATTGCTTATTGGTGCGAACATGCTTAAGGTTAATGTCCCCTTTGGCAACATGATCTTGAATGAAATGATGACGAACTTCAATATGCTTAGTTCGAGAATGTTGCACGGGATTGTGAGCAATCTTAATAGCACTTTCATTGTCACATAGCAATGGAACATGTTTCACATATATCCCGTAATCTTTAAGAGTTTGGGTCATCCAAAGTAATTGAGCACAACATGAACCAGCGGCAATGTATTCCGCTTCGGCGGTGGATAAGGATACCGAGTTTTGTTTCTTGGAAGACCAAGACACAAGAGATCTACCAAGGAATTGACAAGTACCCGAAGTGGACTTTCTATCAACCTTGTCTCCGGCATAGTCCGAATCGGAGTAGCCAACAAGATCAAAAGAGGACCTCTTAGGATACCAAATGCAAAAATTTGGTGTATGAATTAGGTATCTCACTATCCTTTTCACAGCCTTAAGATGACATTCTTTAGGAGCATCTTGATATCGTGCACACATGCACACACTTAGCATAATATCGGGACTAGAGGCACGTAGATATAACAATGAACCAATCATAGAGCAATAAACCTTTTGATCAACTGGTTCACCATCTTTGGTCAAATCAAGATGTCCACTAGTAGGCATGGGTGTAGTCATACCTTTGCATTCTTGCATATTGAACTTCTTGAATAAGTCCTTGGTGTACTTCGTTTGATAGACAAAGTGTCGGTGTCAAAACCAGCGGATCTCGGGTAGGGGGTCCCGAACTGTGCGTCAAGGTCGGATGGTAACAGGAGACAGGGGACACTTTGTTTTACCCAGGTTCGGGACCTCTCGGTGGAGGTAAAACCCTACTCCTGCTAGATTAATATTGATGATATGGGTAGTACAAGAGTAGATCTACCACGAGATCAAGGAGGCTAAACCCTAGAAGCTAGTCTATGGTTTGATTGTGTATGAAGATGATTCTGTCCTACGGACTACAACCCTCTGGTTTATATAGACACCGGATAGGGTTAGGGTTACACAGAGTCGGTTACATTGGTAGGAGATCTTGAATATCCGCATGCCTAGCTTGCCTTCTACGCCAAGGAAAGAACCTTCCGGACACGGGACGGAGTCTTCAATCTTGTATCTTCATAGTCCTGGAGTCCGGCGGGAGATGTAGTCCGGCTATCCGAACACCCCCTAATACAGGACTCCCTCAGTAGCCCCTGAACCTGGCTTCAATGACGACGAGTCCGGCGCGCAAATTGTCTTCGGCATTGCAAGGCGGGTTCCTCCTCCAAGTTCTTCAATAAGATGAATGTCACCAAAAAAGTGTCCGGCTCTGCAAAACAAGTTTCCACGTATTGCCATATAGAGAATAATATTAACACAAATCAAATCTGCTGACATATCCCGCGGTGCATCATAACACTGCGGCCAAGCCTTCTGTACCGAATATTTTTACTATTCCACCGCTACACGTTTAACGAGGCGGTTTCCTTGGCACGTCTTATCGAAGCAGAGATCGTGCGCCCCTTTTAACGGGATTCTCATTAATACGGACGTGGGTAACCCAAACGTGCCTGTTAGCACGTCCTGCCTAACTCAAGGCTAGTCCAAGACGGTTACGGGGAGGGCTCTTGGTATTCCGCCTCTTATAGAGAGACCAAGGCCCCGTCCCCTCTTCTATTCCCAAAACGGGCTCGCCTGTCGCCTCGAGTTCCAACACCCTAGGCTCCCAGATTTCAGGCGCGCCGAACCTTCAACAATGTCCGGTTCTGATCTTCAGGATCGATGGATGCCCTCCTCTGTCACGGAGGAGGACGTATCAAAGTTGAGGGAAGCTAGATTTCTGACCAGCGAGATTCCGCACAGGCTGCCTGTTCAAGGACAAGCGATCCCTAGCCCTCAGCCAGGTGAGAGCGTAGTATTTATCTCCCATTTCCTCCGTGGATTAGGCTTCCCAACGGATCCCTTTGTAAGGGGGCTGATGTTCTATTACGGGCTGGAATTCCATGACCTAGCTCCGGAGTCCATCCTCCACATTTCCTCTTTCATGGTTATGTGTGAAGCATTCCTCCATGTTACCCCTCACTTCGGGCTATGGCTCAAGACCTTCAAAGTAGAACCGAAGATAATCGAGGGGCGCCACGCAGAGTGCGGAGGTGCCACTATAAAAAGAAAAGCCGACACTCCTTGGCCCGAAGGCGCTCTTCAAGAAGAGCTCGGCTTATGGCAACGGGAGTGGTTCTACATTACCGCTCCTCGGGGCACCACATGGGTGGTGCCTCCGGTCTTTCGCTCGGGTCCCCCACCATGGTTAGCATCGTGGATCAATACGGAATTAGATCGGGGTTTGCCCAAAGATGTTCCTCTGCTACAGGGTCGCATTAAGGATCTCCTGGAAGGAGGCCTCAACCTGATCAAGGTGACACAAGTCATGCTGATTCGCCGGACAATGCCCGGCCAATGTCGCCCCCTTCACTTATGGGAGTTCAACCCAGAGGGACCGCGAGTTCTCCGAAATTTTATGGGCGTAATGCCTAAGGAGATGCATAAACTGTTCTTCGGATCGCAAGAAGCGAGTCCGGACCTGATCGAGGATGCTGGCCTAAGCCGCAATCGCCCGGATACTCGGGTGGGTGACCTTGTGTTCGGACCTTCTATCCGCATAGTTTTACTTGCTTTTTAACGTTTCTTCCTTTAAGCAGGAGTGGATAGCAAAGGCGAAGCTGATCCGGTGTCCGGCTCCCCTTCCCAAAACCAGGCTGGATCCCGTGCTAGTCAGGATGCTAGAGGTAGTGCCTTTGGAGGGAGATAAGGGGACCGACAAGGAAACCATGGCCTCTTCGAGAGAGGCTACTCCGAAGGGGGGAATTGAAAGTTCCCCTCCTAGGGGAAAGAAGAGGGCCACCACTGACGACCCGGAAGTCCAAGCTTCAAAACAGGGGAAAGAATCCATGTCAGAGGACCCGTCGCCGAGGAGCCCCTCGGCCGAATTGAGTCCGCAAGGGGAGCGGCTCTCCAACAAGCCGTAAGTAGAAAAGGAATTGTTCTTAAGAGAAATCCTTGCTTTATATCTGAAAAGTGTTTAACCGAAACTTTGCCTTGTAGTTCGGACCTCGACCCCTCACAGCAGAACTCATCGTCGGGGGATCTCCTTCCGGAGATGATGGAGAGCGGGACGCCTCCTCTTTCTGCATCGCCTGACAAGGCGGACGACGTCGAAGTGTCATCACAGAGGATCTCTCCGAATCTGCCAGAGGCAGAAGACGATCACATGACCCCACAAGGCTCTCCGTGCCCGGCCTCCGAAGAGGGCCGTGGGACGAGTCCGGCGCCAACTGGTGTTCGGCCGGGGGAGCTAAAGGTTCTGGTGGGCCGAGCTTCTATTTCAGAGGAGCATCGTGTGTTGATGCACACGGTGGTTGAAAAAATTGCAGTCGCAGGAGGCGGGCTGAACGAGGCCGTCAAGAGTTTATTGGCGGGCTTTGAGGTACGTTTCAAATAACGGACATTAGTGTTAATTACGCATAATAACATGCGTCCTGTGTAGATAGTAGCCCCTGAGACTCTGTGTGGCGCAAAGATGTGCGGCACGCAGAGGATCTTAATCCCAGGTCCTTAAAATGGCGTCTGTATATGTAGGCGGCTAATTGTCCGGGGTCGAGCCGGACTCAAGATTTTGCCGAAATGAAACGGCAACTTGACGAGGCAGAGGCCGACATCGCGCTGGTTAACCAGCGGCTTGATGATGCTCAAGGTATTGATTTTTCATGGCGATTGTTAGTAAGAGGAGATCTAGGTCAAAATCTTACCGTGTGTATACTTGATGCAGATGGTGCGGCAGCCGTGGAAGGACTTAGGGCTGAACTCGCCAAAGCGAAGAGCCAAGCCAGAAGAAGCGATGCAGCTGCCTTGAGAGCCCGTGAAGAGCTGCGGGCCGAACAGGCTGCCCATTGCCGAAGCAGGGAGGAGATGGCTAATATTGCCATAGAGTTGAAAAGTGTTACTGGCCGTTGCAGATATCTTGAGGAGGAAGGCCGAGTCAGGCAGACGGATTTGGAGAAAGCCGTTGCTGACCTCAAGGACGCCCGCTCTGTGGTGAGAGCGACAAAGGAAGAGCTACGTCAAGCCGGACTGATTGCGGATGGAAAGCCCTTCTTGCTGCGGAGACAATTTTGTGATTCGAAGTTTGCCCTGTTGGACCGAGCGTGGAGTGTGAAGGACATCTACCTGGACTTGGCAGCTAGTGCTGCCGATGCGACCAGACACTTTCAGGATAAGGAGAATCATGAAGTGGAAAAACTCTTCTGGTCGCAGTTCACCAATCCAAGGCGTCCACTTGCGGTGGACGATCGCCTGGCCCAATGGGCCGAGCTGAATAGATTGTCCGGACTCGCCATGACGTATGCCATGGGTTGCTTATGCCCGGGCGGATCAAAGCCGACAAGCTATTTTATCTTGGTGCAGCAATTTCTTGACGTGGTGCCTCGAGTAGAAGCTTTGAAGAGGTCAGCGTGCACAGAGGGTGCTCGGCTAGCTCTTGCCCGAGTTAAGACATATTGGGCAGATATGGATCCTACCGCTGTTGCGTCTCGTGATTCGGCTGAAGGCCGAAATCCTGCCGAACACTTTTTTGAGGAGGTCCTCGCGGGCGCTCGTATAATTGAGACGCAGTGTTCGAAAGATGCTGCGTTATGACAGCATATGTAATCATAGATCAGTATTTTTATAGATGGCGTATGTTAGACTTGTGCCTTCAAGTAATAAAACCTCTCCTGTGCGGCCGTTTCAATATAAATTCTGAAAGATTGCAGTCGTTGGCTTCAGCCCCCACGCACATAGTGCGGGGGTGCGCGCTGAAAACGCAATATCACACTTAATCCAACGTCTTGGTCCTACAAAGGAGGTGATAGCGCAGCGGGCTAGGCAATCCGGACTATAATGCTTTAACACTTTCACTTAGCCATAGGAGCTTGACAATGGGACTCTTTAGGTAGCCCAGGAATGGCAACTGCGCTCATCCGAATTCGGGGCGAATGCTAGCCTGACCGGGAAGCGGCCCTTCATCAAAACGGAGGAGTTCGATAAACCCCTATGAGTCATCGAGTGGCGACCAGTCTCTCGCTACATCATGACAGTCGGTTTTCGGCTTTCTCTACTGAGGCGCTCGCCCGGTCGAACCGGGGCGCAATCGCAGTAGTTCTCCTGGAGCTACCTTAGCCGACAGAACGGAACGTAAGGTGGCCGAACACAGGAGCCGGGCAACCCAACATGTGACCAAAATCATGACTCGGAGCTGATGCATATAGTGCCAAAACTCGCGACGCCGAACACTCCCTAAGGTGTTCGGTCTTTGTGGGTGTGTGCGGAACAACACCCTCCCCCTTTTATATAAAAAGAAAGAAAAAAGCCCTTCGTGTCCAGGTACGAGCAATAATTCTGGCGTGGCCACATGCCAAGACGCCAGTCTCCTCCTTGGTTATGGTAAAATGAACCAGGGGATGTATAACAGCAAGAGACAGTAAAAAAGGTTTACGCAGGGCCTTAATCTAAAAATAATCCTTTAGGCGGGTCCCTACTGCACGTCTGTGCCTGTGTCTCCGCTGTGCCGTGTCCTGGACGGGCGCCGTACGACATTCATCTGTAAAAGAGAGGAATTTAAATTTAAAATGGGTCGTGCGGGACAAAAAGAATAAAAAATAAAAATGAATAAAGTCGAGCTTTATTGTCTCTGTGTGCAGCCCCTTGTATGGCATAGTGAGCCGACAATGATGGGGGGCTCTTGCCGAACTCATGGAGTCCGGGGCCATGGCCTTCTGTGACTTATATCGAAAAGGTCTGTTGGACGGCGAGGCCATTTTATTGTGCGGCTGTTTAGGCAGCCGTGCAATCCTCCTTTTGGAGGAGATGTATTTTAGTGCATTCCCTTTAAAGAGATGATGCCTCGAGGACCGGGCATCTTTAGCGTGAGGGATGCGTAATGCGGTATTGCGTTAAAGCGCGCAAAGGCTCCTCGTCCCAGTAGTGCTTGATAGCAGCTTGAAAACGGGACTATGTGGAAGATCAGCTTCTCGCGACGAAAGTTATTGGCGGAGCCAAATATGACTGCCAGCCGAAGAAAACCCATGCAATGGGTGTCCGGGCCGGTGCTACCCCTTGAAAGGAGGTTTTACTGTGACGGATTCTTGTTGGGTTTATGCCCATGCTGCGAACTGTATCTTGATATATCAAGTTTAGTCCACTGCCCCCGTCCATAAGGACATTGGTAAACTGGAATCCGTCTATTATTGGTTTGAGTACCAAGGCGGTCCGGCCCGCATGCTTGATATTTCGAGAATAATCTAGCTGATTGAAAGTTATTGGCTTTAATGACCAGTGGCGAGACGCCTGAGATTTAAGCTTGAATATGCGGACCTTTACGGGTGCCTCATGCCTTGTTATGTGAAGTGAGTTCACTGTTTTGACTTCTTGTGGGAAGTTCTTTTGCTTCCTGGTGTGCTGCTTTTGGGGTTCGTCTTCTTCCTCGCTAGGTGTGTCGAGCCCCTTGTGTTCGGTGTTGAGCCTTCCGGACTGTTTGAAAACCCAACAGTCTCTGTGGGTATGATTAGCAGGTTTCCCAGGAGTGTTGTGTATCTGACATGTCCTGTCCATGATTCTTTTTAGGCTGGACGGATCTTCCCTGTTATCCTGAGGGGTTGGCTTTGTCTGATTGTGCTGTGAGCTTTTGAATCCGGCGTTGACTGCCGTGCTCTTCAGACTTTTCTTTTTGATTCGGCGATGATCCTTATGTCGTCGCGGCTTCTCATTTTCATCTCTGATTTCTGATGTACTTGGGTCGCTGGGGCTGCATCGTGCTAACCAGCTGTCCTCTCCTGCGCAAAAGCGGGTCATGAGGCTTGTGAGTGCGGCCATTGTTCTTGGCTTTTCCTGGCCGAGGTGTCTGGCTAGCCATTCGTCTCGGACATTATGCCTGAAAGCCGCTAGGGCTTCGGCGTCCGGACAATCCACTATTTGATTCTTTTTAGTGAGGAATCTGTTCCAGAACTGCCGAGCTGATTCTCCGGACTGCTGAGTTATGTGACTGAGGTCGTCTGCATCCGGGGGACGGACGTAGGTCCCTTGAAAATTTGCTCGGAAAGCGTCCTCGAGCTCTTTCCAACTTCCGATTGTATTTTCAGGAAGGCTTTTAAGCCAGTGCCGAGCTGGCCCTTTGAGCTTAAGAGGTAAATATTTTATGGCGTGGAGATCGTCTCCTCTAGCCATATGTATGTGGAGGATATAATCCTCGATCCAGACTCCGGGGTCTGTTGTTCCATCGTATGACTCTATGTTAACGGGTTTAAATCCCTCTGGAAATTCATATTCCAGGACCTCATCGGTGAAGCATAGGGGGTGTGCGGCACCCCTGTATTTGGTTGCGCCGGATTCTGATGGTGTATTTTCTACATTGCTCATGGGAGCGTGCTTCCTTTGTCCGTAAATGGATCTGGCTGGGGCATGATGCAAATCTTTCATTGGGTCGCATGCCGCATTGTGTGCGACGCCGTTTGCCATTTTGTGGTGGCCGGTAGGTCGTCTATCCGACCGCTCAGCCTTGTTATTTTCCACGTTTGGGGGCTCTAGGGCCTCCTGATCGAATTCGGGCAGTAGCTTTCTCTTCGGATAGCTTTTGGTGCGGCGGCTGCCGCTGTATTTGTCTGCGGTCTTGATTACTTTGGTCCATCTTGTCTTGAGTGCATTTTCCGCCGTCTTTAGCTTTTGCTTCTGCTTTTTTAGGCTGCGTATTGTGTCAGCTAGTCTTTTTTGGAGATTCTTCTGCTCCATGGTTTTATCCGGCGTGATATCGTCTGGAGTTTGGTTATGACAGGGGGAAGACTGTTCGTCTTCTTTACCCGTGCAGCGATGTTCACACGGTTGTTCTGAGGCATGTTCGTCACCTGCCGATTCGTCCTGCTCTATGGCGGGGTCTTGATCGAGGCGGGGTTTAGCTCGGCGTTTACGTCGCCGCTTTGAGTGCTTCCCGGAGGGTTCACCCTTCTTTTCGCCCCCTTTTTCCTCATTGTCAATATTTTCCGGTGTATCCACCATGAGTACGTCGTTGTGTGTGGTGGATAGCCAGTGCCCTGTGGGTGCTGGTTCCGGTTCGTCTCCGTATTCGTCGTCCATACCGTCGAGGTCTTCGGAGCCGAAGTCAAGCATGTCGGTCAGATCTTCGACAGTGGCTATCAAGTGGGTGGTGGGTGGGTTTTGAATTTCTTCATCGTCCGAATCCCAACCTCGCAGACCATAATCCGGTCTGGGCTCTCCTAATAAAGAGAGAGACTTGAGAGAATTTAGGATGTCACCAAAAGGTGAGCACTGAAAGATGTCCGCGGCGGTAAACCCCATTATAGGCGCCCAATCAGATTCGATCGGCGGGGGCTTGGAAAGCCCGGAGTTCGGAGAATAATCCGGCTCCTTGGAGTCATGGGCAACGCGGAGTGCGGGACTGGCATTCGGCTCGATCGCTTTTAACGTCGCAGCCCCTGAGGTGACGTCCAACCGTTCTTCCTCAACGAACACAACGGGCTCCGAATCAAGGATCGGGGTCGGCGCGTATGCGGCCTCCAGGACACTGTTCGGGAGCAGAGCTATATCATGCCCTTCTTGACAGTGCGGCACGCCTGGCTGTGGCTCGGATCCGTCGGAGATCAAGTCTCCGCGGACATCCGCTGTGTAGTTTAAGCTTCCAAACCTGACTTGATGGCCAGGGGCGTAGCTTTCGATCTGCTCTAGATGGCCAAGCGAGTTGGCTCGCAGAGCGAAGCCGCCGAAGACGAAGATCTGTCCGGGGAGAAAAGTCTCACCCTCGACCTCATCGCCGTTGATGATCGAAGGAGCCATCGAACCTAAAGGTGACAACACAGAGGAACTCTCAATGAAAGCACCAGTGTCGGTGTCAAAACCGGCGGATCTCGGGTAGGGGGTCCCGAACTGTGCGTCAAGGTCGGATGGTAACAGGAGACAGGGGACACTTTGTTTTACCCAGGTTCGGGCCCTCTCGGTGGAGGTAAAACCCTACTCCTGCTAGATTAATATTGATGATATGGGTAGTACAAGAGTAGATCTACCACGAGATCAAGGAGGCTAAACCCTAGAAGCTAGCCTATGGTTTGATTGTGTATGAAGATGATTCTGTCCTACGGACTACAACCCTCCGGTTTATATAGACACTGGATAGGGTTAGGGTTACACAGAGTCGGTTACATTGGTAGGAGATCTTGAATATCCGCACGCCTAGCTTGCCTTCTACGCCAAGGAAAGAACCTTCCGGACACGGGACGGAGTCTTCAATCTTGTATCTTCATAGTCCTGGAGTCCGGCGGGAGATGTAGTCCGGCTATCCGAACACCCCCTAATCCAGGATTCCCTCACAAAGGTACCTTCCTTAGTTTGCTTGATTTGCAAACCGAGAAAGAATTTGAGTTCACTCATCATAGACATCTCAAACTTCTCCGACATTAGCTTTCCAAACTTCTCACTAAAATGAGGGTTAGTTGAACCAAATATGATATCATCAACATAAATTTGGCACACAAATAGTTCTCCATTAACCCTTTTAGTAAAAAGAGCAGAATCAATTTTACCAATTTAAAAGCCTTTTTCAATAAGGAACTTGGTCAAACATTTATACCATGCTCTAGGAGCTTGTTTAAGACCATAAAGGGCTTTGTCAAGTTTGTAAACATGATTAGGTTTCTTAGGATTGACGAAGCCGGGAGGTTGCTTAACATAAACTTCCTCCTCAATTTCGCCATTTAGAAAAGCACTTTTAATGTCCATTTGGTACAAGGTGATATCATGGTGAGTAGCATAAGCAAGTAAGATGTGAATGGACTCAATTCTAGCAACGGGAGCATATGTCTCACCATAGTCCATACCTTCAACTTGTGTGTAGCCTTGGGCGACAAGACGTGCTTTGTTGCGAACAACTTGTCCATCTTCATCTTGCTTGTTGCAAAACACCCATTTGGTACCAATGATGTTGTGGTTGTTGTCGGGCTTCTCGACTAATGTCCACACTTGATTTCTCTCAAAGTTGTGTAGCTCTTCATGCATAGCGTTTATCCAATCCGGATCCTTCAATGCTTCTTCAACCTTCATAGGTTCAATGCTAGAGATGAATGAGTAATGTTCACAAAAGTTAGCTAAACGAGTTTTAGAGCGAGTGATTCTCCCGGTTTGGATATCATTGTAGATTTGCTCGACGGGATGATCTTTGGCAATTCTTGATCGAACTCGTGAAAGCTTTTGCTTGGGTCGGGGTGGAACATCCTCTTCATCTTGTGCTTCTTCTTGGCCTTCCTCATTGTTGACGTTGTCGTTCTCTTGTCGTGGTGGAGAAGGAGGTTGTTGATGTTCATCTTGGTGTACTTCCTCGTTTTCTTCATCTTGGCGTGTCCCACTTGTGGATGCTTCCGTATCAACTCTTGGTTCACCTTGTCGTGAGGTAGAAGCTTCCACTTGGACGGACGAGGTACTCTCCTTCACTTCCGTTGGACGAATCTTGCCAATGGACAAGTCTTGAATTGCTTCCGAAGGGTCTTTGTCTCCTACATCAATTGGCAATTGCTCTACTTGCGAGCCGTTAGATTCATCAAACTTCACATCTACCGTCTCTTCAACCTTTCGGGTGAAATTGTTGTAGACACGGTAAGTGTGAGAGTTTGAGCCATAACCAAGTAGGAAACCTTCATGAGATTTAGGAGCAAATTTAGAACGATGATGCTTATCAAGAATGTAGCACTTTGAGCCGAATACTCGAAAGTATCCAACTTGGGGTTTGTTACCGGTGAGGAGCTCGTATGTCGTCTTGCCGAGTAGCTTGTGAAGATACAAGCGATTTGTTGCATGACAAGCTGTCTCAACCGCTTCTGCCCAAAAGTGCTTTGGCGTTTTGTACTCATCAAGCATCGTTCTTGCCATCTCGATAAGAGTCCGGTTCTTCCTCTCAACAACTCCATTTTGTTGAGGTGTGTACGTAGCCGAGAACTCGTGTGAAATCCCTTCTTCGTCAAGAAAGGTGTCCACATTTGTGTTCTTGAACTCCGTTCCATTGTCGCTCCGAACCTTCTTGATCTTCACGTCAAACTGATTTTGGGCCTTCCTAGCGAAGTTTTTGAAGATCTTTTGGACCTGCGATTTGTCATCAAGAAAGAACACCCACGTAAATCTTGAAAAATCATCAACTATGACTAGACCAAATGAGTTACCACCGAGACTCTTGTAGGCATTTGGACCAAAGAGATCCATGTGAAGTAGCTCGAGTGGTCTTCTTGTGGTCATGATGTTCTTCGCGCGGTGACTTCCTCCAACTTGTTTCCCTGCTTGACAAGCACTACAAAGTCTATCCTTGTCAAATATGACATCTTTTATTCCAAGGATATGATCACCTTTAATAAGCTTATCAAGATTTCGCATACCAACATGACCTAGTCTTCTATGCCACAACCAGCCTTTAGAAGATTTAGCAATTAAGCAAGTTCTAGGTTGAGCCTTTTTAGTGAAATCAACAATGTAAAGATCTCCTCTACGTATACCATTAAAGACCATTTTATGATTGTCTCTACGAAACACTTGGCAATCTACTTCAGTGAATAGGACATTGAAACCGAAATCAGCAAGTCTGGAAACTGAAAGTAAATTGTATCCAAGGGATTCAATGAGCATGACATTTTGTATGGAGCTATCATGTGAGATGGCCACCTTAACAAGGCCAACCACCTTACCCTTTGAATTATCACCAAAAGTGACATATTTCCGAGGGTCGTCGTTTTCAGCAAGCTCACGGAACATATCTTCATCTCCGGTCATATGATCAGTACATCCACTATCAAGGACCCATTCCTTTCCTCCAGCCATGTAGCCGCGAAGATTTGCCATAAGACCAAAATGCCTCATTGCATCATCAAGATCATAGTCACTATCATCATCTTCATCATAGTATCCATGTTCAACATCATCTTGTGATTGATCAATTCCTAGAGAGGGTAATTCATTAGATAAATGATCATCACAATGGTTACCTTTATGAATTCTAATAGCTTCGGATATGATATCGCTAATGATTCCAACATTTCCTTTAGCACAAATGAGATTGGTAAGCTAAAATAGACAATCACCAAAGCTAGGATCACTAGAGTTCATCTTACTCGAGGCAATAGACTTATGGAGAATTTCGTCTAAATTTTTCAAGGAATAATCTGGAAATCGTTCCTCAAGAAATCTCCATATGGTGTAGGCACACTTAAGAGTAGGCAAACATCTAATCAAGTTTCTAGGCAAGCCTCTAATGATGAGATTAACAGTTCTAAGATTGCGAACCATGTCAATATCTTCATCTAGGGTAGGGTGCAAAGGATCAACATGAGGTGCACAAAGGCTAGTAATATACTTGTTCAATTGATATTCATTGAAAATCTCAAGCATTTCATTTTTTCACTCAAGAAAATACTCTCCATCAAGAATAGGCACTCTATGTCTAAGACTTCCCAAAGTAGACACATCCATCTTCCTCCAAAGGTGTTTAAACCAAGGCAATGGAGACCAAAGCTCTAATTCCAATTGAAAGGAACGAGAAGAGGTCTCTAGAGGGGGGTGATTAGACACTAAGTGCCAAAAGTTGCAGTTTTTAATATTCTTAAGTTTAAGTGGAGTTTAGGCACAAGTTTAACAAACACAATACATATCAAGCAAGCATGCAATGAGTATATGAGCAGCGGAAAGTAAAGCATGCAACTTGCAAGGATGTAAAGGGAAGGGTTTGGAGTATTCAAACGCAATTGGAGACACGGATGTTTTTGTCGTGGTTCCGATAGGTGGTGCTATCGTACATCCACGTTGATGGAGACTTCAACCCACGGAGGGTAACGGTTGCGCGAGTCCACGGAGGGCTCCACCCACGAAGGGTCCACGAAGAAGCAACCTTGTCTATTCCATCATGGCCGTCGCCCATGAAGGACCTGCCTCACTAGCGGTAGACCTTCACGAAGTAGGCGATCTCCTTGCCCTTAAAAACTCCTTGGTTCAACTCCACAATCTTGTTGGAGGCTCCCAAGTGACACCTAGCCAATCTAGGAGACACCGCTCTCCAAGAAGTAACAAATGGTGTGTTGATGATGAACTCCTTGCTCTTGTGCTTCAAATGATAGTCTCCCCAACACTCAACTCTCTCTCACAGGATTTGGATTTGGTGGAAAGAAGATTTGAGTGGAAAGCAACTTGGGGAAGGCTAGAGATCAAGATTCATATGGTTGGAATGGAATATCTTGAGCTCAGCACAAGTGTAGGTGGTTCTCTCTCATAAAATGTGTATTGGAAGTGTAGGTATGTTCTGATGGCTCTCTCCACGAATAAAGAGTGGGTGGAGGGGTATATATAGCCTCCACACAAAATCTAACCGTTACACACGATTAGCCAAACTCGGTGGGACCGAATAGTTAAACTCGGTCGGACCGATTCAGCAAACCTAGTGACCGTTAGGATTTTCGGTGGGACTGAGATGCAACTCGGTAGGACCGATATGGTAGGGTTAGGGCATAACGTAGTCTCGGTGTGACCGATTACACAAACTCGGTGGGACCGATTTTGGTAATAAGCTAACCAGAGAGTTGGTCAGGCAAACTCAGTGAGACCGATTACACAAACTCGGTGGGACCGATTTTGGTAATAAGCTAACCAGAGAGTTGGTCAGGCAAACTCGGTGAGACCGATTACACAAACTCGGTGGGACCGATTTTGGTAATAAGCTAACCAGAGGGTTTGCATTGTGATCTCGGTAGTACCGATTGCTCAAACTCGGTGAGACCGATTTTGGTAACGGACATACACAGAGAGATTACAATCCCATCTCAGTGAGACCGAGATCCCTATCGGTGAAACCGATTTGCTAGGGTTTGTGGCAGTGGCTATGACATCTGAGACTTGGTGGCGCCGGATAGATAGAATCGATGGGGCCGAGTTTGACTTTTGGTTTAGGTCATATGTGGATGTGGGAAGGTAGTTGAGGGTTTTGGAGCATATCACTAAGCACTTTGAGCAAGCAAGCCATTAAGCAACACCTCATCCCCTCTTGATAGTATTGGCTTTTCCTATAGACTCAATGTGATCTTGGATCACTAAAATAGAAAATGTAGAGTCTTGATCTTGAAGCTTGAGCCAATTATTTGTCCTTAGCATCTTGAAGGGGTTCCACATCCTCTGGTCCATGCCACTCCATTGTTGAACTTATCTGAAACATACTAGGTAAAAGTGTTAGTCCAACAAAAGATATGTTGACATTAATTACCTAAACCACCCAGGGAGCACTTGTGCTTTCAACCGGAGTCCTGCTAGCCCAACACTACTGCTCTGGAACACTTGACTGGCCAGCATGTGATTCACTTCGTCCATGTGTCTGTCCCTTCGGGGAAATGTCACGCGGTGACATACGGAGTCCTGCCTAGCCTGCTACATCCCGGTTCACCGGAGTCCTGTTAGCCCAGTGCTATAGCCCGGATTCGCACGCTGCTGACCAACATGCTTGATGTTGATTCATGTATGCATGTCCCCATAAGTTAGTGCCACTTTGGCTTCACGACTAGTCATGTCGGCCCGGGTTCTCTGTCATATGGATGCTAGCGACACTATCATATACGTGAGCCAAAAGGCGCAAACGGTCCCGGGCCATGGTAAGGCAACACCCCTGGGAATACCGTGCGTGAGGCCGCAAAGTGATAAGAGGTGTTACCGGCTAGATCGATGTGACTTGGAATCGGGGTCCTAACACTTTAAAGATCAAGGACTGACTAGCCATTGTAATTCATGGTAAAAGAGATCCAATCATAATCATACCCAATATAAATTAATAGTAATGAATGCAAATGACAGCTGCGCTCTCCAGCTGGTGCTTTTTAATAAGAGGGTGATGACTCAACATGAAAGTAAATAGATAGGCCCTTTGCAGAGGGAAGCAGGGATTTGTAGAGGTGCCAGAGCTCGGTTTTAAAGCAGAGATAAATAATATTTTGAGCGGCGTACTTTCATTGTCAACATAACAACCAAGCGATGGCAGTATCTTCCATGCTACACACATTATAGGCGGTTCCCAAACATAATGGTAAAGTTTATACTCCCCCTCCACCAACAAGCATCGATCCATGGCTTGCTCGAAACAACGAGTGCCTCCAACTAGCAATAGTCCTAGGGGGAGTTTTGTTTGCAATTATTTTGATTTAGTTTGCATAAAGCATGGGACTGGGCATCCCGGTGACCAGCCATTTTCTCGTGAGTGAGGAGCGGAGTCCACTCCTCTTGAGAATAACCCGCCTAGCATGGAAGATACGGACAGCCTAGTTGATACATGAGCTATTCGAGCATACAAAACAGAATTTCATTTGAAGGTTTGGAGTTTGGCACATACAAATTTACTTGGAACGGCAGGTAGATACCGCATATAGGAAGGTATAGTGGACTCATATGGAATAACTTTGGGGTTTAAGGGATTGGATGCACAAGCAGTATTCCCGCTTAGTACAAGTGAAGGCTAGCAAAAGGCTGGGAAGCGACCAACTAGAGAGCGGCAACAGTCATGAACATGCATTAAAATTAATAAACATTGAGTACGAGCATGAGTAGGATATAATCCACCATGAACATAAATATCATGAAGGCTATGTTGATTTGTTTCAACTACATGTGTGAACATGTGCCAAGTCGAGTCACTTAAATCATTCAAAGGAGGATACCACCCCACTATACCACATCACAACCATTTTAATAGCATGTTGGCACGCAAGGTAAACCATTATAACTCATAGCTAATCAAGCATGGCACGAGCAACTATAATCTCTAATTGTCATTGCAAACATGTTTATTCATAATAGGCTGAATCAGGAACGATGAACTAATCATATTTACAAAAACAAGAGAGGTCGAGTTAATACCATCTTTTCTCATCTCAGTCAGTCCATCATATATTGTCATAATTGCCTTTCACTTGCACGACCGAACGATGTCAATAATAATAAGAGTTCACGTGCATTGGACTAAGCTAGAATTTGCGAGCATTCAATAAACAGGAGAAGACGAAGCAATATGGGCTCTTGGTTAAATCAACAATAATGCATGTAAGAGCCACTTCAACAATTTAATTATGGTCTTCTCCTATCGACCCCCAAAGAAAAGAAAAGAAATAAAACTATTTACACGGGAAAGCTCCCAACAAGCAAAAGAAGAACGGGAAATATTTTTGAATTTTCTTTTTAATTATTACTACAGCAAGAAAAGTAAACTAACTAAAAGCTACTACTATTTTTTTGGTTTTTCTTAAGATTTAACAAACACACAAGAAGAAAGCAGGAAAAAGAAAATAAAC
Source organism: Aegilops umbellulata (assembly GCA_032464435.1). NCBI lineage: Eukaryota > Viridiplantae > Streptophyta > Magnoliopsida > Poales > Poaceae > Aegilops > Aegilops umbellulata. The sequence continues at coordinate 327,514,278 of CP136056.1, read as the reverse complement.
TAGCATGGATATTACAGTGAAAAACTATGAGCACCGACATCTAGCAATGAGTATGTGAACATAAATGTAATGTCGGTGGGAAATACGTACTCCCCCAAGCTTAGGCTTTTGGCCTAAGTTGGTTTATTGCCACGGATGGCTTAGCGGATATCCATATTTGTAGTTGGGGTCGTACTGAGATGCAGCGGCTATTGCCTCCTGAGCTGCAGCATGGCGGCGAGCTGCCTCTGCCCTCCTCTAGTACTCATCTGCCTCCTCTCTGGTAATAAAATGTCTTCCTTTTGCCTGATAATCAAAGAAGGCAGGAGCAGGGAGAGTAATACGGACAACACGACGTCTGTCAAAGATTAAGCGATATTGAAGAGGTGATTCATTCCTCTCGACAAACTGATGGTGAACCATAGCATTAAAGTCTAGGTAAGCAGGAGGCAATTCAATATCATCATTACGTATGGTTACACCAAGAAGATCAGCTAAACGGGTTGCATAAATTCCACCGAAGAAATCTCCATTAAATCTATTATGATGCAACCTACATGCAACAATAGCTCCCAAATTATAAGATTTGTCTCCTAACACAGCACTCCTAAGAATACTAAGGTCAGGGACACACATATGACATGCTTCATCTTTACCATTTATGCACCGACCTATGAAGAGAGCAAAATAATGTATAGCAGGAAAATGAATGCTCCCTATGGTAGCTTGTGCTATGTCTCTAGATTCCCCCACAGTTATACTAGCAAGAAAATTTCTAAATTCAGATTTGCGGGGTTCACTAGCACTACCCCAATGTGGAAGTTTGCAAGCAGTAGTAAAATCCTCTAAGTCCATCGTATAAGATTTTTCATAAAGATCAAACAGGACAGTTGGAGAATTGCGTGAAGATGAAAATTCAAACCTCCTCACAAAGGAACTAGTGAGAAAGTGGTACTGGCGACACTTTTCTTCCTCGAAGCTCACAAGATCAGTGTTACACAAATATGTGTTAAATTCTTCCTTGATTCCCGCTTGATCCATAAAGTTTTCTGAAGGCCATTCACAAGGCCGCACTGGAGCGTCCCTTGGTGGTTCATCGTCAGCATCACACATTGCAAGCCTAGGTCCTTGCTTCCTTGAAGAACCACCTTGGTACATTTTTTTAAACATATTTCTTCCTCTAAAAATTTCTGAAAATTTTAGTAACTTCAAATAAAAGTGAATCAAACTCCAAAAAATTGATAGCAACTACTCCTACAAGTGCCTAAAGCCTATATCATGCATTAGAACTACTTGGAACCATATAAATTTGACATGCAAGCTCAAGAACATGGTCACCTGGGCAGCACAAATTTGCAGTGAATAAAGCACTAGAACAAAAACTAATTGGACCAATGGAGGAGTCACATACCAAGGAACAATCCCCCCCCCAAGCAGTTTTGTGAGAGGTGCTTTGAGCAAGGAGATCGAAATCACATCAAAATGAGCTAGAACTCGTGCTTGAGCTGGATAGTGATTTTTTTGGGAGGAAGAAGAAGTGTGTGGGTGCAGGAATAAGTGGAGGGGAGCCACCGTGGGCCCACGAGGCAGGGGGCGCGCCTGTAGGGGTGGGCGCGCCCTGGACCCTCGTGGCCAGGTGCTTGCTCCCCCTGTTGTGTTCTCAGTGCCAGATATTCTCAAATATTCGAAAAAAATCATATTCCATTTTCAGGGCATTTGGAGAACTTTTATTTTCGGGGTATTTTTATATTGCACAGATAAATCAGAAAACAGACAGGAAAATACTATTTTTACTTTATTTCAACTAAATAACAGAAATTAGAAAGAGGATACAGAAGGTTGTGCCTTCTAGTTTCATCCATCTCATGCTCATCAAAAGGAATCCACTAACAAGGTTGATCAGGTCTTCTTAACAAACACATTCCGAATAACATGGAACCAGAGAAATTTCGAATAACACTATATTACCTCAACGGGGATATGCACATCCCCTATAATAAGAATATCATATTTCTTCTTGACAGTAGGGAGAGGAAATTCAAAACCTCCAAAAATAATCAATGGAATTTTTCCAATAGAGTTGATACTATGAACTTGAGGTTGTTTCCTCAAAAAGTGTACCGTATGCTCATTACCATTAACATGAAAAGTGACATTGCCTTTGTTGCAATCAATAACAGCCCCTGCAGTATTCAAAAAGGGTCTTCCAAGAATAATAGACATACTATCGTCCTCGGGAATATCAAGAATAACAAAGTCCGTTAAAATAGTAATGTTTGCAACTACAACAGGCACATCCTCACAGATACCGACAGGTATAGCAGTTGATTTATCAGCCATTTGCAAAGATATTTCAGTAGGTGTCAACTTATTCAAATCAAGTCTACGATATAAATAGAGAGGCATAACACTAACACCGGCTCCAATATCACATAAAGCAGTTTTAACATAGTTTCTTTTAATGGAGCATGGTATAGTGGGTACTCCTGGATCTCCTAGTTTCTTAGGTATTCCACCCTTAAAAGTATAATTAGCAAGCATGGTGGAAATTTCAGATTCCGGTATCATTCTTTTCTTTGTAACAATTTCTTTCATGTACTTAGGATAAGGATTCATTTTGAGCATACCAGTTAATCGCATACGCAAAAAGATAGGTCTAATCATTTCAGCAAAGCGCTCAAAATCCTCATCATCCTTTTTCTTGGATGGTTTGGGAGGAAAAGGCATGGGTTTCTGAATCCATGGCTCCCTTTCTTTACCGTGTTTCCTAGCACCAAAGTCTCTCTTATCATAACGTTGATTCTTTGTTTGTGGGTTATCAAGATCAACAGCAAGTTCAATTTCTACATCATTATCATTACTAGGTTGAGCATCAACATGAACATCATCATTAACATTTTCACTTGGTTCATGTTCATTACCAGATTGTGTTTCAGCATCAGAAATAGAAATATCATTTGGATTCTCAGATGGTTCAGTAATAGGTTCACTAGAAGCATGCAAAGTCCTATCATTTTTCTTTTTCTTCCTTTTAGAAGGACTAGGTGCCTCAATATTATTTCTCTGAGAATCTTGTTCAATTCTCCTAGGGTGGCCTTCAGGATACAAAGGTTCCTGAGTCATTCTACCAGTTCTAGTAGCCACTCTAACAGCATAGTCATTTTCTTACTATTCAATTCATTGAGCAAATCATTCTGAGCTTTAAGTACTTGTTCTACTTGAGTGGTAACCATAGAAGCATGTTTACTAATGATTTTAAGTTCACCTTTAACTCTAGACATATAATCACCCAAGTGTTCAAGCGTATCGGAATTGTATTTCAATTGTCTACCAAAATAAGCATTGAAGTTTTCTTGTTTGACAATAAAATTATCAAACTCTTCTAAGCATTGTCTAGCAGACTTATAGTGGGGAATATCACCTTCATCAAATCTATAGAGAGAATTTACCTTTACTACCTGTGTTGGGTTATCAAGACCGTGAATTTCTTCAATAGGTGATGGATTAAGATCATATGTTTCTTCAACAGGCGGTAAATTAAGACCATGTATTTCTTCAATAGGAGGTAAATTCTTAACATCTTCAGCTTTTATACCTTTTTATTTCATAGATTTCTTTGCCTCTTGCATATCTTCAGGACTGAGAAATAGAACACCTCTCTTCTTCAGAGTTGGTTTAGGAATAGGCTCAGGAATTGGCTCAGGAAGTGTCCAATTATTTTCATTAGTCAACATATTATTCAATAGAATTTCAGCTTCATCTGGTGTTCTTTCCCTGAAAACAGAACCAGCACAACTATCCAGGTAATCTCTGGAAGCGTCGGTTAGTCCATTATAAAAGATATCAAGTATTTCATTTTTCTTAAGAGGGTGATCAGGCAAAGCATTAAGTAATTGCAGAAGCCTCCCCCAAGCTTGTGGGAGACTCTCTTCTTCAATTTGCACGAAATTATATGTATCCCTTATAGCAGCTTGTTTCTTATGAGCAGGGAAATATTTAGCAGAGAAGTAATAAATCATATCCTGGGGACTACACACACAACCAGTATCAAGAGAATTAAACCATATCTTAGCATCACCCTTTAATGAGAACGGAAATATTTTAAGGATATAAAGGTAGCGAGATTTCTCATCATTAGTGAGTAGGGTGGCTATATCATTTATTTTAGTAAGATGTGCCACAACAGTTTCATATTCATAGCCATAGAAAGGATCGGATTCAACCAAAGTAATTATATCAGGATCAACAGAGAACTCATAATCCTTATTAGTAACACAGATAGGTGAAGTAGCAAAAGCAGGGTCAGGTTTCATTCTAGCGTTAAGAGATTGCTGCTTCATTTAGTTAATAACCTCTTGAGCTCGTATCTATCATTGCAAGCTAAAATAGCTATAACAGCTTCTTTTTCCAAAACATAACCCTCAGGAACAACAGGCAATTCATATTTATTAGGGGGAGAGTCTTCATCATCACTTTCATTAATATTATCATTTTCAATAATTTCATTCTCTCTAACCCTAGCAAGTTGTTCATCAAGAAAGTCACCAAGTGGCACAGTAGTATCAAGCATAGAAGCAGTTTCATCATAAGTATCATGCATAGCAGAAGTGGCACCATCAATAACATGCGACATATCAGAACGAATAGCAGAAGCAGGTTTAGGTGTCGTAAGCTTACTCAAAACAGAAGGTAAATCAAGTGCAGAGCTAGATGGCAGTTCCTTACCTCCCCTCGTAGTTGAGGGATAAATTGTTGTTTTAGCGTCTTTCAAGTTCTTCATAATGACCATCAGATATAAATCCCAAGTGACTCAAAGAATAGAGCTATGCCGGCAACAGCGCCAGAAAATAGTCTTGATAACCCACAAGTATAGGGGATCACAACAGTTTTCGAGGGTAGACTATTCAACCCAAATTTATTGATTCGGCACAAGGGGAGCCAAAGAATATTCTCAAGTATTAGCAGTTGAGTTGTCAATTCAACCACACCTGGATAACTTAGTATCTGTACCAAAGTATTTAGTAGCAAAGTAATATGGAAGTAACGGTAACGGTAGCAAAAGTAATATTTTTGGGTTTTGTAGTGATTGTAACAGTAGCAATGGAAAAGTAAATAAGCAAAGAACATTATGTGAAAAGCTCGTAGGCATTGGATCGGTGACGGAGAATTGTGACGGATGTGGTTCATCATGTAACAATCATAACATAGGGTGACACAGAACTAGCTCCAATTCATCAATGTAATGTAGGCATGTATTCCGAATATAGTCATACGTGCTTATGGAAAAGAACTTGCATGACATCTTTTGTCCTACCCTCCCGTGGCAGCGGGGTCCTAGCGGAAACTAAGGGATATTAAGGTCTCCTTTTAATAGAGTACCAGACCAAAGCATTAACACATAGTGAATACATGAACTCCTCAAACTACGGTCATCACCGGGAGTGGTCCCGATTATTGTCACTTCGGGGTTGCCAGATCATAACACATAGTAGGTGACTATAGACTTGCAAGATAGGATCAAGAACTCACATATATTCATGAAAACATAATAGGTTCAGATCTGAAATCATGGCACTCGGGCCCTAGTGACAAGCATTAAGCATAGCAAAGTCATAGCAACATCAATCTCATAACATAGTGGATACTAGGGATCAAACCCTAACAAAACTAACTCGGTTACATGATAAATCTCATCCAACCAATCACCGTCCAGCAAGCCTACGATGGAATTACTCACGCACGGCGGTGAGCATCATGAAATTGGTGATGGAGGATGGTTGATGATGACGACGGCGATGGATTCCCCTCTCCGGAGCCCCGAACGGACTCCAGATCAGCCCTCCTGAGAGGTTTTAGGGCTTGGCGGCGGCTCCGTATCGTAAAACATGATGAATCCTTCTCTCTGGTTTTTTTCTCCCCGAAAGTGAATATATGGAGTTGGAGTTGAGGTCGGTGGAGCGTCAGGGGGCCCACGAGGCAGGGGGGCAGGCGCGCCCCCACCCTCGTGGACAGGGTGTGGGCCCCCTGACGTGGATTTTTCGTCCAGTATTTTTAATATTTTCCAAAAAGATGTTCTGTGGAGTTTCAGGTCATTCCGAGAACTTTTGTTTCTACACATAAATAACACCATGGAAAGTCTGCTGAAAACAGTGTCAGTCCGGGTTAGCTCCATTCAAATCATGCAAGTTAGAGGCCAAAACAAGGGCAAAAGTGTTTGGAAAAGTAGATACGACGGAGACGTATCAGGCACGCTTAGGTGGGTTGTGCCCACCTAGTGGGCCCCCTCTGGTACTTATTGGCTCCAATATTTCTTATATATTCCATAAAAAATCCCCGTAAAGTTTCAGCTCATTTGGAGTTGTGCGGAATAGGTGGCCTAACGTAGCTTTTCCAGGTCCAGATTTCCAGCTGTCGGAATTCTCCCTTTTTGTGTGTACCTTGCATATTATGATAGAAAAGGCATTAGAATTACTCCAAAAAGCATTATTATGCATAAAAACATTATAAATAACAGTAGGAAAACATGATGCAAAATGGACGTATCAAGTAGTCTTTGTAGACCTACGGGGTCGTAGTTAGTAGCTAAATGGCTTCCTCTCTCTCTTTTGATTCTCAATAAGTGGTCTCTTGGAGATCCATACGATGTAACTCTTTTTGCGGTGTGTTTGTTGGGATCCGATGAACTTTGAGTATGATCAGATCTATCTTTTTATCCATGAAAGTTATTTGAGTCTTCTTTAATCTCTTATATGCATGATTGCTTATAGCCTCGTATTTCTTCTCCGATATTTGGGTTTTGTTTGGCCAACTTGATATATTTACTTGCAATGGGAAGAGGTGCTTTGTGATGGGTTTGATCTTACGGTGCTTGATCCTAGTGACAGAAGGGGAACCGACACGTATGTATTGTTTCTATTAAGGATAACAAGATGGGGTCTATTTCTACATAAATAGATCTTGTCTACATCATGTCATCGTTCTTATTGCATTACTCCATTTCTCCATGAACTTAATACACTAGATGCATGCTGGATAGCGGTCGATGTGTGGAGTAATAGCAGTAGATGTAGGCAAGAGTCGGTCTACTAATCTTGGACGTGATGCCTATATAAGGATCATTGCCTAGATATTGTCATGATTATTTGAAGTTCTATCAATTGCTCAACAGTAATTCGTTTACCCACCGTTTGCTATTTTTCTCGAGAGAAGCCACTAGTAAAATCTACGGCCCCCGGGTCTCTTCTTTATTATATTTGCCTTCACGATCTATTTTTATTTGCTTTTATTTTTAGATCTATTAAACCAAAAATACAAAAAAAACTTGTTGCACTTTACTTTATTTGACAATCTATCTATCAATTTATTACAAATTTCCCATGTCCACTTGCCAATTTCTGGCGCCGTTGACCGAAAGGGATTGACAACCCCTTTAATACATCGGGTTGCAAGTATTTGTTATTTGTGTGCAGGTGCCGTTCATGTAGTGTTGCGTGGTTCTCCTACTGGTTCGATAACCTTGGTCTCATCACCGAGGGAAATACATACCGTTGTTGTGCTGCATCATCCCTTCCTCTTTGGGGAAATACCGACGTAGTTCAAGCAAACATCACCAGGCAAAGCCACAAACAAAATATTCCTCTCCCAGGCTAGACTGTCCAGGCACAAAACTTAGATTTTCCAGGCACAACCTGAGTCCTTGGTAAATCTCACGAGTGCTCTTTTTTTAAAAGCATCCCACCAGGTCAGTAATAAATTTTGAATCCAAATATCCAATGGATGTCAGATTTTTAGGCATGTCAAATCAAACATTTTTTCATGACAAATCGAACAACAGTTTAGTTAGCGAATCCGCCTCCATTCATTTGTGTGTCACACTCCCATCAATATAAATTGTCATGAAAAACGTTTGATTTGCCATGCCTAAAATTTGACGCCATATTTTTTAGCATTTTCGTATTTTTTTGTATTTCCAAATGGCCTTTTTTGCAGCCCCTAGAAAAAACATCCCCAATGTGTGACAAGACACATGGATCTAATTTGTCAACGAGATATATCTATCTCACTCAAGACCACAACAGAGAACCAAGTGCGAGGTGGTCGGGGGCGGTGGCTGATACGTCCGTTTTCATCACGTTTTTATGTTGATATTTATTGCATTATGGATTGCTATTTCACATTATGGTACAATACTTACGCCTTTTCTCTCTTGTTTGACAAGATTTACATGAAGAGGGTGAATGCCCGCAGCTGAAATTCTGGACCGGAAATAAGCAAATCTGAGATACCTATTCCGCACAACTCCAAATGTCTTCAAACTTGATAGAGGCAAAGGTGTCCCGTCTTTCGATGAGATGGTGGCTATCGTTTTTGAGGAAGTCGACTTCGATGATCCGACTACGAACGTGCAAGGACCTCACGCCTTAGCAATCGCTAAACCAACTCTGAGAGGTTATTCACCACGCCGGAGCACGATCAACCTAACCACGAAGGTCTGTTTCCTGCAGGTAAACGAAGAACAAGCAAGAAACTAAGATTGCAATCTGGATATTGCGAATATAAGAGAAAAGCTTTATTAATCAAGGTGGGGTTCTGTGATGCCTTTGTCTGGTCGTTGAACACAAACGAAGTACACGAAGTTGCAGCTATGGCAAACTTTAATCTAAACAAAACCCAAAGTCAAAACGTCGCCCTAAGGGCTGTATATATGGAGGAAGAGGGGGTAATTTCGTGGCCCTTGAGGGAGGGGTCCGAAACCAACCCTAACTCTTGTTTACCCACACATACGGACTCTAAAAACAGCCTATATTAAGTATTTCAAAATTACATGGGCCTGGCCCAATAATAAGGTGACGCAGCAGCTAGAATAGCCTCTGGACGAATATTATGAAGTGGCATCTTGTATATTTCGTCCAGGCTTCATGCACTCATTATGGTGGCGTCAAAGTCCTGAAATCATCACTTGAAACTCTGTTCTTGTTTCCCTTGCGCATGCCATCAACTCCATGCTTGTTCTTGCTCCAATGTTCATCCTTCTCCAAACTAGGCCCTTCATTTGTAAGAAAAACAAATATATCCAATTTAGGAAGCATCATATTCTCATGAACATTAGAATCATTACCAAGAAACGGAAGTACCTGGTAATTTAATTGGCGTGCGCGAGCTCTAGTAATCGGTCTAGTATGTATAGTAGCAGGGGCTGGGGGTGTAACAATGGTATTGATGTCCTCATCATCCTCCCCTTCTTGAAGTGAAGTCTTCCTCGACGGAAGCTCATCTTCCTCACCCAAATAAGGCTTCAAATCTGCAATGTTAAAAGTGGGACTAACCCCAAAATCTGCAGGCAGCTCAAGTTTATGTGCATTATCATTTATTTTCTCTAACACCTTAAAAGGACCATCAGCACATGGCATTAGCTTTGATTTGCGCAAATCAGGAAATCTATCCTTACGCAAATGTAACCAAAAAAGATCTCCAGGTGCAAACACAGCATGTTTTCTACCCTTATCTCCCGCAAGTTTATATTTAGCATTCATACGCTCAATGTTTTTCTTAGTTAACTCATGCATTTTTAAAATCAATTCAGCACGTTGTTTAGCATCAAAATTAACCTTCTCCGAAGATGGAAGAGGCAACAAATCAATAGGTGCACGAGGTAGGAAACCATGCACAATTTCAAAGGGGCACATCTTAGTAGTAGAATGCAATGAACGATTATAAGCAAATTCAATATGAGGCAAGCATTCTTCCCACATTTTCTTATTATTCTTCAAAACAGCCCTGAGCATAGTTGACAATGTTCTATTTACTACTTCAGTTTGTCCATTAGTTAGGGGGTGACAAGTAGTACTAAAAAGCAGTTTAGTCCCCAACTTATCCCATAAACATCTCCAAAAGTGGCTAAGAAATTTAGTATCATGATCTGAAACAATAGTATTTGGCACACCATGCAAGCGAATAATTTCACGAAAGAACAAATCAGCAACACTAACAGCATCATCGCTTTTATGACATGGTATAAAGTGTGCCATTTTCGAAAACCTATCCACGACAACAAATACGCTATCCCTCCCCTTCTTTGTTCGAGGTAAACCTAAAACAAAGTCCACAGATATATCCTCCCAAGGAACACTAGGTACAGGCAAAGGCATATATAAACCATGAGGATTGAGTCGTGACTTAGCTTTTTGACATGTAGTGCAGCGAGCAACAAAATGCTCAATGTCCCGTCTCATCTTTGGCCAAAAGAAATGTGTAGCAAGTATATCCTCCGTCTTCTTCACACCAAAGTGTCCCATTAGTCCTCCTCCATGCGCCTCCTGCAACACAAAAGACGAATGGAGCTAGCTGGAATGCATAGCTTGTTAGCACGAAACACAAATCCATCGTTAACGACGTACTTGTTCCATGTTCTACCTTCTTTACAATTCTGCAATACATCTTTAAATTCAGCATCATGCATATATTGATCTTTGATGGTCTCCAAACCAAATATTTTAAATTCAAGTTGTGAAAGCATAGCATAACGACGAGACAATGCATCAGCAATAACATTTTCTTTACCCTTCTTGTGTTTAATGACATAACGGAAAGTCTCAATGAATTCAACCCATTTAGCATGTCTACGGTTCAGTTTTCCTTGACTTTTAATGTGTTTCAAAGATTCATGATCAGAATGTATAAGGTCTGAACAAGAGCATATAATTCTTTATCATAAGTAGAATAGTTTAGACTAGGCCCACTCAATTTTTCAGAAAAGTATGCAACAGGTTTGCCATCTTGTAATAACACACCTCCTAATCCAATTCCACTAGCATCACATTCAAGCTCAAAAGTCTTATTAAAATCAGGAAGTTGGAGTAAAGGAGCATGTGTCAACTTATCTTTCAATACCGTGAAGGCTTCTTCCTGTGCGGTACCCCAAACAAAAGGCACATCCTTCTTTGTAAGCTCATTGAGAGGTGCAGCAATGGTGCTAAAATCTCTCACAAAACGCCTATAAAAACCAGTGAGTCTAAGAAAACTCCTCACTTGTGTGACCGTTTTTGGGCTGCGGCCAACTCTCAAGAGCTTCAATCTTGGCTTTATCAACTTCAATTCCCTATGGAGTAACAACATAGCCAAGAAAAAATACTCGGTCGGTGCAAAAGGTGCACTTCCCAAGGTTACCAAACAAACGTGCATCATGTAGAGCAATAAAAACAACACGTAAATGTTCCAAATGTTCTTCCAAAGATTTGCTATAAATCAGTATATCATCAAAATAGACTACCACAAATCGTCCAATGAAAGCACGTAAAACTTCGTTCATTAGTCTCATGAAAGTACTAGGTACATTAGTTAACCCAAAAGGCATGACTAACCACTCATATAAACCAAACTTAGTTTTAAAAGCTGTTTTCCATTCATCTCCCAATTTCATACGAAATTGATGGTATCCACTATGCAAATCAACTTTGGAGATGTAGAGCCACTCAATTCATCAAGCATATCATCTAGCCTAGGAGTAGGATGACGATAACGAATAGTTCCCTATTATTAATGCCTCTACAATCAACACACATACGCGACGTACCATCCTTTTTAGGCACTAGTATAATAGGAACAACACAAGGACTAAGAGATTCGCGTATATAACCTTTGTCGAGCAGCTCCTGTACTTGACGCATAATCTCCTTCGTCTCCTCTGGATTGGTACGGTATGGTGCACGGTTGGGTAGCGATGCACTGGGAATTAAGTCAATCTGATGCTCAATCCCTCGAATAGGTGGTAATCCCGGTGGCACGTCTTGTGGAAAGACGTCAGAGAACTCCTACAAAATGTTAGTAACAGCAGGAGGCAAAGAGGAAGGCATGTCCTCAAATGAAAATAATGCCTCTTTGCACACAAAAGCATAGCAAACAGATTTGCTAAAATCTAGCTCATCAATATCAGATTTGGTGGCAAGTAGACATGCACTTTTCAATTTAATTTCAGAAGCAACACTAGATGGTTTATTATTAGGTTTCATTTGGTGCTCAAATTCTTTTGCCACAATCTGATTTTCACTCTTATTTTTCTCCTGTTTTGCTTTATTAGCTCTATTAATATCATCTTTCAAAATGGAATCAGGAGTCATAGGAAGCAAAGTAATATGGTTATCCTTATGAACAAGAGTATACTGATTATTTCTACCATGGTGTACAGAAATTTTATCAAATTGCCATGGTCTACCAAGTAATAAGGAACAAGCTTGCATGGGTACCACATCACAATCAACATAATCAGCATATGTAGAGATACTAAAATGCACACGAACAGTACGTGTTACCTTAACCTTGCCGCTGTTATTGAACCATTGGATGTAGTAAGGATGTGGGTGTGGTCTTGTGGTGAGAGATAGCTTCTCCACCATCTCCATGCTAGCCAAGTTGTTTCAGCTCCCTCCATCTATGATGACGTGAACAAAACTTTCCTTCACAACTCCCTTTGTATGGAACAAATTATGCCTATGATTTTGCTCAACTTGTGTGACCTGCACACTCAAAACACGTTGAGCCACTAAACATTCATACCTGTCAGCGTCTTCAGGAGCCATGTATTGCGTCTCATGATCAGAATCATCTCCACCGTGTTCTTCACGTGTAATAAGAGCCAAAGTATCCTCATCATAGTCACTAGCGGACTCATACCCACCATCCTCAGTAGCAATCATCACACACTGAGATTTGCATTCTCTCGCATAATGACCTCTTCCCTTACAACGACGACAAATAATATCACTTGTGTGCCATGTTGATGCCATGGAAGAAGAAGAGCTCTGTGCAGGCCCGGCAGGTGTGCTCTTGGCAGATAGTGGTGGTTGTGCCTGCTTTCTTGTATCACGGTTGGAGATGGCACTTGATGAAGGTGCTAGTGCAGTGGAAGTAGAGGATGCACGTGGTGTCCATGATGAAGGTCTACCTACAGAAAAGTGAGTTCACGCCAATGTCTGTCGATCCTGCACTTCACATTCAGCTTTACAAGCAAGATGGAATAAACGAGTGATATTATTATACTCCTTATACTCTAGAATGGTCTGAATGTCTCTATTTAATCCACTCATAAAACGTGCAAGCATAGCTTCATTCTCCTCAACAATACCACATCTAATCATGCCATTTTGTAATTCCTGATAATATTCTTCTACATAATTTTTCCTTGTCTTAAACGCTGCAATTTTTTGAGCAATTCACGTTGATAATATGGTGGAACCCAACGAGTACGCATAGCAGTTTTCAAAGCAGCCCAAGTAGCTGGAATAGGATATAATCTACAATGTTCAGACCACCAAACACATGCAAAGCTAGTGAAAGCACAAACAGCAGCAGGAACACGTCTCTCCTCAGGATATTGTAAACATGTAAACGGTTGTTCAGTTTCTAACTCCCAAGTAAGATATATATCAGGAACATATCTACCCTCAAATGGTGGAATATTCAATTTCAATTTAGGGAGATGGTCAGGCTCTCGTACCTGAGGTGGTAGTGCATCCCTACCATTGCGATTATTTGCATGTGGACGACCTGGTGTTGGTGGTTGCACGTAGTTCTAATTTTGATCAACCTCATCCTCGTAATCGCCTGCATAATCGTTATCCTCCTCGGCACCAACAGCAGCAGTAGCAGGAGCCAAAGAAGCATCAACAACAGGTACAGCAGCTCCAGAAGTTTGACCATCCTTAATAGGAACACGCTTCGCTCGTCCGAACTGATTCGGAAGGGGGCGTTGTTGTTGTCGTTGTAGAGGTGCGACAGGTGCAACCGGCGGTGGTGGTGGAAAACACAAAAGCAATTCAGCAAACTTGTTATCAAGCTTTGTTTCGAATGTCTTCTCCATGCCATATATCTTCTCCATGGCCTCTTCAAATCTTCTTAGCACATCTTGCACCTGTCCACTCATAATTTGCTGAAACTTATCATGAAGCTCCTTGTTCGTCAAGTTCTCCCAGTCAGTCTCGTCGGCGTGTGATCCTGCCATGGTTAGCAGCAATAGAAACACAAAAGAATATGATCCTACAGGCTACTAACAAGTGGTGGTGGTGGGTGTCACAAATTTGTCAAGCAAATCTCAAATTCTTACCAGTTCTTACCCAGCAGCAGGCGGTGATCAGCAACCGTTGTAGTCAAAAACTCTCAAAGCTTGGATAGAGCGATTACCAGGGAGAGTCAAACGCACGACGTAGATGTATGTGGAGCTAGGAAGGCTTATAATATGGTAGCAAAAAGGGTCAGCAATAATCAAATCAGAGATGCAAAGTTGGATAAACGCTCAACGACGGTAGCAAAAAGGGAAAAGCACACGCTGGAATTATTTTTTTCGCTCTATTTTTTTTTTGCGCTCCTCTTTTTTTTGCAAAAAATCACTATAATGGCGAGTGTCTCAAAACTCTTCAAGTCAAAATGACAGGATGGGCACGAAATTTTTTTTGCCTACTTTTTTGGGAATCAGGGCAGCGACGACGAAAAATCACTATGATGGCACGTGGCTCAAAAGACTCAGAAAAGCCTAAAAATAGGATAGGGAAAAAATATTTTTGGTCACCGAAATTTTGGCCTAAAAACTGCCCGGGGGTCCAGACCTTTTTTTTTCGAAACCTACTCAGGCAAGGAAACACGAATCGGAAAATAGATGGATCTCGAAAAGAAACCTAATATGAGAAGAACTCGGATTGGTGGTGGATATATGATGGTAATATATGGCAGCGGTGGTGGTATATGGTAGCGATGGTGGCATATGGCTACAGATTGGTGGTGGTATATGGATACAGATCGGTGGCGGATAAGCGGTGGTGGTAGATGGCAGGAGTGATGACGATGGTGCGGCGGCGACGTGACAACTTGTGAATAGAACTCGAAACTCTAAGGGAAACTAGACGCTAAGACCAGCAACTTGACACGACGATGCAACCGCAAATTCAACAAAGCAAAATACTGAAAAGACTATGCAAAGGCTCAGACTGGTTCAGATATGATGAACTAACCCTATTTTTTGGCTTTTTCATGGATTGTAGGTATGAAGAACAGACTCGATCTAAACTATGAAAAACTGTAAAATCTCACCGAGCAACCTGGAAATCTGATACCACTTGATAGAGGCAAAGGTGTTCCGTCTTTCGATGAGATGGTGGCTATCGTTTTGGAGGAAGTCGACTTTGACGATCCGACTACGAACGTGCGAGGACCTCGCGCCTTAGAAATCGCTAAAACAACTCCGAGAGGTTATTGACCACGCCGGAGCACGATCAACCTGACCACGAAGGTCTGTTTCCTGCAGGCAAAGGAAGAACAAGCAAGAAACTAAGATTGCAATCTGGATATTGTGAATATAAGAGGAAAGCTTTATTGATCAAGGTGGGGTTCTGTGACGCCTTTGTCTGGTCGTTGAACACAAACGAAGTACGCGAAGTTGCAGCTATGGCAAACTTTAGTCTAAACAAAACCCAAAGTTTAAACGTCGCCCTAAGGGCTATATATATGGAGGAAGAGGGGGAATTTCGTGGCCCTTGAGGGAGGGGTACGAAACCAACTCTAACTCTTGTTTCCCCACACATACGGACTCTAAAAACATCCTATATTAAGTATTTCGAAATTACATGGGCCTGGCCCAATAATAAGGTGACGCAGCAGCTAGAATAGCCTCTGGACAAATATTATGAAGTGGCATCTTGTATATTTCGTCCAAGGCTTCATGCACTCATTATGGTGGCTTCAAAGTCCTGAAATCATCACTTGAAACTCCGTTCTTGTTTCCCTTGCGCATGCCATCAACTCCATGCTTGTTCTTGCTCCAATGTTCATCCTTCTCCAAGCTAGGCCCTTCATTTGTAAGCAAAACAAATATATCCAATTTAGGCAGCATCATATTCTCATGAACATTAGAATCATTACCAAGAAACGAAAGTACCTGGTAATTTAATTGGCGTGCGCGAGCTCTATTAATCGGTCCAGTATGTATAGTAGCAGGGGCTGTGGGTGTAACAATGGTATTGATGTCCTCATCAAAACTTTATGGAGAATTGTTTTGGAATATATAAAAAATTGGATGAAGAATTAACAGAAGGGGACCCACCAGGTGGCCACAAGCCTGGGGGCGCGCCCTGTCCCCCGGGGCGCGCCTCCCGAGCTTGTGGGCCCCCTGGCCAGCCCCCGGTGTCCATCTTCTGCTATATGAAGGGTTTTTACCTAGAAAAATTCATAAGAAGCTTTCGGGATGAAGCGTCGTAGTCTCGAGGCGGAACCTAGGCATAAGCAATCTAGGACTCTGACGGAGCTATTCGGCCGGGGAAACTTCCCTCTGGGAGGGGGAAATCGAAGCCATCGTCATCACCAACGATCCTCTCATCGAGGGAGGGGCAATCATCATCAACATCTTCACCAACACCATCTCCTCTCAAACCCTAGTTCATCTCTTGTATTCAATCTTTGTCTCAAAACCTCAGATTGGTACATGTGGGTTGCTAGCAGTGTTGATTACTCCTTATAGCTGATACTAGTTGGTTTATTTGGCGGAAGATCATATGTTCATATCCTTAATGATATTTATTACCCCACTGATCTTGAACATGAATATGTGAGTAGTTACATTTGTTCCTGAGGACATGGGAGAAGTCTTGTTATAAGTAATCATGTGAATTTGGTATTGTTTGATATTTTGATGAGATGTATGTTGTCTTTCATCTAGTGGTGTTATATGAACGTCGACTACATGACACTTCACCATGATTTGGGCCTAGGGGAAGGCATGGGGAAGTAATAAGTAGATGATGGGTTGCTAGAGTGACATAAGCTTAAACCCTAGTTTATGCGTTGCTTCGTAAGGGGCTGATTTGGATCCACATGTTTCATGCTATGGTTAGATTTGTTTTAATTTTTCTTTCGTAGTTGCGGGTGTTTGCGAGAGGGTTAATCATAAGTGGGAGGCTTGTCCAAGTAAGGACAGCACCCGAGCACCAGTCCACCCACATATCAAGTTATCAAAGTAACGAACGAATCATATGAGCATGATGAAAACTAACTTGACGATAATTCCCATGTGTCCTTGGAGCGCTTTGCTTTATATAAGAGTTTGTCTAGGCTTATCCTTTGCTACAAAAATGACTGGGCCACCTTTGCTACACTTGTTACTTGTTACCCGTTACGAATTATCTTACTACCAAACTATCTGTTACAATAATTTCAGTGCTTGCAGAAAAAACCTTGCTGAAACCCATTTGCCATTTCCTTCTGCTCCTCATTGGGTTCGACACTCTTACTTATCGAAAGGACTGCGATTGATCCCCCATACTTGTGGGTCATCAGTGGCAGCGACAATAACTGCGATGGCGACGACAATGGCGGCGTCGACGACAACAGCAATGATGGTGACATTGATGGCAGCGGTGGTGGCTTGATGACGTGGCGTGGGCCCATGGTGTTGGGTGTTTTCTTGGTAATCACAAGAAATTATTGAGATCTTGAGATAGTGAAGGCTTAAGTGAAGACATATGAAGATTGTGAGTGACTGGCGGGATGTCAATCACCTTCTTCCTTTCTTCTTCTCCCTCCCTTCCCTGCTTCCTCCTAGCTCCTACGTCAAATCCTTCTCTATTTTTAGGGATCAACTAGAGTTGACCTTATACTTCCCTAAAAGAATTTTCTAGCATAGAGTCAATAATTTTGCATAAACCCTTTGGGAGCAAGAAGGGTGTTTCCTATGTGGCGCCCCTTGCGACAGTTACAGGCACCCGCGCAAACGGGCGCACCCCCCATCTCTCATCGATGTTGTAAGAGTTGAACCTTTTACCTTTTTCTGTTAATTTTGCAAAAATGGGTGCAGCCAAATTCGAACTCCAGACCTATTATACCAGGGACATCACTGGTAACTAGAAGTTTACTATCTTGCAGTTTTATTTCGCATGAAAACCCTTACGGTTATCTCCTCACATTTATCGAGGATCCGTTCTTCTCAATTGTTCATGTGTCTCACAAAATTCTTCTGAATACTTTTCAATCTTTCAAAAATCCTCTGCAGCCGGTTACTCTTGAAATTCTTGCCTGCTTGCATTATGGTTAATTTCATATGACTAGTAATCTTCGTTAATATCCCTTGTCTTAGCCATTTTGAGCCTATTGATTCAATGTGTGCGTATGCACGCAGTCATCAGGTTATCCTTTTTAAAATTATCTTTTCGGCTCAGACGGCATTCCGGGCATGAGTTGGTTCTCGGCAATTCAAACCTTTATTGATTGTCCAACTAAGTGTTTTCAACTTGTCCATCCTTGATCAGAGCGTCTGCTTCCGATCCCTTGTTTTAGAAACCATAAATTCTTTCTATTTAAGCATCAGACTAATAAGGTGATTCTTGGATTTGATGCCTCTACATTCTTTCTTCCTCTGAGTGAGTACCGATACTCACATCAGCCCCGTTGCGGATCGCCAGATCCATTGTTGGATTGTTATCCGACAGTATCCTTCATATTCGATCACCTTGTGAGTTCTTCCCCTGATACATAATGCCTTTGGTAAATTGTATCCTCTGCTTGGCCAACCATGCTTGATGTCTACTACACAACCTTCTTCTTGTAGACGTTGTTGGGCCTCCAAGTGCAGAGGTTTGTAGGACAGTAGCAAATTTCCCTCAAGTGGATGACCTAAGGTTTATCAATCCGTGGGAGGCGTAGGATGAAGATGGTCTCTCTCAAACAACCCTGCAACCAAATAACAAAGAGTCTCTTGTGTCCCCAACACACCCAATACAATGGTAAATTGTATAGGTGCACTAGTTCGGCGAAGAGATGGTGATACAAGTGCAATATGGATGGTAGATATAGGTTTTTGTACACTGAAAATATAAAAACAGCAAGGTAACAAGTGGTAAAAGTGAGCGTAAACGGTATTGCAATGATAGGAAACAAGGCCTAGGGTTCATACTTTCACTAGTGCAAGTTCTCTCAACAATAATAACATAATTGGATCATATAACTATCCCTCAACATGCAACAAAGAGTCACTCCAAAGTCACTAATAGTGGAGAACAAACGAAGAGATTATGGTAGGGTACGAAACCACCTCAAAGTTATTCTTTCCAATCAATCCGTTGGGCTATTCCTATAAGTGTCACAAACAGCCCTAGAGTTCGTACTAGAATAACACCTTAAGATACAAATCAACCAAAACCCTAATGTCACCTAGATACTCCAATTTCACCTCAAGTATCCGTGGGCATGATTATACGATATGCATCACAAAATCTCAATTCATCTACTCAAACCAACACATAGAACCTCAAAGAGTGCCCCAAAGTTTCTACCGGAGAATCACGACGAAAACGTGTGCCAACCCCTATGCATAGGTTCATGGGCGGAAACCGCAAGTTGATCACCAAAACATACATCAAGTGAATCACGTGATATCCCATTGTCACCACAGATACGCACGGCAAGACATACATCAAGTGTTCTCAAATCTTTAAAGACTCAATCCGTTAAGATAACTTCAAAGGGAAAACTCAATCCATTACAAGAGAGAAGAGGGGGAGAAGAAACATAAGATCCAACTATAATAGCAAAGCTCGCGATACATCAAGATCATGCCAAATCAAGAACACGAGAGAGAGATAGATCAAACACATAGCTACTCGTACATACCCTTAGCCCCGAGGGTGAACTACTCCCTCCTCGTCATGGAGAGCGCCGGGATGATGAAGATGGCCACCGGTGAGGGTTCCCCCCTCTGGCAGGGTGCCGGAACAAGGTCCCGAGAGGTTTTTGGTGGTTACAGAGGCTTGCGGCGGCGGAACTCCCGATCTAATCTCTGTTCTGGAAGTTCTGCGATACGTAGGTATATATGGGTGAAAGGGGTACGTCGGTGGACCGAAGGGGGGGCACGAGGCAGGGGGGCGCGCCCCCCACCCTCGTGGGCACCTCCCTTCTTCCCTGACGTGCACTCCAAGCCCATCCGGTAGGTTTCCTTCCAAAAATAACTTCTCTAGTTGATTTCGTTCCGTTTCAACTTCGTTTGATATTCCTTTTCTTCGAAACACTGAAATAGGCATAAAACAACAAATCTGGGATGGGCCTCCGGTTAATAGGTTAGTCCCAAAAATAATATAAAAGTGGATAATAAAGCCCAATATTGCCCAAAACAGTAGATAATATAGCATGGAGCAATCAAAAATTATAGATACGTTGGAGACGTATCAAGCATCCCCGAGCTTAATTCCTACTCTTCTTCGAGTAGGTAAATGATAAAAAAGATAATTTTTGATGTGGAATGCTAGTTGGCATAATTTCAATATAACTCTTCTTACTTGTGATATGAATATTCAGATCTGAAAGATTCAAGACAAAAGTTCATATTGACATAAAAATAATAATACTTCAAGCATACTAACAAAGCAATTATGTCTTCTCAAAATAACATGGCCAAAGAAAGTTATCCCTACAAAATCATATAGTCTGGCTATGCTATATCTTCACCACACAAAGTATTTAAATCATGCACAACCCCGATGACAAGCCAAGCAATTGTTTCATACTCTAACTTTTTCAAAACTTTTTCAATCTTCACGCAATACATGAGCGTGAGCCATGGACATGGCACTATATGTGGAATAGAATGGTGGTTTTGGAGAAGACAAAAAGGTGAAGATAGTCTCACATCAACTAGGCGTATCAACGGGCTATGGAGATGCCCATCAATAGATATTAATGTGAGTGA
The DNA here is from genome assembly GCA_032464435.1 of Aegilops umbellulata. Classification (NCBI taxonomy): domain Eukaryota; kingdom Viridiplantae; phylum Streptophyta; class Magnoliopsida; order Poales; family Poaceae; genus Aegilops; species Aegilops umbellulata. The sequence continues at coordinate 327,493,583 of CP136056.1, read as the reverse complement.
GTAGGGATTGCCATGCAACGGATGCACTAGAGCTATAATTATATGAAAGCTCAACAAAAGAAACTAAATGGGTGTGCATCCAACTCGCTTGCTCATGAAGACCTAGGGCATTTTGAGGAAGCCCGTCATTGGAATATACAAGCCAAGTTCTATAATGAAAATTCCCACTAGTATATGAAAGTGACAACATAGGAGACTCTCTATCATGAAGATCATGGTGCTACTTTGAAGCACAAGTGTGGTAAAAGGATAGTAGCAGTGCCCCTTCTCTCTTTTTTCTCTCATTTTTTTATTTTTTTATTTTTTTTATTTGGGCTTTTCTCTTTTTTTATGGCCTCTTTTTTTCTCTTTTTTTTATTTTTCGTCCGGAGTCTCATCCCGACTTGTGGGGGAATCATAGTCTCCATCATCCTTTCCTCACTGGGACAATGCTCTAATAATGATGATCATCACACTTTTATTTACTTACAACTCAACAATTACAACTCGATACTTAGAACAAAATATGACTCTATATGAATGCCTCCGGCGGTGTACCGGGATATGCAATGATTCAAGGAGTGACATGTATGAAAGAATTATGAACGGTGGCTTTGCCACAAATACGATGTCAACTACATGATCATGCTAGCAATATGACAATGATGGAGCGTGTCATAATAAACGGAACGGCGGAAAGTTGCATGGCAATATATCTCAGAATGGCTATGGAAATGCCATGATAGGTAGGTATGGTGGCTGTTTTGAGGAAGATATATGGTGGGTGTATGATACCGGCGAAAAGTGCGCGGTATTAGAGAGGCTAGCAATGGTGGAAGGATGGGAAAAAGTGCGTATAATCCATGGACTCAACATTTGTCGTAAAGAACTCATATACTTATTGCAAAAATCTAGAAGTTATCAAAGCAAAGTATTACGCGCATGCTCCTAGGGGGATAGATTGGTAGGAAAAGACCATCGCTCGTCCCCGACCGTCACTCATAAGGAATACAATCAATAAATAAATCATGCTCCGACTTCATCACATAACGGTTCACCATACGTGCATGCTATGGGAATCACAAACTTTAACACAAGTATTTCTTAAATTCACAACTACTCAACTAGCATGACTCTAATATCACCATCTTCATATCTCAAAACAATCATCAAGCATCAAACTTCTCTTAGTATTCAACACACTCATAAGAATTCTTACAAATCTTGTATGCTTAGCATATTGGGATTTTAAGCAAATTACCATGCTATTTAAGACTCTCAAAATAATATATGTGAAGCATGATAGTTCATCTATTTCTTCAAAATAAAACTACCACCATGCTCTAAAAGATATAAGTGAAGCACTAGAGCAAACAACAAACTACTCCGAAAGATATAAGTGAAGATCCATGAGTAGTCGAATAATTATGCAACTATGTGAAGACTCTCTAACATTTAAGAATTTCAGATCTTGATACCTTATTCAAACAGCAAGCAAAGCTTAAAGAAAATAAAATGACGCTCCAAGCAAAACACATATCATGTGGTGAATAAAAATATAGCTCCAAGTAAAGTTATCGATGAACGAAGACGAAAGAGGGGATGCCACCCGGGGCATCCCCAAGCTTAGACGCTTGGTTATCCTTGAATATTACCTTGGGGTGCCTTGGGAATCCCCAATATTAGGCTCTTGCCACTCCTTATTCCATAGTCCATCGAATGTTTACCCAAAACTTGAAAACTTCACAACACAAAACTTAACAGAAAACTCGTCAGCTCCGTTAGCGAAAGAAAACAAAACACCACTTCAAGGTACTGTAATGAACTCATTATTTATTTATATTGGTGTTAAACCTACTGTATTCCAAGTTCTCTATGGTTTATAAACTATTTTACTAGCCATAGATTCATCAAAATAAGCAAACAACACACGAAAAACAGAATCTGTCAAAAACAGAACAGTCTGTAGTAATCTGTAACTAACGCAAACTTCTGGAACTCCAAAAATTCTAAAATAAATTGGTGGACCTGAGGAATTTGTCTAGTAATAATCTTCAAAAAGAATAAACTAAATAGCACTGTCCAGTAAAAAGTTCTAGCTAATCTCGTGAGCGCTAAAGTTTCTGTTTTTTACAGCATGATCATAAAGACTTCACCCAAGTCTTCCCAAAGGTTCTACTTGGCACAAACACTAATTAAAACACAAAACCACATCTAAACAGAAACTAGATGGATTATTTATTCCTAAACAGAACCAAAAAGCAAGAAACTAAAATAAAATTGGGTTGCCTCCCAACAAGCGCTATCGTTTAATGCCCCTAGCTAGGCATTATGATTTCAATGATGCTCACATAAAGGATAAGAATTGAAACATAAAGAGAGCATCGTGAAGAATATGACTATCACATTTAAGTCTAACCAACTTCCTATGCATAGTTATTTTGTGAGCAAACAACTTAAGGGAACAAGAATCAACTTGCATAGGAAGGTAAAAGAAGCATAACTTCAAAACTTTAAGCACATAGAGAGGAAACTTGATATTATTGCAATTCCTACAAGCATATATTCCTCCCTCATAATAATTTTCAGTAGCATCATGAATGAATTCAGCAATATAATCAGCACCTAAAGCATTCTTTTCATGATCTACTAGCATAGAAATTTTATTACTCTCCACATAAGCAAAATTCTTCTCATTCGGAATAGTGGGAGTATCATAAGAGACTTGAATACAATAAATTGTTTCCACATTAAAGGAGTAATGTTCAGAGAAAGGGTACTCATAATCATGACAAGTTTTATAAATATAATCATCACTACTCTTTATAGCATAAGTTTTATCACAGTAATCATCATAAGTAGCAACTTTGTTCTCATCATAATCAATTGAAACCTCTTCCGAAATAGTGGAATCATTACTAAGTAAAGTCACGACCTCTCCAAATCCACTTTCACAAATATTATAAGATTCAACATCCTCCAAAATAGTGGGATCACTACTCCTAAAGTTGACACTCTTCCAAACCCACTTTCATAAATATAATCATCATAAGTAGAAGGCATGCTATCATCATAACAACTTTGCATATCAAAACTTTAGAGGCTAGAAATATCATCATTATTAAACATAGCATCCCTAAGCTTGGGAAAAACATTAATTGCAGCAAATATATTCTCAAATATGTCATCCTCATCAAACATAGCTTCCCCAAGCTTGGGCCTTTTCATATCATAAGCATAATCACTCTCATCATTAATAGTATGGATAGCACCAATAGTATAGCAATTATTATATTCTTACAAGCAAGTGACAAAAAGATTTTCAAGATCATAAGGAGTATCATTATCTTCCAAATCATAATCATCACAACAAGCAATAGGCATAATGAGATCATCATCAAGTGTATCATCTTCATTTTCATGAGGCACAACAATAATAGGAGCAACTTTATTTGGGAGGGATACCTTTTTACCTCTCTTCCTTTTTCTTTTCTTCTTCTTCACCACATCATGTGTGGGTTCAATCCTCTTTTTGGAGCTCCTTATTAATGAGATTGGTTGAATAGAAGGCTCCTCCTCATTACCTGATTCATCATAAGAAATAATAGGAGGATATTGGGAAGTCTCTTCCCTTTCATTAGCATTTTCTTCATCCTCTATTTGTTTTCTTTTCTTTATGTAATTGGCAATATAAGGATTTTCAATGCAATTCACCGCACAATACATATAAATCTTCTCTAGATAAAAATCAAAAAATCTATCAAGATTAAATTTTGGAATACCCTCAGTTATACGTTTCATTTCTTCATAACCCAAAAGAAGGCGGAGCTCTTTATGATGCTCAAGGGTAATTAAATTATCACAATATTTGGACACGACTTGATCATGAAACAAATAGCATTGGAGCTTTAAATGACCATGTTCATTGCAAAGTTCACAAGGGGCACAAAAAATATTGAATCTTTCAGCACATTCATCTAGCTCTTCTTGCAACAATTTGGTTTCTAAGTACTTATGTCTCGTGCAATATCTATCTTCCCTATTTGGTGTGTACTTGCAAACCCAATCTACTCCACAAAAATTGACATGTTTATAGGAGAAATTTTCATCATAACTAGTGCAATCATCATTAGCATCATGGATATTCAAAGAATTCGTACTAACAACATTGCAATCATGCTCATCATTCAAATATTTAGTGCCAAACATTTTAGATATCTCTTCTTCTAGCACTTGAGCACAATTATCCTTTCCATCATACTCACGAAAGATATTAAAAAGATGAAGCGTATGAGACAAACTCAATTCCATTTTTTAGTTTTCTTTTATAAACTAAACTAGTGCTAAAACAAGAAACAAAAAGATTCAATTGCAAGATCTAAAGATATACCTTCAAGCACTCACCTCCCCGGCAACGGCGCCAGAAAAGAGCTTGATGTCTACTACACAACCTTCTTCTTGTAGACGTTGTTGGGCCTCCAAGTGCAGAGGTTTGTAGGACAGTAGCAAATTTCCCTCAAGTGGATGACCTAAGGTTTATCAATCCGTGGGAGGCGTAGGATGAAGATGGTCTCTCTCAAACAACCCTGCAACCAAATAACAAAGAGTCTCTTGTGTCCCCAACACACCCAATACAATGGTAAATTGTATAGGTGCACTAGTTCGGCGAAGAGATGGTGATACAAGTGCAATATGGATGGTAGATATAGGTTTTTGTACACTGAAAATATAAAAACAGCAAGGTAACAAGTGGTAAAAGTGAGCGTAAACGGTATTGCAATGATAGGAAACAAGGCCTAGGGTTCATACTTTCACTAGTGCAAGTTCTCTCAACAATAATAACATAATTGGATCATATAACTATCCCTCAACATGCAACAAAGAGTCACTCCAAAGTCACTAATAGTGGAGAACAAACGAAGAGATTATGGTAGGGTACGAAACACCTCAAAGTTATTCTTTCCAATCAATCCGTTGGGTTATTCCTATAAGTGTCACAAACAGCCCTAGAGTTCGTACTAGAATAACACCTTAAGACACAAATCAACCAAAACCCTAATGTCAGCTAGATACTCCAATGTCACCTCAAGTATCCATGGGCATGATTGTACGATATGCATCACAAAATCTCAATTCATCTACTCAAACCAACACATAGAACTTCAAAGAGTGCCCCCAAAGTTTCTACCGAAGAATCACGACGAAAACGTGTGCCACCCCCTATGCATAGGTTCATGGGCGGAACCCGCAAGTTGATCACCAAAACATGCATCAAGTGAATCACGTGATATCCCATTGTCACCACAGATACGCACGACAAGACATACATCAAGTGTTCTCAAATCTTTAAAGACTCAATCCGATAAGATAACTTCAAAGGGAAAACTCAATCCATTACAAGAGAGAAGAGGGGGAGAAGAAACATAAGATCCAACTATAATAGCAAAGCTCGCGATACATCAAGATCGTGCCAAATCAAGAACACGAGAGAGAGAGAGAGAGAGAGAGAGATCAAACACATAGCTACTCGTACATACCCTCAGCCCCGAGGGTGAACTACTCCCTCCTCGTCATGGAGAACGCCGGGATGATGAAGATGGCCACCGGTGAGGGTTCCCCCCTCCGGCAGGGTGCCGAAACAGGGTCCCGAGAGGTTTTTGGTGGTTACAGAGGCTTGCGGTGGCGGAACTCCCGATCTAATCTCTGTTCTGTAAGTTTTGCGATACGTAGGTATATATGGGTGAAAGGGGTACGTCGGTGGACCGAAGGGGGGGCCACGAGGCAGGGGCGCCCCCCCCCCCCCGCCCACCCTCGTGGGCACCTCCCTTCTTCCCTGACGTGCACTCCAAGCCCATCCGGTAGGTTTCCTTCCAAAAATAACTTCTCCAGTTGATTTCGTTCCGTTTCGACTTCGTTTGATATTCCTTTTCTTCGAAACACTGAAATAGGCATAAATAGCAAATCTGGGCTGGGCCTCCGGTTAATAGGTTAGTCCCAAAAATAATATAAAAGTGGATAATAAAGCCCAATATTGCCCAAAACAGTAGATAATATAGCATGGAGCAATCAAAAATTATAGATACGTTGGAGACGTATCAATGCTCTACTTTCGAGCTTGTGTTTTTACTTTTGAAACTTGTGGTATATGTTACTAAGATGCCCGATGGGTTAAACCTATGCCTTCCTTACTCTATGTGAACCGGAAAGATTTCACGGGTCATACTTATCTGGTATTGCATCAGGTAAAGCTTTCAACAACTAATGTCATTTTCGAAAAGCGAGAGGTGAATGGAAGGTTATGCATTGAGGAAGTCGGAGTCGACCTTGAACCTTTGTGTTCATGCCCATGGACATGATGTAGACCCTATCATGGAAGCTTCTTGTAATAATAACTATTTCCTTGATGTAATATCCTTTAGTATCGGTGGATTGATCCTTTGCAATCATGGTTCGGACCATATGTTCTTCTTTGATCCCATTTCTCGGGCAAGCTTAAGCACTTGTCTTCTGTGGATCAATACACCAGTCCAACCTTTACTTTGAGCTTTCGCTGAGTATTACACCCTGGTATCTCGAGATTATCACGGAACTGCATAACTTCTTATGAGTTCTCCATCAAGTACTACATTCTCATTGATTCCAATTTTTCACGGGCTTCGAGTTATTATGCACTCAAGGACATCGATAACTGAATCGAGTCCGCATCGCGATTAAACAACTCTTAGTAATCTTCTTTGCTTACGAGTTTGTACTCGATCACGTCATCCCTAGCCTGATCGGCTATATCATTACCATGCTAAATTTTAACTGTGCTACCTGCCCTTATTTCCGAAGCACAACTTTCGACGATGAGCTCAGCTTATGTCGACCTTACTCGTCATAGCATTTCGCCTTGAACATCAAGCTTGATTTTGAGTATGTGTCTAATCCTTGGTTCCAATAACCTTTTGCTTCATCATTCCTTTGACTTGATGTCATCGCCGACCGATTACATCTTCATGAAATTTCTCGACAAATGTGTCGTGATCATCATCGGCATTCAGAGCTCTTCCTGTATATCAATTGAGTTCATGATGAGAAATACCATCCTTGCCCTTGATGATTTGTGTTGTCATCGACCACTTATTGACTTCCCTCCAACACAAACTTGATAGTGTTTTGTGTTATACCTTGAGTTCCTTGCTATCCAGCATCTGTTTTCTTTACCATGGAGTATTACCGTCTTTTATGTCAAGAATGTGGCAAGAATTTCACCACCTCTTAAAAATTCTTGGTATAGTGATACTTCTCACCATCATCATTCCTTCTTGGTTCCCGTGTTGATTCTGGCCGGGATACCAATAGGTGAACGCTATTGCTTGGATTCTATACTTCTAGCAATCATATTGCTTTGAAGTTAATGGTCGACATTTCATTCTTAGACCATTGGTTATCGAATCACCATTCTAACATCGGTCATGCTACCTAAGCCCATATTCCTGGTGCACCTTTCAACCAATCTTTAATTGTGTATGATTTCCTCGAGCATACCTCATTACATCATTTGATCTGACAAATGTTATCTCCTTGTTCACATAAGTGTGAAAATCCATCTTTTGAAAATCGCAATGAATTGTCGCTGAGTCAATCAGCCACCTCCTCACCTCTCCTTGATTTAATGATGAACTCTTGTTTTGGAACTCGCTTCCATAGTTCAATTCCCGAGAATCTTACAATGTCATCTCGACAATTTGTGTCGCACCTTTTCTCCTCGGGCCTCCTGAGTCTGAGTTATCCTGACACCAATCAGATCTGAATCTCGGTCATATATGATGGTTGGAACATATTTCCAAGAGTTATAACATTGGTCTTATGTGACCCGGTAAGGTGATGTCGTGCCTAGCACACCTGGCCGGTTGTCCCTATTGTTATTGATTCCTTTTTAGGAAGGTTATCCATTCTTCCATGTGGAAATTGTAAGACTTATTGTACAAGTTATTCCTGATGGATCCTTTGTGTTTCCAAAGTCTGATCTTCACCTGATGACCATGTCAATGCTATCTCGAAGCATGTCTATGGTACTCCGATTTTCAACAAGACCATTTGAAGCCCAATGCTAAATGTTTCCTGCTCAATTATCCAAACACCGCTGTATGGGTAATGTCATGAAATTTCTCTCCCCTACCTAAAGAGTTTTCTACATTATATCCTGTCATGGATATCATACTCTGCTTGTCCTTGGGAAGGATATACCCTTGAAATATGTATTTAAACACATTTTCCTTTCCATTCTTCTGTTTAATCTGATAATCATATTTTCCTTTCCATTTGGTTGGTTTAACGTTTCTTGTGATCTATATGATCTAATCAGTAACATTCTCCTGCTTTTGTAAACACCTCGGTGTACAATTCTGTCAGCAAGACCCTGTTACCATTGTTGATGACATTTCGGTAACCACCGATGGACGAGAACTTTGCCTATTGGTCCGCCTCATTGAACGAGCAGGAAAATAGTTCTCTTCGCCCCTCGCCCTTGGTACCGGCGTTGTTGCCGACATAATTGACAGGCTACCCTTTGACATGCCTTGCTGTCATGACCAAGCAAGATGTCACCGCTCCTTCTACTTTTAACCCACATGGTGGGCCCATAACCCACAGTTCCACAGGATCGGAACCTGACTCTCCTGTACATCCCTGTTTCGAAGTTATCCCTTGCGCTTCGTTTCGTATGTAATTTGCGAGCCACCTTCCTAGTGATCAATTCTGGTATCGGACACAATACTTATTCCCGTTGCTCTGGACCCCTTTCACACTCCGTTTCAGGCAATGAACGATTGCCTATCCGCTTGAAACTTCTTATTGCACCGTCTTACTTTGCTCTCGATATGTTTCATTTGTTTAACTCGAGAGATACTCATATGATCATTCTTGGGATACCCCTAGATGATTCCCCCTTATAACATCCTATCATTGTAGAGCTGCCCCTTACCTATTCGTAAGTACGATGGAGTTCCCCGAAGAAAGGACGACAACTTCATCATGATGCATTGGAATAAAGAATTGAAGACATCAACGAAAGGGATTAACTTCTTCGAGAAGATCCGTTAGAATATCGTAACCAGAACTTTCCCCCTTACTCCCCCCTTAAATCTCGGGACGAGATTTCTTGTAGTGGAGGAGAATTGTGACGCCCGGATTATTAAGCTACAACAACCCTCTGCTAATGATGCCACGTCACCTCCGTTACTGTTGCTAATCCCGCGTTAGTTCAAAACCGATTCAAAAACCGAATTCAAAAACAAGTCAAACAATTAAAGTTTTCAAAAGTCAAAACTAAAATGTTCTTAATATGACAATTAATTCATAAGACATGTTGGTGGAGAAACCAACTCTTTACAAAATGTTTAAATGCACTAAACTAATTATATCATTAGCTAAAACCATTAATTAAATGCCTTTTATGTTTTGAAAATTACTAAACTAAATTATTTTGGGTTGAAACCTTTTGTGGTTGTGACATAAGTTGTAACATCAATTTAGGTGCCACTTTGGTATTTTATTAATACTAAGATAATTAGGAACTAAATGAAAACAGTAAAGGAAAAATACATAAAAGGGAAAATCAAAACCAAAAACAAAAGCGAGTAAAATCCCCCCCCCCCCGCTGGGCTTCGGCCCACCAGGCCGCTACCCGGCCGACCCACCCCACTACCACCTGGCCTACTTAGGCCTCCTCTCACACCCGCAAGCCCTAACCCCCCGTCAGCCCACTTTTCCCCACTCCCCCGATCTCTCTCCCCTCCCCCGCGTGGATCTGGATCGGCGGCGCTCGCCCCCGACAACCGCGTCGACCCCGACGCCCACCGGACCCCGCCGCCGCCAGGAGCTCCACGGGCCTCGCCGGAGCTTTCCCCGCCGGACTGCCTCCTCCTCCTCCTCAACGGCCCGCCTCCTCTCCGTCACGCCATCACCGTCTCCACCTCGCGCCCCGCTGCCACTCCCCTACTCCCTGCTGTGAGCCTCTCCTCTCCTCCCCTGCTCGCCCGCGCGCGCCCACGCTCGTGCTGAAGAAAATATGCCCTAGAGGCAATAATAAAGTTATTATTTATTTCCTTATATCATGATAAATGTTTATTATTCATGCTAGAATTGTATTAACCAGAAACATAATACATGTGTGAATACATAGACAAACAGAGTGTCACTAGTATGCCTCTACTTGACTAGCTTGTTGATCAAGGATGGTTATGTTTCCTAGCCATAGACATGAGTTGTCATTTGATTAACGGGATCACACCATTAGGATAATGATGTGATTGACATGACCCATTCCGTTAGTTTAGCACACGATCGTTTAGTATGTTGCTATTGCTTTCTTCATGACTTATACATGTTCCTATGACTATGAGATTATGCAACTCCCGTTTACCGGAGGAACACTTTGTGTGCTACCAAACGTCACAACGTAACTGGGTGATTATAAAGGAGCTCTACAAGTGTCTCCAAAGGTACATGTTGGGTTGGCGTATTTCGAGATTAGGATTTGTGACTTCGATTGTCGGAGAGGTATCTCTGGGCCCTCTCGGTAATGCACATCACTTAAGCCTTGCAAGCATTACAAGTAATGAGTTAGTTGTGGGATGATGTATTACGGAACGAGTAAAGAGACTTGCCGGTAACGAGATTGAACTAGGTATTGAGATACTGACGATCGAATCTCGGGCAAGTAACATGCCGATGGCAAAGGGAACAACATATGTTGTTATGCGGTCTGACCAATAAAGATCTTCGTAGAATATGTGGGAGCCAATATGAGCATCCAGGTTCCGCTATTGGTTATTGACCGGAGACGAGTCTCGGTCATGTCTACATAGTTCTCGAACCCGTAGGGTCCGCACGCTTAACGTTTCGATGACAGTTATATTATGAGTTTATATGTTTTGATGTACCGAAGATTGTTCGGAGTCCCGGATGTGATCACGGACATGACGAGGAGTCTCGAAATAGTCGAGACATGAAGATTGATATATCGGAAGCCTATGTTTGGATATCGGAAGTGTTCCGGGTGAAATCAGGATTTTACCGGAGTACTGGGAGGTTACCGAAACCCCCCGGTAACTTAATGGGCCTTAGTAGGCCTAGGTGGAAGAGAGGAGAGGAGGCAAGGGCTGGGCCGCGCGCCCCTCCCCCCTAGTACGAATAGGACAAGGAGAGGGGGCGGCGCCCCCCTTCCTTCCTTCTCCTCCACTCCTTCCCCCTCCCAAGTCCTAATCCAACTAGGAAAGGGGGGAGTCCTACTCCCGGTGGGAGTAGGACTCCTTCAACGCGCCTCCTCCTATGGCCGGCCGCACCCCCCTTTGCTCCTTTATATACGGGGGCAGGGGCACCCCATAGACACAACAATTGATCAAGTTGATCTTTTAGCTGTGTGCGGTGCCCCCCTCCACCATAGTCTACCTCGATAATACTGTAGCGGTGCTTAGGCGAAGCCCTGCGTCGATAGAACATCAACATCGTCACCATGCCGTCGTGCTAACGAAACTCTCCCTCAACACTCGGCTGTATCGGAGTTCGAGGGACATCATCGGGCTGAACGTGTGCTGAACTCGGAGGTGCCGTGCGTTCGGTACTTGATCGGTCGGATCGTGAAGACGTATGACTACATCAACCGCGTTGTGCTAACGCTTCCGCTTTTGGTCTACGAGGGTACGTGGACAACACTCTCCCCTCTCGTTGCTATGCATCACCATGATCTTGCGTGTGCGTAGGATTTTTTTTGAAATTACTACGTTCCCCAACAGTGGCATCCGAGCCTGGTTTTATGCGTAGATGTCATATGTACGAGTAGAACACAAGTGAGTTGTGGGCGGTATAAGTCATACTGCTTACCAGCATGTCATACTTTGGTTCGGCGGTATTGTTGGATGAAGCGGCCCGGATCGACATTACGCGTACGCTTACGCGAGACTGGTTCTACCGACGTGCTTCGCACACAGGTGGCTGGCGGGTGTCAGTTTCTCCAACTTTAGTTGAATCGAGTGTGGCTACGCCCGGTCCTTGCGAAGGTTAAAACAACACCAACTTGACAAACTATCGTTGTGGTTTTTGATGCGTAGGTAAGAACGGTTCTTGCTAAGCCCGTAGCAGCCACGTAAAACTTGCAACAACAAAGTAGAGGGTGTCTAACTTGTTTTTGCAGGGCATGTTGTGATGTGATATGGTCAAGACATGATGATAAATTTTATTGTATGAGATGATCATGTTTTGTAACCGAGTTATCGGCAACTGGCAGGAGCCATATGGTTGTCGCTTTATTGTATGCAATGCAATCGCCCTGTAATGCTTTACTTTATCACTAAGCGGTAGCGATAGTCGTAGAAGCATAAGATTAGCGAGACGACAATGATGCTACGATGGAGATCAATGTGTCGCGCCGGTGACGATGGTGATCATGACGGTGCTTCGGAGATGGAGATCACAAGCACAAGATGATGATGGCCATATCATATCACTTATATTGATTGCATGTGATGTTTATCTTTTATGCATCTTATCTTGCTTTGTTTGACGGTAGCATTATAAGATGATCCCTCACTAAATTATCAAAGTATAAGTGTTCTCCCTGAGTATGCACCGTTGCGAAAGTTCTTCGTGCTGAGACACCATGTGATGATCGGGTGTGATAGGCTCTACGTTCAAATACAACGGGTGCAAAACAGTTGCACATGCGGAATACTCAGGTTAAACTTGACGAGCCTAGCATATAACAGATATGGCCTCGGAACACGGAGACCGAAAGGTCGAGCGTGAATCATATAGTAGATATGATCAACATAGTGATGTTCACCATTGAAACTACTCCATCTCACGTGATGATCGGACATGGTTTAGTTGATTTGGATCACGTGATCACTTAGAGGATTAGAGGGATGTCTATCTAAGTGGGAGTTCTTAAGTAATATGATTAATTGAACTTAAAATTATCATGAACTTAGTACCTGATAGTATCTTGCTTGTCTATGTTGATTGTAGATAGATGGCCCGTGCTGTTGTTCCGTTGAATTTTAATGCGTTCCTTAAGAAAGCAAAGTTGAAAGATGGTGGTAGCAATTACACGGACTGGGTCCGTAACTTGAGGATTATCCTCATTGCTGCACAGAAGAATTACGTCCTGGAAGCACCGCTGGGTGCCAGGCCTGCTGCAGGAGCAACACCAGATGTTATGAACGTCTGGCAGAGCAAAGCTGATGACTACTCGATAGTTCAGTGTGCCATGCTTTACGGCTTAGAACCGGGTCTTCAACGACGTTTTGAACGTCATGGAGCATCTGAGGTGTTCCAGGAGTTGAATTTAATATTTCAAGCAAATGCTCGGATTGAGAGATATGAAGTCTCCAATAAGTTCTACAGCTGCAAGATGGAGGAGAATAGTTCTATCAGTGAGCATATACTCAAGATGTTTGGGTATAATAATCACTTGATTCAACTGGGAGTTAATCTTCCGGATGATAGCGTCATTGACAGAATTCTCCAATCACTGCCACCAAGCTACAAGAGCTTCGTGATGAACTATAACATGCAAGGGATGGATAAGATGATTCCCGAGCTCTTCGCAATGCTAAAGCCTGCGGAGGTAGAAATCAAGAAGGAGCATCAAGTGTTGATGGTCAACAAGACCACTAGTTTCAAGAAAAGGGCAAAGGGAAGAAGAAGGGGAACTTCAAGAAGAACAGCAAGCAAGTTGCTTCTCAAGAGAAGAAAACCAAGTCTAGACCTAAGCCTGAAACTGAGTGCTTCTACTGCAAGCAAACTGGTCACTGGAAGCGGAACTGCCCCAAGTATTTGGCGGATAAGAAGGATGGCAAGGTGAACAAAGGTATATGTGATATACATGTTATTGATGTGTACCTTACTAATGCTCGCAGTAGCACCTGGGTATTTGATACTGGTTCTGTTGCTAATATTTGCAACTCGAAACAGGGGTTATGGATTAAGCGAAGATTGGCTAAGGACGAGGTGACAATGCGCGTGGGAAATGGTTCCAAAGTTGATGTGATCGCGGTCGGCACGCTACCTCTACATCTACCTTCGGGGTTAGTATTAGACCTAAATAATTGTTATTTGGTGCCAGCGTTGAGCATGAACATTATATCTGGATCTTGTTTGATGCGAGACGATTATTCATTTAAATCAGAGAATAATGGTTGTTCTATTTATATGAGTAATATCTTTTATGGTCATGCACCCTTGAAGAGTGGTCTATTCTTATTGAATCTCGATAGTAGTGACACACATATTCATAATGTTGAAACCAAAAGATGCAGAGTTGATAATGATAGTGCAACTTATTTGTGGCACTGCCGTTTAGGTCATATCGGTGTAAAGCACATGAAGAAACTCCATACTGATGGACTTTTGGAACCACTTGATTATGAATCACTTGGTACTTGCGAACCGTGCCTCATGGGCAAGATGACTAAAACGCCGTTCTCCGGTACTATGGAGAGAGCAACAGATTTGTTGGAAATCATACATACAGATATATGTGGTCCGATGAATGTTGAGGCTCGTGGTGGATATCATTATTTTCTCACCTTCACAGATGACTTAAGCAGATATGGGTATATCTACTTAATGAAACATAAGTCTGAAACATTTGAAAAGTTCAAAGAATTTCATAGTGAAGTTGAAAATCATCGTAACAATAAAATAAAATTTCTACGATCTGATCGTGGAGGAGAATATTTGAGTTACGAGTTTGGTGTACATTTGAAACAATGCGGAATAGTTTCGCAACTCACGCCACCCGGAACACCACAACGTAATGGTGTGTCCGAACGTCGTAATCGTACTTTACTGGATATGGTGCGATCTATGATGTCTCTTACTGATTTACCGCTATCGTTTTGGGGTTATGCTTTAGAGACGGCCGCATTCACGTTAAATAGGGCACCATCGAAATCCGTTGAGACGACGCCTTATGAACTATGGTTTGGCAAGAAACCAAAGTTGTCGTTAACGTGATGCTTATCTGAAAAAGCTTCAACCTGATAAGCTCGAACCCAAATCGGAGAAATGTGTCTTCATAGGATACCCAAAGGAGACTGTTGGGTACACCTTCTATCACAGATCCGAAGGCAAGACTTTTGTTGCTAAATTTGGAAACTTTCTAGAGAAGGAGTTTCTCTCGAAAGAAGTGAGTGGGAGGAAAGTAGAACTTGATGAGGTAATTGTACCTGCTCCCTTATTGGAAAGTGGTTCATCACAGAAACCGGTTTCTGTGACACCTACACCAATTAGTGAGGAAGTTACTGATGATGATCATGAAACTTCAGATCAAGTTACTACTGAGCCTCGTAGATCAACCAGAGTAAGATCCGCACCAGAGTGGTATGGTAATCCTGTTCTGGAAGTCATGCTACTAGATCATGATGAACCTACGAACTATGAAGAAGCGATGGTGAGCCCAGATTCCGCAAAATGGCTTGAGGCCATGAAATCTGAGATGGGATCCATGTATGAGAACAAAGTATGGACTTTGGTTGAATTGCCTGATGATCAGCAAGCAATTGAGAATAAATGGATCTTCAAGAAGAAGACTGACGCTGACGGTAATGTTACTGTCTACAAAGCTCGACTTGTTCCGAAAGGTTTTCGACAAGTTCAAGGGATTGACTACGATGAGACCTTCTCACCCATAGCGATGCTTAAGTCTGTCCGAATCATGTTAGCAATTGCCGCATTTTATGATTATGAAATTTGGCAAATGGATGTCAAAACTGCATTCCTGAATGGATTTCTGGAAGAAGAGTTGTATATGATGCAACCAGAAGGTTTTGTCGATCCAAAGGGAGCTAACAAAGTGTGCAAGCTCCAGCGTTCCATTTATGGACTGGTGCAAGCCTCTCGGAGTTGGAATAAACGCTTTGATAGTGTGATCAAAGCATTTGGTTTTGTACAGACTTTTGGAGAAGCCTGTATTTACAAGAAAGTGAGTGGGAGCTCTGTAGCATTTCTAATATTATATGTGGATGACATATTGCTGATTGGAAATGATATAGAATTTCTGGATAGCATAAAGGGATACTTGAATAAGAGTTTTTCAATGAAAGACCTCAGTGAAGCTGCTTATATATTGGGCATTAAGATCTATAGAGATAGATCAAGACGCTTAATTGGACTTTCACAAAGCACATACCTTGACAAAGTTTTGAAGAAGTTCAAAATGGATCAAGCAAAGAAATGGTTCTTGCCTGTGTTACAAGGTGTGAAGTTGAGTAAGACTCAATGCCCGACTACTGCAGAAGATAGAGAGAAAATGAAAGATGTTCCCTATGCTTCAGCCATAGGCTCTATCATGTATGCAATGTTGTATACCAGACCTGATGTGTGCCTTGCTATAAGTCTAGCAGGGAGGTACCAAAGTAATCCAGGAGTGGATCACTGGACAGCGGTCAAGAACATCCTGAAATACCTGAAAAGGACTAAGGATATGTTTCTCGTTTATGAAGGTGACAAAGAGCTCATCGCAAATGGTTACGTTGATACAAGCTTTGACACTGATCCGGATGATTCTAAATCGCAAACCGGATACGTGTTTACATTGAACGGTGCTGCTGTCAGTTGGTGCAGTTCTAAACAAAGCGTCGTGGCGGGATCTACGTGTGAAGCGGAGTACATAGCTGCTTCAGAAGCAGCAAATGAAGGAGTTCATATCCGATCAAGGTGTCATACCTAGTGCATCGGGTCCAATGAAAATCTTTTGTGACAATACTGGAGCAATAGCCTTGGCGAAGGAATCCAGATTTCACAAGAGAACCAAGCACATCAAGAGACGCTTCAACTCCATCCGGGATCTAGTCCAGGTGGGATACATAGAGATTTGCAAGATACATACAGATCTGAATGTTGCAGACCCGTTGACTAAGCCTCTTCCACGAGCAAAACATGATCAGCACCAAGGCTCCATGGGTGTTAGAATCATTACTGTACAATCTAGATTATTTACTCTAGTGCAAGTGGGAGACTGAAGGAAATATGCCCTAGAGGCAATAATAAAGTTATTATTTATTTCCTTATATCATGATAAATGTTTATTATTCATGCTAGAATTGTATTAACCGTAAACATAATACATGTGTGAATACATAGACAAACAGAGTGTCACTAGTATGCCTCTACTTGACTAGCTTGTTGATCAAAGATGGTTATGTTTCCTAGCCATAGACATGAGTTGTCATTTGATTAACGGGATCACATCATTAGGAGAATGATGTGATTGACATGACCCATTCCGTTAGCTTAGCACACGATCGTTTAGTATGTTGCTATTGCTTTCTTCATGACTTATACATGTTCCTATGACTATGAGATTATGCAACTCCCGTTTACCGGAGGAACACTTTGTGTGCTACCAAACGTCACAACGTAACTGGGTGATTATAAAGGAGCTCTACAGGTGTCTCCAAAGGTACATGTTGGGTTGGCGTATTTCGGATTAGGATTTGTGACTCCGATTGTCGGAGAGGTATCTCTGGGCCCTCTCAGTAATGCACATCACTTAAGCATTGCAAGCATTACAACTAATGAGTTAGTTGTGGGATGATGTATTACGGAACGAGTAAAGAGACTTGCCGGTAACGAGATTGAACTAGGTATTGAGATACCGACGATCGAAACTCGGGCAAGTAACATACCGATGGCAAAGGGAACAACGTATGTCGTTATGCGGTCTCACCGATAAAGATCTTCGTAGAATATGTGGGAGCCAATATGAGCATCCAGGTTCCACTATTGGTTATTGACTGGAGACGAGTATCAGTCATGTCTACATAGTTCTCGAACCCATAGGGTCCGCACGCTTAACGTTTCGATGATAGTTATATTATGAGTTTATATGTTTTGATGTACCGAAGGTTTTTCGGAGTCTCGGATGTGACCACGGACATGACGAGGAGTCTCAAAATAGTCGAGACATGAAGATTGATATATTGGAAGCCTATGTTTGGATATCGGAAGTGTTCCGGGTGAAATCGGGATTTTACCGGAGTACCGGGAGGTTACCGGAACCCCCCGGTAACTTAATGGGCCTTAGTGGGCCTAGGTGGAAGAGAGGAGAGGAGGCAAGGGCTGGGTCGCGCGCCCCTCCCCCCTAGTCCGAATAGGACAAGGAGAGGGGGGCGGCGCCCCCCCCTTCCTTCCTTCTCCTCCACTCCTTCCCCCTCCCAAGTCCTAATCCAACTAGGAAAGGGGGGAGTCCTACTCTCGGTGGGAGTAGGACTCCTCCGGCGCGCCTCCTCCTATGGCCGGCCGCACCCCCCCCCTTGCTCCTTTATATACGGGGGCAGGCGAGCACCCCATAGACACAACAATTGATCAAGTTGATCTTCTAGCCGTGTGCGGTGCCCCCCTCCACCATAGTCCACCTCGATAATACTGTTGCGGTGCTTAGGCGAAGCCCTGCGTCGGTAGAACATCAACATCGTCAGCACGCCGTCGTACTGACGAAACTCTCCCTCAACACTCGACTGGATCGGAGCTCGAGGGACGTCATCGGGCTGAACGTGTGCTGAACTCGGAGGTGTCGTGCGTCCGGTACTTGATCGGTCGGATCGTGAAGACGTACGACTACATCAACCGTGTTGTGCTAACGCTTCCGCTTTCGGTCTACGAGGGTTATGCGGTGCACCCCTACAGGGAAGTTTATCTATTCGAATAGCCGTGATTTTCGGTAACAGGACGACTTGGAGTTGTACCTTGACCTTATGACAACTAGAACCGGATACTTAATAAAACACACCCTTCCAAGTGCCAGATACAACCCGGTGATCGCTCTCTAACAGGGCAACGAGGAGGGGATCACCGGGTAGGATTATGCTATATGATGCTACTTGGTGAACTTACCATCTACTCTCTTCTACATGCTGCAAGATGGAGGTGGCCAGAAGCGTAGTCTTCGACAGGATTAGTTATCCCCCTCTTATTCTGGCATTCTGCAGTTCAGTCCACCGATATGACCCTTTACACATATACCCATGCATATGTAGTGTAGCTCCTTGCTTGCGAGTACTTTGGATGAGTACTCAAGGTTGCTTTTCTCCCTCTTTTCCCCTTTCCCTTCTACCTGGTTGTCGCAACCAAATGCCGGAGCCCAGGAGCCAGACGCCACCGTCGACGACGACTCCTACTACACTGGAGGTGCCTACTACTACGTCTAGCCCGCTGACGACGACTAGGAGTAGTTAGGAGGATCCCAGGCAGGCTTTCGATCTGTATCCCAGTTTGTGCTAGCCTTCTTAAGGCAAACTTGTTTACTTATGTCTGTACTCAGATATTGTTGCTTCCGCTGACTCGTCTATGATCGAGCACTTGTATTCGAGACCTCGAGGCCCCTGGCTTGTATTATGATACTTGTATGACTTATTTATGTTTTAGAGTTGTGTTGTGATATCTTCCCGTGAGTCCCTGATATTGACCGTACACATTTGCGTGCATGATTAGTGTACGATTGAATCGGGGGCGTCACAGATAGCTAGCACTTTGTGCCTATTTACTTTCTTTCTTCGTTTTATTCTTCAGTTCGCCCGAAGCCCAGGTCCCAGCCGGTTTCTTTTTTCTTTTTTAATCTGGTTTTCTCTGGACCCATGTTATTTGTTTACATTCCTTTTCTGCTACATTTCTTTTCTTTCTTTATTTTTCATTTCCTTTCTTTTCTTTTTATTTTCTCAAAATGCATGTTTTTTTTCAAAAAATCAATGAGTTTTTTTCCTAAATCGGTGAACTTTTTTTAAAATTTGATGATTTTTGCTAGATTTGATGAACTTTTTTAAATTTGATGCATTTTATTTCAAATTGATGAACGTTTTTCAAAGTTGCTGAATTTTTTTCAAATTCGTTGAACTTTTTTCAAATTAAATGAACTTTTTTCAAATGCGATGATATTTTTTTCTAATTCGATGAACCTTTTTTGCCGATTTTTTATGAATTTTTGTGAGCTCTTATGTAAAAGTCAACAGTCAACAACGACCAGTCGCTTTTTTCTAAGAAGAACAGTACATACTGTACGAAAACCGGTGCCTTTATTTATGAAAATTAGTATGTACTGCAGCAATTTTTTTAGAGGAGAAAAAAACAAATGATCGAGTCAGCCATCAAGCGGGAGTCAGCGATCGAGCGGCCGCTAGCGAGCGAGCGTGCGGTAGCCAGCGAAGCATTGCTGGGCCAGGCCCATGCAAGCGAGAAGCACGCCGTCGGTATTGTTTTTTTTTTGGAGAAACGTATGTCGGTATTGCTTGGGCTACTAACTTGATAAGAATTTCCTTTCCAGACGCAACCAAAGCTTGGGCCAGGCCCACAACGTCTCTTATATTTGTCCAAGCCCCGTAGCACATCCCGTACCGTCCCCGACTTTCTCCGTCTTCCTCGACTCGACTCGACTCGATTCGTCCGTGCACCGACCTCTACCGCCTCCTCGCTCCCAGCCATGGCCGGCGGCGATGGTGAGGCGGCAACCCTAAATCCCACCAGTATCCTCCTCTGTCTCACTCTCCGTGATACCCTTCCCCTCTCTCCCCTGCAGGTGACCGCGCCCGTGCGCCGAAGCGGTACAAGTCCTCGGCGCCATCGAAGGCGGCTCTGGTGGACGAGACCGCCGAGATGAACTACGCCGACGACTTCGACGACGATGCCCGCGACGGTACCGAGCGCATGATTCCCCCGCAAATCCACCCATCTTTCGCGAATCGGTAGTGATTCCTGCCATTTAATTGATTGGGGATTTCGGGGGCGGAACTTTGATTCGTTCCAGGGGATAACGAGGTGAAGAAGAGGGACTTCACCAAGCTGGAGCTCAAGCCAGATCACGTGAACCGGCCGCTGTGGGCGTGCGCAGACGGCCGCATCTTCCTCGAGACCTTCTCGCCTCTTTACAAGCAGGCCTACGATTTCCTCATCGCCATCGCCGAACCTGTATGCAGGTCCATTCAATCACCACTACCTCAAAATCCCAGCCAACCGCATATCTTGTTTTGGGCTAGCCACGGTTGTATCAAATGAGTGGACCTTACCCAACTTATACCAGTTTTCCCAGAAAGTTAGCATGGAGTGGTAGTAGGAAGGTCATATTCTGGTAGGCCGAGTTAGCTTTAATTTCGCCATGCTTAGTAAGGTTATATGCAGTGTATAGGTCTGGTGCGGCACCACATCATTCATTTGGTCTGATTCAAAAGGGTTCTTCAATGGGACCTGCTTTTTGGGGATCTTGCTACTTGTGAATTTAATGGTTATATAGGCTAGTGTTGGAGAAGACTTGGTTTTGGAAACTAATGCCACTTAATGTAATTAACCATGAATTTCTTGCGGTAGTATCATTTCAAGGGATTTAATACCCCACATGGTTATCTGGAAAGGTGAATAACTTGACTCGCATAAGGTGCACCATGTTAACATGCTGAGTATGAGTTCAAAAGAAAAGAACTATAATGCTTGTCCTAGTTGCCTTGGAAAACAATTATAGGATTGGGTATGGAGTTGGGATGTTTGGATTGTGCATGCTGTGTTAAAGAGAGAATAGACTATTACTTCCTGAGTGTTGCTTAGTGCACGGAACAGCAATGGATTTAAGTTAAAATGCAATTGAACCTGACCTAAAAGGATGCCGGTATTTCATAGTGGAAGATGTAGTCAAATTGGTCAACTCCCCCCCCCCCCCCCCCTAAACACCCAAACTCTACTCAGGTTAATGTCTGGAACATATGCATTGTACAAAATGTGTGGGATATTTGAAACTTAAATCTCACTTTGGTGGTGCAGGCCAGAATCTATGCATGAATACAATCTAACGCCACACTCATTGTATGCCGCGGTCTCAGTTGGACTTGAGACAACCACTATCATTAGTGTCTTGAGTAAGCTCTCCAAGACGAAGTTGCCCCATGAGATAATTGATTTCATCCATGGGTCAACTGCGAATTATGGCAAAGTAAAGCTTGTTCTGAAGAAGAATCAATATTTTGTGGAGTCGCCGTTCCCTGAGGTTGTATCATTCTTCCTGCAACTAAATAATTTGGATTACTCTGTCACTCGTTATTTACTTATTTATTTGAGCTGTGATGCTTGTTTCCAGGTTTTGAAGACCCTCCTGAACGATGACGTAATTTTGAAAGCACGAAAAGCTCCCGAGGTTAATCTTTTGTTCTCGTCACTTTCATACAATTTGCGTGGAACGCAGTTAGTGTCTGTTAGAACAGAACTTTGTATCATATGGAAGTGCTTTTATTTCATTTGACTGGCATAAATGTCACCTCCATTATTTTTTTCAACTGCTGGTATAGCTCTTCATACTGGCCATATTGAACTAGTTGTTTGCTATGCCTCATTGACCGAATCTATTTATATGTCCCTTCAGGACTGTCTAGGAGCATCTTCATTCGCTGTTAGCAAAACAGCTGGGGAAATAGCTAGTGGACATGATTTGTTAGATGGAATGGAGTTGGCAGCTGCAACTGAAGACAAGGAAACACATTCGTTCGAAATTGATTCCAATCAGGTATTGTGTCTCTTTAAGCAGAAGCTTTGGTAGCTTCAGTTGTAGAGACTGGTGTTTAATACTTTGATCCATCATGTTCAGGTTGAGAACGTAAAGCAACGGTGCTTACCAAATGCACTGAACTTTCCCATGCTAGAGGAGTATGATTTTAGAAATGACACAGTAAGTACTTTCCACATGAAGAAACAACTATATTTATCAGATCTAGTATGGTGGTTTGACCAAGAAAAACTATGCTTTGATCCTTGATGCATCAGCTGGACTGAGATTTTTTCAGGCATTTAAACCGTGTTAAGATAAAACCAGATTGAGCTGGCCAGTTTTGATGTGAGATGGTCATGTTGAAACGAACCGGCCCAAAATGTCCTTGTGCTGGAAGCAATTTCTTACCTTGTGGTTCATTGAGTTCGAACAACTACCTTTGTATACAAGTAGGGCCTACCAGCTGAATTAGTTAGCCCTTAGCTAGTCATTTGCTACATTAAATGCAAACATCGTAAGAAAGAACAAATGTGACAGTAATAACAGAGCTTAGGTATTGCACAATATCGTCTCAGAACATTGTAGTATGCAATGTGTAGTACTGACATAACCGATTACAATATGCATGTATAAATCAAAAGTGTTAAGTTTATATTGATACATCTCATAATTTGTTATTCCTTAACATTTAGTTAAGCTGTTGACCCAAACCCTCACTTTATTGATGATTGGGCAGCAACTGCCAACTGGTGCATGTTGTTATTTGATCCCATCATATACAACTGAAAGTTAAAACCATGCAATGATGTAAAGTTGATACAGGGAGCTCTTTGGCATCTGCAAGTTTAAGGCTGAACACAACAGAGTAGCACACGTACCATGTGAAATAAACTTAAGCCCTTCCATTCAGTCATGATCTTTTGGTACATTAAGAATATCCTCATAGTACATAAAACCCCAATTGTTTAAATCCATGGAGAAAACAAGTGTTTTATATGTCCATCTATCGAGTGTTATCTCTAGCTGAACAAACAATGTAGACAATGTTCTTTGCTATTTCCTGTCGAGATTTAAGACCCATAGTATTCTCGGCCCATTTTACTTGTCACGTGAACAGGCAATTTACAATTTTTTAGCTTTGCAGTTGCTTTCTAGTGTGACATATGATGAAGCATACACTACAAGATTTAGAATTGAGATTGACATATAATTTTACTGCAGGTAAACCCAGATTTGGATATGGAATTAAAACCTCAAGCACGGCCAAGGCCATATCAAGAAAAGAGCCTCAGTAAGATGTTTGGGAATGGTAAGTTCATGATGCAATATACGGGAATAACTGCATATTAAACTCAGTAAACGGCTTGTCATGATACCTTTACAGATGCATGCAATACTCGTTCATAGTTTGCTACCCTTAGCCTAGCAGTTATATTGAGACTTTGAGAGTTTGAGCTAAAATCAGGCTCTCATCTCTAGTAGTTGGTTTGGTTGGACTCGATTGTGTCGAGTCAATCCTGCAAGTAACTATGCGGTTGTGACTTATGAGATCTAGTTGGGCGCCATCTCCCTCGTGCAAGGGTTATAATGGCATTTAGAAGTTTAGGCATGGTAGCTTAAGTAACTGGGTCTTCAAATCAAGCATATCGATGCCGGTCTTACCAGATGACACTCTTGCTGATTGGCCACCTGATTTGAGAACATATATATAAGTTGCTCAATGTCACATGGCCTGCTTGATCTGATCTGATTTTAATAATGAGAAGATGTATTTTAAGCTAATGGGAAGTAGTAAAGTGTGTTACTAAGAAGACAGGAAACTAGGAATGTTAGGGGCCAGTCTCACTGCTCTCAAAGTTAGCTAGAAAATCTACTCCCTGGCATCATTTGTTAATTGTTAGTTTTGGAACTCAAGAATCTGCTGAGTACTGTGTGTGCTTCTTCTCCTTTGCTGAACAATTTTCCCACCATTTTGTAGGCAGAGCAAGGTCAGGCATTATTGTGCTACCTTGTGGTGCGGGAAAATCCTTGGTCGGTGTATCTGCAGCATGTCGTATTAAGAAGAGCTGTCTATGCTTGGCCACAAATGCTGTGTCTGTTGATCAATGGGCATTCCAGTTCAAGCTTTGGTCAACTATAAGAGATGAACACATCAGTCGATTTACATCAGATAACAAAGAGAAATTTCGAGGGATGGCTAGTGTTGTTGTGACTACCTATAACATGGTGGCATTTGGGGGCAAACGATCCGAAGACTCGGAGAAGATTATTGAGGAAATCCGGAACAGGGAGTGGGGTTTGCTCCTTATGGATGAGGTGAGATCTCCACTCTTCGATAAGTTAGGCTTGCAAATTTCATTAGCACATGAAAGATCATAACAGTGCACATTCCCATTTTCTTATTTGTGTTTGCAGGTTCACGTTGTCCCTGCTCATATGTTCAGAAAGGTCATCAGCATTACGAAGTCTCACTGCAAGCTTGGTCTTACAGGTCCGTTTTCATCATATAATAGTCTTGTGTGATTTTGACTGCTCACTTGTCAAATTATTCTAAATTACTTCAATTCTTACAATTACAGCTACACTTGTGAGAGAGGATGAACGTATCACAGATCTAAATTTTCTAATTGGACCAAAGCTGTATGAAGCAAATTGGTTGGATTTAGTGAAAGGTGGATTTATTGCAAACGTGCAATGTGCAGAAGTATGGTGTCCCATGACCAAAGAGTTCTTTGCTGAGTATTTGAAAAAGGAAAATTCAAAAAAGAAGCAGGTGAGCTGTCCATGCAGTGTTTTTATTCAACTTTGGAACCTTTCTGAAAGATAAAACACACATGTTCGAGCTTCTGTTATTGCTTTCGGTGCTACCTTATTTGATTTTTTTACTTTTATGCAATGATTACTTTGATTTGTTAACGTGTTGACTTTTTGTTAAGTTATGTCATCTTAATTCCTGACAAGAAAGTATCTTCTTCGCCCTTAGGGGGCATGTGATAAAATTGGAACGATACACTTCTTGACCTAAGTCATATATAAACTTATGAATATTTTATTGGCATGCTTGTCTCTGAACTCCCTTTGCAGTCCTCAGATATGTTCATTCATATTGATGTTTGCATTATATTGGCTCTTGTCTACCAGGTACTCTATGTGATGAATCCAAACAAGTTCAGGGCTTGTGAGTTTCTAATTCGATTCCATGAGCAACAACGCGGGGATAAGATCATTGTATTTGCTGATAATTTATTTGCACTAACTGCATACGCAATGAAGCTCCGTAAACCAATGATTTATGGTGCCACAAGGTAACCTCTCATCTTAGACAATTCTATTTATGCGCCATAAGTTGTATACTTATGTTGGCTTTGCATCTCGCAGCCATGCGGAGAGGACACGAATTTTGTACCAATTCAAGAACAGTCCAGAAGTCAACACTGTTTTCCTCTCTAAGGTGTACTTATTATTAATTTTGCAATCCTGTTTATTTGTTTTGAAGCCGCCATCATAGGTAATCTTAACGCCATCTCTGCTATTAATGCGTAGGTGGGTGATAACTCCATTGATATCCCAGAGGCAAATGTCATCATTCAAATATCATCTCATGCTGGTTCCCGGCGTCAAGAAGCTCAACGGTTGGGACGTATTCTCAGGGCAAAGGTAATGTAGATTGAAGCTTGCGGGGTTGCTGCATCCTGCATGCAGCGTAATAGACAAACCAGTTGCAATTTTGCTGTGTTCCTTCTCTTGATATTCAAAATTTTAAAAAGGGTAGCACGGTGCATGTAGCTCCCGCTTGCGCAGGGTCCGGGGAAGGGTCCGACCATATTCAAAATTTAGCATGGATTTTTTTATGTTTCGGATACATCGATAATTTGGATGTATATGCTGCAAGTGAGTTTCCATTAAAAAAAAGACCGAAAATGAGTTGGTATGAAGAACAAAAATCTTGAATCAAAATTGATTATGCAAAAGGAAACAATTTTATTTCTATATAACTTGCTTTTCAAACTACTGTATGTGGTAATTCATTTCTAGATTTTTTTTAGTGTTAGTAAATTATCGTTACTCCAACTCTGGCTTTTGAGGTGGTCATGCAAGGGATTTCAATAGTCTGGATGTGAGTTATGCCAGTGATGTGGCCAATCAGATGGGCAGAAGTGGTCTATAATAGTTAGTGATGCAATGTTCTCTATGGCATTGCCACTGAATCTGTTTTAACTACTGTGGCTGCAGGGTAAGCATCAAGATAGGATGGCAGGTGGAAAAGAAGAATACAATGCCTTTTTCTATTCTCTTGTATCAACTGACACACAGGTGTGTCTCACTAATGTTTACTGTATCAGTTTTTCATTTGGCATTATTCCATTTCTTGATATTCTTGAAATGGAGAATGCTGAAACCATGCCTGTGGAAATTAGATCAACTTTAGCATATGACATATTTTTTGATGCAGGAAATGTATTATTCAACAAAAAGGCAACAATTCCTTATCGATCAGGGATATAGTTTCAAGGTTTATTCCCAAGCATTTCTCTAGATATTGGGAATCTTTTTGACACTTCGGGTTTAGTGATAAATATATATATTTATATATATATATTTTTCCAGGTCATCACTAGCTTGCCGCCACCTGAAGAAGGACCTAACCTGAGTTTTCACACGCTCGATGAACAGCTTGACCTTTTAGGCAAAGTGAGTGTTTTCTATACCCATTGTTTGTCAGTTTCTTGCTGATTGTACCTGACTGCAATTTCTGTCTGCACTACGTCAAACAGGTGTTGAGCGCAGGGGATGACATGATCGGTGTTGAGCACTTGGAAGAGGATTCTGATGGCAAGGCTCTCCTGAAGGCTCGGCGCTCTGCTGGATTGATGAGCGCATTTTCTGGAGCGGGTGGAATGGTCTACATGGAGTACAAGTGCTGCCTTCTCTCCACTTCCATTTTACTTTCGTCTCTATGCTGCGATTCCATTGCAGTAGTTCGTTTGCTGAATGCTTACATGTGAGTCTTACCTTCTCATCCAGCACTGGAAAGGGCAAGGGAGCCAAGAAGAAGGACCCGGCTAAGAGGCATACGCTGTTTAAGAAACGCTATACATAGAGTTCTGCTGCATGTCATTTGCAACGAAGCCAGGAACCTATAGGGTGTGATTTGCTTTGCTGGGACATGGTATGGTTCAAGGGGCCCTTTTCATTGGACATAAAGCGCGTGATCCACAAGTCCTCGTCGTTAGTGAGTACTACCAGGAAGGGAGCAATTTTGGTCTCTGCTGCTTCGTTCTAATCATCTCCAGTTTCGTAACAGAAGGGTCAATTTTGGAGCTTATGAGAAGGAGAACGAGGACATTTATCTTTCATGGAAATGTAAATATTTGTGCAAGTGCCTGTATAACCAAAATCCACATTACGAAGCATGTGATGAACATATTGTTTCATTGTATACAATTGTGACTCACGGTTGCTCTACCAGTTAAACAATCTTCCTCCATTTACTACCACCGTCCCACAATATGAGATCTTCTTAGTTTTCAAACGATCTTATATGTAGGGAGCATGTGTTTTCAAACGGGTTGGCACAATTCGTTGTTGCTGAAACAATGTTTGTTTCCTTATTTTTTGGTCATTATAAACTTTATTTATATCTTTTTAGAAATGGAGGAGGACCCCCGGTCTCTGCATCTGGACGATGTATACAGCCACTTTATTAATTATTCACATAAGACCTTACAAAGTCATACAATAGTAGGACTACTGGGCCTAATACCAAACAGATCTCCAAACCTAACATCTATGACTCGCAGCCAAACCTAACATCTATGACCTGAGATCCCAACCAGGATGCCTGCCGGGTATGGGGCACCCATCAGTCCGGCGCACTCTTCAACCCGGACTCCTGCCGGGTATGAGGCCGCAGCAGGCACCTGCCATCAATCCATCTTTAGAGCTGTACTGTTGCATCTACCGTGCTAGGTCTCTTTGCCATCGACGCCACCACGACGCCAGACAACGTCGTCCTCCTGTGCGAGTCCATCCTCGCACATCGGACGCCGAATCTGCATTGCGTCACACTGTCGAGATCCGTCGCCATCAATGTGTAAGATGAAGCACCGCTCCACCTAAGATGCGGTCCACTGGTCCCTCGTGCCCATGCACACCTTCAAGAACGACGCCCTCAAGGAGGGAACGACATAAGAACGTCGTCGTCTTCCGATCAACTGCTCTAGGGTTTCCCCCGGAGGTAGCAGACAGTGACCTTGAAACTCTCCTCGGAGATGCCTTCAAGAAGGGAATGTTGCAAAATAGCGTTGCCACCGCCGGCTTTGGCAGTAAGCCGAAAGCAAGTTTGCACCCGGATCTGTTCGAAGGACCTCCATCAAGCATCTCATGCACAGATCGCCCCATCTTTGCCAGGGACTAGACGATGGATCCAGGCCGCC
The DNA here is from genome assembly GCA_032464435.1 of Aegilops umbellulata. Lineage (NCBI taxonomy): Eukaryota > Viridiplantae > Streptophyta > Magnoliopsida > Poales > Poaceae > Aegilops > Aegilops umbellulata. Next base: position 327,464,660 of record CP136056.1, on the reverse strand, counting down.
ACCGCCTGACCGGCCACGGCACCATCACGGTGCCTAAGCCGGCGCCGTCAGGCCCATCATGCTCGCCTGTAGACGCCCTCCAGATCTGCCGGCCCGCGGACGAGGCCCGCGATCTGGGCCGCCGCCACAGGTGCTCCTCGGCCGCTGGGAGAACGCGCCTGCGCTGACGTTGCCGTCACACTCGCCCCCGGGTGCCCGCTGCTCCTTGCCGCCAGTGCACCGCCGATCTATGAGCCGCCGCCACCGACAGGAGATCGCCACCACCGTGCGAGGGGGAGGGCCCCGCCGCCGCCGTCACTGCCAGGCAACGCCGGCGTGGCCTCGGGCCGCGGCAGGAGGAGAGAGAGAGGAGCAGAGGCCTAGGGCCGGCGCGGTAGATCGCCCCTCGTGTCGCCAGGGGCTGGCGACGCGGGGGTAGGGACGCGAGTACAGAAGAAAATATTTATATGATGGCCCAAGTGGACAAATACGATCTCTTTCATTTGAGTTGAGAAATGTGGCTACCAGGCTTGCATTTTGTTTTACAAATGACGATATAAAAGCAGTCATGATGATATATCTCAAGCATGGTACTACGTAGAGTAGTGATCTTTAGAATTCTCTTGGCAGGAGTGTATTAACAGTTGGAAAACGTGAGGTGTTTGTCCAAATATAAGAGTGTTTAACGATCTTATATTATGGGACGAATATAAGAGTGTAAACGCTCTTATATTATGAGATGGAGGGAGTATAATGGTAAGAAAACTATCCAAATCTAAGAGTGAATTGTAATAATGGACGTTGTTGTCGAATTGCGACATTTCATCAAGCACTTCGAGGGGTGTAGCAGCCGGTGATGCGACGGAAGGACGCAGACGGGGTGAGAAGTTGACGACGAGGTTTCGGATGGCGCCAGTAACAACAGACGAGGTGAGGCATGTGGGAGTAGTGCGGCAGTGGTGGGAGGTGGAGGGACGTGAGGCAAGCGACGATGGTGCATGATCCCACACGGTAGGATCCGAAGTGGTGAGGTGACCTTGAGGCATGATACATGGAGGGTATAGCTAGCCAAATGGGTCGGGCCAAACAGGCCAGCCCGCGAGCACGCCGGCACGGCCCGCCATGGGCCAAGCACGGCACGGGCTAAACGGGACGTTCCCGGCACGCGGCACGCCTTGGGCCGTGCCTGGGCCTGGAGCCTGGGCACGCGGGCCGGCACGGCACGACCCGTTTATTATATATATTGTTGGGGAACGTAGCAGAAATTCAAAATTTTCCTACGTGTCACCAAGATCCATCTATGGAGAAACGAGCAACGAGGGGAAGAAGAGTGCATCTACATACCCTTGTAGATCGCTAAGCGGAAGCGTTCAAGTGAACGGGGTTGATGGAGTCGTACTCGTCGTGATCCAAATCACCGATGATCCTAGTGCCGAACGGACGGCACCTCCGCGTTCAACACACGTACAGCCCGGTGACGTCTCCCATGCCTTGATCCAGCAAGGGGAGAGGGAGAGGTCGAGGAAGACTCCATCCAGCAGCAGCACAACGGCGTGGTGATGATGGAGGAGCGTGGTACTCCAGCAGGGCTTCGCCAAGCACGTGACGGAGGAGGAGAGGTGTTGGGGAGGGGAGGGGCTGCGCCTTGAGTTGTTCTCTGCAGCCCTCCCCTCACCCCTCTATTTATAGGGGAAGGGGCAAGGGGGGCCGGCCCCTCTAGATGGGATCTAGAGGGGGGGCGGCGGCCAGGGAGGGGGGACTTGCCCCCCAAGCAAGGGGGGCGCCCCCTTTAGGGTTTCCCCCAACCCTAGGCGCATGGGCCCTTGGCGGGGAAGGCGCACCAGCCCACTTTGGGCTGGTTCCCTTCCTCATACAGCCCATAAGGCCCTCCGGGACCGGTGGTCCCACTTGGCGGACCCCCGGGACCCTCCTGGTGGTCCCGGTACGTTACCGATAAAATCCGAAACCCTTTCAGTGACCAAAACAGGACTTCCCATATATAAATCTTTACCTCCGGACCATTCCGGAACTCCTCGTGACGTCCGGGATCTCATCCGGGACTCCGAACAACATTCGGTAACCACATACGAACTTTCTTAATAACCCTAGCGTCATCGAACCTTAAGTGTGTAGACCCTACGGGTTCGGGAGACATGCAGACATGACCGAGACGTTCTCCGGTCAATAACCAACAGCGGGATCTGGATACCCATGTTGGCTCCCACATGTTCCACGATGATCTCATCGGATGAACCACGATGTCAAGGACTTAATCAATCCCGTATACAATTCCCTTTGTCTATCGGTACGATACTTGCCCAAGATTCGATCGTCGGTATCCCGATACCTTGTTCAATCTCGTTACCGGTAAGGCTCTTTTACTCCTTCCGTAGTACATCATCCCGTGATCAACTCCTTGATCACATTGTGCACATTATGATGATGTCCTACCGAGTGGGCCCAGAGATACCTCTCCGTCACACGGAGTGACAAATCCCAGTCTCAATACGTGCCAACCCAACAGACACTTTCGGAGATACCTGAAGTGTATCTTTATAGCCACCCAGTTACGTTGTGACGTTTGGCACACCCAAAGCACTCCTACGGTATCCGGGAGTTGCACAATCTCATGGTCTAAGGAAACGATACTTGACATTTAGAAAAGCTTTAGCATACGAACTACATGATCTTGTGCTAGGCTTAGGATTGGGTCTTGTCCATCACATCATTCTTCTAATGATGTGATCCCGTTATCAATGACATCCAATGTCCATGGTCAGGAAACCGTAACCATCTATTGATCAACGAGCTAGTCAACTAGAGGCTTACTAGGGACATGGTGTTGTCTATGTATCCACACATGTATCTGAGTTTCCTATCAATACAATTCTAGCATGGATAATAAACGATTATCATGAACAAGGAAATATAATAATAACTAATTTATTATTGCCTCTAGGGCATATTTCCAACAGTCTCCCACTTGCACTAGAGTCAATAATCCAGTTCACATCGATATGTGATTAACACTCAAGGTCGCATCCCTATGTGACTAACACCCAAGAGTTCTGGGTTTGATCATGTTATGCTTGTGAGAGAGGTTATAGTCAACGGGTCTGAACCTTTCAGATCCATGTGTGCTTTACAAATCTCTATGTCATCATGCAGATGCATCTACCACGCTCTATTTGGAGCTATTCCAAATAATTGTTCTACTATACGAATCCAATTTACTACTTAGAATAATCTGGATTAGTGTCAAAGTTTGCATCGGCGTAACCCTTTACGACGAAATCTTTTTCCACCTCCATAATCGAGAAAATTTCGTAGTCCACTAGTTACTAAGGATAACCTTGACCGTTGTCCTGTGATCCATTTCTAGATCATACTTGTACCCCTTGACTGACTCATGGTTTGGCACGCTTCAGGTGCGGTACATAACATTGCATACTTTAGAGCCTACGCTTAAGCATAGGGGACGACCTTCGTCCTTTCTCTCTCTCCTGCCGTGGTCAGGTCTTGAGTCTTACTCAATACTCACACGTGTAATACAGCCAAGAACTCCTTCTTTGCTGATCTATTTTGAATTCCTTCAAAATCTTGTCGTGGTATGTGTTTGTTTGAAAGTACTATTAAGCGATTTTGATCTATCCTTATAGATCTTGATGCTCAATGTTTAAGTAGCTTAATCCAGGTTTTCCATTGAAAACACTTTTCAAATAACCCTATATGCTTTCCAGAAATTCTACATCATTTCCGATCAACAATATGTCAACAACATATACTCATCAGAAATTCTATAGTGCTCCCACTCACTTCTTTGGAAATACAAGTTTCTCATAAACTTTGTATAAACCCAAAAATATTTGATCATCTCATCAAAGTGTACATTCCAACTCCGAGATGCTTACTCCAGTCCTTAGAAAGATTGCTGGGGCTTTGCATACTTGTTAGCATCTTTCAGGATCGACAAAAACTTCTGGTTGTATCACATACAACCTTTCCTCAAGAAAATCGTCGAGGAAATAATGTTTTGACATCCTATCTGCACAATTTCATAAATAATGCAGTAATCGCTAACATAATTCCAACAGACTCTTAGCATCGCTACGAGTGAGAAAGTCTCATCGCAGTCAACTCCTTGAACTTGTCGGAAAACATCTTAATGACAAGTCGAGCTTTCTTAATGGTGACATTTACCATCATTGTCCGTCTTCCTTTTAAAATCCATCTGTACTCAACAGCCTTACGACCATCGAGCCGTTCTGTCAAAGTCTACACTTTGTTTTCATACATGGATCCTCTCTCGGATTTTATGGCCTCGAGCCATTCATCGGAATCCGGGCCCACCATCGCTTCTCCATAGCTCGTAGGTTCATTTTTGTCTAGCAACATGACGTCCAAGACAGGATTATGTACCACTCTGAAGTAGTACGCATCCTTGTCATCCCACGAGGTTTGGGAGTGACTTGATTCGAAGTTTCATGATCACTATCATAAGCTTCTACTTCAATTGATGTAGGTGCCACAGGAACAACTTCCCGTGCCTTGCTACACACTAGTTGAAGTGATGGTTCAACAACCTCATCAAGTCTCCACCATCCTCCCACTCAATTCTTTCGAGAGAAACTTTTCCTCGAGAAAGGACCCGGTTCTAGAAACAATCCCTATTGCTTTCGAATCTGAATTAGGAGGTATACCCAACTGTTTTGGGTGTCCTATGAAGATGCATTTGATCCGCTTTGGGTTCGAGCTTATCAACCTGAAACTTTTCCACATAAGCGTCGTAGGCCCAAACTTTTAAGAAACGACAACTCAGGTTTCTCCAAACCATAGTTCAAACGGTTTCGTCTCAACGGAATTACGTGGTGCCCTATTAAAGTGAGTGCAGTTGTCTCTAATGCCTAACCCATGAACGAAAGTGGTAATTCGACAAGAGACATCATGGTATGCATCATATCCAATAGGGTGCAGTTATGATGTTCGGACACACCATCACACTATGGTGTTCCAGGCGGTACTAGTCGTGAAACAATTTCCACAATGTCTCAATTGTGTACCAAACTCGCAACTCAGATATTCATCTCTATGATCATATCATAGATATTTTATCCTCTTGTCACGACGATATTCAACTTCATTCTGAAATTACTTGAACCATTCAATAATTCAGACTTGTGTTTCATCAAGTAAATATGCTCAGTATCTACTCAAATCATCTGTGAAGTAAGAGCATAACGATATCCACCGCGTGCCTCAGCACTCATTGGACTGCACATATCAAAATGTGTCACTTCCAACAAGTTGCTTTCTTGTTCCATTTTACTGAAAACGAAGCTTTTAGTCATCTTGCCCATGTGGTATGATTTGCATGTCTCAAGCGATTCAAAATCAAGTGAGTCCAAATGGTCCATCTGCATGGAGTTTCTTCATGCGTATATACCAATAGACATGGTTCACATGTCTCAATCCTTTAAAAAAGGAGTGAGTCCAAAGATCCATCAACATGGAGCTTCTTCATGCGTTTTATACCAATATGACTTACATGGCAGTGCCACAAGTAGGTGGTACTATCATTACTATCTTATATCTTTTGGCATGAACATGTGTATCACTATGATCGAGATTCAATAAACCATTCATTTTAGGTGCAAGACCATTGAAGGTATTATCCAAATAAATAGAGTAACCATTATTCTCCTTAAATGAATAACCGTATTGCGATAGACATAATCCAATCATGTCTATGCTCAATGCAAACACCAAATAACAATTATTTAGGTTTAACACCAATCTCGATGGTAGAGGGAGCGTGTGATGCTTGATCATATCAACCTTGGAAGCACTTCCAACACATCTCGTCAGCTCACCTTTAGCTAGTCTTCGTTTATTCCGTAGCTTTTATTTCGAGTTACTAACACTTAGCAATCGAACCGGTATCTAATACCCTGATGCTACTAGGAGTACTAGTAAAGTACACATTCACATAATGTATATCCAATATACTTCTATTGACAGCCTTCTCATCTACCAAGTATCTAGGGTAATTCTGCTCCAGTGGTTGTTCCCCTTATTACAGAAGCACTCAGTCTCGGGTTTGGGTTCAACCTTGGGTTTCTCCACTAGAGCAGCAGCTGATTTGCCGTTTCATGAAGTATCCCTTCTTGCCCTTGCCCTTCTTGAAACTAGTGGTTTCACTAACCATCAACAATTGATGCTCCTTCTTGATTTCTACTTTCGCGGTGTCAAACATCGTGAATATTTCAAGGATCATCATATCTATCCCTGATATGTTATAGTTCATCACGAAGCTCTAGCAGCTTGGTGGCAATGACTTTGGAGAAACATCACTATCTTATCTGGAAGATCAACTCCCACTCGATTCAAGTGATTGTTGTACTCAGACAATTTGAGCACAAGCTCAACGATTGAGCTTTTCTCCCTTAGCTTGCAGGCCAAGAAAATCGTCGGAGGTCTTATACCTCTTGACGTGGGCACGAGCCTGAAATCCCAATTTCAGCCCTCGAAACATCTCATATGTTCCGCGACATTTCAAAAAGTCTTCGGTGCCTCAATTCTAAAGCATTTATCATTACCGAACTATCATGTAGTCATCAAAACGTGTATGTCAGATGTTCGCAACATCCACAGACCACGTTCGAGGTCCAGCACACCGAGCGGTGCATTAAGGACACAAGCCTTCTACTGTCCGCATAATTGCTACTATCAACTTTCAACTATATTTTCTCTAGGAACATATCTAAAACAGTAGAACTAAAGCGCGAGCTTACGACATAATTTGTAAAGATCTTTTGACTATGTTCAGGATAATTAAGTTCATCTTATGAACTCCCACTCAGATAGACATCCCTCTAGTCATCCAAGTGATTACATGATCTGAGTCAACTAGGACGTGTCCGATCATCACGTGACACGGACTAGTCAACGTCGGTGAACATCTTCATGTTGATCGTATCTACCATACGACTCATGCTCGACCTTTCGGTCTTCTGTGTTCCGAGGCCATGTCTGTACATGCTAGGCTCGTCAAGTCAACCTAAGTGTTTGCATGTGTTCCGAGGCCATGTCTGTACATGCTAGGCTCGTCAACACCCGTTGTATGTGAACGTAAGAATCTATCACACCCGATCATCACGTGGTGCTTCGAAACGACGAACTTTCACAACGGTGCACAGTTAGGGGGAACACTTTCTTGAAATTTTAATGAGGGATCATCTTATTTACTACCGTCGTTCTAAGCAAATAAGATGCAAAAACATGATAAACATCACATGCAATCAAATAGTGACATGATATGGCCATCATCACTTTGCTCCTTTTGATCCCCATCTTCGGGGCTCCATGATCATCGTCGTCACCGGCATGACACCATGATCTCCATCATCATGATCTCCATCATCGTGTCTTCATGAAGTTGTCACGTCAACTATTACTTCTACTACTATGGCTAACGCTTTAGCAATAAAGTAAAGTAATTACATGACGTTTATGTTGACACGCAGGTCATAAATAAATTAAAGACAACTCCTATGGCTCCTGCCGGTTGTCATACTCATCGACATGCAAGTCGTGATTCCTATTACAAGAACATGATCATCTCATACATCACATATATCATTCATCACATCCTTTTGGCCATATCACATCACATAGCATACCCTACAAAAACAAGTTAGATGTCCTCTAATTGTTGTTTGCATGTTTTACGTGGCTGCTATGGGTTTCTAGCAAGAACGTTTCTTACCTACGCAAAACCACAACGTGATATATCAATTGCTATTTACCCTTCATAAGGACCCTTTTCATCGAATCCGATCCGACTAAAGTGGGAGAGACTGGCACCCGCTAGCCACCTTATGCAACTAGTGCATGTCAGTCGGTGGAACCTGTCTCACGTAAGAGTATGTGTAAGGTTGGTCCGGGCCGCTTCATCCCACAATGCCGCCGAATCAAGATTGACTAGTAACGGTAAGCATATTGAACAAAATCAACGCCCACAACTACTTTGTGTTCTACTCGTGCATGGAATCTACGCAATAGACCTAGCTCTGATACCACTGTTGGGGAACGTAGCAGAAATTCAAAATTTTCCTACGTCTCACCAAGATCCATCTATGGAGAAACGAGCAACGAGGGGAAGAAGAGTGCATCTACATACCCTTGTAGATCGCTAAGCGGAAGCGTTCAAGTGAACGGGGTTGATGGAGTCGTACTCGTCGTGATCCAAATCACCGATGATCCTAGTGCCGAACGGACGGCACCTCCGCGTTCAACACACGTACAGCCCGGTGACGTCTCCCATGCCTTGATCCAACAAGGGGAGAGGGAGAGGTCGAGGAAGACTCCATCCAGCAGCAGCACAACGGCGTGGTGATGATGGAGGAGCGTGGTACTCCAGCAGGGCTTCGCCAAGCACGTGACGGAGGAGGAGAGGTGTTGGGGAGGGGAGGGGCTGCGCCTTGAGTTGTTCTCTGCAGCCCTCCCCTCACCCCTCTATTTATAGGGGAAGGGGCAAGGGGGGCCGGCCCCTCTAGATGGGATCTAGAGGGGGGGCGGCGGCCAGGGAGGGGGGACTTGCCCCCCAAGCAAGGGGGGCGCCCCCTTTAGGGTTTCCCCCAACCCTAGGCGCATGGGCCCTTGGCGGGGAAGGCGCACCAGCCCACTTTGGGCTGGTTCCCTTCCTCATACAGCCCATAAGGCCCTCCGGGACCGGTGGTCCCACTTGGCGGACCCCCGGGACCCTCCTGGTGGTCCCGGTACGTTACCGATAAAATCCGAAACCCTTTCAGTGACCAAAACAGGACTTCCCATATATAAATCTTTACCTCCGGACCATTCCGGAACTCCTCGTGACGTCCGGGATCTCATCCGGGACTCCGAACAACATTCGGTAACCACATACGAACTTTCTTAATAACCCTAGCGTCATCGAACCTTAAGTGTGTAGACCCTACGGGTTCGGGAGACATGCAGACATGACCGAGACGTTCTCCGGTCAATAACCAACAGCGGGATCTGGATACCCATGTTGGCTCCCACATGTTCCACGATGATCTCATCGGATGAACCACGATGTCAAGGACTTAATCAATCCCGTATACAATTCCCTTTGTCTATCGGTACGATACTTGCCCAAGATTCGATCGTCGGTATCCCGATACCTTGTTCAATCTCGTTACCGGTAAGGCTCTTTTACTCCTTCCGTAGTACATCATCCCGTGATCAACTCCTTGATCACATTGTGCACATTATGATGATGTCCTACCGAGTGGGCCCAGAGATACCTCTCCGTCACACGGAGTGACAAATCCCAGTCTCAATACGTGCCAACCCAACAGACACTTTCGGAGATACCTGAAGTGTATCTTTATAGCCACCCAGTTACGTTGTGACGTTTGGCACACCCAAAGCACTCCTACGGTATCCGGGAGTTGCACAATCTCATGGTCTAAGGAAACGATACTTGACATTTAGAAAAGCTTTAGCATACGAACTACATGATCTTGTGCTAGGCTTAGGATTGGGTCTTGTCCATCACATCATTCTTCTAATGATGTGATCCCGTTATCAATGACATCCAATGTCCATGGTCAGGAAACCGTAACCATCTATTGATCAACGAGCTAGTCAACTAGAGGCTTACTAGGGACATGGTGTTGTCTATGTATCCACACATGTATCTGAGTTTCCTATCAATACAATTCTAGCATGGATAATAAACGATTATCATGAACAAGGAAATATAATAATAACTAATTTATTATTGCCTCTAGGGCATATTTCCAACAGTCTCCCACTTGCACTAGAGTCAATAATCCAGTTCACATCGATATGTGATTAACACTCAAGGTCGCATCCCTATGTGACTAACACCCAAGAGTTCTGGGTTTGATCATGTTATGCTTGTGAGAGAGGTTATAGTCAACGGGTCTGAACCTTTCAGATCCATGTGTGCTTTACAAATCTCTATGTCATCATGCAGATGCATCTACCACGCTCTATTTGGAGCTATTCCAAATAATTGTTCTACTATACGAATCCAATTTACTACTTAGAATAATCTGGATTAGTGTCAAAGTTTGCATCGGCGTAACCCTTTACGACGAAATCTTTTTCCACCTCCATAATCGAGAAAATTTCGTAGTCCACTAGTTACTAAGGATAACCTTGACCGTTGTCCTGTGATCCATTTCTAGATCATACTTGTACCCCTTGACTGACTCATGGTTTGGCACGCTTCAGGTGCGGTACATAACATTGCATACTTTAGAGCCTACGCTTAAGCATAGGGGACGACCTTCGTCCTTTCTCTCTCTCCTGCCGTGGTCAGGTCTTGAGTCTTACTCAATACTCACACGTGTAATACAGCCAAGAACTCCTTCTTTGCTGATCTATTTTGAATTCCTTCAAAATCTTGTCGTGGTATGTGTTTGTTTGAAAGTACTATTAAGCGATTTTGATCTATCCTTATAGATCTTGATGCTCAATGTTTAAGTAGCTTAATCCAGGTTTTCCATTGAAAACACTTTTCAAATAACCCTATATGCTTTCCAGAAATTCTACATCATTTCCGATCAACAATATGTCAACAACATATACTCATCAGAAATTCTATAGTGCTCCCACTCACTTCTTTGGAAATACAAGTTTCTCATAAACTTTGTATAAACCCAAAAATATTTGATCATCTCATCAAAGTGTACATTCCAACTCCGAGATGCTTACTCCAGTCCTTAGAAAGATTGCTGGGGCTTTGCATACTTGTTAGCATCTTTCAGGATCGACAAAAACTTCTGGTTGTATCACATACAACCTTTCCTCAAGAAAATCGTCGAGGAAATAATGTTTTGACATCCTATCTGCACAATTTCATAAATAATGCAGTAATCGCTAACATAATTCCAACAGACTCTTAGCATCGCTACGAGTGAGAAAGTCTCATCGCAGTCAACTCCTTGAACTTGTCGGAAAACATCTTAATGACAAGTCGAGCTTTCTTAATGGTGACATTTACCATCATTGTCCGTCTTCCTTTTAAAATCCATCTATACTCAACAGCCTTACGACCATCGAGCCGTTCTGTCAAAGTCTACACTTTGTTTTCATACATGGATCCTCTCTCGGATTTTATGGCCTCGAGCCATTCATCGGAATCTGGGCCCACCATCGCTTCTCCAAAGCTCGTAGGTTCATTTTTGTGTAGCAACATGACGTCCAAGACAGGATTACGTACCACTCTGAAGTAGTACGCATCCTTGTCATCCCACGAGGTTTGGGAGTGACTTGATTCGAAGTTTCATGATCACTATTATAAGCTTCTACTTCAATTGATGTAGGTGCCACAGGAACAACTTCCCGTGCCTTGCTACACACTAGTTGAAGTGATGGTTCAACAACCTCATCAAGTCTCCACCATCCTCCCACTCAATTCTTTCGAGAGAAACTTTTCCTCGAGAAAGGACCCGGTTCTAGAAACAATCCCTATTGCTTCCGAATCTGAATTAGGAGGTATACCCAACTATTTTGGGTGTCCTATGAAGATGCATTTGATCCGCTTTGGGTTCGAGCTTATCAACCTGAAACTTTTCCACATAAGCGTCGTAGCCCCAAACTTTTAAGAAACGACAACTCAGGTTTCTCCAAACCATAGTTCAAACGGTTTCGTCTCAACGGAATTACGTGGTGCCCTATTAAAGTGAGTGCAGTTGTCTCTAATGCCTAACCCATGAACGAAAGTGGTAATTCGACAAGAGACATCATGGTATGCATCATATCCAATAGGGTGCAGTTATGATGTTCGGACACACCATCACACTATGGTGTTCCAGGCGGTACTAGTCGTGAAACAATTTCCACAATGTCTCAATTGTGTACCAAACTCGCAACTCAGATATTCATCTCTATGATCATATCATAGATATTTTATCCTCTTGTCACGACGATATTCAACTTCATTCTGAAATTACTTGAACCATTCAATAATTCAGACTTGTGTTTCATCAAGTAAATATGCTCAGTATCTACTCAAATCATCTGTGAAGTAAGAGCATAACGATATCCACTGCGTGCCTCAGCACTCATTGGACTGCACATATCAAAATGTGTCACTTCCAACAAGTTGCTTTCTTGTTCCATTTTACTGAAACCGAAGCTTTCAGTCATCTTGCCCATGTGGTATGATTTGCATGTCTCAAGCGATTCAAAATCAAGTGAGTCCAAATGGTCCATCTGCATGGGGTTTCTTCATGCGTATATACCAATAGACATGGTTCACATGTCTCAATCCTTTAAAAAGGAGTGAGTCCAAAGATCCATCAACATGGAGCTTCTTCATGCGTTTTATACCAATATGACTTACATGGCAGTGCCACAAGTAGGTGGTACTATCATTACTATCTTATATCTTTTGGCATGAACATGTGTATCATTATGATCGAGATTCAATAAACCATTCATTTTAGGTGCAAGACCATTGAAGGTATTATCCAAATAAATAGAGTAACCATTATTCTCCTTAAATGAATAACCGTATTGCGATAGACATAATCCAATCATGTCTATGCTCAATGCAAACACCAAATAACAATTATTTAGGTTTAACACCAATCTCGATGGTAGAGGGAGCGTGTGATGCTTGATCATATCAACCTTGGAAGCACTTCCAACACATCTCGTCAGCTCACCTTTAGCTAGTCTTCGTTTATTCCGTAGCTTTTATTTCGAGTTACTAACACTTAGCAATCGAACCGGTATCTAATACCCTGATGCTACTAGGAGTACTAGTAAAGTACACATTCACATAATGTATATCCAATATACTTCTATTGACAGCCTTCTCATCTACCAAGTATCTAGGGTAATTCTGCTCCAGTGGCTGTTCCCCTTATTACAGAAGCACTCAGTCTCGGGTTTGGGTTCAACCTTGGGTTTCTCCACTAGAGCAGCAGCTGATTTGCCGTTTCATGAAGTATCCCTTCTTGCCCTTGCCCTTCTTGAAACTAGTGGTTTCACTAACCATCAACAATTGATGCTCCTTCTTGATTTCTACTTTCGCGGTGTCAAACATCGTGAATATTTCAAGGATCATCATATCTATCCCTGATATGTTATAGTTCATCACGAAGCTCTAGCAGCTTGGTGGCAATGACTTTGGAGAAACATCACTATCTTATCTGGAAGATCAACTCCCACTCGATTCAAGTGATTGTTGTACTCAGACAATTTGAGCACAAGCTCAACGATTGAGCTTTTCTCCCTTAGCTTGCAGGCCAAGAAAATCGTCGGAGGTCTTATACCTCTTGACGTGGGCACGAGCCTGAAATCCCAATTTCAGCCCTCGAAACATCTCATATGTTCCGCGACATTTCAAAAAGTCTTCGGTGCCTCAATTCTAAAGCATTTATCATTACCGAACTATCATGTAGTCATCAAAACGTGTATGTCAGATGTTCGCAACATCCACAGACCACGTTCGAGGTCCAGCACACCGAGCGGTGCATTAAGGACACAAGGCTTCTACTGTCCGCATAATTGCTACTATCAACTTTCAACTATATTTTCTCTAGGAACATATCTAAAACAGTAGAACTAAAGCGCGAGCTTACGACATAATTTGTAAAGATCTTTTGACTATGTTCAGGATAATTAAGTTCATCTTATGAACTCCCACTCAGATAGACATCCCTCTAGTCATCCAAGTGATTACATGATCCGAGTCAACTAGGCCGTGTCCGATCATCACGTGACACGGACTAGTCAACGTCGGTGAACATCTTCATGTTGATCGTATCTACCATACGACTCATGCTCGACCTTTCGGTCTTCTGTGTTCCGAGGCCATGTCTGTACATGCTAGGCTCGTCAAGTCAACCTAAGTGTTTGCATGTGTTCCGAGGCCATGTCTGTACATGCTAGGCTCGTCAACACCCGTTGTATGTGAACGTAAGAATCTATCACACCCGATCATCACGTGGTGCTTCGAAACGACGAACTTTCACAACGGTGCACAGTTAGGGGGAACACTTTCTTGAAATTTTAATGAGGGATCATCTTATTTACTACCGTCGTTCTAAGCAAATAAGATGCAAAAACATGATAAACATCACATGCAATCAAATAGTGACATGATATGGCCATCATCACTTTGCTCCTTTTGATCCCCATCTTCGGGGCTCCATGATCATCGTCGTCACCGGCATGACACCATGATCTCCATCATCATGATCTCCATCATCGTGTCTTCATGAAGTTGTCACGTCAACTATTACTTCTACTACTATGGCTAACGCTTTAGCAATAAAGTAAAGTAATTACATGACGTTTATGTTGACACGCAGGTCATAAATAAATTAAAGACAACTCCTATGGCTCCTGCCGGTTGTCATACTCATCGACATGCAAGTCGTGATTCCTATTACAAGAACATGATCATCTCATACATCACATATATCATTCATCACATCCTTTTGGCCATATCACATCACATAGCATACCCTGCAAAAACAAGTTAGATGTCCTCTAATTGTTGTTTGCATGTTTTACGTGGCTGCTATGGGTTTCTAGCAAGAACGTTTCTTACCTACGCAAAACCACAACGTGATATATCAATTGCTATTTACCCTTCATAAGGACCCTTTTCATCGAATCCGATCCGACTAAAGTGGGAGAGACTGGCACCCGCTAGCCACCTTATGCAACTAGTGCATGTCAGTCGGTGGAACCTGTCTCACGTAAGAGTACGTGTAAGGTTGGTCCGGGCCGCTTCATCCCACAATGCCGCCGAATCAAGATTGACTAGTAACGGTAAGCATATTGAACAAAATCAACGCCCACAACTACTTTGTGTTCTACTCGTGCATGGAATCTACGCAATAGACCTAGCTCTGATACCACTGTTGGGGAACGTAGCAGAAATTCAAAATTTTCCTACGTCTCACCAAGATCCATCTATGGAGAAACGAGCAACGAGGGGAAGAAGAGTGCATCTACATACCCTTGTAGATCGCTAAGCGGAAGCGTTCAAGTGAACGGGGTTGATGGAGTCGTACTCGTCGTGATCCAAATCACCGATGATCCTAGTGCCGAACGGACGGCACCTCCGCGTTCAACACACGTACAGCCCGGTGACGTCTCCCATGCCTTGATCCAACAAGGGGAGAGGGAGAGGTCGAGGAAGACTCCATCCAGCAGCAGCACAACGGCGTGGTGATGATGGAGGAGCGTGGTACTCCAGCAGGGCTTCGCCAAGCACGTGACGGAGGAGGAGAGGTGTTGGGGAGGGGAGGGGCTGCGCCTTGAGTTGTTCTCTGCAGCCCTCCCCTCACCCCTCTATTTATAGGGGAAGGGGCAAGGGGGGGCGGCCCCTCTAGATGGGATCTAGAGGGGGGGCGGCGGCCAGGGAGGGGGGACTTGCCCCCCAAGCAAGGGGGGCACCTCCTTTAGGGTTTCCCCCAACCCTAGGCGCATGGGCCCTTGGCGGGGAAGGCGCACCAGCCCACTTTGGGCTGGTTCCCTTCCTCATACAGCCCATAAGGCCCTCCGGGACCGGTGGTCCCACTTGGCGGACCCCCGGGACCCTCCTGGTGGTCCCGGTACGTTACCGATAAAACCCGAAACCCTTTTGGTGACCAAAACAAGACTTCCCATATATAAATCTTTACCTTTGGACCATTCCGGAACTCCTCGTGACGTCCAGGATCTCATCCGGGACTCCGAACAACATTCGGTAACCACATACGAACTTCCTTAATAACCCTAGCGTCATCGAACCTTAAGTGTGTAGACCCTACGGGTTCGGGAGACATGCAGACATGACCGAGACGTTCTCCGGTCAATAACCAACAGCGGGATCTGGATACCCATGTTGGCTCCCACATGTTCCACGATGATCTCATCGGATGAACCACGATGTCAAGGACTTAATCAATCCCGTATACAATTCCCTTTGTCTATCGGTACGATACTTGCCCGAGATTCGATCGTCGGTATCCCGATACCTTGTTCAATCTCGTTACCGGTAAGGCTCTTTTACTCGTTCCGTAGTACATCATCCCGTGATCAACTCCTTGATCACATTGTGCACATTATGATGATGTCCTACCGAGTGGGCCCAGAGATACCTCTCCGTCACACGGAGTGACAAATCCCAGTCTCGGTACGTGCCAACCCAACAGACACTTTCGGAGATACCTGTAGTGTACCTTTATAGCCACCCAGTTACGTTGTGACGTTTGGCACACCCAAAGCACTCCTACGGTATCTGGGAGTTGCACAATCTCATGGTCTAAGGAAACGATACTTGACATTTAGAAAAGCTTTAGCATACGAACTACATGATCTTGTGCTAGGCTTAGGATTGGGTCTTGTCCATCACATCATTCTTCTAATGATGTGATCCCGTTATCAATGACATCCAATGTCCATGGTCAGGAAACCGTAACCATCTATTGATCAACGAGCTAGTCAACTAGAGGCTTACTAGGGACATGGTGTTGTCTATGTATCCACACATGTATCTGAGTTTCCTACCAATACAATTCTAGCATGGATAATAAACGATTATCATGAACAAGGAAATATAATAATAACTAATTTATTATTGCCTCTAGGGCATATTTCCAACATATATATATATATATATATATATATATATATTTCAGAACTTTTTTTATAAATGCATACGTAAAATATAGCCCAATAGGCCTAAAAACCAGCTCAACAGGCTGAAAATATGCAGCCCAGCGTGCTAAACGGGCCATTGGGCCGACCCGTTTACTAATCAGGTTGTGCCTGGGCCAAGGAGCAGCGCCCGTGGGCCGGCCCGGCACGGCCCGACTATTAAGCGTGCCACGGCGGGCCGTGCCGGGCCGGGCACGATTAGCGCAGGCTGGGCCCTGCCGTGTCGGGCCGGCCCGTTTGGCCAGGTATGATGGAGGGTAATGGATGGCCGACAGCGGGGGCATAGTGGCGAGCAAAAACGAGGCTGTGAGGGGATAGAAAGGAGGCGGGCGACGGTTGGGGAAGTGAAATTTTCAATTACCCTATTCTTGTGGTATTGGTGCGGGAGAGAAATTCTCTTGCAAATAGGACGGTAGGAGTTAAAAGAGTTAGATGGGTTGTTTGGTTTTACCCCATGCTCACCCCACCAAATCTTGGGTACGCCAGAAAATTGACGGCCGATATCCCTGTCCGCGATTCGCCACGAATTGGCGTCAAATAGATGAAAATAGTTGAGGTGGGATGGCACTGTGAAAAGTTGAAGCCCATCCAAACAACCACCTAAATCTTAGTCAACACCAATATATTGGCAGGGTGATAAGGACTTCGATCCAAACAACCTCATAGAGAAAGGATTGAATGTCTTTTCACTCATTGTATTTTTCCAACCCTTCTAGAAGTTATAGGATTTTAGGAGAACATTAAACACCCACGAGGGGTCATGGATCAAAATGATGTTGTGGCTTAGCCAATATTCACATACCATACGCATGCTTGTGGATGTGTGAGTATGTGGCACAGAGAGGATTGCACAGACCACTAATTGTTAGGGTTGATTAAACACTCACTCTACGGGTTTGCTGCACAAAACATGATCTATTGGTGGAACTCATTATAGCTAGCTCTAATCCATAGTTTGGCTCGATTGACATGATTCTTGATTGGTTGTTTCAGCTTCACGCATGGTAAAAATATATTCATGACATGATTCTTGAATGAGCTAGCTAAAAGAAACCCATGGCCTCTTTGATACGTAGGATTCTAAAAGCGCGAGAATAGGAAAAACACAAGGACTTCTTTGATTCGCAGGATTCTGAAAATAAATGAATAGAAAAGGTATAAGATTGAAGTAATATATCCACTTAAATCCAAGGATTAGCAAGGAGTGACTGATGTCACTGGATAAACAAAGAAACTATGAAAAAAGGTTGGAGAGGATGTTAGATTTTCTATGAAATGTAGCACAAAAGATTTTATAGAAAAAATTCCTATGAAATCCAATGTTATGAATCAAGGGACCAACATAAGAAAAATTCCTAAGAATTATGATCCTCCAAAAATTCTATAAAATTCCTTTGAATCAAAGGAGCCCTATGAATAAAATGTCATGCCTCATCTCAATCACACATGATTTTGGGTAGTTTGATTGCATCACAGAAAAAACAAATGATTCCTTGAAGATGTTTGGATGTATGCTAGAAATCTTATGAAAAATAGTAAAAAAAAGAAATCATTAGAAAAAAACCCTTATATGATTCAATCCTATGAATCAAACCAACACAGGAAAAATTCCTAAAGATTATATTCCTTCAAAATTTCTACAAAGTTCTTTGAATCAAATGAGCCCTAAACATCTTCCAAATCTGTCAAGCAATCCAGTATCTCTCCTGTGCATTTACAAAGTGGGACCCATCTGTTAGGAGTCATGTCAACAAAGCGAATGATAGATTAGAGCTACCTGCAATGGATTACATCAACGTTGGTGTTTCGTGCAACAAACTCCCAATAGTCGGTGTTTTCTAGTAGTAGAATTTTATTGTGTAGAATTTTATAAATCGGATGTCACGGAGAAAAAACCCAACAAAAATTATGAACTCCAAACACACAGACACGCGCGCATGCCTGGCCGCAGCGGCTGCACCAACCAATCTGAGCCGCACGTCCAAGTGCAGACGCCGTCTCGTCTGTCTCGTGCTTGCGAGGCTGTGACCTGCGAGGCAGCCCAGAGCCCGGCGCAAATCGCAACCTTATTTTTCCTCTCCCCTCCTCTCTCGCCTCGCCCCCCCAGCCGCGATCGAGGAGGCGAAACTAATATCCGCACCAGGAATCAAGAGGGGATCGACCTGCCCCCAATCCGCGCCTCCCCCCTGAGTCCCCTGCCGCCGGTTCGCCGCCGCCGCCCCCCGAGCCCCCGATGGATTTGGATCTGTGGATCTCCAAGGTCAAGGAGGGCCAGCACCTCGCCGAGCACGAGCTCCAGACCCTCTGCGAATACGTGAGCTTCTCCCCCTATTTATTTATCGCTTCCGCTAGGGTTTTGTTCGCGCGGCTTTGTGGCGCGCGCGTGCGCTGCGGCGTGGCTGTGTTAGGGTTCGTACCAGCAGTAGCAGGTAGATGGGCAAAATTAGTTGCTTTTGCTGCCCGCCGAGAGACTGAAGTGACCTGTCTATGTATTCGCGGGTGTGTCTGTATGCCTAGCGTGTAACCGAGGTGTATTTCGCTGATCACTCAGGTTAAGGAGATTCTCATCGAGGAGTCGAACGTGCAGCCAGTCAACAGCCCGGTCACAGTGTGCGGCGACATCCATGGGCAGTTCCATGACCTTATGAAGCTCTTTGCCACCGGAGGACATGTGCCTGAGACCAACTATATTTTCATGGTCTGGCTTCCCCAGCCCTTCTACTGTTTTCCGTGGTTGGTTTAGATAGCCTCTGATGTTCTTGTGTTGCTGAATTGAGATATGATTGACTCGTAGGGTGATTTTGTCGACCGCGGCTTCAACAGTCTCGAGGTTTTCACCATCCTTTTGCTACTAAAAGCAAGGTATTTGGTTAGTTTTCTATTCGCAGATAATGAATCGTCCTTTTGTTTGTTCCAAAGCTTTAAACTTTATAGCGCCTATCTGCGCCTGCAGCTTCTTCACTGTTTTGCGAGTATAAACTCAATTATCATATCACCGTATTTATAATACCCCCTCTGTAAACTAATATAAGACCTTTTAGATCACTAAAGTAGTGATCTAAAAAGCCTTATATTAGTTTACAGAGGGAGTACATGGTAGTGGTACATTTGTAACCGGAATGTAAGCATTCCTTATATGGAATTAAGCTGTTGAATGATAATGCTTGATTGCAGTTTGATTGTATGTCAAATCCTGCTGTCTCTTTATAACTTCCTTTCCCCTTATATTTCTGGACAATACCTTGAGTAACCTATGGGGTCGATGGGATTGATTTAGCTTAGCATTTCTCATGAAATTTAAAGTGCTTAATTTTTAATGGTTCTTATACAATCATACAAAGAAGAGGAATTGAGCTAAGACTGGGATGACTATCCATCTCGAAAGCACCGATACGGCAGCATCAGCTGTGTCCCTGTGCGTACATACGCGATGTGGGGATATGTGTATCCCTGAGTATCCCTTTCTTTTTGATTTAAAAGAAAGGGGATACAGCCTGGTATACTTGACAGATCCGGACGTGATACTGTGGGGAGGGAGATGGGGATGGTTGCTGCTGGCGGGGAAGGGGATCCAGACGGGGAGGAGGATGGGAAGGTGGGCGACGACGAGAAAGAAGCCCCAGAAGGATGTGGATTGCGTCTGCCATGGAGGAAGATGATTCGGTCACAGGGGAAGATGGTGATAGAAACAACTGACGAGCAAGAGGGCACAGACGGCGGTGTGGTTGTCTCATCTCCTGTTCTGCAGTTCTCTGGCGGCGGGAGGGAATGAAGGAAGAGCACGGGAGTGGGAGCGGTTGGAAGAGCTGACTAGGTATTCTGAAGTCGGGCCTATATGGGCTTTGTATGGAGGGTTACATATACATGGGCATTGAGTGGTGGGTTTTCTTACGTGAATGGACTGCTCAAAGTCTTACATCAATGAAAATGGGGCAACATATATCCAGTAATCTTAGCTAAAAAATCTCTCATTTATAAATTATCATTTAATCTAGCTAAGCTTTAGCTAACTGTTCTAGCTGGAGCTTGTCGGGCTCACGAGCTTGGTATTGGGCTTGAGCTCATCTTGTTCAGCTCTCAAGCAGAGCTCTAGTCGAGCCCAACCATTTTTTGACAGCCTTGCTTGAACTGGAAGTTTGAAAATAAAGATCGTCTCTCACAATTTTGTGCGCTGGACTATGTCACCCTTAATTAGTGAAACAATGACACACCTAGTCAATGTTAGTGTTGGTTGCTCTTGTTTACATTTTTCCCGAAGTGTCATCATACATGGCTAACTCGTCAATATATTTTCTACCACTAGGTATCCTGCCCACATAACCCTTCTGCGCGGGAACCACGAAAGTAGGCAGCTGACACAGGTATGTCCTGGTATGGAGAATGATTATACTACCTCGGTTCCATTTTATAAGGTGCACTTATTTTCATGGCATTAAAATTTCTCTATCTACAATACCAAATAAACAAAATATGAAAATATATTTAATGATGGATCTAGTGATACTAATTTAGTATTGTAGATATATTTTTCTATAAACTTGGTCAAAGATGGAAAGTTTGGAGTGTTGAAGAAAAAATCAATGCACAGCAATGGAAGGAGTATCTGTTATCCACTTGAGTATATATTTTTCTGTATTTGCTTATGATGTTTGTTTTGTGCACTCTCCTGTTGCCATAAGATCTTGCAGTTAGTTAAGTTACATTGTATACTTAATTTGCTCCTGCATGCACCACACATTTGTTGCTTTCACACTAAAATCTCTTTGATGCACCATGCACTAAAAAACAGTATGTTTATTGATTCTGAACGAATGAAATACCTTCGTTAAAGTTTAAACAATCCAGGTATTGATGGTTCATTTTCTTCATTTCAGTGGATGCACAAATTCAAGCATACACAACACTTACCTGTGGATATTAAGTTGTATGGTTCAAAATTTCGTTGTATGATAAGAAACCTACATCTTCATCCTAATGGTTTTGTTTGGCCAGTTAACAGTCTATTTCACTCACATGACATGTTAGGACTGTTTGGTACCTGTATGTATAATTGCAGCTTGAATTGTACGGTACCACAAACAGGTCAATACACTGATTCAGAACTTAATCACGCAGACAAAATAATACAATGTTACTGATCTGTAGGTATATGGTTTCTATGATGAGTGCCAGAGGAAGTATGGGAATGCCAATGCATGGCGGTACTGCACTGATGTTTTTGATTACCTTACTCTTTCAGCAATCATTAATGGCACGGTAAGTTCCTCTTAGTAGACGATTTCTAGATTATGGAGTTTGTACTGTGTGCTCTATGGTACTGAAATAATATTGTGAAAATTCAGGTCCTTTGTGTTCACGGTGGTCTGTCTCCTGATGTGCGTACTGTTGACCAGGTTAGTTGAACTTCTTTCTTACTTTTTTCTTAGCATCATTCAGCCAAGATGTTACTTCTGGAACTTTGTTTGAGTGTGATTCTGTTTAGTGATTTTGTTAAGCTGAATGAATGCAGAAACATATTGCACGGGTTTATATACAGAATAATTAGGTTTCCTAATTCATATGGACATACTACTGGTTTATATTATGACCTGATTCCAACTCACAAATTTCATGATGTTAGCTTTGGATATATCTTTATTTTGATCAGCAGATAATCTCAGTTGTTCACCGTGCCACTAGCAGCGTGTTTGTTTCGTGGGAATTATAGATGGGGAATGGGAGTTGAGGGGTAAGAAAAATAAAAGTCCACTGATTGTTTGGAGGGATTGGGAGTTTAAGTGGGAAGGGGAATGGGAGTTGAGGGTGCCAATTCCCATCAATTTCTTTCCATGGGGGACCCTGTTAATTCGTGGGCAGACCTTCATCCCAAACGAATTCCCATTATATGCCAAACAACGGAATGGGAGTAAAATTTTATTTCCCACACCTACTCCCTCAACGAAGTCCCTCGTGTGAACTCCCCTTCCCCTTCCCAGAGGTTACCAAATAGGCTGTAGGTGCTAGCCAGGGGCAGATCACTGTCTGGTGCTTAAATGTCCGTTAGATGGGTAATAAGACAGGAGGGTGCCTCCGAAAGCCTATGCAGCTACTTTTAGAACCATTGTTTTTAAGGCGGTAAGGTGAGGCGGGGCGCCCCACCGCTTAAGCGCTCCCCACCGCTTAAGCGCTAAAGTGTCAAAAAACGTCTTGCATTATGGGACGGAGGGAGTATATGGCAGCCAATTAGGAGATTTAACAACTAGCATTAACATAATAAACTGTACATACATATATAATAGATGGCAGCCAATTAGAAGATTTGACAACTAGCATTAACATAATAAGCTATTAGCAAAGCATAGGCCTCAAATCATCTTGTGTACATGACAGAATGGCGCATTTGAACTTCAGCTTCATCCTCCTCATCAGTATACTCGATAGCTTTAAACTTTACAATGTTTAAGGAATTGCGCATCTCTATCCTAATCTCCACGGATGCCTCGGGACACTTATCCGCATCATTGGAACCCCCAGAAAGGTGCTGTTTCAGCCTTCTCACTCCAGCATGGATTATCTTGCCACACAATGTACACTAGAGTATGGGCCAGTTCCTTTTGGTGGCTTATAGAATAAGCTGGAATGAGCTGCCCCCTACCCAGCTTATTCTAGAAGCCTAACCAATTTTTTTTAGAAGCCTAGTAGTTAAGACTTGACTAGTAGGCTACTAAAAAGAAAATCTTGGTCGGGCTTCTAGGATAACGGTGGTGGGGCAGAGAAAAAGCAGCATCTAACAGCAGAGGAGCTGTGACTAACACATGACAGAGCAGTCAAGCTTAGTGCTGGATGGAAGAGAGCAGAGCGAGGGGAAGGGGGAGGAGAGACAAGAGAGGGCAGGAGGCTGGAGCCATACCTTGCTGTGGTGCTGATCTGGTGGAAGAGGGTTGCGCCAGAGGAGGAGGGGGAGGAGCTTTGGCCAGAGAGGAGGAAGCCGCCGCCAGAGGAAACAGGAGAGAGACCTCTCGCCTCGAGACTAGGGATCTGCACGATTGGTTAGATTCTCTCTCTCTTCCCCCTCCTCATAACTGTTCGCGCGTGAGCCAATATTTCCCGCGCGGGCCAGTTTTTCCCACTGGAATCTCTGTTTCCCGTGCCTGACAAACCAGAGCGTCTGATTTGGGCCAAGGCGTGCAGGGTGACGCTGAGGCGGACGATTCAGATGCCCTAAAGCCCAAGGCGGACGCCTTACTCATCAACTAACTAAGGCGAGCACAACACCTTGCCATCAGGGAGCCCTGATGCCTTACTCATCAACTAACTAAAGCGAGCACAACGCCTTAAAAACAATGTTTAGAACACGGGATATTCTTGAAAAGTTTTGAAAGACTAGTAAACAATTAACATCCTCCGAGTGTTGGACATTTCAGATTTTTTTTGACTCTTATCATACCCCGTCTTTTCAGTAAGTTTTTTACTACCTTCTTTTCTTTTCTTAAAGTTGGGTTCTGTTATACCTCTATCTCGCGATTATTAATTTGGACATTAGTTGGCCCATAGCATTTTCAGAGTTAGGCTCATAATCTGAAGGATGCATGATTCTATGGTTGATTTCTTTTTATTTGTTTGTTCACTGCTGTCTCATGTAAGATTTGAATGGTGTTTGCTAGGCAATACAATGGAAGCAATAATCTGACTAAATATCATTCTTGTCAACAGATACGGACAATTGATCGGAATTGTGAAATTCCCCACGAAGGTCCTTTCTGTGATCTTATGTGGAGTGACCCTGAAGAGATAGAGACATGGGCTGTTAGTCCGCGTGGAGCAGGTTGGCTTTTTGGATCACGAGTGACAACAGAGGTGCGCATGGAATCTTTTCATTGAGGATCACCTTTTCATCATCTCTTAACAAATGTTGTTGATTTATTCTATGCAGTTCAATCATGTGAACAATCTTGACCTAGTTTGCCGGGCTCACCAGCTGGTCCAGGAAGGCTTAAAGTACATGTTTCAGGACAAGGGTCTTGTAACCGTGAGTTTCTGTTCACACTTTACTAATCAGTCCTGATAATCGTAGCATCTTTTCTTGCAAGTTACATATTTGATCAATAAAAGCCATGTTAATGATGCTCATTGCCTTGCACATTTTATATTTGCAGGTGTGGTCTGCACCTAATTATTGCTACAGATGTGGCAATGTTGCTTCTATACTGAGCTTCGACGAGAACATGGTATGTTTGTGCATGGAATAATTCATACACAGTACTACTTTCTAAGTGTTCATAATCATTTCAAATAAAATTTTATAGGTCTTTACTAATTAGTGTGCACTTGTCCTTGTCAGGACCGCGACGTCAAGTTCTTCACAGAGACAGAGGAGAACAACCAGATGCGTGGCCCAAGGACTGCCGTCCCGTATTTTCTCTGACTTCATTTGTACAATTTTAGAAGTCGCTGTTTTAATGTGTAAGGGTTAAAGATGGACCGGAGGTGGTTATTGTTGTAGGGTTCAGATGATAGTCCAATCTGATGCGTTTTATTTCTCGCTGTTCTTTTTAACCACATGTACAATAGATCGCTGGGAGCATCATTGCTCCTGTATTCCTTCTATGACAGTGTCAAGTTTTGTTTCCTATAATTTATCATATATGTATGGGTCTTGACATACTAGTTGATGCATTTCTCAACATACACATTCGGGTTGGGAGTTTGTTTACAGCTTTTTCCGCCAAGATAAGATTCCTGTTGTGGAACACATGTCTTGAAGATGTGTACACGAGTTAAGGTATTTCTTTACTTGTGAAAAGAAGAAATACAGGCACATGTTGTGTGGAGCATCTGTACGATGGACCACTCTTTACTTGCACTTAGAAAGGCAGGTATATGTTCTTTTTTGAAGATGAGAAGAGGTATATGTTCTGTTGAACATGTGGATGATGCCCACTCTTTATTCGCAGGCGTTCCGTCCTTTTTTATCGAGTGACACTGCAATCAGGGACGGTCATTGGCGTGGTTAGGCCATTAGTCTCGATCCACCTTATCCCGATACTCGGAAGATAATGTACGTTCCAATGTACGCAGGGCTTGGTTCCGCCACCGTGGCCATGACACGGAAGAGATTTGCTTCCGACGGCGCGCGCACCGGGGTCACGGTCACAGGTCACCCCGTGGCATCGTACCAAGATGGTGACGCGTCTCCTTTTTGCTGCAACCGTGGTGGGCGGGTGAAGGTATATCCTCACCCAACCGATATCCATAGAATCTCGGGCGCAGCTTGCACGCGCACTCGGACGCGCCGAGCTAGCTTTGCTGTCGCGGGCCGCGTCACCGCCACCCGGCAAGCCCGAGTCGACAGCGACGGCGCCTGCGTGTCCGCCTTCCGCAATTATTATTACCCTCCGTTCGGCCCGCTGCCCGCCCGGCGGAGCCTCTCTCCACTCCACTCAGCAGTAACATCGAGTCCAACTCAGCAAATTTGATTATGTGGCAATGAATTAATGAGGAAAGAGATAGTTACAGTAACTTAGCTAGTTACTGTAACATCACATGTCCCAATGCAATATGAGTCTATAACATAATAAATAAAGCTTTGCATGTTACCACACTTATGTTACTATCCACTATGAAGGTAGTAACATAGTCTAGGAATATGTGTATGTTACTAGTGTATGTTACTATGCATTGTGGCTAGTCTCACTCGTTTGCGCGTCTGGACGGGACTGCTCGCGGCCTCGGATCATCGACTCATTGTCGGACCCCGCGTGACCTGGACTGGACCGGGGTGAGGCGCTGATTAAGTGATGATGCTCGTCTCGTCCCGCTCAAGTAAATAAAGAGCGTTATCTAAAAAAAAGGGGTAAATGAAGAGTGCACTGCGTTCATGATGCTGGCCATGTCTCGTCGTGCCTGCGTATCACGACGATTCGTGGTATGCGCCATGCTCCAAAGTGTTTTCTAGCTAGGTGATGCTCGAAAACTAGGATTGGATTCTGAGGGGGCACCTTTCGGCAGGCTGCTGGTTTCTTTAACACTGACCTCCTGATCGTCCAGGTGGGGATGGCAATATAAAGTTAATTTGTTAACTGCTCGCCGTGTCAGACACCCCCTTGGTTGTTTAATACAGTACTAGTAGTAATTACAGTGGCCTCTCACTGAAAGA
The DNA here is from genome assembly GCA_032464435.1 of Aegilops umbellulata. Taxonomy (NCBI): domain Eukaryota; kingdom Viridiplantae; phylum Streptophyta; class Magnoliopsida; order Poales; family Poaceae; genus Aegilops; species Aegilops umbellulata. Next base: position 327,437,848 of record CP136056.1, on the reverse strand, counting down.
GAGAAATTAAGACGTTGTTTAATAATGGCTCGCATGTTTGACTCTTATTAACTGACGAACTGCAACGGATCATTTTTCCTGAACAGTGCTGGTAGCACCAGTTCGTGCCCACTCGCAGTTTTCACCAGCTTTCCATGAGATAAATCCCGTGATACCATACCACTACCAGTGTTTTTAGGGCAGACAGTGATGGGAGAGGTAAGAGTACAGTAATGCACTCGCTTTATTTTTGGCGCAACCATCTCAAACCAATAAATCATCCCAAATCATCTAGACTACAATCTAGATTGAAAAATCTGGACTCGGCAATGTGGTGCCGAATGTGCACTGGGCAGCAACCTTGCTTCTTTGCCGAAATTTCTGGCTGATCATCGGCGTGAGCTAACCACTAACCGACGGCGAGAATGAGAGAATGAAAGAAAGCGAAAAAAAGAAGAGAAAGAGGCCGCACAGATCGAAACGGCTCATCATCCTACTTGGCAGATCACAGCAAAACTGGAGAAAAAATCAATCAGCCTAACCAACTAACTCGCTACCTCCTCCGGTCCTCCCGCGGGGGCGGTTGCCGCGGGGACGCCGGCGATCCCGCCCGGCCGTTGTCCTCGTCCGCCATTGTCCGCACCCGCCCCTGCCGGAGGTCCCCGAGCTCGGCGTCGGAGAAGGACGAGGACCCTCCGGGCGCGAGGCGCCGCGCCGGCCGCCGCCGCCGCCTCAGGCGCCAGCACCGGCGCGCGGCGCGGACGGGCGCGCGCGCCACGCAGCAGAGCACGGCCACCGGCAGGCACGCGCAGAAGACGCAGCACGAGACGGCGCACTCCGCCAGCGCCCCGTCCTTCCCGGCATCCTCGCGGGGCGCCGCCGGCGAGGCGTCGCGGGCCCGCGCGGCGCCCTCGCCGTCCCACCGCTTCCCGGCGCCGGCGGCCGGCTTCTTGCGCGGCCCGCCGGCGTCCGCCTCCTGCTCGGCGGCGGCCATTCCGTTTCGGCCGCCTGCTTGTTCTTGCCCCTGGCTCGTGGGTTTCGTGTGAGAGATTCGAACGGGACGCGTGGGGTGGTGGTGGGGGGCACGGGCGGGGCGTGGGAGGGAGGAAACTCTCTCTCCCTCTCGCTCAAGAAACTTTGTCTGCTCCCTCGGATTTAAATTGTGGTGCTCACGAAAGCGTCTCGTGTGGTTTCCTCTCTCTTTTCGCCATCGCTGTTGGTTACTGGTGGGAGATATATAAATAAATCAAAAGGAAGCTAAGCTAGGGTAGCCACTGAGCCGACCTCGAGTCATTTCATCGATTAGGATCTTATAATCTTGAGAGATTGTCTTTTCTATTAAATTTGCGAACCGAAAGATGGTTAAGTGGGACAGGACAGCTGTTGGCAAGGCATCACACTCGTAGGATCAGTGCTCCCTTCTTTTGATACAACAAAAACTGTGACGGTGTGATCGGATGGTAGTGCTCGGGATATTTTGTCTTGTAGGGCGTGCTAATCAGTCAGCCACTAAGAAACTTGGTCAAAACGCTCTAATCCGTCCAGGTCCAGGTGTACACATTAGCGATCGATTATTGTGGGACTGGACGTAGCCGCACGGTGGGCGCCGGGCAGGGCACGAGACAGGACGGGAGTAGGGGTGTGGCCCGCGGTGCCCGGCACGAGGCTGTTCGCCCAGCCACCGGCGTCTCTGTCGACATTGCTGGACTGGTGGTGGCCGCCGCTCGCTTTTTATTTGGTCACTGTCGCTGTCATGGATGTTGGAAATATGAGCAATTTATCATATGATTTTATTAACAGAAACAATAGATAAATCATGACTAAATTAGCAGAGATAGAACAAGTCATGCGATCTGACAGAGAAGGTAAATAACATCTGCAAATATAAACTAGAATCAAACATCTCTAGAGCAGACAGTAGACCAAGTCGCATATATGAAGTAGAACCTATCATGTCTAGGGCAAAGACTAGAACAAGGAACTGTGGCAGAACCTCTAACAGTAAAAACAAGAACACTACGGGACAACAGCAGCAACAGTAGCACTGGACTTGGGATCGGTGTCCTCGGTAGCCATGTCGTCGGGGAAGTAGTCGTCGGAGTCCGGAGCGTCCGTGAGAAGAAGTCAGTAGACGCGCAGAGCGCTCCCCAAAAACCTTATCACCCTTCTCCCGTAAAGGACTCAAAGAGGTGCGGTTTCGGAGGCATACTGTCCCGACCTGCGGTGCACGCCGCAAGCCGGGATGAGGAAGATCGTAGCAGCAATGCAGTTTTCAGGAACCGGTGGCGAGAGGAAGAATTAGTTCTGGTGTGTCTCTCTGAGAGGAGCGACCTCCTTTTTATAGGCGCAAGAGAAGGAGGCGAGAGGGCAGTGATGGAAGGTGAAACGAAGAGACGAAGATGAAGCGAACAGCCAGCAACCGAAAGGCTGCACCTTTCGCATTCAAACTCCACTATCGCTTCAACTTCCGTGTGACCTTTCGTATACCCGTCGTGTGTGAAAAAATTTAGACATCGGCTCGGCTCATCCCCGCAACCCGCGTCGCATCGCGTCGTGACGAGGCGTGGTGAGGCGAGCGGCGGAGAAGGAGCGCGCGTGGATGTCCCTCATGTTCTCATGCTCATACATGTGGGGAAAGAACCTCCCTTATAAAGAGGTCCAACTCCCTCTAAACTAGCAATGTGGGACTAAACTTTAGTTCCACCTCTTGCCTTGCACGAATGGGCTGCGTGGGCCTTTAGGATTTATTAGGAATTCCTGAAACTACTATTGGGCTGGCCAACATAGACAAAATTTCAGCAATCCCCCACCAGATTTCAGAGACACACAAAATTAGCCTTTGGTTCCAAAACACTGTTTTATATAACGGCACTGCAGTGGAGACTGTTAAGTTGAATTTTCACCTAGAACTCTATGCTACACTAGTAAGCAACTTGAACAGTGGACTGGGCCTTGAACTGCAAGTTTTCTGCGAATCTAGCTTCACACAAAGCCTTGACCGATACGTGGCTACCGTGGGTCTTCCCCGCGGGTGGAGCTTATGCGTCATACTCCGAGACCTTTCATGAGTTTACTAGAGAGAACCATACCCTCATATATTGCGACGTTTAACAATCAGATTCATATAGGTGCGTTCTTCAAAAGATGTTCTGCAGGACAACATCTCTGTTTCAAAGAGCCACTTAGAACACATTAAGATTTACATCAACCTGCCATGCAGATTAGGAGAGTATTGCATCTTCATGGAGTGGTATTTTTAACAGTAAGAGTACTCTCCTCTCAGTTGACCAACAACTTGTCTTCCACATCTAATTCACGGGATCTCCGATCACAAAGAATAGGTTACCACTGTGAACAACTCATATTGTGGGTCACATACCCATCTCCTTCGATGCATTATCTATCACATTACGTGATAGACCCTTAGTGAAAAGATCTGCGAGATTTTTAGATGTTTGGATATAATCCAATGCAATAACTCCGGAGTTTCTCATTTTTCTGACAGACGTTAACCTTCTCTGAACGTGTCTTGATGACTTCATGTTATCCTTTGAGCTGTTCACTTTCGTGGTCACAGTTTGATTGTCGCAGTTCATAAGGATACCCGGCACAGGTTTCTCAACAACCGGCAAGTCATTCAAGAGCCGGCGAAGCCAATCTGCTTCGACCGTAGTTGTATCTAGTGCTGTGAGTTCTGCTTCCATTGCTGACCTCGTTAAGATGGTCTGCTTGCAAGACTTCCAAGAAACAGCGCCACCTCCATGAGTAAATACATATCTGCTCGTGGCCTTTATCTCATCAGCATCTAAGATCCAGTTTGGGTCACTATACCCTTCAAGCACCTTTGGGTGCCCAGTGTAGTGAATTTCATAATTCGCAGTGCCTTTCAAATAACGCAAAACTCTCTCTAGAGCTTTCCAATGCACATCTCCTGGTTTTGAGACAAACCGTCTCAGTTTGCTAACAGCAAAAGAGATGTCAGGTCTTGTAGTACTGGCTAAGTACATAAGCGAGCCAATAATCTGAGAATATTTCAATTTGTCTTTAGCAATTTTTTGATTCTTTCGAAGCAACACACTAGCATCATATGGTGTTGGAGAGGGCTTGCAGTCACTGTAACCAAAGCGACTCAAGATCTTTTCCACATAGTGAGATTAAAGCAATGTAATCCCACCATCATCGTCTCTCAACAACTTGATGTTCAGAATGACATCAGCCACTCCTAAATCCTTCATCTCAAAGCAACGAGATAGGAAATCCTTGACCTCCTTAATAATATTCAGATTTGTTCCGAAAATTAGTATTGTCATCAACATATAAGCAAAGCATAACTCCCTCGCCCCCACCATGGCGACAGTACACACATTTGTCAGCTTTGTTCACAACAAAGCCTGCAGCTGTTAAAATTCTTTCTAACTTCTCATGCCACTGTTTGGGTGCTTGCTTGAGTCCATACAAAGACTTCAGCAACTTGCACACTTTCCCTTCCTGACCATCTATTACAAACTTATCTGGTTGTTCCATATAAATTTCCTCGTCCAAGTCTCCATTTAGGAAAGCGGTCTTAACATCTATTTGACGAACGAGAAGACCATGTGAGGCAGCTAGTGAAAGTAGAACTTGAATAGTGGTCAGTCGAGCCACATGTGAGTAAGTATCAAAGAAGTCTTCACCTTCCTTTTGGGTATAACCCTTAGCCACGAGCCGAGCCGTGTACTTTTCAATAGTACCATCAGGCCTAAGTTTTTTCTTGAATACCCATTTGCATCCTATAGGTTTGCACCCAAAAGGACGATCAGTTATCTCCCAAGTTTCATTCGCCAAGATGGAATCCATCTCGCTACGAACTGCTTCCTTCCAGTAGTCAGCATCTTCAGATGCATAGGCCTCTGAAATAGAACTGGGAGTGTCATCTATGAGATACACACAAAAATCATCACCAAAGGACTTTGCAGTCCTCTGTCTCTTGCTCCTAGTAAGAACTGCATTGCTCTCCTCCACAGGACTTTCAAAGTGTTCCATCGAAATGGCAGGTTCAGTAACTGTAACTGGTTCCTGATTCGATGAACTAGGCATCTCCTAATTAGATGAGGTAGCCATATCCTTCATGGGAAAGATATCTTCAAAGAAAGTCGCATCATTCGACTCCATGATCGTACCGACATGCATGTCAGGGACCTCAGATTTTACAACCAAGAAATTATAACCAATGCTATGAAAAGCATATACCAGGAAAACACAATCCACAGTTTTTGGTCCCAGCTTCCGCTTCTTTGGAATTGGCACATTGACTTTCGCCAAACAACCCCAGGTTTGTAGATAAGGGAGCTTTAATCTTTTATTCTCCCATTCCTCGAATGGAGTTATCTCTTTGTTCTTTGTGGGAACTCGGTCTAGGACATGGCATGCAGTCAATGTCGCCTCCCCCCACCATGCCTTGGAGAGACCCGATGTGTCTAACATGGCATTAATCAAATCAGTTAGAGTACGGTTCTTTCTTCCGGCCACCCCATTTGACAAAGGTGAATAGGGAGGCGTCCTCTCATGGATTATACCATGTTCCGCACAAAAGGAATCAAATTCATTTGAGAAATACTCTCCACCACGATCGGACCTAAGCCTCTTGATCTTTCGATCAAGTTAGTTTTCCGCTTCAGCTTTATAGATTTTGAAGTAGTTCAAAGCCTCATCCTTAGATTTTAGAAGATACACATGGCAATATCTAGTGGAGTCATCAATCAACGTCATAAAATACTTCTTTCCACCTTTTGTCAAAACACCATTCATTTCACATAGATCTGAATGTATGAGCTCTAGTGGTGCAAGATTTCTCGTTTCCGCAGTCACATGAGACTTACGAGGTTGCTTAGCTTGCACACACACTTGACACTTAGATCCCTTGACAGTGGTGAAACTAGGGATTAAGTTTAACTTCGCTAGTCGCGACATGCAACCAAAGTTAACATGACAGAGACGTGAATGCCACACATTTGATTCACTATTGTTGCAAACATGATTAACAATTTTATTGCAAACGTCTGATAAGGATAAACGAAACAGGCCTCCTGACTCATAGCCTTTACCAACAAAGTTTCCATACTTGGAAATTATAAATTTATTCGACTCAAAGACAAGCTTGTAGCCATCTCTACACAGAGGAGATCCGCTAACAAGATTTTTATTGACGGAGGGGACATAATGCACGTTCTTCAGCCACACGATCTTCCCCGAAGTAAACTTCAGATCGACCGTGCCAACACCACGAACAGAAGCACTTGAACCGTTGCCCATCAGCACGGTTGAAGTCCCTGCGGTCTGATAAGACGAAAACATGGAAATATCACCGCATACATGCACATTAGCACCCGTGTCAATCAACCAATCAGGAGAATGACATACTGAAAGAATAGTGGGAAATATACCATACCCAGCATCCTTCATGTCAGTCTCCAATGACAACATTAGCGGTCTTGCCGCCTTTCCCAGGATGACGCTTGTTATAGCGATTTTAGGGCAACTAGGAGCCCAATGATCAGGATCCCCACACACATGACAAACACCTTTCGTCTTGTCATTCTTCTTCTTGAAGTTCGTGTGCTGCACAACCTTGTTCTTCCCATTAAACTTTGCTTTATCATCAAACTTGCACTTGTTCTTGAACTTGTGGGGCTGAAAGTTCTTCTTCTGTACCAGATTGGCACTAGAACCTCCCTCAATACCTCGAGAACGGTTGTCCTTTGCTCTCGCCTTTTCTTCCACATCAAGAGTACCAATGAGATCTGGAACGGAAAACTCCCGCCTCTTATGCTTTAGTGAGGTAGCAAAGTTCCTCCACGTGGGAGGAAGCTTAGTGATGATACCTCTGGCAATAAACTTGTCCGGTAGGATACAATTAAAGTGCTCAAGTTCTCTAGCAAAAGACTGTATTTCATGAGCTTGCTCAACCACGGAGCGCTCTTCAGTCATCCTGTAGTCAAAGAATTGCTCCATGATGTACAGCTCAATGCCAGCATTCGAGACCCCAAACTTGGCCTCGAGTGCGTCCCACATATCTTTTCCATTATCAATTGACACATAAGCATCAACTATGTTCTCACCAAGAACACTCAAGGGAGCAGCCTTAAACAAGGTATCCATTTTCTAAAAAGCTTGTGCCTGTTGAGCATCTTGCTCTACTTCAGGTTTGCCAAGAGTGACGTCATAGCAACTCATGGTTTGAAACCATAAGACCGCTCTCACGTGCCACCTCTTATAGTGGATACCCTCAAACATAGGAGGTCTCATGGAAGCAGCAAAACCACTTGGGGTAAATTGCCTATCATAAGGTTTTTGGATTGTTGGAAATATGAGCAATTTACCATATGATTTTATTAACAGAAATAGTAGATAAAGCATGACTAAAATAGCAGAGATAGAACGAGTCATGCGATTTGACAGAGAGAAGGTAAATAACATCTGCAAATATAAACTAGAACCGAACATCTCTAGAGCAGACAGTAGACCAAGTTGCATATATGAAGTAGGACCTATCATGTCTAGGGCAAAGACTAGAACAAGGAACTGTGGCAGAACCTCTAACAGGAAAAAAAAGAACACGTACAGGCCATCAGCAGCAATAGTAGCACTGGACTTGGGGCCGGTGTCCTCGGTAGCCATGTCGTCGAGGAGGTTGTCGACGTTGGAGAAGTAGTCGTCGTCGGGGAAGTAGTCGTCGGAGTCCGGGGTGTCCATGACGAAGAAGTCAGTAGTCGCGCGAAGCGCTCCCCAAAAACCTTATCACCCTTCTCCCGTACAGGACTCAAAGAGGTGCGGTTTCGAAGGCCTACTGTCCCGACCTGCTGTGCACGCCGCAAGCCGGGATGCGGAAGATCGTAGCAGCAACGCAGTGTTCAGGAACCGGTGGCGAGAGGAAGAATGAGTTCTGGTGCGTCTCTCTGAGAGGAGCGACCTCCCTTTTATAAGCGCAAAAGAAGGAGGCGAGAGGGCAACGGAGGAAGGTGAAACAAAGAGACGAAGATGAAGCGAACATCCAACAGCCGAAGGGCTGCACCGTTCGCATTCAAACTCCACTATCGCAAAAACTTTTCAGCTTTCGTGTGACCTTTTATATACCCATCGTGCGTGGCAAAAATTTAGACATCGGCTCGGCTCATTCCCGCAACCCGCGGCGCGGCGGGCGGCGGAGGAGGAACGCGCGTGGATGTCCCTCTTATTCTCATGCTCATACATGTGGGGAAAGAACCTCCCTTATAAAGAGGTCCAACTCCCTCTAAACTAGCAATAAACTTTAGTTCCACCTCTTGCCTTGCACGAATGGACTGCGTGGGTCTATAGGATTTATTAGGATTTTCTGAAACTGCTATTGGGCTGGCCCAAAATAGATAAAATTCCAGCAATGGAGTACCTTAAGCTCAGGGTTAGGGGTCTGGGCCCTCCTACCTTTCCTGCAATGGAGCAATGGAGTACCCTATTGGGCTGGACCAAGGCAAGTATAAAAGGGGGCAGGGTGCCGCTGTAGAGAAGAGGTCGGATCGATTCCTTCCCCCAACTCTTGTACTCACATCCCCCCTCACAAGAGCAATTCAACCACCCAGCAGGGAGGTCTTACATCGTATGGTGGCCCGAACCCGGATAACTGACGTGTCTACTGTTCTTCTTCTCTAGTTCGTGCTCGCCGGAGCGTCGCCATGAGGTTGAGAGGTTGTGGAGTAGAGCAGAGTGGTAGCAGCAAGCGCACCCTAGTGTTCGAACGTCTTGGGTCCCTGAGCCCCGATTCCGACAATTTTCCGTAAGTAGAGCATGTCGATGATCGGTTTCCCGGTAAGACAAACGCAAGATGCAATGCGGCCGGCGGAACAGATCCATCAACCGGCCGGGTGCAAAATTTAGTGGAGTATCTCCATTGATTGACGCATGCATGCATGCATGTACAGATAAGTAATTATACATGATCTATTGCTAGCTAGTACGACAACAATCTGTCTACACCCATGTCTCCATCTGGATTGCCGCCGGTGAACTGTTCACACACGAGAACAATGCAAAGACCGCAAAGTAAGAATCCTACGGTGCAGAACAGAAGCGAGAGGAGGAGCACGGTAAAAGGCGCAGGGCAGGTCTCGAAGTCATCCATCAGGTAGATGGTTAAGCCGAGAAGCGTGACACCCCCGCAGGCCAGGAGGCAGATCATCGCCCACCTGCTACATTCCCGGGGCTCCGCCTTCGCGGTCGCCACCAGTTGCTCCTGCTCGCCGTCGTTGGCCATCGTATGCGTGCCCTAGCTTCGATACATGGTTTCTTGATTTTCTAGGGTTAGTTATTTTGGTGTTGTTTGGTCTGGTACCAACGATTGCCTGTATTTTGTACTATAACGCGCGAAGAGATAAAGTGCGTACCACGTATAACGTTTAAAGGAAGGTGTACGTATAGTATTATACATGTACCTGTAGATTGTTCAGTTTATTTTTTGTTGAAATGAGATGCTGCTTGTTCCCGCGAAAAAAAAAATGCTGCTTGTTTGTTCGGATTGGTCGTCCACCAGCAGGTTACCTACGAGGGATCGATGTCGTGTACTTCCTCCGTTCCTAAATACTTGTCTTTCTAGGCATTTCAACAAGTGATTACATACGGAGCAAAGTGAGTGAATCTACACTCTAAAATATGTCTACATACATCCGTATGTAGTAGTCATTTGAAATGTCTAGAAAAACAAATATTTAGGAACAGAGGGAGTAGTTTAGAAAAACCAGTTTGAATTTGTCTACACTTTAGGTGAATATATACTGAATTGAATCCAATCCGAGACCAATTCACACTAGCTAGCCCATGGCGTAATACTATTTTTTAGGAAAATAGTACGACTCTTCTGCGCTTTTTTTAATATTATTAGCCAACATGCCCGTGTGTTGCAACGGGAGAAAAAAAATATCTGCATGTTCTCCCATTAAAAAACACAACATAGAAAGCACGGAAATCAGGATGTGATAGACTGTTAGATAAATATGCAAATTTTGCTGCTTTTATCTTTTTTTGGGTCACAATGTAAACATCTAGAAAACCTCACGTTGTCCAAAGTTGGTGTCGAGGAAGACGAATCTTTGATAAAATAATCAAGAAAAACATACATGATAAAATTCTTTTTTTTGAAAAAAAGTCATCATGGCTAGCTTTATTGAATAGAAATAACGTTTACATCGTCTACAGGCTCCTTAACCAAACAGTCAGGAGGCTCGTCCAACTAACTAAGAGAGTACTTATTACATGAACTAAATTCGCTAGCACATGAGCTGCTTGACTACAAGGACGTAAACAATGTTTAAAGATAACCTTTCCAATATACACACACTCCGCAAACACTGCCACTGCTTCGTCCCACCATAGTGTATGACCAATGCAAAAGTTAATAACTTGGAAAGAGTCGGACTCCGCCTCTATTCGATTAAAGCCAAGAGATTAGCAAACAAAAGACCATCTCTCATTGCTAGATCTTCAATACTGATCGCATCAGTTGCGAAAGGAATAAATTTGCATTGGAGGCGATGAATTTTCCCCTTCCATCTTGAAGAACAGCCAATGTCGCCCCCATTCCTTCATCTGCAAAGAAAGCTGCATCAACATTTAATTTTGTGAATCCTGGATCTGGTTTTAACCATTTTGTTTGAGGCAACTCCAATGCCCTAGTAGATGATGATTGGAAATTCTGAATAATTGAAAGAATTCATATTAGACATCTCCAAGAAGGTGGGACTGCTTCATTGTGCGTAATTTTTCTTCTAATCCACCATAGGTACCATGCCCCTACAACCAAGGCTTGGTTGAAATTAACATTCGGGTGTAAAGGTAGTTGATGATCAGGTAGCGATAGGATATGCTCAAATGTAATTGAACCCGATCTATCAAATAGAACCGATTGTTCAATAAGCTCCCACATGCCCAACGGATGCCAAAGATCCTTCGCGTGCATGCACTAAAATAATAAGTTCCTGATGTCCTTTGCCCCCTCATGAATGATTGGGCAAGCTCCGTTTGAACCGACATGTCTGTTCGTCAGGATATCCTTTAATGGAATGATCCCACGCAAAACCCTCCATCCGAATACCTGAACTTTACGTGGCACTGATAGTTTCCATAGCGTATTCCGTACTGCCAAACGTGCAAAACCACTTGGCCACTCCATCCTATTTGCATGCACCCTGAAAGTGTGCAACCATTGCAAGTGGTAAGTTGTTTGAACCGAGAAGAAACCTGAACGGTTTGGTTGCCATGCTGTGAAATCATCGAGTCCTTGATGGTGAATAGGATTTTGCAGTATTCTTCGAGCATCCACTGCATAGAATATATCTCTCACAAGGTCCTCATCCCAAGTGTCGGACACCGGATCTATAAGTTCACAAACCCTTGAGAGAACTGTTTGGTTCCTTGGCGTGATTACTTTCACTTCTGAGCTAGAAGTTCCTTCCAAATGTTCACTTCTTCTCCCGTACCGATTCTCCAAATGTACCCCTTTTTTAAGGTTTCCAATCCTTTTAGGATGGGATAATTGATTTTATGCCCCTAGTTGGGTCACACTCGGCAGGTTTACCCCTAGTTTCTGAAAACACTTGTTCCTGCCCAAACCACTTTGCTCCTCTTATGCTTTTGCCTTTGACCGTTTGACCATCACTTTGAAAAATTCATAAAAAAATCATACTAACTCATAAAAATTCAAATAAGATATCAAAATGTTCAGAAATGCATCACCTATATGTGCATGTCATTTGCATTCATGAAAAAAGTGTTGGCCAGTCCCCATCTTAGTTTAAGCTCATATGATCTTAGCATGAACAGTAAAATCTAAAAAAATTCTAAAATATTTGGTGCCAAACTTTGAGCAATGTTTTGAGTACTTGCCAAGTTTCATAAGGGAATGACATTCGTGGAAGTCGTGGCAAAAAAACAAAAGTCAATGCTCCAAAATTTCATTTTTTTACCACGACTTCCACGAAGCCATTCCCTTATGAAACTTGGCAAGCACTCAAAACATTGGTCAAAGTTTCCCACCAATTTTTTTAGAATTTTTAGAATTTTTTATTTTACTGTTCATGCTAAGATAATATGAGCTAAAACTGAGATTGGGACTGGCCAACACTTTTTTCATGAATGCAAATGACATGCACGTGTAGGTGATTCTTCTCTAAACATTTTGATATCTTATTTGAATTTTTCTAAGTTAGTATGAATCTTTTATGAAGTTTTCAAAGTGATGGTCAAACGGCCAAAGGGCAAAAGCATAAGAGGAGCGAATTGGTTTGGGCAGGAACAAGTGTTTTCGGAAACTAGGGGTAAACCAGCCGAGTGGGACACAACAAAGGGCACCAAATTAATTATACCTTTTAGGATACCCTGCCATGTGGATGAAGACCCGTTCTTTGGTGTAGCACTTAATATATGCCCATTAGGATAGTACTTGGCCTTTAATACTCTTGTCACTCAGTAACAAGTCTTCAACATTGTTTTGCGAGCATAGCTAGGTTGAAAGAGTATAGTGAAGGAAATATGCCCTAGAGGCAATAATAAAGTTGTTATTTTATATTTCCTTATATCATGATAAATGTTTATTATTCATGCTAGAATTGTATTAACCGGAAACTTGATACATGTGTGAATACATAGACAAAACACCGTGTCCCTAGTACGCCTCTACTAGACTAGCTCGTTGATCAAAGATGGTTAAGTTTCCTAGCCATGGACATGTGTTGTCATTTGATGAAGGAGATCACATCATTAGTGGAATGATGTGACATCCGTTACCTTAGCATAATGATCGTTCAGTTTTATTGCTACTGCTTTCTTCATGTCAAATACATATTCCTCCGACTATGAGATTGTGCAACTCCCAAACACCGAAGGAATGCCTTGTGTGCTATCAAGCGTCACAACATAACTGGGTGATTATAAATATGCTCTATAGGTATCTCCGAAGGTGTTTGTTGGGTTGGCATAGATCGAGATTATGATTTGTCACTCCGAGTATTGGAGAGGTATCTCTGGGCCCTCTTGGTAATGCACATCATATGAAGCCTTGCAAGCAATGTGACTAATGAGTTAGTTGCGGGATGATGCATTATGGAACAAGTAAAGAGACTGAAGGAAATATGCCCTAGAGACAATAATAAAGTTATTATTTATTTCCTTATTTCATGATAAATGTTTATTATTTATGCTAGAATTGTATTAACCGGAAACATAATACATGTGTGAATACATAGACAAACAGAGTGTCACTAGTATGCCTCTGCTTGACTAGCTCATTAATCAAAGATGGTTATGTTTCCTAACCATGGACAAAGAGTTGTTATTTGATTAACGAGATCACATCATTAGGAGAATGATGTGATTGATTTGACCCATTCCGTTAGCTTCGCACCCGATCATTTAGTATTCTGCTATTGCTTTCTTCATGACTTATACATGTTCCTATGACTATGAGATTATGCAACTCCCGTTTACCGAAGGAACACTTTGTGTGCTACCAAACGTCACAACGTAACTGGGTGATTATAAAGGTGCTCTACAGGTGTCTCCGAAGGTACTTGTTGGGTTGGCGTATTTCGAGATTAGGATTTGTCACTCCGATTGTCGGAGAGGTATCTCTGGGCCCTCTCGGTAATGCACATCACTTAAGCCTTGCAAGCATTGCAACTAATGAGTTAGTTGCGAGATGATGTATTACGGAACGAGTAAAGAGACTTGCTGGTAACGAGATTGAACTAGGTATTGAGATACCGACGATTGAATCTCGGGCAAGTAACATACCGATGACAAAGGGAACAACGTATGTTGTTATGCGGTCTGACCGATAAAGATCTTCGTAGAATATGTAGGAGCCAATATGGGCATCCAGGTCCCGCTATTGGTTATTGACAAGAGAGGTGTCTCGGTCATGTCTACATAGTTCTCGAACCCGTAGGGTCCGCACGCTTAACGTTCGTTGACGATATAGTACTATGAGTTATGTATGTTGGTGACCGAATGTTGTTCGAAGTCCCGGATGAGATCACGGACATGACGAGGAGCTCCGGAATGGTCCGGAGGTAAAGATTCATATATTGGATGATATGGTTAGGCCAAGGGGTCAAGCCCACAGGGTTATAAGTCGGTGCAAAAGGAGTTTTGCGGAGGCCAGGGGGCCAAACGCCGGAGACCCTGGCATCTGGCCCTGGGCCAGACGCCGAGGCCCATGGCGTCTGGGACAGACACCAAGGTTTGTGGCGTTTGGTCCTTGAGTCCGAGTGGGACTCTTGCCTTTCGGGCAAAACCGACTTTGAGGAGGCTTTTGCTCCAAGTTTCAACCCCAGGGCTCAACATATAAATAGAGGGGCAGGGCTAGCACCAAAGAGACATCAAGAAACACCAAGCCGTGTGCCGGCAACCCCGTCTCCTCTAGTTTATCCTCCATCATAGTTTTCGTAGTGCTTAGGCGAAGCCCTGCAAAGATTGTTCTTCACCAACACCGTCACCACGCCGTCGTGCTGCCGGGACTCATCTACTACTTCGCCCCTCTTGCTGGATCGAGAAGGCGAGGACGTCACCGAGCCGTACGTGTGCAGAACTCGGAGGTGCCGTGCTTTCGGTGCTTGGATCGGTCGAATCGTGAAGACGTTCGACTACATCAACCGCGTTGATATAACGCTTCCGCTTACGGTCTACAAAGGTAAGTAGACAACACTCTCCCCTCTCGTTGCTATGCATCACCATGATCTTGCGTGTGCGTAGGAATTTTTTGAAATTACTACGTTCCCCAACAGAGACTTGCCGGTAACGAGATTGAACTAGGTATGAAGATACCGACGATCGAATCTCGGGCAAGTAACATACCGATGACAAAGGGAATAACGTATGTTGACATTGCGGTTCGTCCGATAAAGATCTTCGTAGAACATGTGGGAACCAATATGAGCATCTAGGTTCCTATATTGGTTATTGACCGGAGAGGTGTCTCGGTCATGTCTACATAGTTTTCGAACCCGTAGGGTCCGCACGCTTAACGTGTTGGACATATGCCCGAGAGGCAATAATAAAATGGTTACTATTATATTTCCTTGTTCATGATAATTGTCTATTGTTCATACTATAATTGTGTTATCCGGAAATCGTAATACACGTGTGAATACATAGACCACAACATGTCCCTAGTGAGCCTCTAGTTGACTAGCTCGTTGATCAATAGATGGTTACGGTTACCTAACCATGGACATAGGATGTCATTGATAACGGGATCACATCATTAGGATAATGATGTGATGGACAAGGCCCAATCCTAAGCATAGCACAAGATCGTGTAGTTCGTCTGCTAAAGCTTTTCTAATGTCAAGTATATTTTCCTTAGACCATGAGATTGTGCAACTCCCGGATACCGTAAGGGTACTTTGGGTGTGCTAAACGTCACAACGTAACTGGGTGGCTATAAAGGTACACTATGGGTATCCCCGAAAGTATCTGTTGGGTTGGCACAAATCGAGACTGCGATTTGTCACTCCGTATGATGGAGAGGTATCTCTAGGCCCACTCGGTAAGACATCATCATAATGAGCTCAATGTGACTAAGGGGTTGGTCACGGGATGATGTGTTATGGAACGAGTAAATAGACTTGCCGTAACGAGATTGAATAAGGTATCGGTATACCGACGATCGAATCTCGGGCAAGTGTTATACCGGTAGACAAAGGGAATCGTATACGGGATTGATTGAATCCTTGACATCGTGGTTCATCCGATGAGATCATCATGGAACATGTGGGAGCCAACATGGGTATCCAGATCCCGCTGTTGGTTATTGGCCGGAGAGATGTCTCGGTCATGTCTGCATAGTTCCCGAACCCGTAGGGTCTACACACTTAAGGTTCGGTGACGCTAGAGTTGTAATGGGAATTGTATGTGTTTACCGAAAGTTGTTTGGAGTCCCGGATGAGATCCCGGACGTCACGAGGAGTTCTGGAATGGTCCTGAGGTGAAGATTTATATATGGGATGTCCAGTTTCAGTCACCGGAAAGGTTTCGGGGTTTATCAGTATTGTACCGGGACCACCGAAGGGGTTCCGGGGGTCCACCGGGAGGGTCCACTTGCCTCGAAGGACCTAATGGGCTGTAGTTGGGTGGGAACCAGTCCATTAGTGGGCTGGTGCGCCCCCAAGGGCCCAAGGCGCCTAGGGTTGGAAACCCTAGGGGGCCGCTGCCCTCCCGGGGAGGGTGCCCCCCTAGTTGGAAACCCTAAGGGGGCCGCCGCCCCCTTAGGTGGAAACCCTAGGGGCCGCTGCCCCCCCCTCTAGATGGATCTAGGGGGCCGACCCCCTCTCCCCTTCCCCCTATAAATAGTGTGTGTGGGGGGGGGGGGAGGGCAACCGCACCCCTTCTCCTGGCGCATCCCTCCCCCTTCCTACACCTTCTCCTCCTCCGTAGCGCTTAGCGAAGCTCTGCCGGAGAACCACGAGCTCCACCGCCACCACGCCATCGTGCTGCCGGAGCTCTCCCTCAACTTCTCCTCCCCCCTTGCTGGATCAAGAAGGAGGATACGTCCCCGGGCTGTACGTGTGTTGAACGCGGAGGCGCCGTCGTTCGGCGCTTAGATCAGAATCAACCGCGATCTGAATCGCTACGAGTATGACTCATTAATCCGCGTTCTTGTAACGCTTCCGCATCGCGATCTTCAAGGGTATGAAGATGCACTCCCCTCTCTCTCGTTGCTAGTCTCTCCATAGATTGATCTTGGTGATGCGTAGAATTTTTTTAATTTCTGCAACGATCCCCAACAGTAGCATCATGAGCTAGGTCTATGCGTAGTTTCTATGCACGAGTAGAACACAAGTTATTGTGGGCGTCGATTTTGTAAATTTACTTGCCGTTACTAGTCTTATCTTGATTCGGCGGCATCGTGGGATGAAGCGGCCCGGACCGACCATACACGTACGCTTACGTGAGATAGGTTCCACCGACTGACATGCACTAGTTGCATAAGGTGGCTAGCGGGTGTCTGTCTCTCCCACTTTAGTCGGATCGGATTCGATGAAATGGGTCCTTATGAAGGGTAAGTATAAATTGGCATATCACGTTGTGGTTTTGGCGTAGGTAAGAAATGTTCTTGCTAAGAAACCTATAGCAGCCACGTAAAATTTTGCAACAACAATTAGAGGACGTCTAACTTGTTTTTGCAGCATATGCCGTGTGATGTGATATGGCCAAAAGGATGTGATGAATGATATATGTGATGTATGAGATTGATCATGTTCTTGTAATAGGAATCACGACTTGCATGTCGATGAGTATGACAACCGGCAGGAGCCATAGGAGTTGTCTTAATTTATTTATGACCTGTGTGTCAACATAAACGTCATGTAATTACTTTACTTTATTGCTAAACCGTTAGCCATAGTAGTAGAAGTAATAGTTGACGAGACAACTTCATGAAGACACGATGATGGAGATCATGGTGTCATGCCGGTGACGATGATGATCATGGCGCCCCGAAGATGGAGATCAAAAGGAGCAAAATGATATTGGCCATATCATGTCACTATTTGATTGCATGTGATGTTTATCATGTTTTACATCTTATTTGCTTAGAACGATGGTAGCTTAAATAAGATGATCCCTCGCAATAATTTCAAGAAAGTGCTCCCCCTAACTGTGCACCGTTGCGAAGGTTCGTTGTTTCGAAGCACCACGTGATGATCGGGTGTGATAGATTCTAACGTTCGAATACAACGGTTCTAAGCCAGATTTACACATGCAATACACTTAGGTTGACTTGACAAGCCTAGCACGTATAGACATGGCCTCGGAACAAGGAAGACCGAAAGGTCGAACATGAGTCATATAGAAGATACGATCAACATGAAGATGTTCACCGATGATGACTAGTCCGTCTCACGTGATGATCGGACACAACCTAGTTGACTCGGATCATGTATCACTTAGATGACTAGAGGGATGTCAATCTGAGTGGGAGTTCATTAAATAATTTGATTAGATGAAATTAATTATCATGAACATAGTCTAAAACTTTGCAATATGTCTTGTAGACCAAATGGCCCACGCTAATGTTGCCCTCAACTTCAACGTGTTCCTAGAGAAAACCAAGCTGAAAGACGATGGTAGCAACTACACGGACTGGGTCCGTAATCTGAGGATCATCCTCATAGCTGCCAAGAAAGCATATGTCCTTGAAGCACTGCTAGGTGACGCACCTGTTTTCCCAGCAACTCAAGACGTTATGAACGCCTGGCAGTCGCGTAGTGATGATTACTCCCTGGTTCAGTGAGGCATGCTTTACAGCTTAGAACCGGGGCTCCAAAAGCGTTTTGAGCATCACAGAGCATATGAGATGTTCCAAGAGCTGAAAATGGTTTTC
The DNA here is from genome assembly GCA_032464435.1 of Aegilops umbellulata. Classification (NCBI taxonomy): domain Eukaryota; kingdom Viridiplantae; phylum Streptophyta; class Magnoliopsida; order Poales; family Poaceae; genus Aegilops; species Aegilops umbellulata. Next base: position 327,419,484 of record CP136056.1, on the reverse strand, counting down.
CAAGCTCATGCCCGGGTCGAGAGATATGAAGTCTCCGACAAGTTCTACAGTTGTAAGATGGAGGAGAATAGTTCTGTCAGCGAGCACATACTCAAAATTTTCTGGGTTGCACAACCACTTATCTCAGCTGGGAGTTAATCTCCCGGATGATGCGGTCGTTGATAGAATCCTTCAGTCGCTCCCACCTAGCTACAAGAGCTTTGTGATGAACTTCAATATGCAGGGGATGGAAAAGACCATTCCTGAGGTATATTCAATGCTGAAATCAGCGGAGGTGGAGATCAAAAAGGAACATCAAGTGTTGATGGTGAATAAAACCACTAAGTTCAAGAAAGGCAAGGGTAAGAAGAACTTCAATAAGGACGGCAAGGGAGTTGCTGCGCCCGGTAAGCCAGTTGCCGGGAAGAAGCCAAAGCATGGACCCAAGCCTGAGACTGAGTGCTTTTATTGCAAGGGAAACGGTCACTGGAAGCGGAACTGGCCCAAGTACTTAGCGGATAAGAAGGCCGACAATACCAAAGGTATATGTGATATACATGTTATAGATGTGTACCTAACCAACGCTCGTAGTAGCTCCTGGGTATTTAATACCGGTGCGGTTGCTCATATTTGTAACTCAAAACAGGAGCTGCGGAATAAGCGGAGACTGGTGAAGGACGAGGTGACGATGCGCGTCGGAAATGGTTCCAAGGTCGATGTGATCGCCATCGGCACGCTACCTCTACATCTACCCACGGGATTAGTTTTAAACCTCAATACTTGTTATTTAGTACCAGCTTTGAGCATGAACATTGTATCTGGATCTCGTTTAATGCGAGATGGCTACTCATTCAAATCCGAGAATAATGGTTGTTCCATTTATATGAGAGATATGTTTTATGGTCATGCCCCGCTGGTCAATGGTTTATTTTTGTTTAATCTCGAACGTGACGTTACACATATTCATAGTGTGAATGCTAAAAGAAGTAAGGTTGATAATGATAGTCCACATACTTGTGGCACTGCCGCCTTGGTCACATTGGTGTCAAACGCATGAAAAAACTCCATGCAGATGGACTTTTGGAGTCTCTTGATTATGAATCATTTGACATATGCGAACCATGCCTCATGGGCAAAATGACCAAGAATCCGTTCTCCGGAACAATGGAGTGAGCAACCAACTTATTGGAAATCATACATACTGATGTGTGCGGTCCAATGAGTGTTGAGGCTCGTGGTGGTTATCGTTATGTCCTCACCCTCACTGATGACTTAAGTAGATATGGGTAGGTCTACTTGATGAAACACAAGTCTGAGACCTTTGAAAAGTTCAAGGAATTTCAGAGCGAGGTTGAGAATCAACGTGACAGGAAAATAAAGTTCTTACGATCAGATCGTGGAGGGGAATATTTGAGTCACGAAGTTGGCATGCACTTAAGGAAATGTGGAATTGTTTCACAACTCACGCCGCCTGGAACACCTCAGCGTAATGGTGTGTCCGAACATCGTAATCGCACTCTATTGGATATGGTGCGATCTATGATGTCTCTTACCGATCAACCACTATAATTTTGGGGTTATGCTATAGAGACTGCCGCATTCACTTTAAATAGGGCTCCGTCGAAATCCGTTGAGACGACACCATATGAATTATGGTTTGGGAAGAATCCTAAGCTGTCGTTTCTGAAAGTTTGGGGATGCGATGCTTATGTCAAGAAACTTCAACCTGAAAAGCTCGAACCCAAATCGGAAAAATGCGTCTTCATACGATACCCTAAGGAAACTATTGGGTATACCTTCTACCTCAGATCCGAAGGCAAGATCTTTGTTGCCAAGAATGGATCCTTTCTAGAGAAAGAGTTTCTCTCGAAAGAAGTAAGGGGGAGGAAAGTAGAACGTGATGAAGTATTGCCTCTTGAACCGGAGAGTAGCGCAGCTCAAGAAAATGTTTCTGTGGTGCCTGCACCGACTAGAGAGAAAGTTAATGATGATGATCATGAAACTTCAGATCAAGTTGCTACTGAACTTCGTAGGTCAACAAGGACACGTTCCGCACTAGAGTGGTACGGCAACCCTGTACTGGAAATCATGTTGTTAGACAATGGTGAACCTTCGAACTATGAAGAAGCGATGGCGGGCCCGGATTCCGACAAATGGCTTGAAGCCATGAAATTCGAGATAGGATCCATGTATGAAAACAAAGTATGGACTTTGACTGACTTGCCCGATGATCGGCGAGCCATAGAAAATATATGGATATTTAAGAAGAAGACAGACACGGATGGTAATGTAACCATCTATAAGGCTCGTCTTGTCGCTAAGGGTTATCGACAAGTTCAAGGGGTTGACTATAATGAGACCTTCTCACCCGTAGCGAAGCTGAAGTCTGTCTGAATCATGTTAGCAATTGCCGCATTCTATGATTATGAGATGTGGCAAATGCACGTCAAAAACGACATTCCTTAATGGTTTCCTTAAGGAAGAATTGTATATGATGCAGCCGGAAGGTTTGGTCGATCCTAAGAATGCTGACAAGGTATGCAAGCTCCAACGCTCGATCTATGGGCTGGTGCAAGCATCTTGGAGTTGGAACATTCGTTTTGGTGAGATGATCAAAGCGTTTGGGTTTACGCAGATTTATGGAAAAGCCTGTGTTTACAAGAAAGTGAGTGGGAGCTCTATAGCATTTCTCATATTATATGTGGATGACATACTACTGATGGGAAATGATATAGAACTCTTGGAAAGCATAAAGGCCTACTTGAATAAGTGTTTTTCAATGATGGACCTTGGAGAAGCTGCTTACATATTAGGCATCACGATCTATAGAGATAGATCGAGACGCCTCATTGGTCTTTCACAAAGCACGTACCTTGACAAGATATTGAAGAAGTTCAATATGGATCAGTCCAAGAAGGGGATCTTGCCTGTATTGCAAGGTGTGAGATTGAGCATGGCTCAATGCCTGACCACGGCAGAAGATAGAGAAAATATGAGTGTCATCCCCTATGCCTCGGCCATAGGGTCTATTATGTATGCCATGCTGTGTACTAGACCTGATGTAAACCTTGTTGTAAATTTGGTAGGAAGGTACCAAAGTAATATCGGCATGGAACACTGGACAGCGGTCAAGAATATCCTGAAGTACCTAAAAAGGACTAAGGATATGTTTCTTGTTTATGGAGGTGATGAAGAGCTCATCGTAAAGGGTTATGTCGATGCTAGTTTTGACATAGATCTGGATGACTCCAAGTCACAAACCGGATACGTGTATATTTTGAATGGTGGGGCAGTCAGCTGGTGCAGTTGCAAGCAAAGCGTCGTGGCGGGATCTACATGTGAAGCAGAGTACATGGCAGCCTCGGAGGCAGCACATGAAGCAATCTGGATGAAGGAGTTCATTACCGACCTAGGAGTTATTCCCAATGCGTCAGGCCCGATGACTCTCTTCTGTGACAACACTGGAGCTATTGCCCTTGCCAAGGAGCCCAAGTTTCACAAGAAGACCAGACATATCAAGCGTCGCTTCAACTCCATTCGTAAAAATGTTCAAGATGGAGACATAGAGATTTGTAAAGTGCATATGAACCTGAATGTCGCAGATCCGTTGACTAAACCTCTTCCACGTGCAAAGCATGATCAACACTAGAACTCTATGGGTGTTCGATTCATCACAATGTAACTAGGTTATTGACTCTAGTGCAAGTGGGATACTGTTGGAATATGCCCTAGAGGCAATAGTAAAATGGTTATTATTATATTTCCTTGTTCATGATAATTGTCAATTGTTCATACTATAGTTGTGTTATCCGGAAATTGTAATACATGTGTGAATACATAGACCACAACATGACCCTAGTGAGCCTCTAGTTGACTAGCTCGTTGATCAATAGATGGTTACGGTTACCTAACCATGGACATATGATGTCACTGATAACGGGATCACATCATTAGGATAGATGTGATGGACAAGACCCAATCCTAAGCACAACACAAGATCATGTAGTTTGTCTGCTAAAGCTTTTCTAATGTCAAGTATCTTTTCCTTAGACCATGAGATTGTGCAACTCCCGGATAACGTAAGGGTACTTTGGGTGTGCCAAACGTCACAACGTAACTGGGTGGCTATAAAGGTACACTACGGGTATCCTCGAAAGTATCTGTTGGGTTGGCACGAATCGAGACTGGGATTTGTCACTCCGTATGATGGAGAGTTATCTCTGGGCCCACTCGGTAAGACATCATCGTAATGAGATCAATGTGACTAAGGGGTTGGTCACGGGATGATGTGCTACGGAACGAGTAAAGAGACTTGCCGTAACGAGATTGAACAAGGTATCGGTATACCGACAATCAAATCTCGGGCAAGTGCTATACCGGTAGACAACGGGAATCGTATATGGGATTGATTGAATCCTTGACATCGTGGTTCATCCGATGAGATCATCGTGGAACATGTGGGAGCCAACATGGGTATCCAGATCCTGCTGTTGGTTATTGGCCGGAGAGATGTCTCGGTCATGTCTGCATAGTTCCCGAACCCGTAGGGTCTACACACTTAAGGTTCGCTGACGCTAGAGTTGTAATGTGAATTGTATGTGGTTACCGAAAGTTGTTCGGAGTCCCGGATGAGACCTCGGACATCACGAGGAGTTCCGGAATGGCCCGGAGGTGAGGATTTATATATGGGAAGTCCAGTTTAAGTCACCGGAAAGTTTCGAGGTTTATCTGGATTGTACCGGGACCACCAAAGGGGTTCCGGGGGTCCACCGGGAGGGTCCACCTACCACGAAGGACCTAATGGGATGTAGTTGGGTGGGAACTAGCCCCTTAGTGGGCTGGTGCGCCCCCAAGGGCCCATGGCGCCTAGGGTTGGAAACCCTAGGGGGCCGCTCCCCCCCCCCCCCGAGGGGCCGCCGCCCCCCTTAGGTGGAAACCCTAGTGGGCCGCCGCCCCGGGGGCCGCCGCCCCCTCTAGATGGATCTAGGGGGCCGGCCCCCTCTCCCCTTCCCCCTATAAATAGTGGGGGAGGGTGGGAGAGCAACCGCACCCCTTCTCCTAGCGCAACCCTCCCCCCTTCCTACACCTTCTCATCCTTCGTAGCACTTAGCGAAGCTCTGCCGGAGAACCACGAGCTCCACCGCCACCACGCCGTCGTGCTGCCGGAGCTCTCCCTCAACTTCTCCTCCCCCCTTGCTAGATCAATAAGGAGGAGACGTCCCCGGGCTATACGTGTGTTAAACGCGGAGGCGCCGTCGTTCGGCGCTTAGATCGGAATCAACCGCGATATGAATCGCTACGAGTACGACTCCTTCATCCGCATTCTTGTAACGCTCCCGCATCGCGATCTTCAAGGGTATGAAGATGCACTCCCCTCTCTCTCGTTGCTAGTCTCTCCATAGATTGATCTTGGTGATGTGTAGAAATTTTTTAATTTCTGCAATGATCCCCAACATAACGTTCGATGACGATATGTATTATGTGAGTTATGTGTTTTGGTGACCAAAGGTTGTTCGGAGTCCCGGATGAGATCACGGACATGACGAGGAGTCTCTAAATGGCTGAGAGGTAAAGATTTATATATTGGAAGGTGGTATTCGGACATCGGAATGGTTTCGGAGTGTTTCAGGTATTTATCGGAGTACCGAGGGGTTACCGGAACCCCCCAGGGGAAGTAATGGGCCACATGGGCCATAGGGGAGAGGCAAGGCAGCTCGCAAGGGGGTGGCGTGCCCCCCATGGGGAGTACGAATTGGACAAGGGGAGGGGGCGCGCCCCCTTTCCTTCTCCCTCTCCCTCTCCTTCCCCCTTTCCCCCTCCGTTAGAAGGAAAGGGGGGGGGGGAATTGGACTAGGAGTCCTAGTAGGACTCCCCCCCATGGGGCGTGCCCTAGGCCAGCCTCTCCCCCTCTCCCTTCTTTATATACAGCGGCGGGGGGGGGGGGCACCTCTAGGCACATCAATTGTTCTTAGCCATGTGCGGTGCCCCCTCCACCGTTTACTCCTCCGGTCATATTGTCGTAGTTGCTTAGGCGAAGTCCTGCGCGGATCATATCACCATCACCGTCACCACGCCGTCATACTGACATAACTCATCTGCTCCTTCGACCCTCTTCTGGATCAAGAGCTCGAGGGACGTCATCGCGCTGAACGTGTGCAGAACTCGGAGGTACCTTACGTTCGGTGCTTGATCAGTTGAATCGAGAAAACATTCGACTACATCAACCGCGTTAAGCTAACGCTTCTTCTTTCGGTCTATGAGGGTAGGTGGACATACTCTCCCCCTCTTGTTGCTATGCATCTCGTGTATAGATCTTGTGTGAGCGCAGGGAATTTTTTGAAATTGCATGCTACGTTTCCCAACAATGGCATCCAAGCCAGGTCTATGCGTAGATGATATGCATAGTAGAATACAAAGAGTTGTGGGCGGTGATCGTCATACTGCTGACCACCAACGTCTTACTTTTATTTGGCGGTATTGTTGGATGAAGCGGCCCAGACCAACCTTACATGACCACATTCATGAGACCGGTTCCACCGATAGACATGCAACTAGTTTTGCATAAAGGTGGCTGGCGGGTGTTTGTTTCTCCAACTTTAGTTGAATCGAATTTGACTGCGGCCGGTCCTTTTGATAGTTAAAACAACAAACTTGATAAATCACCGTTGTGGTTTTTGTGCTGTAGGTAAGTACGGTTCATGCTAGAAGCCCGTAGCGGCCACGTAAAACTTGCAACAACAAAGTAGAAGACGTCTAACTTGTTTTTGCAGGGCTGTTGTGATGTGATATGGTCAGGACATGATGTGATATAAGTTGTCGTATGAGATGATCATGTCTTGTAAAAGTTATCGGCAACTGGCAGGAGCCATATAGTTGTCGCTTTATTGTATGAAATACAAACGCCATGTAATTGCTTTACTTTATCACTAAGCGGTAGCGATAGTCATAGAAGCAATAGTTGGCAAGACGACCACGATGCTACGATGGAGATCAAGGTGTCAAGCTGGTGACGATGGAGATCATGACGTTGCTTTGTTGATGGAGATCAAAAGCACAAGACGATGGTGGCCATACCATGTCACATATTTTGATTGCATGTGATGTTTATCTTTATGCATCTTATTTTGCTTAGTACGGCGGTAGCATTATAAGATGATCCCTTACTAAAAATTTCAAGGTATAAGTGTTCTCCCCGAGTATGCACCGTTGTGAAAGTTCTTCGTGTCGAGACACCACGTGATGACCGGGTGTGATAAGCTCTACGTTCAAATACAACGGGTGCAAGCCAGATTTGCACATGCAGAATACTCGGGTTAAACTTGATGAGCCTAGCATATACATATATGGCCTCGGAACACTGGAGACCGAAAGGTCGAATGTGAATCATATAGTGGATATGATCAACATAGAAATGTTCACCATTGATGACTACTCCATCTCACGTGATGATCAGACATGGTTTAGTTGGTTTGGATCACATATCATTTAGATGAATTGAGGGATGTCTATCTAAGTGGGAGTTCTTAAGTAATATGATTAACTGAACTTAATTTATCATGAACTTAGTCCTGATAGTTTTTTGCATATCTATGTTGTAGATCAATGGCCCGTGCTACCGTTCCCTTAAATTTTAATGCGTTCCTAGAGAAAGCTAAGTTGAAAGATGATGGTAGAAACTACACGGACTGGGTCCATAACTTGAGGATTATCCTCATTGCCGCACAAAAGAATTATGTCCTTGATGTGCCGCTGGGTGAAAGGCCTGCTGCAGGAGCAGAAGCTGACGTTGTGTACGTCTGGCAAGCTCGATCTAATGACTACTCGTTAGTTCAGTGTGCCATACTTTACGGCTTGAATCGGGACTTCAAAGACGTTTTGAACATCATGGACCATATGAGATGTTCCAGGAGTTGAAATTAATATTTCAAGCAAATGCCCGAGTTGAGAGATATGAAGTCCCCAACAAGTTCTATAGCTGCAAGATGGAGGAGAACAGTTCTGTTAGTGAGCACATACTCAGAATGTCTGGGTACCATACTGATACGTCCCCATCGTATATACTTTTCCAAACACTTTTGCCCTTGTTTTGGACTCTAACTTGCATGATTTGAATGGAACTAACCCGGAGTGAAGCTGTTTTCAGTAGAATTGCCATGGTGTTATTTTTGTGCAGAAATCAAAGTTTTCGAAATGACCTGAAACTCCACGGAGAATATTTTTGGAATTAATAAAAAGTATTGGCAAAAGAATCAAGGCCAGGGGTCCCACACCCTTTCCACGAGGGTGGGGGGCGCGCCTACCCCCCTGGGTGCGCCCCCTGCCTCGTGGGCCCCCTGATGCTCCACCGACCTCAACTCCAACTCTATATATTCATGTTCGGGGAGAAAAAAATTAGAGAGAAGGATTCATCGCGTTTTACGAAATGGAGCCGCGCCAAGCCCTAATCTCTCTCGGGAGGGCTGATCCGGAGTCCGTTTGGGGCTCCGGAGAGGGGAATCCGTCGCCGTCGTCATCATCAACCTTCCTCCATCACCAATTTCATGATGCTCACCGTGGTGCATGAGTAATTCCATCGTAGGCTTGCTGGACGGTGATGGTTTGGATGAGATTTACCATGTAATCAAGTTAGTTTTGTTAGGGTTTTATCCCTAGTATCCATTATGTTCTAAGATTGATGTTGCTATGACTTTGCTATGCTTAATGCTTGTCACTAGGGCCCGAGTGCCATGATTTCAGATCTGAACCTATTATGTTTTCATGAATATATGTGAGTTCTTGATCCTATCTTGCAAGTCAATAGTCACCTACTATGTGTTATGATCCGGCAACCCCCAAGTGACAATAATCGGGACCACTCCCGGTGATGACCGTAGTTTGAGGAGTTCATGTATTCACTAAGTGTTAATGCTTTGGTCCGGTACTCTATTAAAAGGAGGCCTTAATATCCCTTAGTTTTCAATAGGACCCCGCTGCCACGGGAGGGTAGGACAAAAGATGTCATGCAAGTTCTTTTCCATAAGCACGTATGACTATATTCGGAATACATGCCTACATTACATTGATGAACTGGAGCTAGTTCTGTGTCAGCCTATGTTATATCTATTGCATGAGGAATCACATCTGACATAATTATCCATCACTGATCCAATGCCTACGAGCTTTCTTTGCTTAGTTACTTTACCATTGCTGCTGTTACAATTACTACAAAACTGCTACTGTTACTTTTGCTATCGTTACCGTTAATTCCATACTACTTTGCTACTAAATACTTTGCTGTAGATATTAAGTTATCCAGGTGTGGTTGAATTGACAACTCAACTGCTAATACTTGAGAATATTCTTTGGCTCCCCTTGTGTCGAATCAATAAATTTGGGTTGAATACTCTACCCTCGAAAACTGTTGCGATCCCCTATACTTGTGGGTTATCAAGACTATTTTCTGGCGCCATTGCCGGGGAGCATAGCTCTATTCTTTGAGTTACTTGGGATTTATATCTGCTGATCACTATGAGGAACTTGAAAGACGAGAAAACCAAGATTTATCCCTCAACTACGAGGGGAGGTAAGGAACTGCTATCTAGCTTTGCACTTGATTCTCCTTCTGTTTTGAGTAAACTTGCGACACCTAAACCTTCTTCTGCCATTAGTTCTGATATGTCGCATGTTATTGATGATGCCACTTCTGATATGCGTGATGCTTATGATGAAACTACTTCTATGCTTGATAATACTGTTCCATTAGGTGAATTTCTTGATGAACAACTTGCTAGGGCTAGAGAGAATGAAATTATTGAAACTGATAATACTAACGAAAGTTATGATGAAGATTCTCCCCCTAGATATGAATTGCCTGTTGTGCCTGAGGGTTATGTTATGGATGAAGAAATTGCTAGAGATTTTCTTGCTTGCAATGATAGATCTGATCTTAAGAAATTATTAGCTAAGCTAAAAGAAAAGTCTTTGAATGCTAGAATGAAATATGACCTGCTTTTGCTACTTCACTTATCTGTGTTACTGATAAGGATTATGATTTGTCTGTCGATCCTGAGATAATTACTTTGGTTGAATCTGATCCTTTTTATGGCTACGAATCTGAAACTGTTGTGGCACATCTTACTAAGTTAAATGATATACCCACCCTATTCACTAATGATAAGAAAATTAGTTACTACTATATCCTTAAGTTATTTCCATTCTCATTAAAGGGTGATGCTAAAATATGGTTTAATTCTCTTGATCCTGCTTGTGTGCGTAGTCCCCAGGATATGATTTATTACTTTTCTGCTAAATATTTCTGCGCTCATAAGAAACAAGCTGCCTTAAGGGAAATATATAATTTTGTGCAAATTGAAGAAGAGAGTCTCCCACAAGCTTGGGGGAGGCTTCTCCAATTACTTAATGCCTTGCCTGATCACCCTCTCAAGAAAAATGAAATACTTGATATCTTTTATAATGGACTAACCGATGCTTCCAGAGACCACCTGGATAGTTGTGCTGGTTGTGTTTTCAGGGAAAGAACAGTTGATCAAGCTGAATTGCTATTGAATAATATTTTGACTAATGAAAACAATTGGACACTTCCCGAACCAACTCCTAAGCCAACTCCGAAGAAAAGGGGTGTTCTATTTCTCAGTCCTGAAGATATGCAAGAGGCAAAGAAATCTATGAAAGAAAAGGGTATTAAAGCTGAAAATGTTAAGAATTTACCTCCTGTTGAAGAAATACATGGCCTTAATATACCACCTATTGAAGAAATACATGGTCTTGATAACCTGACACAGGTAGTAAAGGTAAATTCTCTCTATAGATACGATAAAGCTGAAATCCCGTCTACTAAGTTTGATAGCCAATGCTTGGATGAGTTTGATGACTTTATGGCTAAGCAAGAAAACTTCAATGCTTATGTTGGTAGGCAATTGAAAAGAAATGCTTATATGATTGAACACTTGAGTGATTATATGTCTAGAGTTAAAGGTGAACTTAAACTTATTAGTAAAGATGCTTCTATGGTTACCACTCAAGTAGAACAAGTGCTTAAAGCACAAAATGATTTGCTCAATGAATTAAATGATAAGAAAAATGATACTGCTGTTAGAGTTATGACTAGAGGGGGTAAAATGACTCAGGAACCTTTGTATCCTGAGGGCCACCCTAAGAGAATTGAGCAAGATTCTCAGAGAAATAATGCTGATGCACCTAGTCCTTCTAAAAAGAAGAAAAAGAAAAATGATAGGACTTTGCATGCTTCTAGTGAACCTGTTGTAGACACACCTGAGAATCCCAATGATATTTCTATTTCTGATGCTGAAACACAATCTGGTAATGAACATGAACCCAGTGATGATGTTAATGATGATGTTCATGTTGATGCTCAACCTAGCAATAACAATGAGGTAGAGATTGACTTGCTGTTGATCTTGATAACCCACAATCAAAGAATCAATGTTATGATAAAAGAGACTTCATAAGATTGACAATAGCATGAAAATAATTTTAGAGAAACATAATGCATTTGCTCTCAGCTTTCTCCCAATTTAATTTGCTTCAGATGGGAGCAACACAAGAAGAAAAGGAAATTTACCTGTGTCCTGTGTAGGTGATGCTGAGTCCACGATCTGCAGGCCGGCGGCTTTCTTGAGGACGGAAGTGATGACCCGAGCTAGAGCTGAAGATTGCAGTCCATCCTCTCCCTCCAAGCATCTCTGTCCCCCTCCTCTCCAAGGGCGTATCAAATCCATGGCGCTCAAACTGCGGTCCTCTACGTCCTTCATCTTGCTCCCTCGACCCCTCCTCCACAAGCCCGAGGCGCCGCCCACTTGTGTGGCTGTCCCACAAGCCCGACTTCGCGCCTCCTCTTTCGGCCCAAAAGCCCGCACTAGCTAGGGTTTAAGTCTTGGCCGTCGGATTCAATCTGACGGTCCAGCGCGCATCTAGGTTGAACAAAAACCACCCCCACGCCAAAACTGGGGAAACCCTTGACCATTTTGACTCCCTCGCCCCCTTTCATCTCTCTCGCACCGCTCTGCGCCCGCCGCTCGCTTCGGCTCTCTCGCCGGGAGCGACTGCGGCCACCGGCTGCGGCGTCGAGCGCCACCGTGCCGCGTCAAGGCGTCGGCGACAGCGTCGACGGCAACTGGTGTAATCTCAATGTAATCTTATGACGGTGTAAAGCACGGTGATTTGAATGGTCTTATATTTATTACAGAGGAAGTATCGCTGGAAAATAAATGACGCGAGGGGTGAGAGAAAGGGGAAATTGACCGGGTCTGTCTGTATAGAAATAACAACTATATTTACGAGTGCGTCGTATATCATGGGCGTATAGATCGATTTTGTGCTCTAGAAAACAGATTTCCTCTTTCCCTGCAAACCTGAAAAGAGATTTTCCCTTCTCCCACAAACCCTCTTTCTCGCGCGCGAACGAAATCAGTTCGAGCAAATACTCCCTCGCACTTCTTCTCTGCAACGCCTCCATAAACGAACAAGGCGTGTTCAATCTGTCTCCTGTTGCAGCTTTCATATATTAAATAAAACCTAAATACTCAATCATGCAGATGTGCCATAAGGATGTTGTGACACTACAAAAAAAATACCCTTCTGTGATGATACGTGTTTGTCACAGTAGGTCGCGTTTTTTGTCATGCATGTACATCCATGACAAATTTATGACAGGATCAAGATAGTCATACCTGTGCTGTCGTAGAAGTGTTCCATGTCATTACCAAAATTATCATCACGGAAGTGTCCACTTCCATGACGATAAATCGCGCGTCACAGAAGTGCTTTCGTGAAGGGTGACCGACACGTGGCATCCACCGTAACGGAACGCCGTTAAGCTATCGGGTCGGGTTTTGGATCCGATAACCCGTTAACAGCCCCGACCAATGGGGATTTTCCACGTGTAAAATCATCATTGGCTGGAGGAGACACGTGTCAGGTCCGCGTTGGCACAGGTGTCACTCATCCAATAGGAGAGACGCGCCTATGATATGTTGACACGTGGACCGGCCCATCAAGTTTAAATGGGTCGGCCCAACTGAAGGCCCACAAGATTTTGCGAACCATAATGGGCCAGCCCAGCTAAAGGCCCATGAGATTTTGCGGACCATAATGGGCTGGCCCAGCTAAAGGCCCACAAGATTTTGCGGGTCATAATAGGCCGGCCCAGGTAAAGGCCCATAAGATTTTTGTGTGCCATAATGGGCCGGCCCAGGTAAAGGCCCACAAGATTCTTGCGGATCATAATGGGCCGGCCCAGCTAAAGGCCCATGAGATTTCGCCGACATTAATGGGTCGGCCCAACTATAGGCCCACAAGATTTTGAGGACCCTAGTAGGCCGGCCCATTAACTGGCTGCCATGTTTTGGGCCAAATGTCGGCCCATATTTGATCCGGTCCATTAATGGCCTGCCACGCTCCGGGCCTAATAGTGGCCCATATGAGATCCGGCCCGTTAAAAGCCTACCATGTTCTGGGCCAAATTACGGCCCAGATCAGGTCCGGCCCTTTAAGAGGCTTTGGGCTCAATTATGGCCCATATCAGATTCGGCCCGTCAACTGGACACTATGCTTTTGGGCCCACTTGCTAAAGGCCCACTTAGTAATTCGGCCTGATATTAGTTTTGGCCTGTTAAGGACCCGTTTAACATTTCGGCCCTATATTAATTTCGGCCTGTTAAAAGCCCGTCATATAGTTGGGCCTAACTACGGCCCGGTTTGCATCCGGCCTGCTCGCAGCCGATATCTGATTGGGCCAAACAAGGACCGAGACAATTTTGGCCTGTTAAAAGCCCGTGATTTGATTCGCACAATCATGGGCTGGGGTTCATTTCAGGCTGCTGCCGGCCCGTGAGCTGTACGGCCCGGTTTGCATCCGGCCTGCTCGCAGCCGATATCTGATTGGGCCAAACAAGGACCGAGACAATTTTGGCCTGTTAAAAGCCCGTGATTTGATTCGCATAATCATGGGCTGGGGTTCATTTCGGGCTGCTGCCGGCCCGTGAGCTGTTCGGCACGTTTCAGGCCCAACCTACATTGTGATTGCATGACAACCCGATTATGTACCGTAATTTTACGGTTTGGCCGGTTTACTGCGAAGATAGGATATATATACAGTAAAATAACTGCAGCATTGTGAATAATAAAAAACCTAGACTATACAATAAAGAAATTACGGCATATTATATCCACTAGGCATCAAAGTTCGCCACTATGATAATAAAGCACAAGCAGATAGCAGATTACATACACTGGGCATCAAAGATCACCACCAGTGCAAATAAACACGCCGACAAAATAATATAAAAAACCGACAGCACTTCAATAGAGTTCAAGAAAGGTTAGTCCTGCTGGGGAGCTACAGCGCAAGCAGCTGAGCAAGATGATGAGACTGCGCTTGTTCAACACTTATATCTTCCTCACTCTGAAAGATAAACGAGCAGACAGATGACAGGTTTTGCACATAAAAGTATCAGTGTTGACAATTCATCACATTTCTTACTGACGAATAAAGTGACACAGTTTAAAATTGCATTGATACAATATGGTATTGTTCAGGTCAAGACATGGCAGGAAATAACATTGTGAAGGAGTTGGCAGCTTCACGACACCACTGGATTACAAATCAAGAACTCATAAGTATCAATGGTTAGTGTGCTGTCAATTTATACCATTTCAGATTGGCAAATAAAGAGACGGTTTAAATAATAGTAGAATGATATGACATTGTTCATAGTTAAGACATTGCAGAATATGACATTGTGCTGTAGTGGGTAGGTTCACCACACCACTGGATTACGGAGGAAGAATGGAAGCATACATGCAGTGTAAAAGAAGATCACTTGCTCTGTATAGTTTAATTTACATGGTATGAAGAAGGAACTTGGTTGTACAACTGAAAACTTAAATTGAGAAAGGACAAACTTTTGTTTATGAACTACATAATAAACTTTAAACAAGCAATTTGATGCAAACACCAAAAATAAACAGCTGTTGCAGTCATGCCTAACCAAATATATACAACAAAGTTTGAAGGCTTGAGATGGAAAAACTTACATTATTGGTGAACACAGGCTCTATAAAGGCCTTGTCCATGCTAATGGGGGGGGGGGCAATTCAAGAAGTTTACCACAGAATCTTCTTCAAAAGCATTGCCTTTATTCTACATTTTGTTAAGAGTAAATATAGATGTGATAATATACGAAAAAATGGAGAATATTTAAGATAAGATGAAGAGTGATGCTACATAACCAAGTAGCTATAAATGTAAGTGCAGCGATACAGGCAAAAGGTACAGCCAAGAGCAATGCACAGCTAAACTTCTTCAGTACCAACCTTATGGTAAGAGTAAATATAGATCTGATGTGTAGAAAATGGAGGGCAAAGGAAAATAAGCTGCAGAGTGATGGTACATGAACAACTACCTATCATTATAAGTACACTGATAAAGGACATCATGTACTTACAAGAACAATGCAGAGCTAAAAAAACATTGGCATTGGATATATTCTACACTAATGTAACCATTCATACAGATCAGATAATTTGGAGTCAACAATTGATAAGCAAGCTATCATGCATACTGCTGTCACATAATGAACCAGGTATGTATGCAAGTACAGTGATACAGGACAACAGGTACTAACAAGAGCAAAGCAACGGGCATCATATTTGCGATATCCTCTCGTTCTTGTCAAACCGGAATTCTTCTTCGAGCAGATTTCCTGCAAAAAAAGATCCGTAAGGCATATGTAGAAAAGTAGAAGTTCAAATTGTCATGTGATTTCATAGACAGTACCTCATCCTGGGAACGAGGCCAGTGCGTAACAAGGTTTTTGCATTCAATGTCTTCTAAATTTAGCACAGGAGACTTCACCGGAAATTCGTTTATAGACTTGCCATCAAAGTGTGATTTCCTCAGGTAACACCGATACTACTGCAATGCTTCCTTGAAAAGCACAAGCAAGCTTTGCTCGTCATGACTATCCAGATTGACCCTCGCCTAGTTACAACAATGTAATGTAAATCATTGATGTGTTCAATCAGCAGAAAACAGGAAAATAATAACCATGAATAATAGCACTTACACGTAAGTTGGACAGGAAGATGTGAAAATGGTGTTTGTCTTCACAATAATCTTCCCATGATGGGAATATATGCACGTAGTCCCTAACAACATTGAAAGCATTGTCTTTCAAACTGGGAATAAATGGAATGGGGTTCCAATCTACAGGAATTGGCCATCTCTGCAGTTGGGATAGGTCTTCGACCGGTGGACTTGCTGTACTTTTTGCTGGAGTGGGATTTTTCTGTGGTACAGCTGGTGCTATGGCAAATGAAATCGGTATACCTTTTGCTAGAGTGCAGGTCCTGTGTGGTGGGACTAGTGGTGTGGCCAGTGAAGTATGGGTACAGTCTGCTGGAGTAGGTCCTACGTTTTGTGTCACTAGTTGTACAACCAATATAAGTGGGGTGCTGTCTGATTTCTCCGGCACCACCACGTTTTTCAAGGACTTTGCCGGTGCTCCTTCAGGTTCGGCAATCACCCTCTTCCTTTTTGATGTCTGATGCACAAGAACAACATTTGAGTGGAAAAACATGGTATGATGACAGCTGGAATATGTATTGACAATGGATGGGCATGGCATCACGACATATATGATGAGTAAACTAAGCAGATGGCGATGCAACAAAGTAGAAGAAACGCAAGACAACATATGCATGATACCCGCAATCAATAAAACATTGCCAAATCAGAACAGGCACCTTGATGGGTGAACAGGACAGGCCATCTGCCTTTGACTCCTCGAGGTTAGAATAGTCATTAGGATCATATTCTAAACAAGAATCAACAGGTGGGGAGCGTATGAGTTTCATTGCATCCAGAATGGCACTCAATGCCTTGGTGCCAATTTTGTAAGTCATTGCAGTGTTTAGCTTCAAGAGTGGACTGCTGCTAGTGCGACACAAAGCAGCTACACAGATCATAATGTAGATATAACGGGAAAACCTTAAGCATCAGAGTAAAATCAGCAAAGTGGAACTTGCTGGGATATATGTGCTAGTATTGCCGGTACGGCTAGAAAGGCTTCGGATACCAGCTCTCTTCAAGTGAAGGTGCGGTACTGTTAATATTAGTGTAACTCTCAAAGGCGACACAGCTCCCCGCATTTCCTTGCTATTCTTATAGGATTCAAGTGGGCAGGCCACTACAAATCCTATTCCTATGTTTACAAGATCCTACGAATCGAAGAGGCTCAAAGTGTCCATCACAACCGACCGTATAGACCTCTACACTGCAAATGTCCCTGCTCATCTTCAGTACAAGGAACATACTGTACTACTATCATACTCCCTCCGTTCCAAAATATAAGTCTTGGTAGAGATTTCCACTATGGATCACATACAGATGTATCCAGATACATTTTAGAGTGTAGATTCACTCATTTTGCTCCATATTTAGTCCATGGTGGAATCTATACAAAGACTTGTATTTAGGAATGGAGAGAGTAAATATTAAAGAAGAACGTAAGAGGAACATGGTAAAGAAGAGCAAGCAGATTTTGGATAATAAAATGTTGGTTGCGCAGTGCCCACACATGATGAACCAGAGCGCATTAAGAATGTAACTCCCAGCTGTCTCTCGACCATTTCAGGCGGTTGGATGAAGATCCTACGTCTCCTAACCCTTCTTCTTCCTCGTCTCTGATTCTTCCCATACAGAACACCACACGGGCCGCCGGCCGGACCACCGGCCCCCACCGCCTATGTTCCTCCGCCACCCCCACCCCCACCCCCGCCCCAACCCCCACCCACGTCGAGTTTTCTTTGTTCGGCGAGGCCCCACAACCACCCGAGCCCCTTCGATCGCACCGGCGAACTCCGGCGAGCTCTGAAAAATCGACTGACCCAATTTTGAAATTTAGTCTACTGTGATTCAACTAGTGTGGAATATAAAAGGGGAAAACCATAAGCATTGGGAGTATAGTGTTGAGCGTGCCATGGCGGATCTGAAGGTGCAAACCGGACAAAGGCAACTTCGCAACCAAGACAAGAAATCGGAGTAAAGCAGTGGCAATCTATTTTCTTGCTGCGATAAATAAGTTGAGCAGATACGAAAGAGTACTGCCTCTGGTGCAGCGCCGTGTACGCATCCGTTGAGAATTTGACGGTGCTGCGGTAGCGATGGCTGTCGGTGGCATGGAAGCAGATCTAGGAGGGTAGACGGTGGCGGCAGGGCGCGGTGGACGAGACTGTCGTAGGAGCGGCACCGGCAAGGTGGACGACGGCGGGGATGAAGCGAGAGAACGGGATGCAAGGATCCCGGTCCGAAGCCATGGATGAGAGAGGTCGATCTCTTGTAATGGACGGCGGCGTCGGGGTATCAGCTCCGGCATGGTGGAGGAGGGCGGCGGTGGATGGGGTGGCGGACGACGGTGGACGGAGGAGGGTGGGGTGGAGAGGGTGTTTTGGCGCCCATGGAGTACGAATGGGGAAAAGGGAGGTAGAGAGGAAGGGGGAACCATGTATTCAGGGCACGCTTGTCTCAAATGCGAGGAAATTTACAAACTTAGTCCCCATTTCAAATTTCTACTACATCACAACACCATTAGTCGGTTGGGGATAGGACGGTAATCTCGCATACACCGAATATTTGCCGACGAGATTTTGTTTTTGGCGCCCACCGTGTATGAATATGAATTAGGGAGGGAGTCGATTTCGACCGAGGACACACTGTGTTTTGGCGCCCACCGTGTATGAATCCGGGTGAGAGGCAGTTACGTCACGTTTGGGTGAAATTACAAACCTACCCCTATCGAAACCTATAGAAATCCAGCAGATAGGCTTTGCGTGGCAGGGATAGGCAGTAGTGATTTCCATCTCGCAGATTTTGGTTTCGGGCGGTTACTGCGACTTTCCCCACTTCGTTCAAATTTTGCAGAGTGCACGTTTACCGTGCCAACTCAATTGGAATCCCGTTTGTATTCTATTTTTTTCGGGCGGGATCCATTTTCAATTGGAATTACATTCTATATACATCATTTTTTATATATACTTTCAAAAGCACAACACCATTTATACATAAATATGGTTTACAAATGGCATGATCTCAGATTCATAAGGTTGTGTCCATCAATTTGGATTTTCAAATATTTGAAACCACTTTATGTTGAAATCCAATGTATGCATTCCTCGCTAACTGTCTCCAATTAATGTGTGTTTCATGCGGGTTTTTTTACTTCTCATACATGTATAATGTTTTTCACACACGCAACATTTAGTGTAATCCCGTTTAGACATTAATTGCATATAAACCATGCATTGTTTGTAATTGAAGAATCTATGGATCACCAATATTGATAAACTATATAACATTACACGTGTGCCCAAATTCAAATGAATATGCATGTTTGATACACCCATTTGCGTTATGATATTATCGATGTCGTGATCTCCAGTTTAAATATTTGAATCCCCTTTAATCCTAATATTCGTCTCATATAGCTATCACTCATGCTTATACAGGACTATCTCTCTGGACCTATACGCGTTCATTGTCTCTCAGGTATCTCTCGTGCTACCTGTATGTCGACAATGATCTTTTATCTTCGTAACACACTGACGGTACTCTCTCCCTCGACCTTCACCACTCTATCTCTCTCTAAGTATATCTCGCTCCCTGCTATGTGTCTCTAACTATGATTCTCCATGTGGAATCTATTTCTCTCACACAAACACAAAACTTTGTCTCCCGGGGTCTCATTTCTGTCTACTATTTCCATGTGTGCCACTCGCACACCCCTCATACAGAGATGTCTTTCGCTCCTTAGATATGAGAACCTACGACTCTTCCTCTTCAATATCTCTTTCTCACACACAAACACAAACTCTGTCTCCCAGGGTCTCATATTTCTCCATTGTTCTCTTGTATGTCGCTCACACACACCCTCTCTCCCTAGAGATATCTTGCGTTCCCTTGTATGTCTCTCTAGCTATCACTCTAATTGTGAAATATCTTTCTCTCTCGCAGACACAAAACTCCGTCTCTCTGGATCTCATTTCTCTCTGATATCTGTTTGTATGTGACTCACATGCACCCTCTCTCTATCTCTCTCACACCCACACACATAACCCAGCCTTCTGATCCACTCGACTCCTATCTCTAACGCACACTAGCTAGCATCTTTATCTTTCTATTTATCTGTTTCTCCATCAACCTTCTTTCTCTCCCTCACTCTTGATTCCTATCACGCACACTACATATGTTTCTCTCTACATGCAGTCAAGTGCCCTCTCACACACATATATAACTTCACCCTTTGAACCACCCGATGGTCATCTCCAACACCCAAACTAGCGGATGTCCCTCTAGCTAGCATCTCCATCTCTGTATCTATCTGTAGTTTCTCTGTTAACATTTCTTTCTCACACGGAGTCTTGCTTCCTATCACCCACACTATATATGTCTCTCCATACATATGCATTATAGGTTGGTCTCTTTTGCACAATCGTTGCGCCTCACTCCCTCTGCTCGCCATAGATGCATGCTCCAGCCCACGCCACTATCTCTTAAAGACAAAAACACATGCTCAATTGTCGGGCCTTCTTCCCTGCATTCTCACATGCATGCATATTGTCATACCGATCCGTCTCTCCCATGTCGTTGATCTTATGACTTATGTCTTCTTTCTTTTATCTCGATCATGCGCACGCGCACACACACATCCCACGTATACATGTATACCTCTCACACATGCACGTTCAAGGTCTCTATGTCTTCATACGTAGTTAATTACCCTCAATCCTAACGCCACATCGAATTGTTCTCCTCTTTTGTGCACATAACTTCCGCCTGGATGGGTAAAACACACACTCACACTTAACAATCTCCTTCTAGCTACCCCCCCCCCCCCCCCCCGCCTCTCACTCTTCCCCTATATGCCCGAAACCAATAAGACCATCCCTTTGTTTAATTCCCGCCTACATGCACCATCGATATATAGTAGTCTTCCTCGGTGTCTCTCGAACAAACACGTTCTCTCGATGTCGACTCCTCTCACGCGCACACACCTTCTCTTCCCTCTCTACGGGCATTTTCTCTCTCGCACCCCATCGTTGGTGGCCTCTGCCATACACATCACCTCTCTATGATGAAGCCATGCACACTTAAATTACATCCGCCACAGAGGACCCCACGACACACACACACGCGCGCGCGCACACACGCACGCACGCACCCCCCCCCCCACACACACACACTAAGACTCCACCTCTCTCTCTCTCACACACACACAAACACACACACACGCACCCACGCACACCCCCCCCCACACACTAAGACTCCATCTCTCTCTCTCTCTCACACACACACACACACAAACTAAGACTCCATCTCTCTCTCTCCTCTCTCTCTCTCACTCTCACACACACACACCACACACACACTAAGACTCCATCTCACACACACATGCTCTAGGCGGAGCATTTGTTCCTACCACCCTTCATCCAACCTTACCCGTATGATAAACAATCACTTCTATTTACTTGCATAACATGGACAAATTCCACTTTACATTAGTAGTCAGCAAACTTATCATCTGTACCCTTATAAAAAAACGAGTTGGCAGTGATGGTGTGCCTGCCATCTTGTAATACAGACCGTATGATCTATATCTGAGGATAGAAAGCAAACTATGATAATTTTACAAAAGATACCCGCACCTCTCTCCACATCATTATCTCGCGCAACCTCATTGCTCAGCAATTAAAAAAGGAATAAGTCTCTGGAACAATCTAGCATGCATGGTGGCCGCTGCCTCCTGCCGGCGTCGTCCATCCCCATGCCTCCGCCCATTCCGACCACCAGTCACCACCACGCTCCACTCCTCCTCTCCTTATCTCTCATCTTTCATTTTTTCGATGACATTCCCGAGATACCAGTTTTCCGATAAAATTCTCGAGATATCATTAGTTTTTACACATGGGATTACTCCTGCATGGGTCAATCACAACAGGTGTTTTGTAAAAAAATGCATATTGATGTTCCGTGCAATGCACGAGAATCTTGCTTGTAATTATATAACGCAAATCACGAGCAGGAAGTGACATTTTTTTGACACAACCACGTTAACATGGCCACGTAAATCACTAGCTAAAGTAAATACCATTATACTTATATCCCGATGCACAAGGTTGAGTACATGTCCGAAGAGTAGAGTCACACACACGCACTCTGTCTCTCAGAATCTCTCTCTCACACACACCAGTTACGTGTCGCCCACTTAAGCAGACACGTATGTTACAATTTGTGCACCCGCGGGTACACATGATGCTGCGCATTTATTTAAGCCGGAAGGCAAACCCAAACAGTAGCTACATTCATTCCCCTCCCGCCGCCTCTTCTCTGGTCGCCGTCACCCGGTAGCCATGGGTCGGCCGAAGGTAACAACATACGCCATACTCCCGCCGGAGCGGCGGTTTAATATGGAAATTTTAGTGGTCATGCATGCATCTTTTTGTGCTAGCACTCCTATATAAGGGTTGTCCGGTCGCTTCCTGCGGACGTGCGCGGGCGGTGGAAGAGGAAGGAGAAGGGAAGCGGGCTGTGGAGTAACGTTTTTTACCACAATTTCTTAGGAAACTGAGTGCAATAATTGAGTAGTTTTGCAAACTACCAGTACTACACCTGAAATGGTTCAAAACCTATACTCCCTTGCCAGCGCGCGCTTCCCGCGTGAAACGGTCAGCGTTGCCCTGGAGCGTCAGTGCCGCTTTAGTGCCCGGCCAGAGCGGAGGCGACCTCTCACTGGCGCCGGCTTTGAAGTGGCGCGACGGCCGAGAGAGCGTCGCTTCCCGGTGCACGCGACTGCTCCGCGTCGAGACTGGCCATAGGCCCTGTTTGGATCCATGGGTTAGAGTTAGTTTGAGCTAGTTGGGGCTCAAATAGCCCTAAAGTATCCAAGCATGAGGGTTTAAATTGGAGCAAGTTGCACCGAACCCACCAAAAAACTATCCCACCCAAGAGGTGCTAACTTGAGATAGTTCTCATCGGGACCACTGAAAAATCACTTTTCTCTCTCCATGAAGTGCATTTATTGTCAATCTAACCCTGTCACCCAAACACCTCTTTGGCTACAGTTAGTTCAGGGTTAGTCATGAGTTAGTCTAACCTGTAGCTAAGTTAGAGTATCAAACAGGAGCAGTATAGGACATGCAAGTTGCTCAAAGCATACAGGCAAATTCGTACGTGAAAGGATTTTTTTTTCTTTTTTAAAACGGAACGTGAAAGGAATTTTTTTAGAATGCTCTTGGCATGTCGCTAACATGCGATAGTTAACCAACCTCAATAGACGGCAGAAACACCAGCCTGCCGCACTTTGATAGAGACGAGGAGGGAGAAGCGATACATGCTGCTGGATTACTAGAGATAGGTGTCGCACGGAAGCCAAGAAATATGGTGATAGCGTGGGTTAGCCATGTAGTAGTATGATGTAACTACACTGGGCTACCGTGTTTCGTACTCTTCGAGTCCACTATGGAGATGATTGGTTAATTTTATATCGCTGAATAATATTAAATATTATGAGTGCAGACGCTCCACCACGAGGTTCCTTGCTCCTTCTCGGTTGTCCGGAATCTATGTTCTTCCACTCTGTTTTTTTACGTGAGCTTTGTTCATCCTTTTGCCAACACGCGAGACATCTAGCATCAAGGTGCACGTGTTATGCAAGGATCGTTCCATCTGTATGAAGAACACGTGGGACTGGAACTACGAGACGAACATGTACCCAGGAGTGGACGTACGAACCTGAGTAATGTAGCGCAGTAAGTGAAGTAGAAAGGCACAAATGGTATGAACATGTGTGGCATATAGGGTGTGTTTGGAGGGAGTACAACGCATGCACGCATGCATGCATGCCATGACTTTCCTTTTGATACTTGCATGTGTTGATTTGATGCACCTTGCCAAATTTTGACTATAAATTTAACTAACCAAATTTTCATGCATGTCACAAAAAATTACGGGGTTGTTTGGATTGTGACTATGTTTGTCTTATGTTGCCACATTATTTTTCCCACACTTGCCACACTTGCCTAACCTGAGTTGCTCAAATTGTTAGACACACTTTGGCTTGCCTAAGGGAATCTTGCCACAATTTTTGTGTCTATGACATGTGGGGTTCACTGCTAATAAAGAAATTATTGTCTTATGTGTGGCTAATAAAAAAGACTTATATTTAGGAACGGAGGGAGTAGAAAATATAAATAATAATGCATGTTGGGGCAACCCACGTTTCCGCTAATTTTAGCCGTGGGCTTGTTCACAATTTTTACGGGGAGGGGGGGTGGTTGTTCATTTAATGGAGGGACTTGTAGTACCAGACTTGGACGATACAAAGTGCGACCTGGCACACCGTAACACCACTTGGAACAAGCGGGTAGCTATCTCAAAAAACAATCAACAACTAAAAAAACCGCGACCTGGCATGTCGTAGTACACAATTTTAAATGATTGTTTTGATGGAGTGAAAAAGGAAAACTACCCCACTACGTATATATAGGCCGGAGCCTCCGCGCTTGCTTGCTAGGGTTGCTCTATTCACACACTCTCATCCTCTCCAGATCTAAACAAGATAGGGGTAGTAACACTGTCTTTCTCCCTTCAAAAAACACTAGCTTTCTATCCTCACTGCTAGTTACAGATTCGGACGTATCCCCCTCCGTCGGTGAAGGGGAGGAGGGGCAGCGTTTAGGCCATCGTCGACGGCGAGGGAGGAGACCCACTGCCGGCCGCACCGTTATCTCTGGCCGAGCGCCGGCGCGGGAGGTCCTCCGATCCCTTCGTCATTGCCTGTCGGCGGATCCGGCCTCCCGCCGCCCACCTATGCACATCCCGACGACCTTCAGGTATATCTTCGTTCAAAACCGCCTTAGCTCTACTTCCCCAGCTCGCTACGTCGCTGCATGTGCATCATTTTCTACCTCTCAGCCCCTCTCGATCGGATGGTCCAACATCACATTTTTTTCTATTGTTAGAGGTAAAGCTACTTCATGGAGTCGAATCTTGTACTCCCTCCGTCCGAAAATACTTGTCATTGAAATGGATGTATCTAGATGTATTTTAGTTCTAGACACATCCATTTTGATGACAAGTAATTCTGGACGTAGGGAGTACTTGGTTGAAACAAGAAATAAAGTGGGGGTGGGGGAATTTAGTATGTACATCGGACTTGGTACAAACAGGAAGGAAAGGGGGTGAAAGTAGTACAGACTGGTCATCCAACCAGTCTCTTGGTCAAAAAGGGAAATATAGGGGTAATGTTGTACACAGTGGTATGACCAGGACTAGATTTGCTATCCACACATAGGAGTAGGTGGCTAGAGTGAACAAATATGGGACCAACCCAGATATGTTTCTTGGATGTTTGTTTCTCGGGGAAACAAACGATGAATCACCACTTTATGCCCCTGTTTACGTACATGGTGCTGGACTGCTCGTGCACCCACTGTCCCATGCCCTTATACCAAATATTTAGCCTCCGTTCGGAATAAAGGGGCAGAAAACATAGGTCTTGATGAAAATAGAGGAATAGGAAAGGAATGTAGGTATAAAACTATGGAACAACGAACCGGAGGAAACTCTCAAGAGAATGTGTTCGGATGGACTACGAAATGTACAGATTTGCTTTTTTAGAGTAGCATGCTTGGCAGTATGAGATGCTATTTGTTTATTCAGCTGCACAGTGACTACTCTTGTCCTCACCTCACGTACCACACATAGGTTGATTTTTTTATTCCGGCAACACAGCACAGCAACCTGTCTAAAGCA
Source organism: Aegilops umbellulata (assembly GCA_032464435.1). Taxonomy (NCBI): domain Eukaryota; kingdom Viridiplantae; phylum Streptophyta; class Magnoliopsida; order Poales; family Poaceae; genus Aegilops; species Aegilops umbellulata. The sequence goes on along the minus strand of CP136056.1, from coordinate 327,393,677 downwards.
TGGCAGTGAGCGCCTGCCTCGGGCTTCCGCACAAAAAATGAGCAGCGCGTGGATGTTTCTAATCCTATGGAATCAGTACTACCAGACCAGCTTTCCTATGAAACACTATTCACCTTTCCCGTGTTCCGAACGGTTGGAAGGGAAAGAATACCATAGGAATTGTGTTCCTGCGAAAATCCTGCACCAAAACTGTGAACCGAACGCAGCCTTAGCTGTTCTTAATCTAATGTCCCTGGTAAAAATGAAGCCATGCCACTGTTATAAGCCATGACAAGTTTAGCCAAATGTTTTTGCATGTAATTGTTTGAGACTCTGACTGTTTCTTCTGTGCCTTTTTGTGCAAACAGGGATATCCAATTCACCTAGTTGTTGTTGTGACCTTTTGGTGCACTGCACAAAACTCTTCTTAAAAGAAGTGACTTTTGTGTTGTTTAACTGGAATGTCAGAATGGAACAGTTGGTTTATTTTGGTGGAACTTCACAAAGGGAGATCTGTGTTCCAATCCTCATCATCCATATTGGCACCATAACCTTCCTTTAGGTAAGAATGATATTTCATGCATGTGTTCATCTCTATTTTCCGACTGCCATGAGAAAATAATGCTATTTTTTACTAGTACACTTGTACTCCCTCACTGACAAAACCAATTCTAAATTAGAATACTTGGTTTCACCAACTCGTGAGGAGAAAGAGAAACAAAGCATGAAGAGGAAGAAGAAGAAGAAGAAGAAGAAGAAGAAGAAGAAGAAGAATAAACAGTGCCAAGGCGATCTTGCCGAAGCCAGAGGCCTCAGTCGAGGCCATTCAAGGGCTCCGACAACGACTACCTTACATGTGAGACGATCCTCTAGGGAGCCCTTCCACTTCTGTTGTCTCACTTAATTAATTAGGAGTACTTAAGTACCACTAATTTATTACTGCCTAATTTTCCTGTTGGAGTTAAACAAATCTTTAGTAGGACCCTATGCTGAATCATGTACGTGTGTATGTTTGTCTATGAAGGTGAATCATGTGGTGGAGCAGGGAGGGAATATTATTAGTGTCATGACATAATAGTGCTATTGTTTTGCATGTCAATTTATTGCAATTGCTTCAATGAGGCAATGTTTTGCGTATTGTCCATCATGAATTTGATGCTATTGTTTGAGTAATATGCTAATGTCTTCCTATCCTTTCTCACTAAGCTAATGAAGGTTTCACCTTGTTCCTACTTGTCCAAACAGGGATCATGTCGTGCCAATCATACATTTTAGAGGAACTACACAAGACAATACAATGAACTGTATCCCAACCAGTGCTTTAACTCTGTTGGAAGTTCTTGATAATCTTTCGATATAATCTCAACATTGGTAAACAAGAGTGATTTCAACCATACATTTGAAGTGCACAAAAATATATACTATTGTGTGATTCCAGTGATTGATTGATCATCTCTTATGGGACTACATGAATAAGCTTTTTTTCTCAGGTTGGTACGGGCCTAAGGCCTTCATCCATATTAGTTTGTTGTCATCTCTATTTGTATCGTGCTACTGTCATGAGAAACTCCTTTATCTTTGCACGTTAAAGTTTTGCAACCTATGATAAATGGCAATGCTTTGAGTGTTGAGTTGAGCTAATTAGCATTGATTAAATAAACTAATACCTCTCTTTAAGCAAGACTACTATGTTGCTAACTTTACCCATTAAGATAATGAGGGTGCTTCTATTTGTTAATGTATGTTTCATCAACTAGTCCCACTATTACAGTAATCTCACTCTCTCAATATATGTGCCAACAGGGATGCTCGATTTTGGTGGAACTGCACAAAAACTTTGGGTGCTTCATTGCCTCGACAGCTTCCGTCCTTTCCTGTCAGTCACTAATCTCCGCTTGCTTTCTTCCTTTGTTGACAGTCGCTTGGCTTATCTCGGCTTCCAGTCAAAGGAAATAGTAATTGATATGCTACCTCACACAGGTTGGTACTGGTCTTTATCCTGATTATTGTGACTGTCATATGTATTGGTAATTTGATATTGTGCTACTGTTTGCCGATTTCATAAAGGAGTAATTTGGAGCCTGAACTCGCAGGCAAATCATTACATCGGGTGATTTCAGTAGAACTGCACAAAATGATCAGATGGACAGGTACTTATGCTGCTACTATGTACTCCAAAGTTCACTCAGACATACATCGATGTTGACAAGAAGTGCCTATATTCATTCGAGTATCAACTGGCGTCAACCAATTGTCAAACTTCAAGTATTAGGAGAGTGAATGCCAAAAATATTGATTGGTGCATAGCCCAGAAAAACGCAGTCCGGTCTTTGGTCCCAACTTGTGCCTTTTGGTTATCGGCACATATGGTAGCGAACTATATGGCATGGAGTCTAAAGATTCCATACAAGTTGGTTGTCGCGTATATTCATCTGGCACTTAATCAGTCTGCACGCCAAGGATGCTCCATTTCAGTTGAACTGCACAAAAATTTTGGGTGGTTCATTTTCTCAACCGCCTCCTTTCTCGTCTGCAATGTAGAATTTTGGCGAGATACAGGACCAAGATGAGCTAGTAAACTAGTTGGATGAAAGTAGTGGCCAAGTTGCTCAAACCTCCCTCGGCACGAGGCCACTTTTGAGGATAAACCTACAAGCAAAGTTCAGATTGTCTGTGCTGCCTCTTATGTACTCGAAAGTTTACTCGTACAAGAACTAATTTTAGCAAGAAGTACCTCCGATTGAACACCATTTACCAGTCTGTACCCTAGGTAATTAAAGTTCGTCCATGGATCATATTGGTTGTGATCTCAATCATTTGGATGCATAAACATACTGAACATGTGTATATCTGAATCTTTTTGTGAATTATGTATGAATATTGTCGTGTGATCTATCAATCATTTGGATGCATAGATATGCTGAGCTTGTGTATATATGAATCTTTTGAGTTGTTGATAGTGAATGTTGGCTATGAATATGAACGTGTCCTGTGAACCTGAGTTTGATATGAATGTTTACCTTTTCTGTTGTATTTGTGTGTGAACTTGTTAGTATGCCTACTGTGGGGTATAAAACGCAGGTCTCTTATAAAAGTAATGTTGTGTCCAATTTATGTTTTCCCTTCTAACCACATTATATATATTTATATTATTACTATTATCGTATATTTTATAGAGACTTATATATACATTATAAAAACATCCCACGTGTTATTAACTTATAAAAGTAAATGTTTAACGGAAGTTGGCAAGGAAAATCCTGGTTGTTTTTGACTTACAGGCAAGGAAAATCCTGGTGATTGCGTACAAAAGCTTGCGAAGATTTTAAGGACCAATTTAAAAATAACGCGCTCATTTTTATTTTGAGCAATAACTCACTAATTTCTTAATTATATATATATAAATGTGCCTCTCCGGTTTATTCTTTGATATTAATTGCTCCTTCTAACATAACATTATATATATAACGAGCCCACCTAATATGTGTATTTCAAGGAAGTGCAAATGGGCTGGGATTTCTTAGAAAATATAAATGGGCCTGATTGACGCGAAGTTATTTGTTCACCCAGCCCAGCAAATGGACTGTACATTCTAGAAAACATGGGTTAAATATATGCCATATTTTTGCAGGCTGACATGTGGGCTAATAGGTCGAACCCTATGCAGGGCGTTGTCAACTTGGTCAACAAATGATTGTGTCATCCACAGCCATTGGATTTATATCCAACGGCCGGCATGCACCTTCAATCTCTCGTCTTCTTCCTTCAGCGTCGCCGGGACCGCCTGGTCCGGCCTCCGGCGGCTAGCGGCTCTGCTTAGCACGCATCGCTTCGAAGCGCTACCCCACTGCCGGCCAGGCTATCCCTCCACCCCTAGACACCTCCTGTTATTCTCCACAGAGTACGGCCCCACGCCGCAACAGAACTAGTTATAACCCTTCTCCGCCTCTCAATCTGCGACTCCACTACCACGTTTTCCCATCTCCGAGTCGTTCCCGTCCGGGGCCTCGCTGCGTTCGGTGCGGCGTGGTCAACAAATGAGAGTCATCGGAAGAGGACTGTACGTGGAGAGCCTGACGGCTGGGACCCACGAGGTCCATGGTCACACGGAAGGAAAGTTCCTCCTTATTAAGCTAAAAAAATGTTTCCTCCACCTGACAGCTGGGACCCATCGGTTGTATCTTCGCACGGAAGGAAGTGCCTCCTTGTTTTGCGAAATAAATTATTCATCCCGTTGACACCTGGGACCCGTCAGATTTGGTGACTGACTTGTGGGCCTACTAAGCGGACGTGTACGCACGACTTTGTCAACTTAATCAACAAATGATTCTAGTAGCTGGACCGTTGGATGTTAATCCAACAGCCGTGCTCCTTCTTCAACCTCTGTTCTTGCTCCTGTCTCCCGTGGGCGGCACCGCGGCTGTGCTGCCGCGCACCCGAACCAATGAAGTTTCCACTCCTCTCCATCTGCGACTCCACTGCGCCGTCTTCCCCATCTCTCGGTCGTTCCAGTCTGGGTGCGCTCGGCACGGTGTGGTCAACGTGGTCAACAACCGAGAGTCATCGGAAGATGACTATACGTGAGAGGCTGACAGTGGGGACGCACCACACCCATGGACGCATGCATGCAACGGAACGCGGCGAGGTCAACGTGGTCAAGGAACGACTTCTATCAAAAGTATATTGTACGTGGAGAGTCTCAGCTGGGTCCACGGCCACAGCAAGTAAGTGCCTCCTTATTACGCAAAAAATAATGATTCCTCCAACTGACAGCAGGGACCCACTGGACGGGCCACCGTATTTTGTGAAAAAAATGTTTGCCCCCTGACTGCTGGGACCCACCTAATGGACCACCATATTTCGCGAAAAAAAACGTTCCCCCCGCTATCAGCTCGGACCCACCGAAAGTGCCTCCTTATTATGCACAAAAAAATGAATACTCCCCCGGCTAGCTGGGACCCACCTTGGTGGGAGGCTGACTTGTGGGCCTACTAAGTTGACGGGGACGAAGGGCTTTGTCAACTTAGTCAATATGAACTATTCTAGCTCCAGTGACCGTACGATGTCCATCCAACGGTCGTAGTGCTTCTTCAACCTCTGGTCTTCTTGCTCCAGCCGCCCAAAGCAGCGCCGGCCGTGCCGCATGCTCCTGCCTCCCGTGGTCGGCTGTGCTGCCGCGGAGGCCTCACCGGCCCCTACTATTCCCACCGCTGGCCAGGCCCTGCGGCGACGACAGCCTCACACCGCAGCCGAACCAGTGAACCATCGTACTCCTCTCCGCGCGGGCTTCCCCTGCCGCGTCTTCCCCGGCTCCGCGTCGTCCCCTTCCTAGGCCTCGCCGTCATCCACCGTCGTGGTGCTCTCCGCACGGCGTGGTCAACGTGGTCAAGGAACGACTTCCATCAGAAGAGTATTGTACGTGGAGAGGCTGACAACTGGGTCCACGGCCACAGACTAGTTTTTTTGTGATTTGCCAAGTAAGTCGCTTTGTGAGGCCTGTGGGGCTGCAAATCTTTCAAGACGAGGAGAGCTTTCATTTGGCTGGCCGAGAAAATGGCCCATCAGTAATGAGAAATGGGTTGTACATTTTTAAAACATATCAAAACGGCCATTAGTTTCAAATATCTTTTTTTTTTCATTTCGAGATTTTAAATTACATTAATTTTTATGCGTGGAGAATTTGTTGGATTTTATATTGATATACATTTATTTTTAAAATCAGTTTGAATGTGAGTCGAAATTTCGGGATTAAAAACAGTTCGGACCGCACCGAAATATGCAAAATTTCGTATAATTTTTTAACCATGGCTACAATATGGGCTGTAATGCTAACAAAAAGAATATGGGCTCCAAAAAACCTTAATAATTAGCAAATGGGCTGTAAATTATTAGAAATAATGGCAGATGGGTTGTATGCTGTTTTCCACAGATTTGAGGCTTTCCTAAAAAAAGGTTGACGCACAAGCAGTGACTGTTGGATGGCCATCCAACGCCGTCATGCTTCTTCAATCTCTGCTCTTCCTGCTCCAGCCGCTCAAACAAGCGCCGGCGGTACTACCTGCTCCCTCCTCCCTGTGGCCGGCTCTGTTGCCGCGCAGGCCTCACCGCCCCACCGTACTCCCATCGCTGGCCTAGCCAACCCTCTACTCACCCACACCTGCTGTTATTCTCCAGCGACGGCAGACGAACCAGTAAACCCTCGTACAGTCGTACTCCCCTCCGCGTGGGAAACAACTGCCGAGTCTTCCTTGCCTCCGTGTCGTTCCCTTCCTAGGCCTCACCGTCGTCCACCGCCCTGGTGCTCTCGGCGCGGCCTGGTCAACGTGGTCAACGACCGACATGCATCTGAAGTGGACTGTACGTGGAGAGGCCGACAGCTGGGTCCACGGCCGCACGCAAGGAAATGCCTCCTTATTACGCGCAAAATAATGATTTCTCCACCTGACATCAGGGACCCACCGAAAGGGCCTCTGTATTTCACGAAAAAAATGTTACCGCCGCTGACAGCTCAGCCCACCAGCTATATCTTCGCATGCAAGGAAGTGCCTCCTTATTACGCACAAAAAATGAATACTCCTCCCGTTAGCTGGGACCCAGTATAGTGGCAGGCTGACTTGTGGGCCTACTAAGTTGAGGGGGACGGAGGGCTTTGTCAATTTAGTCAATATGCACGATTCTAGCTCCAGTGACTCTACGATGTCCATCCAACGGCCGTGGTGCTTCTTCAACCTCTGGTCTTCTTGCTCCAGCCGCCCAAACCAGCGCCGGTCGTGCCTCATGCTCCTGCCTCCCGTGGCCGGCGGCGATGCGGTGGAGGCCTCACCGCCCCCTACTACTCCCACCGCTGGCTAGGCCATCCCTCTACTCACCAACACCCCCTGTTATTCTGCGGCGATGGCAGCCTCGCACCGCAGTGAACCAGTGAACCCTCATACTCCTCTACGCGTGGGCATCCACTGCCGCGTCTTCCCCGGCTCCGCGTCGTCCCCTTCCTAGGCCTCGCCGTCGTCCACCGCCCTGGTGCTCTCGGCGCGGCGTGGTCAACGTGGTCAAGGAACGGCTGCCATCGGACGTGGACTGTACGTGGAGAGGCTGACAGCTGGGTCCACGGCCTCAACAAGGAAGTGCCTCCTTATTACGTGCAAAATAATTATTCCTCCACCTGACAGCGGGGACCCACCGGACGGGCCACCGTATTCCACGAAAAAAATATTTGCCCCTGACTGCTGGGACCCACCAGCTACATCTTCGCACGCAAGGAAGTGCGTCCGGACAAAAAAAACAATTCTCCCCCCTGACTGTTGGGACCCACTAGCTACATCTTCGCAGGCAAGGAAGTGCCTCACAGTCAGGACCCACATGGTCGAAGCGTACGTAGCGTTGTCATTCTGGTCGCGAACGTGTACGTACATATATACTGGTGGATGTAGAGGCGCGCACGTGTCGTAGTAGAGGCGCGTACATGTCGTAGTAGAGGCGCGCAAGTAGCATGTACACGTACGTACAACGGCCAGGGTGCAAGAAAGAAAATACGGCCACGTATGTGTACATACAGGCGGGGTCTCAAACGCCTACTCACGCATACATACGGCCAGGGCTCGTGTACATGGCTGGGTCGGAACGGAGAAACAGCGTCGTCATCGTGTTCATGGGGAGGCAACGGAATGCATCGTGTTCATCGGGAGGCAACGGAACGCGTGGGAGCCAACCGGCTGGGTCGGAACGGAATGTGTGGTCGTGTTCATCGGAAGGGCTTGGACGGAATAGGCGATGGAAACGAGGCCTGGCGTACCACACAACGGAGGAAACAGACCTCCTACGTTCAGAACGGGGTCCTGTTGATCGGGAGGGGTGTGGCGTACCGCAAAATGAAGGAAACAGACCTCCTACGATCGAAACGGGGGTCATGTTGATCGGGAGGGGTGTGGCGTACCGTAAAACGGATGAAACGGACCTCCTACGGTCGAAACGGGGGTCCTGTTGATCGGGAGGGGTGTGGCGTACAGCAAAACGGATGAAACGGACCTCCTACCGCAAAACGGGACTCCACGGGATACTGTTCATCTCCACCGTCGACCTCCTCCAGCCTTCACGGGCTACCGTCGACCTCCACCAGCCTCCACGTGCTCCTGTTCATCCAGCCTCCACCGCGCGCTACTCCACCGGCTACTGTTCAACCACCCCTCCACTGGCACCCCTCCACCGTCTACTGTTCATCCAGCCCTCCACACCACGGGGTCCTGTTCAACCACCCCTACACGGGCACCCCTCCATCGTCTACTGTTCATCCAGCCCTCCACCACACAACGGGGTCCTGTTCATCCAGAGGCAACGCCACCGCTCACTGTTCATCCAAACCCCCCCTCCCGCAACGCTCACTGTTCATCCCAGAGGCAGCATCGATCGGCTTCAGTTAGCAGCAGTAGCGAAGGAATCGCTCGATCGGGTTCAGTCAACAGCCATCGATCGATCGTTCGGGTTCAGTAACGTGTAGCCTGCAGTGCAATCGCTCGGGTTCAGTTAGAGCCCAACGCCTCGCCCGGGTTCAGTTAGAGCCAACGCCTCGCACACACGCGCATACGTGTACGAGAGAAACGCGCATCGCTCGGCCCCCGACCTCCCACCGTAATTGGGAACTCCCCGAAATTTTCCTCGCCCTCGCTTCTACCACGGTTTTTTCCGTCATGGACGGCCCAAAGAATGTCATGCAGCTGCGTCTCCGGCTCGCCCAGGACGAAAAGCCCATTTTCTGTCATGATTTTTTGTCATAGAAGTAGGAGCCCACCACATCTATGATGATACCGGGTTTTGTCACAATTATCGTCATAGAAGTGTCATATGTATGACAGAAAAAAAATTCGTTCGGCCCAAAATGTCACGGATGTGTCTTTTTTTTGTAGTGTGAGCACACGCACGAGAGCCGTCTCATGCGGCCGATCGCCGCCGACGCGCGTGGAATCGTCCCGACCAACAATAATAACCCATGTCACGACAAGCGAAAGGGTGCGGCCCACATTGGGACAGTGCATGAGGTGGGGATTCAGTTGGAATGTAGATCTGCATGCATTTAATTAGCGTTTCAGGATTTTGAAAAGCTATAATTTTTAGACCAAGCATCAAAATTAAGATTTGTTTTCACCCTTAGGTTAATCGTGACGAGATCTTCAAAACTAGATCTCATATGAGTATGTTTTGATTAACTTTTTTCATAAGCAACTTTGGGTGCTACGAAGGCAACTTTAGTGCTATAGGAAAGCAACTTCTTGTTAGTTTGTTTAGTATGACTTTCTATGATTGAAAATCTCTTTGAAGTTGGCTATCATGACTATCTAGTTAACTAGCTTCACTTCTAAGTTTTCTATCATAATTAGCTTTGCCTCCAATTTGATAGTATTGTAGGCAACTTAGTTTTTCGGGTAGGCTAACATTATCCTAAGTTGCTTTCCATGACAAGCGAGTAGCTTAACATCATCCTTAGTTGCATGTAATACTTTTTGGTATGGTAAACAACTTAGTTTCGTAGAAAGGCAAGTTACTAACATTGATGGACCACCTTTTAAATGTATTATAGGCAACTGAAGTAGAAATGGTAGGCAACAGAGCATCACAATAGGCAACTAATTTGTAAAGTTAGGCAACTAACATTAATGTTAGGCAATTTCATAGTATTTGTAGGCAACTAGGCATCAACGATAGGCAGCTGGTCACTAATGATAGGAAAATGTGCACGACTGTTAGGCAATTTCATAGTAATCGTAGGCAACTGGGCATCAACCATAGGAAACTAATCATCAATGATAGGCAACTATGCATCAATGTTAGGCAATTTCATAGTATTTGTAGGCAACTGAGCATCACAGATAGGCAACTAGGTATCAATGTTAGGCTACTTCATAGTATTTGTAGGCAACTGAGCATCAATCGTAGGCAATTGATAGTCAATGATAAGCAACTGAGCAGCCATGATAGGCAAGTTGGTATAAAGTTAGCAAGATTAACAACACATAGTGCAGTGAAGTTGCTTTGTATGTAGCACTAAAAGCACCTCATGTTTTGTGTGATTTTATTGTTTTGACCCAAATCAACCTAATAGGAAGTCATACTAGGCCAAAAATAAGAAGTTGCTTCTCTATAGAACTAAAGTTGCCTCCATTGCATCCGAAGTTGCCCATGAAAAAAGTTTGTCAAGAGATACTCTTATGGGATCTAGTTTTAAAGAACTAGTCACGAGGAACCTAACAGCCGAAACGGATCTAATTTCCGATCGTCGAATCAAAAGTTATAGCTTTAAAAAATGGAACCTCAATTAAATGCGCGTGAGACATGAATCTTAGCTGATTTATTAGACCAGCGTCACGGGGAAAGAGAACCACGTTTTTCCAACTCAGGATAGCTAGGTGAGACAGACGATACAGAAAAAGTTATAATTTCCTATTTGGGTAGGTCTGCTCGATGACGCAGACGGGCGCACGGGCGCTCTGTAGCCAGGTCCTACATAAAAACTGGTATGTTCAAAAATAGGCAACTGCTAGGTGCCAGCTGACCCGCACTAGTTTTGGCCAGTGCATGCAGGCCGTTTGATACGTGCAGTCCAATAGTTAAGATGTGTTTGGTTATCTGCATTATGTCCAACCAGGCACACGCCGGATGTTTTGGGTTGTTTGGTTGCTGGGCCGCATATAAATATTGGCCTGCATGAAACTTAAAGCACTCTCCAGCTAGACCCGCTAGAAACGGCCGAATCGGCAGTTTCCAGCAAGCCAGGTTGGGCCGAGCCACCTCGAACGCACATGATGTGTCCCCTTGCATGAGAGAATACAGGAGGGATGCTATCTCTTTATGTGGTTTTTTCTCCTACCTCCACTAAGAGCAACTCCAATGCAGCGACCCATTTCGCCCGTAAGCGTCCGTTTGGTCGGCGCGGACAGAAAAGTCGGCCCAACGCGCCGACCCAAACGGATGCGCGTCCGCTTTTCGTCTGCCTGCCGACCCATTTCTGGCCTATTTTTAGCTGGATTTACGTCGGCGCAGACACGAGACGGACGCGCGCGCCCGCCTTCGCCTCCCCCTGGCCCGCTGGTCGGTGGAAGCCTCTATCATTTTCCTCCATTTTCCCCAAAAACCCGCCTGCCCGCGTGCACTCCCGCCGCTCGCCATGGACGACAACCTCGATGTCGTTGCCGGCCTCGCCTCCCTCGCCTCGTCCGGCATCACGCCTGCCCCCTCCGGCAAAGGCAAGCCTCCCTCCCCCCCTCGAAGACCCCCATCGCGCCCAAGCCGAAGAAGAAGCTGACGGCCGAAGAGCGGGCAAGGGAGTCGGTGAAGAGAAAGGGGCGGAGGCACCCGACGGATGCAAGGGAGGAAGCCATCACGGCGGCTGCCATCGCCGCCGCGGCGCAGCAAGAAGCCACCAACTCCCGCGTCGCGGCGGGAACGAGGGAGGCTCTAATTCTGCTAGGGTTAAACCCTGGCCAGCACGACCTCGTCAATGCCGCTGTGGCAGCGGCCAGCACTGGCTCATCTGTGTTCCCTCGGAAGGTGATGCCTGACTTGCCCTGCGCGTCGACGACGCAGCTAATACCCAGCTTCCATGTCTACCCGCAGGCCTCCCGACTCTCCGGGGAGTGCTCCCCCGAGGTGAGCATGGTGGCGACTTCCATGCCCGCGCCCATCGACCTCAACGCCACACCGGTGGCCGGTGGCTCATCATCCGGAGGGGCGAGGAGACGCATGCGACACATGCCAGCCGACGTGTTGTCGGACGCACGCAACCTGTTCGACGGAATGCCGGCCTCCGGCGACAACGACTACCTGCAGAACATCATCTTCGAGGGTGGTGCGGCGGCCGCTGGCAGTGCTGCCGGGGCCGGCTGCGATCCTGAAGAGACACAAAGCCATGACGGCTGAAGTGCGTTCATGCCGTCCACCTTTGGTCAAGATCAGGTCGCCTTCGTGCACGATCAGGTTGGCCTCGACCTGGACGGCTTCCCGCTCGACCATGAGTTTCCGGAGGACTACGGACAAGAGGAAGAGGATGACTTGGACATCGAAGTGTGGCCTTTGTTCGAGGACGAGCTCGCCAACCAAGCCGTCGAGGCGAAGCCCAAGCGCTAGAGCAAGCGGACGAAGGCATCCACGATGGTCGAGGACAAGCTTCTTTGTAAGTGTTGGAGGGACATTGGGCAAGACCCCAAGACCGGCGCCGAACGAAAGGCTTCAACCTTTTGGATTCGTGTCCACCGTGAGTTCCATGAGCGCAAGAAGTTTCCGCCGTACCAAATGCAAAGCACGCGCGGGTAGGTGTCCATTTTGAAGCGATGGAGGGTGATCCAACGAGAATGCAACAAGTTTTGTGCCACTCTTGAGAGCATCAAGGCACGCCCCATGAGCAGCATCGACACGCAAGACATGGTATGCTAGCAAGCGACCCTCTTTTGTGTCATTCCGTTTATGCTTGCATGTCGATTTCCATATCCATTTGCCAATATGCTTGCATGCAATACATTTGTAGGCATTGAAGGTCCAACACGATGTCAAGTGCTTCAACCTTTTCCATTGTTGGAGGGTCATCAAAGACGAGGGGAATTTCAAGGCGCAATATGCCGCCCTCAAATCGCGTGGGGGGAAGAGGGCCGTGGAGGAGAAAGACGGCGAGAAGTCACGGCCGCGGGGGAAGACTAGTTTGTAGCAACAGTAATGGTACTTGCACTAGCAGGGGAAAACACATAGGAGGGTGTGTGCCTACCTGCCTACACCTCCATAGGTGCAGCGGAAATTTGGCACCTCAAAAGATAGAGACGTATTTTCCAAAGTTGGCTAGTGACTGGAGCCTACATGTTATCTATAGCTATAGGGCTTCATGTGACACACTCGGCATGTAAAGAAGGAGGACAAGCGGGATGCGGCGTCGAACGCCTTGATCGCAAGCGTGGAGGGCATGATGATCGAGAAGGACTCAAGGGAGGAGGAGCGCCGGCGATACAAAGAAGAACAAATGAACGCCTTCATGGAGATTCAAAGGAGGAGGCTTCAGATGGATGCGGAGAAGCAAGCCATGATGCTTGAGATGGAGGCGGAGAAGCAAACCAAGATGCTAGAGATCAAGGCCGCCAACGCCAAGACCAAGGCGAAAGAAGTGGCTCTCGCGAGCATGTGGATCTCAACACCGTGTCACCAAGGAAGAGGTCGTGGTTTGAGAAGATGCAGGCCGACATGCTCAAGTTCGACGACGAGTGACCTATGGTGGCGAGTGTCATCCTTTTTTGTATGGCGGCAAGTGTGCTGGCATGACCACGACCATGATAGCGTGGTCGAACTCCCGCCCCTTTTCGTGTGCTGGCATGTGTGCAGACCGCTGGCAAGTGCGCCAGCCAAACTGTGTGGTGTTTTTTGAAGCTGGCATTCTATGCCGGTGCAGGCATGATGTCGGCATGAACTTCGGGCGACAACATGGCCGCTGACATGAATTATGGCCGCGGGCCTTTTTCAAAATTTGCGTGCAGACATGAAATGGATCGGCGCGTTGGGCGGATTGCCGACCCAAATCTCAAACGGAGCGAACGCCGAGCGGGCGGCCGACCCAAATGAACAAAAAGTGGACAAAAGCGTCGTCCATTTGGGTCGACGCGTTGGAGTTACTCTAAAACTCTTCTCTAGTATCCTTTTTTACGTCCCTTCTGATGTATAGGTCTATACAAAAAAGATGCACATCGTTATAGGTCTATACAAAAAAGGACAGGGATCAGGTGACTTGCCTTGAGGCAGTCACGCTGTAACATGCGGGCACACATCCAGCGTCCAATACACATCCAACGGCCATCACAATCAAAGTAAGCTCCAGATCTAGCACACGCACACACGGAGACGCCCACACTTGTAGTTTTCATGTACATGCAACAGCAGCTATGCATTAAGAGCAACTCCAACACAGCGACGCAATTCGTCCGTGTGTGTCCGTGCGGAAAAAAACATAGGCCAACGCAAAATTCATTTTTATTTTGTGTCCATTTTGTGTTTGTTCGGACCAATTTTCGTCCTAATTTGACTCAGATTTGGGTTAGAGACGGACACAAAGCGAACGTTAACGTTTTCTGTGTTCTCTTCGTCTGCCTCTATCAGCTGCATGTCCCACCTGGCCCACCTGCCATCCACCCGCCCATCTTCTTATTTATTTTTTCTTTCTCACCACGCTGCACACCTCGCCGGTAGCAGCCACGGTATCGCCCCGGCCACGTCGTCGGTGCAGCGGCTCCCTGACGCAGCTACTCCGGGACGCCACCGGTGCAACAGCTCCCCGTCAGGTAGGATCGGACGCCTCGGCCATGCCGCTGGGGAAGGAGCATTGTGCACGCCGGCAGAAAGCAGCCAGGGCATGCTCTCGTGTGGTGTTCCCGGCGCCGACGCCAGGAGGAGGTGCGGCGTTCCCGATGCGAGCGCCAGGAGTAGCAGTGCTGTGCACGATTGGAGTAGCATGGCAGCGTACCGCGTACGCCTAGAGTAACATGGTTTTATTATGATTTTTCTTAATCAATGTAATAAAGGAACTTTGGGTGGCAATGTATATAATAATTCAAAAAATGTCCAGAATCTGAAATGCATCCCGGCGTGTTGGGCCCACCTATAGACGGACAGACAAAGCCAGACTTTGATGTCTTCATTTGGGTTGGTCGGTTAGAGTTGCCCTTACTCATACACCAGATCAGACGTACAAAATGTTTTAAACACTGCTTAATGGCCGGACTTTGGTTCTTGATCTGGTTACAGAATTTCAAAAAAAAAAAAAACTGTTCAGTTTTTATTTTTTAATGTTCATGCATAATCAGTCCAGTTGTTTCTATCAGATATATTTTTTGGGAACGGTCCTACTAAGATCTGCTCTTAATTACTAGTACTAGTACTTCTAAAAAAAGCTACCTGCTGCAAGTGTGGGCGTCTCCGTGTGTGCGTGTGCTAAGATCTGGAGCTTTTTTCACATTGATTGCTGATGACCGTTGGATGTGTAATGCCCGCATGTTACAGCGTGACTGCCTCAAGGCAAGTCACCTGATCCCTGTCCAAAAAAAAGATGCACATCGCGTCAACCGTAGAGGCGAGGTGGCCTTCAGGGGCGGCCATGCCGTCAAGTGTGGTTGTGAGCACAAAAGAGAAGGGGAGGAATGGAGGGAGAAGAAGCCGAGGAGAAAGAGGAGAACGGGAGGAGGGACACGAGTCGGGGAACGGCGATGCGTCGCAGGGGCTGCCGTCACCGGTAAACAAGGACCCCAGCGGCTAGTCATGAACGAGTACCAGATCACCTCGCCGCCGTTCTTGAACACAGTGCTCACCCACATCGGATTGACCATCACCGCAAGCGCTTGTCCCGGTGCATCGCGCCGGGGCTTTCCGCGAGGGTCTCCGGCCGTCCGGCGCATCCGAGATGGAGCTGGACCTGGACGCGCATAAGGCGCCGGCGCGGCATTGGCGAGTCCACGAACTAGAGGGTCGGGCACTCGGGCTGCTGCTGCCCACCACCACGGCGTCATCCGCGCAGGATACCGGCGTGGTTCCAGCATCCCTACGGTTCATGTAGCGCCGCCGTGATCGTGCAGCTCGCCGCATAGCCATTTCCAACACACCAAGCAAATAATCAGCCGGGTATCGACGACGTGCTAACTAAACAAATGTAAAGAACGGATCTAGGTGGACGGTCGCTCAAAGGCTGATTTCACTGGTCTGACGACGTTAAATCAGAAATCAGCAACAAAACAGACATCACGATGTGGGAGCAGCCGAACATCAGCGAAGGTTATAACTCCATAGGCAGATTACAAAGTATTCAAATGTTTTACAGCATCATCCATGATGAGATAACAGACAGTGGTGGCGGGTATGTGGACACGGCTTACACAGCATCAAGATGCACTTTGTTGACATTCCAGGACATCAACCATGATATTCCACCTGCACGAAAATGCCTTCCTGTGATGATGGTGGACTTGGTTGAGCACAGCCGTCAAAGTCATTAATGAAGAATCGCCTTGGAGCCAAGGGTTGGAGATTGGAGGCATCAGTGGGGGGGGCTTACACATTTCACTTGATGGCACTGAGGAATACATAAGCATCATGAGTAAGTTATATTAATATATAAATAAAAAAATAATGTTATTTAATGCATGGAGTGCTTTCATCAGGAGAAGAAAGTTGAACAAATGGAAACCGATTTCAGATGCTAGAAAATTTGTTGGAAACAATTGTACTTTAATATTTTTATTCCAATCCGATCATCCAACAGCAAATTTGTCGCAATAGTGCATATGAATTCTGAAACTCAAGCACCCAACAACTTAGTGTCACGTCAACTAGTTAAAGTAAACAAGTTCTGCTCCCAAAAGTCACATGTTATTACAAAATACAGTGGGGGAAAACTTTCACCACAAACAAGGGAATACTCGAAAGTTCGATATATCACAAAACCAAGATCCCCATCATTACACACCATATAATATCTTGACAAGTCGAATTTTAAAAAACATCAGCTAGTAAGCCTGCTCAATTAACACAGCTGGGTTTTTGCAATCAACTTTAATGCACTGTCTAACTTGCAATTGCGAGGTTGTATCTCCAATTCAAGATGCATATAATTTTCCCATTTGGGGAAAACGCCGACACAAACCCTTCATAAGTTCTGCTTATAATTGAATGAAATCTTGCGAGTCCAAAAAGATACTTCTTAGCTCATGCAATGGTTTCACTTACTGATTTGGCACATTAATGCATGGTTCTTTTGGCGGCTTCTAAAATAAGCTGCCCCCTCACCAGCTTATTTTAGACGCCAGCCCCAATACTCAGTTTAGCTTCCAAACTAATTAATCCTTAACTACTCTAGAAGCCACAACGAATATGGGGTGGGGTTTCTAAATTAGCTGGGAAGGGGGCGGCGGCTTATGCCATAAGCCGCCAAAAAAACTGGGCCTCAGTACAAGATGCAGTTTAAAAATAATATCCCTCTTGATAATGTTGCAAGTTGTTAACAGGGTAGCAACTTTAATATGGTCTCTGAAATACAAATAATGATTAATTAATTATCCAATTCAATTCCGTTAAATATAGAACAGTTATTTAAACGGACATTTGCTTCCCTATATATAACAATTTATATAACACATTTTATATGGAATAATGTTCAATAATTTGTAACAATTTAGAATTAAATATCCCGAGGCAAGAAGAACTAGGATAAAAGAACAGCACCATATTATAAGCATTCACAATGTTTTTACCTAATTGAGTTGAAGTTGAAGACGACATGGGCTGGCCAGTTCGTTTCAAACTGGGTGGCTGGAATGGGGTTTGCTGCTGATACTTGCCATAGTATCCTGGGTGTACGCCATCATATCTCCATTCCCCGTGTTTTGCTGGGTTTTCTGTAGAAGGGTTTACACATCTTATTGAAGGAGATGGCAAATGGACACATCTATAATAGTAGCAAGATGATTACAGCGAGCCTACCAGAGCAGTATCTCCCAATGAAAGATGATCATTCAGTGCACCACTCTGAGCACCACTCTGAGCAGACTCTGCTGCAACTTGCGCATCACATGGCCTTAAGCAAAATAAGAGGCAGAATGTCAGGTGCATGGAGTAAAATAAGTTGAGAACTGGTAAAAATACAATTAGGTTGGCAAATATTTTCAGTTTGCATAGAAGTTAAACAGAATAGAAAACAGAGCAAAACAAAAACCATGCCTTGGACTTGAAGTGGTATTCAGATATTTGGAGAATGCACAGGAAATGAAGGTATTCCTGAGGATTTCATCTAAGTAAGTGGCTCTTGAGGCACAATATGGTTTGAGGACTTCCAGCGACTTCTTTCCAAGATCTACAGAAAGCATCCATGCGTCCTTATCATCCACTTTAGACATGAGGTAGACAATATCACCACCATCAATGCTGAAGGCCGGGAAGCCTGGTGTAGTCTTTAGGTTCCTCAATATGCATTTCTGAGCTCTACTATCCCACAGGTGAGGTAGTAGCAAAGCATGCCGTGGGTCGGCTGATATGTCATCAACATGGACAGTGTGCCCCTTTCTCCAATAGTTCCAAGAAATGCTCCTAGAGAATGTTCGGATCTTCCAGCCATCAAATACAGACTTCATTTCATTCTTGAGAGAGTCCATTTCATGATGCTCGACGATATCACTATCACAGATGGTATCTAGGAAGTCAAGAAATGCGGTAGTCTTAAAACTCCTCAGGTGGATAAACATAGCCCATTTGGAACAATGTTCGATCTCAATGAAGTTGATCAAACCATCGGGCGAGCCTGTGACGTCCCGCACTGGCCATACTTTGGTTTCACGGTTCACTTTATAACTGGCCTTGGGCAGCGGGAGGAAGCAGAGGACAGGATCCTTCTGAAGCAGATCACAGACAAGGATGCCGCGCCAGAGGTCGACCCATCCAACAGTGCTTACCCCAAGAGAGATCACCTTGTCGGTTTGGCTTGGCAGGTCCCGTGGAACGACGTTGGCAGACTCCTTCAGCTGCACGTGTTTGGTGCTCCACTCCCCCGTCTCCGACGAGAAGATGTGCAAGTTGTAGTGCCCAAGGTCTTCTCCATTCAGGGAAAGATCAGCGACCAGGAAATTGTCGCCCTCGCGGGGCACGATGGCAGCGTGCCATGAGTGCCTGTAGGCTGGGGGAGAACGAGGGACGGGTTTGATGGTGTGCTTGCCGCCGGGGGCAGCCTTGTAGACGAAGTACTCGAGGTAATGGGAGTTTTTGTCTGTGCTAGGTGGGTTGGTTTTGAAGGCGAAGCAGAGGAGGACGAGATCATTGGCGGAGGAGACGACGCGGGGCTCCGTGATGCAAACCTCTTGTATGCTGATTCCGGGGTAGTCGACGCAGAAGTAGGAGATGGCAGGCGGGTCGGCGAGGCAGAAGGTGACCTTGAATTCGTGGCCCGCGCTCGTCGTGGCCTTCAAGGTGGTGGCGTCGTCGGGGTCGGCGATGTAGGCTATGCTGTCGAGGAGGACCCAGGAGGGGTAGCGGGAGGAGTTGGCGCCGGCTGGATCGACGACGGGGGGCTGGAAGGAGGCGGCCGTGAAAGATCGCTCCATGGCTGCTGGGTCCGAGAAGGATTTGAGGAACTAGGGTTGCCTGGGGTGGGGGGTGGCGGCGGCGAAGATTTGGGAACGAGGGATTTCCCTTTGTAGGGACAGCGGCGTGCGGGCAGTCTGGGTTAGAAGATTTGTCTTCCTTCCTGGGCCTGGGCCTGGGCCTGGGCCGTGGCAGCCAGCCTATCCACGTTCACGTATTCTTTTTCTTGGTCTTGCCTGAGAAAGACAGGAGCTCCTAATTGACGAAACCACAAATTAAGGAGTACTCTTCCTTTAATTTTTTTAAGGAGTACTCTTTGTAAAAAAAATCTTTCAAATGTCACTCCCACCTCTCTGGGTTGCGACAAGTGCCGGACTGCACGTGTGGCACTTGCCATAGCCTTGGAGTTTTCCCTTTTTCGATAGATTCATTTATTCAAAATGTTTTATCTCGTAAATTGTTCATTCGAATATTGAATCGTTTTCGCTGCTGGTTCCCTCGCATAGAGATCTTCAAAAGTAAATATCAGGTTGATAGGTCTTGACAAAAAATATTCATTAAAAAGAACAAACCCAAAGCATTTTTCTATGCTTAAGGGAAAAATGTGTTTTTCTTTTTCTGACTGTGCCTCTCGCAGAAACAAATTCATGGCTCCAGGAGAAATAAATATGTGCCACTGGCGAAAGAAAAAAAATGTGTTTTCTCTGAGAGCCACGACTGTGCCTCTTGTGAAAGCAAATCGGTGCCTCCATGAAAAATAAATATGTTCCTCTCGCAGAAAAAAAACGTGTTTTCTTTTATTTTTCAAGTGGTATGGTTGTGCCTTTCGCGGAAGCAAATCGGTGCATCATAAAAAATAATTTGTGCCTTTCGTGAAAAGAAAAAAAAAGACAACGCGCTTTTTGCCATTTTCTAATAGTCATGATTGTGCCTCTCGCAAAAGCAAATCCGTTCTTCCGCGAGAAGTAAATTTGTGCCGCTCGTAGAAAAAGCATGTTTTTTCGTGCAAAAAACTTTTTTTTGAAATGGATTTTGTCCAAACCCGAGGAAAAACCAAAAGCGAAAAAGACTAAAAAAACATCTAAAAGCCGCAAACTCGTACAAAAAATTAAAAAATCCGGAAGGGAGCGCAAGAGTGCGACACGTGATGGCGGCTGAAATCGAGCCGAGTGGCATGCTCCTAGCCCATAAAAAATGACCCTTACAGCCGAAGGAGTACTCGTCGATTAGATGTCCTCTCTAATTGGCGCTCTTTGCGCAGGTTAACGAGCTGTCACTTGGACGGCCACTCGGATGGTCTGCCCCGGCGCGCTTGCTCGCTTGAATAAAAACGGTCGCTAATGCTCAATTACTGCTTGCTAGCTCAAAAAAAAGAAAATCCAAAAAACACAATAGAAAATTGTGAATTAATAAGTTCATCCATTTAAAAAATATATTAATTCAAAAAATATGTAATTTTGAAAAAAAAATTCACGAGTACCAAAAAGTTTGTGAACTTGAAAAAAGTCTATTAATATTGAAAAAAGTCACAAATTTGAAAAAGGTTCATCAATTTTTTTAAATAAGGAATTTGAAAAAAACTCACAAATTTAAAAATAGTTCATCGATTTTGTAAAAAAACATGAACTTGAAAAAGGTCTATTAATTTTGAAAAAGAGTATGTATCTTTTGTAATCTCTCACCACTATGTTAGAGATAATATTAAATGATAACATTGCTCCATAATGTGAGGTAAGTCAAAGAAAAGTGTTTTTCATGTAGGTTCTGGGAAGTGCTTCGTCATTTCTTTAGCATGATATCATATTTTTCTTGCGAAATATTGCTTCTATGTTTTCTGATGGAGTGGTTGTCCTGATTTGTAGTATACTCTGGAAAGGAAAAACAACAATGTTTTTAATGGTTAGATGCTACAATATTGGTGGAAGTAATGAAAGCAAAATACTTGTTTTATTCAGTTGACTTGATTGAAACAAAGTCGAAAGACATTTAACTACTTCAACAAGGTGTTGAATCAGTAATCATTGTAATTAAAGTTATAATGATTAATGAGCCTACTATCTTGCAAATACAAAGTCTTACTATTCAAATTCATTTGTGTCCTGCAGCAATTTTTATTGGCGAAGTTAGTCTGATCATCTGCCACGTCCTCTTATTCAGACATACTGATCTTGATACACGGGAGGCAAATCAGAGGGAGAGAGGAGTTCTGCAAGGGGGACTGGTCCTTGGTGGGAGACACGAGTTCGGACTCGCCAAAAATTCCATACAAATGTTATTCTTCTTGATATTTATTAATTAATAGTTGATATGTAATCACTTCACATCTTATGGTACAGAAATTTTTGTTTGGAACCACCATTATTTATACCTAATTTTGTGTTGTACATATTATTGCAACAGAACCACCGTACTAGATATGTTGGATACAAATTATTTGGACATGCAGACTAATATAACAAGACATGTGTCAGTTTTTCCTTTGAAGTTCAGTGAGAAGCCACCCTGGAAACAGTTTGTGTGTAAAAATAGTATATATAACATGAAGTAGTAGAATAATTCCTAACATGTGACCTATGAAACATCAGATTGACACTCATTCATTAGAAAATAACATTGTAAAGTCACACTGTATAAGCACCTTCCATGGAAAATTTAAATTTATAGCAATGAATTTGAACAACCTCTTCATTTGGATGGCAACCTAAGTACCTTACTTTGAAACACGGCTTATATCTGATACATATGTCAAGGTTGTGGTATTAGTTGGTTTATGTAAATTTAGCATCCATGTTTCGTATCACCAAATGTGTACAGAATTACTATCTCTATAAAAAAATATAAAAGCATTTAGATCACTACTTTAGATCAATTTATTGTCAAAATAGACGGGCGCGGCAACGCGCGCCATCATTGATCTAGTTGATAGTATAGTGCTACATGGTATAGACTATTGAGGGGTTTTGGACCAATTTTCCGTGGCAGGAGACACCATTGTGATCCTTCTTTTAGGGGAACACCACCGCGATCCTAAGTATCATGTTATGTACACGTCGGATGGATGATTTTTTTTCATAGTAATATGTGTCTCATTAATAACATAAAGATTCAGTTACAAGCCACGTAAACATCGATATTACAGTACTGAAAAGATAGGATAATTCTATGCAAAAAAAAACCCAGCGCCTGGCCCTCTTCACTAAGGAAAAGGAGACAGATCACCTCTTCACCCGAGCTCGACGTGGCTCCATCGCTGATCAGCAGCTTTATGGACCTCCAAAGTAGTTTGCCTGAAGCAAAACCATTGCCGTTGAAAGAATCAGACCGGTGCGACGTGTCCCCGGACACGCCATCGAACTCCAGAAATGACACCCCCGCACGACTACGACGTCGGAGGCGGAAACCAGAACTGTCAGCCTTCAACCACAAACCCAACACAAGATGCACCATCTTCTAGCTGTCACTTGTGTAGACAAGCGTCTGCGCGTACTCCTGGACGACAAAACCTCCCTGCTCCACCATGACGGCGAAGATAACGCCGCAGCAACGGGGACAGAGCAGAAGGAGAGACACACCTGATGGAGTCGCCGCCGCCTTGCGACACCATCCATGAACCCTAGCATCGCCGATCTGAAGGATCGACAAACACACGATGCCACCAACTCTGAGACGCCGTCATGAAGGACACCGCCGGTGTGGGAGTAGAGTTGAGGCAGATTTATCCGTTCGGGCGCCGCTTCCACCACCCCAACGGCGCACCAGGACCTAAAATCCAAGCCCTAACTATAGAGCGGAGAAACGGGGTCCCCCCTCCCTCCTGCTGCCGGAGCAGCACCCGGAGAGAGAGGGGGCCAGCGCTCTCGCTGGTGGAGATAGGTGGAAAAAGATCGCCTCCCTAGTCGCCTCGTCCGTGGCGGCGGCTAGGGTAGGGAAACGCTTCGATAGGAAAAGCGATTAGTATTTGACTCACCGATTTCGGATGGATGATTTCTGGGCATGAAACTTCGAATGGAATGGTATTTTCATGATTTGTTCAACTTATCCTATGTTGGTGGATACGAAAAGACGAGGGAAATCTGGTTAGAACGAAACACACGCACCATTGATTATGAGACTAAAGCGAAGGCTTGGACCCCTCTATGGTCAGTCCAAGTACCAGGAAAGATTGGTAATTTCTTCTGGACATTATGTTGGAAATATGCCCCAGAGGCAATAATACTTGTATTATTGTATTTCCATATTCATAATTAACACTTTATATTCGATGCTATAACTGTTATGATCCTGAAATATGTGATTCAGTGGAAAACTCATATGCAGCATAGCAAGCAAGCAACCAGAAGATAGAAAATTTGAAGCATCAGCAAAGCTAAAAGTCAAACAACACTCACCGACGACAACTAGAGCTCCGTGAGGCCCTCGCCAGCGCCATCGGTGACCACCAGCTCGGACGGACCTACCATGTTTAGGTCCGTGGAGAGCCCCCTACCCCCTCCCTCGCGTAGCCCCTGCTAGGGCGACTCACGGGGGGGGGGGGGTCCAAATCCTAGCTCCGCCGCCTCCCCCTTTCCCCTCCCTTCCACCCTCGCCGCCACCTGAGGCTGCCGCCGGGCAAGCCTGGGGCACCATCGAGGAAGGTGGCGGCGGGGCCCTGGCTGCCCTGCCTCGGTTGCGGGGGGTCGCGTTCTCCGGGGCGGTGTCCCTTGTCAGAGAGGCGTCACCGGCCCTACGGCAGGCGGTGAAGCGGGCGTGGGCCAGCGATCCTGGCCGTGTGTACGGCAGGTGAACCGGAGGACGAGCGCCTTGGTATAATGGCAATTGTGGCTGTCAGTGGCGCCAGATCTGGCCGCCCCCTGCCTCCCCTGTTAGGAGAGCTTCGCCCTGTCGGATCCGTCATGTTTATTTGCGGGCCGCCGGATCTCGCGTCGTTGGGGTAATGGAACCGTGGATTCAAAGACCGGGAGAAATTCCAGGCCGGCCTCGCCGGCCTTAGCAGCGGCGACGCTCGAGGGCGCCGCTCCCCTCCTTGGAGGCGCCGTTCAGGTCAGATCCGCCCCACCTTCCCTCTAGTCTCCCGGATGAAAACCACAACTCAGTTGGGCGGCGGCAGCGCCATTGTCGTCGCGTCCTTCCTGAAGGCACCGTTTTTGGAAGGTAGGTGGGCATTGGGCTTCTCAGCGACGTGGTGTATGTGCAGCGGCGGCGGTAGCTGGTCTTCTAAGTCTACGAAGAGATCCTCAATGGCTCCTTACATTCATAAGCTCTCCTGGCAGAGGAGGTGTGCCTTGCTCGGTTGCTCCAGCGCGAGAGGGGAGCGGTTTCCCCTCCGGTGGCTCATCTCAGCGTGTCGTGAGAGCTTAAACTCCATTTTCAGTCAAGGCCTTAGGTTCTCAAAACCTCCCAGGGACTATTTGCTACTGCTCTTCTTCGCCCGTTTCGACATCTCTTTCTCATGCGTGTTCAGTCTGTGGGTTTTGGTGGTGCTCTGCTCTAGGTGAGCATTCCGTGGGTAGTCGGGTGAGCTCGGTTCCTTTCCAGATGCAGCCTGCCGGTGTCCTTACTCCCAGGTTCTAGGGTGAACTGCTACACTGTCAACGGTTCGGCACCTTCGAGCCAGGCGAGGAGGCAGGGGCCTTATTTGACAGTGGAGCTGGGAGGAGATGGCATGTCAGGGCCGCCGATGATTTGGCGACGGTGTGCCCGTCCTCGCAGTCGGAAATGCTGCTATTTATAGCCAGGAGGCAACCCGACCTAATATGTCTGAAATGACCCTGGGTCACTAAGGAACTGACACGTGTCCAACCGTCAGATTTCAAACACACACGACATCTTGGCTTGGGCTACAAGCAAAGCTGACTCATCCAACTCTGGATAAGATTTGCTCTCATTGTCTTCGCTCGAAGACATAGGATTTGGTTGAGCATCACTCAGTCACTCTAACTTTGCTCACTTGGACCCCACTTAACAGTACGGTGGTTCCTATGACTCAATAAATAAGAAAAGGAAACTACGAAACAACTATGTCTTCGCACTCCATAGTCTTCAAGTGAACAGCTTCACATGTCATAATCTTCGTCGTGAATGTTTTCACGAACCACCATTGTATTCAATGTCTTCACACATTTTTAGGGGTCATCTCTGGTAGGTAGACCGAATCAATGAGGGACACTACTTGTGTTATCCTGCAATTCTCACAAACACATTAGTCCCTCAACCACGTTTGTCGTCAATACTCCAAAACCAACTAGGGGTGGCAATAGATGCACTTGCAATCCCCCCCTTTTTGGTGATTGATGACAAACTGGTTGAAGTTTTCAACGGGGCTAATAGTATGTGAAAGTTCATTATTGTGAGTATTGTCTTCATACATATGACGAGGCTCCCCCTGAAGATGTGCATATAAATAGTTTGCTTTTGAATGCAAATGCACATGGCAGGTTTTGCTTTGTGGAGGCCATCTTCAAAGTGTGAAGACAATTTATCATGCATATAAAAAGATAATGAAGATAATGATATGCATAATGGAAAATGGACGTTTGCAGAATGACTTCATGCAGAAATTATCATCGCATCACAAAGTGGTAGCAAAAGTAGCAGACGACCATCAAGTTTAAGTGTTACAACTCAAAAGAAAAAGTTTCAGAACGAGAGTTGTAAGAACTTAGCAAAAATTAAGCAACCACCCATATGGACCCGCTTGAAAACTATCAACTCATATGCTTCTCCCCCTTTTTGTCAGTAATGACCAAAAAGGTTTGAAGACATAGAGTATCTACTCGTTCCCAGGTGGAGACGAAGTTGCAGCAGCAGGGTCAACGTTGGAGTTTGGTGGTGCAGACGGTCCTTGGGTAGCATCATCATGCAATGCAGTTAGAACCGGCGAAGTGGCATCATCTTCTTCATCGACGACTTCAATGGAGGGTGTGCGACGCCAACTTGCATTTTGAGGAGGCCTGGAGTCAAACTTGAAATTTTCAGTGAAGCCATCCGCGCGAAGATCATCTTCAGCGCAGAGCAAGGTGAGACTCTTCCAGGAATTGCGACATGCTTCATGGGCTACAAATGAATTCTTGGTGGCCAATTTGCGAATGCAATTGACATCCACCAAGATACTTTGCATCTGACACTTCAGCTAGTCATGATGTTTATCCTGCTTTTGATGTAAAGCCACCAGAAGCTCACGGTCATCAAGTACACGAGGAGCTTCTGAGGCCTTTGAGCAATGGTGCTTGCAGTGGCTTCGGTATTTGCGCGGTGCGGTAGGCGCAGGTTGCCAGCCAAAGGATAAGCAGGAGTTGCAACATTGGGCACATGAACACCATCAATGGGCTGTGTGAAGCTCTAGAACTCAGCATTCTGAAGGTGGAGGGGCTTCTTGGCAGGCTCAAGGTAGATGGCTTCAACAGACATATCAACATCAGGCAAAAAGACAATGTGGTTGCGAGCTGATGGCCGATAGTCAATAGTTGAATGACGCTTAATCAAGCGCATCACCCATGGAGCGTAAAACTTCAGACCAAATAGATCAATCCTGGAAGCAGCAAGTTATCTGATGAATAAATCATGGGTGTTGAATCTGATGCCATTGATGATATAGAATACCGAAGTCTTCATGGCGCCTTCAAGTTTGGCTTCAGAAGAATGGCCTTTGATGGGCCAGAGAGTATGCCTCAGAATGTGATACATTGTGCATGGCAGATACTCAAGGTCCTTCACAAAGAATTCCTTTGGATATTCAGCGTCTTGGGGCAAAGGCTTCATCATGCTAAGCTTTTGGCTCATGTTCGGCTCTGACTTCTGAAATATGCTCTAAAGTTCATTCTGATAAAGCGAACAACCAGGTTCGTATAACTCACCTGGAGTGGGCAGGGAAGTAAGCTCAATGATATCCTGAGCTTTGGCTTCGCGATGCACATCACTTGTCATCCACTCAAGGATCCAAGTCTTCGGATCCCTGTTGTAGCCTCGAATGTGTAAGGTGGCATAGAACTGCACAAGGAGCTCTCCATTCTAGTGCTCTTTATCAGTCACGAACGCCAGAAGGCCAACATCCCTAAAGCAGTCAAGGGCTTCTTTCAGACATGACAGCCCAGCCATAGCATCACAATCCAGACGCCTGTGCAGAAAAATCTGGTCTTGATTGTACAGAATGCAAGAGTAATAGCTTCGCAGTTGATGGCTCCAAAATCTGTCAGAGGAGATCTTTGGCTTCTTGTAAGGGTTCTTGGCACTACCAAAGAATGTATTGTCCTCTCTGAAGCTGAGCATGTTGAATGAGCCTTGTGTAGTGACAGCACTTTGAAGCCTTTTCAGACGCGGCTTTGGCTTCTGAACTTGAGGCCTTTGCTCCACATGATAGCCATATTGGGGTCCTGGAGCAGTTGGAGGAATCATAATTGGCCAACGGACAATGACAAGCTGACCTTCATGATTGAAGGCCCTTTCCATGGTGTGAGGACGTGGTGGAGGAACAACGCCATTAGTGATGATTGGCGTCACAGTGACTTCAGCATTTACATTTGCTTCAGGCTCCACATTGTCTTCAGCCATGACAGGGTCATTGACTTCAGTAGTATTGTTGGTGGCAGCCTCATTATTTTCAACCTCCATTTGGTCAACGATTGGAGGGTCAGGCATGATCACATTCTCTTCAAGAATGACTTGATCAATAATAGGGTGTGTGGCTTCACTTTCTTCTTCTCTTCTTTCTTCTTCGGCTGATGCAGCCGGAATGTCTTCAGCAGCTTTAGCTTCAGACGCTTGAACAGTCGTAGAAGGATTCTCTTCAGGGAACACTTGACGTGCCACTGAGCTAGATTGTTGTGAATCTTCTTCTGGAATGGTGGACATGGAGATAGATGGCCTGAGACCTTTGCGAAGCCTGCGAAATGCTGGCGACGCCTTTGGAGATGGTGTGGTCTCCATGTAATTGTCATCATCAAGCACCGATGAGGTGACTTGAGCAGGTGGAGTACTAGGTGTCTCATCTTGAACTGGGGTGTCGTCTTGTTGGCGCTCTGCCCATAAGTCATCTTGAGCAATTGGCGTCAATGGACGACCAATGCTAATGTATTCACTGCTCGTAGGAGCAGGCGATGATACCAACTGGGACTTGAGCTGAGGAAGGACTTCATCATCAAGTACATTGTCTTCATGACCAATGTCTTTAGCTCCGTTGGGGTCAACAGCTGGAACTTCTTCAGATTCTGGTGCCTCTGCGGGAGCAGGCTCATGAACAACGAGACGACGCTCGTGATTAGCACGGGTAGGGTATGCAATAGAAATGGGTTCAACAACGAGGGGCTCTAGGGCAGTAGCACACTCTTTCCTTGAAGACTTAGAGCCCTTTGTCTTCAACTTTTTCTTGGAGGGAGCATCATCAGATGTATCCTTGTGCTTCCTTTTCCTGGCTTCTGCTTTAGCCAGCCTGGTCTTCTTGAGCTCAGAAGCAGCAGAGGGGACCTTTGGCTTCAAGCCAGTCATGCTGGCAGGGAAGACAATGCTGGGTTGTCCCTGCCTCGTAGCATCAGGATTATCTTCAGCATGCTTCTTATTCTTCTTAGCAGCCATTCTGGGATCAATACCAAGACGCCCAAGAGCTTTCCTCCTTTTCAGCTTCATTGTGTGCTTGCACACATTTCTGAGCATAAGACTTCATGCATTCTCGAGAGCCTTTAGCTTCTTCACGCTTCTTGTGAAATTCAGTTTGGAGGTCATGCAGCAGCTTCTTGAAGATTTGCACATCTGCCACACTGAGCTTGTGCATATTCTTCTTGAAATGCGCCTTCTCATAATCAATCTTGTTTTTGAGCTCGACGATTCTCTGAGCCAGGGCCAGCTCATTTGCAATGGCTCTGTGGAACATGACACTGATGCCCACTAGCAGCTGCAGACTATCAATGCTGATGCTCTGGTCGTCGAACCATTCATCAATGAAGTTATGCAAGATGTCAACATCAAAGAGGGGCAGATCACTGAAGATCTCCGCCTCCTGCTTGCTCTCGATCAGCATCTCTAGAGCTTCATCACCAAGATCTTCATCCCTTGACAGATCAATGGTGTCCTCCTCGTTGCGTAGAACGGCAGCAGGAGTGAGGGGTTGATACGTCTCCAACGTATGTATAATTTTCGATTGTTCCATGCTATTATATTATCTATTTTGGATGTTTAATGGGCTTTAATATGATCTTTTATATTATTTTTGGGACTAACCTATTAACCAAAGGCCCAGTGCCAGTTTCTATTTTTTTGTGCCTATTTTAGAGTTTTGCAGAAAAGGAATACCAAACGGAGTCCAAAAGGAATGAAACCTTCGTGATGATCTTTATTGGACCGAAAGCAAACCAGAAGACTTGGAGATGAAGTCAGAGACGTAACAAGGAGGCCACGAGGCAGGAGGGCACGCCTAGGGGGGTAGGCGCACCCCCACCCTCGTGGGCCCCTCGTAGCTCCACCGACCTAGTTCTTTCGCCTATATATACTCTTATACCCTAAAAACATCAGGGGGAGCCACGAAACCACTTTTCCACCACCGCAACCTTCTGTACCCGTGAGGTCCCATCTTGGGGCCTTTTCCGGCGTCCTGCCGGAGGGGAATTCGATCACGGAGGGCTTCTACATCAACACCATTACCTCTCCGATGAAGCGTGAGTGTTTTACCACAGACCTTCGGGTCCATAGTTATTAGCTAGATGGCTTCTTCTCTCTCTTTCATTCTCAATACAAAGTTCTCCTCGATGTTCTTGGAGATCTATTCGATGTAATACTCTTTTGCGGTGTGTTTGCCGAGATGAATTGTGGATTTATGATCAAGATTATCTATGAATAATATTTGGTTCTTATCTGAATTCTTATATGCATGATTTGATATGTTTGCAAGTCTCTTCGAATTATCGGTTTAGTTTGGCCTACTAGATTGATCTTTATTATCATGAGAGAAGTGCTTAGCTTTGGGTTCAACCTTGCGGTGTCCTTTCCCAGTGACAGTAGGGGCAACAAGGCACGTATTGTATTGGTGCCATCGAGGATAAAAAGATGGGGTTTTCATCATATTGCTTGATTTAATTCCTCTACATCATGTCATCTTGCTTAACGCGTTACTCCGCTCTTATGAACTTAATACTCTAGATGCATGCTGGATAGCGGTCGACGTGTGGAGTAATGATCGTAAATGCAGAATTGTTTCGGTCTACTTGACACGGACGTGATGCATATGTGCATGATCATTGCCTTAGATGTCATCATAATTATGCGCTTTTCTATCAATTGCTCGGCAGTAATTTGTTCACCCACCATAATATATGCTATCTTGAGAGAAGCCACTAGTGAAACCTATGGCCCACGGGTCTCTTTTCCATTATATTGCATATCTTTTCCATATTATTGAATCTCGTTTACATCTTGCTAAGTTTCCGATCTACTATTTTGCAATCTTTACTTTCCAATCTATACATCAAAAATACCAAAATATTTACTTTATTATCTCTACCATCTCACTTTTGCAAGTGACCGTGAAGGGATTGACAACCCCTTTATCGCGTTGGTTGCAAGTTCTTGATTGTTTGTGTAGGTATTCGATGACTTGTGCATCGTCTCCTACTGGATTGATACCTTGGTTCTCAAAACCGAGGGAAATACTTATGCTACTTTGCTGCATCACCCTTTCCTCTTCAAGGGAAAACCAACGCAAGCTCAAGAGGTAGCAAGAAGGATTTCTGGCGCCGTTGCCGGGGAGATCTTCGTCAATTCAAGCCATACCAAGTACCCATCATAAACTCTTCTCCTTGCATTACATTATTCACCATTCACCTCTCGTTTTCCTCTCCCCCACTTCTAAAACGATTTTCGAAAACCTTTGCCTTTTCTTCGCCCCTCTTCCGTTCGTCTCTTTTCGCTTGCTTCTTGTGTGCTTGTGTGTTGGATTGATTGCTTGTTACGATGGCTCGAGATAATATTAAATTGTGTGACTTTTCCAACACCAACAACAATGATTTTATTAGCACTCCAATTGCTCCTACTACCAATGTTGAATCTTGTGAAATTAATGCCGCTTTGTTGAATCTTGTTATGAAAGATCAATTCTCTAGCCTTCCTAATGAATATGTCGCATCCCATCTAAACAACTTCATTGATTTCTGTGATATGCAAAAGAAGAAAGATGTGGATAATGATATTTTTAAATTGAAGTTATTTCCGTTTTCGCTTAGGGATCATGCTAAAACTTGGTTCTCATCTTTGCCTAAAAATAGTATTGATTCATGGAATAAGTGCAAAGATGCTTTTATCTCTAAGTATTTTCCTCCCACTAAGATCATCTCCCTTAGGAACGATATTATGAATTTTAAGCAACTTGATAATGAGCATGTTGCACAAGCTTGGGAGAGGATCAAATTAATGATACGTAATTGCCCTATACATGGTTTGAATTTGTGGATGCTTATACAAAAAATTATGCTAGATTGAATTTTGCTTCTAGAAATCTTTTAGATTCGGCCGCGGGAGGCAATTTGATGGAAATCACTTTAAGAGAGGCTACTAAGCTCCTAGATAATATTATGGCTAATTATTCTCAATGGCACACCGAAAGATCCACCAGTAAAAAAGTTCATGCGATTGAAGAGATTAATATTTTGAGTGGAAAGATGGATAAACTTATGAAATTATTTGCTAATAAAAGTGTTTCTTCTGATCCTAATGATATGCCTTTGTCCACTTTGATTGGGAATAATAATGAATCTATTGATGTGAATTTTGTTGGAAGGAACAATTTTGGTAACAACGCGTATAGAGGAAATTTTAACCCTAGGCCGTTTCCTAGTAATTCCTATAATAATTACGGTAATTCCTACAACAACTCTTATGGAATTTTTTGAAGGAAATATGCCCTAGAGGCAATAATAAAGTTATTATTTATTTCCTTATTTCATGATAAATGTTTATTATTCATGCTAGAATTGTATTAACCGGAAACATGATACATGTGTGAATACATAGACAAACAGAGTGTCACTAGTATGCCTCTACTTGACTAGCTCGTTGGTCAAAGATGGTTATGTTTCCAAGCCATTGACATGAGTTGTCATTTGATTAACGGGATCACATCATTAGGAGAATGATGTGATCGACTTGACCCATTCCGTTAGCTTAGCACTCGATCGTTTAGTATGTTGCTATTGCTTTCTTCATGACTTATACATGTTCCTATGACTATGAGATTATGCAACTCCCGTTTACCGGAGGAACACTTTGTGTGCTACCAAACGTAACAACGTAACTGGGTGATTATAAAGGTGCTCTACAGGTGTCTCCGAAGGTACTTGTTGGGTTGGCGTATTTCGAGATTAGGATTTGTCACTCCGATTGTCGGAGAGGTATCTCTGGGCCCTCTCGGTAATGCACATCACTATAAGCCTTGCAAGCAATGTGACTAATGAGTTAGTTGCGAGATGATGTATTACAAAACGAGTAAAGAGACTTGCCGGTAACGAGATTGAACTAGGTATAGAGATACCGTCGATCGAATCTCGGGCAAGTAACATACCGATGACAAAGGGAATAACGTATGTTGTTATGCGGTCTGACCGATAAAGATCTTGGTAGAATATGTAGGAGCCAATATGGGCATCCAGGTCCCGCTATTGGTTATTGACAAGAGAGGTGTCTCGGTCATGTCTACATAGTTCTCGAACCCGTAGGGTCCGCACGCTTAACGTTTGTTGACGATATAGTACTATGAGTTATGTATGTTGGTGACCGAATGTTGTTCGGAGTTTTGGATTAGATCACGGATATGACGAGGAACTCCGGAATGGTCCGGAAGTAAAGATTGATATGTGGATAGTAGTGTTTTGATCTTCGGAAAGGTTCCGAAATCCATCGGAAGGGGTTCCGGATGTTTCCCGAAATGTTTGGGAACGAGAACACTTTATCTGGGCCAAAGGAGAAAGCCCACGAGGTTTTTGGAAAGCGCAAAAGGAAGTTTTGCGGAGTCCAGGGGCCAAACGCCAGGGTCCCTGGCGTCTGGGTCCAGACGCCGGGAACCCTCGCGTCTGGCCCTGGAGTTCGAGAAGGACTCTTGCCTTTCGGGTGAAACCGACTTTGTGGAGGCTTTTACTCCAAGTTTCGACCCCAAGGCTCAACATATAAATAGAGGGGTAGGGCTAGCACCCAAGAGACATCAAGAAACACCAAGCCGTGTGCCGGCAACCCCGTCTCCTCTAGTTTATCCTCCGTCATAGTTTTCGTAGTGCTTAGGCGAAGCCCTGCGAAGATTGTTCTTCACCAACACTGTCACCACGCCGTCGTGCTACCGGAACTCATCTACTACTTCGCCCCTCTTGCTGGATCGAGAAGGCGAGGACGTCACCGAGCCGAACGTGTGCAGAACTTAGAGGTGCCGTGCTTTCGGTACTTGGATCGGTCGGATCATGAAGACGTACGACTACATCAATCGCGTTGATACAACGCTTCCGCTTTCGGTGTACGAGGGTACGTGGACACATTCTCCCCTCTCGTTGCTATGCATCACCATGATCTTGCATGTGCGTAGGAAAATTTTGAAATTACTATGTTCCCCAACAGTGGCATCCGAGCCTGGTTTTATGCGTTGATGTTATATGCACGAGTAGAACACAAGTGAGTTGTGGGCGATAGAAGTCATACTGCTTACCAACATGTCATACTTTGGTTCGGCGGTATTGTTGGATGAAGCGGCCCGGACCGACATTACGCGTACGCTTACGCGAGACTGGTTCTACCGACGTGCTTTGCACACAGGTGGCTGGCGGGTGTCAGTTTCTCCAACTTTAGTTGAACCGAGTGTGGCTACGCCCGGTCCTTGCGAAGGTTAAAACAGCACCAACTTGACAAACTATCGTTGTGGTTTTGGTGCGTAGGTAAGAACAGTTCTTGCTCAGCCCGTAGCAGCCACGTAAAATTTGCAACAACAAAGTAGAGGACGTCTAACTTGTTTTTGCAGGGCATGATGTGATGTGATATGGTCAATACATGATGCTAAATTTTATTGTATGAGATGATCGTGTTTTGTAACCGAGTTATCGACAACTGGTAGGAGCCATATGGTTGTCACTTTATTGTATGTAATGCAATCACCCTGTAATGCTTTACTTTATCACTAAGCGGTAGCGATAGTCGTAGAAGCATAAGATTGGCGAGACGATAATGATGCTACGATGGAGATCAAGGTGTCGCGCCGGTGACGATGGTGATCATGACGGTGCTTCGGAGATGGAGATCACAAGCACAAGATGATGATGGCCATATCATATCACTTATATTGATCAAGTTGATCTTTTAGCTGTGTGCGGTGCCCCCCTCCACCATAGTCTACCTCGATAATACTGTAGCGGTGCTTAGGCGAAGCCCTGCGTCGATAGAACATCAACATCGTCACCATGCCGTCGTGCTGACGAAACTCTCCCTCAACACTCGGCTGTATCGGAGTTCGAGGGACATCATCGGGCTGAACGTGTGCTGAACTCGGAGGTGCCGTGCGTTCGGTACTTGATCGGTCGGATCGTGAAGACGTATGACTACATCAACCGCGTTGTGCTAACGCTTCCGCTTTTGGTCTACGAGGGTACGTGGACAACACTCTCCCCTCTCGTTGCTATGCATCACCATGATCTTGCGTGTGCGTAGGATTTTTTTTGAAATTACTACGTTCCCCAACAGTGGCATCCGAGCCTGGTTTTATGCGTAGATGTCATATGTACGAGTAGAACACAAGTGAGTTGTGGGCGGTATAAGTCATACTGCTTACCAGCATGTCATACTTTGGTTCGGCGGTATTGTTGGATGAAGCGGCCCGGATCGACATTACGCGTACGCTTACGCGAGACTGGTTCTACCGACGTGCTTCGCACACAGGTGGCTGGCGGGTGTCAGTTTCTCCAACTTTAGTTGAATCGAGTGTGGCTACGCCCGGTCCTTGCGAAGGTTAAAACAACACCAACTTGACAAACTATCGTTGTGGTTTTTGATGCGTAGGTAAGAACGGTTCTTGCTAAGCCCGTAGCAGCCACGTAAAACTTGCAACAACAAAGTAGAGGGTGTCTAACTTGTTTTTGCAGGGCATGTTGTGATGTGATATGGTCAAGACATGATGATAAATTTTATTGTATGAGATGATCATGTTTTGTAACCGAGTTATCGGCAACTGGCAGGAGCCATATGGTTGTCGCTTTATTGTATGCAATGCAATCGCCCTGTAATGCTTTACTTTATCACTAAGCGGTAGCGATAGTCGTAGAAGCATAAGATTAGCGAGACGACAATGATGCTACGATGGAGATCAATGTGTCGCGCCGGTGACGATGGTGATCATGACGGTGCTTCGGAGATGGAGATCACAAGCACAAGATGATGATGGCCATATCATATCACTTATATTGATTGCATGTGATGTTTATCTTTTATGCATCTTATCTTGCTTTGTTTGACGGTAGCATTATAAGATGATCCCTCACTAAATTATCAAAGTATAAGTGTTCT
This sequence comes from Aegilops umbellulata, assembly GCA_032464435.1. Classification (NCBI taxonomy): domain Eukaryota; kingdom Viridiplantae; phylum Streptophyta; class Magnoliopsida; order Poales; family Poaceae; genus Aegilops; species Aegilops umbellulata. Next base: position 327,358,112 of record CP136056.1, on the reverse strand, counting down.
CCCTGAGTATGCACCGTTGCGAAAGTTCTTCGTGCTGAGACACCATGTGATGATCGGGTGTGATAGGCTCTACGTTCAAATACAACGGGTGCAAAACAGTTGCACATGCGGAATACTCAGGTTAAACTTGACGAGCCTAGCATATAACAGATACGGCGTCGGAACACGGAGACCGAAAGGTCGAGCGTGAATCATATAGTAGATATGATCGACATAGTGATGTTCACCATTGAAAGCTACTCCATTTCACGTGATGATCGGTTATGGTTTAGTTGATTTGGATCACGTGATCACTTAGATGATTAGAGGGATATCTATCTAAGTGGGAGTTCTTAAGTAATATGATTAATTGAACTTTAATTTATCATGAACTTAGTCCTGGTAGTATTAGCATATCTATGTTGTAGATCAATAGCTCGCGATGTTGCTCCCCGTTTAATTTTGATATGTTCCTAGAGAAAACTAAGTTGAAAGATGTTAGTAGCAATGATGCGGATTGGATCCGTGATATGAGGTTTATCCTCATTGCTGCACAGAAGAATTATGTCCTTGATGTACCGCTAGGTGACAGACCTATTGCAGGAGCAGATGCAGGCATTATGAATGTTTGGCTAGCTCAATATGATGACTACTTGATAGTTTAGTGCGCCATGCTTAACGGCTTAGAATTGGGACTTCAAAGACGTTTTGAACGTCATGGACCATATGAGATGTTCTAGGAGTTGAAGTTAATATTTCAAGCAAATACCCGAGTTGAGAGATATGAAGTCTCCAACAAGTTCTATAGCTAAAATATGGAGGAGAATAGCTCAAGCAGTGAGCATGTGCTCAGATTGGCTGGGTACTACAATGGCTTGAATCAAGTGGGAGTTAATCTTCCAGATAAGATAGTGATTGACAGAATTCTCTAGTCACCATCACCAAGTTAGTAGAACTTTGTGATGAACTATAAATATGCAATGGATAACGAAAACAATTCCCAAGCTCTTCGTGATGCTGAAATCAATGAAGGTAGAAATCAAGAAAAACATCAAGTGTTGATGGTTGACAAGACCACTAGTTTCAAGAAAAGGGCAAAGGGAAGAAAGGGAACTTCAAGAAGAACGGCAAGCGAGTTGCTGCTCAAGTGAAGAAGCCCAAGTCTGGACCTAAGCCTGAGACTAAGTGCTTCTACTGCAAAGGGACTGGTCACTGGAAGCAGAACTGCCCCAAGTATTTGGTGGATAAGAAGGATGGCAAAGTGAACAAAGCTATATTTGATATACATGTTATTGATGTGTACTTTACTAGTGTTTATAGCAACCCCTAAGTATTTGATACTAGTTCAGTTGCTAAGATTAGTAACTCGAAACGGGAGTTGCAGAATAAACAGAGACTAGTTAAGGGTGAAGTGACGATGTGTGTTGGAAGTGGTTCCAAGATTGATATGATCATCATCGCAGACTCCCTATACTTTCGGGATTAGTGTTGAACCTAAATAAGTGTTATTTGGTGTTTGCGTTGAGCATGAATATGATTTGATCATTTTTATTGCAAATACGGTTATTCATTTAAGTTAGAGAACAATTGTTGTTCTGTTTACATGAATAAAACCTTCTATGGTCATACACACCAACGAAAATGGTTTGTTGGATCTCGATCGTAGTGATACACATATTCATAATATTGAAGCCAAAAGATGCAAAGTTAATAATGATAGTGCAACTTATTTGTGGCACTGCCGTTTAGATCACATTGGTGTAAAGCGCATGAAGAAACTCCATGCTGATGGGATTTTGGAATCACTTGATTATGAATCACGTGATGCTTGCGAACCATGCCTTATGGGCAAGATGACTAAAACTCCGTTCTCCGGAACAATGGAGCAAGCAACTGTCTTATTGGAAATAATACATACTGATGTATGCGATCCGATGAGTGTTGAGGCTCGCGGCGGGTATCGTTATTTTCTGACCTTCACAGATGATTTGAGCAGACATGGGTATATCTACTTAATGAAGCACAAGTCTGAAACATTTGAAAAGTTCAAAAGAATTTCAGAGTGAAGTGGAGAATCATCATAACAAGAAAATAAAGTTTCTACAATTTGATCGTAGAGGAGAATATTTGAGTTACGAGTTTGGCCTTCAGTTAAAACAATGTGAAATAGTTTCACTACTCACGCCACCTGGAACACCACAGTGTAATGGTGTGTCAGAACGTCATAACCGTACTTTATTAGATATAGTGCAATCTATGATGTTTCTTACCGATTTACCACTATAGTTTTGGGGTTATGCATTAGAGACAGCTGCATTCACGTTAAAAAGGGCACCATCTAAATCCGTTGAGATGACACTGTATGAATTGTGGTTTTGCAAGAAACCAAAGTTGTCGTTTCTTAAAGTTTGGGGCTGCGATGCTTATGTGAAAAAGCTTCAACCTGATAAGCTCGAACCCAAATCGGAGAAATGTGTCTTCATAGGATACCCAAAGAAACTGTTGGGTACACCTTCTATCACAGATCTGAAGGCAAGACTTCTGTTGCTAAATTTGGATCCTTTCTAGAGAAGGAGTTTCTCTCGAAGGAAGTGAGTGGGAGGAAAGTAGAACTTGATGAGGTAACTGTACCTGCTCCCTTATTGGAAAGTAGTTCATCGCAGAAATCTGTTTCTGTGACTACTACACCAATTAGTGAGGAAGCTAATGATGATGATCATGTAACTTCAGATCAAGTTACTACCGAACCTCGTAGGTCAACCAGAATGAGAACCGCACCAGAGTGGTGCGGTAATCCTGTTCCGCAGGTCATGTTACTTGACCACGACGAACCTACGAACTATGAGGAAGCGATGATGAGCCCAGATTCTGCGAAATGGCGTGAGGCCATGAAATCTGATATGGGATCCATGTATGAGAACAAAGTGTGGACTTTGGTTGACTTACTCGATGACCGGCAAGCCATAGAAAATAAATGGATCTTCAAGAGGAAGACGGACACTGATAGTAGTGTTACTATCTACAAAGCTAGAATTGTCGCAAAAGGTTTTCGACAAGTTCAAGGTGTTGACTACAATGAGAGTTTCTCACTCGTATCTATGCTTAAGTCTGTCAGAATCATGTTAGCAATTGCCGCATTTTATGAAATCTGGCAAATGGATGAACAAAACTGCATTCCTTATTGGATTTATTAAAGAAGAGTTGTATATGATGCAACCAGAAAGTTTTGTCAATCTTAAAGGTGCTAACAAAATATGCAAGCTCTAGCGATCCATCTATGGACTGGTGCAAGCATCTCGGAGTTGGAATATACGCTTTGATAAGTTGATCAAAGCATATAGTTTTATACAGACTTGTGATGAAGCCTGTATTTACAAGAAAGTGAGTGGGAGCACTACAGCATTTCTGATAAGTATATGTGAATGACATATTGTTGATCGGAAATAATGTAGAATTATTCTGCAAAGCATAAAGGAGTGTTTGAAAGGAGTTTTTCAAAGAAAGACCTCGGTGAAGCTGCTTACATATTGAGCATCAAGATCTATAGAGATAGATCAAGACGCTTGATAAGTTTTTTAATGAGTACATACCTTGACAAGATTTTGAAGTAGTTCAAAATGGAACAGTCAATGAAAGAGTTCTTGCCTGTGTTACAAGGTGTGAAATTGAGTAAGACTCAAAGCCCGACCACGGCAGAAGATAGAAAGAGAATGAAAGTCATTCCCTATGCCTCAGCCATAGGTTCTATAAAGTATGCCATGCTGTGTACCAGATCTATTGTATACCCTACACTGATTTTGGCAAGGGAGTACAATAGTGATCTAGGAGTAGATCACTGGACAGCGGTCAAAATTATCCTTAGTGGAATAAGGGTATATTTCTCAATTATGGAGGTGACAAAAAGGTTCGTCGTAAAGGGTTACGTCGATGCAAGTTTTGACACTAATCCAGATGACTCTAAGTCTCAATCTGGATACATATTGAAAGTGGGAGCAATTAGCTAGAGTAGCTCCGTGCAGAGCATTGTAGACATAAAATTTTGCAAAATACATACGGATCTGAATTTGGCAGACCCGTTGACTAAATTTCTCTCACAAGCAAAACATGATCACTCTTTGGGTGTTAATCACATAGCGACGTGAACTAGATTATTGACTCTAGTAAACCCTTTGGGTGTTAGTCACATGGAGATGCGAACTAATCACATAAAGATGTGAACTATTGGTGTTAAATCACATGGTGATGTGAACTAGATTATTGACTCTAGTGCAAGTGGGAGACTGAAGGAAATATGCCCTAGAGGCAATAATAAAGTTATTATTTATTTCCTTATTTCATGATAAATGTTTATTATTCATGCTAGAATTGTATTAACCGGAAACATGATACATGTGTGAATACGTAGACAAACAGAGTGTCACTAGTATGCCTCTACTTGACTAGCTCGTTGATCAAAGATGGTTATGTTTCCTAGCCATTGACATGAGTTGTCATTTGATTAACGGGATCACATCATTAGGAGAATGATGTGATTGACTTGACCCATTCCATTAGCTTAGCACTCGATCGTTTAGTATGTTGCTATTGCTTTCTTCATGACTTATACATGTTCCTATGACTATGAGATTATGCAACTCCCGTTTACCGGAGGAACACTTTGTGTGCTACCAAACGTCACAACGTAACTGGGTGATTATAAAGGTGCTCTACAGGTGTCCCCGAAGGTACTTGTTGGGTTGGCGTATTTCGAGATTAGGATTTGTCACTCCGATTGTCGGAGAGGTATCTCTGGGCCCTCTCGGTAATGCACATCACTATAAGCCTTGCAAGCAACGTGACTAATGAGCGGTAACGAGATTGAACTAGGTATAGAGATATCGTCGATCGAATCTCGGGCAAGTAACATATCGATGACAAAGGGAACAACGTATGTTGTTATGCGGTCTGACTGATAAAGATCTTCATAGAATATGTAGGAGCCAATATGGGCATCCAGGTCCCGCTATTGGTTATTGACAAGAGAGGTGTATCGGTCATGTCTACATAGTTCTCGAACCCGTAGGGTCTGCACGCTTAACGTTCGTTGACAATATAGTACTATGAGTTATGTATGTTGGTGACAGAATGTTGTTCGGAGTTTTGGATCAGATCACGGATATGACGAGGAACTCCAGAATGGTCCGGAAGTAAAGATTGATATGTGGATAGTAGTGTTTTGATCTCCGGAAAGGTTTCGGAATCCATCGGAAGGGGTTCCGTATGTTTCCCGAAATGTTTGGGCACGAGAACACTTTATCTGGGCCAAAGGGGAAAGCCCACGAGGTTTTTGGAAAGCGCAAAAGGAAGTTTTTCGGAGTCCAGGGGCCAAACGCCAGGGTCCGTGGCGTCTGGGTCCAGACGCCGGGAACCCTGGCGTCTGGCCCTGGAGTCCGAGAAGGACTCTTGCCTTTCGGGTGAAACCGACTTTGTGGAGGCTTTTACTCCAAGTTTCGACCCCAAGGCTCAACATATAAATAGAGGGGTAGGGCTAGCACCCAAGAGACATCAAGAAACACCAAGCCGTGTGCCGGCAACCCCGTCTCCTCTAGTTTATCCTCCGTCATAGTTTTTGTAGTGCTTAGGCGAAGCCCTGCGAAGATTGTTCTTCACCAACACCGTCACCACGCCATCGTGCTGTCGGAACTCATCTACTACTTCGCCCCTCTTGCTGGATCGAGAAGGCGGGGACGTCACCGAGCCGAACGTGTGCAGAACTCGGAGGTGCCGTGCTTTCGGTACTTGGATCGGTCGGATCGTGAAGACGTACGACTACATCAATCGCGTTGATACAACGCTCCCGCTTTCGGTCTACGAGGGTACGTGGACACACTCTCCCCTCTCGTTGCTATGCATCACCATGATCTTGTGTGTGCGTAGGAAATTTTTGAAATTACTACGTTCCCCAACATTTTTAATAAGTTGCCCTCTGATTTTTAGAATAGTATTAAAGAATTTATGAGTTCATAAAATAATTTTAATGCTTTGATTGAAGAAAAATTGCTTAAGATTGATGAGTTGGCTAGGAACGTGGATAGAATTTCTCTTGACATTGATTCTTTGAAACTTAGATCTATTCCACATAAGCATGATATCAATGAGTCTCTCAAATCCTTGAGAATTTCCATTGATGAGTGCAAAGAAAGAACCGTTAGGATGCGTGCTAAAAAAGATTAATTTGTAAAATCGTGTTCTTCTAGTTTTCATGATAATAATGATTAAGATCTAAAAGTGATTGATGTGACTCCTATTAAATCTTTGTTTTGCAATATGAATCTTGATAAAGATGGGACTGGAGATGAGTCAACTTTAGTTAAAAGGCGTCCCAATGATTTGGAGTTTTTAGATCTAGATGCAAAAATTGATAAAAGTGAGATTGAAGAGGTCAAAACTTTAAGTAGCAATGCACCCACTATTTTGGATTTCAAGCAATTTAATTATGATAATTGCTCTTTGATAGATTGTATTTCCTTGTTGCAATCCGTGTTAAATTCTCCTCATGCTTATAATCAAAATAAAGCTTTTACTAAACATATCGTTGATGCTTTGATGCAATCTTTTGAAGAAAAGCTCTAACTAGAAATTTCTATCCCTAGAAAACTTTATGATGAGTGTGAACCTACTATTAAGATTAAGATTAAAGATTATGAATGTTATGCTTTGTGTGATTTGGGTTCTAGTGTTTCCACGATTCCAAAAACTTTGTGTGATGTGCTAAGTTTCCGTGAATTTGATGATTGTTCTTTAAATTTGCATCTTGCGGATTCCACCATTAAGAAACCTATGGGAAGGATTAATGATGTTATTATTGTTGCTAATATGAATTACGTGCCCGTAGATTTCATTGTTCTTGATATAGATTGCAATCCTACATGTCCTATTATTCTTGGTAGACCTTTCCTTAGAACGATTGATGCAATTATTGATATGAAAGAAGGAAACATTAGATTCCAATTTCCGTTAATGAAGGGCATGGAACACTTTCCTAGGAAGAAAATAAAATTTCCTTATGAATCTATTATGAGAGCCACTTATGGATTGCATACCAAAGATGGCAATACCTAGCTAGATCTATTATTGCTTTTATGCCTAGCTAGGGGCATTAAACGATAGCGCTTATTGGGAGGCAACCCAACTTTATTTTTGTTCTTTACTTTTTGCTCTTGTTTAGTAATAAATAATTCATCTAGCCTCTGGTTAGATGTGGTTTTATGTTTTAATTAGTGTTTGTGCCAAGTAGAACCTTTGGGAAGACTTGGGTGACATGTTTGCGATCTTGCTGTAAAAACAGAAACTTTTGCGCTCACGAGGATAGCTGTATTTTTTTACAGAAGAGTGATTTTAGGTTTATTCTTTTTTCAGAAGACTAATAGACAAATTCCTCACGTCCACCAAGTTATTTCAGAATTTTGGAGTTACAGAAGTATTTGAAGTTGCAGATTACAACACACTGTTCTGTTTTTGATAGATTCTGTTTTTCGTGTGTTGTTTGCTTATTTTGATGAATCTATGAGTAGTATCGGGGGTATGAACCATAGAGAAGTTCGAATACAGTAGGCTTAACACCAATATAAATAAATAATGAGTTCATTACAGTACGTTAAAGTGGTGGTTTATTTTCTTATACTAACGGAGCTCATGAGATTTTCTGTTAAAAGTTTTGTGTTGTGAAGTTTTCAAGTTTTGGGTAAGGATTTGATGGATTTTGGAATAAGGAGTGGCAAGAGCCAAAGCTTGGGGATGCCAAAGGCACCCCAAGGTAAAATTCAAGGATAACCAAAAGCCTAAGCTTGGGGATGCCCCGAAAGGCATCCCCTCTTTCGTCTTCATCTATCGGTAACTTTACTTGAGGCTATATTTTTATTCACCACATGATATGTGTTTTGCTTGGAGCGTCTTGTATGATTTGAGTCTTTGCTTTTTAGTTTACCACAATCATCCTTGCTGTACACACCTTTTAGGAGAGACACGCATGAATCGTGATTTATTAAAATACTCTATGTGCTTCACTTATATATTTTGAGCTAGACAATATTGCTCTAGTACTTCACTTATATCTTTTTAGAGCACGGCGGTGGTTTTGTTTTATAGAAACTGTTGATCTCTCATGCTTCACTTATATTATTTTAGAGTCTTTTAGAACAACATGGTAATTTGCGTTGGTTCTAAAATTAGTCCTAATATGATGGGCATCCAAGATGGGTATAATAAAAACTTTCATATAAAGTGCATTGAGTACTATGAGAAGTTTGATTCTTTATGATTGTTTTGGTATATGAAGATGGTGATATTAGAGTCATGCTAGTAGAGTAGTTGTGAATTTGAGAGATACTTGTGTTAAAGTTTGTGATTCCCATAGCATGCACGCATGGTGAACCATTATGTGATGAAGTTGGAGCATGATTTATTTATTGATTGTCTTCCTTACGAGTGGCGGTCGGAGACGAGCGATGGTCTTTTCCTACCATCTATCCCCCTAGGAGCATGCGCGTAGTACTTCGTTTCGATAACTAATAGATTTTTGCAACAAGTATGTAAGTTCTTTATGACTAATGTTGAGTCCATGGATTATACGCACTCTCACCCTTCCACCATTTCTAGCCTCTGTAGTACCGCACAACTTTCGCCGGTATTATACACCCACCTTATATCTTCCTCAAAACAGCCACCATACCTACCTATTATGACATTTCCATAGCCATTCCGAGATATATTGCCATGCAACTTTCCACCATTCCGTTTATTATAACACGCTCCATCATTGTCATATTGCTTTGCATGATCATGTAGACATCGTATTTGTGGCAAAGCCACCATTCATAATTTTTCATACATGTCACTCTTGGATCATTGCACATCCCGATACACTGCCGGAGGCATTCACATAGAGTCATATTTTGTTCTAACTATTGAGTTGTAATTCTTGAGTTGTAAGTAAATAAAAATGTGATGATATTCATCATTAGAGCATTGTCCCAGTGAGGAAAGGATGATGGAGACTATGATTCCCCCACAAGTCGGGATGAGATTCCGGACAAAAACTAAAATAAAAAGAAAAAAAGAGGCCATAAAAAAAGAGAGAAAAGGCCCAAATAAAAAAAATGTGAGAAAAAGAGAGAAGGGACAATGCTACTATCCTTTTTCCACACTTGTGCTTCAAAGTAGCACCGTGATCTTCATGATAGAGAGTTTCCTATGTTGTCACTTTCATATACAAGTGGGAATTTTTCATTATAGAACTTAGCTTCTATATTCCAATGAAGGGCTTCCTCAAGGTGCCCTAGGTCTTCGTGAGCAAGCAAGTTGGATGCACACCCACTTAGTTTCTTTTTGAGCTTTCATACACTTATAGCTCTAGTGCATCCGTTGCATGGCAATCCCTACTCACTCACATTGATATTTATTGATGGGAATCTCCATAGCCCGTTGATACGCCTAGTTGATGTGAGACTACCTTCTCCTTTTTGTCTTTTTCACAACCACCATTCTATTCCACCTATAGTGCTATGTCCATGGCTCACGCTCATGTATTACGTGAAGATTGAAATAGTTTGAGAACATCAAAAGTATGAAACAATTGCTTGCCTTGTCATCGAAGTTGTGCATGATTAAATACTTTATGTGATGAAGATAGAGCATAACCAGACTATATGATTTTGTAGGGACAGCTTTCTTTGGCCATGTTATTTTGAGAAGACATGATTGTTTGTGAGTATGCTTGAAGTATTATTGTATTTATGTCAATATTAAACTTTTGTCTTGAATCTTTCAGATTTGAACATTCATGCCACAATAAAGAAAATTACATTGATAAATATGTTAGGTAGCATTCCACATCAAAAACTCTATTTTTATCATTTACCTACTCGAGGACGAGCAGGAATTAAGCTTGGGGATGCTTGAAACGTCTCCAACATATCTATAATTTTTGATTGTTCCATGCTATTATATTATCTGTTTTGGATGTTTAATGGGCTTTAATTGTTGGGGAACGTAGTAATTTCAAAATTTCCTACGCACACGCAAGATCATGGTGATGCATAGCAACCAGCGGGGAGAGTGTGTCCACGTACCCTCATAGACCGAAAGCGGAAACATTAGCACAACATGGTTGGTGTAGTCGTACGTCTTCACGACCCGACCGATCAAGTACCGAACGCACGACACCTCCGAGTTCAGCACACGTTCAACTCGATGATGTCCCTCGAACTCCGATCCAGCCGAGCTTTGAGGAAGAGTTCCATCAGCACGACGGCGTGGTGACGATGATGACGTTGCTACCGATGCAGGGCTTCGCCTAAACACCGCTACAATATTATCGAGGTGGACTATGGTGGAGGGGGGCACCCCACACGACTAAGAGATCCAAGGGATCAATTGTTGTATCTCCAAGGGGTGCCTCCCTCCCCGTATATAAAGGAGTGGAGGAGGGGGAGGGGGTGGCCTCCCTAGGCGTGCCCCATGAGGAGTCCTACTCCCACCGGGAGTAGGACTCCCCCCTTCCAAGTGGGAGTAGGAGAGGAGAGGGAAGGAGAGAGAGGGGGAAAGGAAAGGGGGGCGCCGCCCCCCTCCTTGTCCAATTCGGACTAGGGGGAAGGGGGTGCGTGGCTGCCCTTTGGCCGCCCTCCTCTTCTCCAATAGGGCCCAATAGGCCCATTAGTCTCCCTGGGGGGTTCCGGTAACCCCCCGGTACTCCGGTATATGTCCGATACTCCCCGATACTATTCCGGTGTCTGAACATAGTCGTCCAATATATCGATCTTTACGTATCGACCATTTCGAGACTCCTCGTCATGTCCGTGATCACATCCGGGACTCCGAACTACCTGCGGTACATCAAAAACCATAAACTCATAATATAACCGTCATCGAACTTTAAGCGTGCGGACCCTACGGGTTCGAGAACTATGCAAACATGACCGAGAAACGTCTCCGGTCAATAACCAATAGCGGAACCGGGATGCACATATTGGCTCCCACATATTCTACGAAGATCTTTATCGGTCAAACCGCATAACAACATACGTTGTTCCCTTTGTCATTGGTATGTTACTTGCCCGAGATTCGATCGTCGGTATCTCAATACCTAGTTCAATCTCGTTACCGACAAGTCTCTTTACTCGTTTCGTAATACATCATCCCGCAACTAACTCATTAGTTACAATGTTTGCAAGGCTTATAGTGATGTGCATTACCGAGTGGGCCCAGAGATACCTCTCCGATAATTGGAGCGACAAATTCTGATCTCGAAATACGCCAACCCAACAAGTACCTTCGGAGACACCTGTAGAGCACCTTTATAATCACCCAGTTATGTTGTGACATTTGCTAGCACACAAAGTGTTCCTCCAGTAAACTGGAGTTGCATAATCTCATAGTCATGGGAACATGTATAAGTCATGAAGAAAGCAATAGCAGAATACTAAACGATCAAGTGTGTTGGATTTCGGGTTCCGGCAGACCCTTAAGGTTCGAACTCTGGGGTGCGCGCGGAGATTATGCCCTCTACCTCTCCGTCTCACAAGGATCTAAACTACTGGAAGAACAACACAAGAGACACAGGGTTTATACTGGTTCGGGTCACCATTGTGGTGTAATACCCTACTCCAGTTTGTGGTGGGTGGATTGCCTCTTGGGCTGATGGTGATGAACAATACAAGGAAGAACAGCCTCGCGAGGGTCTGCTCTTAGCTAGGACGATGAACTGCTAGGGGGAGTTCAGCCGCCCTTCTCTCTCTCTGCTGCCTGAGTCTTTCTGACTGGTTTTTCCCCATCCTCTACCCCGGGGGTGGCTAGTCCTATTTATAGGCAAAGGCCCTGGGCCTCTTCCCAAATATTGAGCGGGAAGGGCGCCAACAATTGGCCAATTTGAAGGGGAACATCTGGTACACTTATCCTGACTAAAGTTGGTCCTCGCCTGCCAAAGGCCCTGTGGTGACACCGTTCTGGGCTCCACGATGACCTCCTTCCCACCGTTGGACTGGTCTTGGTATCGTTGCACCGAAATGGATGCCTTTGCTTGATCCTCTCGCCTGCGCTTGCCCCCTTTGGACCAAAGGGGAAAGGGAGACACTACGCGGGCTGGCGCCCGCCTGGCACCCTTGGTCGTCATGGCTTGCGTCATGGGCACCTCACGAGGTACCCCGCCTTGATCTCTCTGCCTCCTCGTGAGACAGCCTGATGAGGCCGTGCCTGAGGAAGCGCCGTGTCGTCCGCCCCGCGAGGCTTGGCCCCTCGCGAGGGTCTTGGGTCTTGTGTTGATGAAGATGGGCCGTGCTGGGCCCCCTTTTGAGCCATGCCGCAGGCCGCAGGCAGGCAAGTCTGGGGACCCCCGTTCCCAGAACACCGACAGTAGCCCCCGGGCCCAAGGCGCGCCCGGACTTGGCCGTGCTGAGAGGTGAAAGGGCAAGGGCGAAGCGCCGCGGGCCCTAATAGCCTGCGGCCTTGGGCGCCGCGTGGCGGTTGATCGGACGTGGGCGCCTCCGCAACTGCGCAGGTTATTAAAGGTGCGGCGTCTGCCCAGGCTTTGCTCTTCTCTTTCTACGGTCGCTGCTCAGATCCCCTTTCTTGCGCCTCTCCTTCCTTCCTCCAAATTCCTAGATCTGCTCCGCCCGTGTGACCTAGGAAGACATGGCGCCTCGTCAGCCTCCGGCCGAAGCTTGGTTCTCGCCTGCTCTAGACTTGCCGAATGTGTCGGAGGCGAGCCTTGCCCGGCTGCGCCGGATGGCGGCGGCGCAGGGCATCGACGGGGCGCAGGTGTTCAAGGTCGGCTCCGCCACCCCTGAGGGCCAAGGGAGCACCTTATACCCTCTCTTTGTAAGTGCCATCGCTGCTGGCCTGGTGCCTCCCTTCTCCGAGTTCTTCTTCTCTGTCCTCCGCCATTACAAGCTGCAGGCTCTGCACCTCCACCCCAACTTTGTCCTTCTCCCGACAATCTTCGCCTACTACTGCGAGGCTCATGTGGGGGTGCAGCCCTCAGTGGCCTTGCTGCGCCACTACTTCTCCCTCCGGACCTCTCGTGGTTCTGCTTCCAAGTGCGCGAGCTTCGTCGCGTACGGTGGCACCATTGCCATTTCGAAGCCCGGGAAGAGGATTGAGGGCTTCAGGAGCAAGTGGGTCTTGGTAGACGCCGGGCGCATCCACCCTCGGCTGATCCTGCCCACGGAGCAACCCGTGAGATCCGGTGATTGGGGTCGGGCGGAGCTCGCGGACCCCCACGCGAAGCTGGTGTTGGAGAAGATGGACGCGGATCTGAGGCCGTCCAACATGGCGACGGTGAAGCTGACCGGCGCGTCGCTGCTGAGGGAGTTCCTGGAGCACCAGCTGGCCCCGCTTCGGCAGTACTCACCTCCGATGTGGAGGCCTCATCCGAGCCCCGCGGCCTTGGGCACGAGGATTTGACCGCGGTTCTCCAATCTCTGGCCGGGGGCGAGGTAGCAAGGTTGGAGGGCGCGTCCGCGCCCTTGTTCCTTCGCGACGACTGGGAGCAGGTGGTGGAGTCCATGCCCGTCTTCAACGGGGACGGGCCCGTGCCTGCGGCGGCTCCCGAGGGACTGGTGGACGTGTCATCCGGCGACTCCGGCGAAGAGGAGGACAAAGAGGAGCGGGAGAAGGGTCCTGACTCCGAGGCAACCGACGGAGAGTCGAGGGCTCCCCTTCCCCAGCGCAGACCCCGTTCTCTCCGCCTCTCTTCAAGTGACGATGACGAGGATGACGAGCAGGTCGGCAGGAACTTGCCCCTGATCCCGAAGAAGGACAGGACCGAGCTGCTCTCCTGCGGGTCTGTCCCTGCCCCAAGGCGCACCGCAGACACGCCTCCTGCTTCTGGGCTCCTTGAGGGCGATCCTTCCAGCCGGCTTTCTAGCTTCAAGTATGGCCGGAGGCTGCTTGAGCTCACCAGCAACGACCCGTAAGTGCTCGATCCTTGCCTTTATTTCTTGTTCTGCTGCTGAGGCTTGACGTCCGCCCTTTTTGAACAGGCTGGCGCCCGCGGCGAAGAAGCCGAAGGGGGCTCCTGAGGTTTCGATCCCGGCAGCGCCTGTGCCCGAGGGGGATGGTGATCGTGACGCACGGGCCTCTCCTGCCCGGTCGCCTTCGCAAGGCCTGGCTGAGCTGGCTGGAGCAAGCTCAGCCCCCATGGCCCAAGTGACTCCTGAGGTGCCCTTGTCTGCCACCACGACCGTCGGGGCGCAGCAGACTTCGCCTCGGGATGCTGTGGTTGTGCCGCCGCTGCTTTCTCCTCCTGCTCCTCCGACTGCTGTTACTCCGTCCCTCATGTCATTCTGGAGCGTGCCGCTGCAGAACTGGACCGGCTGCGGCAGGATCTTCTTGGCGCCGACCCTCGCCTGGTGGCCGGGCGCTTGGAGCTGGCTTCGGGATGGATTCGCTCCAACGCCTCGATTCGGGCGGCGCTGGTTCAGGCCTCGACGGCCTGCGACGGAGAGAGGGAGGCTACCCTCGAGGCAAAGGCTGCTCGAGACGCGACCCTGGGGGAGGTGGTTGAAGTCCGTGGTCGCTGTAAGGAGCTGGAGGACGAGCTGCAAGGCCTGCGGGACCAGCTCGCGAAGGAGGTCCGCCTTCGCCAGGAACAGGAAGAAGGCATGAAGGCTCGCGAGGCGGCCATCGAGGGCCGGGAGGCCAAGCTCAAGAAGTGCCACGACCGTCTAGGCGCGCTGAAGAGGGAGCTGGAGGTGACGAAGGCTGAGCTGGACGGCAAAGCCCAGGTTCTTGCCGAGGATCGCATGGCCTTCGCGGACATGGAGAAGAAGGCCCGTGCTTCACTGAAGACGCTTTACGATAGCGGCCTGGAGAGCCCGCTGGCCGGCGCCGAGGACGGCCCCGCCAAGCTGCTTCCCTTCCTGGTTCGTGCCCTTGGGGATGTCGCCCTTGGCCTTGGCCCCACGGCTGAGGCCAAGGCGCGTGTCCTGTCTTCTGCTGCGCTAACGCGGGTCTTCGCCCACATCTACCTTCGCGATCCCAGCGCCGACCTCGACAGCCTGTTGGAGCCGGTGAGTGGCGAGGGTGCTGCTGCCGCTGTCGAAGCCGTGAAGGGGCGCGCAGAGGCGCTACTGGGGAAGTTCTGGGCCTTTAGCACCAAGGCGAAGCAAGGCGCTGCTGGCCCTGCTGCTCCATGAGGCGAAGCCACTCCGCGCTGCTCCATCGCCGACAAGTGACTCCGTTGCCGCTCCTGTTCTGCTTTTGATTCCTGCACATGCATCACGCCTCGGGGAGGCATTTAAACTTGCATTTGGTACTAAGACGACAGTATGGACTGTAATATTTGCTTTTAAATTCCTTGAGTTTTATGCTTTTCCTCCCTACTTGCTTGTGTTCTACACCGTCAGAGCCCGGCCCCGCGCGTACCTCACCCAACATTAGCCCCGACCGGAAACCAGGACAGGACCAAAGGAGTGAGGGACTATGTGACAAGTTAGGCTCCTGAGTCGCGATGCTTAGGAGTCCCCTTTGGCGCACGAACAACAAGTAGGGAAGTGTGATGTAGGTGTATTTTCCGTTCTACGTCTGCAGAGCCCGACTCCACGCGTACCTCACCCAGCATAGCCTTTCGGAACTAAGGAGTGAGGGGCTACGGAGTCAGTTAGGCTCCTGAGTCGCGATGCTCAGGAGTCCCTCTTGACGCGCAAACAGTGAGCGATGAGGTGAGATGCAAGTGGGACTACCGTTCTACGTCTGCAGAGCCCAGCCCCGCGCGTACCTCACCCAGCATAGCCTTTCAGAACTAAGGAGTGAGGGGCTACGGGACCAGTTAGGCCCCTGAGTCGCGATGCTCAGGGGTCCCCCTTGACGCTCAAACGGCCTTCATACCTTGGCTCCGCTCGGGGAGAGACGCGCGACGAACCAGGCCCGAGGGGCCTGGCTGGATGGCGTACGTCTGGGCGTGACCCAGGCGTAGCCCCTGTGCCTAGCCCCCTCGCGCGGCGCTCCCGAGGGGAGGCGTTGCGATGAGGCTAGACGTTGAGCTCTGGGCTCCCTGAGGTTGATGCAGTCCGGAGGCCACCCTCAGTTGTTTATCACCAGCGCGGAGCATAGCGCTTCCGTATGTGTACGGGCATAGCCGCTCCTCGGCAGTGTCGTCAGCCAGCACAGAGCATGGTGCTTCCACTGGTACGTGGGAGGGGGCTCCCCTCCGGGAGGAGCCCCCGGGGCGTGTACAACCCCGCCCTGACACGTGGCCGGCACGGTAGT
Source organism: Aegilops umbellulata (assembly GCA_032464435.1). NCBI lineage: Eukaryota > Viridiplantae > Streptophyta > Magnoliopsida > Poales > Poaceae > Aegilops > Aegilops umbellulata. The sequence goes on along the minus strand of CP136056.1, from coordinate 327,341,891 downwards.
GCTAGGTGAGGTGTATCTGGGCACCCGTGGGCCAGCGCGGGACTCACGGGGCCCTACCTATAGGCGGGTTGCGCCTGGCACTAGGCCGTATCTTGAGATGTGTTCCTGCAAATTTGGTTAGATGCCGGCACTCTATGTCCTCGGGTCCCGGCCCTTGAGCTTGTCTCAGCCGTCGCTAGTATGCCAGGTCGCAATGCCGTGGACAAGGCCAGAGGGTGAGGGCTGGAGAGCCAGTAAGAGCCCTGAGTCCCGATGCTCAGGTACCCCCCCTTTAACGCGCAAGTGGTCGACATGGAGAAGAAAAGGTGCCGTGGACAGGCATCAAGTAATCAAGCATGATAGGCGAATGCATAGCTGGAAATAGACGCGAGGGAGATACACGCCACTGGGCCTGGCCCGAGCGTCCTGGGGATGATGCAGCCCGAGGGGCGCCCCCAACAAAGCAAGCTAATGACCGAAAAATAAAAAGGGATACATGCCGCAGGGACGGACCCACGCGGCCTGGGAATGATGCAGCCCTGGGAGGGCGCTCCCAGCTGGAAATGAAACTTGAAAGATGTCACCTGAAGATGTCGAAGACGAAGTGGTGTTGGTGCAACAGACTCGGTGGGCTGCGGAAGCCGATCCTCACGAGCCCCCAGGCCCTGGGGCCTCGGGAGGCCCCGGAGGCGCTGGTGGCTCCTCGCGAATCATCTCCATCTCCGCCAGGGCTGCAAAACGCCTGTCTTCCTGAGTTTCGATGATGCCCCTCATGAGGCGCTGGTACGCAGCAGCCACGCTCGGCAAGCCGTAAGGCATGTGAACGTAGCTGTGGGGTGGACCTCCACAACGCCCCACTTGCGAGGGCCAGAGGCGCTCCATCGTGGCAACCTGATTGAGCCCTGGTACGTCGGTGCAGACACGCAGCCCACCATCCTCGCCTGGATGGGGAGCCACAGCCGGTGGGCGGTGGCAACCTCTCATGATTCTCGACTCCTGTAGTTCTTGAACAGCCTTGTTGACAAACTCATGCTGGTCTGACCTTCCTTGCCTCGCTCCTTCTTGAGGGAAACATGCTTCGAAGCACGCCTCCACGTGGTGCCCAAGCGCCTCCCTCGTGACCTCGGCCAGGTCGGTGGCCCTTCATGTAAGATCCCCCGAGCCCTGCCTGAGGAGGGCGCCGGGCGCGCTTTCCTATGCGATGGAGGGAGGTTCCCCCTGGGCAGACGCGGGCTGGCCCGGACGATGCCTTCTTCTTCTTGGGGGTGGTCTCGGGAAGCCTCCTGCTTTCGCGATCTGGGTCTTCTAGTGACGCGGCCTGAAAGGCTCGCTCCAGGGAACACACTGCATCCTTCTCTTCACACGGCACCGTGATGACTCCGCCACTTCCTGGCATCTTGAGGACGTTGTAGCCATGATGAGTGACGGCCATGAACTTGGCCAGCGCTGGGTACCCAAGGATGGCGTTGTACGACAGGCGGATGTGGGCGACGTCGAAGTCGATGAGCTCGGTGCGGTAGTTGCTGCGGGCCCCGAAGGTGACAGGGAGGCGGACCTGCCCGATCGGGATCGTGGAACCGTCAGTGACTCCGGAGAAAGGCTTGGTTGGCTGAAGCTGGTCATAGGGCACTTGGAGATTGTTGAATGTTTCCACGGACAGGACGTTGAGCCCTGCTCCACCATCGATGAGGGTCCTGGTGACCAGTACGTTGCTGATGACTGGGGAGCAAAGCATCGGGAGAACTCCGGCTGTGGCCGCGCACTTGAGCTGATCCACTGAGCTGAACGTGATGGTGCACGCCGACCACCTGAGAGGGCGCGTTGCTTCGAGCTTGGGGGGACTGCATTCACTTCGCGAGCAAACTGCTTGAAGATGCGTTGGGAGGCTGGGGCTTGAGCTCCGCCCAGGATGCAGGCGATTGCGCGCGGCTCCTGGAAGCCCCCAGCCCCCTCGTCTTGATGGCGGTCCTCGTTCCTCCTTGGCTGAGGCGGCAGCGGAGGGAGGCATGCGTTGCCCTGCAGGCGATCCTCACGAGGCTGGTCCCGCTAGTCCCCCTCGCGAGGCAGGTCTCGCCAGCGGTCCTCGCGAGGTTGATCACGCCACCCTTGGCGCGGGCCGCGGTCTTCCCAGCGTCCTGCGTTTCTTCCTCCTCCTCGGCCGTAGCCCCGGTCAGCGCGGTCAGGACGACGACCGACCCGTCCTTCTCGCACGACACGGAGCTCTTGGCATTCATTGGTGTTGTGGGTGTGGAGGTCGTGGTACACACAGTACCGGCTGCCCCTGGAGGATTCGGACAGATCCTTGCCCCGCTTGGTGTCCGGTTCCGCCGCGAGCACGGCAGCCCCCTTGCGTTTCATGTCCTTGGCCTTGGGCTTCTTCTCTTCTGGGTCCACGGCAGGCAGCTCGAGGAGGAAGAGACGTCCTTCCTCAGCCCTGGCGCACTTGGTCGCCAAGTTGAACAGCTCCAGGGAGGTGCACAGGTCTTCATGCATCGCCAGCTCCTCCTTCATCTTGACATCGCGCACACCATCGGAGAAGGCTGAGATGATGGCTTCCTCGGACACCTTGGGGTTCTTGAGGCGCGCACTGTTGAAGCGCTGGATGTACTTTTGCAGGGTCTCTCCGGGTTGTTGCTTGATGCGGCACATGTCGCTCATGGCGGGCGGCCGATCGCGAGTACCTTGGAAGTTGGCGATGAAGTGGGTGCGCATCTGGTCCCAGGAAGAGATCGTGCCTGGGGCCAGGTTCAGGAGCCAGGTGCGAGCTCCTTCCTTGAGCGCCATGGGGAACCAGTTCACCATGACCTTTTCATCTCCGTTGGCAGCTTCGATGCCCAGCTCATAGAGCTGGAGGAACTCTGCAGGGTCAGTCGTGCCGTCGTAGCGAGGAGGCAGGTCTGGCTTGAACTTGCCGGGCCACGCGACGCTGCGCAGCTCGGTGGTGTAGGCGCGGCAGCCAGCAGTGGCCACGGGAGGCTTTGGTTGAGGGAGAGCTTGGCCTTGCGGGTCCCCATGTGCTGCAGCTGGGAGCAGCACGGGGTCTTGACGTGCCAGGCTGGAGCTGGGAGCGCCCGAGCAGCTTCTTGCGGTCGAGGGACTTCTTGGCAGCTCCGTTCTTGCTGGGCTGGCACCTGATGGAGCGGGTTCCGCCCAGGGGCCACACGCCTTGGAGCCATGGCGCCTTCTTGGAGGGGAGGCGGCTGGTACGCCCCCGGAGCTTCATTGCCCGCGCGAGGCGGGGTGCGGCGCAGCGTAGCGGACGGCGCAGGAGAGCCCCCTGCGGCGCGGACGAGCTCGGCGACACGGTCGAGCCACTCTTCGTAGACATCGTCGACGGGACGGTAGCGCAGGAGCTCGTTTGCCACGATGAGCGCAGCTCGAGCCTCCAAGGGTGCTCGGAGCGCGCGGGACGAAGAGCCAGCTGGTGTGAGCGATGGAGTAGCGGTGCGGCCGTCTTGCCGCACAGATGGATGCTGAGACGACGCTTGCTGCTCGTTCCCCGCCGGGCCGGTGGCGGCGTTGATGCCGGGCGACGGGGAACGACGAGGACGCCCACCGATGGGAGCCGTCTGGGCGACGCGGGAAGCGATGGCGGCCCGGCGCTCAGCGCGGGCCCGACGAGCGTCGGACATGGACGCGACGGTTGGAAGAGAGCGGAGCGGTGGAAGACAAATTCCGGCGCACCCCTACCTGGCGCGCCAAATGTTGGATTTCGGGTTCCGGCAGACCCTTAAGGTTCGAACTCTGGGGTGCGCGCAGAGATTATGCCCTCTACCTCTCCGTCTCACAAGGATCTAAACTACTGGAAGAACAACACAAGAGACACAGGGTTTATACTGGTTCGGGCCACCATTGTGGTGTAATACCCTACTCCAGTTTGTGGTGGGTGGATTGCCTCTTGGGCTGATGGTGATGAACAATACAAGGAAGAACAACCTCGCGAGGGTCTGCTCTTAGCTAGGACGATGAACTGCTAGGGGGAGTTCAGCCGCCCTTCTCTCTCTCTCTCTCTGCTGCCTGAGTCTTTCTGACTGGTATTTCCCCATCCTCTACCCCGGGGGTGGCTAGTCCTATTTATAGGCAAAGGCCCTGGGCCTCTTCCCAAATATTGAGCGGGAAGGGCGCCAACAATTGGCCAATTTGAAGGGGAACATCTGGTACACTTATCCTGACTAAAGTTGGTCCTCGCCTGCCAAAGGCCCTGTGGTGACGCCGTTCTGGGCTCCACGATGACCTCCTTCCCACCGTTGGACTGGTCTTGGTCTCGTTGCACTGAAATGGATGCCTTTGCTTGATCCTCTCGCCTGCGCTTGCCCCCTTTGCACCAAAGGGGAAAGGGATACACTGCACGGGCTGGCGCCCGCCTGGCACCCTTGGTCGGCATGGCTTGCGTCATGGGCACCTCGCGAGGTACCCCGCCTTGATCTCTCTGCCTCCTCGTGAGCCAGCCTGATGAGGCCGTGCCTGAGGAAGCGCTGTGTCGTCCGCCCCGCGAGGTTTGGCCCCTCACGAGGGTCTTGGGTCTTGTGTTGATGAAGATGGGCCGTGCTGGGCCCCCTTTCGAGCCACGCCGCAGGCCGCAGGCAGGCAAGTCCGGGGACCCCCGTTCCCAGTACGCCGACAAAGTGCTATGCTAACGGAATGTGTCAAGTCAATCACATCATTCTACTAATGATGTGATCCCGTTAATCAAATGACAACTCATGTCTATGGCTAGGAAGCATAACCATCTTTGATTAACGAGCTAGTCAAGTAGAGGCATACTAGTGACACTCTGTTTGTCTATGTATTCACACAAGTATTATGTTTCCGATTAATACAATTCTAGCATGAATAATAAACATTTATCATGATATAAGGAAATAAATAATAACTTTATTATTGCCTCTAGGGCATATTTCCTTCAGTCTCCCACTTGCACTAGAGTCAATAATCTAGATTGCACAGTAATGATTCTAACACCCATGGAGCCTTGGTGCTGATCTTGTTTTGCTCGTGGAAGAGGCTTAGTCAACGGGTCTGCAACATTCAGATCCGTATGTATCTTGAAAATCTCTATGTCTCCCACCTGGACTTGATCCCGGATGGAGTTCAAGCATCTCTTGATGTGCTTGGTTCTCTTGTGAAATCTGGGTTCCTTTGCCGAGGCAATTGCACCGGTATTGTCACAAAAGATTTTCATTGGACCCGATGCACTAGGTATGACACCTAGATTGGATATGAACTCCTTCATCCAGACTCCTTCATTTGCTACTTACGAAGCAGCTATGTACTCCGCTTCACATGTAGATCCCGCCATGACGCTTTGTTTAGAACTCCTCCAACTGACAGCTCCACCGTTCAATATAAACACGTATCCGGTTTGCGATTTAGAATCGTACGGATCAGTGTCAAAGCTTGCATCAATGTAACCATTTACGATGAGCTCTTTGTCACCTCCATAAACGAGAAACATATCCTTAGTCCTTTTCAGGTATTTGAGGATGTTCTTGACCGCTGTCCAGTGATCCACTCCTGGATTACTTTGGTACCTCCCTGCTAAACTTATAGCAAGGCACACATCAGGTCTGGTACACAACATTGCATACATGATAGAGCCTATGGCTGAAGCATAGGGAACATCTTTCATCTTCTCTCTATCTTCTGCAGTGGTCGGGCATTGAGTCTTACTCAACTTCACACCTTGCAACACAGGTAAGAACCCTTTCTTTGCCTGATGCATTTTGAACTTCTTCAAAACTTTATCAAGGTATGTGCTTTGTGAAAGTCCAATTAAGCATCTTGATCTATCTCTATAGATCTTGATGCCCAATATATAAGCAGCTTCACCGAGGTCCTTCATTAAAAAACTCTTGTTCAAATATCCCTTTATGCTATCCAGAAATTCTATATCATTTCCGATCAATAATATGTCATCCACATACAATATCAGAAATGCTACAGAGCTCCCACTCACTTTGTTGTAAATACAGGCTTCTCCAAAAGTCTGTATAAATCCATATGCTTTGATCACACTATCAAAACGTTTATTCCAACTCTGAGAGGCTTGCACCAGTCCATAAATGGATTGCTGGAGCTTGCACACTTTGTTAGCTCCCTTTGGATCGACAAAACCTTCCGGTTGCATCATAAACAACTCTTCTTCCAGAAATCCATTCAGGAATGCAGTTTTTACATCCATTTGCCAAATTTCATAATCATAAAATGCGGCAATTGCTAACATGATTCGGACAGACTTAAGCATTGCTACGAGTGAGAAAGTCTCATCGTAGTCAATCCCTTGAGCTTGTCAAAACCTTTTGCAACAAGTCAAGCTTTATAAACAGTAACATTACGGTCACCGGCAGTCTTCTTCTTGAAGATCCATTTATTCTCAATGGCTTTCCGATCATCGGGCAAGTCAACCAAAGTCCACCCTTTGTTCTCACACAAGGATCCCATCTCAGATTTCATGGCTTCAAACCATTTCGCGGAATCTGGGCTCACCATCGCTTCTTCATAGTTCGTAGGTTCGTCATGGTCTAGTAACATGACCTCCAGAACAGGATTACCGTACCACTCAGGTGCGGATCTTACTCTGGTTGATCTACGAGGTTCAGTAGCAACTTGATTTGAAGTTTCATGATCATCATCATTAGCTTCGTCACTAATTGGTATAGACGTCACATGAACCGGTTTCTGTGATGAACTACTTCCCAATACTGGAGCAGGTACAGTTACCTCATCAAGTTCTACTTTCCTCCCACTCACTTCTTTCGAGAGAAACTCCTTCTCTAGAAAGGATCCAAATTTAGCAACAAAAGTCTTGCCTTCAGATCTGTGATAGAAGGTGTACCCAACAGTCTCTTTTGGGTATCCTATGAAGACACATTTCTCTGATTTGGGTTCGAGCTTATCAGGTTGAAGCTTTTTCACATAAGCATCGCAACCCTAAACTTTAAGAAACGACAACTTTGGTTTCTTGCCAAACCATAGTTCATATGGCGTCGTCTCAACGGATTTCGGTGGTGCCCTATTTAACGTGAATGCAGCAGTATCTATAGCATAACCCCAAAACGATAGCGGTAAATCAGTAAGAGACATCATAGATTGCACCATATCTAGTAAAGTACGATTACGACGTTCGGACACACCATTACGTTGTGGTGTTCCAGGTGGCGTGAGTTGCAAAACTATTCCGCATTGTTTCAAATGAAGACCAAACTCGTAACTCAAATATTCTCCTCCACGATCAGATCGTAGAAACTTTATTTTCTTGTTACGATGATTTTCTACTTCACTCTGAAATTCTTTGAACTTTTCAAATGTTTCAGACTTATGTTTCATTAAGTAGACATACCCATATCTGCTTAAATCATCTGTGAAGGTGAGAAAATAACGATACCCGCCGCGAGCCTCAACATTCATTGGACCACATACATCAGTATGTATGATCTCCAACAAATCAGTTGCTCGCTCCATAGTTCCAGATAACGGCGTTTTAGTCACCTTGCCCATGAGGCATGGTTCGCAAGTACCAAGTGTTTCATAATCAAGTGATTCCAAAAGTCCATCTGTATGGAGTTTCTTCATGCGCTTTACACCAATATGACCTAAACGACAGTGCCACAAATAAGTTGCACTATCATTATCAACTCTGCATCTTTTGGCCTCAATATTATGAATATGTGTATCACTACTATCGAGATTTATTATAAATAGACCACTTCTCAAGGGTGCATGACCATAAAAGATATTACTCATATAAATAGGACAACCATTATTCTCTGATTTAAATGAATAACCGTCTCGCATCAAACAAGATCCAGATATAATGTTCATGCTCAACGCTGGCACGAAATAACAATCATTCAGGTCTGAAACTAATCCCGAAGGTAGATGTAGAGGTAGCGTGCCGACTGCGATCACATCGACTTTGGAACCATTTCCCACGCGCATCGTCACCTCGTCCTTAGCCAATCTTCGCTTAATCTGTAGTCCCTGTTTCGAGTTGCAAATATTAGCAGCAGAACCAGTATCAAATACCCAGGTGCTACTGCGAGCATTAGTAAGGTACACATCAATAACATGTATATCACATATACCTTTGTTCACCTTGTCATCCTTCTTATCCGCCAAATACTTGGGGCAGTTCTGCTTCCAGTGACCAGTCTGTTTGCAGTAGAAGCACCCAGTCTCAGGCTTAGGTCCAGACTTGGGTTTCTTCTCCTGAGCAGCAACTTGTTTGCTGTTCTTCTTGAAGTTCCCCTTCTTCTTCCCTTTGCCCTTTTTCTTGAAACTGGTGGTCTTGTTGACCATCGACACTTGATGCTCCTTCTTGATTTCTACCTCCGCAGCCTTTAGCATTGCGAAGAGCTCAGGAATCGTCTTTTCCATCCCTTGCATATTATAGTTCATCATGAAGCTCTTATAGCTTGGTGCAGTGATTGAAGAATTATGTCAATGACGCTATCATCCAGAAGATTAACTCTCAGTTAAATCAAGTGATTGTTATATCCAGACATTCTGAGTATATGCTCACTGACAGAACTATTCTCTTCCATCTTGCAGCTGTAGAACTTATTGGAGACTTCATATCTCTCAATCCGGGCATTTGCTTGAAATATTAACTTCAACTCCTGGAATATCTCATATGCTCCATGACGTTCAAAACGTCGTTGAAGTCCCGGTTCTAAGCCGTAAAGCATGGCACACTGAACTATCGAGTAGTCATCAGCTTTGCTCTGCCAGGCGTTCATAACATCTGGTGTTGCTCCTGCAGCAGGTCTAGCACCTAGTGGTGCTTCTATGACGTAATTCTTCTGTGCAGCAATGAGGATAATACTCAAGTTCTGGAACCAGTCCGTGTAATTGCTACCATCATCTTTCAACTTTGCTTTCTCAAGGAACGCATTAAAATTCAACGGAACAACAACACGGGCCATCTATCTACAACAACATAGACAAGCAAAATACTATCAGGTACTAAGTTCATGATAAATTTAAGTTCAATTTAATCAAATTACTTAAGAACTCCCACTTAGACAGACATCTCTCTAATCATCTAAGTGATCACGTGATCCAAATCAACTAAACCATGTCCGATCATCACGTGAGATGGAGTAGTTTTCAATGGTGAACATCACTATGTTGATCATATCTACTATATGATTCACGCTCGACCTTTCGGTCTCAGTGTTTCGAGGCCATATCTTCATATTCTAGGCTCGTCAAGTTTAACCTGAGTATTTTGCGTGTGCAACTGTTTTGCACCCCTTGTATTTGAACGTAGAGCCTATCACACCCGATCATCACGTGGTGTCTCAGCACGAAGAACTTTCGCAACGGTGCATACTCAGGGAGAACACTTATACCTTGAAATTTAGTGAGAGATCATCTTATAATGCTACCGTCAATCAAAGCAAAATAAGATGCATAAAGGATAAACATCACATGCAATCAATATAAGTGATATGATATGGCCATCATCATCTTGTGCTTGTGATCTCCATCTCCGAAGCACCGTTATGATCACCATCGTCACCGGCGCGACACCTTGATCTCCATTGTAGCATCATTGTCGTCTCGCCAACTATTGCTTCTACGACTATCGCTACCGCTTAGTGATAAAGTAAGGCAATTACATGGCGATTGCATTGCATACAATAAAGCGACAACCATATGGCTCGTGCCAGTAGCCGATAACTCGGTTACAAAACATGATCATCTCATACAATAAAATATATCATCATGCCTTGACCATATCACATCACAACATGCCCTGCAAAAACAAGTTAGACATCCTCTACTTTGTTGTTGCAATTTTTACGTGGCTGCTATAGGCTGAGCAAGAACCGTTCTTACCTACGCATCAAAACCACAACGATAGTTTGTCAAGTTAGTGTTGTTTTAACATTCTCAAGGACCGGGCGTAGCCACACTCGGTTCAACTAAAGTTGGAGAAACTGACACCCGCCAGCCACCTATGTGCAAAGCACATCGGTAGAACCAGTCTCGCGTAAGCGTACGCGTAATGTCGGTCCGGGCCGCTTCATCCAACAATGCCGCCGAACCAAAGTATGACATGCTGGTAAGCAGTATGACTTGTATCGCCCACAACTCACTTGTGTTCTACTCATGCATATAACATCAACACATAAAACCAGGCTCGGATGCCACTGTTGGGGAACGTAGTAATTTCAAAAAAATTCCTACGCACACGCAAGATCATGGTGATGCATAGCAACGAGAGAGGAGAGTGTGTCCATGTACCCTCGTAGACTGAAAGCGGAAGCGTTAGCACAACGCGGTTGATGTAGTCATATGTCTTCACGATCCGACCGATCAAGTACCGAACGCACGACACCTCCGAGTTCAACACACGTTCAACTCGATGACGTTCCTCGAACTCCGATCCAGCCAAGCTTTGAGGGAGAGTTCCGTCAGCATGACAACGTGGTGACGATGATGATGTTGCTACCGACGCAGGGCTTCGCCTAAGCACCGCTACGATATTATCGAGGTGGACTATGGTGGAGGGGGGCACCGCACACGGCTAAGAGGTCCAAGGGATCAATTGTTGTATCTCCAAGGGGTGCCTCCCTCCCTGTATATAAAGGAGTGGAGGAGGGGGAGGCGTCCGGCCTCCCTAGGCATGCCCCATGAGGAGTCCTACTCCCACCGGGAGTAGGACTCCCCCTTCCAAGTGGGAGTAGGAGAGGAGAGGGAAGGAGAGTGAGGGGGAAAGGAAAGGGGGGCGCCGCCCCCTCCTTGTCCAATTCGGACTGGGGGGGGGGGAGGGGGCGCGTGGCTGCCCTTTGGCCACCCCTCCTCTTCTCCAATAGGGTCCAATAGGCCCATTAGTCTCCCCGGGGGGTTCCGGTAACCCCCGGTACTCCGGTATATGTCCGATACTCCCCGAAACTATTCCGGTGTCCAAACATAGTCGTCCAGTATATCGATCTTTACATCTCGACCATTTCGAGACTCCTCGTCATGTCCGTGATCACATCCGGGACTCCGAACTACCTTCGGTACATAAAAAACCATAAACTCATAATATAACTGTCATCGAACTTTAAGCGTGCGGACCCTATGGGTTTGAGAACTATGCAGACATGACCGAGACACGTCTCCGGTCAATAACCAATAGCGGAACCTAGATGCTCGTATTGGCTCCCACATATTCTACGAAGATCTTTATCGGTCAAACCGCATAACAACATACGTTGTTCCCTTTGTCATCGGTATGTTACTTGCCTGAGATTCGATCGTTGGTATCTCAATACCTAGTTCAATCTCGTTACCGGCAAGTCTCTTTACTCGTTCCGTAATACATCATCACTACAAAAAAAAGACACATCCGTGACATTTTGGGCCGAACGAATTTTTTCTGTCATACATATGACATTTCTATGACGATAATTGTGACAAAACCCGGTATCATCATAGATGTGGTGGGCTCCTACTTCTATGAAAAAAAATCATGACGGAAAATGGGCTTTTCATCCTGGGCTGGCCGGAGACGCAGCTGCATGACATTCTTTGGGCCGTCCATGACGGAAAAAACCGTGGTAGAAGCGTGGGGGAGGAAAATTTTGGGGAGTTCCTGGTTACGGTGGGAGGTCGGGGGCCGAGCAATGCGCGTTTCTCTCGTACACGTACGCACGTGTGTGCGAGGCGTTGGCTCTAACTGAACCCGAGTGAGGAGTTGGGCTCTAACTGAACCCGAGCGATTGCACTGCAGGCTATGCATTACTGAACCCGAGCGATCGATTGATGGTTGTTAACTGAAGCCGATCGAGCAATTCCTTCGCTACTGCTGCTAACTGAAGCTGATCGATGGGATGAATAGTGAGTGTTGCGGGGGGGGGGGGGGGGGTTGGATGAACAGCGAGCGGTGGCGTTGCCTCTGGATGAACATGACCTCATGGTGTGGTGGAGGGCTGGATGAACAGTAGACGGTGTAGGGGTGCCCGTGGAGGGGTAGTTGAACAGGACCCCGTGGTGTGGAGGGCTGGATGAACAGTAGACGAAGGAGGGGTGCCCGTGGAGGGGTGGTTGAACAGGACCCCGTGGTGTGGAGGGCTGGATGAACAGTAGACGGTGGAGGGGTGGTTGAACAGTAGCCGGTGGAGTAGCACGCGGTGGAGGCTGGATGAACAGGAGCCCGTGGAGGCTGGAGGAGGTCGACGGTAGCCCGTGGAGGCTGGAGGAGGTCGACGGTGAAGATGAACAATATCCCGTGGAGTCCCTTTTTGCGGTACGCCACACCCCTCCCGATGAACAGGACCCCCGTTTCGACCGTAGCGCTCCAACACAAGTCCGTTTCGTCCGTTTTGTGGTACGCCACACCCCTGCCGATCAACAGGACCCCCTTTTCGACCGTAGGAGGTTTGTTTGCATCGTTTTGCGGTACGCCACTCCCCTCCTGATCAACAGGAACCCCGTTTCGACCGTAGGAGGTCCGTTTCCTCCGTTTTGAGGTACGCCACACCCCTCCCGATCAACAGGACCCCGTTCCGAATGTAGGAGGTCCGTTTCCTCCATTTTGCGGTACGCCAGGCCTCGTTTCCATCGTCTGTTCCATCCGAGACCTCCCGATGAACACGACCATGGCTCCCACGCGTACCGTTGCCTCCTGATGAACACGACGCATTCCGTTGCCTCCCGATGAACACAACGCATTCCGTTGCCTCCTCATGAACACGACGCATTCCGTTGCCTTCCCATGAACACGATGACGACGCTGTTTCTCCATTCCAACCCAGCCATGTGCACGAGCCCTGGCCGTACGTATGCGCGAGTAGGCGTTCGAGACCCTGCCCGTATGTACGTACCTGGCCGTATTTTCTTTCTTGCACCCTGGCCGCTGTACGTACGTGTACATGCTACGTGCGCGCCTCTACTACGACACGTACGCGCCTCTACTACGACACGTGCGCGCCTCTACATCGACCAGTATATATGTACGTACACGTTCGCGACCAGAATGACAACGCTGCGTACGCTTCGACCAGGTGGGTCCCGATTGTCAGACACTTCCTTACCTGCGAAGATGTAGCTGGTGGGTCCCAGCAGTCAGGGGGGCGAATCGTTTTGTTTTGTTTTTTTGCCCGGACGCACTTCCTTGCGTGCGAAGGTGTAGCTGCTGGGTCCCAGCAGTCAGGGGAGCAAATCGTTTTTTTTTGCCCGGACGCACTTCCTTGCGTGCGAAGGTGTAGCTGGTGGGTCCTAGCAGTCGGGGGGCGAATCGTTTTTTTTTCCGGATGCACTTCCTTGCGTGCGAAGATGTAGCTGGTGGGTCCCAGCAGTCAAGGTGCGAATCATTTTTTTTTCAGACGCACTTCCTTGCGTGCGAAGATGTAGCTCGTTGGTCCCAGCAGTCAGGGGGCGAATCATTTTTTCATAAAATACGGTGGCCCGTACGGTGGGCCCCCGCTGTCAGGTGGAGGAATAATTATTTTGCGTGTAATAAGGAGGCACTTCCTTGCGGCTGCCGTGGACCCAGCTGTCAGCCTCTCCACGTATAGTCCACGTCCGATGGAAGTCGTTCCTTGACCACGTTGACCACGCCGCGCCGAGAGCACCAGGGTGGTAGATGACGGCGAGGCCTAGGAAGGGGACAACGCGGAGCCGGGGAAGACGCGGCAGTGGATGCACACATGGAGGGAGTACGGGGGTTCAATGGTTCGGCTGCGCTGCCGTCGCTGCAGAATAACAGGGGGTGTGGGTGAGTGGAGGGATGGCCTGGCTATCGGTGGGAGTAGTAGGGGGCGGTGAGGCCTCCGCAGCAGCACAGCCGGCCACGGGAGGCAGGAGCAGACGACACGACCGGCGCTGCTTTGGGCGGCAGGAGCAAGAAGACCAGAAGTTGAAGAAGCACGACGGCCGTTGGATGGACAACGTACGGTCACTGTAGCTAGAATCGTTTATATTGACTATGTTGACAAAGCCCTTGGTACGTCAACTTAGTAGTCCCACAGGTCAGCTTACGAAATGGTGCGCCCCAGATGTCAGGGGGAGGAATCATTTTTTGGGCGGGTGAAGCTAGAATATCCGAGATTGAAGAAGAAGCACGGCATCCGTTGGATGGACATCCAACGGCCACTTCTGGTAGAATCGTGTGTTGACTATAAGTTGACAAAGCCTTGCATACGCGTCAACTCTGTTTTTTAGGGGACGCGTCAACTTAGTAAGGCTAGAAGTGTGTGGCAGAGAACTTATAGCCCATTTGAGATTTGTAAGAATGTGTAGCCCATTTTTGAATTCTAATGGAATTTACTACAGCCCATTTACAGTTTGTTAAAAGTACAGCCCATTTCAACCGATCGTTCAAAACAGAATTCAATAAAATATCCCACATTTTATGGGATCTGAAATATTTTTATCCCAAAATTTCTAGTCAGATTAAATACAATTTCAATATAAATTTATATTACGTAAAAATCCAACGAAACTTTGCGCTCGCAACAATTAATGAAATTAAAATTTTCAATATCCAAAAATAATATTTTCTAAAGTAATCACGTGTTTGGTGCATTTTTTATAGTTACTGCCCAGTTTTTTAATTACATCCCATTTATTAGTTCTTAAAGCCCATTTTCTTGTTAACCCTAATGCATCCCTCCTAGGAAAGATGTGCAGCCCAGCGGGGCGGAGAATAACAACTTGACATTGCCTGGGTATTCCTAAAAAAAAGTATAGCTGGGCCAGCCATTTTCAACTTGAAAAAAATGGGTTAATTTGACAAATGCCACTCCAAATTTGGCGATTCCGAGAAATGCCACTGCAATTTCCAAACTTTGAAAAATGCCACTTCATACCATTTCTAGTGGCATTTTTCGAAGTCTGCAGTGGGGTTTTTTCAAAGTTTGCAAAAATTGCAGTGGCATTTTTCAAAGTCTGGAAATTGCAGTGGCATTTTTATGAATCACCATAATTGGAGTGGCATTTATCTAATTAACCCAAAAAATTAATATCTGGGCTGGATCTCTGGCCTGGGCTAGACGGGCCACAGCCCGCCCAGTTAATACCTGCAGCGATGTTTTCGTTGTTGTTCAGAGGAGAAAAATTAATATCTGGGCTAAACATCGAAAAACTCTGCAGTGCTCACACCTCAAAAACACAAATACTGCTTGAGCTGCTTGGTCCCAGCTGTCGGCCGCTTCTTGTGCAATTCTCCCGTTTATTGACTACTACATAGGCTGACAATGGTGTGGGACCGTGATGTCAGGAAACCAGGAGGAAGCAAAGTAAATTATAGTTATATATATATAATAAGGAGGCACTTGCGTACGTGAGGCTATGGACCTGGTGGGTCCCCATTGTCATCCTCTCCAAGTAAAGTCATCTCCTCGCCCACGCGCTCTTTCCGCCCAAAACAGTCAACGCCGCCCGCCCCGCTTCCCGGTGCAGGCGATTGCTCCGCCTTCAAACGACACAAGTGTCGTCCGTCCGTCCATCTGCCACCCACATTAATGATACGCAGTTGCCGAGGCGGCTACTCCGGTGCCACATGTCCGTCCCTCCGGCCGCCCACCATTGCTATATAAACTGTTGCGCCGGCCATAGCCGCAGTCATCCGCATCCGTTCCCTTTCTCCTGTCCACACCTCTACTGCCCACAATGGCTTCCTCGCACTCCAGCGCTCTTCGGGACGGGTGGACGACGGACCACAAGGAGATGGCAGCCATTGCTGCTGACCGGCTGGCCGACAGGCAGCCGGAGGACGACGACGTCCTAATGGAGAACATGGTAGTTGACGATCCGGCGCCAACCCCCTCCTCCGCGCCATGCTCGCCGGTGCATTGCACCATGACCATCGGCGAGGCCCATACCCAATATATGCACAGTGTGAGGCAGATGCATCAGGAGCAGTTCCGGGAGGCGCAGGCCGACGCCGCCTACAACCACCATCTCCTCCAGGAGCACCTGCAGGCGGAGGAGCAGATCGCCGCGGAGCGGGCGGAGTAGGAGGCGTTGCTCGAATCATACCGCTCCGCCCGCAAGGGCCGCCTCGAGCGCTGGCGGTACTGCATGCGGGTGGCGGAGGCTGCGGCCGCCTACAAAGAGGCTAGCAAAGAGGGCGATGAAGCGGGCGAGGCGTTGTTTGGCGAGACCGAGGACGAGGCAGAGGACAATGCCGGTTCCGACGAGTCCCCGCTCCGCTGGCGTCGATGACGCCCTGCACCGCCGAGGCCTCGCAGTGCCAACAATGAGGCAGAGGACACCGTCGGCTCCGCCGAGGCCCCGCGGCGCCAACAACAAGGCAAAGGACATCGCCGGCTCCGCCGAGGCCCCGCCCCGCCACCAACGAGGCAAAGGACATCGCCGGCTCAGCCGAGGCCCCACCCTGCCGGCAACGCGGGGGAGGATTTCCACTGCTCTGCTGAGGCGCCGCCCGCCGGCAACGAGACAGAGGACATCGCCGGCTCCGCCGAGGCCCTGCCCCGCTGCCAATGAGGCCGCGCCACACATAAAACGAGGAAGAGTAGAACATGGTAGGTTGCCGCCGCTCGGGTCCAAGTAAGGCCACCGCTGCTATCCTCCGGTTGAAGCCAAGCTAGGCGGGTTGACCATTGACAGCCCGTTAGATTCTTGGCGCAACGTGGAGTCGGAGAGCTGCGTTGGAGAAGAACGCTGCTTCTACTTATCTGCTGATGCAATTGGCTGACTGACACGTGGGCCCAACAGGCCACATGTCAGTTACGCAACTGCACCTGTAGTTAAGTCACTGAAGCTTCTGTTTGGCTCAGCGGGACACAGGTGGGTAGCTTCGGTTAATTAATTATACCTCCAGCGCACCCCTTTTTAGTTGAAGAATGTATGAAATGTAATGAAATCCGACATGTTTATATGAAATCCGACCGTGTATGAATGAATCTATTTCGATTAGTTCAAATTCCTATATCACTGGCATTGGATGAACATGCAAAACAATATGTACTAGCATTATTCCCAGGGTGATCACCTCGTTTGCAGCAGTTTCACATGTACTCCGTCCGGTCCTTTCTAGTCTGCATACAAGTTTTGTCTGCAGTCAAAGTATCTCTACTTTGACCAATCTTATACGAAAAAGTATGCACTTTCACAACGTGCGAAGTAAAAAGGAACAGAAGGAGTACAAAGAGTTTGAGCAGCTTTTAGCGTTTCTGTACATTGCAATCATACACACATGCCTGGCAATTCATAGAGAACATTCAAAACAATCGATGATTATGCATCTCAGTGACTCACATGTCAGAGGCAATATTTACTTCACAACTAAAGAATAAAGAAAAAATTGATCGACGCTGCTGACAGCAAAGGGCGTCCCATTCAAAAATATCAAATGCATGTCTTGCTAAAATCAATGAGAAAAATTTGACAAGGTTGTCCCATTCCAAAATATCAAATGCCTACGATTGTTGAATGGGCAGGGTTTGCCATCAGTTCGGACATTGACATGGCACCTCGTGCTAAATAAACCAGCTGTTCTTTTTGTGCAGTTCCACCAAAATCAACCAAATTCGCGCGTAGCTTGTATGATTTCGCCCTTATATGTTGCAACGCCTTGAACTTATTGGCACCTCCTTTCTTGTGGTGGAAATGAATGATTTGATGTATTCATGAACATTTTGTGCAGTTCCCATTAAAATGTAGCTAAGCACCCGTGTTTGCACAAATACAAAAAAGTGATTAGTATAAAGCAAACTGTACTATGAATTGACAGTTTCAACAGGCACATACATGGTCCATGTAGAGCACACTTTTAGAAAAATGGAACTCACCAGAAAGAATCCTAGAACAACATTGTACTCATGCATCACAGCAAAAAAAATGGAGATTTGTCAGTCCTTCTGAGCTGAAGTTAGTTTGGTCTTGTGGGGAGTAATGTAACCATCCTTCAACTGCTCCTTCTGATGAGAAGATAGACAGGGCTTCTTCATCTTGGCATAATTGGAACTAGTCACTTCACGTACTCCATATTCTTCTTCAGAGGAAGATGACCCTGTTGTGCAAAGACAAGAGGACTACTAAATGATAGCATCCCTGTTTGCTCGAAAAAAAGGAAAGGAAATATTTAAAACAGCACAGATGGAGCACTTCTCAAGGACAATACCACTTTTTCATGACAGTATCTAAACAGTAGCACACCACCCACAGAGATGACAAAGCTCAATCATATGGATGAAATCAGTGGGCGAGTACCAACCTTTGCCAGGAGGCTTATTGTGTAGAGCATACAGATGAAGCACTTCTCCAGAACCATCTGTTGCTATCTACGATGGTGGCATGCTTACTATATACTCCTCGATTAGTTTAATGTTTCCAACATCTTCTTGTGCAGTTCCACTAAAATATATGGTATCTTCAAAGAAGATCCCTGTTTGCACAAGTAGAGATAATTACATATTACATTAAGAGTGGCATCAAATCAGTGGCAAAACAATTGCACATTCCAGCCATAGCAATAAATTAAGATGCAAAACTATATCATTACTTGTGTCATCATAGTTCCAGTGCTTCATTACAGCACCGGGAGTTGATTTTTGTTTTTCTTCCACTTGTTCTTCCCCTCCATCACTTGGTTCAATAACAGACAAGCTTCGCCTTCAATGTAAGATTTGGCATGTCAATTAGGGAGCACAAGTATAGTACTAAACTTAATTTTCTGATGAAAGTGGCAAAATACAGGCCAACAGTTGTGAAATATCCTTATCTTACCTCAATGGGATATTACGGTGCACATACAGATTGGATGTCTTGTCTCCATTTGTGCAGTTCACTAAAATCAAGTAACATTATCGTACAAGTCGCACAACATATGAAAGCACACTGCAGAATCATGTGAAAGAAGGCTAGTACTGACCTCTCATGATGCGGAATTCAAACAACTCACAAGAAGAAGATCTGAACCAAATTCGCCTTAACGGATAGGAAGTAAGATCTCCTCTTGTGCAGTTCCACTAAGATCAAGCAATCAAGCAACATTGTCGGTGTGACATTTTGGTTGAACTGCACAAAACACTCTTAAAACAAAAGTTTTTTGTGCAGTGCAACAAAAGGTCACAATGGCAACGAGGTGAAGTAGATAACCCTGTTTACACAGAGGTGCAAAGGAAACAATTAGTGGTCAATAACGGTGGATGACACAGAAGCCAACAAAAAGAAGCATCTACCTTATCTAAATGGGAAAGAAAGCAAGACCGTAGCATTTTTCAAACGGTGGCATTGATTAATATTAACATAGAGATTATATTAACAATAAAATTCGTTAAACATGTAATTTGCTTTTAACTGTGGCATTGCATCAATTTTCCAGCGGCATTATTAGAGGGTGTTTTTTTACAGGGAAATTCTGGTGTAGGGACTAAGAAACTCCGTGTCAGTCCCATCTAAACCAAACAGGAGGGACTTTTAGGGACTAAAAGTGGGCATTTAGGACTATAGAAAGAAGACCCCGAGGGAGTCTTTTTGGGACTTTTTCCAACAGTTGCCCCTGCCATGCATCGCACCTTGTCTCTATTAGTTCATTACTAGGGGTAACATGGTCTTTTAGCATGTCATTTAATAACCTCTAGTCCATGTTTAGTCCCTGGAACCAAGAAGGTAGGGACTAGGGAGTTTTTAACCAAACAGGGCCTTAGATTAACAACAGCTAATGAGTTGCACGGGACAGTGGACGCACCAGCACCATGTGCATCTACCGATGTACTGTGGTCATGCCCAGTCTGTTGCAACAAAGAACAAACAACCAAGGAGCATATTTGTGTTGGTCCCAGTTTTGTTATCTTTAGACACCTTTCCCTATGTGAGCGCAACAAATCTAGTCCTGCTCAAACTCTACAACCTTGTCCCTTCCTTTCCTTTTTGAACTAGTACTTTCGCCCCTTCCTTTCCTCTTTGAACCACGTCCTAGATTTATGTGATACAACTTTCCCCACTACTTTCCCCCATTCCTTTCCTCTTTGAACCATGTCCTAGATTCTTGCTATACAACTTTCCCCCTTCATTTCTTCTTTGAACCACGTCCTAGATTCATGCTATATACAACTTTTCCCTCTACTTTCCCCCACTCCTTTCCTCTTTGAACCACGTCCTAAATTCATGGTATATGTGCAGCTAGAGCAATGCATGAGGAGTAAGTAAATTATACCTTAAGGTTCTTGGGGCGTGGTTCGGTGGGCGACGGGACGACGGCGAAGAAGAAGGGGTCAGAGGCCCTCCCGCGCCGCCGCTGGGTGGAAAGTGAACAGCTACGCCGGTAGTCCCTCGCCGACGGCGACAGCGTTAAGCCTCCTTCCCTTCTCGGCGGACGGATCCTGCCGGCTCTTTGAGCAGCGGTGAGGGGAGAGAGAGGCCAACGAAGTCTTGTTTAGATCCGGAGAGGGCGAGAGAGTGTGAAGAGAGCAACTACAAGCGCTGAGGCTCTAGCGGGAGAGGGCGAGAGAGCGTGAAGAGAGCAACTACAAGCGCTGAGGCTCCATCGTTTATATATATACTGGAGAGAGAGTGTGAAGCGTGCAAACCCTAGAAAACATTTTGACAAGTCAAAGAATCCTCCTGGCACAAATTATGCTCAAGTGTAGTTATCGAACCCGAGACCTCAAGTTTGATGAGCGAACAGGCTAACCAGCTACACAACCCTCACGTTATGTTCAACGAGAGGGAAATAACCTTTTATACATTCCTGCATTGGTGTGACAAGCATGCCGTGTTTTTTTGTGTGTGTGGGAGTCATTGGGATTTCAATCATAATTGTGTCATGTGGCTTTGGTGGTAAGACTATCCACAGTGGTGCAAAAATAATGCAGCCTTAGTCACCTTACCTCTCTCCACGTAGTACGTTGGGTCCCACCAGTCAGAGGGTGAAACAAACAAATTAATAAGAAAAATTAAAAGCGCCAACGGTGTATCATACCTCACACATCTCGCTACTGCTCGGGAACACTGTCCAATTGATCCCTCTGTTTGATCACGTACCATTTTAAGTGAATCCTTATTATAACATGCACATAAATTTTGGACACTTGTATTCGACTTAAGTCAGTGTGCCACCGTATCTCGTATATATACTTACTAGCTACTCCCTCCGTCTAGGTGTAATAAGTCACGTTAGAAGGTGCAACGGGACCAAGGTGCGTGCGTGTGCGTGCGTGCGTGTGTGTGTGTGTGTGTGTTTAACAACATGTGTGTGTTGGAGAGAGCGACAGATCGACCTACTCCTACAGGGAGATGTTGTGTAGTGTATGATTTTAGCCGCGAGAGTCGGTGCATCCTCTCGTTTCCGAGCGTGTCCGGTAGGGACATGCGGACAACTGCCACGCCCGCTCCTGACCAGCCTGGCCCACCCAAAGCCCCTCCATCGCCTGCGCGTGCTTCCCGCCCAAAACGGTCAGCGCCGCTCCAAAGAATCGGTGTCGCATTCATGCCCGGCCAGAGTGGACGCGAGCTCTCACTGGCGCGAGAGTGATGGTTGCTTCGTCCGTCCAACTTACTGCTGGGTCTATGTGATTTGACGGCTCATTGGTCTTTATTACTGAGGTGGTAGGACTGATGGATGTCCCACGCTTTCGGCGAAAGGAGGTACTACTACTAGATTACAATTTTCTCCATTCTTACAGCGGAGGCGTGCAAGAGCAGTGAAAACACGCAGGCTCAGTGATTACATGGCCCACCTCACAGTATCACTGTGTGACACCTAACTCTTTACATAGTACTCCCTCCGTTCCTAAATATTACTAGATGAGTCCTCGCGCGTTGCCGCGGAACAGCGGTATATCTCTCTGCGCAAAATTATCGATTTCATAGAACTAAAAAAAACTCTATAACCGCATGTGTGGTAGCCAAACTAAATAAACTCCCATCATCATTTAGATCATCCCACGTAAGGAAAAAAGATCAGCCAACTCCTACTGCATAATGGGATTATATCTTTCTTTTTGACATGTTAATGGGACTTAAAAACTCACTTACATGCATGCTACCGGTGCATGCATGCATGCAGACATGTTGATGTGATTTAAAACCCACTCACATGCATGTGCCACGGTATTTCTGCATGCTTGCATGTGGCTTAGTGCGGAGCCTCTCAACGTCTAGATCAGACGGCTATTATGGACTGATTTACTTCATCTAACGGCTACATCAATTTTGATGATGTGGCTCAAGGAGAGGATAGAGAATTCCTAGTAGTGGGGGCTAGCTATTACTAGTAGATAAGTCTTTGTAGAGATTCCACTACATATGGAACAAAATGAATGAATCTACACTTAAAATGCATCTATATACATCCGCATGTGGTTCATGGTGAAATCTCTACAAAGACTTATATTTAGGAACGGAGGAAGTACTAGTATAGTACGTACTGTAATTTATCAGCGAGATAAATTTGTACAATGCTATGAAGCTTCCAGCTTCTGTTACATGTATCTTGCGTCCAAGGTTGCCCGTTGCAACATTTCATCAAATACAAAGGAGACTAACATGCATGCTATTGCATCTCAATGGTTGACAGATCATAGCAAATATGTACTCCCTCCGTTCCAAAATAAGTGTCTCAACTTTGTGCAAACTTTAGTACAAAGTTGTACTACTACTAAAGTTGACACTTATTTTGGAACAAAGACAGCTAAAGAAAAAACGATCCATGCAGTCCCTAGCCCTTGAATCGTAAACCCTAACCAGGCTTTAATTTGCTGGCAACGTGGCGCTTCCTAAGAAATGAAGTTTGCAACCTTTTGACCATCGGATCATTTTGTGCAGTTTCACCAAAATCGAGATGAGCATCCCCGTGGCAAAGAAATTGAAGAAGCGTGATTAGATTAAGATTACTGGGACTAGTTGATGAGACATAAACTCATCACAAATACAATACGTAGAAGCCAGTAGAGGTATGTGCGGGGCAAAGAAGTAGAGAAATATCCACAGGGAGTGATGTGGGCAGCTGGAGCAGTGGTGCAAGCCGGCTGTAAAGGGAGTTGTACCTGAGGGACGTAGCTCAACCTTGAGGAGGGCAGCGGGAGGCGGCAACTGCTCACGTTGCGGCAGTGAGCAAGGGACGAAGGCAACCTCACCGGCTTTGTGAGAGAGAACGGCGGGGACCCCTGATCGGGACGTGCCGACAGTGGGTTTTCGCCGTCGGCGACGGCCACCGCATCTACACTAAGCATCCACCCCTTCCCCAAGCGGACGTGATCCGCCAGGATGTTAGAGATGTGGCCACAGTCGTTTTGTGCAAGAGAGTGTGAAGAGAGCAACCCCAGAAAGCAACCGTGTAGGCTGGCCCGTCCTGACTATGTATATAGTGGATCGGTTTCCTTTTCTCTCCATATGAACCTATCATATTGCGTACGTGCCACTGAAGAAAAAAACTTTATTTATAAATGACGTGACACCTACTACTCGTTCTCCTATAACCTTGCGCTTGGCATCTCCAAAATAATATTAACCTTGCGACTGGCTCTTCGCCTCTTCGGGAAGTTGAGCAATAATGGTACTGCAGTATATATCATTCTGGCTATATGAGACCGAATGAATTGTTGCACGTCCACCACGTGGGCGAGGGTTGAGGGGCGAGGGAGAGTGCTACATACGGAGCAAAATGAGTGAATCTACACTCTAAAATACGTCTATATACATCAGTGTTTGGAGTATGTACTAGTAGTTCATATTGAAATCTACTAAAGGACATATATATTCCAAACAATATGATATAATCTCTATAACCAAGGTAGTAGGGAGAGTTTACACGTGTGTCTGACCGTATGAGAGACACGAGGCAAGGACACATAAAGGAGGAGATTGAAGGTGTGTGTGTGTATGTTGTAGGCAGGCATCGCTAGAGAGGTTTATCGATCGGTGTGTGTCAGAAAGGAGTTGTGGAGACTCTGGGAGAACGACCTAAAGAAAAAAATGAATGTGCCCGGTGGATAGAATGCCGAGGGAGGGGGAGGGCGAGGAGGGCGTGTGCATGCACGAGAGAAAGTTAGTGGTAGCTACAAAGGTTAGAGGATTGTGTGGGTGTAAGAGACTAACAAAGATCATAATTTGATATGAAAGCGGATTCATATATTTGAATAGGAGATCATAGTGTTTAAAACATTGCTTCCATGAATATAGCGGTGATACACGTGCTGTGCACATGTTATACCATAATGTGATAATACATGGCGTTTGCAACTCACAGCTAAATGCCGAACAATCTAAACCATACTATACATCAAACAATCTCACATTTTATTTGAATTTGTGATAATGTGTGGCGTTTGCACCTTACAACTAAATATCGAACAATCTAAACAATACTATATATCGAACATTCTCACATTTTATTTGAATTTGTGGTAATGTGTGGTGTTTGCAACTCACATCTAAATACTTGTAGGCGTAGGGGGCGGGGCACCATACATAATGTGATAAACACATTATACATATGAGACATGGTTTAGATTATGAAGATCTAGTTAGAGCTAGAAATGTAATGTGATTTGAAATCAAAATAAAGTGGATTCAAAAAATCTAGTTCGAGTTCATATAGTACACATAGTTCACATGTAACTCGAGACTAATCATGTTGTGTGCTGTGAAGATAATACACAAACGATGGTTTAACTTGACAATAATGATGATTGTAGATCTTATTAAAACAGAGAAACGAATTCAAATGCTTTGACTTCACAACAATCATTACTGTAGATCTTATTCAAATAAATAAACGAATTCAAATTTAGTTCATATTGAAGCGGTAGTACATACGTTTGGAATGCACGAAAACGTTCATTTGAGTAGTAGGTTGCATGCATTATACACGTAGCGAAATATTTTAATTGAACATAACATGAATTCAAAGTTTTGAATGACATTTGTAGTGCGCATTGATTTGGTACAGTACATGTTAGGCTTGTCCGGAAATTTCAACCCGCGCCTTGTTAGCCCGAAATATTTAAGATATATCTTTGTCTTGTTGTGCTCCGACAACTCCCTCCATCTCAACCCGCGCCTTGCTATTCCAAAATTACAACGCGCGCGAAAACTCCCACCTCCTGTGAAATCCCGACACGCGAAATGCCCGTGGTACCCCTGAACCGAAAGAACCGCCTCAAGTCGGTGGGGGTACTTTCGTAACTTACCCCACATTTCGGACAAGCGCGTCTCTAAGCCATGGTTCCCCACTTCCATCCCATCCGCCCACCCATTCGTACACCGAGGCCGCGAAAACCCGCGACGAAACCCCATACCCTGCTCCGTCCGCCACCCAGCCGGAGCCTCTCCCCGACGACGTCGTCCACAACAACACCTTGACGTCCCTCATCCACCATACCGGATGATGATCCGTCATTGATCTCATCGTCCCGCCGGTTCAGCCACCCCGTCCTTCACCTCCAAGGAGCTGCCCCGACATTCCCCTCGTCTTTCGCGCCACCTCCATTCCCACACCGCCGTCTTCACCTGCACCACCAAAAGAGCATCATCATCACCATTTCCTCGGATGAAGCTGCGGCCTAATCGGCGCCACCAAAGAGGTTGTACACTAAGCACCGCACTTTTTCTTGATTCGATCTCACGGTGCTGCCGGCGCTCGGTCCTGAGCCGACACGGAGCGACTCCATCCACGACGGCGTCGCCGGCCACTTCCTCCACGACGTCGCTCCCTCGGCAGCGACACCCACATCAGTAGGAGCTGCTGCTGCTTTAGCTCTCGCTCGCGCTGCTGCGCTGCTCTTGCTCTCGGTCCCCTGCCTGGTCTGCTGCTCTTGCTCTTGCTCGCGCTGTGCTCTCGCTCTTGCTCTTGCTTGCGATGCTGCTCCGATTTAGCTACACTTCAGTCGACTGAATCGACTTTTGGGTCAGTTGATTTTCAGGGGGGGGGCTCGCCGGGGTGAAGGAAGAACCAGCCATAGCGGGAAGGGGGGCTCGCCGGAGAGGTACCCCACTATCTATCTTAGGGTTCAGGACGGGGCCGGTGGTCGCCGGCGGTGGCGGGGCGTTGGCGGGGCGGTGGCGTGGGGATCGTCGGAGAAAAAGCTCGGCACGGGGGGGGGGGGGGGAGGCCTAGAGGGATGGCCGGGGCGGCGGCGAACCGGTGGTGGGGAGTGTTTCCGGGGCGGGTGGGGCGGCGCACCGCCGGCCGCGGGTGGCGGGGGGCTGCTGTTTGGCCGGTGGTGGCTGGCGGCTCTGGGGGTGGAGGTTGAAGATGAACCACATGCCCTTGATTTCGTATCCAACGGCTGCAAAATCAACTGACCAGAGATGAAAAAGTCAGTCGACCGACGTGTAGCCTCACCTTGCTAGTGCGTTCAGTTTCGACAGCAAAATTCAGTTTCGACAGTTAAGTTCAGTTTCGACAGTTAAGTTCAGAGATGAGCGGCTGATGTATTTTACATCTAGCACTTTGTGGTTATGTATTTTACGTCATGTATCGGAGATGCTATTAGAATTCCACCCAGGTTAACGTTGTTCGTTGTCTCTCTTGTCCTGCTTCAGCCTCGGCGTCGTACAACTCACCGGAGCTGCTCCAACGACGAAACCCTCCATCACAGCGGAGCAGTACCTCGGGCTCCATCTCTAGACGCCTAAGATCTTCTTCCCCTCCTCCGACAGCAAAGTCAGCCGGAGCATCCTCACTGGCCAACCCAATCACGCTGAGATTGACATGGCTTTGCCAAAGAGGTTGTACACTTGTTGCATCTGTTTTTTAATCTACATGTTATATATATTGTCCACTGAGCACACAGATTTGTTCCTTTAGTGTCTCCTTGAATGTAGGAATTTTAATTTTCACTTGTCCTCCTTTTCAAATTCCTATTCATGAAGCACAAGACTAAGAGATAGTAACATAATAGCATTATAACCGTACATTTTCTTGTGGTTTGACTTAATCTCACCATGCTTCTTTGCATCCTCTTTGAACTCGCTGCCTGAATCAGTTCGTCTTCTTGAGTCTCAACTTCAAGTTTAAAGACATCGATCAGATGTTCTGTCACAGGAAGCTGAAGGACTGAGGAAGTCCCTGCAGAATTCAGATGCATATTTTCTGGTGCAACAGCAAGCGCTGGAGGATTTAAGCGCGAAACAAGAGAAAGTTAATAAGCTTGCTAAGCATCTTGCCAGCATTATGGGTACCCAGGATATTGTTTCTTGAGATCTTCTGAAGTGGTTTCAGTTTTGGATTTGTTTTGCTGCGGCGTTTATTTGCGCTGGTCGCCAACTTTGACAACCAGTGTATATGATATGCTGCTTTGTTCCCTATATTTGCACTGGTGGCAAACTTTGATGCCTAGTGGATGTAATATGTGTAATAGCCGTGATAGCCTAGCGTTATTGCTTGCTTATTTATTTCCTTGTTGTCTTGTTTATTTGTTTGCTTGTAGTCAGTGCAGTTCTTTTTCCGCGGTTTGCTAGTGGCTGCAATAACCTATTTTTTTAAAACTAGGCCACAATAACCATGGGCTAATATTTACTGTAGTGACACTGGGCCTGTTACTGGCCGTAGAAACAGTGGGCCTTCTACGGGCCGTAGAAACAATGGGCCTTCTACGGGCCGTAGAAACGATGGGCCATTTGCGGGCCGTATCATCAATGGGCCTTATACGGGCCGTATGATCAATTGGCCAAACATGGGCCAAACAGACCGCATTATGGCCGTAAACGGGCTAGAGTTGGAATCGTCCGTTCATGGGCCGACCATAATGGGCCATCGTTAATAGGCCGTATTTGATGACGCTATGAAAACGGCCCAACGTATTAACGGACCACAAACTGGCCGACTGTAACCATAGGTTGAATTTGGCCCACAAGCAGAAAATGACAGTAACGGGCCATAAGTAAACGAATGCTGGAAATGAGCCCAAGATTAAATGGGCTCTGAGAAGGCCGAAAGATAACATGGGCTGGAAACGGCCCAACGGAATAACGGGCCGTTAATGGGTATAAAGTGATACACTGTTCATTACGGGCCAGTTTCACCACATGCCGTTAATGGGTGTAAAGTGATACACTGT
Source organism: Aegilops umbellulata (assembly GCA_032464435.1). NCBI lineage: Eukaryota > Viridiplantae > Streptophyta > Magnoliopsida > Poales > Poaceae > Aegilops > Aegilops umbellulata. The sequence goes on along the minus strand of CP136056.1, from coordinate 327,313,947 downwards.
TCATTACGGGCCAGTTTCACCACGGGACGTTAATAGGCCAAGAGTTACATAGGGCCTCATATGGGCCGAAAGACGTCATGGGCCATACACGGGCCAGAAGTGAAAACGGGCTCGAATCATATTGGATGGCCCAGATGATGCTACTAGGCCTAATTCAGATAGGGCGTAACGGGCCTTGGGTTAGCGGGCTGTAAATGGGCTATATGCGAATAGGCCGTTAACAGGCTTTCCATGGGCCAGCCCGCCACGTTTTGACCAAGTCAAATGGGCCGGCCTTTTCATAGGAATGGGCCTCTATTGGGCCGTGCCATGTGTCGACGTATCATAGGCGCCTTCTGTCCAATGAGTGGATGACATCTGTCCCAACGATGAGCCAACACGTGTTTCCTCAAACCAATGATGATTTTACACGTGGAAAATCCCCATTGGTCGGGGCTGTTAACGGGTTATCGGATCCAAAACCCGACCTGATAGCTTAACGGCGTTCCGTTACGGTGGATGCCACGTGTCTGTCACCCTTGACGAAAGCACTTCTGTGACGCGCGATTTATCGTCATGGAAGTGGACACTTCCGTGACGATAATTTTGGTAATGTCATGGAACACTTCTACGACAGCACAGGTATGAGTATCTTGATTCTGTCATAAATTTGTCATGGATGTACATGCATGACAAAAAACGCGACCTACTGTGACAAACACGTATCATCATAGAAGTGTATTTTTTTGTAGTGCATCCCGCAACTAACTCATTAGTTACAATGCTTGCAAGGCTTACAGTGATGTGCATTACCGAGTGGGCCCAGAGATACCTCTCCGTTAATTGGGGTGACAAATTCTAATCTTGAAATACGCCAACCCAACAAGTACCTTCGGAGACACATGTAGAGCACCTTTATAATCACCCATTTACGTTGTGACGTTTGGTAGCACACAAAGTGTTCCTCCAGTAAACGGGAGTTGCGTAATCTCATAGTCATAGGAACATGTATAAGTCATGAAGAAAGCAATAGCAGAATACTAAACAATCAAGTGCTAAGCTAACGGAATGGGTCAAGTCAATCACATCATTCTCCTAATGATGTGATCCCATTAATCAAATGACAACTCATGTCTATGGCAAGGAAACATAACCATATTTGATCAACGAGCTAGTCAAGTAGAGGCCTACTAGTGACACTCTGTTTGTCTATGTATTCACGCAAGTATTATGTTTCCGATTAATACAATTCTAGCATGAATAATAAATATATATCATGATATAAGGAAATAAATAATAACTTTATTATTGCCTCTAGGGCATATTTCCTTCATTAATACGCTCTTTTATATTATTTTTGGGACTAACCTATTAACCGAAGGCCCAGTGCCAGTTTCTGTTTTTTTTGCCTATTTTAGAGTTTTGCAGAAAAGGAATACCAAACGGAGTCCAAATGGAATGAAATCTTCGCGATGATCTTTCTTGGACCGAAAGCAAACCAGAAGACTTGGAGATGAAGTCAGAGACGTAACGAGGAGGCCATGAGGCAGGAGGGCGCGCCCAGGGGGATAGATGCACCCCCACCCTCGTGGGCCCCTCGTAGCTCCACCGACCTAGTTCTTTCACCTATATATACTCTTATACCCTAAAAACATCAGGGGAGCCACGAAACCACTTTTCCACCGCCGCAACCTTCTGTACCCGTGAGATCCCATCTTGGGGCCTTTTCAGGCATCCTATCGGAGGGGGATTCGATTATAGAGGGCTTCTACATCAACACCATTACCTCTCCGATGAAGCGTGAGTAGTTTACCACGGACCTTCGAGTCCATAGTTATTAGCTAGATGGCTTCTTCTCTCTCTTTGATTCTCAATACAAAGTTCTCCTCGATGTTCTTGGAGATGTATTCGATGTAATACTCTTTTTCGGCGTGTTTGCCGAGATCCGATGAATTGTGGATTTATGATCAAGATTATCTATGAATATTGTTTGGTTCTTATCTGAATTCTTATATGCATGATTTGATATCTTTGCAAGTCTCTTCGAATTATCGATTTAGTTTGGCCTACAAGATTGATCTTTCTTGCCATGAGAGAAGTGCTTAGCTTTGGGTTCAATCTTGTTGTGTCCTTTCCCAGTGACAGTAGGGGCAATGAGGCACGTATTGCATTGTTGCCATCGAGGATAAAAAGATGGGATTTTCATCATATTGCTTGAGTTAATTCCTCTACATCATGTCATCTTGCTTAATGCGTTACTCCGTTCTTATGAAGTTAATACTCTAGATGCATGCTGGATAGCGGTCGATGTGTGGAGTAATAGTAGTAGATGCAGGTGATAACCCACAAGTATAGGGGATCACAACATCTTTCGAGGGTAGAGTATTCAACCCAAATTTATTGATTCGACACAAGGGGAGCCAAAGAATATTCTCAAGTATTAGCAGTTGAGTTGTCAATTCAACCACACCTGGATAACTTAGTATCTGCAGCAAAGTATTTAGTAGAAAAGTAGTATGATAGTAATGGTAACAGTGGCAAAAGTAGCGATAGCAGTTTTCTAGTAATTGTAATAGTAGCAACGGTAAAGTAAATAAGCAAAGCACAATATGTGAAAAGCTAGTGGGCATTGGATCAGTGATGGATAATTATGTCAGATGCGATTCCTCATGTAATAGTTATAACATAGGGTGACATAGAACTATCTCCAATTCATCAATGTAATGTAGGCATGTATTCTGAATATAGTCATACGTGCGTATGGAAAAGAACTTGCATGACATCTTTTGTCCTACCCTCCCGTGGCAGCGGGGTCCTAATGGAAACTAAGGGATATTAAGGCCTCCTTTTAATAGAGTACCGAACCAAAGCATTAACACATGGTGAATACATGAACTCCTCAAACTACGGTCATCACCGAGAAGTATCCCGATTATTATCACTTCGGGGTTGTCGGATCATAACACATAATAGGTGACTATAGACTTGCAAGATAGGATCAAGAACTCACATATATTCATGAAAACATAATAGGTTCAGATCTGGAGTCATGGCACTCAGGCCCTAGTGACAAGCATTAAGCATAGCGAAGTCATAGCAACATCAATCTCAGAACATAATGGATACTAGGGATCAAACCCTAACAAAACTAACTTGATTACATGGTAAATCTCATCCAACCCATCACCGCCCAACAAGCCTACGATGGAATTACTCATGCACGACGGTGAGCATCATGAAATTGGTGATGGAGGATGGTTGATGATGACGACGGCGACGAATACCCTCTCCGGAGCCCCGAACGGACTCCAGATCATCCCTCCCGAGAGAGATTAGGGCTTAGCCGCGGCTCCATATCGTAAAACGCGATGAAACTTTCTCTCTGATTTTTTTTCTCCATGAAAGCAAATATATAGAGTTGGAGTTGAGGTCGGTGGACATCCAAGGGGCCCACGAGGCAGGGGGACGCGCCCAGGGGGAGGGGTGCAACCCCCACCCTCGTGGACAAGGTGTGGGCTCCCTGGCCTTGATTCTTTCACCAGTATTTTTTATACTTTCCAAAATTAATCTCCGTGGATTTCCAGATCATTCCGAGAACTTTTGTTTCTGCACAAAAATAATACCATGGCAGTTCTGCTAAAAACAGCGTCGGTGCAGGTTAGGTTCATTCAAATCATGCAAGTTAGAGTCCAAAACAAGGGCAAAATGTTTGGAAAAGTAGATACGATGGAGACGTATCAACTCCCCCAAGCTTAAACCTTTGCTTGTCCTCAAGCAATTCAGTTGAAAAAATGAAAGTGATAAAGAATTTTTTTACAAACTCTGTTTGCTCTTGTTGTTGTAAATATGTAAAGCCAGCATTCGAGTTTTCAGCAAAGATTATGAACTAACCATATTCACAATAACACTTAGGTCTCATGTTTACTCATATCAATGGCATAATCAACTAGCGAGCAATAATAATAAAACTCGGATGACAACACTTTCTCAAAACAATCATAATATGATTTGACAAGATGGTATCTCGCTAGCCCTTTCTGAGACCGCAAAACATAAATGCAGAGCACCTTTAAAGATCAAGGACTGACTAAACATTGTAAGTCATGGTAAGAGAGATCCAGTAAAGTCATACCAAATGTAAACTAATAGTAATGCATGCAAATGACACTGTGCTCTCCAGCGGGTGCTTTTTAATAAGAGGGTGATGATTCAACATAAAAGTAAATAGATAGGCCCTTTGCAGAGGGAAGCAGGGATTTGTAGAGGTGCCAGAGCTCGATTTTAAAATAGAGATGAATAACATTTTGAGCGGTATACTTTCACTGTCAATGCAACAACTATGAGATCTCAATATCTTCCATGCTACATACATTATAGGCAGTTCCCAAACAGAATGGTAAAGTTTATACTCCCCCACCACCAACAAACATCAATCCATGGCTTGCTCAAAACAACGAGTGCCTCCAACTAGCAACAGCCCTGGGGGAGTTTTGTTTAGTTACTTTGATTTGTTTTGATCTTTTTGATCATGGGACTGGGCATCCCGGTTACCAGCCATTTTCTCATGAATGAGGAGCGGAGTCCACTCCTCTTGAGAATAACCCACCTAGCATGGAAGATACAGACAACCCTAGTTGATACATGAGCTGCTCGAGCATACAAAACAGAATTTCATTTGAAGGTTTGGAGTTTGGCACATACAAATTTACTTGGAACGGCGGGTAAATACCGCATATAGGAAGGCATGGTGGACTCATATGGAATAACTATGGGGTTTATGGAGTTTGGATGCACAAGCAGTATTCCCGCTTAATACATATGAAGGCTAGCAAAAGACTGGGAAGCGACCAACTGAGAGAGCGACAACAGTCATGAACATGCATTAAGATTAATCAACACTGAGTGCAAGCATGAGTAGGATATAATCCACCATTAACATAAATATCGTGAAGGCTATGTTGATTTTGTTTCAACTACATGCGTGAACATGTGCCAAGTCGAGTCACTCGAATCATTCAAAGGAGGATACCACCCTATCATAACACATCACAACCATTTTAATAGCATGTTGGCATGCAAGGTGTAACATCCCAAAATTCTAAATTTCGAAATGTTATATTAAATAGATAGATTTGATTGTTTGTTTGATTGTTGTGTGATTGATTGACTGAAAGTGAGTGAAATTCGAACTTTTTGAAAGTTAAATGTGAGGGAATAAAAGGACTTTCCCAAACTTTCATCTTGCTTTTATGATCTCCGTGAATTCAAATTCTTTTCAACACAAAACCCTCGAGAGAAGATGACATGACTTCTTCCATTTATTTAAATGACAAGGGGTGTTGAAAATATTTGAATTTCATTTGAGAACATTTCCAATTCAGAAACTTCAAGCAACTCAATGATTTTCATGAGAGAAGTTAAAATGACTTCTTCAAACTATATGAAATATGAGTTCGGAGTTAAAAGGATCAAATTTAAAGTCCTTTTCGAATTATTTTTCAATTTGGAGTTATTTGGATTTTATTCAAATTATTTTTCTCCAAAAATAAAATATATGTAAAATAGGGTAACATGATTCCCTACATCAGAAAATTGGAGATAAATAAATTTGAAGTCATTTTGGTATTTTTAAAATGATTTTTATTGGAATTTAATAGGGCAGTAGCACTGTTTGAGTTATTATAATTTGTGTGTATTTTTTTTAATGCTAGAAAAATGTTCACGTTGTAGATAATCTTTTTCTGAAAATTTTGATATATAATATGCTATATATCATTTTAGTTTTTTGTTGTTTTTTTATGTTTGTTCTCTGTTAAAAAAAGTTTTTTTTCTTTGGACCGAACTGGGCCGCGGCCCAGCCAGCCAGCCCAGCCGGCCCACCTCCTCGTCTCCGTCCCCGAGCGGACTCCGCTCGGGAGTCCGTCACTGCCACGGCGCGTCGCCACGCCGACCTCGGCGTCCGTGCCGAGGCAGGGCTCTCTGCCCCTCCCGCAAGTCGCCTCCCTCCGCCCTTATATACTCCCCGGGCCCCGCCTTCCCTCCTCGCTACGCCCCGCCACCCCGCACTCGCAGCCGCCGCCGCCCTTTTCGCCACCGCCGGCGAGATCCGCCGCGCTCGGCCGCCGCATCCACCGCCACCGGATGCGCCACACCGCGCCACCCCTCCCCGTCCACTCCGCCCTCGCCGCAGGCCACCAGAGCCGCCGCTCCGGCCGAGCCCGAGCCGCCCGCCGCCGTCTTCTCCGACGCCGATGAACCATGCCGCCGTCGTCGGGTTTTCTTCCCCCGAACCGGTAATAACCGACCCCGGTTTGCTGTTTTTTTTAAATTTTCTTTGGTTTTTTTCTAAAGACCAGTTTTATTTATTAGTTAGGTTAATTAGTGGACGTTTGCTAGTTTAGGATTTGTAGCGAACGGTTTTTGTCTTATAGGCTTCTACAGCGAACGTTCGCTATTTAGTCTTTTTCTTTTATTTTATTTTTCTGCCAGGGACCTAGTTGTAGTTGTTTTATTTTACCGTTTAGCCCCTGGTTTTCAAACGACCGCATCTTTTTACTCGTTTGTACAAATCCAACAAAACCAACGCCCACTTCTTCGTTATGATCGCCTCTCTCCAGTAAAACAACTTAAACATGTTTTTGAAAATTTAAAATATGATTTCAAACAGTTTCGAATTTGAATCTTCTTTTGATCGTAACTTGAGTTTCGTAGCTCCGATTTAGTTGATTCTTTTTGCAATTTAAAGCTCTTGACCTAAACTTTCTGATAAGGCCAAATCCACATAATTTTGGTACTGTTAGAAATTGTTTTATGTTGCAAGAGTTATTTGCTTGGTTTTGATGTTTTCTGAACTGTCTTCTTCGTTCTTCCGATCTTGTGAGTGATTGCTTATGTGTGGTTACTATTGCTTTCTTACGATAGATTGACCAGAGTGTGACGAGTAGAACTATCAAGAGTTTTGATTGCGAATCATCTTCATCAACATTGCAGGCAAGTTCACACTTTGATCATATCCTTTTCATACCCAGTTTTATGCATTAGTTTCAACCCTCAAACATTGCATGAGTAGGATTTGATAAAACGTGGGTATTGGGAAGTAGTTGATGAGGTAGGAACCTATTGCCCTGCATTCAACCCTTGGGAGTTACTATTACGCTATGCTTATATTACCATGCTATGCTCGTAGACGTGGATTGGGTTTTGAGAGTATCCATGACAGATGTGAGACTGATAATTAACGGTTTACTTAAGGTGGCAACTTAAACACACATCTGGGTGGATTGAGGTACCTGGTTATTCCAGGATTGCCTGTCTAGGCACCTAGGTAGTGCGAGAAATCCAACGGAGGAGATCGAGTCTTGTGGGGAAAAGTGCGCAAACCTCTACAGAGTGTACAAACTAATCATGATTAGCCTTGTCCCCGATTATGGACATCTTGAGTATCTTGTTCTTGGATTATCCTGTTGATCTTATCACATTACTTAAATAATTTGTTGGGTTGTTAATGATTACTTTTAATTGGGATTGAGAATGCTGTCAACCGTTCTCAATGTTTAACGACCACCATGATAGTTAAATAAAATTTATTCCTTTGTAGTAGGGAAAAATTGGCTTTTCGCAAAAACCATATAACCATAGAGCTTTTCCACCAGCCAAATATGCATGTAGTGATAGCCATTATTCATCATTGCTCTACAGTGTGAATTTGCCAGTACATTCAATATACTGACCCTTTGTGGCTGCAACGTCTCATGCTGCAGGATTATCTTACGATGAGTAAGTGATATGTTAGGGTTACGATTTCTACACTCAACTTTGCCGTTGGTGTTGATGGGAATCCACAACCTTGTTACTTCCGCTATTTGGATTGAGGTAATAGTATTTACGTTACTTTATACATGTGATTTACCTCTTTTATAAATCCTCGAGTACTGTGTGTGTCAGCATACCGATCCAGGGATGACACTTAAGCACAGAGACTTGATCCATTCGGGTCGGGTCACTACAAGATGGTAACAGAGCACATGTTGACTGTAGGACGTGACCCTAGAAACTGGCAAGCCCATAGGAAAGATTTTCTCTACACCTTCTTTTTCAAAAAGATCTTTTACCTCTCTTCTCTTCTGAGCTTATTCAAATATCCCCTTTTAGTGAGACTATACCCTTTCCCCTTTTGACCACTCAAAGATTCGACTGATGAGACCACTTCAAGGAGGATAACATATCGGACAGCTAAGACCATTCGGAATGAAGAGGATTTTACCATACATTATGATAATGGAAACTACAACTATTGAAGACTCTGAAGACTAGGAGAATTGGAGGCTCCGAAGAATTTCCAGATTTGTGTGACCTAGGAAGGCTACCCTTATGGAACTTGGCAGACAATGGAAGTTGTCAATACCCGAGATCAAGGTGTATCGGAGAAAGACCGGAGCATGGAGAGTTAAAAAACTCAAAGTTCTGTCAAGGAAAACCCTAAGGCAGGAGATATCAACTATGGATAGATAGCTCATGGAAATGACAAGATCAGAAACACGGCTATCCATGATGTTATCGCCCGCTTATGCTATTGTCACCGTGCTGAGTTAAGCATGCATATGCATGGAAGGATTGGATGGTAGAAGGCTGATGGAGCACCTATCAGCAAGATGAAGTTTTAACCTTAGCCGGTGTATCACCAGGATCTGGAGTGTTACTTCAAGAAGTTTAATATGGACCTTCAGGAAGCCGTATTTTGACAAGGAAGTATTTTGAGAAGAACTTAGGACCCAGAAGTTAAAGTAGCCAAACTGGAGGAGCAGAACCTCGGGAAACCGGAGATTCGTCAGTAAACTGAAGGACAGTAGGATCATGGTTTATGTCAAGATTGATGAAACCCAGAAGTCTGGAATGCAACTCCAGAGATATTAAAGGACGTCATGATAGACTTTGCGACAACAGAGATGATCTGGCAAAAGAACTTGAGAAGGACAAGCATGATCGGAAGAAGCCATTGGAGGCATGAACAAGACTTGAAGATTTTGATGACTTTGAAGATTTATTAACCATTAGAAGCCCAAACCCTTATTATATACTTGCGTTAGATGCGACGATTGTGAGCTGTCAATTGTTTGATGTTTTTTTGACAGCCACAATAAAATATGTCTTTTCAAAACCTTTGTTTGTATTGTGTGCATCTCTTTCGATCTCTCTTATCTCACCCCCAAACCCATGGACCCAATAGAGGATGAATGGAGATGAGCTTGTATTTTCTGGACCGATGAGTCAATTGGAGACAGACCGATGGATTCAGAACATGGAGGATCATATGGAGAACAACCCTATAGTCGGAAAGGATATGGCCCAACATGCTCTTCAGTGCTTTGAAAGAGCTGCTGCTACTTGGTGGAGGATGTACCAAACCATCAATGGATGGCAAGGAGTAACCACTTGGAAAGAATTTAAGCTGACCTTGCTAAAGTCTCGGTTTGTGTCCCAGAAATTGAAGCCTTATGGAAAGGATATGAAGAAAACTTGTGCATGCAAGCTTTGTGGAGAAATAGGACACAACCATAAAGAACACAAGGATGAATGCCCCAATTGTGAAGGAAGTCACCCAACTGAAGAATGCCCAACTAGGAAGATCACTTGTTTCTTGTGTGAAGGGACTACCCACTACCCTGCTCAGTGTCACATTTACCCCATGTTACAAAGAACCATCCAGCAGAAGAAAGAAGTAATGAAAGGAGCCATAATGGAAATTTTAGAAGAACCTGTGATGAAGGAAGAGGTGGAGGACACACCCAAACAAGAACGAATTAAACCCTGCACCAAGTCATGCTATTCATGTGGAGAATAAGGACACATCTCCCATAATTGTTTGAATGGGGATTTAGTAGAATTCCCAACAGAGGAAGTAGAGTATGACCCACAGGAAATAGAAGCCCTGATTGGAATGGAAAAGTCCAGGAAGAGAAACTGATTGGAGCCCAGGAGGGACCTGAGTCATATCACCTGTTACAGGTGCAAGGAGTCAGGGCACTACCTCAACAGTTGCCCAAAAAGGAAACCTCGAGACTTGTCAGAAGTAATATGTTTTAGTTGTAATGGAGCAGGGCACTTTGCCAGAGAATGCCCCAAGGAGAAGGAAACTTGTGCTAGATAGTTGAGTTTGCAACAAAAGAAATGGAGTAGTAGAAGTGAGGGCATTTTCTTTTATATTGAGGTGTTGAGTTGAGACATGTAATGGAAAAGCGAGAAATTGTAATCATTTGAGAATGAATAAAGTTAGCATCATTGGTACTGAAATGGATTTTATGAGTTGTTACTCTATGAAGAAGAATTTTGGCCATTTCGAGGATATGAGAAATATGGTCTATGGAAGATTTGTGCATTTTAAGGGTGGTAGTAAGTAAGAACCGTTGACCCCTAGAAAAGATAAGGATACTCCACTGAGTGGATTTCGGACAAAATGAATATGAGTTTTGTCTAGATATGTGTGATACCCCAAGAGTATGTGGGATGAAGTTGGAGACCGTCAGTTGTTTGGACCAAATGTGATCAAGGAGCCAGAAGAGAATGTAAACATGATTCGAGATAGACTGAAGGTAGCTCAGTCCAGGCAGAAGAGTTATGCAGACTCAAAACTCAAGGAGGTAGTCTATGAAATTTGAGACAGAGCATGTCTTCATGTGTCCCCTCTGCGAGGAGTTAAACGATTTAGAGTTAAGGGAAAGTTAGCCCCGAGATTTGTAGGACCATACCGAGTTTTGGAGCATATGGGAGAAGTGGCCAACAAGTTGGAGTCACCCGAAGGACTGTCAGGAGTTCATGATGTGTTTCACGTTTCCCAATTGAAGAAGTGCTATGCAGGGATGGCCAAAATTCCCCTGTAAGGACGCTTGACCCTGGAAAGGATAATGATGTTCCCCGAAGTGGAGTATGGACTTCATAAGTGTAAGTTTTTATCACGGTATGTGGGATATCCCACGAGGATGAAGAGATGAATTACTATTGGATATAAAGGAGGTATGATGTTGGAAATATGGATCAATGGAAATTCCATGATGAGTCTGAGTAATCATGTCCTAGTTTGGTGCCAATAGAAGGAAGAAGGACAGTACAATTGGATGGATTTAAGAATACTAGGAAGTTGGAAGTTGGAATAATGATCAGTTGCCCCGATGATGAGTTCAAGGTTACAAGTGATGAGATGGGCCATAACCCACAGGCCCCAGGACCTGCCAAGAAGCAAGCACACTCTTGCTGAAGGAAAAAAACCCTGGAAGAAGTTACGATTTTATCGATAGACGATCTTATAGGATTACCGCAAACCTGAGAGTTGTGAAGGAACGATAGATGTTCGTTTGGCTTGCAGAATCAATGGATTTATCCGAACTTGGTTCGTTGACAAGACAAATTCTGAAATGCTTGTGAGGATGACTGAGTGTTAGAATGCGAGGTTCGCTAAACCGTATACAAGTTAATGATTTGGGTGCGGGATTGATTGATCACCATACCGACTTACTCTTATTATTCGCCTTGCTATATGGGATGGTAAATCTGAGTGACTTACCTATAGTAGAGAGACGACGATCAAAACCTTGTTTAAGCCTTAGAATGGAATAGGTATTTTTCCCTTGTACAAGGCAGTTTTTGCCAATCATAAGATATACAGCGAGTTCAGCTCAAACCCATTTTCATGCAGGAGAAACCATAAACGGTTGAGCACCATGAGATATCGATTAGTAGTTTAGTACTGGCGCCAGACCCGTCAGATAAGGAGACCCAGTCTTGGAATAACCTTACCAAGATGAAAGGACAAAAGAATTGAGGAAAAGGTTATGCCGTTACCGGAAGAGCCCAAAGAAAGGAATTATACTGAAGATCTGAGAAGACCGGCCCTGTCAAAAATAAGGATGGAGTATATGAGTATTGATGGGACCGTAATAATGTTTCTAAGGGTGGTAGCACCCTAGACCCCGGAGACGATCGATGGATTTTCAGAAGAACCCAAAACCTAACCTATTTCTTTCTAGCCTCTCCGAATCTCGAGGACGAGATTCATTTTAAGGGTGGTATGTTTGTACCATCCCAAAATTCTAAATTTTGGAATGTTATATTAAATAGATAGATTTGATTGTTTGTTCGATTGTTGTGTGATTGATTGACTGAAAGTGAGTGAAATTCGAACTTTTTGAAAGTTAAATGAGAGGGAATAAAAGGACTTTCCCAAACTTTCATCTTGCTTTTATGATCTCCGTGAATTCAAATTCTTTTCATCACAAAACCCTCGAGAGAAGATGACAAGACTTCTTCCATTTATTTAAATGACAAGGGGTGTTGAAAATATTGGAATTTCATTTGAGAATATTTCCAATTCAGAAACTTCAAGCAACTCAATGATTTTCATGAGAGAAGATAAAATGACTTCTTCAAACTATGTGAAATATGAGTTGGGAGTTAAAAGGATCAAATTTAAAGTCCTTTTCGAATTATTTTTCAATTTGGAGTTATTTGGATTTTATTCAAATTATTTTTCTCCAAAAATAAAGTATATGGAAAATAGGGTAACATGATTCCCTACATTAGAAAATTGGAGATAAATAAATTTGAAGTCATTTTGGTATTTTTAAAATGATTTTTATTGGAATTTAATAGGGCAGTAGCACTGTTTGAGTTATTATAGTTTGTGTGTATTTTTTTAATGCTAGAAAAATGTTCACGTTGTAAATAATCTTTTTCTGAAAATTTTGATATATAATATGCTATATATCATTTTAGTTTTTTGTTGTTTTTTTTATGTTTTTTCTCTGTTAAAAAAAGTTTTTTTTCTTTGGACCGAACTAGGCTGCGGCCCAGCCAGGCAGCCCAGCCGGCCCACCTCCTCGTCTCCGTCCCCGAGCGGACTCCGCTCGGGAGTCCGTCACCGCCACGGCGCGCCGCCGCGCTGACCTCGGCATCCGTGCCGAGGCCGGGCTCTCTGCCCCTCCCGCAAGTCGCCTCCCTCCGCCCTTATATACTCCCTGGGCCCCGTTTTCCCTCCTCGCTACGCCCCGCCGCCCCGCACTCGCAGCCGCCGCCGCCGCCCTTTTCGCCACTGCCGGTGAGATCCACCGCGCTCGGCCGCCGCATCCACCGCCACCGGACGCGCCACTCCGCGTCGCCCCTCCCCGTCCACTCCGCCCTCGCCGCAGGCCACCAGAGTCGTCGCTCCGGTCGAGCCCGAGCCGCCCGCCACCGTCTTCTCCGACGCCGACGAACCACGCCGCCGCCGTCGGGTTTTCTTCCCCCGAACCGGTAATAACCGACCCCGGTTCGCTGTTTTTCTAGATTTTCTTTGGTTTTTTTCTAAAGACCGGTTTTATTTATTAGTTAGGTTAATTAGTGGACGTTTGCTAGTTTAGGATTTGTAGCGAACGGTTTTTGTCTTATAGGCTTCTGCAGCGAACGTTCGCTATTTAGTCTTTTTCTTTTCTTTTATTTTTCTACCAGGGACCTAGTTGTAGTTGTTTTATTTTACTGTTTAGCCCCTGGTTTTCAAACGACCGCATATTTTTACTCATTTGTCCAAATCCAACGAAACCAACGCCCACTTCTTCGTTATGATCCCCTCTATCCAGTAAAACAACTTAAATATGTTTTTGAAAATTTAAAATATGATTTCAAACAGTTTTGAATTTGAATCTTCTTTTGATCGTAACTTGAGTTTCGTAGCTCTGATTTAGTTGATTCTTTTTGCAAATTAATGCTCTTGACCTAAACTTTCTGATAAGGCCAAATCCACATAATTTTGGTACTGTTAGAAATTGTTTTATGTTGCAAGAGTTAGTTGCTTGGTTTTGATGTTTTCTGAACTGTCTTCTTCGTTCTTCCGATATTTTGAGTGATTGCTTATGTGTGGTTACTATTGCTTTCTTACGATAGATTGACCGGAGTGTGACGAGTAGAACTATCAAGAGTTTTGAGTGCGAATCATCTTCGTCAACATTGCAGGAAAGTTCACACTTTGATCATATCCTTTTCATACCCAGTTTTATGCATTAGTTTCAACCCTCAAACATTGCATGAGTAGGATTTGATAAAACGTGGGTATTGGGAAGTAGTTGATGAGGTAGGAACCTATTACCCTACATTCAACCCTTGGGAGTTACTATTACGCTATGCTTATATTACCATGCTATGCTCGTAGACGTGGATTGGGTTTTGAGAGTATCCATGACAGATGTGAGATTGATAATTAATGGTTTACTTAAGGTGGCAACTTAAACACACATCTGGGTGGATTGAGGTACCTGGTTATTCGAGGATTGCCTGTCTGTGCACCTGGGTAGACCAGGATTGCCTGTTTTTTTATGGACCGCCACCCAGGCTCAAAGGGATCATGAGATTATTCATAGTAGAAACTTCTGTGTGCAGCCACAAGCTACTATGGGCTCTAGGATAGTTGACTAAGTCGTGTGAACTCTTAGAGTGGTAGACTAGCATATGTAGGGGTTGTAGGTGGTACGGTCTACCCATCATAAGGTGCAAACGCTTCTGAAAGACTATGCCTCGGTCATCCGTTTCTCAAACACCATGTAGTGCGAGAAATCCAACGGAGGAGATCGAGTCTTGTGGGGAAAAGTGCGCAAACCTCTGCAGAGTGTACAAACTAATCATGATTAGTCGTGTCCCCGGTTATGGACATCTTGAGTATCTAGTTCTTGGATTATCCTGTTGATCTCATCACGTTACTTAAATAATTTGTTGGGTTGTTAATGATTACTTTTAATTGGGATTGAGAATGTTGTCAACCATTCTCAATGTTTAACAACCGCCATGATAGTTAAATAAAATTTATTCCTTTGTAGTAGGGAAAAATTGGCTTTTCGCAAAAACCATATAACCATAGAGCTTTTCCACCAGCCAAATATGCATGTAGTGATAGCCATTATTCATCATTGCTCTACAGTGTGAATTTGCCAGTACATTCAATGTACTGACCCTTTGTGGCTGCAACGTCTCATGTTGCAGGATTATATTACGATGAGTAAGTGATACATTAGGGTTATGATTTCTACACTCAACTTTGCCGTTGGTGTTGATGGGAATCCACAACCTTGTTACTTCCGCTATTTGGATTGAGGTAATAGTATTTACGTTACTTTATACATGTGATTTACCTCTGCTATAAATCCTTGAGTACTGTGTGTGTCAGCATACCGATCCAGGGATGACACTTAAGCACAGAGACTTGATCCATTCGGGTCGGGTCACTACACAAGGTAAACCATTATAAGCTCCTAGCTAATTAAGCTTGGCATAAGCAACTATAATCTCTAATTGTCATTGCAAACATGTTTATTAATAATAAGCTAAATCAGGAATGATGAACTCATCATATTTACAAAAACAAGAGAGGTCGAGTTCATACCAGCTTCTCTCATATCAATCAGTCCATCATATATCGTCATTATCGCCTTTCACTTGCACGACCGAACAGTGTGTATAATAATAATAGTGCACGTGCATTGGACTAAGCTGGAATCTGCAAGCATTCAATTCAAGGGAGAAAACAAGGTAATATGGGCTCTTGGTTAAATCAACAATCATGCATATAAGAGCCACTAAGCATTTTCATTATGGTCTTCTCCTCTAGACCCCCAAAGAAAAGAAAAGAAATAAAACTATTTACACGGGAAAGCTCCCAACAAGCAAAAGAAGAACGAGAAATCTTTCTGGGTTTTCATTATTACTACAAGCATGGGAATTAAACTTACTAATTTTTTTGGTTTTTCTTAAGGTTTATCAAATACACAAGAAGAAAGCTAGAAAAAGAATTTAAACTAGCATGGATAGTACAATGAAAAAGTATGAACACCGACAACTAGAATGAGTGTGTGATCATGAATGTAATGTCGGTGAGAAATACGTACTCCCCCAAGCTTAGGCTTTTGGCCTAAGTTGGTCTATGCCCATGGATCGCGGCTACTCTCCCCGGTGTACTGAGGAGTGTCATCAGGGTACCACTGGCTGGCGATCTCTTCCGGATCCCACTGATAAGATGATGGACGATAAGGGTCCAGTGGTGGTTCCGGCTCAGGCTCTAGAGCTGATGTCTGGCCTCGATGCACGTACACAGCCGTCGGCAGGACGAGGTAATGGCCTGCAGTTAAATCAAACAAAGAAGGCGCATGCAGGGTAATAATCTCATTGTGTTTCTTATTAAATCTCAGGTTATACAGAAGCATCATATCATCATTGTCAACAATAAACTCATGCGCTACCATGCTCCTGTAATCTAAAAAGGTAAGAGGCAGCAGTATCTCCTCTTTCTCATAATACCTAATAGGTATCTCAAAATGTTTAGCAAGGCGTGCAGCATAGATACCTCCAAAGATGGGGCCCTTTGTACGGTTCAGGCTTAATCGTTTAGCAATAACGACACCCATACTAAAAGAGTTATCACGGAATAAAGCATGGAACAAAATAATAATATCAGGAACACTAAGGTTTCCACAGTTTCCGTGACCAATCAAGCATCGACTAGCAAATATGGCAAAGTAGCGTAAAACAGGAAAATGTATAGTAATTCTTGCATCGGAAACCTTCCTCGATTCCCCTACAGTAATGGGATCAATAAAACCATCGACATCTCTACGATGTGGTTCATCTAACCTACCCTCGGAGGGTATTCTGCAAACCGTGCAAAAATTACGTAATGACATCTCCTTAGTCTCATCATATAAATGAAAAGCTACTGAAGGAGGTGAATTCCTAGGATAATAGTAAAAGTTTTGCACGAAAGTATTGGTAAGTAAGAGATACTGTTCGATCCGGTCGTGGAGTAAGTCGGTGAGGCCCGCATTATCAGCCAAAGAATAAAAGTCTTCATAAATCCCGACAGCTCTCAAGAAATTATCACAAGGCCACTCACATGGCCGTACTTCCGCTACGCGAGGAAGATTATACTTGGCCTTTTATTTCTCCTTAGCTTGTTTATCCTTGGAGCTTTGACTAGAAGAGCCCCTTGTAGGATCGGAAGTATGTCTAGAGGGGGGTGATTAGACTACTTGACCAAATTAAAACTATGCCTTTTCCCAATTTTAGTTCTTGGCAAATTTTAGCAACTTTAGGACAAGTCAAGCAATCATCACACAATTCAAGCAAGCATGCAAAGAGTATATGAGCAGCGGAAAGTAAAGCATGCAACTTGCAATAATGTAAAGAGAAGGGTTTGGAGAATTCAAACGCAATTGGAGACACAGATGTTTTTCCCGTGGTTCAGATAGGTGGTGCTATGCTACATCCACGTTGATGGAGACTTCAACCCACGTAGGGTAACGGTTACGCGAGTCCACGGAGGGCTCCACCCACGAAGGGTTCACGAAGAAGCAACCTTGTCTATCCCACCATGGCCATCGCCCATGAAGGACTTGCCTCACTAGCGGTAGATCTTCACGAAGTAGGCGATCTCCTTGCCCTTACAAACTCCTTGGTTCAACTCCACAATCTTGTCAGAGGCTCCCAAGTGACACCTAGCCAATCTAGGAGACACCACTCTCCAAGAAGTAACAAATGGTGTGTTGATGATGAACTCCTTGCTCTTGTGCTTCAAATGATAGTCTCCCCAACACTCAACTCTCTCTCATAGGATTTGGATTTGGTGGAAAGAAGATTTGAGTGGAAAGCAACTTGGGGAAGGCTAGAGATCAAGATTCATATGGTAGGAATGGAATATCTTGGTCTCAACACAAGGGTAGGTGGTTCTCTCTCAGAACATATGAGTTGGAAGTGTAGATGTGTTCTGATGGCTCTCTCCATGAATGAAGAGGAGGTGGAGGGGTATATATAGCCTCCACACAAATCCAACCGTTACACACAATTTACCAATCTCGATGGGGCCGAATCAACAAACTCGGTCGGACCGAAATAGTAAACCTAGTGACCGTTAGAGATTTTCGGTGGGACTGACATGCATCTCGGTGGGACCGATATGATTAGGGTTTGGGCATAACGTAATCTCGGTGAGACCGATTACACAAACTCGGTGCAACCGATTTGGTAATTAGCTAACCAGAGAGTTGGTCAGGTAAACTCGGTGGGACCGATTTGCTCTTTCGGCGAGACCGAAAAGTTACAAAAGGGAAACAAAGAATTTACATTGCAATCTCTGTGGGACCGATCCGCTCTTTCGGTGAGACCGAAAAGTTACGAAAAGGAAACAGAGAGATTGCAATCCCATCTCGGT
The DNA here is from genome assembly GCA_032464435.1 of Aegilops umbellulata. Taxonomy (NCBI): domain Eukaryota; kingdom Viridiplantae; phylum Streptophyta; class Magnoliopsida; order Poales; family Poaceae; genus Aegilops; species Aegilops umbellulata. The sequence goes on along the minus strand of CP136056.1, from coordinate 327,295,754 downwards.
GAGACCGAGATCCCTTTCGGTAGAACCGATTTGCTAGGGTTTGGCAGTGGCTTATGACATGTGAAACTCGGTCGCGCCGGATAGAAAGAATCGGTAGGACCGAGTTTGACTTTGGGTTTAGGTCATTTGTGGAAGTGGGAAAGTAGCTGAGGGTTTTGGAGCATATCATCAAGCACATGGAGCAAAAGGCTCATTAAGCAACACCTCATCCCTCCTTGATAGTATTGGCTTTTCCTATGGACTCAATGTGATCTTGGATCACTAAAAGTGTAAAATGAAGAGTCTTGAGATTTTGAGCTTGAGCCAATCCTTTGTCCTTAGCATTTTGAGGGTTCCACTTTCACCATCCATGCCATGCCAATCATTGAGCTTTCCTGAAATAATTGTCTTGGAATAGCATTAGCTCAATGAGCTATATGTTGTTATGAATTACCAAAACCACCTAGGGATAGTTGCACTTTCAATCTCCCCCTTTTTGGTAATTGATGACAACATATAGATCAAAGCTTTGACAAATGATAATAAGAATGAATTATATCATCGCTTTGAGAAGTATGTGATAAGTAAGAGCTCCCCCTAAATTTGTGCATATTTAAAATTTGCTTTGGACTGCAAATGCACAAAGAGTTAGAATTATGGGTTACTCTTCCATGTCACATACATCTTGGTGGAGCGCTCAAAATGATAATAATGAAATACATGCACTCATCACCAAGAAAAGTGAATGATCACATAAGATAGATAAGATATATCAAGCATGCATAAGTGTAGCTTATGATCAAACACATGATCATCAATGTCTCACAAGCATATCAAAGTATCTCGACCAAAAGCAAACAATGTTTGAAAAACCACCAAATAAAGCAAGAGAGAATAAAAGCAACACACTCTCTCTCGAATTCTATGATCTATACATTTTTCTCCCCCTTTGGCAACAAGTTACCAAAAAGTTCCTAGAAAATGCATAGTGCTAGATCGACACTCAGGCTTTATCTTCTGGTGGTGGTGGAGTCTGGATCACTCCAAGGACGAAGGTAGACGTGGTTGGAGCTGGAGCTGGAGTTGGTTGGGCAGGTGCTGTGGCTGGAGCTGAGGTAGTGGCTCTGGTGTCAGGAACTGGCACTGCACTGGACCTCTGAGCTCGTGGCACTCTGGCAAATGCATCAGTTGTAGTCTTGCCCTTCCTCTCATGCATGTCATCTTGAAGTTGCTCCACTGCAGACTGAATCTCTATTACTTTAACATCCAAGTCATAGAACTTCTGTTCTACAATGCTCTCTAAGCTCTCCTGGTTCTGAGTGAGGGTGGCCAGTCCTTTCTCAATCCTCAGGGTGGATGCAATCAAGTAACTAAGCTGCTCTTGCTTGGTTTTCAGGAAATACTCAGATGCCTCCTCTTGAGTTGGCATCCTGGTAGCTTTCTCCTTCCTTGCCTTCTCCTTTTGTGCTTGTGCATGGGCTGAAGATGGTTCATCCTTGTTCATCACAACTTCATTATCTTCAAAATCTGGATAAATAGGCAGGTGCTCCTTGTCCAACAAGTAAGTGATTGTGCCCATCTTTGAGTTCATCAACTCTTGAATCTGAGGGGCATATCCACATCTCCTCTTCTGATCTGCTGTAGTCCTTTTGATTGTTTCTACCATGAGGCTCATGACTTTGAATTTCTGTGGCACATCAAAGATGTGAAGCAAGTTGATTGCATGGCCTCTGATCATCCTGTGATCACCTGACTTGAGCAACAAGGTGTGCCTCAATATCCAATTGATGGTTGGCAGTCCTGACAGAAGATAGTGTACAGATCCAAACTTGAAAGTATCAAGTGCCTTGTTTGGGATCTCCTTGTACATGTGAGCCATTGAGTTGTGATCCATCTTCTTCTTGGCATATATGTCCAAGTCATCCTCATTCTCCTCTGGGGCATTGATGAGCTGTGCCCACTCAACAACTGTTGATTGGTACCTCGTACCTTCAGACATCCATACAATCCTTCCATCTGGGTAAAAATGTGTTGTGGAGTAGAATTGCATGATCAGCTCTTCATTCCACTTTGTGAGCTTCTGCCCAACAAAGTCAACTACTCCACAAGCAATGAAGCTGTCTTGCATTCCAGGGTAGTGCTCTTCATTGTCCTTGATGTATTTCCAATCAACCCATCTCATATCACAAACAATGGGCTTCTTGTCCAGTAAGACTGTCTCATAAAAGTCCTGTTGTTCCTTAGTGTGGAACCTGTAGTCTACAGCAGTTCTTCTTATGGTAGCATATGGATCAGCTTCTCTCCACTTTCTCAGCCCTGAATCTCTTCTGATCTTCATATCTTCAGCCACAGGATGAGCATCATTGTGGTCTGGGATCTTGGGCTTTAGCTTTCTCAGCACTTGGCCTTCTTCTTCTTCTGCAATGTCAGGCACTGGGGCCTTGTTCTTTGCAGCAGCTGGGATGCTCCTAGTATTTCTCTTTGGAGTTGTCTTGACCTTTGATGCAGCCTTGGGGGCTTCCTTGGGCTTAGATGCAGTACCCCCCCTGATCTTATAGCATCACCCATCAGCTTGGGTGCTTTGGGTGCTGGTGCAGCAACCTCTTCTTCTTCTTCTTCTTCTTCTTCTTCTTTCTCATCAGAGGAGTGCTGTTCAAACTCAGCCATGGGATCAACTTTCTTGCACCATCTGCCTCTTTTCCTTTCCTTCTTTCCTTCAGCAACTGGCTCTTTGGGTGCAGGCTTCTCAGGAATCTTTGTTGAGGCTCTGGCCTTTGGCATGGGCTGCCTGCCTGCTGGACTTTTGATCTTCATCCCTGGCTTGGTGGCTGCAGCTGAGCCATATTCCTTCTTGAGCACAACTCTCTTGGAAGTTGTTTCCTCATCTGCCACATAGTCTTCATCCTCTGATTCTGAGGTTCTCTTCTTCCTCTGTCTTGTGGCAGCTTTTGGCAGGTTACTGGGAGTGCTCCTGCTGCCTTCATCTGAAGAACTGGAGGGACTAGTGCCCTCACTCATGTGCACTTGCTGTTCTGACACATTCTGGCTGTCACTCTGATCTGACATGATGAACAAGCTGACTGCTGACCCTGTGAATAGTTTATAGATGAGGTAGAGTGGATGAGCATCACAAAATGCAGAGATTTTTGCAAAAGAATGATTCAAAAACTTAGTTTTAGTTTCCCACAGAAAGCATTTCAGATCTACCGATTTTTAAACTCGGTGATACCGAAGCAGTTTTTGGAACCTAAACTAGTGAACTCAGTCAGACTGAGTCATAGTTCGGTGGCACCGAGACTGCTAGGGTTTCACAAAGTTCCAAAATCGGTCACACCGATTAGCAATACTCGGTCAGACCGAGTCTTACTTGTGCAATGGCATAAGCCAAATCGGTGGGACCGAGTTTTTCAACTCGGTGGGTCCGAGATGGTTTCGGCAGAAACCTAACCCTAAAATTCTCAAATCAAACCTATTCTACGAGTTCATTGTCTGGATAGGAGTTTATCAAACGTGGCTAGAATCAATATGATCACAATGTGCTAGGAATCGGATTGGGGAATAGCACAAAGATCGAGTCCATACCCTAGTTCGGCGGAGACTCGCTACGGTGGCAACGGCGGGTTGATTCCCGTTGACGGCGACGAAGACTAGTGACTGGAGGCGGCTGGCGGCGAGGAGACGATCCGGAGACAACGTTGGCAGAGCGAGCTATTGCGCGGGCGAAGGGGTTCGGAGAAATTTCCAAATTTTTGCCCGTGACTATATATAGCCCGACCCTGTCGGTGTGACCGAGTGGAACAACTCGGTGGCACCAAGATGCAAAACTGTATACAGTTATTGCAACTCGGTGTGACCGAATGGTTCAAATCGGTTGCACCGAGATCGAAAACATAGATCAACTTAATGATCTCGGTAAGACCGAAAGTGGGGTATCGGTCAGACCGAGAATCACAAAGAGGTTTTGGAAGTTTAAGTCTATGACGAATCGGGGACTCCGAGTGCTCCTCACACAGAGTGGTTCGAATCTGACTTGATCAATTTTGTGATGTAGCATGAATAGAGTTTGAGATGAGAAAAGCATAGATAGCTAGAGAAGGTTCTTAGGCATTCTTGTCCATCCACTTGGCAAAGGAACCATAAAGCCAAACAATCAAAACAACAAGTGGATGTCCTCGAATGAGTAAAATATGCAACCAACATGCTCACACAATAAAATGGCAATTGAAATATGTGACAAAACATGCACAACCAATTCTAGCATCTATCAAGCAATTGGCGATGACTAGGTCATCTATATATGAGTATATTGACTTAGGAGTCAAATGAGAACATTTGATCATAGGTCATACTCATCGTTTAAGCACAAGTGGGGTTACCACTTTTACATAAAGCATTGTTGTGTTCACATCATTAGAGTTGCTTTAACTCAAGTCTTAGAGTAAAGCTCCCCCTAGATGTGATATCCCCCCTAAGAGGGATGAACTAACCTTGGGTTTTGTCGATGATGACTTCATGTAGATTTTGAAGATGTGGATGCTCAATGTTGATGTAGATCACTTGGAGCTATCCTTTGAGTGAATTGCACTTTCAATACCTACATGGGTTAGTCCCACAAGGAACAAACAAGGATATCCATAGACATAGAATGATGCACACACAAGATGATGTCTATGAAAGCTTTTAGGTTACCTTGTCCCTTGTCTTACCAACAAGAGGGTTTGTGACTCCTTGAACTAGTGCAAGATGTGGAAGTTGATTGCACTTGTTCTTGCCAAAATGATAAGAGTGAAATATGTTGGCGGAGTCACGCTCAAGAACTCTCTAGTTCTTCTTCTTTTGGATCCACACCATCTTGATGGGAATCCTTGGAGTTGTAGTCGTACTTGATGAAGTGGAACTTGAAGTAGTCTTGGGAATCCACTTGACTAAGGTCTTAGGAGCTTCTTCAAATGCATCAATTTCCTCTTGAAGCTTGTCCTTGCCTTTCTGCTTGTAGTCTTGTGGTGGAAGATCATCTTGAGTTTGTGTCCCCTTGAAAGAAGTAGGATCATACTTCTCTTGTTGAGGAACAAACTTTGTCTTGGGGTATTGATCTTCTTCCCACTCAACTCCATTGGCATTGAACTTTCGTTCAAAACCAACACCTTGATTCTTCCGGTGCCTTCCTTGCTTGCGTACAATCTCCTCGAATTGCTTACTTCGGGCAAGGATTTTGTACACACCTTTATCTATGATTCCCTTCAATATGCTATTTTCTTGCTCAAGTGTAACTTGGCTAAGAGAATCATTAGTGGAATCAAGAGAACTACTAGAAGCAACAATATTGGATTTAACATAATCATTGTTACTACTAGAGGAATAATCTTTCTTGTTCTTGTTACTAGACTTGATTTGGGGCATGTAAGTAGATAAGAGTAAACACTTGGCAATGTAAGAATAACTTTTCTTGCGGAGATCATCATTGATTGCCTTTAAAAACTCATGCTCTTGCTCAAGATTGAGCTTTTCAAAGCGTAACTTCTCATGAGCTCTTAAAAGTTCTCGATGATCTTCGAAGATAGTTTCATGAGCTAACTTAAGAGTGTTTAGTTCTTTAGTTAGAGCCTCAATTTTTTCCTTATCATTGTCATTCGTTTTAGCATGATTAATTGACGTTTCATCATAGTATTCATCACTAGAGTTGTCAACAAGTAAATCATCATCACCTAACAAGTCATCTTCATCACTATTAAAATTAACATACTCAGGATGAGTTACCTTAGGACCTTTGGCCATGAAGCATCTTCCAATTGCTTCATTTGGTGATTCAAATATGTCGTAGGAGTTGATTGACACAAGTGCTAGACCGGCAACACCTTCATCTTGAGTATATTCGGAGTCAAAGTGATAACTTCTCTCGGAGTAGTTGTCGGAGTCGGAGCCGGATACCCATTCATCAACATGAGCTTGATGTCTTCGTTTTGTGTAGCTCCTTGATGATTTTTCCTTTCTTTCCGAATCCTTGCTTCTCCGTGAGTATCTTCGTTCATAACGATCATCTCTACTCCTTCTCTCTCTTGATGGTGATTCTTCTCTTTTGCTTCTTCTTTTTGGAGAATCTTCTCTTCTTTTATAGGGAGTCGTACACTCATTGGAATAGTGTCCAGGTCTTCCACAATTGTAGCAGTTTCGCTCTCGACTAGAAGATCTTTTGTCATTGTAGGACCTTGACTTGGAGCTTCTATCTTTGCTTCTACTCTTGTAGAACTTGTTGAAGTTCTTCACCATTAAGCTCAATTCTTTGTTGAAGTTTTGTTTCTCACTTGATGATGTGGGGGCTTCACATGAGGCTTTGTAGGCACCACTTGATTTGTTGTGAAGTTCCTCTTTATCCTTGAGCGACATCTCATGAGCAACAATTCTTCCAATGACCTCCGTTGGCTTGAGATCTTTGTAATTGGGCATCATTTGGATCAAAGTGCACACGGTATCATATTTTCCATCCAAGGCTCTTAGGATCTTCTTGATGATGAATCTGTCGGTCATCTCTTCACTCCCTAAGCCGGCAATCTCGTTTGTGATGAGAGCAAGCCTAGAGTACATTTCAGCGACACCTTCACCATCCTTCATTTAGAACTTGTCAAGTTGACTTTGAAGCACATCCAATTTGGATTCCTTGATGGAGTCGGTACCTTCGTGCATATCAATCAAAGTATCCCAAATTTCCTTTGCATTTTCAAGACGGCTGATTTTGTTGAATTCTTCGGGGCACAATCCGTTGAAGAGAATATCACAAGCTTGAGCGTTACATTGTAGCATCTTCAACTCGTCCGTGGTAGCTTCACGGTTTGGTTCTTTCCCATCAAAGAAGTCACCTTGCAAACCAACACACACAATAGCCCAAACGGCGGGGTTATGTCCAAGAATATGCATTTTCATTTTATGCTTCCAACTAGCAAAATTAGTACCATAAAAGTAAGGACCTCTACGGTGATAATTTCCCTCGCTAGACGCCATACTCTCCTAGGTTGTGAAACCAAGGCTATGACCACCAAAAGCTATGGAAATCAAAGCAAATGGAGACCAAAGCTCTGATACCACTTGTAGGATCGGAAGTATGTCTAGAGGGGGGGTGATTAGACTACTTGACCAAATAAAAACTATGCCTTTTCCCAATTTTAGTTCTTGGCAGATTTTAGCAACTTTAGGACAAGTCAAGCAATCATCACACAATTCAAGCAAGCATGCAAAGAGTATATGAGCAGCGGAAAGTAAAGCATGCAACTTGCAAGAATGTAAAGAGAAGGGTTTGGAGAATTCAAACGCAATTGGAGACACAGATGTTTTTCCCGTGGTTCAGATAGGTGGTGCTATCCTACATCCACGTTGATGGAGACTTCAACCCACGTAGGGTAACGGTTGTGCGAGTCCACGGAGGGCTCCACCCACGAAGGGTCCACGAATAAGCAACCTTGTCTATCCCACCATGGCCATCGCCCACGAAGGACTTGCCTCACTAGCGGTAAATCTTCACAAAGTAGGCGATCTCCTTGCCCTTACAAACTCCTTGGTTCAACTCCACAATCTTGTCGGAGGCTCCCAAGTGACACCTAGCCAATCTAGGAGACACCACTCTCCAAGAAGTAACAAATGGTGTGTTGATGATGAACTCCTTTCTCTTGTGCTTCAAATGATAGTCTCCCCAACACTCAACTCTCTCTCATAGGATTTGGATTTGGTGGAAAGAAGATTTGAGTGGAAAGCAACTTGGGGAAGGCTAGAGATCAAGATTCATATGGTAGGAATGGAATGTCTTGGTCTCAACACAAGGGTAGGTGGTTCTCTCTCAGAACATATGAGTTGGAAGTGTAGATGTGTTCTGATGGCTCTCTCCACGAATGAAGAGGAGGTGGAGGGGTATATATAGTCTCCACACAAAATCCAACCGTTACACACAATTTACCAATCTCGATGGGGCCGAATCAACAAACTCGGTCGGACCGAAATAGTAAACCTAGTGACTGTTAGAGATTTTCGGTGGGACTGACATGCATCTCGGTGGGACCGATATGATTAGGGTTTGGGCATAACGTAATCTCGGTGAGACCGATTACACAAACTCGGTGAGACTTATTTGGTAATTAGCTAACCAGAGAGTTGGTCAGGTAAACTCGATGGGACCGATTTGCTCTTTCGGTGAGACCAAAAAGTTAAAAAGGGAAACAGAGAGTTTACAATGCAATCTCGGTGGGACCGATCCGCTCTTTCGGTGAGACCGAAAATTTACGAAAAGGAAACAGAGAGATTGCAATCCCATCTCAGTGAGATCGAGATCCCTTTCGGTAGAACCGATTTGCTAGGGTTTGACAGTGGCTTATGACATGTGAAACTCGGTGGCGCCGGATAGAAAGAATCGGTAGGACCGAGTTTGACTTTGGGTTTAGGTCATTTGTGGAAGTGGGAAAGTAGCTGAGGGTTTTGGAGCATATCATCAAGCACATGGAGCAAAAGGCTCATTAAGCAACACCTCATCCCTCCTTGATAGTATTGGCTTTTCCTATGGACTCAATGTGATCTTGGGTCACTAAAAGTGTAAAATGAAGTGTCTTGAGCTTTTGAGCTTGAGCCAATCCTTTGTCCTTAGCATTTTGAGGGTTCCACTTTCACCATCCATGCCATGCCAATCATTGAGCTTTCCTGAAATAATTGTCTTGGAATAGCATTAGCTCAATGAGCTATATGTTGTTATGAATTACCAAAACCACCTAGGGATAGTTGCACTTTCACCCCTCAAGAACAACCTCTTCATCTTTTTCTGAAAATTTCTGAAATTTTTAGTAACTCAAAATAAAAGTGAATCAAACTCAATAAAACTGATTGCAACTACTCCCACAAGTGCCTAGAGCCTATATCTTGCATTAGAATTACTTGGGACCTCATAAATTTAACATGCAAGCTCAAGAACAGGGTCACCTAGGCAGCAAAAATTTGCAATGAATAAAGCACTAGAAAAAAAACTAATTGGACCATTGGAGGAGTCACATACCAAGGAACAATCTCCCAAAGCAGTTTTGTAAATGGAGCTTTGAGCAAGGAGATCGAAAATCGCAACAAAATGAGCTAGAACTCGTGCTTGAGCTGGATGGGGATTTTTTTGGGAGGAAGATGGAGTGTGTGGGTGCAGGAATAAGTGCAGGGGGGCCACTATGGGCCCATGAGGCAGGGGGCGCTCCCTGTAAGAGTGGGCGTGCCCTGGACCCTCGTCGCCAGGTGCTTGCCCCCCTTGCCGTGTTTTCAGTGCCTAAAATACTCAAATATTGCATAAAAAATCATACTAAATTTACAGGGCATTTGGAGAACTTTTATTTTCGGGTGTTTTTTATTGCATGGATAATTCAGAAAACAGACAGATAATACTATTTTTGCTTTATTTATTCTAAATAACAGAAAGTAAAAAGAGGGTACAAAAGGTTGTGCCTTCTAGTTTCATCCATCTCATGATCATCAAAAGGAATCCACTAACAAGGTTGATCAAGTCTTGTTAACAAACTCATTCCGAATAACATGGAACCGGAGAAATTTCGAATAACACTAGGTTACCTCAACGGGGATATGCACATCCCCAATAATAATAATATCATATTTCTTTTTGACAGTAGGAAGAGGAAATTCAACACCTCCAATAATGATAGTTGGAATTTTTCCAATAGAATTGATGCTATGAACTTGAGGTTGTTTCCTCGGAAAGTGTACCGTATGCTCATTACCATTAAAATGAAAAGTGACATTGCCTTTGTTGCAATCAATAACAGCCCCTGCAGTATTCAAAAAGGGTCTACCAAGGATAATCGACATACTATCGTCCTCGGGAATATCAAGAATAACAAAGTCCGTTAAGATAGTGACGTTTGCAACCACAACAAGCACATCCTCACAAATACCAACAAGTATAGCAGTTGATTTATCGGCCATTTGCAAAGATATTTCAGTAGGTGTCAACTTATTCAATTCAAGTCTACGATATAAAGAGACAGGCATAACACTAACACCGGCTCCAAGATCGCATAAAGCAGTTTTAACATAGTTTTTTTAATGGAGCATGGTATAGTTGGTACTCCTGGATTACCAAGTTTCTTTGATATTCCACCTTTAAAAGTATAATTAGCAAGAATGGTGGAAATTTCAGCTTCCGGTATCTTTCTTTTATTTGTAATAATATCCTTCATATATTTAGCATAAGGATTTACTTTAAGCATATCAGTTAAGCGCATACGTAAGAACATAGGTCTAATCATTTCAGCAAAGCGCTCAAAATCCTCATCACCCTTTTTCTTGGATGGCTTAGGAGGAAAAGGCATGGGTTTCTGAACCCATGGCTTTCTTTCTTTACCGTGCTTCCTAGCAACAAAGTCTCTCTTATCATAATGTTGATTCTTTGATTGTGGGTTATCAAGATCAACAGCATGTTCAATCTCTACATCATTATTATTGCTAGGTTGAGCATCAACATGAAGATTATCATTAACATTATCACTAGGTTCATGCTCATCACCAGATTGTGTTTCAGCATCAAAAATAGAAATATCATTAGGATTCTCAGGTGTGTCTACAACAGGTTCACTAGAAGCATGCAAAGTCCTATCGTTTTTCTTTTTCTTCTTTTTACAAGGACTAGGTGCATCTAAATTATTTCTCTGAGAATCTTGCTCGATTCTCCTAGGGTGGCCTTTAGGATACAAAGGTTCTTGAGTCATTCTACCAGTTCTAGTAGCCACTCTAACAGCAAAATCATGTTTATTATTTAATTCATCGAGCAAATCACTTTGAGCTTTAAGTACTTGCCCCGCTTGAGTGGTAACCATAGAAGCATATTTGCCAATGATTTTAAGTTCACCTTTAACTCTAGACATATAATCGCTCAAGCGTCCAATCAAGTAAGCATTACTCTTTAATTCTCTACCAACATAAGCATTAAAACTTTCTTGCTTAGCCATAAAGTCATCAAATTCATCCAAACATTGGCTAGGAAATTTAGTAGACGGGATTTCAACTTTATCATATCTATAGAGAGAATTTACCTTTACTACCTGTGTCGGGTTATCAAGACAGTGTGCTTCTTCAATAGGTGGTAGATTAAGACCATGTATTTCTTCAACGGGAGGTAAATTCTTAACATCTTCAGCTTTAATACCTTTTTCTTTCATTGATTTCTTTGCCTCTTGCATATCTTCAGGACTGAGAAATAGAACTCCCCTCTTCTTCAGAGGTGGTTTAGGAATAATCTCAGGAGTTGGCTTAATTGGCTCAGGAATTGGCTCAGGAAGAGTCCAATTATTTTCATTAGTCAACATATTATTCAATAACAATTCAGCTTGGTCGACTGTTCTTTCCCTGAAAACACAACCAGCACAACTATCCAAGTGGTCCTTGGAAGCATCGGTTAGTCCATTATAAAAGATATCAAGTATTTCATTTTTCTTAAGAGGATGATCAGGCAAAGCATTAAGTAATCGGAGAAGCCTCCCCCAAGCTTGTGGGAGACTCTCTTCTTCAATTTGCACAAAATTATATATTTCCCTCAAGGCAGCTTGTTTCTTATGAGCAGGGAAATATTTAGCAGAGAAATAATAAATCATATCCTGGGGACTACGCACACAACCAGGATCAAGAGAATTAAACCAAGTTTTAGCATCACCCTTTAATGAGAACGGAAATATCTTAGGGATATAATAGTAGCGAGATTTCTCATCATTAGTGAACAGGGTGGCTATATCATTCAATTTAGTAAGATGTGCCACAACAGTTTCAGATTCATAGCCATAAAAAGGATCAGATTCAACCAAAGTAATTATCTCAGGATCGACAGAGAATTCATAATCCTTATCAGTAACAAAGATAGGTGAAGTAGCAAAAGCAGGGTCATATTTCATTCTTGCATTCAGAGATTGCTGCTTCCGTTTAGCTAATAACTTCTTAAAAACAGATCTATCATTGCAAGCAACAATAGCTCTAGCAGCTTCTTCATCCATAGCATAACCCTCAGGAACAACAGGCAATTCATACTTAGGGGGAGAACCCTCATCATCACTATCTTCAATAATATCATCTTCAATAATTTCATTTTCTCTAACCCTAGCAAGTTGTTCATCAAGATATTCACCTAATGGCACAGTAGTATCAAGCAGAGAAGTAGTTTCATCATAAGTATCATGCATAGCAGAAGTGGCATCATCAATAACATGCGACATATCAGAATTCATAGCAGTAGCAGGTTTAGGTGTCGCAAGCTTACTCAAAACAGAAGGAGAATCTAGTGCAGTGCTAGATGGCAGTTCCTTACCTCCCCTCGTAGTTGAGGGAAAAATCTTAGTCCTTTCGTCTTTCAAGTTCTTCATAGTGATCAGCAGATATAAATCCCAAGTGACTCAAAGAATAGAGCTATGCTCCCTGGCAACGGCGCCAGAAAATAGTCTTGATAACCAACAAGTGTAGGGGATCGCAACAGTTTTCGAGGGTAAAGTATTCAACCCAAATTTATTGATTCGACACAAGGGGAGCCAAAGAATATTCTCAAGTATTAGCAGTTGAGTTGTCAATTCAACCATGCCTGGATAACTTAGTATCTGCAGCAAGTATTTAGTAGCAAAGTAGTATGATAGTAATGGTAACTGTGGCAAAATTAGTGATAGCAGTTTTCTAGTAATTGTAACAGTAGGAACGGTAAAGTAAATAAGAAAAGCACAATATGTGAAAAGCTCGTAGGCATTGGATCAGTGATGGATAATTATGTCAGATGTGATTCTTGATGTAATAGTTATAACATAGGGTGACACAGAACTAGCTCCAGTTCATCAATGTAATGTAGGCATGTATTCCGAATATAGTCATACGTTCTTATGGAAAAGAACTTGCATGTCATCTTTTGTCCTACCCACCCGTGGCAGCGGGGTCCTAATGGAAACTAAGGGATATTAAGGCCTCCTTTTAATAGAGTACCAGACCAAAGCATTAACACATAGTGAATACATGAACTCCTCAAACTACGGTCATCACCGAGAAGTATCCCGATTATTTTCACTTTGGGGTTGTCGGGTCATAACACATAATAGGTGACTATAGACTTGCAAGATAGGATGAAGAACTCACATATATTCATGAAAACATAATAGGTTCAGATCTGAAATCATGGAACTCGAGCCCTAGTGACAAGCATTAAGCATAGCGAAGTCATAGCAACATCAATCACAGAACATAATGGATGCTAGGGATCAAACCCTAACAAAACTAACTTGATTACATGGTAAATCTCATCCAACCCATCACCGTCTAGCAAGCCTACGATGGAATTACTGACGCACGGTGGTGAGCATCATAAATTGGTGATGGAGGATGGTTGATGATGATGACGGCGACGAATCCCCCTCTCCGGAGTCCCGGACGGACTCCAGATCAGCCCTCCCGAGAGAGATTAGGGCTTGGCGGCGGTTCCGTATCGTAAAACACGATGAAACTTTCTCTCTGATTTTTTTCCCTGCGAAAGCAAATATATAGAGTTGGAGTTGAGGTTGGTGGACATCCAAGGGGCTCACGAGGCAGGGGCGTACCCAGGGGGAGGGGGCGTGCCCCCACCCTCGTGGATAGGGTGTGGGCCCCCTGGTGTTGATTCTTTTGCCAGTATTGTTTTTTATATTTTCCAAAAATAATCTCCGCGGATTTCCAGGTCATTCCGAGAACTTTTTTTTCTACACAAAAATAACACCATGGCAGTTCTGCTGAAAACAGCGTCAGTCCGGGTTAGTTTCATTCAAATCATGCAAGTTAGAGTCCAAAACATGGGCAAAAGTGTTTGGAAAAGTAGATACGACATAGGCTTATCAGCAGGCAAGAGTCGGTCTACTTGACACGGACGTGATGCCTATGTTCATGATCATTGCCTTAGATGTCATCGTAATTATGTGCTTTTCTATCAATTGCTCGGCAGTAATTTGTTCACCCACCGTAATATATGCTATCTTGAGAGAAGCCACTAGTGAAACCTATGGCCCCCGGTCTCTTTTCCATTATATTGCATCTCGTTTCCATATTATTGAATCTCGTTTACATCTTGCTAAGTTTCTGACCTACTATTTTGCAATCTTTACTTTCCAATCTATACATCAAAAATACCAAAAATATTTACTTTATTATCTCTAGCAGATCTCACTTTTGCGAGTGACCGTGAAGGCTTGACAACCCCTTATCGCGTTGGTTGCAAGTTCTTGATTGTTTGTGTATGTATTCGGTGACTTGTGTGTCGTCTCCTACTGGATTGATACCTTGGTTCTCAAAACTAAGGGAAATACTTCCGCTACTTTGCTACATCACCCTTTCCTCTTCAAGGGAAAACCAACACAAGCTCAAGAGGTAGCAGGGGTTGCCCAGCAGCCTTCTTGGCAATGGCTTCTTTGTCCTCTTGGACACACGAGACAAATCTTCAGACTGCACACTGGATTCAGGAGGTGCAGTTTTCATTGGCTTCTTGGTTGAAGCTTTTGGAGCAGCAAAGGCAGATGGCTTTGAAGCTTTTGCCTTCTTCTTCTGCTTTGGTGGTGATGGAGCATCATCATAGTCTGCTTCTTCAGCAGATTGCTCCACAACAGCTCTCTGGGTAGCAATATGAGAGAGAAGCCCGTTGAAGTTGGCGAAGGGGCCAATCCTGTTTTCTTGGCTTCACGAGTTCCATCTGACCTGGGAGCAGAGGGGCCAGGGTTGAGGTTGAGGCAAAACTCCTTCTGGTTCTTAATAGACGAATCTTTTGCAAGATGAAAGTTGCGCTTGAAGATATTGTCTTCACGACACCATAGGAGAGAAGATGGGTCGGCATTCTCAGGTTGTGGTCTTCTGACCATACAAGGATAGAATTCTTGTTCAATAGCTTCAGCCTTAGTCTTTGGTACCATGTTTCGGTACAGACAATCACCCCACGGGCGCTTAATGGCATTCTTCTCAGCATAATCAGGTGTGACAAACTTGTACTTGAACCACTGATAACCCACAAGTATAGGGGATCACAACAGTTTTCGAGGGTAGAGTATTCAACCCAAATTTATTGATTCGACACAAGGGGAGCCAAAGAATATTCTCAAGTATTAGCAGTTGAGTTGTCAATTCAACCACACCTAGATAACTTAATATCTACAGCAAAGTAGTATGGAAGTAACAGTAATGGTAGCAAAAGTAACAGTAGCAGTTTTGTAGTAGTTGTAACAATGGCAAGGGTAAAGTAACTAAGCAAAGAGCAATATGTGAAAAGCTCGTAGGCATTGGATAAGTGATGGATAATTATGTCGGATGCGATTCCTCATGCACTAGTTATAACATAGGGTCACACAGAACTAGCTCCAGTTCATCAATGTAATGTAGGCATGTATTCCGAATATAGTCATACGTGCTTATGGAAAAGAACTTGCATGACATCTTTTGTCCTACCCTCCCGTGGCAGCGGGGTACTATTGGAAACTAAGGGATATTAAGGCCTCCTTTTAATAGAGTACAGGACCAAAGCATTAACACTTAGTGAATACATGAACTCCTCAAACTACGGTCATCACCGGTAAGTATCCCGATTATTGTCACTTCGGGGTTAACGGATCATAACACATAATAGGTGACTATAGACTTGCAAGATAGGATCAAGAACTCACATATATTCATGAAAACATAATAGGTTCAGATCTGAAATCATGGCATTCGGGCCCTAGTGACAAGAATTAAGCATAGCAACATCAATCTCAGAACATAGTGGATACTAGGGATCAAACCCTAACAAAACTAACTCGATTACATGGTAAATATCATCCAACCCATCACCATCCAGCAAGCCTATGATGGAATTACTCACGCACGACGGTGAGCATCATGAAATTGGTGATGGAGGATGGTTGATGATGACGACGGCAACGGATTCCCCTCTCCGAAGCCCCGAACGGACTACAGATCAGCCATCCCGAGAGCGATTAGGGTTTGGCGGCGGCTCCATATTGTAAAACGCGATGAATCCTTCTCTCTGATTTTTTTCTCCCCGAACGTGAATATATAGAGTTGGAGTTGAGGTCGGTGGAGCATCAGGGGGCCCACGAGGCAGGGGGCGCGCCCAGGGGGTAGGGCGCGCCCCCACCCTCATGGACAGGGTGTGCCCCCTGGCCTTGATTCTTTTGCCAGTATTTTTTTATTAATTCCAAAAATATTCTCCGTGGAGTTTTAGGTCATTCCGAGAACTTTTATTTCTACACAAAAATAACACCATGGCAATTCTGCTGAAAACAGCGTCAGTACGGGTTAGTTCCATTCAAATCATGCAAGTTAGAGTCCAAAACAAGGGCAAAAGTGTTTGGAAAAGTAGATACGATGGAGACGTATCAACTCCCCCAAGCTTAAACCTTTGCTTCTCCTCAAGCAATTCAGTTGACAAACTGAAAGTGATAAAGAAAACCTTTTACAAACTCTGTTTCCTCTTGTTGTTGCAAATATGTAAAGCCATCATTCAAGTTTTCAGCAAAGATTATGAAATAACCATATTCACAATAACACTTAGGTCTCATGTTTACTCATATCAATGGCATAATCAACTAGCAAGCAATAATAATAAATCTCGGATGAAAACACTTTCTCAAAACAATCATAATATGATATAACAAGATGGTATCTTGCTACGTCTTGAGCTTGCGTTGGTTTTCCTTGAAGAGGAAAGGGTGATGCAGCAAAGTAGCGTAAGTATTTCCCTCAGTTTTTGAGAACCAAGGTATCAATCCAGTAGGAGGCTCCTCAAAAGTCCCATGCACCTACACAAACAAACAAGAACGTCGCAACCAACGCAATAAAGGGGTTTTCAATCCCTTCACGGCCACTTGCGAAAGTGAGATCTGATAGAGATAATATGATAAGATAAATATTTTTGGTATTTTTATGATATAGATAGGAAAATAAAAGATGCAAATAAAAATAGATGGTAAACTTATATGATAAGAGATAGACCCGGGGGTCATAGGTTTCACTAGTGGCTTCTCCCAAGATAGCATAAATATTACGGTGGGTGAACAAATTACTGTCGAGCAATTGATAGAAAAGCGAATAGTTATGAGATTATCTAGGCACGATCATGTATATAGGCATCACGTCCGTGACAAGTAGACCGACTCCTGACTGCATCTACTACTATTACTCCACACATCAACCGACTCCTGCCTGCATCTAGAGTATTAAGTTCATAAAGAAAGAAGTAACGCATTAAGAAAGATGACATGATGTAGAGGGATAAACTCATGCAATATGATATAAACCCCATCTTTTTATCCTCGATGGCAACAATACAATACGTGCCTTGCTGCCCCTGCTGTCACTGGGAAAGGACACCGCAAAATTGAACCTAAAGCTAAGCACTTCTCCCATTGCAAGAAAGATCAATCTAGTAGGCCAAACCAAACTGATAATTCGAAGAGACTTGCAAATATAACTTAATCACACATAAAAGAATTCAGAGGAGATTCAAATATTTCTCATAGATAAACTTGATCATAAACCCACAATTCATCGGATCTCGACAAACACACCGCAAAAAGAGTTACATTGAATATATCTCCAAGAAGATCGAGGAGAACTTTGTATTGAGATTCAAAGAGATATAAGAAGCCATCTAGCTAATAACTATGGACCCGAAGGTCTGTGGTAAACTACTCACAACTTATCGGAGAGGCCTTGGAGATGATGTAGAGGCCCTCCATGGTCGATTCCCCCTCCGACGGAGCACCGGCGAAGGCTCCAAGATGGGATCTCGCGGATACAGAAGGTTGCGGCGGTGGAAATAGTTTTTTGTGGTGCTCCTGGAAGTTTTCGGGGTACGTGGATATATATAGGAGGAAGAAGTATGTGGGTGGACGCTCGAGGGGCCCACGAGGGTGGGGGGCGCGCCCACTTCCAGGGGGCGCGTCGGGCACCCTCGTGGCTGCCTCCTCTGTTGCTTGACGTCCACTCCAAGTCCCCTGGATCACGTTTGTTCCAAAAAGATCGCTCCCGAAGGTTTCATTCCGTTTGGACTCCGTTTGATATTCCTTTCCTTCAAAATACTGAAATAGGCAAAAAAACAGCAATTCGGGCTGGGCCTCCGGTTAGTACGTTAGTCCCAAGAAAGATATAAAAGTGTAAAGTAAAGCCCATAAACATCCAAATCTGGTAATATAATAGCATGGAACAATTAAAAATTATAGATACGTTGGAGACGTATCAAGCATCCCCATGCTTAATTCCTGCTCGTCCTCGAGTAGGTAAATGATAAAAACAGAATTTTTGATGTGGAATGCTACCTAGCATAATTCTCAATGTAATTTTCTTTATTGTGGCATGAATGTTCAGATCCAAATGATTCAAAATAAAAGTTCGTATTGACATAAGAAATAGTAATACTACAAGCATACTAACTAAGCAATCGTGTCTTCTCAAAATAACATGGCTAAAGAAAGTTCATCCCTACAAAATCATAAAGTTTGGTCATGCTTCATTTTCGTCACACAAGAATGCTCTCATCTTGCACCCCCCCTCCGATGACAAGCCAAGCAATTGTTTCATACTTTAGTAATCTCAAACCTTTTCAACTTTCACGCAATACATGAGCGCGAGCCATGGACATAGCACTATGGTGGAATAGAATATAATGATGGGGGTTGTGCGGAGAAGACAAAAAAGGAAGAAAGTCTCATGTTAACGTCGCTAATAAATGGGCTATGGAGATGCCCATCAATTGATATCAACATGAGGAGTAGGGATTGCCATGCAACGGATGCACTAGAGCTATAAATGTATGAAAGCTCAACAAAAGAAAGTAGTGGGTGTGCATCCAACTTGCTTGCTCACGAAGACCTAGGGCATTTTGAGGAAGCCCATCGTAGGAATATAAAAGCCAAGTTCTATAATGAAAAATTCCCACTAGTACATGAAAGTGACAACATAAGAGACTTTCTATATGAAGAACATGGTGCTACTTTGAAGCACAAGTGTGGAAAAGAATAGTAACATTGCCCTCCTTTTTTTATTTTATTTTTCTCTTTTTTTCTTTTTTTGGGCCTTTTTTTTCTTTGGCCTTTCTCTTTTTTTGTTTGGACTTTCTTTTTTCTTTTTTAGGGACAATGCTCTAATAATGATGATCATCACACTTCTATTTATTTACAACCCAAAACTAGAACAAGATATGACTCTATATGAATGCCTCCGGCGGTGTACCGGGATGGGCAATGAATCAAGAGTGACATGTATGGAAAATTATGCATGGTGGCTTTGCCACAAATATGATGTCAACTACATGATCATGCAAGGCAATATGACAATGATGATGCGTGTCATGATGAACGGAACGGTGTAAAGTTGCATGGCAATATATCTCGGAATGGCTATGGAAATGCCACAATAGGTAGGTATGGTGGCTGTTTTGAGGAAGATATAAGGAGGTTTATGTGTGATAGAGCGTATCATATCACGGTGTTCGGATGCATCGGCGAAGTTTGCACCAACTCTCAAGGTGAGAAAGGGCAATGCACGGTACCGAAGAGGCTAGCAATGGTGGAAATGTAAGAGTGCGTATAATCCATGGACTCAACATTAGTCATAAAGAACTCATATACTTATTGGAAAAATATACAAGTCATCAAAAACCAAGCACTACGCGCATGCTCCTAGGGGGATAGATTGGTAGGAAAAGACTATCGCTCTTCCCCGACCGCCACTCATAAGGATGACAATCTAAGAACACCTCATATTTCAAATTTGTTACACAACGGTTACCATACGTGCATGCTACGGGACTTGCCAACTTCAACACAAGCATTCTTTAAATTCACAATTACCCAAGTAGCATGACTCTAATATTACCACCTCCATATCTCAGAACAGTTATCAAGTATCAAATTGATCATAGCATCCAATTCACTTCCTATGATAGTTTTTATTATACCCAACTTGGATGCCCATAATTCTAGGACCAATTTTATAACCATAGAAAATACCAAGATGTTCTAAAAGACACTCAAAATAATATACAAGTGAAGCATGAGAGATCAATAATTTCTACAAAATCAAGCCACTGCCGTGCTCTAAAATATATCAGTGAAGTACTAGAGCAAAATTATCTAGCTCAAAAAGATATTAGTGAAGCACATAGAGTATTCTAATAAATTCTAATCAAGTGGGATTCTCCCAAAAGGTGTTTTCAGAAAGGATGATTGTGGTAAACTAAAAATCAAAGACTAATATCATGCTATACGCTCCAAGCAAAACACATATCATGTGGCGAATAAAAATATAGCTCCAAGTAAAGTTACCGATGAACGAAGACGAAAGAGGGGATGCCTTCCGGGGCATCCCCAAGCTTAGGATTTTGGTTATCCTTGAATATCTTGGGGTGCCATGGGAATCCCCAAGATTAGGCTCTTGCCACTCCTTATTCCATAGTCCATCAAATCTTTACCCAAAACTTGAAAACTTCACAACACAAAACTCAACAAGAAATCTCGTAAGCTCCGTTAGTGCAAGAAAGAAAAACCACCACATAAGGTACTGTAATAACATCATTATTTATTTATATTGGTGTTAAAACTACTGTATTACAACTTCTCTATGGTTCATACCCCCCGATACTAGCCATAGATGCATCAAAATAAGCAAACAACACACGAAAAAAGAATCTGTCAAAAACAGAACAGTCTGTAGCAATCTGTAACTTTCGAATACTTATGGAACTCCAAAAAATCTAAGCTAAATTTGTGGACGTTAGTAATTTGTCTATTAATCATCTGCAAAAATAATCAACTAAAAATCACTTTACAGTAAAAAATGGCAGCAAATCTCGGTAGCGCTAAAGTTTCTGTTTTTTACAGCAAGATCGTATAATTACTATCCAAGAAGATCCTATAGGTTTCACTCGGCACAAACACTAATTAAAACATAAAAACACATCTAACCAGAGGCTATATCAAATATTTATTACTAATTAGAAACAAAAAGCAAGAAACAAAAATAAAATTGGGTTGCCTCCCAACAAGCGCTATCGTTTAACGCCCCTAGCTAGGCATTGATAATTTCAATGATGCTCACATGAAAGACAAGAATTGAAGCACAAGAAGATCATCATGAAACACGTGACAAACACATCTAAGTCTAACATACTTCCTATGCATAGGAATCTTATAGGAAAACAAATTATCATAGCAAGCAAAAACTAGCATATGCAAGGAAGCGGAGAGAAACAATAGCAATCTCAACATAACGAGAGGTAATTTAGTAACATGAAAATTTCTACAATCATATTTTCCTCTCTCATAATAATTACATGTGGGATCATAAGAAAATTCAACAAAATAGCTATCACATAAAATATTTTCAACACGATCCACAAGCATGCAAAGTTTACACTCTTCCAAAATAGTGGGATTAACATTAACTAAAGTCATGACCTCTCCAAACCCACTTTTATAAAAAATTTCAAAAGATTGAACATTCTCCAAATATGTGGGATCTAAAGTTGACACTATTCCAACCCCACTTTCAATAATATTGCAAATACTATTATCAATCACATATTCATCATGGGGCTTAAATAAATTTTCAATATCAAAAGAAGAATCACCCCAATCATGATCATTGCAACAAATAGTAGTCGTAGCAAAACTAGCATCCCCAAGCTTAGGTTTTTGCGTATTATTAGCACAATTGACATCAAGAGAATTTATAATAAAATCATTGCAATCATGCTTTTTATTCAAAGATCTATCGTGAATCGCTTCATAAAGTACTTCATCACAATTTTCAGATTAACGAATTTCAAGCAAAACCTCATAAAGATAATCTAGGGCACTCAACTCACTAGCAATAGGTTCATCATAATTGGATCTATTAAAGAGATTAGCAAGTGGATGAGGATCCATAAACTTTTAGTAAGCAAAGATGCAAGCAAAAAGAAGGTACATGGTAACACTAGATCGAACGGAAGGAGGGCGAATAAAATGGAAAGGGTGAAGTGAGGGAGAGGAAAACGAGAGGCAAATGGAAAATAATGTAATGCGAGGTAGATGAGTTTGTGATGGGTACTTGGTATGTCTTGACTTGAGCGAAGACCTCCCTGGCAACGGCGCCAGAAATCCTTCTTGCTACGTCTTGAGCTTGCGTTGGTTTTCCTGGAAGAAGAAAGGGTGATGCAGCAAAGTAGTGTAAGTATTTCCCTTAGTTTTTGAGAACCAAGGTATCAATCCAGTAGGAGGCTCCTCAAAAGTCCCACACACCTACACAAACAAACAAGAAACTCGCAACCAATGCAATAAAGGGGTTGTCAATCCCTTCCCGGCCACTTGCGAAAGTGAGATCTGATAGAGATAATATGATAAGATAAGTATTTTTGGTATTTTTATGATATAGATTGGAAAATAAAAGATGCAAATAAAAATAGATGGTAAACTTATATGATAAGAGATAGATTCGGGGGCCATAGGTTTCACTAGTGGCTTCTCTCAAGATAGCATAAATATTACGGTGGGTGAACAAATTACTTTCGAGCAATTGATAGAAAAGCGAATAGTTATGAGATTATCTAGGCATTATCATGTATATAGGCATCACGTCCGTGACAAGTAGACCGACTCCTGCCTGCATCTACTACCTACTCCACACATCGACCAACTCCTGCCTGCATCTAGAGTATTAAGTTCATAAAGAACAGAGTAACACATTAAGAAAGATGACATGATGTAGAGGGATAAACTCATGCAATATGATATAAACCCCATCTTTTTATCCTCGATGGCAACAATACAATACGTGCCTTGCTGCCCCTGCAGTCACTGGGAAAGGACACCACAAGATTGAACCCAAAGCTAAGCACTTCTCCCATTGCAAGAAAGATCAATCTAGTAGGCCAAACCAAACTGATAATTCGAAGAGACTTGCAAAGATAATTTAATCACACACAAAAGAATTCAGAGGAGATTGAAATATTTCTCATAGATAAACTTGATCATAAACCCACAATTCATCGGATCTCGACAAACACACCGCAAAAAGAGTTACATCGAATATATCTCCAAGAAGATCGAGGAGAACTTTGTATTGAGATTCAAAGAGAGAGAAGAAGCCATCTAGCTAATAATTATGGACCCGAAGGTCTGTGGTAAACTACTCACAACTCATCGGAGAGGCCTTGGAGATGATGTAGAGGCCCTCCATGGTCGATTCCCCCTCCGGCGGAGCGCCGGCGAAGGCTCCAAGATGGGATCTCGCGGATACAGAAGGTTGCGGCGGTGGAAATAGTTTTTCATGGTGCTCCTAGATGTTTTCGGGTACGTGGATATATATAGGAGGAAGAAGTATGTCGGTGGACACTCGAGGGGCCCACGAGCGTGGGGGGCGCGCCCACTTCCAGGGGCGCACCGGGCACCCTCGTGGCCGCCTCCTGTGTTGCTTGGCGTCTACTCCAAGTCCCCTGGATCACGTTTGTTCCCAAAAAATCGCTCCCGAAGGTTTCATTCCGTTTGGACTCCGTTTGATATTCCTTTCCTTCGAAAAACTGAAATAGGCAAAAAACAACAATTCGGGCTGGGCCTCCCGTTAGTAGGTTAGTCCCAAAAATGATATAAAAGTGTAAAGTAAAGCCCATAAACATCCAAAACGGGTAATATAATAGCATGGAACAATAAAAAATTATAGATACGTTGGAGACATATCATATCTCGCTAGCCTTTTCTGGGACCGCAAAACATAAATGCAGAGCACCCCTGAAGATCAAGGACTGACTAGACATTGTAATTCATTGTAAAAGAGATCCAGTCATACTCAATACAAATTAATAGTAATGCATGCAAATGACAGCGGTGCTCTCCAACTAGTGCTTTTTAATAAGAGGGTGATGACTCAACATAAAAGTAAATAGATAGGCCCTTCGCACAGGGAAGCAGGGATTTGTAGAGGTGCCAGAGCTCGATTTTGAAATAGAGATAAATAATATTTTGAGCGGCATACTTTCATTGTCAACATAACAACCGAGAGATCTCGATATCTTCCATACTACACATATTATAGGCGGTTCCCAAATAGAATGGTAAATTTTATACTCCCCCACCACCAACAAGCATCAATCCATGGCTTGCCCGAAACAACGGGTGCCTCCAACGAACAACAATCCTGGGGGAGTTTTGTTTGCAATTATTTTGATTTGGTTTGAGCATGGGACTGGGCATCCCGGTTACCGGCCATTTTCTCATAAGTGAGGAGCGGAGTCCACTCCTCGTGAGAATAGCCCACTTAGCATGGAAGATATAGACACCCTAGTTGATACATGAGCTGTTCGAGCATACAAAACAGAATTTCATTTGAAGGTTTGGAGTTTGGCACATACAAATTTACTTGGAACGGCAGGTAGATACCGCATATAGGAAGGTATGGTGGACTCATATGGAATAACTTTAGGGTTTATGGATTTTGGATGCACAAGCAGTATTCCCGCTTAGTACAAGTGAAGGCTAGCAAAAGACTAGGAAGCGACCAACTAGAGAGCGACAACAGTCATGAACATGCATTAAAATTAATCAACACTGAGTGCAAGCATGAGTAGGATATAAATCACCATAAACATAAATATCGTGGAGGCTATGTTGATTTTATTTCAACTACATGCGTGAACATGTGCCAAGTCAAGTCACTCGAATCGTTCAAAGGAGGATACCGCCCTATCATACCACATCACAACCATTTTAATAGCATGTTGGCACGCAAGATAAACCATTATAAACTCCTAGCTAATTAAGCATGCTATAAGCAACTATAATCTCTAATTGTCATTGCAAACATGTTTATTCATAATAGGCTGAATCAGGAACGATGAACTAATCATATTTACAAAAACAAGATAGGTCGAGTTCATACCAGCTTTTCTCATCTTGATGAGTTTATCATATATCGTCATTATTGCCTTTTACTTGCACGACCGAATGGTGTGGATAATAATAATAGTGCACGTGCATTGGACTAAACTGGAATCTGCAAGCATTCAATTCAAGGGAGAAGACAAGGTAATATGGCCTCTTGGTTAAATCAACAATAATGCATATGAGAGCCGATCAACATTTTCATCATGGTCTTCTCCTCTCGACCCCCAAAGAAAAGAAAAGAAATAAAACTATTTACACGGGAAAACTCCCAACAAGCAAAAGAAGAACGAGAAATCTTTTTGAGTTTTGTTTTAATTACTCCTACTACAGGCTTGGGAAGTAAACTAGCTAAAGGCTATAACTATTTTTTTGGTTTTTCTTAATGTTTTACAAACACACAAGAAGAATGCTTAGAAAAGAAAATAAACTAGCATGGATAGTACAATGAAAAAGTATGAGCACAACAACTAGAATGAGTGTGTGAACATGAATGTAATGTCGGTGAGAAATACGTACTCCCCCAAGCTTAGTCTTTTGGCCTAAGTTGGTCTAATCCCACGGATCAAAACTTCCTTCTCCGGTGTGCGGAGGAGTGTCATCTGGGTGCCACTGATTGGCGATCTCCTCTGGATCCCATTGATAAACAGAATGTTGATAAGGGTCAAGTGGTGGCTCAGGCTCAGGCTCTGGGACTTGTGCCAGCCTCCAGTATGTATAAATGGCCTCGGGCAAGATGAGGTTCGTGACTGAAAATATGTTAAACAAAGAGGGTGCAGGAAAGAAAATAGTCTCACAGTGAGTTTTATTAAATATCAATTTATACTTAAGCATCATCTTCTTATTTTTAACAATAAATTCATGTGCTACCATACTCTTATAATCTAGAAAAATAGGGGGCAACAACTTTTACTCTTTCTCATAATGCCTAATAGGTATCTTAAAGTGTGCAGCAAGGCACGAAGCAAAGATACCATCAAAATGGGGCCCTTTGTACGGTTCAAACTTAATCGCTTAGCAATAACAGCGCCTAAACTAAAAGTTGTATCACGAAACAAAGCATGGCGCAAAATAACAATATCAGGGGCACTAAGATTTCCACTGTTCCCGCGACCAATTAAACATCTACTAGCAAATATTGCAAAGTAACGTAGAACAGGAAAATGTATACTAGTGATTCTTGCATCGGAAACTTTCCTCGTCTCCCCTACAACGATCATATCAATAAACCCTTCCACATCGCTACGATATGGTTCCTCTATGATGCCCTCAAAGGGTATCTTGCATACCCGACAAAAATCATATAGTGACATCTCCTTAACCTCATCATATAAATGAAACTCCACTGAAGGTGGTGATTTCCTAGCATGAAAGTTAAAAAAATTGCATGAAAATATTAGTGAGTAGGAGATACTGATCGAGCTGGTCGTGGAGGAAGTCAGTGAGGCCTGCATTCTCAACCAAATAATAAAAATCATCATGAATCCCGGCTGCTCTCAAGAACTCATCACAAGACCATTCACACGGCCGAATGATACGTCTCCAACGTATCTATAATTTTTTATTGGTCCATGCTATTATATTACCCGTTTTGGATGTTTATGGGCTTTACTATACACTTTTATATCATTTTTGGGACTAACCTATTAACCGGAGGCCCAGCCCAAATTGTTGTTTTCTTGCCTATTTCAGTGTTTCAAAGAAAAGGGATATCAAACGGAGTCCAAACGGAATGAAACCTTCGGGAGAGTTATTTTTGGAACAAACGCAATCCAGAAGACTTGGAGTAGACGTTAGGGAAGCTTCAAGGAAGCCACGGGGGTCCAGGGCGCGCCCTACCCCCCTGGGCGCACCCCCACCCTCGTGGGCCCCTCGTGGCTCCCCTGGCCGACTTCTTTCGCCTATATATATCCATATACTCCGAAAACATCCGACATCACAATAGATCAGGAGTTCCACCGCCGCAAGCCTCTCTAGCCACCAAAAACCAATCGGGACCCTGTTCCGGTGTCGGTGTACTAAAGTAGGGGCACTCCTTTGTACCCCTTACTTGTGCGCGGGCTGTCTGAACCACGAGCCACAGCCACACTTAGCAGGGCAGAGGGAGGAGTCAAAGCCGCGAGATGGTCAAAGCAATGCCGAGAGTAGAGACACAAAGGGTAAGCAGGCGAGGTGGGTTCTCCCGGCAAGACCCTTGCCGGGGCGATCCCACGGCCCTGGCAAGGACCTTGCCAGGGCAGCTTGCCCTGTCAATAGAGCAAGCCACCCTTGAGCCCAAGGGTTCCAACCCAACCAACTACCTTGGACCAAGGCTCGAGAGGCACCTCTGAGGTGGCATGCAGATCTTCATCAATATCATAAACACATGAGATCAGATGAGGATCAGAAGACGGCGACCCTTGGTGGGACCATAGCCGAGGGAATCCACAAGGCCCCCGGCAAGCGCCTTGCCGGGGATGACTGCGCGCCACGGCAAGACCCTTGTCGGGGCCCCGACAAGGCCCTTACCAAGGACGTCAGCAGGGCCACAGCCAGGTCCGCACCAGCCAAGTTTCCACCGTCACTAGCATGCAGCTACCAGCCCGGCCAGCTAAGCAGGCACCTGCGTGGCTACATGCAGCTTCCAGGCAAGATCACCGAGCGCCTGCGTGGCGGCATGTAGATCCTCGTGAAGACCCTACCACCGTGCCACCTCAGCTGCCTGCCTGCCTACATGGCGCCGCATGCATTGCTGGCCAGGGCGCGTGTCGAAGCAAGGAGGAGCGGCGACGGACGGGACAGGCCTCGTTCCCGTCCCCGATAAAGCTAAGGGATACCTAAGCAACGCATTAAATGCGTCTTGTCCTGTAATACGGGCGATAAGCCCGTAATACTGTAGACCTTTCCACCTCCTGTGTGCCACTGTGGCAGCCCCTTCCAACTATAAAAGGAGGCCCATGGCATACTGGAGAGGGATTCGGCTCTTTGGAACGGCACATCCATCGTAGCTAGTTCGGGAGCTCAAGAACACGCAATACATCCACCAAAGCAGGACTAGGGTTTTACGCATCCTCACGGCCCGAACCTGGGTAAACGATCCTTGTGTTGACTGTTAATCCCGCTCTCCTCGCAACCCCGCACCCCGGCAACCGTAGTAGGGATTCTTGTGAACCCATAGGTGTCGTTTCCCACCGACATCTTTGGCGCGCCAGGTAGGGGGCGCGATTTTGAGGATCTGGTTTAGCAGCCGGCCCAGCAGTCTCTTCGGGCCATGGCCACCGGAGAAGATGACGGCCAAGAGAGCGGCGTGGCCTACAGGCGCGAAGGGTGCCGCAGCGGCGACAAGAAAGTTAAGTGATGTCAAACTTTAAATATTTCCTTTTTAATATAAGGCTATTCCCCTCGGAGATCTTGTTCTTTGTATGGAAAACCTGCACGCAAAGGGGCTCTACCGCGATTGGTAACGCCTTTGTTCTGTTTCGAGTCCGCTCAACAGCTCAAACGGCCGTGTCGAAAGTGGCAGAGTAGCCTTCCGCAACCAGTAACGCTCTCGATTCTGACTCGAGTCAAGCTCGACAGTTCGAGCGGACGCGTTGGGGGCGGCAAGGTGGTTCGCCTGGCAGCAAGTGCACCCGGCAGGCCAATGGGAATCCGTCCTCAAGACGCCGCCCTGGGTTTACGCGCCGGCGAGCCTACCCGGTTAACGTAGGGTGGACATACAAAGAAAGATCGAAAGGGAAAATAACGTGCATGATATCGAAAGTGCTGGAGAGTTATATTACATAAATTGTCGCTGCGGTTCTAACTAAAGATAGCAATTGTCTTGGTCATGAACCTGCAGCGACAATGAGAAACGAGGTGCCTAATCCTGGCGCTGGCCCTCCAACCTCTGCATTCCGTCGATGCGTTTGATGATGGGCTTGATACGCTCCTTGAGCGCCGCGATGTCCGCATCCTCCGACAAGCTCTCCATCGCAGCTTCGAAGTCGAGGTCAGGATTCCAGTGCGCCACCTTGGCGAGCACCTTGGTCATGGCGCCCTGGCAAAGCATCCGGGACTCCTCGGCCAGGGAGGCCGCCCGGTTGGAGTGCAGCTGCTCCAGAGCACCGACGACCCTCTCGAAGAACAGGGTCAAGCTGTAGTTGGCGCTCACGTTCCACTTTGGGGCGTACTTCACGTCCAACATCCCCATGGTGGCCAGCTGCGCGGAGACCTGGTCGGCAACGGCGGTGAGGCGATCGAGCCAGCGGTTCTCACCCTCCACCGGCTTCTTGAAGTTGAGGGCCTCGTTCCTCTGTAGCTGCTTCTCGGTCTCCAGGTTCTTGGTCAGGGTCCCCTCCTAGGCCTTGGCCTCCGACAGCATCTTCTCGAGACCCTCCAGCTTCAACCTGAGGTCTCTAATAGAGTTGTTGGCTTCGGAGAGCTCCCCGGCCCTGCTGACGGCTGTGCCTTGCGCCTCCCTTAGGGCACTGTTGAGCGTGTCTTTCTTCTTGGACAGCTTCAGGGCCCGGTCCTTCAGCTCGTCCCACTCCACCTCCAGCTCCTCCACCTTCCCGGCGTGAACCAGAGCCTGGGCATCGAGCGCCTCCCTGTGCCTCTGCTCCAGCTCTCGGGTCCGATGTGCGACGAGCTTCTCCACCTCTTAGTCCTTGCCGCGAAGCGTTGCGGCAAGCTTCTCCTTGCGTGCGGCAAGGTCCTCCTCCTGGGAGTCCACCGCAGCCTGGTGCTGGGTCCGAGCGGCCTCTGCTGCGGTGGCCAAGCTCTCTGCCATCTCCTGGGTCTTCTCGATGTCGGCCAGCTTCATGGTGAGCTCCACATCGCGCTTGGCCAGCTCACCCTGGGCGACCTTCAGCTCCTCGCGAGCCTGGTGGAACCAAGTCTGCACCTTGGCGACACGTACCTTGAGATCTGCCTCCGCCTTGTCCACCGTTGCCGCCCTAGACTTGGCCTTGTCCAGGCAGGCGTGGTGGAGCGCTTGGAGCTTCCGAAAGCTGGCGCCCATGGCCTGGAGAAGCCGCTCCTCCCGAGAGCCATCTCCACCAGCGCTCGGCTCGTCGACGACCTCAAGCCCGGCGGTGGCAAGCACCTCGTCGTCGAACACCTCTCCCTCGACGGGAGCCCTAGTGCTCTACGCGCCGGGAAGGTGGACGAAAAGGTCCTCGCTCACCCTCAGGTACCTGCCGGAGCCGGAGGCGACGGAAGAGGAAGGCTGGTCGTCGACCACCTCCTCCTCGGCAGCAGCCTTGCCGGCCTCCCCGGTAGGACCTTTGCCGGCCTCCCCGGTAGGACCCTTGCCGGCCTCCTCAACGGCACCCTTGGCGCTCTCCTCGGCGGCAATCTTCTCGGCCTGCGCCGCGACGTCCTTGGTGACATCCTTGATGACGGTGTCTATATCCTCTGGGTCCGCCGAGGGGAAGTCTGGATACCAAGAAGGGGATGAGGCGGGACCAAGATCAAGATTCAATAAAAAAGAGAGAGAAAAAGCAAATAGAAACGAAAGGCGAGTGGCTTACCCGTGCCGGGCTGAGAAGCAGAAGTCCCCTCCCCGCCTAGATTTGGCGCCGAGGCGAAGCCACCGGCGCCCGAGTTCTCCTCCTCCTCTGTGTGCATGGGCTCGGTGCTTGGCGCCCTTGCCGGGGACGCCCCTCGGGGCAACGTAGTCGATGGGGGCGGCGCGTTGGGAATGGCCCTCTGCGGCTCCCCCTGCTGCTGCTCCCCTCCTGTATCCACGGCAGGGTCAGTACCGAAGTATTAAACCCCTGACACAGGACGACGAGGAGTGGGTGATGGACTCACACCGGGAGCTGGGCCGGGGGCTGTGATAACCCACAAGTATAGCGGATCGCAACAGTTTTCGACGGTAGAGTATTTAACCCAAATTTGTTGATTCGACACAAGGGAAGCCAAAGAATATTCTCAAGTATTAGCAGCTGAGTTGTCAATTCAACCACACCTAGAAACTTAGTATCTGCAGCAAAGTGTTTAGTAGCACAGTAATATGATAGTGGTGGTAACGGCAACAAACATAAAGACAGTAAAAGTAATGTTTTTGGTATTTTTGTAGTGATTGTAACAGTAGCAGCGGGAAAGTAAATAAGCGGAAACCAGTATATGGAAAACTCGTAGGCACCGGATTAGCGATGGATAATTATGACGGATGCGGTTCATCATGTAACAGTCATAACATAGGGTGACACAGAACTAGCTCCAATTCATCAATGTAATGTAGGCATGTATTCCGTATATAGTCATACGTGCTTATGGAAAAGAAATTGCATGACATCTTTTGTCCTACCCTCCCGTGGCAGCGGGGTCCTATTGGAAACTAAGGAATATTAAGGCCTCCTTTTAATAGAGAACCGGAACATAGCATTAGCACATAGTGAATACATGAACTCCTCAAACTATGGTCATCACCGGGAGTGGTCCCGATTATTGTCACTTTGGGGTTGCCGGATCATAACACATAGTAGGTGACTATAGACTTGCAATATAGGATCAAGAACACACATATATTCATGAAAACATAATAGGTTCAGATCTGAAATCATGGCACTCGGGCCCTAGTGACAAGCATTTAGCATAACAAAGTCATAGCAACATCAATCTCAGTACATAGTGGATACTAGGGATCAAACCCTAACAAAACTAACTCGATTACATGATAAATCTCATCCAACCCATCACCGTCCAGCAAGCCTACGATGGAATTACTCACGCACGGCGGTGAGCATCATGAAATTGGTGATGGAGGATGGTTGATGATGACGAGGGCGACGAATCCCCCTCTCCGGAGCCCCGTACGGACTCCAGATTAGCCCTCCCGAGAGGTTTTAGGGCTTGGCGGCGGCTCCATATCGTAAAACGCGATGATTTCTTCTCTCTGATTTTTTTCCTCTCTGAAAGCAGATATATAGAGTTAGAGTTGGCGTCGGAGGGTTTCCAGGGGGCCCATGAGGTAGGGGGCGCGCCCAGGAGGGGGGCGCGCCCCGCACCCTTGTGGAAAGGGTGTGGGCCCCCTGGTCTTCATCTTTGGCGAGGATTTATTATTATTTTTTCTAAGGTGTTCCGTGGAGTTTCAGGTCATTCCGAGAATATTTGTTTTCTGCACATAAAACAACACCATGGCAATTCTGCTGAAATCAGCGTCAGTCCGGGTTAGTTCCATTCAAATCATACAAGTTAGAGTCCAAAACAAGGGCAAAAGTGTTTGGAAAAGTAGATACGACGGAGACGTATCAACTCCCCCAAGCTTAAACCCTTGCTTGTCCTCAAGCAATTCAGTTGACAAACTGAAAGAAAGAAAAACTTTTACAAACTCTGTTTGCTCTTGTTGTTGTAACTATGTCAAACCAGCATTCAAGTTTTCAGCATATATCATAATTAACCACACTTTCAATAATTCTCAGGTCTCATAATTACTCATATCAATAGCATAACCAACTAGCGAGCCATAATAATTGTTGGGGGATATCGGCCTCCACGAGCACCTATGGGGACGGAGCCCCTTGTCGGTTCGGCGGGGGGCGGAGGTTGCACAAAGAGCAGATCGAGGCGACACACACACACACAACGATTTTACCCAGCTTCGGGCCGCATGGATGCGTAAAACCCTACTGCTGCTTGTCTGGTTGATTCGAGTTCTTGCTCTGGAGCGCAAGAAGCTACAGTAAGTTGGAGCTGGACGTAGACGAGGGTCAACTGTGTGTCCTTCTTCGGGTCTAGATCCCTCTCCTCCTCTAGGGTTCGATCTCCCTCTAGGGTCTCTCTCTCTCTCTAGGGTTCCCTCCCCTCTCTACGTGCGCATGGGCCTCCTTTTATATGCTAAGGGGTTTCCCACAGGTAGCGACGCAGGTGAGGGTAAAAATGGCAAGGAACTGTGTGAACAGTGGCCGCACAGTGCTATCGCACCTAACTCTGATGGCGGGGGACAAAGGCATTAAATGCCCCTCTGGATCGCCTGAACAGTGCCGAGTCGGACCGTTAGGGGCGCCTCCGCTTGCCACGGGGGCGACTCTGCCAACGTCGCATGCCATGCGCGTGCCCCAGGTTGCGCGGCGCCTCGCCACGTGTCTCCGGGGAAGCTCCAGAGTGACGCGTGGGCAGGCGAGCTGGAGCGCATGCCTGAGGTGGTGGTTCACCGCGGCAAGTGGCTTGCCGCGGTAGTTGCCTTGCCACACCTGAGAGCTTGCCGCTCGTCAGGCCTTGCCGGGGCGCGCGGCGCGCCGCGGCGGGCTTCTCTTGGGGTGCCTTGGCTTGGCCGTCCCGGCGAGCTCCTCCCGCCGGGGCCTTGGTGCTTCGGCTTAGTCGTCCCGGCAAGCTCCTCTTGCCGGGGCCTTGTCGCCTTGGCCCGGCAAGCTCCTCTTACCGGACCTCGCCTTCTCGCCCCGGCAAGCTCCTCTTGCCGGGGCCTGGTCTTCTAGGCTCGATCACTTGGCCTTCGTCCGGCCCAGAAAGGGCCGTGGAGACTCTTGTCGCTCCCCTGGCAGGCCTTGCCGCGGGACGCTACTACTGCCCGTGCACAAGTTCGGGGTACTAAGGTACCCCTACTTTAGTACACCGACAGGAGCCCCCGGGCCTGGGCCATACACGGTGCCGAGCGTTGTTGGGCCAGGCCCTAACAGTGCACGGGCACGCGTGGCCTGGGTTGCGCTGCTCCTTAACTCCGTGCTCGTCGCGCCCTCCCCAAGTGGCGCGCGCTTATCGCGACGTCGTGGGGGGCGAGGCGTGCGAGGCGTGCGTGACGTGGATGGCGTGCGCGGGGCTGAGGCCCGCAGGCATGCATCACGTCGGGCACGACTCCTTTATTTGGAAAGGCGAAGCGCCCGCCCCCATTTTCAAATGGGGGAGGGGGCGTGGAGGCGCGGCTTGGTGAACGAACGGGGTCGAGGCGCGGCTTTCGGGGCGCCCGTCCCCACGATCACGGGTGGGGAGAGGTCGCCTCATCCGTCGCCTCGGCCCTGCTCGCCTGCCACGCGTCCTCCATGCACTTGGGGTCGCGGTGGTGGAGGCGGAAAACCGGGCCGACGCGGGTTAATGTAGAGGGTCGGCCCCATCGCCTGCCCTTCCTCTGCTTTGATTGGTTGGGCGGGGCGGCCGAGCCCCCACTCCACCCCTTTATAAGGAGCGAAAGGGGGCGATGAGGGTCCGCACTCCTCCCTTCTTTCTTCTCTTAGATCCCTGGTCCCCTCTCCCCAACTGTCATGGAGAAAGGGAACCCTGGTCCCTCTTCGGTTGCGGCAAGAGTTGCGCCAGGCAGCGAGCCCCGCCTCCCCTTGCACCCGCGGCGGCGGAGCCAACCGTAAGGGGAAGGGGGAGGGGGCGAGGTCGTGGACGAGGCCGTGGACGGGGCCGAGGCGCTCGAGGCGGGCAGGACGGCGCGCCGGCCTCGCCTCCGCCGGCGGCTCCGTTTCCCCCGGCGGTTCATCTCGGGGACGACCCCTGTGAGTTCATCATCAGGCTGCGCCGGGCGCCTCGCCGTCGCCTCCGCCTCCCGGCTCCCTTCGCGGACGTCCTGGAGGCGGAACAACACGAGACGCTGAGACTACGCATGAGGGGCTGCGGGATCAGTGGTACGCGAGTCCACGTCGAATCCCGAGCCCCCGGCGTGATGTGTCTTGGCCGCGGGTGGAAGACGTTCGCCCGGATCCACAGCTTGACGGAGGGGTTCACCCTCCATTTTAAGCTGATGGAGGGCGATCTCCTCTCCGTCAAGGCCTTCGGGGACCTCGGCACCCGGGCCCAGTGCTGCGTGGATAGCTCCTCCGACAGCGAAGGCTCCTCCTCGAGCGAGAGTGGCGAGGAGGGGAGCGACAGCGACGACGAGGGGAGCGGCCGTCGGGATGACGGGTCCGACTAGGTGCCGGTCGCAGCTCCGCGTGGCATCGGCGGCCCCCATCGTCCGCGTCGCTGGCGCCGTGAACTCCCCGGGGTCGTCTCCTTGGGCGGCTGGTGTAGGGAGGCTGCGGAAGAGGAAGAGGGCGGGCGGCAAGGCCGCTGCCTCGTCTTCCAACTTCGCCCCAGACGCCGTCACCACCCCTGCTCGCGGCGACGACCACCGGGGTCTTCTCTCTGGCCCGGCAAGCTCCTCTTGCCGGGGCTTCGTCTTCTCGGGCGGCCGGAGTGGCGAGGCTGCGGAAGGGGAAGAGGCCGGCGGCAAGGCCGTCAACTCGGAGTACGAGGGCTAGATGCCCTCGACAGCGTGTTGATGTCCCGCCGCCTCCTTTTCGAGCTCCGCTTCCGGCGTCGCCGTCTCCATCCAGCCTCCGGAGCCCCCCGGGCGGAGCCCCGGATGCTCTCTTGGCGTCTTCTGCCACCCGTAGCTCGTCTAGGCGCCCCTTTTGCCCTTCTCGCCTCCTTGCCCTACCTCCTGAGGAGAGAGACAAGAAAGGGATTACGGGCACCTTATCTTTTTTTATCTTGTAAGCCCTCGGGCCTTAATTGTGTTTAAATCTTGTAATCCCATCCTTCATGTTTTTCATTCTCTCTGAACTGTACCTGAGTGGAATGTTTTTAATGAAAAGGGAGTGTTTGCCGGACCATTTGTCTCGCGGGTATATCTCGCGACAAGGAGCGAACCCTTTGCATCATTAAGATAGACACTTCCCCGCCCGGCAACGGACCCTGCCGTCTCCCCGCGCCTCTTGGCCCTCCTCACGCTCTTGGCGGAGGCAGGGAGAAGGCGGGTTCTGGCCCCTCGCTTCCTCTTCTTGCCGCCGCGGCTACTATCAGAAGCGGGCCCCGGGAACGCGCTCCGGGGTTTGTCGCTTAAGAGAGCACGGCAGCTTTTAGGAGGAAGCAAGGTTTTCGCATTCCGCAGCTCATGAGAGAGTGCATGATAAGGGATGTAAAGACTTATCTGAGGTTGCAGCCCCCGGCAACTCTGGCTTGCCGGGAGGCGGGTGCTGGCTCGTCCTTCTCCCCTTCTTCGTCCTTGAGCGGCCCGGCAAGGGTATGCAACTCCTGCGAGCCAAAGGGAAAGGACGGGAAAAAGACGCGGACTCGACCTCTAAGTTAGGGGTTAGCGACTGTTAGGCACTATCAACCCTAACCAAGGACGAGACTCGACTCAACATGCATGCTAAAACTTGGGGGGCCCCAGCGCGTTATTGCTGCCAGGGTCTGCGCCTGGCTTTGTACAAAGGATTACATGCGTCTGCGGCAAGACTTTTATACAAAGAGTTGGTTGCCGGACGGGGTCCGACAACCGCGCCTTACTGGTAAAACTTGCGAAGATGCTCAATGTTCCAGGAATTGCTCACCGGAGTACCATCTTCGGTCTCGAGGCGGACGGCACCGGGCCTCATGACTCGTTTCACCCGGTAAGGGCCTTCCCACTTCGGTGTCAACTTGTTGTGTATCTTGGCCGACTGAACGCGCCGAAGAACAAGGTCGCCTTCCTCGAGGCTCCGGGCTTTAACTTTGCGGCTATGATAGCGACACAGAGCTTGCTGGTAGCGAGCGGATCGCACAGCAGCTTGGAGACGATCCTCCTCGAGGAGCAGTGCGTCATCTTCACGCGACCGCTCTTGCTCAAGCTCATCATAAGCGAGCACTCGAGGTGACCCGTATACGAGTTCCGTGGGGGTAACTGCTTCTGCTCCGTAGACTAGAGCAAATGGTGTCTGGCCGGTGGCTCGATTTGGCGTCGTTCTGACCGACCAAAGAACCACCGGCAGCTCCTCGATCCAGTTCCGTCCGCGCTTGAGCAGCTTGTCAAAACTTCTGGTCTTGAGCCCGCGCAGTACCTCGGCGTTGGCCCTTTCCGCTTGATCGTTGCTCCGGGGATGAGCAACAGAAGCGAAGCAGACCTTGTTGACGAGGTTTTGGGTGTACTGCATGAAAGCGTGGCTTGTGAACTGCGTACCATTGTCGGTGATGATCCTGTTGGGGATCCCGAAGCGGCAAACAATCGACCTGAAGAATTTGATCGCGGACTGGGCGGTCACCTTCCTCACCGGTTCCACTTCTGGCCACTTTGTGAACTTGTCGATGGCAACGAACAAGTACTCAAAGCCCCCGACGGATCGGGGGAAGGGGCCGAGGATATCGAGCCCCCAGACCGAGAAGGGCCAGGACAAAGGGATCGTCTGGAGAGCTTGAGCTGGCTGGTGTATCTTCTTGGAGTGGAACTGGCACGCTTCACACTTGGTTACTTGTGCAGTTGCATCCTGGAGGGCTGTTGGCCAGTAGAACCCTTGCCGGAATGCTTTGCCGGCAAGTGCTCTGGCGCCGATGTGGTGTCCACACATGCCTCCGTGTATCTCCGCCAACAGCTTCTGTCCGTCTTCCTGGTGTATGCACTTCAATTTCACCCCGTTGCGTCCTCTTCTGTACAGTGCGCTGTCGACGAACTCGTACATACTGGACTGCCGGGCTACTCTTTCAGCTTCTTCTTGTTCTTCGGGAAGTTCTCCTGTCTGGAGGAAACGGACGATCTGCTGTGCCCACGTCGGAGCCTGTGGCTCGACGACGAGGACTAAAGGCATGTCGGCTGCTGCGGGAACATCAGCTTCTACGGCGAGGACTTGGGGCTCAGCCGGAGCTTGACGTTCCCCGGCAAGCTTGCCGGGGCATGGCTTGCCGGGAGCGCCTGCTTCGTCGAGGCAAACCCTGGGGCTTGCCGGAGCGGGCAGCTCCTCAGCACTCTTGGCGTCGATCTTGGGGACTCTCTTGGCGGCGGCTTCGGGAAGCTCTGCCGGGAGATAGTCGCCGGAGACCGATTTCCTCTTCTTGCTTGGCCCAGTCGATGGTGTCACGGATGGCCGAGTCAGCTTGAGCACAAAAGTCCCTGGTTCCACAGGTAGCTTTAGTGCGGCGCATTTTGACAGGCCGTCGGCGATGTCGTTCTCTGCTCTTGGAACGTATTCCATTTGCAGGCCGTCAAAGCGCTCTTCCAGCTTCCTCACTCCATCAACGTAAGCCTCCATCAACGGGCACTGGTAATCCTTGTTCACTTGGCGGACGACGAGCTGCGAGTCACCCCTGGCAATGAGCTTCTTGATCCCAAGTTCCGCCGCGATCCTGAGACCGGCGAGCAAACCTTCATACTCTGGCGTATTGTTGGTTGCTTGCTCCTTGGGAAAGTGCATCTGGACGACGTACTTGAGGTGCTCTCCGGTGGGCGCGATGAGCAGCACGCCGGCACCGGCGCCTTCCAGCGAAAAGGCACCATCAAAGTACATCAGCCACTCTTTGGTTGGTTCCTTGCCGGGGATGCTCGTCTCTGGAATTTCTTCGTCCGGCGCCGGCGTCCACTCTGCTATGAACTCTGCCAATGCTCTGCTCTGGATGGTCGATGTGCTCTCGAACTTGAGGCCAAAGCCCACTCGACAATCCTGCCTGTTGCTTCGGGATTCTGCAGTATCCTCTTAAGCGGAAAGCGAGTGACCACGGTGATCTCGTGTGCTTGGAAGTAATGGCGCAGCTTCCTCGAGGCCATGAGGAGGCCGGAGAGCAATTTTTGCACACCAGAGTACCTCGACCTAGCCCCCTGCAGGAGGGAACTGACGAAGTAAACTGGGCGCTGCACCATCCTCTTCCTCTGCACTTCCCCTTGCGCTTGCGCGGATCCGCCTTTGCCGGGGCCAGAGCTTGTCGGGGAAGCCCCCTGCTTGCCGTCGGACGCGCTTGCCGTGGTTGCTGGCTCGTCATCAGCTTCCCTCTCCGCAACTAACGCAGCACTAGCCACTTGATTGGTTGCCGCTAGGTAGAGCAGCAACTTCTCTTGCGGTCTAGGCGCGACAAGTATAGGAGCGGAGGACAGGTATTTCTTCAAGTCTTGCAGCGCAGCCTCCGCTTCCGGAGTCCATTTTACTGGACCTGCCTTTTTCAAGATTTTGAAAAATGGCAGGGCGCGTTCCGCAGACCTGGAAATAAACCTGCTGAGAGCCGCCACGCATCCGGCAAGTCTTCGCACGTCCTTGACACGCGTTGGTGCTTCAATCTGCTCGATGGCCTTGATCTTGTCGGGGTTGGCTTCTATCCCACGCTGAGACACGAAGAACCCGAGAAGCTTGCCGGAGGGAACTCCGAACACGCACTTCTCGGGGTTGAGCTTGAGGCTGATCTTGCGCAAGTTCGCAAAGGTTTCTTCCAAGTCTTGAACCAAGGTTGCCTTGTCTCTGCTCTTGACCACAATGTCGTCCATGTGGCCTCCACATTTTTGTGGATCTGTGGCTCGAAAGCAGTGTGGACAACCCTCGCGAACGTCGAGCCTGCGTTCTTCAGTCCAAAAGGCATCCGCACAAAACAGTACGTGCCGCATGGAGTGATGAACGCAGTCTTCTCTTCGTCTTCTTCAGCCATGAAGATCTGGTGGTACCCGGAGTAGGCGTCAAGGAATGAAAGCAGGTCGCATCCGGCCGTGGAGTCAACAATCTGGTCGATGCGCGGCAAGGGAAATGGATCTTTAGGGCAAGCTCTGTTGACATCGGTGAAATCGATGCAAAGCCTCCACTTCCCGTTTGCTTTGCGCACGACAACAGGATTGGCCAACCACGTCGGATGGAGCACGCCTCTGACGAGGCCTGCCGCTTCCAACTTCCTGATCTCCTCCGCGATAAACTCTTGGCGCTCCACCGCTTGTTTCCTGACCTTTTGCTTTATGGGTCGCGCATGAGGACAGACGGCGAGGTGGTGCTCAATCACTTCCCTGGGAACGCCGGGGATGTCAGATGGTTGCCAGGCAAACACATCGACATTCGCCCGCAGGAAAGCAACAAGCACGCCTTCCTATTTGGGGTCGAGAGTGGCACTGATGGTGAAGGTACCACCAGTGCCGTCCTCCTTGGCGGGCACCTTCTTGGTCGCTGGTGGAGCAGCCGTCGTCTCCTTGTGTTTACCGGCGGGGCTCGATGGTGCGTCCTCAACGGCAGCGCAGCGCTCCGAAGAGGCGCGCTTGCCGGAGTGGGCACCAGAGCATTCGCCGGGCTTGGCCTTCTTGCCGGCGGGGCTCGATGGCACGTCCTCGACGGCAGCGCAGCACTCCGAAAAGGCGCGCTTGCCAGAGTGGGCGCCAAAGCACTTGCCGGACTTGGTCTTCATGCCGGCGGGGCTCGATGGCACGTCCTCGACGGCAGCGCAGCACTCCATAGAGGCGCGCTTGCCGGAGTGGGTGCCAGAGCACTTGCCGGACTTCTTCTTTCCCCCGGAAGCTCCAGCGGCAAGCGGGCCACGGGTCGTTGCTGCTGTTGCGTCCCGGTATATTTGGTCGGCGCAGATAAGGGCATCCTTCTCGTCGCCGGGGACAGAAATGACGCTTATCGGGCCAGGCATCTTGAGCATGTTATACGCGTAGTGGGAGGCCGCCATGAACTTGGCGAGCGCTGGTCGGCCGAGGATCCCGTTGTAAGGCAACAAAAAGTTGGCGACGTCAAAGGTGACCTTCTCAGTCCTGAAATTCA
Source organism: Aegilops umbellulata (assembly GCA_032464435.1). Classification (NCBI taxonomy): domain Eukaryota; kingdom Viridiplantae; phylum Streptophyta; class Magnoliopsida; order Poales; family Poaceae; genus Aegilops; species Aegilops umbellulata. The sequence goes on along the minus strand of CP136056.1, from coordinate 327,255,478 downwards.
GCTCGCTGCCAAATGTCACCGGCAGCGTGATCTTTCCCTTCGGCTTGCTCCTTCCCGGGTTGATTCCTTGGAATGTGCCGGTTTCTTCGAGCTCGCTGTCGGGAACTTGGAGTCTCCGGAGGACAGCATAGGAGATCAGATTCAAGCCGGCCCCGCCGTCAACTAGCATCTTAGTGACCTTGAGGTTGCGGATTGTTGGGGAGACCAACATCGGCAAGCACCCGACCGCGGTTGTGCGATCAGGGTGGTCCTCAATGTCGAAGATGATAGGCGTGCTGGACCATCTCAGGGGTCTGCGTGACTCGATGGGTGGTTCTGCTGCATTGACCTCCCGCACCCACCGTTTAAGCTGGTGGTGGGAAATGTGCAGGGAGGCACCGCCGTCCACACACAAGACCTCAGTGGCTTTCTGAAACTCCTGCTCGCTGGTCTCGGGGTCTTCCATGCCTTCGTCGTCGTCATCGTCTTCGCTCTTGTCGCGCCCCCGGGGAGGTCTGTCTGCTTGCCGCTGCTTGTCCTTGCCGCGGCGCTCCCCCGGGCCGGGGCGCTTCGTGCCGGATCCCCCGCCACCTGCTTGGGCTCTCTCCTTGTCGCGTCGTGCGTACTCGGCCTTCTGCAGGTCGACGAGCCGCTCGACTTGCTTGCAACTCTGGAGGTCGTGGCCCCTGGTACGGTGGATCTTGCAGTACTTCTTGTCGGTACCGTCTCGCTTATCGGCAGCGGCCACCGCCCGGCAGTTGGCGCACCCGACAATCTCCTTGCCGGGGCCTCCCGCCTGGGCTTTCTTGGCGGAGCCCTCGCTGCCGGACTTCTCGACAACCAGTACCTCTGGGTTTTTCTTCTTTTTGCCATTCCGCCGCCGGCCTCTCCTTGCCGGGGCGGTACCTTCACTGTCTGATTCTCCTTCTCCAATACTTTCTCCGGGGAGCTTCCTCCCCTCCTCAGCGCGTGCACACTTGTCGGCCAGGGCGTAAAGCTCGCTGACCTCCTTGATTTTGCACATCGCCATCTCCTCCCGCATCCTGCGGTTACGCACGTTCTGGTGGAACGCGCTGATCACCGCGGCGGGGTGGACGTCTGGGATGTTGTAGTGCACACGGCTGAACCTCTGGATGAACTTGCGCAAAGGCTCCCCGTCCTTCTGAACAAGCAGATGAAGGTCGCTCGCCTGGCCATGGGGTTTGTGTCCGCCCGTGAAGGCGCCAACGAACTGATGGCATAGATCTGGCCAGGAGGAGATGGAGCTGTCCGGCAAGTGCATGAGCCAGGATCTGACGTTGGGCTTGAGTACCAGCGGGAAGTAGTTGGCAAGGATCTTATCGTCCCGTCCCCCGGCAGCCTGCACCGCAATGGTGTAGATGCTGAGGAACTCAGACGGATGCGACTTGCCGTCGTACTTCTCGGGCACGTCGGGCTTGAAGTTCTTTGTGCTGGGCCACTGGACTTGCCGCAGCTCACGGGTGAACGCGGGGCAGCCTACCGAATACGGCAGTTCGCCTGGTTCCCCCGGTGCGGGCATGTTTCCAGAGGGCTCAACGCGCTGGTCTGATTGACGCCGCGCCTCTCTTCTGCGCTCGATGCGGGTTCGAGCGTCTTCTTCCCTTCGTTCGTGAAGGACTTGGCGTTGGTCGTGGCGAGTTCGCGGGTTCGACGACGCGGTGGAGTCGTTGTCGAGGTGGGATCAGCGAGTCGGCGACCGCGGCTTCTGGGGCGGGGAGTGCACGGTGGTCGCACCCCCGCCATTCTTGGCGCCATCGGTTCTCGCCTGGGTGACTGGCCGCGGCTGCGACGCGCTGTGCTGCCGCGGAGTGTCGCCGTTGGCGAAACCGATGAGGCTCTGGATGGTTGCCCTCCAGTCGTTGAGCTTGTCCGCCGTTGGAGGGTAGTCTAGGAGCAGCTGAGCTCGCGCGAGAGCTTCCGCTGGGGTGGCGGGCAGAGGCGGCGTACGTCGCGAGGAGCGGGATGTGCTCGAACTCCTAACTATGTTAGAAGGAGCAGCACCCGGTCCAGGCAGCCGCGCGACGCTCGTTCCGGCACGCTGGATCGCATGCTGGTCCTGGGCGCCTTGGGACCCACCAGCACGGTCTGGGTCCAGCGAGCGTATGGTACCATGGGTACCATGATGCTGCTGGTTTCGCGCCTCCTGAGAGGGGCGCGGGGCGAGCTCGGACGTCGCGGGACCAAGAACTGGTTCCACGGCGCCCGTTCCTCCGCCGGCGTCCTCTCCACCACCCGTCTGCTCCATGGGCGGTGGGTTCGGCGCTGACGGACCGGTCGCCTCCGGAGCTTTCTTCTTTGGCGCCATGCCAGCGCAAACAATGAGAGTCTGGCTCGCGCGGATGCCGGACCTGGTTCACACAACCTCGACGCACCCCCTACCTGGCGTGCCAAAGATGTCGGGGGATATCGGCCTCCACGAGCACCTATGGGGACGGAGCCCCTTGTCGGTTCGGCGGGGGGCGGAGGTTGCACAAAGAGCAGATCGAGGCGACACACACACACACAACGATTTTACCCAGCTTCGGGCCGCATGGATGCGTAAAACCCTACTGCTGCTTGTCTGGTTGATTCGAGTTCTTGCTCTGGAGCGCAAGAAGCTACAGTAAGTTGGAGCTGGACGTAGACGAGGGTCTACTGTGTGTCCTTCTTCGGGTCTGGATCCCTCTCCTCCTCTAGGGTTCGATCTCCCTCTAGGGTCTCTCTCTCTAGGGTTCCCTCCCCTCTCTACGTGCGCATGGGCATCCTTTTATATGCTAAGGGGTTTCCCACAGGTAGCGACGCAGGTGAGGGTAAAAATGGCAAGGAACTGTGCGAACAGTGGCCGCACAGTGCTACCGCACCTAACTCTGACGGCGGGGGACAAAGGCATTAAATGCCCGTCTGGATCGCCTGAACAGTGCCGAGGCGGACCGTTAGGGGCGCCTCCGCTTGCCACGGGGGCGACTCTGCCAACGTCGCATGCCATGCGCGCGCCCCAGGTTGCGCGGCGCCTCGCCACGTGTCTCCGGGGAAGCTCCAGAGTGACGCGCGGGCAGGCGAGCTGGAGCGCATGCCTGAGGTGGTGGTTCGCCGCGGCAAGTGGCTTGCCGTGGTAGTTGCCTTTCCACACCTGAGAGCTTGCCGCTCGTCAGGCCTTGCCGGGGCGCGCGGCGCGCCGCGGCGGGCTTCTCTTGGGGTGCCTTGGCTTGGCCGTCCCGGCGAGCTCCTCTTGCCGGGGCCTTGTCGCCTTGGCCCGACAAGCTCCTCTTGCCGGACCTCGCCTTCTCGCTCCGGCAAGCTCCTCTTGCCGGGGCCTGGTCTTCTAGGCTTGATCACTTGGCCTTCGTCCGGCCCAGAAAGGGCCGTGGAGACTCTTGTCGCTCCCCTGGCAGGCCTTGCCGCGGGACGCTACTACTGCCCGTGCACAAGTTCGGGGTACTAAGGTACCCCTACTTTAGTACACCGACAATAATAAATCTCGGATGACAACACTTTCTCAAAACAATCATAATATGATATAACAAGATGGTATCTCGCTAGCCCTTTCTGAGACCGCAAAACATAAATGCAGAGCACCTTTAAAGATCAATGACTGACTAGACATTGTAATTCATGGTAAAAGAGATCCAATCATAGTCACACCCAATATAGATTAACAATGATGAATGCAAATGACAGATGTGCTCTCCAGCTAGTGCTTTTTCTAATAAGCGGGTGATGACTCAACATAAAAGTAAATGGATAAGCCCTTCGCAGAGGGAAGCAGGGATTTGTAGAGGTGCCAGAGCTCGGTTTTGAAATAGAGATAAATTACATTTTGAGCGGTATACTTTCATTGTCAAGATAGCAACTAAGAGATGGCGATATCTTCCATGCTAAACACATTATAGGCAGTTCCCAATCATAATGGTAAAGTTTATACTCCCCCTCCACCAACAAGCATCAATCCATGACTTGCTCGAAACAACGAGTGTCTTCAACATACATCAGGTCCCAGGGGAGTTTTGTTTGCAATTAATTTTGATTTAGTTTGCATAAAGCATGGGACTGGGCATCCCGGTGACCAGCCATTTTCTCGTGAGTGAGGAGCGGAGTCCACTCCTCTTGAGAATAACCCGCCTAACACGGTAGATAAGGACAACCTTGGTTGATACATGAGCTATCCGAGCATACAAAACAGAATATTTATTTGAAGGTTTAGAGTTTGGCACATACAAATTTACTTGGAACGGTAGGTAGATACCGCATATAGGAAGATATAGTGGACTCATCTGGAATAACTTTGGGGTTTAAGGGATTGGATGCACAAGCAGTATTCCCGCTTAGTACAGGTAAAGGCTAGCAAAAGACTGGGAAGCGACCAACTAGAGAGCGACAGCAGCCATGTACATGCATTAAAATTAATAAACATTGGATGCAAGCATGAGTAGGATATAATCCACCATGAACATAAATATCGTGAAGGCTATGTTGATTTGTTTCAACTACATGCGTGAACATGTGCCAAGTCAAGTCACTTAAATCATTCAAAGGAGGATACCACCCCATCATACCACATCATAATCATCTCAATAGCATGTTGGCACACAAGGAAAATCATTATAAATCATAGCTAAGCAAGCATGGCACAAGCAACTATGATCTCTAATTGTCATTGCAAACATGTTTATTCATAATAAGCTGAATCAAGAACAACGGGCTCATCATATTTACAAAAACAAAAGAGGTCGAGTTCATACCAGCTTTTCTCATCTCAGTCAGTCCATCATATATGTCATCATAATTGCCTTTCACTTGCACGGCCGAACGGTGTGAATAATAATAAGAGTGCACGTGCATTGGACTAAGCTAGAATCTGCGAGCATTCAATAAAGAGGAGAAGACAAGGTAATATGGCTCTGGGTTAAATCAACAATAATGCATATAAGAGCCACTTCAACCATTTAATCATGGTCTTCTCCTGTCGAACCCCAAAGAAAAGAAAAGGAAATAAAAACTATTTACATGGGAAAGCTCCCAACAAGCAAAAGAAGAACGGGAAGTATTTTTGGGTTTTCTTTTTAATTACTACTACTACAGTAGAAAAGTAAACTACTACTAATTTTTTTGGTTTTTCTTAAGGTTTAACAAGCACACAAGAACAAAGCAGGAAAAAGAAAATAAACTAGCATGGATATTACAGTGAAAGAGTATGAGCACCGACATCTAGCAGCGAGTGTGTGTGAACATAATTGTAATGTCGGTGAGAAATACGTACTCCCCCAAGCTTAGGCTTTTGGCCTAAGTTGGTCTATTGCCAGGGATAGCCTGGCGGATACCCGTAGGTGTAGCTGGGGTCGTACTGCGACGAAGAATAGTTTGGAACATACTGTGATGAAGAAGAGGACTCTGACTGCCACTGACTGACAGTCGTCTCTGGATCCCAAAAATAATCAGATTGTCGTGGAGGCTCATCTTGTGGTTCCGGTTCCGGGGCTGGTTCAGGGTTCTTGTAAGCTTGGACAGCAGCCCACGTAACAAGATAGGGTCCTTAAAAATTAATCAAAGAAGGAGCAGGCAACATAATAGTTTCAGGATAATGTTTATCAAAGTATAACTTGTATTTGAGCTCTCCATTCCTGTCCTTAACAAGAAAATCATGGGCTATCATGCTCTTATAATCTAGATAAGCATTAGGCAGCAATTTTCTTCTTTCTCATAATGCCTAATAGCTATGTTAAAGTGTGCGGAAAGACTAGAAGCATAAATGCCTCCAAAGATGGGGCCTTTAGTACGGTTAAGACTTAACCGCCTAGCAACAATTCTGCCCATACTGACAGTGTTGTCATGGTACAAACCATGGAACAAAATGATAAAATCAGGAATGCTAAAGTTCCCACAGTTCCCACGACCTATCAGGCATCTACTAGCAAATAAAGCAAAATAGCGTAACACAGGAAAATGTATGCTAGTGATCCTCGCATCAGAAACCTTCCTGGTTTCTCCCATAGAGATTAGTTTAATAAATGGTTCCAACTCCTTACTGGGTGGTTCGTCTAAAGTACCCTCAGGGGGTATGTTGCAGATTGTGCAAAATTCAGACAATGGCATTTTCTTCACAACGTCATATAAATGAAACTCTACTTGAGGAGGTGATTCCTTAGGGTAAAAGTAGAAGTTTTGCACAAAAGTATTTGTGAGTAAGAGATACTGTGGACGTTGGTCGCGGACGAAGTCGGTGAGGCCAACATTGTCAATCAATGAATAGAAATCCTCATAAATCCCGGCCTCTCTCAAGAAATTATCAAAAGGCCATTCACACGGCCGGACTTCCGCGGTGCGAGGCAAATTATATTTGGGCCTCCGAGCTTCTTCATCTTGTTTATCCTTTGAGCTTCGGCTCGATGAGCCCCTCAAAAGTCTCCTCATTATTTCTGAAATAATCTGAAATTTTTAGTAACTTCAAACAAAAGTGAACCAACTTGAATAAAACTGATAGCAACTACTCCTACAAGTGCCTAGAGCCTACATTAAGCATTAGAACTACTTGGAACCATATAAATTTGACATGCTAGCTCAAGAACATGGTCACCTATGCAGCACAAATTTGCAAAGAATAAAGCATTAGAACAAAAACTAATTGGACCAATGGAGGAGTCACATACCTAGGAACAATCTCCCCAAGCAGTTTTGCGAGAGGTGCTTTGAGCAAGGAGATCGAAAATCACAGCAAAAGTGGCTGTAACTCGTGCTTGAGTTGGTTTTTCGGGTTTGTGTGAGGCCGAGGAATAAGATAGTGCTGGGATAAGTGGAGGAGGGCCACCATGGGCCCATGAGGCAGGGGGCGCGCCCACCACCCTCGTGGCCAGGTGGCAGCTCCTCTCGCAGTAATTTTTGCACAGTAAATCCTCAAATATTCCTGAAAAAATCATATTAAATTGGCATGGCATTATGAGGACTTCTATTTTTGGATATTTTTATATTGCACGGATAAGTCAGAAAACACACACAAAAATATTATTTTTACTTTATTTCTACTAAATTACAGAAAGTATAAAGAGGGTACAGAAGTTTGTGCTTCTAGTTTCATCCATCTCATGCTCATCAAAAAGAATCCACTAACAAGGTTGATCAAGTCTTGTTAACAAACTCATTCCAATAATCATGAAACCGGAGAAATTTCGAATAACACTAAGTTACCTCAACGGGGATATGCACATCCCCTATAATAAGTATATCATTTTTTTTCTGACCATAGGAAGAGGAAATTCAAAACCTCCAAATTTATCGATGGAATTTTTACAATGGAGTTGATACTATGAAATTGAGGTTGTTTCCTCGAAAAGTGTACCGTATGCTCATTAGCATTAACATGAAAAGTGACATTGCCTTTGTTGCAATCAAAAACAGCCCCTGCAGTGTTAAGAAAAGGTCTTCCAAGAATAATAGACATACTATTATCCTCGGGGATATCAAGAATAACAAAGTCCGTTAAAATAGTAACGTTTGCAACCACAACAGGCACGTCCTCGCAAATACCGACAGGTATAGCCGTTGATTTATCAGCCATTTGCAAAGATATTTCAGTAGGTGTCAACTTACTCAAGTCAAGTCTACGATATAAAGAGAGAGGCATAACACTAACACCGGCTCCAAGATCACATAAAGCAGTTTTAATATAATTTCCTTTAATGGAGCAAGGTATAGTAGGTACTCCGGGATCTCCAAGTTTCTTTGGTATTCCACCCTTAAAAGTATAATTAGCAAGCATGGTGGAAATTTCAGCTTCCGGTATCTTTCTTTTATTAGTAATGATATCCTTCATATATTTAGCATAAGGATTTGTTTTGAGCACATCGGTTAATCGCATACATAAAAAGATAGGTCTAATCATTTCAGCAAAGCGCTCAAAATCCTCATCATCCTTTTTCTTGGATGGCTTAGGAGGAAAGGGCATGGGTTTCTGAACCCATGGTTCTCTTTCTTTACCGTGTTTCCTAGCAACAAATTCTCTTTTATCATAACGTTGATTCTTTGATTGTGGGTTATCAAGATCAACAGCACGTTCAATTTCTACATCATTATCATTACTAGGTTGAGCATCATCATGAACATCATCATTAATATTCTCACTAGATTCATGTTCATTACTAGATTGTGTTTCAGCATCAGACATAGTTATATCATTTGGATTATCAGGTGGTTCAGCAATAGCTTCACTAGAAGTTTGCACAGTTCTATCATTTTTCTTTTTCTTCTTTTTAGAAGAACTAGGTGCATCAATATTGTTTTTCTGAGAATCTTGCTCGATTCTCTTAGGGTGGCCTTCAGGATACAAAGGTTCCTGAGTCATTCTACCAGTTCTAGTAGCCACTCTAACAGCATAATCATTTTTCTTACTATTCATTTCATCAAGCACTTCTTTCTGAGCTTTAAGTACTTGTTATATTTGAGTGGTAACCATATAAGCATGTTTGCTAACAAGTTTAAGTTCACCTTTAATATTAGCCATATAATCACCCAAGCGTCTAATCTTATAAGCATTTTCTTTTAATTGTCTACCAAAATAAGCATTGAAGTCGTCTTGCTTAAACACAAAGTTATCAAACTCATCCAAGCACTGACTAGCAATTTTAGTAGGAGGGACTTCAGCTTTATCGTATCTATAGAGAGAATTTACCTTTACTACCTGTGTCGGGATATCGGGAGGTTCTTCAATAAATAAAGGATTAAGATCATATACTTCTTCAACAGGCGGTAGATTAAGACCATGTATTTCTTCAATAGGAGGTAAATTTTTAACATCTTCAGCTTTAATACCTTTTTCTTTCATAGATTTCTTTGCCTCTTGCATATCTTCGGGACTGAGAAATAGAACACCTCTCTTCTTCGGAGTTGGTTTAGGAATAGGATCATTAATTGGAGCGGGGGCTGGCTCAGGAGGTGCCCAATTATTTTCATTTGTCAACATATTGTTCAATAGAATTTCAGCTTCATTCGGTGTCCTTTCCCTGAAAAGAGAACCAGCACAACTATCCAGGTAATCTCTGGAAGCATCGGTTAGTCCATTATAAAAGATATCAAGTATTTCAGGTTTCTTGAGAGGATGATCAGGCAATGCATTAAGTAACTTGAGAATCCTCCCCCAAGCTTGTGGGAGACTCTCTTCTTTAATTTGCACAAAGTTGTATATTTCCCTCAAAGCAGCTTGTTTCTTATGAGCGGGGAAATATTTAGCAGAGAAGTAATAAATCATATCCTGGGGACTACGCACACAAACAGGATCAAGAGAATTAAACCATATCTTAGCATCACCCTTTAATGAGAACGGAAATATTTTGAGTATATAAAAGTAACGCAATCTCTCATCTTTAGTGAACAGGGCAGCTATATCATTTAACTTAGTAAGATGTGCCACAACAGTTTTAGATTCATAGCCATAAAAAGGATCGGATTCAACCAAAGTAATTATATTAGGATCAACAGAGAATTCATAATCCTTATCAGGAACACATATAGGTGAAGTTGCAAAAGCAGGATCAGGTTTCATTTTATCTCTAAGCGATTCTTTGCTCCATTTAATCAATAGCCTCTTAAGCTCATATCTATCTTTGCAGGCTAAAATAGCTAAAGTAGAATATTTATCAAAAAGGTAACCTTCAAGAATAACAGGCATATTTTCATCATCACTATCATCATCGTATTCAGATTCATCAATTTCTCTTTCTCTAGCCTTAGCAATTTGTTCTTCAAGAAATTCACTTAGGGGCACCGTAGTATCAGGCATAGAAGCAGTTTCATCATAAGTATCATGCATAGCAGAAGTGGCATCATAAAAAACATGCGACATATCGGAACGAATAGCAGAAGCAGGTTTAGGTGTCGCTAGCTTACTCATAACAGAAGGTGAATCAAGTGCAGAGCTAGATGGCAGTTCCTTACCTCTCCTCGTAGTGAGGGATAAATTGTTGTCTTAGCGTCTTTCAAGTTCTTCATAGTGTCCAGCAGATATAAATCCCAAGTGACTTAAAGAATAGAGCTATGTTCCCCGGCAACGGCACCAGAAAAAGGTCTTGATAACCCACAAGTATAGGGGATCGCAACAGTTTTCGAGGGTAGAGTATTTAACCCAAATTTGTTGATTCGACACAAGGGGAGCCAAAGAATATTCTCAAGTATTAGCAGCTGAGTTGTCAATTCAACCACACCTGGAAACTTAGTATCTGCAGCAAAGTGTTTAGTAATACAGTAATATGATAGTGGTGGTAACAGCAACAAAGTAAAGACAGTAAAAGTAATGTTTTTGGTATTTTTGTAGTGATTGTAACAGTAGTAGCGGGAAAGTAAATAAGAGGAAACCAGTATATGGAAAACTCGTAGGCACCAGATTAGCGATGGATAATTATGCCGGATGCGGTTCATCATGTAACAGTCATAACATAGGGTGACACAGAACTAGCTCCAATTCATCAATGTAATGTAGGCATGTATTCCGTATATAGTCATACGTCCTTATGGAAAAGAACTTGCATGACATCTTTTGTCCTACCCTCCCATGGCAGCGGGGTCCTATTGGAAACTAAGGGATATTAAGGCCTCCATTTAATAGAGAACCGGAACAAAGCATTAGCACATAGTGAATACATGAACTCCTCAAACTATGGTCATCACCGGGAGTGGTCCCGATTATTGTCACTTCGGGGTTGCCGAATCATAACACATAGTAGGTGACTATAGACTTGCAAGATAGGATCAAGAACACACATATATTCATGAAAACATAATAGGTTCAGATCTGAAATCATGGCACTCGGGCCCTAGTGACAAGCATTAAGCATAGCATAGTCTTAGCAACATCAATCTCAGAACATAGTGGATACTAGGGATCAAACCCTAACAAAACTAACTCGATTACATGATAAATCTCATCCAACCCATCACCGTCCAGCAAGCCTACGATGGAATTACTCACGCACAGCGGTGAGCATCATGAAATTGGTGATGGAGGATGGTTGATGATGACGACGGCGACGAATCCCCCTCTCCGGAGCCCCGAACGGACTCCAGATCAGCCCTCCCGAGAGGTTTTAGGGCTTGGCGGCGGCTCCGTATCGTAAAACGCGATGATTTCTTCTCTCTGATTTTTTTCTCTCCGAAAGCAGATATATAGAGTTGGAGTTGGCGTCGGAGGGTTTCCAGGGGGCCCACGAGGTGCCCAGGAGGGGGGGCGCCCCCCACCCTCGTGGACAGGGTGTGGGCCCCCTGGTCTTCATCTTTGGCGAGGATTTTTTATTATGTTTTCTAAGGTGTTCCGTGGAGTTTCAGGTCATTCCGAGAATATTTGTTTTCTGCACATAAAACAACACCATGGCAATTCTGCTGAAAACAGCGTCAGTCCGGGTTAGTTCCATTCAAATCTTACAAGTTAGAGTCCAAAACAAGGGCAAAAGTGTTTGGAAAAGTAGATACGACGGAGACGTATCAGGCTGCTGTCCGGACTGCTCAACACCACCAGCGGTGCGCCGGAGGTGCCTGCTGGGGGCTGGCCACTCGTCGAAATCCTGGCCCTCTTCACCCTTTGGGCCAGCATCTCCACATCCCTGCAAGGTGAAGATGATTCAGGATAGGCGACACTGTTTGAGGAAATGGGGAAGACAAAAGGGAGAAGAAAAGCTTACTATTCCTCCTCCTCCTCCTCCTCCTCCTCTGCTGCCTTCCTCTTCCTCCTTGGGCTGAGGGATCCTAAGTCGAAGGTGACCCCTGTGTCAACGTTTGCCGGCGGGGGGAAAGCAGCAGCGTGTGAATGTGCTTAGACGAAGAAGAAGTGGATGCCTTCTTCTTCGCCACCGCGGCCTTCACCACTTTCTTCGCCGCCGCGGCCCTCGTCTGGCGCGCGGACATCTCCTGGGCCTGCCGCGGTTGTGCGGCCCTGCCGGGCCGGACCGGCTCGCCGGAAGAGGCCCGCCGCAGGACTCGCTCTTTTCCCGTGACCGGAGGGTCGATGGCCGCGGTCTCCTCCTCCTCGGCCTCCTCCTCCGACGACTCGTCGACCATGTCTTCGACGAGAGGGGCCCCGGTGCTTGCGCTGCTGGCCTCCCCAGCGGCCGCCACCCACTGGGCGAGCTCCTTCTCCTCCGCCTCCGCCGGAGCCTTGTCCTCCACGCCACCGGCACTGCCGACCTCCTTGGCGAGTTCCGCCTCCGCCGCCCTGGCGGCAATGTAATCCAGCTCCATCTGGGAGGTATCCTGGACGAGCCGCGGCTCGGCGGTGACATACCCCTCGTGCAGGGTGTCGAAGAACTCCTGCACTTGGATATCCTCCGGCTCAACCTAGCTCGGGTCAAGGCCATGCGCGTTGAAATCCGGCATCATGGCGATGATGTCGGTCCGGTGAGAGTTGTTGCTCAGCGGGACCACTCCCACCGACAACCTGAACAGGGGCCCCTTGGCGACCTTGCCGGCCTTCACGGCAACCCTCGCAGCCTTGCCGGATCGCTCGACCTCGCTGTCGCAGTTCATGTCAAGCTGGAAGAGCCGTTGGCAGAGATGGGCGTGCCTCATCACCGTAAGGTTGTGGTCGAGGCCGGGGCGCAGCCTCATGATGTCGGCAGCATTCGTGAAGAGCCAGGCCGACCTCCCCTTGTTGTGCAGTGGAGCAATCCGGCGGCGGATGAAGTCCGCCACGATCATCTCGAGGGTGAGCCCGGCCTCGGTGAGCCGAAGGATCCTGGTGGTGGCGATCGTGAGCTTCTCGTCGTTGACGTCGACATCGCTCCAGTCGTTCCTGTGGACCGGCGGCGCCCGGCGAACCTCGCAGAATGCCGGCGGATCCTTCTCTTCAATCCAGCACCACCGGACCCGCCATTCTTCCCACCTCTCCTTCATGGCGCCCTCTGGGTACGCCCCCTTGGCCCTTGGGATCCAGGTGACGCAACCGGAGATGGTGCCCCCCGGTTGGATCCGAGGGAAGAAGTAGTGGCGGAAGAGTGCCGTGTTGGGATGCACCTCGGCAAAGCCCTCGCAGAGGTGCGAGAAAAGAGCCATGCACGCCATGTCATTCGGAGTAAAATCCAAAAGGTGGAAGCTGTAGGTGTGCATTATGTCGTTGAAAAAATCAGAGAAGGGGGGACAGAGCCCGCAGGAGAAGTAGTCAACAAAGAAAGGGTACCGATTTGGGGCGGCCTCGGCGCAGTTGGCAAGGATGACGCGCGTGGCTGGATGCCCCATCGTCTCTCCCCCCATCTTCACCCCCCACAGAGGTTTGAAGGACTCCCGGAGCTCGAACACGTCGACCGTCGAGGGAAAGTAGGCGAGCTGCATCCGTCGCGCCACCTGCTCACTCTCTAGCTGCTCCGTCGCTCCGGCATCTTTGGTCACTCCCTTGCCCATGGCGGATTTGGTCGCCATGGCGACTGCGAGAGGCAAGGGGGCGAAGGATGGCGAAAGCATAGCGGCGGAGGGCGAAGACAAGAGCACAAGAAGGAGGAAGAAAGGGGGCGGCAGCTCTGAGATTGGAGAAAACGTAGGGAAGGGGCAAAGTGAGCAGCGCGCCCGCGGTCATTCCTTTTTATGGGGAAGGCGCGGGACGCCTCCTTTCCCATTAACCGCGATGTGACGCAAGTGTGCGGGAAACGCCCCGCGCATGCCCCCCACGTCACACACGACCTCCCCCACATCGCGCGGGTCGTGGGGAAGCGCACCAGACGGAAAATTACTACGGTAAAAAACCGCCCCGCCTGCCCGCGCACCATTTTGGGCCTGGCCCAACAACGCGTCGTGCCTATGTGTGGCCCAGGCCCGGGGGCTCCTGTCGGTGTACTAAAGTAGGGACACTCCTTTGTACCCCTTACTTGTGCGCGGGCAGTCTGAACCACGAGCCACAGCCGCACTTAGCAGGGCAGAGGGAGGAGTCAAAGCCGCAAGATGGTCAAAGCAACGTCGAGACCAGAGACATAAAGGGCAAGCAGGCGAGGTGGGTTCCCCTGGCAAAACCCTTGCCGAGGCGACCCCACGGCCCCGACAAGGACCTTGCCGGGGCAGCTTGCCCAATGTCAATAGAGCGAGCCACCCTTGAGCCCACGGGTTCCAACCCAACCAACTACCTTGGACCCAAGGCTCGGGAGGCGCCTCTAAGGTGGCATGCAGATCTTCGACAAGATCATAAACACATGAGATCAGATGAGGATCAGAAGACGGCGACCCTTGGCGAGACCCTAGCTGAGGGAATCCACAAGGCCCCCGGCAAGCGCCTTGCCGGGGATGACTGCGCGCCACGGCAAGACCCTTGCCGGGGCCCCGGCAAGGCCCTTACCAAGGACGTCAACAGGGCCACAGCCAGGCCCGCACCAGCCAAGTTTCCACCGCCACTAGCATGCAGCTACCAGCCCGGCCAGCTGAGCAGGCACCTGCGTGGCTACATGCAACTTCCAGGCAAGATCACCAAGCGCCTGCGTGGTGGCATGCGGATCCTCGTGAAGACCCTACCACCACGCCACCTCAGCTGCCTGCCTGCCTACATGGCGCTGCATGCATCGCTGGCCAGGGCGCGTGTCGAAGCGAGGAGGAGCGGCGACGGACGGGACGGGCCTCGTTCCCGTCCTCGATAAAGCTAAGGGACACCTAAGCAACGCATTAAATGCGTCTTGTCCTGTAACACGGGCGATAAGCCCGTAATACTGTAGACCTTTCCACCTTCTGTGTGCCACTGTGGCAGCCCCTTCCGACTATAAAAGGAGGCCCATCGCATACTGGAGAGGGATTTGGCTCTTTGGAACAGCACAGCCATCGTAGCTAGTTCGGGAGCTCAAGAACACCCAATACATCCACCAAAGCAGGACTAGGGTTTTAGGCATCCTCGCGGCCCGAACCTGGGTAAACGATCCTTGTGCTGACTGTTAATCCCGCTCTCCTCGCAACCCCGCGCCCCGGCAACCATAGTAGGGATTCTTGTGATCCCATAGGTGCCATTTCCCACCGACATCTGGCACCCTGCCGGAGGGGGGATCCCTCACCGGTGGCCATCTTCATCATCCTGGCGCTCTCCATGATGAGGAGGGAGTAGTTCACCCTCGGGGCTGAGGGCATGTACCAGTAGCTATGTGTTTGATCTCTCTCTCTCTCTCTCTCTCTCTCTCTCTCTCTCTCTCTTGTGTTCTTGATTTGGCACGATCTTGATGTATTGCGAGCTTTGCTATTATAGTTGGATCTTATGATGTTTCTCCCCCTCTACTCTCTTGTAATGGATTGAGTTTTCCCTTTGAAGTTATCTAATCGAATTGAGTCTTTAAGGATTTGAGAACACTTGATGTATGTCTTGCATGTGCTTATCTGTGGTGACAATGGGATATTCACGTGATCTACTTGATGTATGTTTTGGTGATCAACTTGTGGGTTCAGTGACCTTGTGAACTTATGCATAGGGGTTGGCACACGTTTTCGTCTCGACTCTCCGGTAGAAACTTTGGGGCACTCTTTGAAGTTCTTTGTGTTGGTTGAATAGATGAATATGAGATTGTGTGATGTATATCGTATAATCATACCCGCGGATACTTGTGGTGACATTGGAGTATCTAGGTGACATTAGGGTTTTGGTTGATTTGTATCTTAAGGTGTTATTCTAGTACGAACTCTAGGATAGATCGAACGGAAAAAATAGCTTCGTGCTATTTTACTATGTAATCTTGAATAAATTGATCAGAAAGAATAACTTTGAGGTGGTTTCGTACCCTACAATAATCTCTTCGTTTTTTCTCCGCTATTAGTGACTTTGGAGTGACTCTTTGTTGCATGTTGAGGATAGTTATATGATCCAATTATGTTATTATTGTTTAGAGAACTTGCACTAGTGAAAGTATAAACCCTAGGCCTTGTTTCCTAGCATTGGAATACCATTTGTGCTCACTTTTATCATTAGTTACTTTGCTGTTTTCATAATTTCATATTACAAAAACCTATATCTACCATCCATATTGCACTTGTATCACCATCTCTTCGCCGAACTAGTGCACCTATACAATTTACCATTGTATTGGGTGTGTTGGGGACACAAGAGACTCTTTGTTATTTGATTGCAGGGTTGTTTGAGAGAGACCATCTTCATCCTACGCCTCCCACGGATTGATAAACCTTAGGTCATCCACTTGAGGGAAATTTGCTACTGTCCTACAAACCTCTGCACTTTGAGGCCCAACAACGTCTACAAGAAGAAGGTTGCATAGTACACATCACCGAACCTCTGTGGTGCGAGGGAGATTATATTTGGGCTTTTTATCCTCTTTACTTTGCTTATCCTTCGAGCTTCGGCTCAAAGAACCCCTTAAAAATCTCTTCATCATTTTTTGAAAATTTCTGAAATTTTTAGTAACTCAAAATAAAAGTGAACCAAAGTCAACAAAATTGATAGCAACTACTCCCACAAGTGCCTAGAGACTATATCATGCATTAGAACTACTTGGGACCAAATAAATTTGACATGCAAGCTCAAGAATAGGGTCACCTAGGCAGTAAAAATTTGTAATGAATAAAGCACTTGAAACAAACTAATTGGACCATTGAGGAGTCACATACCGAAGAACAATCCCCCAAAGCAGTTTTGTGAGTGGAGCTTTGAGCAAGGAGATCGAAAACGACAGCAAGATGAGCTAGAACTCGTGCTTGAGCTGGTTGGTGATTTTTTTGGGAGGAAGAAGAAGTTTGTGGGTGCTGGAATAAGTGGAGGGGGGCCACCAGGGGCCCACAAGGCAGGGGCGCGCCCCAGGGGGGTTGGCACGCCCTGGACCCTCGTGGCCAGGTGCTGGCTCCCCATGATGTGTTCTCAGTGCCAAATATTCTCAAATAATCTAGAAAAAATCATATTTCATTTTCAGGGCATTTGGACAACTTCTATTTTCGGGGTATTTTTATTGCAAGGATAATTCAGAAAATAGACAAAAAATACTATTTTTGCTTTATTTAATCTAAATAACAGAAAGTAAAAGGAGAGTACAGAAGGTTGTGCTTTCTAACTTCATCCATCTCATGCTCATCAAAAGGAATCCACTAACAAGGTTGATCAAGTCTTGTTAACAAACTCTTTTCGAATAACATGGAACCGGAGAAATTCCGAATAACACTAGGTTACCTCAACGGGAATATGTATGTCCCCAACAATAAGAATATCATATTTCTTCTTGACAGTAGGAAGAGGAAATTCAAAACCTCAAATAGTAATAGTTGGAATTTTTCCAATAGAATTTATACTGTGGACTTGAGGTTGTTTCCTCGGAAAGTGTACAGTATGCTCGTTCCCATTAACATGAAAAGTGACATTGCAGGTATGGCGGTAGATTTATCAGCCATTTGCAAAGATATTTTGGTAGGTGTTAACTTATTTAGTTCAAGTCTACGATATAAAGAGAGAGGCATAACACTAACACCGGCTCCAAGATCACATAAAGCAGTTTTAACATAGTTTCTTTTAATGGAGCATGGTGTAGTTCGTACTCCTGGATCTCCTAGTTTCTTTGGTATTCCACCCTTAAAAGTATAATTAGCAAGCATGGTGGAAATTTCAGCTTCCGGTATCTTTCTTTTATTTGTAACGATATCTTTCATGTACTTAGCATAAGGATTCATTTTAAGCATATCAGTAAAATGCATACGTAAAAAGATAGGTCTAATCATTTCAACAAAGCGCTCAAAATCCTCATCATCCTTTTTCTTGGATGGTTTAGGAGGAAAAGGCATGGGTTTCTGAACCCATGGTTCTCTTTCTTTACCGTGCTTCCTAGCAACAAAGTCTCTCTTACCATAACGTTGATTCTTTGATTGTGGGTTATCAAGATCAACAGCAGGTTCAACCTCTACATCATTATTATTGCTAGGTTGAGCATCAACATGAACATTATCATTAACATTATCACTAGGTTCATGTTCATCACCAGATTGTGGTTCAGCATCAGAAAAAGAAATATCATTGGGATGCTCAGGTGTGTCAACAACAGGTTCACTACAAGCATGCAAAGTCCTATCATTTTTATTCTTCTTCTTTTTAGAAGGACTAGGTGCATCAACATTAGTTCTCTGAGAATCTTGCTCAATTCTCTTAGGGTGGCCCTCAGGATACAAAGGTTCCTGAGTCATTCTACCACCTCTAGTCACAACTCTAACAACATTATCATTTTTCTTATTATTTAATTCATTGAGCAAATCATTTTGAGCTTTAAGCACTCGTTCTACTTGAGTGGTAAACATAGAAGCATGTTTACTAATAAGTTTAAGTTCACCTTTAATTCTAGACATATAATCACTCAAGTGTTCAATCATATAAGCATTTCTTTTCAATTGTCTACCAACATAAGTGTTGAAGTTTTCTTATTTAACAATAAAATTATCAAACTCATCTAAGCATTGGCTAGCAGACTTATAACGAGGAATTTACCTTCATCAAATCTATATAGAGAATTTACCTTTACTACCTGTGTCGGGTTATCAAGTCCATTTATTTCTTCAATAGGTGGTAAATTCTTAACATCTTCAACTTTAATACCCTTTTCTTTCATAGATTTCTTTGCCTCTTACATATCTTCAGGACTGAGAAATAGAATACCCGTTTTCTTTGGAGTTGGCTTAGGAGTTGGTTCAGGAAGTGTCAATTGTTTTCATTAGTCAACATATTATTAATAGCAATTCAGCTTGATCAACAGTTCTTTCCCTGAAAACACAACCAGCACAACTATCTAGGTGGTCTCTGGAAGCATCGGTTAGTCCATTATAAAAGATATCAAGTACTTCATTTTTCTTGAGAGGATGATCAGGCAAAGCATTCATTAATCGAAGAAGCCTCCCCCAAGCTTGCGGGAGACTCTCTTCTTCAATTTGCACAAAATTAAATATTTCCCTTAAGACAACTTGTTTCTTATGAGCGGGGAAATATTTAGCAGAAAAGTAATAAATCATATCCTGGGGACTACGCACACAACAAGGATCAAGAGAATTAAACCATACTTTAGCATCCCTTTAATGAGAATGGAAATAACTTAAGGATATAGTGGTAACTAACTATTTCCTTGTGAGTGAATAGGGTGGCTATATCATTCAATTTAGTAAGATGTGCCACAACAGTTTCAGATTCATAGCCATAAAAAGGATCAGATTCAACCAAAGTAATTATCTCAGGATCGACAGAGAAATCATAATCCTTATCAGTAATACAGATAGGTGAAGTAGCAAAAGCAGGGTCATATTTCATTCTAGCATTCAGAGACTTTTCTTTCAGCTTAGCTAATAATTTTTTAAGATCAGTTCTATCATTGCAAGCAAGAAAATCTCTAGCAGTTTCTTCATCCATAACATAACCCTCAGGCACAACAGGCAATTCATATCTAGGGGGAGAATCTTCATCATCACTTTTATCAGTATTATCAGTTTCAATAATTTCATTCTCTCTAGCCCTAGCAAGTTGTTCATCAAGAAATTCACCTAATGGCACAGTATTATCAAGCATAGAAGTAGTTTCATCATAAGTATCATGCATAACAGAAGTGGAATCATCAATAACATGCGACATATCGGAATTAATAGCAGAATCAGGTTTAGGTGTCGCAAGTTTACTCAAAACAGATGGTGAATCAAGTGCAGAGCTAGATGGCAATTCCTTACCTCCCCTCGTAGTTGAGGGAAAAATCTTAGTTCTTTCGTCTTTCAAGTTCCTCATAGTGATCAGCAGATATAAATCCCAAGTGACTCAAAGAATAGAGCTATGCTCCCCGGCAACGGCGCCAGAAAATAGTCTTGATAACCCACAAGTATAGGGGATCACAACAGTTTTCGTGGGTAGAGTATTCAACCCAAATTTATTGATTCGACACAAGGGGAGCCAAAGAATATTCTCAAGTATTAGTAGTTGAGTTGTCAATTCAACCACACCTGGATAACTTAATATCTGCAGCAAAGTATTTAGTAGCAAAGTAGTATGGAAGTAGCAGTAATTGTAGCAAAAGTAACAGTAGCAGTTTTGTAGTAATTGTAACAATGGCAAAGGTAAAGTAACTAAGCAAAGAGCAATATGTGAAAAGCTCGTAGGCATTGGATCGGAGACGGATAATTATGTCGGATGCGATTCGTCATGCAATAGTTATAACATAGGGTGACACAGAACTAGCTCCAGTTCATCAATGTAATGTAGGCATGTATTCCGAATATAGTCATACGTGCTTATGGAAAAGAACTTGCATGACATCTTTTGTCCTACCCTCCTGTGGCAGCGGGGTCCTATTGGAAACTAAGGGATATTAGGCCTCCTTTTAATAGAGTACCGGACAAAAGCATTAACACTTAGTGAATACATGAACTCCTCAAACTACGATCATCACCGGTAAGTATCATGATTATTGTCACTTCAGGGTTAATGGATCATAACACATAATAGGTGACTATCGACTTGCAAGATAGGATCAAGAACTCACATATACTCATGAAAACATAATAGGTTCAGATCTGAAATCATGGCACTCGGGCCTTGTGACAAGCATTAAGCATAGCAAAGTCATAGCAACATCAATCTCAGAACATAGTGGATACTAGGGATCAAACCCTAATAAAACTAACTCGATTACATGGTAAATCTCATCCAACCCATCACCGTCCAGCAAGCCTATGATGGAATTACTCACGCACGACAGTGAGCATCATGAAATTGGTGATGGAGGATGGTTGATGATGACGAGGGCGATTGATTCCCCTCTCCGGAGCCCCCAACGGACTCCAGATCAGCTCTCCCAAGAGAGATTAGGGCTTGGCAGCGGCTCCGTATCATAAAACGTGATGAATCCTTCTCTCTGATTTTTTTCTCCCCGAACGTGAATATATAGAGTGGAGTTGAGGTCGGTGGAGCATCAGGGGGCCCACGAGGCAGGGGGCGCGCCCAGGGGGTAGGGCGCGCTCCCCACCCTCGTGGATAGGGTGTGGGCCCCCTGGCCTTGATTATTTCGCTAGTATTTTTTATTAATTCTAAAAACATTCTCCGTGGAGTTTCAGGTCATTCCGAGAACTTTTATTTCTGCACAAAAATAACACCATGGAAATTCTGCTGAAAACAGCGTCAGTCCGGTTTAGTTCCATTCAAATCATGCAAGTTAGAGTACAAAACAAGGGTAAAAGTGTTTGGAAAAGTAGATACGATGGAGACGTATCAACCACTGCTCTGCCCAATATCTTTGGGTCCACTGGATCCGGTTCTTGCGCTGGGTGTAGGTCTCTTCTGGGCCAGACTTGTAGAGTTCATAAAGATCTTCAGGAAAATCCAGTGCAGTGTTGCCACGGTGTTGCCTGCCTCCTTTTTGTACATACTTCTCTGAAGCCATAATGTTCAGACTGATTGGCTTCAATACAGTGAAAGGCTTCCGTCTACTGGTCATACAAGAACTGGCTTCAGGAGATTCGATGTGACGTTGTAAGAATTCTGCAAATGAATGCAGACTATGAGAACCAAGGGATTCTCCCAGGACATGTACCTGTGACAGCATTAGAGATGCGAGGGAAGCGGAAGAGGTCATATGCATTCTCAGAAGATTTTGAAGATAAACCAGTTTAGAAGACATTGACCTCACAGTGCAAAGACATTCACTTATTGAAGGAAGTTGGTTCCAGATTTGTACGAATCCACGAATGGGCACAAGTGAGGAATCTAACTAGTTTTGACACATAAGTGAACATACTTTGCAATATATGAGATTCAGAAAGAGGCAGATCCAGATTTGGAAGTGTATAAACCACTTTTGGTTGAAGTGGTGGATTTGATAGATCGAAAAGACTGTAAAAAGTGAGTTTTAATTACCACAGATGAACTGCTAGACGATGTAGAAGGGAGGCCGAGTAGTCCAATCTCCCACGCCCTAACTTGGCGGCGGAAGACACCTACGGCAACGGCGGAGAGGAAGAGGTCCGCGCCCGGCGTGAGGACGGCGTCGAAGAAGTCGCGGCAGCTAAGCTTTTCGTCTTCGGCGTCGACGTGAGCTAGCGGTGGCGCTATGGTTTGAGCGAGGTGTCGAGGTGGAAGAAAATATATTGACCATGAGGGGTGTGTATTTATAGGAAGGAGGAGGGCGGTGCAGCACAATTACGCAGGTGCCTGCTACCTCTTGAGCATGCGTTGGTTTTCCCTTGAAGAGGAAAGGGTGATGCAGCAAAGTAGCGTAAGTATTCCCCTCATTTTTTGAGAATCAAGTTATCAATCCAGTAGGAGGCTACACTCAAATCCCTCGTACCTGCACAAACAAATAAGAACCTTGCAACCAGCATGATAAAGGGGTTGTCAATCCCTTCACTGCCACTTGCAAAAGTGAGATCTGATAGAGATAATAAGACAAATATTTTTGGTATTTTTATGATATAGATTGGAAAGTAAAGATTGCAAAATAAAGTAGATCGGAAACTTATATGATGGAAAATAGACCCGGGGGCCATAGGTTTCACTAGTGGCTTCTCTCAAGATAGCATAAATATTACGGTGGGTGAACGAGCAATTGATAGAAAAGTGCATAATTATGAGAATAGCTAGGCATGATCATGTATATAGGCACCACGTCCGTGACAAGTAGATCAAAACGATTTAGCATCTACTACTATTACTCCACACATCGACCGCTATCCAGCATGCATCTAGAGTATTAAGTTCATAAAAACAGAGTAATGCATTAGGCAAGATGACATGATGCAGAGGGATAAACTCAAGCAATCTGATATAAACCCCATCTTTTTATCGTCGATGGCAACAATACAATATGTGCCTTGCTGCCCCTGCTGTCACTGGGAAAGGACACCGCAAGATTGAACCCAAAGCTAAGCACTTCTTCCATTGCAAGAAAGATCAATCTAGTAGGCCAAACCAAACTGATAATTCGAAAAGACTTGCAAAGATAACAAATCATACATAGAAGAATTCAGAGGAGATTCAAGTACTGTTCATTGATAATCTTGATCATAAACCCACAATTCATTGGATCTCGACAAACACACCACAAAAAGATTTACATTGAATAGATCTGCAAGAAGATCGAGGAGAACATTGTATTGATATCCAAAGAGAGAGAAGAAGCCATCTAGCTAATAACTATGGACCCGAAGGTCTTTAGTAAACTACCCACACTTCATCAGAGAGGCTATGGTGTTGATGTAGAAGCCCTCCATGATCGATTCCCCCTCCGGCGGAGCACCGGAAAAGGCCCCAAGATGGGATCTCACGGGTACAGAAGGTTGCAGCGGTGGAAATAGGGTTTCGTGGTGCTCCTGGATGTTTTCAGGGTATATGAGTATATATAGGCAAAGGAAGTCGGTCAGGGGAGCCACGAGGGGCCCACGAGGGTGGGGGCGCGCCTACACCCCTGAGCGCGCCCTCTTGCCTCATGGCCGCCTCGGTTCTTTCTTGACATCCACTCCAAGTCTCCTAGATTGCGCTTGTTCCAAAAATAACTATCCCGAAGGTTTCATTCCGTTTGGACTCCGTTTGATATTCCTTTTCTGCGAAACACTGAAATAGGCAAAAAAACAGCAATTTGGACTGGGCCTCCAGCTAATAGGTTAGTCCCAAAAATAATATAAAAGTGTATAATAAAGCCCATTAAACATCCAAAACAGATAATATAATAGCATGGAACAATAAAAAATTATAGATACGTTGGAGACGTATTAGTGCCCCTGGCGGTTCACATCTAAGGAACACGTGGCATGCATGCAACTTATCAGGAGTTGATCTATGTTCCCCAGCACGCCTGGATTGTCAAGATATAGATTTCGAAGATAAACCAATGTTGAAGACAATCCAAAAGTGAAGATAATGCACTCATGACGCCAAATGAAAATCTTCGAAAAGTTGTGGTGGTGGCGTTACCCACCGTATAGGAAGTATTAGACCCAGACATGGCGCACAATTATTGTGGCGCTCCGAAGTCAAATTCCACATTAATGTATTCACACTTAGAGGGTAAGTCTTCATTGATTGAAGAAATACGTTACTTTGTGTGTTGCACATCTAAGTCATCAACATGCATAAGTGTTAGGATGTGTGTCCATTCACTGGATATTTGAGGATTCTAAGATATTTAGCTCAGACCGCAGCTTGCAAAACCTCTTCTCATCCAAGGGCTTAGTGAAGATATCAGCCAGTTGCTCTTCAGTGTTGACGTGAATGATATCAATGTCTTCCTTGTTGACATGATCTCTGAGAAAGTGATGACAAATCTCGATGTGCTTTGTCTTTGAGTGCCGAACTGGATTCTTGGAAAGCTTGATGGTGCTTTCATTGTCGCAGAAGAGTGGCACATTCTTCATGTTAACATCATAGTCCTTGAGAGTTTGCTTCATCCAGAGGAGCTGAGCACAACACAATCTAGCAGCAATGTACTCAGATTCAGAAGTAGAGAGTGATACACTGTTCTGCTTCTTTGAAGACCAACAGACAAGAGATTGTCCAAGAAAGTGACATGTTCCTGAAGTGGACTTGCGATCAACCTTGTCACCAGCATAATCAGCATCAGAATAACCAACTAGATCAAATGTTGAGCCCTTTGGATACCATAATCCTAATGTTGGGGTGTGAGCCAAATATCGAAGTATTCGCTTCACGGCAAGGTGATGCAACTCCTTTGGTGCCGCTTGGAATCGGG
Source organism: Aegilops umbellulata (assembly GCA_032464435.1). Classification (NCBI taxonomy): domain Eukaryota; kingdom Viridiplantae; phylum Streptophyta; class Magnoliopsida; order Poales; family Poaceae; genus Aegilops; species Aegilops umbellulata. The sequence goes on along the minus strand of CP136056.1, from coordinate 327,230,879 downwards.
CACACATGCAAACGCTAAGCATTATATCAGGCCTAGATGCACATAATTAGAGGAAAGAACCAATCATGGAGCGGTATACCTTTTGATCGAACTCTTTACCATTGTCGTCAGGGCCGAGATGACTTTTGGTTGGCATTGGCGTCGTGTACCCTTTGTAGTCTTGCACTCCAAACTTTTTCAGGCAATCTTTGAGGTACTTTTCTTGCGATATGAAGATGCCATTGCGCTATTGACGGATTTGAAGACCAAGGAAGAATTTCAACTCCCCCATCATGGACATCTGATATTGCTCTTGCATCATGTAACCGAACTCGTCACTGTATCTCTTATCAGTGCATCCGAAGATAATGTCATCCACGTATACTTGACACACAAATAGTTCACCATCATATGTCTTCGTGAAGAGAGTAGGATCTAGTGAACCAGGTTTGAAGCCTTTGCTCTTCAGGAATTCCTTGAGTGTGTCATACCAAGCGTGAGGTGCTTGTTTGAGGCCAAACAGTCCCTTGTTGAGCTTGTACACCATATCAGGATGCTTAGGATCTTCAAAACCAGGCGGTTGAGCAACATACACTTCTTTTTCAATTTTGCCGTTGATAAAGGCACTCTTCACATCCATTTGGTATAGAAGAATGTTGTGATGGTTTGCATAAGTTAGCAGTATGCGAAGGGCTTCAAGTCGAGCCACAGGAGCAAAGGTTTCATCGAAGTCTATTCCTTCCACTTGTGTGTAACCTTGAGCAACGAGGCGAGCTTTGTTTCTGACAACTTGTCCAAGTTCATCTTGCTTGTTGCGATAGATCCATTTCATGCTAATGACATTGTGCTTGCAAGGATCAGGACGTTTGACAAGCTCCCAGCCATTATTCATCTCAACTGTTGAAGCTCTTCTTGAATAGCTTGAATCCATTCAAGTTCCATGAAGGCTTCTTCGACTTTCTTGGGTTCAGATATAGAGACAAAGGCAAAGTGACCATAGAAGTTTGCTAGTTGAGTAGCTATTGATCGAGTGAGAGGGACATGAGCATTGATTCTATCAATGATCTTATCAATATGGACTTCATTTGCAACCCGAGGATGAGCTGGACGAAGATTTTGATCTGACTGACTGTTGTCATCGTCTTCAACATTGGCTTCGGACTGAGCATTGTCTTCAGGTTGATTAGGTGCAGAAATGATAATCTCATCCTCATCCGGTTCTTCTGTGGGTATGTTTCTCCATACCCATCAACTTGATAGCTTCACCTGGTGTAGCTTCATCTAGCACATTTGGCAGGCGCTCTCTTTGCGAGCCGTTAGTCTCATCGAACCGCACATCTACAGCTTCAACCACTTTATAGTGAAAGAGGTTGAAGACTCTGTAGGTTCGCCAGTCCTTTCCGTAACCAAGCATAAAACCTTCATGTGCTTTCGGTGCGAATTTAGATGTGTGATGTGGATATTTGATCCAGTACCTAGCACCAAAGACTTTGAAGTAGCTGACTTTGGCTTCTTACCAGTTAGAAGTTCATAAGATGTCTTCTTGAAGAACTTGTGAAGATATATTCTATTGATGATGTGGCATGCAGTATCAATGGCTTTAGGCCAGAATTTTCTTGGAGTTTTGTACTCATCGAGCATCGTTCGTGCCATCTCAATGAGTGTTCTGTTCTTGCGCTCCATGATGTCATTCTGCTGAGGTGTGTAAGGAGCAGAGAACTCATGTGTGATTCCTAAATTATCAAGATAAATGTCAAGGCTAGCGTTCTTGAACTCAGTGCCATTGTCACTCCGGATGTGCTTGATCTTGATGCCATAATTTGTCATGGCCCGATTTGCGAAGTGTCTGAAGACATCCTGCACTTCAGTCTTATAGAGAATTATGTGCACCCATGTGTATCTTGAGTAATCATAAACAATAACGAAGCCATAGAGATGTGCAGTAGTAGTAAGGGTAGAGTAGTGAGTAGGGCCAAATAGATCCATGTGAAGCAGCTCGAAGGGGCGTGAATTAGTCATGATTGTCTTCGAGGGATGCTTGGCTCTAGTCATCCTTCCAGCTTCACAGGCACCACATAGATGATCCTTCTTGAACTTGACGCCCTCGATGCCAATGATGTGCTTCTTCTTCGCGAGAGTGTACAGGTATCTCATGCCCGCATGTCCTAGCCATCGATGCCATAGCCAGCATTCTGAAGCCTTTGCTAGAAGACATACAGCAACCTATGGTCCTGCTGAGAAATCTATCATATACAGATCACCTCTTCGATAGCCTTCCAAGACTAGAGATTTGTCAGATTCCATTAGCACAAGACAACGATATTTTCTAAATATCACAATCATGTTCAGATCACAGAGCATTGACACAGACATTAAGTTGTACCCAAGGGATTCAACAAGCATCACTTTATCCATGTGCTGATCCTTTGAGATAGCAACTCTACCAAGACCCAATACCTTGCTTTTACTAGTGTCAGCGAATGTGATGTGGCTCTTAGTAGATGGACGTAGGTGAAAGTGCATTACATCGACTAGAGGGGGGTGAATAGGCGATTTTTATGAATTCTTCACCGAGGAATTTGCGGGTGAGGAAATTCCTTAGTGAAGAACTACTTGCAGCGGAATAAGTACTTAGAAGTAAACATAACAGAACACAAGCATGGTCATCATGATGAAATGAAGACAGGCATAGAGTACTAAAAGCGTAAACACAGGATAGCACAGGATGAAGACAAACAGACTGAAGAAATGAACTGAGGAAATAGAGAAAGTCTTCAGTCAAAGTCTTTGAACTGATATGAACAAGCACTCAACACAGTAATGAGGAAATAAAAGAGTTGAGGAAACAGAACCAGTAAGCTTGGTGAAGACACTGATTTGGTAGACCAGTTCCAACTGCTGTCTCAGTTGTACGTCTGGTTGGAGCGGCTGAGTATTTAAACTCGAGGACACACAGTCCCGGACACCCAGTCCTGAACACGCAGTCCAGGACACTTAGTCCTCACCGTATTCTCCTTGAGCTAAGGTCGCACAGACCTCGCCCAATCACTCGTGTTAAGTCTTCAAGCGACTTCCAAACCTTCACAAACTCGGTCACCCGGCAATCCAGAATTTCCTCTCGGATGCTCTAGACCATGACGCCTAACAGTCTGGAAGAAGCACAGTCTTCAAAGGTAACAAGCGTCGGATCCAAGCAGGATCAATCTCTTCAGTGATGCTCAATCACTTTGGGTTTGTAGGTGTTTGGGTTTGGGGTTTTTCCTCACTTGATGATTTTCGCTCAAAGTCCTCGGAAGATGGGATGCTCTCAAATCACAAGTGTCAGTTTCTCACGGAGCAGCCAACCAGCTAGTGGTTGTAGGGGGCGGCTATTTATAGCCTAGGGATAAGCCCGACATGATAAGACATAAATGCCCTTCAATGATATGACCATTCGGTGGGTAGATATTTTGGGACAGCTGGCGCGTAGCACAGCAATGGTTGGAAAGTTTGAGGCTCAAATTCCTCAGGGCTATCATGTTCCTCACTGTGTAGGCAATCCGCACTGGTGAATTCCTAACACCTCAGTCAGAACAAATTCCACAGAGACCAGAAGATCTTCCTCTCTGTCACTGAAGAAATTGACTAAACTGATATGAGATTTCCAATGGCTTCACTCGAAGGATTGGGTAGGTTTAGGATTTTGAGTTGAGCATCACATGGAAAATTTTCCTTAGTATTTCCTCGACCCCCTTTAACAGTATGGTGTTTCCTATGACTCAAGAAAGAGAAAATGAAACTACGAAAACAAAAGTCTTCAAGCTTCATGCTCCTCGAATGAATACCAAGTCTTCATGGTCACACCAATTTGTTCACTTTAAAAGTCTTCAGAAAGTCTTCAAAAATCCAAAGTCATCAGTCGAAGAACTTCATTTTAGGGGTCGACTTTCTCTGTAAATATCAAACTCCTCATAGACTTATAGTCCTGTGTACACTCATAAACACATTAGTCCCTTAACCTACAAGTCTTCAATACACCAAAATCACTAAGGGGCACTAGATGCACTTACAATCTCCCCCTATTTGGTGATTGATGACAATATAGGTTAAGTTTTCAACGGGGATAAACATATGAAGTGTAAATACTGATATTGAGGAATTTGATTGCAAGATATAGAAGAACTCCCCCTTAAGATGTGCATAGTGAGGAATTTGCTTTTGAAGCATTGCACACTTGAAGAGTAGAATCATGGAGATCTCCCCCTATATCTTGTAATTCATACATGCATTTGACATATAATATGAAGAATTTGAAATGCATGATGAAATATGGTGACGGATGTAATTCAACATGCGTGCATTAACATTAACAAGGAATAAGCATGCAGAAAAACACAGCAAAAGTATCAGACCACCTTAGAGTTTAAGTTTACCACTCGATCCAATCAAAGTTTCAGAAGAACGAGAGTTGTAACTTAGCAAAAAAACACCCATATAGATAGACCCGCTTGAAGACTAACTCAAATTTCTCCCCCTTTGTCATCGAATGACCAAAAGGATCAAAAAATGAGGACTAACACCCCTGAAGAATATCAAGTTGATGAAGGAGCGCCAGCGTTGTTGGGGTCGTTTGTCGTTGTAGGGCCTGCAGTAGTGTCGTCCAAGTCTTCGTGCTCGTCGATTTCGCGCGATGAAGAATATGAGCTGGCCACTAAGGAAGAAACCTTGACCTTCTTGTATTTCTTCGGTGGAGGAGCAGACCAGTCAAAATCTTCCTTGAGACCCATGTTCTTTAGATCTTCTTCACTATAAATGTGAGACAGAACGGCCCAGGTACGGTTGAAGGTTTCATGGAGGTAGTAATGGTTTTTCTTCATTGCATTGTAGGTAGCAGTCATGTTGTGAAGAATTGAACCAAACTAACGCTTGACCCATTTTTGATTTCGATCAACCTTCTGGTGAATACTGAGGAGAAGCTCACGATCAGTCATCACCCTAGGACCTGTGCCTTGAGGATTTTGCTTGGAAGCATTTGCGGCAGAATCATGAGTGGCAGAGTCATCATTGGTGGAATAAGATGCAGCTTTGCGAAATTGACCATCCAATGGACTAATGCCTTCATCAATAACAGCAGAGGCCTTGCCCTTGTCATCAGCTGAGGAAAATGTCCGTTTGATGACTTCAATCGGGGGCAAGTAGCTGCAATGGTTCAGTGTATCAACTTTGAAGTTGAGTGAAGAACTTGTTCTGATGAATCTCATAATCCAAGGTTCATAAGGCTTCAGCTCAAACAGTGACATTGCGACATTTGCCAGAGTCCTCATGAAGAAATCATGGAAGTTGACGGGAACACCATGAATGATATTGAAAAGCATATTCTTCATGATGCCAATGACTTCTTCATCAGACGAGTCGTGGCCCTTGATAGGACTCAGTGTCTTCGACAAAATGCGATAGATAGTTCTGGGCACATATAGCAATTCCTTCACGAGGAATTTGGTTCTTGGAGCCTGACCTGGATTCAATGGCTTCATCAGCACTTGCATATAGTGAGCAGAAAGCTCAGGCTCTTGGTATAAGCAACGAGAAGCTTCATGGGGAGGACTGAGAGGCAAAGCACGAAGCAATTCAGAAGCTGGTGCCTTATAGTGAGTGTTTTCACACATCCAGTCCAGCACCCAGGAGTTTACATCTTCAGAGTCTCCGGTGATGTGCAGCGCATAAAATTGAAGAATGAATTCTTCATTCCAATAACAGATATCAGTGCAGAAATTTAACAGTCCAGTGTCGTCAAGAACACTGAGAACTGGCGTGAAGCACGGCAGAGATTCCATATCCACATGAGGAATGTGCTCATGATTGAAGAATTTGTCTTTGTTGAACAACACTGAGGAATAGAAATTTGCCTGGCTGGCAGTCCAGAAATGCCTCTTCCTAATGTGAGCCGAGTCATAGGGGTTATAATCTGTGAAGAATACACGCTCACCGAAGAAATCATCAGTCTTGAATTTTTGCTTCCTGGAGAATGGATCCTTTGGCTTGGGTTGAGGAGTGTCAGTCAGTTGCATCACAACCTCAGGAATCGCAATCTCAGGTTCTTCAGGCTGAGGAATTTCTGGTTCCTCTTCGGGGACAGTCTGTGTCTTCAGTGGTTCAACAGCAGCAGTTGCTTCAGCACTAGTGGCTGGAATTTCTTCATGAACAGACGAAGTGGGGTGAATTTCTTCAGAGCCCATTTAAACAGTATGTATTGGTGACTGAGGGATTTGCTGCAATGGTGTGAACAGTGGAGAGTTGGGGTGCTGACTTTCCCAAAATTCATCATTTAGCACAGGTGTTGTACATCCAATGTCCACATCTTCTTCTTCTTCTTCTTCAACGCCAACCTCTTCAGCAGTGAACTGAGGCATGGGCGATGAAACTTGTGGGGTTGAAGGGATTGCATCCACTTCAGTTTCTTCATCCAACTGCTCTGACGAAGCAATAGAAGGAATGTCATCATCAAATTCATTCGAAATCACATATTCTTCATCAAAAGGAACAAGGTCCTTTGATGGCATGAACAAAACAGGAACATCATCAATAGGGTTGTCAATTGAGCTAGTCAAAGGCTTCATCTTCTTCGGTGCTGAAGAATCTGATGAAGTTGATGCCTTCCTTTTCTTCATAGCTGCACGCTCTGCAGCCTTGGTCTTCTTCACATCTGATGCAGATGGAAGGATAGGAGTTGGGATAGGCGCAGGAGGAGCAGAGGAATTTGGTTGAATTTCTTCAGGCACAACTGATGCAGTTGCCCTGTCTTCTTCATTTTCTTCAGGCACACCACTAGTGGATGCCCTGGTAATTTCTTCAGCGGCTGGAATGCAGTCATCAGCCCTGGAACTCACATTTTCTTCAGCAGCCTGATTTTCATCAGCGGTGCTGGCGTGCTCTTTTGTCTGTTGAGCAGATGCTTCGGCTTGAGGAATTTCTGGTTGCGATGGAGCTACAACCTTGGTAGTGAATTTCTCAGTCAGTTTTACAAACCTGACCTTGGCTCCTTGCCAATCAGCATAGTAATTATTGAAATCATCGCTGAGGCCTTTGATTTCAGCCTGGATCTTCACAAGTTCGTCAGTTGTCATCTTGACAACGTTTTTCTTTAGAAAGCGCTCTTTCTTGTACTGTGCTTTCTTGATCTGACTGGCCTTCTCAAATTTCCATTTTTTCTTCAGCAATGAAAGCTGACAACATATGACTTTGACCAGGCGAGAGATTCAGTTCAGGCAAGGGAGTGTTTGGATCTTTGTGCCACAGATCAATCAAATCTAGGATCTTCTTCGGATCCAGCAAAAGAGGCACAACACTGCCCTTGGCACTAGTGGCCCTATGCTGCCTGTCCCTGATGATTTCGGCTAGTTCTTCATCATCAGCCTCATCATCATCAAAGGGCACTTGGAAGGCGGCCTGCTTCTTGTGAGGACTTGGTCGAGGACCTCGTCCAGCAGCGGCCTTTTTCTTCAGCAGAGAGGGGCTAGCTGAGGAACTTGGAGCAGCTGAGGAACTTGCAGAGGCTCCTGAGGCAATAGATATGCTAGTTGTTCTTTGGCACGAGGCGAGATGCACAGGTGCTGAGGATCTGGTCGGAGCAGCCGAAGACTTTTGCGGAGGAGCAGAGGACTTTGGAGGAGCGGGAGCAGCATGAGAAGTTGGTCGTGAGGGCTTTGAAGAATTTTGCCGTGAGGGCATTGAAGTTGAAGCACTTGTCTTGAAAGCAGGCTTCTTTTCCATGGCCTTCTTTGGCTTAACAGATGCCTCAGCAGTGGTAGCAGCAGCAGCATAATCTTCATTGAATTTCCTCACTGCTTCCTTAGCCACTTTGGCTAGCTTTGCCTGGCGCTTGGCCCATTGATCAGGATAGTCCTCACCACGCTTGAGGCTGGTGGGGTCTGCTTCTTGGCCAGGTGCCAATGGAGGTCTTGGGCATGAAGGAAGAGCGAATTTCTTCATGTACTTGGGAGTAACATATATGTACTCCCTCCATTCTTGTGCCCATCTCCTCTCTATCCTTTGTTTGCGCACCTTGCGCTGGTATTTGTCCTCCTCAGGGGGTGTGCAGTACCCAGCATAGATGTCATCAGGTATTTCAAAAGTAGTGTTGACCTCAGGCATTTTTCCTCCCTTCTGTGGCTTCTTTCCATCAGCCATTTTCTTCAGATGAGGAATATGAACAACTGAATTCTCTGAAGATGTGTGCAACTTTTCTGCGAGGAACGTTGCAAATGAGTTAAGTTGATGAGAACCTAGTGATTCAGCAGCGGACATGTGTACCTGTGAACAGAGTAGAGTTCCGAGGAATTTGGAGAGGTCATATGCGTTCTCAAAAGTTTTGCAAAAAGAACAGGTTTGAGGAATTTGACCAGATGAGTCTTGAGAAATTTCACTAAGTGTTCTTTGTCTTAGGTTCCAGAGTTGTACAGATCAAGAATCCACACAATTGAGGAATCATGAAGAAAAATATTGCTTAGAGAAACGAATCAAGAACAGATGACATGTGAGGTGTTTAGTGTGTGAAGATTTGAAGAATAAACACCTTTGAAGATTTTGTAGAAAACATTTGAATCAAAGAGGGTAGTAAAAGTAACTTTTAATTACCCTAGATGAAGAACACGACGAACTGTGAAGTGTAGATGTGAAGCTCGTCAGTTCAGATCTTCCACATCCTAACTCGGCAGAGGAAGATGACTACGGCGGCGGCGGAGAGAAGAAATCCGCAGCCGGCGCGAGTACGACGGCGACGAGGTCGAGAAAGTGAAGCTCTTCCTCGTCAGCGACGATGAAGTAGCAGCAACGCTAGGGTTTGAGAAGCTCGAGCGGAGTAAAAACAAAGTGAGGAAGGGGAGGGGTATATATAGCCATGGTGCAAAACTGTTCGCCCGAAGAAATTGGACGAACGTTCCCCTGACCCTTCTCATTCGCTTGACATGTGTCACCCACGTACTGAGAGGTGGCGATCGTGCGAGATCGTGGGTGAATAGATAAGTGTTATCGTGGGATGCGGAATGGTTTGAGCGACAAAGCCGAAAATTTAGATAAGTTAAAAGTTCCATTCGCAAATTCTTCAGCTGACAAGGACACAGTGAAGATTTTGAATGAGTTTCAAATAGAACGCACATGAAGAAATTGTGAATAGATTGGGTTGAGTATAGCATAGAGGGGGAAGGGTCTGATCGCATTCACTTAGCAGAAAAAGCAACTTGAAGATATAGCAATAAGTGAATGTTGTAGAGGACAGAAACTCATATATAAATATAGCCAATGAAGAAAAACGACGGAAATAGTGAAGACAATGCAAAGTTGAAGAAAGTGAACAATTGAGGAATTTCACAAACTGAGGAAAAACTCAAATTGAAGATTTTCAACTTTTGGTGGTGGCGTGACCCGCCGTATAAAAATGATGATTTTAGACACCGTGTACAATTGTCGTAGGGATCTGAGAATCAAATTCTTCATTAATTTCTTCACACTTGGAGCGTTATTCTTCATTGACTGAAGAAAAACTTTTCTTCATGTGTTTGCACATCCAAATCATCAATATTGCATAAGTGTTAGGATGAGTGTCCTTTTCAAAGAACATTCAAAGATTCTATGATATTTAGCTCACACTGCAACTTGCTAAATCTCTTCTCATCCAAGGGCTTTGTGAAGATATCGGCTAGCTGTTCTTCAGTCTTCACATGCTCAATAGAAATGTCACCCTTCAACACATGATCACGAAGAAAATGATGCCGAATCTGGATGTGCTTTGTCTTCGAGTGCTGAACTGGGTTGTGAGAAATCTTGATTGCACTCTCATTGTCACAGAAGAGAGGCACATTCTTCACGTTGATGCCATAGTCCTTGAGAGTTTGCTTCATCCATAGCAATTGAGCACAGCAAGAACCAGCAGCAATGTACTTAGCTTCAGCAGTAGACAGTGATATGCAGTTCTGTTTCTTCGAGGACCAACAGACTAAAGATCGTCCAAGGAAATGGCATGTGCCAGATGTTGACTTGCGGTCCACGCGATCACCAGCATAGTCAGAGTCTGAATATCCAATAAGATCAAAAGCCGAGCCCTTGGGATACTGTTGGGGATATTACTACTGGGCGTAAACCGGCCTATTTGGGCCGGGTTAACTTCATTAGTAGTTCAAGAGTGTTGAAGCCCAAGAAGATAGATGAGGGCCTAAGGCCCATAGTCGGTTTAAGACTTGTAGCCGTAAACCGGCATTTGTATATAAACTTGTATTATAAGTTAGGAATAAGGAGAGACCAACCCGGATACGAGTATGAACCGGTGTTGGGACTCTGTGAACCGACGGGCGTCACCCGTGTATATAAGGGGACGACTCGGCGGTGGTTCAGAACAACAGACAACAACTCGAGACTTAGGCGAAACTTGTTTGCTCCCTAGTCATCGAAACCCCATCAATCCCGTCACAACTAGACGTAGGCTTTTACCTTCATCGAAGGGGCCGAACTAGTATAAACTCTCTTGCGTCCCTGTGTCCACTTTAACCCCTTCAAGCTAACCCGTCGCAATGGCTCCACGACTAAGTCCTGACGTTAGGACATCTGCCGTGACAAAACCACGACAGTTCGCGCCCACCGTGGGGCTATCGCACGATGGTTTCAAGTTCTTGGAGGGCCGCTTCGAAGGACTCAAGGGCTACGCTGTGGGCCGGATGACTAAGAGTCATCGCGACAAACTCTACATCAACGATGCAGGCTGGGGCCCCGATGCCGGCTCGATTGAGTACGGGTACCGGGTCCCCTTTGGTGGCATACACGTCTTCATTGGCAAGATCGGTGAACCGGGCCATGAGCCGGACATCTGCGCCGACCTCGTCGGAACGGCTCAGCGTGCGCAATCTGCCCAGGTTAAACCGGCCATGAAGCGTGCCTTCGTGGGAGTCATCCATGGAGGAAGTTATGAGGATGGATCGGAATCTGGCGGCGAGACCGTCGTTTACTCCGGCGACGAGTCATCAACCAAGGAAACTGAATCTTTGTATCAGCTACAAGATGGCCGGATTGGGGGCTGTTTCGATGGCGACAGTATTTCGGACCCGTCGAATCTGCCTAACCGGGTTGGAATATTTATGGCCGGTACACAAGCAGCGCTTCACTCTTCCGCGGCAGCAGCGATGATCTCCGGTTCAGTAGCGGCCACGGCTGCCGAGGCAGGAGGCTCTGTGCGCCCGCCGGCTCAGGTTTTAGCGGATCTGTTTGATGCGTAGGTGGCGCTTATGGCAGAGGCTAACCCGGCGGATCAGGATGCCCGCAATGCGGAAATTGTGAAGGTGAGGGAACAGATCACTCAAGCCAAGGCTGACTTAGCAGCTGAAGATGCCAGAATGACTGCAGAGCGAGCCGCTTTGGATGCGCAAGCCTATAGTCTTATGCTGGATCAGAACGCGTCGCATGAAGTCATGAAGAGGAAATACAGATCCCGTTTGCCTCCAGTTTTCGAAGCCAGAGACCTCTTCAACACCCCAGGGGCGGGAACCAGTAATCCGCCGGTGGTAAACCGCGCGGAAGCACCAGGGACGGGCGCGCCAGTTCAGCCTCGTTTGACAGACCTGCCTCGCCATAACACTGTTGTGCCTCAGGCTGTTCCAACACCTCCGGGTCACTACTCCAACCCGATGGACAACCTTGTTGCAGCTTCTGCACGACTGGAGGCCATCCCAATTGAAGGTGATTCGCCGCAGGCAGTGGAAACGCGCCGGGTCAAGGAGCTTCTTAGGACAGCTTTGGTCCAACAAGAAGCATACTCGTACAGCCGCGACCGGATCCACTCCACCCCTCGTCCAAGACGGAGCTATAGCAGACATATGGATGAACCGGCCGTGTCGAGTAATGCACGATGTGGAGCACCCCGTGGTAACAACCTAGCGGGTGGTGTAGATAATGCTCAGGAAGTGGTGGACCGGGTCCGAGCGCGCAGGGAGGCCGAGTTAGCAGCACAGTATCGGGCTCGTCAGCTCACGCCGGTTCGTCCGACCATCTCGGTCGAACCTGGTGTTACTTCTAGTTCTTTGGGGGTGCCTTGCCTTGTCCTCGCTTTACGCAATGTGCGCCTGCCCAAGGATTTCAAGGGCCCGCGCAAGGTACCAAATTACACGGCGGATCAACTTCCAGAGACATGGGTAGAAAGCTATGATATGGCCATGGAGATGCTTTATGTGGATGATGCGGCATGTGCGAAGTACTTCACCATGATGCTCGAAGGAACGGCCCGTAGTTGGTTAAAAAGCCTACCGGCCAATTCTATCAGTTCATGGGCCCAATTGCGAGCCCGGTTTATCAGTAATTTCAAGGATACATGTAAGCAGCCTATGTCTATAGTGGACTTAGCAGCCTGTGTCCAGGAGGAAGGAGAATCGACGACCCATTGGGTGCACCGGGTCTCGCAAGTTCTGCATTCATCGGACCGCATCAACACTGACACCGCTGTTATCACCCTGGAAGGCAACTGCTGGTTTGGGCCTCTAAAGTTGAAGTTGGGGCGGATGAAGTGCCATTGCATGGATATGGGGACTCTCATGCCTGCATTAGTGAAGTATGCTGATTCTGATAGTACCAAGGATCCCGAGTCTGATGATGACAAGACAGGGAAGGGAAACAAGAACAGCAACTCCAAAGGACAGCAACATAATCCGGCAGGTAATGGTGGCGGAGGCAAGCGTAAAGCGGATGGCAACATGGACTTCGTGGCTAACACCAATGCACAGGACAAGGGCTAGCGACGCAAGGGTAAACCGCCGAATCACGGTGGAGCACCTAATCCTAACCCATACCGCTTAAATTATCTATTAAACCAGCCCTGCCCAAAGCATGGGACGAAGGAAGTGCCAGCCAACCACCTTTGGAAGGATTGCTACATTATGCAGGAGTTCAAGAATTCTAATGCTTTCCGGTATGATCACGGCTCCGGTGGTGGCTCACGATCCGGGCCGGGTTACGGTGGAGGAAATTCCGGTTCAGGATTTAGTGGTAATCAGGGCGGACATAACAATCAAAATAATAGCCAGGGTGGTTACAATCAGCAGCAGCAGCAGTCGGGGTACCAGAGTCACCCGAAGCAGTTGAATAGTGGGCAATATCATGTCTTCACCACTAGTTTGGACAAGCGACACCGGAAGGTTCAGAGGAGGGCTGTAAATTCTGTTGAAACGGCCGTGCCCCGATATCTACGCTGGTCTGAACAACCAATCGTATGGAGCAGAGAGGATCACCCTCCCTGGATTGATAATCCGGGTCCGCTAGCATTGGTGGTGGCGCCTCAGGTAGGAGGTTATAAGTTCACCAAGGTACTCATGGATGGAGGGAGCAGCATTAATATCTTATACTATGAGACCTTCCGTCGTATGGGACTAACAGATAAAAATCTTAAACCGTCCAATACGGTATTCCATGGTGTGGTACCTGGTAAGTCAGCATATCCTGTTGGTAAGATAGCCCTGGAGGTGGCCTTTGGAGATGATCATGATTCCAGGTCGGAGACATTGACTTTTGAGGTGGTAAAAATCCAGAGCCCATATCACGCCTTGTTTGGGCGGCCGGCTTACGCCAAGTTTATGGCACAGCCCTGTTATGTGTATTTGCAGCTCAAGATGCCAGGTCACAAGGGGACGATAATAGTTCATGGAAGCCGCAAGGTCGCTTTGGAGTGTGAAGAAGGTGATGCGGCCTACGCAGAGTCGGTTTGTGCCACAGAGGAGCTAAAATACTATAAGGACAATGTTGATCCGACAGACATGACTCCGTTGAAGAAGGCAACCACGGAGCATGATCCGGCCCTGAAGTTCAAATTGGCAGCTGAAACTAAGCATGTTGACTTCGTACCTGGCGATTCGTCCAAGCAGTTCAGCATCAGTGCCAACTTGGATCCGAAATAGGAAGGCACGCTCATCGAGTTCATCCGTGAGAATCGGGACATTTTTGCATGGAAGCCTACTGACATGCCAGGTGTACCGAGGCAACTCGCTGAGCACACTCTTAATGTGGATCATAAGTACAAACTGGTGAAACAGTTCCTCTGCCGGTTTAACGAAGAAAGACGCAAAGCTATTGGAGAAGAAGTGGCCAGGCTCTTAGCGGCTGGCTTTATCGTTGAGGTTTTTCATCCTGAATGGCTGGCTAATCCGGTGCTGGTCCTTAAGAAAAATGGCACTTGGCGCATGTGTGTGGATTACACAGACCTTAACAAAGCTTGTCTAGCAGATCCTTTTGCCCTCCCCCGTATTGATCAAATTATTCATGCTACGGCGGGTTGTGAGCGTTTAAGTTTTCTGGATGCATATTCTGGTTATCATCAGATCAAGATGGCAGTTAAGGACTAGGAGAAGATAGCATTTATAACTCCCTTTGGAGCCTTTTGCTATGTATCTATGCCCTTTGGGCTCAAGAGTGCTTAGGCAACTTACCAACGATGTGTACAGAATTGCCTTCATAAACAGATTGGCCGTAATGTGCATGCTTATGTGGATGATATCGTGGTTAAGTCAAGTGAGAAGGAGACTTTGGTTGATGATTTGAAAGAAACTTTTGATAACCTAAGGACATACAAGATGATGCTCAATCCGGCCAAGTGTCTCTTCGGTGTACCGGCGGGCAAGTTCTTAGGTTTTCTGGTGTCCAATAGGGGAATTGAAGCTAATCCGAAGAAGATCACAACAATCACCTCCCTAGCGAAACCGAAGTGTATCAATGATGTTCAACTCTTGGCAGGTCGGATTGCCGCGTTGAGCCGGTTTATTAGTCGCCTTGGTGAGAAGGCGATCCCTTTGTATCAGATGTTGAAGAAAACGGATCAATTCGTCTGGAGTTCTGCTGCTGATAAAGCGTTTGAGGACTTAAAGAGGCAATTGGCCAATCCGCCTGTGCTCGCCGCTCCAATTGACAAGGAGTCGTTGCTGCTATATGTTGCCGCTAATGCTCGTGCAGTCAGTGTGGCTATTGTGGTGGAGCGAAAGGAGGCAGGCAAGGAGCATCCGGTTCAGCGCCCGGTTTACTATATCAGCGAGGTACTTATTGAGTCCAAGCAAAGGTATCCGCATTGACAGAGGCTGGTGTATGGAGTTTTTATGGCAAGCTGGACGCTTAAGCAGTACTTCTAGGGACACCCCATCACAGTGGTCAGTTCTGCTCCCTTGGGAGATATCATCCAGAACCGGGAAGTGACTGGCCGGATTGCCAAGTGGGCTATAGAGCTTGGGCCGCACAGATTAAAATATGTACCCCAAACGGCGGTCAAGTCTCAAGCACTTGTCGATTTCATCAATGATTGGACAGAGTTGCAAGCACCTGAAGAAAAGCCGGATCACACATATTGGACCATCCATTTTGACGGATCCAGGCAATTGGAGGGCTCGGGGGCTGGAGTCGTATTAACTTCCCCACGAGGTGATAAGTTTTGTTATGTTCTCCGCTTAATGTTCCCTTGTACTAACAATGCAGCTGAGTATGAAGCCTTACTCCATGGTCTCCGGATGGCTAAGGAAATGAATTTAAGCCGAGTTAAGTGCTTCAGTGACTCGGACCTAGTGGCTCAACAGGTGTCTGGCACTTGGGATTCCAAGGACCCACTCATGGCAGCATATCGTCGTGAGGTGGATATTGTTGCAGGTCACTTCAAAGGCTATCAGGTGGACCACGTGGACCGCCTGAAGCGGCAGACGTTTTAAGCCGGCCGGGCTCTCAGCGCAAACCGGTCCCGCCCATGTTTTCCTTGATGTGCTGCACAACCCATCGGTCAAGCTCCCTGGTGAGGAGGATTTGGCTATTCCTGATCCGGAGGCTCAATTGGTGGCAGATCTTCATGTCATTCCGGATTGGACGCTTCCTTACCTTGCGTACATGAACCGGGGCGAGTTACCAGAGGTGTAAGTGCATCTAGTGCCCCTTAGTGATTTTGGTGTATTGAAGACTTATAGGTTAAGGATCTAATGTGTTTATGAGTGTACACAGGTCTATAAGTCTACGAGGAGTTTGATATTTACAGAGAAAGTCGACCCCTAAAAATGAAGTTCTTCAAGTGAAGACTTTGATATTCTGAAGACTTTCTGAAGAATTTGAAAGTGAAGAAATTGGTGTGACCTTGAAGACTTGGTATTCATTTGAGGAACATGAAGCGTGAAGACTTTTGTTCTTGTAGTTTCATTTTCTCTTTCTTGAGTCATAGGAAACACCGTACTGTTAAAGGGGGTCGAGGAAATACTAAGGAGAAATTTCCATGTGATGCTTAACTCAAATCCTATACCTACCAATCCCTTCGAGTGAAGCCATTGGAAATCTCATACAGTTCAGTCAATTTCTTCAGTGACAGAGACGCAGTTCTTCTGGTCACTGAGGACTTTGCTCTGACTGAGGAGTTAGGAATTCACCAGTGCGGATTGCCTACACTGTGAGGAACATGATAGCCCTGAGGAATTTGAGAGTCAAATTTCCGACCGTTGCTGTGCTGCGCGCCAGCTATCCCAAAATATCTTATCCACCTAACGGTCATATCATTGAAGGGCATTTATGTCTTATCATGTCGGGCTGCTCCCTAGGCTATAAATAGCTGCCCCCTACAACCACTAGCTGGTTGGCTGCTCCGAGAGAACTTGGCACTTGTCATTTGAGAGCAACCCATCCTCCGAGGACTTTGAGCGAAAATCATCAGGTGAGGAAAATCCAAACCCAAACCAAAACACCTACAAACCCAAAGTGATTGAGCATCACTGAAGAGATTGATCCTGCGTGGATCCGACGCTTGTTACCTTTGAAGACTTTGCTTCTTCCAGACGGTTAGGCGTCATGGTCTAGAGCATCCAAGAGGAATTGTGGATCGCTGAGTGACCGAGTTTGTCAAGGTTCGGAAGTCACCTGAAGACTTACCACGAGTGATAGGACGAGGACTGTGTGTCCTTAGTTCAAGGAGAATACGGTGAGGACTGTGTGTCCGGGACTAGGTGTCCTCGAGTTTAAATACTCAGCCGCTCCAACCAGATGTACAACTAAGACAGTAGTTGGAACTGGTCTACCAAATCATTGTCTTCACCAAGCTTACTGGTTCTATTTCCTCAACACTTTCATTTCCTCATTACTGTGTTGTATGCTTGTTCATATCTGTGTTTGAAGACTTTGACTGAAGACTTTCTCAATTTCCTCAGTTCAATTTCTTCAGTTTGTTTGTCTTCATCTTGTGCTATCTTGTGTTTACATTTTCTGTACTCTGTGTTTGTCTTCATTTCTTCATGATGATCATGCATGTATTCTGCTATGTTTACTTCTGAGTACTTATTCCGCTGCTAGTAGTTCTTCGCTAAGGAATTTCCTCACTAGCAAATTCCTCAGTGAAGAATTTCATAAAAATCGCCTATTCACCCCCCTCTAGTCGATATAACGCACTTTCAAGAGGATGAGACTCTGGCCCGGCAGATAATCTGGCGATCCAAGTCCATGACTATTATCAATGGTGAGTTACATCACTGCAGTGTGTCAGGGGCGTTTCAACGCTGTGTGTCTCCTGAGGAAGGCTGTGAAATTTTGCGTGAGATCCACGAAGGAGACTGTGGTCACCACGCCGGTTCAAAATCTTTGGTAGCTAAAGCGTTCCACCATGGCTTCTATTGGTTGACTGCTCATGCTGATGCGGAAGATCTGGTCAGACGATGTGACGGTTGCCAAAAGTTCTCACGACGTGCTCATGTGCCGGCTCAAGAATTGAGAATGAATCCAATTACTTGGTCGTTTGTGACTTGGGGGTTGGATATGGTTGGACCCTTCGAAAGGTCCAAGGATAAGAAGACCCACCTTCTGGCGGCGGCTGATAAATTTACAAAGTGGGTGGAGGCAGAACCCGTTAGCAAGTGCGATGCAGCCACGGTGGTTCAGTTCATCAAAAAAGTGATCTTCCGGTTCGGTTTTCCACACAGTATCATCACAGATAATGGTACTAATTTGTCCAAAGGTGCCATGAGGGAGTTCTGCGAACGTGAGCACATCCGGCTTGATGTTTCATCAGTAGCCCACCCACAGTCCAATGGTCAAGCAGAAAGGGCTAATCAAGAGATCTTGGGAGGCATCAAACCTCGTCTTATGGTTCCTTTGCAGAGAACACCGGGTTGTTGGGTAGAAGAGTTACCATCTGTGTTATGGAGCATCAATACTACACCCAACAGATCAACAAGATACACACCGTTCTTCATGGGTCTACGGAGCAGAGGCGGTTCTCCCCAGCGATATCCATCATGATTCACCTCGTGTGGCGGCTTATGTTGAAGCGGACAACGAGACAGCACGGCAAGACGCTTTGGACCTATTGGATGAAGAGCGTGACATAGCAGCTGCCCGCTCGGCGATTTACCAACAGGATCTTCGTCGTTATCACAGTCACCGAATCAGAACCAGAACCATTCAAGAGGGAGATTTGGTGCTTCGGCTCATCCAAGATCAGACTGATATGCATAAGTTATCCCCACCTTGGGAGGGACCTTTCGTGGTCAGCAAGAACCTGCACAATGGGTCATACTATCTGATCGATATTCAAGAGCACAAAGACTCAAGTACATCAGAGGAGGAGACCAACAGGCCGTGGAACATAGCTCATCTTCGGCCTTACTATACCTGAGCCACCGGCTCTACTTATGTACATATTATGACACTATATATATTACGATTAATGCAATAAACCGGAGCCTCAGCTAAAGCGGGGTCTCTGTTCTTTTTATATCATGTGTGGTTACACAGAGTTGTTTTGTTTTAAAGCGGCCTCCGGTTTACCCCTTGAATTTGCTTTTCAAAAGCCTTATGACATCACTTGGGGGCTTGGTCGTATCTGAACCAATGCAACACCTTTTGATAGGCAAAAGCCACCAGATCACTTGGGGACATGGTCAAGTCTGAACCAGTCACGCCTCTTGGTGGCCTAAGGCCACAGAATCACTTGGGGGCTTGGTCGAACCCGAACCATTGCCATGCCTCTTGATCGGCATAATGCCACTGTTTCATTTGGGGACCTGGCTGACTTGAACCATAGCTACGCCTATCGGGGGCTTGGTCGTGTCCGACCATGGTAACGCCATCTGATCGGCTCAATAAGCCTCTTTTTGCAAACGGTTTTACCATTGCCTTTGCTTGAAAATTTTCTTTGATAGATATTTCTTTATTCTTGTTTTTAAACCGACAAAGTTTAAAAAAAACCGGTTCAAACTGTCAATTGATGGAACACGGTCCACTTTTAATCTGAAGACTATTCGCCTGGTTTGATTTTCTGTTCACATCCCATTATGGAGTAACACGGCGTTCATCATAACCCGGTACGGTTCACATGGTGAACCGGCATTGTATACACAGGAGCTGTTTTTTCTCCTCCGACGGTACAGGTTTCTACACCTCCGTTTCAAGATTGGCCAAGCCAACTACATGCCCAACGATGGCAGGTATTTTGTATCACAATTTTTTATCATATACTTGAATTATATTTCATGACTACAGTGATCATAATCCGCCCGGCGGTACACCCGCGGTGGCGCTTCAGGATTTTTTTTATTGCAGAAACATAATTTGGCGTTTTGATCATCCCAAAGAAGTGCAAGTAGTAATAATTATGCACGAGGGCATATCAAAAGCTAAAGTATTTGCTAGCCTATTACAAGGCAACATGGTGCCCAGATAAGATCATTATTTTTTCTGCGGAATATAAAAGAGCAGTAATTTAAACCGGCCTCCGGTTCAAGCCTGGTCACCAGCCCGGCCTGATGGTTGCGGGTCTTCTCGCGCCGCTTCAACCTCTGCTTCCCTACCCATCGGCTGGAAATCAACAGTTGTCCAGTCGATTCCCATTAATGCTTGAAAGACAGCTTCATCATGGATGAGGAGCGACGGTTCAATATCAGGAGCATAAGTGTGCTTACGGATTGGAGGGATAAGATTTTCCGCTTCAGGAATCGATGCGGCTACTCGCTTGTTTTGGTCATTGTACTGTGCTTGATAATGAGACAAGTCTGCCTCTTCAGCCAATTGGCAAGCTAGAGGATGCACCTCCCGGTTTATTGCTCGCAGATCCGTTTCACTAAACTCTGACCCGTCTTCCTTCAAGTTGGGATAGCCCTGAGCCACTTCAACAGAGTCAAAATCCGGCACCCATGCTTTTGCCCGGATTAGGGCATTGATGGCACCGGTTCGAGCAGTAGATTTCTTCAGCTCTTCAACCCGGGCAGGAAGCATCGACAGCCTCTTAAGAGTGTCTTGAATCAAAGTGGGTTTGGGTTGTTATGTGATGCAGTAGAGATGATCCGCTGCGCTCCAGTATACAGCTGCTCGATCAATGTGTAGGCGGCTTTCAATTTCATCCGCACATCTGACGCCAAGTGACCAATGCATGCTCCTGCAGTATTACAAAGAGTTAGCAAACTGAAAGCTACATAAGAAGGCTGCATCACTCCAGAAGTCAAATCGGCTTACCGAAGATAGCAGTAGTCATGGCATGCACTTGCCGCTTTATGCCGGTCAGTTCGTCCACCATCGGTTTGAGCGCAGCCTCGGCATCTTCTGCTCGCTTGGTTAAAGCAGACTTTCCGGTGGCCCAATCCGCCCGCTCCTTCTGGAAGTCCTCCTTTAGCTGTTCCATGGCGCTTAAAGCGCTGGTCAATTCCTCTTTGACTTTGGAGGTTTCAGCTTGTTGGGACTTAAGATTTTCTTGCAAATCGGCGATTTGGTTTTCTCTTTTGCTCGTCTCAGCCTACATTACAATTTTTATGAAAGTCCCAAGCTCAATACAAGTATTCAACTTGGCACTTGGGGGCTAATGGCTATTTGTTCCATTAAGTACTGAGGCTACAATCTTTATTACCTAAAGTCCCGGTTTAACTATACTAAGTTGAACCGGCCCTTGGGGGCTACATCAGCAAATTCAGATATATTGAAGTCTAAATGATAAGTCCCGGTTTAAAATGATATCTTAAACCGACACTTGGGGGCTATTGGAGTTGACGAATTACAAGCAGAGGAGTATATAGAAATTACCTCATATTTTTCCTTCATCATATTAACCAGACCAGCTTCGTAATCACGGCTGGTGTATAACCGGTTCAGATAACCGGAATGGAGATCTTGAGGAGACAAAGCAGCATAAGTTGACAAGTCGACATTCCATTTGTCCTTGCCAATTGCAGCAATTTCTTCCTTAGCAGTGTGTTTTGACAAAGCAATGGGGTTGCCTGGCTCTGTGCGACCAACGCCAGTGATAACAACCTCATCATCCTTGGCATCGCCGGTTTGCACTGGAGCCGTCGGTTCATCAGTAGGCTTGGATGGGCTGGTGGATTTTTCAATCCGGATGGGGCTTGTGGGCTAGTCAGCAGGACCGGATGCGTTAACATATCTTTCTTCAACAATAAAGTCGTCGTCTTGCGGTGGTGGGTCGTTTGGCACATCCTCATGGATGGCCGCTTCAGGACCTGGTGTTCTGTCCATTTCCGGTTCAGCATCTTCTTCCGCCGCTTTGTCCAGACGAGCCTTATTGCTTGGTCTAGGTTTGGCCCTGAAAGAAATAAAGGTCAATACAGTATATGTTACAATGAAATAAATCAGCAACATCATAAGAAATATGACTCACCCAAGCACCGTTTTTAGTGGTGGCAGTTGGGTGGCTGATGACTCGCCAGATGATGAATGGGAAGTGCCCTGATAATCGGAGTCAGGCGGATTAAGAGGTTGACGAAAACAACCCGCTTTAGGACAAGCATTGACAAGAGAATAAGAGACCTCTGAACGGCGTTTCCGAACTGGACTGTTCGGTAAACCGGCGGAGGTAACTACCTGGCCGCTGTGCCGAGCTGTGCGGCGAGCTTCGTGCTGTTGCGTCTTCATGAGAAAGGTTGGGTCCAAATAAGCAAGAGGATGAGAAAATTTAACTGGCTTTTTAGTGAAGGCAAAGGGTTTGAATCGGAGAAAAGAGCAATTACCTCTACAACATTAGCATGACTGGCTTCGGCGTCATCCTGGCAATAATCATCATCAATAAGGCGTGTGAAAAATAAGCCAAGTGAATCAAGTTCTACCTCAAGGTCCGGATTACCCACATCATCATCAGCCACCGGATCAGATGACGCGATGGTTTTCTTCCTGTTAGCGGGCCGCTTCACAACTCTGGTTTTGGGTCGGGTTGGGTGCTCTGGTTTCTCCGGCTTCTCCGGTTTCTCTTGCGGAGGTTTCTTGCTCCAAAATGGATCATCGCCCTGTTTGAAAGATGTTGGTGTTAAACAGTTGATAAATTGAGCAAGCATATTCAATAAAAAGGATAAGGCATGAGTCTTACAACTGGCGGTTTGTTAATGGCACAAAAGGGAGCCAGGCCGGTTTGGGCGCAGGTAGCTTCCGGTTCATTCAGTATCTTTTTCACAGCTTCTATAACTTCATCGTCTGTGAGATGGATATCAATGTGTCGGAGAGGGTCTTTTTCACTTCCTGTATACTCGCACATCAAACCGGAGCGTCGGCTTAAGGGCAATATGCTCCATGATATCCAGCAGCGAGAAAGGTCGACCCCTGTCAGCCCATTAGCCATGAAGGCCCTGAGCTTGGATAATGAGGAGCGTATTTGCTTCTCTCCTTGGCAGTCAGCCTTTGCGGGAAAGGATGTGTATTGCTTAGCCGCTCTGGACGGTAGCCCGGCAAAGGATTTTCGTTGTCAGGAGAGGTGTCTTTACAATAGAACCATGTTTGATTCCACTCTTTGGGATGGATGTGCAGTTTGGCGTGAGGATAGGTGACCTCTTTCCTCTTTTGAATCGCCATACCGCCTAGTTCTGTGTTGGGACCGTCAGTGAATTCAGTGCGGCGGTTTAGATGGAAGCAATCTCTGAACAGTTCAACTATGGGCTCCTCTTGAAAGAATACATCACAGAGCACTTGGAAGTGACATATGTTGGTTACAGAGTTTGGTCCAATGTCTTGCTGGCGGAGTTGGAAATTGGCTAAGACGTCCCGGTAAAATTTTGAACCGGGAGGATCAAAACCCCGGGCTAGGTGATCCGCGAAAACAACAACCTCTCCCTCTTGGGGCGTGGGAGGACATTCTGTACCGGGGACCCTCCAATGAATAATCCTTTTGCTGTTTAAAGCGCCTGTTAAGACTAAATTGTTCAGCTGAGTCTCTATCACGCGAGAAGGAACCTAGTTGCACTCGTACACTTGTTTGGCCATGGTGAAATCTACAAAGCAGTGATTCTGGTTCAAGAAGGTGTTGGACAATATATACACTGGTATGTACAATGTTAAACCGGAGACAATTATTTCTAAACCAGAGTTCTATGAAGCGGCAGCATCTAGCTAAAGAGTTCTGGCGGTTTAACAAGGGACTAATGGTGTATGCCGGTTTGTTAATTTTTTCTACACCAAGTTAAACCGCCTGACCTAAACATTGAGACAGCTGAGATTGCAGATGGATAAGTATGCAGAAACTGATTTCGCAAGATTTTTCTACAGCGTTGGATCTAAAGCAAGTTCAGAAAAGAAGAAAAATATTCAAAAGATCAAAGCAGAACAATATTGACTCAATGGGCAGAAATATATGTGAGATCTATGGTCTTGGGCATGAAACTAAAGGCGGATACTAAAAGCTACCGCTACACAGAGCAGGGGTTCACAGATGCATCCAGAAGCTAGTATATGAACAACCACAGGCGATGAACACTGCAAGAACACGAAACCCTAGAACAGATCTGTGTTGAGAAGGGCAGAAGGCTCATCAGGGTTGAGGAAGACGCGGAAGGTCGCCGCGGTGCTCTGGTGTGTTCAGTTGATGCAGCGGCCAAGGTCGGTGCTGAAGTTGACGGCGGTGGCGGAGCTCCGAGGCTGGCGACACGAGGAAGACGAAGAAGAAGGGCACGAAGGGGAGCAAAGAAATGACCCTTCGGTCCTATTTATAAGGCAAAAGGACATGTGTCAGGCGCGTAAATCAAGGGACCATGAATTTTGGAAGCAGAGTTGTCGCCTCGGTTATGGCGGATTTTTCAAATAAGAAGGTATCATAGATACTCTCTTTATGACAAATGACGTCACTCCGTTTTACGGCAACCAGAGAAGGTGACATCACATCGGTTCAACAACTACAAGAAGATGTTGAAGACGAAGATTTTTGCTAAGGATTGACATGAACCCATTCAAATCAATCTGGGGCCTAATGTTGGGGATATTACTACTGGGCGTAAACCGGCCTATTTGGGCCGGGTTAACTTCATCAGTAGTTCAAGAGTGTGGAAGCCCAAGAAGATAGATGAGGGCCTAAGGCCCATAGTCGGTTTAAGACTTTTAGCCGTAAACCGGCATTTGTATATAAACTTGTATTATAAGTTAGGAATAAGGAGAGACCAACCCGGATACGAGTATGAACCGGTGTTGGCACTCTGTGAACCGACGGGCGTCACCCGTGTATATAAGGGGACGACTCGGGG
Organism: Aegilops umbellulata; assembly: GCA_032464435.1. Lineage (NCBI taxonomy): Eukaryota > Viridiplantae > Streptophyta > Magnoliopsida > Poales > Poaceae > Aegilops > Aegilops umbellulata. The sequence continues at coordinate 327,206,451 of CP136056.1, read as the reverse complement.
GCGGTTCAGAACAACAGACAACAACTCGAGACTTAGGCGAAGCTTGTTTGCTCCCTAGTCATCGAAACCCCATCAATCCCATCACAACTAGACGTAGGCTTTTACCTTCATCGAAGGGGCCGAACTAGTATAAACTCTCTTGCGTCCCTGTGTCCGCTTTAACCCCTTCAAGCTAACCCGTCGCGATGGCTCCATGACTAAGTCCTGACGTTAGGACATCTGTCGTGACAAAACTACGATAGATACCATAATCCAAGCGTTGGTGTGTGAGCTAGATATCGAAGAATATGCTTCACAGCCTTGTGGTGTGATTCCTTCGGTGTAGCTTGAAATCGGGCACACATGCAAACACTAAGCATAATATCTAGCCTAGATGCACATAAATACAATAAAGAACCAATCATGGAGCGGTATACCTTTTGATCGAAGTCAATACCATTTTCATCAGTGCATAGATGGCCAATTGTGGGCATAGGAATTCTGATGCCTTTGCAATCTTGCATGCCGAATTTCCTCAGTACATCCTTGAGGTATTTCTCCTGAGATATGAATATGCCATTGCGCTGCTGACGAATTTGAATACCTAAGAAGAATTTCAATTCTCCCATCATAGACATTTGATATTCTTCACTCATCATATAGGCAAATTCATCACTGTAACATTGGTCAGTACAGCCAAAGATAATATCATCAACTTATATTTGGCACACAAACAATTCATCATCATAAGATTTAGTGAAAAGAGTTGGGTCAAGTGAACCGGGTTTGAAACCTTTCTTCATGAGGAATTCCTTCAAAGTATCATACCACGCCTGAGGGGTTTGCTTGAGGCCATACAGGGCCTTATTGGGTCTGAAGACTTTGTCAGGATGCTTTGGATCTTCAAAACCTGGGGGTTGAGCAACATATACTTCTTCCTCAAGCTTACCATTGAGGAATGCACTTTTCACATCCATTTGATATAAAGTGATATCATTATGGTTAGCATAAGCAAGTAATACGCGAATAGCCTCAAGTCTAGCAACAGGTGCAAAAGTTTCATCGAAATCAATTCCTTCAACCTGTGTGTAGCCTTGAGCTACGAGCCGTGCCTTATTCCTTACCACAAGGCCATTTTCATCTTGCTTGTTGCGGTAGATCCACTTTGTGCCAATGATATTGTGCTTGCTAGGATCTGGACGTTTGACTAGTTCCCAAACATTGTTGAGCTCGAATTGATGTAATTCTTCTTGCATAGCTTGAATCCACTCAGGCTCCAGAAATGCCTCATCTACCTTAGTGGGCTCTGTGATAGAGACAAAAGCAAAGTGCCCACAAAAGTTAGATAAATGTGAAGCTCTTGAGCGTGTGAGAGGACCTGGTGCTTCAATGTCATCGATGATTTTCTCAATTTTCACTTCGTTTGCAACGCGAGGATGAGCGGGTTGTCGTCAAGGAATTTGGTCAGCATTTTCTTCAGCGCCATTTTCTTCAGGTGCATTAGCTCGACGTTCTTCATGTTCTGGAATGAATTCTTCAGCAGATTCTTCGGTAGGAATGACATCCTCAGTAGCCTTGAACTTGATAGTTTCCTCATGTGCTGGTTCATCTATCACAGAAGGTAGGTGCTCTCTTTGCGAGCCATTAGTTTCATCGAACCGCACATCTACAGTTTCAACAACTTTTTGAAGAACATTGTTGAAGACTCTGTAGGTGTGCGAGTCCTTTCCGTAACCAAGCATAAAACCTTCATGTGCTTTCGGTGCAAATTTAGAGTTGTGATGAGGATCTCGAATCCAACATTTAGCACCGAAGACTTTGAAATAACTCCCATTGGGTTTCTTGTCAGTGAGGAGTTCATAAGCAGTCTTCTGGAAGAATTTGTGAAGATATACCCTGTTGATGATGTGGCATGCAGTATCAATTGCATCAATCCAGAAATGATGAGGAGTTTTGTACTCATCAAGCATCGTGCGAGCCATCTCAACAAGAGCCCGTTCTTGCGCTCCACGACACCATTCTGCTAAGGAGTATAGGGAGCAGATAAGTCATGAGTAATACCAAGTTCATCAAGATAGTCATCAAGACCAGAATTCTTGAACGCAGTTGCATTATCACTTCTGATGTGCTTGATCTTCACACCAAAGTTGGTTCAAGCCCTCGAGGAAAATCATTTGAAGACTTCCTGCACCTCATGTTTGTAAGTGACAATATGTACCCATGTGTAACGAGAGTAATCATCAACAATAACAAAGCCATATAGAGATGCATCATTAGTGACAGCAGAATAATGGTTAGGACCAAAGAGATCCATATGAAGCAATTCAAATGGTCGAGTAGTAGTCATGATAGTCTTCGCTGGATGCTTGGCCTTGGTCATCTTTCCAGCATCGCAGGCTCCGCATAAGTGATCCTTGAGGAATTTTACATTCTCAATGCTAATAACATGCTTCTTCTTCGCAAGCGTGTGCAAATTCCTCATGCCTGCATGACCAAGTCGTCGATGCCATAGCCAGCCTTCTGAAGCTTTTGCAAGTAGGCATACGGCTGGTTGTGGTCCTATAAAGAAATCAACAATATAGAGATCTCCTCTCCTAAAGCCTTCGAAGACTTTGGAATTGCCAGCTTCCGTGATCACAACACAACAATACTTGCCAAAGACAACAACCATATCAAGATCACAAAGCATTCAGAAAGACATGAGGTCGTATCCTAAGGACTCGACGAGCATGACTTTGTCCATGTGTCGATCCTTTGAGATCGCAACCTTACCTAGACCCAATACCTGACTTTTGCCTTTGTCAGCGAAGATGATATGCTTCAGATGCGATGGAGATAAGGGTGCATCCATCAATATATTCTTTTCACCAGTCATGTGATTTGTACATCCACTATCGAGGACCCACTCAGTGGCTTTGGGTTGATCATCCTGCAGATGAATTAGTGCAACTTACGAACTCATATACTTCATCAGTGAATAATATGACATCAATTTCATCAGATCATGTAATAGAACAGATAAAGCAATGTGAGGACGTGAGAAATGAAAGTTCATTTCTTCATGATTAGCCTGCGTCCTTTCAGGCAATTTCAGGTCTCCAGCAAATTCTTCAGACGTTTAAGTACGTTTGGAGACCTGACCCTGCATAAGAGATTAGTTCTTTTTCTTCACCACCCACATCTGAAGGGGTGGCAAAGAGTTCATCACTCTGCGAGCTCCATAGGAGAAAGGTGGCATAGAAGCCAATCCATTTCGTTTCACATAGGAGGAGTTAGGATAAGCATATGAATAAGCAGAGAAATTCTTTGAGGACTTATGAACATAATGTTTAGAAGAATAATGCTCATATTCATAGCCCTTAGCTCTTCCCTGCGAAACAGAGGTGTTAGCACGATGATGTTCATATGAGGACTTTGATCCATGTGAGGAATTTGGTCCATATGAGGACTTGGATCCATATGAAGAATTTGGTCCATATGAAGAATTTGATCTAGGGTTCCTATTCTCCACAGGAGGTGTCATGAGGACATTCACCTGAAGACTTTCAAGGCACCTTTTGGGAACCCAGATTTTGTTCATAGGGGAACCATTCCTGTAGTTAGTGCCAACATATCTAGCAAATACTTCACCATTATGATTTTTGAACAGTTTATAGTTGGAGTCAAAAGACTCATTATAAGAATGAGGAGATTCACATGTAAAGCCAGATAAATTTGATGGATCAACTGGAGGTCCCTTTGCAGCAACCCATTTGGTTTTGGGGTACTGCTCAGGCTTCCAATATGTACCATCAGCATTGAGTTTCCTCTCAAAGGCAATACCCTCTTTCCTAGGGTTCCTGTTGAGGATCTGCTTTTTAAGCACATCACAAAGAGTCTGATGCCCTTTGAGGCTTTTGTACATGCCTGTCATGTACAATTCCTTCAGCCCTGCATCATCAGTGATACTAGCAATGTCCTCGGGTGAGGAATTAGTGACAGCAGAGACAGTTGAAGAATTTGTAACATTAGAAGCATTTGAGCATTCAGGTGAGGAATTAGCAGATTCACGTTCAATGCATTTCAAACATGGAGGAGCAAATTCTTCTTGAGAAGCGCTGATTTGTTGAGCAAGTAATGAATCGCGCTCCTTCTGAAGATCTTCATAACTCACTCTTAGCTTTTCAAGATCTTGCTTTGTTTGAAGAAATTCATAGGAAAGCTTCTCATGATCAGATAAGAGAGTGTCATCATGACCTTGAAGGTTGTGAAACCTGGACTAAAGTCTCTGAAGACTTTTAGCCAAAGCTTTCAACTGATCCATTTCTTCACCCAACATATCATCGCTCTTATTTAGCATGTGTTGAACTTTTTCCAAAGATCTTTGTTGTTTAGTGGCAACGGAAGAAAGTTTGACATAACTGGGTCCAAACTCATCACCTGATTCATCATCACTAGACTCAGATAGGTAGCATTCAGTTACCTCAGAACCATTTGCCATAAGGCATGGTGTAGAAGATGATGATTCTGGTTCAAAAGTCATCGCTTTGAGAGATTCTTTGAAGTCCTCAAACCAAGGATCATGACAGGTTCAGTGACCTTCATAGACCTCAGAGAGACGGTCCCACATAAACTTTGCATGATCGAGATGCATGATTTTCCTAAACTGATTTTGAGACAAACAGGAGCAGATGACGTCCTTCACTGTGAGGTTGAGTAGAGTGTACTTGCAAATCTCATTAGCTTCCGCCATCTCGCATAGATTGGTAAGACCAATCTCAGTGACGGTTCAGAGCTCGCTGTTCATTGCCATGAGGCGCTTCTTTATCACGGCCTTCCACTTGAGATACTCATGACCGTCAAAGATGGGGCATGACACGGTCTTCATTCCTGTGGTCGACATAACTAAAACTCCAGGCGGTTAAACCAAAATCACATAGAACAAGGGAGTACCTTGCTCTGATACCAATTAAAAGTGCGTTATATCGACTAGAGGGGGGTGAATAGGTGATTTTTATGAATTCTTCACTGAGGAATTTGCTGGTGAGGAAATTCCTTAGCAAAGAACTACAGGCAGCGGAATAAGTACTCAGAAGTAAACATAACGGAACACAAGAATGGTCATCATGATGAAATGAAGACAGGCACAGAATACTAAAAGTGTAAACACAGGATAGCACAGGATGAAGACAAACAGACTGAAGAACTGAACTGAGGAAATAGAGAAAGTCTTCAGTCAAAGTCTTCGAACAGATATGAACAAGCACTCAACACAGTAATGAGGAAATGAAAGAGTTGAGGAAATAGAACCAGTAAGCTTGATGAAGACACTGATTTGGTAGACCAGTTCCAACCGCTGTCTCAGTTGTATGTCTGGTTCGAGCAGCTGAGTATTTAAACTCGAGGACACACAGTCCCGGACACCCAGTCCTGAACACACAGTCCAGGACACTTAGTCCTCACCGTATTCTCCTTGAGCTAAGGTCGCACAGACCTCGCCCAGTCACGCGTGTTAAGTCTTCAGGCGACTTCCAAACCTTCACAAACTCGGTCACCCGGCAATTCACAATTTCCTCTTGGATGCTCTAGACCATGACGCTTAACCGTCTGGAAGAAGCACAATCTTCAAAGGTAACAAGCATCGAATCCACGCAGGATCAATCTCTTCAGTGATGCTCAATCACTTTGGATTTGTACGTGTTTGGGTTTGGGGGTTTTCCTCACTTGATGATTTTCGCTCAAAGTCCTCGGAGGATGGGATGCTCTCAAATGACAAGTGTCAGTTTCTCTTGGAGCAGCCAACCAGCTAGTGGTTGTAGGGGTGGCTATTTATAGCCTAGGGAGCAGCCCGACATGATAAGACATAAATGCCCTTCAATGATATGACCGTTAGGTGGGTAGATATTTTGGGATAGCTGGTGTGTGGCACAACAACAATCGGAAATTTTGAGGCTCAAATTCCTCAGGGCTATCATGTTCCTCACTGTGTAGGCAATACGCACTGGCGAATTCCTAACTCCTCAGTCAGAACAAATTCCTCAGAGACCAGAATATCTTCGTCTCTATCACTGAAGAAATTGACTGAACTGATATGAGATTTCCAATGGCTTCACTGAAAGGATTGGGTAGGTGTAGGATTTTGAGTTGAGCATCACATGGAAATTTTTCCTTAGTATTTACTCGACCCCCTTTAACAGTACGGTGTTTCCTATGACTCAAGAAAGAGAAAATGAAACTACGAAAACAAAAGTCTTCATGCTTCATGCTCCTCGAATGAATACCAAGTCTTCAAGGTCACACCAATTTCTTCACTTTGAAAGTCTTCAGAAAGTCTTCAGTCGAAGAACTTCATTTTTAGGGGTCGACTTTCTCTGTAAATATCAAACTCCTCATAGACTTATAGTCCTGTGTACACTCATAAACACATTAGTCCCTTAACCTATAAGTCTTCAATACACCAAAATCACTAAGGGGCACTAGATGCACTTACAGAAGGGTTGAATCCATAAGAAGACTTCGATCACCAGTCATGGTTGGTGCAGCCGCTGTCCATAATCCATTCAGTGGCTTTCGGAGTTGTACCCTACAGTGCAGTTAGCGGGATAGGATTCACCAAGAGTATTGTGAAGCAGAAACATGTAGCGAACAAGCATATTATCAAAGTTTAAATTCTGGTTAGGCATGATAGGATGCTCGTCAAGGAACCTTGGGACGAAATACATGACAAGACCATTGGAGCATTTTATCTTGCGTCCCACAAGATGTTTTAGGTCTCCAGCATTGTCGTCAGAAGATTTTGCTTTCTGGCTGGAGACCTTTCCTTGCAAGAGAAGTTAATTCTTCTTAACCACCCACATCTTCAGGGGTGGCTTAGAAGCAATGAGTCTAAGTGGAGCATCTGAGAACTTTGGCTTGGGAGCCCTAGCAAATAGCTTCGCAGGAGGAGAATAATACTCATAAGAATATGCAGAAAGGTTCTTAGTTTTGTGAACATAGCGGTTAGAGGAAACACGCTCATATTCATGAGTCTCATAGCGATTCTCCTGCAAAACATTGACATTAGGGTGGCCATGAGTGGTCCTCTGTCTGTATGAAGCCTTCGGACCATATGAAGCCTTTGTTCGGGGGTTTGTATTCTTCCCAGGTGGTGTCATGATGACATTCACGGGAAGCTTCTCAAGACAACTTTTGGGTACCCAGATCTTCTTCTGGGGTGACCCGTTCATGCAGTTAGTACCAATGTACCTGGCAAACACTTCACCATTTTGATTCTTAAATAGTTTATAATTTGCATCAAAGGATTCATCAATGAAAATTGAGTTAGCACAAGTGAAGCCAGATAAAGTGGATGGGTCCACTAAAGGATCCTTAGCAGCAACCCATGTGGTTTTGGGATACTGCTCAGGTGTCCAATATGAACCATCAACGTTCATTTTCCTCTCAAACCCAACACCCTCTTTTCTAGGGTTTTGGTTCAGAATATGTTTCTTGAGGACATCGCACAAAGTTTCATGCCCTTTGAGGCTTTTGTACATTCCAGTCTCAAGCAATGTCTTCAACCTAGCATTCTCATCAGCAATAGTAGTGGCATCCTCAGTAGAGGGGTTAGTTACCACATCAGTAGTTGAAGATATTGCAACATCAGAAGTAGTAGAACATTCAGCAACAGAGACGGCACTATCGCGCTCAAGACTCTTCAAGCATGGTGGAACAAATTCTACCTGAGCGGTACTGATCTATTGGGCGAGTAGTGAATCGTTCTCCTTTTGAAGGTCTTCATGAGACGCTCTCAGTTTCTCTAGATCCTGCTTCCTTTGAAGATAATAGTAGGAAAGCTTCCCATGAGAGGCTGAGAGAGTTTCTTGACGACTTTCGAGATCTTCGTACTTAACGCGAAGACTTTTAATGTCTTTGATTAAGGATTGAGTTCGATTCATTTCCGCGTCCAACAAGTCATCGCATTTGTCTAGCAGCTTTTAAATATGGTCCATAGCAGTTTGTTGCTCAGTTGCAATTTTAGCAAATGTCTTATAGCTAGGTTTGGAATCACCAGAGGTTACCTTGACACAATGTGCCATGAGGCAGCGGGTTTGATCAGATGGCTCGGGTTCGAAAGTCATCGTTTTATGAGACTCTTTGAACTGGCAGAACCACGGGTCTTGACGGGTTCGATGACCCTCATTACTACAAAAAAACAGACACATCCGTGACATTTTGGGCCGAACGAAATTTTTTTCTGTCATACGTATGACACTTCTATGACGATAATTGTGACAAAACCCGGTATCATCATAGATGTGGTGGGCTCCTACTTCTGTGACAAAAAATCATGACAAAAAATGGGCTTTTCGTCCTGGGCGGGCCGGAGACGCAGCTGCATGACATTCTTTGGGCCGTCCATGACAGAAAAAACCATGGTAGAAGCAAGGGGGAGGAAAATTTCGGGGAGTTCCCGGTTACGGTGGGAGGTCGGGGCCGAGCAATGCGTGTTTCTCTCATACACGTACGCGCGTGTGTGCGAGGCGTTGGCTCTAACTGAACCCAAGCGAGGCGTTGGGCTCTAACTGAACCTGAGAGATTGCACTGCAGGCTATGCGTTACTGAACCCGAGCGATCGATCGATGGCTGTTAACTGAACTCGATCGAGCGATTCCTTCGCTACTGCTGCTAACTGAAGCCGATCGATGCTGCCTCTGGATGAACAGTGAGCGTTGCGGGGGGGGTGGATGAATAGTTCCCGGTGGGGGTGGATGAACAGGACCCCGTGGTGTTGCCTCTGGATGAACAGGACCCTGATCGATCGAGCCGGTTGGGGCTAGATGAACAGGACCCCGTGAAGGGCTGGATGAACAGTAGACGGTGGAGGGCAGGATGAACAGTAGCCCGTGGAGGGGTGGTTGAACAGGAGCCCGTGGAGAGGGCTGGTTGAATAGTAGCCGGTGGAGTAGCGCGCGATGGAGGCTGGATGAACAGGAGCTCGTGGATGAACAGTCGCAGGTGGAGGCTGGAGGAGGTCGACGGTGGATGAACGGTAGCTCGTGGAGGCTGGAGGGGGTCGACGGTGGAGATGAATAGTATCCCGTGGAGTCCCGTTTTGTGGTACGCCACACCCCTCCCGATAAACAGGACCCGCGTTTCGACCGTAGGAGGTCCGTTTCCTCCATTTTGCGGTACGCCACAACCCTCCCGATCAACAGGACCCTCGTTTCGACCGTAGGAGGTATGTTTCCCCCGTTTTGCGGTACACCACACCACTTCCGATCAATAGGACCCCCGTTTCGACCGTGGCCGATCGAACACAAGGTCGTTTCCTCCGTTCTGCGGTACGCCAGGCCTCGTTTCCATCGCCTGTTCCGTCGAAGCCCTCCCAATGAACACGACGCATTCCGTGCCTCCCCATGAACACGACGCATTGCGTTGCCTCCCCATGAACACGACGCATTCCGTTGCCTCCCCATGAACACGACGACGCTATTTCTCCGTTCCGACCCAGCCATGTACACGAGCCCTGGCCGTACGTATGCGCGAGTAGGCGTTCGAGACCCCGCCCGTATGTACACATACGTGGTCGTATTTTCTTTCTTGCACCCTGGCTGTTGTACGTACGTGTACATGCTACGTGCGCGCCTCTACTACGACACGTGCGCGCCTCTACATCGACCAGTATATATGTACGTACACGTTCGCGACCAGAATGACAACGCTACATACGCTTCGACCAGGTGGGTCCCGACTGTCAGGCACTTCCTTGCCTGCGAAGATGTAGCTGGTGGGTCCCAGCAGTCAGGGGCGAATCGCTATTTTTTGCCCGGACGCACTTCCTTGCGTGCGAAGATGTAGCTGGTGGGTCCCAGCAGTCAGGGGGACGAATCATTTTTTTGCCCAGACGCACTTCCTTGCGTGCGAAGGTGTAGCTGGTGGGTCCCAGCAGTCAGGGGGGAAACGTTTTTTCGCAAAATACGGTGGCCCGTCCGGTGGGTCCCTGCTGTCAGGTGGAGGAATCATTATTTTCCGCATAATAAGGAGGCACTTCCTTGCTGCCGCCGTGGACCCAGCTGTCAGCCTCTCCACGTACAGTCCACGTCCGATGGAAGTCGTTCCTTGACAACGTTGACCACGCCACGCCGAGAGCACCAGGGCGGTGGACGACGGCGAGGTCTAGGAAGGGGACAACATGGAGGCAGGGAAGACTCCGCAGTTGTTTCCCACACGGAGGGGAGTACGACTATACGAGGGTTTACTGATTCGTCTGCCGTCGCCGGAGAATAACAGCAGGTGTGGGTGAGTAGAGGGATGGCTAGGCCAGTGATGGGAGTACGGTCGGGTGGTGAGGCCTGCACGCCAGTATAGCCGGCCGCGAGGAGGAGGGAGCAGGCAGTCCCGACGACGCTTGTTTGAGCGGCTGGAGCAGGAAGAGCAGAGATTGAAGTAGCACGACGGCCGTTGGATGGACATCCAACAGTCAGTGCTTGTGTGTCAACCTTTTTTTAGGAAAGCCTCAAATCTGTGGAAAACAGCATACAGCCCATCTGCCATTATTTCTAATAATTTACAGCGCATTTGCTAATTCTTAAGGTTTTTTTGGAACCCATATTCTTTTTGTTAGCATTGCAGCCCATATTGTGGCAACGGTTAAAAAATTATACAAAATTTTGCATATTTCGGTGCGGTCTGAACTGTTTTTAATCCCGAAATTTCGACTCACATTCAAACTAATTTTAAAAATAAATGTATATCAATATAAAATCCAACAAATTCTCCATGCATAAAAATTAATGTAATTTAAAATCTTGAAATGACAAAAAAGATATTTGAAACTAATTGCCGGTTTGATGTGTTTCAAAAATGTACAACCCATTTCTCATTACTGATGGGCCATTTTCTTGGCCAGCCGAATGAAAGCTCTCCTCGTCTTGAAAGATTTGCAGCCCAACAGGCCTGACAAAGCGACTTACTTGGCAAATCACAAAAAAAACTGGGCTGTGGCCGTGGACCTAGCTGTCAGCATCTCCACGTACAGTACTCTTCCGATGGAAGTCCATCCTTGACCACATTGACCATGCCGCGCGGAGAGCACCATGACGGTGGACGATGGTGAGGCCTAGGAAGGGGACGAAGCGGCAGTGGAAGCCCGCGTGGAGAGGACTACGAGGGTTCACTGGTTCGGCTGTGGTGTGAGGCTGCCATCGCCGCAGGGCCTGGCCAGCGGTGGGAATAGTAGGGGCGGTGACGCCTCTGCGGTAGCACAGCCGGCCACAGGAGGCAAGAGCATGCGGCACGACCAGCGCTGCTTTGGGCGGCTGGAGCAAGAACACCAGAGGTTGAAGAAGCACTACGGCCGTTGGATGGACATCGTACGGTCACTAGAGCTAGAATCGTTCATATTGACTAAGTTGACAAAGCCCTTCGTCCCCGTCAACTTAGTAGGCCCACAAGTCAGCCTCCCAGCAAGGTGGGTCCCAGCTAGCCAGGGGAGTATTCATTTTTTTGTGCGTAATAAGGAGGCACTTCCAGTGGGTCCGAGATGACAGCGGGGGGAACGTTTTTTCGCGAAATACGGTGGCCCGTCCAGTGGGTCCCAGCAGTCAGGGGGAAATGATTTTTTTCGCAAAATACTGGTGGCGCCGGTGGGTCCCTGCTGTCAGGTGGAGGAATAATTATTTTCCGCGTAATAAGGAGGCACTTCCTTGCGGCTGCCGTGGACCCAGCTGTCAGCCTCTCCTCATACAGTACTCTTCCGATGGAAGTCGGTTGTTGACCACGTTGACCACGCCGCGTCGAGAGCACCAGGGCGGTGGACGACGGCGAGGACTATGAAGGGGACGACTCGGAGCCGGGGAAGACGCAGCAATGGATGCCCACGTGAAGAGGAGTACCAGGGTTCACTGGTTCGGCTGCGGTGTGAGGCTGCTGTCACCGCAGAATAACAGGGGGTGTGGGTGAGTAGAGGGATGGCCTGGCCAGCTGTGGGAGTAGTAGGGGGCGGTGAGGCGTCCGCGGCATCACAGCCGGCCATGGGAGGCGGGAGCACACGGCACGACCGGCGCTGGTTTGGGCGGCTGGAGCAAGAAGACCAGAGGTTGAAGAAGCACTATGGCCGTTGGATGAACATCGTACGATAACAAGAGCTAGAATCGTTCATATTGACTAAGTTGACAAAGCCCTCCGTCCCCGTCAACTTGGTAGGCCCACAAGTCAGCCTCTCTCTATGTTGGGTTCCAGCTGGCAGGGGGAATATTCATTTTTTTGTGCGTAATAAGGAGGCACTTCCTTGCGTGCGAAGATAGCTGGTGGGTCCGACTTGTCAGCGGGGGGCACTTTATTTCGCGAAATACAGAGGCCCTTCCGGTGGGTCCCAGATGTCAGGTGGAGGAATCATTATTTTGCGCGTAATAAGGAGGCATTTCCTTGTGTGCGGCCGTGGACCCAGCTGTCAGCGTCTCCATGCACAGTCTACTTCCGATGGTGTCGTTCTTTGACCACGTTGACCATGCCGCGCCAAGCGCGTCCAAGGTGGTGGACGACGGCGAGGCCCCGGACAGCAACGAGCCGGGGATGGGAAGAGGCGGGAGTAGAGTCGCAGACGGAGAGGTGTACGAGGGTTAACTGGTTCTAGTGCGGTGTGGTTCGGTAGTCGGTGGAGAAGAACAGGAGGTGTGGAGGGGTGGAGGGATGGCCTGGCCAACGGTGGATAAGATGTGGGATATTGTTTTCTTACATATATAAGTATCTGTTAAATATATGATGACAATAAAAATAATATAATAACATATGAATATTTTTTTTAGAAAAACAGGGAGCATCTCCCCGGTTCCATTGCTGAGAACGAAATCACAACATATTCTGATACAGCAGCTCAAAGAGCAGTTCGAAAGCAAAGGTAGAAAAGCTACAAACTATGGGGGGTGGATGAACAAGTTCTCTGAATAACACGAATCACCCGAGCGGTGCCAAAGGCAGAGCGGATAGAGCACTCAAATGACACAAGGAGGGTCCAACGAAGCCTTCATGGTCTTCAGCCGAGGGGCCGTGTCAGCCTGCGGCGACCAGTAAGCAAGCGGAGACACCGGGCTGGAAGGCGTAGCATGGTGGATGTCCCTCTTTTTCGATGCCAGGTGCCCATCATCTTCATCAGAGATCTTGAGACGAGTCCACGGGTCCAGCCCCAGAGCAGGTCGAGCCTTGTTCAGCCACAAGTGATCGCCAACGGTTTTTGGAGGGATCTTGTTAGGGTTTCCACGAAGCTCATCAACTTGTCCTTGTCCGATCCGGAGGAGAGAATCGCCCAGTTCCTCACCATGTTCCTGATCAACCTCAAGACCTGCGGAATGGAAATCCAGGAGGTGTTACTGAAAACCATAGCATTTCTATATTTCTAGAGGCACCAAAGGACAGCTGAACTAACAGTGTTTAAAACTAAGCACTTTTTGGTAGCAATCCAGAATCTGGCGACAGATTTGAAGGATGAGCCAATCTGACTAGAGAAATATTCCTCAATGTGGGCCCAGAGATGTTTAGCAACTATACGTTCAAAAAATAGGTGAGAACAAGACTCTTGTTCCAAGCAGTAAACACAACCAAGGGGTTTGATGATGTGTCTCTTCCTAAGGTTATCCCTAGTCATCAATTTGTTTTTGGAGAGAAGCCAGAGAAATACATGAATTTTAGGGGGAACTCTCAATTTCCAGACAGCAGGGATAAACACGGGTTGAACCCCTCTAAAGTTGATAACATGATAGAGGGAGATGGAGGAATACTTCCCCTTATTGTCTAGCTGCCAAATCAGGGCATCCGGCTCGGCAGTAAAGGTAATGCTTTTGTTAAAGAGAGTTTTAGGCATTGACCATCCCAAACTTCATTGACACTTTTGTTAAGCTCATTGCGGACAGAGTAAATAGGCCAAAATTGGACTGCTAGGGGGGATGTGCCAAACCAACTATCTTCCCAGAACCTGGTTCTGCTCCCATCCCCTATGTTCCATCTGTAGCCAAATTTCACAGCATGCATAATAGATTTTAATCCTTTCCAGAATCTAGAGGTCTTAGGGTTGGAAGAAGGGACAAAAATATTAGGTTTATTTCCTAGGTATTTATGGGCAATAAGAAGCTTCCAGGGTTTCAGGTCTTCCTCATAGAATCTTTTAATCCAAGACCCTAGAAGACAGATGTTAATTTCTTGGAGGTTAGGTATGCCCGGGCCTCCAAAATCTTTTTTCATAGAGACTAGGGCCCAATTAGCAAGGTGTAGCTTCCTATTTCCCTCAAAATCATTCCACAAGCAATGAGACATCTGAGAATTGATGAGGTTCACTGCCCATTTAGGGAACTTGAAGAAGGTGAGGAGATACACTGGAATGCTAGCCAAACAAGCTTGTATGAGGATCAATCTACCTCTGTAAGAGAGAAGTTTGCCCCTCCACCCAACAATCCTTTTAATGATTTTATCCAGAAGGGGTTGGATATCCTATCTCCTCAGTTTATCATAGTGGAGAGGGATACCTACGTACTTAATGGGGAAGTTACCTTTATTACATGCTAGAATAGAGAGGAAGTCAGCTAACTCCTGATCATCCAAGTTGATAGGGATGAGTTCACTTTTAGAGTAGTTGATTCTCATGCCTGAGACTTGTTCAAACCAGGTTAGAACAGTTTTCAGATTGCTAGCATGTGTGGAGTCATTGTCTAAGAAAAGGATGGTCTCATCTGCATATTGAAGGCAGATGATGCCACCAGGGTAGACCTCAGGACAGAGCCCTGCAATCAGACTATGATCAGCAGCTTTGCTCAGCATTTTAGTAAGAACGCCCACTACTAAATTAAACAAAAGCGGGGAGATGGGGTCACCTTGCCTAAGGCCTTTACCAACAAGGAAAAAATCACTTTCACAGTTATTTAACTTGACCCCAACAGACCCCCCATGAGTAAGTTGATGGATCCAACTCTCCTCTATGAAAGGCTTGGAAAAGATCTAAGAGATCATTTTTTACCAAGTCCCAAAAATGCTGGTAAATCAAGAAGGGAATCACATCAGGACCAGGAGCCCCATCGAGATAAGAGCTAGAAATGGCTTCCTTCACCTCTGTCTCTGAAAAAGGGGCTTCTAGCAGCTCATTTTCAGCAGGAGAGACTTTTTCAGAAGCAGAGAAAAAATTGTTTTGTAGAGAGAACCCAGAAGGGTTTTCTTTCTTAAACAGGTCTTTGTAGAAGTCACTAGCCACTTTCAGCATCTCATCTACCTCAGTAATAGGGCCATTAGGGCCATCAAGGGAGTGAATGAGGGTTTTCCTCCTCCTCTGGTTAGCTACTGCATGGAAGTAAGCATTATTTATATCACCCTCCTTAATGTTCCTATATCTAGACCTTTGGCTTTGATTTCTTCTTGAAGCCAAATTTTCTTGAGCTCTCCATGGACAAAGTTTAATCTATTAGTCTCAGCCTCAGAGAGGTCAGTGGTTTCTGCCTTAATATCTAGAGAATCAAACTCAAGGAGGATAAGCCTTTTGTATCTTCTAAGATTAGCTTCCTCATTGGAGTTCCACCCTTTGGTAGTTCTTCTAAATCTCCTGATTTTGATCTGCCAATTTTCTAGGGGGCAGCTGCTCCCAGTAGGCTCATTCCAGATTTTCTTGACTAGCTCAGTAAAATCTTCTCTAAGCAACCACCACTTTTCAAATTTAAAACTATTGCTCTTTGGAGTTTGGTTAAGACCAGAGTCCCAGAGCAAAGGAGTGTGGTCACTACCACATCTGGTCAGAGCTCTACAACTAGAAAGGGGAAAGAAACTATCTAATTCTGTGTCACAGAAAATTCTGTCAATGGTGGACATAATCCTGGAGCAGCACTTCCAACATATCTAGCAGAACTATGGGTTTTCCTTCTAACAGGGCAATTCTCAACTTTATGGGTAACCATTTTGCAGATAAAACAACTCTTGGCTTGACACATTTATCCAAATGATGCCCTGGTTCCCCACAGTTGTAGAAGATCACCTCAGAGTATGCCATAAGGCCCGAAGCAGGGGCAGGAGTAGTTTTCTGGATGTCCTATCTCTTCTTTTGCTGATTCTTGCCTTGAGATTTCCCACTGATCTGAGAGTCAGAACCACCAGTAGATTGATCTTGGGCAATTACAGGAGCCTACCCAGATTGTGCCCCCATTTGGGGCGAAGGTGGGCTGTACCACTGCCCAACCGGCGCTCCCCCCATTGTGATAGGGGAAATTCATCGGAGTTCCTGGTTCCTTCTCATCCTCCAGCCAGATGTTGTCTCTCAGGAAGCAGAAATAACCACCAGACAGCTCAATTGAAGCAGATTGCAAGCCTAATTTCAATCTTCTGCAGGTTTGGGGGAGAGGTAAGGTAGGGGATCCACCTGCTCCGGCTCCGGTGGCGTGCTGGTGGGCAGGAGTCTAGTCAAGCATTCCCATCTCGCAGCATGGCGTGGATCTCCTGAATTCACTTCTCCTTTCGCCCATCGAACGAACGCAATCGGCGGCTCACTGGGGTGGGGCATCCTGTGCTTCTCCGAGAAATCTCCTTCGAAGTAGATCCGCAGGGCTAGATTCAGCAGCTCCCAATCCACATGATCCTTACACATCCGAGTATACCTGCACGAGTGAGAGAACGGATTCGGTACCTCCTCGGCTTCCTCCCTCGTAGCTTCCTCCTCTGCTTCCCTCCATTTGCGCGTGCACTGGGTCCAGGAGAGAGCATCGTCACGGATCCGCATCACCCGCTCCCTCCATCTCCTCCCTCGAGTCTCCTGCGGCACCGCCGGCGCAACGGAGTCGAGCGGCTGGAGCATCCGCGGGAAGGCTTTGTAGACATGTGGGAGATGCATCTTGTACATCTGCCTGTCTTCCAGCCATTCCCCCGTGGATATGGCCGGCGACTCCATGGGGCGCGCGAGCGGACTGCTGAGGGGGGCAGCCGTGCCCGGTGTCAGGAAGCGGGGGCTGGCGGCGAGATCTATTTGCCAATTACTCCCTCCTTTTCGGTTTATAGGGCTCAATTCAAAAATCTCACCAACCAAGGTAGATGATGAATGGTGGGATACTTTTTGTAGTTTGTAAAAGCACCTAATTAATGCACTTGTTTTCCTCAAAAAATTATGTTTATCAATGCATAAATTGCAATGCATGCATGCATAAAGTACATGCATTGGTCAATTTTCTCTTAATACTTGCATGCAATGATTTAATGCACCTTGGAATTTGAACATGTGATGGAAAACAACCAAATTGAGCCTTATAAAATGGAAAAACTAAAATTTTGAGATAAGCCCTATAAACCGAAAAGGAGGGAGTATGTGAACTAAACAGTCAACATATAAAATAATATATATATATATATATAATATAGTTAGAAGGGAAACATAAGTTGGACCTGGCGTTCCTATTCTTATATAGAAAAATAGAACAGACCTCTGCGTTTTCTTCAAAAAAATACATAAATTGGGCTGCCAAAAATAAAACCTCGGATGGGAGGTCCATAGGTCGGTCGATACATGACGGCCCTAAGAAAATACAAACAGGCCTATGGACCTCCAAAACCACATCCAACACTTGCCAAAACTTCGTCCCTCGTTTTCTCTGTGTTTCGCACACTCGACATTGTGTGGGCATTTTGACTGTGCATCATATGAAGATGTGCTATGCATGAATGTTGATCAGCATGATGTTAACTGGCCGGTAGTTCCATTTTCGACCATGAATAAAACTTCCAACATGATATTAACCCTGTTGAAAAGGTCGTGTTAATATAAATACTCTGCCTCTAAAAGTTGCAGTTTCTTATCTGAAACTGAACTTGCAGTTTCTTATCTGAAACTGAAACTTGCAGTTTCTTCTCTGAGAATCACATTGTCTGCACTTTTATACTCCTATGAAACTACATTTTTTAAGTGCTAAAAATAGATCTCTAGAATTCATAAAATACTTTATATGCTCAATACTGCAAATCTGAAATTCAAAAGACATTCATATCTGAAAGTACTCTCAAAATACACAACACAAAACACAATTCACAACCTGCAAATACCGACAACCCTAAGCTCCTCCTAACAATTCACAACCTGCCCGACTATTGGGCTAGGGGGGCAGCCCCTCCTATTCCTCGGCGGTAGACAGCCACCCCGTGAGACGATGTGAACGGCAAGGGAGACGATGGCGGGGAAGCGTCATCGGGCCAACTGCTTTTCTCCTCTTGCAGTTGGGTTCGGTCAACGAAGACTCCACCGGCTCACTCTAGCAGGACACCCTCACAAACGGCACCCTGTAGATGCTCGATCCTTCAATCTCTAGTGGATGCTCCATCTGGGATCGATACTCCCACCACCGCTCCCTCACGACCGGATTCGGTGAATCTGTTTGCTCCATGGCCCAGAGGAGCAGCTCTATGTACTCCGGTGCGAATCCCTCCGGGAGTATCGTCGCCTTTTCGCTCTGTTGCAGATATTTGGCCATGGATGTCACCGTCGCCGCTAGTTGGTCCTTGTTGTCAAACCAAGACTGTATCTCCAACATCCTAGCTAGCTTCATAGGGTCGCCGTCTGCGATCCTCACGTATCGGTTGTACTCCTCCATTGATCTACTTCTCCACTGCACCTTCACTCGCCGGCGGTGGTTTTTGAATGGAAGAGGAGAGGAGCAGCGCTGGTTTTGGATTAGAATGGGAGAGGAGCGACGCTGGTTTTGGATTGGAACAGGAGAGGAGGGGCGGTGGTTTTGAAATGGAAGAGGAGAGGAGCGGCGCTGCATTTAGATTGGAACAGGAGAGGAGCGGCGGTGGTTTAAGAGGAGAAGAGCGGAAGAGCGGCGCTGGTCTTGGAAGTACTTTTTTGTTGTTTCGTGTATTTTGGGTCAAAGTTTGACCACGTACTGTATTTGACAAGCAAAATGTGAATGCATGTCATCAAAAATTGTATCGTTTGGTTCGTATCTAAATGTACTTTCAAATTATACTCCCTCCATTTTTGTATACAAGGCCACAAACTCATATTACAGGTACCAAGGTAAAAATCAATGCTATGTTTAAGTCAATGTTGCAAGCTAGCTTATCACCTTGATTGTTGTGTTAATTAATGTGGTTTTTCTCTCCCAAGCACAACAAGCCAACCCTCTTACTCCTCATTGGTTGATTAATGTTGGGAATGCAAGCTAACCATCTAACTCCCGCATGCACACAAGGGATATTAATGTCCTCGGGTGCTACTACGAGGCAAACGCCATCAATTTTGCCTCGATTAATGTTAGTGGGCTTGTATAGTTGCAAATTGTAATTTTGATAGTGGCCTTGTATACAACGTATAACATATATTTTATGTGCAAAAATCATGGTCAATTATGACCCAGAATAAAAGGGAGACTAGTTAATGTGGGGTCGCTTTCTTAATTGAAGGGTAAATTGATTTTGATTTTGATCCAGTTAGAGCGTGCCGGCCCTCTCGTCCAATCCTAAATCGCTGCCGCACGCTCCTCTCCCTCTTCTCCATTGCAAAACCACCTCCTCTCCTCTCCATCATCTCCATTCCAAAACCACCATCTCGCCTCTCCCTCTTCTCTATTGCAAGACCACTGTCTCTCCTCCGTTTTCTAGACACTTTGCTCCATGGCGCGGGCGCAATCCATGGATACAAAATTAGTATACTGTATACTATTTAAAAGTCGAGGGCGGGGCTTTTCCTGTGCGGTAGGCGGCGGGGCAGCTCCGCCTAGTCGGTTCGACAGAGACGCGAGAAGACGAGGGAGTAGGCTGTTGCAAACGTAGGGTTGTGTGATTTGACAGCGAGTTACTGCTGGACAGGTGGGGACCCGTGATTTGACTTGCCATTATCATTTTAACTGCGGTGCTACGACCGGCGTGAGTCTCCCAGATTCCTGACCACCTCCATACATGTGCCTCTCCCAATGCTCCACCATGTAGTAGAGGCTGGCTCTTGCATGAGAGCCCACTTCTCTACTTTTTCCTTGCCTCTCTGTCCTCCACATATGCAAAAATTCCATGTAAAGCGCACTATTGTACTTACTTTTGCTTGCTCCTACAGGTGCTTAAGCTTGCCACATAGGCATAAAGTCTGATGTGGCAAGTTAATCAAGAAGAGAGAGACTACTTTGGTGACCCAAGGAAGAAATGGTGCTAAGCACGTGTATCTAGGTGAAAAGACAATTTTGAGTCTATAGCTAATTAAATGAAGCAAACTTAGCAACACCATTTCATTGGAAGAGGTCACTCCTTGGCAAATGCAATAAATACACGCGCTTACCAGCACCGTTTCTTCCTTGAGTACGAAGAAAGAGATAGAGAGGAGTAACAAAAAATACACTTATAGCCAAATTTGTTGTAGTATGAGTGACTAAGTGATGACTATGACATGCCAACATCAGATAGCCTAACGCACCGTGTTAAATCTCCAAGGGCGCGACCGCGCGAGCGACGCGACGGTCGTGGTAGGCACGACCATGATACGGGCTGCTAGCAGCCCTTGGATCTGAGATCAAACGGTCGCATGCTAAGTTGTTGAAAATTTGCAAAATAACCCTCCAGGATAGGATATTCACCCATAGGTCTAGAATCACGCCATGCAACCGTTCGATCTCAGATCCAAGGGCTCTCGGAAGTCCGTATCATGGGAGAATGGGAAGCCACTACCCTGCCGTTCGCACGCTGGCAGTTCTCTCCTACTCGTCCCCGCACATCCTTCAATACTACGGCGGTTCGCTCCTAGTCGTCCCGTCCATTCACATTACGGTAGTTCCACTAATCCTAACCCTCCTCCCAAATCCATGGCGTCCCAAATCTCCAGGATCGGCGGTGAGTACAAGGTTAGAACCATCACCGGCAATGAGTTCGACGTCATCTACACCTGTTCTTCCGCGATGGTGAAAGGAGCCTTTCTCGCTTCAGACGCATGTTCAAAAACTCAGATGATGAGTGGGTCGCTGGGCTAGATGTTGAGTACACCACAGTCCTGGGACGAGAGAAGGATCTAAAGGATGAAGAGAGGAAGAAGCCCGCCGTGATCCAGGTTTGTGTGCATGACTTATGCTTGGTCTACCACATATGCCATGCCGACGTTGAGTGCCAGGATTTTAAGGACTTCCTCGGGAGCAACCTAGTCAAATTCGTTATTGTAGACTTTGGTAACGACAAAGAAGTCCTGCGTCGGGTAGGCCTCGTTGTAGGCAACACCTTCGACCTCCAGAAGAATCGGTTGGTGTCCTCTCTTCAGCCTTCAATGCTGACCCTGGCAGGAGCCATGGTTCATCCTTCGTACGGTAAACTGGAGAAACCTCCATACACGTTTCATCGTCATGCATGGCAGCGGAATGTACTAGATATAGACCACATCCACTACGCTGCAATGGATGGCTACCTTTGCTTCAATATCTACAAGGGTTGGATGAAGAGCAACAGCCAAGTGTGCGGTTCAAGCAAAGAAGTATCGGCCAAGAGGAAGAGGGACAAGGACGAAGTCGAGGATGTGGACGAGGACTCCGAGTAAGGTGGCAGTGTCGTTGCTCATGGTGGAAATGCAGTGTCTACCGGAATAGTTGCAAAGTTTAATTTCAGGTGTGCTTAATTTAATTTGAGGGGTGTGTTGTGTTGAGCCCCCAGCAGAACTATGTTATGTTTCTTCTCGTTACTTTAACTCTTCAGTACGTACATACTACTATTTCTTACATTTCATCTTTTAGTTGGTATAGTACTACCACTCGTTTCTTCACATTATATACGTACAATATATATGGCCAACATCATATAGCCAGCAGTTTAGTTGTCAAGAATTTCAGGGTGCTTAGTTTTGTCAAAGAATTCCAGGATGCTTAGAGGGTGCTTGGATCCAAGGGACTTATTTTAGTCTGACTAAAATTAGTCTCTTTAAGAGGCTAAAGTTCCAAGCACCCCTGACTAAAGACGGGCTAAAACTAGTCTTGAGACTAAAAAATTTTAGTCAGGGGTACCCCTACTAAAATGTGGATTAGTCCTCTCTCTACTCATTTAACTCCTCTCCTTTAACACAGGCGGGTTCTAGATTGGAGGGTTTGGAGGATAATAAATGCTCATTAACTTGATTTTAGCCTTTTTAGTATTTGGATCCAAGCATGGGTGAGGCTAGCATGTTTTAGTCCCACTACTTTTAGTCATGGGACTAAAACGTATCCAAGCACCCTCTTAGTTTTATTTGAGGGGTGGGTTGTGCAGGACACCATTATTGTGACTAGCCTTTTTAATAGTACTATATGCATAATTTGGCGACGAGCGCTCTCAATATGTACCACCTTTTTTTTAATTTCAAGTTTTGCTCCATGGCGCAATCCATCGATACTACTGCTGTACAAAAGTATACATTTTTTAAAAGGCTAGAGGGCGGGACAGTCTAGCTGGGTCGGTTTCACGAGAGGCGAGGGCCTTTGTGATTTGACGGCTCATTAATGCTGGAAGGCGGGGCCTTGTGATTTGACTGCTCGTATAAATGCGCCAACAACCTGATCGAGGAGGAGCAAAGAACCAAGCGGTATACTCAAGTTTTCCACTGGAGTAGTACTGCGACGGAGGAGCACGAAACACGGCAGCCCAGTGCCATATGGCGATAAAAAATGATCTAATTTGCTAGTCATCCCATTGTTTCGTGCCTCGCAGAGAACGTGACATGTGCGGCGAAACACCCGAAACAAAAGATGAAACACAGGAGCAAAATAAGAAGGAAGATTATCACCCCAAATGATCTAATTCGCCGCGGAGTCATAACTGCTTCTTCAACGCCTCCACGAACTCCATCTCCTTGCGCGTCTCCTCCGCCATCTTCATCATTGTGTCCATGACGCAGCATTTCTCGACGCGAGCCTTCATCATCTGTTCCACGGCAATATTACGTACCTTGACATCAGTCGGGTGCTCGATGCGGAGCTTCGCCAACTCTTCCTCCTGTTCCATGGCGAGGGCATGCAGCATCTTCATCGAGGAACTACTATTATCATGCAGCTTCTTCCAGCCGGCGTTCTTCTCCTTCAACAGGTCGATCTCGTGGCAGAGCTTCGCATTGTCCTCCCGAAGTCGTAGGATTTCGCCGGTCACCTTCTTCTCCGAGGCAATGCTCTTCTTCAGCAGCATCACCAAGCCGGCGGTCAACTCCCCCTGCTGATTGAGCTCAGCGGGCATGTCGTCGAGGCTCTCCTTCAGCAACTCCATCAAGCCTTGGATGAACTCCTTCTTCTTATTGAGCTGATCGGGCATGCCGTCGAGGGATAACGACTCCAGCTCCGCCGGCTCGGTATGTTCGCCTCCGCGGCTAGGGCGCTCCTGGGAGCCATCGCCTGCCCGTGAGAGATCTTTCGAGGTCTCTGCGTGGCGGAGAGCCCTCTCTTTTTTTCCGCAGCCTTGGTTGCCACTCCCTTGTTACGAGTAGTTCTCGACCTAGAGCTCTGCTCACCGGCCATGGCAACGACGGACGAAGAAGAAGCACTTATGAAGAGGAAAGGTAGAGTGATTTTTGGTTAGGTAGTTCCCCTTTTTATAACCTAAGTACTAGCACTAGTACTAATACCTGCATAGTGGGAACACGTTCAGGTTGGTACGTACTACTAGTAGGTGTGAGCAGGCTTTCGAATGTGATGGGAACATGGTAAAGATTAATTGATGGTTTTGGTTTCGAGGCCCGAAACGGCTCCCGATGAGTTTAGCGGAACATAAATTTCAAGTACTACACTGCTCAAATGCGTAAATATTATGATTAGAATCCTCCAAAATTCCTTTGAGAATCCTTTGAATCAAAAAAGCCCTTAATCTATTTTATGATTCATGGAATTGTGCGTTGTAAAGCATAAAGTAAAAACAAATAATGGCAATTCAATTAGAAAAAAAGTTCGGGCAGTTATGATACGGAAGATTCTAGAACAAAAGAGAACCACTGTTGTTTTGAGGTGTGCATTATGCTTAAGTTCAACCATGGAGTCTGCTAGATTGTACATGTGGCAAAATCCGGTGGGGTCTAGAAGATGGTGCGAGGGGCCGAGTGGAGGGAGACGATGAAGGAATGCACAAGTGCGAGATCGATATTTAGAGAGAGGGGGCGAACACGTGCACTGATGCACGCAGTGGCGGAGCCATGAAAAATAAATGAGCTAGGTGGCCAAGCATTGCTAATCCTTTACGAAGAGGGTCAATTCATGTACTTGAACCATTTTTAGCAGCAATTGTCTAATGATCACATTCTTATTAGCCTTGATATATAGTGATGTTAGGGGGGGAGGGGGCAGGGCCCTTACTGCCCCCTGTCTTCGCCATTGTGCACGCGTCTGAGAGATGAAGCAGAAGGCATGGATGATGAGAGGGGGACGTTGGATACATAATTAATGTGGGTGTATTAGCTATATATGTTAATCCTATATAGAGAGGTATAGATTGATCGATGTGGGCGTGGGAAAGAGGGTGAGACCTCACTGGATATATCGATTGATTGATTTGTGTGGAAAACTATGAAAGACCTAGCTATATACACACATACATAGAGGAACATCGATCATTGCGCATGCACGCGTGAGAGATAAAGAATGCCCGATATGATGGAGAGGGGGATGTGTGTTGGTGTGTGCCTTCATGGGAGACCGACTTGAAGAAAAAGATTGCATGCGTGCGATGGATAATGCCGACTGGTAGTGTGTGTGCATGCATGCACGAGAGAAAGTTAGTGGTACAATTATAAAGAGAAGAATATTGTGTGGGTGTAAAAGAATAGCTGAATAGGTGAGGTCACAATCAATGTAAAGTTGAATTCAAATATTTGAATAAGATATCCTGAATATAACGGAGATCTGCGCGGTGTGGTTTGGAAACGAGCATGTTGTAATGTATACACATTGAACAAGGTCAGACTGATTTGAATTTGAGATACCGATGGCAGACATCATTTGGCCACGTCGCATCCGTGCATGGACACACTATTCTAATTGGAGATGATGGCGGCTTTTGCATCACATATCTATATCTATACCCCTATATATTTATTTATTTATTTATTTATTTATTTATTTATTTATTTTATTTTTTTATATTGTGTGCGGGTAACTTTAACTTTGAAAGATGGTCGTTGGATGAGGCGAATCCAATGGTCCAAAGATGGCAAATTTTAGCACTACTGGCCGTTGGATATCATCTAGATTCCACCAGATTTCGCCACATGTATAATCTAGAAGACTCCATGGTTGAACTTAAGCATAATGCACAAACATCAAAACACAAGCACTTCTTATTTGTTCTAGAATCTTCCATATCAGAATTGCCCAAATGTTTTTCTACATGATTTGCCATTATTTGTTTTTACTTTATGTCTTACGATGCACAATTCCATGAATCATAAAATATATTAGCTTTCTTATAAAAACTAGATGATTTTGAATGAAATGAACTATAAGAATTAAACGAACATCTACATCATGCATATATGACTCCAAGCTTGCATGCTATAATGTGGTATTCATAATTTGGTTGCCAAATCTCATGCGTGCAATGCACGTGTACCTTACTCTAGTCTAAATGGTGTTTGTGTGTGTGTTGTGCGTGTTGAGGTGCAAATTGTCTTTTTTTTGGGTACACGTTAAGCTTGTTCTTCCGAAATTTCAAGCCGTGCCTTGTTATGCCGAAAATTCAAGCTAGCGTCTATGTCTATCGTACTGCGAAACTCCCGCCTCTTCAACCCGCGCCTTGTTAGCCCAAAATATTTAAGATATATCTTTGTCTCGTTGTGCTCCGACAACTCCCTCCACCTCAACCCACGCCTTGCTATTCCGAAATTACAACACGCGCGAAAACTCCCACCTCCTGTGAAATCCCGACACGCGAAATGCTCGTGGTACCCCTGAACCGAAAGTACCGCCTCAAATCGGTGGGGGTACTTTCGTAACTTACCCCACATTTCGGACAAGCGCGTCTCTAAGCCATGGTTCTCCACTGCCATCCCATCTGCCCACCCATTCGTACACCGAGGCCGCGAAAACCCACAACGAAACCGCACACCCTGCTCCGTCCGCCACCCAGCCGGAGCCTCTTCCTCGACGACGTCGTCCACAGCAACACCTCAACGTCCCTCATCCACCGTACCGGATGAGGATCTGTCGTCGATCTCATTGTCCCGCCGGTTCATCCACCCCGTCCTCCACCTCCAAGGAGCTACCCCGACGTTCCCTCGTCTTTCGCGCCACCTCCATTCCCACACCGCCGTCTTCACCTGCACCACCGGAAGAGCATCATCATCACCGTTTCCTCGGATGAACCTGCGGCCTAATCGGTGCCACCAACGAGGTTGTACACTAATCGCCGCATTTTCTTCTTGATTTGATCTCACGGTGCTGCCGGCGCTCGGTCCCGAGCCGACACGGCGCGGCTCCATCCATGGTGGCGTCGCCAGCCACTTCCTCAACGGTGTCGCTCCCTCGGCGGCGACGTCCACATCAGTAGGACCTGCTGCTGCTTTAGCTCTCGCTCGCGCTGCTGCTCTGCTCTTGCTCTCGGTCTCCTGCCTGGTCTGCTCTTGCTATTGCTCTTGCTCGCGCTGCTGCTCTCGCTCTTGCTCTTGCTTGCGATGCTGCTCCGATTTAGCTACACTTTAGTCGACTGAATCGACTTTTGGGTCAGTCGATTTTCAGGGGGCGGGGGGGCTCGCCGGGGTGAAGGAAGAACCAGCCGCAGCAGGGAGGGGGGCTCGCTGGAGAGGTACCCCACTATCTACCTTAGGGTTCAGGATGGGGGCGGTGGTCGCCGGCGGTGGTGGGGCGTTGGCATGGGGATCGTCGGAGAAAAAGCTCGACACGGGGGGGCTTGAGGGATGGCCGGGGCGGCGGCGGACCGGTGGTGGGTAGTGTTTTCGAGGCGGGCGGGGCGGCGCACCGCCGGCCACGGGCGGCGGGGGGCTGCTGTTTGGCCGGCTCAGGGGGGTGGAGGTTGAAGATGAACCGCAGGACCTTGATTTCATATCCAACGGCTGCAAAATCGACTGACCAGAGATGAAAAAGTCAGTCGACCAACGTGTAGCCTCACCTTGCTAGTGCGTTCAGTTTCGACAGCAAAATTCAGTTTCAACAACAAAATTCAGTTTTGACAATTAAGTTCGGTTTCGACAGTTAAGTTCGGTTTCGACAGTTAAGTTCAGTTTCGACAGTTAAATTCAGTTTCGACAGTTAAGTTCAGAGATGAGCGGCTGATGTATTTTACATCTAGCACTTTGTGGTTATGTATTTTACGTCATGTATTGGAGATGCTATTAGAATTCCACTCAGGTTAACGTTGTTTGTTGTCTCTCTTGTCATGCTTCAGCCTCGGCGTCGTACAACTCACCGGAGCTGCTCCAACGACGAAACCCTCCATCACAGCGGAGCAGTACCTCGGGCTCCATCTCCAGACGCCTAAGATCTTCTTCCCCTCCTCCGACAGCCAAGTCAGCCGGAGCATCCTCACCGGCCAACCCAATCACGCTGAGATCGACATGGCTTCGCCAAAGAGGTTCTACACTTGTTGCATCTCTTTTTTACTCTACATGTTATATGTATTGTCCACTGAGCACTCGTAGTAACGGGAAATACGATTATTTTATCCTACTATATGACAAGCAGTGAGGTACCAGGCAACTTAGCTATCCGTGATGGACTCTCTTGAACGCCATCATTATTTATCTCTGCGCGTTTCAGCTGTGCATTTGTCGATAGGCCTGGGAGTTGAGCTAGTATGGCAGTGGCCTGGGTCCAAAGTAATAGAAGTAGCACAAAAACATTTTTTTAGCATAGGATTTTCCTTGCTCAAGCCTGCCTACTAGAATCGCCAGTGCTTGAAAGGAAAAGTGAATGAAAAACATTGGAATTCGAAAGTTTCCTATGGTACTACTTTTCATGAATTTGGTGCAAAGGAATGGAGCAAAGGAAAACTGTAGGATTTGTTCCTTTAGTGTCTCCTTGAAAGAAAAATCATAGGAATTCTAATTTCCACTTCTCCTCCTTTTCATATTCCTATTCATCAAGCACAAGACTAAGAGATAGTACCATAATAGCATTATAACCGTACATTTTCTTGTGGTTTGACTTATTCTCACCATGCTTTTTTGCATCCTGTGATCTTCCAATTGTTGTGAATCAAACACCCAGATTGGCAGAAATCCTGTGTTTTTAAATTCTCTATTTTGCACGTGCATTCCTATCCTATTCATGTCTATTTCCTATCCCTGCATTGTTAGAATTCTCAAATTCAAACAAGCCCTTACTCAATTACTTCTGTTACAGATATGGGTCAAAGAAAACCTTGTGTGGTTTGTCCTGCTCCTGCGGTGCTGTGTTCCACCCCAGCTCAGCTGCTCCAACGACGGAAGGGTTCACCACAGCAGGGATCCGCTCTCCAGACTGTCTTTCGCCGCCTTAGATCTTCTTCCCCGCCGCCGGCAGCCACGGCAACTGCATTGCCATTATCAACTGAGCAGATGACCTTGAGGACTACACGGGTCCGCAAGAGAGGTCGTACTCTTCCGCGTCTGCTTACGTTATGCGTCGCATAATATGATGACATGCTACATTATCATCGTGTTCACCTATTAGACTCCGAGTCAGGTCCAAACTAATGCTGAAACTTGAGTTTTTAAATGGTTGTGGGGTACATATTGGGGCAGCAATTAGTACTATCTGGTTAATCTCTAGTGTCTACTATGAGTTTCATGTTGGGCGCAAACAAACATTAAAGGAGCCATTATCTGTATTTTTTAACTAAAGCTATTATCTGCCTGCTATCATTGGTTTTGGGTCTATCCACAGTTTGCTACCATCACTCTGGATTTGTGCATGCACTCCTTACATAATCTCACTATGTTTTATTCCTATGCATGCCAGTTATTATACACAATGGAACTGATCATGTAGAGCAAAAGAGACGAGCCTTGCGTGGCAATAAAATTTCATGCAGACGTCGTTCCATGGTGGGCGCAAAGGCAGCCCCCCTCCACCCATTTCGGATCGTAATCAAGAGGAAGACAACTGTTATGAGGGGGATTCAGAAGGAGAAGACCACTCCTATTTACCCCATGAGGTCTTCGCTCTAACTTGGCATGCTGATGTTGGTAATATCATGCATATGGTGCCTTGCATTGCTTACTGTATACATTAAAGATGTCATCTTCTTAGTTTAGACATGCTTTGTGTCAATGCCATCTGTTTAGTTTCTTTATCATATATGTGAATCATGCAATGCCATCTTGTCTAGCCAGGCATCATATATGTGAATTTTGCAATGCCACCCTGGTTAGCCACTCATCTTATATGTGAATTATATCATGCCATCATTTTTTTATTACGTGTTAAATTTGTCAACAATTTTAGTACATTCAATTACTCTTCCTGTGCATTAGCCATTTGGCACGGTCATGGAAAAATCTAGAGTGGAAACAAGGTCTTCAGAGCAGACAATGCTATCTGACGAAGCGCATGTCTTGCTGGTTACCGATAGCTCCTTAGAGGAGGATTCAGAGACAGATGACCAGTCATATTTCCCTCCTGAGGTGCATGCCCTAACTTGGCAGGGTTATGTTGTTCATATCGTGCGTATGGTATCTTGCATTGCTATGTCATTTGCTTAGTTTGGACATGCTTTGTGTGAATGCCACCTGTTTAGTGTCTAATTACCATATATGTGAATTATGCAATGCCATCTTGTTGCAAGACATTATATATGTGAATTATGCAATGTTATCTTGTTGCAAGGCATTATGTATGTGAATTATGCAATGCCATGCTGTTTAGGCAAGCATCATATATGTGAATTATATCATGTCATCCTTTTTTATTTCTCATTGCTTTTGTCAACAATGTTTGTATATTCAACTGCTCTTCCTGTGCATCAGCCATTTGAATTGGTGATGGAGAAATCTGGAGTGAAAACAAGGTCTTCAGAGCAGACAATGCTACCTGCTGAAGCAGATATCTTGCTGGTTACAGATAGCTCTTCAGAGCAGGATTCAGAGGCAGATGACCAGTCCTAATATCCCCCTTAGGTGTATGCTCAAACTTGGCAGGGTTATATTACTCATATAATGCATATGTTGTATTGCAATGCTTAGTGTTTACATCAAATACACAATATTGAATGCCATCTCCTTAGTTGACACATCATATATGCGATTTCCCTCTGCTCACTTCCTTAGTATATAAACCATATATTTGAATTATGTCATGCCATGATGTTTACATAGACAACATGTATGTGAATTATGGCATGCCAACCCATTTTCTAAAGACATGATATAGTTATATCATCTCATCCTGTTTACATAGTCATCATATTTAAATTATGTCATTCTATCCGTGAATTATATCATGCCATCATGTTTCCATCGACGGCATGTTTGTGATTTATGGCATGCCAACCACTTTAATAGACACATCGTATAGTTATATCATGTCATCCTGTTTACATAGTCATCATATTTTGAAGTATGTCATTCTATCCTGTTTAGTTAGCCATCATACATGTGAAATTGTGTCATGCGCGCTATCCTGTTTAATTAGCCATCATATATGTGAAATTATGTCCTGCTATTCTGTTTGCTTAGACAACATAAATGTGAATTATTTCATGCCCTATTTTCTTCCCTACTATCCATTGCACCTGTCTATCTTACAATGTTTGTACATTCAATTACTTTTCTTGTTTATCAGCCATTTCAATTGGAGGGAGTGATGGCAGTATCTGTGGGAGTAAAAACATGGTCTTCAGAAAAGATCGTGCTACCTGTCAATGCAGATAGAACCACGGTTGTACTTGCCCAAGAACCAGCCCCACCACACATAACCCACACTCATGCAGATTGTACCCCTACCCAGTTGGACAGAGAACCAGCTACACCCCTTCTAACCCCAACCTCAGCAGATAGACACCCAGTTCCCGTTGACACAGCACCGTCTCCACCACAGAGCACCCAAACACGAGCAGTTAGTAAGGCAACTGCAGTGCCCAAATCACGAGGACCACCACTCCGAACCCGAAGTCAACGCTTAAAGCAGAACAAGAATTGTTCTCAGGTCAGGTTTCGTAGCTATGGTTCATACTACTTTGCTCTTGCATCACTACTAATTTCAAATTTGAAGGATGCAATTGAAACTCCAATGGCGCAACAGGTATGTTTTAAACCTGTTTCTTCAACGTGTTTGGCTGTTTGCTGTTGTAACTTGCTCTATGCTAATTTCAGTTTCAATTGAATAAACAGTTATGTTCTCATGCCATGCACATTACAAGTGTTGTTATTGCTATGTAGTTTCCCACACTTATATTCTGTCTATGTTGCTTTGTCTTAAATAGATATGATTCAAACTGTATCTATCTTGATTTGGCAACATAAACTAGAATGATATAGACCATACAGTGACCATACTACATAGATATATGTTTGTTTCATGCTGTTATCCTGTCCACCTTACTACTGAACTGGTTTACCAAAATGAGTTTCATATACTACATTGTAAACCTGAGATGTGTTTGTTTGTTTCTCTTTTAGAACTCGGATAAAATATTGGAGAAGAGTACCCTGTTATGCAATGGTAAAGGAAGTAATGCAGATAAGGTTCAAGATAGTGAGACATCCCTGTTAGTCTCCAAGAAAGCTGATAAAAACTATATTGATGACACTGAGACAACCCCAAAGTCCTGTCTTGATGTAGTGTTCGAGTTACTGGCTACCACTGCTGGCACCAGCTTTTCGAACTCATTACCTGAATCAGTTCGGCTTCTTGAGTCTCAACTTCAAGTTGAAAGACATCGATCAGATGTTATGCGAGAGGAAGCCGAAGGACTGAGGAAGTCCCTGCAGAATTCAGATGCATACTTTCTGGTGCAACAGCAAGCGCTGGAGGACTTAAGCGCCAAACAAGAGAAAGTTAATAAGCTTGCTAAGCATCTTGCCAGCATTATGGGTAACCAGGATATTGTTTCTTGAGCTCTTCTGAAGTGGTTTCAGTTCTGGACTTGTTTTGCTGCGGCGTTTATATGCTGTTGTGTTCCCTATATTTGCACTGGTGGCGAACTTTGATGCCCAGTGGATGTAATATGTGTAATAGCCGTGATAGCCTAGCATAAGTTGCTTGCTTATTTATTTCCTTGTTGTCTTGTTTATTTGTTTGCTTGTAGTCAGTTCAGCTCTTTTTCCGCGGTTTGCTAGTGGCTGCAATAACCTATTTTTTAAAACTAGGCCACAATAACCATGAGCTAATATTTACTGTAGTGACACTGGGCCTCCTACGGGCCGTAGAAACAGGGGGCCTTCTATGGGCTGGAGAAACAGTAGGCCTTCTACGGACCGTAGAAACAATGGGCCTTCTACGGGCCATAGAAACAATGGGCCTTCTATGGGCCGTATCATCAATGGGCCTTATACGGGCAGTATGATCGATTGGCCAAACATGGGCCAATAACAGGCCTCATTATGGCCGTAAACGGGCTAGAGTTGGAATCGTCCGTTCATGGGCCGACCATAACGGGCCATCGTTAATAGGTCGTATTTGATGACGTTATGAAAACGGCCCAATGAATTAACGGACCACAAACGGGCCGACTGTAACCACGGGCTGAATTTGGCCCACAAGCAGAAAATGACAGTAACGGGCCGTAAGTAAACGAATGCTGGAAATGAGCCCAAGAATAAATGGGCTCTGAGAAGGCCGAAAGATAACATGGGCTGGGAACGGCCCAACGGAATAACGGGTCGTTAATGGGTATAAAGTGATACACTGTTCATTACGGGCCAGTTTCACCACGGGCCGTTAATGGGTGTAAAGTGATACACTGTTTATTACGGGCCAGTTTCACCACGGGCCGTTAATAGGCCAAGAGTTACATAGGGCCTCGTATGGGCCAAAAGACGTCATGGGCCATACATGGGCCAGAAGTGAAAACGGGCTGGAATCATATTGAATGGCCCAGATGACGCTACTGGGCCTAATTAGGATAGGGCGTAACGGGCCTTGGGTTAGCGGGCTGTAAATGGGCTATATGTGAACAGGCCGTTAACAGACTTTCCATGGGCCGGCCCGCCACCTTTTGACCAAGTCAAACGGGTCGGCCTTTTCACAAGAATGGGCCTCTGTTGGGCCGTGCCACGTGTCGGCGTATCATAGGCGCCTATGTGACCCACTGACGAGCTGACACGTGTTTCGTCCGGCCAATAATAATTTTACACGTGGAAATTTCCCATTGGTCGGGGCTGTTAACGGGTTATCGGATCCAAAACCCGACCCGATAGCTTAACGGCGTTCCGTTACGGTGGATGCCACGTGTCGGTCACCCTTGACGAAAGCACTTCTGTGACGCGCGATTTATCGTAATGGAAGTGGACACTTCCGTGATGATAATTTTGGTAATGTCATGGAACACTTCTACGACAGCACAGGTATGACTATCTTGATTCAGTCATAAATTTGTCATGGATGTACATGCATGACAAAAAACGCGACCTACTGTGACAAACACGTATCATCACGGAAGTGTATTTTTTTTGTAGTGCATAGACATCAGAAATCCGGTCCCAGGTAAGCTTCGCATTGCAAAGATGCACGATGCGCCTGAACTCGTCATTGGAGACAGGAGCATATGATATCCTTAGCCGTGATATCCAGACGAGTGTACTTTCGAATGTCGTCAGCATTCGCCATCTTGCATAAATCGGTGAGACCAATCTCTGTGACGGTCCACAGTTCACTGTTCATGGCAAGGAGGCGCTTCTTCATCATTACCTTCCATTTGGGATAATCTTGACCATCAAAAATAGGACACGCAGCGGAGACTTTGATTATCCCTGCAGTCGACATAGCTAAAACTCCAGGTGGTTAAACCGAATCACATAGAACAAGGGAGTACCTTGCTCTGATACCAATTGAAAGTGCTTGTTATCGACTAGATGGGGGGTGAATAGTCGATTTTTATGAAAGTCTTCAAAAACATGGTGGCTTTGAAGACAAATAGGTAAATTGAGCCTATATAGTAAGCAGTAGAATGAAAACTACACTAGGAAAGCATTGGTCAAACATACAATACAATGAAAGCACGAAGACTAACTTCAACTAGGTAGACAGGATCAGAAAGGAAGATAGTATGAAGCTAAACAGATATTAGTCTTCATGGAGTGAAGTCAAACAGATCAGACAGGCAAGCAATGACTTCACGAAGATAACTATAACGTAAGGAGAGTAGAGGATAGAACCAGTAGCTTGACAAAGACAAGGATTTGGTAGATCAGTTCCAGTTGTTGTGACAACTATACGTCTGGTTTGGGAGGCTGAGATTTAACTCGGAAGACCGTGTCTTCACCTTATTCCCCTTGAGCTAAGGACACCTAGTCCTCGCCCAATCACTCTGGTAAGTCTTTGAGGTAGACTTCCAAACCTTCATAGACTTCGTTCACCGGCAATCCACAATGACTCTTGGATGCTCAGAACGCGATGCCTAACCGGCTGGAGGATTCACAGTCCACAGGTGTAACAAGTCTTCAGATCACTCGGACAGAAAGACTTCAATGATTCCTAACACTCTTTGGCTCTGGGTGTTTTGGGCTTTGTCCTCTCAAGGATCTCTCTCAAATGCTTCGAAGGTGGGTTGCTCTCAAATGACAAAAGACGTGCACTAACTCTGAGCAGCCACCAATTTATGGTGTAGGGGGTGGGCTATTTATAGCCAGGAGGCAACCCGACCTGATATGTCCGAAATGACCCTAGGTCACTAAGGAACTGACACGTGTCCAACGGTCAAATTTCAAACACACGCGGCAGCTTGGCTTGGGCTACAAGCAAAGTTGACTCATCCATCATCCAGCTCTGGATAAGATTTGCTCTCATTGTCTTTGCTCGAAGACATAGGATTTGGTTGAGCATCACATCAGTCACTCTGACTTTGTTCACTTGGACCCCACTTAACAGTACGGTGGTTTCTATGACTCAATAAAGAAGAAAAGGAAACTACGAAACAACTATGTCTTCGCACTCCATAGTCTTCAAGTGAATAGCTTCACATGTCATAATCTTCGTCGTGAATGTCTTCACGAACCACCATTGTCTTCAATGTCTTCA
The DNA here is from genome assembly GCA_032464435.1 of Aegilops umbellulata. Lineage (NCBI taxonomy): Eukaryota > Viridiplantae > Streptophyta > Magnoliopsida > Poales > Poaceae > Aegilops > Aegilops umbellulata. The sequence goes on along the minus strand of CP136056.1, from coordinate 327,171,418 downwards.
CACATTTTTAGGGGTCATCTCTGGTAGGTAAACCGAATCAATGAGGGACACTACCTGTGTTAGCCTGCAATTCTCACAAACACATTAGTCGCTCAACCACGTTTGTCGTCAATACTCCAAAACCAACTAGGGGTGGCACTAGATGCACTTACACTCCTGTGCTAATATTCTCCTACTCCTTGGTGACCTGTCCGCGATTAAGGACCTTCACGTCTCCGAGCTGCTGATACGTCTCCAACGTATCTATAATTTTTGATTGTTCCATGCTATTATATTATCTATTTTGGATGTTTAATGGGCTTTAATATGCTCTTTTATATTATTTTGGGGACTAATCTATTAACTGGAGGCCCAGTGTCAGTTCCTATTTTTTTGCCTATTTTAGAGTTTTACATAAAAGGAATACCAAACGGAGTCCAAACGGAATGAAACCTTCGCGAGGATCTTTGGACCAAAATCAATCCATAAGACTTGGAGTTGAAGTCTAGGACTCTACGAGGAGGCCACGAGGCAAGAGGGAGCGCCCCCTACCCTCATGGGCCCCTCGTAACTCCACCGACGTACTTCTTTCGCCTATATATACTCTTATACCCTAAAAACATCAGGGGGAGCCACGAAACCACTTTTCCATCGCTGCAACCTTCTGTATCCGTGAGATCCCATCTTGGGCCTTTTCCGGTGATCTGCCGGAGGGGGAATCGATCATGGAGGGCTTCTACATCAACACAATTGCCTCTCCGATGAAGCGTGAGTAGTTTACCACAGACCTTCGGGTCCATAGTTATTAGCTAGATGGCTTCTTCTCTCTCTTTGATTCTCAATACAAAGTTCTCCTCGATGTTCTTGGAGATCTATTCGATGTAATATTCTTTTGCGGTGTGTTTGCTGAGATCTGATGAATTGTGGATTTATGAACAAGATTATCTATGAATATTATTTAGTTCTTCTCTGAATTATTATATGCATGATTTAATATCTTTGCAAGTCTCTTCGAATTATCGGTTTAGTTTGGCCTACTAGATTGATCTTTCTTGAAATGGGAGAAGTGCTTAGCTTTGGGTTCAATCTTGCGTTGTCCTTTCCTTGTGACAGTAGGGGCAGCAAGGCACGTATAGTATTGTTGCCATCAAGGATAAAAAGATGGGTTTTATATCATATTGCTTGAGTTTATCCCTCTACATCATGTCATCTTGCTTAATGCGTTACTTTGTTCTTATGAACTTAATACTCTAGGTGCATGCTGGATAGCTGTTGATGTGTGGAGTAATAGTAGTAGATGCGGAATTGTTTCGGTCTACTTGACACGGACGTGATGCCTATGTTCATGATCATTGCCTTAGATGTCTTCATAATTATGTGCTCTTCTCTCAATTGCTCGGCAGTAATTTGTTCACCCACCGTACTACATGCTATCTTGAGAGAAGCCACTAGTGAAACCTATGGCCCCCGGGTCTCTTTCTTATTATATTACATCTTTTTTATTTATATCGCATCTCATTTATTATTTTGCAATCTTTACTTTCCAATCTATACAACAAAAATACCAAAAATATTTACTTTATTATCTCTATCAGATCTCACTTTTGTGAGTGATCGTGAAGGGATTGACAACCCCTTTATCGCGTTGGTTGCAAGGTTCTTGATTGTTTGTGCAGGTACTAGGTGACTTGTGTGTCGTCTCCTATTGGATTGATACCTTGGTTCTCAAAACTGAGGGAAATACTTACGCTACTTTGCTGCATCACTCTTTTCTCTTCAAGGTAAAACCAACGCATGCTCAAGAGGTAGCAGCTGCGTGTCTCCATGTTTGATCATATTTAGCTTGGTGTGTGTGAGGCTTGTGAGCTGCTTTCTAGCGCCTCTGTATCTTGTCGTTTTTATGTTTCCTTGTATTGGTTTTGAGTTTGTAATCCTGGCCGGTTGATGGCTTTGTTAATTCAAAGTCGGACTCTTCTTGAGCCTTCGTTCCAAAAAGATGTTCAGGTCCCTGACGCGGGAGTCGAACGCTAGGGCGCCGGCGCCGGCGACGAAGTCGACCCCGTCGGGCTCGACCACCTCCTCCATCGCGGGGCACCAGGGCAGCTTCAGTCGATGGCCCCGTCGGAGGCTGGACTGACGCCCACCTGGAGAAGCCGGAAGGCCTGAAGACGGAGGGGTTCCTTGACGGTTGCCGACCAACAATGCGGGCACCTTCCGCGTCGACGAGAGCCCAGCCGAAGCTGCCCCCTTTCCAACTACTCTGCCAGTGAATAAGATGAACACGGAGTGTGGGTAGAATTATTACAAAATGCAGGGGTTAAATTACAATATCAAATCGTTTTCCCAGTTTCATTAAAAGAGGGACTGCGGGTTGAATACATAAAATTACAGGGGCCTTTTTGCAAAAACATCATGACGGTGAGCGGGCAGAAACAATAACCGCTTTATTATTAGGGAGGGATAGGGAAATATTAGGTATACTAGAAAAAAATGCTCGTGCGTTGCAACGGGAAAAAAATAACACAAACTCCTAGCCCAATAATAACCATAGCTCAAGATCCGAACTATACCCTATACATTCGTCCATCATACTACCTCTCGCAATTGACATCAAATGTCATGGACTTGTTCCACTGAGTGTCATGGATTTTTTCCACTGAGGTAGGATAGGTCCCTCACATGTCCCCGCATGACCACTTAGTGTATAATCGCCGCCTAATGGGCGCCAATTTGTCACACCACACATGCACACAACTCGGGGCCATGGGGTCTAAGGTCAAATTTTTTCTCCATGACTTCCATTTCTCCTCCCTCGGTTTGCCAACAAAACCGAAGCTCAAATCAGTCTTCCACCCTATTTGAGCCTTCTTGAGGCACCAACCGACTGGAAGGAAACCCAACGGCTCATATTTTCATAGTCTGAAAGAGGTTGCATAGTTTGGACTTCAGACTCGAGATGGCTCATATTGAAACTCGCATTGAGCACTGTGACAAAGAAAAAAGAGCAAAAAAAAAACCAAATGAAGCATGTAGTTCTGTGGACTTAAAAAAACTGATTTAAGTACAATACCACTTGAATCACATACTTGCGCCCTGGTTAACATGTTTGCTACCACAAATGATTTACACTGTAACACTAAGATACAAACAACAATAGATGTCCCAGCCTTTTCTTAAAATTGAAATTCTTTGCATCGAACAAAGGCATCATTAAACCCATTAAGCTACGCGTGAAGGGCGGTCAACCAGCTATGCCATGTGGCGCAAGCTGGTTGGCCGTGGTGATTTTTTTTTGAAATATTATTTTTAGATGATAGTGAGGAATTTTTTTCAAATATTTTTTTCTTTTTAGATGGAGGTGATGGCCCCACATATTTTTTTAACTGGAGGGCTACATAACGTGGCGCTTGCTAGTAGGTTGCGTTGATGATATTTTCTTTTTATTTTTACTTCTTTTTCTAGATGGAGGAGAGGATTTTTTTAATGTTCTTCTAGATGGAGGTGACAACTCCGTCTATTTTTTTAAATGAAAACGTGTGCATAATTTCCTCTCAAGCGGGGTCACAGGATAGCGCTCCAACCACCAGTGTGCATTAACTTGCTCATTTAGTCATCTTCCCCTCAACCACAAAGGCATATGAAACTGCCTCAAACACCGCACCATTGCCTGCACATTACCTCCCCTTCCATTACTCCCCTCATTACATATCCCTCCATTAGCCTACTAATGGGGAGGAAAGAGCGCTTATAAGGTTGTGTTTGGTTCAGCTTTTTTTACCAACTTCTGCTTTGAAAAGCCAAAAGCTAACCAAAGGGGCAAATGTTCAAAGCAGCTTTTGAGAATCTGTAGCTTCTTCCTAGTGTAAATTTCAAAGCTAGGGGTACCCCAACTTTTCAGCTTCCAGCTTTTTCACAGCAGTTTTTCCACAGCAGCTTTTTCACAGCAGCTTTTCTAGAATCTGCAGCTCAACCAAACACGTAGGAAGTAACTTAGACTAGTAACATGCATATGTTACTAGTCTATGTTACTACCTCTATAGTGGGTAGTAACATATGTGTAGTGTCATGCATCACCTTATTTATTGCTTTGTAGACTCATTTTGCATTGGAAACCGCTATGTGATGGTACATATTATATTACTCTATTTGCCTCTTTCTTCATTAATTACCTGACACATCATCTTTTTTGCTTATGTGGCATGTATGTTACTACCTATGTTACTCCCATTATGACTAGCCTAAAACCCCTTTGCTGCAATACTCATCAAACATGAACGCCTGTTCACCTCCTCATTTGGGAACCAGCCTCTGCACCTCCCCTGATTTATCTTAATCCTAGTATGATGCTTTTCAATTTCTCAGGTTGTGCTCCGGATCGACATGTGTCGACGTTTTAGTTCGTATGTCTTTTGCTGCTCCGATGGGCTTCATCACTTACATGCATGTTGCTGCTTTCATGTGTTCCATATTGTTCTTCTCGCTGGCTTTATCATGTGCAGAAAGCATAAAATGTTGATATGACATATTAGGCTTTGAAGTTCCATGGTACATGGTATTAGTTTTTTTTTATATTTTTGCGAGAAACATGTTATTAGTTCTTCTAGATACTACCTTCCTCATACAAAATAACATCTATTGGTCCCCATATAATTAGACTGAATCAGTGTCATTAAATAAATGTTAATTTCTTTTGTGATCGGTGATAATTGATAACTGATACGAAATACTACTCTTTGTGTATGGTTGGCACCTATGTTTTCTAGTCACACAAGGTATTCTAGACCCATTAAGCTACGCGTGAAGGACGACCACCAGCTATGCCATGTGGCGCAAGCAGGTAAGCAGGTTGGCCACTGTGAAAAAGCTTTTGGAATATTATGGAAGTGAGAAATTTTTTAAAATGCTTTTTCTTTTTAGATGGAGGTGATGACCCCACATATATTTTTAACTGGAGGGCTACACAAAGTGGCGCTTGCTAATAGGTTGCGTTGATGATATTTTCTTTTCTTTTTTTACTTCTTTTTCTAGATGGAGGTGGGGATTTTTTTAATGTTTTTCTACATGGAGGTAAGAACTCGGTCTATTTTTTAAAATGAAAACGTGAGCACAATCTCCTCTCAAGCGGTGTTACAGGGTGGCGCCCCAACCACTAGTTAAGTTCTCAAGTAACACCAACTTTACTGTACACCTTTTTTTTCTGTTCCAATTCTGACAATATGACTACGTACAATTTGAGGTTGATGTTTACATGCAAGCAATGGGGCAAAAAAAGGTTCTCCAAGCAAGAGACTGAGAATATCCGTGGATGGACATTACCTGCAAAAATTCCCCACAATTATCTTCTTTGTTGAATGCAACTTCAGCAAACGTCCAAACATAGATGCAAAGTATATTGGTTTGCTTTGTGTTGTATAGTTCTTCTTTGGCACATATATAGAAAAACAATGAGAGAGTTGTCTGCTGATTCACACGTACATGAAACCTACGGTCGGTCCTCTAATTCGTTTGATGAAGTTAGAATTATTTTTGAATGCATAAAATCTGTTGGGACCGCTTCTTATCAGCAGATTGTTAGCTGGAGTTGAAGCATATAAAAGTAAAAAAAAAACGTAAGTACATATATGTTCAGTAAACACAGGTGAGTACCTAATATATTTATGGGCATCCAAGGTTTTATGTCTGTTCATCAAGAAGATATGCATGGACAAATATCTTGATGAACGGAAGCAGTGGCAATAGCAGAAGGATTGCTGAAAAGAAACATTATTGATTCAATATTCAGTCAAAGCTTTTTATCACCAAAGAGGGACAAGCAAAGTGCTAGTCTGGTACTCACTTTCATCCACCCCACCGCATGAATAACTTCAACATTGCACGACGACGAACGGCGAGAGTGCGCAATCAATAAAAAAGCAGGCAAAACAACAAACATGTGTCCGACTGAAAATGCAACTTTAACTATCCGACTGAAACCACAAACAGTTAACACAGCAGTCACTCGATGTTGCAAGACAATGTGACTTTAACTATCAGACTGAAACCACAAGCTACAGGCCTGAAGAAGAGATGGCACAAATTCTCAACTTAATTAACTGGCCACTTCCGTTGCTGGAAAAACATCTCTCTCGGTAGCACAATACCATCAGGTGACACCAGCCGGCAGCCAACAAACCAGCTTTGTTCGGTCAAAATTAGATCCCAGATGAATCCCCAAATCAAAGCAGGGCAGCACCGCACCAGCAGATTACAACCTGATCATAGAACATGAAGCAAAACATAATTGTGGAAGGCTGAAGATTATGTGGGCTTGTTGATTTCAGCCTGGAGATTTGAATCCCCGAAAATAGGGCAGTATTAAGATGTAGATTCCTAGAGTTGTTACACTATTGTTTGTATACCTGTGCAAAACAAAATTTAAGTACAATTAAATCCTATTAACCTAATGCAATAATTCAAAATAATCAACCAAATTGCATTTACTGAACATGAGAACTTATTCTTGGAATATGTCAGAAAGGAGATCAGACACCATCAACAATAGGTTAATTAGAAAATAAATGACATGTCAGTTCGCATAGAAAATCTTCAAGTCATATTTGACATGAAAATTTGACTATTACAAATGGCAACTAAATTACACCGGAGAAAGAAAACATCAAGAAGCTAGAGAGAAAACGGACCTGAAAGAACAACCTGAACATACAATTTGACCAACAGGAAAGAAATCCATCTCCATCGATCAAAGTTGTTTTCACTCTGTCGAGATACGACGAGCGGGCTATCCGTACGTAGTGGAGTACAGATACAGCATAATCTGATATCATCGGTTCATCAATTGATTGAAAAGAAAAGGTTCAGACCAAGCATGCATGAGCACATCCCAGGAGGTCCTAGCATTGACTTCCTACACCTATAACAGATTTTAGTACCATGGAGCAGTATTTTCCATATGCGATCATCCTCCCCTACTGATTCACGTGAAGTTTTAACAAGCCAATGCAAGTTTTAACTGTCGGACTGAAACCACACACTATAGGCCTGAAGAACAAAAGGAAAAAAAATCCTCAAATTAACTGACTGGCCACTTGTACTGGAATAACATATCTCTCCTTAGCGCATTATAGCATCATGTTAAACCAAAGGCAGCAAACAAACCAGCTCTGGCCAATCAAAAATAGATCCCATAGGAATTCCCAAATCAAAAAGCAGAGCAACACTACACCAGCAGATTACAACCTGATTAGAGATGCCAGCCCAAGGGCAAGGAGAGGAGGGCATACCTTGGTGGTCGCCGTCGGATCCTCGTCAACAGCTTGGCCTACCTGCAGCTCATCCAGAGAATATCATAGAATTTGCTGCAAGAGCCTGACTCGCCGCATCAATGACCAGCAGTCCACCTGCAAGAGGGCGCAGGTGGAGGCCATGACGGCCGTCGTCGACGATGTCGCCTACCTCGCCGGCTCCCAGCTTGCCACTGCCAAGGCCTACCGCAACATCAAACTCCCAACAACGCTAACTTTTCCAAATGAAGGAAGCAAAGATTATTTAACAACAATAATTTGTGTTCTCAAATTTAACATCCTTCAGAGCACCAGGGTCTCTAGCTCTCTGCCAGTCTAAAGTTTCAAACGGTCCAATGCCAAAACTTCACAAAGTCACCACAAGCTTATCTTCTGCTGTTTCGATTCGAAAGAACTCCTAAGAATTTCAGGTGTCATCGACCCGAGCATGGAAGACAAAGCTTGGCAATGTCATGGTTATGTCACTCCTAATCGATGGCAGAATTAGTTTGAGAAATATATGCAGAACAAAGGTACTGGGGGAATGTTATAAACTGGCCACTTCTAGGACTCTGATCTACAAAAATAGAACACATAATGTTTCTGGCTTGATTGTAACTGATGCACGAACTGAAAACAATTGATGTGCTTAACATTCAAAGGACTGATGTGCTTGATGGCGATTTGAAATACATGTTTTCTTATCTTATCCATCACTGTAACCACATACAAAAATAGTATAAAATCACCATTTTGATGTAAAAATCATCTAAACAGACGATTGGCAATAGTACTGCACATAGCTAAATGATTTGAACGACCTCTTGTAGAAGGCTGAAGGTCATGCTACCTCGTTGATTCCACCATGTATATCTAAATTCGCGTTGTTGGTGTGGTTGGGCATTTCATCAAACACCTGGAAGATATAGTTTAATTAGTACCAGTACATAGTGATTTTGATGCTTACCAACGCCAACACTGGGAGATGAGCGGGCAGCATGTATCTTGCCAGATCAAAATTATTGTACGTTGATCCGCCATTCTGTGTCCGTAGGTGGTGTTAGACAGTGCGGATGACGGCGCCATGTGAGATTGCATCCAGTGTGCTCAAAGGGGGCGCGTGGTGACGGAGGCCGACGGCGGCGGCTGCGGCAAAAAGGATCAGGGAGCGTCGGCGTCGAGGGCGCACACGAGTGGAGCAGGACGATGGACCGGCGACCTTGGCATCGGCGATGGGGTCGATCGGGCCAACTCGATCCAAAGCAGAGAAGCACGACACAGGTGTAGGAGGTTGGAGATTGAGGAGGCTACGGGTTTGGGAGGGGAAGGAGAATAGGAGGTTGGCAGATGGCCGGAGAAGAAGATCGGCGGCGGCGGCGTGTCACACCCCCACCAACTGCGTGTGTGTATGACAGGCAGGTCCCAGACGCGGCTGAAACCGTGATGGAAAGGCAGGCGTGCGTTGGGTTTGCGTTGCGTGTTTTGACCGTGACCGGGCAGACTAGCTGTAATCGTGTGTATATAAGCTCCCTGTAGCCTTTTGGGCAAAAATCATCGAATTAATGAATGAACTGAGCTGCTCCAGCTCCTTCGTTCTCGGTCAATCCCTTTGCCATTTCCTATCTCTATCATGTGATTCTTTAGCTACTGATAGGGACATCACAATTGGTATCAGACTAGGTTGTTCTACTCCACACAACGGCGCCGCGTACATCACCAATCCCAAACGCCCAAACCAGATTCATCCTGCTTGAGATGAAGGAGATGCAGAAATCCCTGCAAGAATTCTTCACCAAAGCGCTTGACGAGAAGCTCGCTCCGGTGACGGCCGAACTCCGTGAGCTTCGCGCGGATTTGGAGGAGGTCAAGCGAGCGCGCTCTCCGGCTGTTCCTCCCCGCGATCCCGTCCAAAATCAGATCGGCGACGAAGGCAACGGCGCCCCCGAGCTGCGCGCGTCGCTACCCGACGAGGACGACCCCGTGGACCAGCTCAGGGGCACGCCGACGAGGACGGCAACCTACCGTACGGACCTCGCCGCAAGGAGCTCCCACGCGGGCGACGCGATGGCCGCCGCGACGTCGGCGACTACTACGAGGGCCGCCGCGACGCCGGCGACTACTACGAGCGCCGCCGCGTCCGTGGTGACGACCACGACTGCCACGAGCACCGCGACGAGAGGAAATTGACTGTTTATTATTAAGTTCGTTGGAATTTGATTATAACTACAAAGTTCATTTTTTCTTGACAAAACATTAACCAGGGACTAGAGCGTAAGAGATGATTAGTGCTAGGGGAAAATATACAGATCGATTGCGACACACAGAACAGATACTGATCGATCACTCCAAGAGAAGAAAAAAATCATGGAGCGGGAAAGGAAAAAAATGCATGGTGGTCGGTGCTAGATGCTGTGATCCTATTTTTGTGTAGGATTTGCTATGATCCTTTCTTAGGTGCAACAATTTTTATTATTTTTTTTTACTTTTGACAATGGAGATATTGAAACATCGTTGAATAATTGTGAGCGGCTAGCCGGATGTCCGCTTGAACATTAGGAAGTGCTGGCGGACCTGACTTGCCGGCGGCCGGCGGCCAGAGCACCAGATAATGAATTCGTCGTCTAGAGATGAGGAGGCCGCGGCGCTGCCTGATGAGTTGTGACGACTAGGTATAGATGGAGGCATGTAAATGTAGATAGTTATGGGCCGATCACCATCCTTGTACTTGTACATGTATACGGCGTGTGTACGCGGGATCTTCTTCTTTTTCACTAGCACTAATCATCTCTCACAATCTAGTCCCTAGCCATTTTTTGTCAAGAAAAAGTCAACTTTGTAGTTATAATCAAAGTCCGATGAACTTAATAATAAATAGTCAATTTCCTCCCGCGACGACCGCCGTGACGGATTTCACCTAAAGCCGTCCAAACACGCATTTCCAGTCTTCAATGGGCAGTTTCCTCTGCTCTGAAATGATAATTGCTATACCTATTTTGAGATGTACAATGTTCCTGTCTGACAGTGGATTGGCACTACTACACTGTATTTTAAGGATCATGCTGCTCTATGGTTGCAAGCCTACAAGCGCACTCATCGCCAGATTAATTGAGATTCTTTCATCACGGCAGTGGGTGCTGAATTTGGGTCTGATGAGTATGATGGGCAGATGTCAACATTGCTGCAACTTAGGCAAACAGGCATAGTAGCTGAATACAAGAGGTTTTTTGGAAACTGCATGTATCACTTGTTATCTACTGATGCCACACTACCCTCCAAATGGTTTGTGTCTCATTTTATTCATGGCCTATGTGATGAGCTTCGTGCTGCAGTTAGATTACACCACCCAGTTAGTGTTACCAGGGCTGCGGCATTGGCACACATACAGGAGGAAGAGCATGATCACCAGCGTCCTCGTACACGACCGACAGCTTCCATCAAACACCCTACCACTGCGGTGACTTATGTGGCCCCCCAGGGTACCAGTGCTGTTGTTCGAACAGACGGAGACCAAAAAAATACAGATGATTATGCTCGGGAACGTCAATTGCGTGATTTCCGTAAAGCCAATGGCCTCTGTTTTCGTTGTGGAGACAAATACACTAAAGAGCACAAGTGTAAACCAGGAGCTCAACTCATGATGATTGAATTGGGTGAATTTGGGGAAGTCTTTTCTGATGACACCGTGCATGCTCTGGAGCTGCTGGAGGAACCAGCTACAGACCAAGCATGTTCGATGCTTTCCAGTCACGCCTTGGCTGGTACAGAGGACGTGAACACTTTGCGTCTCCGAACATTGGTGGGTAACAAGGTCATGCTAATCCTTGTCGACTCCGGTAGCACTAGCAGTTTTGTCAACTCAGATTTTGTGCATCAGGCTCAGCTTCCTGTCCAAGAAGCCAAAAGTATTGCGGTGAGACTTGCTGATGGCTCTCGTATATACTCCACCACAGCAGTTCCGCAACTCACATGGTGGTGTCAAGGGGCAACTTTCTATTACAACATGCGAATTCTGGACTTGGGCGCTTATGATGCCGTGTTGAGGATGGACTGGTTGGACAGTTTTAGTCCCATGACTTGTCACTGGCGTAACAAGCACATTTCCTTCCCTTATGGTGACAAGGAAGTGCATTTGCAGGGTATTCTCACTGAAAAACAACAGCAATTACAGGTCATGGAAATTGACCAGCTTCGGAAGTCTTTAGCTGGTAACGATGTGTGGGCGCTGGCACTGATTGAGCCTGCTCCGACAGACCAAGTGACAGGATCTAATTCTCCTGATGTGCTGAAATTGCTAAATGAATTTGATGATGTGTTCCAAGAGCCAAAAACCTTACCGCCTCATAGGGATTTTGATCATGCCATTACTCTGCAGAAAGATGCACCACCTGTGAATTAGGCCATACCGCTACTCTCCAGTGCAGAAGGATGAGATTGAGAGGCGGGTCAAGGAAATGCTCGATGCAGGACTAATCAAACTTAGTTTTAGTCCTTTTGCATCCCCGGTGTTGCTGGTAAAAAAGAAAGACAACACTTTGGCGCTTCTGTGTAGATTACCGCAATTTAAATGAAGTGACTATCAAAAACAAGTTCCCAATGCCAATTGCAGATGAACTAATGGATGAGTTGGGAGGTACTAAATTTTTCTCAAAATTAGACTTGCGTGCGGGATATCACCAGATCCGGATGTTGGAGGAGGATGAACCCAAGACAGCTTTCAAAACCCATCATGGCCACTACCGATTTAGGGTGATGCCTTTTGGTTTAACAAATGCTCCGGCCACGTTTCAGTGCCTAATGAATTTAGTTTTTGCCATCTATATTCGGAAGTTTATCATTGTCTTCCTAGATGATATCCTAGTGTACAGCCCTGATCTGGACACACATCTTCAACATTTGCGGCTGGTGCTAGCTATTCTGCGGGAACATAAATTGTATGCCAAGATGACAAAATGTTCTTTTGCCACAAACAGTATTGAGTATCTTGGACATATTATATCGCATAAGGGAGTGGCCACCAATCCAGAAAAAACAACGGTCATGGTCAAATGGCCCATCCCGACCAACACAACCAAGTTGCGAGGTTTTTTTCGGGTTAACCGGTTACTACAGAAAGTTTGTGAAGAACTATGGCATCATCGCCAAGCCTCTCACCAATCTTCTCACCAAAAAAGGGTTCGTCTGGATGGACCAAGCTACAGTGGCTTTTAAATTGTTGAAGGACGCCATGGCTAACACCCCGGTACTAGCTTTACCTCATTTTAAATTACCTTTTGTCGTGGAGACCGACGCTTGTGATACGGGTGTTGGGGCTGTATTGGCACAGGAAGGCCATCCAGTGGCCTATATGAGTAAAGCATTGGGAATTCAAAATAGTAAATTGTCAATTTATGAAAAGGAGTTCATGGCTGTAATTATGGCAATTGACAAGTGGCGTGCTTACCTCCAGCGGGGACCCTTTACTATACTCACGGATCATCAGAGTTTGTGCTCCCTTACAGATCAACACCTCACTATTGAACTACAGAAAAAGGCAATGTCAAAGCTGTTGGGCTTGCAATTCTCGATAAAGTATCGCAAGGGCAGCAAGAACAATGCCGCTGACTCTTTGTCTAGAGTAGGCCACTTACTATAGATGAATGCCCTATCAATTTGTCAACCTGAATGGGCACAAGAAATCTTGAGTTCTTATGATATGGACTCTGAAGCCACCGAGTTACTTGCTCAACTAGCCGTGAAGTGCCCTGATGCACGTGGATATTCATTGGACAAGGGCTTGATTCGCTACCACGGGCGGTTGTACATTGGCAACCAGTTGTCCTTGCAAACAAAGCTTCTCAGTGCTTTGCATGACATCCCAGTGGGGGCATTCTAGCATTCATGCCACCTATCAGCGGGTCCACAAGGTGTTCTTTTGGCCTGGCCTCAAAATGGCAGTGGAGGATTTTGTGAAGCAATGCCCCACATGCCAGAAAGCAAAGAGTGAATGATGTCACCCTGCTGGAACATTACAACCTCTTCCTATTCCCAGCAAGCCATGGAATGACATCACCATGGACTTTATAGAGGGCTTGCCTATGTCGGAGGGAATGAATGTCATACTGGTAGTGGTGGACCGTTTGACTAAATATGCACACTTCATGCCTCTTCGACACCCTTATACCGCTCCCTCTGTGGCAAAGCTTTTTCTTGATCAAGTGGTGAAATTGCATGGTGTTCCAGAAACAATAGTCTCTGATCGAGATCCTATTTTCACAAGTAATTTTTGGAGAGCACTAATTCAGGCTGTGGGCCCCAAGCTCAATTATAGTACTGCTAATCATCCAACCACTGATGGGCAAAGTGAACGCGTCAACCAATGTTTGGAGCAGTACTTGCGCTGTGCTGTTCATGATTACCCAGGAAAATGGCGCCAATGGCTTCCAATGGCCGAATTCTGGTATAATTCCTCCCACCATGCTTCCATCAAATGCTCCCCCTTCAAGGCGTTGTATGGAATGGATCCCAATTTTGGTGCACTGCCTCACCTATCCGAGGATCAAACTTCCATTGCCCATAACATTGCTGCTGAGCACCGACAGTTTACTAACATGCTCAAAGAAAATTTGCTCAAGGCACAAAACAGGATGAATTCCTATGCTGATCGAGGTCGCACAGACCGGTCATTCTCTGTTGGTGACACTATTTTGTTGAAACTACAACCCTATGCATAGTCTTCAGTTGCAAATCGACCTTACCCAAAGTTGGCTTTCAAATTTTTTGGCCCGTTCAACGTGCTGGAACAAATAGGTGAGGTCGCCTACAAATTGGAGTTGCCTGCAGCTAGTGCCATTCACCCTGTGTTTCATGTGTCACAGCTGAAACCCTTCTTGGCGAAGTATACTTCGGTCTTCACTACTTTACTAGCTCTGGACACACTGCAAGAAAATGCCCCGCAGCCAGAAGCAATTTTGGATCGCCGGATGGTCAAGAAAGGTAATTCTGCAACTGTGCAAATTTTGGTTCAGTGGTCATCTCTTCCAGTAGAATGTGCTACCTGGGAAGATTTCTATGTGCTGAAGAATCGCTTTCCCAATGCTGCAATCTAGGATGAGCCTCCAACTCAAGGGGGGCGATTGTCACACCCCCACCAACTACGTGTGTGTCTGACAGGCAGGTCCCAGACGCGGCTGGAACCGTGATGGAAAGGTAGGCGTGCGTTGGGTTTGTGTTGCGTGTGTTGACCAGGCAGACCGGCCGTAATCATGTGTATATAAGCTCCCTGTAGCCTTTTGGGCAAATCATCGAATTAATGACTGAACTGAGCTGCTCCAGCTCCTTCGTTCTCGGTCAATCCCTTTGCCATTTCCTATCTCTATCCTGTGATTCTTTAGCTACTGCTAGGGACATCACACGACGGCGGCGGTCAGAGCTCCGGCATGCAGGCCGGAGGGGCGGCGGCTCCAACCCTAGCTTGTTCGTGTGTGGGGCAAAGAAGGAGATGGGGGCGAGGAGTAAACAGCGAAACGTTTTTTATAACACGAGCGGATGACAGCGAGGGAGTCGGACCAGCACGTGAACGGATAAAATTCTGAAATTAAACGTTTTTGGATGAATAGTACCACCTTGGATGTAGAAAATAATATAGATGAAAAAACTAAAAGCGTAAATTCACGGGAAGAAGCGTATTGTGATGGTGAACCCACGGAGTCAATCTGTGCTTTATTATTAGCGAAAAGATAGAGGTATATAAATAGATGGATATCTTTCCCTAAAAAAATTTCTCTCCCTCTTTTCCTATCCTAATAGTAAAGCACGGATTGACTTCTTGGGTTCAGCGTCACAATGCGCTTTCTTCTCATGTCATAATACGCTTTTACGATTTGTTGTTGAAAGAAATTAGCAATGCCACCTGTAAATTAGGTATCGGTTCGCTTCTGTTTAGGGCATCCGCCTGGGCCACGATAGCGTCACTGCTGGGACTCCTCCCCCGTTATGGTTTTCTTAGTTGGTTTCCAACTTTTTTTCACGTGTAGGTCATGTGTGTAAGCTATGAAATCCTGGATTAGCCACGATGACTTACAACTCTCGCTAATAAAAACAGAGCCAACGATGTCGACTCAATCCGCCTCCAGGTTTGATGCAAGAAACCCTAAACCTAGCGACATCGTTGCCGAAGACGGGAGCAACATCCGTGCCGTCTGTCATGCTTATCAAAGTTGAAGCAACGGCGACAACGGGAACAAGCTGCACAACTACAGTGGCAGCGACAACATTATTGGGGATCGTTGCAGAAATTAATTTTTTTTACGCATCACCAAGATCAATCTATGGAGTTTACTAGCAACGAGAGGGTAGTGCATCTTCATACCTTTGAAGATCGCGACACGGAAGCATTACACAAACGCGGATGAGGGAGTCGTACTCGTAGCGATTCAGATCGTGGTTGATTCCGATCCAAGCGCCGAACAACGGCGCCTCCGCGTTCAACACGAGTGCAGCCTGGTGACGTCTCCCATGCCTTGATCCAGCAAGGAGAGAGGAAGAGGTTGGGGAAGACTCCGTCCAGCAGTAGCACGACGGCGTGGTAGTGTTGGAGCAGTGTGGTATTCCGGCAGGGCTTCGCCAAGCTTCGCGGGAGGAGGAGGAGGTGTTGGGGAGGGGAGGGCTGCGCCTTGGATGTGGTGCGGCTGCCCTCCCTCTACCCCTCAATTTATAGGGTGAAGGGGGAAGGGGGCCGGCCCCCTCCAGATGGATCTAGAAGGGAGGCGGCGGCCAAGGGGGAGGGGGCTTGCCCCCCAAGCCAAGGGGGGTGCTACCTCTTGAGCACTGCGTTGGTTTTCCCTTGAAGAGGAAAGGGTGATGCAGCAAAGTAGTGTAAGTATTTCCCTCAGTTTTTGAGAACCAAGGTATCAATCCAGTAGGAGGCTACGCGCGAGTCCCTCGCACCTGCACAATACAAATAAATTCTCGCAACCAACGCGATAAGGGGTTGTCAATCCCTTCACGGTCACTTACGAGAGTGAGATCTGATAGATATGATAGGATAATATTTTTGGTGTTTTTGTGATAAAGATGCAAAGTAAAATAAACGCAAAGTAAAAAAGCAAAGGAAATAACAAAGTGTTGGAAGATTAATATGATGAAGATAGACCCGGGGGCCATAGGTTTCACTAGTGGCTTCTCTCAAGAGAATAAGTATTCTACGATGGGTGAACGAATTACTGTTGAGCAATTGATAGAATTGAGCATAGTTATGAGAATATGTAGGTATGATCATGTATATAGGCATCACGTCCGAGACAAGTAGACCGACTCCTGCCTGCATCTACTACTATTACTCCACTCATCGACCGCTATCCAGCATGCATCTAGAGTATTAAGTTCATGAAAACAGAGTAACGCCTTAAGCAAGATGACATGATGTAGAGGGATAAGTTCATGCAATATGATAAAAACCCCATCTGTTATCCTCGATGGAAACAATACAATACGTGCCTTGCTACCCCTACTGTCACTAGGAAAGGACACCACAAGATTGAACCCAAAGCTAAGCACTTCTCCCATTGCAAGAAAGATCAATCTAGTAGGCCAAACCAAACTGATAATTCGAAGAGACTTGCAAAGATAACCAATCATACATAAAAGAATTCAGAGATGATTCAAATATTGTTCATAGATAATCTTGATCATAAACCCACAATTCATCGGTCTCAACAAACGCACCGCAAAAAGAAGATTACATCGAATAGATCTCCACGAGAGAGGGGGAGAACATTGTATTGAGATCCAAAAAGAGAGAAGAAGCCATCTAGCTACTAACTATGGACCCGAAGGTCTGAAGTAAACTACTCACACTTCATCGGAGAGGCTATGGTGATGATGTAGAAGCCCTCCGTGATGGATGCCCCCTCCGGCGGAGCTCTGGAATAGGCCCCAAGATGGGAACTCGTGGGTACAGAAGGTTGTGGCGGTGGAATTAGGTTTTTGGCTCCGTATCTGATCGTTTGGGGGTACGTAGGTATATATAGGAGGAAGGAGTACGTCGGTGGAGCAATAGGGGGCCCACGAGGGTGGAGGGCACACCCTTGGTGGGTGGGCGCGCCCCCCTACCTCATGCCTTCCTCTTTCGTTTCTTGACGTAGGGTCCAAGTCTCCTGGATCATATTCGGTGAGAAAATCATGTTCCCGAAGGTTTCATTCTGTTTGGACTCCGTTTGATATTCCGTTTCTTCGAAACTCTGAAATAGGCAAAAAACAACAATTCTGGGCTGGGCCTCCGGTTAATAGGTTAGTCCCAAAAATAATATAAAATTGGATAATAAAGCTCAATATTGTCCAAAACAGTAGATAATATAGCATGGAGCAATCAAAAATTATAGATACGTTGGAGACATATCAGGCATCCCCAAGCTTAATTCCTGCTCGTCCTCAAGTAGGTAAATGATAAAAAAGATAATTTTTGATGCGGAGTGCTACTTGGCATAAGCTCAATGTAATTCTTCTTAATTGTGGTATGAACATTCAAATCCGAAAGATTCAAGACAAAAGTTTAATATTGACATAAAAATAATAATACTTCAAGCATACTAACAAAGCAATCATGTCTTCTCAAAATAACATGGCCAAAGAAAGTTATCCCTACAAAATCATATAGTCTGGCTATGCTCTATCTTCACCACACAAAGTATTTAAATCATGCACAACCCCGATGACAAGCCAAGCAATTGTTTCATACTTTTGACATTCTCAAAACTTTTTCAATCTTCACGCAATACATGAGCGTGAGCCATGGATATAGCACTATATATGGAATAGAATGGTGGTTGTGGAGAAGACAAAAAGGAGAAGATAGTCTCACATCAACTAGGCGTATCAACGGGCTATGGAGATGCCCATCAATAGATATCAATGTGAGTGAGTAGGGATTGTCATGCAACGGATGCACTAGAGCTATAAGCATATGAAGGCTCAACAAAAGAAACTAAGTGGGTGTGCATCCAACTCGCTTGCTCACAAAGACCTAGGGCATTTTGAGGAAGCCCATCATTGGAATATACAAGCCAAGTTCTATAATGAAAAATTCCCACTAGTATATGAAAGTGACAAAATGAGAGACTCTCTATCATGAAGATCATGGTGCTACTTTGAAGCACAAGTGTGGTAAAAGGATAGTAACATTGTCCCTTCTCTCTTTTTCTCTCATTATTTTTATTTCGGCCTTTTCTCTTTTTTACGGCCTCTTTTTTTTGTCCGGAGTCTCATCCCGACTTGTGGGGTAATCATAGTCTCCATCATCCTTTCCTCACTTGGGACAATGCTCTAAAAATGATGATCATAACGCTTTTATTGTCTTACAACTCAATAATTACAACTCGATACTAGAACAAAATATGACTCTATATGAATGCCTCCGGCGGTGTACCGAAATATGCAATGAATCAAGAGTGACATGTATGAAAGAATTATGAACGGTGGCTTTGCCACAAATACGATGTCAACTACATGATCATGCTAGGAATATGACAATGATGGAGCGTGTCATAATAAACGGAACGACGGAAAGTTGCATGGCAATATATCTCGGAATGGCTATGAAAATGACATGATAGGTATGCATGGTGGCTGTTTTGAGGAAGGTATATGGTGGGTGTATGATACCGGCGAAAAGTGTGCGGTATTAGAGAGGCTAGCAATGGTGGAAGGAGGAAAAGTGCGTATAATCCATGGACTCAACATTAGTCATAAAGAACTCATATACTTATTGCAACAATCTACAAGTTATCAAAGCAAAGTATTACGCGCATGCTCCTAGGGGGGTAGATTGGTAGGAAAAGACCATCGCTCGTCCCCGACCGCCACTCATAAGGAAGACAATCAATAAATAAATCATGCTCCGACTTCATCACATAACGGTTCACCATACGTGCATGCTACGGGAATCACAAACTTTAACACAAGTATTTCTCAAATTCACAACTACTCAATTAGCATGATTCTAATATCACCATCTTCATATCTCAAAACAATTATCAAGCATCAAACTTTTCTTAGTATTCAACACACTCAAAAGAAAGTTTTAAAAATCTTGAATACCAAGCATATTAGGATTATTTAAGCAAATTACCATGCTATTTAAGACTATCAAAATAATCTATGTGAAGCATGAGAGATCAACAGCTTCTATAAAACAAATCCACCACCGTGCTCTAAAAGATATAAGTTAAGTACTAGAGCAAAACTATATAACTCAAAAGATATAAGTGAAGCACGTAGAGTATTCTAACAAATTCCAAATCATGTATGTGTTGGGGAACGTAGTAATTTCAAAAAAAATCCTACGCACACGCAAGATCATGGTGATGCATAGCAACGAGAGGGGATAATGTTGTCTATGTACCCTCGTAGACCGAAGCGGAAGCGTTGACGCAACATAGAGGAAGTAGTCGTACGTCTTCCCGGTTCAACCGATCCAAGCACCGTTACTCCGGCACCTCCGAGTTCTTGGCACACGTTCAGCTCGATGACGCTCCCCGGACTCCGATCCAGCATACTTCGGGGAGGAGTTTTGTCAGCACGACGGCGTGGTGACGATCTTGATGTTCAACCGTCGCAGGGCTTCGCCTAAGCACCGCTACAATATGACCGAGGTGGAATATGGTGGAGGGGGGCACCGCACACGGCTAAGGAACGATCACGAAGATCAACTTCTGTGTCATGGGGTGCCCCCTGCCCCCGTATATAAAGGAGCAAGGGGGACGGGGCGGCCGGCCTAGGAGGGGGCGCGCCAAGGGGAGTCATACTCCCACCGGGAGTAGGACTCCCTCCTTCCTTGTTGGAGTAGGAGAAGGGGAAAGAGGGGGAGAGGAAGAAGGAAAAGGGGGCTGCGCCCCTTGTCCAATTCGGACCAGGGGGGCGCAGGCCTCCTTCCTTTTGGCCTCTCTCCTCTATTCTCGTATGGCCCAATAAGGCCCATATACTCCCCGGCGAATTCCCGTAACTCTTCGGTACTCCGAAAAATACCCGAATCAGTCGGAACCTTTCCGATCTCCGAATATAGTCATCCAATATATCGATTTTTACGTCTCGACCATTTCGAGAATCCTTGTCATGTCCCCGATCCCATCCGGGACTCCGAACTCCTTCGGTACATCAAAACTCATAAACTCATAATATAACTGTCATCGAAACCTTAAGCGTGCGGTCCCTACGGTTCGAGAACAATGTAGACATGACCGAGACATGTCTCCGGTCAATAACCAATAGCGGAACCTGGATGCTCATATTGGCTCCTACATATTCTACGAAGATCTTTATCGGTCAGACCGCATAACAACATACGTTGTTCCCTTTGTCATCGGTATGTTACTTGCCCGAGATTCGATCGTCGGTGTCCTATACCTAGTTAAATCTCGTTACCGGCAAGTCTATTTACTCGTTCCGTAATACATCATCTCACAACTAACTCATTAGTTGCAATGCTTGCAAGGCTTATGTGATGTGCATTACCGAGAGGGCCCAGAGATACCTCTCCGACAATCGGAGTGACAAATCCTAATCTCGAAATACGCCAACCCAACATGTACCTTTGGAGACACCTGTAGAGCTCCTTTATAATCACCCAGTTATGTTGTGACGTTTGGTAGCACACAAAGTGTTCCTCCGGCAAACGGGAGTTGCATAATCTCATAGTCATAGGAACATGTATAAGTCATGAAGAAAGCAATAGCAACATACTAAACGATCGAGTGCTAAGCTAACGGAATGGGTCAAGTCAATCACATCATTCTCCTAATGATGTGATCCCGTTAATCAAATAACAACTCTTTGTCTATGGTTAGGAAACATAACCATCTTTGATCAACGAGCTAGTCAAGTAGAGGCATACTAGTGACACTCTGTTTGTCTAGGTATTCACACATGTATTATGTTTCCGGTTAATACAATTCTAGCATGAATAATAAACATTTATCATAAAATAAGGAAATAAATAATAACTTTATTATTGCCTCTAGGGCATATTTCCTTCAGTCTCCCACTTGCACTAGAGTCAATAATCTAGTTCACATCACCATGTGATTCAATACCAATAGTTCACATCACCATGTGTTTTAACACCCATAGTTCACATCGATATGTGATCAACACCCAAAGGGTTTACTAGAGTCAGTAATCTAGTTCACATCGCTATGTGATTAACACCCAAAGAGTACTAAGGTGTGATCATGTTTTGCTTGTGAGATAATTTTAGTCAACGGGTCTGCCATATTCAGATCCGTATGTATTTTGCAAATTTCTATGTCTACAATGCTCTGTACGGAGCTACTTTAGCTAATTGCTCCCACTTGCAATATGTATCCAGATGAAGACTTAGAGTCATCTAGATCAGTGTCAAAACTTGCATCGACGTAACCCTTTACGACGAACCCTTTTTGTCACGTCCATAATCGAGAAACATATCCTTATTCCATTAAGGATAATTTTGACCGTTGTCCAGTGGTCTACTCCTAGATCACTATTTGTACTCCCTTGCCAACATCAGTGTAGGGTATACAATAGATCTGGTACACAGCATGGCATAGTTTATAGAACCTATGGCTGAGGCATAGGGAATGACTTTCATTCTCTTTCTATCTTCTACCGTGGTCGGATTTTTAGTCTTACTCAATTTCACACCTTGTAACACAGGCAAGAACTCTTTCTTTGACTGTTCCATTTTGAACTACTTCAAAATCTTGTCAAGGTATGTACTCATTGAAAAATCTTATCAAGCGTCTTGATCTATCTCTATAGATCTTGATGCTCAATATGTAAGCAGCTTCACCAAGGTCTTTCTTTGAAAAACTCCTTTCAAACACTCCTTTATGCTTTGCAGAGTAATTCTACATTATTTTCGATCAACAATATGTCATTCACATATACTTATCAGAAATGCTGTAGTGCTCCCACTCACTTTCTTGTAAATACAGGCTTCACCGCAAGTCTGTAAAACTATATGCTTTGATCAACTCATCAAAGCGTATATTCCAACTCCGAGATGCTTGCACCAGTCCATAGATGGATCGCTGGAGCTTGCATATTTTGTTAACACCTTTAGGATTGACAAAACCTCCTGGTTGCATCATATACAACTCTTCTTTAATAAATCCATTAAGGAATGCAGTTTTGTTTATCCATTTGCCAGATTTCATAAAATGCGGCAATTGCTAACATGATTCAGACAGACTTAAGCATAGATACGAGTGAGAAACTCTCATCGTAGTCAACACCTTGAACTTGTCGAAAACCTTTTGCGACAATTCTAGCTTTGTAGATAGTAACACTACTATCAGCGTCCGTCTTCCTCTTGAAGATCCATTTATTCTCAATTGCTTGCCGATCATCAGGCAAGTCAACCAAAGTCCACACTTTGTTCTCATACATGGATCCCATCTCAGATTTCATGGCCTCAAGCCATTTCACAGAATCTGGGCTCATCATCGCTTCCTCATAGTTCGCAAGTTCGTCATGGTCTAGTAACATGACTTCCAGAACAGGATTACCATACCACTCTGGTGCGGATCTCACTCTAGTTTACCTACGAGATTCGGTAGTAACTTGATCTGAAGTTACATGATCATTATCATTAGCTTCCTCACTAATTGGTGTAGTAGTCACAAGAACAAATTTCTGTGATGAACTACTTTCCAATAAGGGAGAAGGTACAATTACCTTATCAAGTTCTACTTTCCTCCCACTCACTTCTTTCGAGAGAAACTCCTTCTCTAGAAAGACTCCGAATTTAGCAACAAAAGTATTGCCTTCGGATCTGTGATAGAAGGTGTACCCTACATTTTCCTTTGGGTATCCTATGAAGATGCACTTCTCCGATTTGGGTTTGAGCTTATCAGGATGAAACTTTTTCATATAAGCATCGCAACCCCAAACTTTAAGAAACGACAACTTTGGTTTCTTGCCAAACCACAGTTCATACGGTGTCGTCTCAACGGATATAGATGGTGCCTTTTTTAACGTGAATGCAGTTGTCTCTAATGCATAACCCCAAAACGATAGTGGTAAATCGGTAAGAAACATCATAGATTGTACTATATCCAATAAAGTACGGTTATGACGTTCGGACACACCATTACACTGTGGTGTTCCAGGTGGCATGAGTAGTGAAACTATTTCACATTGTTTTAACTAAAGGCCAAACTCGTAACTCAAATATTTTACCTCTGCGATCATATCGTAGAAACTTTTATTTTCTTGTTACGATGATACTTCACTCTAAAATTCTTTGAACTTTTCAAATATTTCAGACTTGTGTTTCATCAAGTAGATATACCCATATATGCTCAAATCATCTGTGAAGGTCAGAAAATAATGATACTTGTCGCGAGCCTTAATATTCATCGGACCACATACATCAGTATGTATGATTTCCAACAAATCTGTTGCTCGCTCCATTGTTCCCGAGAACAGAGTCTTAGTCATCTTGCCCATGAGGCATGGTTCGCAAGCATCAAGTGATTCACAATCAAGTGATTCCAAAATCCCATCAGCATGGAGTTTCTTCATGCGCTTTACACCAATATGACCTAAACGGCAGTGCCACAAATAAGTTGCACAATCATTATTAACTTTGCATCTTTTGGCTTCAATATTATGAATATGTGTATCACACGATCGAGATCCAACAAACCATTTTCATTGGGTGTATGACCATAGAAGGTTTTATTCATGTAAACAGAACAACAATTATTCTCTAATTTAAATGAATAACCGTATTGCAATAAACACGATCAAATCATATTCATGCTCAACGCAAACACCAAATAACATTTATTTAGGTTCAACACTAATCCCGAAAGTATAGGGAGTGTGCGATGATGATCATATCAATCTTGAAACTACTTTCAACACACATCGTCACTTTACCCTTAACTAGTTTCTGTTTATTCTGCAACTCCCGTTTCGAGTTACTACTCTTAGCAACTGAACCAGTATCAAATACCGAGGGGTTGCTACGAACCCTAGTAAAGTACACATCAATAACATGTATATCAAATATACCTTTGTTTACTTTGCCATCCTTTCTTATCCGCCAAATACTTGGGTAGTTCCGCTTCCAGTGACTAGTCCCTTTGCAGTAGAAGCACTTAGTATCAGGCTTAGGTCCAAACTTGGGCTTCTTCACTTGAGCAGCAACTTGCTTGCTGTTCTTCTTGAAGTTCCCCTTCTTCCCTTTGCCCCTTTCTTGAAACTAGTGGTCTTGTTAACCATCAACACTTGATGTTTTTCTTGATTTCTACCTTCGTTGATTTCAGCATCACGAAGAGCTTGGGAATTGTTTCCATTATCCCTTGCATATTATAGTTCATCACGAAGTTCTACTAACTTGGTGATGGTGACTAGAGAATTCTGTCAATCACTATTTTGTCTGGAAGATTAACTCCCACTTGATTCAAGCGATTGTAGCACCTAGACAATCTGAGCACATGCTCACTAGTTGAGCAATTCTCCTCCATCTTTTAACTATAGAATTTGTTGGAGATTTCATATCTCTCAACTCGAGTATTTGCTTGAAATATTAACTTCAATTCCTGGAACATCTCATATGGTCCATGATGTTCGAAACGTCTTTGAAGTCCCGATTCTAAGCCGTTAAGCATGGTGCACTAAACTATTAAGTAGTCATCATATTGAGCTAGCCAAACGTTCATAACGTCTGCATCTGCTCCTGCAATAGGTCTGTCACCTAGCGGTGCATCAAGGACATAATTCTTCTGTGCAGCAATGAGGATAAACCTTAGATCACGGATCCAATCCGCATCATTGCTACTAACATCTTTCAACACAATTTTCTCTAGGAACATATCAAAATAAACATATGAAAGCAACAACGCGAGCTATTGATCTACAACATAATTTGCAAAATACTACCAGGACTAAGTTCATGATAAATTTAAGTTCAATTAATCATATTACTTAAGAACTCCCACTTAGATAGACATCCCTCTAATCCTCTAAGTGATCACGTGATCCAAATCAACTAAACCATGTCCAATCATCACGTGGGATAGAGTAGTTTCAATGGTGAACATCATTATGTTGATCATATCTACTATATGATTCACGCTCGACCTTTCGGTCTCCGTGTTCCGAGGCCATATCTGTTATATGCTAGGCTCGTCAAGTTAAACCCGAGTATTCCGCGTGTGCAACTGTTTTGCACCCGTTGTATTTGAACGTAGAGCTTATCACACCCGATCATCACGTGGTGTCTCAGCACGAAGAACTTTCGCAACGGTGCATACTCAGGGAGAACACTTGTACCTTGATAATTAGTGAGAGATCATCTTATAAAGCTACTGTTGAACTAAGCAAAATAAGATGTATAAAAGATAAACATCACATGCAATCAAAATATGTGACATGATATGGCCATCATCATCTTGTGCCTTTGATCTCCATCTCCAAAGCATCGTCATGATTTCCATCGTCACCGACATGACACCATGATCTCCATCATCTTGATCTATATCAATGTGTCGTCACATAGTCGTCGCGCCAATTATTGCTCTTGCAACTATTGCTATCGCATAGCGATAAAGTAAAGCAATTATTTGGCGCTTGCATCTTATGCAATAAAGAGACAACCATAAGGCTTTAGCCAGTTGCCGATAACTTCAACAAAACATGATCATCTTATACAAAAACTTATAACTCATCACGTCTTGACCATATCACATCACAAAATGCCCTGCAAAAACAAGTTAGATGTCCTCTACTTTGTTGTTGCAAGTTTTACGTGGCTGCTACTGGGCTTAGCAAAAACCGTTCTTATCTACGCATCAAAACCACAACGATAGTTCGTCAAGTTGGTGCTGTTTTAACCTTCGCAAGGACCGGGCGTAGCCACACTCAGTTCAACTAAAGTTGGAGAAACTGACAGCCGCTAGTCACCTGTGTGCATAGCACGGCGGTAAAACCAGTCTCGCGTAAGCGTACGCGTAATGTCGGTCCGGGCCGCTTCATCCAACAATACCGCCGAACCAAAGTATGACATGCTGGTAAGCAGTATGACTTATATCGCCCACAACTCACTTGTGTTCTACTCGTGCAAATAACATCAAACCATAAAACCTGGCTCGGATGCCACTGTTGGGGAACGTAGTAATTTCAAAAAAATTCCTACGCACACGAAAGATCATGGTGATGCATAGCAACGAGAGGGGAGAGTGTTGTCTACGTACCCTCGTAGACTGAAGCGGAAGCGTTGACGCAACGTAGAGGAAGTAATCGTACGTCTTTCCCGGTTCAATCGACCCAAGCACCGTTACTCCGGCACCTCCGAGTTCTTGGCACACGTTTAGCTCGATGACGCTCCCCGGACTCCGATCCAGCAAAGCTTCGGGGAGGAGTTTTGTCAGCACGACGGCGTGGTGACGATCTTGATGTTCAACCGTCGCAGGGCTTCGCCTAAGCACCGCTACAATATGACCGAGGTGGAATATGGTGGAGGGGGGCACCGCACACGGCTAAGGAACGATCACGAAGATCAACTTCTGTGTCATGGGGTGCCCCCCTGCCCCCGTATATAAAGGAGCAAGGGGGAGGGGGCGGCCGGCCTAGGAGGGCGCGTGCCAAGGGGAGTCCTACTCCCACCGGGAGTAGGACTCCCTCCTTCCTTGTTGGAGTAGGAGAAGGGGAAAGAGGGGGAGAGGAAGAAGGAAAAGGGGGTTGCGCCCCTTGTCCAATTCGGACCAGAGGGGAGGCGCAGGCCTCCTTCCTTTTGGCATCTCTCCTAGAGGGGAGGCGCAGGCCTCCTTCCTTTTGGCCTCTCTCCTCTATTCCCGTATGGCCCAATAAGTCCCATATACTCCCCGGCGAATTCCCGTAACTCTCCGGTACTCCGAAAAATACCCGAATCACTCGGAACCTTTCCGATGTCCGAATATAGTCGTCCAATATATCGATTTTTACGTCTCGACGATTTCGAGACTCCTCGTCATGTTCCCAATCCCATCCGGGACTCCGAACTCCTTTGGTACATCAAAACTCATAAACTCATAATTTAACTGTCATCGAAACCTTAAGCGTGCAGACCCTACAGTTCGAGAACAATGTAGACATGACCGAGACATGTCTCCGGTCAATAACCAACAGCGGAACCTGGATGCTTATATTGGCTCCTACATATTCTACATAGATCTTTATCGGTCAGACCGCATAACAACATACGTTGTTCCCTTTGTCATCGGTATGTTACTTGCCCGAGATTCGATCGTCGGTGTCCTATACCTAGTTAAATCTCGTTACCGCCAAGTCTCTTTACTCGTTCCGTAATACATCATCTCGCAACTAACTCATTAGTTGCAATGCTTGCAAGGCTTATGTGATGTGCATTACCGAGAGGGCCTAGAGATACCTCTCCGACAATCGGAGTGACAAATCCTAATCTCGAAATACGCCAACCCAACATGTACCTTTGGAGACACCTGTAAAGCTCCTTTATAATCATCCAGTTACGTTGTGACGTTTGGTAGCACACAAAGTGTTCCTCTGGCAAACGGGAGTTGCATAATCTCATAGTCATAGGAACATGTATAAGTCATGAAGAAAGCAATAGCAACATACTAAACGATTGAGTGCTAAGCTAACGGAATGGGTCAAGTCAATCACATCATTCTCCTAATGATGTGATCCCGTTAATCAAATAACAACTCTTTGTCTGTGGTTAGGAAACATAACCATCTTTGATCAACGAGCTAGTCAAGTAGAGGCATACTAGTGACACTCTGTTTGTCTATGTATTCACACATGTATTATGTTTCCGGTTAATACAATTCTAGCATGAATAATAAACATTTATCATGAAATAAGGAAATAAATAATAACTTTATTATTGCCTCTAGGGCATATTTCCTTCAGTATGGCTCTCTCAAAAGGTCTGTACAGCAAGGATGATTGTGGTAAACTAAAAAGCAAAGACTCAAATCATACAAGACTCTCCAAGCAAAACACATATCATGTGGTGAATAAAAATATAGCTCCAAGTAAAGTTACCGATGGAAGTAGACGAAAGAGGGGATGCCTTCCGGGGCATCTCCAAGCTTTGGCTTTTTGGTGTCCTTAGATTATCTTGGGGGTGCCATGGGAATCCCCAAGCTTAGGCTCTTGCCACTCCTTGTTCCATAATCCATCAAAAAAATTCACCCAAAACTTGAAAACTTCACAACACAAAACTTAACTGAAATCTCGTGAGTTCCGTTAGCGAAATAAAACAAAATACCACTTCAAAGTACTGTAATGAACTCATTATTTATTTATATTGGTGTTAAACCTAATGTATTACAACTTCTCTATGGTTTATAAACTATTTTACTAGCCATAGATTCATCAAAATAAGCAAACAACACACGAAAAACAGAATCTGTCAAAAAATGGAACAGTCTGTAGTAATCTGTAACTAACGCAAACTTCTGGAACTCCAAAAAATCAGAAAAAATAGGAAGACCTAGGAATTTTTTTATTGATCAGCAGCAATTGGAATCACTATTTTATCACGTTCTCGTGATTTTTAACAATTGTTTTCATGAACCAAAAGTTTCTGGAAATTACAGCAAGATCAAATAACTATCATCGAAGAAGATCCTATAGGTTTAACTTGGCACAAACACTAATTAAAACATAAAAACACATATAACCAGAGGCTAGATCAAAGATTTATTCCTAAACATAAGCAAAAGCAAAAAAACTAAAAATAAAATTGGGTTGCCTCCAACAAGCGCTATCGTTTAACGCCCCTAGCTAGGCATAAACACAAGGATAGATCTAGGTATTGCCATCTTTGGTAGGCAATCCATAAGTGGCTCTCATGATAGATTCATATGGTAATTTTATTTTCTTCCTTAGGAAGTGTTCCATGCCTTTCTTTAATGTAATTGGAATCTAATATTCCCTTCCTTCACATTAATAATTGCACCAATCGTTCTAAGGAAAGCTCTACCAAGAATAATAGGACATGAAGGATTGCAATCTATATCAAGAACGATAAAATCTACGGGCACATAATTCCTATTTGCAACAATAAGAACATCATTAATTCTTCCCATAGGTTCATTAATAGTGGAATCCGCAAGGTGCAAGTTTAGAGGGCAATCATCAAAATCACGGAAATCTAGCAAATCGCACAAAGTTTTGCGAATAGTGAAAACACTCGCACTCAAATCACATAAAGCATAAAATTCATGATCCTTAATATTAATTTTAATAGTTGTTTCCCACTCATCATAAAGTTTTATAGGGATAGAAACTTCCAACTCAAGTTTTTCTTCATAAGATTGCATCAAGGCATCAACGATATGTTTGGTAAAGGCTTTATTTTGACTATAAGCATGAGGAGAATTTAGCACGGATTGCAACAAGGAAATACAATCAATCAAAGAGCAATTTTCATAATCAAATTCCTTGAAATCCAAAATAGTGGGTTTAGCAACATCTAGGGCTTTGATTTCTTCAATCCCACTTTTATCAATTTTAGTATCAAGATCTAAAAACTCCAAATTTGTGGAACACCTTCTAGGTAAAGGTGGATCATATTCAGTCCCATTATTATCAAGATTCATATTGCAAAACAAAGATTTAATAGGGGACACATCAATAACTTTTAGATCTTCATCTTTATTTTCATAGAAGTTTGAAGAACACGCTTTAATAAAGGCATCTTTCGTAGCACGCATCCTAGCGGTTCTTTCTTTGCACTCATAAATGGAAATTCTCATGGCTTTGAGAGACTCATTGATATCATGCTTAGGAGTAATAGATCTAAGCTTTAAAGAATCAACATCAAGAGAAATTCTATCAACGTTCCTAGCCAATTCATCAACTTTAAGCAATTTCTCTTCAAGCAAAGCATTAAAATTCTTTTGCGAATTAATAAACTCTTTAACACTAGTCTCAAATTCAGAGGGCATGTTATTAAAATTTCCATAAGAGTTTTTGTAGGAATTTCCATAATTCTTAGAGGAATTACTAGGATAAGGCCTAGGATTAAAGTTTCCTCTATACGCGTATTATTCCTACCAACAAAATTCACATCCATAGATTCATTATTATTCCCAATCAAAGTAGATAAAGGCATATCATTAGGATCAGAAGAAACACTCTTAGTAGCAAATAATTTCATAAGTTCATCCATCTTTCCACTCAAAACGTTGATTTCTTCTATCGCATGCACTTTTTTATTAGTAGATCTTTCAGTGTGCCATTGAGAATAATTAACCATAATATTATCTAGGAGTTTAGTAGCTTCTCCTAAAGTGATTTCCATAAAAGTGCCTCCCGCGGCCGAATCCAAAAGATTTCTAGAAGCAAAATTCAATCCAGCATAAAAAATTTGTATAATCATCCACAAATTCAAACCATGAGTAGGGCAATTAGGTATCATTAATTTCGTCCTCTCCCAATCTTGTGCAACATGTTCGTGATCAAGTTGCTTAAAATTCATAATATCGTTTCTAAGAGAGATGATCTTAGCGGGAGGGAAATACTTAGAGATAAAAGCATATTTGCACTTGTTCCAAGAATCAATACTATTTTTAGGCAAAGACGAAAACCAAGCTTTAGCACGATCTCTAAGCGAAAAAGGAAAAAGCTTCAATTTAACAATATCATTATCAACATCTTTCTTCTTTTGCATATCACACAAATCAACGAAGCTATTTAGATGAGTAGCAGCATCTTCACTAGGAAGGCCAGCGAATTGATCTTCCATGACAAGATTCAACAAAATAGCATTGATTTCACAAGATTCAGTATTCGTAAGAGGAGCAATCGGAGTGCTAAGGAAATCATTATTGTTGGTATTGGTAAATTCATATAATTTGGTATTATCTTGAGCCATTGTGACAAACAAGCAATCCAACACACGTGCAAACAAAAAGGGAAGCGAAAAAGAGGCGAACGGAAAAGAGAGGGCGAATAAAACGACAAGGGTGAAGTGGGGGAGAGGAAAACGAGAGGCAAATGGCAAATAATGTAATGCGGGAGATAAGGGATTGTCATGGGTACTTGGTATGTAGAATTTTGCGTAGACTCCCCGGCAACGGCGCCAGAAATCCTTCTTGCTACCTCTTGAGCACTGCGTTGGTTTTCCCTTGAAGAGGAAAGGGTGATGCAGCAAAGTAGCGTAAGTATTTTCCTTAGTTTTTGAGAACCAAGGTACCAATCCAGTAGAAGGCTACGCGCAAGTCCCTCGCACCTGCACAATACAAATAAATCCTCACAACCAACACGATAAGGGGTTGTCAATCCCTTCACAGTCACTTACGAGAGTGAGATCTGATAGATATGATAGGATAATATTTTTGGTATTTTTGTGATAAAGATGCAAAGTAAAATAAAAGCAAAGTAAAAAGCAAAGGAAATAACAAAGAGTTGGAAGATTAATATGATGAAGATAGACCCGGGGGCCATAGGTTTCACTAGTGGCTTCTCTCAAGAGCATAAGTATTCTATGGTGGGTGAACGAATTACTGTTGAGCAATTGACAGAATTGAGCATAGTTATGAGAATATCTAGGTATGATCATGTATATATGCATCACGTCCGAGACAAGTAGACCGACTCCTGCCTGCATCTAGTACTATTACTCCACTCATCGACCGCTATCCAGCATGCATCTAGAGTATTAAGTTCATGAAAACAGAGTAACTCCTTAAGCAAGATGACATGATGTAGAGGGATAAATTAATGCAATATGATAAAAACCCCATCTTGTTATCCTCGATGGCAACAATACAATACGTGCCTTGCTGCCCCTACTGTCACTGGGAAAGGACGCCGCAAGATTGAACCCAAAGCTAAGCACTTCTCCCATTGCAAGAAAGATCAATCTAGTAGGCCAAACCAAACTGATAATTCGAAGAGACTTGCAAAGATAACCAATCATACATAAAAGAATTCAGAGAAGTTTCAAATATTGTTCATAGATAATCTTGATCATAAACCCACAATTCATCGGTCTTAACAAACACACCGCAAAAAGAAGATTACATCGAATAGATATCCACGAGAGAGGGGGAGAACATTGTATTGAGATCCAAAAAGAGAGAAGAAGCCCTCTAGCTACTAACTATGGACCCGAAGCTCTGAAGCACTTCATCGGAAAAAGAGGCTATGGTGATGATGTAGAAGCCCTCCATGATGATGTAGAAGGTTGCGGTGGTGGAATTAGGTTTTTGGCTCCGTATCTAATCGTTTGGGGGTACGTAGGTATATATAGGAGGAAGGAGTACGTCGGTGGAGCAACAGGGGTCCCACGAGGGTGGAGGGTGCACCCTTGGGGAGGGGCCCTACCTTGTGCCTTCCTCTTTCGCTTCTTGACGTAGGGTCCAAGTCTCCTGGATCATATTCGGTGAGAAAATCACGTTCGCGAAGGTTTCATTCCGTTTGGACTCCGTTTGATATTCTGTTTCTTTGAAAATCTGAAATAGGCAAAAAAACAGCAATTCTGGGCTGGGCCTCTGGTTAATAGGTTAGTCCAAAAGCAATATAAAAGTGGATAATAAAGCCCAATATTGTCCAAAATAGTAGATAATATAGCATGGAGCAATCAAAAATTATAGATACGTTGGAGACGTATCAGGGGGCGCCCCCTTTAGGGTTCCCCCCAACCCTAGGCGCATGGGCCCTAGGGGTGGATGGCGCCCAGCCCACTTAGGGGTTGGTTCCATTCCAAAACAGCCCATAGGGCCCTCCGGGGCAGGTGGACCCTCCCGGTGGACCCCCGGAACCCCTTCGGTGGTCCCGGTACAATACTGATAAACCCCCGAACCCTTCCGGTGACCGTATGATGACTTCCCATATACAAATCTTCACCTCCGGACCAATCCGGAACTCCTCGTGACGTCCGAGATCTCATCCGGGACTCCAAAAAATATTCGGTAACCACGTTCAAACTTTCCCTATAACCCTAGCGTCATCGAACCTTAAGTGTGTAGACCCTACGGGTTCGGGAATCATGCAGACATGACCGAGACATCTCTCCGCCCAATAACCAACAACAGGATCTGGATACCCATGTTGGATCCCACATGTTCCACGATGATCTCATCGGATGAACCACGATGTCGAGGATTCAATCAATCCCGTATACAATTCCCTTTGCCAATCGGTACGTTACTTGCCCGAGATTCGATCGTTGGTATCCCAATACCTCGTTCAATCTCGTTACTGGCAAGTCACTTTAGTCGTTCCGTAATGCATGATCCCGTGACTAACTGCTTAGACACATTGAGCTCATTATGATGATGCATTACCGAGTGGGCCCTGAGATACCTCTCTGTCATACGAAGTGACAAATCCCAGTCTCGATTCGTGCCAACCCAACAGATACTTTTGGGAATACCTGTAGTGCACCTTTATAGCCACCCAGTTACGTTGTGACGTTTGGCACACCCAAAGTACTCCTACGGTATCTAGGAGTTGCACAATCTCATGGTCTAAGGAAAAGATACTTGACATCACTAAAAAATACACTTTCGTGATAATACGTGTTTGTCACAGTAGGTCGCGTTTTCTGTCATGCATGTACATCCATGACAAATTTATGACAGAATCAAGATAGTCATACCTGTGCTGTCGTAGAAGTGTTCCATGACATTGCCAAAATTGTCATCACGGAAGTGTCCACTTCCATGACGATAAATCGCGCGTCACAGAAGTGCTTTCGTCAAGGGTGACCGACACATGGCATCCACCGTAATGGAATGCCGTTAAGCTATCGGATCGGATTTTGGATCCAATAACCCGTTAACAGCCACGACCAATGCTGATTTTCCACGTGTAAAATTCTCATTGGCTGACGGATCCACGCGTCAGCTCCGCGTTGGCATAGGTGTCACTCATCCAACGGTCAAGATGGGCCTATGATATGTTGACACGTGGACCGGCCCACAAAGTTTAAATGGGGCGGCCCAACCGAAGGCCCATAAGATTTAGCAGACCATAATGGGCCGGCCCAGTTAAAGGCCCACAAAATTTAGCGGACCATAATGGGCCGGCCCAGCTAAAGGCCCACATGATTTTGCGGACCATAATGGGCCGGCCCAGCTAAAGGCCCACAAGATTTTGGGGACCACAATGGGCCGGTCCAGCTAAAGGCCCACAAGATTCTGCCGACCATAATGGGCCGGCCCAGCTAAAGGCCCAACATTCTCTGTCAGATCGGCCCGTTAATGGCCTGTCCTAAACTTGTCATCAACGCAGCCCATGGTCACTTCTGGCCCATTAACAGTCGGCTAAGTAATTGGGCCGAATTATGGCCCGGTGTATTTCCGACCTGTTAAAGGTCCGGCTTCATTTGGCCCATTTACAGGCCATCAAAACTTTCGGCCCATAAATGACCGTGAAGGATTTGGGTCACATTCGGCCATGTCTGACATTCGGCCTATTAGAGGCCCACTATAGCTTTGGGCCACTTTCGGCCTGTTGTCATTTTTGGCCTGTTAACGCCGGACGTAAACCATGGGCCATATGTGGCCCAACGTCATATCGGGCCCATTAACGACCCATATAAAAATGACGATAATCTAGCCCGACCGAAGTTCCGGCCTGTTAAAGGCCAGTGTATTAGGTTGGGGCATTTACGGCCCATCCGAATTTCGGCCTGTCAAAGATCCGCATCGTAAATGGGCCACCATTTCGGCCTGCTAAATCCAGTGGGTTATTTGGCACAATCAGGGCGCAATCTCACGTTCGGTCTATTAAAGGCCCATGTTTTTATGGGCTTGAGATATTTACACCTGTAAACGGCCTATTTTTACTGAGGGACCAAATTATGTTTAGGCCTATTAAAGGCCCACTATGGGCACAGGCCTACCAGAAAAATATGAAAGCTTATGCTGATTTAGGTCCAGATATTTTTAGTTGGCTACATGCCAATTTCGGCCCGTAATCGTTTTTAGCCCAATTGGAATGGGCCCGACGAATGTTGGCATGTTGGGCTCCTATGAAGCTTTTGGCCGAATACATTACTAAGATAAACCTACACTATACAAAAATAGCGTCATAATTACCGCAGCCTGAGGCAGCATCATAAATGTTGTATCACAACAAAATAAATTCCAACCATACAACAAAAGGCCTGTTGGCATAAAGTTTACAGTCCTTCCAGATAAAAGCACCATCAGATGTATAGAAGCACAGATCATTTGACCTGAGTGCTAATGTTTCAGGCTGTAGAATCTGATGGAGCAGCACGATCTCCACCTTTTTCCGTCATTTCTCTTGAACAACGAAGCGAATGTCTGATAGTTTGGTTTCAAAACCATTCATATCTGGACGACATTTCTCAACCACTATTCTTGTTTCCAAAACAACGTCCATTAGGGATTGGACTTGTGTCTGGAGCACAGATATATCACTCTGTCTAGCAGGAAGATTTTGTTCAGTAGGCGATTTGGACGAGGTTACCTTGACAACCAACCCAGAATTACGCAGGAAGGTGCTTTTTGCACTGTTAGTGGAGAGATACTGACGCACTGCAGCAAGAGGTGACATTGTGCCTGTAGTAGCCTCGTCACCTTCAGGTGGTTGTGGTTGTTCAATCATTTGTTCCATAGCTTCCTGAAAGTTTGAACTTGTAGATTAGTGTACCAGATAAGTTACTAATGAGACAAAAATAAACAAAGTAGGTTAAACGTTTATACATAACTTATTTTGGTGAACTACTGTAATACATTAGCATGTATTGTAGTGCCAACTACATAATTAAATCACTTTCGGAACATATGTCCATGTAGCATGCCTACTGTATTGTCTATTTCCTCACATTCGTTGACATCTAAGGATAAAGAGACATGGTTTAAAGTAGGATGAACATAGTATGACATCATTCATATCATGGGCAAACAGATATAAAACAAACAGGCTATTTTATCATTGTGTGCGCACGTGAACATAACAACTAGATTACAGATCAAGACCAAAAGAATATCCTTCATCTCTTTTAAACCATGTAAGGTTAAATGATACGTTAAGACAACTGTGAATAAAAGTGAACAGAGTAACTGACATTGGCTGCAAACCAAGTAGTTAAATGAACACATCACAGTACCAATCAGTTCAAGGCAGGAGGAGTAAGGACTTACAACAGCGGCTTGAACTGGTGTGCTCATGCCCTTCATCTTGCTGGTGTGGCAATCCTTGAAGATTTGCACTGCATTCGGTTCAGGTTCTTTTTGGTTTGCACGGGATTTCCTCTGTATTTGGAACAAGTCAATATAGATACGATAATATGGCACAAAAAAAGAAGGAAGTAGCAGCTATTTACAAGAGCCTGGAAGTGTGCAATATAGCTACGAGATCCTGTTGTCTATTGGAATTTCACTTTAGAATGGTTGGTTTTGTTCTTCAAACAGTTAGCCTAGAAGAATATACACTTGTAAGGCACATACATAAATACAAGTTCAATATGTGGTCTGATCAAATACATATAGCCTACCTGATACTTTGGATCAGACCAGTGTTTAATGAGGGCTGTCCAGTCTTCATCTGTAATATATTCCACGGGAGATGTTTGGGCGATTTCATTGTTAGCCTTGCCTTCAAAGTGAGATTTTCTAAGGTGGTACCGATACTGTCGCAGAGCAGACTGAAAAACATGAGTGCATGCTTGTTTAGTTGCATCATCTTTCGGATCCAACTTGAACCTCATCTGTTGAAAAAAGAATGTGAGTCTTATTAGGAGGAAGCTATAAAGTATGGGACAGAGCAAGACAATATTACTAATTGCGATGAATAACATTACTTACGGATAAATGGTCAAGGAAGGTGTTAAACTGGGCATTGTCTTTCTCATTCCTATACTGGATCCACGTTGGGAGGATACGTGCATGACACCTAACGGCAACGGCTGCCTCTGATACTTGGCTGACTCTGTAGCATCACGTGGCCTTTTTAAACCTGCCTCAAAATGGATCTCCATTCTTCCTCCTTTAGATTTTGTTAATCTGTCAAGCATTATCCCTGATGTCTGTTTCCTCTTGCGTTGTGGTGCTAGTTCAAAAACGAATATGGAAAGTGTTAGTGTACATCAAACTGTGAGAGTACATATAAAGTAGCATGCAAATGCAACTTTACTCGGTCAGGTACCGTCTTGGTGTTGATGCTCATGAGGTTCATCTGATCTTGCCAAGTCCTGTTGTGTCAGCAGTGCTTCGGAAGTAGTGTTAGGTGTGAAGGCAGCTTGGGAACTGGCCAGTTCCGGAGCAAACGAACGAGTAACTGGTTGAGATGCTGGTACAGTTGAAGCGGATGCTGCAGCTGGTGGAGCAGGTGATACTGTGTTTGTAGATTTAGCCGGTGGACTTGGACCTTCTACTGCACTATAAGTACCAGCAGAATCTCGACGGCAGAACCTTTTCTGTTTCACCCGACGAGTAACAGCACTCCCTAATATATTTTTTTCCTTGCTCTTTTTTGACTTTGCCATGTCAAGCTGTACCCACAACACAAAAGAATAAAATCACTCTTCAGAACTCATTGATGCATGATACAGACAAGCAATACTTTGATGTAAGACAACCGTATGAGGATGGAATATGTAAGCAAAACAGGACGACATGACATATTCACAGCTACGATGTGCAAACTAAGCAGAAGGATTTTCAAGAAAATAGAAGTAATGCAAGCTAGACACCATATGAAAAATGCAACCAATATTACTCTGCCAAGTTAAAAGTGACTTGTCATAAGTGATAATTCGAAAAATTAGAAGCGGTACAACGTAGAAATCAATGCAAGATGCAACCACTATCAAACTGCCATGTTAAAAGCGTCCAATCATGAGTGACTGATGCGGGATACACAACAGCAGTACTTTGATGTAAGAACATGGTATGATAGATAGATGCAGTGTATTCTAGACA
This sequence comes from Aegilops umbellulata, assembly GCA_032464435.1. Taxonomy (NCBI): domain Eukaryota; kingdom Viridiplantae; phylum Streptophyta; class Magnoliopsida; order Poales; family Poaceae; genus Aegilops; species Aegilops umbellulata. The sequence continues at coordinate 327,133,266 of CP136056.1, read as the reverse complement.
CAGAAAGCCATGTCATATGCACATGTATAACGTATAAACTCAGCAGGTGCAATTTAATCAAAATAGAAGAAATACAGGCTAGACAACATATGCAACATGAAACCAATTATCACACTGTCAACTTAGAGCAAGCACCTGCGATGGTGGAGTACGGGAGATGAACTCATCATGTAGACTTGGGACTTCAACTTCATTAGCAGTAGCAGTGGCAAATCTAGAGAGTCTCTGTTTGCGTCGGTGCGGAGGACCACCAACATCCCCTAACTTACTCTTTTCCTTCCTATTCTCTGATATTGCCTTATGAAGTCAAAACCACAAGAAGATGAATAAAATTAGCTCTGCATAACTAGTTGATGCATGATACAGACGAACACTACTTTGATGTAAGGCAAGCGCAGGATAGGAGGATGGAACATATACAAAAAAAAGACAACATTTCATATTCACACGTACGATAGGAGGATGGAATATGTACGAAAAAACAGTAAGCGAAGGCATTTCAACAAAATTAGAAGGAATGAAAGCTAGGCACCATATGAACATGCAACCAATATCACTCTATCAGGTAAAAAGTGTCTCGTCGTAAGTGCCATTTCAAGAAATTAGAAGCAGTACAAGCTAGAAGACAATGCAAGATGCAACCTACATCACAGTCCCAAGTTAAATGTGTCTTATGGGTAAGTGATCGTTGCTGGTATAAGTTGTAAGCTACGCAGATGCAATTCAACATAATCAAAAGCAATACAAACTAGACATCATACGGAAAACGCAACCACGTATAACAGTTCCAAGTAAGAGCAAGCACCTGTGATGGTGGAGTACGGGAGATGTGCTCATCATGTACACATATGTTCTAGAAACAGGAACACGTGTCATATTCACAGGCATTATGTGTAAAGTAAGCAGATGCAATTCAAGCTAGAAGCAATACAAGCTAGACATCATACGCAACATGCAACCACATATAATAGTGTCAAGTTAGAGCAAGCACCTGTGATGGTGGAGTAGGGGAGATGTGCTCATCATCTACACAGCTACGTTGACTGTCCAGCCTTGTGTTGTCTTGTGAATCTTGTTGGGAGGATGGCGGAGTAGAATTTGTAGAGACCCCCTATTTGAGTTGCTCCGAAGGACCACCATCATCCACTGCCGGACTAATTTCCTTCAGCTATAATGATTTTGCATTGTGAAGTCAAACCGATAAGAAAAAGGAATAAAATTCACTCTTCAGAACTCATTCATGCATGATACTGACGAACACTACTCGGATGAAAGGCAAACACATGACGCGAGGATGGAATATGTATGAAAAACAGGATGGTGTGACATATTCACACCTATGATGTGGTAACTAAGCAGAAGGCATTTCAACAAATTAGAAGCACTGCAAGCTAGACACCATGTGAAAGATGCAACCAATATCACTCTGCTAAGTTCAAACTGTATGGCGTTTCAACAAATTAGAAGCAGTACATGCTAGAAATCATATGCAAGACACAACCAATATCACAGTGGCGACTTAAAGGTGCCTTATCATAAGATATAGTATGTACCAAAAATAGGAAAGCGTGTCATATTCACATGTATCATGTGTAAGCTAAGCAGATGTAGTTTACACTAATTAGGAGCAATACGAGCTAGACACCATATGCAACATGCAACTAGATATCACACTGCCAAGTTAGAGCAAGCACCTTGGATGGTGGAGTAGGGGAGCGGACACTTGGACCTTGTAATGCACTATCAGTACAAGGAGAATCGGTACAGATGCTCCGTTTACGTTGCTGCAGAGGACCACCATCAACGCCTTCCTTACTCTTTTCCTCCCTCTTTCTTGATTTTGCCTTGTCAAATCAAACCCACAAGAAAAAGGAATAAAATTTGCTCTTCAGAACTCATTGATGCATGATACTGACGAACACTACTTTCATGTAAGGCAGCCGCATGATAGGAGGATGGAATATGTAACGCCCTCGATGCGGCTATATCTCCCACGTGTCGGAGCACGACTTAGAGGCATAACCGCATTGAAAGCAATGTCGCAAGTGAGGAAATCTTTACTTGAGGTCCGGCTACATCATCCAGAATTACACTCAAGGTCCGGCTACGGAACCAAAGTGAAAGAAGACTACCCCAAATGCTACACAGATCCCCGATCGTCCCAACTGGGCTCCACTACTGATCATCCGGGAAAGACACATAGTAACGACCACGTTCCTCGTCGAACTCCCACTTGAGCTCGGTTGCGTCATATGCACTGGCATCGTTGGCACCTGCAACTGTTTTGGTAGAATCTGTGAGTTACGGGGACTCAGCAATCTCACACCCGCGAGATCAAGACTATCTAAGCTTATAGGTATGACAGAGTTGTGAGGTGGAGCTGCAGCAAGCGACTAGCATATATGGTGGCTACAATCGCAAAAGAGAGTGAGAAGAGAAGCAAGGCTTGGTCGTGAAAATAGAAGTGATCAAGAAGTGATCCTGAAACTACTTACATCAACCATAACTCCAACATCGTGTTCTCTTCCCGGACTCTGCCGAGAAGGGACCATCACGGTTACACACGCGGTTGATGTATTTTAATTAAGGTCAACTTCGGGTTTTCTACAACCGGACATTAACAAATTCCCATCTGCCTCATAACCGCGGGCACGGCTTTCGAAAGATAATACCCTACAGGGGTGTCCCAACTTAGCCCATTATAAGCTCTCACGGTCAACGAAGGATATTCCTTCTACCGGGAAGGCCCGATCAGTCTCGGAATCTCGTCTACAAGACATTTCGACAATGGTAAAACAAGACCAGCAAAGCCGCCCGAATGTGCCGACAAATCCCGATAGGAGCTGCACATATCTCGTTCTCAGGGCACACCGGATGAGCAAGACGTCGGGTTGGCATAGACCCTAATTGCCCAGGGGGCGCCGGACATCGCTCAAGTTGGACCAGCAATCGAAGGAGAATTGGCCCGGGGGGTTAAAATAAAGATGACCCTCGGGCTCGCGAAAACCCGGGGGGAAAAGTCTTATGCGGCAAATGGCAAAACCAAGGTTGGGCCTTGCTGGAGGAGTCTTATTCAAAGCGAACTGTCAAGGGGGTCCCATAAATCACCCAACCGTGTAAGGAACGCAAAATCAAGGAAACTAGGGTGGCAAGAGTGGAACAGAACACCAGGCATAAGGCCGAGCCTTCCACCCTTTACCAAGTATATAGATGCAATAATTAAAATAAGAGATATTGTGATATCCCAAAATATCCATGTTCCAACATGGAACCAACTTCATCTTCACCTGCAACTAGCAATGCTATAAGAGGGGTTGAGCAAAACGGTAACATAGCCAATCAACGGTTTGCTAGGAAAGGATGGTTAGAGGTTTGACATGGCAATATGGGTGGCATGATATAGCAAGTGGTAGGTATCGCAGCATAGGCATAGCAAAAGAGCGAGTATCTAGCAAGCAAAAATAGAAGTGATTTCGAGGGTATGGTCATCTTGCCTGCAAAGTTCTTGTTGTCGAAAGCTTGATCCTCGTAAGCGTTCTCAACAGGCTCCTCGTTCACGTACTCGTCTCCCGGCTCTACCCAAAGCAAGAACACAAGCAAAGGGGACAACCATCAATCACGATGCAATGCGCAAGCAACATGATGCAAAGGATGGCATGATATGCGAGATGTGATATGCAATGCATATGCGTGCTCCGGAAGGGAAAATATGAACAAGGCACCAACTTGGCAAACCAAGTATGCCGCTGGAAAGATGAGATGATTTCGGTCAAAATCGATATAAGGATCACCGGAAACGGATGCGCGGTTTGCAAATGGCAAGCAAGATAAGATATGATGCAAACTGCTTAAAACAGCAACGTGGCCACTTGGATGCAAAGTATAACTATGCTACAACACCCAAACATGTGAACAAAAAGCATGGCAATGATGTACAGGAGATGCTATACAAAACATGAACACTGAGCTAAATCTATAAACCACTAGAGCATGACTAAAACAGCATGGAAATTTTGCAAAAGATAAGAGTTTCACAGACTTAGTGAAAATGCTAGGCATAGCAGAAACAGATTCAACATGGCATCTTTACAAGCTTGATTAACTCACTAAAAGGCATTTCATGGCATGGAACAAAATCTAGCATAAAGTAGACATGAAAATGAAGCTATCCATGTGCAAAGCAACCTCATGGCAAGCTTAAATTAAATCACACGAAAATGACAAAACAACATCATGATGTAAAATGACATGATTATGAACTTGCTCAAATGTAGAAACTAATGCCACCACTGGATTGGTGGGATTTTTCTACCCCAAAAACATATATAATATGTTGGGGTTGCTGTAGAAAAATCCCCACATTTATGCAAAAACAAATACAGCCTAAAAATGGTAACCTCAGCATATGCCAAATCTGGCATGTTCTGAATTTGGAATAAAACAGAAAACGTGAGGGAAGCTAGATGCACCCAGACTGTACCCAGCCATTAGATAGACTGGTAGGGCCGTGGGCCACGTGGCTGGGTGTGTGTATGACCGGTGGGGCCGAGGCGTCAGTGTTACAATGAAAAAAAGAAAAAAAAGAAAATCCACAAAAAACTGTGGAGAGCCTGGGATTCGAACCCAGGTCTCCTGGTTTAAAGCGTGGGTGTGCTACCAGTTGGGCTAGGATGGGGTTACTAGTTTGGTAAGGGCTCTGCTCCTGGTGAAGCAACTTGAGGCTGATACGGGCCCCTTCTCATCTACAACAGACAAGACGCCGACGGTGCCTGCGAGCAACGACGACGACCACCAGGGCCAAGGGACACCGGCGGGGGTGCGGGATAGGCCAGAGCTGCTACGGGTCGTGCGTGTGCGTGCACGCAGGTGTGGGTGTGCGGGTGAGCAGGAGCTCACCTAGCTTGCGGCCACGGTGACGATGGCGCTGGCTAGGCAGCGAGCGACGCGGGCGCGGGAGAGCTGCAGTGAGAGACGCGGCGAAGCTGGGCATGCAAGCCACGGGCGCGACAGAGGGGGATCCAGAGCGGGGACACATGGGCACGCTATGGCAGCAATAACAACTACAATAAAAATGCAGGCTTCTCCGGAGCATCAAGATCATGGCGAAGGCGCAGTCCTAGCATCTCCTACGGGGTCCATACAGCGCTGAGAAGGAGGATTGATGAAGCAGGGTATACCTCCTTGCCCTAGGACAAGAAGACGGTGACGGAGACGAGCCTACGGCGACGCGGTCACCCTCTGAACCTTGGCACGGTCCTGACCGAGAAGAAGATGGAAGCAGAGGACGACGGGGAGGTAGATCTAGAGGTCGTGGCGTCGGGTGCGTCGAGGTAGGAGACGGAGAGGTACTTGGAGTTCCTCTCCACGGTGGCCGATGGGGTCGGAGGTGCGGCGACGAGCTACTCCGAGCTCGAGCTCAAGCTCGGCCAGAGCATGGTGGGCAGGGCGACGGCGTTGGCGTGGCTAGCCTTACCTGGCGGCGGCGAGGGAAGGAGAGGGTCTGAAACGGTCTAGGGGAGGCCGGGGTAGGGTTTGGATAAGATATATAGGTGCCTAGTGGTCTCTCCGGCCGTCAAATCACCGAGGTTGCCGACGTGGAGTCGCTGGATGCTCTGCCGTACAGAGGAGGAAGCTCCTGTCGCTTGCGGGCTAGCTGGGCTGTGGAAGCTGGCTGGGCCGGTTCGGGAGGGAAGAGGCCCAGGTGGGCTGCACTGGGAGGGCTTTCCTTTTCTTCTAAAATCTGCAATTTTAAATTCACAGTTGTAGAAAAGGAAAAGTACAGGGAGGTAGGAGAGGTATTTGGCAGAAATGAAAATATCTCCAAGCTCCTGGAAATGGGTACTATTTAAATAAAATGGCTTGGAGATTTTTAGAGGCAGAAAATAATTCAAGTTTGAATTAAATTCAAACTTGAACCATTTTTGAACCCAACCAAACCAAGTCCAAAGGAAGTGAAATTTGGCATAGAGGAATATGACATGATGCAATATTTATTGGGGAAAGTTGAACATTAATGGAGGAGGGTAAAAAGGAACTTGCAAAGAAAAGAAAGAGAAGGAGAGGTGGTGATGCATGGATCACACATAGAACATGCAACAACATATCATGCATGCATATCATGGAAATGCAAGTAGACATAAGCACAACACAACATTGATATGCACATGATGCAAACATATGATTGCTAAAAGGAATATGACAAGAAGCACAAATGCAATATGACAAGGGGAGCATGGCAATGAAATGAGTAGAACAACATTCCAAAACAAAATAAGACCAAACGATGGAACCCCGAATGGAATTGGATGAAAATCAACATGGATATATTACCAAATATGGAAGTTTTACATCTGGGGTGTTACAACACTCCACCACTACGAGAGGATCTCGTCCCGAGATCTAGGACTGAAAGAACTCCGGATGTTCGGAACGGAGGTGGTCCTCGCGCTCCCAGGTGGCTTCTCGGTCGGAATGATGTGACCACTTCACTTTCAGGAATTTGGTGGACTTGTTGCGAGTCTTGCGCTCAGTCTCTTCAAGAATAGCAACGGGATGCTCATGATAAGACATATCCTCTTGGAGATCAATCTCTTTGAAGTTGATGGTGCATTCAGGAGTCTTGAAGCACTTGCGAAGCTGTGACATGTGGAACACATCGTGCACGTTTGCGAAGTTGGAGGGAAGCTCAAGTTGATAGGCGAGATCGCCCGTTTTGCCAGTGATCTTGAAAGGACCCACGTATCTAGGGGCAAGCTTCCCTTTGATACCGAAGCGACGAGTGCCTTTCATTGGAGAGACGCGGAGGTAGACATGGTCTCCGATCTCGAAAGCCAAATCACGGTGCTTGCTATGATAGTAGCTCTTCTGACGCGATTACGCGGCTTTGAGATTCTCACAAATGAATTTACACATTTCTTCAGCCTCTATGATCAAGTCGTTGCCAAGTAGTTGGCGTTCACTAGTCTGTGACCAATTTAGAGGAGTACGGCACTTTCTGCCATAGAGAATCTCGAATGGGGCCTTGCCCGAACTCGCTTGGAAGCTATTGTTGTAGGAGAATCCGGCATATGGAAGACAATCTTCCCACTTCATGCCGAAAGAGATAACACAAGCCCTGAGCATATCTTCAAGAATTTGGTTGACACGCTCGACTTGTCCACTAGTTTGAGGATGGAAAGCTGTGCTGAAGCGAATATTTGTGCCCATGGCCTTCTGAAAAGAATCCCAAAACTTGGAGGTAAAGATGCTGCCACGGTCTGAAGAAATCAATTGTGGAATGCCGTGCAAGGAGACAATTCTGGAGGTGTAAAGCTCTGCCAGCTGCGCTGCTGTGATAGACTCTTTGATAGGAAGAAAATGAGCCACTTTAATGAGCTTGTCGATGACGACGAAGATGGCGTCATTTCCACGCTTGGACTTAGGAAAACCAGTCACGAAGTCCATTTCAATATGATCAAACTTCTATTCTGGAATAGCAAGAGGTTGGAGTAGACCAGCTGGTCGTTGGTGTTCTGCCTTCACTCTTCTGCAGACATCACATTCATTTACGAATTGAGCAATTTCTTGCTTCATTCGAGTCCACCAATACGACTGCTTGAGGTCATGGTACATCTTCGTACTTCTAGGATGAATGGATAGAACCTCGTTCATAATGACTTTACGTAGATCACCCTTAGGAACCACAATTCGATCCTCGAAGAATAAGGTGTCTCTGTCATCAATGCGATAACACTTGTATTTGGAAATGCCCTTGTCAATACCACGTTTCACCTTCTTCACCATGGTATCCAGGAGTTGTGCCTCACGGATTTGATCTTCCAAAGTAGGAGAGACTATGAGGTTGGCAAGAAAGACTTGAGGGACAACTTGGAGATTCAATTTGCGGAAAGCTTCGCAAAGATCCGATTGGAAGGGCTTGAGGATTAAGCTGTTGCAATAAGCCTTCCTTCTCAACGCATCTGCAATGACATTGGCCTTGCCTGGAGTATATTCAATACTCGGATTATACTCTTGAATCATTTCAACCCATCGAGCTTGCCTGAGGTTGAGGTTGGGTTGAGTGAAGATATACTTGAGACTCATGTGATCAGTGAATATGTCCACTTTCCTTCCCAACAGGAGATGTCTCCATGTTATTAATGCATGGACAACTGTCGCAAACTCAAGATCATGAGTGGGGTAGTTCTTTTCGTTGGGCTTCAACTGACGAGAGGTATAGGCCACAACTTTCTTCTCTTGCATTAACACAACACCGAGACCTTGAAGAGAAGCATCACAGAAAACTTCGAATGGCTTGGATTCGTCAAGAGGAGTCAAAACCGGAGCAGTGACGAGTTTCTCTTTGATAGTGTTGAAAGCAACATCACACTCAGGAGACCAGACATACTTCACATGCTTCTGGAGGAGGTTGGAAAGAGGCTTTGCAATCTTTGAGAAGTTCTCAACGAATCTCCGACAATAGCTTGCAAGTCCAAGGAAACTGCGAAGCTGCTTGACATTGTGAGGAGGTTCCCAATTCACAACTGCAGACACTCTCTCGGGATTAACAGCGATGCCCTTGGTAGAGATAATATGACCAAGGTAAAGAACTTCATCAAGCCAAAATTCACATTTGGAGAACTTCACATAGAATTGATACTCTCTGAGCTTGTCGAGCACCAATCGCAAATGTTTGGCATGATCCTCCTTATTCTTGGAGAAGACCAAAATATCATCGAGATAGACCAAGACGAATTCGTTGGTGTAGGGGTTGAAGATGAAGTTCATCATGCGAGAGAATGTTGGAGGAGCATTGACAAGGCCGAAAGACATGACAGTATATTCATAAGAACCAAAGCTTGTTCTGAATGCTGCCTTGGAATATCTTCTTCACGAATGCAAATTTGATGATAACCCATGCGAAGGTCAAGCTTGGAGAACACTTTATCACCTTTGAGTTGCTCGAATAGCTCATTGATGTTGGGAAGTGGGTATTTGTTCTTGATTGTCTTCTTGTTCAATGGACGGTAATCGACGCAAAGTCGGTCTGTGCCATCCTTCTTCTGGACAAAAAGAACTCCACAACCCCAAGGAGAAGAACTCAGTCTGATCAGACCCATACGCTCTTGTTCATCGAGTTGTTTCTTCAATTCTTTCAACTCTTTTGGCCCAAGCTTGTAAGGACGCTTGCAAACGGGTTCCCTGCCAGGCTCAAGATCAGTAACGAATTCAACTGGACGGTGAGGAGGCATTCCCGGAAGCTCTTCTGGAAAGACATCTTGGTACTCACAAATGACTGGAATTTGAGAGATAGCATTCAATTCACCCTTCTCGTTGAGAGAAAACAACCGAATGGTTTCATCACGAGCGGCATAGATGATCACATCGTCAGAAGAGTGAGTCAATTGAATTTCCCTGGCAGCACAATCAAGCTGAGCCTTGTGCTGAGAAAGCCAGTCCATCCCGAGAATTAGATAAATATCAGAGTCACCAAGAACCATAGGTTTAGCCAGAAATCTATAGTCGCCCATCTTGATAGAAACATCCAGAGCCATCATCTTGGTATTCATGAACAAACCCGGAGAGGAAACCGCTAACGGTTTAGGCAGATCGATAGTATGCAAATTGTTCATGGATGCAAAAGGTCTAGAAATGAAAGAATGCGATGCACCAGTATCAAATAAGACTTTTGCAGGAATATCATTTACTGAGAGATTACCCATGATCACATCAGAAGAATCCTCCGCTTGAGCTGCATTCATCATATTCACCTTTGCAGACTTGGAATTATGCTTGACCACTGCATTACTGGAAGATCTCACAGGAGGAGGAGGCGGAAGGCGCCTTTGGTTGAAGCACTTGTTCGCATAGTGACCTTTTTGCTGACATTTGTTGCAAGTCACCTCTGAGAGCGGACGATGATAAGGAGCATTTGGCCTTGGAGCTTGATTCTAAGACTTGTTATGATAGCCAGGGTTGGGTGGGTGGGAAGATCCATGGCCACCGTTGTTCTTCTGCTGGTACGGCTGACGGAACGGAGGAGGGGGAGGCAACCAGAACTTCTGTTGCTTAGCTGCCACAAGTGAGGAAGAAGAAGACTGAACTGCGTCTCTGACTCTCTTCTTAGAAGCCTCACACTTGAGCTGAGCAGCTTCTTGCTTCAGTGCCATGTTGTAGAATTCATCATACTTTTTTGGCTCAAAAAGCACGAGAGCTAGTTGCAGATCTTCTCTGAGGCCACGTCTGAATTGGTAAATCATGCTCTTTTCATCAGGGATGTCTTGCTTAGCAAAGCGAGAGAGTTTCTGGAACAGAGTGTTGTATTGATACACAGACATGCTGCCTTGCTTGAGATTGCGGAACTCCTCACGCTTAGTCTCAACAACACTTTCTGGAATGTGATGAGCTTTGAAGTCTCGGCGGAAATCATCCCAGGTAATCACACGACTTCCTCTGGAATCTTTGTATTGTTGATACCAATCAGCAGCTTTGTCCTTGAGTTGAAAAGAGGCAAACTTGACAAAGTCCTCAGGTCTGACATTGCTACATTCGAAATGCTTGTTGATGTCGACGAGCCAATCATCGGCATCAGTGGCTTCGGCACAGTAGCTGAAAGACTTCGGCTGATTTGCAAGGAACTGATTGAGGGTAGCGAAGTGAGGTTGACTGTTGAACTGCCCTTGGCCTTGATTCCCTTGATTGCCTTGCCCTTGGTTGCGTTCTTGCATGAGCTGAATCAGAATCTGAGCGTTGGCGTTAGTGGCAGTCATCCAGGCTTGCCAAGCCTCCGGAGGCGGAGGTGGTGGCGGAGGGTTCGACTGCTCTCCATCATTGCGATCCGGATTCTGACGCGTTGGCGGAGCCATCCTAAAGAGGGTGACATCTGTTAGCATCTTGAAAGAGATATATTCAAGCTGAATCAAAGGATCGAAATTGCAACATATAGCCTTCACAATAAACATTCGAACGGGGATGAACGAATGAATTCCATAGTAAATCATCACACTTCCATAAGTTGAGAAGCCACTTGAAAAGGGGTTGATGAATAAAATAACAAGGGACAACTGGAACAAATAAGTGGTAAGGATTACCCAATCACAAACCAAGTATCTGTGGGAAGAAATGCTAGAGCTACTTGAATTCCCACTTATAAACTCCCGAAACTTTCTGGTTATGCAATCAGGTGTTGGGGATACAGGGGACACAAAATATATCACCCAAACTAACAATACCTAGATCCAGCTGTATCCATCCTTCAACACATAACCAAGAAACCTTTGGAAATCGTTTACCTCAACCTTCGAAAAGCATCCGTTATACGAGTTATGGCAATACTCCCGAACTCCCGCCCCAGTACTGGGTGGCGTCGAGGTGATCTCACCAACAACTGCATAAAAGAGATTTTCGATGTCGGCGAAACTCAGGTATTCCAGAACTGCAACGATAAAATTGTGACGACAACACCTCGGAGGTCAACTCCCCGGGACACTGCCACAACCCCTAAATGTCAGGAGGCACCAAGAACAATGTTCTCGTCACAAAACCATCGGCACGAATCCAAGATACCCGCGTGATCCTAAATTTTTTTTAGTGAAATTTGAGGAGAGAAGAGTCAAAACTCTACGTCAGGAGGCCTCACCAGAGCGACGAAGGGACTGGGGAGTAAAAAGAATTCTACTCTCCGATATATATAATCCTAAGACTCAGAACATTTTTTTCTAGACTCAACAACGCCAGCGATTCGATCAAGCAGGGGGCTCCTAAGTCGGGGATGGCTCTGATTACCAACTTGTAACGCCCTCGATGCGGCTATATCTCCCACGTGTCGGAGCACGACTTAGAGGCATAACCGCATTGAAATCAATGTCGCAAGTGAGGTAATCTTCACACAATCCATGTAATACATGAGGGAAAGAGGTACATAGTTGTCTTACAATCGCCACTTCACACAATACATGAATAAAGCATTACATCATCCAGAATTACACTCAAGGTCCGGCTACGGAACCAAAGTGAAAGAAGAATACCCCAAATGCTACACAGATCCCTGATCGTCCCAACTGGGCTCCACTACTGATCATCAGGAAAAGACACATAGTAACGACCACATTCCTCGTCGAACTCCCACTTGAGCTCGGTTGCGTCATATGCACTGGCATCGTTGGCACCTGCAACTGTTTGGTAGAATCTGTGAGTCACGGGGACTCAGCAATCTCACATCCGCGAGATCAAGACTATCTAAGCTTATAGGTATGACAGAGTTGTGAGGTGGAGCTGCAACAAGTGACTAGCATATATGGTGGCTACAATCGCAAAAGAGAGCGAGAAGAGAAGCAAGGCGCGGTCGTGAAACTAGAAGTGATCAAGAAGTGATCCTGAAACTACTTACGTCAACCATAACTCTAACACCGTGTTCTCTTCCCGGACTCTGCCGAGAAGGGACCATCACGGTTACACACGCGGTTGATGTATTTTAATTAAGGTCAACTTCGGGTTTTCTACAACCGGACATTAACAAATTCCCATCTGCCTCATAACCGCGGGCACGGCTTTCAAAAGATAATACCCTGTAGGGGTGTCCCAACTTAGCCCATTATAAGCTCTCACGGTCAACGAAGGATATTCCTTCTACCGGGAAGACCCGATCAGTCTCGGAATCCCGGCTACAAGACATTTCGACAATGGTAAAATAATACCAGCAAAGCCACCTGAATGTGCCGACAAATCCCGATAGGAGCTGCACATATCTCGTTCTCAGGGCACACCAGATGAGCAAGTCGTCGGGTTGGCATAGACCCTAATTGCCCAGGGGGCGCCGGACATCGCTCAAGTTGGACCAGCAATCAAAGGAGAATTGGCCCAGGGGGTTAAAATAAAGATGACCCTCGGGCTCGCAAAAACCCGGGGGAAAAAGGCTTAGGTGGCAAATGGTAAAACCAAGGTTGGGCCTTGCTGGAGGAGCCTTATTCAAAGCAAACTGTCAAGGGGGTCCCATAAATCACCCAATCGTGTAAGGAACGCAAAATCAAGGAACATAACACCGGTATGACGGAAACTAGAGTGGCAAGAGTGGAACAAAACACCAGGCATAAGGCCGAGCCTTCCACCCTTTACCAACTATAAAGATGCATTAATTAAAATAAGAGATATTGTGATATCCCAAAATATCCATGTTCCAACATGGAACCAACTTCATCTTCACCTGCAACTAGCAACGCTATAAGAGGGGCTGAGCAAAACGGTAACATAGCCAATCAACGGTTTGCTAGGAAAGGATGGTTAGAGGTTTGACATGGCAATATGGGTGGCATGATATAGCAAGTGGTAGGTATCGCAGCATAGGCATAGTAAAAGAGCGAGCATCTAGCAAGCAAAAATAGAAGTGATTTCGAGGGTATGGTCATCTTGCCTGCAAAGTTCTCAGTGTTGTCGAAAGCTAGATCCTCGTAAGCGTTCTCAACAGGCTCCTCGTTCACGTACTCGTCTCCCAGCTCTACCCAAAGCAAGAAAACAAGCAAAGGGGACAACCATCAATCACGATGCAATGCGCGAGCAACATGAAGCAAAGGATGGCATGATATGCGAGATGTGATATGCAATGCATATGCGTGCTCCGGAAGGGAAAAGATGAACAAGGCACCAACTTGGCAAACCAAGTATGCCGCTGGAAAGATGAGATGATTTCGGTCGAAATCGATATAAGGATCACCGGAAACGGATGCGCGGTTTGCAAATGGCAAGCAAGACAAGATATGATGCAAACTGCTTAAAACAGCAACGTGGCCACTTGGATGCAAAGTATAACTATGCTACATCACCCAAACATGTGAACAAAAAGCATGGAAGTGATGTACAGGAGATGTTATACAAAACATGAACACTGAGCAAAATCTATAAACCACTAGAGCATGACTAAAACAGCATGGAAATTTTGCAAAAGATAACAGTTTCACAGACTTAGTGAAAATGCTAGGCATAGCAGAAACAGATTCAACATGGCATCTTTACAAGCTTGATTAACTCACTAAAAGGCATGTCATGGCATGGAGCAAAATCTAGCATAAAGTAGACATGAAAATGAAGCTATCCATGTGCAAAGCAACCTCATGGCATGCTTAAATTAAATCGCATGAAAATGACAAAACAACATCATGACATAAAATGACATGATTATGAACTTGCTCAAATGCAGAAACTAATGCTACCACTAGATTGGTGGGATTTTTCTACCCCAAAAACATATATAATATGTTGGGGTTGCTGTAGAAAAATCTCCACATTTATGCAAAATTAAATACAACCTAAAAATGGTAACCTCAGCATATGCCAAATCTGGCATGTTCCGAATTTGGAATAAAACAGAAAACGTGAGGGAAGTTAGATGCACCCAGACTGTACCCAGCCATTAGACAAACTGGTAGGGCCGTGGGCCATGTGGCTGGGTGTGTGTATGACAGGTGGGGCCAAGGCGTCAGTGTTACAATGAAAAAAAGAAAAAAAATATCGAAAGCTTGATCCTCGTAAGCGTTCTCAACAGGCTCCTTGTTCACGTACTCGTCTCCCAGATCTACCCAAAGCAAGAACACAAGCAAATGGGACAACCATCAATCACGATGCAATGCGCAAGCAACATGATGCAAAGGATGGCATGATATGCGAGATGTGATATGCAATGCATATGCGTGCTTCGGAAGGGAAAAGATGAACAAGGCACCAACTTGGCAAACCAAGTATGCCGCTGGAAAGATGAGATGATTTCGGTCGAAATCGATATAAGTATCACCGGAAACGGATGCGCGGTCTGCAAATGGCAAGCAAGACAAGATATGATGCAAACTGCTTAAAACAGCAACGTGGCCACTTGGATGCAAAGTATAACTATGCTATAGCACCCAAACATGTGAACAAAAAGCATGGAAGTGATGTACAGGAGATGTTATACAAAACATGAACATCGAGCTAAATCTATAAACCACTAGAGCATGACTAAAACAGCATGGAAATTTTGCAAAAGATAACAGTTTCACAGACTTGGTGAAAATGCTAGGCATAGCAGAAACAGATTCAACATGGCATCTTTACAAGCTTGATTAACTCACTAAAAGGCATGTCATGGCATGGAACAAAATCTAGCATAAAGTAGACATGAAAATGAAGCTATCCATGTGCAAAGCAACCTCATGGCATGCTTAAATTAAATCACATGAAAATGACAAAACAACATCATGACATAAAATGACATGATTATGAACTTGCTCAAATGCAGAAACTAATGCTACCACTAGATTGGTGGGATTTTTCTACCCCAAAAACATATATAATATGTTGGGGTTGCTGTAGAAAAATCTCCACATTTATGCAAAACTAAATACAACCTAAAAATGGTAACCTCAGCATATGCCAAATCTGGCATGTTCCGAATTTGGAATAAAACAGAAAACATGAGGGAAGCTAGATGCACCCAGACTGTACCCAGCCATTAGACAAACTGGTAGGGCCGTGGGCCACGTGGCTGGGTGTGTGTATGACCGGTGGGGCCAAGGCGTCAGTGTTACAATGAAAAAAAGAAAAAAAAATTGTCGAAAGGTTGATCCTCGTAAGCGTTCTCAACAGGCTCCTCGTTCACGTACTCGTCTCCCAGCTCTACCCAAAGCAAGAACACAAGAAAAGGGGACAACCATCAATCACGATGCAATGTGCAAGCAACATGATGCAAAGGATGGCATGATATGCGAGATGTGATATGCAATGCATATGCGTGCTCCGGAAGGGAAAAGATGAACAAGGCACCAACTTGGCAAACCAAGTATGCCGCTGGAAAGAAGAGATGATTTCGCTCGAAATCGATATAAGGATCACCGGAAACGGATGCGCGGTTTGCAAATGGCAAGCAAGACAAGATATGATGCAAACTGCTTAAAACAGCAACGTGGCCACTTGGATGCAAAGTATAACTATGCTACAGCACCCAAACATGTGAACAAAAAGCATGGAAGTGATGTACAGGAGATGTTATACAAAACATGAACACCGAGCTAAATCTATAAACCACTAGAGCATGACTAAAACAGCATGGAAATTTTGCAAAAGATAACAGTTTCACAGACTTAGTGAAAATGCTAGGCATAGGAGAAACAGATTCAACATGGCATCTTTACAAGCTTGATTAACTCACTAAAAGGCATGTCATGGCATGGAACAAAATCTAGCATAAAGTAGACATGAAAATGAAGCTATCCATGTGCAAAGCAACCTCATGGCATGCTTAAATTAAATCACATGAAAATGACAAAACAACATCATGACATAAAATGACATGATTATGATCTTGCTCAAATGCAGAAACTAATGCTACCACTAGATTGGTGGGATTTTTCTACACTACAAGAAATATGTCAACTTGTGACCTCCACTATTGGTCGCTGAAAGGTCACAAATTTCCATTTACGACCTTTTTGTGACCAAAAACAGAAGGTTAAAAGCTGGCGGTCGTAAACTGACTATAGCGACCTTTCTTCTGGAATGGTCAAAGACGTTTACGACCAAAATATTCCTACTGTGGCGTTTTGGTCACTAGCAACCTCCCCCAGGCCACGTAGGCATCCAGCGTGGCAAGCTGACGTGGCACAAGATTCAGCCCGGTCCAATTCGATTTTCTACATGGGCCTAGCCCAACAATTCGGCCTATTTGTGTTTTTTTTCTGTGTGTCAATTTTTGGTTGGGTTCATGGGCCAAGCCCAATATTGCAGCCTTTTTATTGTTGGGTTGTGGCCTTTTTGTCTAAACGAATTTAGTTTTTCTTTTTCTTCCAAAAGAAGGGTCCACTAGTCAGATGGGTCCCAGTTGTCAGGTTCTATATTTCATACATTATTTAGATTTTCGGAGACAAAAACACACATGATACTTAAATAAGAGCAACCAGATCACATAATACAAGCTCTATCCATTCCAATACAGAAGACCATACTACTTCACAAGCTCTACAAGTGTAACAAGCTCTACAATTGTAATACTAACAAACTCTACAAGTTCTTAGATTCAGACTCCTAACAAGCTCTACTAGATGAACAACATGCCGGACTCGCTCGACGACCATAGTCAGGGCTGGGAACAAACAAAACAACAACATGGCTTCCACTGTCATCCTGTTACATGAATCAGAGAAGAATTAGAATAACTGGGGAAAATATATGTCGTAGCTAACAAAGTAAGAAACAATAGTTAACAAGTCTGAGTCATAGAAGCTAGAAGTGTCTCTTCAGAGAGACGAGAACTTAGAATTGATGCATGGATCTTATTCTAAATAGCATAAACACCATGGCAATAACAAATTAACAGTAACAAGATTAGTGTTAGCAGAATTAAGTACAAGGCAATCACGGGTACCAATCCAGTGCAAGTTAATAGAGAAAATATGTCAAAGTTACTCAGATTTACTAATGTGTTTTTCATACTACCAAATTGAAGGTAAAAGATGTGTACTGATTCAACACTGCAGACTGATTTCTGAAAGCTTTACCAAAACATTGTCTAGTCGCTTGGTGCTAAAGCGATAGATGTTGAACACTAACTGCCAGCGATAGTAACAACCAGCAGGTACTAACCAACAACAGACATTTAAGTATCATTAACATTTATTCATCAGTTTGACACCAACAACAGCAGAGATTAGAGTCATATGACAACGAAAACAACAACAAAAGTAGTTTGACAGTAGCAGCAGCAGAAATAGTTTCAAGTAGTCTTTTCTGATGGATGTAAAACTTGAGAATCTAGTATACCATAGTAGAACTAATTTTCATATGCAGCATAATTTCAACCACCCAACTTAATTCTAGCCCTCCATTCTGAAGGATCTACTACTGAACCATGCAGAACAAATAACAACAAAAAATAACAGCATTTCGAACAGTATAAACAGAGAGCTGCCATGCCAATAAACTAATAATAAAATTATGTGATAGATAAGAGAAAAACAGGACTGCAACACAGAATCGACAGCAGCTGCTACATCTAATTTAAATAAGACCAGATCTACAACATGCTCAGCAGCAGGTGGTGCTTGGCCTCCAGGTACCCCATGCCCTCGCCCGTCGGCAGCTGGTTCTTCCTCACCTATAACAATACACAGGCAGTCAAGCACACAAGAAAACAAACAGAATGCTTAGTTTTGTGGATACTGCTACTCAATGCTTAAATGCTGCCTTATTCTTACACAAGTGAACTTATCATAGATCGTGAAGCAGGCGGAGCTGGGATTTCACTTTTTCTCTGGAACTAATAGCACATGCTAACAATATTATAAACGTTGCTTCACGGCGTAAGTGATTCTCTTTAGTGTGCGGAAGCGACAACAAACAAATCAATACTGGATGCAGCAACCAACTGCCAGAAGACCATAGCTTTCAAGGAGAGAGTCGACTTGTACGTGCACAAAACGTAGCAGTCATTAGATTACATTACAGCTTTTGGCAGTAAACTAGTGTTGCATAGTATGGCCCATCAGGATTTACAGAAGGACCTGAGAATATACTTATATATATATATATCAGCCATGTCAAATTTGGGGTTTGGACAAAGAAATAAAATCATTGTGCATCAATCTGATCTATAAAACAAGCAAAAGATAATGCAATCTTCAGATACCAACCCATGTATGTAAAACGAGTAGTCAAAGCGATTCGCCACTGTCAAACCATGGATATGGTATTCTGAAAGAGAATCAACCTCATCTATAAAACGATCAGCGGAAGGAATAGGTCTTTGAAAAGTTGTGGATTAACTAAAGATTTCTGCTCCCTACTGTAACGAAGTCAGTAAGAGTTGTAGGTGGTCCTTACGTTGCGAGGAAGAAGAATGCGATGTTCTCCTTCTTGAGCTTCTCATCATACTCCTCGTCCTCGGTGGCGTAGTCATCCTGAATCCCGACAAATCAATCGTGTGAGCCGAGGGGAGGGGGGAGGAGGTTTGAAAAGAAGCAGCGTCGGCGGCGAGGTTCGTACCAGATCGAGCACCTTAATGGCCTTGTCGTAGCGCGCCTTGGCCTCCTCCACGAGCGCCTGGCGGCAGGAGCATAGAAGGGAGAGCTTATTAGGCACCTTGCACAAGACAGACAGACGAGCGGGAGCAGCGCGGGGGAGGAGGAGTGTGCGTGTACCTTGGCGAATCCCTCGGCGGTGCCGGTCTGCGTACCGAAGAAGAGGGCGACCCGCTGGCGGCCATCGTCGGGGTCGGGCTCCTGGTCCTTCTTCGCAGCGGCGGCAGCGCGGCCAGCCACTGCAGGATCGCGGTGCGCGGGGTGGGGGAGGGGAAGGGGGTGGGGGAGGGGCTGCTAGGGTTGCGGCGTGGTAGAGGGAGAGGTGCGCGGTGAGGGCATCGACGAGCTACCGCGCGGTGCGCGGCGACACGAGGGCGGCGGCCATGGTCGGAGCCGCGGGGGAAATGGGGAGGAGCCACCGCGGGGGGAGCGTGCGCGAGCGGGAGAGGATGAGGGGGGAGAGTGAGGCCGGTGGCGAGATTGGATCTGGGGAGGGGATAGGGTTTGGGTGGTTGGAGGGGATGAGGGGGGAGAAGGGGGCGGCGACGATGGATCTGGGGAGGGGATAGGGTTTGGGTGGTTGGGCTGCCCCGGTGGTGGGGGTTCTTTTTGTTTCTTTCTATTTTTTTCATTAGATAAATGGGATGGATGGATGGATGGATGGATGCCATGTCATCGATCCATGGCACAAACATTTCAACCAATAAGAACAAAGCTTATGTAATTGTGTTTTTCTATTTGTTTCTCTTGTATTTTTTGCATCATCCCGGGCGGCTGCTCGTCCGGGACCCAGCCGAGGCGAGTGGGTTGCTCAGGCCCACGCCATGTGGTTGGGGGAAGCCATGGCGCGGCCGTCCCCTTGTTCGAGTTGCTGATGGAGGGGCCACGCCGTGCCGGATCCAACGCCTGCTGGCCTCGACGTTGCCGGATGTGGCAGACCGGCGGCGAGGGGAGAGGTGGGTGGCGGAGAGGGAGGCGGCGGCGAGGGGAGAGGTGTGGCAGAGAGAGGGGGATCTGGATCGGGGGCGGAGTGGGAGTGCGGCGTCGCCATCGATTCGATCTGAATCTGGGGAGTGGGAGTTAGGGTCTGGGAGGTAGGAGCGGAGGGAGTTACAGTGGTGTGGGATCGATGGATGAATGTGTGCCATGTCATCGATCCATGGCACACACCTTTCCACCAATGAGAATTTAAGTTTATTTTTTGTGTGTAGAAATGGTTTTTTTAAGAACATATGAAATCTTGATGGAAAATTGGATCATATTTTGTGAAAATGCTCCAATATTGTGCACATGTGTATATATTCGGATGGGGGTTTTATCTCTTTGCACAAAAAATCATTTTTCAATTTTCGGAGTGGCAATAATCGGGTTTTTTGTGAACGACCTAGCAAATAGTTGTTGTAAAATGGGACCAAATAAATTTTCTAAAATACTAGGCCATATCTAATGCACAATTGACCAAATAGTTGGGTGTCAAAAGTTTTGACCCACCTCTGTTGAAAAAGACAAATTTCCGCCTATTTAGCTGGAAGCGGGTCAAATTTGAACTGCAGCTGCCTCATAGTTTGCTATTTATTTTTTCCAAAAATCATTTCTAGGTACATAAGTATCTATTTAATCAGAGAAACACCAAAAAAATTCCAAGATTCAACCACTAGCTGGGAACGGTCATTCCCGCCGTTTTGACTGCATTTTGAAACGGGCATAAAAAATTCAAAAAAAATCAAAACATTGGGAAACCTTCGCATTGTGTCATTATATGTGGCCAAGTTTCCAGGAAAAACAATAAATTTGTAATACGACAATTATTTTAAAAAAGTGTTCTCAGAAATGAGCTATCACGCGTGAAGATTCAGGGTTTTCAAGTTAAATGATCAATCTTATGGCCACATTCGTGGCATAGTTTGTTCAAATGATCTCATATTGTGCACAAGGGTGCATATTGGAATGGAAAACAATGTTGCCTAAGGAAGTTTTCATTTTCTTTGGACGAAAAAACCATTTTTCATTTTCCGAGTGCCAGAAAGGAGGTTTTTTTGTGAAGGAACTATCAAATAATTGTTGCAAAATTGGACCAAATCATTTTTCTAAAATACTAGGACATATTTAATGCACAATTGACTAAATGGTTGGGTGTAAAAAGTTTTTATCCACCTCTCGTGAAAAAAACAAATTTCCGCCGATTCAGCTGGAAGCGGGTCAAATTTGAACTACAGCTGCCTCATAGTTTGCTATTTATTTTTTCCAAAAATCATTTCTAGGTACATAAGTATCTATTTAATCAAAGAAACACCAAAAAAATTCCAAGATTCAACCACTAGCTAGGAACGGTCATTCCCGCCGTTTTGACCGCATTTTGAAACGGGCATAAAAAATTCAAAAAAAATAAAAAAATTGGGAAACCATCGCATTGTGTCATTATATGTGGCCAAGTTCCCAGGAAAAATAATAAACTTGTAATACGGCAATTATTTAAAAAAGTGTTCTCAGAAATGAGCTATCATCTCTGAAGATTCATGGCTTTCAAGCCAAATGATCAATCTTATGGCCACATTCGTGGCATAGTTGTTCAAATGATCTCATATTGTGCACAAGGGTGCATATTGGAATGGCAAACAATGTTGCCTAAGGAAGTTTTCATTTTCTTTGGACGAAAAAACCATTTTTCATTTTCCGAGTGCCTGAAAGGAGGGTTTTTTTGTGAAGGAACTACCAAATAATTGTTGCAAAATTGGACCAAATCAATTTTCTAAAATAATAGGACATATTTAATGCACAATTGACAAAATGGTTGGGTGCAAAAAGTTTTTATCCACCTCTCGTGAAAAAGACAAATTCCCGCCGATTCAGCTGGAAGCGGGTCAAATTTGAACTGCAGCTTCCTCATATTTTGCTATTTATTTTTTCCAAAAATCATTTCTAGTTACATAAGTACCTATTTAATCATAAATACATGGTTTGGTGGCGATACGTCGAGGTTTGGGCGGTGGCCGAGGGCCCCAACTCTAGAGCGCGTAAGCTCGCATGCCCGCCGCGTGGTCACCGCGTGACCATGGCGTTGCCATGTGTTCTGGGTGGCCTATACATGTCTAGTGGGTTGGGCACTCCCCATGTAGGTGCTAGGAAGAAAATTACAACATAAGATTCTCACGAGGAGACCGATCGGTGCTCAAATATGAATTAGCAGCCAAGTGTTTGATTAGCGGTACAGGAAATGTACATGGCTAATGGGCGTGAGTTTTGGCTGAGGATGATCAGTTACTAAGAAGACCGTCTTCACAAATTTTCAGCTCAAAAGGAGGAGCCTAGCTGGTACTTGCTTTGCAAACCACCACACTGGACATAAATACGAATGTTGAAGCTCGGCTCAAAATAATGAATGGATTGAGCTGGCATTTGGTGGAGGATGGTTATTTGGGCATAGGAAAGCACTGTAGAAAATGGATACTATTTGGACATGCCAAAGTGGTACTTCCTTCACAAACTGTTACTCTGAACAGAATAGGAAAATGAATATTTGTGAATTATTTTTGAACTAGGCAAGGAAGGTTTTTACATATTTGACGAAGATATGACCCAAAGAGTTTATGAGATTTTTTTGGGAATTTTGGGAATGACAGAAATATAGGTTGCTTCACAACCTAGGGCAAAAACTGCCACATGGACATGCCACATAGGCAAAACTGATGAGGTGGCGCCTAGTCATAGCAACCCACCACAATTTACAAGGCTATGACCATCTATATTGGTCGTTAACAACTAGAAATAAGGCAGCGGACTAGCGCTGTTTGCTTTATGACCTTTTCGTGTGAGGAAATTACGACCTTTCTAACCAAAATGGTCGCAATGGTTTAGGGTTTGGAGCCCCCCGAACAGCTTTTGACCAATTGGTCTGAAATGGTCATAAACTTATGACCAATTCTTTGAGGATCACTGATAGAAGGTCATAAGTTGACATATTTCTTGTAGTGCTACCCCAAAAACATATATAATATGTTGGGGTTGCTGTAGAAAAATCTCCACATTTATGCAAAACTAAATACAACCTAAAAATGGTAACCTCAGCATATGCCAAATCTGGCATGTTCCGAATTTGGAATAAAACAGAAAACGTGAGGGAAGCTAGATGCACCCAGACTGTACCCAGCCATTAGACAAACTGGTAGGGCCGTGGGCCACGTGGCTGGGTGTGTGTATGACCGGTGGGGCCAAGGCGTCAGTGTTACAATGAAAAAAAAATTGTCGAAAGCTTGATCCTCGTAAGCGTTCTCAACAGGCTCCTCGTTCACGTACTCGTCTCCCAGCTCTACCCAAAGCAAGAACACAAGCAAAGGGGACAACCATCAATCACGATGCAATGCACAAGCAACATGATGCAAAGGATGGCATGATATGCGAGATGTGATATGCAATGCATATGCGTGCTCCGGAAGGGAAAAGATGAACAAGGCACCAACTTGGCAAACCAAGTATGCCGCTGGAAAGATGAGATGATTTCGGTCGAAATCGATATAAGGATCACCGGAAACGGATGCGCGGTTTGCAAATGGCAAGCAAGACAAGATATGATGCAAACTGCTTAAAACAGCAACGTGGCCACTTGGATGCAAAGTATAACTATGCTACAGCACCCAAACATGTGAACAAAAAGCATGGAAGTGATGTACAGGAGATGTTATACAAAACATGAACACCGAGCTAAATCTATAAACCACTAGAGCATGACTAAAACAGCATGGAAATTTTGCAAAAGATAACAGTTTCACAGACTTGGTGAAAATGCTAGGCATAGCAGGAACAGATTCAACATGGCATCTTTACAAGCTTGATTAACTCACTAAAAGGCATGTCATGGCATGGAACAAAATCTAGCATAAAGTAGACATGAAAATGAAGCTATCCATGTGCAAAGCAACCTCATGGCATGCTTAAATTAAATCACATGAAAATGACAAAACAACATCATGACATAAAATGACATGATTATGAACTTGCTCAAATGCAGAAACAAATGCTACCACTAGATTGGTGGGATTTTTCTACCCCAAAAACATATATAATATGTTGGGGTTGCTGTAGAAAAATCTCCACATTTATGCAAAACTAAATACAACCTAAAAATGGTAACCTCAGCATATGCCAAATCTGGCATGTTCCGAATTTGGAATAAAACACAAAACGTGAGGGAAGCTAGATGCACCCAGACTGTACCCAGCCATTAGACAAACTGGTAGGGCCGTGGGCCACGTGGCTGGGTGTGTGTATGACCGGTGGGGCCAAGGCGTCAGTGTTACAATGAAAAAAAGAAAAAAAATTGTCGAAAGCTTGATCCTCGTAAGCGTTCTCAACAGGCTCCTCGTTCACGTACTCGTCTCCCAGCTCTACCCAAAGCAAGAACACAAGCAAAGGGGACAACCATCAATCACGATGCAATGCGCAAGCAACATGATGCAAAGGATGGCATGATATGCGAGATGTGATATGCAATGCATATGCGTGCTCCGGAAGGGAAAAGATGAACAAGGCACCAACTTGGCAAACCAAGTATGCCGCTGGAAAGATGAGATGATTTCGGTCGAAATCGATATAAGGATCACCGGAAACGGATGCGCGGTTTGCAAATGGCAAGCAAGACAAGATATGATGCAAACTGCTTAAAACAGCAACGTGGCCACTTGGATGCAAAGTATAACTATGCTACAGCACCCAAACATGTGAACAAAAAGCATGGAAGTGATGTACAGTAGATGTTATACAAAACATGAACACTGAGCTAAATCTATAAACCACTAGAGCATGACTAAAACAGC
The DNA here is from genome assembly GCA_032464435.1 of Aegilops umbellulata. Taxonomy (NCBI): domain Eukaryota; kingdom Viridiplantae; phylum Streptophyta; class Magnoliopsida; order Poales; family Poaceae; genus Aegilops; species Aegilops umbellulata. Next base: position 327,108,440 of record CP136056.1, on the reverse strand, counting down.
ATGGAAATTTTGCAAAAGATAACAGTTTCACAGACTTGGTGAAAATGCTAGGCATAGCAGGAACAGATTCAACATGGCATCTTTACAAGCTTGATTAACTCACTAAAAGGCATGTCATGGCATGGAACAAAATCTAGCATAAAGTAGACATGAAAATGAAGCTATCCATGTGCAAAGCAACCTCATGGCATGCTTAAATTAAATCACATGAAAATGACAAAACAACATCATGACATAAAATGACATGATTATGAACTTGCTCAAATGCAGAAACAAATGCTACCACTAGATTGGTGGGATTTTTCTACCCCAAAAACATATATAATATGTTGGGGTTGCTGTAGAAAAATCTCCACATTTATGCAAAACTAAATACAACCTAAAAATGGTAACCTCAGCATATGCCAAATCTGGCATGTTCCGAATTTGGAATAAAACAGAAAACGTGAGGGAAGCTAGATGCACCCAGACTGTACCCAGCCATTAGACAAACTGGTAGGGCCGTGGGCCACGTGGCTGGGTGTGTGTATGACCGGTGGGGCCAAGGCGTCAGTGTTATAATGAAATAAAGAAAAAAATTTGTCGAAAGCTTGATCCTCGTAAGTGTTCTCAACAGGCTCCTCGTTCATGTACTCGTCTCCCAGCTCTACCCAAAGCAAGAACACAAGCAAAGGGGACAACCATCAATCACGATGCAATGCGCAAGCAACATGATGCAAAGGATGGCATGATATGCGAGATGTGATATGCAATGCATATGCGTGCTCCGGAAGGGAAAAGATGAACAAGGCACCAACTTGGCAAACCAAGTATGCCGCTGGAAAGATGAGATGATTTCGGTCGAAATCGATATAAGGATCACCGGAAACGGATGCGCGGTTTGCAAATGGCAAGCAAGACAAGATATGATGCAAACTGCTTAAAACAGCAACGTGGCCACTTGGATGCAAAGTATAACTATGCTACAGCACCCAAACATGTGAACAAAAAGCATGGAAGTGATGTACAGTAGATGTTATACAAAACATGAACACTGAGCTAAATCTATAAACCACTAGAGCATGACTAAAACAGCATGGAAATTTTGCAAAAGATAACAGTTTCACAGACTTGGTGAAAATGCTAGGCATAGCAGGAACAGATTCAACATGGCATCTTTACAAGCTTGATTAACTCACTAAAAGGCATGTCATGGCATGGAACAAAATCTAGCATAAAGTAGACATGAAAATGAACCTATCCATGTGCAAAGCAACCTCATGGCATGCTTAAATTAAATCACATGAAAATGACAAAACAACATCATGACATAAAATGACATGATTATGAACTTGCTCAAATGCAGAAACAAATGCTACCACTAGATTGGTGGGATTTTTCTACCCCAAAAACATATATAATATGTTGGGGTTGCTGTAGAAAAATCTCCACATTTATGCAAAACTAAATACAACCTAAAAATGGTAACCTCAGCATATGCCAAATCTGGCATGTTCCGAATTTGGAATAAAACAGAAAACGTGAGGGAAGCTAGATGCACCCAGACTGTACCCAGCCATTAGACAAACTGGTAGGGCCGTGGGCCACGTGGCTGGGTGTGTGTATGACCGGTGGGGCCAAGGCGTCAGTGTTACAATGAAAAAAAGAAAAAAAATTGTCGAAAGCTTGATCCTCGTAAGCGTTCTCAACAGGCTCCTCGTTCACGTACTCGTCTCCCAGCTCTACCCAAAGCAAGAACACAAGCAAAGGGGACAACCATCAATCACGATGCAATGCGCAAGCAACATGATGCAAAGGATGGCATGATATGCGAGATGTGATATGCAATGCATATGCGTTCTCCGGAAGGGAAAAGATGAACAAGGCACCAACTTGGCAAACCAAGTATGCCGCTGGAAAGATGAGATGATTTCGGTCGAAATCGATATAAGGATCACCGGAAACGGATGCGCGGTTTGCAAATGGCAAGCAAGACAAGATATGATGCAAACTGCTTAAAACAGCAACGTGGCCACTTGGATGCAAAGTATAACTATGCTACAGCACCCAAACATGTGAACAAAAATCATGGAAGTGATGTACAGTAGATGTTATACAAAACATGAACACCGAGCTAAATCTATAAACCACTAGAGCATGACTAAAACAGCATGGAAATTTTGCAAAAGATAACAGTTTCACAGACTTGGTGAAAATGCTAGGCATAGCAGGAACAGATTCAACATGGCATCTTTACAAGCTTGATTAACTCACTAAAAGGCATGTCATGGCATGGAACAAAATCTAGCATAAAGTAGACATGAAAATGAAGCTATCCATGTGCAAAGCAACCTCATGGCATGCTTAAATTAAATCACATGAAAATGACAAAACAACATCATGACATAAAATGACATGATTATGAACTTGCTCAAATGCAGAAACAAATGCTACCACTAGATTGGTGGGATTTTTCTACCCCAAAAACATATATAATATGTTGGGGTTGCTGTAGAAAAATCTCCACATTTATGCAAAACTAAATACAACCTAAAAATGGTAACCTCAGCATATGCCAAATCTGGCATGTTCCGAATTTGGAATAAAACAGAAAACGTGAGGGAAGCTAGATGCACCCAGACTGTACCCAGCCATTAGACAAACTGGTAGGGCCGTGGGCCACGTGGCTGGGTGTGTGTATGACCGGTGGGGCCAAGGCGTCAGTGTTACAATGAAAAAAAGAAAAAAAATTGTCGAAAGCTTGATCCTCGTAAGCGTTCTCAACAGGCTCCTCGTTCACGTACTCGTCTCCCAGCTCTACCCAAAGCAAGAACACAAGCAAAGGGGACAACCATCAATCACGATGCAATGCGCAAGCAACATGATGCAAAGGATGGCATGATATGCGAGATGTGATATGCAATGCATATGCGTTCTCCGGAAGGGAAAAGATGAACAAGGCACCAACTTGGCAAACCAAGTATGCCGCTGGAAAGATGAGATGATTTCGGTCGAAATCGATATAAGGATCACCGGAAACGGATGCGCGGTTTGCAAATGGCAAGCAAGACAAGATATGATGCAAACTGCTTAAAACAGCAACGTGGCCACTTGGATGCAAAGTATAACTATGCTACAGCACCCAAACATGTGAACAAAAATCATGGAAGTGATGTACAGTAGATGTTATACAAAACATGAACACCGAGCTAAATCTATAAACCACTAGAGCATGACTAAAACAGCATGGAAATTTTGCAAAAGATAACAGTTTCACAGACTTGGTGAAAATGCTAGGCATAGCAGGAACAGATTCAACATGGCATCTTTACAAGCTTGATTAACTCACTAAAAGGCATGTCATGGCATGGAACAAAATCTAGCATAAAGTAGACATGAAAATGAAGCTATCCATGTGCAAAGCAACCTCATGGCATGCTTAAATTAAATCACATGAAAATGACAAAACAACATCATGACATAAAATGACATGATTATGAACTTGCTCAAATGCAGAAACAAATGCTACCACTAGATTGGTGGGATTTTTCTACCCCAAAAACATATATAATATGTTGGGGTTGCTGTAGAAAAATCTCCACATTTATGCAAAACTAAATACAACCTAAAAATGGTAACCTCAGCATATGCCAAATCTGGCATGTTCCGAATTTGGAATAAAACAGAAAACGTGAGGGAAGCTAGATGCACCCAGACTGTACCCAGCCATTAGACAAACTGGTAGGGCCGTGGGCCACGTGGCTGGGTGTGTGTATGACCGGTGGGGCCAAGGCGTCAGTGTTACAATGAAAAAAAGAAAAAAAATTGTCGAAAGCTTGATCCTCGTAAGCGTTCTCAACAGGCTCCTCGTTCACGTACTCGTCTCCCAGCTCTACCCAAAGCAAGAACACAAGCAAAGGGGACAACCATCAATCACGATGCAATGCGCAAGCAACATGATGCAAAGGATGGCATGATATGCGAGATGTGATATGCAATGCATATGCGTTCTCCGGAAGGGAAAAGATGAACAAGGCACCAACTTGGCAAACCAAGTATGCCGCTGGAAAGATGAGATGATTTCGGTCGAAATCGATATAAGGATCACCGGAAACGGATGCGCGGTTTGCAAATGGCAAGCAAGACAAGATATGATGCAAACTGCTTAAAACAGCAACGTGGCCACTTGGATGCAAAGTATAACTATGCTACAGCACCCAAACATGTGAACAAAAAGCATGGAAGTGATGTACAGTAGATGTTATACAAATCATGAACACTGAGCTAAATCTATAAACCACTAGAGCATGACTAAAACAGCATGGAAATTTTGCAAAAGATAACAGTTTCACAGACTTGGTGAAAATGCTAGGCATAGCAGGAACAGATTCAACATGGCATCTTTACAAGCTTGATTAACTCACTAAAAGGCATGTCATGGCATGGAACAAAATCTAGCATAAAGTAGACATGAAAATGAACCTATCCATGTGCAAAGCAACCTCATGGCATGCTTAAATTAAATCACATGAAAATGACAAAACAACATCATGACATAAAATGACATGATTATGAACTTGCTCAAATGCAGAAACAAATGCTACCACTAGATTGGTGGGATTTTTCTACCCCAAAAACATATATAATATGTTGGGGTTGCTGTAGAAAAATCTCCACATTTATGCAAAACTAAATACAACCTAAAAATGGTAACCTCAGCATATGCCAAATCTGGCATGTTCCGAATTTGGAATAAAACAGAAAACGTGAGGGAAGCTAGATGCACCCAGACTGTACCCAGCCATTAGACAAACTGGTAGGGCCGTGGGCCACGTGGCTGGGTGTGTGTATGACCGGTGGGGCCAAGGCGTCAGTGTTATAATGAAATAAAGAAAAAAATTTGTCGAAAGCTTGATCCTCGTAAGTGTTCTCAACAGGCTCCTCGTTCATGTACTCGTCTCCCAGCTCTACCCAAAGCAAGAACACAAGCAAAGGGGACAACCATCAATCACGATGCAATGCGCAAGCAACATGATGCAAAGGATGGCATGATATGCGAGATGTGATATGCAATGCATATGCGTGCTCCGGAAGGGAAAAGATGAACAAGGCACCAACTTGGCAAACCAAGTATGCCGCTGGAAAGATGAGATGATTTCGGTCGAAATCGATATAAGGATCACCGGAAACGGATGCGCGGTTTGCAAATGGCAAGCAAGACAAGATATGATGCAAACTGCTTAAAACAGCAACGTGGCCACTTGGATGCAAAGTATAACTATGCTACAGCACCCAAACATGTGAACAAAAAGCATGGAAGTGATGTACAGTAGATGTTATACAAAACATGAACACTGAGCTAAATCTACAAACCACTAGAGCATGACTAAAACAGCATGGAAATTTTGCAAAAGATAACAGTTTCACAGACTTGGTGAAAATGCTAGGCATAGCAGGAACAGATTCAACATGGCATCTTTACAAGCTTGATTAACTCACTAAAAGGCATGTCATGGCATGGAACAAAATCTAGCATAAAGTAGACATGAAAATGAACCTATCCATGTGCAAAGCAACCTCATGGCATGCTTAAATTAAATCACATGAAAATGACAAAACAACATCATGACATAAAATGACATGATTATGAACTTGCTCAAATGCAGAAACAAATGCTACCACTAGATTGGTGGGATTTTTCTACCCCAAAAACATATATAATATGTTGGGGTTGCTGTAGAAAAATCTCCACATTTATGCAAAACTAAATACAACCTAAAAATGGTAACCTCAGCATATGCCAAATCTGGCATGTTCCGAATTTGGAATAAAACAGAAAACGTGAGGGAAGCTAGATGCACCCAGACTGTACCCAGCCATTAGACAAACTGGTAGGGCCGTGGGCCACGTGGCTGGGTGTGTGTATGACCGGTGGGGCCAAGGCGTCAGTGTTACAATGAAATAAAGAAAAAAATTTGTCGAAAGCTTGATCCTCGTAAGCGTTCTCAACAGGCTCCTCGTTCATGTACTCGTCTCCCAGCTCTACCCAAAGCAAGAACACAAGCAAAGGGGACAACCATCAATCACGATGCAATGCGCAAGCAACATGATGCAAAGGACATGATATGCGAGATGTGATATGCAATGCATATGCGTGTTCCGGAAGGGAAAAGATGAACAAGGCACCAACTTGGCAAACCAAGTATGCCGCTGGAAAGATGAGATGATTTCGGTCGAAATCGATATAAGGATCACCGGAAACGGATGCGCGGTTTGCAAATGGCAAGCAAGACAAGATATGATGCAAACTGCTTAAAACAGCAACGTGGCCACTTGGATGCAAAGTATAACTATGCTACAACACCCAAACATGTGAACAAAAAGCATGGAAGTGATGTACAGGAGATGTTATACAAAACATGAACACCGAGCTAAATCTATAAACCACTAGAGCATGACTAAAACAGCATGGAAATTTTGCAAAAGATAACAGTTTCACAGACTTAGTGAAAATGCTAGGCATAGCAGAAACAGATTCAACATGGCATCTTTACAAGCTTGATTAACTCACTAAAAGGCATGTCATGGCATGGAACAAAATCTAGCATAAAGTAGACATGAAAATGAAGCTATCCATGTGCAAAGCAACCTCATCGCATGCTTAAATTAAATCACATGAAAATGACAAAACAACATCATGACATAAAATGACATGATTATGAACTTGCTCAAATGCAGAAACAAATGCTACCACTAGATTGGTGGGATTTTTCTACCCCAAAAACATATATAATATGTTGGGGTTGCTGTAGAAAAATCTCCACATTTATGCAAAACTAAATACAACCTAAAAATGGTAACCTCAGCATATGCCAAATCTGGCATGTTCCGAATTTGGAATAAACAGAAAACGTGAGGGAAGCTAGATGCACCCAGACTGTACCCAGCCATTAGACAAACTGGTAGGGCCGTGGGCCACGTGGCTGGGTGTGTGTATGACCGGTGGGGCCAAGGCGTCAGTGTTACAATGAAAAAAAGAAAAAAAAATTGTCGAAAGCTTGATCCTCGTAAGCGTTCTCAACAGGCTCCTCGTTCACGTACTCGTCTCCCAGCTCTACCCAAAGCAAGAACACAAGCAAAGGGGACAACCATCAATCACGATGCAATGCGCAAGCAACATGATGCAAAGGATGGCATGATATGCGAGATGTGATATGCAATGCATATGCGTTCTCCGGAAGGGAAAAGATGAACAAGGCACCAACTTGGCAAACCAAGTATGCCGCTGGAAAGATGAGATGATTTCGGTCGAAATCGATATAAGGATCACCGGAAACGGATGCGCGGTTTGCAAATGGCAAGCAAGACAAGATATGATGCAAACTGCTTAAAACAGCAACGTGGCCACTTGGATGCAAAGTATAACTATGCTACAGCACCCAAACATGTGAACAAAAATCATGGAAGTGATGTACAGTAGATGTTATACAAAACATGAACACTGAGCTAAATCTATAAACCACTAGAGCATGACTAAAACAGCATGGAAATTTTGCAAAAGATAACAGTTTCACAGACTTGGTGAAAATGCTAGGCATAGCAGGAACAGATTCAACATGGCATCTTTACAAGCTTGATTAACTCACTAAAAGGCATGTCATGGCATGGAACAAAATCTAGCATAAAGTAGACATGAAAATGAACCTATCCATGTGCAAAGCAACCTCATGGCATGCTTAAATTAAATCACATGAAAATGACAAAACAACATCATGACATAAAATGACATGATTATGAACTTGCTCAAATGCAGAAACAAATGCTATCACTAGATTGGTGGGATTTTTCTACCCCAAAAACATATATAATATGTTGGGGTTGCTGTAGAAAAATCTCCACATTTATGCAAAACTAAATACAACCTAAAAATGGTAACCTCAGCATATGCCAAATCTGGCATGTTCCGAATTTGGAATAAAACAGAAAACGTGAGGGAAGCTAGATGCACCCAGACTGTACCCAGCCATTAGACAAACTGGTAGGGCCGTGGGCCACGTGGCTGGGTGTGTGTATGACCGGTGGGGCCAAGGCGTCAGTGTTATAATGAAATAAAGAAAAAAATTTGTCGAAAGCTTGATCCTCGTAAGTGTTCTCAACAGGCTCCTCGTTCATGTACTCGTCTCCCAGCTCTACCCAAAGCAAGAACACAAGCAAAGGGGACAACCATCAATCACGATGCAATGCGCAAGCAACATGATGCAAAGGATGGCATGATATGCGAGATGTGATATGCAATGCATATGCGTGCTCCGGAAGGGAAAAGATGAACAAGGCACCAACTTGGCAAACCAAGTATGCCGCTGGAAAGATGAGATGATTTCGGTCGAAATCGATATAAGGATCACCGGAAACGGATGCGCGGTTTGCAAATGGCAAGCAAGACAAGATATGATGCAAACTGCTTAAAACAGCAACGTGGCCACTTGGATGCAAACTATAACTATGCTACATCACCCAAACATGTGAACAAAAAGCATGGAAGTGATGTACAGGAGATGTTATACAAAACATGAACACTGAGCAAAATCTATAAACCACTAGAGCATGACTAAAACAGCATGGAAATTTTGCAAAAGATAACAGTTTCACAGACTTAGTGAAAATGCTAGGCATAGCAGAAACAGATTCAACGTGGCTTCTTTACAAGCTTGATTAACTCACTAAAAGGCATGTCATGGCATGGAGCAAAATCTAGCATAAAGTAGACATGAAAATGAAGCTATCCATGTGCAAAGCAACCTCATGGCATGCTTAAATTAAATCGCATGAAAATGACAAAACAACATCATGACATAAAATGACATGATTATGAACTTGCTCAAATGCAGAAACTAATGCTACCACTAGATTGGTGGGATTTTTCTACCCCAAAAACATATATAATATGTTGGGGTTGCTGTAGAAAAATCTCCACATTTATGCAAAATTAAATACAACCTAAAAATGGTAACCTCAGCATATGCCAAATCTGGCATGTTCCGAATTTGGAATAAAACAGAAAACGTGAGGGAAGTTAGATGCACCCAGACTGTACCCAGCCATTAGACAAACTGGTAGGGCCGTGGGCCATGTGGCTGGGTGTGTGTATGACAGGTGGGGCCAAGGCGTCAGTGTTACAATGAAAAAAAGAAAAAAAATATCGAAAGCTTGATCCTCGTAAGCGTTCTCAACAGGCTCCTTGTTCACGTACTCGTCTCCCAGATCTACCCAAAGCAAGAACACAAGCAAATGGGACAACCATCAATCACGATGCAATGCGCAAGCAACATGATGCAAAGGATGGCATGATATGCGAGATGTGATATGCAATGCATATGCGTGCTTCGGAAGGGAAAAGATGAACAAGGCACCAACTTGGCAAACCAAGTATGCCGCTGGAAAGATGAGATGATTTCGGTCGAAATCGATATAAGTATCACCGGAAACGGATGCGCGGTCTGCAAATGGCAAGCAAGACAAGATATGATGCAAACTGCTTAAAACAGCAACGTGGCCACTTGGATGCAAAGTATAACTATGCTATAGCACCCAAACATGTGAACAAAAAGCATGGAAGTGATGTACAGGAGATGTTATACAAAACATGAACATCGAGCTAAATCTTTAAACCACTAGAGCATGACTAAAACAGCATGGAAATTTTGCAAAAGATAACAGTTTCACAGACTTGGTGAAAATGCTAGGCATAGCAGAAACAGATTCAACATGGCATCTTTACAAGCTTGATTAACTCACTAAAAGGCATGTCATGGCATGGAACAAAATCTAGCATAAAGTAGACATGAAAATGAAGCTATCCATGTGCAAAGCAACCTCATGGCATGCTTAAATTAAATCACATGAAAATGACAAAACAACATCATGACATAAAATGACATGATTATGAACTTGCTCAAATGCAGAAACTAATGCTACCACTAGATTGGTGGGATTTTTCTACCCCAAAAACATATATAATATGTTGGGGTTGCTGTAGAAAAATCTCCACATTTATGCAAAACTAAATACAACCTAAAAATGGTAACCTCAGCATATGCCAAATCTGGCATGTTCCGAATTTGGAATAAAACAGAAAACATGAGGGAAGCTAGATGCACCCAGACTGTACCCAGCCATTAGACAAACTGGTAGGGCCGTGGGCCACGTGGCTGGGTGTGTGTATGACCGGTGGGGCCAAGGCGTCAGTGTTACAATGAAAAAAAGAAAAAAAAAATGTCGAAAGGTTGATCCTCGTAAGCGTTCTCAACAGGCTCCTCGTTCACGTACTCGTCTCCCAGCTCTACCCAAAGCAAGAACACAAGAAAAGGGGACAACCATCAATCACGATGCAATGTGCAAGCAACATGATGCAAAGGATGGCATGATATGCGAGATGTGATATGCAATGCATATGCGTGCTCCGGAAGGGAAAAGATGAACAAGGCACCAACTTGGCAAACCAAGTATGCCGCTGGAAAGAAGAGATGATTTCGCTCGAAATCGATATAAGGATCACCGGAAACGGATGCGCGGTTTGCAAATGGCAAGCAAGACAAGATATGATGCAAACTGCTTAAAACAGCAACGTTGCCACTTGGATGCAAAGTATAACTATGCTACAGCACCCAAACATGTGAACAAAAAGCATGGAAGTGATGTACAGGAGATGTTATACAAAACATGAACACCGAGCTAAATCTATAAACCACTAGAGCATGACTAAAACAGCATGGAAATTTTGCAAAAGATAACAGTTTCACAGACTTAGTGAAAATGCTAGGCATAGGAGAAACAGATTCAACATGGCATCTTTACAAGCTTGATTAACTCACTAAAAGGCATGTCATGGCATGGAACAAAATCTAGCATAAAGTAGACATGAAAGTGAAGCTATCCATGTGCAAAGCAACCTCATGGCATGCTTAAATTAAATCACATGAAAATGACAAAACAACATCATGACATAAAATGACATGATTATGATCTTGCTCAAATGCAGAAACTAATGCTACCACTAGATTGGTGGGATTTTTCTACACTACAAGAAATATGTCAACTTGTGACCTCCACTATTGGTCGCTGAAAGGTCACAAATTTCCATTTACGACCTTTTTGTGACCAAAAACAGAAGGTTAAAAGCTGGCGGTCGTAAACTGACTATAGCGACCTTTCTTCTGGAATGGTCAAAGACGTTTACGACCAAAATATTCCTACTGTGGCGTTTTGGTCACTAGCAACCTCCCCCAGGCCACGTAGGCATCCAGCGTGGCAAGCTGACGTGGCACAAGATTCAGCCCGGTCCAATTCGATTTTCTACATGGGCCTAGCCCAACAATTCGGCCTATTTGTGTTTTTTTTCTGTGTGTCAATTTTTGGTTGGGTTCATGGGCCAAGCCCAATATTGCAGCCTTTTTATTGTTGGGTTGTGGCCTTTTTGTCTAAACGAATTTAGTTTTTCTTTTTCTTCCAAAAGAAGGGTCCACTAGTCAGATGGGTCCCAGTTGTCAGGTTCTATATTTCATACATTATTTAGATTTTCGGAGACAAAAACACACATGATACTTAAATAAGAGCAACCAGATCACATAATACAAGCTCTATCCATTCCAATACAGAAGACCATACTACTTCACAAGCTCTACAAGTGTAACAAGCTCTACAATTGTAATACTAACAAACTCTACAAGTTCTTAGATTCAGACTCCTAACAAGCTCTACTAGATGAACAACATGCCGGACTCGCTCGACGACCATAGTCAGGGCTGGGAACAAACAAAACAACAACATGGCTTCCACTGTCATCCTGTTACATGAATCAGAGAAGAATTAGAATAACTGGGGAAAATATATGTCGTAGCTAACAAAGTAAGAAACAATAGTTAACAAGTCTGAGTCATAGAAGCTAGAAGTGTCTCTTCAGAGAGACGAGAACTTAGAATTGATGCATGGATCTTATTCTAAATAGCATAAACACCATGGCAATAACAAATTAACAGTAACAAGATTAGTGTTAGCAGAATTAAGTACAAGGCAATCACGGGTACCAATCCAGTGCAAGTTAATAGAGAAAATATGTCAAAGTTACTCAGATTTACTAATGTGTTTTTCATACTACCAAATTGAAGGTAAAAGATGTGTACTGATTCAACACTGCAGACTGATTTCTGAAAGCTTTACCAAAACATTGTCTAGTCGCTTGGTGCTAAAGCGATAGATGTTGAACACTAACTGCCAGCGATAGTAACAACCAGCAGGTACTAACCAACAACAGACATTTAAGTATCATTAACATTTATTCATCAGTTTGACACCAACAACAGCAGAGATTAGAGTCATATGACAACGAAAACAACAACAAAAGTAGTTTGACAGTAGCAGCAGCAGAAATAGTTTCAAGTAGTCTTTTCTGATGGATGTAAAACTTGAGAATCTAGTATACCATAGTAGAACTAATTTTCATATGCAGCATAATTTCAACCACCCAACTTAATTCTAGCCCTCCATTCTGAAGGATCTACTACTGAACCATGCAGAACAAACAACAACAAAAAATAACAGCATTTCGAACAGTATAAACAGAGAGCTGCCATGCCAATAAACTAATAATAAAATTATGTGATAGATAAGAGAAAAACAGGACTGCAACACAGAATCGACAGCAGCTGCTACATCTAATTTAAATAAGACCAGATCTACAACATGCTCAGCAGCAGGTGGTGCTTGGCCTCCAGGTACCCCATGCCCTCGCCCGTCGGCAGCTGGTTCTTCCTCACCTATAACAATACACAGGCAGTCAAGCACACAAGAAAACGAACAGAATGCTTAGTTTTGTGGATACTGCTACTCAATGCTTAAATGCTGCCTTATTCTTACACAAGTGAACTTATCATAGATCGTGAAGCAGGCGGAGCTGGGATTTCACTTTTTCTCTGGAACTAATAGCACATGCTAACAATATTATAAACGTTGCTTCACGGCGTAAGTGATTCTCTTTAGTGTGCGGAAGCGACAACAAACAAATCAATACTGGATGCAGCAACCAACTGCCAGAAGACCATAGCTTTCAAGGAGAGAGTCGACTTGTACGTGCACAAAACGTAGCAGTCATTAGATTACATTACAGCTTTTGGCAGTAAACTAGTGTTGCATAGTATGGCCCATCAGGATTTACAGAAGGACCTGAGAATATACTTATATATATATATATATATCAGCCATGTCAAATTTGGGGTTTGGACAAAGAAATAAAATCATTGTGCATCAATCTGATCTATAAAACAAGCAAAAGATAATGCAATCTTCAGATACCAACCCATGTATGTAAAACGAGTAGTCAAAGCGATTCGCCACTGTCAAACCATGGATATGGTATTCTGAAAGAGAATCAACCTCATCTATAAAACGATCAGCGGAAGGAATAGGTCTTTGAAAAGTTGTGGATTAACTAAAGATTTCTGCTCCCTACTGTAACGAAGTCAGTAAGAGTTGTAGGTGGTCCTTACGTTGCGAGGAAGAAGAATGCGATGTTCTCCTTCTTGAGCTTCTCATCGTACTCCTCGTCCTCGGCGGCGTAGTCATCCTGAATCCCGACAAATCAATCGTGTGAGCCGAGGGGAGGGGGGAGGAGGTTTGAAAAGAAGCAGCGTCGGCGGCGAGGTTCGTACCAGATCGAGCACCTTAATGGCCTTGTCGTAGCGCGCCTTGGCCTCCTCCACGAGCGCCTGGCGGCAGGAGCATAGAAGGGAGAGCTTATTAGGCACCTTGCACAAGACAGACAGACGAGCGGGAGCAGCGCGGGGGAGGAGGAGTGTGCGTGTACCTTGGCGAATCCCTCGGCGGTGCCGGTCTGCGTACCGAAGAAGAGGGCGACCCGCTGGCGGCCATCGTCGGGGTCGGGCTCCTGGTCCTTCTTCGCAGCGGCGGCAGCGCGGCCAGCCACTGCAGGATCGCGGTGCGCGGGGTGGGGGAGGGGAAGGGGGTGGGGGAGGGGCTGCTAGGGTTGCGGCGTGGTAGAGGGAGAGGTGCGCGGTGAGGGCATCGACGAGCTGCCGCGCGGTGCGCGGCGACACGAGGGCGGCGGCCATGGTCGGAGCCGCGGGGGAAATGGGGAGGAGCCACCGCGGGGGGAGCGTGCGCGAGCGGGAGAGGATGAGGGGGGAGAGTGAGGCCGGTGGCGAGATTGGATCTGGGGAGGGGATAGGGTTTGGGTGGTTGGAGGGGATGAGGGGGGAGAAGGGGGCGGCGACGATGGATCTGGGGAGGGGATAGGGTTTGGGTGGTTGGGCTGCCCCGGTGGTGGGGGTTCTTTTTGTTTCTTTCTATTTTTTTCATTAGATAAATGGGATGGATGGATGGATGGATGGATGCCATGTCATCGATCCATGGCACAAACATTTCAACCAATAAGAACAAAGCTTATGTAATTGTGTTTTTCTATTTGTTTCTCTTGTATTTTTTGCATCATCCCGGGCGGCTGCTCGTCCGGGACCCAGCCGAGGCGAGTGGGTTGCTCAGGCCCACGCCATGTGGTTGGGGGAAGCCATGGCGCGGCCGTCCCCTTGTTCGAGTTGCTGATGGAGGGGCCACGCCGTGCCGGATCCAACGCCTGCTGGCCTCGACGTTGCCGGATGTGGCAGACCGGCGGCGAGGGGAGAGGTGGGTGGCGGAGAGGGAGGCGGCGGCGAGGGGAGAGGTGTGGCAGAGAGAGGGGGATCTGGATCGGGGGCGGAGTGGGAGTGCGGCGTCGCCATCGATTCGATCTGAATCTGGGGAGTGGGAGTTAGGGTCTGGGAGGTAGGAGCGGAGGGAGTTACAGTGGTGTGGGATCGATGGATGAATGTGTGCCATGTCATCGATCCATGGCACACACCTTTCCACCAATGAGAATTTAAGTTTATTTTTTGAGTGTAGAAATGGTTTTTTTAAGAACATATGAAATCTTGATGGAAAATTGGATCATATTTTGTGAAAATGCTCCAATATTGTGCACATGTGTGTATATTGGGATGGGGGTTTTATCTCTTTGCACAAAAAATCATTTTTCAATTTTCGGAGTGGCAATAATCGGGTTTTTTGTGAACGACCTAGCAAATAGTTGTTGTAAAATTGGACCAAATAAATTTTCTAAAATACTAGGCCATATCTAATGCACAATTGACCAAATAGTTGGGTGTCAAAAGTTTCGACCCACCTCTGTTGAAAAAGACAAATTTCCGCCTATTTAGCTGGAAGCGGGTCAAATTTGAACTGCAGCTGCCTCATAGTTTGCTATTTATTTGTTCCAAAAATCATTTCTAGGTACATAAGTATCTATTTAATCAGAGAAACACCAAAAAAATTCCAAGATTCAACCACTAGCTGGGAACGGTCATTCCCGCCGTTTTGACTGCATTTTGAAACGGGCATAAAAAATTCAAAAAAAATCAAAAAATTGGGAAACCTTCGCATTGTGTCATTATATGTGGCCAAGTTTCCAGGAAAAACAATAAATTTGTAATACGACAATTATTTTAAAAAAGTGTTCTCAGAAATGAGCTATCACGCGTGAAGATTCAGGGTTTTCAAGTTAAATGATCAATCTTATGGCCACATTCGTGGCATAGTTTGTTCAAATGATCTCATATTGTGCACAAGGGTGCATATTGGAATGGAAAACAATGTTGCCTAAGGAAGTTTTCATTTTCTTTGGACGAAAAAACCATTTTTCATTTTCCGAGTGCCAGAAAGGAGGTTTTTTTGTGAAGGAACTATCAAATAATTGTTGCAAAATTGGACCAAATCATTTTTCTAAAATACTAGGACATATTTAATGCACAATTGACTAAATGGTTGGGTGTAAAAAGTTTTTATCCACCTCTCGTGAAAAAAAACAAATTTCCGCCGATTCAGCTGGAAGCGGGTCAAATTTGAACTGCAGCTGCCTCATAGTTTGCTATTTATTTTTTCCAAAAATCATTTCTAGGTACATAAGTATCTATTTAATCAAAGAAACACCAAAAAAATTCCAAGATTCAACCACTAGCTAGGAACGGTCATTCCCGCCGTTTTGACCGCATTTTGAAACGGGCATAAAAAATTCAAAAAAAATAAAAAAATTGGGAAACCATCGCATTGTGTCATTATATGTGGCCAAGTTCCCAGGAAAAATAATAAACTTGTAATACGGCAATTATTTAAAAAAGTGTTCTCAGAAATGAGCTATCATCTCTGAAGATTCATGGCTTTCAAGCCAAATGATCAATCTTATGGCCACATTCGTGGCATAGTTGTTCAAATGATCTCATATTGTGCACAAGGGTGCATATTGGAATGGCAAACAATGTTGCCTAAGGAAGTTTTCATTTTCTTTGGACGAAAAAACCATTTTTCATTTTCCGAGTGCCTGAAAGGAGGGTTTTTTTGTGAAGGAACTACCAAATAATTGTTGCAAAATTGGACCAAATCAATTTTCTAAAATAATAGGACATATTTAATGCACAATTGACAAAATGGTTGGGTGCAAAAAGTTTTTATCCACCTCTCGTGAAAAAGACAAATTCCCGCCGATTCAGCTGGAAGCGGGTCAAATTTGAACTGCAGCTTCCTCATATTTTGCTATTTATTTTTTCCAAAAATCATTTCTAGTTACATAAGTACCTATTTAATCATAAATACATGGTTTGGTGGCGATACGTCGAGGTTTGGGCGGTGGCCGAGGGCCCCAACTCTAGAGCGCGTAAGCTCGCATGCCCGCCGCGTGGTCACCGCGTGACCATGGCGTTGCCATGTGTTCTGGGTGGCCTATACATGTCTAGTGGGTTGGGCACTCCCCATGTAGGTGCTAGGAAGAAAATTACAACATAAGATTCTCACGAGGAGACCGATCGGTGCTCAAATATGAATTAGCAGCCAAGTGTTTGATTAGCGGTACAGGAAATGTACATGGCTAATGGGCGTGAGTTTTGGCTGAGGATGATCAGTTACTAAGAAGACCGTCTTCACAAATTTTCAGCTCAAAAGGAGGAGCCTAGCTGGTACTTGCTTTGCAAACCACCACACTGGACATAAATACGAATGTTGAAGCTCGGCTCAAAATAATGAATGGATTGAGCTGGCATTTGGTGGAGGATGGTTATTTGGGCATAGGAAAGCACTGTAGAAAATGGATACTATTTGGACATGCCAAAGTGGTACTTCCTTCACAAACTGTTACTCTGAACAGAATAGGAAAATGAATATTTTTGAATTATTTTTGAACTAGGCAAGGAAGGTTTTTACATATTTGACGAAGATATGACCCAAAGAGTTTATGAGATTTTTTTGGGAATTTTGGGAATGACAGAAATATAGGTTGCTTCACAACCTAGGGCAAAAACTGCCACATGGACATGCCACATAGGCAAAACTGATGAGGTGGCGCCTAGTCATAGCAACCCACCACAATTTACAAGGCTATGACCATCTATATTGGTCGTTAACAACTAGAAATAAGGCAGCGGACTAGCGCTGTTTGCTTTATGACCTTTTCGTGTGAGGAAATTACGACCTTTCTAACCAAAATGGTCGCAATGGTTTAGGGTTTGGAGCCCCCCGAACAGCTTTTGACCAATTGGTCTAAAATGGTCATAAACTTATGACCAATTCTTTGAGGATCACTGATAGAAGGTCATAAGTTGACATATTTCTTGTAGTGCTACCCCAAAAACATATATAATATGTTGGGGTTGCTGTAGAAAAATCTCCACATTTATGCAAAACTAAATACAACCTAAAAATGGTAACCTCAGCATATGCCAAATCTGGCATGTTCCGAATTTGGAATAAAACAGAAAACGTGAGGGAAGCTAGATGCACCCAGACTGTACCCAGCCATTAGACAAACTGGTAGGGCCGTGGGCCACGTGGCTGGGTGTGTGTATGACCGGTGGGGCCAAGGCGTCAGTGTTACAATGAAAAAAAAATTGTCGAAAGCTTGATCCTCGTAAGCGTTCTCAACAGGCTCCTCGTTCACGTACTCGTCTCCCAGCTCTACCCAAAGCAAGAACACAAGCAAAGGGGACAACCATCAATCACGATGCAATGCACAAGTAACATGATGCAAAGGATGGCATGATATGCGAGATGTGATATGCAATGCATATGCGTGCTCCGGAAGGGAAAAGATGAACAAGGCACCAACTTGGCAAACCAAGTATGCCGCTGGAAAGATGAGATGATTTCGGTCGAAATCGATATAAGGATCACCGGAAACGGATGCGCGGTTTGCAAATGGCAAGCAAGACAAGATATGATGCAAACTGCTTAAAACAGCAACGTGGCCACTTGGATGCAAAGTATAACTATGCTACAGCACCCAAACATGTGAACAAAAAGCATGGAAGTGATGTACAGGAGATGTTATACAAAACATGAACACCGAGCTAAATCTATAAACCACTAGAGCATGACTAAAACAGCATGGAAATTTTGCAAAAGATAACAGTTTCACAGACTTGGTGAAAATGCTAGGCATAGCAGGAACAGATTCAACATGGCATCTTTACAAGCTTGATTAACTCACTAAAAGGCATGTCATGGCATGGAACAAAATCTAGCATAAAGTAGACATGAAAATGAACCTATCCATGTGCAAAGCAACCTCATGGCATGCTTAAATTAAATCACATGAAAATGACAAAACAACATCATGACATAAAATGACATGATTATGAACTTGCTCAAATGCAGAAACAAATGCTACCACTAGATTGGTGGGATTTTTCTACCCCAAAAACATATATAATATGTTGGGGTTGCTGTAGAAAAATCTCCACATTTATGCAAAACTAAATACAACCTAAAAATGGTAACCTCAGCATATGCCAAATCTGGCATGTTCCGAATTTGGAATAAAACAGAAAACGTGAGGGAAGCTAGATGCACCCAGACTGTACCCAGCCATTAGACAAACTGGTAGGGCCGTGGGCCACGTGGCTGGGTGTGTGTATGACCGGTGGGGCCAAGGCGTCAGTGTTACAATGAAATAAAGAAAAAAATTTGTCGAAAGCTTGATCCTCGTAAGCGTTCTCAACAGGCTCCTCGTTCATGTACTCGTCTCCCAGCTCTACCCAAAGCAAGAACACAAGCAAAGGGGACAACCATCAATCACGATGCAATGCGCAAGCAACATGATGCAAAGGATGGCATGATATGCGAGATGTGATATGCAATGCATATGCGTGTTCCGGAAGGGAAAAGATGAACAAGGCACCAACTTGGCAAACCAAGTATGCCGCTGGAAAGATGAGATGATTTCGGTCGAAATCGATATAAGGATCACCGGAAACGGATGCGCGGTTTGCAAATGGC
Organism: Aegilops umbellulata; assembly: GCA_032464435.1. NCBI lineage: Eukaryota > Viridiplantae > Streptophyta > Magnoliopsida > Poales > Poaceae > Aegilops > Aegilops umbellulata. The sequence goes on along the minus strand of CP136056.1, from coordinate 327,089,096 downwards.
AAGCAAGACAAGATATGATGCAAACTGCTTAAAACAGCAACGTGGCCACTTGGATGCAAAGTATAACTATGCTACAACACCCAAACATATGAACAAAAAGCATGGAAGTGATGTACAGGAGATGTTATACAAAACATGAACACCGAGCTAAATCTATAAACCACTAGAGCATGACTAAAACAGCATGGAAATTTTGCAAAAGATAACAATTTCACAGACTTAGTGAAAATGCTAGGCATAGCAGAAACAGATTCAACATGGCATCTTTACAAGCTTGATTAACTCACTAAAAGGCATGTCATGGCATGGAACAAAATCTAGCATAAAGTAGACATGAAAATGAAGCTATCCATGTGCAAAGCAACCTCATGGCATGCTTAAATTAAATCACATGAAAATGACAAAACAACATCATGACATAAAATGACATGATTATGAACTTGCTCAAATGCAGAAACAAATGCTACCACTAGATTGGTGGGATTTTTCTACCCCACCAACATATATAATATGTTGGGGTTGCTGTAGAAAAATCTCCACATTTATGCAAAACTAAATACAACCTAAAAATGGTAACCTCAGCATATGCCAAATCTGGCATGTTCCGAATTTGGAATAAAACAGAAAACGTGAGGGAAGCTAGATGCACCCAGACTGTACCCAGCCATTAGACAAACTGGTAGGGCCGTGGGCCACGTGGCTGGGTGTGTGTATGACCGGTGGGGCCAAGGCGTCAGTGTTACAATGAAAAAAAGAAAAAAATTTGTCGAAAGCTTGATCCTCGTAAGCGTTCTCAACAGGCTCCTCGTTCACGTACTCGTCTCCCAGCTCTACCCAAAGCAAGAACACAAGCAAAGGGGACAACCATCAATCACGATGCAATGCGCAAGCAACATGATGCAAAGGATGGCATGATATGCGAGATGTGATATGCAATGCATATGCGTGCTCCGGAAGGGAAAAGATGAACAAGGCACCAACTTGGCAAACCAAGTATGCCGCTGGAAAGATGAGATGATTTCGGTCGAAATCGATATAAGGATCACCGGAAACGGATGCGCGGTTTGCAAATGGCAAGCAAGACAAGATATGATGCAAACTGCTTAAAACAGCAACGTGGCCACTTGGATGCAAAGTATAACTATGCTACAGCACCCAAACATGTGAACAAAAATCATGGAAGTGATGTACAGTAGATGTTATACAAAACATGAACACTGAGCTAAATCTATAAACCACTAGAGCATGACTAAAACAGCATGGAAATTTTGCAAAAGATAACAGTTTCACAGACTTGGTGAAAATGCTAGGCATAGCAGGAACAGATTCAACATGGCATCTTTACAAGCTTGATTAACTCACTAAAAGGCATGTCATGGCATGGAACAAAATCTAGCATAAAGTAGACATGAAAATGAACCTATCCATGTGCAAAGCAACCTCATGGCATGCTTAAATTAAATCACATGAAAATGACAAAACAACATCATGACATAAAATGACATGATTATGAACTTGCTCAAATGCAGAAACAAATGCTACCACTAGATTGGTGGGATTTTTCTACCCCAAAAACATATATAATATGTTGGGGTTGCTGTAGAAAAATCTCCACATTTATGCAAAACTAAATACAACCTAAAAATGGTAACCTCAGCATATGCCAAATCGGGCATGTTCCGAATTTGGAATAAAACAGAAAACGTGAGGGAAGCTAGATGCACCCAGACTGTACCCAGCCATTAGACAAACTGGTAGGGCCGTGGGCCACGTGGCTGGGTGTGTGTATGACCGGTGGGGCCAAGGCGTCAGTGTTATAATGAAATAAAGAAAAAAATTTGTCGAAAGCTTGATCCTCGTAAGTGTTCTCAACAGGCTCCTCGTTCATGTACTCGTCTCCCAGCTCTACCCAAAGCAAGAACACAAGCAAAGGGGACAACCATCAATCACGATGCAATGCGCAAGCAACATGATGCAAAGGACATGATATGCGAGATGTGATATGCAATGCATATGCGTGTTCCGGAAGGGAAAAGATGAACAAGGCACCAACTTGGCAAACCAAGTATGCCGCTGGAAAGATGAGATGATTTCGGTCGAAATCGATATAAGGATCACCGGAAACGGATGCGCGGTTTGCAAATGGCAAGCAAGACAAGATATGATGCAAACTGCTTAAAACAGCAACGTGGCCACTTGGATGCAAAGTATAACTATGCTACAACACCCAAACATGTGAACAAAAAGCATGGAAGTGATGTACAGGAGATGTTATACAAAACATGAACACCGAGCTAAATCTATAAACCACTAGAGCATGACTAAAACAGCATGGAAATTTTGCAAAAGATAACAGTTTCACAGACTTAGTGAAAATGCTAGGCATAGCAGAAACAGATTCAACATGGCATCTTTAAAAGCTTGATTAACTCACTAAAAGGCATGTCATGGCATGGAACAAAATCTAGCATAAAGTAGACATGAAAATGAAGCTATCCATGTGCAAAGCAACCTCATGGCATGCTTAAATTAAATCACATGAAAATGACAAAACAACATCATGACATAAAATGACATGATTATGAACTTGCTCAAATGCAGAAACAAATGCTACCACTAGATTGGGGGGATTTTTCTACCCCAAAAACATATATAATATGTTGGGGTTGCTGTAGAAAAATCTCCACATTTATGCAAAACTAAATACAACCTAAAAATGGTAACCTCAGCATATGCCAAATCTGGCATGTTCCGAATTTGGAATAAAACAGAAAACGTGAGGGAAGCTAGATGCACCCAGACTGTACCCAGCCATTAGACAAACTGGTAGGGCCGTGGGCCACGTGGCTGGGTGTGTGTATGACCGGTGGGGCCAAGGCGTCAGTGTTACAATGAAATAAAGAAAAAAATTTGTCGAAAGCTTGATTCTCGTAAGCGTTCTCAACAGGCTCCTCGTTCATGTACTCGTCTCCCAGCTCTACCCAAAGCAAGAACACAAGCAAAGGGGACAACCATCAATCACGATGCAATGCGCAAGCAACATGATGCAAAGGACATGATATGCGAGATGTGATATGCAATGCATATGCGTGTTCCGGAAGGGAAAAGATGAACAAGGCACCAACTTGGCAAACCAAGTATGCCGCTGGAAAGATGAGATGATTTCGGTCGAAATCGATATAAGGATCACCGGAAACGGATGCGCGGTTTGCAAATGGCAAGCAAGACAAGATATGATGCAAACTGCTTAAAACAGCAACGTGGCCACTTGGATGCAAAGTATAACTATGCTACAACACCCAAACATGTGAACAAAAAGGATGCAAAGTATAACTATGCTACAACACCCAAACATGTGAACAAAAAGCATGGAAGTGATGTACAGGAGATGTTATACAAAACATGAACACCGAGCTAAATCTATAAACCACTAGAGCATGACTAAAACAGCATGGAAATTTTGCAAAAGATAACAGTTTCACAGACTTAGTGAAAATGCTAGGCATAGCAGAAACAGATTCAACATGGCATCTTTAAAAGCTTGATTAACTCACTAAAAGGCATGTCATGGCATGGAACAAAATCTAGCATAAAGTAGACATGAAAATGAAGCTATCCATGTGCAAAGCAACCTCATGGCATGCTTAAATTAAATCACATGAAAATGACAAAACAACATCATGACATAAAATGACATGATTATGAACTTGCTCAAATGCAGAAACAAATGCTACCACTAGATTGGTGGGATTTTTCTACCCCAAAAACATATATAATATGTTGGGGTTGCTGTAGAAAAATCTCCACATTTATGCAAAACTAAATACAACCTAAAAATGGTAACCTCAGCATATGCCAAATCTGGCATGTTCCAAATTTGGAATAAAACAGAAAACGTGAGGGAAGCTAGATGCACCCAGACTGTACCCAGCCATTAGACAAACTGGTAGGGCCGTGGGCCACGTGGCTGGGTGTGTGTATGACCGGTGGGGCCAAGGCGTCAGTGTTACAATGAAAAAAAGAAAAAAAATTGTCGAAAGCTTGATCCTCGTAAGCGTTCTCAACAGGCTCCTCGTTCACGTACTCGTCTCCCAGCTCTACCCAAAGCAAGAACACAAGCAAAGGGGACAACCATCAATCACGATGCAATGCGCAAGCAACATGATTCAAAGGATGGCATGATATGCGAGATGTGATATGCAATGCATATGCGTGCTCCGGAAGGGAAAAGATGAACAAGGCACCAACTTGGCAAACCAAGTATGCCGCTGGAAAGATGAGATGATTTCGGTCGAAATCGATATAAGGATCACCGGAAACAGATGCGCGGTTTGCAAATGGCAAGCAAGACAAGATATGATGCAAACTGCTTAAAACAGCAACGTGGCCACTTGGATGCAAAGTATAACTATGCTACAGCACCCAAACATGTGAACAAAAAGCATGGAAGTGATGTACAGTAGATGTTATACAAAACATGAACACTGAGCTAAATCTATAAACCACTAGAGCATGACTAAAACAGCATGGAAATTTTGCAAAAGATAACAGTTTCACAGACTTGGTGAAAATGCTAGGCATAGCAGGAACAGATTCAACATGGCATCTTTACAAGCTTGATTAACTCACTAAAAGGCATGTCATGGCATGGAACAAAATCTAGCATAAAGTAGACATGAAAATGAACCTATCCATGTGCAAAGCAACCTCATGGCATGCTTAAATTAAATCACATGAAAATGACAAAACAACATCATGACATAAAATGACGTGATTATGAACTTGCTCAAATGCAGAAACAAATGCTACCACTAGATTGGTGGGATTTTTCTACCCCAAAAACATATATAATATGTTGGGGTTGCTGTAGAAAAATCTCCACATTTATGCAAAACTAAATACAACCTAAAAATGGTAACCTCAGCATATGCCAAATCGGGCATGTTCCGAATTTGGAATAAAACAGAAAACGTGAGGGAAGCTAGATGCACCCAGACTGTACCCAGCCATTAGACAAACTGGTAGGGCCGTGGGCCACGTGGCTGGGTGTGTGTATGACCGGTGGGGCCAAGGCGTCAGTGTTATAATGAAATAAAGAAAAAAATTTGTCGAAAGCTTGATCCTCGTAAGTGTTCTCAACAGGCTCCTCGTTCATGTACTCGTCTCCCAGCTCTACCCAAAGCAAGAACACAAGCAAAGGGGACAACCATCAATCACGATGCAATGCGCAAGCAACATGATGCAAAGGACATGATATGCGAGATGTGATATGCAATGCATATGCGTGTTCCGGAAGGGAAAAGATGAACAAGGCACCAACTTGGCAAACCAAGTATGCCGCTGGAAAGATGAGATGATTTCGGTCGAAATCGATATAAGGATCACCGGAAACGGATGCGCGGTTTGCAAATGGCAAGCAAGACAAGATATGATGCAAACTGCTTAAAACAGCAACGTGGCCACTTGGATGCAAAGTATAACTATGCTACAACACCCAAACATGTGAACAAAAAGCATGGAAGTGATGTACAGGAGATGTTACACAAAACATGAACATCGAGCTAAATCTATAAACCACTAGAGCATGACTAAAACAGCATGGAAATTTTGCAAAAGATAACAGTTTCACAGACTTAGTGAAAATGCTAGGCATAGCAGAAACAGATTCAACATGGCATCTTTAAAAGCTTGATTAACTCACTAAAAGGCATGTCATGGCATGGAACAAAATCTAGCATAAAGTAGACATGAAAATGAAGCTATCCATGTGCAAAGCAACCTCATGGCATGCTTAAATTAAATCACATGAAAATGACAAAACAACATCATGACATAAAATGACATGATTATGAACTTGCTCAAATGCAGAAACAAATGCTACCACTAGATTGGGGGGATTTTTCTACCCCAAAAACATATATAATATGTTGGGGTTGCTGTAGAAAAATCTCCACATTTATGCAAAACTAAATACAACCTAAAAATGGTAACCTCAGCATATGCCAAATCTGGCATGTTCCGAATTTGGAATAAAACAGAAAACGTGAGGGAAGCTAGATGCACCCAGACTGTACCCAGCCATTAGACAAACTGGTAGGGCCGTGGGCCACGTGGCTGGGTGTGTGTATGACCGGTGGGGCCAAGGCGTCAGTGTTACAATGAAATAAAGAAAAAAATTTGTCGAAAGCTTGATTCTCGTAAGCGTTCTCAACAGGCTCCTCGTTCATGTACTCGTCTCCCAGCTCTACCCAAAGCAAGAACACAAGCAAAGGGGACAACCATCAATCACGATGCAATGCGCAAGCAACATGATGCAAAGGACATGATATGCGAGATGTGATATGCAATGCATATGCGTGTTCCGGAAGGGAAAAGATGAACAAGGCACCAACTTGGCAAACCAAGTATGCCGCTGGAAAGATGAGATGATTTCGGTCGAAATCGATATAAGGATCACCGGAAACGGATGCGCGGTTTGCAAATGGCAAGCAAGACAAGATATGATGCAAACTGCTTAAAACAGCAACGTGGCCACTTGGATGCAAAGTATAACTATGCTACAACACCCAAACATGTGAACAAAAAGCATGGAAGTGATGTACAGGAGATGTTATACAAAACATGAACACCGAGCTAAATCTATAAACCACTAGAGCATGACTAAAACAGCATGGAAATTTTGCAAAAGATAACAGTTTCACAGACTTAGTGAAAATGCTAGGCATAGCAGAAACAGATTCAACATGGCATCTTTAAAAGCTTGATTAACTCACTAAAAGGCATGTCATGGCATGGAACAAAATCTAGCATAAAGTAGACATGAAAATGAAGCTATCCATGTGCAAAGCAACCTCATGGCATGCTTAAATTAAATCACATGAAAATGACAAAACAACATCATGACATAAAATGACATGATTATGAACTTGCTCAAATGCAGAAACAAATGCTACCACTAGATTGGTGGGATTTTTCTACCCCAAAAACATATATAATATGTTGGGGTTGCTGTAGAAAAATCTCCACATTTATGCAAAACTAAATACAACCTAAAAATGGTAACCTCAGCATATGCCAAATCGGGCATGTTCCGAATTTGGAATAAAACAGAAAACGTGAGGGAAGCTAGATGCACCCAGACTGTACCCAGCCATTAGACAAACTGGTAGGGCCGTGGGCCACGTGGCTGGGTGTGTGTATGACCGGTGGGGCCAAGGCGTCAGTGTTATAATGAAATAAAGAAAAAAATTTGTCGAAAGCTTGATCCTCGTAAGTGTTCTCAACAGGCTCCTCGTTCATGTACTCGTCTCCCAGCTCTACCCAAAGCAAGAACACAAGCAAAGGGGACAACCATCAATCACGATGCAATGCGCAAGCAACATGATGCAAAGGACATGATATGCGAGATGTGATATGCAATGCATATGCGTGTTCCGGAAGGGAAAAGATGAACAAGGAACCAACTTGGCAAACCAAGTATGCCGCTGGAAAGATGAGATGATTTCGGTCGAAATCGATATAAGGATCACCGGAAACGGATGCGCGGTTTGCAAATGGCAAGCAAGACAAGATATGATGCAAACTGCTTAAAACAGCAACGTGGCCACTTGGATGCAAAGTATAACTGTGCTACAACACCCAAACATGTGAACAAAAAGCATGGAAGTGATGTACAGGAGATGTTATACAAAACATGAACACCGAGCTAAATCTATAAACCACTAGAGCATGACTAAAACAGCATGGAAATTTTGCAAAAGATAACAGTTTCACAGACTTAGTGAAAATGCTAGGCATAGCAGAAACAGATTCAACATGGCATCTTTAAAAGCTTGATTAACTCACTAAAAGGCATGTCATGGCATGGAACAAAATCTAGCATAAAGTAGACATGAAAATGAAGCTATCCATGTGCAAAGCAACCTCATGGCATGCTTAAATTAAATCACATGAAAATGACAAAACAACATCATGACATAAAATGACATGATTATGAACTTGCTCAAAAGCAGAAACAAATGCTACCACTAGATTGGGGGGATTTTTCTACCCCAAAAACATATATAATATGTTGGGGTTGCTGTAGAAAAATCTCCACATTTATGCAAAACTAAATACAACCTAAAAATGGTAACCTCAGCATATGCCAAATCTGGCATGTTCCGAATTTGGAATAAAACAGAAAACGTGAGGGAAGCTAGATGCACCCAGACTGTACCCAGCCATTAGACAAACTGGTAGGGCCGTGGGCCACGTGGCTGGGTGTGTGTATGACCGGTGGGGCCAAGGCGTCAGTGTTACAATGAAATAAAGAAAAAAATTTGTCGAAAGCTTGATTCTCGTAAGCGTTCTCAACAGGCTCCTCGTTCATGTACTCGTCTCCCAGCTCTACCCAAAGCAAGAACACAAGCAAAGGGGACAACCATCAATCACGATGCAATGCGCAAGCAACATGATGCAAAGGACATGATATGCGAGATGTGATATGCAATGCATATGCGTGTTCCGGAAGGGAAAAGATGAACAAGGCACCAACTTGGCAAACCAAGTATGCCGCTGGAAAGATGAGATGATTTCGGTCGAAATCGATATAAGGATCACCGGAAACGGATGCGCGGTTTGCAAATGGCAAGCAAGACAAGATATGATGCAAACTGCTTAAAACAGCAACGTGGCCACTTGGATGCAAAGTATAACTATGCTACAACACCCAAACATGTGAACAAAAAGCATGGAAGTGATGTACAGGAGATGTTATACAAAACATGAACACCGAGCTAAATCTATAAACCACTAGAGCATGACTAAAACAGCATGGAAATTTTGCAAAAGATAACAGTTTCACAGACTTAGTGAAAATGCTAGGCATAGCAGAAACAGATTCAACATGGCATCTTTAAAAGCTTGATTAACTCACTAAAAGGCATGTCATGGCATGGAACAAAATCTAGCATAAAGTAGACATGAAAATGAAGCTATCCATGTGCAAAGCAACCTCATGGCATGCTTAAATTAAATCACATGAAAATGACAAAACAACATCATGACATAAAATGACATGATTATGAACTTGCTCAAATGCAGAAACAAATGCTACCACTAGATTGGTGGGATTTTTCTACCCCAAAAACATATATAATATGTTGGGGTTGCTGTAGAAAAATCTCCACATTTATGCAAAACTAAATACAACCTAAAAATGGTAACCTCAGCATATGCCAAATCTGGCATGTTCCGAATTTGGAATAAAACAGAAAACGTGAGGGAAGCTAGATGCACCCAGACTGTACCCAGCCATTAGACAAACTGGTAGGGCCGTGGGCCACGTGGCTGGGTGTGTGTATGACCGGTGGGGCCAAGGCGTCAGTGTTACAATGAAAAAAAGAAAAAAAATTGTCGAAAGCTTGATCCTCGTAAGCGTTCTCAACAGGCTCCTCGTTCACGTACTCGTCTCCCAGCTCTACCCAAAGCAAGAACACAAGCAAAGGGGACAACCATCAATCACGATGCAATGCGCAAGCAACATGATGCAAAGGATGGCATGATATGCGAGATGTGATATGCAATGCATATGCGTGCTCCGGAAGGGAAAAGATGAACAAGGCACCAACTTGGCAAACCAAGTATGCCGCTGGAAAGATGAGATGATTTCGGTCGAAATCGATATAAGGATCACCGGAAACAGATGCGCGGTTTGCAAATGGCAAGCAAGACAAGATATGATGCAAACTGCTTAAAACAGCAACGTGGCCACTTGGATGCAAAGTATAACTATGCTACAGCACCCAAACATGTGAACAAAAAGCATGGAAGTGATGTACAGTAGATGTTATACAAAACATGAACACTGAGCTAAATCTATAAACCACTAGAGCATGACTAAAACAGCATGGAAATTTTGCAAAAGATAACAGTTTCACAGACTTGGTGAAAATGCTAGGCATAGCAGGAACAGATTCAACATGGCATCTTTACAAGCTTGATTAACTCACTAAAAGGCATGTCATGGCATGGAACAAAATCTAGCATAAAGTAGACATGAAAATGAACCTATCCATGTGCAAAGCAACCTCATGGCATGCTTAAATTAAATCACATGAAAATGACAAAACAACATCATGACATAAAATGACATGATTATGAACTTGCTCAAATGCAGAAACAAATGCTACCACTAGATTGGTGGGATTTTTCTACCCCAAAAACATATATAATATGTTGGGGTTGCTGTAGAAAAATCTCCACATTTATGCAAAACTAAATACAACCTAAAAATGGTAACCTCAGCATATGCCAATTCTGGCATGTTCTGAATTTGGAATAAAACAGAAAACGTGAGGGAAGCTAGATGCACCCAGACTGTACCCAGCCATTAGACAAACTGGTAGGGCCGTGGGCCACATGGCTGGGTGTGTGTATGACCGGTGGGGCCAAGGCGTCAGTGTTATAATGAAATAAAGAAAAAAATTTGTCGAAAGCTTGATCCTCGTAAGTGTTCTCAACAGGCTCCTCGTTCATGTACTCGTCTCCCAGCTCTACCCAAAGCAAGAACACAAGCAAAGGGGACAACCATCAATCACGATGCAATGCGCAAGCAACATGATGCAAAGGATGGCATGATATGCGAGATGTGATATGCAATGCATATGCGTGTTCCGGAAGGGAAAAGATGAACAAGGCACCAACTTGGCAAACCAAGTATGCCGCTGGAAAGATGAGATGATTTCGGTCGAAATCGATATAAGGATCACCGGAAACGGATGCGCGGTTTGCAAATGGCAAGCAAGACAAGATATGATGCAAACTGCTTAAAACAGCAACGTGGCCACTTGGATGCAAAGTATAACTATGCTACAACACCCAAACATGTGAACAAAAAGCATGGAAGTGATGTACAGGAGATGTTATACAAAACATGAACACCAAGCTAAATCTATAAACCACTAGAGCATGACTAAAACAGCATGGAAATTTTGCAAAAGATAACAGTTTCACAGACTTAGTGAAAATGCTAGGCATAGCAGAAACAGATTCAACATGGCATCTTTAAAAGCTTGATTAACTCACTAAAAGGCATGTCATGGCATGGAACAAAATCTAGCATAAAGTAGACATGAAAATGAAGCTATCCATGTGCAAAGCAACCTCATGGCATGCTTAAATTAAATCACATGAAAATGACAAAACAACATCATGACATAAAATGACATGATTATGAACTTGCTCAAAAGCAGAAACAAATGCTACCACTAGATTGGGGGGATTTTTCTACCCCAAAAACATATATAATATGTTGGGGTTGCTGTAGAAAAATCTCCACATTTATGCAAAACTAAATACAACCTAAAAATGGTAACCTCAGCATATGCCAAATCTGGCATGTTCCGAATTTGGAATAAAACAGAAAACGTGAGGGAAGCTAGATGCACCCAGACTGTACCCAGCCATTAGACAAACTGGTAGGGCCGTGGGCCACGTGGCTGGGTGTGTGTATGACCGGTGGGGCCAAGGCGTCAGTGTTACAATGAAATAAAGAAAAAAATTTGTCGAAAGCTTGATTCTCGTAAGCGTTCTCAACAGGCTCCTCGTTCATGTACTCGTCTCCCAGCTCTACCCAAAGCAAGAACACAAGCAAAGGGGACAACCATCAATCACGATGCAATGCGCAAGCAACATGATGCAAAGGACATGATATGCGAGATGTGATATGCAATGCATATGCGTGTTCCGGAAGGGAAAAGATGAACAAGGCACCAACTTGGCAAACCAAGTATGCCGCTGGAAAGATGAGATGATTTCGGTCGAAATCGATATAAGGATCACCGGAAACGGATGCGCGGTTTGCAAATGGCAAGCAAGACAAGATATGATGCAAACTGCTTAAAACAGCAACGTGGCCACTTGGATGCAAAGTATAACTATGCTACAACACCCAAACATGTGAACAAAAAGCATGGAAGTGATGTACAGGAGATGTTATACAAAACATGAACACCGAGCTAAATCTATAAACCACTAGAGCATGACTAAAACAGCATGGAAATTTTGCAAAAGATAACAGTTTCACAGACTTAGTGAAAATGCTAGGCATAGCAGAAACAGATTCAACATGGCATCTTTAAAAGCTTGATTAACTCACTAAAAGGCATGTCATGGCATGGAACAAAATCTAGCATAAAGTAGACATGAAAATGAAGCTATCCATGTGCAAAGCAACCTCATGGCATGCTTAAATTAAATCACATGAAAATGACAAAACAACATCATGACATAAAATGACATGATTATGAACTTGCTCAAATGCAGAAACAAATGCTACCACTAGATTGGTGGGATTTTTCTACCCCAAAAACATATATAATATGTTGGGGTTGCTGTAGAAAAATCTCCACATTTATGCAAAACTAAATACAACCTAAAAATGGTAACCTCAGCATATGCCAAATCTGGCATGTTCCGAATTTGGAATAAAACAGAAAACGTGAGGGAAGCTAGATGCACCCAGACTGTACCCAGCCATTAGACAAACTGGTAGGGCCGTGGGCCACGTGGCTGGGTGTGTGTATGACCGGTGGGGCCAAGGCGTCAGTGTTACAATGAAAAAAAGAAAAAAAATTGTCGAAAGCTTGATCCTCGTAAGCGTTCTCAACAGGCTCCTCGTTCACGTACTCGTCTCCCAGCTCTACCCAAAGCAAGAACACAAGCAAAGGGGACAACCATCAATCACGATGCAATGCGCAAGCAACATGATGCAAAGGATGGCATGATATGCGAGATGTGATATGCAATGCATATGCGTGCTCCGGAAGGGAAAAGATGAACAAGGCACCAACTTGGCAAACCAAGTATGCCGCTGGAAAGATGAGATGATTTCGGTCGAAATCGATATAAGGATCACCGGAAACAGATGCGCGGTTTGCAAATGGCAAGCAAGACAAGATATGATGCAAACTGCTTAAAACAGCAACGTGGCCACTTGGATGCAAAGTATAACTATGCTACAGCACCCAAACATGTGAACAAAAAGCATGGAAGTGATGTACAGTAGATGTTATACAAAACATGAACACTAAGCTAAATCTATAAACCACTAGAGCATGACTAAAACAGCATGGAAATTTTGCAAAAGATAACAGTTTCACAGACTTGGTGAAAATGCTAGGCATAGCAGGAACAGATTCAACATGGCATCTTTACAAGCTTGATTAACTCACTAAAAGGCATGTCATGGCATGGAACAAAATCTAGCATAAAGTAGACATGAAAATGAACCTATCCATGTGCAAAGCAACCTCATGGCATGCTTAAATTAAATCACATGAAAATGACAAAACAACATCATGACATAAAATGACATGATTATGAACTTGCTCAAATGCAGAAACAAATGCTACCACTAGATTGGTGGGATTTTTCTACCCCAAAAACATATATAATATGTTGGGGTTGCTGTAGAAAAATCTCCACATTTATGCAAAACTAAATACAACCTAAAAATGGTAACCTCAGCATATGCCAATTCTGGCATGTTCTGAATTTGGAATAAAACAGAAAACGTGAGGGAAGCTAGATGCACCCAGACTGTACCCAGCCATTAGACAAACTGGTAGGGCCGTGGGCCACATGGCTGGGTGTGTGTATGACCGGTGGGGCCAAGGCGTCAGTGTTATAATGAAATAAAGAAAAAAATTTGTCGAAAGCTTGATCCTCGTAAGTGTTCTCAACAGGCTCCTCGTTCATGTACTCGTCTCCCAGCTCTACCCAAAGCAAGAACACAAGCAAAGGGGACAACCATCAATCACGATGCAATGCGCAAGCAACATGATGCAAAGGATGGCATGATATGCGAGATGTGATATGCAATGCATATGCGTGTTCCGGAAGGGAAAAGATGAACAAGGCACCAACTTGGCAAACCAAGTATGCCGCTGGAAAGATGAGATGATTTCGGTCGAAATCGATATAAGGATCACCGGAAACGGATGCGCGGTTTGCAAATGGCAAGCAAGACAAGATATGATGCAAACTGCTTAAAACAGCAACGTGGCCACTTGGATGCAAAGTATAACTATGCTACAACACCCAAACATGTGAACAAAAAGCATGGAAGTGATGTACAGGAGATGTTATACAAAACATGAACACCAAGCTAAATCTATAAACCACTAGAGCATGACTAAAACAGCATGGAAATTTTGCAAAAGATAACAGTTTCACAGACTTAGTGAAAATGCTAGGCATAGCAGAAACAGATTCAACATGGCATCTTTACAAGCTTGATTAACTCACTAAAAGGCATGTCATGGCATGGAACAAAATCTAGCATAAAGTAGACATGAAAATGAAGCTATCCATGTGCAAAGCAACCTCATGTCATGCTTAAATTAAATCACATGAAAATGACAAAACAACATCATGACATAAAATGACATGATTATGAACTTGCTCAAATGCAGAAACAAATGCTACCACTAGATTGGTGGGATTTTTCTACCCCAAAAACATATATAATATGTTGGGGTTGTTGTAGAAAAATCTCCACATTTATGCAAAACTAAATACAACCTAAAAATGGTAACCTCAGCATATGCCAAATCTGGCATGTTCCGAATTTGGAATAAAACAGAAAACGTGAGGGAAGCTAGATGCACCCAGACTGTACCCAGCCATTAGACAAACTGGTAGGGCCGTGGGCCACGTGGCTGGGTGTGTGTATGACCGGTGGGGCCAAGGCGTCAGTGTTACAATGAAAAAAAGAAAAAAAATTGTCGAAAGCTTGATCCTCGTAAGCGTTCTCAACAGGCTCCTCGTTCACGTACTCGTCTCCCAGCTCTACCCAAAGCAAGAACACAAGCAAAGGGGACAACCATCCATCACGATGCAATGCGCAAGCAACATGATGCAAAGGATGGCATGATATGCGAGATGTGATATGCAATGCATATGCGTGCTCCGGAAGGGAAAAGATGAACAAGGCACCAACTTGGCAAACCAAGTATGCCGCTGGAAAGATGAGATGATTTCGGTCGAAATCGATATAAGGATCACCGGAAACGGATGCGCGGTTTGCAAATGGCAAGCAAGACAAGATATGATGCAAACTGCTTAAAACAGCAACGTGGCCACTTGGATGCAAAGTATAACTATGCTACAACACCCAAACATGTGAACAAAAAGCATGGAAGTGATGTACAGGAGATGTTATACAAAACATGAACACCGAGCTAAATCTATAAACCACTAGAGCATGACTAAAACAGCATGGAAATTTTGCAAAAGATAACAGTTTCACAGACTTAGTGAAAATGCTAGGCATAGCAGAAACAGATTCAACATGGCATCTTTAAAAGCTTGATTAACTCACTAAAAGGCATGTCATGGCATGGAACAAAATCTAGCATAAAGTAGACATGAAAATGAAGCTATCCATGTGCAAAGCAACCTCATGGCATGCTTAAATTAAATCACATGAAAATGACAAAACAACATCATGACATAAAATGACATGATTATGAACTTGCTCAAATGCAGAAACAAATGCTACCACTAGATTGGTGGGATTTTTCTACCCCAAAAACATATATAATATGTTGGGGTTGCTGTAGAAAAATCTCCACATTTATGCAAAACTAAATACAACCTAAAAATGGTAACCTCAGCATATGCCAAATCTGGCATGTTCCGAATTTGGAATAAAACAGAAAACGTGAGGGAAGCTAGATGCACCCAGACTGTACCCAGCCATTAGACAAACTGGTAGGGCCGTGGGCCACGTGGCTGGGTGTGTGTATGACCGGTGGGGCCAAGGCGTCAGTGTTACAATGAAAAACAGAAAAAAATTTGTCGAAAGCTTGATCCTCGTAAGCGTTCTCAACAGGCTCCTCGTTCACGTACTCGTCTCCCAGCTCTACCCAAAGCAAGAACACAAGCAAAGGGGACAACCATCAATCACGATGCAATGCGCAAGCAACATGATGCAAAGGATGGCATGATATGCGAGATGTGATATGCAATGCATATGCGTGCTCCGGAAGGGAAAAGATGAACAAGGCACCAACTTGGCAAACCAAGTATGCCGCTGGAAAGATGAGATGATTTCGGTCGAAATCGATATAAGGATCACCGGAAACAGATGCGCGGTTTGCAAATGGCAAGCAAGACAAGATATGATGCAAACTGCTTAAAACAGCAACGTGGCCACTTGGATGCAAAGTATAACTATGCTACAGCACCCAAACATGTGAACAAAAAGCATGGAAGTGATGTACAGTAGATGTTATACAAAACATGAACACCAAGCTAAATCTATAAACCACTAGAGCATGACTAAAACAGCATGGAAATTTTGCAAAAGATAACAGTTTCACAGACTTGGTGAAAATGCTAGGCATAGCAGAAACAGATTCAACATGGCATCTTTACAAGCTTGATTAACTCACTAAAAGGCATGTCATGGCATGGAACAAAATCTAGCATAAAGTAGACATGAAAATGAAGCTATCCATGTGCAAAGCAACCTCATGGCATGCTTAAATTAAATCACATGAAAATGACAAAACAACATCATGACATAAAATGACATGATTATGAACTTGCTCAAATGCAGAAACAAATGCTACCACTAGATTGGTGGGATTTTTCTACCCCAAAAACATATATAATATGTTGGGGTTGCTGTAGAAAAATCTCCACATTTATGCAAAACTAAATACAACCTAAAAATGGTAACCTCAGCATATGCCAAATCTGGCATGTTCCGAATTTGGAATAAAACAGAAAACGTGAGGGAAGCTAGATGCACCCAGACTGTACCCAGCCATTAGACAAACTGGTAGGGCCGTGGGCCACGTGGCTGGGTGTGTGTATGACCGGTGGGGCCAAGGCGTCAGTGTTACAATGAAAAAAAGAAAAAAAATTGTCGAAAGCTTGATCCTCGTAAGCGTTCTCAACAGGCTCCTCGTTCACGTACTCGTCTCCCAGCTCTACCCAAAGCAAGAACACAAGCAAAGGGGACAACCATCCATCACGATGCAATGTGCAAGCAACATGATGCAAAGGATGGCATGATATGCGAGATGTGATATGCAATGCATATGCGTGCTCCGGAAGGGAAAAGATGAACAAGGCACCAACTTGGCAAACCAAGTATGCCGCTGGAAAGATGAGATGATTTCGGTCGAAATCGATATAAGGATCACCGGAAACGGATGCGCGGTTTGCAAATGGCAAGCAAGACAAGATATGATGCAAACTGCTTAAAACAGCAACGTGGCCACTTGGATGCAAAGTATAACTATGCTACAACACCCAAACATGTGAACAAAAAGCATGGAAGTGATGTACAGGAGATGTTATACAAAACATGAACACCGAGCTAAATCTATAAACCACTAGAGCATGACTAAAACAGCATGGAAATTTTGCAAAAGATAACAGTTTCACAGACTTAGTGAAAATGCTAGGCATAGCAGAAACAGATTCAACATGGCATCTTTAAAAGCTTGATTAACTCACTAAAAGGCATGTCATGGCATGGAACAAAATCTAGCATAAAGTAGACATGAAAATGAAGCTATCCATGTGCAAAGCAACCTCATGGCATGCTTAAATTAAATCACATGAAAATGACAAAACAACATCATGACATAAAATGACATGATTATGAACTTGCTCAAATGCAGAAACAAATGCTACCACTAGATTGGTGGGATTTTTCTACCCCAAAAACATATATAATATGTTGGGGTTGCTGTAGAAAAATCTCCACATTTATGCAAAACTAAATACAACCTAAAAATGGTAACCTCAGCATATGCCAAATCTGGCATGTTCCGAATTTGGAATAAAACAGAAAACGTGAGGGAAGCTAGATGCACCCAGACTGTACCCAGCCATTAGACAAACTGGTAGGGCCGTGGGCCACGTGGCTGGGTGTGTGTATGACCGGTGGGGCCAAGGCGTCAGTGTTACAATGAAAAACAGAAAAAAAATTGTCGAAAGCTTGATCCTCGTAAGCGTTCTCAACAGGCTCCTCGTTCACGTACTCGTCTCCCAGCTCTACCCAAAGCAAGAACACAAGCAAAGGGGACAACCATCAATCACGATGCAATGCGCAAGCAACATGATGCAAAGGATGGCATGATATGCGAGATGTGATATGCAATGCATATGCGTGCTCCGGAAGGGAAAAGATGAACAAGGCACCAACTTGGCAAACCAAGTATGCCGCTGGAAAGATGAGATGATTTCGGTCGAAATCGATATAAGGATCACCGGAAACAGATGCGCGGTTTGCAAATGGCAAGCAAGACAAGATATGATGCAAACTGCTTAAAACAGCAACGTGGCCACTTGGATGCAAAGTATAACTATGCTACAGCACCCAAACATGTGAACAAAAAGCATGGAAGTGATGTACAGTAGATGTTATACAAAACATGAACACCAAGCTAAATCTATAAACCACTAGAGCATGACTAAAACAGCATGGAAATTTTGCAAAAGATAACAGTTTCACAGACTTGGTGAAAATGCTAGGCATAGCAGAAACAGATTCAACATGGCATCTTTACAAGCTTGATTAACTCACTAAAAGGCATGTCATGGCATGGAACAAAATCTAGCATAAAGTAGACATGAAAATGAAGCTATCCATGTGCAAAGCAACCTCATGGCATGCTTAAATTAAATCACATGAAAATGACAAAACAACATCATGACATAAAATGACATGATTATGAACTTGCTCAAATGCAGAAACAAATGCTACCACTAGATTGGTGGGATTTTTCTACCCCAAAAACATATATAATATGTTGGGGTTGCTGTAGAAAAATCTCCACATTTATGCAAAACTAAATACAACCTAAAAATGGTAACCTCAGCATATGCCAAATCTGGCATGTTCCGAATTTGGAATAAAACAGAAAACGTGAGGGAAGCTAGATGCACCCAGACTGTACCCAGCCATTAGACAAACTGGTAGGGCCGTGGGCCACGTGGCTGGGTGTGTGTATGACCGGTGGGGCCAAGGCGTCAGTGTTACAATGAAAAAAAGAAAAAAAATTGTCGAAAGCTTGATCCTCGTAAGCGTTCTCAACAGGCTCCTCGTTCACGTACTCGTCTCCCAGCTCTACCCAAAGCAAGAACACAAGCAAAGGGGACAACCATCCATCACGATGCAATGTGCAAGCAACATGATGCAAAGGATGGCATGATATGCGAGATGTGATATGCAATGCATATGCGTGCTCCGGAAGGGAAAAGATGAACAAGGCACCAACTTGGCAAACCAAGTATGCCGCTGGAAAGATGAGATGATTTCGGTCGAAATCGATATAAGGATCACCGGAAACGGATGCGCGGTTTGCAAATGGCAAGCAAGACAAGATATGATGCAAACTGCTTAAAACAGCAACGTGGCCACTTGGATGCAAAGTATAACTATGCTACAACACCCAAACATGTGAACAAAAAGCATGGAAGTGATGTACAGGAGATGTTATACAAAACATGAACACCGAGCTAAATCTATAAACCACTAGAGCATGACTAAAACAGCATGGAAATTTTGCAAAAGATAACAGTTTCACAGACTTAGTGAAAATGCTAGGCATAGCAGAAACAGATTCAACATGGCATCTTTAAAAGCTTGATTAACTCACTAAAAGGCATGTCATGGCATGGAACAAAATCTAGCATAAAGTAGACATGAAAATGAAGCTATCCATGTGCAAAGCAACCTCATGGCATGCTTAAATTAAATCACATGAAAATGACAAAACAACATCATGACATAAAATGACATGATTATGAACTTGCTCAAATGCAGAAACAAATGCTACCACTAGATTGGTGGGATTTTTCTACCCCAAAAACATATATAATATGTTGGGGTTGCTGTAGAAAAATCTCCACATTTATGCAAAACTAAATACAACCTAAAAATGGTAACCTCAGCATATGCCAAATCTGGCATGTTCCGAATTTGGAATAAAACAGAAAACGTGAGGGAAGCTAGATGCACCCAGACTGTACCCAGCCATTAGACAAACTGGTAGGGCCGTGGGCCACGTGGCTGGGTGTGTGTATGACCGGTGGGGCCAAGGCGTCAGTGTTACAATGAAAAAAAGAAAAAAAATTGTCGAAAGCTTGATCCTCGTAAGCGTTCTCAACAGGCTCCTCGTTCACGTACTCGTCTCCCAGCTCTACCCAAAGCAAGAACACAAGCAAAGGGGACAACCATCAATCACGATGCAATGCGCAAGCAACATGATGCAAAGGATGGCATGATATGCGAGATGTGATATGCAATGCATATGCGTGCTCCGGAAGGGAAAAGATGAACAAGGCACCAACTTGGCAAACCAAGTATGCCGCTGGAAAGATGAGATGATTTCGGTCGAAATCGATATAAGGATCACCGGAAACGGATGCGCGGTTTGCAAATGGCAAGCAAGACAAGATATGATGCAAACTGCTTAAAACAGCAACGTGGCCACTTGGATGCAAAGTATAACTATGCTACAGCACCCAAACATGTGAACAAAAAGCATGGAAGTGATGTACAGGAGATGTTATACAAAACATGAACACCGAGCTAAATCTATAAACCACTAGAGCATGACTAAAACAGCATGGAAATTTTGCAAAAGATAACAGTTTCACAGACTTGGTGAAAATGCTAGGCATAGCAGGAACAGATTCAACATGGCATCTTTACAAGCTTGATTAACTCACTAAAAGGCATGTCATGGCATGGAACAAAATCTAGCATAAAGTAGACATGAAAATGAAGCTATCCATGTGCAAAGCAACCTCATGGCATGCTTAAATTAAATCACATGAAAATGACAAAACAACATCATGACATAAAATGACATGATTATGAACTTGCTCAAATGCAGAAACAAATGCTACCACTAGATTGGTGGGATTTTTCTACCCCAAAAACATATATAATATGTTGGGGTTGCTGTAGAAAAATCTCCACATTTATGCAAAACTAAATACAACCTAAAAATGGTAACCTCAGCATATGCCAAATCTGGCATGTTCCGAATTTGGAATAAAACACAAAACGTGAGGGAAGCTAGATGCACCCAGACTGTACCCAGCCATTAGACAAACTGGTAGGGCCGTGGGCCACGTGGCTGGGTGTGTGTATGACCGGTGGGGCCAAGGCGTCAGTGTTACAATGAAAAAAAGAAAAAAAATTGTCGAAAGCTTGATCCTCGTAAGCGTTCTCAACAGGCTCCTCGTTCACGTACTCGTCTCCCAGCTCTACCCAAAGCAAGAACACAAGCAAAGGGGACAACCATCAATCACGATGCAATGCGCAAGCAACATGATGCAAAGGATGGCATGATATGCGAGATGTGATATGCAATGCATATGCGTGCTCCGGAAGGGAAAAGATGAACAAGGCACCAACTTGGCAAACCAAGTATGCCGCTGGAAAGATGAGATGATTTCGGTCGAAATCGATATAAGGATCACCGGAAACGGATGCGCGGTTTGCAAATGGCAAGCAAGACAAGATATGATGCAAACTGCTTAAAACAGCAACGTGGCCACTTGGATGCAAAGTATAACTATGCTACAGCACCCAAACATGTGAACAAAAAGCATGGAAGTGATGTACAGTAGATGTTATACAAAACATGAACACTGAGCTAAATCTATAAACCACTAGAGCATGACTAAAACAGCATGGAAATTTTGCAAAAGATAACAGTTTCACAGACTTGGTGAAAATGCTAGGCATAGCAGGAACAGATTCAACATGGCATCTTTACAAGCTTGATTAACTCACTAAAAGGCATGTCATGGCATGGAACAAAATCTAGCATAAAGTAGACATGAAAATGAAGCTATCCATGTGCAAAGCAACCTCATGGCATGCTTAAATTAAATCACATGAAAATGACAAAACAACATCATGACATAAAATGACATGATTATGAACTTGCTCAAATGCAGAAACAAATGCTACCACTAGATTGGTGGGATTTTTCTACCCCAAAAACATATATAATATGTTGGGGTTGCTGTAGAAAAATCTCCACATTTATGCAAAACTAAAT
This sequence comes from Aegilops umbellulata, assembly GCA_032464435.1. Classification (NCBI taxonomy): domain Eukaryota; kingdom Viridiplantae; phylum Streptophyta; class Magnoliopsida; order Poales; family Poaceae; genus Aegilops; species Aegilops umbellulata. The sequence continues at coordinate 327,067,011 of CP136056.1, read as the reverse complement.
ACAACCTAAAAATGGTAACCTCAGCATATGCCAAATCTGGCATGTTCCGAATTTGGAATAAAACAGAAAACGTGAGGGAAGCTAGATGCACCCAGACTGTACCCAGCCATTAGACAAACTGGTAGGGACGTGGGCCACGTGGCTGGGTGTGTGTATGACCGGTGGGGCCAAGGCGTCAGTGTTATAATGAAATAAAGAAAAAAATTTGTCGAAAGCTTGATCCTCGTAAGTGTTCTCAACAGGCTCCTCGTTCATGTACTCGTCTCCCAGCTCTACCCAAAGCAAGAACACAAGCAAAGGGGACAACCATCAATCACGATGCAATGCGCAAGCAACATGATGCAAAGGATGGCATGATATGCGAGATGTGATATGCAATGCATATGCGTGCTCCGGAAGGGAAAAGATGAACAAGGCACCAACTTGGCAAACCAAGTATGCCGCTGGAAAGATGAGATGATTTCGGTCGAAATCGATATAAGGATCACCGGAAACGGATGCGCGGTTTGCAAATGGCAAGCAAGACAAGATATGATGCAAACTGCTTAAAACAGCAACGTGGCCACTTGGATGCAAAGTATAACTATGCTACAGCACCCAAACATGTGAACAAAAAGCATGGAAGTGATGTACAGTAGATGTTATACAAAACATGAACACTGAGCTAAATCTATAAACCACTAGAGCATGACTAAAACAGCATGGAAATTTTGCAAAAGATAACAGTTTCACAGACTTGGTGAAAATGCTAGGCATAGCAGGAACAGATTCAACATGGCATCTTTACAAGCTTGATTAACTCACTAAAAGGCATGTCATGGCATGGAACAAAATCTAGCATAAAGTAGACATGAAAATGAACCTATCCATGTGCAAAGCAACCTCATGGCATGCTTAAATTAAATCACATGAAAATGACAAAACAACATCATGACATAAAATGACATGATTATGAACTTGCTCAAATGCAGAAACAAATGCTACCACTAGATTGGTGGGATTTTTCTACCCCAAAAACATATATAATATGTTGGGGTTGCTGTAGAAAAATCTCCACATTTATGCAAAACTAAATACAACCTAAAAATGGTAACCTCAGCATATGCCAAATCTGGCATGTTCCGAATTTGGAATAAAACAGAAAACGTGAGGGAAGCTAGATGCACCCAGACTGTACCCAGCCATTAGACAAACTGGTAGGGCCGTGGGCCACGTGGCTGGGTGTGTGTATGACCGGTGGGGCCAAGGCGTCAGTGTTACAATGAAAAAAAGAAAAAAAATTGTCGAAAGCTTGATCCTCGTAAGCGTTCTCAACAGGCTCCTCGTTCACGTACTCGTCTCCCAGCTCTACCCAAAGCAAGAACACAAGCAAAGGGGACAACCATCAATCACGATGCAATGCGCAAGCAACATGATGCAAAGGATGGCATGATATGCGAGATGTGATATGCAATGCATATGCGTTCTCCGGAAGGGAAAAGATGAACAAGGCACCAACTTGGCAAACCAAGTATGCCGCTGGAAAGATGAGATGATTTCGGTCGAAATCGATATAAGGATCACCGGAAACGGATGCGCGGTTTGCAAATGGCAAGCAAGACAAGATATGATGCAAACTGCTTAAAACAGCAACGTGGCCACTTGGATGCAAAGTATAACTATGCTACAGCACCCAAACATGTGAACAAAAATCATGGAAGTGATGTACAGTAGATGTTATACAAAACATGAACACCGAGCTAAATCTATAAACCACTAGAGCATGACTAAAACAGCATGGAAATTTTGCAAAAGATAACAGTTTCACAGACTTGGTGAAAATGCTAGGCATAGCAGGAACAGATTCAACATGGCATCTTTACAAGCTTGATTAACTCACTAAAAGGCATGTCATGGCATGGAACAAAATCTAGCATAAAGTAGACATGAAAATGAAGCTATCCATGTGCAAAGCAACCTCATGGCATGCTTAAATTAAATCACATGAAAATGACAAAACAACATCATGACATAAAATGACATGATTATGAACTTGCTCAAATGCAGAAACAAATGCTACCACTAGATTGGTGGGATTTTTCTACCCCAAAAACATATATAATATGTTGGGGTTGCTGTAGAAAAATCTCCACATTTATGCAAAACTAAATACAACCTAAAAATGGTAACCTCAGCATATGCCAAATCTGGCATGTTCCGAATTTGGAATAAAACAGAAAACGTGAGGGAAGCTAGATGCACCCAGACTGTACCCAGCCATTAGACAAACTGGTAGGGCCGTGGGCCACGTGGCTGGGTGTGTGTATGACCGGTGGGGCCAAGGCGTCAGTGTTACAATGAAAAAAAGAAAAAAAATTGTCGAAAGCTTGATCCTCGTAAGCGTTCTCAACAGGCTCCTCGTTCACGTACTCGTCTCCCAGCTCTACCCAAAGCAAGAACACAAGCAAAGGGGACAACCATCAATCACGATGCAATGCGCAAGCAACATGATGCAAAGGATGGCATGATATGCGAGATGTGATATGCAATGCATATGCGTTCTCCGGAAGGGAAAAGATGAACAAGGCACCAACTTGGCAAACCAAGTATGCCGCTGGAAAGATGAGATGATTTCGGTCGAAATCGATATAAGGATCACCGGAAACGGATGCGCGGTTTGCAAATGGCAAGCAAGACAAGATATGATGCAAACTGCTTAAAACAGCAACGTGGCCACTTGGATGCAAAGTATAACTATGCTACAGCACCCAAACATGTGAACAAAAATCATGGAAGTGATGTACAGTAGATGTTATACAAAACATGAACACCGAGCTAAATCTATAAACCACTAGAGCATGACTAAAACAGCATGGAAATTTTGCAAAAGATAACAGTTTCACAGACTTGGTGAAAATGCTAGGCATAGCAGGAACAGATTCAACATGGCATCTTTACAAGCTTGATTAACTCACTAAAAGGCATGTCATGGCATGGAACAAAATCTAGCATAAAGTAGACATGAAAATGAAGCTATCCATGTGCAAAGCAACCTCATGGCATGCTTAAATTAAATCACATGAAAATGACAAAACAACATCATGACATAAAATGACATGATTATGAACTTGCTCAAATGCAGAAACAAATGCTACCACTAGATTGGTGGGATTTTTCTACCCCAAAAACATATATAATATGTTGGGGTTGCTGTAGAAAAATCTCCACATTTATGCAAAACTAAATACAACCTAAAAATGGTAACCTCAGCATATGCCAAATCTGGCATGTTCCGAATTTGGAATAAAACAGAAAACGTGAGGGAAGCTAGATGCACCCAGACTGTACCCAGCCATTAGACAAACTGGTAGGGCCGTGGGCCACGTGGCTGGGTGTGTGTATGACCGGTGGGGCCAAGGCGTCAGTGTTACAATGAAAAAAAGAAAAAAAATTGTCGAAAGCTTGATCCTCGTAAGCGTTCTCAACAGGCTCCTCGTTCACGTACTCGTCTCCCAGCTCTACCCAAAGCAAGAACACAAGCAAAGGGGACAACCATCAATCACGATGCAATGCGCAAGCAACATGATGCAAAGGATGGCATGATATGCGAGATGTGATATGCAATGCATATGCGTTCTCCGGAAGGGAAAAGATGAACAAGGCACCAACTTGGCAAACCAAGTATGCCGCTGGAAAGATGAGATGATTTCGGTCGAAATCGATATAAGGATCACCGGAAACGGATGCGCGGTTTGCAAATGGCAAGCAAGACAAGATATGATGCAAACTGCTTAAAACAGCAACGTGGCCACTTGGATGCAAAGTATAACTATGCTACAGCACCCAAACATGTGAACAAAAAGCATGGAAGTGATGTACAGTAGATGTTATACAAAACATGAACACTGAGCTAAATCTATAAACCACTAGAGCATGACTAAAACAGCATGGAAATTTTGCAAAAGATAACAGTTTCACAGACTTGGTGAAAATGCTAGGCATAGCAGGAACAGATTCAACATGGCATCTTTACAAGCTTGATTAACTCACTAAAAGGCATGTCATGGCATGGAACAAAATCTAGCATAAAGTAGACATGAAAATGAACCTATCCATGTGCAAAGCAACCTCATGGCATGCTTAAATTAAATCACATGAAAATGACAAAACAACATCATGACATAAAATGACATGATTATGAACTTGCTCAAATGCAGAAACAAATGCTACCACTAGATTGGTGGGATTTTTCTAACCCAAAAACATATATAATATGTTGGGGTTGCTGTAGAAAAATCTCCACATTTATGCAAAACTAAATACAACCTAAAAATGGTAACCTCAGCATATGCCAAATCTGGCATGTTCCGAATTTGGAATAAAACAGAAAACGTGAGGGAAGCTAGATGCACCCAGACTGTACCCAGCCATTAGACAAACTGGTAGGGCCGTGGGCCACGTGGCTGGGTGTGTGTATGACCGGTGGGGCCAAGGCGTCAGTGTTATAATGAAATAAAGAAAAAAATTTGTCGAAAGCTTGATCCTCGTAAGTGTTCTCAACAGGCTCCTCGTTCATGTACTCGTCTCCCAGCTCTACCCAAAGCAAGAACACAAGCAAAGGGGACAACCATCAATCACGATGCAATGCGCAAGCAACATGATGCAAAGGATGGCATGATATGCGAGATGTGATATGCAATGCATATGCGTGCTCCGGAAGGGAAAAGATAAACAAGGCACCAACTTGGCAAACCAAGTATGCCGCTGGAAAGATGAGATGATTTCGGTCGAAATCGATATAAGGATCACCGGAAACGGATGCGCGGTTTGCAAATGGCAAGCAAGACAAGATATGATGCAAACTGCTTAAAACAGCAACGTGGCCACTTGGATGCAAAGTATAACTATGCTACAGCACCCAAACATGTGAACAAAAAGCATGGAAGTGATGTACAGTAGATGTTATACAAAACATGAACACTGAGCTAAATCTACAAACCACTAGAGCATGACTAAAACAGCATGGAAATTTTGCAAAAGATAACAGTTTCACAGACTTGGTGAAAATGCTAGGCATAGCAGGAACAGATTCAACATGGCATCTTTACAAGCTTGATTAACTCACTAAAAGGCATGTCATGGCATGGAACAAAATCTAGCATAAAGTAGACATGAAAATGAACCTATCCATGTGCAAAGCAACCTCATGGCATGCTTAAATTAAATCACATGAAAATGACAAAACAACATCATGACATAAAATGACATGATTATGAACTTGCTCAAATGCAGAAACAAATGCTACCACTAGATTGGTGGGATTTTTCTACCCCAAAAACATATATAATATGTTGGGGTTGCTGTAGAAAAATCTCCACATTTATGCAAAACTAAATACAACCTAAAAATGGTAACCTCAGCATATGCCAAATCTGGCATGTTCCGAATTTGGAATAAAACAGAAAACGTGAGGGAAGCTAGATGCACCCAGACTGTACCCAGCCATTAGACAAACTGGTAGGGCCGTGGGCCACGTGGCTGGGTGTGTGTATGACCGGTGGGGCCAAGGCGTCAGTGTTACAATGAAATAAAGAAAAAAATTTGTCGAAAGCTTGATCCTCGTAAGCGTTCTCAACAGGCTCCTCGTTCATGTACTCGTCTCCCAGCTCTACCCAAAGCAAGAACACAAGCAAAGGGGACAACCATCAATCACGATGCAATGCGCAAGCAACATGATGCAAAGGACATGATATGCGAGATGTGATATGCAATGCATATGCGTGTTCCGGAAGGGAAAAGATGAACAAGGCACCAACTTGGCAAACCAAGTATGCCGCTGGAAAGATGAGATGATTTCGGTCGAAATCGATATAAGGATCACCGGAAACGGATGCGCGGTTTGCAAATGGCAAGCAAGACAAGATATGATGCAAACTGCTTAAAACAGCAACGTGGCCACTTGGATGCAAAGTATAACTATGCTACAACACCCAAACATGTGAACAAAAAGCATGGAAGTGATGTACAGGAGATGTTATACAAAACATGAACACCGAGCTAAATCTATAAACCACTAGAGCATGACTAAAACAGCATGGAAATTTTGCAAAAGATAACAGTTTCACAGACTTAGTGAAAATGCTAGGCATAGCAGAAACAGATTCAACATGGCATCTTTACAAGCTTGATTAACTCACTAAAAGGCATGTCATGGCATGGAACAAAATCTAGCATAAAGTAGACATGAAAATGAAGCTATCCATGTGCAAAGCAACCTCATCGCATGCTTAAATTAAATCACATGAAAATGACAAAACAACATCATGACATAAAATGACATGATTATGAACTTGCTCAAATGCAGAAACAAATGCTACCACTAGATTGGTGGGATTTTTCTACCCCAAAAACATATATAATATGTTGGGGTTGCTGTAGAAAAATCTCCACATTTATGCAAAACTAAATACAACCTAAAAATGGTAACCTCAGCATATGCCAAATCTGGCATGTTCCGAATTTGGAATAAACAGAAAACGTGAGGGAAGCTAGATGCACCCAGACTGTACCCAGCCATTAGACAAACTGGTAGGGCCGTGGGCCACGTGGCTGGGTGTGTGTATGACCGGTGGGGCCAAGGCGTCAGTGTTACAATGAAAAAAAGAAAAAAAAATTGTCGAAAGCTTGATCCTCGTAAGCGTTCTCAACAGGCTCCTCGTTCACGTACTCGTCTCCCAGCTCTACCCAAAGCAAGAACACAAGCAAAGGGGACAACCATCAATCACGATGCAATGCGCAAGCAACATGATGCAAAGGATGGCATGATATGCGAGATGTGATATGCAATGCATATGCGTTCTCCGGAAGGGAAAAGATGAACAAGGCACCAACTTGGCAAACCAAGTATGCCGCTGGAAAGATGAGATGATTTCGGTCGAAATCGATATAAGGATCACCGGAAACGGATGCGCGGTTTGCAAATGGCAAGCAAGACAAGATATGATGCAAACTGCTTAAAACAGCAACGTGGCCACTTGGATGCAAAGTATAACTATGCTACAGCACCCAAACATGTGAACAAAAATCATGGAAGTGATGTACAGTAGATGTTATACAAAACATGAACACTGAGCTAAATCTATAAACCACTAGAGCATGACTAAAACAGCATGGAAATTTTGCAAAAGATAACAGTTTCACAGACTTGGTGAAAATGCTAGGCATAGCAGGAACAGATTCAACATGGCATCTTTACAAGCTTGATTAACTCACTAAAAGGCATGTCATGGCATGGAACAAAATCTAGCATAAAGTAGACATGAAAATGAACCTATCCATGTGCAAAGCAACCTCATGGCATGCTTAAATTAAATCACATGAAAATGACAAAACAACATCATGACATAAAATGACATGATTATGAACTTGCTCAAATGCAGAAACAAATGCTACCACTAGATTGGTGGGATTTTTCTACCCCAAAAACATATATAATATGTTGGGGTTGCTGTAGAAAAATCTCCACATTTATGCAAAACTAAATACAACCTAAAAATGGTAACCTCAGCATATGCCAAATCTGGCATGTTCCGAATTTGGAATAAAACAGAAAACGTGAGGGAAGCTAGATGCACCCAGACTGTACCCAGCCATTAGACAAACTGGTAGGGCCGTGGGCCACGTGGCTGGGTGTGTGTATGACCGGTGGGGCCAAGGCGTCAGTGTTATAATGAAATAAAGAAAAAAATTTGTCGAAAGCTTGATCCTCGTAAGTGTTCTCAACAGGCTCCTCGTTCATGTACTCGTCTCCCAGCTCTACCCAAAGCAAGAACACAAGCAAAGGGGACAACCATCAATCACGATGCAATGCGCAAGCAACATGATGCAAAGGATGGCATGATATGCGAGATGTGATATGCAATGCATATGCGTGCTCCGGAAGGGAAAAGATGAACAAGGCACCAACTTGGCAAACCAAGTATGCCGCTGGAAAGATGAGATGATTTCGGTCGAAATCGATATAAGGATCACCGGAAACGGATGCGCGGTTTGCAAATGGCAAGCAAGACAAGATATGATGCAAACTGCTTAAAACAGCAACGTGGCCACTTGGATGCAAACTATAACTATGCTACATCACCCAAACATGTGAACAAAAAGCATGGAAGTGATGTACAGGAGATGTTATACAAAACATGAACACTGAGCAAAATCTATAAACCACTAGAGCATGACTAAAACAGCATGGAAATTTTGCAAAAGATAACAGTTTCACAGACTTAGTGAAAATGCTAGGCATAGCAGAAACAGATTCAACGTGGCTTCTTTACAAGCTTGATTAACTCACTAAAAGGCATGTCATGGCATGGAGCAAAATCTAGCATAAAGTAGACATGAAAATGAAGCTATCCATGTGCAAAGCAACCTCATGGCATGCTTAAATTAAATCGCATGAAAATGACAAAACAACATCATGACATAAAATGACATGATTATGAACTTGCTCAAATGCAGAAACTAATGCTACCACTAGATTGGTGGGATTTTTCTACCCCAAAAACATATATAATATGTTGGGGTTGCTGTAGAAAAATCTCCACATTTATGCAAAATTAAATACAACCTAAAAATGGTAACCTCAGCATATGCCAAATCTGGCATGTTCCGAATTTGGAATAAAACAGAAAACGTGAGGGAAGTTAGATGCACCCAGACTGTACCCAGCCATTAGACAAACTGGTAGGGCCGTGGGCCATGTGGCTGGGTGTGTGTATGACAGGTGGGGCCAAGGCGTCAGTGTTACAATGAAAAAAAGAAAAAAAATATCGAAAGCTTGATCCTCGTAAGCGTTCTCAACAGGCTCCTTGTTCACGTACTCGTCTCCCAGATCTACCCAAAGCAAGAACACAAGCAAATGGGACAACCATCAATCACGATGCAATGCGCAAGCAACATGATGCAAAGGATGGCATGATATGCGAGATGTGATATGCAATGCATATGCGTGCTTCGGAAGGGAAAAGATGAACAAGGCACCAACTTGGCAAACCAAGTATGCCGCTGGAAAGATGAGATGATTTCGGTCGAAATCGATATAAGTATCACCGGAAACGGATGCGCGGTCTGCAAATGGCAAGCAAGACAAGATATGATGCAAACTGCTTAAAACAGCAACGTGGCCACTTGGATGCAAAGTATAACTATGCTATAGCACCCAAACATGTGAACAAAAAGCATGGAAGTGATGTACAGGAGATGTTATACAAAACATGAACATCGAGCTAAATCTTTAAACCACTAGAGCATGACTAAAACAGCATGGAAATTTTGCAAAAGATAACAGTTTCACAGACTTGGTGAAAATGCTAGGCATAGCAGAAACAGATTCAACATGGCATCTTTACAAGCTTGATTAACTCACTAAAAGGCATGTCATGGCATGGAACAAAATCTAGCATAAAGTAGACATGAAAATGAAGCTATCCATGTGCAAAGCAACCTCATGGCATGCTTAAATTAAATCACATGAAAATGACAAAACAACATCATGACATAAAATGACATGATTATGAACTTGCTCAAATGCAGAAACTAATGCTACCACTAGATTGGTGGGATTTTTCTACCCCAAAAACATATATAATATGTTGGGGTTGCTGTAGAAAAATCTCCACATTTATGCAAAACTAAATACAACCTAAAAATGGTAACCTCAGCATATGCCAAATCTGGCATGTTCCGAATTTGGAATAAAACAGAAAACATGAGGGAAGCTAGATGCACCCAGACTGTACCCAGCCATTAGACAAACTGGTAGGGCCGTGGGCCACGTGGCTGGGTGTGTGTATGACCGGTGGGGCCAAGGCGTCAGTGTTACAATGAAAAAAAGAAAAAAAAATTGTCGAAAGGTTGATCCTCGTAAGCGTTCTCAACAGGCTCCTCGTTCACGTACTCGTCTCCCAGCTCTACCCAAAGCAAGAACACAAGAAAAGGGGACAACCATCAATCACGATGCAATGTGCAAGCAACATGATGCAAAGGATGGCATGATATGCGAGATGTGATATGCAATGCATATGCGTGCTCCGGAAGGGAAAAGATGAACAAGGCACCAACTTGGCAAACCAAGTATGCCGCTGGAAAGAAGAGATGATTTCGCTCGAAATCGATATAAGGATCACCGGAAACGGATGCGCGGTTTGCAAATGGCAAGCAAGACAAGATATGATGCAAACTGCTTAAAACAGCAACGTTGCCACTTGGATGCAAAGTATAACTATGCTACAGCACCCAAACATGTGAACAAAAAGCATGGAAGTGATGTACAGGAGATGTTATACAAAACATGAACACCGAGCTAAATCTATAAACCACTAGAGCATGACTAAAACAGCATGGAAATTTTGCAAAAGATAACAGTTTCACAGACTTAGTGAAAATGCTAGGCATAGGAGAAACAGATTCAACATGGCATCTTTACAAGCTTGATTAACTCACTAAAAGGCATGTCATGGCATGGAACAAAATCTAGCATAAAGTAGACATGAAAGTGAAGCTATCCATGTGCAAAGCAACCTCATGGCATGCTTAAATTAAATCACATGAAAATGACAAAACAACATCATGACATAAAATGACATGATTATGATCTTGCTCAAATGCAGAAACTAATGCTACCACTAGATTGGTGGGATTTTTCTACACTACAAGAAATATGTCAACTTGTGACCTCCACTATTGGTCGCTGAAAGGTCACAAATTTCCATTTACGACCTTTTTGTGACCAAAAACAGAAGGTTAAAAGCTGGCGGTCGTAAACTGACTATAGCGACCTTTCTTCTGGAATGGTCAAAGACGTTTACGACCAAAATATTCCTACTGTGGCGTTTTGGTCACTAGCAACCTCCCCCAGGCCACGTAGGCATCCAGCGTGGCAAGCTGACGTGGCACAAGATTCAGCCCGGTCCAATTCGATTTTCTACATGGGCCTAGCCCAACAATTCGGCCTATTTGTGTTTTTTTTCTGTGTGTCAATTTTTGGTTGGGTTCATGGGCCAAGCCCAATATTGCAGCCTTTTTATTGTTGGGTTGTGGCCTTTTTGTCTAAACGAATTTAGTTTTTCTTTTTCTTCCAAAAGAAGGGTCCACTAGTCAGATGGGTCCCAGTTGTCAGGTTCTATATTTCATACATTATTTAGATTTTCGGAGACAAAAACACACATGATACTTAAATAAGAGCAACCAGATCACATAATACAAGCTCTATCCATTCCAATACAGAAGACCATACTACTTCACAAGCTCTACAAGTGTAACAAGCTCTACAATTGTAATACTAACAAACTCTACAAGTTCTTAGATTCAGACTCCTAACAAGCTCTACTAGATGAACAACATGCCGGACTCGCTCGACGACCATAGTCAGGGCTGGGAACAAACAAAACAACAACATGGCTTCCACTGTCATCCTGTTACATGAATCAGAGAAGAATTAGAATAACTGGGGAAAATATATGTCGTAGCTAACAAAGTAAGAAACAATAGTTAACAAGTCTGAGTCATAGAAGCTAGAAGTGTCTCTTCAGAGAGACGAGAACTTAGAATTGATGCATGGATCTTATTCTAAATAGCATAAACACCATGGCAATAACAAATTAACAGTAACAAGATTAGTGTTAGCAGAATTAAGTACAAGGCAATCACGGGTACCAATCCAGTGCAAGTTAATAGAGAAAATATGTCAAAGTTACTCAGATTTACTAATGTGTTTTTCATACTACCAAATTGAAGGTAAAAGATGTGTACTGATTCAACACTGCAGACTGATTTCTGAAAGCTTTACCAAAACATTGTCTAGTCGCTTGGTGCTAAAGCGATAGATGTTGAACACTAACTGCCAGCGATAGTAACAACCAGCAGGTACTAACCAACAACAGACATTTAAGTATCATTAACATTTATTCATCAGTTTGACACCAACAACAGCAGAGATTAGAGTCATATGACAACGAAAACAACAACAAAAGTAGTTTGACAGTAGCAGCAGCAGAAATAGTTTCAAGTAGTCTTTTCTGATGGATGTAAAACTTGAGAATCTAGTATACCATAGTAGAACTAATTTTCATATGCAGCATAATTTCAACCACCCAACTTAATTCTAGCCCTCCATTCTGAAGGATCTACTACTGAACCATGCAGAACAAACAACAACAAAAAATAACAGCATTTCGAACAGTATAAACAGAGAGCTGCCATGCCAATAAACTAATAATAAAATTATGTGATAGATAAGAGAAAAACAGGACTGCAACACAGAATCGACAGCAGCTGCTACATCTAATTTAAATAAGACCAGATCTACAACATGCTCAGCAGCAGGTGGTGCTTGGCCTCCAGGTACCCCATGCCCTCGCCCGTCGGCAGCTGGTTCTTCCTCACCTATAACAATACACAGGCAGTCAAGCACACAAGAAAACGAACAGAATGCTTAGTTTTGTGGATACTGCTACTCAATGCTTAAATGCTGCCTTATTCTTACACAAGTGAACTTATCATAGATCGTGAAGCAGGCGGAGCTGGGATTTCACTTTTTCTCTGGAACTAATAGCACATGCTAACAATATTATAAACGTTGCTTCACGGCGTAAGTGATTCTCTTTAGTGTGCGGAAGCGACAACAAACAAATCAATACTGGATGCAGCAACCAACTGCCAGAAGACCATAGCTTTCAAGGAGAGAGTCGACTTGTACGTGCACAAAACGTAGCAGTCATTAGATTACATTACAGCTTTTGGCAGTAAACTAGTGTTGCATAGTATGGCCCATCAGGATTTACAGAAGGACCTGAGAATATACTTATATATATATATATATATCAGCCATGTCAAATTTGGGGTTTGGACAAAGAAATAAAATCATTGTGCATCAATCTGATCTATAAAACAAGCAAAAGATAATGCAATCTTCAGATACCAACCCATGTATGTAAAACGAGTAGTCAAAGCGATTCGCCACTGTCAAACCATGGATATGGTATTCTGAAAGAGAATCAACCTCATCTATAAAACGATCAGCGGAAGGAATAGGTCTTTGAAAAGTTGTGGATTAACTAAAGATTTCTGCTCCCTACTGTAACGAAGTCAGTAAGAGTTGTAGGTGGTCCTTACGTTGCGAGGAAGAAGAATGCGATGTTCTCCTTCTTGAGCTTCTCATCGTACTCCTCGTCCTCGGCGGCGTAGTCATCCTGAATCCCGACAAATCAATCGTGTGAGCCGAGGGGAGGGGGGAGGAGGTTTGAAAAGAAGCAGCGTCGGCGGCGAGGTTCGTACCAGATCGAGCACCTTAATGGCCTTGTCGTAGCGCGCCTTGGCCTCCTCCACGAGCGCCTGGCGGCAGGAGCATAGAAGGGAGAGCTTATTAGGCACCTTGCACAAGACAGACAGACGAGCGGGAGCAGCGCGGGGGAGGAGGAGTGTGCGTGTACCTTGGCGAATCCCTCGGCGGTGCCGGTCTGCGTACCGAAGAAGAGGGCGACCCGCTGGCGGCCATCGTCGGGGTCGGGCTCCTGGTCCTTCTTCGCCGCGGCGGCAGCGCGGCCAGCCACTGCAGGATCGCGGTGCGCGGGGTGGGGGAGGGGAAGGGGGTGGGGGAGGGGCTGCTAGGGTTGCGGCGTGGTAGAGGGAGAGGTGCGCGGTGAGGGCATCGACGAGCTGCCGCGCGGTGCGCGGCGACACGAGGGCGGCGGCCATGGTCGGAGCCGCGGGGGAAATGGGGAGGAGCCACCGCGGGGGGAGCGTGCGCGAGCGGGAGAGGATGAGGGGGGAGAGTGAGGCCGGTGGCGAGATTGGATCTGGGGAGGGGATAGGGTTTGGGTGGTTGGAGGGGATGAGGGGGGAGAAGGGGGCGGCGACGATGGATCTGGGGAGGGGATAGGGTTTGGGTGGTTGGGCTGCCCCGGTGGTGGGGGTTCTTTTTGTTTCTTTCTATTTTTTTCATTAGATAAATGGGATGGATGGATGGATGGATGGATGCCATGTCATCGATCCATGGCACAAACATTTCAACCAATAAGAACAAAGCTTATGTAATTGTGTTTTTCTATTTGTTTCTCTTGTATTTTTTGCATCATCCCGGGCGGCTGCTCGTCCGGGACCCAGCCGAGGCGAGTGGGTTGCTCAGGCCCACGCCATGTGGTTGGGGGAAGCCATGGCGCGGCCGTCCCCTTGTTCGAGTTGCTGATGGAGGGGCCACGCCGTGCCGGATCCAACGCCTGCTGGCCTCGACGTTGCCGGATGTGGCAGACCGGCGGCGAGGGGAGAGGTGGGTGGCGGAGAGGGAGGCGGCGGCGAGGGGAGAGGTGTGGCAGAGAGAGGGGGATCTGGATCGGGGGCGGAGTGGGAGTGCGGCGTCGCCATCGATTCGATCTGAATCTGGGGAGTGGGAGTTAGGGTCTGGGAGGTAGGAGCGGAGGGAGTTACAGTGGTGTGGGATCGATGGATGAATGTGTGCCATGTCATCGATCCATGGCACACACCTTTCCACCAATGAGAATTTAAGTTTATTTTTTGAGTGTAGAAATGGTTTTTTTAAGAACATATGAAATCTTGATGGAAAATTGGATCATATTTTGTGAAAATGCTCCAATATTGTGCACATGTGTGTATATTGGGATGGGGGTTTTATCTCTTTGCACAAAAAATCATTTTTCAATTTTCGGAGTGGCAATAATCGGGTTTTTTGTGAACGACCTAGCAAATAGTTGTTGTAAAATTGGACCAAATAAATTTTCTAAAATACTAGGCCATATCTAATGCACAATTGACCAAATAGTTGGGTGTCAAAAGTTTCGACCCACCTCTGTTGAAAAAGACAAATTTCCGCCTATTTAGCTGGAAGCGGGTCAAATTTGAACTGCAGCTGCCTCATAGTTTGCTATTTATTTGTTCCAAAAATCATTTCTAGGTACATAAGTATCTATTTAATCAGAGAAACACCAAAAAAATTCCAAGATTCAACCACTAGCTGGGAACGGTCATTCCCGCCGTTTTGACTGCATTTTGAAACGGGCATAAAAAATTCAAAAAAAATCAAAAAATTGGGAAACCTTCGCATTGTGTCATTATATGTGGCCAAGTTTCCAGGAAAAACAATAAATTTGTAATACGACAATTATTTTAAAAAAGTGTTCTCAGAAATGAGCTATCACGCGTGAAGATTCAGGGTTTTCAAGTTAAATGATCAATCTTATGGCCACATTCGTGGCATAGTTTGTTCAAATGATCTCATATTGTGCACAAGGGTGCATATTGGAATGGAAAACAATGTTGCCTAAGGAAGTTTTCATTTTCTTTGGACGAAAAAACCATTTTTCATTTTCCGAGTGCCAGAAAGGAGGTTTTTTTGTGAAGGAACTATCAAATAATTGTTGCAAAATTGGACCAAATCATTTTTCTAAAATACTAGGACATATTTAATGCACAATTGACTAAATGGTTGGGTGTAAAAAGTTTTTATCCACCTCTCGTGAAAAAAAACAAATTTCCGCCGATTCAGCTGGAAGCGGGTCAAATTTGAACTGCAGCTGCCTCATAGTTTGCTATTTATTTTTTCCAAAAATCATTTCTAGGTACATAAGTATCTATTTAATCAAAGAAACACCAAAAAAATTCCAGGATTCAACCACTAGCTAGGAACGGTCATTCCCGCCGTTTTGACCGCATTTTGAAACGGGCATAAAAAATTCAAAAAAAATAAAAAAATTGGGAAACCATCGCATTGTGTCATTATATGTGGCCAAGTTCCCAGGAAAAATAATAAACTTGTAATACGGCAATTATTTAAAAAAGTGTTCTCAGAAATGAGCTATCATCTCTGAAGATTCATGGCTTTCAAGCCAAATGATCAATCTTATGGCCACATTCGTGGCATAGTTGTTCAAATGATCTCATATTGTGCACAAGGGTGCATATTGGAATGGCAAACAATGTTGCCTAAGGAAGTTTTCATTTTCTTTGGACGAAAAAACCATTTTTCATTTTCCGAGTGCCTGAAAGGAGGGTTTTTTTGTGAAGGAACTACCAAATAATTGTTGCAAAATTGGACCAAATCAATTTTCTAAAATAATAGGACATATTTAATGCACAATTGACAAAATGGTTGGGTGCAAAAAGTTTTTATCCACCTCTCGTGAAAAAGACAAATTCCCGCCGATTCAGCTGGAAGCGGGTCAAATTTGAACTGCAGCTTCCTCATATTTTGCTATTTATTTTTTCCAAAAATCATTTCTAGTTACATAAGTACCTATTTAATCATAAATACATGGTTTGGTGGCGATACGTCGAGGTTTGGGCGGTGGCCGAGGGCCCCAACTCTAGAGCGCGTAAGCTCGCATGCCCGCCGCGTGGTCACCGCGTGACCATGGCGTTGCCATGTGTTCTGGGTGGCCTATACATGTCTAGTGGGTTGGGCACTCCCCATGTAGGTGCTAGGAAGAAAATTACAACATAAGATTCTCACGAGGAGACCGATCGGTGCTCAAATATGAATTAGCAGCCAAGTGTTTGATTAGCGGTACAGGAAATGTACATGGCTAATGGGCGTGAGTTTTGGCTGAGGATGATCAGTTACTAAGAAGACCGTCTTCACAAATTTTCAGCTCAAAAGGAGGAGCCTAGCTGGTACTTGCTTTGCAAACCACCACACTGGACATAAATACGAATGTTGAAGCTCGGCTCAAAATAATGAATGGATTGAGCTGGCATTTGGTGGAGGATGGTTATTTGGGCATAGGAAAGCACTGTAGAAAATGGATACTATTTGGACATGCCAAAGTGGTACTTCCTTCACAAACTGTTACTCTGAACAGAATAGGAAAATGAATATTTTTGAATTATTTTTGAACTAGGCAAGGAAGGTTTTTACATATTTGACGAAGATATGACCCAAAGAGTTTATGAGATTTTTTTGGGAATTTTGGGAATGACAGAAATATAGGTTGCTTCACAACCTAGGGCAAAAACTGCCACATGGACATGCCACATAGGCAAAACTGATGAGGTGGCGCCTAGTCATAGCAACCCACCACAATTTACAAGGCTATGACCATCTATATTGGTCGTTAACAACTAGAAATAAGGCAGCGGACTAGCGCTGTTTGCTTTATGACCTTTTCGTGTGAGGAAATTACGACCTTTCTAACCAAAATGGTCGCAATGGTTTAGGGTTTGGAGCCCCCCGAACAGCTTTTGACCAATTGGTCTAAAATGGTCATAAACTTATGACCAATTCTTTGAGGATCACTGATAGAAGGTCATAAGTTGACATATTTCTTGTAGTGCTACCCCAAAAACATATATAATATGTTGGGGTTGCTGTAGAAAAATCTCCACATTTATGCAAAACTAAATACAACCTAAAAATGGTAACCTCAGCATATGCCAAATCTGGCATGTTCCGAATTTGGAATAAAACAGAAAACGTGAGGGAAGCTAGATGCACCCAGACTGTACCCAGCCATTAGACAAACTGGTAGGGCCGTGGGCCACGTGGCTGGGTGTGTGTATGACCGGTGGGGCCAAGGCGTCAGTGTTACAATGAAAAAAAAATTGTCGAAAGCTTGATCCTCGTAAGCGTTCTCAACAGGCTCCTCGTTCACGTACTCGTCTCCCAGCTCTACCCAAAGCAAGAACACAAGCAAAGGGGACAACCATCAATCACGATGCAATGCACAAGTAACATGATGCAAAGGATGGCATGATATGCGAGATGTGATATGCAATGCATATGCGTGCTCCGGAAGGGAAAAGATGAACAAGGCACCAACTTGGCAAACCAAGTATGCCGCTGGAAAGATGAGATGATTTCGGTCGAAATCGATATAAGGATCACCGGAAACGGATGCGCGGTTTGCAAATGGCAAGCAAGACAAGATATGATGCAAACTGCTTAAAACAGCAACGTGGCCACTTGGATGCAAAGTATAACTATGCTACAGCACCCAAACATGTGAACAAAAAGCATGGAAGTGATGTACAGGAGATGTTATACAAAACATGAACACCGAGCTAAATCTATAAACCACTAGAGCATGACTAAAACAGCATGGAAATTTTGCAAAAGATAACAGTTTCACAGACTTGGTGAAAATGCTAGGCATAGCAGGAACAGATTCAACATGGCATCTTTACAAGCTTGATTAACTCACTAAAAGGCATGTCATGGCATGGAACAAAATCTAGCATAAAGTAGACATGAAAATGAACCTATCCATGTGCAAAGCAACCTCATGGCATGCTTAAATTAAATCACATGAAAATGACAAAACAACATCATGACATAAAATGACATGATTATGAACTTGCTCAAATGCAGAAACAAATGCTACCACTAGATTGGTGGGATTTTTCTACCCCAAAAACATATATAATATGTTGGGGTTGCTGTAGAAAAATCTCCACATTTATGCAAAACTAAATACAACCTAAAAATGGTAACCTCAGCATATGCCAAATCTGGCATGTTCCGAATTTGGAATAAAACAGAAAACGTGAGGGAAGCTAGATGCACCCAGACTGTACCCAGCCATTAGACAAACTGGTAGGGCCGTGGGCCACGTGGCTGGGTGTGTGTATGACCGGTGGGGCCAAGGCGTCAGTGTTACAATGAAATAAAGAAAAAAATTTGTCGAAAGCTTGATCCTCGTAAGCGTTCTCAACAGGCTCCTCGTTCATGTACTCGTCTCCCAGCTCTACCCAAAGCAAGAACACAAGCAAAGGGGACAACCATCAATCACGATGCAATGCGCAAGCAACATGATGCAAAGGATGGCATGATATGCGAGATGTGATATGCAATGCATATGCGTGTTCCGGAAGGGAAAAGATGAACAAGGCACCAACTTGGCAAACCAAGTATGCCGCTGGAAAGATGAGATGATTTCGGTCGAAATCGATATAAGGATCACCGGAAACGGATGCGCGGTTTGCAAATGGCAAGCAAGACAAGATATGATGCAAACTGCTTAAAACAGCAACGTGGCCACTTGGATGCAAAGTATAACTATGCTACAACACCCAAACATATGAACAAAAAGCATGGAAGTGATGTACAGGAGATGTTATACAAAACATGAACACCGAGCTAAATCTATAAACCACTAGAGCATGACTAAAACAGCATGGAAATTTTGCAAAAGATAACAATTTCACAGACTTAGTGAAAATGCTAGGCATAGCAGAAACAGATTCAACATGGCATCTTTACAAGCTTGATTAACTCACTAAAAGGCATGTCATGGCATGGAACAAAATCTAGCATAAAGTAGACATGAAAATGAAGCTATCCATGTGCAAAGCAACCTCATGGCATGCTTAAATTAAATCACATGAAAATGACAAAACAACATCATGACATAAAATGACATGATTATGAACTTGCTCAAATGCAGAAACAAATGCTACCACTAGATTGGTGGGATTTTTCTACCCCACCAACATATATAATATGTTGGGGTTGCTGTAGAAAAATCTCCACATTTATGCAAAACTAAATACAACCTAAAAATGGTAACCTCAGCATATGCCAAATCTGGCATGTTCCGAATTTGGAATAAAACAGAAAACGTGAGGGAAGCTAGATGCACCCAGACTGTACCCAGCCATTAGACAAACTGGTAGGGCCGTGGGCCACGTGGCTGGGTGTGTGTATGACCGGTGGGGCCAAGGCGTCAGTGTTACAATGAAAAAAAGAAAAAAATTTGTCGAAAGCTTGATCCTCGTAAGCGTTCTCAACAGGCTCCTCGTTCACGTACTCGTCTCCCAGCTCTACCCAAAGCAAGAACACAAGCAAAGGGGACAACCATCAATCACGATGCAATGCGCAAGCAACATGATGCAAAGGATGGCATGATATGCGAGATGTGATATGCAATGCATATGCGTGCTCCGGAAGGGAAAAGATGAACAAGGCACCAACTTGGCAAACCAAGTATGCCGCTGGAAAGATGAGATGATTTCGGTCGAAATCGATATAAGGATCACCGGAAACGGATGCGCGGTTTGCAAATGGCAAGCAAGACAAGATATGATGCAAACTGCTTAAAACAGCAACGTGGCCACTTGGATGCAAAGTATAACTATGCTACAGCACCCAAACATGTGAACAAAAATCATGGAAGTGATGTACAGTAGATGTTATACAAAACATGAACACTGAGCTAAATCTATAAACCACTAGAGCATGACTAAAACAGCATGGAAATTTTGCAAAAGATAACAGTTTCACAGACTTGGTGAAAATGCTAGGCATAGCAGGAACAGATTCAACATGGCATCTTTACAAGCTTGATTAACTCACTAAAAGGCATGTCATGGCATGGAACAAAATCTAGCATAAAGTAGACATGAAAATGAACCTATCCATGTGCAAAGCAACCTCATGGCATGCTTAAATTAAATCACATGAAAATGACAAAACAACATCATGACATAAAATGACATGATTATGAACTTGCTCAAATGCAGAAACAAATGCTACCACTAGATTGGTGGGATTTTTCTACCCCAAAAACATATATAATATGTTGGGGTTGCTGTAGAAAAATCTCCACATTTATGCAAAACTAAATACAACCTAAAAATGGTAACCTCAGCATATGCCAAATCGGGCATGTTCCGAATTTGGAATAAAACAGAAAACGTGAGGGAAGCTAGATGCACCCAGACTGTACCCAGCCATTAGACAAACTGGTAGGGCCGTGGGCCACGTGGCTGGGTGTGTGTATGACCGGTGGGGCCAAGGCGTCAGTGTTATAATGAAATAAAGAAAAAAATTTGTCGAAAGCTTGATCCTCGTAAGTGTTCTCAACAGGCTCCTCGTTCATGTACTCGTCTCCCAGCTCTACCCAAAGCAAGAACACAAGCAAAGGGGACAACCATCAATCACGATGCAATGCGCAAGCAACATGATGCAAAGGACATGATATGCGAGATGTGATATGCAATGCATATGCGTGTTCCGGAAGGGAAAAGATGAACAAGGCACCAACTTGGCAAACCAAGTATGCCGCTGGAAAGATGAGATGATTTCGGTCGAAATCGATATAAGGATCACCGGAAACGGATGCGCGGTTTGCAAATGGCAAGCAAGACAAGATATGATGCAAACTGCTTAAAACAGCAACGTGGCCACTTGGATGCAAAGTATAACTATGCTACAACACCCAAACATGTGAACAAAAAGCATGGAAGTGATGTACAGGAGATGTTATACAAAACATGAACACCGAGCTAAATCTATAAACCACTAGAGCATGACTAAAACAGCATGGAAATTTTGCAAAAGATAACAGTTTCACAGACTTAGTGAAAATGCTAGGCATAGCAGAAACAGATTCAACATGGCATCTTTAAAAGCTTGATTAACTCACTAAAAGGCATGTCATGGCATGGAACAAAATCTAGCATAAAGTAGACATGAAAATGAAGCTATCCATGTGCAAAGCAACCTCATGGCATGCTTAAATTAAATCACATGAAAATGACAAAACAACATCATGACATAAAATGACATGATTATGAACTTGCTCAAATGCAGAAACAAATGCTACCACTAGATTGGGGGGATTTTTCTACCCCAAAAACATATATAATATGTTGGGGTTGCTGTAGAAAAATCTCCACATTTATGCAAAACTAAATACAACCTAAAAATGGTAACCTCAGCATATGCCAAATCTGGCATGTTCCGAATTTGGAATAAAACAGAAAACGTGAGGGAAGCTAGATGCACCCAGACTGTACCCAGCCATTAGACAAACTGGTAGGGCCGTGGGCCACGTGGCTGGGTGTGTGTATGACCGGTGGGGCCAAGGCGTCAGTGTTACAATGAAATAAAGAAAAAAATTTGTCGAAAGCTTGATTCTCGTAAGCGTTCTCAACAGGCTCCTCGTTCATGTACTCGTCTCCCAGCTCTACCCAAAGCAAGAACACAAGCAAAGGGGACAACCATCAATCACGATGCAATGCGCAAGCAACATGATGCAAAGGACATGATATGCGAGATGTGATATGCAATGCATATGCGTGTTCCGGAAGGGAAAAGATGAACAAGGCACCAACTTGGCAAACCAAGTATGCCGCTGGAAAGATGAGATGATTTCGGTCGAAATCGATATAAGGATCACCGGAAACGGATGCGCGGTTTGCAAATGGCAAGCAAGACAAGATATGATGCAAACTGCTTAAAACAGCAACGTGGCCACTTGGATGCAAAGTATAACTATGCTACAACACCCAAACATGTGAACAAAAAGGATGCAAAGTATAACTATGCTACAACACCCAAACATGTGAACAAAAAGCATGGAAGTGATGTACAGGAGATGTTATACAAAACATGAACACCGAGCTAAATCTATAAACCACTAGAGCATGACTAAAACAGCATGGAAATTTTGCAAAAGATAACAGTTTCACAGACTTAGTGAAAATGCTAGGCATAGCAGAAACAGATTCAACATGGCATCTTTAAAAGCTTGATTAACTCACTAAAAGGCATGTCATGGCATGGAACAAAATCTAGCATAAAGTAGACATGAAAATGAAGCTATCCATGTGCAAAGCAACCTCATGGCATGCTTAAATTAAATCACATGAAAATGACAAAACAACATCATGACATAAAATGACATGATTATGAACTTGCTCAAATGCAGAAACAAATGCTACCACTAGATTGGTGGGATTTTTCTACCCCAAAAACATATATAATATGTTGGGGTTGCTGTAGAAAAATCTCCACATTTATGCAAAACTAAATACAACCTAAAAATGGTAACCTCAGCATATGCCAAATCTGGCATGTTCCAAATTTGGAATAAAACAGAAAACGTGAGGGAAGCTAGATGCACCCAGACTGTACCCAGCCATTAGACAAACTGGTAGGGCCGTGGGCCACGTGGCTGGGTGTGTGTATGACCGGTGGGGCCAAGGCGTCAGTGTTACAATGAAAAAAAGAAAAAAAATTGTCGAAAGCTTGATCCTCGTAAGCGTTCTCAACAGGCTCCTCGTTCACGTACTCGTCTCCCAGCTCTACCCAAAGCAAGAACACAAGCAAAGGGGACAACCATCAATCACGATGCAATGCGCAAGCAACATGATTCAAAGGATGGCATGATATGCGAGATGTGATATGCAATGCATATGCGTGCTCCGGAAGGGAAAAGATGAACAAGGCACCAACTTGGCAAACCAAGTATGCCGCTGGAAAGATGAGATGATTTCGGTCGAAATCGATATAAGGATCACCGGAAACAGATGCGCGGTTTGCAAATGGCAAGCAAGACAAGATATGATGCAAACTGCTTAAAACAGCAACGTGGCCACTTGGATGCAAAGTATAACTATGCTACAGCACCCAAACATGTGAACAAAAAGCATGGAAGTGATGTACAGTAGATGTTATACAAAACATGAACACTGAGCTAAATCTATAAACCACTAGAGCATGACTAAAACAGCATGGAAATTTTGCAAAAGATAACAGTTTCACAGACTTGGTGAAAATGCTAGGCATAGCAGGAACAGATTCAACATGGCATCTTTACAAGCTTGATTAACTCACTAAAAGGCATGTCATGGCATGGAACAAAATCTAGCATAAAGTAGACATGAAAATGAACCTATCCATGTGCAAAGCAACCTCATGGCATGCTTAAATTAAATCACATGAAAATGACAAAACAACATCATGACATAAAATGACGTGATTATGAACTTGCTCAAATGCAGAAACAAATGCTACCACTAGATTGGTGGGATTTTTCTACCCCAAAAACATATATAATATGTTGGGGTTGCTGTAGAAAAATCTCCACATTTATGCAAAACTAAATACAACCTAAAAATGGTAACCTCAGCATATGCCAAATCGGGCATGTTCCGAATTTGGAATAAAACAGAAAACGTGAGGGAAGCTAGATGCACCCAGACTGTACCCAGCCATTAGACAAACTGGTAGGGCCGTGGGCCACGTGGCTGGGTGTGTGTATGACCGGTGGGGCCAAGGCGTCAGTGTTATAATGAAATAAAGAAAAAAATTTGTCGAAAGCTTGATCCTCGTAAGTGTTCTCAACAGGCTCCTCGTTCATGTACTCGTCTCCCAGCTCTACCCAAAGCAAGAACACAAGCAAAGGGGACAACCATCAATCACGATGCAATGCGCAAGCAACATGATGCAAAGGACATGATATGCGAGATGTGATATGCAATGCATATGCGTGTTCCGGAAGGGAAAAGATGAACAAGGCACCAACTTGGCAAACCAAGTATGCCGCTGGAAAGATGAGATGATTTCGGTCGAAATCGATATAAGGATCACCGGAAACGGATGCGCGGTTTGCAAATGGCAAGCAAGACAAGATATGATGCAAACTGCTTAAAACAGCAACGTGGCCACTTGGATGCAAAGTATAACTATGCTACAACACCCAAACATGTGAACAAAAAGCATGGAAGTGATGTACAGGAGATGTTATACAAAACATGAACATCGAGCTAAATCTATAAACCACTAGAGCATGACTAAAACAGCATGGAAATTTTGCAAAAGATAACAGTTTCACAGACTTAGTGAAAATGCTAGGCATAGCAGAAACAGATTCAACATGGCATCTTTAAAAGCTTGATTAACTCACTAAAAGGCATGTCATGGCATGGAACAAAATCTAGCATAAAGTAGACATGAAAATGAAGCTATCCATGTGCAAAGCAACCTCATGGCATGCTTAAATTAAATCACATGAAAATGACAAAACAACATCATGACATAAAATGACATGATTATGAACTTGCTCAAATGCAGAAACAAATGCTACCACTAGATTGGGGGGATTTTTCTACCCCAAAAACATATATAATATGTTGGGGTTGCTGTAGAAAAATCTCCACATTTATGCAAAACTAAATACAACCTAAAAATGGTAACCTCAGCATATGCCAAATCTGGCATGTTCCGAATTTGGAATAAAACAGAAAACGTGAGGGAAGCTAGATGCACCCAGACTGTACCCAGCCATTAGACAAACTGGTAGGGCCGTGGGCCACGTGGCTGGGTGTGTGTATGACCGGTGGGGCCAAGGCGTCAGTGTTACAATGAAATAAAGAAAAAAATTTGTCGAAAGCTTGATTCTCGTAAGCGTTCTCAACAGGCTCCTCGTTCATGTACTCGTCTCCCAGCTCTACCCAAAGCAAGAACACAAGCAAAGGGGACAACCATCAATCACGATGCAATGCGCAAGCAACATGATGCAAAGGACATGATATGCGAGATGTGATATGCAATGCATATGCGTGTTCCGGAAGGGAAAAGATGAACAAGGCACCAACTTGGCAAACCAAGTATGCCGCTGGAAAGATGAGATGATTTCGGTCGAAATCGATATAAGGATCACCGGAAACGGATGCGCGGTTTGCAAATGGCAAGCAAGACAAGATATGATGCAAACTGCTTAAAACAGCAACGTGGCCACTTGGATGCAAAGTATAACTATGCTACAACACCCAAACATGTGAACAAAAAGCATGGAAGTGATGTACAGGAGATGTTATACAAAACATGAACACCGAGCTAAATCTATAAACCACTAGAGCATGACTAAAACAGCATGGAAATTTTGCAAAAGATAACAGTTTCACAGACTTAGTGAAAATGCTAGGCATAGCAGAAACAGATTCAACATGGCATCTTTAAAAGCTTGATTAACTCACTAAAAGGCATGTCATGGCATGGAACAAAATCTAGCATAAAGTAGACATGAAAATGAAGCTATCCATGTGCAAAGCAACCTCATGGCATGCTTAAATTAAATCACATGAAAATGACAAAACAACATCATGACATAAAATGACATGATTATGAACTTGCTCAAATGCAGAAACAAATGCTACCACTAGATTGGTGGGATTTTTCTACCCCAAAAACATATATAATATGTTGGGGTTGCTGTAGAAAAATCTCCACATTTATGCAAAACTAAATACAACCTAAAAATGGTAACCTCAGCATATGCCAAATCGGGCATGTTCCGAATTTGGAATAAAACAGAAAACGTGAGGGAAGCTAGATGCACCCAGACTGTACCCAGCCATTAGACAAACTGGTAGGGCCGTGGGCCACGTGGCTGGGTGTGTGTATGACCGGTGGGGCCAAGGCGTCAGTGTTATAATGAAATAAAGAAAAAAATTTGTCGAAAGCTTGATCCTCGTAAGTGTTCTCAACAGGCTCCTCGTTCATGTACTCGTCTCCCAGCTCTACCCAAAGCAAGAACACAAGCAAAGGGGACAACCATCAATCACGATGCAATGCGCAAGCAACATGATGCAAAGGACATGATATGCGAGATGTGATATGCAATGCATATGCGTGTTCCGGAAGGGAAAAGATGAACAAGGAACCAACTTGGCAAACCAAGTATGCCGCTGGAAAGATGAGATGATTTCGGTCGAAATCGATATAAGGATCACCGGAAACGGATGCGCGGTTTGCAAATGGCAAGCAAGACAAGATATGATGCAAACTGCTTAAAACAGCAACGTGGCCACTTGGATGCAAAGTATAACTGTGCTACAACACCCAAACATGTGAACAAAAAGCATGGAAGTGATGTACAGGAGATGTTATACAAAACATGAACACCGAGCTAAATCTATAAACCACTAGAGCATGACTAAAACAGCATGGAAATTTTGCAAAAGATAACAGTTTCACAGACTTAGTGAAAATGCTAGGCATAGCAGAAACAGATTCAACATGGCATCTTTAAAAGCTTGATTAACTCACTAAAAGGCATGTCATGGCATGGAACAAAATCTAGCATAAAGTAGACATGAAAATGAAGCTATCCATGTGCAAAGCAACCTCATGGCATGCTTAAATTAAATCACATGAAAATGACAAAACAACATCATGACATAAAATGACATGATTATGAACTTGCTCAAAAGCAGAAACAAATGCTACCACTAGATTGGGGGGATTTTTCTACCCCAAAAACATATATAATATGTTGGGGTTGCTGTAGAAAAATCTCCACATTTATGCAAAACTAAATACAACCTAAAAATGGTAACCTCAGCATATGCCAAATCTGGCATGTTCCGAATTTGGAATAAAACAGAAAACGTGAGGGAAGCTAGATGCACCCAGACTGTACCCAGCCATTAGACAAACTGGTAGGGCCGTGGGCCACGTGGCTGGGTGTGTGTATGACCGGTGGGGCCAAGGCGTCAGTGTTACAATGAAATAAAGAAAAAAATTTGTCGAAAGCTTGATTCTCGTAAGCGTTCTCAACAGGCTCCTCGTTCATGTACTCGTCTCCCAGCTCTACCCAAAGCAAGAACACAAGCAAAGGGGACAACCATCAATCACGATGCAATGCGCAAGCAACATGATGCAAAGGACATGATATGCGAGATGTGATATGCAATGCATATGCGTGTTCCGGAAGGGAAAAGATGAACAAGGCACCAACTTGGCAAACCAAGTATGCCGCTGGAAAGATGAGATGATTTCGGTCGAAATCGATATAAGGATCACCGGAAACGGATGCGCGGTTTGCAAATGGCAAGCAAGACAAGATATGATGCAAACTGCTTAAAACAGCAACGTGGCCACTTGGATGCAAAGTATAACTATGCTACAACACCCAAACATGTGAACAAAAAGCATGGAAGTGATGTACAGGAGATGTTATACAAAACATGAACACCGAGCTAAATCTATAAACCACTAGAGCATGACTAAAACAGCATGGAAATTTTGCAAAAGATAACAGTTTCACAGACTTAGTGAAAATGCTAGGCATAGCAGAAACAGATTCAACATGGCATCTTTAAAAGCTTGATTAACTCACTAAAAGGCATGTCATGGCATGGAACAAAATCTAGCATAAAGTAGACATGAAAATGAAGCTATCCATGTGCAAAGCAACCTCATGGCATGCTTAAATTAAATCACATGAAAATGACAAAACAACATCATGACATAAAATGACATGATTATGAACTTGCTCAAATGCAGAAACAAATGCTACCACTAGATTGGTGGGATTTTTCTACCCCAAAAACATATATAATATGTTGGGGTTGCTGTAGAAAAATCTCCACATTTATGCAAAACTAAATACAACCTAAAAATGGTAACCTCAGCATATGCCAAATCTGGCATGTTCCGAATTTGGAATAAAACAGAAAACGTGAGGGAAGCTAGATGCACCCAGACTGTACCCAGCCATTAGACAAACTGGTAGGGCCGTGGGCCACGTGGCTGGGTGTGTGTATGACCGGTGGGGCCAAGGCGTCAGTGTTACAATGAAAAAAAGAAAAAAAATTGTCGAAAGCTTGATCCTCGTAAGCGTTCTCAACAGGCTCCTCGTTCACGTACTCGTCTCCCAGCTCTACCCAAAGCAAGAACACAAGCAAAGGGGACAACCATCAATCACGATGCAATGCGCAAGCAACATGATGCAAAGGATGGCATGATATGCGAGATGTGATATGCAATGCATATGCGTGCTCCGGAAGGGAAAAGATGAACAAGGCACCAACTTGGCAAACCAAGTATGCCGCTGGAAAGATGAGATGATTTCGGTCGAAATCGATATAAGGATCACCGGAAACAGATGCGCGGTTTGCAAATGGCAAGCAAGACAAGATATGATGCAAACTGCTTAAAACAGCAACGTGGCCACTTGGATGCAAAGTATAACTATGCTACAGCACCCAAACATGTGAACAAAAAGCATGGAAGTGATGTACAGTAGATGTTATACAAAACATGAACACTGAGCTAAATCTATAAACCACTAGAGCATGACTAAAACAGCATGGAAATTTTGCAAAAGATAACAGTTTCACAGACTTGGTGAAAATGCTAGGCATAGCAGGAACAGATTCAACATGGCATCTTTACAAGCTTGATTAACTCACTAAAAGGCATGTCATGGCATGGAACAAAATCTAGCATAAAGTAGACATGAAAATGAACCTATCCATGTGCAAAGCAACCTCATGGCATGCTTAAATTAAATCACATGAAAATGACAAAACAACATCATGACATAAAATGACATGATTATGAACTTGCTCAAATGCAGAAACAAATGCTACCACTAGATTGGTGGGATTTTTCTACCCCAAAAACATATATAATATGTTGGGGTTGCTGTAGAAAAATCTCCACATTTATGCAAAACTAAATACAACCTAAAAATGGTAACCTCAGCATATGCCAATTCTGGCATGTTCTGAATTTGGAATAAAACAGAAAACGTGAGGGAAGCTAGATGCACCCAGACTGTACCCAGCCATTAGACAAACTGGTAGGGCCGTGGGCCACATGGCTGGGTGTGTGTATGACCGGTGGGGCCAAGGCGTCAGTGTTATAATGAAATAAAGAAAAAAATTTGTCGAAAGCTTGATCCTCGTAAGTGTTCTCAACAGGCTCCTCGTTCATGTACTCGTCTCCCAGCTCTACCCAAAGCAAGAACACAAGCAAAGGGGACAACCATCAATCACGATGCAATGCGCAAGCAACATGATGCAAAGGATGGCATGATATGCGAGATGTGATATGCAATGCATATGCGTGTTCCGGAAGGGAAAAGATGAACAAGGCACCAACTTGGCAAACCAAGTATGCCGCTGGAAAGATGAGATGATTTCGGTCGAAATCGATATAAGGATCACCGGAAACGGATGCGCGGTTTGCAAATGGCAAGCAAGACAAGATATGATGCAAACTGCTTAAAACAGCAACGTGGCCACTTGGATGCAAAGTATAACTATGCTACAACACCCAAACATGTGAACAAAAAGCATGGAAGTGATGTACAGGAGATGTTATACAAAACATGAACACCAAGCTAAATCTATAAACCACTAGAGCATGACTAAAACAGCATGGAAATTTTGCAAAAGATAACAGTTTCACAGACTTAGTGAAAATGCTAGGCATAGCAGAAACAGATTCAACATGGCATCTTTAAAAGCTTGATTAACTCACTAAAAGGCATGTCATGGCATGGAACAAAATCTAGCATAAAGTAGACATGAAAATGAAGCTATCCATGTGCAAAGCAACCTCATGGCATGCTTAAATTAAATCACATGAAAATGACAAAACAACATCATGACATAAAATGACATGATTATGAACTTGCTCAAAAGCAGAAACAAATGCTACCACTAGATTGGGGGGATTTTTCTACCCCAAAAACATATATAATATGTTGGGGTTGCTGTAGAAAAATCTCCACATTTATGCAAAACTAAATACAACCTAAAAATGGTAACCTCAGCATATGCCAAATCTGGCATGTTCCGAATTTGGAATAAAACAGAAAACGTGAGGGAAGCTAGATGCACCCAGACTGTACCCAGCCATTAGACAAACTGGTAGGGCCGTGGGCCACGTGGCTGGGTGTGTGTATGACCGGTGGGGCCAAGGCGTCAGTGTTACAATGAAATAAAGAAAAAAATTTGTCGAAAGCTTGATTCTCGTAAGCGTTCTCAACAGGCTCCTCGTTCATGTACTCGTCTCCCAGCTCTACCCAAAGCAAGAACACAAGCAAAGGGGACAACCATCAATCACGATGCAATGCGCAAGCAACATGATGCAAAGGACATGATATGCGAGATGTGATATGCAATGCATATGCGTGTTCCGGAAGGGAAAAGATGAACAAGGCACCAACTTGGCAAACCAAGTATGCCGCTGGAAAGATGAGATGATTTCGGTCGAAATCGATATAAGGATCACCGGAAACGGATGCGCGGTTTGCAAATGGCAAGCAAGACAAGATATGATGCAAACTGCTTAAAACAGCAACGTGGCCACTTGGATGCAAAGTATAACTATGCTACAACACCCAAACATGTGAACAAAAAGCATGGAAGTGATGTACAGGAGATGTTATACAAAACATGAACACCGAGCTAAATCTATAAACCACTAGAGCATGACTAAAACAGCATGGAAATTTTGCAAAAGATAACAGTTTCACAGACTTAGTGAAAATGCTAGGCATAGCAGAAACAGATTCAACATGGCATCTTTAAAAGCTTGATTAACTCACTAAAAGGCATGTCATGGCATGGAACAAAATCTAGCATAAAGTAGACATGAAAATGAAGCTATCCATGTGCAAAGCAACCTCATGGCATGCTTAAATTAAATCACATGAAAATGACAAAACAACATCATGACATAAAATGACATGATTATGAACTTGCTCAAATGCAGAAACAAATGCTACCACTAGATTGGTGGGATTTTTCTACCCCAAAAACATATATAATATGTTGGGGTTGCTGTAGAAAAATCTCCACATTTATGCAAAACTAAATACAACCTAAAAATGGTAACCTCAGCATATGCCAAATCTGGCATGTTCCGAATTTGGAATAAAACAGAAAACGTGAGGGAAGCTAGATGCACCCAGACTGTACCCAGCCATTAGACAAACTGGTAGGGCCGTGGGCCACGTGGCTGGGTGTGTGTATGACCGGTGGGGCCAAGGCGTCAGTGTTACAATGAAAAAAAGAAAAAAAATTGTCGAAAGCTTGATCCTCGTAAGCGTTCTCAACAGGCTCCTCGTTCACGTACTCGTCTCCCAGCTCTACCCAAAGCAAGAACACAAGCAAAGGGGACAACCATCAATCACGATGCAATGCGCAAGCAACATGATGCAAAGGATGGCATGATATGCGAGATGTGATATGCAATGCATATGCGTGCTCCGGAAGGGAAAAGATGAACAAGGCACCAACTTGGCAAACCAAGTATGCCGCTGGAAAGATGAGATGATTTCGGTCGAAATCGATATAAGGATCACCGGAAACAGATGCGCGGTTTGCAAATGGCAAGCAAGACAAGATATGATGCAAACTGCTTAAAACAGCAACGTGGCCACTTGGATGCAAAGTATAACTATGCTACAGCACCCAAACATGTGAACAAAAAGCATGGAAGTGATGTACAGTAGATGTTATACAAAACATGAACACTGAGCTAAATCTATAAACCACTAGAGCATGACTAAAACAGCATGGAAATTTTGCAAAAGATAACAGTTTCACAGACTTGGTGAAAATGCTAGGCATAGCAGGAACAGATTCAACATGGCATCTTTACAAGCTTGATTAACTCACTAAAAGGCATGTCATGGCATGGAACAAAATCTAGCATAAAGTAGACATGAAAATGAACCTATCCATGTGCAAAGCAACCTCATGGCATGCTTAAATTAAATCACATGAAAATGACAAAACAACATCATGACATAAAATGACATGATTATGAACTTGCTCAAATGCAGAAACAAATGCTACCACTAGATTGGTGGGATTTTTCTACCCCAAAAACATATATAATATGTTGGGGTTGCTGTAGAAAAATCTCCACATTTATGCAAAACTAAATACAACCTAAAAATGGTAACCTCAGCATATGCCAATTCTGGCATGTTCTGAATTTGGAATAAAACAGAAAACGTGAGGGAAGCTAGATGCACCCAGACTGTACCCAGCCATTAGACAAACTGGTAGGGCCGTGGGCCACATGGCTGGGTGTGTGTATGACCGGTGGGGCCAAGGCGTCAGTGTTATAATGAAATAAAGAAAAAAATTTGTCGAAAGCTTGATCCTCGTAAGTGTTCTCAACAGGCTCCTCGTTCATGTACTCGTCTCCCAGCTCTACCCAAAGCAAGAACACAAGCAAAGGGGACAACCATCAATCACGATGCAATGCGCAAGCAACATGATGCAAAGGATGGCATGATATGCGAGATGTGATATGCAATGCATATGCGTGTTCCGGAAGGGAAAAGATGAACAAGGCACCAACTTGGCAAACCAAGTATGCCGCTGGAAAGATGAGATGATTTCGGTCGAAATCGATATAAGGATCACCGGAAACGGATGCGCGGTTTGCAAATGGCAAGCAAGACAAGATATGATGCAAACTGCTTAAAACAGCAACGTGGCCACTTGGATGCAAAGTATAACTATGCTACAACACCCAAACATGTGAACAAAAAGCATGGAAGTGATGTACAGGAGATGTTATACAAAACATGAACACCAAGCTAAATCTATAAACCACTAGAGCATGACTAAAACAGCATGGAAATTTTGCAAAAGATAACAGTTTCACAGACTTAGTGAAAATGCTAGGCATAGCAGAAACAGATTCAACATGGCATCTTTACAAGCTTGATTAACTCACTAAAAGGCATGTCATGGCATGGAACAAAATCTAGCATAAAGTAGACATGAAAATGAAGCTATCCATGTGCAAAGCAACCTCATGTCATGCTTAAATTAAATCACATGAAAATGACAAAACAACATCATGACATAAAATGACATGATTATGAACTTGCTCAAATGCAGAAACAAATGCTACCACTAGATTGGTGGGATTTTTCTACCCCAAAAACATATATAATATGTTGGGGTTGTTGTAGAAAAATCTCCACATTTATGCAAAACTAAATACAACCTAAAAATGGTAACCTCAGCATATGCCAAATCTGGCATGTTCCGAATTTGGAATAAAACAGAAAACGTGAGGGAAGCTAGATGCACCCAGACTGTACCCAGCCATTAGACAAACTGGTAGGGCCGTGGGCCACGTGGCTGGGTGTGTGTATGACCGGTGGGGCCAAGGCGTCAGTGTTACAATGAAAAAAAGAAAAAAAATTGTCGAAAGCTTGATCCTCGTAAGCGTTCTCAACAGGCTCCTCGTTCACGTACTCGTCTCCCAGCTCTACCCAAAGCAAGAACACAAGCAAAGGGGACAACCATCCATCACGATGCAATGCGCAAGCAACATGATGCAAAGGATGGCATGATATGCGAGATGTGATATGCAATGCATATGCGTGCTCCGGAAGGGAAAAGATGAACAAGGCACCAACTTGGCAAACCAAGTATGCCGCTGGAAAGATGAGATGATTTCGGTCGAAATCGATATAAGGATCACCGGAAACGGATGCGCGGTTTGCAAATGGCAAGCAAGACAAGATATGATGCAAACTGCTTAAAACAGCAACGTGGCCACTTGGATGCAAAGTATAACTATGCTACAACACCCAAACATGTGAACAAAAAGCATGGAAGTGATGTACAGGAGATGTTATACAAAACATGAACACCGAGCTAAATCTATAAACCACTAGAGCATGACTAAAACAGCATGGAAATTTTGCAAAAGATAACAGTTTCACAGACTTAGTGAAAATGCTAGGCATAGCAGAAACAGATTCAACATGGCATCTTTAAAAGCTTGATTAACTCACTAAAAGGCATGTCATGGCATGGAACAAAATCTAGCATAAAGTAGACATGAAAATGAAGCTATCCATGTGCAAAGCAACCTCATGGCATGCTTAAATTAAATCACATGAAAATGACAAAACAACATCATGACATAAAATGACATGATTATGAACTTGCTCAAATGCAGAAACAAATGCTACCACTAGATTGGTGGGATTTTTCTACCCCAAAAACATATATAATATGTTGGGGTTGCTGTAGAAAAATCTCCACATTTATGCAAAACTAAATACAACCTAAAAATGGTAACCTCAGCATATGCCAAATCTGGCATGTTCCGAATTTGGAATAAAACAGAAAACGTGAGGGAAGCTAGATGCACCCAGACTGTACCCAGCCATTAGACAAACTGGTAGGGCCGTGGGCCACGTGGCTGGGTGTGTGTATGACCGGTGGGGCCAAGGCGTCAGTGTTACAATGAAAAACAGAAAAAAATTTGTCGAAAGCTTGATCCTCGTAAGCGTTCTCAACAGGCTCCTCGTTCACGTACTCGTCTCCCAGCTCTACCCAAAGCAAGAACACAAGCAAAGGGGACAACCATCAATCACGATGCAATGCGCAAGCAACATGATGCAAAGGATGGCATGATATGCGAGATGTGATATGCAATGCATATGCGTGCTCCGGAAGGGAAAAGATGAACAAGGCACCAACTTGGCAAACCAAGTATGCCGCTGGAAAGATGAGATGATTTCGGTCGAAATCGATATAAGGATCACCGGAAACAGATGCGCGGTTTGCAAATGGCAAGCAAGACAAGATATGATGCAAACTGCTTAAAACAGCAACGTGGCCACTTGGATGCAAAGTATAACTATGCTACAGCACCCAAACATGTGAACAAAAAGCATGGAAGTGATGTACAGTAGATGTTATACAAAACATGAACACCAAGCTAAATCTATAAACCACTAGAGCATGACTAAAACAGCATGGAAATTTTGCAAAAGATAACAGTTTCACAGACTTGGTGAAAATGCTAGGCATAGCAGAAACAGATTCAACATGGCATCTTTACAAGCTTGATTAACTCACTAAAAGGCATGTCATGGCATGGAACAAAATCTAGCATAAAGTAGACATGAAAATGAAGCTATCCATGTGCAAAGCAACCTCATGGCATGCTTAAATTAAATCACATGAAAATGACAAAACAACATCATGACATAAAATGACATGATTATGAACTTGCTCAAATGCAGAAACAAATGCTACCACTAGATTGGTGGGATTTTTCTACCCCAAAAACATATATAATATGTTGGGGTTGCTGTAGAAAAATCTCCACATTTATGCAAAACTAAATACAACCTAAAAATGGTAACCTCAGCATATGCCAAATCTGGCATGTTCCGAATTTGGAATAAAACAGAAAACGTGAGGGAAGCTAGATGCACCCAGACTGTACCCAGCCATTAGACAAACTGGTAGGGCCGTGGGCCACGTGGCTGGGTGTGTGTATGACCGGTGGGGCCAAGGCGTCAGTGTTACAATGAAAAAAAGAAAAAAAATTGTCGAAAGCTTGATCCTCGTAAGCGTTCTCAACAGGCTCCTCGTTCACGTACTCGTCTCCCAGCTCTACCCAAAGCAAGAACACAAGCAAAGGGGACAACCATCCATCACGATGCAATGTGCAAGCAACATGATGCAAAGGATGGCATGATATGCGAGATGTGATATGCAATGCATATGCGTGCTCCGGAAGGGAAAAGATGAACAAGGCACCAACTTGGCAAACCAAGTATGCCGCTGGAAAGATGAGATGATTTCGGTCGAAATCGATATAAGGATCACCGGAAACGGATGCGCGGTTTGCAAATGGCAAGCAAGACAAGATATGATGCAAACTGCTTAAAACAGCAACGTGGCCACTTGGATGCAAAGTATAACTATGCTACAACACCCAAACATGTGAACAAAAAGCATGGAAGTGATGTACAGGAGATGTTATACAAAACATGAACACCGAGCTAAATCTATAAACCACTAGAGCATGACTAAAACAGCATGGAAATTTTGCAAAAGATAACAGTTTCACAGACTTAGTGAAAATGCTAGGCATAGCAGAAACAGATTCAACATGGCATCTTTAAAAGCTTGATTAACTCACTAAAAGGCATGTCATGGCATGGAACAAAATCTAGCATAAAGTAGACATGAAAATGAAGCTATCCATGTGCAAAGCAACCTCATGGCATGCTTAAATTAAATCACATGAAAATGACAAAACAACATCATGACATAAAATGACATGATTATGAACTTGCTCAAATGCAGAAACAAATGCTACCACTAGATTGGTGGGATTTTTCTACCCCAAAAACATATATAATATGTTGGGGTTGCTGTAGAAAAATCTCCACATTTATGCAAAACTAAATACAACCTAAAAATGGTAACCTCAGCATATGCCAAATCTGGCATGTTCCGAATTTGGAATAAAACAGAAAACGTGAGGGAAGCTAGATGCACCCAGACTGTACCCAGCCATTAGACAAACTGGTAGGGCCGTGGGCCACGTGGCTGGGTGTGTGTATGACCGGTGGGGCCAAGGCGTCAGTGTTACAATGAAAAACAGAAAAAAAATTGTCGAAAGCTTGATCCTCGTAAGCGTTCTCAACAGGCTCCTCGTTCACGTACTCGTCTCCCAGCTCTACCCAAAGCAAGAACACAAGCAAAGGGGACAACCATCAATCACGATGCAATGCGCAAGCAACATGATGCAAAGGATGGCATGATATGCGAGATGTGATATGCAATGCATATGCGTGCTCCGGAAGGGAAAAGATGAACAAGGCACCAACTTGGCAAACCAAGTATGCCGCTGGAAAGATGAGATGATTTCGGTCGAAATCGATATAAGGATCACCGGAAACAGATGCGCGGTTTGCAAATGGCAAGCAAGACAAGATATGATGCAAACTGCTTAAAACAGCAACGTGGCCACTTGGATGCAAAGTATAACTATGCTACAGCACCCAAACATGTGAACAAAAAGCATGGAAGTGATGTACAGTAGATGTTATACAAAACATGAACACCAAGCTAAATCTATAAACCACTAGAGCATGACTAAAACAGCATGGAAATTTTGCAAAAGATAACAGTTTCACAGACTTGGTGAAAATGCTAGGCATAGCAGAAACAGATTCAACATGGCATCTTTACAAGCTTGATTAACTCACTAAAAGGCATGTCATGGCATGGAACAAAATCTAGCATAAAGTAGACATGAAAATGAAGCTATCCATGTGCAAAGCAACCTCATGGCATGCTTAAATTAAATCACATGAAAATGACAAAACAACATCATGACATAAAATGACATGATTATGAACTTGCTCAAATGCAGAAACAAATGCTACCACTAGATTGGTGGGATTTTTCTACCCCAAAAACATATATAATATGTTGGGGTTGCTGTAGAAAAATCTCCACATTTATGCAAAACTAAATACAACCTAAAAATGGTAACCTCAGCATATGCCAAATCTGGCATGTTCCGAATTTGGAATAAAACAGAAAACGTGAGGGAAGCTAGATGCACCCAGACTGTACCCAGCCATTAGACAAACTGGTAGGGCCGTGGGCCACGTGGCTGGGTGTGTGTATGACCGGTGGGGCCAAGGCGTCAGTGTTACAATGAAAAAAAGAAAAAAAATTGTCGAAAGCTTGATCCTCGTAAGCGTTCTCAACAGGCTCCTCGTTCACGTACTCGTCTCCCAGCTCTACCCAAAGCAAGAACACAAGCAAAGGGGACAACCATCCATCACGATGCAATGTGCAAGCAACATGATGCAAAGGATGGCATGATATGCGAGATGTGATATGCAATGCATATGCGTGCTCCGGAAGGGAAAAGATGAACAAGGCACCAACTTGGCAAACCAAGTATGCCGCTGGAAAGATGAGATGATTTCGGTCGAAATCGATATAAGGATCACCGGAAACGGATGCGCGGTTTGCAAATGGCAAGCAAGACAAGATATGATGCAAACTGCTTAAAACAGCAACGTGGCCACTTGGATGCAAAGTATAACTATGCTACAACACCCAAACATGTGAACAAAAAGCATGGAAGTGATGTACAGGAGATGTTATACAAAACATGAACACCGAGCTAAATCTATAAACCACTAGAGCATGACTAAAACAGCATGGAAATTTTGCAAAAGATAACAGTTTCACAGACTTAGTGAAAATGCTAGGCATAGCAGAAACAGATTCAACATGGCATCTTTAAAAGCTTGATTAACTCACTAAAAGGCATGTCATGGCATGGAACAAAATCTAGCATAAAGTAGACATGAAAATGAAGCTATCCATGTGCAAAGCAACCTCATGGCATGCTTAAATTAAATCACATGAAAATGACAAAACAACATCATGACATAAAATGACATGATTATGAACTTGCTCAAATGCAGAAACAAATGCTACCACTAGATTGGTGGGATTTTTCTACCCCAAAAACATATATAATATGTTGGGGTTGCTGTAGAAAAATCTCCACATTTATGCAAAACTAAATACAACCTAAAAATGGTAACCTCAGCATATGCCAAATCTGGCATGTTCCGAATTTGGAATAAAACAGAAAACGTGAGGGAAGCTAGATGCACCCAGACTGTACCCAGCCATTAGACAAACTGGTAGGGCCGTGGGCCACGTGGCTGGGTGTGTGTATGACCGGTGGGGCCAAGGCGTCAGTGTTACAATGAAAAACAGAAAAAAAATTGTCGAAAGCTTGATCCTCGTAAGCGTTCTCAACAGGCTCCTCGTTCACGTACTCGTCTCCCAGCTCTACCCAAAGCAAGAACACAAGCAAAGGGGACAACCATCAATCACGATGCAATGCGCAAGCAACATGATGCAAAGGATGGCATGATATGCGAGATGTGATATGCAATGCATATGCGTGCTCCGGAAGGGAAAAGATGAACAAGGCACCAACTTGGCAAACCAAGTATGCCGCTGGAAAGATGAGATGATTTCGGTCGAAATCGATATAAGGATCACCGGAAACAGATGCGCGGTTTGCAAATGGCAAGCAAGACAAGATATGATGCAAACTGCTTAAAACAGCAACGTGGCCACTTGGATGCAAAGTATAACTATGCTACAGCACCCAAACATGTGAACAAAAAGCATGGAAGTGATGTACAGTAGATGTTATACAAAACATGAACACTGAGCTAAATCTATAAACCACTAGAGCATGACTAAAACAGCATGGAAATTTTGCAAAAGATAACAGTTTCACAGACTTGGTGAAAATGCTAGACATAGCAGGAACAGATTCAACATGGCATCTTTACAAGCTTGATTAACTCACTAAAAGGCATGTCATGGCATGGAACAAAATCTAGCATAAAGTAGACATGAAAATGAACCTATCCATGTGCAAAGCAACCTCATGGCATGCTTAAATTAAATCACATGAAAATGACAAAACAACATCATGACATAAAATGACATGATTATGAACTTGCTCAAATGCAGAAACAAATGCTACCACTAGATTGGTGGGATTTTTCTACCCCAAAAACATATATAATATGTTGGGGTTGCTGTAGAAAAATCTCCACATTTATGCAAAACTAAATACAACCTAAAAATGGTAACCTCAGCATATGCCAAATCTGGCATGTTCCGAATTTGGAATAAAACAGAAAACGTGAGGGAAGCTAGATGCACCCAGACTGTACCCAGCCATTAGACAAACTGGTAGGGCCGTGGGCCACGTGGCTGGGTGTGTGTATGACCGGTGGGGCCAAGGCGTCAGTGTTACAATGAAAAAAAAGAAAAAAAATTGTCGAAAGCTTGATCCTCGTAAGCGTTCTCAACAGGCTCCTCGTTCACGTACTCGTCTCCCAGCTCTACCCAAAGCAAGAACACAAGCAAAGGGGACAACCATCCATCACGATGCAATGCGCAAGCAACATGATGCAAAGGATGGCATGATATGCGAGATGTGATATGCAATGCATATGCGTGCTCCGGAAGGGAAAAGATGAACAAGGCACCAACTTGGCAAACCAAGTATGCCGCTGGAAAGATGAGATGATTTCGGTCGAAATCGATATAAGGATCACCGGAAACAGATGCGCGGTTTGCAAATGGCAAGCAAGACAAGATATGATGCAAACTGCTTAAAACAGCAACGTGGCCACTTGGATGCAAAGTATAACTATGCTACAGCACCCAAACATGTGAACAAAAAGCATGGAAGTGATGTACAGTAGATGTTATACAAAACATGAACACTGAGCT
This sequence comes from Aegilops umbellulata, assembly GCA_032464435.1. Lineage (NCBI taxonomy): Eukaryota > Viridiplantae > Streptophyta > Magnoliopsida > Poales > Poaceae > Aegilops > Aegilops umbellulata. The sequence continues at coordinate 327,026,364 of CP136056.1, read as the reverse complement.
AAATCTATAAACCACTAGAGCATGACTAAAACAGCATGGAAATTTTGCAAAAGATAACAGTTTCACAGACTTAGTGAAAATGCTAGGCATAGCAGAAACAGATTCAACATGGCATCTTTACAAGCTTGATTAACTCACTAAAAGGCATGTCATGGCATGGAACAAAATCTAGCATAAAGTAGACATGAAAATGAAGCTATCCATGTGCAAAGCAACCTCATGGCATGCTTAAATTAAATCACATGAAAATGACAAAACAACATCATGACATAAAATGACATGATTATGAACTTGCTCAAATGCAGAAACAAATGCTACCACTAGATTGGTGGGATTTTTCTACCCCAAAAACATATATAATATGTTGGGGTTGCTGTAGAAAAATCTCCACATTTATGCAAAACTAAATACAACCTAAAAATGGTAACCTCAGCATATGCCAAATCTGGCATGTTCCGAATTTGGAATAAAACAGAAAACGTGAGGGAAGCTAGATGCACCCAGACTGTACCCAGCCATTAGACAAACTGGTAGGGCCGTGGGCCACGTGGCTGGGTGTGTGTATGACCGGTGGGGCCAAGGCGTCAGTGTTACAATGAAAAAAAAGAAAAAAAATTGTCGAAAGCTTGATCCTCGTAAGCGTTCTCAACAGGCTCCTCGTTCACGTACTCGTCTCCCAGCTCTACCCAAAGCAAGAACACAAGCAAAGGGGACAACCATCCATCACGATGCAATGCGCAAGCAACATGATGCAAAGGATGGCATGATATGCGAGATGTGATATGCAATGCATATGCGTGCTCCGGAAGGGAAAAGATGAACAAGGCACCAACTTGGCAAACCAAGTATGCCGCTGGAAAGATGAGATGATTTCGGTCGAAATCGATATAAGGATCACCGGAAACAGATGCGCGGTTTGCAAATGGCAAGCAAGACAAGATATGATGCAAACTGCTTAAAACAGCAACGTGGCCACTTGGATGCAAAGTATAACTATGCTACAGCACCCAAACATGTGAACAAAAAGCATGGAAGTGATGTACAGTAGATGTTATACAAAACATGAACACCAAGCTAAATCTATAAACCACTAGAGCATGACTAAAACAGCATGGAAATTTTGCAAAAGATAACAGTTTCACAGACTTGGTGAAAATGCTAGGCATAGCAGGAACAGATTCAACATGGCATCTTTACAAGCTTGATTAACTCACTAAAAGGCATGTCATGGCATGGAACAAAATCTAGCATAAAGTAGACATGAAAATGAAGCTATCCATGTGCAAAGCAACCTCATGTCATGCTTAAATTAAATCACATGAAAATGACAAAACAACATCATGACATAAAATGACATGATTATGAACTTGCTCAAATGCAGAAACAAATGCTACCACTAGATTGGTGGGATTTTTCTACCCCAAAAACATATATAATATGTTGGGGTTGCTGTAGAAAAATCTCCACATTTATGCAAAACTAAATACAACCTAAAAATGGTAACCTCAGCATATGCCAAATCTGGCATGTTCCGAATTTGGAATAAAACAGAAAACGTGAGGGAAGCTAGATGCACCCAGACTGTACCCAGCCATTAGACAAACTGGTAGGGCCGTGGGCCACGTGGCTGGGTGTGTGTATGACCGGTGGGGCCAAGGCGTCAGTGTTACAATGAAAAACAGAAAAAAAATTGTCGAAAGCTTGATCCTCGTAAGCGTTCTCAACAGGCTCCTCGTTCACGTACTCGTCTCCCAGCTCTACCCAAAGCAAGAACACAAGCAAAGGGGACAACCATCAATCACGATGCAATGCGCAAGCAACATGATGCAAAGGATGGCATGATATGCGAGATGTGATATGCAATGCATATGCGTGCTCCGGAAGGGAAAAGATGAACAAGGCACCAACTTGGCAAACCAAGTATGCCGCTGGAAAGATGAGATGATTTCGGTCGAAATCGATATAAGGATCACCGGAAACAGATGCGCGGTTTGCAAATGGCAAGCAAGACAAGATATGATGCAAACTGCTTAAAACAGCAACGTGGCCACTTGGATGCAAAGTATAACTATGCTACAGCACCCAAACATGTGAACAAAAAGCATGGAAGTGATGTACAGTAGATGTTATACAAAACATGAACACTGAGCTAAATCTATAAACCACTAGAGCATGACTAAAACAGCATGGAAATTTTGCAAAAGATAACAGTTTCACAGACTTGGTGAAAATGCTAGACATAGCAGGAACAGATTCAACATGGCATCTTTACAAGCTTGATTAACTCACTAAAAGGCATGTCATGGCATGGAACAAAATCTAGCATAAAGTAGACATGAAAATGAACCTATCCATGTGCAAAGCAACCTCATGGCATGCTTAAATTAAATCACATGAAAATGACAAAACAACATCATGACATAAAATGACATGATTATGAACTTGCTCAAATGCAGAAACAAATGCTACCACTAGATTGGTGGGATTTTTCTACCCCAAAAACATATATAATATGTTGGGGTTGCTGTAGAAAAATCTCCACATTTATGCAAAACTAAATACAACCTAAAAATGGTAACCTCAGCATATGCCAAATCTGGCATGTTCCGAATTTGGAATAAAACAGAAAACGTGAGGGAAGCTAGATGCACCCAGACTGTACCCAGCCGTTAGACAAACTGGTAGGGCCGTGGGCCACGTGGCTGGGTGTGTGTATGACCGGTGGGGCCAAGGCGTCAGTGTTACAATGAAAAAAAAGAAAAAAAATTGTCGAAAGCTTGATCCTCGTAAGCGTTCTCAACAGGCTCCTCGTTCACGTACTCGTCTCCCAGCTCTACCCAAAGCAAGAACACAAGCAAAGGGGACAACCATCCATCACGATGCAATGCGCAAGCAACATGATGCAAAGGATGGCATGATATGCGAGATGTGATATGCAATGCATATGCGTGCTCCGGAAGGGAAAAGATGAACAAGGCACCAACTTGGCAAACCAAGTATGCCGCTGGAAAGATGAGATGATTTCGGTCGAAATCGATATAAGGATCACCGGAAACAGATGCGCGGTTTGCAAATGGCAAGCAAGACAAGATATGATGCAAACTGCTTAAAACAGCAACGTGGCCACTTGGATGCAAAGTATAACTATGCTACAGCACCCAAACATGTGAACAAAAAGCATGGAAGTGATGTACAGTAGATGTTATACAAAACATGAACACTGAGCTAAATCTATAAACCACTAGAGCATGACTAAAACAGCATGGAAATTTTGCAAAAGATAACAGTTTCACAGACTTAGTGAAAATGCTAGGCATAGCAGAAACAGATTCAACATGGCATCTTTACAAGCTTGATTAACTCACTAAAAGGCATGTCATGGCATGGAACAAAATCTAGCATAAAGTAGACATGAAAATGAAGCTATCCATGTGCAAAGCAACCTCATGGCATGCTTAAATTAAATCACATGAAAATGACAAAACAACATCATGACATAAAATGACATGATTATGAACTTGCTCAAATGCAGAAACAAATGCTACCACTAGATTGGTGGGATTTTTCTACCCCAAAAACATATATAATATGTTGGGGTTGCTGTAGAAAAATCTCCACATTTATGCAAAACTAAATACAACCTAAAAATGGTAACCTCAGCATATGCCAAATCTGGCATGTTCCGAATTTGGAATAAAACAGAAAACGTGAGGGAAGCTAGATGCACCCAGACTGTACCCAGCCATTAGACAAACTGGTAGGGCCGTGGGCCACGTGGCTGGGTGTGTGTATGACCGGTGGGGCCAAGGCGTCAGTGTTACAATGAAAAAAAAGAAAAAAAATTGTCGAAAGCTTGATCCTCGTAAGCGTTCTCAACAGGCTCCTCGTTCACGTACTCGTCTCCCAGCTCTACCCAAAGCAAGAACACAAGCAAAGGGGACAACCATCCATCACGATGCAATGCGCAAGCAACATGATGCAAAGGATGGCATGATATGCGAGATGTGATATGCAATGCATATGCGTGCTCCGGAAGGGAAAAGATGAACAAGGCACCAACTTGGCAAACCAAGTATGCCGCTGGAAAGATGAGATGATTTCGGTCGAAATCGATATAAGGATCACCGGAAACAGATGCGCGGTTTGCAAATGGCAAGCAAGACAAGATATGATGCAAACTGCTTAAAACAGCAACGTGGCCACTTGGATGCAAAGTATAACTATGCTACAGCACCCAAACATGTGAACAAAAAGCATGGAAGTGATGTACAGTAGATGTTATACAAAACATGAACACCAAGCTAAATCTATAAACCACTAGAGCATGACTAAAACAGCATGGAAATTTTGCAAAAGATAACAGTTTCACAGACTTGGTGAAAATGCTAGGCATAGCAGGAACAGATTCAACATGGCATCTTTACAAGCTTGATTAACTCACTAAAAGGCATGTCATGGCATGGAACAAAATCTAGCATAAAGTAGACATGAAAATGAAGCTATCCATGTGCAAAGCAACCTCATGTCATGCTTAAATTAAATCACATGAAAATGACAAAACAACATCATGACATAAAATGACATGATTATGAACTTGCTCAAATGCAGAAACAAATGCTACCACTAGATTGGTGGGATTTTTCTACCCCAAAAACATATATAATATGTTGGGGTTGCTGTAGAAAAATCTCCACATTTATGCAAAACTAAATACAACCTAAAAATGGTAACCTCAGCATATGCCAAATCTGGCATGTTCCGAATTTGGAATAAAACAGAAAACGTGAGGGAAGCTAGATGCACCCAGACTGTACCCAGCCATTAGACAAACTGGTAGGGCCGTGGGCCACGTGGCTGGGTGTGTGTATGACCGGTGGGGCCAAGGCGTCAGTGTTACAATGAAAAAAAGAAAAAAATTTGTCGAAAGCTTGATCCTCGTAAGCGTTCTCAACAGGCTCCTCGTTCACGTACTCGTCTCCCAGCTCTACCCAAAGCAAGAACACAAGCAAAGGGGACAACCATCCATCACGATGCAATGTGCAAGCAACATGATGCAAAGGATGGCATGATATTCGAGATGTGATATGCAATGCATATGCGTGCTCCGGAAGGGAAAAGATGAACAAGGCACCAACTTGGCAAACCAAGTATGCCGCTGGAAAGATGAGATGATTTCGGTCGAAATCGATATAAGGATCACCGGAAACGGATGCGCGGTTTGCAAATGGCAAGCAAGACAAGATATGATAAAAACTGCTTAAAACAGCAACGTGGCCACTTGGATGCAAAGTATAACTATGCTACAGCACCCAAACATGTGAACAAAAAGCATGGAAGTGATGTACAGTAGATGTTATACAAAACATGAACACTGAGCTAAATCTATAAACCACTAGAGCATGACTAAAACAGCATGGAAATTTTGCAAAAGATAACAGTTTCACAGACTTGGTGAAAATGCTAGGCATAGCAGGAACAGATTCAACATGGCATCTTTAAAAGCTTGATTAACTCACTAAAAGGCATGTCATGGCATGGAACAAAATCTAGCATAAAGTAGACATGAAAATGAACCTATCCATGTGCAAAGCAACCTCATGGCATGCTTAAATTAAATCACATGAAAATGACAAAACAACATCATGACATAAAATGACATGATTATGAACTTGCTCAAATGCAGAAACAAATGCTACCACTAGATTGGTGGGAGTTTTCTACCCCAAAAACATATATAATATGTTGGGGTTGCTGTAGAAAAATCTCCACATTTATGCAAAACTAAATACAACCTAAAAATGGTAACCTCAGCATATGCCAAATCTGGCATGTTCCGAATTTGGAATAAAACAGAAAACGTGAGGGAATCTAGATGCACCCAGACTGTACCCAGCCATTAGACAAACTGGTAGGGCCGTGGGCCACGTGGCTGGGTGTGTGTATGACCGGTGGGGCCAAGGCGTCAGTGTTATAATGAAATAAAGAAAAAAATTTGTCGAAAGCTTGATCCTCGTAAGCGTTCTCAACAGGCTCCTCGTTCATGTACTCGTCTCCCAGCTCTACCCAAAGCAAGAACACAAGCAAAGGGGACAACCATCAATCACGATGCAATGCGCAAGCAACATGATGCAAAGGATGGCATGATATGCGAGATGTGATATGCAATGCATATGCGTGCTCCGGAAGGGAAAAGATGAACAAGGCACCAACTTGGCAAACCAAGTATGCCGCTGGAAAGATGAGATGATTTCGGTCGAAATCGATATAAGGATCACCGGAAACAGATGCGCGGTTTGCAAATGGCAAGCAAGACAAGATATGATGCAAACTGCTTAAAACAGCAACGTGGCCACTTGGATGCAAAGTATAACTATGCTACAGCACCCAAACATGTGAACAAAAAGCATGGAAGTGATGTACAGTAGATGTTATACAAAACATGAACACTGAGCTAAATCTATAAACCACTAGAGCATGACTAAAACAGCATGGAAATTTTGCAAAAGATAACAGTTTCACAGACTTGGTGAAAATGCTAGGCATAGCAGGAACAGATTCAACATGGCATCTTTACAAGCTTGATTAACTCACTAAAAGGCATGTCATGGCATGGAACAAAATCTAGCATAAAGTAGACATGAAAATGAACCTATCCATGTGCAAAGCAACCTCATGGCATGCTTAAATTAAATCACATGAAAATGACAAAACAACATCATGACATAAAATGACATGATTATGAACTTGCTCACATGCAGAACCAAATGCTACCACTAGATTGGTGGGATTTTTCTACCCCAAAAACATATATAATATGTTGGGGTTGCTGTAGAAAAATCTCCACATTTATGCAAAACTAAATACAACCTAAAAATGGTAACCTCAGCATATGCCAAATCTGGCATGTTCCGAATTTGGAATAAAACAGAAAACGTGAGGGAAGCTAGATGCACCCAGACTGTACCCAGCCATTAGACAAACTGGTAGGGCCGTGGGCCACGTGGCTGGGTGTGTGTATGACCGGTGGGGCCAAGGCGTCAGTGTTACAATGAAAAAAAGAAAAAAATTTGTCGAAAGCTTGATCCTCGTAAGCGTTCTCAACAGGCTCCTCGTTCACGTACTCGTCTCCCAGCTCTACCCAAAGCAAGAACACAAGCAAAGGGGACAACCATCCATCACGATGCAATGTGCAAGCAACATGATGCAAAGGATGGCATGATATTCGAGATGTGATATGCAATGCATATGCGTGCTCCGGAAGGGAAAAGATGAACAAGGCACCAACTTGGCAAACCAAGTATGCCGCTGGAAAGATGAGATGATTTCGGTCGAAATCGATATAAGGATCACCGGAAACGGATGCGCGGTTTGCAAATGGCAAGCAAGACAAGATATGATAAAAACTGCTTAAAACAGCAACGTGGCCACTTGGATGCAAAGTATAACTATGCTACAGCACCCAAACATGTGAACAAAAAGCATGGAAGTGATGTACAGTAGATGTTATACAAAACATGAACACTGAGCTAAATCTATAAACCACTAGAGCATGACTAAAACAGCATGGAAAATTTGCAAAAGATAACAGTTTCACAGACTTGGTGAAAATGCTAGGCATAGCAGGAACAGATTCAACATGGCATCTTTACAAGCTTGATTAACTCACTAAAAGGCATGTCATGGCATGGAACAAAATCTAGCATAAAGTAGACATGAAAATGAACCTATCCATGTGCAAAGCAACCTCATGGCATGCTTAAATTAAATCACATGAAAATGACAAAACAACACCATGACATAAAATGACATGATTATGAACTTGCTCAAATGCAGAAACAAATGCTACCACTAGATTGGTGGGAGTTTTCTACCCCAAAAACATATATAATATGTTGGGGTTGCTGTAGAAAAATCTCCACATTTATGCAAAACTAAATACAACCTAAAAATGGTAACCTCAGCATATGCCAAATCTGGCATGTTCCGAATTTGGAATAAAACAGAAAACATGAGGGAAGCTAGATGCACCCAGACTGTACCCAGCCATTAGACAAACTGGTAGGGCCGTGGGCCACGTGGCTGGGTGTGTGTATGACCGGTGGGGCCAAGGCGTCAGTGTTATAATGAAATAAAGAAAAAAATTTGTCGAAAGCTTGATCCTCGTAAGCGTTCTCAACAGGCTCCTCGTTCATGTACTCGTCTCCCAGCTCTACCCAAAGCAAGAACACAAGCAAAGGGGACAACCATCAATCACGATGCAATGCGCAAGCAACATGATGCAAAGGATGGCATGATATGCGAGATGTGATATGCAATGCATATGCGTGCTCCGGAAGGGAAAAGATGAACAAGGCACCAACTTGGCAAACCAAGTATGCCGCTGGAAAGATGAGATGATTTCGGTCGAAATCGATATAAGGATCACCGGAAACGGATGCGCGGCTTGCAAATGGCAAGCAAGACAAGATATGATGCAAACTGCTTAAAACAGCAACGTGGCCACTTGGATGCAAAGTATAACTATGCTACAGCACCCAAACATGTGAACAAAAAGCATGGAAGTGATGTACAGTAGATGTTATACAAAACATGAACACTGAGCTAAATCTATAAACCACTAGAGCATGACTAAAACAGCATGGAAATTTTGCAAAAGATAACAGTTTCACAGACTTGGTGAAAATGCTAGGCATAGCAGGAACAGATTCAACATGGCATCTTTACAAGCTTGATTAACTCACTAAAAGGCATGTCATGGCATGGAACAAAATCTAGCATAAAGTAGACATGAAAATGAACCTATCCATGTGCAAAGCAACCTCATGGCATGCTTAAATTAAATCACATGAAAATGACAAAACAACATCATGACATAAAATGACATGATTATGAACTTGCTCACATGCAGAACCAAATGCTACCACTAGATTGGTGGGATTTTTCTACCCCAAAAACATATATAATATGTTGGGGTTGCTGTAGAAAAATCTCCACATTTATGCAAAACTAAATACAACCTAAAAATGGTAACCTCAGCATATGCCAAATCTGGCATGTTCCGAATTTGGAATAAAACAGAAAACGTGAGGGAAGCTAGATGCACCCAGACTGTACCCAGCCATTAGACAAACTGGTAGGGCCGTGGGCCACGTGGCTGGGTGTGTGTATGACCGGTGGGGCCAAGGCGTCAGTGTTATAATGAAATAAAGAAAAAAATTTGTCGAAAGCTTGATCCTCGTAAGTGTTATCAACAGGCTCCTCGTTCATGTACTCGTCTCCCAGCTCTACCCAAAGCAAGAACACAAGCAAAGGGGACAACCATCAATCACGATGCAATGCGCAAGCAACATGATGCAAAGGATGGCATGATATGCGAGATGTGATATGCAATGCATATGCGTGCTCCGGAAGGGAAAAGATGAACAAGGCACCAACTTGGCAAACCAAGTATGCCGCTGGAAAGATGAGATGATTTCGGTCGAAATCGATATAAGGATCACCGAAACGGATGCGCGGTTTGCAAATGGCAAGCAAGACAAGATATGATGCAAACTGCTTAAAACAGCAACGTGGCCACTTGGATGCAAAGTATAACTATGCTACAGCACCCAAACATGTGAACAAAAAGCATGGAAGTGATGTACAGTAGATGTTATACAAAACATGAACACTGAGCTAAATCTATAAACCACTAGAGCATGACTAAAACAGCATGGAAATTTTGCAAAAGATAACAGTTTCACAGACTTGGTGAAAATGCTAGGCATAGCAGGAACAGATTCAACATGGCATCTTTACAAGCTTGATTAACTCACTAAAAGGCATGTCATGGCATGGAACAAAATCTAGCATAAAGTAGACATGAAAATGAACCTATCCATGTGCAAAGCAACCTCATGGCATGCTTAAATTAAATCACATGAAAATGACAAAACAACATCATGACATAAAATGACATGATTATGAACTTGCTCAAATGCAGAAACAAATGCTACCACTAGATTGGTGGGAGTTTTCTACCCCAAAAACATATATAATATGTTGGGGTTGCTGTAGAAAAATCTCCACATTTATGCAAAACTAAATACAACCTAAAAATGGTAACCTCAGCATATGCCAAATCTGGCATGTTCCGAATTTGGAATAAAACAGAAAACATGAGGGAAGCTAGATGCACCCAGACTGTACCCAGCCATTAGACAAACTGGTAGGGCCGTGGGCCACGTGGCTGGGTGTGTGTATGACCGGTGGGGCCAAGGCGTCAGTGTTATAATGAAATAAAGAAAAAAAATTGTCGAAAGCTTGATCCTCGTAAGCGTTCTCAACAGGCTCCTCGTTCATGTACTCGTCTCCCAGCTCTACCCAAAGCAAGAACACAAGCAAAGGGGACAACCATCAATCACGATGCAATGCGCAAGCAACATGATGCAAAGGATGGCATGATATGCGAGATGTGATATGCAATGCATATGCGTGCTCCGGAAGGGAAAAGATGAACAAGGCACCAACTTGGCAAACCAAGTATGCCGCTGGAAAGATGAGATGATTTCGGTCGAAATCGATATAAGGATCACCGGAAACGGATGCGCGGCTTGCAAATGGCAAGCAAGACAAGATATGATGCAAACTGCTTAAAACAGCAACGTGGCCACTTGGATGCAAAGTATAACTATGCTACAGCACCCAAACATGTGAACAAAAAGCATGGAAGTGATGTACAGTAGATGTTATACAAAACATGAACACTGAGCTAAATCTATAAACCACTAGAGCATGACTAAAACAGCATGGAAATTTTGCAAAAGATAACAGTTTCACAGACTTGGTGAAAATGCTAGGCATAGCAGGAACAGATTCAACATGGCATCTTTACAAGCTTGATTAACTCACTAAAAGGCATGTCATGGCATGGAACAAAATCTAGCATAAAGTAGACATGAAAATGAACCTATCCATGTGCAAAGCAACCTCATGGCATGCTTAAATTAAATCACATGAAAATGACAAAACAACATCATGACATAAAATGACATGATTATGAACTTGCTCAAATGCAGAACCAAATGATACCACTAGATTGGTGGGATTTTTCTACCCCAAAAACATATATAATATGTTGGGGTTGCTGTAGAAAAATCTCCACATTTATGCAAAACTAAATACAACCTAAAAATGGTAACCTCAGCATATGCCAAATCTGGCATGTTCCGAATTTGGAATAAAACAGAAAACGTGAGGGAAGCTAGATGCACCCAGACTGTACCCAGCCATTAGACAAACTGGTAGGGCCGTGGGCCACGTGGCTGGGTGTGTGTATGACCGGTGGGGCCAAGGCGTCAGTGTTATAATGAAATAAAGAAAAAAAATTGTCGAAAGCTTGATCCTCGTAAGCGTTCTCAACAGGCTCCTCGTTCATGTACTCGTCTCCCAGCTCTACCCAAAGCAAGAACACAAGCAAAGGGGACAACCATCAATCACGATGCAATGCGCAAGCAACATGATGCAAAGGATGGCATGATATGCGAGATGTGATATGCAATGCATATGCGTGCTCTGGAAGGGAAAAGATGAACAAGGCACCAACTTGGCAAACCAAGTATGCCGCTGGAAAGATGAGATGATTTCGGTCGAAATCGATATAAGGATCACCGGAAACGGATGCGCGGTTTGCAAATGGCAAGCAAGACAAGATATGATAAAAACTGCTTAAAACAGCAACGTGGCCACTTGGATGCAAAGTATAACTATGCTACAGCACCCAAACATGTGAACAAAAAGCATGGAAGTGATGTACAGTAGATGTTATACAAAACATGAACACTGAGCTAAATCTATAAACCACTAGAGCATGACTAAAACAGCATGGAAATTTTGCAAAAGATAACAGTTTCACAGACTTGGTGAAAATGCTAGGCATAGCAGGAACAGATTCAACATGGCATCTTTACAAGCTTGATTAACTCACTAAAAGGCATGTCATGGCATGGAACAAAATCTAGCATAAAGTAGACATGAAAATGAACCTATCCATGTGCAAAGCAACCTCATGGCATGCTTAAATTAAATCACATGAAAATGACAAAACAAAATCATGACATAAAATGACATGATTATGAACTTGCTCAAATGCAGAAACAAATGCTACCACTAGATTGGTGGGATTTTTCTACCCCAAAAACATATATAATATGTTGGGGTTGCTGTAGAAAAATCTCCACATTTATGCAAAACTAAATACAACCTAAAAATGGTAACCTCAGCATATGCCAAATCTGGCATGTTCCGAATTTGGAATAAAACAGAAAACGTGAGGGAAGCTAGATGCACCCAGACTGTACCCAGCCATTAGACAAACTGGTAGGGCCGTGGGCCACGTGGCTGGGTGTGTGTATGACCGGTGGGGCCAAGGCGTCAGTGTTACAATGAAAAAAAGAAAAAAAATTGCCGAAAGCTTGATCCTCGTAAGCGTTCTCAACAGGCTCCTCGTTCACGTACTCGTCTCCCAGCTCTACCCAAAGCAAGAACACAAGCAAAGGGGACAACCATCAATCACGATGCAATGCGCAAGCAACATGATGCAAAGGATGGCATGATATGCGAGATGTGATATGCAATGCATATGCGTGCTCCGGAAGGGAAAAGATGAACAAGGCACCAACTTGGCAAACCAAGTATGCCGCTGGAAAGATGAGATGATTTCGGTCGAAATCGATATAAGGATCACCGGAAACAGATGCGCGGTTTGCAAATGGCAAGCAAGACAAGATATGATGCAAACTGCTTAAAACAGCAACGTGGCCACTTGGATGCAAAGTATAACTATGCTACAACACCCAAACATGTGAACAAAAAGCATGGAAGTGATGTACAGGAGATGTTATACAAAACATGAACACCGAGCTAAATCTATAAACCACTAGAGCATGACTAAAACAGCATGGAAATTTTGCAAAAGATAACAGTTTCACAGACTTAGTGGAAATGCTAGGCATAGCAGAAACAGATTCAACATGGCATCTTTACAAGCTTGATTAACTCACTAAAAGGCATGTCATGGCATGGAACAAAATCTAGCATAAAGTAGACATGAAAATGAAGCTATCCATGTGCAAAGCAACCTCATGGCATGCTTAAATTAAATCACATGAAAATGACAAAACAACATCACGACATAAAATGACATGATTATGAACTTGCTCAAATGCAGAAACAAATGCTACCACTAGATTGGTGGGATTTTTCTACCCCAAAGACATATATAATATGTTGGGGTTGCTGTAGAAAAATCTCCACATTTATGCAAAACTAAATACAACCTAAAAATGGTAACCTCAGCATATGCCAAATCTGGCATGTTCCGAATTTGGAATAAAACAGAAAATGTGAGGGAAGCTAGATGCACCCAGACTGTACCCAGCCATTAGACAAACTGGTAGGGCCGTGGGCCACGTGGCTGGGTGTGTGTATGACCGGTGGGGCCAAGGCGTCAGTGTTACAATGAAAAAAAGAAAAAAAATTGTCGAAAGCTTGATCCTCGTAAGCGTTCTCAACAGGCTCCTCGTTCTCGTACTCGTCTCCCAGCTCTACCCAAAGCAAGAACACAAGCAAAGGGGACAACCATCCATCACGATGCAATGTGCAAGCAACATGATGCAAAGGATGGCATGATATGCGAGATGTGATATGCAATGCATATGCGTGCTCCGGAAGGGAAAAGATGAACAAGGCACCAACTTGGCAAACCAAGTATGCCGCTGGAAAGATGAGATGATTTCGGTCGAAATCGATATAAGGATCACCGGAAACGGATGCGCGGTTTGCAAATGGCAAGCAAGACAAGATATGATGCAAACTGCTTAAAACAGCAACGTGGCCACTTGGATGCAAAGTATAACTATGCTACAGCACCCAAACATGTGAACAAAAAGCATGGAAGTGATGTACAGGAGATGTTATACAAAACATGAACACTGAGCTAAATCTATAAACCACTAGAGCATGACTAAAACAGCATGGAAATTTTGCAAAAGATAACAGTTTCACAGACTTGGTGAAAATGCTAGGCATAGCAGGAACAGATTCAACATGGCATCTTTACAAGCTTGATTAACTCACTAAAAGGCATGTCATGGCATGGAACAAAATCTAGCATAAAGTAGACATGAAAATGAAGCTATCCATGTGCAAAGCAACCTCATGGCATGCTTAAATTAAATCACATGAAAATGACAAAACAACATCATGACATAAAATGACATGATTATGAACTTGCTCAAATGCAGAAACTAATGCTACCACTAGATTGGTGGGATTTTTCTACCCCAAAAACATATATAATATGTTGGGGTTGCTGTAGAAAAATCTCCACATTAATGCAAAACTAAATACAACCTAAAAATGGTAACCTCAGCATATGCCAAATCTGGCATGTTCCGAATTTGGAATAAAACAGAAAACGTGAGGGAAGCTAGATGCACCCAGACTGTACCCAGCCATTAGACAAACTGGTAGGGCCGTGGGCCACGTGGCTGGGTGTGTGTATGACCGGTGGGGCCAAGGCGTCAGTGTTACAATGAAATAAAGAAAAAAAATTGTCGAAAGCTTGATCCTCGTAAGCGTTCTCAACAGGCTCCTCGTTCACGTACTCGTCTCCCAGCTCTACCCAAAGCAAGAACACAAGCAAAGGGGACAACCATCAATCACGATGCAATGCGCAAGCAACATGATGCAAAGGATGGCATGATATGCGAGATGTGATATGCAATGCATATGCGTGTTCCGGAAGGGAAAAGATGAACAAGGCACCAACTTGGCAAACAAAGTATGCCGCTGGAAAGATGAGATGATTTCGGTCGAAATCGATATAAGGATCACCGGAAACGGATGCGAGGTTTGCAAATGGCAAGCAAGACAAGATATGATGCAAACTGCTTAAAACAGCAATGTGGCCACTTGGATGCAAAGTATAACTATGCTACAACACCCAAACATGTGAACAAAAAGCATGGAAGTGATGTACAGGAGATGTTATACAAAACATGAACACCAAGCTAAATCTATAAACCACTAGAGCATGACTAAAACAGCATGGAAATTTTGCAAAAGATAACAGTTTCACAGACTTAGTGAAAATGCTAGGCATAGCAGAAACAGATTCAACATGGCATCTTTACAAGCTTGATTAACTCACTAAAAGGCATGTCATGGCATGGAACAAAATCTAGCATAAAGTAGACATGAAAATGAACCTATCCATGTGCAAAGCAACCTCATGGCATGCTTAAATTAAATCACATGAAAATGACAAAACAACATCATGACATAAAATGACATGATTATGAACTTGCTCAAATGCAGAAACAAATGCTACCACTAGATTGGTGGGATTTTTCTACCCCAAAAACATATATAATATGTTGGTGTTGCTGTAGAAAAATCTCCACATTAATGCAAAACTAAATACAACCTAAAAATGGTAACCTCAGCATATGCCAAATCTGGCATGTTCCGAATTTGGAATAAAACAGAAAACGTGAGGGAAGCTAGATGCACCCAGACTGTACCCAGCCATTAGACAAACTGGTAGGGCCGTTGGCCACGTGGCTAGGTGTGTGTATGACCGGTGGGGCCAAGGCGTCAGTGTTACAATGAAAAAAAGAAAAAAATTGTCGAAAGCTTGATCCTCGTAAGCGTTCTCAACAGGCTCCTCGTTCACGTACTCGTCTCCCAGCTCTACCCAAAGCAAGAACACAAGCAAAGGGGACAACCATCCATCACGATGCAATGCGCAAGCAACATGATGCAAAGGATGGCATGATATGCGAGATGTGATATGCAATGCATATGCGTGCTCCGGAAGGGAAAAGATGAACAAGGCACCAACTTGGCAAACCAAGTATGCCGCTTGAAAGATGAGATGATTTCGGTCGAAATCGATATAAGGATCACCGGAAACGGATGCGCGGTCTGCAAATGGCAAGCAAGACAAGATATGATGCAAACTGCTTAAAACAGCAACGTGGCCACTTGGATGCAAAGTATAACTATGCTACAGCACCCAAACATGTGAACAAAAAGCATGGAAGTGATGTACAGGAGATGTTATACAAAACATGAACTCTGAGCTAAATCTATAAACCACTAGAGCATGACTAAAACAGCATGGAAATTTTGCAAAAGATAACAGTTTCACAGACTTGGTGAAAATGCTAGGCATAGCAGAAACAGATTCAACATGGCATCTTTACAAGCTTGATTAACTCACTAAAAGGCATGTCATGGCATGGAACAAAATCTAGCATAAAGTAGACATGAAAATGAAGCTATCCATGTCCAAAGCAACCTCATGGCATGCTTAAATTAAATCACATGAAAATGACAAAACAACATCATGACATAAAATGACATGATTATGAACTTGCTCAAATGCAGAAACTAATGCTACCACTAGATTGGTGGGATTTTTCTACCCCAAAAACATATATAATATGTTGTGGTTGCTGTAGAAAAATCTCCACATTTATGCAAAACTAAATACAACCTAAAAATGGTAACCTCAGCATATGCCAAATCTGGCATGTTCCGAATTTGGAATAAAACAGAAAACGTGAGGGAAGCTAGATGCACCCAGACTGTACCCAGCCATTAGACAAACTGGTAGGGCCGTTGGCCACGTGGCTAGGTGTGTGTATGACCGGTGGGGCCAAGGCGTCAGTGTTACAATGAAAAAAAGAAAAAAATTGTCGAAAGCTTGATCCTCGTAAGCGTTCTCAACAGGCTCCTCGTTCACGTACTCGTCTCCCAGCTCTACCCAAAGCAAGAACACAAGCAAAGGGGACAACCATCCATCACGATGCAATGCGCAAGCAACATGATGCAAAGGATGGCATGATATGCGAGATGTGATATGCAATGCATATGCGTGCTCCGGAAGGGAAAAGATGAACAAGGCACCAACTTGGCAAACCAAGTATGCCGCTGGAAAGATGAGATGATTTCGGTCGAAATCGATATAAGGATCACCGGAAACGGATGCGCGGTCTGCAAATGGCAAGCAAGACAAGATATGATGCAAACTGCTTAAAACAGCAACGTGGCCACTTGGATGCAAAGTATAACTATGCTACAACACCCAAACATGTGAACAAAAAGCATGGAAGTGATGTACAGGAGATGTTATACAAAACATGAACTCTGAGCTAAATCTATAAACCACTAGAGCATGACTAAAACAGCATGGAAATTTTGCAAAAGATAACAGTTTCACAGACTTGGTGAAAATGCTAGGCATAGCAGGAACATATTCAACATGGCATCTTTACAAGCTTGATTAACTCACTAAAAGGCATGTCATGGCATGGAACAAAATCTAGCATAAAGTAGACATGAAAATGAACCTATCCATGTGCAAAGCAACCTCATGGCATGCTTAAATTAAATCACATGAAAATGACAAAACAACATCATGACATAAAATGACATGATTATGAACTTGCTCAAATGCAGAAACAAATGCTACCACTAGATTGGTGGGATTTTTCTTCCCCAAAAACATATATAATATGTTGGGGTTGCTGTAGAAAAATCTCCACATTTATGCAAAACTAAATACAACCTAAAAATGGTAACCTCAGCATATGCCAAATCTGGCATGTTCCGAATTTGGAATAAAACAGAAAACGTGAGGGAAGCTAGATGCACCCAGACTGTACCCAGCCATTAGACAAACTGGTAGGGCCGTGGGCCACGTGGCTGGGTGTGTGTATGACCGGTGTGGCCAAGGCGTCAGTGTTACAATGAAAAAAAGAAAAAAATTTGTCGAAAGCTTGATCCTCGTAAGCGTTCTCAACAGGCTCCTCGTTCACGTACTCGTCTCCCAGCTCTACCCAAAGCAAGAACACAAGCAAAGGGGACAACCATCAATCACGATGCAATGCGCAAGCAACATGATGCAAAGGATGGCATGATATGCGAGATGTGATATGCAATGCATATGCGTGCTCCGGAAGGGAAAATATGAACAAGGCACCAACTTGGCAAACCAAGTATGCCGCTTGAAAGATGAGATGATTTCGGTCGAAATCGATATAAGGATCACCGGAAACGGATGCGCGGTTTGCAAATGGCAAGCAAGACAAGATATGATGCAAACTGCTTAAAACAGCAACGTGGCCACTTGGATGCAAAGTATAACTATGCTACAACACCCAAACATGTGAACAAAAAGCATGGAAGTGATGTACAGGAGATGTTATACAAAACATGAACACCGAGCTAAATCTATAAACCACTAGAGCATGACTAAAACAGCATGGAAATTTTGCAAAAGATAACAGTTTCACAGACTTAGTGAAAATGCTAGGCATAGCAGAAACAGATTCAACATGGCATCTTTACAAGCTTGATTAACTCACTAAAAGGCATGTCATGGCATGGAACAAAATCTAGCATAAAGTAGACATGAAAATGAAGCTATCCATGTGCAAAGCAACCTCATGTCATGCTTAAATTAAATCACATGAAAATGACAAAACAACATCATGACATAAAATGACATGATTATGAACTTGCTCAAATGCAGAAAAAAATGCTACCACTAGATTGGTGGGATTTTTCTACCCCAAAAACATATATAATATGTTGGGGTTGCTGTAGAAAAATCTCCACATTTATGCAAAACTAAATACAACCTAAAAATGGTAACCTCAGCATATGCCAAATCTGGCATGTTCCGAATTTGGAATAAAACAGAAAACGTGAGGGAAGCTAGATGCACCCAGACTGTACCCAGCCATTAGACAAACTGGTAGGGCCGTGGGCCACGTGGCTGGGTGTGTGTATGACCGGTGGGGCCAAGGCGTCAGTGTTACAATGAAAAAAAGAAAAAAAATTGTCGAAAGCTTGATCCTCGTAAGCGTTCTCAACAGGCTCCTCGTTCACGTACTCGTCTCCCAGCTCTACCCAAAGCAAGAACACAAGCAAAGGGGACAACCATCCATCACGATGCAATGTGCAAGCAACATGATGCAAAGGATGGCATGATATGCGAGATGTGATATGCAATGCATATGCGTGCTCCGGAAGGGAAAAGATGAACAAGGCACCAACTTGGCAAACCAAGTATGCCGCTGGAAAGATGAGATGATTTCGGTCGAAATCGATATAAGGATCACCGGAAACGGATGCGCGGTTTGCAAATGGCAAGCAAGACAAGATATGATGCAAACTGCTTAAAACAGCAACGTGGCCACTTGGATGCAAAGTATAACTATGCTACAGCACCCAAACATGTGAACAAAAAGCATGGAAGTGATGTACAGGAGATGTTATACAAAACATGAACTCTGAGCTAAATCTATAAACCACTAGAGCATGACTAAAACAGCATGGAAATTTTGCAAAAGATAACAGTTTCACAGACTTGGTGAAAATGCTAGGCATAGCAGGAACAGATTCAACATGGCATCTTTACAAGCTTGATTAACTCACTAAAAGGCATGTCATGGCATTGAACAAAATCTAGCATAAAGTAGACATGAAAATGAAGCTATCCATGTGCAAAGCAACCTCATGGCATGCTTAAATTAAATCACATGAAAATGACAAAACAACATCATGACATAAAATGACATGATTATGAACTTGCTCAAATGCAGAAACTAATGCTACCACTAGATTGGTGGGATTTTTCTACCCCAAAAACATATATAATATGTTGGGGTTGCTGTAGAAAAATCTCCACATTAATGCAAAACTAAATACAACCTAAAAATGGTAACCTCAGCATATGCCAAATCTGGCATGTTCCGAATTTGGAATAAAACAGAAAACGTGAGGGAAGCTAGATGCACCCAGACTGTACCCAGCCATTAGACAAACTGGTAGGGCCGTGGGCCACGTGGCTGGGTGTGTGTATGACCGGTGGGGCCAAGGCGTCAGTGTTACAATGAAATAAAGAAAAAAAATTGTCGAAAGCTTGATCCTCGTAAGCGTTCTCAACAGGCTCCTCGTTCACGTACTCGTCTCCCAGCTCTACCCAAAGCAAGAACACAAGCAAAGGGGACAACCATCAATCACGATGCAATGCGCAAGCAACATGATGCAAAGGATGGCATGATATGCGAGATGTGATATGCAATGCATATGCGTGTTCCGGAAGGGAAAAGATGAACAAGGCACCAACTTGGCAAACAAAGTATGCCGCTGGAAAGATGAGATGATTTCGGTCGAAATCGATATAAGGATCACCGGAAACGGATGCGCGGTTTGCAAATGGCAAGCAAGACAAGATATGATGCAAACTGCTTAAAACAGCAACGTGGCCACTTGGATGCAAAGTATAACTATGCTACAGCACCCAAACATGTGAACAAAAAGCATGGAAGTGATGTACAGGAGATGTTATACAAAACATGAACACCAAGCTAAATCTATAAACCACTAGAGCATGACTAAAACAGCATGGAAATTTTGCAAAAGATAACAGTTTCACAGACTTAGTGAAAATGCTAGGCATAGGAGAAACAGATTCAACATGGCATCTTTACAAGCTTGATTAACTCAGTAAAAGGCATGTCATGGCATGGAACAAAATCTAGCATAAAGTAGACATGAAAGTGAAGCTATCCATGTGCAAAGCAACCTCATGGCATGCTTAAATTAAATCACATGAAAATGACAAAACAACATCATGACATAAAATGACATGATTATGAACTTGCTCAAATGCAGAAACTAATGCTACCACTAGATTGGTGGGATTTTTCTACCCCAAAAACATATATAATATGTTGTGGTTGCTGTAGAAAAATCTCCACATTTATGCAAAACTAAATACAACCTAAAAATGGTAACCTCAGCATATGCCAAATCTGGCATGTTCCGAATTTGGAATAAAACAGAAAACGTGAGGGAAGCTAGATGCACCCAGACTGTACCCAGCCATTAGACAAACTGGTAGGGCCGTTGGCCACGTGGCTAGGTGTGTGTATGACCGGTGGGGCCAAGGCGTCAGTGTTACAATGAAAAAAAGAAAAAAATTGTCGAAAGCTTGATCCTCGTAAGCGTTCTCAACAGGCTCCTCGTTCACGTACTCGTCTCCCAGCTCTACCCAAAGCAAGAACACAAGCAAAGGGGACAACCATCCATCACGATGCAATGCGCAAGCAACATGATGCAAAGGATGGCATGATATGCGAGATGTGATATGCAATGCATATGCGTGCTCCGGAAGGGAAAAGATGAACAAGGCACCAACTTGGCAAACCAAGTATGCCGCTGGAAAGATGAGATGATTTCGGTCGAAATCGATATAAGGATCACCGGAAACGGATGCGCGGTCTGCAAATGGCAAGCAAGACAAGATATGATGCAAACTGCTTAAAACAGCAACGTGGCCACTTGGATGCAAAGTATAGCTATGCTACAACACCCAAACATGTGAACAAAAAGCATGGAAGTGATGTACAGGAGATGTTATACAAAACATGAACTCTGAGCTAAATCTATAAACCACTAGAGCATGACTAAAACAGCATGGAAATTTTGCAAAAGATAACAGTTTCACAGACTTGGTGAAAATGCTAGGCATAGCAGGAACATATTCAACATGGCATCTTTACAAGCTTGATTAACTCACTAAAAGGCATGTCATGGCATGGAACAAAATCTAGCATAAAGTAGACATGAAAATGAACCTATCCATGTGCAAAGCAACCTCATGGCATGCTTAAATTAAATCACATGAAAATGACAAAACAACATCATGACATAAAATGACATGATTATGAACTTGCTCAAATGCAGAAACAAATGCTACCACTAGATTGGTGGGATTTTTCTTCCCCAAAAACATATATAATATGTTGGGGTTGCTGTAGAAAAATCTCCACATTTATGCAAAACTAAATACAACCTAAAAATGGTAACCTCAGCATATGCCAAATCTGGCATGTTCCGAATTTGGAATAAAACAGAAAACGTGAGGGAAGCTAGATGCACCCAGACTGTACCCAGCCATTAGACAAACTGGTAGGGCCGTGGGCCACGTGGCTGGGTGTGTGTATGACCGGTGGGGCCAAGGCGTCAGTGTTACAATGAAAAAAAGAAAAAAAATTGTCGAAAGCTTGATCCTCGTAAGCGTTCTCAACAGGCTCCTCGTTCACGTACTCGTCTCCCAGCTCTACCCAAAGCAAGAACACAAGCAAAGGGGACAACCATCAATCACGATGCAATGCGCAAGCAACATGATGCAAAGGATGGCATGATATGCGAGATGTGATATGCAATGCATATGCGTGCTCCGGAAGGGAAAATATGAACAAGGCACCAACTTGGCAAACCAAGTATGCCGCTTGAACGATGAGATGATTTCGGTCGAAATCGATATAAGGATCACCGGAAACGGATGCGCGGTTTGCAAATGGCAAGCAAGACAAGATATGATGCAAACTGCTTAAAACAGCAACGTGGCCACTTGGATGCAAAGTATAACTATGCTACAACACCCAAACATGTGAACAAAAAGCATGGAAGTGATGTACAGGAGATGTTATACAAAACATGAACACCGAGCTAAATCTATAAACCACTAGAGCATGACTAAAACAGCATGGAAATTTTGCAAAAGATAACAGTTTCACAGACTTAGTGAAAATGCTAGGCATAGCAGAAACAGATTCAACATGGCATCTTTACAAGCTTGATTAACTCACTAAAAGGCATGTCATGGCATGGAACAAAATCTAGCATAAAGTAGACATGAAAATGAAGCTATCCATGTGCAAAGCAACCTCATGTCATGCTTAAATTAAATCACATGAAAATGACAAAACAACATCATGACATAAAATGACATGATTATGAACTTGCTCAAATGCAGAAACAAATGCTACCACTAGATTGGTGGGATTTTTCTACCCCAAAAACATATATAATATGTTGGGGTTGCTGTAGAAAAATCTCCACATTTATGCAAAACTAAATACAACCTAAAAATGGTAACCTCAGCATATGCCAAATCTGGCATGTTCCGAATTTGGAATAAAACAGAAAACGTGAGGGAAGCTAGATGCACCCAGACTGTACCCAGCCATTAGACAAACTGGTAGGGCCGTGGGCCACGTGGCTGGGTGTGTGTATGACCGGTGGGGCCAAGGCGTCAGTGTTACAATGAAAAAAAGAAAAAAAATTGTCGAAAGCTTGATCCTCGTAAGCGTTCTCAACAGGCTCCTCGTTCACGTACTCGTCTCCCAGCTCTACCCAAAGCAAGAACACAAGCAAAGGGGACAACCATCCATCACGATGCAATGTGCAAGCAACATGATGCAAAGGATGGCATGATATGCGAGATGTGATATGCAATGCATATGCGTGCTCCGGAAGGGAAAAGATGAACAAGGCACCAACTTGGCAAACCAAGTATGCCGCTGGAAAGATGAGATGATTTCGGTCGAAATCGATATAAGGATCACCGGAAACGGATGCGCGGTTTGCAAATGGCAAGCAAGACAAGATATGATGCAAACTGCTTAAAACAACAACGTGGCCACTTGGATGCAAAGTATAACTATGCTACAGCACCCAAACATGTGAACAAAAAGCATGGAAGTGATGTACAGGAGATGTTATACAAAACATGAACTCTGAGCTAAATCTATAAACCACTAGAGCATGACTAAAACAGCATGGAAATTTTGCAAAAGATAACAGTTTCACAGACTTGGTGAAAATGCTAGGCATAGCAGGAACAGATTCAACATGGCATCTTTACAAGCTTGATTAACTCACTAAAAGGCATGTCATGGCATTGAACAAAATCTAGCATAAAGTAGACATGAAAATGAAGCTATCCATGTGCAAAGCAACCTCATGGCATGCTTAAATTAAATCACATGAAAATGACAAAACAACATCATGACATAAAATGACATGATTATGAACTTGCTCAAATGCAGAAACTAATGCTACCACTAGATTGGTGGGATTTTTCTACCCCAAAAACATATATAATATGTTGGGGTTGCTGTAGAAAAATCTCCACATTAATGCAAAACTAAATACAACCTAAAAATGGTAACCTCAGCATATGCCAAATCTGGCATGTTCCGAATTTGGAATAAAACAGAAAACGTGAGGGAAGCTAGATGCACCCAGACTGTACCCAGCCATTAGACAAACTGGTAGGGCCGTGGGCCACGTGGCTGGGTGTGTGTATGACCGGTGGGGCCAAGGCGTCAGTGTTACAATGAAATAAAGAAAAAAAATTGTCGAAAGCTTGATCCTCGTAAGCGTTCTCAACAGGCTCCTCGTTCACGTACTCGTCTCCCAGCTCTACCCAAAGCAAGAACACAAGCAAAGGGGACAACCATCAATCACGATGCAATGCGCAAGCAACATGATGCAAAGGATGGCATGATATGCGAGATGTGATATGCAATGCATATGCGTGTTCCGGAAGGGAAAAGATGAACAAGGCACCAACTTGGCAAACAAAGTATGCCGCTGGAAAGATGAGATGATTTCGGTCGAAATCGATATAAGGATCACCGGAAACGGATGCGCGGTTTGCAAATGGCAAGCAAGACAAGATATGATGCAAACTGCTTAAAACAGCAACGTGGCCACTTGGATGCAAAGTATAACTATGCTACAACACCCAAACATGTGAACAAAAAGCATGGAAGTGATGTACAGGAGATGTTATACAAAACATGAACACCAAGCTAAATCTATAAACCACTAGAGCATGACTAAAACAGCATGGAAATTTTGCAAAAGATAACAGTTTCACAGACTTAGTGAAAATGCTAGGCATAGCAGAAACAGATTCAACATGGCATCTTTACAAGCTTGATTAACTCACTAAAAGGCATGTCATGGCATGGAACAAAATCTAGCATAAAGTAGACATGAAAATGAAGCTATCCATGTGCAAAGCAACCTCATGTCATGCTTAAATTAAATCACATGAAAATGACAAAACAACATCATGACATAAAATGACATGATTATGAACTTGCTCAAATGCAGAAACAAATGCTACCACTAGATTGGTGGGATTTTTCTACCCCAAAAACATATATAATATGTTGGGGTTGCTGTAGAAAAATCTCCACATTTATGCAAAACTAAATACAACCTAAAAATGGTAACCTCAGCATATGCCAAATCTGGCATGTTCCGAATTTGGAATAAAACAGAAAACGTGAGGGAAGCTAGATGCACCCAGACTGTACCCAGCCATTAGACAAACTGGTAGGGCCGTGGGCCACGTGGCTGGGTGTGTGTATGACCGGTGGGGCCAAGGCGTCAGTGTTACAATGAAAAAAAGAAAAAAAATTGTCGAAAGCTTGATCCTCGTAAGCGTTCTCAACAGGCTCCTCGTTCACGTACTCGTCTCCCAGCTCTACCCAAAGCAAGAACACAAGCAAAGGGGACAACCATCCATCACGATGCAATGTGCAAGCAACATGATGCAAAGGATGGCATGATATGCGAGATGTGATATGCAATGCATATGCGTGCTCCGGAAGGGAAAAGATGAACAAGGCACCAACTTGGCAAACCAAGTATGCCGCTGGAAAGATGAGATGATTTCGGTCGAAATCGATATAAGGATCACCGGAAACGGATGCGCGGTTTGCAAATGGCAAGCAAGACAAGATATGATGCAAACTGCTTAAAACAACAACGTGGCCACTTGGATGCAAAGTATAACTATGCTACAGCACCCAAACATGTGAACAAAAAGCATGGAAGTGATGTACAGGAGATGTTATACAAAACATGAACTCTGAGCTAAATCTATAAACCACTAGAGCATGACTAAAACAGCATGGAAATTTTGCAAAAGATAACAGTTTCACAGACTTGGTGAAAATGCTAGGCATAGCAGGAACAGATTCAACATGGCATCTTTACAAGCTTGATTAACTCACTAAAAGGCATGTCATGGCATTGAACAAAATCTAGCATAAAGTAGACATGAAAATGAAGCTATCCATGTGCAAAGCAACCTCATGGCATGCTTAAATTAAATCACATGAAAATGACAAAACAACATCATGACATAAAATGACATGATTATGAACTTGCTCAAATGCAGAAACTAATGCTACCACTAGATTGGTGGGATTTTTCTACCCCAAAAACATATATAATATGTTGGGGTTGCTGTAGAAAAATCTCCACATTAATGCAAAACTAAATACAACCTAAAAATGGTAACCTCAGCATATGCCAAATCTGGCATGTTCCGAATTTGGAATAAAACAGAAAACGTGAGGGAAGCTAGATGCACCCAGACTGTACCCAGCCATTAGACAAACTGGTAGGGCCGTGGGCCACGTGGCTAGGTGTGTGTATGACCGGTGGGGCCAAGGCGTCAGTGTTACAATGAAAAAAAGAAAAAAATTGTCGAAAGCTTGATCCTCGTAAGCGTTCTCATCAGGCTCCTCGTTCACGTACTCGTCTCCCAGCTCTACCCAAAGCAAGAACACAAGCAAAGGGGACAACCATCCATCACGATGCAATGTGCAAGCAACATGATGCAAAGGATGGCATGATATGCGAGATGTGATATGCAATGCATATGCGTGCTCCGGAAGGGAAAAGATGAACAATGCACCAACTTGGCAAACCAAGTATGCCGCTGGAAAGATGAGATGATTTCGGTCGAAATCGATATAAGGATCACCGGAAACGGATGCGCGGTTTGCAAATGGCAAGCAAGACAAGATATGATGCAAACTGCTTAAAACAGCAACGTGGCCACTTGGATGCAAAGTATAACTATGCTACAGCACCCAAACATGTGAACAAAAAGCATGGAAGTGATGTACAGGAGATGTTATACAAAACATGAACTCTGAGCTAAATCTATAAACCACTAGAGCATGACTAAAACAGCATGGAAATTTTGCAAAAGATAACAGTTTCACAGACTTGGTGAAAATGCTAGGCATAGCAGGAACATATTCAACATGGCATCTTTACAAGCTTGATTAACTCACTAAAAGGCATGTCATGGCATGGAACAAAATCTAGCATAAAGTAGACATGAAAATGAAGCTATCCATGTGCAAAGCAACCTCATGGCATGCTTAAATTAAATCACATGAAAATGACAAAACAACATCATGACATAAAATGACATGATTATGAACTTGCTCAAATGCAGAAACAAATGCTACCACTAGATTGGTGGGATTTTTCTACCCCAAAAACATATATAATATGTTGGGGTTGCTGCAGAAAAATCTCCACATTAATGCAAAACTAAATACAACCTAAAAATGGTAACCTCAGCATATGCCAAATCTGGCATGTTCCGAATTTGGAATAAAACAGAAAACGTGAGGGAAGCTAGATGCACCCAGACTGTACCCAGCCATTAGACAAACTGGTAGGGCCGTTGGCCACGTGGCTGGGTGTGTGTATGACCGGTGGGGCCAAGGCGTCAGTGTTACAATGAAAAAAAGAAAAAAATTGTCGAAAGCTTGATCCTCGTAAGCGTTCTCAACAGGCTCCTCGTTCACGTACTCGTCTCCCAGCTCTACCCAAAGCAAGAACACAAGCAAAGGGGACAACCATCCATCACGATGCAATGCGCAAGCAACATGATGCAAAGGATGGCATGATATGCGAGATGTGATATGCAATGCATATGCGTGCTCCGGAAGGGAAAAGATGAACAAGGCACCAACTTGGCAAACCAAGTATGCCGCTGGAAAGATGAGATGATTTCGGTCGAAATCGATATAAGGATCACCGGAAACGGATGCGCGGTTTGCAAATGGCAAGCAAGACAAGATATGATGCAAACTGCTTAAAACAGCAACGTGGCCACTTGGATGCAAAGTATAACTATGCTACAGCACCCAAACATGTGAACAAAAAGCATGGAAGTGATGTACAGGAGATGTTATACAAAACATGAACTCTGAGCTAAATCTATAAACCACTAGAGCATGACTAAAACAGCATGGAAATTTTGCAAAAGATAACAGTTTCACAGACTTGGTGAAAATGCTAGGCATAGCAGAAACAGATTCAACATGGCATCTTTACAAGCTTGATTAACTCACTAAAAGGCATGTCATGGCATGGAACAAAATCCAGCATAAAGTAGACATGAAAATGAAGCTATCCATGTCCAAAGCAACCTCATGGCATGCTTAAATTAAATCACATGAAAATGACAAAACAACATCATGACATAAAATGACATGATTATGAACTTGCTCAAATGCAGAAACTAATGCTACCACTAGATTGGTGGGATTTTTCTACCCCAAAAACATATATAATATGTTGTGGTTGCTGTAGAAAAATCTCCACATTTATGCAAAACTAAATACAACCTAAAAATGGTAACCTCAGCATATGCCAAATCTGGCATGTTCCGAATTTGGAATAAAACAGAAAACGTGAGGGAAGCTAGATGCACCCAGACTGTACCCAGCCATTAGACAAACTGGTAGGGCCGTGGGCCACGTGGCTAGGTGTGTGTATGACCGGTGGGGCCAAGGCGTCAGTGTTACAATGAAAAAAAGAAAAAAATTGTCGAAAGCTTGATCCTCGTAAGCGTTCTCAACAGGCTCCTCGTTCACGTACTCGTCTCCCAGCTCTACCCAAAGCAAGAACACAAGCAAAGGGGACAACCATCCATCACGATGCAATGCGCAAGCAACATGATGCAAAGGATGGCATGATATGCGAGATGTGATATGCAATGCATATGCGTGCTCCGGAAGGGAAAAGATGAACAAGGCACCAACTTGGCAAACCAAGTATGCCGCTGGAAAGATGAGATGATTTCGGTCGAAATCGATATAAGGATCACCGGAAACGGATGCGCGGTTTGCAAATGGCAAGCAAGACAAGATATGATGCAAACTGCTTAAAACAGCAACGTGGCCACTTGGATGCAAAGTATAACTATGCTACAGCACCCAAACATGTGAACAAAAAGCATGGAAGTGATGTACAGGAGATGTTATACAAAACATGAACTCTGAGCTAAATCTATAAACCACTAGAGCATGACTAAAACAGCATGGAAATTTTGCAAAAGATAACAGTTTCACAGACTTGGTGAAAATGCTAGGCATAGCAGGAACAGATTCAACATGGCATCTTTACAAGCTTGATTAACTCACTAAAAGGCATGTCATGGCATGGAACAAAATCTAGCATAAAGTAGACATGAAAATGAAGCTATCCATGTGCAAAGCAACCTCATGGCATGCTTAAATTAAATCACATGAAAATGACAAAACAACATCATGACATAAAATGACATGATTATGAACTTGCTCAAATGCAGAAACAAATGCTACCACTAGATTGGTGGGATTTTTCTACCCCAAAAACATATATAATATGTTGGGGTTGCTGTAGAAAAATCTCCACATTAATGCAAAACTAAATACAACCTAAAAATGGTAACCTCAGCATATGCCAAATCTGGCATGTTCCGAATTTGGAATAAAACAGAAAACGTGAGGGAAGCTAGATGCACCCAGACTGTACCCAGCCATTAGACAAACTGGTAGGGCCGTTGGCCACGTGGCTGGGTGTGTGTATGACCGGTGGGGCCAAGGCGTCAGTGTTACAATGAAAAAAAGAAAAAAATTGTCGAAAGCTTGATCCTCGTAAGCGTTCTCAACAGGCTCCTCGTTCACGTACTCGTCTCCCAGCTCTACCCAAAGCAAGAACACAAGCAAAGGGGACAACCATCCATCACGATGCAATGCGCAAGCAACATGATGCAAAGGATGGCATGATATGCGAGATGTGATATGCAATGCATATGCGTGCTCCGGAAGGGAAAAGATGAACAAGGCACCAACTTGGCAAACCAAGTATGCCGCTGGAAAGATGAGATGATTTCGGTCGAAATCGATATAAGGATCACCGGAAACGGATGCGCGGTTTGCAAATGGCAAGCAAGACAAGATATGATGCAAACTGCTTAAAACAGCAACGTGGCCACTTGGATGCAAAGTATAACTATGCTACAGCACCCAAACATGTGAACAAAAAGCATGGAAGTGATGTACAGGAGATGTTATACAAAACATGAACACCAAGCTAAATCTATAAACCACTAGAGCATGACTAAAACAGCATGGAAATTTTGCAAAAGATAACAGTTTCACAGACTTAGTGAAAATGCTAGGCATAGCAGAAACAGATTCAACATGGCATCTTTACAAGCTTGATTAACTCACTAAAAGGCATGTCATGGCATGGAACAAAATCTAGCATAAAGTAGACATGAAAATGAAGCTATCCATGTGCAAAGCAACCTCATGGCATGCTTAAATTAAATCACATGAAAATGACAAAACAACATCATGACATAAAATGACATGATTATGAACTTGCTCAAATGCAGAAACAAATGCTACCACTAGATTGGTGGGATTTTTCTACCCCAAAAACATATATAATATGTTGGGGTTGCTGTAGAAAAATCTCCACATTAATGCAAAACTAAATACAACCTAAAAATGGTAACCTCAGCATATGCCAAATCTGGCATGTTCCGAATTTGGAATAAAACAGAAAACGTGAGGGAAGCTAGATGCACCCAGACTGTACCCAGCCATTAGACAAACTGGTAGGGCCGTGGGCCACGTGGCTGGGTGTGTGTATGACCGGTGGGGCCAAGGCGTCAGTGTTACAATGAAATAAAGAAAAAAAATTGTCGAAAGCTTGATCCTCGTAAGCGTTCACAACAGGCTCCTCGTTCACGTACTCGTCTCCCAGCTCTACCCAAAGCAAGAACACAAGCAAAGGGGACAACCATCCATCACGATGCAATGTGCAAGCAACATGATGCAAAGGATGGCATGATATGCGAGATGTGATATGCAATGCATATGCGTGCTCCGGAAGGGAAAAGATGAACAATGCACCAACTTGGCAAACCAAGTATGCCGCTGGAAAGATGAGATGATTTCGGTCGAAATCGATATAAGGATCACCGGAAACGGATGCGCGGTTTGCAAATGGCAAGCAAGACAAGATATGATGCAAACTGCTTAAAACAGCAACGTGGCCACTTGGATGCAAAGTATAACTATGCTACAGCACCCAAACATGTGAACAAAAAGCATGGAAGTGATGTACAGGAGATGTTATACAAAACATGAACTCTGAGCTAAATCTATAAACCACTAGAGCATGACTAAAACAGCATGGAAATTTTGCAAAAGATAACAGTTTCACAGACTTGGTGAAAATGCTAGGCATAGCAGGAACATATTCAACATGGCATCTTTACAAGCTTGATTAACTCACTAAAAGGCATGTCATGGCATGGAACAAAATCTAGCATAAAGTAGACATGAAAATGAAGCTATCCATGTGCAAAGCAACCTCATGGCATGCTTAAATTAAATCACATGAAAATGACAAAACAACATCATGACATAAAATGACATGATTATGAACTTGCTCAAATGCAGAAACAAATGCTACCACTAGATTGGTGGGATTTTTCTACCCCAAAAACATATATAATATGTTGGGGTTGCTGTAGAAAAATCTCCACATTAATGCAAAACTAAATACAACCTAAAAATGGTAACCTCAGCATATGCCAAATCTGGCATGTTCCGAATTTGGAATAAAACAGAAAACGTGAGGGAAGCTAGATGCACCCAGACTGTACCCAGCCATTAGACAAACTGGTAGGGCCGTGGGCCACGTGGCTGGGTGTGTGTATGACTGGTGGGGCCAAGGCGTCAGTGTTACAATGAAATAAAGAAAAAAAATTGTCGAAAGCTTGATCCTCGTAAGCGTTCTCAACAGGCTCCTCGTTCACGTACTCGTCTCCCAGCTCTACCCAAAGCAAGAACACAAGCAAAGGGGACAACCATCCATCACGATGCAATGTGCAAGCAACATGATGCAAAGGATGGCATGATATGCGAGATGTGATATGCAATGCATATGCGTGCTCCGGAAGGGAAAAGATGAACAATGCACCAACTTGGCAAACCAAGTATGCCGCTGGAAAGATGAGATGATTTCGGTCGAAATCGATATAAGGATCACCGGAAACGGATGCGCGGTTTGCAAATGGCAAGCAAGACAAGATATGATGCAAACTGCTTAAAACAGCAACGTGGCCACTTGGATGCAAAGTATAACTATGCTACAGCACCCAAACATGTGAACAAAAAGCATGGAAGTGATGTACAGGAGATGTTATACAAAACATGAACACCGAGCTAAATCTATAAACCACTAGAGCATGACTAAAACAACATGGAAATTTTGCAAAAGATAACAGTTTCACAGACTTAGTGAAAATGCTAGGCATAGCAGAAACAGATTCAACATGGCATCTTTACAAGCTTGATTAACTCACTAAAAGGCATGTCATGGCATGGAACAAAATCTAGCATAAAGTAGACATGAAAATGAAGCTATCCATGTGCAAAGCAACCTCATGGCATGCTTAAATTAAATCACATGAAAATGACAAAACAACATCCTGACATAAAATGACATGATTATGAACTTGCTCAAATGCAGAAACTAATGCTACCACTAGATTGGTGGGATTTTTCTACCCCAAAAACATATATAATATGTTGGGGTTGCTGTAGAAAAATCTCCACATTTATGCAAAACTAAATACAACCTAAAAATGGTAACCTCAGCATATGCCAAATCTGGCATGTTCCGAATTTGGAATAAAACAGAAAACGTGAGGGAAGCTAGATGCACCCAGACTGTACCGAGCCATTAGACAAACTGGTAGGGCCGTGGGCCACGTGGCTGGGTGTGTGTATGACCGGTGGGGCCAAGGCGTCAGTGTTACAATGAAAAAAAGAAAAAAAATTGTCGAAAGCTTGATCCTCGTAAGCGTTCTCAACAGGCTCCTCGTTCACATACTCGTCTCCCAGCTCTACCCAAAGCAAGAACACAAGCAACGGGGACAACCATCAATCACGATGCAATGCGCAAACAACATGATGCAAAGGATGGCATGATATGCGAGATGTGATATGCAATGCATATGCGTGCTCCGGAAGGGAAAAGATGAACAAGGCACCAACTTGGCAAACCAAGTATGCCGCTGGAAAGATGAGATGATTTCGGTCGAAATCGATATAAGGATCACTGGAAACGGATGCGCGGTTTGCAAATGGCAAGCAAGACAAGATATGATGCAAACTGCTTAAAACAGCAACGTGGCCACTTGGATGCAAAGTATAACTATGCTACAGCACCCAAACATGTGAACAAAAACCATGGGAGTGATGTACAGGAGATGTTATACAAAACATGAACACCGAGCTAAATCTATAAACCACTAGAGCATGACTAAAACAGCATGGAAATTTTGCAAAAGATAACAGTTTCACAGACTTAGTGAAAATGCTAGGCATGGCAGAAACAGATTCAACATGGCATCTTTACAAGCTTGATTAACTCACTAAAAGGCATGTCATGGCATGGAACAAAATCTAGCATAAAGTAGACATGAAAATGAAGCTATCCATGTGCAAAGCAACCTCATGGCATGCTTAAATTAAATCACATGAAAATGACAAAACAACATCATGACATAAAATGACATGATTATGAACTTGCTCAAATGCAGAAACAAATGCTACCACTAGATTGGTGGGATTTTTCTACCCCAAAAACATATATAATATGTTGGGGTTGCTGTAGAAAAATCTCCACATTAATGCAAAACTAAATACAACCTAAAAATGGTAACCTCAGCATATGCCAAATCTGGCATGTTCCGAATTTGGAATAAAACAGAAAACGTGAGGGAAGCTAGATGCACCCAGACTGTACCCAGCCATTAGACAAACTGGTAGGGCCGTGGGCCACGTGGCTGGGTGTGTGTATGACCGGTGGGGCCAAGGCGTCAGTGTTACAATGAAATAAAGAAAAAAAATTGTCGAAAGCTTGATCCTCGTAAGCGTTCTCAACAGGCTCCTCGTTCACGTACTCGTCTCCCAGCTCTACCCAAAGCAAGAACACAAGCAAAGGGGACAACCATCCATCACGATGCAATGTGCAAGCAACATGATGCAAAGGATGGCATGATATGCGAGATGTGATATGCAATGCATATGCGTGCTCCGGAAGGGAAAAGATGAACAATGCACCAACTTGGCAAACCAAGTATGCCGCTGGAAAGATGAGATGATTTCGGTCGAAATCGATATAAGGATCACCGGAAACGGATGCGCGGTTTGCAAATGGCAAGCAAGACAAGATATGATGCAAACTGCTTAAAACAGCAACGTGGCCACTTGGATGCAAAGTATAACTATGCTACAGCACCCAAACATGTGAACAAAAAGCATGGAAGTGATGTACAGGAGATGTTATACAAAACATGAACACCGAGCTAAATCTATAAACCACTAGAGCATGACTAAAACAACATGGAAATTTTGCAAAAGATAACAGTTTCACAGACTTAGTGAAAATGCTAGGCATAGCAGAAACAGATTCAACATGGCATCTTTACAAGCTTGATTAACTCACTAAAAGGCATGTCATGGCATGGAACAAAATCTAGCATAAAGTAGACATGAAAATGAAGCTATCCATGTGCAAAGCAACCTCATGGCATGCTTAAATTAAATCACATGAAAATGACAAAACAACATCCTGACATAAAATGACATGATTATGAACTTGCTCAAATGCAGAAACTAATGCTACCACTAGATTGGTGGGATTTTTCTACCCCAAAAACATATATAATATGTTGGGGTTGCTGTAGAAAAATCTCCACATTTATGCAAAACTAAATACAACCTAAAAATGGTAACCTCAGCATATGCCAAATCTGGCATGTTCCGAATTTGGAATAAAACAGAAAACGTGAGGGAAGCTAGATGCACCCAGACTGTACCGAGCCATTAGACAAACTGGTAGGGCCGTGGGCCACGTGGCTGGGTGTGTGTATGACCGGTGGGGCCAAGGCGTCAGTGTTACAATGAAAAAAAGAAAAAAAATTGTCGAAAGCTTGATCCTCGTAAGCGTTCTCAACAGGCTCCTCGTTCACATACTCGTCTCCCAGCTCTACCCAAAGCAAGAACACAAGCAACGGGGACAACCATCAATCACGATGCAATGCGCAAACAACATGATGCAAAGGATGGCATGATATGCGAGATGTGATATGCAATGCATATGCGTGCTCCGGAAGGGAAAAGATGAACAAGGCACCAACTTGGCAAACCAAGTATGCCGCTGGAAAGATGAGATGATTTCGGTCGAAATCGATATAAGGATCACTGGAAACGGATGCGCGGTTTGCAAATGGCAAGCAAGACAAGATATGATGCAAACTGCTTAAAACAGCAACGTGGCCACTTGGATGCAAAGTATAACTATGCTACAGCACCCAAACATGTGAACAAAAACCATGGGAGTGATGTACAGGAGATGTTATACAAAACATGAACACCGAGCTAAATCTATAAACCACTAGAGCATGACTAAAACAGCATGGAAATTTTGCAAAAGATAACAGTTTCACAGACTTAGTGAAAATGCTAGGCATGGCAGAAACAGATTCAACATGGCATCTTTACAAGCTTGATTAACTCACTAAAAGGCATGTCATGGCATGGAACAAAATCTAGCATAAAGTAGACATGAAAATGAAGCTATCCATGTGCAAAGCAACCTCATGGCATGCTTAAATTAAATCACATGAAAATGACAAAACAACATCATGACATAAAATGACATGATTATGAACTTGCTCAAATGCAGAAACAAATGCTACCACTAGATTGGTGGGATTTTTCTACCCCAAAAACATATATAATATGTTGTGGTTGCTGTAGAAAAATCTCCAAATTTATGCAAAACTAAATACAACCTAAAAATGGTAACCTCAGCATATGCCAAATCTGGCATGTTCCGAATTTGGAATAAAACAGAAAACGTGAGGGAAGCTAGATGCACCCAGACTGTACCCAGCCATTAGACAAACTGGTAGGGCCGTGGGCCACGTGGCTGGGTGTGTGTATGACCGGTGGGGCCAAGGCGTCAGTGTTACAATGAAAAAAAGAAAAAAAAATGTCGAAAGCTTGATCCTCGTAAGCGTTCTCAACAGGCTCCTCGTTCACGTACTCGTCTCCCAGCTCTACCCAAAGCAAGAACACAAGCAAAAGGGACAACCATCAATCACGATGCAATGCGCAAGCAACATGATGCAAAGGATGGCATGATATGCGAGATGTGATATGCAATGCATATGCGTGCTCCGGAAGGGAAAAGATGAACAAGGCACCAACTTGGCAAACGAAGTATGCCGCTGGAAAGATGAGATGATTTCGGTCGAAATCGATATAAGGATCACCAGAAACGGATGCGCGGTTTGCAAATGGCAAGCAAGACAAGATATGATGCAAACTGCTTAAAACAGCAACGTGGCCATTTGGATGCAAAGTATAACTAAGCTACAGCACCCAAACATGTGAACAAAAAGCATGGGAGTGATGTACAGGAGATGTTATACAAAACATGAACACCGAGCTAAATCTATAAACCACTAGAGCATGACTAAAACAACATGGAAATTTTGCAAAAGATAACAGTTTCACAGACTTAGTGAAAATGCTAGGCATAGCAGAAACAAATTCAACATGGCATCTTTACAAGCTTGATTAACTCACTAAAAGGCATGTCATGGCATGGAACAAAATCTAGCATAAAGTAGACATGAAAATGAAGCTATCCATGTGCAAAGCAACCTCATGGCATCCTTAAATTAAATCACATGAAAATAACAAAACAACATCATGACATAAAATGACATGATTATGAACTTGCTCAAATGCAGAAACTAATGCTACCACTAGATCAGTGGGATTTTTCTACCCCAAAATCATATATAATATGTTGGGGTTGCTATAGAAAAATCTCCACATTTATGCAAAACTAAATACAACCTAAAAATGGTAACCTCAGCATATGCCAAATCTGGCATGTTCTGAATTTGGAATAAAACAGAAAACGTGAGATAAGCTAGATGCACCCAGACTGTACCCAGCCATTAGACAAACTGGTAGGGCCGTGGGCCACGTGGCTGGGTGTGTGTATGACCGGTGGGGCCAAGGCGTCAGTGTTACAATGAAAAAAAGAAAAAAAATTGTCGAAAGCTTGATCCTCGTAAGCGTTCTCAACAGGCTCCTCGTTCACGTACTCGTCTCCCAGCTCTACCCAAAGCAAGAACACAAGCAAAGGGGACAACCATCCATCACGATGCAATGTGCAAGCAACATGATGCAAAGGATGGCATGATATGCGAGATGTGATATGCAATGCATATGCGTGCTCCGGAAGGGAAAAGATGAACAAAGCACCAACTTGGCAAACCAAGTATGCCGCTGGAAAGATGAGATGATTTCGGTCGAAATCGATATAAGGATCACCGGAAACGGATGCGCGGTTTGCAAATGGCAAGCAAGACAAGATATGATGCAAACTGCTTAAAACAGCAACGTGGCCACTTGGATGCAAAGTATAACTATGCTACAGCAACCCAAACATGTGAACAAAAAGCATGGAAGTGATGTACAGGAGATGTTATACAAAACATGAACTCTGAGCTAAATCTATAAACCACTAGAGCATGACTAAAACAGCATGGAAATTTTGCAAAAGATAACAGTTTCACAGACTTAGTGAAAATGCTAGGCATAGCAGAAACAGATTCAACATGGCATCTTTACAAGCTTGATTAACTCACTAAAAGGCATGTCATGGCATGGAACAAAATCTAGCATCAAGTAGACATGAAAATGAAGCTATCCATGTGCAAAGCAACCTCATGGCATGCTTAAATTAAATCACATGAAAATAAAAAAACAACATCATGACATAAAATGACATGATTATGAACTTGCTCAAATGCAGAAACTAATGCTACCACTAGATTGGTGGGATTTTTCTACCCCAAAAACATATATAATATGTTGGGGTTGCTGTAGAAAAATCTCCACATTTATGCAAAACTAAATACAACCTAAAAAAGGTAACCTCAGCATATGCCAAATCTGGCATGTTCCGAATTTGGAATAAAACAGAAAACGTGAGGGAAGCTAGATGCACCCAGACTGTACCCAGCCATTAGACAAACTGGTAGGGCCGTGGGCCACGTGGCTGGGTGTGTGTATGACCGGTGGGGCCAAGGCGTCAGTGTTACAATGAAAAAAAGAAAAAAAATTGTCGAAAGCTTGATCCTCGTAAGCGTTCTCAACAGGCTCCTCGTTCACGTACTCGTCTCCCAGCTCTACCCAAAACAAGAACACAAGCAAAGGGGACAACCATCAATCACGATGCAATGCGCAAGCAACATGATGCAAAGGATGGCATGATATGCGAGATGTGATATGCAATGCATATGCATGCTCCGGAAGGGAAAAGATGAACAAGGCACCAACTTGGCAAACCAAGTATGCCGCTGGAAAGATGAGATGATTTCGGTCGAAATCGATATAAGGATCACCGGAAACGGATGCGCGGTTTGCAAATGGCAAGCAAGACAAGATATGATGCAAACTGCTTAAAACAGCAACGTGGCCACTTGGATGCAAAGTATAACTATGCTACAGCACCCAAACATGTGAACAAAAAGCATGGAAGTGATGTACAGGAGATGTTATACAAAACATGAACACCGAGCTAAATCTATAAACCACTAGAGCATGACTAAAACAGCATGGAAATTTTGCAAAAGATAACAGTTTCACAGACTTAGTGAAAATGCTAGGCATAGCAGAAACAGATTCAACATGGCATCTTTACAAGCTTGATTAACTCACTAAAAGGCATGTCATGGCATGGAACAAAATCTAGCATAAAGTAGACATGAAAATGAAGCTATCCATGTGCAAAGCAACCTCATGGCATGCTTAAATTAAATCACATGAAAATGACAAAACAACATCATGACATAAAATGACTTGATTATGAACTTGCTCAAATGCAGAAACTAATGCTACCACTAGATCCGTGGGATTTTTCTACCCCAAAAACATATATAATATGTTGGGGTTGCTGTAGAAAAATCTCCACATTTATGCAAAATTTAATACAACCTAAAAATGGTAACCTCAGCATATGCCAAATCTCGCATGTTCCGAATTTGGAATAAAACAGAAAACGTGAGGGAAGCTAGATGCACCCAGACTGTACCCAGCCATTAGACAAACTGGTAGGGCCGTGGGCCACATGGCTGGGTGTGTGTATGACCGATGGGGCCAAGGCGTCAGTGTTACAATGAAAAAAAGAAAAAAAAATTGTCGAAAGCTTGATCCTCGTAAGCGTTCTCAACAGGCTCCTCGTTCACGTACTCGTCTCCCAGCTCTACCCAAAGCAAGAACACAAGCAAAGGGGACAACCATCAATCACGATGCAATGCGCAAGCAACATGATGCAAAGGATGGCATGATATGCGAGATGTGATATGCAATGCATATGCGTGCTCCGGAAGGGAAAAGATGAACAAGGCACCAACTTGGCAAACCAAGTATGCCGCTGGAAAGATGAGATGATTTCGGTCGAAATCGATATAAGGATCACCGGAAACGGATGCGCGGTTTGCAAATGGCAAGCAAGACAAGATATGATGCAAACTGCTTAAAACAGCAACGTGGCCACTTGGATGCAAAGTATAACTATGCTACAGCACCCAAACATGTGAACAAAAAGCATGGAAGTGATGTACAGGAGATGTTATACAAAACATGAACACTGAGCTAAATCTATAAACCACTAGAGCATGACTAAAACAGCATGGAAATTTTGCAAAAGATAACAGTTTCACAGACTTAGTGAAAATGCTAGGCATAGCAGAAACAGATTCAACATGGCATCTTTACAAGCTTGATTAACTCACTAAAAGGCATGTCATGGCATGGAACAAAATCTAGCATAAAGTAGACATGAAAATGAAGCTATCCATGTGCAAAGCAACCTCATGGCATGCTTAAATTAAATCACATGAAAATGACAAAACAACATCATGACATAAAATGACATGATTATGAACTTGTTCAAATGCAGAAACTAATGATACCACTAGATTGGTGGGATTTTTCTACCCCAAAAACATATATAATATGTTGTGGTTGCTGTAGAAAAATCTCCACATTTATGCAAAACTAAATACAACCTAAAAATGGTAACCTCAGCATATGCCAAATCTGGCATGTTCCGAATTTGGAATAAAACAGAAAACGTGAGGGAAGCTAGATGCACCCAGACTGTACCCAGCCATTAGACAAACTGGTAGGGCCGTGGGCCACGTGGCTGGGTGTGTGTATGACCGGTGGGGCCAAGGCGTCAGTGTTACAATGAAAAAAAGAAAAAAAATTGTCGAAAACTTGATCCTCGTAAGCGTTCTCAACAGGCTCCTCGTTCACGTACTCGTCTCCCAGCTCTACCCAAAGCAAGAACACAAGCAAAGGGGACAACCATCAATCACGATGCAATGCGCAAGCAACATGATGCAAAGGATGGCATGATATGCGAGATGTGATATGCAATGCATATGCGTGCTCCGGAAGGGAAAAGATGAACAAGGCACCAACTTGGCAAACCAAGTATGCCGCTGGAAAGATGAGTTGATTTCGGTCGAAATCGATATAAGGATCACCAGAAACGGATGCGCGGTTTGCAAATGGCAAGCAAGACAAGATATGATGCAAACTGCTTAAAACAGCAACGTGGCCACTTGGATGCAAAGTATAACTATGCTACAACACCCAAACATGTGAACAAAAAGCATGGGAGTGATGTACAGGAGATGCTATACAAAACATGAACACCGAGCTAAATCTATAAATCACTAGAGCATGACTAAAACAACATGGAAATTTTGCAAAAGATAACAGTTTCACAGACTTAGTGAAAATGCTAGGCATAGCAGAAACAGATTCAACATGGCATCTTTACATGCTTGATTAACTCACTAAAAGGCATGTCATGGCATGGAACAAAATCTAGCATAAAGTAGACATGAAAATGAAGCTATCCATGTGCAAAGCAACCTCATGGCATGCTTAAATTAAATCACATGAAAATGACAAAACAACATCATGACATAAAATGACATGATTATGAACTTGCTCAAATGCAGAAACTAATGCTACCACTAGATCAGTGGGATTTTTCTACCCCAAAAACATATATAATATGTTGGGGTTGCTGTAGAAAAA
This sequence comes from Aegilops umbellulata, assembly GCA_032464435.1. Classification (NCBI taxonomy): domain Eukaryota; kingdom Viridiplantae; phylum Streptophyta; class Magnoliopsida; order Poales; family Poaceae; genus Aegilops; species Aegilops umbellulata. The sequence goes on along the minus strand of CP136056.1, from coordinate 326,985,133 downwards.
TCTCCACATTTATGCAAAACTAAATACAACCTAAAAATGGTAACCTCAGCATATGCCAAATCTGGCATGTTCCGAATTTGGAATAAAACAGAAAACGTGAGGGAAGCTAGATGCACCCAGACTGTACCGAGCCATTAGACAAACTGGTAGGGCCGTGGGCCACGTGGCTGGGTGTGTGTATGACCGGTGGGGCCAAGGCGTCAGTGTTACAATGAAAAAAAGAAAAAAAAATTGTCGAAAGCTTGATCCTCGTAAGCGTTCTCAACAGGCTCCTCGTTCACATACTCGTCTCCCAGCTCTACCCAAAGCAAGAACACAAGCAAAGGGGACAACCATCAATCACGATGCAATGCGCAAGCAACATGATGCAAAGGATGGCATGATATGCGAGATGTGATATGCAATGCATATGCGTGCTCCGGAAGGGAAAAGATGAACAAGGCACCAACTTGGCAAACCAAGTATGCCGCTGGAAAGATGAGATGATTTCGGTCGAAATCGATATAAGGATCATTGGAAACGGATGCCCGGTTTGCAAATGGCAAGCAAGACAAGATATGATGCAAACTGCTTAAAACAGCAACGTGGCCACTTGGATGCAAAGTATAACTATGCTACAGCACCCAAACATGTGAACAAAAACCATGGGAGTGATGTACAGGAGATGTTATACAAAACATGGACACCGAGCTAAATCTATAAACCACTAGAGCATGACTAAAACAGCATGGAAATTTTGCAAAAGATAACAGTTTCACAGACTTAGTGAAAATGCTAGGCATGGCAGAAACAGATTCAACATGGCATCTTTACAAGCTTGATTAACTCACTAAAAGGCATGTCATGGCATGGAACAAAATCTAGCATAAAGTAGACATGAAAATGAAGCTATCCATGTGCAAAGCAACCTCATGGCATGCTTAAATTAAATCACATGAAAATGACAAAACAACATCATGACATAAAATGACATGATTATGAACTTGCTCAAATGCAGAAACTAATGCTACCACTAGATTGGTGGGATTTTTCTACCCCAAAAACATATATAATATGTTGTGGTTGCTGTAGAAAAATCTCCAAATTTATGCAAAACTAAATACAACCTAAAAATGGTAACCTCAGCATATGCCAAATCTGGCATGTTCCGAATTTGGAATAAAACAGAAAACGTGAGGGAAGCTAGATGCACCCAGACTGTACCCAGCCATTAGACAAACTGGTAGGGCCGTGGGCCACGTGGCTGGGTGTGTGTATGACCGGTGGGGCCAAGGCGTCAGTGTTACAATGAAAAAAAGAAAAAAAAATGTCGAAAGCTTGATCCTCGTAAGCGTTCTCAACAGGCTCCTCGTTCACGTACTCGTCTCCCAGCTCTACCCAAAGCAAGAACACAAGCAAAAGGGACAACCATCAATCACGATGCAATGCGCAAGCAACATGATGCAAAGGATGGCATGATATGCGAGATGTGATATGCAATGCATATGCGTGCTCCGGAAGGGAAAAGATGAACAAGGCACCAACTTGGCAAACGAAGTATGCCGCTGGAAAGATGAGATGATTTCGGTCGAAATCGATATAAGGATCACCAGAAACGGATGCGCGGTTTGCAAATGGCAAGCAAGACAAGATATGATGCAAACTGCTTAAAACAGCAATGTGGCCATTTGGATGCAAAGTATAACTAAGCTACAGCACCCAAACATGTGAACAAAAAGCATGGGAGTGATGTACAGGAGATGTTATACAAAACATGAACACCGAGCTATATCTATAAACCACTAGAGCATGACTAAAACAACATGGAAATTTTGCAAAAGATAACAGTTTCACAGACTTAGTGAAAATGCTAGGCATAGCAGAAACAGATTCAACATGGCATCTTTACAAGCTTGATTAACTCACTAAAAGGCATGTCATGGCATGGAACAAAATCTAGCATAAAGTAGACATGAAAATGAAGCTATCCATGTGCAAAGCAACCTCATGGCATGCTTAAATTAAATCACATGAAAATGACAAAACAACATCATGACATAAAATGACATGATTATGAACTTGCTCAAATGCAGAAACTAATGCTACCACTAGATCAGTGGGATTTTTCTACCCCAAAATCATATATAATATGTTGGGGTTGCTATAGAAAAATCTCCACATTTATGCAAAACTAAATACAACCTAAAAATGGTAACCTCAGCATATGCCAAATCTGGCATGTTCTGAATTTGGAATAAAACAGAAAACGTGAGATAAGCTAGATGCACCCAGACTGTACCCAGCCATTAGACAAACTGGTAGGGCCGTGGGCCACGTGGCTGGGTGTGTGTATGACCGGTGGGGCCAAGGCGTCAGTGTTACAATGAAAAAAAGAAAAAAAATTGTCGAAAGCTTGATCCTCGTAAGCGTTCTCAACAGGCTCCTCGTTCACGTACTCGTCTCCCAGCTCTACCCAAAGCAAGAACACAAGCAAAGGGGACAACCATCCATCACGATGCAATGTGCAAGCAACATGATGCAAAGGATGGCATGATATGCGAGATGTGATATGCAATGCATATGCGTGCTCCGGAAGGGAAAAGATGAACAAGGCACCAACTTGGCAAACCAAGTATGCCGCTGGAAAGATGAGATGATTTCGGTCGAAATCGATATAAGGATCACCGGAAACGGATGCGCGGTTTGCAAATGGCAAGCAAGACAAGATATGATGCAAACTGCTTAAAACAGCAACGTGGCCACTTGGATGCAAAGTATAACTATGCTACAGCACCCAAACATGTGAACAAAAAGCATGGAAGTGATGTACAGGAGATGTTATACAAAACATGAACTCTGAGCTAAATCTATAAACCACTAGAGCATGACTAAAACAGCATGGAAATTTTGCAAATGATAACAGTTTCACAGACTTGGTGAAAATGCTAGGCATAGCAGGAACAGATTCAACATGGCATCTTTACAAGCTTGATTAACTCACTAAAAGGCATGTCATGGCATGGAACAAAATCTAGCATAAAGTAGACATGAAAATGAAGCTATCCATGTGCAAAGCAACCTCATGGCATGCTTAAATTAAATCACATGAAAATGACAAAACAACATCATGACATGAAATGACATGATTATGAACTTGCTCAAATGCAGAAACAAATGCTACCACTAGATTGGTGGGATTTTTCTACCCCAAAAACATATATAATATGTTGGGGTTGCTGTAGAAAAATCTCCACATTAATGCAAAACTAAATACAACCTAAAAATGGTAACCTCAGCATATGCCAAATCTGGCATGTTCCGAATTTTGAATAAAACAGAAAACGTGAGGGAAGCTAGATGCACCCAGACTGTACCCAGCCATTAGACAAACTGGTAGGGCCGTTGGCCACGTGGCTGGGTGTGTGTATGACCGGTGGGGCCAAGGCTCAGTGTTACAATGAAAAAAAAGAAAAAAATTGTCGAAAGCTTGATCCTCGTAAGCGTTCTCAACAGGCTCCTCGTTCACGTACTCGTCTCCCAGCTCTACCCAAAGCAAGAACACAAGCAAAGGGGACAACCATCCATCACGATGCAATGCGCAAGCAACATGATGCAAAGGATGGCATGATATGCGAGATGTGATATGCAATGCATATGCGTGCTCCGGAAGGGAAAAGATGAACAAGGCACCAACTTGGCAAACCAAGTATGCCGCTGGAAAGATGAGATGATTTCGGTCGAAATCGATATAAGGATCACCGGAAACGGATGCGCGGTTTGCAAATGGCAAGCAAGACAAGATATGATGCAAACTGCTTAAAACAGCAACGTGGCCACTTGGATGCAAGGTATAACTATGCTACAACACCCAAACATGTGAACAAAAAGCATGGAAGTGATGTACAGGAGATGTTATACAAAACATGAACACCAAGCTAAATCTATAAACCACTAGAGCATGACTAAAACAGCATGGAAATTTTGCAAAAGATAACAGTTTCACAGACTTAGTGAAAATGCTAGGCATAGCAGAAACAGATTCAACATGGCATCTTTACAAGCTTGATTAACTCACTAAAAGGCATGTCATGGCATGGAACAAAATCTAGCATAAAGTAGACATGAAAATGAAGCTATCCATGTCCAAAGCAACCTCATGGCATGCTTAAATTAAATCACATGAAAATGACAAAACAACATCATGACATAAAATGACATGATTATGAACTTGCTCAAATGCAGAAACTAATGCTACCACTAGATTGGTGGGATTTTTCTACCCCAAAAACATATATAATATGTTGTGGTTGCTGTAGAAAAATCTCCACATTTATGCAAAACTAAATACAACCTAAAAATGGTAACCTCAGCATATGCCAAATCTGGCATGTTCCGAATTTGGAATAAAACAGAAAACGTGAGGGAAGCTAGATGCACCCAGACTGTACCCAGCCATTAGACAAACTGGTAGGGCCGTGGGCCACGTGGCTGGGTGTGTGTATGACCGGTGGGGCCAAGGCGTCAGTGTTACAATGAAAAAAAGAAAAAAATTGTCGAAAGCTTGATCCTCGTAAGCGTTCTCAACAGGCTCCTCGTTCACGTACTCGTCTCCCAGCTCTACCCAAAGCAAGAACACAAGCAAAGGGGACAACCATCCATCACGATGCAATGTGCAAGCAACATGATGCAAAGGATGGCATGATATGCGAGATGTGATATGCAATGCATATGCGTGCTCCGGAAGGGAAAAGATGAACAATGCACCAACTTGGCAAACCAAGTATGCCGCTGGAAAGATGAGATGATTTCGGTCGAAATCGATATAAGGATCACCGGAAACGGATGCGCGGTTTGCAAATGGCAAGCAAGACAAGATATGATGCAAACTGCTTAAAACAGCAACGTGGCCACTTGGATGCAAAGTATAACTATGCTACAGCACCCAAACATGTGAACAAAAAGCATGGAAGTGATGTACAGGAGATGTTATACAAAACATGAACTCTGAGCTAAATCTATAAACCACTAGAGCATGACTAAAACAGCATGGAAATTTTGCAAAAGATAACAGTTTCACAGACTTGGTGAAAATGCTAGGCATAGCAGGAACATATTCAACATGGCATCTTTACAAGCTTGATTAACTCACTAAAAGGCATGTCATGGCATGGAACAAAATCTAGCATAAAGTAGACATGAAAATGAACCTATCCATGTGCAAAGCAACCTCATGGCATGCTTAAATTAAATCACATGAAAATGACAAAACAACATCATGACATAAAATGACATGATTATGAACTTGCTCAAATGCAGAAACAAATGCTACCACTAGATTGGTGGGATTTTTCTACCCCAAAAACATATATAATATGTTGGGGTTGCTGTAGAAAAATCTCCACATTAATGCAAAACTAAATACAACCTAAAAATGGTAACCTCAGCATATGCCAAATCTGGCATGTTCCGAATTTGGAATAAAACAGAAAACGTGAGGGAAGCTAGATGCACCCAGACTGTACCCAGCCATTAGACAAACTGGTAGGGCCGTGGGCCACGTGGCTGGGTGTGTGTATGACCGGTGGGGCCAAGGCGTCAGTGTTACAATGAAATAAAGAAAAAAAATTGTCGAAAGCTTGATCCTCGTAAGCGTTCTCAACAGGCTCCTCGTTCACGTACTCGTCTCCCAGCTCTACCCAAAGCAAGAACACAAGCAAAGGGGACAACCATCCATCACGATGCAATGTGCAAGCAACATGATGCAAAGGATGGCATGATATGCGAGATGTGATATGCAATGCATATGCGTGCTCCGGAAGGGAAAAGATGAACAATGCACCAACTTCGCAAACCAAGTATGCCGCTGGAAAGATGAGATGATTTCGGTCGAAATCGATATAAGGATCACTGGAAACGGATGCGCGGTTTGCAAATGGCAAGCAAGACAAGATATGATGCAAACTGCTTAAAACAGCAACGTGGCCACTTGGATGCAAAGTATAACTATGCTACAGCACCCAAACATGTGAACAAAAAGCATGGAAGTGATGTACAAGAGATGTTATACAAAACATGAACACCGAGCTAAATCTATAAACCACTAGAGCATGACTAAAACAACATGGAAATTTTGCAAAAGATAACAGTTTCACAGACTTAGTGAAAATGCTAGGCATAGCAGAAACAGATTCAACATGGCATCTTTACAAGCTTGATTAACTCACTAAAAGGCATGTCATGGCATGGAACAAAATCTAGCATAAAGTAGACATGAAAATGAAGCTATCCATGTGCAAAGCAACCTCATGGCATGCTTAAATTAAATCACATGAAAATGACAAAACAACATCCTGACATAAAATGACATGATTATGAACTTGCTCAAATGCAGAAACTGATGCTACCACTAGATTGGTGGGATTTTTCTACCCCAAAAACATATATAATATGTTGGGGTTGCTGTAGAAAAATCTCCACATTTATGCAAAACTAAATACAACCTAAAAATGGTAACCTCAGCATATGCCAAATCTGGCATGTTCCGAATTTGGAATAAAACAGAAAACGTGAGGGAAGCTAGATGCACCCAGACTGTACCGAGCCATTAGACAAACTGGTAGGGCCGTGGGCCACGTGGCTGGGTGTGTGTATGACCGGTGGGGCCAAGGCGTCAGTGTTACAATGAAAAAAGAAAAAAAATTGTCGAAAGCTTGATCCTCGTAAGCGTTCTCAACAGGCTCCTCGTTCACATACTCGTCTCCCAGCTCTACCCAAAGCAAGAACACAAGCAACGGGGACAACCATCAATCACGATGCAATGCGCAAACAACATGATGCAAAGGATGGCATGATATGCGAGATGTGATATGCAATGCATATGCGTGCTCCGGAAGGGAAAAGATGAACAAGGCACCAACTTGGCAAACGAAGTATGCCGCTGGAAAGATGAGATGATTTCGGTCGAAATCGATATAAGGATCACTGGAAACGGATGCGCGGTTTGCAAATGGCAAGCAAGACAAGATATGATGCAAACTGCTTAAAACAGCAACGTGGCCACTTGGATGCAAAGTATAACTATGCTACAGCACCCAAACATGTGAACAAAAACCATGGGAGTGATGTACAGGAGATGTTATACAAAACATGAACACCGAGCTAAATCTATAAACCACTAGAGCATGACTAAAACAGCATGGAAATTTTGCAAAAGATAACAGTTTCACAGACTTAGTGAAAATGCTAGGCATGGCAGAAACAGATTCAACATGGCATCTTTACAAGCTTGATTAACTCACTAAAAGGCATGTCATGGCATGGAACAAAATCTAGCATAAAGTAGACATGAAAATGAAGCTATCCATGTGCAAAGCAACCTCATGGCATGCTTAAATTAAATCACATGAAAATGACAAAACAACATCATGACATAAAATGACATGATTATGAACTTGCTCAAATGCAGAAACTAATGCTACCACTAGATTGGTGGGATTTTTCTACCCCAAAAACATATATAATATGTTGTGGTTGCTGTAGAAAAATCTCCAAATTTATGCAAAACTAAATACAACCTAAAAATGGTAACCTCAGCATATGCCAAATCTGGCATGTTCCGAATTTGGAATAAAACAGAAAACGTGAGGGAAGCTAGATGCACCCAGACTGTACCCAGCCATTAGACAAACTGGTAGGGCCGTGGGCCACGTGGCTGGGTGTGTGTATGACCGGTGGGGCCAAGGCGTCAGTGTTACAATGAAAAAAAGAAAAAAAAATGTCGAAAGCTTGATCCTCGTAAGCGTTCTCAACAGGCTCCTCGTTCACGTACTCGTCTCCCAGCTCTACCCAAAGCAAGAACACAAGCAAAAGGGACAACCATCAATCACGATGCAATGCGCAAGCAACATGATGCAAAGGATGGCATGATATGCGAGATGTGATATGCAATGCATATGCGTGCTCCGGAAGGGAAAAGATGAACAAGGCACCAACTTGGCAAACGAAGTATGCATCTGGAAAGATGAGATGATTTCGGTCGAAATCGATATAAGGATCACCAGAAACGGATGCGCGGTTTGCAAATGGCAAGCAAGACAAGATATGATGCAAACTGCTTAAAACAGCAACGTGGCCATTTGGATGCAAAGTATAACTAAGCTACAGCACCCAAACATGTGAACAAAAAGCATGGGAGTGATGTACAGGAGATGTTATACAAAACATGAACACCGAGCTAAATCTATAAACCACTAGAGCATGACTAAAACAACATGGAAATTTTGCAAAAGATAACAGTTTCACAGACTTAGTGAAAATGCTAGGCATAGCAGAAACAAATTCAACATGGCATCTTTACAAGCTTGATTAACTCACTAAAAGGCATGTCATGGCATGGAACAAAATCTAGCATAAAGTAGACATGAAAATGAAGCTATCCATGTGCAAAGCAACCTCATGGCATGCTTAAATTAAATCACATGAAAATGACAAAACAACATCATGACATAAAATGACATGATTATGAGCTTGCTCAAATGCAGAAACTAATGCTACCACTAGATCAGTGGGATTTTTCTACCCCAAAATCATATATAATATGTTGGGGTTGCTATAGAAAAATCTCCACATTTATGCAAAACTAAATACAACCTAAAAATGGTAACCTCAGCATATGCCAAATCTGGCATGTTCTGAATTTGGAATAAAACAGAAAACGTGAGATAAGCTAGATGCACCCAGACTGTACCCAGCCATTAGACAAACTGGTAGGGCCGTGGGCCACGTGGCTGGGTGTGTGTATGACCGGTGGGGCCAAGGCGTCAGTGTTACAATGAAAAAAAGAAAAAAAATTGTCGAAAGCTTGATCCTCGTAAGCGTTCTCAACAGGCTCCTCGTTCACGTACTCGTCTCCCAGCTCTACCCAAAGCAAGAACACAAGCAAAGGGGACAACCATCCATCACGATGCAATGTGCAAGCAACATGATGCAAAGGATGGCATGATATGCGAGATGTGATATGCAATGCATATGCGTGCTCCGGAAGGGAAAAGATGAACAAGGCACCAACTTGGCAAACCAAGTATGCCGCTGGAAAGATGAGATGATTTCGGTCGAAATCGATATAAGGATCACCGGAAACGGATGCGCGGTTTGCAAATGGCAAGCAAGACAAGATATGATGCAAACTGCTTAAAACAGCAACGTGGCCACTTGGATGCAAAGTATAACTATGCTACAGCACCCAAACATGTGAACAAAAAGCATGGAAGTGATGTACAGGAGATGTTATACAAAACATGAACTCTGAGCTAAATCTATAAACCACTAGAGCATGACTAAAACAGCATGGAAATTTTGCAAAAGATAACAGTTTCACAGACTTAGTGAAAATGCTAGGCATAGCAGAAACAGATTCAACATGGCATCTTTACAAGCTTGATTAACTCACTAAAAGGCATGTCATGGCATGGAACAAAATCTAGCATCAAGTAGACATGAAAATGAAGCTATCCATGTGCAAAGCAACCTCATGGCATGCTTAAATTAAATCACATGAAAATAAAAAAACAACATCATGACATAAAATGACATGATTATGAACTTGCTCAAATGCAGAAACTAATGCTACCACTAGATTGGTGGGATTTTTCTACCCCAAAAACATATATAATATGTTGGGGTTGCTGTAGAAAAATCTCCACATTTATGCAAAACTAAATACAACCTAAAAAAGGTAACCTCAGCATATGCCAAATCTGGCATGTTCCGAATTTGGAATAAAACAGAAAACGTGAGGGAAGCTAGATGCACCCAGACTGTACCCAGCCATTAGACAAACTGGTAGGGCCGTGGGCCACGTGGCTGGGTGTGTGTATGACCGGTGGGGCCAAGGCGTCAGTGTTACAATGAAAAAAAGAAAAAAAATTGTCGAAAGCTTGATCCTCGTAAGCGTTCTCAACAGGCTCCTCGTTCACGTACTCGTCTCCCAGCTCTACCCAAAACAAGAACACAAGCAAAGGGGACAACCATCAATCACGATGCAATGCGCAAGCAACATGATGCAAAGGATGGCATGATATGCGAGATGTGATATGCAATGCATATGCATGCTCCGGAAGGGAAAAGATGAACAAGGCACCAACTTGGCAAACCAAGTATGCCGCTGGAAAGATGAGATGATTTCGGTCGAAATCGATATAAGTATCACCGGAAACGGATGCGCGGTTTGCAAATGGCAAGCAAGACAAGATATGATGCAAACTGCTTAAAACAGCAACGTGGCCACTTGGATGCAAAGTATAACTATGCTACAGCACCCAAACATGTGAACAAAAAGCATGGAAGTGATGTACAGGAGATGTTATACAAAACATGAACACCGAGCTAAATCTATAAACCACTAGAGCATGACTAAAACAGCATGGAAATTTTGCAAAAGATAACAGTTCACAGACTTAGTGAAAATGCTAGGCATAGCAGAAACAGATTCAACATGGCATCTTTACAAGCTTGATTAACTCACTAAAAGGCATGTCATGGCATGGAACAAAATCTAGCATAAAGTAGACATGAAAATGAAGCTATCCATGTGCAAAGCAACCTCATGGCATGCTTAAATTAAATCACATGAAAATGACAAAACAACATCATGACATAAAATGACATGATTATGAACTTGCTCAAATGCAGAAACTAATGCTACCACTAGATCCGTGGGATTTTTCTACCCCAAAAACATATATAATATGTTGGGGTTGCTGTAGAAAAATCTCCACATTTATGCAAAATTTAATACAACCTAAAAATGGTAACCTCAGCATATGCCAAATCTCGCATGTTCCGAATTTGGAATAAAACAGAAAACGTGAGGGAAGCTAGATGCACCCAGACTGTACCCAGCCATTAGACAAACTGGTAGGGCCGTGGGCCACATGGCTGGGTGTGTGTATGACCGATGGGGCCAAGGCGTCAGTGTTACAATGAAAAAAAGAAAAAAAAATTGTCGAAAGCTTGATCCTCGTAAGCGTTCTCAACAGGATCCTCGTTCACGTACTCGTCTCCCAGCTCTACCCAAAGCAAGAACACAAGCAAAGGGGACAACCATCAATCACGATGCAATGCGCAAGCAACATGATGCAAAGGATGGCATGATATGCGAGATGTGATATGCAATGCATATGCGTGCTCCGGAAGGGAAAAGATGAACAAGGCACCAACTTGGCAAACCAAGTATGCCGCTGGAAAGATGAGATGATTTCGGTCGAAATCGATATAAGGATCACCGGAAACGGATGCGCGGTTTGCAAATGGCAAGCAAGACAAGATATGATGCAAACTGCTTAAAACAGCAACGTGGCCACTTGGATGCAAAGTATAACTATGCTACAGCACCCAAACATGTGAACAAAAAGCATGGAAGTGATGTACAGGAGATGTTATACAAAACATGAACACTGAGCTAAATCTATAAACCACTAGAGCATGACTAAAACAGCATGGAAATTTTGCAAAAGATAACAGTTTCACAGACTTAGTGAAAATGCTAGGCATAGCAGAAACAGATTCAACATGGCATCTTTACAAGCTTGATTAACTCACTAAAAGGCATGTCATGGCATGGAACAAAATCTAGCATAAAGTAGACATGAAAATGAAGCTATCCATGTGCAAAGCAACCTCATGGCATGCTTAAATTAAATCACATGAAAATGACAAAACAACATCATGACATAAAATGACATGATTATGAACTTGTTCAAATGCAGAAACTAATGATACCACTAGATTGGTGGGATTTTTCTACCCCAAAAACATATATAATATGTTGCGGTTGCTGTAGAAAAATCTCCACATTTATGCAAAACTAAATACAACCTAAAAATGGTAACCTCAGCATATGCCAAATCTGGCATGTTCCGAATTTGGAATAAAACAGAAAACGTGAGGGAAGCTAGATGCACCCAGACTGTACCCAGCCATTAGACAAACTGGTAGGGCCGTGGGCCACGTGGCTGGGTGTGTGTATGACCGGTGGGGCCAAGGCGTCAGTGTTACAATGAAAAAAAGAAAAAAAATTGTCGAAAACTTGATCCTCGTAAGCGTTCTCAACAGGCTCCTCGTTCACGTACTCGTCTCCCAGCTCTACCCAAAGCAAGAACACAAGCAAAGGGGACAACCATCAATCATGATGCAATGCGCAAGCAACATGATGCAAAGGATGGCATGATATGCGAGATGTGATATGCAATGCATATGCGTGCTCCGGAAGGGAAAAGATGAACAAGGCACCAACTTGGCAAACCAAGTATGCCGCTGGAAAGATGAGTTGATTTCGGTCGAAATCGATATAAGGATCACCAGAAACGGATGCGCGGTTTGCAAATGGCAAGCAAGACAAGATATGATGCAAACTGCTTAAAACAGCAACGTGGCCACTTGGATGCAAAGTATAACTATGCTACAACACCCAAACATGTCAACAAAAAGCATGGGAGTGATGTACAGGAGATGCTATAAAAACATGAACACCGAGCTAAATCTATAAATCACTAGAGCATGACTAAAACAACATGGAAATTTTGCAAAAGATAACAGTTTCACAGACTTAGTGAAAATGCTAGGCATAGCAGAAACAGATTCAACATGGCATCTTTACATGCTTGATTAACTCACTAAAAGGCATGTCAAGGCATGGAACAAAATCTAGCATAAAGTAGACATGAAAATGAAGCTATCCATGTGCAAAGCAACCTCATGGCATGCTTAAATTAAATCACATGAAAATGACAAAACAACATCATGACATAAAATGACATGATTATGAACTTGCTCAAATGCAGAAACTAATGCTACCACTAGATCAGTGGGATTTTTCTACCCCAAAAACATATATAATATGTTGGGGTTGCTGTAGAAAAATCTCCACATTTATGCAAAACTAAATACAACCTAAAAATGGTAACCTCAGCATATGCCAAATCTGGCATGTTTCGAATTTGGAATAAAACAGAAAACGTGAGGGAAGCTAGATGCACCCAGACTGTACCGAGCCATTAGACAAACTGGTAGGGCCGTGGGCCACGTGGCTGGGTGTGTGTATGACCGGTGGGGCCAAGGCGTCAGTGTTACAATGAAAAAAAGAAAAAAAATTGTCGAAAGCTTGATCCTCGTAAGCGTTCTCAACAGGCTCCTCGTTCACATACTCGTCTCCCAGCTCTACCCAAAGCAAGAACACAAGCAAAGGGGACAACCATCAATCACGATGCAATGCGCAAGCAACATGATGCAAAGGATGGCATGATATGCGAGATGTGATATGCAATGCATATGCGTGCTCCGGAAAGGAAAAGATGAACAAGGCACCAACTTGGCAAACCAAGTATGCCGCTGGAAAGATGAGATGATTTCGGTCGAAATCGATATAAGGATCATTGGAAACGGATGCGCGGTTTGCAAATGGCAAGCACGACAAGATATGATGCAAACTGTTTAAAACAGCAACGTGGCCACTTGGATGCAAAGTATAACTATGCTACATCACCCAAACATGTGAACAAAAACCATGGGAGTGATGTACAGGAGATGTTATACAAAACATGGACACCGAGCTAAATCTATAAACCACTAGAGCATGACTAAAACAGCATGGAAATTTTGCAAACGATAACAGTTTCACAGACTTAGTGAAAATGCTAGGCATGGCAGAAACAGATTCAACATGGCATCTTTACAAGCTTGATTGACTCACTAAAAGGCATGTCATGGCATGGAACAAAATCTAGCATAAAGTAGACATGAAAATGAACCTATCCATGTGCAAAGCAACCTCATGGCATGCTTAAATTAAATCACATGAAAATGACAAAACAACATCATGACATAAAATGACATGATTATGAACTTGCTCAAATGCAGAAACTAATGCTACCACTAGATTGGTGGGATTTTTCTACCCCAAAAACATATATAATATGTTGTGGTTGCTGTAGAAAAATCTCCAAATTTATGCAAAACTAAATACAACCTAAAAATGGTAACCTCAGCATATGCCAAATCTGGCATGTTCTGAATTTGGAATAAAACAGAAAACGTGAGATAAGCTAGATGCACCCAGACTGTACCCAGCCATTAGACAAACTGGTAGGGCCGTGGGCCACGTGGCTGGGTGTGTGTATGACCGGTGGGGCCAAGGCGTCAGTGTTACAATGAAAAAAAGAAAAAAAATTGTCGAAAGCTTGATCCTCGTAAGCGTTCTCAACAGGCTCCTCGTTCACGTACTCGTCTCCCAGCTCTACCCAAAGCAAGAACACAAGCAAAGGGGACAACCATCCATCACGATGCAATGTGCAAGCAACACGATGCAAAGGATGGCATGATATGCGAGATGTGATATGCAATGCATATGCGTGCTCCGGAAGGGAAAAGATGAACAAGGCACCAACTTGGCAAACCAAGTATGCCGCTGGAAAGATGAGATGATTTCGGTCGAAATCGATATAAGGATCACCGGAAACGGATGCGCGGTTTGCAAATGGCAAGCAAGACAAGATATGATGCAAACTGCTTAAAACAGCAACGTGGCCACTTGGATGCAAAGTATAACTATGCTACAGCACCCAAACATGTGAACAAAAAGCATGGAAGTGATGTACAGGAGATGTTATACAAAACATGAACTCTGAGCTAAATCTATAAACCACTAGAGCATGCCTAAACCAGCATGGAAATTTTGCAAAAGATAACAGTTTCACAGACTTAGTGAAAATGCTAGGCATAGCAGAAACAGATTCAACATGGCATCTTTACAAGCTTGATTAACTCACTAAAAGGCATGTCATGGCATGGAACAAAATCTAGCATAAAGTAGACATGAAAATGAAGCTATCCATGTGCAAAGCAACCTCATGGCATGCTTAAATTAAATCACATGAAAATAACAAAACAACATCATGACATAAAATGACATGATTATGAACTTGCTCAAATGCAGAAACTAATGCTACCACTAGATTGGTGGGATTTTTCTACCCCAAAAACATATATAATATGTTGGGGTTGCTGTAGAAAAATCTCCACATTTATGCAAAACTAAATACAACCTAAAAATGGTAACCTCAGCATATGCCAAATCTGGCATGTTCCGAATTTGGAATAAAACAGAAAACGTGAGGGAAGCTAGATGCACCCAGACTGTACCCAGCCATTAGACAAACTGGTAGGGCCGTGGGCCACGTGGCTGGGTGTGTGTATGACCGGTGGGGCCAAGGCGTCAGTGTTACAATGAAAAAAAGAAAAAAATTGTCGAAAGCTTGATCCTCGTAAGCGTTCTCAACAGGCTCCTCGTTCACGTACTCGTCTCCCAGCTCTACCCAAAACAAGAACACAAGCAAAGGGGACAACCATCAATCATGATGCAATGCGCAAGCAACATGATGCAAAGGATGGCATGATATGCGAGATGTGATATGCAATGCATATGCATGCTCCGGAAGGGAAAAGATGAACAAGGCACCAACTTGGCAAACCAAGTATGCCGCTGGAAAGATGAGATGATTTCGGTCGAAATCGATATAAGGATCACCGGAAACGGATGCGCGGTTTGCAAATGGCAAGCAAGACAAGATATGATGCAAACTGCTTAAAACAGCAACGTGGCCACTTGGATGCAAAGTATAACTATGCTACAGCACCCAAACATGTGAACAAAAAGCATGGAAGTGATGTACAGGAGATGTTATACAAAACATGAACACCGAGCTAAATCTATAAACCACTAGAGCATGACTAAAACAGCATGGAAATTTTGCAAAAGATAACAGTTTCACAGACTTAGTGAAAATGCTAGGCATAGCAGAAACAGATTCAACATGGCATCTTTACAAGCTTGATTAACTCACTAAAAGGCATGTCATGGCATGGAACAAAATCTAGCATAAAGTAGACATGAAAATGAAGCTATCCATGTGCAAAGCAACCTCATGGCATGCTTAAATTAAATCACATGAAAATGACAAAACAACATCATGACATAAAATGACATGATTATGAACTTGCTCAAATGCAGAAACTAATGCTACCACTAGATCCGTGGGATTTTTCTACCCCAAAAACATATATAATATGTTGGGGTTGCTGTAGAAAAATCTCCACATTTATGCAAAATTTAATACAACCTAAAAATGGTAACCTCAGCATATGCCAAATCTGGCATGTTCCGAATTTGGAATAAAACAGAAAACGTGAGGGAAGCTAGATGCACCCAGACTGTACCCAGCCATTAGACAAACTGGTAGGGCCGTGGGCCACATGGCTGGGTGTGTGTATGACCGATGGGGCCAAGGCGTCAGTGTTACAATGAAAAAAAGAAAAAAAAATTGTCGAAAGCTTGATCCTCGTAAGCGTTCTCAACAGGCTCCTCGTTCACGTACTCGTCTCCCAGCTCTACCCAAAGCAAGAACACAAGCAAAGGGGACAACCATCAATCACGATGCAATGCGCAAGCAACATGATGCAAAGGATGGCATGATATGCGAGATGTGATATGCAATGCATATGCGTGCTCCGGAAGGGAAAAGATGAACAAGGCACCAACTTGGCAAACCAAGTATGCCGCTGTAAAGATGAGATGATTTCGGTCGAAATCGATATAAGGATCACCGGAAACGGATGCGCGGTTTGCAAATGGCAAGCAAGACAAGATATGATGCAAACTGCTTAAAACAGCAACGTGGCCACTTGGATGCAAAGTATAACTATGCTACAGCACCCAAACATGTGAACAAAAAGCATGGAAGTGATGTACAGGAGATGTTATACAAAACATGAACACTGAGCTAAATCTATAAACCACTAGAGCATGACTAAAACAGCATGGAAATTTTGCAAAAGATAACAGTTTCACAGACTTAGTGAAAATGCTAGGCATAGCAGAAACAGATTCAACATGGCATCTTTACAAGCTTGATTAACTCACTAAAAGGCATGTCATTGCATGGAACAAAATCTAGCATAAAGTAGACATGAAAATGAAGCTATCCATGTGCAAAGCAACCTCATGGCATGCTTAAATTAAATCACATGAAAATAACAAAACAACATCATGACATAAAATGACATGATTATGAACTTGCTCAAATGCAGAAACTAATGCTACCACTAGATTGGTGGGATTTTTCTACCCCAAAAACATATATAATATGTTGGGGTTGCTGTAGAAAAATCTCCACATTTATGCAAAACTAAATACAACCTAAAAATGGTAACCTCAGCATATGCCAAATCTGGCATGTTTCGAATTTGGAATAAAACAGAAAACGTGAGGGAAGCTAGATGCACCCAGACTGTACCCAGCCATTATACAAACTGGTAGGGCCGTGGGCCACGTGGCTGGGTGTGTGTATGACCGGTGGGGCCAAGGCGTCAGTGTTACAATGAAAAAAAGAAAAAAAATGTCGAAAGCTTGATCCTCGTAAGCGTTCTCAAAAGGCTCCTCGTTCACGTACTCGTCTCCCAGCTCTACCCAAAGCAAGAACACAAGCAAAGGGGACAACTATCAATCACGATGCAATGCGCAAGCAACATGATGCAAAGGATGGCATGATATGCGAGATGTGATATGCAATGCATATGCGTGCTCCGGAAGGGAAAAGATGAACAAAGCACCAACTTGGCAAACCAAGTATGTCGCTGGAAAGATGAGATGATTTCGGTCGAAATCGATATAAGGATCACCAGAAACGGATGCGCGGTTTGCAAATGGCAAGCAAGACAAGATATGATGCAAACTGCTTAAAACAGCAACGTGGCCACTTGGATGCAAAGTATAACTATGCTACAGCACCCAAACATGTGAACAAAAAGCATGGAAGTGATGTACAGGAGATGTTATACAAAACATGAATACCGAGCTAAATCTATAAACCACTAGAGCATGACTAAAACAGCATGGAAATTTTGCAAAAGATAACAGTTTCACAGACTTAGTGAAAATGCTAGGCATAGCAGAAACAGATTCAACATGGCATCTTTACAAGCTTGATTAACTCACTAAAAGGCATGTCATGGCATGGAACAAAATCTAGCATAAAGTAGACATGAAAATGAAGCTATCCATGTGCAAAGCAACCTCATGGCATGCTTAAATTAAATCACATGAAAATGACAAAACAACATCATGACATAAAATGACATGATTATGAACTTGCTCAAATGCAGAAACTAATGCTACCACTAGATCAGTGGGATTTTTCTACCCGAAAAACATATATAATATGTTGGGGTTGCTGTAGAAAAATCTCCACATTTATGCAAAATTAAATACAACCTAAAAATGGTAACCTCAGCATATGCCAAATCTCGCATGTTCCGAATTTGGAATAAAACAGAAAACGTGAGATAAGCTAGATGCACCCAGACTGTACCCAGCCATTAGACAAACTGGTAGGGCCGTGGGCCACATGGCTGGGTGTGTGTATGACCGGTGGGGCCAAGGCGTCAGTGTTACAATGAAAAAAAGAAAAAAAATTGTCGAAAGCTTGATCCTCGTAAGCGTTCTCAACAGGCTCCTCGTTCACGGTCTCGTCTCCCAGCTCTACCCAAAGCAAGAACACAAGCAAAGGGGACAACCATCAATCACGATGCAATGCGCAAGCAACATGATGCAAAGGATGGCATGATATGCGAGATGTGATATGCAATGCATATGCGTGCTCTGGAAGGGAAAAGATGAACAAGGCACCAACTTGGCAAACCAAGTATGCCGCTGGAAAGATGAGATGATTTCGGTCGAAATCGATATAAGGATCAGCGGAAACGGATGCGCGGTTCGCAAATGGCAAGCAAGACAAGATATGATGCAAACTGCTTAAAACAGCAACGTGGCCACTTGGATGCAAAGTATAACTATGCTACAACACCCAAACATGTGAACAAAAAGCATGGAAGTGATGTACAGGAGATGTTATACAAAACATGAACACTGAGCTAAATCTATAAACCACTAGAGCATGACTAAAACAGCATGGAAATTTTGCAAAAGATAACAGTTTCACAGACTTAGTGAAAATGCTAGGCATAGCAGAAACATATTCAACATGGCATCTTTACAAGCTTGACTAACTCACTAAAAGGCATGTCATGGCATGGAACAAAATCTAGCATAAAGTAGACATGAAAATGAAGCTCTCCATGTGCAAAGCAACCTCATGGCATGCGTAAATTAAATCACATGAAAATGACAAAACAACATCATGACATAAAATGACATGATTATGAACTTGCTCAAATGCAGAAACTAATGCTACCACTAGATTGGTGGGATTTTTCTACCCCAAAAACATATATAATATGTTGGGGTTGCTGTAGAAAAATCTCCACATTTATGCAAAACTAAATACAACCTAAAAATGGTAACCTCAGCATATGCCAAATCTGGCATGTTCCGAATTTGGAATAAAACAGAAAACGTGAGGGAAGCTAGATGCACCCAGACTGTACCCAGCCATTAGACAAACTGGTAGGGCCGTGGGCCACATGGCTGGGTGTGTGTATGACCGGTGGGGCCAAGGCGTCAGTGTTACAATGAAAAAAAGAAAAAAAATTGTCGAAAGCTTGATCCTCGTAAGCGTTCTCAACAGGCTCCTCGTTCACGTACTCGTCTCCCAGCTCTACCCAAAGCAAGAACACAAGCAAAGGGGACAACCATCAATCACGATGCAATGCGCAAGCAACATGATGCAAAGGATGGCATGATATGCGAGATGTGATATGCAATGCATATGCGTGCTCCGGAAGGGAAAAGATGAACAAGGCACCAACTTGGCAAACCAAGTATGCCGCTGGAAAGATGAGATGATTTCGGCCGAAATCGATATAAGGATCACCGGAAACGGATGCGCGGTTTGCAAATGGCAAGCAAGACAAGATATGATGCAAACTGCTTAAAACAGCAACGTGGCCACTTGGATGCAAAGTATAACTATGCTACAGCACCCAAACATGTGAACAAAAAGCATGGAAGTGATGTACAGGAGATGTTATACAAAACATGAACACGGAGCTAAATCTATAAACCACTAGAGCATGACTAAAACAGCATGGAAATTTTGCAAAAGATAACAGTTTCACAGACTTAGTGAAAATGCTAGGCATAGCAGAAATAGATTCAACACGGCATCTTTACAAGCTTGATTAACTCACTAAAAGGCATGTCATGGCATGGAACAAAATCTAGCATAAAGTAGACATGAAAATGAACCTATCCATGTGCAAAGCAACCTCATGGCATGCTTAAATTAAATCACATGAAAATGACAAAACAACATCATGACATAAAATGACATGATTATGAACTTGCTCAAATGCAGAAACAAATGATACCACTAGATTGGTGGGATTTTTCTACCCCAAAAACATATATAATATGTTGGGGTTGCTGTAGAAAAATCTTCACATTTATGGAAAACTAACTACAACCTAAAAATGGTAACCTCAGCATATGCGAAATCTGGCATGTTCCGAATTTGGAATAAAACAGAAAACGTGAGGGAAGCTAGATGCACCCAGACTGTACCCAGCCATTAGACAAACTGGTAGGGCCGTGGGCCACATGGCTGGGTGTGTGTATGACCGGTGGGGCCAAGGCGTCAATTGTCGAAAGCTTGATCCTCGTAAGCGTTCTCAACAGGCTCCTCGTTCACGTACTCGTCTCCCAGCTCTACCCAAAGCAAGAACACAAGCAAAGGGGACAACCATCAATCACGATGCAATGCGCAAGCAACATGATGCAAAGGATGGCATGATATGCGAGATGTGATATGCAATGCATATGCGTGCTCCGGAAGGGAAAAGATGAACAAGGCACCAACTTGGCAAACCAAGTATGCCGCTGGAAAGATGAGATGATTTCGGTCGAAATCGATATAAGGATCACCGGAAACGGATGCGCGGTTTGCAAATGGCAAGCAAGACAAGATATGATGCAAACTGCTTAAAACAGCAACGTGGCCACTTGGATGCAAAGTATAACTATGCTACAACACCCAAACATGTGAACAAAAAGCATGGAAGTGATGTAC
The DNA here is from genome assembly GCA_032464435.1 of Aegilops umbellulata. Lineage (NCBI taxonomy): Eukaryota > Viridiplantae > Streptophyta > Magnoliopsida > Poales > Poaceae > Aegilops > Aegilops umbellulata. Next base: position 326,964,080 of record CP136056.1, on the reverse strand, counting down.
AGGAGATGTTATACAAAACATGAACACCGAGCTAAATCTATAAACCACTAGAGCATGACTAAAACAGCATGGAAATTTTGCAAAAGATAACAGTTTCACAGACTTAGTGAAAATGCTAGGCATAGCAGAAACATATTCAACATGGCATCTTTACAAGCTTGATTAACTCACTAAAAGGCATGTCATGGCATGGAACAAAATCTAGCATAAAGTAGACATGAAAATGAAGCTATCCATGTGCAAAGCAACCTCATGGCATGCTTAAATTAAATCACATGAAAATGACAAAACAACATCATGACATAAAATGACATGATTATGAACTTGCTCCAATGCAGAAACAAATGCTACCACTAGATTGGTGGGATTTTTCTACCCCAAAAACATATATAATATGTTGGGGTTGCTGTAGAAAAATCTCCACATTTATGCAAAACTAAATACAACCTAAAAATGGTAACCTCAGCATATGCCAAATCTGGCATGTTCCGAATTTGGAATAAAACAGAAAACGTGAGGGAAGCTAGATGCACCCAGACTATACCCAGCCATTAGACAAACTGGTAGGGCCGTGGGCCACGTGGCTGGGTGTGTGTATGACCGGTGGGGCCAAGGCGTCAGTGTTACAATGAAAAAAAGAAAAAAAATTGTCGAAAGCTTGATCCTCGTAAGCGTTCTCAACAGGCTCCTCGTTCACGTACTCGTCTCCCAGCTCTACCCAAAGCAAGAACACAAGCAAAGGGGACAACCATCAATCACGATGCAATGCGCAAGCAACATGATGCAAAGGATGGCATGATATGCGAGATGTGATATGCAATGCATATGCGTGCTCCGGAAGGGAAAAGATGAACAAGGCACCAACTTGGCAAACCAAGTATGCCGCTGGAAAGATGAGATGATTTCGGTCGAAATCGATATAAGGATCACCGGAAACGGATGCGCGGTTTGCAAATGGCAAGCAAGACAAGATATGATGCAAACTGCTTAAAACAGCAACGTGGCCACTTGGATGCAAAGTATAACTATGCTACAGCACCCAAACATGTGAACAAAAAGCATGGAAGTGATGTACAGTAGATGTTATACAAAACATGAACACGGAGCTAAATCTATAAACCACTAGAGCATGACTAAAACAGCATGGAAATTTTGCAAAAGATAACAGTTTCACAGACTTAGTGAAAATGCTAGGCATAGCAGAAACAGATTCAACATGGCATCTTTACAAGCTTGATTAACTCACTAAAAGGCATGTCATTGCATGGAACAAATTCTAGCATAAAGTAGACATGAAAATGAAGCTATCCATGTGCAAAGCAACCTCATGGCATGCTTAAATTAAATCACATGAAAATAACAAAACAACATCATGACATAAAATGACATGATTATGAACTTGCTCAAATGCAGAAACTAATGCTACCACTAGATTGGTGGGATTTTTCTACCCCAAAAACATATATAATATGTTGGGGTTGCTGTAGAAAAATCTCCACATTTATGCAAAACTAAATACAACCTAAAAATGGTAACCTCAGCATATGCCAAATCTGGCATGTTTCGAATTTGGAATAAAACAGAAAATGTGAGGGAAGCTAGATGCACCCAGACTGTACCCAGCCATTAGACAAACTGGTAGGGCCGTGGGCCACGTGGCTGGGTGTGTGTATGACCGGTGGGGCCAAGGCGTCAGTGTTACAATGAAAAAAAGAAAAAAAATGTCGAAAGCTTGATCCTCGTAAGCGTTCTCAACAGGCTCCTCGTTCACGTACTCGTCTCCCAGCTCTACCCAAAGCAAGAACACAAGCAAAGGGGACAACCATCAATCACGATGCAATGCGCAAGCAACATGATGCAAAGGATGGCATGATATGCGAGATGTGATATGCAATGCATATGCGTGCTCCGGAAGGGAAAAGATGAACAAGGCACCAACTTGGCAAACCAAGTATGCCGCTGGAAAGATGAGATGATTTCGGTCGAAATCGATATAAGGATCACCGGAAACGGATGCGCGGTTTGCAAATGGCAAGCAAGACAAGATATGATGCAAACTGCTTAAAACAGCAACGTGGCCACTTGGATGCAAAGTATAACTATGCTACAACACCCAAACATGTGAACAAAAAGCATGGAAGTGATGTACAGGAGATGTTATACAAAACATGAACACCGAGCTAAATCTATAAACCACTAGAGCATGACTAAAACAGCATGGAAATTTTGCAAAAGATAACAGTTTCACAGACTTAGTGAAAATGCTAGGCATAGCAGAAACATATTCAACATGGCATCTTTACAAGCTTGATTAACTCACTAAAAGGCATGTCATGGCATGGAACAAAATCTAGCATAAAGTAGACATGAAAATGAAGCTATCCATGTGCAAAGCAACCTCATGGCATGCTTAAATTAAATCACATGAAAATGACAAAACAACATCATGACATAAAATGACATGATTATGAACTTGCTCAAATGCAGAAACTAATGCTACCACTAGATCAGTGGGATTTTTCTACCCGAAAAACATATATAATATGTTGGGGTTGCTGTAGAAAAATCTCCACATTTATGCAAAATTAAATACAACCTAAAAATGGTAACCTCAGCATATGCCAAATCTCGCATGTTCCGAATTTGGAATAAAACAGAAAACGTGAGATAAGCTAGATGCACCCAGACTGTACCCAGCCATTAGACAAACTGGTAGGGCCGTGGGCCACATGGCTGGGTGTGTGTATGACCGGTGGGGCCAAGGCGTCAGTGTTACAATGAAAAAAAGAAAAAAAATTGTCGAAAGCTTGATCCTCGTAAGCGTTCTCAACAGGCTCCTCGTTCACGGACTCGTCTCCCAGCTCTACCCAAAGCAAGAACACAAGCAAAGGGGACAACCATCAATCACGATGCAATGCGCAAGCAACATGATGCAAAGGATGGCATGATATGCGAGATGTGATATGCAATGCATATGCGTGCTCTGGAAGGGAAAAGATGAACAAGGCACCAACTTGGCAAACCAAGTATGCCGCTGGAAAGATGAGATGATTTCGGTCGAAATCGATATAAGGATCAGCGGAAACGGATGCGCGGTTCGCAAATGGCAAGCAAGACAAGATATGATGCAAACTGCTTAAAACAGCAACGTGGCCACTTGGATGCAAAGTATAACTATGCTACAACACCCAAACATGTGAACAAAAAGCATGGAAGTGATGTACAGGAGATGTTATACAAAACATGAACACTGAGCTAAATCTATAAACCACTAGAGCATGACTAAAACAGCATGGAAATTTTGCAAAAGATAACAGTTTCACAGACTTAGTGAAAATGCTAGGCATAGCAGAAACATATTCAACATGGCATCTTTACAAGCTTGACTAACTCACTAAAAGGCATGTCATGGCATGGAACAAAATCTAGCATAAAGTAGACATGAAAATGAAGCTCTCCATGTGCAAAGCAACCTCATGGCATGCGTAAATTAAATCACATGAAAATGACAAAACAACATCATGACATAAAATGACATGATTATGAACTTGCTCAAATGCAGAAACTAATGCTACCACTAGATTGGTGGGATTTTTCTACCCCAAAAACATATATAATATGTTGGGGTTGCTGTAGAAAAATCTCCACATTTATGCAAAACTAAATACAACCTAAAAATGGTAACCTCAGCATATGCCAAATCTGGCATGTTCCGAATTTGGAATAAAACAGAAAACGTGAGGGAAGCTAGATGCACCCAGACTGTACCCAGCCATTAGACAAACTGGTAGGGCCGTGGGCCACATGGCTGGGTGTGTGTATGACCGGTGGGGCCAAGGCGTCAGTGTTACAATGAAAAAAAGAAAAAAAATTGTCGAAAGCTTGATCCTCGTAAGCGTTCTCAACAGGCTCCTCGTTCACGTACTCGTCTCCCAGCTCTACCCAAAGCAAGAACACAAGCAAAGGGGACAACCATCAATCACGATGCAATGCGCAAGCAACATGATGCAAAGGATGGCATGATATGCGAGATGTGATATGCAATGCATATGCGTGCTCCGGAAGGGAAAAGATGAACAAGGCACCAACTTGGCAAACCAAGTATGCCGCTGGAAAGATGAGATGATTTCGGCCGAAATCGATATAAGGATCACCGGAAACGGATGCGCGGTTTGCAAATGGCAAGCAAGACAAGATATGATGCAAACTGCTTAAAACAGCAACGTGGCCACTTGGATGCAAAGTATAACTATGCTACAGCACCCAAACATGTGAACAAAAAGCATGGAAGTGATGTACAGGAGATGTTATACAAAACATGAACACGGAGCTAAATCTATAAACCACTAGAGCATGACTAAAACAGCATGGAAATTTTGCAAAAGATAACAGTTTCACAGACTTAGTGAAAATGCTAGGCATAGCAGAAATAGATTCAACATGGCATCTTTACAAGCTTGATTAACTCACTAAAAGGCATGTCATGGCATGGAACAAAATCTAGCATAAAGTAGACATGAAAATGAACCTATCCATGTGCAAAGCAACCTCATGGCATGCTTAAATTAAATCACATGAAAATGACAAAACAACATCATGACATAAAATGACATGATTATGAACTTGCTCAAATGCAGAAACAAATGATACCACTAGATTGGTGGGATTTTTCTACCCCAAAAACATATATAATATGTTGGGGTTGCTGTAGAAAAATCTTCACATTTATGGAAAACTAACTACAACCTAAAAATGGTAACCTCAGCATATGCGAAATCTGGCATGTTCCGAATTTGGAATAAAACAGAAAACGTGAGGGAAGCTAGATGCACCCAGACTGTACCCAGCCATTAGACAAACTGGTAGGGCCGTGGGCCACATGGCTGGGTGTGTGTATGACCGGTGGGGCCAAGGCGTCAATTGTCGAAAGCTTGATCCTCGTAAGCGTTCTCAACAGGCTCCTCGTTCACGTACTCATCTCCCAGCTCTACCCAAAGCAAGAACACAAGCAAAGGGGACAACCATCAATCACGATGCAATGCGCAAGCAACATGATGCAAAGGATGGCATGATATGCGAGATGTGATATGCAATGCATATGCGTGCTCCGGAAGGGAAAAGATGAACAAGGCACCAACTTGGCAAACCAAGTATGCCGCTGGAAAGATGAGATGATTTCGGTCGAAATCGATATAAGGATCACCGGAAACGGATGCGCGGTTTGCAAATGGCAAGCAAGACAAGATATGATGCAAACTGCTTAAAACAGCAACGTGGCCACTTGGATGCAAAGTATAACTATGCTACAACACCCAAACATGTGAACAAAAAGCATGGAAGTGATGTACAGGAGATGTTATACAAAACATGAACACCGAGCTAAATCTATAAACCACTAGAGCATGACTAAAACAGCATGGAAATTTTGCAAAAGATAACAGTTTCACAGACTTAGTGAAAATGCTAGGCATAGCAGAAACATATTCAACATGGCATCTTTACAAGCTTGATTAACTCACTAAAAGGCATGTCATGGCATGGAACAAAATCTAGCATAAAGTAGACATGAAAATGAAGCTATCCATGTGCAAAGCAACCTCATGGCATGCTTAAATTAAATCACATGAAAATGACAAAACAACATCATGACATAAAATGACATGATTATGAACTTGCTCCAATGCAGAAACAAATGCTACCACTAGATTGGTGGGATTTTTCTACCCCAAAAACATATATAATATGTTGGGGTTGCTGTAGAAAAATCTCCACATTTATGCAAAACTAAATACAACCTAAAAATGGTAACCTCAGCATATGCCAAATCTGGCATGTTCCGAATTTGGAATAAAACAGAAAACGTGAGGGAAGCTAGATGCACCCAGACTATACCCAGCCATTAGACAAACTGGTAGGGCCGTGGGCCACGTGGCTGGGTGTGTGTATGACCGGTGGGGCCAAGGCGTCAGTGTTACAATGAAAAAAAGAAAAAAAATTGTCGAAAGCTTGATCCTCGTAAGCGTTCTCAACAGGCTCCTCGTTCACGTACTCGTCTCCCAGCTCTACCCAAAGCAAGAACACAAGCAAAGGGGACAACCATCAATCACGATGCAATGCGCAAGCAACATGATGCAAAGGATGGCATGATATGCGAGATGTGATATGCAATGCATATGCGTGCTCCGGAAGGGAAAAGATGAACAAGGCACCAACTTGGCAAACCAAGTATGCCGCTGGAAAGATGAGATGATTTCGGTCGAAATCGATATAAGGATCACCGGAAACGGATGCGCGGTTTGCAAATGGCAAGCAAGACAAGATATGATGCAAACTGCTTAAAACAGCAACGTGGCCACTTGGATGCAAAGTATAACTATGCTACAGCACCCAAACATGTGAACAAAAAGCATGGAAGTGATGTACAGTAGATGTTATACAAAACATGAACACGGAGCTAAATCTATAAACCACTAGAGCATGACTAAAACAGCATGGAAATTTTGCAAAAGATAACAGTTTCACAGACTTAGTGAAAATGCTAGGCATAGCAGAAACAGATTCAACATGGCATCTTTACAAGCTTGATTAACTCACTAAAAGGCATGTCATTGCATGGAACAAATTCTAGCATAAAGTAGACATGAAAATGAAGCTATCCATGTGCAAAGCAACCTCATGGCATGCTTAAATTAAATCACATGAAAATAACAAAACAACATCATGACATAAAATGACATGATTATGAACTTGCTCAAATGCAGAAACTAATGCTACCACTAGATTGGTGGGATTTTTCTACCCCAAAAACATATATAATATGTTGGGGTTGCTGTAGAAAAATCTCCACATTTATGCAAAACTAAATACAACCTAAAAATGGTAACCTCAGCATATGCCAAATCTGGCATGTTTCGAATTTGGAATAAAACAGAAAATGTGAGGGAAGCTAGATGCACCCAGACTGTACCCAGCCATTAGACAAACTGGTAGGGCCGTGGGCCACGTGGCTGGGTGTGTGTATGACCGGTGGGGCCAAGGCGTCAGTGTTACAATGAAAAAAAGAAAAAAAATGTCGAAAGCTTGATCCTCGTAAGCGTTCTCAACAGGCTCCTCGTTCACGTACTCGTCTCCCAGCTCTACCCAAAGCAAGAACACAAGCAAAGGGGACAACCATCAATCACGATGCAATGCGCAAGCAACATGATGCAAAGGATGGCATGATATGCGAGATGTGATATGCAATGCATATGCGTGCTCCGGAAGGGAAAAGATGAACAAGGCACCAACTTGGCAAACCAAGTATGCCGCTGGAAAGATGAGATGATTTCGGTCGAAATCGATATAAGGATCACCGGAAACGGATGCGCGGTTTGCAAATGGCAAGCAAGACAAGATATGATGCAAACTGCTTAAAACAGCAACGTGGCCACTTGGATGCAAAGTATAACTATGCTACAACACCCAAACATGTGAACAAAAAGCATGGAAGTGATGTACAGGAGATGTTATACAAAACATGAACACCGAGCTAAATCTATAAACCACTAGAGCATGACTAAAACAGCATGGAAATTTTGCAAAAGATAACAGTTTCACAGACTTAGTGAAAATGCTAGGCATAGCAGAAACATATTCAACATGGCATCTTTACAAGCTTGATTAACTCACTAAAAGGCATGTCATGGCATGGAACAAAATCTAGCATAAAGTAGACATGAAAATGAAGCTATCCATGTGCAAAGCAACCTCATGGCATGCTTAAATTAAATCACATGAAAATGACAAAACAACATCATGACATAAAATGACATGATTATGAACTTGCTCCAATGCAGAAACAAATGCTACCACTAGATTGGTGGGATTTTTCTACCCCAAAAACATATATAATATGTTGGGGTTGCTGTAGAAAAATCTCCACATTTATGCAAAACTAAATACAACCTAAAAATGGTAACCTCAGCATATGCCAAATCTGGCATGTTCCGAATTTGGAATAAAACAGAAAACGTGAGGGAAGCTAGATGCACCCAGACTATACCCAGCCATTAGACAAACTGGTAGGGCCGTGGGCCACGTGGCTGGGTGTGTGTATGACCGGTGGGGCCAAGGCGTCAGTGTTACAATGAAAAAAAGAAAAAAAATTGTCGAAAGCTTGATCCTCGTAAGCATTCTCAACAGGCTCCTCGTTCACGTACTCGTCTCCCAGCTCTACCCAAAGCAAGAACACAAGCAAAGGGGACAACCATCAATCACGATGCAATGCGCAAGCAACATGATGCAAAGGATGGCATGATATGCGAGATGTGATATGCAATGCATATGCGTGCTCCGGAAGGGAAAAGATGAACAAGGCACCAACTTGGCAAACCAAGTATGCCGCTGGAAAGATGAGATGATTTCGGTCGAAATCGATATAAGGATCACCGGAAACGGATGCGCGGTTTGCAAATGGCAAGCAAGACAAGATATGATGCAAACTGCTTAAAACAGCAACGTGGCCACTTGGATGCAAAGTATAACTATGCTACAGCACCCAAACATGTGAACAAAAAGCATGGAAGTGATGTACAGTAGATGTTATACAAAACATGAACACGGAGCTAAATCTATAAACCACTAGAGCATGACTAAAACAGCATGGAAATTTTGCAAAAGATAACAGTTTCACAGACTTAGTGAAAATGCTAGGCATAGCAGAAACAGATTCAACATGGCATCTTTACAAGCTTGATTAACTCACTAAAAGGCATGTCATTGCATGGAACAAAATCTAGCATAAAGTAGACATGAAAATGAAGCTATCCATGTGCAAAGCAACCTCATGGCATGCTTAAATTAAATCACATGAAAATAACAAAACAACATCATGACATAAAATGACATGATTATGAACTTGCTCAAATGCAGAAACTAATGCTACCACTAGATTGGTGGGATTTTTCTACCCCAAAAACATATATAATATGTTGGGGTTGCTGTAGAAAAATCTCCACATTTATGCAAAACTAAATACAACCTAAAAATGGTAACCTCAGCATATGCCAAATCTGGCATGTTTCGAATTTGGAATAAAACAGAAAACGTGAGGGAAGCTAGATGCACCCAGACTGTACCCAGCCATTAGACAAACTGGTAGGGCCGTGGGCCACGTGGCTGGGTGTGTGTATGACCGGTGGGGCCAAGGCGTCAGTGTTACAATGAAAAAAAGAAAAAAAATGTCGAAAGCTTGATCCTCGTAAGCGTTCTCAAAAGGCTCCTCGTTCACGTACTCGTCTCCCAGCTCTACCCAAAGCAAGAACACAAGCAAAGGGGACAACTATCAATCACAATGCAATGCGCAAGCAACATGATGCAAAGGATGGCATGATATGCGAGATGTGATATGCAATGCATATGCGTGCTCCGGAAGGGAAAAGATGAACAAAGCACCAACTTGGCAAACCAAGTATGTCGCTGGAAAGATGAGATGATTTCGGTCGAAATCGATATAGGGATCACCAGAAACGGATGCGCGGTTTGCAAATGGCAAGCAAGACAAGATATGATGCAAACTGCTTAAAACAGCAACGTGGCCACTTGGATGCAAAGTATAACTATGCTACAGCACCCAAACATGTGAACAAAAAGCATGGAAGTGATGTACAGGAGATGTTATACAAAACATGAATACCGAGCTAAATCTATAAACCACTAGAGCATGACTAAAACAGCATGGAAATTTTGCAAAAGATAACAGTTTCACAGACTTAGTGAAAATGCTAGGCATAGCAGAAACAGATTCAACATGGCATCTTTACAAGCTTGATTAACTCACTAAAAGGCATGTCATGGCATGGAACAAAATCTAGCATAAAGTAGACATGAAAATGAAGCTATCCATGTGCAAAGCAACCTCATGGCATGCTTAAATTAAATCACATGAAAATGACAAAACAACATCATGACATAAAATGACATGATTATGAACTTGCTCAAATGCAGAAACTAATGCTACCACTAGATCAGTGGGATTTTTCTACCCGAAAAACATATATAATATGTTGGGGTTGCTGTAGAAAAATCTCCACATTTATGCAAAATTAAATACAACCTAAAAATGGTAACCTCAGCATATGCCAAATCTCGCATGTTCCGAATTTGGAATAAAACAGAAAACGTGAGATAAGCTAGATGCACCCAGACTGTACCCAGCCATTAGACAAACTGGTAGGGCCGTGGGCCACATGGCTGGGTGTGTGTTTGACCGGTGGGGCCAAGGCGTCAGTGTTACAATGAAAAAAAGAAAAAAAATTGTCGAAAGCTTGATCCTCGTAAGCGTTCTCAACAGGCTCCTCGTTCACGGACTCGTCTCCCAGCTCTACCCAAAGCAAGAACACAAGCAAAGGGGACAACCATCAATCACGATGCAATGCGCAAGCAACATGATGCAAAGGATGGCATGATATGCGAGATGTGATATGCAATGCATATGCGTGCTCCGGAAGGGAAAAGATGAACAAGGCACCAACTTGGCAAACCAAGTATGCCGCTGGAAAGATGAGATGATTTCGGTCGAAATCGATATAAGGATCAGCGGAAACGCATGCGCGGTTCGCAAATGGCAAGCAAGACAAGATATGATGCAAACTGCTTAAAACAGCAACGTGGCCACTTGGATGCAAAGTATAACTATGCTACAACACCCAAACATGTGAACAAAAAGCATGGAAGTGATGTACAGGAGATGTTATACAAAACATGAACATCGAGCTAAATCTATAAACCACTAGAGCATGACTAAAACAACATGGAAATTTTGCAAAAGATAACAGTTTCACAGACTTAGTGAAAATGCTAGGCATAGCAGAAACATATTCAACATGGCATCTTTACAAGCTTGACTAACTCACTAAAAGGCATGTCATGGCATGGAACAAAATCTAGCATAAAGTAGACATGAAAATGAAGCTATCCATGTGCAAAGCAACCTCATGGCATGCTTAAATTAAATCACATGAAAATGACAAAACAACATCATGACATAAAATGACATGATTATGAACTTGCTCAAATGCAGAAACTAATGCTACCACTAGATTGGTGGGATTTTTCTACCCCAAAAACATATATAATATGTTGGGGTTGCTGTAGAAAAATCTCCACATTTATGCAAAACTAAATACAACCTAAAAATGGTAACCTCAGCATATGCCAAATCTGGCATGTTCCGAATTTGGAATAAAACAGAAAACGTGAGGGAAGCTAGATGCACCCAGACTGTACCCAGCCATTAGACAAACTGGTAGGGCCGTGGGCCACATGGCTGGGTGTGTGTATGACCGGTGGGGCCAAGGCGTCAGTGTTACAATGAAAAAAAGAAAAAAAAATTGTCGAAAGCTTGATCCTCGTAAGCGTTCTCAACAGGCTCCTCGTTCACGTACTCGTCTCCCAGCTCTACCCAAAGCAAGAACACAAGCAAAGGGGACAACCGTCAATCACGATGCAATGCGCAAGCAACATGATGCAAAGGATGGCATGATATGCGAGATGTGATATGCAATGCATATGCGTGCTCCGGAAGGGAAAAGATGAACAAGGCACCAACTTGGCAAACCAAGTATGCCGCTGGAAAGATGAGATGATTTCGGCCGAAATCGATATAAGGATCACCGGAAACGGATGCGCGGTTTGCAAATGGCAAGCAAGACAAGATATGATGCAAACTGCTTAAAACAGCAACGTGGCCACTTGGATGCAAAGTATAACTATGCTACAGCACCCAAACATGTGAACAAAAAGCATGGAAGTGATGTACAGGAGATGTTATACAAAACATGAGCATCGAGCTAAATCTATAAACCACTAGAGCATGACTAAAACAGCATGGAAATTTTGCAAAAGATAACAGTTTCACAGACTTAGTGAAAATGCTAGGCATAGCAGAAACAGATTCAACATGGCATCTTTACAAGCTTGATTAACTCACTAAAAGGCATGTCATGGCATGGAACAAAATCTAGCATAAAGTAGACATGAAAATGAAGCTAACCATGTGCAAAGCAACCTCATGGCATGCTTAAATTAAATCACATGAAAATGACAAAACAACATCATGACATAAAATGACATGATTATGAACTTGCTCAAATGCAGAAACTAATGCTACCACTAGATTGGTGGGATTTTTCTACCCCAAAAACATATATAATATGTTGGGGTTGTTGTAGAAAAATCTCCACATTTATGCAAAACTAAATACAACCTAAAAATGGTAACCTCAGCATATGCCAAATCTGGCATGTTCCGAATTTGGAATAAAACAGAAAACGTGAGGGAAGCTAGATGCACCCAGACTGTACCCAGCCATTAGACAAACTGGTAGGGCCGTGGGCCACATGGCTGGGTGTGTGTATGACCGGTGGGGCCAAGGCGTCAGTGTTACAATGAAAAAAAGAAAAAAAAATTGTCGAAAGCTTGATCCTCGTAAGCGTTCTCAACAGGCTCCTCGTTCACGTACTCGTCTCCCAGCTCTACCCAAAGCAAGAACACAAGCAAAGGGGACAACCGTCAATCACGATGCAATGCGCAAGCAACATGATGCAAAGGATGGCATGATATGCGAGATGTGATATGCAATGCATATGCGTGCTCCGGAAGGGAAAAGATGAACAAGGCACCAACTTGGCAAACCAAGTATGCCGCTGGAAAGATGAGATGATTTCGGCCGAAATCGATATAAGGATCACCGGAAACGGATGCGCGGTTTGCAAATGGCAAGCAAGACAAGATATGATGCAAACTGCTTAAAACAGCAACGTGGCCACTTGGATGCAAAGTATAACTATGCTACAGCACCCAAACATGTGAACAAAAAGCATGGAAGTGATGTACAGGAGATGTTATACAAAACATGAGCATCGAGCTAAATCTATAAACCACTAGAGCATGACTAAAACAGCATGGAAATTTTGCAAAAGATAACAGTTTCACAGACTTAGTGAAAATGCTAGGCATAGCAGAAACAGATTCAACATGGCATCTTTACAAGCTTGATTAACTCACTAAAAGGCATGTCATGGCATGGAACAAAATCTAGCATAAAGTAGACATGAAAATGAACCTATCCATGTGCAAAGCAACCTCATGGCATGCTTAAATTAAATCACATGAAAATGACAAAACAACATCATGACATAAAATGACATGATTATGAACTTGCTCAAATGCAGAAACAAATGATACCACTAGATTGGTGGGATTTTTCTACCCCAAAAGCATATATAATATGTTGGGGTTGCTGTAGAAAAATCTTCACATTTATGGAAAACTAACTACAACCTAAAAATGGTAACCTCAGCATATGCGAAATCTGGCATGTTCCGAATTTGGAATAAAACAGAAAACGTGAGGGAAGCTAGATGCACCCAGACTGTACCCAACCATTAGACAAACTGGTAGGGCCGTGGGCCACATGGCTGGGTGTGCGTATGACCGGTGGGGCCAAGGCGTCAATTGTCGAAAGCTTGATCCTCGTAAGCGTTCTCAACAGGCTCCTCGTTCACGTACTCGTCTCCCAGCTCTACCCAAAGCAAGAACACAAGCAAAGGGGACAACCATCAATCACGATGCAATGCGCAAGCAACATGATGCAAAGGATGGCATGATATGCGAGATGTGATATGCAATGCATATGCGTGCTCCGGAAGGGAAAAGATGAACAAGGCACCAACTTGGCAAACCAAGTATGCCGCTGGAAAGATGAGATGATTTCGGTCGAAATCGATATAAGGATCACCGGAAACGGATGCGCGGTTTGCAAATGGCAAGCAAGACAAGATATGATGCAAACTGCTTAAAACAGCAACGTGGCCACTTGGATGCAAAGTATAACTATGCTACAACACCCAAACATGTGAACAAAAAGCATGGAAGTGATGTACAGGAGATGTTATACAAAACATGAACACCGAGCTAAATCTATAAACCACTAGAGCATGACTAAAACAGCATGGAAATTTTGCAAAAGATAACAGTTTCACAGACTTAGTGAAAATGCTAGGCATAGCAGAAACATATTCAACATGGCATCTTTACAAGCTTGATTAACTCACTAAAAGGCATGTCATGGCATGGAACAAAATCTAGCATAAAGTAGACATGAAAATGAAGCTATCCATGTGCAAAGCAACCTCATGGCATGCTTAAATTAAATCACATGAAAATGACAAAACAACATCATGACATAAAATGACATGATTATGAACTTGCTCCAATGCAGAAACAAATGCTACCACTAGATTGGTGGGATTTTTCTACCCCAAAAACATATATAATATGTTGGGGTTGCTGTAGAAAAATCTCCACATTTATGCAAAACTAAATACAACCTAAAAATGGTAACCTCAGCATATGCCAAATCTGGCATGTTCCGAATTTGGAATAAAACAGAAAACGTGAGGGAAGCTAGATGCACCCAGACTATACCCAGCCATTAGACAAACTGGTAGGGCCGTGGGCCACGTGGCTGGGTGTGTGTATGACCGGTGGGGCCAAGGCGTCAGTGTTACAATGAAAAAAAGAAAAAAAATTGTCGAAAGCTTGATCCTCGTAAGCGTTCTCAACAGGCTCCTCGTTCACGTACTCGTCTCCCAGCTCTACCCAAAGCAAGAACACAAGCAAAGGGGACAACCATCAATCACGATGCAATGCGCAAGCAACATGATGCAAAGGATGGCATGATATGCGAGATGTGATATGCAATGCATATGCGTGCTCCGGAAGGGAAAAGATGAACAAGGCACCAACTTGGCAAACCAAGTATGCCGCTGGAAAGATGAGATGATTTCGGTCGAAATCGATATAAGGATCACCGGAAACGGATGCGCGGTTTGCAAATGGCAAGCAAGACAAGATATGATGCAAACTGCTTAAAACAGCAACGTGGCCACTTGGATGCAAAGTATAACTATGCTACAGCACCCAAACATGTGAACAAAAAGCATGGAAGTGATGTACAGTAGATGTTATACAAAACATGAACACGGAGCTAAATCTATAAACCACTAGAGCATGACTAAAACAGCATGGAAATTTTGCAAAAGATAACAGTTTCACAGACTTGGTGAAAATGCTAGGCATAGCAGGAACAGATTCAACATGGCATCTTTACAAGCTTGATTAACTCACTAAAAGGCATGTCATGGCATGGAACAAAATCTAGCATAAAGTAGACATGAAAATGAACCTATCCATGTGCAAAGCAACCTGATGGCATGCTTAAATTAAATCACATGAAAATGACAAAACAACATCATGACATAAAATGACATGATTATGAACTTGCTCAAATGCAGAAACAAATGCTACCACTAGATTGGTGGGATTTTTCTACCCCAAAAACATATATAATATGTTGGGGTTGCTGTAGAAAAATCTCCACATTTATGCAAAACTAAACACAACCTAAAAATGGTAACCTCAGCATATGCCAAATCTTGCATGTTCCGAATTTGGAATAAAACAGAAAACGTGAGGGAAGCTAGATGCACCCAGACTATACCCAGCCATTAGACAAACTGGTAGGGCCGTGGGCCACGTGGCTGGGTGTGTGTATGACCGGTGGGGCCAAGGCGTTAGTGTTACAATGAAAAAAAGGAAAAAAAATGTCGAAAGCTTGATCCTCGTAAGCGTTCTCAACAGGCTCCTCGTTCACGTACTCGTCTCCCAGCTCTACCCAAAGCAAGAACACAAGCAAAAGGGACAACCATCAATCACGATGCAATGCGCAAGCAACATGATGCAAAGGATGCCATGATATGCGAGATGTGATATGCAATGCATATGCGTGCTCCGGAAGGGAAAAGATGAACAAGGCACCAACTTGGCAAACGAAGTATGCCGCTGGAAAGATGAGATGATTTCGGTCGAAATCGATATAAGGATCACCAGAAACGGATGCGCGGTTTGCAAATGGCAAGCAAGACAAGATATGATGCGAACTGCTTAAAACAGCAACGTGGCCATTTGGATGCAAAGTATAACTAAGCTACAGCACCCAAACATGTGAACAAAAAGCATGGGAGTGATGTACAGGAGATGTTATACAAAACATGAACACCGAGCTAAATCTATAAACCACTAGAGCATGACTAAAACAACATGGAAATTTTGCAAAAGATAACAGTTTCACAGACTTAGTGAAAATGCTAGGCATAGCAGAAACATATTCAACATGGCATCTTTACAAGCTTGATTAACTCACTAAAAGGCATGTCATGGCATGGAACAAAATCTAGCATAAAGTAGACATGAAAATGAAGCTATCCATGTGCAAAGCAACCTCATGGCATGCTTAAATTAAATCACATGAAAATGACAAAACAACATCATGACATAAAATGACATGATTATGAACTTGCTCCAATGCAGAAACAAATGCTACCACTAGATTGGTGGGATTTTTCTACCCCAAAAACATATATAATATGTTGGGGTTGCTGTAGAAAAATCTCCACATTTATGCAAAACTAAATACAACCTAAAAATGGTAACCTCAGCATATGCCAAATCTGGCATGTTCCGAATTTGGAATAAAACAGAAAACGTGAGGGAAGCTAGATGCACCCAGACTATACCCAGCCATTAGACAAACTGGTAGGGCCGTGGGCCACGTGGCTGGGTGTGTGTATGACCGGTGGGGCCAAGGCGTCAGTGTTACAATGAAAAAAAGAAAAAAAATTGTCGAAAGCTTGATCCTCGTAAGCGTTCTCAACAGGCTCCTCGTTCACGTACTCGTCTCCCAGCTCTACCCAAAGCAAGAACACAAGCAAAGGGGACAACCATCAATCACGATGCAATGCGCAAGCAACATGATGCAAAGGATGGCATGATATGCGAGATGTGATATGCAATGCATATGCGTGCTCCGGAAGGGAAAAGATGAACAAGGCACCAACTTGGCAAACCAAGTATGCCGCTGGAAAGAAGAGATGATTTCGGTCGAAATCGATATAAGGATCACCGGAAACGGATGCGCGGTTTGCAAATGGCAAGCAAGACAAGATATGATGCAAACTGCTTAAAACAGCAACGTGGCCACTTGGATGCAAAGTATAACTATGCTACAGCACCCAAACATGTGAACAAAAAGCATGGAAGTGATGTACAGTAGATGTTATACAAAACATGAACACGGAGCTAAATCTATAAACCACTAGAGCATGACTAAAACAGCATGGAAATTTTGCAAAAGATAACAGTTTCACAGACTTGGTGAAAATGCTAGGCATAGCAGGAACAGATTCAACATGGCATCTTTACAAGCTTGATTAACTCACTAAAAGGCATGTCATGGCATGGAACAAAATCTAGCATAAAGTAGACATGAAAATGAACCTATCCATGTGCAAAGCAACCTGATGGCATGCTTAAATTAAATCACATGAAAATGACAAAACAACATCATGACATAAAATGACATGATTATGAACTTGCTCAAATGCAGAAACAAATGCTACCACTAGATTGGTGGGATTTTTCTACCCCAAAAACATATATAATATGTTGGGGTTGCTGTAGAAAAATCTCCACATTTATGCAAAACTAAACACAACCTAAAAATGGTAACCTCAGCATATGCCAAATCTTGCATGTTCCGAATTTGGAATAAAACAGAAAACGTGAGGGAAGCTAGATGCACCCAGACTATACCCAGCCATTAGACAAACTGGTAGGGCCGTGGGCCACGTGGCTGGGTGTGTGTATGACCGGTGGGGCCAAGGCGTTAGTGTTACAATGAAAAAAAGGAAAAAAAATGTCGAAAGCTTGATCCTCGTAAGCGTTCTCAACAGGCTCCTCGTTCACGTACTCGTCTCCCAGCTCTACCCAAAGCAAGAACACAAGCAAAAGGGACAACCATCAATCACGATGCAATGCGCAAGCAACATGATGCAAAGGATGCCATGATATGCGAGATGTGATATGCAATGCATATGCGTGCTCCGGAAGGGAAAAGATGAACAAGGCACCAACTTGGCAAACGAAGTATGCCGCTGGAAAGATGAGATGATTTCGGTCGAAATCGATATAAGGATCACCAGAAACGGATGCGCGGTTTGCAAATGGCAAGCAAGACAAGATATGATGCGAACTGCTTAAAACAGCAACGTGGCCATTTGGATGCAAAGTATAACTAAGCTACAGCACCCAAACATGTGAACAAAAAGCATGGGAGTGATGTACAGGAGATGTTATACAAAACATGAACACCGAGCTAAATCTATAAACCACTAGAGCATGACTAAAACAACATGGAAATTTTGCAAAAGATAACAGTTTCACAGACTTAGTGAAAATGCTAGGCATAGCAGAAACATATTCAACATGGCATCTTTACAAGCTTGATTAACTCACTAAAAGGCATGTCATGGCATGGAACAAAATCTAGCATAAAGTAGACATGAAAATGAAGCTATCCATGTGCAAAGCAACCTCATGGCATGCTTAAATTAAATCACATGAAAATGACAAAACAACATCATGACATAAAATGACATGATTATGAACTTGCTCAAATGCAGAAACAAATGCTACCACTAGATTGGTGGGATTTTTTACCCCAAAAACATATATAATATGTTGGGGTTGCTGTAGAAAAATCTCCACATTTATGCAAAACTAAACACAACCTAAAAATGGTAACCTCAGCATATGCCAAATCTGGCATGTTCCGAATTTGGAATAAAACAGAAAACGTGAGGGAAGCTAGATGCACCCAGACTGTACCCAGCCATTAGACAAACTGGTAGGGCCGTGGGCCACGTGGCTGGGTGTGTGTATGACCGGTGGGGCCAAGGCGTCAGTGTTACAATGAAAAAAAGGAAAAAAAATGTCGAAAGCTTGATCCTCGTAAGCGTTCTCAACAGGCTCCTCGTTCACGTACTCGTCTCCCAGCTCTACCCAAAGCAAGAACACAAGCAAAAGGGACAACCATCAATCACGATGCAATGCGCAAGCAACATGATGCAAAGGATGGCATGATATGCGAGATGTGATATGCAATGCATATGCGTGCTCCGGAAGGGAAAAGATGAACAAGGCACCAACTTGGCAAACGAAGTATGCCGCTGGAAAGATGAGATGATTTCGGTCGAAATCGATATAAGGATCACCAGAAACGGATGCGCGGTTTGCAAATGGCAAGCAAGACAAGATATGATGCAAACTGCTTAAAACAGCAACGTGGATATTTGGATGCAAAGTATAACTAAGCTACAGCACCCAAACATGTGAACAAAAAGCATGGAAGTGATGTACAGGAGATGTTATACAAAACATGAACACCGAGCTAAATCTATAAACCACTAGAGCATGACTAAAACAACATGGAAATTTTGCAAAAGATAACAGTTTCACAGACTTTGTGAAAATGCTAGGCATAGCAGAAACATATTCAACATGGCATCTTTACAAGCTTGATTAACTCACTAAAAGGCATGTCATGGCATGGAACAAAATCTAGCATAAAGTAGACATGAAAATGAAGCTATCCATGTGCAAAGCAACCTCATGGCATGCTTAAATTAAATCACATGAAAATGACAAAACAACATCATGACATAAAATGACATGATTATGAACTTGCTCAAATGCAGAAACTAATGCTACCACTAGATTGGTGGGATTTTTCTACCCCAAAAACATATATAATATGTTGGGGTTGTTGTAGAAAAATCTCCACATTTATGCAAAACTAAATACAACCTAAAAATGGTAACCTCAGCATATGCCAAATCTGGCATGTTCCGAATTTGGAATAAAACAGAAAACGTGAGGGAAGCTAGATGCACCCAGACTGTACCCAGCCATTAGACAAACTGGTAGGGCCGTGGGCCACATGGCTGGGTGTGTGTATGACCGGTGGGGCCAAGGCGTCAGTGTTACAATGAAAAAAAGAAAAAAAAATTGTCGAAAGCTTGATCCTCGTAAGTGTTCTCAACAGGCTCCTCGTTCACGTACTCGTCTCCCAGCTCTACCCAAAGCAAGAACACAAGCAAAGGGGACAACCGTCAATCACGATGCAATGCGCAAGCAACATGATGCAAAGGATGGCATGATATGCGAGATGTGATATGCAATGCATATGCGTGCTCCGGAAGGGAAAAGATGAACAAGGCACCAACTTGGCAAACCAAGTATGCCGCTGGAAAGATGAGATGATTTCGGCCGAAATCGATATAAGGATCACCGGAAACGGATGCGCGGTTTGCAAATGGCAAGCAAGACAAGATATGATGCAAACTCCTTAAAACAGCAACGTGGCCACTTGGATGCAAAGTATAACTATGCTACAGCACCCAAACATGTGAACAAAAAGCATGGAAGTGATGTACAGGAGATGTTATACAAAACATGAGCATCGAGCTAAATCTATAAACCACTAGAGCATGACTAAAACAGCATGGAAATTTTGCAAAAGATAACAGTTTCACAGACTTAGTGAAAATGCTAGGCATAGCAGAAACAGATTCAACATGGCATCTTTACAAGCTTGATTAACTCACTAAAAGGCATGTCATGGCATGGAACAAAATCTAGCATAAAGTAGACATGAAAATGAACCTATCCATGTGCAAAGCAACCTCATGGCATGCTTAAATTAAATCACATGAAAATGACAAAACAACATCATGACATAAAATGACATGATTATGAACTTGCTCAAATGCAGAAACTAATGCTACCACTAGATTGGTGGGATTTTTCTACCCCAAAAGCATATATAATATGTTGGGGTTGCTGTAGAAAAATCTCCACATTTATGCAAAACTAACTACAACCTAAAAATGGTAACCTCAGCATATGCGAAATCTGGCATGTTCCGAATTTGGAATAAAACAGAAAACGTGAGGGAAGCTAGATGCACCCAGACTGTACCCAACCATTAGACAAACTGGTAGGGCCGTGGGCCACATGGCTGGGTGTGCGTATGACCGGTGGGGCCAAGGCGTCAATTGTCGAAAGCTTGATCCTCGTAAGCGTTCTCAACAGGCTCCTCGTTCACGTACTCGTCTCCCAGCTCTACCCAAAGCAAGAACACAAGCAAAGGGGACAACCATCAATCTCGATGCAATGCGCAAGCAACATGATGCAAAGGATGGCATGATATGCGAGATGTGATATGCAATGCATATGCGTGCTCCGGAAGGGAAAAGATGAACAAGGCACCAACTTGGCAAACCAAGTATGCCGCTGGAAAGATGAGATGATTTCGGTCGAAATCGATATAAGGATCACCGGAAACGGATGCGCGGTTTGCAAATGGCAAGCAAGACAAGATATGATGCAAACTGCTTAAAACAGCAACGTGGCCACTTGGATGCAAATTATAACTATGCTACAACACCCAAACATGTGAACAAAAAGCATGGAAGTGATGTACAGGAGATGTTATACAAAACATGAACACCGAGCTAAATCTATAAACCACTAGAGCATGACTAAAACAGCATGGAAATTTTGCAAAAGATAACAGTTTCACAGACTTAGTGAAAATGCTAGGCATAGCAGAAACATATTCAACATGGCATCTTTACAAGCTTGATTAACTCACTAAAAGGCATGTCATGGCATGGAACAAAATCTAGCATAAAGTAGACATGAAAATGAAGCTATCCATGTGCAAAGCAACCTCATGGCATGCTTAAATTAAATCACATGAAAATGACAAAACAACATCATGACAAAAAATGACATGATTATGAACTTGCTCAAATGCAGAAACAAATGCTACCACTAGATTGGTGGGATTTTTCTTCCCCAAAAACATATATAATATGTTGGGGTTGCTGTAGAAAAATCTCCACATTTATGCAAAACTAAATACAACCTAAAAATGGTAACCTCAGCATATGCCAAATCTGGCATGTTCCGAATTTGGAATAAAACAGAAAACGTGAGGGAAGCTAGATGCACCCAGACTGTACCCAGCCATTAGACAAACTGGTAGGGCCGTGGGCCACGTGGCTGGGTGTGTGTATGACCGGTGGGGCCAAGGCGTCAGTGTTACAATGAAAAAAAGAAAAAAAATTGTCGAAAGCTTGATCCTCGTAAGCGTTCTCAACAGGCTCCTCGTTCACGTACTCGTCTCCCAGCTCTACCCAAAGCAAGAACACAAGCAAAGGGGACAACCATCAATCACGATGCAATGCGCAAGCAACATGATGCAAAGGATGGCATGATATGCGAGATGTGATATGCAATGCATATGCGTGCTCCGGAAGGGAAAAGATGAACAAGGCACCAACTTGGCAAACCAAGTATGCCGCTGGAAAGATGAGATGATTTCGGTCGAAATCGATATAAGGATCACCGGAAACGGATGCGCGGTTTGCAAATGGCAAGCAAGACAAGATATGATGCAAACTGCTTAAAACAGCAACGTGGCCACTTGGATGCAAAGTATAACTATGCTACAGCACCCAAACATGTGAACAAAAAGCATGGAAGTGATGTACAGTAGATGTTATACAAAACATGAACACGGAGCTAAATCTATAAACCACTAGAGCATGACTAAAACAGCATGGAAATTTTGCAAAAGATAACAGTTTCACAGACTTGGTGAAAATGCTAGGCATAGCAGGAACAGATTCAACATGGCATCTTTACAAGCTTGATTAACTCACTAAAAGGCATGTCATGGCATGGAACAAAATCTAGCATAAAGTAGACATGAAAATGAACCTATCCATGTGCAAAGCAACCTGATGGCATGCTTAAATTAAATCACATGAAAATGACAAAACAACATCATGACATAAAATGACATGATTATGAACTTGCTCAAATGCAGAAACAAATGCTACCACTAGATTGGTGGGATTTTTCTACCCCAAAAACATATATAATATGTTGGGGTTGCTGTAGAAAAATCTCCACATTTATGCAAAACTAAACACAGCCTAAAAATGGTAACCTCAGCATATGCCAAATCTTGCATGTTCCGAATTTGGAATAAAACAGAAAACGTGAGGGAAGCTAGATGCACCCAGACTATACCCAGCCATTAGACAAACTGGTAGGGCCGTGGGCCACGTGGCTGGGTGTGTGTATGACCGGTGGGGCCAAGGCGTTAGTGTTACAATGAAAAAAAGGAAAAAAAATGTCGAAAGCTTGATCCTCGTAAGCGTTCTCAACAGGCTCCTCGTTCACGTACTCGTCTCCCAGCTCTACCCAAAGCAAGAACACAAGCAAAAGGGACAACCATCAATCACGATGCAATGCGCAAGCAACATGATGCAAAGGATGCCATGATATGCGAGATGTGATATGCAATGCATATGCGTGCTCCGGAAGGGAAAAGATGAACAAGGCACCAACTTGGCAAACGAAGTATGCCGCTGGAAAGATGAGATGATTTCGGTCGAAATCGATATAAGGATCACCAGAAACGGATGCGCGGTTTGCAAATGGCAAGCAAGACAAGATATGATGCGAACTGCTTAAAACAGCAACGTGGCCATTTGGATGCAAAGTATAACTAAGCTACAGCACCCAAACATGTGAACAAAAAGCATGGGAGTGATGTACAGGAGATGTTATACAAAACATGAACACCGAGCTAAATCTATAAACCACTAGAGCATGACTAAAACAACATGGAAATTTTGCAAAAGATAACAGTTTCACAGACTTAGTGAAAATGCTAGGCATAGCAGAAACATATTCAACATGGCATCTTTACAAGCTTGATTAACTCACTAAAAGGCATGTCATGGCATGGAACAAAATCTAGCATAAAGTAGACATGAAAATGAAGCTATCCATGTGCAAAGCAACCTCATGGCATGCTTAAATTAAATCACATGAAAATGACAAAACAACATCATGACATAAAATGACATGATTATGAACTTGCTCAAATGCAGAAACAAATGCTACCACTAGATTGGTGGGATTTTTCTACCCCAAAAACATATATAATATGTTGGGGTTGCTGTAGAAAAATCTCCACATTTATGCAAAACTAAACACAACCTAAAAATGGTAACCTCAGCATATGCCAAATCTGGCATGTTCCGAATTTGGAATAAAACAGAAAACGTGAGGGAAGCTAGATGCACCCAGACTGTACCCAGCCATTAGACAAACTGGTAGGGCCGTGGGCCACGTGGCTGGGTGTGTGTATGACCGGTGGGGCCAAGGCGTCAGTGTTACAATGAAAAAAAGGAAAAAAAATGTCGAAAGCTTGATCCTCGTAAGCGTTCTCAACAGGCTCCTCGTTCACGTACTCGTCTCCCAGCTCTACCCAAAGCAAGAACACAAGCAAAAGGGACAACCATCAATCACGATGCAATGCGCAAGCAACATGATGCAAAGGATGGCATGATATGCGAGATGTGATATGCAATGCATATGCGTGCTCCGGAAGGGAAAAGATGAACAAGGCACCAACTTGGCAAACGAAGTATGCCGCTGGAAAGATGAGATGATTTCGGTCGAAATCGATATAAGGATCACCAGAAACGGATGCGCGGTTTGCAAATGGCAAGCAAGACAAGATATGATGCAAACTGCTTAAAACAGCAACGTGGATATTTGGATGCAAAGTATAACTAAGCTACAGCACCCAAACATGTGAACAAAAAGCATGGAAGTGATGTACAGGAGATGTTATACAAAACATGAACACCGAGCTAAATCTATAAACCACTAGAGCATGACTAAAACAACATGGAAATTTTGCAAAAGATAACAGTTTCACAGACTTTGTGAAAATGCTAGGCATAGCAGAAACATATTCAACATGGCATCTTTACAAGCTTGATTAACTCACTAAAAGGCATGTCATGGCATGGAACAAAATCTAGCATAAAGTAGACATGAAAATGAAGCTATCCATGTGCAAAGCAACCTCATGGCATGCTTAAATTAAATCACATGAAAATGACAAAACAACATCATGACATAAAATGACATGATTATGAACTTGCTCAAATGCAGAAACTAATGCTACCACTAGATTGGTGGGATTTTTCTACCCCAAAAACATATATAATATGTTGGGGTTGTTGTAGAAAAATCTCCACATTTATGCAAAACTAAATACAACCTAAAAATGGTAACCTCAGCATATGCCAAATCTGGCATGTTCCGAATTTGGAATAAAACAGAAAACGTGAGGGAAGCTAGATGCACCCAGACTGTACCCAGCCATTAGACAAACTGGTAGGGCCGTGGGCCACATGGCTGGGTGTGTGTATGACCGGTGGGGCCAAGGCGTCAGTGTTACAATGAAAAAAAGAAAAAAAAATTGTCGAAAGCTTGATCCTCGTAAGTGTTCTCAACAGGCTCCTCGTTCACGTACTCGTCTCCCAGCTCTACCCAAAGCAAGAACACAAGCAAAGGGGACAACCGTCAATCACGATGCAATGCGCAAGCAACATGATGCAAAGGATGGCATGATATGCGAGATGTGATATGCAATGCATATGCGTGCTCCGGAAGGGAAAAGATGAACAAGGCACCAACTTGGCAAACCAAGTATGCCGCTGGAAAGATGAGATGATTTCGGCCGAAATCGATATAAGGATCACCGGAAACGGATGCGCGGTTTGCAAATGGCAAGCAAGACAAGATATGATGCAAACTCCTTAAAACAGCAACGTGGCCACTTGGATGCAAAGTATAACTATGCTACAGCACCCAAACATGTGAACAAAAAGCATGGAAGTGATGTACAGGAGATGTTATACAAAACATGAGCATCGAGCTAAATCTATAAACCACTAGAGCATGACTAAAACAGCATGGAAATTTTGCAAAAGATAACAGTTTCACAGACTTAGTGAAAATGCTAGGCATAGCAGAAACAGATTCAACATGGCATCTTTACAAGCTTGATTAACTCACTAAAAGGCATGTCATGGCATGGAACAAAATCTAGCATAAAGTAGACATGAAAATGAACCTATCCATGTGCAAAGCAACCTCATGGCATGCTTAAATTAAATCACATGAAAATGACAAAACAACATCATGACATAAAATGACATGATTATGAACTTGCTCAAATGCAGAAACTAATGCTACCACTAGATTGGTGGGATTTTTCTACCCCAAAAGCATATATAATATGTTGGGGTTGCTGTAGAAAAATCTCCACATTTATGCAAAACTAACTACAACCTAAAAATGGTAACCTCAGCATATGCGAAATCTGGCATGTTCCGAATTTGGAATAAAACAGAAAACGTGAGGGAAGCTAGATGCACCCAGACTGTACCCAACCATTAGACAAACTGGTAGGGCCGTGGGCCACATGGCTGGGTGTGCGTATGACCGGTGGGGCCAAGGCGTCAATTGTCGAAAGCTTGATCCTCGTAAGCGTTCTCAACAGGCTCCTCGTTCACGTACTCGTCTCCCAGCTCTACCCAAAGCAAGAACACAAGCAAAGGGGACAACCATCAATCTCGATGCAATGCGCAAGCAACATGATGCAAAGGATGGCATGATATGCGAGATGTGATATGCAATGCATATGCGTGCTCCGGAAGGGAAAAGATGAACAAGGCACCAACTTGGCAAACCAAGTATGCCGCTGGAAAGATGAGATGATTTCGGTCGAAATCGATATAAGGATCACCGGAAACGGATGCGCGGTTTGCAAATGGCAAGCAAGACAAGATATGATGCAAACTGCTTAAAACAGCAACGTGGCCACTTGGATGCAAATTATAACTATGCTACAACACCCAAACATGTGAACAAAAAGCATGGAAGTGATGTACAGGAGATGTTATACAAAACATGAACACCGAGCTAAATCTATAAACCACTAGAGCATGACTAAAACAGCATGGAAATTTTGCAAAAGATAACAGTTTCACAGACTTAGTGAAAATGCTAGGCATAGCAGAAACATATTCAACATGGCATCTTTACAAGCTTGATTAACTCACTAAAAGGCATGTCATGGCATGGAACAAAATCTAGCATAAAGTAGACATGAAAATGAAGCTATCCATGTGCAAAGCAACCTCATGGCATGCTTAAATTAAATCACATGAAAATGACAAAACAACATCATGACAAAAAATGACATGATTATGAACTTGCTCAAATGCAGAAACAAATGCTACCACTAGATTGGTGGGATTTTTCTTCCCCAAAAACATATATAATATGTTGGGGTTGCTGTAGAAAAATCTCCACATTTATGCAAAACTAAATACAACCTAAAAATGGTAACCTCAGCATATGCCAAATCTGGCATGTTCCGAATTTGGAATAAAACAGAAAACGTGAGGGAAGCTAGATGCACCCAGACTGTACCCAGCCATTAGACAAACTGGTAGGGCCGTGGGCCACGTGGCTGGGTGTGTGTATGACCGGTGGGGCCAAGGCGTCAGTGTTACAATGAAAAAAAGAAAAAAAATTGTCGAAAGCTTGATCCTCGTAAGCGTTCTCAACAGGCTCCTCGTTCACGTACTCGTCTCCCAGCTCTACCCAAAGCAAGAACACAAGCAAAGGGGACAACCATCAATCACGATGCAATGCGCAAGCAACATGATGCAAAGGATGGCATGATATGCGAGATGTGATATGCAATGCATATGCGTGCTCCGGAAGGGAAAAGATGAACAAGGCACCAACTTGGCAAACCAAGTATGCCGCTGGAAAGATGAGATGATTTCGGTCGAAATCGATATAAGGATCACCGGAAACGGATGCGCGGTTTGCAAATGGCAAGCAAGACAAGATATGATGCAAACTGCTTAAAACAGCAACGTGGCCACTTGGATGCAAAGTATAACTATGCTACAGCACCCAAACATGTGAACAAAAAGCATGGAAGTGATGTACAGTAGATGTTATACAAAACATGAACACGGAGCTAAATCTATAAACCACTAGAGCATGACTAAAACAGCATGGAAATTTTGCAAAAGATAACAGTTTCACAGACTTGGTGAAAATGCTAGGCATAGCAGGAACAGATTCAACATGGCATCTTTACAAGCTTGATTAACTCACTAAAAGGCATGTCATGGCATGGAACAAAATCTAGCATAAAGTAGACATGAAAATGAACCTATCCATGTGCAAAGCAACCTGATGGCATGCTTAAATTAAATCACATGAAAATGACAAAACAACATCATGACATAAAATGACATGATTATGAACTTGCTCAAATGCAGAAACAAATGCTACCACTAGATTGGTGGGATTTTTCTACCCCAAAAACATATATAATATGTTGGGGTTGCTGTAGAAAAATCTCCACATTTATGCAAAACTAAACACAGCCTAAAAATGGTAACCTCAGCATATGCCAAATCTTGCATGTTCCGAATTTGGAATAAAACAGAAAACGTGAGGGAAGCTAGATGCACCCAGACTATACCCAGCCATTAGACAAACTGGTAGGGCCGTGGGCCACGTGGCTGGGTGTGTGTATGACCGGTGGGGCCAAGGCGTTAGTGTTACAATGAAAAAAAGGAAAAAAAATGTCGAAAGCTTGATCCTCGTAAGCGTTCTCAACAGGCTCCTCGTTCACGTACTCGTCTCCCAGCTCTACCCAAAGCAAGAACACAAGCAAAAGGGACAACCATCAATCACGATGCAATGCGCAAGCAACATGATGCAAAGGATGCCATGATATGCGAGATGTGATATGCAATGCATATGCGTGCTCCGGAAGGGAAAAGATGAACAAGGCACCAACTTGGCAAACGAAGTATGCCGCTGGAAAGATGAGATGATTTCGGTCGAAATCGATATAAGGATCACCAGAAACGGATGCGCGGTTTGCAAATGGCAAGCAAGACAAGATATGATGCGAACTGCTTAAAACAGCAACGTGGCCATTTGGATGCAAAGTATAACTAAGCTACAGCACCCAAACATGTGAACAAAAAGCATGGGAGTGATGTACAGGAGATGTTATACAAAACATGAACACCGAGCTAAATCTATAAACCACTAGAGCATGACTAAAACAACATGGAAATTTTGCAAAAGATAACAGTTTCACAGACTTAGTGAAAATGCTAGGCATAGCAGAAACATATTCAACATGGCATCTTTACAAGCTTGATTAACTCACTAAAAGGCATGTCATGGCATGGAACAAAATCTAGCATAAAGTAGACATGAAAATGAAGCTATCCATGTGCAAAGCAACCTCATGGCATGCTTAAATTAAATCACATGAAAATGACAAAACAACATCATGACATAAAATGACATGATTATGAACTTGCTCAAATGCAGAAACAAATGCTACCACTAGATTGGTGGGATTTTTCTACCCCAAAAACATATATAATATGTTGGGGTTGCTGTAGAAAAATCTCCACATTTATGCAAAACTAAATACAACCTAAAAATGGTAACCTCAGCATATGCCAAATCTGGCATGTTCCGAATTTGGAATAAAACAGAAAACGTGAGGGAAGCTAGATGCACCCAGACTGTACCCAGCCATTAGACAAACTGGTAGGGCCGTGGGCCACGTGGCTGGGTGTGTGTATGACCGGTGGGGCCAAGGCGTCAGTGTTACAATGAAAAAAAGGAAAAAAAATGTCGAAAGCTTGATCCTCGTAAGCGTTCTCAACAGGCTCCTCGTTCACGTACTCGTCTCCCAGCTCTACCCAAAGCAAGAACACAAGCAAAAGGGACAACCATCAATCACGATGCAATGCGCAAGCAACATGATGCAAAGGATGGCATGATATGCGAGATGTGATATGCAATGCATATGCGTGCTCCGGAAGGGAAAAGATGAACAAGGCACCAACTTGGCAAACGAAGTATGCCGCTGGAAAGATGAGATGATTTCGGTCGAAATCGATATAAGGATCACCAGAAACGGATGCGCGGTTTGCAAATGGCAAGCAAGACAAGATATGATGCAAACTGCTTAAAACAGCAACGTGGATATTTGGATGCAAAGTATAACTAAGCTACAGCACCCAAACATGTGAACAAAAAGCATGGAAGTGATGTACAGGAGATGTTATACAAAACATGAACACCGAGCTAAATCTATAAACCACTAGAGCATGACTAAAACAACATGGAAATTTTGCAAAAGATAACAGTTTCACAGACTTTGTGAAAATGCTAGGCATAGCAGAAACATATTCAACATGGCATCTTTACAAGCTTGATTAACTCACTAAAAGGCATGTCATGGCATGGAACAAAATCTAGCATAAAGTAGACATGAAAATGAAGCTATCCATGTGCAAAGCAACCTCATGGCATGCTTAAATTAAATCACATGAAAATGACAAAACAACATCATGACATAAAATGACATGATTATGAACTTGCTCAAATGCAGAAACAAATGCTACCACTAGATTGGTGGGATTTTTCTACCCCAAAAACATATATAATATGTTGGGGTTGTTGTAGAAAAATCTCCACATTTATGCAAAACTAAATACAACCTAAAAATGGTAACCTCAGCATATGCCAAATCTGGCATGTTCCGAATTTGGAATAAAACAGAAAACGTGAGGGAAGCTAGATGCACCCAGACTGTACCCAGCCATTAGACAAACTGGTAGGGCCATGGGCCACATGGCTGGGTGTGTGTATGACCGGTGGGGCCAAGGCGTCAGTGTTACAATGAAAAAAAGAAAAAAAAATTGTCGAAAGCTTGATCCTCGTAAGTGTTCTCAACAGGCTCCTCGTTCACGTACTCGTCTCCCAGCTCTACCCAAAGCAAGAACACAAGCAAAGGGGACAACCGTCAATCACGATGCAATGCGCAAGCAACATGATGCAAAGGATGGCATGATATGCGAGATGTGATATGCAATGCATATGCGTGCTCCGGAAGGGAAAAGATGAACAAGGCACCAACTTGGCAAACCAAGTATGCCGCTGGAAAGATGAGATGATTTCGGCCGAAATCGATATAAGGATCACCGGAAACAGATGCGCGGTTTGCAAATGGCAAGCAAGACAAGATATGATGCAAACTCCTTAAAACAGCAACGTGGCCACTTGGATGCAAAGTATAACTATGCTACAGCACCCAAACATGTGAACAAAAAGCATGGAAGTGATGTACAGGAGATGTTATACAAAACATGAGCATCGAGCTAAATCTATAAACCACTAGAGCATGACTAAAACAGCATGGAAATTTTGCAAAAGATAACAGTTTCACAGACTTAGTGAAAATGCTAGGCATAGCAGAAACAGATTCAACATGGCATCTTTACAAGCTTGATTAACTCACTCAAAGGCATGTCATGGCATGGAACAAAATCTAGCATAAAGTAGACATGAAAATGAACCTATCCATGTGCAAAGCAACCTCATGGCATGCTTAAATTAAATCACATGAAAATGACAAAACAACATCATGACATAAAATGACATGATTATGAACTTGCTCAAATGCAGAAACTAATGCTACCACTAGATTGGTGGGATTTTTCTACCCCAAAAGCATATATAATATGTTGGGGTTGCTGTAGAAAAATCTCCACATTTATGCAAAACTAACTACAACCTAAAAATGGTAACCTCAGCATATGCGAAATCTGGCATGTTCCGAATTTGGAATAAAACAGAAAACGTGAGGGAAGCTAGATGCACCCAGACTGTACCCAACCATTAGACAAACTGGTAGGGCCGTGGGCCACATGGCTGGGTGTGCGTATGACCGGTGGGGCCAAGGCGTCAATTGTCGAAAGCTTGATCCTCGTAAGCGTTCTCAACAGGCTCCTCGTTCACGTACTCGTCTCCCAGCTCTACCCAAAGCAAGAACACAAGCAAAGGGGACAACCATCAATCACGATGCAATGCGCAAGCAACATGATGCAAAGGATGGCATGATATGCGAGATGTGATATGCAATGCATATGCGTGCTCCGGAAGGGAAAATATGAACAAGGCACCAACTTGGCAAACCAAGTATGCCGCTGGAAAGATGAGATGATTTCGGTCGAAATCGATATAAGGATCACCGGAAACGGATGCGCGGTTTGCAAATGGCAAGCAAGACAAGATATGATGCAAACTGCATAAAACAGCAACGTGGCCACTTGGATGCAAATTATAACTATGCTACAACACCCAAACATGTGAACAAAAAGCATGGAAGTGATGTACAGGAGATGTTATACAAAACATGAACACCGAGCTAAATCTATAAACCACTAGAGCATGACTAAAACAGCATGGAAATTTTGCAAAAGATAACAGTTTCACAGACTTAGTGAAAATGCTAGGCATAGCAGAAACATATTCAACATGGCATCTTTACAAGCTTGATTAACTCACTAAAAGGCATGTCATGGCATGGAACAAAATCTAGCATAAAGTAGACATGAAAATGAAGCTATCCATGTGCAAAGCAACCTCATGGCATGCTTAAATTAAATCACATGAAAATGACAAAACAACATCATGACAAAAAATGACATGATTATGAACTTGCTCAAATGCAGAAACAAATGCTACCACTAGATTGGTGGGATTTTTCTTCCCCAAAAACATATATAATATGTTGGGGTTGCTGTAGAAAAATCTCCACATTTATGCAAAACTAAATACAACCTAAAAATGGTAACCTCAGCATATGCCAAATCTGGCATGTTCCGAATTTGGAATAAAACAGAAAACGTGAGGGAAGCTAGATGCACCCAGACTGTACCCAGCCATTAGACAAACTGGTAGGGCCGTGGGCCACGTGGCTGGGTGTGTGTATGACCGGTGGGGCCAAGGCGTCAGTGTTACAATGAAAAAAAGAAAAAAAATTGTCGAAAGCTTGATCCTCGTAAGCGTTCTCAACAGGCTCCTCGTTCACGTACTCGTCTCCCAGCTCTACCCAAAGCAAGAACACAAGCAAAGGGGACAACCATCAATCACGATGCAATGCGCAAGCAACATGCTGCAAAGGATGGCATGATATGCGAGATGTGATATGCAATGCATATGCGTGCTCCGGAAGGGAAAAGATGAACAAGGCACCAACTTGTTAAACCAAGTATGCCGCTGGAAAGATGAGATGATTTCGGTCGAAATCGATATAAGGATCACCGGAAACGGATGCGCGGTTTGCAAATGGCAAGCAAGACAATATATGATGCAAACTGCTTAAAACAGCAACGTGGCCACTTGGATGCAAAGTATAACTATGCTACAGCACCCAAACATGTGAACAAAAAGCATGGAAGTGATGTACAGTAGATGTTATACAAAACATGAACACGGAGCTAAATCTATAAACCACTAGAGCATGACTAAAACAGCATGGAAATTTTGCAAAAGATAACAGTTTCACAGACTTGGTGAAAATGCTAGGCATAGCAGGAACAGATTCAACATGGCATCTTTACAAGCTTGATTAACTCACTAAAAGGCATGTCATGGCATGGAAAAAAATCTAGTATAAAGTAGACATGAAAATGAACCTATCCATGTGCAAACCAACCTGATGGCATGCTTAAATTAAATCACATGAAAATGACAAAACAACATCATGACATAAAATGACATGATTATGAACTTCCTCAAATGCAGAAACAAATGCTACCACTAGATTTGTGGGATTTTTCTACCCCAAAAACATATATAATATGTTGGGGTTGCTGTAGAAAAATCTCCACATTTATGCAAAACTAAATACAACCTAAAAATGGTAACCTCAGCATATGCCAAATCTGGCATGTTCCGAATTTGGAATAAAACAGAAAACGTGAGGGAAGCTAGATGCACCCAGACTGTACCCAGCCATTAGACAAACTGGTAGGGCCGTGGGCCACGTGGCTGGGTGTGTGTATGACCGGTGGGGCCAAGGCGTCAGTGTTACAATGAAAAAAAGAAAAAAAATTGTCGAAAGCTTGATCCTCGTAAGCGTTCTCAACAGGCTCCTCGTTCACGTACTCGTCTCCCAGCTCTACCCAAAGCAAGAACACAAGCAAAGGGGACAACCATCAATCACGATGCAATGCGCAAGCAACATGATGCAAAGGATGGCATGATATGCGAGATGTGATATGCAATGCATATGCGTGCTCCGGAAGGGAAAATATGAACAAGGCACCAACTTGGCAAACCAAGTATGCCGCTGGAAAGATGAGATGATTTCGGTCGAAATCGATATAAGGATCACCGGAAACGGATGTGCGGTTTGCAAATGGCAAGCAAGACAAGATATGATGCAAACTGCTTAAAACAGCAACGTGGCCACTTGGATGCAAAGTATAACTATGCTACAACACCCAAACATGTGAACAAAAAGCATGGAAGTGATGTACAGGACATGTTATACAAAACATGAACACCGAGCTAAATCTATAAACCACTAGAGCATGACTAAAACAGCATGGAAATTTTGCAAAAGATAACAGTTTCACAGACTTAGTGAAAATGCTAGGCATAGCAGAAACATATTCAACATGGCATCTTTACAAGCTTGATTAACTCACTAAAAGGCATGTCATGGCATGGAACAAAATCTAGCATAAAGTAGACATGAAAATGAAGCTATCCATGTGCAAAGCAACCTCATGGCATGCTTAAATTAAATCACATGAAAATGACAAAACAACATCATGACATAAAATGACATGATTATGAACTTGCTCAAATGCAGAAACAAATGCTACCACTAGATTGGTGGGATTTTTCTACCCCAAAAACATATATAATATGTTGGGGTTGCTGTAGAAAAATCTCCACATTTATGCAAAACTAAATACAACCTAAAAATGGTAACCTCAGCATATGCCAAATCTGGCATGTTCCGAATTTGGAATAAAACAGAAAACGTGAGGGAAGCTAGATGCACCCAGACTGTACCCAGCCATTAGACAAACTGGTAGGGCCGTGGGCCACGTGGCTGGGTGTGTGTATGACCGGTGGGGCCAAGGCGTCAGCGTTACAATGAAAAAAAGGAAAAAAAAATGTCGAAAGCTTGATCCTCGTAAGCGTTCTCAATAGGCTCCTCGTTCACGTACTCGTCTCCCAGCTCTACCCAAAGCAAGAACACAAGCAAAAGGGACAACCATCAATCACGATGCAATGCGCAAGCAACATGATGCAAAGGATGGCATGATATGCGAGATGTGATATGCAATGCATATGCGTGCTCCGGAAGGGAAAAGATGAACAAGGCACCAACTTGGCAAACGAAGTATGCCACTGGAAAGATGAGATGATTTCGGTCGAAATCGATATAAGGATCACCAGAAACGGATGCGCGGTTTGCAAATGGCAAGCAAGACAAGATATGATGCAAACTGCTTAAAACAGCAACGTGGCCATTTGGATGCAAAGTATAACTAAGCTACAGCACCCAAACATGTGAACAAAAAGCATGGGAGTGATGTACAGGAGATGTCATACAAAACATGAACACCGAGCTAAATCTATAAACCACTAGAGCATGACTAAAACAACATGGAAATTTTGCAAAAGATAACAGTTTCACAGACTTAGTGAAAATGCTAGGCATAGCAGAAACATATTCAACATGGCATCTTTACAAGCTTGATTAACTCACTAAAAGGCATGTCATGGCATGGAACAAAATCTAGCATAAAGTAGACATGAAAATGAAGCTATCCATGTGCAAAGCAACCTCATGGCATGCTTAAATTAAATCACATGAAAATGACAAAACAACATCATGACATAAAATGACATGATTATGAACTTGCTCAAATGCAGGAACTAATGCTACCACTAGATTGGTGGGATTTTTCTACCCCAAAAACATATATAATATGTTGGGGTTGTTGTAGAAAAATCTCCACATTTATGCAAAACTAAATACAACCTAAAAATGGTAACCTCAGCATATGCCAAATCTGGCATGTTCCGAATTTGGAATAAAACAGAAAACGTGAGGGAAGCTAGATGCACCCAGACTGTACCCAGCCATTAGACAAACTGGTAGGGCCGTGGGCCACATGGCTGGGTGTGTGTATGACCGGTGGGGCCAAGGCGTCAGTGTTACAATGAAAAAAAGAAAAAAAATTGTCGAAAGCTTGATCCTCGTAAGCGTTCTCAACAGGCTCCTCGTTCACGTACTCGTCTCCCAGCTCTACCCAAAGCAAGAACACAAGCAAAGGGGACAACCGTCAATCACGATGCAATGCGCAAGCAACATGATGCAAAGGATGGCATGATATGCGAGATGTGATATGCAATGCATATGCGTGCTCCGGAAGGGAAAGATGAACAAGGCACCAACTTGGCAAACCAAGTATGCCGCTGGAAAGATGAGATGATTTCGGCCGAAATCGATATAAGGATCACCGGAAACGGATGCGCGGTTTGCAAATGGCAAGCAAGACAAGATATGATGCAAACTGCTTAAAACAGCAATGTGGCCACTTGGATGCAAAGTATAACTATGCTACAGCACCCAAACATGTGAACAAAAAGCATGGAAGTGATGTACAGGAGATGTTATACAAAACATGAACATCGAGCTAAATCTATAAACCACTAGAGCATGACTAAAACAGCATGGAAATTTTGCAAAAGATAACAGTTTCACAGACTTAGTGAAAATGCTAGGCATAGCAGAAACAGATTCAACATGGCATCTTTACAAGCTTGATTAACTCACTAAAAGGCATGTCATGGCATGGAACAAAATCTAGCATAAAGTAGACATGAAAATGAACCTATCCATGTGCAAAGAAACCTCATGGCATGCTTAAATTAAATCACATGAAAATGACAAAACAACATCTTGACATAAAATGACATGATTATGAACTTGCTCAAATGCAGAAACTAATGCTACCACTAGATTGGTGGGATTTTTCTACCCCAAAAACATATATAATATGTTGGGGTTGCTGTAGAAAAATCTCCACATTTATGCAAAACTAACTACAACCTAAAAATGGTAACCTCAGCATATGCGAAATCTGGCATGTTCCGAATTTGGAATAAAACAGAAAACGTGAGGGAAGCTAGATGCACCCAGACTGTACCCAACCATTAGACAAACTGGTAGGGCCGTGGGCCACATGGCTGGGTGTGTGTATGACCGGTGGGGCCAAGGCGTCAATTGTCGAAAGCTTGATCCTCGTAAGCGTTCTCAACAGGCTCCTCGTTCACGTACTCGTCTCCCAGCTCTACCCAAAGCAAGAACACAAGCAAAGGGGACAACCATCAATCACGATGCAATGCGCAAGCAACATGATGCAAAGGATGGCATGATATGCGAGATGTGATATGCAATGCATATGCGTGCTCCGGAAGGGAAAAGATGAACAAGGCACCAACTTGGCAAACCAAGTATGCCGCTGGAAAGATGAGATGATTTCGGTCGAAATCGATATAAGGATCACCGGAAACGGATGCGCGGTTTGCAAATGGCAAGCAAGACAAGATATGATGCAAACTGCTTAAAACAGCAACGTGGCCACTTGGATGCAAAGTATAACTATGCTACAACACCCAAACATGTGAACAAAAAGCATGGAAGTGATGTACAGGAGATGTTATACAAAACATGAACACCGAGCTAAATCTATAAACCACTAGAGCATGACTAAAACAGCATGGAAATTTTGCAAAAGATAACAGTTTCACAGACTTAGTGAAAATGCTAGGCATAGCAGAAACATATTCAACATGGCATCTTTACAAGCTTGATTAACTCACTAAAAGGCATGTCATGGCATGGAACAAAATCTAGCATAAAGTAGACATGAAAATGAAGCTATCCATGTGCAAAGCAACCTCATGGCATGCTTAAATTAAATCACATGAAAATGACAAAACAACATCATGACATAAAATGACATGATTATGAACTTGCTCAAATGCAGAAACAAATGCTACCACTAGATTGGCGGGATTTTTCTACCCCAAAAACATATATAATATGTTGGGGTTGCTGTAGAAAAATCTCCACATTTATGCAAAACTAAATACAACCTAAAAATGGTAACCTCAGCATATGCCAAATCTGGCATGTTCCGAATTTGGAATAAAACAGAAAACGTGAGGGAAGCTAGATGCACCCAGACTGTACCCAGCCATTAGACAAACTGGTAGGGCCGTGGGCCACGTGGCTGGGTGTGTGTATGACCGGTGGGGCCAAGGCGTCAGTGTTACAATGAAAAAAAGAAAAAAAATTGTCGAAAGCTTGATCCTCGTAAGCGTTCTCAACAGGCTCCTCGTTCACGTACTCGTCTCCCAGCTCTACCCAAAGCAAGAACACAAGCAAAGGGGACAACCATCAATCACGATGCAATGCGCAAGCAACATGATGCAAAGGATGGCATGATATGCGAGATGTGATATGCAATGCATATGCGTGCTCCGGAAGGGAAAAGATGAACAAGGCACCAACTTGGCAAACCAAGTATGCCGCTGTTAAGATGAGATGATTTCGGTCGAAACCGATATAAGGATCACCGGAAACGGATGCGCGGTTTGCAAATGGCAAGCAAGACAAGATATGATGCAAACTGCTTAAAACAGCAACGTGGCCACTTGGATGCAAAGTATAACTATGCTACAGCACCCAAACATGTGAACAAAAAGCATGGGAGTGATGTACAGGAGATGCTATACAAAACATGAACACCGAGCTAAATCTATAAACCACTAGAGCATGACTAAAACAGCATTGAAATTTTGCAAAAGATAACAGTTTCACAGACTTAGTGAAAATGCTAGGCATAGCAGAAACAGATTCAACATGGCATCTTTACAAGCTTGATTAACTCACTAAAAGGCATGTCATGGCATGGAACAAAATCTAGCATAAAGTAGACATGAAAATGAAGCTATCCATGTGCAAAGCAACCTGATGGCATGCTTAAATTAAATCACATGAAAATGACAAAACAACATCATGACATAAAATGACATGATTATGAACTTGCTCAAATGCAGAAACTAATGCTACCACTAGATTGGTGGGATTTTTCTACCCCAAAAACATATATAATATGTTGGGGTTGCTGTAGAAAAATCTCCACATTTATGCAAAACTAAATACAACCTAAAAATGGTAACCTCAGCATATGCCAAATCTGGCATGTTCCGAATTTGGAATAAAACAGAAAACGTGAGGGAAGCTAGATGCACCCAGACTGTACCCAGCCATTAGACAAACTGGTAGGGCCGTGGGCCACGTGGCTGGGTGTGTGTATGACCGGTGGGGCCAAGGCGTCAGTGTTACAATGAAAAAAAGAAAAAAAATTGTCGAAAGCTTGATCCTCGTAAGCGTTCTCAACAGGCTCCTCGTTCACGTACTCGTCTCCCAGCTCTACCCAAAGCAAGAACACAAGCAAAGGGGACAACCATCAATCACGATGCAATGCGCAAGCAACATGATGCAAAGGATGGCATGATATGCGAGATGTGATATGCAATGCATATGCGTGCTCCGGAAGGGAAAATATGAACAAGGCACCAACTTGGCAAACCAAGTATGCCGCTGTTAAGATGAGATGATTTCGGTCGAAATCGATATAAGGATCACCGGAAACGGATGCGCGGTTTGCAAATGGCAAGCAAGACAAGATATGATGCAAACTGCTTAAAACAGCAACGTGGCCACTTGGATGCAAAGTATAACTATGCTACAGCACCCAAACATGTGAACAAAAACCATGGGAGTGATGTACAGGAGATTTTATACAAAACATGAACACCGAGCTAAATCTATAAACCACTAGAGCATGACTAAAACAGCATGGAAATTTTGCAAAAGATAACAGTTTCACAGACTTAGTGAAAATGCTAGGCAGAGCAGAAACAGATTCAACATGGCATCTTTACAAGCTTGATTAACTCACTAAAAGGCATGTCATGGCATGGAACAAAATCTAGCATAAAGTAGACATGAAAATGAAGCTATCCATGTGCAAAGCAACCTGATGGCATGCTTAAATTAAATCACATGAAAATGACAAAACAACATCATGACATAAAATGACATGATTATGAACTTGCTCAAATGCAGAAACTAATGCTACCACTAGATTGGTGGGATTTTTCTACCCCAAAAACATATATAATATGTTGGGGTTGCTGTAGAAAAATCTCCACATTTATGCAAAACTAAATACAACCTAAAAATGGTAACCTCAGCATATGCCAAATCTGGCATGTTCCGAATTTGGAATAAAACAGAAAACGTGAGGGAAGCTAGATGCACCCAGACTGTACCCAGCCATTAGACAAACTGGTAGGGCCGTGGGCCACGTGGCTGGGTGTGTGTATGACCGGTGGGGCCAAGGCGTCAGTGTTACAATGAAAAAAAGAAAAAAAATTGTCAAAAGCTTGATCCTCGTAAGCGTTCTCAACAGGCTCCTCGTTCACGTACTCGTCTCCCAGCTCTACCCAAAGCAAGAACACAAGCAAAGGGGACAACCATCAATCACGATGCAATGCGCAAGCAACATGATGCAAAGGATGGCATGATATGCGAGATGTGATATGCAATGCATATGCGTGCTCCGGAAGGGAAAAGATGAACAAGGCACCAACTTGGCAAACCAAGTATGCCGCTGGAAAGATGAGATGATTTCGGTCGAAATCGATATAAGGATCACCGAAAACGGATGCGCGGTTTGCAAATGGCAAGCAAGACAAGATATGATGCAAACTGCTTAAAACAGCAACGTGGCCACTTGGATGCAAAGTATAACTATGCTACAGCACCCAAACATGTGAACAAAAAGCATGGGAGTGATGTACAGGAGATGTTACACAAAACATGAACACCGAGCTAAATCTATAAACCACTAGAGCATGACTAAAACAGCATGGAAATTTTGCAAAAGATAACAGTTTCACAGACTTAGTGAAAATGCTAGGCATAGCAGAAACAGATTCAACATGGCATCTTTACAAGCTTGATTAACTCACTAAAAGGCATGTCATGGCATGGAACAAAATCTAGCATAAAGTAGACATGAAAATGAAGCTATCCATGTGCAAAGCAACCTCATGGCATGCTTAAATTACATCACATGAAAATGACAAAACAACATCATGACATAAAATGACATGATTATGAACTTGCTCAAATGCAGAAACTAATGCTACCACTAGATTGGTGGGATTTTTCTACCCCAAAAACATATATAATATGTTGTGGTTGCTGTAGAAAAATCTCCACATTTATGCAAAACTAAATACAACCTAAAAATGGTAACCTCAGCATATGCCAAATCTGGCATGTTCCGAATTTGGAATAAAACAGAAAACGTGAGGGAAGCTAGATGCACCCAGACTGTACCCAGCCATTAGACAAACTGGTAGGGCCGTGGGCCACGTGGCTGGGTGTGTGTATGACCGGTGGGGCCAAGGCGTCAGTGTTACAATGAAAAAAAGAAAAAAAATTGTCGAAAGCTTGATCCTCGTAAGCGTTCTCAACAGGCTCCTCGTTCACGTACTCGTCTCCCAGCTCTACCCAAAGCAAGAACACAAGCAAAGGGGACAACCATCAATCACGATGCAATGCGCAAGCAACATGATGCAAAGGATGGCATGATATGCGAGATGTGATATGCAATGCATATGCGTGCTCCGGAAGGGAAAAGATGAACAAGGCACCAACTTGGCAAACCAAGTATGCCGCTGTTAAGATGAGATGATTTCGGTCGAAACCGATATAAGGATCACCGGAAACGGATGCGCGGTTTGCAAATGGCAAGCAAGACAAGATATGATGCAAACTGCTTAAAACAGCAACGTGGCCACTTGGATGCAAAGTATAACTATGCTACAGCACCCAAACATGTGAACAAAAAGCATGGGAGTGATGTAC
This sequence comes from Aegilops umbellulata, assembly GCA_032464435.1. Classification (NCBI taxonomy): domain Eukaryota; kingdom Viridiplantae; phylum Streptophyta; class Magnoliopsida; order Poales; family Poaceae; genus Aegilops; species Aegilops umbellulata. Next base: position 326,922,310 of record CP136056.1, on the reverse strand, counting down.
AGGAGATGCTATACAAAACATGAACACCGAGCTAAATCTATAAACCACTAGAGCATGACTAAAACAGCATTGAAATTTTGCAAAAGATAACAGTTTCACAGACTTAGTGAAAATGCTAGGCATAGCAGAAACAGATTCAACATGGCATCTTTACAAGCTTGATTAACTCACTAAAAGGCATGTCATGGCATGGAACAAAATCTAGCATAAAGTAGACATGAAAATGAAGCTATCCATGTGCAAAGCAACCTGATGGCATGCTTAAATTAAATCACATGAAAATGACAAAACAACATCATGACATAAAATGACATGATTATGAACTTGCTCAAATGCAGAAACTAATGCTACCACTAGATTGGTGGGATTTTTCTACCCCAAAAACATATATAATATGTTGGGGTTGCTGTAGAAAAATCTCCACATTTATGCAAAACTAAATACAACCTAAAAATGGTAACCTCAGCATATGCCAAATCTGGCATGTTCCGAATTTGGAATAAAACAGAAAACGTGAGGGAAGCTAGATGCACCCAGACTGTACCCAGCCATTAGACAAACTGGTAGGGCCGTGGGCCACGTGGCTGGGTGTGTGTATGACCGGTGGGGCCAAGGCGTCAGTGTTACAATGAAAAAAAGAAAAAAAATTGTCGAAAGCTTGATCCTCGTAAGCGTTCTCAACAGGCTCCTCGTTCACGTACTCGTCTCCCAGCTCTACCCAAAGCAAGAACACAAGCAAAGGGGACAACCATCAATCACGATGCAATGCGCAAGCAACATGATGCAAAGGATGGCATGATATGCGAGATGTGATATGCAATGCATATGCGTGCTCCGGAAGGGAAAAGATGAACAAGGCACCAACTTGGCAAACCAAGTATGCCGCTGTTAAGATGAGATGATTTCGGTCGAAACCGATATAAGGATCACCGGAAACGGATGCGCGGTTTGCAAATGGCAAGCAAGACAAGATATGATGCAAACTGCTTAAAACAGCAACGTGGCCACTTGGATGCAAAGTATAACTATGCTACAGCACCCAAACATGTGAACAAAAAGCATGGGAGTGATGTACAGGAGATGCTATACAAAACATGAACACCGAGCTAAATCTATAAACCACTAGAGCATGACTAAAACAGCATGGAAATTTTGCAAAAGATAACAGTTTCACAGACTTAGTGAAAATGCTAGGCATAGCAGAAACAGATTCAACATGGCATCTTTACAAGCTTGATTAACTCACTAAAAGGCATGTCATGGCATGGAACAAAATCTAGCATAAAGTAGACATGAAAATGAAGCTATCCATGTGCAAAGCAACCTCATGGCATGCTTAAATTAAATCACATGAAAATGACAAAACAACATCATGACATAAAATGACATGATTATGAACTTGCTCAAATGCAGAAACTAATGCAACCACTAGATTGGTGGGATTTTTCTACCCCAAAAACATATATAATATGTTGGGGTTGCTGTAGAAAAATCTCCACATTTATGCAAAACTAAATACAACCTAAAAATGGTAACCTCAGCATATGCCAAATCTCGCATGTTCCGAATTTGGAATAAAACAGAAAACGTGAGGGAAGCTAGATGCACCCAGACTGTACCCAGCAATTAGACAAACTGGTAGGGCCGTGGGCCACGTGGCTGGGTGTGTGTATGACCGGTGGGGCCAAGGCGTCAGTGTTACAATGAAAAAAAGAAAAAAAAATGTCGAAAGCTTGATCCTCGTAAGCGTTCTCAACAGGCTCCTCGTTCACGTACTCGTCTCCCAGCTCTACCCAAAGCAAGAACACAAGCAAAGGGGACAACCATCAATCACGATGCAATGCGCAAGCAACATGATGCAAAGGATGGCATGATATGCGAGATGTGATATGCAATGCATATGCGTGCTCCGGAAGGGAAAAGATGAACAAGGCACCAACTTGGCAAACCAAGTATGCCGCTGTTAAGATGAGATGATTTCGGTCGAAATCGATATAAGGATCACCGGAAACGGATGCGCGGTTTGCAAATGGCAAGCAAGACAAGATATGATGCAAACTGCTTAAAACAGCAACGTGGCCACTTGGATGCAAAGTATAACTATGCTACAGCACCCAAACATGTGAACAAAAACCATGGGAGTGATGTACAGGAGATGTTATACAAAACATGAACACCGAGCTAAATCTATAAACCACTAGAGCATGACTAAAACAGCATGGAAATTTTGCAAAAGATAACAGTTTCACAGACTTAGTGAAAATGCTAGGCATAGCAGAAACAGATTCAACATGGCATCTTTACAAGCTTGATTAACTCACTAAAAGGCATGTCATGGCATGGAACAAAATCTAGCATAAAGTAGACATGAAAATGAAGCTATCCATGTGCAAAGCAACCTCATGGCATGCTTAAATTACATCACATGAAAATGACAAAACAACATCATGACATAAAATGACATGATTATGAACTTGCTCAAATGCAGAAACTAATGCTACCACTAGATTGGTGGGATTTTTCTACCCCAAAAACATATATAATATGTTGGGGTTGCTGTAGAAAAATCTCCACATTTATGCAAAACTAAATACAACCTAAAAATGGTAACCTCAGCATATGCCAAATCTGGCATGTTCCGAATTTGGAATAAAACAGAAAACGTGAGGGAAGCTAGATGCACCCAGACTGTACCCAGCCATTAGACAAACTGGTAGGGCCGTGGGCCACGTGGCTGGGTGTGTGTATGACCGGTGGGGCCAAGGCGTCAGTGTTACAATGAAAAAAAGAAAAAAAATTGTCGAAAGCTTGATCCTCGTAAGCGTTCTCAACAGGCTCCTCGTTCACGTACTCGTCTCCCAGCTCTACCCAAAGCAAGAACACAAGCAAAGGGGACAACCATCAATCACGATGCAATGCGCAAGCAACATGATGCAAAGGATGGCATGATATGCGAGATGTGATATGCAATGCATATGCGTGCTCCGGAAGGGAAAAGATGAACAAGGCACCAACTTGGCAAATCAAGTATGCCGCTGTTAAGATGAGATGATTTCGGTCGAAAGCGATATAAGGATCACCGGAAACGGATGCGCGGTTTGCAAATGGCAAGCAAGACAAGATATGATGCAAACTGCTTAAAACAGCAACGTGGCCACTTGGATGCAAAGTATAACTATGCTACAGCACCCAAACATGTGAACAAAAACCATGGGAGTGATGTACAGGAGATGTTATACAAAACATGAACACCGAGCTAAATCTATAAACCACTAGAGCATGACTAAAACAGCATGGAAATTTTGCAAAAGATAACAGTTTCACAGACTTAGTGAAAATGCTAGGCATAGCAGAAACATATTCAACATGGCATCTTTACAAGCTTGATTAACTCACTAAAAGGCATGTCATGGCATGGAACAAAATCTAGCATAAAGTAGACATGAAAATGAAGCTATCCATGTGCAAAGCAACCTCATGGCATGCTTAAATTAAATCACATGAAAATGACAAAACAACATCATGACATAAAATGACATGATTATGAACTTGCTCAAATGCAGAAACTAATGCTACCACTACATTGGTGGGATTTTTCTACCCCAAAAACATATATAATATGTTGGGGTTGCTGTAGAAAAATCTCCACATTTATGCAAAACTAAATACAACCTAAAAATGGTAACCTCAGCATATGCCAAATCTGGCATGTTCCGAATTTGGAATAAAACAGAAAACGTGAGGGAAGCTAGATGCACCCAGACTGTACCCAGCCATTAGACAAACTGGTAGGGCCGTGGGCCACGTGGCTGGGTGTGTGTATGACCGGTGGGGCCAAGGCGTCAGTGTTACAATGAAAAAAAGAAAAAAATTTGTCGAAAGCTTGATCCTCGTAAGCGTTCTCAACAGGCTCCTCGTTCACGTACTCGTCTCCCAGCTCTACCCAAAGCAAGAACACATGCAAAGGGGACAACCATCAATCACGATGCAATGCGCAAGCAACATGATGCAAAGGATGGCATGATATGCGAGATGTGATATGCAATGCATATGCGTGCTCCGGAAGGGAAAAGATGAACAAGGCACCAACTTGGCAAACCAAGTATGCCGCTGGAAAGATGAGATGATTTCGGTCGAAATCGATATAAGGATCACCAGAAACGGATGCGCGGTTTGCAAATGGCAAGCAAGACAAGATATGATGCAAACTGCTTAAAACAGCAACGTGGCCACTTGGATGCAAAGTATAACTATGCTACAGCACCCAAACATGTGAACAAAAAGCATGGGAGTGATGTACAGGAGATGCTATACAAAACATGAACACCGAGCTAAATCTATAAATCACTAGAGCATGACTAAAACAACATGGAAATTTTGCAAAAGATAACAGTTTCACAGACTTAGTGAAAATGCTAGGCATAGCAGAAACAGATTCAACATGGCATCTTTACATGCTTGATTAACTCACTAAAAGGCATGTCATGGCATGGAACAAAATCTAGCATAAAGTAGACATGAAAATGAAGCTATCCATGTGCAAAGCAACCTCATGGCATGCTTAAATTAAATCACATGAAAATGACAAAACAACATCATGACATAAAATGACATGATTATGAACTTGCTCAAATGCAGAAACTAATGCTACCACTACATTGGTGGGATTTTTCTACCCCAAAAACATATATAATATGTTGGGGTTGCTGTAGAAAAATCTCCACATTTATGCAAAACTAAATACAACCTAAAAATGGTAACCTCAGCATATGCCAAATCTGGCATGTTCCGAATTTGGAATAAAACAGAAAACGTGAGGGAAGCTAGATGCACCCAGACTGTACCCAGCCATTAGACAAACTGGTAGGGCCGTGGGCCACGTGGCTGGGTGTGTGTATGACCGGTGGGGCCAAGGCGTCAGTGTTACAATGAAAAAAAGAAAAAAAATTGTCGAAAGCTTGATCCTCGTAAGCGTTCTCAACAGGCTCCTCGTTCACGTACTCGTCTCCCAGCTCTACCCAAAGCAAGAACACATGCAAAGGGGACAACCATCAATCACGATGCAATGCGCAAGCAACATGATGCAAAGGATGGCATGATATGCGAGATGTGATATGCAATGCATATGCGTGCTCCGGAAGGGAAAAGATGAACAAGGCACCAACTTGGCAAACCAAGTATGCCGCTGGAAAGATGAGATGATTTCGGTCGAAATCGATATAAGGATCACCAGAAACGGATGGGCGGTTTGCAAATGGCAAGCAAGACAAGATATGATGCAAACTGCTTAAAACAGCAACGTGGCCACTTGGATGCAAAGTATAACTATGCTACAGCACCCAAACATGTGAACAAAAAGCATGGGAGTGATGTACAGGAGATGCTATACAAAACATGAACACCGAGCTAAATCTATAAATCACTAGAGCATGACTAAAACAACATGGAAATTTTGCAAAAGATAACAGTTTCACAGACTTAGTGAAAATGCTAGGCATAGCAGAAACAGATTCAACATGGCATCTTTACATGCTTGATTAACTCACTAAAAGGCATGTCATGGCATGGAACAAAATCTAGCATAAAGTAGACATGAAAATGAAGCTATCCATGTGCAAAGCAACCTCATGGCATGCTTAAATTAAATCACATGAAAATGACAAAACAACATCATGACATAAAATGACATGATTATGAACTTGCTCAAATGCAGAAACTAATGCTACCACTAGATCAGTGGGATTTTTCTACCCCAAAAACATATATAATATGTTGGGGTTGCTGTAGAAAAATCTCCACATTTATGCAAAACTAAATACAACCTAAAAATGGTAACCTCAGCATATGCCAAATCTGGCATGTTCCGAATTTGGAATAAAACAGAAAACGTGAGGGAAGATAGATGCACCCAGACTGTACCCAGCCATTAGACAAACTGGTAGGGCCGTGGGCCACGTGGCTGGGTGTGTGTATGACCGGTGGGGCCAAGGCGTCAGTGTTACAATGAAAAAAAGAAAAAAAAATTGTCGAAAGCTTGATCCTCGTAAGCGTTCTCAACAGGCTCCTCGTTCACGTACTCGTCTCCCAGCTCTACCCAAAGCAAGAACACAAGCAAAGGGGACAACCATCAATCACGATGCAATGCGCAAGCAACATGATGCAAAGGATGGCATGATATGCGAGATGTGATATGCAATGCCTATGCGTGCTCCGGAAGGGAAAAGATGAACAAGCCACCAACTTGGCAAACCAAGTATGCCGCTGGAAAGATGAGATGATTTCGGTCGGAATCGATATAAGGATCACCGGAAACGGATGCGCGGTTTGAAAATGGCAAGCAAGACAAGATATGATGCAAACTGCTTAAAACAGCAACGTGGCCACTTGGATGCAAAGTATAACTATGCTACAGCACCCAAACATGTGAACAAAAAGCATGGGAGTGATGTACAGGAGATGTTATACAAAACATGAACACCGAGCTAAATCTATAAACCACTAGAGCATGACTAAAACAGCATGGAAATTTTGCAAAAGATAACAGTTTCACAGACTTAGTGAAAATGCTAGGCATAGCAGAAACAGATTCAACATGGCATCTTTACAAGCTTGATTAATTCACTAAAAGGCATGTCATGGCATGGAACAAAATCTAGCATAAAGTAGACATGAAAATGAAGCTATCCATGTGCAAAGCAACCTCATGGCATGCTTAAATTAAATCACATGAAAATAACAAAACAACATCATGACATAAAATGACATGATTATGAACTTGCTCAAATGCAGAAACTAATGCTACCACTAGATTGGTGGGATTTTTCTACCCCAAAAACATATATAATATGTTGGGGTTGCTGTAGAAAAATCTCCACATTTATGCAAAACTAAATACAACCTAAAAATGGTAACCTCAGCATATGCCAAATCTGGCATGTTCCGAATTTGGAATAAAACAGAAAACGTGAGGGAAGCTAGATGCACCCAGACTGTACCCAGCCATTAGACAAACTGGTAGGGCCGTGGGCCACGTGGCTGGGTGTGTGTATGACCGGTGGGGCCAAGGCGTCAGTGTTACAATGAAAAAAAGAAAAAAAATTGTCGAAAGCTTGATCCTCGTAAGCGTTCTCAACAGGCTCCTCGTTCACGTACTCGTCTCCCAGCTCTACCCAAAACAAGAACACAAGCAAAGGGGACAACCATCAATCACGATGCAATGCGCAAGCAACATGATGCAAAGGATGGCATGATATGCGAGATGTGATATGCAATGCATATGCGTGCTCCGGAAGGGAAAAGATGAACAAGGCACCAACTTGGCAAACCAAGTATGCCGCTGGAAAGATGAGATGATTTCGGTCGAAATCGATATAAGGATCACCGGAAACGGATGCGCGGTTTGCAAATGGCAAGCAAGACAAGATATGATGCAAACTGCTTAAAACAGCAACGTGGCCACTTGGATGCAAAGTATAACTATGCTACAGCACCCAAACATGTGAACAAAAAGCATGGAAGTGATGTACAGGAGATGTTATACAAAACATGAACACCGAGCTAAATCTATAAACCACTAGAGCATGACTAAAACAGCATGGAAATTTTGCAAAAGATAACAGTTTCACAGACTTAGTGAAAATGCTAGGCATAGCAGAAACAGATTCAACATGGCATCTTTACAAGCTTGATTAACTCACTAAAAGGCATGTCATGGCATGGAACAAAATCTAGCATAAAGTAGACATGAAAATGAAGCTACCCATGTGCAAAGCAACCTCATGGCATGCTTAAATTAAATCACATGAAAATGACAAAACAACATCATGACATAAAATGACATGATTATGAACTTGCTCAAATGCAGAAACTAATGCTACCACTAGATCCGTGGGATTTTTCTACCCCAAAAACATATATAATATGTTGGGGTTGCTGTAGAAAAATCTCCACATTTATGCAAAACTAAATACAACCTAAAAATGGTAACCTCAGCATATGCCAAATCTCGCATGTTCCGAATTTGGAATAAAACAGAAAACGTGAGGGAAGCTAGATGCACCCAGACTGTACCCAGCCATTAGACAAACTGGTAGGGCCGTGGGCCACGTGGCTGGGTGTGTGTATGACCGATGGGGCCAAGGCGTTAGTGTTACAATGAAAAAAAGAAAAAAAGTGTCGAAAGCTTGATCCTCGTAAGCGTTCTCAACAGGCTCCTCGTTCACGTACTCGTCTCCCAGCTCTACCCAAAGCAAGAACACAAGCAAAGGGGACAACCATCAATCACGATGCAATGCGCAAGCAACATGATGCAAAGGATGGCATGATATGCGAGATGTGATATGCAATGCCTATGCGTGCTCCGGAAGGGAAAAGATGAACAAGGCACCAACTTGGCAAACCAAGTATGCCGCTGGAAAGATGAGATGATTTCGGTCGAAATCGATATAAGGATCACCGGAAACGGATGTGCGGTTTGCAAATGGCAAGCAAGACAAGATATGATGCAAACTACTTAAAACAGCAACGTGGCCACTTGGATGCAAAGTATAACTATGCTACAGCACCCAAACATGTGAACAAAAAGCATGGAAGTGATGTACAGGAGATGTTATACAAAACATGAATACCGAGCTAAATCTATAAACCACTAGAGCATAACTAAAACAGCATGGAAATTTTGCAAAAGATAACAGTTTCACAGACTTAGTGAAAATGCTAGGCATAGTAGAAACAGATTCAACATGGCATCTTTACAAGCTTGATTAACTCACTAAAAGGCATGTCATGGCATGGAACAAAATCTAGCATAAAGTAGACATGAAAATGAAGCTATCCATGTGCAAAGCAACCTCATGGCATGCTTAAATTAAATCACATGAAAATAACAAAACAACATCATGACATAAAATGACATGATTCTGAACTTGCTCAAATGCAGAAACTAATGCTACCACTAGATCAGTGGGATTTTTCTACCCCAAAAACATATATAATATGTTGGGGTTGCTGTAGAAAAATCTCCACATTTATGCAAAACTAAATACAACCTAAAAATGGTAACCTCAGCATATGCCAAATCTGGCATGTTCCGAATTTGGAATAAAACAGAAAACGTGAGGGAAGATAGATGCACCCAGACTGTACCCAGCCATTAGACAAACTGGTAGGGCCGTGGGCCACGTGGCTGGGTGTGTGTATGACCGGTGGGGCCAAGGCGTCAGTGTTACAATGAAAAAAAGAAAAAAAATTGTCGAAAGCTTGATCCTCGTAAGCGTTCTCAACAGGCTCCTCGTTCACGTACTCGTCTCCCAGCTCTACCCAAAGCAAGAACACAAGCAAAGGGGACAACCATCAATCACGATGCAATGCGCAAGCAACATGATGCAAAGGATGGCATGATATGCGAGATGTGATATGCAATGCCTATGCGTGCTCCGGAAGGGAAAAGATGAACAAGGCACCAACTTGGCAAACCAAGTATGCCGCTGGAAAGATGAGATGATTTCGGTCGAAATCGATATAAGGATCACCGGAAACGGATGCGCGGTTTGAAAATGGCAAGCAAGACAAGATATGATGCAAACTGCTTAAAACAGCAACGTGGCCACTTGGATGCAAAGTATAACTATGCTACAGCACCCAAACATGTGAACAAAAAGCATGGGAGTGATGTACAGGAGATGTTATACAAAACATGAACACCGAGCTAAATCTATAAACCACTAGAGCATGACTAAAACAGCATGGAAATTTTGCAAAAGATAACAGTTTCACAGACTTAGTGAAAATGCTAGGCATAGCAGAAACAGATTCAACATGGCATCTTTACAAGCTTGATTAACTCACTAAAAGGCATGTCATGGCATGGAACAAAATCTAGCATAAAGTAGACATGAAAATGAAGCTATCCATGTGCAAAGCAACCTCATGGCATGCTTAAATTAAATCACATGAAAATAACAAAACAACATCATGACATAAAATGACATGATTATGAACTTGCTCAAATGCAGAAACTAATGCTACAACTAGATTGGTGGGATTTTTCTACCCCAAAAACATATATAATATGTTGGGGTTGCTGTAGAAAAATCTCCACATTTATGCAAAACTAAATACAACCTAAAAATGGTAACCTCAGCATATGCAAAATCTGGCATGTTCCGAATTTGGAATAAAACAGAAAACGTGAGGGAAGCTAGATGCACCCAGACTGTACCCAGCCATTAGACAAACTGGTAGGGCCGTGGGCCACGTGGCTGGGTGTGTGTATGACCGGTGGGGCCAAGGCGTCAGTGTTACAATGAAAAAAAGAAAAAAAAATGTCGAAAGCTTGATCCTCGTAAGCGTTCTCAACAGGCTCCTCGTTCACGTACTCGTCTCCCAGCTCTACCCAAAACAAGAACACAAGCAAAGGGGACAACCATCAATCACGATGCAATGCGCAAGCAACATGATGCAAAGGATGGCATGATATGCGAGATGTGATATGCAATGCATATGCGTGCTCCGGAAGGGAAAAGATGAACAAGGCACCAACTTGGCAAACCAAGTATGCCGCTGGAAAGATGAGATGATTTCGGTCGAAATCGATATAAGGATCACCGGAAACGGATGCGCGGTTTGCAAATGGCAAGCAAGACAAGATATGATGCAAACTGCTTAAAACAGCAACGTGGCCACTTGGATGCAAAGTATAACTATGCTACAGCACCCAAACATGTGAACAAAAAGCATGGAAGTGATGTACAGGAGATGTTATACAAAACATGAACACCGAGCTAAATCTATAAACCACTAGAGCATGACTAAAACAGCATGGAAATTTTGCAAAAGATAACAGTTTCACAGACTTAGTGAAAATGCTAGGCATAGCAGAAACAGATTCAACATGGCATCTTTACAAGCTTGATTAACTCACTAAAAGGCATGTCATGGCATGGAACAAAATCTAGCATAAAGTAGACATGAAAATGAAGCTACCCATGTGCAAAGCAACCTCATGGCATGCTTAAATTAAATCACATGAAAATGACAAAACAACATCATGACATAAAATGACATGATTATGAACTTGCTCAAATGCAGAAACTAATGCTACCACTAGATCCGTGGGATTTTTCTACCCCAAAAACATATATAATATGTTGGGGTTGCTGTAGAAAAATCTCCACATTTATGCAAAACTAAATACAACCTAAAAATGGTAACCTCAGCATATGCCAAATCTCGCATGTTCCGAATTTGGAATAAAGCAGAAAACGTGAGGGAAGCTAGATGCACCCAGACTGTACCTAGCCATTAGACAAACTGGTAGGGCCGTGGGCCACGTGGCTGGGTGTGTGTATGACCGATGGGGCCAAGGCGTTAGTGTTACAATGAAAAAAAGAAAAAAAGTGTCGAAAGCTTGATCCTCGTAAGCGTTCTCAACAGGCTCCTCGTTCACGTACTCGTCTCCCAGCTCTACCCAAAGCAAGAACACAAGCAAAGGGGACAACCATCAATCACGATGCAATGCGCAAGCAACATGATGCAAAGGATGGCATGATATGCGAGATGTGATATGCAATGCATATGCGTGCTCCGGAAGGGAAAAGATGAACAAGGCACCAACTTGGCAAACCAAGTATGCCGCTGCAAAGATGAGATGATTTCGGTCGAAATCGATATAAGGATCACCGGAAACGGATGTGCGGTTTGCAAATGGCAAGCAAGACAAGATATGATGGAAACTGCTTAAAACAGCAACGTGGCCACTTGGATGCAAAGTATAACTATGCTACAGCACCCAAACATGTGAACAAAAAGCATGGAAGTGATGTACAGGAGATGTTATACAAAACATGAATACCGAGCTAAATCTATAAACCACTAGAGCATAATTAAAACAGCATGGAAATTTTGCAAAAGATAACAGTTTCACAGACTTAGTGAAAATGCTAGGCATAGCAGAAACAGATTCAACATGGCATCTTTACAAGCTTGATTAACTCACTAAAAGGCATGTCATGGCATGGAACAAAATCTAGCATAAAGTAGACATGAAAATGAAGCTATCCATGTGCAAAGCAACCTCATGGCATGCTTAAATTAAATCACATGAAAATAACAAAACAACATCATGACATAAAATGACATGATTATGAACTTGCTCAAATGCAGAAACTAATGCTACCACTAGATCAGTGGGATTTTTCTACCCCAAAAACATATATAATATGTTGGGGTTGCTGTAGAAAAATCTCCACATTTATGCAAAACTAAATACAACCTAAAAATGGTAACCTCAGCATATGCCAAATCTGGCATGTTCCGAATTTGGAATAAAACAGAAAACGTGAGGGAAGCTAGATGCACCCAGACTGTACCCAGCCATTAGACAAACTGGTAGGGCCGTGGGCCACGTGGCTGGGTGTGTGTATGACCGGTGGGGCCAAGGCGTCAGTGTTACAATGAAAAAAAGAAAAAAATTGTCGAAAGCTTGATCCTCGTAAGCGTTCTCAACAGGCTCCTCGTTCACGTACTCGTCTCCTAGCTCTACCCAAAGCAAGAACACAAGCAAAGGGGACAACCATCAATCACGATGCAATGCGCAAGCAACATGATGCAAAGGATGGCATGATATGCGAGATGTGATATGCAATGCATATGCGTGCTCCGGAAGGGAAAAGATGAACAAGGCACCAACTTGGCAAACCAAGTATGCCGCTGGAAAGATGAGATGATTTCGGTCGAAATCGATATAAGGATCACCGGAAACGGATGCGCGGTTTGCAAATGGCAAGCAAGACAAGATATGATGCAAACTGCTTAAAACAGCAACGTGGCCACTTGGATGCAAAGTATAACTATGCTACAGCACCCAAACATGTGAACGAAAAGCATGGAAGTGATGTACAGGAGATGTTATACAAAACATGAACACCGAGCTAAATCTATAAACCACTAGAGCATGACTAAAACAGCATGGAAATTTTGCAAAAGATAACAGTTTCACAGACTTAGTGAAAATGCTAGGCATAGCAGAAACAGATTCAACATGGCATCTTTACAAGCTTGATTAACTCACTAAAAGGCATGTCATGGCGTGGAACAAAATCTAGCATAAAGTAGACATGAAAATGAAGCTACCCATGTGCAAAGCAACCTCATGGCATGCTTAAATTAAATCACATGAAAATGACAAAACAACATCATGACATAAAATGACATGATTATGAACTTGCTCAAATGCAGAAACTAATGCTACCACTAGATTGGTGGGATTTTTCTACCCCAAAAACATATATAATATGTTGGGGTTGCTGTAGAAAAATCTCCACATTTATGCAAAACTAAATACAACCTAAAAATGGTAACCTCAGCATATGCCAAATCTCGCATGTTCCGAATTTGGAATAAAACAGAAAACGTGAGGGAAGCTAGATGCACCCAGACTGTACCCAGCCATTAGACAAACTGGTAGGGCCGTGGGCCACGTCGCTGGGTGTGTGTATGACCGGTGGGGCCAAGGCGTCAGTGTTACAATGAAAAAAAGAAAAAAAATTGTCGAAAGCTTGATCCTCGTAAGCGTTCTCAACAGGCTCCTCGTTCACGTACTCGTCTCCCAGCTCTACCCAAAGCAAGAACACAAGCAAAGGGGACAACCATCAATCACGATGCAATGCGCAAGCAACATGATGCAAAGGATGGCATGATATGCGAGATGTGATATGCAATGCATATGCGTGCTCCGGAAGGGAAAAGATGAACAAGGCACCAACTTGGCAAACCAAGTATGCCGCTGGAAAGATGAGATGATTTCGGTCGAAATCGATATAAGGATCACCGAAAACGGATGCGCGGTTTGCAAATGGCAAGCAAGACAAGATATGATGCAAACTGCTTAAAACAGCAACGTGGCCACTTGGATGCAAAGTATAACTATGCTACAGCACCCAAACATGTGAACAAAAACCATGGGAGTGATGTACAGGAGATGTTATACAAAACATGAACACCGAGCTAAATCTATAAACCACTAGAGCATGACTAAAACAGCATGGAAATTTTGCAAAAGATAACAGTTTCACAGACTTAGTGAAAATGCTAGGCATAGCAGAAACAGATTCAACATGGCATCTTTACAAGCTTGATTAACTCACTAAAAGGCATGTCATGGCATGGAACAAAATCTAGCATAAAGTAGACATGAAAATGAAGCTATCCATGTGCAAAGCAACCTCATGGCATGCTTAAATTAAATCACATGAAAATGACAAAACAACATCATGACATAAAATGACATGATTATGAACTTGCTCAAATGCAGAAACTAATGCTACCACTAGATTGGTGGGATTTTTCTACCCCAAAAACATATATAATATGTTGTGGTTGCTGTAGAAAAATCTCCACATTTATGCAAAACTAAATACAACCTAAAAATGGTAACCTCAGCATATGCCAAATCTGGCATGTTCCGAATTTGGAATAAAACAGAAAACGTGAGGGAAGCTAGATGCACCCAGACTGTACCCAGCCATTAGACAAACTGGTAGGGCCGTGGGCCACGTGGCTGGGTGTGTGTATGACCGGTGGGGCCAAGGCGTTAGTGTTACAATGAAAAAAAGAAAAAAATTGTCGAAAGCTTGATCCTCGTAAGCGTTCTCAACAGGCTCCTCGTTCACGTACTCGTCTCCCAGCTCTACCCAAAGCAAGAACACAAGCAAAGGGGACAACCATCAATCACGATGCAATGCGCAAGCAACATGATGCAAAGGATGGCATGATATGCGAGATGTGATATGCAATGCATATGCATGCTCCAGAAGGGAAAAGATGAACAAGGCACCAACTTGGCAAACCAAGTATGCCGCTGTTAAGATGAGATGATTTCGGTCGAAATCGATATAAGGATCACCGGAAACGGATGCGCGGTTTGCAAATGGCAAGCAAGACAAGATATGATGCAAACTGCTTAAAACAGCAACGTGGCCACTTGGATGCAAAGTATAACTATGCTACAGCACCCAAACATGTGAACAAAAAGCATGGGAGTGATGTACAGGAGATGTTATACAAAACATGAACACCGAGCTAAATCTATAAACCACTAGAGCATGACTAAAACAGCATGGAAATTTTGCAAAAGATAACAGTTTCACAGACTTAGTGAAAATGCTAGGCATAGCAGAAACAGATTCAACATGGCATCTTTACAAGCTTGATTAACTCACTAAAAGGCATGTCATGGCATGGAACAAAATCTAGCATAAAGTAGACATGAAAATGAAGCTATCCATGTGCAAAGCAACCTCATGGCATGCTTAAATTAAATCACATGAAAATGACAAAACAACATCATGACATAAAATGACATGATTATGAACTTGCTCAAATGCAGAAACTAATGCTACCACTAGATTGGTGGGATTTTTCTACCCCAAAAACATATATAATATGTTGGGGTTGCTGTAGAAAAATCTCCACATTTATGCAAAACTAAATACAACCTAAAAATGGTAACCTCGGCATATGCCAAATCTGGCATGTTCCGAATTTGGAATAAAACAGAAAACGTGAGGGAAGCTAGATGCACCCAGACTGTACCCAGCCATTAGACAAACTGGTAGGGCCGTGGGCCACGTGGCTGGGTGTGTGTATGACCGGTGGGGCCAAGGCGTCAGTGTTACAATGAAAAAAAGAAAAAAAAATGTCGAAAGCTTGATCCTCGTAAGCGTTCTCAACAGGCTCCTCGTTCACGTACTCGTCTCCCAGCTCTACCCAAAGCAAGAACACAAGCAAAGGGGGCAACCATCAATCACGATGCAATGCGCAAGCAACATGATGCAAAGGATGGCATGATATGCGAGATGTGATATGCAATGCATATGCGTGCTCCGGAAGGGAAAAGATGAACAAGGCACCAACTTGGCAAACCAAGTATGCCGCTGTTAAGATGAGATGATTTCGGTCGAAATCGATATAAGGATCACCGGAAACGGATGCGCGGTTTGCAAATGGCAAGCAAGACAAGATATGATGCAAACTGCTTAAAACAGCAACGTGGCCACTTGGATGCAAAGTATAACTATGCTACAGCACCCAAACATGTGAACAAAAACCATGGGAGTGATGTACAGGAGATGTTATACAAAACATGAACACCGAGCTAAATCTATAAACCACTAGAGCATGACTAAAACAGCATGGAAATTTTGCAAAAGATAACAGTTTCACAGACTTAGTGAAAATGCTAGGCATAGCAGAAACAGATTCAACATGGCATCTTTACAAGCTTGATTAACTCACTAAAAGGCATGTCATGGCATGGAACAAAATCTAGCATAAAGTAGACATGAAAATGAAGCTAACCATGTGCAAAGCAACCTCATGGCATGCTTAAATTAAATCACATGAAAATGACAAAACAACATCATGACATAAAATGACATGATTATGAACTTGCTCAAATGCAGAAACTAATGCTACCACTACATTGGTGGGATTTTTCTACCCCAAAAACATATATAATATGTTGGGGTTGCTGTAGAAAAATCTCCACATTTATGCAAAACTAAATACAACCTAAAAATGGTAACCTCAGCATATGCCAAATCTGGCATGTTCCGAATTTGGAATAAAACAGAAAACGTGAGGGAAGCTAGATGCACCCAGACTGTACCCAGCCATTAGACAAACTGGTAGGGCCGTGGGCCACGTGGCTGGGTGTGTGTATGACCGGTGGGGCCAAGGCGTCAGTGTTACAATGAAAAAAAGAAAAAAAATTGTCGAAAGCTTGATCCTCGTAAGCGTTCTCAACAGGCTCCTCGTTCACGTACTCGTCTCCCAGCTCTACCCAAAGCAAGAACACATGCAAAGGGGACAACCATCAATCACGATGCAATGCGCAAGCAACATGATGCAAAGGATGGCATGATATGCGAGATGTGATATGCAATGCATATGCGTGCTCCGGAAGGGAAAAGATGAACAAGGCACCAACTTGGCAAACCAAGTATGCCGCTGGAAAGATGAGATGATTTCGGTCGAAATCGATATAAGGATCACCAGAAACGGATGCGCGGTTTGCAAATGGCAAGCAAGACAAGATATGATGCAAACTGCTTAAAACAGCAACGTGGCCACTTGGATGCAAAGTATAACTATGCTACAGCACCCAAACATGTGAACAAAAAGCATGGGAGTGATGTACAGGAGATGCTATACAAAACATGAACACCGAGCTAAATCTATAAATCACTAGAGCATGACTAAAACAACATGGAAATTTTGCAAAAGATAACAGTTTCACAGACTTAGTGAAAATGCTAGGCATAGCAGAAACAGATTCAACATGGCATCTTTACATGCTTGATTAACTCACTAAAAGGCATGTCATGGCATGGAACAAAATCTAGCATAAAGTAGACATGAAAATGAAGCTATCCATGTGCAAAGCAACCTCATGGCATGCTTAAATTAAATCACATGAAAATGACAAAACAACATCATGACATAAAATGACATGATTATGAACTTGCTCAAATGCAGAAACTAATGCTACCACTAGATCAGTGGGATTTTTCTACCCCAAAAACATATATAATATGTTGGGGTTGCTGTAGAAAAATCTCCACATTTATGCAAAACTAAATACAACCTAAAAATGGTAACCTCAGCATATGCCAAATCTGGCATGTTCCGAATTTGGAATAAAACAGAAAACGTGAGGGAAGATAGATGCACCGGAACTGTACCCAGCCATTAGACAAACTGGTAGGGCCGTGGGCCACGTGGCTGGGTGTGTGTATGACCGGTGGGGCCAAGGCGTCAGTGTTACAATGAAAAAAAGAAAAAAAATTGTCGAAAGCTTGATCCTCGTAAGCGTTCTCAACAGGCTCCTCGTTCACGTACTCGTCTCCCAGCTCTACCCAAAGCAAGAACACAAGCAAAGGGGACAACCATCAATCACGATGCAATGCGCAAGCAACATGATGCAAAGGATGGCATGATATGCGAGATGTGATATGCAATGCCTATGCGTGCTCCGGAAGGGAAAAGATGAACAAGGCACCAACTTGGCAAACCAAGTATGCCGCTGGAAAGATGAGATGATTTCGGTCGGAATCGATATAAGGATCACCGGAAACGGATGCGCGGTTTGAAAATGGCAAGCAAGACAAGATATGATGCAAACTGCTTAAAACAGCAACGTGGCCACTTGGATGCAAAGTATAACTATGCTACAGCACCCAAACATGTGAACAAAAAGCATGGGAGTGATGTACAGGAGATGTTATACAAAACATGAACACCGAGCTAAATCTATAAACCACTAGAGCATGACTAAAACAGCATGGAAATTTTGCAAAAGATAACAGTTTCACAGACTTAGTGAAAATGCTAGGCATAGCAGAAACAGATTCAACATGGCATCTTTACAAGCTTGATTAACTCACTAAAAGGCATGTCATGGCATGGAACAAAATCTAGCATAAAGTAGACATGAAAATGAAGCTATCCATGTGCAAAGCAACCTCATGGCATGCTTAAATTAAATCACATGAAAATAACAAAACAACATCATGACATAAAATGACATGATTATGAACTTGCTCAAATGCAGAAACTAATGCTACCACTAGATCAGTGGGATTTTTCTACCCCAAAAACATATATAATATGTTGGGGTTGCTGTAGAAAAATCTCCACATTTATGCAAAACTAAATACAACCTAAAAATGGTAACCTCAGCATATGCCAAATCTCGCATGTTCCGAATTTGGAATAAAACAGAAAACGTGAGGGAAGATAGATGCACCGGAACTGTACCCAGCCATTAGACAAACTGGTAGGGCCGTGGGCCACGTGGCTGGGTGTGTGTATGACCGGTGGGGCCAAGGCGTCAGTGTTACAATGAAAAAAAGAAAAAAAATTGTCGAAAGCTTGATCCTCGTAAGCGTTCTCAACAGGCTCCTCGTTCACGTACTCGTCTCCCAGCTCTACCCAAAGCAAGAACACAAGCAAAGGGGACAACCATCAATCACGATGCAATGCGCAAGCAACATGATGCAAAGGATGGCATGATATGCGAGATGTGATATGCAATGCCTATGCGTGCTCCGGAAGGGAAAAGATGAACAAGGCACCAACTTGGCAAACCAAGTATGCCGCTGGAAAGATGAGATGATTTCGGTCGGAATCGATATAAGGATCACCGGAAACGGATGCGCGGTTTGAAAATGGCAAGCAAGACAAGATATGATGCAAACTGCTTAAAACAGCAACGTGGCCACTTGGATGCAAAGTATAACTATGCTACAGCACCCAAACATGTGAACAAAAAGCATGGGAGTGATGTACAGGAGATGTTATACAAAACATGAACACCGAGCTAAATCTATAAACCACTAGAGCATGACTAAAACAGCATGGAAATTTTGCAAAAGATAACAGTTTCACAGACTTAGTGAAAATGCTAGGCATAGCAGAAACAGATTCAACATGGCATCTTTACAAGCTTGATTAACTCACTAAAAGGCATGTCATGGCATGGAACAAAATCTAGCATAAAGTAGACATGAAAATGAAGCTATCCATGTGCAAAGCAACCTCATGGCATGCTTAAATTAAATCACATGAAAATAACAAAACAACATCATGACATAAAATGACATGATTATGAACTTGCTCAAATGCAGAAACTAATGCTACCACTAGATTGGTGGGATTTTTCTACCCCAAAAACATATATAATATGTTGGGGTTGCTGTAGAAAAATCTCCACATTTATGCAAAACTAAATACAACCTAAAAATGGTAACCTCAGCATATGCCAAATCTCGCATGTTCCGAATTTGGAATAAAAAAGAAAACGTGAGGGAAGCTAGATGCACCCAGACTGTACCCAGCCATTAGACAAACTGGTAGGGCCGTGGGCCACGTGGCTGGGTGTGTGTATGACCGATGGGGCCAAGGCGTCAGTGTTACAATGAAAAAAAGAAAAAAAAGTGTCGAAAGCTTGATCCTCGTAAGCGTTCTCAACAGGCTCCTCGTTCACGTACTCGTCTCCCAGCTCTACCCAAAGCAAGAACACAAGCAAAGGGGACAACCATCAATCACGATGCAATGCGCAAGCAACATGATGCAAAGGATGGCATGATATGCGAGATGTGATATGCAATGCATATGCGTGCTCCGGAAGGGAAAAGATGAACAAGGCACCAACTTGGCAAACCAAGTATGCCGCTGGAAAGATGAGATGATTTCGGTCGAAATCGATATAAGGATCACCGGAAACGGATGCGCGGTTTGCAAATGGCAAGCAAGACAAGATATGATGCAAACTTCTTAAAACAGCAACGTGGCCACTTGGATGCAAAGTATAACTATGCTACAGCACCCAAACATGTGAACAAAAAGCATGGAAGTGATGTACAGGAGATGTTATACAAAACATGAACACCGAGCTAAATCTATAAACCACTAGAGCATGACTAAAACAGCATGGAAATTTTCCAAAAGATAACAGTTTCACAGACTTAGTGAAAATGCTAGGCATAGCAGAAACATATTCAACATGGCATCTTTACAAGCTTGATTAACTCACTAAAAGGCATGTCATGGCATGGAACAAAATCTAGCATAAAGTAGACATGAAAATGAAGCTATCCATGTGCAAAGCAACCTCATGGCATGCTTAAATTAAATCACATGAAAATAACAAAACAACATCATGACATAAAATGACATGATTATGAACTTGCTCAAATGCAGAAACTAATGCTACCACTAGATCAGTGGGATTTTTCTACCCCAAAAACATATATAATATGTTGGGGTTGCTGTAGAAAAATCTCCACATTTATGCAAAACTACATACAACCTAAAAATGGTAACCTCAGCATATGCCAAATCTGGCATGTTCCGAATTTGGAATAAAACAGAAAACGTGAGGGAAGCTAGATGCACCCAGACTGTACCCAGCCATTAGACAAACTGGTAGGGCCGTGGGCCACGTGGCTGGGTGTGTGTATGACCGGTGGGGCCAAGGCGTTAGTGTTACAATGAAAAAAAGAAAAAAAAATGTCGAAAGCTTGATCCTCGTAAGCGTTCTCAACAGGCTCCTCGTTCACGTACTCGTCTCCCAGCTCTACCCAAAGCAAGAACACAAGCAAAGGGGACAACCATCAATCACGATGCAATGCGCAAGCAACATGATGCAAAGGATGGCATGATATGCGAGATGTGATATGCAATGCATATGCGTGCTCCGGAAGGGAAAAGATGAACAAGGCACCAACTTGGCAAACCAAGTATGCCGCTGGAAAGATGAGATGATTTCGGTCGAAATCGATATAAGGATCACCGGAAACGGATGCGCGGTTTGCAAATGGCAAGCAAGACAAGATATGATGCAAACTGCTTAAAACAGCAACGTGGCCACTTGGATGCAAAGTATAACTATGCTACAGCACCCAAACATGTGAACAAAAAGCATGGAAGTGATGTACAGGAGATGTTATACAAAACATGAATACCGAGCTAAATCTATAAACCACTAGAGCATGACTAAAACAGCATGGAAATTTTGCAAAAGATAACAGTTTCACAGACTTAGTGAAAATGCTAGGCATAGCAGAAACAGATTCAACATGGCATCTTTACAAGCTTGATTAACTCACTAAAAGGCATGTCATGGCATGGAACAAAATCTAGCATAAAGTAGACATGAAAATGAAGCTACCCATGTGCAAAGCAACCTCATGGCATGCTTAAATTAAATCACATGAAAATGACAAAACAACATCATGACATAAAATGACATGATTATGAACTTGCTCAAATGCAGAAACTAATGCTACCACTAGATCAGTGGGATTTTTCTACCCCAAAAACATATATAATATGTTGGGGTTGCTGTAGAAAAATCTCCACATTTATGCAAAACTAAATACAACCTAAAAATGGTAACCTCAGCATATGCCAAATCTCGCATGTTCCGAATTTGGAATAAAAAAGAAAACGTGAGGGAAGCTAGATGCACCCAGACTGTACCCAGCCATTAGACAAACTGGTAGGGCCGTGGGCCACGTGGCTGGGTGTGTGTATGACCGATGGGGCCAAGGCGTCAGTGTTACAATGAAAAAAAGAAAAAAAAAGTGTCGAAAGCTTGATCCTCGTAAGCGTTCTCAACAGGCTCCTCGTTCACGTACTCGTCTCCCAGCTCTACCCAAAGCAAGAACACAGGCAAAGGGGACAACCATCAATCACGATGCAATGCGCAAGCAACATGATGCAAAGGATGGCATGATATGCGAGATGTGATATGCAATGCATATGCGTGCTCCGGAAGGGAAAAGATGAACAAGGCACCAACTTGGAAAACCAAGTATGCCGCTGGAAAGATGAGATGATTTCGGTCGAAATCGATATAAGGATCACCGGAAACGGATGCGCGGTTTGCAAATGGCAAGCAAGACAAGATATGATGCAAACTTCTTAAAACAGCAACGTGGCCACTTGGATGCAAAGTATAACTATGCTACAGCACCCAAACATGTGAACAAAAAGCATGGAAGTGATGTACAGGAGATGTTATACAAAACATGAACACCGAGCTAAATCTATAAACCACTAGAGCATGACTAAAACAGCATGGAAATTTTGCAAAAGATAACAGTTTCACAGACTTAGTGAAAATGCTAGGCATAGCAGAAACATATTCAACATGGCATCTTTACAAGCTTGATTAACTCACTAAAAGGCATGTCATGGCATGGAACAAAATCTAGCATAAAGTAGACATGAAAATGAAGCTATCCATGTGCAAAGCAACCTCATGGCATGCTTAAATTAAATCACATGAAAATGACAAAACAACATCATGACATAAAATGACATGATTATGAACTTGCTCAAATGCAGAAACTAATGCTACCACTAGATCAGTGGGATTTTTCTACCCCAAAAACATATATAATATGTTGGGGTTGCTGTAGAAAAATCTCCACATTTATGCAAAACTAAATACAACCTAAAAATGGTAACCTCAGCATATGCCAAATCTCGCATGTTCCGAATTTGGAATAAAAAAGAAAACGTGAGGGAAGCTAGATGCACCCAGACTGTACCCAGCCATTAGACAAACTGGTAGGGCCGTGGGCCACGTGGCTGGGTGTGTGTATGACCGATGGGGCCAAGGCGTCAGTGTTACAATGAAAAAAAGAAAAAAAAGTGTCGAAAGCTTGATCCTCGTAAGCGTTCTCAACAGGCTCCTCGTTCACGTACTCGTCTCCCAGCTCTACCCAAAGCAAGAACACAAGCAAAGGGGACAACCATCAATCACGATGCAATGCGCAAGCAACATGATGCAAAGGATGGCATGATATGCGAGATGTGATATGCAATGCATATGCGTGCTCCGGAAGGGAAAAGATGAACAAGGCACCAACTTGGCAAACCAAGTATGCCGCTGGAAAGATGAGATGATTTCGGTCGAAATCGATATAAGGATCACCGGAAACGGATGCGCGGTTTGCAAATGGCAAGCAAGACAAGATATGATGCAAACTTCTTAAAACAGCAACGTGGCCACTTGGATGCAAAGTATAACTATGCTACAGCACCCAAACATGTGAACAAAAAGCATGGAAGTGATGTACAGGAGATGTTATACAAAACATGAACACCGAGCTAAATCTATAAACCACTAGAGCATGACTAAAACAGCATGGAAATTTTGCAAAAGATAACAGTTTCACAGACTTAGTGAAAATGCTAGGCATAGCAGAAACATATTCAACATGGCATCTTTACAAGCTTGATTAACTCACTAAAAGGCATGTCATGGCATGGAACAAAATCTAGCATAAAGTAGACATGAAAATGAAGCTATCCATGTGCAAAGCAACCTCATGGCATGCTTAAATTAAATCACATGAAAATAACAAAACAACATCATGACATAAAATGACATGATTATGAACTTGCTCAAATGCAGAAACTAATGCTACCACTAGATCAGTGGGATTTTTCTACCCCAAAAACATATATAATATGTTGGGGTTGCTGTAGAAAAATCTCCACATTTATGCAAAACTAAATACAACCTAAAAATGGTAACCTCAGCATATGCCAAATCTGGCATGTTCCGAATTTGGAATAAAACAGAAAACGTGAGGGAAGCTAGATGCACCCAGACTATACCCAGCCATTAGACAAACTGGTAGGGCCGTGGGCCACGTGGCTGGGTGTGTGTATGACCGGTGGGGCCAAGGCGTCAGTGTTACAATGAAAAAAAGAAAAAAAATTGTCGAAAGCTTGATCCTCGTAAGCGTTCTCAACAGGCTCCTCGTTCACGTACTCGTCTCCCAGCTCTACCCAAAGCAAGAACACAAGCAAAGGGGACAACCATCAATCACGATGCAATGCGCAAGCAACATGATGCAAAGGATGGCATGATATGCGAGATGTGATATGCAATGCATATGCGTGCTCCGGAAGGGAAAAGATGAACAAGGCACCAACTTGGCAAACCAAGTATGCCGCTGGAAAGATGAGATGATTTCGGTCGAAATCGATATAAGGATCATCGGAAACGGATGCGCGGTTTGCAAATGGCAAGCAAGACAAGATATGATGCAAACTGCTTAAAACAGCAACGTGGCCACTTGGATGCAAAGTATAACTATGCTACAGCACCCAAACATGTGAACAAAAAGCATGGAAGTGATGTACAGGAGATGTTATACAACACATTAATACCGAGATAAATCTATAAACCACTAGAGCATGACTAAAGCAGCATGGAAATTTTGCAAAAGATAACAGTTTCACAGACTTAGTGAAAATGCTAGGCATAGCAGAAACATATTCAACATGGCATCTTTACAAGCTTGATTAACTCACTAAAAGGCATGTCATGGCATGGAACAAAATCTAGCATAAAGTAGACATGAAAATGAAGCTATCCATGTGCAAAGCAACCTCATGGCATGCTTAAATTAAATCACAAGAAAATGACAAAACAACATCATGACATAAAATGACATGATTATGAACTTGCTCAAATGCAGAAACTAATGCTACCACTAGATCAGTGGGATTTTTCTACCCCAAAAACATATATAATATGTTGGGGTTGCTGTAGAAAAATCTCCACATTTATGCAAAATTAAATACAACCTAAAAATGGTAACCTCAGCATATGCCAAATCTCGCATGTTCCGAATTTGGAATAAAAAAGAAAACGTGAGGGAAGCTAGATGCACCCAGACTGTACCCAGCCATTAGACAAACTGGTAGGGCCATGGGCCACATGGCTGGGTGTGTGTATGACCGGTGGGGCCAAGGCGTCAATTGTCGAAAGCTTGATCCTCGTAAGCGTTCTCAACAGGCTCCTCGTTCACGTACTCGTCTCCCAGCTCTACCCAAAGCAAGAACACAAGCAAAGGGGACAACCATCAATCACGATGCAATGCGCAAGCAACATGATGCAAAGGATGGCATGATATGCGAGATGTGATATGCAATGCATATGCGTGCTCCGGAAGGGAAAAGATGAACAAGGCACCAACTTGGCAAACCAAGTATGCCGCTGGAAAGATGAGATGATTTCGGTCGAAATCGATATAAGGATCACCGGAAACGGATGCGCGGTTTGCAAATGGCAAGCAAGACAAGATATGATGCAAACTGCTTAAAACAGCAACGTGGCCACTTGGATGCAAAGTATAACTATGCTACAGCACCCAAACATGTGAACAAAAAGCATGGAAGTGATGTACAGGAGATGTTATACAAAACATGAACACCGAGCTAAATCTATAAACCACTAGAGCATGACTAAAACAGCATGGACATTTTGCAAAAGATAACAGTTTCACAGACTTAGTGAAAATGCTAGGCATAGCAGAAACATATTCAACATGGCATCTTTACAAGCTTGATTAACTCACTAAAAGGCATGTCATGGCATGGAACAAAATCTAGCATAAAGTAGACATGAAAATGAAGCTATCCATGTGCAAAGCAACCTCATGGCATGCTTAAATTAAATCACATGAAAATGACAAAACAACATCATGACATAAAATGACATGATTATGAACTTGCTCAAATGCAGAAACTAATGGTACCACTAGATCAGTGGGATTTTTCTACCCCAAAAACATATATAATATGTTGGGGTTGCTGTAGAAAAATCTCCACATTTATGCAAAATTAAATACAACCTAAAAATGGTAACCTCAGCATATGCCAAATCTGGCATGTTCCGAATTTGGAATAAAACAGAAAACGTGAGGGAAGCTAGATGCACCCAGACTGTACCCAGCCATGTGACAAACTGGTAGGGCCGTGGGCCACGTGGCTGGGTGTGTGTATGACCGGTGGGGCCAAGGCGTCAGTGTTACAATGAGAAAAAGAAAAAAAAAGAAAATCCACAGAAAACTGTGGAGAGCCTAGGATTCGAACCCAGGTCTCCTGGTTGAAAGCGTGGGTGTGCTACCAGTTGGGCTAGGATGGGGTTGCTAGTTTGGTAAGGGCTCTGCTCCTGGTGAAGCAACTTGAAGCTGATACGGGCCCCTTCTCATCTACAACAGAGAAGACGCCGACGGTGCCTGCGAGCAACGACGACGACCACCAGGGCCAAGGGACACCGGCGGGGGTGCGGGATAGGCCAGACCTGCTATGGGTCGTGCGTGTGTGTGCGCGCAGGTGTGGGTGTGCGGGTGAGCAGGAGCTCACCGAGCTTGCGGCCACGGCGACGATGGCGCTGGCGAGGCAGCGAGCGACGCGGGCGCGGGAGAGCTGCAGTGGGAGACGCGGCGAAGCTGGGCATGCAAGCCGCGGGCGCGACAGAGGGGGATCCAGAGCGGGGACACATGGGCACGCTATGGCAGCAATAACAACTACAATAAAATGCAGGCTTCTCCGGAGCATCGAGATCATGGCGAAGGCGCAGTCCTAGCATCTCCTACGGGGTCCATACAGCGCTGAGAAGGAGGATTGATGAAGCAGGGTATACCTCCTTACCCTAGGACAAGAAGACGGAGACGAGCCTACAGCGACGCGGTCACCCTCTGAACCTTGGCACGGTCCTGACCGAGAAGAAGATGGAAGCACAGGACGACGGGGAGGTAGATCTAGAGGCCATGGCGTCGGGTGCGTCGAGGTAGGAGACGGAGAGGTACTTGGAATTCCTCTCCACGGTGGCCGATGGGGTCGAAGGCGCGGCGACGAGCTACTCCGAGCTCGAGCTCAAGCTCGGCCGAAGCATGGTGGGCAGGGCGACGGCGTTGGCGTGGCTAGCCTTACCTGGCGGCGGCGAGGGAAGGAGAGGGTCTGAAACGGTCGAGGGGAGGTCGGGGTAGGGTTTGGACAAGATATATAGGTGCCTAGTGGTCTCTCCGGCCGTCAAATCACCGAGGTTGCCGACGTGGAGTCGCTGGATGCTCTGCCGTACAGAGGAGGAAGCTCCTGTCGCTTGCGGGCTAGCTGGGCTGCGGAAGCTGGATGGGCCGGTTCGGTAGGGAAGAGGCCCAGGTGGGCTGCACTGGGAGGGATTTCCTTTTCTTCTAAAATCTGCAATTTTAAATTCACAGTTGTAGAAAAGGAAAAGTACAGGGAGGTAGGAGAGGTATTTGGCAGAAATGAAAATATCTCCAAGCTCCTGGAAATGGGTACTATTTAAATAAAATGGCTTGGAGATTTTTAGAGGCAGAAAATAATTCAAGTTTGAATTAAATTCAAACTTGAACCATTTTTGAACCCAACCAAACCAAGTCCAAAGGAAGTGAAATTTGGCATAGAGGGATATGACATGATGCAATATTTATTGGGGAAAGTTGAACATTAATCGAGGAGGGTAACAAGGAACTTGCAAAGAAAAGAAAGAGAAGGAGAGGTGGTGATGCATGGATCACACATAGAACATGCAACAACATATCATGCATGCATATCATGGAAATGCAAGTAGACATAAGCACAACACAACATTGATATGCACATGATGCAAACATATGATTGCTAAAAGGTATATGACAAGAAGCACAAATGCAATATGACAAGGGGAGCATGGCAATGAAATGAGTAGAACAACATTCCAAAACAAAATAAGACCAAACGATGGAACCCCGAATGGAATTGGATGAAAGTCAACATGGATATATTACCAAATATGAAAGTTTTACATCTGGGGTGTTACAGAATATGTATGAAAAACAGGACAGCATGACATATTGACATGTATGATGTATAAAGTGTAAACTAAGCACAAGGTGCTTGAACTTGTTAGAATCGATGCAAGCTAGAAAACATATGAAAGATGAAACCAATGTCACTCTGCCAAATTAAAAGGGTGCCCTAACAAATGTATTTCACCAAATTAGAAGCAATACATGGCAACAGGCTAGAAACCATATGCAATATGCAACGAATAAAGGTGACTCGTCGTAAGTGATTGATGCATGATATAGAAGAGAGGTAGTTTCATGTAAGAACAAGGTTAACACATAGATGTAGTGTGTACCAAAAATAGGAAGGCATGTCATATTCACAGGTATAGTGTGTAAACTAAGCAGATGCAATTTACCATAATTAGAAGCATTACAAGCTAGACACCGTATGCAACAGGCAACCACATATCACACTGCGAAGTTAGAGCAAGCACCTGTGATGGTGGTGTAGGGGAAGTGCGGTCTTCAGGTACAGAACTACGTTCAATATCCTCATTTAGGCTTGCTGTTTCTTGAGAATCATGTGGAGAGGATGAAATTGCATTCTTTATAAGAGTATTGTGTCTCATATTAACCAACGCGCGTGACTGTCTCATCATAAGCGATAGACGCAGGATACACAAGAACAGTAGTTTGATGTAAGAACATGGTGTGATAGGCAGATGTAGTATGTACCAAAAACAGGTAGGTGTGTCATATTCACATGTATAACGTGTAAGCTAAGGAGATGCAATTTAACAAATTAGGAGCATTGATGAGGGATACACAAGAAAAGTAGTTTGATGTAAGAACATGGTTAATAGAAAGACGTAGTATGTACCAAAAACAGGAAGGCGTGTCATATTGACAGGTATAATGTGTTAACTAAGCAGATGCAATTTACCCTAATTAGAAGCATTACAAGGTAGACACCATATGCAACATGCAACCACATATCACACTGCCAAGTAAGAGCAAGCACCTGCGATCGTGGCGTGGGGGAATTGCGGTGATCAAGTAGAGAGCTACGTTGACTATCTTCATTTAGCCTTACTGTTTCTTGAGAATCATGTGGGGAGGATGACACTGCACTCTTTAAACGAGTATGGCGTCTCACAGTAACCCACCCGGGTGACTATCTCATCATAAGTGATTGACGAGGGATACAAAAGAGCATTAGTATGATGTACGAACATGGTTAATACACTACTAGATATTTCATTATAACCGAGGGTCCAATCACCGTCGGATATTTTTTATCACCGTCAACTATTACTAAAACCGACGGTACACCGTCGGCCATCTCCCGTCGGCCTTGCTTCGTCGGCCATTACAGTAATGGCTGACGGTACAGTCGGGTAATATTGTCACCTACGGTAGTAAGCCGACGGTGAGCCATCGGGCATGTTATTGTGAATTGCTGGCTCATCTTAGCCCGATGACATTTATAGCCGACGGTTTCTCGTCAGGCATTTACACTCCGACGGTTATTGCTTCCCGTCGGTTTTCAAAATAGTCGACGGTACGTTTGTCCCACTGGATTTAGTTATGACCATGAGGAGAACCAAACCGTCAGCTCATTAGATGGTCAACAGTGCATACAGCCTTTCAGGAAACCTGTTAGCCGAGGGTGAGCGAACACCGCCAGGAAACCTATTAGTCGAGGGTGAGCAAACACCATCAATTTATAAATTCACCAAGAGTCTGAGGTCCCCATTGGCATTATGTGTAACCGAGACATATTTTCCACCATAGGTCATTACTCACCCCTCATATATTTCTTTCACCAAGGGGTGTTTCACTCCATAGCATTAATTCAGAACATTGGCATTCCAAGAAATGAATCTCATACACAAGCACAAGGTATTGAGTTGCATCCAAATTGCATTAACCATAATTATCAAATATCGAATGCAGAACAAAATAGTAATTGAGATAGGTCACATTTTGCATAAGATAAATTGTCCACTAAGACAAATTTGTTCATAAGATAATAAAGTGTTTCAAATATCTAACATAACTACATTTTGGCATGACTTGAAGATCATTAGACTTTTATAGCCAATCGCCATCGCCATCGCCATCGCCACCGCCATCGCCATAGCCATAGTCATCCTCATCTCCATAGTCATCATATTCCCCATCGCCATAGTGATCATAGTGCTCATCACCATACAGATCACCCTCGCCATAGTTATCATATCCCCCATTGCCATAGTAGTCATCCTCATCATCATTTCCATGACTCGTACTGCCTCCAGTTCTTCTTCCCATTCCCTAAGTAATGACAAGACTAGTTGTCAGTATAATGTAGCTGAAATTTAAGTGACCTACAGGGATCAAACTTAATTGTTCTAATTGACAGGTTAGCTACTAGCTGGTATATAACAGTATGACTATCCAACAATACGATTCCTATTCACCTTTTGATCCTTCACATGAAATTTTCAGAGGAAACATGAATCAGCAGGAACACATATTCCATACACATTTTCCATGTACAGTGCATATCTATCTGCGACCCCACTATCAACAGTGATTTCGCAGTCACATGACAAAGCCGAACGAGTAAACTAACAGACCTCTATTGGCTAGTTTGGGCATATAGTAAACTAATTAAGAATGGCATGTACAGAAAGCATAAACTAGCAGCATGTGCCCCAAGGTGAAATAATCTTAGCATGTAGTATATGTATTATAATTAAAATGCATATGTACAGAGGCTTTACCGAACATGGTTCAACAATGCTTAGATAAAGGAAAATTATTCCGGATGGTTAGCCTAAATTCTTTCATGTCTACTAATTCGTTCGCTGCGACCTGAATAAATTATACATGAAGTACAAATAAACTATTGTTCATACTTTCATATGTTTTCCTATTAATGATTTTCGAATTAACATGGTTCAGTTTATCTAGTTTTGCACATAAGAAATGATAGCAAATTTAGATATGCAAGCAAACAACGCATATGTACAGAGAAACAAGCAAACAAGGCATATGTACAGAGAAACAAGCATGACAACTGTAGGCTATCAAGTGTGGTCTTCGTCCTCGTATCGTGATGCATTTGTCTTCTGGGCTACATTTACATAGTACTAACAAGGTTTCTCATAGCCGAGCACACCATAATGTTCAGTCATGATAGAGGAGCCTTAGATAAACACAATGATGGAAATGGGCCTGGCTCAATTAAATTGTTGACCAAAGCCAAATCGAAGTGAGGAAGGTAATTTAACATTATATGGGAATGCTACCTAAAATTTTGTAAAAAAACATACATGTGTACATGTAGATGCAACAATCGCTTGGATGCAGACTTTAGCATTAGCCTTCTAGTGAGTACACATGGGCGTATACTTGCACCTCCGTTAGTTTCTAAAAAAACATAACTCTCCATTACAAAGGTTCATTAAACAAAAACAAATGCCGCTTACTGAGTAGAGTCTGCCAGCCATTAAACTCCAACTGCTTGTTGGTACCATGTGGCTAGTCCTCAAATGCTATCGTGCTCCTAATGTGTTGCCCCTTCAACTCTGCAGACCAAACAATATCAATAGTTCAACATATTTACAAATGAGATTAGAAATGCTATCGTGCTCCAATGTTGACACAGTACATCCAATGGCCTGTGCAGAGTTGAGGCACAGCGTATGATTTTCATTCCTGTCCCATGGGTTAAGAACTCTTTTCTTATTTATTGCTCTCTCATCAATGGTTCCATGTATAGCTACATTGATCAACCTATTGACAGACGATCCAGCAATGAATTAACATAAGCAACGGCTAGCAGACAATTTATGTGCAAAGAGTAAATGAGCAGGACTCTGTAGCTATCTAGAAAGCCATCTTATGGTCTGAAAATGACACCGTACGCGTCCCTAATAAGCTGACTGCCGGATGGATCAATTTGGCAAGTTCTTCAAGAATGGGTTTTCACCTAGATAAGTGTTAATGTGCGCCACATAAGAAGAATTCTCCACCTGGTTGAGAATGTGCAGCAGCGTAGTACGGTGGATTTGAGGGCCGATGGTGAATTCCTGCTGCCAACAGTGGCCAGCCCCGCCACCGCCGCCCACGGCGTCGCTACCTTGGAGCTCACCCTTACTTGCAGATTCACAAATATCGATCAGACAGGAGCGTGTTTGTTCATCTCTTGAACCACAAATACATAAACACATTGGGATATGGGTCTCTGGGATCAAAACATGATTATGACAAACTGATGGATAAATAGCACGAACTGAAGATAATCTGGACACAAATTTGTTACTTATCCATCTTCTCTCAAATGTGAAAAAAAAACGAATGGATCTGCTGTACCAGTGACAGGGATGGTGGCCCAACAAATTGGGGGCTGACCTGTGAAACGATGGGTGAGGTGCGTTCAATCTTGAGACGAATATGGCAGTAGGTGGGTTTGTTCGCCGGCCACCCATAACAGTACGCAGTGAGAGGTCGATGAAGACGGCGGCATGGCGATGCAAAAGCCGGCACAGATCGGTGAGGGGCCGACATGGACGATTCGTCGCGTCGCCAGCACCCTGGCCCGCGCCAGGCGGCGGCTCCCGCCGCGAAGGGCGGTGGCTCGGGCGCGACGGACGGGCTTGGCGGCGCCGCGGCGGCTCCCGCGGCGAAGGGCGTGGCGGGCGTCTCCGGCGGCTAACGGTTGCGGGACGAACGGAGAGGAGGAGTGGGCGAGAGGTCGAGGTGCGCGATGGATGGGCTCGGCGACGGCTCCCGCGGCGAAGGGCGGTGGCTCGGGCGCGACGGACGGGCTCGGCGGCGGCTCCCGTGGCGAAGGGCGTGGCGGGCGTCTCCTGCGACTAACGGCTGCGGGAGGAACGGAGAGGAGGAGTGGGCGAGAGGTCGAGGTCGTGCGGGCGGGGCGAGAGGACGTGGGGGTGTGCGTTGTTTGCTCTTTTTTTTGAACGGCGGAGCGGTGGTTTTGAACAGAGGATGTGCGGTGTGAGACGAAGCGGGGGATTAGCGTTTCGTTAACAAAGACTATTTCGTTAATGACGTATCTTAGGCCGTTGATGATGTGATTAGACGGTCCAGGTTTTAAGTTGGATCTGCCTTCTCTTTCTTTTGGGGTAGTATAGATAGATGAAATCATATAAGAGTACAATAACTTTTAACTTTTATTTTTTGGGCCATTTTTTAATCTTATTTTTATTCTTAGATTTCTCACAGTTCGTTTGGCACATACACGGTTCTTTGTTTTTGACATGGCACATACACGATTCTTGGATATTATGATACGGTTTTTTTGTTGCGAAAAATGGTCATGATGCCTTGGATGATCCATTGGCGTGTTGTATTTGGTTCCACCGCGCACCGGATTTTTTTTCTTTTGCATGGTAGTACGTGTCTCACTCATATCATAAAGATAAAAGTACAAGCCACGTAAGGATCGACATGACAAAACTGAAAAGATAGCAGAACATCTCTGAGCTAGCTAGACACCAACGCTCCAGCACCTGCCTCCAGCACGACCACAGCAGCCACTGAAGAAAAGAACAACATATCACCTCCTCACCCAAGCTCGACGTGGCTCAATCGCTGATATGCAGATTTGTGAACCTCCAATGTGGCTCACCAAAACTGAAGTCATTGTTGCTGGATGAATCAGATCTAGGAAACACCCCGGACACGTAATCAAACTCAAGATCTAGCACCCCAACACGACTAAGACGCCGAAGGAGGAAACCACAATTGGCATCCATCAACCACGAACCCAGCACACGTTCCATCTTCTAGATGTCGTCAATGCAGTCCACAATCTACATCCGCTCTTGGACTACCTCCCAAGCTTCGCGCCGATGTTTGGGCAGACGCCGTCGCAACGGTCGAGCCCGAGGGCACATGTCCACCACGAGGATGCCACCGACACACCATCCTTGCTTGAACTAGATGGTTTTCAAAACCACCCCCAACCATAGGGCTGATCGACTTGTCGGGGAAGGATCTGAAGAATCTACACACACACACA
Source organism: Aegilops umbellulata (assembly GCA_032464435.1). Lineage (NCBI taxonomy): Eukaryota > Viridiplantae > Streptophyta > Magnoliopsida > Poales > Poaceae > Aegilops > Aegilops umbellulata. The sequence goes on along the minus strand of CP136056.1, from coordinate 326,888,113 downwards.
CACACACACACACACACACACACACACACACACACACACACACACGTGGATCCGACGACCCCCCTAGCACGGACGATCGAGGTCGTTGGCGGAGGGGAGCCACCGAAGGACGGCGGTGAAGGAACTCTCCTTGGGAGAGACGCTAGCGAGATCGCCCTTTTCCTTACCGAGGAAGAAAGAGTGACCACCGCTTAATGGTCGATTTGTTGTGTTTGTGGTGTGTCTGATAAGGACTGTACGTAAAAAATCATCTGTATATAATGACTCTTTTTTCGTTTTGAAATTCGGAACTCAGGCTTGTTATAAGTCACAATAGTACTAGTTCTTCATGACCATCCGTACGTGTTTACTAAGGACCTAAAACGGTGATGTAGAATACGAACGGGTTCATATTGTACGAACATAGCCTCGTCGATGCAGGGGACGACAGCACTTTGAAACGGTAAGGCCTCTGTGGCTCCATGTGGCAGACTCTTTGTAGAAAGGGTGATGCCTCCCTTTTACTTTCTTGGTTCGGAGGAAAAAGAATGGTCGCATTGCTTCGGGCAAAAAGGATCATATGTACGTATAGGATCGTATGCATAGCATTCCACTTTCTTAATTTTAAAATACAACACTCATCCTCATTATAATTCAAGATGTAATTAATACTTCACGACACATTTGCATTTAATAATTAATATACGTGAAGATTGGGGTCCTTCTAGACAAAATTGCATTTATTAGAAAAATTAAAGATACGTACAAGTCAAGTTACAGAAGTACATGGCTAAGAAATTATTAAACTAGTACTTTTGTAAGTGCAATTTTTTTAACATCATATTTGTATTATCCTGTACCAATTTTTTAAGCATCCTATATATTAATTGCGAAAAAGAACATAATGCACTCTCTTACAATAGCAATGCTAGATGCTAGTTCATGTAATCTTCTTATACTGAATTATCTGGAATATAACATCAGTCATTCTACATATGTTGTCCATTGAAACATATCATCGAGAGGGAAAGTCACCCGCCGATTATCGCTATACACCGTCGGGTATTTTCTCAAATAACCGAGAGGCACATATCTACCATCGGCCATGTCCTCTCATAGGTGAGAGTTTTGTTTTCACCTTCGGCTATTAAATTTCACCGTCGGGCATTACATGTAATCCCCGTGGGTGTGGCAAAAACCGTCGGGCATTACATGTAATCCCCGAGGGTGTACCAAAAACCGTCGAGCATTACAATTAACCGTCGGGCATTACATGTAATCCCCGTGAGTGTAGGGAAACCCGTCGGGTATTACATGTAATCCCCGTGGGTGTAGGAAAAACCGTCGGGCTTTACAATGAACCGTCGGGCATTAAGTTGGATATCCGAGGGGTAGATTTTCACTCTCGGGCATTCTAGTATACAGTCGGGTATTAGTGGTAATACTCGTGGGTTGACACTAACTGTCGGCCATTATAACTACCGTCGGCTATTACGGTAATACCCGACAGTCCGTCGGCTATTAGATTTCACTGTCGGAAATATGGGGATTTCTAGTAGTGATAGACATATGTAGTATGTATCAAAAACAGGAAGGCATGTCATTATCAAAGGTATAATGTGTAAAGTAAGCAGATGCAATTTAACCAAATTGGAAGCAATACAAGCTAGACACCATATGCAACATGCAACCACATTTGACAACGCGAAGTTAAAGCAAGCACCTGGGATGGTTGTGTGTGGCAATTGCGATCATCAACTGCAGAGCTACGTTTACTGTCTCCAACTGCTGAGACGACACCCGTTAAAGCGCCGGAACGCTTAGTGCTTATCTTTGAATTACACTGGAGTGACTTCTATCTTTTCTTTTCTGCGTTCATCAACACTGCATCAGAGTCTGAAATAACCATGCATAAAAAAACAATAGTGTGAGTATGGGTGAAGTGTGTGCACAATTAGTAGAGTGTAAAGGTAGCAGATAGCAGGTCGGTGAGAAATAAATGACAGGAGACATATGATAGCTCTACAACATGCATGGCACACTAAATTACTACAGGATTCTACGAAAATAACAGTCGACTGAAAGCAAATAGGTCAGTCTATTTTTTCTGCACCGTCCAATGTACAAAGAACGGGCAGATCGCCTTCATCTACCTCCAACCAGTCAGTGTTGACAATCTTCCTCGAAAAGTCAGCGACCACCGGCCCAGTATTCCTCCCCTGCCTGCGCCCTCCCCTCGACCTGACCGCACCTCCGTGCTTGGTACCGCCCCCGACCATCCATTCAAGCCCCGCCGACCTCCAGATCGGGTGCAAGAAGCTCCTGCGCCCCACACCCCTATGATAGACACCGATGTGCCGCTTCCCCGGGGAACAGGCGGACTAGGTGCTCCGCGCGCCTAAGCGGGTGCTGCTTCTTTTAATTGCGGTTCGACTGACCCTGAATTAAAATCCAGGCGGGCTACTGACCTCTAGCAAAGGTGAAATAGTACAAGGGAGGAAACCTTGTGCATTTAGTATCACGAAGAAGATGCAGTAAGAAGCGCTCAACTAATTTCTTTCGTGGGATGAATACGGTGTGAGCGGAGACGTAAGATTTGCATGAATAAGGGAAGGGGAGTACCTCTTTCTGCTGGCGGTGCTATGTCCTCCTTCTGTTTTCCCGACGATCTTCTTGTTGTTCGCCGGAAACCAGAAGTTGTGGAGGACGGTGCTGCCTTGGACGAACCCATGGCGAAGTTGTTGAGTGTGGTGCGGTGGCCGTCTGTCGGCGGCGGGGAAGCAGATCCGAGGCGGCGAACGACGGCGTAGCGGGAACAGCTCCGGTGCGGTGGACGGTTGCGACAGTGGAGCCGCAGCAGTGAGGCGCAGGACGGCGTGGTCGGAGTGGTTCTGGTATGGCGCACGTCAGCGTCGGTGTCGTGGAGGCAGCTCTGCCTCGGCTTCAGCTGCTAAGTCCTTGAGGGCGTTGCGGTTGCGGTTACGTTGGATGACGACGTCGGGGTACCAGCTCCGGCGTGATGGAGGAGGGCGGCGGTGGATTGGCCGCTATGGGGTGGAGGACGGAGGAGGCTAGGGTTTCGCGGCTGGTGGAGAGGGCGTCTTCGCGCCCACGGAGTATGAATGGGGAAACGGAGGGAGGCGGGGAACTAAGGGGGAACAATGTTTCGGTTTGAGACGCGCTTGTTTGAAATTTGGGGGAAGTTACAAACTTTGCCCCCATCTAAAATTTCGAACATATTGCGGGCTGGGGGTAGGACAGTCATGTCAGGTGTCCCAAATGTGGGCGGGATAGATTTTGGCCGAGTGCATGGGTAGGCGCCCACGGCGTATGAATGCTTCTCTGGCGTCTTGGTGAAGTTACAAACCTACCTCCGTTTAGACCTTTGGACATCGGCCGATAGGCTACACGGGCCAGAGTCACGACAGTAATTTCCTACCACCAAAACATTAGTCTCGCGCGGTTTCGGGTGACCAGAGGCCTATTTGGCGTTTCGTTCAATATTTGGGAGCAGAATCATTAACGTTTTCGGTTCTCTTGAATTGAATTTTCAGGATTTGTCAAACTTCACAAATCTTTACTCTTGTAAATCCTAAAGCTACGATAATTTTGGAATGGAGGGGGTACATTTGAATATACATTGTACACGAGTATATATTAAAAAATAAGAGATATGCGTATGAATATATATATAGCATGTTCAAACTCACAACAAAGATTGATGCCCCCTTTTACATCTAATTTACAAATGCCATTATCTCGAGTTCAAATAGATGAATGCACTTCCTATGAATTCGAATCTTCGAAACCCCCTTTATGTTGAATTCGACATGTATTCTATTTCGTAGCTAGCAATTTGGAATGTATCCATGCAAGTGACAAATGTATAAAGTGCTTGACACTAACAACATGGAGTGCACTAATTAATGTTTATATATGAATTGCAAAAGCATCCATTGCCTATATTTCAAACCGCTCTCACTCTATGGATCGATAGTATGAAATAAACACATGCACATGCTAGAATTCAATTGCAGTTGAAGAAAGAGCCTACTCCTGGTGCTGTATATTAGTGATAGGGGTGTGTACAAAGTACCGTGAATACCAGGCATTGTGCGTGTGTGTATACTATCGACGAACTGGCCCCTAAGCTTGTATAACATACTAAGGGCCTAGGGTTACAAATCATATATAGTCAGCTTATCACCAGTGGGGATAGAGTCCTCCGCAACTCTGGTAGCTTCATGTTGTACGCCGAGTCCTCCACATGGGTCTTCGTATAACACATCTCGGTCCAATCTATATGTGGCGCAGGATGGAACTGACCCATGAGTCTTCATGTTGACCCACCACAACTAGAAATGATGTGCCCACCACACCACACACGCAATCGGCCACTAAGAAAATAAGCATATACAATAGTACAACAGTATCTAGCTCACGATACATCTCCATATTTTGTTGATGACACTGACGGACTTTGCATTTGATGCGTGCTCCGTATTTTGTTGACGACACTTACGGTCACTGTATTTGAAGCGAAAGCATGATATGGTCACTAGACTTCAGAATAAGCTCATCACGGTCATAACATACATTTTGTCGTGCTAACCAACATGTGGTTGGATGGTTAGAGGACAATGGTTTCTCGAGCCCACCAAGGTTAAAGTCCCGGTGCTCGCATTTATCTTGTGTTAATTTCAGTATTTTCTGGTGATGTACGTTCAGTGGGAGGAGACATTCCACTCGACTATAAGGCACCTATGGTGACTTCGTAAAATCTCAAGATCATATATGCTGGCCCACTCTCTCGAAGGTGCTCATAGGGGTAGGGTTCGCGTGTGTGCGCTTATAGCAGTGAGTGCTTGCGCGTATATATGAGCCCTTGCGTCTATACCGTGTTAAACAAATACATATCATGATTATACGGTCACTGGCTCACCTTTACAACTCCGTACTTTGTTGATGACACAATCAATTGACCAGTCAAACGTTTCACACGGCGCAACTAGTGTTGCACCATCGGGGTGCGTAACAGTGGGGCCCACCTGTCAGCCCGTATATGAAAGAAAGAAATGGTAGTTTGAGTCTGTACTGTGTTAATAAAATAGGAGTACATTTTAGGGTGATCATACGGTCACTGGCTCACCATACAGCTCCGTAATTTGTTGATAACACGATCAATTGACCAGTCAAACGGTCCACATTCAGCAGCGCACATTACCATAGGGCCCACCCATCACCACCTATATGAAGGACATAAATGGTAATAAATTACTGGTCGGTGGGTATTCGAAGTCGTGAGACCTCTGGTTGGCAGTCACCGGCGGTTGGGGGCGTTCATTGGGCGGTTGGGTGGGGATCCCCGAAGAAAAAGCTCGGCCGGGGGGGGGGGCTAGAGGGATGGCCGGTGCGGCAGCGGACCGGCGGTGGGGAGTGGTTTCAGGGAGGGCGGGCCGGCTGCGGGCGGCGGGGGCTGGTGGCTCAGCGGGGGTGGAGTTTGATGATAAACTGGAGGCCCTTGATTTCGTATCCAACGGTTGGAAAATCTAATGACCAGAGATGAAAAAGTCAGTCGACTGACGTGTAGCCTCGCCCCGCACGTACACATGCACGCACGCAAGACACGCACACCTGTAGGCATGCAACACTGACACGTACACACGCACGCATGCTGGCGTGCAACACTGACACGTACACATGCACTCACGAACACACGCACGTACGCACCCATGCATGCAACACTGAAACGTACCCTTGCACGCACGCAACACTCGCACGCCTGCATGCACACAGCACACGACGCAAGACACACGCTCAACCTATACGTGCATGCACCCTTTGTTAAGGACATGCATTGTTACGAGTATTAATCAATCTTATCTGTGATAAGCAGAACATTGATGTTTGCAGCGGTCTTTATGAATCACAACGTATCGAATGGGCTGTCAACATAGTAGGCTTATCTACATGAAAAAGATGACGTCACACTCAATGAACAATCATCGGTTTATGAAATGCCCGCTTCTGACCGCCCTGGCCCACCAAAGGTTCCTCTGCTGTGCGCTGCCTATGTTGGGTCACTGCATGCAGGCCATGCACCCAAAGAGCCCACACGTCAGTGGAAGAACGGCGCGGTGTCCTAGGTCAGAGTCAAGGGCGCCACTCGCGGCACGCCTGGCTGAACACGCCTCCGTGCCGCATTCAAACGCCTCCATGAAACCCGCCCGTGTGGAAGTCGAGAAACCCACTCTGGACACACGTCCGTTCATGACCGGGCCGGCGTTAAATGCAACGCCGGCCGAGCTCCTCCCGTCCGCCGTCAATTTAATCTCCTATTTAAACGAGGCCAAACGCCGACCAAGAATCGCACACCTCAGCCGCTCCCCTATCTCCTCCACCATTTTGTCCACTCTTACAATGGCTTACGAAGAGTAGTTATTCCGCATCCAAGCCGGCTGGGTAGCCCGCCGGATACGAGCTATGCAGCTCGCTGATCCACCTCCCTCCCCTCGCCCGACGGAGCCAGGTGCCGCCCCAAGCCGGCGCGTGGTTCAGCAAATCGCCGCTCCAAGCCAGCTCGACGAGGAGCGGCGCACGGGCGTTGTTGCTGCCGTCCACGTCGTTGCCTCGTACCGCGTCTCCCGTTTCTGTGGCCGAAACTCCCATGCCGGCGGCCGCGCCATGCAAGCAGTGACAGAAGCCGGGTGCGCGGAGAGTGACGAGTCGGTGGCCAGCGCCTCCGCGTCCGCCGCCATCATCAAGGAGAAGTTGAACACGGGAGGCCGCCGCCGCTTGGGTCCCACGAAGGCCACCACGGAGGCGACGCCGGCGTACATAGCAGGTGTCTTGCCGGATCCTATTGTTGCGACTTGCGAGGACCTTCGTCAACCCCGCATGGGCTCCACGGAAGAGGGGAATGTTAGGATGAACTCGAGCCGGTGCCGGCCATGGCGAAGTAGTGGCCGGTAATGAACTCGAACCGGTGCCAGCCACCATCATCTTCGGCACCAGCCAATGATATCAGTTGGGCAGTGCGGAAGCGAGCCATCCTTTGCGCTGAAGCATATACCTCCGGGGCTCCCGGCAGTCCGGTGATCGTGCTGCCGGACATGAGGAACACAAATCGATCGGCGGGCGACCATTTAGGCCAGGTATTATATACCTATGCTGTCCAGAACTAGCACCGCGTAGTTCATTTGAATGTAATGAAATCCGTCATGTTTGTATGAAAATCTGGTATTTTATATGTTTTCCGTCGTTGTTTATATGAAATATCAGTTTGTCTACGTGTTTGCGTGAATTTCGTCCGGTTGGTTGAGTTGCTGTCATAATGTGTGCGGCTATGGTTGGATGGCGTAATTTGCGGGTCGCCGGTCGGTCTGCGGGCGGCGTTGTGGGACAAAAAAACACAGCTCGTGCGAGCTCGTCTCCAACGTGCGCGCTGGAGGATGCATGACAGCATGAGCACCCGAGCCATTCCTCGTTCATTGGTGTCAAAGGCACTGGTGGACAAAAGGGTCGCCAATATTTTGGCTACCCCGGGCAAGATCCAAACATCCTCTCCCAACAGATTCAAATCCCTCGTTCGCCGTGGAATTTTGCCATGTGTTGTTTTCATGGACTAGAAAGATGCCCGTGAATTGCACAGAACATCAAGATGCATTTTTTTACAAACTCCCGCATGCATGCAAGGGATAATTAATGTCCTCCTTTGCTAGTACCACGAGACAAACACCATTAATGTTGCATCGATTAGTGTTAGTGGCCTTGTATATCTACAAACTGTAATTTTGATAGTGGCCCCTTGTATATAAAAATGGAGGGAGAAAGATGAGAGATAAGGTGAGGAGGAGTGGGGCGTGGTGGTGACTGGTGGTCGGACTGGGCGGAGGCATGGGGATGGACGGCGCATTATGTCTAGGTTTGTATCTCTCTCTCACACACCCACGTAGGTGGGGGACGTGCACGAAGAGAAGAGGTGCACGCATGACGCACGTGCTCCCGTCTCTTTCCCAACCACACCTGCGCGGGTACACGGTGGAGCTCATTTCTGTACGAAAAAGGCAGCCCACGTGGTAATTTGGCATGTGTACTGGTTGTCCACTTGGTGGACGGAGGATCGTCTACCACGGGTGAACAAACAAATTGCGACTTGACGCGTTATGTTAAATTAAAAAAAGAGGCAAACCATGTGGGGCCTACCTTAGAGGCAAGGCTCTATACACTGGAGTACTTTTGATGTGTCCCGTCAACTCGCAGAACGAGGAGAAGCTTGCTTAGTACGCCGTCTCCCCCGCCCACGGGCGCGGTGGCTCGCAGGATGAGGTGAAGCTTGCTTACGAGTAGTAGTAGTACTACTACTATTGTACGCCTTTAGGCCCGCTCCCTCGCCCACGCGCGCGGTGGCTCGCAGCATGAGAAGAAAATTTTACTACTCCCTCCGTTTACTCCTCGTCCCTACTACGTACTTTTGTTAGTACTCCCTCCATTTACTTATACAAGGCCACTAAAAAAATACATTTTGCATCTATACAAGGCCACAAATAGTAATCGAGACAAAAGTTACTACTCCCTCCTTTCCAGTTTATGGCTCAATTTCACAATCTCTCCAACCAAGATAGACAGTGAGTGGTCGAATTAATTTCGTAGTTTGCACAAGTAATTAGTACGCTCGTTTTTCTCAAGAAGTTATGTTTACTGAGGCATTAATTAGAACGAATGCATGAATGACCACTAAATTTCCATGAACTTGTACATGCATTGGTTAGTTTCCTCTTGACACTGCTTGCGTCGGGTGATCTAACGCACCTCGAAATCCAACATGTAATGGTACTACTACTAGTATAGTAGAATTGAGACTTATCAAACGGAAAAACAAATGTTTTTTAGATGAGCCCTATAAACCCTTGTGGGCACGTACTCCATAAAAACAGATTTTTCCAAAACTAAGTCGCTCCCTTTCATGAATTCTGTAGTATACTCCTCCGTCGATGCTCTCTTACATGAATTTTGTACTTCCTGTCGCCGACATGTGGGACATATAGCAACCGGGTCGACGTGTCAAGCACCAAATAACAGTGCAGAACAGCATGGATGACGCACCCCACTCGTACCGGCCCGGTAGTAGTAATGAGCAATGAGACGTCAAATCACAATGCCGCACCTTCCCAGACGGAGGAAGCAACCATTATTTCACACTTCGGTTCGCCATCATCTCAAACCACGTACTAGTATTGCTTCTGCCTCAAGAGGGACACGCGCATCGCCTTGGTACATCATGACACGTGGGACCGCATGACAGGCCATGCTCCCCTGCCGATCGCTCGGTAAAATCACCTCATTTTTACTATACTTCCTCCGTATCGGTTTACTACATGGCATGCACGTCATTCTAGGTTGAGAATTTAACTGACTATATATGTGGTGAACAGTACTCTAGCCTTTTAAAAAAAGTATACTTTTGTACAGTAGTACTATCGATGGATTGCGCCATGGAGCACGAATTGAAATTAAAAAAGGTGGTACATATAGAGAGCGCTCGTCGCCAAATTATGCATATAGTACTATTAAAAAAGCTAGTACGTGCTTAATTGGGGTGCTAAATTCTATTAAAGAAATACTAGTAGTATGTACATACTGAAGAGTTAAAGTAACGAGAAGAAACATAACATAGTTCTGCTGGGGGCTCAGCACAACACACCCCTCAAATTAAACTAAGCACACCTGAAATTAAACTATGCAACTAATCCGGTAGACACTGCATTAGAAGTTTAGAACCACCATGAGCAACGACACTGCCACCTTACTCGGAGTCCTTGTCCACGTCCTCGGCTTCGTCCTTGTCCCTATTACTCTTGGCCGATACTTCTTTGCTGGAACCGCACACTTGGCTGTTGCTCTTCATCCAACCCTTGTAGATATTGAAACAAAGGTAGCCATCCATTGCAGCGTAGTGGATGTGGTCTATATCTAGTACATTCCACTGCCATGCATGACGATGAAACGTGTAATGAGGTTTCTCCAGTTTACGGTACGAAGGATGAACCATGGCTCCTGCCAGGGTCAGCATTAAAGGCTGACGAGAGGGCACCGGCCGATTCTTCTGGAGGTCAAAGGGGTTGCCTACAATGAGGCCAATCCGACCCAGGACTTCTTCGTCGTTCTTAAAGTCTACAGTAACGAATTTCACTGTTTTGTCCTTGAGGAAGTTCTTAAAATCCTGGCACTCAACGTCGGCATGGCATATGTGGTAGACCAAGCAAACGTTATGTACGCAAACCTGGATCACGGCGGACTTCTTCCTCTCTTCATCCTTTAGATCCTTCTCTCGTCCCAGGACTGTGGTGTACTCAACATCTAGCGCAGCGACCCACTCATCATCTGAGTTTTCGAACATGCGTCTGAAGCGAGAAAGGCATCCTTTCACCGTCGTGGAAGAACGGGTGTAGGTGACATCGAACTCATCACCTGTGATGGTTCTAACCTTGTACTCACCGCCGATCGTGGAGATTTGGGACGCCATGGATTTGGGAGGAGGGTTAGGATTAGTGGAACTGCCTTAATGTGAATGGACGGGACGACTAGGAGCGAACCACCGTAGTATTGAAGGACGTGCGGGGACGACTAGGAGTGAACTGCCAGCGTGCGAACGGCAGGGTAGTGGCTTTCCATTCTCCCATGACACGGGCTTCCGAGAGCCCTTGGATCTGAGATCGAACGGTTGCATGGCGTGATTCTAGACCTATGGGTGAATATCCTATCCTGGAGGGTTATTCTGCAAATTTTCAGCAACTTAGCATGCTACCGTTTGATCTCAGATCCAAGGGCTGCCAGCAGCCTGTATCGTGGTCGCGCCTACCACGACCGTCGCGTCGCTCGTGCGGTCGCGCCCTTAGAGATTTAACACGATGCGTTAGGCTATCTGATGTTGGCATGTCATACATAGTCATCACTTAGTCACTCATACTACAACAAGGTCTTGGCTATAAAGTTGGCTATAAGTGTATTTTTTTACTTCTCTCTATCTCTTTCTTCGTACTCCCTCCGTCCCATAATATAAGAACGTTTTTGACACTAGTGTAGTGCCAAAAACGTTCTTATATTATGGGACACAGGGAGTACTAGTATTTATTGCATTTGCCAAGGAGTGACCTCTTCTAATGAAATGGTGTTGCTAAGTTTGCTTCATTAAATTAGCTATAGACTCAAAATTGTCTTTTCACCTAGGTACACGTGCTTAGCACCGTTTCTTCCTTGGGTCACCAAACTAGTCTCTCTCTTCTTGATTAACTTGCCACATCAGACTTTATCCTATGTGGCAAGCTTAAGCACCTGTAGGAGCAAGTAAAAGTAAGTACAATAGTGCGCTTTACATGGCATTTTTGCATATGTGGAGGAAAGAGAGGCAAGGAAAAAGTGGAGAAGTGGGCTCTCAAGCAAGAGCCAGCCTCTACTACATGGTGGAGCATTGGGAGAGGCACCTGTATGGAGGTGGTCAGGAATCTGGGAGACTCACGCCGGTCGTAGCGCCGCAGTTAAAATGATAATGGCAAGTCAAATCACGGGGCCCCACCTGTCTAGCAGTAACTCACTGTCAAATCACACAACCCTATGTTTGTAGCAGCCTACTCCCTCGTCTTCTCGCGTCTCTGTCGAACCGACTAGGCGGAACTGCCCCGCCTACCGCGCAGGAAAAGCCTCGCCCTCGACTTTTAAATACAACTACATCCGCTTAAGAATCCAATGATATACTTTGTGTGACATAGTAACTCATATTTAGTTAGTCAAATGGATGACCTAGAACTACGTTCAGGCCCTATAAACCGAGACGCCTAAAAATAAAAAAACCGAGACGGAAGGGTAGTTCAGCACATATCTTTTTAGATTAATATAGTCGGGATTCACCAAGGAGCAAAACCAAGTGGTAGGCTGCTCCTGTTGTGTTGGCGTAGCAACTCAAGCAGGGTCAGTCCGCACATGAAATGGCGACACACTTAACAGGACCCCTTTGGCCGACATGTGGCTCATCCACCGTCTTGTTCCACGTGCGATGCACCAAATTACAGTTCGGAGCAGCGGTTGGAATTGGAGGCACCCCGGTCGTAGCGCTGCAGCAGTAGAAAGTGAGCGATGAGGGGTCAAATCACAAAGCCCCACCTTTCCCGCATTAAGCTGGACGGACGAAGCAACCATCATTTCACTCTAGGGCGCAAGAGCATAAAGAAAAGAGAAAACAATGATGCGTGCGGCAGCTACCTAGGGCACCCTAGGGTAGGGGTCTCCACTACAGATCCTTTTTTTTAGTGTCTCCACTACAAATCGGCTTCTCCCTCGTCTTCTTAAAGAAAGCCGATGATGAGTGCGGCGGTAGGGTTTGTAGGAGTACTACGGCGTGCGGGGCCACGTCATAGTAAACGGGTTCGATTCGACGCCTTAAATATGTGTGGTCCGCTTGGTTTTACGGGAACGAGGAAGCATTTTGGGTTCGGGGACCAGTGGAGATATAGTACGTACAAAAAATTGTGGACGTAGGTTCGATCGAAAGGCAATGATGCATGGGCCCTGCATTTTGATATACCCGGGGCCGCGTGAAATTTGCTACTCTACTCAAAACTAGTAAGGTACACATGTATTGAACGCATGAGATTTAGAAACCAAATTATAAATAAATACACACTATAGCATGTAAAGCTTTGAGTCATACATGCATGACGTAGATGTTCGTTTAGTTCTTATAGTTCATCTCATTCAAAATCAATTAGTTTTATAAAAATGTTAAGATTCATGGGGTTGTGCATTGTACTCCCTCCGTTCCAAAATAGATGACTCAACTTTGTACTAACTTTAGTACAAAGTTAGTGCAAAGTTGGGTCATCTATTTTGGAACGGAGGGAGTAAATCATAAAGTAAAAAACAAATAATGGCAATTCATTTAGAAAAAAATAATCAATTATGATACAGAAGATTCTAGAACAAAGGAGAAGTGCTCGTGTTTTGAGGTTTGTGCATTATGCTTAAGTTCAACCATGGAGTCTTCTAAATTTTACATGTTGCAGATCTGGTGGAATGTTGATGATATCCAACGGCCAGTAGTGCTCGGATTTGCCTATCTCTGCACTATCGGGTTAGCTTCATCTAGCGACCATCTTTCAAAGTTATTGGCACACTATATAGTTCTTGTGCCATAGTTGCATGTTTTGGAAAAAAGCTACTAGTGGGTTGTACTATCTATTTAGGAATAGAAGATGTATACATGGAAGGTTTAGGGAAAGAGATGACATGGAGCATCTCAATTCCTATGAGTAGGGATTGGAAAAGAGATGTCATTTGGTTCATATCATAGGAACTTTTCTATTGAATATACGCTAATGTTTATTTTCCTTTGAAATTAAGGGAGTACACGAATCCATTCATATGAACCAAGTGGCTCTAAAGCTATAGAAATGATATCATGTTTATTTCCTTTGAAATGTGGAGTATATGAATCTATTCCTATGAACCAATTGACTCTAAAGGAAAAAATCATATCATATAGAGTTCCTATGATATTCCTCGACACTAAAGGATGCTTGAAATTGCTATGTGTGATACGATGGTCTTTCTTTGTAGACTCCTCACCCAACTTTATAGTTGCCTCTCAAAGATGAATGAAATGATATATACATGGTATTCTACATGTGCAATTTGGTACACGGAAATTCGGTAAAAGTTTGCGAGGTTCGAATTTTCAATAAAGCTATATGCACTGCATTTCGGAACGGAGGGAGCATACGGCAGTTGCTAACACTCACATGGAAGATTTGTGTGTAGGAGGAATGGCTGTTCTGTTAAATGACATGGCAAAACTAACACTGTCGGATGCTGATCTAACGGTTCTTACAACGTTCGTCAGGAAAAGGCTTGTGGCGAATGTTTGTCGGATAATGATTTACGGACACATGCATTGCATTGATACGTGCCCCCCTCTCTCTCACCCACACGCACCCTCACGAGTCACGACTCTCCCGAGTCCTCTCGCAGACTCGCACGTCGCACCCACCGTCTATCTGTAGGTAGACGTCGCACACATATGTGCTCTTCACACCCTACCCTCAGAACTTCGAAAAAACAAAAGACGGCGCGCACATTTTATTTTAGCTCACACTCACACACTTATACTATTACTCTTGCGGAGAACGTTCTTTGGGCATAGTATATTATACTCTCACGAAGAGAAGCGGTACACGCACACACTAGTTCTCTCACACCCACTCACAGGTACACGTATGAGCGCATTTTTTTGAAGCTGGTACAACAAAATCACTCCACTATATATAAAAGCAGGAGCCTTAGCGCTTGCTTTACTAGGGTTCCTCTCATTCACTCTCTCATGCTCTCCAAATCTAAGCAACACATAGGTGGCCACACTCTCTCTCAGCTCACGGCTGGTCACAAATCCGGCCGGACAACCTCGACCGGGGCAGGGGTGTAGGTGCATCGTTCACGCTGTCGTAGGCGGCGAGGGAGGATACCAACGGCTGCCCGCGCGTCCCGATCGGCGGCCGTGTCGTTCTCTCCAAGAGAGCGCCGGCTCGGGAGGGCCTCCGACCCCTTCTTCCTCCCTGCGGTATTGTGGCCAAGATGCAGCCTCCCGACGCCGTCTTTGCCACATGCCGACGACCCTCAGGTATATATTCCTTCGAAACCTGCCTTGCTCTACTGCCCCAGCTCCCTTCATGTGGATCCTTTTCTACTTCCGTCCGTTGTTCCAAAGCCAGCTAGACTTCTACTATTATTATAAGTAAAGCTAGTTCATACAGTCGACTCAAAGCGTTGGTTCAAACAGGGAAGAAAGTGGGAAAGTTGTAGCATGAATCTAGGACTTGGTTCTAAGAGGAAACGGGGGAAAGTAGTAATATCTGTCACTGTTTAAATAACCGTATTTCTTATTTGTGCAAACAGGGATGTCTGTCTCCATATCGTTTCGGGATGTCTATCTCCGTATCGTTTCTATCTGCGCAATCAAAAGCACACAAATCAGTTTTAGTACAACTGCGCAAAATGAGATGGCTATCCCTCGCTGCCGTCGTCTAACCTCCCGTCTTCAAGGTATCCCTACATTGGTAGTAACTAAGGTAGAATGACCAACGCAATCTAAAATAAGCTGATTCATACGTTTTACTTCCTGATTGCAGTGCAGGGACGAGCGAAAACAACTGCATCCTAGTCCGGAATGCAGTTTCTACCAGTTCATCCATGGACCAAGGACTAGCTGGCACGGCTGCACGGCGGTTTTTTGGACAGGTGCGCGGACAAGAGGCATTGTGGTCTGCTTATTTCTGCAAATAGCGGTGCTTAAATTTAGTGGAATGCACAAGCATTTCAGCTGGTCAGTACACTGCATGGTTTAGTTCAGCATTCCAGCTGAGACCACAATTATAATTGGTTATTCTGGAATGAGAGAACCTAACCCTGAATGGTGGCAACAAGAAAAAACCAGAGTGAACTCCAGGAAATTTAAGCCTGTCGGGAGGCCCTTTGCTCAGAGAGAAAGCCTTACTTGTTTTTTCCTGATTTGTAAACCTTCTCACAACTTTGTCTTTTGCTGTGAACTAGTATATGTTTGTTATGTTCTATGAATCATTGAGATGTATAAAATTGCTTAACTTATGCTTTTCAAGTTTTTTATGAAGACGAGTTTAATGTGAGTGTTCCACATGAGCGCTGGACTAGCGTGTGAACGTTTGGAATTTATTACATTGTGGCCTCAATTAACTGCATGAGCCACTGTAACAAGATACATAGTTGCTTATATGTCAGACAGCAGATTGTTGATTGTTAGTTGGTCGATAGCCTAGTGTTGAAGCGAGCTGAGCAAATGTGCCGTGTTTTGCACAACTGCTTACAAGTGGGGTAGCACCAATAGTGTTTACAAGTACTTATGTATACATCGGCGCACGGTTCTCGAACGAGTGCTCTATTTCATCAAAACACACAGTGCTCGTATGATAAACCGTGATAACTTATGTCTTACCATACCATATTCATGAAAAAACTAGTGAGGACGCATCTGTTTCGGCAACAATTACGATGGTTCTCACATGATTCACGGGCACACAAAAGTAGCAGCAGTTCCCATAGACGGATTCAAACAGAGTACTAGCCCAGAGGGGTCGATAACAGGCAAGGTTCGGATAATTAGACACAATCCAAACTACTATTAAACACTAGCTGGGGCAACTATTTCATGCCTCGATCTAATTTGGGCTGGACACAAGACGGACCTTGCCATGAACATCATCGAGGATGTCCCGCAGCAGCTCAATCCTGTGAAACTTCATGAAGACAACCTTGTGGCCTTGCCACTGATAAACTTGTTTGTGGAGGCATGCCGCGTCATCTTCATGCATAAGCTTGACAAGAACAGTATTCCTCACAAACGAAGGAGTAGCTTTCAACTTCTTGTGCTTCAGTACACCCTGGACAACATGCCTGACAACAGTGAGGCTGGAATACAACTCTTCATTGGTATAACCGTAAAATGGCTTCCAGGATCCAACAGCCTAAGAACTCTATTTTCCCAGTGCGTATATTCAGGTCGTCCGCCTCATAGCGAGTGACATTTACAACCACACAATCCTTGTCTGCATCAGTGCTCTACTTGAAACAGAAACAAATTATGAATTACTTTTCAGTATAAGAAACACAAGTTATTTAAACCACTATGTATAGCATGGCATCGAAGCTAATAAAATTTTGCATTATTAATCACCACATACTTCCTTTTCTAAAAAAATCACCACATACTTAGATGAAAAACCACAATCGAGATCGGCAAAGAAGGAAATCACCTTGGGCAGCTCAGCGGGGGGGGGGGACACATCCTCGAAGGAGGAAAACTGCTCCTGCAGTGCCACGGGGGCTGTAACCTCAAACGGGGCATTGACCATCTCAGTATCCAGGGTCGCCTCAGTGGTTGCCTCCATCTTCTTGGAGCTCTCTGTCTCGTGGGGATCAGCCTTCCGCGTCTGCTCCAATATCGGCAGATCTTTGCCTGGTTCTCCTTGGTCCATCATGAAACTGATGAATACGAGGAGACCACTGAAAGGAAAACACAATCACAATGACAATGAAACAAAAAAGAGAGTGAGGATCGGTTACTGCTTTGCAAAAGCTCTTTTTTTCTCTGAACGAAAATATACCAACATCACGGATCCGCTTACCTTCCCTTCGTTCGGAGAGAAGAACAGTGGCAGATGCAAGTGTTGCCTTTCTTGAAGACGGTGAGGGAGAAGGGGATTCAGCGAAGAGTGAAATGATGGTTGCTTCATCCGTCAAACTTAGACTGCGGGGAGGTGGGGTTTTGTGATACGATGGCTCGTTACTGCCGTGCTACGACCGGGGTGACTCTCTGCCTTTATACTGCCTTCTGATTTGGTGGATGGCATTTGGGCCCGCGCGCTGCATGGACCGCATGTCGGTGAACAAAAGTTTAACGGCATTCGGTAGAGGGAGACGTTTCAGTGACCTAGGAGGAGCCAGAAGTGGTAGAGTGTCTCCACTGTACTAGTAGTAATTGTTTTTCTGGGTAGCTGTAGAGTGTCTCCACTGTACTAGTAGTAATTGTTTCTCGGGGCCCAAGACAAAACAGCCCATCCACACTAGTAAATAGTAAAATCAATTCAAAAGCCCATATATTTACTGAATGAGAGGCGCTACCCACACCCAGCACACCGCCCCCCCTGAAAAAAACCTGGGTGCTCTTCTTCCTCCTCGCTCCCACCCACCTCACGTCAGCTCGCTCCACTCGTACCCCCAAATTCCTCACCTCACTCCTACAGAAAACCCCAGCTCCCCTTCTTCCTCACTCCTACAGAAAACCCCCAGCTCCCCTTCTTCTTCGCTCGCACTACAACTAGGCTCGTCATTCGTTACTCTGCTCAAATCCATGAGCGCGACGCGACGCCCTCGAGGAAAATGGAGTCGGCTGACCCCAGCACCAAGAAGATGAGGCTCCCGCCAGCGGCGACGCCTGTTGTAGATCCCGCACCCGGCAGCGCGGGGAGAAGCGGCGACCCCGCCCCCACCGGATCCCAGGAACCCGTAGAATCTCGGGTGGACTGCATCAACGATCTCCCGGACTCCATCCTTGGGGAGATCATCTCGCTTCTCCCCACCAAGGAAAACTCCGACAGCACGACGGCATGGTAGTGATAGAGCTCGTGGTTCTCCGGCAGGGCTTCGCCAAGCACTACGGAGGAGGATGAGGTGTTGGAGGAGGGAGAGGGTTGCGCCAGGGGAAGGGTGCAGCTGCCCTCTCTCTCCCTCACTATATATAGGGGGAAGGGAGGAGGGGGGCGCCCTAGGGTTCCCTAGGGGAGGGGCGGCGGCCACAGGGGAAACCCTAGATGGGTTTGGGCGCCCCCACCCCCTAGGAAACTTGCCCCCCAAGCCGGGAGGGGCGGCTGCCCTAGGGGTGGCGCCCCCACCTCTCCTGGTTACGTGAGATGGGGTGGGAGGGGCGCTCAGCCCCTTAGTGGGCTGATGTGCCCTCTCCCCTTGGCCCATAAGGCCCCCCAACACTTGCCGGGGCCTCCGAAACCCCTTTCGGACACGCTGGTCATCACCTGGTAACCCCGGAACAATTCCGGACTCCAATACCCTTCGTCCAATATACTGATCTTCACCTCCAGACCATTCCGGAGCTCCTCGTCATGTCCGGGATCTCATCCGGGACTCCGAACAACCTTCGGTAACCACATACTATTTCCCATAACAACTCTAGAGTCACCAAACCTTAAGTGTGTAGACCCTATGGGTTCGGGAACCATGCAGACATGACCGAGACAACTCTCCGGCCAATAACCAACAGCGGGATCTGGATACCCATGTTGGCTCCCACATGTTCCACGATGATCTCATCGGATGAACCACGATGTCGAGGATTCAATCAATCCCGTATACAATTCCCTTTGTCCAGCGGTATTGTACTTGCCTGAGATTCGATCGTCGGTATCCGATACCTTGTTCAATCTCGTTACCGGCAAGTCTCTTTACTCGTTCCGTAACACATCATCCCGTGATCAACTCCTTGGTCATATTGTGCACATTATGATGATGTCCTACCGAGTGGGCCCAGAGATACCTCTTCGTCACACGGAGTGACAAATCCCAGTCTCGATTCGTGCCAACCCAACAGACACTTTCGGAGATACCCGTAGTGTACCTTTATAGCCACCCAGTTACGTTGTGACATTTGGTACACCCAAAGCATTCCTATGGTATCCGGGAGTTGCACAATCTCATGGTCTAAGGAAATGATACTTGACATTAGAAAAGCTTTAGCATACGAACTACACGATCTTTGTGCTAGGCTTAGGATTGGGTCTTGTCCATCACATCATTCTCCCAATGATGTGATCCCGTTATCAACGACATCCAATGTCCATGGTCAGGAAACCGTAACCATCTATTGATCAACGAGCTAGTCAACTAGAGGCTTACTAGGGACATGGTGTTGTCTGTGTATCCACACATGTATCTGAGTTTCCTATCAATACAATTCTAGCATGGATAATAAACGATTATCATGAACAAGGAAATATAATAATAACTAATTTATTATTGCCTCTAGGGCATATTTCCAACAGTCTCCCACTTGCACTAGAGTCAATAATCTAGTTCACATCGCCATGTGATTAACACTCACAGGTCACATCGCCATGTGACCAACATCCAAAGAGTTTACTAGAGTCAATAATATAGTTCACATCACTATGTGATTAACACTCAATGAGTTCTGGGTTTGATCATGTTATGCTTGTGAGAGAGGTTTTAGTCAACGGGTCTGCAACATTCAGATCCGTATGTACTTCGCAAATTTCTATGTCATCTTGTAGATGCCGCTACTACGCTATATTTGGAGCCATTTCAAATAACTTTTCTACTATACGAATCCGGTTTACTCTACTCAGAGCTATTCGAATGGGTGTTAAGATTGCATCGATGTAACTCTTTACGTCGAATTCTTTATCACCTCCATAACCGAGAAACATATCCTTATTCCTCTAAGGATAATTTTGACCGCTATCTGGTGATCCAGTCCTAGATCACCTTTGTACCCTCTTGCCAGACACATGGCAAGGCACACATCAGGTGCGGTACTCAGCATGGCATACCGTATAGAGCCTATGACAAAAGCATAGGGGACGACTTTCGTCCTTCCTCTTTCTTCTGTCGTGGTTGAGCTTTAAGTCTTAACTTCATACCTTACAACTCAGGCAAGAACTCCTTCTTTGACTGATCCATCTTGAAAGCTGTGATAGCCTGGCTTATTAGGGATGATAGACTACTCATATCAATAAGGAATTCCTTCTTTTCCGGGAGCCCATTCGGACAGAACTCCAAAGTTAAGCGTGCTCAGCTTGGAGTAGTGTCAGGATGGGTGACCGACTGGGAAGTTGCTCCCGGGTGCGCACGAGTGAGGACAAAGTGCGCAGAAAAGACTAGTATTAATCTGTGGGGCCAGTCTAGATCCCGCCAGGAGTAACGACCACCGGCGGGTGTGTCCGGGGCGTTACAAGTTGGTATCAGAGCCGACCCTCGCGGTTACATGGATGGTTGCGGACAGGTGCGTGGTCATGTTGTTCATGACGTTTGTGACCCGTCGTGGCACCCGACATGGCACATGTACCGGACTGGAAGCACAGACGTTTGTGCCAAGAGGGAACGTTACTGTGGCCCGACGAGGACATCGGTTCCTCTGAGTGGGGGTGTATGTGATAGCCTGGCTTATTAGGGATGATAGACTACTCATATCAATAAGGAATTCCTTCTTTTCCGGGAGCCCATTCGGACAGAACTCCAAAGTTAAGCGTGCTCAGCTTGGAGTAGTGTCAGGATGGGTGACCGACCGGGAAGTTGCTCCCGGGTGCGCACCAGTGAGGACAAAGTGCGCAGAAAAGACTAGTATTGATCTGTGGGGCCAGTCTAGATCCCGCCAGGAGTAACGACCACCGGCGGGTGTGTCCGGGGCGTTACAAAAGCCTTCAAGATCATGTCAAGGTATGTGCTCATTTGAAAGTACCATTAAGCGTTTTGATCTTATCCTTATAGATCTTGATGCTCAATGTTCAAGTAGCTTAATCCAGGTTTTCCATTGAAAAACACTTTTCAAATAACCCTATATGCTTTCCAGAAATTCTACATCATTTCTAATCAACAATATGTCAACAACATATAATCATCAGAAATTCTATAGTGCTCCCACTCACTTCTTTGGAAATACAAGTTTCTCATAAACTTTGTATAAACCCAAAATCTTTGATCATCTCATCAAACCGTACATTCCAACTCCGAGATGCATACTCTAGTCCTTAGAAGGGTTGCTGGAGCTTTGCATACTTGTTAGCATCTTTCAGGATTGTCAAAAGCTTCTGGTTGTATCACATACAACCTTTCCTCAAGGAAATCGTCGAGGAAACAATGTTTTGACATCCTATCTGCAAGATTTCATAAATAATGCAGTAATTGCTAATATAATTCCAACAAACTCTTAGCATCGCTACGAGTGAGAAAGTCTCATCGTAGTCAACTCCTTGAACTTGTCGGAAACCATCTTAACGACAAGTCGAGCTTTCTTAATGGTGATACTTACCATCATTGTCCGCCTTCCTTTTAGAATCCATATGTACCCAACAGCCTTACGACCATCAAGTAGTTCTTCCAAAGTCTACACTTTGTTTTCGTACATGGATCCTCTCTCAGATTTTATGGCCTCGAGCCATTTTTCGGAATCCGGGCCCACCATCGCTTCTCCATAGCTCGTAGGTTCATTGTTGTCTAGCAACATGACTTCCAAGACAGGATTACATACCACTCTGAAGTAGTATGCATCCTTGTCGTCCTACGAGGTTTGGTAGTGACTTGATCCGAAGTTTCATGATCACTATCATAAGCTTCCACTTCAATTGGTGTAGGTGCCACAGGAACAACTCCCTGTGCCCTGCTACACACTAGTTGAAGTGACGGTTCAAAAACCTCATCAAGTCTCCACCATCCTCCCACTCAGTTCTTTTGAGAGAAACTTTTCCTCGAGAAAGGACCCGATTCGAGAAACAATCCCTATTGCTTTCGGATATGAGACGGGAGGTATACCCAACTGTTTTGGGTGTCCTATGAAGATGCATTTATCCGCTTTGGGTTCGAGCTTATCAGCCTGAAACTTTTTCACATAAGCGTCGCAGCCCCAAACTTTTATGAAATGATAGCTTAGGTTTCTCTAAACCATAGTTCATACGGTGTCGACTCAAACGGAATTGCGTGGTGCCCTATTTAAAGTGAATGTGGTTGTCTCTAATGCCTAACCCATAAACTATAGTGGTAATTCGATAAGAGACATCATGGTATGCACCATATCCAATAGGGCGCAGTTATGATGTTCGGACACACCATAACACTATGGTGTTCCAGGCGGTATTAGTTGTGAAACAATTTCCACAATGTCTTAACTGTGTGCCAAACTCGTAATTCAGATATTCATCTCTATGATCATATCATAGATATTTTATCCTCTTGTCACGATGATCTTTCAACTTCACCCTGAAATTCCTTGAACCTTTCAATAATTCAGACTCGTGATTCATCAAGTAAATATACTTAGCATCTACTCAAATCATCTATGAAGTAAGAACATAACGATATCCACTACATGCCTCAGCACTCATTGGACTGCACACATCAAGATGTATTACTTCCAACAAGTTGCTTTCTTGTTCCATCTCACTGAAAACGAGGCCTTTCAGTCATCTTGCCCATGCGGTATAATTTGCATGTCTCAAGTGATTCAAAATCAAGTGAGCCCAAACGATCCATCTGTATGGAATTTCTTCATGCATATATACCAATAGGCATGGTTCGCATGTCTCAATTGATTCAAAATCAAGTGAGTCCAAAGATCCATCAACATGGAGCTTCTTCATGCGTTTTATACCGTTATGACTCAAATTGCAGTGCCACAAGTATGTGGTAATATCATTACTATCTTATATCTTTTGGCATGAACATGTGTATCACTAAGATCGGGATTCAATAAACCATTCATTTCAGGTGCAAGACCATTGAAGGTATTATCCAAATGAACAGAGTAACCATTATTCTCCTTAAATGAATAACCGTATTGCGATAGACATAATCCAATCATGTCTATGCTCAATGCAAACACTAAATAACAATTATTTAGGTTTAACACCAATCCCGGTGGTAGACGGAGTGTGCGATGTTTGATCACATCAACCTTGGAAACTCTTCCAACACCTATCGTCGTCTCACCTTTGGCTAGTCTCCGTTTATTCTGTAGCCTTTTATTTCGAGTTACTAACACTTAGCAACCGAACCAGTATCTAATACCCTGGTGCTACTAGGAGTACTAGTAAAGTACACATATAATGTATGTCCAATACATACTTCTGCCAACCTTGTTAGCCTTCTCATCTACCAAGTATCTAGGGTGGTTCCGCTTCAGTGATCGTTCCCCTTATTACAGAAGCACTTAGTCTCGGGCTTGGGTTCAACTTTGGGTTTCTTCACTAGAGCAGCAACTGGTTTGTCGTTTCGTGAAGTATCTCTTTCTTGCCCTTGCCCTTCTTGAAACTAGTGGTTTTACTAACCATCAACAATTGATGCTCCTATTTGATTTCTACTTTCGCGGTGTCGCAAATAGCTCAAGGATCATATCTATCCCTGATATGTTATAGTTCATCACGAAGCTCTAGTAGCTTGGTGACAGTGACTTTGGAGAACCATCACTATCTCATCTGGAAGATTAACTCCCACTCGATTCAAGCGATTGTAGTACTCATACAATCTGAGCACATGCTCAACGATTGAGCTTTTCTCCTTAGTTTGCAGGCTTAGGAAACTTGTCAGAGGTCTCATACCTCTTGACGTGGGCACTAGCCTGAAATCCCAATTTCAGTCCTTGGAACATCTCATAGGTTCTGCGATGTTTCAGAAACGTCTTTGGTGCCACAATTCTACACCATTTAGTATTACGCACTGAACTATCATGTAGTCATCAAAACATGTATGTCAGATGTTTGCAACATCCACAACTGACACTTGAGGTTCAGCTCACTGAGCGGTGCATTAAGGACATAAACCTTCTACGCAGCAATGAGGACAATCCTCAGTTTACGGACCCAGTCCGCATAATTGCTACCATCAACTTTCAACTAAATTTTCTCTAGGATCATATCTAAAACCAGTAGAACTAAAGCATAAGCTACGACATAATTTACAAAGTCCTTTTGACTATGTTCATGATAATTAAGTTCATCTGATTATTTAATGAACTCCCACTCAGATAGACATCCCTCTAGTCATCTAAGTGATACATGATCCGAGTCAACTAGGTCGTGTCCGATCATCACGTGAGACGGACTAGTCATCATCGGTGAACATCTTCATGTTGATCGTATCTTCTATACGACTCATGTTCGACCTTTCGGTCTTTCGTGTTCCGAGGCCATGTCTGTACATGCTAGGCTCATCAAGTCAACCTAAGTGTACTGTGTGTGTAAATCTGGCTTACACCCGTTGTATTCGAATGTTAGAATCTATCACACCCGATCATCACGTGGTGCTTCGAAACAACGAACCTTCGCAACGGTGCACAGTTAGGGGGAACACTTTTCTTGACATTATTGCGAGGGATCATCTTATTTAAGCTACCGTCATTCTAAGCAAATAAGATGTAAAACATGATAAACATCACATGCAATCAAATAGTGACATGATATGGCCAATATCATTTTGCTCCTTTTGATCTCCATCTTCGGGGCGCCATGATCATCATCATCACCGGCATGACACCATGATCTCCATCATCGTGTCTTCGTGAAGTTGTCTCGCCAACTATTACTTCTACTACTATGGCTAACGGTTAGCAATAAAGTAAAGTAATTACATGACGTTTATGTTGACACGCAGGTCATAAATAAATTAAGACAACTCCTATGGCTCCTGCCGGTTGTCATACTCATCGATATGCAAGTTGTGATTCCTATTACAAGAACATGATCAATCTCATACATCACATATATCATTCATCACATCCTTTTTGGCCATATCACATCACACGGCATATGCTGCAAAAACAAGTTAGACGTCCTCTAATTGTTGTTGCAAATTTTTATGTGGCTGCTATAGGTTTCTTAGTAAGAACGTTTCTTACCTACGCCAAAACCACAACGTGATATGCCAATTTCTATTTACCCTTCATAAGGACCCTTTTCATCGAATCCGATCCGACTAAAGTGGGAGAGACAGACCGCTAGCCACCTTATGCAACAGTGCATGTCAGTCGGTGGAACCTGTCTCACGTAAGAGTACGTGTAAGGTCGGTCCGGGCCGCTTCATCCCATGATGCCGCCGACTCAAGATAAGACTAGTAACGGCAAGTAAATTGACAATATCAATGCCCACAACTGCTTTGTGTTCTACTCGTGCATAGAAACTACGCATAGACCTAGCTCTGATACCATTGTTGGGGATCGTAGCAGAAATTGAAAATTTTCTACGCATCACCAAGATCAATCTATGAAGTATTCCAGCAACGAGGGAAGGAGAGTGCATCTACATACCCTTGTAGATCGCTAAGCGGAAGCGTTCAAGAGAACAGGGTTGGTGGAGTCGTACTCGCCGTGATCCAAATCACCGATGATCGTAGCGCCGAACGGACGGCACCTCCGCGTTCAACACACGTATGGAACGGAGACGTCTCCTCCTTCTTGATCCATCAAGGGGAGAGGAGAAGTTGAGGGAAAACTCCGACAGCACGATGGAATGGTGGTGATAGAGCTCGTGGTTCTCCGGCAGGGCTTCGCCAAGCACTACGGAGGAGGATGAGGTGTTGGAGGAGGGAGAGGGTTGCGCCAGGGGAAGGGTGCAGCTGCCCTCTCTCTCCCTCACTATATATAGGGGGAAGGGAGGAGCGGGAGGCGCCCTAGGGTTCCCTAGGGGAGGGGCAGCGGCCACAGGGGAAACCCTAGATGGGTTTGGGCGCCCCCACCCCCTAGGAAACTTGCCCCCCAAGCCGGGAGGGGCGGCTGCCCTAGGGGTGGCGCCCCCACCTCTCCTGGTTACGTGAGATGGGGTGGGAGGGGCGCTCAGCCCCTTAGTGGGCTGATGTGCCCTCTCCCCTTGGCCCATAAGGCCCCCCAACGCTTGCCGGGGCCTCCGAAACCCCTTTCGGACACGCTGGTCATCACCTGGTAACCCCGGAACAATTCCGGACTCCAATACCCTTCGTCCAATATACCGATCTTCACCTCCAGACCATTCCGGAGCTCCTCGTCATGTCCGAGATCTCATCCGGGACTCCGAACAACCTTCGGTAACCACATACTATTTTCCATAACAACTCTAGCGTCACCGAACCTTAAGTGTGTAGACCGTACGGGTTCGGGAACCATGCAGACATGACCGAGACAACTCTCCGGCCAATAACCAACAGCGGGATCTGGATACCCATGTTGGCTCCCACATGTTCCACGATGATCTCATCGGATGAACCATGATGTCGAGGATTCAATCAATCCCGTATACAATTCCCTTTGTCCAGCGGTATTGTACTTGCCCGAGATTCGATCGGCAGTATCCGATACCTTGTTCAATCTCGTTACCGACAAGTCTCTTTACTCGTTCCATAACACATCATCCCGTGATCAACTCCTTGGTCATATTGTGCACATTATGATGATGTCCTACCGAGTGGGCCCAGAGATACCTCTCCGTCACACGGAGTGACAAATCCCAGTCTCGATTCGTGCCAACCCAACAGACACTTTCGGAGATACCCGTAGTGTACCTTTATAGCCACCCAGTTACGTTGTGACGTTTGGTACACCCAAAGCATTCCTACGGTATCCGGGAGTTGCACAATCTCATGGTCTAAGGAAATGATACTTGACATTAGAAAAGCTTTAGCATACGAACTACACGATCTTTGTGCTAGGCTTAGGATTGGGTCTTGTCCATCACATCATTCTCCCAATGATGTGATCCCATTATCAACGACATCCAATGTCCATGGTCAGGAAACCGTAACCATCTATTGATCAACGAGCTAGTCAACTAGAGGCTTACTAGGGACATGGTGTTGTCTATGTATCCACACATGTATCTGAGTTTCCTATCAATACAATTCTAGCATGGATAATAAACGATTATCATGAACAAGGAAATATAATAATAACTAATTTATTATTGCCTCTAGGGCATATTTCCAACACCGATGTCCATCTCGCAGTTTTCGTCCTCTCTCCACACCGCCACCTTTGCGCAGTGCTACCTACCAGACAATCTGGTACTAAACCTTCGACTCCCATTTATCAAGAAACTTTCACTTGTGTGGGTGCTTGATGCTTGTTTTCAAAGTTAGAATCGGTTGTCTCCAAATAAAGTCGCCTAACCTTGTAAGAATTGGAATTTCTTTTGACGGTAGGCACCTCATCATCCAAGATGCCCCTTCACTTCAAAGGTTGATCCTTGATTCTAGTAATTCACCGTTGCAAATAACCGTCCTCTCTGCGCCTAAACTGGAGACCTTGGGTGTCATACATGATCTCTGTGCTCATTTCAATATGGTGTTTGGCTCCACAGTTCTTCAGGTACTTTATATTATCATCTACACTTGTAACCATAAGCTGCATTTTAAATTTCTGCGCATAATTTATATATCATCTTGGAGTACACATTTTGTACTAATATTATGTTCTATGCTCAATGAAGAGTTTCTCCATGGATGGCCTATCAATGGTGCTGGATTATGTTCTATCCAAATGAATCTCATGGTTTCAAAGAAAGTTATAACCAATCGGTGGATTCGTAAGCATCGGGATTTTCTCACTTCTCATGAGATTCGATTGAAGACAATAACACTAGAACGATATGTAGCCAACCGTGCAAACACAAGATTTGTCACATTCTTCCTGCTGAATGTGAGGTTACTATTGTCCATCAGGCTTAAGTTTATCAGCAGCATGGTTTTGACGGATGGGTATGTTGAAGAGCAAACAAAGGAGTTTCAGGTGGGCAAAAGAGCTTCTGAACGCGCCGGGCTTCTATTTACATCATATTGTGGTCATAATCCAATAAATTTTACGACCCAGGATGTTCATTCTATGGACCTGACCGATCCATTTGACTGTGACTGCCGAAAACAGTGCTGGAGTTAGATGTTGTTGCCCTTTTCAATCTGGTTTTTTGTAAACCTGATGAACAATTAACCCTCGTGCTTTTGTACAGTTTGTAAGCTGGAGTTAGATGTTCCTGCCCTTTTCAACTTGGTTGTGACTGTCATATTTTCTTTGAAACAAGGCAAATGGCTTGCCATTCGTTTAACTTAGAGTGAAATATTGTAACAAATCCAAACCAAGGGAAATAACATCACTCTCGCCGGCTGCTTGAGCTCACTATGCATTACAGAAGCCAAGTGATTAGCCCCCACCAGCACCCAGAAACTTATTCCGAACTAGCACATCAAATGGGCTGTAAATTTTCATAGGAAAGGCTGCATGACCGTGCAGATTTGGATTCTGACATTTGGGACCCGCGAGGAAATAGCCTATCCAAGGTGGTATCGACTTACTAGCCAGTCAACAAACGATTCTGCCTACCAGCCGTTGGATTGACATCCAACATCTGTCGTGTATCTTCTATCTCTTGTCTTCTTCTTCCTCCAGCCGCCCAAACCAAACCACCCCGTCGGCTCCGCCTGCTCCCGCCTCCCATGGCTGGCTGTGCCTCCACCGCCCTACCGTATGTACCCTCCAACGTTGGCCAGTCCCTCCCTCTATTCCCCCACACGTCCTATTATTCTCCGGCGACGTCAACCCCAACACGCACCCGAACCAGTCAACCCTCGTACTCCCCTCCGCCTGCGACTGGACCGGCGCATCTTCAACGGCTCCTGTTCGTTCCGTCCGAGGCCTCGCTGTCGTCCTCCGCCTTGCGGCCTTGGTTTGCTCGCCGTGCGCGGTGCGCCGCCCTCTTGCGTTGTCAACGTCGTCAACAACCGAGAGGAACGAGATGACTGTACGTGGAGAGGATGACAGTAGGGACCCACCAGCGTCATGGCAGTACGCAAGCAAGTGTGGTTGGACATCTGGGGCTCACGCCATTGTCAACGTAGTCAATAAGCGAGAGAATTAAACTACGAGCGGCTGACACCAGGGACCCAGCAAGTCGTGCAGTTGTTATTTATACTAGTTTTAGCGACGGATCAGGGTAACAACGGGGCTGTGCGGGGGCTGTGGCCCGTCTAGCCAGGGTTTTATTTATGTTTACCACATCATGAGCCCAGTTGTGTTTTTTCTTGCTGAAAATGGCTAGCCCAATTCTATTTTTTTAAAGAAATACCCAAACAAGGCCTACTTGCTTTATCGGCCTTGCTGGGCTGCAAATCTTTCAAGACGAGGATTTTATTCGGTTTGCCCAGAAATGGGTTGTACATTTTTAAAACACATCAAACCGGGAATTAGTTTCAAAAAAATTTCATTACAAGATCTTAAGTTCCATTAATTTTTATGCGTGGACAATTATTTGGATTTTATATTTATATAAATTATTTTTCAAAATAGTTTGAATGTGCACCAATATTTCTGGATTAAAAATAGTTGGCCGCACTCAAATATGCAAAATTTGGTATACTTTTTAACCGTGGCCACTATATGGGGTGTGATGCTAACAAAAAGAAGATGGGCTCCAAAAAAATTCTTAAGAATTAGCAAATGGGTTGTACATTATTAGAAATAATGGCAGATGGGCTGTATGCTGTTTTCCACGGATTTGAGGCTGACAACGGCTGTCATGCTTCTTCAATCTCTGCTCTTCATGCTCAAGCCACTCAAACAAGCGCCGGCGGGACTGCCTGCTCCCTCCTCCCGCGGCCAGCTATGCTGCCGCGCAGGCCTCACGGCCCCACCGTACTCCCATCGCTGGCCTAGCCATCCCTCTACTCACCCACACATGCTATTATTCTCCAGCGACGGTAGACGAACCAGTAAACCCTCATACTCCTTCTCGTGGGAAACAACTGCCGAGTATTCCCTGGCTCCGTGTCGTTCCCTTCCTAGGCCTCGCGTCATCCACCGCCCTGGTGCTCTCGGCGCGGCCTAGTAAACGTGGTCAATGAACGACATACATCGGAAGTGGACTGTACGTGGAGAGGCTGACAGCTGGGTCCGTGGCCGCACGCAAGGAAATGCCTCCTTATTACGCGCAAAATAATGATTCCTCCACCTGACAGCTAGGACCCACAAGAAGGGCCTCTGTATTTCGTGAAAAAAACGTTCCCCGCGCTGACAAGTCGGACCCACCAGCTATATCTTCGCACGCAAGGAAGTGCCTCCTTATTACGCCCAAAAAAATGAATACCCCCTGCTAGCTGGGACCCACCATATTGTTGGGCTGACTTGTGGGCCTACTAAGTTGACGGGGACGGAGAGCTTTGCCAACTTAGTCAATACTCCAGTGACCGTATGATGTCCATCCAACGGCCATAGTGCTTCTTCAACCTCTAGTCTTCTTGCTCCAGTCGCCCACAGCAACGCCGGTCGTGCCGCCTGCTCCTGCCTCCCGTGGCCGGTTGTGCTACCGCGGAGGCCTCACCGCCCCCATACTACTCCCACCAGTGGCCAGGCCATCCCTCCACTCACCCACACCCCCTGTTATTCTGCGGCGACGGCAGCCTCACACCGCAGCCGAACCAGTGAACCCTCGTATTCCTCTCCGCGCGGGCTTCCACTGCCACGTCGTCCCCTTCCTAGGCCTTGCCGTCGTCCACCGCCGTGGTGCTCTCCACGCGGCGTGGTCAACATGGTCAAGGAACGACTTCCATCGGAAGAGTACTGTACGTGGAGAGGCTGACAGCTGGGTCCACGGCCACAACCCAGTTTTTTTGTGATTTGCCAAGTAAGTCGCATTGTCAGGCCTGTTGGGTTGCAAATCTTTCAAGACGAGGAGAGCTTTCATTCGGCTGGTTGAGAAAATGACCCATCAGTAATGAGAAATGGGTTGTACATTTTTAAAACACACCAAACCGGCAATTAGTTTCAAATATCTTTTTTTTTCATTTCAAGATTTTAAATTACATTAATTTTTATGCGTGGAGAGTTTGTTGGATTTTATATTGATATATATTTATTTTTAAATCAGTTTGAATGTGAGTCGAAATTTCGGGATTAAAAACAGTTCGGATCGCACCGAAATATGCAAAATTTCGTATAATTTTTTAACCGTGGCCACAATATGGGCTGTAATGCTAACAAAAATAATATGGGCTCCAAAAAAACCTTAAGAATTAGCAAATGGGCTGTAAATTATTAGAAATAATGGCAGATGGGTTGTATGCTGTTTTCCACAAATTTGAGGCTTTCCTTAAAAAAAAGGTTGACGCACAAGCACTGACTGTTGGATGTCCATCCAACGACCGTCGTGCTTCTTCAATCTCTGCTCTTCCTGCTCCAGCTGCTCAAACAAGCACCGGCGGGACTGCTTGCTCCCTCCTCCCCGCGGCCGGCTGTGCTGCCGCGCAGGCCTCACCGCCCCACCGTACTCCCATCGCTGGCCTAGCCATCCCTCTGCTCACCCACACCTATTGTTATTCTCCGGCGACGGCAGACGAACCAGTAAACCCTCGTACAGTCGTACTCCCCTCCACGTGGGAAACAACTGCCGAGTCTTCCCTGCCTCTGTGTCGTTCCCTTCCTAGGCCTCGCCGTCGTCCACCGCCGTGGTGCTCTCGGCGCGGCGTGGTCAATGTGGTCAACGACCGACTTCCATCGGAAGAGTACTGTGTGTGGAGACGCTGACAGCTGGGTCCACGGCCGCAACAAGGAAGTGCCTCCTTATTACATGCAAAATAATTATTCCTCCATCTGACAGCGGGGACCCACCGGACGGGCCACCGTATTTTGTGAAAAAAACGTTTCCCCCTTGACTGTTAGGACCCACCAGCTACACCTTCACACGCAAGGAAGTGCGTCCGGGCAAAAAAAATGATTCGCCCCCCTGACTGCTGGGACCCACCAGCTACATCTTCGCACGCAAGGAAGTGCCTGACAGTCGGGACCCACCTGGTCGAAGCGTACGTAGCGTTGTCATTCTAGTCGCGAACGTGTACGTACATATATACGGGTGGATGTAGAGGCGCACACGTGTCGCAGTAGAGGCGCGCACGTAGCATGTACACGTGCATACAGCGGCTAGGGTGCAAGAAAGAAAATACGGCCACGTACATACATACGGGCAGGGTATCGAACGCCTACTCGCGCATACGTACGACGAGGGCTCGTGTACATGGCTGGATTGGAATGGAAAAACAGCGTCGTCGTCGTGTTCATGGGGAGGCAACGGAATGCGTCGTGTTCATGGGGAGGCAACGGAATGCTTCGTGTTCATGGGGAGGCAACGGAATGCGTCGTGTTCATCAGGAGGCAACGGAACACGTGGGAGCCAACCGGCTGGGTCGGAACGGAATGCATGGTCGTGTTCATCGGGAGGGCTTGGACGGAATAGGCGATGGAAACGAGGCCTGCATACCGCAGAACGGAGGAAACGGCCTTGTGTTCGACCGGCCACGTTCGAAACAGGATCCTATTCATCGGGAGGGGTCTGGCGTACCGCAAAACAGAGGAAACGGACCTCCTTTGGTCGAAACGGGGGTCCTGTTGATCGGGAGGGGTGTGGCATACCGCAAAACGGACGAAACGGACCTGCTACGGTCAAAACAGGGGTCCTGTTGATCGGGAGGGGTGTGGCGTACCGCAAAACGGAGGAAACAGGCTTGTGTTGGAGCCCTACGGTCAAAACGGGGGTCCTGTTCATCGGGAGGGGTGTGACATACCGCAAAACGGGACTCCACGAGATACTGTTCATCTTCACCGTCGACCTCCTCCAGCCTCCACGGGCTCCTGTTCATCCAGCCTCCACCACGCGCTACTCCGCCGGCTATTGTTCAACTACCCCTCCACCGTCTACTGTTCATCCAGCCCTCCACACCACGGGGTCCTGTTCAACCACCCCTCCACGGGCACCCCTCCACCGTCTACTGTTCATCCAGCCCTCCACCACACCACGGGGTCCTGTTCATCCAAAGGCAACGCCACCGCTCACTGTTCATCCAAACCGCCCCGCAACGCTCACTGTTCATCCCAACGACCGGTTTCAGTTAGTAGCAGTAGCGAAGGAATCGCTCGATCAGGTTCAGTTAACAGTCATCGATCAATCGATCGGGTTCAGTAATGCATAGCCTGCAGTGCAATCGCTCGGGTTCAGTTAGAGCCCAACGCCTCACACGGGTTCAGTTAGAGCCAACGCCTCGCACACACGCGCGTACGTGTACGAGATAAACGTGCATCGCTTGGCCCCCGACCTCCCACCGTAACCGGGAACTCCCCGAAATTTTCCTCCCCCTCGCTTCTACCACGGTTTTTTCCATCATGGACGGCCCAAAGAATGTCATGCAGCTGCGTCTCCGGCCCGCCCAGGACGAAAAGCCCATTTTCTGTCATGATTTTTTTCATAGAAGTAGGAGCCCACAACATCTATGATGATACCAGGTTTTGTCACAATTATCGTCATAGAAGTGCCATATGTATGACAGAAAAAAAAAATGTTCGGCCCAAAATGTCACGGATGTGTCTTTTTTTTGTAGTGCATTAGAAAAGCTTTAGCAGACGAACTACACGATCTTGTGCTATGCTTAGGATTGGGTCTTGTCCATCACATCATTCTCCTAATGATGTGATCCCGTTATCAATGACATCCAATGTCCATGGTCAGGAAACCGTAACCTTCTATTGATCAACGAGCTAGTCAACTAGAGGCTCACTAGGGACATGTTGTGCTCTATGTATTCACACATGTATTACGATTTCCGATTAACACAATTATGGCATGAACAATAGACAATTATCATGAACAAGGAAATATAATAATAACCATTTTATTATTTCCTCTAGGACATATTTTCAACAGTCTCCCACTTGCACTAGAGTCAATAATATAGTTACATTGTGATGAATCAAACACCCATAGAGTTCTGGTGTTGATCATGTTTTGCTCGTGGAAGAGGTTTAGTCAACGGATCTGTGACATTGAGGTCCGTATGCACTTTACAAATATCTATGTCTCCATCTTGAACATTTTCACGAATGGAGTTGAAGTGACGCTTGATATGCCTAGTCTTCTTGTGAAAGCTGGTCTCCTTGGCCAGGGCAATAGCTCCAGTGTTGTCACAGAAGAGAGCCATCGGGCCCGACGCATTGGGAATAACTCCTAGGTCGGTAATGAACTCCTTCATCCAGATTGCTTCATGTGCTGCCTCCAAGGCTGCCATGAACTCTACTTCACATGTAGATCCTGCCACTACGCTTTGCTTGCAACTGCACCAACTGACTGCCCCACCATTCAAAATATACACGTATCCAGTTTGTGACTTGGAGTCATCTAGATCTGTGTCGAAGCTAGCATCGACGTAACCCTTTACGACGAGCTCTTCGTCACCTCCATAAACGAGAAACATATCCTTAGTCCTTTTCAGGTACTTCAGGATATTCTTGACCGTTGTCTAGTGTTCCATGTTAGGATTACTTTGGTACCTTCCTACCAAACTTACGACAAGGTTTACATCAGGTCTGATACACAGCATGGCATACATAATAGACCCTATGGCCGAGGCATAGGGGATGACACTCATCTTTTCTCTATCTTCTGTCGTGGTCGGGCATTGAGCCATGCTCAATCTCACACCTTGCAATACAGGCAAGGACCCCTTCTTGGACTGATCCATATTGAACTTCTTAAATATCTTGTCAAGGTATGTGCTTTGTTAAAGACCAATGAGGCATCATGATCTATCTCTATAGATCTTGATGCCTAATATATAAGCAGCTTCTCCAAGGTCCTTCATTGAAAAACACCTATTCAAGTAGGCCTTTATGCTTTCCAAGAGTTCTATATCATTTCCCATCAATAGTATGCCGTCCACATATAATATGAGAAAAGCTACAGAGCTCCCACTCACTTTCTTGTAAACACAGGCTTCTCCATAAATCTGCGTAAACCCAAATGCTTTGGTCATCTCATCAAAGCGAATGTTCCAACTCCGAGATGCTTGCACCAGCCCATAGATTGAGCGTTGGAGCTTGCATACCTTGTCAGCATTCTTAGGATCGACAAAACCTTCTGGCTGCATCATATACAATTCTTCCTCAAGGAAACCATTAAGGAATGCCGTTTTGACGTCCATTTGCCATATCTCATAATCATAGAATGCGGCAATTGCTAACATGATTCGGACGGACTTCAGCTTCGCTACGGGTGAGAAGGTCTCATCGTAGTCAACCCCTTGAACTTGTCGATAACTCTTAGCGACAAGCCGAGCTTTATAGATGGTCACATTTCCATCCGCGACCGTCTTCTTCTTAAAGATCCATTTATTTTCTATGGCTCGCCTATCATCGGGCAAGTCTGTCAAAGTCCATACTTTGTTTTCATACATGGATCCTATCTCGGACTTCATGGCTTCAAGCCATTTGTTGGAATCTGGGCCCGCCATCGCTTCTTCATAATTCGAAGGTTCACCGTTGTCCAACAACATTATTTCTAGGACAGGGTTGCCATACCACTCTGGTGTGGAACGTGTCCTTGTGGACCTACGAAGTTCAGTACTAACTTGATCCGAAGTTCCTTGATCATCATCATTAACTTCCTCTCTAGTCGGTGCAGGCACCACAGAAACATTTTCTTGAGTTGTGCTACTGTCCGGTTCAAGAGGCAGTAATTCATCAAGTTCTACTTTCCTCCCACTTACTTCTTTCGAGAGAAACTCTTTCTCCAGAAAGGATCGATTCTTGGCAACAAAGATCTTGCCTTCGGATATGAGGTAGAAGGTATACCCAATAGTTTCCTTAGGGTATCCTAAGAAGACGCATTTTTCCGACTTGGGTTCGAGCTTTTCAGGTTGAAGTTTCTTGACATAAGCATCCCATCCCCAAACTTTCAGAAACGACAGGTTAGGTTTTTTCCCAAACCATAATTCATATGGTGTCGTCTCAACGGATTTCGACGGAGCCCTATTTAAAGTGAATGCGGCAGTCTCTAAAGCATAACCCCAAAATGATAGCGGTAGATCGGTAAGAGACATCATAGATCGCTCCATGTCTAATAGAGTGCGATTACGACATTCGGACACACCATTGTGCTGAGGTGTTCCAGGCGGCGTGAGTTGTGAAACAATTCCACATTTCCTTAAGTGTGTGCCAAATTCGTGACTCAAATATTCCCCTCCACGATCTGATCGTAAGAACTTTATTTTCCTATCACGTTGATTCTCAACCTCACTCTGAAATTCCTTGAAGTTTTCAAAGGTCTCAAACTTGTGTTTCATTAAGTAGACATACCCATATCTACTTAACTCATCAGTCAGGGTGAGAACACAACGATAACCACCGCGAGCCTCAACACTCATTGGACCGCACACATCAGTATGTATGATTTCCAATAAGTTGGTTGCTCGCTCCATTGTTCCGGAGAACGGAGTCTTGGTCATTTTTCCCATGAGGCATGGTTCGCACGTGTCAAATGATTCATAATCAAGAGACTCCAAAAGTCCATCTGCATGGAGTTTCTTCATGTGTTTGACACCAATGTGACCAAGGCGACAGTGCCAAAAGTATGTGGGACTATCATTATCAACCTTACATCTTTTGGCATTCGCACTATGAATATGTGTAACATCACGTTCGAGATTAAATAAGAATAAACCATTGACCAGCGGGGCATGACCATAAAACATGTCTCTCATATAAATAGAACAACCATTATTCTCATATTTAAATGAGTAGCCATCTCGCATTAAGCGAGATCCAGATACAATGTTCATGCTCAAAGCTAGCACTAAATAACAATTATTGAGGTTTAAAACTAATCCCGTAGGTAAATGTAGAGGTAGCGTGCCGATGGCGATCACATCGACCTTGGAACCATTCCCGACGCGCATCGTCACCTCGTCCTTCGCCAGTCTCCGCTTATTCTGCAGCTCCTGTTTTGAGTTACAAATATGAGCAACCGCACCGGTATCAAATACCCAGGAGCTACTACGAGCGCTGGTAAGGTACACATCAATAACATGTATATCACATATACCTTTGGTATTGCCAGCCTTCTTATCCGCTAAGTACTTGAGGCAGTTCCGCTTCCGGTGACCGTTTCCCTTGCAATAAAAGCACTCAGTCTCAGGCTTGGGTCCATGCTTTGGCTTCTTCCCGGCAACTGGCTTACCGGGCGCGGCAACTCCCTTGCCGTCCTTCTAGAAGTTCTTTTTACCCTTGCCTTTCTTGAACTTAGTGGTTTTATTCACCATCAACACTTGATGTTCTTTTTTGATCTCCACCTCCGCTGATTTCAGCATTGAATATACCTCAGGAATGGTCTTTTCCATCCCTTGCATATTGAAGTTCATCACAATGCTCTTGTAGCTAGGTGGGAGCGACTGAAGGATTCTGTCAACGACCGCGTCATCCGGGAGATTAACTCCCAGCTGAGACAAGCGGTTGTGTAACCCAGACATTTTGAGTACGTGCTCGCTGACAGAACTATTCTCCTCCATCTTACAACTGTAGAACTTGTCGGAGACTTCATATCTCTCGACCCGGGCATGAGCTTGGAAAACCATTTTCAGCTCTTGGAACATCTCATATGCTCCGTGCTGCTCAAAACGCTTTTGGAGCCCCGGTTCTAAGTTGTAAAGCATGCCGCACTGAACCAGGGAGTAATCATCACTACGCGACTGCCAGGCGTTCATAACGTCTTGAGTTGCTGGGAAAACAGGTGCATCACCTAGCAGTGCTTCAAGGACATATGCTTTCTTGGCAGCTATGAGGATAATCCTCAGGTTACGGACCCAGTCCGTGTAGTTGCTACCATCGTCTTTTAGCTTGGTTTTCTCTAGGAACGCGTTGAAGTTGAGGGCAACATTAGCGTGGGCCATTTGATCTACAAGACATATTGCAAAGATTTTTAGACTATGTTCATGATAATTAAGTTCATCTAATCATTTTATTTAATGAACTCCCACTCAGACAGACATCCCTCTAGTCATCTAAATGATACATGATCGGAGTCAACTAGGTCGTGTCCGATCATCACGTGAGACGGACTAGTCATCATCGGTGAACATTTTAATGTTGATCGTATCTTCTATACGACTCATGTTTGACCTTTCGGTCTTCCGTGTTCCGAGGCCATGTCTGTACATGCTAGGCTCGTCAAGTCAACCTAAGTGTATTGCATGTGTAAATCTGGCTTACACTCGTTGTATGTGAACGTTAGAGCCTATCACACCCGATCATCACGTGGTGCTTCGGAACAACGAACCTTAGCAACGGTGCATAGTTAGGGGGAACACTTTCTTGAAATTGTTGCGAGGGATCATCTTATTAAAGCTACCGTCGTTCTAAGCAAATAAGATGCAAAAACATGATAAACATCACATGCAATCAAATAGTGACATGATATGGCCAATATCATTTTGCTCCTTTTGATCTCCATCTTCGGGGCGCCATGATCATCATCGTCACCGGCATGACACCATGATCTCCATCATCATGATCTCCATCATCGTGTCTTCATGAAGTTGTCTCGCCAACTATTACTTCTACTACTATGGCTAACGGTTAGCAATAAAGTAAAGTAATTACATGGCATTTTTTAGTGACACGCAGGTCACACAATAAATTAAGACAACTCATGTGGCTCCTGAACTCATCGACATGCAAGTCGTGATTCCCATTACAAGAACATGATCAATCTCATACATCACATATATCATTCATCACATCCTTTTGGCCATATCACATCACAAGGCATATGCTGCAAGAACAAGTTAGACGTCCTCTAATTGTTGTTGCAAGTTTTTACGTGGCTTCTATAGGTTTCTAGCAAGAACGTTTCTTACCTACGACAAAACCACAACGTGATATGCCAATTTCTATTTACCCTTCATAAGGACCCTTTTCATCGAATCCGATCCGACTAAAGTGGGAGAGACTGTCACCCTCTAGCCACCTTATGCAACTAGTGCATGTCAGTCGGTGGAACCTGTCTCACGTAAGCGTACGTGTAAGGTCGGTCCGGGCCGCTTCATCCCATGATGCCGCCGAATCAAGATAAGACTAGTAACGGCAAGTAAATTGACAAAATCGACGCCCACAACAACTTGTGTTCTACTCGTGCATAGAAACTACACATAGACCTAGCTCATGATGCCACTGTTGGGGATCGTTGCAGAAATTAAAAAAAATTACGCATCACCAAGATCAATCTTTGGAGTTTACTAGCAATGAGAGGGGAGTGCATCTTCATACCTTTGGAGATCGCTACACGGAAGCGTTACACGAACGCGGATGAGGGATTCGTACTCATAGCGATTCAGATCGCGGTTGATTCCGATCCAAGCGCCGAACAACGGCGCCTCCGCGTTCAACACACGTGCAGCCCGGTGACATCTCCCACGCCTTGATCCAGCAAGGAGAGAGGGAGAGGTTGGGGAAGACTCCGTCCAGCAGCAGCACGACGGCGTGGTGGTGTTGGAGCAACGTGGTACTCCAGCAGGGCTTCGCCATGCTTCGCGGGAGGAGGAGGAGGAGCAGGTGTTGGGGAGGGGGAGGGTTGCGCCTTGGATGTGGTGCGGCTGCCCTCCCT
Source organism: Aegilops umbellulata (assembly GCA_032464435.1). Lineage (NCBI taxonomy): Eukaryota > Viridiplantae > Streptophyta > Magnoliopsida > Poales > Poaceae > Aegilops > Aegilops umbellulata. Next base: position 326,848,387 of record CP136056.1, on the reverse strand, counting down.
CTACCCCTCTATTTATAGGGTGAAGGGGAAGGGGGACGGCCCCCTCCAGATGGATCTAGAGGGGGGCGGCGGCCAAGGGGGAGGGGGCTTGCCCCCCAAGCCAAGGGGGGCGCCCCCTTTAGGGTTCCCCCCCAACCCTAGGCGCATGGGCCATAAGGGGGATGGCGCCCAGCCCACTTAGGGGCTGGTTCCCTTCCACAAACAGCCCATAGGGCCCTCCGGGGCAGGTGGACCCCAGAACCCCTTCGGTGATCCCAGTACAATACCGATAAACCCCCGAACCCTTCCGATGACCGTATGATGACTTCCCATATACAAATCTTCACCTCCGGACCAATCCGGAACTCCTTGTGATGTCCGGGATCTCATCCGGGACTCCGAACAACATTCGGTAACCACGTTTAAACTTTCCCTATAACCCTAGCGTCATCGAACCTTAAGTGTGTAGACCCTACGGGTTCGGCAATCATGCAGACATGACCGAGACATCTCTCCGGCAATAACCAACAGGGGGATCTGGATACCCATGTTGGCTCCTGCTACCTCTTGAGCTTGCGTTGGATTTCCTTGAAGAGGAAAGGTGATGCAGCACAGTACCGTAAGTATTTCCCTCAGTTTTTGAGAACCAATGTATCAATCCAGTAGGAGGCTACGCGCGAGTCCCTCGTACCTACACAAAGCAAATAACTCCTCGCAGCCAACACGAATAGGGGTTGTCAATCCCTTATTGATCACTTACGAGAGTGAGATCTGATAGATATGATAGATAATATTTTTTGTATTTTTGGTATAAAGATGCAAAGTAAAATAAAAGGTAAAGTAAAAAAGCAAAGCAATAATAAAGCGTAGGAAGATTAATATGATGAAGATAGACCCTGGGGCCATAGATTTCACTAGTGGCTTCTCTCAAAAGCATAAGTATTCTATGGTGGGTGAACAAATTACTGTTGACCAATTGATAGAATTGAGCATAGTTATGAGAATATCTAGGTATGATCATGTATATAGGCATCACGTCCGAGACAAGTAGACCGACTCCTACCTGCATCTACTACTATTACTCCACTCATCGACCGCTATCCAGCATGCATCTAGAGTATTAAGTTAATGAAAACAGAGTAACGCCTTAAGCAAGATGACATGATGTAGAGGGATAAATTCATGCAATATGATAAAACCCCATCTTGTTATCCTCGATGGCAACAATACAATACGTGCCTTGCTGCCCCTACTGTCAGTGGGAAAGGACACCGCAAGATTGAACCCAAAGCTAAGCACTTCTCCCATTGCAAGAAAAACCAATCTAGTAGGCCAAACCAAACTGATAATTCGAAGATACTTGCAAATATAACCAATCATACATAAAAGAATTCAGAGAAGATTCAAATATTGTTCATAGATAATCTTGATCATAAACCCACAATTCATCGGTCTCAACAAACACACCGCAAAAAGAAGATTACATCGAGTAGATCTCCACGAGAGAGGGGGAGAACATTGCATTGAGATCCAAAAAGAGAGAAGAAGCCATCCAGCTACTAACTATGGACCCGAAGGTCTGAGGTAAACTACTCACACTTCATCGGAGAGGCTATGATGTTGATGTAGAAGCCCTCCATGGTGGATTCCCCTTCCAGCGGAGCTCCGGAACATGCCCCAAGATGGGATCTCGTGGATACAGAAAGTTGCAGCAGTGGAATTAGGTTTTTGGCTCCGTATCTGATCGTTTGGCGGTACGTAGGTATATATAGGAGGAAGAAGTACGTCGGTGGAGCTTCTTGGGCCCACGAGGGTGGGGGCACGCCCCCCTACCTCATGCCCACCTCGTGGCTTTCTTGACGTAGGGTCCAAGTCTCCTGGGTCATATTCGGTGAGAAAATCACGTTCCCGAAGGTTTCATTCCGTTTGGACTCCGTTTGATATTCCGTTTCTTTGAAACACTGAAATAGGGAAAAAACAGCAATACTGGGCTGGGCCTCCGGTTAATAGGTTAGTCCCAAAAATAATATAAAAGTGGAAAATAAAGCCCAATATAGTCCAAAATAGTAGATAATATAGCATGGAGCAATCAAAAATTATAGATACGTTGGAGATGTATCAGCTCCCACATGTTCCACGATGATCTTATCGGATGAACCACGATGTCGAGGATTCAATCAATCCCGTATACAATTCCCTTTTCCAATTGGTACGTTACTTGCCCAAGATTCGATCGTCGGTATCCCAATACCTCGTTCAATCTCGTTATTCGCAAGTCACTTTACTCGTTCCATAATGCATGATCCCGTGACTAACTGCTTAGACACATTGAGCTCATTATGATGATGCATTACCGAGTGGGCCCAGAGATACCTCTCCGTCATACGGAGTGACAAATCCCAGTCTCCATTCGTGCCAACCCAACAGATACTTTCGGGGATACCCGTAGTGCACCTTTATAGCCACCCAGTTACGTTGTGACGTTTGGCAGACCCAAAGTACTCCTACGGTATCCGGGAGTTGCATAATCTCATGGTCTAAGGAAAAGATACTTGACATTAGAAAAGCTTTAGCAGACGAACAAAACGATCTTGTGCTATGCTTAGGATTGGGTCTTGTCCATCACATCATTCTCCTAATGATGTGATCCTGTTATCAATGACATCAAATGTCCATGGTCAGGAAATCGTAACCATCGATTGATCAACGAGCTAGTCAACTAGAGGCTCATTAGGGACATGTTGTGGTCTATGTATTCACACAGGTATTACGATTTCCGATTAACACAATTATAGCATGAACAATAGACAATTATCATGAACAAGGAAATATAATAATAACCATTTTATTATTGCCTCTAGGGCATATTTCCAACAAACATTAGCGACAGGAACAATCTGACGGGAGTAGGGCTACCTCCACGTAGGGCGCGGCCCTGCGTCGCTAACCGTGATGGGCACCGGCATCATTGTTCTCGCCACGTCATCGTTGGGGCTGCTCTAATCGTGGTGGGTGCCATCACGCCTGCATCATTCTTCTCGCCACCCCGCGTCGTCGTCGTTGGGGCTGCTCTAACCGTGGTAGGCACCTCCGCAATGGCATCATTCTTCTCGCCACCATTGTTGCGACCGGTGTCGTCGGTGCATGTGTTGCAGCCTTGCAGGTTGCTGTCGTGGACGGTTGGCTGCTGGAGGTCGTGTTCGAGGGAGAGAACGAGCCAAAGGAGATTGGGAAAGAGAGGGCGAAGGGGAAGACAAAGAGACCATGACCGATCGCAGAGATTGTGCGGCATGTCCAGTGTGGCGCGAACCCGCGTGTACGAGTGGTCGTCGTCAAGTGCGTACTTGAGGAATACAAAGAGGGAAGGCAATCAGCTAACATGGTGCCGGAGTTCCTCCAAGATTTTGTTTTGCACAACTAGGACGGCTATAGCACTAGGCACATGCATGTGTTGCTTCTTAAGTACTCCCTCCGTTCCTAAATATAAGTCTTTTTAGAAATTTCAATACAAACTACATACGGATGTATATAGACATACTTTAGATCGTAGATTCATTCATTTTACTCCGTACGTAGTCACCTATTGTAATCTCTAAAAAGATTTACATTTAGGAACGGAGGGAGTACGTACCTTCCACCAAGCACGGGCGACCGCACGGGCAACCACACGGGCGACTCGATGCCGCCAGGCGTGTCGACGTCGGTCACCCCCGGTGATCGCCGGAAGGTGGGCGGGCGTTTTTGGGCGCTCGCGGAGGAGGATAGCGGGGATGAGGATGAAGACGGCGGGCGCTCCGGCAGCTTGACGGAATATTCACCGACTCCCTCAGATGTGATTTGTGAAGCTTTTAACCCCGGCTATGATGAGGAAGAGGTGGCGGAGATTGTGGAGGCGGTGGTCCCTCCAGAGGATCCAGTGAGGACCGGTTTGCATCCCGGAGAGAACTTGGAGTTGCTCCAGCGTGTCGTACACCGGAGGACGGCCGCGTCTGCCCCTCGGCCATGGAAGGGACCTATTCCCAAGGTAAGTCTCTCAAAGCTTACTTTTTTCGATTTAGTTCCTCCGGAAGCGTGGACGATGGTAGTGAGAAGGAAGAAGGCCGGCCGTGCGGCGGCCGGCAGGCAGCAGGCGGCGCCGATCCCGATCGCGGCTGCTAGGGCGGCGCGTTTGAATGCCTTGATTGGCGCTGCTGGGCCACCGGTGGAGACTGGGCTGTCTTCAGCTGGGTATGAGGCCCAGTGTGAAGGGGTCGCAGGTGGGCCGGTGTCCCTTGGGCTGGATACAGAGGGGTTATCAGACGAGGCGGTCATTTATGTGCGAGAGGCATGCAACGATCCGTCTAGTCCTTCTGTTCCCGTCGTGCACCGTAGGGTTTGCTGCCGTCGAGCTCCTCATCGCCGTGTAGATCGCGGAGGCCGTGCCCGTCGAATCCCACCGCTTCTCATGGCGGGTCGGGGGGGCGCGTGAAGGAGCTCGGCTGAGCCGGCCGGGTCGGCCCGTGCCGGAGTGGTGCCGCCGCCTGTCTCTGGTGGCGGTCGTAGCGTGGAGGTGCCACCGCCGGCCGCGGGTACCGGTCATGGTGTCGGTGCCCCTGGGGCAAACCGTGGCGTGCCGGTGGCGGGTCTGGGCGTGGCACCAGCTGGTGCTAACTCTTCGGCCCTTGGCCGCGGGGTTGGAGCTCCCGGTTTCTGCCCATCGGCTCCGGCCCATGTTGCTGCCGCGGGTAGGGGTGGTGCCATCCGCCCGCCAGTGCCGGCTCCTCTTCCTGCCGCGGGTCGGGCCGGTGGCCATGGTGCCCGGCCGCCAATACAGCATCCTGCGGTGTCGTCCGGGTCGTTGCTGACTGCCGGGCAAGGTGGACTGCGGCCTTCCGCGCCGGTCCTTGCTGCTACGGGAAGCGGTGCCCCTCCCCCGAGACCTCCGGTGCCTGCGACCGTGGGGCGGGGTGTCGCGCCGCCAGTGCCTCGTGCCGCGCCACCGCCTCACTATGTCGCGAGACCGGTGCAAAAGCGTTTGGGCCCATCGCAGACGCGGCTGGATGCGGGGGATGGTGGAGCTAATGGGCCTCCCAGAGGACAGTGGGAGGATGATGGTTTTGATGCTTACGGTAAAGGCCAGCACCGTGGTTCGTCGTCTACGGGAGGTGGACGCGGATACGCTTGGCAAAGTGATGGTTCTGATGAGAGACCATTCCTTGGTCCGGCGGGTGGTTTTGTCGAGGGGGCTACTGGCCCGAATAACCGGCAGAGAGGCGGATACCGTGGCCATCGTGGTGGCTATGGTGGTGGACGTGGTCGGTTCCGCAAGCCGCCCCCACCACCGGTCGTGGTTGACCATCAAGCTTCGGATATGGCTGTCGATCATGTGCAGTCGACTGAGTTGCCTAGCCAGGCGATGGAGCTTGTGACGGCTTTGGCCAATGTGGAGGTTCCTGCAACTGGAGTTGATGCCGAGGCAGGGGACAGGGTTGAGTCTGAGAGGGCGTCCAAATGGGCGCGTAAGAAAGAAAATATGTTGTGTCATCGTTGTGGTGAGAAGGGCCACTTTATTGCTGAGTGCATGGAGGAACTCTGTAGCTCGTGTGGTAAGACTGCTCATGTTATGGGGGACTGCCCGGTTATGCGTGATCAGGCTCCTGCGCTCACGATGTATGGAGTATATTGTGCCGATCTCACGTTCTTTGAGTCCCCGGTGGCGAGGGAGATCCCAGTTGAGACTCAGAGTATGACTACTGGCATTGTGAAAGCCACCCGCGAAGTGGTGTCTGAGGCTCAAATTGTGCAGAGACTTCAGGAACTGGCTCCAGGTGATTTTCAGTGGGAGCTCGTTCAGATCGAGGACAATGTCTTTAGGGTTGATTTCCCAACGGTCGACGATTTGCAGAAGTTGCTGAGTTTTGAGTTATGCAAGGTGTCTGGTACTAAGTGCATCCTGGAGTTTCACGAGTGGAAAAAGGTGGAGCCTAAGGGAAAACCGCTGACTCAGGTGTGGCTGCGGTTTTCAGGGGCCCCATCTGAGGCTTTGACCGATGCTCGAGTAGTGGCGAGTTTGGGTATGATGGTTGGTAAGACTGAGGAAGTGGACATGGCTTTCACTCGCGCACATGGGGTGGCCCGGCTCTTAGTGGGTGTTCTGGACATTGATTTTGTCCCGGACGTGGTTAACTGGTTTTACCGGGGAGAGGTGTTTCCACTTGAGATCGAGTTTGAGGATTCGGAACTGTTTGCCGATGCGGTTTCTGGGGCTGCTATGGATATGCACGAGGGGGATGGTGATGCCGGTGCTCATGGGGACCCAACTGATGAGGCGGGACGTGAGAGGGCCAATGGGTCGAGTCCAGTTGCTCAGTTGCCCGGTGATGGCTCCGGAGTAGAGCCTGCACCGGCTCCGGCGGTACCGATGAGCACGTTGTTGGAAATATGCCCTAGAGGCAATAATAAAAGGATTATTATTATATTTCCTTGTTCATGATAATTGTCTTTTATTCATGCTATAATTGTGTTATCCGGAAATCGTAATACATGTGTGAATATATAGACACCAACATGTCCCTAGTAAGCCTCTAGTTGACTAGCTCGTTGATCAACAGATAGTCATGGTTTCCTGACTATGGACATTATATGTCATTGATAACGAGATCACATCATTAGGAGAATGATGTAATGGACAAGACCCAATCCTAAGCATAGCACAAGATCGTGTAGTTCGTTTTGCTAGAGCTTTTCCAATGTCAAGTATCTTTTCCTTAGACCATGAGATCGTGTAACTCCCGGATACCGTAGGAGTGCTTTGGGTGTACCAGACGTCACAACGTTACTGGGTGACTACAAAGGTGCACTACAGGTATCTCCGAAAGTGTCTGTTGGGTTGACACGGATCGAGACTGGGATTTGTCACTCCGTATGACGGAGAGGTATCTCTGGGCCCACTCGGTAATGCATCATCATAATGAGCTCAAAGTGACCAAGTGTTTGGTCACGGGATCATGCATTACGGTACGAGTAAAGTGACTTGCCGCTAACGAGACTGAACAAGGTATTGGGATACCGAGGATCGAGTCTCGGGCAAGTAACGTATCGATTGACAAAGGGAGTTGTATATGGGGTTGCTTGAATCCTCGACATCGTGGTTCATCCGATGAGATCATCGAGGAGTATGTGGGAGCCAACATGGGTATCCAGATCCCGCTGTTGGTTATTGACCGGAGAGCCGTCTCGGTTATGTCTGCATGTCTCCCGAACCCGTAGGGTCTACACACTTAAGGTTCGGTGACGCTAGGGTTGTATGAATATGAGTATGCAGCAAACCGAATGTTGTTCGGAGTCCCGGATGAGATCCCGGACGTCACGAGGAGTTTCGGAATGGTCCGAAGGTAAAGAATTATATATAGGAAGTGCTATTTCGGCCATCGGGAAAGTTTCGGGGTCACCCGGTATAGTGGGCTGGTGCACCCCCCTTGGCCCACCCCCTGCGCCTAGGGTTGAAACCCTAGGGTGGGGGGCGCCCCACTTGCCTTGGGGGGTACTCCACCCCCCTGGCCGCCGCCCCCCCTTGGAGATTGGATCTCCAGGAGCCGACGCCCCCCCAGGGGGCCTATATAAAGGGGGGAGGGAGGGGGCAGCCGCACCCCTGAGTCTTGGCGCCTCCCTCCCCCTGCTACACCTCTTCCTCCTCCCACAGTTGCTTGGCGAAGCCCTGCCGGAGTTCTGCTGCATCCACCACCACGCCGTCGTGCTGCTGGATCATCATCAACCCCTCCTTCCCCCTTGTTGGATCAAGACGGAGGAGACGTCACGCTGACCGTACGTGTGTTGAACGCGGAGGTGCCGTCCGTTTGGCGCTAGGATCTCCGGTGATAGGATCATGACGAGAACGACTCCATCACCCACGTTCTAGTGAACGCTTCCGCTCGCGATCTACAAAGGTATGTAGATGCAATCTGAATACTCGTTGCTAGATGAACTCATAGATGGATCTTGGTGAAACCGTAGGAATATTTTTGTTTTCTGCAACGTTCCCCAACAGTGGCATCATGAGCCAGGTTTATGCGTAGTTCTCTATTGCACGAGTAGAACACAATTTGTTGTGGCCGTAGATGTTGTCAACTTTCTTGCCGCTACTAGTCTTATTTTGCTTCAGCGGTATTGTGGGATGAAGCGGCCCGGACCAACCTTACACGTACACTTACATGAGACCGGTTCCACCGACTGACATGCATTGGTTGCATAAGGTGGCTGGCGGGTGTCTGTCTCTCCCACTTTAGTTGGAGCGGATTCGACGAAAAGGGTCCTTATGAAGGGTAAATAGAAGTTGACAAATCACGTTGTGGCTTTTACGTAGGTAAGAAAACGTTCTTGCTAGAACCCTTTTGAAGCCACGTAAAACTTGCAACAACAATTAGAGGACGTCTAACTTTCTTTTTGCAGCAAGTGTTTTGTGATGTGATATGGCCAAAGTTGTGATGAATGATGAATGATATATATGTGATGTATGAGATCATGTTCTTGTAATAGGAATCACGACTTGCATGTCGATGAGTATGACAACCGGCAGGAGCCATAGGAGTTGTCTTTATTTTTGTATGACCTGCGTGTCATTGAAGAACGCCATGTAAATTACTTTACTTTATTGCTAAACGCGTTAGCCATAGAAGTAGAAGTAGTCGTTGGCGTGACAACTTCATGAAGACACGATGATGGAGATCATGATGATGGAGATCATGGTGTCATGCCGGTGACGAAGATGATCATGGAGCCCCGAAGATGGAGATCAAAGGAGCTATATGATATTGGCCATATCATGTCACTACTATATAATTGCATGTGATTTTTATTATGTTTAATACATCTTGTTAACTTAGAACGACGGTAGTAAATAAGATGATCCCTTATAACAATTTCAAGAAAGTGTTCTCCCCTAACTGTGCGCCGTTGCTAAAGTTCGTCGTTTCGAAGCACCACGTGATGATCGGGTGTGATAGATTCTTACGTTCACATACAACGGGTGTAAGACAGTTTTACACATGCAAAACACTTAGGGTTAACTTGACGAGCCTAGCATGTACAGACATGCCCTCGGAACACAGAGACCGAAAGGTCGAACATGAGTCGTATGGAAGATACGATCAACATGGAGATGTTCACCGATGATGACTAGTCCGTCTCACGTGATGATCGGACATGGCCTAGTCGACTCGGATCATGTAACACTTAGATGACTAGAGGGATGTCTAATCTGAGTGGGAGTTCATTGAAATAATTTGATTAGATGAACTTAATTATCATGAACTTAGTCTAAAACCTTTGCAAATATGTCTTGTAGATCAAATGGCCGCCGCTAATGTCAACATGAACTTCAACGCGTTCCTAGAGAAAACCAAGCTGAAAGATGATGGCAGCAACTATACGGACTGGGTCCGGAACCTGAGGGTCATCCTCATAGCTGCCAAGAAACAATATGTCCTAGAAGCACCGCTAGGTGATGCTCCCATCCCAGAGAACCTAGACGTTATGAACGCTTGGCAGGCTCATGCTGATGATTACTCCCTCGTTCAGTGCGGCATGCTTTACAGCTTAGAACCGGGGCTCCAAAAGCGTTTTGAGCAACACGGAGCATATGAGATGTTCGAAGAGCTGAAAATGGTTTTCCAAGCTCATGCCCGGGTCGAGAGATATGAAGTCTCCGACAAGTTCTACAGTTGTAAGATGGAGGAAAATAGTTCTGTCAGTGAGCACATACTCAAGATGTCTGGGTTGCACAACCGCTTGTCACAGCTGGACATTAACCTCCCAGACGAGGCGGTCATTGACAGAATCCTTCAGGCGCTCCCACCTAGCTACAAGGGCTTTGTGATGAACTACAATATGCAGGGGATGGAAAATACCATTCTTGAAGTATTTGCAATGTTGAAATCAGCAGCGGTAGAAATCAAAAAGGAACATCAAGTGTTGATGGTCAATAAAACCACCAAGTTCAAGAAAGGCAAGGGTAAGAAGAACTTCAAGAAGGACGGAAAGGATGTTGCCGCGCCCGATAAGCCAGTTGCCGGGAAGAAGTCAAAGAATGGACCCAAGCCTAAGACTGAGTGCTTTTATTGCAAGGGGAAGGGTCACTGGAAGCGGAACTGCCCGAAGTACTTAGCGGACAAGAAGGCCGGCAACACTAAAGGTATATATGATATACATGTAATTGATGTGTACCTTACCAGTACTCGTAGTAACTCCTGGGTATTTGATACCGGTGTCGTTGCTCATATTTGTAACTCACAGCAGGAGTTGCGGAATAAGAGGAGACTGGCGAAGGACGAGGTGACGATGCGCGTCGGGAATGGTTCCAAGGTCGATGTGATCGCCGTCGGCACGCTACCTCTACATTTACCTACGGGATTAGTTTTAAACCTCAATAATTGTTATTTAGTGCCAAGTTTGAGCATGAACATTGTATCTGGATCTCGTTTAATACGAGATGGCTACTCATTTAAATCCGAGAATAATGGTTGTTCTATTTATATGAGAGATATGTTTTATGGTCATGCTCCGATGGTCAATGGTTTATTCTTAATGAATCTCGAACATGATGTTACGCATATTCATAGTGTGAATACCAAAAGATGTAAAGTTGATAACGATAGTCCCACATACTTGTGGCACTGCCGCCTTGGTCACATTGGTGTCAAGCGCATGAAGAAGCTCCATGCTGATGGACTTTTAGAGTCTCTCGATTATGAATCATTTGACACATGCGAACCATGCCTCATGGGCAAAATGACCAAGCCTTCGTTCTCTGGAACAATGGAGCGAGCAACCAACTTATTGGAAATCATACATACTGATGTGTGCGGTCCAATGAGCGTTGAGGCTCGCGGAGGATATCGTTATGTTCTCACTCTCACTGATGACTTGAGTAGATATGGGTATGTCTACTTGATGAAACACAAGTCTGAGACCTTTGAAAAGTTCAAGGAATTTCAGAATGAGGTAGAGAATCAACTTGACCGAAAGATAAAGTTTCTACGATCAGATCGTGGAGGAGAATATTTAAGTCACGAATTTGGTACGCACTTAAGGAAATCTGGAATCGTTTCACAACTCACGCCGCCTGGAACACCTCAACGTAACGGTGTGTCCGAACGTCGTAATCGCACTCTATTGGATATGGTGCGATCTATGATGTCTCTTACTGATTTACCGCTATCATTTTGGGGATACACTCTAGAGACAGCTACATTCACTTTAAATAGGGCACCGTCTAAATCCGTTGAGACGACACCGTATGAATTATGGTTTGGTAAGAAACCTAAGCTGTCGTTTCTAAAAGTTTGGGGATGCGATGCTTATGTCAAGAAACTTCAACCTGAAAAGTTCGAACCCAAGTCGGAAAAATGCGTCTTCATAGGATACCCTAAGGAAACCATTGGGTATACCTTCTACCTTAGATCCGAAGGCAAGATCTTTGTTGCCAAGAACGGATCCTTTCTGGAAAAAGAGTTTCTCTCGAAAGGAGTAAGTGGGAGGAAAGTAGAACTCAATGAAGTACTACCTCTTGAACCGGGAAGTATTGCAGCTCAGGAAAATGTTCCTGTGGTGCCTACATCCACTGAAGAGAAAATTAATGATGATGATCAAGGTACTTCGAATCAAGTTGCTACTGAACTTCATAGGTCCACAAGGGCACGTTCCGCACCAGAGTGGTACGGCAACCCTGTCTTGGAAATCATGTTGTTAGACAACGGTGAACCTTTGAACTATGAAGAAGCGATGGCGGGCCCGGATTCCAACAAATGTCTTGAAGCCATGCAATCCGAGATAGGATCCATGTATGAAAACAAAGTATGGACTTTGACAGACTTGCCCGATGATCAGCGAGCGATAGAAAACAAATGGATCTTTAAGAAGAAGACGGACGCGGATGGTAATGTTACCATCTATAAAGCTCGACTTGTCGCTAAGGGTTATCGGCAAGTTCAAGGGGTTGACTACGATGAGACATTCTCTCCCGTAGCGAAGCTGAAGTCCGTCCGAATCATGTTAGCAATTGCCGCATACTATGATTATGAGATATGGCAGATGGACGTCAAAACGGCATTCCTTAACGGGCATCTTAAGGAAGAACTGTATATGATGCAGCCGGAAGGTTTTGTCGATCCTAAGAATGCTAACAAAGTATGCAAGCTCCAGCGATCCATTTATGGGCTGGTGCAAGCATCTCGGAGTTGGAACATTCGCTTTGATGAGATGATCAAAGCGTTTGGGTTTATGCAGACTTATGGAGAAGCCTGCGTTTACAAGAAAGTGACTGGGAGCTCTGTAGCATTTCTCATATTATATGTAGATGGCATACTCTTGATGGGAAATGATATAGAACTTTTGGACAGCATTAAGGACTTGAATAAGTGTTTTTCAATGAAGGACCTTGGAGAAGCTGCTTATATATTAGGCATCAAGATCTATAGAGATAGATCAAGACGCCTCATAGGTCTTTCGCAAAGCACATACCTTGATAAGATTTTGAAGAAGTTCAAAATGGATCAGTCCAAGAAAGGGTTCTTGCCTGTATTGCAAGGTGTGAGATTGAGCTCGGCTCAATGCCCGACCACGGCAAAAGATAAAGAAGAGATGAGTGTCATCCCCTATGCTTCAGCCATAGGATCTATTATGTATGCCATGCTGTGTACCAGACCTGATGTAAACCTTACCGTAAGTTTGGTAGGAAGGTACCAAAGTAATCCCGGCAAGGAACACTGGACAGCGGTCAAGAATATCCTGAAGTACCTGAAAAGGACTAAGGACATGTTTCTTGTTTATGGAGGTGACGAAGAGCTCGTCGTAAAGGGTTACGTCGACGCTAGCTTCGACACAGATCTGGATGACTCTAAGTCACAAACCGGATACGTGTATATGTTGAATGGTGGAGCAGTAAGCTGGTGCAGCTGCAAGCAGAGCGTCATGGCGGGATCTACATGTGAAGCGGAGTACATGGTAGCCTCGGAGGCAGCGCATGAAGCAATTTGGGTGAAGGAGTTCATCACCGACCTAGGAATCATACCCAATGCGTCGGGGCCGATCAAACTCTTCTGTGACAACACTGGAGCTATTGCACTTGCCAAGGAGCCCAGGTTTCACAAGAAGACCAGGCACATCAAGCGTCGCTTCAACTCCATTCGTGAAAATGTTTAAGATGGAGACATAGAAATTTGCAAAGTGCATACGGATCTGAATGTCGCAGATCCATTGACTAAACCTCTTCCACGAGCAAAACATGATCAACACCAGAACTCTATGGGTGTTCGATTCATCACAATGTAACTAGATTATTTACTCTAGTGCAAGTGGGAGACTGTTGGAAATATGCCCTAGAGGCAATAATAAAAGGATTATTATTATATTTCCTTGTTCATGATAATTGTCTTTTATTCATGCTATAATTGTGTAATCCGGAAATCGTAATACATGTGTGAATATATAGACACCAACATGTCCCTAGTAAGCCTCTAGTTGACTAGCTCGTTGATCAACAGATAGTCATGGTTTCCTGACTATGGACATTTGATGTCATTGATAATGAGATCACATCATTAGGAGAATGATGTGATGGACAAGACCCAATCTTAAGCATAGCACAAGATCGTATAGTTCGTTTTGCTAGAGCTTTTCCAATGTCAAGTATCTTTTCCTTAGACCATGAGATCGTGTAACTCCCGGATACCGTAGGAGTGCTTTGGGTGTACCAAACGTCACAATGTAACTGGGTGACTATAAAGGTGCACTACAGGTATATCCGAAAGTGTTTGTTGGGTTGACACGGATCGAGACTGGGATTTGTCACTCCGTATGACGGAGAGGGAATTGTTGGGGAACGTAGCAGAAATTTAAAATTTTCCTACGTGTCACCAAGATCTATCTATGGAGAAACTAGCAACGAGGGGAAAGAGAGTGCATCTACATACCCTTGTAGATCACTAAGCGGAAGCGTTCAAGTGAACGGGGTTGATGGAGTCGTACTCGTCGTGATCCAAATCACCGATGACCAAGTGCCAAACGGACAGCACCTCCGCGTTCAACACACGTACAGCCCGGTGACGTCTCCCATGCCTTGATCCAGCAAGGAGAGAGGGAGAGGTTGAGGAAGACTCCGTCCAGCAGTAGCACAACGGCATGGTGGTGGTGGAGGAGCATGGCAATCCTGCAGGGCTTCGCCAAGCACCGCGGGAGAGGAGGAAGGAGAGAAGCAGGGCTGCGCCAAGAGGGAGATCGAATCACATGTTGGGCAGCCCCAAAACCTCAAGTATATATAGGGGGAGGGGAGGGGCTGCGCCCCCACCTAGGTTTCCACCCCTAGGGGTGGCGGCCAGCCCTAGATCCCATCTAGGGGGCGGCCAAGGGGGGAGAGAGGGGGGGCGCACCACTAGGTGGGCCTTAAGGCCCATCTGGACCTAGGGTTTGCCCCCTCCCACTCTCCCTGCGCCTTGGGCCTTGGTGGAGGGGCGCACCAGCCCACCTGGGGCTGGTTCCCTACCGCACTTGGCCCACGCAACCTTCTGGGACTGGTGGCCCCACTTGGTGGACCCCCGGACCCCTCCGGTGGTCCCGGTACACTACCGGTGATGCCCAGAACACTTCCGGTGGCCAAAACCATACTTCCTATATATATATATATATATATATATATATATATATATATATATATATATATATATATATATATATATATATATATATATCTTTACCTCTGGACCATTTCGGAACTCCTCATGACGTCCGGCGTCTCATCCGGGACTCCGAACAACATTCGGTAACCACATACAAACTTCCTTTATAACCCTAGCGTCATCGAACCTTAAGTGTGTAGACCCTACGGGTTCGGGAGACATGCAGACATGACCGAGACGTTCTCCGGTCAAGAACCAACAGCGGGATCTGGATACCCATGTTGGCTCCCACATGTTCCACGATGATCTCATCGGATGAACCACGATGTCAAGGACTTAATCAATCCTGTATACAATTCCCTTTGTCTATCGGTACGATACTTGCCCGAGATTCGATCGTCGATATCACGATACCTTGTTCAATCTCATTACTGGCAAGTCTATTTTACTCGTTCCGCAACACATCATCCCGTGATCAACTCCTTGATCACATTGTGCACATTATGATGATGTCCTACCGAGTGGGCCCAGAGATACCGCTCCGTCACACGGAGTGACAAATCCCAGTCTCGATTCGTGCCAACCCAACAGACACTTTCGGAGATACCTGTAGTGTACCTTTATAGCCACCCAGTTACGTTGTGACGTTTGGCACACCCAAAGCACTCCTACGGTATCCGGGAGTTGCACAATCTCATGGTCTAAGGAAACGATACTTGACATTAGAAAAGCTTTAGCATACGAACTACACGATCTTGTGCTAGGCTTAGGATTGGGTCTTGTCCATCACATCATTCTTCTAATGATGTGATCCCGTTATCAATGACATCCAATGTCCATGGTCAGGAAAGCGTAACCATCCATTGATCAACGAGCTAGTCAACTAGAGGCTTACTAGGGACATGGTGTTGCCTATGTATCCACACATGTATCTGAGTTTCCTATCAATACAATTCTACCATGGATAATAAACGATTATCATGAACAAGGAAATATAATAATAACCTATTTATTATTGCCTCTAGGGCATATTTCCAACAGTCTCCCACTTGCACTAGAGTCAATAATCTAGTTCACATCGTTATGTGATTGCAATGATTCCAACACCCATGGGGTTTGATCGTATCTCGCTTGTGAGAGTGGTTACTAGTCAACGGGTCTGAACCTTTCAGATCCATGTGTGCTTTACAAATATCTATGCCATCTCCTAGATGCATCTACCACGCTCTATTTGGAGCTATTCCAAATAACTGTTCTACTATACGAATCCAGTTTACTACTCAGAATAATCTGGATTAGTGTCAAAGCTTGCATCAGCGTAACCCTTTACGAGAACTCTTTTACCACCTCCATAATCGAGAAAATTCCTCAGTCCACTAGTTACCAAGGATAACTTTGACCGCTGTCCTGTGATCCATTCCTGGATCACTCTTGTACCCCTTGACTGACTCATGGCAAGGCACACTTCAGGTGCGGTACACAGCATAGCATACTGTAGAGCCTACGTCTAAGCATACGGGACGACCTTCGTCCTTTCTCTCTATTCTGCCGTGGTCATGTCTTGAGTCTTGCTCAATACTCACACCTTGTAACACAGCCGAGAACTCCTTCTTTGCTGATCTATTTTGAACTCCTTCAAAATCTTGTCATGGTATGTGTTCGTTTGAAAGTACTATTAAGCGATTTTGATCTATCCTTATAGATCTTGATGCTCAATGTTCAAGTAGCTTAATCCAGGTTTTCCATTGAAAACACTTTTCAAATAATCCTGCATGCTTTCCAGAAATTCTACATCATTTCTGATCAAAAATATGTTAACAACATATACTTATCAAAAATTCTATAGTGCTCCCACTCACTTCTTTGGAAATACAAGTTTCTCATAAACTTCGTATAAACCTAAAATCTTTGATCAACTCATCAAAGTGTACATTCCAACTCCGAGATGCTTACTCCAGTCCTTAGAAGGATTGCTGGAGCTTTGCATACTTGTTAGCATCTTTCAGGATTGACAAAAATCTTCTGGTTGTATCACATACAACCTTTCCTCAAGAAAATCAAGGAAACAATATTTTTGACATCCTATCTGCAAGATTTCATAAATAATGCAGTACCTGCTAATATAATTCCAACAGACTCTTAGCATCGCTAGGAGTGAGAAAGTCTCATCGTAGTCAACTCCTTGAACTTGTCGGAAAACATCGTAATGACAAGTCGAGCTTTCTCAATGGTGACACTTACCATCATTGTCCGTCTTCCTTTCAAAATCCATATGTACCTAACAGCCTTACGACCATCAAGTAGTGCTTCCAAAGTCTACACTTTGTTTTCATACATGGATCCTCTCTCGGATTTTATGGCCTCGAGCCATTTTTGGAATCCAGGCCCACCATCGCTTCTCCATAGCTCGTAGGTTCATTGTTGTCTAGCAACATGAGTTCCAAGACAGGATTACGTACCACTCTGAAGTAGTACGCATCCTTGTCATCCTACGAGGTTTGGGAGTGACTTGATCCGAAGTCTTATGATCACTATCATAAGCTTCCACTTCAATTGGTGTAGGTGCCATAGGAACAACTCCTGTGCCCTGCTACAGACTAGTTGAAGTGACGGTTCAATAACCTCATCAAGTCTCCACCATCCTCCCACTCAATTCTTTCGAGAGAAACTTTTCCTCGAGAAAGGACCCGATTTGAGAAACAATCCCTATTGCTTTCGGATCTGAGACAGGAGGTATACCCAACTGTTTTGGGTGTCCTATGAAGATGCAGTTATCCGCTTTGGGTTCGAGCTTGTCAGCCTGAAACTTTTTCATATAAGCGTCGCAGCCCCAAACTTTTAAGAAATGACAGCTTAGGTTTCTCTAAACCATAGTTCATACGGTGTCATCTCATCGGAATTACGTGGTGCCCTATTTAAAGTGAGTGCGGTTGTCTCCAATGCCTAACCCATGAACGATAGTGGTAATTCGATAAGAGACATCATGGTACGCACCATATCCAATAGGGTGCAACTATGATGTTCGGACACACCATCACACTATGGTGTTCCAGGCGGTATTAGTTGTGAAATAATTTCCACAGTGCCAAACTCGTAACTCAGATATTCATTTCTATGATCATATCATAGACATTTTATCCTCTTATCACGAAGATCTTCAACTTCATTCTGAAATTACTTGAACCATTCAATAATTCAGACTTGTGTTTCATCAAGTAAATATACTCAGTATCTACTCAAATCATTTGTGAAGTAAGAGCATAACTTTATCCATTGTGTGCCTCAGCACTCATTGGACTGCACACATCAAAATGTGTTACTTCCAACAAGTTGCTTTCTTGTTCCATTTTACTGAAACCGAAGCTTTCAGTCATCTTGCCCATGTGGTATGATTTGCATGTCTCAAGCGATTCAAAATCAAGTGAGTCCAAACGGTCCATCTGCATGGAGTTTCTTCATGCGTACATACCAACAGACACGGTTCACATGTCTCAATCTTTTCAGAAATGAGTGAGTCCAAAGATCCATCAACATGGAGCTTCTTCATGCGTTTTATACCAATATGACTTACATGGCAGTGCCACAAGTAGGTGGTACTATCATTACTATCTTATATCTTTTGGCATGAACATGTGTATCACTATGATCGAGATTCAATAAACCATTCATTTTAGGTGCAAGACCATTGAAGGTATTATTCAAATAAATAGAGTAACCATTATTCTCCTTAAATGAATAACCGTATTGCGATAGACATAATCCAATCATGTCTATGCTCAACGCAAACACCAAATAACAATTATTTAGGTTTAAATCCAATCTCGATGGTAGAGGGAGTGTGCGATGCTTGATCATATCAACCTTGGAAGCACTTCCAACACATCTCGTCAGCTCACCTTTAGCTAGTCTCCGTTTATTCCGCAGCTTTTATTTCGAGTTACTAACACTTAGCAACCGAACCGGTATCTAATACCCTGATGCTACTAGGAGTACTAGTAAAGTACACATTCACATGATATGTCAATTGCTATTTACCCTTCATAAGGACCCTTTTCATCGAATCCGATCCGACTAAAGTGGGAGAGACTGGCACCCGCTAGCCACCTTATGCAACTAGTGCATGTCAGTCGGTGGAACCTGTCTCACGTAAGTGTACGTGTAAGGTCGGTCCGGGCCGCTTCATCCCACAATGCCGCCGAATCAAGATTGACTAGTAACGGTAAGCATATTGAACAAAATCAACGCCCACAACTACTTTGTGTTCTACTCATGCAAAGAATCTACGCAATAGACCTAGCTCATGATGCCACTGTTGGGGAACGTAGCAGAAATTTAAAATTTTCCTACGTGTCACCAAGATCTATCTATGGAGAAACCAGCAACGAGGGGAAAGAGAGTGCATCTACATACCCTTGTAGATCGCTAAGCGGAAGCGTTCAAGTGAACGGGGTTGATGGAGTCGTACTCGTCGTGATCCAAATCACCGATGACCAAGTGCCGAACGGACAGCACCTCCGCGTTCAACACACGTACAGCCCGGTGACGTCTCCCATGCCTTGATCCAGCAAGGAGAGAGGGAGAGGTTGAGGAAGACTCCGTCCAGCAGCAGCACAACGGCATGGTGGTGGTGGAGGAGCGTGGCAATCCTGCAGGGCTTCGCCAAGCACCGCGGGAGAGGAGGAAGGAGAGAAGCAGGGCTGCGCCAAGAGGGAGATCGAATCACATGTTGGGCAGCCCCAAAACCTCAAGTATATATAGGGGGAGGAGAGGGGCTGCGCCCCCACCTAGGTTTCCACCCCTAGGGGTGGCGGCCAGCCCTAGATCCCATCTAGGGGGCGGCCAAGGGGGGAGAGAGGGGGGCGCACCACTAGGTGGGCCTTAAGGCCCATCTGGACCTAGGGTTTGCCCCCTCCCACTCTCCCTGCGCCTTGGGCCTTGGTGGAGGGGCGCACCAGCCCACCTGGGGCTGGTTCCCTCCCACACTTGGCCCACGCAACCTTCTGGGGCTGGTGGCCCCACTTGGTGGACCCCCGGACCCCTCCGGTGGTCCCGGTACACTACCGGTGATGCCCAGAACACTTTCGGTGGCCAAAACCATACTTCCTATATATAAATCTTTACCTCCGGACCATTCCAGAACTCCTCGTGACGTCCGGGGTCTCATCCGGGACTCCGAACAACATTCGGTAACCACATACAAACTTCCTTTATAACCCTAGCGTCATCGAACCTTAAGTGTGTAGACCCTACGGGTTCGGGAGACATGCAGACATGACCGAGACGTTCTCCGGTCAATAACCAACAGCGGGATCTGGATACCCATGTTGGCTCCCACATGTTCCACGATGATCTCATCGGATGAACCACGATGTCAAGGACTTAATCAATCCCGTATACAATTCCCTTTGTCTATCGGTACGATACTTGCCCGAGATTCGGTCGTCGGTATCACGATACCTTGTTCAATCTCATTACTGGCAAGTCTCTTTTACTCGTTCCGCAACACATCATCCCGTGATCAACTCCTTGATCACATTGTGCACATTATGATGATGTCCTATCGAGTGGGCCCAGAGATACCTCTCCGTCACACGGAGTGACAAATCCTAGTCTCGATTCGTGCCAACCCAACAGACACTTTCGGAGATACCTGTAGTGTACCTTTATAGCCACCCAGTTACGTTGTGACGTTTGGCACACCCAAAGCACTCCTACGGTATCCGGGAGTTGCACAATCTCATGGTCTAAGGAAACGATACTTGACATTAGAAAAGCTTTAGCATACGAACTACACGATCTTGTGCTAGGCTTAGGATTGGGTCTTGTCCATCACATCATTCTTCTAATGATGTGATCCCGTTATCAAT
This sequence comes from Aegilops umbellulata, assembly GCA_032464435.1. Lineage (NCBI taxonomy): Eukaryota > Viridiplantae > Streptophyta > Magnoliopsida > Poales > Poaceae > Aegilops > Aegilops umbellulata. The sequence continues at coordinate 326,827,893 of CP136056.1, read as the reverse complement.
GACATCCAATGTCCATGGTCAGGAAACCGTAACCATCCATTGATCAACGAGCTAGTCAACTAGAGGCTTACTAGGGACATGGTGTTGCCTATGTATCCACACATGTATCTGAGTTTCCTATCAATACAATTCTAGCATGGATAATAAACGATTATCATGAACAAGGAAATATAATAATAACCTATTTATTATTGCCTCTAGGGCATATTTCCAACAGGAATGGGATAGAGGTGCAGGAGGTACGACTGCGGTCGAGCGTTGGCAGAATAAGATTAGGCACTTGAGAAGCTTCTTACGGGGTTGGGCTAAGCACCTCAGTGGTGTGTATAAGATTGAAAAGGATAGACTCCTTTCTCTTATACAGGCCCTAGACATAAAGGCCGAATCTATGATTTTGCTGCCAGCTGAGCTTCAGGTTAAAACTGAGGCGGAGAAGAGGTTGAAAGAACTGCTCCGCGAAGAAGAATTGAAGTGGGCTTTGCGAGCTAAAGTCCGCAAAGTGGTCCAAGGGGACGCGAATACTCAATTCTTTCATTTAATAGCTAATGGCAAGCACCGAAAGAAGCAAATTTTTCAACTTGAACAAGATGAGGGCACGATTTTAGGACAGGACAACCTAAAAACATATATTACCGAGTATTACAAGCAGTTATTTGGACCGCCGGAGGATAATTGTGTGTCCCTCGACAAGTCTAGGACTGAGGATGTGCGTCAACTATCGGCTGCCGAAAATGATATTCTGGTTGCACCGTTCTCTAAGAAGGAGGTGTTTGAGGCTATTGCACAGATGAAAAACAATAAGGCTCCCGGACCGGATGGGTTCCCGTCCGAGTTCTATAAAAAGTGCTGGCACATTATTAAGGGGGATTTGCTACTTATGTTCCATGATCTGTTCTCGGGACAGCTTCACTTATTCCACTTGAATTTTGGAACTATCACATTGCTTCCTAAGAAAACGGATGCTATGAGGATTGAGCGATTCAGACTGATATGCCTCCTCAATGTTAGTTTCAAAATCTTCACCAAGGTCGGGACTAATAGGCTCACACAGATTGCGCATTCTGTGGTGCAACAGTCCCAAACTGCTTTCATGCCGGACAGAAATATCCTTGAAGGGGTGGTAGTCCTGCATGAAACGCTCCATGAAATCCATTCCAAAAAATTGGATGGAGTAATTTTTAAGGTGGATTTCGAGAAAGCGTAAGGTCAAATGGCCATTTCTCCAACAGTCATTGCGCATGAAAGGTTTTGATGAAGCCTGGCGCCGACAGGTTGAATCATTCACGCAAAAAGGTAGCGTGGGAATTAAAGTAAATGACAACATAGGTCATTATTTCCAGACACATAAAGGCCTAAGACAAGGAGATCCGATGTCCCCTATCCTGTTTAACATTGTGGTGGATATGTTAGCAATTTTAATAGGAAGGGCTAAGGAAAATGGTCGAGTAGGTGGATTGGTACCTCATCTTGTTGATAGAGGTGTTTCCATACTTCAGTACGCTGATGATACGATTATCTTTATGGAGCATGACTTGAACAATTGACCGGGTTAAAGATTAACTTTAATAAGAGCGAGCTGTTTTTTTTTTTGTAGAGCCAAAGACGAACAGGAGGCTTATAGGCAATTGTTTGGGTGCGAGTTGGGAGAGTTACCTTTCTCTTACCTAGGTATTCCAATCCACCATCGTAGGCTGACAAACAGAGAATGGAAGTGCATCGAGGACCGATTTGAGAAGAAACTGAGTTGCTGGAAGGGTAAGCTCATGTCATACGGAGGCCGATTAATCCTGATTAACTCGGTGCTCACGAGTATGCCTATGTTTCTCCTATCATTCTTTGAGGTCCCAGTTGGTGTTCGGAAGAGACTGGACTTCTATCGATCGCGGTTCTTTTGGCAGGGTGATGAGCTTAAAAGAAAATACCGGCTTGCTAAATGGGATATCATCTGTAGACCGAAAGACCAAGGGGGTATTGGTATAGAGAACCTCGAAGTTAAGAACAGATGCCTTCTTAGCAAGTGGTTGTTGAAGATCTCATCGGAGAATGATGCCATGTGGGCTCAAATCCTTCGCAGCAAGTATCTTTAGACAAAAACTTTGTTCCAGGTTACAGTCAGGCCGACAGATTCACCTTTCTAGAAAGGACTGATGAAAGCCAAACAATCTTTGTTTAATAGGATGGAGTTTGTTATTGGCAACGGCACTAGCACGCGTTTCTGGGAGGATACTTGGCTCGGCGAGACACCCTTGGCCATCCAATATTCGTCTTTGTATCGTATTGTTCAACAACGTGAGGTGTTCGTAGCTTCAGTATTTCAATCTATCCCCCTTAATATTCAGTTCCGACGGACGCTGGCGGGCAATCGTTGGGAAGAATGGCTCCGTCTAGTTAGGAGACTGATGGATGTCCAGCTTTCCCAACAACCCGATGAATTATGCTGGAAACTGACTAAGTCTGGAGTATTCACAGTTAAATCAATGTACATTGATGTTATTAATTCGAACTCCATTCCTACTTCCAAGCATGTTTGGGATGTCAAAGTTCCTTTCAAAATAAAAGTGTTTATGTGGTTTGTCCATAAACAAGTTATTTTAACCAAGGACAATTTGATAAAGCATAATTGGACAGGACCTACTAGGTGTAGTTTCTGTGATCGGGATGAGAAAATCAAACACCTCTTTTTTCATTGCCCGTTGGCCAAAGTCCTATGGCAGACGGTTCACATTGCTTTTAATATCAAACCACCGAATTCTGTTAACGCGTTATTTGGGACATGGCTGAATGGGATTGAGCCTGACTTAGCGAAACACATTCGGGTTGGGGTTTGTGCTTTACTGTGGACTATCTGGACTTGCAGAAATGATTTGGTTTTTAATAGAATATCATGTATTCATTTTTTGCAGGTTATATTCCGAACTACGGCACTGATCCGTTCATGGTCGCCACTCACTCCGACGGAGGCCAGGGAGCATTTGGTTACTGGATCTTTCCGCTGGGAGATGGTAGCTCGGGATATCTTCAACCGGTTTGGATGACGGTCATGTAATAGAATAAGCATCTAGTTTACCTATCTATTTATAGCCAGCCGGTTGTGGCGTCTTATCATGGCTAGTTGATCTTTCTAGCCCTTTATGGCTGTGTATGAGCTTTCTTTGCTTTTTTATTTTTTAGAGACCTTAGAACCATGTTGACACTACTTTTTTTTGGTTTATAAGATGGTCGTATGCATCAGTCTGATGCAGAGGCTGGGGAGTCCCCTTTTTTCGAACGTACGTACTGATTCTGATTTGTATGGATGGCCTCCTTCTACATACAACTAGAGAACTCATAGGTTATTTCCTTTCCTAGCATGGCCTGCACGGCACTGCTTGCAGCAGTGGTGCCAAAAATTACTGCCCATTAATGATTCCTTCACATACAATAGTAGTTTACACTAATACGGTGACCATCTCTTTCTACGATGCAAGGAAGCAAGGAAAATGTGGCGTGCCTGTGGCCTTGAGGAACTCCGGCTGATGCTCCTTACCTGTCCTACTCCGCGTCAGCTGCTAGAAGCCTTGTTCTCTCTGCCTGAAGATGAAAAGTTAAAGTGTATTTGCCTACTATGGCTGTGGTGGACTGAGCGGAATAAAGCTAATCATAAACAGACCCGGGCGTCAGTAGAAGAATTTCAATTTCTAATAACCAGGCATGTAGCCGAATGGCGCCAGTTCTGTATGAAGCCGGAAAGCAAACAACAGCAGGTGTTCAGAAAACCAGTGTGGAAAGGGCCAGAGGTGGATACAGTGAAGATTAATATTGATGGAGCCTTTGACGGTTCCAATCAGCTTGTAGGCTGGGGCTGCATTGCGCGTGACCATACAGGAGATGTCATTTTTGCCGCTGCGGGTAAACTTGACTATATGAGTGAGGCTTTGCATGCTGAGGCGTACGCTCTTATCAGGGGTATCCAGCTGGCTGGAAACTATGGGATGGGTAAGGTTGTTTTTGAGACTGACTGCCTGGGTCTGGTCCGAGCTATGGAATCAAAAATGTTCGATCGGTCGCCTCTTGGTGTTGTTTTCCGGGAGACAAGGTTTCTTCTTCAGTTGGGTATTAGTGAATGGAGTATTATCCACTGTCCCCGCACTTGTAATGTTCCAGCTCATGAGCTGGCAGCTATAGGGAGAAGTGGTGCTTATGGTGACCAGCATGTATGGTTGGCTGACCTCCCATCCGCTGTAAATGTTGCTGTGGCCGCTGGTGTAGTCGGCCAGCCTTAATTTTGGAATGCAAGGTATTCCAATTTCAAAAAGAAAACTACTAATGTTTTCCTACTATATTTATGAGTATTTGTATATTCCACGCAATTATTCTTAGTCATGATATGCTGACATGAAGTTCCTCTTCTAGGAGAAGCATGGGGGTGTGCCTTATTGCATAGTTAAAACAAGAGATGTATAACATTCCCTTTCTTTTTACAGTATTGACAGAAAGTTCTTCACATCAAGTTGTCATTTGGTTTAACAAGTTTTTACACTAATTCAGTCTCATTGTTTTAGTAGGTTTTCCAAAAACATGTTGCCCTGCTCCTCCCGTCCATAAATATCCCTCAACGGTATCATGTTTGTTTTTTAGTTATCGAATTAATATTGTCTAGACTCACTGTCACTGAAACCTGTACTTTTCTGTCCTAGGGTTTCCATTGGTATTGTTCCATTGATTTATTTTGTTGGATTCGGCTGTAGTTGCTTTGGCTCTTTGTAGACGGTGATCAATATTACAAGTGATTACAGTTTCTTAATTGTATTTGTCATGATAATTTCCTTTCTTACTAGATTACTGTTGGTATACTTATGAGTTCCTTCATGCATGCATCAACATTATCATAGTTCCCAGTAGGAGTTGATTGAAAGGTTTCTAATACACAATATTCACTAGCAAGTTCATCGATGGACTGCCCACCTAAGCTATATAGCAGAGGGTTTGCGTAATGCATGCCATCTTTAACCTTATTGTTACTTCAGTAAGAGTAAAGAATAGTCCTATATTTGCAACCAACTCTCCCTCCATGAGACAATAGTCCAGTCTGTACATTTTTATTTTTACACAAGTCTTATCGGCAACAAAAAATGGATTACAAGTTCACGAAACAACAAGTCAATGCAGGATGGGATTGATCACATTCGTCGAATAGGTGGACAACATGACACCCTCGGCGATGGTGTTGAAGAGAAGTGGCATAAAGGATGAGCCGCTTGGGGCGTGCGAGGATCTGTTTTCCGTTGCAACGCGCGGTGACTTCATGGGTTCACCGTCATGATACGCTTCTTCCTCCACCGCCGTTGCGTCCGCAAGGAAAAATAAAGTGTGGCGTCGCTCCTTGGCGGCGGGACGGCGTGGTGGTGCTGGGTGGCCGTCGTCGCGACCCCGGCCCAGATCTGGGCCCGGCGGGCCCCATCTGGGTCCTAGCGGGCCGGCTCCCCGGCGTGGCTTCGTTGTCGTCTGTGTGGTGAGGAGGAGGAGCGGCTCGGATGGGGGGCGGCGATGCCGATGGCGTGCCGGCTGCAGCACGATGGCGGGAGCTGTCCGGGAATGGAGTTCCCGGCCGGGCCTGTGGGCACATGGGCCTGGTAGGCTCCTGCTTGTGTGTCCAGTCGGCTACCGTCGTTGACGGTGGAGGTTGTGCCCTCCCGCGTGCCGACGGTGCCGCGGCCCCTAGTCCCGGCTCCTATCCCTTGTCGTGCAGACCTTACCTCGTGGTGTCGTGGTGAGACGGCGTGGCGGCTTCTTGACCATGGTGGCGCAAGATGGTGGTCGGGTTGGTGGCAGGCTCTGGAGCACCCGAGGTGAAGGTTGGGATCGGGGGAAACCCCTGTCGGCCTGTCCGACACCGACGCGGCGACGCCGGTGGGTGTCGTCGGACCTTCCTGGAGGGCGTCGGGGGCGACCCCAGATCTGGGCCCGGCGGGCCCCATCTGGGTCCTAGCGGGCCGGCTCCCCGGCGTGGCTTCGTCGTCGTCTGTGTGGTGAGGAGGAGGAGCGGCTCGGATGGGGGGCGGCGATGTCGATGGCGTGTCGGCTGCAGCACGATGGCGGGAGCTGTCCGGGAATGGAGTTCCCGGCCGGGCCTGTGGGCACACGGGCCTGGTAGGCTCCTTGTGTGTCCAGTCGGCTACCGTCGTTGACGGTGGAGGTTGTGCCCTTCCGCGTGCCGACGGTGCCGCGGCCCCTAGTCTCGGCTCCTATCCCTTGTCGTGCAGACCTCACCTCGTGGTGCCGTGGTGAGACGGCGTGGCGGCTTCTTGACCATGGTGGCGCAAGATGGTGGTCGGGTTGGTGGCAGGCTCTGGAGCACCCGAGGTGAAGGTTGGGATCGGGGAAAACCCCTGTCGGCCTGTCCGACACCGACACGGCGACGCCGGACCTTCCTGAAGGGCGTCGGGACTCGCGCCCTGCATTACTGTCGACGGGGCGGAACCAGCTGGGCAGGGCTGCCCTTTCTTTCCATTAGATGGGATGTGTGCTATAAAAAGGAGGACACGTAAGAGATTCGACACAGAGCGAAAGTGCCTTTCTGCACCTGAGCTCAAATGAGCTCGGGTGAACAGTAAAATCGAAAAAAATTCAAAAAATTCCAAATTTTTTTTGAGAGAAACATTGATAAAAGTTCAAAGTGCTTGCAAAAATTCATCACGAAATCACATTCCTGTAAGGCGTGGCAAAAAAAACAAATTCAGTGCTCCAAAATGCTTTTGAAAGTAGCTTTTTCAGAGTACTGATTTTGTTTTTTTTTGCCACGCCTTCTAGAAATGTGATTTCATGACGAATTTTTGTAAGCACTTAGAACTTTTGTCAATGTTTCCTCCCAAAAAAATTTGGATTTTTTTGAATTTTTTTTTATTTAGTTTCGATTTTACTGTTCACCCGAGCTCATTTGAACTCGGGTGCAGAAACTCCGCGTCCGACACAGAGGCGATATTCGGATGGATTTCTTAGAAAGAAAGACCCCATAATGGGAAGGTGCGGCAAGACCAATTAACTGAAGTCAAAGATTTCTTCATAAAAAATTACATGCAAAGACCACATAATGGGAAGGTCCGCATGGATCGGCTACAACACGCATGCAGTGTGCATATGCCCTACGCATAGCGGTATGTTTTTTTTATCATATGTATGTTTTTTATTAATTCTAAAACATATTAAATGATACTAATTATTTGATTGATTATTTTAAAACAACGCCCAAACTTTTTACTAATTCTAAAATAATTAGAGATTAAGTGATACTAATTATTTGAGTGATTATTTTAAAACAACACCCAAATGAATTCTACAAAAAAAATAAAAATTCGACCGGCGGAGATTTACTACTCATTTAAACGATGATGGAGAAGGGAGGTATTAATTGTTAGTTATTTTGTACTGTTGCAGCGCACGGGCACTCTATCTTTGCCTAATAATAAAGTAAATTTGGGTATCTTTCGTCCGTCATGGCATTTTTCAGAAAAGTCCCTGTCTTTTCTTAAAATCAATCCGCCTTTCGGATTTAAGTCACAGCCGAACCGTTATTTTGCATTTAAAAAAAACTCTGATGTTTTAGGTAATTCATCCGCGGATCATATTTAAGTCAAACAAATGCTTTTTAAAATCAGCCATATCTTTTAAACCATAACTCCGATTTGAACATGTTATATATGAAATTTGATTAGAAAAATATGTAGAATATGGATATGATATTGTTTTTACCTGTTAAGTATTTTTAAATAATATTTTGAAATATATTTGAGTCAAACCAAATGATTTTCTAAATTATCTGTATCTTTTAAACCGTAACTTCAATTTTAACATATCATATATGAAATTTTATTAGAAAAATGTGTGGAATCTAAATATGATGCTAATTTTACCTGTTAAATATTTTTAAAATATTGTTATGGAAGCAAACTTATAATTTATAGTGCAAGATCCTTTTTTTTCATACCGGCAGTGATCCGATTGCAAATAAACACCTCACTATAACCATATACGGAAAAGAAAACATCGATAACTACACATGCATACCTCTGAAAAATGTCACAGGGGAAAACAACAGATTTCTCATCGCGAGAGTGAGAGAAAGCGAGAGAGAGAGAGAGAGAGAGAGAGAGAGAGAAAGGGAGAGGGAGGAGAGAGGGAGAGAGAGAGAGACCTTATGATTAACCATATTTAACACACGTTTTTTGTTGTTTTGTGTGAACACCGAGGCCATCGCCGGCGAGGGTGAGAAGGAGGATAAGCGGCAACACAAATATGATGCCTCGCAAAAATAAAGAAGATGGACCTATTGTGGTCTTGAGTGATGGTTGTTGAGTTAAGAGCGTGTGTTATGTTTTCTCTCCCGTTGCAATGCACGGCTCTTTTGCTAGTCTATATCTATATCTATACCACCTACTAATAAAAGGGCTATTGCTTCCTACCACCGTAATTTCCTCCGTCCACCTCGTTCATGTAGTTTCATATGGCTTGCCCGAGGTGGTACTATTTTTCTGCGCAGGTTCACAATCGTTCACTTTTATTTATGGGCCACCAGCCGGCGTGTACGTCCTCCCAGGATAGGCTGCAATGAACGCACGAACCAGCCCATCTAGAAAGGGTTCTCGTAAAAACGGAAGAAAATAAAATAGTCCCAACAAGAGGACACATGTTTCTTCACGATAAAATAGTCCCACCTCAGCTTTTTCATTGAATTCCACCGGTTCTTATAGTTCGCATAAAATAGTCCCAACAAGTAGCTTGGGAATCAACAAAGATTGTGGGGGCATAGCATGCATGTTAAGGAGGGAACCAAGCAATCACATCAAATGGCAAGCTCCTTGCTTAATTAAGAGGTGGGATTATGGGCAAGAATCAGTAAGCAATGGTGGAAACCAAGGAATAACATGCATGGCATGACCCGGTACTCTGAATAAGAGAAGAAGGAATTGTGGGCAAGAAAGCTAGGCCGGCGACACCCGCATCCAGGCCGCAAGGCCAAAACCTGCAATGGCGCCGACGAGCACGGCCGTCCATGGAGCCAAAGCGGCGTCATGAAGTCAGCATGGTTCATACGCGTGGCATGAGCGGTTGCGCACATGCAACCTACTCCCTCCATTTTCAAATATAAGTCTTTCTAAAAATTTCAACAAGTAACTACATACGAAGCAAAATGAGCGAATCTACACTCTAAAATATATTTACATACATTCGTATATTGTAGTTCATTTAAAATGTCTAAAAAGACTTATATTTAGGAACAGAGGGAGTATTAAAAAAGGATGTACGGGTATGGTACGAACGGAGACCACACTGGCTTGTGGCAACGCCTGAGGCAGCTCCTAAGCACATTTGTATGTGCATATAACACACGTACCTATTTTATTTTCTTTAAAAGATTAATTTTCGAGTTTGATCGTACACACTGCCATTAGTATGACATCTGATAATAATGCAAGTCTCATTACATGTTGTATATTTTTTCTTTGATAAATGACATAGCTTTGGAAGTGCGCATATGACAACAAAGCTAGCTTAGATTGGATTTAATTATTATTGTATTCAAGCTTCAGTGTGGAGCTTTAGCACTTAACTTCCTGCCATGCTTGCAGAGGTAGAGAGCCCATTTTGCCTCATATGCCTAAGAGTTACTTAAGAATTTGGTGCAACTTAAGCATATAATATTTCTTTTCTACCGCTTCTTGTCACGGGACAAATTGAGTCGGAGGCGACGGCGAAGGAGGCGAGGCGATGTATGATCCACGCCGTCAAGGTTCGACAGTCATGACCGAAGTGACCAAACCATCTTTTGAGGAAATTCGGAAGTATTCATGGGAGGAGAAAAAAGGTGGGGTGTTCCCAATCCCAGCCCAATCGGCAAGTTGATGATTTACATTGCGCAACAGTGAAGGGAGATACTAAGTGTTTATAATTCAAAATTTATTTATTTTATACCCGTTGCAACGCACGGGCCTTCTTGCTAGTATAATAATAATCAATATTAATAATAATTAATAATTAATAATTATAATTAATTTTATTTTTTTAATAATAAAGCACGGGTTGAGTTTGTCGGGTTCACCGTCGCGCCGCTTTTGCAAAAGAGTCCCTGCGGTTTTCAAAATTCAACCCGCAGTCCTTTTAAAGTGAGAAAACGTTTCGAGGCCAGATCCGGCCCGCCCAGGCCCGAGTGATGTCGCTGCCCGTAAGCCGCCACCACCAGCGCCCGACCCCGAGCTCCTCCTCCCGTGCGCCTCCTCCCCTGCCTCCCTAGCGCGTCGTCCGGCGACCGGCGCCGTCGTCGGCGACCACCCAGGTCACGCCGCCGCTCCCCTGCCTTCTCTCTTCCCCCCCCCCCCCCTCTCTCTCTCTCTCCCTCTCTCCCCTCTCTCTCTCTCTCTCTCTCTAATCTCCTTTTATCTCCTTCTCTCCAGGAGCTCAGCGCCAGGGCCATGGATGCCCAGTCCTCGAGCTCGAGGTTCGAACGCGGCCACGTGACCTCCACTGGCCAGATCTTGCGCCTCCCTCCGAGATCCGCGCGCCCTCCACCTCCTCTACCCGATCCGAGGCCGCCCAACCCGCCATGACCTCCACCATGGAGCTCCTGTAGCTCGTCCCCTGCCTCCTGTTCCTGTGCTCGAGGGAGACACGCCTCCAGCGCAGCGAGCACAAGGCCCAGCCGTGCCAAGGCCTACCCCAACCACCTCTGCGTCCAGCCGGCATACCCTGCGTGACGCTCGACCCGGTGTCGCGCCAGCCGCCAACCGACGCCAGATCGCATCACCCTTCACCACCGTTCCACCTCAGCTCCTCCTCTCATCCGTGCCCCCGAGCTCCTCGCCATGCACCGCCCTGGAGGGCACGCGCTCGCCAGCCGGTCGTTGTTGCACTCGCAGGCGACCTCGCCGTCCCCTCTGCACTGCCCTCCACCTCAACTGATGATTTAGTTGGTTATAGCTTGTGGATGTTCTCTGTTGTTTTTTGCACACAAGGTGTTTGTGTGTTTGTCCGAGCCAATGTTCATGAGCTTTATCTTTGTTGTGAGTACTGCATCTTTCTGTCCATCTGATTGTTCCATGTTATACTATCTGTTGAAGAAAATAGATAGGAGGCAAGGCGATGTATGATCCACGCCGCCAAGGTTCAGCAGTCATGACCGAAGTGACCGAACCATCTTTTGAGGAAATTCGGAAGTATTCATGGGAGGAGAAAAAAGGTGGGGTGTTCCCAATCCTGGCCCAAGCGGCAAGTTGATGATTTACTTTGCGCAACAAGGAAGGGAGGTACTAAGTGTTTATAATTCAAAATTTATTTATTTTATACCCGTTGCAACGCACTGGCCTTTTTGCTAGTATAATAATAATCAATATTAATAATAATTAATACTTAATAATTATAATTATAATTAATTTTATTTTTCTTTCCCTAATAATAAAGCACAGATTGACTCCGTGGGTTCACCGTCATAATACGCTTCTTCTCGTGATTTTACGCTTTCATTTTGAATTTAAAACATATTTAAAGTGGTACTAAATTTTGAGCTTCGTGTGTCGCCTGATCGAGCATGCGATCGAGAGCATCATCCCGTCTCTCACGCATATGGGCCAAGTTGGGCCGTCGCTCGAGGACTAAGTTGCTGCCAAAAAAAAGATGCGGCAGCAAGAATTGAACTCGCAACCTGCGTTTGGACAAAATTATATGGTCCAAGTGACCTATCTCATAGTTGTTGAAAACAACAGAGTCTCAGTTCTTTATATATAATACCACCTTGCGTCTTTACCTGCAATAACACCAGTTTATATACATCTGCGAATTCAAATCAATAAGCCGCCTTGAGGATTAAAAAGGAGAAGAGGGTAAACAATGGGCCCGTTCTTCCCTGGAAAGAGAACCAAGAGACTTGGAAAGGAAGCGGTCGGCTGCGTGCTTTAATGGAAGAATTAAGAAGGCCCTGAAAAAGATGGAAATCGATTAACCGATTAAAATAGGCACGCAGCCACACCGTTGATGAAGGCAATTAGTGGGAAAGAAGAACCCAAAATTCTGGCATGCATATGGTAGCAATTATAATACGCAGCCAACCGCCCCGGATTGATGGAAAATTAATAGAGAAATTAAAGAGGATTTGGTGGAAGGACAGACCTATATATGGTTGGATAATTACGAGATAATACGGAAAGATGAAGGCTCTGGGATGGTGAAATTTCATGGGGTACATATGATGAAGAAAGACGTGCACGTGCGAGGAAGACATGCAAAAGTTGCATATGGAAAGAGATGGTCGGCTATACGTATAATAAAATACCCTCAATCCATGGATGAAAAAAGAGTGCAGACCTAAAAAATGCTTACAAACAGCGGCCCTAAAAGTGTGACATTCGTAAAATCAAAAATATTGTGATGATAGCCCCAGTTCTCAAAGGAGGAGAGAGCCATGCCGCATGGCCCACAAGTCCAACAACGCATACGTTAAGACTTTTTTTTAAAACCACACATACGTTAAGAATTTTTACAAAGAAAGACGTGCACGTGTGAGGAAGACATGCAAAAGTTGTATATGTACACTAGTGCAGAACCGGGCAATAACACCGATTCGTACGGCCCTTTAATGCCGGTTAAAGGGCAACCACGTGGCACGAGCCAGCTCCGGGGGCCGGGAGCCCTTTATTACCGGTTTGTAACACCAACCGGTACTAAAATGTTTGGGGGGTTTTTGGTTTTATGATTTCTTTTTCATTTAATTTTGTGTTTTCCATTTTAATTCTTTTTTGTTTCACCCGCAGATATATATTTAATAACTCATGCATGCTCGCATCATACATCATCATATATAATAACAAGTCCTACTAGCTAATTAATCAAGCATCATCATACAACTTCTACTTGTTATTAATAATAAGTCATACGATCATCATCCTCATATATAGTCATCGAACCCAACCCTACATAATTGTTCTTAGCACATGATCATCAGTATCAGGTAGGATCAGACCTAAACACACTTAAGGTAAAATAGCATAAAACAATATAGACCCCGACTCTCCATTATGAAGAATGGAGATCATCCTGTCTCCAATTCTTGCGCCTCGCTTCCTTTTGCTTCCAAGAAGCTCCTTACGACTGTCCATATATTTTTTTCCATCCTTTAATTGTCATGTCTCCACTTGTTTTAGAAATCCGGTATGGACAGTTGACATTCGTAGGATGACCTGGATATATGTTCAAAACATGAACGCTGCCGCCATTCTGATATATCAAATGAGGCACACAATCCTCTGGGATAAGCTGTTGAAAAACATAGTAATAACTTCGTAGTTAGCAATGATGTACTAGTTTTAGAAGTATGCGAAAAGATGCACGGATGTCGTAATAGTAAAAAAAAACTTACCAGGGTATCTCCATGGTAGTTACCGTAGTTCAACACGTGCACTAGTGGCACGTATTGACCATAATGTTCAGGAGTTCGATTGTAGATATTGTAATTCTCAATATCATTACAAAATCCAACCAGATGAGTTTTCTCCTTGTAAGTTAACTCAGAGCCATCGGTGTAGTAAGTTCTATCTACCATATTCTGCACATTCTTTGATACTTCAAAATAAGTTGTCAATGGAAATAAGCTGTCAACTATTTTGAAATGAACAATATAAGTTCTATTGATAATTAACTATGTTTTAGAAACTCACATAGCGGTAGAACTGGAGGAGTATGAACAAGGACCCAAATGTCCATATTGTCTTGCTCGATTTTAGGATCACCAAGATCCATGGTGACAAGCATACCCTCATCAAAACCATACAATTTGCAAAATACTTCCCAATTTTTGCAACCAAAATGGGTTACGCTCTCAGCATTATACAACTTTACTTCAAAATCCACATCATGATGGGTCCTTAGGTGAATTTTCTTCATTTCAAAAATTTCATGGTCTTCAAAACCCATCCTCTCCAAGACATAGCGTCTTGCATGGCATAGGATCAACTATACTCGAATTGTAAAAGATGAAAATTACACGTTGAAATAGTTGAAGTCATGCTTAATTATGAAAAAAACACTTGTCGTTGTTGCGTACCGTTTCAACTTCAAAGGTCTCCTCGAGCTTAATGCTGAAGCGCCGACCATCGTCCAGGTGAGGCCTGTCGCACTCACCTCGATTGTCGTGGCACCAGTCGCACTCCCCCGGAAGACTTTCGTCGTCCGATGATGACATTTCCTATACGTTCATAATTCAAAGACTAAATTACATCATTATTATTCAACTAATCATATGCATATGCCTTGCATATAGTGCTCTCCAATTTGAGCATTCAATAAGAAAAAACAAATCGCAAAATAAAGTAGTATTCAAATTAGGATGCCGTCAAGCAGGTGTCGTCCTCCGCCGACTCGACGACGAGGATGCGGGATAGGCATCGTCCACGTTCAAATAATTGCTTTAACTAAAAAAAGAAACTAGTTCAACTACTAAGCACTTACTATAAATAGAATAATGTAGTACTTAATTACTCAAAATAAACAAGTTGCCCTCTAACTAAGTCCATTAAACACTTTCTAATCTCTAGTTCTACAATTTTATGAACTAGTTATATTAATTATTGAACTAGTTTTAATCTCTAGTTCGACAATTTTTCTATCTAGCTAGCTAATTCATCTAACATTCGACATTAATCTAACATTCGACATTAATTAATCTATAGTACGTATGTGTGTGTATGTGTGTGTGTATGCATGTGTGGTATGTGTGTGTGTGTGTGCGGCCCGCCGGCCCGTACGCCGCCGCCCCGTACGTACGAGCGGGGGCGCCAGCGTACGGGGCGGGGGCGCCGGCATTCGGGGCGGCGGCGGGGACGGACGGCGGCGCGCCGCATTTTCGGCGGACGGCGCGCGGCGCGGCGGCCGGGTACGCGCGAGGAGAGAGAGAGAGATACGTACGGACGGCGGCGCGGCGGCGTTCGGGGCGGACGGCGACGACGACGGACGGCGGCGCGGCGGCGTTCGGGGCGGACGGCGACGACGACGGACGGCGGCGCGGCGGCGTTCGGGGCGGACGGCAACGACGACGAACGGCGGCGCGCGGCGTTCGGGGCGGCGGCGGGGACGACGACGACGACGGGCGACGTACGACGGGTTCGAGCGGCGCGCGAGAGGTTGGAGACGAAAGAAGTGGGGTGATCTAACTGTATTTTCGTAAGTGCTGTATATATAGGACAGGCCTTTAGTACCGGTTGGAGCGACCAACCGATACTAAAGGCCAACTTTGGCCAGGCCAGGAGGCGGGAAGACGAGGCCTTTAGTACCGGTTGGTGGTTCCAACCGGTACTAAAGGGTGGTCTTTGGTACCGGTTGGAGCCACCAACCGGTACTAAAGGCCTCACGCTGCCTGCACAAAGTTTAGTCCCACCTCGTCGGGCGAAGGGCAGCCGCACTGGTTTATAAACCCAGCCGCGGCTGCCCTTTCGAACTCCTCTATAAGCAGGCATCTGGGCCTAACTACGGCGCGCTGCCCTGTGAGTCTGCTGGGCCTTTAGGGCCTGTAATTACACGCCCGTGGCATAGCAGGCCCACAGGGCAGCGCCCCAATTATTTTTATATTTTTTTCTTTTCTGTTTCTTCTATTTATTTCTTCGTAGTTTTTTGTATAGTTTTTTCTTTTCTGTTATATTTATTTGTGATTAGTTTTTCATCTAGTTTTCCAAAATTCAACATTTTCACAGTTCATTTTGTAGTCATTTTGTGAACGACTGAAAAATAGCAAATATATTTATTTTCTTCTATTTATTTCTTCGTAGTTTTTTGTATAGTTTTTTTCTTTTCTGTTATATTTATTTGTGAGTAGTTTTTCATCTAGTTTGCCAAAATTCAACATTTTCACAGTTCATTTTGTAGTCATTTTGTGAACGATTGAAAAATAGCAAATATATTTATTTTCTTCTATTTATTTTTGAGTAGTTTTTTTATATAATTATTTTCTTTTCTGCTATTTAAAAAAAGAAATGCCGACGTGTAGTGTAATAAGTCCGGAGTTGTAATAAGTTATTAAAAATAAAAAAGAGGTGCAATGCTCGTTAATTTGCTTCAAGCCTTTCGGAATAGTGTAAATTGCACTGCGCGTAGCTCCGTGCAATCTACCATATTTCTGAAGGCTTGAAGCTAAGCAACGTGAGCATTGAGCCTCTTCTTCATCGTCTCTGCACTCAGGGCTTATAAACCGCTCATAGTCCCTCTCTCTTAGCGAGTTGGAACTAAAAAACAGCTTAGTACTGGTCACCCTTTAGTACCGGTTGGAGCCACCAACCGGTACTAAAGGTGGTGATATGCCTGCACAAAATTTAGTGTCATTTAGTTCTCAAAACAAATCATTGAATGCATGAAAAATAGCAAATGAAGGCAGAAATGATTGAAAGTTGATGGCGTCGCTTTGAATGGTGCATACTGAATGCACAAAAATTCTGGAGTTGTAATAAGTTTAAAAAAATGAAATGCCTTTGTAACAGATGAGTTTAATTTCGTCAGAAACCTGTATACTTCGAAAGAGATTGTCCAGTTTGTAAACGAAGTGCATCCAATTTTAGCCGTAAGCCTCTCTACTTTCTTGCACATGCTATGTGGGTGAAATGATGATACCATGCCAAGTTTCAACTTTTTCAGAGTTCATTTGTAGTGATTTTCAATTTTCAGGTCATTTAGTTCTCAAAACAAATCATTGAATGCATGAAAAATAGCAAATGAAGGCAGAAATGGTTGAAAGTTGATGGCGTCCTTTGAATGGTGCATACTGAATGCACAAAAATATAAGAGCATTTACATCATGATCTTATATTTCTTTACAGTCTAAATTGTCAATATGATCTTATAACATAAAGAATACTTTGATCATCAATGATCTTTGTGTGTACAATCTGAATTGTCAATATGAGTCATCAACGATTTATAAATCGATGAAGACTCATATTGCGGCCACAAATTCTACACATAGAGTTCAATGAAGACCAAGTGCTTGTGATAGTTTGAGAAATAACATATTTAAGGTGGTAAAAGGCTTGTTAGGGGAGCGAGGTGGGACTAAAAACAGCCTGCCACAACGTTATTAGTACCGGTTCGTGGTTCGAACCGGCACTAAATGGTGATGGTGGGGCCTTAGCCTGACCGCAGGCTGACACAGCCTCTTTAGTACCGGTTCGTGGCATGAACCGGTACTAAAGGTTCGCCACGAACCGGTACTATTGATCGCCGCCACGGACCGGCACTAATATACACATTAGTGCCGGCTCTAATTCAAACCGGCACTAATGGGCTTCACGTATGACCCTTTTCGTACTAGTGGTAAAGAGATGGTTGGCTATAGGTATAATAAAATACCCTCGATCGATGGATGAAAAAAGAGTGCAGACCTAAAAAATGCTTACAAACAGCTGCCCTAAAAGCGTGACATTCGTAAAATCAAAAAAATTGTTATGAAAGCCCTAGTTCTCAAAGGAGGAGGAGGGAGCCATGCCGCATGGCCCACAAGTCCAACAACGCATACGTTAAGACTTTTTTTTAAACCGCACATACGTTAAGAATTTTTACAAAGAATTTCAAAGAAAATTCTTCTTCATGTTACAGATATTTCACGTGGGTCATAAATCAAATCATCATTATGTTTTAGGTCACACTTTTTTTTGTGAATTCACATTGACTGGATTATGCGTGGCCGATGCGATTTTCACTCGTTGCAACGCACGGGGCCTTTTGCTAGTAGTTATCTCTCCCTAATAATAAAGCACAGATTGACTTTGTCGTGTTCACCGTCACAATACGCTTCTTCCGTGATTTTACGCTTTCAGTTTGAATTTAAAACATATTTGAATGGTACTAAAGGTCTCTATGTTTTTTTTTTACAATTGACTGTTTTTAAGTAGCGAAGAGATAAAACGTTTCGTTTCAGTAGAAAAAAAAAGGTTTCGTTCCGGTAGAAAAAGGAAAAATCATGGAATCAAACCCCCGACAAGAACATGAGATGACACATGCCATACCAACACGCTAAGAGTCCATGTTAACAAAAAAGACTACAATATTTCCATATATGAGGTACAAATACTGTTCAGAGACCCAGCTTTTAGGTTGTTCCGTTTCTAAATCTCCCTCCTCTTGTGGGCCTCGGGCCGAGCTGAAGTGGCAGCCCGGCAATAGGAGAGTGGGCCTAGGCAAAAATTATTGAGGCAAGGTATCGAACTCACAACCTCTTCGTCCTTTCTAAGAAGGCAACCAGCGAGCTAGCTTTTCGTTGTGTTATAATGTTCTTTTCTGAATCAATAGTCCCACCTCGCTATAGTATATCAGAACGTACCAATTTATATACGTTGGTATGTACACAATTAACAAGCCCTAAGATGAGGTCTGGGATTAGACAGTCGAAACGGATATAATTAAAAGGAAAATGAGGTGCATGACCTTGCATACTTGCATTGTAAAAAAAGGAATTTCAGGCTATGAAAGGAAGGATGGATTTGAGGATTATTTATGGGATGCAAGGATATTGCCATACATGAAAGGATGGAAGGAATTGGATGATTAAAAGGAATGAGATGCATGACGTCTACATGCATTGTAAATAGGAATTATGCCCTATTAATGGGAGGATCTATATGAGGATTATTATGGGATGCAAGGATGGAAGGAATTGTGCATGAAAAAAGATGGAAGGAACGAACCAGATCTTTAAGTTGGTCACGGCGCCCCCTAGCACCGAACCCCCTAATATTCCAGAATAACGCCCTCATTTATAAGAAAGATTCTTGATTCGAAGGCTCGACCTGCAAGGGGCCACGCAGGATTTAGCACGCTTATTAGTGCCCCTCTTAGACAGGTTGGATCGGGGCTGGCCACTACCAGCGCCCGCGTCCATGACCGGACCACTACTAGAAGCCCCTACCTGAGAGGCAACGGCCTCTTTGGCTTTAGCAATGGCTGCCTGAGCCATCTCGTTAGCCCGAATAATAGCAAGAAGAGAACTAGGAGAACCAACAGACGAATCAACCACCACCCCCACATCCGACATGATATTTAAAAGATGAGCATCCGAAAGGAATAATAGCAAGAAGAGAACTAGGAGAACCAACAGACGAATCAACCACCACCCCCACATCCGACATGATATTTAAAAGATGAGCATCCGAAAGAGAAGGTAGAACCAACCGAACCGGAGAAGCAACAGCAGAGGGGACGGGAGATGTACCTGGGGGAGGGAGATCCTTCGCCGCAGCCCGCTCCAGGACAGAAACACCTGAATTCGCCACCCGCCTTCCTTTGCGAGCCGTGGACACAGGAGATCGAATCGCAGGCGACCGCGCAGCAGGAGAGCCAACATGGGGACCCGAACGGGACATAGATCCCAAATCTTGATCAAGACGCCGACAGACCCCCGTCATGGAGTGCTTCGAGCCCGACGAGTTCCGGCTCTTAGCCGAGAATTTGCGCACTAAGGATTTCTTTTTTCGGAGGGACTGGGATTCCACCACATCGCGAGCCGGGGAGGCCGGAAGATCTTCAATTCCCGATCGAGTGGGGGAGAGCGGGCGGACAGGAAGATTGGAGCAAGCACCAGAAATGGGGGTAGCAGAGCAAGGCGGGAACTTCGACAGATCAGCACCAGCATCAGGGACAGTAGGAACAGCAGACGGGATCACCGAATCATCACGAGGAGCAACACCAGAAGGAGCTTGGGATTGAAACAACTCACTGTAACGACCCGAATCTGATAAGATTTGATGTCTCTATGCTCACGGTGCTAGTCCCTAGATCGACTCGCTAGCACACACAGTACATATGAATATCAAATAACAAGTGCATCATTTTACTACAACGTATGATCCAGAACTCATAAAGTATTACAAACTGAATAGCACATGGCTAACTTATACAATAATAACAGCGGAAAGGTAACATAATAAACGATGAGTCCATCAATGCCCACTGGAGAACATGTTGAGTGAAGTCTCGCGACCCTACTGTATCTCACTGATCATCTGAAAATCCTGCAACATGATAAGTTGCAGCCACAAAGGGTCAATACATTGAATGTATTGGCAAATTACACATAATGATAAAACAAACCTACATCCACAAGCAAAGTATGACAAACAAAACACTCAAGTTTGGTTTCGCATAACACTACCCCCAACTACCTCCACTACATACGTAAGGTGCAAACAACACAGATGATAAAGATCTTCAAGATGTCTCAAGTGCGCTCAGCCCTGGCGCATTCTCTAGGGACAATAGAGCGCTCAGCCAGTGATGCATTCACATGAGAAAAGCCCCGACAACTCAAGTGCGCTCAGTCATGGCGCATTCTCTAGGGACAATAGAGCGCTTAGCCAGTGACGCATTCACGTGAGTAAAAGTCCCGAGCCTACAGCTATAAGCGCTCACCACTTCCAAACATCACGCGACACATGCCCACGTCTACCATAGCAAGTTGATCACACCATCACATAATACAATCATTATCATAATATGACAACAGAGAACATACAGACCAAGCCAAGCACATGTCATAGCATAAAAATCACACATGCATAGCAGAATACATGATGAGCAAAATCAAAAGTGCAAACTTGCCTTGAACGGTGTTGAAGTACTCTAACGCTTAATTCTGATCCGCGTCACACTCTGGACAATCTATACAATAACGAAGGCACCAATAAATAAACTATGCTCACATAACACTAAATTAAAGTAAGCAACAACGAATTCAAATAAAAACTTAAATAACAGAACCTAACAGTAGTAATATAATATCTACATGCTAATAGGATCACAATGCAAAAAGAATCAACTGATTTGGATAAACGGTTTGAGAGATATTGCCTCCGGAAGGTTGATTTCAAATTTGAGCAAATTCAAATTTAAACAGTGCAAAAGTTTGAAATTTTGGTTCTACTGGATGCTCCTAGTCAATATGAGTACACAGGAAAAAAATCATCTAAGTTGGAGTTATAGGTTAAAAGATATACTTAAATGAAATTTTGGTATGAAATCTGCCCAAAATAAATTGTGCCAAAACTGAATCTGGAAAAACTGCTGCGGCTGCTGTAGAAGTGCCACGTGGCAATCTGTGAGTGGTCGTAGGGTGTTTGCTGTTAGTCTTAAGCAAAGAACGGTCGCTATTTAGAGGAAAACGTTCGGCTTTAAGAAAAAAATAGATCTAATCTTGGCCCTCGGAGAGAGATCGGACGGTGCATGTTGACTCACCGGAGAACAGAGCAAGGTGGTCACCGGACTTGAGGAAGATGACGGCCCGAGCGGCTCGAGGTTGTTGCCGGCGGCCGTTCCGGTGGCCCTTGGAGTCAGTGAAGGGGGCGGAGAGGTACCGGTCGACGAGGTGGTCGAGGTGGTCCTGGTGATCGTCGGGGACGGTGGGTTGAAGCAGGTCAAAGCGGGGCGTCCGTTGTTGGTGGCGGCGGTGATCTTCGGGTCGGGGTTGCGGGCGTCGTCCTGGTGCTCCCCTGCGTGCTTTAGAAGGTAAGGGGTGGAGAGGAGACCAAGGGGAAGATGACAGAGGGGAGGAGAGGTGCAGAGACCCTCTGACGGCGGTGAAACAGACCGGCAACAGGAGCTTCGGGCGGCGGACTCCGGCGAGATCGGGACGGCTCTGTAGGGCACGGTAGATCACGATTTTCGCAAAAATCGGACGAGTTAGACGTGGGGAATATTTATATGAGGGTCGGAGTGCGCGAGGAGCAAGGGTTGAGCCCAATCGAGGCAGATTTGGTTCAGTATTGGGTGTCCAGGAAGAACACAGGATGAGGAAAGGGATGACGTGTGGGTCAGAGTGGTCAGCGTCAGAGAGAAGAGAAAGGAAAAAAATAATCTGCGGGTGTGGGCTGCGCGCTAAGCGGAAATGGGCCGGCAGTTGGCCTGGCGCTGCGCTGCTGCTGCTGGCCTAGCTGGCTCTTTTTTTTAAACCAAAACCACAGAAGTTAAAAACTAAAATAAAAACAATAAAATAAATTCTAGCAAATTACATAGACACACAGAAAATGAACACTACTAATATTAAATATAGGAACACTAGTTCCACCTATAATGCAATTTTGTAAAATCATTTGTATGCAATAGGCCACTCAAACAGCCAAATAACACATAAATAAAATATTTTGGAGATTAATAAAAATACAAAAACATAATAAAAGGACAGGAAATAAAATTATGGACATTATGAACATTTTAAAACCCAACTACACAAAAATATATTTTATGCAATGCAAGCATACAAAGAGCATTATAACAACTATAATTTTTTTTAGTTTCAAAAACTCCAAAATACTTTCAATATTCAGAAAATTCAAAATAAGAATAAAAAACATGATGTAAAAGAATGATCCTATTAACATTCCAAATTTGAAAATTTGGGATGTTACACTCACGTTCAGAATCTGTCAAACCATCCCATTCAGATTGGGTGAAGTGGAGGTTAGACCCATGGCTCTGATTAGGGCCACCCAAAGATCCGTCCCCCTCCTTATCATGCTTGTCCGAAGGGTTAGAAGGGGGAGGAGGGGGAGGTGGAGCCTGAAAAGCAGCCGCCCCCTCCACCCGCACCCGAAGCCTAATACCTAACTCTATTGACTTTGTGGGGTGGTAGAAACCTTCAAGGAATCCTTCTCCCCTAATGATTGTTGGAGATCGTAGCAGAAATTAAAATTTTCCTACGCATCACCAAGATCTATCCATGGAGTATTCTAGCAACGAGGGGATATGAGAGCATCTACATACCACTTGTAGATCGCAGCGGAAGCGTTCAAGGAGAACGTGGATGATGGAGTCGTACTCGCCGTGATCCGAATCACCGATGACCAGCGTCGAAAGGACGGCACCTCCGCGTTCAACACACGTACGGTTGGGATGACGTCTCCTCCTTCTTGATCCAGCAAGGGGGAAGGAGAGGTTGATGAAGATCCAGCAGCACGACGGCGTGGTGGTGGATGCAGCAGAGTTCCAGCAGGGCTTCGCCAAGCTTCGGTGGAGAGAGGGAGAGGTGTAACGGGAAGAGGGAGGCGCCAAGGCTGCAGGGTGCGGCTGCCCTCCCTCCCCCCCTTTATATAGGCCCCCTAGGGGGGGCGCCGGCCCTGGAGATCCATCTCCAAGGGGGGGCGGCGGCCAGGGGGATGGCTTGCCCCCCAAGCCATGTGGGGCGCCCCCTGCCCTAGGGTTTCCAACCCTAGGCGCAGGGGGGAGGCCCATGGGGGGCGCACCAGCCCACTATGGGCTGGTTCCCTCCCCACTTCAGCCCACGGGGCCCTCCGGGATAGGTGGCCCCACCCGGTGGACCCCCGGGACCCATCTGGTGGTCCCGGTACAATACCGGTGACCCCCGAATCCTTCCCGATGGCCGAAACGACACTTCCTATATATAATTCTTTACCTCCGGACCACTCCGGAACCTCTCGTGACGTCCGGGATCTCATCCGGGACTCCGAACAACCTTCGGTTTGCTGCATACTAATATCTTTAACAACCCTAGCGTCACCGAACCTTAAGTGTGTAGACCCTACGGGTTCGGGAGACATGCAGACATGACCGAGACGATCTCCGGTCAATAACCAACAGCGGGATCTGGATACCCATGTTGGCTCCCACATGCTCCTCGATGATCTCATCGGATGAACCACGATGTCGAGGACTTAATCAATCCCGTACTCAATTCCCTTTGTCCATCGGTACGATACTTGCCCGAGATTCGATCGTCGGTATACCGATACCTTGTTCAATCTCGTTACCGGCAAGTCTCTTTACTCGTTCCCGTAATACATCATCCCGTGAACAACACCTTGATCACATTGAGCTCATTATGATGATGTCTTACCGAGTGGGCCCAGAGATACCTCTCCGTCACACGGAGTGACAAATCCCAGTCTCGATTCATGCCAACCCAACAGATACTTTCGGAGATACCTATAGTGCACCTTTATAGTCACCCAGTTACGTTGTGACGTTTGATACACCCAAAGCACTCCTACGGTATCCGGGAGTTGCATAATCTCATGGTCTAAGGAATGATACTTGACATTCAGAAAAGCTCTAGCAAACGAACTACACGATCTTTGTGCTATGCTTAGGTTTGGGTCTTGTCCATCACATCATTCTCCTAATGATGTGATCCCGTTATCAATGACATCCCCATGTCCATAGTCAGGAAACCATGACTATCTATTGATCAACGAGCTAGTCAACTAGAGGCTTACTAGGGACACATTGTGGTCTATGTATTCACACATGTATTATGATTTCCGAACAATACAATTATAGCATGAACAATAGACAATTATCATGAACAAGGAAATATAATAATCCATTTATTATTGCCTCTAGGGCATATTTCCAACAGTCTCCCACTTGCACTAGAGACAATAGTCTAGTTACATTGTGATGAATCGCACACCCATGGAATTTTGGTGTTGATCATGTTTTGCTCTAGGGAGAGGTTTAGTCAATGGATCTGCCACATTCAGGTCCGTATGTACTTTACAAATCTCTATGTCTCCATTTTGAACACTTTCACGAATGGAGTTGAAGCGACGCTTGATATGCCTGGTCTTCCTGTGAAACCTGGGCTCCTTCGCAAGGGCAATTGCTCCAGTGTTGTCACAGAAGAGAGCCATCGGGTCCGACGCATTGGGTATGACTCCTAGGTCGGTGATGAACTCCTTCACCCAGACTTCTTCTTGTGCTGCCTCCGAGGCTGCCATATACTCTGCTTCACATGTAGATCCCGCCATGACGCTTTGCTTGCAACTGCACCAGCTTACTGCCCCGCCATTCAAAACATACACGTATCCGGTTTGTGACTTGGAGTCATCCAGATCTGTGTCGAAGCTAGCGTCGACGTAACCCTTTACGACGAGCTCTTCGGCACCTCCATAAACGAGAAACATATCCTTAGTCCTTTTCAGGTACTTCAGGATGTTTTTGACCGCTGTCCAGTGTTCCTTGCCGGGATTACTTTGGTACCTTCCTACCAAACTTACGGCAAGGTTTACATCGGGTCTGGTACACAGCATGGCATACATAATAGACCCTATAGCTGAGGCATAGGGGATGACACTCATCTCTTCTATATCTTTTGCCGTGGTCAGGCATTGAGCCGTGCTCAATCGCACACCTTGCAATACAGTCAAGAACCCCTTCTTGGACTGATCCATTTTGAACTTCTTCAAAATCTTGTCAAGGTACGTACTTTGTGAAAGACCGATGAGGCGTCTTGATCTATCCCTATAGATCTTGATGCCTAATATATAAGCAGCTTCTCCAAGGTCCTTCATTGAAAAACACTTGTTCTAATAGGCCTTTATGCTTTCCAAGAATTCTATATCATTTCCCATCAATACTATGTCATCCACATATAATATGAGAAATGCTACGGAGCTCCCACTCACTTTCTTGTAAACGCAGGCTTCTCCATAAGTCTGCATAAACCCAAACGCTTTGATCATCTCATCAAAGCGAATGTTCCAACTCCGAGATGCTTGCACCAGCCCATAGATAGAGCGCTGGAGCTTGCATACTTTGTTAGCATTCTTAGGATCGACAAAACCTTCCGGCTGCATCATATACAATTCTTCCTTAAGGAAGCCGTTAAGGAATGCCGTTTTGACGTCCATTTGCCATATCTCATAATCACAGACTTCAGCTTCGCTACGGGAGAGAAAGTCTCATCGTAGTCAACCCCTTGAACTTGTCGATAACCCTTAGCGACAAGTCGAGCTTTATAGATGGTCACATTACCATCCGCGTCTGTCTTCTTCTTAAAGATCCATTTATTTTCTATGGCTCGCCGACCATCGGGCAAGTCATTCAAAGTCCACACTTTGTTCTCATACATGGATTCTATCTCGGATTTCATGGCTTCTAGCCATTTGTCGGAATCTGGGCCCGCCATCGCTTCTTCATAGTTCGAAGGTTCACCGTTGTCTAACAACATGATTTCCAGGACAGGGTTGCCGTACCACTCTGGTGCGGAACGCGTCCTTGTGGACCTACGAAGTTCAGTAGGAGCTTGATCAGAAGTATCTTGATCATCATCATTAACCTCCTCTCTAATCGGTGCAGGCACCACAGGAACATTTTCCTGAGCTGCGCTACTCTGATTTTCAAGAGGTAGCACTTCATCAAGCTCTACTTTCCTACCACTTACTTCTTTCGCGAGAAACTCTTTCTCTATAAAGGACCCGTTCTTGGCAACAAAGACCTTGCCTTCGGATCTGAGGTAGAAGGTATACCCAACTGTTTCCTTGGGGTATCCTATGAAGACGCATTTTTCCGATTTGGGTTCGAGTTTTTCAGGTTGAAGTTTCTTGACATAAACATCGCAACCCCAAACTTTCAGAAACGACAGCTTAGGTTTCTTCCCAAACCATAATTCATAGGGTGTCGTCTCAACGGATTTCGACGGAGCCCTATTTAAAGTGAATGCGGCTGTCTCTAGAGCGTATCCCCAAAATGATAGTGGTAGATTTGTAAGAGACATCATAGACCGCACCATATCCAATAGAGTGCGATTACGACGTTCGGACACACCGTTACGCTGAGGTGTTCCAGGCGGCGTGAGTTGTGAAACGATTCCACATTTTCTTAAGTGTGTGCCAAATTCGTGACTTAAATATTCTCCCCCACGATCTGATCGCAAGAACTTTATTTTTCTGTCACGTTGATTCTCAACCTCACTCTGAAACTCCTTGAACTTTTCAAAGGTCTCAGACTTGTGTTTCATTAAGTAGACATACCCATACCTACTCAAATCATCAGTGAGAGTGAGAACATAACGATAGCCTCCGCGAGCCTCAACGCTCATTGGACCACACACATCTGTATGTATGATTTCCAATAAGTTGGTTGCTCGCTCCATTGTCCCTGAGAATGGAGTCTTGGTCATTTTGCCCATGAGGCACGGTTCGCACGTGTCAAATGATTCATAATCGAGAGACTCTAAAAGTCCATCAGCATGGAGCTTCTTCATGCGCTTGACACCAATGTGACCAAGGCGGCAGTGCCACAAGTATGTGGGACTATCGTTACTAACTTTACATCTTTTGGTATTCACACTATGAATATGTGTAACATCACGTACGAGATTCATTAAGAATAAACCGTTAACCATCGGAGCATGACCATAATACATATCACTCATATAAATAGAACAACCATTATTCTCGGATTTAAATGAGTAGCCATCTCGTATTAAATGAGATCCAGATACAATGTTCATGCTCAAACTTGGTACTAAATAACAATTATTGAGGTTTAAAACTAATCCCGTAGGTAAATGTAGAGGTAGCGTGCCGACAGCGATCACATCGACCCTGGAACCATTCCCGACGCGCATCGTCACCTCGTCCTTCGCCAGTCTCCGTTTATTCCGTAGCTCCTGCTTCGAGTTACAAATATGAGCAACGGCACCGGTATCAAATACCCAGGAGCTACTACGAGCACTGGTAAGGTACACACCAATTACATGTATATCACATATACCTTTAGTGTTGCCGGCCTTCTTATCTGCTAAGTACTTGGGGCAATTCCGCTTCCAGTGACCAGTTCCCTTGCAATAAAAGCACTCAGTTTCAGGTTTGGGTCCATTCTTTGACTTCTTCCTGGCAACTGATTTACCAGGCGCGGCAACCTCCTTGCCGTCCTTCTTGAAGTTCTTCTTACCCTTGCCTTTCTTGAACTTAGTGGTTTTATTCACCATCAACACTTGATGTTCCTTTTTGATCTCCACCTCTGCAGATTTCAGCATTGAATACAACTCGGGAATGGTCTTTTCCATCCCCTGCATATTGTAGTTCATCACGAAGCTCTTGTAGCTAGGTGGGAGCGACTGAAGGATTCTGTCAATGACCGCCTCATCCGGGAGATTAACTTCCAGCTGAGTCAAGCGGTGGTGTAACCCAGACATCTTGAGTATGTGTTCACTGACAGAGCTATTCTCCTCCATCTTACAGCTAAAGAACTTGTCGGAGACATCATCTCTCTCGACCCGGGCATGAGCTTGGAAAATCAATTTCAGCTCCTCGAACATCTCATATGCTCCGTGTTGCTCAAAACGCTTTTGGAGCCCCGGTTCTAAGCTGTAAAGCATGCCGCACTGAACGAGGGAGTAATCATCAGCACGAGACTGATGGACGTTCATAACGTCCTGGTTTGCTGGGAATGGTGCATCACCTAGCGGTGCTTCTAGGACATAATCTTTCTTGGCAGCTATGAGGATGATCCTCAGGTTCCGGACCCAGTCCGCATAGTTGCTGCCATCATCTTTCAGCTTGGTTTTCTCTAGGAACGCGTTGAAGTTGAGGGTGACATTAGCGTGGGCCATTTGATCTACAAGACATATTGTAAAGATTTAGACTAAGTTCATGATAATTAAGTTCATCTAATCAAATTAATGAATGAACTCCCACTCAGATTTGACATCCCTCTAGTCATCTAAGTGATACATGATCCGAGTCAACTAGGCCGTGTCCGACCATCACGTGAGACGGACTAGTCATCATCGGTGAACATCTCCATGTTGATCGTATCTTCTATACGACTCATGTTCGACCTTTCGGTCCTCCGTGTTCCGAGGCCATGTCTGTACATGCTAGGCTCGTCAATCCAACCTAAGTGTATTGCGTGTGTAAATCTGGCTTACACCCGTTGTATTCGAACCTAAGGACCTATCACACCCGATCATCACGTGGTGCTTCGAAACGACGAACCTTAGCAACGGTGCACAGTTAGGGAGAACACATTTTTGATATTTTAATGAGGGATCATCTTATTTATGCTACCGTCGTTCTAAGCAAATAAGATGTAAAACATGATAAACATCACATGCAATCAAATAGTGACATGATATGGCCAACATCATTTCGCTCCTTTGATCCTCATCTTCGGGGCGCCATGTTCATCATCGTCACCGGCATGTCACCATGATCTCCATCATCATGATCTCCATCATCGTGTCTTCGTGAAGTTGTCACGTCAACTATTACTTCTACTACTATGGCTAACGCTTTAGCAATGAAGTAAAGTAATTACATGACGATTTAAGTTGACACGCAGGTCATAAATAAATAAAGACAACTCCTATGGCTCCTGCCGGTTGTCATACTCATCGACATGCAAGTCGTGATTCCTATTACAATAACAAGATCATCTCATACATCACATGATTCATCACAACTTCTGGCCATATCACATCACAAAGCACTTGCTGCAAAAACAAGTTAGACGTCCTCTAATTGTTGTTGCAAGTTTTTACGTGGCTGTTATAGGTTGCTAGCAAGAACGTTTCTTACCTACGTTAAAACCACAACGTGAATTGTCAATCTCTATTTACCCTTCATAAGGACCCTGTTCATCGAATTCGATCCAACTAAAGTGGGAGAGACAGACACCCGCCAGCCACCTTATGCAACTAGTGCATGTCAGTCGGTGGAACCGGTCTCACGTAAGCGTACGTGTAAGGTTGGTCCGGGCCGCTTCATCCCACAATACCGCTGAACCAAGATAGGACTAGTAACGGCAAGAAGAATTGACAATTCGACGCCCACAACTACTTTGTGTTCTACTCGTGCATAGAAACTACGCATAGACCTAGCTCATGATGCCACTGTTGGAGATCGTAGCAGAAATTAAAATTTTCCTACGCATCACCAAGATCTATCCATGGAGTATTCTAGCAACGAGGGGATAGGAGAGCATCTACATACCACTTGTAGATCGCAGCGGAAGCGTTCAAGGAGAACGTGGATGATGGAGTCGTACTCGCCGTGATCCGAATCACCGATGACCAGCGCCGAAAGGACGGCACCTCCGCGTTCAACACACGTACGGTTGGGATGACGTCTCCTCCTTCTTGATCCAGCAAGGGGGAAGGAGAGGTTGATGAAGATCCAGCAGCACAACGGCGTGGTGGTGGATGCAGCAGAGTTCCAGCAGGGCTTCGCCAAGCTTCGGTGGAGAGAGGGAGAGGTGTAACGGGGAGAGGGAGGCGCCAAGGCTGCAGGGTGCGGCTGCCCTCCCTTCCCCCCTTTATATAGGCCCCCTAGGGGGGGCGCCGGCCCTGGAGATCCATCTCCAAGGGGGGGCGGCGGCCAGGGGGGATGGCTTGCCCCCCAAGCCATGTGGGGCGCCCCCTGCCCTAGGGTTTCCAACCCTAGGCGCAGGGGGGAAGGCCCATGGGGGGCGCACCAGCCCACTATGGGCTGGTTCCCTCCCCACTTCAGCCCACGGGGCCCTCCGGGATAGGTGGCCCCACCCGGTGGACCCCCGGGACCCATCTGGTGGTCCCGGTACAATACCGGTGACCCCCGAATCCTTCCCGATGGCCGAAACGACACTTCCTATATATAATTCTTTACCTCCGGACCACTCCGGAACCTCTCGTGGCGTCCAGGATCTCATCCGGGACTCCGAACAACCTTCGGTTTGCTGCATACTAATATCTTTAACAACCCTAGCGTCACCGAACCTTAAGTGTGTAGACCCTACGGGTTCGGGAGACATGCAGACATGACCGAGACGATCTCCGGTCAATAACCAACAGCGGGATCTGGATACCCATGTTGGCTCCCACATGCTCCTCGATGATCTCATCGGATGAACCACGATGTCGAGGACTTAATCAATCCCGTACTCAATTCCCTTTGTCCATCAGTACGATACTTGCCCGAGATTCGATCGTCGGTATACCGATACCTTGTTCAATCTCGTTACCGGCAAGTCTCTTTGCTCGTTCCCGTAATACATCATCCCGTGAACAACACCTTGATCACATTGAGCTCATTATGATGATGTCTTACCGAGTGGGCCCAGAGATACCTCTCCGTCACACGGAGTGACAAATCCCAGTCTCGATTCATGCCAACCCAACAGATACTTTCGGAGATACCTGTAGTGCACCTTTATAGTCACCCAGTTACGTTGTGACGTTTGATACACCCAAAGCACTCCTACGGTATCCGAGAGTTGCATAATCTCATGGTCTAAGGAATGATACTTGACATTCAGAAAAGCTATAGCAAACGAACTACACGATCTTTGTGCTATGCTTAGGTTTGGGTCTTGTCCATCACATCATTCTCCTAATGATGTGATCCCGTTATCAATGACATCCCCATGTCCATAGTCAGGAAACCATGACTATCTATTGATCAACGAGCTAGTCAACTAGAGACTTACTAGGGACACATTGTGGTCTATGTATTCACACATGTATTATGATTTCCGAACAATACAATTATAGCATGAACAATAGACAATTATCATGAACAAGGAAATATAATAATCCATTTATTATTGCCTCTAGGGCATATTTCCAACAATGATTTCTCTGCTATTGTGGGCATGGACAGATTTAATTGGCACTTTTTACCTGCTTCGGGGCACTCTGGTGGGATCTTGATAGGCTCCAATAAAGATATTTTTGATTTTGTTGCTTTTGATCATGGGATCTTTTGGGCCAGTGTTGTTCTCTCTCATAAAGCTTAGAATATTCTCTGTGAGTTTATCGTCGTCTATGGGCCTGCAGACCATTCCTTGTCACCTTTATTTCTTAATGAACTTTCGATGAAGATCGATGCTTGTAATTTACCGATGGTTATCGGGGGAGACTTTAATCTTCTGCGGTGCCCTAATGACAAAAGTAATGATAATTTCTCCTGGCCGCTGGCTAATGCCTTTAACGACTTCATTAGTGCCAATGCTATTCGTGAGCTGCCCCGGGGGGAGCTCGTTATACCTGGTCCAATCATCAGTCAATCCCTATTAGATCAGTGCTTGATAGAGTCTTCCTTTGTCCCAGGTGGGATTCCTTGTTCCCTAGGGCCTCTCTTTACTCCAAATGCATTATCGGTTCCGATCATACCCCCTTAATTCTTGACCACGGTTCCATTAGCCTTAGGCCTCCGGCTAGATTTCAATTTGACGCCTCCTGGCTGTCTGTGGATGGCTTTGTCGATATGGTTGTAGCGAAGATCTTCCTTTCTCTATCATCCAAT
Organism: Aegilops umbellulata; assembly: GCA_032464435.1. NCBI lineage: Eukaryota > Viridiplantae > Streptophyta > Magnoliopsida > Poales > Poaceae > Aegilops > Aegilops umbellulata. Next base: position 326,795,878 of record CP136056.1, on the reverse strand, counting down.
GCTCGCTCTTTTGGGCCTTTGGATGATTGGCACTCGTGTTCCTATAACCTGTGTAAATTCCTCAGTGGTTGGTCTCGTAATCGTGCGGCGGAGGATCGTCGCACCAAATCTTTCCTCGAGGACCAGATTTTGTCGCTGGATCGCGTGGCCGATTCTATTGGGCTCTCTGACGATGGTTGGGCGGTTCGTTATAATCTTGAGGTCGCTTTAATGCAGTTGCACCACCAGGCTGAGATTTATTGGCGTCAACGGGGTACTCTAAACTAGACTCTAAAAGGTGACTCCCCTACGGCGTATTTCTTTGCGATTGCGAACGGCAGGCATAGGCGATGTGGTATTAATAGCTTGCTCATTAATGGTGTGCGATCTTCGGAGCAGTCTGTTATTATGGCTCATGTGGTGGATTTCTTCTCTTCGTTGTTGGGGGCTAAACCTCAATCGGGCTTCTCCATTTCTCCCTCCTTTTGGAACTTAGGTCTTAAAATCTCACCCGAGGAGAATGCCTCTTTGATGATCCCTCTTTCTGATCAGGAAATTCGGGATGTTGTTAACACTGCCAATCCTAATGCTGCTTCTGGGCCAGACGGTTTCTCTATTCCTTTCTTTCGGAAATTTTGGCCCCAGTTGAAACAGTTGGTTTGTAATGTTATCCAGGGCTTCTGTCTTGGTACTGTCGATATCTCCCGCCTGAACTATGCAGTGATAACCCTGATCCCCAAGGTTAAGGGTGCTGATGTTATTTCCCAATTTTGGCCTATTGCTTTGATTAACAATTTCGCCAAATTCCCGGCTAAAGGCTTTGCGAATCGTTTGTCGCCGGTTGCTCATAGAGTTATTAGTCCTTATCAATCTGCTTTCATCAAAGGGCGTTTCATCCTTGATGGTATCCTATCCCTTCATGAGATTATTCACGATCTTCACGCCCGGAGAGCTAAAGCGATTATCCTTAAGTTAGACTTTGAGAAAGCCTATGACTCCGTTAGCTGGCCCTTCCTCAAGCAGGTCCTTCTTGCTAAAGGTTTCGATGGTGCTTATGTTCATCGTATCATGCAGTTGGTCTCGGGTGGCCATACTGCCGTTTCGGTTAATGGTTTCGTTAGCAATTTCTTCGCCAATGGTAGGGGCCTTCGCCAAGGGGATCCTGCTTCCCCTGTTCTTTTTAATTTTGTGGCCGACGCCTTCTCGTGCATGCTTTCCAGGGCGGCCCGTTGTGGGCACATTGCTCCTGTGGTCTCTTATTTACTTCCGGAGGGTGTCTCCGACTTGCAATATGCAGATGATACAATTATCTTGGTGGGGATGGATGACACCTGCATTGCCAATCTTAAATTCATCCTGCTGTGTTTCGAAGCTGTTTTGGGTCTTAAGATTAATTTCGCTAAAAGTGAGGTCCTGGTGACGGGTGTGGATGAGGCGGAAGCCTTGCGGGTTGCCAGGCTTCTTAACTGTTCTTTGGGTTCCTTTCCCTTCAAATATCTAGGCCTCTCTATCTCTCCTGGCGTGCTCCATGCTAAAGATTTCGCTCCGGCGGTCGCTAAAGTGGGGAACAGGGTGCTCCCTTGGAGGGGTAGATATAATACCAATGCTAGCAAAGTTGCTCTAATTAACTCCTGCTTATCCTCTCTCCCCATGTTTCTTATGGGCTTCTATCTTCTTACGGACGGCGTGCATGCTGGCTTCGACAAACATAGGGGAGCCTTCTACTGGAATTCCGCGGATAACAAACGGAAATATAGGCTGGTCAAGTGGCAGCATATGTGTAAGCCTAAAAACCTTGGGGGGTTAGGTATTATTAATACTCGGGTGATGAACATTTGTTTGCTTATCAAGTGGTGGTGGAAAATTTTGACTAGTGGGGCTGACTCGCTTTGGTTCTCGATTCTTAAGGCTAAGTACTTCCCACACTCCAACCCGTTGTTTGCCACCGTGAGGCGCGGTTCTCAATTTTGGAAATCCCTTGTCAAAGTCAGACCTATTTTCCTGGAACATGTTAAATTTAATGTTGGTAATGGGATGGCAGTCCGCTTTTGGTTGGACTGGTGGTCTGGGGATGCCCCCCTTGCTGAGAGCTTTCCGGTTTTGTTCTCTTATTGTCCTTATCCGGCTATCTCCATCGCGGAGGTGGCGGCTAATAACTGGGATCTGGCCTTTCGTCGGGCCCTGTCTCCTGAAGAGTTGGAAGATTGGCAAAGTCTCTCTGCCCTCTTCCCCGTGCTCTCGGAGTCGGCCGATTCTGTGGTCTGGCCTCATTCGGCCTCAGGTAGATTTACGGTTAAGTCGCTTTATTCTAGACTTATTGGTGGTACTCCTTCGACCAGATTCTCTTGTGTTTGGAAGTCCAAAGTTCCTCCTAAGATTAAAATTTTCCTTCGGCAAGCCTTTCGTGGTCGCCTTCCGGCTGCTGACCAGATTAAAAAGCGCAATGGGCCTGGCTCGGATTTTTGTCATCTCTGTGGGGCCTTGGAGAACTCTGATCACATCTTTTTCAATTGCGTGCTGGCAAAGCTGGTTTGGTGCTGTGTCAGATCTTGGCTTCAGGTCTCTTGGAACCCCTCCTCTTTCTCCGATATTCGAACCCTAGCCAAAACTTTGGTTGGGGTCACCAAGAGGGTGTTTTGGGTCGGCCTGGGTGCCTTATGTTGGGCTTTGTGGACCATTAGGAACAAATTTACTATTGAGCATATCTTCCCATCTAAGCCTGCTGACGTTCTTTTCAAATCATGTATATTATTGCAGCAGTGGAGATCATTGACTAAGGAGGTAGATCGGGATGCCCTGGACCTGCTCATCAACAAAATTCGGGCTTCGGCATCTCACATCTCCGGACGGGATCCTGTCGTCTAACCTTGGTGGTGCTGTTTGCGGAGTTTAGGTCTCACTCCTTTCCGGCCTGCGCACCGTGTATGGCAGTTGGCTGTATCCATCCTTCCTTGGCTACTCTTATACTTTTCGCTCCGTGCACTGTGTGCGTTCTCCTCGTTAACTGGTTTCTTTCCTGTTCGGTTTCATGACGCTGCCATGTGGCTTTATTTATAAAGTCGGGCTCTGGCCTTTTCTCTAAAAAAAAGATGGAAGGATGTGTGCATGTTGCAAGACACTTATATGAAAAGGATGCATTCCAGGATTTCGGGGCTGCAAACAGTAGAGCATTTAAACTTGGATTGCCAAAAAAAACTATTTTTCCTAAGAGGTCCTCTAACACATAATCCTTATTATTTTTGGGTAATGTGGGTTGACAGTGGAATACCAAGACGAGAAAACATGGTCTAACCGCAAGCCGAGCGGAAAAATAAGGGATAGCATGAGAGTCCTAAAAATGTCTGAGGCATTTCGGTTCGGACGTGTGCGTTATGCTCCAAAACTATATAAGGGCAAAATATGTATTACATCGCATTGGAGATGTCCTTACCATCGGCACCAAAACTCATTTTGTGATCATTGTGAAGCTGAGACCAAGTGGTCCACCAGTCTAATAATACCTTGCAAAGAGAGTATAACATGACCCCTATAATTTTTCTAAACCTCGATTCATGCGCCTGCCTGCCGGTGGTGGCACCGTCCGGATGTCGTATCGCGAGGGTGGGCGTTTTGAAGGATCGGGCAATTAGTGTTTTCTTTGTACCGAAGCAAAAGGTGTTGTGCTTGAAGATGCATGCCAGTTTATCCTTCCCGTTGCAATGCACGGGCATATGTCCTAGTCTTTCCCTAATAATAAAGCATGGATTGACTCCGTGAGTTCACCGTCACAATACGTTTCTTTTCGTGAATTTGCGCTTTCAGTTTAAATATAAGACATACTATCTAAATACTCGTGCGTTGCCACGAATAACAAACAAATTATCCACTTATCCCTTAATTATATTTCTTGAAATACATAGAGGGCAACATGTGTTTAGTTTTTCATTATATATCTATAAGCATGAATGCGTTTTTTTTTGCTCCCTCCCTCCCAGCCATTATGTGCACGATAACATTTCTCCTTCACTACCTCCATCTCCAACTGCAGAAATGTCATAAAAGTTCTTCACAGTCTCTGAACAAGGACAAGCATATGCATAGACATTTATATTATGTTTTTTCCTTTTCACAAAGACACATGGCAAACGTTTGGTCTGACCCAGTCTAGACTTCATAACCGTAACTTTGACATTTTATTTTAACTTTCGAGTTAAATACATTGTGGATGCCTTAACTTGTCTAGCGCGGTCGCTTTGATGCCCAAAGTTGCAAAATAAATAAAACTAGTGCTATAACTTGTTCTATCATGCAAATAAGGTGCCTTCGTACGTATTCGGGTGTACACTATGCATATGTTGCGTGCCAGCGAGGCGTTGGCCCACACGTCAGTGGCAGGCAGCCTGTGAGGTGCTCATGACTTGTGCAGGAGTTTTTTTCCAGAACCCCTCGCATATTTTAATTAATTATGTAGGAAAGACAAACGTAGGTCCCACATATCAGTATGATTGAATGCGTTAAATTGCATGCACACTAGCCACCAGGCCAACCAATACTTTGTGACCAACTGTTCCCTAGAAACCTATATAGCTCTTCTACATTTCCCTATGCAATTCCCTTCCACATTATTTACGGTTTTTTTTCAAGGTACCGTCTAGTAAAAATTCTCATATAAAAATATAATAATTATCAATATGTCATTATTTTCTATTTAAATATTTATTCGATTTTCTTTATCGTGTAGTTTAAATAGGTAAAGATGAACTTTTTTTCAAAATTTATGTGGATATAAACAGTTCAACATATATCATCAAATATTGTAAAAGAAAATATCTTCAGTCAGGACCACAAGCACGTACAATTAGTGTGTATCTTCATTGTACTTTTAGAATACATAATTATTACAAATTTACAAAATTATATTATGAAAACTGTTCAACGTGTATTAAAAATCATTGTGTAAAAAAAGTTATTTAAATGTGTTAAAACATGTAAAACGTGTTTGTAGAAATGTAAGAATAATTTTACACAATAATTTTTAATACATGTAGAACATTATTTTGAAATAGTTATTGTCAATTTTTTGAATGCATGACGAACAATTTTTTCTAAAAAATGTTTACAATTTCTTAATACACTTAAAGTTTATTGAAAGATGTGTTGAACATTTTTTTTCAAATGCACTAACACTTTCTTTTAGTTTATGGCAGTTGTAATATTTTCTTACATTTCTTTTTTCAAATGGAAATAATAAACATGAAAAAAAAAACATGTACGGACCCATGAGAGCGTCATATATTAAATAAATATGTAAGAGAAACGCTTGAAGAGGTAAGTGGCGACATGATATATAACGTCTAGCTAAAATATGTTCACTAAGTAGAGTCTACCCTGGTGGTCATCTTGGGCGGGCTGTGCAAATCGTGGCCCACTGCCAGTTGTAAAAATATGTCCTCATGCGTGGGACATCCAGCGCTCACCCAACGCCAAGCTAGCATGCCACACAGCACACAGGCAGAACATACACCCAGATACGTACACGAGGCACTGTATTTGCACCATAGGACAAGTTATTGCACCAGTTTTGCATATTTTACGACTATGGACACCAAAGTGACCGCGCTGAACAAGTTAAGGCACCTGCAGTGTATTTAACTCTTAACTTTCCCTTGTCTTCAAATCCTAGTGCATGTTCTCAGACCCGCCAATAAGGCCCAACGTATTAGACCCCCCGATAGCATCAATGGAATCATTAACATTGTCTATATCTCCCTAAAAAAGCATTGTACATATCACCCTAAAAAAGCATTGTCTATATCAATAAGGGTATGCGTAACAGAGAATTGAGAACATGGGTGATGAGACCATCCCTTCAAAGTGGTAGGAAGAGATGTAACGTGTAAAATATTTAGTTTGATGACAAATGTCTAATTCAAACTTTTAATGAAGAAAATGTTCAGAAGTACATCATAGTTTCCGTGTTGACTTCAAAACTATGATCCCCGCAAAAAAAAGTGGAATGACCTACAGGAAATAACTCGATTTTGTCAAGTTTGTATGCTCCCTAGTGTAAAATCAAATCACACTACTTATTATGTTTTTCCATTTTGCATAATTGCTTTCACACCTACTAAAGAGATTATTGTGCGGTCTTCAGTCGGTAGATATATCTCCTCAACCTAAAAAATTAAAAGAGGTAAAATCACTTGCAGAGTTACAGTTCGTCCTTTTCTTTTCCAGCAAGACCAGTATAGCATGGATTACATCATGGTAACCTCTATTTCATTTCCTGCTTTCATGTGTCCTGCGACTCCTGCCTGCTTGCAGCAGCACTTCTGGGTCTATTGTGCATACAGAACATCTACCATCGTTGTGGACCTTGCATAATCTTTAATTCTTTACACCGTGGTCGTCACAGTTTACCTGCCATTAATATTCAAAAAAATGTTAACTCAGCAAGCATGTATTTGCATCCGTTTTCTGTTGATTGAAAGAATAATAGCTACCAGATGACGTAGCTGAGCAAACATGTTCATGTTCTCGTGGCATGGTGATTGGCATGTCAGCTAGAACGAAACAGAGAGCTCCCCCACAAGTAGAAAGCTGAGGAAAAAAATAATCAAAAACAGATGAACAACTTAAAATAAGCATATTGTTATGCAATCCAAAAATCAAGCGGAAACAATGCAAAGAAACTCTTTGTCATGAAGATCTGCATCTTGGGTTTCATCAGACGAACCGAAAGGAAAATAAGAAGAAAGCCCGTGTAGCGATGAGAACCAAATACTGGAGGGCTGACAACAGATCATTACCACCGGCGTCAGCGCGCCTTGAACTGCCGTGCCCCTGCCGGTGCTGTGCGCACGCCGGTGATACGCACCGACGACAGCGAGTCGATAGACGAAGACAGTGCCGCCACGACCCGTGGGGCCTGGCCGATTGCTTTGGGTGAGTTCCTTGATGTCTCCCATGTCCCAGCTCGATCGCTGAGGAGCCACTGCCCAATCGGCGCCGGCAGGCACGGCATGCTTCGGCGAAGTAGTTGCGCCGGTGCCGGAACCTGTGTTGACGCCGTTGGAGAGAGCTTGGGCTCCCCGGGCACCGTGGGGCCGCCGCCGGACGGCCAACGACTTGGCTTCAGAAAGGAAGCAGGGAAGGCAGTCGTTGGCGATGAAGTCCTGGGTGATGTCATCCTTGGTGAGCGTGACGACGAAGCCTTCCTCGGCTGCGCCTTTGTGGGTTGTTGCGCTCCCCCCACGTCGTCTGATCTCGACGGAGGGGTCTAGTGGAGCGGGTCTAGGTTCTGGCGCCGTCGCGAGAGAGAGCAGCCCGCACCATCACCTTCCTCTGGTCTGCGGGTGCTAGGAGACGGCGACGGGGAGGTTGTTGCGGGAGCGACGCCCTTGGAGCAGCTGAGGGTGTGATGTGCCCCATGGTTGAGCATCGCGAAGGAGAAACATTAGAGTGGCGGGAGGCGTCGCCACGCGATTGTGGTGGTACGAACGGTGGCCGGTGGCCGGAGTCTGCGGCCATCAGCAATAGCATCATGATGAAAATTGCGAGGCAAAAAGAACACCAAGAGAGAGGAGCGAAGGGATCTCTGGCACTGAAATCTAGGAGACGGTGGTTCTCATCCGAGCGAGGGGGTTCGTGGAGATTTTCACGCGTAGTGGGAAGCGGCGTGAGGGGATCATAGCGCATGCGGCGGTCGGTTTTTTCCTACGACGTGCGTGGTTGACTGAGATCGAGGAAATTGCGCGAGGGAATCACACCAAGCGAGGGAGGGAGGTCGAACCACGACGTTCGATTCTCCTTCGATTCTCCTTTAATAATAGAGATACATGAGGTGGTACTAATTGGTTACTCCCTAATTTTTGTCGGTCTTCGTCCGTCCGTCCGTCTCAACCAAAATTCCCCGCATGGGCCGCACATAGCTTAATTTGTGTATCCCCGCATGGGCCAAGGTGGGTCTGGTCGGATATTTTGGCAAAAAACTGAATTTACTTGCGCCGGAATTGAACTCATGATCTCTCAGACCATACCATACACACCTACCAACTAATCAATATTAGCTCATGCGTAGTCAAGACGTTTACTTTTCTTATTCAATAGTACCACCTCGCCCCCTTACAACTGAAAGCACCAATATATATCTCTACTCCTAATGTCTCAGTTGATAGTCCGCGTTCCGGGTTTTATTTTCGTCCCACCTAATATAGTCTTTTTTGGTACTTCTTTGGTACTTGCTCCCACCTCCCGCTCAGCCGCGAAAAACCAAGGAAAACCCTCCGGCCGAGTCCCCCACACGCCCCCAGGCGCCCAACCTCCCGTCGCATCCAACTGACCAGCGAAAACAAACCGGCTAAAATTAACCAGCGAAAAAAAAACCTAAACCAATCGCACGCACGACTCTCCTGCCCTCCACTCGCACGCCCGACTCATTGCCCTCGTTCGCGGCCGCCCTCCATCCCTTCGCCGCCGCCGAGACCCCGGCGGATCTCACCGCCGTCAATCTCCTCGAGAAGACCCCGGCGGATCTCACCGCCGCCGATCTCCTCAAGAAGACCCTGCCGGATCTCACCGCCGCCGATTTCCTCGAGAAGATCCCGCTGGATCTCGCTGCCGCCGTAACTCCATAAAGCCGCTGCCGCCGATCCCCTCTGGAAGACCCCACCGGATCTCGCGTCGGGTCCACGGTTCTGGATCGCCGCCACAGGGCGGTTTCAACCAGAGGTATGGATAGGAGAAAACTCAAACGCAAGGCTGTTTCTATCATAGGTATAGCAAAGCGGTTTCAACCCCATGTATTAACATCATGATGGATCTAGCCGGCGACCTCGAGGGGAGGAGCTCGACAAGCGGGCAGGGCGACCCCGTGCCTTGGAGACGGCGACCCTCAACCCCTTGCTGCTGTGGTGCACTGGGCACATCTGTGACGAGGAGGAGGCGAGCCGCAATTCATCACCTTCCTCGTCTCTCTCATGGCTGTGCACAAGGTAAACCTCATTTGCCCCCATCTTCTACTCCAGATCAATGGGCAAGCCTGGGCACGTGTGAACTGTGCAGACCTTTTGTGAATTTTTACTAGGCCTTTATATGTGCTTCAGATTATGTAGTTTGCAGTCTTGACTCCTCTGCATTAACGTTTTTTATGGTCTTCTCATCATTGTCAGGATGTCCGCACCCCGAGCCGAGCTCTGTTTGACCAGAGGACAAGCAGAGGAAAGGCGAACAGGGGTGATGCCGTGGCTCCTGAGCAAGGTGAACATCGCCTTTAAGGCGAGCGGTGGCGGTATCTCCCTTACAACCGCACTTCATTTCTTACATTGTTTGCTCCTTTTATCAAGGGCACATCGGTCAGATGCATCCTTGAAAAAAAGGGTACATTGATCAAGTTGTTTTCTGATGTTCGCACTCGCTGCTTTATAGCGTATTTTTTCATATGATTTTGGATATTATGTTTCCGTATTGTACCTTAGTTTGGAATTTATTTTGCAGGCACCTTATCTTGGGCCCCTACAATAAGGAAACTCAACATGCGTGATTCTGATTAGAGGCAACCAGATCGTTATTGAACATATTGATGATTCCTGTTGTGTATTCTCAAGGAATGGTCAGGTTTAGTACTGTAACTATTTTTTTATCAAATATATTTGGGTGGTGCTCAAAATGCAGAGGTGAAAAGCAAGAAACGTAAAGCCACCTCTGAAGATAAGTTCACCACGCCTCCCAGAGTGTCACCCCACTTCGTTGAACTTAAGTTTAATGAAACCAGATCAGATCAGAATAACCTTTGTAAACTAGGCAACTGAATTATTTCATTGTTGCTTGTCCATGTAACGAAGAACTATCATTTGGGTACCAAGTTCCACTTCAGGCCAGGAAAATTTATTATAACTTCATGCCGACTTATGTTTAATATTAGGATATGTCCCCTCATGTGCCAGTTTTGAGATATTCTTAGAAGTTCATGATCTGGTTTTAGTTCCTGCATCTTTTTCCACCTTTCTGTAGAGATTTGAGTAAAACTTAAATGTCTAGATGCATATAAGCTTGTGAGTTAATTAATGCTAACTTGATGGTCCAAACTAAATTCTGCAAATACGACCATGACAGAAAGATAAATGGAGGTTTAGAGGCAGAGTGGATGCCTGCACCAACTTTATAGGTTGAACTACATTTTGCTAGATAACTCAAATTTCAGAACACGAGCATTATTTTTTGGGAATGCAGTTAACAACAGAATCAAGTCAAGATGAAAAATGGTTAACTGTTCAATATTGAATTTAATTCCTTTCTTGCAAAGTACCAGAGATGAGTGAGGAGATTATTAAATATTGAATCAAGAGTTCTTAATCAGTACATAACATAATGCTAATTGTGTGTTTTTCAGTAATATGCACAGAAGGTTCGCCTCACATAATGACCAACGAAAGCAAGTTGTTTTTTTCTTGATGAAAACGATAGCTACCACTTGAAGAGATTTAGCAATACAAGCATTTCCTCTAATTTTATTTGTAGGTAATCCTTTATGCTCCAAGGAAATAGCTGAATGTCGCTACCAAATTAAATTACCTTTGTACAGAAAATACGTGGAGTTATGTGATCTACAAGTGAGCAGCTCTCTCACCATCGAGGTAATAACATTAAAATAGGTAGCAGTACCAGTTTTCTTCCAGTAAAAGTGATTTTTTGTTTTCTTCATTCAGTTAACCATCATGTTGATTGATGATGCATAATAGAAATATGCATTCCTTTACTGTTTTTTCTCCATAAGATCCTTTTATCACTCATTAAAATTTTGCAAGTTCTTGCCATACCTGAAGCTTCCATTCTCGCTGACTTCGTCGGAATGCCTGCACCCATGTTCCAGGTGCCAATATTGAATCATGTGTTTAGGTGCTTCTACATGAATCCCGTTCATAGTCTCGATCACCACCACCGGGGCAGCTACTTCTGCTGGCAGTAGCACTTTCCTCTGACATGTTTTTTGTTGTTGTTGTGTGCTTCTACATTAATCATGTGTCGTTGTATTTAGGCTCTCTAAGGCCTAAACTGTGACTTTTCTTAATTGTATGTCTTACAACTCGTTTTACTGTACTAATTTATTCAGTTGCACCAATACTTGGTGTGGAGAGTTTGGGTTCGGAAGGTAGTCAGCCTACAAGAGAAGGGGGTTTAGTATTTTCTTGATGGCACATGTTGGAAGGTGCCATCTTTATTTCTCTTATCTTATGGGTTTCCTCACAATTGTTTCCTTACAATGTGCACAATTTTGCAACAATAAACATTGGCTGGGTATATACACTTGAATGGATGACCTGGTTACATAGCATGCACCCCGAGGAGTTTCAGGAATTATGATGTGTTGGTTTTATTTGGTTGAAACCATTAATGGTTGTCTGAGTTACTTGACTAGGACTGTTTGGGCATGAAGTGTGTGCTCTAAAACAAAAATAGCAATTACTTTTCTCATGTTATCGTCTATTGCGTTTCTTCTGTCCTTGATTCCAAAGGAACTGTAGTAATTACTTAGCCTAAAGTTTGTGTTATTTCCATTTACGATGTGTTCAACTCACTTGTGTTACTAAAAATATTTTTATTAGCGGATATTTATCAAGAAGTAACATGTCACCACTTTGAATACAACCTTAGTTTTACATGCATTAGTTTTCTAATTAAATGTTGTCGTTGTAAGCATCAAAACTATCTTCTAGATTCACAACTCATGCTTATGCCTCTGTTTAAAAAACTACCTTCTACAGTCACAGCATTGCTGGGAGCCAGGGTGAGAAACTAAATGTCAACATGGTTGTGCAGGTCTGCAGGAGGTGCCTTTGAGAACTTGCTCAGCTACTTGAGCTTCATTGTCAGCGAAGTCTCCACTGGGTTGCCCAGATCTGTCCTAAATTGCTTCATTGATAACAATTTGGAGAAGGCTCTGCTGACACTTAGAAGGATGTTTTCCTTTGTTGGAAAGACGAGGATACGCTGGAGATAGACATGGGGTGGTAAGAAAATGATGAGTTCCTGATGATATTATGCTTGCTGGTATAAACCTACATGTATTATGTCAGTTTGTTGTTAAGAGTATCTTGAAAATATAAAGCCACTAGGTGGCCAGGCATTCTATACTATCGTCTTTCCAAGAGCCCACATTTCTGCATGTATATATTTGTTGTACAACCTATGCTGGTTTGCCTACAATAATTATCAGAAGGTAATATGCAGCAGCCAAATTCTCTCGGTCGACGTTGATTTTGTCATGTGCTTAAGCAAACCCTGCGTACCATATTCCTCAAGAGGTGAAGAGGATGGGAAGACACATGTGCTAAAGCAAAAAATAAAAAAGTAGTATATTTAGGATCTACCCCTTAGCTCAATTTACAAGTTGTGTGAGCCTGCTCATATATCGATATTGATTCAGCAATTCTCAGGATAGCATGAAACCTATTCTTTCACTACTAAAAAAAGGCTATAGGTGGGATTGACACTAATGACGCACCAGATAGGTGGTGCGCCATTAGTATATACTAATGGCGCACCACAATCTGGTACGCCATTAGTGTTGAAAGTACTAATGGCGCACCTTGCCTAGGGTGCGCCATTAGTATCCTAATTTTTTTTTTGAACTAGCGCGTCTGTCCAAACACACTAATGGCGCATCCTGGCACGGTGCGCCATTACTAGTTGTAACTAGTAATGGCGCACTAGTACCAGAGTGCGCCACTAATGCTGTTTTTTTAATTATATTTTTTATTCCTTTTGTTGGAAAACTACTAATGGCGCACCGTTGGAGAGTGCGCCATTAGTATGATTTTTTTTTCTTTTTTTTCGCAAAACTACTAATGGCGCATCAGATAGAGGTGCGCCATTAGTAACCTGGATTACTAATGGCGCATTTACTGCTGGTGCGCCATTAGTAAATGGTCAGCAACAAGATATTTTGGGCAGCCTCTCCTACCCACACTCACTTTCTCCCCACTCCATTCTCTCCACCTTCTCCTTGTCTCGGGTGCCTCCTCTTTTTCACCTCATTTCCACCATAGATTCATTGAAATTAAGTGGTTAAATTACCTTGTTTTGATAGGTAAGTAAGGGGGGAAGCTATATTTATGTTGTTCTCCCTACAAGAATTTGCACATGCACTTTTTATGGCCTAGCTAGATCTATTTATGTTCGTGGTGTTGCATATGTTTGTGGTGTTGCATATGTGTTTGTGTTTGGAGGTGTACCGGTATTTGAAATGCGATAGTTGCCAATATTTTGCCGGAATGTTGATTCATTTCCGTTTCGGCGATAATTTTGGCATTAAGCATTCTTTTTGGTCCTATTTTTAGGGAAAGTCATGCCAAATTTTTTCTTGGTTCTAAAATATCGTTTTGCTCTACCCCGCAGGCAACCATGGTCCGCACGATGACCGAAGGCATCGTGAATAGGTTTTTGAGGTCCGCGAAGGCCGAGATGCTTCAAAAGAATGAGACGGAGATAAGATGTCCGTGTCGAAGATGCAAGCTGGAGAGCCTTATTGCGGACCCGGATTCCGGGCAGGTGCGGGACCACCTGCTTTTGCGTGGTTTCATGGATGGCTATCGGTGGCAAGGTGATGAAGATGACTACGAAGTCGTCCATGGGGGCCGGGCAAGAAATGAGGAAGGGCAGCAAGGCAACCACCGCGGCTCGGGCGGGCGAGAAGGCGAAGAATCCCCAGGAGATGATCACGACGGTGATGCTGTACACAGTCATCATGTAGAAGATGCAGGACATGATGATGAGGAAGATGGCGCCGGAGCAGACGACGGGCATGATCATGAAGATGATGATGCCGGCGGAGCATACGACGGTTGACCATCGATGGGCTGGGTGCAGGACCCTTATATTCAAGAGCTGCTTCTCAAGCAGACGGATAACGCAAGAGCCGCCGCCCGAGAGAAAGCCAAGGTGGATCAACTTGAGTTAGACGCGGTTACTCCATTGTATGAAGGATGCAGGCCCGAGGATACCCGCCTGAAAGTAACGCTCATGGCTCTGGAGATGAAGGTAAAACACAAAATGACCGACGCATGCTTCGACGAGAACATGTCATTCTGGCACGAACGTCTTCCAAAGGGGAACAAGTGCCCGACCAGTTTGGAGGAGGCGAAGAAAATCGTGTGTCCTCTGGATTTACCGCACGTGAAATACCATGTCTACATGAACAATTGCATCATTTATCGGGACGAGCACGCGGAGTCTACCATATGTCCGGTGTGCGGCGTCACTCGATACAAGAAGAGGAAGAAAGCTCCTCGAAAAGTGGTGTGGTACTTTCCGATCACTCCTCGTCTGCAGCGGTATTTCGCGGATCCTAAGGTAGCAAAGCTCCTGCGTTGGCACGCGGATAGGGAGGAGAAGAAGCGAGAAGATGACGCAAATGATCCGGAGATAGATAAAAAAGACAAGATGCTGAGTCACCCTAAGGATGCGAGCCAGTGGCAAGCGTTGAATTTTGAATACCCAGAATTTGGGAAGGATCCAAGGAACATCGTGCTGGGCGCGAGCACCGATGGAGTCAATCCGTTTGGCAGCCAGAGAAGCACACATAGCACCTGGCCTGTGTTTGTGTGGATGTACAACCTTCCCCCCTGGTTGTGCATGAAGAGGAAGTACATTCACATGAGTATGCTAATTGAAGGGCCGAAACAACCAGGGAACGACATCAATCTGTATCTGGGGCTGCTGAAGGAGGAGCTAGACACGCTGTGGAAAACGCCAGCCAATACGTGAGACGCCGCAGAGAAAGAATATTTCCCTATGAGAGCCGCACTGCTCACGACGGTGCACGACTATCTCGGTTACGGATATCTCGCGGGGCAGGTAGTCCACGGATTTTCTGGATGCGTACGGTGCATGGATGACACAACGTATCGCCAGCTAGATAGAGATCCCGGGTCTTCGAAAACCGTGTTCATGGGACATCGAAGGTGGCTTCGCGACGATGACCCGTGGAGGAAACGCAAGGATCTGTTCGATGGTGAAACCAAACCCCGAAAACGCCCGTGTACGAGGAGCGGCGAGGAAATAGACAAGCTGTTGAAAAATTGGAAAGACTGCCCACTGCCGGGAAAGAAACAAAAGGCGCCAAAGCCGCTGCTGAAGGTATGGAAAACGAGGTCTGTTTTCTGGGACTTGCCGTACTGGAAGATCCACTGTGTGCCTCACAGCCTTGATGTCATGCATATCACGAAGAACGTGTGCGAGAGTCTGCTTGGTACCCTGCTCAACATGCCAGAGAGGACCAAAGATGGGCCGAAAGCAAGGGCAGACTTGAAATCAATGGGCATCAGGCAGGAGCTTCACGCTATATATGATTATGATGATGATGATGATGATGAGGCGAAGCAGGACACAGAAAGTCGTCTCAAAGGCAAAAAGGCCAAGAAGACCGGAAATGACTACCCTCCCGCGTGCTTCACTCTAAGTCAGGAGGAGATCGAGCAGTTTTTCACCTGCCTCCTAGGAGTAAAACTTCCTTACGGTTACGCGGGGAAGATAAGCAGATACCTAGACCCAACGAAGCAGAAGTTCAGCGGGATGAAGTCTCACGACTGTCACGTGCTGATGACGCAGATACTTCCAGTTGCAATCCGTGGGATCATGGACGCGCACGTCCGTGAAACGCTATTTGGCCTATGCAACTTCTTCGACGTCATCTCTCGGAAGTCGATTGGCGTGAGGCAACTCAGAAGGCTACAGGAAGAGATCGTGGTGATACTATGCGAGCTTGAGATGTACTTCCCGCCCGCATTCTTCGATGTTATGGTGCATCTGCTGGTCCATATAGTGGAGGATATCATCCAACTCGGGCCGACGTTCCTGCACAGCATGATGCTGTTCGAAAGGATGAATGGTGTCATCAAAGGATACGTTCGCAACATGTCACGTCTAGAGGGAAGCATAGCCAGGGGCTTTCTGACCGAAGAGTGCATCTCGTACTGCACGAATTATCTAGGCATCGAGAACCCCGTTGGTCTGCCCGTCAACAGGCAACTCGGCAGGCTCGCTGGATGGGGTCACCGTGAGGGTCGCCGCGAAATGCATGTCGACTTCGAGGGTCGACTCGCCGACTTTGAAAGAGCAAACCTAGTCGCGCTACAACACATAGACATGGTCGATCCTTGGGTGGTACTGCACAAAACCTTTATTAAGAAGACGTACAATGACCGAGGCCAA
Organism: Aegilops umbellulata; assembly: GCA_032464435.1. NCBI lineage: Eukaryota > Viridiplantae > Streptophyta > Magnoliopsida > Poales > Poaceae > Aegilops > Aegilops umbellulata. The sequence continues at coordinate 326,779,711 of CP136056.1, read as the reverse complement.
CAGAGGACGGACGGAGATATACTCAAAGAGCACAACTCATGTTTCACGCGTTGGTTCAAGCAGAAGCTTCTGTCGTACCCTTTACATGAGGATTCTTCCGCGGAAGAACAACTCATGTTCGCCTTGTCACAGGGCGCCGAGCACAACCTGATGACCTATGAGGTGTACGATATCAATGGCTACACATTCTACACCGAGGCCAAGGACATGAAGAGCGATGGTTATCAGAACTCCGGGGTAACGATGGAATCCTACACCGGTAACGACAAGGACAGATACTACGGAAGGATCGAGGAGATCTGGGAGCTGAGCTACGCTGGAGAGAAGGTCCCCATGTTCCGTGTCAGATGGGCCAAGAGCGTCCTAAAAGAAGACCGGTATTTCACCACCATGGTTATACCCGAAGCCAAATCCAAGACCGCGGGCGCAAACGTCACCGCGAAAAATGAGCCATGGGTACTGGCTTCCCAAGTGGACCAATGCTTCTTTATTACCGACCCGTCAAAGACCAGTCGTGTTGTCGTGAGGAGAGGCAAAAGGAAGATCATCGGAATGGATGGAGTAGCCAATGAGCAAGACTTCGACAAGTACGGCGACCCGAGGATCGAACATGACGACGATGATGAAGTAGCAGCATACACCACAAGAAGAAGCAGGACCACCCTACCTAAAGGACGTCCGTTCCATAGAAGAACTCCATTTGCGAAAAAGAAGGGCAAGAAGATTGTTAACAGATAGCTAGCTAAGATCAATTGTATTTAAATCGTAGCCTTCATTTCTCGATTGTATTTCATGGGCACTTTTTAAACTATCATGAATATTTTTAAATTTCATGGACACTCGATCTCGATCCCCCTCCATCTCGATCGCTATCCCACCTCGCCAGATCCGGTCCCCTCACCGCCGAGCACCCCCCGGTCCACCGGCCACCGCCGCCGACCACCCGCACCCTCGATTCCCCTACTCAACCGCCGCCGCCGACCCCCCGCACCCCTCCCCTACTCAACCGCCGCCACCGACCCCCCTTTTAAAATTATTACTGTCTTATAAAAAAATTGCTGTTATGATTTAAACAAGTTTGAACATATTTAAACACAAATAAGTATCAAACAGCATTTTAAATGCATAAAAAAAATTGTGGAGCCTGGGAATCAAACCCAGGACCTCCTGGTGTGAGAACAGGCAACTGACCAGTCGAGCTAGTAGAGGGGAGTTGATGTGGATAAGGTCAGGTGTGAGATAACCTGTTGGCTCGAGCGGAAATAAAGAAAATACTAATGGCGCACCAGGTCGAGGTGCGCCATTAGCATGTATATACTTATGGCGCACCGAGGGGTGGTGCGCCATTAGTATTGTGCCCCCATCCATACTGCCTCCCGGGCCCACACCTATCCCCTCTCTCTCCCTAGCCCTCGCCGTTGATCCCCTTCCCCTCTCCTCTCCCGCCGCCGCTGCCCCGCCGCCTCGACGCCGCCCCGCCGCCTTGCCCCTGCGCCCACCGCCGCCTGAGGCCCCGACGTCGGCGCCGCTCTCCCCGCGGGACTCCACCCCCGCCGCCCCCGCGCCCTCCGAACGGGATCGGCCGAGCGCGCGCCGCCCGCTCCTCTCCTCCTCTCCTCCCTCCGACGAGCGAGGGCCTCCTCTGGCCCCTGCAGCAGCCGGAGGCCCCAACCATCGCCGCCTGAGGCCCCGACGCCATCGCCCCGCCGCCCTCGACGCCGCCCACAACGGGAAGCCGCCGCCGCGCCCCTCTGCACCGGCTGCCCACGGCGTCTCCGTCCCGAAGCTACAGATCATCCAGTCCTCCACTCCTCCACGGCGAGCCATCCTCTCTCTTCCAACTACATGTTCTTCTTTTTCTAAGCTATAAATTGTTTTAGGACCTTTCGGGGATCCGGCCTGTTCCCTGTCTTGACGCGTTGTGGCCATGCTTGATGTTTTAGGACCTTTAGGAGCTCAAGAACCTGCGGCCGCAGCTCTACTCTCCCTCCGAGTACTGCGAGAAGTCCTACCTTAACACCCACCAGAAGCAGATGTGAGTAGCCACCTTTGTTGTTCCTCCTCTCCTCCATTAGAAGTAGTCGCAGAGTTATTGAGTGGACGGACATGCTTAGATGGTCCGGGAAGACAGGAAGAACATTTAACTTGAAATGGTCATGAATTGGAACTAAGTGTGTGTAGAACAGCGACAACTTACACTAGTTTTGTAGCCTCCAGCAAGTTTACGAGCAAACAGAATTTTCCTTCTCTTTTAGAAATATGCAGGCAGCTCCCTGATCAGTGTTGTTGTTGGTTGCTGTAAAAAACTAGTTACAAGTGCACAAATGATTCTGAGACATGCCAAGCTAAGCTACTCACCATTTGAACTTTTTGCATAGACTAAAACCATGGCACTTATTGAAAAAACCATAGACTAAAACCATGACACTTTTTGCATAGACTAAGCCACTATAGCAATATCAGTTTTCAGTGAAAAAACAAGACAGAAAAGTGGAGCAGGAATTTTGCAGTAACTGTTTTCTACTGATCCCAAAATGAGTTTAAGAGTGTAGTCTAGCAATCATCTGCTACCATAACCGTATGATATTGGTAGGTGTAGATGTGAGTGAGGGGATTGATGTCCAGATGTGAGAGTGTGACTAGCTAGGCAAAAAATTCTGCTAGCCAAACTGAACAAGGATATGTCATTTTTGTTTTATCTAGGATATGAGAGTGGTGATATTCAGAGTACTCTAGTACAGTACTCCTATTTTTTTTCTGAAGATATCTCTTTGCTAAATGACAGACAGCCAATGTACCATGTACTGGTGACTAGATTTATTCTGGGTGTTCCCCAATCATGTGGTGTCAGTTTGTCACTTGGTTCGAATTATATCAAAGGGTTTTACCCTCCTCGTGTCTGACAGTGCAGAAGAAAGTTCTCAAGCATGGAGTAGAGTCAATTTTGTATGGTAAATTTGGTGAATGAACAGTCAACAGTGTAGTGATTTAAGGAGGAAATCATTATATGCCATCTTCTGAACATCATTACCTTACAGTTATCCGGCTGGATTTTCTCCTTCTTAAAAGCTTCAAATTCAAAGTATAGTTTTACAAGCTTTTGCAACTTTTTCTTAAAAGCTCCAGCTATACATTTTATCACTTGTTCTTTTCTCTCAGAATATGGAACCTATTTGTGTAATCTGACCTATCTCTCCTTGATTTTGATGTTGTAGCTAGAACTACCATGAATGCTCAGTATATATAAATTTAGATGTTTATATGGTCGCTGGGTTTTCATAGTATACTATTTGAGGGGTTCATCGTGCTGCAGTAGCTCTAGGCAGAGCATGGCATGTTAGTACCATAGAGGTACCCAAATATGTAGGTGTAGTTTGTGTTTTTATTTGTTCACACTGTCGCTGTATTGCTCAATTAGACAATTAGTGTTTATGAAGAAGAAGAATAAACCTGATGCTGCTGTTGTTATACCTGTATTCACTGCTGCTGCTGTACTTGTGATGATGCTACTTGTGATCTTCTGAAATGACCCATTGGCGACTTCATTACGCGGGGATAATGATTTTGCAGGTACCCCGAGAGGCCCTTGAGTTTGCCGGAATGTTGATTAACTTCCGTTCCGGCAAATTCGGGTACTCCATATGTCCTATTTTCAGCAAAGGTCATGCTGAAATTTTCCGTAAATTTTAGCATGACTTTGCTAAAAATAGGACATATGGGGTACTTGTGACTAATGCATGGGCCGGGGTATCTTAGTAGTTAATTAAGTAGGATCAAGTGCCCCGGCGTACTTGTGACTAATGCATGGCTTTTAGGGTGCCTCGGTGTCGATAAAAACCGAAATGATGAAAGCTTAGGCTTTTAGGGTGCCTCGGCGTCGAAAAACCCTCAATGATAAAAGCTTAGATTTTAGGATGCCTCGGTGTCGACAAACCCTAAATGATGAGACCATGATCTTGTTCCTTGACAATAACCAACTTTTTTACCAAACTTTGTTTCTATTTAGAGAGAAACATGGCCCACAACGATGAGGCCGGGGGTTCGGGCGGCAAGGCATTCTGGGAGCTGTCCTAGGAGATGGAGGAACAACCTCACTTGTATGAGGACACCGCCTTCCCCACCGATCCTGAGACCACTGATGGTGCCGCCGAGGATGACCCCACTGATGCCACCACTGATGGTGCCGCCGAGGATGCCACCACTGATGATGGCGGCGCATGCACAGATGGCAGCCAGAAGAGGCAACGGAAGGACCGGCGCCCGACCGTGCTCCGCACCCTCAAGGAGGAAGTTACTGAAGTGGACTCCGACGGGAATCCAACGGCGCCCGAACGAATAGTCAAGGGGTACTCGCTTCAGCTCGGGTGCATTCTCTGGAGCACCGTCTCGATCAACACCGAGAACCTGAGGCATCCTGACCGAGGGAATTTGCGCAACCTCCTCTTCACGAAGCTGCACGAACGATACAAGTTCCCCGCTGAATTTGAAAACACAAGCCTCAAAGGGAATAAAGTGAACAATGCTGCCCTCACGAAGATGGGCAAGGCCTTGTCTACTTGGAAAAGCAATGTGAAGAAAATGATCGAGAAAGGTGAGAGTTATGAGAAGATCAAGGAGAAAAATCCTTCGATCACCGAAGATGACTACAACGACTTCAAGATCAATTGCTCGAGCACCGCACACTCCCAATCAAGTCAGTGGGGGAAAGAAATGCGGGAGCTGAACTTAGGGGAACACACACTCGGTCCCGGCGGTTATAGAGTGGCGGAGCCTATATGGGACAAGGAGGAGGCGGACCGTGCCGAGCAAGGCCTACCGCCCCTCTTCGATAAATACGGTGACAAGCAGACCAGGAACTATGTCAGGGCCCGGTACAAGAAGGACCCGAAAACAAAGGAGCTTACCACGGATCCGAAGACCAGGGCGCTTGAGCTTGTTCTGGTAAGGAATACACCCCCGCGTAATTAGCTCCATATGGTTGCATTCTAATTAATGAAGCCAAATTTCTAAATGGTTCACATTCCTTCCGCAGGCGACAGAAAGCAGTAGCGCGGGGTCGACTAAGAGCAACCCTTGGGACACCACTCTAAATAGGGCGTTGAATGTAATGAAGAACAAGGATAAGCTCAGTAAGCCGACGTCAGCTGGTCGTGTGGCCGGCAAAGGCTTGTCGACAAAATGGGGGTCATACTATAACACTGGTGGGCGAAAGGAGAAAAAGACCAGCTCGGAAAGCCAGGCGCGCGAGGTTCAAGAACTCAAGGCACAGGTGGCGCGGATTCCGGAGATTGTCCAAGAGCAAGTGCAACAACAACTCGGAGCGACGATCACCGCCATTGTGCCTACCTTGATCCAGGGGTTGAGTGCGTGGATTGCGGGCGGCCAACAGGGGCCGCCCCCGATTCCTAGCTTCACGGCCAGCAACTCGCAGAACGCGATGGCGGGGCCATTGGTGTCTCCGACGCCGGCACGGGAGCTTAATGCACCCGGGTGTACGCCGGCCGGCACCTCTGCAGCAAGCGGCCCCTCCGTCAACTGCACGCCCGCCGTTGGCGGTGCCTCGACATCAGCCGAGCTCGACGCCATCATCACGGTAACTAATTAAGCCTCTCTCGGCCGAGGACTTCATCTCCTTGCCTTTGACTGGGCATCCCTGACGCCCTACATGTTTTCGCAGGGCGCCGCCGACGTTCCGTGCACTCTCCTGCACTTCGTGAACAATGAGTTGGTCGATGTCGCCAAGGGCAAAATCGTTCAACCGGGCAACCCCTTGTTCCACGGTACCCAGATGCCACCCAACGTGTTTAGGGTTCAACTGGTTCGGGTGCTGCCAGGCTGCGACGAGTTGTTACCTCCGATTCGACCCGTCGGGGCCGACGATGATGACGTGATGACCCTCAGCGCCTGCCTGAGCTGGCCCCTGCTTTGGCCGAAGAGCCAGATTCGTTTGGGGGCGGGGGACACCACCCCAAAGACAACACCGCCAGTCGTGCCGGCGCCAAGTCGGCCCCATGGCAAGACCGCCGCAACGGTGCCGGACATCCATATGCCACTGGATCCAAACATGCATATGGCACAGGATCAGAACGACGACGACGACGATACATTTGCCAACGTCGATCGGTACTTTGCCGATCATGGGTACGATGGCGACTTCATGGGGCCTCCTTCTCAAGAACCCAACCCAACAAAAGACGTGCGCGATCTAGCTGGTACCGCGGAGAAGCCAAGTTGCAACAGGCGTCGTCTGCCGTTCAGCTCTCAGGAGACGCCTCCAGCTGCCGACTTCACCGAGCCTCAGATAGGCGAGGTGCGAAATATTCTCAGCCCCAACACACTCAAGCAGGCGATCTGTGAGCAGAACTCGGTCCCATTACAGGAGAAGAAGAAGGCACGCAAAAGAAAGACTAACAAGGGTGCGGGCCAGCCAGCACCGAGTACGATCCGTGCTCAGGACGGGCCACCTTCACCTGAGGATTTAATGAGGAGGGTGCATGTGGCGGGTAGGCCGATGCTACCGAGAAATATGCTCGATGTTGCAGCCGGTGCTATGCGGAGTCTGCATGACAGTGTTCTTTCTTTGGAGAAGCGGCGTCTCAGAGAGAAGGATGTGGCATACCCGGTTTTCGTGGCCAAGGTGCCAGAGGGCAAGGGCTTTGTTTTAACATTCCGTGTTTCTTAGATTTCGATCGTTTTTCTTTTAACATTCCGTGTTTTCTGCTGTGACACACATTGCACGCTCATCCTCCTAAGCCCCAAATATTCCATGGCCACGTATTTCGACCCGGACCGTCAGTCGAACGTAGACTACACAAATGTCAAGAAGGTTCTTGATGATGTTCTCCCCGGCTACGCCCAATCTGGAGGCACCTTCAACAGGCCTATTCGTAAGTACGGCAAGCACGTGTTCCCCCACAATACGACGTTCTGCTGCGTCAAGCAGCCGCCTGGCGGTCAGAAGGGTGCCTACTACGCCATCCATCACATGCGGGCGATCGTACGGGACCATCATCAACTTCTGCTACCGAGTAAACTCAAAGATTGGGCCGCGAGCGTGTCGGCAATCCAGGACGCGGACATCAGACAAGAATTCTTTCGCATCCAGTCGGAGTTTGCGGAAATCATCCATCAAGATGTCCTTCGTACCTCGGGGTAGTTCTACCTTAGAAATCAACCGTCCAACAGTGAGATAGACGGAATGCTACAAATGCAGGCTGACAACGCCCGTAATTTCATGACTCCCACGATAGACGGCGGCTTCATCCACGCTCCGGTCCCTTGAGTCGAGTCGAAAGCAGTGATGATGTGTCTAGTTCTGAAACATCGATTGGCTCATGTTGTAATTAAACTTTAATGAACTTGTAGTATGTCTCTTTGGTTTCGAGAGTCGTTCAACTTAGATGTAATTGATGCTATTAATGTCTTGCTTTTCTCTTCCGATCGTTCTGTTGCATACTTATATATTGCTTATGTATTGTCTGTGAATTGGTACTAACGTTTCGTTTCGCTAGTGCATAGCGATGCCGTCGTATGTCGTGTACAAGGGTAAGGTTCCCGGAGTCTACGACGACTGGGAGGAGTGTCGGAGACAGGTTCACCGATTCAGCGGAAACAGTTATAAAGGGTACACCACTAGGGCCGAGGCCGAATCTAGATACGCCCGCTATCTAGCACGAGAGGGGAGGGAGCGTTGGAGGAACCGGATGAAGACGAGTTTCATCGTGATGATGCTCATCGTGATGACCGCAGCTCTCTTCTATGTGATGGTAGTTTAGATGATCGATATCGACTTGTAATGTGAAGACAAACTCGCTACTCGCGGTCTCGAGACTTGTAATATAATGTTCTATCTTTGTTCGGTCTTTTCAATTCGGAGACTAATGTGATGAATTGTATTTGGAGACTAATATGATGAAATGTATTCAGAGACTAATCTTCTATTGTATTCGATGAATCTGTTGTTGATGTGTGTTGTCTATATTTTGTCCAATTATACATTTTGTAACCTGTGCAAAAAAACAGAAAATTAAAAAATAAAAAAAACTAATATTCATACTAATGACGCATCACATAACAGTGCGCCATTAGTATTCCAGAGGATACTAATGGCGCATCCTTATGCAGTGCGCCATTAGTATGCCGAGGTTACTAATGGCGCATCGCCCTGTGGTGCGCCATTAATATACCAAAGCACCTGGCTATACATGGCCCTGGGAGGCATACTAATGGCGCACCATGTCCTATACTAATGGCGCACCTGTGATGCGCCATTAGTATACCAGATACTAATGGCGCACCAGTGGTGCGCCATTAGTAAGTATTACTAATGGCGTGCTACTAATGGCACACCACTAATGCGCCATTAATGGCTAAATTAGGTGCGCCATTAGTAGCCCTTTTTCTAGTAGTGTTTTATTCTACTAGAATTGACCAACCAGCATTAAAGTTTGTAATTGTAACCAAATTACGTATGTGTTCCTATCAAAAGAGAGAGAGAGAGAGAGAGCAATGCATTTCAGCATGTATGTCTCGGCGTGGCGTGCCGCAGCGGATCACAATATTCTTCTAGGTACGTATGATAAGTTGCACGAGCATCTTTGTACTGCTTTTCGCTTATATCTTCGTTTTCTTCTACTGTAATATCGCCGGTAACTGTTTGCTCTATTTCTTTCCTATCTGCAGCACGCTTCTCTTTGGATTCCATGCTTCAATCAAATCAAATCGACGGCATTAGGGGATTGTGATACAGTCTTGCCCAGTCTCACGACTGATACTCTTAGTCAATGTTATATCAGTGTCGTGGTGGCTGTGCGGTGGAGGCGGGGCTTCGTCCTTCGGGCAAATCATGCAACATGGATCTGGTCTGGTCCAGCCAGATCTGGCGCTGGCAGCCTGTCCGGCGGCGAGGGCTGAGGCCAACAGGGGGCGTGGGCGGCCGACGCTGTCGTGGATCGGTGGGCAGTGCTGGTGGCGTGGCTGAGGTGGTGGAGGTGCGTGCGCGTCCTTGAGTCCGGTCGGGCCTTCCTCCCCGGCTTCTGGACGACAGCGTGCGGCACGGGCGGGCTTCTCTTGTGCCCATCTTTGATGGTGGTGGCGGTGGATCTACCCCCCCTCTTTGGCGGACATGCGGCTGTTGGTGGCCTCTCGCCAGTCCGCGCCAATAGCCATGGTGGGGCGAAGCAGGGGTGCTTCGGGGGAGGGGGAAGTCGGTAGGAGGGATGGGGGCTCTGCTGTTGTTGAGTCGCCTGTCGCCAGTGTAGGGGGTGCCGGTCGTGGTCGTGTGCCGATCCTTCCCCTTCCCCTTTTCCCCAGCCTGGTGCTTTCTGGCGATGCTTGAGGTTGGACGGTCGTTGTCGGCTCCGACGGTGGTTGGATTTGGAGGAGCTATTGAAAGCCACCCCCTTTGATGTTCTCAGGGTGGTCTGGGTACAAGGTAGCGGCCCTGGCAGTGGGAGGCGCGTTGATCTTGGGCAGATTTGCGTGGCTCAGGAGCGGGAGAGCAGACAAGTCTGCTCGGGCGGCATGGATGCGGGTGGTTGGCGGAGAGGGGGTGCGACGGAGGGGGTCGGAGCACTGGGGTACATCACTTGCCCAATCTTTGTACTAGTTGTCGGCGGTGGAGATAGCATAAACTAAAGGCCTAATTTGCCTCCACACATGGTTTTGTCTTGTCCAATTTCACAGCTTGACTTGTTAGTAACTTACTATTTTACTGGTCATAGAACAAACTATATATAGGTCTAGGTCAAGACGAGGTGGATGATTCATCTGCCTAAGTTGGGTAGGGTCCATCAACAACATGAAACTGCTCGGTAAAAGAATATTTGACAGTTGCGCCTTAAAAAATCAAGCCATGAAAATACTGTCAATTTCTCTGTTTTTTCAAAGGCCTTTGAAAAATAATTATCTCTTTGTGGCACATGCTTACCTCCTCTTCAACGGTTTTCATGTTAACTGGACCCCACTAAAGATTACATCACCTAGGCGACAACTCAATATGAGGGCGCTCGAAAACAAGCCGACAAACTTCCGCACTTGAGAATTCAGAAAAAAATGTTTCATGTCTACCACATCTGCACAAACTGATTCTCGTGCCTTGCAAGCTATGTTACTTTAGTTGAAGGAAGGATAATGTAGGGATGTATTTTCTCCCGTTGTAACGCACGGGCAATTTTCCTAGTAATAATCTCTCCCTAATAATAAAGTATGGATTGAGTCTCCGGATTCATCATCGTGGCTTTTTTTGCAAAAACATCCCTAACTTTTGCTTAAATAAACCCGCCATCCTTCTGTAAGTCAAACCGAACCGGTACAGGAAATAGAAATAGAAAATAGAGAAGAAAAAACATCACACCCCCGCCCATCCGCCGTGCGCCGCCACTACCTGCCCCTGCCCCCCACCGCCGCAGGCTCGAGGCCTGTTCCTCCTCCTCGACAAACGCGCCGCTCCGGCTCCACACACGCACCTTCTCGACCCCGATCCTCCACGCCGCCCCCGCCTCCCCTGTCCTCCATCCGCTTCCACCGCTGCCCCAACACCACTTCCATCGACGTTGCCGCCTTCGCCGCCGCGGGCCCCCTCCTGCCCCGCCTCCTCTCTCCCTCCACTTCCGCCTCCTTCTCATCTCCTTCCCCCTCCCCGTCAGCCCCCGCGTCCTGCCCTACCACCGTGACCATCGAACTGCCGTGCGGGATGGCCGTGAGCTCGCGGGTCATGGTGGTGGCCCGGCCAAGGAAAAAGGATGGGCCGGCATCGGCGTCATAGTTCATGGTGGAGCTGCTGGGCACCAAGGCTTTTGAGGAGAAGGAGCCGCCCAGGATACTGCACTTCAACACCTGTGCATGCAGTGGGCGCTGGGCGTCGTGGCCCGACGACGACAGGGGTGAGTTTTGATTGCAGAGTCTAAATTTTTCTACGAATTTCCAGGTTCTACATGGAAATTGAATGCCACTGATCTGAAATTATGTAAGGGCCAAAAACAGACATGCTGCTGCAGATGTACTACTTCTTCAGTTACATGAATATATAGAGCTAAAAATAGATTCTATAACTGATTTTGGATTGTCGCACTGTCAATTTCTATAAATCTGCACTACAAGCTAAAGGTGTGCTATCTAATACAGATCAATATAACAGATCCTGCTGTGTTGCGATGAACAGATCCTTCAGCGTACCAGTTGTAATGCAGCAGCCGGCCATATATTGGTACAAAGGAACCATATAAGCTGGATTCGGTCACAAAAAAGATCGTCTCCATATAAGTTCTCTTATCTCTTGGTGTGGATTTTCTTTACGAACTTACTTGGTGTGAAATTATGTTCCTGCTTTAATAGCGAAATCAATATCAACAGCTATATATTCCAGTATTTACTCCTTTCCACTTCTGTTCTACTAATGTGTGCCTACTTTTGTACAATGCTTTTAACTGAAATTGGTTGGTCATGCAGACAGTAGGTGCACGAGCCCATGGCCGGTTGCACCGGCGATGGGGTTGGAGCGCACAATAGTGACATCAACCTGACTGCTGGCTGTTAAGCATCGTCTTCGACTTCCATACTACCACATATCTTATTTAGTTTGACCTTCCCTGAGGATGAGGGCTTCGTGTCTCACATGATAGTGTTCTCTCCCAATCTCATGAGGCTGCCACAATCATAAGCCATCATGTTCATTAGGGAAGTAGAGGTTTAGGAAAAGAAGATGGTTTGGGGAAACACAAATATGCTGGAGGCATAGTAAAGCTGCAGATCTAAATGCGTGGACAATATCTCCTGCAGTTTTGATTCATTTTTATTCAGGTAACTGCTCCAGGTGAGAATGATATGCTGGTGGTCATGCCAAAGGCTGTGATACATTTTTTTTTTATGATAGTATGAATTCATTGATGATGCATCACAACTAGCACAAGTTCTGTAGTATCCATTTCAGTAAGAAGTTTGCATTGAGTAATTCTTTTCAAGAAGAAGCTTACCATGCACAACTAGCTAGCAAATACTTCATTCTTCGGTTGAAGACATAGCATATAATTACCTTGAGCACATCAATACAAGATTTTCTAGCATCAAGTATTGGTCATGGTTCACTCGTAATGTGTGTTCTGTCCACTTTTCAACTTAATTTTATTAAGATTTCGGGTTATCACTGCAGGAGTTGCACCAGAGAACAAGGGAAGTCTGCATTGCAGACTGTGTTAACTGTTCCAGATTTTATCAACATTAAATTGTGCATTGCCATTGCCATTTCTTGCATCACCTACCTTGAAGTTGAGAGGATTGATTTTTCTGCAGTTGTTCAATTGGAAGTAAAAAAACAACTCTGCATGCTTACATGAAGCTAGATTCCTGAAAAATAGTTGTTTTCGCACAGTATATCAGTATTTTGTTTCCTGGTCTTACAAAAGATGTGTTTGAGCCTGACACAAGAGTTTGGCTAATCTGCAGTATGACTCATTAGTAGTATTTTCTTAGACATGTTGAATCATTCCTCTATCCCAGTATTCAGAATTTACATATTGTGATATTGTCACAACTGTCAAGTGTAGGTTCCGCAACCAAGCAGAAGCTGTCACCAAAGGTCAAGGTGGAAATAGGTAAAACCGGTATTTACATGTTACACATCCGCAGCCGTAGGATGAACTGCCAGACTCCTGACCAACTATCCCACACATGCGACTCTTTAAAAGGATGTTCTTCCTCTGTCTCTCGATGTCGTGTTTTATTCCATCCCAGACTTCATGGTTCCATCCGTACTGGATTCCCAACAAGGAGAACGTGATTCGGTCCATCTATGCCTTCCCCTTCTCATATTCAAGGTTTTGCATTACAGGATGATTGATGCGTCAGATGAGGATCCACAATAATATGAAGTAAGGAGGCGACATCAGTAGTTGAGGCTGTCAAGTGGAGGAATATGTTGGATTGGTGGTGGCATGCAAATCACACTCTAAATCCAATTGGAGTTCATCTATTCTACCATCGTCCCACGCCGTCGGTAAATAATCCCCCATCCTAATTCCCTCGGTTATCAGGTTGTTGAATTTATAACAGAATCCTCAATAAACATGCTTGATCCATAATAGCTTATCAGCTGGGTCGGTCTACAATCTGCAACGTCTGAAGTGGAACCCTGCACGGACATCTGCCGATGCCGACAATATTTGGTTTGGTTTCAGTGAACACGTGCTTGAACGCCTCAAATTTTCTTGATATGTCCCTACAGTTAAGGCTGGCTCCTTGACGCTACTGCCGGCTACCAGATACAAATACTTGTCAAGAGGAAGGCCCTGTTCAGTTGTGTTGGTTGTTGTGTTCGTTCTAATGGGATACAAGTCACATGGCGTGATGGACATCAGGTAGGCAGAAATATGTTTGTGCTTTGATAGTTTCCTGATATGCGCACATGCAATTTTAGTAGTTCCCCTTGGATTATAGGAATCAGACTTGTGATGGAGATCAGGCAGGCAAAAATATGTTTCCTGTAAATAAAACATAATATAAGAGCTCCTATGAATTAATATGTTTAGAAGTTCAATGATCGATCTCATCTCTACTCCTAATATAGCAGTTGGTGAATAGTCTTCCGGTTTTTTTTCGCTGGTTTTGTATCGTCTATCCTCCCACCATCCCCTCCCTTCGCTGGTTTTTCTTCGTCCAACGCCCCGCCCACGTTGCGTCACACCTCTAACGCCAAAAAAAACCGCCCGATCGATGCGTTGTGCCCAGATCTGATCTTCCGCCGCCGCCAGCCTCTCCTTCGCTCGCCCTATCCATCCCCTCGCCCACGCCGGACATCATTGCCGTTGCCGCTGCCGATCCTAATTTTCGCCTCCGCCGCCCTTCAGCGGACCGCGCCGCGTTGCCATTTTGGAGGCGCCGCCGAACACGCACTGGAACCGACGGCGCCGCCGAACACGCACTGGAACCGACGGCGCCGCCGAACACGCACTGGAACCGACGGCGCCGCGTTCCCGTTTTGGAGGCGCCGCCGATTCCCTTCTGGACACTGCCGGGGCTGATCCCAGTTTCCCAGTTCCTGGGTATGTATTACAACGGTTGCGCTTACAGTACATACTTTCAACAGATCCGCGCATTGGTTCTGTCTTACATCCATTGTTGAAATATCCACTAATTGATTCTGTCTTACATCCGACTTTCGCTCCTGGACACCCAGACGGGATGCATGATCTGCATGGCATCTAGACAGAAGAGTTTTACTTGGTTTCAGTAATCACCAATCAAGTTTAATAGGATGGTTGGTGCAAAAAATTAGAACCATTCAGTAATCACCATGATTTAGTACCCCCAAAAATACATCTGATCTACCATATATGCATAGGTATGAATAACAGGATTAGAGAATTATACTCAACAGTAAGAAAACATATATGCTCTCGACAGCTTCAATTGAGGTGCAGTGGAGGCTGGTGGGGCGTTCTCGACTCATCCGTAACAGAGCCTAACACCGCAGGGAGATGAGAACACCCCACCAGCGACATCTACCCAGCTTTCTTGTGTGCCAAAAAACTGTGTAACAAAAAACTTGCTAAATAGCCTGCAAATGTACCTTCAAATGGGTCTCTGAACAGTTTTTTAACAGTTTGTAACAAATGTTTGTGAACAGTTTGTGAACTGTAGAGCTCGAGCTCTCTGAACAGTTTGTGACAAATGGGTGTCATTGTCATAAAACTCATCTATCATAAACTGTACCTTCAAATGTCTCACTGCTCCCTGAAAGTACATTGACCATCTTCAAATGGGTCTCACTGCTCCCTGAAAGTACATTTGAATGCATTTATCTTACACATCATATCACCAGCATTAACTAATTTTGTCAAAAAACAGCCCCTCCCAGTAGATCATCTCACCAGAATTATCTGAAACGCATTTAAAGTAGCATGCATGCACATGACTGATTATGCAAGCACCACATACAATTGAAATACCTGCATATCAGGAAGAAAACAAGAATAAACTTCGCATATAGCATTTCATAGATTTAGAACACAAGCTATCGTTAAGATTACAAAATCTGTGCTTACAGGTACGTATGGGGAATCCACAAAGCAAAGCAGCAGAAAATATGACATCGATGGATGTACCTCCAGGTGAGTTGGGTCGAGCAGGTGGAAAATCTTGCTATATATGTCAAGCTAGATCCCAATTGTGATTTCATGTCATGAAGTGGTTGCAGGTGAGTTGGTTGCAGATGAGTTGGTTGGGACATATGATGTTGAGAACTACCCAAATACCCCAATTATGCCAGTTGGGTCCACACCGCAACCTGTTGTTCCGCATCATGAGATGGATGGGACAATATTTGATGATAATAACCCTATTATTCAAGGTATGAGACGGTGCGGAGAGAGTACCTATAAATTTAGTGTCTGAATTTGATTAACTGTATGAACCAACTTCAGATCGGGATATAACAAGTCAGACCGCACAGCCGGTTGTTCCCCAACACACTAATGGTGATATCACATATGTTCAGCCGCCTTCCGATATGGTCTCAGGTGAGAATTAAACATAAAGAATAATCGAAGCGTTCCGGTTAGCAGTAAACTAAAAGATCGGTTATTTTTTCATCAAGCAGACAAACCGGCTAGCTCATTCATATTGAATAAGGCTTCGTTTGTGCCTCTCAGTTGTATCTCAAACGAGTCTGCCACAACCGCAGCACAAAGTGTAAATGGTATTACCTGATTCTACTTTATTTGTGAACCTTATCATGCTTTCTGTTTTTATCTTGCATATGTACAAAAATCATGTTGCTCTTCTGTTGCGACAGAGACTCCCGAGTTGTCTCGTATAGATGGAAGAAGACAAGTATACATTAATGCAGCTGCTCATGTTTTACCGGCATCCGACTCAACATCCGAGAAGATGACTACACGAGATAGCAGCTATGTCCACAATCAAACTAAGAAAGTTATCTACTCTGATGAAAAAAAGGAGCAGATAAAGGCCAAGAGGCGAGCTGTTTATCGGAAGAAAAAAGATGAGGAAGCAGAGAAACTACATCATGAATATCAATCTTCCGTTTCAATATCTGGTATGTTTCTTTGATTATTAAATATTATTAGTAACCATTAATACAATGTGCATTCCTAGATTCACTTCTCTCACATCTTGATGTTTCACTCAGTATTTGACAAGAGGGACCTAATAAACAATCGGAGACGGGCATCGTATCGTAAGAGCAAATCGGACGCTGACGAAAACAAGGAGCCATTTATGGCTCCGATTCGTGGTGGACATCGAAAAAAAAATGAGAACGCCGCTGACAATCATCTCCATGAACATCTCCCTGCCCTTGACTTAGCAGGTACGATTATGCTATATTACAGATGTATCTAATATGTCCGGTTGAGCGTTCCGAGTCAGAAGTATCTCCAAGTTATAGTTTTTCCTGTAGCAGTTGGTATACATATCTTCATATGTCAGGATTATGAAAACATTTGCTGAAGTGGTTGCAGATAAGACAGAGGAATCCCTTGATGGTGATAACTACCAATGGATGATAAGTATGATAGATGGAACAACCCCGCAACCGGTTGTACCCAAACAAACTGATGCTGATATCACATATGTTCATGGGCCTTCCCATTTGATATCGGGTGAGTATTAAACATAATTAAGACTCGATTCTGTACGGTTAGCAGTAAACTGACACATTATGTCCACTACCGGTTATTTATGCATGAAGCAGACAACCCGGCAACCTCATTAGGGGGTAATGACGCTGCATTTGTGCCTCTCAGTTGTCTCACACGCGATTCTGGAGCCGACATATCACAGATTAGTAATGGTGATTACCGGTTTCGTATTTACTTGTACAGTGCTTAAGGAGGTTTTCTTGCAGATGTTCATGACCCATATTGTATTTGTGTTGTTCCAGATGCTCTACATGTGAATCCTATAGATGGCAGAAGACACGCGTTAATGTGTGCAAATGCTCAAGCTTTACCGGTACCCGATGCAACATCCGAGCAGATGGCGTCAGGATCTGTCGTTAATGTGTGCAAACTAACTAAGAAAGGTTTCATGTCTGACGAAAAAAGGGAACAGATAAATGCCAAAAGGCGAGCTGCTTACCACAAGAAAAAAGAAGAGGAAGCACAAAAACTCTTGCATGAATACCAACCCGACCTTACAATGTCTGGTAAGATTGTTTGATTTGTAATCAATCCAATGAATAATTAGATTCAATATGCTTTCCTGCGTTTAGTACTAACATATATTGCTAGCACATTTACTAGATGACAAGAGGGAGCGGATAAACGCGCGGAGACGGGCATCGTATCGTAAGGGCAAACTGGATGCTAACGAAAACAAGGAGCCTTTAAAAGTTCCGATGCGAGGTGGTTATCGAAAGAAAAATGTAGAAGCCGCCAACAAGCATCTCCATGATAATATGTCTGCCCTTGACATATCGGGTACGATTAATCTATAGTTCAGCACTACGGCTAATGGAGATACTCGTTTTGTTGCCAACTATATGATTGTTATCGGAATATAAATGAGTACATCACCTGAGATAATCATGCAGGTACCCAAAGTGTTCCACGGATCGCTCTAGGTGATATAACTAATGGGGTTGAAACATCGTCGATAAACCTTGACGATGGAAATATTATTATAAAGTCAACAACTAGAGCTGCGGATAATCACAAAGATGAAAATCTTTCCGCCCTTATGATATCAGGTTATGATGCTTTATTTTTCAGATGCATTTTATAGTACATATTCATAATGTTTGCCATTAAGTATGGTTAATGTATTTTCATGCAAGTCAAACGTTTGAACTTCAAGGTTTTAACGTTCACAAATTTCAGATTGAACTAAGCATTGTATTTATACATTAGATAATTCATTGGTACCTTGGGTACCAATTACCAATTAATTCAGTGCTGATTATGTTTGTATCAACGTGTATAACCAGCCGACCCAACTAGGTCCATCCACACATCATTTACACGCGGTGATGCGTTATTGCCTCATTCCACTACAGTCACTTCTGATGACATTCATGATTACCACCTAGCTATGAGGCAGCGTGTTAAGGAACGCAAATGTAACTTAACTCTAGATCAAGTGGAGCAATCAAACGCGAGGAGGCGAGCAACATATCGGAAACAAGTGGATGATGGATCGATAGATCTTGAAGGAAAAAATGATAAGCTGCGAGAATGGAGGTCATGCAGCAAAGAGAATGGGCAGTTGAGTGCAAAGAGAAAGGCAACTTATGCTTCAAAAAAGAACACCCCGTGCAAGGAATCCCTCGCACTCCCACGTCCAGACCTAGCAAGCTCAACATCTATATGTCCATCATCCATCTGCCGCGCAATACCCCTCTCTCTGTCCGCCGAAGATGATTCATCTAATGATGACCCTTCGAGGGTCATGCCAAATCACATTGTTGGTACTAATGGTATGAAAGTGCTATTGTTACGTTGTTATGATCACACCCAGCAACCCTCTTCTGACATGATATCGTCTATTGACACATTCGCCATGAGGATAATGCAGACGACACTGATGTTTTTCGAGACCGCATCATGGGAGATGAGCCAATGCCATCCGACTTGATGGATGAGGAGTACTACATGTTTCATGACCAAGGTATGGTCAACTAAGAACTATGAAGTTGTGGAGCTTTTTTTTAATTATAGTTGTTAGGAAATACTTTTTTGAACATCATGTTTGAACAAATGCGCGTAGGATCCGATAATGAAACCATGGAGGAGGACGAGGAAGCGAGCATGTCGTCTGCTATACCTAGCGAAGTTGATCCATTAGACTTTGTCTACACAAACATATCAGACACCACTCACATCCTCAAGCTCGCCGCAAACTGCAAACACTGCAAGGCCAAAAAGTTTGAGTCTGAGACCGACGGGTTTTGCTGTCGTAATGGCCAGATCGAACTTATGCAACCGGAACCAATCCCAGAGCTGATGAGGCTATGGTCCAGCATGGATGCAGATTCTAGACATTTTCGTGAAAACATACGGTTCTTCAACGGGCATTTCGCATTCACAACCCTTGGCGTCAGCCTTGATGAGAACTACACAAACATGAAGTCTGGGGTGTACACATTCAGGGCACACGGCACCATCTACCACAATGTGCATTTGTTCGGGCCTAGCTCACGTCCAGAACATTTGCAGTTGTACTTCTATGATGACGACCCAACCATAAGTCATCGTAAGGCGGCCACCAAGCAATTAGACCAGGATGTCGTGAAGAAGTTAGTACACATACTCACAGAAAACCCGTACTCCCAGCAATTTAGGAGTTTGGGTGCACACAAGGACAACCTCGACGATTATAGGATAGACCTAAACACCGATAAGAGGCTTGACCAAAGAAGATATAATAGACCGTTGTCATCTGAGGTCGCTGCAATTTGGGTTGAGGGCAACGACCTAGCAAAAAGGTTTGATCGGAGGATAACACTTTGTGGTAACAACAATGAAAGGCACAGTATACGTGTGACCTCCGGAGCATATGACCATTGTCTTATCCCCTATTCTATCCAAGGGGGGAACTAGGTTGGCATCCGAAGCTACCTAAACGTAATGTTCCTTGGGAGGTTGAATTAAATCCTCAATTGGGCCTTGATGATGACGATGATGCAGGTATGTCGTATGCATCCCATTTTGTTACAACTAATATCTAATTTCTCGAATATATCCTCATTTTGATGGTACTCGATCACGTGCAGAGGGGAATAGCAGGTTGTACGTCTCTGTCAGAGACTACTACTGTTACATGCTGCAGACACGGCCTGCCATTTTCAATCCCATACTCTGTGGAGCACGCCTGCTGCAGCAATGGGCGGTCGACATGTATGTCAAGATTGAGAGTTGTCGGTTGAGGTGGTTCAGGAAGAACCAGAAGCAAATTCGGGCCGACTTGTATAAAGGAGTTGTTGATGCGATCACATCGGGCGAGACGCGAGCAAGCGATGTTGGGACAAGAATAGTGCTCCCTGGAACATACCCTGGTGGTAACCGCGACATGAAAAAGAGACATATGGATGCCATGGCAATTGTCCATACATACGGGAAGCCTGACATCTTCTTGACCATGACTTGCAATCCTAAATGGGAAGAGATATCGAATGAGTTGTTGCCTGGTCAGACGGCGCAAGACCGACCTGATATTGTGGCTCGCGTGTTCTACGGCAAACTGGAGGCTATGAAAGACATTTTGTTCAAGAAGCATATTCTGGGTGTTGTTGTTGCTTATGTTTACGTAGTCGAGTTCCAAAAAAGGGGCCTTCCCCATGCACATTTTTTGTTGATCATGGACTCAGCATATAAGCTTATCATCCCGGAGCAGTATGACCGACTCATTTCCGCTGAGCTCCCAGACAAGCATAAGTATCCGGAATTGTATGCAATGGTGGTAAAACATATGATGCACGGACCATGCGGTGCTCTGAACCCAAAAAATGTATGCATGCAAGAAAACGGATGCAAGTGCAGATACCCGCGGCCGTCCAATGGAAACACATCACAAGGCAAGGACTCCTACCCAATTTATCGGCGGAGAGACGATGGTAGACGTGCTAAGGTCCGAGGAAAGATGTTGGACAGCAGATGGGTTGTGCCTTATAATCCATACCTTCTGCGGATGTTCAATTGCCACATCAACGTTGATGTCTGCTCTAGCATAAAGGCTGTCAAATATCTTTACAAATACATTTACAAGGGCCATGATAAGGCTTCTTTCAGCATCGACCAGCCCGATGCCGATGGTAACATTGATGAGATCAAGAGGCACGTTGACGCAAGGTGGATTACCCCTCCGGAGGCTATGTGGAGGATATTTGGCTTCGCACTTTGCGCCAATCACCCGCCTGTATTGCAGTTGCCTCTTCATCTCCCGAATATGCACAAGGTTGCATTCAATGCGCAGGCTAACTTGAAGAATGTTGTCGCCTCCGAAAATGCTTCAAAATCCATGTTAACGGAGTATTTCAAGGCTAACCAGGAACATCCTTGGGCTAGGCATATATTGTACAAGAATTTTCCTGGAAGCTTCACGTGGCAGCTGAAAAGCAAGTCTTGGAGGCCTCGGGTCGAGCGTTTTCAAATAGGTCGCATAGTGTCTGCCAATCCTGCCGAGGGGGAGCGATACTACCTGCGTGTGTTGCTAAACCATGTTGCGGGCAAAACATCCTTTGACGACTTGCTCACCATTGACGGTGTGCTATGTGGGAGCTTTAGAGAGGCTGCTGAACAGTTGGGTCTCATTGAGGCAGACAACACGCTCGACGACTGTCTTAATGAGGCTGAGCAGTGGGCGATGCCATGTTCTCTTAGGAGGCTCTTCGCAACCATCTTGGTGCACTGCGAGCCAGGCGACGTGCGTGGTTTATGGGATAGGCACCTCGAGTCTATGTCAGATGACTATCGTCGAACACGCACTTCCCCTGACGAGGTGGAGCAGATGGTGTTGTTTGACATTAGGGGTATGTTGCAGTCCATGGGTAAAGACATTGTTGATTTTGCTCTTCCAAGCATAGATGATGCGTTTGACCCAACAGAGGGCGAGGCAAGAGAGGTCATCGAGGAATCAACCGTTGAGTTTGACATGGATGACACTAAATTGGCATCTTCCTTGAACTTGGAGCAGAGGGCCGCATTCGACGAGATACTAGGGGCTGTTGAACGCGGTGATGGTGGTGTATTCTTTGTTGATGGCCCTGGAGGTACAGGGAAGACCTTCCTATACAGGGCGATGCTTGCCAAGGTGAGGAGCGAGGGCAAGATTGGTATCGCTACCGCGACGTCAGGCGTCGCCGCTTCTATCATGCCCACTCGAGGTTCAAGATCCCATTAAGCTGTGATGATGGAGCCTCATGCAGCTTCACCAAGCAGAGTGGAACCGCCAAGCTGCTAAGGATGGCGTCATTGATAATATGGGACGAGGCCAGCATGACGAAGCGACAAGCGGTCAAGGCATTGGACAATAGCATGCGCGACATCATGGGAATACGCGACCGACCCTTTGGAGGAAAGACTGTTGTTTTTGACGGGGACTTTAGGCAGGTGCTTCCGGTCGTCAGAAGGGGGTCGCGGGGCCAGATAATTGATGCAACCCTGCGAAGTTCTCATCTATGGAAGGGTATGCGGCAACTGAAGCTCATCACCAACATGAGGGCTCATAATGACACGTGGTTTGCAGATTATTTGCTAAGGGTCGGCAATGGCACTGAGGATGTCGACGATCAATGCAACATACTACTCCCTGAAGACATTTGTCTGCCGTCTTCAGGCGAGGTTGACGACCTGGAGAAGCTTATTGACCACGTGTTCCCGAGTCTAGATGACAACATGTCTGATTCAAATTACATGACATCTCGAGCAATCCTTTCCACTACAAACGACAATGTTGACAAGATAAACATCCGCATGATAGAGCGTTTTCATGGAGATGAAGTAATCTACCATAGCTTTGACAGTGCGGAGGACGACCCGTATGGCTACTACGCTCAGGAGTTTCTGAATGGATTGACTCCTAATGGTCTTCCTCCGCATGCACTCAAGCTAAAGCTGAACTGCCCTGTCATACTTCTAAGGAACATTGATCCAGCTAATGGACTGTGTAACGGCACTAGGCTTGTTGTAAGAGGTTTTGAGAGGAACACCATTGATGCAGAAATCGTGATTGGACAACACGCTGGCAGGAGGGTCTTCCTTCCTCGAATACCTCCCTGCCCATCTGAAAACGACATGTTTCCGTTCAAGTTTAAGAGAAAGCAATTTCCAATAAGGCTTAGCTTTGCTATGACCATTAACAAGGCTCAAGGGCAGACCATCCCGATTGTTGGTGTCTGGTGTCTATCTACCCGATCCCGTGTTCTCTCATGGTCGGCTATATGTTGCTTTGTCTCGAGCCACCGCGAAGAGAAACATAAAGATACTCATTCAGAAGGAGAAGCCGAAGGAGAAGGCCAACAAGCTAAAGGACGATCCAAAGAAGCGAAAAAGACCGACTGTGTCCTTACTAACCTCGATGAAGAACATCGTCTACAAGGAAGTCCTTACAGGCTGAAGTTTGGTCTTAATAGACTGGCAGGTTTAGTAATGACAGAGCATTTACTCTTGCGATGGTCAAGATAAACTGTAATTCGTTTTTTACATATATATTTCTTTTTTGAGACTTTGAAATTCGCAGTTAAAGATATTCTACAAGCGTACTTTTTCATGCTTACTATGTGATTCAGATATAATGATTGGCAGGATTAAGACCTGGAACATGCAATGAATATTTTGTATTACGGCAATTTAACATATCTGTTGTTATTATTTTGGTATTTTGATAGTATTTTTGAATGTAAGTTTATGGACGACCTTATTATACTCTGCAATCAGCTGCTAGGTCAGAACTATACAATTCTGATTGGTCTGAATAATAAGTCCAACACACGCAGGAGATAAATTGTGTATGTTGTGAAGATATATTTTGCATATGTACTTCAAATAGATAATAAAATGATAGCCTGCATACTTGCGAATAAGTTCAAATGCCGGTGGGACTTTGGAAAATGTGACAAGTCACATGTCTGATCGCTAAAGTGTACAATATTTGGGAAAAAATTAGAATAGTTGGTACTTTTACTTATCCAAACTAATTACTTAACAGTTCAGTTCAGGTTACATATAATTTTTTTTTGCATTGGTTCATTTACCCTCATGAATTTACTGCGCATCTGAAATAGTTCAGACCCCGCGTTCATGGCGCCTCCGCACAACCGATCTGCACCCACAAGGCTGCAGCATGTAGCAAGGCTGCAGGTAATCAGTTTGGTGAGTGTAATAAAGTAAGATGGCTGCTCACTTGCTTCTTTTGCCGTGAACTTGCTTATTTTTTTATAACTGTGTGATCTAAGGGTCGGATCGTGGTTCTTCTAACTGATTAAGGTAGCTGCTTGTTTGCCTTTTTATGCTCGCTCGGTTGCCTTTTTTTATCTCAGGATGCAAGCTTTGTGTGTACCAAGTTGTGATTTAAGAGGACTGAGTTCTATCTAAGGAGAACCCGATAGTCCTATTTAAAGTCATTTGTTATTACCTTGTTCCTATCATATGACGTTTGGTATTTTCTGGTCATGGAATGAGAGATTGCATTCCTTGTACAGGAGATCTTTCCAGTGTTGGATTAGACTATTGTTGCCTTTTAATTTTATTTTTAGGCAAATGTCCACCTGTAATGTTAGATCAATTATTTTGGTGCTAAACTAATCCCAAATAAGTGTCACCAATGTGTGAAAATAGAATGTGTGATTATGATCTTTTAATTATATTCTGAATATGATTATTATGCAATTTCTAAGCTGTTGACATTCTAGCCTATCACATGTAGATTGGAAGACTTCTCTTTTTGATGGACTCGTATAGTATAACTACCTCGTATAGTATAACTCCATCCATACACGCACTGCTATACTATACTCATTAAATGGCTAAAATCTTACATGTTGACGCACTGCGTTGAGCTTTATGAGTGTTTATGACCGTGTTATATTTCTTTTGTTGAACCCAGTTTTAAATGTTGTACCTTTTTCATGTACAGCTGTAGCTATGAAGGTCTCTTTTTATTTAGTTCCCTAATTCTTGTTACAGTTGTAGCTATGAAGGTCTCTTTTTATTTAGTTCCCTAATTCTTGTTACGTTGAGTTTTAAATGCTGTACCTTTTTCATGTTCTCATCCCCCTTTGAACAAGGAAATGTAAGTAAATGTTACAGCTGGCACAAACTTGAATGAAGTGTTAATGCATTTGAAGAAAACAGTATTCAACATAGTTCTAATGAAATCCTGTGTACAAGGAAATTTTAAAATTGTTTTTGAAAAATGTACAATACGTGCATGTTAACTATTTTATTTGCTTCATGTTAACAACATTCCTAATCGGTTTATCACACATGAAATGTACGATGCGTCCCTTTGGTAACGGTACCACACCAAAGCCAAAAAGGATAAGTATGCATAATCACGTCGAGCCTATTAACCTGCCTATTAGTAGTACATATCCCTTTACCCTAGACGAGATGAAAGAAGGTTTGGGGGACGGTTGGTGTTCTAGAAACGATCTAATTCTGCAGTCAACCAAGGAGAGCAACAAGCTGATGCAAACTCTCATAAGGAAGATCCAAACCAAGGAGAGCACATGCAAGAATGCGACAAGAAGACGAAAATGCCTTGAAAGGAGCAATCATGAGTAGTTATATAATATTCTTTACAGCTTTTTATGTTTTATGTTTCAATGCTACTTAAGAGCAGTTTGCATTGTAATCAATATGGAGTCAAACTATGATAGTGTGAATAAAGAACAGATATTGTTTAATGCTGTAGTCGCCTAACATCCTATAATTTTCTTTTTCTTACATGAATATGCGGTACAAATGCTGAAGTCTGTACTTTCCTCGAAATTTTCTTTTTATTACAAATGGCATTGACTGCGTTTGTGCTATATTAACTAACTTACGTCACAAAATGCACAAGCTTATCAATTAAGCATGCTGGTTTTGAAAGTGCGGCTGTTACTACAGTGTGCATATACTATCAAATTAAAAAAGACACACCAATTAAAAAAAGAACGAAGTTAGCTTTTCACGCGCATACTCAGTTGTGCATGCAATCGCGACCAACGAATTAAGCCATCAATCAAAGACCGACTGAACTAATTATTACTATTACTATTTTAAAATGCCCATAAAATAGTCGTTGCAAAGTAACAAAACGACGTCTCATCACATGTAATAAAATCAAATTTGCTGGGATTTTAGAAAATAACATATATAGTATAATAATAGCTGAGTAAATAATCGATTTTTAAAATTGCAGCATGTTGGTAATTAATGGTAAAATATTTAATCAACGAAATATTGGCGAATCCATGGTAATATATTAATTGCGTGACTACACTTACCTTAACGCACTATCGCCTTAATTATTTTGATATATCCTATTATTGTGTTCCTAAATAAAAATCTGAAGTCATCTTTATATTCCCGCGGATTGTTATATTGAATATATCGTATTCACAGGCGAAAAGGAAACAATGATACTGGTGAGATATTTGACATGATTTCGATCAGATTAAGAATCTCAAATTTCTATGAATAATTAATTGATTGAAAATGTTTTAGCAATAAATTATTTGTTGCCAAAGAACTCCCAGAACATACTATTTATAATAGTTTTGATAGTAGAGGTTTTTTTCGCTAGACGGCCACATTCAAATATTGAAAGAATTTTGATTATCCCGCCTGTTGGCCCCTTGGACTATATATATAAATTCCAGTACCCGTGCCCGGGCGCCCCTCTATCTTTCTTTAACTCTTCATCCATTAGCTCCCTGACCATGGTGATATCGTACAGCTCGAGACCCTCGAGGAGGGTGATGGCGAATCCACCGGATACCATCATGCCTCTGCCTACCATCCCTCCGATGAACAGGCAAGTGTACAGATCTTCATGCACGCTTATCTGAAATCACCGTTTGTTGATCCCATCATTTCGGGTTATTTTATGTAGGTTCCTGAATTTTCAAAGTGTACAGATGGAACATATCTATCAAAGATGTTGGATCATTCGAGCTAAGGTGATGTGGAAGTCCCATATCAGGGTGCATGCAATGGGAAACCCATACTTTCGTTGCATACTTCTGGACCAGGAAGTTAGTGATCACTAAATATAGCAACCTTTTTTTAATGTATATACACATGTGTTCTAAAGTATTGTTATCTGATTTTTTAAAAATTTACAGGGAACAAAGATTGAAGCAATTGCATTCAGCAACCAAGCTTATCGATTCAACGCCATTCTGCAGAGCGGGCTAACTTATGAGTTCAGTAGCATCGGGATAAACCCCACGGAAATGCTAGATGGTCACTTCTGGTATCTATGCAAGGAGTTTGTCGTTCAACTAAATGATATAACCATGGTTAGGACATCGGTGCACAGTATTGCATCGACAATTTGTCCACCTTTTTTCCCACAACTTGGTGCCATATCCTTGCTACGGGACAAACAAATTACCGGTGCAACATCTTTTAGTTTGTTTTTGCATATTTGTCGATTTAACATTTTGTCTCACCCATACTTAATTTTTTCCAGATGTTCTTGGTATTCTTGTCTATGCTGGTAGGATACAACATAGGTGCGATTCAGTATATAGACGCCAGGTCCATTTTGTTGAGATAGGCATCATGAATTTTCGGTAAACTCCAATCAATACTTGAGGTTTTATATGATTATTAATATTTGATAGTTTCCTACCAACAACATATCTTTATCATTGTAGATGGGAGATACTTTTTATACGCCTAAGCCAAGAGCATGCTGGTCGTCACTTGTACCACTTGCAGCAAACTGATAATTTGTTCGAGAAAATGGCAGTTACGTACATACAGGTTAACCGTATGGATAAGTGCATGGAGACTATGAGGGAGAGCACATTCTTGTTCTCCCCCGACATTAATGATGATGTTCATCATCTTCAAGGTGAACTCTATAAACTATTTTGATTTGTATGGCTTTTTTGTTCTTTTCTGTATTACAATGTTATCAGTACTAACAAATTGTTTTTCGTAGATATCCACGAAGCCTGCTTAATGACACTTGACGAAACAGTATCATATGTCAATGCTGCAGTTGTAGCCTGGAAAAATGGACAATAGATGAATTTGCTTTTCAACACGGCTCAATCAAAAGCTCGTTTCCCTCGGTCCTTTTATCTACATTTGTAATAATAATGTATTCGCACAAAACAAACATTTCTTTTAAAGTGTATTTTCTTTTTGCTTGGCAACTCTAAGTGTAGCCAGTATGGAAGTATGTATTTTTTGTACGCGTACTTAATTCAGGATATTTGGTTTTATACAAAGGTTGTTTTTTACCTTTTCGTTGAGATTGAACTGGAACAAAATATTCAACTATAATAAAAGGAGAAAGATCTGATACGCCCCCGTCACGTTTATTTATACTAGAAAGAATCATCTACGTCTTAAAAACGACTGGACATATTTGGCAGGCAATAAAAATCATTACTAATATATCCATTTATATATATGCTGCTTCGACATCCTAAATGGCAGCGCGCAAGATATGATCCGTCCAAAAGCTGAAATTATTTTATACTAGGAAATGAATAATATAGACATGCACGGATGGTATGATACAGGCACTTTCCATCGGCCTTAGGTACCACCCGATGCTGAAAATCAGGCGTAATTAAAAGTTTGCTTATTATTTGGCTTTCAACAATGGAAGTTTCCGTATTATTTGGAAGGCACATAAGTCTATATGATGTAGCTGCCAAACAGGAACTGATCCCTTCATATAACCTCCGACGAGCTCCTGTTTCAACACCCACCCCAGTCTTCACCAATTTTCGCTCACTCACGACTCTCATCAATGGAGGCTATGCACGAGCCAGTTGATGTTCAACTCGCACCACAAGAGGCTTTTCCCGCACCTCAGGAGGCTGCGGGCAACGTTAATGCCGTAGAAGATGCCGTTGAATACATTTTTCAATTTATCACTGTTGTCCAGGACAATGAGGCACTAAAGTAAGTTGTATTGCTCTTCATATTAATCTCGTACACATCAGATATTAGTTGGGCAACACAGCAAGCTAGACATAATTTACCATAATAGATAACTATATTATGTTTGATTGTCTAGGTGTTATATATTTTAGTGTATATATATTTTGCACTGTTTCACCGTTGTTAAATATTTTATGTGTGACTCTGTATCCCATGTTATTTTTATTCATCTATAACATTATTAAAGACAAAATAGCTAACAGGCAAAAGAGCTAGCGTGTTTTAAATTAAGTAACTTTTTTTCACTGCTTTGTATTATAGAAAATAGTTAGTCTAAATGTGATACATAGATGGTTGGATGTTTTTTGGTAAGATTGGTCTGCATTTTTTGGGCAGCACAATTTGGATTAGAAGCGAACGACCATATCAGATTGAAATCAGCCTACGGATGCTCCAGGAAACAATTAGCCTTTTTGGAATAATTCATCCTGAGTGCTTCAATCTAGCAGTTCGTAAGCTTGCTAGCGCTGAAGTAGAGAGCACTGCAGGTACAAAAATGCTTGGAAACAAACATTTTTTCGACTTGCAGTTTCATTCTCTGGCACGGGCCCTCAGATACTCTTCGATGGATCAAGAAACACGCACCGCGGTGCTGATTGACAATGCCATTGTTCGGCCGTTTCCTAAATATGATGTCTTCAACTCTAACATTGTAAGATACTCATTCTTAAAATTTAATTTGCTTATTCTATTTTGTACTAACATGTGTCTATTGACGACAGTATCTACTACCATTTGTTTCCGTGGATTCTTCGTACGGACTACTTGTAGTCGACATGAAAACTAGGAGGGTTCTCCCAATCGATCCATCAATCGACGGATATGGTGGACCATACAACTTTCGTAACACTGAGACGAGGAAGGAAATCACAATGCTGAAAGAAGAGTTCAACAATGTGTTGCAGATGAGGATCCCTGGTTGGAATTCCAATCTCGATGACTGGTCAACGCACGGCTTCGTTTCAAACGGCAGGCGGTAATATAATAAATCGATCACACACGTTATAAGCAGACCGTTATAGTTATAATATTGTTGTTTTTTTGTAACAGCAAAGACTCCGCTTTACTTGTCCTACAGGAGATGGCTCACCAGAATGGTACTACTGATTTTGGTAGGAAGACCACTCACGTAAGTACACAATAACGAGGTATATCGTGCGATTTATTTTCGAGCAATTTATAAATTACTATTTTTCCATCTTCTCTAGGATTCAATACAGCTCAGAAAGAACCTGCTGGTCCAGATGCTGACGATAAAAAACAATGAAGCAGCCGGAAGCATACCAGATGAAATTAAAGAGGCATTGAGGGTTTTATACGACTGAATATGGTCCATTGCATTTTCGTATGTCGCAAATAAATGGCTACTACATCTTTGTTAGGCATCGTACTGAGAATTATCTATTTGGCGATACGGATATCTATTAAATGCATTGGATGATTTATATAGGTTTAAATACTTTTTTTTGTTTTTTATATATTAAACATTTGTTTTGAGACACACCCTATAACTCATGTGCGTTAACGTCAATTATAACAGTAAAGTCATGAACTACATAATTGGCAATACAAACTATATATAACCAACATGTCAATGCCTACTTATCAACATCAGCGCAAAAATAAAATCACTTGTCATAAAACACGACACTTAAAGGCGATAAATGTGAACTGTCCCCACAGAGAAACTTTATGGCAGTATATGTATTGTTTGTACGCGTACTTAATTTGGGATATCTGGTTTTAGACAAAGGTTTATTTTTTTCGATTCGTTCAGATTGAACTGTAAATATGGCATGCCATAGGAACAAAATATTCAACTATAAAAAGGAGCAAGATCTGATACGCCCCGTCACGTCTTTTTATAATTAGGAAGAATCATGTACGTCTTAAAAACGACTTGATATATTTGGCAGGCAATAAAAAGCATTAATAATATGTCCGTTTATATATATGCTGCATATACATCCTAATTGCCAAGACACCTCAGTGAACGATCACTCACGCGTATCGATCAGCGATGGAGCCCATCATTGGAAACAATGCGCCGGCGATCCAGGTTGTGGCAGCGCGCACACCAGGAGGTTTCTGTGCCCAGGCCCCTGGATGCCGCTGGCCCCGACCCCAATGAGGCTGCCCTGCAGCTCCACGATGCTGTGGGCGACCCCCAGGAGGATTTGCCCGCACCCCTGCATCTTCTGCCCCCACCCAGGCATTTCGTGGAAGATGCACTCGAATATATATTCGGCTTCATGAACGGCGTTCATGATGAGCAGACACTAGAGTAAGATATGCTATTGTATGTTTATTTTCTCTAAAGAAATTTATTATAACTAGGTCGTACACAGCAGACTGTTTGATATAGGATGTACTTGATTTGTTTTTCTTTAGATTAAATCTTACATTTTGCGGCCGACTGTACAATTTTTTTTTATTAAATATTTTGACAGTATGTCCGTTGCACATCTACCGTATGTAATGAATAACAAAATGTTGAACAACTTAGTGTCCTTACTTTATTGTACAACAATTTAATATTGTTTTTGAACAGCCAGCAAACTTGTTATAATGGGTGCTACCTAAATTTTTCTGCTCTTAATTTCTAAGAAATTAATATTGTTATTACAGAGAAGTTATTATTTAATTTTAGCTTTTGCTAAAAGGTGCTGCAAACATTTACATGCTCTATAGTTTAACAAAATATTACGTTCTGCTCGTAGCTATTAGATTATCTAGAAAATGTTACCATATGAATATTTTTATGTTTTAAAGTACCACTCATAGTGCTAACCATAATTATGGCTTTTTACGTGCAGCTCTATCTGGATAAGAAGCGATACACCGTACCGGATCGAAATCAGCCTCAGAATGCTGAAGGACACACTACTTGTAACGTCCGCAAGTCTACATCCCGATTGCTTCAATCTCGCTGTTCGTAAGCTTGCTAGCGCTGAAGTAGAGAGGCATGCAGGCACCAACATGGTTGGAGGAAAATATTATTTTGACTTGCAGTTCCATGCTCAATCACGAGCTCTAAGGTATTCCTGGATGCCGCAAGGGCAGCGCACCTCGACGCTGATCAACAATGCTGTTCTACAGCCCTTTCCTAGATATGATGTGTTCAACTCCACAATTGTAAGAGTTTTTAATTCCTAAATTATTTTTTCTTTCCTGATAGCAATTAACCTGTGTTGACCTTATGTAGTATCTACTTCCATTGTCTATCCCGGATTCATCGTATGGTCTACTTGTGGTAAATCGGATGAGGAGAAGGGTTATCGTATTTAATCCATCACTAGACGTACGACAAGTGGGAAGTAGCTCTCACAACAAAGAGATGATGAAGGAGATCACTATTTTGAAGCAAGAACTCAGTGAAGTTTTGCAGGCTAGGGTCCTTGGATGGAACACCGAACTAATGGATTGGCGACAAGACAACATGTCATTCAATTTTCGGCGGTAATTTAATAAATTTTTCAGATGAATAAGATGCAGTATGTAGAAATCTAATGTTTTTATTCTGTTTGTCACAGCAAAGACTCGGGTTTCTTAGTTCTACAAGAGATGGCCCACCAGCTAGGTTCTTTGCGTAGCATGACCTGGACGAACACTACAGTAATTATCTTTACAACGAGTTTTAATGTGCCATTTATAATCCAACCACTTCGGAGTTTCATTGTGAATTTGTTTCATTGTTTCTAGGATCCAATTATGCTCAGGAGCCAAGTGGTAGTCCAAATGCTCATGGTCAAAGACAATCTAGCTGCTGGAAACATCCCTCAGGAGATTACGGCGGCCTTGAGGGTTTTGAACAACTAAATATGCTTCTATGCATGCAGAACCGTCAGGAATACTTCAATCATCTTGTCATGTTTGGTTATGGATGGAAACTATAATTTTTGTTTTTGGGTTTACAATATTTAAGAACTATTTGGAGTTTTGGTACTACTACAAGTTGGTTTCGCTGTTATGTTTGTTGTTTTGGTAATTTATTTTTGTCTGACGTCAATGATCATTTAGCCACATTTGATAGCTAAAAAACAATCTCACCCACAATCATATTTTGGTGCTGCAGGTGCTCCAAAATACTTTTGTGTTAGACCATGATAGGTTCACAACGTACTCATAGACCGGCAGGTGATGTTTTCAGATATTCAGTGCCTCGCAACATATACTACCTCGTATAGTATAACTCCATCCATACACGCACTGCTATACTATACGAGGTTTTCTTCGTAATAAAAAACACATTCCGGCTAGCGAGTAGTCAATAAAAATATGATTGTCGTACGGCACGTACCTTGCATATATTATATAAGTTTCAAGTTCTCCTTTATCTGCCTCTCTCGCCGATTCCTTCAATTCCATCCTTGCAAATAAACGCTGATTATCTTTTATGTGTTCCTGAATAGAAAACAAAAATTAGAGAGAGCAATGGGTTTTCTTATTGAGCAGTACATATAGATGAAACCTAAAACTAAAATAGTAGTATGTTAGAGCCATATATATATGTTAGAGCCAGTATATATAGTGTTACTATTCATCACCCAGGGCGCAGAATAAGTTATTCTTCACCCGAGGTAATCTTATGATCATATCATAATTAAATTACGTTTGGAATTCAAATAGTTACATTCCTATTGATTCACTACGTAAAATTTGGCATAAAAAATTAAAAATATAGGTCATAAGACAAGAAAATTTGCAGTTTATGTGTATTTTACACTATGTTTTTACGTTTGTAATTTTACATAACATAAAATATTTTTTACGACAATTATATATTTTCTTACGGTCTCTTTTTACGTCGGAAATAAGACAAAACTTACGGAACGTAAAATTACGGTGCATTGATGGTAAAATAGAGGGGGGTGAAGAATAACTATTCCTCACCCAGGGTGACGAATAGTCATATATATATATATCGCATCTTTGACTAAGTATATTGGACGAAAACGAATCCTATTTGTGAGCTAGATGTCTATTTATCATGTTGCTGTTTACCTCCTCAAGTGTTTGCCTTATTTTTTATCCTAATGTATGGCACTTTTATGGTCCCGCAAAAGGTTTCTTTTTATGCTTTTCCCAAATTCATATTTTTTTCCCGCCGAAGAAAAAACTACTCAACTTATTTTTAAAATTTTGTCATGCCTATTAAAAAATTGTATATGTGTTTTGAAATATGTTCATCATGCATTCAAGAAAAATTCAACATGTATTAAACAAAATAATGCTCAAACTTACTCTTACATTTATACAAACACGTTCTTTATGTTTTTACATATTTATAGAGTGATGGAATCCAACGGCCATTTCCTGCATTATTTGCCTGCAGATTAAAGTGTAACTTGACCCTATTAGAATGATGTAATGGACTCACTTATCAAAATTGAGTTGAGCATACTCTTACATTAGAAGGCTTGAAGGCTCCACATGATTTTACATTCACCCAGTTTAGTTGATCAAGGGACATCATTTGCACTGAAAACAGACATTTGTACAGTGAAATCAAATAGCCACCACAACACCAAAGTATAAGAATTTTGATTAAAAAAAGAGACTGATATTCAACAGCCAGATACATTTGAAATTATAAAATTGATTGACGCCATTGTTATTTTTTAAAAATGCGATTATGCCATAATTGAGCTTAGCAATTTTAACATTTCAAATGAGGAAATCATCAAGCAATTTAGTTTTTAGGTCTCATTTAATTAAATTCATATTGTTTGTTATAAATTATTTGGAAAACAATGAACTCTATGGCTCTGATTACTAAACAGACTATCCTGCTAATGTTTTATATATGGAATTTGGGTTGGCTAATTGGATCCTAGCAAACCAAGACAACGATGGATCTTGCTTTGCACGTCAATGAGATTTTAACAAAGCAAACAATCTGTGCGTCTTACACAATTTGTGTATTTATCATCAAGCTTAACATATACAAGTCCACTAACAATATCGAGACCCCCACGTATATTATCCCAGGCCTGCATATCCGGTTCAGTGATTGTTCGACATAAACAAGACCACTCACAATACTACTACTAAGCTACTATAATGAAAACAAGTCAATTTTTGTTCGGTGTACCTGGCTGGTCAAGTTCGCTGGAGTCAGCTCTGTCTCACCACAGTCTTCACCACCGTGGCCTTGTCTTGGCCGTCAGGTATACCTCTTCGCCCAGGCCCTGCCTTTGAAGCCGGGTCACGGCACCTCGATACATCATCGAGGAGGATATCAGGTCTTTGAAGCAAAAAAAGGAATAATTTTCTTCAAGTTGCCACTACAAGAAATATGTCAACTTGTGACCACCACTATTGGTCACTGAAAGGTCACAAATTTCCATTTACAACCTTTTTGTGACCAAAAACAGAAGGTCAAAAGCTGGCGGTCATAAACTGACTATAGCGACCTTTAACAAAAGGTCGTTGATCCTATGACCTTCTGTTTTGGTCGCTAGCTCTCTCCCCAGGCCATGTCGGATCCGACGTGGCAATCTGACGTGGCAAAATTGCGACAAATTAAAAAGGTCGTTGGTTAAAATCAGCCCGGTCCAATTGGGGGTTTTACATGGGCCGAGCCCATTAATTCAGCCCATTTATGTTTTTTTTCAGTTAATTTTCGCTAGCTACATGGGCCTAGCCCAACATGGCGTTTTTTGTTTTCTAAGCCTTTTCCATTTTCTGGGCCTCAGCCTTTCTGCGGTCCATTTTCTTTTTTTGAGACTTTTTTTGTTCCATCTTTATCCAGCATTGTTTGGGCCAAAGCCTCTTCCAACCCATCAATATTTTCAGCCCGCTAATTCATAGGACTGGACAACAGAGAAATAGATGAGTTTTTTTATTTTGCTATCAAAGCAATATTTGTTTCGCCGTACAATCATATATCATATGTACATCTTCATCAGATTATCAAACGACAACGAAGCAACAAAGAAGATATACTGCCATCACAACTCCAACAGACAACTAATGTACACTACCTACGAGAAGGCCAAACAGAAAAGGAATCGCTAAAAAGATGATCACTAGCTTAGATATTCAGCGACCACTGCCATGTTGTTAATTGGATTTGGTTGCAACCCTTCCAGTTTGCTAAGAGCATCTTTCCAGCAGCATATCTTCTCATAACCTAAAAAGAGAACATAAACCAGCATAAGAATTTGAAACTTCTTGTCCTACTAAGACATTAGTACTCTTAAGAAACAGCAAGAAGGGCAAGGTAATTGGCTCCTTCACAAGCCTATCTAAAGAACAATTCTGCAAGTGACCCAACTCTTAAGAAACAGCAAGAAGGGAAAGGTAATTGGCTCCTAATTCGTTAGTTATGACAAATACCATATTTGATACTAGATGTACTGAAATAAAAACCAACTCTAAGGATTCAAGTAGCACTCGTGTTAGCATTCTGCAGAAAATGACAAGCATTCACCCTTGAAGCAAGAATTCCATCTCAGGTGACGCTACTTGCTACTATTCTCAGCACCAAAAAGTGAAAACACCTCTGAATTAAAAAAGGATAACAAAGATAACATAATCCTGACCAAGTGTTTACTGATCTGTGCTGTACTACGAGTGCATATCCAGTGGTACACACATCTGAATTAAAAAAACATGTATGCAACTTTCAAGAAAAGTGAGTAACGCAAAAACAGGGACTACTTCTGCTTGTAATCATCGAGTATTAGTGTTTTAGAAAATTATAACGGACTAGTTCATTTGGAAACAATCAGTCGTTGTACATCAGGGTATGTAGCTGGTTCATCAGCTCGTCATATACTTGTACAAAACAAATATGGATACAACTATACAGCAGTTGGGGGCACATACTTGTATGAAATCAAACAGTAGCATTTTAACAACAATGATTACCATTTAAAATGAGATGTCATAGGTTCTGGCTCAAGGTTTGTAACATGTCAGGTTGATGCATTAATCTAATATAAGCACATTAGAAACCACACTTATAATGCACATTAGAAACACAATTATACATCCTAGCAAAACTGAAGCTAATTTCAATCACGCAGTTGCCGCCATGGGCAAAGCTCTGTAGCAGGCTCGCCTGGCCGCTCAGACAATATCCTCGATCTGCAAGGGCAAGAACAAGAGCAAGTTTTGGTCACATTAATAAGATGATGATATAAAAAAATGGTCGACGGATGGTGAAATGTACACAAGACAGCATGTTTTATTGCTTCCTTCTGATTGCTCACACAAATAACATCCCGGTCCTATGTTTGCAGTACAGAAAGCCACAAAGAATTTGGTGGCAGGCAGAATATTTATGCTTCCCTTTTTAATGGAGCCCCAGGCCAAATACACCCTCGTCAATAATGCAAGTCCAGAGATGCAATGCAACATTGGACCACTAAATGACTATGTAAAGCATGACAATGGCCTAACTAGATATGAGATTTCACACAAGTGGCAACTATACTAGTACAGAAGTGCACCCATGTCTCATGAAAAGCACGATCCTCGTACTGCAATTGCTTATCAGATCTAAACTACAAAACGAAATGGCTAGACATCACAGATTGCAGGCTTAAAATTAGGAACTATGAACAGTTCATGTTCCTGACAAATTCAGAAGGGTCGCACAGATCGAACACTAATTGCTGCATTCTCGGGGGAAAACTATTACAGCCTAAATATTCCAGACCAGAGAAGATCTGACATCGGAAGGGGCGAGAGATGGGATGAGATGGGGTATGACCAACCAGGATGCCGTGCTCGAGGCAGTATATGTGCTCGGCTCCCAAATTAGACGAAGTTTCAGCTAGCAAAGAGGAACAGAGTAATGGCTTTGCTTGTGTAGTGCGCTACCTTGAGGCCATCCTGGGAGTAGAGCCGCTCCTGCATGAGCAGGAGGATCTTGGGCACCGAGTTCCCCATGTCGTCGTAGCCGCACTGCATCGACTCCGGCGACACCCCAAAGACGCTCGCGCTGCAGGCCGGAAAGGAAGCACACGCATTTGAAATCCGAACTGAATCCTCGTCCTCGCTGGGGCACACGGTTCAGCAGGCAAGCAGTAATCTAGAAGGAGCAGAGTTGGTTGGTGAGTAACCTGGCGCTGGGCGCTGGGCAGGGGATCTGGAGCTCGAACTCGACAGGGAGGCCGAGGGAGCCCTGGCGGCGGTCGAAGGTGACGTGCGCGACATGGCGGACGTCGGTGGGCCAGCCGATGTCCATCCCCCAGCCCCCCGCGCCCGCCGCGCCGCCTGCCGGGTCGTCGGCGTCCGCCATCTGGCACGACAGCGCCACCGACTTGCGCGTACGTGGTCGTGGCGGGGCACACCGCCATCCTGGCCGTGGACTGCCTGCCTGTTGTCGCCGGGCCGGCGAGACGAGGCGCCGCGCGACAAAATCCCAAGGACGGAGTGGTTGGTTGGCTCGGAGTGGATAAGGCTAGGGGAGAATGGGAGGGAGGGAGGAGCTCGATCTCGTCTATGGTGAGGGTCGTCGATGGTGGGCGGCGGTGGATCGAGATCTGAGGGAGGGAGAGGGTGAATTGGAGATGGGGATCTGGGATCGAGGGGCGCGGGAGAGGGTGGAGCAGCGGCGATTGGGGGTGGGGGTCGAGCTCCGCCGAAGGGAGGTGGCCGACGCGGGCAGGAATGGAGATGGAGGCCGGGGGCTCTGACTAGGATTGGATCTAGGCGACGGCGGCGATTGGGAGAAGGGGGCTAGGGTTTCGTGGGTCGACGAGGATGAGAGGGATACGGGGTGCTTCGGGAGGGGGTGAGAGCGACGAGGGGGGTGTGGGC
Organism: Aegilops umbellulata; assembly: GCA_032464435.1. NCBI lineage: Eukaryota > Viridiplantae > Streptophyta > Magnoliopsida > Poales > Poaceae > Aegilops > Aegilops umbellulata. Next base: position 326,741,312 of record CP136056.1, on the reverse strand, counting down.
TGCCGTTGGATCCGGGCGCATCCGACGGTGCTTAAACCATGATCCGCGTGAGCTGATTTTAGACCAATCAGAACAGAGTATCCCCTTTGATGATGTTAAGACCATTTAAATTGGTCATAATCGATTGAAAATAAGGTTTTGAATCATGTCTGTTATTTGACTACCTAAGAAATTTATAAAAATATGGAAATAAAAAACCTTCGCATTGTGTCACCAAGTGTGAATTACTTTTCAGTAAAAATAACAAACTTTGAATATTGTTAATAACATTAAAAAAGTGTTCTAAGATATGAGTTTTTTGTAAGAAAATCATTATTTGAGTGTCCAAAATGATATTTTTATAAAGAACCTAGCAAATATTTGTTGCAAATTTGGAGCACATCAATTTTATAATTCACAATCATAGCACATGTGGAGCACATCAAATACTTTTTCAAGCTTATGTAGTTGTGTTTTTCTATTTGTTTCTCTTGTGTTTTTTGCACAAGGGTGCATTTTGGAATGGCATAGTTCGTTCAAATTATTTCATACTGTGCACAAGGGTGCATATTGGAATGACAAACAATGTTGCCTAAGGAAGTTTTCATTTTCTTTGGACGAAAAATCCATTTTCCATTTTTTGAGTGCGCGAAAGGAGGTTTTTTTGTGAAGGACCTCCCAAATAATTGTTGCAAAATTGGACCAAATCATTTTTATAAAATAGTAGGCCATATTTAATGCACAATTGACAAAATGGTTGGATGGAAATTTTTTTTGATCCACCTCTCGTGAAAAAGACAAATTTCCGCCGATTCAGCTGGAAGCGGGTCAAATTTGAACTGCAGCTGCCTTGTAGTTTGCTATTAATTTTTTCCAAAAAACATTTCTAGGTACATAAGTATCTATTTAATCAGAGAAACACCAAAAAAAATTCCAATATTCAACCACTAGCTAGGAACGGTCATTCCCGCCGTTTTGACCGCATTTTGAAACAGGCATAAAAAATTTAAAAAAAATCAAAAAATTGGGAAACCTTCGCATTGTGTCATCATAAGTGGCCAAGTTCCTAGGAAAAATAACAAACTTGTAATACGACAATTATTTTAAAAAAGTGTTCTCAGAAACGAGCTATCATGTGTGGAGATCAATGGCTTTCAAGCCAAATGATCAATCTTATGGCCACATTCATGGCATAGTTTGTTCAAATGATCTAATATTGTGCACAAGGGTGCATATTGGAATGGCAAACAATGTTGCCTAAGGAAGTTTTCATTTTCGTTGGACGAAAAAACCATTTTCCATTTTTCGAGTGCCCGAAAGGAGGTTTTTTTGTGAAGGACCTCCCAAATAATTGTTGCAAAATTGGACCAAATCATTTTTATAAAATACTAGGCCATATTTAATGCACAATTGATAGAATGGTTGGGTGGAAAATTTTTTGATCCACCTCTCGTGAAAAAGACAAATTTCCGCCGATTCAGCTGGAAGCGGGTCAAATTTGAACTGCAGCTGCCTTGTAGTTTGCTATTTATTTTTTCCAAAAATCATTTCTAGGTACATAAGTATCTATTTAATCAAATAAACACCAAAAAAAATTCCAATATTCAACCACTAGCTATGAACGGTCATTCCCGCCGTTTTGACCGCATTTTGAAACGGGCATAAAAAAATCAAAAAAAATCAAAAAATTGGGAAACCTTCGCATTGGGTCATCATATGTGGCCAAGTTACCAGGAAAAATAATAAACTTGTAATACGATAATTATTTTAAAAAAGTGTTCTTAGAAATGAGCTATTATGTGTGGATATCAATGGCTTTCAAGCCAAATGATCAATCTTATGGCCACATTCATGTCATAGTTTGTTCAAATGATTTCATATTGTGCACAAGGGTGCATCTTGGAATGGCAAACAATGTTGCCTAAGGGAGTTTTCATTTTATTTGCATGGAAAATTCATTTCCCATTTTTTGAGTGCCCGAAATGAGGTTTTTTTGTGAAGGAACTACCAAATAAATGTTGTAAAAATGGACCAAATCATTTTTCTAAAATACTAGGCCATGTTTAATGCACAATTGACACAATGTTTGGGTGTCAAAAGCCTTGATCCACCTCTCGTGAAAAAGACAAATTTCTGCCGATTCAGTTGGAAGCGGGTCAAATTTGAACTGCAGCTGCCTCATAGTTTCCTCTTTATTTTTCATAAAAATCATTTTTAGGTAAAAAAGTATCTATTTAATCAGAGAAACACCAAAAGTTTTCCAAGATTCAACCACTAGCTAGGAACGGTCAAGCCTGCCGTTTTGACCGCATTTTGAAACGGGCATAAAAATTTCAAAAAAAATCAAAAAATTGGAAAACATTCGCATTGTGTCATCATATGTGGCCAAGTTCCTAGGAAAAATAACAAACTTGTAATACGGCAATTATTTTAAAAAAAAGTGTTCTCAGAGACGAGCTATCATGTGTGGAGATCAATGGCTTTCAAGCCAAATGATCAATCTTATGGCCACATTCATGGCATAGTTTGTTCAAATGGTCTCATATTGTGCACAAGGGTGCATATTGGAATGGCAAACAATGTTGCCTAAGGAAGTTTTCATTTTCGTTGGACGAAAAAACCATTTTCCATTTTTCGAGTGCCCGAAAGGAGGTTTTTTTGTGAAGGAACTACCAAATAATTGTTGGAAAATTGGACCAGATCATTTTTATAAAATACTAGGCCATATTTAATGCACAATTGACAAAATGGTTGGGTGTAAATTGTTTTGATCCACCGTTCGTGAAAAAGACAAATTTTCGCCGATTCAGTTGGAAGCGGGGCAAATTTGAACTGCAGTTGCCTCATAGTTTGCTCTTTATTTTTTTCAAAAATCATTTCTAGGTAAATAAGTATATATTTAATCAGAAATACATGGTTTGGTGGAGAGACATCGAGGTTTGGACGGTGCCGAGGGCCCGAACTCTAGAGCGCGTAAGCTCGCATGCCCGCCGCGTGGTCACCGCGTGACCGTGGCGTTGCCATGTGTTCTGGGTGGCCTAGAAATGTCTAGTGGGTTGGGCACTCCCCATGTAGGTGCTAGGAAGAAAATTACAACATAAGAATCTCACGAGAAGACCGTTCGGTGCTCAAACATGAATTAGCAGCCAAGTGTTTGATTAGCGGTACGGGAAATGTACATGGCTAATGGGCGTGAGTTTTGGCTGAGGATGATCAGTTACTAAGAAGACCGTCTTCACAAATTTTCAGCTCAAAAGGAGGATCCTAGCTGGTACTTGCTTTGCAAACCACCACACTGGACATAAATACGAATGTTGAAGCTCGGCTCAAAATAATGAATGGATTGAGCTGGCATTTGGTGGAGGATGGTTATTTGGGCATAGGAAAGCACTGTAGAAAATGGATACTATTTGGACATGCCAAAGTGGTACTTCCTTCACAATCTGTTACTCTGAACAGAATAGGAAAATGAATATTTTTGAATTATTTTTGAACTAGGCAAGGAAGGTTTTTACATATTTGATGAAGATATGACCCAAAGAATTTATGGGATTTTTTTGGGAATTTTGGGAATGACAGAAATATAGGTTGCTTCACAACCTAGGGCAAAAACTGCCACATGGACATGCCACATAGGCAAAACTGATGAGGTGGCGCCTAGTCATAGCAACTCACCATAATTTACAAGGCTATGACCATCTATATTGGTCGTTAACAACTAGAAATAAGGCAGCGGACTAGCGCTGTTTGCTTTATGACCTTTTCGTGTGAGGATTTGGAGCCCCCCGAACAGCTTTTGACCAATTGGTCTGAAATGGTCATAAATTTATGACCAATTCTTCGAGGGTCACTGATAGAAGGTCATAAGTTGACATATTTCTTGTAGTGTGCTACCATGTAGTCGTGTAGAGGATGTACCGACCTGGGCAAAGTCGCTGGATTATGCTCTGTCACAAATGGTCTGCAACAGTTCCACGCCCCCTTGTGACCTACGGCCGCTCGTACCCAGTCGATGTTGACGTTGTAACAGGTCGATGATGCATTAGGTGCATCTGTGTTTTGATTGTGCATACAACAAGAACAGAAGGTTGTTAATTGCCATCTTTCAGAAACAAAACATTTTAGATTATTTTAATGTTTATTTAACTTGATTTAACCGTATGAAAAGTCATGTTTACCTATTCAAACTGAACAATAATAAAAATAGAATCAATATTTAAATAGACAACTAAGATATTTTGATTTTATATGGCATGCAATCAGTAAATTATCTGCCATGATAAGTTGTTTATTTAATTAATACAATAATTTAATTTTTTAGTAAGTTCTGATTTCTGACATCTTTTCTGATTTATTATGAGGTGTGTTTGATGAAAAAAGGAAAGATATCTACAACATACGTAAGTATATATGGTAAAACTGGAAATATATCTGCTACTCAGCCTTCCCCTGCATGGCCTACCTATATAGGTTAACCTCCTCTGCCATCCCTCACCCCCCCTCCTTACTCTTCCTTCGCCCATCACAGATAGCAAAGGATCATAATACCCATACTTGGAGCACCAATTCCCTAGGAGTACCTTATGTAAGCAATGAGCACCAAGAAGTCGAGGTCCTCTAGGTATGTGAAAATTTCTGGATCTTTGTATTCTGTAAAAGGGCAACAGTTACTAGATTAGGATCATGATTTGGTCAGGCATACCATCAAAATCCAAAAAAAGAACACCATTGGAGATAGCAACTTGAAGAAAAATATCATAGCCAATTCAATTGATTTTAGATCTAATCAAGCAGACCTATTAGATGGGCTGCAACTGAATACAAACAGTTATTTCAGATATTATAGGCTAACAGTCTATTCTGGACATCGCAAGTGTGGCATACACCTAACTGTTTAAGATATGACCATAGTTGATTGCCTAACTTTTTAATGAAATCTTTTAAATATATTTGAGCCAGAAAAACAAACAATTAACTTCTTAAGTGTTTCAACATGCCAGAAAACAAACGAATTTAATCATCTTCTGAAGATAGATATCATCAGAGTCATAATATTAAATCATTACATGTAATAGAAATTGCATGAGACATAATGCTTTGATGGAATAGTCTAAAAGTATTCATAAAGCCAAATTTATTAATGGCGGTGCTTCCTAATTTTACCCTCACAAAACACAATATGACAGAATATATACAGAAATATGTAGTGCTGCAAACATTGCATTTTTCTATTTCTGATAGGACCACATTTTGTTGGATGAACAAATACAAACATTGGAGTTAACCAATCAGCAAAAAAATTGTATTGATTAAATATGATTGCATACTCTACAAAAAATCCAGATAGTATAAACTCTCAATGAAACAATGTTGTGTCAATCTGGTTTCTAAATAAGAACTATTGCATGGAGAATACAGGAGAAAAATAATAAAACATGTCCTCATTTACTGTATTAGCGAGATATTTATTTAATAATATCAAGTTTACAACAATATGTAAATTAGCACTCCTGCAATTTATATCAGTCACAGAAAATCACACAGACCTTGCTTATCCTTGTTCTCCTATATGTAGCTCATACCTGTGGACGGCGACTTGCCATTTTTAACCACCGTGTGTGTATCGTCCAAAGTTTGTCACTGTCCGCAGCACTTATTCTAAAGCTAATAGTAGCAGTACACGCTCACAATAGCTAGCACATACATTTGTCTACCTCCCTCTACCTATCACTCTCTTCTCCCAAAGCTAATAGTAGCAGTACACGCTCACAATAGCTAGCACATACATTTGTATATCTCCCTCTACCTCTCCCTCTCTCTTCTCCTAATAATAATAGTAGCAGTACACGCTGACATAGCTAGCCACAAATTACAGCAAAACGCGGACCAAACACGGACCGTAGTCCATTCGCGGGTACTGGGCAGGGGGAGGGGCCGTTTGTCTCACCTTGACGCGGAAGTGGTGGGGTTTGCCAAAGACGGCGGAGTGGTAGACGATGAAGACCAAAGGCTGCACCACCGTGACCCGACCTCGTGGTGGTTCTTCTTGCCGGCGATGTGGACCACAGGCTGCACCACCGTGGTCGTGTCTTCGCCCTGGCCCTCCATGTGCGGCCGTGCCACGGCGCCTCGATAGAACAGCGAGGATGAGATCAGGTTAGTGAAGCAACAAATGGAAGAAGTAGAGGAGGAAATGGTTCGGATCGGCGTACCGGGGCTTCTGGCGTTGCAGATCGGCGTACCGGGGATATTGCCGGTGTTCGCATTCTTTACACCGGTGACTTCAAGTGTATGCCATTAACTTCAAGTGTCTGGTGGAAGTCTATGACCTGCATCACAATTATATATTAATACAATGTCCATTCTCCCTGTGGACTTTCAATCCTCACAAGCAGAATCAGGCCTCAGATGTAAAGGTAAAAAGTCCTGCTATTTGGAAGCAATGCCCAGATAATATAGAGATCTTAAATCTTAATTTTACCAACAGCACAGCGACTTTTAAATGTTTTGACAATTCAGAATTAATACTGACACATAAGCGCTCCAAAGGCGGGAAGCAGGAGCTAGCTAGATGGGGGGACTGAATCTAAGTTCACTTTAATATATTACCCAAGCATGTAATATATATGTAGGCAACAACTCCCTCTACCTAAAGAACAGAGTTTGACTGAATTTGTAGGAAAAACTATCAAGGACTACGATACCAAATCATTATCATTGGATACGCAACAAAAATATTTTTTTTATTATATCTATTTAGTATTGTAGTTGTTGATGGTTTTTCCTACAAACATGATCAAACTATGCACCATTTGACTTCGGACAACATTTATATGCCTTCTTTTCAAAGACAGGGGGGAGTAGTATCTTTATTTGTTCTGCTTTTTCTCCTCTAAATATAGTGTTTCCAGATTTCTACCGACCAGGCTTTATCAATCATCATCGTATTGGCTACACGCAATTCATACCAAACCAAATGGATCAAGTCGTTCACATTTACACATGCCGGAAACACCGAGATAAGCGAAAAGAAGGTACTGTACCTCGATCGTGTCCATGGAACGGATGATGTCCTGCTTGTCAAACAGCATGTCCTCCACCGACACCTTGCTGACCTTGACGTAATCCGAGAGCAGCAGCCTGTAGATGGCCTTGGTGGCGTGGGTTATGAACACGCGGCCCTTGAACGTCGTCTGCAAACAAAAACAGAGCAAATTCAGGTACCAAACAGCATAACAACATCGACCTCCGACGCGTATTACCTACCTACCTTCTCGAGGAAGTAGTGCAGCGAGGCGGCGTGGTCCAAGTGGAAGCTGCAATTCCAATCCAGGGCCGGAAATTAGGCGTTAGGAACGCACATATGCGCAGGTGGGGATGGAGGCGCGGTTGCTTACTGGGTGACGAGGAGGACGTCGATGGCGGAGGGGTCGATCTCGTCGAAGTACGGCAGCGCCGCCATGCCGGAGTAGGCCGGGTGGATGCCGCAGTGGACCACAGGCTGCACCACCGTGGCCGTGTCTTCGCCCTGGCCCTCCATGTGCGGCCGTGCCATGGTGCCTCGATAGAACAGCAAGGATGATATCAGGTTAGGGAAGCAACAAATGGAAGAAGTAGATGAGGAAATGGTTCGGATCGGCGTACCGGGGCTTTTGGCGTTGCAGATCGAGGCACCCCGCTTCAGATCTGAGCAAGGAACTCGCCGGAGACCAGCACCGCCGCGGATCCGAACGGCGACCAGATCCAACACCCGCGCCTGGTCGATGTGCCCGTGGTCGTCAACATCTGTCGCACACGGGTCGCCGGAGAGTGGTGCGGTGGTCGGCTGGTGGAGTCGTGGTGGTCGTGAGCTCCGCGACGTTTGCGATGATGCGGCTGGGGGAGGTGAGCGGGTTAGATGTGCGACTGGCGAGTGAGTTGAGAGGAGAGGGGAGGGACTGATGCGGCATGAGCGGGCGGAGGAGCGCGACCGACAGCTCGTCGACGCGCGCGGCGATGCGGCGGCGGAGGGGAAAGGGGCAGTTGAAGTGAGTGGAGTGAGGAGTGAATGGATAAGGTGAATGGGGCGGGGTAGGTGGCCACGAGTTATGCGGGAGGCGGGGGAGGTGTGCCGTCGCGCTGGGGAGGTGGGCTGTCGCGCGGGGGAGGTGTACCGTCGCATGGGGAGGTGGGCCGTCGCGTGGGGAGGCGGGCCGACGCGGCGGGGAGGCGGACCGACGTGCGGGGGAGGCGGTCCGGCGCGCGGGGGAGGTGGGCCGACGCCTAGCCCGTGATGCATTTGGTCTGGGCCTGGACGTGCTGTTTATGGCCCGTGTAATTTTTTGTTTGTAATAGTTTACAAATGTTTTTTTTGTTGGACATTTGTTCATAGCCTACAAAAATATTTTAAATAATTATCAAATGACTAATTACTTATATATGAACATTGAGGTTTGTTGTTTATCCCGAGTTTCATGGGGTAGGACATTTATTTAGCCAACATTTATTTAAATAGGTATCCTTTTTTGCATAGAAAAAATTCTGTTAGTTTCACTTTTATTTTTTATATATATTATATATACAAATATGATGCACTATGGAATACCATTTATATTTCATCTTAAATATTTCATCATGGTATATTTGTTATTAGTGGACGTCTGTTTTTTTTGTGATTATTTTTGTACCTCAGAAAATAACATATATATTTACAGTATACATACCTAGAATACTAAATATGGTGCATAAAAATAAATATGTATATTCTTATGACATATACTAAGGGTATCACAAAACAAATCATATAAAAAATAAATATACTTGGTTAATGTTGGTTGGTTTGTTTTAGTTTTTGTATGGCAATTTTCCATAGCCAATACAAATAATTTAAAATAACTTAAGCAATTTCAGACGCTTAATTACTTATATACGAACATTATATTTTGTTTTTTGCCCCGATTTGTTGTGTTAGTAAAATGATCTAAGCATCATTTTTTCCTAATATAACCAAATACTATTTTTATTAGCAGAGAAAACAGTTGTGTTGGTTTCACATTCAGATTTATCATATATTTTATATAATTTTATGATGCAGTAAAAAGTATTAATTATATTTCAGCATAGATATAAATTGATGGGTTCCGACATACTCACTGATGAAACGATGACAGACCACAGTGAAACACCACGAGAAGAGGTGCATATAGCTAACCTTCCTCTGTATGTATCTTATAGATGATAATACGGAAGGGCTTTCTTAATTTTTTTTGTTTTTTCAGAATACAGGAGACATGGATATGGACTTTGGAGATGCACGGAAAGAATCCATTGAGGGTTCAGATGCGATGACGCTGAAAGGGGACGAAGATTCACAACATAAACATGTCGAAGAGGTTATATCTCATAACAAACCAAAAAAGGATGCTAATTTACATATTATCCCACAAGGTATTTTTTAATATTATTATCAATCTTATTTTTGTAGTATTGTCTTTTGTGTTCAACTAATTTTGCTCATTTTGATTGTTAAGTTGGCTCATATTTTTATGAATTCGACAGACTATGTTTGTACCGCTAGGGATATTACAGTCATCGAATCAATCAAGTCTGCCCCGAAGAATACCCAGTTCGTAGACATTGGAGATGCCTTGTTATCAACCGACGATTTGGAATGCCTTATTAAAGATGATATGTTCTTACATGACGGTGTAATACCAATTGCACAAACTTTGTAATTAATAATACGAACAATATATAATATGATAAAATATAAATATAATCTAAATGCCCATTTCAGGTGATAAACGCTTACATATATTGCATGCTTGCTCACGAGCATCTACAAGACAGGGCGGGTGAAAAGGTACACATTATTAGCACGTTTGTATCGGGCCAGATAAAAGAAGACGGGGAAAGAGACATAGACCCATCAAAATATCGTCGCATCGTGCGTCATGTTAATAGTTATCTACAACAAGATATGGTTAGTTTTTGTCTCGTAATCCATGCATATAATTATGGATTATTTTTATTTAGTTCATATGTTTAATGATTTATTAATAACTATATCTAATTGTGACTATGACTTGTATCTTATTTACACCAGTTATTCATTCCGATTAACATGCCGGGCTGCCATTGGTATCTAGCAGTTGCCAACGCCAAAAAACGAGAGATCCACGTATTGGACTCACTTGGTGAGAATGTCAAACGCAATGACCTTGCTACTACGGTAACTATCTATTTCTTTTCTCATCTTAGCATTTATTTTGTTTGACTCCATCCTTAACATTTCTCATATATACATAAAAGTTATTAGGGCTCGAGAAATGGCTGAAACTTGCAGAGCATAGTCCGGAGTTTATCAAAGGTCATAAGTGGCCTGATCTCAATGTTACAAAATGGACGGTTGTAGAGCAAATTCAGAAGGCAATACAAACCGATGGGTAAGCACTTGTTTCAATATTTTCTTTTTAGATTCATCTGTGTGATATTCTAAAGCATTATTTTATAATATTATAGCGTATCATGTGGATTGTTTATGCTAAATTATATGGAATACTGGACACCACATGGACTGTCAGACCAGTTTACGCAGGTATTTCAGTTTTATACATTATCTCATAATGTTTTATCAAAATATTTTATAAATTGTTTTCAAATTTTTTTCTAGGAGGATATGAAACATTTTCGACAAAAATTAGCAATTATTTTGCTCGATTCAGAGCTTAACAAGTTAAAAGGATGTCCCATGTACCATCAACCTCTTAACGAAGAAACTTTAGCTAATTCTGATCTTGAGATCCTGGATGATCCATCTGACGTGGTCGAAGAGAAACGTCCCGCCCCAATCACTATCATTCCCACGGACCAACGTGAAATACTAGCCGGCCTCTGCAACTACATCATGTCGATCAATGATGTTGGATGTTTGGAGTAAGTATCATGTATCAATATTTAATGTGCGGATGTATATTATTGTTCTTCTTACCATCCAAATTACAGGAAGGTGTGGGTCCGGAGCTCCACACCCGATCCAATGAGCTTAAGTCTTAGGAAACTTCAGTGCATACTTAACATTGAGCAGCCCATGGACAATGATTGCTTCAACACCGCCGTGCTTATGCTAGCATGTGACGAGGGAGTATTGTTCACAGACCCTCCTATACACTACATGGATCTACGATTTTGTGTAGGTTACCGTAACTCTTCATTCTAGGTGCCATTAGTATCAACATGTTGAAACAATATATTTTTTTCTTCTACTTAGTCCATGCTGCTAGAGTCAACACGAGGTCAGAAGTTTTGTGAGAAGGAAACTATCCAGACGTTGGCAACATTATTTGATAGCTGGCCTGGGATGGAGACCAACATCTCATCTTGCAATAAGGTAAATAAAATATTTTGACCATTGTTATCATGGTTTGTTTTTGTTTCTAAAAGCTCCACTTGTAGATTTATCTTCCCTATGCATCCACCGGCCGATACATCCTGTACATCATCGACAAAGAGGCACGTCGTCTACATATTATTGATCCTATTCAATCATCACAATCGTCAGAGGATAAAAACTTGAGGCATTCACTGAAATTAAAAAGTTTTTCAAAGGATTTCAAAGAAGCACTCGAAATAAACCTGCCTGGGTGGAATTCTGATATATCTAAATGGCATCATTTATTTCCGGCCGGTGTTCCAACGAGTATAGACGGGTAATGAATTCATAATAAGAATATTTACTTTTGTTATCATTATATTATATTTAATATTAATTGAAATTTTTCCAGGAATATGTCTGGCTATTTTGTTTTTCATTTTATGCTCTGGTGGAACGGTAAAGAATTGGTCAAGCCGGTTTGCGCGGTGAGTATTGTCCGTTACATGTTTTAAGACCTTCGGCATGAAATTTTCATACTAACTACATGTATGCGTTTGTGCAGGATGGGTATGAATTGAGGAAGCAGTTTTTGTTATACTTGCTAAAACATCGTGGGAATGAGGCTAAAGGAAACTTACCCAAGATTGTGCAAGAATATCTTAAGCGCATCATCTAGATATTAATAGCTTTATAATAGATGTTTAGTTGGAACATCGCTCAGTTTGTTACATGGACATGTCTTTAATTTTTCTTATGTTATCAATTTACATTGCAAAAATAAAGTTCAATTATTAAATAATTATGTTTCTGTTATATTGTTTGTACGTGTTGAATTTAACATGTAACTCCTGCAAAAATTTTCAAGAGCCCGTGGCAACGCACGGGCACTCTACTAGTCTTACTAGTAACTGAGTTAAGCAACAGGCATATGTACTGTCAGTTTTTATGTGTGACGCTCTTGCCTTCCATACGTACTGAATTAACAAAATTCCTATGTGCAGGAGGCGATGCAGCGCTGGAAATAACTCATTGTAGTAATTAGCTAATTATTGTATATTGTCAGTTATACTTCTCTTCATATATACTACGACATCATGTTTCCCTCTCTCTGCTAACATGAAATTCGTATACAGATAGAGAAGGCAAACAGAGCTATCACTATAGACGCATAACGAAACGAACTTCTCATATTTACATGGTTGGGTATCAATGTATGTCCAAGTATTTGTATAGTTCAACGTTACGTGAGTAATATACATTCTTACACCAAAATATTCAGAAATCCCCAGTTCAATATATTATGTTTATAAATAAATAGATGATTAACTCGACGCATGCATAATAAATTCAAGGTATCTATCCAAAGTTTTTGTAAGTAAAAGGCAGTATAACAAAGAGTAGAATCTAACACTTATTTTCGTGTCATTTTGGCTTTAGTATTGAGAGAAATAAAGTTAGGGTGACTATTCATTTTTAATGGTTCCTTGTCTTGCTAGATTGACCTTTTGCTTTCCTTATAGATCCGTAAAATAAATAGCATATCATGGTTCTCGATTTCCTCATCCCCGAGTGGCATCGTCTGGATGCTTCATTTTGTTGGATGGAACAGTAGGAGGCCGGGGTCACACATTCATCGAGGATGCCGCGCCCTATAGGGACGTTACAACTTAGATGAGGAGCCCGTTGCAACGAACGGGCATATGTACTAGTAATAATAAAGCACGGATCGACTCTTTGGGTTCACCGTCACAATACGCTTTCTTTCTGTGAATTTACGCTTTCAGTTTGAATTTAAAACATATTCGAGATGGAAAACGCTAATGCTCTGCCGGCTGATGGCGCGGAGAGTTCCGCCACCCGCGCGACCGTTGGATCGTCCTTGATCCACACGTCCTTAAGCACACTCACACATGTTTACCTTATCTTGCAACAACAACGGTGTTGCAAACCAGGTCGGCGAACTATGATAGTAACTTCGACAAGTTTTTGCAACATTAGCTTTGTTGCAAAAAAATCCACAAGAAAACCTCTGTTGCAAGAAATATCTGTGACAAGAACATTGTTGCGAAAAAACAAGTAACACAACCTATGTTGCAGAAAAAGTCCCGGAACACAATTTATGTTGTAAAAAAAATATGCAACACAATTTCTGTTGTAATTGTTTCTGCAACAAGGCCTCTGTTGCGAATTGAAGGAATACGTTCAACCGCTAGATTATGCCGCATCTAACGACCTGCGAGGTGGCGGATCTTTTAAAATCATCCGCCGGCCGACGCGTAGCGGTCCCCATTCGAGATGGTACTAAAGATCTTTCTGGTTTTTTGCAATTGACTGTTTTTAAGTGGACAAGAGATAAAACGTTTCGTTCCGGCAGAAAACGAAAAGGTCATGGAATCGAACGCACGACCAGAACAAGGGATGACACATGCCATACCAACACGCCAAGAGTCCACGTTGACAAAAAGACTAGAATATTTTCATATCTTTACCTAATAATAAAGCAAATTGGGTTTTTTTCGTCCGTCATGGCATTTTTTAGAAAAGTCCCTCTATTTCATAGTATTCAACTCGCAGTCCTATTTTAAGTCAAAACAAATCATTTTTTTTCATATTTTACACAAAAGTCCCTGTGTTTTCTTGAAATCAACTCGCCGTCCGGATTTAAGTCACACCCAAACCGTTATTTTACGTTTTTCGAAAAAAACGTAACATTTTAGGTAATTCGTCCGCGGATCATATTTAAGTCAAATAAATACTTTTTTAAATCATCCATATCTTTTAAACCGTAACTTCAGTTTAAACATGTTATATATGAAATCTGATTAGAAAAATATGTAGAATATGAAATCGGCGACCACCCAGGTCACGCCGCCGCTCCCCTGCCTTCTCTCTTTCCTCTCTCTCTCTCTCTCTCTAATCTCCTTCTCTCCAGGAGCTCAGCGCCAGGGCCATGGATGCCCAGTCCTCGAGCTCGAGGTTCGAACACCGCCACGTGACCTCCACTGGCCAGATCCGGCGCCTCCCTCCGGGATCCGCGCGCCCTCCACCTCCTCTACCCGATTCGGGGCCGCCCAACCCGCCATGACCTCCACCATGGAGCTCCTGTAGCTCGTCCCCTGCCTCCTGTTCCTATGCTCGAGGGAGATGCGCCTCTAGCGCAGCGAGCACAAGGCCCAACCGTGCCAAGGCCTACCCCGACCACCTCTGCGTCCAGCCGGCATACCCTGCGTGACGCTCGACCCGGTGTCGCGCCAGCCGCCAACCGACGCCAAATGGCAGCACCCTTCACCACCGTTCCACCTCAGCTCCTCCTCTCATCCGTGCCCCCGAGCTCCTCGCTATGCGCCGCCCTGGAGGGCACGCGCTCGGCAGCCGGTCGTTGTTGCACTCGCAGGCGACCTCGCCGTCCCCTCTGCACTGCCCTCCAGCTCAACTGACGATTTAGCTGGTTATAGCTTGTGGATGTTCTCTGTTGTTTTTTGCACACAAGGTGTTTGTGTGTTTGTCCGAGCCAATGTTCATGAGCTTTATCTTTGTTGTGAGTACTGCATCTTTCTGTCCATCTGATTGTTCCATGTTATAGTATTTGTTGAAGAAAATAGATATGTATTGTTTATCTTGATTTTTCTGATTGTAGATAAATGACATGGCCGAGAAAGTCCCTTCAATGAAAGGAGGAGTATAGTCTTGGCCATGGCTGGGAAGGAAGGAGAACATGTAAATTGAGGATTTTTCAGAGAGATCGGGACTGTTTGATTTATCAGTGGACTGGTGTGCTGGTTGATTAGGATCTTTCAGAGAGATCAGGGTTGCTTGATAAATCAGAGAGAAACTGGATCAGTACTTGGGAGTTGGGACTGGTGTGCTACGGTTGCTTGATTAATCAGAGAGAAACTTATCATAATTTATGATTTCCTTTTCTTGATTTGGAGCAAGTGTCTTTGCTGGAGTCAGCGTCCTTGTGGTTGATCTCATATACATGAGGTATGGTATTTCTATCCTTAAAAGTATGTAACAAATCCACAATTCATTTTGAGTTATTCCTGTGTTTTTTTGGGATCAGGATTACCCGAGTCAGCTCCTTGTGGTTGATCTCATATACATGAGGTATGGTATTTCTATCTTTAAAAGTATGTAATAAATCCACAATTCATTTTGAGTTATTCATGTGTTTTTTCGGATCAGGATTATCGAATTATTAAAGCACATACATTGGAGTTGAAATATAGGCGGGTTGTGTACACGGGGTACATGTACGTGATGTAAACAAAACCTATATAACTCAGGTACGCCATACATCTAGCTTAATTTTTGCATGGGCGTCAATTTGAAAAGCTCACTGCAGATCTGCCAAAGATAAATTATACACAATATTAAAAATCATCTTGAGAAATCTTGAAAGTTTGTAAAACTTAAAATACACACCTCTCTTTACAGGTTCGTAATTTCGAATTCTATCTGTCATATTGTTTTTCCTAATACAGCGGCATCTCTACTACCCTCCTGTAAAGCGATTGGCCATTGTTAGGATAAAAATAGCAACTACACATGTATTTAATCAATCTTTTGGCCTATATCCTTCGGTATTATTATTGCCAATTTGAGGGGGAAAAGGCAAAACATGTAAAGCTTTATAAGTTTTATATCCTACCCTAAGCCCAAATCTTTATGTTGTTCTTTATGCAAGACTCCATAGCACCCCGGCCTTGATCACAAATGAGTCGCTGGCTGCCATAGCACTATCAGTTCCCTGTGGTGATCGTCGTTTATATTGGTTTGTGGCGCAGGGAATCGGTACTACAAGAGAGCTTCAAGCTGACGGCCAATAGAAATGGAAGACATGACTTGATGGAGAAATCAGGTGCATATGAACAACATATTGTCTTCCAATTTTTTTCATCATTCAGTAGGACAATTTCCTAATTCTGTATGAAAAGGTTATTAGTATGGATATATATTTATCGAATTTAATTAGCATATATGAGGTTCTTTGTTCGGCCCCCCTTCTGCTCATGACTACATAATTATTCGGACTTGTATTCTAGATAGATGCTTTTCTATGAACCTCATAAAAAATGTAATATGCCTTAGATCCTAATTGACTATTTATACATCGGATAATTTCAGCTTGCTGTGTCCCAAGATACCTATTTTTTTTACCAAAAACAGGTGAAGTTCTAACAATCTATACTCCTGCATTGTATCTTCAAATGTATATTGCTTCTGTAGGATTCGAACAGATGGTAGTTTCAGACTGATGAGTTGGTTACAGTAACATCACATGTCAAGGATACCTCTCCACTTAACAATCAATTTTTTTATGATGATGTTCAGAGAAGTGCGTTTAATTTCTGTCGCAATGGGATGTTGTGATTAGTTCAGTTTTGCTTGATCTATTTCGAGTTAATTCCTTTTTGTGATGTGGTGTTAGGGAACATACATTCTGCTCTCTTGTTCTTCAGCTTGGGGTGTCGGCAGCTACCTATTACTACTAGGGAGTCTTATTTCGGACGGAAAGAAAATACAATATTGGTTTTTATCCATTTGTATGCCTGCGTTAGCCTTATGAAGCACAAAGGATGTCCCAGTGATCAATCACGGATGATACTTGGTGTATTCTTACTAGGCTAATGGGCAAATACTCGAATAACTGAATCACCTGCAATCTTTCTTTTATTGTAACGGCGGTGTTATATCTGCAACAACAGTTTGTAAATTTTTCTCTATAATTGTGAATATACATCTTGGTTGCTGTAATTGATCAATCACGGATGATACTTGGTGTTTCCTTATACTAGGCTAATGTGAAAATACTCGAATAACTGAATCACTTGTCAACAACAGTTTTTAAAGTTTTCTGTATAATTGCGAATATACATCTTGGTAGCTATAAATTATACCCTCTGTTTGGTGTTGGTAAGAATATATGCTGAGCTTGTTTTTATGCTCTTGTTCAAGACATCTCGGATCTGTTAAACCATGAAGTCTCTTCTTTCACTGTGGAAATATGGGCGGCTGAGCGCCTATGCTTCGTTGCCAATCGGTCGGATGCCTTGAGAAGTGTGTTGCGTTGCCAATCGATAGGATGCCTTGAGAAGGTTCAAATAGGGTGGACGATTGATTTGGAATTTGGTTTTGTTAACGTCAACAGGAGGAGGAATGGAGGAGAAGCCAAGCCAAGGAGAGAACGAAGATTTGAGCCTAGGACACTGGGTGTCGATAACGGTAAGGTGTGTCATGTGGCGACCAAGCACATTGTGTTGGGATTGACCACGTTCAGCACCGTGGGCATCGTCAACGAGGGCGGGAAGGAGGATAAGATGATGTGGACATATGTGTGTCGAGGGAGGGATCCTCGAGCCATATTTATTAGGTTGGGCATATGATATATATTTTCTCCCGTTGCAACGCACGGGCATGTTTACTAGTTATTTTTTTAATCTATCCCTAATCTTTGCCTATAAGGGAGGGATCCTGGAGCCATATTTATTAGGTTGGGCATATGATATATATTTTCTCCCGTTGCAACGCACATGCATGTTTACTAGTTATTTTTTTAATCTATCCCTAATCTTTGCCTATAAGGGAGGGATCCTCGAGCCATATTTATTAGGTTGGGCATATGATATATATTTTCTCCCGTTATTTTCTCCCTAATCTTTGCCTATATATATATATCCGTTATTTTATGCTTTCAGTTTGAATAAAAATAGAAAATCAAAGTTGCCTATATATATATATCCGTTATTTTATGCTTTCAGTTTGAATAAAAATAGAAAATCAAAGTTGGGATGAGGAAACTGGGATTCGAACCATGGTTTGCCGTGAAGATGCCAACGTAGCAAACCAGTCTAGCTAGGCTCATGGATGTGCCTTTTAGGGCGTCTGGCTCCTTAACATAAAGAATAGGAAACAAGCATACTCAGGCCGAGGGAGTTGGGTGCTTGATGGGCACGGAATGCTGGGCCGAGACGGGCGTTGCGGCCCACGGGACGGACAAGGAGGAGGTTGGAGGCTTTTTCATAATTGTTTACATATTATTAAATAGTCCCTCCTTGCTATTTTACATTAGTTTTTTGCAATTTATATTTCTTAGGTTGTCAAGCATCGAGCTGCTTCGGAAATTAAGAAAAAAACAAGGCGTGGATATTGCATTATGTGGTAATTAACCGGCTGGCAACTGAGATTCATGACATGCCTGATATATAAGGAAAGAAAATAGGGCGCGTCTATTGGGCGGCCGGCTGCCCAGTAGAGCGATCCAACGGCCGGTCAGATAAGGTAAGTATCTGTTCCTTTCTAGTGCTTGCATGCTGATGCATTAATGTTTCTCACGCTCGTCTCTTGTGTATTAATTTTTGGTTTTTAAAATTATAAAAGACATATCTTCTAAACCGCGTGTCGAAATTCAGATCCGTTTTCATCGTTGATTCCCTCGCGACGTGCTCTTCAAAAATAGATCCCGCATGGGATGTTTCAATGAACTAGTCTTTCTGCCAACTAAACATCAATATGTGTGCAACTAGACTACATGCTGCGCCAACTGAGCATATGTGTGTGCCAATAGTCCTTCTGTCAACTAAACATCAATATGTGTACAACTAGACTACATTCTCACGCCAACTGAGCATATGTGTGTGACAATAGTCTTGCCAACTAAATATCAATGTGTGTGCAACTAGACTACATTGTCGCGCCAACTGAGCATATGTGTGTGCAACTAAACTACATTGCCGCGTCAATTGCGCATATGTGTGTGCAACTACTGTCATGTCAACTAAACATCAATATGTGTGCAACTAGACTAAATTACAAGCCAACTGAGCATATACATGTGCAACTAGCACTAGTAGAAAAAGGGGATTTAGTCCCGGTTGGTAAGGCCCTTTAGTCCCGGTTTTTGAACCGGGACTAAAGGGTCGGTACTAATGCCTCTTCCCTTTAGTCCCGGTTCAATCCAGAACCGGGACTAAAGGGCGCGGCCACGTGGAGCTCCACCTTTTTTTCGAAATTTATTTTTGATTTTTTTTATTTTTTTGAATTTTTTTATTTTCAAATTTCTGAATTATTTTATTCTCTAATCCCTAATCACCATACCCTCATCACTACTCAATTTATCCTCTAATCTCTAATCACCCCTCATCATTTCAAATCATCTAACTTCCCGAACGGTCACCCATCCTCCCACTTCCCCAGCCTGAGCACGCTTAACTTCCGGGTTCTATTCTTCCTCATTTCCAAGTCTGCACTTGTTGTTTTCCTAACAATAGTAAGATGTCAATCCTATTAACCCTCAAGAATTTTGCTTAAGCATGAAGTGACACATTTCACTGTTTGAGTTTGAAACTATTGTTTTAAAAAACAATAATTAGTTAGTAATACTAATATTTCTTGAATAATTAGTTTGACCATTGTTTGACCATAGTTTGACCAGATTTGACCAAATTCAGAATAACTAAAATAATTATTTAGTAACACTAATATTCTAGAATTATTAGTTTGACCATTGTTTGACCACAGTTTGACCACAGTTTGAATTTTTTTGAATTTTTTGCCTCTTCAGATCTTAAAAGCCATGTATCTTTTTTTCTGTTAGGTTTTTGAGAATTTTAAAAATGCTTAACGGGGTTTCCCCGATTAAATTTGGATGTAACTTTTCGAGTAGATGATTTTTCATATAAAAAACTTTTTCATCCGAGTTAGTATGCAAAAGTTATGCCCATTTTTACAAAATTCAGAGAGATTTTGCAAATAAAGTCAAAATTCACATTTGCAAATTTTTCCAACAACTAGACCACATATCACATGGGAAACTTATTTTCTTTTATTTTTTGGACATTTCCATCATTTTCTTTTATTTTTTTTAAAACTGAAAAGGCGATTCACAGGGGGGTAGAGTTTGAAAATGGGACCTTTAGTACCGGTTCGTGGCATGAACCGGGACTAAAGGTCTCAACCCCATTAGTCCCGGTTCGTGCCTCAAACCGGGACTAGAGGTCTAATCTTTAGTCCCGGTTTGAGGCACGAACCGGGACTAAAGGTCATCGCACCCTTTAGTCCCGGTTCGTGGCACGAACCGGGACTAAAGGGCCCAGGTGAACCGGGACTAATGCCTTAGCCGCATGAATCGGGACCAATGTTCATATTAGTCCCGGTTCTAGACTGAACCAGGACTAATGTGAATATTGCCCCGTGACCATAGCCCTGTTTTCTACTAGTGTAGTCCTTCTAGCAACTAAACATCAATGTGTGTGCAACTAGACTACATTATAAGCCAAATAAACATTAATGTGTGTTCAAACTAGACTAAATTACAAGCCAACTGATTTTAAAAAAAGTTGCACCATATAGTACTAAAGTTGCACAATGCAGTACTTTAGTTGCACCATATAGCACCAAAATTGGCATAAAAAAATTTCATCGAAACATATCCATGCGGGATCTAGTTTTAAAGATCTCGTCGCGATGAATCCAACGATGAAAACGAAACTGAATTCCGACGTGTGGTTTAAAAGAATTTGAAATCCCGAAATAAAAGTACGTGGATTTGTTTTCTCTAACTGATGAGACTAGTGTGAACACATTTAATGCCACTCACATGCGCTACGAGACAAAAAAAATATACATGCATGTGTCTGACAGACGCGGCCGCTCGGGAACACCAAAAAGCGCACGGCCACTTTTTAAATTTTGGGCAGAAAATATACGATAAATATAGGAGGATTGGACGTGCGGGATTTGTGGGCGACATATTTGGTTGGCATGGAATTTAACCAATGTGTACTGGCCTCATCCATATCTTATGAATAAAAATGATGTGGCATTTTTTTCCTACATGCAATCCTCACTAAATTCACATTATTTTTTCTTCGGTTGCAGCAGACCCACTTATCTTTACCTATATATATATAATAATAATAATAAAGAGAATTGGGTTTTCTTCGGTTGCAGCAGACCCACTTATCTTTACCTATATATATATAATAATAATAATAAAGAGAATTGGGTTTCCGTCGTCCGTCATCATGGCTGTTTTTTAAAAAAGCCCCTCAGTTTACATGAAATCAACCCACAGTCCCTATTTTAGTAATAAATAATAAAGCATCCTGGCGCCGCACGGCGACTGCGATCCCACGGCGCACCAGCAGCAGGCGCAGCGTATCCCGACGCCGCACCTGCGGCGCACCTGTCGCCCACCAGTGCAGACCCCGAGGCCGTGCCGACGACGACGAACGAGGTGGCGAAGCAGGGGCCCCGACGAGCGGGGAGCAGGAGGCGCAGCGCATCCCGGCGCCGTACGGCGACTACGAGCCCGCGGCGCACCTGTTGCCCATGAGTGCGGACTTCGAGGCCATCCCGACGAAGAGAATCAGGATGAGGAGGGTGCCGCTGCAGCTAGCCATCCCGACGGCGACGACGGCCATCGTACGCTCGCCCGCTTGCAGTCCACCGCTGGCAGTCCCCTCCGGCCTTGACGCGGACGGGAGGGAGAGACCCCTGATGTCGACATCTCTCCATCGCACGACGAGTGCACACGCGGATCTCGTCGGAGAACCTGAGGGGTCGCCGTCGAAGGGGAAGGAGTGGAAGAGGACGCTGGCGTGCAAGCTGTACGAGGTGCAGATCCAGCTGAAGGTCTGCCGCGACCGCGCCGCCTGGAGGAGCGGCGCCCGACCCCGCCCGGCGCTCGATCTGGTGTCGTGTCGGCTGCCGACTGACCCCGGGGATTGCAGACCCCCGCGCCACCGTCCTGCCTCAGCTCGTCCTCTCGCGGATGAGAAAATTGGGGGCTCACAGGGCAGATGCACTTCAGAGGCCACGATCCAAGCCGCCCCTCAAGCCGGGCGCACGCACATCCAAGATCTGGCCCGAAACGCCGCAACAAGGCGCCGTCGGAGGAGGGTGAGCTGGACACGACCACACCGATCCGGAGCTCGAAGCCCTGACGCAGATCCACGCAGCCCCGTCAAGCTGCCGCCAAGCTCGACCCTGTAGCAGGCCACAACTTTCGCGGCTCCACCATGGCTCAGCCAACCCCCCTCCCCCGCGTGCAAGCACAACCACCAAGAGCCCATGTGCAGCCGTGCCGCAACCGGCCGACGAACGCGAAGCAGCTCACGGGCGAGACGGCCTGGGAAATCGAATCGTCCAGCTGCTGCAGATTGGGGGCGGTCACATCGATGAAGGAGAAGAGAAAGATGGGGTCAATGGAACCAATGTCATGGGCTGGTAGGGAGGGAGGGGGTGGATCAGAAGGGCTCATGGTGTGTGCTGGAGCCATGGATAGAGAGAAGAGCAGGAAGAAGAGCAGCGCTGATGGGTGGGAGGGCGCTGGATGGATGGATAAAGAGAGGAAGGAGAGGAGCAGATGTCCACGGCTCCACGCTGTAGTAGTGGTCTCGGTGGGGATTATTGCTATGGATTTTGCTTTTTTTAAGAGTAAAATGCATTGGTGGTCACTAGACTTGTTGTGTACGCTCACTTTGGTCATTATACTTAAGAATACGACCAATACGATCACTATATACGTGTCATGATGATTATACGGTCATTGTATTTTGTTTAGTTGACCGGTTAAATGATGTCTTGTCAGCTTAGTTTCTTTCTTCGTCCGACTTGCCAGCTGTAGAAGGAAAATAAAATAAAAGCAATGCCAGGGTTATCGAACGGGACAGCAGGCTGGCAGAGGCCGTGAGCTATCCAGTAGAGAACAAGACAGGTTTCGTTGCATTCCAAACGATGTTTTTTTGTACCATTATTAGGATCACACACCTACACGCACGCACTAACACGCGGCCCAGGAGCGTCTGTAGTTGCCAAAGTCAGCACTCGGCTTGCAGACGCCCATAAGTTTGTGCCGATGTTGTCGGGGTTGCAGCGACGTGATGTTGCTCGGCAACTCACCGTCGACGGGGCGCCGGAAGGCACCCCCGCAGCACCGAGAACGTGCAGGTGCTACAAGAGGGTGCATGGAGACGCACGTGGCCTGCGGCGATGTTAAGTACGTCGCCTGCGAGATGTTCTACGGCATAGCTTTCCCACGAGGGCGCCCTGCATCCTGTCCTGCAGCACGGCTGACGCGGCGTCGCTCCTGGCTGGTTCATGCACTAAGCCTGGCTCCCGCCGTTGAGCCTGGTTCGTTCATGCATGAAGTAACCATATACTTATAAGTAAGCTTGCTTAGGTTCACATGACCGGTTTGGAGCCCATTAATTGTTAGCACTATATTATCATTACATCCAAGATCCAACAGCCGGTCAAGAGTCCATTGCGGGAATTTGAACAACTAAAAGTGCCGATGATCAGCTGAAAAAAATATACAGATGATCAGATGCACAACCGAACACTTAATTCACACGGAGTTGTACATGAACTGCATTATATTATCGGATATTTTCAAAACGGAGGCTGCATTATATTACAACACCAGCAACTACAACGAAAGATGGTACATTCTTTTGCCAGGGACGAAGATGATATTATCTTCTTCTGAAGTGTGAAGACATGCACAAACACAAATATGGACGTACAATCAACAGAGGCCCAACCATATTTGTCACGTTAATGCAACCACGATATAATAGGCAGCCTTTGTCAAGATAGAACACTTACGGGGATCAGCTCGACTGGCTAGCGTGCTGGCCTCACAGAGGTTAGTCGTCCGATTCTCTCACTTGCGCATTGCTTTATTTTTCCTCCATTTCTTTCGTCTATCCATTGACATGTGGGCCCCGCGTAGGTAGAGAGAGAAAGTGAGCTGACAAGGCGCCGTTCAGATGGTTTGACTGGTCAACTAAACAAAATACATAGCTATACGGTGTGACAGTGACCGTATAATCATCACAACACGTATGTAGTGACCGTATTAACCGTATTCTTAAGTACAATGACCAAAGTGAGCGTATATGACAAGTGTAGTAACCACCAATGCATTTTACTCTTTTTTTAATGGCTGCACCTGCCAGACGCTGCTGGAAGTTGCCATGCTAGCACCGATTGCAGTTTTTCTTCTACTTAATGAGCACCGATATAATTACTTGATGTTGTTTTATTGTTACTATATAGTTTAATGTTCAAGCCTACAACATCTTATGAATACATCATCAGATACAATAAGTAAAAGTGAGTGAAATGTTGGAAAAAATATTTCTACTAAAGAGTAGAGAGAATGTGACAACTGACAACGCTGTATCTTGAAATTTACCTCTTTTTTTACAATCCGCCAGAAATTTACCTGTGATGGGGAACATAAAAACTTTTGGATTAGTTATTAAACTCTCGAATAGTATACGACAATTTCACCGGCGGTATATCCTGCTAAAAACGGTTACACCATTTCTCTTCCCCCCGATAATAGTATTAAGCTGAAGGAGGCGCCATCAAAGGACACCCTATGACTTTCTCAACTTTATATTACATGGTATGGACACCAATAATCCTATTTTTAATTGCAAACACCGACTATGTCTGATTTGCTTTAAAACAAGGAGTGTTTCAAATCGTTCTTGCTTAAAAAAATCAATCTTTTGAATATGTTCACGCTTTTAAAAAATACTCAAAATTACCAAATAAAATCAAACTCTTTTTAGAAAAATCGTTTAAAATTGATCACAAAATTTTAAAAATTCTCTTTCAAGAAAAAAACATGTGTGAACATATGTTCATTTTCAAAACATGTTTCAATTCGAATAATTCAAAATTGTTTAATTATTTTAAAAGGAAGAAATATTTGTGTTTTTTTGAAATATAAAATACAAAACCTATTACAAGACTATTCTATGCACCACTACTCTTCCATCAGATGAACGATAGGATGTCAGGGTGGCTTATTTACGTCCACACTTCATACTTCGAAAAGCAATAACAGTATAAGCTTATAACTGATGTTTATCAGAATTGTACTCCCTCCATTTCGAATTACTTGTCACATGTATGGATGTATCTAGATGTATTTTAGTTCTAGATACATCCATTTCTGCGACGAGTAATCTGGAACGGGGGGAGTATGTAAGAAATGGCGCGTACTATCACCGGGAGTAAGTTTTACGATATTTTTCGCCCGTTGCAACGCACGGGCATTTGTGCTAGTGATACTTATTAAATTTGCGCCAACTTTATAACACATTGAATATTATGTTTGTGCATACAATCCTCACTAAATTTATATCACTTTTTTTACCGTTGTAACCTACGGGCATATATGCTATTTTTTTTATATAAATGGAGGTATAATACTATTTGGCCTCCCATTTGATATGTCCACAGCGTTTCTCCATACTCAGCTAGGCTATTCTACAGATCGTCTGTCCTGGGCCGCCAGGCCTCTGCCCTGTTCGCCTGTGTTACATTCCACCAATGAAAATTCCCAACCTGTCTGTGCGACCCGGCCCAACAAATCAGACCCACCAGCCCATTTAGGAGATGAGGCAAAAATAGTTGACCGTGACATGAATCAAACTCGCAACCTCCCCTGTTCTTTGGTGTTGATCGTTTTACCCCGCAAAAAAAGGAGTTGATTGTTTTAAACTAAAGTTAAATTTGGAGATTTTTTGTGTCCTTTACGGACTGTACTGAACTGCTACGATGTAAAATATGGATAGCACAAACACAAAGCGCAATCATTAGATTGCGCGGATGTGGCCGGGATCTTAAACGCCACTGTTCGCTGGTCTGTGTATGTAGACGATTCTTCATTGGCTCCAAGCTTAGGTGAAACGTTCGCCGTGTAATGGACAACGTGACCGACAATGAGGACAAAGAAAGTAAGTGGTAACAAGGATGGGGCGCTAAGTGTGATAATTTGTTTCTCCCGTTGCAACGCACGGTCACTTTTGCTAGTCTATCCCTATCCCTAATCCCTAATATATATATCTTTTCCTAATCTTTCCCTAATAATAAAGCACGGATTGACTTCGTGGGTTCACCGTTATAATACGCTTCTTTTCGTGAATTTACGCTTTCAGTTCTTTCACCTACATTATTTTCTACAACCGAGGTGGTACCGTTTTACCTACGTATCCAACGGTTCGCTGCTTTGACCTGGCCCATCCCTGTGCAACTTCCCGGCCCGTCTATGCCGCAATCAATTGTGCTAGCCTACAATTACGCTAGAGGAGGGTCGTTCTACAGTCAAAATAATCCCACCTTGCTTTTTTACATCTAATCTCGTCGGTTTATATACCTACGGCCTAGAGAATCAACAAGTGGCCTGAAATCAAGAAGGGAACGAAGGTAGGGAAAAGGAAATCAACAAACCGCCCTTGAAGAGAATCAACAAACAGCCATGAAAGGCAGAAATGGGGCGGCTTGGTGGTGCATAGGCAAGGAGGATGCTGGCAGCGATGGCCAGAAGCATAGCCAGCAGGATGCGGTGGGACGTCCATGGCGAGGAGGACCAAGATAGGAGAAGGGGGCGAGACAAACTGCGGAGGTTATGGTCTCGACGAGACGACGACGGAAGCGCAGGGCAGGTCGTAGGCTGGATGGAGAGATTAATCGGATGGAAAAGAGGCCGCGCGATGAACATCTTGTAGATAAGATAAGGCACGCACTTGCCGATGGCCGCTTATTCTTATCGATTATAAGCTGCTGGATGGACTACCATTACTTGGCTGCTATTTGTTTGTACGACTAAGGCGTACGGCATCTCCAGCCGCGTCCTCAACAGGCGATTTTGCCGCGCCGGGGCCAAAAAAACGACCCAGTCGCGTTCTTAGAAGCCCGTTTTCCGCCGGCTCGAACCAAAATTGGTGCCGGCGGACCCAGGCCGAACCCGGCGCCCTGTGGGGCGCTTGGGGAGCCGGCACAAGCAAAAAAGGCGCGTGGGCCCGCCCTGGCGGCGACCCGAGGGCCTTTTCCCGCCGTTTCTTGACGCTTTTCCCTCGCACGGCATCTCCAGCCGCGTCCTCAACAGGCGATTTTGCCGCGCCGGGGCCAAAAAAACGGCCCAGTCGCGTCCTCAGAAGCCCGTTTTCCGCCGGCTCGAACCAAAACTGGTGTCGGCGGACCCAGGCCGAACCCGGCGCCCTGTGGGGCGCTTGGGGAGCCGGCACAAGCAAAAAAGGCGCGTGGGCCCGCCCTGGCGGCGACCCGAGGGCCTTTTCCCGCCGTTTCTTGACGCTTTTCCCTCGCATCTCTCCCGCTCGCTCGCCTTCCTCCCGCCATTCCTTCCCTTTCTCCCGCCAAACCCCCTCCCGCTTGCCTTCCAGCCGCCGCCATGCCGCCGAAGAAGTACGTCATGCCGCGCGCGGCGGCAACCGCGACTGGCACCGTGGCCCAGCCGAAGCAGAGGAAGCCGAGGGCGTCGCCATCGAAGCCACCGGGCCTGTCGAACGCCGAGTGGAGGGTGGAAGTTCAGCGACGCGACACAGTCACCACCGACCGGCGGAACAGGGCCATGGCCAAGAAGGCCCGCGACAACACGGCGCGTGCGGCGGCGTCTTCCTCATCGGTCGACCAGGCGGGGATGATGAATCCACCCGTCGTCAGCCACGCCTAGTACGCGCCTTGGGGACAGCAAGGCGTCGGATCTCCATGGGGTTCGTCGTCGCCCGGCTACGCCGACGGCGACGCGCACGGGGGGTTCAACCCAAACGTGACCTTCCCCCATGGCCACCCCGCGACGCGCACACCCTCGCCCGCCTTCGTCGGCGTGCAGTACCCTCCATACAACTACTCGCCGCCCGCTGCCTACGCGTCCACACCGACGCCCCATCTCCACCGTGGACCGCTGCCCTTCTCGCACCTCGGCGACACCGACGACACATGAGCCAGCATGGACGACATCATCGCGACAGGATCGACCGCGGCCGCCGCGTCTCCCGGGTTCACCACCCAGGACGAGGTAGTGGATCTCAGCGGCGACATGGAGGCCGAGCTCGACTACGTCTACGGCGAGGACGCGCACGAAGCGCAGGAACCCGAGGAGGAGGAGGAGGAGCCAGCTCCTGTTCCGACGAAGGGGCGCCAGAAGAAGAAGAAGCGGGCGGTTAGGTCAGGCGAACCGCGCATCAAGTGGACGTCCAAGGAGGAGGAATGCCTCGCTGAAGCATGGAAAGTCGTCTGCCTCGACCCAACCACCGGCGCGAACCAGAGCTTGGAAACGTACTGGGACCGCATCAAGGCCGAGTTCGACGAGCGGAAGCTCGTCGACCCCTACTTCAAAGGCGTCTACATGCAGCGCGGCTCCAAGTCGATGGCGAACCATTGGGGGCGTATCCAGTTGGCGTGCAACAAATGGCATGGAATCGTCGAGGAGGTCTCCGCTCGCCCGGAGAGTGGCGCCAGCGTTGAGGACCAGGTACGCACGCCGTTCGCCCGCATCTCTTCGTCGTCTACGCCCGCCGCCCGCCCACTGTTTGTTCCTCCGCGCAGCTGCTGCGTATGTTCACCATGTATCGGCGCCACTACAAGAAATATGTCAACTTGTGACCACCACTATTGGTCACTGAAAGGTCACAAATTTCCATTTGCGACCTTTTTGTGACCAAAAACAGAAGGTCAAAAGCTGGCCGTCATAAACTGACTATAGCGACCTTTCTTCTGGAATGGTCGAAGATGTTTACGACCAAAATACGTCTACTGTGCCGTTTTGGTCACTAGCAACCTCCCCAGGCCACGTAGGCATCCAGCGTGGCAATCTGACGTGGCACAAGATTCAGCCCGGTCCAATTTGATTTTCTACATGGGCCTAGCCCAACAATTCAGCCTATTTGTGTTTTTTTCTGTCTATCAATTTTTGGTTGGGTTCATGGGCCAAGTCCAATATTGCAACCTTTTTATTGTTGGGTTGTGGCCTTTTTGTCTAAACAAATTTAATTTTTCTTTTTTTCCCCAAAAGATGGGTCCACTAGTCAGATGGGTCCCAGTTGTTTGGTTCTGGTAACTAGGTCCCATTTGTCATGTTCTGGTAAGTGGGTCCAATCTATCAGGCTCACATTCTTCATATTTGAACCAGTATTTAAATGGGCAGACAAAAAGCACACATAATACTTCAAATAAAAGCAACCAGATCCTTACAAGTGTAATATAGTGGCAATCACAGTAATGACTTGTGTAATACAGTACTTTACAAGCTTTACAAGCAATCACAAACTGGCACCCTCTCCTGTCATGAACATGCCAAACTCACAACATGACAAACTTGTTGGACTACCATAGTGATATGAACAACATGCCGAGCTAGCTGGATAACCGTAGTTAGGGCTGGGAACAAACAAAACGGCCTTCAAGAAAACAGACAACATGCCTTCCTTGGTCGCCCTGTTACATGAATCAGCAGAAAAGAATCAGAAAAAGTGAGGCAAGTATATTATGAACAGACCATTCAGGAAAAGGAAACTTATTTAGAATGATAATACAAATTGAGCTAGTACCATGCTTTTTGTTCTCCAGCTAGTTAAAATTAGATAACTCGTTCATACAAGAAAACAGAGACACAATATGAATACACAACAGGATTGACAAGTACACAGCAGGATTCAATAATTTTTTAGGATCGCAAGACACCAATATAAGCTAGAATTGACAAGTACACAACAAGATTCAATTCATCTTTCCCATATACAGCAACCAACAAACATCTAACATTTCAGCATGCACATACAATTTATTTACTTATTTTTGAGCAAAACCGCCCACTGCCAAACAGAATGTCCTTTCATTTGATAAATAAAAATAGTAGGCCAAAGAAAGGCAAGCGTACAACAGACACATTATAGATGAGCAAGGTACTAGAGGTCTGCACACAAGTCATGTCATATATTCTGTTAATCTTTAACACATCATATAGAATTATGAGCTTGACAGTCGTCGATCTAACCATATCACGCAAGCAACGACATACAAACTAATTGGCAGTACTATATATGATGTAGCATACGGACACAATTTCTACCTTGTTATCATCAGGGAGCAACAGGGGTGGGGGAAGATTTCGATCGGTTCCGTGTCAGCTGCCATCACCACAAACTCAGAGTCTTGGTAGCTGGGGAAAACAGAAAATGGAGATTAAAAATCATAGGAACTGAAATTAGCAGGACCGACCAAAGCGCACAGCTAGGGACTGGTCACCTTCAAGGTAGAACAATGAATTAACTTGTTTTAGTCAAAGTCTTAGGCATGCACATACAAACATACATATGAATTGAACCAGAATCCATATATGTATATGCACTTAATTGCAGGTTCTATCCAACTTGGACTTGGAAAGAGTACAACCTGGTTTACTAGCAGCCAAATAAAAGATTCAGGTTCTGGGCTTGGTGCATGAATCCTACTACGTGGACAGACAGAGAGGAAAGAGTTGAGCAGGAGAAAGAATTCATTCATCTTTATTGTTCTAGTAGCGGAGGTACAGCTTGGCTACAGTTTTAGAAAGGCAAATTAAATTACTACAGTACACTAGTGCAGAATGACTGAAGTCATCATAAGAACTTGGCAGTACCTTCAAAGTACATGAAGACACTATCCTTTCGGCGCCATGGCTTATACTGTCTCACAATGACAGCCGGCATGACTTTCTTCCTCAGGTGTGGCTTTCCCTTCTTGACAGTGGCCATAACCATGTCATCAATGCAGGTATAAGGGAGCCTGTTCAGGCGCCCCTTGATTACCTTCACGGAGATTATGTAGAGGTTCTTGGCACCAGTGTTATCAGCGCAGTTGACACTGGCTGCCACCGGCAGACCCAGGGACATTCGGAACTTGTTACCAGCAGAACCTCCGCGCCCTGCAGTTCAAGAACAAGCATACACAAGGAAGATAATTAGACAAAATGATCACACATATCTATGATACACTAAACCAATAATCTGGAGATGCATGACATCACACACCAGTTTGGGTTTTAAAAAATTTCATCTTCAAGCATCACACTAGCAAATGATAGGAAAGATCACAGGAAATAGGACTGCCCTGATCAAGTATACATAAGCATAGAAAAGATCAAACAAGCTCATTGTGCATTTTCTCTTTCAATGTGATACACAATAAGCATAAGTAACCACTAGGAAAATAACTTGCTATCTACAGGCCCTATTATCAGCAACAAGAACATTACGCAAGGAAGAACAGTATATTAACAAAGCAATCTGTTAGACAACATTATGTGGGGGCTACATGAGTATTATGTGGGGGCTGCATGATCCGTCGTTTTAAAATGCTTCCTAAAAATACAAGACTGAAAGAATGCAAAAGGTGCATCGTTTATGATATGTTTAGCGTTTCTATTTGAACTGGAATAGGATTGCACAAGCGTATCCAGCAGGTGATCTGAACCGGTGCATAAAAGGAACTGCTGGTGCTGGCAGCTAATTGAAATTCAGCATACAAAGTTTAATAGATGCTGGACTAGAATATGCCTTGGTCACCAAAGGAACCGGATCAGCTTGTTTCTTTCATACACAAAAGGTAACGCCTATCATACAAGCAGGCAGGCAACTGTCCTGGAAACTTCATGATCTAAATAGATTACAAGATGAACTCCCTGGAAAAAAATCACTAAATGAACTGATCTAGAAGGTTACTACAGTGCTACTACATGGCTGCACTAAAGAATGTGAAGATGCAGTTCTAGTTACGTAGGATTTGAATCAATTTTGGTTGTACAAGTAGAGTTCTTCACTGTGACCGTGAGAGATTTCCATGAAGCAATGCAAGTCGGTTTTCAGTAGCTACTACTAAGACAGACTGACTGAACAGTTCTATCTGCGATATTCAGTTCTATGGAAAGAAAAATGCTATGCCAAGGCGCAAATGCGCTACAGATCAAGAGAAATTTATCTATACACATGCAGTCTCATGTCTACAGGAGCAGATGTAACACATACTTCACACTATATCACATTCATACGCAAAATGATGTTTATATAGTAGGACAGTTCTCTCATAACCCAGTTTTGCCCAAATATTATAGTGTGTCAGTAAACACGGATGTTATCTGCAGTCGAATTTGGAACAGACGAATTTCACTACAGTCTACAAGTGTTGTACTGGCAAGAAAACTGATTTCAGAAACCGCAATTTCGTTTACAGTTCGCACTTGTGTCAGGCAGCAAGCCAGCGCCAGAACAACTAGAAATTCAGCTCACCAAAGCACAGAAGACAATGTTGGTATTTTAGTTACCTCTTGACGGGGCAGAAAGCACGGCACCCCGTGACGAGCAGATCGTCCTTGAGTTCGGCCGCCACCTTGCAGATCTTCTCCTTGGGATCCCCCACCACCACCTGTGTCTTCACCTCTACGTTCAATAGACCAACAATCCGACCCAATTTAAGCACCAATTAAGCACGAGCATCCGGGGGAAGAGAAGAAATCAGCAATCGAAACAGAGACGCCTTACATTCTTATCGGAGCAAATCTTGAGCGCGTGCTCCAGGATCGCCTCCGTGATCCACTGCTAGTGCGACTCGATCGCTTGCACCTCCACCACACCTGCGCAACGCCGCGACCCACCGAAGAAGCGGTCTGTGACGAAGAATCGAGGTAGCGGATGTGGATGGGGCGACGTGGGTCCTGGTAGCCGGATGCAGATGGGGCGACGCGGATCCAGGCAGCCGGATGCGGATGGGGCAATGTGGATGGAGGGGATTCGTCAGTGTGTGGCGGCGGCGGCGATGTGGGAGCGGATTCATCTCTGAACTGAATCGAATCGGGGTTGGGTTGGGTTGAGGAGCAAGGGAGGGAGGTCGCCGGTGGTGATGGGGTTAGGGGAGGTCGCCGGTGGGGGTGGGGTTGGGTGTCGGCGGCGGGATTGGAGATGAATCGAGGGTGGGGAGGGCGCGGATCCGGAAGCAACGCGGTGGATCTGGCTGTCGCCTCCGCCTGACCTGCTACTGCTCGACCGGGGAGAGAAGGCTTTCACAGCGGCTGTGTGGGGGGAGGGCGTTGGCCGACGGCAGCGGCGGCGATGTGGGTGGGAAGAAGGCGTGGTGGAGGTGGGTGGCGGCTGCGCGAGGGGAGGGGAGGGGAGAGGTGGATCGCTAGGGTTAGCTGTGCGAGAGAGAGAGAGGGGTTTGCTGTATGAGAGAGAGGGGGGTGGATGGACGGATGGATGGATGGATGGATGTTTGCCATGTCATTGATCCATGACACAGTTGGTTCCACCAATCGGAATTAAGGTTTTTTTGTTTTCTCTCTTGTAGTTTGTACCCTCTTATTCGGGCAAACATTTTACCTCTTATAATCAGTTCCAATAAACCAATATCTTGTACATGTGTGTATTTAGGGATGGCAAACAATGTTGATTTGGGAGGTTTTCATTTTCTTTGCTCAAAAGAACCATTTTCCATTTTCTGAGTGACCAAAATGTGATTTTTTGTGAAGGAACTACCATACATTTGTTGCCAAAATGGCACTAAATCATTTTTCTAAAATATTAGTCCATATTTAATGCACAATTGACCA
Organism: Aegilops umbellulata; assembly: GCA_032464435.1. Classification (NCBI taxonomy): domain Eukaryota; kingdom Viridiplantae; phylum Streptophyta; class Magnoliopsida; order Poales; family Poaceae; genus Aegilops; species Aegilops umbellulata. Next base: position 326,707,575 of record CP136056.1, on the reverse strand, counting down.
AATGGTTGGGTGTAAAAAGTTTTGATCCACCTCTCATGAAAAAGACAAATTTCCGTCTATTCAGCTGGAAGCGGGTCAAATTTGAACTGTACTTGCCTCGTAGTTTGCTCTTTATTTTTTCCAAAAATCATTTCTAGGTACATAAGTATCTATTTAATCATAGAAACATCAAAAAAATTCCAAGATTCAACCACTAGCTAGGAACGGTCATTCCCGCCGTTTTGACCGCATTTTGAAACGGGCATAAAAAATTCAAAAAAAATCAAATAATTGGGAAACCTTCGCATTGTGTCATTATATGTGGCCAAGTTCCCAGGAAAAATAACAAACTTGCAATACGATAATTATTGTAAAAAAGTGTTCTCAGAAACGAGTTATCATGTGTGAAGATTCATGGCTATCAAGCCAAATGATCAATCTTATGGCCACATTCATGGCATAGTTTGTTCAAATGATCTCATATTGTGCACAAGGGTGCATATTGGAATAGCAAACAATTTTGCCTAAGGAAGTTTTCATTTTCGTTGGACGAAAAAACCATTTTCCATTTTTCGAGTGCCCGAAAGGAGGTTTTTTTGTGAAGGAACTATCAAATAATTGTTGCAAAATTGGACCAAATCATTTTTATAAAATACTAGGTCATATTTAATGCACAATTGACAAAATGGTTGGGTGCAAAAAGTTTTGATCCACCTCTCGTGAAAAAGACAAATTCCCGCTGATTCAGTTGGAAGCGGGTCAAATTTGAACTGCAGCTGCCTCATAGTTTGCTATTTATTTTTTGCAAAAATAATTTCTAGTTACATAAGTACCTATTTAATCATAAATACATGGTTTGGTGGCGATACGTCGAGGTTTGGGCGGTGGCCGAGGGCCCCAACTCTAGAGCGCGTAAGCTCGCATGCCCGCCGCGTGGTCACCGCGTGACCGTGGCGTTGCCATGTGTTCTGGGTGGCCTAGACATGTCTAGTGGGTTGGGCACTCCCTATGTAGGTGCTAGAAAGAAAATTACAACATAAGATTCTCACGAGAAGACCGATCGGTGCTCAAACATGAATTAGCAGCCAAGTGTTTGATTAGCGGTACAGGAAATGTACATGGCTAATGGGCGTGAGTTTTGGCTGAGGATGATCAGTTACTAAGAAGACCGTCTTCACAAATTTTCAGATCAAAAGGAGGAGCCTAGCTGGTACTTGCTTTGCAAACCACCACACTGGACATAAATACGAATGTTGAAGCTCGGCTCGAAATAATGAATGGATTGAGCTGGGATTTGGTGGAGGATGGTTGTTTGGGCATAGGAAAGCACTGTAGAAAATGGATACTATTTGGACATGCCAAAGTGGTACTTCCTTCATAAACTGTTACTCTGAACAGAATAGGAAAATGAATATTTTTGAATCATTTTTGAACTAGGCAAGGAAGGTTTTTACATATTTGACGAAGATATGACCCAAAGAATTTATGAGATTTTTTTGGGAATTTTGGGAATGACAGAAATATAGGTTGCTTCACAACCTAGGGCAAAAACTGCCACATGGACATGCCACATAGGCAAAACTGATGAGGTGGCGCCTAGTCATAGCAACCCACCACAATTTACAATGCTATGACCATCTATATTGGTCGTTAACAACTAGAAAAAAGGCAGCGGACTAGCGTTGTTTGCTTTATGACCTTTTCGTGTGAGGAAATTACGACCTTTCTGACCAAAATGGTCGCAATGGTTTAAGGTTTGGAGCCCCCCGAACAGCTTTTGACCAATTGGTCTGAAATGGTCATAAATTTATGACCAATTCTTCGAGGGTCACTGACAGAAGGTCATAAGTTGACATATTTCTTGTAGTGCGCGACAACCAAGATGCCGACTTCAAGCACCTCCACGTCTACAAGCGCATTGACAAGTGCGAGAAATGGGCGGAAGTCCGACGTGCCCTCGACAAGGCCAAGGAGACATACAAGCCGGACGCGACGACTCCGGACGCGTCAGAGGGGCGGCCGGACGGCCACAAATTGGCAAAGAAGGGGAAAAACGCCGACGCGGCAACCGCGCAAGTGCAGGAGTCCATCGAGCATTGCCTCGCCGACGCCCAGGCCCGGGCCGTCCTACGTGAAGAGAAGACCGAGGCGCGGTGGTCGTCGCTGATGAAGAATAGCGCCATCAAGCTCGACCTGCTCCGGATGAACGTTGCCGCGAAGAAGAGGAACACCGACATGGCTTTTCTGATGGGCGGGGCGGACATGCTCCAGAGCAGCAACGAGCAGCTCAGGGCGTGGTACATGGCGGAGCGTGGCTCATCCTGAACCAGATGCAGATGGCAACGCCGACGACGCCGACGACGCAAGCTCTCACGCCCACGACCACATGGATGCCAAGCCCGAACGACGCCTCTGCATCGCCGCCCAGCAGTGCCGAAGCCGCGCCGACACAGCCCAGCACCGAAGCAGCTCCGACACCGACGAGCCCGCGCACGCCGACTCCGCCAACGCCTGGAGCCGACCACGCTGAGTGAATCATTGCGCACGCGAACTTGCGGCGTGCGACGCTCTATTTTTTGTAACGCCAGACTACGTCCGATCGCCGGATTTATGGCGTCTTTTGAGAGCGGGAATGACCAAGTTTAAATTTCCCGCATCCTGGGGCCGGCGCTTGGGGGCGTGACTGGGAGCTAGGTCGCCCCCAGGGGCCGAACTAGCACCGGCACGCCCCCAGGCCGCTCTATTTAGGCGCCCTGAGGGGCCGAACGGCTGGAGATGCCCTTAATGTTCAGAGAGTGGCGTTTTGGCACATGGAAGCGCGTGCTCCAGATTTTTAAAATGTGTTCTAATCATATTTTGAAATGTTAAAAAATTTCAAACAAAACTTGGCGCGTACATCTCGATATTGTACATGCTCATAAAGTCGTTTCGTGAAAAACCGACAACTTATGTCTCGCGTGTGAAAAAGACATCTTTTTATCTTTTTTACACAAGCCACAAAAAATATTGGTTTTCTCCGAAACTTGACGTGCACACATATAATATCGAGATGTATGCGCCAAATTTTTGTTTGGAATTTTTTCACGCTTTAAAATATTTTTTCACGTGCAGGAGCGCGCGCTCCTGGAAGTACCAACGGATTTTCATTAATGTTCATGCCTATCATATCTTACAAATGCATTAGTAGTTACAGTAATAAAAATACGTGTCACTTGAATATTAGAAAGAAATATTTCTTAAAGGAAACGAAATTTGGAGCTCTCTTGTGGACTAGCTGGTCATCAATACATTCCTCCACTCTAGATGTTACCGGTGTCATTGGTGAGATATAGAGGAGAGAGGGAGGGGTGAAGAGTTGAGAGAGTAAGACAACAGTGCATGTTGCTCGAACTGGGTGAAGGAGGGGCCGCGTCCTATTTCGCCCCCATCGTCGGCTAGAAAGAGAGAGAGAGAGGCGTGTGGTGATGGCTACGACTACCATTTCCTTGGTCCTTCATGTGGCTACTCCCCTTCGTTGTACCAACTCTCCCGCAGCTCTGTGTGCCTCAATCCTGGTCCTCCTTGAGCCCTGATGATGGTTTCAAGGGAAGTTGTTGCATTGGCGCAACCGGTGCGCTCCTACTGCTGACGACAGCGTATGAAGAAAAGAGCACCAAACATTGTAAACTCTTTACTGTCTAACCGGTCATCTTATATTCAAAGTGGGCAAGTATAAAATATGAATTCATGATAAGACGAGGAAGAATCTAGCGGATTGAGAGATATAGCTCAGTATTTCACCACATCAGATAAACTCTCAAATATCACGTGATATTTTTTTTATACTCGTTGCAACAAACGGGCTCTTTTGCTAGAACACTTCTGCCAAATAATGTGCACGCGGGTAATCAGGGCCTAAAAAGGATGTTGCTATATCAGTTCCATTTATTCACCAAGAGACAAATATGCAGATAGCAGGACCCCGGTTATGTAATATGCAAGACATAGAAGGGACCCGGTTTCATAACAGCTCCAAAAACCTGTTGGGGCGGCCGATTATTTTTTGTTAAGCAAGTGCTACAAAATTATATTTCATTTTCTTCTTTCAAATTCCATCGTTGCATCCTGATGAGTAACTTTAGTGATTTGGCTTTGCATAGATTTATACAAAGATTTGCTCACATTGAGCATCATGTGAGTGGTAATTATGCATTTGAAAGGAAGTTCTTTTCTTGGAAAGCAAAGGTAAGTTTGATCCAAACCCAATGATTTTTTTTCCTCAATTGCTTGTGCAATATATGGAAGTGGCATACACTTGATCGATAATTTGGTGAAAACTTTATAGGACAATGTCACATGTATATCTAAATCGTATCATTTTCTGTTTTCTAAGGATCAGCATTGCATGCCAGCAGTTTCACATCAAAGTAAAGATAAGGGAGGCAGAAGCTGATTGTGCAGAACGAGGTAAACTATTGAGTAACACAAATTCTCATTTTTTTTTATAATATCCATTACAACACAAGGGATCTTTTTGCATGCACAATTTTCATGAACAATAGACGTATTTTGCACATAATTGAATACATATAAACTTTTCTCCCGTTGCAACGCACGGGCATTTGTGCTATTTTTCTATCCCTAATAATAAAGCATGAATTGACTCCGTGGGTTCACCGTCACAATACGCTTTTTTCTGTAAATTTACGCTTTCAGTTTGAATTTAAGACATATACACGAGGTGGTACTAATGTTGCCATCAATATAGATTCAATAAATTACGTTTTTCTACCGTCATGGGCTTTGCCCCGCATGGGCCGAGATTGTGAGCAACGAGCGCAAAAATTAGTGGTACTAATGTTGCCATCGGTATAGATTCGATAAATTACGTTTTTCTACCGTCATGGGCTTTGCCCCACATGGGCCGAGATTGTGAGCAACGACAGCGCAGCGCAAAAATTAGTTGATTTTCATGGGGATCGAACTCACGACCTGATGTTTTCATCTCAACGTGCAAAACCGACTGGGCTAAAGCCATGCATGTTTTAGGTTATCAATTTCTTGTCTGTTTTCCTATCGTCATGGGCTTTGCCCCACATGGGCCTAGATTGTGAGCAACGACTTTGCCCTTGCACATGGGCCGAGAATGAAGAGGAGCGCAGCGCAAAAATTAGTTGATTTTCATGGGGAGCGAACTTATGACCTACTGTTTCATCTCAACGTGCACAACCGACTGGGCTAAAGCCGTGCATGTGTTAGGTTATGAATTTATTGAAAAATAAGCATAGCTGCCCCGAGAATCTAAGAAATAAATGATTATCGGCAATTAGAAAGACAAGAAAGGAAGGAATAACGCCAAGAAAAAAAAGGCAAATGAAGAAGTTGACTCCACGGGAAGGCAATGATTTAATTAGTGCAGCTTGATTGCTTTCCTACTTAAAAGTGGAGATGCAGATCTAAAAAAAAGCAACATGCACGCGGGGATAATTATTGTCACTGATTGCCTTCCTACTTAAAAAGCGGGCATATATATGCATGTCATAAAATTAATTAGTAGGAAATCCAACATTAAATTGTTTCATTTTTATACTTGAACTTTCTGTTATTAATCTGATTTTTAGATAAAATCAAGATTTTTAATTGTACAATTTTGAACAAAAGTTTCTAAGTTCCATAATTTTCTTCCTCGGTTCCTGATTTTAGCTGAATTTCTTTTTTTTCCTTTTAGTGAAACTCTGGCAGACATGACGACAATTACATTATGTTTACACTATCACAAGAACAATCATTAGAGAGGAAAGTAACCTTTTTTGGCGGGGTGAGAAACCATATTTGTGACTTTTTAAGATATGGAGTGAACTGGATTTTTTTTCAATTTTTTTTACCTTTCTCTATCGATATAGATATATAATTTGTCACATTTGCGCAGAAGAGGAGGGGATTTGTCAAAGTTGACTAGAAGAAGGTGCGTGTCGAGGAAGTTGGTGAAATGAACAAAATCGAACAATTCTCGCTAAATTTGAATCCACACCAAAAGTTACTCCCGTTGCAACGCACAGGCATCTGTGCTAGTCTCTCCCTAATAATAAAGCGAGGAGTGAATTCACCGTCGCGGCTTTTTTTTTCCAAAAAAGTCCCTTTGCTTTTCTAAATTAGAACCCGCGGTCCTTTCTTTAGTGAATCTGGGAAAACGCTTCGGTTTTACAAAAAAGACCCTACGTTTGCTCGATATTCAGTCCGCAGTCCCTGATTCATCTTATCCAAAACTCCTCCCTTTCCAGCGACGGCTCCCTTTCCAGCGACGGCAGCAATGGCGGAGCACGAGCAGGTGAGGGGCGGCGCCTTCGTCGGACGGCTAGCCGTGGCGGAGGAAGGCGGACGCCATGGGTGCGGCTACAGAAGAGGCGGAGGAGAAGGCGGACGCCGTGGGCTTGCTGCACGGCTACAGCCGAGGCGGAGGAGAAGGTGGACGCCGGCCGCCTGCGCCGGCCACCAGTCCTCTCTGTCCTCCTCCGTGGTATCCTTCTCAACTTCCGCTGCTCCTATCGTGATTTGGATGGAAAATTGGAGGCCGGCCGTGTCCTTCTCCAACACAAATTGATGTAGTGCCCGACCCGGATTTGATTGGCTGCTATAAGAAGCAAGGGTCCTCGGCCGGAATCTCCATCAGGTTTTGCCCTTCGACCATAATCTCCATCATCCTGTTGACCCAAGAAACGCCCCCGAAAACTCCAAAGCCGCCGCCGGCGCGAACAAGAAGGACCCCAGACGATGCTCGCCGTCGGAGACGGGGGAGACGCGGCGGTCGGCTTCGGCGGCGGTGGGCGGCGCCTGAAGGGTGCGGAGCACGCGGAGGGCTGAGGCGGCCACACGGACGCGGTGGAAAACGCGGGCGGCGGAGGGGGAGCACGGGGCCGTGTGCGGGGGCTCCGGCGGGGACGAGGAGGGCGTGGCCGGGTCAGAGCGGAGGAAGCCCTGGAGATCCTTGAGGGAGGAAGAGTTGAAGGAGAGGCGCCGCGAGGCGGCGGTGAGTGCCGTGGAGGAGCAGGTTGAGGCCCAGGTTTCACAAGAAGACTAGGCACATCAAGCGTCGCTTCAACTCCATTCGTGAAAATGTTCAAGATGGAGACATAGAAATTTGTAAAGTGCACACGGATCTGAATGTCGCAGATCCGTTGACTAAACCTCTCTCTAAGGCAAAACATGATCAGCACCAGAACTCTATGGGTGTTCGATTCATCACAATGTAACTAGATTATTGACTCTAGTGCAAGTGGGAGACTGTTGGAAATATGCCCTAGAGGCAATAATAAAAGCATTATTATTATATTTCCTTATTCATGATAATTGTCTTTATTCGTGCTATAATTGTGTTAACCGGAAATCGTAATACATGTGTGAATAACAGACAACAATATGTCCCTAGTGAGCCTCTAGTTGACTAGCTCGTTGATCGACAGATAGTCATGGTTTTCCTGACTATGGACATTGGATGTCATCGATAACGGGATCACATCATTAGGAGAATGATGTGATGGACAAGACCCAATCCTAAACATAGCATAAGATCGCATAGTTCGTTTGCTAGAGTTATCCAATGTCAAGTATCCTTTCCTTAGACCATGAGATCGTGTAACTCCCGGATACCGTAGGAGTGCTTTGGGTGTGCCAAACGTCACAACGTAACTGGGTGACTATAAAGGTATACTACGGGTATCTCTGAAAGTGTCTGTTGGGTTGACATGGATCGAGACTGGGATTTGTCACTCCGCTCGACAATGTCACATGTATATCTAAATCGTATCATTTTCTGTTTTCTAAGGATCAGCATTGCATGCCAGCAGTTTCACATCAAAGTAAAGATAAGGGAGGCAGAAGCTGATTGTGCACAACGAGGTAAACTATTGAGTAACACAAATTCTCAATTTTTTTATAATATCCATTACAACACAAGGGATCTTTTTGCATGCACAATTTTCATGAACAATAGACGTATTTTGCACATAATTGAATACATATAAACTTTTCTCCCGTTGCAACGCACGGGCATTTGTGCTATTTTTCTATCCCTAATAATAAAGCATGAATTGACTCCGTGGGTTCACCGTCACAATACGCTTTTTTCTGTAAATTTACGCTTTCAGTTTGAATTTAAGACATATACACGAGGTGGTACTAATGTTGCCATCAATATAGATTCGATAAATTACGTTTTTCTACCGTCATGGGCTTTGCCCCGCATGGGCCGAGATTGTGAGCAACGACAGCGCAACGCAAAAATTAGTGGTACTAATGTTGCAATCGGTATAGATTCGATAAATTACGTTTTTCTACCGTCATGGGCTTTGCCCCACATGGGCCAAGATTGTGAGCAACGACAGCGCAGCGCAAAAATTAGTTGATTTTCATGGGGATCGAACTCACGACCTGCTGTTTTCATCTCAACGTGCAAAACCGACTGGGCTAAAGCCATGCATGTTTTAGGTTATCAATTTCTTGTCTGTTTTCCTATCGTCATGGGCTTTGCCCCACATGGGCCTAGATTGTGAGCAACGACTTTGCCCTTGCACATGGGCCGAGAATGAAGAGGAGCGCAGCGCAAAAATTAGTTGATTTTCATGGGGAGCGAACTTATGACCTACTGTTTCATCTCAACGTGCACAACCGACTGGGCTAAAGCCGTGCATGTGTTAGGTTATGAATTTATTGAAAAATAAGCATAGCTGCCCCGAGAATCTAAGAAATAAATGATTATCGGCAATTAGAAAGACAAGAAAGGAAGGAATAACGCCAAGAAAAAAAAGGCAAATGAAGAAGTTGACTCCACGGGAAGGCAATGATTTAATTAGTGCAGCTTGATTGCTTTCCTACTTAAAAGTGGAGATGCAGATCTAAAAAAAAGCAACATGCACGCGGGGATAATTATTGTCACTGATTGCCTTCCTACTTAAAAAGCGGGCATATATATGCATGTCATAAAATTAATTAGTAGGAAATCCAACATTAAATTGTTTCATTTTTATACTTGAACTTTCTGTTATTAATCTGATTTTTAGATAAAATCAAGATTTTTAATTGTACAATTTTGAACAAAAGTTTCTAAGTTCCATAATTTTCTTCCTCGGTTCCTGATTTTAGCTGAATTTCTTTTTTTTCCTTTTAGTGAAACTCTGGCAGACATGACGACAATTACATTATGTTTACACTATCACAAGAACAATCATTAGAGAGGAAAGTAACCTTTTTTGGCGGGGTGAGAAACCATATTTGTGACTTTTTAAGATATGGAGTGAACTGGATTTTTTTTCAATTTTTTTTACCTTTCTCTATCGATATAGATATATAATTTGTCACATTTGCGCAGAAGAGGAGGGGATTTGTCAAAGTTGACTAGAAGAAGGTGCGTGTCGAGGAAGTTGGTGAAATGAACAAAATCGAACAATTCTCGCTAAATTTGAATCCACACCAAAAGTTACTCCCGTTGCAACGCACAGGCATCTGTGCTAGTCTCTCCCTAATAATAAAGCGAGGAGTGAATTCACCGTCGCGGCTTTTTTTTTTCAAAAAAGTCCCTTTGCTTTTCTAAATTAGAACCCGCGGTCCTTTCTTTAGTGAATCTGGGAAAACGCTTCGGTTTTACAAAAAAGACCCTACGTTTGCTCGATATTCAGTCCGCAGTCCCTGATTCATCTTATCCAAAACTCCTCCCTTTCCAGCGACGGCTCCCTTTCCAGCGACGGCAGCAACGGCGGAGCACGAGCAGGTGAGGGGCGGCGCCTTCGTCGGACGGCTAGCCGTGGCGGAGGAAGGCGGACGCCATGGGTGCGGCTACAGAAGAGGCGGAGGAGAAGGCGGACGCCGTGGGCTTGCTGCACGGCTACAGCCGAGGCGGAGGAGAAGGTGGACGCCGGCCGCCTGCGCCGGCCACCAGTCCTCTCTGGCCTCCTCCGTGGTATCCTTCTCAACTTCCGCTGCTCCTATCGTGATTTGGATGGAAAATTGGAGGCCGGCCGTGTCCTTCTCCAACACAAATTGATGTAGTGCCCGACCCGGATTTGATTGGCTGCTATAAGAAGCAAGGGTCCTCGGCCGGAATCTCCATCAGGTTTTGCCCTTCGACCATAATCTCCATCATCCTGTTGACCCAAGAAACGCCCCCGAAAACTCCAAAGCCGCCGCCGGCGCGAACAAGAAGGACCCCAGACGATGCTCGCCGTCGGAGACGGGGGAGACGCGGCGGTCGGCTTCGGCGGCGGTGGGCGGCGCCTGAAGGGTGCGGAGCACGCGGAGGGCTGAGGCGGCCACACGGACGCGGTGGAAAACGCGGGCGGCGGAGGGGGAGCACGGGGCCGTGTGCGGGGGCTCCGGCGGGGACGAGGAGGGCGTGGCCGGGTCAGAGCGGAGGAAGCCCTGGAGATCCTTGAGGGAGGAAGAGTTGAAGGAGAGGCGCCGCGAGGCGGCGGTGAGTGCCGTGGAGGAGCAGGTTGAGGCCCAGGTTTCACAAGAAGACTAGGCACATCAAGCGTCGCTTCAACTCCATTCGTGAAAATGTTCAAGATGGAGACATAGAAATTTGTAAAGTGCACACGGATCTGAATGTCGCAGATCCGTTGACTAAACCTCTCTCTAAGGCAAAACATGATCAGCACCAGAACTCTATGGGTGTTCGATTCATCACAATGTAACTAGATTATTGACTCTAGTGCAAGTGGGAGACTGTTGGAAATATGCCCTAGAGGCAATAATAAAAGCATTATTATTATATTTCCTTATTCATGATAATTGTCTTTATTCGTGCTATAATTGTGTTAACCGGAAATCGTAATACATGTGTGAATAACAGACAACAATATGTCCCTAGTGAGCCTCTAGTTGACTAGCTCGTTGATCGACAGATAGTCATGGTTTTCCTGACTATGGACATTGGATGTCATCGATAACGGGATCACATCATTAGGAGAATGATGTGATGGACAAGACCCAATCCTAAACATAGCATAAGATCGCATAGTTCGTTTGCTAGAGTTATCCAATGTCAAGTATCCTTTCCTTAGACCATGAGATCGTGTAACTCCCGGATACCGTAGGAGTGCTTTGGGTGTGCCAAACGTCACAACGTAACTGGGTGACTATAAAGATATACTACGGGTATCTCTGAAAGTGTCTGTTGGGTTGACATGGATCGAGACTGGGATTTGTCACTCCGCTCGACAATGTCACATGTATATCTAAATCGTATCATTTTCTGTTTTCTAAGGATCAGCATTGCATGCCAGCAGTTTCACATCAAAGTAAAGATAAGGGAGGCAGAAGCTGATTGTGCACAACGAGGTAAACTATTGAGTAACACAAATTCTCAATTTTTTTATAATATCCATTACAACACAAGGGATCTTTTTGCATGCACAATTTTCATGAACATTAGACGTATTTTGCACATAATTGAATACATATAAACTTTTCTCCCGTTGCAACGCACGGGCATTTGTGCTATTTTTCTATCCCTAATAATAAAGCATGAATTGACTCCGTGGGTTCACCGTCACAATACGCTTTTTTCTGTAAATTTACGCTTTCAGTTTGAATTTAAGACATATACACGAGGTGGTACTAATGTTGCCATCAATATAGATTCGATAAATTACGTTTTTCTACCGTCATGGGCTTTGCCCCGCATGGGCCGAGATTGTGAGCAACGACAGCGCAACGCAAAAATTAGTGGTACTAATGTTGCAATCGGTATAGATTCGATAAATTACGTTTTTCTACCGTCATGGGCTTTGCCCCACATGGGCCGAGATTGTGAGCAACGACAGCGCAGCGCAAAAATTAGTTGATTTTCATGGGGATCGAACTCACGACCTGCTGTTTTCATCTCAACGTGCAAAACCGACTGGGCTAAAGCCATGCATGTTTTAGGTTATCAATTTCTTGTCTGTTTTCCTATCGTCATGGGCTTTGCCCCACATGGGCCTAGATTGTGAGCAACGACTTTGCCCTTGCACATGGGCCGAGAATGAAGAGGAGCGCAGCGCAAAAATTAGTTGATTTTCATGGGGAGCGAACTTATGACCTACTGTTTCATCTCAACGTGCACAACCGACTGGGCTAAAGCCGTGCATGTGTTAGGTTATGAATTTATTGAAAAATAAGCATAGCTGCCCCGAGAATCTAAGAAATAAATGATTATCGGCAATTAGAAAGACAAGAAAGGAAGGAATAACGCCAAGAAAAAAAAGGCAAATGAAGAAGTTGACTCCACGGGAAGGCAATGATTTAATTAGTGCAGCTTGATTGCTTTCCTACTTAAAAGTGGAGATGCAGATCTAAAAAAAAGCAACATGCACGCGGGGATAATTATTGTCACTGATTGCCTTCCTACTTAAAAAGCGGGCATATATATGCATGTCATAAAATTAATTAGTAGGAAATCCAACATTAAATTGTTTCATTTTTATACTTGAACTTTCTGTTATTAATCTGATTTTTAGATAAAATCAAGATTTTTAATTGTACAATTTTGAACAAAAGTTTCTAAGTTCCATAATTTTCTTCCTCGGTTCCTGATTTTAGCTGAATTTCTTTTTTTTCCTTTTAGTGAAACTCTGGCAGACATGACGACAATTACATTATGTTTACACTATCACAAGAACAATCATTAGAGAGGAAAGTAACCTTTTTTGGCGGGGTGAGAAACCATATTTGTGACTTTTTAAGATATGGAGTGAACTGGATTTTTTTTCAATTTTTTTTACCTTTCTCTATCGATATAGATATATAATTTGTCACATTTGCGCAGAAGAGGAGGGGATTTGTCAAAGTTGACTAGAAGAAGGTGCGTGTCGAGGAAGTTGGTGAAATGAACAAAATCGAACAATTCTCGCTAAATTTGAATCCACACCAAAAGTTACTCCCGTTGCAACGCACAGGCATCTGTGCTAGTCTCTCCCTAATAATAAAGCGAGGAGTGAATTCACCGTCGCGGCTTTTTTTTTTCAAAAAAGTCCCTTTGCTTTTCTAAATTAGAACCCGCGGTCCTTTCTTTAGTGAATCTGGGAAAACGCTTCGGTTTTACAAAAAAGACCCTACGTTTGCTCGATATTCAGTCCGCAGTCCCTGATTCATCTTATCCAAAACTCCTCCCTTTCCAGCGACGGCTCCCTTTCCAGCGACGGCAGCAACGGCGGAGCACGAGCAGGTGAGGGGCGGCGCCTTCGTCGGACGGCTAGCCGTGGCGGAGGAAGGCGGACGCCATGGGTGCGGCTACAGAAGAGGCGGAGGAGAAGGCGGACGCCGTGGGCTTGCTGCACGGCTACAGCCGAGGCGGAGGAGAAGGTGGACGCCGGCCGCCTGCGCCGGCCACCAGTCCTCTCTGGCCTCCTCCGTGGTATCCTTCTCAACTTCCGCTGCTCCTATCGTGATTTGGATGGAAAATTGGAGGCCGGCCGTGTCCTTCTCCAACACAAATTGATGTAGTGCCCGACCCGGATTTGATTGGCTGCTATAAGAAGCAAGGGTCCTCGGCCGGAATCTCCATCAGGTTTTGCCCTTCGACCATAATCTCCATCATCCTGTTGACCCAAGAAACGCCCCCGAAAACTCCAAAGCCGCCGCCGGCGCGAACAAGAAGGACCCCAGACGATGCTCGCCGTCGGAGACGGGGGAGACGCGGCGGTCGGCTTCGGCGGCGGTGGGCGGCGCCTGAAGGGTGCGGAGCACGCGGAGGGCTGAGGCGGCCACACGGACGCGGTGGAAAACGCGGGCGGCGGAGGGGGAGCACGGGGCCGTGTGCGGGGGCTCCGGCGGGGACGAGGAGGGCGTGGCCGGGTCAGAGCGGAGGAAGCCCTGGAGATCCTTGAGGGAGGAAGAGTTGAAGGAGAGGCGCCGCGAGGCGGCGGTGAGTGCCGTGGAGGAGCAGGTTGAGGCCCAGGTTTCACAAGAAGACTAGGCACATCAAGCGTCGCTTCAACTCCATTCGTGAAAATGTTCAAGATGGAGACATAGAAATTTGTAAAGTGCACACGGATCTGAATGTCGCAGATCCGTTGACTAAACCTCTCTCTAAGGCAAAACATGATCAGCACCAGAACTCTATGGGTGTTCGATTCATCACAATGTAACTAGATTATTGACTCTAGTGCAAGTGGGAGACTGTTGGAAATATGCCCTAGAGGCAATAATAAAAGCATTATTATTATATTTCCTTATTCATGATAATTGTCTTTATTCGTGCTATAATTGTGTTAACCGGAAATCGTAATACATGTGTGAATAACAGACAACAATATGTCCCTAGTGAGCCTCTAGTTGACTAGCTCGTTGATCGACAGATAGTCATGGTTTTCCTGACTATGGACATTGGATGTCATCGATAACGGGATCACATCATTAGGAGAATGATGTGATGGACAAGACCCAATCCTAAACATAGCATAAGATCGCATAGTTCGTTTGCTAGAGTTATCCAATGTCAAGTATCCTTTCCTTAGACCATGAGATCGTGTAACTCCCGGATACCGTAGGAGTGCTTTGGGTGTGCCAAACGTCACAACGTAACTGGGTGACTATAAAGATATACTACGGGTATCTCTGAAAGTGTCTGTTGGGTTGACATGGATCGAGACTGGGATTTGTCACTCCGCTCGACAATGTCACATGTATATCTAAATCGTATCATTTTCTGTTTTCTAAGGATCAGCATTGCATGCCAGCAGTTTCACATCAAAGTAAAGATAAGGGAGGCAGAAGCTGATTGTGCACAACGAGGTAAACTATTGAGTAACACAAATTCTCAATTTTTTTATAATATCCATTACAACACAAGGGATCTTTTTGCATGCACAATTTTCATGAACATTAGACGTATTTTGCACATAATTGAATACATATAAACTTTTCTCCCGTTGCAACGCACGGGCATTTGTGCTATTTTTCTATCCCTAATAATAAAGCATGAATTGACTCCGTGGGTTCACCGTCACAATACGCTTTTTTCTGTAAATTTACGCTTTCAGTTTGAATTTAAGACATATACACGAGGTGGTACTAATGTTGCCATCAATATAGATTCGATAAATTACGTTTTTCTACCGTCATGGGCTTTGCCCCGCATGGGCCGAGATTGTGAGCAACGACAGCGCAACGCAAAAATTAGTGGTACTAATGTTGCAATCGGTATAGATTCGATAAATTACGTTTTTCTACCGTCATGGGCTTTGCCCCACATGGGCCGAGATTGTGAGCAACGACAGCGCAGCGCAAAAATTAGTTGATTTTCATGGGGATCGAACTCACGACCTGCTGTTTTCATCTCAACGTGCAAAACCGACTGGGCTAAAGCCATGCATGTTTTAGGTTATCAATTTCTTGTCTGTTTTCCTATCGTCATGGGCTTTGCCCCACATGGGCCTAGATTGTGAGCAACGACTTTGCCCTTGCACATGGGCCGAGAATGAAGAGGAGCGCAGCGCAAAAATTAGTTGATTTTCATGGGGAGCGAACTTATGACCTACTGTTTCATCTCAACGTGCACAACCGACTGGGCTAAAGCCGTGCATGTGTTAGGTTATGAATTTATTGAAAAATAAGCATAGCTGCCCCGAGAATCTAAGAAATAAATGATTATCGGCAATTAGAAAGACAAGAAAGGAAGGAATAACGCCAAGAAAAAAAAGGCAAATGAAGAAGTTGACTCCACGGGAAGGCAATGATTTAATTAGTGCAGCTTGATTGCTTTCCTACTTAAAAGTGGAGATGCAGATCTAAAAAAAAGCAACATGCACGCGGGGATAATTATTGTCACTGATTGCCTTCCTACTTAAAAAGCGGGCATATATATGCATGTCATAAAATTAATTAGTAGGAAATCCAACATTAAATTGTTTCATTTTTATACTTGAACTTTCTGTTATTAATCTGATTTTTAGATAAAATCAAGATTTTTAATTGTACAATTTTGAACAAAAGTTTCTAAGTTCCATAATTTTCTTCCTCGGTTCCTGATTTTAGCTGAATTTCTTTTTTTTCCTTTTAGTGAAACTCTGGCAGACATGACGACAATTACATTATGTTTACACTATCACAAGAACAATCATTAGAGAGGAAAGTAACCTTTTTTGGCGGGGTGAGAAACCATATTTGTGACTTTTTAAGATATGGAGTGAACTGGATTTTTTTTCAATTTTTTTTACCTTTCTCTATCGATATAGATATATAATTTGTCACATTTGCGCAGAAGAGGAGGGGATTTGTCAAAGTTGACTAGAAGAAGGTGCGTGTCGAGGAAGTTGGTGAAATGAACAAAATCGAACAATTCTCGCTAAATTTGAATCCACACCAAAAGTTACTCCCGTTGCAACGCACAGGCATCTGTGCTAGTCTCTCCCTAATAATAAAGCGAGGAGTGAATTCACCGTCGCGGCTTTTTTTTTTCAAAAAAGTCCCTTTGCTTTTCTAAATTAGAACCCGCGGTCCTTTCTTTAGTGAATCTGGGAAAACGCTTCGGTTTTACAAAAAAGACCCTACGTTTGCTCGATATTCAGTCCGCAGTCCCTGATTCATCTTATCCAAAACTCCTCCCTTTCCAGCGACGGCTCCCTTTCCAGCGACGGCAGCAACGGCGGAGCACGAGCAGGTGAGGGGCGGCGCCTTCGTCGGACGGCTAGCCGTGGCGGAGGAAGGCGGACGCCATGGGTGCGGCTACAGAAGAGGCGGAGGAGAAGGCGGACGCCGTGGGCTTGCTGCACGGCTACAGCCGAGGCGGAGGAGAAGGTGGACGCCGGCCGCCTGCGCCGGCCACCAGTCCTCTCTGGCCTCCTCCGTGGTATCCTTCTCAACTTCCGCTGCTCCTATCGTGATTTGGATGGAAAATTGGAGGCCGGCCGTGTCCTTCTCCAACACAAATTGATGTAGTGCCCGACCCGGATTTGATTGGCTGCTATAAGAAGCAAGGGTCCTCGGCCGGAATCTCCATCAGGTTTTGCCCTTCGACCATAATCTCCATCATCCTGTTGACCCAAGAAACGCCCCCGAAAACTCCAAAGCCGCCGCCGGCGCGAACAAGAAGGACCCCAAACGATGCTCGCCGTCGGAGACGGGGGAGACGCGGCGGTCGGCTTCGGCGGCGGTGGGCGGCGCCTGAAGGGTGCGGAGCACGCGGAGGGCTGAGGCGGCCACACGGACGCGGTGGAAAACGCGGGCGGCGGAGGGGGAGCACGGGGCCGTGTGCGGGGGCTCCGGCGGGGACGAGGAGGGCGTGGCCGGGTCAGAGCGGAGGAAGCCCTGGAGATCCTTGAGGGAGGAAGAGTTGAAGGAGAGGCGCCGCGAGGCGGCGGTGAGTGCCGTGGAGGAGCAGGTTGAGGCCCAGGTTTCACAAGAAGACTAGGCACATCAAGCGTCGCTTCAACTCCATTCGTGAAAATGTTCAAGATGGAGACATAGAAATTTGTAAAGTGCACACGGATCTGAATGTCGCAGATCCGTTGACTAAACCTCTCTCTAAGGCAAAACATGATCAGCACCAGAACTCTATGGGTGTTCGATTCATCACAATGTAACTAGATTATTGACTCTAGTGCAAGTGGGAGACTGTTGGAAATATGCCCTAGAGGCAATAATAAAAGCATTATTATTATATTTCCTTATTCATGATAATTGTCTTTATTCGTGCTATAATTGTGTTAACCGGAAATCGTAATACATGTGTGAATAACAGACAACAATATGTCCCTAGTGAGCCTCTAGTTGACTAGCTCGTTGATCGACAGATAGTCATGGTTTTCCTGACTATGGACATTGGATGTCATCGATAACGGGATCACATCATTAGGAGAATGATGTGATGGACAAGACCCAATCCTAAACATAGCATAAGATCGCATAGTTCGTTTGCTAGAGTTATCCAATGTCAAGTATCCTTTCCTTAGACCATGAGATCGTGTAACTCCCGGATACCGTAGGAGTGCTTTGGGTGTGCCAAACGTCACAACGTAACTGGGTGACTATAAAGGTATACTACGGGTATCTCTGAAAGTGTCTGTTGGGTTGACATGGATCGAGACTGGGATTTGTCACTCCGCTCGACAATGTCACATGTATATCTAAATCGTATCATTTTCTGTTTTCTAAGGATCAGCATTGCATGCCAGCAGTTTCACATCAAAGTAAAGATAAGGGAGGCAGAAGTTGATTGTGCACAACGAGGTAAACTATTGAGTAACACAAATTCTCAATTTTTTTATAATATCCATTACAACACAAGGGATCTTTTTGCATGCACAACTTTCATGAACATTAGACGTATTTTGCACATAATTGAATACATATAAACTTTTCTCCCGTTGCAACGCACGGGCATTTGTGATATTTTTCTATCCCTAATAATAAAGCATGAATTGACTCCGTGGGTTCACCGTCACAATACGCTTTTTTCTGTAAATTTACGCTTTCAGTTTGAATTTAAGACATATACACGAGGTGGTACTAATGTTGCCATCAATATAGATTCGATAAATTACGTTTTTCTACCGTCATGGGCTTTGCCCCGCATGGGCCGAGATTGTGAGCAACGACAGCGCAACGCAAAAATTAGTGGTACTAATGTTGCAATCGGTATAGATTCGATAAATTACGTTTTTCTACCGTCATGGGCTTTGCCCCACATGGGCCGAGATTGTGAGCAACGACAGCGCAGCGCAAAAATTAGTTGATTTTCATGGGGATCGAACTCACGACCTGCTGTTTTCATCTCAACGTGCAAAACCGACTGGGCTAAAGCCATGCATGTTTTAGGTTATCAATTTCTTGTCTGTTTTCCTATCGTCATGGGCTTTGCCCCACATGGGCCTAGATTGTGAGCAACGACTTTGCCCTTGCACATGGGCCGAGAATGAAGAGGAGCGCAGCGCAAAAATTAGTTGATTTTCATGGGGAGCGAACTTATGACCTACTGTTTCATCTCAACGTGCACAACCGACTGGGCTAAAGCCGTGCATGTGTTAGGTTATGAATTTATTGAAAAATAAGCATAGCTGCCCCGAGAATCTAAGAAATAAATGATTATCGGCAATTAGAAAGACAAGAAAGGAAGGAATAACGCCAAGAAAAAAAAGGCAAATGAAGAAGTTGACTCCACGGGAAGGCAATGATTTAATTAGTGCAGCTTGATTGCTTTCCTACTTAAAAGTGGAGATGCAGATCTAAAAAAAAGCAACATGCACGCGGGGATAATTATTGTCACTGATTGCCTTCCTACTTAAAAAGCGGGCATATATATGCATGTCATAAAATTAATTAGTAGGAAATCCAACATTAAATTGTTTCATTTTTATACTTGAACTTTCTGTTATTAATCTGATTTTTAGATAAAATCAAGATTTTTAATTGTACAATTTTGAACAAAAGTTTCTAAGTTCCATAATTTTCTTCCTCGGTTCCTGATTTTAGCTGAATTTCTTTTTTTCCTTTTAGTGAAACTCTGGCAGACATGACGACAATTACATTATGTTTACACTATCACAAGAACAATCATTAGAGAGGAAAGTAACCTTTTTTGGCGGGGTGAGAAACCATATTTGTGACTTTTTAAGATATGGAGTGAACTGGATTTTTTTTCAATTTTTTTTACCTTTCTCTATC
Source organism: Aegilops umbellulata (assembly GCA_032464435.1). Taxonomy (NCBI): domain Eukaryota; kingdom Viridiplantae; phylum Streptophyta; class Magnoliopsida; order Poales; family Poaceae; genus Aegilops; species Aegilops umbellulata. Next base: position 326,687,982 of record CP136056.1, on the reverse strand, counting down.
GATATAGATATATAATTTGTCACATTTGCGCAGAAGAGGAGGGGATTTGTCAAAGTTGACTAGAAGAAGGTGCGTGTCGAGGAAGTTGGTGAAATGAACAAAATCGAACAATTCTCGCTAAATTTGAATCCACACCAAAAGTTACTCCCGTTGCAACGCACAGGCATCTGTGCTAGTCTCTCCCTAATAATAAAGCGAGGAGTGAATTCACCGTCGCGGCTTTTTTTTTTCAAAAAAGTCCCTTTGCTTTTCTAAATTAGAACCCGCGGTCCTTTCTTTAGTGAATCTGGGAAAACGCTTCGGTTTTACAAAAAAGACCCTACGTTTGCTCGATATTCAGTCCGCAGTCCCTGATTCATCTTATCCAAAACTCCTCCCTTTCCAGCGACGGCTCCCTTTCCAGCGACGGCAGCAACGGCGGAGCACGAGCAGGTGAGGGGCGGCGCCTTCGTCGGACGGCTAGCCGTGGCGGAGGAAGGCGGACGCCATGGGTGCGGCTACAGAAGAGGCGGAGGAGAAGGCGGACGCCGTGGGCTTGCTGCACGGCTACAGCCGAGGCGGAGGAGAAGGTGGACGCCGGCCGCCTGCGCCGGCCACCAGTCCTCTCTGGCCTCCTCCGTGGTATCCTTCTCAACTTCCGCTGCTCCTATCGTGATTTGGATGGAAAATTGGAGGCCGGCCGTGTCCTTCTCCAACACAAATTGATGTAGTGCCCGACCCGGATTTGATTGGCTGCTATAAGAAGCAAGGGTCCTCGGCCGGAATCTCCATCAGGTTTTGCCCTTCGACCATAATCTCCATCATCCTGTTGACCCAAGAAACGCCCCCGAAAACTCCAAAGCCGCCGCCGGCGCGAACAAGAAGGACCCCAGACGATGCTCGCCGTCGGAGACGGGGGAGACGCGGCGGTCGGCTTCGGCGGCGGTGGGCGGCGCCTGAAGGGTGCGGAGCACGCGGAGGGCTGAGGCGGCCACACGGACGCGGTGGAAAACGCGGGCGGCGGAGGGGGAGCACGGGGCCGTGTGCGGGGGCTCCGGCGGGGACGAGGAGGGCGCGGCCGGGTCAGAGCGGAGGAAGCCCTGGAGATCCTTGAGGGAGGAAGAGTTGAAGGAGAGGCGCCGCGAGGCGGCGGTGAGTGCCGTGGAGGAGCAGGTTGAGGCGGAGGAGGAGGTGGGGGAGGAGGAGCGCATCTTCACATAGGGCAGAGGAGACGGATGGAGTGGCCGGGATGGGGATCTTATGGAATGGACAGCCGTGGGCTTTTTTTTAGAGCAAACGACTCTGAGATCTCAGCTATAGCTTTTTTGCGGAGAAAACTTTCAATCTATTCATTTTCAATCATGGTAGTACAACGAACACTAGAAATAATAAAAATTACATCTAGATCCGTAGACCACCTAGCGACGACTACAAGCACTGAAGCGAGCCGAAGGCGCACCGCTGTCATCGCCCCTCCCTCGCCGGAACCGGGCAAACCTTGTTGTAGTAGACAGTCGGGAAGTCGTCGTGCTAAGGCCCCGTAGAACCAACGCACCAGAATAGCAACCGCCGCAGATGAAGATTGTAGATCAAAAGAATCCAACCTGAAAACACACGAACGAAGACGAACGACGAACAGATCCGAGTAAATCCACCAAAGATAGATCCGCTAGAGACACAACTCCACACGCCCACCGATGGTGCAAGATGCACCACCGGAACGGGGGCTAGGCGGGGAGACCTTTATTCCATCTTCAGGGAGCCGCCGCCGTCTCGCCTTCCTGAGCAGGACACAAACCCTAACAAAGCTCGAAAAAAGATCTAAAAACGGAGCCCTCCCATCGACAAAGGCCGAGATCCACTCCGCCTCCATGGCCATAGGGCCACCGGAGACGGGATGGACCGGCGCCGGCGCCGGTGGGAGGCAGAAATCTAGGGTTCTTGGGAGGCGGCGGCTGGATTTAAGTGTACATGCCTCAAGACCATAGTTTCAAAAAAAAAAACAATGGACCAAACACAAAAGTAGTGCTAAATAAATAAGACATGCAATATAATATTCCAAAAAAATCTTTCACCATAAAAAATTCAATTTTAAAAAATATTCTCGAAAATCTAAAAAACATAATCAAAGAAATAAAAAAAACGTGTTTTACTGAAAAAAAGTTGATACTTTTTAATAGGATGAAATGAAAATTATGAGCTCAATAGGTCATCACAAACATTGTTAGGATACATCCAAATTACAAAGTCCAAAAAGAAATACTTGGTGTAACCTTATTTCTAATGTTTAAACAATTGGATTAGAAAAGTATAAAAATTACCAAACAAAAATGCCAACAAAATTACACATATAAAAATAGTTTAAAAACATTTTAACAAATATGTTTGTTCTTTTTTAAAAACACTTAAAAATCACCCAAAAAAGCACTACTAACTACAAAAAATTCAAAATGTAAAATAGAAATAATTAATTTACATAAAAATATTACATAGAGAAATGTGCCGATTTACATAATTTTTTTACACTACTCTTCAAAAGGTTTTAAAATTTCAATGAAAATATTAAGTTTTAATAAAAACAAGGAAATTTACACATTCAAAATTTATTTAAATTAAATATTAGATATATAAAGTAGCAAAAAAAATACGCATTATGCAAGTCCTATCACATTTATCACCCGGTTTCTATGATTTAAATTCCACACACCTTTAATACACTTCTAAAATACGTTCATATTTTTTCTACAGTACATATTTTCATGGCAGCATGGAGAATTTCAAAGAGTTTGTTCATGTCATCGTGGCTGGCGGTGTGTCGTGGAATGAGAGGGTGTCTTGAGCAATTGGGTTAGGAAAGTGTGGTTTTTTTCACCCGGTGCAACGCACGGGCACTTTTTCCCTAATAATAATCTATCCCTAATAATAAAGCATGGATTGACTCCGTGGGTTCACCGTCACAATACGCTTCTTCCTATAATTTTGTGCTTTCAGTTTGAATTTAAAACATATTCAAGGTGGTACTAAATTTTGTCTCCTCTACAATATTATTGACTCGATTGACCGCTACGTTTCGCTTAGCTGGGCTGCGATCCAGTTGGGCCTTGGCCCGTCTCTCTATTATGCCCGTTCGCTCACCGTCGTCATACTTTTGCTAAAACACCCCTGTGTTTTTCCGTAATACAACCCGCAGTCCTTCTTTTACTAATAACGTTTCGTTAAAAAAAGGTACGTTTTATCCAAACGCTCAGCGGACAAGTGAAGGTCAGGTGCGAGCGGAGCTGGGCGGAAGGGGTGGCGCGACGGAGCAGGAGAAGATGTTGAGGCGCGGCGCGGCGGGCGGAGCGGGAGAGGTTCAGGCGGAGCTGCGGAAAAAGGGGCGGTGCAACGGAGCAGGAGAAGATGGCCGAGAAGATGTTCAGGCACGGCGTGGCGGGCAGAGCAGCAGAGGTTCAGGTGCGGCGCGGCGGGCGGAGCAAGAGAGGTTCAGGGGAGATGCCAGCGGAGCAGGAGAGGTTCATGGGCGGTGCCCTTGTCGCCGGACGGCCATCCTTGCTGTGCTTGATGGAGGATAGAAGGGGTAACATTTTCTGGTGGGTACGCCGGCCGGGGGCGCGCTTCGCTGTGACCTGTCCGCCGCCACCAATCCTCTCCGGCCTCCTCCGTATCCTTCTCAATCTCGGACGAGCTATTCCCGTGCCGTGATTGATGGACAATAGGAGGTCGTGTCCTTCTCCAATACCAAGCAATGGAGTGCCCGACCCGAATTTGAGTTGTTTGCTATAAGAAGGAGCGATCCTCGGCCGAAATCTCCATTAGATTGCGTCCTTGGACCATAAGCTCCATCAAAGCCCGTCCAAATTGCTTTTTTTACGCAAACGTACAATGTCGCCGTCGAATTCGCCGGAGGAGGAAGTGCCGAGTTCGCCGGAGGAACAAGACCATCTGTCGAACCGCCCAATTTCGCCTGCCTCGGCTACATATTCACCAGAGGTAATGTATCGCCTTCATATTCATTGGATGGAATCCCCTGTTTGTCCCCTGTTTCTTGTCTCCGATTCTGTTCTGTAGCCTGACTGAAATAGGGACAATACTTAATTTATAAAGCATGAGAAAACTGATGGAGGATGGTTAGTACAGCAGCAAAGTTTTGTAAGCTTAAATTTGTAGACTGATTTAGTAGTCTCTGTGAGTGCTACATGCAAGTCAGTTTAGAGTTTCTGAGGGGAACGGCCTGGTCCATCTTTTCTTGTGATGTGAATTATGATGTAGGACATAGCCACAAGGGTTATTTCTTCTGTTGGCAAGTAATCTTAAGACTTTTTTCCCCGGGTGATTCGTAAGACAGATTACCCTACACAATTCAAAGTTTTAGTATCTCTTATGCACCTAAATATATCTGTAACTGAAAAAAAAATCAGGTTCCCGCAGGTTTTGACTTGACTAACAAATTTAAGTGAATTTGTTATTCCTTTTTGTGCTCTTCTTTTTATTACTCAAATAAATCTGTAATTTAGCCAGGCTAAAATCAATGGGATGCAGGCCATAACCATGTACACTGGTACTGTAGGCAAACAACTATGGACTGTTGGTGTATTCATAGTGCTAATTATATACTATCCTAAGTAAGCATAAATTACAGTGCCCAAGATATATTATCAGAGTAACCAGAGTTTGGGTGTATTTTTTGGAGTTTTGTTCCTTAAGAATTTCTCTTCCAGAGGGAGACAACTACTTTCTTTGTCCTTACTCATATAGTACTAATGAAATCCAATTGCATACTGAAATCTGCTTGGTTATTCTACACTTATAGTGGTACTAATGAAGTCCAGTTGCTTACTCATCTATTAGCTTAGCAAAACTGAAACTATATATACTGTACTGTACTTTCAGTAATATAGATGCCCCGTCTCAAAGTCCCCAAGTACCAGGTGCTTGCTCCCAGATCCGCACTATATACCCAATTTTTGCTTGATTGTGCAGATTTGTAAAAAAAGATCGATTTGGAGACAAGTTAGAATAACCTTGTGAATTATTGCTAGCCTTGCAAGAGGCAGGCAAGGAAGGCCTGAATGTTGCTGAAGCCGAGCTCATAAACGTCTCACGTCATGTGGTTCTGTGATATTATGAATCTTCTTTTCTGAAGTGTGTAGTCTTCTAGCGTTATTCCCTTAGGGTTTTTTTTCATATGCATGACAAAGAAAAGTGACATGCATTTTTAATCGTTGGAAGTAAGCGTTTATGTGTTGTGAGAACAATTAATGATGTACCTTCATCTGCATGAAGAACGAAGATTTTTCATGATTTTGTATATCCTTCAGTTGCTTGCTGTAACATGAAGAATTCACAAGCATTCATATGTAGCAGCGAGTAGAATCCATATGTAGCAGCGAGTCATGTTTGTACGTTTATACATTAGAGGTGTTTGGGCATGAGTCAATTGGTTGTAGCAGCAGTTAGCAAGTCTTCTGCAGAGTTGAATGTATCTTTATGTAAGGTTAAACTTCTATTTTTGTTTCCCTCAAGCATGCCAGGTCAAGCATGGTAGAAAAGTTGAATGTTTAATACTTGTGATTGGTCTGGATCTGAAATATTCTACCAACAAACTAACGATTTGAGGCTTAACTTTTATTTGTGTTGTAACTGCAGAAAATAGATGACATCGCTGAACAGAACATTGCAGAGGATTTGGATAATCGACCTTAAAAAAAGCAAAAATGCTGAACCAGGTGTTCTGGAGCCATCGCCAATGTCGCCAACTATGTCAGCATCTACACCAATTTCTGAATGTTTTGAATCCATTGTGCCGGAATCAGATGATCAGATAGATAATGATCCATTGCCATCTACTCCATCATCATCTAGCTCAACATTATCTCCTGTTTTCTCATTACATGATATTAAGGAACCAGATTCAAATAAAGATATCAAAGTTGATGAGACATATGATTATCTCCCACAAGGTATTTGTTTGATTTATTATTTGTACACTTTTGTATTTAATAAATTCTTAAATTATTGTGTTTTTTGCAGACTATGCATTGACCGACCATGATCTATGTGCACATATAGCAGTAGAATCATCTTTGAGTAAAGAATTGCTGGTTCAGATAGATAGAAGTTATGTGTTACAAAATCAATTGATGTGCCTGCTAGATGAAAAGGAGTGGGTAAATGATGATGTAAGTACACTTACTAAAACAGGAAAGAGTTTCTAAGCACTAATATTTATCAGTATTGTATTTTTTGAAATCTTAATTTCAGGTGATCTATGCATATATATATTGTTTAAAGGACTAAATTCATGCCCAGAATGACAATAAAGTATATGTTGAGAGTCCTTTTGTTACCTCACTATTAAGACGGGATGGTAACCTTAGCATACAAGAAGATAGTGCCTTTATGATAAATATTGTCCAAAAATATATGGAGTATGACATGGTAATATACATATCCATAATTTTCATGTTTTATGTTTCAAGCATTTTTATTTTTTCCCTAATTATCTTTATTACAGATAGAACTTCCAATAAATGCCAGCAACATGCATTGGTATTTAGCTATCGTGAATACAAAAAGGCGTGAGATTCAAGTACTGGACTCATTGTGCTGGAAGTTTGTCCGAGAGGACCTTGCTATTACGGTTAGTTACAACACCAATTCCAATCCTACATGTAAATGATATAAATTCATATTTTGTTAACTAGGTGAATGCCCGTGCGTTGCACGATGGCACATATATTCTAGTTGCTTATTACTATTCATGTCGAATATACACCTTTAAGTTATATTGCACTTCAGGTGACATTTTCAATCTTTCTACCGCCAAATCAGTTTTTTTTTCTTATTCTTGTTCTTCCTCCCCACCGTCTCCACCTAAAAATCCAGGCTCGCCACCTCCATCGATATGGCTTGTTCTTTGAGTCACAATTACCATTCTTCAAAATAAATCAAAAGGCCCATTATACCCAGCATGTAAGGAAAAAGGGAAATTTTGGTTTGTCTAAATATCACATGTATATAACGAAAAAGTAGCCATAATAGGTATTTGGGTTTGTCTAAATATCACATGTCTAAATATCACAGTAGACATAATCAGTACTCAGTACATTATTGAATAACCAGCCTTCCATGGTTGATGGCTACATACACTGAACTGTAAACACAATTGAGTGAACTGTTTACGCTATCAACTAAAATCTTTTGTTAAACAATTGTGCCTTTTCATAATCTGCAAGCAACAAGATTACCGAACAAGATCTTCCATAATTTAATTATGGTAACACAGACAAATAGACAATCACCTAAGTAAATTACCATGTTTCGGCGGCTCCACCACCTCCATAGCATGCTTGTAAGCAGTACTCTTTGACCTTCCGGCAGGTCTGGTACTGATTATACTACTTCTTTAGCATCCATGTGGATGTAGTCCTAGCTCTAAACTTCTCCATAGTTTCTTCACTTCATTGCATCTTATGAAGGGGGGGGGGGGGGCTGTCCTTATCTAATCTTTTGCAGCACACACACATCCTGTCATAATATTCCTGTACGCTTCAGGGAGTCTCAAAGGTAAGCTATTACTCCCTCCGTTCCAAAATAGATGACTCAACTTTGTACTAAAGTTAGTATAAAGTTGGGTCATTTATTTTGGAACTGAGGGAGTATGTATTATGGGTTAGCCTCCACAAGAACTGCTGCACCGTTGTTGATATGGTATCTCCCAGTTTCTTTTCTCAGCGATGCTCGTTACCGAGTTGTCACTTGTTGCGGGGGATAGTGACATGGGTAGACGAACCTGCAAGGCTGCAAAGGGCGAGATTGCTCGGAAATTCAAATGGAATCAGCAACACCTACTTCCAAGTGAAAATGAGGTGGACGTTGGTCAGGTAGAGGTTGATGTAGGTGACCTCGTCGCCATCGGCGCCCTACCGCAGTAGCTCCTTGCCGTATCGCGAGTTGCCGCACCCCACCTCAATGACCCACCGGCTACAGCACAACAAGCAACATATATATGTTCAGAAATCAAGAGTCCATCGTGAATTCATGATTGACCTCAAGAATGGGGGAAGAGGCAGGAGAGCATGAACTGGGAGAGAGAGGGGAGAAGAACGGGGCATGGCTGGCGGCCGCATCGACTCCATGTCTGCCTGACGATACGAGCCCGGCGGCGGCGGCCTAGGGAGGACATGAACTCTCGCCCACCCCCTCCTCGACGCCGCAAAATAGGTCCGGGCGGCAGCGGCGAATCCTTGGGTGTCGCGCAACGGTGCCATTGGAGCATCGCTGGCGGGAGGTCGAGGACGGGGAGCGCGCGTCCTCCTGGTTCGCCAGATCGGGGAGCTTGGCGGCGACCAGATCACAGTCGGGGATAGGGCAGGGGAATCAATTGACGTCGGTTTTTTAGGAGTGGTTTCCATGAGGAAAACCAACGCGGGGAGGACTGAAGAAAAATCAATCGCGCGGGGTGCGCGAGGGCTTGACGAAACTAACGACGTAAGGGGAGACGGAACCTTACGGTTCTTTTTGGTAGTAGAGATGTCTATCATTTCTGAACATCAAATCTTTTTTAGCTACGAGGAGTACAATTTCATTTGGATATTCTTAAAAGTCAAAACCTGATTAAGGACGAGTGGAAAGACGTTGATCTTACTGAATGAAAGATCACAGAACAATTACAAACTCTAATTCAAGAAGACAGTTCTTCTTGTGGTTTATTTACAGTCAAATTTATGGAATATTTCACCGGATGTACACTATCCTACCCAATTACACAGGTATAAATCATTTTTGTTTAATAAAAAGTATGTAATTTTTTAAAATATACTAATAATTTTTCGTGTTGCACAGGAAATGATTTTTGAGCCATGCATATTGGGTTAGAGTTTGTGATATCCTCCCGTTGCAACGCACGGGCATTTGTGCTAGTAATAATAAAAGCATGGATTGATTTTGTCGGGTTCACCGTTACAATATGCTTTTGCCCAGTCGTAATACGCTTTTACGATTCATATAGACAAAATCGTAATATAAACGAGGTGGTACTATTTTCATGGAATTTTTATCCGTCGTTCCTGCGCTCAGAAAATTTAGTCAAGATGGTCAACCGGCTGGGCCTCAACCACATCGTCAAGATGGAAAAACGATTCCTGATGGCCGGCTCCTGTCACCATTAGGGCGGAGAAAAAAACTAATCCAATCCAATTGTGAATCAAACTCCCAACCTCGGCTTCCATATATGTGGAAGTAGCCAGCCGCACTATATTAGCACTATGACAGCATGAGATTCGATTTCTATTAGTCCCATATCGCTTCTTTAAATAAAATCAGCCAAGAGAGACCCGATAAATCCCATTCAGAAAATATAGAAAAGACCACGTAGAGGCAGGGAGAGGCCAATCCGGACGCGGCGGATGGCGGAATTCAACGGTCAGCGGGGTGCTCGTGCTGCCGGCGACGAACACACCACATAGAGGCAGGCAGGAAGGGGCCGGGGCTGTGATCGAAGCAGGGGTCGAGGGAGACTATGTCGGCGGCGGTTGTACATCGGGACTGGCGACCAGGAGGGTGCGGCGGCTTGTGTTGATGGGGACGGCAGATCCGGAGTGGAGGCCAGCTCCGGACGCGGCGGATGGCGGGATTCGACGGTCGACTGGGTGCTGGACGCTGGTGTTGCCAGCGACGAACACAACACAGAGCAGAGGAACTCGCGCTTGCCGTTTTCTTCACGTACCAGGAGCACAGTCCGCCACCAGGCACCAGCTTCCCTCCTTCCATGCCGCGGACTTTGTTGAGGACCGGAGGAGCGCATGCACGCTACGGTCGTTCAGGACCCCACACCGGCGCGTTGCCGGGACACTTGCGGAGTTGGCTGGCAAAGACGCAGTATTATGCGAGCACAGCAGCGCGGGCCTTCTCGATGACGGTGGAGCCGGCGTCGGCGAAGGCGTACATTTTGGCCATCTGAATCTGGTAGTGGTATGTGACCCTGTTGAGGATGGAGAGGGCCACAGGTGATGTACTGACGCCTGACAAGACATCGACGGCCAACGCTGTATACGGGTTTAACTCCATGCAATAAGTTGAATCGGTGACAGAAGAGTTTGCTTGGTAGCTGCTTGTAAATTCTCCCGATCAGAGAGAGTAGGCTGGTAGTACGAGTTACTCTGTATTTTCATTGGACGTGGCATACGTGGGATGTTGCGATGCCCGCCGGACAATGCGGCGTGCCCGCTCGAACCCGTTTGTGATGATGCAGTCAGCCCAGTGGCAGCTTTGCGGGCTTTTTTGTTTGACGGCGGAGCGGCGGGATGACCTGTCCATCTTTGCAACCTGACGCAAGGGCGCGGCAGGCGCTGCTGGCCGGTGGCCCGAGACGCGGGAGGAGCTGTGGCATGCGGTCGCTGCGCTGCGGAGACATGGAGGTGGATTGGATTGGGTCTTACGTGATGAAGACAATGGTCATGGTACCTGATGAAGACTGCAGCTAGCTGCATGAGCGCGACCCACAAAAATATGTAGATGTACATTTATTTTTTTGCGGGAAGAGAAAATGTAGATGTACATATACGCACAGGACGCTCATGCCCTAATGAAAAAACTAACTACACATGTGAGTGTTTGTTTTGCCACAAAGATAATCCTATTTCGGGTACAATGACCAACCAAGATCATGTAAAGTTAGACTTTGTGTCAGAAAATTAAATGAACTCACAATGACAAAATAAACTTTGAATATGTCTAAGAAATATGAATATGAGGTGACCTAAAATAATTATTAGCTTCCTTAGATTTCCTTAATTTAATATTGTACCAGCATAATAAAGTTTGAAAATGAAGAAATTTTGTTGAAAATGTCATCAATGAGATTTCGTATAGTAAAAAACTCTTATTTTGTGCACAAAGACCACAACTAACAAGCTAGAAAATCGACACTAGCAGTAGATACTCTATAGCTATAAATTTATGTATGAAATAATGCATGTCTTTGTAACTATTTTTGCACTATTAAAGTTGAATTGTAAATTAAGCTTTCACTGCTTATGCTATTAGTGCTTCACTATATTGATGAAATGATCGACATGTACACGTGGAGTGTCTTAAACAGTTATTATTACGTCAGGGATTTTACTTCTCCCGTTGCAACGCACGGGCATATTTACTATACAAATTTATACCCACAAAAAAGGAACTTCATGCTAAAAAAAGACTAATCAGTTTAACTTTATTATTGATGTTTATTAAAATTGAATATAAAAATGGTGGTAATGACACCTGAAGCACATTGTGCTTCTTTTTCGCCCGGTGCAACGCACGGGCATTTGTACTAGTAATAATAAAACACGGATTGACTTTGTCGGGTTCACCGTCGCAATACGCTTTCTTCTCATGTCATAATACACTTTTACGATTTATGTAGACAAAATCGTAATATAAACGAGATGGTACTAATTTGGGGTCGGTGTGGTTGTCCGTCATGATGACTTTGCGAAAAAGTCCTTCCATTTTGGGCCATTTTGGGGGAATCAACCCGCAATCCGATAATAAGTGATTTGCAGGAGAATAACGATTCGATGGTTTGGGCAAACAGGACTGTCTTCGGCCTCAAAGGATAGACGCATGGTATGGAAAAAACAAACAAGGAGAGATCGGGCATGACTCCTCCTGAGAGCCACGATGGATCTCGCCTCCATCAAGCTACATATTACGAGCAAACAAAATCATCGTCACAAATCCGATTCCTTCCTCCTCCGTGCGGAAGCCGCCGCCGCTACTTCTCATCTCTTCGCTAGATCGGAATCGAAGTCGTTGCTCAAATAGAGAGAGAAAGAGAGAGAGAGAGAGATTCCTGGAGGAGTGCTGTCGGAGATGCGCCGTTGCCGCGGACGAGCCGCCGGCAAGGAATCCACGTCGGGTGGCTATCCGTGGCCTCTCAAGCCCTCTCTTATTCCCACCGCCCGGGCGCCGTCACCTCACCTTCCACAGGCCCCCTCGACCCTCGGCAAGACGCCACGGCCTGGTGGCCGCCCCCTCCCACCGCGAGGAAGACGACGGCAGAGCAAGGCGGCGGCGCTGGGCTGTACGTCGAGCCTCCCTCAGTGGCCTCCGTCCTCCATACCGATGCTCCGTCCCCCGTTTCAATCGGCTCTGCTGCAACTTCGCCTGACGACCGGTGCTTTGCCTTGACCTGCTCTGCTTCGGTCTAGATCGATACGGCCCTGAGCTCCACTCCATGGCCCTCTTCTGCCAAACCCCGTACAATCTCCTCAAGCCAACTTGCTTGTCAATGAGAGCCTAGAACCGCTAACTATTCGCATGGTCTCTCTCTTCTGAAGATATGAGTTAACTTTCTGAAGCTATGCATACGACATCAAGTATTACTTAGAGTTATGAGGTAACTTCCTGCACCTATGCATACAACACTATGTAGGGCCTCTTTGATTCGCAGGATTGTCAAAATGAAGGAATAAAAAAAATGCAGGAATAGGATGGCATGTCCCATAGTATCCTACAGGATTTGAAAGAATGTTTGATAGTGCATGAAAAACAAAGGAATTCTACAAAGAAGTCTGAGTGGATGGAAATTTTCCACGAAAATGTAGTGTAAATGGATCCTATGGAAAAATTCCTAAGGATGCCAATCCTACGAATCAAACGAGCTTCACAATTTTTTTTTCTAAGGGTTCAAATCCTCCAAAAATCCTATACAATTCCTTTGAATCAAAGGAGCCCATATTACTTTTCTTTGCATGAGTTAACTTTCTGAACCAATGCTTCCTGTACCTCATTGGCGAGATTTAGGGCTCCTTTGATTCAAAGGATTTACATAGGATTTTTGGAGGATCATAATCCATAGGATTTTTTTCTATGTTGGCTGTTTGATTCAAAGGATTGAATACTACAGGAACTTTCCCAAAGGATTTCTTTGTACTACTTCCAATAGGATTTCTAGCATCCACTCAAACTTCTTTGAAAGAATCCTTTATTTTTCCTATGATGCAATCAAGATGGAAATGAGCATGACATTCCAATCCTATGTTTTTTCTATTCCCGCGTTTTCAGAATCCTGTGAATCAAAGAGGGCCTTAGGATAGATCCGTAAGGCTGCGCAACCCTTTGCTTGGCTGCATTTGTGTGTCTCGCTCACCCGATTGTCGTGTTAGTGCTTGCGAGCTCACGTCTGTAATTGCTACAATCTATTCCTTCTATCAATACAATGATATGCAAGTCTTTTGCGTATTCGACAAAAAAAACTTTCTGAACCAATGCTTACGGCATCCGGGATTCGTCAGGCTGATGTCCTGCTTCGGAGTGTATGCAGCAACAATAACAAATGGTTTTTCTGAATCAAAATCAATCAAGATTAAACTTTGTTTGGTCAGATTCGCTGTGAATTGGTAGGGGTTGATAGATGAATTGCGAATTTAGGAACTAATAATGATATTGATTTCCCGCTGCTGCTGATTTCCCCGGAAAGTGCAGCACCAGGCGAGCGAAATACACTCGCAATCCGCACGTACACGTACGCCCTCCGCCCTTCCCCGTCGCACCCTTGGTCATCCAGTAGTACATTTGGTTTTGTTTGCTGCACCGTTGTTTCTGCATTTCTAATTGGAGAAATGTTTGACTCAATTCTTCCTACTTATTGGTGTAGGAGCCCAGAAAATGATTGGCGATGCAGGAGGGTTATTCAGTGACTATTGGTCTCTAATTTGATTATATAATAAGGTGGCATAATGGGTATTGTTATTCCACAACTTCCTCCACAGAACTTACGCTATTTCTCAATCCTGCCAGACTTGATACTGCATACTGCAGGTGTGATTAGTCATTAGTGTGTTTTCAGCTCTGCATATTATATGGGTCCAGTTTAATACTCCCTCCGTTCCCAAATAATTGTCTTTCTAGCCATCTCAAATGGACTACAACATACGGATATATGTAGACATGTTTTAGAGTGTAGATTCACTCATTTTGCTCCGTATGTAGTCACTTGTTGAAATCTCTAGAAAGACAACTATTTAGGAACGAAGGGAGTATATTGTAAATGATTGGCGAGTGAATTCCTTAAGCTGGCTGGGCATACTGATTTTTTTTTGAGGATAACCCAACTGGGTCAAAACCAGCTAGTTACAGTTATTAAGAAGGATCTCCTTGAGGTCCTCAGGGCCTGAACCCAGCTGGAGAAAGTCACCCGCTTTCCTGGCTTGGACAGCCAGCCAGTCGGCGGCCTTGTTCTGGCTTCTCTTGACCCATCCAATACTGTACGATCTGAATCCGTTCAGTACTGCGGTGATACCTGCCATGATTGGGAATAGGCGAGACTTGTTTGTAGAACCCGGGGCCAGCGATCTTGCTAGTGTTTGACAGTCCACCTCAACCTGGAGCGCACCGTTGAAGTATTTGGCCCAACTCCCGGAGGCCATGCAGTAGCGCAAGGCTTTCAGCTTCCTCCACTGTTTCGCACTGACCCAGGTTGCAACCCATCGTCAGGTATATCAGTCCCTGATTATTCCTGGCAATGGCCCCTCCCGCGCTCAGACCTGACAAAACCTCCTATGCCGCGTCTGTATTTAATTTAACCACCCCGGGCGGCGGGGGAGCCCATTTATCTGAGATCGCTACTGACACTGCTTGGGTCTGTTCTTCAAATAGATTCTGACAGCAGATACTAACATCAGTACTGGTTCTGTCTTGAGAAGCTTTCACTTCCTGTTCATACTTAACCAGGAAAGCTGCTGATCTCGATATCGATTCCTTTCCATTCCCATTAATTATATTATCTCGGAGGAACCAAGCACGCCATAGTAGCAGTAAGATTTTGTTTCGTTCGTATACTTCACAAGCATTCAGAAGACTTTGAAGCCAATCCTGACCAGTATACCAAAATGCTTTCTCCTTTGGTAACTTCCAATGTGTTCGCATCTCTTGACGGAGTGCTCTGCTCTTAATACATGACACCACCGCATGGTATTCGCTCTCCTCTATTACGCCGCAGATGTCACATACACTGTCTGTGGCCAGAGTGCGTTTGCACTTATTTGCTTTGGTAGCCAGGGTTTTTGTTGATACTCTCCATGCGAAAAAATTTATCCTCTCCGGAACTCGTGCTTTCCAAATGGCGTCCCATATGCTCCGATTGTCCACGCTTGCCGATGAGCTAGATGTTTGGGGGCCTGTTCCTTTGTCCATCATGGCAAGTTTGTAAGCACTCTGTACAGTGAAGATCCCATTTTTTTTTGTAATACCAGGCCACACAGTCTTCTACCTCCCGTTGTGGAATTTTAATTTTGAGGATTTCAGTGGGGTCAAAAGGGCTAAAGATCCGATGGATGAGATTCTGGTTCCAGCTCCTAGAGATGGGATTTATGAGTTGATTTACCCATCTGATCCTCGATCTGCCAATGAGATCCGCCACTTTAAGTCCTTCATTTCTTGGTATCCATTGGTCCCTCTGAACCTGAATGTTCTTCCCGTTTCCAACACGCCAAATGAGGCCTTTCTTGAGGAGTTCAAGTCCAAATTCAATGCCTCTCCAAGTCTGCGAAGCGTCTGATGCAAAGACCGTGTCCAGTAGATCACCCTTAGGGTCAGCGGCGAATCCAGAAAGAAAATGGAGGGGAGGCTCAAAGTTAAAGACGAGTAAATTAAATGTGTTTTAGAAGAAAAAAAGGCAATTTATCCTAATCCGTTTGTGCAAATAAGCTCAAACTTTACCAGATTGCTACTGGTCATATGTATTATTTACTAGAGTTTTGTTAGAACTTTTTAAAACTATCAAATTTTGAAGCAAAAATAGGATCACTTGAGCAAAATAAGTTATTATATACCAATCCCTTTGTCCAAAGATGCTCAAAACTTCCCAGATTCACACTAGTCACATGTACTATTTACAAGAGTTTTCTCAGATTTTTTGTAAGTAGTCAAATTTTGAGGCAAAACTTGGTATTGTCAATTTAAACAGCCAATACGTGCCAACATGAGCTCAAAATGACATGATATTGTACAACACCAATACTAGTAAGTAGTAACATGTTTGGTCATACCCAGCCCACAAAGTTTCGAGTCAAAAGCATACAATTCACACACCGATACATAAAGTACTAGAGAAGCAACAAAGAAAGAAGATGAAACCAATGATGTCGGTTTTGCTTCTGACCAATGCTGCTGTGGAACTATATAGATTATATGCTGAAGATTCCAAGCGCCATCTGTCCAAAAGTAGCTAGTTTATTAGTGACAAAACAAGTGTATACAAAGTTGACTATTAGTACTAGAAAAGAAATGAGATGTACCTCTTAAGCAATCACATTATACTCACGAGGCAAGTGAGCTTTCCTATCACTTTTTTTTCTGGAATTGTATCATGATCTGATCATCATGAATACTTTTGAATATCCTTTTCTCACAATAGCATACCATTAAGTCATTGAGCCAATCATCCGAGATCTTATTGCGCAAATCTGTTTTGATGATCTTCATTGCTGAAAATATTCGCTCAACGGATGAAGTTGCCACGGGAAGGATCAATGTCAACTCGATGAGGCGATATACCAATGGGAAAGTTGCATGTTTGGTTGATTGAACCATCAACCGAGCAAGGGTAGAAACATCCGAACATCCATTAAATTCCTCACTTCTCCTGATATTCCTAAGGAATCTTGGAAGGTCAATTCTAAGCAACAAGCGGTCAGTTTTAGTAAAATCATCCGCATAAATTTCAGCAAGCCGAATAAGTTTGTCAACATTAAACTTTGCAAAGTTGTTGGCTGGATTAAGACAAGACATGCAATCCACTAACTCGGTGTTAATTTCATTGAACCGATGGTTCATCTCGGTCATAGTTGCATCAATAACAACATATAATATGCTAACTTTGAAATAATGATGTCGAGTCACCTTATTTTTGGTGCGAACAGATTGACCCATAGCTCCAACAAGATCATCCATATTTGGCACATCAATGCCATGTTCCTCACAAAAGATCTTGGCTTGGCTGCATAATGACTCATATCCATTGTCTCTCGTATCTTGCAAAGTTTCTTTCACATCCAAGATCAAACGCATGGCTTCAACAACATCCTGTTTCTTCCTTTGCAAAGTTTGTGATAGCATATGTTTGCAACAAGTTTATCAAGAATAACATGATAAACACAAATTGGAAACATTCCATCTTTATGATCAAACCTGCAGCTCCACCTTGACAAGTGTGTTCCCGTGCATCATCAACCACGATTGCTAGCACATCGACTACTGCATTCCACATGGCATGAATTCGAAGCAAGGTTCTAAGATGTGAGCCCCAACGAGTAGCTCCTGGTCTAGATAGGTTAGTTTCTTGATGTAATCCAGTTCCAGCTGAGATCTTACCATGCTCCATCAATTTCATCAAATCATCATGATGCTTTGCAAGTAATGCATCTTTTCTCTTGCAAGAAGAACCCACCCGAGTCACTATCAAGGGGAGATAATTGAAGAAATCAGCAATAACTGGACAACATTGAGCAACTGTGACAACTACCAACTGTAATTGATGGGCAAAGCAGTGTACATAGAAAGCATATGGACTCTCATCTCGAATCAACTTTTGCAAACCATTGAATTCTCCTCTCATATTTGAAGCTCCGTCATAACCCTGCCCACGTAATCTAGAAATAGGCAAGCCATGGTAAGCTAACAAATCAACCAAGGCTTATTTAATTCCAACAGATGTACAATCAGAGATGTGCTTAATTGCAAGAAATCTCTCCTGAAGCACCCCGTGGTCATCAAAAAATCTACACATTTGGGAAGTTACGAATTAAAACAACACAAACTAACTTCAAATGTAAAGATAAAGAACCATGCAAATTCATATGCATTACCTCAAAATCACGGCCATTTGCTCCTTTATTGAGCAATCTCTACCCTCATCGACTAGAACTGAAATTTTTTTATGTCCAAGCTCACTCTTGATGACTTTGGTTACCTCCATTGCGCAACATGCAGCAAGATCCTTTTGAATCTCTCCACATATCATAAGTGTATTACCTTGCCCCTTATCAAATGCCTCCTCTACATCTTTCCGCTTGCACTTGTACCAATCCAAGAGCTCCGTGAAATTCCCTTTGTTGATTGAATTGGAGGATTCATCATGTCCACGAAAAGCTTCCCCTTGTGCTATGAGATACCTTGCACAATCCAGTGATGCAGTCAAACGGATTTTGTAGGCTATCTCGGCCTCTTTATTGTAAACACGGAATCTGGTTGCCACATTTGCCCTTTGATTGTTGAAATCATCACACAAGCCTATAGCACTATTGTGGTAACTAGATGGCCCACCAGTATGTTTCTGAAAGTTTGACAAAGCTGTTTTCCAACGATGATAACCATGTAATGTAAATACATCATTTCCAAATGTAGCGGCCTGTGATGGTTTCTTAAAAAGAAAACAATGGAAGCAAAAGGCAGCCTCCTTTTTCACACTATATTCCAACCAATGAAACCTAACTAGCCATTGTGGTTGAAAAGATCTCCGGATTGTACCATCCAATGTGATTTCAAAATTATGCCCTTCAGCTTTGTTTCTTCCTTTCAACAAATAAGCTCTTCTAACTTCACTTCGAATTTCAGGGGCATAATCTTCTATTGGTATTCGATCTGCCGGATCACCAAAAATTTGACTTGGGTGAAATTCTTGGATAAGAAGCCTTGTTGTTTGTGGTTGGTTTATGCTCTCATCAATCGGGGGGTTGCTGCTCTCATTTGAAGGGGGGGGGTAATATTCTCATCGATTGGGGGATTACTGCTCTGATTTGTTCGAATAAGGGGGTCCAAGTTCGGAATTTGGGTTGCTTCAGGCTCAGGAACAACAACATGGGGGGTGTTCGAACTACTTGCAAACCAACTGTGCAAAGTCTTCCTTTTCATTTCTACAAACAAACATAGAAATAATTCAATGATTATAAATAGAAGTCTAGAACTAAACTGGGCAAGCTAAATATGCTACTGGAATTCTGCAAAAAAAGCCAATAGTAGGAGCCGGCATTGGTTAAGATTTAAGAGGAAAAACAACCTCTGGGCTCCGTTAGTCAAATGCGTTGGGGTAGGGGTCTTAGGGGCCTGATGAGCCGGCGCGCTCCCAGCCTCCTCTGCCTTCTGGACGCCCTGAGCAGCCGAGCCCCTGACGCAGGGCTCCGGCAGTCCGCCCTAGCTGGCTCCGGCGGCGTCCGTGGGGGGCGTCGCGGCGTGTCGTCCTGCTCTCCGTGGGTGACATCGCGGCCTGCTCCGGCGGCGGCTAGGGTTGCGATGCGGCTGGGATGGGTGAGGCATCGAGATATGTTGGACTTGGACGCACGCTAGAATTGGTGGGCGAGAGCTGATGACCAGGACGAGATATGGGCCTGTGTTTTTTGGGCTGGGCTGGGCTGCACTAATGAGTAGTAGTAAAAAAAGTTGTTCAATTTTGGAGGGCAGGCTTGAGCCCATCCAAGCCTGCCCCTTGGACTCGCCGCTGCTTAGGGTAGTATTTGGATTTGAGCACTTTGGCGCAAAGGCTTTCGGGATTCTGGATCAATCTCCATCCTTGTCTAGCTAGCAAGGCTTGGTTAAACATGTGCATGTCTCTAAAACCAATTCCCCCACCCCTTTTTGGTTTAGTCATCTTATCCCAAGCCATCCAGTGGACCTTTCGGTGCCCCTCATCCTCTCCCCACCAGAATTCTCTTATTAGTTGTTCGTACTTCTCACAGAAACCAATGGACATCTTGAATACGCCCGTGGTAAAGGTTGGCAGGGCTTGGACGATCGATTTTACATACACTTCCTTCACCGCATAGGACATATGTCTGCCTGATCCATTGTTGCATCTCTTCATGAGCCTATCCATTATGGGTTGGAACTTCTCGTCTTTCATTCTGCCATCCGGTGTTGGTAGGCCCAAATACTTGCTTTCAAAAGTAGATGTCTCCACCTCAAGAACCCTTTTAATTTCCTCTTGTGTCGTCTGCGAGCATTTCTCTGAAAAAAGTATCGAGCATTTGTGTGTGCTTAAGAGTTGTCCTGTGCCTTCCTAGAAGACATTAATTGTTTGCTTTACCTCCTTCGCTTGTTCTGTCGAGGCTTTAAAAAATAGTAAGCTATCGTCAGCAAACATCAAGTTTGAGATACCTGGGCTTCCTCGAGCAACCTTGATCGGCGTAATATTTCCATTTGCGACCTTTTTCTGCAGGATACGGTTCAGCCCTTCTGCCACAAACAGGAACAAATAAGGACTCAGCGGGTCCCCTTGTCTTAAGCCTCTTGATGGTTCAAACTTGTCCAACAATTCACCGTTGAATTTCACTGAAGGAAATATGCCCTAGAGGCAATAATAAAGTTATTATTTATTTCCTTATTTCATGATAAATGTTTATTATTCATGCTAGAATTGTATTAACCGGAAACATAATACATGTGTGAATACATAGACAAACAGAGTGTCACTAGTATGCCTCTACTTGACTAGCTCGTTGATCAAAGATGGTTAAGTTTCCTAACCATAGACAAAGAGTTGTTATTTGATTAATGGGATCACATCATTAGGTGAATGATCTGATTGACTTGACCCATTCCGTTAGCTTAGCACTTGATCGTTTAGTTTGTTGCTATTGCTTTCTTCATGACTTATACATGTTCCTATGACTATGAGATTATGCAACTCCCGTTTACCAGAGGAACACTTTGTGTGCTACCAAACGTCACAACGTAACTAGGTGATTATAAAGGTGCTCTATAGGTGTCTCCAAAGGTACTTGTTGGGTTGGCGTATTTCGAGATTAGGATTTGTCACTCCGAGTGTCGCGCGAGGTATCTCTGGGCCTTCTCGGTAATGCACATCACTTAAGCCTTGCAAGCATTGCAACTAATGAGTTAGTTGCGGGATGATGTATTACGGAACGAGTAAAGAGACTTGCCGGTAACAAGATTGAACTAGGTATTGGATACCGACGATCGAATCTCGGGCAAGTAACATACCGATGACAAAGGGAACAACGTATGTTGTTATGCGGTCTGACCGATAAAGATCTTCGTAGAATATGTGGGAGCCAATATGAGCATCCAGGTTCCGCTATTGGTTATTGACCGAGAATAGTTCTAGGTCATGTCTACATAGTTCTCGAACCCGTAGGGTCCGCACGCTTAACGTTATGATGACAGTTTTATTATGAGTTTATGTTTTGATGTACCGAAGGTTGTTCGGAGTCCCGGATGTGATCACGGACATGACGAGGAGTCTCTAAATGGTCGAGACATAAAGATCGATATATTGGACGACTATATTCGGACACCAGAAATGTTCCGGGTGATTTCGGAGAAAACCGGAGTGCCGGAGGGGTTACCGGAACCCCCCGGGGAAGTATTGGGCCTTAGTGGGCCTGAGGGGAGAGAGAGGGCAGCAGCCCAGGAGGTGGCGCCCCCCCATGGGGAGTCCGAATTGGACTAGGGAGGGGGGCGCGCCCCACTCTTTCCCTCTCCCTCTCCCTCTCTTTCCTTCTCCCTCTCTCTTCCTAGTTGGACTAGGAAAGGGGAGTCCTACTCCCACTAGGAGGAGGACTCCCCCTCCTCCTTGGCGCGCCCCAGGGCCGGCCGGCCTCCCCCCTTGCTCCTTTATATACGGGGGCAGGGGGTCACCCTAGAACACACAAGTTGATCTTCGTGATCGTTCCTTAGCCGTGTGCGGTGCCCCCCTCCACCATATTCCACCTCGGTCATATTGTAGCGGTGCTTAGGCGAAGCCCTGCGACAGTAGAACATCAATATCGTCACCACGCCGTCGTGCTGACGGAACTCTCCCTCAAAGCTCGGCTGGATCAGAGTTCGAGGGACGTCATCGAGCTGAACGTGTGCAGAACTCGGAGGTGCCGTGCGTTCGGTACTTGGATCGGTCGGATCATAAAGACGTACGACTACATTAACCGCGTTGTCATAACGCTTCCGCTATCGGTCTACGAGGGTACGTAGACAACACTCTCCCCTCTCGTTGCTATGCATCACCATGATCTTGCGTGTGCATAGGAATTTTTTTGAAATTACTACGTTCCCCAACAGTGGCATCCGAGCCAGGTTTTATGTGTTGATGTTATATGCACGAGTAGAACACAAGTGAGTTGTGGGCGATATAAGTCATACTGCTTACCAGCATGTCATACTTTGGTTCGGCGGTATTGTTGGATGAAGCGGCCCGGACCGGCATTACGCGTACGCTTACGTGAGACTGGTTTTACCGCCGTGCTATGCACACAGGTGACTAGCGGGTGTCAGTTTCTCCAACTTTAGTTGAACCGAGTGTGGCTACGCCCGGTCCTTGCGAAGGTTAAAACAACACCAACTTGACAAACTATCGTTGTGGTTTTGATGCGTAGGTAAGAACGGTTCTTGCTAAGCCCAGTAGCAGCCACGTAAAACTTGCAACAACAAAGTAGAGGACGTCTAACTTGCTTTTGCAGGGCATGTTGTGATATGATATGGTCAAGACGTGATGAGATATAAGTTGTTGTATGAGATGATCATGTTTTCTTGAAGTTATCGGCAACTGGCAAAAGCCTTATGGTTGTCTCTCTATTGCATAAGATGCAAGCACCAAATAATTGCTTTACTTTATCGCTATGCGATAGCAATAGTTGCAAGAGCAATAATTGGCGAGACGACTATGTGACGACACATTGATATAGATCAAGATGATGTCATGGTGTCATGCCGGTGACGATGGAAATCATGACGATGCTTTGGAGATGGAGATCAAAGTCACAAGATGATGATGGCCATATCATGTCACATATTATGATTGCATGTGATGTTTATCTTTTATACATCTTATTTTGCTTAGTTCGGCGGTAGCTTTATAAGATGATCTCTCACTAAATTATCAAGGTATAAGTGTACTCCCTGAGTATGCACCGTTGCGAAGGTTCTTCGTGCTGAGACACCACGTGATGATCGGGTGTGATAGGCTCTACGTTCAAATACAACGGGTGCAAAACAGTTGCACACGCGGAATACTCAGGTTAAACTTGACGAGCCTAGCATATAACAGATATGGCCTCGGAACACTAAGACCGAAAGGTCGAGCGTGAATCATATAGTAGATATAATCAACATAGTGATGTTCACCATTGAAACTACTCCATCTCACGTGATGATCGGACATGGTTTAGTTGATTTGGATCACGTGATCACTTAGAGGATTAGAGGGATGTCTATCTAAGTGGGAGTTCTTAAGTAATATGATTAAATTGAACTTAAATTTATCATGAACTTAGTCCTGGTAGTATTAGCATATCTATGTTGTAGATCAATAGCTCGCGTTGTTGTTTCCCTGTGTTTATTTTGATATGTTCCTAGAGAAAACTGTATTGAAAGATGTTAGTAGCAATGATGCGGTTTGGATCCGTGATCTGAGGTTTAACCTCATTGCTGCACAGAAGAATTATGTCCTTGATGCACCGCTAGGTGACAGACCTATTGCAGGAGCAGATACAGACGTTATGAACGTTTGGCTAGCTCAATATGATGACTACTTGATAGTTTAGTGCACCATGCTTAACGGCTTAGAATCGGGACTTCAAAGATGTTTTGAACGTCATGGACCATATGAGATGTTCCAGTAGTTGAAGTTAATATTTCAAGCAAATACCCGAGTTGAGAGATATGAAGTCTCCAACAAGTTCTATAGCTAAAAGATGGAGGAGAATCGCTCAACTAGTGAGTATGTGCTCAGATTGTCAGGGTACTACAATTGCTTGAATCAAGTGGGAGTTAATCTTCCAGATAAGATAGTGATTGACAGAATTCTCTGGTCAACATCACCAAGTTAGTAGAACTTCATGATGAACTATAATATGCAAGGGATAACGAAAACAATTCCCAAGCTCTTCGTGATGCTGAAATCGACGAAGGTAGAAATCAAGAAAAACATCAAGTGTTGATGGTTAACAAGACCACTAGTTTCAAGAAAAGGGCAAAGGGAAGAAAGGGGAACTTCAAGAAGAACAGCAAGGAAGTTGCTGCTCAAGTGAAGAAGCCCAAGTCTGGACCTAAGCCTCAGACTAAGTGCTTCTACTGCAAAGGGACTGGTCACTGGAAGCAGAACTACCCCAAATATTTGGCGGATAAGAAGGATGGCAAAGTGAACAAAGGTATATTTGATATACATGTTATTGATGTGTACTTTACTAGTGTTCATAGCAACCCCTCAGTATTTGGTACTAGTTCAGTTGCTAAGAGTAGTAACTCGAAACGGGAGTTGTAGAATAAACAGAGAATAGTTAAAGGGTGAAGTGACGATGTGTGTTGGAAGTGGTTCCAAGATTGATATGATCATCATGGCATTCTTCCTATACTTTCAGGATTAGAGTTGAAGCTAAATAAGTGTTATTTGGTGTTTGCGTTGAGCATGAATATGACTTGATCATGTTTATTGCAATACGGTTATTCATTTAAGTTAGAGAACAATTGTTGTTCTGTTTACATGAATAAAACCTTCTATGGTCATACACACCAACGAAAATGGTTTGTTGGATCTCGATCGTAGTGATACACATATTCATAATATTGAAGCCAAAAGATGCAAAGTTAATAATGATAGTGCAACTTGTTTGTGGCACTGCCGTTTAGGTCATATTGGTGTAAAGCGCATGAAGAAACTCCATGCTGATGGGATTTTGGAATCACTTGATTATGAATCACTTGATGCTTGCGAACCATGTCTCTTGGGCAAGATGACTAAAACGCCGTTCTCCGGAACAATGGAGCAAGCAACAGTTTTCTTGGAAATCATACATACTGATGTATGTGGTCCGATGAATATTAAGGCTTGCAGCAGGTATCATTATTTTCTGACCTTCACAGATGATTTGAGTAGATATGGGTATATCTACTTGATGAAATACAAGTCTGAAACATTTGAAAAGCTCAGAGTGAAGTGGAGAATCATCGTAACAAGAAAAACAAGTTTCTACAATATGATCGCAAAAATAAAATATTTGAGTTAACGAGTTTGGCCTTTAGTTAAAACAAAGTGAAATAGTTTCACTACTCACGCCACCTGGAACACCACAGTGTAATGGTGTGTCCGAACATCATAACCGTACTTTATTGGATATAGTGCAATCTATGATGTCTCTTACCGATTTACCACTATCGTTTTGGGGTTATGCATTAGAGACAGCTACATTCACATTAAATAGGGCACCATCTAAGTCTGTTGAGACGACACAATATGAACTATGGTTTGGCAAGAAACCAAAGTTGTCGTTTCTTAAAGTTTAGGGTTGCGATGCTTATAAGAAAATGTTTCATCATGATAATCTCAAACCCAAATCGGAGAAATGTATCTTCATAGGATACCCAAAGGAGACAGTTGGGTACACCTTCTATCACAGATCCAAAGGCAAGACATTCGTTGCTGAGAATGGATACTTTCTAGAGAAGAAGTTTCTCTCGAAAGAAGTGAGTGGGAGGAAAGTAGAACTTGATAAGGTAATTGTACCTTCTCCCTTATTGGAAAGTAGTTCATCACAGAAATCTGTTCCTGTGACTACTACACCAATTAGTGAGGAAGCTAATGATGATGATCATGTAACTTCAGATCAAGTTACTATCGAATCTCGTAGGTAAACCAGAGTGAGATCCACACCAGAGTGGTACGGTAATCTTGTTCTGGAAGTTATGTTACTAGACCATGACGGACCTGCGAACTATGAGGAAGCGATGATGAGCCCAGATTCCGCAAAATGGCTTGAGGCCATGAAATCTGAGATGGGATCCATGTATGAGAACAAAGTATGGACTTTGATTGACTTGTCCAATGATCGGCGAGCCATTGAGATTAAATGGATCTTCAAGAGGAAGACGGACGCTGATAGTAGTGTTACTATCTACAAAGCTAGAATTGTCGCAAAAGGTTTTCGACAAGTTCAAGGTGTTGACTACGATGAGAGTTTCTCACTCGTATCTATGCTTAAGTCTGTCCGAATCATGTTGGCAATTGCCGCATTTTATGAAATCTGGCAAATGGATAAACAAAACTGCATTCCTTAATGGATTTATTAAAAAAGAGTAGTATATGATGCAACCAGAAGGTTTTGTCAATCCTAAAGGTGCTAACAAAATATGCAAGCTCCAGCGATCCATCTATGGACTGGTGCAAGCATCTCGGAGTTGGAATATACGCTTTGATAAGTTGATCAAAGCATATAGTTTTATACAGACTTGCGGTGAAGCCTGTATTTACAAGAAAGTGAGTGGGAGCACTACAACATTTCTGATAAGTATATGTGAATGACATATTGTTGATCAGAAATAATGTAGAATTATTCTGCAAAGCATAAAGGAGTGTTTGAAAGGAGTTTTTCAAAGAAAGACCTCGGTGAAGCTGCTTACATATTGAGCATCAAGATCTATAGAGATAGATCAAGACGCTTGATAAGTTTTTTCAATGAGTACATACCTTGACAAGATTTTGAAGTAGTTCAAAATGGAACAGTCAAAGAAAGAGTTCTTGTCTGTGTTACAAGGTGTGAAATTGAGTAAGACTCAAAGCCCGACCACGGCAGAAGATAGAAAGAGAATGAAAGTCATTCCCTATGCCCCAGCCATAGGTTCTAAAAAGTATGCCATGCTGTGTACCAGATCTATTGTATACCCTACACTGATTTTGGCAAGGGAGTATAATAGTGATCTAGGAGTAGATCACTGGACAGCGGTCAAAATTATCCTTAGTGGAAAAAGGATATGTTTCTCGATTATGGAGGTGAAAAAAGGTTCGTCGTAAAGGGTTATGTCGATGCAAGTTTTGTCACTGATCTAGATGACTCTAAGTCTCAATCTGGATACATATTGAAAGTGGGAGCGATTAGCTAGAGTAGCTCCGTGCTGAGCATTGTTGACATAGAAATTTGCAAAATACATACGGATCTGAATGTGGCAGACCCGTTGACTAAAATTATCTCACAAGAAAAACATGATCACACCTTAGTACTCTTTGGGTGTTAATCACATAGCGATGTGAACTAGATTACTGACTCTAGTAAACCCTTTGGGTGTTGATCACATATTGATGTGAACTATGGGTGTTAATCACATGGTGATGTGAACTATTGCTGTTAAATCACATGGCGATGTGAACTAGATTATTGACTCTAGTGCAAGTGGGAGACTGAAGGAAATATGCCCTAGAGGCAATAATAAAGTTATTATTTATTTCCTTATTTCCTGATAAATGTTTATTATTCATGCTAGAATTGTATTAACCGGAAACATAATACATGTGTGAATACATAGACAAACAGAGTGTCACTAGTATGCCTCTACTTGACTAGCTCGTTGATCAAACATGGTTAAGTTTCCTCACCATAGACAAAGAGTTGTTATTTGATTAATGGGATCACATCATTAGGTGAATGATCTGATTGACTTGACCCATTCCGTTAGCTTAGCACTTGATCGTTTAGTTTGTTGCTATTGCTTTCTTCATGACTTATACATGTTCCTATGACTATGAGATTATGCAACTCCCGTTTACCAGAGGAACACTTTGTGTGCTACCAAACGTCACAACGTAACTGGGTGATTATAAAGGTGCTCTACAGGTGTCTCCAAAGGTACTTGTTGGGTTGGCATATTTCGAGATTAGGATTTGTCACTCCGAGTGTCGGAGAGGTATCTTTGGGCCCTCTCAGTAATGCACAACACTTAAGCCTTGCAAGCATTGCAACTAATGAGTTAGTTGCGGGATGATGTATTACGGAATGAGTAAAGAGACTTGCCGGTAACGAGATTGAACTAGGTATTGGATACGGACGATCGAATCTCGGGCAAGTAACATACCGATGACAAAGGGAACAACGTATGTTGTTATGCGGTCTGACCGATAAAGATCTTCGTAGAATATGCGGGAGCCAATATGAGCATCCAGGTTCCCCTATTGGTTATTGACCGAGAATAGTTCTAGGTAAGGTCTACATAGTTCTCGAACCCGTAGGGTCCGCACGCTTAAAGTTACGATGACAGTTTTATTATGAGTTTATGTTTTGATGTACCGAAGGTTGTTCGGAGTCCCGGATGTGATCACGGACACGACGAGGAGTCTCGAAATGGTCGAGATATAAAGATCGATATATTGGACGAGTACATTCGGACACCGGAAATGTTCCGGGTGATTTCGAAGAAAACCGGAGTGCCGGAGGGGTTACCGGAACCCCCGGGGGAAGTATTGGGCCTTAGTGGGCCTGAGGGGAGAGAGAGGGCAGCAGCCCAGGAGGTGGCCCCCCCATGGGGAGTCCGAATTGGACTAAGGAGGGGGGCGCGGCCCCCTCTTTCCCTCTCCCTCTCCCTCTCTTTCCTTCCCCCTCTCTCTTCCTAGTTGGACTAGGAAAGGGGAGTCCTACTCCCACTAGGAGGAGGACTCCCCCTCCTCCTTGGCACGCCCCAGGGCCGGCCGGCCTCCCCCCTTGCTCCTTTATATACGGGGGCAGGGGGCACCCTAGAACACACAAGTTGATCTTCGTGATCGTTTCTTTAGCCGTGTGCGGTGCCCCCCTCCACCATATTCCACCTCGGTCATATTGTAGCGGTGCTTAGGAGAAGCCCTGCGACACTAGAACATCAAGATCATCACCACGCCGTCGTGCTGACGGAACTCTCCCTCAAAGCTCGGCTAGATCGGAGTTCGAGGGACGTCATCGAGCTGAACGTGTGCAGAACTCGGAGGTGCCGTGCGTTCGGTACTTGGATCGGTCGGATCGTGAAGACGTACGACTACATCAACCGCGTTGTCATAACGCTTCCGCTATCGGTCTACGAGGGTACGTAGACAACACTCTCCCCTCTCGTTGCTATGCATCACCATGATCTTGCGTGTGCGTAGGATTTTTTTTTGAAATTACTACGTTCCCCAACAGTGGCATCCGAGCCAGGTTTTATGTGTTGATGTTATATGCACGAGTAGAACACAAGTGAGTTGTGGGCGATATAAGTCATACTGCTTACCGGCATGTCATACTTTGGTTCGGCGGTATTGTTGGATGAAGCGGCCCGGACCGACATTACGCGTACGCTTACGCGAGACTGGTTTTACCGCCGTGCTATGCACACAGGTGACTAGCGGGTGTCAGTTTCTCCAACTTTAGTTGAACCAAGTGTGGCTACTCCTGGTCCTTGCGAAGGTTAAAACAACACTAACTTGACAAACTATCGTTGTGGTTTTGATGCGTAGGTAAGAACGGTTCTTGCTAAGCCCAGTAGCAGCCACGTAAAACTTGCAACAACAAAGTAGAGGACGTCTAACTTGCTTTTGCAGGGCATGTTGTGATATGATATGGTCAAGACGTGATGAGATATAAGTTGTTGTATGAGATGATCATGTTTTCTTGAAGTTATCGGCAACTGGCAAAAGCCTTATGGTTGTCTCGCTATTGCATAAGATGCAAGCACCAAATAATTGCTTTACTTTATCGCTATGCGATAGCAATAGTTGCAAGAGCAATAATTGGCGAGACGACTATGTGACGACACATCGATATAGATCAAGATGATGGAGATCATGGTGTCATGCCGGTGACGATGGAAATCATGACGATGCTTTGGAGATGGAGATCAAAGGCACAAGATGATGATGGCCATATCATGTCACATATTATGATTGCATGTGATGTTTATCTTTTATACATCTTATTTTGCTTAGTTCGGCGGTAGCTTTATAAGATGATCTCTCACTAAATTATCAAGGTATAAGTGTTCTCCCTGAGTATGCACCGTTGCGAAAGTTCTTCGTGCTGAGACACCACGTGATGATTGGGTGTGATAGGCTCTACGTTCAAATACAACGGGTGCAAAACAGTTGCACACGCGGAATACTAAGGTTAAACTTGACGAGCCTAGCATATAACGGATATGGCCTCGGAACACTGAGACCGAAAGGTCGAGCGTGAATCATATAGTAGATATGATCAACATAGTGATGTTCACCATTGAAACTACTCCATCTCACGTGATGATCGGACATGGTTTAGGTTATTTGGATCACGTGAGCACTTAGAGGATTAGAGGGATGTCTATCTAAGTGGGAGTTCTTAAGTAATATGATTAAATTGAACTTAAATTTATCATGAACTTAGTCCTGGTAGTATTAGCGTATCTATGTTGTAGATCAATAGCTCGCATTGTTGCTTCCCTGTGTTTATTTTGATATGTTCCTAGAGAAAACTGTATTGAAAGATGTTAGTAGCAATGATGCGGTTTGGATCCGTGATCTGAGGTTTATCCTCATTGCTGCACAGAAGAATTATGTCCTTGATGCACCGCTAGGTGACAGACCTATTGGAGGAGCAGATACAGACGTTATGAACGTTTGGCTAGCTCAATATGATGACTACTTGATAGTTTAGTGCACCATGCTTAACGGCTTAGAATCGGGACTTCAAAGACGTTTTGAATGTCATGGACCATATGAGATGTTCCAGTAGTTGAAGTTAATATTTCAAGCAAATACCTGAGCTGAGAGATATGAAGTCTCCAACAAGTTCTATAGCTAAAAGATGGAGGAGAATCGCTCAACTAGTGAGTATGTGCTCAGATTGTCAGGGTACTACAATTGCTTGAATCAAGTGGGAGTTAATCTTCCAGATAAGATAGTGATTGACAGAATTCTCTAGTCAACATCACCAAGTTAGTAGAACTTCATGATGAACTATAATGTGCAAGGGATAACGAAAACAATTCCCAAGCTCTTCGTGATGCTGAAATCGACGAAGGTAGAAATCAAGAAAAACATCAAGTATTGATGGTTAACAAGACCACTAGTTTCAAGAAAAGGGCAAAGGGAAGAAAGGGGAACTTCAAGAAGAACAACAAGCAAGTTGCTGCTCAAGTGAAGAAGCCCAAGTCTGGACCTTAGCCTGAGACTAAGTGCTTCTACTGCAAAGGGACTGGTCACTGGAAGCGGAACTACCCCAAATATTTGGCGGATAAGAAGGATGGCAAAGTGAACAAAGGTATATTTGATATACATGTTATTGATGTGTACTTTACTAGCGTTCATAGCAACCCCTCAGTATTTGGTACTAGTTCAGTTGCTAAGAGTAGTAACTCGAAACGAGAGTTGCAGAATAAACAGAGACTAGTTAAAGGGTGAAGTGACGATGTGTGTTGGAAGTGGTTCCAAGATTGATATGGTCATCATCGCATTCTTCCCATACTTTCGGGATTAGTGTTGAAACTAAATAAGTGTTATTTGGTGTTTGCGTTGAGCATGAATATGACTTGATCATGTTTATTGCAATACGGTTATTCATTTAAGTTAGAGAACAATTGTTGGTCTGTTTACATGAATAAAACCTTCTATGGTCATACACACCAACGAAAATGGTTTGTTGGATCTCGATTGTAGTGATACACATATTCATAATATTGAAGCCAAAAGATGCAAAGTTAATAATGATAGTGCAACTTGTTTGTGGCACTGCCGTTTAGGTCATATTGGTGTAAAGCACATTAAGAAACTCCATGCTGATGGGATTTTGGAATCACTTGATTATGAATCACTTGATGCTTGCGAACCATGTCTCTTGGGCAAGATGACTAAAACGCCGTTCTCCGGAACAATGGAGCAAGCAACAGATTTCCTGGAAATCATACATACTGATGTATGTGGTCCGATGAATATTAAGGCTTGCAGTAGGTATCATTACTTTCTGACCTTCACAGATGATTTGAGTAGATATGGGTATATCTACTTGATGAAATACAAGTCTGAAACATTTGAAAAGTTCAGAGTGAAGTGGAGAATCATCGTAACAAGAAAATAAAAGTTTCTACGATATGATCGCAGAAATAAAATATTTGAGTTAACGAGTTTGGCCTTCAGTTAAAACAAAGTGAAATAGTTTCACTATTCACGCCACCTGGAACACCACAGTGTAATGGTGTGTCCGAACGTCATAACCGTACTTTATTGGATATAGTGCAATCTATGATGTCTCTTACCGATTTACCACTATCGTTTTGGGGTTATGCATTAGAGACAGCTACATTCACATTAAATAGGGCACCATCTAAGTCCGTTGAGACGACACAATATGAACTATGGTTTGGCAAGAAACCAAAGTTGTCGTTTCTTAAAGTTTGGGGTTGCGATGCTTATAAGAAAAAGTTTCATCATGATAAGCTCAAACCCAAATCGGAGAAATGTGTCTCATAGGATACCCAAAGGAGACAGTTGGGTACACCTTCTATCACAGATCCGAAGGCAAGACATTCGTTGCTGAGAATGGATACTTTCTAGAGAAGAAGTTTCTCTCGAAAGAAGTGAGTGGGAGGAAAGTAGAACTTGATAAGGTAATTGTACCTTTTCCCTTATTGGAAAGTAGTTCATCACAGAAATCTGTTCCTGTGACTACTACACCAATTAGTGAGGAAGCTAATGATGATGATCATGTAACTTCAGATCAAGTTACTACCGAATCTCGTAGGTAAACCAGAGTGAGATCCACACCAGAGTGGTACGGTAATCTTGTTCTGGAAGTTATGTTACTAGACCATGACGGACCTGCGAACTATGAGGAAGCGATGATGAGCCCAGATTCCGCAAAATGGCTTGAGGCCATGAAATCTAAGATGGGATCCATGTATGAGAACAAAGTATGGACTTTGATTGACTTGTCCAATGATCGGCGAGCCATTGAGATTAAATGGATCTGCAAGAGGAAGACGGGCGCTGATAGTAGTGTTACTATCTACAAAGCTAGAATTGTCGCAAAAGGTTTTCGACAAGTTCAAGGTGTTGACTACGATGAGAGTTTCTCACTCGTATCTATGCTTAAGTCTGTCCGAATCATGTTAGCAATTGCCGCATTTTATGAAATCTGGCAAATGGATAAACAAAACTGCATTCCTTAATGGATTTATTAAAAAAGAGTAGTATATGATGCAACCAGAAGGTTTTGTCAATCCTAAAGGTGCTAACAAAATATGCAAGCTCCAGCGATCCATCTATGGACTGGTGCAAGCATCTCGGAGTTGGAATATACGCTTTGATAAGTTGATCAAAGCATATAGTTTTATACAGACTTGCGGTGAAGCCTGTATTTACAAGAAAGTGAGTGGGAGCACTACAACATTTCTGATTAGTATATGTGAATGACATATTGTTGATCGGAAATAATGTAGAATTATTCTGCAAAGCATAAAGGAGTGTTTGAAAGGAGTTTTTCAAAGAAAGACCTCGGTGAAGCTGCTTACATATTGAGCATCAAGATCTAGAGAGATAGATCAAGACGCTTGATAAGTTTTTTCAATGAGTACATACCTTGACAAGATT
The DNA here is from genome assembly GCA_032464435.1 of Aegilops umbellulata. NCBI lineage: Eukaryota > Viridiplantae > Streptophyta > Magnoliopsida > Poales > Poaceae > Aegilops > Aegilops umbellulata. The sequence goes on along the minus strand of CP136056.1, from coordinate 326,654,675 downwards.
TTGAAGTAGTTCAAAATGGAACAGTCAAAGAAAGAGTTCTTGTCTGTGTTACAAGGTGTGAAATTGAGTAAGACTCAAAGCCCGACCACGGTAGAAGATAGAAAGAGAATGAAAGTCATTCCCTATGCCCCAGCCATAGGTTCTACAAAGTATGCCATGTTGTGTACCAGATCTATTGTATACCCTACACTGATTTTGGCAAGGGAGTACAATAGTGATCTAGGAGTAGATCACTGGACAGCGGTCAAAATTATCCTTAGTGGAAAAAGGATATGTTTCTCGATTATGGAGGTGAAAAAAGGTTCGTCGTAAAGGGTTACGTCGATGCAAGTTTTGACACTGATCTAGATGACTCTAAGTCTCAATCTGGATACATATTGAAAGTGGGAGCAATTAGCTAGAGTAGCTCCATGCAGAGCATTGTTGACATAGAAATTTGCAAAATACATACGGATCTGAATGTGGCAGACCCGTTGACTAAAATTATCTCACAAGCAAAACATGATCACACCTTAGTACTCTTTGGGTGTTAATCAAATAGCGATGTGAACTAGATTACTGACTCTAGTAAACCCTTTGGGTGATCACATATTGATGTGAACTATGGGTGTTAATCACATGGTGATGTGAACTATTGCTGTTAAATCACATGGCGATGTGAACTAGATTATTGACTCTAGTGCAAGTGGGAGACTGAAGGAAATATGCCCTAGAGGCAATAATAAAGTTATTATTTATTTCCTTATTTCATGATAAATGTTTATTATTCATGCTAGAATTGTATTAACCGGAAACATAATACATGTGTGAATACATAGACAAACAGAGTGTCACTAGTATGCCTCTACTTGACTAGCTCGTTGATCAAACATGGTTAAGTTTCCTAACCATAGACAAAGAGTTGTTATTTGATTAATGGGATCACATCATTAGGTGAATGATCTGATTGACTTGACCCATTCCGTTAGCTTAGCATTTGATCGTTTAGTTTGTTCCTATTGCTTTCTTCATGACTTATACATGTTCCTATGACTATGAGATTATGCAACTCCTGTTTACCAGAGGAACACTTTGTGTGCTACCAAACGTCACAACGTAACTGGGTGATTATAAAGGTGCTCCACAGGTGTCTCCAAAGGTACTTGTTGGGTTAGCGTATTTCGAGATTAGGATTTGTCACTCTGAGTGTCGGAGAGGTATCTCTGGGCCCTCTCGGTAATGCACATCACTTAAGCCTTGCAAGCATTGCAACTAATGAATTAGTTGCAGGGTGATGTATTACGAAACGAGTAAAGAGACTTGCCGGTAAGGAGATTGAACTAGGTATTGGATACCGATGATCGAATCTCGGGCAAGTATCATATCGATGACAAAGGGAACAACGTATGTTGTTATGCAGTCTGACCGATAAAGATCTTCGTAGAATATTGGGAGCCAATATGAGCATCCAGGTTCCGCTATTGGTTATTGACCGAGAATAGTTCTAGGTCATGTCTACATAGTTCTCGAACCCGTAGGGTCCGCACGCTTAACGTTACGATGACAGTTTTATTACGAGTTTATGTTTTGATGTACCGAAGGTTGTTCGGAGTCCCGGATGTGATCACGGACATGACGAGGAGTCTCGAAATGGTCGAGACATAAAGATCGATATATTGGATGACTATATTCGGACACCGGAAATGTTCCGGGTGATTTCAGAGAAAACCGGAGTGCCGGAGGGGTTACAGGAACCCCCCGGGGAAGTATTGGGCCTTAGTGGGCCTGAGGGGAGAGAGAGGGCAGCAACCCAGGAGGTGGCGCGCGCCTCCCATGGGGAGTACGAATTGGACTAGGGAGGGGGGCACGACCCCCTCTTTCCCTCTCCCTCTCCCTCTCCCTCTCTTTCCTTCCCCCTCTCTCTTCCTAGTTGGACTAGGAAAGGGGAGTCCTACTCCCACTAGGAGGAGGACTCCCCCTCCTCCTTGGCACGCCCCAGGGCCGGCCGGCCTCCCCCTTGCTCCTTTATATACGGGGGCAGGGGGCACCCTAGAATACACAAGTTGGTCTTCGTGATCGTTCCTTAGCCGTGTGCGGTGCCCCCTCCACCATATTCCACCTCGGTCATATTGTAGCGGTGCTTAGGCGAAGCCCTGCGACAGTAGAACATCAAGATCGTCACCACACCGTCGTGCTGAGGGAACTCTCCCTCAAAGCTCGGCTGGATCGGAGTTCGAGGGACGTCTTCGAGCTGAACGTGTGCAGAACTCGGAGGTGCCGTGTGTTCGGTACTTGGATCGGTCGGATCATGAAGACGTATGACTACATCAACCGCGTTGTCATAACGCTTCCGCTATCGGTCTACGAGGGTACGTAGACAACACTCTCCCCTCTCGTTGCTATGCATCACCATGATCTTGCGTGTGCGTAGGAATTTTTTTGAAATTACTACGTTCCCCAACAGCTTGTTCAAATTTAGTATGCCCAGAGGAAAAATTAGAATGGGAGGAAATTACGGAGCCTCTTCCGAGGCGACGGGAGGGCGACGCCTGACTAACCAAGTGGTCGGCCCGCCGGCGGACACTACTGGCGACCAGAGGTGGGATTTTGGAGGGATTGAGGAAGAAAGAGATCCGGAGACGTGTGTGGATCCGCTAAGCCTGCGGGAGGCATGGCTCCTGGCAAGGAAAGCGGTCAAGCAGATCGCCAGAGAAAGGAATCAGACCGGTGAAAACCGATCTGTGATCATGAGGAAATCACAGACCATCGATGGTGTCGCTGTGGAAAGAATCACAGACCAGAGGCAGGATTTTGCGGCAAAGGATCAACAAAAACACCGGCTCAGTCAATTCAGGATCAAGATGGAACAGCTGCGGGCAGATCGGAATATCAGGATTCAATCAAAGGATTGGAGGCACAGGAAAGATATTTCAGAGTATCACAACCTACCGATCCGCCAGATGGTGGAGGGGGGTCAAGATCAATTCGAAGAGATCCTCTTGATCGAGATACGGAAACCGATCAGTCAAAAAAGGGATCCACAACATGGGTGATACCTATAGTTGGGACTGCAGCGGGTATAAAGACTATCCATGAGATGAGGATGAGCTCGCAGAATCGTATACAACTCACCACATACCAAGTAGCAGCAATGGCGAACCAGGAACCCAGGAAGGATAAGGCGACGATGGGGCAGGATGACGAAGTGGCGTCGAATGGCAAGACCGGCCTGGGCGTGCGACCGCTGGTGGGCGGCGGCTCATCCCGGGACCGTGGCGACCTGTACCGCACTCCCGCGGCGCAGGGCACGGTGACGGCCCAAAGAGCAAGGTATGGTGATGCTGGGGGCGTGGTTGCCCCAGTGCTCCCAGTGTGTGTGGCACCACAGAGCACAAATGTGGTTGCCATGGATCTGACAAGGGAGAGGGCTGCCATGAGATCACGTTGGATTGCCATTGGACTGTTCTTCTCTATGCAGTTGTTCAGCGTCAGCGGGCTCTTCCAGGAACTGAAGAACAAATGGGGGCTGAGGGGTCGCCTCAACTACTCGCCGCTCAAGAATAACAGGTTCCTCTTGGAATTCGAGCGCGAGGGGGATCTTCGCTTCATCCTCAACAATAGGCCATGGACAAACCGTGGTGACCCGTTCCTGATGGCTCGGGTGGATGGCAGCGCCAGGCCTGGCGATGTGGTGGTCGCACATATGCCAATCTGGGCACACATCTTTGACGCCCCACCGGTCATGTTCTTTGAGGCGGTGGTCCGCAAACTGGGAGAGCAGTTGGGAAAGGTGATTGAGGTTGATGCGGATAGTGAAGGCCGGATTTGGGGTGAGTCAATCAGAATTAGGATAAAGCATGATGTTGATGAGCCTCTCCTTAGCAGAATAGAGTTCCACGACTATGTCGTAGATGAAGTGTACCGCCTCAATGTGAAATATGAGAGGCTTCCCCGTTTCTGTAGTTATTGTGGCTACCTAGGGCATGGCCAACGCGAATGTAAGCTGCCTGCAGAGCTCCAAAAGATGAGTTTCTCAGCGGCATTGCGAGCCTCCCCTTTCAAGAGAAGTACCATGAGAGGGGGTTTTGTAGTTCCTGAGGCGGCTAGCGCGCGGCGCTTCCTTCACTTCGAGTCAGAGGCCAAAGAAGAAGCAAGATCAGCACCTCCGAAACTCGCAGCGGGAAAATATAGAGAGATGGCAGAGGTTACCCTAGCAAACCCTTTGGTGCAAGCAGCGATTGAGGCTGTTGGTGCCATCAAGCTAGGACCAGAGGAAGATGAGGAGGCAGGCAAAAACCAAGAGGTGGCGCCAAAAGAAAATGGAGGTGCTGTTCAGGGGGCACAAATGGCCCATGCTGTAGAGGGAAAGGATGACATGATGGTACATGGTGTGACCCAGCCTATAGCAGCAGAGGGTAAGGCCGCTGTATGGGTTGTAGACAACCAGAAGGAGCAGGAGGCAGGTGCAGCGCAAGGTCTGAAGTATGCAGGCGGAAGCAATAACACAGGTACAGTGAGGAAACAACAGGGGAAGAAAAAACATGGAAAAATAACCAAAGCAATTGCTTCGGTGCTGGGCAAAAGAGGCGAGCGCCTTATCCCTAGCGGCCCAGACCAGGGTGTTGGCCTTGGAGAGGAGGATGCAGAGATACACCGGAGGAAAAGAGGTGTAGGAACTAAAAAGGAACAGGTGGACAATGGGAATGGGGATGTTCTGGAAGCAACCGGACCTGGGGCTCCCGGTGAACTGACGGACGCGAAGGACAGCGTCCGTCAGGAGCCATGAAAATTCTCAGCTGGAACTGCCGGGGTTTGGGGCAACCCCAGACAGTTCAAGAGTTGGTGTGCCTTGTGAGCACACACCGTCCATCTATCGTTTTTTTATCAGAGACTAGGCAGAATAAGGAGAGAGTGAGCAACCTCAGGTGGCGATTGGGGCTTAAGTATTGTATGCTGCACGATGGCATAGGAAAGGGAGTAGGAATCGCTTTGTACTGGGATGAATCTGTTGAAATAAAAAAGCTATCTATTGGCCCTCGGTATATTGATGTGTTGATTCGTAATAATCCCAATGATCAGTGGTGGAGAGGCACTTTCGTATACGGTGAACCAAAAGCTCACGAGAGGATCCACATGTGGAACCTACTAAAGAGAATCAAACACAACTCAAATGCGCCATGGCTTGCGATCGGTGACTTTAATGAAACACAGTGGCAAAGCGAACACTTTTCAGCGTCAAGGAGGTCTGAAAAACAAATGGCAGATTTTAGGGAAATGCTGGACTGGTGTGATTTGTATGATCTGGGCTACAGAGGACCCGATTGGACTTATGATAATAAACAAGTGGGCAGGACGAATGTAAAGGCGAGGTTGGACAGGGGTGTGGCCAACACAAGCTGGAACAGTAGGTTCCAAAATGCTAGGCTTGAGCATATCTGCTCCACGAGATCGGACCATCTGCCACTACTGCTAAAGTTTGGAGGGAAGTTGGAATACAGGAGGAAAATGGAATTTAGATATGAAGCACTATGGGAGAGGGATGAAACGCTGCAACACATAGTGGAAGACAGTTGGAAGAGTAACGGTCCAGCCACAAGCCTACAAGAAATTCGGGTGAAGCTGCTGAATATGCAACAAAATCTGAGCAAATGGAGCACAGAGAAGATTGGATCGGTCAGACAGAAAATTTGCAAGCTTCGGGGAAAGTTCCAGGTTCTAATGAACAAACCAATAAGCCTTTCAAATGACATTGAGATCAGTCGGCATACAAAGGAGTTGGATGAGCTGCTACTCCGGGAGGAGATCCTTTGGCGACAACGGTCCAGAGCAACTTATCTCCATGAAGGGGATAGAAATACAGAGTGGTTCCACCGCCAAGCAACGTGGAGAAGGAAACAAAATACCATCACCAAATTAATGAATGAGAATGGCCAATGGGTAGAACAAAAAGAGGACCTTCATAAATTATCAACGAATTTCTTTAAAGGACTGTTTACGACAGACAAGAAGGTTGACCCTCATGAACTCCTGAGGCTGTTTGATGGGTTGGTTACAAATTGGATGAACGAGAATCTTGTGAAAGAATTCACGGAGAAAGAAATAGGTGATGCGCTGTTCCAGATAGGACCCCTAAAAGCACCAGGGCCGGATGGCTTTCATGCACGCTTTTACCAAAGAAATTGGGGCATCTTGAAGGGAGAAGTGGTGACGGCTGTTAAGAAATTCTTCCTGGATGGTGTAATGCCGGAGGGGCTAAATGATACTGTCATCGTTCTAATTCCAAAAGGCAATGATCCGAAAAGTCTGAAAGAGTTCCGTCCCATCAGCTTGTGCAATGGTATATATAAGGTGATTTCGAAATGCTTGGTAAACCGTCTACGCCCTATCCTTGAAGAACTCATTTCGGAGTCGCAGAGTGCATTCATCCCGGGACGGATGATTACAGATAACGCCCTCATCGCCTTCGAGTGTTTCCATTAAATTCAGCATAGGAAGCACCCACAGAACACGTTCTGTGCATACAAGCTTGACCTCGCAAAGGCATATGACAGAGTGGATTGGACTTTCCTGGAAGGGGTACTAATTAAGTATGGCTTCATTAAAAAATGGATAACTTGGGTGATGGTGTGCGTTAAATCTGTGCGGTATGCAGTGAATGTTGGGGAACGTAGTAATTTCAAAAAAAATCCTACGCACACGCAAGATCATGGTGATGCATAGCAACGAGAGGGGAGAGTGTTGTCTACGTACCCTCGTAGACCGATAGCGGAAGCGTTATGACAACGCGGTTGATGTAGTCGTACGTCTTCATGATCCGACCGATCCAAGTACCGAACGCACGGCACCTCCGAGTTCTGCACACGTTCAGCTCGATGACGTCCCTCGAACTCCGATCCAGCCGAGCTTTGAGGGAGAGTTCCATCAACACGACGGCGTGGTGACGATCTTGATGTTCTACTGTCGCAGGGCTTCGCCTAAGTACCGCTACAATATGACCAAGGTGGAATATGGTGGAGGGGGGCACCGCACACGGCTAAAGAACGATCACGAAGATCAACTTGTGTGTTCTAGGGTGCCCCCTGCCCCCGTATATAAAGGAGCAAGGGGGGAGGCCGGCCGGCCCTGGGGCGCGCCAAGGAGGAGGGGGAGTCCTCCTCCTAGTGGGAGTAGGACTCCCCTTTCCTAGTCCAACTAGGAAGAGAGAGGGGGAAGGAAAGAGAGGGAGAGGGAGAGGGAAAGAGGGGGCCGCGCCCCCCTCCCTAGTCCAATTCGGACTCCCCATGGGGGGCGCCACCTCCTGGGCTGCTGCCCTCTCTCTCCCCTCAGTCCCACTAAGGCCCAATACTTCCCCGGGGGGTTCCGGTAACCCCTCCGGCACTCCGGTTTTCTCCGAAATCACCCGGAACATTTCCGGTGTCCGAATATAGTCGTCCAATATATCGATCTTTATGTCTCGACCATTTCGAGACTCCTCGTCATGTCCGTGATCACATCTGGGACTCCGAACAACCTTCGGTACATCAAAACATAAACTCATAATAAAACTGTCATCGTAACGTTAAGCGTGCGGACCCTACGGGTTCGAGAACTATGTAGACATGACCTAGAACTATTCTCGATCAATAACCAATAGCGGAACCTGGATGCTCATATTGGCTCCCACATATTCTACGAAGATCTTTATCGGTCAGACAACATAACAACATATGTTGTTCCCTTTGTCATCGGTATGTTACTTGCCCGAGATTCGATCGTCCGTATCCAATACCTAGTTCAATCTCGTTACCGGCAAGTCTCTTTACTCGTTTCGTAATACATCATCCCGCAACTAACTCATTAGTTGCAATGCTTGCAAGGCTTAAGTGATGTGCATTACTGAGAGGGCCCAGAGATACCTCTCCGACACTCGGAGTGACAAATCCTAATCTCGAAATACGCCAACCCAACAAGTACCTTTGGAGACACCTATAGAGCACCTTTATAATCACCCAGTTACGTTGTGACGTTTGGTAGCACACAAAGTGTTCCTCTGGTAAACGGGAGTTGCCTAATCTCATAGTCATAGGAACATGTATAAGTCATGAAGAAAGCAATAGCAACAAACTAAACGATCAAGTGCTAAGCTAACGGAATGGGTCAAGTCAATCAGATCATTCACCTAATGATGTGATCCCATTAATCAAATAACAACTCTTTGTCTATGGTTAGGAAACTTAACCATGTTTGATCAACGAGCTAGTCAAGTAGAGGCATACTAGTGACACTCTGTTTGTCTATGTATTCACACATGTATTATGTTTCCGGTTAATACAATTCTAGCATGAATAATAAACATTTATCAGGAAATAAGGAAATAAATAATAACTTTATTATTGCCTCTAGGGCATATTTCCTTCAGTCTCCCACTTGCACTAGAGTCAATAATGTAGTTCACATCGTCATGTGATTTAACAGCAATAGTTCACATCACCATGTGATTAACACCCATAGTTCACATCAATATGTGATCAACACCCAAAGGGTTTACTAGAGTCAGTAATCTAGTTCACATCGCTATGTGATTAACACCCAAAGAGTACTAAGGTGTGATCATGTTTTGCTTGTGAGATAATTTTAGTCAACGGGTCTGCCACATTCAGATCCGTATGTATTTTGCAAATTTCTATGTCAACAATGCTCTGCACGGAGCTACTCTAGCTAATTGCTCCCACTTTCAATATGTATCCAGATTGAGACTTAGAGTCATCTAGATCAGTGTCAAAACTTGCATCGACATAACCCTTTACGACGAACCTTTTTTCACCTCCATAATCGAGAAACATATCCTTTTTCCACTAAGGATAATTTTGACCGATGTCCAGTGATCTACTCCTAGATTACTATTGTACTCCCTTGCCAAAATCAGTGTAGGGTATACAATAGATCTGGTACACAGCATGGCATACTTTGTAGAACCTATGGCTGGGGCATAGGGAATGACTTCCATTCTCTTTCTATCTTCTGCCGTGGTCGGGCTTTGAGTCTTACTCAATTTCACACCTTGTAACACAGACAAGAACTCTTTCTTTGACTGTTCCATTTTGAACTACTTCAAAATCTTGTCAAGGTATGTACTCATTGAAAAAACTTATCAAGCGTCTTGATCTATCTCTGTAGATCTTGATGCTCAATATGTAAGCAGCTTCACTGAGGTCTTTCTTTGAAAAACTCCTTTCAAACACTCCTTTATGCTTTGCAGAATAATTCTACATTATTTCCGATCAACAATATGTCATTCACATATACTTATCAGAAATGCTGTAGTGCTCCCACTCACTTTCTTTTAAATACAGGCTTCACCGCAAGTCTGTATAAAACTATATGCTTTGATCACCTTATCAAAGCGTATATTCCAACTCCGAGATGCTTGCACCAGTCCATAGATGGATCGCTGGAGCTTGCATATCTTGTTAGCACCTTTAGGATTGACAAAACCTTCTGGTTGCATCATATACAACTCTTTTTTAATAAATCCAATAAGGAATGCAGTTTTGTTTATCCATTTGCCAGATTACATAAAATGCGGCAATTGCTAACATGATTCGGACAGACTTAGATACGAGTGAGAAACTCTCATCATAGTCAACACCTTGAACTTGTCGAAAACCTTTTGCGACAATTCTAGTGTCAGGACCCCGATCCTAGGTCACACCGATCTAGCATGTAACACATCATATCACTTTGCGGCCTCACGCACGGTATTCCCACGGGTGCCACCTTACCTGGCCCAGGACCGTTTGCGCCTTTTGGCTCACGTATATGATAGTGTCGCTAGCATCCATATGACAAAGAACCCGGGCCGACATGGCTAGTCGTGAACCCAAAGCGGCACTAACCCATGGGGACAGGCATACATGAATCAACCTCGAGCATGTCGGTCAACAGCGTGTGAATCTGGGCTGTAGCACTGGGCTAACAGGACTCCGGTAACCCGGGCTGTAGCAGGCTAGGCAGGACTCCGGATGTCACCGCGTGACAGTTCCCCGAAGGGACAGACACAGGAACGAAGTGAAACACATGCCGGCCAGTCAAGTGTCCTGAGCAGTAGTGCTGGGCTAGCAGGACTCCGGTGAACCGGGCTGTAGCGGACTACTATGGCTCAAGGAAGCACTAGACTACATTTCCCCATAAGAGAGGCTGCCGAGGATAAACAACTAGATTGTCGGATCCCACACATACCAAGCATTTCAATCATACACACAATATGCTCGATATGTGTAAATACAACATGGCATCACAACAAGACTCTACGACTCAAGTATTTATTCATTAGGCTCCGAGGAGCGAGATATCACAAACATGGGTCTCATGAGCCAACAATCAGAGCATACAAGTCAAAGCACAAGCGGTATAAATGTACCCAGCAAGACTTACATCAGAACTAACTACATATGCATCGCTATGAACAAGGGCCGTGGTGGAGTTTAACTGCAGCAAGCCAGCTTTGACTCGGTGGCTATTCTGAACTACGACTGCAAGTAACTCTTTTGAGGTGGCGCACACAAGTCCACATATTCACCATTTCAATACACCACTATGGATCCGCTTCCGTCTCCCTATGAGAACGCCATCCATAGCACTCACGCTTATTGTCGTGGATTTGTCACGGCAGATGTCCTAGCCGAAGGACTTAGTCGTGGAGCCATCGCAACGGGTTAGTTTGAAGGGGTTAGAGCAGACGCAAGGACACGGAGTTTATACTAGTTCGGCCCCTTCAATGAAGGTAAAAGCCTACGTCTAGTTGTGATGGGATTGATGAGTTTCGAGGGCTAGGGAGCGATAAGCTTTGCCTAAACCTCGAGCTGTTGTTTTCTGTCCTCAAACCGCCGTCGGGTCGTCCCCTTATATACACGGGTGACGCCCGTCGGTCTGCAAAGTCCCGACCTCCGGCTCATAAACGTGCCCGGGTCGGTCTCCCTATTCCTAACTTACAATGCAAGTTTCATCTCAGGCCGGTTTACGCCTGTAAACCTCTAAACCGATTATAGGCCTTGGGCCCTTCTATTTCTCCTTGGGCTTCAACATCTCGGGTCCATTGACGAGGATAACCCGGGCCCTGTAGACCGGTTTACCCCAAATATAATATCCCCAACATTAGGCCCCAGATTGATTTGAACAGGTTCATGTCAATCCTTAATAAGAACTTTCGTCTTCAAACGTCTTCCAGTAACTGTTGAACCGCCGTTTCTTCGTCTCCTTTTGCTGTGATAAACCGAGATGACGTCAGTGCAAAGTTACCGTCTCCTTTTGCTAATCCGCAATAATCAGGGCAACGGCTGGGCTCCCGAAATCTCCGGCCCCTGGATTCGCGCGCCTGGCACGCGCACCGCGCCTTATAAATAGGGCTTGAAGGCCATCTTTCTTTCCTCCCTTTCGTCTCCTTCTTCGTCTTCCTTGCGACCCAGACCTCGGAGCTCCGCCGCCGCCGTCAGCCACTGCATCAACTCCGGCCGCTGCATCAACCTGACCGGATCAGAGTACCGCGGCGACCTTCCACCTCCGTTTGAACCCCGGTAAGGCCCCTGTTCTTCCTGCTTCAGATCCGTTCTAGGGTTCGTCATCCTGCCGCTTTTTCTTGTTCATCCCCATAGCAGCTTTGACACTAGGTCGACATCGTCAGTTCGATATACACTGAGAGCTTTTGCGAATAGATGATGATACCTGTATTGTGATTTGTAGTCCCTCTCAGTATTCTCCATAAATCTGTATTCACCTCTTTAGATCTCACTCATTTCCCTGCTTATCAAACTTATGTTGTTCTGCTGTAAGCTTAACCTCATATTTTTCCTTCTTTTTCGCCCTGACTGTAGATCCATTGCTTTGAAAGAATCCGTACGGGATCTGTTTCTGTTTTCATATTCACAAACTGTTAGATCTGGTCGGTTTAACTCTTAGCAAAGCGAACAAACCGATCCACACATCCATTAGTCCCCTTGATGAACCGCTGGTTGATATCCTTGTAGATAACCTGACTCTATGCAAGAGCATCTTCGGTTTACAATCATACTTGTTCTCAAACCGGAATACCTTTGTCTTGTAGATTTCCTCATGGCAAAACAGGTGTACGAATGCAACTGGGTTCCCTCTTGCATCACTGAGACCCAACTAAACAACTTAGTTCTGACTGGTGCTTTGAGTAGCAAAAGTACCATCCATTGGAGGGTTCCAGGAGACGAATGTCCTCCTACCCCACAGGAGGGAGAAGTGGTGGTGTTTGCGGATCACCTGGCCCGGGGGTTTAATCCACCCGGTTCAAAATTTTATCGGGACGTCCTGGCTAATTTTAGGTTGCGCCCACAAGATGTTGGTCCAAATTCAGTCACGAATATCTGCCATTTTCAAGTACTTTGCGAGGCGTACTTCCAAGAGGAACCTACTGTAGAGCTGTTCCGGGACTTTTTCCATTTGAACCGACGTACTGAATTCACCGACGGCCCTAATATGGAACTGGGTGGTATGGCGATTCAGAAGAGGAAAGAGGTGACTTATCCTCACGCCAAGTTGCATAGTCATCCGCAAGAATGGAATTGCACTTGGTTCTATTGCAAGGATACCTCCCCTGCTGAAGAAAACCCACTGCCCGGCTTCCGTCCAGAGAGACTTAGCAATACTCACCCCTTCCCCCCACGGCTAACCGCCAAAGAGAGGAGTAAGTATGCCCCTCAGCTGTCCAAGCTCAGAGCCTTCATGGCTAACGGTTTAACGGGGGTAGATCTTGCTCGTTGCTGGATTTTATGGAGCATCCTGCCCCTTAGCATCCGCTCCGGTTTAATGTGCCAATACACGGGTCGGGTTGATGATCCTTTGAGGCACTGCAACATTCAGCTGACGGAGGACGAAGTCGCTGAAGCTGTGAAAAAGATGCTGAATGAACCGGAACAAGTTTGCGCCCGAACCGGCCTGCTTCCATTTTGTGCCACAAACAAGCCACCTGCTGTAAGTATCTCCCCTCTGTCTGTTATAGAACTTATGATCTCCTTATACACATATTGCTAACTCCAGTCCTTCCTGAGACAGGGAGATGATCCATTTTGGAGTAAGAAATTACAAGAGCCGACCGAAAAGGTAACCCGACCCAAGACGAGGGTGAAGAAGCCTGCTCAGAGGAAAAGGAATACCGCTTCCTCTACTCCGGATTTAGAGGAGGATGATGTGGGTAATCCGGACCTCGGGGTAGACCTCGATTCAGTTGGTTTGCTTTTTATACGTCTTATTGATGATGATATTTGTCAGGACGACGCTGAAGCGAGCCATGCCGAAGGCCCAGAGGTAACTATTCTTTCTTCTGATGCCGTTCCTTTGCCTTTGAAAAAACCTCGCCAAGCAAACCGGAAAATTAAATTTTCTCATCCTCTTGCTTACTTGGATCCCAAATTTCTTGTGAAGACCCAGCAACATGAAGCCCGACGCACCACCCGACATAGCGGTCAGGTAGTTACCTCCGCCGGTTTACCGAACAGCTCGGTTCGGAAACGCCGCTCAGAGGTCTCCGATTTATACGCTAGCTTTCCTCCTAAAGCAGGTTTAACTCGTCAGCCTCTAAATCCATCTGACTCCGATTATCAGGTCACTTCCCATTCATCTTCCGGTGAATCTTCAGCCACTCAACTGCCACCGTTGAAGACGGTTATTGGGTAAGTTGAACCGATCACCACATATCTCTGTATGGGTCTCTTAATCCATTTTATACCGTTTTTTCAATCTTTGGGCTTTTTTCAGGGCTAAGCCTAGACCGAGCAAGAAGGCTCGTCTGGATAACCCGGCTGAAGGAACTGCCGCTCCTGAACCGGAGAAAACTCCTGGTGCTGACGCTCTGGGTCGTGAAGATACTCAGAACTATCTATCTCCGCAAGATGACATCTGCGCTGAAGAAAGGACTACCGAACCTGCTAGCCGTACCGATCCGCCTGCCAGTCCTGTTCGGGTTGAGGAATCCATCCCCCCTTCTGCAACTGCTGATAAACCGACAGGGCCACTGCCGAGCAGCGACTCCAAGGATGATGATGTCGTGATTACCGATATTGGCCGCTCTGAACCGGGGAACACTGCTACTTTGGCCAAGCATACTGCCAAGGACGAAATCTCGGCCATAAAGGGCAAATGGGACCTTGACTGGTCTACGTACGCCTCTTTAAGCGCCCCGGATCTTTATTCTGGGTATCTGAACCGGCTGTACACCAGTCGGGATTATGAGGCTGCCATGATCAAGATGATGAAGGAGAAACTTGAGGTAACTCCCTTGTGCTTCATTCTATTGCAACTTAGCTTATCAATATTTCCAAACCGAGATGGTAAACCGGACCAGGCTGCTTTTGACAATTAAGGTCTGGTTTAGAAAACCCAAGGTTTCAACATCGGTCATAACCAGAAAACATCATCAGATAACCATTAGCCCCCAAGTGCCAAGTTTAAATACTTGTATTAATCTTGGGACTCTTTGTAATGGAAAACTTGCGTTAAAATCAAGTATGCATTAGCCCCCAAGTATCGAGCACATAACTTGCTTGTGTGGTTGATACTTCCAAACCGTGCAATATTTTCTGAACACTGTTGACGACCTGCTGCAGGGGGATCTGAAGACCCAGGCGAAACAAGTCTCGGACCTTCAGGAAATCTTAAAGACCCAACAGGCTGAAACTGAGAAAGCGAAGGAGGAATTGTCCAATGCCTTAACTGTTATGGAACAGCTGAAGGAAAACCGCAAGAAGGAACAAGCCGATTGGGCTACTGAAAAAGCTCTTTTGACAAAGAGGGCTGAAAATGCCGAAGCTGCTCTTAAACCGGTGGTTGATGAATTATCCACCGTGAAGCGACAGATACACTCCATGACCTCTGCCGTCTTTGGTAATTTTCTTTCGACGCCCTTCTTCTAATTTGTACTTTGTCTGTTATATCCTACGTCCGGTTTGTAACCCATCTTGAAACACTGCAGGCACACGTATTGGACACCTGGGTTCTGATGTGCGGATGAAACTCAAAGCTGCCTATACCCTGATTGAACAGTTGTACACCGGAGCACAGAGGGCTATCACCACTGCATCGCATAACAACCCTGCACCCTCTCTGATCCAAGACACGCTAAAGAGGCTGTCCATGCTTCCAGCCCGGATTGAAGAGTTGAAAAGATCGGCTGCTCGGACTGGAGCCATTACTGCCTTGATCCGGGCCAAAGCGTGGGTACCAGATTTCGATCCTGTTGAAGCGGCCCAAGGATATCCCAGCTTGAAAGAAGACGGTTCAGACTTTGGTGAAGACGATTTGCGGGCGATAAACCGGGCGGTGCGCCCCCTAGCTTGTCAATTGGCGGAGGAAGCAGATCTGTCACGTTACCAAGCCCAATACGACAACCAGAACAAACGAGTAGCTGCCCCGGTCCCTGAAGCGGGAAACCTTATTCCTCCAATCCGTAAGCATACTTACGCCCCTGACATTGAACCGTCTTTGCTGATTCACGAAGAAGCCGTCTTTCAAGCGCTAATGGGAATCGACTGGACCACTGCTGATTTCCAGCCAATGGGTAACCAAGATAGAGCTGAAGCGGCGCAAGACGATCCCCAGCCTTCGAACCGAGGCGGCGAACAGGCGTAATCAACGCTCCGGTTCACCTTAACTGGTGACGTTTAATCCGTCAACGAACAATATATTCAGGCACTACGTTGCCTTGTAATAAGATAGTTTAATACCTCTGCATTTGAATGTGCCTTCGCGCACGGGTACTGATGCTCTTTCCAATGACGTTTTCCAACTTTGTTTCCTGTCTTTACTGAGTACACAAGATCCTCCGACCCTATGAACCGTGCTGCGCCTTTGCCAAACCGGGCAACTTGCCTCTGGGTTAAAAAACGGACCAGGCTATGCCAGCTGAATCGGTTTAAAAATACTTGACGTTCCGAAGAACAAAAATACCACAATAAAGGCAGAAAACAAAAACCAAATATGAAGAGGCAAAGCGATATTAAAACGCATGCAAGTAGTGGTTACTATGAACCGTTCAGAAGGCATGACCATCGTCAATACAAAACCGAGCCCCCAAGAGGTGTAGCTACGGTTTAGGCCGACTAGGTTCCTAACTGAATCGTGGCAAATATGCCGGTCAAATGGCATTGCATTGGTTCGTCAACCAAGCCCCCAAGTGACTCAATGGCCAAGGGCCGATCAAGTGGCATTGCGTTGGTTCGGACTCGACCAAGCCCCCAAATGATTCATTGGCTAAAAAGCCGACCAGAAGGCATTACCATCATCAAGACATGACCGAGCTCCCATAAGGCGTAAACTACGGTTCAAGTCGATTAGGTCCCCAACTGATTCAGTGGCAAATGTGCCAGCCAGAAGGCATTACCGTTGTCAAGACATGACCAAGCCCCCCGGAGGTGTAGCCACGGTTCAGGTCGACTAGGTCCCCAACTGACTTTACAGGGATAGCTATGTTCTCTTTGGTTCGAATACGACCTATGTTTGAACAGCTGTGTTCTCTTTGGTTCGAATACGACCTATGTTTGAACAAAAAGCCCCATGTTTGAATAGCTGTGTTCTCTTTGGTTCGAATACGACCTATGTTTGAACAGGAAGCCCCATGTTTGAACCGGGATATTGAACCGGATATTAAGAGCTTCACGGCTTTGTAGGAGACATCTTCCTTTGAACCGGCTTTTAAACCGGAACGTATAATTTGAACTTCTGTGAAGCGACCTCCAGGGGTAAACACACATGATGTGAAGAACAGCAGAAACCCCGCTTTACTCGAGGCTCCGGTTTATTGCATTAATCATAATATATACATGGTCATGATATGTACATAAGCAGAGCCCAAGGCTCATGTATAATAAGGTCGAAGATGAGCTATGTTCCACGGCCTGCTGGTCTCCTCCTCTGATGTGCGTGAATCCTTGTGCTCTCGAATATCAATCAGGTAATATGACCCATTATTCAGATTCTTGCTGACCACAAAAGGTCCCTCCCAAGGCGGGGACAGTTTATGCTGATCCGACTGATCCTGGATGAGCCGAAGCACCAAATCCCCTTCCTGAAAGGTTCTTGTCGTGGATTTGTCACGGCAGATGTCCTTAGTGTCAGGACTTAGTCGCGAGGCCAACGCATCCATGTGGTAGCTTGAGAGGGGTTGAGTGGGACGAGAGACGCAGGGCGGATCAACACGCAAGACAAGGGTTTAGACAGCTTCGGGCCCCGGGAAACATCATCCGGTAAAAACCCTACATGCTGTTTGAGGCTAGGTCTCATTATCATCCCGAGGGAGACGCCGTAAACCGGCTCTTGTGTCTAGCCCTAGAGATTATTGATTGTAGCTTCTAACTTGTACCCCTCTCCCTTTGGAGAGCCCCTGCCCCTCCTTATATATGTTGAAGGGGCGGTTTACATGTGGAGTCCTATTAGGATTAGGACTAGTCTATCTCTAATACAAACCGGATACAAGTCCTGGCTTTAACTCCTTGTAAGGCAAATATTCCTTTCCTCTTAAACCGGCCCACAATAGTTGAACCGGCCTTCATGAACCGCCAGACGGGCCACCGGGTCTTGTCGCTCCTTTGACCCGCCCGTCGGGTTACCAGTGAGTTACAATGTCCCGACGGGTCGTTGGTAAACCGCCAGGTCTGGGCGGGTCACCAGACGAATATTGCCAAGTCCGGCCGGTTTAACTTCCGGCCGGTTTACACCGCGGGGTATATCCCCGACATTAGCCCCCAAGTTTAGCTTGGATTTATCCATGGTAAACTTATGCTGCAAATAAACATAAGAACAAATTTGACAGGTTGCGCTCCGGGTTAAGAATTCTTGTAAACCGGCACCTGATCATCCTTAAGTCCTTGTCATTTCCTCCTAGAAAATCCAGGTCAATAAGCCAGCGTCATACTCAATTTGCTGACATTGGTTTCTCACAGAAAAATATTGTGAAGAAATAATCCACTTGAGTCGGCTTCCAAAACGCCGGTTTAAGAAATATTGGTCTTGAAATATTCATCTGATATTCAGCCGGTTTGAAGATGATCCCGGTCTTGAAAACTTGCCGGTTTAACATTACCAAATGGCCGGGTTATAAAAACTGATGACCCCGGATTATGATTGTTGCAGACACCGGTTCATGATTGTTGCCAACATCGGTTTATGATTATTGATGACACCGGGTTGCAGCCACAGGGTCATAATGATTGGTGACGCCAGGTCAATCTAACTTGCTCAACAGAGAATTTGAAAATCTTTCTTCGATAATAATATAATACCAGTAGCCCCCAAGTGCCGGGTTGTCATGCTTGCAGCAACCTGGGACTTGTAATTGACTGATGCCCATAAAACTTCAGCCAATGTAGCCCCCAAGGGCCGGGTCATTATGTAATAATCAACAGGGACTTTGTAAATATAATCTTGTTAAACTTTGAACAGCAACGTGTAGCCCCCAAGGGCCGGCTCAGTAAGATAATATTGAGCTGGGACTTTGATATATACTTCCATGAAAATAACATCATATGATGTAACCCCTCATCATGGGGCTTGAATCCACGTCCACAAGGTTAAGAGCCTTGTGCTTTACCAACTGAACAGTAGACCCTTCAATATAATAGATAAAAAGCTTTGTACCTTGAATAGTTGACAGGAGCAATTGGTAGCCCCCAAGGGCCAGCTCATTACAATGTGATGAGTTGGGTCTTCAATAAGATGAGCAAAAATGACCTTGCATTAGCCCCCAAGTGTCATGGTGCATGCTTGCAGCAACATGAGACTTGTATATTTGATGTAATCTCAATTTTGAATAATGTAGCCCCCAAGTGTCGGGTTGTAAGCCTGCAGCGACTCGGGACTATTCCTTCATTTGTATAAAATGATAACCATTGCGCTAAAGCGACTTTGAAAACCTTAGTCATAATATTAATAACCGTAATAAAAATCCAGCCATGTTGGCCATTCAAGATAATATAATCTCGTATGAAAGCCTTTATTCATCCAATATCATGATGAAAATTCAGCCAAGTTTGGCTATTTGAATAATATAATCCAATAATTTATAAGCGCATGATTCCAATGGCGCAATCCAAATATATACTGGCGACTTACTGTCTTAAAGCCAGGCCGGTTTAACAAACTCCGGCTAAGTTATCATCATACTGGCGACTTATCGTCTTAAAGCCAGGCCGGTTTAACAAACACCGGATAAATTATCACCATGCGTTATTCAATCTGTTTCTGCATACAACAAGTTTAAAGTGTCCTGGCGGTTTACCGCCGGACGGGTCATAATGCTCAACATATAACCTGGGTTTATAACCAGGGCTGCACTTAAAAATATGAAATATATCATACCTGTGATATTGAATCACATCGTTGGTTTACCAACTTTTTGTAGTAAGAGTGATAACCCCAATTTTGAGTAATGATAACTCCTTCCATATTGCGCCGAAAAACCGTACCGGGTTGTGATAAACACCGGATTAACCATGTATATACTGGTGACTTGTAGTCAAACCAGACCGGGCTGATAGTCTCCGGATTATAACTTGATCGTGTACTGACAACTTGTAGTTGAAAGCCAAGCCGGGTTGATAAACACCGGTTTACTCCATAATAGGATGGTAACAGAAAATCAAACCGGGCAATTTGCCTCCGGGTTAAAACGGACCAGGCTATGCCAGCTGAATCGGTTTAAGGATACTTGACGCTCCGAAGAACCAAAAAACACCACAATAAAGGCAGGAAACAAAACCAAATATGAAAAGGCAACGCGATAGTAAAACGCATGCGAATAGTGGTTACTATGAACCGTTCAGAAGGCGTGACCATCGTCAAGACAAAACCGAGCCCCCAAGAGGTGTAGCTGCGGTTTAAGTCGACTAGGTTCCTAACTGAATCGTGGCAAATATGCCGGCCAAATGGCATTGCATTGGTTCGTCAACCAAGCCCCCAAGTGACTCAATGGCTAAAAAGCCGACCAGAAGGCATTACCATCATCAAGACATGACCGAGTTCCCATAAGGCGTAATCTACGGTTCAAGTCGATTAGGTCCCCAACTGATTCAGTGGCAAATATGCCAGCCAGAAGGCATTACCGTCGTCAAGACCTGACCAAGCCCCCCGGAGGTGTAGCTACGGTTCAGGCCGACTAGGTCCCCAACTGACTTTATAGGGATAGCTATGTTCTCTTTGGTTCGAATACGACCTATGTTTGAACAGCTGTGTTCTCTTTGGTTCGAATACGACCTATGTTTGAACAGAAATCCCCATGTTTGAATAGCTATGTTCTATTTGGTTCGAATACGACCTATGTTTGAACAGGGAGCCCATGTTTGAACCGCGCATCATGGCAGCAGGTCTTCTTCAGTGATTTTTAACCTTTTTGCAGGAAATGAATTCTTCTTGAACCGGGATCTTGAACCGGATATTGAGAGCTTCAAAGCTTTGTGGGAGACATCTTTCCCTTGAACCGGATTGTAAACCGGATATTTGAGAGCTTCAGTGATACTGACTTCCCTTCAGCCAGGTTTCAAACCGGAATCCTTTCTGATGATCCGAAACTTCCTTGAGTCGGGATTTTGTAACTGTCATATACTTTCTGAGCCGGAAAATTTCTGACGGCCTTTAAATTTTCATCAACATAACAGTAGCCTCCGGGATCGGGTTATCTTTCCCTCCATCGTCCTCGGGCTCTTAAACCGGCTGAAACTGGCAAGACTTGCTGCGTCATATCATCGTAGCCCCCAAGTCTCAAGGTGACTCGAGGAGTTGGCTTGAGATTCTCCATATTTTACCGTCATATAAACCGGTATGACTTGTATATCATTGGTGTTGATAACACGATGTGAATACACAGAAGGTTGAGGTGACTGCGGCGGGTTGTAAATGATCCCGTATGAACCGTGTCAGCAACTCGGCCAATGGTTCTTTCCAACTGGTGATTTCAAGTTAACCAAACTGTAGCGGCGGCGACTTGCGCGCCTGCCCATTGATCCATCGAGAACAGACGGCGGTTGATGATAATTTGCCTCCAATTTGAAAGAAAACCGGGCTACCCAAGCTGTGACTTGTTCATACTCAATAAATGGCTCATGCAGACAGGTGCGGCCCGGTATGTTGATGTAGACCAGGCCGCGAGAGATGGACGAAAAAGACGACCGCAACATCAGAGGCGGCACAGATAAATGAATCGGCCACGACCTTGTAAGCCAGTGCGGACGCGGAAAATCGGCACCGGTGTCGTAAACCGGCACGGACGGGCGAGTTTAACGTAGACTGGGTCCGCACAGGCGGCGACTTTGTGCACGTCTATTGAACAGCGACAAAACGCGATCCCGGCAAGTCGATGTAGACCGGGCCGCAAGAGCGGCGACTTGTGTGCGTCCATTCATCATGTAATATGTCTCGGACTATCGCCAGGTGGGATATTATCAACCCGTGCTCCATATCCGTGGTATAAACCACATTTTGTAATGAATAATGATCCTGATCCATTCACAGATGATCCCTTTCAACATGACAGAGGCAGTTTAGGCAGATAGGCAACTCAATATAACCCCTGGCGGCTCAAGAAGGTCGGCGATTCAATTAGCCCCGGCGGCTCAGGTAAACCGGCGACCTGGGGCATAACCACGACGACGGCAGCGTAGCAGAAGGCCGTGGAAGCGAGCAACAAGGCAGGTCAACACAGCGGAGGCGGCGCTCGATGACCCAGTGCTTAGAGCGGCGGGTCCGAGGCAGGTGAAGCGAGCAGAAGCTCTCTGGAGGAATCCCGACGCCGATGTACGGGCGTGGACCAGCTTCGGCAGCACACGTTGGCATGAAAATATAGCCCGGTTCAACCATAGCATCTCGTGCTTCTTCAGTCCACTCACCGTCCAATTACCCTTTAAATGCTTCAATAAGAAAATCCATGCAATATCCATCATGACTGTCGGGCAACACCGATGGTACTTTGCTTCGTAATCCATTTTTCTCCATTAGTAACTGGATGCATTGCTCTTTATACGTGTCATAAAATTCTCTCTGAACAATTGATCTTCCACGTCAAGACTGTGAGTAATTTAGGGACAGTCCATACTCCACTTGGAGATCACAAACCATATCTCTTGGCCTAAAATACGGGCCATCACGTAGCTTTTCCTTAATAATATTAACAACCCATCGCTGTGTCCCCAAATGATGACCTTTCATAGTTTCTGCTTCACAGGTGTGTTTCAGACAGGCCCGCCGGTTCGGCGTACAGTGACCCAACGTGATTCGAGAGCAGGGGCAGGGGCGCAAGGCCAGCGATGTGCATCCTCCGCGGAGGCGTGCGGGGAACGGCCTCAACGGCTGGTCAACCACTTGGCGGCGGCGGCACACGGTGGACGCGGGCAGCTCAAGGTCGGAACGTGGTGTGCCAACAGCGGCTCATAGCGGACGCACCCGACCATGGCAGAGGCGAGAGACCTTGGTAAAGGCTCTCTAACACGGCGCGGCAGAGGAGGCGCTCAGAGGCGGAGGACCTGGCTGGGCGAGTCGATTCCATTGCGGCAGAGAACAGCGGCTCTCCGTTGGCGGCGACTCACGGCAAGGGCGGCTCTCGCAGCAAGGGAGAGGCGCAAGGACGGGATCCGACGGCGACTTAAAGTGAGGTCGGGGCGACTCAATCCGGCGCAGCAGCGGGCGGAAGACAGGCGTGGCCGGCGAAAGGCGCGGACAGCGAACGACGACTCAAGGCTGGCTCACGCGGCGGCGTAGGGCGCTGCGAGGGTGACCCGGTGAGGCAGGACCCGGCTCAAGGCCGCGCCGGTCAAGGCAGGTTGCAGTCGGCGCGGACGGGGCAGTGCCAGCGCGAGACAAGCTGGCAGTGATGACGCTGGTGAGGCGGGCCACGGTCAGGCGGCAGCAGGAGGCGGGTCAGGGCGATGTATCCAGCAGCGGAGCTCGCCTCCGTCTCCACTTCCGGGTCGCGGCCGGTCCGATGGATCCACGTCTGTGTTCCCTTCCGGGTAGTGGCCTGGTTTCCTATTTTGACTTTTCTTCCATCTAAATCTTGCTAGCCCATCGAACGTGGCTCTGGCTATTGAGAAATAGTAGACAATCCTAGTCTTTTGCTTGATATGTCCAGTAGTACCTGTTTGATTGATACGTGTCTGCTTGTATAGAAGCACTTGCCAATTGATTTGTAATCTCCCGTTGTGATGTTAGGGAATAGCAGCGGGAAAGCGAGGTGGAGGCGGTCGCGGTCTGGTAGCCAGGCGTGGCGCATAGGCAACAGCTCAATGCGAGGTCGTCCGAGTCGTTTTTTGTTTGACTTGTCGTCCACGCACAAAGTAGCAGTAGGATCTACAATCGGATTCGACGGATCGCTTTGCCTCAGCGATGCGCAGATAAAACACCAAACCCTCGTATCCTTCAAATCCCATCGGCTGTTCTCTTGATCTTGAATCTCAAATATGCCGTTTGACTGTCCGTCGACGATGTAAACTTCTGCGCCGATTCTTCTCCATCCAGCAAATCACGAACTTCTCAATCCCTGAAGAAATCCCTCCAAGATCTCAACACCACCGTGCGCAGGCCCCACGGTGGGCGCCAACTGTCGTGGATTTGTCACGGCAGATGTCCTTAGTGTCAGGACTTAGTCGCGAGGCCAACGCATCCATGTGGTAGCTTGAGAGGGGTTGAGTGGGACGAGAGACGCAGGGCGGATCAACACGCAAGACAAGGGTTTAGACAGCTTCGGGCCCCGGGAAACATCATCCGGTAAAAACCCTACATGCTGTTTGAGGCTAGGTCTCATTATCATCCCGAGGGAGACGCCGTAAACCGGCTCTTGTGTCTAGCCCTAGAGATTATTGATTGTAGCTTCTAACTTGTACCCCTCTCCCTTTGGAGAGCCCCTGCCCCTCCTTATATATGTTGAAGGGGCGGTTTACATGTGGAGTCCTATTAGGATTAGGACTAGTCTATCTCTAATACAAACCGGATACAAGTCCTGGCTTTAACTCCTTGTAAGGCAAATATTCCTTTCCTCTTAAACCGGCCCACAATAGTTGAACCGGCCTTCATGAACCGCCAGACGGGCCACCGGGTCTTGTCGCTCCTTTGACCCGCCCGTCGGGTTACCAGTGAGTTACAATGTCCCGACGGGTCGTTGGTAAACCGCCAGGTCTGGGCGGGTCACCAGACGAATATTGCCAAGTCCGGCCGGTTTAACTTCCGGCCGGTTTACACCGCGGGGTATATCCCCGACAGTTCTGGTCCTAACCCGACGGCTGTGGTAACGGCGAAGATCCTGCTGGTAAATCGCTGAACGGGCAGCTGCCAAGTCACGCTCCTCATCCAACAAGTCAAGAGCGTTCTGCCGTGCCTGCTCATTGTCCGCTTCAACATATGCTGCCACGCGAGGTGAGTCATGTCGTATATCACTTGGGAGAACCGCCTCTGCTCCATAGACCATAAAAAACGGCGTAAACCCCGTGGATCTGTTAGGCGTGGTGTTGATGCTCCATAACACAGACGGTAGCTCCTCCACCCAACAACCCGGCGTCCTTTGCAAAGGGACCAGAAGCCGGGGTTTGATACCTCTCAAGATCTCTTGGTTCGCTCGTTCTGCCTGACCATTAGACTGTGGGTGCGCTACCGAAGAAACATCAAGTCGTATATGCTCCCGTGCACAGAACTCTTTCATGGCCCCCTTGGATAAATTGGTACCATTATCTGTGATGATGCTGTGTGGAAATCCAAACCGGAAGATCACCTTCTTTATAAACTGAACCGCCGTGGCAGCATCACACTTACTGACAGGTTCTGCCTCCACCCACTTTGTAAATTTGTCAACCGCCACCAGTAGGTGGGTCTTCTTATCTTTGGAACGTTTAAAAGGCCCAACCATATCAAGCCCCCAAGTCGCAAACGGCCAAGTGATTGGAATCATCCTCAATTCTTGAGCCGGTATGTGTGCTCGCCTGGAAAATTTCTGGCACCCATCACATAACCTGACCAGGTCTTCTGCATCCGCATGAGCAGTTAACCAGTAGAAACCGTGACGGAACGCTTTAGCCACTAATGATTTTGAACCGGCGTGGTGGCCGCAATCCCCTTCATGTATTTCTCGTAATATCTCGCACCCCTCCTTAGGGGATACGCACCGTTGCAGCGCTCCTGACACGCTGCGATGATGTAACTCTCCTTTGAAAATGGTCATAGACTTGGACCGTCGTACTATCTGTCGAGCCAAGCTTTCATCTTCTGGCAACTCACCCCGGTTCATATATGCCAGATAAGGGAGCGTCCAATCCGGGGTGATGTGAAGAGCCGCCACCAATTGAGCCTCCGGATCAGGAACAGCCAACTCCAGCTCACCGGGCAGCTGTACCGATGGGTGGTACAATACGTCCAAGAAAACATTGGGTGGGACCGGTTTACGCTGAGAGCCCAAGCGGCTTAAAGCGTCCGCCGCCTCATTCTTTCTGCGGTCCACATGGTCCACTTGATAGCCTTTGAAATGCCCGGCCACCATATCTACTTCACGGCGGTACGCAGCCATGAGCGGGTCCTTAGAATCCCAGGTGCCAGATACCTGCTGAGCCACCAGATCCGAATCACCAAAGCACCTAACTCTGCTCAGATTCATCTCTTTAGCCATCCGAAGACCATGAAGCAAAGCTTCATACTCAGCCGCATTATTTGTACAGGGGAACATTAAACGGAGGACATAGCAAAACTTATCTCCTCGTGGGGAAGTTAAAACGACTCCAGCCCCCGAGCCTTCCAATTGCCTTGACCCGTCAAAATGAACGGTCCAATAGGTGTTATCTGGCTTCTCCTCAGGCGCTTGTAACTCTGTCCAATCGTTTATGAAATCGACAAGTGCCTGTGATTTTATGGCCGTCCGGGGTACGTACCTTAAATCGTGCGGCCCGAGCTCGATAGCCCACTTGGCAATCCGACCGGTCGCCTCCCGGTTCTGTATAATGTCACCCAAAGGAGCAGAACTGACCACCGTGATGGGGTGTCCTTGAAAATATTGCCTCAGCTTCCGGCTTGCCATAAAAACACCATATACCAGCTTCTGCCAATGCGGATACCTCTGTTTGGACTCGATAAGTACTTCACTGATATAGTAAACCGGTCGCTGAACCGGATGTTCCTTTCCAGCCTCCTTTCGTTCTACCACCATCGCCACACTAACCGCTCTGGCATTCGCAGCAACATATAACAGGAGTGGCTCTTTATCTACAGGGGCTGCCAAAACTGGCGGATTGACTAGCTGTCGCTTCAAGTCCTCAAACGCTTTATCAGCCTCTGCACTCCAGACAAATTGATCCGTCTTCTTGAGCATTTGATACAAAGGGATCGCCTTTTCACCGAGGCGGCTGATGAACCGGCTTAACGCAGCAATCCGTTCGGCCAGGCGCTGAACATCATTGACGCATTCCGGTTTGGCCAGGGAGGTGATGGCTGTGATCTTTTCCGGATTAGCCTCAATTCCTCTATGGGATACTAAAAATCCCAACAACTTGCCTGCAGGCACACCAAAAACACATTTAGCTGGGTTGAGCATCATTTGGTACACTCTCAAGTTATCGAAAGTCTCCTTCAAGTCGTCAACCAGGGTCTCCTTCTTTCGTGACTTGACCACAATATCATCCACATAAGCATGCACGTTACGACCAATCTGCTCGTGGAGGCAATTTTGCACACATCATTGATAAGTAGCCTGCGCACTCTTAAGCCCGAAGGGCATAGACACGTAGCAGAAGGCTCCAAAGGGAGTAATGAACGCTGTCTTCTCCTGGTCCTTAACTGCCATCTTGATCTGATGATAACCCGAATAGGCATCCAAAAAACTCAAACGCTCGCAACCTGCTGTTGCATCAATAATTTGATCAATCCGGGGGAGAGCAAAAGGATCCGCTGGACAAGCTTTGTTCAAGTCTGTGTAATCCACACACATGCGCCAGGTGCCGTTTTTCTTAAGAACCAGCACCGGATTAGCAAGCCATTCGGGATGAAAAACCTCAATAATGAAACCAGCTGCCAGGAGCCTGGCCACTTCCTCACCAATCGCTTTACGTCTTTCTTCGTTAAACCGCCGTAAGAACTGCTTTACCGGCTTATACTTAGGATCCACATTAAGGGTGTGCTCAGCGAGTTGCCTCGGTACACCAGGCATGTCAGACAGCTTCCATGCAAAGATGTCCCGATTCTCACGGATGAACTCGATGAGCGCGCTTTCCTATTTTGGATCCAAGTTTGCACTGATGCTGAACTGCTTGGATGAATCGCCAGGCACGAAGTCAACAAGCTTAGTTTCGGCTGCTGATTTGAACTTCAAGGCCGGATCGTGGTCCGTAGTTGGCTTTTTTAACGAAGTCATATCCTCCGGATCAACCCTGTCCTTGTACTGCCTTAGCTCCTCCGTAGCACAAACCGATTCTGCATAGGTCGCATCTCCTTCCTCGCATTCCAAAGCGATTCGACGGCTGCCATGAACCGTTATAGTGCCCTTGTAACCCGGCATTTTAAGTTGCAGATACATGTAGCAAGGCCGTGCCATAAACTTAGCATAGGCTGGCTGTCCGAACAAAGCGTGGTACGGACTTTGGATTTTAACCACTTCGAACGTCAGCGTCTCTGACCTGAAATCGTGACTATCGCCAAAGACCACTTCAAGGGCTATCTTACCAACCGGATATGCAGACTTGCCAGGCACCACCCCGTGGAACACTGTATTGGTCGGTTTGAGATCCTTATCTACCAGTCCCATACGACGGAAGGTCTCGTAATACAAGATGTTAATGCTGCTCCCTCCGTCCATGAGCACCTTGGTGAGCTTATAACCTCCCACTTGAGGCGCCACCACCAACGCTAGCTGACCCGGATTATAAACCCTGGGAGGGTGATCTTCTCGGCTCCATATGATAGGCTGTTCTGACCAGCGCAGATAGTGAGGTGTGGCCGGTTCAACAGCACTGACTGCTCGCCTCTGAAGCTTTCTATCCCGTTTATCCAGGCTTGTAGTAAAGACATGATACTGTCCACCACTCAACTGTTTCGGGTTGCTCTGATAACCTGTTTGCTGCTGTCCGAAACCACTCTGATTACCTTGATTATTTTGGCTGACCTGTCCGCCCGGATTACCCTGGAACCCCGGACCGGAACTTCCGCCATCGTATCCTGATCCGGAACCTGAACCGCCGCCGGCGCCGTGATCATATTGGAAAGTGTTTGAGGTTTTGAATTCCTTCATAATATAACAATCCTTCCAAAGATGGGCTGCTGGTTCCTCCTTTGTCCCGTGCTTCGGACAGGGCTGGTTTAAGAAAAAGTTCAAACGCTCCGGATTAGGACCGGGATGTGCACGGAAACTTGGCTGTTTCCCCTTACGCCGCTGGCCTTTATCCTGTGCACTTGTGCTGGCCACCAAGTCCATGCTCCTGTCCGGTTTACGCTTACCTCCGCCTCCATTACCTGTCGGTCGATGCTGCTGACCTTTGGTGTTGCTATTCTTCTTTCCCTTCCCTGCCTTGTCATCACCAGAGTCAGGATCCTTGGTACTGTCAGAATCCGCATACTTCACTAAAGCGGTCATGAGCGTTCCTATATCTGTACAATCACGCTTCATCCGGCCCAGCTTTAGCTTCAAAGGGCCAAACCGACAGTTGCTTTCCAACAGCACTACGGCGGTGTCTGCATTGATGCGATCTGACGAATGCAAAACTTCTGATACCCGCCGTACCCAATGGGTAGTTGATTCCCCTTCTTGCTGAACGCAGGCTGCTAGGTCAACTATCGACATTGGCTGTTTGCACGTGTCCTTGAAATTCTTGATAAACCGGGCGCGCAATTGGGCCCATGAACTAATTGAATTAGGCGGTAAGCTCTTTAGCCAAGTCCGGGTCGTTCCTTCTAACATCATAGTAAAATACTTGGCACACGCCGTGTCATCCACATCCAGCATCTCCATAGCCATCTCATAGCTCTCCACCCATGTCTCCGGAGGCTGATCCGCCGTGTAGTTTGGTACCTTGCGGGGGCCTTTGAAGTCTTTGGGCAGGCGTACGTTGCACAGAGCGGGAACAAGGCACGGTACTCCCAAAGAACTGGAAACCACCCCCGGTTCAACTGTAGCTGCTGGGAAGATAGGTGTAAGCTGACGAGCCTGATGCTGCGCTGCTAATCCGGCCTCCCGTGCACGGGTGCGATCCATATCCTCGTGAGCATTGTCGACGCCCGCCGGATTGTTGCCGCGGAGCGCTTCACGCCTGGCGTTACTTGAAACGGCCGGCTCCTCCACGCGCCTACTATAGCTCCCGCTGGGGCGAGGGGTGGAGTGAATCCGATCACGGCTTTGCGAATATGCTTCTTGCTGGGCCAACGCAGTCCTAAGGAGCTCCTTGACCCGGCGTGTCTCTTCATCCTGCGGTGAATCTCCTTCGATCGGAATGGCTTCCAACCGAGCCGCCGCCGCGACGAGGTTATCCATCGGGTTGGAATAATGACCTGACGGTGTTGGCATGGCCGGTGGTGTACCAGTGTTGTGACGAGGCAGGCTTATCATCCGGTGCTGAACCGGGGCGCCGGCTGTCGCCTCCGCACGGTTTACCCCCGGGGTGTTGAAGAGATTTCGAGCGTCGAGGGCGGTGGGCAACCGAGATCGGGATTTTCTCTTCAGGACTTCCTGAGACGCCTTCTGATCCATCATGAGCCTGTAAGCCTGTGCATCTAAAGCGGCGCGCTCCGCCGTCATCCTGATCTCTTCTGCTGCCAGCTCCGCCTTAGCCCGAGTGATCTGCTCTCTCACCTTGGTAATCTCAGCATTGTGAACTTCCTGATCCACCGGGTTGGCTTCCGCCATGAGCGCTGCTAGCGCGTCAAACAGGTCTGACAAAACTTGGGCTGGTGAACCCGTAGGGACTCCTGCCCGCGCAGCCGTTGCCGCTGCCGATCCGGAGATCGCTGCTGCTGCATTTGATGATCGTGGCACCGCCTGCGTTCCAGCCATGAAGATCCCAACCCGATAGGGCAGATCAGAGGGGTCCGGAATACTGTTGCCATCGGAGCCGCCCCCAATCCGATCATCTTGCAGTTGGTAAAGAGATTCGGTTTCCCCGGTTGACGTTTCATCGCCGGAATAGATGGCGGTTTCGTCACCGGATTCGGATCCTTCCTCGTAGCTTCCTCCGTGGATGACTCCCACGAAGGCGCGCTTCCTGGCCGGTTTAGCCAGGGTCGATCTCGTGCGTTGAGCTGTCTCGACAAGGTCGGTGCAGCCGCCCAGCTCGGGGCCCGGTTCACCGATCTTGCCGATGAAAACGTGGATGCCGCCAAAGGGGACCCGGTAGCCGTACTCGATCGAACCGGCGTCGGGGCCCCAGCCTGTGCTGTCGATGTAGAGTTTTCCGCGACGACTCTTAGTCATCCGACCCACAGCGTAACCCTCAAGTCCTTCAAAGCGGCCCTCCAAAAACTTGTAACCATCTCGCGATAGCCCCACGGTGGGCGCCAACTGTCGTGGATTTGTCACGACAGATGTCCTAGCCGAAGGACTTAGTCGTGGAGCCATCGCAACGGGTTAGTTTGAAGGGGTTAGAGCAGACGCAAGGACACGGAGTTTATACTAGTTCGGCCCCTTCAATGAAGGTAAAAGCCTACGTCTAGTTGTGATGGGATTGATGAGTTTCGAGGGCTAGGGAGCGATAAGCTTTGCCTAAACCTCGAGCTGTTGTTTTCTGTCCTCAAACCGCCGTCGGGTCGTCCCCTTATATACACGGGTGACGCCCGTCGGTCTGCAAAGTCCCGACCTCCGGCTCATAAACGTGCCCGGGTCGGTCTCCCTATTCCTAACTTACAATGCAAGTTTCATCTCAGGCCGGTTTACGCCTGTAAACCTCTAAACCGATTATAGGCCTTGGGCCCTTCTATTTCTCCTTGGGCTTCAACATCTCGGGTCCATTGACGAGGATAACCCGGGCCCTGTAGACCGGTTTACCCCAAATATAATATCCCCAACACTTATCTTGCGCATTTTAGGGTATCCACTTTCACTTGTCTATGAACTGTACAAGGGGTCCAAGTTTCCATATCCGAGGAATCCGGCTATTCGAATAGATGATGATAACCCTGCAGGGGTGTACTTCTTCACACACGCTCTCGCCACTTATCGCCCTGTACACGTCATGTACCTCGGCAACCTTCAAGCGGAAGCCGGGCGAGGGAGTCGGCCACGACCTGACTAACCACGCAAGTCTCTAGTCCAGGTTTATCGCCTATTCGGGTTCCATCCGCAAGGAGATCCGGCCGGGGTGTCGCTCACGACCCCAAACGATGTGTACAGGGTTCCAAGCCCACCAAACGGGCGGCGCTTGGTCTACCCGGCCACGGTGCCTAGTCTGTCCCAAGCCCACCTGTACCGGGTGCCACTTGGTAGACTACTAACACTACCTACAAACACCAGAAACTAGTTGCAACTCCTGGACAGAGATCGAGTTGGTTAATAAGCCGAGAGGGGTCGAGTTACCAGAACCCAATGTGTGGTAGTAACTGTTCATGGATCACAAACACAGAACTCAGTTCCTGAGGACGGCTGCAATGAGACAACCCACCATGTACTCCTACATGGCCTCTCACCGCTACCTTTACCAAATCGTGTTCACACACTTAGCTCTCAACAGTAGGACATGTTCACCACATTCCAATTCATTCCCGATGAATCAGACCCGACTCAACTCTAAGCAGTAGCAGGCATGACAACAAGCATGAATGAGTAGCACATCAGGGCTCAAACAACTCCTACTCATGCTAGTGAGTTTCATCTATTTACTGTAGCAATGACAGGTCATGCAGAGGATAAGGGGTTCAACTACCGCAGCATGTAACAGTTGAATCGCTGTTGTCCTAATGCAGTAAAAGAGAGCAGGAGCGAGAGAGTGGGATTGTATCGGAATGAACAAGGGGGTTTTGCTTGCCTGGCACTTCTGAAGATAATATAGCTCTTCATCGGTGTCATCGATCTGATCGTCGAAACAACGTCTACCGAGGGGGACAAATACCGGCAACAGAGAAGGAAAACGCAATCAATGCAATGCAACAATATGATGCATGAATGTGACATGGTAATATGAGTGTGTTGGGCTA
The DNA here is from genome assembly GCA_032464435.1 of Aegilops umbellulata. Taxonomy (NCBI): domain Eukaryota; kingdom Viridiplantae; phylum Streptophyta; class Magnoliopsida; order Poales; family Poaceae; genus Aegilops; species Aegilops umbellulata. Next base: position 326,622,572 of record CP136056.1, on the reverse strand, counting down.
ATGCAACTACAACAGATTGAAATGAGTCCATTTGAACCAAAGATTCAAATGCAACCCATTTTATGAAGTCATTTTAGTGCACTAACTTGTTTCACCTAAACAGCAAGGTTATTGTGTTCTAACATGCATGAAACCAGTACAAATGGATAGATTGGATTTTTCTGATAATTTTTCATATATAAATTATTTCATTTGGAGCTACGGATTAATTTCTATGAATTTTTGAACTTCATACTATTATCTGGAATTTCCTTTATAAGAAAAATTACAGTAATTGAATTAATGCGTCAGCATTGCGTCAGGATGATGTCAGCGGTCAACGGGGCGCTCCAGGTCAAACTGACCAGTGGGTCCTGTCTGTCAGTAGTTAGTTAAGCTAACTAAATTTAGTTAGCGCTAATCCTGGGTTAGTTAGCAGGGCGGGCCCCACCTGTCATAGACCCAGGGGTCAAACTGGGCCCACCCGGTCAACTCAGTCAACAGGGTCAACTCGCCGGCGTTTAGCCGGGGTTGACTCGCCGGCGAGGTGCCGCGGCGGCGGAATGGCTCGAAAATCGCCCACAGGGCACGGATTGCGACGTGGTTGGGTTCTATGGCGAGCTGGGGCTCGTGCGCATCCAGCGGTGGCAGTGGGAGGGCGTGAGGTGGCCGGAATCTCGCCGGCAGTGAGGTTTGGCGGCGGCAGAGCCACGGGCTCGACCGGGTGCGGGGTTTCAGTGCAAGCTAGAGCAAACGGTGCGGCAAGTTCGCTTCCCGGGGACGCGGTGAGCATGTTGGTGCTGCTTAGGAGAGCGGGGGAGGTCGGGAGCGCAGGGCTGGCCGGCCATGGCGGCGGCGGCGCTCGGGAGCTTGCGGGGGAGCGGCTAGAGGGCGAGCGCAAAAAAGGGAGGAGGGGGAAAAGACTGCAGGTCTCACAACGGATCTTCTGGTGCGGACGGCGAGCTCGGGGACGTCCTGGCGGCGCCGAATCGACCGGAGACGGCTCGGGTGCCCGAGGTTGAAGACGAGGGCGAAGACGGTGTTCGGTGGCGTTTGGAGTCGCGTGGGCCAGCGGAGAGGTCCAGGGCGACGAGGCAGAGCTCTTGAGCTAGTCAGGGGAGCGAGGGGGAGGCGGTGGCCGCGGTGGTGGCGAACGGCGGCGACGAACCCGTTCGGGTAGGATGGGGAACAGCGAGGGAGAGAGCAGGGGGGGAGCGAGAGAGTTCCAGGGGTGGCGTGGCCTTGCGGAAGACGTCCAGGGGGAGGAGGAGGCAGCCAGGCAGGGAGGAGGTGGCCGGCGTGTGGCAACGCGCGCCGGGCACGCGCCCCTGCCTACTGGCGCGAGGAGGAAGGCGACAGGGAGCCAGGCGGTGGTGGGCTGGGCCAAAACAGGAGCTGGGCCGGTGGCTTTTCCAGGTGAGCACTCTCTCTGCTTTCTGTTTATATTTTCTATTTCTGTTATTTTGTTTTGATTTAGTTTGGAAACTAAACCATTTTAAAACTTTCTGTAAATTTTATGTGAGCTCAGAGAGCTAGTCCAAGGTCACATGCAAACTTACAAAATATTTGAACATTATTTCTTATATAACAGAAATAATTCCAACCCAAATATATTATTGATTTAAATCAAAGGCCCAAAATAAATTATTCCTGTGACTCCAAAAATATTGGTTGGGATTTCAACTCATGCCAATATTTTCACAGAATAACGGGAACATTTTCTTGGACTCATTTGATGAGATTTAAATGTTGGTTATTTTAAAAGGATTTCTGAGGCATTGAAAAATTCCTCAATTCAGATTTTAATTGAATTTAAACATGATGCAGCAACCAGGCTAGTCCAAGGCCAGGGTAAAGCCAGGGATGTGACAACTCACCCCCACTAAACAAGAATCTCGTCCCGAGATTCAAGACATGAGGTAAGAAGAAAGGAGGTGACAAACTATCACGGTCTTCTCGATCCAATTGCCCTTCTCGAACATGTTGATTCATTCCATCATCTTGGTCTTGACATCTTTGCCTCCGAGATCTGCACTCGACACGACAACAGAAGAGAGGGAAACCCTACAGGATTTGATCTTCTTGAAGATCGAGCAACTCAAGATCAGTTCATGGAGTGAGACGTAAGAACATCTCTTGAGTTGAGACACAAATCACACATTAGGAATGATGGAAAATAAACGGATGACTAAGGTTCAAATTGGTAGGCAACCATTCCACGCTTAAGTAAAATGGTGCATGGTTTCAAAGTAGCAAGAAGATGATTGTCATGATTCCATAATGGAACACCTTAGGAAAAGTAACTCATGGAACCATTACCTTAAGTGGCAAAAAGAATTACTTTTGATTCAAAGATCATTGAAACTCTTCATACCAGCTTAAGCAATTTACGAGCAATCGTTTGATGGAGTTCGAGAGAACGACACACTCGGTCTAGAATGGATGATGTGAACTACCTTGATGAAGACAACGCAAGGGATCATTTTGCTTGCGCGTGCTCTCAAGAACTTGAGCATTTCCATATTCATCAGGGTTTTACCAACATCCATGCCGAGGATTCTGGCGACACATCATACTACCATGATGAATAGTGATGGACGATGCAGATGCAAAGGAAGGCAACACCTTCTCTGATTTTTACCATAGCAATGCCAAGGAAACAAAATCTGGATGATCGCCCGAGACATTTAGCACCCCGCTTCTAATGTTCTCCTTGATGGGCTAGAGTAATCCATTCATAGATATGGTTTGATATCTAGAACATCAAGTAAAAGGTCAGACTTCGGGAACACAATAAATCCATAAGGAACAACTATTGGAATAAATTCTACGAGATCCTTATGGGGAGGTGGCCAACTTTATCAATCAAGATACTACAATAATAAGTCTTCCAGTTGGGTGTGTTGGCCACAACATCCACTTTACTGGGTTACAGAGAGACCAATATTATAGTTCTTGAGAAACGTTCCAACCATCATATCTGCCTGAGATTCAGATCTGGTTGGTGTCAGGATATTCCAGACTCATCAAGTCTAGAAAGAAAAATGAAAGTTTGCAACACAATTTGACGAGATGACGTTGCGAGATTCTCGGGAAATGAACTATGATAGCAAGCTCCAAAACATGAGCTGGTTCTGCTACAAACCTGTGAACACGCTATCCAAGACAAGCATGACCACGTAGCAGTCTTATAATAAAACACTACCGAGTTCTAGTTGGGAACCATCATCGAGGATATCGAAGTCCTTGCATAAGTCTAGCTCTTAAGAAGAAACTTCTTTTCCTTCAACAAATCAATCAGTGGCTTGGTGTGCTAGGGATTCATGTAGAATGAAGGTTGCAAGTCTCCAGACCACAGAATACTTCACACGTATGCATGACTGACTTGGGATGATTCCAGGGGAAGCAAAACAAGCTTTCTCGAATTCACGGCGACAACTTTCATCAAATTCACGTGAATTAAAGGAAGTCACTTCTTTCATCCAAACATATTCTTCATGAGCGGGGCACGAAGATAATGCTTACAGAAGTTTTCCAACACTAGGTTGATGTTCAACATGAATCATTGGGGGAGACAAAATGCTGCTGATGGGCTCAACAGCAACTCATCGGAATTTCCATATCACTGGACTTCCACCATCATGTGAACACGGTGATAGTATTGGTCAGACCAAAAGATGTAATGGTGTCTACTCGAGGGATCAACCACGAGTAAGACAACATTACGAACATCGTTGGTTCTGGTTTGACTTGACGATAGCCCATACTCAAGTCAAAGTTTTGTCAAGGCAATAGGTCCAACAATTGACCACAGGGACCAATCAATGAAGATATCATCTTTCTTCAACACACACACACACAAGGATATCCCTTAGTGATGAACTAAGTGGATTAAGCTTTTATCTTCCAACTCTCCAAATTGTTGTCTAGCTCAACTAACTAGCTCAGGGTATCCAACACAGATTCTTGGAGAAAGGGTGGTTCACAAGAAACCAACTTGATCACGAGCTCAACATAACGGTCAGGGGACAACCTGGTAATACTTCCGAGAAGATATTCGGAAAATCACGAACCACTGATATGTCACTAAGCTCGAGAAGATTCTTGCTTTTCAGGGCAAGAAGATATGATCAAATGAGCAAGGGATTCAATCCTAACTCAAAGATCGAAGAGTGCACCAGGAATAAGGACAAGATAGCACGATCAATCTTAGGATGATGATTTTAATAAACAACACGCTAAGAATGGGAATACTGTCCATTTACTACCAAGCAATACAGTGCTAGGAATATTGATTTGACACATCATGGTTCACTTGTCGGTATTCCAGTTTCAATAACACGGAGCCGAGGAGCGAATGATGATGGCGAGAAGTATCACTGCGTCAAGAATTCATAAGAGGTGGTGCAATTCTCATGACACTCTTGACCTAAAGATGGTAACACTCCAAGATAGAACAGAACAAGAGCTGGAATTGCAATTTGATCTGTGGAGTACAACTACTTTGACCCAATCCTGGATATGGATGAGGTACTGGAGTTTGTTTCTCCCAGTCATTCCGGAGTAGAATTGACCGACGGACCTCAAGAGTAAAAGGCAACGACGAACATGAATGCACACCTACTCTTGACTATCAACTGATAGACTAAGGGCGAAATAACACTGAAGAGGGACAACTCAAGGAACATATGATTTTCTGAGTTGTGGATGCATGGATTGGTATGTCGAACGAGTTCAACATACTTCTTCCGGACAACCCATGCAGAAAGGTAGAACTGGCAGAGTCACAAGGTAAAACGAGTTCAACATACTTCTTCCGGACTCCCGTTTCGAGTTACTACTCTTAGCAACTGAACTAGTAGCAAATACTGAGGGGTTGCTATGAACACTAGTAAAGTACACATCAATAACATGTATATCAAATATACCTTTGTTCACTTTGCCATCCTTCTTATCCGCCAAATATTTGGGGTAGTTCCGCTTCCAGTGACCAGTCCCTTTGCAGTAGAAGCACTTAGTCTCAGGCTTAGGTCCAGACTTGGGCTTCTTCACTTGAGCAGCAACTTGCTTGCTGTTCTTCTTGAAGTTCCCCTTTCTTCCCTTTGCCTTTTCTTGAAACTAGTGGTCTTGTTAACCATCAACACTTGATGTTTTTCTTGATTTCTACCTTCGTCGATTGCAGCATCACGAAGAGCTTGGGAATTGTTTCCGTTATCCCTTGCATATTATAGTTCATCACGAAATTCTACTAACTTGGTGATGTTGACTAGAGAATTTTGTCAATCACTATCTTATATGGAAGAGTAACTCCCACTTGATTCAAGCGATTGTAGTACCCAGACAATCTGAGCACATGCTCACTAGTTGAGCGATTCTCCTCCATCTTTTAGCTATAGAACTTGTTGGAGACTTCATATCTCTCAACTCAGGTATTTGCTTGAAATATTAACTTCAACTACTGGAACATCTCATATGGTCCATGACGTTCAAAACGTCTTTGAAGTCCCGATTCTAAGCCGTTAAGCATGGTGCACTAAACTATCAAGTAGTCATCATATTGAGCTAGCCAAACGTTCATAACGTCTGTATCTGCTCCTGCCATAGGTCTGTCACCTAGCAGTGCATCAAGGACATAATTCTTCTGTGCAGCAATGAGGATAAACCTCAGATCACGGATCCAATCCGCATCAGTGCTACTAACATCTTTCAATACAGTTTTCTCTAGGAACATATCAAAATAAACACAGGGAAGCAACAACGCGAGCTATTGATCTACAACATAGATATGCTAATACTACCAGGACTAAGTTCATGATAAATTTAAGTTCAATTTAATCATATTACTTAAGAACTCCCACTTAGATAGACATCCCTCTAATCCTCTAAGTGATCACGTGATCCAAATCAACTAAACCATGTCCGATCATCACGTGAGATGGAGTAGTTTCAATGGTGAACATCACTATGTTGATCATATCTACTATATGATTCACGCTCAACCTTTCGGTCTCAGTGTTCCGAGGCCATATCTGTTATATGCTAGGCTCGTCAACTTTAACCTGAGTATTCCGCGTGTGCAACTGTTTTGCACCCGTTGTATTTGAACGTAGAGCCTATCACACCCGATCATCACGTGGTGTCTCAGCACGAAGAACTTTCGCAACGGTGCATACTCAAGGAGAACACTTATACCTTGATAATTTAGTGAGAGATCATCTTATAAAGCTGCCACCGAACTAAGCAAAATAAGATGTATAAAAGATAAACATCACATGCAATCATAATATGTGACATGATATGGCCATCATCATCTTGTGCCATTGATCTCCATCACCAAAGCATCGTCATGATTTCCATCGTCACCGGCATGACACCATGATCTCCATCATCTTGATCTATATCAATGTGTCGTCACATAGTCGTCTCGCCAATTATTGCTCTTGCAACTATTGCTATCGCATAGCGATAAAGTAAAGCAATTATTTGGGGCTTGCATCTTATGCAATAGAGAGAACCATAAGGCTTTTGCCAGTTGCCGATAACTTCAACAAAACATGATCATCTCATACAACAACTTATATCTCATCACGTCTTGACCATATCATATCACAACATGCCCTGCAAAAGCAAGTTAGACATCCTCTACTTTGTTGTTGCAAGTTTTACGTGGCTGCTACTGGGTTTAGCAAGAACCGTTCTTACCTACGCATCAAAACCACAATGATAGTTTGTCAAGTTGGTGTTGTTTTAACCTTCGCAAGGACCGGGCGTAGCCACACTCGGTTCAACTAAAGTTGGAGAAACTGACACCCGCTATCACCTGTGTGCATAGCACGGCGGTAAAACCAGTCTCGCGTAAGCGTACGCATAATGTCGGTCCGGGCCGCTTCATCCAACAATACCGCCGAACCAAAGTATGACATGCTGGTAAGCAGTATGACCTATATCGCCCACAACTCACTTGTGTTCTACTCGTGCATATAACATCAACACATAAAACCTGGCTCGGATGCCACTGTTGGGGAACGTAGTAATTTCAAAAAAATTCCTACGCACACGCAAGATCATGGTGATGCATAGCAACGAGAGGGGAGAGTGTTGTCTACGTACCCTCGTAGACCGATAGCGGAAGCGTTATGACAACGCGGTTGATGTAGTCGTACGTCTTCACGATCCGACCGATCCAAGTACCGAACGCACGGCACCTCCGAGTTCTGCACACGTTCAGCTCGATGACGTCCCTCGAACTCCTATCCAGCCGAGCTTTGAGGGAGAGTTCCGTCAGCACGACGGCGTGGTGACGATCTTGATGTTCTACTGTCGCAGGGCTTCACCTAAGCACCGCTACAATATGACCGAGGTGGAATATGGTGGAGGGGGCACCGCACACGGCTAAGGAACGTTCACGAAGATCAACTTGTGTGTTCTAGGGTGCCCCCCTGCCCCCGTATATAAAGGAGCAAGGGGGGAGGCCGGCCGGCCCTGGGGCGCGCCAAGGAGGAGGGGGAGTCCTCCTCCTAGTGGGAGTAGGACTCCCCTTTCCTAGTCCAACTAGGAAGAGAGAGGGGGAAGGAAAGAGAGGGAGAGGGAGAGGGAAAGAGGCCCCCCCCTCCCTAGTCCAATTCGGATTCCCCATGGGGGGGGCACCTCCTGGGCTGCTGCCCTCTCTCTCCCCTCAGGCCCACTAAGGCCCAATACTTCCCCCGGGGGTTCCGGTAACCCCTCCGGCACTCCGGTTTTCTCTGAAATCACCCGGAACATTTCCGGTGTCCGAATATAGTCGTCCAATATATCGATCTTTATGTCTCGACCATTTCGAGACTCCTCGTCATGTCCGTGATCACATCCGGGACTCCGAACAACCTTCGGTACATCAAACCATAAACTCATAATAAAACTGTCATCGTAACGTTAAGCGTGCGGACCCTACGGGTTCGAGAACTATGTAGACATGACCTAGAACTATTCTCGGTCAATAACCAATAGCGGAACCTGGATGCTCATATTGGCTCCCACACATTCTACGAAGATCTTTATCGGTCACACCGCATAACAACATACGTTGTTCCCTTTGTCATCGGTATGTTACTTGCATGAGATTCGATCGTCGGTATCTAATACCTAGTTCAATCTCATTACCGGCAAGTCTCTTTACTAGTTTCGTAATACATCATCCCGCAACTAACTCATTAGTTGCAATGCTTGCAAGGCTTAAGTGATGTGCATTACTGAGAGGGCCCAGAGATACCTCTCCGACACTTAGAGTGACAAATCCTAATCTCGAAATACGCCAACCCAACAAGTACCTTTGGAGACACCTGTAGAGCACCTTTATAATCACCCAGTTACGTTGTGACGTTTGGTAGCACACAAAGTGTTCCTCTGGTAAACGGGAGTTGCATAATCTTATAGTCATAGGAACATGTATAAGTCATGAAGAAAGCAATAGCAACAAACTAAACGATCAAGTGCTAAGCTAACGGAATGGGTCAAGTCAATTAGATCATTCACCTAATGATGTGATCACATTAATCAAATAACAACTCTTTGTCTATGGTTAGGAAACTTAACCATCTTTGATCAACGAGCTAGTCAAGTAGAGGCATACTAGTGACACTCTGTTTGTCTATGTATTCACACATGTATTATGTTTCCGGTTAATACAATTCTAGCATGAATAATAAACATTTATCATGAAATAAGGAAATAAATAATTACTTTATTATTGCCTCTAGGGCATATTTCCTTCACAGGCCTACTATGCACTAAGAGTCTCAATACAAAAATTATATGAGCAAAGTTAATATATCGTAATATTGGCATGTGGATAAAATATATTGGATTTATAAACTCCATCTGTTTAAACAATTTTAACTACTGCCAATATTGGTATTGATCGCAGGGAAATGAATCTTCTATTGTATATTCGATGAGTCTTAACATGTAGTAGTCGTGTAACTGATTTGTATCTTCGTAGGTTTTTAGGTTTATGAGTTTTTCCGACAATTTTATTTTTAGCCACATTTTGGACTTTGACAACTTGCCACAAAATACATAATTTTTCCATCAGATCAAGATAGCAAAGCATGTGTGTTTCAAGGTTTTCCTGTTTAAATTACATTATGCTTATTCTTTTAGTGTTTGGGTAGATAACAACACACCCCACAAAAAAAGATAACAATACTGATGTTTACTTATTTTTCTTTGTAAGATAAACATGATTCTTAATACTGAGTTGATTCTTCTATTTTCAGAGCAAATAATAATTTGCAACCGATCTTGTTTATTAATTTTATAAGCTTTACAACTTCTGCATGTTATGAGAAGATTGTGGATAATATGCTTTTAGTCTTCAATTTAGCTTAGCCACCTCCGTTCTGATGCGGACCAATCTTGCCACGCCCCAACCTCTCCCTCCCAACCTCGTCGTGCCCCCCCCCCCCACATAACGGACTTTGACTCAAAGAAGAGTCCCCTATGATGTGCGTCTTTGAGTCATGTCCGATTAGGAGATCTTCAGGGGTCCAGACATTGCCACCATAGAAAGGAACCACTCGACCGGAGCCAAATACCACCGCAGCACAGGTTCGTTCCTCCCTCAATTTTCTTTCACATCAGACCAAATTGATAATCGAGGAGAGGGAGAGATGGCGTCGCCAGTGAGTGGATACAAGGGTGCCGCTACCGCATGGCTGAAGACGGGGAGGCAGTCGAAGGGATGAGCTCCTGCTTTTAGGGGAGAGAGCACATGGCAAGCTGGGCGCTGCTGCTTGAGGGAGAGAGATAGGCAAGGAAGAGAGCAGAGAGATGAGGGATAGAGAGAGCAGAGAGAGAGAGGGCGCTGATTGCTGCAAATTTAGATAGATGTATGGTGCTTCTTGGATAATGTATGTTGCTACTGATTGATGCACATTTAGACAGAGAACAGAGATGTAGCTTGCTACACTCCCATCGATCAATCTATATCTAATAATAAATAGTACCCAATTCACATCCAGAAAATTTGCATCTGTCATCAAGGAAAAAGACATCCCTAAGCCCTTTGGGTTCTAATTGCAAGGTTAAATAATTTTGTGTATTCTAACTCTTATTCCAGAAAATTTGCATCTGTCATCAAGGAAAAAGACATCCCTAAGCCCTTTGGGTTCTAATTGCAAGGTTAAATAATTTTGTGTATTCTAACTCTTATGTGGCTCATCGTGTCCGCAAGTTTCCGACATACCTCTATACAATCTCGCCGTTCTACCAACTCCGCAGGCCACCCGTACTCCATACGCTGTCATACAATCTCGGCATTCTACCAACATCGCTGGACCATCGTGCTCCAGCAGAGGTACGCCTATCTCATGCCAATCGAAAGACGGTTATGTCATTTTGGAACAAATATTTTAATTGTTTTCTACTTCATTGTTATGTACAAACATGTTGTGTCACATGCTTTACGACGTGTCAGAGGGCTTCCATGAGCTGTAGGGATTTGGTGGTGTTGATGGTCAGCGGGTGATGTTTCAGCACAAGTGGTAAACACATCATCCATGTATTATTGTTTTTCTTCCGTTGCAACGCACGGGCCCTTTTGCTAGTCTTTCTTTAATAATAAAGTACGGATTGATTCTGTGGGTTCACCGTCACAATACGCTTCTTCTCGTGAATTTACGCTTTCAGTTTTTTCATCTATATTATTTTCGCTATATGATGTGGTACTAATTCGGGGAAACTCTTTGTACAGTTTCGGCCCAAAGAAAGCAGCCCACCTCGTCGCGAACCTGGCCCAGGAAGGAGGCCCACCCCACCACGGAACAGGCTCTAATGGGAGGCAAAACCAATTTTATTTTTTGCTGTGTAAGGGATCGAACTCCCAACCTCGCCACCAAACTCAAAGGCGACTACAACCTGAACTAGGTTATGCTTGTCTACAAAATATGATTCTTTTACTAATTAACAGTAACCTAAAATGGTTGGTGCCTATTCGAGAGAACTGAAAAGACGCGGCTCTACATGAAAGATTGAGGGTGAGGTGTGGACGATGTTGTTGTGTGGAAACGGAAGGGATTTATCTACACCGTGGTGACAACAGGAAAGATTGTGCATCAATAAAGGAAGGACATGCGCATATGGAAATGAAGGAATTTAATTCCGTGCATAGGAAAGATTGAGCCGGACGCGGATTTTTGGAACATGGTGCCACGCGAGGATGAAATCCGAGCAGTCCATCTGTGCTCTAAGATTAGCACTTAATATAGCGAATTAATGAATACCAAAATTATACGGCGGGTTAATTGGACGGATACATGTCTGTGATACTCGAAGTACGTGGTTGAGCTAGGCATCTTAAATGGGTTGATGGGCTAGGCATCAATTTTAATGGTGTTGTGTTAATGCAACGCAGGCCATTTAAAACGTTGGTTGACGTTTGAACGTGTCTATCTGGAACTTGTACACCTTGAGTGACACTTAAAACAAGTGTGGGCCTGTCATTTTTGTTGATGGTTTGTTTTGCCAAGTTCAGTTTGTGTGGGGTGTACTGGGGTACCAATTCATTAGAGCCATGTGTATCAATTCATCTGAGCAATGCATATATTAATACTGCATTATTACCTATGTGTTGACAATGTTGACTCAGCTAATCTATCACTTGCTATTCACGTAGCATGCACTTGCTCAACTGTTTTTTGTTGTTTGACACTGTTCGCACAGAACACTAGCTTCATATGTTCACCAGCTTCTTGGTCCTCGGTGAGTTAGTGGTGTACGTGCATGTGACTGTTGTCCAGGCCTTGAATGCCATCAATTTAGATGTATACGCGTTCAATCAATGGTGCGTTTAAATTCTGCCAGGCATTGATTATGCGTGTTAAAGATGTATTAATACTCCCTCCTGAGTGTGAACGGTAGCATGGATTAGAGAGCACACATGCTTTGCTTATAATTTGTGGAGAAATTTAATATTTTAGTATGCATAAACAGTAACTCACACTGACATCAAATATTTATAATTAACTTGCAGGGAAATATTACATTTAGGCGAGCGCTGGACAGAATATAGAATGGTAAACTACTAGTATTAGCTAATTATGTTTCCCTAGAAGATACATCTGCACATTTGACTCCAGGAAATGAGCATCAATTTCTGGTGATTAGTGCAAGTAGAGCGACCCTGTCGCTATAGGCGTTGCTCAAGGAGCTAAAGAATTACTATGATCTCTTACTTTGCTTTGGACATGGACTGTAGTATGGACTGTAGTATAGCCACGGCCCTATATCTTCAAAAAAAATCTCAAAAAAGAGCCATCTCCACGGATGAGTTCCACCTAGCTACACATGAACAGAGTGATGAACTTGAGGAGGATGAGTGAGAGAGGATCTGTTTTATTTGGACGGTATAAGGATGGGGAGCAAATGCAGGTGGTGGTGCAGGCTGTCCATTAACTCTTGTAAACAATAACTTGGGAATATAGTGCAGTTATTGTATGGTGGGGCATGCACACTTATTGACCGTGTAATACGTGAACTATACGACATTGACATGATGCCGAGAAACTGATATACGAGGCTCGTTGTACACAAACTGCATGCATCACGCGCCAACGGACGGAGGTGATACCATCCTCGCATGGAACCTGTTAGAGTTGTGTCGAATATTATGTACAAGGTAGGTTACATTTGGACTTGTAGTTGTATTGTGTTTACATAGGATATGGAGTCGTGTCCTAGTAGGACACTTGTATCCTAGGCCTCATATATATAGTGGGGGTAGACACACGATGTAACCTATGCCAACATAATAGCAACGGAACGCAGGGGAAGCCGACGGCATGTGCCGGTGTCCAGGGCGACCGGGTGCGGTATTGTGACGGTGTCACGGGGAGGAGCGCCCATAGTCAAGCCCCGAGGATGTAGCCATATCGGTGAACCTCGTTAACAAATCTCGATGTCGTGCTCGTGTGATTGCTTGATCTTCGGATAATCGACGGTGGCATCGGATTTATTCTAACAAGTGGTATCATGAGCTAGGTTGTTCGGAGGCGGCGAGAGTTGATCTAGAGGAGGCTGAGTGCTGATTTTGTCCGTCACGAGAGGCGGTCGTGTATCAGCTGACACAAAGCGAATTGAGTCGAGGCACCTCGAGACACAAAGCTGACACAAAGCGAATTGAGGCCGAGTTCTCGAAGAGGATCGGACAGCAGCAGACGGCGGCGGCGTATGGTGCAAACAGCAGCGGATCGATCGGCACGGTACGTGGAAGCGGCCCGTTTGGGTGCGCGTTTGGTTCAGCGATCGTGCAGCGGCCCTGGCAGGAGGCGCCTGTAGCACGTGTGTGTGGCTGCTGGTCAACGCAGCTGGATCAGGAAGAGACCCGATGGGGCGCACGGTCTGGACGAGGTTCAGGCCGTTGGCAAGCGGTCCATGCGGGGGTTTTCTGCGTTCGAGGGAGCTTGGAGATTGACGATGTTGGAGATTTGTTTGACAAAAAAAATCGACACATGGCAGACCCAATCGGCGGAGAAGGCACCCATTGATACGGATCCATAGTGCTAGGATATGACAAAGCAAATAGCTAGCATCGGGAGGTTTAGCCAAGACAGGGAGCCAAATTTCACGTGAAGACCAACTAGTTGGAATTATTAGTAGTACGCGGTGTTCGTGTACTTGGGGCATCGCGTGGAGAGCTCAGATAATTTTCACAGGGTCAGCTGTATAAAGAAGTATGGCGCCAACGGGTACCAGGTTTGAGGTGGAGAAGTTCACGGAACTGAAAACCTTGGGCTATGGCAGACATGGGTGAAAAATTGTTGGCGCGACAGGGATGCTTGAAGGCGTTGCGAGAAGTCATGTCAGCTAAGATGGAATTATCATGTGATGGATGAAGGTTCACGGAAGAGGATTTGGGAGCCTTGAGCGTGTCGTGCAGCCGGAATAGTTCGGCTGGGTCGGACAAGGCAGTCTGACGGATCGACGCAAGTCGGTTGGTACAGAAGACGGTGGTGGGATCGGCGACGACGACGTAAGAGCGTGATGCTGATGGTGACCGACTTCTGGGCGTGGAAACACGTGGCACAGGCCCCGAGGGTTTGTGTGGCTTCGACAAGACTATGGCGCGTGGTTGATTCAAGGTGGTGTATACACGGAGTTTGAAGTCGACGGGCGCGAGGGTGGACTGATCATCTACCATGGAGTCATGTTGAAGGTGGAGCTGGATTGAGGGGCTACGGCGTAAGTGCACAGAGAGTCGAAGCCTATTCAGCTGGGGAAAAAGCGAGTGACATACAGTTTGGACTGGAGCCCAGTGGTCTGATGGAAGCATGAAACTCGTCATCGGTCGGTGATGATCGGTGGTACTCTGCAGTGGGGGTTGAGTGGTGTGGGTTCGTGACCCTTGAGACTCGACCGGGACAGCGGAGGCTCGACGCGGTAATAGCGGCGAGGCGTGCGGTTAGCACGGGGCATGGAGACGGGCCAGGGCTCTGGTGGTCATACATGTGGTGAGACAACTGCGAATTTGACTCGGGATGACTACAAGCAATGGTGAAATTCCTTCAAGTTTCAGACAGGCGGTCAAGAAAGGAGCGGTGATGTTGAGTTCAGTTGGGAGCACAGACTAGAGTAACAAGGAACTTAATTTTGCTCGAGTGTTGACTGTGGTCAAGAAAAGGAGGGACTACAAGTTGCAGGTGGAGTCATATGGAGTCTTTGGAGTAGCAGCGGTGCTCATGGAATAAGCTCAAGTTCAATGTACATGGAAGTTTGACGCACGAACAAATTCAGGGTGGTGGAGAATATTCGCCAAGGTGGAGTTTGTTAGAGTTGTGTCGAATATTGTGTACAAGGTAGGTTACAGTTGGACTTGTAGTTGTATTGTGTTTACATAGGATATGGAGTCGTGTCCTAGTAGGACACTTGTATCCTAGGCCTTACATATATAGTGGGGGTAGACACACGATGTAACCTATGCCAACATAATAGCAACGGAACGCAGGGGAAGCCGACGGCATGTGCCGGTGTCCAGGGCGACCGGGTGCGGTATTGTGACGGTGTCACGGGGAGGAGCGCCCGTAGTCAAGCCCCGAGGATGTAGCCATATCGGTGAACCTCGTTAACAAATCTCGATGCCGTGCTCGTGTGATTGCTTGATCCTCGGATAATCGACGACGGTGGCATCGGATTTATTCTAACAGAACCATGTCCACTCATGATTTATCGAGATTGAGCCCCCCAATAAAGGAAGAACATCCGTGCGTATGGAAACAAAGGAGAATTTAAACTCATAAACTGTGTTTGATGGTGCACCTGCCAATAGGAAAGATTAAGGCCCCTAATAAAAGAAGGGCATGCACTACACACGCAGGTTGACTAATTAACCCAATAGAGGAAGGGCACCAAAAGGCGTCGGTGCGCCGGCCGAATCGTTCGGCCGGTCGAGCCCCAGCCGTTGGATGTGAGCCGCGCAGCCTTTGGATCTGGTCAAAAAAAACCCTGCCCCAACAGCTTCTTTCTCGCGTGGTCAGGCTAGATCCGCATCTCTCGCTCGGGGGAGCGCGGCGCGGCGCCTCCTGCCCCCTTCGGTGGCCATCCTCGTCGGCAGGCCCCACCCCTCGCCGGCCTTCCTCATCGCCGGTCCTCGTCGCCGGTCCCCACCATCCCCGGCCATCCTCGTCGTCGCCTCGACCCATGCAACAACTCTACCTGCGGCTGCAGCTCTCGACGGTGATGGTTGTAGCTCCGCCGCCACCCTCGTCGTGGATGCTGGCTGCAGGGGATTGCATCGACGACGGCCGCCAGTTAATCAGCGCCGTTTGAGCGGATGTAGCAAAAAACTTCACCGGTAGTAGCAAAAAACAACTACGGTTGCAGCAAAAAAACGTCGTCGTCATTGTCGCGGGGTCGCAGCGGTTGTAGCAAAAACCTTCGACGATAATAACAAAACCCTATTATGGTTGCAACAAATCGCCATTGCCGCCGTCGCGAGGTCGCAGCTCCGCCTTGATCGATGTAGCAAAAACTTCGCCGGTAGTAGCAAAAATTAACTACGGTTGCAGCTTTTCCTTGTTATGCAGTGCCATTAAAGCTTTTCTGTATCTATGGTTGAAGCTTTTTCCAACAGTTGTTGAAGCTATTCTAGGTAACGGTTGCAACACTTGTAGCAAAAACGCGACGCTGGCTGTGTGTTGTAGCAAAACGTGACGTGGTTGTAGCAAAATGCTATGCCAGTTGTAGCAAAATGTTATGCCGGTTGAAGCATGTAGCAAAAAACCGCGACGTTAGATTTGCTAGGACCAGCGCCGCCCTATCCTCGCCGTCCAGCGCGTGCCCGTGGTTGCAGGCTTGCAGCTCTGGTTGCTCCGCCCTGATAGTTCCCATAGCTTCGGCGGCGGCGACTCGGAGCCATAGTTGGGCGGAGGCCATGGCTGAGATCCGAAAGTTGCAGACGGCCATGGCCGTGGGAAGCTAGTGGGGAGCCGGGGATACGAATTAGGGAGGAGGATAGGAGAGGGGCTTGCCGACCATGAAGGAGAGGTGGCGTTGGGCGTCGCGAACACTCGCCGCCGGTGAGAGAGATTCTGGAGGATGCGCCCAGCGTGCGGCAGGTGTGGAGGGCAGGGCCGCGACGGGATGGAGGTAGAAGAAAAGGAGTAAAAGTCGTGCGAGACCCACCGTATACATGTGTCTCGCGCGGGGTGGTTTGTTTCCGAGTCGCGAGAGCCAGCGTGGCGCGCGAGTCCGGCGGAAAGTTCGACCGGTGCACCGGATCGGAACGTTTCCCATAAAGGAAGGACATACATGGTGTTGATTCGCTCTAATTGAGTTTCCCTGTGTGTGTAGCCCCGTAAGGAGAATCAAGCTGCAGTGTGTGCCGCCACTAGCGCGTACTGAGTCCTAATCTTTTCGGTGCTGCTTTTCCATACTGTCAATATTTTTGTTTGTATATCCATTGAAAAAATCTGGTTGATTCACATGTAGTTTTTTTTGCGTGGAATCCGCATGTAGTTTCAATTAAGTGTGGCTCCAACAAACGGGACACACAATACTACAAGCCCGGTTAATGCTGCTACAAGTAATACGCAATGCTGGATGGCTGACCGCATCTTTTTTGTTGTCGCTCTAAGGCGAACCGCATGCTGCAAAGTTGGACCACCATTTTTAGTAGGAATAGTTGCCTTTGTGTCAAATGGGTCTTGCTTCAGCGGACGGACGATGGCCGCACTTGGTCCCATCTCCCGATCCCGCACGACCCTGATGCTCCAGCGATCATGTGCGCCTCCACATATTGTGTCCTGGGCGATGACTCGAGATGTCGTTTCTGGTCGGATCACTGGTTGGAGCGTGAAAGCATACACCACCTCCTCGTCGGCTGCTCTTTCTCGAGCCAGCTCTGGCATGAGCCCCTCTCTTGGTGTCGATGCACATCTGGGCCTCCGCAACTCGACGACTGGTTCCAGGATTGCAGCATGACCTCCTGCGTTGCAGCGCCATCGCCGTCCCGCAAAGGCCTCTCCTGCTTGCTACTTCTTACCGCCCGGCTCCTTTGGAAGCACCGGCACATCATGTTCGACGACGAGGCACCCTCTCTTGAGCGCCTCCTCAACCTCACTATCGGCGAGGCCCGGTTGTACCATATTTGTTGACCACTGTTGTCGTAAAGTCGGATGCCACTATTGCAACAAACTTCTTCGGACTCAACTGCAGCTTACGCCTAGCGACAACCTGTCGGAGGCACAATTGCATATAATTTAGTTGCAGCAACAATAGTTTCAATGATATGTCAATTTCCCCTCCCGTTGCAATGCACAAGCGTATGTGCTAGTCTCTCCCGATGCGACCTCCCCTGCTGCGTCACCGCTCCCCAATGGCCGTGCCGCCCAAGGATTCTCGCCGGGGCATCGCGCAGCCGCACCCTTCCCCTTCATGCGCCCCCCATGCCATCGTTTCTATGGGTGCTCAAATCCATGGCTCTGGCGGCAAGCCGTAGGCCGGATGAGCCAGCAGCGTATAGAGAAGGGGACGGAGGTGGAAGTGGCGGCGGCGGCGGTGGAGGTGGATGGGGACAAATTCGATTACAACATAGAGCATTGTCGCCGCAGGTTCCAGGCCGTCTACCGTGGTGAATCATTCAAGCACGATGCCTAGGGTTCCCCATCGCTATCCTTTGGTTCGCCTCTGGTGTCTACCATGACGTTCCAATCGCCGGAGTCGGAATTCCGCCATCGTAGCAGTCCTTGACTTGGGGCCGTCTCTCATCGATTCCAGCCATTAGAGCACTGCACCAACAAAGGGAACCCGGGAGCAGCTCCTCGCGGAAATCCTCCATCGCATCGAATTTTTTAGTTCTTCTAGAACTTCGGTGAGATTGCTTCTGCACTGTTCGTCACAGGGCGGTGAGTTCGTTCTCGCTGAAACATCTCGGTATATTATGTTTGGCATCATCTTTTTAGCCCCCTACCAATTGTTGTCAAAAGTAGGTGTGGCATTGTCAAAATAGCTTTTGAGGGAATTTTTTTAGAAACAAACTTCTGCGAGGAACAACCATAATCTGTGTGTTAGTAATAAGCTTTGTTCATGTATATTATTGTGCCCAATTTAAAACTGAGTATGATCAGAATGGTTTCATTATGGTTATTATGACTTGTGACTGAAGGACTATGCCATTGTTGCCCCGTAAAGATTGTCGTTGCCGGACTTAGCGAGAGCGATCAGAGATGAGGTCGAGCGAGAGAGAGACGGAGGTAGACGAACGAGAGAGAGAGTCAGTTTTGTGCTGCCACGAACTGCGCAGCGTTTTCTGCTCTTTCCTTTTCTCCTTATCTCTGTTACAAAATTGGAAACGACTAACTACCCCGGCCAGCTCGCTGTGATCCGGATTGGCCGCGCCATCCCGCAACCTCCAGATGCACAAGCGCGCTACGCTGACCGGGCATAACTATAACAGAAAGAATGGAGCGAGATCGTGCATACTGCACGTCCCCATCTACTACGTGCATGCTGCATGGAAGTGTCACACCTGCAGGCATGCAACGTTTATTTTAAGCAGAAAACAAAACTAGCCTATGACGTGAGCTTAGCATGGCTAACATTTCTCCCCCCTAAGCTCAGCGTCCTTTGCTAATTACCTTCACTCCCAGCCTCTGTCGCAGCTCGACGAACTTCACCCGACCCAGTGCTTTTGTCAAGGCATCAACAACCTGATCATCAGTGCCAATGTGATCAATCCGCACCTCCTTTGTTTCAACACAATCTCGGATGAAATGAAACTTGATATCAATATGTTTGCTTCGGTCGTGGTGAACGGGGTTCTTGGCCAGTGCGATTGCAGACTTGTTGTCAATCAGAAGCTTGAATGAGCTTGCTTCTTCTTCTCCTCTCATCTCTGCAAGAAGATGGCTCAACCAAAGACCTTGGCAAGTAGCTGTGGCTGCTGCAACATACTCCGCCTCACATGAGCTGATGGCTACAATCTTTTGCTTTTGAGAGGTCCATGACACTGGGTTCTCACCAAGGAAGAAGATCTGACCCAAGGTGCTCTTGCGATCCCCAACGTCTCCGGCGTGATCGCTGTCACTGTAACCAATCAGTTCAGCTTTGCCGGAGCCACGCCGGTAGCAGCAGTCGTAGTTCAGTGTGCCTCGCACATACCGAAGGATTTGCTTCACGGCTGTCCAATGAGTCACAGTGGGCTTCTCCATAAACCTGCTCACTATCCCAACCGCGTGTGTGATGTCTGGCCTGGTGTGAACCAAGTATCTCAGGCTCCCAATCACGGTACGATACAGCGAGGCATCAACCAATTTTGCTTCATCATCTTTCTTCAGCTTGAGCCGGCATTCCATGGGTGTTTGGCATGCATTACATCCATCCATTCCAGCCACCTCGAGCACTTTTTCTGCATAATTCCTCTGACACAAAGTAATGGAGTCTCTGGTTTGTGTTACCTCAATGCCCAAGTAGTAACTTAGAAGGCCAAGATCACTCATTTTGAAGAGCTCTTGCATCTGTCCCTTAAACTCGATGATGGATGCTTGGTCAGTGCCCGTGATGATGAGGTCGTCAACGTACACGCCCACTAGCAGGAACGAGTGAGCATTGCCACGGCGGTACATGGCGTGCTCGAGTGGACTGCGCGTTGTTGGGGAACGTAGCAGAAATTCAAAATTTTCCTACGTGTCACCAAGATCTATCTATGGAGAAACCAGCAACGAGGGGAAGGAGAGTGCATCTACATACCCTTGTAGATCGCTAAGCGGAAGCGTTCAAGTGAACGGGGTTGATGGAGTCGTACTCGTCGTGATTCAAATCACCGATGACCAAGTGCCGAACGGACGGCACCTCCGCGTTCAACACACGTACAGCCCGGTGACGTCTCCCATGCCTTGATCCAGCAAGGAGAGAGGGAGAGGTTGAGGAAGACTCCATCCAGCAGCAGCACAACGGCGTGGTGATGATGGAGGAGCGTGGCAATCCAGCAGGGCTTCGCCAAGCACCGCAAGAGAGGAGGAAGAAGAGACGCAGGGCTGCACCAACGAGAGAGAGAGATCGAATCACGTGTTGTGGACAGCCCTAATGCCTCAATATATAGGGAAGGGGAGGGGCTGCACCCCCTCTAGGGTTCCCACCCCTAGGGGGGGCGGCAGCCCTAGATGGGGCACAAGGGTGGCGGCCAAGAGGGGAGGGGAGAGGGAGGCGCACCAGTATGGGCCCTAGGGCCCATCTGCCCTAGGGTTTGCCCCCTTCTCCTCTCCCTTGCGCCTTGGGCCCTTGTGGGGGGGCGCACCAGCCCACCTGGGGCTGGTCCCCTCCCACACTTGGCCCATGCAGCCCTCCGGGGCTTGTGGCCCCACTTGGTGGACCCCCGGACCCCTCCGGTGGTCCCGGTACGTTACCGATAAAACCCGAAACTCTTTCGGTGACCAAAACAGGACTTCCCATATATAAATCTTTACCTCCGGACCATTCCGGAACTCCTCGTGGCGTCCGGGATCTCATCCGGGACTCCGAACAACATTCGGTAACCACATACAAGCTTCCTTTATAACCCTAGCGTCATCGCACCTTAAGTGTGTAGACCCTATGGGTTCGGGAGACATGCAGACATGACCGAGATGTTCTCCGGTCAATAACCAACAGCGGGATCTGGATACCCATGTTGGCTCCCACATGTTCCACGATGATCTCATCGGATGAACCACGATGTCAAGGACTTAATCAATCCCGTATACAACTCCCTTTGTCTATCGGTACGATACTTGCCCGAGATTCGATCGTCGGTATCCCGATACCTTGTTCAATCTCGTTACCGGCAAGTCTATTTTACTCGTTCTGCAACACATCATCCCGTGATCAACTCCTTGATCACATTGTGCACATTATGATGATGTCCTACCGAGTGGGCCCAGAGATACCTCTCCGTCATACGGAGTGACAAATCCCAGTCTCGATTCGTGCCAACCCAACAGACACTTTCGGAGATACCCGTAGTGCACCTTTATAGCCACCCAGTTACGTTGTGACGTTTGGCACACCCAAAGTATTCCTACGGTATCCGGGAGTTGCACAATCTCATGGTCTAAGGAAATGATACTTGACATTATAAAAGCTTTAGCATACGAACTACATGATCTTGTGCTAGGCTTAGGATTGGGTCTTGTCCATCACATCATTCTCCTAATGATGTGATCCCGTTATCAATGACATCCAATGTCCATGGTCAGGAAACCGTAACCATCTATTGATCAACGAGCTAGTCAACTAGAGGCTTACTAGGGACATGGTGTTGTCTATGTATCCACACATGTATCTGAGTTTCCTATCAATACAATTCTAGCATGGATAATAAACGATTATCATGAACAAGGAAATATAATAATAATCAATTTATTATTGCCTCTAGGGCATATTTCCAACAGTCTCCCACTTGCACTAGAGTCAATAATCTAGTTCACATCGATATGTGATTAACACTCAAGGTCACATCCCTATGTGACTAACACCCAAGAGTTCTGGGTTTGATCATGTTATGCTTGTGAGAGATGTTATAGTCAACGGGTCTGGACCTTTCAGATCCGTGTGTGCTTTACAAATCTCTATGCCATCTCCTAGATGCAGTTACCACGCTCTATTTGGAGCTATTCCAAATAACTGTTCTACTATACGAATCCAATTTACTACTTAGAATAATCTGGATCAGTGTCAAAGTTTGCATCGGCGTAACCCTTTATGACGAACTCTTTTACCACCTCCATAATCGAGAAAATTCCTTAGTCCACTAGTTACTAAGGATAACTTTGACCGTTGTCTTGTGATCCATTTCTAGATCACACTTGTACCCCTTGACTGACTCATGGTTTGGCACACTTCAGGTGCGGTACACAACATAGCATACTTTAGAGCCTACGACTAAAGCATAGGGGACGACCTTCGTCCTTTCTCTCTATTCTGCCGTGGTCAGGTCTTGAGTCTTACTCAATACTCACACCTGTAATACAGCCAAGAACTCCTTCTTTGCTGATCTATTTTGAACTCTTTCAAAATCTTGTCACGGTATGTATTCATCTGAAAGTATTATTAAGCGATTTTGATCTATCCTTATAGATCTTGATGCTCAATGTTCAAGTAGCTTAATCCAGGTTTTTCATTGAAAAACACTTTTCAAACAACCCTATATGCTTTCCAGAAATTCTACATCATTTCCGATAAACAATATGTCAACAACATATACTCATCAGAAATTCTATAGTGCTCCCACTCACTTCTTTGGAAATACAAGTTTCTCATAAACTTTGTATAAACCCAAATCTTTGATCATCTCATCAAAGCGTACATTCCAACTCCGAGATGCTTACTCCAGTCCTTAGAAGGATTGCTGGGGCTTTGCATACTTGTTAGCATCTTTCAGGATTGACAAAAATCTTCTGGTTGTATCACATACAACCTTTCCTCAAGAAAATCGTCGAGGAAACAATGTTTTTGACATCCTATCTGCACAATTTCATAAATAATGCAGTAATCGCTAACATAATTCAAACAGACTTTTAGCATCGCTACGGGTGAGAAAATCTC
This sequence comes from Aegilops umbellulata, assembly GCA_032464435.1. Lineage (NCBI taxonomy): Eukaryota > Viridiplantae > Streptophyta > Magnoliopsida > Poales > Poaceae > Aegilops > Aegilops umbellulata. The sequence continues at coordinate 326,599,544 of CP136056.1, read as the reverse complement.
ATCGTAGTCAACTCCTTGAACTTGTTGGAAAACATTTTAATGACAAGTCGAGCTTTCTTAATGGTGACATTTACCATCATTGTCCGTCTTCCTTTTAAAATCCATATGTACCTAACAGCCTTACGACCATCAAGTAGTTCTTCCAAAGTCTATACTTTGTTTTCATACATGGATCCTCTCTCGGATTTTATGGCCTCGAGCCATTCATCGGAATCCGGGCCCACCATCGCTTCTCCATAGCTCGTAGGTTCATTGTTGTCTGGCAACATGACTTCCAAGACAGGATTACGTACCACTCTGAAGTAGTACGCATCCTTGTCATCCTACGAGGTTTGGGAGTGACTTGATCCGAAGTCTCATGATCACTATCATAAGCTTCCACTTCAATTGGTGTAGGTGCCATAGGAACAATTCATGTTCCTTGCTACACACTAGTTGAAGTGACGGTTCAACAACCTCATCAAGTCTCCACCATCCTCCCACTCAATTCTTTCGAGAGAAACTTTTCCTCGAGAAAGGACCCGATTCTAGAAACAATCCCTATTGCTTTCGGATCTGAGACAGGAGGTATACCCAACTGTTTTGGGTGTCCTATGAAGATGCATTTATCCGCTTTGGGTTCGAGCTTATCAGCCTGAAACTTTTTCACATAAGCGTCGTAGCCCCAAACTTTTAAGAAACAACAACTTAGGTTTCACTAAACCATAGTTCATATGGTGTCGTCTCAACGGATTTGTGTGGTTCCCTATTTAAAGTGAATGCGGTTGTCTCTAATGCCTAACCTATGAACGATAGTGGTAATTCGATAAGAGACATCATGGTATGCATCATATCCAATAGGGTGCAGTTATGATGTTCGGACACACCATCACTCTATGGTGTTCCAGGCGGTACTAGTCGTGAAACAATTTCCACAATGTCTCAATTGTGTACCAAACTCGCAACTCAGATATTCATCTCTATGATCATATCACAGATATTTTATCCTCTTGTCACGACGATATTCAACTTCATTCTGAAATTACTTGAACCATTCAATAATTCAGACTTGTGTTTCATCAAGTAAATATGCTCAGTGTCTACTCAAATCATCTGTGAAGTTAGAGCATAATGATATCCACTGCGTGCCTCAGCACTCATTGGACTGCACACATCAAAATGTGTTACTTCCAACAAGTTGCTTTCTTGTTCCATTTTACTGAAACCGAAGCTTTCAGTCATCTTGCCCATGTGGTATGATTTGCATGTCTCAAGCGATTCTAAATCAAGTGAGTCCAAACAGTCCATCTACATGGAGTTTCTTCATGCGTATATACCAATAGACATGGTTCACATGTCTCAATCCTTTTCAAAATGAGTGAGTCCAAAGATCCATCAACATGGAGCTTCTTCATGCGTTTTATACCAGTATGACTTACATGGTAGTGCCACAAGTAGGTGGTACTATCATTACTATCTTATATCTTTTGGCATGAACATGTGTATCACTATGATCGAGATTCAATAAACCATTCATTTTAGGTGCAAGACCATTGAAGGCATTATTCAAATAAATAGAGTAACCATTATTCTCCTTAAATGAATAACCGTATTGCGATAGACATGATCCAATCATGTCTATGCTCAACGCAAACACCAAATAACAATTGTTTAGGTTTAACACCAATCTCGATGGTAGAGGGAGCGTGCGATGCTTGATCACATCAACCTTGGAAACCCTTCCAACACATCTCGTCAGCTCACCTTTAGCTAGTCTCCGTTTATTCCGTAGCTTTTATTTCGAGTTACTAACACTTAGCAACCGAACCGGTATCTAATACCCTGATGCTACTAGGAGTACTAGTAAAGTACACATTAACATAATGTATATCCAATATACTTCTATCGACAGCCTTCTCATCTACCAAGTATCTAGGGTAATTCTGCTCCAGTAGCTGTTCCCCTCATTACAGAAGCACTCAGTCTCGGGTTTGGGTTAAACCTTGGGTTTCTCCACTAGAGCAGCAGCTGATTTGCCGTTTCATGAAGTATCCCTTCTTGCCCTTGCCCTTCTTGAAACTAGTGGTTTCACTAACCATCAACAATTGATGCTCCTTCTTGATTTCTACTTTCGCGGTGTCAAACATCGCGAATATTTCAAGGATCATTTTATCTATCCCTGATATGTTATAGTTCATTACGAAGCTCTAGCAGCTTGGTGGCAATAACTTTGGAAAAACATCACTATCTTATCTGGAAGATTAACTCCCACTCGATTCAAGTGATTGTTGTACTCAGACATTCTGAACACAAGCTCAACGATTGAGCTTTTCTCCCTTAGTTTGCAGGCCAAGAAAATCGTCGGAGGTCTTATACCTCTTGACGTGGGCACGAGCCTGAAATCCCAATTTCTGCCCTCGAAACATCTCATATGTTCCGCGACATTTCAAGAATGTCTTCGGTGCCTCAATTCTAAACCATTTATTATTACCGAACTATCATGTAGTCATCAAAACGTGTATGTCAGATGTTCGCAACATCCACAGACCACGTTCGAGGTCCAGCACACCGAGCGGTGCATTAAGGACACAAGCCTTCTACTGTCCGCATAATTGCTACTATCAACTTTCAACTATATTTTCTCTAGGAACATATCTAAAACAGTAGAACTAAAGCGCGAGCTTACGACATAATTTGCAAAGATCTTTTGACTATGTTCAGGATAATTAAGTTCATCTTATGAACTCCCACTCAGATAGACATCCCTCTAGTCATCCAAGTGATTACATGATCCGAGTCAACTAGGCCGTGTCCGATCATCACGTGAGACGAACTAGTCAACTCGGTGAACATCTTCATGTTGATCGTATCTACCATACGACTCATGCTCGACCTTTCGGTCTTCTGTGTTCCGAGGCCATGTCTGTACATGCTAGGCTCGTCAAGTCAACCTAAGTGTTTCGCGTGTGTAAATCTGGCTTACACCCGTTGTATGTGAACGTAAGAATCTATCACACCCGATCATCACGTGGTGCTTCGAAACGACGAACTTTCGCAACGGTGCACAGTTAGGGGGAACACTTTCTTGAAATTTTAATGAGGGATCATCTTATTTACTACCGTCGTTCTAAGCAAATAAGATGCAAAAACATGATAAACATCACATGCAATCAAATAGTGACATGATATGGCCATCATCACTTTGCTCCTTTTGATCTCCATCTTCGGGGCTCCATGATCATCGTCGTCACCGGCATGACACCATGATCTTCCATCATCATGATCTCCATCATCATGTCTTCATGAAGTTGTCACGTCAACTATTACCTCTACTACTATGGCTAACGCTTTAGCAATGAAGTAAAGTAATTACATGACGTTTATGTTGACACGCAGGTCATAAATAAATTAAAGACAACTCCTATGGCTCTTGCCGGTTGTCATACTCATCGGCATGCAAGTCGTGATTCCTATTACAAGAACATGATCATCTCATACATCACATATATCATACATCACATCCTTTGGCCATATCACATCACAAGGCATACCCTGCAAAAACAAGTTAGACGTCCTCTAATTTGTTGTTTGCATGTTTTACGTAGCTGCTATGGGTTTCTAGCAAGAACGTTTCTTACCTACGCAAAACCACAACGTGATATGTCAATTGCTATTTACCCTTCATAAGGACCCTTTTCATCGAATCCGATCCGACTAAAGTGGGAGAGACTGGCACCCGCTAGCCACCTTATGCAACTAGTGCATGTCAGTCGGTGGAACCTGTCTCACGTAAGTGTACGTGTAAGGTCGGTCCGGGCCGCTTCATCCCACAATGCCGCCGAATCAAGATTGACTAGTAACGGTAAGCATATTGAACAAAATCAATGCCCACAACTACTTTGTGTTCTACTCGTGCATGGAGTATACGCAATAGACCTAGCTCATGATGCCACTGTTGGGGAACGTAGCAGAAATTCAAAATTTTCCTACGTGTCACCAAGATCTATCTATGGAGAAACCAGCAACGAGGGGAAGGAGAGTGCATCTACATACCTTGTAGATCGCTAAGCGGAAGCGTTCAAGTGAACGGGGTTGATGGAGTCGTACTCGTCGTGATTCAAATCATCGATGACCAAGTGCCGAACGGACGGCACCTCCGCGTTCAACACACGTACAACCCGGTGACGTCTCCCATGCCTTGATCCAGCAAGGAGAGAGGGAGAGGTTGAGGAAGACTCCATCCAGCAGCAGCACAACGGCGTGGTGATGATGGAGGAGCGTGGCAATCCAGCAGGGCTTCGCCAAGCACCGCAAGAGAGGAGGAAGAAGAGACGCAGGGCTGCACCAACGAGAGAGAGATCGAATCACGTGTTGTGGACAGCCCTAATGCCTCAATATATATAGGGAAGGGGAGGGGCTGCGCCCCCTCTAGGGTTCCCACCCCTAGGGGGGGCGGCAGCCCTAGATGGGGCACAAGGGTGGCGGCCAAGAGGGGAGGGGAGAGGGAGGCGCACCAGTATGGGCCCTAGGGCCCATCTGCCCTAGGGTTTGCCCCCTTCTCCTCTCCCTTGCGCCTTGGGCCCTTGTGGGGGGGGGCACACCAGCCCACCTGGGGCTGGTCCCCTCCCACACTTGGCCCATGCAGCCCTCCGGGGCTTGTGGCCCCACTTGGTGGACCCCCGGACCCCTCCGGTGGTCCCGGTACGTTACCGATAAAATCCGAAACTCTTTCGGTGACCAAAACAGGACTTCCCATATATAAATCTTTACCTCCGGACCATTCCGGAACTCCTCGTGACGTCCGGGATCTCATCCGGGACTCCGAACAACATTCGGTAACCACATACAAGCTTCCTTTATAACCCTAGCGTCATCGAACCTTAAGTGTGTAGACCCTACGGGTTCGGGAGACATGCAGACATGACCGAGATGTTCTCCGGTCAATAACCAACAGCGGGATCTGGATAACCATGTTGGCTCCCACATGTTACACGATGATCTCATCGGATGAACCACGATGTCAAGGACTTAATCAATCCCGTATACAATTCCCTTTGTCTATCGGTACGATACTTGCCCGAGATTCGATCGTCGGTATCCCGATACCTTGTTCAATCTCGTTACCGGCAAGTCTCTTTTACTCGTTCTGCAACACATCATCCCGTGATCAACTCCTTGATCACATTGTGCACATTATGATGATGTCCTACCGAGTGGGCCCAGAGATACCTCTCCGTCATACGGAGTGACAAATCCCAGTCTCGATTCGTGCCAACCCAACAGACACTTTCGGAGATATCCGTAGTGCACCTTTATAGCCACCCAGTTACGTTGTGACGTTTGGCACACCCAAAGTATTCCTACGGTATCCGGGAGTTGCACAATCTCATGGTCTAAGGAAATGATACTTGACATTATAAAAGCTTTAGCATACGAACTACATGATCTTGTGCTAGGCTTAGGATTGGGTCTTGTCCATCACATCATTCTCCTAATGATGTGATCCCGTTATCAATGACATCCAATGTCCATGGTCAGGAAACTGTAACCATCTATTGATCAACGAGCTAGTCAACTAGAGGCTTACTAGGGACATGGTGTTGTCTATGTATCCACACATGTATCTGAGTTTCCTATCAATACAATTCTAGCATGGATAATAAACGATTATCATGAACAAGGAAATGTAATAATAATCAATTTATTATTGCCTCTAGGGCATATTTCCAACACGCGTGAACCCCAACATGCTCATGCTCTCGTCTAGCTTCGCGTACCAGGCCCTCGGAGCTTGCCGCAGCCTGTAGAGTGCCTTCCGAAGCCGCAGGACCTGCTGCTCCTTGCCGGCGGTGATGTACCCCGGCGGCTGCGCCACGTACACTTCCTCGGCGAGGTCACCATTGAGAAAAGCGGATTTTACATCCATGTGGTGCACCTCCCAGCCGGAATGCGCGGCGAGCGCAAGAAGCAGCCGCACAGTCTCCATGCGTGCCACCGGCACGAAAACTTCCTCGAAGTCCATGCCTTCTCGCTGCACATAGCCTTTCGCCACCAAGCGGGCCTTGTACTTGATGATCTTGCCATCCGGGTCGCGCTTGACGCGATATACCCACTTGAGACCGATCGCCTTGTGTCCAGCTAGGAGCTGAGCGAGCTCCCATGTCTTGTTGTCGATGATGGACTGCATCTCGACGTCCATGGCGCCCTTCCACGCCTTGCTTGCGAGCGCCTCGTCCACGCCACGTGGCTCCTCGGCACTGAACAGACAGCGCACGAGCAGGCACCGCTCGAACTGCTCACGCACCGCCTGATCCTCGATCTCCTCCAACACGCTCGTGAAGCTTCGGTAGCGAACTGGCTGCCCCGTTGGCACATCGTGCCTGGAGTCATGTGACGGAGGCGTGTCCCCGCTAGCCCTCGGCGAGTCCATGGGTGTCACCGGCTCGTACTGCGATGACTCAGGCGCGTCCACCACAGGTGTGGCAACTGCAGGAGATCGCGGTGTCCCCAAGGCTGGTGTAGAGGGTGTCGCCGCGCTCCGAGGGGTGGCCAGCGGGGTGGTCGACCCACTGTCGATCTCATGGACACCATCGTCCATGGTGTAAACCATGGTAAATGTCGCCGGCGCCGTGGTGACCGTGCTCGTGCCCGGGGTGCTCCATGTCCATGGCCTGCTTTCTTCAAATAAAACATCACGATTTACCTGAAGTTTCTTGGTCACTGGATTGTACACCCGGTAGCACTTAGCCCCTTCTTCATATCCGATGAAAAACCATTGGCGTCGATCGATCGGAGAGCTTCGTCACACCCGGACCTAGCTTCTTCACATGTACCATGCAACCAAAAGTGCGCAGATGCTGCACGTTGGGCTTACGGCCGTGCCACGCTTCGTAGGGGGTGACACCGTTGAGGCTACGCGTCGGGGACCGGTTGAGGATGTAGACCGCTGTTCTGACTGCTTCCCCCCCAGAAGACAGCAGGCATGCCCATGCTCTTCAGTAAACACCGCGCCATCTCGACGACAGTCTGATTACGCCGCTCGACCACGCCATTTTGTTGTGGCGAATACGGCGCGGTCGTATAGTGTTTGATGCCGTGCTCGCTGCAGTAATCCATGAAGTCACCGGAGTTAAACTCGCCGCCCCGGTCAGACCGGAAAGCATGCAGCCTGCATCTCCCTTCAGTTTCAGCCATAGTCTGAATTTTCTTGAAAGAACTGAAGGCCTCGTCTTTGGATTTCAGCACAGCTAACCACATGTATCGACTGTAGTCATTAACAACAAGTAAAAAGTACTTGTTACCTCCAAGCGTTGGTGGGTTTATAGGACCACACAAATCTGTATGGACTAGCTCCAGCCCCTGATTAGCTCGGTATGCAGCAACTTGAGGGAAAGGGGTGCGATGCTGTTTGCCCAAAGCACAACAGTCACAATACTCGTCAACTCTGTCAATGAACGACATTCCCTTCACCATGCCCTTGGATGACATAGCTCACAGAGCTCTGAAGTGTAGGTGCCCCATCCGAGCGTGCCAGCGCCAGATTTCATCATCAGTTTTGGTCAGTAAACAGGTTGGTGCAGCGATGGGCAGAACTGCAGTGTAGAGGCGGCTCACTGACCGTTGAATATGAGCCATCAAGTGCCCTGTTGTGTCATGAATGGTCATCAGTCCCTCATGTATCTGAATCCTGCACCCCCCTTCATCTCGCTGGCCAAGAGAGATTATACTGTTGCGAAGGCTCGGGATATAGTAAATTTCAGACATTGCACGTTGGTTGCCACTCTGACCCCTAAAGATGACTGAACCCCTCCCTTGGATTGTGACGTGTGACCCATCTCCAAACTTAACAGTGCCCTGCACTGATTCATCAAGAGTACTGAACATAGCTCTGTCGCCAGTCATGTGGCTAGTAGCCCCTGTATCGAAATACCACAGCCCCGGAGGTGAGATCTCTGGATGCACCTTCTCTTCGTTCAGATGGACTACCTGGGGCGCGACTATGCTGGTGGTGACACAGGTGGTGACCGCGGCCATCATAAGTCCCTCATGGTGCTCGTCGCCTTCGCGGACTAGATGTGCTTGCCCCTGCTTTGCACGTTCCTCTTCTGCCTTAATTCTGGTGTAGCACTCTCTCTTCCAATGACCCGGCTTGTTGCAATAATGGCATTTGCCCTTTTTCTTGCCGCCTGAGCCGCCGAATCCTCCCGCGCCGCCGCTGCCCGGCGCAGGTCTGCCACCGCCGCCGCCGTGAGGTTTGGGCTTGCCCAGCGACTTGTTCTTGCCGCCGCCGCCTCCGCCGGACGATGAACCGCCGGCGCCGCTGCCCAGCTTCTCCCGGGCCAGCCACTCCTCATGAGTGAGCAGAAGGCGCCCGGTGGATTGCGTGCCGTCGTCGAGGTCGTAGTGGTCCTCACATGCAGAGAAACGCCCGACGAGCTCTTCGATGGACATGGTTTTCAGATCGATCAAGGATTCGATCGCCATGGCCATCGCGCGGTACCTCCGCGGCACCACTCGGAGAAACTTCTGGACTGCCTTGTGCTCGGTGACATGGTCGCCATACAGCTCCAGGTTGGCAACGAGGCCAGAAAGCCGCAGCCCGAAATCCTCGACGGACTCCCCGTCTTTGAAACGGAGATCCTCGAACTCCCGCCGGCGCACCTGCGCCTTGGCTTCACGGGCGCGCTCGCTGCCCATCCGCATCGTCTTGATGGTCTCCCACGCCATCTTCGCCGTGTCCTTCGCAGCCAGCACACGCAGCATCTCCGGCGGAACGCCGGTGAGGATGATCTGTAGCGCGCGCCGGTCGTCGTTCTCCTCGGCGCCGTCCTCAATCACCGCGGTCCAGACGCGGGCGACTTGCAGCTTAACCTGCATCACAAGCGCCCACTCCTGATAATTGGTACGGGTGAGCATCATGGCCGTCCCCGACTCCTCGCGCACGACGCGCTCCACCACACGGAGCTCGCCGCTGCCGCTGCCGGTGAGACGCGCGATCGGCGCCTTGGACGTCGGCGTCTTCGGCGACGACTTGGTCCCGGACTTGCTCGTCTTCTCCTCCTCGCTATCCGACATGGTACGCCGCGGATCGGACACAGCCGGCCACCGGAGAGTGGATCGAACACCACGGCTCTGATGCCAATTGTCGTTGCCGGACTTAGCGAGAGCGATCAGAGATGAGGTCGAGCGAGAGAGAGACGGAGGTAGACGAACGAGAGAGAGTCAGTTTTGTGCTGCCACGAACTGCGCAGCGTTTTATGCTCTTTCCTTTTCTTCTTATCTCTGTTACAAAATTGGAAACGACTAACTACCCCGGCCAGCTCGCTGTGATCCGGATTGGCCGCGCCATCCCGCAACCTCCAGATGCACAAGCGCACTACGCTGACCGGGTATAACTATAACAGAAAGAACGGAGCGAGATCGTGCGTACTGCACGTCCCCATCTACCGTGCATGCTGCATGGAAGTGTCACACCTGCAGGCATGCAACGTTTATTTTAAGCAGAAAACAAAACTAGCCTATGACGTGAGCTTAGCATGGCTAACAAAGATTTGTGCAGGTCCATACTTCCTTTTTCCAATGTATTGCGCGGTCGAGGTCTCTAGCCAGGATACCCTCCCTGGGGTGTTCCGCAACTTCGTGGACTGCGTCTGCTCGCCCAACGCCAGTGGAGATCCGCTGCTGCAACACCTCAAGGAAGCGTCCTGCAACACGGCGCAACGGCCGCAGGATTGTCCTTCAGGAACTCGGCACCTGGACCTAGGCAGGGCAACGTCGTCTGTGCTATCCTTGTCATCCTGGTGAGACATACTTTCCTTTTCCGATCCGTCCGTTTGGAAACGGAAAAGCTTTATTACTTTGTTCGTTCATCTATCTCAAGGTCCTAGAAATTGAGGCATGTTGGATGCAGTATTAGCGGCTGGATTAACTGTGCTCAGTACCACCAATGTTTTTCTTGAAAATGTGTTTTACATGCTTCCCTACAGTTAAATGATGTGCTTGCTTGTTACATAGTTGTATTTAGCTACCTTTCTCGGTGTGATCTAAGCATATGATTTCCCTCAAATTCTGGGGCGACCGGCAATATCAATGGATGATACTTCGAAGGCTGTTGCATGACTGCATCTAGGTAATTTGGACCTAGAAGGACCAATTAGTATGCAGATGATGCCTTGTTAATGTACAAGCCGACAGATACTCGAACGCCATGCTATGATGTTCATCAATCTGTTTTTGCAAGTAAACTGGAGCTGGTTCTTTATAGTTGCAGATTTTTTAGCTTGCAAGATTACTAGAAGTTCAAACAAATTGTATGTATGTGATGGATCAGCGAAAGTATATCAATCAAAGTAATGTTCAACTCCATGGACCAGAGAAAGTATATCAACTGGCAAAACAAATTAATCAAAGATAGGTGACCCTTGTATTTGTACAAATCTTTTGTGAGGCACTACTATAATCTGTGTGTTAGAAATAAGCTTTGTTCATGGATATTATTATGTTCCGCAATTTCTAGCAAGAATCTGTTGTGAGTTGACTGAAGGACGATGTCATTGATGTCGTAAAGATTTATGCAGGTCCATGCTTCCTTTTTTCGAAGTCTGCGCGGTCGAGGTCTATGGCAAGGACGCCCTCCCTGGGGTATTCCGCAACTTCATGGACTGCGTCTGCTCGCCTGACGCCGGTGGAGATCCGCTGCTGCGAAGCGTCCGTCCTGCACGGCGTAGCGGCCGCGGGGTCATCCTTCAGGAACTTGACGTGTGACCTGCTCACCTAGACTTGGCGGGGCAGCGGCGTCTGTGCTATCCTCGTCATCCTGGTGAGCCATACTTTTCCCATCCATCTATTTGGAAACGGAAAAGCTGTATTACTTTGTTCGTTCATCTATCTGGAGGTCCTAGAAATTGAGGCAAGTTGGATGCAGTATTAGCGTCTGGATTAATTGTGCTCAGCACCACCAATGTTTATGCTTCTGTACAATTAAATGATGTGCTTGCTTGTTACATAGTTGTTTTTGACTACCTTTCTGGGTGTTATCTAAGCATAAGTTTTCTCTCAAATTCAGGGGCGATCGGCAATATCAACGGATGATTCTTTGAAGGCTGTTGCATCCAGGTAATTTTGACCTAGCAGGACCAATTAGTATGCAGATGATGCTTGTTAAGTACAAGCTGACAAATAGTCGAACACCATGCTATGTTGTTCATTAATCTGTTTTTGCAAGTAAACGGGAGCTGGTTCTTTATAGTTGCAGATTTTGTAGCTTGCAAGATTACTAGAAGTTGAAACAAATTATCTGTGTGTGATGGATCAGAGAAAGTTTATCAATTAAATTAATGTTCAACTGCATGGACCGGAGAAAGTATATTAATTGGCAAAACAAATTAATCAAAGATAGGTAACCCTTGTATTAGTTTCCGGATTGCAAATTAATCAAAGAGGTCTCTATTCAAGGCAAACATACACAAACCAGAGCAAGAGCACATGGAATTGTGTGGCAAGCCGTTCCTATCTTAGTAACATAGTGTTGTTTCCTTCCCGTACATATGTTTTTTCCGTTCTGCTCATTGGTTTTCTGTTGCTTTTCTCATTAAAATTCCAAGCGTGTATTTTTCTGGATAATATATGTTAGAATTGTATACACATCCTTTAGTATTTGAACTTCTTTTATATTGCTAGATCTTCTATGATCTACGGTGAAGATGAGTAAATCCCTTACATCTCAGTGTTTCACCCTTTCTATTTTACGAGGATATACCAATGAAATGCTCTTATTGGTACAGCCGTACAGGTTATTTTCACTGTTTTTCTTAAAAGAAAAAGATTTTTTCGTTTCAGCATAATTGGGTGTTGATTTATATCATCTTCTTTTCCCGAGATTGGTCATCCTTTGTTTTTCTTTGCCTTATTTATCTCTGTTAATTTAATCTTTTATTATATTGATTTCATGTTGTTGTGTTGGTCTAGGTTCGTAACCTGATCAGAATGCTTATATTTGTTGATGACACTGATACTATACTAAATCTCCTGAGAGAGTTCGGGATCATATAATACCGAAAAAGACATTGATTTTAGTAGTCATGCACAAGTAGATGAATCTGTAGAAATCATTTTTTTTTCTTTACCTTGTGTGCACATCCCAATATCACTTGAAATTAATTGAGAGTTTTCCTCTTATATGAACAAGTAACTGCACATCGGGTTTTCTTATGCTGTAAAACACCATCGAAGCAACCATGATACTCGCTGCATTGAGGACAAGGATAGCGGACAATGGTCCTCTTTCCCCTTCAATGGCTATTTTTAAAGAGATAATTTCTGTTTTAGATTTAGTTCTCAATTCTCTGCTTCTTTTCCATGGCTCCCATTAAAAATGGCGAATTGGTTGCTGGTTTATTATGTTAGCTATGGCTGCCCAGTTGAAAAGTGAATTGCCATAATACTCAACCGCTCACCTATTTATTTATTTGTTTTAATTTTAGCTCTTTTCCTATTCTTTCCTTGGAGACAGTACACTATTATGGTTCTACTCTTGGCAACACATTAATATCCCAAGTGATCTTAGTTTCTTTCATGATGCTGAGTCTAAATTTATTTAGATGCAAAAGGGTTGCATGGTCCTTTGAACATAGACATTGTTTTGCCAAAGTTTTAATAAAGATGGTAGCTCCAAATGAAACCTTATCCATGGAGGAGGTTTAGATCTGCTTTAACTGTTGGTATAGTGGCAACCAAATAACATTTAGCTACTAGGCCATATGAAAACAGATTGTACAAGCCGTAAACATTAGTAAGACATTTCTTGAAAATAGCAATTCATATTTGATATATTTCCCATTTCAGAAAACATTATTATTGTCTTAAATAGAACAAGGGCAAGGCTTCATCATCTTCCGGCTCTTTGGATTTCTCGGCGGAGGAACTTGACATCGACTATGATGCATTGTTTAGATTTGTGATGCGTTGTTTAGATTTGTATTCAGTGACACTTCCAAAAGTTCTATCGATGTAATCTCAGCAACTTCACCTATGTATACCAAATATGCTTAGCAACTTGTCCTACGTGCATGAGTGGCAGCGCTAGCGATAGAAGCCAATGATGTTGACAGCTCAAAAATGTACGTTTATGTAAACATATACAGTTGATAGAAGCCAGTGATGTCGATAGCTCAAAAATGTACGTTTATGTAAACATATACAGTTAAACGTAGCTAAGATTAGCTAGCTAAGCATATTTTTGTGATGTCGCTTGACATCACAAAATACCCGTAGCTTCGCCACTGATGCGCATGAGTTATGCCTCGCAACAACTCAATTTGAGCCAAATCAAATTCATGAACTACTATATATAATCATATGTGAATAATTAGTCATCTAATTGAACACCGTTTAAACCTTATTAGCCTTCAAATTGGTTATCTGTCGTGGTTTGGTTTGCCCACGCTTTGGCAACCAACTAGGATGGTGAGTATGTTAAGTTGGATCTTTCTCGGTACCTTTTCCAAAACTCCAGTGCAATCTGCTCCAAATGGAAGTGCAATACCTACTTTATAGGTTTGCAATACGTGATTATTGCAAGCTTAAACCTTGGGGTTTCGAAGGTACCTCAAAGTATCACTAAAATGGTAGAGTAGGTTGATCTGAAAGAAAGAAGGGCTTGTTGAGGATATAAAAGTTCGCTAGATAAAGTTGAGAATTGGAAGAATAAACGTGTCCCCGTTGCAACGCACAGACATTTGTGCTAGTCTATCCCTAATCCCTAATAATAAAGTACGGATTGACTCCGTGAATTCACCATCACAATACGCTTTTTATCGTGAATTTACGCTTTCAGTTTTTTTCACCTATATTATTTTTTACATCTGAGGTGATACTATTCATGTGAAAACCCATCGCTGCTATCCGTAAGTCTGAAAACCGATCCATCTTATAATCGCCAAAAAAACAAACACGCATCATCCCCAACCCGCAATCACCGGCCCCAAGACGAACGCGTCGCCGCCCTTTGCCTTCGCCCCCGCTGCCGCCCTTTGCGTCCGGCCGTCCGCCCCCACTGCCGGTCCGTGCCGCCGCCCTTTGCCTCCGCCACCACCGCCGGTCCGCCGCCGCACTTTGCCTCCGCCACCATCGTCGTTCGCGCCACCGCACTTTGCCTCCGCCCCTACTGCCGTCCACGCCGCCGACCTTTGCCTCCGCCACCACCGTCGTTCGGGCCGCCGCACTTTGCCTTCGCCGCTGCCGTTTGCCTCCGCCACCACCGCCGCCGCCGCCCCCATAGCCGTCCGCGCCGACGCCCTTTGCCGCCGCCCGCATAGCCGTTCAAATCGCTCTCGGCTGTCGCCAGGGACGAACCAAACTCAGCTCACCGGTACTTCGTCTGCCCTGTCTTGGCTTCACGGCGGCGGCAGAACTCCCGTCTCAATCTAGCCACACTGTGATACTGGGCCTGAGAGGGCACCGGGCGATTGGCGCCGGGGGCTCATGATCCTGCGCCGTGAGCCTCTCCCCAGAATTCCTCGACCCACCCCGTCTCGATCCCAGAATGCGCTCCGATTCGGAGGAGCCCGACAGGAAGGGAAGCCTGTGTGCGCTCGCTGAGACGGACAGATGTAGACTACATAGCTCGCCGGGGAAGAGCCAATGTTGTTGCACATCGTTGCCGGGTACGGCTGCGTGACGGGCGTGCACGTGCTGCTCGAGCTGGGCGCACATGCAGAGGAACCAGATGAGAAGGGAAGCTACTTGAGCTGGTGCAGGAGGTATTGGTGGTGCGCTCAAAGAAAATCGTTCTTCACCGGCTGCGCGCACATGTACTGGAAGCAGGTTGACTGATTCTTTAGAGCTAGGAGGAGGAGAGATAATGTGAGAAGAGAACTTGGAAGGGCCCTGTGGAGGAAGAGAGAAGAAAAAGCATGTATCAGATGTGGACAAGGAGGGCTGGGTGGAAACACGGGGGAACAAGGACACGGCTGGTAACCATATCACCCTGCTAGCAGCAGCCGACGAAACGGTCACCTTGCACAATGGCGATGCAAGAATATGGTTACGTGATTTCCATCATTTCCTCAGAGATATCTTAGAGCTTTGAATAAATTTTTTAATTTATCAACAAACTGTTCTTCACATTAGGTTATCATTTGGTTTCATAACACACCCAAGAACAACGCACCCATATCATATATTTCTTAGAAAGACATAATTTTGTAATATTTTTTATAAGCTATTTTTTGATTTAATCTTGAAAAAAGCAACAACGGCAACATAAAGTTGGTGTGACATATATGTGGAACAATCACATTGTGAAAAAAAAGCAACAACAGCAAAAAAACTATCACATAATGATACTATGATGTGATTTTGGTGCATATTTTTTTCATAAAATAAATCCTATGAATTTAAAAAAAATGAATGTTTACTACTTAAATCCTAGCATGTACAGGTGCACAGGTTGAGTTTTTAAAGTTCCCTTGGGCTGGCATGGTACAATGTGACGTGCAGTGGCTGAGTTCATCGCATTAGGATTTTTTTTGCGGAGACATCGCATTGGGATTGACCATGCTCGGGCCCATTGTGTTTTTGTGAACACCGCCGATAAAAAAATAGATTAGGTGAACACTGGGGTCATCGTTTGCGAAGGCGGAAGGACGACATGGGTGAGATGTCATGATAAAATAGAGAACATGGGGGACTTGAGCGATGCTTATAGGGTTCACCGTCGTGGCTTTTTTGCATAAAGGTCCCTGTGCTTTTTAGAAATTAACCCGCCGTCCAAATCAAACCGGTACGAAGGAAAAAAAGAAAACACAGCCAAGCTATGCCTCGAGCGCGCCCTCCTCACCCCGCACGCCGCCGGCCTCCTCCTCCCTCCCATCTCCTGCCCTGCCCCGCCCCGCACCGCACCGCACCACGCGTCGTCGGCCGCCTCCTGCCTCCCAATCCCATCTCCTCCTCACCCGCGAAGCGACAACGCCACTGGGAACTCCCGGTCGCGCGGATGTGTAGTTGCTCGGGGGTGACGGGATCCTGGCACTAGTAGAAAACCGGCCTTTTGTCCCGGTTCGTAAGGGCTTTTAGTCCTGGTTCCTGAACCGGGACTAAAAGGTCGTTACTAATACCCTCACCCTTTAGTCCCGGTTCAAACCAGAACCGGGACAGATGGGCCTCCACGTGGCCTGTGCGCCGAGCCCAGGCAGGAGGGCCTTTGGTCCCGGTTGGTAGCACCAACCGGGACCAATAGGCATCCACGCGTCAGCATTTCTGTGGCTGGGGTTTTTGTTTTTTTTAAAAGGGTGGGGGAGGGGTTTGGGGGTTTTGGGGGGTTAATTTAGGTATTTCATATATTGTGTTAGCTAGATAGCTAATTAATAGAGAGAAGTGTCCTCTCTTATGTTCGTGCTTGGTCGACGTTACGTACTAAACATACGTATAGAGAAGACTAGGCATATGCTAGCTAGCTAAGCAAACGAAGGAAACAGAAGATCGTCATGAACATATATGCATACAGAGAGAAGTGATATCGACCACCTCTCCTTCTCCGAGAGATTGGTCGAACAACAAGTTCTCGTATATCTATCCGACACTACCGGCTACATATATACAATAATTATCTCTTACAAATATAATCTCCTAAATTACGGACTCATGGTCCACATAGTATTCTCCGTCTTCAGGGATCACGTGGTCAAGAAAGAATGCCGCCAATTCCTCTTGAATTGCTCGCATGCGATCTGGTCCTAGGAGTTCATCCCGCTGCCGAAACATCTAATTTGAAGAAGGGGGTCAATACATATATATATATATGAATGAATGAAACTCAACACAAATGATGGTAATAAACTAAAATTGTGAATATTATTTCTTACGCACTTCATATTGTTCGTCAGAGTACCCGCCCCGCTCACAGGTCGTGTGGCGGATGGACTCGCAAACGTAGTATCCACAGAAATCATTCCCTTGTTCCTGCCACAACCACTTTACAAGAAATAGAGGTCAAACCAATAGATAAACAAGAATGTCAAATGGTATTGATGAAACTAGCGCTTGAATCAATAGCTAGGAGACGCGCGGAACATGCTACTATAGTACTTACTTTCGGGTATCTAAATTGCAGCATCATCGGCAGTCCCAGGGATTTTGTGGTGAATTTTCTCCAAACCCTGCCAGACAAAAGAAAACTATTACTTGATATCAGGAAATGAACAAAGTTGCTGATATGGTGGATAATGGTCGATTTAACTTACTTATGGAGGATTTCAGTCATGTCCGCACACTCCTGGTGATCTTTTTGTTTAGAGTCCAAGACAGTTACTAAGCCCTGCTCAAGCCTAATCTCTAGGAGAATATAGTGGTAACTGCGCACGCATGCATAACTCATCAATTACATTACTATAACCTGGACTAATATATAAGGGAAACCGAATATGCACAAGACAGTAACACTCACTTGAAGTTATAAGGAAAGAGTATTATATCTTCATTTCTTTTGAATGATCGTAGCAAGTTGGCCTCGGTATCTTCGGGCCTTTTATCAACTTCAGTTGCATCTATGAGATATGAGTTAACGAACCCAATATCACTGATTTGCCTTTTCTTTAATTCGGCGATCTTCAATCTGCATAATATAGTGAGGATAATTATAAATACATGCAATCATAGACAGGACGAGGGCCGGCGGGGGCGGATACCAAAATCATCGCACTATATAAGATGCAATAATAAAAGTAAGAAAATGATACAAGTATGTATCTAAACATACAAGTAAGAATATTTTTCCTTTCAGAAAGAAGATAAGAGCAAGAGGCTCACCACGGTGGTGTCGGTGATGAGATCGGCGCGGGTGATCGACGGCGGTGAAGACAGGGGTGGGGCGTGACGGACCGCTAAATCTAGACAAATCTCGAGGAAAATGGAGCTTTGAGGTCGAGCTTCGAGAGGAGAAAGCTTAACTAGTGTGGCTCGTGCATTTCATCGAACACCTCATGTGCATATAGATGAGCTAGAGCACCACAAGCCCCTCCTCTCGCCGGCCCAGAAAAACAGAGCACTCAGTGCTCTGCTCCGGCGCGAGGGGTATATATAGGCGGCACCATTGGTCCCGGTTCGTGGCATGAACCGGGACTAAATGGGAGCCTTTGGTCCCGGTTCATGCCACGAACCGGGAGCAATGGTGGTGGGCCAGGAGCCAGGCCCATTGGTCCCGGTTCGTCCCACCAACCGGGACCAAAAGGTCCAGACGAACCGGGACCAATGGCCCACGTGGCCCGGCCGGCCCCCTGGGCTCACGAACCGGGTCCAATGCCCTCACTGGTCCCGATTCTTGATTGAACCGGGACTAATGGGCTGACCCGGTCTGGACCGTTACCCCCTTTTCTACTAGTGTGGCGGCGGGGCCATGGCGTAGAAGGTGAGCAGTGGCTTGGCGTGCAGGGGCCGGATGGCGGCGAACTCCATCGGATCCTGCTGGACTAGGCATGGGGACGGCGCAGGCCGCAGATCCGTGGCGCGAGCTTCATTCGGCGGCCATGGCCGGTTCCTGTGAGGGTCTCAGAGAGATGTGAAAACAGGAGGAAGAAAAGGGGAGAGAGGGCGCGAGGTGGTGCTCCCCGGCGGAGCTCCGGCGAGGTTGTGCCGGCGGTGGGGATAAAGAAGGGGCGCCGCGGTCGGCGCGGCCGACAGAGGCAGCGGCACTTCCAGAGGGGAGCTGGTTGGGGATGGACAACTGTTTGTTTACTTGGGCTGTTGATGTGGAACCGTGAATACGACGCTGGAGCAACCAGCGAGGCGGCTGTTTTCTTCTAGCTATCAACCACCGTGTTAGCTAGCACTAGTGTGTACGCATGTCGAGTCGGTGCGGATACACATTTAATCCGTATACATATTAGATTGATTTCACACAAAAATTTAGGCACAGATAGATTTTTTGTGCTAAAAACAGGAACAGTA
The DNA here is from genome assembly GCA_032464435.1 of Aegilops umbellulata. Taxonomy (NCBI): domain Eukaryota; kingdom Viridiplantae; phylum Streptophyta; class Magnoliopsida; order Poales; family Poaceae; genus Aegilops; species Aegilops umbellulata. The sequence goes on along the minus strand of CP136056.1, from coordinate 326,580,623 downwards.
AATTTTATTTCTTGGATACATAATCCATATATATATGTACATGCATTCAAGTTCTATATGTGCATGCTAGAGAATTAGTGGTTCATTTTTCTCCTGAAATCTGCTTATATAATTTTAGAAAGTGTCTGCACGCTTTAAACAATGGTTGCGTAATTTGAATGTGTTCGTGCTTTTTTGACAAAAACATGATTTTTCAAAAAGTGCACTTGCATTTTAAAATGTTTGTACTGTTTTTCAAAAAATATTTTATGTATTTAAATATTGTTCATGTTTTTTAGAAAAAACACTTTTTTTAAAAACATGCTCATGTAATTCTAAACGTGTTTGCATGTTAAAAAATGTTTCTAACTTAAAAAAGATTATGTGATTCAAGAAAATGTTCGTGTGTTTTAAAAAAGAATGTTCATGCATTCTAAAAAATAAATTAAAAGCGAGTTGGATTATGAGGTTGGTGTATGGAATAGGTGCATGGTGTAGCTCGTGTAGGGCGGCCCTTAGGTCCACCTCGACTAGATTAGTTTTAAAAGTTATAAATATTCCTTTGTGTTTGTGTGGTTCAGTGAGAAATCTGTTGTGCGGTAGCCAAGATTAGAGGGGATTTTTTTGCCCTTACCCATTCATGGGCCCTAAATTCCTGATTGATTTTTCTTTATGAACTGCATGCTAATTGGAGCTGTCGAATAACCTGTGTTAATTTGTTTATAGATCCATCCTATGTGAGATCAATGCTTAGTGCCTTTTCACGGTTTTTTTACATTGAATGTGATACACATATGTTAGTCTATGGTATCTGTTCACATACCGAAGCATCTATAATGATTAGAATCCATTGAATGAAAGAAGATTTCAAGTCATGCACGCGAATGACGCATCTCGTCATTCAATATATACCGACCGCCACAAGTCTATGTCGCGCTCGGTGATAAATTTTCCAATTACTCACATCAATATACTAATCTAGATACTCAACAATCTAGACATTGTTCTTCATCCGATTGTTTCATTGGCCACAGACCAAGGTCTGTGCCTTACATGGCGTGACCAGATGCTGTCAATTCTGGCATCACCTTGGTGAAGTTATCGGATTGTCGTTCCTAAGTAAAAGCTTTGTGTCATTTTTTTAATCATTTTATTAGCATCATCCTTACAAATTTAAAGCAGTGAGCCTTCGAAGCTTCGTCTTCCACCCTTTTTCTCACCCGTCGTTTCATACAAACCGTATTGCAACGTTATATATTTTTTCTACACTCCCGCTGCAACGCACGGGCATTTGTTTAGTGACAGGTATGAGCGCGGTGGCCGAAGTTATCACCTTGGGGTTGACCACGTTAGGACGCACTGCGATCACTTGGGCACCGTGACATGATCGGTGGAGGTTGGAAGAAGAATAAGCGACAACACGGATGAGACACTATGTTCAAATACATAACATGGACCTGCGAAGGGGTTTTGAGTCGTGCTTATTGTGACAGGAGTGTGATTTTTACTCCCGTTGCAGCGCACGGGCATGTTTGCTAGTCTCTCCCTAATAATAATAATAATAATCTCTCCCTAATAATAAAGCACGGAGTGAATCTGTCGGGTTCACCGTCGCGTCTTTTTTACACAAAGGTCCCTGTGATTTTTAGGAATTGAACCCGCAGTCCTGGTTAACTAAACCCGAACCGGTACGAGCAAGAAAAAAGAAAAAGAAAAACATACCCACCCGCTCAACCCACGCCCTGCCTTGCAATCCCCTTCCAGCGGGCATCGCCGCCCAACAAGCGAATCCCGGTCGCCGGCTCCCCGGAGATCTCCGCCTCCCTGGAAGTCCAGATCTCGTCGTCGTCCCGAATTCTCCGGATCTCCCCACTCCCGAGTTTACATCTCTCCCGGAGACCCTCTCCAACCCGGAGTTCCTCGCGGAGGGCACCTGCTCACACCGGCTGCATGTGGAGAGGAGGTAGGCCGCCCCACCTTGCGGATGCACGGACGAGGGTGTCATGCCGCCGCCGGAAGCAGCAGCGGACCATGTGCTCCGGCATAGTCAGGGGAAAGCAGCGGCTTTGACTCCAATTGCGGCGTTGGCGGCACCACGAAGGGGTCACACTGGGCGGCTGTACGGTAGGGGACAGGGTGCAGGGTTGATCTTCTTCTTCCACGACAGCCGCCCCTCGAAGCTCAGGCTCCCCGCCGGGCCCAGGTACACCCCATTCTCTATCCTCTGCCCCTACGGAATAAGATGGGCAAAGAGGTTCAAGTTATAGGAAAGTGTGTATTAGTCAGGTAAGTAGCTACTGGACCGCTGAATCATCGTTGCTCATTTGTTCATCCAGAATCTGATGCCATGGCTGCAGTGTGACATAGGTGCTCACCGCGGCGTCGAATCGCTGGACGGCGGTCATAGGGAAGTAGCTCCCTTTCTCAAGCTTACCCTGCCAGACATTCAGTTCAGACAAATCAATTGATTAATTAACGACCAAATGCAAATTGCAAGCCTGAAGCTTAAAATTTAGGCGTGTGTTTGTTGGCTTGGTTACCTGAGCAGTGAAGATGAGCATCCACATCCCGCCGGGGGACTCGGTCCTGCCAAGCACCTCGGAGAAGGCCAAGTGCCTTCTTGATCTTGGCCAGCGCAGTCAGCAGCAACACCTCTACGGCCGACACCTTCCTCTGCTGGTGCAGGGTTTCGTTGCTGCCGTGTGAATCCACTGTCTATTCTCATTGCTTAATTTGCATTGGTTGTTCCAGCCACACATAGCTAATTTTACTTTTCATACGTGCTGAAGGTTGATTTGTGCATGAAATGCTTTATGAATCTGAGCAGTCTGGCTCTTTATCAAGGAATTTCATGCAATCGTCTGATATTTTGACAGCAACTGGTGCGGGTACAGAATGGGGACCAGTTCTCCCTTTGGACATTTTTATGATGTTGTTTGGTAGCAAGTTTTGATGTTTCCTGATCAGAGAGAACAAACATCTCTCCAAGCAAGCTGAAGCTTTTATTCTCAGATTCTTTATGCTGAAATTTATGGGCTATCTTCCATTTGCTAGACAAATGTTTCTTGCTTCATTTTCATTTGAATGTGGTGATGAAGAGTTGAAGCTGGAAGAAGCCGCATCCGAACAGCTGCTCCCCGTCGCTGCTTTATGAGCTGCCTCATCCAGCGAGGACGCTGCTACCGCCGCTGCTTCTGAAGACACAGGAGCCGCCTCATCCAGTGAAGAGTCGTCGCTGTTCCATAGTGAGTCCGCCACCACCTCTATTGTTTCCGCACTAAAACGCAGGTTTTTGCCAGCGTCTAAATTTTCTCCGCTGCTTATCATGTTTATTTTAGCTGTCCTTCCTATGCAGAATTGAGCGCATGTTTTTTTATAATAGTATAACCTTTGAAAACATTATATTTCCTACCTGCACATTACTTGAAACATAGTTAAGCTGTGTATATTTATCAGATTTTCTGCTTACATGCAATTGTCCTTAACTCTGGTTACATTTCTCTATGGCCGCAAAATCCAAGAAGTTGTATATACACATACTTTGGTCACAGTATGATCATCAAATCGAATACAATATGAGTATATGACACTTCCTGCTAAATATCTTCAGCTATAAATCTGGTTATGTACTTCTCTTTGTGTTATTAAGTTCGGATTAGTAGATCTTATGCAAATGGCTTTTTATTTAAGCAAATGTTGATTTTAATCTGTTGAAATATAGATGGTCTTTGCAAATCCAACGAAGGAGTGGGAATATCTGCAGCCTGAAGTTTCTCCTGCTAATAGGGTGTTCTTCTTCACGTTTGTGGCATGATCATGGTCTTCTGCTATCAGCAGCAACGATTCTTCTGTTGTTGTAAGTGAGGTCTTAAGTGTTGTGTTGTTACGTATTAGAGATAAAAGATTACGTGTGTATAAAGAAAAATACTTGGGATTAAGGCTGCATTTGACCTTAGTTCTGACAAAATTAATTTTCATTTGTTTGCTATGCTGTGTGTCGTAACATCACTACATGTTGTAGTGTTTTTTTTTCCTTTAAAATCCACATTATGCAATTTGGCTTTATAGGAGGTATCACTTTATTATTAGTGCATATGCAAATAAAGGAAAGAGGAGGGCAAAAACAGTAAGTCAAGCAACTGACGTTTGTTTCGTAGCGAAGAATGGGAGTTTGTTCTATTATGTTCATCAGTGTACAGACGAATTGAGACCGAAGGAATGATATAAATTTGCTTGAGGTTATGAATTATTTTTTGTTCTTCCTTGCATCTTACTAGAATTTTCTTATTCTTGCAATTCTTCATATTTTCCCATACCATCTGCTTTATAGAAGTTGCTACATCAAATTAAGTAAGTATATCCTCCTTTGCTGTCCAAGTTTGTTTTATTCTTTTTGTTCATCCGAAATCTGTATGGAGTTGAGACTGAGAGAGTGACATAGATTTGCTTGAGGTTATTGTTAAGGAGTATTACTATTGGTCTAGGAGTCCTTATTAGTCTATGTTTAGTTTCCTTGCACCTCAAGTCATGTGTAATATATATATTCCCCATGGGCCTTCAATAAAGATAAGTTGTTTTCCTAACATGGTATCAGAGCCTAGGTTTAGGTCTCCGGACGCTGCAACTCGTCCTTACGAACCAATTTTTTTTCTCCACCTATATCGAGTATTACACTTCTTCAAATGCAATGCTATTGCATACGCTTTGCATTTGAGGGGGCGTGTTAAGGAGTATTACTATTGGTCTAGGAGTCCTTATTAGTCTATGTTTAGTTTCCTTGCACCTCAAGTCATGTGTAATATATATATGCCCCTTGGGCCTTCAATAAAGATAAGTTGCTTTCCTAACAGTTATAAATTATTTTCTGCTGTCGAGTTTGCATGCTATATTGTATCATTAATAACTATTTTCTGTTGTCTGAGTTTACAAAGTCTTAAGTGCATCCAACGATCAGTTTTATTTGATTTGAATTAACAAGGTGGGATGTACATTATTTATAATCATTATAAATATTATGTTGTCAACGCCTCGATTTGAACGTCGCAATTTTTGTTACCCCGTTGCAACGCATGGGCTCTTTTGCTAGTAATAATAAAGCATGGATTGACTTTGTGGGTTCACCGTCACAATACGCTTCTTCCCGTGAATTTACGCTTTCAATTTTTTTTCAAAACACGTCCATATTTTTTCCAAAATCCAAGGTGGTACTAATTCACGTCACTTTCCTTCTTCCGCACAACCAACGCCATAAAAACTGCCTGAGGCCGTCCAATCTGTTCGATCGTGTATGCAGAGATCGTGACCGTATCAAACAAGAGACCGATCCAAGTATCACGAGTCCCGACCAGATCCGAGTCGGCTCTTCTAGCCTTCCCCTTTTCTTTAAATATTTGTAGGAATTGATTGAACACCATGGACGGAAGCAAAGTCGATGGATCACGCTGGTCAGCTCCTACGGCGAGCGCTTCGAGATCACGCAATAGGCGGCAGCGCTGTCACATCCACCACATGATCGAGGACAAGTGCGTCGAGAACGGCGTCCCGCTCCGCCGCCGTAACATGCACCAAGGTCATCGAGTGCTGCAACATGCACGCCGCCGCCGGAGGTACCAGCTTCATGTCCGGCCAGCAGGACCTAAAGAGCTAACAAGCTGTCCCACGATCCTTAATTCACGTATACTACATCAGGCCCTCAAGCGGCAAGACCTCGCAACGGCTCGACGAATTAACTGATTTCCGCTGCCATGGCACTTCCATGAGCCATCTCCCACAAGTGGCTGCTACTTGCCACACCGTGCCTAAACTTCGGCACTCAGCGATCCCGCGAGCCCGCGACTGACGGCGTTGCAGACTGGCGGTGCCACCTGCTGCTCGTCCGTAGCTAATCTGCAGATTGGATGCACTTTCGATTGGATGCACATAAGATAATCTGTCCCTAGGAAATAAGGAATAAATTATTTGTCAGCGTATCATCACAGCTAATCTGTCCTGTTCCGGTAATGCCTAATGCATTGGCTTTCTAGCAGTACATTGATCCCTGCTCAAGGTAGCTCTGTGTCTCTGATTATTTCTCTCCCTGTGATGGAATTAATCACCATATGTCTGATGCCCATGTAATGTAATGGAAATTTCTCACTATTGTGTACATAGACATGTATCATAATTTACTACCAATTGTACGTAGCCCACTTCTGTTCTGTTTCTCTCCCTGAATATGTTCTCTAGCTAATTATCAGAGTAGGCATCTAGCTAATTATACATTATCTTTTGCATTGCGTGTTGATACAAACGTGATTTCACTTCCGATTGGATGCACTTAAAATCTAAGCTATTTGTTGGTTGCAACTGTGCTGCCTTGAATTAACTGCTTTTTTTATACAAATTTTTTCTCTCTGTATTCCTGACCAGCTATCTATGCAAATTTATATAGAGAAGAAAATTATTTACCTCTGTTTTATAACTCTTAACTTCTAAGCAGGAGATGCCTATGGCAATTTTGGGATTCAGCTCAAGGTCAGCATTTCTTGGTACATGTCACTACTGCGTTCTAAGGATTGGTCAAATTTTGACAACTTGATCCACTAAATTTAGTGGGAAAGTTGGCTGAGAATAAATTTGAAAGGAGAAATCATCCGATAAAGTTCTAGACTTCTTTCATCAGGACAAAAGGAAAAACATTCTGCTATATTCTAATTGTATGATCTGCATACAACCTTGGTATCCAGGTCAAGTGTGAGCCGAGATATAACGCTGTAAATTTGGGGAAAAAAGCACAGTCTTAAGAAGCATGCTCTCTTGATTAGAATTGTTTTTACTAGAAAACGGATCCTAGGATGTTAAAGACTTGTGTCATATCATTCTTCTTGAACCATGTGTTGCTCATGGTCTTTCCCCAAGTGAAAGCAAGTCTTCATGCAGTTGCAGTCCTTTTGACATGAAAGAGTAGTGTTACAAATCCTTCACGCTTTGAATACTCCTACTGCCACAAATGTTTATCAACTGCATGTTTCTATTTGTAAAATTCCATGTTGAAAATGAGTTCTATTGTAGGTACACCTTGATTATTTTGTGGGATTTTAATTTATATAAGCACAACCCAAAAAAGATACAAAGGAGAAGAGAGAAGACAGTATGACACACATCTTCAGGAGGCAGAGCAGGCTCAGCCAATATTAGTGTATCTGGACATTAGTTTGAAAGTTTTGGACACACTGAAAAACCTGACAAAGGACACACATGAGGTCTATTCGAACATTAATAATTTCAACTTAGTGATGGTATTTCTGGATAGGCATTGCTATTGCACTCAATGCCATACAACCAGAGCCCCCGCCACGTCAACGGGAATTTACTATATGCATCACCGTGACATCGATTTTTTTTCTCTCCCGTTGCAACGCACGGGCATGTTTCCTAGTCTATCCCTAATAATAAAGCACGGATTGACTCCGTGGGTTCACCGTCACAATACGCTTTCTTCCTATGAATTTACGCTTTTAGTTTGAATTTAAAACATATACGCGAGGTGGTACTAAAGCGTTGATCGATTTCGCTCAGATCGTTTGGCATCGAGAAAACGAACGAAACAACCCATCGAGAAAAGGTCGAGCGAAGAAACAGCCCATATCAGCCCGAAATCCTCAAGTCAATCAAAACCGGTACACACGAGGGAAAAAACGCACGACCGCCCCTTCCCAGCGCGCCGCCGCCCCTTCCCAGCGCGCCGCCACCCCTTCCACGCTCCAGCGCGCTGCTGGCCCTCGCCACGCGCTGCCGCAACCGGCCGACTCCTCTCTCTCCTCCTTTGCCGCCACCGCTCTTCATCAGCCGGCCTACTCCGTCGAAACGGGTAGGCGGCCGACTCCTCTCTCTCCTCCTCCTTTCCCGCCACTTCTCTTCATCAGCCGGCCTACTCTGTCGAAACGGGTAGGCAACGTTGAAGTTCGCCGGAACGGGCAGGTGGCCGGCGGGCGGTGCGAGGTGTAGGCGGTGGCGAGAGAGCGCGGCTGGTGCGGCAGCTTGCTGTGATGGCGGCGACTGGTGCGGCAGCCATGCAACGTTGGATCTCCTTTGTCTTCCTCTCGATCGCATCTGCATGCAAACACCTTGACTTGCTGGATGTCTCGTGATAGGCACCTCAACAACCGTCACGAAGGAGCTGCCACCGCAGCTCGAGAGGGGAGGGCGTCGCCAGAGACGAGGGCCGCCTGCACGAGTCAGGCCCGCTATCGGCGGCAGCACCCGCGTCCACACCCTAGCCAGCGGCAACACAAGCACCAAGGTTGGGTTGTGTCTTCGTGGTGCGTGTCGATGTCCATGTGCAGCACGCGCCGGAAGCGGCGAGGAGTTACTTGATGGCGAGAACGATGTTGTTGACATAGCAGAAGCCGTTGGCGTGGCCAGGACATGCATGGTGCATGCCGCCAGACCAATTTTAGTCGCTGCCGCCGAGCGCTCGCCACGGCCGGCGACCCGTCGTTGTAGCTCAGGCATTACCCCAGGGGGCCGTCGATGACGGGGTTGTCGTTCGAGCAAGCGACGTCCTGGCAGCGCATGGTGCCGACGTCATGCTCCTCGGCAGTTCGCTGGAGATCGCCGTCGCTGATATACCCGCCTGGGTGAGGTTGTAGAGGAGGTCGACGTATTTCTGATCGTGGAACTCGAGCAGCTCCTCCGGCCTGGCCGGCCTGGTGAGGAGGCGACTCATGTCTTTGAGGAGACCGTAGGAGACAACGAGGCAGTGGGCCATCGTGATGCGGCGGAGCACCACGACGTGTCCCTCGCCGTAGTCGATGCTGGAGATGCCTGGGTCATAGTAGTACGTGGCTGCCCTTATCTCCTTTTGTGTCTTCATAAGTTCGTAGTTAAGCCTTTGAAGCTCTCTCCTCCAGGTCTCACATGTCTACATGGGCCAGTTGGGGATGAGTTTGATCTACTCAATTTAGTTGTCTTGATTGATTGATGCGTTATCACACCAAAGTGAACTCAAAGTGAACTAGCTAACAAATCTTTTTTTCTTTGAATTTTCTAGCTAACAAATCTTTATCACGGTTGTGGATACAACATAGGAGGTGGCACCTGGCGCCATCAGTTTGAAGCGGACCAGAGTCGTTCCCATTGTCGGGCAGGTTGCTGGGTGGAGGAACTTGCAGGCACGTTTCGAGTTCAGCTGTCGCTGAAGCAGCACTACTGCCTACAGGTTCAAGGTTTACTGAAGCACTACTTACATTGATTAGTTTTTTGAAGAGCCATCGCTTCTTCACTCCTACACCTACTTGCCAATAGCAACAGCCTCTGTGTCACTACTCACCAAATTCCAGTGCATCATCCATGTTCAGTCAATGTACGTGCTGAACCAGCCTAAGAGTTTGATTATTTTCTGTGTGTGCTTTTGCTATAGGTAGTGCTTCTCTTGAATTTACTGATTTTTATGGCGCATGACTCCTATGCAGGCGACTCCATCGTATTCCATGGCATGAGTTCATGAACATGTATACAACAGTTTGCAAGCGGTAAGATGCCTGATGCTTTCCTGCAGTATACACGGACAGTGTGAAGTAATATATTTTCCTTTCAACTTTTTGTATGTGAAATCAGTATTCTAATGTCATTATTTTTTGTGTCCTGGACATCATATCATATAGTGTGCATGCATTTAGTGTTGCAGACAATCATATGAACCAGCTAAATATAGTAATCTTAATTACATTCATGAATTTGCACTAAATACTGTTGCTATCTTTTTTTGTGAAATAATATTGTTGCTATCTTGCAATTCTATTTACATTGCTTATGGATCCTAGGCTTATATGATAGGTTTATGTGAGCTTTCTGTTTATTCTAATATTAAAACTTACCAAGAAACCTCTCAAAACAAAAAAATGAACCAAGACAAGTGTCGTTAAGAAGCAAATTAACCAGCTAACAATGTTCATTTTGTGAAGTTTTCTCAACGTAATATTATAAAAGTATCCTTGAGATTACTATTTACGAGCATGTTTGTTGGTCTTTGTGAAAACATGCTGGGCTCTTTTATTCTAATAATGAAAGGATCCAATATAACGTATTTGTTTGTATTGATCACTGTGAATTAATTGTATAATACGTTGTAATTAGCATTGGACGTGTCACTGAGGAGTCAGGACTCGAAGTCCCTGGTGTGTCCAACATGAACTCTTGCTTTTCTATGTTATATTACCCAAAGGATTAAGGATCTTTGTGCAATACTTTTCTCTCGGAATTTTGTGAGCAGTATTGGCTAAACTTTATTGAGTTCCTAATTTCTTTCAAGGAGAAGTTCCTAAATTTATTTTCTTTCATGGGGGAAAGTATGTTGATGCAGGTAAAGAAATATTCTATGAGATTAGCATGTCCTATTTTGATAATTTTGGATCTTGTAAAAAATTGAATAAAATTTGCATGAACAATGAATGTATTTTTGCATATATTGTTATAAATAAACTTGAATATAAACAATTTTCCCGTTGCAATGCACGAGCATTTGTGCTAGTAATAATAAAGCACGGATTGATTTTGTCGGGTTCACCGTCACAATACGCTTTTTCCCATGATTTTACGCTTTCAGTTTGAATTTAAAACATATTCGAGGTGGTACTAATTCTGCTAAAAAACGACTCGAATCGCTGCTTTGTGCTATGCCGTTCCTCCAACTTCGTACGCTAGCCATATATTGGGCCGATATATGCTGATGGGTCTCCTCCCAGGCTTCATTGGATTACGATCCAAAAATCAGCAGCTCGAATTGCTGCTTTGTGCTATGCCGTTCCTCCAACTTCGTACGCTAGCCATATATTGGGCCGATATATGCTGATGGGTCTCCTCCCAGGCTTCATTGGATTACGATCCAAAAATCAGCAGCTCGAATTGCTGCTTTGTGCTATGCCGTGGGAACAACTTCGTACGCTAGCCATATATTGGGCCGATATATGCTGATGGGTCTCCTCCCAGGCTTCATTGGATTACGATCCAAAAATCAGCAGCTCGAATTGCTGCTTTGTGCTATGCCGTTCCTCCAACTTCGTACGCTAGCCATATATTGGGCCGATATATGCTGATGGGTCTCCTCCCAGGCTTCATTGGATTACGATCCAAAAATCAGCAGCTCGAATTGCTGCTTTGTGCTATGCCGTTCCTCCAACTTCGTACGCTAGCCATATATTGGGCCGATATATGCTGATGGGTCTCCTCCCAGGCTTCATTGGATTACGATCCAAAAATCAGCAGCTCGAATTGCTGCTTTGTGCTATGCCGTGGGAACTCCTATTGGACGCATTCTGCGTCAAATAGCGACGTGACGCACGCATGAAAGCCCGAGCCATATATTGGGCCGATATATGCTGATGGGTCTCCTCCCAGGCTTCATTGGATTACGATCCAAAAATCAGCAGCTCGAATTGCTGCTTTGTGCTATGCCGTGGGAACTCCTATTGGACGCATTCTGCGTCAAATAGCGACGTGACGCACGCATGAAAGCCCGACTGGGCCGGCCCAATACAGCGAGCGTGCCTGTTTCCTTGTTCAGTGGCGCTGCTATGTTAAAAAAAAAAAAATGCGCCTGCAGTCCAGTCCTTCCAGGATTCGAACTCTAGATCTCCATGTTGTGTATGATACGAGCTAACCAGCTGACCTATCAACTATTGGTGCTAGAATGTGAAGCGTCCTAGTATAAGAACTAATACCAACGAAGAATCTGGACAACTTTTATATTTTTTTTCAAACCTTCCTTCGAAATTGTTAATTATTTTTACAAACGAGCACTGTTTCAAAAATATGATACAAAATTTAAAACCTCAAACTTATTTTAAATTTCAAAAAACAAAAAAATAAAGTAGTGAACATTTTAAACAGATTTGTTTTTGAAAGTCATAAATTCTGAATTTTTAAAATTGCAAACACTTTTTGTTCCAAAATTTGAGTACTTTTTTGAACGTACGTTTTATTCAAAAAATGCGAACAAATTCTATGAAAACGAACAAATTTTAAATTTCCCAAACATTTTACGAAAACATGAACATTTTTGGAATTTGAGAACAATTTTTTAAAGCATGAATGATTTTTGAATCTTGAGAACAAATTTGGAAGCGCGAACTATTTTTTAAAGCACGGACATTTTTTGAATCTTGAGAACAAATTTTGAAATGGAGAACAATTTTGAAAGCATGAACAAATTTGTAAAGCATGAACATTTTTTGAATCTTGAGAACAAATTTTGAAACAGAGAACAATTTTGAAAAGTCCCGGACAAATTTGGAAGAGCAAACATTTTTTGAATATGTGAACCAAAAGTTGAAATCTGGTACATTTTGTAAATTTCGAAAGTTTTGAACTTTTTTGTGTAGAGAGAACAATTTTTGAATTTCCCAAACATTTTACGAAAACATGAACATTTTTGGAATTTGAGAACAATTTTTTAAAGCACGAATGATTTTTGAATCTTGAGAACAAATTTGGAAGCGCGGACTATTTTTTAAAGCACGAACATTTTTTGAATCTTGAGAACAAAATTTTAAATGGAGAACAATTTTGAAAAATCCCAAACAAATTTGGAAGCACAAACAATTTGTAAAGCATGAACATTTTTTGAATCTTGAGAACAAATTTCCCAAATGCGAACAAATTCTATGAAAATGAACAAATTTTAAATTTCCCAAACATTTTACAAAAACATGAACATTTTTGGAATTTGAGAACAATTTTTTAAAGCATGAATGATTTTTGAATCTTGAGAACAAATTTGGAAGCGCGAATTATTTTTTAAAGCACGGACATTTTTTGAATCTTGAGAACAAATTTTGAAATGGAGAACAATTTTGAAAGCACGAACAAATTTGTAAAGCATGAACATTTTTTGTATCTTGAGAACAAATTTTGAAACAGAGAACAATTTTGAAAAGTCCCGGACAAATTTGGAAGAGCAAACATTTTTTGAATATGTGAACCAAAAGTTGAAATCTGGTACATTTTGTAAATTTCGAAAGTTTTAAATTTTTTGTGTAGAGAGAACAATTTTTGAATTTCCCAAACATTTTACGAAAACATGAATTTTTTGGAATTTGAGAACAATTTTTTAAAGCACGAATGATTTTTGAATCTTGAGAACAAATTTGGAAGTGCGGACTATGTTTTAAAGCACGAACATTTTTTGAATCTTGAGAACAAAATTTTAAATGGAGAACAATTTTGAAAAATCCCGAACAAATTTGGAAGCACAAACAATTTGTAAAACATGAACATTTTTTGAATCTTGAGAACAAATTTTGAAACAGAGAACAATTTTGAAAAATCCCGGACAAATTTGGAAGAGCGAACATTTTTTGAATATGTGAACCAAAAGTTGAAATCTGGTACATTTTCTAAATTTCAAAAGTTTTGAACTTTTCTGTGTAGAGAGAACAATTTTTGAATTTTGAGAACATTTTTTCAAAAACTGAACATTTTTTTTGAAACACGAACAAAACTTAAAATTTTCGATATTTTTTGAAAAAAGAGAAGAAAATAAAAAGAAATAAAAAATAAAATCCTAAACATTTTGTAAAACTACAAATATGTTCTGAAAAAGACAAGAAAAAAGATGTAATAAAAAAGAAACAGAAAACGAAAAAAAATAGAAACATGAAAACCCAATAAAAGAAAAAAACGGTCCATGAAACCACAAAACCGGAGTGGGAAGTTTTTAAGTGGGCCGGCCCAAAATCATCGCTCCGCGCTCGCCCCTGTGCGAAGCGGGGGCAGTTTGCCGCAGTGAGCGGCGAGTAGGATATTCCCTATGCCATTCCTCCAACTTCGTACGCTAGCCATATATTGGGCCGATATATGCTGATGGGCCTCCTCCGAGGCTTCATTGGATTATGATCCAAAAATCAGCAGCTCGAATCGCTGCTTTGTGCTATGCCGTTCCTCCAACTTCGTACGCTAGCCATATATATTGGGCTGATATATGCTGATGGGCCTCCTCCCAGGCTTCATTGGATTACGATCCAAAAATCAGCAGCGTGGGGATCGTACTCTGGTCTCCAAGCCCCGAACCAACTCGCCCAGGTTATTTGTCTCAAAGAAAAAAAAACCCTGGTAATGATTGGAACTTCTGGCGTATGATGATATGCGTGGCATGCTCCTCGGGGTAGCTCCTTTTTTTCATGCACGCGCATGCACGTCCTTCTTTAAGTGCTGCAAGCATTTGGTTTGGAGCTGCAAACGTAAATCTTTTCATTACTCGGCATTTTTTGGGCTATAAAAAATCATTTTTGTTTGAAAATATACCTGCTTGATCTACGTGCAACTTCGCTCAAGTTTCGCTATTTCAAACGGCAAACACTACACTGCAAGCGGCACGCGTCGCTGTAAGGTCGAGTGCCCACTGCGTCTAGCTAGAAACACGTCAATGTAACATCAGTCTCCGTTGTCCTTTTTTCTATTGACAATTCAGACCAAAAGTGCTGCGAAATTATTACATGAACGCTGGAAGGACGGTCGTTTGTCCTACCAGTTAGATGAAAAACACTGTAAAGGCGACCACATGGAAGTTGCAAGGATGACCACATGGAAGTTGCAAGGATGACTGATGATGCTACAGGTCGGACGTATGTCATTGCAAGGTCGTTTCATAATTATACATTTCTTCTAGATATGGACATGAACCTTCTTTTAGCTACCAGTTGGCACCGTCCGAACGCTATCGTGATGTTTTGATGGACATGCTATTTTTTATTTGATCTTGTTGCAATGCACGGCGTATGCGCTATAGTGACTAGATGATGCCCCGCACGTTGTTGCGGGAATGTTTGCAATATTTTAATGAGATTTTGATTATATGAAACATGAATTCTTGAAACAATAGCTTCTGAAAGTATATAAGAATTAAATGTAAATGGCATAATAAAATGGAATTTGTAGTGGATTTTTAATATGCATAGTTGCATGTTGAGGTGGGCCTTTTCTTATACATGTTGAATGATGAGGTGGCATGCTTGCATGTTGAGAGAAATATCTTAGTGGGAGCTAGCTATTTAGATATAGAAGATAATAATAATTAAAATCATCGATTGCTCCCCAACTTATAAAATATTATCTACCAATGCCATCTATAAGTTGACAAAAAACATTTCACACTGGGGAATCCCCTGCCTGGGCCATCCCACGCGGTAGTGATCTCCTATACTGCGTTCTGCATGCAGCGAGAAGACGCAGGGCTCCCATTAGGGCCGGCCCATGTGCGGGCGGCCTGTTTCCAAATTTCGTTTTTTATTTTTATTTTTTCTTTTCCATTATATTTTTTCTCCTTTAAATAATTTGGTACTTCAAAAAACTCCAAAAAATTTAAAAAGAACTTTTAACTATATTTTTGAATAAAGCATAAAATGATTATGAATAAAAAATGTTCACATATTCAAAACATGTTTGAAATTTTTAAAACAAATGTTTGGGAAATCAAAAAATATTCACTATTTTTAAAATTTTGTTTATTCAAATTATTAATGAAGTTGAACAAAATGGTCACCAAAATGTTATCGGTGATGCAGCGAAATGTTGCCATGGCCATTTGAAGTTTATGAAATTTTTTTCTCCCGTTGCAACGCACGGGCCGTTTTGCTAGTTAAGAAAAAAATCAGTAGTGGGAGGTGGGAGAAAACAAAACCACACGAAAATAAAACCGGAGTACCAGGTTACCAACTGCTCCATTAGAAGTAGAGATAAAGAAATACACCGTTCTCAGTACATAGGTCATGACATACCAAGAAGAATTATAAATCTATACCTACTAATAAAGAAAATACATATTCTTAGTCCGTCATGCTATCTATACTCTATACCTATTAATAAAGGAAATACGTATTATTAGTCCGCCGTGCTATTTTATAATAAAAAACCTGATGCTTTTGACATTAAACCCGCAGTACATATCAAATGTTTTTAAAGATACTCGTATCATCTAAACCTAACTTCAAATGTAACATGTTATATATGGAATTTGATTAGAAAAATATATATAATCAGAATATGATGTTATTTTACATGTTAACAATTTTACAAAATATTATCTAGGGTGCAATCTTAATCAACAGTGTATTATCCGTCTTTCTTTCATATCGGTAGTGATCCGGATTGTGGATGAACATCTTCGCAAAATCAAGATTGGAGACGAAATTGAAGGTCACTTGCCCATTTCTTTGTATGTATTAAATCTACATGCAACTCGTGTTTAAATAGAAGACACGTGGAATCTTAAAGTTGTGCTTTTGTAGGCAAAGACCATCTTTGTTTGGGCCGTAGCTACAAATACTTAGATTATAAACCATTTTTTTGTCAATTAAGAGCGTGTGGTATTCTTTTCTTTCGTTGCAAGGCACGGGCCCTTTTGCTAGTCTCTCCCTAATATCTTCCTTTTATATATATATATATATATATATATATATATATATATATATATATATATATATATATATATATATATATATATATATATATATACTCCTAATGTCTGAGTTGGTAGGATTGCGTCCACGGTTTATTTTCGTCTAGTTATGTTTCGTCTGATTTATTTTCGTCCGGTTTATTTTCGTCTCACATCCAACCACCATATCTCCTCAAGTTGATTTTTTTTCTTCACAATAAAAACTTTCCTAACCTTTCCAAAGTTTCCTAACTAACACGTTATAAACGGGCAGGAACTGATAGCACGCTACCAATCAATAAAATTTAGTTTCATGACAATCAATTTCAAATCTTAATTTTCCTAATGCATCGATCTTTGCCTTTTCTAAGTGGTTGTCATGATAAGGAAGGTCAGCCACGGGTATATCTCTACTTCTAATGGAGGAGTACGTTGTTGTTTGGTTTCGCTTCGCTTCTTTACCTTGGCCAACACATTCCAACAGATTCAAAAATCACAAATCAGAATTCAACCTTTCCATGTACAACACATTCCCCTCTATCTGTTTCCTACGTCGATCGACAAGGACGCCCCAGCCGCCTTCGCGGCCCTCTTCGCCACCGCTGAGATCAGAGACGAGCCGCCGCCGCCGCCATCGCGGATTTCCAGTGACGCCCCGCAGAGCGGCCCACACCCTCGCCAATCAATGGCATCAATCACGTATCAATCGTGCATCAATCACGCATTGAACAGGAGGACCTCGCCCTCACCGGTCGTCCGCCATCGGAGCCCATCTCCTTCTCCGTCGTCGTGCTTGTGCATCCGCCGCAGCCGTCGCCCGGATCGCGTCTCACGCTGTCGCCGTCTTCCACCATACTGAAGTGGCTGCCGCCAACAGGACACCTCCACCCCGCCCCGCCCCATCTTGCAGCACCCAAATCAGTGCATGCAGACGTACGAGAGACGCAGCCACTCAGGGCATGCAGATGTACTGAACTCTAGACCTGATCGATCAGTGCATGCAGGCGTACTGAAACCGGGACAAGCAAGCCTCTGCTTGCAAGGTAGCAGCAGCACTGGGATATACGTACTATACCAATACGCATACAGCAAAGTACTGTGATTTGTCCCAGTAGATTAGTTCCATTTTAGTTTTAGTTATAAACCATTTAGTATAGTACGTGAAGTCGGCCCTCCAGTTAGTAGTACAGAAGTATTTTCTTTATCTGCTGGTGAAGGTAGCTACTGTCGTTTTCAAACAGACTCAAGGTAATTGCTATTGGGTTCTATCGATTTAGAATTAACATGGCACAGATGTATAGCTAACATTTTTTGGATGGCTACAAGTACATTTTTCTTAGTTGCAAACCATGATGTATTTTCTTTCGGTAACTCGAACCACTGACCTACAGCATGATAGCCCATATATTTGTGCGGAAATGTTGGAGATGGCCCGTTTAAAATGATGTTTTAGAAATTTTTTCAGTAAAAATCAGGGTGCCAGCAGCGTGATGTTTGTATAATATTTCAGGAGAAGCTGGATCTTTTTGTTCAGTTATAGCCTCCAACTTTCTGAATGAGTATCAAAAAGAATGCTATGAGGTAATGCAAGCACTCATATTCAACATATGGGCTACTCTAGGTTGCATGCTAAATTATGATTAGAAGTAGTACTATTTTTTTAGTAGAACACAAGGCAGTACTAGAGCAGGGGTAGGAAGATGAGTTTGTGGTCCTTTTGTGTACGTTAACTATTTTGTTTGGAGTAAAAATTACGAAACAAAAATACCTTAAAATTTAACACATAAAAATAGGTTTAAAATATATAAAAATATATCTTCGTACTTTTTAAAACACTTAAACCCCCCCCCCCCTACCCCAAATCACGTTGTACTAATTTTTTTTTCGAAATGTACAACAGAAAAACATTCTTTTCAAAAAAACAATTGTTAAAAATATCAATTTATAGAGAAATTTTCCAATTTTCATACAAATATTCGTCAAAAGGTGTTAGATTTTTGACATTAACTTTATAAAAAAAAGGAAATTTCCACGTTCACCGTTATTATCGACATTTATTAAATTGGATATAAAAATGATGCAAAATACCACATGAAGCAGGTTGTGCCCCTTTTATTGCCCGGTGCAAAGCACGGGCATTTGTACTAGTAATAATAAAGCACGGATTGAGTCCGTTGGGTTCACCGTCGCGATGCTTTTACACAAAAGCCCATGTGGTTTTTAGGATTTAAAGCCGTCGTCCCTACTTTAGTTAGTCAGAAAAAACGTTTCGTTTCAGTTCAGCCCCACCCGTGCATGCGTTCGACAGATAAAACACCCCACCCCGATTCGAGCAACCGCTCTTCCCACCGATCGATCCGCCGCCTGCCCGCCGCTGGCCCGCATCCTCCGCCACGCCATCCTCCGCCGCGCCGTCCTCACCGCACACTGGCCTGCCTCCTCTCCGCCGCGCCCTCCTCCCCGCGTTGTCCGAGTCGTCCGCGCGCTATTCGGCGACGCCGAGGCACAGGCCGCCGCACTCCGGGCCGCGCCGGCCGGCTCGAGCGCACGCCGCCAACCGCGACCGGCTGCTCAACACGCTCCTCTCCGCCGCGGGCAACGGCCGAGAGGAGGAGGACACGCGGGAGGCGGGGCAGCATCAGAATCAGCGCGCGTCGGATCCGGCTGATGCTTACGGCGACACAGACGCGGAGGCTCTGGCCGCGGCCGCCGCGCTCCCTCCGGTCATCACCTTCCCGTGAGCTCACTTCCACCCCTAGCCTCTCCCCCTTTCCCAACTGCTTGACCAATCCTGCTCCTCTGCTCCTGCAGGATGGCTTTCTCTGTTCAATTGTTTAATTTGGTTGTCTTTGTCTTACCTGAACTGCAAGGGAACCAATTTATGTCAGCAAGGAAGGAAGTGTCACTTTTAAGCTTCCAGCAGTCTAAATTGTTGAATATTAGTTGGGCTTAGAGGCCCATTTAATAATTCCAGAAAAATCCCTAAGGGCCCATGCTGCCATAGCAAGTGGTGGGAGTTTAGTCCCATATTGCTAGTTGGGAGAGATGTACACCAGCTTATAAGGTGAGGCATTCTACGACTAGTATGAGTTGGTGTGAAGGAAGGAGAGGTGTTCCACACGCGCGCTCCTCCTCCTCGGCCGCCCGCTCGTCTCGTCACGACGCGTCGCGGGAAATGAATCGTCTTAAGTGCTCTTAAGTACGGCCGTTACCAGAATTCATTGCATGCGTTTTTATTGGACCGTTCGCTTCCTTCGCTGTGCCTATAAGAGAGAGGTCGCTCCTCTCCAGAAAACACATTCAATCGCACCATCTCAGCCGCCTCCACTGCTCTCGTTCCTCTCGCTGCTGCCGTCGCCGGTGATCCCATCCCGTCTACCGCGTACACGGCCGACGGGAGAGCAGGCCTCCGAAACCCCGCTTCTCCAGATCCTGTACGGGAGAGGGGCGATTAGATTTTTGGGAAGCGTCTTCTACGCGACTGCTCGCCACTGTTCGTCTACTTCCTCTACGTCGACTACTTCCGCGTCGCCTTCGTCTTCAACATGAACACCAGCACCGACGCCGACAAGGCTGCTGCTGACAAGGCCGCCGCCGACAAGCGGATCGCCGACGAGGCCGCCGCTTCTGCTGCTGATCCGGCCAACTGGCCTACTGGAGGGTATAACTCGTTTATCCCTCTCCTGGTTATTTCTATGTGTGCTATGCTAGTCATTTGTGTAGATGTTTTTGCAATCTGTCTAGTACGTGATAGCATGATCAAATATCAACATGTGCTTAGTACTGTTTACGTCATGATTATGCTTTATTCTTGGATTAATTTAATCGAACAATTGCCTATATTCTCAACAATCCAAAAACCTAATCTGTGTAGGCAATTTTTGATCCATGGTTTTGCTTGATCGGAGATAAGTTGGTTGATGCATATTTACATATGCGGGTTGCCAAGGACTTGTGGGAGGCGCTCGAATCTAAATTCGGCGCAACCGATGCCGGAAGCGAGATGTATATTATGGAGCAGTTCCACGATTACAAGATGGTTGAAAACCGTCCTGTATTGGAACAGGCTCATGAGATACAGTGCATCGCTAAGGAACTTGAAGTTCTGAAGTGTGTGCTGCCGGGCAAATTTGTCGCGGGATGCATCATCGCTAAGCTTCCTAATTCCTGGAGGAACTTTGCTACTACTCTGAAACATCAGAGGCGTGAATTCTCAGTTGAGGATGTCATTGGCCATCTGAGTGTTGAGCAGAACTCGAGAGCAAAGGACTCGAAAGGAAAAGGGAACGAAGGGACATCTGTCGCCAATATGGTGCAGAAGAACTTCAACCCCCACAAGCCCAAGGGGAAGACTGGTGTCCAACAGAATACCGAGTTTAAGAAGAAGGGCAAGAAGCCTTTCAAGAAAGATAAGAAGAAGGGTGGCTGTTTCACTTGTGGTTCGAATGAACATTGGGCTGTCAAGTGCCCACACAAGTTCAAGAAGCCAGGACAGGACTCCAAGACTGTCAACATGATTGTGAGCAACAATGAGAGTGGGCCATCTGGGTACGGTAATTTGTTTACTGTATTTTCAGTTTGCCAGTCTACCGATTGGTGGATTGACACAGGTGCAAATATTCATGTGTGTGCTGACATTTCATTGTTTTCTTCTTATCAGGCCACAGGAAACGGGTCCGTACTGATGGGAAATGGCGCGAGTGCTTCTGTTCATGGTGTTGGCACGGTCGATCTGAAGTTTACTTCGGGAAGGATCGTGCAACTGAAGAACGTGCAGCATGTCCCCGCCATCAAGAAGAATCTCGTTAGTGGTTCCCTTCTATGTAGAGAAGGGTTTAAGTTGGTATTCGAGTCTAATAAATTAGTTGTTACGAAATATGGACTGTTTGTTGGAAAAGGTTATGAATGCGGAGGTCTATTCCGTTTTTCCCTCGCTGATTTTTGTAATAAAGTCGTGAACAATATTCATTCGAATGTTAATGAAACAGAAGTTTGGCATTCACGTCTTTGTCACATTGGTTTTGGTTGTATGACGCGGTTAGCAAAGTTAAATTTAATTCCAAGTTTTACTTTAGCCAAAGGGTCTAAGTGCCATTCGTGTGTGCAAGCAAAGCAACCTCGCAAGCCCCATAAGGCTGCGGAGGAGAGACACCTGGCACCATTAGAACTCATACATTCTGATCTTTGTGAGATGAATGGTGTGTTGACTAAAGGTGGAAAGAGATACTTCATGACGCTGATAGATGATTCTACTAGATACTGCTATGTATATCTGTTAAACACTAAAGATGAGGCTCTACACTACTTTAAAATCTATAAGGCAGAAGTTGAGACTCAACTTGAAAATAAAATAAAACGAGTCTGGTCAGATCGTGGTGGAGAGTATTTCTCTAATGAGTTTGATTCTTTTTGTGCGGAACATGGAATTATTCATGAGAGGACTCCTCCCTATTCACCTCAGTCAAATGGGTTTGCCGAACGGAAAAACCGTACTCTAACAGATTTGGTTAACGCCATGTTAGATACATCGGGTTTATCCAAGGCATGGTGGGGGGAGGCTATATTGACATCATGTCATGTCCTGAATAAAGTTCCGACAAAAGACAATGAGATCACTCCCTATGAACAATGGGAAAAGAGAAGAACGACACTCTCATACTTACGTACTTGGGGTTGTTTGGCAAAAGTCAATGTGCCGATCCCCAAAAAGCGTAAGCTTGGACCAAAGACCGTAGACTGCGTTAATTTGGGCTACGCTAAGAATAGCGTTGGCTATAGATTTCTGGTAGTGAAATCTGAATTACCTGACATGAAGGTCGGTACGATTATGGAGTCTAAAGATGCTACATTCTTTGAGGATATTTTTCCCATGAGAGATATGCAAAGCACTTCTAGACTGGAATCTGATGAGACTCCTGAACCTGCCATTCCGATGGAATATTATGAACAAACACATGATGAAAATCCTGAGGAGGATGACAAGGAAACCCTTGGTAGGGGCAAGAGACAGAGGACTGCAAAGTACTTTGGTGATGATTTCCTCGTGTACCTTGTGGATGATAGTCCTACTTCTATTTCGGAAGCTTATGCGTCTCCGGATGCTGACTACTGGAAAGAAGCGGTCCGTAGCGAGATGGACTCCATATTGGCTAATGGGACATGGGAAATCACAGAACGTCCCTATGGCTGTAAACCATTGGGATGTAAGTGGGTGTTCAAAAAGAAGCTTAGGCCTGATGGTACGATTGAAAAGTACAAGGCTAGGCTTGTGGCCAAGGGTTATTCCCAGAAAGAAGATGAGGATTTCTTCGATACTTATTCACCTGTGGCCAGATTGACCACCATACGAGTATTACTCTCGTTGGCAGCCTCGCATGATCTTCTCGTCCATCAAATGGATGTTAAGACGGCCTTCCTGAACGGAGAGCTAGACGAGGAAATCTATATGCAACAGCCAGATGGCTTTGTAATAGATGGTCAGGAAGGAAAGGTCTGTAAGTTACTGAAATCTTTATATGGCCTGAAACAAGCACCTAAGCAATGGCATGAGAAGTTCAATACAACTTTAACATTTGTTGGCTTTGTTGTTAATGAAGCTGACAAATGCGTATACTATCGCCATGGTGGGGGCGAAGGAGTTATACTGTGCTTGTATGTTGATGACATACTGATTTTTGGAACCAACCTCAAAGTCATTGAGGAGGTTAAGTCGTTTCTATCTCAGAATTTTGAGATGAAGGACCTTGGTGTGGCTGATGTTATCCTAAACATCAAGCTGTTGAGAGATAATGAGGGTGGGATTACACTTCTGCAATCTCACTATGTTGAGAAGATCTTGAGTCGTTTTGGATATTCGGACTGCAAGACTTCTCCAACACCATACGATCCTAGTGTGCGGATTCGAAAGAACGAAGGCACAGCTAAGGACCAACTGAAATACTCTCAAGTCATTGGTTCACTTATGTACCTAGCAAGTGCTACGAGGCCTGACATTATGTTTGCTGTGAGCAAACTGAGCCGGTTTGTTTCCAATCCGGGTGATGTACATTGGCATGCCGTTGAACGAATTATGCGCTACTTGAAAGGTACTGTGACCTATGGACTTCACTATTCTGGATACCCGTCGGTTCTTGAAGGGTATAGTGATGCGAATTGGATTTCTGATGCTGATGAGATGAAAGCCACAACGGGGTATGTGTTTACCCTTGGAGGTGGTGCTGTTTCCTGGAAGTCTTGCAAGCAAACGATCCTAACAAGATCGACAATGGAAGCAGAATTAACAGCATTAGACACATCTGGTGTCGAAGCAGGATGGCTTCGAGATCTTTTGATGGATTTGCCAGTGGTTGAAAAGCCGGTTCCGGCTATCCTTATGAACTGTGACAATCAGACTGTTATTGTTAAAGTAAAGAGTTCAAAGGACAACATGCAGTCCAACAAACACATACGAATGAGGTTGAAATCTGTCAGACATTTAAGAAACTCCGGAGTGATAGCGTTGGATTATATCCAGTCGGCTAAGAATCTGGCAGATCCCCTTACCAAAGGGCTATCACGTGTTGTGATAGAAAATGCATCGAGGGAGATGGGTATGAGACCCACATGAGTTGCCATGGTAGTAACCCAACCTATGTGATCGGAGATCCCGTGAAGTAGGACCTGGGAAAACAAACTAGTGGTTAACTAAGGAGAGTATTTTAACTAACCCACTCCGTTGAAGATGCACAACTCTCGGTAACTGTATGGCAGATTGACTTATGTCTTAATGTGTTCCAAGGCTTGAATAAGCAAGATGCTATCCTACAGAGCGATCTTTGGAGGAACACACCTATATGAGCCTGATTGCTGGTCACAGTCTATGAGATTGGGGTGATCTCTAGTAAGTTCATGAATAGGCCAGGAGTGACTAATATGCTCCACCCGAGGGGTCAGCCTTCGGCAGCCTAGTACTGGTAAGACACTTGGTGAAACCCCTTCACGCCAAATTGACAATTCAAGGCCTAGTCCATTGTTCAGTTGTGGAGGAGTGTAGCTATTTGTTCTAAGTGGATGTTCAACCTTAACAGGTCTCCACTGAAATACTGGTATATCAAAACAGAGTTTGGAACAGAGGACAACACCATGGGCCTTGGGATCTGGTGGGGGATTGCTGAATATTAGTTGTGTTGGAAATATGCCCTAGAGGCAATAATAAAAGCATTATTATTATATTTCCTTATTCATGATAATTGTCTTTATTCGTGCTATAATTGTGTTATCCGGAAATCGTAATACATGTGTGAATAACAGACAACAACATGTCCCTAGTGAGCCTCTAGTTGACTAGCTCGTTGATCGACAGATAGTCATGGTTTCCTGACTATGGACATTGGATGTCATCGATAACGAGATCACATCATTAGGAGAATGATGTGATGGACAAGACCCAATCCTAAACATAGCATAAGATCGCATAGTTCGTTTGCTGGAGTTTTCCAATGTCAAGTATCCTTTCCTTAGACCATGAGATCGTGTAACTCCCGGATACCGTAGGAGTGCTTTGGGTGTGCCAAACGTCACAACGTAACTGGGTGACTATAAAGGTATACTACGGGTATCTCTGAAAGTGTCTGTTGGGTTGACATGGATCGAGACTGGGATTTGTCACTCCGCTTGACGGAGAGGTATCACCGGGCCCTCTCGGTAATGCATCATCACAATGAGCTCAATGTGATCAAAGTGTTTGATCACGGGATCATGCATTACGGTAACGAGAAAAGTGACTTGCCGATAACGAGATTGAACGAGGTATTGGGATACCGACGATCGAATCTCGGGCAAGTAAAATACCGATTGACAAAGGGAATCGTATACGGGATTAATTGAATCCTTGACATCGTGTTTCATCCGATGAGATCATCGTGGAGTATGTGGGAGCCAACATGGGTATCCAGATCCCGCTGTTGGTTATTGCCCGAGAGCCGTCTCGGTCATGTCTGCATGTCTCCCGAACCCGTAGGGTCTACACACTTAAGGTTCGGTGACGCTAGGGTTGTGAAGATATGTATGTGCAGTAACCCGAATGTTGTTCGGAGTCCCGGATGAGATCCCAGACGTCACGAGGAGTTCCGGAATGGTCCGGAGGTAAAGAATTATATATAGGAAGTGCTATTTTGGCCATCAGGACAAGTTTCGGTGTTATCGGTATTGTACCGGGACCACCGGAGGGGTCCCGGGGGTCCACCTGCCCCGGGGGCCACATGGGATGTAGGGGGTGCGCCTTGGCCTATATGGGCCAAGGGCACCAGCCCCAAGAGGCCCATGCGCCAAGAGAGAAAAAAAAGGGGAGAGTCCCACAAGGGGAAGGCACCTCCGAGGTGCCTTGGGGAGGATGGACTCCTCCCCACCCTTGGCCGCACCCTTCCTTGGAGGAAGGGGCAAGGGCTGCGCCTTCCCCTCTCCCTTGGCCCTATATATAGTGGGGAAAAGGAGGAGCAAACCAACCCTAATGCCCTGGCTCCTCCCTCCTCCCTGCAACACCTCCTCCTCCTCCCGTAGTTGCTTAGCGAAGCCCTGCCGGAGTTCTGCTGCATCCACCACCACACCGTTGTGCTGGATCTTCCTCAACCTCTCCTTCCCCCTTGCTGGATCAAGAAGGAGGAGACGTCTCCCGTCCCGTACGTGTGTTGAACGCGGAGGTGCCGTCCGTTCGGTACTAGATCATCGGTGAATTGGATCACGGCAAGTACGACTACCTCATCCATGTTCACTCAAACGCTTCCGTTGCGATCTACAAAGTGGTATGTAGATGCTATCCAATCTGAATACTCGTTGCTAGATGAACTCATAGATGGATCTTGGTGAAACCGTAGGAAATTTTTTAATTTTCTGCAACGTTCCCCAACAGTGGCATCATGAGCTAGGTCTATGCGTAGTTCTTCTTGCGCGAGTAGAACACAATTTGTTGTGGGCGTAGATGTTGTCAATTCTTCTTGCCGTTACTAGTCAATCTTGATTCAGCGGTATTGTGGGATGAAGCGTCCCGGACCAACCTTACACGTACGCTTACGTGAGACCGGTTCCACCGACTAACATGCACTAGTTGCATAAGGTGGCTGGCGGGTGTCTGTCTCTCCTACTTTAGTTGGATCGGATTCGATGAAAAGGGTCCTTATGAAGGGTAAATAGAAGTTGACAAATCACGTTGTGGTTTGAACGTAGGTAAGAAAACGTTCTTGCTAGAACCCTAATTCAGCCACGTAAAACTTGCAACAACAATTAGAGGACGTCTAACTTGTTTTTGCAGCAAGTGCTTTGTGATATGATATGGCCAAAGTTGTGATGTATGATGAATGATCTATATGTGATGTATGAGATGTTCATGCTATTGTAATAGGAATCACGACTTGCATGTCGATGAGTATGACAACCGGCAGGAGCCATAGGAGTTGTCTTTATTTTTTGTATGACCTGCGTGTCATTGAGAATCGCCATGTAAGTTACTTTACTTTATTGCTAAACGCGTTAGCCATAGTAGTAGAAGTAATAGTTGGCGAGCAACTTCATGGAGACACGATGATGAAGATCATGATGATGAAGATCATGGTGTCAAGCCGGTGACAAGATGATCATGGAGCCCCAAGATGGAGATCAAAGGAGTTATGTGATATTGGCCATATCATGTCACGTTTATTATTTGATTGCATGTGATGTTTATCATGTTTTGCATCTTGTTTACTTAGAACGACGGTAGTAAATAAGATGATCCCTCATAATAATTTCAAGAAAGTGTTCACCCTAACTGTGCACCGTTGCTAAGGTTCGTCGTTCCGAAGCACCACGTGATGATCGGGTGTGATAGGTCCTTACGTTCGCATACAACGGGTGTAAGACAGATTTACACACGCAAAACACTTAGGTTGACTTGACGAGCCTAGCATGTACAGACATGGCCTCGGAACACAGAAGACCGAAAGGTCGAGCATGAGTCGTATAGAAGATACGATCAACATGAAGATGTTCACCGATGTTGGCTAGTCCGTCTCACGTGATGATCGGACACGGCCTAGTTGACTCGGATCATGTAATACTTAGATGACTAATAGAGGGATGTCTATCTAAGTGGGAGTTCATTAAATAATTTGATTAAATGAACTTTATTATCATGAACTTAGTCTAAATATTTACAATATGTCTTGTAGATCAAATGGCCAACGTAGTCCTCAACTTCAACGCGTTCCTAGAGAAAACCAAGCTGAAAGACGATGGTAGCAACTATACGGACTGGGTCCGAAACCTGAGGATTATCCTCATAGCTGCCAAGAAAGATTATGTCCTAAGAGCACCGCTGGGTGACGCACCTATTCTCCCTGCAGAACAAGACGTTATGAATGCTTGGCAGTCACGCTGCGATGATTACTCCCTCGTTCAGTGCGGCATGCTTTACAGCTTAGAGCCGGGGCTCCAAAAGCGTTTTGAGAGACATGGAGCATATGAGATGTTCGAAGAGCTGAAAATGGTTTTCCAAGCTCATGCCCGGGTCGAGAGATATGAAGTCTCCGACAAATTCTTTAGCTGTAAGATGGAGGAAAATGGCTCTGTCAGTAAGCACATACTCAAAATGTCTGGGTTGCACAACCGCTTGACTCAACTGGAAGTTAATCTCCCGGATGAAGCGGTCATTGACAGAATCCTCCAGTCGCTTCCACCTAGCTACAAGAGCTTTGTGATGAACTACAATATGCAGGGGATGGTAAAGACCATTCCTGAAGTATATGCTATGCTGAAATCAGCAGAGGTAGAAATCAAGAAGGAGCATCAAGTGTTGATGGTGAATAAAACCACTAAGTTCAAGAAGGGCAAGGGTAAAAAGAACTTCAAGAAGGACGGCAAGGAAGTTGCCGCGCCCGGTAAGCAAGTTGCCGGGAAGAAGCCAAAGAATGGACCCAAGCCCGAAACTGAGTGCTTTTATTGCAAGGGAAGTGGTCACTGGAAGCGGAACTGCCCCAAATACTTAGCGGACAAGAAGGCCGGCAAAACCAAAGGTATATGTGATATACATGTAATTGATGTGTACCTTACCAGTACTCGTAGTAGCTCTTGGGTATTTGATACCGGTGCAGTTGCTCATATTTGTAACTCAAAACAGGAGCTGCGGAATAAACGGAGACTGGCGAAGGACGAGGAGACGATGCGCGTCGGGAATGGTTCCAAGGTTGATGTGATCGCCGTCGGCACGCTACCTCTACATTTACCTACGGGATTAGTTTTAAACCTCAATAATTGTTATTTAGTGCCAAGTTTGAGCATGAACATTGTATCTGGATCTCGCTTAATTCGAGATGGCTACTCATTTAAATCAGAGAATAATGGTTGTTCCATTTATATGAGAGATATGTTTTATGGTCATGCTCCGATGGTTAATGGTTTATTCTTAATGAATCTCGTACGTGATGATACACATATTCATAGTGTGAATACCAAAAGAGTGAAAGTTGATAACAATAGTCTCACATATTTGTGGCACTGCCGCCTTGGTCACATAGGTGTCAAACGCATGAAGAAGCTCCATGCAGATGGACTTTTAGAGTCTCTTGATTATGAATCATTTGACACGTGCGAACCATGCCTCATGGGTAAAATGACCAAGACTCCGTTCTCAGGAACAATGGAGCGAGCAACCAACTTATTGGAAATCATACATACCGATGTGTGCGGTCCAATGAGTGTTGAGGCTCGCGGTGGCTATCGTTATGTTCTCACCCTCACTGATGACTTGAGTAGATATGGGTATATCTACTAAATGAAACACAAGTCTGAAACCTTTGAAAAGTTCAAGCAATTTCAGAGTGAGGTTGAAAATCAACGTGATAGAAAGATCAAGTTTCTACGATCAGATCGTGGAGGAGAATACTTGAGTCACGAATTTGGCACACACTTAAGAAAATGTGGAATAATTTCACAACTCACGCCGCCTGGAACACCTCAGTGTAATGGTGTGTCCGAACGTCGTAATCGCACTCTATTAGATATGGTGCGATCTATGATGTCTCTTACCGACTTACCGCTATCTTTTTGGGGCTATGCTTTAGAGACTGCCGCATTCACTTTAAATAGGGCTCCGTCGAAATCCGTTGAGACGACATCGTATGAATTATGGTTTGGGAAGAAACCTAAGCTGTCGTTTCTAAAAGTTTGGGGATGCGATGCTTATGTCAAGAAACTTCAACCTGAAAAGCTCGAACCCAAGTCGGAAAAATGCGTCTTCATAGGATACCCTAAAGAAACTGTTGGGTATACCTTCTACCTCAGATCCGAAGGCAAGATCTTTGTTGCCAAGAATGGATCCTTTTAGAGAAAGAGTTTCTCTCGAAAGAAGTAAGTGGGAGGAAAGTAGAACTTGATGAAGTGTTACCTCTTGAACCGGAAAATGGCGAAACTCAAGAAAACGTTTCTGAAGAGCCTGCACCGACTAGAGAGGAAATTAATGATGATGATCAAGATGCTTCTGATCAAGCTCCTACTGAAATTCGAAGGTCCACAAGGACACGTTCCGCACCAGAGTGGTACGGCAACCCTGTCGTGGAAATCATGTTGTTAGACAACGGTGAACCTTCGAACTATGAGGAAGCAATGGCGGGCCCGGATTCCGACAAATGGCTGGAAGCCATGAAATCCGAGATAGGATCCATGTATGAAAACGAAGTATGGACTTTGACTGACTTGCCCGTTGAACGGCGAGCCATAGAAAATAAATGGATCTTTAAGAAGAAGACAGACGCGGATGGTAATGTGACCATCTATAAAGCTCTGCTTGTCGCTAAGGGTTATCGACAAGTTCAAGGGGTTGACTACGATGAGACTTTCTCACCGGTAGCGAAGCTGAAGTCCGTCAGAATCATGTTAGCAATTGCCGCATACTATGATTATGAGATATGGCAAATGGACGTCAAAACGGCATTCCTTAATGGTTTCCTTAAGGAAGAATTGTATATGATGCAGCCGGAAGGTTTTGTCGATCCTAAGAATGCTGACAAGGTGTGCAAGCTCCAACGCTCGATTTACGGGCTGGTGCAAGCATCTCGGAGTTGGAACATTCGCTTTGATGAGATGATCAAAGCGTTTGGGTTTACACAGACTTATGGAGAAGCCTGTGTTTACAAGAAAGTGAGTGGGAGCTCTGTAGCATTTCTCATATTATATGTAGACGACATACTTTTGATGGGAAATGATATAGAACTCTTGGACAGCATTAAGGCCTACTTGAATAAGAGTTTTTCAATGAAGGACCTTGGAGAAGCTGCTTATATATTAGGCATCAAGATCTATAGAGATAGATCGAGACGCCTCATAAGTCTTTCGCAAAGCACATACCTTGATAAGATATTGAAGAAATTCAATATGGAT
Organism: Aegilops umbellulata; assembly: GCA_032464435.1. Taxonomy (NCBI): domain Eukaryota; kingdom Viridiplantae; phylum Streptophyta; class Magnoliopsida; order Poales; family Poaceae; genus Aegilops; species Aegilops umbellulata. The sequence goes on along the minus strand of CP136056.1, from coordinate 326,549,848 downwards.
CAATCTAAGAAAGGGTTCTTACCTGTGTTACAAGGTGTGAAATTGAGCTCAGCTCAATGTCCGACCACGGCAGAAGATATAGAAGAGATGAGCGTCATCCCCTATGCCTCAGCCATAGGTTCTATTATGTATGCCATGCTGTGTACCAGACCTGATGTAAACCTTGCCGTAAGTTTGGTAGGAAGGTACCAAAGTAATCCCGGCAAGGAACACTGGACAGCGGTCAAGAATATCCTGAAGTACCTGAAAAGGACCAAGAAAATGTTTCTCGTTTATGGAGGTGACGAAGAGCTCGTCGTAAAAGGTTACGTCGACGCTAGCTTCGACACAGATCTGGATGACTCTAAGTCACAAACCAGATACGTGTATATTTTGAATGGTGGGGCAATAAGCTGGTGCAGTTGCAAGCAAAGCGTCGTGGCGGGATCTACATGTGAAGCGGAGTACATGGCAGCCTCGGAGGCAGCACATGAAGCAATTTGGGTGAAGGAGTTCATCACCGACCTCGGAGTCATACCCAATGCGTCGGGGCCAATCAAGCTCTTCTGTGACAACACTGGAGCTATTGCACTTGCAAAGGAGCCCAGGTTTCACAAGAAGACCAGGAACATCAAGCGTCGCTTCAACTCCATTCGTGAAAATGTTCAAGATGGAGACATAGAGATTTGTAAAGTGCACATGGATCTGAATGTCGCAGATCCGTTGACTAAACCTCTCCCTAAGGCAAAACATGATCAGCACCAGAACTCTATGGGTGTTCGATTCATCACAATGTAAACTAGATTATTGACTCTAGTGCAAGTGGGAGACTGTTGGAAATATGCCCTAGAGGCAATAATAAAAGCATTATTATTATATTTCCTTATTCATGATAATTGTCTTTATTCGTGCTATAATTGTGTTATCCGGAAATCGTAATACATGTGTGAATAACAGACAACAACATGTCCCTAGTGAGCCTCTAGTTGACTAGCTCGTTGATCGACAGATAGTCATGGTTTCCTGACTATGGACATTGGATGTCATCAATAACGAGATCACATCATTAGGAGAATGATGTGATGGACAAGACCCAATCCTAAACATAGCATAAGATCGCATAGTTCGTTTGCTGGAGTTTTCCAATGTCAAGTATCCTTTCCTTAGACCATGAGATCGTGTAACTCCCGGATACCGTAGGAGTGCTTTGGGTGTGCCAAACGTCACAACGTAACTGGGTGACTATAAAGGTATACTACGGGTATCTCTGAAAGTGTCTGTTGGGTTGACATGGATCGAGACTGGGATTTGTCACTCCGCTTGACGGAGAGGTATCACCGGGCCCTCTCGGTAATGCATCATCACAATGAGCTCAATGTGATCAAAGTGTTTGATCACGGGATCATGCATTACGGTAACGAGAAAAGTGACTTGCCGATAACGAGATTGAACGAGGTATTGGGATACCGACGATCGAATCTCGGGCAAGTAAAATACCGATTGACAAAGGGAATCGTATACGGGATTAATTGAATCCTTGACATCGTGGTTCATCCGATGAGATCATCGTGGAGTATGTGGGAGCCAACATGGGTATCCAGATCCCGCTGTTGGTTATTGCCCAAGAGCCGTCTCGGTCATGTCTGCATGTCTCCCGAACCCGTAGGGTCTACACACTTAAGGTTCGGTGACGCTAGGGTTGTGAAGATATGTATGTGCAGTAACCCGAATGTTGTTCGGAGTCCCGGATGAGATCCCGGACGTCACGAGGAGTTCCGGAATGGTCCGGAGGTAAAGAATTATATATAGGAAGTGCTATTTTGGCCATCGGGACAAGTTTCGGTGTTATCGGTATTGTACCGGGACCACCGAAGGGGTCCCGGGGGTCCACCGGGGGGGTCCACCTGCCCCGGGGGGCCACATGGGCTGTAGGGGGTGCGCCTTGGCCTATATGGGCCAAGGGCACCAGCCCCAAGAGGCCCATGCGCCAAGAGAGAAAAAAAAGGGGAGAGTCCCACAAGGGGAAGGCACCTCCGAGGTGCCTTGGGGAGGATGGACTCCTCCCCACCCTTGGCCGCACCCTTCCTTGGAGGAAGGGGCAAGGGCTGCGCCTTCCCCTCTCCCTTGGCCCTATATATAGTGGGGAAAAGGAGGAGCAAACCAACCCTAATGCCCTGGCTCCTCCCTCCTCCCTGCAACACCTCCTCCTCCTCCCGTAGTTGCTTAGCGAAGCCCTGCCGGAGTTCTGCTGCATCCACCACCACACCGTCGTGCTGGATCTTCCTCAACCTCTCCTTCCCCCTTGCTGGATCAAGAAGGAGGAGACGTCTCCCGTCCCGTACGTGTGTTGAACGCGGAGGTGCCGTCCGTTCGGTACTAGATCATCGGTGAATTGGATCACGACAAGTACGACTACCTCATCCATGTTCACTCAAACGCTTCCGTTGCGATCTACAAAGTGGTATGTAGATGCTATCCAATCTGAATACTCGTTGCTAGATGAACTCATAGATGGATCTTGGTGAAACCGTAGGAAAAATTTTAATTTTCTGCAACGTTCCCCAACAAGTTGGGCTTAGAGGCCCATTTAATAATTCCAGAAAAATCCCTAAGGGCCCATGCTGCCATAGCAAGTGGTGGGAGTTTAGTCCCATATTGCTAATTGGGAGAGATGTGCACCAGCTTATAAGGTGAGGCATTCTACGACTAGTATGAGTTGGTGTGAAGGAAGGAGAGGTGTTCCACACGCGCGCTCCTCCTCCTCCGCCGCCCGCTCGTCTCGTCACGACGCGCCGCGGGTTGCGGGAATCTCGCCGAGCCGATGTGTTATTTTTGTCACATGGGAAAAATGAACGGTCAATTGAATGGAAATGAATACAAGCTGAAACGTTTCGTCTTAAGTGCTCTTAAGTACGGCCGTTACCAGAATTCATTGCGTGCGTTTGAATGGAAATGAATCGTCTTAAGTGCTCTTAAGTACGGCCGTTACCAGAATTCATTGCATGCGTTTTTATTGGACCGTTCGCTTCCTTCGCCGTGCCTATAAGAGAGAGGTCGCTCCTCTCCAGAAAACACATCCAATCGCACCATCTCAGCCGCCTCCACTGCTCTCGTTCCTCTCGCTGCTGCTGTCGCCGGTGATCCCATCCCGTCTACCGCGTACACGGCCGACGGGAGAGCAGGCCTCCGAAACCCCGCTTCTCCAGATCCTGTACGGGAGAGGGGCGATTAGGTTTTTGGGGAGCGTCTTCTACGCGACTGCTCGCCACTGTTCGTCTACTTCCTCTACGTCGACTACTTCCGCGTCGCCTTCGTCTTCAACATGAACACCAGCACCGACGCCGACAAGGCTGCTGCCGACAAGGCCGCGCCGACAAGCGGATCGCCGACGAGGCCGCCGCTTCTGCTGCTGATCCGGCCAACTGGCCTACTGGAGGGTATAACTCGTTTATCCCTCTCCTGGTTATTTCTATGTGTGCTATGCTAGTCATTTGTGTAGATGTTTCTGCAATCTGTCTAGTACGTGATAGCATGATCAAATATCAACATGTGCTTAGTACTGTTTACGTCATGATTATGCTTTATTCTTGGATTAATTTAATCGAACAATTGCCTATATTCTCAACATAAATGAGGTGGCAACCAATGATTGGGTTCGGGATCAAGCGGCGTATCCCCCTTATTATGGAACAGGTTTGATTTTCCTTTTGTGCTGTCCTCAGTCCCAGTGCCCTGCTGTAGTTCATTTTCATATCTAATCAAGAAATTAATTAACTGAAGCAGACACCGAGGCTTTCCCTTCCTTATGTACGCAATTATCACGTAAGTGCCATGTTCTTCAGATTAACATTAGGACTCTTGCTCGGCCTGTATCATCGCACGTCGCGAGCAAATTTTGAAGCCAGTCTTCACCAGTATAACTGAATGCCTCCTCTGATGGTAGCAACCAATATTTCCTAAGTTCACCCCTCAAGGCTCTCGCGTACTTGCAGGTAACATCCTATCCTGGCCGCGCACGAGCAAGTTCACAGGTGATGAAACTACGTTAGTGATTTCTCTGTTTACTTTATGACCAACTGTCATCTTGGGCCATGCAACTTGGAACATCAAGTAATAACTTCTTACTTTTTTTAGAGAAACTTCTTACAGAATTGCATGTTGTTATTTGCACTCTGTCACCTAGAGACCTACTAATGCACATTGGTTTCATGATGATCTTGGGGCAAGACTTTAGATGGATGACAAGCAGATGCAGTTACTTACCTATTTTATTTGTATAATAGGATGTTGTTACTTGCCTTTGAGTGTGTCATTGTGGCGATGTGTTCTTTTTTCTCTATTAATTGCCAGAGAGGCAAAGATAGTTCAAGTTTCTTTGATTCTATATTTGATGAGTTTGTCCTGGAATTCTAAATCATGCAAGTATTTTATCTGCTTGCGATAGTACTGTTTGAAAAATACAGACACTATTCCATCTGCATGGGTCTGATCTGCAGTTGACCTCTTTTGATCAGCATATTCCGCAATGAGCAACGATAATCTCATTGTTGATATTCCCAAACTCCTCAACACATGTCACCTACCCTGCTTCCTACTTTCAACTTCCAATGTATTTTGTGACTGAGATTGTGCACATGAGCTATTTGTGAGAATGTCAGCAAATGATGGAACTAGATTATGCACGGCTTTCCGTTGGCTGAATGGCTCTCACATGTTCTACTGCTGCAAATTTGTGTCATCAAGGGTACCTCCTTCAGGCGTTTTAAATATACTTTTGATATTGCATATTATGATGATTTTATAACAGTGTACCTGCAATTAGTTTGTAATCATCATTTTCTGTTGCCGAGGGGTGTTCTCCATTGGTGATGATCCAGCAACTGATGCTTCATTTCCGGATTAACAAGAAAGGTCAAACTGACTAAAAAATGTAAGGACATCAGCATCTTCTCTTTCTCTATTATGAGAGCATACTGCATATGAACAATCAATAATACCTTTCATGATTCAGGCTCCTGTTCTTTTTTACCCTCTGCAGTCCTGAAGGAAGAGGATACACGACCTTTCCTGCATTTTTATGGGTGTCTCCATTGTTGTACACACTTCGATACGTCCCAATAATGTAATATATTTTTGAGAAAGATATCTGTACCTACAAAGTACATCTCTACAAATAATTCACTCATTTTAAATTATACTTCAATCTGCATGTTGTTTGCAAAGCTCTAATTTTAATTTATCAAGCTTTACTATGCTTTAAATTATGCCAGTACTATATTTGATGTGTGTCCAAGTTACCAGCTATGATATTCATCTTCTTTCTCCTTTTTTTGGTGGGTTTTATTTTGATGAGCAGAAACAGCCACCCTACCATGTACTCAGGAAAGGAACATGCTTGGTTCTTCTATCTATATTGTTTCTGTAGCTTATGTACTTCAGGTTTTCACTATTATAGTGTTGTGTCCCTTTCGAGGAAGCCATGGAAACCATGGTGTGCTTCGTGCACTACTACCTTAGTAGTTGGCCTTCGAAAAGGGACCAAGATATATGTTCGTCGTAATTGCTACTATTTTCTGATTCTCTTTTCTTCTATTTTCAGTCCATAAACTGCATTTCCAATGGGAGAGGGACTTATAAGTGCGAGAGGTACCCGTTCATCCAACGTCCTCTGTGTTGTTTGCTCTGGCTGTGCGCGTGCGCGCAATTTGTGGCTGCCGCTTCCTGGCCATTTTCCTTATTTTTGTACCTGAGAGATAAATAAGGAAGCAAGGAGAGGCTAATTAACTGGTGGGCCAGTCAGGTAACTGAAGTATAGTAGAGCCTCTTCAGTAAGAGAACATAAATTGATCGTGCCATAAATCTACTTATTGATCTTTATAGCCTGCACTACAGGCTGTAGAGTTAAGTTTGTACATTTTGCGAAATTGTATTGTTCCAGCTCCTCTTATTATACACTTTAACTGTCAGGTTATTTACTATGTGCAGATTTCCTTTTGGTATTGCTGATCATGCCATAAATCTACTTATTGACCTTTTTCCGGTTATGCTAATCTTACATCCTTCTCTTATTTGTGGGCCTAATAATTATTCAAAAGGGATGCTACATGTTCATAGATGCACCAGATCACTAAATCTGGTCTGACTTGACCTTTGTCCCTCACTTCACTCAAGATCAGAGACTTTAGTGGGAAGTTAGTTGGGGTAATTCGTGATCAAGCTTGACGTTCTTGCCTATTTTGTTATACTTTCATTCGTATTGCCATGCAACGTGATTTCCGTAGTAGCATGGCCTTTCTTATATAGAATTTCATAACACTCGTATGTTTTTGAGGGATAACACTGCAATTTTAGATAGCTTTTTTTTGTAGAAGTCTCAAACTGAAATCCGAACAAACTTATCTCCAAAGGCCAGCATAATGGTGCTTAAAAGAAATGCTAATCTGCACTCACAATCCCTTGCGTTGGCATGGTTCAAGGATAGGTTCAGCGTGCCTGTTTGGGCCGGCACATGTGTGAGCGGCCTGTTATTATTATTTTTCCTTTTTTGTTTTCTTTGTTTTCTCCTTTAAATAATCTGGTACTTTAAAAAATAAAAATTAGAAAAAAGGGAATTTTTAAATAAAATGTTCAATAAACCATAAAATATTTATGAATTCAAAAAATGTTTGTATTTTTTAAAGTCGCGTATTCAAAAAATATTCAGAATTATGGAAACAAATATTTGGGAAATAAAAAATTCATGTTTTTTTAAAGTTCATGTTTAAACAAAATGTTTGTTAAAATGTTTTTTAGAAACACCTGTAACTTTGTTGATCATTACAATTACAGGTACACTGATTTGAACTTAAGATCCAAGAAAATATAAAGTAACTCATATGACTAAGAATTACCGTGAAATCTCTTGTAAACACCTTGGCGGTAGTATTCTCTGCTCGAAAAAAATACTCCAAAGTCTTCGGTAAAGAGGCTACAATTAAACTGGAACAACGATGTTATCACTCTTTCACCTGCACGAACATTATCAATAATGGTTTTTGAGAGCTTGTCTTGAGTCGCCCATCTAAACAGATGAGAAGCCTTGATCGATGAATGTACTTGGGCCGGGGATGATCCCCTGGAAGTGCAGGCCATCAAATCACTATATCTTCATCATGGCGCCGATGAAAGATTTCACCTCCACAAAAAATGAAACCAACAAAAAAAAGCTTAACACGGTAGCATAAACTCATCAGATCCAAATAATCGGATCTTCGAGGACAAAAAACTCTCTAACCTCATGGCACTGCCAAGAGAATGAGAGAAAGTTTATTCTCATAAAACTATGATGATCACTAGGCGTTGACGAAGAATATAGAGGTTTTGAAGATCCAAGGTCCAAGATGGCGGCTGGAGGTGAGGGGCCAAAATGTTATATGTGAAGCCGCAAAATGTTGTCATGGCCTTTGAAGAGTATGTTTTTTTTCTCCCGTTGCAACACACGGACCTTTTTGCTAGTCTTTACCTACTAATAAAGCGCCTAGTGCTTCTGGCCATAGGTCATTAGCATTTTTGCAAAAAACACCCTTATGTTTTTTTATATTCAACCCGCACTCCCTTTTTAAGTGAATTCTGGGAAACGCTTCGTTTTTACAAAAACACCCCTACATTTGTAAGATATTTAGTATACGCTCCTCTGATTCATCTTATCCAAACTGGCCTTTCCAGCGATGGCAGTGACGGCGAAGCACGAGCAGGTGAGCGGCGGCGCCCTTTTCCTCGGACGGCTATAGCCGCGGCGGAGGAGAAGGCGAACGTCGTGGGCGCGTGCTCGAGTAGCACCGGCCCGAGCTCGCCTCACCATGGCTAGGGTTTCGGGCGCCTCCACACTAGCTAGGGTTTCGGGCGCCTCCACAGTGGCGTGGCTCCGGCGCCTCCGGCGGCTCTTCTCCGATGCCCACCGCGCCCTCACACGCAGCTTCGTCTCCAAGATGTTGCTCCTCAGCCAGGTGGCCATGGGGTGAGTTCATCCCCTCCCCTATCTCTCCCCCCTTTCCCTCTCTAATATCTGGTTTGATCCTCCATGGTAGATGTGCAGGGCAAGGATTGGATGCTTGAGGAAGGAGGGTTCGATCTTGCCTTGCTGCAAGTCGGGGTGCACCACCCATGGAGCATCCTCCTTTCTGTCTTCAGGTGAGTTCGCCCCCTCCTCTCTCTGCTCTTGTTCGTGGCCATTGGAGCATTGCTCTTGGTTAGGATTTACCACTGTTTTGGCTCAATTGGCTACTGTTTGAGGTCAATTTTGTTGATACTGTTAAAGTGTTGATTGTTCCTTGAATTGAACAGCAAGGTTAACCATGAATTTGTTAGTTGAATTGATGCCTGATTGAAATATAGTTGTTAGTTGAATTGTTCAATCTTGAATTTAGGGAGATGCTACTGAAAAATGAAAAAAAAATTGGTACTGTTTGAGGTCCATGTGCATCCCGTGCTAATCAACTTGCTACTGTTTGAGCTCAATTTTTTGGTACGCTTTATGTGTTAATTGATCCGTGCTTTGTTGCATCCCACCCTCCCCTCCGGTGATGGCAGCCAACACTTGCATCGGAGGAGCTGCTGCTGCGCTTCCTTCTCTATTTTTTCTGCTACATGTTGCAGGTGCTTGAGGCAAGCAACGACAGGGTTCGACGTCAGTTGAGCTAGCTGCTAGGACGCCTCTCTCACAATTATCTCTATCTCCGTCTCTGTCATGATATTTAGAAGCCATCTATTAATCCCGTCAATGCCTAATTCCAAAATCTCGTCTCGCCCGCTCTCGATCCCCCGTCCCTCTCTAGAGTTACGGCATGCGCCGCCGCCAGCATGGTCCCAACGGCCGCCGCGAGTCTCCCCGGTCGACGTCGTCGTCCGTCTGTGCTTTGAGCTCGATGGTTCTCTGGCCGACAAGTGTTCGTTCGTGTCGCCGCCAGCGTTAGGTGTTGCTCGCCACCACCCAGATCGCCGCCGTACACAGCGCCCCACCGTGCCCTCCACCGGATCCCCTTCCTCCTGGTCATGCCATATTGACGTGCGTCATCGCCGCGCCTAAGCTCCATGAGCTACTTGAAGATGTAGTGCTTGGCCTGCTTCATGTATTGTCTCAAAACAACTTGTCGTGCCATATTGCCGTGCTTCATGTATTGTCTCAAAACAACTTGTCGTGCCATATTGCCGTGCTTCATGTATTGTCTGAAAACTTGAGAGTTTCAAGGATCTCAAATATTCCAAAGGATGAGCAAAGTCATGAAACGCTTCCAATTGATTATTTCCTGGCAGTTTGGAGTATTCCAGTAGCACACCAAACAATTTTGCTACAAGGCACTGAATGAATAGATGAGAGCAAGTTTCTGTGGCTTAGAGACACATGTGGCAGATGTATGAATCAAGTATGGTCTTGTGTAAATTTTGACATATGTTCAGGGGCTGTTTGGATCATGCCCCAGTCAGCCCCACCAAAATTGGCACACCAAAGTTTTGGCGCAAGATTTTGCTGCCAAGATCTTGCCAACGTGCGGGCTTAGGAACTGAATGTGGCGACCAAAAAATTGGCGTGGTTCCTATTTTCTGGTGCTGATCCAAACGGAGCACTTGGTAGCAGTCAATGCATGACCAAAATATTGGTTGGGTGAGCCACGGCTGCAATCCAAACAGCCCCTCAGTCTTCCGTTATGCAGTAACCATCCAAAAAAGACCATTGTTGGGCACCCTTGACGACCAAACCAGAGAGAGTGGGATCATCAATTCCTTGGTATCTCTATCCTCAACCAAACTATGGATCATCAAACCTTCGGCCAGGTTTCAATCTTAGTGCTGCATATTCCTATTTGAATGATACTTGGTGCATAAAATTAGTGATTCAGAAAAATCATTTTTTTCTTTGTTACAAACAAATCTGCAACTCTCCCAGATAGAAGATTATTACCACTAAAAGAGAACAACTATTAGTCTTGGTAGGTGAAGTCAGATTGTGTACTGGCATTGTTGTAATCTCTGTATCCTATTTCTTGCCATTGTTTGTGCTATCTTGCTACACAGAATGGCCACGTTTGTCATAAATTTCCTTGGCCAATTACCTTTAAATTAACAAATCAGGGTAATAAATAGAATGTGTCTGTTCCATTACCCACAAATGTAGCATTATCTACTATTGAATAGTTGGATCAACAAACTTCTCGTAATCTTTTGTTGTAGAAGAGCAATGTTCTACCTGCTTATAACTATACGTTATTACTGAGGTGTTATTTGTAAGATGATGATGATTGATAAGAATTTATGCCATTATTTCTCCTCCTCCCTTCTTTCTGTAGAGTTAACTACCCATGGAGGGTTGAGGAAGAGCTCACTGGGCAAATTCGTTGGTGGGCTCAGCCAGCGAACGACATAGACACTCCGGCAAGGTCGAGCCGGCGGCTAGGCTTAGCCAAAAGGAGCACTCTGGAGGTCATGGGCGGCAAGAGCAAAAAGTGGCAACACGAATGGGTTACCGTGTTGCAATGAAGTGCGTGGGCTTATGGGTTCTTGACTCGTGAGTCATGCTTGTTGGGCTAAGGGCATCTGATATTTTCTTGATTCTGTTCCAGCACCAGTTTACCGTGGTAAAGATAATCCACAGCTTTATGATCAAGAGATTGGATGATTGTTGTAAATTAACATCCTCTTTTGCAGTGGGAGAGAGGCATGGTAGTTATTTTGTATTGCAGCTCAAAACTGGTAAACATTACTTCTCCTTTGAGGAGGTGCATTGTGCTCATCGATAAGTTTTGCCCTGAATTTTTTCTCATTGAGTTTTGGTACATTTGGTATTGCTCGATATGCTATCTAATACATAGTGTGTGCTCCCAGCTCAGTTGATCAATTGTTTTTCACTTAGCAGCGGGTGATTGATGGACCAATTATGCCGGTAACGTCCTTAATTTTAGAGAAGATGCAAAACTGATAACATGGATGAGCTTGCATACTTGCCGGTAGTGTAGTTTTCTGCTGGACCATTGTAACGCCCCGAGACCGATGCTCGAGAAGACTTCCATATATTCCGGGTTTCGCTGTGTGTTTCATTTGTGTCTGCCCTTCTATTGTTGCATTGCATCATGTCATCATGCAACCCGTTTTAAAACTCTCTAAATAAATTGCATAGATCGTTGATCTATTTAAATCGAGGGATATTCACAATGGTGATTTCTCTTTATAACATATCCTCCCAATATTTAGGGAGCTATATATAAATATTTCATTAGCTTGGAATCACTCATAACACATTTGCATTATTATTCAACTCTTCTGTTTACCCGACTCAACTTTCCTATCCTTCCTTTTTCAACCTTTTAGTTAAACTGAGTTGCAATTTTACTTCTCCATTAATGTTCGAAATCTGCCCATAAATCACATCTGGTGTGCAGGGTCACCTCCTTTAGTTTCAACCCATTTGGAGTTCATTTGAATGGGGTTCAAATTCAAACTTGTTGAGTTAAATCCAACGCGTGTGGATTTTACTTCCTCTAAAAATCTTCTTCCCATTTTATTTAAATTCCTCATATTTTTATGAGTCCGGGAAATTTATCCCCATGTCCAAGTTCTTTCCATAGCCTCTCTTTTTTTTTCTTCTCTCTATTTCTTTTCTGCTAAAGAATGAAAGAGAAGGGAATGGAAGGGAGAGAGAGCTTGCAGCCCAGCCGGCCCATCTGCTTCACGGCCTGCTAGGCCCAGCCGCCCCCACCAGCTCCATAACCCTAGCTAGCCCGACTCCCTCCTCTCGAACCCCTCCTCCTCCTTCGTTCCTCCCTCCAGCGCCGCCAGGAGAGGAGCGCCCGCGCCCGTGTCCTTCTCCCCCTCTCGATCCCGTGCTCCTCCACCCTCTGCTGCCCAGATCCCATCGCCGGTCCCTCCTTCCATCGCGTCCCGACCCTCTCCCTCTCGTCTCCTAGCTCAGCCGCGCGCTTCGCACCAGGGAGAGGAGCTCCCGTGCTCGACGCCACCGCCTGGAGTGTCTCCATCGCCGACTCCCTCCTTCTCTGGCTCCGAGCGGCCTCGCTGTCTCGCCTTGGTTCTCGCCGTCTCGTCACGGACCTCGCCGGAACGAGCATCACCGCCAAGTCCGTCGGCCTCCTCCGCTTCGTGGTGACCACCACCATGGCCGCGGTTACCATCAACCAACCGCGCGGCTCGCCGGCGTCGTCCCTGCGACGCCCTGCCCTGCATCCCGTGGCCAGCCGCGCCAAGTCCGCCGCTGCTCCCCTGCTTCAACCGCTGCCGCTGCTTCTGTTGGTAACGAGCAGCGCCATGGCTCGCCTGCGCCCATCTCTGTTGCATCTCCGTCGGCCTCCTCCTCGTGCTATGGAGCTCCTGCCTGAGCCGTCTCCTCCGGCCAACTCTGCTTCCACCGCTGCTGCTTTGACCTCCCCTGGTTCAACTCGTTTCCAATGAACAGCAGCCCGATGGCTTCTCTGTTCCAAGTGCCTCCAGCAGGCCAGGTCTGTGCACCTCCTCCGCATGTTGCCGTGGACGCCAAGTACCTCGACGAACACTTTTGTTACCGCCTCGCAAGACGTTCCCTGGCTACGCCAAGACCCGGATCAACAAGTACCACGACGTCCGTCGATCGCCAAGTACCCCTACACGTGGATACGCCAAGTTCCTCTTCGACCCGTGTACCACTACCGTCGTCGAAGACCTGTGTAACGGGACTGTCAAGTTCGTCCACCGCCGTCAAGTGAACGAGACCGGCAAGTTCGAAGACCCCAAGTTCCTCTTCGAAACGAACGTGTACCACTACCGGCGAGGACCAATTGTACCACTACTTCTTCTACCTTCGCGGAACGCCTACTTCCCCTACACCGCGTCGAACCCGATCCGCTCCGAAAACTCACGCTACAAAGGTATAATAACGAGACGACGCCCGTGCACGAATGCATGTATGTGATATGAGATGATCGCGTTTGCACGTCGCCCCTCTTTTTGCCTTGCCAACGACATGTGGGAACTTGGTATCCGAGAGCACCCCACCATCCTTGCATGACACGTTCCCGTCGCTTCCTTTTGCACCGGTATCTCCATGAGCTACCGGAACCGATATGTTGCCGTGGCATCATTTTCGGATTCGCTGCCGTGGCACCATTTTCGGATTCGTTGCCGTGGCACCATTTCCGTTGTCGTCGCCGTGGCACCTTTTTTTCTGTTAACGCCATGACGACAAATGCTTCATAATGCTCTTATCAACTTTTTCATAATAATTGCAATAAAACTTGAAATTGTCATCCGCATCATGATAACAACATTTAAAATGCTTAAAATTGTTGTTTGCTTTTATTTTGCCATAATGCCATGTTAAAATGATTTATTTCATAACTATACAACCGTAACTCGGAATTTAATAATTTATATATGTAAATGGGGTAGAAAAATGCATAGATTAACATGGTGCACTTTATTTTCCTGTTTAACAACATTAAAATAATGTTTTAGGCAGAACAGTACCAAATTCGAAATATGCACATGAGGTTCTTCCGGACTTGTTGTTTGTTGTTCCGGCCTCATTTAAACTTGCCTAAATAGTTAGCTTACTTCAGTTTCACCTCTTGCCATGTTAATCAACATTTAATATTGTTGGGTACATAAACAAGATCGAACTAAATATTTGTTGTGGTGTTTCATCAATATGCAACTCGTTAACTTGTAGTGTTGTTTGTTGCACTTTGCCATGCCATGCCTCATTTAAACCGGACATGCATCATACTTGTTTGTGCATCATGCCATGTTTATGTGATGGTTGTTTACTATGTTGTTTGTTTGTTTCCGGGTTGCTTCTCTCGTTAGCTTCAGTTTTCGTTCCGGAGTTGTGAGGATTCGTTCGACTTCGTCCGCTTGTCTTCTTCATGGACTCGTTCTTCTTCCTAGCGGGATCTCAGGCAAGATGACCATACCCTCGAAATCACTTCTATCTTTGCTCGCTAGATTGCTCGCTCTTTTGCTATGCCTATGCTGCGATACCTACCACTTGCTATATCATGCCACCCATATTGCCATGTCAGCCTCTAACCATTCATGTCCTAGCAAACCGTTGATTGGCTGTGTTACCGCTTTGCTCAGCCCCTCTTATAGCGTTGTTAGTTGCAGGTGAAGATGAAGTTTGTTCCTTGTTGGAACATGGAGATGTTGTTCCTTGTTGGAACATGTTTACTTGTTGGGATATCACAATACCTTTTATATTATTAATGCATCTATATACTTGGTAAAGGGTGGAAGGCTCGGCCTTATGCCTGGTGTTTTGTTCCACTCTTGCCGCCCTAGTTTCCGTCATATCGGTGTTATGTTCCCGGATTTTGCGTCCCTAACGCGGTCGGGTGATTTATGGGACCCCCTTGACAGTTCGCTTTGAATAAGACTTTTCCAGCGAGGCCCAACCTTGGTTTTACCATTTGCCTCACCACCACCTATTTTCCCTTGGGAGTAATTAACCCAAGGGTCATCTTTATTCAGCCCCCCCCCCCCCGGGCCAATGCTTCTCTAAGTGTTGGTCCGAACTAGAGCCCTTTGCAGCGCCACCTCAAGGAAACTTGAGGGCTGGTTTTAGTTGTACGGACTGCTCATCCGGTGTTGCCCTGAGAACGAGATATGTGCAGCTCCTATCAGGATGTCGGCGCATCGGGCGGCTTTGCTGGACTTGTTTTATTGCTGTTGAAATGTCTTGTAGCCGGGATTCCGAGACTGATCGGGTCTTCCCGGGGAGAAGGAATATCCTTCGTTGATCACGAGAGCTTATCATGGGCTAAGTTGGGACACCCCTGCAGGGTTTGAACTTTCGAAAGCCGTGCCCGCGGTTATGTGGCAGATGGGAATTTGTTAATGTCCGGTTGTAGAAAACCCGAAGTTGATCTAAACTAAAATACACCAACCGCGTGTGTAACCGTGATGGTCTCTTCTCGGCGGGGTCCGGGAAGTGAACACGGTGTTGGAGTTATGCTTGACGTAGGTTGTTCTAGGATCACTTCTTGATCATAGTTGTTCGACCATGCTTTTGCCTTCTCTTCTCGCTCTCATTTGCGTATGTTAGCCACCATATATGCTAGTCGCTTGCTGCAGCTCCACCTCTTACCTTTTACCCTACCTATAAGCTTAAATAGTCTTGATCTCGCGAGTGTGAGATTGCTGAGTCCTCGTGACTCACCAGATACTTCCAAAACCAGTTTGCAGGTGCCGATGAGGCCGTGCAGGTGACGCACCCGAGCTCAAGGAGGAGTTCGATGAAGATCTTGTCCTTTATGTTGTTTCGTTCTAGTCGATCAGTAGTGGAGCCTAGTTGGGGTCGATCTTGGTCCTTTGTCGCTTTTGGGGTTTCTTCTTTTATTTTGGCTCCGTAGTCGGGCCCTGATTGTAACTGTATGATGTATTGTTTTATTCATGTATTTGTGTGAAGTGGCGATTGTAAGCCAACTATGTATCTTTTCCCCTTATGTATTACATGGGATGTGTGAAGATTACCTCACTTGCGACATTGCTTTCAATGCGGTTATGCCTCTAAGTCGTGCTTCGACACGTGGGAGATATAGCCGCATCGAGGGCGTTACAAGTTGGTAATCAGAGCCTTCCCTGACCTTAGGAGCCCCCACTGATTGATCGTTTTTAGTGGCCGAGTTGTGTCTAGAAAAATGTTTTGAGTCATTTAGGAATTATATATCGGAGAGTTTAGGAATTCTTTTTACTTCCCAGTCCCTTCGACCTTCTGGTAAGGCTTCCTGACGTAGAGTTTTGACTCTTCTCTTCTCAAATTTCACTAAAAAAAAATTTAGGATCACGCGGGTATATTACAATCGTTCCGATGGTTTTATGATGACAACATTGTCTTGGTTGCCTCCTGAAATTTAGGGGTTGTGGCAGTGTCCCGGGGAGTTGAGCTCCGAGGTGTTGTCGTCATAATTTTATCGTTGCGGTTTTGGAATACCTGAGTTTAGTACGCCGACATCGAAAATCTCTTTTGTACAGTTGTTGGTGAGATAACCCCGATAGCCCAGTACTGTGGCGAGTACGGGAGTATTGCCATGACTTGTATAACGGATGCTTTTCGAAGGTTGAGGTAGATGATTTCCGAAGGTTTCTTGGTTATGTGTTGAAGGATGGATACAACTGGTTGTAGGATTTGCTAGTTTGGGTGAGATATTATGCTTCCCCTGTATCCCCAACACCTGATTGCATAACCAGAAAGTTTCGGGAGTTTATAAGTGGGAATTCAAGTATCTCGTAGGATATCTTTCCAACAGACACATGATACGATATGGGATCTATCATATGTTTGTTTCTGACTTATTCTGCAAGTCAATCCTTTGTTTTTGATTTGTTTTGCGGTATTCGAGTTTGCTTCGATGTCAAATGTTGAATCCATACCTTATTCTAAGCGGTGTTCTCATATTCCTATGTGGATACCAATCCTTCATGATAACTGAGAGTGCCATGTCAATCCTTTTCAACCGGTGTGTCTCTCTTCAAGTGGATCCAATCACTTCAACATTCGCAAGATCAAGTATCAGTTCTTCTCAACGGTGTTTGCTTTCATCCGCTCCAAGTTGTCTTTGTTTTTCCCGCCCTCCCACCCTTATTTCTTCAAGGACGCAGATTTATTAATCAAGTATCCATTGTATTCTTGTGAAGTCTCTCCATTCTTTTCCGCCGATGTTCGTATCCGGTGATTCTCAGGATGATACTAACGGAGCTTCAAGTTCATCATTCGTCATTCTTTTCTTCTCCGGTGGTTCCAATTCAAGCTTTATCGATCACATCTTTTTCCTCGTTTCAATACCTTCTCATACCGGTGCACCTCACAATAATTCACTTCTCGCTATTCATTTGTTCCGGAGTGATGAAGATATCTCAGAAGATTCAAGTTTCCATTCTCAATTCACTCAAGTTCTTTTGAGGATGCTATCTCATTCAAGCCATTTAATTCAACCGGTGCAATCTCTCCTTTCCAGTAATCGTTCAACGGTGTTTCTTTTGAGTGGGCCCAAACCCACAGGTCTTTTCCCAGGATCTTACCTGACTCTTCTAATTTTCCCGGAGCTATTCTCAAATTCATTTAAAAGTTTGACGTAAGAATGAATTGTCATCAGTCATATGTCTTTCTCCAAGATCCTTCAATTCTTTCATCGTTGGTTCAACCTTTCTAATTTTCATTCCGGAGTGCCTCAACAAATTCATGGTGGTGTTTTTCGTTGTCATTCTCAACATTTGAAGACCGAAGAAGAGTTTTCCTTAAATCTTGGTCCATTCCCTTCAAGATTTATGGTTCTAGCTTGATGCCATCCTCTCATAATTGTTTTCGATTGTGAGAATTTTTTTTCACCCATCCGGAGCAATTCAGGAGTCTTTTCAGTTTGATTCTCCAGAGCCATTATCTCGGAATTATTCATTCTCAGCTTCGTCTATCGTTCTCCAAATCTTACCGGTGCATCGTTCAGATATACTCTAATCAGTTCATGATCTCTTCGTTCTCATGTATCAAAATTCTGTCAAGTATCTTTATTCGTTTTCTAATTCTTACCGGTGTTTCTTTATCTTTTCTTCGTTCATTTTCAATTCTTACGGTGGTTCGTTCAAGATCCTTCTTCCGTTGTTATCGTACCAATTCATTCATTCTTTTCAATCCTACCAGTGGTTCGTTGAAGACCTTCCCAAGTTTGCGGCATATATATCTTAATCTTTTGAGAATAAGTAGTATGCCAAATCCATTGCTTGTCATCAATTTAAATTGGTGAAGAATAAGAATAATGTAATTCTTATTCTTTTTCATCGAGTAAATTCTATTCCCTATTCCGGAGGTTCTTCAAATTCTTGATTTCAATTGTTTCATCTTTTCTTTTCCCGGAGTTCCAAGCTCTCATCATCACGAAGATCCATCTAAATCATTGCAAGGCTTCAACCTTATTCTTTTCATCCTTCATTTCATTTGATCTTCCTTTTCTTACCGGAGTTCTTCATGGAGGCTCTACATGATGGTTCATCAAGGATTTAATTGCTTTCTCGAAGTGTTCATCGAGATTCTTTTCAGAGGAGCCAAGTATTCTTTATCTTCCATTTTAAAGTGCAATCCTGTCAACCGTATCATTCGAGGTGGTATTATGTCATTCTTGATAATTGGAGTTCATGTCTCATGACTCACATGTTGTCAAGAATGAGGTATTTAAAATCCATCAATCTCTTCATTGGAGTTATCTTGGGTTATAGTTCACCTAAAGCTTTCCCTAAGGATTGTTGCTATTTATGGTGCTTATCAATGACCCAAATTCTTCGTTTGTCCTTCCGGTGAAATAAGTTTCTCGTCTCCTTGTTGATATCAATCCAATCATTTGTTTCCATTGGTGGCAGAAGCTCACCTCATAATGTTGAGATGTTTTCATAAGCCCGCTACAAGCTTATTCTTACCGTTGTTGTTTTTCAAACAACTCCGTTCAATCTTTTTTTAAGGAGGCTCTTTCAAATTCAATTGTAATAGAAGTTGTTGTTCTCTTCTTTGTTCTCTCGATTCCACTTTTTCTTTTGTCCCGAAGGCATTGTTCTTTTCCTTGCTTATCCATTTAACCGGAGTGTTGTGTCTATCGTTCCTCTGTCAACCGGAGTGTTGTATCATCTCTTTAAGTTCTTTTCATCTTATAAAATTTTGCCTCACTTCTCAACCGGAGTGCTGTCTGGAATCATTCTTACCCCTTGTGTCATTCGTTTAATTGTTGTGGAGACAGTGTGTTGTTGATTTCATCAAGTATCCTCTCATCTTGTCGAGTTCTTGTTCTTTTCCTTCCATTTTCAGTCGGAGTGCTGCCCAAATTATATCAATCTTATTCCTTCTCTATCTAGTTTTAACCGGAGTGTTTTCAATATCTACCTTGTCACTTAACCTCTTGGTTCTCGTCGTATCCCATGTTCCTCTTATCTAACGGAGTGTTTTAAATTTTTTTTCACCTCCGTCGTGTCATTTCTTCAAGCTTTGCAACCTCTCAAGGTTCTAGTATGTTCTTTGTTTCTCTTTTCTAACGGAGTGTTCTCAATTTTGCTCATCTTCGTTGTTTTCTTTCTTTCATTTTTCTCAACATCCCAAGGTTTATGGTTTCACTCGTTTGTCGAAGAAGCAACTTAGATTTACCTCTTTCTTCTTCCGTTTTCTATCCGGTGCCATCCTAGATCTCGGGACGAGATCCTCTCGTAGTGGTGGAGTGTTGTAACGCCCCGAGACCGATGCTCGAGAAGACTTCCATATATTCCGGGTTTCGCTGTGTGTTTCATTTGTGTCTGCCCTTCTATTGTTGCATTGCATCATGTCATCATGCAACCCGTTTTAAAACTCTCTAAATAAATTGCATAGATCGTTGATCTATTTAAATCGAGGGATATTCACAATGGTGATTTCTCTTTATAACATATCCTCCCAATATTTAGGGAGCTATATATAAATATTTCATTAGCTTGGAATCACTCATAACACATTTGCATTATTATTCAACTCTTCTGTTTACCCGACTCAACTTTCCTATCCTTCCTTTTTCAACCTTTTAGTTAAACTGAGTTGCAATTTTACTTCTCCATTAATGTTCGAAATCTGCCCATAAATCACATCTGGTGTGCAGGGTCACCTCCTTTAGTTTCAACCCATTTGGAGTTCATTTGAATGGGGTTCAAATTCAAACTTGTTGAGTTAAATCCAACGCGTGTGGATTTTACTTCCTCTAAAAATCTTCTTCCCATTTTATTTAAATTCCTCATATTTTTATGAGTCCGGGAAATTTATCCCCATGTCCAAGTTCTTTCCATAGCCTCTCTTTTTTTTTCTTCTCTCTATTTCTTTTCTGCTAAAGAATGAAAGAGAAGGGAATGGAAGGGAGAGAGAGCTTGCAGCCCAGCCGGCCCATCTGCTTCACGGCCTGCTAGGCCCAGCCGCCCCCACCAGCTCCATAACCCTAGCTAGCCCGACTCCCTCCTCTCGAACCCCTCCTCCTCCTTCGTTCCTCCCTCCAGCGCCGCCAGGAGAGGAGCGCCCGCGCCCGTGTCCTTCTCCCCCTCTCGATCCCGTGCTCCTCCACCCTCTGCTGCCCAGATCCCATCGCCGGTCCCTCCTTCCATCGCGTCCCGACCCTCTCCCTCTCGTCTCCTAGCTCAGCCGCGCGCTTCGCACCAGGGAGAGGAGCTCCCGTGCTCGACGCCACCGCCTGGAGTGTCTCCATCGCCGACTCCCTCCTTCTCTGGCTCCGAGCGGCCTCGCTGTCTCGCCTTGGTTCTCGCCGTCTCGTCACGGACCTCGCCGGAACGAGCATCACCGCCAAGTCCGTCGGCCTCCTCCGCTTCGTGGTGACCACCACCATGGCCGCGGTTACCATCAACCAACCGCGCGGCTCGCCGGCGTCGTCCCTGCGACGCCCTGCCCTGCATCCCGTGGCCAGCCGCGCCAAGTCCGCCGCTGCTCCCCTGCTTCAACCGCTGCCGCTGCTTCTGTTGGTAACGAGCAGCGCCATGGCTCGCCTGCGCCCATCTCTGTTGCATCTCCGTCGGCCTCCTCCTCGTGCTATGGAGCTCCTGCCTGAGCCGTCTCCTCCGGCCAACTCTGCTTCCACCGCTGCTGCTTTGACCTCCCCTGGTTCAACTCGTTTCCAATGAACAGCAGCCCGATGGCTTCTCTGTTCCAAGTGCCTCCAGCAGGCCAGGTCTGTGCACCTCCTCCGCATGTTGCCGTGGACGCCAAGTACCTCGACGAACACTTTTGTTACCGCCTCGCAAGACGTTCCCTGGCTACGCCAAGACCCGGATCAACAAGTACCACGACGTCCGTCGATCGCCAAGTACCCCTACACGTGGATACGCCAAGTTCCTCTTCGACCCGTGTACCACTACCGTCGTCGAAGACCTGTGTAACGGGACTGTCAAGTTCGTCCACCGCCGTCAAGTGAACGAGACCGGCAAGTTCGAAGACCCCAAGTTCCTCTTCGAAACGAACGTGTACCACTACCGGCGAGGACCAATTGTACCACTACTTCTTCTACCTTCGCGGAACGCCTACTTCCCCTACACCGCGTCGAACCCGATCCGCTCCGAAAACTCACGCTACAAAGGTATAATAACGAGACGACGCCCGTGCACGAATGCATGTATGTGATATGAGATGATCGCGTTTGCACGTCGCCCCTCTTTTTGCCTTGCCAACGACATGTGGGAACTTGGTATCCGAGAGCACCCCACCATCCTTGCATGACACGTTCCCGTCGCTTCCTTTTGCACCGGTATCTCCATGAGCTACCGGAACCGATATGTTGCCG
Organism: Aegilops umbellulata; assembly: GCA_032464435.1. NCBI lineage: Eukaryota > Viridiplantae > Streptophyta > Magnoliopsida > Poales > Poaceae > Aegilops > Aegilops umbellulata. Next base: position 326,528,570 of record CP136056.1, on the reverse strand, counting down.
TGGCATCATTTTCGGATTCGCTGCCGTGGCACCATTTTCGGATTCGTTGCCGTGGCACCATTTCCGTTGTCGTCGCCGTGGCACCTTTTTTTCTGTTAACGCCATGACGACAAATGCTTCATAATGCTCTTATCAACTTTTTCATAATAATTGCAATAAAACTTGAAATTGTCATCCGCATCATGATAACAACATTTAAAATGCTTAAAATTGTTGTTTGCTTTTATTTTGCCATAATGCCATGTTAAAATGATTTATTTCATAACTATACAACCGTAACTCGGAATTTAATAATTTATATATGTAAATGGGGTAGAAAAATGCATAGATTAACATGGTGCACTTTATTTTCCTGTTTAACAACATTAAAATAATGTTTTAGGCAGAACAGTACCAAATTCGAAATATGCACATGAGGTTCTTCCGGACTTGTTGTTTGTTGTTCCGGCCTCATTTAAACTTGCCTAAATAGTTAGCTTACTTCAGTTTCACCTCTTGCCATGTTAATCAACATTTAATATTGTTGGGTACATAAACAAGATCGAACTAAATATTTGTTGTGGTGTTTCATCAATATGCAACTCGTTAACTTGTAGTGTTGTTTGTTGCACTTTGCCATGCCATGCCTCATTTAAACCGGACATGCATCATACTTGTTTGTGCATCATGCCATTTTTATGTGATGGTTGTTTACTATGTTGTTTGTTTGTTTCCGGGTTGCTTCTCTCGTTAGCTTCAGTTTTCGTTCCGGAGTTGTGAGGATTCGTTCGACTTCGTCCGCTTGTCTTCTTCATGGACTCGTTCTTCTTCCTAGCGGGATCTCAGGCAAGATGACCATACCCTCGAAATCACTTCTATCTTTGCTCGCTAGATTGCTCGCTCTTTTGCTATGCCTATGCTGCGATACCTACCACTTGCTATATCATGCCACCCATATTGCCATGTCAGCCTCTAACCATTCATGTCCTAGCAAACCGTTGATTGGCTGTGTTACCGCTTTGCTCAGCCCCTCTTATAGCGTTGTTAGTTGCAGGTGAAGATGAAGTTTGTTCCTTGTTGGAACATGGAGATGTTGTTCCTTGTTGGAACATGTTTACTTGTTGGGATATCACAATACCTTTTATATTATTAATGCATCTATATACTTGGTAAAGGGTGGAAGGCTCGGCCTTATGCCTGGTGTTTTGTTCCACTCTTGCCGCCCTAGTTTCCGTCATATCGGTGTTATGTTCCCGGATTTTGCGTCCCTAACGCGGTCGGGTGATTTATGGGACCCCCTTGACAGTTCGCTTTGAATAAGACTTTTCCAGCGAGGCCCAACCTTGGTTTTACCATTTGCCTCACCACCACCTATTTTCCCTTGGGAGTAATTAACCCAAGGGTCATCTTTATTCAGCCCCCCCCCCCCCCGGGCCAATGCTTCTCTAAGTGTTGGTCCGAACTAGAGCCCTTTGCAGCGCCACCTCAAGGAAACTTGAGGGCTGGTTTTAGTTGTACGGACTGCTCATCCGGTGTTGCCCTGAGAACGAGATATGTGCAGCTCCTATCAGGATGTCGGCGCATCGGGCGGCTTTGCTGGACTTGTTTTATTGCTGTTGAAATGTCTTGTAGCCGGGATTCCGAGACTGATCGGGTCTTCCCGGGGAGAAGGAATATCCTTCGTTGATCACGAGAGCTTATCATGGGCTAAGTTGGGACACCCCTGCAGGGTTTGAACTTTCGAAAGCCGTGCCCGCGGTTATGTGGCAGATGGGAATTTGTTAATGTCCGGTTGTAGAAAACCCGAAGTTGATCTAAACTAAAATACACCAACCGCGTGTGTAACCGTGATGGTCTCTTCTCGGCGGGGTCCGGGAAGTGAACACGGTGTTGGAGTTATGCTTGACGTAGGTTGTTCTAGGATCACTTCTTGATCATAGTTGTTCGACCATGCTTTTGCCTTCTCTTCTCGCTCTCATTTGCGTATGTTAGCCACCATATATGCTAGTCGCTTGCTGCAGCTCCACCTCTTACCTTTTACCCTACCTATAAGCTTAAATAGTCTTGATCTCGCGAGTGTGAGATTGCTGAGTCCTCGTGACTCACCAGATACTTCCAAAACCAGTTTGCAGGTGCCGATGAGGCCGTGCAGGTGACGCACCCGAGCTCAAGGAGGAGTTCGATGAAGATCTTGTCCTTTATGTTGTTTCGTTCTAGTCGATCAGTAGTGGAGCCTAGTTGGGGTCGATCTTGGTCCTTTGTCGCTTTTGGGGTTTCTTCTTTTATTTTGGCTCCGTAGTCGGGCCCTGATTGTAACTGTATGATGTATTGTTTTATTCATGTATTTGTGTGAAGTGGCGATTGTAAGCCAACTATGTATCTTTTCCCCTTATGTATTACATGGGATGTGTGAAGATTACCTCACTTGCGACATTGCTTTCAATGCGGTTATGCCTCTAAGTCGTGCTTCGACACGTGGGAGATATAGCCGCATCGAGGGCGTTACAACCATATATTCTGCCAGGAGAAGTTTCAGTGACCAATGGAAGCTTTGATGTATTTTTTTTTCAAGCAAAAGTAATCGCTTATTACCCATGTCAGGTTTCGACTCAAATTGTGGTGCTTCTGTTCTATGCAATTTTATTTTCTTACTGATGTGATGTTCTGGCATTCCTTATCTTTTATGCCCGATGTGTGTCTTGCTGCTAATAAAAACTATTTTTTCCCAATGGTAAATCTACCTTCTCCCAATCATGTGACTTTAAGCTAATCTATTCATGGTTAGTTTTCCTTCCTGTACAAAGGTCATCTGTTTCGGTACAATTTTTCTTCGCTTTCTTTTACTGTAACGTAGACCATGCTCACATGGTCGCAACTTGTAAACAGAGATGGAAACGTGCATACAGATCTCTCAAGCATGCAATATTTTTCCAGGGTGACAATATTTTACATGGCTTTATATCTGAAGACACGTTTTGGTTGGCTCTATTTGTTGTATATAAGTTATATCTGAATATACCTTTGGATGCTTATACCATAATTGATGGCCCTAGATAAGTTATATCTGAAGATACCTTTGGTGACCCCTTTCTATGTTCATTGGTGAAGAATAGCGGAAAAAAACTCAAATGAAACCATGAGACGACATAGAGGAACACTACTTGGGGCAGTACAATATATAGTGGTCGCTTTGTTGAGAGGTGAGCAAATACATGAAGCCAACAAAGCAACTCGGTGGGTGAATCATGGTAGCTCTGATTTACTTCAATGTCTCAGTGCTCAATTTATCTTTTCTGTATGATTATTTGTCTGGCTCTTGCAATTCTCACACTTTATGTGAGAGAAGATCCCACAAGAATTATCATTGTTTGTGTTTAAGAGAGCCATAATGTTTATCCATATCATAGTGAGGCATTGAGTTACGTATGTGCTATAGACTAGATGACTGAATCTCAGCAAGTTTTTCAAACATGCAAATTATATCACAGTTCATTCATTCTTCAGCAAGGCAGCACAAGGGGACTACATGGAGCAACAACACCAGAATTTGTTTATGCATTTGCTTTAGCCAAGATAACCGAATCCCGGGCGACCTTTCAAAAATGCAAATTATGTTACGGTTCATGTTGCAACGCATGAGCAGTTAAATGAAGAGGGGCAATTATTCATTTACTAGGGATAATGAGATGGGGAACGGGAAGAGAGACAGTGTGTGCAGTTCGTCTCGCAACGACAGTGTCTTCTTTTTCTGAGAGCGTGCGTGTTTGTGTAGGCAAGTCCTTATGTTTGGTCAAAGCCCAAATAGTGCAAAAAACAATTACAAATAAAATGCAATTTTCAAAAGGACGAAACATTCTTTAAAAAACATTTGTTAAAAAATTCCTTTTTAAAGAAACATTCCAATTTTTTTTTGTAAATGTTAACTATTCTTTAAAAAGTCTTCCAATTTTATGTACGTTAACTTTCATTTAAAATAAGAAAATTTCCACGTTTAACCTTAACATCGACATTTATTAAATTGGATATAAAAAAGGATGCACAATGCCACATGAAGCAGGTTTTTTTAGGCTAACCACACGCTTTATTTATTGCTCAATAATGTTGTGAGGAATACACTTTTTTGGCACATGAAGCAGGTTGTGTCCCTTTTCCCGTACTAGTCTCACCGTCGCGGTAGTTTTTCAAAAAAGCCCCTGTAATTTTTCATAATAGAACCCTCCGTCGCTGGACCGAGACATGAGTTTGCTCGTCACCATGGCCCGCACCTTTTTTTAACGATGATTAGACGAGTAGCGAAAAATACTATTATTAGAACTCATAAATAGTCCCACCCCGCTCCTTTGCGTATAATTCAATCAATTTATATTCGCCAGCGATTTTTCCGTATCAGAAATCAACAGAAGTATGAAGGGAGCAGAACGAAGGAATTAATCCCACAAGAGGAGAAAGATCTGGAAAATCGGGATCGGGATAAGCACAATCGGCAACCGCCATCGGCCGCGGGATCAGACGGGAGTGAGGAAGGAGGATGGTGCGACGAACGAGAGGAGGACGAGGGGATCGATGGATGATGGGTGAGGAAAAGAGATGAGGTAGGTTTGCCAGCGAATTTGACTAGATTGGACGAGGCGTACACGTGATGCTGTACGTGGCCTTCATCTGAAATTTACCAAAAAAGTTTGCTTTGTTTATGTTGATGAGGAGTGCGTGCGGTCTTCGGAATAGTGCAACAAACAAATGGAGATCTTGCAACCAAACAACCAACATTTTCTACAAAAAAATTAACATAGTAAAAACCTGTTTTGCTTTTGAATGTTAACACACAAAAAACAATATATAAACAACCCTACTTAGATGCACCACTACACTTGCATTCAAAATAAATTCGTTTGCATTCAAATCTTTTAAAAATTCTAAGAAAAACTTTTGGATTAGTGATTAAACTCTCAAATATAGTATACAATAATTTCACCGTCTGTATATCCTGCTAAAAACACTTATACCATTCCTCTTCCATCCGATTTTAGTTCTAAGCAGTGGCGGAGCTATGGCAATGCCGGATGGGCCATGGCCCGCCCAGCCCATGCCATTTTCTATGTATTTTTGGGCCATGAAACGCCATCCTTATAGGTATTTTTTACAGCTGGCCCACTGGTGCTAAGATGAAGGAGGAGCCATCAAAGCACATCTCGACGGCTTTCTCAACTTTATACTACATGGTCTATACACCAACAATCTTTTTTTAAATTGCGGTCACCGAACGTGTGAGATAAAGAGTGTTTCAAATTCTTCTTGCTTTTAAAAAATCATGCTTTTAAAAATGCTTTAAAATACCAATAAATGTTCCAATTTTTTTAACAAAATCATTTAAAATTGATCACAAAATTTTCGAAATTCAAATTTAAAAACACATATTCAAAAAATGTTGATCTCAAAACATGTTTCAATTATAATAAAAGGATAAAAAATTAAAGATTTTTTAATTAATTTAAAATAAAGACATATTTGCATTTTCCAAAAAGTAAAAAATAAAACCGATTACTAGACTATTACATGCACCACTACTCTTTCATCAGATGTTAGGATGGCTTCTTTACGTCCATGCGTCATACTCTGAAAGGCAATAAGATTATAAACTTATTACCAATGTTTATCAGAACTAGATATAAAAAATGATGTGTACTGTCACATAGAGCAGGTTTTACGATATTGTTAGCCCATTGCAACGCACGGGCATTTGTCCTAGTCTCTCCCTAATAATAAAGCACAACGACGTTGGGGAGCACGACCCAAAGCACAAGCTCGGCGACCTTAGCGAGCAGAGGAGTGGGTACGCAGCGTCCAGAACGAGCACCCTGTCCATGGCGTCTTGTATGTCGGCCTTGGTCGCCGTTGTCAGTGGCGAAGAGCACGGGCTATGCGCAGAGGTAATGCTCGAGCTCCATTTAAAGCCTCATGGCGTTTCGCTGCTTCTCCGTGAGCGGCAAGTACTTGTTCATGCCGAGGGCACAAGGACCCATCATGACCCCTCGAGGGCAGGGCCTGCGATTGCGGCCATGAGCCCATGACAGAGGATGGGTTTACCTGTTACCTGCCACGTGTGCAGACCTGAAGGCATGCGGAGGATAGAGCAGCGGGTAGCGGCGCCGCTCCTGGAGTCCTGGTTGCCGTGCAGTGCAGGAAGAAGAAGACCGAGTCAAGAAGAAGAGCGGCAGCGCGTCGCAGCTCTGTTCTGTGCACGACGGATGTTCAATTTCTTCTCTGCCCGAGATGCCATCGGGAATGCCCAGATATGGCCAAGGTGCCGCCGGAGGCCGCGCCCACCTTGCACATATGCCCGGCGTCGCCACCGTTTTCGTCTGTCCTGTCAGCGTCGCCATTTATTTTCTTGGCTGAGATGTTGCTGACGCCGCCCAGTTTTGATCGGGAAGTCGTCACCGGCGCGTTGGACAGATGCAGCTACCGAGTTAAGGATGATGTTTCTTTCCTTGAAGCTATATCTTCGTTGGTGTTCAGAAACCAGTGAACTACCAAGCGTGAAAAAAATCCCACAGCAGCAGCGCTAACAAGATACTACATTGTTCAGAAACCAGTGTACCATTGATCCTACTACAATATGTACTCCCTGTTTAGATCGGTTAAGGGCCAATTTCAATCAAGCATATACTGTAACAGTTAACTGCAGCAGTAAATAATCATCTTGAGTTGGTGTTCAGAAAGTCAGAGTTTTCATTTGTTTTGCAAGATACAATTAATACATTTTTTTGCACTTTCAGTTTAAAATTAATTAAGACATTCACCTCATAATCATGCCAAAAATATGGGATGTGAAACTAATTCCAAAATAAGTACATGCATCGTTTGGCTAGGAAGACTTCACATAGTGTGCCACCTCCTGAAAGTTGTTTAACAAAAAAGTTCTCAGTGGCCATGAACAGATGGCAATGCCCCTGATGGCCATCGATAAAATCATCTTTTCAACTGTCTCTTGATAGACAGTTAATGGTCAACTAAATAGCCGTGAAATTTTTGGGAGAGGGAAATTTTGAGTGGCATATATGGTTGAAATCTGAGTAGTAATACTCGACAAACAATAACAAACAAAATGTTCATGCTTTAAAAAATGTTTGCAAATAGTATAAAATGTTTATGAATTCAAAAAACATTCTTGATTTTAGAAAATGTCCTAAAAGTTTGTAAATGTGTTCATAAATTTGAAAAATGATCACGATTTCACATATGTGCATGAGTTCAAAAAATGTTCATGATTTCATTTTTTTTCATGATTTCAGGAAAAAATTGAGAGTGATAGTCTATCTCGGTTATGCAGCAAAATATGGTCATGCCATTAGAGATTATGATTTTTTTCTCCCGTTGCAATGCACGGGCCCTTTTGCTAGTAATAATGAAGCATGGAGCCCTTTTGCTAGTCTATCCCTATATATATATATAATAATAATAAAGCACGGATTGACTCCGTGGGTTCAACGTCACAATACGCTTCCGTCCAGTCGTAATACGCTTTTACGATTTGTATAGACAAAATCGTTATAAACGAGGTGGTACTAATAGCATATTTGTCCGACCTAATTCGTTTTCCATATCGCTCGAGTTTGCACCGCCTGGGCCGAGCTCGTGCGTCGCGCACTTATCCTGGCCCAGTGCGCCACCTGGGCCGAGCTCGTGCGCCACCCACCTATCCTGGCCCATGTAAGACACATCGAAGCAAAAATATTGCTGGCGCAAAGAATCGAACACACAACCTGATGCTGAATAACTAGCGTCACTACCATTGGGCTGGCGGAGGTGGGTTGATCATTAGCAGCGTTGCTGTGGATAAGGGAGCTGTCTCGGGGATTTTGTTGCACCGCTGCTGGATCTGCTATGTGGAAGGGAGCTCTCTAGGTAAGGGTTTTTTTGTCTATTTGCTTTTTTTTAATGGTTACACCTATCGGAAGCTGTTGAATGTTGCTATGTGTACTCTCAATTGCAAAAAAAAAAAAAGAATACTGAATGAGCACCAAATATATTTACTTGCTGTTGTTTGTCGTTACTATCATAGTTTAATGTTCATGCCATTAAATATTTCTTAACAGAGAAGGTAATTGGAGCACACTAGGGCTTGCTGACAACTAAGATATTCCTCAACTCTGGATGTCACCGATGTCATTGCTGAGATACAGAGGGGATACCGGGAGTCGGAGGGATGAAGAGTAGAGAGAATGAGATATTACAATGGAATCAAAATATATACTTTTTTTAATGGTGCAATTGGTTGGATTTTGAAATGCGTATTTTCTTAAAATTGAAAGACACTTTTTTTGTCCCGTTGCAACGCACGGGTATTTGTGTAATAAAGCATGGATTGACTCCGTGGGTTCACCGTCACCTTTCTTTTTTTCGAGTTGGCTTTGCCTAAGAAAATACTCCTATGTTTCTGTCCAGATCGAAAGGATTAACAAAGAAACGTTTTCTCTTTCTCTTGTTGTCCGTAAGACGCCCGTCTCCAAAGTCCAAACACAACTCCTCCTTCCCCCGCCGTCTTTTATGCCAACGAATCCTACCCTCATCTTGAAACAGGCCCGCACAAATCCTTCCTCCCTCGCATGTCCGTCATCGCCGCTAGCACCGGCCACCTCGCCCCAGGCGCGGGACAGATCTAGGAATCAGGAGGGGATGGACGGTAGCGAACAGGCCGACGGGGGTGTGATCTCTCCTCCCGCTTCCAAGGCCCGTGGGCGGGGCTCCCGACCTCTAGACGACGCCGGCGATAATAAGGGTGGCTGTGCATCCTGGCATCTCAACTCAAGATGCGGCCGATTCATCTCCATGTGAAGAGGATTAGCTCCACGACGCCCGCGCCGAGCAGCCGATCAGGAAACCAGCACCGCCTCCCTGCTTCTTCCCTTCTCTCTGGTTATCCTGTGATGGCCCGGCTAGGTATCGTGCCGACGACAGCTCCCCCACCCAGGCCCTCCACCGGCTCAAGATCCGGGGCCCTTTGCTCCTCGACGCGCCACACAGAGCTCTAAATCCAGCAAAACAGCCCCGCCGCGTTGCCGCTCCCATCTCCCTGCATCTTCCCGAGATGGTCCGGCTGGGCGCTGCCCCATCGACCAAACGTGTGCTGTCCATAGAAGCCAGCTCCTCCACCCAAGCCTTCCTCTGCAAGGTCGGTGAGGACACCCTTCGTCTGAACCGATCGTGATAATCATGCGCAGGTACACACATACATGTTTTCCGCACTGATTTAATTCGAATTCAGTTGTCCGTCTCCATCCCAAACGGAGCAGAGCCGTCCAGCACACAACGTGATTTGCAGATCCAAGGAGGAGGGTGAGGAAGCCGTCGGCGGATAGGATGAACATCGCAGGGTACGAGAATGCTAGCCGCCCGTCTCGACGTTATAGAATCTGGTAATCTTATTTTGGCTTTCTTATGTCCGCAACGACACTATGGTGGATTGGAATCATGCCATGAAGCAGAAGAAGAGGAGGTCCGTTCGCCATCAAGCCAACCTTGCACTGCTGCACCACGTCTCGCAACAGTTCCCGGCCCCGCTGCCTCTTCCGCACACATCTATCCCCTTGAATTAGCGTACCTGTTTTGTTTTCTTAAGAAAAAGACTGATGCATCTACAACTTGAATCAGAGCAAATTATTTGTCTACGAACCGGAGAAGAGGATCCAACGATGGATGCTTTCAGATTTGGCTTCGACCCAAACTGATCGCAGGCTTTCAAGCCTTGGGGCTCGGCTCGGTAGATCGAGGTCGAGAGAGGAGTGACCTGGGAGAGCAGTCAGACGGCGGTGATGTCTAGGTGACACGAGTGCAATGGCGGCTGGGCATCGTCCGCATTGAGCCGAAGGCAAAGCGACCGCTCAGCTGTTAATTCACCGTTTGTCTCAGCACCATTATATTTTTGTGATTCTCAATTTGTCTCATGATTGATTATCTTCTGTTTCATGTGTTTTATGGGTACTATTCAAAGGATGAAGAACTAATATCTTAATTTTTAAGAGGACCTAACGAGTTAGGATCTGACTAAATGACTTTACATTAGCTACTATTTTTAAGAAAGGATGTCATGTTGAAATAGAGGCTGTAGACCTGTGAGAAGGTGTGTGATATTTTTTTCTCTGGTTGCAACGCATGGGCATGTTTTTTAGGCGGAAGATGATATAAGGTACTATTCAAAGGATGAATAACTAATATCTTTAATTTTTTAAGAGGAACTAATGAGTTAGTATCTGAATAAATGACTTTAGCTTAGCTACTATTTTTTTAAAAGATTTCATTTCGAAATAGTGGTTGTAGACACGTGGGAAGGTGTGTGATATTTTTCTCCCGTTGCAACGCACGGGCCCTTTTGCTAGTCTATCCCTTCCTAATAATAAAGCACGGATTGATTCCGTGGGTTCACCGTCACAATACGTTTACTTTGAATTTAAAACATATTTGAGGTGGTACTAAATTTTGTCTCAGCAATTCTTTCTTGGTCGCTTAGCTGGGCTGCGATCTAGTTGGGCCTTGGCCCGAGTAGCCAGGGAAAAACGTTTCGTTTTTGCAAACAACGCCCTGTACTTTAGTATATTCAGCCCGCTGTCCTTTTTAAAGTGACGGATGGCTTCCTTCGGTGTATGCTCTCCTCGCCGCCTCTGCCCGCCGCCGCCCTCGGTCTTCTTCTCTGGCCGTCCGGCGCCGCCCGCCGGTCTTCTTCTCCAGCCGTCCGCATCCCGTCCTCCTTCCCCTCCACATCTGCCCCTAATCTTCTCTGGCGCCACCCACAGCCTCCTCAATCTCCAACCTCTTGTTCCCGCGCTTCTCTGATTTGGATCGTGATGGGAGTCCTGGATCGAGTTAGGGTCCGTGTTCTTCTCCAACACAAAGCCATGTAGTGCCCGACCCGAATTTGACTTGGCTGTCATAAGAAGGAAGGATCCTCGACCGGAATCTGCCCCAGGCAGGACCTCAATGGCGACCTGCAGGCCCGGCCTCTCTCTCTTTCGACTCCCTCTTTTTGCGACCTCAAGAAGCTGCGGCGGCTCATCCTCGAGGCCAAGCTCGTGCAATTCCGACGACTCCTGGCCCAATTTGTTTCCTGCTCAGTCCCCTTTCCCCTGAGTTTTTCCTTGTTCCTCCAATGGACCTGTCGATAAATGCAGAATTATGACTAGCGCTTCTCCCCCCTTTGTCTTGATTGCAGGTCTATCTGGTCCAAGTGATGCGCCAAGGGGATTTGCACCAGTAAGTTAGTTAGTTCCCTTGAGAATTTCACATGGATTCCGCTATTGATTCACATGGTGTTTGACTTCCTTGTTTCATCCAGAATTCACATTATCTTGCATAAATTCAGTTCTAATTTTGTACGTAATTATTCACGTATCAGGCTTTCAGGATTGTTCAGTTTCATGCTAAGAAAAAAAATAGGTTTGAGGGGAACCACTTCTTTGGCGTGTTGTTCCAGTAGTTCATGATGATGAGGTCCGACTCCATAATATACTAGCATTTTATTTAAATGCCAATGGGTGCACCAACATTTAAGCAAGCAGTTTTTATGCATTTTCGTTTTTAGCACATAGTTTTTGAGCAAATTGTTCTGACTGTGCAATTTGATAGAGTCCATGCCAGCGCAACTCTTGCAATTCTCTGAACTCTTTCTGAATTATACTGCAAGATTCGGTTATGGTGTGGCCTTCAAATCAGAGCTACAATATTGCCTTTGTAGCTGCATGGTGGGTATCAGTTTTTGTTATCACTGATCTTCCCAAACTGAAGCTTAGAGAGATCAAAATGTTACATGTTGTAGGGCCAGGAGTGAACTAAACTCGTCCGACAGTGTTCTACAGTTCGCCGCAACTTCCTACGAGGAGGTGGGAGAGATGTAGCAGGCAGAAGATGGACCGTGGATAAGAAAGAGGAAGGGATAAAGTGTCAATCGGCAATGAAAACTTTAGCATTTGTAATGTAAATTTGAATGCTAAAGTTTGAATTTTTTCCTTGGTCTTAATTTCTTTCTTTCAAATGCAAGTGGATTAATCTGCATAAAATTTAATACTATGTTGTATTCAGCTTTATTTAGATTTTCCTTCCACTCATAGGTTGGAGTCTAGAGCTTATGCATACCGTTGCATGAGTATTGTTGCATCATGGTCCATTCTCTTGGACAGATAGCTGAGGCCATTGCATAATTTCAGAGGTACTTATAAATATAAAATGGCTTTCTTTAGCAAAAATGCAAAAGTTATGATGTTTATTTTGATAACCTCGACAATGTCAAGTACATAGAATTGGAATGGAGCCGAGCAACCCTGGTTCATTGTAACTGGTGTTTGCTTCACATCGAATCATTGAAGGAGTATGATGCTGCTTTGGAAGGAGGCTTTTCTCAATCTGTGCTGCTTTCGGGGCGAGGCTGGGCCACGTCCACACTATTGTTGCTCGCCTGCCTGGGCCTGGGACGTGTTATTGAAGCCTTCACCATGCTACAGAGGACAGTCCTGAAGCTCAGGTTTTTATGCTCTAACTATGTATTGAAAGTGTCAAGGCAAGGTCAACCTAATGATATGTTTGTGGAGTCATAATTTCTTCATTTCTTTCTATTAGTGTCAGAAGACAAGTTGGCTTCGTATATTGGTGAAATCTCAACCCATGTTCTTCAGTTGGCTTCATATATTGGTGAAATATCAACCCATGTTCTTAAGTTTGCATTAAGTGCAGACAACCTACTGTTGTTTATTTTCCTTGCCTTGAGTACAGATTCTACTTTGGCTGCAGGATGTTGACGCTTCGCTTGCTTCTGATAAGAATGCTTGGAAAGCTGTGATGAAAAATGGAAAACTTCTGTAGTTTTACAAGACAAGTAAGTGCCTATGACTTGCAGTCATTTCCTTTCCTATCCAACACAATGCAAGTGCGCACGACAGCTAGCACAGCAAACACCCACCAAGCAAGCACATGTACGCAGCAGTAGCATGTAGCAAGCTATCACACACGCGCCCGACACAACAGCCGACTCGGCAAAAGCACCCTGCTGGACTGGACGACCACGACGTACGTGGGCTGAGGCCTCGCTGAAGGAGCGGCGCTTGCGGTGTCTGCATGTTCGGCCTCGCTGCACTCCAGAATAGTCACATCATGGCGCGCTGCAGTAGGGCAATGATTCTGTTAGAGGTAAATAGGGGTTTGGGGCGCTATTGTCCAAGATTGTGCTACCAAGGATTGTGGATCTTGACTAATTAGACTATTCATTTGTAATCTTAATCTATAAAAAGAAAGTAAGGTTGTATTGTATTTAGCACTCTTGTGATAAGAATGCTTTTTTGTTGTTGTTCTTATTAAAACATTGGCGTGCAGCAGCCATAGATAATGTGATTACTATATGCTTTAGTTCAAAACTTTATGCTATTGTCCATTGTCGTCACTTATAGAGGTATGATGCATATAATTTATTTGCAAGTTTCATAAAAACTGTTGTTGTTGATAGATCTATATGCATGTCAATACCTCCAAGCTATAGCGACCCTTGTGAGGAGGTCTAACCAAAGTTGTCAAAACCCGGGACCGAATTGATCGGTTGAGTTAGAACCGAGTGCCCATGCCTATCTGTATATAACACTTAGGTTCATGTGTCTCCATCCACACCTCACGACCCGCGCATGGTCGGTTGTGGCCCTTGCCACTGCGTGTCTCTGACATGGACTTGCTCCGGTCCGGCTCCACCATGCTGGATGTCGTGAAGGTTGTAGTCCAGGAGTTGGGAACAGGCCCCTATTTCAACTTCAGCATGGCTCTTCATTAGCAATATATTCGAAGTGCCAAGGTTGCAAAGCTATAGAGAAGTTATAATAGTTCTTCACCACGATTTTTATTTGACCATAACAATCGTAAGACAGCTATGAATGCTTGACATTTTGTCCTGAACAAATGCGGCTATTAGTTTGTATTTCATCTAAGTGCAGTGCAACCAATTGAAATTACTTTGGAAGAACATGCATCTGATTATCTTTGGTTTTTCTATAGTCTGTAGTAGAGTTAAGATTGTACATTTTGTGAACCATTCTGTTCCAGCCTCTCTTTCTATACATTCTATAAGGTTATCTACTATGTGCATTTGCTTTCGCCATTATTGTTCATGCCCTACTCTCTGTGCTAAGAAACATGTTTCATCTTATCCCTAAGATCAGTACAAGTTGGGAATGGCCTTGGGCGTATTGTAATCAGGTGGACACTATTGCCACTATCAACAATGCAGGAAGAAGAATAGACGGGCGACCCGGGTGGAGCTTCTCGAGCCATATTTGTTGTGTTTAATGCATGTGATTTTTTTTAACCCGTTGCAACGCACGGGCCCTTTTGCTAGTACTAATAAAGCAAGGTGCGTTTCTTCAATTTTTTCATCCGTTCACCCATGTTAATAATATTTTTGAAATTTTAATTATCCGAGGTGGTACTAATAGTTTCTGCCCGTGTGATTCCGATCCGTTCTCACGGGCCTTTTTTTTGTTCGTACGTCGTCCTGGGCCACACACAGCTGGTTCAGGCGAGAAAAAGGTTGTGTGGGCTGAACAAAAAATAATAATAGCCATGGAGTTTCGAACTCGTGATCTCACGAGAGATCTTTGGGGCTGCTACCAGATGAGCTAGATAATACTTATGTTATAGAGTTGGTTGAACATCAGGGAGATAGTACCACATCGATAATACTTATGTCATAGATGAACTAGATATTACCACATCGCTTTTTACACAAAAAACCAACGAATTTATATACGTAGATAAATTGCTTGAACATCAGCGAGCCATCTGGGTAAAAGTGGAAAGTCATTCCGTAATAAGGAAGGAATGACAGAAAATAAAGAAGGAAAGTAGGGAGAAGGAAAGGAGGGATTTCAGATTTGAATTTAATGTCCAAAAATAAAGAAGGAAAGGGGGGATTCGGAATTGAATGTCAAAAAATAAAGAAGGAAAGGAGGGATTTCGGATTTCAGATTTGAATTGAATGTCCAAAAATAAAGAAGGAAAGGAGGGATTCCGGATTTCAGATTTAAATTTAATGTCCAAAAATAAAGAAGGAAAGGAGGGATTCGGAATTGAATGTCGAAAAATAAAGAAGGAAATGAGGGATTTCAGGTTTGATAGAGAAAAATAGGAAAGTGGGCAGCCATCCCGTAACGAGGAAGGAAAATGCATAAAGAAGGAAAGGAGGGATTTAAAGTTTGTTAGAGAAAAATAGAAAAGAAAAAGGGAAAAATAAAGGGCCCGGGCGTATATTATTACCCGCCCGTGCGTAGTTTACCTCGTCCATGAATGCAAATAGCTCCAGGATTAGTACAAAACAAGGAGCAAATTATGTTGTCTAAATCAAAATAAAAAATGTTCACATGTACAATATTCTTCTGAGAGTTATAATGAAAGAGAGAGCCGCGTTAAAAATAGGTGGTTGATTGTTGCTTTAAAACAACATATTTCTCAAATGCGAACGTTGAAATGGGATTGTATACTCGCATACAATGATTGGTTTATAACATAAGGGCCAATGCTTCTGTCTAATAATACATACTCCATACACGTCAATTTTTCTCCCTATGCAGAAAGGCTAAATGTTTCCTTTATATTTGAATTAAGCTTTTTCTATATCTTCATGTCATAGGAGTCGCATTTTTCTTTGTTTCCGAGATAGCTCACCATCCATGCTGAATGGCCAGGAGTCGTAGTTTTCAGATCTACACACCTGACACAAGTAAAATTAACTTGCAAGAAGCAAGAAAACCTAACAACATTTGCAAGTTTGACAAAGTTTTTCCATAAAAACAAACAAGAATCTAGATATTTGTATTTACTTTTAGTGAAACAACTTTAATTTCACAATTTTACTAGAGAAGAGAGTAATCTTATTTGTGACGTTTGTTGAAGTTGAATACAAAAGATGGCACATAGTGGCACGATGCAGGTTTTGTGTTTTCATTCGCCCATCACCAAACTACAAAGAGTTGGACTCGGATTCCAAGTTGGATGCGACACAAACTCCATACTTTTCTCTATTATATTAGCCATCGATTAAGGATTTTTGTACATCGCTCCTAATATAGTTAGACATGAATAGTGCTATGCTACACAGTCCGTAAACCTAGCCAACACTGGTTCATGGAAATCTGTGTTGCCTTTGTAGTGAAACAATACATTGTACTAAAATGGAATTAACTATTTCCGGTAGGAAGAAGTCCAATTTAAACCTTAATCTTGTAGGGGTTAGATAAGTCGAACCTGGAACTCTTAATCCCGGAAATTAGGACCCTAAACTAACAATTCCCAGTCTAAATCAAACCTTACAGCCGGTTGCTGCCGAAAAAGCTGATGTGGCAATACTTGACCGGGATTCTTGTCAGTAGTGGGCCAACAAAGCGGTGGGGTAATAAACTTTTTCAAGTACGTGGGGCGAGTGAGCACTCAGGCCGGTTCGTAACCCCCCCCCCCCCCCCCCCGCCGCCGGCGCGTCCTTCTGCCCCTCCGCCCTCGCCGCCGCCGGTCGTCCCTGCCGGGCAAAGGTCCGGCGTGGGTTGGTGGTGGCGGGGCGATCTCTCAGCTCCCGCTCCTTCCCCTTTCTCCCCCTCTCCCCATAACCCTATGTAGATCGCCGCCGGTGGAAATTCCCCATCGCACCTCTGTTCGGCCGCCTCGGGCGGAGGTGCTCGCGACCTGGAGGGCTAGCGCAGCGCCTCACATTGGCCTGGAAGCTCGCCGCCACGGAGCTCGCCTCGGCCTAGATCTGGGGCTTGACGGGGCCCTCCTGCCTGGTACATGGCCGTAGCCATCCGTTTGGCCGCCTCGGGCGGAGGTGCTCGGGTCCTGCAGGGTCGGCGCAGCGCCTCGCCTGTGCCTGGAGACTCGCCGGCATGGAGCTCGGCTCGTCCTAGAACTGGAGCTCGACGGGGCCTCCCTACCTGGTTCATGGCCGCAGCCGTCTCAGGTGTGCACGATGGCACCGCGACGTGGTCATGGCGAGGCGTCGGTGTCTGCGTCGCCCGGCCCAAGCGTGTCCGAGGTGCCTGCACCTGCGCAAATCCTGACAAGGATCATGCAATGGCGAAGCTTGGTTCTCCCAGCGGTCCCTCTTGCATTGCCTTTAGCCATTTCTGCTCCTGGACTGGCGGACTGTGTATTTAAATCCTCTCAAGTGATTCCACCTTGAAGCTTCAGTCTTGTTTTCAATTACTCTGTAATCCTTTTGCTTGCCTGCGTGCAGCACTCCTTGTTGTGTTAGGTGAAAATTAGTCTGTTTGAGCACCTCTATGTAGATCCTAGCTTTTACTTTTTCAGTCTTTAATCTCTTGTAATTCTAGGCAGCCTTAGGCTGAGACCTTGTATCATGTTGTTTCGTTTTTCAATGAGAAATGGAGCCGGGGAGGTTGCCTCTTCATCGAAGAAAACTGGAGAAATTCATAGTTAGCATAAATCTGGAAGGAACATTTGGTATCATTTGGTACATATAAACTGCAGAAATAAACTGTAGTACAAGAAATGAACCACAAGCAAGATATGTACTGCAATATTGGAGAAATATTTAGTATAAACCTGGGACAGATTACAAGGAATAAATCTAGGACATTTGGTACATATAAACTACAGAATAACCTGAAACATTTGGCACATATAAAGTGCAGAAATAAACCCGGGACATTTGGTACATATAAATTGCAGAATTAAATCTGGGGCATTTGGTACATATAAACTTCATAAATCTGGGACATTCATAGTTCATAAATCTGAGACATTACACCAAAGTTGGCAATATTCTGCAATGCCTGGCAGTGCATAAACATTACATGTTTGCAACATTAAACTAAACTTGCCGGTGCTTGAAACATAAACAAAAAAAATATCCAGGACACAAGGCACATGACTTTGGCACTAGTAGTTGCCACTGCAAGTGAAGTATGCATAACTTGGCACTGATGATGCAGATCTTCCTCTGCCCCTTTTTGCTCCAGTTCTAGAAGCATTTGTTCCAAGCAGTGAAGATGAAGATGTTCCAGGAGGTACTGAAGATGCTCCAGGTTGAGACGGTGCAGATCTTTTTCTTGGAGGTTTGAACTTGTTTGATGGGGCTGGAGCTTGAGCAGTTCTTGGTGCAGTAGGGGCAGCAGCTTGAGAACTTCTTGGTGCAGCTGGGGTAGCAGTATGAGTTCTTGGTGCAGCTGGGGCAGCAGGTTGAGAACTTGGTGCAGCTGGGGCAGCAGGTTGAGAACTTGGTGCAGCTGGGGCAGCAGGTTGGGAAGTAGTACGTTGTGCTTGCTGTACAAATAAGTAAAATACATAATGAACACAAAAATTCATTTGAAAGTCTGTAATATTCATCTAAACTCTGTAGTATTCATATAAAAGCATTCAAATTCTCTAATAAGTAGAATACAAAATGAACTCAAATATTCATTTGAAATTCTGTATTATTCATCTAAATTCTGTAATGTTCATCTAAAATCAATTAATTCTCTAATATTCATCTAAAATGCAGGAAACATACCTCTGCTTTCTTGCTCTTAACTAGGTGTGCATTCTTTTTCTTTCCTCTCTCTGGATTCTTTTTGCAGCCAGCCTTGTTGTGTCCAATGCTACCACACAATGAACACTTGATCACAGTTCCATGTTTGCTCATTTTCTTACCCTTCGGCTTCTCTGTTTCTTCCCTCTTCCTGTCATTGTTAGAAGGCCTGCCTGGCATTTTCACATATCCAGGTGTTTGTGGCCTAGGATTTGGAGAAACTGGCCACATCTCCTCACCCTCAACAGGCTGCAAACAGTGGTCATATATTTGTTTCTGCACATCAACTGAATAGCAAGGATGGATGAAATCATCTACTTTTTTTCCACACTTGTAGATAGCACTAATTGCATGGCAGCAAGGAAGACCTGCCAACTGGAAGTATCCACATGAGCATGTCCATTTATCAAGATTTACAGTGTATTGTCTTCCTCTGCCATTGATGTGCTTCACTTCAAATCCATCTGTCCCATTCCAAAGCACTTCAACAAACTGTGTCCTTGCAATACTTGCCTTCAACTTCTTGAAAATGCCAGGACATATTGTCCCATTCCACTTCTCACTCTTTGCCCTTTGTTCTTGCACTCTAACAAGTATCTTCTTCCTGATTTTCTCTTGCATGGAAATTATTGGATAAAACCTGGCATCTACTATTGAGTGATTGAATGACTCACAAAGGTTATTGTCGACAGACTCACAATTTGAGCCTAGCTGAAAAAATGCCCTTGCCCAGTGCATAGGCTCTGTCCTCATAATGTCCTTCACTCCATCAGGTGTCTCTTGAGCAAGTTTTGCTTTACGATAGTTGAAATCTTGCTTGTTAGAAGCTTTTGCAATGGCCCAAAAAATTTTCTGCCACTCATGAGACCTATGCTTCTTTCTCCAGTTAGCATATATGTGCCTAGCACACATCCTATGTTCTACATTTGGAAGATAGTCTTGCATTGCATTTATTAATCCCTTTTGCTGATCTGAAATAAAAACCCAGCCAGCTCCATTGTTGTTGATATCCAGATCTTTGATAAGCAGCCCAACAAACCACTTCCAACTTTCTTTTGTTTCCTTCTCAACTACAGCCCAAGCCACTGGATACATCTGGTTGTTGGCATCTCTTGCTATTGCACACAAAAGCTCCCCCTTCACTGCTCCTTTGAAGAAACAACCATCAAGCCCTATTAGTTTCCTGCAGCCAGCTTTGAAACCAAGTTTCATTGCATTAAAGCAAACACAGAAACTCTGAAATATGTTTTTATCCATGTTCGTTGGGTCCAAACATACTGCAATAGTGCTTCCAGGATTGCTCCTCAATAGTTCCAGCTGGTAATCAAACACTCGAGTGTATTCGTTCTTCATACCACACATCAATCTGTCCATGACAAGCTTTTTTGCATGCTTACACTTAGAAGTCGAGACATCGGCAAACATATCTTGGAGAACTGTTGCTTTCATGTTGTCAATCTTCCACATTGGGTTAGCTAGTATGAAGTGTTCATATCTTTGTGCAATCACTTTAGCAGTCACAAGTTTGTTCTGCCTATTCTGAGCACAGTGATGTTCATCATTGAAGGTAACCACTTGCATTCTTGAAGTTCTTGAATTTTTTGCTGCATATAGTAGCCAAGGACAACCAGGCCATCCACACTTGGCCCTCACTCTATCTGACTCTGATTTTAAGAACTCAATACTCCTTTTTGTGACTATTCCATATCTTCTCAAAGCTTTGCAAAGTTGGTTCTTGCTTCTGAACACCATCGACAAACTAAAATGTGGTATTTCGGTGTCATTGTTATATCTTGGGTACTTGCTCTTCCTCTTCACTATCTGCCCATCTGAATCTTCATCATAGTTGTAGCCCTCGTCGGATGAGTCATAATTCCAGTCATCTTCCTCCCCCTCGAGCTGTACCTCCATATTTGCAACAAGATCAATTGGAACAGGACCTGTTGAATCCATGCCAATCCATCTTTTTGACTCTCTCATTCTTTTCTTAAACTTTCTGGCATGTCTTCTTAGTTGCACAACCTCGGAATCTTCTCCACTGTCCTCACTATGTGGCATGTATTCAGTGTCAGAATCTGAATCTGAATCCGATTCTGAATGGGTGTCTTCTCTGTCAGTAGCAGCCTCTTGAGTCACTATCACTTCTTCTACACCAAATGCAGCAGCATTTCTCCTTCTAATAGCTGTTTGTTGCTTCACTGGGCTGGAAAAAACTTGTGTGATCACACCAGTTTCATCAAGCACTAGCACATCATGCTCATCTTCAGTCGGTTCTGCACTAATGACTTGATCTGGTTCTATATCAGATAAATGCACAAGTTCATCGTCCTCAAAATCACTGCCACTACTAGTGTAATGGTTGTCCTCCTCCCCATGGTACTCCACATACACATCTGCAACTCCACCCACACATATATAATCTGACATCTTCACACAAACACTGTCATTGTTAAGAAACAACAGTCCATCAAGAAGTTCTTTGCCGGGAATATGAAAATAATACTTCATGGATTCCTTCAACTCTACATGATCTTTAACAAACCCTTTCACCTCTTGTAGTGACAGTTTGTCTCTCTCAATCTCTGAAAAACCTTCATCTCCTCCCACATAATCCAACTTCGGACCAATGCGGATGAACTCACCTCCAAAGTGAAATCGAACGTTTAATATGTCTACCGGGTCCATGATTTAACTGGAAAGAAAACAAAATACAGATGAATATAATTTATCAATACTATTTCCAACACAAATCATATTTTGCAGCGGCAAGAACATCCCCTATTCTGCCCCTATGAACCTTAACCCTAATGCTGCGAAATCCACGAGCAAATTACTGCTAACGGAGGAGGAGGAGTTTGGGGACCTTACGTTCGCCTTCTTCCTTCCTCGCCTCGTCACGATCGTCACCGCCGTGGCGATCACCCGGCCGTCGCCATTGCAATCGCCAGAAGCAGAGTCGAACGCCAGGGACACGAGCGATGGAGATGAGGTCTACTGGAGGGCCGCACTGGGCCGGCCCATGCACTTTACACACTCGCGCACCGCCCTCTCTCCCCCCGATCCTGATCTCTTTTTTTTTGCGGGGTAATCCCGATCTCCCCTTGCCACATACGCAATCCCTGTTTGGGTTTCCCCGTAAGGTTTGAGTTAGACTGGGAATTATTAGTTCAGGGTCCTAATTTCAGGGATTAAGAGTTGCGGGTCCGATTTAACTAACCCTTACGAGATTAAGGTTTAAATTGGACTTCTTCCTTTCCGGTATAATGTGATATTTAATGGGCATCACTATGCAAAGCCAATGAAGACGTGAAGACATACTCGCAACCACGATAATATTCCAGTGAGTTAAGTTGCACACACCTTTCTTACACTTACGAAATACTTTCACATTTATGTTTTTGTGCAACATATGATTTAATGGCAGCGTGGAGGATTTCAAATATTAAAAAACAGTATAACAGAGCGACCTATGACCCCTCTCAACGATTTGATGTCCTCGGCCGTTGGATCAGTCTAATAGACGCTATAGATCTGCAGTTCGTTTCCTCGCTGGCGGCTGCGCGTTTCGTTCAGTCACCCGTAGCGACCCACTTGGCCCACCCTAAACGGGCTACTGCTCCGCTGACCGAGCTACGCACTTTGTCCTTAATTGGGCTGAACAGTCGGGAGAAATACATCAGGCCCAGGAAATTGAGGGTAAACAGGCCCGTACCGTGCTTTTTATCCTCTCAAGATTTCTCCACACCACACGGCGCGTGCCGTCGGCTTCATTCCTTGCTGTTCGGCGGTTCTCCTGACGTGCGTTGTAGGCTCCGCCCCTCGCGGTTCTGCGCTTTGTGCCTCATGTTCGGAAGGAGCAGATGGGCCCAGAAAGTTGTGCAGTTGTACGATCCATCCATGCAGAAGTAATTCTTGATGCATGGATCGATCCTTCTTTTTCAGAAGGAACCCTATCTTCTTCAACGAACTCTCAATCTCTCATGTATCCCCACAAATCTCAACTTCCGTAGAAAAACACATCACACGTACTCTTTGCTTGGATTTGTGATGAATTGCGTAACCTACTAGTTTGTGCCCTGGTTTTGCAGTTCGCCGAAATAGAATCTTTCTCCATTGGATGTTTGTTTTTCTCTTGTGAGTCCCATGCTTCTATTTCTTTTCTCGGAACCGAGCAAGAAATCAAGAAACTGAATATACAGTACCAACAAGGGATAATTTCACCGATCTAACATTGGGATGGGAAATTGTGGTACTGATAAGAATAGATGTTTTTTTTGTGAATGATAAGAATAGATGCTTGACACAATCATTTCTTCATCTTTTGTCCTCCTAATAAGAATTGATACACGCTGAATGCCTTTTTTCTTTTTCTTTTTCTCATGATTAAAATTAAAATAGATGCAGTTTTTTTTTTCCAATTTTCGGCTGCTAAGAGTAAATGCATCGATTGAGTCTTCTCTTTACTCATTCTTTTATTAACCTAGGCATATCTTTGGTTGGTCCCTTCTGATGTGATGGCCTGATGGTACACATGTAGATAAATATACAATAAATTATGAGGTCAATTCATATATACACTTGTTATTGTTGTCTTATGTCTGAAATTCTTTTGACAGTGATGAAATAACTATGGTTGTGCACACGCAGGATCTTCTGTCAAGCGCACTGCTATGAGACTTGCATTTTAATTTCATACTTTTGGGGGAACTATTGCCAACATATGCTTTGTTTTGTCTCTTCTTAATAAGTAGTGTGAGCAGGAAATTAGTGAAACCAAGATACTGCAAAGAAGATGTATTGGTGAAACGTTTACATGTCAAATAGACTTTGTATTGAAATAGATTTTGAAGTCAACGTGTATATACAAATTAGAGAGGGGCGCGGCAACGCGTGCCTTCATGATCTAGTTTTGTTGATGTCATCATGTCTGGCGGTGGGTCGTGGGAGGAGGAGGAGGGTCTTGAGCCATTGGGTTAGGCACATGCGGTGTTTTTTCTCCCGTAGCAACGCACGGGCATTTGTGCTAGTCTATACCTAATAATAAAGCACGGTGGGTTTCGGCCGTCCGTCATCCCTATTTGCAAAAAAGTCCCTGCAGTTTGTTGAAATCAACCCGCAGTCCATCTATAAGTCATAACGAACCGTTTTTTTAACTTTCTCAGAAAACCCCCTGAAGTTTCAGGTAATCAACCCGCCGTTCATATTTAAGTCATACAAATCGTTTTTTTATGTTTTAACAGAAAATCCCCTAACCTTTCGGTTAATCAATCCGCAGTTTATCTAAAACAAAATTATCCATATCTTTTAAACCGTAACTCCGAATTTAACATATTACATATGAAATTTGATTAGAAAAATGTGTAGAATCTAAATATGCTGTTACTTTTAGCTGTTAAATATTTCTAAACTATTAATTTGGGCGCAAACTTAATCTATAGTGCATGATCTATTTTTCTTTCGCATCGGCGGCGATCCAAATTGCAAATAAACACACATTAAAACCAGATTGAGTGGGAAAAAACCTTGATAACCACGCATGCACAACTCTGAAAAACCTCGCGGGAAAAAACAACACTTTTCTCATCTTATTCTGAGCGATTATTGAAGGAAATATGCCCTAGAGGCAATAATAAAGTTATTATTTATTTCCTTAATTCATGATAAATGTTTATTATTCATGCTAGAATTGTATTAACCGGAAACATAATACATGTGTGAATACATAGAAAAACAGAGTGTCACTAGTATGCCTCTACTTGACTAGCTCATTAATCAAAGATGGTTATGTTTCCTAACCATAGACAAAGGAGTTGTTATTTGATTAATGGGATCACATCATTAGGAGAATGATCTGATTGACTTGACCCATTCCGTTAGCTTAGCACTTGATCGTGTTGTTTGTTGCTATTGCTTTCTTCATGACTTATACATGTTCCTATGACTATGAGATTATACAACTCCCGTTTACTGGAGGAACACTTTGTGTGCTACCAAACGTCACAACGTAACTGAGTAATTATAAAGGTGCTCTACAGGTGTCTCCAAAGGTAGATGTTGGGTTGGCGTATTTCGAGATTATGATTTGTCACTCCGATTGTCGGAGAGGTATCTCTGGGCCCTCTCGGTAATGCACATCACTTAAGCCTTGCAAGCATTGCAACTAATGAGTTAGTTGCGGGATGATGTATTACGGAACGAGTAAAGAGACTTGCCGGTAATGAGATGGAACTAGGTATTGGATACCGACGATCGAATCTCGGGCAAGTAACATACCGATGACAAAGGGAACAACGTATGTTGTTATGCGGTCTGACCGATAAAGATCTTCGTAGAATATGTAGGAGCCAATATGAGCATCCAGGTTCCGCTATTGGTTATTGATCGGAGACGTGTCTCGGTCATGTCTACATTGTTCTCGAACCGTAGGGTCCGCACGCTTAAGGTTTCGATGACAGTTATATTATGAGTTTATGAGTTTTGATGTACCGAAGGAGTTCGGAGTCCCGCATGAGAACGGGGACATTACGAGGAGTCTCGAAATGGTCGAGACGTAAAGATCGATATATTGGACGACTATATTCGGAGTTCGGAAAGGTTCCAAGTGATTCGGGTATTTTTCGGAGTACCGGAGAGTTACGGGAATTCGCCGGGGAGTATATGGGCCTTATTGGGCTTTAGGGGAAAGAGAGAGGAGAGGTTGGGCGCCCCCCAAGGTCTAGTCCGAATTGGACTAGGGGGAGGGGCTGCGCCCCCTCCTTCCTTCTCTTCCCCCTTTCCTTGACTCCTACTCCTACTACTTGGAAGGGGGGGGGGATCCTACTCCCGGTGGGAGTAGGACTCCTCCTTGGTGCGCCCCTCCTAGGCCGGCCACCTCCTCCCTTGCTCCATTATATACAGGGGCAGGGGGGCACCCCATGACACACAAGTTGATCTTCGTGATCGTTCCTTAGCCGTGTGCGGTGCCCCCCTCCACCATATTCCACCTCGGTCATATCGTTGCGGTGCTTAGGCGAAGCCCTGCGTCGGTAGTACATCAAGATCGTCACCACGCCGTCGTGCTGACGGAACTCCTCCCCGACGCTTTGCTGGATGGGAGCCCGGGGATCGTCATCGAGCTGAACGTGTGCCAAGAACTCGGAGGTGCCGGAGTAACGGTGCTTGGATCGGTCGGATCGTGAAGACGTACGACTACATCAACCGCGTTGATATAACGCTTCCGCTTTCGGTCTACGAGGGTACGTGGACAACACTCTCCCCTCTCGTTGCTATGCATCACCATGATCTTGCGTGTGCGTAGGAATTGTTTTTGAAATTACTACGTTCCCCAACAGTGGCATCCGAGCCTAGGTTTTTATGGTTTGATGTTATGCACGAGTAGAACACAAGTGAGTTGTGGGCGATATAAGTCATACTGCCTACCAGCATGTCATACTTTGGTTCGGCGGCATTGTTGGATGAAGCGGCCCGGACCGACATTACGCGTACACTTACACGAGACTGGTTCTACCGCCGTGCTTTGCACACAGGTGGCTGGCGGGTGTCAGTTTCTCCAACTTTAGTTGAACCGAGTGTGGCTATGCCCGGTCCTTGCGAAGGTTAAAACGGCATCAACTTGACAAACTATCGTTGTGGTTTTGATGCGTAGGTGAGATTGGTTCTTGCTTAAGCCCGTAGCAGCCACGTAAAACTTGCAACAAACAAAGTAGAGGATGTCCAACTTGTTTTTGCAGGGCATGTTGTGATGTGATATGGTCAAGACATGATGCTAAATTTATTGTATGAGATGATCATGTTTTGTAACTGAGTTATCGGCAACTGGCAGGAGCCATATGGTTGTCGCTTTATTGTATGCAATGCAATCGCCCTGTAATGCTTTACTTTATCACTAAGCGGTAACGATAGTCGTAGAAGCATAAGATTGCCGAGACGACAACGATGCTACGATGGAGATCAAGGTGTCGCGCCGGTGACGATGGTGATCATGACGGTGCTTCGGAGATGGAGATCACAAGCACAAGATGATGATGGCCATATCATATCACTTATATTGATTGCATGTGATGTTTATCTTTTTATGCATCTTATCTTACTTTGATTGACGGTAGCATTATAAGATGATCTCTCACTAATTATCAAGAAGTGTTCTCCCTGAGTATGCACCGTTGCCAAAGTTCGTCGTGCCCAGACACCACGTGATGATCGGGTGTGATAAGCTCTACGTCCATCTACAACGGGTGCAAGACAGTTTTGCACACGCGGAATACTCAGGTTAGACTTGACGAGCCTAGCATATGCAGATATGGCCTCGGAACACGGAGACCGAAAGGTCGAGCGTGAATCATATAGTAGATATGATCAACATTGATGTTCACCATTGAAAACTACTCCATTTCACGTGATGATCGGTTATGGTTTAGTTGATTTGGATCACGTGATCACTTAGAGGATTAGAGGGATGTCTATCTAAGTGGGAGTTCTTAAGTAATATGATTAATTGAACTTTAATTTATCATGAACTTAGTCCTGGTAGTATTAGCATATCTATGTTGTAGATCAATAGCTCGCGTTGTTGCTTCCCTGTGTTAATTTTGATATGTTCCTAGAGAATATTGTGTTGAAAGATGTTAGTAGCAATGATGCGGATTGGATCCGTGATCTGAGGTTTATCCTCATTGCTGCACAGAAGAATTATGTCCTTGATGCACCGCTAGGTGACAGACCTATTGCAGGAGCAGATGCAGACGTTATGAACGTTTGGCCAGCTCAATATGATGACTACTTGATAGTTTAGTGCACCATGCTTAACGGCTTAGAATCGAGACTTCAAAGACGTTTTGAACGTCATGGACCATATAAGATGTTCCAGGAGTTGAAGTTAATATTTCAAGCAAATACCCGAGTTGAGAGACATAAAGTCTCCAACAAGTTCTGTAGCTAAAAGATGGAGGAGAATCGCTCAACTAGTGAGCATGTGCTCAGATTGTCTGGGTACTACAATCGCTTGAATCAAGTGAGAGTTAATCTTCTAGATAAAATAGTGATTGACAGAATTCTCTAGTAACCATCACCAAGTTAGTAGAACTTCGTGATGAACTATAATATGCAAGGGATAACGGAAACGATTCCCAAGCTCTTCGTGATGCTAAAATAGACGAAGGTAGAAATCAAGAAAAACATCAAGTGTTGATGGTAGACAAGACCACTAGTTTCAAGAAAAGGGCAAAGGGAAGAAGGGGAACTTCAAGAAGAACGGCAAGCAAGTTGCTGCTCAAGTGAAGAAGCCCAAGTCTGGACCTAAGCCTGAGACTAGGTGCTTATACTGCAAAGGGACTGGTCACTAGAAGCGGAACCACCCCAAGTATTTGGCGGATAAGAAGGATGGCAAAGTGAACAAAGGTATATTTGATATACATGTTATTGATGTGTATTTACTAGTATTCATAGCAACCCCTTAGTATTTGGTACTAGTTCAGTTGCTAAGATTAGTAACTCGAAACGGGAGTTGCAGAATGAACAGAGACTAGTTAAGGGTGAAGTGACGATGAGAGTTGGAAGTGGTTCCAAGATTGATATGATCATCATCGCACACTCTCTATACTTTCGGGATTAGTGTTGAACCTAAATAAGTGTTATTTGGTGTTTGCGTTGAGCATAATTATGATTTGATCATGTTTATTGCAATACGATTATTCATTTAAGTTAGAGAACAATTGTTGTTCTGTTTACATGAATAAAACCTTCTATGGTCATACACACCAACGAAAATGGTTTGTTGGATCTCGATCGTAGTGATACACATATTCATATTTTGAAACCAAAAAGATACAAAGTTAATAATGATAGTGCAACTTATTTGTGGCACTGCCGTTTAGGTCATATTGGTGTAAAGCGCATGAAGAAACTCCATGGACTTTTGGAATCACTTGATGCTTGCGAACCATGCCTCATGGGCAAGATGACTAAGACTCCGTTCTCCGGAACAGTGGAGCGAGCAACTGACTTATTGGAAATAATACATACTGATGTATGCGATCCGATGAGTGTTAAGGCTCGCGGCGGGTATTGTTATTTTCTGACCTTCACAGATGATTTAAGCAGATATGAGTATATCTACTTGATGAAACATAAGTCTGAAATGTTTGAAAAGTTCAAAGAATTTCAGAGTGAAGTAGAAAATCATCGTGACAAGAAAATAAAGTTTCTACGATCTGATCGCGGAGACGAATATTTGAGTTACGAGTTTGGTCTTCAATTAAAGCAATGTGAAATAGTTTCACAAACTCATGCCACCTGGAACACCACAGCATAATGGTGTGTCCGAACGTTATAACCGTACTTTATTGGATATCGTACAATCTATGATGTTTCTTACCGATTTACCACTATCGTTTTGGGGTCATGCATTAAAGACAGCTGCATTCACGTTAAAAAGGGCATCATCTAAGTCCGTTGAGACGACACAATATGAACTATGGTTTGGCAAGAAACCAAAGTTGTCGTTTCTTAAAGTTTGGGGTTGTGATGCTTATAAGAAAAAGTTTCATCATGATAAGCTCAAACCCAAATCGGAGAAATGTGTCTTCATAGGATACCCAAAGGAGACAGTTGGGTACACCTTCTATCACAGATCCGAAGGCAAGACATTCATTGCTGAGAATGGATACTTTCTAGAGAAGAAGTTTCTCTCGAAAGAAGTGAGTGGGAGGAAAGTAGAACTTGATAAGGTAATTGTACCTTCTCCCTTATTGAAAAGTAGTTCATCGCAGAAATCTGTTCCTGTGACTACTACACCAATTAGTGAGGAAGCTAATGATGATGATCATGTAACTTTAGATCAAGATACTACCGAATCTCGTAGGTAAACCAGAGTGAGATCAGCACCAGAGTGGTACGGTAATCCTGTTCTGGAAGTCATGTTACTAGACCATGACGAACTTGCGAACTATGAGGAAGCGATGATGAGCCCAGATTCCGTAAAATGGTTTGAGGCCATGAAATCTGAGATATGATCCATGTATGAGAACAAAGTATAGACTTTGATTGACTTGCCCGATGATCGGCGAGCCATTGAGATTAAATGGATCTTCAAGAGAAAGACGAACGCTGATAGTAGTGTTACTATCTACAAAGCTAGACTTATCGGAAAAGGTTTTTGACAAAGTTCAAGGTGTTGACTACGATGAGATTTTCTCACTCGTATCGATGCTTAAAGTCTGTCCGAATCATGTTAGCAATTGCCGCATTTATGAAATCTGGCAAATGGATAACAAAACTGCAATCCTTAATGGATTTCTTAAAGAAGAGTTGTATATGATGCAACCAGAAGGTTTTCTCGATCCTAAAGGTGTTAACAAAATGTGCAAGCTCCAGCGATCCATCTATGGACTGGTGCAAGCATCTCGGAGTTGGAGTATACGCTTTGATGAGTTGATCAAAGCATATAGTTTTATACAGACTTGCAGTGAAGCCTGTATTTACAAGAAAGTAAGTGGGAGCACTACAGTATTTCTGATAAGTATATGTGAATGACATATTGTTGATCGAAAATAATGTAGAATTATTCTTCAAAGCATAAAGGGGTATTTGAAAGGAGTTTTACAAAGAAGGACCTCGGTGAAGCTGCTTACATATTGAGCATCAAGATCTATAGAGATAGATCAAGACGCTTGATAAGTTTTTCAATGAGTACATACCTTGACAAGATTTTGAAGTAGTTCAAAACGGAACAATCAAAGAAAGAGTTCTTGTCTGTGTTACAAGGTGTGAAATTGAGTAAGACTCAAAGCCCGACCACGACAGAAGATAGAAAGAGAATGAAAGTCATTCCCTATGCCTGAGCCATAGGTTCTATAAAGTATGCCATGCTGTGTACTAGATCTATTGTATACCCTACACTGATTTTGGCAAGGGAGTACAATAGTGATCTAGGAGTAGATCACTGGACAGCGGTCAAAATTATCCTTAGTGGAATAAGGATATGTTTTCTCGATTATGGAGGTGAAAAAAAAAGGTTCGTCGTAAAGGGTTACGTCGATGCAAGTTTTGACACTAATCTAGATGACTCTAAGTCTCGGTCTAGATACATATTGAAAGTGGAAGCAATTAGCTAGAGTAGCTCCGTGCAGAGTATTGTTGACATAGAAATTTGCAAAATACTTACGGATCTGAATGTGACAGACCCGTTGACTAAAATTATCTCACAAGCAAAACATGATCACACCTTAGTACTCTTTGGGTATTAATCACATAGCGATGTGAACTAGATTACTGACTCTAGTAAAACCCTTTGGGTGTTGATCACATATCGATGTGAACTATGGGTGTTAATCACATGGTGATGTGAACTATTGCTGTTAAATCACATGGCGATGTGAACTAGATTATTGACTCTAGTGCAAGTGGGAGACTAAAGGAAATATGCCCTAGAGGCAATAATAAAGTTATTATTTATTTCCTTAATTCATGATAAATGTTTATTATTCATGCTAGAATTGTATTAACCGGAAACATAATACATGTGTGAATACATAGACAAACAGAGTGTCACTAGTATGCCTCTACTTGACTAGCTCATTAATCAAAGATGGTTATGTTTCCTAACCATAGACAAAGGAGTTGTTATTTGAGTAATGGGATCACATCATTAGGAGAATGATCTGATTGACTTGACCCATTCCGTTAGCTTAGCACTTGATCGTGTTGTTTGTTGCTATTACTTTCTTCATGACTTATACATGTTCCTTTGACTATGAGATTATGCAACTCCCGTTTGCCGGAGGAACACTTTGGGTGCTATCAAATGTCACAACGTAACTGAGTGATTATAAAGGAGTACTACAGGTGTCACCAAAGGTAGATGTTGGGCTGGCGTATTTCGAGATTAGGATTTGTCACTCCAATTGTGGGAGAGGTATCTCTGGGCCCTCTCGGTAATGCACATCACTTAAGCCTTGCAAGCATTGCAACTAATGAGTTAGTTGCGGGATGATGTATTACGGAACGAGTAAAGAGACTTGCCGGTAACGAGATTGAACTAGGTATTGGATACCGACGATCGAATCTCGGGCAAGTAACATACCGATGACAAAGGGAACAACGTATGTTGTTATGCGGTCTGACCGATAAAGATCTTCGTAGAATATGTACGAGCCAATATGAGCATCCAGGTTCCGCTATTGGTTATTGATCGGAGACGTGTCTCGGTCATGTCTACATTGTTTTCGAACCGTAGGGTCCGCACGCTTAAGGTTTCGATGACAATTATATTATGAGTTTATGAGTTTTGATGTACCGAAGGAGTTCGGGGTCCCGGATGAGATCGGGGACATTACGAGGAGTCTCCAAATGGTCGAGACGTAAAGATCAATATATTGGACGACTATATGCGGAGTTCGGAAAGGTTCCGAGTGATTCGGGTATTTTTCGGAGTACCGGAGAGTTACGGGAATTCGCCGCGGAGTATATGGGCCTTATTGGGCTTTAGGGGAAAGAGAGAGGAGAGGTTGGGCGCCCCCCCAAGGCCTAGTCCGAATTGGACTAGGGGGAGGGGTTGCGCCCCTCCTTCCTTCTCTTCTCTTCCCCCTTTCCTTGACTCCTACTCCTACTACTTGGAAGGGGGGAATCCTACTCCCGGTGGGAGTAGGACTCCTCCTTGGTGCGCCCCCTCCTAGGCCGGCCACCTCCTCCCTTGCTCCTTTATATACAAGGGCAGGGGGGCACCCCATGACACACAAGTTGATCTTCGTGATCGTTCCTTAGCCGTGTGCGGTGCCCCCCTCCACCATATTCCACCTCGGTCATATCGTTGCGGTGCTTAGGCGAAGCCCTGCGTCGGTAGTAAATCAAGATCGTCACCACGCCGTCGTGCTGACGGAACTCCTCCCCGACACTTTGCTGGATCGGAACCCGGGGATCGTCATCGAGCTGAACGTGTGCCAAGAACTCGGAGGTGCCGGAGTAATGGTGTTTGGATCGGTCTGATCGTGAAGACGTACGACTACATCAACCGCGTTGATATAACGCTTCCGCTTTCGGTCTACGAGGGTACGTGGACAACACTCTCCCCTCTCGTTGCTATGCATCACCATGATCTTGCGTGTGCGTAGGATTTTTTTTTGAAATTACTACGTTCCCCAACAATTATGTGCGTGCGAGCGCGCGCGCGCGTGTGTGTGTGTGAGAGAGAGACGCCTTAGGACTGACCACATTCAAATGCGTTTTCGTTGTGTGAGCAGTGAGACCACCGTCGGGAACACAAATGTGATGCCATTTTAAATAAAGAACGTCTACCTATCAGGGTCTTGAGTCGTGGTTATTGGGTTAAGAGCGTGTGTTTTTTCTGTCCCGTTGCAACGCACATGCTTTTTTGCTAGTAATAATAATAATGAAGCACGGATTGAGGCTCCGGGTTCACCGTCGCGCACCTTTTGTAAAAAAGCCCTTGTGTTTTTTGATAATTGAACCCGCAGTACTTTTTTAAGTGAATATTTCTGAGAAAACGTTTCGTTTTTATAAAAAGAACCCTGCGTTGCTCTCGTTTTGGTGCTGCTTGATGCAGAACGTCGGCGGCGGCTGAAGCTTGCAGGGGCCGAATACGTGCACGACGGGGGCTGGGGAGGCTGATCCGGAGACGGGTGGCGAGGCGGGGGTCGCCGGTGACGACGAGGAAGGCCGGAGCGCGGCTTCCCGGACGGATCCATGGCATCCGCCGCTCCTGGGAAGAAAGGGGACAGGGAGGTGAGGGAGAGAAATGAGGAAGGAGGGGTGGTGCGGCGACATGAGGTCAGACGAGGCTGCGGTGGCGCGGTGCAGGGGACAGCCGCGGCAGTGGTGGCCATGCGCGCCATGGGGACGGAGGCGAGCGGCTCGGCCATGGTGCCGCAATGAAGCAGGAGAGGAGGAGCACTGAGGTGAGGCGAGGAAGAGCGAGCCCGGTGGTTGCGCAACCTCGCCGAGGTGGGGCGGAACCGGCCAGTGCCGGGGATCGGGCGCGCGCGTGGGGCGCCTCCCCTGACGGCGCGAGGTGGGAGAAAGGAATCGAGGCTGTCCAGGGAATCGATTGGATTGCTTTTTTTAGAACGGAATGGATTACTTTTTTTTTGAGTAACAGAACAAATTGGATTACTAGGTTACGTTAAGGTGTGGCTGGGCTGGACCTAAGGCCGAATGGGTGGCCAGTTTAGATACTGCGCTGCTGTTTCCCTCTCCCTCTCTCTCCCCTAATTTTCACATTTTCTCTGTTTATTAAATATAGATAGATAAAGAGTAAAAAGGAGAGAGGATTAGGAATGGGGTTTTGGCAAGGTGCTATTTTTTCTGGACTCACAAAAATGTGCTTATTCCAAGAAAATTAGAAGTGCACAATACAAGGTTTAAATTCAAACACATTTGAATTTATTCAAATAGGTTAGAACTAGGACAAGGTTTTAGAAGTGTACAAATATGTTAAATTTTTTGGTGGACCTTGGTAAAGTAATAAAATGGTGATTGGGAAAGTTTGGGGACAAAACTTGAAGTATAAAAATGCATTTGATTTTTTGAAAAGCTCAAAAAGGAATTTGGAAAAGCAATTGTATAAAATGGAAGGAAAGATCAAATGATTTTCTGAAAAAGTTCATAGTTTTTAATTTGGTGTGAAGCATTATAAATGGCATGATGAAATCAAAATGCATAAAATAAAATAAGAAAACGTTATAAAATATGCAAGTTAGTGGAAGGTAGGGAATTTATAGGTTAAAAGATCAAAAATAAAACAAGGGTGGAATTATAGGTAGGTGATGTGTCGTGCTGGCAGGGAGAAGCATGTCTCTCGCACTCGTCTCATGAGGAGGACTCGAAGTCTGGCGTAAAGCAGGCCATTGTCCTCGGTGCCCCTCCAATAATATTGGATCCCCGTGTCCTAGCATCTCACCACTCCACTGAGTCAAGGCCGAGTTTAGGTTGCTTGAGCGGAGTATGATTTAATTCGTAACCATGTGCAGTTCTGTCTGGTTTGATTTCACCATTTTAGGTCATGAAACAAACATGTATTGGATGGATAAAGGCAATGTGCATGATTCATAAACATAGGTCAAGCAGAGTCTATCAATTCCTTGATATTACAACCATGTCTACACAAGTCTAGACTCGAGACAGTCAAAATCTTCATGCACTCAACACTCATTGTACTGAGTTTTTTTTGACAACTCACTCATTGTACTGAGTTTTTTAGCAATACTCATTGTAATATGTGGTCAATACATATTTTTGTTACCCAGTTGCAACGCACAGGCCCTTTTGCTAGTTTATCCCTCTATCCCTAATCTCTCCCTAATAATAAAGCACGGTGTGAATCTGTCGGGTTCACCGTCGCGGCAGTTTTGCATCAAAGTCCTTGTACTTTTTGCTAATTGAACCCGCAGTCCCTTTGTAAGTGGAACTGGAAAAACGCTTCATTTTTACAGAAAAAACCCTGATTTGTAAGAAATTCAGCCCGCAATCCTCTGTTTCATCTTATCCAGAGGGGCGGCGCCCTCGTCGCCACCCACCGCCTCCCCTTCCTTCTCCGACCCACCTCCCCGCCGGCCCTCCCCCTCCTCTCCTCCCACCTCGCAGCTCCGGAGGCTGCCGGATCCGCGACATCCCTTACCCACTGATCCCTCTCCCGTCCCATCTCTCACTCTTCACGCGGCTCCTTACGGCGCCACCTGCGACGGCTGATTCAGGCGACGTCCGGCGAATCCCGCCACCGCGAAGCACAGCCCGGGCTCCCCTCGCACCGCGGCGCCCTCCATTCCGGCTATATCCGGCGCTCAAGGCCACCAAAGCCCACCCGCGACCCTTCCCCCCATGGCTAGGGTTTCGGGCATCTTCTCCTCACCTGTGGCCATGTCGTCCTCCTCTCGTCCGGTGAGTGGATCCCCTCCCTTGGCTTCGTCCTCTCTATATCCCCTTTTCTCTAACCTCTGCTCTTCTCTTCTCCTGTAGACGTGCAGGGAGGAACGACCAGTGGACACCTCGCTACTGCTCGGGGACGAAGCGGCCATGGAGATTCCTCCTCCTTCTCCTCTGGCTTCAGGTGGGTTGGTCCACTCCTCTCTGTTCACAAGTCCTCGATCTGCCGCAGTTAAGATTGGCGCTTCCTACGTCCCTCCTTCAGTTGCTTAGTCACTAGACACACGCATCTAGTTTTTCTTTGGTTCATTGATATGGTTCATCTTCATCGTGATGGATGTGCCCTCACAACCAAAAGGATCAACATAGCTCCATGGAGATTATTTAATAACCTAGGTAAGGATAAAACTATGAATCTAAATAGGACACACCTACAGTACGGCACCAATATGGTGGCTAGGCGGCAGCATGCCTAAGTTCTACACAGTGCACCTGTGTGGGGTTTGTATGGCAGATCAATGTTATGCGTTAAGCAGACCAGTCATTCTTCGCGTTTATCTTCACTGTAGTTACTCTGACGAAATTCCTATAATCTCATTAGTAATTAGTTGGGGACACATATGTTCTTTTATTTTCTGTTTAAGGTAGCAGAATCTTCTGATTTGGCCTTCCATAAGGACCGAATTAACAACAATAGCGAGGAATATTAGTAGTTAATCCACTGCTGCAAACATTTCATTACTGTCATAGTTGGTATAATCAGATTTTATAGTAGAAATATTTAGCATAAATGTCAACACGGGCACATATTTTTCAGACCCACATGTGTTTGCATGAGTACTACCTTTTTCTATGTCTGAAGTCTGAACTAATTAAGTGGCGGCTGATGATTTCAGTGAAAGAACTCTTTGTTTTTATTTATTTTTATTTTCTTGGTGTATCGGCAGATCGCACCATTTTGCTGTATGAGAGGCACTATTAGAGCCACCATATTAATTCTAGAAGAGAGTTTTAAAGAACCATAGGATGTGCTAGCCAATCAAATGTAGGGCATTACATTGTAGATTGGTTCGAGAGAGAGTTGGTTCAGTACTATAGGTTGTGCGTGACAAAAGAAATATATTAATCCAAGTGGACATTGTTTTCCTCCAGAAACGAGCTAGATCCATCTGGGATGTGACAACGAAGTGCTGAGCAAAGAAGTGGCTTGGTGGGGATGGCATGCTTAATTTGCTCTACTTTAAATTATCATGCGCCTTCTCACCTTTTACTTATTAGTTCTCTCCCTGAAGCTAGAAAGACACCATGACATGCAGATTTGATCCTGTCAACCTCAAGAATTATCTTTTCCTTCTAAATGTCCCAGCAGAAGATATGATTTGGCTTCACTGATGTAAATAATTCTAAGAGGTTTGCATCCGTCCTTTTTACTTATGTACGTTATGGATGATGGTGCTACCTATGCACATATTCAGGTTGCAGCCATATTCATTGTAAGCAGAAGTTTTTTTTGAAGAGCTATCTTTCGAGCACATGTTCAGGTTTGTTTGATATCTAAGTAAGGATAAAACTGATGGTTAGTACCTTATATGTCTTCTCTAAAAAAGTTCAAGTATTTGATACTTAACTTATACGTTGAAATTTAACAAGCATGGGAGAATCTGACTGTCACATTTGTAGATTCTCAGTTTTTAGCTTAAGATCAAGATTCCACAAGGCTAATTGACCTGTTAAATTGTATTCAGTTTTGGTGTGGAAACTCATTGACAAAAATGTGTAGTTTAGACTTTTTGTTCCAAGTGTCAATACTAGAAAGAGAACACTGAGCTTGATCTTCAATCAAAATGAGTAACTGGAGCATTAGGCTCTTTAAACTGAAACCTACATAGGTAATCATATATGTTCTACTGCATCATTTGTTTAGCTGTCATACTTTAAGTTAACAACCCCTGTTCTTTGTGCTAGACCGAGCTATAAATCCTTGCCATCTGATTTCATAAACTTCTATTCCACCATATAATGAAGCACAT
Organism: Aegilops umbellulata; assembly: GCA_032464435.1. Taxonomy (NCBI): domain Eukaryota; kingdom Viridiplantae; phylum Streptophyta; class Magnoliopsida; order Poales; family Poaceae; genus Aegilops; species Aegilops umbellulata. The sequence continues at coordinate 326,491,148 of CP136056.1, read as the reverse complement.
ATTTTCAAAAAGCTATAGGTTTGTTCCAAAGCGTGATGAGCAGACCACCTGTAGGTCTGTCTGTTTCTTGCTGGATGACTGAAACCAACTAGAGCTAAATGTTTTGGTTCAGTTTCAGATGACTAAAAAACAGGTTTGGTTCAGTTTGCTAACCAGCAGGAGAACAGAAGAGAAGTGGTACTGTCACTCACATTGCTGGCAAGGTCGTCAGCGAGGCGGTGCCGTGTGGGAGAGGAAGTCACAGGGGGCCGCTAGATCTCGCAGGGAAGATCAGGGGAGAGAGGAGCTACCGCGCATCCGTGCCGAATCTGACAGAAGGCCACGCTTTTGTGCTGGATCTGGGTGCCACAGTTGAGGCTGTGTGGAGGAGCATGTGGCGGACAAAGCACGGGCAGATGGAGTGGAGGTGTAGGGAGCACCGGGAGGTAGCTTCGTCCTTACCACGGGCGCTGGTTGGAGAAAAGAAAGGGTGGCGCTGGGTGGTGAAATAGCATGAGGAAGAAAGAGGAGCTCCCGCCTCCCGGTGGGATTGGGGATTGGGTATTGTTGCTGATACTGTACTTTGGTATCGACTAGAAGTTGCTATACATGCACTCGCATTGATTTTTTTCCTGAGACAACATGCCTACTTCTGAATTCCACCAACAACATCGTCGGTGCTGTAATATTTTAAATGTTAATGTCCAGCAACTAGGCGTGCAAGCGGACGGCGTCCACATGTCCACAACCGTCCATGGAAGTAAAAATTTCACTAACACGGTTCTTAAAGCAGCATGCCCACACCTGTCCATGAAGCAAATATTTACGCTAATCTGACGGTGTTAGTTTTTTTTTGTGGATGGTCGTGGATATGCGAACGCCGACATGGTCCACTTGCATCCCTACTACCAACCTTATTACGAATACATTAGTAGTTATACTATATTATTACTATATATCTGAGGGAAATATTGGTGCGAAATGTTGACTTGCTCTCAATCTCTATCTCTTCATTTTTCCTCCACTAACAATTTTCACCACGAGTCTTAAAAAAAACAATTTTCACCTCGCGGCATGAGTTGTTCAGTGTCAACCACCAAGTTATTTCTCCACTCTGAATGCCATCTGTGTCCTTGGTGAGATTAAAAAAGAGGGAAGGATGAAGAGTAGAGAGAGCGCGACATCGATGCACCCTGCTTAATTTGGACCCAGAGGAGGGGATGCACAAACAGAGAGAGAGGGAGAGAGAGAGGTATGTGGCACGTTAGTTGATGCGGTCACCATGTCTTCGCCATGCCCCACCTCCATGTGGTCACTACCCCTCCCCGTACACGTCTCAAGCCTTCAGGTCACATCCTCAGCAGTCATTGTGATAAGTAAACAACATATAAATTGATTAACCCGTTGCAACGCACGGGCCTTTTGCTAGTAATAATAAATCACAGATTGATTCCGTGGGTTCACCGTCATAATACGCTTCTTTTCATAAGTTTACGCTTTCACTTCTTTAGCGATTTTTTTTATTTCTAATTATTACCGATTTTTCGTTAGTCGTGGTCGCCCTGCGTTTTACGCTAGAGTTGGAGTTCCAATCGGTCCCCAATAGGACTCCTGTACGTTGCCGAGCCGATTTAGTTGCTACTCCACGATGACTCCCTGCCCCATCTTTTTTTAATAATTCCTTGTCCCGTACGACTTAATATAAGAATTCCTAACCCTCCAGCCCAATTGGACGCATCAAATCGATTGACGAAGCCACACGTTTACGTCCTTCAATGCCGGCTTGAAAGCATCATGCTCACGCGTCAGACAGCAATGCCTTATGAATCTAGGCCCAGGTCTCTGTCGCCGAAGGAAAAACGATCAACGGACTGAAGGCACTGGCTGCGGCGAGAGGGCGGAGGCTATGCCCTAGAAAAATCCCAACAATGGGCTTCCTCCCCCACCCTTCGCCGCGAGTTTGCGGGGCACGGGTCTTCGGGCGGCCTCTTGTTTCGTCGCTGCGGGTATGATCGGACAGCACGGCCTGAAAATCAGTCAGACCCAAGTCCATTCAAGCTAGCCTCACCTCCGTGTAGAATTGATCGAATAAGAGTATATTGAGAGTATGCCTTGCCCTCCATAGTCTGAATTGATCGGAGGACATAGAATTGTTGCGAGTCGCCGCTGCTGCAGATCGGCCGCAGACGACGGGCGAGGAGGGGAATCTTCAAAAAGCGCAGCACCATGTTGGTCGCCGCCGCTGCACGTTGGGCGAGGGACGACGGAGAGGAGGTGAAACTGTCATCGGGGAGGTGAGTCTGCCGTGTTTCGAATTGCACTTTTGTAAATGATGCCACAGTTGAATTCGATCAGAAAGAGCCTACCGTGCATGCACTATCATCGTCTTCATGGCCATGCTAAGCAAAGAAAGAAGAGACAAGACAAGCATCATGTATCCATGCATGCTACATTGGTCCTAATCTGACATGCATAATCTCTCTTTCTAGGCAACCACTACGAAATTACGAGCATACATGCTTGGGTTAGCCGGCCGGGTGTAATCGCTTGCTTAATTTACTGGCATTAGTTAGTGCAGAGCCAGCTAAAAAAATTATGTACTTTGATCAAATTAACAGAGATTTATTTTGTGCAGGCCAGCTACTATGGGGAGTCATCTGTGTGCGTTTAACTTACTCTGCTTGGTAATCGTACGTATAAAGAGAAATTGAACCAGTTGTGCCCACAATTTTTTTTGAACCAATTGTGATAATGTGATATCGAATAGTTACATATTAAATGGTGAATGAATTTACTTAGTCGTGGTTGTTATACAATATGTTTTTTGTGTATAAAATTCGGTTTTGAATCACTGATTGATTGACAAAATTATGATGTCAAATAGTTATTCACCATTTGTCGATGAAATTGCTTAAACATGAATATCAAATGATAGATCTACGTTTTGAAGGTTGTATTTGTATCATCTATTTAACTTATTTATCAGCATTGTTGGCCATTGCAACACATTGACAATTATCTAGAAACCTACAAATACACTTTATATATATATATATATATATATATATATATATATATATATATATATATATATATATATATAAGTCAAAAGTTTTTATACATGTACCTACGGAAGATTCCGCCGCATCAAAGAAACAAACTTTAAATGTTCATGTCACTTATTGTTAGATACCTATCACTGAATTTTCCCTACTATTCGGGCTTGAAATTTTCAAGAGTTCTTTTTATTTCTACACATTCGCACAACCTTGTTCTCATGTCTTATTTGAGGTGTTCATTTCATAATGTGAGTATATTTTTCTCTCCCGTTGCAACGCACGGGCCTTTTTGCTAGTAATAATAATAATAAAAAAAAACACGGATTGACTCCGTGGGCTCACCGTCACAATACGCTTCTTCCCGTGAATTTACACTTTCAGTTTTTTCACCTATATATTTTCTACATCCGAGATGATACTATTCATGTGCCATAATAGGCCTCCTAAATATCGTACGTTATTAATTTCCTTGGTCCACCGTCGTTTCGTCCGTGCCAAGCCATACCAGCCTGTTCGTCCGTGCCAAGCCATACCAGCCTGCCCATGCGCTACGGCCCAATCAATCCGGCCCACCTATCCTTTTTTTTGAAGCAAAAATACACATATTGGTGAGAGGATTCAAACCCAAAACCAAACGCACGACACATAACGGCTGAGCCAACCGAGCTAGCTTTTGTTATTTGTTACAACAAAGGCTGATTCTGTTCTTAAATAGTTCCACCTCGCTTTCCTAAGTTCAATCTACCCAATTTATATTATTTAAATTTCTCAAGTATCAGGAAGTCGACTCAAAGATCATGACAGAATGTTAAGGAAGGAAAGTGAGGCTAACGAATCTATACCTCTATATCTATAACTCTATAATCTATAATCTATAACTATTAATAAAGCAAGGTGCGTTTCTCTGATTTTTTGATTCTATTCACCGTCGAAGATATTTTTCTTTTATTCAAGGTGGTACTAAATTTTTGTGCGTCCATCTGTTAGAAAAGAATAATGGTTTGTCCATATTATCGTATATGGGCCACATGCGCTATGGCCCAGCGAAGCCAGCCCACTTAATTTACTGCCCACGTAATGAGGAAAATCCTATTTGATGCACATTGCAGCATATAGTCAGGGCTTCGCACCTGACAGCCAAGACTGGGCCGGCACATTTTCTTTTTTTGTAGTTTTATTTTCCTTTTTATTTCCTATTTATTTGTTATTTTTTCTCTGGAAAATTATTTTACTTTTTCTCTTTTTTTGTAAATTCATGATTTCCATAATTTTAATTTTGGTCAAATCTTCAAAAACTTTTCAAAATTTGAAACAAATACTGTTTAAATTATTATTTTGGTATTTAATTTTCTTTTTATCCAAAAGTTGTTCAAAATTCATAAAATAATAGTATTTTCCAAATTTGTTTGAGATTAAGAAAACAGTTACATTTAAAAAATGTTCAAGATTTAAAAAATATTCTTATTTTACTGAAATGTTCACAAATTGAAAATAATGTTCGCGTTTAAAAAGCACATTTTCTAAAGTTGTTCCGAATGTTGAAAACATGTACCTGTTTAAAGAAAACCCAAAGTCAACAAGTATTTGTGATTTTATAAAAGGTTAATGTTTTCAAAAAATGCTTCGGTTTTAAATTATCTTTCTCGTTGCAACGCACGAGCATATGTGCTAGTCTTCTATATACATGTTGTGGGCTGCCAACTTGAGGTGACAAGAGAAAAGAAATATGAAAGGCAATCGAGGTATAAAACCGGACCTAGCAAACTCGGACGGCATGCATGCCGCCCCTGGTAGCAGATGGCCCTATGCGGCGGTTGGAGGGCGACTGGCCACCTGCGGTGGTCACCTTGGGCGCGATAAGGAAGGAGGCAGAGTCAAAGTGGGCTTCCAAGAGATGGATTCAGACTGAAGACAGATGGCCTTAAGAGCATCTCTAGCCGCGCCCCCAGAAAGGCCTTCCCAGGCGATTTTTTGCGTCGGCGCCGAAAAAACGGCCCAGTCGCGTCCCCAGGAGCTTGATTTTCGCTGACCTGGGCCGAAATCAGCGTCGGCGGACCCAGGCCGAACCCGGCGCGCTGGGGGGCGCTTGGGCGAGCGGTTTGGCGCGAAAGAGCCGCGGGCCAGCCGCGTCAGCGACACCGCGCCTCGTCTTCCCCCAACGCCTCGGTTTCCCGCAGGGAATCAATCGCAAGGCTCCCGCCGGTCAGCCTTGCCATTGATTCCTCACGGGCAGCGCGTCACGGGGCGGCGCGCCGACGACTCCCCTCCCTCGCACGCGTACACACGGGTGCGGCGCGGCTATATAGCTAGTGACCTCCCTCGCCTCTGGCCACACCAGCCCTAGCGGCCGAGTTCTACGCCTCTACCTCTCCTGTGCGCCGCCGCCGAGCCCTCCCTCTCCCATGCGCCGCCGCCGAGACCTCTCTCTACCCTCCCTCTCTCGATGGCCGAACGGTTCCCCGGAGACGAGGCGGCGGCCAACGACTTCGGTCGCCGCTCGCTCCGCGACCAAGAGTCGTGGCTCCTGTTCGAGGCCAACATCCCGACGCCGCCGGACATGCGCGCCAGGCCGACGGGGTGGAGTGATGCGGAGCATCCCTCGAACATCACCATGGACGTCACACCACCACCGCAAGGACGGAGAAGACCGATGACAAGAGCACACGCACGTGCCATCGAAACCGAGGTTGACTCCTTCCTCTTCAAACTCCATTCGGTTTCATATGAGAGTCGGGTCCTACCTCAAATAGAAACGTTGTGCCTTGTTAGGTACCAAGAAGATGACCGGGAGGACGCGAGGACGGAGATTCAAGCAACCATGGAGAAGGAGGAGAGAAGCGAGAAGAGTGGAGTGGTCCAGTCAAGGAAGACCGGAGGCCCCTGGACACTCCGGGTGCCCAGACATGGACATCCCCGGGTGCCCGGCCCCCCTAGCTGCTGGCCGGCCCCCTTCCTGGATGCCCCGGGTGAAGGAAATATGCCCTAGAGGCAATAATAAAGTTATTATTTATTTCCTTATTTCATGATAAATGTTTATTATTCATGCTAGAATTGTATTAACCGGAAACATAATACATGTGTGAATACATAGACAAACAGAGTGTCACTAGTATGCCTCTACTTGACTAGCTCGTTGATCAAAGATGGTTATGTTTCCTAACCATAGACATGAGTTGTCACTTGATTAACGGGATCACATCATTAGGAGAATGATGTGATTGACTTGACCCATTCCGTTAGCTTAGCACTCGATCGTTTAGTATGTTGCTATTGCTTTCTTCATGACTTATACATGTTCCTATGACTATGAAATTATGCAATTCCCGTTTACCGGAGGAACACTTTGTGTGCTACCAAACGTCACAACGTAACTGGGTGATTATAAAGGTGCTCTACAGGTGTCTCCGAAGGTATTTGTTGGGTTGGCGTATTTCGAGATTAGGATTTGTCACTCCGAGTGTCGGAGAGGTATCTCTGGGCCCTCTCGGTAATGCACATCACTTAAGCCTTGCAAGCATTGCAACTAATGAGTTAGTTGCGGGATGATGTATTACGGAACAAGTAAAGAGACTTACCGATAACGAGATTGAACTAGGTATTGGATACCGACGATCGAATCTCGGGCAAGTAACATACCGATGACAAAGGGAACAACGTATGTTGTTATGCGGTCTGACCGTTAAAGATCTTCGTAGAATATGTAGGAGCCAATATGAGCATCCAGGTTCCGCTATTGGTTATTGACCGGAGACGTGTCTCGGTCATGTCTACATTGCTCTCGAACCCGTAGGGTCCGCATGCTTAAGGTTTCGATGACAGTTATATTATGAGTTTATGAGTTTTGATGTACCGAAGGAGTTAGGAGTCCCGGATGAGATCGGGGACATGACGAGGAGTCTCGAAATGGTCGAGACGTAAAGATCGATATATTGGACGACTATATTCGGACATCGGAAAGGTTCCGAGTGGTTCGGTTATTTTTCGGAGTACGAGGGAGTGATGGGAATACGGGGGAAGAAGTATATGGGCCTTATTGGGCTTTAGGGGAGAGGGAGAGGCAGGCCGCCCGCCCCCCCATTGACTAGTCCGAATTGGACTAGGGGGAGGGGCGGCGCCCCCTCCTTTCTTCTCTTCCCTCTTCCCCTTCCTTGTCTCCTACTCCTAATACTTGGAAGGACTCCTAGTTGGACTAGGAAAGGGGGAATCCTACTCCCGGTGGGAGTAGGACTCCCCTAGGGCGCGCCATAGAGAGGGCCGGCCCTCCCCTCCTCCACTCCTTTATATACGGGGGCAAGGGGCACCCCATAGACACACAAGTTGATCTTCGTGATCGTTCCTTAGCCGTGTGCGGTGCCCCCCTCCACCATATTCCACCTCGGTCATATTGTAGCGGTGCTTAGGCGAAGCCCTGCGATGATAGAACATCAAGACCGTCACCACGCCATCGTGCTGACGGAACTCATCCCCGACACTTTGCTGGATCGGAGTCCGGGGATCATCATCGAGCTAAACGTGTGCTAAAACTCGGAGGTGCCGTAGTTTCGGTGCTTGGATTGGTCGGACCGGGAAGACGTACGACTACTTCCTCTATGTTGCGTCAACGCTTCCGCTTCGGTCTACGAGGGTACGTAGAAAACACTCTCCCCTCTCGTTGCTATGCATCACCATGATCTTGTGTGTGCGTAGGAAAATTTTGAAATTACTACGTTGTCCAACAGTGGCATCCGAGCCTAGGTTTTATGGTTTGATGTTATATGCACGAGTAGAACACAAGTGAGTTGTGGAAGATATAAGTCATACTGCTTACCAGCATGTCATACTTTGGTTCGGCGGTATTGTTGGATGAAGCGGCCCGGACCGACATTACGTGTACGCTTACGCGAGACTGGTTTTACCGCCGTGCTTTGCACACAGGTGACTAGCGGGTGTCAGTTTCTCCAACTTTAGTTGAACCGAGTGTGGCTACGCCCGGTCCTTGCGAAGGTTAAAACAGCACCAACTTGACAAACTATCGTTGTGGTTTTGATGCGTAGGTAAGAACGGTTCTTGCTAAGCCCGTAGTAGCCACGTAAAACTTGCAACAACAAAGTAGAGGACGTCTAACTTGTTTTTGCAGGACATGTTGTGATGTGATATGGTCAAGATGTGATGAGATATAAGTTGTTGTATGAGATGATCATGTTTTGTTGAAGTTATCGGCAACTGGCAAAAGCCTTATGGTTGTCTCTCTACTGCATAAGATGCAAGCGCCAAATAATTGCTTTACATTATCGCTATGCGATAGCAATAGTTGCAAGAGCAATAGTTGGCGAGACGACCACGTGACGACATATTGATATAGATCAAGATGATGGAGATCATGGTGTCATGTTGGTGACGATGGAAATCATGACGATGCTTTGGAGATGGAGATCAAAGGCACAAGACGATGATGGCCATATCATGTCACATATTTTGATTGCATGTGACGTTTATCTTTTATACATCTTATTTTGCTTAGTTTGACGGTAGCTTTATAAGATGATCTCTCACTAATTATCAAGGTACAAGTGTTCTCCCTGAGTATGCACCGTTGTGAAAGTTCTTCGTGCTGAGACACCACGTGATGATCGGGTGTGATAGGCTCTACGTTCAAATACAACGGGTGCAAAACAGTTGCACACGCGGAATGCTCAGGTTAAACTTGACGAGCCTATCATATAACAGATATGGCCTCGGAACACGGAGACCGAAAGGTCGAGCGTGAATCATATAGTAGATATGATCAACATATTGATGTTCACCATTGAAACTATTCCATTTCACGTGATGATCGGTTATGGTTTAGTTGATTTGGATCACATGATCACTTAGAGGATTAGAGGGATGTCTATCTAAGTGGGAGTTCTTAAGTAATATGATTAATTGAACTTAAATTTATCATGAACTTAGTCCTGGTAGTATTAGCATATCTATGTTGTAGATCAATAGCTCGCGTTGTTGCTTCCCTGTGTTTATTTTGATATGTTCCTAGAGAAAATTGTGTTGAAAGATGTTAGTAGCAATGATGCAGACTGGATCCGTGATCTGAGGTTTATCCTCATTGCTGCACAGAAGAATTATGTCCTTGATGCACAGCTAGGTGACGGACCTATTGCAGGAGCAGATGGACATTTGGCTAGCTCAATATGATGACTACTTAATAGTTTAGTGCACCATGCTTAACGGCTTAGAATCGGGACTTCAAAGACGTTTTGAACGTCATGGACCATATGAGATGTTCCATGAGTTGAAGTTAATATTTCAAGAAAATACCCGAGTTGAGAGATATGAAGTCTCCAACAAGTTCTATAGCTAAAAGATGGAGGAGAATAGCTCAAGCAGTGAGCATGTGCTCAGATTGTCTGAGTACTACAATCGCTTGAATCAAGTGGGAGTTAATCTTCCAGATAAGATAGTGATTCATAGAATTCTCTAGTCACTATCACCAAGTTAGTAGAACTTCGTGAGGAACTATAATATGCAAGGGATAACGGAAACTATTCCCAAGCTCTTCGCGATGCTAAAATCGGTGAAGGTAGAAATCAAAGAAAAACATCAAGTGTTGATGGTTGACAAGATCACTAGTTTCAAGAAAAGGGCAAAGGGAAGAAGGGGAACTTCAAGAAGAACGGCAAGCAAGTTGCTGCTCAAGTGAAGAAACCCAAGTCTGGTCCTAAGCCTAAGACTAAGTGCTTCTACTGCAAAGGGATTGGTCACTGGAAGCGGAACTACCCCAAGTATTTGGCGGATAAGAAGGATGGCAAAGTGAACATAAGTATATTTGATATACATGTTACTGATGTGTACTTTACTAGTGCTTATAGCAACCCCTCAGTATTTGATACTAGTTCAGTTGCTAAGATTAATAACTCGAAACGGGAGTTGCAGAATAAACAAAGACTAGTTAAGGATGAAGTGACGATGTGTGTTGGAAGTGGTTCCAAGATTGATATGATCATCATCGCACACTCCCTATACTTTCGGGATTAGTGTTGAACCTAAATAAGTGTTATTTAGTGTTTGCGTTGAGCATGAATATGATTTGATCATGTTTATTGTAATACGGTTATTCATTTAAGTAAGAGAATAAATTGTTGTTCTGTTTACATGAATAAAACCTTATATGGTTACACACCCAATGAAAATGGTTCATTGGATCTCGATCGCAGTGATACACATATTCATAATATTGAAACCAAAAGATGCAAAGTTAATAATGATAGTGCAACTTATTTGTGGCACTGCCGTTTAGGTCATATTGGTGTAAAGCGCATGAAGAAACTCCATGTTGATGGGATTTTGGAATCACTTGATTATGAATCACTTGATGCTTACGAACCATGCCTCATGGGAAAGATGACTAAGACTCCGTTCTCCGGAACAATGGAGCGAGCAACTGACTTATTGGAAATAATACATACTGATGTATGCGATCCGATGAGTGTTAAGGCTCGCGGCAGGTATCGTTATTTTTTGACCTTCACAGATGATTTGATAAGATATAGGTATATCTACTTGATGAAACATAGGTCTGAAACATTTGAAAAGTTCAAAGAATTTCAGAGTGAAGTGGAAAATCATCGTGACAAGAAAATAAAGTTTCTACGATCTGATCGCGGAGACGAATATTGGAGTTACGAGTTTGGTCTTCAATTAAAACAATGTGAAATAGTTTCACTACTCACGCCACCAGGAACACCACAGTGTAATGGTGTGTCCGAACATCGTAACTGTACTTTATTAGATATGGTGCAATCTATGATGTTTCTTACCGATTTACCACTATCGTTTTGGGGTTATGCATTAAAGACAGCTGCATTCACGTTAAAAAGGGGCACCATCTAAAGTCCGTTGAGACGACACAAAATGACGTATGGTTTGGCAAGAAACCAAAGTTGTCGTTTCTTAAAGTTTGGGGTTGCGATGCTTATAAGAAAAGTTTCATCATGGTAAGCTCAAACCCAAATCGGAGAAATGTGTCTTCATAGGATACCCAAAGGAGACAGTTGGGTACACCTTCTATCACAGATCCGAAGGCAAGACATTCGTTGCTGAGAATGGATACTTTCTAGAGAAGAAGTTTCTCTCGAAAGAAGTGAGTGGGAGGAAAGTAGAACTTGATAAGGTAATTGTACCTTCTCCCTTATTGGAAAGTAGTTCATCACAGAAATCTGTTCCTGTGACTACTACACCAATTAGTGAGGAAGCTAATGATGATGATCATGTAACTTCAGATCAAGTTACTACCGAATCTCGTAGGTAAACCAGAGTGAGATCCGCACCAGAGTGGTACGGTAATCCAATTCTGGAAGTCATGCTACTAGACCATGACGAACCTACGAACTATGAGGAAGCGATGATGAGCCCAGATTCCACGAAATGTTTTGATGCCATGAAATCTGAGATAGGATCCATGTATGAGAACAAAGTATGGACTTTGGTTGACTTGCCCGATGATCGGCAAGCCATTGAGATTAAATGGATCTTCAAGAGGAAGACGGACGCTGATAGTAGTGTTACTATTTACAAAGCTAGACTTGTCGAAAAAGGTTTTTGACAAAGTTCAAGGTGTTGACTACGATGAGATTTTCTCACTCGTATCGATGTTTAAAGTGTGTCCGAATCATGTTAGCAATTGTCGCATTTTATGAAATCTGGCAAATGGATAAACAAAATGCAATCCTTAATGGATTTATTAAAGAAGAGTTGTATATGATGCAACCAGAAGGTTTTGTCAATCCTAAAGGTGCTAACAAAATATGCAAGCTCCAGCGATCCATCTATGGACTGGTGCAAGCATCTCGGAGTTGGAATATACGCTTTGATAAGTTGATCAAAGCATATAGTTTTATACAGACTTGCGGTGAAGCCTGTATTTACAAGAAAGTGAGTAGGAGCACTACAGCATTTCTGATAAGTATATGTGAATGACATATTGTTGATCGGAAATAATGTAGAATTATTCTGCAAAGCATAAAGGAGTATTTGAAAAGAGTTTTTCAAAGAAAGACCTCGGTGAAGCTGCTTACATATTGAGCATCAAGATCTATAGAGATAGATCAAGACGCTTGATAAGTTTTTTCAATGAGTACATACCTTGATAAGATTTTGAAGTAGTTCAAAATGGAACAGTCAAAGAAAGAGTTCTTTCCTGTGTTACAAGGTGTGAAATTGAGTAAGACTCAAATCCCGACCACGGCATAAGATAGAAAGAGAATGAAAGCCATTCCCTATGCATTGGCCATGGGTTCTATAAAGTATGCCATGCTGTGTACCAGATCTATTGTATACCCTACACTGATTTTGGCAAGGGAGTACAATAGTGATCTAGGAGTAAGATCACTGGACATCGGTCAAATAGTGGAATAAGGATATGTTTCTTGATTATGGAGGTGAAAAAAGGTTCGTCGTAAAGAGTTACGTCGATGCAAGATTTGACACCGATCTGGATGACTCTAAGTCTCGATCCAGATACATATTGAAAAGTGGGAGCAATTAGCTAGAGTAGCTCCTTGCAGAGCATTGTTGACATACAAATTCGCAAAATACTTACGGATCTGAATGTGACAGATCCGTTGACTAAAATTATCTCACAAGCAAAACATGATCACACCTTAGTACTCTTTGGGTGTTAATCACATAGCGATGTGAACTAGATTACTGACTCTAGTAAAACCTTTGGGTGTTGATCACATATCGATGTGAACTATGGGTGTTAATCACATGCTGATGTGAACTATTGCTGTTAAATCACATGGCGATGTGAACTAGATTATTGACTCTAGTGCAAGTGGGAGACTGAAGGAAATATGCCCTAGAGGCAATAATAAAGTTATTATTTATTTCCTTATTTCATGATAAATGTTTATTATTCATGCTAGAATTGTATTAACCGTAAACATAATACATGTGTGAATACATAGACAAACAGAGTGTCACTAGTATGCCTCTACTTGACTAGCTCGTTGATCAAAGATGGTTATGTTTCCTAACCATAGACATGAGTTGTCATTTGATTAAGGGATCACATCATTAGGAGAATGATGTGATTGACTTGACCCATTCCGTTAGCTTAGCACTTGATCGTGTTGTTTGTTGCTATTACTTTCTTCATGACTTATACATGTTCCTATGACTATGAGATTATGCAACTCCCGTTTACCGGAGGAACACTTTGTGTGCTACCAAACGTCACAACGTAACTGGGTGATTATAAAGGTGCTCTACAGGTGTCTCCAAAGGTAGATGTTGGGTTGGCGTATTTCGAGATTAGGATTTGTCACTCCGAGTGTCGGAGAGGTATCTCTGGGCCCTCTCAGTAATGCACATCACTTAAGCCTTGCAAGCATTGCAACTAATGAGTTAGTTGCGGGATGATGTATTACGGAACAAGTAAAGAGACTTACCGGTAACGAGATTGAACTAGGTATTGGATACCGACGATCGAATCTCGGGCAAGTAACATACCGATGACAAAGGGAACAACGTATGTTGTTATGCGGTCTGACCGATAAAATCTTCGTAGAATATGTAGGAGCCAATATGAGCATCCAGGTTCCGCTATTGGTTATTGACCGGAGACGTGTCTCGGTCATGTCTACATTGTTCTCGAACCCGTAGGGTCCGCACGCTTAAGGTTTCGATGACAATTATATTATGAGTTTATGAGTTTTGATGTACCGAAGGAGTTCGGAGTCCCGGATGAGATCGGTGACATGACAAGGAGTCTCTAAATGGTCGAGACGTAAAGATCGATATATTGGACGACTATTTTCGGACATCGGAAAGGTTCCGAGTGGTTCGGGTATTTTTTGGAGTACGAGGGAGTTATGGGAATACGGGGGAAGAAGTATATGGGCCTTATTGGGATTTAGGGGAGAGGGAGAGGCAGGCCGCGGCCCCCCATTGACTAGTCCGAATTGGACTAGGGGGAGGGGCGGCGCCCCCTCCTTGCTTCTCTTCCCTCTTCCCCTTCCTTGTCTCCTACTCCTAATACTTGGAAGGACTCCTAGTTGGACTAGGAAAGGGGGAATCCTACTCCCGGTGGGAGTAGGACTCCCCTAGGGCGCGCCATAGAGAGGGCCGGCCCTCCCCTCCTCCACTCCTTTATATACGGGGGCAGGGGGCACCCCATAGACACACAAGTTGATCTTCGTGATCATTCCTTAGCCGTGTGCGGTGCCCCCCTCCACCATATTCCACCTCGATCATATTGTAGCGGTGCTTAGGCGAAGCCCTGCGACGGTAGAACATCAAGATCGTCACCACGCCGTCGTGCTGACGAAACTCATCCCCGACACTTTGCCAGATCGGAGTCCGGGGATCGTCATCGAGCTGGACGTGTGCTAAAACTCAGAGGTGCCATAGTTTCGGTGCTTGGATCGATCGGATCGGGAAGACGTACGACTACTTCCTCTACGTTGCGTCAATGCTACCGCTTCGGTCTACGAGGGTACGTAGACAACACTCTCCCCTTTCGTTGCTATGCATCACCATGATCTTGCGTGTGCGTAGGAAAATTTTGAAATTACTACGTTCCCCAACACCGGGTGCCTGGCCCAGCCGCTGGGAGCTGCTGCATCCGCCCGGGTGCCCGGGTCGCTACCCCCGGGTGCCCGGCCCTTCCTCCACCTGGCGCTGGAGATTCCCTCCCCGGGTGCCCGGGCCGCCACCACCGGGTGCCCGGCCTTCCCCTGGTTGCTGGCCCAGCCGGCACCGGGTGCCCGGGCCCTCGGCCCCCGGGTGCCCGGCCTACCCCTGGTCGCTGGCCCAGCCGGTACCGGGTGCTCGGGACCTGGCCCCCGGGTGCCCGACCCCAACAGCAACAAGGCCGAGGCCTCTCTGACCGGACCGGGTGCCCGGTCCTTCGCACCCCGTTGCCCGGACCCCTCCGCGTGCCTGCGTGCACTTTTTGGGTTTTGGCCCTTGTATCCCCCTCTCCCTCACAATTCGTCCCTAGACTATAAGTACCCCCCACCTAGCTCATTAGAGGGGATAGCTAAGAATAGATCTTGATATTGGAGCTTAGCTCATGTACCTCCCCTTGTGGGATTCCTCTTGAGAGAGAAGACTCCATTGGAGTTCAAGGCCTCCATTGGAGAAGATCCTAAGGGATTCATCAAGCCCTGATCTCCTTCACAGGATTTGGGATGAACTCTATCATGTATCTTATTTCCTTTTGTTGTTCATGTACCTTGTGGATCTTGTGTGTTTGATTGTCTACTGGATGTGTGATTGGACTTGTTCTTGAGTGTTGCTCTTGTTTTCTCTCTTGTGTTCATCCTGTTCTTGGGGATTCCCCCTCCAATTCGTGAAAGATCTCCATCTAGGGTTTCACCCTACAACATCTTGGTATCATGAGCCATGGTTTCTCATGAAATTGGAGCCCCCCTTCTTGTTCTCTAGCCTAATTTTGTTGTGTTCTTCCCCAAATTCGAAAATTTCCCCACCAAAAATAGCCCCATTTTTTTGTGATTTCTTGGTTTGATGAGGTTTTGTTGGATTTGATCCATGGATTTGCTTGGTTTCAAGTGGATCTAGCATCCCCCATCCATCTCCACCTTTCCCTCCACGAAATCCATCAATTTCTTGCATCTTCCCACGAATTTCCGCCCAAATCCGTCACTCCCGGGCACCCAAACCTCAAACCCCGGGAACCCGGACCCCCCCCCCCCCCGCCCACCTCCGCTGACCGCCCTGGGTGCCCGCACCCCAAACCCAGAGCACCCGCGCCCCCGGGCTGTTTGCCTCGGTCCACCCCGGGTGCCCGCACCTTCCACGCCCGGGCACCCACACCCCCAGAATCAGCCGCGTGCACTTTACCGTTTCGGCCATAACTTTCACTCCCAGAGTCCGATTTTCGCGTTCTTTAGCTCGTTGAGTAGCTATTGACATCCCCCATCCATCTAGATAGGTTCCAACACCATTTGACTACATAAATTTTTTGGCATTTAGGCATCTTTGCATAGGCCATTCTCATATCATACGCAAAACCACCATAGCTTTCCGCAACCTAACACATTTCCGCTCCATATAGCATTTGTGGTTGCTTGAGTGGTGACTAGAGTCTCCTAAGGTGTTTCGGATACTTAGGGACGGTCACTTTGTCATCACCCACTGACCACCCACAAGTATAGGGGATCTATAGTAGTCCTTTTGATAAGTAAGAGTGTCGAACCCAACGAGGAGCAGAAGGAAATGATAAGCAGTTTTCAGCAAGGTATTCTCTGCAAGTACTGAAATAAGTGGTAACAGATAGTTTTGTGATAGGATAATTTGTAACGAGTAACAAGTAACAAGAGTAAATAAAGTGCAGCAAGGTGGCCCAATCCTTTTTGTAGCAAAGGACAAGCCTAGACAAACTATTATATAAGGAAAAGCGCTCCTGAGGACACATGGGAATATCGTCAAGCTAGTTTTCATCACGTTTATATGATTCGTGTTCGGTACTTTGATAATTTGATATGTGGGTGGACCGGTGCTTGGGTGCTGTTCTTACTTGAACAAGCATCCCACTTATGATTAACCTCTATTGCAAGCATCCGCAACTACAACAAAAGTATTAAGGTAAACCTAACCATAGCATGAAATATGTGGATCCAAATCAGCCCCTTACGAAGCAACGCATAAACTAGGGTTTAAGCTTCTGTCACTCTAGCAACCCATCATCTACTTATTACTTCCTAATGCCTTCCTCTAGGCCCAAACAATGGTGAAGTGTTATGTAGTCGATGTTCACATAACACCACTAGAGGCTAGACAACATACATCTCATCAAAATATCGAACGAATACCAAATTCACATGACTACTAATAGCAAGACTTCTCCCATGTCCTCAGGAACAAACGTAACTACTCACAAAGCATATTCATGTTCATAATCAGAGGGGTAATAATATGCATAAAGGATCTGAACATATGATCTTCCACCAAATAAACCAACTAGCATCAACTACAAGGAGTAATTAACACTACTAGCAACCTACTAGTACCAATCCCGGACTTGGAGACAAGAATTGGATACAAGAGATGAACTAGGGTTTTGAGATGAGATGGTGCTGATGAAGATGTTGATGGAGATTGCCCTCTCCCGATGAGAGGAGCGTTGATGATGACGATGGCGATGATTTCCCCCTCCCAGAGGGAAGTTTCCCCGGCAGAACAGCTCTGCCGAAGCCCTAGATTGGTTCCGCCAAGGTTCCGCCTCGTGGCGACGGAGTCTCGTCCCGAAAGGTTGCTTATCAATTTTTCCTCGACGAAAGACCTCATATAGAAGAAGATGGGCATTGGAGGGCCAACAGGGGGCCCACGAGGTAGGGGGCACGCCCCCCACCCTCGTGACCAGGTGGGCCCCCCTCTGGTGAACTTCTTCCACTGGATATTTTTTATATATTCTGAAAATCACTTCCGTGGAGTTTCAGGACTTTTGGAGTTGCGCAGAATAGGTCTCTAATATTTGCTCCTTTTCCAGCCCAGAATTCCAGCTGCCGGCATTCTTCCTTCTTATGTAAACTTAGTAAAATAAGAGAGAATAGCCATAAGTATTGTGACATAATGTGAAATAACTGCACATAATGCGGTAAATAACGATATAAAAGCATGATGCAAAATGGGCGTATCAACTCCCCCAAGCTTAGACCTCACTTGTCCTCAAGCGAAAGCCGATAACGATAAATATGTCCCCATGTTTAGAGGTAGAGGTGTCGATAAAAATAAAATACGGACATGAGGGCATCATGATTATTCTCATAATTGCAACATATATAGATATTGTCATATGATTACTTACGTTCAAGTGATGATCTATTCACAATGCAAAAGTATGAATCAGAAAGTTTATTGAGAACCAACAAACTATAATCTCAGTCATTGAAGCAATTGCAATTTATCATAACATCAGAAAGAGTCTATGTCAGAGCTTAAAAGCAAGTCCACATACTCAACTATCATCTAGTCCTTCATAATTGCTAACACTCACGCAATACTTGTGGTTACGGAGTTTTAATCGGACACAGAGAAAGATAGGGGCTTATAGTTTCGCCCCACAACCTTTTACCTCAAGGGTAATGTCAACAATAATAACTCATGCTCCCCTATATCCAATTAGGTACATGTATCAGGATCTTTCCAACATACTGTGCTTGCCAAAGGATAAAATGAAAAAGGAAAGGTGAAGATCACCACGACTCTTGCATAAGGTAGAAGATAATAATAAAAGATAGGCCCTTCGCAGAGGGAAGCAGAGGTTGCCATGCGCTTTTATGGTTGGATGCACAAAATCTTAATGCGAAAGAACGTCACTTTATATTGCCCCTTGTGATATGAACCTTTATGCAGTCCGTCGCTTTTATTACTTCCACATCACAAGATCGTATAAAGCTTATTTCTCCCACACCAATCAATCATACATATTTAGAGAAATTTTTATTGCTTTGCACCGATGAAAACTTACTTGAAGGATCTTACTCAATCCATAGGTAGATATGGTGGACTCTCATGGCAAAACTGGTTTAAGGGTATTTGGAAGCACAAGTAGTATCTCTACTTGGTGCTGAGAATGTGGCTAGCATGAGGGGGAAAGGCAAGCTCAACATGTTGGAGGATCCATGACAACATACTTTATCTCAGATATAAGAAACCATAACTCATCACGTTGTCCTCCTTGTCCAACATCAACTCTTTAGCATGTCATATTTTAATGAGTGCTCCCAATCATAAAAGATGTCAATGATAATATATTTATATTTGAGACCTCTCTTCCCTTATTACTTCCTATTAATTGCAACGATGACCAAAGCTATGCCTGCCAACTCCCAACAACTTTTAATCATCATACTCTTTCTATGTGAAGTCATTACTCTCAATAAGATCAATATGAACTCCTTGTTTCTTTTTATTCTTTTTCTTCTCTTTTCTTTTATCCACTCAAGATCATAGCAAAATAATCAAGCCCTTGACTCAATACTAATCTTTATTATATATAGCTCACGGACTCGATTACATAGAGAGATCATAAAGCAAAACTCAAAACTAGATCATGCCATCAACTTTATTCTACCAGATCAAAATACTACTAATAGGATCGAACTAAGAAAAATGGTAAAGATAGGAGTGTGATGGTGATACGATACGGGGGCACCTCCCCCAAGCTTGGCAGTTGCCAAGGGGAGTGCCCATACCCATGTGATTATGTCTCCTTCTTTGTTGTTGGTGAAGAAGATGGTGGTGAAGTAGTGGTGGGCTTGCCCTTCTCTTTCTCCAACTTGCGTTAGAGGGTGAAATTATCAATCCTCAACTCATCATTCTCTATCTCAAGCTTTATTATCCTTTTGCATAATGCCTCTTTGCTTTCCTGCTTGAAGCGAGGGGGAACTGGTTCATCTTCATCTTCCTCATCGGGGTACCATATATATGGATAGGTATCCTTGAATATGTTTTTATCTAAAGGCCGGTAAGAAACTGGGCAATCCTCCTCTGAATCTTGAGACGACATGTTGATCTAATATGCAGCAGCAACAGCTCGAAACAAAAAATAGAGGATATTTGTGTGATACAGGGGTCAAAACCTTCGGGAGAATATATAATGAATTTTTACCGACCAAAATACGTATCGTGCAAGAAAACGGAGTCCGGAAGGCACACGAGGTGCTCACGAGGTAGGGGGGCGCCCAGGGGGGTAGGGCGCGCCTGAAGGAAATATGCCCTAGAGGCAATAATAAAGTTATTATTTATTTCCTTACATATCATGATAAATGTTTATTATTCATGCTAGAATTGTATTAACTGGAAACATAATACATGTGTGGATACATAGACAAACAGAGTGTCACTAGTATGCCTCTACTTGACTAGCTTGTTAATCAAAGATGGTTAAGTTTCCTAACCATGGACAAAGGAGTTGTCATTTGATTAACAAGGTCACATCATTAGTTGAATGATCTGATTGACATGACCCATTCCATTAGCATAGCACCCGATCGTTTAGTATGTTGCTGTTGCTTTTATCCATGACTTATACATGTTCCTTTGACTATGAGATTATGCAACTCCCGTTTGCCGGAGGAACACTTTGGGTGCTATCAAATGTCACAACGTAACTGAGTGATTATAAAGGAGTACTACAGGTGTCACCAAAGGTAGATGTTGGGCTGGCGTATTTCGAGATTAGGATTTGTCACTCCAATTGTGGGAGAGGTATCTCTGGGCCCTCTCGGTAATGCACATCACTTAAGCCTTGCAAGCATTGCAACTAATGAGTTAGTTGCGGGATGATGTATTACGGAACGAGTAAAGAGACTTGCCGGTAACGAGATTGAACTAGGTATTGGATACCGACGATCGAATTTCGGGCAAGTAACATACCGATGGACAAAGGGAACAACGTATGTTGTTATGCGGTCTGACCGATAAAGATCTTCGTAGAATATGTAGGAGCCAATATGGGCATCCAGGTCCCGCTATTGGTTATTGACCGGAGACGTGTCTCGGTCATGTCTACATTGTTCTCGAACCGTAGGGTCCGCACGCTTAAGGTTTCGATGACAGTTATATTATGAGTTTATGAGTTTTGATGTACCGAAGGAGTTCGGAGTCCCGGATGAGATTGGGGACATGACGAGGAGTCTCGAAATGGTCGAGACGTAAAGATCGATATATTGGACGACTATATTCGGACATCGGAAAGGTTCTGAGTGATTCGGGTATTTTCGGAAGTATCGGGGAGTTACGGGATTACGGGAGAAGTAATGGGCCTTGATGGGCTTTAGTGGGAAGAGGAAAAAGGCTGCTGCGCCCCCCCTCCCCTCTAGTCCGAATTGGACTAGGGAAAAGGGGGCCGGCCACCTTTCCTACTCCTCCACTTCCTTCTCCCTTCCTCCCCTCTTGATGGACTCCTACTAGGACTTGGAGTCCTAGTAGGACTCCCATCCTGGCCGCACCAATAGCCTTGGCCGGCCTCCTCCTCCTCCATCCTTTATATACTGAGGCAGGGGGCACCCCATGGACACACAAGTTGATCTTCGTGATCGTTCCTTAGCCGTGTGCGGTGCCCCCCTCCACCATATTCCACCTCGGTCATATCGTTACGGTGCTTAGGCGAAGCCCTGCGACGGTAGAACATCAAGATCGTCACCACGCCGTTGTGCTGACGGAACTCCTCCCCGACGCTTTGCTGGATCGGAGCCCGGGGATCGTCATCGAGCTGAACGTGTGCCAAGAACTCGGAGGTGCCGGAGTAACGGTGCTTGGATCGGTCGGATCGTGAAGACGTACGACTACATCAACCGCGTTGATATAACGCTTCCGCTTTCGGTCTACGAGGGTACGTAGACAACACTCTCCCCTCTCGTTGCTATGCATCACCATGATCTTGCGTGTGCGTAGGAATTTTTTTGAAATTACTACGTTCCCCAACAGTGGCATCCGAGCCTAGGTTTTTATGGTTTGATGTTATTTGCATGAGTAGAACACAAGTGAGTTGTGGACGATACAAGTCATACTGCCTACCAGCATGTCATACTTTGGGTCAGCGGTATTGTTGGATGAGACGACCCGGACCAACCTTACGCGTACGCTTACGCGAGACCAGTTCCCTCGACGTGCTTTGCACACAGATGGCTTGCGGGAGACTGTCTCACCAACTTTAGTTGAACCGAGTATGGCTACGCCCGGTCCTTGAGAAGGTTAAAACGGAGTCTATTTGATGAAGTATCGTTGTGGTTTTGATGCGTAGGTGAGATTGGTTCTTGCTTCAGCCCGTAGCAGCCACGTAAAATTTGCAACAAACAAAGTAGAGGACGTCTAACTTGTTTTTGCAAGGCATGTTCTGATGTGATATGGTCAAGACATGATGCTAAATTTTATTGTATGAGATGATCATGTTTTGTAACCGAGCTATTGGCAACCGGCAGGAGCCGTATGGTTGTCGCTTTATTGTATGCAATGCAATCGCCCTGTAATGCTTTACTTTATCACTAAGCGGTAGCGATAGTCGTAGAAGCATAAGATTGGCGAGACGACAACGATGCTACGATGGAGATCAAGGTATCGCGCCGGTGACGATGGTGATCATGACAGTGCTGCGGAGATGGAGATCACAAGCACAAGATGATGATGGCCATATCATATCAATTTTATTGATTGCATGTGATGTTTATCTTTTATGCATCTTATCTTGCTTTGATTGACGGTAGCATTATGAGATGATCTCTCACTAATTATCAAGAAGTGTTCTCCCTGAGTATGCACCGTTGCGAAAGTTCTTCGTGCTGAGACACCACGTGATGATCGGGTGTGATAGGCTCTACGTTCAAATACAACTGGTGCAAAACAGTTGCACACGCGGAATACTCAGGTTATACTTGACGAGCTATGCATATAAGATATGACCTCGGAACATGGAGACCGAAAGGTCGAGCGTGAATCATATAGTAGATATGATCAACATGATGATGTTCACCATTGAAAACTAATCCATTTCACGTGATGATCGGTTATGGTTTAGTTTGATTTGGATCACGTGATCACTTAGAGGATTAGAGGGATGTCTATCTAAGTGGGAGTTCTTAAGTAATATGATTAATTGAACTTTAATTTATCATGAACTTAGTCCTAGTAGTATTAGCATATCTATGTTGTAGATCAATAGCTCGCGTTGTTGCTTCCCTATGTTTATTTTGATATGTTCCTAGAGAAAATTGTGTTGAAAGATGTTAGTAGCAATGATGCGGATTGGATCCGTGATCTGAGGTTTATCCTCATTGCTGCACAGAAGAATTATGTCCTTGATGCACCGCTAGGTGACGGACCTATTGCAGGAGCAGATGCAGACGTTATGAACGTTTTGCTAGCTCAATATGATGACTACTTAATAGTTTAGTGCACCATGCTTAACGGCTTAGAATCGGGACTTCAAGGACGTTTTGAACGTCATGGACCATATGAGATGTTCCAGGAGTTGAAGTTAATATTTCAAGCAAATACCCGAGTTGAGAGATATGAAGTCTCCAACAAGTTCTATAGCTAAAAGATGGAGGAGAATCGCTCAACTAGTGAGCATGTGCTCAGATTGTCTGGGTACTACAATCGCTTGAATCAAGTGGGAGTTAATCTTCCAGATAAGATAGTGATTGACAGAATTCTCTAGTCACCATCACCAAGTTAGTAGAACTTCGTGATGAACTATAGTATGCAAGGGATAACGAAAACGACTCCTGAACTTTTTCATAATGATGAAATCGATGGAGGTAGAAATCAAGAAAGAGCATCAAGCGTTGATGGTTGACAAGATCACTAGTTTCAAGTAAAGGGCAAAGGGAAGAAGGGGAACTTCAAGAAGAACGGCAAGCAAGTTGCTGCTCAAGTGAAGAAGCCCAAGTCTGGACCTAAGCCTGAGACTGAGTGCGTTTACTGCAAAGGGACTGGTCACTGGAAGCGGAACTGCCCCAAGTATTTGGCGGATAAGAAGGATGGCGAAGTGAACAAAGGTATATTTGATATACAGATTATTGATATGTATTTTACTAGTGTTCATAGCAACCCCTCGGTATTCGATACTGGTTCAGTTGCTAAGAGTAGTAACTCGAAATGGGAGTTGCAGAATGAACAAAGACTAGTTAAGGGTGAAGTGACGATGAAAGTTGGAAGTAGTTCCAAGATTGATATGATCATCATCGCACACTCCCTATACTGTCGGGATTAGTGATGAACCTAAATAAGTGTTATTTGGTGTTTGCGTTGAGCATAAATATGATTTGATCATGTTTATTGCAATACGATTATTCATTTAAGTTAGAGAACAATTGTTGTGTTTACATGAATAGAACCTTTTATGGACATACACACCCAATGAAAATAGTTCATTGGATCTCGATCGTAGTGATACACATATTCATAATATTGTAACCAAAAGATGCGAAGTTAATAATGATAGTGCAACCTATTTGTGGCACTGCCGTTTAGGTCATATTGGTGTAAAGCGCATGAAGAAACTCCATGCTGATGGGATTTTGGAATCACTTGATTATGAATCACTTGATGCTTGCGAACCATGCCTCTTGGGCAAGATGACTAAAACACCGTTCTCCGGAACAATGGAGCAAGCAACAGATTTGTTGGAAATCATACATACTGATGTATGTGGTCCGATGAATATTAAGGCTCGCGACAAGTATCATTATTTTCTAACCTTCACAAATGATTTGAGCAGATATGGGTATATCTACTTGATGAAACATAAGTCTGAAACATTTGAAAAGTTCAAAGAATTTCAGAGTGAAGTAGAGAATCATCGTAACAAGAAAATAAAAGTTACTATGATATGATCGCAGAGGTAAAACATTTGAGTTACGAGTTTGGCCTTCAGTTAAACAATGTGAAATAGTTTCACTACTCACGCCACCTGGAACACCACAGCATAATGGTGTGTCCGAACGTCATAACCGTACTTTATTGATATAGTGCAATCTATGATGTTTCTTACCGATTTACCACTATCGTTTTGGGGTTATGCATCAGAGACAGCTGCATTCACGTTAAATAGGGCACCATCTAAATCCGTTGAGACGACACTATATGAACTGTGGTTTAGCAAGAAACCAAAGTTGTCGTTTCTTAAAGTTTGGGGTTGTGATGCTTATGTGAAAAAAGTTTCATCCTGATAAGCTCAAACCCAAATCGGAGAAATATGTCTTCATAGGATACCCAAAGGAGACAGTTGGGTACACCTTCTATCACAGATCCGAAGGCAAGACATTCGTTGCTAAGAATGGATCCTTTCTAGAGAAGGAGTTTCTCTCGAAAGAAGTGAGTGGGAGGAAAGTAGAACTTGATGAGGTAACTGTACCTATTCCCTTGTTGGAAACCAGTACATCACAGGAACCAGTTTCTGTGACGTCAAAACCAACTAGTGAGGAGGTTGATGATGATGATCATAGAACTACAGAACAAGTTACTACAGAACCTCGTAGATCAACCAGAGTAAGATCCGCACCAGAGTGGTACGGCAATCCTGTTCTGGAAGTCATGCTACTAGATCATGATGAACCTACGAACTATGAAGAAGCGATGGTGAGCCCAGATTCCGCAAAATGGCTTAAAGCCATGAAATCTGAGATGGGATCCATGTATGAGAACAAAGTATGGACTTTGATGGATTTGCCCGATGATCGGCAAGCCATAGAAAATAAATGGATCTTCAAGAGGAAGACAGAAGATGATAGTAGTGTTACTATCTACAAAGCTAGAATTGTCGCAAAAGGTTTTCGACAAGTTCAAGGTGTTGACTACGATGAGAGTTTCTCACTCGTATCCATGCTTAAGTCTGTCCGAATCATGTTAGCAATTGCCGCATTTTATGAAATCTGGCAAACGGATAAAACAAAACTGCATTCCTTAATGGATTTATTAAAGAAGAGTTGTATATGATGCAACCAGAAGGTTTTGTCAATCCTAAAGGTGCTAACAAAATGTGCAAGCTCCAGCGATCCATCTATGGACTGGTGCAAGCATCTCGGAGTTGGAATATACGCTTTGATGAGTTGATCAAAGCATATAGTTTTATACAGACTTGCGGTGAAGCCTGTATTTACAAGAAAGTGAGTGGGAGCACTACAACATTTCTGATAAGTATATGTAAATGACATATTGTTGATCGGAAATAATGTAGAATTATTCTGCAAAGCATAAAGGAGTGTTTGAAAGAAGTTTTTCGAAGAAGGACCTCGGTAAAGCTGCTTACATATTGAGCATCAAGATCTATAGAGATAGATCAAGACGCTTGATAAGTTTTCAATGAGTGCATACCTTGACAAGATTTTGAAGTAGTTCAAAATGGAACAGTCAAAGAAAGAGTTCTTTCCTGTGTTACAAGGTATGAAGTTGAGTAAAGACTCAAAACTCGACCACGGCAGAAGATAGAAAGAGAATGAAAGTCATTCCCTATGCCCTGGCCATAGGTTCTATAAAGTATGCCATGCTGTGTACCAGATCTATTGTATACCCTACACTGAGTTTGGCAAGGGAGTACAATAGTGATCTAGGAGTAGATCACTGGACAGCGGTCAAAATTATCCTTAGTGGAATAAGGATATGTTTCTCGATTATGGAAGTGACAAAAGGTTCGTCGTAAAGGGTTATGTCGATGGAAGTTTGGACACCGATCTGGATGACTCTAAGTCTCGATCTAGATACATATTGAAAGTGGGAGCAATTAGCTAGAGTAGCTCCGTGCAGAGCATTGTAGACATAGAAAATTGCAAAATACATAACGGATCTGAATGTGGCAGACCCGTTGACTAAACTTCTCTCACAAGCAAAACATGATCACACCGTAGTACTCTTTGGGTGTTAATCACATAGCGATGTGAACTAGATTACTGAATCTAGCAAACCCTTTGGGTGTTGGTCACATGGCGATGTGAACTATGGGTGTTAATCACATGATGATGTGAACTATCGAGTTAATCACATGGTGATGTGAGTTAATCACATGGTGATGTGACCTAGATTATTGACTCTAGTGCAAGTGGGAGACTGAAGGAAATATGCCCTAGAGGCAATAATAAAGTTATTATTTATTTCCTTACATATCATGATAAATGTTTATTATTCATGCTAGAATTGTATTAACTGGAAACATAATACATGTGTGGATACATAGACAAACAGAGTGTCACTAGTATGCCTCTACTTGACTAGCTTGTTAATCAAAGATGGTTAAGTTTCCTAACCATGTACAAAGGAGTTGTCATTTGATTAACAAGGTCACATCATTAGTTGAATGATCTGATTGACATGACCCATTCCATTAGCATAGCACCCGATCGTTTAGTATGTTGCTGTTGCTTTTATCCATGACTTATACATGTTCCTTTGACTATGAGATTATGCAACTCCCGTTTGCCGGAGGAACACTTTGGGTGCTATCAAATGTCACAACGTAACTGAGTGATTATAAAGGAGTACTACAGGTGTCACCAAAGGTAGATGTTGGGTTGGCGTATTTCGAGATTAGGATTTGTCACTCCAATTGTGGGAGAGGTATCTCTGGGCCCTCTCGGTAATGAACATCACTTAAGCCTTGCAAGCATTGCAACTAATGAGTTAGTTGCGGGATGATGTATTACGGAACGAGTAAAGAGACTTGCCGGTAACGAGATTGAACTAGGTATTGGATACCGACGATCGAATTTCGGGCAAGTAACATACCGATGGACAAAGGGAACAACGTATGTTGTTATGCGGTCTGACCGATAAAGATCTTCGTAGAATATGTAGGAGCCAATATGGGCATCCAGGTCCCGCTATTGGTTATTGACCGGAAACGTGTCTCGGTCATGTCTACATTGTTCTCGAACCGTAGGGTCCGCACGCTTAAGGTTTCGATGACAGTTATATTATGAGTTTATGAGTTTTGATGTACCGAAGGAGTTCGGAGTCCCGGATGAGATCGGGGACATGACGAGGAGTCTCGAAATGGTCAAGACGTAAAGATCGATATATTGGACGACTATATTCGGACATCGGAAAGGTTCTGAGTGATTCGGGTATTTTCGGGAGTATCGGGGAGTTACGGGATTACGGAAGAAGTAATGGGCCTTGATGGGCTTTAGTGGGAAGAGGAAAAAGGCTACTGCGCCCCCCCTCCCCTCTAGTCCGAATTGGACTAGGGAAAAGGGGGCCGGCCACCTTTCCTACTCCTCCACTTCCTTCTCCCTTCCTCCCCTCTTGATGGACTCCTACTAGGACTTGGAGTCCTAGTAGGACTCCCATCCTGGCCGCACCAATAGCCTTGGCCGGCCTCCTCCTCCTCCATCCTTTATATACTGAGGCAGGGGGCACCCCATGGACACACAAGTTGATCTTCGTGATCGTTCCTTAGCCGTGTGCGGTGCCCCCCTCCACCATATTCCACCTCGGTCATATCGTTACGGTGCTTAGGCGAAGCCCTGCGACGATAGAACATCAAGATCGTCACCACGCCGTTGTGCTGACGGAACTCCTCCCCGACGCTTTGCTGGATCGGAGCCCGAGGATCGTCATCGAGCTGAACGTGTGCCAAGAACTCGGAGGTGCCAGAGTAACGGTGCTTGGATCGGTCGGATCATGAAGACGTACGACTACATCAACCGCGTTGATATAACGCTTCCGCTTTCGGTCTACGAGGGTACGTAGACAACACTCTCCCCTCTCGTTGCTATGCATCACCATGATCTTGCGTGTGCGTAGGAAATTTTTTGAAATTACTACGTTCCCCAACAGCGCCCTCCACCCTCGTGGGGCCCTCGTGTCCTTCCCGGACTGCTACTTATTTTTCTATTTTTCTAAATATTCCAAAACGGAGAAATATTGCCTTAAAAACTGTTTTGGAGTCGGTTTACTTACCGTACCACATACCTATTCCTTTTTGGAGTCTGAAACGTTCTGGAAAGTGTCTCTTATGTATTCCTCCGGGGTTACGGTTTCAATAATATTGGTTTCAACATTTATGGGATTACCTGAGATATAATGTTTAATTCTTTGACCGTTTACCACCTTCGGGTTTGTGCCTTCGAAGTTGTTGATTTTTATGGCACTGGAACGATAGACCTCCTCGATAACGTAGGGGCCTTCCCATTTAGAGAGAAGTTTTCCTGCAAAAAATCTTAAATGAGAGTTGTATAGCAATACATAATCACCTACGTTAAACTCACGCTTTTGTATTCTTTTGTCATGCCATCTTTTGACTTTTTCTTTAAACAACTTGGCATTTTCATAAACTTGGGTTCGCCATTCATCAAGTGAGCTAATATCAAATAACCTCTTTTCACCGGCAAGTTTGAAATCATAGTTGAGCTCTTTAATAGCCCAATATGCCTTATGTTCTAGTTCGAGAGGTAAGTGACATGCTTTTCCATAAACCATTTTATACGGAGACATACCCATAGGATTTTTATATGCAGTTCTATAGGCCCATAATGCATCATCAAGTTTCTTGGACCAATTATTTCTAGACCTATTGACAGTCTTTTGAAAAATTAATTTGAGCTCTCTGTTGCTCAAGTCTACTTGACCACTAGACTGTGGGTGATAAGGTGAT
Organism: Aegilops umbellulata; assembly: GCA_032464435.1. Taxonomy (NCBI): domain Eukaryota; kingdom Viridiplantae; phylum Streptophyta; class Magnoliopsida; order Poales; family Poaceae; genus Aegilops; species Aegilops umbellulata. Next base: position 326,462,015 of record CP136056.1, on the reverse strand, counting down.
GCAATTCCATGGTTAACATCATACTTAGCAAGCATTTTACGGAAAGCACCATGAATAAAGTGTGAACCACCATCAGTCATCAAATATCTAGGGACTCCAAACCTCGGGAAAATAACTTCTTTAAGCATTTTAATAGAAGTGTTATGATCAGCACTACTAGTTGGAATAGCTTCTACCCACTTAGTAACGTAATCAACAACAACTAAAATATGTGTATACCCATTAGAGGCAGGAAAAGGTCCCATATAATCAAAGCCCCAAACATCAAATGGTTCAATAACAAGTGAATAGTTCATAGGCATTTCTTGACGTCTACTAATATTACCAATTCTTTGACATTCATCGCATGACAAGACAAACTTACAGGCATCCTTGAAGAGAGTAGGCCAATAAAAACCGGATTGCAATACCTTATCTGCAGTTTTGTCTCCCGCGTGGTGTCCTCCATAAGCTTCGGAGTGGCACTTGCGTAGGATCTGTTCCTGTTCATGCTCAGGTACACAACGTCTAATAACACCATCTACTCCTTCTTTATAAAGATGTGGGTCATCCCAAAAGTAATGTCTCAAATCATAGAAGAACTTTTTCTTTTGTTGGTATGTGAAGCTAGGTGGTATAAATTTAGCAACAATGTAATTAGCATAATCAGCATACCATGGAGTACTACGAGAAGTACTTATGACATTTAATTGTTCATCAGGAAAGATATCATTAATAGGTAGTGGGTCATCAAGAACATTTTCTAGCCTAGACAAGTTGTCTGCAACGGGGTTCTCAGCTCCCTTTCTATCAACAATATGCAAATCAAATTCTTGTAGCAAGAGAACCCATCTGATGAGTCTAGGTTTAGCATCTTTCTTTTCCATAAGATATTTAATAGCAGCATGATCAGTGTGAATAGTTACTTTAGAATCAACAATATAGGGTCTGAACTTATCACAAGCAAATACAACTGCTAAAAGTTCTTTTTCAGTAGTAGCATAATTTCTTTGAGCATTGTCTAGAGTCTTACTAGCATAATGAATAACATTTAATTTCTTATCAACTCTTTGCCCTAGAACAGCACCTACAGCATAATCACTAGCATCACACATAATCTCAAAGGGTAAATTCCAATCAGGTGGCTGAACAATAGGTGTAGAGATCAATGCTTTCTTGAGTATTTCAAATGCTTCTACACAATCATCATCAAAGACAAATGGTATATCTTTTTTTAATAAATTAGTCAGAGGCCAAGAAATTTTTGAGAAGTCCTTAATGAACCTCCTATAAAATCCGGCGTGACCAAGGAAACTTCTTATACCTTTGATGTCCTTGGGACATGGCATCTTTTCAATAGCATCAACTTTGGCTTTATCAACTTCAATACCTCTTACACAAACTTTATGCCCCAAGACAATACCTTCATTAACCATAAAGTGGCACTTTTCCCAATTCAAGACAAGATTAGCTTCTTCACATCTCTGCAAAACTCGATCAAGATTGCTCAAGCAATCATCAAAAGAGGATCCATAGATGAAAAAATCGTCCATGAAAACCTCACAAATCTTTTCACAAAAGTAAGAGAATATAGCCATCATGCATCTTTGAAAGGTAGCAGGTGCATTACATAAACCAAAAGGCATACGTCTATAAGCAAAAGTACCAAAAGGGCATGTAAAAGTAGTCTTTGATTGATGTTTAGCTGACACAGGTATTTGAGAAAAACCAGAATAACCATCTAGAAAGCAATAGTGTGTATGTTTGCATAATCTTTCTAGCATTTGATCAATAAAAGGTAAGGGGTAACGATCTTTCTTAGTAGCCTTATTTAATTTGCGGAAATCAATTACCATCCTATAACCTGTGATAATTCTTTGTGGAATCAATTCATCTTTATCATTAGGAACAACAGTAATGCCTCCCTTTTTAGGGACACAATGGACAGGACTTACCCACTGACTATCAGCAACGGGATAAATTATACCTGCCTCCAGAAGCTTTAGTATTTCTTTTCTTACCACTTCTTTCATTTTAGGATTCAAACATCGTTGAGGATCACGAACTGGTTTGGCGTCTGCTTCCAAATTTATTTTATGTTGACATAGAGTGGGACTAATGCCCTTAAGATCATCAAGAGTGTATCCAATAGCAGCACGGTGCTTCTTCAGAGTTTTCAATAATCTTTCTTCTTCATGCTCTGAAAGGTTAGCACTAATAATAACAGGATATATCGTCTTTTCGTCAAGATAAGCATATTTAAGATTATCAGGCAACGGTTTAAGCTCAAACACGGGGTCACCCTTGGGTGGAGGAGGATCCCCTAGGATTTCAACAGGCAGATTGTGTTTCAGAATAGGTTCCTGTTTAAAGAATAATTCATCTATTTCCCTTCTTTCATTCATAAATATATCATTTTCATGGTCTAGCAAATATTGTTCTAAAGGATCACTAGGAGGTACGGCAATAGAAGCAAGACCAATAATTTCATCCTTACTAGGTAATTCTTCTTCACGGTGTTGTTTACTAAATTTAGAGAAATTAAACTCATGAATCATATCATCCAAGCCAATAGTAACAACATTCTTTTCGCAGTCTATCTTAGCATTAACAGTGTTCAAGAAGGGTCTACCAAATATAATGGGACAAAAGCTATCTTGTGGGGAACCGAGAACAAGAAAATCAGCAGGATATTTAGTTTTTCCACACAAGACTTCAACATCTCTAACAATTCCCATTGCTGATATAGTATCCCTATTGGCATGTTTAATTGTAACATCAATTCCTTCTAACTCAGCAGGTGCAATTTCATGCTTAATTTCTTCGTATAAAGTATGCGGTATAACACTAGCACTAGCACCCATATCACATAAGCCATGATAACAATGATCTCCTATTTTAACAAAAATAACAGGCACGCCTACCATAGGTCTATGTTTATCTTTAGCACAAGGTTTAGCAATTCTAGCAGTTTCACCGCAGAATTAATAACATGCCCATCAATATTATCAGCCGAGAGATCTTTAACAATAGCAATATTAGGTTCAACTTTAACTTGCTCAGGAGGTGTATAAGTTCTAATATTGCTTTTACAAACCACAGTTGAAGCTTTAGCATGATCCTTTATTCTAACAGGGAAAGGTGGTTTCTCAACATAAGAAGTAGGAACAATAGGATCATTATAAGTGACAGTCTTTTCTTCAACTTTAATAGGTGCATCTACTTTTACTTCTATGGGAGGATGATATTTAAACCACTTCTCCTTAGGGAGATCAACATAAGTAGCAAAAGATTCATAGAAAGAAGCTACTATCTTAGAGTCAAGTCCATATGTAGTGCTAAAATTACGGAAAATATCGGTATCCATAAAAGATTTAACACAATCAAACTTAGGTGTCATACCTGATTCCTTACCTTCCTCGAGATCCCAATCTTCAGAGTTGCGTTTAATTCTATCCATTAAATCCCATTTAAATTCAATAGTCTTCATCATAAAAGAGCCAACACAAGAAGTATCGAGCATGGTGCGATTGTTTTCAGAAAGCCGAGCATAAAAGTTTTGAATAATTGTTTCTCTTGGGAGCTCATGATTGGGGCATGAGTATAACATTGATTTAAGCCTCCCCCAAGCTTGAGCGATGCTTTCTCCTTCGCGAGGCCAAAAATTATATATATAATTGCGATCACGATGAACAAGATGCATAGGATAATACTTTTGATGAAATTCCAATTTCAATCTTCTATAGTTCCATGATCTCGTATCATCACATAGCCTATACCATGTCAATGCATCTCCCTTCAAAGATAAAGGGAAGACCTTCTTCTTAGCAACATCATCGGGTATACCTGCAAGCTTAAATAATCCACAAACTTCATCCACATATATTAGGTGCTCATTAGGATGCTTTGTTTCGTCTCCTGAAAAAGGATTAGCTAGCAGTTGTTCTATCATACTCGAAGGAAATTCAAAGGGAACATTTTCATATTAAATAGATTCAGTAGGTTGAGGAGCAACTCTTTGCTCTACTGGTCGGGGTGAAGATACCCCGAACAAGCCCCTCAGAGGATTACTTTCCATAGTAACAAGTGATAGTAAATTTCAGCACACATATATAAATTTTTCCTTACCAAATTCCACCTACCAAAGGCACTTCACTCCCCGGCAACGGCGCCAGAAAAGAGTCTTGATGATCCACAAGTATAGGGGATCTATCGTAGTCCTTTTGATAAGTAAGAGTGTCGAACCCAATGAGGAGCAGAAGGAAATGATAAGCGGTTTTCAGCAAGGTATTCTCTGCAAGTACTGAAATAAGTGGTAACAGATAGTTTTGTGATAGGATAATTTGTAACGAGTAACAAGTAACAAGAGTAAATAAAGTGCAGCAAGGTGGCCCAATCCTTTTTGTAGCAAAGGACAAGCCTGGACAAACTCTTATATAAGGAAAAGCGCTCCCGAGGACACATGGGAATATCGTCAAGCTAGTTTTCATCACGTTCATATGATTCGCGTTCGGCACTTTGATAACTTGATATGTGGATGGACCGGTGCTTGGGTGCTGTTCTTACTTGAACAAGCATCCCACTTATGATTAACATCTATTGCAAGCATCCGCAACTACAACAAAAGTATTAAGGTAAACCTAACCATAGCATGAAACATGTGGATCCAAATCAGCCCCTTACGAAGCAACGCATAAACTAGGGTTTAAGCTTCTGTCACTCTAGCAACCCATCATCTACTTATTACTTCCCAATGCCTTCCTCTAGGCCCAAATAATGGTGAAGTGTTATGTAGTCGACATTCACATAACACCACTAGAGACTAGACAACATACATCTCATCAAAATATCGAACGAATACCAAATTCACATGACTACTAATAGCAAGACTTCTCCCATGTCCTCAGGAACAAACGTAGCTACTCACAAAGCATATTCATGTTCATAATCAGAGGGGTAATAATATGCATAAAGGATCTGAACATATGATCTTCCACCAAATAAACCAACTAGCATCAACTACAAGGAGTAATTAACACTACTAGCAACCTACTAGTACCAATCCCGGACTTGGAGACAAGAATTGGATACAAGAGATGAACTAGGGTTTTGAGATGAGATGGTGCTGATGAAGATGTTGATGGAGATTGCCCTCTCCCGATGAGAGGAGCGTTGGTGATTATGATGGCGATGATTTCCCCCTCCCGGAGGGAAGTTTCCCCGGCAGAACAGCTCTGCCGGAGCCCTAGATTGGTTCCGCCAAGGTTCCGCCTCTTGGCGGCGGAGTCTCGTCCCGAAAGGTTTCTTATCAAATTTTCCTCGATGAAAGACCTCATATAGCAGAAGATGGGCATCGGAGGGCCAACAGGGGGCCCATGAGGTAGGGGGCGCGCCCCCACCCTCATGACCAGGTGGGGCCCCCTTTGGTGAACTTCTTCCGCTGGATATTTTTTATATATTCTGAAAATCACTTCCGTGGAGTTTCAGGACTTTTGGAGTTGCGCAGAATAGGTCTCTAATATTTGCTCCTTTTCCAGCCCAGAATTCCAGCTGCCGGCATTCTCCCTCCTTATGTAAACCTTGTAAAATAAGAGAGAATAGCCATAAGTATTGTGACATAATGTGAAATAACAGCCCATAATGCGATAAATAATGATATAAAAGCATGATGCAAAATGGACGTATCACCCACCACCACCACTTCTGCATTGCTTACTCCGGAGCCACCAACGCATTCCGCTACCACCATTAGACATTTGCCTTTGGAGATTTTGAGTTTGCGGTTTTTACCGTTTCCTAAGGTGTTTCGGCTACTTAGGGACGGGTCTACATCATCTTGGTATCTAGATCAAGAACACCGCCACTCATCATCGCCACGAGGTCGTCTTCGACATCAACCACTTCACCATTTTAACACCCTAACCGTAAGCAAGAACGGTAACCTCTATATCATCTTGGTATCGTGGTATCCCTTCATTGTATATTCTTGCCATTACATTGTTAACCCCTTTGCCCATTTTGCATCACTTGCCTATCGAGACTAGCCATTGAGTATTGCCGGCAACGTTACTTGTGCACATTAGTGATCCGTACCCTCCATTGTATACATACCATATCATATTGGTATCATCTTGGTATCATCATATCACCCCTTGTGTCACAAGATTGTTCCCGCATATACACAATTGCTATCTTGGTTTGTGCATTTCGCATAAGTGGCCATATCAAAGAAAAAAAGAATAAGCTTTTAAGCAAAAAGGAAAAGAGAGCAAAGAGCTTGTAAGCAAGAGCCATAGCATCGCCACATTGCATACCATACTACCATATTGATCATCTTGGATCATCGTGTGCGAAACACCGGGAACATCTTACACATAGCATACTTGGGATAGAAAGTTGATACATTTTGTATCTTCTAGGTTGTGCACAAGTGTCGTATCCGCCTATTGAGCAATTGTGCTAGCGTCTCTCTTGAGTTGTGCAACACGAGCGTTTTCCGTGGATTCCACATTTTGTGCTCATTCCTTGGTTGCACGATCCCATTTATCTATCCGTGTGTGTGTTTCCGTGTGCCACATATTGCTATTGTTCTACTTGTTTCACTTGCGAATGTGTGAATCTTTTCCAACATTATTAACTCTTGCTAACACTTTGCATTAAATTTTTGTGCCACTATCCTCACCAAGCTACTCCGTAAGCTTTACTTGATAGGTGTGAGTGAACAAGTCCGGTACCAATTCCACTATTCTTTCATCTCACATTGAGTGAAATGGGATACATCCTCAACTTTGGGAAAAGGTAACTTGGTATTGTTTATCTCATTTCCTACTCGCCTCTACTCGAGTCTTGTGATGGATAGGCAAGGCATTTCATCTCCGGTCTTCCACGACAACGACAACGCGAACAACTACATCACCAAAACGTCCATCTTTGGACTACAACGAGCAATGCAAGGCATTGAGCGACTCGCCATCGACATTCGCCAAAACGAAGCAAGGATAAGGGACAACCTCGACACCAAGTTGGTCGAACAAAGGGATCAAGTACGAGACATGGTGGCCAACTACAAGTCTTCTTCCCCTTCGTCATCTTCAAGGCGGCAACGCCCAAGTGGCCAATCTTCGGAACGTCATCGAGCTCAAGCACTACAACACCATCAAGATGAAGATGCTCGCGATGCATACACCTACAAGTCCCAAAAAGCTCTACATCAAGCCACGACCAAACTTCATGAGCACAAGAGAAGACCGCGAGACAAGCACCACCAAGATGAAGCTCCGGCTACCACACCTACTTCGGCATCTTCGCCAAGTGTTATCAAGGCATCTTTGCCTTCGGACGTATGGCATGTTCGCCTACTTCCCACGAGTACGCCTACTTCGACATCATCAAGTACAAGGCGATCACCTACGAGCAAGGGCGACACTTCCATCTTCGGAAGCCCCTCAAGGAAGATGATCGAGCATGGTATTTTCCCTTTGGTCATGGAGGAGAGTGATGATGTGCCATCTTTGGCCTTCATCCACAGCGAGAGTGATGTTGTGCCATCTTCGGCCTTCATCCATGATGAGAGTGATGATGTGCCATCTTCGGCCTTCATCCACGACGACGACTATGAGATGGTTGAGCATGGGATTTTCCCTTCGACCACGGCGACGTATGATGAGTTGAGTGACTTGTGCCACCATATTGAGAGTGAGAGTGACTTCACCACTAGCCCCATATATGATGAGCTGCCCCAATTCCCATGTGAGGAGAGCCACAACCCCCACCACTTGAGTGAGATGAGTGACTCCACCATATGTGACACTGAGTGCACCTACCTTGAGGGAGTGAGTGAGCCACCGCCACATAGAGAGAGTGAGGAAGTTGATAGGGCACGGGAGGCCATTTCAATTTCTAACAACTTAACCTCTACATCTATTGTGTCTTCTCATTTGGTGCTAGGTCCCATTTATGATGACGCGCCGATTCGTGACGACTTCGTCCTTCCTATGGACAAGACGATGGCCATGATGGAATATGATGCACCCCCCACATGGTTCCATCAAGATGAAGATGATGACCACCATTTGGTCTTTGCCACCTCACCTACACCACTTGAGTGGAATGAACAAGGTAACATAGGTGAAGGTGATGCTCTTGTCCCACTAGTGGACATTCTTGACATCGATTGCTTGCATGATGTTGATCCACCTATTACCATGCTTCATGCTAGTATGATTTCTCCATGCGATGATTTACCCAATTATGATGAGTTTGATGATTGCCATGAGGAGTCTATTAGTCGTGATGCCATGTTACATAGGATTTCTTGTGATAATTCTCTCGGTCACATCATGTTTAACAATCCGCTTGACTTGTCATATGCTATGCATGAGATCAACAATATGTCATATTTGCAATCTCATCGTAGTGACTATGCATATGCCATTAAAATTAACCCAATTTGCACATATGGCATAGATGACAAGCCCATGGTTATTGGCATTTGTTTTTCTTGTGATGATATGGATATGCTCCCTTTGCATCATTTATCTCATATGACATGCCATGACCACCTAGCTTCCGATATGCATTGTTTTGGATGTAGTTCATATTCTCCATATGATGTTTCCACTATTGCTCATGAGGAGACCCCCATAGTTTCCTCATACATATTAGGAGATTTTGATGCATTCCATACTTTGCATGATCCCACTACTTGTGTGCACCATATGCTCCCCATGAATGACAATGATGTTGATGTGCCATATACTTGCATTCTCAATTTGTATCCTCATCATGTTATACATAACAACTATTCTTTCATGATGGATGACATGTTCATATACCATGCATCAAATTTGTTTGAGCGAGGCTTATCTTGTGCTAACTTACACATGCACATACGCATCATGATGGATGATGTGTACATTTACCACGCGCACAATTTCTTTGGTTTGTCTCTTTTGTGTAGGTACACATGAATATTTGTCAACCGCAATCCCATGAGTTGACAAAACGAGCTCTAGAGAGCAATGATGATTTGGGATCCCATGGATTGTCTTTCCCACCGCTCTCTTCGTGCAAATACTTCACGCATTTCTTCTACATGGATCTCACATGGTTATGGGTTATCGTCCATTACATCTTATATGCCCATCTTGCCATGTTCACTTTGCATGATATGCTCATTTCTATGCCTTTGCCATGCATTTGTTACCCATGCTTTGCATTACACATGATGATTGATTCTACTACTTGTATGTGTATTTGCAAGCTTGGTGGAGAGAATGCTTGTTATTGCCATGTTTCCTTTGTTCCCTATGCCTATGATGATACTATGATATTGCTTTGTGTTCGTGCTTGCGATATGTCATGTGCATTGCCTATGCCTACTATTTGCTCACATGACATGATTGCCATGATTTCCTCTAGTGTGTTGCATCTTTGCTCCACTAGTTTGCACGACTTGATTTCTATGCTTTCTCATGTTGCATCCAATTCTTGGATTACTTGCTCCAATCATATGTTTGGTTGCAACAATGTCATTACTTCACATATGCACATTATTACTTGTCACTTGCTTGTCTTGATCGCCTCACACATTTGCAAAATTGCTACATCATTTGTGTTGAGTGCCTCACTTTCTTAACCACACCACATGCATATTATGCTTGGACTGTCTTGCACTTGCCCCATGACTCTTATGCCTACCATAGACCGTTCATTGAGAGTCTTATGCATGCTTGCTATGAACTTTAGGTAGATGTTTATTCTCTTGTCACACATATGTGCATCTCTACCTCACATTTACATGCTTGTTTCCGTGATGTCCTTGATTATGCCAAATTTATGTGCTTACATGCTATGCCACACTCCCTTGTCAAACCATATGCTATGCTTAATGATGACACTTGTTTGGTGAATCACCTCTTGAATGCTTGGTTTTGCTTTAATGCCAATCACATTTGTTTTTCCAAGTGCTTGTTATCTTTGCTCCTTTTGAAGGAACTACAAGACGGTGCGACATTGGAGAGTGCCCATTTCGACCTTCTACATGACAAGTGCTTGATGGTTGTCCACTTCTACACGGCGACGCCATCTTGTTACCATGGTGATGAAGATCACGATCCGTGGACGGATCTCTCCCAAGGGGGGGAGATGATGCGGAGCATCCCTCGACCATCACCATGGACGTCACACCACCACCGCAAGGACGGAGAAGACCGATGACAAGAGCACACGCACGTGCCACCGAAACCGAGGTTGACTCCTTCCTCTTCAAACTCCATTCGGTTTCATATGAGAGTCGGGTCCTACCTCAAATAGAAACGTTGTGCTTGTTAGATACCAAGAAGATGACCGGGAGGACACAAGGACGGAGATTCAAGCAACCATGGAGAAGAAGGAGAGAAGCGAGAAGAGTGGAGTGGTCCAGTCAAGGAAGACCGGAGGCCCCTGGACACTTCGGGTGCCCAGACGTGGACATCCCCGGGTGCCCGGCCCCCCTAGCTGTTGGTCGGCTGAAAGTGCGTTATATCGACTAGAGGGGGGTGAATAGGAGATTTTTATGAACTCTTCACTAAGGAATTTGCTAGTGAGGAAATTCCTTAGCGAAGAACTACTTGCAGCGGAATAAGTACTCAGAAGTAAACATAACAGAAGACAAGCATAGTCATCATGATGAAATGAAGACAAACACAGAGTACAGAAAGCGTAATCACAGGATAACACAGGATGAAGACAAACAGACTGAAGAAATTGAACTGAGGAAATTGAGAAAGACTTCAGTCAAAGTCTTCAAACACAGATATGACAAGCACACAACACAATACTGAGGAAATGAAAGAGTTGAGGAAATAGAACCAGTTGGCTTGGTGAAGACAATGATTTGGTAGACCAGTTCCAACTGCTGTCTCAGTTGTACATCTGGTTGGAGCGGCTAGGTATTTAAACCTGAGGACACACAGTCCCGGACACACAGCCCTCACCGTATTCTCCTTGATCTAAGGTCACACAGTCCTCGCTCAATCACTCATGGTAAGTCTTCAGGTGACTTCCGAACCTTCACAAACTCGGTCACTCGGCGATCCACAATTTCTCTTGGATGCTCTAGACCATGACGCCTAACCGTCTGGAAGAAGCACAGTCTTCAAAGGTAACAAGCGTCAGATCCACGCAGGATCAATCTCTTCAGTGATGCTCAATCACTTTGAGTTTGTAAGTGTTTGGGTTTGGGTTTTGCTCACTTGATGGCTCAAAGTCCTCGGAGGATGGGATGCTCTCAAATGACAAGTGTCAGTTTCTCGCGGAGCAGCCAATCAGCTAGTGGTTGTAGGGGGCGGCTATTTATATCCTAGGGAGCAGCCCGACATGATAAGACATAAATGCCCTTCAATGATATGACCGTTAGGTGGATAGATATTTTAGGATAGCTGGCGCATAGCACAGCAACGGTCGGATATTTGAGGTTCAAATTCCTCAGGGCTATCATGTTCCTCACTGTGTTGGCAATCCGCACTGGCGAATTCCTAACTCCTCAGTCAGAACAAATTCCTCAGCGACCAGAAGAACTGCGTCTCTGTCACTAAAGAAATTGACTGAGTTGTATGAGATTTCCAATGGATTCACTCGAAGGGATTGGTAGGTGTAGGATTTTGAGTTGAGCATCACATGGAAATTTTTCCTTAGTATTTCTTCGACCCGCTTTAACAGTACAGTGTTTCCTATGACTCAAGAAAGAGAAAATAAAACTACGAAAACAAAAGTCTTCACGCTTCATGTTCCTCGAATGAATAAGAAGTCTTCAAGGTCACACCAATTTCTTCACTTTCAAAGTCTTCAGAAATCCAAAGTCTTCAGTCGAAGAACTTCATTTTTAGGGGTTGACTTTCTCTGTAAATATCAAACTCCTCATAGACTTATAGACCTGTGTACACTCATAAATGCATTAGTCCCTTAACCTATAAGTCTTCAATACACCAAAATCACTAAGTGGCACTAGATGCACTTACACCGGCCCCCTTCCTAGACGCCTCGGGTGCCCAGCCTGGTTGGCCCCGGGTGCCCGGCCCAGCCGCTGGGCGCTACAGCCGCCGCCCCGGGTGCCCGGCCAACTGGCCCCGGGTGCCCGGCCCCTGCGCTGGGAGCTGCTGCATCCACCCGGGTGCCCAGGTCGCTACCCCCGGGTGCCCGGCCCTTCCTCCACCTGGCGCTGGAGATGCCCTCCCCGGGTGCCCGGGCCGCCACCACCGGGTGCCCGGCCTTCCCCTGGTCGCTGGCCCAGCTGGCACCAGGTGCCCGGGCCCTCGGCCCCCGGGTGCCCGACCTTCCCCTGGTCGCGGGCCCAGCCGGCACCGGGTGCCCGGGCCCTCGGCCCCCGGGTGCTCGACCTTCCCCTGGTCGCTGGCCCAGCCGGCACCGGGTGCCCGGGCCCTCGGCCCCCGGGTGCCCGGCCCCAACAGCAACAAGGCCGAGGCCTCTCTGACCGGACCGGGTGCCCGGTCCTCCGCACCCCGGGTGCTCGGACCCCTCCGCGTGCCTGCGTGCACTTTTTGGGTTTTGGCCCTTGTATCCCCCTCTCCCTCACAATTCGCCCCTAGACTATAAGTACCCCCCACCTAGCTCATTAGAGGAGATAGCTAAGAATAGATCTTGATATTGGAGCTTAGCTCATGTACCTCCCCTTGTGGGATTCCTCTTGAGAGAGAAGACTCCATTGGAGTTCAAGGCCTCCATTGGATAAGGTCCTAAGGGATTCATCAAGCCCTCATCTTCTTCATAGGATTTGGGATGAACTCTATCATGTATCTTATTTCCTTTTGTTGTTCATGTACCTTGTGGATCTTGTGTGTTTGATTGTCTAGTGGATGTGCGATTGGACTTGTTCTTGAGTGTCCCTCTTGTTTTCTCTCTTGTGTTCATCTTGTTCTTGGGGATTCCCCCTCCAATTCGTGAAAGATCTCCATCTAGGGTTCCACCCTACAACATAGAGGCTCAGCAACGGCGGAGTACCCATTCCCCCGTTGCTCGACGCCGTGTCGCGCCCCTCCTACTTCGCCGCCGAGGTAGAGATCGTGCGCGCCTCCCTCACCGAAAACCAGCTCGCCCTCCCCCAGTACACCGTCGACAACCACGCGGCGTGGGCGGCGTACTTCGAGCGCCGTCAGCAGCAGATGATGGCGTCCACCAACGGTGCGCCGGTGGTGGGCAGCATCAAGAACAGCGACGGTCGCCGCGTCTGGTGGGTCGTCCCCGGCCGCACGCTCGAGGACGTGCTAACGCACCTCGAGGGTGGCAACAACCCGTCGTTGGCATACCCCCCCGGTGAGGGTGGTCGCCCCGGCCCACCGCCGACGCGATGGGCAGTGGATGCCCAGGAGGTTCGGCTCCTCCTCTTCTTCCTCCTCGCGCTCTTCTTCGCACTCCTCTGGCTCTTCGGCGCTGCTCGGCGTCAAGACCGAGCCCGCGGCGGAGACGCCGCTCGGCCGGCGCACTCGCATCATCGGCATCGTCATCAACGAGGGCGGTCGGCGTGCCTCCTCGTCGGCTCCTCCGCGCTTCGTCAAGCCAAAGACGGAGCCGGGTGTCCCCGCCGTGAAGACGGAGCACGGCGACGTGGAGCACGACGACGACGCGGCTCTGGAATGGGCGCGCAAGGACTCCCTGAAGATGGCGAGGGAGCGCCAGTGCACCGCCCTGCGGCGGTTCGAGCAGGGCCGCCGGGGCCGCGACGAAGGAGGTGTCGTCGTCAACGAGGACAGCGACGAGGAAGACGACACGCCGCCGCCACCAGTCCGCGTTGGCGACGCCGGTCAGGGGTCCACCAAGGATGACCGCGTCAAGGAGGCCGCCGCCGACGACGGCGGCGAGGATCGCGGCGACGACGACGATGGCGACTACTCGGCGTTCATCGATTTCTTTCATTAGTTATATTTGTTATGTACCGCCGAACATGTCAATATATGCCAAAGTTTGCCGAATTTTAGCTGTGTTTAACCGAACTTCGCCGAACGTTTTTTTTAATAAACTATACGCATCTGGGGATGGCCCTGAGACCGGCGACTGGGGACCAACTCACCCCTAGGCGGCGATTTTAGTCGCCCCCTGAGAGGCCAACGGGTGGAGATGCTCTAACGTCTGAGGCTTCAGCTACTGCTTGATCTGTCGCTATCTATCATGTTGGCTTGTACTACGCTGGGCCACTACAACGAGTACAAGCTTTACCCAATTTTGGGCAGTACAATGTTTCCTGCCCTGGATCTAGCTAAGCTTAAATTGGCGTGCATGTGTGCAATGCAAGTATAGGCTTCCTGCGCGCGCAGAAGTGCACTACCTTATCACAGGGAGCCTCATAATTGGAGGCCTCCGATGTCAATCAATTATGACAATAAAATATGTGAGCAAAATTAATACTCCGCATATCATAATAGGGAAACACTTTGTATCAGTAGTCTGAAAGGAATTTTTTGTCAGACTGATCCTGCACCATTGATTCTCATTCAATCCAACGGTGTATATTTCAATCCCATCCGTCAATTAATCACACGACTTAATCCTTTCCTAGTAAATCTCGCTGGAATCTCGCATGATGCCCCGCCCGTCCTGAGTAAATCTCGCCTCCCCACCCCACCTCCCCACCTCGTCTCCCAACGCACAGGCGAGCCCATCGCCTAGCTCGTGCACCGGAGCGGCTACCTCCGCCACTTCCTTGCTCCGCTCCAACGTCGCGGCCGCGTCCTGCCCTGTCCGCTGCACCAAGCATTGCTCTCATCACCGGACTGGTAAGTGGTAACCCCCGTCGCTGTCCCGATCCCCCTCCAGACCCTGCCCCGTCACCATCCTGCTATTGAAGCAAATTACGCATTCACATGTTTATCTTCTTCTATCTTGTGGATCCTGCTGCATTCAACTTTTTTTATGGAAGCAATTTCGGATATCACTTGGCTTGGAAGCAAATTCCGCTCTCGTTTGGAAGCAATGTTGGTACTGAACAAAGAAGCAAATCACATTTTTTTTTGAAAAGGGGGAATTCCCCGGCCTCTGCATCAGAAAGATGCATACGGCGTTGGTCTACTATTGAAGCAGGGAATGATGCTTCTATTTTTTTGTGGTGTACTTCCTTTCATACCACTTATCCTTGTACGCTGCTAGTTGATTTCGAAACATACTCATGGTCTGTAGTATATATCCCTATGTGCATATATTGCTTTATTCCGTTTTTTTGGGACTGGCTTTTTTCTGTACATTATGTACTCGATCACTAAATCATCAAATATGTCCATTATGTATGTACATGACAGAAATATGCTTGCCCTTTGTTGGCCGCAATTTTTGTTTCATATTGCCTATGCTTATCAAAAATCCATGCTTCCAAATAATATGACTTATGTGCCGAGAGTACTATTTTCATGCTTCCTATCTATTGCGCTTCCACATTGATATAGATATGCTTCTTCAGGCTATAGTGTATGCTTCAACTAGTGAATAGCAACCCATTGGAAAGTAGAAAATTATAGCTTCTTGTTAATCATGCTTCCTAGATTTTTACCATATGCTTCTAATGTGGATGCCGCCACTAGTAGAAAAGGGAGCAAAGGTCCAGGCCGGGTCAGCCCATTAGTCCCGGTTCAGTCCAGAACCGGGACCCATGGGGGCATTGGACCCGGTTCGTGAGCCCAGGGGGGCCGGCCGGGCCACGTGGGCCATTGGTCCCGGTTCGTCTGGACCTTTTGGTCCCGGTTGGTGGGACGAACCGGGACCAATGGGCCTGGCTCCTGGCCCACCACCATTGGTCCCGGTTGGTGGCCTGAACCGGGACCAAAGGCTCCCCTTTAGTCCCAGTTCATGCCACGAACCGGGACCAATGAGGTGCCTATATATACCCTCTCCCGCGAGCAGAGTACTCCAGTGCTCTGTTTTTCTCTGGCCGGCGAGGGGAGGGCTTTGTGGTGCTCTAGCTCACCTCCTATGCACATGAGGTGTTCGATGAAATGCCCGAGCCACACTAGTTAAGCTTTCTCCTCTCGAAGCTCGACCTCAAAGCTCCATTTTTCTCGATATTTGTCTAGATTTAGCGGTCCGTCACACCCCACCCCTGTCTTCACCGCCATCGATCACCCGCGCCGATCTCATCACCGACACCACCGTGGTGAGCCTCTTGTTCTTACCTTCTTTCTGAAAGGAAAAATATTCTTACTTGTATGTTTAGATAGATACTTGTATCATTTTCTTACTTTTATTATTGCATCTTATATAGTGCGATTGTTTTGGTATCCGCCCCCGTCGGCCCTCGTCCTGTCTATGATTCGTATGTGGTATATATATTATCTTTATAACTATTGGTTCATTTGTTGTTTATGAAAATTATGCCGACCAACGTGACATAGATTTTATTTATCTTGGATGTATGTGAACCGGAAATTCCAACCGACCCTATTTTCAAGAGGTTAAATTTAGTTGAAGAAGAAAACAATTTCTTGAAGGAAAAAATAAAAAAAATTGAGGAGGAGAAGATGATATTGGAGTTGCATGTTGCGGATGTCGTCGATGATCACAAGATCAAGATGGATGTAATGCGCTTGAAGATTAGAAAGATTAGAAAATATGCCATTCATACCGAGGCTTGGTATCATTATGTCGTTGGATCAATTGTTACCTTGGTTGCGATTATGGTCGCCTTTGTTTTCGCATTAAAATGTTTTACATAGTTTCAATGTATGGTTTAATTAATTAGATGCTCTAGAGATCTATATGTTGTTAGATGAGAACTATGTATGTACTTTGGTTTTAATGTGATGATGAACTTCTATTAATTTGAACACTTAATTATATATAATGCACGCAGATGAACCAGCAATGGATGTACGGTGACAGACACACCTCCGAGTACATTAGGGGCGTGCATGAGTTTCTCGATGCGGCTGAGGCAAACAAGCAGAATGGTTTTATGTGTTGTCCATGCACTAAATGTGGGAATACGATGTCTTACTCTAACCAAAAAATCCTTCACACCCACCTGCTTTACAAGGGTTTCATGCCACACTATAATGTTTGGACGAGGCACGGAGAAATAGGGGTTATGATGGAAGACGATGAAGAAGAAGAGTACGATGACAACTATGTGCCCCCTGAATACTGTGATGCTGCAACGGGGGGAGCTAGTGAAGACCAAGAGGAACCAGACGATGTGCCCAATGATGCTGCAACGGGTGAAGCTGCTGAAGATCAAGAGGAACCAGACGATGTGCCCGATGATGATGATCTCCGCCGGGTCATTGTCGATGCAAGGACGCAATGCGAAAGTCAAAAGGAGAAGCTGAAGTTCGATCGCATGTTAGAGGATCACAAAAAAGGGTTGTACCCCAATTGCGAAGATGGCAACACAAAGCTCCGTACCGTACTGGAATTGTTGCAGTGGAAGGCAGAGAATGTTGTGCCTGACAAAGGATTTGAGAAGCTACTGAAAATATTGAAGAAGAAGCTTCCAAAGGATAACGAATTGCCCGACAGTACATACACAGCAAAGAAGGTCGTATGCCCTCTAGGACTGGAGGTGGAGAAGCTATTGGAAAAGGCACTCTTGGAAGTGACTTGTCGGTGTCAAAACCGGCGGATCTCGGGTAGGGGGTCCCGAACTGTGCGTCTAGGCCGGATGGTAACATGAGACAAGGGACATGATGTTTTTACCCAGGTTCGGGCCCTCTCGATGGAGTTAAAACCCTACTCCTGCTTGATTAATATTGATGATATGGGTAGTACAAGAGTAGATCTACCACGAGATCAAGGAGGCTAAACCCTAAAAGCTAGCCTATGGTATGATTGTTGTATGATGGAGTTGTCCTACGGACTAGAACCCTCCGGTTTATATAGACACCGGATAGGGTTAGGGTTACACAAAGTTGGTTACAATGGTAGGAGATCTTGAATATCCGCATCGCCAAGCTTGCCTTCCACGCCAAGAAAAGTCCCATCCGGACACGGGACGAAGTCTTCAATCTTGTATCTTCATAGTCCAGGAGTTCGGCTGACGGTATAGTCTGGCTACCCGAACACCCCCAAATCCAGGACTCCCTTAGTAGCCCCTGAACCAGGCTTCAATGACGACGAGTCCGGCACACAGATTGTCTTCGGCATTGCAAGGCGGGTTCCTCCTCCAAGTTCCTCAAGAAGATTTTAAACACCAAGGATAGTGTCCGGCTCTGCAAAATAAGTTTCCACATATTGCCATAGAGAGAATAATATTAACACAAATCTAACCTGCTGACGTATTCCGCAGCGTGACATCACACTACGACCAAGTCCTTTACTCGAATCGTTTTTACTTTTCCACCTCAGCACGTTTTGCGAGGCGGTTTCCTTGGCACGTCTTGTCAAAGCAGAGATCGTGTCCCCCCTTTACGGGATTCTTATCAATACGGACATGGGTAACCCAACCGCGCCATTTATCACGGCGCTTGGGAGGCAAGCGAGTTTTACTAGGCTGGTGGGGACGTACAGCCGCATCCGCCCATATAAGGGGATAAGGATCCACCTTTTTACCTACGCCTTCTTCCTCCTTTGCCTATCCATCTTCCGCACACTCGAGCTCCAGCGCCCAAGCCCGCACTTCCCACCTCAACCTTCTCCAACAATGTTCGGAGCGGGAGGCAAGTGGATGGTCTCCTCCGTCACGGAGGGCCATGTCAAAAAGCTAAGGAAGGCCGGATACTTGTCCAAGGACATCGTGCACCGGCTTCCCAAGGAGGGGCAGCTTCTCCCCACCCCAAGGCCCCATGAGAGGGTAGTATTCCTTCCCCACTTCCTCCGCGGACTGGGTTTTCCACTCCACCCATTTGTCCGGGGGCTCATGTTCTACTACGGCCTGGATTTCCACGATCTGGCCCCGAACTTTGTCCTCAACATCTCGGCGTTTATTGTCGTGTGTGAGGCTTTCCTCCGCATCCGCCCCCATTTCGGCCTCTGGCTCAAGACCTTCAACGTTAAGCCCAAGGTGGTGCGCGGCAGCCAGGCGGAGTGCGGAGGCGCCATGACGGGCAAGATGGCCAACGTCCTATGGCTCGAGGGCTCCTTCGTGGAGACCCTAAAGGGGTGGCAATCCGGGTGGTTTTACATCACCGAGCCACGCGATCCGAAATGGATCGCAGCCCCCGAGTTCCGATCCGGACCCCCCACACGGCTTATGTCCTGGAAAGAGACGGGCCTGTCATGGGGCAACGAAAAAGAGGTGACTGGACTGCAGACATGCATCTAGTCCTTGGTGAGCAAGCCGATCAAGCTTGTCCATGTAGTCCAGGTTATGCTCGTCCGCCGGATCCTCCCGTGTCAACAACGGGACTTTAATCTATGGGAGTTCGACCTGGCGCAGCACCAAACCCTTAACAGGCTCTTCGACACGACGTATGAAGATGCCTGGAAGGTGCTAACCAAAGGCGCCGAGGCTCCCGCATCCGCTTCCGAGGACCGCGGATACAGCTCGCAGCGTCACGCTGGCGAGGTAAGCTACTTTCACCTTTTACAGGATGTTAAGTTTTTTCATAGTTTGACTCTACGCGGGATCTAAACTCCCTCACCTTTGACAGGCTTGGCAGGCGAAGTCCGGATCTATTTACTGTCCGGCTCCCTTGCCCAAAGACCCAGCCCCTGCTCTCCTAGTGAAGCTGCTGGTTCCGGCGCCTTATGTGGTGCCGGAGAAGAAGGCCAAGAAGAAGAAGGCCACGGGCACTCGAAAGAGTGCCCGTAATATGGTGGTGTCGGACTCGTCATCCGACGAGTCCGAGACGCTCTCCTCCCATGAAAACGAGGAGGAGGAAGAAGAAACCTCTCCCCCTCCAGCGGGGGGAGGAAAGAAAAGGAAGGCCGCCCCAACGGGGGAGGCCGAAGGGTCCAGGAAGAGGAAGACCCCTCCGCCGGACTACTCCCTCGATGCCGAAGAGGACGAAGAGGAGTGGCCAGACAGGGCCAAGCGTTCGGCGAAATCGTAAGTTCGGATATCAGAGTAACTCATGACGTTCCTTTGTTGCATAACTTTCCCTAATGTCGAACATAATTATGCAGCCCGCCCCGGGCCGGACTCGACGAGTCGTCGAGCGGCTCCCTGGATTCATCGGACACGAACTCGGTTCCGCGCGTTGTCTCCCCCGCACTGCGGACGACGCCGAAGTGGCGTCGCGACGAGCTCCGGGGCAGGAGGAGGTGGTCCTGGAGGAGCCGCAAGGAGACCTCCCGGACCCTAGGAGTAAAGGGGACAAGACCCCCCCAGGGCTCCAAGTCCGGCTTTGAGCCAGACACCGTGCCGGAATATTCAACAGTTCCGGACCGCGGTAGGCGAACTCCTTCCAAGAGGAGCAAGCCTTCTGAGCCGGCGGCCTCCGTCCAACCGGAGGTGCCGGACAATCTGCTGGAGGTGCTTGACGGCGCCTCCGTCGACGAGGAGCACCGTACTATTATGAGTACGGTGATCCAGAAGGTTCAGTCCGCCAAGAGCGGACTGAGTGAAGCTTGCGCTAGCCTTCTAACAGGCTTCGAGGTAAGTAAAAAATATGTAAAAATATAACCGCATAGACAGTAGCCCCTGATGCTCTGTTCGGCATTCGGAAAGAAAAGCCGAATATAGGATCTATTAAGTTTCGCAGGAGTCTAACAACAAAGAGTTAATATGCGTATGCAGGCTTCGCTGCTAGCCACCGCCGCACTGAATGCGGAGGTGGGTGCCCTGAAACAGGGCATCGAGCGGACCGAGCAAGAGCTCGGCCTTGCCAAGCGGCAGCTCGAGGAGAAAGAAGGTAAGAAATACCTTACAGAAAAAGTGCCTATAAAAAGACATGATTACAAAAAATAACAGGATTGTACTGCTTATTGTAGGGGCCACGACTGAGGTGGCGACCCTCAAGCAGGCGCTGTCCGAGGCCGAAAAGAAAGTGGCCGCGGAGCGCACCGAGCGAGAGAAACTTGAGGCCCAGGTCGGCGAGGTGCAGCAAGAGCTCCAGGCTCTCATGAAAAAACATGAGAGTTTGGAGCTTGAGTCAAAGACGCAAGCGTCCGAGCTCGCGGCGGCCCTTGAGACTGCCAAGTCTGCCAAGGCCGAAGCCCAAAAGGCCCTCCAAGAGTTGGAGTAGATGAAAAAGATAGCGGCGGGTAAGGCATTCTTTATGCAAAGCAGAAGTATAAAAGTAAACTACTTGTTACTTACCCAAATCCGGAGCTCTCCAGGGGCATTCGCAGATCTTCCCCGCAGCGCATCCGACGCCGCCGCATTCTATCGAGCCGAAGAGGGCAGCTCGACGGAGAAGGTGTTCTGGTCTCGGTATGCTGAGGCCGGACACCCTGTGCCCTTGAGCGACCAGCTGAAACAGCTGGTCGAGCTCCACAAGGCGGCCGAACAGGCCATGAAGGGCTTCATAGTTAGGTTGTGGCCCGGAGAGGCCCTGCCTGGGAGCTACTTCGGGCTGGTGCGGCGGCTGGTGGAGGCCTGTCCAAGGCTCGAGGTCATCAAGCGCTCCGTCTGCATCGAAGGTGCCCGTAGGGCCCTTGCCCGTGCAAAGGTGCACTGGGGTAAGCTGGACGGTGAGAAGCCTGTGAGGGACGGGCCGCCGCCGGGGAAGGAGCATCGCAAGCCCGAGAACTACTATAAGGATGTTCTTGTGGGTGCCCGCCTTGTGGCGGATGAATGTAGCTCGTGTTTATCCTGTGCACTGAAAACTTGTTCATATGCGCTAAGCAATGCTTGTTGAATTTAAAATATTACTTTCTGTGCGGCCATTTATCAAAAAATTGAGAGATGGCCAGTCGTCGGCTTCTGCCCCCATGCCACTAGTGCCGGGTTGTTCCGGATAAACCTGAGCGCTCTTTTTCCCATAGTTGGGTCCTTCGAGGGAGGCGCTCAGCACAACGAACCAGGCAATCGGACTATAATGCTTGAACACTCTCACTTAGCCATAGAACTCTATAATTTTAAATTTCGGCGAAGCCCCTAGTTCGGAAGACCGAGTTTGGGGCGCTATCCACGCCTTGGCCGGACAAAGCCGGCTCCTCGCTCGAAGCGGCATAAGTCTTTAGGGACTCGAAAAACCTCTCGAACAGCGACCGGTCTCTCGCCTCATCATGATAGTCAGTTTTAGCTTTCTCCACTGAGGTGCTTAACCCAGCTCAACCGGGGCACAATCGCAGTGGTTCTCCTAGTGCTACCTTAGCCGATATAGCGAAACGTAAGGAACCAAAACATAGGAGCCGGGCAAACCCAACTATTGACCCAAATCATGATTCGGAGCCGATGCATATAGTGCTATAAGTTCGGGGTGCCGCATTTGTGAAAGTGTACGGACTTCTCACGCCATATTTATGGGTACTAAAGCCCCTGGCGTATTTTGCCATACCACAGTGTACGGGTGCAACATGTCATAAACATATATATGAAAAGAGGATAATGCAAAAAATAGACAGAAAGCTATGCATTGTTTATAGAAAGGCTGCTATCAGAGCAGAACGATACAAGTGGTGCGATGAGCAAAAGATATTGGACTATTTAACATGTCCTGGCCAGGGGCAGGCCGCAGAATTGTATTCAAAACAGGTATACTGCTCGTAACAGAGACCACCTGAGAGTTCCATAATGCGGCATGCCTTGTCTGCCTCCCTGGATCTTGCATCGTTTGTGCGGCAGTTGAATTGCTGAATAGGTCGTCCGAAGTATGGAGTCCTGAAAGTAAGAGAAAATAAAAAAAAGAATTCGGCAGCCCCTAGTACGTTTTAAGCCGTATTTTGGGCTTGCCGTTATTGTGCCCCTTCCCCTGCGCCCATGGTATTTCAAGAGCGTAGTTATGTACGCGAGGCACTGGTTTCGCTATGTCGCGAGGGCTGGGGTTGGGGCCGCATTGCTATGCTTGCTCAGAATGTGCCAGGCGGTCTTGTTGTAGGTTACTCCGGGCGCGCTTGGTAGTGTCTGGCTTTTTAACGGCCGGAGTGGAGATTGCCTAAGAAGGCTGCTTTCTACTTCCGCTGCGAGAGCCGCCGTGTGCTCCTCCGTACGGAGGGAGCGTTCGGTGTTTCCGTTGATCGTAATTACTCCTCGAGGGCCTGGCATCTTGAGCTTAAGATATGCGTAGTGCGGCACCGCATTGAACTTTGCAAATGTGGTTCGCCCGAGCAGGGAGTGATAGCCACTGCGAAATGGGACTAGATCGAAGATTAACTCTTCGCTTTGGAAATTGTCCGGAGATCCGAAGACCACTTCAAGTGTTACTAAGCCTGTACAGTTGGCCTCTACACCTGGTATAACGCCTTTAAAGGTCGTTTTTGTGGGCTTAATGCTCGAGGGATCTATGCCCATTTTCCGCACTGTATCCTGGTAAAGCAGGTTCAGGCTACTTCCGCCGTCCATGAGGACTCTTGTGAGATGAAATCTGTCGATAATTGGGTCGAGAACCAATGCGGCAAAGCCGCCGTGACGGATGCTAGTGGGGTGGTCCCTTCGATCAAAAGTGATCGGGCAGGAGGACCATGGGTTGAACTTTGGGGCGACTGGCTCCATCGCGTATATGTCCCGTAGCGCACGCTTCCGCTCCCTCTTGGGAATGTGGGTTGCGTATATCATGTTCATCGTCCGCACTTGTGGGGGAAAACCCTTCTGTCCACTGTTGTTCGGCGGCCTGGGCTCCTCCTCGTCATCGCTATGCAGCCCCTTGTCTTTATTTTCGGCACTTGCCTGCCTGGTTGAACACCCAACAACCCCTGTTGGTGTGATTGGCTGGCCTTTCGAGGTGCCATGTATCTGGCACAAGCGGTCGAGTATTCGGTCGAAACTAGACGGGCCCTGAGTATTCTTTTTGAATGCCTTTTTCCGCTGACCGGATTTATAGCCTCTGAATCCGACATTAATTGCCATGTCTTCGTTGCTGTCGCTGCTAACGCGGAGCTTTTGCTTATTCCGACGTGTCCTGCCACTTTTGTCCTTGGTATCCGAATTACCAGGGTTCTTTGCTAAGTTGTTACTGCGAGCTAGCCAACTGTCTTCTCCCGCGCAAAAGCGGGTCATGAGTGTCGTGAGGGCTGCCATGGACTTCGGCTTTTCCTGTCCCAGGTGCCGGGCAAGCCACTCATCGCGGATATTATGCTTGAAGGCTGCTAGGGCCTCTGCTTCCGGACAGTCAACTATCTGGTTTTTCTTTGTTAGGAACCGTGTCCAGAATTGCCTGGTCGATTCCTCTGCCTGCTGAATTATGTGGCTTAAGTCATCGGCATCCGGTGGTCGCACATAAGTGCCCTGGAAGTTGTCGAGGAATGCGGCTTCCAGGTCCTCCCAAGAACCGATTGAGTCTGCTGGCAAGCTGTTAAGCCAATGCCGGGCCGGTCCTTTAAGTTTGAGCGGGAGGTATTTGATGGCGTGTAGATCATCGTCGCGGGCCATGTGGATATGAAGGAGATAATCCTCAATCCATACCGCAGGATCTGTTGTGCCATCATATGATTCGATGTTTACGGGTTTGAAACCCTCTAGGATTTTATGATCCATTACTTCATCTGTGAAGCATAGTGGGTGTGCGGCGCCTCTATACTGGGCTATATCACGACGCAGCTCGAAGGAGCTATGTCTGTTGTGTTCGGCCCGGCCGGATTTGTTGTATCCGGAATGGAGATCACCGTCACGTGTCGTGGGGCGCCTGCGCGATCCATAGATCGATCTTGTTTGCCTTGCCTTGTCCTCCAGTACATCTCGCAGGTCTGGCGCATTTTCCCGTGCCTTAGTTGAACGGCGTCGGGGCATGGCTTGGGTGGAGGGCCGAGAGGCCTCTGTGTCGCGGCAGCGAGGTGGCCGGTCGGCCATGTCGTGCGCTGGTGATGTAGGTGCTTCCTCCTCTAATCGGGGTAGCGGCCTGCGCTTTGGGTAACTCTTGGAGGGGCGTTCGAGTTCATACTCTTCGGCCGCAAGGACTTCAGTCCATCTATCAGCTAGCAAGTCTTGATCAGCTCTAAGTTGTTGCTGCTTTTTCTTGAGGCTGCTTGCCATGGCTAAAAGCCTGCGTTTGAAACGCTCTTGTTTGGCGGGGTCTGATGGTACGACGAATACGTCATCGTCGAGGCTTGCCTCGTCTTCGGAGGGAAGCATATAGTTATCATCCTCGACCTCTCGGTCCACCGCTCTCTCATGAGGGCTGGCTTCTCCATCTTCCTGTGCCGAATCTTGCTGGAGGGGCTGTTCTTCGGCGCTATCCGGGGTAGTATTATCTCCCGTGTCGGAATCACCGTTTTTGCTTTGGCGGGATTTAGAGCGGCGCCGCTGACGCCGGCGCTTTGGCTGTTTCTTGGAGGTGTCATCCCCCGCTGTTCCATCGCCATCTCCATCTTTTGGAGTATCCACCATGTATATGTCATATGACGAGGTGGCCTTCCAGTGCCCTACAGGTGCTGGTTCTTGTTCGTCTCCTGCATCGTCGTCCATACCGTCGATGTCTTCGGAGTCGAAGTCAAGCATGTCAGTTAAATCGTCGACAGCGGCTACAAAGTGGGTGGTAGGTGGGCTTTGAATTTCTTCATCGTCCGCATCCCATCCTTGCTGACCGTAGTCCGGCCATGTCTCTCATGATAAAGAGAGAGACTTTAGTGAGTTCAGGATGTCACCGAAGGGCGAGTGCTGAAAGATGTCTGCTGCGGTGAACTCCATTATCGGCGCCCAATCGGATTCGATCGGCAGGGGCGCGGGGGGCTTGGAGTTCGGGGAGGAATCCGGCTCCTCGGAGTCACGGGCCGTGCGGAACACGGGGATGATGTTCGGCTCGACCGCCTTTGAGATCGTAGCCCCCGAGGTGACGTCCAACCGCTCATCCTCGATTGGCGCAATAGCCTCCGAATTAAGGGTAGGAACCGGTGCGTGTGCGGCCCCCAGGGCACTGATCGGCGGCAGAGCTAGATCATGCCTCTCGAAACAGTGCGGCGCGCTTGGCTGTGGCTCGAATCCGTCGAAGATCAAATCTCCGCGGATGTCTGCCGTGTAGTTTAAGCTTCCAAACCTGACCTGATGGCCAGGGGTGTAGATTTCGATTTGCTCCAGGTGGCCAAGCGAATTGGCCCGCAGTGCGAAGCCGTCGAAGACGAAGATCTGTCCGGGGAGAAAAGTCTCACCCTGCACCACATCGTCGTTGATGATCGAAGGAGCCATTGAGCCCAAAAGTGACGACACAGAGGAACTCTCAATGAAAGCACCAATGTCGGTGTCAAAACCGGCGGATCTCGGGTAGGGGGTCCCGAACTGTGCGTCTAGGCCGGATGGTAACAGGAGACAAGGGACACGATGTTTTTACCCAGGTTCGGGCCCTCTCGATGGAGGTAAAACCCTACTCATGCTTGATTAATATTGATGATATGGGTAGTACAAGAGTAGATCTACCACGAGATCTAGGAGGCTAAACCCTAAAAGCTAGCCTATGGTATGATTGTTGTATGATGGAGTTGTCCTACGGACTAGAACCCTCCGGTTTATATAGACACCGGATATGGTTAGGGTTACACAAAGTCGGTTACAATGGTAGGAGATCTTGAATATCCGCATCGCCAAGCTTGCCTTCCACGCCAAGGAAAGTCCCATCCGGACACGGGACGAAGTCTTCAATCTTGTATCTTCATAGTTCAGGAGTCCGGCTGAAGGTATAGTCCGGCTACCCGAACACCCCCAAATCCAGGACTCCCTCATGACTCAATAATATGCAGGGACGGATATTCTTGGTCTCAAGCGCACTACACAGTTCTACAGAACTCTACCTTGCTGACCCCGTATGTCGATGAACACAAGAACAGTCTGCGCTCCAAACACCCGGAGCAGTGCGACGACTGGATTACATGTGAACACATTAGGACTTTCAGCAGTTGGTTGGAATCACGTCTCAGAGGTGACAACACTGTTTGTGATGAGTTGTACTTGTTGTCCTGTGGACCATCTTTGACTGTATTGATTTACAAAGGATACCAGATAAATGGGATACATTTTACACGATTGACCAAGATCAAAAGAGCACCAATCAAAACAACGGTGTCCGCTTTGATGCAACAACCGAGAAGGGAAAGGACACATATTATGGTTACATAGTGGACATATGGGAACTTGACTACGGACAAGATTTTAAGGTCCCTTTGTTTAAGTGCAAATGGGTCAATCTGTCAAGAGGCGGGGTACATGTAGACCCACAGTACGGAATGACAATAGTGGATCTGAAAAATCTTGGGTACACCGACGAACCGTTCGTCCTAGCCAATGATGTGGCACAGGTTATCTATGTGAAGGACATGTCTACCAGACCGAGAAAAAGAAAAGATAAGGAAGCGAATACATCATACGATGAGCCAAAGCGCCACATAGTTCTTTCAGGAAAAAGGGACATCCTGGGAGTGGAGGGCAAGACGGACATGTCTGAAGATTATGAAAAGTTTCATGAAATTCCTCCCTTCAATATCAAGGCTGACCCAAGCATCCTGATAAACGATGAAGATAATCCATGGTTACGGTGCAATAAGCAAATGACACAAGCGAAGAAAAAGTGAAGACTTTCTCCCGCAACTATTATGATGATACCATGCCAAATTTGTAACAGACGAGTATGCTATGCCAACTTTTTCAGAGTTCATTTGAAAACTACGAATTTAGGTCGAATTTTCTCTATAGGTGCATCTATGTTCATTTTTTAGTAAAGTTAATCACAAACTTGTGATTCACACAAATTTCAAAGAATTCAAATTTTAACTATTCAAATTTGAAAACTAATGGCACTAACAGAAAGTTTATAATTTTTCTAAAACTAATGGCACTAACAGAAAGTTTATAATTTTGCTGACCTAAAAGCAAAAAGAATTTAAAAAATAAAGCAAAAAACAAAAGAAAATAAATAATACAGAAAACAAAACAAAAAAACTGGAAAAAAATAAAAATAGCAACAATAAGTATTTTGTTGTAAGTAGAAACAAAATAAAATAAATAAAGCAACAAAGAAAACAAAAAAACTAAAAAAGTGTTTTCAAATTTGAAAACTAATGGCACTAACAGAAAGTTTATAATTTTTCTAAACCTAAAAGCAAAAAGAATTAAAAAATAAAGCAAAAAACAAAAGGAAATAAATAATGCAGAAAACGAATGTCAGGACCCCGATCCTAAGCCACATCGATCCAGCGTGTAACACATCATATCACTTTGCGGCCTCACGCACGGTACTCCCACGGGTGCCACCTTACCTGGCCCGGGACCGTTTGCGCCTTTTGGCTCACGTATATGATAGTGTCGCTAGCATCCATATGACAGAGAACCCGGGCCGACATGGCTAGTCGTGAACCCAAAGCGGCGCTAGCCTATGAGGACAGGCATACATGAATCACATCGAACATGTCGGTCATCAACGTATTTATTCGGGCTGTAGCACTGGGCTAACAGGACTCCGGTAACCCGGGCTGTAGCAGGCTAGGCAGGACTCCGAATAATAGCGCGTGACATTTCCCCGAAGGGACAGACATAGGATCGACGTGAAACACATGCCGGCCAGTCAAGTGTCCAAGCAGTAGTGCTGGGCTAGCAGGACTCCGGTGAACCGGGCTGTAGCGGACTACTATCGCTCAGAAGCACAAGACTTACATTTCCCCATATGAAAGGCTGCCAAGGATAAACAACTAGATAGTCGGATCCTACTCATACCAAGCATTTCAATCATACACACAATATGCCCGATATGAGTAAATACAACATGGCATCACAACAGTACTCTACGACTCAAGTACTTTATTTAGAAGGCTCCGAGGAGCCATACATATCATCCATACAGATAGGGTCACATGACCCAACACTCAAGTCATACAAACATATAAGCACATGCGGAAGCTAAGTAGTCTGAGTACAGACACTAGAAAGAAAGAAGGCTTGACAAAGCCTGTCTATCTACAACGACCCTTCACAAGTCTTGGATCACCACCTGGTGATAAGTCACTCGTCAACGTCGAGGTCTACATAGAACCCACCAGAGGGGTTGGTGCAGTCGTCTGAAAAACATGATTAAAGCAACATGAGTACAGAAGTACTCAGCAAGTCTTACAACAGGAACCTATCATACATGCACATTCTCAAGAAGGTAGTGGGGTTATTGCAGCAAGCCAGCTTTGACTCTTGGCTAAGCTATCCTACGATATACACCACTTGTAAATCATTTGTCGCACACGAGTCCACTATCACCATCACAATACTCCACCGTGGATCCTCTCTCGCCATCCTACGAGAGGGCCATCCGCGGTACTCACACTTATCTTGAGATTTTTAGTAGTATCCATTTAACTTATCTATGAACTGTATAGGTGACCAAGTAGTCCTTTACCGCGGACGCGGCTATTCGAATAGATTTATACCCTGCAGGGGTGTACTTCTTCACACACGCTCTCACCACTTATCGCCGTTTACACGACATGTACTCGGCAACCTTCAAGCGGAAGCCCAGCGAGGGTGTCGGCCACGGCCTACCTAAACACTCAAGTCTCTAGTCCAGGTTTATCGCCTATTCGGGTTCCATCCGCAGGGAGTCCGGCCGAGGTTTCCACTAACGGCCCCGAACGATGTGAACAGGGTTCCCGAGACACCAAACGGGCGAGTCGGTACACCGTGCCACGTGCCTACCGCAACACAGCCCACCCCGATGGTCAGCGCCGCGTGCGGCCCCCAGCATGCTACAAACACCAGAAACTACTTTGCAACTCCTGGACAGAGGACAAGCGTGATCAAGAAGCCGAGAGGGTCCATTGGTTTCGGGCCCAATGCGTGGTAGTAGCTGAGTCTTAAATCACACACACAGATCTCAGTTCTTAAGAACGGCTTCAATGAAACAACCCACCATGTACTCCTACATGGCCTTCCATCGATTCCTTTACCAAATCGTGTTCAACACTTCCACGCTATTGACAACGGTACAACCTTTCACTCTGGATCATCATCCCGATGAGCCAGACCTGACACAACTCTGAGCATAGCAAGCATAGCATGGTAGGAACACACACACACATGTATTGGCTCAAACAACTCCTACACATGCTAGTGGGTTCCATCTAGTTACTGTGGCAATGACAGGTCATGCAAAGGAAGTGGGTTCAACTACCGCAACACACAGCAGTTTGAAACGCGTTGTCTTAATGCAGTAAACAAGGGTAGAAGCGAGAACATGGGTTTGTATCGGAATGATCAACGAGTTGCTTGCCTGATGGAGTGGTCGTGGGATACTGCCCTTCAGTTGGATACTCGGAGATATCCTCGGAGGCAGAACCTACCACGATGAACACATCGGAACACAATCAATACATGGCGATATGCAACAACATGATTCATGCTATGACATGGCAATATGAATGTGTCCTGACCTAGTGCAAGTTAAACCAGAAGGGAATGAACCCATTTGAACCAAAGATTCAAATGGAAACTCATTTATTAAGATCATATTAGTGTATCATCTTGTAGTGCCTGAACAGTGGGTTTAACTTGGTTTTTCATGCATGAAACTGGTACAGATGGATAGCTTGCATTTTTCTGATGATTTTTCATATATAACTTATTTCAAACTGAGCTACGGTTGAATTGATATGAATTTTAGAAGTTTATATCATTTTCTGGAATTTCCTGTTTAAAATTAAATCCAGAAAATAAATAATTGCGTCAGCAAGTCAACAGCGCTGACTAGTCAACCTGACATGTGGGGGCCACACGTCAGTGACACAGAGGCTAAACCCGGTCAAACCCGCGCTGACCGGGGTTTGACTTGGCCCTGGGGCCCACGGTCAGTGGCTTAGGGGGGGTTTAGGTTGCGGGATTAGGCGCTAATGACGCCACGTCGGCCTCGCCGGAGTTTCGCCGGCGACGACCTCGAGCCGCGGCGGTTCTTCACCGGAGTTGCACTACAGGCGGCGAATGGACGCGCGGAGACCACCGGGGCGTAGCCCGTCGTCGTCCGCATCCAGCAGGGCAGGTGGAAGGCTGCGGGGGCGCTGGAGCTCGCCGGAGCGAAGCTCAGGGCGGCGGCCGGAGTCGGCCTTGAGCGGGCGCAGCGCTGCGGGGCACGGGAAGGCAGGGGAGGAGGGGGAATCGACGCAGAGGCTCACAGCGGGCTCGTTGGCGTTGACGACGAGCTCGGGAACAACCGGACGGCGACGTGCGGGCGGGGACGATCTGCGGCGGCCGGCGACGAGGAAGACGACGGGTGCGACTCCACGGGGCGTCCGGCGTCTTGTGTCGTGACGCAGAGGACGAGGGGGTCGTGGCGGAGCTTTCGGGCGCAGAGAGAGGTCGAGGGGGAGGCGGTGGCTACAGCTACGACGAGCAGCGGCGACGGTGGCGCTCGGCGTTCGCGGGAGAGGGCGACATCCAGGGAGGAGGGAGAGTGAGAGAGAGGACGAGGGGGTCGGGGCGGCGCGTGGTGTCGTCCGAAGACCAGAGCGAGGAGGGGAGGGGCAGGCAGGCAGCTGCCGTGGCGCGCATGCGCGCGGCGTGCGGCGACCACGCGCCCGGCGTCCTCCTGGCGCGGTGGAGACGACGACTGGCGCTGGCCAGTCGGCTGGGCCGGCCTGTTGGCCACTGGGCCAGGCCAGGGAGGTAAGTGCAGGTAAGTTTTCCCATTTATTTCCCTTTTCTATTTTTCTGTAACTTTGTGGACTTATTAAAAATACTCAGACACTTCCAAAATTCACCAAACTGCATCTGGTCCTTAGTTAGAATATTTCCAGCCAGGAACATTTTAGTTTGGAGATATTTGAGCATTTGAAATATTTTATAAATTTTAAATGCCCAAATTCAAATACTAATGCATTAATTCAATGACCTTCTGTTGACCTAGAAAAATATGCACCATTTTTGCCAGAGGTTTCAACCCAAGACAAAGAGGGTGAACATTTTAGAAGGGCATTTCAGGTTCATTGAAAATATTTTTAGTAAACCCTAGTTGATTTCAGGAGGGGTGCTGGGGGTTCTGGCTTCCCCATTTCAAATTTCTGTCAAAAGTAAACATGATGCACACTCTAATGCATGAGCTAGGTGGGATGTGACAACAAAACAAAAAAACTGGAAAAAAAAATAGGGCTCGCCCCTGGCCCATGACCATTAGTCCCGGTTTGTGCCACAAAGCAGGACTAAAGGGTTGGCCCTCGTTGCACCCAGAGTTTAGTCCCACCTCGCCAACCGAAGGGCGCCCACACCTGTTTATAAGCCCGTCCCTCTCTGCATTGTTGAGCTCCTCTCAAAGTGAAAATAGATGCCCCTATA
Source organism: Aegilops umbellulata (assembly GCA_032464435.1). Classification (NCBI taxonomy): domain Eukaryota; kingdom Viridiplantae; phylum Streptophyta; class Magnoliopsida; order Poales; family Poaceae; genus Aegilops; species Aegilops umbellulata. The sequence continues at coordinate 326,429,794 of CP136056.1, read as the reverse complement.
CAAGAAATTGGACCTAAATTCATCTATGTTCACTAAAAGAAAAGTTTATAATTTTTGTGACCTAAAAGAAAAAAGAAATCACTAAAAAATTATAAGTATTTAGTTATAAGTAGAAATGAAAAAATAAATAGCAAAAAATAAAAAAAATCCTATAATATTTGTTATGACTAACTAAAATTACCAAATTGAGTATAATGATAAAACACAGTAATATTAAGTAGTAGGAAAAAGAATGACTCAAAAATCATTTTTTATAGTAAAGTTATTCATAAACTAGTGATTCACACAAATTTTAAAAAATTCAAATTTAAACTATTCTAATTTTAAAACTAATGGCACTAACAGAAAGTTTATAATTTTTGTGACCTAAAATAAAAAAGATATCACTACAAAACTATAAGTATTTAGTTCTAAGTAGAAATGAAAAAAATAGCAAAGAAAAAAATGCCACCTACTGGACCACTACGGCCTGAATACGACTAGAAACCCAACCATGGGCCAGGATTCAGGCCCGCAGCAGGCCCATTAGGCCCACAGGCATTGCAGTGACCCGAAAGCCTGCAGTTGAGAGGAGCTCAAGAGGGTGGGCGCAGCAGCGCTTATAAACCACTCCCGAGCCCTCTCAACTAGCGAGGTGGGACTAAACTTTTGGGCGCGGGGCAGCACAAGGCCATTGGTCCCGGTTGGTGGGACGAACCGGGACCAAAGGGTGGCATTGGTCCCGGTTCGTGGCACAAACCGGGACCAATGCCCCCCTTTAGTCCCGGTTGGTGCCACCAACCGAGACCAAAGGCCGCCGCTTCCCGCCCTTTGGGCTGCTGAAAAGAGGCCTTTGGTCCCGGTTGCACGCACGAACCTGGACCAATGGCTTTGCTATATAAGCAAAGACTTAGGAAATTTTCACATTTCCCTCGCAGTTGCCCCCGACGACGCCGAGCACATCGACGCCGCCAGACTGCCCCGACGCCGCCCCCCGCCCGCGCCCGTCGTCGCCATCGCCCGGGCCCTCGCCGGCCGTCGCCCGCGCCCTCGCCCGACGCCGTCGCCCGCACCCGCGCCCTCACCGCGTGTCGCCGTCCCCTACCCCAACGCGCGCCGCCCCTGCCCCGTCGCTGTCGCCGTGCCGCCGTCCCCTGCCCCGACGCGTCGCCGCCTCTCTGAGCACCGCGCGTCTGCCGCCACCGCCGCCGCCGTGCAATTTTTTTAATTATATACATGCTATTTTTTACATGTTTTTACATTTTCATATATATATATATATATATATATATATATATATGTATGTATGTATGTATTTTTTAGATATATGTATTTTTTATGTATGTTCATATATGTATGTATGTATTTTTTACTTGTTTTTTGTATGTATGTATGTATGTATTTTTTTTCAATTGTAATGATGTTTTAAAAATACATATATGCAAAAGTTAGATTTTTAATTAGAAAAGTTTTATCTATATATATTCTCTGATTTAGTACATTTTACGTTAGTTTTATATATTTAGGAAGAAGGAATAGAAGGAAGAAGAAGGAAGAAAAGGTTTTATATATGCAAAAGTTACATTTTTAAAAAAGTTTTATATATCTAGCTAAAGGAAGAAGAAGAAAAAGAATGAGAGGAAAAAGGAAAATAAGAAGATGAAGAAAGGAGAAGAAGAGGAGAAAGAAGAGGAAAAAAGAAGAAAAAGAAGAGGAGAAGAAGAAAGGAATAGAGGAGAAGAAGAAAAAATAGAAATTTCTATTTTTTTTTCTTCTTCTCCTCTATTCCTTTCTTCATCTCCTCTTTTTTCTTCTTCTTTTTTTCTTCGATCTTCTCCTCTATTCCTTTCTTCTTCTCCTCTATTCCCTCTCCCGATAACTTCAACACGAGGGGGGTCGATATACCCCTCGGATAACTTCGACATGAGGGGCGGTCGATATATATACCACCTCTCGACTGTGATAACTTATACCGCGGGAGCACCCCCCCCGACCCTCTCACTCGACCAAAACTCTCGAGGACACCCAAACCCTAGAAAAAAATGATGTCGGTCTCCTACCCCCTCCCGCCGTGCCCCTACCCGACAAGCTCTCTCGAGGCCACCCCAAACCCTTGAAGCATTGTCGAGGCCACCCCAAACCCTAGAGAAGCAGCGTCAAGGCCACTAATTAATATATATGATTCCTTACTATGATTAGCTAGCTAGTTCTACGTTTGCCACTAATATATCCATCTGTCATGTTTGAATAATAATTGCCATGTTGTAAATATTTGTAGAAACTATGGACACCGCCCGAGACGAAGCAAAAGAAGCGTTGTTGAGGGACATAATCGCAGAAGGAAGTGATGCCGTCTCGTTGTTTCTCAACGACACCGATGGTCTGGAAGGAGAGGGTGAAGAAGCTGGCTCGGGTGACCTGATGCCGGTGCAAGAAGGAGAATGTGAGGATGGCTCCAGTGAGTGAATGCCGGTGCAAGAAGGAGACCGCGATGACGGCTCCGGTGACCGAACCGAGTCCGGCCAGGTATATATATTAGTTAAGCCTGTGCTGACTAGCTAATTGATGCATTCATTGTTTTGGTATGTACACATATTAATTAAGTCTTTGTTCTTTTTTCTAGCCCTCCGGATCGAGCACAACTGAGGTAAAGAGACGAGGCCCGAAGAAAAAGTTGAGCTCGGATGAAAGGTTTGAGATCATAGCAATCGCGCCCGACGGCCAACCGATTGAACCCATCCGAACAAAGAACGCATTTGTTGCTCAGTGCGGGGTTCTGGTTAGGGACAAGATCCCGATCAGCATCCAACAATGGTTAAAGCTGGCTACAGAAGACCCTGAGGTGTCTTACGTTAATGATATGCAAAAAAATGATCTTTGGACTAAGCTGAAGTCAAATTTCACCCTACCGCCAGAGGATGATCCGGAGAAGCCAGTTAAAGAGCAATTAATCAAGTATTTTGCTCTTAAGAGGATGGCAGACCTATTCAGGAGGTGGAAGAAAGAGCTGAATAGGTTTGTCGATAAAAAAGAGACACCGGAATTCAAGGGCAGATATGAGAAGATCAGAGATCACTGGCCCGCATTTGTGGCCCACAAGACATCGGAAAAGAGTAAGAAGATGTCGGCGACAAACAAGACAAATGCTGCGAAGAAGAAGCATCACCATCGCACGGGGTCAGGTGGCTACCTCGTAGCCCGGCCTAAGTGGGCCAAGGCTGAGAATGATCTGGTTGAAAAAGGGATCGAACCAGAGACAATGAACTGGCCAGACCGTTGCCGGACTTGGTTCTTCGGGGCTGGCGGAACCTTGGACCCTGTAACAAGGAAGTGCATTTGGACGGACGAGCAACTTGACATACCCTTGAAGAAGCTTCGGTACTATATCGATGCAGCGCAGAAAGGGACGTTCCTTCCAGACAGAGAGAATGACGAGCTCACAAAGGCCCTCGGAAATCCTGAGCACCCTGGACGGACACGAGGCACGCCAGGCTCCATTCCGTGGAAGGCTGGGTTTCCGGACGCAGGCGGTTACAAAAGCCACGAGAGGAGGAAAAAAGTGCAGCAGACCGAACTGCAGGCGCTGCACGCAAGGGTACAAGCGATAGAGCAACGAGAAGCAAATCACAGCAAACGAACTGCCGAAGCTTCCCCCGAAGCTACCCAGCCATCTCAGCAGAGAAGCAGCGTGGCTTCCACCGAGCTGCTTCAGCCACAGCATGTTGAAAGAACATGCGGTGCCCCCATGTTTGGTTTTGGTAATTGATGACAATCTCTATGGACTAATGGTTGCCTTGAGTTATATTTGAAGGTTTTGTCCATAGGCTTTTCTTGGAGTACATGTGTTGGTTTCAAGGAGAGTTTGTGTTGACCAAGGTGCTATTAAGGAATTATCCAAAGATTGGTCATGTGAGAGTTGAGCTTATTGCAAGCATGTCTGGAAGAAGAAGATTCAATGTTGGTCAAGACTAAGTCAAGAGTGAATCAAGTTGATCAACTCACAAAGCGTAGAAGATGTACCAAGAGGGATCAAGTGATCCCATGGCATGCTAAGCATTGTCCATTGTGCTTTGTGTACTAACCCATGGTCTATGTGAGAATTCTATGTGGGGTTAGGTACGTGCTCATGGGCTTGCGTCAAGAGGAAGATATCACTCAACCCATGGAGAGGATGACATCAAGTGGTGATCGTCATCAAGATTGTCGTGTGCAAGTTCAAGTGGAGCATCACGAAGATATCAAGTGCTTGAAGCTTGCCAACCGTTGTGGTGTCAATGGACTTGTGAAGATGTGCCGAAGAGTGGCTCACCCATAGTGGAGTATGGGGGAGCAATCATCTAGTCTCCATCGACCCAACGCAATCAAGAAAGGTGGTTCATCTTGAGGAGGACAAGATCGTCATCATCTAGCTCAAGTGGATCATGTGCAAGGCAAAGGTTTTCCCTTGATAGGTTTTCTATTTTACCGGTCTCATGGTGGTAGTTGGGAGACCGGGTTATAGGATCGATAGTCGTACTATCAAGGGGGGCTCTCAAGTGAGTAGCTTGATCGTATCGTTCGTCGAGAGCTCAAACCATTGCATCCTTGCGCATGTTTTTTGGTTGTTGTTTGGTCCTCTTTGTGAGTCTTAGAGCTTATGGTCATCTTGATGACAAGCTTGAGTTCATGGAAAACGGAGTTCGCATGCATCTTCAATGATGTTTTCGGTGTTGGAGGTTTTACCGGTCTTTTCTGAGGAAGGGTTCTCACCATTTTCTTTTGGGCCTTTTCTCACTTGCTTCTTATTGATATTTCTATCAAGATTGTGTTAGCCCTTGTCGCTAGCTTTCCAACAAACTTGGTTTCATCGAATTCGGAGTCCGTTTGTAAAAGTTGTGGCAGTTTTGGTGTTCTGAAAAGGCTGCAGCGGTACTACCGCGAATGGAGCGGATGTAATTTTTTACTGCCGCTCCAGAGCGGTACTACCGCGGCTCCTTCAGCGGTAGTACCGCTCCGGACCAAAAAACTCGTCCCAAGTCCTGCGGAAGTAGGCACGAAAGTATTTCTTTTGTACCGCTCGCAAGCAGTAGTACCGCTACCATTTGCGGTAGTACCGTGAGGTCTAGCGGTAGTACCGTGAGGACGAGCGGTAGTACCGCTCGGTGCGGGTTGTGAGCATAACGGTTGGTTTTTTCCCCTCCTATAAAAGGGGGTCTTCTTCCCCATTGAACCTTATCTCTTTAGCTCGTGTTCTTCCCCCATTGTTGACCTTCTTCGAGCTTGCTAACTCTCAATCCCTCCAATGATTCTTGCTAGTTCTTGAGGGAAAAGAGAGAGGAGATCTAGATCCACGTTTCCACCAATCACTTTCTCCTCTAAGTGAGGGGAACCCCTTGGATCTAGATCTTGGAGTTCTTCGTGTTCTTCTTTCGTTCTTCCTCTCTTTTTCCTCCCTAGCATTAGTTGCTTTGGTGGGATTTGGGAGAGAAGGACTTGGGCACTCCGTGTGCCCTTGCCATTGCATTTGGTGCATCAGTTTGAGTTCTGCACGGTGATACGTGGAAGTGAAGTTTGAGAAGCTTATTACTCTTGGGTGTTTGGGCACCCTAGAGCTTGTTCCTCTTGGGTGCTTGGGCGCCCTAGACGGTTGGTGGTGTTCGGAGCTCAATCATTGTGGTGTAAAGCTCCGGGCAAGCGTCGGGGTCTCCAATTAGGTTGTGGAGATCGCCCCGAGCAATTTGACGGGTACCGGTGACCGCCCCCAAGGGTTGCCAAAGTGTACGGGTTCGATGACCGCCCCCAAGGGTTGCCAAAGTGTACGGGTTCGGTGACCGCCCCCAAGGGTTGCCATTTGTACGGGTTCGGTGACCGCCCTCAAGGGTCCCTTAGTGGAATCACGGTATCTTGCATTGTGCGAGGGCGTGAGGAGATTACGGTGGCCGTAGTGGCTTCTTGGGGAGCATTGTGCCTCCACACCGCTCCAAACGGAGATTAGCATCCGCAAGGGTGTGAACTTCGGGATACATCGTTGTCTTCGCATGCCTCGGTTATCTCTTACCCGAGCCCTTTACTTATGCACTTTACTTTGTGATAGCCATATTGTTTCTTGTCATATATCTTGCTATCACCAAAGTAGTTTTTCTTGCTTAGCATAAGTTGTTGGTGCACATAGGTGAGCCTAGTTGTTGTAGGTTTTGTGCTTGACAAATTAACCGCTAGGTTTATTCCGCATTTGTTCAAGCCTCAACCGTAATTATTTTAAAGCGCCTATTCACCCCCCCCCCCTCTAGGCGACATCCACGATCTTTTAATTGGTATTAGAGCCTCGTCTATCTTTGTTAGGCTTAACCGCCTAGAGAGTAAAGATGTCGACTAGGGGATTAGGATTCTCTCACACTCTTAGTTTCGATGGCACAAATTTTGATGGTTGGGTAATTCGCATGCTTAATCTCTTTAGAGTCATGGACCCAAATTTAGAGCAAATTGTAGATATGGGTTTTTCTCCTCCAAAGTATCCCCAAAGATTATCTTTAGAGGATGAGAAAAACTCTTATCTCAATGCTCAAGCTTCTAATGTGCTTTTCGATGCTTTGAGCAATGTAGTTATATTTCAACTCATGCCTTTCCGGGATGCTCATGAGTTGTGGACAAAGCTTCAAGATAAATATGGCGTGTCCAAGATTTGTGGGGATGATTGGTCTCCCTCCACCTTCGGCCGTGTTGCCTTCTCAACTTCTTCTACTTCACCTACATGTGGTTTGCCACAAGGTAATGACATGGTGAGTAGTGGTGTTCATTGCAATGATGATAGTGGGCTTAGTTTTGATAATCCTTCATCACTTTCTTATTGCGATGCTTCATCTTTGGACTCTAGCACTTCGAGCACTCCAAATGTTTCACATGCTTGTGTTGATAGTCCTTGCATATCATGTACAAATTGCTTGACTAAATCTCATGATGATATGCTTGCTATGCCTTGTTGCCGTGATAAAAATGCATGTATTTCCTCGAGTTGTTGTGCTAACAATGTAGAGGAAACCCAACACTTCATGGAACAAGATGTGGTCTTGAATGGTGCTTCAAGGGATCCCACATCATCATCTATTGCTTTTTGCCTTATGGCCAAGGCTTCAAAGGTATCTCCCACTTTGAATCCCAATATATCTTGTGATAATATTGATGATGGCAAGAGTGATGATGATGTCGATTATGATGAAGAGAATGATGATGTTGCCTCCTTAAAAGTTAAGGGGGAAATGATTTTTAAAGCTCTTCTTAAGAATAAAATTGCTCGTTCCAACTTCATGGAAATCATGTCTATTGCTATTGAGGGCAAGAAATATATTGATGAGTTGGAATCTCGTCTTGAGGAGCATGAGGTCACCATTGATAAAATGGAAGGTCATGAGCGTGATTACGCTAATGAGATTGCAGACCTCTCTCAAGCTCTTGAACTTGAACAAACCACCAAGGAATCTCTTGAGGAGACTTTTGCTCTAGAGTTATCTAGAGTGAAGGAATCTCATGATAGAGCTCTTGAGGTGGCCAATGTTTTTGAAACTAAAAATGCTAAGCTTGAAGTTGCTCATGCTAGACTCCTTGAGGATTTTGAGCACCTCGAAAATGGCTCAAGGGTCATCAAGGGTGAGCTCATCAAACTCACCGAGTCTCATGCTCAACTTGAAGCTTCTTATTTAAAAGAGCTTGCCAAGTTGCCTTCTCCTTTTATCGTTAATGATGATGTTTGTGCTACTAACTCTATTTCTTGTGAAGCATCCATTTTAAAGGAGAACGTTGAGCTACGGGCTCAACTTGAGTTGCTATCTAGCAATTATGGGAAATTGGAAGAAAGCCATGAAAAGCTCTCAAGCTCTCATGATGATCTTCTAGTATCCCATAATGTGCTAAAGATAGCTCATGAGGCCATGATTGCTAAGGTAACATCTAGTGAGCCTCATGTGGACACTAGCACTACTTTTAGTCAAAATGCTATATTGCCTTGTGCTAGTCCTCGCGGTTCATCCATGCATAACGTTGGTACATCTTGTGATGAATTGCTTTCCTTGCCTTGTTGCTCTAACGATGAAGCTTATACTTCCTCTAGTGCTTGTGTTGAGACTAACCATGTAGAGGAAATCAAAGAGCTCAAGGCCCAAGTCACTTCTTTGAAGAAAGATTTGGAAAAGTGTCATGAAGGGAAGGCCACACTCAACAATATCTTGAGTGTACAAAAATCCCCCAATGACAAAGGTGGACTTGGATTCAACTCCAATAAGAAGAAGAAGTCCAAGAGCAACAACAAGAAGGGCCAAAAACAAGTCAAGAGTTCGGCCAAGATTATTTGCTTTAAGTGCAAAATTGAAGGGCATCATGTTAGATCTTGCCCATTGAAGAATAAGGCCATTAGTGACAAGCAACAAGGGAATCGGCTACAAGTGCATTCTCATGCTCAACCTCAAGTTGAAGAAAGGCCTCTTCCCAAGAAGACTCAAGCTAATGCTTCTCAAGTTGAGAAATCAAGTGAGAAGAAAGTGAAGAGTAGACGTTGCTACCTATGTCGTGAGAAAGGTCACCTCGCTTCTTCATGCACAAGTGGTAACTTATCCAACCCAATTATTATTGATGATGTCTATTCTCTTGGGAAAGATAAGGTTGGCAATGTGGTTGCCAAGTTTGTTGGTACTCAAAGTGGTTTGAAGCAAAGAACCATTTGGGTAGCCAAGCCTATTGTGACTAACCTCTTAGGACCCAACTTGGTTGGGGACCAACTAGCTCATACTTGATCAATAGGTGTTGATGGAGGGCATTGGAGACTTGGCTACTTTATGAAGAATTAAGGGGACTTCATCATTCTAATTTTCTCAAGCCAAGTCATTCGGATTATCAAGTTTCTATCTTATATCCAATGTTCCTCCTTGCGGTAACTCGTGCTTAAAGTGTTTACATTGATAGTTACTTACCCCTTTGCATGTTTTGTTTCGTTCCTTGCATGTGTTTGTATATGTTGGGCTTCCAACTTGATTATCTTGAGCAATGGAGTATGTGTGTGTTGGTTTGCACATCATGTACGTGGTGTGTCATGCATTGCGCCTTTTGCATCTTGTTCATTTCTTAGTTGGCTCTTGTGAGAGATTAATGGAATATCCCATTATGGGGGAGTGATATGCTTTGTGCACCTCACAATCCTATATATGTGTGTTCATGACTAATACCATCTAGTATTGATATTTCAAGATTATCTAGTCGCTATGTGGTATGTCTTCTCATGAGAAATTCAAATTCTAAATTATCCATTAATTATCTCTTGTTGGATCGTTATCTTGCATCTTGTTTATCTTTAATTGGTATCACATTATGGGGGAGTAATATGCTATGTGTATATTACTGGCCTAGAAAATGTGTACATTTGAGATATTGTCACCTAGAATTGATATTGTAAATTATCTTGTTCCTAGGTGGAATGTTAGCTCTACAAGTTGCAATTTGCTTTTTGTTTGGTGTGAAGATGATGTCAGATATCCTTGCTATCTACCACCGGGAATTATTTCCAAATACTCCTTGTCTTTTGACAATTGGTACTCACTTATGTGTGGTAGAAATTATTGATCATCTTTACATTGGCCTGTGCTTTTATTTGCTTTATCTCTTGCCTAGGATTGTGTCAACTCCCATTGTATTCCATACCACTTGTGGATCTTGTTAATTTCTTGACCTTGTCTAGTGTTTTCTAGATATAGTGAAAGTGGTGATCCCACCTTGTGCATTTTGTATTCAAATGCAAATTATCTATAATGCACTAGTCTTGGGGGAGCTATCATATTCTCTATAAAACACTCATCTTGTGATCCTTATCAAGTGTGTGTTTGTGGAAGGCAAGCCATTTCTTTTTGGTACTTGTGCCATCATGAAACTTTGTAGAGGGCTTGGTTTGTTTGGAACCATTCTCTCTTTTGGGAGTTTGACATCTCTTTTTGAGTGTATCAATGGATATCTCATTCCTTGATGTATCTTTTATGGATATCCTCCAAGTGTTGATTTATTCATTTGGTATCTTTTCTTCGCTTGGTATTTCTTTGTATTTTGGTCTCGGTTCTTGAAAGTCTTGAGCATGCATATTTACTTCTTGTAGTTTCTTTGGCATGCTTTCTTTCTTTGACCCAATAGATAGGGGGAACTACACCAAGTCTCAAATTGGATGAGATGTGCATAAAATTCATTTCCTTCTCTATATGCACATATTTATGTGGAGTTTGTCCTATGTATATTGGTGTTTCTAACTCTTTGGTCCCAATGAGTTTGGGTACCATTTTGTTTGTGTTGTTGTTCTAGGAACAAGTGGAGATGCATTGGATGCTCGGCTCACTCACAAGGAAGGTGTTGTCACCATGTGCTTATTGGAGTCAAGCTAGGATGGTCAATGAACTACTTTGTACCTTCAATTGGTATCTACTACATCCTTCCAATGTTATCTCGGTAACAAGTATCTTCATATACTTCATGCACACATTTCTTGCATCAACCTTGTGTAGGTTGTATCATGGCATGTTATCCATTCTTTCTTGTGATACTTGTTTCCTTTCTCAAAGCATCCCAACAATGATGTCTTGTTGCTAGTTGTGATGTCTTTGATGTTCGTGTGGTTGGAATTCATTTATATACAATAATACCATATCTAGCCATGTGCTATGCTCTCAAGCAAATATCTTATTGGTATATGTATGACTTCCTTTTGGATATCTTGTTCCTTCATGTTGTAACTATTTCGGGTTTACATCCTTCTTTGTAGATATATATCATCATGATTTCGTCTACCTAGAACCTTATACACTTGAGAGAAATTACATCTCTAGATGATATCCTTTCTTTCATGTCCACCTTGTCTCTCTTTTGTTATTTCTTTGGTGGCTCCGTGAAAGCTTTTGCCTTGAGTGTGTGTCTTCTATCGTTGCATCTTGATGCACTCTTGTGTGGTGAAGATTATTTTCCTCATGCTTATCTTTATGAGGTTTTTGCCATCTTAATTGGTATCCCTCGTCTTGATGAGCCTTTCATCTTCTATCTTCACCGCGGGTTATCACAAGCATAGGTTCTCTATATGCTTCTTAGTAAGCTTGTGAACCCATTTGCTAGTTGTGTGTGGGAATGATAGGCCTTGCACCGTGTGCCTCATTCTTTCAAGACTTTATTAATGCTTAATGCTCTTCTATACATTAGTCTTCTCAAGTGCATTGCCTTGACTCACACACATCTTTTTGGTTGAGCCCATTCTTAAGTTGCCTCTTTCACTTGTTGCTCAACCATGTGTTTGTTACATGTACTAGGCTTAGTTTCCTATATGCTCACATGCACTTGTTGTAAGTTTCTATTGATTTTGGGGGAGTGATGATCCTATTTTTTTGCACTTGGTATCCTAATGCAAATATTCTAAGGAGTGCACAAATCATGGGGAGCTTCACTAGTGTCTTTTAGAAAGCTTCGTTGGTCTCTTGCTCTTGTCGTGAGGTTCTATTGATCTTGGGGGAGTGAAAAATCCTATTTTGTGCTCGTTGTATGCAATTGCAAAACTAAATTGTGCACAAAACAAGGGGAGCTTCTCTAGTTTCTCTAGAACACTCCTTTGCTCATATCATAATATCTTTTATTCATGTGGCATGTAGGATCTTTAGTCTAGTTGTTTCAATTGGTATCTTTTGATAGCTTGCTTCAATTGGTATTGTTTGATTGCTTGAGTGATTTTCTCTCTCTTTGTTATGCCTTTGTGGCATATCATTCTTTTGGCAATCTTTGGGCCTCAATATAGTTTGTCTTCCTCCAAGTATTTACCGTTGGAAATGTGTATTGCATTCCACTCTCAAGTTGAGAAATGCACAATTTATGGAGGAACACAAGTTATATTGGCCTTCTAAGCTTTTCGCCCATTTTGGCAATCGATGCCAATGGGGGAGAAGTTTCAGAGAGTTTTGTGGAGAAGTTTAGAGAGTCATCTCTTCTTGCTTTGGTTTTGTTCCTAAGCTTTTCCATCTCATATGCATACATTATTGTGATGCATAATTCCTCATATAAACTCTCTTGAAAGTGATTGTCATCGATTACCAAAATGGGGGAGATTGAAAGAACATGCGGTGCCCCCATGTTTGGTTTTGGTAATTGATGACAATCTCTATGGACTAATGGTTGCCTTGAGTTATATTTGAAGGTTTTGTCCATAGGCTTTTCTTGGAGTACATGTGTTGGTTTCAAGGAGAGTTTGTGTTGACCAAGGTGCTATTAAGGAATTATCCAAAGATTGGTCATGTGAGAGTTGAGCTTATTGCAAGCATGTCTGGAAGAAGAAGATTCAATGTTGGTCAAGACTAAGTCAAGAGTGAATCAAGTTGATCAACTCACAAAGCGTAGAAGATGTACCGAGAGGGATCAAGTGATCCCATGGCATGCTAAGCATTGTCCATTGTGCTTTGTGTACTAACCCATGGTCTATGTGAGAGTTCTATGTGGGGTTAGGTACGTGCTCATGGGCTTGCGTCAAGAGGAAGATATCACTCAACCCATGGAGAGGATGACATCAAGTGGTGATCGTCATCAAGATTGTCGTGTGCAAGTTCAAGTGGAGCATCACGAAGATATCAAGTGCTTTAAGCTTGCCAACCATTGTGGTTTCAATGGACTTGTGAAGATGTGCCGAAGAGTGGCTCACCCATAGTGGAGTATGGGGGAGCAATCATCTAGTCTCCATCGACCCAACGCAATCAAGAAAGGTGGTTCATCTTGAGGAGGACAAGATCGTCATCATCTAGCTCAAGTGGATCATGTGCAAGGCAAAGGTTTTCCCTTGATAGGTTTTCTATTTTACCGGTCTCATGGTGGTAGTTGGGAGACCGGGTTATAGGATCGATAGCCGTACTATCAAGGGGGGCTCTCAAGTGAGTAGCTTGATCGTATCGTTCGTCGAGAGCTCAAACCATTGCATCCTTGCGCATGTTTTTTGGTTGTTGTTTGGTTCTCTTTGTGAGTCTTAGAGCTTATGGTCATCTTGATGACAAGCTTGAGTTCATGGAAAACGGAGTTCGCATGCATCTTCAATGATGTTTTCGGGGTTGGAGGTTTTACCGGTCTTTTCCGAGGAAGGGTTCTCACCATTTTCTCTTGGGCCTTTTCTCACTTGCTTCTTATTGATATTTCTATCAAGATTGTGTTAGCCCTTGTCGCTAGCTTTCCAACAAACTTGGTTTCATCGAATTCGGAGTCCGTTTGCAAAAGTTGTGGCAGTTTTGGTGTTCTGAAAAGGCTGCAGCGGTACTACCGCGAATGGAGCGGATGTGATTTTTTACTACCGCTCCAGAGCGGTACTACCGCGGCTCCTTCAGCGGTAGTACCGCTCCGGACCAAAAAACTCGTCCCAAGTCCTGCGGAAGTAGGCACGGAAGTATTTTTTTTTGTACCGCTCGCAAGCAGTAGTACCGCTACCATTTGCGGTAGTACCGTGAGGTCTAGCGGTAGTACCGTGAGGACGAGCGGTAGTACCACTCGGTGCGGGTTGTGAGCATAACGGTTGGTTTTTCCCCCTCCTATAAAAGGGGGTCTTCTTCCCCATTGAACCTTATCTCTTTAGCTCGTGTTCTTCCCCCATTGTTGACCTTCTTCGAGCTTGCTAACTCTCAATCCCTCCAATGATTCTTGCTAGTTCTTGAGGGAAAAGAGAGAGGAGATCTAGATCCACGTTTCCACCAATCACTTTCTCCTCTAAGTGAGGGGAACCCCTTGGATCTAGATCTTGGAGTTCTTTGTGTTCTTCTTTCGTTCTTCCTCTCTTTTTCCTCCCTAGCATTAGTTGCTTTGGTGGGATTTGGGAGAGAAGGACTTGGGCACTCCGTGTGCCCTTGCCATTGCATTTGGTGCATCGGTGAGTTCTCCACGGTGATACGTGGAAGTGAAGTTTGAGAAGCTTATTACTCTTGGGTGTTTGGGCACCCTAGAGCTTGTTCCTCTTGGGTGCTTGGGCGCCCTAGACGGTTGGTGGTGTTCGGAGCTCAATCATTGTGGTGTAAAGCTCTGGGCAAGCGTCGGGGTCTCCAATTAGGTTGTGGAGATCGCCCCGAACAATTTGACGGGTACCGGTGACCGCCCCCAAGGGTTGACAAAGTGTATGGGTTCGGTGACCGCCCCCAAGGGTTGCCAAAGTGTACGGGTTCGGTGACCGCCCCCAAGGGTTGCCATTTGTACGGGTTCGGTGACCGCCCTAAAGGGTCCCTTAGTGGAATCATGGTATTTTGCATTGTGCGAGGGCGTGAGGAGATTACGGTGGCCCTAGTGGCTTTTTGGGGAGCATTGTGCCTCCACACCGCTCCAAACGGAGATTAGCATCCGCAAGGGTGTGAACTTCGGGATACATCATCGTCTTCGCGTGCCTCGGTTATCTCTTACCCGAGCCCTTTACTTATGCACTTTACTTTGTGATAGCCATATTGTTTCTTGTCATATATCTTGCTATCACCAAAGTAGTTTTTCTTGCTTAGCATAAGTTGTTGGTGCACATAGGTGAGCCTAGTTGTTGTAGGTTTTGTGCTTGACAAATTAACCGCTAGGTTTATTCCGCATTTGTTCAAGCCTCAACCGTAATTATTTTAAAGTGCCTATTCACCCCCCCCCCTCTAGGCGACATCCACGATCTTTCACATGTCTTGACGGCTCCTGCCAGCTATCCCGTGGATGCTATCACGGAGTCTCAAAATTGCCACCTTATGACGCAATGGATTAATATGAAGGTCAAGGCGGCTGTTGGCTCTGTTTTTCCTACTGAACCCGGTGCAACTTTTCACTACCGGCCGATTCCAGAAGGATATGCTAGGGTGATGGTGGATGAAATAATGGAGGGATTTGAGGACCTCCAGCTTGACCACCCTACCGGTGACGGGGAGACTCGGCTGGGTTCTGCCCTGAAGACTCCATGCCTATGGCGGAAGGAGCTCATCAACCTTCCGAACTGGACGCCTCCTCCTCCTCCTCCGGCGAGTCAGGGCACTCCGCCTCCTCCACCGCCTCCTCCTCCGGTGAGTGACGACCAGGGCACCCAGCTAGCTCCTTCTCCGGCGCGTGGCGGCACTCCTTCTCCTTCTCTGCCCGCGCCGGCGCGCCCGAGCAGCCAGCCTCCTCCTTATCCGCCTCGTCAGCAAGGGCGGAAGAGACCCGCCGCTGCTCCGGCTGCTCCGGCGCGTCGTAGTCCTTCTCCTCCGCCTCGTAAGCAAGTAAAGAAGACTGGCGCTCCGTCTGCTCTGCCGGCGTCTAGCAGTACAGCCAGAGGCGGGAGGACATACATATTCGGTCCTTTTCTGAAGACTCCAGAGAAGTTACCATACGAGATGACCCCGGAGGAGAACACGAAGATCGCGTGAACCAAAGTGAAGGACTGGTTTCAAGGGTTGAAAGCACAGAGACATCCACCTCTGGAGGAGAAGGTAGATCCGGTGAAAGCGAAGCGCACTCTGGCTGCCCTGACAAAACCACCCAAGTCTCCGCCGAAAGGCAACTATGAGCGCATTATTGGAAAGGCATTTGCCAAGCGGAGCGGTCGGGAAGTACTGTCAGTGATCAAAGGATGAAAGAACGACGAGCTGGGAAACAAATTGCCCAGCTCGGCGAACAAGGGAAGCAATCGTGCCCCCCGCTCAAGGTGCCTAGCGACATCGTCGATCCGAGGATGGTGCCTGGTTATAGCAATCTTGACGATTACCTGCCCGACGATGTACATTATGATCCCATGGAGGTGCAGATACACAGATACGAGTACGGGAAGCCTCTCGTCAAAGATGAAAAATCTCTATCAACGATGATGCGAAGATGGCATGATTGGTACTTGAAAATCTGCCGAGAGTCTGGGGGAGGAGTACTTTGTATGCGAGAGTTAAACCGGAGCATGACCTCGTTGGAATTGAACTGTTGCCTATTCCATTTGAGGAGTTCTATCAGTTTTTCAATCAATTGGCCCTCGATAAAGCAACAGTCACCTGCTACTGTCTGTAAGTACTACTACTTCTGTCATTAAGTCTCTCTATATAGCTCAGCTCTTTCATTGCATGTATTTATAATTATCCTCACTATATTATGCAGATTGAAGATCGCCGAATTGAAGAAAAGACAAATCGGTGATATTGGGTTCGTTAACACATATCTCATAGATGCAACTGAGGTTGAACATCATCCAGAAGATACCGAGGCCAACTTGCTACGATCATTCAAAATAAATGAAAACAAAGATATAATACTCTTTCCTTACAACTTCAAGTGAGTGTTACTGTCTTGTGCATATTCGGTTTCCCTTATATATTAGTCCAGGTTATAGTAATGTAATTGATGAGTTATGCATGCGTGCGCAGGTACCACTATATTCTCCTAGAGATTAGGCTTGAGTAGGGAGTAGTAACTGTCTTGGACTCTAAACGAAAAGATCCCCTGGAGTATGCGGACATGACTGAAATCCTCAAGAAGTAAGTTAAATCGATCATTATCCACCATATCAGCAACTTTGTTCATTTCCTGATATCAAGTAATTGTTTTCTTTGTCCGGCAGGGTTTGGAGAAAATTCACCAGAAAAGCTCCGGGACTGCCGAAGGAGCTGCAATTTAGACACCCGAAAGTAAGTACTATAGTAGCATGTTCCGCGCATCTACTAGTGATTTAAGCGCTAGTTTCATCAATACCATTTGGCATTCTTGCTTATCAGTTTGATTGGCCTCTATTTCTTGTAAAGTGGTTGTGGCAGGAACAAGGGAATGATTTCTGTGGATACTACGTCTGCGAGTCCATCCGCCACACGACCTGTGAGCGGGGGGGCTACTCTGCCGAACAATATGAAGTGCGTAAATAACAATATTCACAATTTTATTTTATTACCATCATTTGTGTTGAGTTTTATTCATTCATATATATATGTATTGACCCCCCTTCTTCAAATTAGATGTTCCGGATGAGGGATGAACTCCTAGCACCAGATCGCATGCGAGCAATTCAAGAGGAATTGGCGGCATTCTTTCTTGACCACGTGATCGCTGAAGACGGAGAATACTATGTGGACCATGCGTCCGTAATTTAGGAGATTATATTTGTAAGAGATAATTATTGTATATATATGTAGCCGGTAGTGTCGGATAGATATACGAGAACTTGTTGTTCGACCAATCTCTCAGAGAAGGAGAGGTGGTCGATATCACTTCTCTCTGTATGCATATATGTTCATGACGATCTTCTGTTTCCTTCGTTTGCTTAATAGCTAGCTAGCGTGTCTAGTCCTCTCTATATGTATGTAGTATGTAGCGTCAACCAAGCACGGACATAAGAGAGGACACTTCTCTCTATTAATTAGCTATCTAACACAATATATACCTAAATTAACCCCCCAAAACCCCCAACCTCCCCCCCCCTTTCAAAAAAAACAAAAAACCCAGCCACAGAAATGCTGACGCGTGGATGCCTATTGGTCCCGGTTGGAGGCACCAACCGGGACCAAAGGCCCTCCTTCCTGGGCTTAGCGCGCAGGCCACGTGGAGGCCCATCTGTCCCGGTTCTGGTTAGAACCGGGACTAGAGGGTCAGGGCATTAGTAACGACCCTTTAGTCCCGGTTCTGGAACCGGGACAAAAGGCCCTTATGAACCGGGACAATAGGCCCGTTTTCTACTAGTGCGCACCATAACAATGTTTCGAGGCATTAAATTTGTGCACCCAAATCTTTCCCAACAAGAATATGTAGGTTTTGGCAAATCAAATTTCTATGCTTCTAGTGCATGATAGCATCAAATGATTGATTTTGTGGTATCTATAATTAATACTTTTTGATCTCTCAGTTCTCACATATGTTTCTATGCCGATTAGGAGGCGCCCGGAGATCAATGCTGATTGTGTCTACTTGAGAGAAGACGAGTCGAGTTCACACACCGATTGCTATGACTGAGACGTTTGGTTTGTTAGCGTATATAGCCTAAACGACCTTACAGTGAAGATGATCAAGGCACTGGGGCATGGGCACAACAACTTATACCCACCATAATTGTGGTCCAGGCCTTTCATCACATATGATGCCTATGTCACATTTGAATTAGCAGAATTTGATGGATGAAAGTAATTTGAATTTGCCTATAGAAGCATGCTCTCATTTGTTAGTAGCTATTTTTTTCTTTCATTCACTGCAAACATGTACCATCCCAAATTTTCAATTTGGAATGTTATACAATAGATCATCCTTGCATATCATATTTTATTTGCTTTTGGTTTTGATCCAAGAAATTCTATGCAACTCAAGGACCCACGGAGAGAGTTGGGGATTTCGTTATTCTCATATTTGAGTTTTCTCAAAATTTGAGAATGGGATCATTTGATTTTATCATCAATTGTTTCTATTACAAAGATATGAGAGAGGGAATAAAATGACTTTCCCAAAATAAAGAAATATTGACGATTTAATAATAAAATCAAATAAGATTTATTTCGGAGTTTTTCGTTATTTTTATTTGAACTTAGGAAAAATATGCGTTTTTCAAAATTGCATTTAGGCCCCAAATAAATGTTCACTTTGTCGAGACTGATTTTAGAACTCCGGGAAAATTTATTTTGGGATTTTTGAAGTCCGTTTAGTATTTCTTTTTATTTTTCTTCTGAGCGTAATTATTTAAAAAAACGAACCGACCTACGTGCCGTGTCCGACCAGGACTCCGGCCCGGTAGGCTTTATAAGCCGGGGCAGCCCACCCGGGGCAAACCCTAGCCGCCCGAGCCGCCCCAGCCTCGCACCCGCGCCGCCGCCGCACGCCGCCGCGCCGCCGTCGCCCGACACCGCGCCGCCGCCGCCGCCGCGACCCCGCCGCCCGAGGTTCGCCGCGCCTCGTAATCCGCGCCGTCGGTTTTTTTCCAAAAACCGATCGGTTTTCTTCGGTTTTGTCGGTTTATTTTTTTAGTTTCGGTTTTTTTATTAGATTGGTTTTTTTCGGTTTAGGTTAAATAGCGAGCGTTCGCTCGTTCGTTCGTTTTAACGAACGTGTTCATCGTTTAGTTCTGGATAACGAACTTTCGTTCGTTAATTCGTTCGTCGTTTTTTTCTTTTTCTCGGATTTTTCGCGGTTATTTTCTGATCGCGATTTCTAATCCGATTTTCGTTTTAGTATAACTTTTCGCTCGTTTATCGGAATCAGGTGATTCAAGCGCCTGGAGTTTTGTCTCGAAACCCTCTATCCGTTTAACCAACTTGAACAAGTTTTTGCTACTGTAAAATTTGACTTAGATCCAGATTAGTAGGATGAAGTTGTTTTTTTCGTCGTTTGACTTTCGTTGCTTCGTTCGATTTGATTCTTTTTGCAAACCGGAGTTCTTAACTTGAACTATCTGGTTAGATCTATTCTTTGAGCTTTACCTGTGCATTAGATGAGTACTTATTGTATGCTTGTTTGTTTGTTTGCGATAGAATACCCGGAGTGCGCCGCCTGTTACTTCGAATCTCTAGGTTTCGCGGATCATCAGCAAGGCAAGTAACACTTTGATCATACCTCTTTTACTACCCAGTTTTATTGCATTAGATCAATCCTCAAACACTGCATGATTAGGATCTAATTAAATTGTGGGATGGGAAGTAGTTGAGGTAGTACCTATTACCTGTTTTATTATCAAACCTTTGGGAGTTACTTCTACGTTTGCTTATTATGCCATGCTATGCTAGTAGACGTGGATTGGGTGAGTGATATCCATGACAGATGTGAGTTTGTTTAATTAATGGTTTATCTAAGGTGGCAACTTAAACACACATCTGGGTGGATTGAGGTACCTGGGTATTCCAGCATTGCCTGTTTCTTTTTGACCGCCACCCAGGCTCAAAGGGATCATGAGATTATTCATACTAGAAACTTCCGTGTGCAGCCACAACCCATTATGGGCTCTGGCATAGTTGATTAAGTCGTGCGAACTCTTACAGGGTAGACTAGCAGATGTAGGGGAAAGTAGGTGTACCGGTCTATCCATCGTAAGGTGCTAGCGCTTCTGAAAGACTATGTCTCGGTCATCCATTTCTCAAACACCATGTAGTGCGAGAAATCCAACGGAGGGGATCAAGTCTTGTGGGGAAAAATGCGCAAACCTCTGCAGAGTGTACAAACTAATCATGGTTAGCCGTGTCCCCGGTTATGGACGTTTTGAGTATCTAGTACTTGGATATCATGTGAATCTCATCATGTTACTCTAAATTAATATTGTTGGGTTTTTAATGATGAATATTTTTAATTGGGATTGAGGATGCTGTCAACCATTCTCAATGTTTAACAACCACCATGATAGTTAAATAAAATTTATTCCTTCGCAGTGGGAAAAATTGGCTTTACGCAAAACTGTAAACACAGAGCTTTCCACCAGCCTTATATGCATGTAGTATAGGCTTAATCATTCGTTTACTCTCTATGTGTTACCTTGCCAGCATGTTCCATGTGCTGACCCGTTTTCGGGCTGCAACGTTTCATGTTGCAGACTTTTCAGAGGACGAGTAAGGTGCCTTTTAGGTCGTGGTTCTATACTCAGTGATGCCATTGGAGTTGATGGACTCGCTTATCTTCCAAGTCTTCCGCTGTTATCGTATTAGATGACCTTAAGCCATATTTATTGTAATAAGTTCTCTTTGAGACATTCGATGTAATAAGTGTGTGATTGCTACTCTGTTATAAATCCTTCAAAGCACTGTGTGGTGTCAGCATTACTGATCCAGGGATGACACCTGAGCACAGAGGTCAGACTGTTTGAGGTTTGGTCGCTATAGAGATGGTATCAGAGCACAAGCTGACTGTAGGACACGACCACTAAGCTAAAGCCCTAGATCACTACTCTCTTCTCATTCCTGACTCCTCATCTTTTCTACTCTTTTAGGATGAAGGAAGCGAGGATCAAGTTCACCCAGCCGGATGAAGATACACCTTTTGGACGACACCTGAAGGAAGTCACCAAGTACCTGAACATTGGAATACCAAACTTCACCGGGACCTACAACACCACTTTACCCGAAGAGGAGCGTTGGAAGATTCAAGCTCAAGTTCCAGGAAGGACGTTCGCGCCAGTCACGGAGCCCATAGAGTGTGTTTTCAATGCACCAACCTGGAGTCTGGGAAAGAGCATGGCAGCTCACATAACCATGGCACACATTGGAGAAGTTTATCAGGAAGACCTCAAGGATACTATCTACCAGATTTGCGGACGCCGAGATGAACAATGGGAGATAGTTAGCACCAAGAAGGATAGATCCATTGCAGCTTTCATCCAGGAGTTAAACCAGCACATTCGACGCCAGGAGAATCAGATGTGCGCATATATGATGGAGTTGAAGAAAGCAAAAGCCAAGATTATTGAGCTAGAAGGAGAACTGAAGGCCACTCGCAAGGACTACATGGATGAGATTGTAGCTCTAGTGAGACAAAACGGCGATCTTAAGGAGAAGATTGAAGAACTCATGGGGAATTCAGCACCCGGAGAAGAAGATGAAGATTGCACCTGTCCAGATAACTACATCATCATCGACGACACCGATTCCGATCCAAGTGATGATGAATTCGAAGACGAAGCTGGAGAAGATATCATGGAGTCTTCATCGGAGCAGTTTTTCTAGTAGACTACCATAAGCAGTAGTAGTGGTCCACCATGTACATATTATAGTCCACGCACTTTTGCGATAGTTCTAGACCGATTATGCCTTGTTTGATTGAATGAAGTGATTTTTGTGTGCATTTGGGTAGTGTTTTCTCTTTAGACCCCATTCTATTCTTAATTCTCATCTTTTCTAAACCCTCAGATGCCTCCGAGATGTGACAATGGATTTGCTTTCCCACCGGAGCTCACTTAGTTGATCCAGCAGCAGAATGCTTTGATGCAGTTGTTAGTCTAGAACCAGAACAACAACAACAATAACAACAACAACCCACCGCCACTACCACCAGTTGATCATTTAACCCGTTTTCTAAGACTGAATCCGCCGGTGTTTTCCAGTAGCACCGAGCCGATAGTAGCAGATGATTGGCTCCGCAAGACAGGGAGGGAGTTGACCACTGCAGGATGTACAGATGGGGAAAAAGTGAAGTTTGCCGCGCATCAGCTTGAAGGACCCGCAGCAGCATGGTGGGAGAATTTTACGGCCACTTACCCTGTGGACACTGTCACATGGGATCAGTTTCAGCAAGCTTTCCGCACTGCCCATGTTTCAGCAGGAGCTATGGCCATGAAGAAGCGTGAGTTCCGCAACTTACGCCAAGGAGGACAGACAGTTGGCCAGTATGTGGATGACTTTAGTAAACTAGCATGTTATGCCCCAGATGACGCTGCTACGGATGCAGCTAAGCAGGAGAAGTTTCTGGAAGGACTGAATGATGAGCTGAGTATGCAGTTGATGGTAGCAAGTTTCAACAACTACCAGGAGTTGGTAGATCGTGCTCTTATGATTGAGGGGAAGCAGCAGCAGATTGAAAACTGCAAGAGGAAGTATGGACAGGGGAAGTACAATTCTGGAGCTCAGCAGAAGCCCCGTCTTACCCCTAAACCGGGAGTTCATTTTCAGCATACCCATGGAGGAGGTAGCTCGCACAATCATAATGGCCCCAAGAATGGTAATGGGAATGGAGGAAGCAACGGCTAGAACCGTATCACCCCATCAACCCCAGCCAAGAGAGATCTGAGCCAAGTCACTTGTTTTAAGTGCTCAAAGACCGGACATTATGCCAATGAATGTCCTGAAGGCCAGAATGGCAATGGAAGCTCGGGAAAGAAGCCGAACCCTTTCAACAGGGGACAAGTGAACCACGTTAATGTGGCGGAGGTTGAAGCTCAGCCTGATGCAGTAATCGGTAAGTTTTTGGTTAAGTCATTTATTGCACTCGTTCTTTTTGATACTGGTGCATCGCATTCATACATATCAAGGGGATTTGTGGAAAAGTATAGCCTACCCACTAGGGTTCTTAAAACACCTATGCTAGTAAGCTCACCAGGAGCAGAGTACATGGCCAGTCAAGGATGCTTTCAAGTGCCAATAAGTATAGGAAGGCATGTTTTCCCAACGGATTTAATTATTCTGGAATCCCAAGGTTTGGATGTAATTCTCGGTATGGATTGGCTGTCAATGTATGGAGGAAACATCGATTGTGCCAGTAAGACAATTTTGCTTACAATGCTAGAAGGAAGAAGGATCAAGTATGTATCCCGGCATGCGCCAAACAGGACACAAGTAAATTCCTTGTCAGGAGTTGTGCAGGAGGAAGTACCAGTGGTAAAGGATTTCCCTGATGTATTTCCAGAGGAATTGCCAGGCATGCCACCGGATAGGGACATTGAGTTTTTGATTGAGCTTTTGCCAGGCACAGGGCCAACATCGAAGAGACCATACAGGATGCCCGCAAAGGATTTGGTGGAGATTAAGAAGCGGATTAAGGAGTTACTGGATAAGGGTTACATTCTCCCAAGTTCTTCGCCTTGGGGATCACCAGTACTTCTAGTGGAGAAGAAGGATGGATCATTAAGAATGGTTGTGGATTACCACGGATTGAACGAGGTAACAATCAAGAACAAATACCCGCTACCCATGATCAATGATATGTTTGATCGGTTGCAAGGAGCTAAAGTGTTTTCCAAGATCGATTTGCGATCAGGGTACCATCAGTTGAAGATTCGAGAGCAGGACATACCTAAGACAGCATTCACCACAAGATATGGACTATATGAGTATACCGTTATGTCATTTGGTCTGACTAACGCACCTGCCTATTTTATGAACATGATGAACAAAGTGTTCATGGAGTTTTTGGATAAGTTCGTCGTGGTGTTTATTGATGATATTTTGGTTTATTCGAAGAATGAAGAAGAGCATAAGGAACATTTGCGATTGGTACTTGAGAGGCTCAGAGAACACCAGTTATATGCCAAGTTCAGCAAATGTGAGTTTTGGTTGAAGGAAGTTGGATTCCTCAGACACGTTATATCCGAAGAAGGGATAGCAGTTGACCCCACCAAGGTTATCACTGTGACCAATTGGGAAGCACCAA
The DNA here is from genome assembly GCA_032464435.1 of Aegilops umbellulata. Taxonomy (NCBI): domain Eukaryota; kingdom Viridiplantae; phylum Streptophyta; class Magnoliopsida; order Poales; family Poaceae; genus Aegilops; species Aegilops umbellulata. The sequence continues at coordinate 326,405,797 of CP136056.1, read as the reverse complement.
CAACAGTTGGAGAGATCCGGAGTTTCCTTGGACTCGCAGGATACTACCGGAGATTTATTGAGAACTTTTCTAAAATTGCAAAGCCTATGACGGAGTTGCTGAAGAAGGATACCAAGTTCATATGGACTGAGGAGTGTGAGGCTAGTTTCCAGGAATTGAAGAAACGTTTGGTTACCTCACCAGTGTTGATTCTGCCAGACCAGACCAAGAGTTATGAGGTATATTGCGACGCTTCACGTCGAGGACTTGGACCAGTGCTTATGCATGAGGGAAGAGTTGTTTCATATGCTTCACGACAACTGAAGCCACATGAATTAAATTATGCCACACATGATTTGGAGTTAGCAGCCGTAGTTCATGCATTGAAAACCTGGAGACATTTCCTCATTGGAAATCATTGTGAGGTGTACACGGATCACCAGAGTTTGAAGTACATTTTCACGCAGAAGGAGTTAAACCTGAGACAAAGGAGATGGTTGGAGCTCCAAAGATTATGATATGAGATTGCATTACCATCCCGGAAAGGCTAATGTAGTAGTTGACGCATTGAGCCGTAAGAGCCATGTCAATACACTAATGACAGGAGAAATACCAAAGGAGTTAGCCGAGGATCTTCGTGAGCTATGTTTGGAAACAGTTCCGAGAGGCTATGTAGCAGCATTGGAGATTCAGTCAACGTTGATGGATAGAATCAGAGAAGCTCAGAAGACTGACAAGGAGATTGCCTCTATAAAGGAGAAAATGAGCAAAGGAAAAGCTAAAGGATATCGTGAGGATGAGCACGACACCCTATGGTTTGAAGACCGTGTTTATGTGCCCAATGACCCAGAGATCAGGAAGTTGATTTTGCAAGAGGCGCATGATTCACCGTATTCGATTCACCCAGGAAATACCAAGATGTATTTGGATTTGAAGGATACTTTCTGGTGGACCGGAATGAAGAAGGATATTGCGGAGTATGTAGCAGTTTGTGATGTATGTCAGAGAGTAAAGGCAGAGCATCAGAAGCCAGCAGGATTGTTACAACCATTGCCGATACCCGAATGGAAGTGGGATAAGCTAGGCATGGATTTTATCACTGGATTACCAAGGACTCGTTCCGGCTATGACTCGATTTGGGTTGTAGTTGATCGATTGACGAAGGTAGCTCATTTCATCCCAGTAAAGACCACTTACACCAGTGCTAAGTTGGCAAAGATATATATGACCAGGATCGTATGTCTGCATGGAGTTCCGAGGAGTATCATATCAGATAGAGGGACCCAGTTTACCTCAAAGTTCTGGAAGCAGTTGCATGAGACTTTGGGTACCAGGCTAGATTTCAGTATAGCTTTTCATCCGCAGACAGATGGACAGACCGAGAGAGTCAATCAGATTTTGGAGGATATGCTGAGAGCTTGTGCGCTAGATTATGGATCTAGTTGGGGCGACAATTTGCCATATGCAGAATTCTCTTACAACAACAGCTATCAAACCAGTTTGAAAATGGCCCCTTTCGAAGCCTTGTACGGAAGGAGGTGCAGGAAACCGTTATCGTGGGACGAAGTTGGAGACCGCCAGTTGTTTGGACCTGATTTGATTAAGGAGTCTGAACAGAAGGTGAAGTTGATCCGCGATAGGCTCAAGGTAGCCCAGTCCATGCAGAAGAGCTACGCAGATTCAAAACACAAGGAGATAATTTACGAAGTCGGAGACCGAATTTATCTTCGAGTGTCACCACTCCGAGGGATTAAGCGCTTTGGAGTTAAGGGAAAGTTAGCACCACGATTTGTAGGACCATATCGAGTTTTGGAGCGTATGGGAGAAGTGGCCTACAAGTTGGAATTGCCCGAAGGATTATCCGGAGTTCATGATTTGTTCCATGTTTCCCAGTTGAAGAAGTGTCACGCGGAGATGGTTGACTTACCTTTGAGAGACACAGTGCCATTGGAAGCAATTCAGTTGGATAACAATTTAACCTATGAGGAGAAACCAGTTAAGATTCTCGAGTTTGCCAGCCAAGTCACTCTCAGCAAGGTTATCAAGTTTTGCAAAGTTCAGTGGAGCCACCACACGGAGGATGAAGCCACCTGGGAGCGAGAGGAAGATTTGCTCAAGGACCACCCTCACCTATTTTCTAGCCAACCCGAATCTCGAGGGGTTTGTAACATCCCAAATTTTCAATTTGAAATGTTATACAATAGATCATCCTTGCATATCATATTTTATTTGCTTTTGGTTTTGATCCAAGAAATTCTACGCAACTCAAGGACCCACGGAGAGAGTTGGGGATTTCGTTATTCTCATATTTGAGTTTTCTCAAATTTTGAGAATAGGATCATTTGATTTTATCATCAATTGTTTCTATTACAAAGATATGAGAGAGGGAATAAAATGACTCTCCCAAAATAAAGAAATATTGAGGATTTAATAATAAAATCAAATAAGATTTATTTCGGAGTTTTTTGTTATTTTTATTTGAATTTAGGAAAAATATGCGTTTTTCAAAATTGCATTTAGGCCCCAAATAAATGTTCACTTTGTCGGGCTTGATTTTAGAAGTCCGGGAAAATTTACTTCGGGATTTTTGGAGTCCGTTTAGTATTTCTTTTTATTTTTCTTCTGAGCGTAATTATTTAAAAAAACGAACCGACCTACGGGCCGTGTCCGACCGGGACTCCGGCCCGGTAGGCTTTATAAGCCGGGGCAGCCCACCCGGGGCAAACCCTAGCCGCCCGAGCCGTCCCAGCCCCGCACCCACGCCGCCGCTGCCCGCTCGCGCCGCCGCCGCCCGCCGCCGTCGGACGCCGCGACCCCGCCGCCCGAGGTTCGCCACGCCTCGTAATCCGCGCCGTGAAAAAAACGATCGGTTTTGTCGGTTTATTTTTTTAGTTTCGGTTTTTTTATTAGATCGGTTTTTTTTCGGTTTAGGTTAAATAGCGAGCGTTCGCTTGTTCGTTCATTTTAACGAACGTGTTCATCATTTAGTTCTGGATAATGAACATTCGTTCGTTAATCCGTTCGTCGTTTTTTTCTTTTTCTTGGATTTTCCGCGGTTATTTTCTGATCGCGGTTTCTGATCCGATTTTCGTTTTAGTATAACTTTTCGCTCGTTTATCGAAATCAGGCGATTCAAGCGCTTGGAGTTTCGTCTCGAAACCCTCTATCCGTTTAACCAACTTAAACAAGTTTTTGCTACTGTAAAATTTGACTTAGATCCAGATTAGTAGAACGAAGTTGTTTTTTTTCGTCGTTTGACTTTTGTTGCTTCGTTCAATTTGATTCTTTTTGCAAACCGGAGTTCTTATCTTGAACTTTATGGTTAGATCTCTTATTTGAGTTTTACCTGTGCATTAGATGAGTACTTATTGTATGCTTGTTTGTTTGTCTGCGATAGAATACCCGGAGTGCGCCGTCTGTTACTTCGAATCTCTAGGTTTCGCGGATCATCAGCAAGGCAAGTAACACTTTGATCATACCTCTTTTACTACCCAGTTTTATTGCATTAGATCAATCCTCAAACACTGCATGATTAGGATCTAATTAAATTGTGGGATGGGAAGTAGTTGAGGTAGTACCTATTACCTGTTTTATTATCAAACCTTTGGGAGTTACTTCTACGTTTGCTTATTATGCCATGCTATGCTAGTAGACGTGGATTGGGTGAGTGATATCCATGACAGATGTGAGTTTGTTTAATTAATGGTTTATCTAAGGTGGCAACCTAAACACACCTCTGGGTGGATTGAGGTACCTGGGTATTCCAGGATTGCCTGTTTCTTTTTGGACCGCCACCCAGGCTCAAAGGGATCATGAGATTATTCATACTAGAAACTTCCGTGTGCAGCCACAAGCCATTATGGGCTCTGGCATAGTTTATTAAGTCATGCGAACTCTTACAGGGTAGACTAGCAGATGTAGGGGAAAGTAGGTGTACCGGTCTATCCATCGTAAGGTGCTAGCGCTTCTGAAAGACTATGTCTCGGTCATCCGTTTCTCAAACACCATGTAGTGCGAGAAATCCAACGGAGGCGATCGAGTGTTGTGGGGAAAAGTTCGCAAACCTCTTCAGAGTGTACAAACTAATCATGGTTAGCCGTGTCCCCGGTTATGGACGTTTTGAGTATCTAGTACTTGAATATCATGTGAATCTCATCATGTTACTCTAAATTAATATTGTTGGGTTTTTAATGATGAATATTTTTAATTAGGATTGAGGATGCTGTCAACCATTCTCAATGTTTAACAACCACCATGATAGTTAAATAAAATGTATTCCTTTGTAGTAAGGAAAAATTGGCTTTACGCAAAACTATAAACATAGAGCTTTCCACCAGCCTTATATGCATGTAGTATAGGCTTAATCATTTGTTTACTCTCTATGTGTTACCTTGCCAGCATGTTCCATGTGTTGACCCGTTTTCGGGCTGCAACGTTTCATATTGCAGACTTTTCAGATGACGAGTAAGGCCTTTTAGGTCATGGTTCTATACTCAGTGATGCCGTTGGAGTTGATGGACTCGCTTATCTTCCAAGTCTTCCGCTGTTATCGTATTAGATGGCCTTAAGCCATATTTATTGTAATAAGTTCTTTTTGAGACATTCGATGTAATAAGTGTGTGATTGCTACTCTGTTATAAATCCTTCAAAGTACTGTGTGGTGTCAGCATTACTGATCCAGGGATGACACCTGAGCACAGAGGTCAGACTGTTTGAGGTCTGGTCGCTACAAATCAAATCTCGAACTTGTATCAAACATGTCTAACTTCCACTAGAAATGTATTTCTCTTTGATCGAAGCAAGATAATATTTACATGGATGTAATTCTCTAGTCGATGTAAACAAGATGTGTGATGTTTCTCAAACATGTGGGATAATTTCCTTTTTGATGGAAAGGATGTCAAAGCAATTTCTCTCATTGGTGGAAGTAAGATAGTGATGCTTCTGACCCGCAAAAAAAAAGATAGTGATGCTTCTGAAACGAAATATCTTGGTACTTGGACACAAAATTTGAAATAAATCAAAGCTGGTTTAATTCACCACAGAAGATAATTTTACAATGAATGGAAACATAATTTTTTGTTGTTGAAGCAAACATAAATTAATTTGTTGAGAAGAAAGACGACAAGAAAAACAAAGTTGGAATCATGAATTAATTGCATGAGATGCAAATTTAGATGACGTTGAAAGCATTGCTTCGTAAGAATTCCCTTTCTGTTTGTATATATAGGCTTCGTATAAGGAATCCTGCTGCCTAAATTTTGGAAGTTTTTCCTAAAACCAAGGAGCAATGCATGTAATCAGGGATCTACACCCGTGATTTATGGAAGCAGACCCAGGGCCTCGTTTTAATGAAGGAAACACGCAATTAGGAAACATAATATCCTCTCATTCTGACTTAGGCAGCAAATCGTACGTCTAGATCTCTTTTGATCTGACAGCGTAGGACTAGTCTGATGGATGCACAACATCAGTAGTCTGATGCCTAGTGTTGCCCATCATAATATTGTTATGTTGTTTGGGTGACAAGAGAGTTCATGGTGGTCAAAGGTGCCTAGGTTTAATTGAGAAATGAGAAAGCTGCAATCAGTTGATTTTTTTTCACCATAGCAATGTATGGTCATTCAACTACGCATCTCTTTATATAGGCAAATGCATGTATTTTGCATGTATGATACTTTAACAAATGGATAATTCAGTTTTTGGTTAGGACGAATCTTGATGGCATCACATCTGAGAGTGTGCTTCCATGACAACGCACAGACACACCATATAACATGGAACAATATATTTTTCTCCCGTTACAATGCACGGGCATTTTTACTAGTAGATATCTTTACCTAATAATAATAAAGCAAACTGGGTTTCTTTCGTCCGTCATGGCATTTTTCAGAAAAGTCCGTGTCTTTTCTTGAAATCAACCCGCCGTCCGGATTTAAGTCACACCCGAACCATTATTTAACATTTTCGAAACCCCCCTGATGTTTTAGGTAATTCATTCATGGATCATATTTAAGTCAAACAAATGATTTTTAAAATCATCCATATCTTTTAAACCGTAACTCCGATTTAAACATGTTATATATGAAATTTGATTAGAAAAATATGTAGAATATGAATATGAGATTATTTTTACCTGTTAACTATTTTAAAATATTATTTTGAAATATATTTGAGTCAAACCAAATGATTTTCTAAATTATTTGTATCTTTTAAACCGTAACTTTGATTTTAACATATTATGTATGAAATTTTATTAGAAAAATCTGTGGAATCTAAATATGATGTTACTTTTACCTGTTAAATATTTTTAAAATATTCTTATGGAAGCAAACTTATAATTTATAGCGCAAGATCCGTTTTTTCATACCGGCGGCGATCCGGATTGCAAATAAACACCCCACTATAACCATATACGGAAAAGAAAACATCGATAACTACACATGCATACATCTGAAAAATGTCGCAGGGGAAAACAACAGATTTCTCATTGCGAGAGTGAGAGAAAGCGATATATAGTCTGTTATTCTGTTACCCCCGCCCTATATACAGTCCGACGGTGATTTCCCCGCTGGAAAAGAGAAAAGGCAAACAGCCCACTCACCCCATGGTTCCCACCCGTATCTCCCTCGATCCCGACCACCCCACACGCGCCGCCGACCTCAACTCCCAGGCGACTCACCTCTCACCTCCGGCGCCGCGCTGCGCCCCGCCGCCTCCCACCTCCAACGCCGGCGCCGCGCCGCGCCCCCCGCCTCCAACCTCCGGCGACGCGTCATGCCCCCCGCCTCCAACCTCCGGCGACGCGCCGCCCCCCGCCTCCCAGCGACGCGCCGCGTCCCCGCCTCCCACCTCTGGTCGTCCCACCACCATCCCGGCGACACACCGTCCCACCACCGTCGCCCCGTTCCCTCTGCTACCACCACGCCGCTGGTTCCCCTCACCTCTGCCACCACCAACTTCTCTTCCCACCACCACCACACCGACGCTCTGTCCACCCGCCGGCGGCCGCCCCCATAGCGTGTCGTCCTGCTCCTCGTCGTGCGTCCGACACCTCCGCCCCACCACAGTCGCCAACCTCACGCGCCGGAACTGAGAACTGGCGGAACTGTGAAGGTTCGTTCTATAAATTGCATCAGTTCGCTAGCAAAATCAAATTCAGTTCATCTGCCCTTTGTTAGCTTCAGAAAATGCAAATGTTTATGTTTTTGCAGCATTGACGGAACACCGCCAATTGAACTGAATGCTGACCATGTCTCCACCCTCCCCACGCCCGCCACCGTTGCGGCCACCCCTCCCCCTCACGATTTCTTGTTGATATCGTTGTATTCGTGCTTGTTATGTGAGTTACCTGATGGAAGTTCTGCAACTGTCAGTCCAGATGGAAGAAGGAGATCAGTCCAAAGTGTGAGTTTTGCGACGTCGACGTGCAAGTTCTACAATTTATCCGTCCAGTTGGGAGAAGGATATCAGTCCAACCGATGCATTTGAAGCGACATACAAGGTATCGGAATAATTCTACATTTTTTGTGTTCATTGGATTTTCGGATTGTTAGCGCAAGTGATACGTTCTGTTTTTGCCTGTTCAGTCCAGGTGGGAGAGCAAAAGTAAGCACTGTCTGCTTAGAAGTTGTGTTTGAAACCCATTTTTAATAGTGAAACAAGTAAATCAGTGTGGTAATGCTTTATTGCTATAGTTCTTAAGTGACTGAAATTTTGACCATGTGTTTAGAGTTAGGCAACTACATAAGTTGCATGCTGTATTGATCTACTTGTCATGCCGAAGTTCATTGGCTTCTTAAAATTTCTGATATAAACAAGCTGGTGGCCGCCCATCTCTACATGTATTTTATTTGGGATGTAAGTCTCTCTACAGATCATGTTATGAGTAATGCAATTGGACGAGGTTGCCAGGAAGATTTTTAGTTCACCTTTAATGTGATTTGCACTTCATCTTTACAAAGCCAAATCCTGGCGCGCCCAGCCGCTACTCGTGAACCCCGCCTCCATCAGCTCCACTTCATCGGAGCCGTCAGTCCACAGGAGTAGGGGTAGCAGATCCTCAATAGCGGCCAAATCCTGGTGGGCCTAGTCTACATGTATTTCTGTATTTTCGACACGGACAACAGTCCAAGTAGAATCGAGTGCATGATCCCCATGCCTCCCCCCGGCGCCCATCCACTGTTTGTTGAAATGCCTACAAGAATTATAACTACTATTTTTCCTTCTTTCTCTTCTTTTTTAAACTGAAGCTAAACTTCTATACTACTATCTCATCTGCTAAAAATGAAGACACCGTCACAAATGTGTGGAAAAGAATTGCATTGTATTTTGTGCTTATGAATTGCTCAAATGTTTATTCGCTGCTGTTCATTTTTGCATGTGAAAAAAAGTTAATGTAAATTATGTGGCTAGTGTAGTTCAGAAAAAATGTGGAGATGAAACAAATCTAAAGTTCACTTTTCAGGAACATTGCTTGCAACACCTAGACAGTTCAAAATTTGGGCACGTTCAGTACAAAAAAACTATAATTTGTGCATGTCATCTATTTGTGGAAAATGTCTGTGCAAGGACACAAACAGTGTACATATATATAGTGTCAGTACTTGAAAAGAAGAACAAAAGTTCAATCTCAAAACTTTAAAAAGTTTAATACATAAAGGTTCACAAATCCTACTTAGTAAGTACCTCACTTGACCCTAATCTTGAGATACTAGGACACATCATGGTCTTTAGCTATCACATCTCATTTTCGTTTGGGTTAGTTTGTTGTGCAGTACATGCAAGCATGGCCACCACCAATGTAATATGAGGTCAAGGGCGATGGAATCCAACTCAGACCAACACCTTGGCCGTCCTTCTGTTGCTTGGCAACGGGTGTGTACTTTAGAAAATTCCTAGCAATGGTAACAAGCTATTCAATGTGGGGTTTGTGCAACATATAATGCAAGTAGACAGGTGCAGGAAGAAAGGTACTTTATTTGATTCAGTTCTCTCATTGTGCTCGTGTATTTCAAGCCTCTAAGTTGCATTGCAAACGACCAATAGTACGCTTTTTTTCAATGCTTTTATTGGAATTTTCAATGTATAGTTGCATTTCTTTTGCACCTCCTCACTGATAGAAGAACCTTGCTGCTACTTCATGGTGGAAAAGGTTTGACATGTATGTCACTGCCTAGTATCACAAATATCCTAGCTAATAGTTCATGATTTTCTCTCTTTTTCCTATGTGTCTCAGTGTGTTCCCCCTTCCCCTTTTCATATAGCGTATTCTGAACACCAAATGCTTTCAGAAAAATGTGTCGCGCAAGTTCAAGTATAACTGTTGCAGGAGTTCAAAAATTTGAACAGTTTAAGCTCAACCTAATTTCAAGAACTGTTTCCTTCATAAATTGTTTTTTTGTTAGTTTGTTGTTATGAACAGTAGAGATGCGCATTGTTGTGTAGTTCATGTGTCCATTGATGTGTATGAATCCCTTTCAGTTCACTTTGATTCCTACAGGTGGTTCAACGTGTCGAGCGGCAGTAGCCCTTCCTCCCCAATGGTTGCCCACGCAAGGAGGATACATGGACGCTACAGTGGTGGAGTCAGTAGCATGTACTAGCTAGCTGAAGAAAATGTATTGTCATGTAGCTTTGGTATTTACCATTGTGGTTTGCTGATATTTTTTTCCTTGTGTTATTACATGGGAAAATGAAAAAGAAAGGGGCTTTCTTTTTGCAAATCAATGAAAGAAAATACTTAACCACGGGCTGGATTCGGTGCTTGCAGCGCCCACACCACCATCTTCGGCCCTCTGCCTACTGCATACGGTGTCGGTCCAGGTACACACTGCTCGAATCTCTCCTCATTGGCTCCCAGCGGTGAAGATCTCCATGCCTCTTGTTTGAATTTTCAGTTAATTTTTGTTTGAACTTGTACTACTATTGATTCAGACCTGAGGGAAGAAGGCAGAACCTCTCTCTTGTTGGCAGTAACTTTGCTCTCTCATCTCCATCTTCCTTCGTCAATCGAAAAAAATAGCGGCTAGCGCATAAATTGTGTATTTGTTATATTGCTCTGCGTGCAAAGTGAGAGATTCTAAAAATTTAAAAAGAAAATGTACAACGATGCAAAGATTCTGTTGTTCTCTTGTTAGTAGTTCACCTTTGCTAAGTATAGCAAATTCTCTGGTTATTTCTAGCATAGCATGTCTAAAATGCAGAAGTAGTGCCAAAAAATGTCATTGTGTTATGCATATATAAAAGCTTTATAAAAATGCACAAACTGTTGTGTTTTTGGTAACTCACGGCTGTGTGTAGCTCTTGTATGTCTTCGGAAAACTTATGCATACTGTTGTTTGGTACATATCTTCAGTACAAGTTTGGAGGGCCAGGAAGTTCTACCGCCGGTATACACCAAGTTCAGAGACATTGCATGGAAGAAGGAGATCTCTCCTCATTTCCTATTTCTCTATAGGTTCATACGCCAATAAGGCCAACTCCATCGCGCGACCCTATCCTGTCCGGCCCCGTCCATTTGGGGTAAAAGGGACAAAGGAGGCGGCCCAGCGCACGATGGCCCGGATCCATCTTGTCCGTTTTGTGTCCGGCCGACCCATTTCGAGCGCAAACTTGCGCCGGGTTTGGGTCGTAGCGGACACCAAACGGACGCGCGCTCGTCCACGTCGAGGCCGCGTGGCAGGCGGCCACCCACCTCCCACCCGCCCACATCAATGCACACGAGCGGGCGGCCCCACCTGTCATCCGCACGTCGAGCGGTCGCCGTCCTTCTTTAAGTGGGAAGCGTGGACGGGTCGTCGTCCACACTGCCCCACGCCACCGAGCGGCCTCCTCGAACCCCGACAGCACAGAAACCCTAGCTCGACTCCTCCTTGAGCTCGCCGGCCGCCCACCTCGCCATGGGCTTCTGGAACGGCAAGGGCAAGCACGACCGCGAGGCCGGCTCCTCCTCGGGGCGCCACCGCGGCTTCGTGAAGAAGGAGGAGCCCGCGTCTCCGCCGCGCTCCTCCCGTCGGGCACCCGCGCCACCGCCGCACTCCTCCCATCGAGCCCCCGCGCCGGCCCCCTTCACCATTGCCCCTAGGCCCTCCGGCGAGCGCGACCGGCAGTACATCTGCGCGGACGTGTGCCGGAGGTACTGGGAGACGAGGACGCCGGTCCCGTGGAGCGACGCCCACCTCCCCAACGGGTGGCACCTCTCCGCGGACCGGGTCCCCATCCCGCCAGTGTCGGCGATCGGCCGTGCACGGCGCGTTGAGATCAACCGCCGCCGCCTCCTCCCCGACGACCTGTACTACGTGATGGGGAACGTTGCAGAAAATTAAAAATTTTCCTACGGTTTCACCAAGATCCATCTATGAGTTCATCTAAGCAACGAGTCATGAGAGAGAGATTGCATCTACATACCACTTTGTAGATCGTGAGCGGAAGCGTTCAAAGAACGGGGATGAGGTAGTCGTACACGACGTGATCCAAATCACCAGAGATCCTAGCACCGAAAAGACGGCACCTCCGCGTTCAACACACGTACGGTTAGCGTAACGTCTCCTTCTTCTTGATCCAGCAAGGCAAAGGAGAGGTTGAGGAAGATGGCTCCAGCAGCAGCACGACGGCGTGGTGATGGTGGAGCTGCAGTACTCCGGCAGGGCTTCGCCGAGCTCTACGGAGGAGGAGGAGATGTTGGAGAGGGAGAGGGAGGCGCCAGGAGCAAGGGGTGGGGCTTGCCCCCCAAGCAAGGGGGCGCCCCCCTTTAGGGTTTCCCCCACCCTAGGCACGCATGGGCCCTGGGGAAGTGGCGCCCCAGCCCACTTTGGGCTGGATCCTTTCCCAGTTCAGCCCATGGGGCCCTCCGGGATAGGTGGCCCCACCCGATGGACCCCCCGGGACCCTCCGGTGGTCCCGGTACAATACCGATAACCCCGAAACTTGTCCCCATGGCCAAAACAGCACTTCCTATATATAATTCTTTACCTCCGGACCATTCCGAAACTCCTCGTGACGTCCGGGATCTCATCCGGGACTCCGAACAACATTCGGGTTACTGCATATACATATCTTCACAACCCTAGCGTCACCGAACCTTAAGTGTGTAGACCCTACGGGTTCGGGAGACATGCAGACATGACCGAGACGGCTTTCGGGAAATAACCAATAGCGGGATCTGGATACCCATGTTGGCTCCCACATTCTCCATGATGATCTCATCGGATGAACCACGATGTCGAGGATTCAATTAATCCCGTATACGATTCCCTTTGTCAATCGGTATTTTACTTGCCCGAGATTCGATCATCGGTATCCCAATACCTCGTTCAATCTCGTTACCGGCAAGTCACTTTTCTCGTACCGTAATGCATGATCCCGTGATCAAACACTTTGATCACATTGAGCTCATTATGATGATGCATTACCGAGAGGGCCCGGTGATACCTCTCCATCAAGCGGAGTGACAAATCCCAGTCTCGATCCGTGTCAACCCAACAGACACTTTCAGAGATACCCGTAGTATACCTTTATAGTCACCCAGTTACATTGTGACGTTTGGCACACCCAAAGCACTCCTACGGTATCCGGGAGTTACACGATCTCATGGTCTAAGGAAAGGATACTTGACATTGGAAAACTCTAGCAAACGAACTATGCGATCTTATGCTATGTTTAGGATTGGGTCTTGTCCATCACATCATTCTCCTAATGATGTGATCTCGTTATCATTGACATCCAATGACCATAGTCAGGAAACCATGACTATCTATTGATCAACGAGCTAGTCAACTAGAGGCTTACTAGGGACACGTTGTTGTCTGTTATTCACACATGTATTACGATTTCCGGATAACACAATTATAGCATGAATAAAGACAATTATCATGAACAAGGAAATATAATAATAATGCTTTTATTATTGCCTCTAGGGCATATTTCCAACAGTCTCCCACTTGCACTAGAGTCAATAATCTAGTTACATTGTGATGAATCAAACACCCATAGAGTTCTGGTGCTGATCATGTTTTGCCTTAGGGAGAGGTTTAGTCAACGGATCTGCGACATTCAGATTCGTGTGCACTTTACAAATTTCTATGTCTCCATCTTGAACATTTTCACGAATGGAGTTGAAGCGACGCTTGATGTGCCTGGTCTTCTTGTGAAACCTGGGCTCCTTGGCAAGTGCAATAGCCCCAGTGTTGTCACAGAAGATTTTGATTGGCCCCGACGCATTGGGTATGACTCTGAGGTCGGTGATGAACTCTTTCACCCAAATTGCTTCATGTGCTGCCTCCGAGGCTGCCATGTACTCCGCTTCACATGTAGATCCCGCCACAACGCTTTGCTTGCAACTGCACCAGCTTACTGCCCCACCATTCAAAATATACACGTATCCGGTTTGTGACTTAGAGTCATCCAGATCTGTGTAGAAACTAGCGTCGACGTAACCCTTTACGACGAGCTCTTCGTCACCTCCATAAACGAGAAACATTTCCTTAGTCCTTTTCAGGTACTTCATGATATTCTTGACCGCTGTCCAGTGTTCCTTGCCGGGATTACTTTGGTACCTTCCTACCAAACTTACGGCAAGGTTTACATCAGGTCTTGTACACAGCATGGCATACATAATAGACCCTATGGCTGAGGCATAGGGGATGACACTCATATCTTCTATATCTTCGGCCGTGGTCGGACATTGAGCTGAGCTCAGTTTCACACCTTGTAACACAGGTAAGAACCCCTTCTTAGATTGATCCATATTGAACTTCTTCAATATCTTATCAAGGTATGTGCTTTGTGAAAGACCTATGAGGCGTCTTGATCTATCTCTATAGATCTTGATGCCTAATATATAAGCAGCTTCTCCAAGGTCCTTCATTGAAAAACTTTTATTCAAGTAGGCCTTAATGCTGTCCAAGAGTTCTATATCATTTCCCATCAAAAGTATGTCATCTACAATATAGTATGAGAAATGCTACAGAGCTCCCACTCACTTTCTTGTAAACGCAGGCTTCTCCATAAGTCTGCGTAAACCCAAACGCTTTGATCATCTCATCAAAGCGAATGTTCCAACTCCGAGATGCTTGCACCAGCCCATAAATCGAGCGTTGGAGCTTGCACACCTAGTCAGCATTCTTAGGATCGACAAAACCTTCCGGCTGCATCATATACAATTCTTCCTTAAGGAAACCATTAAGGAATGCCGTTTTGACGTCCATTTGCCATATTTTATAATCGTAGAATGCGGCAATTGCTAACATGATTCGGACGGACTTCAGCTTCGCTACCGGTGAGAAAGTCTCATCGTAGTCAATTCCTTGAACTTGTCGATAACCCTTAGCGACAAGCCGAGCTTTATAGATGGTCACATTACCATCCGCGTCTGTCTTCTTCTTAAAGATCCATTTATTTTCTATGGCTCGCCGCTCAACGGGCAAGTCAGTCAAAGTCCATACTTCGTTTTCATACATGGATCCTATCTCGGATTTCATGGCTTCTAGCCATTTGTCGGAATCCGGGCCCGCCATTGCTTCCTCATAGTTCGAAGGTTCACCGTTGTCTAACAACATGATTTCCAAAACAGGGTTGCTGTACCACTCTGGTGCGGAACGTGTCCTTGTGGACCTTCGAATTTCAGTAGGAGCTTGATTAGAAGTATCTTGATCATCATCATTAATTTCCTCTCTAGTCGGTGCAGGCACCTCAAGAACATTTTCTTGAGTTTCGCCATTTTCCGGTTCAAGAGGTAATACTTCATCAAGTTCTACTTTCCTCCCACTTACTTCTTTCGAGAGAAACTCTTTCTCTAGAAAGGATCCATTCTTGGCAACAAAGATCTTGCCTTCGGATCTGAGGTAGAAGGTATACCCAATAGTTTCTTTAGGGTATCCTATGAAGACGCATTTTTCCGACTTGGGTTCGAACTTTTCAGGTTGAAGTTTCTTAACATAAGCATCGCATCCCCAAACTTTTAGAAACGACAGCTTAGGTTTCTTCCCAAACCATAATTCATACGGTGTCGTCTCAACAGATTTCGACGGAGCCCTATTTAAAGTGAATGCGGCAGTCTCTAAAGCATAGCCCCAAAAAGATAGCGGTAAATCGGTAAGAGACATCATAGATCGCACCATATCTAATAGAGTGCGATTACGACGTTCGTACACACCATTACACTGAGGTGTTCCAGGCGGCGTGAGTTGTGAAACTATTCCACATTTTCTTAAGTGTGTGCCAAATTCGTGACTCAAGTATTCTCCTCCACGATCTGATCGTAGAAACTTGATCTTTCTATCACGTTGATTTTCAACCTCACTCTGAAATTCTTTGAACTTTTCAAAGGTCTCAGACTTGTGTTTCATTAAGTAGATATACCCATATCTACTCAAGTCATCGGTGAGGGTGAGAACATAACGATAGCCACCGCGAGCCTCAACACTCATTGGACCGCACACATCGGTATGTATGATTTCCAATAAGTTGGTTGCTCGCTCCATTGTTCCTGAGAACGGAGTCTTGGTCATTTTACCCATGAGGCATGGTTCGCACGTGTCAAATGATTCATAATCAAGAGACTCTAAAAGTCCATCTGCATGGAGCTTCTTCATGCGTTTGACACCTATGTGACCAAGGCGGCAGTGCCACAAATATGTGGGACTATTGTTATCAACTTTAACTCTTTTGGTATTCACACTATGAATATGTGTATCATCACGTACGAGATTCATTAAGAATAAACCATTAACCATCGGAGCATGACCATAAAACATATCTCTCATATAAATAGAACAACCATTATTCTCGGATTTAAATGAGTAGCCATCTCGAATTAAACGAGATCCAGACACAATGTTCATGCTCAAACTTGGCACTAAATAACAATTATTGAGGTTTAAAACTAATCCCGTAGGTAAATGTAGAGGTAGCGTGCCGACGGCGATCACATCGACCTTGGAACCATTCCCGACGCGCATCGTCACCTCGTCCTTTGCCAGTCTCCGTTTATTCTGCAGCTCCTGCTTTGAGTTACAAATGTGAGCAACTGCACCGGTATCAAATACCCAAGAGCTACTACGAGTACTGGTAAGGTACACATCAATTACATGTATATCACATATACCTTTTGTTTTGCCGGCCTTCTTGTCCGCTAAGTATTTGGGGCAGTTCCGCTTCCAGTGACCACTTCCCTTGCAATAAAAACACTCAGTCTCGGGCTTGGGTCCATTCTTTGGCTTCTTCCCGGCAACTTGCTTACCGGGTGTGGCAACTTCCTTGCCGTCCTTCTTGAAGTTCTTTTTACCCTTGCCCTTCTTGAACTTAGTGGTTTTATTCACCATCAACACTTGATGCTCCTTCTTGATTTCTACCTCTGCTGATTTCAGCATAGCATATACCTCAGGAATGGTTTACCATCCCCTGCATATTGTAGTTCATCACAAAGCTCTTGTAGCTAGGTGGAAGCGACTGGAGGATTCTGTCAATGACCGCTTCATCCGGGAGATTAACTTCCAGTTGAGTCAAGCGGTTGTGCAACCCAGACATCTTGAGTATGTGTTCACTGATAGAGCTATTTTCCTCCATCTTACAGCTAAAGAATTTGTCGGAGACTTCATATCTCTCGACCCGGGCATGAGCTTGGAAAACCATTTTCAGCTCTTCGAACATCTCATATGCTCCATGTCTCTCAAAACGCTTTTGGAGCCCCGTCTCTAAGCTGTAAAGCATGCCGCACTGAACGAGGGAGTAATCATCGGAACGTGACTGCTAAGCGTTCATAACGTCTTGTTCTGCAGGGAGAACAGGTGCGTCACCCAGCGGTGCTCGTAGGACATAATCTTTCTTAGCAGCTATGAGGATGATCCTCAGGTTCCGGACCCAGTCCGTATAGTTGCTGCCATCGTCTTTCAGCTTGGTTTTCTCTAGGAACGCGTTGAAGTTGAGGACTACGTTGGCCATTTGATCTACAAGACATATTGTAAATATTTTAGACTAAGTTCATGATAATAAAGTTCATCTAATCAAATTATTTAATGAACTCCCACTTAGATAGACATCCCTCTTCTAGTCATCTAAGTATTACATGATCCAAGTCAACTAGGCCGTGTCCGATCATCACGTGAAACGGACTAGTCAACATTGGTGAACATCTTTATGTTGATCGTATCTTCTATACGACTCATGCTCGACCTTTCGGTCTTCTGTGTTCCGAGGCCATGTCTGTACATGCTAGGCTCGTCAAGTCAACCTAAGTGTTTGCATGTGTAAATCTGTCTTACACCCGTTGTATGTGAACGTTAGAATCTATCACACCCGATCATCACGTGGTGCTTCGAAACAACGAACTGTCGCAACGGTGCACAGTTAGGGGGAACACTTCTTGAAATTATTATGAGGGATCATCTTATTTACTACCGTCGTTCTAAGTAAACAAGATGCAAAACATGATAAACATCACATGCAATCAAATAATAAACGTGACATGATATGGCCAATATCACATAGCTCCTTTGATCTCCATCTTGGGGCTCCATGATCATCTTTGTCACCGGCTTGACACCATGATCTCCATCATCGTGTCTCCATGAAGTTGCTCGCCAACTATTACTTCTACTACTATGGCTAACGCGTTTAGCAATAAAGTAAAGTAATTTACATGGCGTTTCTCAATGACACGCAGGTCATACAAAAATAAAGACAACTCCTATGGCTCCTGCCGGTTGTCATACTCATCGACATGCAAGTCGTGATTCCTATTACAATAGCATGAACATCTCATACATCACATATAGATCATTCATCATTCATCACAACTTTGGCCATATCATATCACAAAGCACTTGCTGCAAAAACAAGTTAGACGTCCTCTAATTGTTGTTGCAAGTTTTACGTGGCTGATTAGGGTTCTAGCAAGAACGTTTTCTTACCTACGTGAAAGCCACAACGTGATTTGTCAACTTCTATTTACCCTTCATAAGGACCCTTTTCATCGAATCCGCTCCAACTAAAGTGGGAGAGACAGACACCCGCCAGCCACCTTATGCAACTAGTGCATGTTAGTCGGTGGAACCGGTCTCACGTAAGCGTACGTGCAAGGTTGGTCCGGGCCACTTCATCCCACAATACCGCTGAAGCAAGATAAGACTAGTAGCGGCAAGAAAGTTGACAACATCTACGCCCACAACAAATTGTGTTCTACTCGTGCAATAGAGAACTACGCATAGACCTATCTCATGATGCCACTGATGGGGAACGTTGCAGAAAATTAAAAAATTTCCTACGGTTTCACCAAGATCCATCTATGAGTTCATCTAAGCAACGAGTAATGAGAGAGAGATTGCATCTACATACCACTTTGTAGATCGCGAGCGGAAGCGTTCAACGAACGGGGATGAGGTAGTCGTACACGACGTGATCCAAATCACCGGAGATCCTAGCACCGAAAAGACGGCACCTCCGCGTTCAACACACGTACGGTCAGCGTAACGTCTCCTTCTTCTTGATCCAGCAAGGCAAAGGAGAGGTTGAGGAAGATGGCTCCAGCAGCAGCATGACGGCGTGGTGATGGTGGAGCTGCAGTACTCCAGCAGGGCTTCGCCGAGCTCTACGGAGGAGGAGGAGATGTTGGAGAGGGAGAGGGAGGCGCCAGGAGCAAGGGGTGCGGCTGCCCCCCTCCCCCCTTTATATAGCCCCCTAGGGGGGGCGCCGGCCCTAGGAGATGCAATCTCCTAGGGGGCGGCGGCCAAGGGGTGGGGCTTGCCCCCCAAGCAAGGGGGCGCCCCCCCTTTAGGGTTTCCCCCACCCTAGGCGCGCATGGGCCCTGGGGAAGTGGCGCCCCAGCCCACTTTGGGCTGGATCCTTTCCCACTTCAGCCCATGGGGCCCTCCGGGATAGGTGACCCCACCCGGTGGACCCCCGGGGACCCTCCGGTGGTCCCGGTACAATACCGATAACCCCAAAACTTGTCCCATGGCCAAAACAGCACTTCCTATATATAATTATTTACCTCCGGACCATTCCGAAACTCCTCGTGACGTCCGGGATCTCATCCGGGACTCCGAACAACATTCGGGTTACTGCATATACATATCTTCACAACCCTAGCGTCACCGAACCTTAAGTGTGTAGACCCTACGGGTTCGGGAGACATGCAGACATGACCGAGACGGCTCTCGGGCAATAACCAACAGCGGGATCTGGATACCCATGTTGGCTCCCACATGCTCCATGATGATCTCATCGGATGAACCACGATGTCGAGGATTCAATTAATCCCGTATACGATTCCCTTTGTCAATCGGTATTTTACTTGCCCGAGATTCGATCGTCGGTATCCCAATACCTCGTTCAATCTCGTTACCGGCAAGTCACTTTTCTCGTACCGTAATGCATGATCTCGTGATCAAACACTTTGATCACATTGAGCTCATTATGATGATGCATTACCGAGAGGGCCCGGTGATACCTCTCCATCAAGCGGAGTGACAAATCCCAGTCTCGATCCGTGTCAACCCAACAGACACTTTCAGAGATACCCGTAGTATACCTTTATAGTCACCCAGTTACGTTGTGACGTTTGGCACACCCAAAGCACTCATACGGTATCCGGGAGTTACACGATCTCATGGTCTAAGGAAAGGATACTTGACATTGGAAAACTCTAGCAAACGAACTATGCGATCTTATGCTATGTTTAGGATTGGGTCTTGTCCATCACATCATTCTCCTAATGATGTGATCTCGTTATCATTGACATCCAATGCCCATAGTCAGGAAACCATGACTATCTATTGATCAACGAGCTAGTCAACTAGAGGCTTACTAGGGACACGTTGTTGTCTGTTATTCACACATGTATTACGATTTCCGGATAACACAATTATAGCATGAATAAAGACAATTATCATGAACAAGGAAATATAATAATAATGCTTTTATTATTGCCTCTAGGGCATATTTCCAACACTACGACCACAGGTATGCCCCCGACTCGCCGCTCTGGGACACATGGCTCCAGGACGAGCACGACGTGCGGCGCGCGTCCTACTTCGCCGGCACCGTGTCGGGGGCGCGGAGGCCACGTGCAGAGCCGCGCGGGCGTACGCGGGTGCGTGGCCTGACGCCCACGCCGTCGCCTTCCCCGTCTCCGTCGCCCCCTCCCCCTCCTCGCATGACAGCGGAGGAGGAGGCCCGTCTCCTGCAGCGTGTCATGGACGACTCCATGAACACGCACGACGAGCGGCAGTGGGACGGCCTGGAGGAGGCCATGGCCCTATCTGCCGCCGGGGACGTCGCCTTCCCGGAGTTGCAGCTGGCGGCCGTCACGGCGGCCGCCAAGGAGGAGCCGATGGAGGAGGACTCGCCCGCGTTCGAGAAGCTCCTGGGCCAGGGGTGGGGCTGGTCGTGCACTGCGCCGGAGATGGGCGCCGGCCTGGGCGTGAACTGGTGCCCCACTCCGTAGCGGGAGGCGTCGCCGCGGGAGGAGGTGGTGCAGGCACCTCTGGCCGTCCAGACCGCCCCCGTCCACCACGCACCGTCGGCTCACCTCTGGACGCCGCCGGAGTACGTCGACCTCGTCAGCGACGACGACGACACTGGCGGCCAGTGAAGACGGCGACGGCCACGACACCGACGGGCGCGGCAGGAGCGCGCGGGAGGAGTTTTTTTTATTTTCTTATTATGTTAATTATGAATCTGTGCCTTTTAAGTGGCCGTTGAAATTGGGCCGTTTTGTGGCCAACCCATATATATGTTTTATGTTTTTTTAAATGCGTTTATTTGCTTTTTTAGTTATTTAATTATTATTTTTAATCCCGTCCACCCCGGACACGATTTGGGGTGCGGCCGCGTGGTGGGCGCACGCACGACTCAATGGACACAGCCGGACATGGGCGTACCCATCGGCGCCCCAAAGGGACAGATTCGGGCCAATCCGGACGTCCGTTTGGGGTCGCGCGGTGGAGTTGGCCTAAGGTTTGGTGGTACAATTTTTAAAACTGTAGCTATTCGGCAAAAGGTTCACTACCCCAAGTAAGGGATTTTCAATCAGTAATGAGGCTGTTGCGGAGAAGCAAATATTCAGTGTTCATGATGTCTAAATTCCAGTGATATGCCATTATATATTACTATCATTGATTAGGTCATTTGCTGCATTTTCTCCATGTCTCAATGTACAAGAGCTGCTAGTCAGTAGACTATAAGTTGTAGTCTGTAACGGCTGGCTGTTCTACACAGTGCACACACGACCTAGGTGCAACTATTTAATTGATTGATGTTTTCATTCTTTTGAACAGGAAGATGGGCCAAAAAAAGGAGCATGATCGGCTGCTCCTATAGCGTGTAGCTAGACTAGTAGCATTTGGTACAGGAAGTACATGTATTCATATGGGTGCTTGAAAAGTTCTCTACAAGAATAGGCCGATGATTTTTGTGCTATGGATAATATGATTTATGTACATGTATTACATGCGTGGAAACAATTTCTGTCAGATGATGAAAGGAAAAATGGTTTGAATTAAAAATATTGACCAGTACGAGTTAAAAACGGTGGTCCGTTCGGAATAAAAGAAATAGCAGAAATTCAAATTGTAAAAGTTCAAGAAAAAAAGAAACCCCATGGAAATTCAAATGGTAGAAGTACAAGTCATAAAATGAGGGAAGTTCAGAACATTGTTGGAAAAAATGTTGAGTTCAAAAAAAAAAAACACATTTTCTTTCTAAATAAAATATCATTCAGTTCGATGATACAAACCATGCAAGTACATGGACGACGATACAGTAAACAGTTGAAAACTTACGAGAAAAATATTACCCAAAAAATATAGCAAAGTCTAGTTAGTAAAAACATGCTTAGTACAAACCCATGCAAGCATCAGTACGAGTACCCTTTTTCGGAACCATTCAAAATTACTCTATAAAAAATAGCTCAGTACAAACATACACATATATCAGTACGACTACTCTGTTTTTCATATGAGAAAACAGCAGGATCCGTCATGCCGTATTCAAAATTACTTTTAAACGGTTGCGAAGTAGAGAAAACGTTCAACATGACTAAGTTTTGCATTTTCGATAGCTATCCAACGCTATATTATTTGCCATATTTCGACAAACTTTTTAAAAAATCGCGTTCAAAATCAAATTTGACCGTATTGAATTCGTTTTTAAACCGTAAGTAATTAGAAAAACATTTCTATACAAAAAAGTTGCGCATTTTCCATAGCTTTCCAATGCCGTATCATTTGTATCAATCCGACAAACCGTTTGCAAAAAATCGCGAAAATACGTTTCGCCCAGAATTTCATCGTTTTTCAAATTACTTTTAAATCATATAGAATTAGAAAAAATAATACATATATGGAAGATGCGGATTTTCACCAGCTTTCCAACACCATCTTATTTGCTCAATTCCGACAAACTGATTGAAAATTGAGTCCAAAATACGATTCACGTTTTCGATTTTGAAAAAAAACGATTTTTTCAAAACTGCTCTTAAACCATAATGATTTTGCAAAAACATTCAATATACTTGAAATATGGTTGTCAAGAGCTTTCCAACGATATATTACATGCCACGTTCCGAAAAAAAATTACAAAAAGTTTTTGAACTGAAAAAGACGATCTGTTAAACACAACTGAAAGCATCAGTTCAACCGCTTCGAAAACATCAGTACAACTACCTGAAACCGTCAGTTCAAAAAGGGTAACAAAATAATATTCTGTTACGCATAACAGAATAGCCCAGATGTAGTTACCATCACTTGCGTTTTGTATGTTGTATGTAGTATCTATCGAAACCAAGATTATGTACATGTAGTATGTAATATATAATAATGATTAGACAGTATATATACTAATTTTTAGATAGTATGTACAATGTTTTGAGTATGCTCTTTTTTACGTAAAAATATGTACGTATTTCACAAATATAACAAAACTATGGGCTCATATGCAATTTTTTCATGTAACTTGCTTTGAAATATTTTAGATATATTATATGAACATATTTAAAATGATAAAATAGTATATATAGTACCACATGGTAGTATATGAGATATGTGGGGTAACTACCACCGGGTGGTAGGATGGATTTTTCCTATATATATATATAGTGTTACTATTCATCACCCGGGGTGCAGAATAAGTTTCACCCGAGGTAATCTTACGATCATTTCATAATTAAATTACGTTTGATTTCAAATAGTTACATTCCTATCAATTCACGACGTAAAATTTGACATAAGAAAATAAAAATATAGGTCATAAGATAAGAAAATTTACAGTTTGTGTGTATTTTACACTATGTTTTTACATTTGTAATTTTACATAACATAAAATATTTTTTTCGACGACGGTCTCTTTTTACTTCGGAAATAAGGCAAAATTTACGGAACGTAAAATTACGGTCCATTGATGGTAAAATAGAGGGGGTGAAGAATAATTATTCCTCACCCAGAGTGATGAATAGTCAATCCCTATATATATATAGGGAGAGAGAGAGAGGGGGGGGGGGAGGAGAAAGACGCCTTATGATTAACCATATTTAACACACGTTTTTTGTTGTTTTGTGTGAACATCGAGGCCATCGTCGGCGAGGGTGAGAAGGAGGATAAGCGGCAACACAAATATGATGCCTCGCAAAAATAAAGGAGATGGACCTATTGTGGTCTTAAGTGATGGTTGCTGAGTTAAGAGCGTGTGCTATGTTTTCTCTTCCGTTACAACGCACGGGCTCTTTTGCTAGTAGATAATTATATATAGATTGCAGCGATATTTTTTTTTCAGGCAAGACTAAGAAAAAAAATTACATGAACGTGGACAGGCTGGCTGCCACGGCCCAGGCCTAGGTCCAGGAAGAAAGACAAATCTAACCCAGACTGCCCGCACGCCGCTGTCCCTACAAAGGGAAATCGCTTGCCCTCCCCCCCAAATCGAGAGGTAACCCTAGTTCCCCAAATCTTCGCCGTCGCCGCCACCACCCACCCCAGGCAACCCTAGTTCCCAGATCCTTCTTGGACCCAGCAGCCATGGAGCGATCTTTCACGGCCGCCTCCTTCCAGCCCCCCGCCGCCGACGATGCTAGCCCCTCCCGCTACCCCTTCTGGGTGCTCCTCGACAGCATAGCCTACCTCGCCGACCGCGACAACGCCACCACCGTGAAGGGCAGGGCCAGCACGGGGCACGAATTCAAGGTCAGCTTCTGCCTCGCCGACCCGCCTGCCGTCTCCTACTTCTGCGTCCACTTTCCCGGGATCAGCATACACGAGGTTTGCACCACGGAGCCCTGCGTCGTCTCCTCTGCCAAAGATCTCGTCCTCCTCTGCTTCGCCTTCAAAACCAACCCACCTAGCACAGACGAAGACTCCCAGCACCTCGAGTACTTCGTCTACAAGGCTGCCCCCGGTGGCAAGCACACCATCAGACCCGTCCCTTGTTCTCCTCCAGCCTACAAACACTCATGGCACGCTGCCATCGTGCCCCGCGAGGGCGACAATTTCCTGGTCGCTAATCTTTCCCCTAATGGAGAAGACATTGGGCACTACAACCTGCACATCTTCTCGTCGGAGACGAACGAGTGGAGCACCAAACACCTGCAGCTGGGACGACCTCTGGTGCGGCATGTCCTGCCATGGGACTTGCCAAGCCAAACCGACAAGGTGATCACTCTCGGAGAAAGCATAGTAGGATGGGTCGACCTCTGGCGCGGCATTGTCGTGTGCGATGTGCTTGAGAAGGATCCTACTCTCTGCTTCCTCCCGCTGCCCAAGGCCGATTTTGACCTGCACCGGGAAAGTCGAGCACGGCAAGTGCGGGACGTCATAGGCTTCCCAAATGGTTTCATCAACTTCGTCGAGATCGAACACTGTGTCAGATGGTTGACTGTTGTCAGAAAGAGCACTTCGACAGATATCATCTATGATGCGGAGCTCCTCAACCATGATGATATGGACGTTACAGATGACCAACCTTATTATGAACCTGCTGGCTGGAAGATTCGGACAATGCTTAGGAGCATTTTTTGGAACTATTGGCACAAGAGTCACATTGTCCATGTTGATGAAGTATCAGCCTTTCCACCTGCACCCTCTAAGCTGCATCATCATCTATGGAATGGTAAAGACAATAAATGGACATTGGGAAACCTCAAGACGACGAGCTTCCCGACCTTCAGTGTTTACGGTGGTAATGTTGTCTACCTCGTGTCTAAGGTGGAGTCTCAGGAAGAAGACACATTGCTTGTTGGTGTTGATATTGGAAAGAAGAAGCTGGAAGTCATCGACCAATATTGTTGCGGGAGATCCATTTCCTTTGATCCCATTCCACTTCTTGGTGTTGCTATTGTAAAGAAGCGGGAAGTCACCGAACCATATTGCGGCGGGAGATCCACTTCTTTTGATCCCATTTCCTGTGCATTCTCTGAATATCTGAATACCACTCCAAGTCCAAGGCATGGTTTTCTTTTACTCTGCTTCTGTTAACAAAACTCAAGAAAAAGCCAGTTCTGAACTTATTTTACCTCATGACACCTGACATTTTGTCTCTTGTTTTGCTAAAGGCCATGTGATGAGGAAGTTGCAGCAGAGTCTGCTCAGAGCGGTGCACTGAATGATCATCTTTCATTTGGCAATATTGTTCCAAACAAGGTGGTAGGCTCACTGTAACCATTTTGCTACTATTATAGGTGTGTCCATTTTGCCTTCTCCTTCAATAAGATGTATGTAAACCCTTCTACAGCAAACCCAGCAAAACATGTGGAGTGGGGATGATGGCACACACCCAGGATAGTATCAGCAGTCAACTCCATTCTAGCCACCCAGTTTGACACAAACTGGGTAGCCCATGTGATCTTCAACTCAATTAGGTAAAAACATTGTGAACGCTTATATTATGGTGCTGTTCTTTTATCCTAGTTCTTCTTGACTCAAGATAGTTAGCTCTAAAGTGTTAGAAATTAAAACACTAACATTTGATATCATAATTAAAAAAAAGAGGCGTGGAAGACTTGGGTCACCATGTTGCCTTTCTTGCTGTACATAGGGAAGCAAATGTCGGTTTAACTTAATGTTCTTGCATCTCTTTGTGAGGTTTTGTATTTAATGGAAGTGAATTGGTATCATTATTTGTAATTCAGAGATCATATTAAAGTTGCAACCCTGTTAACACTTGCAACATTATCAAGAGGAATATTATTTGTAAACTGCATCCTGTACTTAAATGCGGCAAGTGAAACCGTTGCATGAGTTAAGAAACATATTTTAGGACTCACAAAATTTCATTTAACTTATAAGCAGAACATGTCAAAGTTTTGTGTAGTGTTTCTCCCAAAAGGGAAAAGTATATTTTAAATGGAGAATACAATCTCGCAATTGCAAATTAGCCAGTGCAATAAAGCTGAGTGCAAAACCTAGCTGTGTTACTAGCTGATTTCAAAAAAAAAATCGACTTGTGAAGACATTATATGGGGTGCTGATGGGAATCTTGGTTTCTTCGTGTGAGTGACCTGGTGTTGTGTGACATATTATACTTTTTGAGTATTCCGTGGTTTGTAGTGGATGTTTTTTTGCTAGTGGATTTTGTATTAACAGGTGACACTAGTGTAGTGTCAGAATACGTCTTACATTATGGGACGGAGGGAGTAGTTGATAATTTGTAAATGTTTGTTGGGTGCTTGAGTTTCAGAATTCATAGGACTGCAATAAATTTGCTGCTGGATGATCCGATCAGAACCAAAAGGATTTTCATAAAAATGTTTCAAACAATTTTGCTAGCATGTGGAATTGTTTCTGTTTGTTCAATTTTCTTCTCTTGATGAAAGCACTCCATGCATTATATAACATGGTTTTAGTTTTGTTTATATATCAATATAACTTACTCATGTTGCGTATGCCTGTTGGATGGGTGCAGACGACTTCAGAGGGATGCCGTATTGATGCCTTCCATGCCAGCGCAACCTCCCTTGGCCCAACCGTTGGCTCCAAAACAATCCTTCACGCCGCACCATGACCAATAGCACCACAGGAAAGCATTTTCATCTCTTGCATATCGTGAGCAGGTGGAATATCATGGTTAATGTTCTTGAATGTCAACAAACTGCATCTCGCTGTGCAGCCATGTCCACATACAGCTACCACCGCCTGTTATCATATCATGGATGATGCTTGAAACATTTGAATACTTTAATGCATATATGGAATTATGGACCTTATTAGCCTTTGCTGATGTTTGCTATGTGTAAGATTTCTGATTTTAAACGTTGGTAGACCAGCCAATTAGCCATTGATTGCAGTGCACATGACCGTCCCTGCTACAAGGTTGCAACCACCTATCTGTTAAGCTTTGTTCAGTTAGGCAGTGTACTTCTTTTTACTCTGTTATTATAAGATTTGTCTTTAGTCAAATATCAACATCTACAATACAGTACTAATATATTATACAATATTAAAACTTAAAATCCATGACGCATCTAATGACATCCAACCCGAGCGTTATCCTCTAGAAACGTCGCGACTCGTCTCCTGAGTCTACTTCAACCAGCCGATCCCCTTTGCTGTCCTCTCTCTCTCCTATCTTCAATCTTCCACACCAAGCCACTACCAGCTGTTGCAAGGGGAGGACGGGGTGTATCAAGTGCCTCCATCCCAACAAGGGCATTGTTGCCTGGGGCAGTGCCGACCCTGCAAGTATACTGGTGCCATTGCAACCGGCCGGGGGGAGACCATGGTGGAGTTGAAGGCCTACAATGGGGTCGCGGGAGGTGCTACAAGGGAGGCCGCCGCCGGTGCTGAAGCGGGTCACCGCCGCCGGTGCTGCTGCAATGGCCGCCGGTGGAGCTGCATTGAGCAGACGATGCTACGATGGCGTTGTTGCCACGCCAGCAGTGCTGCTGCGTTGTGGAGCTGCGTTGTAGCACGTGACGCTACGACGGTGCTGCTGCCACGCCGACAGTGGAGCTCCGTTGCGGCTGTAGCACGTGACGCTACGACGGTGCTGCTGCCACGCCGACAGTGGAGCTCCGTTGCGGCAGGACAGCCGGCGGAGCTGCTGCCGTGGCTGTGACACAACATCGTCAGTGATGGGCCATTACCAGGCTGGTCAGCCATATTGTGACATGAGTTGAATGTTGTATATTACCATGAAATAAAAATATTCTTCATAGATTTCCACCAGAACCAACATTGCAAAGTTATTCCTACTAGTTGTGCAAATTTATTGTGCCATCCTACAATTCAAACCAAAACTACTCGCCACGATTTCCACCAGAACATCACCCTGTTCTCAATCTATTTGAGATCTACGCCATAAAGACCTTGTTACGAAATTGTAGAAGCATAACGATCAGTGATATGTACAGCGGAAGACATTTACATGGGCACATGGTAGGCAACGCTCAGATCCACAAACTACACGCCGGTGCGCCGCCGGCTCCGACGCGCAGCCATGTCTCTTTGGGGCGCCTCCTCGAACAAAAAAAGGTGGCGCGTGCTGGTGGAATGTGCTCTGGCTCCTAGCCCCCGATCCTGGCCGAGGGAACGCATATCATTGTTACATTGGAGTTTAAAATGGAGACTTCTCAGGATGTCCGCATTCTCGGCCGTCCGATTAGGTGTCCAAACGAATCCCGACCCTCAGATCTTCATATGGCTTGATCTGGGCCGTTGGATCCTTCTAATGTGACAATCAATGAACAGTGTCCAGACTTGCTACACGCCTACACCCGCGTTTTACTGGGCGCACCGTTCGTGCCACCGCGTGTAGTTCTCGGTGCCCGCCGAGGGTACTTTCAACATTCCACGTCCGAGCCGTTGCGTGGCGGTCCGTGGCTGGCTGCGAGCACACGAAGGCGAAGACGGCGCTCGATTGGGTGAGAACCTAGCTTCCTCGCCTCGCCCCAACCTTCCTCCTCTCCCGGTTCCTTCTCCCTCCCATTCCAAACCAGCCGCCACCCCTGCCCTGCCGCCGATCTTCTCTCCCCCAACCTCGGTGCCGCCTCCACCCTCTCCCCATAGGCGCCCACCGCTGCTGTTTCACCTTCTCGAGAAGGTCAGGTGGAGGCAGATCCGCCACGCCACACAGCGCTGCCGTTCCCGAGCCCGTTGACAAAGGAGATGCATGGCCATCCCCTCCCCGCGCGGTGGTGCACATAGGAGGTGCACGTCTCCGTCGAAGTCGTCGTGCCTCCCTCCAGTTTCTGTGCTGCCGATGGCGATGGCCACCGGTGAGCAGCACACACCTACAGCGCGAACCACCACCACCATGCTCCTCCGAAGGTAAGCCCACTTCGTGATGGCTACTTATTATTCCTGCTGGTGCTAATCTTCTTTCCCATGGATGCCTCTACCAGATCCGCCGCTACTCGTGTTGCTGCTCTTTGTGTTGTTGCTTCTGTCTTTGGGGCGTTTGTAGTGTTGTGGCTCACGGTAGTCAGGCATATCCTACCAGCGCTTCGAGGTGGATGTACTTTGCCAGAACAAAGCATGAATGCCGGCAACCTTGTAGCACCTGCAGTCTGCACGTCCCCAGGTGCATCCCTTTCTCTAATCTGTTAACAATCCCAGTTCAGTTTGGGTCCCTAATGTGTGTGTTCTTCTCCAATGCATCCTCTTGATTCTTCATGTGATTGCTAAAATGCTAGCCAACAGATTGGAAGTATGCATGTGCCTGCTCTTTTTAGTTCGAATCAATCATCCTTATCTTTTGGGATCCATTTATGGTTAGATTACTGAAATATTATTTCCTGTGCTTGCTAGATTAATAAGTCGCCACACCAAGCGAGTTGTGCGTATACTGGGTTGTAGTTGAATTAGTTTAGTGTCTATTCTATGAACGATGTCAACTATGCCTTTCAGTAGGGGTTTCGAATTTCCTACTTACACTGGTTCAGTCCCTCTGATGGCTAGAGAAATGAATCCTGCATGAAACTGGTCGACGGCTTTGAAGTATTTAGATTGAAGATTATGGAGATAATTTTGGTTGAGAACTAGAACTGAATTAAGCTAGAAATACGCTACAACACTTGGTGTAGGATTCAATATATCAAATGGAACGGTAGATGTTAATTATTCAAGGTGGATGGTCCACTACAACTATTGCTTACATGATTCATTATTGGTCAGTTGCATGCTTTGTTAGTCGATTGGGTATAGGGGTCATTCAAGAAAATAAATGACAGAGGAAAATATTACCCCTGTAGTAAGTTTGATTGAGACAACTTCTCTCTAATTATTTGCAAACGTTTGAGATGTTTATGGACCTTTATAGGGTGAATTGGTGAAAATGAATATTTATGATTCCAGAGCTCATGGTCTCCATTTTTGTTCACATGTTTCATGAACAATGTTTATTAGTATATTTAAGTCATTTGGTCTGTTCTGTATTTTGTAGCAGTTTTTACTTGCAAAAAATAAATAGCAAATAAATTTCCAATTAGATATGTATGCACTGTTCTAAAAAAGGCCATAAACTGATTGTGCGGTGCACTTGGTATGGTCTGTGCCTCCCTTCGCTGCTTCCCCATACGACCAGGTAGAGGAGCACGGGCCGCAAAGACGACGAGGTGGCCGAGCTGCCTGTGGCGTCATCGCCATTCCTCGCGAATCAGTAGGGGCGTGTTTGGTTGCAGTTTGCAACAGTAGTTGCATTGCATGTCCATCTTCAGCTAGCCTGGTTGCTGAAAAACAACCTCATATGCAGCAGATGTAATCTGTTTGGTTGCCTGCATCGCATCGATAGGCACTTACCCCTGCTGTTTGGTTGCCCGCATTTGTGCTTAGGGTGTGAGCAGATGCAAACTTCAGTTGTTTGGTTGCAAACAACGTTTGTGTTCTGCTCACCCCATTCAAATGTGGTGACCTTACCACCACACATGATTAGCACAACAACAACATCACAACAGCAAGATCAAACAAAGCAAGCAATGTAATGACAGCAAACTTAACACAGCAAACTACTTAACTAGATAACATAAGTCTAGATTAAGAGCAGGGGCATCCTCCTTCCCTGCTGTGCCAGGGTGCTGCTCCTGGCCAAAATATGAACAAGTTCCCAGCACAAGCCACACACCCTAAAAGTTCTCCACTAACACCTGACTTAACTTAACTACATAGCCTGCTCGATGCCACAAAGGCAGTTGTGCCTGCTGCAATGATACCTGCACATCATCGACGAGTCGTGGTTGTAGATCTGAACCTTTAGTCTGAGTCCTAAGATGCGCACAACGACGAGGTCGCCGGGGACGATGCGGTGGCGGCGACAGAAGTAGTTCCACCCTCGGCCAAGCACCATGTGGCCCTCAAAGTTCTGGACCTGCACCCAGAACACGCACCGCTTGTTGGCTGAGAGCCTGACCACGCGCGGGAGTCGCTTGATGACCAGCCAGGTGTTCATCACCTCCACGAATTTGGGAGGGACGACGAGCATGGCGAGGTCCTCGTTGTCCTTGATCTGCTGGTAGAATCTCATCGGCTCCCTGGCTCCCTCCTCATGGCCCTGCCTCGGAGATCGTCCCCTTGAACGAGGCACGCTCATGAAGGCGATCCTGCCAGGCAGGTCCACCGTCCCGAGCCACCTGTTCGTGGGGATGAAATCCTCGGCGCGCTCAGCTCCGGCCACGACCTGAGCTCCTCCACCTGCCACATCCTAGTCAGTCTTCAGTATCTTGTGAGGCAACATGACAAGTATTAGTATCAAACAAAGCAAGCAAGCAAGCAAACAAGAAAGCAAGCAAGCAAGCAAGCAAATGCCACCGATCAGTGGACTTGCCCAACAACAAGTGCCACTGATCAGTGGCATTTGCCCAAGATCAGTGGCACTTGGTGTTGGGCAAGAGCACTAATCTACTTGCTGTAGTGCAAATGGCACTGATCAATGACACTGATCAGTGACTTGCCCAATAGCAAGTGCCATTGATAAGTGCCATTTTTCCCAACAGCAAGTGCCATTGATAAGTGGCATTTGCCATTTGACACTTATCAATGACACTTGTTGTTGGGCAAGTCATTGATCAGTGGCATCTTCTTTGCTGCAACTGGCACTGATCACTGCACTATCCTAAACAAGGAAACATCTAAAAATACCAACAACAAGTGCCAATAGCACCCATGTGCAGCCATGCAGATTTGGGACCATCCTAAAATGGTCCTACTACATGCACGTATAACATCCACTGATGGCACAAACCCTAGTTTCAACATGCAACATGAAACAAGGACATAATCCTAACATGAACATGCCATCAGTCAACATGATTCTAGCATTTATCACTCAACATGAACATGATTCTAGCATGAGCACAGCTACTAGCATGTAGCACAAATCTAGCATGTAGTAGGACTCGAACTAGCATGATTCCAGGATTCTAGCATGAACATGAATCTAACATGTAACACATCTACTAGCATTCTAGCACGAACACAAGCAGTAGCACAAGAAAATTATCCTAGCACACGCACTATACAAAACAAGAACAGATCAGTCCGATTGGATTCGATTGGGATCACATCCAATCGGATCTGCTAGAATCCTATCAATCCTAGCACATGCCTAAGAAATTAACCGCTAATCTACATCTAGGAGCAAGATTTGCGGGGATTTGACTCACCGAAGCACGCGCAGTTGCGGCGAACCGAGGCCGGGGTGAAAACCCTGGCGGGAACGATAGAGGTGGCGGAGCAGAGGACGAGATGGCCCCGGCGACGGCCTGCGGCATCGGCCCCGTGCTGAACGCCACGCCGGAGGTCGAGAAGGACAGCCCGCCTGAAGGAAATATGCCCTAGAGGCAATAATAAAGTTATTATTTATTTCCTTATATATCATGATAAATGTTTATTATTCATGCTAGAATTGTATTAAGCGGAAACTTAATACATGTGTGGATATATAAACAAACAGAGTGTCACTAGTATGCCTCTACTTGACTAGCTCATTAATCAAAGATGGTTAAGTTTCCTAACCATGGACAAGGAGTTGTTATTTGATTAACGAGGTCACATCATTAGTTGAATGATCTGATTGACATGACCCATTCCATTAGCTTAGCACCTGATCATTTAGTATGTTGCTATTGCTTTCTTCATGACTTATACATGTTCCTATGACTATGAGATTATGCAACTACCGTTTACCGGAGGAACACTTTGTGTGCTACCAAACGTCACAACGTAACTGGGTGATTATAAAGCTGCTCTACAGGTGTCTCCAAAGGTACATGTTGGGTTGGCGTATTTCGAGATTAGGATTTGTCACTCCGAATGTCGGAGAGGTATCTCTGGGCCCTCTCGGTAATGCACATCACATAAGCCTTGCAAGCATTGCAACTAATAAGTTAGTTGCGAGATGATGTATTACGGAACGAGTAAAGAGACTTGCCGGTAACGAGATTGAACTAGGTATTGAGATACCGACGATCGAATCTCGGGCAAGTAACATACCAATGACAAAGGGAACAACGTATGTTGTTATGCGGTCTGACCGATAAAGATCTTCGTAGAATATGTAGGAGCCAATATGGGCATCCAGGTCCCGCTGTTGGTTATTGACCAGAGAATTGTCTCAGTCATGTCTACATTGTTCTCGAACCGTAGGGTCCGCACGCTTAACGTTACGATGACAATTATTATGAGTTTATGCATTTTGATGTACCGAAGTTAGTTCGGAGTCCCGGATGTGATCACGGACATGACGAGGAGTCTCGAAATGGTCGAGACATAAAGATCGATATATTGGAAGCCTATATTTGGACATCGGAATTGTTCCGGGTGAAATCGGCATTTACCGGAGTACCGGGGGGTTACCGGAACCCCCCGGGGGTTAATGGGCCCATATGGGCCTTAAGGGAAAAGAGGAAGGGCGGCCAGGGCAGGCCGCGCGCCCCCTCCGCCCCTAGTCCGAATAGGACAAGGAAGGGGGGGGGGGCGGCGCCCCCCCTTTTTCCTTTCCCCCTTCCTCCTTCCTTCTCCAACAAGGCAAGGGAGGGGAGTCCTACTCCCGGTGGGAGTAGGACTCCTCCAGGCGCACCCCTTGGGGCCGGCCGCGCCTCCCCCTCCCCTCCTTTATATACGGGGGCAGGGGGGCACCCTAGCACACACAAGTTGATCATTGCGATCGTTCCTTAGCCGTGTGCGGTGCCCCCCTCCACCATATTCCACCTCGGTCATATCGTTGCAGTGTTTAGGCGAAGCCTTGCGTCGGTAGAACATCATCATCGTCGTCACGCCGTCGTGCTGACGAAACTCATCCCCGAAGCTTTGCTGGATCGGAGCCCGGGGAACATCATCGAGCTGTATGTGTGCTAAGAACTCGGAGGTGCCAGAGTAACGGCGCTTGGATCGGTCGGATCGGGAAGACGTACGACTACTTCCTCTACGTTGCGTCAACGCTTCCGCTTCGGTCTACGAGGGTACGTAGACAACACTCTCCCCTCTCGTTGCTATGCATCAACATGATCTTGCGTGTGCGTAGGAAAATTTTGAAATTACTACGTTCCCCAACACTTGCATCCGAGCCTAGGTTTTTATGGTTTGATGTTATGCACGAGTAGAACACAAGTGAGTTGTGGGCGATATAAGTCATACTGCCTACCAGCATGTCATACTTTGGTTCGGCGGTATTGTTGGATGAAGCGGCCCGGACCGACATTACGCGTACGCTTATGTAACGCCCCAGATACAACTTTCCATATTTGTAACTCCAACTCTTGCCTTTTCCGGAGATTCGATATATTATTTCCTCCGTGGTTGGGGTTTTGTATTTTGTTTTGCATTTTGTTTGTTGCATCTCATCTCATAGCATCATGCGCATTGCATCTGCATGTTTTCATAAAACTTGCATCCGCCCGTAGTTGTCGCGCCCACCTTGCTTTTGTTGACCGTTTCGAGCCCAACCGGGTTTTTCATTTCTCTCTTACCTTGTCTTTTATTCTTTCATCCTTTTTCCGGAGCTCTACCAAAATTCTCAACCATGCCTTCATCCTCTATGCCAATTTTCAGCTCATTTGAATATGTTTTGGTTGAGTTCAAAAATACCTCAAGTTTGAATTATATTCAAACTTGTTTTATTTTTCTACCTCTAAAAATGCCCAAACCAAATTATTCAAATAGTGCACATTTCCAGGAGCACAAGGATGTTCTCATATCTCTCTCAACCCTCGCATATACTCCTGTGCTTTTCGATCTTTATTTTTCTGTCTGAAGAAAAAAATAAAAGAAAGAAGAAGCAGCAGCCGCATCCCGCTAGCGCCAGCCGACCCTTGGGCCTCCTTCCGCCCGAGCAGGCCCAACCGCAACTCGGATTTTAATAACTTTATATGTAAATGGGGTGGAAAAATGCCTAGTTTAACATGATGCACTTTATTTTCCTGTTTAATAACTCTAAAATATGTTTTAGGGCAGAACAGTACCAAATCTAATATATGCTCATGAGGTTTTTCCGGACTTGTTTTTTGTTGTTCCGACCTCATTTAAATTTGCCTAGATAGGTAGTTTTTCATATGTTTCACCTCTTGCCATGTTAACCAATATGTAATATTGTTGGGTATATATACGAGAGAGAACTAAATACTTGATGTGGTGTTTCGTCGATATGCAACTCGTTGCATATTGAGCTCCACTTAATTGGTAGTATTGTTTGTTGCACTTTGCCATGCCATGCTTCATTAAACCGGACATGCATCATACTTGGTTGTGCATCATGCCATGTTTATGTGATGGTTGTTTACTATGTTGTTTGTTTGTTTCCGGGTTGCCTCTCGTTAGCTTCGGTTTCGTCCCGGAGTTGTGAGGATTCGTTCGACTACGTCCGTTTGTCTTCTTCATGGGCTCGTTCTTCTTCCTTGCGGGTTCTCAGGCAAGATGACCATACCCTCGAAATCACTTCTATCTTTGCTTGCTAGATGCTCGCTCTTTTGCTATGCCTATGCTGCGATACCTACCACTTGCTTATCGTGCCTCCCATATTGTCCAACCAAGCCTCTAACCCACCTTGTCCTAGCAAACCGTTGTTTGGCTATGTTACCGCTTTGCTCAGCCCTTCTTATAGCGTTGTTAGTTGCAGGTGAAGATGAAGTTTGTTCCTTGTTGGAACATGGAGATGTTGTTCCTTGTTGGAACATGTTTACTTGTTGGGATATCACAATATCTCTTATATTATTAATGCATCTATATACTTGGTAAAGGGTGGAAGGCTCGGCCTTATGCCTGGTGTTTTGTTCCACTCTTGCCGCCCTAGTTTCCATCATATCGGTGTTATGTTCCCGGATTTTGCGTCCCTAACGCGGTCGGGTGATTTATGGGACCCCCTTGACAGTTCGCTTTGTATAAGACTCCTCCAGCAAGGCCCAACATTGGTTTTACCATTTGCCTCACCACCACCTATCCCTTTCCCTTGGGTCGGCCAGCCCGAGGGTCATCTTTATTTTAGCCCCCCCGGGCCAGTGCTTCTCTAAGTGCTGGTTCGAACCGAGCTGCCTGCGGGGCCACCTTGAGGCAACCTGAGGATTGGTTTTACTCGTAGCTAGACTCATCCGGTGTTGCCCTGAGAACGAGATATGTGCAGCTCCTATCAGGATTGTCGGTGCATCGGGCGGCTTTGCTGGTCTTGTTTTATTACTGTCTAAATGTCTTGTAGCCGGGATTCCGAGACTGATCGGGTCTTTCCGGGGAGAAGGAATATCCTTCGTTGATCGCGAGAGCTTATAATGGGCTAAGTTGGGACACCCCTGCAGGGTTTGAACTTTCGAAAGCCGTGCCCGCGGTTATGGGCAGATGGGAATTTGTTAATGTCCGGTTGTAGAAAACCTGAAGTTGATCTTAATTAAAATACACCAACCGCGTGTGTAACCGTGATGGTCTCTTCTCGGCGGAGTCCGGGAAGTGAACACGGTGTTGGAGTTATGATTGACGTAGGTTGTTCTAGGATCACTTCTTGATCATAGTTGTTCGACCGTGCTTTTGCCTCCTCTTCTCGCTCTCTTTTGCGTATGGTAGCCACCATATATGCTAGTCGCTTGCTGCAGCTCCACCTCATACCTTTACCCTTCCCATAAGCTTAAATAGTCTTGATCTCGCGGGTGTGAGATTGCTGAGTCCCCGTGACTCACAGATACTTCCAAAACCAGCTTGCAGGTGCCGATGAAACCGTGCAGGTGACGCATCCGAGCTCAAGGAGGAGCTCGATGAAGATCTTGTTCGTTGTGTTGTTTCGTTTCAGCTGATCAGTAGTGGAGCCCAGTTGGGGTCGATTAGGGATCTGTGTAGCATTTGGGGTAGTCTTCTTTTATTTTGGTTCCGTAGTCGGACCTTGATTGTATCTGTATGATGTAATGCTTTATTCATGTAATTCTGTGAAGTGGCGATTGTAAGCCAACTATGTATCTCTTTCCCTTATGTATTACATGGGTTGTGTGAAGATTACCTCACTTGCGACATTGCTTTCAATGCGGTTATGCCTCTAAGTCGTGCTTCGACACGTGGGAGATATAGCCGCATCGAGGGCGTTACAAGTTGGTAATCAGAGCCATCCCCGACCTTAGGAGCCCCCACTGATTGATCGTTTTTAGTGGCCGAGTTGTGTCTAGAAAAATGTTTTGAGTCATTTAGGAATTATATATCGGAGAGTTTAGGAATTCTTTTTACTTCCCAGTCTCCTCATCGCTCTGGTAAGGCATCCTGACGTAGAGTTTTGACTCTTCTCTTCTCAAATTTCACTAAATTTTTTTTTAGGATCACGCGGGTATCTTAGAATCGTTCCGATGGTTTTATGATGACAACATTGTCTTGGTGCCTCCTGTCAGCAGGGGTTTAGTGGAGGTGTCCCGGGGAGTTGAGCTCTGAGGTGTTGTCGTCATAATTTTATCGTTGCAGTTCTGGAATACCTGAGTTTAGTACGCCGACATCGAAAATCTCTTTTGTACAGTTGTTGGTGAGATAACCCTGATAGCCCAGTACTGAGGCGAGTGCGGGAGTATTGCCATAACTCGTATAACGGATGCTTTTCGAAGGTTGAGGTAAACGATTTCCGGAGTTTTCTTGGTTATGTGTTGAAGGATGGATACAGCTGGATCTAGGTATTGTTAGTTTGGGTGATATATTTTGTGTCCCCTGTATCCCCAACACCTGATTGCATAACCAGAAAGTTTCGGGAGTTTATAGGTGGGAATTCAAGTAGCTCCTAGAATATCTTTCCGACAGATGCATGATATGGGATTGGGTAGATCTCTATCATATGTATTTGTTCCGGCTTATTCTGCAAGCCAATCCTTTGTTTTCGTTTTGGTTTGTGGTATTCGAGTTGCTTCGAAGTCAAGTGTTGATTCCATACCTTTTCTAAGCACGTTCTCATATTTCTATGTGGATGTTAAACCTTCTTGTTCATCAAGGTTGTCTTTTCAATCTTTTCCAACCAGTGTGATTCTCTTCAAGAGGATCCTATCATTTTTCACATCCCCAAGTTCAATTCTAAGTTCTCCCAACGGTGTTCGTTTCACCCGTCCCCAAGTTGCCTTTGTTTTCCCACCCTCCCACCCTTTTTCTTCAAGGACTCAGATTTCTTAATCAAGTATCCTTTTTATTGATGGGAAGTCTCTCCATTCTTTTCTTTCAATGTTCTTATCCGGTGTTTTCCCATGAAGATACTAACGGAGCTTCAAGTTTATTATTCTTCGTTCTCTTTTCTTCTCCGGTGGATTCAATTCAAGATTTCAGTGTTGATCATATTCCTTTCCTCATTTCAAGTGCTTTCTTATGGTGGTGTATCTCTTAATCATTCACCTCTCGCTATTCATTTGTTCCGGAGTGATGGAGATATCTCAGAAGATTCAGCTTTCCATTCTCAATTCACTCAAGTTCTTTTGAGGATGCTATCTCATTAAAGCCATGTAATTCAACCGGTGTAATCTCTCTTCCTAAGCAATTCTTTCAACGGTGTTTCTTTTGAGTGGGCCCTAACCCACAGGTCTTTTCCAGGATCTTACCTGACTCTTCTAATTTTCCCGGAGCTATTCTCAGATTCATTTAAATGTTTGACGTAAGAATGAATTTTCATCAGTCAGATGTCTTTCTCCAAGATCTTTCATATTCTTTTCATCATTGGTTCAACCTTTCCAATTTTCATTCCGGAGTGCCTCAACAATTCATGGTGGTGGTTCTCATCGTCATTCTCGGATTTTGAAGACCGAAGAAGAGTTTCCCTTAAATATTGTCCATTCTCTTGAAGATTCATGGTTCTAGCTTGATGTCATCCTCTCATAATTGTTTTTGATTGTGAGAATAAATTTTCAACCGTCCGGAGCATTTCATGAGTTGTTTCCACTTCTTTCCTCCGAAGGCCATATTTTGTGACTCCTCATTCAAGCTTTCAACTCTCGTTCTCCAAATCTTACCGGTGCATCGTTCAAATATACTCTAATCAGTTCATGATCTCTTCGTTCTCATGTATCTAAATTCTAGCAAGCATCTTCGTTCATTTTCTAATTCTTCCCGGTGATTCGTCCTCTTTTCTTCTTTCATTTCAGTTCTTACGGTGGGTCGTTCAAGATTCCTCTTTCTTTGTTACCGTATAGAGTTATTCGTTGTTTCAATCCTACCGGTGGTCCGTTGAAGACCTTCTCAAGTTTGCGCCATATCTATCTTAATCCTTTCTACGAGAATAAGTAGTATGCCAAATCCATTGCTTGTCATCAATTTAATTGGTGAAGGATGAGCATAATGTAATTCTTGTTCTTGTTTCATTCAAGTGATTAATTCCTTCTTCCGGAGTTCGTAATGGTATCAATTTCTCAGTTTTATGTTGTTCATCTTCGTCCGGAGTTCCATGTTTTCTGCATTATCTCGTCGCGAAGCTCCATCCAAATCATCGCAATGTTTCACCTTGTGTTCTCAACTTCTCTTTCTTCCTATCATCCTTTTATTAACGGAGTTATTCATGGAGGCTCTGCATGGTGGGTCGCCAATGATTCTTTTCATTCTTCAATTGTTCTTCAAGATTTTCTCGAAGTTATGATCCGTCAAGCCATACTTCAAAATAAACATGGTCCTCAACACATGTTTTGTTTTGAGGAGTTCAAATATTCTTCTTCCTGCATTCCAAAGTGCGATTTGTTCTACCTTATCATTTGAGGTGGTGTTATGTCATTCTTGACAATTCGAGTTCGCGTTTCATGGTTCACATGTTGTCAAGAATGAGATATTTTAAATCCACCAATCTCTTCGTTGGAGTTATCTTGGGTTATATTTCACCTAAATCTTTCCCTAAGGATTGTTGCTTTTTATGGTGCTTATAAATGACCCAAGTTCTTCGTTTGTCCTCCCGGTGATATAGCTTTCTCGTCTCCTTGTTCGTATCAATCCAATTAATTTCCCGTGAGTGGCAGGTTGTCACCTCATAAGTTGAGATGTTTCCATAAGTCCACTACAAGCTTATTCTTTTCGTTGTTGGTTTTCCAACAATTCCGTCCAATCCTTCTTTTTAAGGAGGCTCTTTCAAATTCAATTGTGGTGGAAGTTGTCATTATCTTCTCCGTTCTTTTCTTCCAACCATCTAACTTCCATTCTGTCGTTCCGGAGGCATTGTGATGTTACTCTCTTCAACCCATCGTCTTGTTTTATCAAGATCATGTTCGTTTACATGCTTATCCATTTAACCAGACTGTTGTGTCTATCGTTCCTCTATTAACCGGAGTCTCATCCAAGTGCGTTCATTTTGCCAAGTTCAAATTCTATTCCTCCATTTCCAACCGGAGTGTTGTATCATCTCTTCAATATCATCTCATCTTATCAAGTTTTGCTCCTCTTGTCAACCGGAGTGCTGCCGAAATTGTTCTTATCATTCCTTGTATTTCTCGTTCCAACCGGTGTGGTGAATTATTCTTATTGGTTCATGGAGCTCTTGTTCCATGTTTCAACCTACAAGGTTCTTGTAATGTTCCTTGTCCCTCTTTGATAATGGAGTGTTTGCAATCTCGTCATCTTCTTTGTATTCTTTCCTTCAATTTGTTCAACCTCGCAAGGTTCCTTGGTTTCACTCGTTTGTCAAAGAAGCAACTTAGTTTTACCTCTTATCTTCCTCTTTCTTCTCCCTCCGGTGCCATCCTAGATCTCGGGACGAGATCCTCTCGTAGTGGTGGAGTGTTGTAACGCCCCGGATACAACTTTCCATATTTGTAACTCCAACTCTTGCCTTTTCCGGAGATGCGATATATTATTTCCTCCGTGGTTGGGGTTTTGTATTTTGTTTTGCATTTTGTTTGTTGCATCTCATCTCATAGCATCATGCGCATTGCATCTGCATGTTTTCATAAAACTTGCATCCGCCCGTAGTTGCCGCGCCCCCCTTGCTTTTGTTGACCGTTTCGAGCCCAACCGGGTTTTTCATTTCTCTCTTACCTTGTCTTTTATTCTTTCATCCTTTTTCCGGAGCTCTACCAAAATTCTCAACCATGCCTTCATCCTCTATGCCAATTTTCAGCTCATTTGAATATGTTTTGGTTGGGTTCAAAAATACCTCAAGTTTGAATTATATTCAAACTTGTTTTATTTTTCTACCTCTAAAAATGCCCAAACCAAATTATTCAAATAGTGCACATTTCCAGGAGCACAAGGGTGTTCTCATATCTCTCTCAACCCTCGCATATACTCCTGTGCTTTTCGATCTTTATTTTTCTGTCTGAAGAAAAAAATAAAAGAAAGAAGAAGCAGCAGCCGCATCCCGCTGGCGCCAGCCGACCCTTGGGCCTCCTTCCGCCCGAGCAGGCCCAACCGCAGCCTAGACCCCGCAGCCCCCGATCATCTCCCTGGTAATTTTCCCCAATCGCCAGCTGATCACCATGCTGACCCCACCTGCAGCGACCCGTCTCCCTCCTTTTCTTCTTCCTCCCTCTCTGTCTCTCACGGTAAAAGAAGGAGAGGCAGAAGCACATGCCCACGAGGGCAACCACGGCTTCGCCTCCCCTTCCTATAAAGGCGCCCCAGGGCCTCCCTAGGGTTTCCCTCTCGCCGCCGCCCCTCTTTTCCTTCCCCTGTTTCTCCTTCTTCCTCAAGAGCCAGAGAACAGAGAGCACCACCGAGAGCTTCGCCGTTGCCTGCGTGGTCGGAGTCCACCACAGTCGTCTCCGGCATGTCCATCTTCTTCCTCGACGTCGACTACATCCGTTCAGACTTCTTCCCCGCCCTAGGTCGCCTCCTCTACGTCGCTGTCGCCTTCGTCTTCTTCACGGACAACAAGTCCACCGGAGTTCCTCGCCTTCTCTCCGTTGATATTCTGCGTCCCCGGCCGCATCCTCATGTCAAAGGTATATTAGGTATACCCAACTCCAACCCTGCTCTTTTCCATCGCGATTAGATCGCCGGAGTCGTCGCTAGATCCATGCCATCTTCGTGTTCTCGGTGCTCCGGCGAGTTCTGAATTTCGTTGCGTAGTTGCAGTAGTCGCCGGGGTTCCTCGCACTTCGCCCCGCTCTGGATCCTCTCTCGCACACGCCGCCTCGTCGTGCCACTCCCTGCTCGACCCTCTCTGTTCGCGCTCGCACACACAAGACCGAAGCGCTGCACGCGCAGCAGCAGCGGAACACCACCCGCGCGGCTTCGGTCGTCGTCGTCTCCATGTCCGAGACGGGCTCCTGCTCGTGCCTGGACACCCGCACACGGCGTCATTCTTCCAGCCGGAAACCATGGCCAGCCAGGCTTGGCCTCGCACAAGCATCCACACCCTCGCGTCATTGCTCCACCACAGGAACCCTGGCACGTTTTTGCACCCCCGCCGGTCCTCTACAACCACAGCAGAGGTTGCTGCTGGCTCCCGTTGCGGGTGAGTCCCCGTGCTCGCGCTTCAGTTTTGGGTCCTGGTCGCGATGCGTATATGCGTTGTGTCCAGCCGATATCCCTTTGCATCATGAACACGTTGCTAGCCCAGTGGCTAGCGCAGCCACTATCCATCCGAGAGGTTCTGGGTTCGATCCCAGGTTCTCCCGTTTTCTTTTTTTCCCCTTGCTTCTCTGTTTTACATCGAGCCCACACCCACAGCCACCTGGGCCCGTTTCCACCTCTGGGCCGCTGCACTCTAGTGCTTCTGGCCCGGGCATATTTTTTTACCAGTCTATGTATTTTAGCATTTTTCCAATGCATTCGTATTTACAGAAAATGCCCCTGTTTTGTATTGTTAATAACTAATTATGCATGCTTTCAAATTAAACAAACTATAAATGTAAAATGCTTAGAATTTTGTGTACATTAATAATATGCCACTTTCATCCATGTTTAAAATGTTTAAAATGCTGTTTGTTTAAATTTACTCAAATGCCATGTTAAAATGATTTATTTCATAACTAAATAACCGTAACTCGGATTTTAATAACTTTATATGTAAATGGGGTGGAAAAATGCCTAGTTTAACATGATGCACTTTATTTTCCTGTTTAATAACTCTAAAATATGTTTTAGGGCAGAACAGTACCAAATCTAATATATGCTCATGAGGTTTTTCCGGACTTGTTTTTTGTTGTTCCGACCTCATTTAAATTTGCCTAGATAGGTAGTTTTTCATATGTTTCATCTCTTGCCATGTTAACCAATATGTAATATTGTTGGGTATATATACGAGAGAGAACTAAATACTTGATGTGGTGTTTCGTCGATATGCAACTCGTTGCATATTGAGCTCCACTTAATTGGTAGTATTGTTTGTTGCACTTTGCCATGCCATGCTTCATTAAACCGGACATGCATCATACTTGGTTGTGCATCATGCCATGTTTATGTGATGGTTGTTTACTATTTTGTTTGTTTGTTTCCGGGTTGCCTCTCGTTAGCTTCGGTTTCGTCCCGGAGTTGTGAGGATTCGTTCGACTACGTCCGTTTGTCTTCTTCATGGGCTCGTTCTTCTTCCTTGCGGGTTCTCAGGCAAGATGACCATACCCTCGAAATCACTTCTATCTTTGCTTGCTAGATGCTCGCTCTTTTGCTATGCCTATGCTGCGATACCTACCACTTGCTTATCGTGCCTCCCATATTGTCCAACCAAGCCTCTAACCCACCTTATCCTAGCAAACCGTTGTTTGGCTATGTTACCGCTTTGCTCAGCCCTTCTTATAGCGTTGTTAGTTGCAGGTGAAGATGAAGTTTGTTCCTTGTTGGAACATGGAGATGTTGTTCCTTGTTGGAACATGTTTACTTGTTGGGATATCACAATATCTCTTATATTATTAATGCATCTATATACTTGGTAAAGGGTGGAAGGCTCGGCCTTATGCCTGGTGTTTTGTTCCACTCTTGCCGCCCTAGTTTCCATCATATCGGTGTTATGTTCCCGGATTTTGCGTCCCTAACGCGGTCGGGTGATTTATGGGACCCCCTTGACAGTTCGCTTTGTATAAGACTCCTCCAGCAAGGCCCAACATTGGTTTTACCATTTGCCTCACCACCACCTATCCCTTTCCCTTGGGTCGGCCAGCCCGAGGGTCATCTTTATTTTAGCCCCCCCGGGCCAGTGCTTCTCTAAGTGCTGGTTCGAACCGAGCTGCCTGCGGGGCCACCTTGAGGCAACCTGAGGATTGGTTTTACTCGTAGCTAGACTCATCCGGTGTTGCCCTGAGAACGTGATATGTGCAGCTCCTATCAGGATTGTCGGCGCATCGGGCGGCTTTGCTGGTCTTGTTTTATTACTGTCGAAATGTCTTGTAGCCGGGATTCCGAGACTGATCGGGTCTTCCCGGGGAGAAGGAATATCCTTCGTTGATCGCGAGAGCTTATAA
The DNA here is from genome assembly GCA_032464435.1 of Aegilops umbellulata. NCBI lineage: Eukaryota > Viridiplantae > Streptophyta > Magnoliopsida > Poales > Poaceae > Aegilops > Aegilops umbellulata. The sequence goes on along the minus strand of CP136056.1, from coordinate 326,361,102 downwards.
TGGGCTAAGTTGGGACACCCCTGCAGGGTTTGAACTTTCGAAAGCCGTGCCCGCTGTTATGGGCAGATGGGAATTTGTTAATGTCTGGTTTTAGAAAACCTGAAGTTGATCTTAATTAAAATACACCAACCGCGTGTGTAACCGTGATGGTCTCTTCTCGGCGGAGTCCGGGAAGTGAACACGGTGTTGGAGTTATGATTGGCGTAGGTTGTTCTAGGATCACTTCTTGATCATAGTTGTTCGACCGTGCTTTTGCCTCCTCTTCTCGCTCTCTTCTGCGTATGGTAGCCACCATATATGCTAGTCGCTTGCTGCAGCTCCACCTCATACCTTTACCCTTCCCATAAGCTTAAATAGTCTTGATCTCGCGGGTGTGAGATTGCTGAGTCCCCGTGACTCACAGATACTTCCAAAACCAGCTTGCAGGTGCCGATGAAACCGTGCAGGTGACGCATCCGAGCTCAAGGAGGAGCTCGATGAAGATCTTGTTCGTTGTGTTGTTTCATTTCAGCTGATCAGTAGTGGAGCCCAGTTGGGGTCGATTAGGGATCTGTGTAGCATTTGGGGTAGTCTTCTTTTATTTTGGTTCCGTAGTCGGACCTTGATTGTATCTGTATGATGTAATGCTTTATTCATGTAATTGTGTGAAGTGGCGATTGTAAGTCAACTATGTATCTCTTTCCCTTATGTATTACATGGGTTGTGTGAAGATTACCTCACTTGCGACATTGCTTTCAATGCGGTTATGCCTCTAAGTCGTGCTTCGACACGTGGGAGATATAGCCGCATCGAGGGCGTTACAGCTTACGCGAGACTGGTTCTACCGCCCATCTTTGCACACAGGTGGCTGGCGGGTGTCAGTTTCTCCAACTTTAGTTGAACCGAGTGTGGCTACGCCCGGTCCTTGCAAAGGTTAAAACGGCATCAACTTGACAAACTATCGTTGTGGTTTTGATGCGTAGGTGAGATTGGTTCTTGCTTAAGCCCATAGCAGCCACGTAAAACTTGTAACAAACAAAGTAGAGGACGTCTAACTTGTTTTTGCAGGGCATGTTGTGATGTGATATGGTCAAGACATGATGCTAAATTTTATTGTATGAGATGATCATGTTTTGTAACCGAGTTATCGGCAACTGGCAGGAGCCATATAGTTGTCGCTTTATTGTATGCAATGCAATCGCCCTGTAATGCTTTACTTTATCACTAAGCGGTAGCGATAGTCGTAGAAGCATAAGATTGGCGAGACGACAACGATGCTACGATGGAGATCAAGGTGTCGCGCCGGTGACGATGGTGATCATAACGGTGCTGCGGAGATGGAGATCACAAGCACAAGATGATGATGGCCATATCATATCACTTATATTGATTGCATGTGATGTTTATCTTTTTATGCATCTTATCTTGCTTTGATTGACGGTAGCATTATAAGATGACCTCTCACTAAATTATCAAGAAGTGTTCTCCCTGAGTATGCACCGTTGCCAAAGTTCATCGTGCCCAGACACCACGTGATGATCGGGTGTGATAAGCTCTACGTTCATCTACAACGGGTGCAAGCCAGTTTTGCACACGCAGAATACTCGGGTTATACTTGACGAGCCTACCATATGCAGATATGGCCTCGGAACACGGAGACCGAAAGGTCGAGCGTGAATAATATAGTAGATATGATCAACATAATGATGTTCACCATTGAGGACTAATCCATTTCACGTGATGATCGGTTATGGTTTAGTTTGATTTGGATCACGTGATCACTTAGAAGATTAGAGGGATGTCTATCTAAGTGGGAGTTCTTAAGTAATATGATTAATTGAACTTAAATTTATCATGAACTTAGTCCCTGATAGTATCTTGCTTGTCTATGTTGATTGTAGATAGATGGCCCGTACTGTTGTTCCGTTGAATTTTAATGCGTTCCTTGAGAAAGCAAAGTTGAAAGATGATGGTAGCAATTACACGGACTGGGTCCGTAACTTGAGGATTATCCTCATTGCTGCACAGAAGAATTACGTCCTGGAAGCACCGCTGGGTGCCAGGCCTGCTGCAGGAGCAACACTAGATGTTATGAACGTCTGGCAGAGCAAAGCTGATGACTACTCGATAGTTCAGTGTGCCATGCTTTACGGCTTAGAACCGGGACTTCAACGACGTTTTGAACACCATGGAGCATATGAGATGTTCCAGGAGTTGAAGTTAATATTCCAACAGAATGCCCGGATTGAGAGATATGAAGTCTCCAATAAGTTCTATAGCTGCAAGATGGAGGAGAATGGTTTTGTCAGTGAGCATATACTCAAAATGTCTGGGTATTATAATCACTTGATTCAACTGGGAGTTAATCTTCCGGATGATTGTGTCATTGACAGAATTCTCCAATCACTTCCACCAAGCTACAAAGGCTTCGTGATGAACTACAATATGCAAGGGATGGATAAGACAATTCCCGAGCTCTTCGCAATGCTAAAGGCTGCGGAGGTAGAAATCAAGAAGGAGCATCAAGTGTTGATGGTCAACAAGACCACTAGTTTCAAGAAAAAGGGCAAAGGGAAGAAGAAGGGGAACTTCAAGAAGAACAACAAGCAAGTTGCTGCTCAAGAGAAGAAACCCAAGTCTGGACCTAAGCCTGAAACAGAGTGCTTCTACTGCAAGCAGACTGGTCACTGGAAGCGGAACTGCCCCAAGTATTTGGCGGATAAGAAGGATGGCAAGGTGAACAAAGGTATATGTGATATACATGTTATTGATGTGTACCTTACTAGAGCTCGCAGTAGCACCTGGGTATTTGATACTGGTTCTGTTGCTAATATTTGCAACTCAAAACAGGGACTACGGATTAAGCGAACACTGGCAAAGGACGAGGTGACGATGCGCGTAGGAAATGGTTCCAAAGTCGATGTGATCGCAGTCGGCACGCTACCTCTACATCTACCTTCGGGATTAGTATTAGACCTGAATAATTGTTATTTGGTGCCAGCGTTGAGCATGAACATTATATCTGGATCTTGTTTAATGCGAGACGGTTATTCATTTAAATCAGAGAATAATGGTTGTTCTATTTATATGAGTAGTATCTTTTATGGTCATGCACCCTTGAAGAGTGGTCTATTTTTGATGAATCTCGATAGTAGTGATACACATATTCATAATGTTGAAGCCAAAAGATGCAGAGTTGATAATGATAGTGCAACTTATTTGTGGCACTGCCGTTTAGGTCATATCGGTGTAAAACGCATGAAGAAACTCCATACTGATGGACTTTTGGAACCACTTGATTATGAATCACTTGGTACTTGCGAACCGTGCCTTATGGGCAAGATGACTAAAACACCGTTCTCCGATACTATGGAGAGAGCAACAGATTTGTTGGAAATCATACATACAGATGTATGTGGTCCGATGAATGTTGAGGCTCGTGGCGGATATCGCTATTATCTCACCTTCACAGATGATTTAAGCAGATATGGGTATATCTACTTAATGAAACATAAGTCTGAAACATTTGAAAAGTTCAAAGAATTTCAGAGTGAAGTTGAAAATCATCGTAACAAGAAATAAAGTTTCTACGATCTGATCGTGGAGGAGAATATTTGAGTTACGAGTTTGGTCTACATTTGAAACAATGCGGAATAGTTTCGCAACTCACGCCACCCGGAACACCACAGCGTAATGGTGTGTCCGAACGTTGTAATCGCACTTTACTTGATATGGTGCGATCTATGATGTCTCTTACAGATTTACCGCTATCGTTTTGGGGTTATGCTTTAGAGACGGCCGCATTCACGTTAAATAGAACACCATCAAAATCCGTTGAGACGACGCCTTATGAACTATGGTTTGGCAAGAAACCAAAGTTGTCGTTTCTTAAAGTTTGGGGCTGCGATGCTTATGTGAAAAAGCTTCAACCTGATAAGCTCGAACCCAAATCGGAGAAATGCGTCTTCATAGGATACCCAAAGGAAACTATTGGGTATACCTTCTATCACAGATCCGAAGGCAAGACATTTGTTGCTAAGAATGGATCCTTTCTAGAGAAGGAGTTTCTCTCGAAAGAAGTGAGTGGGAGGAAAGTAGAACTTGATGAGGTAACTGTACCTGTTCCCTTATTGGAAAGTAGTTCATCACAGAAATCTGTTTCTATGACACCTACACCAATTAGTGAGGAAGCTAATGATATTGATCATGAAACTTCAGATCAAGTTACTACAGAACCTCGTAGATCAACCAGAGTAAGATCCACACCAGAGTGGTACGGCAATCCTGTTCTGGAAGTCATGCTACTAGATCATGACGAACCTACGAACTATGAAGAAGCAATGGTGAGCCCAGATTCCGCAAAATGGCTGGAAGCCATGAAATCTGAGATGGGATCCATGTATGATAACAAAGTATGGACTTTGGTTGACTTGCCCGATGGTCGGCAAGCAATAGAGAATAAATGGATCTTCAAGAAGAAGACTGACGCTAACGGTAATGTTAATGTCTACAAAGCTCGACTTGTCGCAAAAGGTTTTTGACAAGTTCAAGGGATTGAATACGATGAGACCTTCTCACCCGTAGCGATGCTTAAGTCTGTCCGAATCATGTTAGCAATTGCCGCATTTTATGATTATGAAATTTGGCAAATGGATGTAAAGACTGCATTCCTGAATGGATTTCTGGAAGAAGAGTTGTATATGATGCAACCAGAAGGTTTTATCGATCCAAAGGGAGCTAACAAAGTGTGCAAGCTCCAGCGATCCATTTATGGACTGGTGCAAGCCTCTCGGAGTTGAAATAAACGCTTTGATAGTGTGATCAAAGCATTTGGGTTTATACAGACTTTTGGAGAAGCCTGTATTTACAAGAAAGTGAGTGGGAGCTCTATAGCATTTCTGATATTATATGTAGATGACATATTACTAATTGGAAATGATATAGAATTTCTGGATAGCATAAAGGGATACTTGAATAAGAGTTTTTCAATGAAAGACCTCGGTGAAGCTGCTTACATATTGGGCATTAAGATCTATAGAGATAGATCAAGACGCTTAATTGGACTTTCACAAAGCACATACCTTGACAAAGTTTTGAAAAAGGTCAAAATGGATCAAGCAAAGAAAGAGTTCTTGCCTGTGTTACAAGGTGTGAAGTTGAGTAAGACTCAATGCCCGACCACTGCAGAAGATAGAGAGAAGATGAAAGATGTTCCCTATGCTTCAGCCATAGGCTCTATCATGTATGCAATGCTGTGTACCAGACCTGATGTGTGCCTTGCTATAAGTTTAGCAGGGAGGTACCAAAGTAATCCAGGAGTGGATCACTGGACAACGGTCAAGAACATCCTGAAGTATCTGAAAAGAACTAAGGAAATGTTTCTCGTATATGGAGGTGACAAAGAGCTCATCGTAAACGGTTACGTTGATGCAAGCTTTGACGCTGATCCGGACGATTCTAAATCGCAAACCGGATACGTATTTACATTAAACGGTGGAGCTGTCAGTTGGTGCAGTTCTAAACAAAGCGTCGTGGCGGGATCTACATGTGAAGCGGAGTACATAGCTGCTTCGGAAGCAGCAAATGAAGGAGTCTAGATGAAGGAATTCATATCCGATCTAGGTGTCATACCTAGTGCATGGGGTCCAATGAAAATCTTTTGTGACAATACTGGTGCAATTGCCTTGGCAAAGGAATCCAGATTTCACAAGAGAACCAAGCACATCAAGAGACGCTTCAATTCCATCCGGGATCTAGTCCAGGTGGGAGACATAGAGATTTGCAAGATACATACGGATCTGAATGTAGCAGACCCGTTGGCTAAGCCTCTTCCACGAGCAAAACATGATCAACACCAAGACTCCATGGGTGTTAGAATCATTATTGTGTAATCTAGATTATTGACTCTAGTGCAAGTGGGAGACTGAAGGAAATATGCCCTAGAGGCAATAATAAAGTTATTATTTATTTCCTTATATATCATGATAAATGTTTATTATTCATGCTAGAATTGTATTAAGCGGAAACTTAATACATGTGTGGATATATAAACAAACAGAGTGTCACTAGTATGCCTCTACTTGACTAGCTCATTAATCAAAGATGGTTAAGTTCCCTAACCATGGACAAGGAGTTGTTATTTGATTAACGAGGTCACATCATTAGTTGAATGATCTGATTGACATGACCCATTCCATTAGCTTAGCACCCGATCATTTAGTATGTTGCTATTGCTTTCTTCATGACTTATACATGTTCCTATGACTATGAGATTATGCAACCCCCGTTTACCGGAGGAACACTTTGTGTGCTACCAAACGTCACAACATAACTGGGTGATTATAAAGCTGCTCTACAGGTGTCTCCAAAGGTACATGTTGGGTTGGCGTATTTCGAAATTAGGATTTGTCACTCCGAATGTTGGAGAGGTATCTCTGGGCCCTCTCGGTAATGCACATCACATAAGCCTTGCAAGCATTGCAACTAATAAGTTAGTTGCGAGATGATGTATTATGGAACGAGTAAAGAGACTTGCCGGTAACGAGATTGAACTAGGTATTGAGATACCGACGATCGAAGGGCAAGTAACATACCGATGACAAAGGGAACAACGTATGTTGTTATGCGGTCTGACCGATAAAGATCTTCGTAGAATATGTAGGAGCCAATATGGGCATCCAGGTCCCGCTGTTGGTTATTGACCAGAGATTTGTCTCAGTCATGTCTACATTGTTCTCGAACCGTAGGGTCCGCACGCTTAACGTTACGATGACAGTTATTATGAGTTTATGCATTTTGATGTACCGAAGTTAGTTCGGAGTCCCGGATGTGATCACGGACATGAGGAGTTGTCTCGAAATGGTCGAGACATAAAGATCGATATATTGGAAGCCTATATTTGGACATCGGAATTGTTCCGGGTGAAATCGGCATTTTACCGGAGTACCGGGGGGGTTACCGGAACCCCCCCGGGGGTTAATGGGCCCATATGGGCCTTAAGGGAAAAGAGGAGGGGCGGCCAGGGCAGGCCGCGTGCCCCCTCCGCCCCTAGTCCGAATAGGACAAGGAAGGGGGGGGCGCCCCCCCTTTTTCCTTTCCCCCTTCCTCCTTCCTTCTCCAACAAGGCAAGGGAGGGGAGTCCTACTCCCGGTGGGAGTAGGACTCCTCCAGGCGCACCCCTTGGGGCCGGCCGCGCCTCCCCCTCCCCTCCTTTATATACGGGGGCAGGGGGGCACCCTAGCACACACAAGTTGATCATTGCGATCGTTCCTTAGCCGTGTGCGGTGCCCCCCTCCACCATATTCCACCTCGGTCATATCGTTGCAGTGTTTAGGCGAAGCCCTGCATCGGTAGAACATCATCATCGTCATCACGCCGTCGTGCTGACGAAACTCATCCCCGAAGCTTTGCTGGATCGGAGCCCGGGGAACGTCATCGAGCTGTACATGTGCTAAGAACTCGGAGGTGCCAGAGTAACGGCGCTTGGATCGGTCGGATCGGGAAGACGTACGACTACTTCCTCTATGTTGCGTCAACGCTTCCGCTTCAGTCTATGAGGGTACGTAGACAACACTCTCCCCTCTCGTTGCTATGCATCACCATGATCTTGCGTGTGCGTAGGATTATTTTTGAAATTACTACGTTCCCCAACACCGCAGACCGGAGAAAATCCTTGGACGGGGGTCAAGAAAACCCCCGAGCCCAATGGTGTCACAAGAAGGGGAGGCTCCGTCGACGGCGCCGGCGCCGAGCCTAGGACCAGGAGGTCCGGAATCGGCGGCGGAGCAGGAGCGGCCGGCACCGCATTGGCCGGCGCTTGTGGAGGCCGGCAGAAGATGGGGGACGGCGCCCGCAGCGCCGACGCCAGGTCGCGGCCCGAGTTCTGGAGCCCGGCCAGCCAGCGCTCCTGGATGCTGGCGATGCGCTGGTCGACCGGGGTCAGAGGGCGGCGCGGCGATGGACGTGGCGGAGCAATCAGAGCAGAGGAGAGGAGAGGGAGGGGTGGTGAGGGAGAGAGAGGGAGTGGTGGGAACAGTGCGCTGGGCGGTGACAGAAGAGTGGGGGGCGAGTAATGAGACGTCGCCTCCGTCTCCCGCGCTGCCCGAGGCGTGCAACTGCCGGGCGCGCGCCCGCTCCCGGCCAGGCTCGCGAGAAACTGCCGATTCGGAAGTTTCCGCCGGGCCAGGCTGCGGGCTGCTTTGAGGTTCGTGCGGGCCTCAAACCGCATGCAGCCCAGCCAACCAAACAGGCCGCGCACATCCCGCGCGGGCCTGGTTGGGCTGCATGCGGGCAACCAAACACACCCTAGGTGGTGTGCTAGCCGCAGAGACGGTATAGATCTCTTTCGCTCACTCTCTCGACGCTATAGGGGATTGGCGGGCCAAGGTGCGCTTGCCGGCGCCGCCCGCTGACCGGTGGATCCAGGCGTACCCTCTTCGACGACCTCTCGGGCACTTCACCGCTGGCGACGTTGAGGACCATGCACTCCATCCACCATTGGTTACCAGCAGTAGCAAGACGAAGGTGCCGCGGCGGGGATAGCTCGAATTCGCTCGACAAGAGGAGAGCGGGATGCAGAGACGACTATCTGCGGCTCCGTCACCGTTGCCATTTATATCACAGCAGAGAAGGTCAACGATCTTGGTTTGGCCTATCTCTTGCGCTTTTTCTTTGCCACTTCCATATTTACATTTTGCTGTTGTACAATTGGATCTATTAAAGTGATGTCTGGGTCGTTGTTGCAGCCTTGCAGGTGAAGGCCTTGTGGTGGGACTCCTTGCCTGCTAAACTAACAACAAATGGACTTTCTTTTAGAGTAAACGCGGGTTAGGTGCATTGGTATGAAGAGCTTTGAGAGTTGTTTAGGTGGCCAGCGTTCATGTTAATCTCCATGTGTGTGTCGAAGAGGATATAGGATATCGGTGTTGTGTGTATGCAGCCAATTCTCATGTTTTGGATTCGGTAGCCACTAATTTTTTTGAAGCACAATCAAACTGCTAGCATGAATAGATGATCGGCCTAATATTTTCCATTTGATGCGTGATTGAAATGGTGAATTTGCTAGAAATAAGAAGAGTTTATTAAACTCCCAATCAGAGTCAAACTCCTAGCAATGAACAAACGATTAGCTTAATAAACTTTTTAAATGGGTAATGTAATTGGCCAGATAGCTTTGTATTATGAATAATGCGCAGGCCTCTGTTGTCGTATAGATCGCCACCTATCTATGCATTCCAAGGCTTTCTATGGTGATGCTACAGGTTCAAGTTCTTGAAAATTTTCTTTGCTTGTTTCTTCTTTTGGGTCTAGTGTATGAGCTAATTTGGGGCTTTACTTTCTTAACTTCATTGGGCAAGACTTCGCTGCACGCCTGGGGGTGTCTCTCCATGGCTGCCAAATTAAAGGTCCTAGGTCCCAGGTGAACTTGTGCTCCTTCTAAATGATGTAGGGTAGAACCCTAGAGGCTGATCTTTCACGTTTGGAGAGGATCCCTACGAAGAACACGAGGAGGGAACGAGGGAAAAACACTCAACCAACAAGAATAAAAGTCACACATGCGCTAGATCATTAAGGCACGAGGTAATACAAGATCCAAATCCAACAAGGGACGATACAAAGGGTAACCGGTTCTTCTCCGTGAGGAGGTCTTGAAGATGGTCTTCTCCGAAAGGAGGTCTTGAATCCAACAAGGATCTTCTCCGAAGAGGTGTCGGTCCCTCGCGAAGGAGTAGATCCGGATGGATGAGCGAGGCTCTATCTCACAAATGAGCTAAATCAACGCTAAGTCTCGAAGAGAGGAGGAGGAGTCCTATATATATAGGCTAGGGGGGGGGGCGAAGGGGTACATGGGCCTCAACCCAACACGCGCACGCAAGCGGGGTCCGGATGATCCGGGTGAGGAGCCGGATGATCCGGGTGGTGTCCCGGATGAGCTGGTGACGCAGGCGGTGGCGATGTAGGTCCGTATGTCCGGATGGGGGTCCGGATGTCCGGGCGATGTCCAGATGATCTGTGTCGGCGTCCGGATGGTCTGGCTTTGGGGTCCAGCTTCGGGTTTCGTTGGGGGAGTTAGCCGGATCGTCCGGACCGGGGTCCGGATCGTCTGGGCTCTATCCGGATCGTCCGGGACCTCGTCCGGATCGTCCGAGACCTTGTCCGGATCGTCCGGCCAGCCAGGGACTTGGCGGTTTTCTTCTCCGTCTTCATGCATGTCTTTCGCTTCCAGTTCTCCTTGCTTCCTAGCTTCTCCATGGCTAAGTCCTTCGTACCCGAGTATGCAAAGTGTCTCCGTTTGAGGTAGTAGCCATGTCTCGTGTGATTCGAAAGGGAGTTGTGAGAGGAGTGATAGAGGCGAGGGTGTCCCGATGTTTCGATGAGATGGTGGTTATCGTTTCTGTGGGAGTCGACCTTGACGATCCGACTACGAACGTGCGAGACGTCGCGCCTTAGCAATCGCTAAACCAACTTCCGAGGGTTATTGACCACGCCGGAGCACGATCAACCTGACCACGAGGGCCTGTTTCCTGCGAGCAAACGAAGAACAAGCAAGAAACTAAGATTGCAATCTGGATATTGCGAATAAAAGAGGAAAGCTTTATTAACGAAGGTGGGGTTCTGTGACGCCTTGGTCTGGTCGTTGAACACAAACGAAGTACGCGAAGTTGCAGCTATGGCGAACTTTTGATCTAAACAAAACCCAAAGTCTAAACGACGCCCTAAGGGCTGTATATATGGAGGAAGAGGAGGGAATTCCGTGGCCCCTGATGGTGGGGTCCGAAACCAACCCTAACTCTTGTTTCCCCACACATACGGACTCTAAAAATAGCCTATACTTAAGTATTTCGAAATTACATGGGCCTGGCCCAAAAATAAGGTGACGCAGCACCTAGAATAGCCTATGGACGAATATTATGAAGTGGCATCTTGTATATTTCGTCCAAGGCTTCATTCACTCCTTATGGTGGCTTCAAAGTCCTGAAATCATCACTTGTAACTCCGTTCTTGATCCCCTTGCGCATGCCATCAACTCCATGCGTGTTCTTGCTCCAATGTTCATCCTTCTCCAAGCTAGGTCCTTCATTTGTAAGCAAAACAAATGTATCCAATTTAGGCAGTATCATATTCTCATGAACATTAGAATCATTACCAAAAAACGAAAGTACCTGGTAATTTAATTGGCGTGCGCGAGCTCTAGTAATTGGTCCAGTATGTATAGCAGCAGGGGCTGTGGATGTAACAATGGTATTGATGTCCTCATCATCCTCCCCTTCTGAAATGAAGTCGTCCTCGACGGAAGCTCATCTTCCTCACCCAAATAAGGCTTCAAATCTGCAATGTTAAAAGTGGGACTAACCCCAAAATCTGGAGGCAGCTCAAGTTTATATGCATTATCATTTATTTTCTCTAACACCTTAAATGGACCATCAGCACGTGGCATTAGCTTTGATTTGCGCAAATTAGGAAACCTATCCTTACGCAAATGTAACCAAACAAGATCACCAGGTGCAAAGACAACATGTTTTCTACCCTTATCTCCAGCAAGTTTATATTTAGCATTCATACGCTCAATGTTTTCCTTAGTTAACTCATGCATTTTTAAAATCAATTCAGCACGTTCTTTAGCATCAAAATTAACCTTCTCCGAAGATGGAAGAGGCAACAAATCAATAGGTGCACGAGGTAGGAAACCATACACAATTTCAAAAGGGCACATCTTAGTAGTAGAATGCAATGAATGATTATAAGCAAATTCAATATGAGGCAAGCATTCTTCCCACATTTTCTTATTATTCTTCAAAACAGCCCTAAGCATAGTAGACAATGTTCTATTGACTACTTCAGTTTGTCCATCAGTTTGGGGGTGACAAGTAGTACTAAAAAGCAGTTTAGTCCCCAACTTAGCCCATAAACATCTCCAAAAGTGGTTAAGAAATTTAGTATCACGATCTGAAACAATAGTATTTGGCACACCATGCAAGCGAATAATTTCACGAAAGAACAAATCAACAACATTAACAGCATCATCGCTTTTATGACATGGTATAAAGTGTGCCATTTTCGAGAATCTATCCACGACAACAAATATGCTATCCCTCCCCTTCTTTGTTCGAGGTAAACCTAAAACAAAGTCCATAGATATATCCTCCCAAGGAACACTAGGTACAGGCAAAGGCATATATAAACCATGAGGATTGAGTCGTGACTTAGCTTTTTGACATGTAGTGCAGCGAGCAACAAAACGCTCAACATCCCGTCTCATCTTTGGCCAAAAGAAATGTGTAGCAAGTATATCCTCCGTCTTCTTCACGCCAAAGTGTCCCATTAGTCCTCCTCCATGCGCCTCCTGCAACAACAAAAGACGAACGGAGCTAGCTGGAATGCATAGCTTGTTAGCACGAAACACAAATCCATCGTTAACGACGAACTTGTTCCATGTTCTTCCTTCTTTACAATTCTGCAACACATCTTTAAATTCAGCATCATGCACATATTGATCTTTGATGGTCTCCAAACCAAATATTTTAAAGTCAAGTTGTGAAAGCATAGTATAACGACGAGACAATGCATCAGCAATAACATTTTGTTTACCCTTCTTGTGTTTAATGACATAAGGGAAAGTCTCAATGAATTCAACCCATTTAGCATGTCTACGGTTCAGTTTAGCTTGACTTTTAATGTGTTTCAAAGATTCATGATCAGAATGTATAACAAATTCTTTGGGCCATAAATAATGTTGCCATGTTTCTAAAGTCTGAACAAGAGCATATAATTCTTTATCATAAGTAGAATAGTTCAGACTAGGCCCACTCAATTTTTCAGAAAAGTATGCAACAGGTTTGCCATCTTGTAATAACACACCTCCTAATCCAATTCCACTAGCATCACATTCAAGCTCAAAAGTCTTATTAAAATCAGGAAGTTGAAGTAAAGGAGCATGTGTCAACTTATCTTTCAATACCGTGAAGGCTTCTTCCTGTGCGGTACCCCAAACAAAAGGCACATCCTTCTTTGTAAGCTCGTTGAGAGGTGCAGCAATGGTGCTGAAATCTCTCACAAAACGCCTATAGAAACCAGCAAGGCCAAGAAAACTCCTCACTTGTGTGACCGTTTTGGGCTGCGGCCAACTCTCAATAGCTTCAATCTTGGCTTTATCAACTTCAATTCCCTGTGGAGTAACAACATAGCCAAGAAAAGATACTCGGTCGGTGCAAAAGGTGCACTTCCCAAGGTTACCAAACAAACGTGCATCACGTAGAGCATTAAAAACAGCACGTAAATGTTCCAAATGTTCTTCCAAAGATTTGCTATAAATTAGTATATCATCAAAATAGACTACCACAAATCGTCCAATGAAAGCACGTAAAACTTCGTTCATTAGTCTCATGAAAGTACTAGGTGCATTAGTTAACCCAAAAGGCATGACTAACCACTCATATAAACCAAACTTAGTTTTAAAGATGTTTTCCATTCATCTCCCAATTTCATACGAATTTGATGGTATCCACTACGCAAATCAACTTTGGAGAATATTGTAGAGCCACTCAATTCATCAAGCATATCATCTAGCCTAGGAATAGGATGACGATAACGAATAGTAATATTATTAATGCCTCTACAATCAACACACATACGCGAGGTACCATCCTTTTTCGGCACTAGAATAATAGGAACAGCACAAGGACTAAGGGATTCGCGTATATAACCTTTGTCGAGTAGCTCTTGTACTTGACGCATAATCTCCTTCGTCTCCTCTGGATCGGTACGGTATGATGCGCGGTTGGGTAATGATGCACCGGGAATTAAGTCAATCTGATGCTCAATCCCTCGAATAGGTGGTAATCCCGGTGGCACGTCTTGTGGAAAGACGTCAGCGAACTCCTGCAAAATGTTAGTAACAACAGGAGGCAAAGAGGAAGGCACGTCCTCGAATGAAAATAATACCTCTTTGCACACAAAAGCATAGCAAACAGATTTGCTAACATCTAGATCATCAATATCAGATTTGGTGGCAAATAAACATGCACTTTTCAATTTAATTTCAGAAGCAACACTAGATGGTTTATTATTAGGCTTCATTTGTTGCTGAAATTCTTTTGCCACAATCTGATTTTCACTCTTATTTTGCTCCTGTTTTGCTTTATTAGCTCGATTAATATCATCTTTCAAATGGAATCAGGAGTCATAGGAAGCAAAATATTATTTTTGTCCTTATGAACGAGAGTATACTGATTGTTTCTACCATGGTGTACAGAATTTTTATCAAATTGCCATGGTCTACCAAGTAATAAAGAACATGCTTGCATAGGTACCACATCACAATCAACATAATCAGCATATGTAGAGATACTAAAATGCACACGAACAGTACGTGTTACCTTAACCTTACCGCTGTTGTTGAACCATTGGATGTAATAAGGATGTGGATGTGGTCTTGTGGTGAGAGATAGCTTCTCCACCATCTCCATGCTAGCCAAGTTGTTGCAGCTCCCTCCATCTATGATGACGCGAACAGAACGTTCCTTCACAACTCCCTTTGTATGGAACAAATTATGCCTCTGATTTTGCTCAGCTTGCGTGACCTGCACACTCAAAATACGTTGAGCAACTAAACATTCATACCTGTCAGCATCTTCAGCAGCCATGTATTGCGTCTCATGATCAGAATCATCTCCACCGTGTTCTTCATGTGTAAGAAGAGCCAAAGTCTCCTCATCATAGTCACTAGCGGACTCATACCCACCATCCTCAGTAGCAATCATCACACGCTGAGATGTGCATTCGCGCGCAAAATGTCCTCTTCCCTTACAACGACGACAAATAATATCACTTGTGTGCCCTGTAGACGCCATGGAAGAAGCAGAGCTCTGTGCAGGCCCGGCAGGTGTGCTCTTGGCAGATAGTGGTGGTTGTGCCTGCTTTCTTGTATCACGGTTGGAGGTGGCAGCTGACGGAGGTGCCGGTGTAGCAGAACGTGTGGAAGTAGATGATGCACGTGGTGTCCATGATGAAGGTCGACCTGCAGAAAAGTTAGTCCGCGCCAATGCCTGTCGATCCTGCACTTCACGTTCAGCTTTACAAGCAAGATGGAATAAACGAGTGATATTATTATAATCCTTATAGTCTAGAATGGTCTGAATCTCTCTATTTAATCCACCCAGAAAACGTGCAAGCATAACTTCATTCTCCTCAACAATACCACATCTAATCAAGCCAGTTTGTAATTCCTGATAATATTCTTCTACAGAATTTTTTCCTTGTCTTAAGCGCTGCAATTTTTGAAGTAATTCACGTTGATAATATGGCGGAACCCAACGAGTACGCATAGCAGTTTTCAAAGCAGCCCAAGTAGCAGGAACAGGATATAATCTACAATGTTCAGACCACCAAACACATGCAAAGCTAGTGAAAGCACAAACAGCAGCAGGAACACGTCTCTCCTCAGGATATTGTAAACATGTAAATCGTTGTTCAGTTTCTAACTCCCAAGTAAGATATATATCAGGAACATATCTACCCTCAAATGGTGGGATATTCAATTTCAGTTTAGGGAGATGGTCATGATCTCGTACCTGAGGGAGAGCCCTAACATTACCATTATTTGCATGTGGACGACCTGGTGGTTGTGGTGCTGGTGGTTGCACGTAGTTCTGATGTCGATCAACCTCATCCTCGTAATCTCCCACATAATCATCCTCCTCCGCATCAGCAGCAGGAGCCACAGAAGTATCAACAGCAGCACCAACAGGTTGGCCAAGCGCAAGAGGAACACGGGTCGCTCGGCGGAGGGCTGTTTCGCGATGTGGAGGTAGTCGTTGTTGTTGTTGTTGTTGTTGTTGTTGTTGTAGAGGTGCGTTAGGTGCAGCCGGTGGTGGTGGTGGAAGACACGCGAGCAATTCATTAAACCTGTTATCGAGCTTTGTTTCAAACGTCTTCTCCAGACCAGTGATCTTCTCCATGGCCTCTTCAAAATTGTTCAGCACATCTTGCACCTGTTCATTCATCATTTTCTGAAACTTATCATGAAGCTCCTTGTTTGTTAAATTCTCCCAGTCAATCTCGTCGGGTTGTGATCCTGGCATGGTTAGCAGCAATAGAAACACACAAGAATATGATCCTATAGACTACTAACAAGTGGTGGTGGTGGTGGGTGTCACAAATCCTTTAAGCAAATCTCAAATTCTTACCAGTTCTTACCCAGCAGCAGGCGGTGATCGGCAACTGATGTAGTCAAAACTCTCAAAGCTTGGATAGAGCGATTACCAGGGAGAGTCAAACGCACGATGTAGATGTATGTGGAGCTGGGAAGGCTTATAATATGGTAGCAAAAAGGGTCAGCAATAATCAATTCAGAGATGCAAAGTTGAATAAACGCTCAACGACGGTACTGTGCTGGTCCTAGGCTAGACCGTACTAGAGACGCGAGCCTAGAACTCTAACAAAATCACGGCGCTGCACGTAAACAAGAGAGGAGCACACTCTGAATTTTTTTTCTTTTTTTCACTTTTTATTTTTGCACTTTTTTTCCTCTTTTTTTTTGCTCTGCAACAATTTGTTTTTCGAAAAAGTCTACAAATGTCCTAAAAACCGCCTAGCCAGAATTTTCCAGACTTAGTTTTTTTTTTGAGTTTGGAACTATTTTTCTTCTGCGGGTAGCACGAAAGTTGGGGAGTCCTTCTCTGTCACGACTCGGAGTATTGCGTGATCTGGAAATCGAGAACAAAGCAACAATTACTGGACTCGGACTAGGACTCGTGGCGGAGATGAATCTGGTGGAAACTCGGACTGGTGGCGGATATTTGCAGGGCGATGGAACACAGACTGGTGGTGAATCTGTGATGGAGGTGGACTCAGATTAGCGTGATGGCGGTGGATATGTGGTATATGGTAGCGGCGATGACGATGGTGGTATATGGCAGCGGTGATGACGATGGTGGTATATGGCAGCGGTGATGATGATGATGCGGTGGTGATATATGGCAGCGGCGACGTGACAACCTGTGAACAGAACTCGAAACTCTAAAGGACTAGACGCTAAGACCAGCAACTTGACACGACGATGCAACCGCAAATTCAACAAAGCAAATACAGAAAAGATTATGCAAAGGCTCAGATTGGTTCGGATAGGATGAACTAACCCTAATTTTTTTTTGGTTTTTTTTCGTGGACTATAGGTATGAAGAACAGACTCGATCTAAACTACGAAAAATTGTAAAATCTCACCGAGCAACCTAGAAATCTGATACCACTTGATAGAGGCGAGGGTGTCCCGATGTTTCGATGAGATCGTGGTTATCGTTTCTGTGGGAGTCGACCTTGACGATCCGACTACGAACGTGCGAGACGTCGCGCCTTAGCAATCGCTAAACCAACTTTCGAGGGTTATTGACCATGCCGGAGCACGATCAACCTGACCACGAGGGCCTGTTTCCTGCGAGCAAACGAAGAACAAGCAAGAAACTAAGATTGCAATCTGAATATTGCGAATAAAAGAGGAAAGCTTTATTAACGAAGGTGGGGTTCTGTGATGCCTTGGTCTGGTCGTTGAACACAAACGAAGTACGCGAAGTTGCAGCTATGGCGAACTTTTGATCTAAACAAAACCCAAAGTCTAAACGACGCCCTAAGGGCTGTATATATGGAGGAAGAGGAGGGAATTTCGTGGCCCCTGATGGTGGGGTCCGAAACCAACCCTAACTCTTGTTTCCCCACACATACGGACTCTAAAAATAGCCTATACTTAAGTATTTCGAAATTACATGGGCCTGGCCCAAAAATAAGGTGACGCAGCACCTAGAATAGCCTATGGACGAATATTATGAAGTGGCATCTTGTATATTTCATCCAAGGCTTCATTCACTCCTTATGGTGGCTTCAAAGTCCTGAAATCATCACTTGTAACTCCGTTCTTGATCCCCTTGCGCATGCCATCAACTCCATGCGTGTTCTTGCTCCAATGTCCATCCTTCTCCAAGCTAGGCCCTTCATTTGTAAGCAAAACAAATGTATCCAATTTAGGCAGTATCATATTCTCATGAACATTAGAATCATTACCAAGAAACGAAAGTACCTGGTAATTTAATTGGCGTGCGCGAGCTCTAGTAATTGGTCCAGTATGTATAGCAGCAGGGGCTGTGGATGTAACAATGGTATTGATGTCCTCATCAAGGAGTGATATCACCTCGGTTTCAGAGCTCTTGCACGTGCTCTAGTCATAGGTCCAAGTGGTGTTGTAGGAGATGTAGATGCGTCCATGGGGATGATCGTGGGATGCTCCGCATCATCTCCCCCCTTGGGAAAGAAAGATCCGACCTCGGATCGAAATCTTCATCACCATGGTATGGCGAGAGGTCTTTGATGTTGAAGATGTCGCTCACATTGTACTTGTCGCTTGGTAGGTCGATCTTTTAAGCGTTCTTGTTGTAGCGTGCTAGCACCTTGAAGGATCCATCGGCTCGCGGTAGAAGTTTGGACTTGCATTCGTTGGGGAAGCGGTCCTTGCGAAGGTGTAGCCACACGAGATCTCCAATGTTGAATATCATGGGTTGCTTGTTGACGATGAGCTTGGTCGCGAGTCGTTGTACTTGGCGCTTGATGGTGTGCCTTGTATCCTCATGCATCTTCTTGATGTAGCTTGCTCTTGCACCCGCGTCCATGTTGGTGCGCTCTTGTAGTGGAAGAGGTAGAATGTCCAATGGGGACAACGGGTTGAAGCCGCAGACGACCTCGAAGTGGGACTTGCCGGTAGTCGAATATCTTGCGCAGTTGTAGGCGTACTCGGCGATGGGTAGACACTCCTCCCACTCCTTGATGTTCTTCTTGATCAACACACGAAGTAGAGTGGAGAGTGTACGGTTCGTCACCTCCGTTTGGCCGTCGGTTTGAGGATAGTATGCCGAGGAAAACAAGAGCTTGATTCCGAGCTTGGCGCATAGCGTCTTCCAGAAGTAATTCAAGAACTTGACGTCGCGGTCCGAGACGATTGTCTTTGGTACTCCATGAAGTCACAATATTTCCCTACAAAAGAGATTGGCAACATGCGAAGCATCGTCTATCTTGTTGCATGGAATGAAATGTGCCATCTTAGAAAATTGGTCCACAACAACAAACACGGAATCCTTTCCATTTTTAGTTCTAGGCAAGCCAAGTACAAAATCCATGCTAATGTCTTCCCAAGGTTGATAAGGAATAGGAAGAGGCATGTAAAGACCATGGGATTGAGCTTTAGACTTAGCTTTGCGACATGTGGAGCATCGGTTGGTGAAACATGAGACGTCGCGGAACATCTTGGGCCGAAAGTAGTTCTTGGAGAGCGTGGCGAATGTCTTGTCATGACCAAAGTGTCCCATGAGTCCGCCTCCATGAGCCTCTTGCAAAAGGAGCAAACGAAGAGAAGACTCGGGAATGCAAAGTTTGTTAGCTCTCATAAGATAATCATCCTTGATGTAATATCGTTCCTAAGATGTATGCGTCAAACACTTAGCATAAGGAGTAGCAAAGGAAGGATCATGCACATACAAGTCTTTTATGTGCTCAAAGCCAATAACATTCAACTCAAGTTTAGTGACAAGCGTGCATATGTGGGAAAGGGCATCCGCCACAACATTTTCCTTACCCTTAATGTACTTGATCACATAGGGGAAAGATTCAATAAATTCACTCCATTTGGCATGACGCTTGTTCAACTTAGTTTGACCTTTCAAGTACTTAAGCGTTTCATGATCGATATCTATGAAAAACTCATGAGGTCTAAGATAATGTTCCCAAACATGTAGCACACGCACTAAAGCATACAATTCTTTGTCATAGATGGGATAGTTAAGTTGAGCACCAGAGAGTTTTTCACTAAAATATGCAATGGCTCGTTTTTCTTGCATCAAAACTCCGCCAATTCCGGTACCACTTGCATCACAATGAACCTCAAAAGTTTTGTCAAAGTTGTGTAAAGCAAGAATCGGAGCATGAGTAAGCAAAGATTTGAGCTCATCAAAAGCGGTAGATTGCAAGGGTCCCCAAACAAAAGGAGCATTTTTCTTATTCAAAGCATGCAAAGATGCGGCGATGGTGCTAAAGTCTTTCACAAAGCGACGATAGAATCCCGTAAGGCCAAGAAAGCTACACATTTGTTGCAAATTAGTGGGTTGGGGCCAAGTTTTAATTGCTTCAATTTTAGATTCATCAACATGGACACCCTTGGAAGAAACAACGAAGCCCAAGAAAACAAGCTTGTCAACACCAAATGTGCACTTTTTCATGTTGGCATAAAGACGTTCCTTGCGAAGAGTTTGCAAAACAGCCCTAACATGATTTAGATGCTCTTTCATGGATTTGCTAAAAACAAGAATGTCATCGAAGTAAACCACAACAAACACTCCAATGTAAGGACGAAGCACAAAATGCATAAGACGCATGAAAGTACCGGGAGCTTCCGATAAACCCATAGGCATAACCAACCACTCGTACAAGCCAAATTTGGTTTTGAAAGCGGTTTTCCATTCATCACCTTCTTGTATGCGGATTTGATAATAGCCACTTTTAAGATCAATTTTTGAGAAAATGGTGGCACCGCTAAGTTCACAAGCATATCATCTAGGCGAGGAATGTGATGCCTATAATGAACGGTAATAGCATTTATAGGTCTACAATCTGAGCACATGTGAAAACTACCATCTTGTTTGAGCACAAGTATAACCGGAACGGCACAAGGGCTTAAGCTTTCACGTACATGTCCGTTGTAGTTGTTGTACTTGCCATTGGATCTCCTTAGTTTCTTCAGGGTTGACGCGGTAGGGAGCCTTGTTTGGTAGGGGTGTTTCGGGGATGAGGTCAATTCGATGCTCAATGCCTCGAAGTGGAGGTAGACCCGGAGGTAGCTCATCGGGGAAAACATCTTGGAATTCCTGCAAAAGAGAAGACAACACTAAAGGTAGATCATGAGAGGTGTTAGTTTTTGGTTCCCCGTCCTTGCACACAAGGATAAAGTGCATAACACTCGATGGGTTCTCACACACTTCTCTCATCTCACTTTTGGTGGAAAATAGGACGAAGTTTTTCTTGTCGCTCATCGTGGAGGCACTCGGTTTTGGCTTGTGTCTTTCACTCTCTTTTGGGTGGATCACTTTCTCACTCTTCTCTCCATGATGGGTGGATTTCTTGTCGAAGATTACTTGACTAGGAGACATAGGTCGTAGCACATATTCCTTCCCTTTCATCTTGAAGCTATAGTGATCTGTATGCCCGTTGTGGATGACGCCGCGGTCAGATTGCCATGGTCGACCAATAAGGAGGTGGCAAACGGACATCAGGATGACATCACACTCCAAAGTGTCTTCATATGCTCCAATTTTGAAGGAAACCTTGACCGTATGCTCAACTTTTATAGTGCCGGAATCGCTTAGCCATTGGACCTTGTATGGATGCGGGTGCTTCATCTTGACCAATTGTACCTTGAGCATAGTTCTTCACTTGCCAAGTTGTGACAACTACCTCCATCGATGATGACCTTGACAGACCTTCCATTGATGCTAGCCTTTGTGTGGAAGATGTGGCATCTTTGGTCTTCGTCTTGTTGATGTTGAAGAGTTAAGACTTTGCAGACAACGAGAGCGGGGCTCGAATCCTCATCACAAAAGACTTGACCGTCTTCATCTTCGTTCATGCGCCGGTGCATGGCCACTTTCTCAAGGGCTTCCATTTCCTCTTCACTCATGGAGTCATAGGTTCCGTCGTCGTTGAGGATCATGGTGCGCTTGTTTGTACATTGGAAGGACTTGTGGCCTCGGCCGCCGCAAGTGAAACACTTGAAGGAGCTTGTCTTAACGGTCTCATCGGTTGGAGTAGATGATGAAGCGCGCCTCTTGAAGTTGCTTGTAGTAGGTGGAGGACGACTTGAGGTTATCGAAGTTTTCTTGTAACTTGACTTGTCGTTGTTGCTTGTAGATGGCTTGGTTGAGGTAGAAGTTGGGGGAGTCGTTGAAGCTTGGTTGTTGGAGAAGCCGTAGGTCTTGGATGTGTACTTGGCGTACTTGAATTCATCTTGCACTTGATGTTCCTCCTTGGTATCTTGATGCACGAGTTCAATGAGGTTGGAGTAGGGTTGGAAGTCGGCAATATTCTTGATGGGATGGTTGAGGCCATTCAAGAAACGTGCCATAGTTTGCTCATCATCTTCTGTGACATTGGCTCGTATCATGGCTATCTCCATTTCCTTGTAGTATTCTTCAACATTCTTTGTTCCTTGCTTGAGTAATTGGAGCTTCTTGAAGAGATCGCGGTTGTAGTAGGTGGGCACAAAACGTGCTCGCATGACATCTTTCATTTGAGACCAAGTGGTGATTGGTGGTTCACCTCTTTCTTCTCGGTGCTCAAGGACTTGTTCCCACCATATGAGAACATAGTCTTGGAACTTAAGTGATGCCATAGCGATCTTCTTCTCTTCCTCATAGTTGTGCAAACGAAAGATTTTGTCGACCTTCAATGCCCATGATAGGTACTCTTCGAGATCATTGCTTCCATTGAACTTGGGCATGGTGAACTTTAGCTTGCCGTAGTGTTGCTCTTCATTGTGTTGTGGTCGAGGATGATGATGACGCCCTTGACGTGGAGGATAATCAACCTCATGTTGCTCTTGGCATGGAGGAAGTCCATGACCATCTTGCTCTTGCCGAACTTGAGGTTGAGGAGGAGCTTGTCGAGCTTGAGGAGGAGGTGGGGGAACTTGACATTGCACTCTTGGTTGGTAGTTCCGCTCTTGGATTTCTTCTCGAAGTGCTTCCTCTTGATTGCACCTATCGCGGTTGCGCTTGGCAATGGCTCGACTTGATTCTTGAAGGGCACATTACACCTCAAGAGCTTGTTGTTGTTGTTGTTGTTGTTGTTGTTGTTGTTGTTGTTGTTGTTGTTGTTGTTGTTGTTGTTGTTGTTGTTGTTGTTGTTGTTGTTGTTGTTGTTGTTGTTGTTGTTGTTGTTGTTGTTGTTGTTGTTGTTGTTGTTGTTGTTGTTGTTGTTGTTGTTGTTGTTGTTGTTGTTGTTGTTGTTGTTGTTGTTGTTGTTGTTGTTGTTGTTGTTGTTGTTGTTGTTGTTGTTGTTGTTGTTGTTGTTGTTGTTGTTGTTGTTGTTGTTGTTGTTGTTGTTGTTGTTGTTGTTGTTGTTGTTGTTGTTGTTGTTGTTGTTGTTGTTGTTGTTGTTGTTGTTGTTGTTGTTGTTGTTGTTGTTGTTGTTGTTGTTGTTGTTGTTGTTGTTGTTGTTGTTGTTGTTGTTGTTGTTGTGTGGCGTTGTCGTTCTTGAGCTTGTGCAAAAGGATCTTGGTGTGGTTGATTTGCCGTGTAGAGGATTGTGAGATGCATGACGATCTTGACGCGTGGCTCGTCGAAGAGTGTTCGATGTCGGTGTACTTGAGCCGGAGAAGGTGTCGTCGGAGTGTCGACTTGAGCGGCTCCGTCTTGAGTATGAAGAAGTGGAAGGAGGGCGGTTCACCAACAAGGCACGAATCTCGTCCATTCTTGCATCGTTCTCTTGCTTGTGAGCGTCGAGCTTGTTGTCGAAGTAGTCTCTTGTACGTTGCTCGAAGAGTCGCAAGTCGGTGGCGAGATTGTCGATGCGGTCGGTCATTGCTTGTTGCTCTTGATGCAACACTCGTTGTGCACCAAAGAGGTGGCTCTTGGTGACGAATGATGACATGTCGTCGTCTTGCTCGATGAAGAGTGGGTTGGTAGAAGAACTTGGCCTATCCATCATTCCAAGCAAAAATGTGAGTGGGAGAAAGAGAAGAACTTATACCAAATGTACCTTGACCGATGTTGAAGATGGATCAAGATCACTCAAATGCGGACAATGAAATAGCACAATTGGTACCAATTCTTGTCGGTTCTCACACCTACACAAGTAAAAGCTTATGGTGGAGCTTGGTTAGGATGGTGGCACAAAATTTGATGCAATTGTTAGTTTGAATCAATGATGTTGAAAAAGATTCGCAAATTCACAAATGCAACAAGTAGACCAAGCTAGTAGTGGTACACGGAAACACACACGCAAATAGATAATTGGGATTGTGCAAACCAAAAATGAGGCAAAATGTGGAGTCCACAAAAATGCTCTTGTTGCATAATACTAGAGAGACGCTAGCACGATTGCACAATAGGCGGATACGAAACTTGTGCACAACCTACTAGGCAAAAATGCAATGACCTCTATCCCAAGTGTGCTATATGTATGGTATTTCAGTGATATGATCCAAGATGATCGGATATGGCAATCTTAATGTAGTATGATGCTATAGTTCTTGCTTATAAGCTCTTTGCTTATCTTTCTCTTTTGCTTAAAAGCTTGTTTGGCTCTTTCACTTTTGAGCTCTTTTCTCATGCGAAACTTCATGAACCAAGGTAGCAATTGTGTATGCGATGACAACTTTGTGACACAAGAGATGATAACAAGATATGCATTACGATGATATGGTATGTATGCTTATGGAGAGTATGATCACTAATGTGCACAAGTCACATTGCCGGCAATACTCAATGGCTAGTCTCGATGGGTAAGCAACGCAAAAGTAAGGCTATGGTGGTTATCAATGCAATGGCAAGGCATAGACAAAGATGTCATCGAGGTTACCATCCGTAGCGATGATGAGTAGTCGACGAAGATGAGCGGTGGTGATGTTGATGTCGCGCCGTACCTATATAGCCGAAACACAATAGGACACGGGAAACCACAACTCAAATTCTCGAACCCAAAGTCGAATGGTGGTATGGAGGGGTATGTCGTGGGGTTGGCGGGTGAAGGTGGTGGTGGTCGAAGTGGGTGGTGTGCGAAGGCGTGGGTGGTGGTGGATAAAAACTGCAGAAAATGCAGTTTCAGCACACGAAGCCAGATGATCCGGGCCAGGAGCCGGATGATCCGGGTGAGTCCGGATGATCCGGGCCAGGGTCCGGATGATCTGGGCAGGTCAACTGCGCACAGGATGGCTCGGGATGAACTCGAAAAACGGGGAGAAATTCGAAGATTTCATGGATTTTGGATAGATTTCGAGGGTGAGATGGTGGGGAAAGGCAAGATCAACAAGTTACACAAAGAATCCATGGATCAAAATCAACAAAACATCATCAAAAACAAAAAATCACAAAAAAAATTGGGGGCTATTTTTGGTGGGGATTTTCGGATTTAGGACGAAAACAACAAAATCAAGCTAGAAAACAAAGGGTAGGGGCTCCAAAAACGTGATCAACGTGGCTCATGATACCAAGATGATGTAGGCTAGAACCCTAGAGGCCGATCTTTCACGTTTGGAGAGGATCCCTGTGAAGAACACGAAGAACACGAGGAGGGGAACGAGGGAAAAACACTCAACCAACAAGAACAAAAGTCACACATACGCTAGATCATCGAGGCACGAGGTAATACAAGATCCAAATCCAACAAGG
Organism: Aegilops umbellulata; assembly: GCA_032464435.1. Taxonomy (NCBI): domain Eukaryota; kingdom Viridiplantae; phylum Streptophyta; class Magnoliopsida; order Poales; family Poaceae; genus Aegilops; species Aegilops umbellulata. Next base: position 326,335,708 of record CP136056.1, on the reverse strand, counting down.
GACGATACAAAGGGTAACCGGTTCTTCTCCGTGAGGAGGTCTCGAAGATGGTATTCTCCAAAATGAGGTCTTGAATCCAACAAGGATCTTCTCCGAAGAGGTGTCGGTCCCTCGCGAAGGAGTAGATCCGGATGGATGAGCGAGGCTCTATCTCACAAATGAGCTAAATCAACGCTAAGTCTCAAATAGAGGAGGAGGAGTCCTATATATAGGCTAGGGGGGCAAAGGGGTACATGGGCCTCAGCCCAACACGCGCACGCAGGCGGGGTCCGGATGATCCGGGTGAGGAACCGGATGATCCGGGCTCTGTCCGAATGATCCGGGTGGTGGCCCGGATGAGAAGGTGACGCAGGCGGTGGCGATGTAGGTCCGGATGTTCGGATAGGGGTCCGGATGTCCGGGCGATGTCCGGATGATCCGGGTTGGCGTCCGGATGGTCCGACTTTGGGGTCCAGCTTCGGGTGTCGTTGGGGGAGTTAGCCGGATCGTCCGGGCTCTGTCCGGATCGTCCGGGCCCTCGTCCGGATCGTCCGGCCAGCCAGGGACTTGCCGGTTTTCTTCTCCGTCTTCATGCATGTCTTCCGCTTCCGGTTCTCCTTGCTTCCTAGCTTCTCCATGGCTAAGTCCTTGGTACCTGAGTATGCAAAGTGTCTCCATTTGAGGTAGTAGCCATGTCTCGTGTGATTCGAAAGGAAGTTGTGAGAGGAGTGATGTCACCTTGGTTTCGAGATCTCTTGCACGTGCTCTAGTCATAGGTCCAAGTGGTGTTGTAGGAGATGTAGATGCGTCCATGGGGATGATCGTGGGATGCTCCGCATCACTAAATCTTCTCTCTCTAGCATCTCCCCTTACCATGATTCATATTTTTCTTCCTCCATTTTGTTCCTGCAGGTGGTGATTTATCTCTTTGCCGCATTGATGCCCCAGCCCTGGTTAGCTATTCCTTTTTAGTATATCTTCCTTCTTCAGTCTCTTTGTAGTATTTATATACTTATATTCATTGGACTGTCATGTGGTAGCTGCTTTTCTATATGTAGTGTCATGTATTGCTCTACAGAAATGGTTGCTAACTGATTCTATAGAAATATCAACTTAAGCTTTGTGATCTTTTTAACACCAACAAATCAAGGATTGTGTGAAGTTAGTATTTCTTTTCTTACTTTTAGGTCGCAGACACATGTGTTAATTATCACTCACCATTCTACCTTTCTTCCTTTTCAGGGATATGTGAAAGTGTTCTGGTAGGCAAGTCTTCCTGTCAAACGGTTTGACATGTTCAAGCCTAATATTAAACGAATGCGCTTAATTCACAACATGTCATTCGAATGGTAAGCTCCTTGTGAGATGTACTATCATGACTACGTTATAAGCATGGATTAGTATATTTTTTTGGATATTTGCATATGTTATGTGCTCTACTCTGGTTCAGGTTTATTTTGTTTTATTGATGAATTGTGTATGTCTGATTTGAGATCTTTGAAAATAAAACCAGAAGATCGTAAATTCGTGATATTGTAGCAGAGTTGTCGAAGAACCCTTCTGTAGATATCAAATTCGATTCATTTTCTTATTACAACTCTATTATAATTTTCTTTGCAAATTAAGTAGTGTTCTTTGTAAGGTCATAGTATAGAACCAATTAAAGCATGATTCCTGGGTTCTTATATGAAGCTATGTATTTTGATCACTTCCTATATATGTTTGTGGGGACGACCTTTGGACTTTTGGACTATGCTTAGCGTGGTGCCGTTGTTTGAGAGGATACAATGGGCTTGCTCTATATGCTAGGTAGTTCTTCTTTGCTTTCATTGGATATATGTACTCCTGTAGCCTGCTGATTCCTGCACAACTCCTTCAGAATTTGCTTTATATGTGTGCATATGGACAAATTAATGGGTATGATAGTCACTGTTGTTTGTTTGTGTGTTGTACTTTCGTTCATGGGTGTTCTGTTTCTGGAGTTTGGAGACTCCTGTTTATATTGCTGGAGGAAGGCCTTCACATTTTCATCTTGCCTCTCCTCTGCATCACCTCCATCTCTGGCCACAACTTCTTTGCCGGTCTGCATGTGAGAATTACAATTAAGTGAGTTTTATGGCAGATGATTTTTTAATAGTTCCATCCATATACCCTTTTTCACAATTTCATTTGATTTGCTTTTAAGATTATGATGGTTTATACCTTCTTTTATACATTAATCTATGTGCTATCTGGACATTCATCTAGATAGAGACGAGCTATTTTATTAGGTGTCGGTACTAATAAACATGATTATGGTTTGTTAGGTAAATTAGTAGCGGAAATTTTAGCATGTAGTCGGTATAGATGCCAGATGTACGTGCTTATGTTATGCTCTTTTATTAGGTGTCAGCCGCCGCTCCGGCTCGCTCACTGCCTCAGCAGCCACCTGCAGCGGGTGACGTGGCTCACGGGGCTCCTCCACCACCTCCGGCCCAGGGCGTCATCGTAGGGCCAAGGCGTGTGGCGCCACAGCGCGACCCACCGCGCCCTGCGCCAGCTCGGGAGGATGTGAGCTGCCAGGTTGTGCAACAACCTCAAGGAGAAGCGCGCGTGCTTCCAGCACCCCCGCACCAGGCTCGCGTACCACCGTAGGAGGTGGCGGTGCGCGTGCACTAGGACCAGGTTCCACCCCTTCAACGGGCTCCAGTGGCCACGACAGGATGCCACGCGTTCACGCCGGAGCTCCGCAACGTCATCTGGCCAAGCAAGTTCAAGCCTGACCTGCCTCCGCGCTACGACGGCACCGTCGACCCCGCCGAGTTCCTGCAGCTCTACGAGCTGAGCATCGAGGCAGCCAGCGGCGACGAGAAGATCATGACAAACTAGTTCCCGATGGCCCTCAAGGATGGCACACGTTCTTGGCTCCTGAACCTACCCGAGGGGTCGGTTTCTTCCTGGGAGGAGATGCGCAGCCGCTTCATCGCCAACTTCCAGGGCACCCGCGACCGTCCGCCGGCCGAGGGTGACCTACGTCGCATCAAGCAGCAACCTGGAGAGACCTGTAGAAGTATATCCAACGCTTCAACAACGTTCGCCTCAAGATTCCCAAGGTGTCGGACGAGGCCATCATTTCAGCGTTCACCGATGGCGTCCGCGATGTCAAGATGAAGGAGGAGCTCGCTATCCATGATGATCTCTGCACAACTCTGGAGATGTTCAACATGGCGAGCAAGTGCGCAAGGGTTGAGGAGGGGCGCCTCTCCCTCCTCGAGCTCCCCGATGCTGATCCAGAAGACAAGAAGGCCAAGGCCAAGGACATGAAGCACAAGGGGCCGGCCGTGCAAGCGGCCGAGCCAAAGACGAAGCGCGGCTGCGACCACCCCGAGTCATCCAAGAGCAACCGACCGTTCTGCGTCTTCCACAACGTTCACAGCCACAACACCAACGACTGTCAGGAGCACAGGGCCCTCCGCGACGGGCGCCTCGATCGACGCCCCGAGTGCAATGATCGAGGCTACGACCATGGAGGCGGCCGAGGCAGAGGACGCTGGGACGGACGCGACCATCGTTAGGAGTGGCGCGACCAGCCTCGGGAGGACCACTGGCATGGCCAACCTCGCGAGGGTGCCTGGAGGGAGCAGCCTCGTGAGGAGCGCCCTCAGGGTAATGCAGCTCTGCCTCCACTGCCCCCACTGCCAAGAAGGAACGAAGATCACCACCAGGATGAGGGTGCTGGGGGCTTACAGGATCCTCGAGCCATCGCCTGCATCTTGGGCGGCTCGCAGGCCCTGGCTTCCCACCGCATCTTCAAGGAGTTCGCGCATGAGGTGAATGCAGCACTCCCCAAGCCCTAAGCAACTCGCCGTCTCAGGTGGTCCAAGTGCGCCATCACCTTCAGCTCCTCAGACTAGCTCAAGTGCGCGGCCACTGCTGGCACGCTCCCCATGCTCTGCTCCCCCGTCATCAGAAACGTGGTCGTCACCAAGACTCTCATTGATGCCGGAGCAGGGCTCAATGTTCTGTCTGTTCAGACGTTCGACAGACTCCAAGTGACGTACTACCAGCTTCACCCAACCAAACCATTTTCAGGAGTGACCGACGGTTCTACACATCTGATAGGGTAGGTCCGCCTCCCTGTCACCTTCCACGAGCGCAACAACTACCGCACCGAGCTCATCGACTTCGACGTCGCGGACATCCGCCTGCCCTACAATGCCATCCTAGGGTACCCACTGATGTCTACTGCACAACCTTCTTCTTGTAGACGTAGTTGGGCCTCCAAGTGCATAGGTTTGTAGGACAGTAGCAAATTTCCCTCAAGTGGATGACCTAAGGTTTATCAATCCGTGGGAGGCGTAGGATGAAGATGGTCTCTCTCAAGCAACCCTGCAACCAAATAATAAAGAGTCTCTTGTGTCCCCAACACACCCAATACAATGGTAAATTGTATAGGTGCACTAGTTCGGCGAAGAGATGGTGATACAAGTGCAATATGGATAGTAGATATAGGTTTTTGTAATCTGAAAATATAAAAACAGCAAGGTAGCAAGTGATAAAAGTGAGCGTAAACGGTATTGCAATGATAGGAAACAAGGCCTAGGGTTCATACTTTCACTAGTGCAAGTTCTCTCAATAATAATAACATACTTGGATCATATAACTATCCCTCAACATGCAACAAAGAGTCACTCCAAAGCCACTAACAGCGGAGAACAAACGAAGAGATTATGGTAGGGTACGAAACCACCTCAAAGTTATCCTTTCTGATCGATCTATTCAAGAGTCCGCAGTAAAATAACATGAAGCTATTCTTTCCGTTCAATCTATCATAGAGTTCGTACTAGAATAACACCTTAAGACACAAATCAATCAAAACCCTAATGTCACCTAGATACTCCAATGTCACCACAAGTATCCATGGGCATGATTATACGATATGCATCACACAATCTCAGATTCATCTATTCAAACCAACACAAAGAACTTCAAAGAGTGCCCCAAAGTTTCTACCTGAGAGTCAAGACGAAAACGTGTGCCAACCCCTATGCATAGATTCCCAAGGTCACGGAACCCGCAAGTTGATCACCAAAACGTACATCAAGTGAATCACGTGATATCCCATTGTCACCACAGATACGCACATGCAAGACATACATCAAGTGTTCTCAAATCCTTAAAGACTCAATCCGATAAGATAACTTCAAAGGGAAACTCAATCCATTACAAGAGAGTAGAGGGGGAGAAACATCATAAGATCCAACTATAATAGCAAAGCTCGCGATACATCAAGATCGTATCACGTCAAGAACATGAGAGAGAGAGAGAGATCAAACACATAGCTACTGGTACATACTCTCAGCCCCGAGGGTGAACTACTCCCTTCTCGTCATGGAGAGCACCGGGATGATGAAGATGGCCACCGATGAGGGTTCCCCCTCCGGCAGGGTGCTCGAACAGGGTCCCGATTGGTTTTTGGTGGCTACAGAGGCTTGCGGCAGAGGAACTCCCGATCTATTCTGTTCCCCGAAGGTTTTAGGGTATATTGGTATATATAGGAGGAAGAAATACGTCAGGGGAGCCACGAGGGGCCCACGAGGGTGGAGGGCGCGCCCAGGGGGGTCGGCGCGCCCCCCTGCCTCATGCCTTCCTCGTTGCTTCCCTTACGTAGACTCCAAGTCTTATGGATTGCTCCCGTTCCAAAAATAACTCTCCCGAAGGTTTCATTCCGTTTGGACTCCGTTTGATATTCCTTTTTTGCGAAACACTGAAACAAGGGAAAAAACAGGAACTGGCACTGGGCTCTGGGTTAATAGGTTAGTCCCAAAAATAATATAAAAGTGTTTAATAAAGCCCATAAACATCCAAAATAGATAATATAATAGCATGGAACAATCAAAAATTATAGATACGTTGGAGATGTATCAGCATCCCCAAGCTTAATCCCTACTCGTCCTCGAGTAGGTAAATGATAAAAACAGAATTTTTGATGTGGAATGCTACCTAACATATTTATCAATGTAATCTTCTTTATTGTGGCAAGAATATTCAGATCCATAAGATTCAAGACAAAAGTTTAATATTGACATAAAATAATAATACTTCAAGCATACTAACTAAGCAATTATGTCCTCTCAAAATAACATGGCCAAAGAAAGTTCATCCCTACAAAATCGTATAGTTTAGTCATGCTCCAATTTTGTCACACAAGAATGCTTTCATCATGCACAACCCCGATGACAAGCCAAGCAATTGTTTCATACTTTAGTAATCTCAAACTTTTCAACCTTCACGCAATACATGAGCGTGAGCCATGGATATAACACTATGGGTGGAATAGAATATAATGATGGGGGTTATGTGGAGAAGACAAAAAGGGAGAAAGTCTCACATCAACGAGGCTAATCAATGAGCTATGGAGATGCCCATCGATTGATGTTAATGCAAAGAGTAGGGATTGCCATGCAACGGATGCACTAGAGCTATAAATATATGAAAGCTCAACAAAAGAAACTAAGTGGGTGTGCATCCAACTTGCTTCCTCACGAAGACCTAGGGCATTTGAGGAAGCCCATTGTTGGAATATACAAGCCAAGTTCTATAATGAAAAATTCCCACTAGTATATGAAAGTTACAAAACAAGAGACTCTCTATCATGAAGATTATGGTGCTACTTTGAAGCACAAGTGTGGTAAAAAGGATAGTAACATTGTCCCTTCTCTCTTTTTCTCTCATTTTTTTCATTTTTTGGGCCTTCTTTTTTTATGGCCTTTCTCTTTTTTTCCTCAGTTGGGACAATGCTCTAGAAAATGATGATCATCACACTTCTATTTATTTACAACTCAATGATTACAACTCGATACTAGAACAAGGTATGACTCTATATGAATGCCTCCGGCGGCGTACCGGGATATGCAATGAACCAAGAGTGACATGTATGAAAGAATTATGAATGGTGGCTTTTCCACAAATACTATGTCAACTACATGATCATGCAAAGCAATATGACAATGATGAACGTGTCATGATAAACAGAACGGTGGAAAGTTGCATGGCAATATATCTCGGAATGGCTATGGAAATGCCATAATAGGTAGGTATGGTGGTTGTTTTGAGGAAGATATAAGGATGTTTATGTGTGAAAGAGCGTATCATATCACGGGGATTGGATGCACCGGCGGAGTTTGCACCAACTCTCAATATGAGAAAGGGCAATGCACGGTACCGAAGAGGCTAGCAATGATGGAAATGTGAGAGTGCGTATAATCCATGGACTTAACATTAGTCATAAAGAACTCACATACTTATTGCAAACATCTACAAGTCATCAAAAACCAAGCACTACGCGCATGCTCCTAGGGGGATATATTGGTAGGAAAAGACCATCGCTCGTCCCCGACCGCCACTCATAAGGATGACAATCAAAGAACACCTCATGTTTCAAATTTGTTACATAACGTTTACCATACGTGCATGCTACGGGACTTGCAAACTTCAAAACAAGTATTTCTCAAATTCACAACTACTCAACTAGCACAACTTTAATATCACTATCTCCATATCTCAAAACAATCATCCAGTATCAAAACTTCTCTTAGTATTCAATGCACTTTATACGGAAGTTTTTATTATATCCCTCTTGGATGCCCATCATATTAGGACTAAATTCATAACCAAAACAAATTACCATGATGTTTAGGACTCCCAAAATAATATAAGTGAAGCATGAGAGTTCATCTATTTCTACAAAATAAAACCACCGCCGTCCTCTAAAAGATATAAGTGAAGCACTAGAGCAACAACAAACTACTCTGAAAGATATAAGTGAAGATCAATGAGTAGTCGAATAATTATGCAAATATGTGAAGACTCTCTAACATTTAATAATTTCAGATCTTGGTACTTTATTCAAACAGCAAGCAAAGCAAAATAAAATGACATGACGCTCCAAGCAAAACACATATCATGTGGTGAATAAAAATATAGCCCCAACTAAAGTTACCGATGAACGAAGACGAAAGAGGGGATGCCATTCGGGGCATCCCCAAGCTTAGGCTCTTGGTTGTCCTTGAATATTACCTTGGGGTGCCTTGGGAATCCCCAAGCTTAGGCCCTTGCCACTCCTTATTCCATAGTCCATCGAATCTTTATCCAAATCTTGAAAACTTCACAACACAAAACTCAACAGAAAACTCATAAGCTTCGTTAGCGAAAGAAAACAAAGCACCACTTCAAGGTACTGTAATGAACTCATTCTTTATTTATATTGGTGTTAAACCTACTGTATTCCAATTTCTCTATGGTTTATAAACTATTTTACTAGCCATAGATTCATCAAAATAAGCAAACAACACACGAAAAAACAGAATCTGTCAAAAACAAAACAGTCTGTAGTAATCTGTAACTAACGCAAACTTATGGAACTCCAAAAATTCTAAAATAAATTGGTGGACCTGAGTAATTTTTCTAGTAATCATCTTAAAAAGAATCAACTAAATATCACTCTCCAGTAAAATTTTTTAGCTAATCTCGTGAGCGCTAAAGTTTCTGTTTTTTACAGCATGATCATAAAGACTTCACCCAAGTCTTCCCAAAGGTTCTACTTGGCACAAACACTAATTAAAACATAAAACCACGTCTAAACAGAATAAATATGGATTATTTATTCCTAAACATAACCAAAAAGCAAGAAACTAAAATAAAATTTGGGTTGCCTCCCAACAAGCGCTAACGTTTAACGCCCCTAGCTAGGCATGATGATTTCAATGATGCTCACCTAAAAGATAAGAATTGAAACATAAAGAGAGCATCATGAAGAATATGACTAGCACATTTAAGTCTAACCAACTTCCTATGCATAGGGATTTTATGAGAAAACAACTTATGGGAACAATAATCAACTAGCATAGGAAGACAAAAAAAAGCATAACTTCAAAACTTTAAGCACATATAGAGGAAACTTGATATTACTGCAATTCCTACAAGCATATATTCCTCCCTCATAATAATTTTCAGTAGCATCATGAATGAATTCAACAATATAACCCGCACCTAAAGCATTATTTTCATGATCTACTTGCATAGAAATTTTATTACTCTCCACATAAGCAAAAAATTTCTCATTCGGAATAGTGGGAGTATCATAAGAGACTTGAATACTATAAATTGTTTCCACATTAAAAGAGTAATGTTCAGAAAAAGGGTAATCATAATCATGACAAGTTTTATAAATATAATCATCACTACTTTTTATAGCATAAGTTTCATCACAATAATTATCATAAGTAGCAACTTTGTTCTCATCATAATCGATTGAAACCTCTTACAAGATAGTGGACCCATCACTAAATAAAGTCATGACCTCTCCAAATCCACTTTCATAAATATTATATGATTCAACATCCTCCAAAATAGTGGGATCATTACTTCCTAAAGTTGACACTCTTCCAAACCCACTTTCATCAATATAATCTGTTGGAAATATGCCCTAGAGGCAATAATAAAAGCATTATTATTATATTTCCTTATTCATGATAATTGTCTTTATTCGTGCTATAATTGTGTTATCCGGAAATCGTAATACATGTGTGAATAACAGACAACAATATGTTCCTAGTGAGCCTCTAGTTGACTAGCTCGTTGATCGACAGATAGTCATGGTTTCCTGACTATGGACATTGGATGTCATTGATAAGGAGATCACATCATTAGGAGAATGATGTGATGGACAAGACCCAATCCTAAACATAGCATAAGATCACATAGTTCGTTTGCTAGAGTTTTCCAATGTCAAGTATCCTTTCCTTAGACCATGAGATCGTGTAACTCCCGGATACCGTAGGAGTGCTTTGGGTGTGCCAAACGTCACAACGTAATTGGGTGACTATAAAGGTATACTACGGGTATCTCTAAAAGTGTCTGCTGGGTTGACATGGATCGAGACTGGGATTTGTCACTCCGCTTGACGGAGAGGTATCACCGGGCCCTCTCGGTAATGCATCATCATAATGAGCTCAATGTGATCAAAGTGTTTGATCACGGGATCATGCATTACGGTACGAGAAAAGTGACTTGCCGGTAACGAGATTGAACGAGGTATTGGGATACCGACGATCGAATCTCGGGCAAGTAAAATACCGATTGACAAAGGGAATCGTATACGGGATTAATTGAATCCTCGACATCGTGGTTCATCCGATGAGATCATCGTGGAGCATGTGGGAGCCAACATGGATATCCAGATCCCGCTGTTGGTTATTGCCCGAGAGCCATCTCGGTCATGTCTGCATGTCTCCCGAACCCGTAGGGTCTACACACTTAAGGTTCGGTGACGCTAGGGTTGTGAAGATATGTATATGCAGTAACCCGAATGTTGTTCGGAGTCCCGGATGAGATCCCGGACGTCACGAGGAGTTTCGGAATGGTCCGGAGGTAAAGAATTATATATAGAAAGTGCTGTTTTGGCCATCGGACAAGTTTCGGGGTTATCGGTATTGTACCGGGACCACCGGAGGGTCCTGGGGGTCCACCGGGTGGGGCCACCTGCCTCGGAGGGGCCCCATGGGCTGTATAAGGAAGGGAACCAGCCCAAAGTGGGCTGGTGCGCCTCCCCCCAAGGGCCCATGCGCCTAGGGTTGGGGGGGGGGAACCCTAAAGGGGGCGCCCCCTTGCTTGGGGGGCAAGTCCCCTCCCTGGCCGCCGCCCCCCTAGGAGATTCCATCTCCTAGGGCCGGTGCCCCCCAAGGGGCTATATAAAGGGGGAGGGGAGGGGGCTGCGCAACCTTTGCCCTGGCGCCTCCCTCTCCCTCTCCAACACCTCCTCCTCCTCCGTAGAGCTCGGCGAAGCCCTGTCGGAGTACTGCGGCTCCACCATCACCACGCCGTCGTGCTGCTGCTGGAGTCTTCTTCCCCAACCTCTCCTTTGCCTTGCTGGATCAAGAAGAAGGAGACGTTACGCTGACCGTACGTGTGTTGAACGCGGAGGTGCCGTGCTTTCGGTGCTAGGATCTCCGGTGATTTGGATCACGGTGTGTACGACTACTTCATCCCCGTTCGTTGAACGCTTCCGCTCGCGATCTACAAAGTGGTATGTAGATGCAATCTCTCTCTCCCATGACTCGTTGCTAGATGAACTCATAGATGGATCTTGGTGAAACCGTAGGAAAATTTTTGTTTTCTGCAACGTTCCCCAACAGTGGCATCATGAGCTAGGTCTATGCGTAGTTCTCTATTGCACGAGTAGAACACAATTTGTTGTGGGCGTAGATGTTGTCAACTTTCTTGCCGCTACTAGTCTTATCTTGCTTCAGCGGTATTGTGGGATGAAGCGGCCCGGACCAACCTTACACGTACTCTTACGTGAGACCGGTTCCACCGACTAACATGCACTAGTTGCATAAGGTGGCTGGCGGGTGTTTGTCTCTCCCACTTTAGTTGGAGCGGATTCGATGAAAAGGGTCCTTATGAAGGGTAAATAGAATTTGACAAATCACGTTGTGGTTTTCACGTAGGTAAGAAAACGTTCTTGCTAGAACCCTAATTCAGCCACGTAAAAACTTGCAACAACAATTAGAGGACGTCTAACTTGTTTTTGCAGCAAGTGCTTTGTGATATGATATGGCCAAAGTTGTGATGAATGATGAATGATCTATATGTGATGTATGAGATGTTCATGCTATTGTAATAGGAATCACGACTTGCATGTCGATGAGTATGACAACCGGCAGGAGCCATAGGAGTTGTCTTTATTTTTGTATGACCTGCGTGTCATTGAGAAACGCCATGTAAATTACTTTACTTTATTGCTAAACGCGTTAGCCATAGTAGTAGAAGTAATAGTTGGCGAGCAACTTCATGGAGACACGATGATGAAGATCATGATGATGAAGATCATGGTGTCAAGCCGGTGACAAGATGATCATGGAGCCCCAAGATGGAGATCGAAGGAGCTATGTGATATTGGCCATATCATGTCACGTTTATTATTTGATTGCATGTGATGTTTATCATGTTTTGCATCTTGTTTACTTAGAACGACGGTAGTAAACAAGATGATCCCTCATAATAATTTCAAGAAAGTGTTCCCCCTAACTGTGCACCGTTGCGACAGTTCGTTGTTTCGAAGCACCACGTGATGATCGGGTGTGATAGATTCTAACGTTCACATACAACGGGTGTAAGACAGATTTACACACGCAAAACACTTAGGTTGACTTGACGAGCCTAGCATGTACAGACATGGCCTCGGAACACAGAAGACCGAAAGGTCGAGCATGAGTCGTATAGAAGATACGATCAACATGAAGATGTTCACCGATGTTGACTAGTCCGTCTCACGTGATGATCGGACACGGCCTAGTTGACTCGGATCATGTAATACTTAGATGACTAGAAGAGGGATGTCTATCTAAGTGGGAGTTCATTAAATAATTTGATTAAATGAACTTTATTATCATGAACTTAGTCTAAATTTTTTACAATATGTCTTGTAGATCAAATGGCCAACGTAGTCCTCAACTTCAACGCGTTCCTAGAGAAAACCAAGCTGAAAGACGATGGTAGCAACTATACGGACTGGGTCCGGAACCCGAGGATCATCCTCATAGCTGCCAAGAAAGATTATGTCCTACGAGCACCGCTGGGTGACGCACCTATTCTCCCTGCAGAACAAGACGTTATGAACGCTTGGCAGTCACGCTGCGATGATTACTCCCTCGTTCAGTGCGGCATGCTTTACAGCTTAGAGCCGGGGCTCCAAAAGCGTTTTGAGAGACATGGAGCATATGAGATGTTCGAAGAGCTGAAAATGGTTTTCCAAGCTCATGCCCGGGTCGAGAGATATGAAGTCTCCGATAAATTCTTTAGCTGTAAGATGGAGGAAAATAGCTCTGTCAGTGAACACATACTCAAAATGTCTGGGTTGCACAACCGCTTGACTCAACTGGAAGTTAATCTCCCGGATGAAGCGGTCATTGACAGAATCCTCCAGTCGCTTCCACCTAGCTACAAGAGCTTTGTGATGAACTACAATATGCAGGGGATGGTAAAGACCATTCCTGAGGTATATGCTATGCTGAAATCAGCAGAGGTAGAAATCAAGAAGGAGCATCAAGTGTTTATGGTGAATAAAACCACTAAGTTCAAGAAGGGCAAGGGTAAAAATAACTTCAAGAAGGATGGCAAGGAAGTTGCCGCGCCCGGTAAGCAAGTTGCCGGGAAGAAGCCAAAGAATGGACCCAAGCCCGAGACTGAGTGCTTTTATTGCAACGGAAGTGGTCACTGGAAGCGGAACTGCCCCAAATACTTAGCGGACAAGAAGGCCGGCAAAACAAAAGGTATATGTGATATACATGTAATTGATGTGTACCTTACCAGTACTCGTAGTAGCTCTTGGGTATTTGATACCGGTGCAGTTGCTCACATTTGTAACTCAAAACAGGAGCTGCGGAATAAACGGAGACTGGCGAAGGACGAGGTGACGATGCGCGTCGGGAATGGTTCCAAGGTCGATGTGATCGCCGTCGGCACGCTGCCTCTACATTTACCTACGGGATTAATTTTAAACCTCAATAATTGTTATTTAGTGCCAAGTTTGAGCATGAACATTGTGTCTGGATCTCGTTTAATTCGAGATGGCTACTCATTTAAATCCGAGAATAATGGTTGTTCTATTTATATGAGAGATATGTTTTATGGTCATGCTCCGATGGTTAATGGTTTATTCTTAATGAATCTTGTACGTGATGATACACATATTCATAGTGTGAATACCAAAAGAGTTAAAGTTGATAACAATAGTCCCACATATTTGTGGCACTGCCGCCTTGGTCACATAGGTGTCAAACGCATGAAGAAGCTCCATGCAGATGGACTTTTAGAGTCTCTTGATTATGAATCATTTGACACGTGCGAACCATGCCTCATGGGTAAAATGACCAAGACTCCGTTCTCAGGAACAATGGAGCGAGCAACCAACTTATTGGAAATCATACATACCGATGTGTGCGGTCCAATGAGTGTTGAGGCTCGCGGTGGCTATCGTTATGTTCTCACCCTCACTGATGACTTGAGTAGATATGGGTATGTCTACTTAATGAAACACAAGTCTGAGACCTTTGAAAAGTTCAAGGAATTTTAGAGTGAGGTTGAAAATCAACGTGAGAGAAAGATCAAGTTTCTACGATCAGATTGTGGAGGAGAATACTTGAGTCACGAATTTGGCACACACTTAAGAAAATGTGGAATAGTTTCACAACTCACGCCTCCTGGAACACCTCAGCGTAATGGTGTGTCCGAACGTCGTAATCGCACTCTATTAGATATGGTGCGATCTATGATGTCTCTTACCGACTTACCGCTATCTTTTTGGGGCTATGCTTTAGAGACTGCCGCATTCACTTTAAATAGGGCTCCGTCGAAATCCGTTGAGACGACACCGTATGAATTATGGTTTGGGAAGAAACCTAAGCTGTCGTTTCTAAAAGTTTGGGGATGCGATGCTTATGTCAAGAAACTTCAACCTGAAAAGCTCGAACCCAAGTCGGAAAAATGCGTCTTCATAGGATACCCTAAAGAAACTGTTGGGTATACCTTCTACCTCAGATCCGAAGGCAAGATCTTTGTTGCCAAGAATGGATCCTTTCTAGAGAAAGAGTTTCTCTCGAAAGAAGTAAGTGGGAGGAAAGTAGAACTTGATGAAGTGTTACCTCTTGAACCGGCAAATGGCGAAACTCAAGAAAACGTTTCTGAGGTGCCTGCACCGACTAGAGAGGAAATTAATGATGATGATCAAGATACTTCTAATCAAGCTCCTACAGAAATTCAAAGGTCCACAAGGACACGTTCCGCACCAGAGTGGTACGGCAACCCTGTCTTGGAAATCATGTTGTTAGACAATGGTGAACCTTCGAACTATGAGGAAGCAATGGCGGGCCCGGATTCCGACAAATGGCTAGAAGCCATGAAATCCGAGATAGGATCCATGTATGAAAACAAAGTATGGACTTTGACTGACTTGCCCGTAGAGCGGCGAGCCATAGAAAATAAATGGATCTTTAAGAAGAAGACAGACGCGGATGGTAATGTGACCATCTATAAAGCTCGGCTTGTCGCTAAGGGTTATCGATAGTTCAAGGAATTGACTACAATGAGACTTTCTCACCGGTAGCGAAGCTGAAGTCCGTCCGAATCATGTTAGCAATTGCCGCATTCTACGATTATGAAATATGGCAAATGGACGTCAAAACGGCATTCCTTAATGGTTTCCTTAAGGAAGAATTGTATATGATGCAGCCGGAAGGTTTTGTCGATCCTAAGAATGCTGACAAGGTGTGCAAGCTCCAACGCTCGATTTATGGGCTGGTGCAAGCATCTCGGAGTTGGAACATTCGCTTTGATGAGATGATCAAAGCGTTTGGGTTTACGCAGACTTATGGAGAAGCCTGCGTTTACAAGAAAGTGAGTGGGAGCGCTGTAGCATTTCTCATATTATATGTAGACGACATACTTTTGATGGGAAATGATATAGAACTCTTGGACAGCATTAAGGCCTACTTGAATAAAAGTTTTTCAATGAAGGACCTTGGAGAAGCTGCTTATATATTAGGCATCAAGATCTATAGAGATAGATCGAGACGCCTCATAGGTCTTTCACAAAGCACATACCTTGATAAAATATTGAAGAAGTTCAATATGGATCAATCTAAGAAAGGGTTCTTACCTGTGTTACAAGGTGTGAAATTGAGCTCAGCTCAATGTCCGACCACGGCAGAAGATATAGAAGAGATGAGTGTCATCCCCTATGCCTCAGCCATAGGTTCTATTATGTATGCCATGCTGTGTACCAGACCTGATGTAAACCTTGCCGTAAGTTTGGTAGGAAGGTACCAAAGTAATCCCGGCAAGGAACACTGGACAGCGGTCAAGAATATCCCGAAGTACCTGAAAAGGACCAAGGAAATGTTTCTCGTTTATGGAGGTGACGAAGAGCTCGTCGTAAAAGGTTACGTGGACGCTAGCTTCGACACAGATCTGGATGACTCTAAGTCACAAACCGGATACATGTATATTTTGAATGGTGGGGCAGTAAGCTGGTGCAGTTGCAAGCAAAGCGTCGTGGCGGGATGTACATGTGAAGCGGAGTACATGGCAACCTCGGAGGCAGCACATGAAGCAATTTGGGTGAAGGAGTTCATCATCGACCTCGGAGTCATACCCAATGCGTCGGGGCCAATCAAACTCTTCTGTGACAACACTGGAGCTATTGCACTTGCCAAGGAGCCCAGGTTTCACAAGAAGACCAGGCACATCAAGCGTCGCTTCAACTCCATTCGTGAAAATGTTCAAGATGGAGACATAGAAATTTGTAAAGTGCACACGGATCTGAATGTTGCAGATCCGTTGACTAAACCTCTCCCTAAGGCAAAACATGATCAGCACCAGAACTCTATGGGTGTTCGATTCATCACAATGTAACTAGATTATTGACTCTAGTGCAAGTGGGAGACTGTTGGAAATATGCCCTAGAGGCAATAATAAAAGCATTATTATTATATTTCCTTATTCATGATAATTGTCTTTATTCGTGCTATAATTGTTTTATCCGGAAATCGTAATACATGTGTGAATAACAGACAACAATATGTCCCTAGTGAGCCTCTAGTTGACTAGCTCGTTGATCGACAGATAGTCATGGTTTCCTGACTATGGACATTGGATGTCATTGATAACGAGATCACATCATTAGGAGAATGATGTGATGGACAAGACCCAATCCTAAACATAGCATAAGATCGCATAGTTCGTTTGCTAGAGTTTTCCAATGTCAAGTATCCTTTCCTTAGACCATGAGATCGTGTAACTCCCGGATACCGTAGGAGTGCTTTGGGTGTGCCAAACGTCACAACGTAACTGGGTGACTATAAAGGTATACTACGGGTATCTCTAAAAGTGTCTGGTGGGTTGACATGGATCGAGACTGGGATTTGTCACTCCGCTTGACGGAGAGGTATCACCGGGCCCTCTCGGTAATGCATCATCATAATGAGCTCAATGTGATCAAAGTGTTTGATCACGGGATCATGCATTACGGTACGATAAAAGTGACTTGCCGGTAACGAGATTGAACGAGGTATTGGGATACCGACGATCGAATCTCGGGCAAGTAAAATACCGATTGACAAAGGGAATCGTATACGGGATTAATTGAATCCTCGACATCGTGGTTCATCCGATGAGATCATCGTGGAGCATGTGGGAGCCAACATGGGTATCCAGATCCCGCTGTTGGTTATTGCCCGAGAGCCATCTCGGTCATGTCTGCATGTCTCCCGAACCCGTAGGGTCTACACACTTAAGGTTCGGTGACGCTAGGGTTGTGAAGATATGTATATGCAGTAACCCGAATGTTGTTCGGAGTCCCGGATGAGATCGCGGACGTCACGAGGAGTTTTGGAATGGTCTGGAGGTAAAGAATTATATATAGAAAGTGTTGTTTTGGCCATCGGACAAGTTTCGGGGTTATCGGTATTGTACTGGGACCACCGGAGGGTCCCGGGGGTCCACCGGGTGGGGCCACCTGCCTCGGAGGGGCCCCATGGGCTGTATAAGGAAGGGAACCAGCCCAAAGTGGGCAGGTGGACCTCCCCCCAAGGGCCCATGCGCCTAGGGTTGGGGGGGGGGGAACCCTAAAGGGGGCGCCCCCCTTGCTTGGGGGGCAAGTCCCCTCCCTGGCCGCCGCCCCCCCTAGGAGATTCCATCTCCTAGGGCCGGCGCCCCCCAAGGGTCTATATAAAGGGGGGAGGGGAGGGGGGCTGCGCAACCTTTGCCCTGGCGCCTCCCTCTCCCTCTCCAACACCTCCTCCTCCTCCGTAGAGCTCGGCGAAGCCCTGTCGGAGTACTGCGGCTCCACCATCACCACGCCGTCGTGCTGCTGCTGGAGTCTTCTTCCCCAACCTCTCCTTTGCCTTGCTGGATCAAGAAGAAGGAGACGTTACGCTGACCGTACGTGTGTTGAACGCGGAGGTGCCGTTCTTCCGGTGCTAGGATCTCCGGTGATTTGGATCACGGTGTGTACGACTACTTCATCCCCGTTCGTTGAACGCTTCTGCTCGCGATCTACAAAGTGGTATGTAGATGCAATCTCTCTCTCCCATGACTCGTTGCTAGATGAACTCATAGATGGATCTTGGTGAAACCGTAGGAAAATTTTTGTTTTCTGCAACGTTCCCCAACATAATCATCATAGGTAGAAGGCATGCTATCATCATAACAACTTTGCATATCGAAACTTGGGAGGCTAAGAATATCGTATTCATTAAATGTAGCATCCCCAAGCTTGGGACAAACATTAATTTCAGCAAATA
Organism: Aegilops umbellulata; assembly: GCA_032464435.1. Classification (NCBI taxonomy): domain Eukaryota; kingdom Viridiplantae; phylum Streptophyta; class Magnoliopsida; order Poales; family Poaceae; genus Aegilops; species Aegilops umbellulata. The sequence goes on along the minus strand of CP136056.1, from coordinate 326,317,388 downwards.
TATTCTCAAATGTGTCATCCTCATCAAACATATCATCCCCAAGCTTGGGCCTTTTCATATCATAAGCATAATCACTCTCATCATTAATAGTATGGATAGCACCAATAGTATAGCAATTATCATCATCACAATGAGTAGTAGGAGCAACATCATTTGGGAGGGATACCTTTTTACCTTTGCCTCTACGTTTTTTCTTTTTCTTCTTCACATCATGTGCGGGTTTATCCCTCCTTTTTGAGCTTCTTATTGATGAGATTGGTTGAATAGAAGGCTCCTCCTCTTTACCTGATTCATCATAAGAAATAATAGGAGGATATTGGGAAGTCTCTTCCCTTTCATTAGTATTCTCTTCATCTTCTATTTGCTTTCTTTTCTTTATGTAATTGGCAATATAAGGATTTTCAATGCAATTCACCGCACAATACATATAAATTTCTTCTAGATCAAAATGAAGAACTCTATCAAGGGCAAATTCTGGAATAACCTTAGTTATACGTTTCATTTCTTCATAACCCAAGAGCAAACTAAGTTCATTATGATGTGCAAGGGAAATAAAGTCATCACAATTTTTGGACACGATACGATCATGAAACAATTTGCATTGGGTACTTAAATGATCATGTTCATTGCAAAGTTCACAAGTACGGCTAAGAAAATTTAAATTTTCAGCACAAACATCTAGCCTTTCTTGCAACAATTTAGTTTCTAAATGCTTATGCCTCTTGCAATATCTATCTTCCCTATTTGGTGTGTACTTGCAACCTAATGCACTCCACAAAAATTGACATGTTTATAGGAGACATTTTCATCATAACTAGTGCAATCATCATTAGTACTATGGATATTCAAAGAGTTCATACTAACAACATTGCAATCATGCTCACCATTCAAAGATTTGGTGCCAAACATTTTAATGCATTCTTCTTCTAACACTTTGGCACAATTTTCCTTTCCATCATACTCACGAAAGATATTAGAAAGATGAAGCGTATGAGGTAAACTCAATTCCATTTTTTTGTAGTTTTGTTTTATAAACTAAACTAGTGCTAAAACAAGAAACAAAAAGATTCGATTGTAAGATCTAAAGATATACCTTCAAGCACTCACCTCCCCGGCAACGGCGCCAGAAAAGAGCTTAGTTGATGGGGTGTGAGTGCCGCTTACCTAGACTCCCCGGCAACGGTGCCAGAAAAGAGCTTAGTTGACGGGGTGTGAGTGCCCCTTACCTAGCCTCCCCGGCAACGGCGCCAGAAAAGAGCTTGATGTCTACTAAACAACCTTCTTCTTGTAGACGTTGATGGGCCTCCAAGTGCAGAGGTTTGTAGGACAGTAGCAAATTTCCCTCAAGTGGATGACCTAAGGTTTATCAATCCGTGGGAGGCATAGGATGAAGATGGTCTCTCTCAAGCAACTCTGCAACCAAATAACAATGAGTCTCTTGTGTCCCCAACACACCCAATACAATGGTAAATTGTATAGGCGCACTAGCTCGGCGAAGAGATGGTGATACAAGTGCAATATGGATAGTGGATATAGATTTATGTAATCTGAAAATATAAAAACAGCAAGGTAGCAAGTGATAAAAGTGAGCGTAAATGGTATTGCAATGATAGGAAACAAGGCCTAGGGTTGATACTTTCACTAGTGCAAGTTCTCTCAACAATAATAACATACTTGGATCATATAACTATCCCTCAACATGCAACAAAGAGTCACTTCAAAGCCACTAATAGCGGAGAACAAACGAAGAGATTATGGCAGGGTACGAAACCACCTCAAAGTTATCCTTTCTGATCGATCTATTCAAGAGTACGTAGTAAAATAACATGAAGCTATTCTTTCCGTTCAATCTATCATAGAGTTCGTACTAGAATAACACCTTAAGACACAAATCAATCAAAACCCTAATGTCACCTAGATACTCCAATGTCACCACAAGTATCCATGGGCATGATTATACGATATGCATCACACAATCTCAGATTCATCTATTCAAACCAACACAAAGAACTTCAAAGAGTGCCCCAAAGTTTCTACCGAAGAGTCAAGACGAAAACGTGTGCCAACCCCTATGCATAGATTCCCAAGGTCACGGAACACACAAGTTGATCACCAAAACGTACATCAAGTGAATCACGTGATATCCCATTGTCACCACAGATACACACATGCAAGACATACATCAAGTGTTCTCAAATCCTTAAAGACTCAATCCGATAAGATAACTTCAAAGGGAAAACTCAATCCATTAGAAGAGAGTAGAGGGGTAGAAACATCAGAAGATCGAACTATAATAGCAAAGCTCGCGATACATCAAGATCGTATCACCTCAAGAACACGAGAGAGAGAGAGAGAGAGGTCAAACACATAGCTACTGGTACATACCCTCAGCCCCGAGGGTGAACTACTCCCTTCTCGTCATGGAGAGCGCCGGGATGATGAAGATGGCCACCGGTGAGGGTTCCCCCCTCCGGCAGGGTGCCGGAACAGGGTCCCGATTGGTTTTTGGTGGCTACAGAGGCTTGCGGCGGCGGAACTCCCAATCTATTCTGTTCCACGAAGGTTTTAGGGTATATTGGTATATATAGGAGGAAGAAATACGTCAGGGGAGCCATGAGGGTGGAGGGCGCGCCCCCTGCCTCGTGCCTTCCTCGTTGCTTCCCTTATGTAGACTCCAAGTCTTCTGGATTGCTCCTGTTCCAAAAATAACTCTCCCGAAGGTTTCATTCCGTTTGGACTCCGTTTGATATTCCTTTTCTGCGAAACACTGAAACAACAGAAAAAACAGGAACTGGCACTGGGCTCTGGGTTAATAGGTTAGTCCCAAAAATAATATAAAAGTGTTTAATAAAGCCCATAAGCATCCAAAACATATAATATAATAGCATGGAACAATAAAAAATTATAGATACGTTGGAGACGTATCACCCACCACTGACCAAGTTCATGGCAGCTAGACACCATGGCTACAACGTCCTCAAGATGCTAGGAAGCGGTGGCGTCATCATGGTCGCGTGCCAAGAGAAGGATGCGGTGTGCTCCCTCGAGCGCGCCTTCTAGGCTGCAGCGATCGAGAACCCTGAATACGAGGACGACGCCCTCCCTCCTGAGGTCGCCCCCAAGACGAAGAAGCTGCAGCTGGGACAGGGGTCTCGTGAAGGAGCATCGCCCGAGGACGCCGCGCTAAGCCTCGCGTCCCCGGACGCGGCACGTTCACCCATCGCATAGGAAGGCGCGCCCGTCGCCCCTCTTAGGCTGGGCTCGGGGGCTCTCCTTGGGGGGGCCTCAGATAGCCAGGGTCACGAGGGAGGCGCTCGGGCACCGTGTGGAGGCACTCTTTAGAGCATGCTTCCCGGGAGAAGGCAACAGGCGGGAGGCATCAGGTGTCGGTTCTATATCCGGCGTATCTCGTAGTAGGGGTCCTAAGCTAGGCGTCTTGGAGCGATGGTAACATGGACACATGATTTTACCCAGGTTCGGGCTCTCTCAAGGAGATAATACCCTACGTCCTGCTTTTGATTGTATTGATATGAGGATAATACATAGTACAAGTGTCTACCACAAGATTGTAGTAATGAATATGAGATGCCTATTGACTAGCCTGGCCTCGGTTTATATAAGACACCGGAGGCCTAGGGTTTTAGGAGAGTCCTTGTCTTGGGCAGCATGTCTTGAGGAGTCTTCCTCGTATGCGGCATGTGCTGTTCGAACTGGCCCATGAATGAACCGCCATGGGGGTCCTCGGCCCGATCCAGCTGGTCGGGAGATGACGTGGTGAGTACCCCTAGTCCAGGACACCATCACCAGGTGTTCAGGAGTTCACCAGCAAGGCAATCAAGGAGATTCAAGAAGCAAGGGTTCTGCAAGGTGATCGCCGCCTGCCACAGGGCGCGGCTCACTGCCCCGGCGAGGGTAAGGAGTTGATCTACGTCTCCATCGACATTCCCGGGCTCTACAGGGCCGCTTCTCGGCAGCTCATCTGGCCGTCTTGTGTCGGCTGATGTGAGGGTCCACCTCACAGCTACGTCCGCATGCCCTTTGGCCTGCCTGGCGCGGCTATGGTGTTCCAGCGCTGCATGAGGACGCCCTGGCAGCTCGCAAGGCCAGACATCAGGCGGTCCTGGCGGAGATGGAGAAGCACCTCCAGGAGCCTCCCGAGGCTCGGCACCAGAGCGGCTCGTGAGGAACGACTCCAGCAGCGCACATTTTTGGCTACCTCAACACCTCTTCAGCGACGGTACCAGGTGACATCTCTCTAGTTCGTTCAGTTTGGGGGCGCCCCTCGGGCTGCATCATCCCCAGGCCATGTGGGTCCGTCCCAACAGCATGTATCCCATTTGCATCTACAAAGCTAGTTTACCATCCTTTGCAAGCTACCTTTAAATCATTAATTGCCTGACCGACGCTTCGTCGCTAAGAACGTCTCGCGCCCTTGTGAGCCCTCCTGCGACCGCCTCATGATTAAGGACTGGCACAACGTCTATGCTCGGGTCCGTCCCTGTAGCGTCGCTAAATCCAAGAGGCTGAGCTCTGGCTCATGGGCCAGTCCCCGTGTAGGTCACCTCCCATGGCCCTTGGTGCCTTGTTCTCACATGAGCTAATCGCGGGTGGGTGAGTAAGGCCGCGGGACCTGATGCCCCCGTGGCCACGTGTAAGACCCCGGATGCAACTTGCCATATTTGTAACTCCAACTCTTGCCATTTCTGACTATGTGATATGATATTCCCTCCGTGGTTGGGTTTTCCTTCTTTTTGCATTTTTTTCATGTCATGCATTTCATATCATGTCATCATGTGCATTGCATTTGCATACGTGTTCGTTTCATGGATCCGAGCATTTTTCCCCGTTGTCCGTTTTGCAATCCGGTGCTCCTATGTCCCCCGGCGTCCCCTTTTACCTTTTTCCGTGAGCGGGTATTAAACTTTCTCGAAATGGACCGAGGTTTGTCAAGTGGCCTTGGTATAGCACCGGTAGACCGCCTGTCAAGTTTCGGGTCATTCGGAGGTCGTTTGGTACTCCAACGGTTAACCGGGTAACCGTGAAAGCCTCTTTTGGGTTGCAGCCCAAAACCCCTCCAAAACAGCCCAATAACCCATCTAAGACACTCCCATGTCCATCGCCGTTCAATCACGATCGTGTGGCCGCAAACCGTGCTCAATTTGGAGCTCCCTAGCCTCCTCTACCTCTATTTAAAGACCCCCCATTTCCAAATCCCGGGTCTCCTTCCACCCTAACCCTAAAACTCCTCCCCACCGCCACCGGATGTGTCCGTCCAGTTCGGACACGCCCGCGCCGCCGCCCGCAGCCAGTGGCAGAGCGCCACGTGGCGCGCCGCCGCTCTCCCCGCCGCCGGCCCGGGCGAGCCCGATTCGGGCCCCCGCGGCCCATCCCGCCGCCGCCACCACCCGCGGGCGCGCCCCGCGCCGCCTCGCTCGCCGCGTCGCCGCCCAGTCCCTCGCCGCCCGCCGCCTTCGCCCGCGCGCCGCCGCCGCGCTCTCCGCCGTCCTCCGCCGCCGCCGCCGCCCGCGTCCGCCGCGCCGCGCCTCCCCGCGCCCGCCGGCGACCTCCTCCGCCTCCCCGCGCCGGGATCCGGCCGGATCCGGCGAGATCCGGCCTGGATCCACCATCTCCGGCGTCCCCACGCCCAGCTCCGGTGACCCCGCCAGCGATCCTCGTTTTCCGCGCCGGGTCAACCCTTGATCTCGGAGGTCGATTTCGTCTAAGTCTTTTCCCTGCAGTATTTTGTCGCATGTTCATCGCATCATAACTCAGCATCCGTAGCACCGTTTCGTGTGTGTAATATGTCAAATTGTTCGCCTCGATGAGTACATCATTTGATCTCATTGCATCATTTTCATTTGAGCTCATCTTGATGCCCGAAATGCTGTTGAAAGAGGGCTATGTGATGTTAGTTTCTGATTCTCAGCAGAACATGCATTTTTGTCATTTTTGCCATGATTGATATGTGCACCCTATGAACTTGAGTCCTACATGTGTTTTGTAATATGCCATGCTATCTTTCCAGAGGTGTATGCCATGTATTTTTGTGATCTTTGTGGTGACTAGCACAAGCATGCAAACTAGGCATCTTAATGTTGCTGATTTCAGGGACTTTGTAATACCACCAAGTTATTCCCTGCTGTTATTTTTATGCCATGTGTTTATGTTGTTTCAGAGAGATCTATGCCTATTTTGAGCATGATCAGTAAGGATGTTTTGAACATATGGATGTTCTCTATCCATCCATGCCTTTGTTTGTATTTATGGGGTGCATAGCTTGAGTCGATCGAGCTCTACTTTTGCTATCAAATGTTACTCGCAGATTGTTTACATGTTATTCGATTTTTCCAAGCTTGTTGTAGTTGATCCTTGCACGCTATGATGTTATTCTTGCCATGTATAGATTCTATGCCATGTCTTCTTGATGGATGTATGCTTATTTTATCATGCAATGCTATGTAGTGAGTGCATCGAGCTCACGAACATGCCTACTTGTTATCTGTTGTTGACATGTCCAGTTTTCTGCTAAGTCTGAAAACTGTAACGAAACTTGCTTATTTGACATGGGTGTTACCATATTTTCTGATCCTTTCTGGCTTATGGTCAGTAAGGGACTTTTGTTAAGTGCTTTGATTAGATTCATGCCATGCCATAGTTTGCTATGTCCTGTTACTGTATCATGTTATTTCCTTGCTCTAAACATGGCTTCCTGATGTTAATTTCTGGCATGTTAGTATTTTCACTAAGTCTGTGAAGCTGTTATGTTTTGCACTTTTGCCATGCTTGTTTGAAACTGTTGTGGTGTGATTTAGCCGTAGCTCAGTGTTCATCTTTTGTCAAGCATCTTGAATATTTCACTGTCATATGCTTTGTTGGTACGTTTGGGTGCAGTGGCTTAATTTCTTGTTGCTTGCTAAGTAGCATCATGCTGTTAATGGCAGAATCTTGTCATTCTTGTGTTGCTTGTCATTTGCAAAACGTGCATCCGATTCCGGTGATCTTTATATCGATTTCAACCGAAATCATCTCACCTTTCCAGTGGCATACTTGGTTTGCCAAGATTATGCCTGGTTCATCTTTTTCCTTCCGGAGTACGCATATGCATTGCATACCATATCTCGCATATCATGCCATGTTTTGCATCATGTTGCTTGCGTATTGCATCGTGATTGATAGTTGTCCCCTTTGCTTGTGTTCTTGCCTTGGGTAGAGCCAGGAGACGAGTAAGTGAACGAGGAACCTGTTGAGAACGCTTACGAGGATCAAGCTTTCGACAACTCTGAGAACCTTGCAGGCAAGATGACCATACCCTGGAAATCACTTCTATCTTTGCTTGCTAGTTGCTCGCTCTTTTGCTATGCCTATGCTGCGATACCTACCATTTGCTTATCATGCCTCCCATTTTGTTAAACCAAGCCTCTAACCCACCTTGTCCTAGCAAACCATTGTTTGACTATGTTACCGCTTTGCTCAGCCCCTCTTATAGCGTTGTTAGTTGCAGGTGAAGATGAAGTTTGTTCCTTGTTGGAACATGGAGATGTTGTTCCTTGATTGGAACATGTTTACTTGTTGGGATATCACAATATATCTTATTTAATTAATGCATCTATATACTTGGTAAAGGGTGGAAGGCTCGGCCTTATGCCTGGTGTTTTGTTCCACTCTTGCCGCCCTAGTTTCCGTCATATCGGTGTTATGTTCCCGGATTTTGCGTCCCTAACGCGGTCGGGTGATTTATGGGACCCCCTTGACAGTTTGCTTTTAATAAGACTCCTCCAGCAAGGCCCAACCTTGGTTTTACCATTTGCCTCACCACCACCTACTTTTCCCTTGGGAGTAATTAACCCAAGGGTCATCTTTATTTAGCCCCCCCGGGCCAATGCTTGTCTAAGTGTTGGTCCAAACCAGAGCCACTTGCGGTGCCGCCCCTAGGCAACTTGGGGTATCGTCGGTTGCCGTACGTAGTGTTCATCCGGTGTTGCCCTGAGAACGAGATATGTGCAACTCCTATCGGGATGTCGGCGCATCGGGCGGTCTTGCTGGTCTTGTTTTGTTACTGTCGAAATGTCTTGTAGCCGGGATTCCGAGACTGACCGGGTCTTCCCGGGGAGAAGGAATATCCTTCGTTGATCGCGAGAGCTTATCATGGGCTAAGTTGGGACACCCCTGCAGGGTATTATCTTTCAAAAGCCGTGCCCGCGGTTATGTGGCAGATGGGAATTTGTTAATGTCCGGTTGTAGAAAACCTGAAGTTGATCTTAATTAAAATACACCAACCGCGTGTGTAACCGTGATGGTCTCTTCTCGGCGGAGTCCGGGAAGTGAACACGGTGTTGGAGTTATGATTGACGTAGGTTGTTCTAGGATCACTTCTTGATCATAGTTGTTCGACCGTGCTTTTGCCTCCTCTTCTCGCTCTCTTTTGCGTATGGTAGCCACCATATATGCTAGTCGCTTGCTGCAGCTCCACCTCATACCTTTACCCTTCCTATAAGCTTAAATAGTCTTGATCTCGCGGGTGTGAGATTGCTGAGTCCCCGTGACTCACAGATACTTCCAAAACCAGTTTGTAGGTGCCGTTGATATCCGTGCAGATGACGCATCCGAGCTCAAGGAGGAGCTCGATGAGGATCTTGTTCATTGTGTTGTTTCCCTTCAGTTGATCACTAGTGGAGCCCAGTTGGGGCGATCGGGGATCTGTGTAGCATTTGGAGTAGTCTTCTTTTATTTTGGTTCCGTAGTCGGACCTTGATTGTATCTGGTTGATGTAATGCTTTATTCATGTATTGTGTGAAGTGGCGATTGTAAGCCAACTATGTATCTCTTTCCCTTATGTATTACATGGGTTGTGTGAACATTACCTCACTTGCGACATTGCTTTCAATGCGGTTATGCCTCTAAGTCGTGCTTCGACACGTGGGAGATATAGCCGCATCGAGGGCGCTACACCACGGGAACCGCGCGCCGGTTGTTTTTCTTCAGGATCTTTGCATGAGAAGACTGGACATGACATCTGTGCTCGGGTCCGTCCCTGCAGCGTCGATAAACCCAACAGCCGAGCTCTGTCTGGCGGGCGGGCCCCATTCACGTCTCCTCCTGGGGTCGTTGGTGTCCGGCATTCTCATGCAATAACCTCAGGAGACTCATTCGGCGCAGGCTGCCTAACCGTCTCGCAGGACTAATACAAGCACCCCAATCAAGACCAGGCGCAACCCGCCTTGAGGTAGGGCCTCGTGAGTCCCGCGCTGGCTCACGGGTGCCCATATACACCTCCTCCAGCCCTACCGTGCAAGCCACGTGTCAGGGAGGGGCTGTACATGCCCCAGGGGCTCTCCTCAGAGGGAGCCCCCTCACACGCACCAGTGGAAGCACCATGCTTTGCGCTGGCCGTCGACACTGCCGAGGAGCGGCAATGCGTGTGTAAGAGTGGAAGCGCTATGCCCTGCACTGGTGATAAACAACTGGGGGTGGCCTCGCGGCCGCATTAACCTCAGGGAGCCTCCGGGCTCAGTGACCAGCCTCATCGCGCTGCTCTCCCTTGGGAGGGTAGCACGAGGGGGCTGGGCACGGGGGCTATGCTCAGGTCACGCCTGGCGTACCCCACCTCGCCAGGCCTCACGGGCCTGATCTTCGCGCACCCCTCCCAAGCGAGAGCTCGGCGAGGAAAAGGTACGATGGTCGGTTCGTACATCAAGGGGGACTCCTGAGCATTGATACGTCTCGAACATATCTATAATTTTTGATTGTTTCATGCTATTATATTACCCGTTTTCGATGTTTATGGGCTTTACTTTACACTTTTATATCATTTTTGGGACTAACCTACTAACCAGAGGCCCAGGCCGAATTGCCGTTTTTTTGCGTATTTCAGGGTTTCGAAGAAAAGGAAGCTTAGTCGCTGCTGCAACGTCACCACTTATCCATTCCATCCCCATTAAGCTTTGCTAGTCTTGATACCATGGTAATGGGATTGCTGAGTCCTCGTGGCTCGCAGATTACTACAACATCAGATTGCATGTACAGGTAATGTGATGATCATGACGCGAGAGTGATGTTTACTTGTTTTGGAGTTCTTCTCCTGCTTCTTCTTCGATCAGGGGATAGGTTCCAGGTCGGCAGCCTGGGCTAGCAGGGTGGATATCATTTGAGTTTCTATTTGTGTTTCATCCATAGTCGGATGTTGCTTTTATGTATGAGGTTGTTGTATTCATGCGGCATTGTATGCCTCTTGTATGTATCCCCAACTATTATGTAATGGTATGATGTAATGATATCCACATTGCAAAAGCGTCTCCAATATGCGCTTCTATCCTTGGTGGGACCTTCGAGTTCCTTTAGGATAGGGTTGCATATTGGGCGTGACAGCTGCGCTCCATGGCGGCCACCTTCTTGGCCTCGGCAAGGGCCGCCTGGTGAAAGTGCGTTATATCGACTAGAGGGGGGGGGGTGAATAGGCGATTTTTATGAATTCTTCATTGAGGAATTTGCTAGTGAGGAAATTCCTTAGCGAAGAACTACTTGCAGCGGAATAAGTACTCAGAAGCAAACATAACAGAAGACAAGCATTGTCACCATGATGAAATGAAGACAAGCACAGAGTACAGAAAGCGTAATCACAGGATAACACAGGATGAAGACAAACAGACTGAAGAAATTGAACTGAGGAAATTGAGAAAGTCTTCAGTCAAAGTCTTCAAACACAGATATGACAAGCACACAACACAATACTGAGGAAATGAAAGAGTTGAGGAAATAGAACCAGTTGGCTTGGTGAAGACAATGATTTGGTAGACCAGTTCCAACTGCTGTCTCAGTTGTACATCTGGTTGGAGCGGCTAGGTATTTAAACCCGAGGACACACAGTCCCGGACACACAGTCCTCACCGTATTCTCCTTGAGCTAAGCTCACACAGACCTCGCCCAATCACTCGTGGTAAGTCTTCAGGTGACTTCCGAACCTTCACAAACTCGGTCACTCGGTGATCCACAGTTCCTCTTGGATGCTCTAGACCATGACGCCTAACCATCTGGAAGAAGCACAATCTTCAAAGGTAACAAGCGTTGGATCCATGCAGGATCAATCTCTTCAGTGATGCTCAATCACTTTGGGTTTGTGGGTGTTTGGGTTTGGGTTTTCCTCGCTCGATGATTTTCGCTCAAAGTCCTCGGAGGATGGGATGCTCTCAAATGACAAGTGTCAGTTTCTCTCGGAGCAGCCAACCAGCTAGTGGTTGTAGGGGGCGGCTATTTATAGCCTAGGGAGCAGCCCGACATGATAAGACATAAATGCCCTTCAATGATATGACCATTAGGTGGATAAGATATTTTGGGACAGCTGGCGCGTAGCACATCAATGGTCGAAAATTTGAGGTTCAAATTCCTCAAGGCTATCATGTTTCTCACAGTGTAGGCAATCTGCACTGGCGAATTCCTAACTCCTCAATCAGAACAAATTCCTCAGAGACCAGAAGAACTTCGTCTCTGTCACTGAAGAAACTGACTGAACTGTATGAGATTTCCAATGGCTTCACTCGAAGGGATTGGTAGGTGTAGGATTTGAGTTGAGCATCATATGGAAATTTTTCCTTAGTATTTCCTCGACCCCCTTTAATAGTACGGTGTTTCCTATGACTCAAGAAAGAGAAGATAAAACTATGAAAACAAAAGTCTTCACGCTTCATGTTCCTCGAATGAATACCCAGTCTTCAAGGTTACACCAATTTCTTCACTTTCAAAGTCTTCAGAGTATCAAAGTCTTCAGTCGAAGGACTTCATTTTTAGGGGTTGACTTTCTCTGTAAATATCAAACTCCTCATAGACTTATAGACCTGTGTACACTCACAAACGCATTAGTCCCTTAACCTATAAGTCTTCAATACACCAAAATCACTAAGGGGCACTAGATGCACTTACAATCTCCCCCTTTTTGGTCATTGATGATAATATAGGTTAAGTTTTCAACGGGGATAAACATATGAAGTGTAACTACTGATATTGAGGAATTTGATTGCAAGATATATAAGAACTCCCCCTGAAGATGTGCATAGTGAGGAATTTGCTTTTGAAGCAATGCACACTTGAAGAGTAGAATCATGGAGATCTCCCCCTATATCTTGTAATTCATACACGCATTTGACATATAATATGAAGAATTTGAAAGGCATGATGAAATATGGTGACTGATGTAATTCAGCATGCGAGTAATAATATTAACGAGGAAAAGCATGCAGAATAACGTAGCAGAAGTATCAGACCACCATCGAGTTTAAGTTTACAACTCGATCCAGTAAAGTTTCAGAAGAACGAGAGTTGTAACTTAGCAAAAAAAATGCCCATATAAAAGAACCGCTTGAAGACTAACTCAAATTTCTCCCCCTTTGTCATCGAATGACCAAAAGGATCGAAACTGAGGACTAACGCCCCTGAAGATAATCAAGTTGATGAAGGAGCGCCAGCCTTGTCGGGGTCGGTTGCCGTAGTAGGGCTGCCGCTGTGTCGTCCAAGTCTTCATGTTCATCAGTGTCACACGATGAAGAATAGGAGCTGGCCACCAAACAAGGAACTTTGACCTTCTTGTATTTCTTCGGAGGAGGTGCAGACCAGTCAAATTCTTCCTTGAGACCCATTTTCTTCAGATCTTCTTCACTGTAGACATGAGACAGAATAGCCCAGGTACGGTTGAAGGTTTCATGGAGGTAGTATTGGTTTTTCTTCACTGCATTGTGTGTTGAGGTCATGTTGTGAAGAACTGAACCAAATTGACGCTTGACCCATTTATGATTGCGATCAACCTTCTGATAAAGACTGAGGAGTAACTCACGATCAGTCATCACCCTGGGTGCTGTGGCTTGAGGATTTTGCTTGGCAGTGTTGGCGGCAGAGTCATGTGTGGCAGAGTCATCATTGGTGGAATAGGATGCAGCCTTGCGAAATTGACCATCCAATGGACGAATGCCTTCATCTATCACAACGGCTGCCTTGCCTTTGTCATCAACTGAGGAGAATGTCCGTTTGAGGACTTCAATCGGAGGCAAGTAGCTGCAGTGGTTCAGAGTATCAGCTTTGTAATTGAGTGAAGACCTTGTCCTGATGAATCTCATAATCCAAGGTGCATAAGGCTTCAACTCAAATGGTGACATAGCAATATTGGCCAGAGTCCTCATGAAGAAATCATGGAAGTTGACGGGAACGCCATGAATGATATTGAACAGCACATTCTTCATGATGCCAACGACTTCTTCATCATTTGAGACGTGGCCTTTGATAGGACTCATTGTCTTCGACAGAATGCGATAGACAGTCTGAGGCACATACAGTAATTCCTTGACGAGGAATTTGGTTCGAGGGGCCTGCCCTGGCTTCAAAGGCTTCATCAAAACTTGCATGTAGTGATTAGTAAGCTCAGGTTCACTGTAGACACAACGTGCACCTTCAAGGGGAGGACTGAGTGGTAGGGCACGAAGCAATTCAGAAGCTGGTGCCTTGTAATGAGTATTTTCTGTCATCCAGTCCAGCACCCATGAGTTCACATCTTCAGAATCTCCTGTGATGTGTAGCGTTGCATAAAACTGAAGAACGAGTTCTTCATTCCAATCACGGATGTCAGTGCAGAAGTTTAGCAGCCCAGCGTCGTGAAGAACACTAAGGACTGGTTCGAAGCACGGCAGAGACTCCATGTCCACGTGAGGAATATGTGCATGATCGAAGACTTTGTCTTTGTTGAACAACACTGAGGAATAAAAATTGGCTTGACTAGCAGTCCAGAAACGCCTCTTCCTTATGCGAGCAGAGTCATATGGGTTGTAATCAGTGAAGAACACATGCTCGCCAAAGAAGTCTTCAGCCTTGAACTTTTGCTTCCTTGAGAACGGATCTTTTGGCTTTGGCAGAGGAGTGTCAGTGAGTTGCATCACGACCTCAGGAATCGCAAATCTCAGGTTCATCAGTCTGAGGAATTTCTGGTTCCTCTTCAGTTGCAGTCTGTGTTGTCACATGATCAGCAGCAGCAGTTTCTTCAGCACTAGTGGCTGGAATTTCTTCACGCACAGACGAGGTGGGATGAGTTTCTTCGGAGCCCATTTGAACTGTTGGTGCAGGGGACTGAGGAATTTGTTGTAGCGGGGTGAAGAGTGGAGAATTGGGGTGCTAACTTTCCCAAAAGTCACCATTCATTACTAGCGTTGTACTTCCAATATCCACGTCTTCATCTTCCAATTCTTCAACACCAGCCTCTTCAGCTGTGAACTGGGGCATTGGTGAGGATACAACGGGTGTAGAAGGGATCACATCCACTTCAATTTCTTCATCAATCTGCTCTGATGAAGCAGCAGATTGAGTTTCTTCATCCCATCCACTAGGAATCTCATATTCTTCACCAAAAGGAACAAGGTCCTTTGATGGCATGGTAGAAATCGGAACAACATCAATCGGATTTTCAAACGAGCTGGTCATAGGCTTCATCTTCTTTGGAGCTGAAGATTCTGAAGCACCTGACGCTTTCCTTTTCTTCACTGCAGCTCGCTCTGCCGCCTTGGTCTTCTTCACATCTGATGCAGATGGAAGGATTGGACACTACAAAAAAAAGAAACATCCGTGACATTTTGGGCCGAACGAATTTTTTCCCCGTCATACATATGACACTTCTATGACGATAATTGTGACAAAACCCGGTATCATCATAGATGTGGTGGGATCCTACTTCTATGATAAAAAATCATGACAGAAAATGGGCTTTTCGTCCTGGGCGGGCCGGAGACGCAGCTGCATGACATTCTTTGGGCCGTCCATGACGGAAAAAACCGTGGTAGAAGCAAGGGGGAGGAAAATTTCGGGGAGTTCCCGGTTACGGTGGGAGGTCGGGGGCCGAGCGATGCGCGTTTCTCTCGTACACGTACGCGCGTGTGTGCGAGGCGTTGGCTCTAACTGAACCCGAGCGAGGCGTTGGGTTCTAACTGAACCCGAGCGATTGCACTGCAGGCTATGCGTTACTGAACCCGAGCGATCGATCGATGGCTGTTAACTGAACCGATCGAGCGATTCCTTCGCTACTGCTGCTAACTGAAGCCGATCGATTGGATGAACAGTGAGCGTTGTGGGGGGGGGGTTGGATAAACAGTGAGCGGTGGCGTTGCCTCTGGATGAACAGGACCCCGTGGTGTGGTGGAGGGATGGATGAACAGTAGACGGTGGAGGGGTGCCCGTGGAGGGGTGGATGAACAGGACCCCGTGGTGTGGAGGGCTGGATGAACAGTAGACGGTGGAGGGGTGCCCGTAGAGGGGTGGTTGAACAGGACCCCGTGGTGTGGAGGGCTGGATGAATAGTAGACGGTGGAGGGGTAGTTGAACAGTAGCCGTTGGAGTAGCGCGCGGTGGAGGCTGGATGAACAGGAGCCCGTGGAGGCTAGAGGAGGTCGACGGTGGAGATGAACAGTATCCCGTGGAGTCCCGTTTTGCGGTACGCCACACCCCTCCCGATGAACAGGACCCCCGTTTCGGCCGTAGCGCTCCAACACAAGTCCGTTTCGTCCGTTTTGCGGTACGCCACACCCCTCCCGATCAACAGGACCTCCGGTTCGATCGTAGGAGGTCCGTTTCCTCCGTTTTGCGGTATGCCACACCCCTCCCGATGAACAGGATCCTGTTTCGAACGTGGCCGGTCAAACACAAGGCTGTTTCCTCCATTGTGCGGTACGTCAAGCCTCGTTTCCATCGCCTGTTCCGTCCAAGCCCTCCCGATGAACACGACCACGCCTTCCGTTCCGACCTAGCCGGTTGGCTCCCACGCGTTCCGTTGCCTCCCGATGAACACGACGCATTCCGTTGCCTCCCCATGAACACGACGCATTCCGTTGCCTCCCCATGAACACGACGCCTTCCGTTGCCTCCCCATGAACACGACGATGACACTGTTTCTCCATTCCGACCCAGCCATGTACACGAGCCCTGGCCGTACGTATGCGCGAGTAGGCGTTCGAGACCCCGCCCGTATGTACACATACGTGGCCGTATTTTCTTTCTTGCACCCTGGCCGCTGTACGTACGTGTACATGCTACGTGCGCGCCTCTACTACGACACATGCGCGCCTCTACATCGACCAGTATATATATGTACGTTTACGTTTGCGACCAGAATGACAACACTGCGTACGCTTCGACCAGGTGGGTCCCGACTGTCAGGCACTTCCTTGCGTGCGAAGATGTAGCTGGTGGGTCCTAGCAGTCAGGGGCAAACGTTTTTTTCGCGAAATACGGTGGCCCGTCCAGTGGTTCCCCGCTGTCAGGTGGAGGAATAATTATTTTGCACGTAATAAGGAGGCACTTCCTTGCTGCGGCCGTGGACCCAGCTGTCAGCCTCTCCACGTACAGTACTCTTCCGATGGAAGTCGGTCGTTGACCACATTGACCACGCTGCGCCGAGAGCACCAAGGCGGTGGACGACGGCGAGGCCTAGGAAGGGGACGACGCGGAGCTGGGGAAGACACGGCAGTTGATGCCCACGCATAGAGGAGTACGAGGGTTCACTGGTTCGCTGCGGTGTGAGGCTGCCGTCGCCGCAGAATAACAAGGGGTGTGGGTGAGTAGAGGGATGGCCTGGCCAGCGGTGGGAGTAGTAGGGGGTGGTGAGGCCTCCGCCGCATCGCAGCCAGCCACGGGAGGCAGGATCACGAGGCACGACCGGCGCTGGTTTGGGAGGCTGGAGCAAGAAGACCAGAGGTCGAAGAAGCACTACGGCCATTGGATGGACATCGTACGGTCACTGGAGCTAGAATCGTGCATATTGACTAAGTTGACAAAGCCCTCCGTACCCGTCAACTTAGTAGGCCCACAAGTTAGCCTCCCACCAAGGTGGGTCCCAGCTAGCAGGGGGGTATTCATTTTTTGAGCGTAATAAGGAGGCACTTCCTTGCCTGCGAAGATATAGCTGGTGGGTCCGAGCTGTCAGCGACGGTAACATTTTTATCGCGAAATACAGAGGCCCTTTCGGTGGGTCCCTGATGTCAGCTGGAGGAATCATTATTTTGCACGTAATAAGGAGGCATTTCCTTGCGTGCGGCCGTGGACCCAGCTGTCGGCCTCTCCATGTAAAGTCCACTTTAGATGCATGTCGGTCGTTGACCACGTTGACCAGGCCGCGCCGAGAGCACCAGGGCGGTGGACGACGGCGAGGCCTAGGAAGGGAACGACACGGAGGCAGGGAAGACTCGGCATTTGTTTCCCATGCGGAGGGGAGTACGACTGTATGAGGGTTTACTAGTTCGTCTCCCGTCGCCGGAGAATAGCAGCAGGTGTGGGCGAGTGGAGGGATGGCTAGGCCAGAGATGGGAGTACGGTGGGGCGGTGAGGCCTGCGCGGTAGCACAGCCGGCCGCGGGGAGGAGGGAGCAGGCAGTCCCGCTGACGCTTGTTTGAGCGGCTGGAGCAGGAAGAGCAGAGATTGAAGAAGCACGGCGGCCGTTCGATGGACATCCAACAATCACTGCTTGTGCGTCAACCTTTTTTTAGGAAAACCTCAAATCTGTGGAAAACAGCATACAACCCATCTGCCATTATTTCTAATAATTTACAGCGCATTTGCTAATTCTTAAGGTTTTTTGGAGCCCATATTCTTTTTGTTAGCATTACAGCCCATATTGTGGCCATGGTTAAAAAATTAACGAAAATTTGCATATTACTGTAACGCCCCGGATCTGATGCGCCAGGTGTCCTCCAGTTATTCGCTGTTGTTGCTCTGTCTTTTGCTTGCGTGTCGCATCTTGCCATGTCATCACCCGCATTGCATCAGCACTTCGTTGCCGTCATTTTTTTTTCAAAACTTGCATCTGCTCGTAGTTGTCGCGTCCCCCCTTGCCTTCGTTGCCCGTTCCGAGACCAACCGTGTTTTCGGTTCCCTCTTGTCAAACCACCTAATCTCTCTTCTCTTCTCTCAGCTCGAGAACGTCTACAAAACTCCGCCAGGTCCAACCTAACCTCTCTCGTCAGCCCGCGGCCCTCCTCGCGCGCGCGTCCGAAAGCTGCCCCGGACCCGACCCGGACAGTCGTCACCGTTGGATCCGGATCATCCCCTAACATCTACAAAACATCTTTGTTTCCTCTTTTGGACTCCCTAACCCTTGTTTTCCGGACCGCCCGATTGCGATCGGAGGATCCAAATCATCTTCTTTCATATATATATATATATATATATATAGACCCCTAGTCCATTTTTAGACCAAACCCTAAATCCTAGGACATTTGTCCCCCCTAGCCGCCGCCACCTACAGCCTCCTTCCTCCTCGAATCAGCTGCCACCTCCACCCGGTCTCAAATCCCCTCGGGATCCCCTTCTCGTTTTCCTCCACCCACCAACAGGAGCCCGAGCTCCTTCTCCCCGACCCCGTCCCCGCATCTCCCGGCCCCCTCTCTGCTCGAGGAGATCGAGCGAGCGCCCGAGCTCCGTGCGCCTGTGTCTCGAGGGCCTCCTCGTCCCCAACCGGCTCGCCCCGAGCCTCCTCGCTGGAGTAGCAGCAGCAGCCGTTGACCAGCGCCTCGACGAGATCCTCGCCTGCCCTGAGCTCGTGGATGCCCGGCGCCCGAAGCCTCCTGCCCCCCTGTTGTTGCAGCTCCCCGTCGCCTCTCTCTTTCCCCTGTTTCTTCCCTCTCCCTCACCTCGCGGCCTCTGTCTTTTCTTCAGGAACGAGCAGGAGCTCTCCATGGCGCCGCCTCCGTCGTCCTGCTTCGTCCGGCGACCCCGAGCAGCAAGCAGGAGCCGAGCCGTCGCCGTCCTGCTCGACTCCACCGTCCTGGAGATCCATCAAAGCCACCAGGAACCGCGCCCCTTCGCCGGGTCCGCCTCCCCTGTCCGTCCGTCTCCTTCCCTCGTTCTTCCTCCTCCCTCTGTATTCAACTCTCAGGTCTCTCTCTGCCTTGGACAGGAGCTCCACGCCATGGCCCTGCAGTTCCTCCCCGCCTTGGAGCTCCCTTGCACCGCCGGATCCGAAACCCCTCGCCTGGACCTGCCCGTTCCCGGCACTCGCATCGCCGTCAGCCACCCGTCGCCGAAATCCATCGCGCCCAGCCGCCGGCGTTTGAACCTCTGCTGTTCCTTCTTCAGAAACGAACAGAGCAGCTCGCTTGAGCCGCTCGCCCCGTTGACCAGCGCGTGGCTCAGCGCCAGGTCGCACCAAGGCCCAGTCGGCCTGCCCGGCCTCCTCCACCGACCTGGGCCAAGGCCCGATGTGAGCAGCCCCTTCCAGGCCTCTCCTGTACACTATTGGGCCAACTAGATACGGCCCGATGTGTTTTTTTTCCCGTCTGGCGAATTTCTCTATTATCCAGTAATTTACCATTTTGCAGAAAAGACCCTCATCTTCATACATTTAATAACTCATCAACGGTGCATCATATTAAAATGATTTATATATGAAAAATGCTCAGAAAATTGTGTAGTTTAATAATATGCCACTTTCACCTATGTTTAAAATGCTTAAAATGCTGTTTGATTAAATTTGCTCCTATGCCATGTTAAAATGATTTAATTCATAACTAAATAACTGTAACTCGGAATTTAATAATCTTTATATGTAAATGGGGTAGAAAAATGCCTAGTTTAACATGTTGCACTTTATTTTCCTGTTTAACAACTTTAAATATGGTTTTAGGCAGAACAGTACCAAATTCAATATATGCATATGAGGAGTTTCCGGAATTGTTGTTTGTTGTTCCGGCCTCATTTAAACTTGTCTAGATAGGTAGTTTTGTTGTGCTTCACCCCTTGCCATGTTAAAAACATTTAATATTGTTGGGTACATAAACAAGAGAGAACTAAATAATTGTTGTGGTGTTTCGTCAATATGCAACTCGTGGCATATTGAGCTCCACTTAATTTGTAGTGTTGTTTGTTGCACTTTGCCATGCCATGCATCTTTAAAACCGGACATGCATCATACTTGGTTGTGCATCATGTCATATTCATGTGCTGGTTGTTTACTATGTTGTGTGTTTCTTTCCGGTGTTGCTTCTTCGGGTTGATTCTGTTATCATCGCGTTTGTGAGGATTCGTTCGACTTTGTCCGTTTGTCTTCTTCATGGACTCGTTCTTCTTCCTTGCGGGATCTCAGGCAAGATGACCATACCCTCGAAATCACTTCTATCTTTGCTTGCTAGATTGCTCGCTCTTTTGCTATGCCTATGCTGCGATACCTACCACTTGCTTATCATGCCTCCCATATTGTTAAACCCAGCCTCTAACCCACCTTGTCCTAGCAAACCGTTGTTTGGCTATGTTACCGCTTTGCTCAAGCCCCTCTTATAGCGTTGTTAGTTGCAGGTGAAGATGAAGTTTGTTCCTTGTTGGAACATGGAGATGTTGTTCCTTGTTGGAACATGTTCACTTGTTGGGATATCACAATATATCTTATTCAATTAATGCATCTATACACTTGGTAAAGGGTGGAAGGCCCGGCCTTATGCCTGGTGTTTTGTTCCACTCTTGCTGCCCTAGTTTCCGTCATATCGGTGTTATGTTCCCGGATTTTTGCGTCCCTAACGCGGTCGGGTGATTTATGGGACCCCCTTGACAGTTCGCTTTGAATAAGACTCTTCCAGCAAGGCCCAACCTTGGTTTTACCATTTGCCTACCACCTATCCCTTTCCCTTGGGTCTGATCAACCCGAGGGTCATCTTTATTTAGCCCCCCGGGCCAATGCTTGTCTAAGTGTTGGTCCGAACTGAGCTGCCTGCGGGGCCCCCTCGTGGAAACTCGAGGCCTGGTTTTACTCGTAGCTAGTCTCATCCGATGTTGCCCTGAGACCGAGATATGTGCAGCTCCTATCAGGATGTCGGCGCATCGGGCGGTTTTGCTGGACTTGTTTTATTGCTGTCGAAATGTCTTGTAGCCGGGATTCCGAGACTGATCGGGTCTTCCCGGGGAGAAGGAATATCCTTCGTTGATCGCGAGAGCTTATCATGGGCTAAGTTGGGACACCCCTGCAGGGTTTTGATCTTTCGAAAGCCGTGCCCGCGGTTATGTGGCAGATGGGAATTTGTTAATGTCCGGTTGTAGAAAACCCGAAGTCGATCTTAACTAAAATACATCAACCGCGTGTGTAACCATGATGGTCTCTTCTCGGCGGGGTCCGGGAAGTGAACATGGTTGTTGGAGTTATGTTTGACGTAAGTAGTTCAGGATCACTTTTTGATCATAGTTGTTCGACCGTGCTTTGCCTTCTCTTCTCGCTCTCATTTGCGTATGTTAGCCACCATATATGCTAGTCGCTTGCTGCAGCTCCACCTCACTACCCTGTCCTACCTTTAAGCTTAAATAGTCTTGATCTCGCGGGTGTGAGATTGCTGAGTCCCCGTGACTCACCAGATACTTCCAAAACCAGTTTGCAGGTGCCGATGAGTCCGTGCAGGTGACGCACCTGAGCTCAAGGAGGAGTTCGATGGGGATCTTGTTCATTGTGTTGTTTCGTTCTAGTCGATCAGTAGTGGAGCCCAGTTGGGGTCGATCTTGGTCCTTTGTCGCTTTTGGGGTTTCTTCTTTTATTTTTGGCTCCGTAGTCGGGCCCTGATTGTAACTGTTTGATGTAATGTTTTATTCATGTATTTGTGTGAAGTGGCGATTGTAAGCCAACTATGTATCTCTTTCCCTTATGTATTACATGGGTTGTGTGAAGATTACCTCACTTGCGACATTGCTTTCAATGCGGTTATGCCTCTAAGTCGTGCTTCGACACGTAGGAGATATAGCCGCATCGAGGGCGTTACAAGTTGGTAATCAGAGCCTTCCCCGACCTTAGGAGCCCCCACTGATTGATCATTTTTAGTGGCCGAGTTGTGTCTAGAAAAATGTTTTGAGTCATTTAGGAATTATATATCGGAGAGTTTAGGAATTCTTTTTACTCCCCAGTCCCTTCGACCTTCTGGTGAGGTATCCTGACGTAGAGTTTTGACTCTTCTCTTCTCAAATTTCACTAAAATTTTTTTTTAGGATCACGCGGGTATATTACAATCGTTCCGATGGTTTTATGATGACAACATTGTCTTGGTTGCCTCCTGACATTTAGGGGTTGTGGCAGTGTCCCGGGGAGTTGAGCTCCGAGGTGTTGTCGTCATAATTTTATCGTTGCGGTTTTGGAATACCTGAGTTTAGTACGCCAACATCGAAAATCTCTTTTGTACAGTTGTTGGTGAGATAACCCTGATAGCCCAGTACTGTGGCGAGTGCAGGAGTATTGCCATGACTCGTATAACGGATGCTTTTCGAAGGTTGAGGTAGATGATTTCCGAAGGTTTCTTGGTTATGTGTTGAAGGATGGATACAGCTGGTTGTAGGATTTGCTAGTTTGGGTGAGATATTATGCTTCCCCTGTATCCCCAACACCTGATTGCATAACAAGAAAGTTTCGGGAGTTTATAAGTGGGAATTCAAGTATCTCTTAGAATATCTTTCCAACAGACACATGATACGATATGGGATCTATCATAGGTTTGTTTCCGGCTTATTCTGCAAGCCAATCCTTTGTTTTTGTTTTGTTTTGTGGTATTCGAGTTGCTTCAATGTCAAGTGTTGATTCCATACCTTTTCTACGTGGTGTTCTCATATTTCTATGTGAATACTAATCCTTCTTGATCATCAAGATTATCATGCCAATTCTTTTTCAACCGGTGTGTCTCTCTTCAAGTGGATCCGATCACTTCAACATCTGCAAGATCATTTATCAGTTCTTCTCTACGGTGTTTGCTTCATCTGTTCCAAGTTGTCTTTGTTTTTTCCCGCCCTCCCACCCTTATTTCTTCAACGACTCAGATTTCTTAATCAAGTATCCATTTTATTCTTGTGAAGCCTCTCCATTCTTTCCTTCATTGTTTCTTATCCGGTGTTTATCATGAAGATGCTCAACAGTTTCAAGTTCATCATTCGTCATTCTTTTCTTCTCCGGTGGATCCAAGTCAAGCTTTCAGTATTGATCGTATTCTTTTTCTCCTTTCTATTGTTTTTCTCATACCGGTGCACCTCTTAATCTTTCACTTCTCGCTATTCATTTGTTCCGGAGTGCGGAAGATATCTCAGAAGATTCAAGTTTCCATTCTCAATTCACTTAAGTTCTTTTGAGAATGCTATCTCATTCAAGCCATTTAATTCAACCGGTTCAATATCCCTTCCAAGCAATCTTTTCAATGGTGTTTCTTTTGAGTGGGCCCTAACCCACAGGTCTTTTCCCAGGATCTTACCTGACTCTTCTAATTCTCCCGGAGCTTCTAAAATTCTTTTCGAAGTTTGATGCAAGAATGAATTATCATCATTAATATGTCTTTCTCCAAGATCTTTCAAATTCTTTTCATCGCTGGTTCAACCTTTCTAATTTTCATTCCGGAGTGTCTCAACTAAATTCTTGGTGTTTCTCGTCGTCATTCTCAGCATTTGAAGACCGAAGAAGAGTTTCTCTTAAATCTTGCTCCATTCTACTCAAGATTCATTGTTCTAGCTTGTTGCCATCCTCTCATAATTGTTTTCGATTGTGAAAATTCTTTTCACCCATCCGGAGCATTTCAGGAGTCTTTTCAGTTTGATTCTCCGAAGGCCATCATTTCAGAAGAATTATTCATTCAAGATTGCGAGTCTCGTTCTCCAAATCTTACCGGTGCATCATTCAAGTATTCTCTAATCAGCTCGTGATCTATTCGTTCATTTGTATCTAAATTCTCTCAAGTATCTTCGTTCATTTTCTAATTCTTCCCGGTGTTTCTTTATCTTTCTTCGTTCATTTTCAATTCTTACGGTGGTTCGTTCAAGAGTTCTCTTCCTTCGTTATCATATAGATTCATTCGTTGTTTCCAAATCCAACCGGTGGTTCGTTGAAGACCTTCTCAAGTTTGCGCCATATCTATCTTAATCCTTTCTACGAGAATAAGTAGTATGCCAAATCCATTGCTTGTCATCAATTTAGTTGGCGAAAGACGAGCATATTGTAATTCTTATTCTTGTTTCATCGAGTAAATTCAATTCCTTATTCCGGAGATTCATCAAAATTCTTGATTTCAATTGTTTCATCTTGTTTTCCTCGGAGTTCCAAGCTCTCATCATCACGAAGATCCATCTAAATCATTGCAAGGCTTCAATCTTATTCTTTTCATCCTACAATTCTTTTTGATCATTCTTTTATTACCAGAATTCTTCAAGGAGGCTCTACATGTTGGTTCATCAAGGATTTAATTCCTTCTCGAAGTGTTCATCTAGATTCTTTTCAGAGGAGCTCAAGTATTCTTCATCTTGCATTTTGAAGTGCAATCCTTTCAACCGTATCTTTCGAGGTGGTATTATGTCATTCTTGATTATTTGAGGTCATGTCTTATGATTCACATGTTGTTAAGAATGAGATATTTAAATCCATCAAGCTCTTCTTTGGAGTTATCTTGGGTTTATATTTTACCTAAAACTTTCCCTAAGGAATGTTGCTATTATGGTGCTTATAAATGACCCAAATTCTTCGTTTGTCCTCCGGGTGATATAGCCTTCTCGTCTCCATGTTCTTATCAATCCAATTCTTTTTCCGTTAGTGGCGTTTATCACCTCATAATGTTGAGATGTTTCCATAAGTCCACTACAAGCTTATTGTTTTCGTTGTTGGTTTTCCAACAACTCCGTTCAATCTTTCTTTTAAGGAGACTCTTTCAAATTCAATTGTGATAGAAGTTGTTGTTCTCTTCTCTGTTCTCTTGATTCCACTCTTTCTTTTTGTCCCAAAGGCATTGTGATGTTGCTCTCTTCGCACATCATCTCAAATTGTGAGGATCGTGTCCTTTTTCTTGCATTATCCATTTTAACCGGAGTGTCGTGTCCTTCATTCAAGTTCTATCATCTTATAAAGTCTTGCATCCCTTCTCAACCGGAGTGTTGTCTGAAATCTTTCTTACCCCTTGTGCCATTCTTTTAATTGTTGTGGAGACAGTGTGTTGTCGATTTCGTCAAGTATCATCCCATCTTCTCAAGTTCATATCCGATCCCTTCCATTTTCCAACCGGAGAGTTATCGTAATTGATCATTATCGTTCTTTGTACATCTCGTTTTAACCGGAGTGTTGTATCATCTCTTCAATATCTTTTCATCTCATCAAGTTTTTCTTCTCTTTTCAGTCGGAGTGCTGCCCATATCATATCATTCTTATTCCTTCCTATCTTGTTTTAATCGGAGTGGTTTCAATATCTATCTTATCACTAAACCTCTTGATTCTCGTCGTATCACTTGTTCCTTTTTTCTAACGGAGTGTTTTCAACTTTGTTCATCTTCGATGTTTTCGTTCTTTCATTTTGCTCAACCTCTCAAGGTTCTTTGGTTTCACTCTTTTGTCAAAGAAGCAACTTAGCTTTACCTCTTCTCTTTCTCTTCCGTTTTCCCCTCCGGTGCCATCCTAGATCTCGGGACGAGATCCTCTCGTAGTGGTGGAGTGTTGTAACGCCCCGGATCTGATGCGCCAGGTGTCCTCCAGTTATTCGCTGTTGTTGCTCTGTCTTTTGCTTGCGTGTCGCATCTTGCCATGTCATCACCCGCATTGCATCAGCACTTCGTTGCCGTCATTTTTTTTTCAAAACTTGCATCTGCTCGTAGTTGCCGCGTCCCCCCTTGCCTTCGTTGCCCGTTCCGAGACCAACCGTGTTTTCGGTTCCCTCTTGTCAAACCACCTAATCTCTCTTCTCTTCTCTCAGCTCGAGAACGTCTACAAAACTCCGCCAGGTCCAACCTAACCTCTCTCGTCAGCCCGCGGCCCTCCTCGCGCGCGCGTCCGAAAGCTGCCCCGGACCCGACCCGGACAGTCGTCACCGTTGGATCCGGATCATCCCCTAACATCTACAAAACATCTTTGTTTCCTCTTTTGGACTCCCTAACCCTTGTTTTCCGGACCGCCCGATTGCGATCGGAGGATCCAAATCATCTTCTTTCATATATATATATAGACCCCTAGTCCATTTTTAGACCAAACCCTAAATCCTAGGACATTTGTCCCCCCTAGCCGCCGCCACCTACAGCCTCCTTCCTCCTCGAATCAGCCGCCACCTCCACCCGGTCTCAAATCCCCTCGGGATCCCCTTCTCGTTTTCCTCCACCCACCAACAGGAGCCCGAGCTCCTTCTCCCCGACCCCGTCCCCGCATCTCCCGGCCCCCTCTCTGCTCGAGGAGATCGAGCGAGCGCCCGAGCTCCGTGCGCCTGTGTCTCGAGGGCCTCCTCGTCCCCAACCGGCTCGCCCCGAGCCTCCTCGCTGGAGTAGCAGCAGCAGCCGTTGACCAGCGCCTCGACGAGATCCTCGCCTGCCCCGAGCTCGTGGATGCCCGGCGCCCGAAGCCTCCTGCCCCCCTGTTGTTGCAGCTCCCCGTCGCCTCTCTCTTTCCCCTGTTTCTTCCCTCTCCCTCACCTCGCGGCCTCTGTCTTTTCTTCAGGAACGAGCAGGAGCTCTCCATGGCGCCGCCTCCGTCGTCCTGCTTCGTCCGGCGACCCCGAGCAGCAAGCAGGAGCCGAGCCGTCGCCGTCCTGCTCGACTCCACCGTCCTGGAGATCCATCAAAGCCACCAGGAACCGCGCCCCTTCGCCGGGTCCGCCTCCCCTGTCCGTCCGTCTCCTTCCCTCGTTCTTCCTCCTCCCTCTGTATTCAACTCTCAGGTCTCTCTCTGCCTTGGACAGGAGCTCCACGCCATGGCCCTGCAGTTCCTCCCCGCCTTGGAGCTCCCTTGCACCGCCGGATCCGAAACCCCTCGCCTGGACCTGCCCGTTCCCGGCACTCGCATCGCCGTCAGCCACCCGTCGCCGAAATCCATCGCGCCCAGCCGCCGGCGTTTGAACCTCTGCTGTTCCTTCTTCAGAAACGAACAGAGCAGCTCGCTTGAGCCGCTCGCCCCGTTGACCAGCGCGTGGCTCAGCGCCAGGTCGCACCAAGGCCCAGTCGGCCTGCCCGGCCTCCTCCACCGACCTGGGCCAAGGCCCGATGTGAGCAGCCCCTTCCAGGCCTCTCCTGTACACTATTGGGCCAACTATATACGGCCCGATGTGTTTTTTTTCCCGTCTGGCGAATTTCTCTATTATCCAGTAATTTACCATTTTGCAGAAAAGACCCTCATCTTCATACATTTAATAACTCATCAACGGTGCATCATATTAAAATGATTTATATATGAAAAATGCTCAGAAAATTGTGTAGTTTAATAATATGCCACTTTCACCTATGTTTAAAATGCTTAAAATGCTGTTTGATTAAATTTGCTCCTATGCCATGTTAAAATGATTTAATTCATAACTAAATAACTGTAACTCGGAATTTAATAATCTTTATATGTAAATGGGGTAGAAAAATGCCTAGTTTAACATGTTGCACTTTATTTTCCTGTTTAACAACTTTAAATATGGTTTTAGGCAGAACAGTACCAAATTCAATATATGCATATGAGGAGTTTCCGGAATTGTTGTTTGTTGTTCCGGCCTCATTTAAACTTGTCTAGATAGGTAGTTTTGTTGTGCTTCACCCCTTGCCATGTTAAAAACATTTAATATTGTTGGGTACATAAACAAGAGAGAACTAAATAATTGTTGTGGTGTTTCGTCAATATGCAACTCGTGGCATATTGAGCTCCACTTAATTTGTAGTGTTGTTTGTTGCACTTTGCCATGCCATGCATCTTTAAAACCGGACATGCATCATACTTGGTTGTGCATCATGTCATATTCATGTGCTGGTTGTTTACTATGTTGTGTGTTTCTTTCCGGTGTTGCTTCTTCGGGTTGATTCCGTTATCATCGCGTTTGTGAGGATTCGTTCGACTTTGTCCGTTTGTCTTCTTCATGGACTCGTTCTTCTTCCTTGCGGGATCTCAGGCAAGATGACCATACCCTCGAAATCACTTCTATCTTTGCTTGCTAGATTGCTCGCTCTTTTGCTATGCCTATGCTGCGATACCTACCACTTGCTTATCATGCCTCCCATATTGTTAAACCCAGCCTCTAACCCACCTTGTCCTAGCAAACCGTTGTTTGGCTATGTTACCGCTTTGCTCAAGCCCCTCTTATAGCGTTGTTAGTTGCAGGTGAAGATGAAGTTTGTTCCTTGTTGGAACATGGAGATGTTGTTCCTTGTTGGAACATGTTCACTTGTTGGGATATCACAATATATCTTATTCAATTAATGCATCTATACACTTGGTAAAGGGTGGAAGGCCCGGCCTTATGCCTGGTGTTTTGTTCCACTCTTGCTGCCCTAGTTTCCGTCATATCGGTGTTATGTTCCCGGATTTTTGCGTCCCTAACGCGGTCGGGTGATTTATGGGACCCCCTTGACAGTTCGCTTTGAATAAGACTCTTCCAGCAAGGCCCAACCTTGGTTTTACCATTTGCCTACCACCTATCCCTTTCCCTTGGGTCTGATCAACCCGAGGGTCATCTTTATTTAGCCCCCCGGGCCAATGCTTGTCTAAGTGTTGGTCCGAACTGAGCTGCCTGCGGGGCCCCCTCGTGGAAACTCGAGGCCTGGTTTTACTCGTAGCTAGTCTCATCCGATGTTGCCCTGAGACCGAGATATGTGCAGCTCCTATCAGGATGTCGGCGCATCGGGCGGTTTTGCTGGACTTGTTTTATTGCTGTCGAAATGTCTTGTAGCCGGGATTCCGAGACTGATCGGGTCTTCCCGGGGAGAAGGAATATCCTTCGTTGATCGCGAGAGCTTATCATGGGCTAAGTTGGGACACCCCTGCAGGGTTTTGATCTTTCGAAAGCCGTGCCCGCGGTTATGTGGCAGATGGGAATTTGTTAATGTCCGGTTGTAGAAAACCCGAAGTCGATCTTAACTAAAATACATCAACCGCGTGTGTAACCATGATGGTCTCTTCTCGGCGGGGTCCGGGAAGTGAACATGGTTGTTGGAGTTATGTTTGACGTAAGTAGTTCAGGATCACTTTTTGATCATAGTTGTTCGACCGTGCTTTGCCTTCTCTTCTCGCTCTCATTTGCGTATGTTAGCCACCATATATGCTAGTCGCTTGCTGCAGCTCCACCTCACTACCCTGTCCTACCTTTAAGCTTAAATAGTCTTGATCTCGCGGGTGTGAGATTGCTGAGTCCCCGTGACTCACCAGATACTTCCAAAACCAGTTTGCAGGTGCCGATGAGTCCGTGCAGGTGACGCACCTGAGCTCAAGGAGGAGTTCGATGGGGATCTTGTTCATTGTGTTGTTTCGTTCTAGTCGATCAGTAGTGGAGCCCAGTTGGGGTCGATCTTGGTCCTTTGTCGCTTTTGGGGTTTCTTCTTTTATTTTTGGCTCCGTAGTCGGGCCCTGATTGTAACTGTTTGATGTAATGTTTTATTCATGTATTTGTGTGAAGTGGCGATTGTAAGCCAACTATGTATCTCTTTCCCTTATGTATTACATGGGTTGTGTGAAGATTACCTCACTTGCGACATTGCTTTCAATGCGGTTATGCCTCTAAGTCGTGCTTCGACACATAGGAGATATAGCCGCATCGAGGGCGTTACAATTACGGTGCGGTCCGAACTGTTTTTAATCCCGAAATTTAGACTCACATTCAAACTAATTTAAAAAATAAATGTATATCAATATAAAATCCAACAAATTCTCCACGCATAAAAGTTAATGTAATTTAAAATCTCGAAATAAAAAAAACATTTTAAAC
Organism: Aegilops umbellulata; assembly: GCA_032464435.1. Taxonomy (NCBI): domain Eukaryota; kingdom Viridiplantae; phylum Streptophyta; class Magnoliopsida; order Poales; family Poaceae; genus Aegilops; species Aegilops umbellulata. Next base: position 326,287,737 of record CP136056.1, on the reverse strand, counting down.
TAATTGCCGGTTTGATGTGTTTTAAAAATGTACAACCCATTTCTCATTACTGGTGGGCCATTTTCTCGGCCAGCCGAATGAAGCTCTCCTTGTCTTGAAAGATTTGCAGCCCAAGAGGCCTGACAAAGCGACTTACTTGGCAAATCACAAAAAACTTGGTTGTGGCCGTGGACCCATCTGTCAGCCTCTCCACGTATAGTACTCTTCCGATGGAAGTCGGTCGTTGACCACATTGACCACGCTGCGCCGAGAGCACCAAGGCGGTGGACGACGGCGAGGCCTAGGAAGGGGACAACGTGGAGCCGGGGAAGACACGGCAGTGGATGCCCACGCATAGAGGAGTACGAGGGTTCACTGGTTCGCTGCGGTGTGAGGCTGCCGTCGCTGCAGAATAACAAGGGGTGTGGGTGAGTAGAGGGATGGCCTGGCTGTTGGGGAACGTAGTAATTTCAAAAAAATTCCTACGCACACGCAAGATCATGGTGATGCATAGCAACAAGAGGGGAGAGTGTTGTCTACATACCCTTGTAGACTGAAGCGGAAGCGTTGACACAACATAGAGGAAGTAGTCGTACTTTCTCCTCGCGATCCGACCGATCACAGCACCGTTACTCCGGCACCTCCGAGTTCTTAGCACACGTTCAGCTCGATGACGATCCCCGGGCTCCGATCCAGCAAAGCGTCGGGGAAGAGTTCCGTCAGCACGACGGCGTGGTGACGATCTTGATGTGTTACCGGCGCAGGGCTTCGCCTAAGCACTGCAACGATATGACCGAGGTGGAATTTGGTGGAAGGGGGCACCGCACACGGCTAAGGAACGATCCGTAGATCAACTTGTGTGTCTATGGGGTGCCCCCTGCCCCCGTATATAAAGGAGCCAAGGGGGAGGGGCTGGCCGGCCAAGCCTTGGCGCGCCAGGAGTGTCCTACTCCCTCCGGTAGTAGGATACCCCCCCAATCCTAGTTGGACTAGGATTCATCAAGGGGAAAGAGAGAGAGAGGGGGCGGCCACCTCTCCTAATCCTAATAGGACTAGGGGAGGGGGAAGGCGCACGGCCAGCCCTAGGGCAGCCCCTTTCTCCTTCCACTAAGGCCCATATTGGCCCATTAGACTCCCGGGGGGTTCCGGTAACCCTCCCGGTATTCTGGTAAAATCCTGATTTCACCTGGAACACTTCCGATGTCCAAACATAGGCTTCCAATATATCAATCTTTACGTCTCGACCATTTCGAGACTCCTCGTCATGTCCGTGATCACATCCGGGACTCCGAAATCCTTTGGTACATCAAAATGCATAAACTCACAATAACTGTCATCGTAACCTTAAGCGTGCGGACCCTACGGTTCGAGAACAATGTAGACATGACCGAGACACGTCTCCGGTCAATAACCAATAGCGGGACCTGGATGCCCATATTGGCTCCTACATATTCTACGAAGATCTTTATCGGTTAGACCGCATAACAACATACGTTGTTCCCTTTGTCATCGGTATGTTACTTGCCCGAGATTCGATCGTCGGTATCCAATACCTAGTTCAATCCCATTACCGGCAAGTCTCTTTACTCGTTCTGTAATACATCATCTCACAACTAATACATTAGTTGTAATGCTTGCAAGGCTTATGTGATGTGCATTGCCGAGAGGGCCCAGAGATACCTCTCCGACAATCGGAGTGACAAATCCTATTCTCCAAATACGCCAACCCAACATCTACCATTGGAGACACCTGTAGTACTCCTTTATAATCACCCAGTTACGTTGTGACGTTTGGTAGTACCCAAATTGTTCCTCCGGCAAATGGGAGTTGCATAATCTTATAGTCATAGGAACATGTATAAGTTATGAAGAATAGCAACAGCAACAAACTAAACGATCAGGTGCTATGCTAATGAAATGGGTCATGTCAATCAGATCATTCAACTAATGATGTGACCCCGTCAATCAAATAACAACTCTTTGTTCATGGTTAGGAAACATAACCATCTTTGATTAACGAGCTAGTCAAGTAGAGGCATACTAGTGACACTCTGTTTGTTTATTCACACATGTATTATGTTTCCGGTTAATACAATTCTAGCATGAATAATAAACATTTATCATGATATAAGGAAATAAATAATAACTTTATTATTGCCTTTAGAGCATATTTCCTTCAGTCTCCCACTTGCACTAGAGTCAATAATCTAGATTACAAAGTAATGATTCTAACACCCATGGAGTCTTGGTGCTGATCATGTTTTGCTCGTGGAAGAGGCTTAGTCAACGGGTCTGCAACATTCAGATCCGTATGTATCTTGCATATCTCTATGTCTCCCACCTGGACTAAATCCCGGATGGAGTTGAAGCGTCTTTTGATGTGTTTGGTTCTTTTGTGAAATCTGGATTCCTTTGCCAAGGCAATTGCACCAGTATTGTCACAAAAGATTTTCATTCGACCCGATACGCTAGGTACAACACCTAGATCGGATATGAACTCCTTCATCCAGACTCCTTCATTAGCTGCTTCCGAAGCAGCTATGTACTCAGCTTCACATGTAGATCCCGCCACGACGCTTTGTTTAGAACTGCACCAACTAACAGCTCCACCGTTTAATGTAAATACGTATCCGGTTTGCGATTTAGAATCGTCCGGATCAGTGTCAAAGCTTGCATCGACGTAACCGTTTACGACGAGCTCTTTGTCACCTCCATAAATGAGAAACATATCCCTAGTCCTTCTCAAGTACTTAAGGATGTTCTTGACCGTTGTCCAGTGATCCACTCCTGGATTACTTTGGTACCTGCCTGCTAAGCTTACAGCAAGGCACACATCAGGTCTGGTACACAGCATTGCATACATGATAGAGCCTATGGCTGAAGCATAGGGAACATCTTTCATTTTCTCTCTATCTTCTGCGGTGGTCGGGCATTGAGTCTTACTCAACTTCACACCTTGTAACACAGGCAAGAACCCTTTCTTTGCCTGATCCATTTTGAACTTCTTCAAAACTTTGTCAAGGTATGTGCTTTGTGAAAGTCCTATTAAGCGTCTTGATCTATCTCTATAGATCTTAATGCCCAATATGTAAGCAGCTTCACCGAGGTCTTTCATTGAAAAACTCTTATTCAAGTATCCCTTTATGCTATCCAGAAATTCTATATTATTTCCGATCAGTAATATGTCATCCACATATAATATCAGAAATGCTACAGAGCTCCCACTCACTTTCTTGTAAATACAGGCTTCTCCAAAAGTCTGTATAAAACCAAATGCTTTGATCACACTATCAAAGCGTTTATTCCAACTCCGAGAGGCTTGCACCAGTCCATAAATGGATCGCTGGAGCTTGCACACTTTGTTAGCTCCCTTTGGATCGACAAAACCTTCTAGTTGCATCATATACAACTCTTCTTCCAGAAATCCATTCAGGAATGCAGTTTTTACATCCATCTGCCAAATTTCATAATCATAAAATGCGGCAATTGCTAACATGATTCGGACAGACTTAAGCATCGATACGGGTGAGAAGGTCTCATCGTAGTCAATCCCTTGAACTTGTCGAAAACCTTTTGCAACAAGTCGAGCTTTATAGACAGTAACATTACCATCAGCGTCAGTCTTCTTCTTAAAGATCCATTTATTCTCAATTGCTTGCCGATCATTGGGCAAGTCAACCAAAGTCCACACTTTGTTCTCATACATGGATCCCATCTCAGATTTCATGGCCTCAAGCCATTTTGCGGAATCTGGGCTCACCATCGCTTCTTCATAGTTCGTAGGTTCGTCATGGTCTAGTAACATGACTTCCAGAATGGGATTACCGTACCACTCTGGTGCGGATCTTACTCTGGTTGATCTACGAGGTTCGGTAGAAACTTGATCTGAAGTTTCATGATCATTATCATTGGCTTCCTCCCTATTTGGTGTAGGTGTCACAGAAACTGATTTATGTGACGTACTACTTCTCAATAAGGGAGTAGATACAGTTATCTCATCAAGTTCTACTTTCCTCCCACTCACTTCTTTTGAGAGAAACTCCTTCTCTAGAAAGTTTCCGAATTTAGCAACAAAAATCTTGCGTTCGGATTTGTGATAGAAGGTGTACCCAACAGTCTCCTTTGGGTATCCTATGAAGACACATTTTTCCGATTTGGGTTCGAGCTTATCAGGTTGAAGTTTTTTCACGTAAGCATCGCAGCCCCAAACTTTAAGAAACGACAACTTTGGTTTCTTGCTAAACCATAGTTCATAAGGTGTCGTCTCAACGGATTTTGACGGTGTCCTATTTAATGTGAATGCGGCCGTCTCTAGAGCATAACCCCAAAATGATAGCGGTAAATCTGTAAGAGACATCATAGATCGCACCATATCTAGTAAAGTGCGATTACGACGTTCGGACACACCATTGCGCTGTGGTGTTCCGGGTGGCGTGAGTTGCGAAACTATTCCGCATTGTTTCAAATGTAGACCAAACTCGTAACTCAAATATTCTCCTCCACGATCAGATCGTAGAAACTTTATTTTCTTGTTACGATGATTTCCACTTCACTCTGAAATTCTTTGAACTTTTCAAATGTTTCAGACTTGTGTTTCATTAAGTAGATATACCCATATCTGCTTAAATCATCAGTGAAGGTGAGAAAATAACGATATCCGCCACGAGCCTCAACATTCATTGGACCACATACATCAGTATGTATGATTTCCAATAAATCTGTTGCTCTCTCCATAGTACCGGAGAACGGCGTTTTAGTCATCTTGCCCATAAGGCACGGTTCGCAAGTGCCAAGTGATTCATAATCAAGTGACTCCAAAAGTCCATCAGTATGGAGTTTCTTCATGCGTTTTACACCGATATGACCTAAACGGCAGTGCCACAAATAAGTTGCACTATCATTATCAACTCTGCATCTTTTGGCTTTCAACATTATGAATATGTGTATCACTACCATCGAGATTAAGTAAGAACAAACCATTCTTTAATGGTGCATGACCATAAAAGATATTACTCATATAAATAGAACAACCATTATTCTCTGATTTAAATGAATAACCGTCTCGCATTACACAAGATCTAGATATAATGTTCATGCTCAACGCTGGTACTAAATAACAATTATTTAGGTCTAATATTAATCCCGAAGGTAGATGTAGAGGTAGCGTGCCGACTGCGATCACATCGACTTTTGAACCGTTTCCCACGCGCATCGTCACCTCGTCCTTAGCCAATCTTCGCTTAATCCATAGCCCCTGTTTCGAGTTGCAAATATTAGCAACAAAACCAGTATCAAATACCCAGGCGCTACTGCGAGAATTAGTAAGGTACACATCAATAACATGTATATCATATATACCTTTGTTAACTTTGCCATCCTTCTTATCCGCCAAATACTTGGGGCAATTTCGCTTCCAGTGACCAGTCTGCTTGCAATAGAAGCACTCAGTTTCAGGCTTAGGTCCAGACTTGGGTTTCTTCTCTTGATTAGCAACTTGCTTGCTGTTCTTTTTGAAGTTCCCCTTTTTCTTCCCTTTGCCCTTTTTCTTGAAACTAGTGGTTTTGTTAACCATCAACACTTGATGCTCCTTTTTGATTTCTACCTCCGCGACTTTCAGCATCGCGAAGAGCTCGGGCATAGTTTTGGTCATCCCTTGCATATTATAGTTCATCACGAAGCTCTTGTAGCTTGGTGGCAGTGATTGGAGAATTCTGTCAATGACGCAATCATCCGGAAGATTAACTCCCAGTTGAATCAAGTGATTGTTATACCCAGACATTCTGAGTATATGCTCACTGACAGAACCGTTCTCCTCCATCTTACAGCTATAGAACTTATTGGAGACTTCATATCTCTCATTCCGGGCATTTGCTTGAAATATTAACTTCAACTCCTGGAACATGTCATATGCTCCATGGTGTTCAAAACGTCGTTGAAGTCCCGGTTCTAAGCCGTAAAGCATGGCACACTGAACTATAGAGTAGTCATCAGCTTTGCTTTGCCAGACGTTCACAACATCTGGCGCAGCCCTTGCACCAGGCCTGGCACCTAGCGGTGCTTCCAGGACGTAATTCTTCTGTGCAGCAATGAGGATAATCCTCAAGTTACGGACCCAGTCCGTGTAATTGCTACCATCATCTTTCAACTTTGCTTTCTCAAGGAACGCATTAAAATTCAACGGAACAACAGCACGAGCCATCTATCTACACAACATAGACAAGCAAGATACTATCAGGTACTAAGTTTCATGATAAATTTAAGTTCAATTAATCATATTACTTAAGAACTCCCACTTAGAAAAACATCCCTCCAATTCTCTAAGTGATTACGTGATCCATATCAACTACACCATGACCGATCATCACGTGAGATGGAGTAGTTTCAATGGTGAACATCATTATGTTGATCATATCTACTATATGATTCACGCTCGACCTTTCGGTCTCCGTGTTCCGAGGTCATATCTTATATGCATAGCTCGTCAAGTATAACCTGAGTATTCCGCGTGTGCAACTGTTTTGCACCCGTTGTATTTGAACGTAGAGCCTATCACACCCAATCATCACGTGGTGTCTCAGCACGAAGAACTTTCGCAACGGTGCATACTCAGGGAGAACACTTCTTGATAATTAGTGAGAGATCATCTTATAATGCTACCGTCAATCAAAGCAAGATAAGATGCATAAAAGATAAACATCACATGCAATCAATATAAGTGATATGATATGGCCATCATCATCTTGTGCTTGTGATCTCCATCTCCGCAACACAGTCACGATCACCATCGTCACCGGCGCGACACCTTGATCTCCATCGTAGCATCGTTGTTGTCTCGCCAATCTTATGCCTCTACGACTATCGCTACCGCTTAGTGATAAAGTAAAGCATTACAGGGCGATTGCATTGCATACAATAAGGCGACAACCATACGGCTCCTGCCGGTTGCCGATAACTCGGTTACAAAACATGATCATCTCATACAATAAACATTAGCATCATGTCTTGACCATATCACATCACAACATGCCCTGCAAAAACAGGTTAGACGTCCTCTACTTTGTTGTTGCAAGTTTTACGTGGCTGCTACGGGCTTTAAGCAAGAACTCATCTTACCTACGCATCACAACCACAACGATAGTTTGTCAAATAGGATCCGTTTTAACCTTCTCAAGGACCGGGCGTAGCCACACTCGGTTCAACTAAAGTTGGAGAGACAGTCTTCCGCAAGCCATCTATGTGCAAAGCACGTCGAGGGAACCGGTCTCGCGTAAGAGTACGCGTAAGGTTGGTCCAGATCGTCTCGTCCAACAATACCGTTGAACCAAAGTATGACATGCTGCTAGGCAGTATGACTTGTATCGTCCACAACTCACTTGTGTTCTACTCGTGCAAATAACATCAAACCATAAAACCTAGCTCTGATACCACTGTTGGGGAACGTAGTAATTTCAAAAAAATTCCTACGCACACGCAAGATCATGGTGATGCATAGCAACGAGAGGGGAGAGTGTTGTCTACATACCCTTGTAGATTGAAGCGGAAGCGTTGACACAACGTAGAGGAAGTAGTCGTACTTTCTCCTCGCGATCCGACCGATCACAGCACCGTTACTCCGGCACCTCCGAGTTCTTAGCACACGTTCAGCTCGATGACGATCCCCGGGCTCCGATCCAGCAAAGCGTCGGGGAAGAGTTCCGTCAGCACGACGGCGTGGTGATGATCTTGATGTGTTACCGGCGCAGGGCTTCGCCTAAGCACTGCAACGATATGACCGAGGTGGAATTTGGTGGAAGGGGGCACCGCACACGGCTAAGGATCGATCCGTAGATCAACTTGTGTGTCTATGGGGTGCCCCCTGCCCCCGTATATAAAGGAGCCAAGGGGGAGGGGCTGGCCGGCCAAGACTTGGCGCGCCAGGAGTGTCCTACTCCCTCCGGGAGTAGGATTCCCCCCCCCCCAATCCTAGTTGGACTAGGATTCATCAAGGGGAAAGAGAGAGAGAGAGGGGGCGGCCACCTCTCCTAATCCTAATAGGACTAGGGGAGGGGGAAGGCGCGCGGCCAGCCCTAGGGCAGCCCCTTTCTCCTTCCACTAAGGCCCATGTTGGCCCATTAGACTCCCGGGGGGTTCCGGTAACCCTCCCGGTATTCCGGTAAAATCCTGATTTCACCTGGAACACTTCCGATGTCCAAACATAGGCTTCCAATATATCAATCTTTACGTCTCGACCATTTCGAGACTCCTCGTCATGTCCGTGATCACATCCGGGACTCCGAACTCCTTCGGTACATCAAAATGCATAAACTCACAATAACTGTCATCGTAACCTTAAGCGTGCGGACCCTACGGTTCGAGAACAATGTAGACATGACCGAGACACGTCTCCGGTCAATAACCAATAGCGGGACCTGGATGCCCATATTGGCTCCTACATATTCTACGAAGATCTTTATCGGTCAGACCGCATAACAACATACGTTGTTCCCTTTGTCATCGGTATGTTACTTGCCCGAGATTCGATCGTCGGTATCCAATACCTAGTTCAATCCCGTTACCGGCAAGTCTCTTTACTCGTTCCGTAATACATCATCTCACAACTAACTTATTAGTTGTAATGCTTGCAAGGCTTATGTGATGTGCATTACCGAGAGGGCCCAGAGATACCTCTCCGACAATCGGAGTGACAAATCCTATTCTCGAAATACGCCAACCCAACATCTACCATTGGAGACACCTGTAGTACTCCTTTATAATCACCCAGTTACGTTGTGACGTTTGGTAGTACCCAAAGTGTTCCTCCGGCAAACGGGAGTTGCATAATCTCATAGTCATAGGAACATGTATAAGTTATGAAGAATAGCAACAGCAACGAACTAAACGATCAGGTGCTATGCTAATGAAATGGGTCATGTCAATCAGATCATTCAACTAATGATGTGACCCCGTCAATCAAATAACAACTCTTTGTTCATGGTTAGGAAACATAACCATCTTTGATTAACGAGCTAGTCAAGTAGAGGCATACTAGTGACACTCTGTTTGTTTATTCACACATGTATTATGTTTCCGGTTAATACAATTCTAGCATGAATAATAAACATTTATCATGATATAAGGAAATAAATAATAACTTTATTATTGCCTCTAGAGCATATTTCCTTCACTGGCCAGCGGTGGGAGTAGTAGGAGACGGTGAGGCCTCCGCCGCATCGCAGCCGGCCACGGGAGGTAGGATCACGAGGCACGACCGGCGCTGGTTTGGGAGGCTGGAGCAAGAAGACCAGAGGTCGAAGAATCACTACGGCCGTTGGATGGACATCGTACGGTCACTGGAGCTAGAATCGTGCATATTGACTAAGTTGACAAAGCCCTCCGTCTCCGTCAACTTAGTAGGCCCACAAGTTAGCCTCCCACAAAGGTGGGTCCCAGCTAGCAGGGGGTATTCATTTTTTGAGCGTAATAAGGAGGCACTTCCTTGCGTGCGAAGATATAGCTGGTGGGTCCGAGCTGTCAGCGGCGGTAACGTTTTTTTCACGAAATACAGAGGCCCTTTCGGTGGGTCCCTGATGTCAGGTGGAGGAATCATTATTTTGCGCGTAATAAGGAGGCATTTCCTTGCGTGCAGCCGTGGACCCAGTTGTCGGCTCTCCACGTAAAGTCCACTTCAGATGCATGTCGGTCGTTGACCACGTTGACCAGGCCGCGCCGAGAGCACCAGGGCGGTGGACGACGGCGAGGCCTAGGAAGGAGCGACACGGAGGCAGGGAAGACTCGGCAGTTGTTTCCCACGCGGAGGGGAGTATGACTGTACGAGGGTTTACTGGTTCTACTCCCGTCGCTAGAGAATAACAGCAGATGTGGGCGAGTAGAGGGATGGCTTGGCCAGAGATGGGAGTACGGTGGGGCGGTGAGGCATGCACGGTAGCACAGCCGGCCGCGGGGAGGAGGGAGCAGGCAGTCCCGCCGGCGCTTGTTTGAGCGGCTGGAGCAGGAAGAGCAGAGATTGAAGAAGCACGACGGCCGTTCGATGGACATCCAACAGTCACTGCTTGTGCGTCAACCTTTTTCTTAGGAAAGCCTCAAATCTGTGGAAAACAGCATACAACCCATCTGCCATTGTTTCTAATAATTTACAGCGCATTTGCTAATTCTTAAGGTTTTTTTGGAGCCCATATTCTTTTTGTTAGCATTACAGCCCATATTGTGGGCACGGTTAAAAAATTAACGAAATTTTGCATATTACGGTGCGGTCCGGACTGTTTTTAATCCCGAAATTTGGACTCACATTCAAACTAATTTTAAAAGTAAATGTATATCAATATAAAATCCAACAAATTCTCCACGCATAAAAATTAATGTAATTTAAAATCTCGAAATGAAAAAAAAAAATTAAACTAATTGCCGGTTTGATGTGTTTTAAAAATGTACAACCCATTTCTCATTACTGATGGGCCATTTTCTCGGCCAGCCGAATGAAGCTCTCCTCGTCTTGAAAGATTTACAGCCCAAGAGGCCTGACAAAGCGACTTACTTGGCAAATCACAAAAAACTTGGCTGTGGCCGTGGACCCAGCTGTCAGCCTCTCCACGTACAGTACTCTTTCGATGGAAGTCGGTCGTTGACCACATTGACCACGCTGCGCCGAGAGCACCAAGGCAGTGGACGACGGCGAGGCCTAGGAAGGGGACGACGCGGAGCCGGGGAAGACACGGCAGTGGATGCCCACGCATAGAGGAGTACGAGGGTTCACTTGTTCGCCGCGGTGTGAGGCTGCCGTCGCCGCAGAATAACAGGGGGTGTGGGTGAGTAGAGGGATGGCCTGGCCAGCGGTGGGAGTAGTAGGGGGCGGTGAGGCCTCCGCCGCATCACAGCCGGCCACGGGAGGCAGGATCACGAGGCACGACCGGCGCTGGTTTGGGAGGCTGGAGCAAGAAGACCAGAGGTCGAAGAATCACTACGGCCGTTGGATGGACATCGTACGGTCACTGGAGCTAGAATCGTGCATATTGACTAAGTTGACAAAGCCCTCCGTCCCCGTCAACTTAGTAGGCCCACAAGTTAGCCTCCCACCAAGGTGGGTCCTAGCTAGCAAGGGGGTATTCATTTTTTGAGCGTAATAAGGAGGCACTTCCTTGCGTGCGAAGATATAGCTGGTAGGTCCAAGCTGTCAGCAGCGGTAACGTTTTTTTTCGCGAAATACAGAGGCCCTTTCGGTGGGTCCCTGATGTCAGGTGGAGGAATCATTATTTCGCGCGTAATAAGGAGGCATTTCCTTGCGTGCGGCCGTGGACCCAGTTGTCGGCTCTCCACGTAAAGTCCACTTCAGATGCATGTCGGTCGTTGACCACGTTGACCAGGCCGCGCCGAGAGCACCAGGGCGATGGACGACGGCGAGGCCTAGGAAGGAACGACACGGAGGCAGGGAAGACTCGGCAGTTGTTTCCCACGCGGAGGGGAGTACGACTGTACGAGGGTTTACTGGTTCGTCTGCCGTCGCCGGAGAATAACAGTAGGTGTGGGTGAGTAGAGGGATGGCTAGGCCAGCGATGGGAGTAAGGTGGGGCGATGAGGTCTGCGCGGTAGCACAGCCGGCCGCGGGGAGGAGGGAGCAGGCAGTCCCGCCGGCGCTTGTTTGAGCGGCTGGAGCAGGAAGAGCAGAGATTGAAGAAGCACGACGGCCGTTCGATGGACATCCAACAGTCACTGCTTGTGCGTCAACCTTTTTTTAGGAAAGCCTCAAATCTGTGGAAAACAACATACAACCCATCTACCATTATTTCTAATAATTTACAGCGCATTTGCTAATTCTTAAGGTTTTTTTGGAGCCCATATTCTTTTTGTTAGCATTACAGCCCATATTGTGGCCACGGTTTAAAAATTAACGAAATTTTGCATATTTCGGTGCGGTCCGAACTATTTTTAATCCCAAAATTTCGACTCACATTCAAACTGATTTTAAAAATAAATGTATATCAATATAGAATCCAACAAATTCTCCACGCATAAAAATTAATGTAATTTAAAATCTCTAAATGAAAAAAAAATATTTTAAACTAATTGCCGTTTTGATGTGTTTTAAAAATGTACATCCCATTTCTCATTACTGATGGGCCATTTTCTCGGCTAGCCGAATGAAGCTCTCCTCGTCTTGAAAGATTTGCAGCCCAACATGCCTGACAAAGCGACTTACTTGGCAAATCACAAAAAACTTGGCTGTGGCCATGGACCCAGCTGTCAGCCTCTCCACGTACAGTACTCTTCCGATGGAAGTCGGTCGTTGACCACATTGACCACGCCGCGCCGAGAGCACCAAGGCGATGGACGACGGCGAGGCCTTGGAAGGGGACGACGCGGAGCCGGGGAAGACGCGGAGTGGATGCCCATGCGTAGAGGAGTACGAGGGTTCACTGGTTCGCTGCTGTGTGAGGCTGCTGTCGCCGCAGAATAACAGGTGGTGTGGGTGAGTAGAGGGATGGCCTGGCCAGCAGTGGGAGTAGTAGAGGGCGGTGAGGCCTCCGCGACATCGCAGCCGACCACGGGAGGCAGGAGCACGAGGCACGATCGGCGCTGGTTTGGGCGGCTGGAGCAAGAAGACCAGAGGTCGAAGAAGCACTACGGCCGTTGGATGGACATCGTACGGTCACTGGAGCTAGAATCGTTCATATTGACTAAGTTGACAAAGCCCTCCATCCCCGTCAACTTAGTAGGCCCACAAGTCAGCCTCCCACCATGGTGGGTCCCAGCTAGCAGGGGGAGTATTCATTTTTCTGTGCATAATAAGGAGGCACTTCCGGTGGGTCCAAGCTGACAACGGGGGGGGACGTTTTTTTTTGCGAAATACGATGGTCCGTCCGGTGGGTCCCAGCAGTCAGGGGCAAACGTTTTTTTTTGCGAAATACGGTGGCCTGTCCGGTGGGTCCCGGCAGTCAGGGGGCAACATTTTTTTCCGCGAAATACTGGTGGCCCGTCCGGTGGCCCCCTACTGTCAGGTGGAGGAATAATTATTTTGCGCGTAATAAGGAGGCACTTCCTTGCGGCTGCCGTGAACCCAGCTGTCAGCCTCTCCACGTACAGTACTCTTCCGATGGAAGTCGGTCGTTGACCAAATTGACCACGCCGCGCCGAGAGCACCACGGCGATGGACGATGGCGAGGCCTAGGAAGGGGACGATGCGGAGCCGGGGAAGACGCGGCAGTGGATGCCCATGCGAAGAGGAGTACGAGGGTTCACTGGTTCGGCTGCGGTGTGAGGCTGCCGTCGCCGCAGAATAACAGGGGGAGTGGGTGAGTGGAGGGATGGCTGGCCAGCGGTGGGAGTAGTATGGGGACGGTGGGGCCTCCGCGGCAGCACAGCCGGCCATGGGAGGCAGGAGCATGCGGCACGACCGGCGCTGCTTTGGGCGGCTGGGGCAAGAAGACCAGAGGTTGAAGAAGCACTACGGCCGTTGGATGGACATCGTTGACCATGCCGCACTGAGAGCACCAGGGCGGTGGACGACGGCGAGGCCTACAAAGGGAACGACACGGAGCCGGGGAAGACACGACAGTGGCTGCCCACACGGTGGAGAGTACGAGGGTTGACTGGTTCGGCTGCCATCGCCGGAAAATAACAGGAGGTGTCGGTGAGTATAGGGATAGACAGGCCAGGGATGCGAGTATGATGGGGCCGTGAGGCCTTCCCGGCAGCACTGCCGGCCACGGGAGGCGGGAGCAGGCGGTTCCGACGGCGCTGGTTTGGGCGGATGGGGCAGGAAGATCAGAGACTGGAGAAGCACGATTGCCGTTAGATTGACATCTAACGGTCTAACGCTGGTAGAGTCGATTGTTGACTAATTTTCTTTTTTGATAAACCTTGTGTACGCATGAACTTAGTAGGCCCACAAGTCAGCCTCCAAATCTGTGGCAGACAACATAAAGCCCATTTGCTATTTTTTATAATTTGCAGCCCATTTGCTAATTCTTAAGTAATTTATTACAACCCATTTTCTGCCCAGGACCACGGTCAAAAAGTCCAACCTTATTTTGCATATTTCGGTGGAGTCTGAACTGTTGTAATCCCGAAATGATAAACATTTTTTAAGAACTTATTGATTTTCCAAAAAAATCATTTTGTTTTCGTAAGCAAATGAGACGTGGGACAATTTAGTTGGTTTAAGGGAAAACCAGTGGTAAAAAAATCAGCGCTGGGTGGGAAAAAACAACAAAAATAAGGATGTAAATATGAAAAGGGAATTTTATGTGTTTTCAATATAATGATATGTGTATATGAACTAGTAAAACTATAGGTAGAGATTAGAAAATGGATGTAGGACATGCATTTCAAGATGAAAATAGAACTGGGCTCTGTGTTTGATTCATTAAAAAAATCTGCCTGCGGATGTTGTAAGACAAAATATAACTAACGCTGGCGGGCCAGAGGCCAGTAGATACCTGCTGGATCTTTGTGCCCCGTTGTCGTCATGGGCTGGGCCTGTTAAATACAAAACAACCCTGGGCAATCTATAGCCCAGTTGAAACTTGCTCGACCTGAAAAAAACAATATACGTGCTCAATAAACGAGAGAATTCTGCAAGTACAGACTGATAACTGGGATGCAGCACGGATATTGTTTTTTTATCATGATAATAAGTGCATGCACTTGTTTCGAAAAAATTGGAGAACAGGGAATTCGAACGACGGGTGCTTATGCTACCCATCAAATAAAAATCAGGTGCCTGAAAATTCGTATCGAAACAAATGATTCAGCTTTATATCCACGTCGACCCTCGGCATGATGGTTGGAAGCAAATGCAAGTTCATGCCAAAAGATTGTTAACAACAATACCAACTTGCGGACGACAAGTTAGTACAACTACCAATACCAAACTAACTTATAATCTTTTTACTCCTGGCCCTAGTGTTCGTCTGGTAGAAAACCTTGCAGAGGACCAGATCCCGCTCCTTCTCTTGCTCTAGGTCCCCGAGGTGGTACTGGTGCATCACCCAGTTGGTCCTCTGCTGGTCGAAGTTCTTGTTGGTGTGCAACACCAGAACCTTTTTTGCTGCCCATCTGCCGGCCGTTGACCATCACCGGCAAGGTACTGCCGGTCTTGTGCCACATGCGTGCATGCCACACTCTGACTGTATCTTCGGACGCGTCCACACGCCCCTTTTGGACACCCTGGAATTGCGCTGGAAGAAATGCTTCCTTAGGCCACTCAGTGTGATACCTGCAGTATTGTGGAATACAGGTTTTAGTGTACCTAGTTGGCATTTTCATAACATCTTTGGCATGTTGCAGTCACTTGTTTCACTTTCTATTAACTGTCAAATTGTAATTGCTTCACCAGGTCTGCGTCTAAAAAGAAAAATAGAGCTATAAACAAAGGAATATGTTTGTGCAAGTAGACGGCCGATCGGTGTCTTACCTGGAAGTTTCTCAGGTTGGGTGTAACATATGTCGTGCTCGCTGTCGATGGTTGGTATGAACAAATCGATGAGAGACTGAAATCTCGCGCTGTTAGCACTCACTTTGGCCTCAAGGTGCTCGATCAGCTACTAATCCGTGGGATCGAACTTGACGCTATCCGGCAACACGGGCCAATCCTTCTTCGACTTGCATTGGTAATTCCAGTTATATGGTATTCAATGTATGATCAATCGACTGTTTTAAGTGAATGATGAAAGATTTCGACAGATAAGTGGTACTCCAAATCTGAAGTCCAGAATACCCGAACACGCCACCGGGATTCTTGTGTCACCTCACGCGCAGCGTGTTGTCACGTCAATTCAATGTGTGGACATGATGAATAATTTGACCGACGTATACTAGTACTGCTACTGTACTACTTACTAGTCGTATTTAGTGTCAGAATTTATACATAGGTTTAACTAACAAGTACGCACTTGAAGCCTAACTGATATATATGGCTTCTGCACATCATCTCCATCATCATTATCAGTATATCCTACGCAGGTGAGTTAGGATGCACTTGATCCGAGGAAGGTATCTATCCTTCAAACCAGAGGAGTGCTTCAAACTAACAACAATACATAATATCCAACAAAAGAGGGTCATGCTACAGCAGCAGAATACATGGCCCAGTCTAGATATCAGCACGAATCAAGTTGTGCATATTTGTTGTTGGCATGAACCACATCGCCGCATGTCGGGTTTGCAAAAGCCATCCATCGCATGGAAGCTTGATGCCTTTCACACACTGAAGATTATCTGGCAACAAGCTGTGTCGATGAATCTCTGGATATAGTGATTCATGAAACCCATGGTATGATGTGTAAACACAGCCCCCCTCGCGAATGGAAGTTGCATAGCACAGTAATCATCGTCGGTGATATGATCGATGATTGGTTGGATGATCGGATAATTGAGCCCGAGGAACAAGGAGTGGTTGCCGAGGCTGTAAATCCGCCTCCAGATGAATACGCCTGGCCCAACGGAGCTGGGATCTTTCTCGAACACGAAGCAACCATAGCCATCAATGTCACAAACGCCCCACGCATTGTACTGCATGTGGTTTGATGTAATGGTTTGGTCAATTTGGTACGTGCGAATGAGCATCAAATGACCGCCGTCAGCTGAGCGAGCGATAAACCACCACCCATCGGCTGGTATGATTCCAGGTCCTGGAATCATGAAGGCCAGCGCATTTGTGTTTGCTGCAACAATTCAAACTGGAGACCAAAAGGACAAAAATAAACAACCATGTTCAGAGTATGTGTGGAATTAAGATTATTATAACAGTGACACATATCATAGACAGAGAATTGCAATGCCGTGGTCATAATCATACCCCAAGTTAAAAAAAATAAGCCAATGTCTTTCATATTCTAGCAATATGTCATGGTTCAAACATCATGTAACAATGAGAGGAAAACAGCTATGACAGCGCCTACTCATATTCTACCATAGCACTTACTACTACTGTTCTCATATCAACTCTAAGCAATAACATGTGTTGTTATAAAAATCTTGTAAACGAGAGTAACATATAGCAATCATGATGTTATGCTCATAATATGTATTCTAACAATCATTAGATGCCAATTGTTCTCATATCAACTCTAACAATAACATGTGTGGTCATAAAAATCTAGGAAATGAGAGGAACATATAGCAATGATGTGGTTATAGACATGCTATGCATTCTAAATTTGTAACAAATGAACAGGCAGTCGTATTCATAAGGTAAAGATGAGATGAGATAGAAAAATTACACGATGATAGATTCCACCAATATAGGTAGCCAATATGTGCGTCGACCGCGTAAGCGATGCCATCATGCACTATAGCATCAGAGAAAAATGTTTCCTCAACAGGATTGATGATGAGCCATAACCATGTATGGCGACCGGATTCCAGATAGACTAATCCCTTGTTGAACAAGGCAATGAGCTTGTAATCCATGTAGTCTTCTGATGGTGTGGGCACTTCGCAGATTACAACTTTCTGCAAACAGAGGTCGAGCCAAAAGCTTGACGCGTCTCGTGCGTAGTAGGCAGGAGTGTCTGGCGGGCCGCGAGGCTCGATGGCGGCGGTATCGAAAGATGGAAGGGTGATCTCTTGCTGGGTGTAGATATCCACGAGACGCCATGGACTACCAGATTGGTGGATGAGGATGATCCAGTTGGCCTTCATGCCCGCCCAGTAGTGGCCGCGCATGAAGGGCAGGTGGACGGGTAGTGGTAGCATGTCGAGGGGCACCACGGCAACCTCTGTAGGATCGCCAAGTCGGTGTCTGGGCCACCTGCGAGGATCGGGCATCAGCAAGCAGGGTGTCTTGAAAAGAGCCGGCCAGTTGCAGACGAGTAGACGGTACAAAGACACGGAGCATGCGGCCAGACGGACGGTGCTGAGTAGGTCCATACGACTACAGATCTGCTCCAAGAGAACATCGGGGAGGGAATTCCAATCGCGGCTCTGCGTGTCAGTCGGTTCTGCCATTGGGGTTTTCGGTGCCTGCGAGCCAGCGGGGAAGTGGATTTGGGCGGGCGAGCGAAGAAGCTTCTCCTCGTGTGGCCGAGCAGTGAGCGGGGGGATATGGTACGCGCGAGCTACCAAGGAAGATGGCGCGGGTGGGCGAGCAGTGAGCGGGGGTAAATGGTGTGCGGCCGATGATGGGGAAGAGAGGAGGAAGAAGAGTGGAAGACGAGGAAGAAAGTGCATTCAATCTCAATTCTACTAGTACTACTACCAGGATATACCGTCCTTCGGAGTGTAAATAGTTACACCGATGACATGTGGGTCTACCACAACAGGGCCCATATGTCAGTTAATTGAGGACAGAGGTGCGTAGGCGTATTTGCGGAAGCATGCTCTACTGGCAAACATGATGGCAGTACTGGGTAAGGCTGATTTAGTAACACCAACATGCTGGTTCAGCTTATTAATTACGTGTCCCATCTGCTGCAGCGTGTATTGTCACTTCACTGTGAAGACTAGTTGAATAGTTCTCTCTGACCGAGATGGGGAATAAATGGATCGCGAGGACTTCCTTTCTACAATATGCCTATGCCTCTACGCTCACTTCACTCATTTTTCTCCGTACCTAGTCACTTGTTGAAATATGTAGAAAGACAAATACTCCATATTTGGGAACAGAAGGAGGCTTTTACTCCGTACTATTTGGGAACAGAGGGAGTATCACCATATGGAGGGAACAAAGGAAGCTTGAAATATGAACGTGTCAATGGGAGGGAGTAAGCCCCATGCATTCACGCACGCATGCAACATGCAACACTCACACGTACACATGGATGCACGCAACACTCACGCACCCATGCGGCACACAGCACACGACGCAACACACACGCTCACGCTCAAGTGCTCAACCTACTCCCTACGTCTGTGAAAGACTGTACATTTAGAGATTTACACATTGACCAGGGCATAATTAACGCCCAAAAGTAGCAGACTTATGTGTGCATGCGACCATTGAGATAAGAAGATTAAATGAAGGCCGTTGCATGCTGTAATTAAGGATAGACATGTAGCCTATACCTAAAGCACAAGTTGGTGCATTAGTCAATAAATATCGATTTAGATTAAAGGCTAAATGCATTGGAAGTTTAGATGTACATCATGTGGTACACTCTTTGTTGGAAGACCGAGGGAGGACACGTGCATGCACTCACATACACAGCCAGGGCGGTTCGCGCGCAAGGGTTGGACTCGTGTCGCGCCTGCGTAAAGTTTTGTTTAACTGATTTCTTTGCTCTGCCAACTGACAGGTGGGACCCAGAAACCATGTGACAATTTAACCAGTCAACAAAGTGCCACGTCGACTATGTGGCCAGTCAGTAGGGTGCAATACGGTGCTCTACGATGAGCTAGTGATCGCATAATCGCCGCAAAACTATATATAGTGACCGTAAAGAGCGTACTACTACATACATTGACCGCCAGTGTATTTTTCTTGTTTCAAATTAAGCCATATTAATCGGAAAGGACGCAGTATGGACTACTAGTACTAGTACTCCCTCCTTTCCGGTTTATAGGGCTTATTTCAAAATTTTAGTTTTTCCATTTTATAAGGCTCAATTTGGTTGTTTCACATCACATGTTCAGATTCCAAGGTGCATTAAATCATTGCATGCAAGTATTAAGAGAAAATTGACCAATGCATGTAATTTATGCATGCATGCATTGCAATTAATGCATTGGTAAACATACTTTTTGGAGGAAAACAAGAGAATTAATTGGGTGCTTTTGGAAACCACAAAAAGTATTTCTCCACTCACCATCTACCTTGGTTGGTGAGATTTTTGAATTGAGCCTTATAAACCGGAAAGGAGGGAGTACTAGTACTGCTTTGATGTGTCCTGTCAACTCGCCGAACGAGGAGAAGCTTGCTTACTACGCCTCTCCCTCGCCCACGCGCGCGGTGCTTCGCAGGACGAGGAGAGGGTTTTGACTACAACGCTCTCTCCCTCGCCCTCGCCCTCGCGGTGGATGTGCAGTAGTTCAATCGGTGTCAGATTGCCAAAAGCATATTGTACTGTAGTATCATCATTGTTGGACCTTCCGAAGAGGCGAAGAGCCAAGTGCAAGGTTCACACGAGTACGAACTGTTGAACCTCCCGAAGATGGGCTACATGTCCTCCTCCAGGTTCCAGTCCCAGGTGTTCTTCATGGATGGCACGATCCATAGCGGTGGGTAGCAGGAATCATTGTCGCAGCTTTCTAGTCCGGTTCCACACGATGGAGACTCATCCAAGCTGAAGCGGCATAAATCAAGGATAGCGTGTCCCAGCATGTCGTTCATCCGGCGGTGCGCATTGAAGACACAACCATGCTTCATGAACGACAGACCTTCCGTGTCGTGCACGGAAGGTGGCATCCGCTTCACAATGGGGTAGCTGTCCCCGATGAAAAGCGAGTACTCTCCAAGAGTGTTCCTCGGCACCCACGTAGCATCACGGGGTTCGAACTCGGCGCCGTTCATCTGGCACACGCGGCATCCTAGATCTGGACACATGGTGACGTACATAGTCAAGGTCCATGCATAATAATGTTGTGCTCAAATGTGGCGGTCAGTAATACTGTGCAGCAAATAGTACTACTCCGGTATAGAGGAAGTGAAATAACCGGCTTATTATATATAGCCACTCTTGGCTACATGGATGAGATAATAAGAAATGGAAAAACAAAAATGGTGGCAACTAGTGGGTTCAAGTCTTGAAGGGCCTAGCTAGCTATATGCGTCCTCCAAGGTAAAAAGTAATCCTACTAGTACTACAAAGTATACTACTAGTACAACAATGAAAGAGAAGGCGAGAGGGTTAAAAAATGGAATACCTGGGTAGATGGTGACGGTCCGATCGTGGTAGATTATGTGACCATGTTGCACATCAGTGGTACCATGGGTAACGACTGCTAAGATAGTTGATCCCAATATGCCAAAGTCAGCTACAAGGTTCCAGGTTAGACCGAATCGCGGATGCAAATGCACATCCAGGATCGGCGATCTTATTTTGATCGGGGGATGACTGGTCCCTGCAAAATAATGGAGTACCGTTAGGGATGCAAATGATGGTTTGTGCATTCCGTTTGTAATCTCCCGTACCGTAGGATGTCAACCAGATGAAACAAGTCCCCTGGCTTGTCACCGCGAAGATGCGGCCTAGATGGCGCACGGCATCTTCGAACGTGTAGGGGTACAAATCTGCCGCCGCCAACATGCGCCAATGAAAGTGCAACTATCCCTGGGTGGTTTTGGTAATTCCTACAACATATAGCTCATTGAGCTAACATTATTCCAAGGGTAATATTTCAGGAAAAGCTCAATGAATGGCATGGCATGGATGAGGAAAGTGGATCTCTCAAAATTCTAAGGACAAAAAGAATTGGCTCAAGCTTCAAGATGAAGACTCTACATTTTATATTTTAGTGATCCAAGATCACATTGAGTCCATAGGAAAAGCCAATACTATCAAGGAGGGATGAGGTGTTGCTTAATGAGTTTTTTGCTCTTCAGTGCTTAGTGATATGCTCCAAAACCCTCAACTACTTTCCCACATCCACATTTGACCCAAACCAAAAGTCAAACTCGGCCCCACCGATTCTTTCTATCCGGAGCCACCGAGTTTCAGATGTCATAGCCACTGCCACAAACCCTAGGCAAATCAGTCTCACCGATAGGGATCTTGGTCTCACCGAGA
Organism: Aegilops umbellulata; assembly: GCA_032464435.1. Lineage (NCBI taxonomy): Eukaryota > Viridiplantae > Streptophyta > Magnoliopsida > Poales > Poaceae > Aegilops > Aegilops umbellulata. The sequence goes on along the minus strand of CP136056.1, from coordinate 326,266,102 downwards.
TGGGGTTAAAATCTCTCTGTTTCCCTTCGTAACGTTTCGGTCTAACCGAAGTGAGCGATCGGTCCCACCGAGATTGCAATGTAAACTCTCTATTTCCCTTTCATAACATTTCGGTCTCACCGAAAAGAGCGAACCGGTCCCACCGAGTTTACCTGACCAACTCTCTGGTTAGCTTATTACCAAAATTGGTCCCACCGAATTTGTGTAATCGGTCACACCGAGATTACGTTATGCCTGAACCCTAACCATACCAGTCCTACCGAGTTGCATCTCAGTCTCACCGAAAATCCTAACGGTCACTAGGTTTGCTGAATCGGTCCGACCGAGTTTAACCATTCGGTCCCACCGAGTTTGGCAAATTGTGTGTAACGGTTAGATTTTGTGTGAAGGCTATATATACCCATCCACCCACTCTTCATTCGTGGAGAAAGCCATCAGAACACATCTACACTTCCAATACTCATGTTCTGAGAGAGAACCACCTACACTTGTGTTGAGGTCAAGATATTCCATTCCTACCATATGAATCTTGTTCTCTAGCCTTCCCAAGTTGCTTTCCACTCAAATCTTCTTTCCACAAAATCCAAATCCTGTGAGATAGAGTTGAGTGTTGGGGAGACTATCATTTGAAGCACAAGAGCATGGAGTTCATCATCAACACACCATTTGTTACTTCTTGGAGAGTGGTGTCTCCTAGATTGGCTAGGTGTCACTTGGGAGCCTCCGACAAGATTGTGGAGTTGAACCAAGGAGTTTGTAAGGGCAAGTAGATCGCCTACTTCGTGAAGATCTACCGCTAGTGAGGCAAGTCCTTCGTGGGCGACGGCCATGATGGAATAGACAAGGTTGCTTCTTCGTGGACCCTTCGTGGGTGGAGCCCTCCGTGGACTCGCGCAACCGTTACCCTCCGTGGGTTGAAGTTTCCATCAACGTGGATGTACGATAGCACCACCTATCGGAACCACGACAAAAACATCCGTGTCTCCAATTGCGTTTGAATCCTCCAAACCCTTCCCTTTACATTCTTGCAAGTTGCATGCTTTACTTTCCGCTTCTCATATACTCTTTTGCATGCTTGCTTGAATTATGTGGAGATTGCTTGACTTGTGCCAAGATAGCTAAAATCTGCCAAGAACTAAAATTGGGAAAAGGCAAGATTTTTATTTGGTCAAGTTGTCTAATCACCCCCCTCTAGACATACTTTCGATCCTACAAGTGGTATCAAAGCTTTGGTCTCCATTTGCTTTGATTTCCATAGCTTTTGGTGGTCATAGCCTTGGTTTCACAACCTAGGAGAGTATGGTGTCTAGCGAGGGAAATTATCACCGTAGAGGTGCTTACTTTGATGGTACTTATTTTGCTAGTTGGAAGCATAAGATGAAAATGCATATTCTTGGACATAACCTTGCCGTTTGGGCCATTGTGTGTGTTGGTTTGCAAGGTGACTTCTTTGATGCAAAAGAACCAAACCGTGAAGCTACCATGGAAGAGTTAAAGATGCTACAATACAACGCTCAAACTTGTGACATCCTCTTCAACACATTGTGCCCCGAAGAATTCAACAAAATCAGTCGTCTTGAGAATGCAAAGGAAATTTGGGATACCTTGATTGATATGCACGAAGGTACCGACTCCGTCAAGGAATCCAAATTGGATGTGCCCCAAAGTCAACTTGACAAGTTCAAAATGAAGGATGGTGAAGGTGTTGCTGAAATGTACTCTAGGCTTGCTCTTATCACAAATGAGATTGCCGGCTTAGGGAGTGAAGAGATGACCGATAGATTCATCATCAAGAAGATTCTAAGAGCCTTGGATGGAAGATATGATACCGTGTGCACATTGATCCAAATGATGCCAAATCACAAAGATCTCAAGCCAACGGAAGTCATCGGAAGAATTGTTGCTCATGAGATGTCACTCAAGGATAAAGAGGAACTTCACAACAAATCAAGTGGTGCTTACAAAGCCTCATGTGAAATCCCCACATCATCAAGTGAGAAACAAACCTTCAATGAAGAATTGAGCTTAATGGTGAAGAACTTGAACAAGTTCTACAAGAGTAGAAGCAAAGAGAAAAGCTCCAAGTCAAGGTCCTACAATGACAAAAGATCTTCTAGTCGAGAGCGAAACTGCTACAATTGTGGAAGGCCCGGACACTATTCCAATGAGTGTACGGCTCCCTACAAGAGAAGAGAAGATTCTCCTAAGAGAAGAAGTAAAAGAGAAGAATCACCATCTAGAGAAAGAAGGAGTAGAGTTGATCGTTATGAACGAAGACCCTCACGGAGAAGCAAGGATTCGGAAAGAAAGGACAAATCATCAAGGAGCTACACAAAACATAGACATCAAGCTCATGTTGGTGAATGGGTATCCGGCTCCGACTCCGACAACTACTCCGAGAGAAGCTATCACTCCGACTCCGAATATACTCAAGATGAAGATGTTGCCAGTCTAGCTCTTGTGACAACCAACTCCTATGACATATTTGACTCACCAAATGAAGGAGTTGGAACATGCTTCATGGCTAAAGGCCCAAAGGTATCACACCCCGAGTATGTTGATTTCAATAGTGATGAAGATGACTTGTTAGGTGATGATGATTTACTTGTTGACAACTCTAGTGATGAATACTATGATGAAACGTCAATTGATCATGCTAATCAAGATAAAACAAATGACAATGATAAGGAGAAGATTGAGTCTCTAACTAAAGAACTAAACACTCTTAAGTTAGCTCATGAAACTATCTTAGGATATCATCGAGAACTATTAAGGACTCATGAGAAATTACGCTTTGAAAAGCTCAACCTTGAGCAAGAGCATGAGTTCTTAAAAGCAATCAATGATGATCTTCGTAAGAAAAGTTCTTCTTACATTGCCAAGCGTTTACTCTTATCCACTTACATGCCTCAAGTCAAGTCTAGTAGCAAGAACAAGAATGATTCTTCCTCTAGTAGTAACAATGATCATGCTAAATCCAATATTGTTGCTTCTAGTAGTTCTTTTGATTCCACTAATGATTCTCTTAGCCAAGTTACACTTGAGCAAGAAAATAGCTTATTGAAGGGAATTATAGAGAAAGGTGTTTACAAGAGCCTTGCCGGAAGTAAGCAATTCGAAGAAATTGTACGCAAGCAAGGAAGGCACCGGAAGAATCAAGGTGTTCGTTTTGAACGAAAGTTCAATGCCAACGGAGTTGAGTGGCAAGAAGATCAATACCCCAGGACGAAGTTTGTTCCTTAACAAGATAAGTATGATCCCACTTCTTTCAACGGGACACAAGCTCAAGATGATCTTCCACCACTAGACCACAAGCAAAAAGGCAAGGACAAGCTTCAAGAGGAAATTGATGCATTTGAAGAAGCTCCTAAGGCCTTGGTCAAATGGGTTCCCAAGACTACTTCAAGTTCCACTTCATCAAGTACAACTACAACTCCGAGGATTCCCATCAAGATGGTGTGGATCCAGAAGAAGAAGAACTAGAGAGTTCCTGAGGGTGACTCTGCCAACATATTTCACTCTTATCATCTTGGCAAGAACAAGTGCAATCAACTTCCACATCTTGCACTAGTTCAAGGATTCACAAACCCTCTTGTTGGTAAGACAAGGGACAAGGTAACCTAAAAGCTTTCATAGATATCATCTTGTGTGTGCATCACTCTATGTCTATGGATATCCTTGTTTGTTCCTTGTGGGACTAACCCATGTAGGTATTGAAAGTGCAACTCACTCCAATGGATAGCTCCAAATGATCTACATCAACATTGAGCATCCACATCTTCAACATCTACATGAAGTCATCGTCGACAAAACCCAAGGTTAGTTCATCCCTCTTAAGGGGGATCTCACATCTAGGGGGAGCTTTACTCAAAAAATTGAGCTAAAGCAACTCTAATGATGTGAACACAACAATGCTTTATGTAAAAGTGGTAACCCCACTTGCGCTTAAACGATGAGTATGACCTATGATCAAATGTTCTCATTTGACTCCTAAGTCAATATACTCATATATAGATGACCTAGTCATCGCAAATTGCTTGATAGATGCTAGAATTGGTTGTGCATGCTTTGCCACATATTACTATTGCCATTCTATTGTGTGAGCATGTTGGTTGCATATTTCACTTATTCAAGGATGTCCACTTGTTGTTTTGATTGATTGGTTTCTTTTCTTTGGCCAAGTGGATGGACAAGAATGCCTAAGAACCTTATCTAGCTATCTATGCTCTTCTCGTCTCAAACTCTATTCATGCTACATCACAAAATTTGATCAAGTCAGATTCGAACCACTCTGTGTGAGGAGCACTCGGAGTCCCCGATTCGTCATAGACTTAAACTTCCAAAACTTCTTTGTGTATTTCGGTCTGACCGATTCCTCCATTTCGGTCATACCGAGATCACTGAGTCGATCTAGGTTTTCAATCTTGGTGCAACCGATTTGAACTTTTTGGTCACACCGAGTTGCTGTAACTGTCAACAGTTATGCATCTCGGTGCCACCGAGTTGTTCCACTTGGTCACACCGACAGGGTCGGGCTATATATACTCACGGGCAAAATTTTGGAAATTTCTCCGAAACCTCTTCGCCCGCGCATAGCTCGCTCTACCTCCTGGGTCTCCGGATCGTCCTCCTCATCGCCAGCCACCTCCTGTCGCTGGTCTCCGCCGCCGTCAACGGAATTCTCCTCCGTCGTTGCCGCCGTAGCGAGTTCATTGCCGAACTAGGGTATGTACTCGATCACAGTGCTATCCCCGTCTGATTCCTAGCACATTGTGTTTATTATGATTCTTGCCATGATTGAAACACCTCTATCCAGTCAAAACACTCCGTAGATTAGAGTTGAATCAAAAATTTAGGGTTAGGTTTCCGCCGAAACCATCTCGGACCCACCGGGTTGCAGAACTCGGTTCCACCGATTCGTCCAAGGCCATTGCACATGTGGTTCTCGGTTTGACCGAGAATTGCAAATCGGTGTGACCGAGTTCAGGACGTTGTGAAACCCTAGCAGTCTCGGTGCCATCGAACTGTGACTCGGTCTGACCGAGTTCACTAGTTTTGGTTCCATCAGCTGCTTCGGTATCACCGAGTTTGCAGACCGGTTGATCCGAAATGCTTTCTGTGGAAAACTAAAACTAAGTTTTTGACTCATTCTTTTGCAAAAATCTCTGTATTTTGTGATGCTCATCCACTCTATCTCATCTACAATCTATTCACAGGGTCTGCAGTTAGTGTTTGCAACATGTCTGACCAAAGTGACAGCCAGAACAAGTCAGAGGAGCAGGTTCACTTGAGTGAGGGCACTAGTCCCTCTAGCAGCTCAGATGAGGGTAGCAGAAGCACCCCAAGCAACTTGCCAAAGGCTGCCACTAGAGCAAGCAAGAAAAGGACTTCAGAGTCTGAAGATGAAGATTATGTGGCAGAGGAAGAGGAAGCCACTTCAAAGAAGAAAGTGCTCAAGAAGGAATATGGCTCAGCTGCAGCAATAAAGCCAGGACTGAAGATCAAAAGGACAACAGGGAGACAACCCATGTCTAAAGCCAGAGCCTCCTCTCAAGCATCTTTGGAATCTCAACCCAAAGAGGCGGCTGCAAATGAGAAAAAGGAAAGGAAGAGGGGCAGATGGTGCAAGAAGGTTGATCCAATGGCTGAATTTGAGAAGCACTCCTCTGAACAAGAAGAGGAAGAGGTTGCTACACCAGCACCTAAGGCACAAAAGCTGATGGGTGATGCTATAAGGACAGGGGCTACATCTTCAAAGCCCAAAGAAGCACCCAAAGCTGCCTCCAAGCCCAAGAGTGCACCTAAGAGGAATACCAGGAACATATCTGCTGCTGAGAAGAACAAGGCCCCAGTGCCTGAAGTTGCTGTTGATGAAGAAGATGAAGAGCATGTTCTGAGAAAGCTCAAAGCCAAGAATCCAGACCACAATGATGCTCATCCTGTGACTGAGAACATGAAGCTCAGAAGAGACTCAGGGCTGAGGAAATGGAGAGAGACAGATCCATATGCTGCAAGAAGAAGGACTGCTGTTGATTACAGGTTCCACACAAAGGAACAACAAGACTTCTATGAGACAGTGCTGCTGGACAAGAAACCCATAGTGTGTGATATGAGATGGGTCGACTGGACCTACATGAAGGAAAATAAAGAACACTATCCTAGAGTGTATGGCAACTTCAATGCTTGTGGAGTTGCAGACTTTGTTGGGCAGAAGCTCACAAAGTGGAATGAGGAGCTCATAATGCAATTCTACTCCACAACACATTTCTATCCAGATGGCAGGATAGTTTGGATGTCTGAGGGTACAAGGTACCACTCAACTATTGAGGAATGGGCCAATCCGATCAATGCCCCAAAGGAAGAAGAACATGACTTGGATGTCTATGCCAAGAAGAAGATGGATCACAATTCCATGTCAAACATGTATAAGGAGATCCCAGACAAAGCACTTGAGACTTTCAAGTTTGGATCAGTCCATTTTCTTCTGTCAGGGCTGCCTACAATCAACTGGATCCTAAGGCATACTCTTCTGCCCAAGTCAGGTGACCACAACATGATCAGAGGGCATGCAATTAACTTGCTACACATATTTGATGTGCCACAGAAATTCAAAGTCACGAGCCTCATTCTTGAGACTATCAAGAGGACAGCAGCTGATCAGAAGAGAAGTTGTGGATATGCCCCACATATTCAGGAGTTGATTAACTCAAAGATGGGCACAGGCACATACTTGCTGGATAAGGAACACTTGCCCATCCATCCAGATTTTGAGGACAATCAAGTTGTAATGAATGAGAATGAACCATCATCAGTACAAGCTCAAGCAAAGAAGGAGAAGGCAAAGATGGAGAAAGCTGCCAAGATGCCAACTCAAGAGGAGGCATCTGAGTACTTTCTGAAGAGCAAGCAGGAGCAGCTCGGTTATCTGATAGCATCAACTCTGAGGATTGAGAAAGGACTGGCCACCCTGACTTGAAACCAAGAGAGCTTGGAAAGAATCATGGAACAAAAGTTCTATGACTTAGATGTGAAAGTAACTGAGATTCAGTCTTTTGTGGAGCAGTTACAGGATGACATGCAGGAGAGGAAGGGCAGAACAACCACTGATGCATTTGCCAGAGTGCCTCGAGCTCAGCGATCATCTGCAGTGCCAGTTTCTGACACCAGAGCCACTACATCTGCACCAGGTACAACTTCAGTGCCACCAGCTCCAGCTCCATCTACTTCCACTGAAGCCTTTGTCCTTGGCGTCATCCGGACTCCACCACCTGAAGACCAAGCCCGAGAGTCGTTTAGTGCTATGCATTTTCTATGAACTTTTTGGTAACTTGTTGCCAAAGGGGGAGAAAAATGTATAGATCATAGGCTTCGAGAGAGAGAGTCTGTTGCTTTTGTTCTCTCTTGTCTTCGTGGTTGATACTTTGTTTGCTTTTGATTGCTTGAGATACTATGCTTATTTGTGAGACATTGATGATCATGTGGTTGATCATAAGCTACACTTATGTTTGTTGGATGATACTATCATTTTTATCTCTGTTTGATCATTCACTTTGCTTGGTGATGAGTGCATGTATTCAATTCTTATCATTTTGAGCGCTCCACCAAGATGTATGTGACATGGAAGAGTAACCCATGATCCTAACTCATTGTGCATTTGCATTCCAAAGCAAATCTTAAGATATGCACAAATTTAGGGGGAGCTCTTGCTTTTCACATACTTCTCAAAGCGATAATATCTTTCACTCTTATTATCATTTGTCGAAGCTTTGATCTATATGTTGTCATCAATTACCAAAATGGGGGAGATTGAAAGTGCAACTATCCCTTGGTGGTTTTGGTAATTCCTACAACATATAGCTCATTGAGCTAACATTATTCCAAGGGTAATATTTCAGGAAAAGCTCAATGAATGGCATGGCATGGATGAGGAAAGTGGATCCCTCAAAATTCTAAGGACAAAAAGAATTGGCTCAAGCTTCAAGATCAAGACTCTACATTTTATACTTTAGTGATCCAAGATCACATTGAGTCCATAGGAAAAGCCAATACTATCAAGGAGGGATGAGGTGTTGCTTAATGAGTTTTTTGCTCCAAAACCCTCAACTACTTTCCCACATCCACATTTGACCCAAACCAAAAGTCAAACTCGGCCCCACCGATTCTTTCTATCCGGAGCCACCGAGTTTCAGATGTCATAGCCACTGCCACAAACCCTAGGCAAATCGGTCTCATCGATAGGGATCTCGGTCTCACCTAAATGGGGTTGCAATCTCTCTGTTTCCCTTCGTAACGTTTCGGTCTAACCGAAGTGAGCGATCGGTCCCACCGAGATTGCAATGTAAACTCTCTATTTCCCTTTCGTAACATTTCGGTCTCACCGAAAAGAGCGAACCGGTCCCACCGAGTTTACCTGACCAACTCTCTGGTTAGCTTATTACCAAAATTGGTCCCACCGAATTTGTGTAATCGGTCACACCGAGATTACGTTATGCCTGAACCCTAACCATACCGGTCCTACCGAGTTGCATCTCAGTCTCACCGAAAATCCTAACGGTCACTAGGTTTGCTGAATCGGTCCGACCGAGTTTAACCATTCGGTCCCACCGAGTTTGGCAAACTGTGTGTAATGGTTAGATTTTGTGTGAAGGCTATATATACCCATCCACCCACTCTTCATTCGTGGAGAAAGCCATCAGAACACATCTACACTTCCAATACTCATGTTCTGAGAGAGAACCACCTACACTTGTGTTGAGCTCAAGATATTCCATTCCTACCATATGAATCTTGATCTCTAGCCTTCCCAAGTTGCTTTCCACACAAATCTTCTTTCCACCAAATCCAAATCCCGTGAGAGAGAGTTGAGTGTTGGGGAGACTATCATTTGAAGCACAAGAGCAAGGAGTTCATCATCAACACACCATTTGTTACTTCTTGGAGAGTGGTGTCTCCTAGATTGGCTAGGTGTCACTTGGGAGCCTCCGACAAGATTGTGGAGTTGAACCAAGGAGTTTGTAAGGGCAAGGAGATTGCCTACTTCGTGAAGATCTACCGCTAGTGAGGAAAGTCCTTCGTGGGCGACGACCATGATGGAATAGACAAGGTTGCTTCTTCGTGGACCCTTCGTGGCTGGAGCCCTCCGTGGACTCGCGCAACCGTTACCCTCTGTGGGTTGAGGTCTCCATCAACGTGGATGTACGATAGCACCACCTATCGGAACCACGACAAAAACATCCGTGTCTCCAATTGCGTTTGAATCCTCCAAACCCTTCCCTTTACATTCTTGCAAGTTGCATGCTTTACTTTCCGCTGCTCATATACTCTTTTGCATGCTTGCTTGAATTTTGTGGAGATTGCTTGACTTGTGCCAAGATAGCTAAAATGTGCCAAGAACTAAAATTGGGAAAAGGCTAGATTTTTATATGGTCAAGTAGTCTAATCACCCCCCTCTAGACATACTTTCGATCCTACAGCCAGCCTCTGCCGTTACTGCCTCCTGCATTGATAGCAATCCTTATGTCGAACACCGTGATGAGATAGTAATCGTCGTAGCCGCGTCGCTTTGTCGGCGGGTCTACAATTGCTATCTTCTTCAAACTCATGTAGGCATCATCATACGTATTCTTGCCCAGCCAGTCCGGAAGGCCGATCCCAATGGTGGAGAAGGGGTCTACCGGAACGGTCGCACTGCTGTGGATGTTGTGCAAAATCATGGTGGTATCCGGTCGGAGGTATGCAAGCCAATCTTCATTGGCACCGACCCAGGCCTATATATAAGACGGTGGGCAGCGGAGAAATTACGGGATGGAAATGGAATAACTAAGTACTACATGATCAAACTCCATTACTGACCTGCTCATCGGATAAAATCTGACTACCTCTCAACATCGTCAACTCTAGCGGAGTCAACGTGCAACCATGGCCAGGGAGCGGTGGACTGTTCAAAGAATTGTCCCATAGAAGAACCTTCTCCTCGAGGACGCATGGAAGACCAACAAGCATGGCCTTTTCCCAAGCCTGTTTAAGTAGCGTCTTGAAAAAGTTGGTGCAGGAAGCACCGAGTCAGCGTGCGATTTCTCCCAGAGAATCATCGTCCAAGGTCTCCCAGTCCCGACGAGAAGGAGAACCGCCTGGCGAATCCATGGGAGCAGCGACGAACTGCCTTCTCTTCGGGGGGAGGAGAACTGGCGAGGAGGAGATAAGAGCGTAGTAACCGCAGGGCCTCGTCCCTTCCAACTATAGATCGTTCCTCAGCGAAGGGGTGAGGCTATTATTTACTACTCTAAATAATAGCGCTAGTAAATAATAGCACTAGTAAGAAATTTTTGGCACTAGGTAGTAGTTTTTGGTACCATGGAGTACTAGTACTAGCATTATGGAACGTTATGGGATTGCATTATACTGTAAATAATAGCACTAGTAAGAAATTTTTGGCACTAGGTAGTAGTTTTTGGCGTGGATTAAGAAATTTTTGGTATGTTTTTGCCATTTTTTGTACATGCCAACTAGTGTCAAAAAACATCGTACATTATGTGACGGAGGAGTACGTACTCGTACTGTAGCAGTACTAGTGCTACTTTTCTCAACTAGTAGTGCGATGTACTGTACTTCTAGTCTAGTCTTGTATAGTGCACCAGTTTTGAACTCTTGAATCTCAGGGCCAAGGAGCTACAGTTGGAAGTGGAGGGTACTACTGTTCTCTAGAACCATCGCTATACTATCAATGCAGGGGAAGTACACCTGCGTAGTGGCCTAGTGGGTACTCTCGGTGCTCTATTCAGCCGCTCCTCTCATGTAGCTGGCCTACTCAGCCGCTTCTCTCACGCACACACTAGCAGCCTGTTTATTAGCGACGGTTACTGCGGGGGCAGAACATTTGAGTTATTTGATACAGCGAGACTAGGCTTTTCGCTTCCATTTGTGGAGGTGTAATGAATCTCGTCGAACTTTGTTAGTAGTTCCTTCTTTATGAATGAGATGAAGCAAAGCTTTTGCCTCCGTTTAAAAAAACACGTAAGAGGAATTTCTTTTATAGTAGAGCCGATAATGGAGTGAAGTCCATGCATGCAACGCCACAAGCTACAGAGTAGTAGTAGAGCACTTTACGTACAGAGCCATATTGCACAGTTCCCAATGCCCCGCCAGGCTTTTCCGGCTCCTCGGGCTTAATTGGGAGGCGCTAGTTTAAATATGCTACTAGCTGGAAGCTGCAAGCGAGGTGCGGCTAGGGCGAGCACGCGAGCCACGGGATGTTGGGAAGGAAAACCCGTTCACGTGGCTAGGCTGTCTAGTGCACCCAGATTGTGGGCCTGCACGTCCGTTTGACTTCAAAACTCAAACTACCGTGTAAAATATTGGCTGGCAGCCAAGTGTAGTAGTATACTATTTTAAAAAAAGGCCACCGTGCGTTCGGCCGGGATCGAACCCACAAAACGAGGTATACACTCCCGCGACCACTAGTAGTACTCGTTGGAGTACAACGCAACCTAGAATTGCCTATTGTCGCTAGTAGTACGTACATTGTTCCTTACAAGAAACCCCTAAGAGCATGGTTAATAGTATAGCCAGCTGCTGGCTATAAGCCAGTGCCATGTCATCTACAACCCATCTTATAGCCAACATGTAGTAGTAGTTTATTTCTTATAGCCCGCTGACTCAGCTCTATTGTACTTGCTCTAATAATGCAAGAAACCACTAAAATGCCAAGAAACTACTACCACTTGCATACGTGGTAGACTTAAGATAAGACTACCTTATCAACCATTGTACATGCTCTTACCAACAAAAATCCTCGAGTGACCTCCTACCTCCGGCCCGTCCACCTAGTCATCCTCAGCCATGGGACGCAGGTACCGCCGCTGGCAGAAGGCAAGGTCAAAACCGCCGGCAGTGCGGAGCCCATGTTGCGGCAGCCCGGATGCCAGCTCTGTCCAGCGCTCGCGGCCGCTAGCTAGCCAAGATAGCTCCGTCCAGCTGCTTGTCTGCAAGGTTTGCTAGCTAGATTGGCACGGCAGCGCGGCGGCTTGCTCGCACGCGCCGCGCTAAGGCCAGCCATCTGGCTCGAGCGAAGGCCAGCACGGCGGCTTGCTCGCTTGTGAGTCACGCTCGGGCCAACCTGCCAACCCGTGCAGAGGCCAGCGCGGCGTCCGGCCCGTCCGGCGGAGCGGCGGCCAACTCGCTCATCACCGGCGCCACCGACGAACACGCATCAGTACTGTTTGAAGTAATGTTCAGGAAAAATAATGATTTGAGGGGGAATAACAGGATATAAGGTCAGATGTGGGTCGCTCGTGTCAACGGTCAAACAAAATGTGTTGGTTTAAGCTGCCTCGTCAGCACGGACATGTGGGCCAACCCTGTCATAAATGGGTTTAAACGAACCTAATCGGTAGGAGTACTAGGTAGTTTTTGGCGTGGACTAAGAAATTTTGGGTATGTCTTTGCTATTTTTTGTATAATAGATTCCTCCTAGGGCTGGTTGAAAGTGGTAGTTTTTTGTTAAATACTCTACATATTGTAAGTAGGAGTGAAAGTTAAGCTTTGGAAGCCAATAAGCAAGGCTAGTTACATAGTGCATATGTGTACATGATTGAAAGTAAATATCAACCATGAGTGACTAATATCTTGATGGAAAACTCGAAACTACGGAATACTAGGAAAAGAAATGCATGGTTGGAAATACTAGAAATGTTCATGTCTATTGCAACGAATCATAATTAGAATAATACTTATTCACAAACTTGGTACAAAACACTCTAATTTTGATATACATATGTCACTAGAGATATATTATGTTTCAATTAGAATATATTCCTTGGGCTGTTTTGGTGAGGTCAGGGAGGGATGTGGTTGGTTTTAAGATACTAATTATGGGTTTTTATGCAAATTGGTAGACAAGTGGGATGTTGGTGAGAAAAAGCAACAACTTACCTCACAATCGTTAGATGTAGATCTAATGGTCAGAAACGACGGATGGCAGACACACCAGCATCACCAACTTAGTCTTGTGTAGGAGTACTAGCAAGATCTGTGCATTGCACGGAACATCAAGATGCATTTTTTTATGAAACACTTGTTGTGATTGCCCCTTGTGGGAGTAATCCCATGTGTAAAAACTAATGATATCTCGAGAAATATGAGATAAGGTGAAGAGGAGTGGGGTGTGGTGGTGGTTGGTGGTCGGACTGAGCGGAGGCATGGGGATTGACGATGCCGGCAGCGGCCACCAGACCAGTTTGTTCCGGAGGCTTCCTTTCTTAATTGCTCAACAATGAGGTTTGTTGGAGATAAGGATGAACGATGGAAGGCCTTGTCTGCAAATGCGTAGAGGGGTGCGGGTATCTTTTAGTTTAATTTCCATCCATCAGATATAGATCGGACGGTCTATATTGCAAGATGGCACACGTACCATCATCACCAACTCGGTTTTTTATAAGAGAAGAAATATAAGTATGGATATACAAACATATTATCGATACTTGCTTCCGTAAACTAGCATCAACATTCTATTCATCGCCTCGGCATGTGGGGCCTTAGCACAATGACTTCTCGATTGTGTAAAACGAAGATTTTCCCGTCGCCGACAAGGAGGGGGTGATGGCGGCGCGCTTTTTGGCTTGCTCTAGTCCTAGTAGTCATACTAGGTGGTCTAAGCACGTGTAGATTTATTCTTTTTCACGTCTCGTGTTCGCCGTACTGCCACGACTGTTCATGAATAGACGGTAAGTTATTCATGGGGTAACCCTTGTTGAGCGTGTTTGCGAGAGAGAGAGAGAGAGAGAGAGAGAGAGAGAGAGTGTGCATGTGTGATATGTTAGAGACTGAGGCAATGATAACAGATTCTTTGTGTCTATGTGTGTGGAGGATAGAGATAGACATGTACATGGGGATTTGTGTTGTGTAACGTGGAGACACGTATACATAATTAGAGAGTGAGTGTGTGAGATACACATGCGGACATGAGGAGAGATGAGGATCCAGGTAAATGGGTGTTTGTGCGTGTTTGTGTGTGTTTGTGCACACGTTTGTGTGTGAGAGGGAGAGAGTGTATGTGGAGTAGAGAGACCACTGATGATGTAAACCTAGTATAAGGGAAGGGGGAAGGTGTGACATGTGTAGTAGCGAGATAGCACGGGTGCGGGCGGGGGGAGCAGACTATTTGGAAGAGAAATCGAGTGTGTGTGGGAGAGGGGTGTGAGAGCGAGAGAAAGAGAGAGCTAGCGACGGAGAGAGAGAGAGAGAGAGAGAGAGAGAGAGAGAGAGAGAGAGAGAGAGAGAGGGGGGGGGAAGAGAGGGGGCGAGAGGGGTCGTTTGTGTCCATAAATGGCGTATAGATAGGGAGACAATGTTGATGTTGTTCGAAATTGGCCTATGAACGGAGACGCAAGGGAAGCGAGTCATCGTGTGTGTGATAGGGATTTCATGAGAGATCTAGAATAGATGGTGTAGAGAACAATGTGTGAAATCGAGAAAGATTATACATCAGGGAGCTATGCAAATAGTCACGACATATATGTATACAGGGAAGGAGCTGGGGCGGGTCCGCATGTGGGAGAGATAGAAAGTGATAGAGACCTATGTTGGGGTCCGGACTTTACAAGAGAGAGGGGTGTTAATGTGCTCATGTGTTGGTGTTTGGGGGAGAGAACGACTTCTCTGTTTGTGTGTGTGGTGGTGGTGGAGAGGGGGTTGACTTCAGATAAAGAGTGAGGTGTCTATATTTGAGGGACTTTAGCGTAATTGAGATATTGTGCACTCATGGTTGATCAATTTGTTTCACAGTTTGTACTATGTGATAACGATACTTTTGAACATGCGTGATATACCTTGATGTACCAGAATTACAAACCTAAGATTGGAATTTTGGAATTCGACTCCATCATTAGCTTTTGTAATTCATTTAAATGGAGGTACAATTTTTAAGCCAGGATTTCGTGATTTCAAATTCATATATCAAACCTAGAGATATACACATACGGGCATGTTAAAACTTTATAATCATCCACTTTATTCATACACATACACATTTTTGCTTTTGTCATCATATTTAGGATAAACACATTTGAAATTTCATTTGAATTGGACCGTATGATGGTATTTGCTTGTAGTAGCTCAATGATCCATATTTGAATTGAATGGACAATCTAAGTTTCGAGTTGGAGACATTGATTTTCAAAACTTGCACATTTTTTTGCGTGCAAATCAAACAAATTGTCGGCCATGATATCATAGTCGGCCGTACGAGAGTAGAATACTTATAATTTTAGGCGCCAAAAGCTTTCAAACTTCCCGCTCACATCGAAATATCACGCGCCCGAAAGTTTAGCCCTGCGATATTCCTGTTTTACCCCTGCCACATGAACGGAAATGGGCTGCTTTGGTAACTCCATTGTTTCCCCCTCTTTGCCCCCAACATTCTTCCCCAGAGCCCCTCCCCTTCCCCTCCCCGACCCCCCCAACCACGGCAAGCCGCCGAATCTAGTCCATCGCCGTAGCGGTGGACCTCGCACCCCGCCGGATCTACCTTCCGCACCTTGGAACCCCCAACTGCCAACTCACCACTTCACCGAAGCCGCTTCAGCGACTGGCTTGTCCACCGCTCCAGATCTCCTTGACCGCCATCATGGTCCACCGCACCGGATCTGCTTAACCGGTGCCCTCGTCCACCACAGCGTAGGCCCTTCACTGACTCCCTCGTCCGCCCCTTCACTGGCCCTTCATACAAGCCCTCGTCCGCCGCAACAAATCCGCCTCACCGAAAGCACTATACAACGCGCCCGCCAAAGCCTTCGTCCACTGCACCGGACCCGCTCCACGGACGCCATATTCAACTCCACCGGCCCTGCTTTACCAACGCCGCAGCCTCATCAGGTTATTTCGATTTGTACTCCTTCGGTTTTTCTCTTTATCGTGCAACTGTTCACTTACCACAGATGAGCTTTCTTGTATGTCGACAGGCGCCGCAACCATAGCACCGGAGCCGCTTCAGCGACGGCGACAGCCGGCCCAAACTCAACTGCAACACGAGCACCATCGACGATCCTTAGCTATCAAGTATGACAACGATACCCATACGTCGCTGAGAATCAAGTACTATTATCCAACGGCCGGCACCTATGTTCACTTTCCTAGCATAAGCACCGCACCTTTGAATTTCTTCAGGGCATCATTCAGTTTTTCATGAGACGCGTTATTCTGCTTACACCTGTAGGGCCATACTTCTGGCAGTGAACATGTTACATGTGCTAAATTACATACCAGTGCACATATAGTTAATATGCTTTAGTTTTGTTCTGATGCCACCTGTTGGTTCCATCAGACTGCTTAATGTTCTCTATGCTTAATTACACATCAGCAAACTAGCATGTGGTTCCGCTGCTTTTTGTTCGTTTTACCCTACATTTTCTAATGCTAGCTATTACATCACTGCTCCGAGCCTCTGTTCATTACTTGTTTGTGTGTTCTTGATCTTCCCAAGTTGCATGACTAATTTGATGCTTCTATTAATTATGGAGCTGCCAACCCCATCAAGCAAAATATTTGTTCTTTTGGGGCCGGCACCTCGAACAAGCATAAAAATAGAGGGAAGCAGATATACTCCCTCCGATTCTATTTACTCTGCGCATAACTCTTGACCCGCATACCAAGGAGGGCACTGGTTTAATTTTTTGGACTAATTTGCCAATTAATTAGGGCAGAGGCGGATGGGGCGGGGCACAAAAGGAAACCAGTGCTAGGAATCGGCAACGCGCAGACTAATACGAGAAAACTGAGAAAAAGTTATAAGCAAAGTAAAAAGAATCGGAGGGAGTATTGTCGTGTATGCACACACCCTTCTTTCATTAGTTTAGATGAACCATTGATGATCAATTCGGACCAGTGCATGCGATTAAAATTAATTTTACCTAAATAGATGGTGCAGAATAAACTACAACAACTAGATTTGCAACCACGGGATGCTGACGATATCTTCAACGAACATTGCAACAGCAGCTAGGCTTCACAGCAACATATGGTAAGCCAGTGTGTTTTAGTACATGTGAAATGTAATGCGAGTGGGCTACTTTCTTGGCTTGTGCCCTCAACGTGTAATCCTACCGAATTACAAATAGTTCAGTTGTCTGCTTTGCTGTATTGCTTGCTTCGAATGCTTATTTGTTGTTACGCTATACCTGAGTTGGCCAATATGTCAGCAGTGCCTGCTGTACTATCGTTAAGAAATGCATGCCTATTTCATTTGAGTCCTTAACTTTTCCTCTCAACTTCATCACAAGACTGTCTTCATAGTTTATATGAGGCCACACTGTTAAGTGCTTTCTCAGATTATTTCAACTGCTTAGATGCCTTGGCAACTTAAATATAGCGGTTGTACACTCCCTTTCAACTAGGGATGTCAACTGGGTCTGGTTTAATCCCGATTAAAGTCCACTAGTGGTATGATTGTTCAAAAGAGTTTTTGTTTTTTGAGGAAAATGAACTAGGGAGGTAGCAAAAACTAACTAGATGGGACTGGCGGATTTCGTTTATTTTCCACTTACATACATAGTTTCATCTTACCATTTTAATTTCTTTTCGGCTAATGCTGCTTCGAACCATTTAAATATAGTTTGCCATGCTCGGCAGTAATTCGTCCGTCGTTTACCATGTAAGCTTACTGCCTGGATCATATGATAACTATCTCTTACTGATGTCCAGCGAAAACCTTTCAGGATGCCGTTCACACTAGGACACAATGTACAACCCCA
Source organism: Aegilops umbellulata (assembly GCA_032464435.1). Classification (NCBI taxonomy): domain Eukaryota; kingdom Viridiplantae; phylum Streptophyta; class Magnoliopsida; order Poales; family Poaceae; genus Aegilops; species Aegilops umbellulata. The sequence continues at coordinate 326,248,358 of CP136056.1, read as the reverse complement.
GGATCTATTTGTGGAAGCAGTGCGCCATCCATGTTACCATATGGTAGCAGTTCAGAGGCAACACCGCCGGAGAACAGTCTGAGCACAGATATTATAGTGCTTGAGGCTCTACTAGATGCAGAAAGAGATGGTGTGGCTGCCATGAATGAGGTAATCTTTATCTTGAGGCTGGAAATTACGGAATTAGCTGCACGCATTATGCAAGCAACCCAAGAATTAGAGGAAGTAAGAATGTTACATTTGAAGACGGAGGAGGTCCTGCTGTTTCTACTATCTGAAGCCCAAGATAATCCCGGTTCTTCTTTAGATACCAGTTGAAATTTTCATTAGATTATTGTACTTGCATGTTGTGTCATGTCTCTGAATGGATTATGTTGCAAGACCCCCTATGTTGTCCATGTGTTGTAATGATCCGAATTTTTTAGGCGAGGTAATCCTCAGTACTTGTATGATTGACATAAGGTGAACTGTTTTTCATGTGAGCATATTGTATTGGATGAAATAATTGTTTGACTCAGAGTGTATCCAACCTACTGAATTAGAAGATCACGGCATTTCTAAATCATAATCATATATAAAGGTGGAATAAATCTTTGTTGTGGTTTTGAAGAAATAAATAACAAAACGTATAATTATCTATGGATATTCGTAATCGAATATAAACTAGATTTGAATTTAGTTTGCCAGGTCCCAGGGCAAACGTGAATGCTAATTCTCCCAAGTTTTGAACGAAGCGGCTAAACACCCACTATAATTTGTGGGCTGCCCGAAGCAAGTGTTTGCGAGATGGAAATTACTGTCTACCCCTGACAGTTGACATCCTTATCGACAAGATTTACACTGCTGTCGATAGGGGTAGACTAGTAACTTCAATCAGACGTGACACGACGGCCTCTGAGCCCATTCAGACAGGTGGGCACCAAACGTGGGCGGCAAAACACATTTGATTCAAGCTCGTCCGAAAGACATGTGTCTCTTCCTCCATTTCCCCATTCATACACGGTGGGCGGCAAAACAAACTCTCCTAGTCCGAAATCGATGTAGGCTTATATTTTAAATAGGGGCAGATGTGTAACTTCCATCAGACGTGACACAACCGCCCTACCTGTCAGCCCCGTTCATACACCGTGGGCGCCAACCGTGGGGGGCAAAACACCCTGTCCTCGCCCAAAATCGATGTAGGCTAATATTTTAAATAGGGGCAGATGTGTAACTTCCATCAGACGTGACACAACCGCCCTACCTGTCAGCCCCGTTCATACACCGTGAGCGCCAACCGTGGGCGGCAAAACACCCTCTCCTCGCCCGAAATAGTTACCGGCAAATATTTGGGAGATGCGAGATTACCGTCCTATCCCCAACCGACGCGATGTCCGAAATTTTAAATGGGGGATAAGTTCGTAACTTTCCCCCATTTCAGAGAAGCGCGTCCCAAAGTTTGAGATCGCCCTCCCCTCCATTTCATCATTCATACACCGTCGGCGGCACGACAACCTCCGCACTGCGGCCAGCCTCCTCCGTCCGCCACCCCATCCTCCACCTTGCCGGAGCCGCTACCCCTACCCCGTTGTCCACTGCAAGAGATGGACGTCTCTCATCCACGGCGCTGGACCAGGATCCTTTCATCACCTCCTCTCGCTTCATCGGCGCTGTCGTCCACCTTGCCGTTGCCGCTCCTACGACCGCCTCGTCCACGGCAACAGGATATATCCCCCGACCCGGCCGTCTGCCGTCTAAAGTCTTCTTCCCCACCACCGACAGCCATCGCACCCGCAACACCCTCAACGTATCAGCATAGGCCTACACGGCGTTGCAAGAGAGGTGGTACTCTTCCATATGTGCTTAAGTTATTGTTCTCACCCGGAAAATAGATCGTAATTTGTTTACTGTACTTTTCTTGTCCGTACCAAATCGTAGTGGCTAGTTGAAAGCAAACATTGGTTGCGAAGTAGCTTTGTCCGATTTGCACCTTCAGATCCGCCATGGCACGGGCACTATACTCGTAAAGCTTATGGTTTCCCCCCTTTATATTCACTACCATCATCGTAGGTGCTTCGTGTCATGCTAGCACTGCTCCTCAAGACCTCAACCCAAAGCTTACGTGTTGAAATACGAATCTGATATGATGCTCATATCACTAAAACAGAGAACGTTTAATTGGTCACATAATGTTCCTATATTTATTTCGAAAAGCATGTGCGCCACCCACTGGTCTAGCTAGTTCCACTTTCCTGATTTTTGTCTTGATGCTTAGGGTTTTCCCCTTTTATCTACTCTACTATGATCTGCGTAGGTGCTTTCTGTCATACTAGCATTACTCCACCCTTCAAGCTAAACGACACAACACTCAGAATTCGAAAGCTTAGTTGTTCAAATATGATTGTGATATGATACTGATATTAGTTAACCGACACATTTAATTACTTAGCTAAAGGTCCCACTTGAGTTTCCAAATGCATGTCGCGACATATAGAGAGACAGCATAATTGCATTTCTTTGTCACTTGTTGACCGTACTTTCCTGTCCATACCAAATCTTAGTTGTTATTTCAAAGCAAACATCGGTTGCTAACTACCCTTTGCGCGGTTTGCAGCTTCAGATCTGCCATCCCACTGCCACGGTCAACATTGTACTCATCATGCTTATGTTTTCCCCATTTTATGATGACCACAATCAGCCTACGTGGTTCGTGTCGTAATAGCACTGCTCCACCCATCGAGCTAAACAAGCTTAGTTGTACAAATTCATATATGATATTATTGCTGATATTAGTAAAACTGAGAGATGTTTAATTGGTTAGCTAAATGTTCCTACTTTAGTTTCGAAATGCATGTGAGCCACATATGGAGAGACCTGAAAGAATAGTATTTCTCTGTGCGCTCTGGTTCATCATGGGTGGCCAACCGACATTGTACTAAAAGACTTGTAATATCTTCAATCTGCTTGCTCTTCTGCTCTTCTTTAAGATGATGCTCTTCTCTTGCGGTCGACTGGTCAGGTCGAGTTGTTCTCCCTTAGTATATTTTGAATCTGTCAGGTCAGGTCGACTTGTTCTTCTTTACTATATGTTGAAGCTATCATCTGTGAAGTGTCATCACTTCTGGAGCTCTCATATTTTGAGTAGTAGGCCACATTATATAAATGCACACAACAAATTACAACATGCATGGCATCTTTTAAAATAATTGCAGAGATAGCACAAAGGGGTTCACAGGGAGGCAGTATTGGATTAGAATCAGTTCTGCATTACAAAGAATATCTCACTTGTTTTTATGCTTTCATGCATGTCAGATATTGAACATTATCAAAATGAATATGAGAATGGGCGCACGAGAGGAATATTGCGGAACGATCCACTGCCTAACAAACTTGGCATGGTGGAGGATGGCATATCTTATTCACCCATCAAGGTGCTTGCTCTAACTTTGCAAAGTTGTATTGGTCGCACATATTTTGCTTCTGACCTCTTGCATTACTTCTACTTTGTTACACCATTTGCTTAGTTTAAGCATCATATATGAGTATATGCCATACCTATCCATTTTCTGTACCTATTCCATGTGTCGTCACACTATGTTTTTTCAGTCAAATGTTGTTCTTTTGTAATAGATGTCCAAAAGGAAGAGGGTGAGTGTAGATCCTCAAGGAGTACAAACTAGGTATTTGTAAAAGGTAGTGATACCTGTTAAATCAGATAGACCAGCAGCCACAGAAAACACAAGCCCAACTGTACCACACTTTACCCCTACTCCAGTGGCCAAACCCCTATTAGAACTGCTGGGAGCCCAGCGTCAGGTACTGTCTATGATATCAATTCAAAATTTAAACTCCAAAATTTCTGCTTGTGCCTTACCTTCTCTCTTGTATGAAAACTAATTTCAGATGAATCTCCTTGCTCAAAGGATCATACGATCTCAAAACAATAATGGGCTCTGCATTGCTCTTGTCATTGCCTCTCTCCCTTTTGCCTTGTAACGCTGTACTTAATTAATTTCTATTTGATTATGTATCATCAGTCTGCACCTGAGCTTCATTATCCTCTGTTTCTTCCAATATTATTTGATCTATATTTACTCTTCGCAAAATGTAGAATAATGGAAACGCTTATAAAGAATTTTCTTTGGGGAATTTATTGAATTATCCTTCCATCAACATGGAGAAGGGCTTTGTCCAGCCCGTGTTAACATGTAATGTAAGTTCATCTTTCTCAAGCCTTCAAACTTTGTTCTAGTATAGATTAGGATAGGCATCATTTCCTCCATTGTTGTTTGCTTTGCTGTTTACATCTGATTGGATGTTTGCAACAACTACCAGTTTCAAATTGTAGTTGTAAAAACATGTTCCTTATGCAGAACAGATCCATTTATTTGCTTATATAATTGTGAAACATGTTACGTGTCTCCTTGTTTCTCTTTCAGACTTGTATCTCTTATGCCAAGTAGAACTTTAGGGAAGATAGTGAGCCAAACCATCTTGAGGACAGCGAGATGACCCCAAGGTCCTGTCTTGATGAAGACAGTGAGTTGAAGCTACTCACCAGCAGGTGTGAGACAACCTCTGTGCAGTCGCTGCCTCAATCAGTTCGACTTCTTCAGTCTCAACTTAAAGCGGAAAAGCTTGCTTCAGCTTAGCTCCGACTTGAAGTCAAAGATGCAATGAAGATGTCAGAGGACTGCCGTGCACACCATCATGCCTTAAATCTAGTGTTGATGCATCTATCATTGACACAACTGAGGTCTACTCAGCTTCTTCAGCTGTTTGGGGGGGGGGCAACCTGGCCAGGCCTAGTGCCTTCTGAAGTGCTCTCAGTTTTGTATATTCTTTTGTCGACACGTTTATTTGCACTGGTGGCGAACTTTGATGCCCAGTGGATGTAATATGTGTGATAGCCGTGATAGCCTAGCGTAAGTTGCTTGCTTATTTATTTCCTTGTTGTCTTGTTTATTTGTTTGCTTCTAGTCATTGCAGTTCTTTTTCCGCGGTTTGCTAGTGGCTGCAATAACCTATTTTTTAAAACTAGGCCACAATAACCATGGGCTAATATTTACTGTAGTGACACTGGGCCTCCTACGGGCCATAGAAACAGTGGGCCTTCTATGGGCCGTAGAAACAATGGGCCTTCTACGGGACGTAGAAACAATGGGCCTTCTACGGGCCGTATCATCATTGGGCCTTATACGGGCAGTATGATCGATGGCCAAACATGGGCCAATAACAGGCCGCATTATGGTCGTAAACGGGCTAGAATTGGAATCGTCCGTTCATGGGCCGACCATAATGGGCCATCGTTAATAGGCCGTATTTGATGACGCTATGAAAACGGCCCAATGTATTAACGGACCACAAATGGGCCGATTGTAACCACGTGCTGAATTTGGCCCACAAGAAGAAAATGACAGTAACGGGCCGTAAGTAAACGAATGCTGGAAATGAGCCCAAGAATAAATGGGCTTTGAGAAGGCCGAAAGATAGCATGGGCTGGGAACGGCCCAACGGAATAACGGGCCGTTAATGGGTATAAAGTGATACACTGTTCATTACGGGCCAGTTTCACCACGGGCCGTTAATGGGTGTAAAGTGATACACTGTTCATTACGGACCAGTTTCACCACGGGCCGTTAATGGGTGTAAAGTGATACACTGTTCATTACAGACCAGTTTCACCACGGGCCGTTAATAGGCCAAGAGTTACATAGGGCCTCATATGGGCCGAAAGACGTCATGGGCCATACATGGGCCAGAAGTGAAAATGGGCTGGAATCATATTGGGTGGCCCAAATGACGCTACTGGGCCTAATTCGGATAGGGCGTAATGGGCCTTGGGTTAGGGGCTGTAAATGGGCTATATGCGAACAAGCCGTTAACAGGCTTTACATGGGCCGGGCCGCCACCTTTTGACCAAGTCAAACGGGCCGGCCTTTTCATAGGAATGGGCCTCTGTTGGGCCGTGCCACGTGTCGACATATCATAGATGCCTATCTGACCCACTGATGAGCTGACACGTGTTTCGTCCAGCCAATAAGAATTTTACACGTGGAAATTTCCCATTAGTCGGGGCTGTTAACGGGTTATCAGATCCAAAACCCGACCCGATAGCTTAACAGCGTTCCGTTACGGTGGATGCCATGTGTCGGTCACCCTTGACGAAAGCACTTCTGTGATGCGCGATTTATCGTCATGGAAGTGGACACTTCCGTGATGATAATTTTGGTAATGTCATGGAACACATCTACGACAGCACATTCTGTCATAAATTTGTCATGGATGTACATGCATGACAAAAAACGCGACCTACTGTGACAAACACGTATCATCACGGAAGTGTATTTTTTTGTAGTGGGAGTTGGTGTAGGCGCAGGTGGAGCTGAGGAATCTGGTTGATTTTCTTCAGGCGCAACTGATGCAGTTGCCCTGACTTCTTCAGTTTCTTCAGGCGCACCGCTAGTCGATGCCCTGGCAATTTCTTCAGTGGCTGGAATGGAGTCATCAGCCCTGGAACTAGCATTTTCTTCAGCAGCCTGAAAGTCATCAGCGGTGCTGGCATGTTCCTCAGTTGGCTGAGCAGAAGCTTCAGCTTGAGGAACTTCTTGTTGCGATGGGGCTGCAACATTTGTGAACTTCCCAGTCAGTTTTACGAACCTGACTTTGGCTCCTTGCCAATCAGCATAGTAGGCATTGAAGTTGTCGCTGAGGGTTTTGATTTCAGACTGAATTTTGATAAGTTCATCAGTTGTCATTTTGACAACGTTGGTCTTCGGATATTTCTTCTTCTTGTACTGGGCCTTCTTGATCTGCCTAGCCTGCTCATATTTCCATTTCTCCTCTTGGATGAAATGAGTCAGCATGTGACTTTGGCCAGGAGTCAACTTGAAACCTGGCATAGGAGTGCTTGGGTCCTTGTGCCAGAGATCAATGTAATCGAGGATCGCCCTTGGGTCAGCACCTGGAAGGCGACTTGTTTCTTCTTAGGACTTGGGCGAGGACCACGTCCAACAGTTGCCTTAGTCTTCAGCAGACTAGGGCCTGATGAAGAATTTGGTGCAGCTGAGGAACTTGTTGAGACACCTGAGGCAATTGAGATGCCTGCAGTCCTTTGGCATGTGGCAAGATGCGCAGGTGCTGAGGACTTTGTCGGAACAGCTGAAGACTTTGGAGGAGCTGAGGATTTCGAAGGAGCAGGAGCAGCATGAGGAATTGGTCTTAAGGACTTTGACGATTCTGGCCATGAGGGCACAGCTGAGGAACTTGGCTGTGAGGGCACTGTTGGTGAAGCACTTGGCTTGCGCGCAGGCTTCTTTGCCATAGATATCTTTGGCTTGACAGAGGCCTCAGTGGCAGCAGCAGCAACAGAGTCTTCATTAAATTTCCTCACTACTTATTTTGCTTGTTTAACCAACTTGGCTTGGCGCTTGGCCCATTCTTTAGGAAAGTCCTCACCGCGTTTGATGCTAGTGGGATCTGACTCTTGGCCAGGTGCCAATGGGGCTCTTGGGCATGGAGGATTGAGTGTGAATTTCTTCATATACTTTGGAGTTACATATCTGTATTCCCTCCATTCTCGTGCCCATCTCCTTTCAATCCTCTGTATGCGCACTTTGCGCTGATTTTTGTTTTCCTTGCCAAACTTGGCCTCATCAGGTGTGCAATACTCTTTATAAATGTCATCAGGGATTTCAAAAGCAGTCATGACCTCAGGCTTCTTTCCTCCTTTCTGAGGCTTCTTACCATCTTCCATATTCTTCAGTTGAGGAATTTGAACAATCGAATTCTCTGAAGAAGTATGCAATTTTTCTTCGAGGAACGCTGCAAATGAGTTAAGTTGATGAGAACCTAGTGATTCAGCAGCGGACATGAGTACGTGTGAACAGAATATAGTTGCGAGGAATTTGGAGAGGTCATATGCGTTCTTGGAAGGTTTTTCAAAAAGGAACAAGTTTGAGGAATTTGACCAGATGAGTCTTGAAGAATTTCACTAAGCATTCTTTGTCTTAGGTTCTAGAGTTGTATAGATCGAAGATCCACACGATTGAGGAATCTTGAAGAAAAATGATGCTTAGAGAAACGAATCAAGAACAGATGACTTGTGAGGTGTTTTAGTGTGTGAGGATTTGAAGAAAAACACCTTTGAAGATTTTGGTGAAATCATTCGAATCAAAGAGGGCAGTAAAAGTAAATTTTAATTACCCTGGATGAAGAACACGACAAACAGTTAGGTGGAGAAGTGAAGTTCGTCTGTGTAGATCTTCCACGCCCTAACTCGGCGGAGGAAGACAGCTACGACGGCGGCGGAGTGAAGATTTCCGCGGCCGGCGCGAGTACGACGGCGACGAGGTCGAGGTAGTGAAGCTCTTCCTCACCGGCGACGATGGAGTAGCGGCGGCGCTAGGGTTTGGGAAGCTCGAGCGGGAGAGAGAGTTCGAGCGGAGTAAAAGAAGTGAGGAAGGGGTGAGGGGGTATTTATAGTCGCAATGAAAAACTGTTCGCCCGAAGATTTAGGACGAACGTGCCCCTGACCCTTCTCCTTCGCACGACATGTGTAACCCACATACTAAGAAGTGGAGATCGTGTAAGATCGTGGGTGAATAGAAAAATGCATCATGGGATGGGTAATGGTTTGAGCGGCAAAACCGAAAATTTGGATAAGATTAGTTTTAACGTTCCATTCACAATTTCTTCAGCTGACAAGGACACAGTGAAGATTTTAAACGAGTTTCAAATAGAACGCACATGAAGGATTTGTGAATAGATTGGGTTGAGTATAATATAGAGGGGGAAGGGTCTGATCACATTCACTTAGCAGAAAACACAACATGAAGAAATAGCCATAAATGAATGTTGTAGAGGACATAAACTATATATATATATATATATATATATATATATATATATATATATATATATATATATATATATATATATATAGGAGTAGGATTTTCTACAAGTGCTTGCCACAGAACTAGTTAAGGGTTTCAACGGTGCAAAAGTTCTCGAAAATTCTAAAAAATACTGAACCAACACACCTATAATATAACAAGATCCAACGCAGGGATTAGAAAAATACAACTGCATGTGTCCTGGACAAAAAGAACAAATAGTTCAGTATATATTTATGTCGCAGTGAGCTAAAATGCTTATTATTTTTGCCGAGGACACATAGATGCATATTTTGATAATCCCTCCGTTGGATCATCTTATTACATTAGAGAGATTCTCCCATATTTATTTCATATTTTTTGATAACATTTAAACCGTTAAAAGTTTAGCAAACCTTAACTAGTTCTGTGGCAAGCTATTGTAGACACAGTTTTACCTAAACTCATATATATAAGGGTCCGATCACATTCACTTAGCAAAACACACAAAATGAAGAAATAGCCATAAGTGAATGCTGTAGAGGACATAAACTCATATATATATATATATATATATATATATATATATATATATATATATATATATATATATATATATATATATATATATATATATATATAGTGATGCTATTTATCACCCAGGATGCAGAATAAGTTATTCTTCACCCGAGGTAATCTTACGATCATTTCGGAATTAAATTACGTTTGAAACTCAAATAGTTACATTCATATTGATTCACTACGCAAAATTTCGCATAAGAAAATCAAAATATAGGTCATAAGATAACAAAATTTGCAGTTTATGTGTATTTCACACTATGTTTTTACGTTTGTAATTTTACATAACATAAAATATTTTTTACGACGATTGTATATATTTTCTTACGGTCTCTTTTTATGTCGGAAATAAGACAAAACTTACGGAACGTAAAATTACGGTGTATTGATGGTAAAATAGAGATGGGTGAAGAATAACTATTCCTCACCCAGGGTGACGAATAGTCAATCCCTATATATATATATATATATATATATATATATATATATGTATGTATGTATGTATCTATATATATATATGTATATATATATCTATATATATATATGGAGAGAGAGAGAGTAACACTATTATAATCCCAGGATTAGAATAGTTATTCGGATCACGGCTCTCCCTATATGACGCGATGGGATGTTCCGAAACTCTGCAAAACAAAATAGACCGCCTCATCTCCCTCGGGCGCAGCCCCACCCCCCATTCCCCTCGCACCACCCCACCCCCGCCTGAGTCCGGCCACCTGCCGCCGCCGCCGACGAGCGGATCCAGCGTCGCGCCAGGTCCGGCCGCCCCTTCTTCCCCAGAGTGCCGCCGCCTCCGCCATCTTCCCCAGCACGCTACCGCCATCTTCCTCAAAGTGCAACTATCCCTAGGTGGTTTTGGTAATTCATAACAACATATAGCTCATTGAGCTAATGCTATTCCAAGATGAATATTTCAGGAAAGCTCAATGATTGGCATGGCATGGATGATGAAAGTGGATCCCTCAAAATGCTAAGGACAAAGGATTGGCTCAAGCTCAAAAGCTCAAGACTCTTCATTTTATATTTTAGTGATCCAAGATCACATTGAGTCTTTAGGAAAAGCCAATACTATCAAGGAGGGATGAGGTGTTGCTTAATGAGCCTCTTGCTTCATGTGCTTAGTGATATGCTCCAAAATCCTCAACTACTTTCCCACATCCACATATGACCTAAACCCAAAGCCAAACTCGGCCCTACCGATTCTTTCTATCCGGCGCCACCGAGTTTCAAATGTCATAGCCGCTGCCACAAACCCTAGGCAAATCGGTTCTACCGATAGGGATCTCGGTCGCACCAAGATGGGATTGTAATCTCTCTGTTTCCTTTTCGTAACTTTTTGGTGTCACCGAAAGAGCGGATTGGTCCCACCGAGATTGCAATGTAAACTCTCTGTTTCCTTTTTGTAACATTTCGGTCTCACCGAAAGAGCAAATCGGTCCCACCGAGTTTACCTGACCAACTCTCTGTAAAGCTTATTACCAAATTGGTCTCACCGAGTTTGTGTAATCGGTCTCACCGAGTTTGTGTAATCGGTCTTACCGAGATTACGTTATGCCCTAACCCTAATCAAATCGGTTCTACCGAGATGCTAGTATGTCCCACCGAAAATCACGAACGGTTACTCGGTTTACTAAATCGGTCCGACCGAGTTTGTTGATTCGGTCCCACCGAGTTGGGTAAATTGTGTGTAATGGTTAGATTTTGTGTGGAGGCTATATATACCCCTCCACCTCCTCTTCATTCATGGAGAGAGCCATCAGAACACATCTACACTTCCAACTCACATGTTCTGAGAGAGAACCACCTACCCTTGTGTTGAGCTCAAGATATTCCATTCCTACCATATGAATCTTGATCTCTAGCCTTCCCAAGTTGCTTTCCACTCAGACCTTCTTTCCACCAGATCCAAATCCTATGAGAGAGAGTTTAGTAGTGGGGAGACTATCATTTGAAGCACAAGAGAAAGGAGTTCATCATCAACACACCGTTTGTTACTTCTTGGAGAGTGGTGTGTCCTAGATTGGCTAGGTGTCACTTGGGAGCCTCCGACAAGATTGTGGAGTTGAACCAAGATGTTTGTAAGGGCAAGGAGATCGCCTACTTCGTGAAGGTCTACCGCTAGTGAGGCAATTCCTTCGTGGGCGACGGCCATGGTTGGATAGACAAGGTTGCTTCTTGGTGGACCCTTCGTGGGTGGAGCCCTCCGTGGACTCGCGCAACCGTTACCCTTCGTGGGTTGAAGTCTCCATCAACGTGGATGTACGATAGCACCACCTATCCGAACCACGCCAAAAACATCTGTGTCTCCAATTGCGTTTGAATTCACCAAACCCTTCCCTTTACTTTCTTGCAAGTTGCATGCTTTAATTTCCGCTGCCTATATACTCTTTGCATGCTTGCTTGAATTGTGTGATGATTGCTTGACTTGTCCTAAAGTAGCTAAAATCTGCCAAACTCTAAAATTGGGAAAAGGTTAAGTTTTTATTGGTCAAGTAGTCTAATCCCCCCTCTAGACAAAATTCAAGGTCCTACAAGTGGTATCAGAGCTTTCGTCTCCATTTGCTTTGATTTCCATTGCTTTTGGTGGTCATAGGCTTGGTTTCACAACCTAGGAGAGTATGGCGTCTAGCGAGGGAAACTATCACCGTAGAGGTCCTTACTTTGATGGTACTAGTTTTGCTAGTTGGAAGCATAAGATGAAAATGCATATTCTTGGACATAACCCCGCCGTTTGGGCTATTGTGTGTGTTGGTTTGCAAGGTGACTTCTTTGATGGGAAAGAACCAAACCGTGAAGCTATCGCGGAAGAGTTGAAGATGCTGCAATACAACGCTCAAACTTGTGATATTCTCTTCAACGGATTGTGCCCCGAAGAATTCAACAAAATCAGCCGTCTTGCGAATGCAAAGGAAATTTGGGATACTTTGATTGATATGCACGAAGGTACCGACTCCGTCAAGGAATCCAAGTTGGATGTGCTCCAAAGTCAGCTTGACAAATTCAAAATGAAGGATGGTGAAGGTGTCGCTGAAATCTACTCTAGGCTTGCTCTTATCACAAATGAGATTGTCGGCTTAGGGAGTGAAGAGATGACCGACAGATTTATCATCAAGAAGATCCTAAGAGCATTGGATGGAAAATATGATACCGTGTGCACATTGATCCAAATGATGCCAAACTACAAAGATCTCAAGCCAACGGAAGTCATTGGAAGAATTGTTGCTCATGAGATATCACTTAAGGATAAAGAGGAACTTCACAACAAGTCAAGCGGTGCTTACAAAGCCTCATGTGAAGCCCCCACATCATCAAGTGAGAAGCAAACCTTCAATGAAGAATTGAGCTTAATGGTGAAGAACTTCAACAAGTTCTACAAGAGTAGAAGCAAAGATAGAAGCTCCAAGTCAAGGTCCTACAATGACAAAAGATCTTCTAGTCGAGAGCGAAACTGCTACAATTGTGGAAGACCCGGACACTATTCCAATGAGTGTACGGCTCCCTACAAGAGAAGAGAAGATTCTCCCAGAATCACCATCTAGAGAAAGAAGGAGTAGAGATGATCGTTATGAACAAACACCCTCACGGAGAAGCAAGGATTCGGAAAGAAAGGACAAGTCATCAAGGAGCTACACAAAACGAAGACATCAAGCTCATGTTGGTGAATGGGTATCCGGCTCCGACTCCGACAATCACTCCGAGAGAAGTTATCACTCCGATTCCGAATATACTCAAGATGAAGGTGTTGCCGGTCTAGCACTTGTGTCAACCAACTCCTACGACATATTTGACTCACCAAATGAAGGAGTTGGAACATGCTTCATGGCTAAAGGCCCAAAGGTATCACATCCCGAGTATGTTGAATTCAATAGTGATTAAGATGACTTGTTAGGTGATGATGATTTACTTGTTGACAACTCTAGTGATGAATACTATGATGAAACGTCAATTAATCATGCTAATCAAGATAAAACGAATGACAATGATAAGGAGAAGATTGAGGCTCTAACTAAAGAACTAAACACTCTTAAGTTAGCTCATGAAACTATCTTAGAAGATCATCGAGAACTTTTAAGAACACATGAGAAATTACGCTTTGAAAAGCTCAACCTTGAGCAAGAGCATGAGTTCTTAAAAGCAATAAATGATGATCTTCGTAAGAAAATTTCTTCTTACATTGCCAAGCGTTTACTCTTATCCACTTACATGCCTCAAGTAAAGTCTAGTAACAAGAACAAGAAAGATTCTTCTTCTAGTAGTAACAATGATCATGTTAAATCCAATATTGTTGCTTCTAGTAGTTCTCTTGATTCCACTAATGATTCTCTTAGCCAAGTTACACTTGAGCAACAAAATAGCTTATTGAAGGGAATTATAGAGAAAGGAGTCTACAAGAGCCTTGCCGGAAGTAAGCAATTCGAGGAAATTGTACGCAAGCAAGGAAGACACCGGAAGAATCAAGGTGTTGGTTTTGAACGAAAGTTCAACGCCAATGGAGTTGAGTGGGAAGAAGATCAATACCCCAAGACAAAGTTTGTTCCTCAACAAGAGAAGTATGATCCTACTTCCTTCAAGGGAACACAAGCTCAAGATGATCTTCCACCACAAGACCATAAGAACAAAGGCAAGGACAAGCTTCAAGAAGAAATTGATGCATTTGAAGAAGCACCTAAAGCCTCGTTCAAGTGTATCCCCAAGACTACGTCAAGTTCCACTTCATCAAGTACGACTACAACTCCAAGGATTCCCATCAAGATGGTGTGGATCCAAAAGAAGAAGAACTAGAGAGTTCTTGAGGGTGACTCCGCCAACATACTTCACTCTTATCATTTTGGCAAGAACAAGTGCAATCAACTTCCACATCTTGCACTAGTTCAAGGAGTCACAAACCCTCTTGTTGGTAAGTCAAGGGACAAGGTAACCTAAAAGCTTTCATATACATCATCTTGTGTGTGCATCACTCTATGTCTATGGATATCCTTGTTTGTTCCTTGTGGGACTAACCCATGTAGGTATTGAAAGTGTAACTCACTCCAATGGATAGCTCCAATTGATCTACATCAACATTGAGCATCCACATCTTCAACATCTACATGAAGTCATCATCGGCAAAACCCAAGGTTAGTTCATCCCTCTTAGGGGGGATATCACATCTAGGGGGAGCTTTACTCCAAGACTTGAGCTAAAGCAACTCTAATGATGTGAACACAACAATGCATTATGTAAAAGTGGTAACCCCACTTGAGCTTAAACAATGAGTATGACCTATGATCAAATGTTCTCATTTGACTCCTAAGTCAATATACTCATATATAGATGACCTAGTCATCGCAAATTGCTTGATAGATGCTAGAATTGGTTGTGCATGCTTTGCCACATATTTCAATTGCCATTTTATTGTGTGAGCATGTTGGTTGCATAATTTACTCATTCGAGGACATCCACTTGTTGTTTTGATTGATTGGTTTTCTTTTCTCTTGCCAAGTGGATGGACAGGAATGCCTAAGAACCCTCTCTAGCTATCTATGCTTTTCTCGTCTCAAACTCTACTCATGCTACATCACAAAATTTGATCAAGTCAGATTCGAACCACTCTGTGTGAGGAGCACTTGGAGTCCCTGATTCGTCATAGACTTAAACTTCCAAAACCTCTTTGTGATTCTCGGTTTGACCGATTCTTCCATTTCGGTCCCACCGAGATCACCAAGTTGATATGAGTTTTCAATCTCGGTGCAACCGATTCGAACATTTCGGTCTTACCGATTTGCTGTAACTGTACACAGTTATGCATCTCGGTGCCACCGAGTTGTTCCACTCGGTCACACCGACAGGGTTGGGCTATATATAGCCATGGGCAAAAATTTGGAAATTTCTCCGAACCCCTTCGCCCGCGCAATAGCTCGCTCTGCCTACGTGGTCTCCGGATTGTCTTCTCGCCTCCAGTCGTTGGTCTCCATCGCCGTCAACGGAATTCAACCCCGCCGTTGCCGCCGTAGCGAGTCTCTGCCGAACTAGGGTATGGACTCGATCATTGTGCTATTCCCCATCTGATTCCTAGCATATTGTGATCTTATTGATTCTAGCCACGATTGAAACACTCCTATCCAGTCAATGCAATTCGTAGAATAGGTTTGATTCGAAAATTTTAGGGTTAGGTTTCCGCCGAAACCATCTCGGACCCACCGAGTTTAAAAACTCGGTCCCACCGATTTGGCTCATGCCATTGCACAAAGTGAGACTCGGTCTGACCGAGAATTACTAATCGGTGTGACCGATTTTGGAACTTTGTGAAACCCTAGCAGTCTCGGTGCCACCGAACTGTGACTCGGTCTGACCGAGTTCACTAGTTTAGGTTCCAAAACTGCTTCGGTATCACCGAGTTTGAAAATCGGTAGATCCGAAATGATTTCTGTGGGAAACTAAAACTAAGTTTTTGAATCATTCGTTTGCAAAAGCCTTTGCATTTTGTGATGCTCATCTTTTCTATCTCAACTATAACTCTTCATAGGGTCAGCAGTCAACTTTTGCAGTATGTCTGATCAGAGTGACAGTCAGAACAGGCCAGAGGAACAAGTGCAGATGAGTGAGGGCACTAGTCCCTCCAGTTCTTCAGATGATGGTAGCAGGAGCACCCCAAGCAACTTGCCAAAAGCTGCCACCAGAAAAAGGAAGAAGAGAACCTCAGACTCAGAGGATGAGGATTATGTGGCAGAAGAAGAGGAAGCCACCTCAAAGAAAGTAGTGCTCAAGAAGGAGTATGGCTCAGCACAAAGCACAAAGCCAGGCTTGAACGTCAAAAGACCAGCAGGTAGGTAGCCTATGCCAAAGGCCAGAGCTTCAACTCAGATTCCTGAAAAGCCTACACCCAAAGAGCCAGTTGCTGCTGAAGAGAAGAAAAAGAAGGAAAGGAAAAGGGGCAGATGGTGCAAGAAGGTTGATCCAATGGCTGAATTTGAAAAGCATTCCTCAGAAGAAGAAGATGAAGAAGAGGTTGCTGCACCAGCACCTAAGGCACCTAAGCTTATGGGAGATGCAATCGGATCAGGGGCTGCCACACCCAAGCCCAAGAATGCACCCAAAGCTGCCTCCAAGGCCAAGTCAGCTTCAAAGAGGAATACCAGGAGTATTCCAGCTGCTGAGAAAAACAAGGCTCCTATGCCTGAGCCTGCAGAGGAGGAAGATGAAGAAGGACAAGTTCTGAGGAAACTCAAGCCCAAGATACCAGACCACAATTATGCCCATCCTGTGGCTGAGGACATGAGAATCAGGAAGGATTCAGGGCTGAGACTGTGGAGGATGGAAGATCCACCTGCTTCAAGGAGAAGAACTGTTGTTGACTACAGGTTCCACATAAAGGAACAACAGGACTTCTATGAAACAATTATGTTGGACAAGAAGCCCATAGTCTGTGACATGAGATGGGTTGACTGGACTTACATGAAGGAGAATGAGCAGCACTATCCTGGAGTGCAAGACAGCTTCGTTGCCTGTGGAGTTGCAGATTTTGTTGGACAGAAGTTTACCAACTGGAATGATGAACTTATCATGCAGTTCTACTCCACAACACATTTTTACCCAGATGGGAGAATTGTCTGGATGTCTGAAGGTACAAGGTACCAGTCCACTGTTGAAGAATGGGCAAGACTGATTAATGCCCCCAAGGAAGAAGAGGATGACCTGGAAACCTATGCAAAGAAGAAGTTGGGTCACAATTCAATGGCTCACATGTACAAGGAGATTCCAGACAAAGCAGTAGAGACTCACAAGTTTGGATCAGTTCATTTTCTGCTGTCAGGGTTGCCAACCATAAATTGGATTCTGAGGCACACTTTGTTTCCCAAATCTGGTGACCATAACATGATCAGAGGGCATGCCATCAACATGCTGCATTTTTTTGATGTGCCACAAAAGTTCAAAGTCATGAGCCTGATCATTCAAACAATCAAGAGGACTACAGCAGATCAGAAGAGGAGCTGTGGATATGCACCTCAGATTCAAGAATTGATAAACTCAAAGATGGGCACAGGGAAATATCAGTTGGATAAGGAACACTTTACACTTTATCCAGACTTTGAGGACAATGAGGTTGTCATGAATGAAGATGATCCACAATCAGTTCAAGCACAAGAAAGGAAGGAGAAGGCAAGGAAGGAGAAAGCTGCCAGGATGCCAACTCAAGAGGAGGCATCTGAGTACTTCTTGAAGAACAAGCAGGAGCAGCTCCGTTACCTGATAGCATCCACTCTGAGAATTGAGAAAGGACTGGCCACCCTGACTCAAAATCAAGAGAGCCTGGAAAGAATCATGGAACAAAAGTTCTATGACCTAGATGTGAAGGTGACAGAGATTCAGTCTGCAGTGGAGCAACTTCAAGATGACATGCAGGAGAGGAAGGGCAAGACCACAACTGATGCATTTGCCAGGGTGCCCAGAGCTCAAAGATCATCTGCAGTGCCAGTTCCTGACACCAGAGCCACCACTTCTGCACCAGCTACAGTTTCAGTTCCACCAGCTCCAGCATCCACTTCAGCTCCAGCTCCATCCACTTCAACAGAAGCCTTCATCCTTGGAGTGATCCAGACTCCACCACCACCAGAAGATCAAGCCTGAGAGTCGATCTAGCACTATGCATTTTCTAGGAACTTTTTGGTAACTTGTTGCCAAAGGGGGAGAAAAATGTATAGATCATAGGCTTCGAGAGAGAGAGTGTTGCCTTTATTCTCTCTTGCTTTATTTGGTGGCTTTTCAAACTTTGTTTGCTTTTGGTTGAGATACTATGATATGCTTGTGAGACATCGATGATCATGTGTTTGATCATAAGCTACACTTATGCATGCTTGATATTATCCTATCTATCTTATGTGATCATTCACTTTGCTTGGTGATGAGTGCATGTATTCATTGTTTTTTATTTTGAGCGCTCCACCAAGATGTATGTGACATGGAAGAGTAACCCATGAGCCTAATCTCTTGTGCATTTGCAGTCCAAAGCAAATTTTAATATATGCACAAATTTAGGGGGAGCTCTTGCTTATCACATACTTCTCAAAGCGACGATGTTCTAAATCTTATTATCATTTATCGAAGCTTTGATCTATATGTTGTCATCAATTACCAAAAAGGGGGAGATTGAAAGTGCAACTATCCCTAGGTGGTTTTGGTAATTCATAACAACATTAGCTCATTGAGCTAATGCTATTCCAAGATGAATATTTCAGGAAAGCTCAATGATTGGCATGGCGTGGATGATGAAAGTGGATCCCTCAAAATGCTAAGGACAAAGGATTGGCTCAAGCTCAAAAGCTCAAGACTCTTCATTTTATATTTTAGTGATCCAAGATCACATTGAGTCTTTAGGAAAAGCCAATACTATCAAGGAGGGATGAGGTGTTGCTTAATGAGCCTCTTGCTTCATGTGCTTAGTGATATGCTCCAAAATCCTCAACTACTTTCCCACATCCACATATGACCTAAACCCAAAGCCAAACTCGGCCCTACCGATTCATTCTATCCGGCGCCACCGAGTTTCAAATGTCATATCCACTGCCACAAACCCTAGGCAAATCGGTTCTACCGATAGGGATCTCGGTCTCACCGAGATGGGATTGTAATCTCTCTGTTTCCTTTTCATAACTTTTCGGTGTCACCGAAAGAGCGGATCGATCCCACCGAGATTGCAATGTAAACTCTTTGTTTCCTTTTTGTAACATTTCGGTCTCACCGAAAGAGCAAATCGGTCCCACCGAGTTTACCTGACCAACTCTCTGTAAAGCTTATTACCAAATCGGTCTCACCGAGTTTGTGTAATCGGTCTTACCGAGATTACATTATGCCCTAACCCTAATCAAATTGGTTCTACCGAGATGCTAGTCAGTCCCACCGAAAATCACTAACGGTCACTAGGTTTACTAAATCGGTCCGACCAAGTTTGTTGATTCGGTCCCACCGAGTTTGGTAAATTGTGTGTAACGGTTAGATTTTGTGTGGAGGCTATATATACCCCTCCACCTCCTCTTCATTCGTGGAGAGAGCCATCAAAACACATCTACACTTCCAACTCACATGTTCTGAGAGAGAACCACCTACCCTTGTGTTGAGCTCAAGATATTCCATTCCTACCATATGAATCTTGATCTCTAGCCTTCCCAAGTTGCTTTCCACTCAAACCTTCTTTCCACCAGATCCAAATCCTATGAGAGAGAGTTGAGTGTTGGGGAGACTATCATTTGAAGCACAAGAGCAAGGAGTTCATCATCAACACACCGTTTGTTACTTCTTGGAGAGTGGTGTCTCCTAGATTGTCTAGGTGTCACTTGGGAGCCTCCGACAAGATTGTGGAGTTGAACCAAGGAGTTTGTAAGGGCAAGGAGATCGCCTACTTCGTGAAGATCTACCGCTAGTGAGGCAAGTCCTTCGTGGGCGACGGCCATGGTGGGATAGACAAGGTTGCTTTTTCGTGGACCCTTCGTGGGTGGAGCCCTTCGTGGACTCGCGCAACCGTTACCCTTCGTGGGTTGAAGTCTCCATCAACGTGGATGTAGGATAGCACCACCTATCCGAACCACGCCAAAAACATCCGTGTCTCCAATTGCGTTTGAATTCTCCAGACCCTTCCCTTTACTTTCTTGCAAGTTGCATGCTTTAATTTCCGTTGCCTATATACTCTTTGCATGCTTGCTTGAATTGTGTGATGATTGCTTGACTTGTCCTATAATAGTTAAAATCTGCCAAACTCTAAAATTGGGAAAAGGTTAAGTTTTTATTGGTCAAGTAGTCTAATCACCCCCCTCTAGACATACTTCAAGGTCCTTCACTTCCCAGAGCGCCCCTTGCCCATAGGCCCCGCCACCGGTCTCCTCCTGCAACCCCGCCGCCACCCTGCCGCCACCGTCCCCCGGACCCAGCTGCCACTCTGCCACACGCCTCGGATCCGGCCACGGAGCCGCCCCCCAGCGCGAGATCCGGCCATCGTCCCCACCGCGAGATCCGTCTGCTGCCCCCATCCGGCCGCCGCGATGTCACCGTCCATCGCCCCGGTGGTGCAGTGCGGCGTGCCCTTACCTACCCTGCGACGCGCCCTTCCCTCCCGTCCGGTGCAAACTTCCCTCTACGCCGCCACGACGTGCCCTTCCCTCCCATCCAGCGCGAACTTCCCTCTACGCCGCCGCGACCTTCCCTCCCCTCTGGTGTGGCTTGCCCTCTGCTCCGGTGCGCCCTCCTATTCCTCCTCCACGTGCGGCATGAACCTCGCCTTCGACCGCGAGCTCATCAGCCCGGCCATGTACTTCGGCCTCATGGGCGATGGCCAGCCCATCGGACGCTACGACGACTTGTGGCCGGCTGGTGCATCAAGGTAACTACAACTAAACTAAACACACACATCGTCTTTGAGTTTGGTCCGGCTGTACTGAACTTTTACTGAATAATTTGTGTATGTGTGCAGGTGATCTGCGACCACCTTGGGCTAGGAGTCAAGACGGGGCTGCCCTACATCTAGCACAGCAAGGCCAGCAACCCGTTCGTGAACCTGAAGGAGTACAAGGGCATCTTCTGGCAGGAGGACATCATCCCCTTCTTCCAGGCCGCGAAGCTGACAAGGAATGCGACACCTTGCAGAAGTGCTACATCTCGCTCTCGCAGCAGGTCAAGGAGAAGCTCGGCAAGATCGACCCCTATTTCGTCAAGCTCGCCGACGCCATGGTCACCTGGATCGAGGCCTGGGACATGCTCAACTCCAAGGACTCCAAGGAGGACGATGCCAACGGCAAGCTCAAGGGGAAGTAGATCCAAATGGAGGGAGAGAACCTTTTTTGCATTAGCATACTAAGGAGGCGGTGAGGTGGCGTATACCAGTTTCTTCAGTTTGTAACATTCAATGCATGCATCAGGTATTCAGCTTCAGGCTGTTCTGTACTACGAAACATTAGCTGCCTGTATGTGAGAAAACCATGTTGTTTCTTATTTTGTTTATGTGAGAAAACAAAAATGTATTTTAGAAGTTCATTTATTATTTCCCCAAAAGATCATATATCACTACCTGTATGTATTTTGACATTTCACAACACCAGCAGTAGAATTTGTGAAGAAAAACCGTGTAGAAGTTCATGTATACAAATTAATGAACCTCCTGACGTCGATAGGACCTGACTCGTAATGCGTGTACTAGTGCATAGTGTTGTGTATACTACGGATTGGTGTACTGTGTACGTGTATTCTTGTGTGTAATTTTTTTTGCTTTTCAAAAGCACGTGAAGATCATGTTTCAAGAAAATTTGAAGTGCGGAGGTATAACATATAGAAGAATTTCATCCAAAAAAGGAACTGCCTAGGTCATTTCACCGAGAACAAAAAAATGCATAGAAAGTGTCACACGAAAAATAAAAAAGTTCACAAAAATATACAATATATTAAGTTCTTAGAAAGTAGAGAATTCTTATTTTTTAGTAACTTTAGTTGTTTCTTAAAGAAGGGGCTCTAAGAAGTTCAGATTTAGAAACTAAGTAGTTCAAAAATAATTAAAAAATGAAATTTCTCTCTTTTTTAAAAAAAACTAGAGTTTCAAAACTAAATAAAAGAGAAGTACCAATGTTTATAAAAAAGGAACGCCAAATGAAAAAAAATAAAGCAGATCAAAAGTTTATAAAAAATGGGTTTTCCCTTTTTTGAAAAAAACTTTAAAATAAGACTAGAGAAGTTTAAATTTAAAAAATAGAGAGATTCAATGTTTGGTACAAAGCTAGAAAAGTCAAAATTAAAGATGCAGAGTAGTTAATGTTTTATAGGAAATAATGGGGTTGCATTGTTTCAAAAAAAAGTAAAAGTTCAAATTTAAATAACAGAAAAGCGGTTATATGTTTATTACAAAACCACAAATTCAGTAAACAAAAAACCCAAGTTCAAAATTAAAAACATATAGCAGTTTAAAATTTGTAAAAACACAATGTGTGCCTCCAATGACAACACATGGATGGGATCGATGGACACAGATGGCGACAACCGGTGCACTCGCAGCCGCGTTTGGACTGTAGCGACGACCGAATCACACCTTCCCCCCACATTAGCAATCTTCCTTCTCTTCCTGTTCATCAACGCGCACCGCCGTCCACTTGTGACGCTCCACCCGCTAGTGTCAAAGACAAATAGTATTGTACATGAGAAGTTCATGTATTACTGCCCATGGGAAACTTGCCTATGGGAATTGACCCCAATTTTCCTATTGCTTTGTAGACCCTTGATTCAAGAGAAAAATGTGTATAAAGGTGATTTCGAAAGTTCAAACCAAAAAAATGTAAACCAAAAAATCATGGAATTGAAAGAATAAAAACTATGGAGTTTCAAAAAAATAGCACGTGAAGTTCATGTTTCAGAAATTCCGAAGTTCACGTGTAGTACATACAAAAGAAAAATCATCAAATGAAAAAAAGGATCGACGAGGCCATTTCACTAGAAAGCAAAAAATGCATAAAAATGTCACGACAAAATTCTATACGAAGTTCAAATTTAAAAACGAAGCACGTCGATGTTTAGAAAAATGAAGTTTTTAATAAAAGTCAAATTTGGAAGGTCAAAAAATTTGAGCAAGAAGTTCAAATAAAAAATACTTAAAAGATCTTTATAACAGATTTTCCCCGTTTATAATTTTTTTTGAGAAGTCCAAAATAAAAAAGAGGAGAATTTCAAACGATTTTATAAAAACAGATTTCCCCCATTCTATAAAAACTAGAAGTTCAAATTAAAATAAAACTAAGAAGTTCAATTTTAAAAAATGGTGAACTTCGATGTCTTTGAAAAAACAGATTTTCACATTATTAAAAATAAAACCAAGAAGTTCAAAATTTTAAAACAAGGAAGTTCAAAAAACTTGAATTTCCTCGTTACTAAAGAATAAAACTAATAAGTTCAAAGTTTAAAAACAAGGAAGTACAACTTAAAATAACAGGGAAGTTCAAAGTTTGTAAAAACCTCACATTCTTGTTAGTAAAAATAAAACTAATAAATTTGAATTAAAATAGAGGAACAACAAAAAAAGTTTAAAAATATTTTCCCTATTTTTTAGAAAACTAGGATTTTGCCCGATACTAAAGATTAAACCATGAAGTTCAAAAGTAGAAAAAAAGACAAATTCGATGTTTATTTTTAAATCAAACACAATTGTTTACTAAAAAATAAAATATGTGAAGTTCAAATTGAAATAACACAAAAGTTCGAAGTATATTAAAAACCTAGGATTTAGAAGTTCAAAAAACAAAAACAAAAAACAATGTCATTTTTGGGCATTTTTTCCAATACTAAAGATAAAAACCAACAAGTTTGATTTTAAAAAATGAAGTAGTTCAATGCATATTAAAAACTCAGTTTTTTCTTGTTACTAAATAATAAAACCAAGAAGTTCAATTTTTAAAAGCGGAGCAGTTTGATCTTTATTTGAAAACTCGATTTTTTCGGTTACTAAAGAATCAGGCCAATAAGTTCTATTCGAAATAATGAAGAAGTTCTATCCAAATAAACCTAGAATTTCAAATTTAATGAAGCGGCTCGATGACTATCAAAAAGTAGGATTTTTTCCGTTACTAAAAGAAATAAACCAGGAAGTCCAAATTAGAAAGATGGTGAAGTACGATGATTATAGAAATCTCAGATTTCCCTTGTTATTAAAGAATGGAAAATAAGAAGTTCAAAAATTAAATAACAAAAAGTCAACTTTTTTAAAAAAAAATAGAGCGCTTCAAAGTTCCTTAAAAAGATTAAGAAAAAACCTGAAAGTCCATATCAAAAAGATGGAGAAGTTCGACGATTATAGAAAACTCAGATTTTCTTCATTATTAAAGAATGGAAACAAGAAGTTCAAAAAATAAAAAAATAAGAAGTTCAACTTTTAAAAATAGAGCGCTTCAACATTTCATTAAAAAGATTAAGAAATAAAACCAGGAAGTCCATATTAAAAAGATGGAGAAGTTCAATTATTATAGAAAACTCAGATTTTCTTCGTTATTAAAGAATGGAAACAAGAAGTTCAACTGTTAGAAAATATGGCGCTTCAAAATTTCATAAAAAAGATTAAGAAATTCAGATTAATATTCATAAAGAACTCAGATATTTTCACATAACCGAGAGAAGTTCAGCTTGATAACGGCCAGAAGTTTACGTACTATACGGTGTGCATTTTTTATTAAAAAGAATGAAAAAGCAAAGACAAAAAGTTTGTTGATGTAAGTTCAAGTCCTCCGTCGGAGAAAGTTAAAAAAATATTGCGAGAGAGGTTTATACAAAAGAAATACCATTTGTGTAACACTTGACGAATGGATGAGAAAATTACAAATGAAAAATATGTTACAGAAGTTCAACGTGAAAACAGCAGGAAGTTCACCTACTACACTGAATGAATATCAGATGAAAAACTTTTAAAATCGTCGCGAGTATGAAAAAATGATCAACACGGGGAAGTTGCGTGTTTACAACAACTTTCCATCGGTATATCATTTGCTCAATTTCGGTGAGAGGATGGAGAGCTACGAGCAGTGGATGGAGATCTACGAGCAAAAAAAGCATGCGAAAAACAGAGTGAAGTTCAAGTAGACATGGCGAGAAGTTCAGGTTCTTCACGTGGTGCATTTTCGAAGAATCTGTTTAGCGATAAAGGCAGAACGAATGATCTCGCCGTTTTAAAAATTACAGGAAAACGACTAGGACTCAGAGAAAACCATCAACATGGAAAAGTTTTGCATTTTCCGTAACTTTTCAACGGTATATTATTTGCCCCATTCCGATAAATTTTGTAGAAATTACGGCAAAAATACGTTTTTAACCATTTTCAAAACTAACATAAAACCGTAATGAATTGGGAGAGACAATATATACAAAAAAGTTACGCATTTGTTCAAGCTTTCCAACACCATATCGCTTGCTGCATTCGGACGTACGGTTAAAAAATTAGCTTGAAAATACAAACTCGGTGGAACTTGTATCATTTTCTAATACTTTTAAACCGTACAAAATTAGAAAAACTTTTAACATGAAAAATAGCGCATTTTTATAAGCTTTCCAACGCCATATTATTTGCCTCAATTGGATTAGCCTTTTAGAAATAACATCAAAAATACGAACTCGGCTGTTCGGTTTGCGAAATTTTACGATTTGCCAAATTACTTTTTAACCATAGGGAGTTAGAGAAAACTTTCAACATGTGGAAGGAGCGGTTTTGCAGCAGCTTTCCAACTCCATATTATTTGCCTTATTCCGATAAACGGTTTAAAAATGCGATCGAAAATACGATTCACGTTTTTTGTATAAAGAAAAAACGGTTTTCAAAACTGCTCTTAAACCGCTTACATTTTGCCAAAAATTTAACTTGTGTCATGATACTGGTGTCCATAGCTTTTCAACGGTATATCGCAAGCCCCATTTGGACACCTTTTAGCTGAAGTTCAACCTAGTACTCGGGGAAGGTCAGGCGCGTTACTCGCGAAGTTCATGTTGTGATCAGAATATTATTCTGATCCCGTGATCAGAATATTATTCTGATCCCGTGATCAGAATAGTGTTTATATATATAGCCAATGAAGAGAAATGACGGAAACAGTGAAGATTTTGCAAAGTTGAAGAATTTGAACAACTGAGGAATTTCAAAAACTGAGGAAAAACTCAAATTGAAGATTTTCAACTTTTTGTGGTGGCGTGACCCACCGTATAAGAATGATGATTTCAGACACCGCGTACAATTGTCGTAGGGTTCTGAGAATCAAATTCTTCATTAATTTCTTCACACTTAGAGCGTTATTCTTCATTGTTTGAAGAAAAACGTTTTTTCATGTGTTGCACATCTAAGTCATCAATTTTGCATAAGTGTTAGGATGAGTGTCCTTTTCAAAGAACATTCGAAGATTCTAAGATATTTAGCTCACATCGCAACTTGCTAAATCTCTTCTCATCCAAGGGCTTTGTGAAGATATCGGCTAGCTATTCTTCAGTCTTCACATGCTCAATAGAAATGTCGCCCTTCAACACATGATCGCGAACAAAATGATGACGAATCTGAATGTGCTTTGTCTTCGAGTGCTGAACTGGGTTGTGAGCAATCTTGATGGCACTCTCATTGTCACAGAGGAGAGGCACATTCTTCACGTTGACGCCATAGTCCTTGAGAGTTTGCTTCATCCATAGCAGTTGAGCACAGCAAGAACCAGCAGCAATGTACTCAACTTCAGCAGTAGATAGTGATACGCAGTTCTGTTTCTTCGAGGACCAACAGACCAAGGATCGTCCGAGGAAATGACATGTACCAGATGTTGACTTGCGGTCCACACGATCACCAGCATAGTCAAAGTCAAAATATCCAATGAGATCAAAAGCCGAGCCCTTGGGGTACCATAATCCTAGTGTTGGTGTGTGAGCTAGATATCGAGGAATATGCTTCACAACCTTATGGTGTGATTCCTTCGGTGCAGCTTGAAATCGGGCACACATGCAAACACTAAGCATTATATCTGGCCTAGATGCACATAAGTACAATAAAGAACCAATCATGGAGCGGTATACCTTATGATCGAAGTCAATACCATTTTCATCAGTGCACAGATGGCCATTTGTGGGCATAGGAATTTTGACGCCTTTGCAATCTTGCATGCCGAATTTCCTCAGTACATCCTTGAGGTATTTCTCCTGAGATATGAATATGCCATTTCGCTGTTGACGAATTTGAAGACCTAAGAAGAATTTCAACTCTCCCATCATAGACATTTGATATTGTTCACTCATCATATAGGCAAATTCATTAGTATAACGTTGGTCAGTACAACCAAAGATAATATCATCAACATATATTTGGCACACAAACAGTTCACCATCATAAGAAAAGAGAGTAGGATCGAGTGAACCGGGTGTGAAGGCATTCTTCATGAGGAATTCCTTCAAAGTATCATACCACGCCTGAGGGGCCTACTTGAGGCCATAGAGGGCCTTATTGAGTTTGAAGACTTTGTCAGGATTCTTTGGATCTTCAAAACCTGGGGGTTGAGCAACATATACTTCTTCCTCAAGCTTACCATCGAGGAATGCTCTTTTCACATCCATTTGATATAAGATGATATCATGATGGTTAGCATAAGCAAGTAATATACGAATAGCCTCAAGTCTAGCAACAGGTGCAAAAGTTTCATCAAAATCAATTCCTTCAACCTGTGTGTAGCCTTGAGCTACAAGTCGTGCCTTATTCCTCACCACAAGGCCATTTTCATCTTGCTTGTTGCGGTAGATCCATTTTGTGCCAATGATATTGCGCTTGCGAGGATCTGGACGTTTGACCAGTTCCCAGACATTGTTGAGCTTGAATTGATGTAATTCTTCTTGCATGGAATGAATCCACTCAGGCTCCAGAAATGCTTCATCTACCTTAGCGGCCTCTGTGATAGAGACAAAAGCATAGTGGCCACAAAAGTTAGATAGATGTGAAGCTTTTGAGCGTGTTAGAGGACCTGGTGCTCTAATGTCATCGATGATCTTCTCCACTTCTACTTCTTTTGCAATGCGAGGATGAGCCGGTTGTCTTTGAGGAATTTGATCAACATTTTCTTCAGCATCAATTTCCTCAGCATTTTCCTCAGGTGCATTAGCTTGACGTTCTTCACATTCTGGAATGAATTCTTCAGTAGGAATGACATCTTCAAAAGCCTTGAACTTGATAGAATCTTCAGGAGCTGGTTCATCTATCATAGAAGGCAGGTGCTCTCTTTGCGAGCCATTAGTTTCATCAAACCGCACATCTACAGTTTCAACAACCTTGTGAAGAACGTTGTTGAAGACTCTGTAGGTGTGCGAGTCCTTTCCGTAACCAAGCATAAAACCTTCATGTGCTTTCGGTGCAAATTTAGCATTGTGATGATGATCTCTAATCCAGCATTTAGCACCGAAGACTTTGAAATAACTCACTTTGGGTTTCTTGTCAGTGAGGAGTTCATAGGCAGTCTTCTTGAAGAATTTGTGAAGATATACTCTGTTGATGATGTGGCATGCAGTATCAATTGAATCAATCCAGAAACGACGAGGCGTTTTGTACTCATCGAGCATAGTGCGAGCCATCTCAGCAAGAGTTCTGTTCTTGCGCTCCACGACGCCATTCTGTTGAGGAGTATAAGGAGCAGATAACTCATGAGTAATACCAAGTTCGTCAAGATAACATCGAGACCAGAATTCTTGAACTCAGTTCCATTGTCACTTTTGATGTGCTTGATCTTCACACCAAAGTTGGTTGAAGCCCTCGAGGAAAATCCTTTGAAGACTTCCTGCACTTCATGTTTGTAAGTAACAAGGTGTACCCATGTGTAACGAGAATAATCATCAACAATAACAAAGCCATATTGAGATGCTTCATTTGAAACAGTAGAATAATGATTAGGACCGAAGAGATCCATGTGAAGCAATTCAAATGGATGAGTAGTGGTCATGATAGTCTTCGCTGGATGCTTGGCCTTGGTCATCTTTCCAGCTTCACAGGCTCCGCATAGGTGATCCTTAAGGAATTTGACATTCTCAATGCCAATGACATGCTTCTTCTTCGCAAGCGTGTGCAAATTCCTCATGCCTGCATGACCAAGTCGTCGATGCCATAACCATCCTTCTGAAGCTTTTGCAAGTAAGCACACGGCTGGTTGTGAACCTGTAGAGAAATCAACAATATACAAGTCTCCTCTCCTAAAGCCTTCGAAGACTTTGGAATTGTCAGCTTCCATAATCACAACACAATGATACTTGCCAAAGACAACAACCATATCAAGATCACAAAGCATTGAGACAGACATAAGGTTGTATCCTAAGGACTCAACAAGCATGACTTTGTCCATGTGTCGATCATTTGTGATCGCAACCTTACCTAGACCCAATACCTCACTTTTTCCTTTGTCAGCAAAGATGATATGCTTCAGATGCGATGGTGATAAGGGAGCATCCATCAACAGATTCTTGTCACCAGTCATGTGATTTTTACATCCACTATCGAGGACCCACTCAGTGGCTTTGGGTTGATCATCCTGCAGATGAATTAGTGCAGCTTACGAACTTCATATACTTCATCAGTGAAGAATATGACATCACAATTCATCAGATCAATTTCATCAAGCAGTAAGACAAATAAAGCAGTATGAGGACGTGAGAAAGGAAAGTTCATTTCTTCATGATTAGCCTGTGTCCTTTCAGGCACTTTGTCAGGTCCCCAGCAAATTCTTCAGACGGTTGAGCACGTCTGGAGACCTGACCCTGCAGAAGAAATTAGTTCTTTTTCTTCACCACCCACATCTGAAGGGGTGGCAAAGAGTTCATCACTCTGCGAGCTCCATATGAGAATGGTGGCATAGAGGCCAATCCATTTCGTTTCACATAAGAGGGGTTAGGGTAAACATATGAATAAGCAGAGAAATTCTTCGAGGACTTATGAACATAATGATTAGAAGAATAATTCTCATATTCATAGCCCTTGGCTCTTCCCTGCGAAACAGGGTTGTTAGCACGATGATGTTCATATGAGGAATTTGATCCACGTGAGGAATTTGGTCCGTATGAGGACTTGGATCCATATGAAGAATTTGATCTAGGGTTCCTATTCTTCACAGGTGGTGTCATGAGTACATTCACCTGAAGACTTTCAAGGCACCTTTTGGGAACCCAGATTTTCTTCATAGGGGAACTGTTTCTGCAGTTAGTGCCAACATATCTAGCAAATACTTCACCATTCTGATTTTTGAACAGTTTATAGTTGGAGTCAAATGACTCATCAGAAGAATGAGAAGATTCACATGTATAACCAGATAAATTAGATGGATCAACTGGAGGTTCCTTTGCAGCAACCCATGAGGTTTTGGGGTACTGCTCAGGCTTCCAATATGTACCATCAGCATTGAGTTTCCTCTCAAAGGCAGTACCCTATTTCCTAGGGTTCCTGTTGAGGATCTGCTTTTTAAGCACATCACAAAGAGTCTGATGCCCTTTGAGGCTTTTATACATGCCTGTCATGTACAATTCCCTCAGCCCTGCATCGTCAGTGATACTAGCAATGTCCTCAGATGAGGAATTAGTGATAGCAGAGGCAGGTGAAGAATTTGTAACATTAGAAGCATTTGAACATTCAGGTGAAGAATTAGCAGATTCACGTTCAATGCATTTCAAACATGGAGGAACAAATTCTTCCTGAGCAGCGCTGATTTGTTGAGCAAGTAATGAATCACGCTCCTTCGGAAGATCTTCATAACTCACTCTTAGCTTCTCAAGATCTTGCTTTCTTTGAAGAAATCCGTAAGAAAGCTTCTCATGATCAGATAAGAGAGTGTTATGATGGCCTTGAAGGTTGTCAAATCTGGTCTGAAGTCTCTGAAGATTTTCAGTCAAGATTTTAGTGCGATCCATTTCTTCATCCAACATATCATCACTTTTTTCTAGCATGTTTTGAACCTTTTCAAAAGCCCTTTGTTGTTTTACAGCAATTTTAGCAAGTTTAGAGTAGTTGGGCTTAAGATTTTCATCAGATTCATCTTCACTAGACTCAGAGGAGGTATATTTAAGTACCTTGGCACCCTTTGCCATGAAGCAATAGGTAGGAGCGTAGTCATCATTGCCTTCATCAGCCTTGTTGGAGAGATCATTTTCTTCAGCGTTGAAGATAGACTTGCTGACGAATGTAGTAGCGAGGGCTAGGCTCGGCACACCAGACTCAGAGTCCTTAGATGCCTCCTCTTCCTCTTGTTCCTCAGATTCAACTTCAGAGTCCATTTCCTTGCCAATGAATGCCCGAGCCTTCTTGGAGCTGCTCTTCTTGTGGGATGAAGACTTTGAGGATTTTGATGATGAAGATTTTTAGGATTTGTTCTTTTTCTTCGCATCATCAGGACTGTAATCCTTGTATTTCTTCTTCTTTGATTCCTTTTCCCACTGAGGACAATCTTGAATGTAGTGTCCAGGTTTCTTGCACTTGTGACAAAGCCTCTTCTTGTAGTCACTGGATGAGGAATCATTGCTCCTTGAGGGTCTTCCAAAGCGACCACGTCTTGAGAACTTCTGGAATTTCTTCACGAGCAGTGCTAGCTCATGACTCAGTTCTTCAGGGTCACCAAGACTGCTACCAGAGTCTTCATCTTCAGACTCAGATACTGCCTTGGCCTTTAGTGCACGTGATCTGCCATAGCTCGAACCATAGAGATCTCTCTTTTCAGCAAGCCGGAACTCATGAGTATTTAGCCTCTCGAGGATATCAGCGGGGTCAAGTGAC
Organism: Aegilops umbellulata; assembly: GCA_032464435.1. Lineage (NCBI taxonomy): Eukaryota > Viridiplantae > Streptophyta > Magnoliopsida > Poales > Poaceae > Aegilops > Aegilops umbellulata. The sequence continues at coordinate 326,216,663 of CP136056.1, read as the reverse complement.
TTGTAATCAGCACGCTCTTGTATCATCAATGCCAGAGTATCAAATGAGGAATCAAGCGATCTCAGCAATTTCTTCACCACCTCATGGTCGGTGATGTTAGTGGCACCAAGTGCTTGAAGCTCATTTGAGATGTCAGTGAGGCGATCAAAGGTTTGCTGAACATTTTCATTGTCGAGTCTTTTGAAGCGATTGAAGAGATTGCGAAGAACATCAACTCGGGAGTCACGCTGAGTTGAAACTCCTTCATTGACTTTGGATAGCCTATCCCAGATAAGCTTAGCAGCTTCCAAAGCACTCACTCTTCCATACTGTCCTTTGCTCAGATGGACACATATGATATTCTTCGCTTGATAATCTAGTTGCTTGAATATCTTCACATCGGTAGCGTTCAGTGAGGGTGAGATAGAGGGAACACCATTTTCCACAACATACCAGAGATCGTTATCAATTGCCTCAAGATGCATTCGCATCTTATTCTTCCAGTAGGGGTAGTCCGTCCCATTGAAGGTAGGACACCCAGCAGAGACCTTGATCGTACCTGCAGTCGACATTACTAAAACTCGAGGCGGTTAAACCAAAATCACACAGAACAAGGGAGTACCTTGCTCTGATACCAATTGAAAGTGCGTTGTATCGACTAGAGGGGGGTGAATAGGCGATTTTTATGAATTCTTCACTGAGGAATTTGCTAGTGAGGAAATTCCTTAGCGAAGAACTACTTGCAGCGGAATAAGTACTCAGAAGTAAACATAACGGAAGACAAGCATTGTCATCATGATGAAATCAAGACAAGCACAGAGTACAGAAAGCGTAATCACGGGATACCACAGGATGAAGACAAATAGACTAAAGAAATTGAACTGAGGAAATTGAGAAAGTCTTCAGTCAAAGTCCTCAAACACAGATATGACAAGCACACAACACAATACTGAGGAAATGAAAGAGTTGAGGAAATAGAACCAGTTGGCTTGGTGAAGACAATGATTTGGTAGACCAGTTCCAACTGTTGTCTTAGTTATACATCTGGTTGGAGCGGCTAGGTATTTAAACCTGAGGACACACAGTCCTCACCGTATTCTCCTTGAGGTAAGGTCACACAGACCTCACCCAATCACTCGTGGTAAGTCTTCAGGTGACTTCCGAACCTTCACAAACTCGGTCACTCGGCGATCCACAATTCCTCTTGGATGCTCTAGACCATGACGCCTAACCGTCTGGAAGAAGCACAGTCTTCAAAGGTAACAAGCGTCGGATCCACGCAGGATCAATCTCTTCAGTTATGCTCAATCACTTAGGGTTTGTGGGTGTTTGGGTTTGGGTTTTCCTCACTCGATGATTTTCGCTCAAAGTCCTCGGAGGATGGGATGCTCTCAAATGACAAGTGTCAGTTTCTCTCGGAGCAGCCAAACAGCTAGTGGTTGTAGGGGGCGACTATTTATAACCTAGGGAGCAGCCCGACATGATAAGACATAAATGCCCTTCAATGATATGACCGTTAGGTGGATAAGATATTTTGGGACAGCTGGCGCGTAGCACAGCAACGGTCGGAAATTTGAGGTTCAAATTCCTCAGGGCTATCATGTTCCTCACAGTGTAGGCAATCCGCACTGGCGAATTCCTAACTCCTCAGTCAGAACAAATTCCTTAGAGACCAGAAGAACTTCGTCTCTGTCACTGAAGAAATTGACTGAACTGTATGAGATTTCCAATGGCTTCACTCGAAGGGATTGGTAGGTGTAGGATTTGAGTTGAGCATCACATGGAAATTTTTCCTTAGTATTTCCTCGACCCCCTTTAACAGTACGGTGTTTCCTATGACTCAAGAAAGAGAAAATAAAACTACGAAAACAAAAGTCTTCACGCTTCATGTTCCTCAAATGAATACCCAGTCTTCAAGGTTACACCAATTTCTTCACTTTCAAAGTCTTCAGAAAGTCTTCAGAGTATCAAAGTCTTCAGTCGAAGAACTTCATTTTTAGGGGTCAACTTTCTCTGTAAATATCAAACTCCTCATAGACTCATAGACCTGTGTACACTCACAAACGCATTAGTCCCTTCACCTATAAGTCTTCAATACACCAAAATCACTAAGGGGCACTAGATGCACTTACACCTGGGCCGCCTCCGCCTCCTCCTTCAGCCTCGTCAGGCGGTCGCGCTCCGCATCCTGCCCCAAGGCCGCCTTCTGCACCTCGGCGTTTCGATCGGCGAGGGCAGCCTCCTGGGCCTTTAGCTTCTCCTCACGCTCCTAGAGCTAGCTGGCCTAGGCAGCCCGCTGATCCTGAAGAACCTTCAGTTCACCCTCCACCACGCGGCATCGATCGTCGGCTTTCGTGGCCTCCTTCTGCGCCAGGTCGCGCTCGGTGGCAACCATACCGAGCACCTTCTGGGCTTCCTCCGCAGAGCCCCGGGACGCGCGGACAGACGCGTCGGCCTGGAGCCAACCAGAAATCAGCCCCAGACGTCCCAACGCCGAGTGCTGGTCCGGGCCTCGAAGTTCACCCTGGAGGAGGTTCAGCATCGCCCTTGCCTCCTCCAGGGCCCCGGAGGTGGCAGGAGCGCCATGGCCCGACTGCACGCCGGGCAGGGGAGAAGACGTCCTCAGCGCCAAGACAGAAGAAGCCTCAGCATCAGGAAGGACCAGGGGCTCCGGAGGCTGGGCAATCTCAGCAGCCGCAGCGAGGATGGGCGCCGGCGGGGTCAGCCCCGCCGAAGGCGTCGGTGAAGGGGAACGTAGCAGAAATTCAAAATTTTCCTACGCGTCACCAAGATCTATCTATGGAGAAACCAACAACGAGGGGAAGGAGAGTGCATCTACATACCCTTGTAGATCGCTAAGCGGAAGCGTTCAAGAGAACGGGGTTGAAGGAGTCGTACTCGTCGTGATCCAAATCACCGGAGATCCTAGTGCCGAACGGACGACACCTCCGCGTACAACACACGTACAGCCCGGTGACGTCTCCCATGCCTTATCCAGCAAGGAGAGAGGGAGAGGTTGAGGAAGACTCCGTCCAGCAGCAGCACAATGGCATGGTTGTGGTGGAGGAGCGTGGCAATCCTGCAAGGTTCGCCGAGCACCGCGGGAGAGGAGAAGGGAGAGAGGTAGGGCTGCACCAAGAGGGAGAGGAACTCATCTGTTGGGCAGCCCCTAGGCCTCAAGTATATATAGGGGAAGGGGAGGGGGCTGCACCCCCTTTAGGGTTCCCACCCCAAGGGGTGCGGCAGCCCCAGATCCCATCTGAGGGAGGCGGCCAAGGGGGGAGGAGAGGGAGGCGCAGGGAGCATGGGCCTTAGGGCCCATCTGCCCTTAGGGTTTGCCCCCCTTCTTCTCCTTAGGCACCTTGGGCCCTTGTGGGGGGCGCACCAGCCCACCTGGGGCTGGTCCCCTCCCACACTTGGCCCATGCAGCCCTCCGGGGCTTGTGGCCCCACTTGGTGGACCCCCGGGACCCTCCCGGTGGCCCCGGTACGTTACCGATAAAACCTGAAACCTTTCCGGTGACCAAAACAGGACTTCCCATATATAAATCTTTACCTCTGGACCATTCTGGAACTCCTCGTGACGTCCGGGATCTCATCCGGGACTCCGAACAACATTCGGTAACCACATACAAACTTCCTTTATAACCCTAGTGTCATCGAACCTTAAGTGTGTAGACCCTACGGGTTCGGGAACTATGCAGACATGACCAAGACGTTCTCCGGTCAATAACCAACAGCGGGGTATGGATACCCATGTTGGCTCCCACATGTTCCACGATGATCTCATCGGATGAATCACGATGTCAAGGACTCAATCGATCTCGTATACAATTCCCTTTGTCTAGCGGTATTGTACTTGCCCGAGATTCGATCGTCGGTATGCCGATACCTTGTTCAATCTCGTTACCGGAAAGTCTCTTTACTCGTTCCGTAACACATCATCCCGTGATCAACCCCTTGGTCACATTGTGCACATTATGATGATGTCCTACCGAGTGGGCCCAGAGATACCTCTCCGTTTACACGGAGTGACAAATCCCAGTCTCGATTCGTGCCAACCCAACAGACACTTTCGGAGATACCTGTAGTGCACCTTTATAGCCACCCAGTTACGTTGTGACGTTTGTCACACCCAAAGCATTCCTACGGTATCCGGGAGTTGCACAATCTCATGGTCTAAGGAAATGATACTTGACATTAGAAAAGTTTTAGCATACGAACTACGATCTTTGTGCTAGGCTTAGGATTGGGTCTTGTCCATCACATCATTCTCCTAATGATGTGATCCCGTTATCAATGACATCCAATGTCCATGGTCAGGAAACCATAACCATCTATTGATCAACGAGCTAGTCAACTAGAGGCTTACTAGGGACATGGTGTTGTCTATGTACCCACACATGTATCTGAGTTTCCTTTCAATACAATTATAGCATGGATAACAAATGATTATCATGAACAAGGAAATATAATAATAACTAATTTATTATTGCCTCTAGGGCATATTTCCAATAGTCGGCACTTCCTGAGGATGGGCTTCCACACCCTAGGGAGACGGCATCATTGCCGGAGCTGCAGGGGCCGCGACACTCTCCTTCGCCAGGGCCGCGACGGCCACTTCGACGCCTTCGACCACGGCGACTCCCGCGCCCTCCTTCTGCTTCTTCAACGACTGCTGCCTAATGACAGATGAAGACGCTAAGCATCGCTTCAAGAATCAACAAACAAGGCCAAGGAGAAGACTTACTGGTCGGCGAAGACATAGCTCTTCTTCAGGCCCAACAGCGGGCGCCGAGACGGGGCAGCTGGAGCTGAACTCTTGGGAGCAGGAGAACTCATGGTTGGCACCACTCGGGATGCCGTCGGCGAAGGCAGAACGCTGCCCGGGGGAATCAGCATGGTCCTGCCCTTCTTCGTGGACGTCCACTTGGGCTGCTTCGAAGAGGACACCCCGGCTCTCGTGGTGACTCCAGAAGGGCAAGGCACCTCCACCACCGGAGGCGCATCATCATCATCATCATCATCGGGAAAGTCACGGAGGAGCTCCCTCTGCCGCGGGGCAGAGGATTCTCCACAACCTCGTCCTCGGTGGCCTCGGAGGATTGATCGCGGGAGGACAGGTCCACCAAGGAGGTAGGCGGCGAGGGAGGCCCCGCCCGCATGAGCCCAAACTCGTCGAAGGCCGGCATGGTAGCGGCGACCTCCTCCTCGTCGACCCCCGTACAACGGGAGCCAATCCTCCGGAGGGTTGCTCGGGTCCTTCCCCGTCAAGTAAAGCAACACCTTGCTCAACTCCTCCTCGGGAAGGGCGTCCTGGCGCAGGCGAATGTTGTCGTCGGTGCCCCCAAGCTTCCACAGGGGGTGGGAGCGATCTTGGAGCGGCGCTATGCGCTGCGTTAAGAACTCCTTGATGAAAATGGCCCCCGTCAGCTTCTCGTTCTTCAGGTCCTCCTCCATCTTCTTCACCAGCGGCTTTAGGGAAGGGTCAGTGATCTTCTCAGAGTACCACCCCTTCCCAGAGGAGGGGAGCTTGGTCAGCAGCTCCAGCAGGTCCTGGGAGTACTTGGCATCCATCAGAACCCACCTCTTCAGGGCATCCTCCACCTTCTTCCCGGAACAACCATGGAAAAATTGATTAACATGTAAACAATCTTCCAGGAACATTTTATAGCAAAAGTAGAGCAAGATTAAGACATGCTATAGCACTTCATAAATTCAAACAGGGGCATGAATGGATAGAGCATCACATGTGTAACAAAACACCCTTATCGAACATCTCCAGATTATGCATAGAACTCATGGTATCAACAGGTTTACATAGCATCACAATATATCAGTTTCAGACTTAGCAGAAATGACTAAGTCACTGAAATCAGCAACATCATGGAGGCTAGTTTGCAAGCTTGTAACAATCAACACATGTAATATCATGAAGAGTGGATTGCACCACAGCAAACATGGCATGTTGTAGCTCATAACACATGTAGACTTCATGCTCAAAGGATGCACACACAAAATGCAACAAAAATGACAAAACATCAAGTTATAACAAGTTTCAGCAGTTAACATCACATAGCAGTCTTGCAATGATGATTAGGGCATCAAGATGAACTCAAAAAAACATGGCACAATGGAATGAAATGAAGAGCAACTCACAATGAACATTTCGATATATTATGCATGCAAAACGGAGCAGTATGCAACAGTTATGGCATGTCAAAGGGGCACCAAAATGCAATAATTTTCGGGACTTGGTGGAAAAACGAAGTCAACCTCGTGGATCTAGGGTTCCGGGCGCGGATTACGAGGTTTGCCGGGGTTTCGCCGGATTCGTCGCCGGACATGGAGGAGAGGTGGCCGGCGTCGATGGTGGGGCTCGCCGGAGCGTGGGGGAGCCGGATCCGGTCGCTCCTCGACCAGATCTGGCCGGAGTCGAAGAGGGGCGGCGGGCAAGGCGTGGGGCAGCGCGGCCGGGGCTCGTGCCGGCGTGGCGGAGCTGGGCGGCGCCGGCGAGCGGAGCAGCGGGCGGCGGGGCCGGGCACGCGGGCGGGGAGCGGCGACAGACCTCGGGCGGCAGGCGGCGGGCGGAGCTTGGCGGCAGGGCGGCGGAGGGCGGCGGCAGCGGTCGCCGGTGACGGGCGGTGGAGGAGCGGGCACGTGGCGGCGGTGCGACGGGCTCGCGCGGGCCCGCGATGGGCCTGGCGGGCCGTGGCTGCGGTGGGATCTGGCGGGGACGCGTGGCGGCGTGCGGTTGGGTGCGGGGGCAGGGGCGCTGATGTGGCGCTCCACAATTGGCCGGGGCGATGTGGCGGAGGGCGGTGGACGCGTCCGGCGGCGCGAGGAGGAAGAGGACTAGGGTTAGACCGCAAATTTCGGGGGGAGGCACATATTTATAGGTAGAAGGAGGTAGGAGTGTCCAAATGGGGAGCGGTTTTCGGCCACGCGATCGTGATCGAACGAACGAGAGGATGGAGGGGGTTTGGATGGGCTCACGGGCTATGGTGGAGGGGTGTTGGGCTGCAAATAGAGAGGGGTTTCGGGCTACGCGGTTAACCGTTGAATATCAAACGAACTCCAAATGGCATGAAACTTGACAGGCGGTCTACCGGTGGTGTATCAAGGCCGCTTGGCAAATCTCGGTACATTCCGAGAATGTTTAACACCCGCTCACAATAAGAGAAAAAAAGGGGACGCCGAAGGACATAGGAGTTTCCGATTGCAAAACGGACAACGGGGAAAATGCTCGGATGCATGAGACGAACACGTACGCAATGCAATGCACATGATGACATGGCAAAATGCAACACGCAAGCAAACGACATGGCAACGACGGCGAATAACTGGGGACACCTGGCGCATCGGATCCGGGGCGTTACAGGCATGTTCGCATATAGCCCATTTACAGAACGCTAACCCAAGGCCCGTTACGCCCTATCTGAATTAGGCCCAGTAGCATCATCTGGGCCATCCAATATGATTCCAGCCCGTTTTCACTTCTGGCCCATGTATGGCCCATGACGTCTTTCGGCCCATATGATGCCCTATGTAACTCTTGGCCTATTAACGGCCCGTGGTGAAACTGGCCCGTAATGAACAGTGTATCACTTTACACCCATTAACGGCCGTGGTGAAACTGGCCCATAATGAATAGTGTATCACTTTATACCCATTAACGGCCCGTTATTCCGTTGGGCCATTTCCAGCCCATGTTATCTTTCGGCCTTCTCAGAGCTCATTTAATCTTGGGCTCATTTCCAGCATTTGTTTACTTACGGCCCGTTACTGTCATTTTCAGCTTGTGGGCCAAATTCAGCCCGTGGTACAGTCGGCCCGTTTGTGGTCCGTTAATACGTTGGGCCATTCTCATAGCATCATCAAATACGGCCTATTAGCGATGGCCCATTATGGTCGGCCCATGAACGGACGATTCCAACTCTAGCCCATTTACGGCCATGATGCGGTCTGTTTGGCCCATGTTTGGCCAATCGATCATACGGCCCGTATAAGGCCCATTGATGATACGGCCCGCAGAAGGCCCATCATTTCTACGGCCCATGGAAGGCCCATTGTTTTTATGGCCCATAGAAGGCTCACTATTTCTACGGCTAGTAGGAGGCCCAGTGTCACTATAGTAAATATTAGCCCGTGGTTATTGTGGCCTAGTTTTAAAAAATAGGTTATTGCAGCCACTAGCTAACCGCGGAAAAAGAACTGCAATGACTACAAGCAAACAAATAAACAAGACAACAAGGAAATAAATAAGCAAGCAACTAACGCTAGGCTATCACGGCTATTACACATATTACATCCACTGGGCATCAAAGTTCGCCACCAGTGCAAATATAGGGAACAAAGCAGCATATCATATACACTGGTTGTCAAAGTTGGCGACCAATGCAAATAAACGCCGCAGCAAAACAAATCCGGAACTGAAACCACTTCAGAAGATCTCAAGAAACATTATCCTGGGTACCCATAATGCTGGCAAGATGCTTAGCAAGCTTATTAACTTTCTCTTGTTTGGCGCTTAAATCCTCTAGCGCTTGCTGTTGCACCAGAAAATATGCATCTGAATTCTGCAGGGACTTCCTTAGTCCTTCAGCTTCCTGACGCAGCACATCTGATTGATGTCTTTCAACTTGAAGTTGAGACTCAAGAAGACGAACTGATTCAGGCAGCGAGTTCGAAGAGCTTGTGCCAGCAGTAGTGGCCAGTAACTCAAACACTACATCAAGACAGGACTTTTGGGTTCCCTCACTATCGTCAAGATAGTTTTTATCAGCTTTCTTGGAGACCAACAGGGATGTCTCACTATCTTGAACCTTATCTGCATTACTTCCTTTACCATTGGATAACGCGGTACTGTTCTCCAATATTTTATCCGCATTCTAAAAGAGAAACAAGCAGACACATCACATGTTTACCATGTTGTATATGAAACTCATTTTGGTAAATGAGTTCAGTAGTAAAGTGGACAGGATAACAGCATGAAACAAACATATATCTATGTACCATGGGCACTTTATGGTCTATATCATTCTAGTTTTTGTTGCCAAATCAAGATAGAGACACAGTTCAAATAATATCTGTTCAAGACAAAGCAGAATAGACCAAATATAAGTGTGGGTAACTATAGAGCAATAACAACACTTGTAATGTGCATGACATGAGAACATAACTGTTTATTCAATTGAAACTGAAATCAACATAGAGCAGGTTTCAACAGCAAACCAGTTAAAGAAACAGGTTTAAAACATACCTGTTGCGCCATTGGAGTTTCAATTCCATCCTTCAAATTTAAAAATAGTTGGTATGAGTAAATACAGTAATGCAAGAGCAAAGGAGTATGAACCATAGCTACAGAACCTTACCTGAGAACAAATCTTCTTCTCCTTTAAGCGTTGAGTTGGGATTCGGAGTGGTGGTCCTCGTGCTTTCGGCGCTGCAGTTCCCTTACTAACTGCTCGTGTTTGGGTGCTCTGTGGTGGAGACGGTGATGTGTCAACTGGAACTGGGTTACTATATGTCGGGGTTGGGGTTAGAAGGGGTGTAGCTAGTTCTCTGTCCAACTGGGTAGGGGTACAATCTGCGAGAGTCTGGGTTATGTGTGGTGGATATGGTCCTTGGGCAAGTACAACCGTGGTTCTATCTGCATCAACTAGTAGCACTATCTTTTCTGAAGACTGTGTTGTTACTCCCTTAGATATTGCCATCACGCTCTCCAATTTAAATGGCTGATAAACAAGATAAGTAATTGAAAGTATAGACATTGTATGATAGACAAGTGAAATGGATAGTGGGGAATAAAAGAGGGCATGAAATAATTTATATTTATGTTGTCTAACCAAACAGGATAGCATGACACAATTTCACATATATGATGGCTAACTAAACACGATAGCATGACACAATTTCACATTATGATGGCTAACTAAAAATATGGAAAGACATAGTTCAAAATATGAGACTATGTAAACAGGATGACATGACATAACTATATAATGTGTTTATTAAATAGGTTGGCATGCCATAATTCACATACATTCACGGATAGAGTGCCATAATTCAAAATATGATGACTGTAAACACTAAACAGGATGAGATGATATAACTATATGATGTCTTTATTAAATGGGTTGCCATGCCATAATTCAGATAGATGATGTGTATGTACTATGTAAACATGATGGCATGATATAATTCAAATATATGATTTATATAGTAAGCAAGTAAGCAGATGGCAATCCATATATCATGTAAAAACTAAGCAATGCAAGAGAACATGCATGACATGGGTAATATAACCCTGCCAAGTTTGAGAATAGACCTCAGGGGGGAAATAGGACTGGTCATCAGTCTCTGAATCCTCCTCTGAGGAGCTCTCTGTAACCAGCAAGATGTCTTCTTCAGCAGGTAGCATTGTCTGCTCTGAATACCTTGTTTTCACTCCAGATACTTCTATCACCGCTTCAAATGGCTGATGCACAGGAAGAGTAGTTGAATATACAAACGTTGTCAACAAATGGAACACGTAATACAAAAAAATGATAGCATGATATAATTCACATACATGATGATTGGCTAAACAGCATGGCATTGCATAATTCACATATATAATGCCTTTGCAACAAGATAGCATTGTATAATTCACATATATAATGTGTTGCAACAAGATGGCAATGCATAATTCACATATACGGTAATTAGACACTGAACAGGTGGCATTCACACAAAGCATGTCTAAACTAATCAAATGACATAGCAACGCGAGACACCATACGCACGATATGAGCAACATAACCCTGCCAAGTTAGAGCATACACCTCGGGGGGGTGGGACTGGTCATCTGTCTCTGAATCCTCCTATGAGGAGCTATCCGTAATCAGCGAGATATGCGCTTCGTCAGATAGCATAGTCTGCTCTGAAGACCTTGTTTTCACTCCAGAATTTGCCATCACCGTGTCAAATGGCTGATGCACACAAAGAGCAGTTGAATGTACTCACATTATTGACAAATGTAATATGTAACGAAAGAAAAAGGATGGCCTGTTATAATTTACATATAAGATGACTGGCTAAGCAGGATGGCATTGCAAAATTCACATATATGATGCCTGGCTAAACAAGATGGCGTTGCATAATTCACATAAACGATGAATAAACTAAACAGATGCCATTCGCACAAAGGATGTCTAAACTAAGCAGATGACATATTTGATGTATAAAGTAAGCAATGCAAGACACCATATGCATGATATAACCAACATCAGCATGCCAAGTTAGAGCAAAGACCGCAGGGGGTAAATAGTAGTTGTCTTCTCCTTCTGAATCCCCCTCAGAACAGATATCTTCCTCTCGATTACAATCCGAAATGCGCGGAGGGGGGGCTGCCTTTGCGCCTACCATGGAGCGACGTCTGCATGAAATTTTATTGCCACGCAAGGCTCGTCTCTTTTGCTCTACATGTTTAGTTCCATTGTTTACAATAACTGTCATGCATAGGAATAAAACATAGTGAGATTATGTAAGGAGTGCATGCAGAAATCCAGAGTGATGGTAGCAAGCTGTGGATAGACCCAAAACCAATAATAGCAGGCAGATAATGGCTTCAGTTAAAAAATACAGATAATGGCTTCTTTACTGTTTGTTTCCCACCCAACATGAAACTCATAGTAGACACCGGAGATTAACCAGATAGTAGATAGCTACTATTGATAGCGGCCCCGATATGTACCCCACAACCATTTAAAAACTCAAGTTTGACCATTAGTTTGGAGCTGACTCAGAGTCTAATCGGTGAACAGGACGATAAAGTAGCATGTAATATTAAGCGATGCATAACGTAAGCAGACACGAAAGAGTGCGACCTCTCTTGCGGACCCGTGTAGTCCTCGAGGTCATCTGCTCGGTTGATGATGGTAATGCAGTTTTCATGGCTGCCAGCGGTGGGGAAGAAGATCTGAGGCGGCGAAAGATAGTCTGGAGGCCGGATCCCTGCTGTGTTGGATCCTTCTGTCGTTGGAGCAGCTGAGCTGGGGTGGACAACGACGCAGCAGGAGCGGGACAAACCACACAAGGTTTTCTTTGACAACTATCTGTAAGAGAAGTAATTCTGTAAGGGCTCGTTTGAATTGGAGGATTCCAACAATGCATGGATAGGAAATAGACAGGAATAGGATAGGAATGCACGTGCAAAATAGAGAATTTAAAAACATAGGATTTCTGGCAATCTGGGTGTTTGATTCACAACAATTGGAAGATCACAGGATGCAAAGAAGCATGGTGAGATTAAGTCAAACCACAAGAAAATGTACGGTTATAATGCTATTATGCTACTATCTCTTAGTCTTGTGCTTCATGAATAGGAATTTGAAAAGGAGGACAAGTGAAAATTAAAATTCCTACATTTTTTCTTTTAAGGAGACACTAAAGGAACAAATCTGTGTGCTCACTGGACAATATATATAACATGTAGAGTAAAAAAGAGATGCAACAAGTGTACAACCTCTTTGGCGAAGCCATGTCGATCTCAGCGTGATTTGGTTGGCCGGTGAGGATGCTCCGGCTGACTTTGCTATCGGAGGAGGGGAAGAACATCTTAGGCGTCTGGAGATGGAGCCCGAAGTACTGCTCCACTGTGATGGAGGGTTTCATCGTAGGAGCAGCTCCGGTGAGTTGTACGACACCGAGGCTGAAGCGGGACAAGAGAGACAACGAACAATGTTAACCTGAGTGGAATTCTAATAGCATCTCCAATACATGACGTAAAATACATAACCACAAAGTGCTAGGTGTAAAATACATCAGCCGCTCATCTCTGAACTTAACTATCAAAACTGAACTTAACTATCGAAACTGAACTTAACTATCGAAACTGAATTTTGCTGTCGAAACTGAATTTTGTTGTCGAAAATGAATGCACTAGCAAGGTGAGGCTACACGTCGGTCGACTGACTTTTTCATCTCTGGTCAGTCGATTTTGCAGCCATTGGATACGAAATCAAGGGCCTACGGTTCATCTTCAACCTCCACCCCCCTGAGCCGCCAGCCACCACTGGCCAAACAGCAGCACCCCGCCGTCCGCGGCCGGTGGTGCGCCGCCCCGCCCGACCCGAAAACACTCCCCACCGCCGGTCCGCCGCCGCCCCGGCCATCCCTCTAGGCCCCCCCGTGCCGATCTTTTTCTCCGGCAATCCCCACGCCACCGCCCCGCCACCGCCAGCGACCATCGCCCCCATCCTGAACCCTAAGATAGATAGTGGGGTACCTCTCCAGCGAGCCCCCCTCCCCGCTGCGACTGGTTCTTCCTTCACCCCGGCGAGCCCCCCCCCACCCCCTGAAAATCGGCTGACCCAAAAGTCGATTCAGTCGACTGAAGTGTAGCTAAATCGGAGCAGCATCGCAAGCAAGAGCAAGAGCGAGAGTAGCAACGCGAGCAAGAGCAATAGCAATAGCAAGAGCAGACCAGGCAGGTGACCGAGAGCAAGAGCAGAGCAGCAGCGCGAGCAAGAGCTAAAGCAGCAGGAGCTCCTACTGATGTGGACGTCACCGCCGAGGGAGCGACGCCGTGGAGGAAGTGGCCGGCGACACCGCCGTGGATGGAGACGGGCCATGTCGGCTCGGGACCAAGCGCCGGCAGCACCGTGAGATCGAATCAAGAAGAAAATGCGGCGATTAGTGTACAACCTCTTTGGTGGCGCCGATTAGGCCGCAGCTTCATCTGAGGAAACAGTGATGATGATGCTCTTCCGGTGGTGCAGGTGAAGACAGCGGTGTGGGAATGGAGGTGGCGCGAAAGACAAGGGGAACGTCGGGGCAGCTCCTTGGAGGTGGAGGACGGGGTGGCTGAACCGGCGGGACGATAAGATCGACGACGGATCCTCATCCAGTATGATGGATGAGGGACGTTGAGGTGTTGCTGTGGACGACGTCGTCAGGGAAGAGGCTCCGGCTGGGTGGCGGACGGAGCAGGGTGTGGGGTTTCGTCGCGGGTTTTTGCGGCCTCGGTGTACGAATGGGTGGGCGGATGGGATGGCAGTGGGGAACCATGGCTTAGAGACGCGCTTGTCCGAAATGTGGGGTAAGTTACAAAAGTACCCCCACCGATTTGAGGCAGTTCTTTCGGTTCAGGGGTACCACGGGCATTTCGCGTGTCGGGATTTCACAGGAGGTGGGAGTTTTCGCGCGCGTTGTAATTTCGAAATAGCAAGGCGCGGGTTGAGATGGAGGGAGTTGTCGGAGCACAACGAGACAAAGATATATCTTAAATATTTCGGGCTAACAAGGCATGGGTTGAAATTTCCGGACAAGCCTAACGTGTAGTGTACCAAATCAATGCGCACTACAAATGTCATTCAAATCTTTGAATTCATGTTATGTTCAATTAAAATATTTCGCTATGTGTATAATGCATGCAACCTACTACTCAAATGAACGTTTTAGTGCATTCCAAACGTATATACTACCGCTTCAATATGAACTAAACTTGAATTCGTTTCTCTATTCGAATAAGATCTACAGTAATGATTGTTGTGAAGTCAAAGCATTTGAATTCGTTTCTCTGTTTTAATAACATCTACAATCATCATTATTGTCAAGGTAAACCATCGTTTGTGTATTATCTTCACAGCACACCACATGATTAGTCTCGAGTTACATATGAACTATGTGTACTATATGAACTCTAACTAGATTTTCTGAATCCACTTTATTTTGATTTCAAATCACATTACATTTCTAGCTCTAGCTAGATCTTCATAATCTAAACCATGTCTCATATGTATAATGTGTTTATCACATTATGTATGGTGCCCCGCCCCCTACGCTTACAAGTATTTAGATGTGAGTTGCAAACACCACACATTACCACAAATTCAAATAAAATGTGAGAATGTTCGATATATAGTATTGTTTAGATTGTTCGATATTTAGTTGTAAGGTGCAAACGCCACACATTATCACAAATTAAAATAAATGTGAGATTGTTTGATGTATAGTATGGTTTAGATTGTTCGGCATTTAGCTGTGAGTTGCAAACGCCATGCATTATCACATTATGGTATAACATGTGCACAACACGTGTATCACCGCTATATTCATGCATGCAATGTTGAAAACACTATGCTCTCCTATTCAAATATATGAATCCGCTTTCATATCAAATTATGATCTTTGTTAGTATCTTACACCCACACAATCCTCTAACCTTTGTAGCTACCACTAACTTTCTCTCGTGCATGCACACGCCCTCCTCGCCCTCCCCCTCCCTCGGCATTCTATCCACCAGGCACATTCGTTTTTGTCTTTAGGTCGTTCTCCCAGAGTCTCCACAACTCCTTTCCGACACACACCGATCGATAAACCTCTCCAACAATGCCTGCCTACAACATACACACACCTTCAATCTCCTCCTTTATGTGTCCTTGCCTCGTGTCTCTCATACGGTCAGACACGCGTGTAAACTCTCGCCCCTCTTTTCATCGATCTCACAACCGCACACTCCTCCCCCTATCTAGCTAGTAGTTGGGCCTCTCGCACCACCTCCTAGCTCCATTCTCTCTGTCTATCCGTCTCGCTGGGCCTTATTTGCCTCTAACAAATGGACGTACACTGACCGATCTATGGCTATACATATAGCTAGCTAGGTCCTTATAACTCGTTTTTTACCACACGTCAATCGATCTACCACATTAGTTGTGTCTCTCCCTTCCTCCGACAAACAACAATTGATCTACCGATCTAGTTAGGTTTGCTTACCAAACACATGGTTCCCCTTCATCATCCATGGATGCGTCCCGACAGATCTATCACGCACAGGCACACACAGAAACACATCCCCACTCTTATTGATAACATTGCAGTTCCACCCTCAGTTTGTCTAGTAGGCCTCTCCCACCATCTTCGAGAAGCAACTCCATCACCCATCCAGCACTCTACCCCTCTCCCTCCCTCTCCCTCCCTCTCTCTCTCCTCTCTCTCTCTGTCCCATCATATTTCTCGTCCTTCAGTTATGTATGGATGTCGACCGATCTCCCTCAAGACATAGTTGGGTCTCTCCTTATCAACACATATACGAGTCATTCTACCTCTATAGTTAGGGCTCTGCCTACCCTCCCCCCACCCCCCTTCCCCCCACACACACCGATACATCGAGCGCTCTAGTCATGTCTCCCTGCCACACACAAACTTGACATGTGCCCTCTAATGTTCCGGTAGGCCAGTCTGTTGGGGAACGTAGTAATTTCAAAAAATTCCTACGCACACGCAAGATCATGGTGATGCATAGCAACGAGAGGGGAGAGTGTTGTCTACGTACCCTCGTAGACCGAAGAGGAAGCGTTGACGCAACGTAGAGGAAGTAGTCGTACGTCTTCCCGGTCCAACCGATCCAAGCACCGTTACTCCGGCACCTTCGAGTTCTTGGCACACGTTCAGCTCGATGACGCTCCCCGGGCTCCGATCCAGCAAAGCTTCGGGGAGGAGTTCTGTCATCACGACGGCGTGGTGACGATCTTGATGTTCTACCGTCGCAGGGCTTCGCCTAAGCACCGCTACAATATTACCAAGGTGGAATATGGTGGAGGGGGGCACCGCACACGGCTAAGGAACGATCACGAAGATCAACTTCTGTGTCTATCGGGTGCCCCCTGCCCCCGTATATAAAGGAGTGGAGGAGGGGAGGGTCGGCCCTCTCTATGGCGCGCCCTAGGGGAGTCCTACTCCCACCGGGAGTAGGATTCCCCCTTTCCTAGTCCAACTAGGAGTCCTTCCATGTTTTAGGAGTAGGAGGCAAGGAAGGGGAAGGGAGAAGAGAAGGAAGGAGGGGGCGCAGCCCCTCCCCCTAGTCCAATTCGGACTAGGCCTTGGGGGGCGCGGCCTGCCCTAGGCAGCCCCTCTCTCTTTTCCGTATGGCCCAATAAGCCCAATACTTCTCCCCCGTATTCCCGTAACTCCCCGGTACTCCGAAAAATACCCGAACCACTCAGAACCTTTCCGATGTCCGAATATAGTCGTCCAATATATCGATCTTTACGTCTCGACCATTTCGAGACTCCTCGTCATGTCCTCGATCTCATCCGGGACTCCGAACTCCTTTGGTACATCAAAACTCATAAACTCATAATATAACTGTCATCGGAACCTTAAGCATGCGGACCCTATGGTTCGAGAACAATGTAGACATGACCGAGACACGTCTCCGGTCAATAACCAATAGCGGAACCTGGATGCTCATATTGGCTCCTACATATTATACGAAGATCTTTATCGGTCAGACCGCATAACAACATACGTTGTTCCCTTTGTCATCGGTATGTTACTTGCCCGAGATTCGATCGTCGGTATCCTATACCTAGTTCAATCTCGTTACCGGCAAGTCTCTTTACTCGTTCTGTAATACATCATGTCACAACTAACTCATTCGTTGCAATGCTTGCAAGGCTTATGTGATGTGCATTACCGAGAGGGCCCAGAGACACCTCTCCGACAATCGGAGTGACAAATCCTAATCTCGAAATACGCCAACCCACCATGTACCTTTGGAGACACCTGTAGAGTTCCTTTATAATCACCCAGTTATGTTGTGACGTTTGGTAGCACACAAAGTGTTCCTCCGGCAAACGGGAGTTGCATAATCTCATAGTCATAGGAACATGTATAAGTCATGAAGAAAGCAATAGCAACATACTAAACGATCGGGTGCTAAGCTAATGGAATGGGTCATGTCAATCAGATCACTCATCTAATGATGTGATCCCGTTAATCAAATAAAAACTCTTTCTCCATGGTTAGGAAACATAACCATCTTTGATTAACGAGCTAGTCAAGTAGAGGCATACTAGTGACACTCTGTTTGTCTATGTATTCACACATGTATTATGTTTCCGGTTAATACAATTCTAGCATGAATAATAAACATTTATCATGAAATAAGGAAATAAATAGTAACTTTATTATTGCCTCTAGGGCATATTTCCTTCAGTCTCCCACTTGCACTAGAGTCAATAATCTAGTTCACATCGCCATGTGATTTAACAGCAACAGTTCACATCATCATGTGATTAACACCCATAGTTCACATCGATATGTGATCAACACCCAAAGGGTTTACTAGAGTCAGTAATCTAGTTCACATCGCTATGTGATTAACACCCGAAGAGTACTAAGTTGTGATCATGTTTTGCTTGTGAGAGAAGTTTAGTCAACGGGTCTGCCATATTCAGATCCGTAAGTATTTTGCAAATTTCTATGCCTACAATGCTCTGCATGGAGCTACTTTAGCTAATTGCTCCCACGTTTAATATGTATCCAGACGAAGACTTAGAGACATCCGGATCAGTGCCAAAACTTGTATCGACGTAACCCTTTTACGACGAACCTTTTGTCACCTCCATAATCGAGAAACATATCCTTATTCCACTAAGGATAATTTTGACCGTTGTCCAGTGATCTACTCCTAGATCACTATTGTACTCCCTTGTCAAAATCAGTGTAGGGCATACAATAGGTCTGGTACACAGCATGGCATACTTTATAGAACCTATGGCCAAGGCATAGGGAATGACTTTCATTCTCTTTCTATCTTCTGCCGTGGTCGGATTTTGAGTCTTACTCAATTTCACACCTTGTAACACAGGCAAGAACTCTTTCTTTGACTGTTCTATTTTGAACTACTTCAAAATCTTGTCAAGGTATGTACTCATTGAAAAAACTTATCAAGCGTCTTGATCTATCTCTATAGATCTTGATGCTCAATATGTAAGCAGCTTCACCGAGGTCTTTCTTTGAAAAAACTCCTTTCAAACACTCCTTTATGCTTTGCAGAATAATTCTACATTATTTCCGATCAACAATATGTCATTCACATATACTTATCAGAAATGCTGTAGTGCTCCCACTCACTTTCTTGTAAATACAGGCTTCACCACAAGTCTGTATAAAACTATATGCTTTGATCAACTTTTCAAAGCGTATATTCCAACTCCGAGATGCTTGCACCAGTCCATTGATGGATCGCTGGAGCTTGCATATTTTGTTATCACCTTTAGGATTGACAAAACCTTCTGGTTGCATCGTATACAACTCTTCTTTAATAAATCCATTAAGGAATGCGGTTTTGTTTATCCATTTGCCGGATTTCATAAAATGCGGCAATTGCTAACGTGATTCGGACAGACTTAAGGATAGATACGAGTGAGAAACTCTCATCGTAGTCAACACCTTGAACTTTGTCAAAAACCTTTTTCGACAAGTCTAGCTTTGTAGATAGTAACACTACTATCAGCGTTCGTCTTCCTCTTGAAGATCTATTTAATCTCAATGACTCGCCGATCATCGAGCAAGTCAATCAAAGTCCATACTTTGTTCTCATACATGGATCTCATCTCAGATTTCATGGCCTCAAGCCATTTCGCGGAATCTGGGCTCATCATCGCTTCCTCATAGTTCGTAGGTTCGTCATGGTCTAGTAGCATGACTTCCAGAATTGGATTACCGTACCACTCTGGTGCTGATCTCACTCTGGTTTACCTACGAGATTCGGTAGTAACTTGATCTGAAGTTACATGATCATCATCATTAGCTTCCTCACTAATTGGTGTAGTAGTCACAGGAACAGATTTCTGTGATGAACTACTTTCTAATAAGGGAGAAGGTACAATTACCTCATCAAGTTCTACTTTCCTCCCACTCACTTCTTTCGAGAGAAACTCCTTCTCTGGAAAGGATCCCAACTCAGCAATGAATATCTTGCCTTCGGATCTGTGATAGAGGGTGTACCCGACAGTCTCCTTTGGGTATCCTATGAACATATTTCTCTGATTTGGGTTTGAGCTTATCAGGATGAAACTTTTTCATATAAGCATCACAATCCCAAACTTTAAGAAACGACAACTTTGGTTTCTTGCCAAACCATAGTTCATATTGTGTCGTCTCAACGGACTTAGATGGTGCCCTTTTTTTAATGTGAATGCAGCTGTCTCTAATGCATAACCCAAAAACGATAGTGGTAAATTGGTAAGAGACATCATAGATCGCACTATATCCAATAAAGTACGGTTATGACGTTCGGACGCACCATTATGCTGTGGTGTTCCAGGTGGCATGAGTTTGTGAAACCATTCCACATTGTTTTAATTGAAGACCAAACTCGTAACTCAAATATTTGTCTCTGCGATCAGATCGTAGAAACTTTATTTTCTTGTCACGATGATTTTCCACTTCACTCTGAAATTCTTTGAACTTTTCAAATGTTTCAGACTTATGTTTCATCAAGTAGATATACCCATATCTGCTCAAATCATCTATGAAGGTCAGAAAATAACGATACCTGCTGCAAGCCTTAATATTCATCGGACCACATACATCAGTATGTATGATTTCCAACAAATCTGTTGCTTGCTTCATTGTTCTGGAGAACGGCGTTTTAATCATCTTGCCCATAAGGCATGGTTCGCAAGCATCAAGTGATTCTTAATCAAATGATTCCAAAAGCCCATTAGCATGGAGTTTCTTCATGCGCTTTACACCAATATGACCTAAACGGCAGTGCCACAAATAAGTTGCACTATCATTATTAACTTTGCATCTTTTGGTTTCAATGTTATGAATATGTGTATCACTACGATCGAGATCCAACGAACTTGTTTCATTGGGTGTATGACCATCGATGGTTTTATTCATGTAAACAGAACAACAATTATTCTCTGACTTTAATGAATAACTGTATTGCAATAAACATGATGAAATCATATTCATGCTCAACGCAAACACCAAATAACACTTATTTAGTTTCAACACTAATCCCGAAAGTATAGGGAGAGTGCGATGATGATCATATCAATCTTGGAACTACTTCCAACACACATCGTCACCTTGATTTTTACTAGTTTCTGTTTATTCTGCAACTCCCGTTTCGAGTTACTAATCTTAGCAACTGAACCAGTATCAAATACCGAGGGGTTGCCACGAACACTAGTAAAATACACATCAATAACATGTATATCAAATATACTTATGTTCACTTTGCCATCCTTCTTATCCACCAATCACTTGGGGTAGTTCCGCTTCAAGTGACCAGTCCCTTTGCAGTAGAAGCACTTAGTCTCAGGCTTAGGACCAGACTTGGGCTTCTTCACTTTGAGCAGCAACTTGCTTGATGTTCTTCTTGAAGTTCCTTTTTTTTCCTTTACCCTTTTCTTGAAACTAATGATCTTGTCAACCATCAACACTTGATGCTCTTTCTTGATTTCTACCTTCATCGATTTCATCATCATGAAAAGCTCGGGAGTCGTTTTCGTCATCCCTTGCATACTATAGTTCATCACGAAGTTCTACTAACTTGGTGATGGTGACTAGAGAATTTTGTCAATCACTATCTTATCTAGAAGATTAACTTCCACTTGATTCAAGCGATTGTAGTACCCAGACAATCTGAGCACATGCTCACTAGTTGAGCGATTCTCCTCCATGTTTTAGCTATAGAACTTGTTGGAGACTTCATATCTCTCAACTCGGGTATTTGCTTGAAATATTAACTTCAACTCCTGGAGCATCTCATATGGTCCATGACGTTCAAAACGTCTTTGAAGTCCCGATTCTAAGCCGTTAAGCATGGTGCACTAAACTATCATGTAGTCATCATATTGAGCTAGCCAAACGTTCATAACGTCTGCATCTGCTCCTGCAATAGGTCTGTCACCTAGCGGTGCATCAAGGACATAATTCTTCTGTGCAGCGATGAGGATAAACCTCAGATCACGGATCCAATCCGCATCATTGCTACTAACATCTTTCAACACAATTTTCTCTAGGAACATATCAAAATAAATATATGAAAGCAACAACACGAGCTATTGATCTACAACATAGATATGCTAATACTACCAGGACTAAGTTCATGATAAATTAAAGTTCAATTAATCATATTACTTAAGAACTCCCACTTAGATAGACATCCCTATAATCCTCTAAGTGATCACGTGATCCATATCATCTAAACCATGTCCGATCATCACGTGAGATGGAGTAGTTTCAACGGTGAACATCAATATGTTGATCATATCTACTATATGATTCATGCTCGACCTTTCGGTCTCCGTGTTCCGAGGCCATATCTGTTATATGCTAGGCTCGTCAAGTTTAACCTGAGTATTCCGCATGTGCAATTGTTTTGCACCCATTGTATTTGAACGTAGAGCCTATCACACCCGATCATCACGTGGTGTCTCAGCACGAAGAACTTTCGCAACGGTGCATACTCAGGGAGAACACTTGTACCTTGATAATTAGTGAGAGATCATCTTAAAATGCTACCGTCAATCAAAGCAAGATTAGATGCATAAAAGATAAACATCACATGCAATGAATATAAGTGATATGATATGGCCATCATCATCTTGTGCTTGTGATCTCCATCTTCGAAGCATCGTCATGATCACCATCGTCACTGGCGCGACATCTTGATCTCCATCATAGCATCGTTGTCGTCTCGCCAATCTTATGCTTCTACAACTATCGCTACCGCTTAGTGATAAAGTAAAGCATTACAGGGCGATTGCATTGCATAAAATAAAGCGACAACCATATGGCTCCTGCCAGTTGCCGATAACTCAGTTACAAAACATGATCATCTCATACAATAAAATTTAGCATCATGTCTTGACCATATCACATCACAACATAGAGGAAGTAGTCGTACGTCTTCCCGGTCCAACTGATCCAAGCACCGTTACTCCGGCACCTCCGAGTTCTTGGCACACGTTCAGCTCGATGACGCTCCCCGGGCTCCGATCCAGCAAAGCTTCGGGGAGGAGTTCTGTCAGCACGACGGCGTGGTGACGATCTTGATGTTCTACCATCGCAGGGCTTCGCCTAAGCACCGCTACAATATGACCGAGGTGGAATATGGTGGAGGGGGGCACCGCACACGGCTAAGGAACGATCACGAAGATCAACTTGTGTGTCTATGGGGTGCCCCCTGCCCCCGTATATAAAGGAGTGGAGGAGGGGAGGGCCGACCCTCTCTATGGCGCGCCCTAGGGGAGTCCTACTCCCACCGGGAGTAGGATTCCCCCTTTCCTAGTCCAACTAGGAGTCCTTCCATGTATTAGGAGTAGGAGGCAAGGAAGGGGAAGGGAGAAGGGAAGGAAGGAGGGGGCGCAGCCCCTCCCCCTAGTCCAATTCGGACTAGGCCTTGGGGGGCGCGCGGCCTGCCCTAGGCAGCCCCTCTCTCTTTCCCGTATGGCCCAATAAGGCCCAATACTTCTCCCCCGTATTCCCGTAACTCCCCGGTAATCCGAAAAATACCCGAACCACTCAGAACCTTTCCGATGTCCGAATATAGTCGTCCAATATATCGATCTTTACGTCTCGACCATTTCGAGACTCCTCGTCATGTTCCCGATCTCATCCGGGACTCTGAACTCCTTCGGTACATCAAAACTCATAAACTCATAATATAACTGTCATCGAAACCTTAAGCGTGCGGACCCTACGGTTCGAGAACAATGTAGACATGACCGAGACACGTCTCCGGTCAATAACCAATAGCGGAACCTGGATGCTCATATTGGCTCCTACATATTCTACGAAGATCTTTATCGGTCAGACCGCATAACAACATACGTTGTTCCCTTTGTCATCGGTATGTTACTTGCCCGAGATTCGATCGTCGGTATCCTATACCTAGTTCAATCTCGTTATCAGCAAGTCTCTTTACTCGTTCTGTAATACATCATCTCGCAACTAACTCATTAGTTGCAATGCTTACAAGGCTTATGTGATGTGCATTACCGAGAAGGCCCAGAGATACCTCTCCGACAATCGGAGTGACAAATCCTAATCTCGAAATACGCCAACCCAGCATGTACCTTTGGAGACACCTGTAGAGTTCCTTTATAATCACCCAGTTACGTTGTGACGTTTGGTAGCACACAAAGTGTTCCTCCGGCAAACGGGAGTTGCATAATCTCATAGTCATAGGAACATGTATAAGTCATGAAGAAAGCAATAGCAACATACTAAACGATCGGGTGCTAAGCTAATGGAATGGGTCATGTCAATCAGATCATTCATCTAATGATGTGATCCCGTTAATCAAATAACAACTCTTTGTCCATGGTTAGGAAACATAACCATGTTTGATTAACGAGCTAGTCAAGTAGAGGCATACTAGTGACACTCTGTTTGTCTATGTATTCACACATGTATTATGTTTCCGGTTAATACAATTCTAGCATGAATAATAAACATTTATCATGAAATAAGGAAATAAATAATAACTTTATTATTGCCTCTAGGGCATATTTCCTTCACAGTCGCCCTATATCTTTGACTTGCACACACACACAATTTCGATGGCTCTCTTCATCGATCTCGCACCCACCCACTTGATCCTCTCTTCGACTCTATCGATAGCTATGACCCCTCCCTCTCTTCTCATGGATTGCCCGACCCTCTATGTATGATATGGATAGGCCTCCATTTCACACACATTGCATGCAAAAATTTGTTTGAGATGTCATCAACACATATTCCCACAAATAATTCACGAAATCAACACCCCACCCCAAAACAAAAAACACTCACGAACGCGGTTTGTATCTCTCACACACACCCACGTAGGTGGGGGACGTGCACGAAGAGAAGAGGTGCATGCACGGCGCACGTACTCCCGTCTCTTTCCCAACCACACCCGCACGGGTACACGGTGGAGCTCATTTCCGTATGAAAAAGGCAGTCCACGTGGTAATTTGGCACGTGTACTGGTTGTCCACTTGGTGGAGGGAGGATCGTCTACCACGGGTGAACAAACAAATTGCGACTTGACGTGTTATGTTAAAAAAGAGGCAAACCATGTGGGGCCTACCTTAGAGGCAAGGCTCTATACACTTGAGTACTTTTGATGTGTCCCGTCAACTCGCAGAACGAGGAGAAGCTTGCTTAGTACGCCGTCTCCCCCGCCCACGGGCGCGGTGGCTTGGAGGATGAGGTGAAGCTTGCTCCGCCTTACGCCCGCTCCCTCGCCCATACGCGCGGTGGCTCGCAGGACAAGGAGAAAAAGTTACTACTCCCTCCGTTTACTCCTCGTCCCTACTACCTTGGTTATAGAGATTATATCATATTGTTTGGAATATATATGTCCTTTAGTAGATTTCAATATGAACTACTAGTACATACTCCAAACACTGATGTATATAGACGTATTTTAGAGTGTAGATACTAGATTCACTCATTTTGCTCCATTTGTAGCACTCTCACTCGCCCCTCGACCCTCGCCCACATGGTGGACGTGCAGCAATTCATTCGGTCTCATATAACCAGAACGATATATACTGCACTACCATTATTGCTTGACTTCCCGAAGAGGCGAAGAGCCAATCGCAAGGTTAATAGTATTTTGGAGATGCCAAGCGCAAGGTTATAGGAGAACGAGTAGTAGGTGCCCCGTCATTTATAAATAAAGTTTTTTTTCTTCAGTGGCACGTACGCAATATGATAGGTTCATATGGAGAGAAAAGGAAACCGCTCCACTATATACATAGTCAGGACGGGCCAGCCTACACGGTTGCTTGTTGGGGTTGCTCTCTTCACACTCTCTCGCACAAAACGACTGTTGCCACATCTCTAACATCTCGGCAGATCACGTCCGCTTGGGAAAGGGGTGGATGCTTAGTGTAGATGCGGTGGCAGTCGCCGACGGTGAAAACCCACTGTCGGCACGTCCTAATCAGGGGTCCCCGCCATTCTCTCTCACAAAGCCGGTGAGGTTGCCTTCGTCCCTTGCTCACTGCCGCGACGTGGGCAGTTGCCGCCTTCTGCCGCCCTCCTCAAGGTTGAGCTACGTCCCTCAGGTACAACTCAGGCTTGCACCACTGCTCCAGCTGCCTACATCACTCCCTGTGGATATTTCTCTACTTCTTTGCCCCGCACATACCTCTACTGGCTTCTACGTACTGTATTTGTGATGAGTTTATGTCTCATCAACTAGTCCCAGTAATCTTATTCTAATCATGCTTCTTCAATTTCTTTGCCACAGGGATGCTCATCTCGATTTTGGTGAAACTGCACAAAATGATCCGATGGTCAAAAGGTTGCAAACTTCATTTCTTAGGAAGCGCCACGTTGCCAGCAAATTAAAGCCTGGTTAGGGTTTACGGTTCAAGGGCTAGGGACTGCATGGATCGTTTTTTCTTTAGTTGTCTCTGTTCCAAAATAAGTGTCAACTTTAGTAGTAGTACAACTTTGTACTAAAGTTTGCACAAAGTTGAGACACTTATTTTGGAACGGAGGGAGTACATATTTGCTGTGATCTGTCAACCATTGAGATGCAATAGCATGCATGTTAGTCTCCTTTGTATTTGATGAAATGTTGCAACAGGCAACCTTGGACCCAAGATACATGTAACAGAAGCTGGAAGCTTCATAGCATTGTACAAATTTATCTCGCTGATAAATTACAGTACGTACTATACTAGTACTTCCTCCGTTCCTAAATATAAGTCTTTGTAGAGATTTCACCATGAACCACATGCGGATGTATATAGATGCATTTTAAGTGTAGATTCAGTCATTTTGTTCCGTATGTAGTGGAATCTCTACAAAGACTTATCTACTAGTAATAGCTAGCCCCCACTACTAGGAATTCTCTATCCTCTCCTTGAGCCACATCTTCAAAATTGATGTAGCCGTTAGATGAAGTAAATCAGTCCATAATAGTCGTCTGATCTAGAAGTTGAGAGGCTCTGCACTAAGCCACATGCAAGCATGCAGAAATACCGTGGCACATGCATGTGAGTGGATTTTAAATCACATCAACATGTTTGCATGCAAGCATGCACCTAGCATGCATGTAAGTGAGCTTTTAAGTCCCATTAACATGTCAAAAAGAAAAATATAATCCCATTATGCAGTAGGAGTTGGCTGATCTTTTTTCCTTACGTGGGATGATCTAAATGATGATGGGAGTTTATTTAGTTTGGCTACCACATTTGTCATGCGGTTATAGAGTTTTTTTAGTTCTATGAAATCGATAATTTTGCGCAGAGAGATATACCGCTGTTCTGCGGCAACGCGAGACTCATCTAGTAATATTTAGGAACGGAGGGAGTACTATGTAAAGAGTTAGGTGTCGCACGGTGATAGTGTGAGGTGGGCCATGTAATCACTGAGCCTACGTGTTTTCACTGCTCTTGCACGCCTTCGCTGTAAGAATGGAGAAAATTGTAATCTAGTAGTAGTACCTCCTTTCGCTGAAAGCGTGGGACATCCAGGAGTCCTACCACCTCAATAATAAAGACCAATGAGCCGTCAAATCACATAGACCCAGCAGTAAGTTGGACGGACGAAGCAACCATCACTCTTGCGCCAGTGAGAGGTCGCGTCCGCTCTGCCCGTGTATGAATGCGGCACCGATTCTTTGGAGCGGCGCTGACCATTTCGGGCGGGAAGCACGCGCGGGCGATGGAGGGGCTTTGGGTGGGCCAGGCTGGTCAGGAGCGGGCGTGGCAGCTGTCCGCATGTCCCTACCGGACACGCCCGGAAACGAGAGGATGCACCGACTCTCGCGGCTAAAATCGTACACTACACAACATCTCTCTGTAGGAGTAGGTCGATCTGTCACTCTCTCTAACACACACATGTTGTTAAACACACACACACACACACACACACACACGCACACGCACGCACCTTGGTCCCGTTGCACCTTCTAACGTGACTTATTACACCTAGATGGAGGGAGTAGTAAGTATACGAGATACGGTGGCACACTGACTTAAGTCGAATACAAGTGCCCAAAATTTGTGTGCATGTTATAATAAGGTTTCACTTAAAATAGTACGTGAGCGAACAGAGCGATCAATTGGACAGTGTTCCCGAGCAGTAGCGAGATGTGTGAGGTAAGATACACCGCTGGCGCTTTTAATTTTTCTTATTAATTTGTTTGTTTCACCCCCTGACTGGTGGGACCCAACGTACTACGTGGAGAGAGGTAAGGTGACTAAGGCTGCATTATTTCTGCACCACTATGGATAGTCTTACCACCAAAGCCACATGACACGATTATGATTGAAATCCCAATGACTCCCACACACACAAAAAAACATGGCATGCTTGTCACATGAATGCAGGAATGTATAAAAGGTTATTTCCCTCTCGTTGAACATAACGGGAGGGTTGTGTAGCTGGTTAGCCTGTTCGCTCATCAAACTTGAGGTCTCGGGTTCGATAATTACACTTGAGCATAATTTGTGCCAGGAGGATTCTTTGACTGGTCAAAATGTTTTCTAGGGTTTGCAGCTTCACACTCTCTCTCCAGTATATATATACACGCTAGAGCCTCAGCGCTTGTAGTTTCTCTCTTCACACTCTCTCGCCCTCTCCCGCTGGAGCCTCAGCGCTTGTAGTTGCTCTCTTCACACTCTCTCGCCCTCTCCAGATCTAAACAAGACTTCGTTGGCCTCTCTCTTCCCCTCACTGCTGCTCAAAGAGCCGGCAGGATCCGTCTGCCGGGAAGGGAAGGAGGCTTAACGCTGTCGCCGTCGGCAAGGGACTACCGGCACAGCTGTTCACTTTCCACCCAGCGGCGGCGCGGGAGGGCCTCCGACCCCTTCTTCGTCGTCGTCGTCCCGTCGCCCACCGAACCACGCCCCAAGAACCTTAAGGTATAATTTATTTACTCCACATGCATTGCTCTAGCTGCATGTATACCATGAATCTAGGACGTGGTTCAAAGAGGAAAGGAGTGGGGGGAAGTAGTGGGAAAAGTTGTATATAGCATGAATCTAGGACGTGGTTCAAAGAAGAAATGAAGGGGGAAAGTTGTATAGCATGAATCTAGGACGTGGTTCAAAGAGGAAAGGAATGGGGGAAAGTAGTGGGGAAAGTTGTATCGCATAAATCTAGGACGTGGTTTAAAGAGGAAAGGAAGGGGCCAAAGTACTAGTTCAAAAAGGAAAGGAAGGGACAAGGCTGTAGAGTTTGAGCAGGACTAGATTTGTTGGCTCACATAGGGAAAGGTGTCTAAAGATAAGAAAACTGGGACCAACACAAATATGCTCCTTGGTTGTTTGTTCTTTGTTGCAACAGACTGTGCATGACCACAGTACATCGGTAGATGCACATGGTGCTGGTGCGTCCACTGTCCCGTGCAACTCATTAGCTGTTGTTAATCTAAGGCCCTGTTTGGTTAAAAACTCCCTAGTCCCTACCTGCTTGGTTCCAGGGACTAAACATGGATTAGAGGTTATTAAATGACATGCTAAAAGACCATGTTACCCCTAGTAATGAACTAATAGAGACAAGGTGCGATGCGTGGCAGGGGAAACTGTTGGAAAAAGTCCCAAAAAGACTCCCTCGGGGTCTTCTTTCTTTAGTCCTAAATGCCCACTTTTAGTCCCTAAAAGTCCCTCCTGTTTGGTTTAGATGGGACTGACACGGAGTTTTTTTAGTCCCTACACCAAAATGTCCCTGTAAACAAACACCCTCTAATAATGCCGCTGGAAAATCGATGCCATGCCACAGTTAAAAGCAAATTACATGTTTAACGAATTTTATTGTTAATATAATCTCTATGTTAATATTAATCAATGCCACCGTTTGAGAAATGCTACTGTCTTGCTTTCTTTCCCATTTAGATAAGGTAGATGCTTCTTTTTGTTGGCTTCTGTGTCAACCACCGTTATTGACCACTAATTGTTTCCTTTGCACCTCTGTGTAAACAGGGTTATCTACTTCACCTTGTTGCCATTGTGACCTTTTGTTGCACTGCACAAAACACTTTTGTTTTAAGAGTGTTTTGTGCAGTTCAACCAAAATGTCACACCGACAACGTTGCTTGATTGCTTGATCTTAGTGGAACTGCACAAGAGGAGATCTTACTTCCTATCCGTTAAGGCGAATTTGGTTCAGATCTTCTTCTTGTGAGTTGTTTGAATTCCGCATCATGAGAGGTTAGTACTAGCCTTCTTTCACATGATTCTGCAGTGTGCTTTCATATGTTGTGCTACTTGTACGATAATGTTGCTTGATTTTAGTGAACTGCACACATGGAGACAAGACTTCCAATCTGTATGTGCACCGTAATATCCCATTGAGGTAAGATAAGGATATTTCACAACTGTTGGCCTGTATTTTGCCACTTTCATCAGAAAATTAAGTTTAGTACTATACTTCTTCTCCCTAATTAACATGCCAAATCTTACATTGAAGGCGAAGCTTGTCTGTTATTGAACCAAGTGATGAAGGGGAAGAAAAAAGCGGAAGAAAAACAAAAATCAACTCTTGGTGCTGTAATGAAGCACTGGAACTGTGATGACACAAGTAATGATATAGTTTTGCATCTTAATTTATTGCTATGGCTGGAACGAGCAATTGTTTTGCCACTGATTTGATGCCACTCTTAATGTAATATGTAATTATCTCTACTTGTGCAAACAGGGATCTTCTTTGAAGATACCATATATTTTAGTGGAACTGCACAAGAAGATGTTGGAAACATTAAACTAATCGAGGAGTATATAGTAAGCATGGCCACCTCCGTAGATAGCAACAGATGGTTCCGGAGAAGTGCTTCATTTGTATGCTCTACACAATAAGCCTCCTGACAAAGGTTGGTACTCGCCCACTGATTTCATCCATATGATTGAGCTTTGTCATCTCTATTGGTGTTGTGCTACTGTTTAGATACTGTCATGAAAAAGTGGTATTGTCCTTGAGAAGTGCTTCATCTATGTTGTTTTAAATATTTCCTTTCCTTTTTCTCGAGCAAACAGGGATGCTAGCATTTAGTAGTCCTCTTGTCTTTGCACAACAGGATCATCTTCCTATGAAGAATAATATGGAGTAAGTGAAGTGACTAGTTCCGATTATGCCAGGATGAAGAAGCCTTGTCTATCTTCTCATCAGAAGGAGCAGTTGAAGGATGGTTACATTACTCCCCACAAGACCAAACTAACTTCAGCTCAGAAGGACTGACAAATCTCCATTTTTTTGCTGCGATGCGCGAGTAAAATATTGTTCTAGAATTCTTTCTGGTGAGTTCCATTTTTCTAAAAGTGTGCTCTACATGGACCATGTATGTGCCTATTGAAACTGTCAATTCATAGTACAGTTTGCTTTATACTAATCACTTTTTTGTATTTGTGCAAATAGGGGTGCTCAGCTACATTTTAATGGGAACTGCACAAAATGTTCATGAATACATCGAATCATTCATTTCCACCACAAGAAAGGAGGTGCCGATAAGTTCAAGGTGTTGCAACATATAAGGGCGAAATCATAAGCTACGCACGAATTTGGTTGATTTTGGTGGAACTGCACAAAAATAACAGCTGGTTTATTTAGCACGAGGTGCCATGTCAATGTCCGAACTGATGGCAAACCCTGCCCATTCCACAATCATAGGCATTTGATATTTTGGAATGGGACAACCTTGTCAAATTTTGCTCATTGATTTTAGCAAGACATGCGTTTGATATTTTCGAATGGGACGCCCTTTGCTGTCAGCAGCGTCGATCAATTTTTTCTTTATTCTTTAGTTGTGAAGTAAATATTGCCTCTGACATGTGAGTCACTGAGATGCATAATCATCGATTGTTTTGAATGTTCTCTATGAATTACCAGGCCTGTGTGTTTGATTGCAATGTACAGAAATGCTAAAAAGCTGCTCAAACTCTTTGTACTCCTTTTGTTCCTTTTTACTTCGCACATTCTGAAAGTGCATACTTTTTTGTATAAGATTGGTCAAAGTAGAGATACTTTGACTGCAGACAAAACTTGTATGCAGACTAGAAAGGACCGGAGGGAGTACATGTGAAACTGCTGCAAATGAGGTGATCACCCTGGGAATAATGCTAGTACATATTGTTTTGCATGTTCATCCAATGCCAGTGATACAGGAATTCGAACTAATCGAAATAAATTCATTCATACACGGTCGGATTTCATATAAACATGCCGGATTTCATTACATTTCATACACTCTTCAACTAAAAAGGGGTGCGATGGAGGTATAATTAATTAACCGAAGCTACCCACCTGTGTCCCGCTGAGCCGAACAGAAGCTTCAGTGACTTAACTGCAGGTGCAGTTGCGTAACTGACATGTGGCCTGTTGGGCCCACGTGTCAGTCAGCCAACTGCACCAGCAGTTAAGTAGAAGCAGCGTTCTTCTCCAGCGTAGCTCTCGGACTCCACGTCGCAGCCAAGAAGCTAACCGGCCGTCAATGGTCAACCCGCCTAGCTTGGCTTCAACCGGAGGGTAGCAGCGGTGGCCTTACTTGGACCCGAGTGGTGGTGAGCTACCGTGTTCTACTCTTCCTCGTTTTCTGTTTGGCGCGGCCTCGTTGGCGGCGGGGCGGGGCCTCGGCGGAGCCGGCGATGTCCTCTATCTCGTTGCCGGCGGGCGACGCCTCAGCGGAGCGGTGGAAATCCTCCCCCGCGTTGCCAGCAGGGTGGGGCCTTGGCTGAGCCGAAGATGTCCTCTGCCTCACTGTTGGCGGGGCGGGGCCTCGGCGGAGCCGGTGGTGTCCTCTGCCTCGTTGTTGGCGTCGCGGGGCCTCGGCGGAGCCGACGGTGTCCTCTGCCTCCTTGTTGGCGCCGCGGGGCCTCGGTGGAGCAGGGCCTCGTCGACGCCAGCGGAGCGTGGACTCGTCGGAGCCGACACTGTCCTCTGCCTCGTCCTCGGTCTCGCCAAACAGCGCCTCGCCCGCTTCATCGCCCTCTTTGCTAGCCTCTTTGTAGGCGGCCGCAGTCTCCGCCACCCGCATGCGGTACCGCCAGCGCTCGAGGCGGCCCTTGCGGGCGGAGCGGTACGAGTCGAGCAGCGCCTCCTGCTCCGCCCGCTCCGCGGTGATCTGCTCCTCCGCCTACAGGTGCTCCTGGAGGAGATGGTGGTTGTAGGCGGCGTCGGCCTGCGCCTCCCACAACTGCTCCTGACGCATCTACCTCACACTGTCCATATATTGGGCACGGGCCTCGCCGATGGTCATGGTGCAATGCACCGGCGAGGATGGCGCGGAGGAGGGGGTTGGCGCCGGATCGTCGACTACCATGTTCTCCATTGGGAGGACGTCGTCCTACGGCTGCCTGCCGGCCAGCCGGTCGGCGGCAATGGCTGCCATCTCCTTGTGGTCCGTCGTCCGCCCGTCCCGAAGAGCGCTGGAGCGCGAGGAAGCCATGGTGGGCAGTAGTGGTGTGGACAGGAGAAAGGGAACGGATGTGGATGACTGCGGCTATGGCCGGCGCAGCAGTTTATATAGGAATGGTGGGCGGGCGGAGGGACGGACGTGTGGCGCCGGAGTAGCCGCCTCGGCAACCGCGTATCATTAATGTGGGCGGCAGATGGACGGATGGACGGCACTTGTGTCGTTTGAAGGCGGAGCAATCGCCTGCACCGGGAAGCGGGGGGGCGGCGCTGACTGTTTCGGGCGGAAAGAGCGCGCGGGCGAGGAGATGACTTTACTTGGAGAGGATGACAATGGGAACCCACCAGGTCCATAGCCTCACGTACGCAAGTGCCTCCTTATTATATATATAACTATAATTTATTTTGCTTCCTCCTGGTTTCCTGACATCACGGTCCCACACCATCGTCAACCTATGTAGTAGTCAATAAACGAGAGAATTGCACAAGAAGCGGCCGACAGCTGGGACCAAGTAGCTCGAGCAGTATTTTTGTTTTTTAGGTGTGAGCACTGCAGAGTTTTTCGATGTTTAGCCCAGATATTAATTTTTCTCCTCTGAACAACAACGAAAACATCGCTGCAGGTATTAACTGGGCGGGTTGTGGCCCGTCTAGCCCAGGCCAGATATCCAGCCCAGATATTAATTTTTTGGGTTAATTAGATAAATGCCACTCCAATTATGGTGATTCATAAAAATGTCACTGCAATTTCCAGACTTTGAAAAATGACTGCAATTTTTGCAAACTTTGAAAAACCCCACTGCAGACTTTGAAAAATGCCACTAGAAATGGTATGAAATGGCATTTTTCAAAGTTTGGAAATTGCAGTGGTATTTCTCGGAATCACCAAATTTGGAGTGGCATTTGTCAAATTAACCCATTTTTTTCAAGCTGAAAATGGCTAGCCCAGCTATACTTTTTTTAGGAATACCCAGGCAAGGTCAAGTTGTTATCCTCCGCCCCGCTCGGCTGCAAATCTTTCCTAGGAGGGATGCATTAGGCTTAACAAGAAAATGGGCTTTAAGAAATAATAAATGGGATGTAACTAAAAAAACTGGGCAGTAACGAAAAAATGCACCAAACACGTGATTACTTTAGAAAATATTATTTTTGGATATTGAAAATTTTAATTTCATTAATTGTTGCGAGCGCAATGTTTCATTGGATTTTTACGTAATATAAATTTATATTGAAATTTTATTTAACCTGACTAGAAATTTCGTGATAAAAATATTTCAGATCCCATCAAAATGTGGGAAATTTTATTGAATTTTGTTTTGAACGCTTGGTTGAAATGGGTTGTACTTTTAACAAACTGTAAATGGGCTGTAGTAAATTCCATTAGAATTCAAAAATGGGCTACACATTCTTACAAATCTCAAATGGGCTATAAGTTCTCTGCCACACACTTCTGGCCTTACTAAGTTGACGCGTCCCCTAAAAAAACAGAGTTGACGCGTATGCAAGGCTTTGTCAACTTATAGTCAACACACGGTTCTAGTAGCAGTGGCCGTTGGATGTCCATCCAACGGATGCCGTGCTTCTTCTTCAATCCCGGATATTCTAGCTTCACCCACCCAAAAAATGATTCCTCCCCCTGACATCTGGGGCGCACCGTTTCAGAAGCTAACTTGTGGGCCTACTAAGTTGACGTACCAAGGGCTTTGTCAACTTAGTCAATATAAACGATTCTAGCTGCAGTGACTGTACGATGTCCATCCAACGGTCGTCGTGCTTCTTCAACGTCTGGTCTTCTTGCTCCAGCCGCCCAAAGCAGCGCCGGTCGTGCCGCCTGCTCCTGCCTCCCGTGGCCGGCTGTGCTGGCGCGGAGGCCTCACCACCCCCTACTACTCCCACCGCTGGCCAGGCCATCCCTCCACTCACCCACACCCCCTGTTATTCTGCGGCGATGGCAGCGCAGCCGAACCAGTGAACCCTCGTACTCCTCTCCGCATGTGCATCCACTGCCTCATCTTCCCCGGCTCCGCGTCGTCCCCTTCCTAGGTCTCGCCGTCGTCCACCGCCCTGGTGCTCTCAGCGCAGCGTGGTCAACGTGGTCAAGGAACGACTTCCATCAGACGTGGACTGTACGTGGAGAGGCTGACAGTTGGGTCCACGGCAGCCGCAAGGAAGTGCCTCCTTATTACGCGCAAAATAATTATTCCTCCACCTCACAGCGGGGACCCACCGGACGGGCCACCGTATTTCGCGAAAAACATGATTCGCCCCCTGACTGCTGGGACCCACGAGCTACATCTTCGCACGCAAGGAAGTGCGTCCGAGAAAAAAACGATTCGCACCCCTGACTGCTGGGACCCACCAGCTACATCTTCGCACGCAGGGAAGTGCGTCCAAAAAAAGATACGCCCCCCGACTGCTGGGACCCACCAGCTAAAGCTTCGCACGCAAGGAAGTGCGTCCGGGCAAAAAAAAAAGAAAAAACGATTCGCTCCCCTGACTGTTGGGACCCAGCAGCTACACCTTCGCACGCAAGGAAGTGCGTCCGGGCAAAAAAACAAAACGATTCGCCCCCTGACTGCTGGGACCCACCAGCTACATCTTCGCAGGCAAGGAAGTGCCTGACAGTCGGGGCCCACCTGGTCGAAGCGTACGTTGCGTTGTCATTCTGGTCGCGAACTTGTACGTACATACTGGTCGATGTAGAGGCGCGCACGTGTCGTAGTAGAGGCGCGCACGTAGCATGTACACATACGTACAGCGGCCAGGGTGCAAGAAAGAAAATACGGCCACGTATGTGTATATACGGGCGGGGTCTCGAACGCCTACTCGCGCATACGTACGGCCAGGGTCGTGTACATGGCTGGGTCGGAACGGAGAAACAGCGTCGTCGTCGTGTTCATGGGGAGGCAACGGAATACGTCGTGTTCATGGAGAAGCAACGGAATGCGTCGTGTTCATGGAGAAGCAACGGAATGCGTCGTGTTCATGGGGAGGCAACGGAATGCGTCGTGTTCATCGGGAGGCAACGGAATGCGTGGTCGTGTTCATCGGGAGGGCTTGGACGGAACAGGCGATGGAAACGAGGCCTGGCGTACCGCAGAACGGAGGAAACGGCCTTGTGTTCGACCGGCCACGTTCGAAACGGGATCCTGTTCATTGGGAGGGGTCTGGCGTACCGCAAAACGGAGGGAACGGACCTCCTACGGTCGAAACGGGGGTCCTGTTGATCGGGAGGGGTGTGGCGTACCGCAAAACGGAGGAAACGGACTTGTGATGGAGCGCTACGGTCGAAATGGGGGTCCTATTCATCGGGAGGGGTGTGGCGTACCGCAAAACGGGACTCCACAGGATACTGTTCATCTCCACCGTCGACCTCCTCCAGCCTCCACGGGCTCCTGTTCATCCAGCTTCCACCGTGCGCTACTCCACCGGCTACTGTTCAACCACCCCTCCACCGTCTATTATCCATCCAGCCCTCCACACCGCGGGGTCCTGTTCAACCACCCCTCCACGGGCACCCCTCCATCGTCTACTGTGCATCCATCCCTCCACTCCACGGGGTCCTGTTCAACCACCCCTCCACGGGCACCCCTCCACCGTCTACTGTTCATCCAGCCCTCCACCACACCACGGGGTCCTGTTCATCCAGAGCCAACGCCACCGCTCACTGTTCATCCAACCACCACCCCCCCCCCCCCCGCGCGCGCGCAACACTCACTTTTCATCCCAGAGGCAGCAT
Source organism: Aegilops umbellulata (assembly GCA_032464435.1). Lineage (NCBI taxonomy): Eukaryota > Viridiplantae > Streptophyta > Magnoliopsida > Poales > Poaceae > Aegilops > Aegilops umbellulata. Next base: position 326,179,802 of record CP136056.1, on the reverse strand, counting down.
CGATCGGCTTCAGTTAGCAGCAGTAGCGAAGGAATCGCTCGATCGGGTTCAGTTAACAGCCATCGATCGATCGCTTGGGTTCAGTAACGCGTAGCCTGCAGTGCAATCGCTCGGGTTCAGTTAGAGCTCAACGCCTTGCTTGGGTTCAGTTAAGCCAACGCCTTGCACACACGCGCGTACGTGTACGAGAGAAATGAGCATCGCTCGGCCCCCGGCCTCCCACCGTAACCGGGAACTCCCCGAAATTTTCCTCGCCCTCGCTTCTACCATGGTTTTTTCCGTCATGGACGGCCCAAAGAATGTCATGCAGCTGCGTCTCCAGCCCGCCCAGGACGAAAAGCCTATTTTCTGTCATGATTTTTTGTCATAGAAGTAGGAGCCCACCACATCTATGATGATACCGGGTTTTGTCACAATTATCGTCATAGAAGTGTCCTATGTAGGACAGAAAAAAATTCTGTTCGGCCCAAAATATCACGGATGTGTCTTTTTTTGTAGTGACTAGAGCTATAAGTATATGAAAGCTCAACAAAAGAAACTAAGTGGGTGCGCATCCAACTCGCCTGCTCACGAAGACCTAGGGCATTTTGAGGAAGCCCATCATTGGAATATACAAGCCAAGTTCTATAATGAAAATTCCCACTAGTATATGAAAGTGACAAAATGAGAGACTCTCTATCATGAAGATCATGGTGCTACTTTGAAGCACAAGTGTGGTAAAAGGATACTAACATTGTCCCTTCTCTCTTTTTCTCTTATTTTTTATTTGGGCCTTTTCTCTTTTTTATATGGCCTCTTTTCTTTTTTTTCGTCCGGATTCTCATCCCGACTTGTGGGGAAATCATAGTCTGCATCATCCTTTTCCTCACTTGGGACAATGCTCTAAAAATGAAGATCATCACACTTTTATTTTCTTACAACTCAACAATTACAACTCGATACTTAGAACAAAATATGACTCTATATGAATGCCTCCGGCGGTGTACCGGGATATGCAATGAATCAAGAGTGACATGTATGAAAGAATTATGAATGGTGGCTTTGCCACAAATACGATGTCAACTACATGATCATGCTAAGCAATATGAAAATGATGGAGCGTGTCATAATAAACGGAACGGTGGAAAGTTGCATGGCAATATAACTCGGAATGGCTATGGAAATGCCATGATAGGTAGGTATGGTGGCTGTTTTGAGGAAGTTTATGATGGGTGTATGATACCGGCATGAAGTGCGCGGTATTAGAGAGGCTAGCAATGGTGGAAGGAAGAAAAGTGCGTATAATCCATGGACTCAACATTAGTCATAAAGAACTCATATTTCTACAAGTTATCAAAGCAAAGTATTACGTGCATGCTCCTAGGGGGATAGATTGGTAGGAAAAGACCATCGCTCGTCCCCGACCGCCACTCATAAGGAAGACAATCAATAAATAAATCATGCTCCGACTTCATCACATAACGGTTCACCATACGTGCATGCTACGGGAATCACAAACTTTAACTCAAGTATTTCTCCAATTCACAACTACTCAACTAGCATGACTCTAATATCACCATCTTTATATCTCAAAACAATTATCAAGCATCAAACTTCTCATAGTATTCAACACACTCGTAAGAAAGCTTTTACTATTCTTGAATACCAAGCATATTAAGATTATTTAAGCAAATTACCATGCTATTTAAGACTCTCAAAATAATCTAAGTGAATCATGAGAGGTCAATATTTTCTATAAAACAAATCCACCACCGTGCTCTAAAAGATATAAGTGAAGTACTAGAGCAAAACTATATAACTCAAAAGATATAAGCGAAGCACATAGAGTATTCTAACAAATTCCAAATCATGTATGGCTCTCTCAAAAGGTGTGTACAGCAAGGATTTGTGGTAAACTAAAAGGAAAAGACTCAAATCATACAAGACGCTCCAAGCAAAACACATATCATGTCGTGAATAAAAATATAGCTCCAAGTAAAGTTACCGATGGAAGTAGACGAAAGAGGGGATGCCTTCCGGGGCATCCCCAAGCTTTTGCTTTTTGGTGTCCTTAGATTATATTGGGGGTGCCATGGGCATCCCCAAGCTTAGGCTCTTGCCAGTCCTTGTTCCATAATCCATCAAAAAAATTCACCCAAAACTTGAAAACTTCACAACACAAAACTTAACAGAAAATCTCGTGAGCTCCGTTAGCGAAAGAAAACAAAAGACCACTTCAAGGTACTGTAATGAACTCATTCTTTATTTATATTGGTGTTAAACCTACTGTATTCCAACTTATATATGGTTTATAAACTATTTTACTAGCCATAGATTCATCAAAATAAGCAAACAACACACGAAAAACAGAATCTATCAAAAACAGAACAGTCTGTAGTAATCTGTAACTAACGCAAACTTCTGTAACTCCAAAAAACCAGCCAAATTAGGACGACATAGGAAATTTGTTTATTGATCAGCGTCAACTGGAAGCAGTATTTTATCATGTTCTGGTGATTTTTAACAATTGTTTTCGTGAACAGAAAGTTTCTGGAAATTACAGCAAGATCAAATAACTATCATCCAAGAAGATCCTATAGGTTTAACTTGGCACAAACACTAATTAAAACATAAAAACACATCTGACCAGAGGCTAGAACAAAGATTTATTCCTAAACAGAAGCAAAAGCAAAAAAACTAAAATAAAATTGGGTTGCCTCCCAACAAGCGCTATAGTTTAACGCCCCTAGCTAGGCAAAAATCAAGGATAGATCTAGGTATTGCCATCTTTGGTTGGCAATCCATAAGCGGCTCTCATGATAGATTCTTATGGTAATTTTATTTTCTTCCTAGGGAAGTGTTCCATGCCTTTATTTAATGGAAATTAGAATCTAATATTCCCTTCCTTCATATCAATAATTGCACCAATCGTTCTAAGGAAAGGTCTACCAAGAATAATAGGACATGAAGGATTGCAATCTATATCAAGAACGATAAAATCTACGGGCACATAATTCCTATTTGCAACAATAAGAACAACATTAATTCTTCTCATAGGTTTCTTAATAGTGGAAACCGCAAGGTGCAAGTTTAGAGAGCAATCATCAAAATCATGGAAATCTAGCAAATCACACAAAGTTTTGGGAATAGTGGAAACACTAGCACCCAAATCACATAAAGCATAGAATTCATGATCCTTAATCTTAATTTTAATAGTAGGTTCCCACTCATCATAAAGTTTTCTAGGGATAGAAACTTCCAACTCAAGTTTTTCTTCATAAGATTGCATCAAGGCATTAACGATATGTTTGGTAAAAGCTTTATTTTGACTATAAGCATGAGGAGAATTTAGCACGGATTGCAACAAGGAAATACAATCTATCAAAGAGCAATTTTCATAATTAAATTCCTTGATATCCAAAATAGTGGGTTTAACATCTAGGGTTTTGATTTCTTCAATCCCACTTTTATCAATTTTAGCATCAAGATCTAAAAACTCCGAATTTTTGGAATGCCTTCTAGGTAAAGGTGGATCATATTCAGTCCCATCATTATCAAGATTCATATTGCAAAACAAAGATTTAATAGGGGACACATCAATAACTTTTAGATCTTCATCTTTATTTTCATAGAAATTGGAAGAACACACTTTTATAAAGCAATCTTTCTTAGCACGCATCCTAGAGGTTCTTTCTTTGCACTCATCAATGGAAATTCTCATGGCTTAGAGAGACTCATTGATATCATGCTTAGGAGAAATAGATCTAAGCTTTAAAGAATCAACATCAAGAGAAATTCTATCAATGTTCCTAGCCAAATCATCAACATTAAGCAATTTCTCTTCAAGCAAAGCATTGAAATTCTTTTGCGAATTCATAAACTCTTTAACACTAGTCTCAAATTCAGAGGGCATCTTATTAAAATTTCCATAAGAGTTGTTGTAGGAATTTCCATAATTATTAGAGGAATTACTAGGATAAGGCCTAGGATTAAAGTTTCCTCTATACGCGTTGTTACCAAAATTGTTCATACCAACAAAATTCACATCCATAGATTCATTATTATTCTCAACCAAAGTAGACAAAGGCATATCATTAGGATCAGAAGAAACACTCTTAGTAGCAAATAATGTCATCAGTTCATCCATCTTTCCACTCAAAACATTAATTTCTTCTATCGCATGCACTTTTTTATTAGTAGATCTTTCAGTGTGCCATTGAGAATAATTAACCATAATATTATCTAGGAGTTTAGTAGCTTCTCCTAAAGTGATTTCCATAGAAGTGCCTCCCGCGGCCGAATCTATAAGATTTCTAGAAGCAAAATTCAATCTGGCATAAAATTTTCGTATAATCATCCACAAATTCAAACCATGAGTAGGGCAGTTACGTATCATTAAGTTTATCCTCTCCCAAGCTTGTGCAACATGTTCATGATCAAGTTGCTTAAAATTCATAATATCGTTTCTAAGAGAGAGAATCTTAGCGGGAGGAAAATACTTAGAGATAAAAGCATCTTTGCACTTGTTCCAAGAATCAATACTATTTTTAGGCAAAGACGAAAACCAAGCTTTAGCACGATCTCTATGCGAAAAAGGAAATAGCTTCAACTTAACAATGTCATTATCAACATCTTTCTTCTTTTGCATATCACACAAATCAACAAAGCTATTTAGATGAGTAGCGGCATCTTCACTAGGAAGGCCGGCAAATTGATCTTTCATGACAAGATTCAACAAAGCAACATTGTTTCACAAGATTCGGTATCGGTAATGAAGGAAATATGCCCTAGAGGCAATAATAAAGTTATTATTTATTTCCTTATATCATGATAAATGTTTATTATTCATGCTAGAATTGTATTAACCGGAAACATAATACTTGTGTGAATACATAGACAAACTAAACGTCACTAGTATGCCTCTACTTAACTAGCTCGTTAATCAAAGATGGTTATGTTTCCTAACCATAGACATGTGTTGTCATTTGATTAACGGGATCACATCATTAGGAGAATGATGTGATTGACATGACCCATTCCATTAGCTTAGCACCTGATCGTTTAGTATGTTGCTATTGCTTTCTTCATGACTTATACATGTTCCTATGACTATGAGATTATGCAACTCCCGTTTGCCGGAGGAACACTCTGTGTGCTACCAAACGTCACAACGTAACTGGGTGATTATAAAGGAGCTCTACAGGTGTCTCCAAAGGTACATGTTGGATTGGCGTATTTCGAGATTAGGATTTATCACTCCGATTGTCGGAGAGGTATCTCTGGGCCCTCTCGGTAATGCACATCACTTAAGCCTTGCAAGCATTGCAACTAATGAGTTAGTTGCAAGATGATGTATTACAGAACGAGTAAAGATACTTGCCGGTAATGAGATTGAACTAGGTATTAAGATACCGACGATCGAATCTCGGGCAAGTAACAAACCCATGACAAAGGGAACAACGTATGTTGTTATGCGGTCTGACCGATAAACATCTTCGTAGAATATGTAGGAGCCAATATGAGCATCCAGGTTCCGCTATTGGTTATTGACCTGAGACGTGTCTCGGTCATGTCTACATTGTTCTCAAACCCGTAGGGTCCGCACGCTTAATGTTACGATGACAGTTTCATTATGAGTTTATATATTTTGATGTACCAAATGTTGTTCGGAGTCCCGGATGTGATCACGGACATGACGAGGAGTCTCGAAATGGTCGATACATAAAGATTGATATATTGGAAGCCTGTGTTTGGACATCGAAGTGTTCCGGGTGAAATCGGCATTTTACCGGAGTACCGGGAGGTTACCGGAACCCCCCGGTAACCTAATGGGCCTTATTGGGCCTAGTGGAAGAAGAGGAGAGGAGGCCTAGGGGCTGCCGCGCGCCCCTCCCCCCAAGTCCGAATTGGACAAGGAGGGGGGACGGCGCCCCTCCTTTTCCTTTCCCCCTCCCTTCCTTCCCCCCCAAGTCCTAATCCAACTAGGGAAAGGGGGGAGTCCTACTCCCGGTGGGAGTAGGACTCCTCCGGCGCGCCTCCTCCTAGGGCCGGCCGCACCCCCCCTTGCTCCTTTATTTATGGGGGCAGGGGGGCACCTCTAGACACACAAGTTGATCTTCGTGATCGTTCTCTTAGCCGTGTGCGGTGCCCCCCTCCACGATACTCCTCGATAATATTGTAGCGGTGCTTAGGCGAAGCCCTGCAACGGTAGAATATCAAGATCGTCACCACGCCGTCGTGCTGACGGAACTCATCCCCGACACCTTGCTGGATCGAAGTCCTGGGATCGTCATCGAGCTGAGCGTGTGCTAAAACTCGGAGGTGTCGTAGTTTCGGTGCTTGATCGGTCGGGCCGTGAAGACGTACGACTACATCAACCGCGTTGTCATAACGCTTCCGCTGTCGGTCTACGAGGGTACGTAGACAACACTCTCCCCTCTCATTCCTATGCATCACCATGATCTTGTGTGTGCGTAGGAAATTTTTTGAAATTACTACGTTCCCCAACAGTGGCATCCGAGCCTAGGTTTTAAGTGTTGATGTTATATGCACGAGTAGAACACCAGTGAGTTGTGGGCGATATAAGTCATACTGCTTACCAGCATGTCATACTTTGGTTCGGCGGTATTGTTGGATGAAGCGGCCCGGACCGACATTACGCGTACGCTTACGTGAGACTGGTTCTACCTCCGTGCTTTGCACACAGGTGGCTGGCGGGTGTCAGTTTCTCCAACTTTAGTTGAACTGAGTGTGGCTACGCCCGGTCCTTGCGAAGGTTAAAACAGCACCAACTTGACAAACTATCGTTGTGGTTTTGATGCGTAGGTAAGATTGGTTCTTGCTTAAGCCCGTAGCAGCCACGTAAAACTTGCAACAACAAAGTAGAGAACGTCTAACTTGTTTTTGCAGGGCATGTTGTGATGTGATATGGTCAAGACATGATGCTAAAATTTTATTGTATGAGATGATCATGTTTTGTAACTGAGTTATCGGCAACTGACAGGAGCCATATGGTTGTCGCTTTATTGTATGCAATGCAATCGCCCTATAATGCTTTACTTTATCACTAAGCGGTAGCGATAGTCGTAGAAGCATAAGATTGGCGAGACAACAACGATGCTACGATGGAGATCAAGGTGTCGCGCCGGTGACGATGGTGATCATGACGGTGCTTCGGAGATGGAGATCGCAAGCACAAGATGATGATGGCCATATCATATCACTTATATTGATTGCATGTGATGTTTATCTTTTATGCATCTTATCTGGCTTTGATTGACGGTAGCATTTTAAGATGATCTCTCACTAATTATCAAGAAGTGTTCTCCCTGAGTATGCACCATTGCAAAAGTTCTTCGTGCTGAGACACCACGTGATGATCGGGTGTGATAGGCTCTACGTTCAAATACAACGGGTGCAAAACAGTTGCACACGCGGAATACTCAGGTTATACTTGACGAGCCAAGCATATATAGATATGGCCTCAGAACACGGAGACTGAAAGATCAAGCGTGAATCATATAGTAGATATGATCAACATAGTGATGTTCACCAATGAAACTGCTCCATCTCACATGATGATCGGACATGGTTTAGTTGATTTGGATCACGCAATCACTTAGAGGATTAGAGGGATGTCTATCTAAGTGGGAGTTCTTTAGTAATATGATTAATTGAACTTAAATTTATCATGAACTTAGTACCTGATAGTATCTTGCTTGTTTATGTTTGATTGTAGATAGATGGCCCATGTTGTTGTTCCGTTGAATTTTAATGCGTTCCTTGAGAAAGCAAAGTTGAAAGATGATGGTAGCAATTACACGGACTGGGTCCGTAACTTGAGGATTATCCTCATTGCTGCACAGAAAAGTTACGTCCTGGAAGCACCGCTGGGTGCCAGGCCTGCTGCTGATGCAACTGACGACGTTAAGAACGTCTGGCAGAGCAAAGCTAATGACTACTCGATAGTTCAATGTGCCATGCTTTACGGCTTAGAATCGGGTCTTCAACGACGTTTTGAAAGTCTTGGAGCATATGAGATGTTCCAAGAGTTGAAGTTAATATTTCAAGCAAATGCCCAAATTGAGAGATATGAAGTCTCCAATATGTTCTATAGCTGCAAGATGGAGGAGAACAGTTCTGTCAGTGAGCATAAACTCAAAATGTCTAGGTATAATAATCACTTGATTCAATTGGGAGTTGATCTTCCAGATGATTGTGTCATTGACAGAATTCTCCAATCACTTCCACCTAGCTACAAGAGCTTCATGATGAACTATAATATGCAAGGGATGGATAAGACAATTCCCGACCTCTTCGCAATGCTGAAAGCTGCGGAGGTAGAAATCAAGAAGGAGCATCAAGTGTTGATGGTCAACAAGACCACTAGTTTCAAGAAAAAGGGCAAAGGGAAGAAGAAGGGGAACTTCAAGAAGAACAGCAAGCAAGTTGCTGCTCAGGAGAAGAAACCCAAATCTGGACCTAAGCCTGAAACTGAGTGCTTCTACTGCAAGCAGACTGGTCACTGGAAGCGGAACTGCCCCAAGTATTTGGCGGATAAGAAGGATGGCAAGGTGAACAAAGGTATATGTGATATACATGTTATTGATGTGTACCTTACTAATGCTCGCAGTAGCACCTGGGTATTTGATACTGGTTCTGTTGCTAATATTTGCAACTCGAAACAGGGACTACAGATTAAGCGAAGATTGGCTAAGGACGAGGTGACGATGCGCGTGGGAAATGGTTCCAAAGTCGATGTGATCGCGGTCGGCATGCTACCTCTACATCTACCTTCGGGATTAGTATTAGACCTAAATAATTGTTATTTGGTGCCAGCGTTGAGCATGAACATTATATCTGGATCTTGTTTGATGCGAGACGATTATTCATTTAAATCAGAGAATAATGGTTGTTCTATTTATATGAGTAATATCTTTTATGGTCATGCACCCTTGAAGAGTGGTCTATTCTTATTAGATCTCGATTATAGTGATACACATATTCATAATGTTGAAGCCAAAAGATGCAGAGTTGATAATGATAGTGCAACTTATTTGTGGCACTGCCGTTTGGGTCATATCGGTGTAAAGCGCATGAAGAAACTCCATACTGATGGGCTTTTGGAACCACTTGATTATGAATCACTTGGTACTTGCGAACCGTGCCTTATGGGCAAGATGACCAAAACACCGTTCTCTGGTGGTCCGATGAATGTTGAGGCTCGTGGCGGATATCGTTATTTTCTCACCTTCAAAGATGACTTAAGCAGATATGGGTATATCTACTTAATGAAACACAAGTCTGAAACATTTGAAAAGTTCAAAGAATTTCAGAGTGAAGTTGAAAATCATCGTAACAAGAAAATAAAGTTTCTACGATCTGATCGTGGAGGAGAATATTTGAGTTACGAGTTTGGTGTACATTTGAAACAATGCGGAATAGTTTCGCAACTCACGCCACCTGGAACACCACAGCGTAATGGTGTGTCCGAACGTCGTAATCGTACTTTACTAGATATGGTGCGATCTATGATTTCTCTTACTGATTTACCGCTATCGTTTTGGGGTTATGCTTTAGAGACGGACACATTCACGTTAAATAGGGCACCATCGAAATCCGTTGAGACGACGCCTTATGAACTGTGGTTTGGCAAGAAACCAAAGTTGTCGTTTCTTAAAGTTTGGGGCTGCGATGCTTATGTGAAGAAACTTCAACCTGATAAGCTCGAACCCAAATCGGAGAAATGTGTCTTCATAGGATATCCAAAGGAAACTATTGGATACACCTTCTATCACAGATCCGAAGGCAAGACTTTTGTTGCTAAATTCGGAAACTTTCTAGAGAAGGAGTTTCTCTCGAAAGAAGTGAGTGGGAGGAAAGTAGAACTGATGAGGTAACTGTACCTGCTCCCTTATTGGAAAGTAGTACATCACAGAAACCGGTTTCTGTGACACCTACACCAATTAGTGAGGAAGTTAATGATGGTGATCATGAAACTTCAGAACAAGTTACTACTGAACCTCGTAGATCAACCAGAGTAAGATCCGCACCAGAGTGGTACGGTAATCCTATTCTGGAAGTCATGCTACTAGATCACGATGAACCTACGAACTATGAAGAAGCAATGGTGAGCCCAGATTCCGCAAAATGGCTTGAAGCCATGAAATCAGAGATGGGATCCATGTATAAGAACAAAGTATGGACTTTGGTTGACTTGCCCAATGATCGGCAAGCAATTGAGAATAAATGGATCTTCAAGAAGAAGACTGACGCTGACGGTAATGTTACTGTCTACAAAGCTCGACTTGTCGCAAAAGGTTTTCGACAAGTTCAAGGGATTGACTACGATGAGACCTTCTCACCCGTAGCGATGCTTAAGTCTGTCCGAATCATGTTAGCAATTGTCGCATTTTATGATTATGAAATTTGGCAGATGGATGTCAAAACTGCATTCCTGAATGGATTTCTGGAAGAAGAGTTGTATATGATGCAGCCGGAAGGTTTTGTCAATCCAAAGGGAGCTAACAAAGTGTGCAAGCTCCAGCGATCCATTTATGGACTGGGGCAAGCCTCTCGGAGTTGGAATAAATGCTTTGATAGTGTAATCAAAGCATTTGGTTTTGTACAGACTTTTGGAGAAGCCTGTATTTACAAGAAAGTGAGTGGGAGCTCTATAGAATTTCTGATATTATATGTAGACGACATATTACTAATCGGAAATGATATAGAATTTCTGGATAGCATAAAGGGATACTTGAATAAGAGTTTTTCAATGAAAGACCTCGGTGAAGCTGCTTACATATTGGGCATTAAGATCTATAAAGATAGATCAAAACGCTTAATTGGACTTTCACAAAGCACATACCTTGACAAAGTTTTGAAAAACTTCAAAAAGGATCAGGCAAAGAAAGGATTCTTGCCTGTGTTACAAGGTGTGAAGTTGAGTAAGACTCAATGCCCGACCACTGCAGAAGATAGAGAGAAAATGAAAGATGTTCCCTATGCTTCAGCCATAGGCTCTATCATGTATGCAATGTTGTGTACCAGACCTGATGTGTGTCTTGCTATAAGTCTAGCAAGGAGGTACCAAAGTAATCCAGGAATGGATCACTGGACAGCGGTCAAGAACATCCTGAAATACCTGAAAAGGACTAAGGATATGTTTCTCATATATGGAGGTGACAAAGAGCTCATCGTAAATGGTTACGTTGACGCAAGCTTTGACACTGATCCGGACGATTCTAAATCGCAAACCGGATACGTGTTTACATTAAACGGTGGAGCTGTCAGTTGGTGCAGTTCTAAACAAAGCGTTGTGGCGGGATCTACATGTGAAGCGGAGTACATAGCTGCTTCAGAAGCAGCAAATGAAGGAGTCTGGATGAAGGAGTTCATATCCGATCTAGGTGTCATACCTAGTGCATCGGGTCCAATGAAAATCTTTTGTGACAATACTGGTGCAATTGCCTTAGCAAAGGAATCCCGATTTCACAAGAGAACCAAGCACATCAAGAGACGCTTCAATTCCATCCGGGATCTAGTCCAGGTGGGAGACATGGAGATTTGCAAGATACATACAGATCTGAATGTAGCAGACCCGTTGACTAAGCCTCTTCCACGAGCAAAACATGATCAGCACCAAAGCTCCATGGGTGTTACAATCATTACTGTGTAATCTAGATTATTGACTCTAGTGCAAGTGGGAGACTGAAGGAAATATGCCCTAGAGGCAATAATAAAGTTATTATTTATTTCCTTATATCATGATAAATGTTTATTATTCATGCTAGAATTGTATTAACCGGAAACATAATACTTGTGTGAATACATAGACAAACTAAACGTCACTAGTATGCCTCTACTTGACTAGCTCGTTAATCAAAGATGGTTATGTTTCCTAACCATAGACATGTGTTGTCATTTGATTAACGGGATCACATCATTAGGAGAATGATGTGATTGACATGACCCATTCCATTAGCTTAGCACCTGATCGTTTAGTATGTTGCTATTGCTTTCTTTCTGACTTGTACATGTTCCTATGACTATGAGATTATGCAACTCCCGTTTGCCGGAGGAACACTTTGTGTGCTACCAAACGTCACAACGTAACTGGGTGATTATAAAGGAGCTCTACAGGTGTATCCAAAGGTACATGTTGGGTTGGCGTATTTCGATATTAGGATTTGTAACTCCGATTGTCGAAGAGGTATCTCTGGGCCCTCTCGGTAATGCACATCACTTAAGCCTTGCAAGCATTGCAACTAATGAGTTAGTTGTGAGATGATGTATTACAGAACGAGTAAAGAGACTTGCCGGTAACGATATTGAACTAGGTATTAAGATACCGACGATCGAATCTCGGGCAAGTAACATACCCATGACAAAGGGAACAACGTATGTTGTTATGCGGTCTGACCGATAAAGATCTTCGTAGAATATGTAGGAGCCAATATGAGCATCCAGGTTCCGCTATTGGTTATTGACCGGAGACGTGTCTCGGTCATGTCTACATTGTTCTCGAACCCGTAGAGTCCGCACGCTTAACGTTACGATGACAGTTTCATTATGAGTTTATATATTTTGATGTACCGAATGTTGTTCGGAGTCCCGGATGTGATCACGGACATGACGAGGAGTCTCGAAATGGTCGAGACATAAAGATTGATATATTGGAAGCCTATGTTTGGACATCGGAAGTGTTCCGGGTGAAATCGGCATTTTACCGGAGTACCGGGAGGTTACCGAAACCCCCCGGTAACCTAATGGGCCTTATTGGGCCTAGTGGAGGAAGAGGAGAGGAGGCCTAGGGGCTGCCGCGCGCCCCTCCCCCCCAGTTCGAATTGGACAAGGAGGGGGGGCGGCGCCCCCCTTTTCCTTTCCCCCCTCTCTTCCTTCCCCCCCCAAGTCCTAATCCAACTAGGGAAAGGGGGGAGTCCTACTCCCGGGGGGAGTCCTACTCCCTGTGGGAGTAGGACTCCTCCGGGCGCCTCCTCCTAGGGACGGCCGCACCCCCCCTTGCTCCTTTATATACGGGGGCAGGGGGCACCTCTAGACACACAAGTTGATCTTCGTGATCGTTCTCTTAGCCGTGTGCGGTGCCCCCCTCCACGATACTCCTCGATAATATTGTAGCGGTGCTTAGGCGAAGCCCTGCGATGGTAGAACATCAAGATCGTCACCACGCCATCGTGCTGACGGAACTCATCCCCAACACTTTGCTGGATCGAAGTCCGGGGATCGTCATCGAGCTGAACGTGTGCTAAAACTCGGAGGTGTCGTAGTTTCGGTGCTTGATCGGTCGGGTCATGAAGACGTACGACTACATCAACCGCATTGTCATAACGCTTCCGCTGTCGGTCTACGAGGGTACGTAGATAACACTCACCCCTCTCGTTGTTATGCATCACCATGATCTTGTGTGTGCGTAGGAAATTTTTTGAAATTACTACGCTCCCCAACAAGTAAGAGGAGCAATTGGAGTGCTAAGGAAATCATTATTGTTGGTATTGGTAAAGTCACACAATTTGGTATTATCTTAAGCCATCGTGACAAACAAGCAATCCAACACACGAGCAAACAAAAAGCAGGCGAAAAAGAGGCAAACGAAAAAGAGAGGGCGAATAAAACGGCAAGGGTGAAGTGGGGAGAGGAAAACGAGAGGCAAATGGCAAATAATGTAATGTGGGAGTTAAGGGATTTTGTGATGGGTACTAGGTATGTTGACTTTTGCGTAGACTCCCCGGCAACGGCGCCAGAAATCTTCTTGCTACCTCTTGAGCACTGCGTTGGATTTCCTTGAAGAGGAAAGGGTGATGCAGCAAAGTAGCGTAAGTATTTCCCTCAGTTTTTGAGAACCAAGGTATCAATCCAGTAGGAGGCTACGCGCGAGTCCCTCATACCTACACAAAACAAATAACTCCTCGCAACCAACGCGATAAGGGGTTGTCAATCCCTTCACGTTTACTTACGAGAGTGAGATCTGATAGATATGATAGGACAATATTTTTGGTATTTTTGTGATAAAGATGCAAAGTAAAATAAAAGCAAAGGAAATAACAAAGTATTGGAAGATTAATATGATGAAGATAGACCCGGGGGGCATAGGTTTTACTAGTGGCTTCTCTCAAGAGCATAAATATTTTACGGTGGGTGAACGAATTACTGTTGAGCAATTGACAGAATTGAGCATAGTTATGAGAATATCTAGGTATGATCATGTTTATAGGCATCACATCCGAGACAAGTAGACCGACTCCTGCTTGCATCTACTACTATTACTCCACTCATCAACCACTATCCAGCATGCCTCTAGAGTATTAAGTTCATGAAAACAGAGTAACGCCTTAAGCAAGATGACATGATGTAGAGGGATAAATTCATGCAATATGATAAAAACCCCATCTTGTTATCCTCGATGGCAACAATACAATACGTGCCTTGCTGCCCCTATTGTCACTGGGAAAGGACACCGCAAGATTGAACCCAAAGCTAAGCACTTCTCCCATTGCAAGAAAGATCAATCTAGTAGGCCAAACCAAACTGATAATTCGAAGAGAGTTGCAAAGATAACCAATCATACATAAAAGAATTCAGAGAAGATTCAAATATTGTTCATAGATAATCTTGATCATAAACCCACAATTCATCGGTCTCAACAAACACACCGCAAAAAGAAGATTACATCGAATAGATCTCCACGAGAGAGGGGGAGAACATTGTATTGAGATCCAAAAAGAGAGAAGAAGCCATCTAGCTACTAACTATGGACCCGAAGGTCTGAGGTAAACTACTCACACTTCATCGGAGAGGCTATGGTGTTGATGTAGAAGCCCTCCGTGATGGATGGATGCCCCATCCGGAACAGGCCCCAAGATGGGATCTCGTGGGTACAGAAGGTTGCGGCGGTGGAACTAGGTTTTTGGCTCCGTATCTAATCGTTTGGGGTACGTAGGTATATATAGGAGGAAGGAGTACGTCGGTGGAGCAACAGGGGGGCCACGAGGGTGGAGGGCGCGCCCCCTACCTCGTGGCCTCCTCTTTTGTTTCTTGACATAGGGTCCAAGTCTCCCGGATCATAATCTTCCTAAAAATCACATTCCCAAAGGTTTCATTCCGTTTGGACTCCGTTTGATATTCCTTTTCTGCGAAACACTGAAATAGGCAAAAAAATAGCAATTCTGGGCTGGGCCTCCGGTTAATAGGTTAGTCCCAAAAATACTATAAAAGTGGATAATAAAACCCAATAATGTCCAAAAAAGTAGATAATATAGCATGGAGCAATCAAAAATTATAGATACGTTGGAGACGTATCATCTTCTCAGCGGCCATTGAGCGAAGGATTGGAGGGAAAAATCGGCAAATCTGGTGAGTTCTTCCGCTGCTAGGAGAAGGGGATCTGGAGCAAGGCGAAGAAGAGGAAATGAAAGCCTGGCGGCATATGGCACTCCTTTTGTCAGACGAAAACAGTCGTCGAGGCAGCGTGGGGAAGTGGAGTCGCCCACGTCCCATCAATCGCCACGCGTCATCAAGGCCACAGGTGGTTAGGGCCTGCGGCGCTCCGCACTCGCCCTTTGGCTTCGCCTGGAAGCCAAGTCCGAGCGCGCCGGGGCCCGGGGCCTACTGTCAGTGTTTTGTATATGGGGGTATCCAGCCCTGCCTGCCTGCGGCCCACCGCGTGGCTCCATCGACGGCCTGGTACGGCCCAGCTTCAGCATCAACAACTCAAGACCCTCACGAGGGGCCAAGCCTCGCGAGGCGGACGACGCCAAGACCCCCGAGGGGATCGGCCTCTTCAGGCTGGCTCCCGAGGGGCGAAGAGTTCTATGCAAGGTATACCTCACGAGGCTCAACTGACATGAGCCATGTCGACCAAGGCAAGGCAGGCGCCAGGCGGGCGCAGAGCGCAGGTTTCCTCTTCGGTGCAAAGGAGGCAAGCCGCAGGCGCGGAGTCCCAAGGAATCGGCCAAAGGTTTCCATTCTGGTGCAACGAGACCAAGACCGCCAGGACGGCAGGACGGAGGTCATCAACGAGCCCACCGTAGCGTCACGACTAGAGGCTTTTGATGACCCACAAGTATAGGGGATCTATCATAGTCCTTTCGATAAGTAAGAGTGTCGAACCCAACGAGGAGCAGAAGGAAATGATAAACAGTTTTCAGTAAGGTATTCTCTGCAAGCACTGAAATTATCGGTAACAAATTGGTAACGAGCAACAAGTAACAAAAGTAAATAAGGTGCAGCAAGGTGGACCAATCCTTTTTGTAGCAAAGGACAAGCCTGGACAATTTCTTATATAAAGAAAAGCGCTCCCGAGGACACATGGGAATTATCGTCAAGCTAGTTTTCATCACGTTCATATGATTCGCGTTCGGTACTTGATATGTGGGTGGACCGGTGCTTGGGTGCTGTCCTTACTTGTACAAGCATCCCACTTATGATTAACCTCTATTGCAAGCATCCGCAACTACAACAAAAGTATTAAGGTAAACATAACCATAGCATGCAACATATGGATCCAAATCAGCCCCTTATGAAGCAACGCATAAACTAGGGTTTAAGCTTCTGTCACTCTAGCAACCCATCATCTACTTATTACTTCCCAATGTCTTCCTATAGGCCCAAATAATGGTGAAGTGTCATGTAGTCGGCGTTCACATAACACCACTAGAGGATAGACAACATACATCTCATCAAAATATCGAACGAATACCAAATTCACATGACTACTAATAGCAAGACTTCTCCCATGTCCTTAGGAACAAACGTAACTACTCACAAAGCATATTCATGTTCATAATCAGAGGGGTATTAATATGCATAAAGGATCTAAACATATTATCTTCCACCAAATAAACCAACTAGCATCAACTATAAGGAGTAATCAACACTACTGGCAACCTACAGGTACCAATCCCAGACTTAGAGACAAGAATTGGATACAAGAGATGAACTAGGGTTTGAGAGGAGATGGTGCTGGTGAAGATGTTGATGGAGATTGCCCTCTCCCGATGAGAGGAGCGTTGGTGATGACGATGGCGATGATTTCCCCCTCCCGGAGGGAAGTGTCGCCGGCAGAACAGCTCTGCCGGAGCCCTAGATTGGTTCCGCCAAGGTTCTGCCTCGTGGCGGCGGAGTCTCGTCCCGAAAGCTTGCTTATGGTTTTTCTTCGGACGAAAGACTTCATATAGCAGAATATAGGCACCAGAGGGCCAACAGGGGGCCCACGAGGCAGGGGGCGTGCCCAGGGGGGTAGGGCGCGCCCCCCACCCTCATGGACAGGTGGAGGCCCCCCTGACGTATTTCTTCCGCTCAGTATTTTTTTATTATTTTCAAAAATAACTTTCATGGAGTTTCAGGACTTTTGGAGTTGTGCAGACTAGGTCTCTAATATTTGCTCCTTTTCCAGCCCAGAATTCTAGCTGCCGGCATTCTCCCTCCTTATGTAAACCTTGTAAAATAAGAGAGAGTAGACATAAGTATTGTGACATAATGTGTAATAACAACCCATAATGCAATAAATATCGATATAAAAGCATGATGCAAAATGGACGTATCAACTCCCCCAAGCTTAGACCTTGCTTGTCCTCAAGCGGAAGCCGATAACGATAAATATTTCCACATGTTTAGAGGCAGAGGTGTCGATAAAATAAAATACGGACATGAGGGCATCGTGATTATTCTCATAACAGCAGCATATATGGATATTGTCATATGATTTATTATGCTCAAGTAATAATCTATTCACAATGCAAAGTATGAATCAGAAACTTCATTGAGAACTAACAAACTATAATCTCAGTCACTGAGGCAATTGCAATTTATCATAACATCAGAAAGAGTCTATGTCAGAGCTCTCTAGCAAGTCCACATACTCAACTATCATTTAGTCTTTCATAATTGCTAACACTCACGCAATACTTGTGGTTACGGAGTTTTAATCGGACACCAAGAAAGACATGGGCTTATGGTTTCGCCTCCCAACTTTTTACCTCAAGAGTAATGTCAACAATAATAGTTCATGCTAACCCACATCCAATTTTATATATATATATATATATATATATATATATATATATATATATATATAAGGATCTTTCCAACATCCTGTGCTTGCCAAAGGATAAAATGTAAAAAGAAAAAGTGAAGATCACCATGACTCTTGCATAAGGTAGAAGATAATAATAATAGATAGGCCCTTCGCAGAGGGAAGCATAGGTTGCCATGCGCTTTCAAGGTTGAATGCACAAAATCTTAATGCGAAAAAAATGTCACTTTATATTGCCACTTGTGACATGGACCTTTATTATGCAGTCCGTCGCTTTTATTTCTTCCACATCACAAGATCGTATAAAGCTTATCTCCTCCACACCAATCAATCATACATATTTAGAGAGCAATTTTTATTGCTTGCACCGATGACAACTTACTTGAAGGATCTTACTCAATCCATAGGTAGATATGGTGGACTCTCATGGCAAAACTGGTTTAAGGGTATTTGGAAGCACAAGTAGTATCTCTACTTGGTGCAAAGAATTTGGCTAGCATGAGGGGGAAAGGCAAGCTCAACATGTTGGATGATCCATGAAAATATACTTTATCTCAGATATAAGAAAACATAACCCATTACGTTGTCTTCCTTGTCCAACATCAACTCTTTAGCATGTCATATTTTAATGAGTGTTCTCAATCATAAAAGATGTCCAAGATAGTATGTTTATATGTGAAACCTCTCTTTCTTTATTATTTCCTATTAATTGCAATGATGACCAAAGCTATGTTTTCCAACTCCCAACAATTTTTAATCATCATACTCTTTCTATGTGAAGTCATTACTCTCAATAAGATCAATATGATCTCTTTGTTTCTTTTTATTCTTTTCTCTTTTCTTTTATTCCCTCAAGATCATGGCAAAATAGTCAAGCCCTTGACTCAACACTAATCTTTATTATATATATAGCTCACGGACTCGATTACATAGAAGGATCATAAAGCAAAACTCAAAACTAGATCATACCAAAACTTTATTCTACTATATCAAGATATTACCAAAAGGATCGATCTAAGGAAAATAGTAAAGATAGGAGATGTGGTTGTGATACGATACCGGGGCACCTCCCCCAAGCTTGGCAGTTGCCAAGGGGAGTACCCATACCCATGTGATTATGTCTCCTTTTGCAGGTGAAGGGATTGTTGATGATGTAGGCTTGTCGTCCATCTTCCAAGGCATAGGCTCACCATCATAGAAAGATGACCGAGTCTCCGGGATCCTTAAATCTGCACCCAAACTCATTCTTTTGAATCTATATTCATACTCACAATTTTGGTTTTGCAGGTCATAGATTTGGGCTTGGAGGTGCTCTATTTTCTCGTGGAGCTTGAAGATGGCCTCCCCAATGTCCTTGGCATCCAGCTTGTGGTTGCTGGTGAACTCCGTGATCATTATGTGATTGGAGTCAAGTCCACGCTCCACCATCTCCTGGCACTTGAAAACTTGTTGCTTCATTGCTTCAAGCCTTGTCTCCATGCTTCCGGTCCTCCGTGGTCCCTCAACATCGCGGATGTGCAGCAACCCGTCACACATCTCAATGGTTTGAGGGTGTTGCAGCACCTCCGCGAGGTAGGGGTTGATGACCTTCTTGAAGAACTTGTCCTTGGGGGCGCTTGGAGACGTCATGATGATCTAGATCTGTTAGAGAAACAGCTCGAAACAAGAACAGAGGATAATTGCGTGATACGATGGTCAAGACCTTCAGGAGATTATATAATGAATTTTTACCAACCAAAATACGTAACGTGCAAGAAAACAGAGTCCAGAGAGCGCACGAGGTGCCCACAAGGTAGGGGCGCGCCCAGGGGGGTAGCGCGCGCCCTCCACCCTCGTGGAGGCCTTGTGTCCTTCCCGGACTGCTTCTTATTTTTCTATTTTTCTAAATATTCCAAAACGGAGAAAATTGCCTTTAGAACTGTTTTGGAGTCGGTTTACTTACCGTACCACATACCTATTCCTTTTCGGAGTCTGAAACGTTCCGGAAAGTGTCCCTTATGTATTCCTCCGGGGTTACGGTTTCAATAATATTAGTTTCAACATTTATAGGATTACTTGAGATATAATGTTTGATTCTTTGACCGTTCACCACCTTCGGATTTGTGCCCTCGAAGTTGTTAATTTTTATGGAACCGGAACGATAGACCTCCTCGATAACGTAAGGACCTTCCCATTTAGAGAGAAGTTTTCCCGCAAAAAATCTTAAACGAGAGTTGTATAGCAATACATAATCACCTACATTAAACTCACGCTTTTGTATCCTTTTGTCATGCCATCTTTTAACTTTTTCTTTAAACAACTTGGCATTTTCATAGGCTTGGGTTCTCCATTCATCAAGTGAGCTAATGTCAAATAACCTCTTCTCACCGGCAAGTTTGAAATCATAATTGAGCTCTTTAATAGCCCAATAAGCCTTATGTTCTAGTTCTAGAGGTAAGTGACAAGCTTTTCCATAAACCATTTTATATGGAGACATACCCATAGGATTTTTGTATGCAGTTCTATAGGCCCATAATGCGTCATCAAGTTTCTTGGACCAATTCTTTCTAGATCTATTAACAGTCTTTTGCAAGATTAATTTGAGTTCTCTATTACTCAATTCTACTTGACCACTAGACTGCGGGTGATAAGGAGATGCAATTCTATGATTAACATCGTATTTAGCTAGCATTTTTCGGAAAGCACCATGAATAAAATGTGAACCACCATCAGTCATTTAATATCTAGGGACTCCAAACCTCGGAAAAATAACTTCCTTAAGCATCTTAATAGAGGTGTTATGATCAGCACTACTAGTTGGAATAGCTTCTACCCACTTAGTAACATAATCAACAGCAACTAAAATATGTGTATATCCATTAGAGGCAGGAAAATGTCCCATATAATCAAAGCCCCAAACATCAAATGGTTCAATAACAAGTGAATAGTTCATAGGCATTTCTTGACGTCTACTAATATTACCGATTCTTCGACATTCATCACAAGATAAGACAAACTTACGGGGCATCCTTGAAGAGAGTAGGCTAATAAAAATCGGATTGCAATACCTTATGTGCAGTTCTATCTCCAACGTGGTGTCCTCCATAAGCTTCGGAGTGACACTTCTGTAGGATCTGTTCCTGTTCATGCTCAGGTACACAACGTCTAATAACACCATCTACTCCTTTATAAAGATGCGGGTCATCCCAAAAGTAATGTCTCAAATCATAGAACAACTTTTTCTTTTGCTGGTATGTGAAACTAGGTGGTATGAATTTAGCAACGATGTAATTAGCATAATCAGCATACCACGGAGTACTACGAGAAGCATTTATAACATTTAATTGCTCATCAGGAAAGCTATCATCAATTGGTAGTGGGTCATCAAGAACATTTTCTAACCTAGACAAGTTGTCTGCAATGGGGTTCTCAGCTCCCTTTCTATCAACAATATGCAAATCAAATTCTTGTAGCAGGATGCTACCTCAGCACTGCGTTGGATTTCTTTGAAGAGGAAAGGTGATGCAGCACAGTAGCGTAAGTATTTCCCTCAGTTTTTGAGAACCAAGGTATCAATCTAGTAGGAGGCTACGCGCGAGTCCCTCGTACCTACACAAAACAAATAACTCCTCGCAACCAACGCAATAAGGGGTTGCCAATCCCTTCACAGTCACTTACAAGAGTGAGATCTGATAGATATGATAAGATGATATTTTTGGTATTTTTGTGATAAAGATGAAAAGTAAAATAAAAGCAAAGTAAAAGAAAAGGAAATAAATAAAGTGTTGGGATATTGATATGATGAAGATAGACCCGGGGGCCATAGATTTCACTAGTGGCTTCTCTCAAGAGCATAAGTATTTTACGGTGGGTGAACGGATTATTGTTGAGCAATTGACAGAATTGAGCATAGTTATGAGAATATCTAGGTATGATCATGTATATAAGCATCACGTCCGAGACAAGTAGACCGACTCCTGCCTGGATCTACTACTATTACTCCACTCATCGACCGCTATCCAGCATGCATCTAGAGTATTAAGTTCAAGAAAACAGAGTAACGCCTTAAGCAAGATGACATGATGTAGAGGGATAGATTCATGCAATATGATAAAAAACCCATCTTGTTATCCTCGATGGCAACAAGACAATACGTGCCTTGCTGCCCCTAGTGTCACTAGGAAAGGACACCACAAGATTGAACCCAAAGCTAAGCACTTCTCCCATTGCAAGAAAAACAAATCTAGTAGGCCAAACCAAACTGATAATTCGGAGAGACTTACAAAGATAACCAATCATACATAAAAGAATTCAGAGAAGATTCAAATCTTGTTCATAGATAATCTTGATCATAAACCCACAATTCATCGGTCTCAACAAACACACCGCAAAAAGAAGATTACATCGAATAGATCTCCACGAGAGAGGGGGAGAACATTGTATTGAGATCCAAAAAGAGAAGAAGCCATCTAGCTACTAACTATGGACTTGAAGGTCTGAAGTAAACTACTCACACTTCATCGGAGAGGCTATGGTGTTGATGTAGAAGCCCTCCGTGATGGATGCCCCCTCCGGCGGAGTTCCGGAACAGGCCCCAAGATGGGATCTCGTGGGTACAGAAGGTTGCAGCGGTGGAATTAGGTTTTTGGCTCCGTATCTGATCGTTTGGGGGTACGTAGGTATATATAAGAGGAAGGAGTATGTCGGTGGAGCAACAGGGGGCCCACGAGGGTGGAGGGCGTGCCCCCCTACCTCGTGCCTTCCTCCCTTCTTTCTTGATGTAGGGTCCAAGTCTCCTGGATCATGTTCGGCGAGAAAATCACGTTCCCGAAGGTTTCATTTCGTTTGGACTCCGTTTGATATTCCTTTTCTTCGAAACTCTGAAATAGGCAAAAAAACAGCAATTCTGGGTTGGGCCTCCGGTTAATAGGTTAGTCCCAAAAATAATATAAAAGTGGATAATAAAGCCCAATATTGTCCAAAACAGTAGATAATATAGCATGGAGCAATCAAAAATTATAGATACGTTGGAGACGTATCAGGCATCCCCAAGCTTAATTCCTGCACGTCCTCGAGTAGGTAAATGATGAAAAAGATAATTTTTGATGCGGAGTGCTACTTGGCATAATTTCAATGTAATTCTTCTTAATTGTGGTATGAATATTCAGATCCGAAAGATTCAATACAAAAGTTCATATTGACATAAAAATAATAATACTTCAAGCATACTAACTAAGCAATTATGTCCTCTCAAAATAACATGGCCAAAGAAAGTTCATCCCTACAAAATCATATAGTTTAGTCATGCTCCATTTTCGTCACACAAGAATGCTCTCATCATGCACAACCCCGATGACAAGCCAAGCAATTGTTTCATACTTTAGTAATCTCAAACTTATAAACTTTCACGCAATATATGAGCGCGAGCCATGGACATAGCACTATGGGTGGAATAGAATATGATGATGGGAGTTATGTGGAGAAGACAAAAAAGGAGAAGGTCTCACATCAACGAGGCTAATCAATGGGCTATGGAGATGCCCATCGATTGATGTTAATGCAAGGAGTAGGGATTGACATGCAACGGATGCACTAGAGCTATAAATGTATGAAAGCTCAACAAAAGAAACTAAGTGGGTGTGCATCCAACTTTCTTGCTCACGAAGACCTAGGGCACTTGAGGAGGCCCATTGCTCGAATATACAAGCCAAGTTATATAATGAAAAATTCCCACTAGTATATGAAATTGACAAAACAAGAGACTCTCTATCATGAAGATTACAGTGCTACTTTGAAGCACAAGTGTGGCAAAGGATAGTAGCATTGTCCCTTCTCTCTCTTTCTCTCATTTTTTTGGGACTTCTCTTTTTTTATGGCCTTTTTTATGCCTCACTTGAGACAATGCTCTAGAAAATGATGATCATCACACTTCTATTTATTTACAACTCAATGATTACAACTCGATACTAGAACAAGGTATGACTCTACATGAATGCCTCCGGCGGTGTAGCGGGATATGCAATGAACCAAGAGTGACATGTATGAAAGAATTATGAAAGGTGGCTTTGCCACAAATACTATGTCGACTACATGACCATGCTAGCAATATGACAATGATGAATGTGTCATGATAAACTGAATGGTGGAAAGTTGCATGGCAATATATCTCGAAATGGCTATGGGAAGGCCATAATAGGTAGGTATGGTGGCTGCTTCGAGGAAGATACTTTATGTGTGAAAGAGCGTATCATATCACGGGGTTTGGATGCACCGGTGAAGTTTGCACCAACTCTCAATGTGAGA
Organism: Aegilops umbellulata; assembly: GCA_032464435.1. Lineage (NCBI taxonomy): Eukaryota > Viridiplantae > Streptophyta > Magnoliopsida > Poales > Poaceae > Aegilops > Aegilops umbellulata. Next base: position 326,155,492 of record CP136056.1, on the reverse strand, counting down.
AAGGGCAATGCACGGTACCGAAGAGGCTAGCAATGATGGAAGGGTGAGAGTGCGTATAATCCATGGACTCAACATTAGTCATAAAGAACTCACATGCTTATTGCAAAAATCTACAAGTCATCAAAAACCAAAGCACTGCGCGCATGCTCCTAGGGGGATAGATTTGTAGGAAAAGACCATCGCTCGTCTCCGATCGCCACTCATAAGGAGGACAATCAAAGAACACCTCATGTTTCAAATTTGTTACATAACATTTACCATACGTGCATGCTACGGGACTTGCAAACTTTAACACAAGCATATCTCAAATTCACAACTACTCAAATACCACGACTTTGATATTATTACCTCCATATCTCAAAACAATCATCAAGCATCAAACTTTTCTTAGTATTGAACACACTCATAAGAAAGTTTTTACTATTTTTGAATACCTAGCATATTAGGATTATTCAAATTACCATGCTATTTAAAACTCTCAAAATAATCTAAGTGAAGCATGAGAGATCAATATTTTCTATAAAACAAATCCACCACCGTGCTCTAAAAGATATAAGTGAAGCACTAGAGCAAAACTATATAACTCAAAGGATATAAGTGAAGCACAAAGAGTATTCTAATAATTTCCAAATCATGTATGGCTCTCTCAAAAGGTGGGTACAGCAAGGATGATTGTGGAAAACTAAAAAGCAAAGACTCAAATCATACAAGACGCTCCAAGCAAAACACATATCATGTGGTGAATAAAAATATAGCTCCAAGTAAAGTTACCGATGGAAGTAGATGAAAGAGGGGATGCCTTCCGGGGCATCCCCAAGCTTTGACTTTTTGGTGTCCTTGGCATCCCCAAGCTTAGGCTCTTGCCACTCTTTGTTCCATAATCCATCAAAAGATTTCACCCAAAATTTGAAAACTTCACAACACAAAACTCAACAGAAATCTCGTGAGCTCCGTTAGCGAAAGAAAACAAAAGACCACTTCAAGGTATTGTAATGAACTCATTCTTTATTTATATTGGTGTTAAACCTACTGTATTCCAACTTCTCTATGGTTTATAAACTATTTTACTGGCCATAGATTCATCAAAATAAGCAAACAACACACGAAAAACAGAATATGTCAAAAACAGAACAGTCTGTACTAATCTGTAACTAACACAAACTTCTGGAACTCCAAAAATTCAGCCAAAATAGGACGACCTAGGAAATTTGTTATTGATCAGAAGCAATTGGAATCATTGTTTTATCACGTTCTGGTGATTTTTAATTTTTTTTTCATGAACAGCAAGTTTCTGGAAATTACAGCAAGATCAAATAACTATCATCCAAGAAGATCCTATAGGTTTAACTTGGCACAAACACTAACTAAAACATGAAAACACATCTAACCAGAGGCTAGATCAAACATTTATTCCTAAACAGAAGCAAAAGCAAAAAAAAACTAAAAATAAAGTTGGGTTGCCTCCCAACAAGCGCTATCGTTTAACGCCCCTAGCTAGGCATAAAAAAGCAAGGGTAGATCTAGGTATTGCCATAATAGCGATATGGCAAGTCATGAAAACTTTCTCATATTCTCTACATTCAGCAGCAAGTTTTCTTTGAGGCAAGCAAAATAATCAAAAGGGCTAAATTTAATGGGATAAAAGTCCCCAAGATCAATCTCCCTAGGCCCTTTGTAGTGCACAACCAATTCATCATTAAGAGCATTCTTTTGGCAAAAAGTCACAAGCCTTCGTTCAAGAGGAAAACCTAATCCATTATTCTGAATAGCAAAATCGTCATTAAGCTCAGAAATTCTATCAACTAGAACATCAGCGGGAACCTTTTTCCTAAGATTTTCATTATAAGCAATATGATCTAGAGATTGTAAACGCATCATGTCTTCTTGATTAAAAAGGATAGCTTCAATGGGAGAATGACTAGCATCTACCCTATAATGTGCAAAGATTTCTTTGGCCTCTTTTATTATAAATCGAAACTCATGAGCCAAAAAGATAGTGGCGGCACGCTTAACAGAAGAATGCTCAATATTAGAGAATTCTAAGAAAATTCTTTGTATGCAAGGATGCATGTGCATAAATTGCCTTTCAAGTTCAACTATAAGCATGGCAATAGCGTCCGCAAGACTACTAGTTCTATGGAGAATAGAACCACCCATAGAGGGCAAAGCACCGGCACAAGTAAAGAAATCTTGAATAACTCCTTTTCCAATAATATTACCACTACCAATTCAAAATCTTTTTGTATGCAAGGTAGCGGGTTCTTCAGCAGGAGCATCAGAATTCTCTATGAAATTATTATTGTCCATATCGGCAATAATTTCCCCAAATTCAGACATAACGACACAGAGAGCGAGGGGCAAAAAGAAGAAGGCGAACGGAAAAGAGAGGGCGAATAAAACGACAAGGGTGAAGTGGGGGAGAGGAAAACGAGAGGCAAATGGCAAATAATGTAATGCGGGAGATAAGGGATTGTGATGGGTACTTGGTATGTTGACTTTTGCGTAGATGCCCCGGCAACGGCGCCAGAAATTCTTCTTGCTACCTCTTGAGCACTGCGTTGGATTTTCTTTGAAGAGGAAAGGTGATGCAGCACAGTAGCGTAAGTATTTCCCTCAGTTTTTGAGAACCAAGGTATCAATCCAGTAGGAGGCTACGCGCGAGTCCCTCGTACCTGCACAAAACAAATAACTCCTCGAAACCAACGCGATAAGGGGTTGTCAATCCCTTCATGGTCACTTACGAGAGTGAGATCTGATAGATATGATAGGATAATATTTTTGGTATTTTTGTGATAAAGATGCAAAGTAAAATAAAAGCAAAGTAAAAGCAAAGGAAATAAATAAAGTGTTGGGAGATTGATATGATGAAGATAGACCCGGGGGCCATAGATTTCACTAGTGGCTTCTCTCAAGAGCATAAGTATTTTACGGTGGGTGAACGAATTACTGTTGAGCAATTGACAGAATTGAGCATAGTTATGAGAATATCTAGGTATGATCATGTATATAGGCATCACGTCCGAGACCAGTAGACCGACTCCTGCCTACATCTACTACTATTACTTCACTCATCGACCGCTATCCAGCATGCATCTAGAGTATTAAGTTCAAGAAAACAGAGTAACGCCTTAAGCAAGATGACATGATGTAGAGGGATAAAAACAGAGTAACGCCTTAAGCAATATGATAAAAAAACCCATCTTGTTATCCTCGATGGCAATAATACAATACGTGCCTTGCTGCCCCTACTGTCACTGGGAAAGGACACCGCAAGATTGAACCCAAAGCTAAGCACTTCTCCCATTGCAAGAAAAACAAATCTAGTAGGCCAAACCAAACTGATAATTCGAAGAGACTTGCAAAGATAACCAATCATACATAAAAGAATTCAGAGAAGATTCAAATACTGTTCATAGATATCTTGATCATAAACCCACAATTCATCGGTCTCAACAAACACACCGCAAAAAGAAGATTACATCGAATAGATCTCCACGAGAGAGGGGGAGAACATTGTATTGAGATCCAAAAAGAGAGAAGAAGCCATCTAGCTACTAACTATGGACCCGAAGGTCTGAAGTAAACTACTCACACTTCATCGGAGAGGCTATGGTGTTGATGTAGAAGCCCTCCGTGATGGATGCCCCCTCCGGCGGAGCTCCGGAACATGCCCCAAGATGGGATCTCGTGGGTACAGAAGGTTGCGGTGGTGGAATTAGGTTTTTGTCTCCGTATATGATCTTTTGGGGGTACGTAGGTATATATAGGAGGAAGGAGTACGTCGGTGGAGCAACAGGGGGCCCACGAGGGTGGAGGGAACGCCTTGGGGGGGTGGGCGCGCCCCCTACCTCGTGCCTTCCTCCCTTCTTTCTTGACGCAGGGTCCAAGTCTCGTGGATCATATTCGATGAGATAATCACATTCCTGAAGGTTTCATTCCGTTTGGACTCCGTTTGATATTCCTTTTCTTCGAAACTTTGAAATAGGCAAAAAACAGCAATTCTGGGCTGGGCCTCCGGTTAATAGGTTAGTCCCAAAAATAATACAAAAGTGGATAATAAAGCGCAATAATGTCCAAAACAGTAGATAATATAGCATGGAGCAATAAAAAATTATAGATACGTTGGAGACGTATCACAGGAGAACCCATCTAATAAGTCTAGGTTTAGCATCTTTCTTTTCCATAAGATATTTAATAACAGCATGATCCGTGTGAATAGTTACTTTAGAATCAACAATATAAGGTCTGAACTTATCACAAGCAAATACAACTGCTAAGAATTCCTTTTCAGTAGTAGCATAATTTCTCTGAGCATTGTCTAGAGTTTTACTAGCATATTGAATAACATTTAATTTCTTATCAACTCTTTGCCCTAGAACAACACCTACAGCATAATCGCTAGCATCACACATAATTTCAAAAGGTAAATTCCAATCAGATGGCTGAACAATAGGTGCAGAGATCAATGCTTTCTTAAGTATCTCAAATGCTTCTACACAATCATCATCAAAGACAAATGGTATATCTTTTCGTAATAAATTAGTCAGAGGCCGAGAAATTTTTGAGAAGTCCTTAATGAACCTCCTATAAAATCCGGTGTGACCAAGGAAACCTCTTATACCTTTGATGTCCTTGGGACATGGCATCTTCTCAATAGCATCAACTTTGGCTTTATCAACTTCAATACCTCTTTCCGAAACTTTATGCCCCAAGACAATTCCTTCGTTGACCATAAAGTGGCACTTTTCCCAACTCAAGACAAGATTAGTTTCTTCACATCTCTGCAAAACTCGATCAAGATTGCTCAAGCAATCGTCAAAAGAGGATCCATAGACGGAGAAGTCGTCCATAAAAACCTCACATATCTTTTCACAAAAGTCAGAGAATATAGCCATCATGCATCTTTGAAAGGTAGCAGGTGCATTACATAAACCAAAAGGCATACGTCTATAAGCAAAAGTACCAAAAGGGCAAGTAAAAGTGGTCTTAGATTGATCATCGGCTGACACATGTATTTGAGAGAAACCAGAATAACCATCTAGAAAGCAAAAATGTGTATGTTTGGATAATCTTTCTAGCATTTGATCGATAAAAGGTAAGGGGTAATGATCCTTTTTAGTAGCTTTATTTAGTTTGCGGAAATTAATTACCATCCTATAACCTGTAATAATTCTTTGCGGAATCAATTCATCTTTATCATTAGGAACGACAGTAATACCTCCTTTCTTAGGGACACAATGGACAGGACTTACCCATTGACTATCAGCAATGGGATAAGTTATACCTGCCTCAAGGATCTTTAGTATTTCCTTTCTTACCACTTCTTTCATCTTAGGATTAAGCCGTCGTTTGTGATCACGAACTGGTTTGGCATCTTTCTCCAAATTTATTTTGTGTTGACATAGAGTGGGACTAATGCCCTTAAGATCATCAAGAGTATATCCAATAGCAGCGCGGTGCTTCTTCAGAGTTTTCAATAATCTCTCTTGTTCATGCTCTGAAAGGTTAGCACTAATAATAACAGGATATATCTTCTTTTCATCAAGATAAGCATATTTAAGAGTATCAGGCAATGGTTTGAGTTCAAACACGGGATCACCCTTGGGTGGACGAGGATCCCCTAGGATTTCAACAGGCAAATTGTGTTTCAGGATGGGTTCCTGTTTAAAGCACACTTCATCTATTTCCCTTCTTTCATTCATGAACATATCATTTTCATGGTCTAGCAAATTTGTTCTACAGGATCACTAGGAGGTACGGCAATAGAAGCAAGACTAATTATTTCATCCTTACTAGGCAATTCCTCTTCACGGTGTTGTGTACGAAATTTAGAGAAATTAAACTCATGAGACATATCACCTAGACCAATAGTAACAACATCCTTTTCGCAGTCTATCCTAGAATTAACTGTGTTCAAGAAGGGTCTACCAAATATAATGGGACAAAAGCTATCTTGTGGGGAACCAAGAACAAGAAAATCAGCAAGATATTTAGTTTTCCCACACAAGACTTCAACATCTCTAACAATTCTCATTGGTGAAATAGTATCTCTATTGGCAAGTTTAATTGTGACATCAATATCTTATAACTCAGTAGGTGCAATATCATGCTTAGTTTCTTTGTATGAGTCAATAGGTATTGCACTAGCACTAGCACCCATATCACATAAGCCATGATAACAATGATCTCCTATTTTAACAGAAATAACAGGCATGCCTACCACAGGTCTATGTTTATCTTTAGCACAATGTTTGGCAATTCTAGCAGTCTCATCACAGAAATAAATAACATGCCCATCAATATTATCAGACAAGAGATCTTTAACAATAGCAATATTAGGTTCAACTTTAACTTGCTCAGGAGATGTATAGGTTCTAATATTGCTTTTACGAACCACAGTTGAAGCTTTAGCATGATCCTTTATTCTAACAGGGAAATGTGGTTTCTCAACATAAGTAGTAGGGACAATAGGATCATTATAAGTGATGGTCTTTTCTTCAACTTTAATAGGTGCAGCTACTTTTACTTCTATGGGAGGATGATATTTAAACCACTTATCCTTAGGGAGATCAATATGAGCAGCAAAAGACTCACAGAAAGAGGCTACTATCTCAGAGTCAAGTCCATATTCAGTGATAAATTTACGGAAAACATCGGTATCCATAAAAGATTTAACACAATCATACTTAGGTGTCATACCTGACTCCTTACCTTTGTCGAGATCCCAATCTTCAGAGTTGCGTTTAATTCTTTCCAATAAATCCCATTTGAGTTCAATAGTTTTCATCATAAAAGAGCCAGCACAAGAAGTATCAAGCATGGTGCGATTGTTATCAGAAAGCCGAGCATAAAAACTTTGAATAATTATTTCTCTTGGGAGCTCATGATTGGGGCATGAATATAACATTGTTTAAGCCTCCCCCAAGCTTGAGCGATGCTTTCTCCTTCGCGAGGCCAAAAATTATATATATAATTGCGATCACGATGAACAAGATGCATCACACAGCCTATACCATGTCGTTTGTAGTTCCATGATCCTGCATCATCACACAGCCTATACCATGTCAATGCATCTCTCTTCAAATATAAAGGGAAGACCTTCTTCTTAATAACATCATCGAGTATACCTGCAAGCTTAAATAATCCACAAACTTCATCCACATAGATTAGGTGCTCATCAGGATGCTTTGTTCCATCTCCTGCAAAAGGATTAGCTAGCAGTTTTTCTAACATACCCGAAGGAATCTCAAAGTAGACATTTTCATTTTCAGTAGGTTCAGTATGTTGAGGAGCAACTCTTTGCTCTACTGGTCGGGGTGAAGATACTCTGAACAAGCCCCTCAGAGGATTACTTTCCATAGTAACAAGTGACAATAAATTTCAGCATACTATATAAATTTTTCCTTACCAAATTTCACCTACCAAAGGCGCTTCACTCCCCGGCAACGGCGCCAAAAGAGAGTCTTGATGACCCACAAGTATAGGGGATCTATCGTAGTCCTTTCGATAAGTAAGAGTGTCGAACCCAACGAGGAGCAGAAGGAAATGATAAGTAATTTTTAGTAAGGTATTCTCTGCAAGCACTGAAATTATCGGTAACAGATAGTTTTGTGATAAGGTAATTGGTAACGAGCAACAAGTAACAAAAGTAAATAAGATGCAGCAAGGTGGCCCAATCCTTTTTTAGCAAAGGACAAGCCTGACAATTTCTTATATAAAGAAAAGCGCTCCCGAGGACACATGGGAATTATCGTCAAGCTAGTTTTCATCATGTTCATATGATTCGTGTTCGGTACTTTGATAATTTGATATGTGGGTGGACCGGTGCTTGGGTTCTTTCCTTACTTGGACAAGCATCCCACTTATGATTAACCTCTATTGCAAGCATCCGCAACTGCAACAAAAGTATTAAGGTAAACCTAACCATAGCATGAAACATATAGATCCAAATCAGCCCCTTACGAAGCAACGCATAAACTAGGGTTTAAGCTTCTGTCACTCTAGCAACCCATCATCTACTTATTACTTCCCAATGCCTTCCTCTAGACCCAAATAATGGTGAAGTGTCATGTAGTCGACGTTCACATAACACCACTAGAGGATAGACAACAAACATCTCATCAAAATATCGAACGAATACCAAATTCACATGACTACTAATAGCAAGACTTCTCCCATGTCCTTAGGAACAAACATAACTACTCACAAAGCATATTCATGTTCCTAATCAGAGGGGTATTAATATGCATAAAGGATCTGAACATATGATCTTCCACCAAATAAACCAACTAGCATCAACTACAAGGAGTAATCAACACTACTAGCAACCTACAGGTACCAATCCCAGACTTAGAGACAAGAATTGGATACAAGAGATGAACTAGGGTTTGAGAGGAGATGATGCTGGTGAAGATGTTGATGGAGATTGCCCTCTCCCGATGAGAGGAGTGTTGGTGATGACGATGGCGATGATTTCCCCCTCCTGGAGGGAAGTGTCCCCGGCAGAGCAGATCTGCCGGAGCCCTAGATTGGTTCCGCCAAGGTTCCGCCTCGTGGCGGCGGAGTCTCGTCCCGAAAGCTTGCTTATGGTTTTTCTTCGGACGAAAGACTTCATATAGCAGAAGATAGGCACCGGAGGGCCAACAGGGGGCCCACAAGGCAGGGGGCGCGCCCCCACCCTCGTGGACAGGTGGAGGCCCCCCTGACGTATTTTTTCCGCTCAGTATTTTTAATTATTTCCAAGAATAACTTTCGTGGAGTTTCAGGACTTTTGGAGTTGTGCAGAATATGTCTCTAATATTTGCTCCTTTTCCAGCCCAGAATTCCAGCTGCCGGCATTCTCCCTCCTTATGTAAACCTTGTAAAATAAGAGAGAATATGCATAATTATTGTGACATAATGTGTAATAACAGCCCATAGTGCAATAAATATCGGTATAAAAGCATGATGCAAAATGGACGTATCAGCTTTTCGCAGGTGAAGACCACTTTTGTCAGGATAAGCTGTATTACTTGTCCCCTTTCAAATCCGGTCGTTGTTGGATCCCTTCCCGCCAACATTTGGGAAGAGGACCGAGGCCACTATAAATAGGACTTAGCCACCACCATAGAGGGGCATCTGATCTGGTTCACATCACTCTCAGCTCTATCGAGCTCAAGAACACCTCACCTCCTGAGGCCAGTTGATCCACTGTACTAGTTCATCCTCAGCCCTCCAGGGCAATCCACTAAAATGCTGGAGTAGGGTATTACACCGCAAGGTGGCCCGAACCAGGATAAACTGTTGTGTCTCTTTGTCTCTTCGAGCTCGTCGCGCTAGGCTTAGGAGGATTGCGAGCAGGCAGGCTGGGTAGGTTGAGCGCACCCCAGAGTTCGAACCTCTCAAGGGTTTGCGAAACCCGTAATCCGACAATGATTGGTTGCTCACCTTGCTGCATGCCGCAATCCGACTAAGAGAACATTATCTGAAGACAAATCCATGATATTCCGGTAGAACTTGTCGTGTAATGTAACAAACCTTGGTTGCAGTTTTATTGGTGCAAACATTACCTGTAGATTCACTCATCAGTCGAAAGTAACAAACCAACTGTCGAGGTATCCACTGATGTTTTTTTCTCACATCATGCCAGTTGCCAAACTTCGAATCACACACAATACAACAATGGCGGTGTGAAGACATGCGTATATCTTATTTAGTAGAAAATAGCACCAAAAGGCATTGTCTGTCTCCCACCACTAGAGGCAGATCCATCTCTTCTTACAAATGGGTTAAAAATTATACCGAATCCGATATGGTTAATTGTACAGGCAAGTAACCAGGGGAGAGGCACATACCTCGTCCTCAAGCTGCAAGAGGTCTGAAAATCAAAGCACAATCCTCTCAAATCAGTTCAACCAATCCACCACCCAGTTGCTACAAAAAACTCCAATTCACTGTGTAACATTGTTGTGTCATAACGGATCATCAAGGAGAAGCCACTAATTCCACAATCATTGTCCCCTTCCACGGCTAATAATTAGGCCAATGATACGCTGAGATCAAACTTGAACATGCTAGTTTGTACAGTAGTTAATAAAGCAAAACATTTGGAATTGCGTCTTGTATGGAATAAAGGGGAAAACAAGAACTGATTCATCGGTGGCGTCAGGCAGCTGAGGCGGCACAACATCCAGAATGTGGCGGGCGTTCAGGCGAGGAGTACGCCAGCAAGTGGAAGGAGATGGCATTAAGGCTGGCGCGTCCGCGCGTGGATGGTTCGGCGGTGGTCGCGTTCAGGCAATGGACGCCATGCGAGGAGTGGGATGTGGTAGCGGCGTGTCCAGAACGAGTGGATCCGGCTGGTGAGGCGGCTCGCGGTGCCGGAGTGAGGGGAGGCGCGAACGCGATGAAGGGCGCCGGCGAGCGCACTGCTTCTTCCTCTACAGCGACAGGTGCGCGCTCTCCCGGTTGACAACCAACTACGCCCACCGCTTGTCCTCCTCCGAGACTCGTGGCTCTTCAGGCCTCCGTCCCCTTCGGCGCCGGAGGATAGGACCCTGCAACGCTTGTGGGAAGATGGAAAGGACCGAGTCTAGAGCAGAGAGAAATTATCGGGATAACCAACTCATCAACGTCGGGTGGAATCGACGCGCAAATCGGGGTTGTCGCGGGCGGGGTCGCCAGATCAGCGGAAGCGAGCGCTAGTATCGGCACACCCGGCGTCTGCTCGGCAGAACATTTAATGTAATTCGTTGTGGTGACAGACCTTTGACGTAATACGGGCAGTAGGGTGTGGTTAAGTTGATTTAATCGCTAGGTTTTAATTATTTCATGTACAGTTTGTTGTGTGGCTTTAGAAAAACTTATGTTTGTTTTTTAATAATAGTGTAGATGTAGATGTAGAGATAGAGATCAGAGCATTTTGGCAGTCAGCGATCGGAGAGGAACGAGTCTACGACGTACGTACGTGTGTGCTCGGCTGCGGTGCGGGGAAAACCTATTTGACGCATACTGCGTCAAACTGTCAACGAATCGGACAGGAGATGCAACTAGCGAGCGATTGGGGCTGGCCCATCTTTGGCGTATGTACAGGATCCGGTTTTCGAAACTTTTTAGAGCGTTCCCACCGGTTCTTACTAGTTTTGGGAACCATCTAGAAGGTTCCTTAACCGGTTTTTTCCTTTTCCTTTTTATTTTATTACTCTTTCTTTTTCTTCTTCTTTCTTCTTCTTCCTTTTTCTAGTTTTTTCTTCTTTTTGTTACATTTTTGTTTCTTTCAGTTTTCCTTTTCAAGTTAAGTTCTCTTTTCAAGAAATTTTCTTTCTTTGGTTTTTATATCTTTTTCTTTTCTTCTCCTTTTTTCAAACTTTTTTCATAATATTCAGTTTTCAAAAAAATGTTCTTAAAATTCAAATATTGTTCTCATTACACAAAATAGTTAAAAACTTTTGAAATTTAGAAAATGTATTGGATTTCAATTTTTTGTTCACGTATTAAAAAATTCACACTTCCAAATTTGTTAGGGATTTCTCAAAATTGTTTTCCGTTTCAAAATTTGTTCTCAAGATCCAAAAAATGTCCGTGCTTTTAAATTTTGTTCGTGCTTCGAAATTTGTTCTCCATTTTGAAATTTGTTCTCAAGATTCAAAAAATGTTTGTGCTTTACAAAATTGTTCAGAAATTCCAAAACGTTCATGTTTCCATAAAATGTTTAGTTTTCGAAAAAGGTGTTCTCAACATTAATTTTTTTCCTGATTACACAGAAAAGCCCAAAACTTACGAAATTCAGAAAATGTATCGGATTTCAATTTTTTGTTCATGTATTAAAAAAATACACTTCCAAATTTCTTCAAGATTTTTAAAAATTGTTCTCCGTTTCAAAATTCGTTCTTAAAATTCAAAAAATGTTCGTGCTTTAAAATATTGTTCGTGCTTCGAAATTTGTTCTCTGTTTCAAAATTTGTTCTCAAGATTCAAAAAATATCCGTGCTTTAAAAACTGTTCACAATTCCAAAACCTCCATGTTTTAAAATTTTTTTGGAAAAATTAAAATTTGTTCGCATGCAAAAGTTGTTCGTGTTTCCAAATTTTGTTTTGGAATTTGGAAATTGTTCCTGTTTTTGAAAAACTTTTCCTGTTCAGTTTTTTGGGTAGTTTAAAAAATGTTCGCTCCCCAAAATTCGTTTGCGTGTTTAAACATGTTTGCGTTTTCTCAAAGTTGTTAACAAATTTGAAAAATGTTCCCGTTTGATAAAACATTAATGTTTTGTTTCCGAAAAAAAAGTTTTGTGTTCGAATTTTTTAAAACATTCGGATCAACATTTGAGTTTCTTAAGGTGTTGCGTTGTACTATAATCAAGAAAGGTCAATAGCTCAACTGATTAGAGTCATATGCTCTCAAGTGGCCGGTCTTGGGTTCAAACCACGACAATGCAACCTTTTTTTATTCCAGCGTTTTCTACTTGTCGCTAGCGAGATGGGCCCACTAAGCCCGCGAACGAGCAGCCCTATGCGAACGCGCATCAATTGACATAGAATGATTGACATAGAATGCGGCACATAGGAACTCCTTGCAATGTGTGCGTATGCTACAACTACACGTACGTACCTGGGAGGGGCACCCTCCCTCGATCATGGGGGCCCGGAGCGGCCACCCCTCCCGCCCCCTCAGGACCGGCCCTGTCTGAACAGACCAACCCCAACCCACATCCACACATATCGCATAATCGCACACAATAAGGTGCGGGGGAAGGGCGATCGCTGGGGTGCTTATCGTGTTTGGAGTGAATGGAAACTTCTGTTGATTGATCATTGGAAAGTACAATTTATATAATCGAGAAACTCGGGACGAATGGAATAGGTGCAAATGTTAAGGCTTTCTTAAGTGTTTCAAAGGCTTCTACACAAGCATCATAAAAACAAATGGAATATCCTTTTGTAAAAGATTTGTAAGAGGCCTAGAAATTTTAGAGAAGTCTTTAATAAACCTCCTATAGAAACCAGCATGACCGAGGAAACTACGATACCTTTAATATCTTTAGGGCATGGCATTTTCTCAATTGCATCCACTTTAGCTCTATCCACCTCAATACCTCGTTGAGAAATTTTATGACCCAAGACAATACCTTCATTTACCATAAAGTTGCACTTCTCCTAATTCAAGACAAGATTAGTTTGCTCACATCTCTACAAAACTCGATCAAGGTTGCTTAAGCAATTATCAAAAGAAGTTTCATAAATGAAAAAATCATCCATGAAAACCTCAGCAATCTTTTCACAAAAATCAGAGAATATAGCAGTCATACATCTTTAAAAGGTAGCAAGTGCATTGCATAAACCAAAAGGCATACCTCTATAAGCATAAGTTCCAAAAGGACAAGTAAAGATGGTTTCTCTTGATCAGGTTGTGAAACAGGTATTTGAGAAAAACCAGAATATCCATCGAGAAAACATAAGTGTGTGTGCTTAGATAGTCTTTCTAGCATTTGATCAAGATAGAGGGTAATGTGGTTTTTCAATATAAGCAGTAGGCACAATTGGATCAACATTGTAAATGATAGTTTCATCTTTAGCTATCACTGGTTCTTTAATTTATTCTTTAATAGGGGGATGATATTTAAACCACTTCTCCTTAGGGAGATCAACATGAGTAGCAAATGATTCACAAAAGGAGGTTACTATCTTAGAGTCAAGTCCATATTTAGTGCTAAACTTTTGAAAAGCATCGGTATTCATAAAAGATTTAGCACAATCAAACTCAATATTAATACTCGACTCTTTACCTTCGTCGAGTTCCCAATCTTCTGAGTTGCGTTTAATTATTTCTAAAAGATCCCACCCAAATTCAATAGCCTTCTTCATAAAAGAACCAGTACAAGAAATATCGAGCATTGATTGATCATCACGAGAAAGCCAAGCAAAAAAGTTTTGAATAATAATTTATCTTGAGAACTCATGATTGGGGCATGAATATAACATTGACTTATGCCTCCCCCAAGCTAGAGCGATACTTTCTCCTTCACGAGGTCAAAAATTATATATGTAATTCCGATCATGATGAACCAGATGCATAAGATAATTTTTTTGTGAAATTCCAATTTTAGTCGATTCCAGTTCCAATACCTGATATCATCGCATAGCCTATACCATGTCAATGCATTTCCCTTCAAATATAAAGGGAAAACCTTCTTATTAGTTTCATCCCCGAATAAACCTACAAGCTTAAACAATCCACAAATTTCATCCACATATATCAAATGCATATCAGGGTGTTCAGTTCCATCTCCTACATAAGGATTAGCTAGCAGTTGCTCTATCATACCCGAAGAAATTTCGTAACCAATATTTTCACTAGGTGCAGTAGGTTGAGGGGCAAATAATTGTGGTTCCGGTCAAGGTGAAGATACCCCGAACAAACCCTTCAAAGGATGATTCTTCATAGTAACAAGTGACAATAAATTTCAGCATGTAGTAATAAATTTTTCTTACCAAGAGCACTTCACTCCCAGGCAACGGTGCCAGAGAAGAGTCTTGATGACCCACAAGTATAGGAGATCAATCATAATACTTTTGATAAGTAAGAGTGTCGAACCCAACGAGGAGCAGAAGAAAATGACAAGTGGTTTTCAGCAAGGTATTTTCTGCAAGGACTGAAATTGTCGGTAATGAGTAGTTTGATAGCAAGGTAATTTGTAACGAGCAAGTAACGGTAACGGTAAATAAAATGCAGCAAGGTAGCCCAATTCTTTTGCGGCAAAGGACAGGCCAAAATAGTTTCTTATATAGGCAAAGCGTTCTTAAGGGTACACGGGATTTCATCTAGTCACTTTCATCATGTTGATTTGATTCGTGCTTGCTATTTTGATAATTTGATATGTGGGTGGACCAGTGCTTAGGTGTTGTTCTTACTTGAACAAACCTCCTACTTATGATTAACATCCTCGCAAGCATCCGCAACTACGAGAAAAGTATTAAGATAAATCTAACCATAGCATTAAACCTCTGGGTCCAAACTAGTCCCTTACGAAGTAGCGCATAAACTAGAGTTTAAGCTTCTGTCACTCTAGCAACCCGTCATCTAATAACTACTCCATAATGCATTCTCTTAGGCCCAAATATGGTGAAGTGTCATGTAGTCGACGTTCACATGACACTACTAAGGGAAGCACAAGATACATATCATCAAAATATCGAACACATATCGAGTTCACATGATTACTTGCAACAAGATTTCTCCCGTGATCTCAAGAACAAAAGTAACTACTCACAAATGACAATCATGCTCAAGATCAGAGGGGTATCAAATAGCATAATGGATCTGGACATATAATCTTCCACCAAATAAACCATATAGCAATCAACTACAAGATGTAATCAACACTACTAGGCACCACAGGTACCAATCTGAGGTTATGGTACAAAGATTGAACACAAGAGATGACCTAGGGTTTGAGCGGATATGGTGTTGTTGAAGATGTTGATGAAGATTGGCCTCCCAAAGATGAGATGGTTGTTGGTGATGATAATGATGGCTTCGATTTCCCCCTCCAGGAGGAAAGTTCCCCCGGCGGAATCGCTCCGCTAGAGGGCAAAAGTGCTCCTACCCAAGTTCTGCCTCGAGACGGCCGCGCTTCGTCCTGAAAGTCATCCTCTCATTTTTTTTCTAGGTCAAAATGACTTATATACCAGAAGATGGGCACCGGAGGTGGGCCAAGGAGGGCATAACCCACCAGGGCGCGCTTGGGGTCCCAGGCGCGCCCTGGTGTCTTGTGCTCACCATAGTGACCCCCTCCAGTAGTTATTTGCTCCAGTATTTTTTGTATATTCCAAAACAATTCTCCGTAAATTTTCAGTTTATTTGAAGATGTGCATAATAGGTAACTCTGACGTAGCTTTTTTAGGTCCAGAATTCCATCCGCCAACATTCTCCCTCTTTGTGTAAACATTGCACATTATGAGACAAAAAGCATTAAAACTACTTCATAAAACATTATTATGCATAAAAAACAATATGACGTATCACCGCTACGCCCTAGGCCACATCCCTGGTAGCTTGGGGCCTAGCTAGGTCACTGCTTATGATACTATGTTGGGTAGGGGAAGAACGGGCCCACCCCGTCAAATCAGAAGGAGGAGATAATTAATGAGAAGGTTGTGTAACAGAATTCCTATTTATTGCGCGGGTCGGTGGATAGTGTCCACACACGCGCCCCTCACGAGAGACCTTGCTAGATATGGGTTGACCCATATTTGGGTTATTATGTGCTCTTCTCCCACATTGTTTGGAAAGTTCTAGAACCTTCCCTCAACCTGTTTTGTTCTTCTAATTTCTTTTTTCTGTTACCTCTTCTAAATATGTTTTTTAATTAAGGATCTTTTTTATGATTCATGAGCAATTTTTGAATTGGCAAATATTTTTTGAATCAATGAATATTTTTAAAAATCTTTTTTATAAATTCATGAATATTTTGAATCATCAAACATTTATTGAATCAACAAATATTTCTTTAAATTGGTGAACGGTTTTTGAATCTGTTAACATTTTTTGAATCAACTTGAATTCGTGAATGATTTTTGAATTGGTGAACATTTTTTAGTCATAAAAGTTTTTAAAATTTTGGGAACATTTTTTGAAATCGACGAACAATTTTGAAATCCGCAAACATTTTTTAATTCATTATTTTTTTAAAAATCAGCAAGCATCTGTATAATCAATCAAAATTTTGTAAAAAAATTGGGAACAATTTTTTTAAAATTTGCAGGTAAAAAAATAATTCATGAAATTTTTGATTTTTTAATCCCGAACATTTTTTAGTAAAGAGGAAAAAAAGAAAAGAAAAACAAAAATGAACGAAAATGAAACACAAAACATGGGTGCCCAAAAGCGGGTCAAACTTTCTCGGAGAGACAGCCAGACCCAAACTTTCTCGGCACAACAAAAAACCCCTAGACCTCCTAGGGCACCCAACCCCAACAGAGGAGCAGATCTAGGTTTTTGCGTTCTCCCGAGGGAGAGAGGAGGAAGCCTCCGCCCTCCCCGCCGCCCTCCGCCCGCCGCGCCGCCCCGCCGCACTCCACCCGCCACCGCGCCGTCCTCCCCGCCGCCGCGCCGTCCTCCCCGCCGCCGCGCCGTCCTCTCCATGGATAAACATCCCAACCCCACTCCTCCGCTAAATTTTGATGCGAAGGAATTCGTCCCCTCCCCCTCCCGCTCCCCGCAGGAGGAGGATGCGCCCTTGCCGGCGGGGATTGTCTACAACCCCTACCGCGACGCCTACGGCCACCACGTCCAGCATCAGCCCCCTCTGAATCTGTCTACCTATTGGCCGGATCGACACCCTTACGCCCAGGGGCATCACCGACAGGGCCAGTACAACCCGTATCACGGCCAGCAACAGCAGCAGCGACTCGGCCACCCGGATCGACACCCTTACGCCCAGGGGCATCACCGACAGGGCCAGTACAACCCGTATCACGGCCAGCAACAGCAGCAGCGACTCGGCCAGTCCTCATATAGTCAGCAGCAGCAGCAACTTCGCCAGTTCTCATACAGTCAGCAGCAATCCGGCCAGCTTTCATATGATCAGCAGCAGCTCTCATCAAGTAGTCTGGCCCAGCAGCTGCAGCAGCAGCAGCTCTCGTCAGCTGGTCAGGCCCAGCAGCTGCAGCAGCAGCAGCAGCAGCTCTCAACAGCCAGTAAGATCCAGCAGCAGGGACAGGGTCAGATCTCCTCCGCCAGTCAGCCCCAGCTGCAGCACGAGAGCCCATCAGATTCAGCAGCAGCTGCAGATTCACAATCATCATCCCAGGAGGTTCACCACCAGCAGCTGCTCCTAGCCTCATCACCTGAGACAACATCCAGTGTGCAGAATGTACCAGTTCTTTGGACAATTGGTTTAGATCTGCCTCCCCACATTGAGGAAAGCAATCTATGCTTCATGTTCAGGAAGATACCAGAGCATGTTCTGAAGGTCGGAAAAAGAGGCACAGTGCAATTTAGCAACCTTGAAGATGCACAGGCAGCACAAAAAAGGTGGACCATTAAGGAAAAGATTCTCCAAAGGAGTGAAGATTATAAAAAGCACATCAGATCAGTGCCATACGGCAGAATGGTACCTGAGCTGGGTTCCATAGCGACTAAGAGACAGAGAGAGGAAGAAGCTGGAATAAAGTCGTCTCAAACGGAAGCAGTGAAGCGACATAAACGAGATGATGCAGCGAGGAGTCTGCAAGACGACCCCTATGAATGGTGCACGGTTGAGGACTTCTCAAAAGAAAAACCTGAGAATGAGCTTGTGAGGGCTTTTAAGTTTGTGGCTGCTGCAATCCGAGGTTCGGTCAGCCCCAAGATAACGCTATGTGCAGCAGGCCCTATGGGAAACTACATCGTCGCTAGCATACTCGGGCATGCATTCGCCGCGCATTTGAGTGGAAGAACTTGGAAAGGTAAAATCAAGACAAGGCATTTAGCCATATCAAAAAAAATGAACTTGTGTGCTATCCTATTGAAGACGGTGAACATGACAAGTGAGGAAGACATGGCGGCCGACATCTTAAGTATTATACAAGCAATTGATCCATTGTACAGGATCAACGGTCATTTACCACAATACTATGCTGAAATGATAGACAAACTGAAGAAACCACCAAGAACACTGAATGTTGAGGAACTAAGAAAATTCCACTTGAAGGTTTTGAAAAGACCTGCTTTCGCGACACCTGAACTGAGGTCATACGGTGTTCAAGAGTTCTACACCAACACCTTGGACCTGGAATTTGACAATCCTGAATGGACGGCCTTTGACAGATCTGCCCCAGTGCATTTAGAGGACTGGCAGCACATCACCAAGGTTGATGAACTTCTGTTAAAAAGGTTAATAGAGAGCAGTGGTATGGAGGACAAATTTGGGAAGCAGTGCCATTACATGCGGCATCTTGTGGTGCACTCACCTGAGGACAAGGAGAAGAAGAAGTATCTATCTGATAACAAAAAGAAGGTACTCGTTTCTTTTTCTACCTGATGAGG
This sequence comes from Aegilops umbellulata, assembly GCA_032464435.1. Lineage (NCBI taxonomy): Eukaryota > Viridiplantae > Streptophyta > Magnoliopsida > Poales > Poaceae > Aegilops > Aegilops umbellulata. Next base: position 326,136,489 of record CP136056.1, on the reverse strand, counting down.
AAAACAATATTAAATTGCCTGCTTTAACCAATTGACTCACAAATTACAGGCCCATGATCCTTTGGCGGCGTCGGCGAGTCACTCTGGAGCTCGCCCCCGCCTCCCTCCTCAGCCCACAAGAAAGGTATGGCTATCCTCTACTCTCTCATCTTCCCCTGTCTCACTTCTCCCGCACTTACTCTCCAGCTCATAATTTACATTAAATCAGGACGCTCTCTTTCCTGCAATTATGTCTCAAGCTGAAGCGAAGAAGACAACCCCCAGCAGCTCCTCCGCAGGTCCCCACCCTAAGCCCAAGGTATTGTTCGCATTCCTTTTTCCATCCCTATCCCTCTGCTCAGTAGGTGCCTGTTTCTAATTGTATTTGTGTAATTGTGCATTAAGGTGTTGTTGCTGATGCCGGAGAGGGACATGCTGGCCCATTATTATTTCAGAGAATTTATGCCTGCATTTGTTGACCTCTTGTACAAAGAGAAGGATAAACAAGAGTGTCTTCGGGAAATTTGGAACTCTTATGATAGAGGTATTCCCATTGTGGGGTATGTACCTTATGATATGATTCCTGAGAGATTTCTCGAAGAACTCGAGGAAGACAATGCCAGGTATTCCTTCAAGTTATGTATTGCATTTTTGTGCTGCAACATTCTGTTTCGGCCATATGTTGTGTTATTTGACATTTAGTTGGTGGAGGTTTCTTACATGTACCAAGATGATGTTTTAATAGCTGGAATTGTGTTTTTTTAGCTCTGGAGGTGAAAAAGTCATGGAGGTGGACTAGCTGGGAGAAGGAGATCGCTGCCCAGGATAACTGATCACGTTCTTTGTTAGCTAGTATTTTTTGTGATGATACTGAGCTGGGAGAAGGAGGTGGGCTAGCTGGGAGAAGGCGCTCGCTGCCCATGATAACTGATCAAGTTCTTTGTTAGCTAGTATTTTTTTTGTAATGATACTGAGCGAGTGCCGTGTGGTTTAGCACATCTTTTTATCCCAGTCTCCTAGTTTAGTGGTACCTTCGGGGAGAAGACAGATGACAGATTGATAGCTTCCGGAAACTTTCTATTGGTTGATATCTTCTGGAAACCAAGCATGATTGCCTCAGAAAATGCTAAGCTGAGCCCTTTTATGCTGGTCGTTTGATTGCTGCAAGATTCTAAGGTGGCGTTTGGTTGTGGCTATCCCAGGATGGGATAGGGATAGCCCTTTTTCTTTGAGGGATAGCAGTTGTTTGGATGAGAGGATAGTGTGGTTGAGGGCAGCCACGGTTCCTGAATATTCTCACGAAAAACTGGTTGAGGCTGTTCCCGAAAGTCTGGCGGATGGTGGCAACCACCCGTGTTCGCTGCACTCCGATCACCTCCTGCAGCCCCCAGCATGGGTGATTTTGGAATGCCGGCTGGACTCGGCGAGAGCCGGCGATAGGTAACAGGCAGTGCCGGCATGGAATCGCGAGGCTTCTCTCCTCTCCTTTGTTCTCGTCTATTGTCTGATCTGATCTCTCCCCTCGTTTCTCTGCATCAACCATGGAGAAGTAGAGCGCTCTGCTCTTTTGTGCTACGACAGTATGACCTGACGTACAGTTTCCAGTTTGGTTGACATGCTTAAAAACTGCAGAAACGTATGTCCTTTTGTAACCTGGCGTTTTGCTAGTAACTAACCAAGAATAATCTTAGGCCAGCAATAGGGAGAACGCCCTTAAAAGCGGTTGTAATGTGCACTTTGAGAAAAATCAATCTGTTACTTTCAAAATGTGGTTCATAGATGACAATTTTCAGTAATAAGAAAGGTGACAATTTCTGATGGTGACAACACTGAGCATGAGAATATGGTATAAAGAGATTTCAAAAAGATGAGCTAAAATTCATATGTATGGGTAATCTCACCTTCTTACAACAAAGATGTCGCTCACTATGAACTACCTATAGTCATTTCAATTCTAGTAGCAGGAGTAGCAGCTGGAGTTTCAGCACATTACCTTGTAGTGCAAGCAGCTTCATTTTCAGTCGTTAAGGGTAGCACAAACCACATGTTTACACCTAAAAATCATACATAAAAGACTCGAAAGAACATGTATGAATCTTTCTGGTTCAAACATATAGACTGACATTGTACAATTGTAATCACATTAGTGTTGTGTGAACTTCTATGATCAAGTATTCAAGTGCAAATAAAAATAGGTTACCCGCCTCTCTATAGCATGCTTCTTTATTTATTTTCTTTTCTGGAATCTGATGCTTATTTATTTCTAATATGCATGTTTAATATAAATTGTATTGGTACAATTTTTATTTTAGAAAAAAATAGTACGCCTGCTACAAAATAGTGACCGGGTGCATATGAATATGGTATATCATATAATTAGGCTAAGTAATTTTTTCAAAGCAAGTCTGACTAGCTTTCTTGTCAAGAGATAATAAAATTTCTTACAACAGAAAGATTACATATTGCTGGAGTGGCCTGTAGATACGGGTCTTGATTTCCAAATAACTACAAGCACTGTCACCTTGTACTTGCATCACAAGGACTACAAAACTTCTACTAAAACAATAAATATAAGAATACATATACACTTCTCCGACCAGGGCATATTCCGACCGACGCTCCTAGCCTCCCACGCTCGCCGGCGGCCACCCCGGCCCCGGCGCCCACCCTCCCCGACGCTGGCCACTCCGGCCCCGCCGTCCACCCTCCATGGCCTCCTCTCCGCGCTCGGTCTGGGTCGCTCGCGCGAGGTTCGCTGGTTGGAGTCGAGCCCGTCCTCGGGCGGATCCGCGGACTCGGCCATGTCTTACCGGCAGGCCCTTTGCAGGGCACCTACACCCTCGCCGGCTGCCTCCCCTCTCCCGGCGCCTGCGTCCCCTTCCTCCCCGCCTCCGGCCCCTGCGCCCTCGCCGCTGGTCGCCCGCTGCATGCTCCGCTCCGAGGTCTGCCGGACGGATGGTGCGCCTGCCCCTGGCGACGGCTGGCTGGTGGCCCGGGGCAAGAAGCGCCCGCGCCCGCGTGGCCCTCCCCGTCGCCTGCGTCGCAGCACCGGCGAGTCATCCCGCCCGCGCCCGTCCTGGCTCCGCGAGGGGGAATGCCCCCGCTGCTTCAGCACTGCGCACCTGCGCTCCGAGTGCCGGCGCGACATCTGCTGCGAGCGCTGCCGGTTCTTCGGGCATAAGGCCAAGGACTGTACCGCCCGCCCCGTGTCGCCCCCCTCGTCGTCCGGCGGGTCCGTCCCGCCCCCGCAGCGACGCCGCGTCTCCTCGAGCGAGCCGGCTCGCCCCTCCCTGCCGCGCCGCCCCCTTCTGGCGACCCCGGCGCTGGCTCCGCGGCCACCACCCGCACCTCGTCGGGGCTGCACACGCCCGTGTCCTCCGGGCCGTCGGCTTGGCCGTCTGCGCCTCCCTCCGACTCCTCCCTCGCCGGCACCTTGGTCGCCACCCGCTCCTCCTCGAGTCTTCCGACGCCGCCCGTGTCTTCCGGGCCGACGGCTCCCTCACGCTCGGTGTCGCCTCTGGCCTCTGCCTCCACCCATGCCACCCGTTCTCCGGACATCCGGCGCGCCGCCCGGCGGCTGCCATCTGCTACCTGTCGCGGTCCTCCGAGGTCATCGCCGTGGAGCACGCCCTCCTCGTCACCGTGGCCGGTTGTCGCACGGGCGTGTCTGGCGACGAGGTCGCCGCCGTCCTCTGCTCCCAGTTCGGGCTCGCCGCGGCCGACTTCTCGGTCCATAAGCACGCACCCGAGGATTTCTTGGTCAGGTTCCCCGACCCCACGACGCGCTGTCGTGTTGCTCTCGCTGGCCGTGCGCTCACGCGCCGTTTTAGCCTTATTTTCCACCCTTGGGGCCGCACGGCCGGTTCCGAGCCGGTGACCGCGCGCTTCCTCGTTTCCCTCGAGCTCTACGGCATCCCCGACCACGCGTGGCTGCGCTCCTCCGCCGAGACCCTCCTCTCGCCTTTCTGCAAGGTGGAGAACCTTGCCCCCGAGACGCGAAACATGTCTGACATGTCCGTCTTCAAGCTCACCGCATGGACGCTCAACCCCGACGCCATCCCACGCACCGCTGAGCTCCTCCTCCCTGACGATGATGCGGTGCTGCCTGATGTTGACCCTGATCGTGCGGAGCGCCTCGCCCTGGGCCTGGCCCGGTTCCCTGTTCGCATTCACGTCACGGAATGCGTCGACTTCTGCCGGCCGCCGCTGCCATCGCCTTCGCCGCCGGAGTCCGATGACCTTGGCCATGCGCCGGACTCCCCACCGCTTCCTCCAAGCTGGCCGCAGCACCACATGTTCCCCCCGGCTCACAGCAGCGCGGCTCGTCCGCTGGGCGATGGCCGTGGCCGCCGGCGATGCCGCCATCGTGTGCATGCGCCCCCGCCATGCCAGTTTTGGGCTGGCATCCTCGGGGCCCACCCCGGCGCCATGGCCAACGTCATGCGAGTCTCCGCTCGCCTGTGATTGGGCGCGCCCGCTGTCCTGGCATCACCTTTGGCCCACCACGACTCGCAGACTGCGCGTGTTCTGCCACCAGCTGTCGAGCCTGTGTTGGCCCCCTGGTGTTTGGGCCCGCCTCGGGTTTGAACGGCGTGGACGACCCGGTCTCCCCCTCGCCCCGAGGCCGCTGCCTTTCCCCCAGCGCTGATCCCGCGCCCCCGCCCATGGTTGTTGCTCCAACCGCATGCCCTGATCCTGCGGCCCCACTCCTGCATGCCGTTCCTGCCACGGTTGATGCGCCTGCCCCGCTGCTCCTGCCTCCTGCCCAACGGGTAGCTGCCGACACCCATGGAGACGTATCTTCTCCTGGACCCACCCGCGATTTCGTCGCGGCCTCGGATCCGCTGGTCGGCCAACCGGTGACCGCGCTAATCTTGGTGTCCGAGCCCGACGCAACCCCTGCTCCCGCTGCAGATTCTCCTGGTCCCGCACATGCCGACAACGCTGCCTCAGCGAGCCCCGCGGACCCCCCCGCGCGCTCCGATCGCCTCATTGGCTGCAAGTGGCCCGCCTTGTGGTGATTTGTGCATGCACGACCGTTCGCATGCCGTGGATGCTCCCGTTTGCGCGTCGGCCTCCCCTTCGTCGCCTGGCGCCGCTCCCTCCGTCGCCGTGCATGCTGCTACAAACAGCGGCTCCCACTCCCTGGCTGCGTTCGTGGACGTGATCTCCGTCCGCTCCCAGCCCATCCTCGTGGCGCCACCGCGTCGCCGTTGCCGTGAGCTACCCGCTGACTTTACCCCCGTCGGAGTTTTCGGATTGCCAAGGCTGACCAGGGTCTTGACTCTAAGATGAAAGCCAAACGGGTCCTTCTTCGCCTCCTGGGGCTGATCAAAGATGACAATGTGCCCATCCCGCGTGACACACTTGACAAATACGCTCACCTGTTCGAGAAGCCTCTGGCGGAGGATGTACTCGAGGCGTTTGCTGATTTCTTTGGTTGGCACCTCCCTGGACGTGCATCATGCTCCCGTGCTGCGCCTCGTCTAGTCGAGGCTTAGCATAGATAGCTTGCCCATGTCTCCCAACGCCCCCATAATTTTACTTTAATGGATTGCAACCCCAAGATCATTTTCTTGGAATGTCCGCGGCCTCAACTCCGGGGCTAAACGTACGGCCGTCCGCAGCGTGATCTCCGCTGCCGCCCCCACTATCGTGTGCTTGCAGGAGACTAAACTTGCGCATGTCACAGACTCGATCGTCCTTGATACCCTCGGCTCTCTATTTGAGGACTTCTTCTTCCTTCCCGCCGCGGGCACTCGCGGTGGCGTGCTTCTTGCATGGCGCAGATCCCACGTCTCCCTATCTACCCCCCTCATTGGCGAGCACCATATTACCGCCCTGGTCTCCCCCGTTGATGGCACTGGCCATTGGTGGCTCACAGGTGTCTACGGCCCCCAAGACGACGAGGCCAAGCTCGAATTTCTTGCCGACCTCCAGGACGTGCGCGAGGCGCGCATCGGGCCTTGGCTCCTCGGCGGTGACTTCAACATGATCACTTCGGCCGCCGACAAGAATACCCCGACCCTGAACCGCCGCGTCATGAGCAGATTCCGGCGCTTCATTGCTGATGAGGAGCTCCAGATACGTACATGCATGGACGCCGCTACACTTGGTCCAGTGAACGTGATACGCCTACCCTCGTGCGGAATAACTGGATTCTTTGCACGTCCGGATGGGAGATCGCCCACCCGCATTGCCTTCTACACTGCCTCTCTTCCGCGGTGTCCGACCACTTCCCATTGGTTGTCGATTGCACCGCTCGTCCTGCTGGGGCGCGCCGTTTCCACATAGAGCATTTCTGGTCGAAGCTCGACGGATTCCACGACACGGTCTTGGAGGCTTGGAACTCGACCACCCCAAAGACGGACCCCTTCAGGCGCCTGGTGGCTCGCCTAAAGGCCACGGCGCGACACCTTCAGCGCTGGAGCGCACGCACCATTGGTGGCATCTCGTTGCAGCTGCAGGTTGCACGGGAGTTTATTGCCCGCCTCGACGCCGCGCAGGATTTTCGGCCGCTTTCGCCGGCCGAGATGTGGCTCAGGCGCAAGCTCAAGGGCGCATACCTAGGGTTGGCTTCCCTGGAGCGATCCATTAAGCGCCAGCGGTCGCGCATATCTTGGCTCCGTGACTCCCCACTCTCCCACCTCAGCGTGCATGCCTCTCGCCGGAAGCAGCGCACCCTGATCTCCTCCCTCCGCGTTGACAACCATCTGGCCACCGAACACGCCGCCATGGCCGAGGCGGCCTTCAACTACTTCTCCGGTGTCCTTGGCTCATTGGATGAGCGCGCCTTCTCCCTGGACCAATCCCTCCTGCACGCGGCAACTTTTGACCTATCCGACCTGGAAGCGCCTTTCTTAGAGGAGATTTGGTGGGCCGTTAAAAGCCTACCGACCGGAAAGGCTCCCGGCCCGGATGGATTCACGGCCGAGTTCCTCCGTGCCTGCTGGGACATCATCAAGATCGACATCTGTGAAGCTTTCGACAAGCTGTACACCGCCAATGGGCGTGGGTTCCAAAAGCTAAATGAAGCACTCCTCACTCTTCTGCCTAAGCGGCCGGACGCCGCTGCCTTATCCGACTATCGCCCCATAAGCCTCATCCACCTCATTGCAAAGCTCTTTGCAAAGGTGCTGTCCCTGCGGCTCGCTCCTCGGCTTGGGGCCATGGTTTCGACAAACCAGAGCGCTTTCATCGCCGACAGATGTATCCATGACAACTTCCTGCTTGTTCAGCAGACAACGCGTCTCCTCCACAACCTCAAGGTGCCCCGCATGCTTCTGAAGCTCGATATCGCGCGTGCCTTCGACAGTGTCTCGTGGCCCTTCCTCCTCGAGACTCTCCAACACCTTGGGTTCGGCCAACGCTGGCGCGACTGGATCTCGATACTTCTATCCACCGCCCCCACTCGTGTCATGCTCAACGGCCACCCGGCCCCCCGATCGATCATGCATGTGGCCTCCGCAAGGGCGACCCGGTATCCCCGATGCTTTTCACCCTCGTCATCGACGTCCTCAACTCCATGCTCATCCGGGCCGTCGATCTCGTCCTCATCCAACGGCTGACCACGCGGCACGCGGCCTCCAGCATCTCCCTCTATGCCGACGACGTTGCCATCTTCTGCCGCCCTGACCACCACAACATCTCGGCCGTCCGTGAGCTTCTTCGGGTCTTTGGGGTTGCCTTTGGGCTGCACAGTAACTACCCCAAGTGCTCGGCCACCCCCATCCAATGCAACGACGAGAACATCGCGACAATCGCTTCCGAGATGCAATGCCCGGTGAAGCAATTCCCAATCCAATATCAGGGACTCCCCTTGTCCATTCGCAAGCCGTCTACTACGAGTCTCATGCCGACCGTCCACAAGCTAGAGCACAAGCTCTCCACATGGCGGGCCTCGCTCCTCTCCCTTGGTGACCGGCTCGCCCTTGTCCGTCCTGTCTTAAGTGCCATTCCCACGCACTTCCTCACCGCCATCGCCTTCAACTCCTCCATCCTCAAGATGGCCAACCGCATCATCCACAGCTTTCTTTGGGCGAGAAGTAAAGATGCCTCTGGTGGACAATGTTTGGTCAATTGGCAGAGAGTGTGCCGCCCTCTCTCCCTTGGCGGCCTCGGCGTCCGTGACCTGCAACACACTGGTATTGCGCTGCGAACCCGTTGGCTATGGCTCAAGTACACCGACCCGACGCGACCTTGGAGCCACCTGCACATCCCGCATGACCCCGTCGTCGCCGCCATCTTCCGTGCTTCTACGACCTGGACACTTGGCGACGGCCACACTTGCATGTTCTGGAACGATCACTGGATCAATGGCTGATCCGTCGCCGAGATCGCGCCGCTCGTCCTCGTGCGCGTTACTCGGAGGCGGCGCAAGGCCCGCACCGTCCATGATGGACTTCTCCAACGCTCCTGGGTTCGCGACATCCAGGGCGCTTTGGGACCCGCCGCTCTAGTCCAATACGTTGACCTCTGGCGCTGCGTGCGTCACGTCGCCCTCTCGAATTCGCCTGATTCTTTGCGATGGCGCTGGACCACCTCCTCTATCTACTCGGCAAGGTCCTGCTACTAGGCGCTCTTCCAAGGTGCCTGTGACGGCTAACTTGGAAACCGTGGGCTTCTCTCCGCGTGAAATTCTTCATCTGGCTGGCTCTACAAGACCGTTGCTGGACGGCCGAGCGTCTCGCTCGACATGGCCTCCCACATGAGGACCTCTGCGCCTTCTGTGACCAAGAGGAGGAGACCATGCAACACCTCCTGGCAGGCTGCTATTTCTCTCGACAAATCTGGCACGAGACCCTCAGCTGGGTTCGCTCCACGGCCGACATCCCGGACTGCGACACTGACTTCTACACTTGGTGGGAGACGTCCTGCAACCGCTCACCTTCCCCGGCTCACAAGGGCATGGCTTCCTTGATCATCCTTACCGCGTGGTGGATCTGGAAACACCGAAACGCTTGCATATTTGATGGCGAGCAGCCCTCCACCTCCCGGCTCTCCGGCATTATCAGAGATGAGGCGCGCTTATGGGCCAAGGCTGGCGCCACCGGACTGCAGAACATCATCCCCGAGAGATAGCTTTGTAGGCTAGTGGGGCTGAGCACCCCCAGGATTGTTCTGCTCCTAGTTCACTTCCATGCCCCCGTGTGTACATGGCTTAGTGAGCTTTTGTAATCCCATGCTGTATAACTCTTCTTCTATCAATGCAAAGATACGCATCCTCTGCGTATTCGTGAAAAAAAAACTTCTCCGACCAAATTGGACGTCACAGGTTACGCATCCTCTGCGTATTCGCGAAAAAAAAACTTCTCCGACCAAATTGGACGTCACAGGTTTAGTTTTAGGCTCGTACATCCATACATTAGGAAGTGGGAATCTCACAAAAATTAAACCAACATATATTGATATGAGTAATATTGGAAGAAGGGTTGCATTAGAAAACCACATTTTTCTGGCATTTCATGATAGTTTCAGGCAAAATTTCTTGTGTGGAATCATCATTACCATATAAATCTACACATGCATAAACTCTAGATGGATTTAAGCAAGGGAACACTTAGTTAAGTGTTCATGATAGGACATCAAGGCAACTTCGTATCCTTTTTTATTAGATTATTGTGAGGAATCGTACCTGTGGTACTTTCAAGTCAAACGATCACTGAGTCGAGGTCATGACAGTGCTATGTTCCTACGAGAAATGGCGAGTCAACATTTTAGCAAGGGGATGAAGTGCAACTAATGGTAAAATCACGTATATAAATAGATATACAAATCGGTTACAATGGCTAGAAATCAACTGTTATTTTGTACAAACTTAAAAGATAAATCATATATCATGCATCTGGAATTCTGGATATACAATAGATTCGTTACGTAGTTACACTACTAGAATCGTCATTTTTGCCGAGTTCCAAAGAAATTCGGCAGAGGCCATATTATACTCGGCGAAGAACTCGATGTAGCGCACTCGGCTGGACGGGGCCCGGTAATCATTAATACAGCCGAGTTCTTTTATTTTTATCACGAACTCAGCATGTATTACCGAGTTCCTGCCAGAAAAAGCTCGGTGAACCACACCATCAAACGGGACGGGACGTTAACAAAAGTGCCACATGGCACCTAAATTTGTCGAGTTTTGTGACGGAAAACTCTGCAAAATAAGGCCAATAAAAATTAGCCACATGCCACCACTCATTGCCCAGTACAAAATATCTGCCAAGTTCTTAATATGGCAGAACTGGGCAAATTCTTTGCCGAGTTCCAAACTCGGTGGTCTACTAACCAATAAGGACGCGTCTCGCGGAACTACGTTATTGCCCAATGCCACATTTTATCGAGTTTATAACTAATAAAACTGGGTAAGTACTTTACCGAGTTTGAAACCCGACAGTCCGGTAGTCCCATATCCAGTGAGGGCCTGACACGTAGCACTACGTTGTTATTGGCGGCACCAGTAGACTTCTTCTTGGACTTGCCCTTCTTCTTGAAACTGACGGTCTTATATATTTACCATCAATACTTGTTTGTTCTTTGCTACCTTTTGAGCATGCGTTGGTTTTCTCTTAAAGAGGAAAGGGTGATGCAGCAAAGTAGCGTAAGTATTTCCCTCAGTTTTTAAGAACCAAGGTATTAATCCAGTAGGAGGCTACACTCAAATCCCTTGTACCTGCACAAACAAATAAGAACCTTGCAACCAACGCGATAAAAGGGTTGTCAATCCCTTCACGGCCACTTGCAAAAGTGACATCTGATAGAGATGATAAGATAAATATTTTTGGTATTTTTATGATATAGATTAGAAAGAAAAGATTGCAAAATAAAATAGATCGGAAACTTATATGATGGAAAATAGACCCGGGGGCATAGGTTTCACTAGTGTCACATCCCTAGCTTTACCTTGGCCTTGGACTAGCTTGGTTGTTGCATCATGTTTAAATTCAAATGAAATTTGAATTGAGGAATTTTCAAAGCCTCAGAATCCTTTTAAAAATGATCAAGATAAAACCGCTTCAAATTAGTCCAAGAAAATGTTCTTGTTATCCTCCGGAAATATTGGCAAGAGGTAAAATCCAAACCAATATTTTTGGTGTCTCAGAAACATTTATTTTGGGCATTTGAATTAAATCAATAGCTATTTTAATTGGATTTATATCCACTATTAAATAAATATAGGTCCAGTAATTCTGAAATATTTTGTGGAGCATTGGTTTCATTCTTTTAGCTCCTAAAAATATTTTCAGAAGCAAAAAAAAGTTTGAATTGGTTCCAAAACTAAATTCAAAACAAACCTGCAAAATAGAAAATAAAACAGAATTAGAAAAGAACAAGAAAGGACACAAACCTTACCTGTCCAGCCCAGCCGGCCCAGCACTGTAGCTGGCCCAGCCCAGCCGCCGCACCATCTTCAACCTCCTGCCAGTAGGCAGGAGGGCGTGTGTTCCGCGCACGCACGCGCTGCGGCCACCTCCTCTCTCCCTGCCTGCGTGGACCTCCCTCGCGTCGCCACGCACCTCCCTAGTCTTTCTCTCTCTCTCTCTCTCCCCGTTCCTCTCCCCTCCTCTGCTCCCCTCTCGCGCGCACCACCGAGCGGAGCTCGTCGCCACCATCACCCTTCACCATGGCCACCGTCTCCCCCCCGTCTCACTGACCTGTCCACGAGCCCCGCCACCGTCGCCTACGCCTCTCTGTCGACCCACGCGATGCCAAACGCCCTGAAGCGCCGCCCCCGACCTCTTCTTCCTCCTCGGGTCACCGAGATCGCCGGGAACGCCACGTCGCTGTCCGACCTCCCCCGAGCTAGCTGACCTGCTCATCGACTCCGCCGTGAGCTCCTCTCTATTTCCCCTCTTCTTTAGCGTTCGCCCTCGTCCCCTAGCTCCGTTCCCCACCGCGGCTGAAACACGCCGCCGCCTGCGCCCATCGCCGGTGACGCTCCGGTGACCATTTGGTCCCGGGCGTGCGCCCAACATGCTCACCGCCGCGCGTAGAGTCTCCCCAGCGCCTCGCTGTGCTCGTTTGCACACCGCAACGCTGATCCCGCGAACACCCGAGCTCCGGCCACCGCCCGGCTCGTCGCCGTCGTCGTTTCCGGCCACCCCAGCACCACCCACCGCCATTGTTGGATGCGCCACACCGCCAGCTACCCGTAGCATCCACCCGCGCATCAAACTGTGGCCGGAGCAGCGTTTCCGACGCTCTCCGCCGTCTCGGCCTCGCCGGTGACTCAACGCCGGCGGGTTTGACCCTGCTGACCGGGGGTTTGACCCCGCTGACCGAGTTAACCCCGGGTGGGCCCAGTTAGACCCCCTGGGTCTATGACAAATGGGACCCGCCTGCTAATTAAGTTAGGATTAGGACTAACTAAAAATTAGTTAGACTAATGACACTGGCGCGCGGGACCCACCGGTCAGGTTTGACTTGGACCGTCCCCGTTGACTGCTGACGTCACCCTGACGCACTGCTGACGCAATAAAGCATTTACTGGATTTATTCTTATATAGGAAATTCCAGAAAATGCTACAAACTTAAAAGATTTATAGAAATTAATCTGTAACTCCAAATGCAAAGATTTATATATGAAAATTGATCAGAAAAATCCAATCTTTCCATCTGTAATGGTTTCATGCATGTCAGAACACTTTAACGTTGCTGTTTAAGTGAAACAAGCTAATGCATTAATATGACTTCATATCATGGGCTTTCATTTGAATCTTTGATTCAAATGGACTCCAACCAACCTGTTTTAGAATGCATTAGCCAAAACACACCCATATTGTCATGTCATAGCATGCATCATATTGTTGCATATTGCCATGTGATGATTGTGTTCCGATGTACCTTTCGTGGTAGGTTCTGCCTCCGAGGATACCCACGAATATCCGACTGAAGGGCAGTATCCTACTACCACTCCATCAGGCAAGTAAAACCCCCTTGTTCATTCCGATACAATCCCACTCTCTCGCTCCTGCTCTTTTTTACTGCATTAGGACAACAACGATTCAACTGTTACATGTTGCGGTAGTTGAACCCCTTTCCTCTGCATGACCTGTCATTGCCACAGTAAATAGATGAAACCCACTAGCATGAGTAGGAGTTGTTTGAGCCCTGATGTGCCTACTCATTCATGCTTGTTTGTCATGCCTGCTAATGCTTAGAGTTGAGTCAGGTCTGATTCATCGGGGATGAATTGGAATGGTGATGAACATGTCCTACTGTGTGTGAGCTAAATGTGTGAACACGATTTAGTAAAGGTAGCGGTGAGAGGCCATGTAGGAGTACATGGTGGGTTGTCTCATTGAAGCCGTCTTTAGGAACTGAGTTCTGTGTTTGTGATCCATGATCAGCTACTATCACGCGTTGGGCCCGAAACCAATGGACCCTCTCGACTTATTAACTGCCCTTGTCCTCTGTCCAGGAGTTGCAAGTAGTTTCTGGTGTTTGTAGTATGCTGGGGGCCGTGCGCAGCGCTGACCCGAGGGGTGGGCTGTGTTGCGGTAGGCACGTGGCACGGTGTACCGGGCGCCCGTTTGGTGTCTCGGGAACCCTGCACACATCGTTCGGGGCCGTTGAGGACACCCCGACCGGATTTCCTTGCGGATGGAACCTGAATAGGCGATAAACCTGGACTAGAGACTTGTGTGGTTAGTTAGGTCATGGCAGGCTCCCTCGCTAGGCTTCCGCTTGAACGTTGCTGAGATACACGACGTGTACATGGTGGTAAGTGGCGAGAGCGTGTGTGAAGAATTACACCCCCTGCAGGGTTAACATCATCTATTCAAATAGCTGTGTCCGCGGTAAAGGACTTCTGGGTTGCCTATACAGTTCATAGACAAGTGAAAGTGGATACTCTAAAACTCGCAAGATAAGCGTGAGTGCTATGGATGGCGTTCTCGTAGGTAGACGGGAGCGGATCCATAGTGGTGTATTGATTGGTGAATATGTGGACTCGTGTGCGCCACCTCAAAAGAGTTGCTTGCAGTCGTAGTTCAGGTTAGCCACTGAGTCAAAGCTGGCTTGCTGCAGTTAAACTCCACTACCCCTTTTGTTGATGCATATGTAGTTAGTTCTGATGTAAGTCTTGCTGGGTACATTTGTACTCACGTTTGCTTATTTTATGTTTTTGCAGAGAGACATCAGTCTCGCTAGTAGTTCCGCGTGGACTTCAACGTTTAGCTTGTCACCTCAGCTACGATCTTATGCCCTCGGCAGGATCTGGTAGATAGTCAGGCTTCTCAGCCTTTTTCATCTGTAGATGTCTGTACTCAGACATGTTAAGCTTCCGCATGTGCTTTGACTTGTATGCTCTGAATGTTGGGTCATGAGACCCATGTTTGTAATATCTCGCTCTTCGGAGCCTAATGAATAAATATTTGAGTCATAGAGTTATGCTGTGATGCTCACATAACACTAAAATAACAGACAAGCTTCGCCTTCAACGTAAACAAACTATGCTCACATAACACTAAAATAAACAAACTATACTAAAACCAACTATTAACAATCTATACGATTAACGGAGGCAACGATAAACAAACTATGCTCACATAACACTAAAATAAAGTAAACAACAACGAATTCAAATAAAGACTTAAATAACAGAACCAGTGCTTCATTACTTGTGTCATCACAGTTCCAGTGCTTCATTACAGCACCGAGAGTTGATTTTTGTTTTTCTTCCGCTTGTTCTTCCCCTTCATCACTTGGTTCAATAACAGACAAGCTTCGCCTTCAATGTAAGATTTGGCATGTTAATTAGGGAGAACAAGTATAGTACTAAACTTAATTTTCTGATGAAAGTGGCAAAATACAGGCCAGCAGTTGTGAAATATCCTTATCTTACCTCAATGGGATATTACGGTGCACATACAGATTGGAATTCTTGTCTCCATTTGTGCAGTTCACTAAAATCAAGCAACATTATCGTACAAGTAGCACAACATATGAATGCACACTGCAGAATCATGTGAAAGAAGGCTAGTACTGACCTCTCATGATGCGGAATTCAAACAACTCACAAGAAGAAGATCTGAACCAAATTCGCCTTAACGGATAGGAAGTAAGATCTCCTCTTGTGCAGTTCCACTAAGATCAAGCAATCAAGCAACGTTGTCGGTGTGACATTTTGGTTGAACTGCACAAAACACTTAAAACAAAAGTGTTTTGTGCAGTGCAACAAAAGTTCACAATGGCAACGAGGTGAAGCAGATAACCCTGTTTACACAGAGGTGCAAAGGAAACAATTAGTGATCAATATCGGTGGATGACATAGAAGCCAACAAAAAGAAGCATCTACCTTATCTAAATGGGAAAGAAAGCAAGACAGTAGCATTTCTCAAACGGTGGCATTGATTAATATTAACATAGAGATTATATTAACAATAAAATTCGTTAAACATGTAATTTGCTTTTAACTGTGGCATTGCATCAATTTTCCAGCGGCATTATTAGAGGGTGTTTGTTTACAGGGACATTTTGGTGTAGGGACTAAAAAAACTCCGTGTCAGTCCCATCTAAACCAAACAGGAGGGACTTTTAGGGACTAAAAGTGTGCATTTGGGACTAATGAAAGAAGACCCCGAGGGAGTCTTTTTGGGACTTTTTCCAACAGTTGCCCCTGCCACGCATCACACCTTATCTCTATTAGTTCATTACTAGGGGTAACATGGTCTTTTAGCATGTCATATAATAACCTCTAGTCCATGTTTAGTCCCTGGAACCCAGCAGGTAGGGACTAGGGAGTTTTTAACCAAACAGGGCCTTAGATTAACAACGGCTAATGAGTTGCACGGGACAGTGGACGCACTAGCACCATGTGCATCTACCGATGTGTTGTGGTCATGCACAGTCTGTTGCAACAAAGAACGAACAACCAAGGAGCATATTTGTGTTGGTCCCGATTTTGTTATCTTTAGACACCTTTCCCTATGTGAGCGCAGCAAATCTAGTCCTGCTCAAACTCTACAGCCTTGTCCCTTCCTTTCCTTTTTGAACTAGTACTTTCGCGCCTTCCTTTCCTCTTTGAACCACGTCCTAGATTTATGCGATACAACATTCCCCACTACTTTCCCCCATTCCTTTTCTCTTTGAACGACGTCCTAGATTAATGCTATACAACTTTCCCCCTTCATTTCCTCTTTGAACCACGTCCTAGATTCATGCTATATACAACTTTTCCCACTACTTTCCCCCACTCCTTTCCTCTTTGAACCACGTCCTAGATTCATGGTATACATGCAGCTAGAGCAATGCATGTGGAGTAAGTAAATTATACCTTAAGGTTCTTGGGGCGTCGTTCGGTGGGCGACGGGACGGCGGTGAATAAGAAGGGGTCGGAGGCCCTCCCGCGCCTCCGCTGGGTGGAAAGTGAACAGCTGCGCTGGTAGTCCCTCGCCGACGGCAACATCGTTAAGCCTCCTTCCCTTCCCGGTGGACGGATCCTGCCGGCTCTTTGAGCAGCAGTGAGGGGAGAGAGAGGCCAATGAAGTCTTGTTTAGATCTGGAGAGGGCGAGAGAGTGTGAAGAGAGCAACTACAAGTGCTGAGGCTCCAGCGTGAGAGGGCAAGAGAGTGTGAAGAGAGCAACTACAAGCGTTGAGGCTCCAACGTGTATATATATACTGGAGAGAGAGTGTGAAGCGTGCAAACCCTAGAAAACATTTTGACCAGTCAAAGAATCCTCCTGGCACAAATTATGTGCAAGTGTAGTTATCGAACCCGAGACCTCAAGTTTGATGAGCGAACAGGCTAACCAGCTACACAACCCTCCCGTTATGTTCAACGAGAGGGAAATGACCTTTTATACATTCCTGCATTCGTGTGACAAGCATGACGTGTTTTTGTGTGTGTGTGTGTGGGAGTCATTGGGATTTCAATCATAATCGTGTCATGTGGCTTTGGTGGTAAGACTATCCATAGTGATGCAGAAATAATGCAGCCTTAGTCACCTTACCTCTCTCCATGTAGTACGTTGGGTCCCACCAGTCAGAGGGTGAAACAAATAAATTAATAAGAAAAATTAAAAGCACCAGCGGTGTATCTTACCTCACACATCTCGCTACTGCTCGGGAACACTGTCCAATTGATCCCTCTGTTCGCTCACGTACTATTTTAAGTGAATCCTTATTATAACATGCACACAAATTTTGGGCACTTGTATTCGACTTAAGTCAGTGTGCCACCGTATCTCGTATACTTACTACTCCCTCCGTCTAGGTGTAATAAGTCACGTTAGAAGGTGCAACGGGACCAAGGTGCGAGCGTGTGTGCGTGTGTGTTTAACAGCATGTGTGTGTTAGAGAGAGCGACATATCGACCTACTCCTACAGAAAGATGTTGTGTAGTGTACGATTTTAGGCGCGAGAGTCGGTGCATCCTCTCGTTTCCAGGCGTGTCCGGTAGGGGCATGGGGACAGCTGCCACGCCCGCTCCTAACCAGCCTGGCCCACCCAAAGCCCCTCCATCGCCCGCACGCGTTTCCCACCCGAAACGGTCAGCGCCGCTCCAAAGAATCGGTGCCGCATTCATGCCCGGGCAGAGCAGACGTGACCTCTCACTGGCGCAAGAGTGATGGTTGCTTCGTCCGTCCAACTTACTGCTGGGTCTATGTGATTTGATGGCTCATTGGTCTTTATTACTGAGGTGGTAGGACTGCTGGATGTCCCACGCTTTCGGCGAAAGGAGGTTGGAGTATACTACTACTAAATTACAATTTTCTCCATTCTTACAGCGGAGGCGTGAAAGAGCAGTGAAAACACGCAGGCTCAGTGACTACATGGCCCACCTCACACTATCACCGTGCGACACCCAACTCTTTACATAGTACTCCCTCCGTTCCTAAATATTACTAGATGAGTTCCCGCGCGTTGGCGCGGAACAGCGGTGTATCTCTCTGCGCAAAATTATTGATTTCATAGAACTAAACAAAAACTCTATAACTGCATGACAAATGTGGTAGCCAAACTAAATAAACTCCCATCATCATTTAGATCATCCCACGTAAGGAAAAAAGATCAGCCAACTCCTACTGCATAATGGGATTATATTTTTCTTTTTGACATGTTAATGGGACTTAAAAGCTCACTTACATGCATGCTGCCGGTGCATGCTTGCATGCAGACATGTTGATGTGATTTAAAACCCACTCACATGCATGTGCCACGGTATTTCTGCATGCTTGCATGTGGCTTAGTGCAGAGCCTCTCAACGTCTAGATCAGACGGCTATTATGGACTGATTTACTTCATCTAACGGCTACAATAATTTTGATGACGTGGCTCAAGGAGAGGATAGAGAATTCCTAGTAGTGGGGGCTAGCTATTACTAGTAGATAAGTCTTTGTAGAGATGCCACTACATACGGAGCAAAATGAATGAATCTACACTTAAAATGCATCTATATATATATCCGCATGTGATTCATGGTGAAATCTCTACAAAGACTTATATTTAGGAACGAAGGAAGTACTAGTATAGTACGTACTGTAATTTATCAGCGAGATAAATTTGTACAATGCTATGAAGCTTCCAGCTTCTGTTACATGTATCTTGCGTCCAAGGTTGCCCGTTGCAACATTTCATCAAATACAAAGGAGACTAACATGCATGCTATTGCATCTCAATGATTGGCAGATCATAGCAAATATGTACTCCCCCCGTTCCAAAATAAGTGTCTCAACTTTGTGCAAACTTTAGTACAAAGTTGTACTACTACTAAAGTTGACATTTTTTGGAACAGAGGCAGCTAAAGAAAAAAACGATCCATGCAGTCCCTAGCCCTTGAACCGTGAACCCTGACCAGGCTTCAATTTGCTGGCAATGTTCGAGCTTCCTAATAAATGAAGTTTGCAACCTTTTGACCTTTGGATCATTTTGTGCAGTTTCACCAAAATCGAGATGAGCATCCCTGTGGCAAAGAAATTGAACAAGCGTGATTAGAATAAGATTACTGGGACTAGTTGATGAGACATAAACTCATCACAAAGACAGTACGTAGAAGCCAGTAGAGGTATGTGCGGGGCAAAGAAGTAGAGAAATATCCACAGGGAGTGATGTGGGCAGCTGGAGCAGTGGTGCAAGCCGGCTGTAAAGGGAGTTGTACCTGAGGGACGTAGCTCAACCTTGAGGAGGGAGGCGGGAGGCGGCAACTGCCCACGTCGCGGCAGTGAGCAAGGGACGAAGGCAACCTAACCGGCTTTGTGAGAGAGATCGGCGGGGACCCCTGATCGGGACGTGCCGACAGTGGGTTTTCGCCGTCAGCGACGACCACCGCATCTACACTAAGCATCCACCCCTTCCCCAAGCGGACGTGATCCGCTGGGATGTTAGAGATGTGGCCACAGTCGTTTTGTGTGAGAGAGTGTGAAGAGATCAACCCCAGCAAGCAACCTTGTAGGCTGGCCCGTCCTGACTATGTATATAGTGGAGCGGTTTCCTTTTCTCTCCATATGAACCTATCATATTGCGTACGTGCCACTGAAGAAAAAAAACTTTATTTATAAATGACGCGACACCTACTACTCGTTCTCCTATAACCTTGCGCTTGGCATCTCCAAAATATTAACCTTGCGATTGGCTCTTCGCCTCTTCGGGAAGTCGAGCAATAATGGTAGTGCAGCAGTATATATCGTTCTGGCTATATGAGACCGAATGAATTGTTGCACGTCCACCACGTGGGCGAGGGTCGAGGGGCAAGGGAGAGTGCTACATACGGAGCAAAATGAGTGAATCTACAATCTAAAATACGTCTATATACATCAGTGTTTGGAGTATGTACTAGTAGTTCATATTGAAATCTACTAAAGGACATATATATTCCAAACAATATGATATAATCTCTATAACCAAGGTAGTAGGGACGATGAGTAAACGGAGGGAGTAGTAAATTTTTCTCCTCGTCCTATGAGCCATCGCGCGCATGGGCGAGGGAGCGAGCGTAAGGCGTAGTAAGCAAGCTTCACCTCATCCTGCGAGCCACCGCGCCCGTGGGCGGGGGAGACAGCGTACTAAGCAAGCTTCTCCTCGTTTTGCGAGTTGACAGGACACATCAAAAGTACTCTAGTGTATAGAGCCTTGCCTCTAAGGTAGGCCCCACATGGTTTGCCTCTTTTTTAACATAACACGTCAAGTCGCAATTTGTTTGTTCACCCGTGGTAGACAATCCTCCCTCCACCAAATGGACAACCAGTACACATGCCAAATTACCATGTGGGCTGCCTTTTTCGTACAGAAATGAGCTCCACCATGTACCCACCTGTGTGTGGTTGGGAAAGAGACGGGAGTACGTGCGTCGTGCATGCACCTCTTCTCTTCGTGCACGCCCCCCACCTACGTGGGTGTGTGAGAGATACAAACCGCGTTCGTGAGTGTTTTTTGTTTTGGGGTCGGGGTGGGGTGGGGGTTGATTTCGTGAATTATTTGTGGGAATATGTGTCGATGACATCTCAAACAAAATTTTGCATGCAATGTGTGTGAAATGGAGGCCTATCCATATCATACATAGAGGGTTGGGCAATCCACGAGAAGAGAGGGAGGGGTCATAGCTATCAATAGAGTCGAAGAGAGGATCAAGTGGGTGGGTGCGAGATCGATGAAGAGAGCCATCGAAATTGTGTGTGTGTACAAGTCAAAGATATAGGGCGACTGGCCTACCGGAATGTTAGAGGGCACATGTCAAGTTTGTGTGTGGCGGGGAGACATGACTAGAGCGCTCGATGTATCGGTGTGTGTGTGGGGAGGGGGGAGGGGGTGGGGGAGGGGTAGGCAGAGGCCTAACTATAGATGTAGAACGACTCGTATATGTGTTGAGAAGGAGAGACCCAGCTATGTCTTGAGGGAGATCGGTCGACATCCATACATAACTGAAGGACGGGAAATATGATGGGACAGAGAGAGAGGAGAGAGAGAGGGAGGGAGAGGGGTAGAGTGTTGGATGGGTGATGGAGTTGCTTCTCGAAGATGGTGGGAGAGGCCTACTAGACAAACTAAGGGTGGAACTGCAATGTTATCAATAAGAATGGGGATGTGTTTCTGTGTGTGCCTGTGCATGATAGATCTGTCGGGACGCATCCATGGATGATGAAGGGGAACCATGTGTTTGGTAAGCAAACCTAACTAGATCGGTAGATCAATTGTTGTTTGTCGGAGGAAGGGAGAGACACAACTAATGAGGTAGATCAATTAACGTGTGGGTAAAAACGAGTTATAAGGACCTAGCTAGCTATATGTATAGCGAGAGATCGGTCGGTGTACGTCCATTTGTTAGAGGCAAATAAGGCCCAGCGAGACGGATAGACAGAGAGAATGGAGCTAGGAGGTGGTGCGAGAGGCCCAACTACTAGCTAGATAGGGGGAGGAGTGTGCAGTTGTGAGATTGATGAAAAGAGGGGCGAGAGTTTACACGTGTGTCTGACCGTATGAGAGACACGAGGCAAGGACACATAAAGGAGGAGATTGAAGGTGTGTGTGTTTGTTGTAGGCAGGCATCGCTGGAGAGGTTTATCGATCGGTGTGTGTCGAAAAGGAGTTGTGTAGACTCTGGGAGAATGACCTAAAGAAAAAAATGAATGTGCCCGGTGGATAGAATGCCGAGGGAGGGGGAGGGCGAGGAGGGCGTTTGCAACTCACAGCTAAATGCCGAACAATCTAAACCATACTATACATCAAGCAATCTCACATTTTATTTGAATTTGTGATAATGTGTGGCGTTTGCAGCTTACAACTAAATATTAAACAATCTAAACAATACTATATATCGAACATTCTCACATTTTTATTTGAATTTGTGGTGTTTGCAACTCACATCTAAATACTTGTAGGCGTAGGGGGCGGGGCACCATACATAATGTGATAAACACATTATACATATGAGACATGGTTTAGATTATGAAGATCTAGCTAGAGCTAGAAATGTAATGTGATTTGGAATCAAAATAAAGTGGATTCAAAAAATCTAGTTCGAGTTCATATAGTACACATAGTTCATATGTAACTCGAGACTAATCATGTGGTGTCTTGTGAAGATAATACACAAACGATGGTTTAACTTAACAATAATGATGATTGTAGATCTTACTAAAACAGAGAAACGAATTCAAATGCTTTGACTTCACAACAATCATTACTGTAGATCTTATTCAAATAGAGAAACGAATTCAAATTTAGTTCATATTGAAGTGGTAGTATATACGTTTGGAATGCACTAAAACGTTCATTTGAGTAGTAGGTTGCATGCATTATACACGTAGCGAAATATTTTAATTGAACATAACATGAATTCAAAGTTTTGAATGACATTTTTAGTGCGCATTGATTTGGTACAGTACACGTTAGGCTTGTCCGGAAATTTCAACCCGCGCCTTGTTAGCCCAAAATATTTAAGATATATCTTTGTATCGTTGTGCTCCGACAACTCCCTCCATTTCAACCCGCGCCTTGCTATAACGAAATTACAACGCACGCGAAAACTCCCACCTCCTGTGAAATCCCGACACGCGAAATGCCCGTGGTACCCCTGAACCGAAAGAACCACCTCAAATCGGTGGGGGTACTTTCGTAGCTTACCCCACATTTCGGACAAGCGCGTCTCTAAGCCATGGTTCCCCACTGCCATCCCATCCGCCCACCCATTCGTACACCGAGGCCGTGAAAACCCGCGATGAAACCCCACACCCTGCTCCGTCCGCCACCCAGCCGGAGCCTCTTCCCCGACGACGTCGTCCACAACAACACCTCGACGTCCCACATCCACCGTACCGGATGAGGATCCGTTGTCGATCTCATCGTCCCGCCGCTTCAGCCACCCCGTCCTCCACCTCCAAGGAGCTGCCCCGATGTTCCCCTCGTCTTTCGCGCCACCTCCATTCCCACACCGCCGTCTTCACCTGCACCATCGGAAGAGCATCATCATCACCGTTTCCTCGGATGAAGCTGTGGCCTAATCGGCGCCACCAAAGCGGTTGTACACTAATCACAGCATTTTCTTCTTGATTCGATCTCGCAATGCTGCCGGCGCTCGGTCCCGAGACGACACGGCGCGGCTCCATCCACGGCGGCGTCACCGGCCACTTCCTCCACGACGTCGCTCCCTCAGCGGCGACGTCCACATCAGTAGGAGTTGTTGCTGCTTTTGCTCTCGCTCGCGGTGCTGCTCTGCTCTTGCTCTTGCTCTCGGTCCCCTGCCTAGTTTGCTCTTGCTTGCGCTGCTGCTCTCGCTCTTGCTCTTGCTTGCGATGCTGCTCCCATTTAGCTACACTTCAGTCGTCTGAATCGACTTTTGGGTCAGTCGATTTTCAGGGGGTGGGGGGGCTCGCCGGGGTGAAGGAAGAACCAGCCGCAGTGGGGAGGGGGGCTCGCCGGAGAGGTACCCCACTATCTATCTTAGGGTTCAAGAAGGGGTAGTGGTCACCGGCGGTGGCGTGGCATTGGCGGGGTGGTGGTGTGGGGATCGCCGGAGAAAAAGCTCGGCACGGGGGGGGGGGGGAGGCCTAGAGGGATGGCCGGGGCGGCGGTGGACCGGTGGTGGGGAGTGTTTTCGAGGAGGGCGGGGTGGCGCACCGCCGGCCGCGGGCGGCGGGGGGCTGCTGTTTGGCCGGCTCAGGGGGTGGAGGTTGAAGATGAACCGCAGGCCCTTGATTTCGTATCCAACGGCTGCAAAATCGACTGACCAGAGATGAAAAAGTCAGTCGACCGACGTGTAGCCTCACCTTGCTAGTGCGTTCAGTTTCAACAGCAAAATTCAGTTTCAGCAGCAAAATTCAGTTTCGACAGTTAAGTTCAGTTTTGACAGTTAAGTTCAGTTTCGACAGTTAAATTCAGTTTCGACAGTTAAGTTCAGAGATGAGCGGCTGATGTATATTACATCTAGCACTTTGTGGTTATGTATTTTACGTCATGTATTGGAGATTGTCGGTGTCAAAACCGGCGGATCTCGGGTAGGGGGTCCCGAACTGTGCGTCTAGGCGGATGGTAACAGGAGACAAGGGACACAATGTTTTTACCCAGGTTCGGGCCCTCTCTATGGAGGTAAAACCCTACTCCTTCTTGATTAATATTGATGATATGGGTAGTACAAGAGTAGATCTACCACGAGATCAAAGAGGCTAAACCCTAGAACCTAGCCTATGGTATGATTGTTGTTTGTCCTACGGACTAAAAACCCTCCGTTTTATATAGACACCGGAGAGGGCTAGGGTTACACAGAGTCGGTTACAATGGGAGGAGATCTACATATCCGTATCGCCAAGCTTGCCTTCCACGCCAAGGAAAGTCCTATCCGGACACGGGACGAAGTCTTCAATCTTGTATCTTCATAGTCCAGGAGTCCGGCCAAAGGTCATAGTCCGGCTACCCGGACACCCCCTAATCCAGGACTCCCTCAGTAGCCCCTGAACCAGGCTTCAATGACGACGAGTCTGGCGCACAGATTGTCTTCGGCATTGCAAGGCGGGTTCCTCCTCCGAATACTTCATAGAAGATTTTGAACACAAGGATAGTGTCCGGCTCTGCAAAACAAGTTCCACATACCACCGTAGAGAGAATACTATTTACACAAATCTAATTTGCTGACGTATTCCGTAGCGTGTCATCACACCACAACCAAGCCTTTATTTGAATCGTTTTTATTGTCCCACCTTAGCGCGTTTAGCGAGGCGGTTTCCTTGGCACGTCCTGTCGAAGCAGAGATCATGTCCCCTTATTCCAGGATTCTCATCAATACGGGCATGGGTAACCCAACCGTGCCATTGATTACGGCGCTTGGGAGATAAGCGAGTTTTACCAGGCTGGTGGGGGCACATAGTTCCGTCCGCCCATATAAGGGGATAAGGATCCACCTTTTTCATCCACGCCTTCTTCCTGCTTTGCTCATCCGTTTTCGCACACTCGAGCTCCAGCACCCAAGTCCGCATTCCCCCCACCTCAACCTTCTCCGACCATGTATAGAGCGGGAGGCAAGTGGATGGTCTCCTCCGCCACGGAGGGAGACGTCAAAAAGCTTAGGAAAGCCGGATACTTGTCCGACGACATCACGCACCGGCTCCCCGAAAAGGGGCAGCTCATCCCCACCCCCAGGCCCCATGAGAGGGTGGTGTTTCTCACCCATTTCCTCCGTGGACTGGGCTTCCCTCTCCACCCGTTTGTCCGCGGGCTCATGTTTTACTATGGCCTGGATTTCCACGACCTGGTCCCAAACTTCATCCTCAACATCTCGGCATTTATCGTCGTGTGCGAGGCCTTCCTCTGCATACAACCGCACTTCGGCTTATGGCTGAAGACTTTTAATGTCAAGCCGAAGGTAGTGCGCGGCTGCCAGGCGGAGTGCGGAGGCGCCATGGTGGGCAAGATGCCCAATGTCCTATGGCTCGAGGGCTCCTTCGTGGAGACCATAAAGGGTGGCAATCGGGGTGGTTCTACATCACCGAGCCGCGTCACCCTGAATGGGTCGCAGCCCCCGAGTTTCGATCCGGAATCCCTACGCGGCTCACCTCCTGGATGGAGAAGGGCCTGTTGTGGGGCAAAAAAGGAGAGCCGACCAGACTTCAGACATGCATCCAAAACCTGGTGAGCAAGAAGCTCAAACTTGTCAATGTAGTCCAGGTCATGCTCATCCGCAGGATCCTCCCGTGCCAAAGACTGGCTTTCAGCTTGTGGGTGTTCAATCCGGCCCAGCACCAAACTCTGAGCAGGCTCTTCGATACATCATACGAAGAGGCCTGGAGGGTGCTATTCAAGGGTGTCGAGGCTCCTGCATCCGCTACCGAAGATCGCGGATTTAGCACGCAGCGTCAAGCCAACGTGGTAAGCTGTTTTTACCTCTTACAGGATATTTGTCTTTCATAGTTTAACTCTATGCGGGATCTAAACTCACGTGCCTTTTACAGGAATGGTTGGAGAAGGCCGAACAAATTAACTGTCCGGCCCCTCTGCCCGAAGGCCCAGCCGATGCTCGCTTGGCGAAGCTGCTGGCTCCGGCACCTTACATGGTGCCGGAGAAGAAGGTCAAGAAGAAGACCACTGGAACCCGGAAGAGTTCCCGGCGCCCGGCGGAGTCGGACTCATCGTCCGATGACTCCAAGGCGGACTCCTCCCACGAAAATGAGGAGGAGGAAAGAGAGGTTCCCTTCCCAGTAGGGGGAGAGAAGAAAAGGAAGGCCGCCCCAACTGGGGAGGCCGGAGGGTCCAAGAAAGGGAGGACCCTTCCTACAGACTACTCCACCAACGCCGACGACGGCGAAGAGGAGTGGCAGCTCAGGGCCAAGCCCCTGGCAAAATCGTAAGTATCCGGATACCAGAATGACTCATGGTGTTCCTTTATTGCACAGCTTTTCCTTACGCCGAATATGATTATGCAGTCCGCCCAAAGCCCGGCTCGACGTGTCGTCAAGCGGTTCCTTGGGTTCGTCGGATGTGAACAGTACTTCACTTTCGGCCGCCTCCTCCCCTCGCCCTACGGACGACGCCGAGGTGCTGCCCCAAAAGGGTCCAGGCCAGGAGGAGGTGGTCCTGGAGGTGTCGCAAGGCGACCTCCCAGACTCCAGGCGCAAAGGGGACAAAACCCCCAAGGGCTCCAAGTCCGGCCCTGGGCCGGACACCGCACCGAAACCTTCAATGGTTCTGGAGTCCGGCAGGCGGCCCCCTAGTAGGAAGGGCAAGCCCGCGACATCGGTGACCTCCGCCCAACCGGAGGCACCGGATAATTTGCTGGAGGTGCTTAACGGCACCTCCATCGACGAGGAGCACCGCACTATTATGAGTGCAGTGATCCAGAAGGTTCAGTCCGCCAAGAGCGGGCTGATTGAAGCATGTGCTAGCCTTCTAACAGGCTTTGAGGTAAGTAAAAAATATGTGAAAATATTACCGCATAGACAGTAGCCCCTGATGCTCTGTTTGGCGTTCACAAAGCAAAGCCGAATAGAGGGTCTAATAATATGTCGCAGGAGTCTAACAAAATTGTGTCGATATGCGTATGCAGGCTTCGCTGCTGGCCTCTGCCGCACTGACTGCGGAGGTGGACACACTGAAGCAGAACCTTGAGCGGTTCGAGCAAGAGCTCGGCCTCGCCAAGAAGCAGCTCGAGGAAAAAGAAGGTAAGTAGTACCTTGTGGAGTATATATAAAAAGATGCAGTTGCAAAAAATGACAGGATCACTATTGGTGTTCTAGGGGCCACGACTGAGGTGGCATCCCTTAAGCAAGCGATGTCCGAGGCCGAAAGGAGGGCGGCCACAGAGCGCACCGAGCGGGAGAAGCATGAGGCGTGGGTTGGCGAGGTGCAGCAAGAGCTCTAGGCTCTCATGAAAAAACATGAGAGTTTGGAGCTTGACTCGAAGACGCGAGAGTCCGAGCTCGCGGCGGCCCTTGAAAATGCCAAGTCTGCCAAGGCCGAAGCCCAAAAAGCCCTCCAGGAGGTCGAGGCGATGAAGAAGATAGCGGCAGGTAAGGCATTCTTTATGCAAAGCAAGCACGTGAAAGTGAATTACTTGTTACTTACCCGAGTCCGGAGCTCTCCAAGAGCATTCGCAGATTTGCCCCGTAGTGTGTCAGACGCCGCCGCCTTCTACCGGGCCGAGGAGAGCAGCTCGACGGAGAAGGTGTTCTGGTCATAGTATGCGGAGGCCGGACACCCAGTGGCTTTGAGCGACCAGCTGAAGCAGTTGGTCGAGCCCCACAAGGTGGCCGAACAGGCCATGAAGGGCCTTATAGTTCGGTTGTGGCCTGGAGAGGCCCTGCTTGGGAGCTACTTCGGGCTGGTGAGGCGGCTGGTGGACGCCTGTCCATGGCTTGAAGTCGTCAAGCGCTCCGTCTGCATCGAAGGTGCCCGTAGGGCGCTTGCCCGTGCTAAGCTGCACTGGGGCAAGATGGATGCGGAGAAGCTTGTGAAGGACGGGCCACCGCAGGGCAAGGAGCATTGCCACCCCGAGACGTATTATGAGGGCGTCCTGAAGGGCGCCCGCCTTGTGGCGGATGAATGTACTAAAGATGTAATATTTGAGTAAACCTGCTCGTGTTATCCTGTACGCTGAAAACTTGTTCATATGCGCTATGCAACGCTTGTTTTAATTTAAAATATTACCTTTTGTGCGGCCGTTTATAAAGTCTAAGAGATGGCGAGTCGTCGGCTTCTGCCCCCATGCCACGAGTGCTGGGGTGTTCGGGATAAACCTGACCACTCTTTTTCCCATTCTTGGGTCCTTCGAGGGAGGTGCTCAGCACAACGAACAAGGCAATCGGACTATAATGTGTTATCACTCTCACTTAGCCATAGAATTCTATAATTTTAAATTTTGGAGAAGCCCCTAGTGTTCGGAAGACCGAACTCGGGGCGCTATACACGCCTGGGCCGGACAAAGCCGACTCCTCGCTCTAAGTGGCATAAGTCTTTAGGGACTCGAAACCTTCTCGAACAGCGACCAGCTCTCGCCCTATCATGACAGTCAGTTTTAGCTTTCTCTATTGAGGTGCTTAGCCCAGCTCAACTGGGGCACAATCGCAGTAGTTCTCCCAGTGCTACCTTAGCCGATATAGCGGAACGTAAGGTACCAAAGCACGAGAGCTCGGCAAACCCAACTATTGACCAAAGACATGATTCGGAGCTGATCCATATAATGCTATAAGTTCGGAGGGCCACACTTTTGAAAGTGTTCGGACTTCTCACGCCGTATTATGGGGTGCTTGAGCCCCTGGCGTATTGGCCGTACCAAAGTGTACGGGTGCTAAATGTCATGACTGAACATATATATTGACAAAGGAATAAATATAGAATGCAATAATAAGCTAAAGCTAAGCATTGTTTATTCGAAAAAGACAGCGGTAAACGCAGAACGATACAAATAGTGCAATAAGCAAGAGGTGAGACTATTTAACATGTCCCCTCCAGGGGCAGGCTGCGGGATGGTATGTGAAACAGGTATACTGCTCGTTATAGAGACCACCTGAGGGTTCCATAG
Source organism: Aegilops umbellulata (assembly GCA_032464435.1). Taxonomy (NCBI): domain Eukaryota; kingdom Viridiplantae; phylum Streptophyta; class Magnoliopsida; order Poales; family Poaceae; genus Aegilops; species Aegilops umbellulata. Next base: position 326,107,570 of record CP136056.1, on the reverse strand, counting down.
TGCGGCGTAGCTTTCTGCTTCCCTGGTTTTTGCATCGTTTTGTGCGGCAATTTTATTGCCGGACAGGTCTTTCGGAGAGTGGAGTCCTGAAAGTAAGAAAAAAATGACAAAAATTGGCAGCCCCTAGTGCGGTTAAGCCGTGTTTCGGGCATGCCATGATGGTGCCCCTCCCCCTGTGCCCATGGTATTTTCAGAGCGTAGTTATGTACGTGTAGCACTTGTTTCGCCGTTTCGCGAGGGTTGGGATTGGGGCCGCATTGCTACGCTTGCTCGGAACGTGCCAGGCGGTCTTGTTGTAGGTTGCTCCTGGCGCGCTTGACGGTGTCCGGACGTTTAATAGCTGGACTAGAGAATTGCCTTGAGAGGCTGCTTTGTACTTCCGCTGCGAGGGCTGCCGTATGCTCCCCCGTTCGGAGAGAGCGTTCGGTATTTCCATTGAGCGTAATGACTCCTCGAGGGCCTGGCATCTTGATCTTGAGATATGCGTAGTGCGGCACCGCATTGAACCTTGCGAATGCGGTCCGTCCGAGCAGAGCGTGGTAGCCACTGCGGAATGGGACTATGTCGAAGATTAACTACTCGCTTCAGAAATTATCCGGGGATCCGGAGACCACCTCAAGTGTAACTGAGCCTGTACAGTTGGCCTCTACACCTGGTATGACACCTTTAAAGGTCGTTTTTGTGGGTTTAATCCTTGAGGGATCGATGCCCATTTTCCGCACTGTATCCTGATAAAGCAGGTTCAGGCTGCTGTTGCCGTCCATGAGGACTCTAGTGAGGTGAAATCCGTCAATGATTGGGTCTAGAACCAATGCGGCGAATCCGCCATGGCGGATGCTAGTGGGGTGGTCCCTTCGATCAAAAGTGATCAGGCAGGAGGACCATGGGTTGAACTTTGGGGCGACTGGCTCCAACGCATATACGTCCCTGAGTGCACGCTTCCGCTCCCTTTTGGGGATGTGGGTTGCGTATATCATGTTCACCGTCCGCACTTGTGGGGGGAAACCTTTCTGTCCATTATTGTTCGGCGGCCGGGGCTCCTCCTCGTCGTCGCTATGTAGCCCCTTGTCCCTGTTTTCGGCATTTAACTTGCCGGCCTGCTTGAACACCCAACAATCCATGTTGGTGTGATTGGCTGGATTTTCAGGGGTGCCATGTATCTGGCACGAGCGATCGAGTATTCGGTCCAAACTGGACGGGCCCGGAGTATTTCTTTTGAATGGCTTTTTCCGCTGACCGGGTTTAGAGCCTCTGTATCCAGCATTAACTGTCGTATCCTCAGCATTGTCGCTGTTAATGCGGCGCTTTTGCTTGTTGCGACGCGACCTGCCACTGCTGTCCTTGGTATCCGAATTACCAGGGCTCTTGGTCATGTTATTGCTACGAGCCAGCCAGCTGTCTTCTCCCGCACAAAAGCGGGTCATGAGTGTCGTGAGGGCTGCCATAGATTTCGGCTTTTCCTGTCCAAGGTGCCGGGCTAGCCACTCGTCACGGATGTTATGCTTGAAGGCTGCTAGGGCCTCTGCGTCCGGACAGTCGACGATTTGATTTTTCTTGGTTAGGAACCGTGTCCAGAATTGTCTGGCCGATTCTTATGGCTGTTGAATTATGTGGCTCAGGTCATCGGCGTTTGGTGGTCGCACATAGGTGCCCTGGAAATTGTCGAGGAATGCGGCTTCCAGGTCCTCCCAACAACCAATTGATTCTGCTGGCAAGATGTTAAGCCAATGCCGAGCTGGTCCTTTAAGCTTGAGTGGGAGGTATTTGATGGCGTGCAGATCATCTCCATGGGCCATGTGGATATGAAGGAGATAATCCTCAATACATACCGCAGGATCTGTTGTGTCGTCATATGACTCAATGTTTACGGGTTTGAAACCCTCTGGGATTTGATGATCCATTACTTCATCTGTGAAGCATAGTGGATGTGCGGCGCCTCTGTACTGGGCTATATCACGACGTAGCTCAAATGAGCTTTGTCTATTGTGTTCGGCCCGGGCGGATTTACTGTATCCGGCGTGACGATTATCGTCTCATGTCGTCAGGCGCCCGCGCGATCCGTAGATCGATCTTGTTTGCCTTGCCTTGTCCTCCAATATATCTCGCAGGTCTGGCGTATTTCCCCGTGCCTTGGTATTTTTTGAGCGACGCCGGGGTGTGGCTTGAGTGGAGGGCCGAGAGGCCTCTCTGTCGCGGCCACGAGGTGGCCGAACGGCCGCGTCATGCGCTGGTGATGTAGGTTTAGGTGCTTCCTCCTCTAATTGGGGTAGCAGCCTGCGCTTTGGGTAGCTCTTGGAGGGGCGTTCGAGGTCATATTCCTCGGCCGCAAGGACTTTAGTCCATCTGTCGGCTAGAAAGTCTTGATCAGCTCTAAGCTGTTGCTTCTTTTTCTTAAGGTTTCTTGCCGTGTCCATAAGCTTGTGCTTGAAACGCTCTTGTTAGACGGGATCCTCAGGCACGACAAATTCGTCGTCGTCAAGGCTTGCCTCGTCTTCGGAGGGAGGCATGTAATTATCGTCCTCGACCTCTCTGTCTGGCGCTCTCTCATGAGGGCTGGCTTCTCCATCCTCCTATGTTGAATCTTGCTGGAGGGGGTTTTCTTCGGCACTGTCCGGAGTGTTATTATCTCTTGTGCCGGAATCACCGTTTTTGCTTTGGCGGGATTTAGAGCGGTGCCGCTGACGCCGGCGCTTAGGCTGCTTCTTGGAGGGGTCACCCTCCGCTGTTCCATCGCCATTGCCTTCTTTGGGGGTGTCCACCATGTATATGTCATACGACGAGGTGGCTTTCTAGTGCCCTATAGGCGCTGGTTCCTGATCGTCTCCTGCATCGGCGTCCATACCGTCCATGTCTTCGGAGTCGAAGTCTAGCACGTCAGTTAAATCATCGACAGTGGCTACGAAGTGGGTGGTGGGTGGGCGTCGAATTTCTTCGTCGTCTGCATCCCAACCTTGCTGACCATAGTCCGGCCAGGACTCTCCTGATAAAGAGAGAGACTTTAGTGAATTCAGAATATCGCCGAAGGGCGAGTGCTGAAAGATGTCCGCGGCGGTGAACTCCATGATCGGCGCCCAATCGGATTCGATTGGTAGGGGCGCAGAGGGCTCGGAGTTCAGAGAGGAGTCCGGCTCCTTGGAGTCATGGGCTTCGCAGAGGATAGGGCTAGTGTTCGGCTCGATCGCCGTAGAGATTGCAGCCCCCGAGGCAGTGTCCAACCACCCATCCTCGATTGGCGTAGTCAGCTTCGAGCTAAGGGTCGGAGCGGACACGGGTGCGGCCTCCAAGGCACTGTTCGGCGGCAGAGCTAGATCATGCCCATCGTGACAGTGCGGCGCGCTTGGCTGTGGCTCGAATCCGTCGAAGATCAAGTCTCCGCGGATGTCGGTCATGTAGTTTAACTTCCAAACCTGACCTGATGGCCAGGGGCGTAGCTTTCGATCTGCTCCAGATGGCCAAGCGAATTGGCCCGCAATGCAAAGCCGCCGAATACGAAGTTCTGTCTGGGGAGAAAAGTCTCACCCTGGACCGCATAGTTGTTGATGATCAGAGGAGCCATCGGGCCTAAAGATGACGGCACAGAGGAACTCTCAATGAAAGCACCAATGTCGGTGTCAAAACCGGCGGATCTCGGGTAGGGGGTCCCGAACTGTGCGTCTAGGCGGATGGTAACAGGAGACAAGGGACACAATGTTTATACCCAGGTTCGTGCCCTCTCGATGGAGGTAAAACCCTACTCCTGCTTGATTAATATTGATGATATGGGTAGTACAAGAGTAGATCTACCACGAGATCAGAGAGGCTAAACCCTAGAAGCTAGCCTATGGTATGATTGTTGTTCGTCCTACAGACTAAAAACCCTCCGGTTTATATAGACACCGGAGAGGGCTAGGGTTACACAGAGTCGGTTACAATGGGAGGAGATCTACATATCCGTATCGCCAAGCTTGCCTTCCACGCCAAGGAAAGTCCTATCCGGACACGGGACGAAGTCTTCAATCTTGTATCTTCATAGTCCAGGAGTCCGGCCAAAGGTCATAGTCCGGCTACCCGGACACCCCCTAATCCAGGACTCCCTCAGAGATGCTATTAGAATTCTACTCAGGTTAACGTTGTTCGTTTTCTCTCTTGTCCTGCTTCAGCCTCGGCGTCGTACAACTCACTGGAGCTGCTCCACCGACGAAACCCTCCATCACAGCGGAGCAGTACCTCGGGCTCCATCTCCACACACCTAAGATCTTCTTCCCCTCCTCCGACAGCAAAGTCAGCAGGAGCATCCTCACCGGCCAACCCAATCACGCTGAGATTGACATGGCTTCGCCAAAGAGGTTGTACACTTGTTTCATCTCTTTTTTACTCTACATGTTATATATATTGTCCACTGAGCACACTGATTTGTTCCTTTAGAGTCTCCTTGAAAGAAAAAACGTAGGAATTTTAATTTTCACTTGTCCTCCTTTTCAAATTCCTATTCATGAAGCACAAGACTAAGAGATAGTAGCATAATAGCATTATAACCGTACATTTTCTTGTGGTTTGACTTAATCTCACCATACTTCTTTGCATCCTGTGATCTTCCAATTGTTGTGAATCAAACACCCAGTTTGGCAGAAATCCTGTGTTTTTTAATTCTCTGTTTTGCACGTGCACTCCTATCATATTCCTGTCTATTTCTTATCCCTGCATTGTTGGAATCCTCCAATTCAAATGAACCCTTACAGAATTACTTCTCTTACAAATAGTTGTCAAAGAAAACCTTGCGTGGTTTGTCCCGCTCCTGTTGCGCCGTCGTTCGCCCCAGCTCAGCTGCTCCAACGACAGAAGGGTCCAGCACAGCAGGGATCCGGCCTCCAGACTGTCTTTCGCCGCCTCAGATCTTCTTCCCCGCCACTGGCAGCCATGAAAACTGCATTACCATCATCAACCGAGCAGATGACCTCGAGGACTACACGGGTCCGCAAGAGAGGTCGCACTCTTTCGTGTCTGCTTACGTTATGCATCGCTTAATATTACATGCTACTTTATCGTCCTGTTCACCGATTAGACTCTGAGTCAGCTCCAAACAAATGGTCAAACTTGAATTTTTAAATGGTTGTGGGGTACATATCGGGGCCGCTATCAAGAGTATCTATCTACTATCTGGTTAATCTCCGGTGTCTACTATGAGTTTCATGTTGGGTGGGAAACAAACAGTAAAGAAGCCATTATCTGTATTTTTAACTGAAGCCATTATTTGCCTGCTATTATTGGTTTTGGGTCTATCCACAGGTTGCTACCATCACTTTGGATTTCTGCATGCACTCCTTACATAATCTCACTAGGTTTTATTCCTATGCATGACAGTTATTGTAAACAATGGAACTGAACATGTAGAGCAAAAGAGACGAGCCTTGCGTGGCAATAAAATTTCATGCAGACGTCGCTCCATGGTAGGCGCAAAGGCAGCCCCCCTCCACGCATTTCGGATTGTAATCGAGAGGAAGATATCTGTTCTGAGGGGAATTCAGAAGGAGAAGACAACTCCTATTTACCCCCTGAGGTCTTCGCTCTAACTTGGCATGTTGATGTTGGTTATATCATGCATATGGTGTCTTGCATTGCTTACTTTATACATCAAATATGTCATCTGCTTAGTTTAGACATCCTTTGTGTGAATGCCATATGTTTATTTTATTCATCGTTTATGTGAATTATGCAACGCCATCTTGTTTAGCCAGGCATCATATATGTGAATTTTGCAATGCCATCCTGCTTAGCCAGTTATCTTATATGTAAATTATATCAGGCCATCCTTTTTTTGTTACATATTACATTTCTCAACAATGTTAGTACATTCAAATGATCTTCGTGTGCATCAGCCATTTGACACGGTGATGGCAAATTCTGGAGTGAAAACAAGGTCTTCAGAGCAGACTATGCTATCTGACGAAGCGCATATCTCGCTGGTTACGGATAGCTCCTCAGAGGAGGATTTAGAGACAGATGACCAGTCCTATTCCCCCCCCCCCCGAGGTGTATGCTCTAACTTGGCAGGGTTATGTTGCTCATATCGTGCGTATGGTGTCTCGCATTGCTATGTCATTTGATTAGTTTAGACATGCTTTGTGTGAATGCCACCTGTTCAGTGTCTAATTACCATATATGTGAATTATGCATTGCCATCTTGTTGCAAGACATTATATATGTGAATTATACAATGCTATCTTGTTGCAAAGGCATTATATATGTGAATTATGCAATGCCATGTTGTTTAGCCAATCATCATGTATGTCAATTATATCATGCTATCATTTTTTTGTATTACGTGTTCCATTTGTCGACAACGTTTGTATATTCAACTACTCTTCCTGTGCATCAGCCATTTGAAGCGGTGATGGAAGTATCTGGAGTGAAAACAAGGCATTCAGAGCAGACAATGCTACCTGCTGAAGCAGTCATCTTGCTGGTTACAGAGACCTCCTCAAAGGAGGATTCAGAGACTGATGACCAGTCCTATTCCCCCCTCCCGAGGTCTATGCTCAAACTTGGCAGGGTTATATTACACATGTCATTCATGTTGTCTTGCATTGCTTAGTTTTTACATCATATATGGATTGCCATCTGCTTACTTGCTTACTATATAAATCATATATATGAATTATACCATGCCATCATGTTTACATAGTACATACACATCATCTATCTGAATTATGGCATGGCAACCCATTTAATAAAGACATCGTATAGTTATATCATCTCATCCTGTTTAGTGTTTACAGTCATCATATTTTGAATTATGGCATTCTATCCGTGAATGTATGTGAATTATGGCATGCCAACCTATTTAATAAACACATTATATAGTTATGTCATGTCATCCTGTTTACATAGTCTCATATTTTGAACTATGTCTTTCCATCTTTTTTAGTTAGCCATCATAATGTGAAATTGTGTCATGCTATCCTGTTTAGTTAGCCATCATATATGTGAAATTGTGTCATGCTATCCTGTTTGGTTACACAACATAAATATGAATTATTTCATGCCCTCTTTTATTCCCCACTATCCATTTCACCTGTCTATCATACAAAGTCTATACTTTCAATTACTTTTCTTGTTTATCAACCATTTGAATTGGAGAGCGTGATGGCAGTATCTAAGGGAGTAACAACACGGTCTTCAGAAAAGATAGTGCTACCAGTTGATGCAGATAGAACCACGGTTGTACTTGCCCAAGGACCAGATCCACCACACATAACCCAGACTCTCGTAGATTGTACCCCTACCCAGTTGGACAGAGAACCAGCTACACCCCTTCTAACCCCAACCCCGGCAGATAGTAACCCAGTTCCAGTTGACACAACACCGTCTCCACCACAGAGCACCCAAACACGAGCAGTTAGTAAGGGAATTGCAGTGCCCAAAGCACGAGGACCACCACTCCGAATCCCAACTCAACACTTAAAGGAGAAGAAGATTTGTTCTCAGGTCAGGTTCTGTAGCTATGGTTCATACTCCTTTGCTCTTGCATTACTGTATTTACTCATACCAACTATTTTCAAATTTGAAGGATGGAATTGAAACTCCAATGGCGCAACAGGTATGTTTTAGACCTGTTTCTTTAACTGGTTTGCTGTTGTAACCTGCTCTATGTTGATTTCAGTTTCAATTGAATAAACAGTTATGTTCTCATGTCATCCACATTACAAGTGTTGTTATTGCTCTATAGTTACCCACACTTATATCATGTCTATTCTGCTTTGTCTTGAACAAATATTATTTGAACTGTGTCTCTATCTTGATTTGGCAACAAAAACTAGAATGATATAGACCACAAAGTGACCATGGTACATAGATATATGTTTGTTTCATGTTGTTATCCTGTCCACTTTACTACTGAACTCATTTACCAAAATGAGTTTCATATACAACATGGTAAACATGTGATGTGTCTGCTTGTTTCTCTTTTAGAATGCGGACAAAATATTGGAGAATAGTACTGCGTCATCCAATGGTAAAGGAAGTAATGCAGATAAGGTTCAAGATAATGAGACATCCTTGTTGGTCTCCAAGAAAGCTGATAAAAACTATCTTCACGATAGTGAGGGAACCCAAAAGTCCTGTCTTGATGTAGTGTCCGAGTTACTGGCCACTACTGCTGGCACAAGCTCTTCGAACTCGCTGCCTGAATCAGTTCGTCTTCTTGAGTCTCAACTTCAAGTTGAAAGACATTGACCAGATGTGCTGCGACAGGAAGCTGAAGGACTGAGGAAGTCCCTGCAGAATTCAGATGCATATTTTCTGGTGCAACAGCAAGCGCTGGAGGATTTAAGCGCCAAACAAGAGAAAGTTAATAAGCCTGCTAAGCATCTTGCCATCATTATGGGTACCTAGGATATTGTTTCTTGAGATCTTCTGAAGTTGTTTCAGTTCTGGATTTGTTTTGCTGCGGCGTTTATTTGCGCTGGTCGCCAACTTTGACAACCAGTGTATATGATATGCTGCTTTTTTTCCCTATATTTGCATTGGTGGCGAACTTTGATGCCCAGTGGATGTAATATGTGTAATAGCCGTGATAGCCTAGCGTTAGTTGCTTGCTTATTTATTTCCTTGTTGTCTTGTTTATTTGTTTGCTTGTAGTCATTGCAGTTCTTTTTCCGCGGTTAGCTAGTGGCTGCAATAACCTATTTTTTTAAACTAGGCCACAATAACCATGGGCTAATATTTACTGTAGTGACACTAGGCCTCCTACTGGCCGTAGAAACAGTGGGCCTTCTACGGGCCATAGAAACAATGGGCCTTCTATGGGCCGTAGAAACAATGGGCCTTCTGTGGGCCGCATTATCAATGGGCCTTATACGGGCCGTATGATCAACTGGCCAAACATGGGCCAAACAGACCGCATTATGGTCGTAAACGGGCTAGAGTTGGAATCGCTCGTTCATGGGCCGACCATAATGGGCCATCGTTAATAGGCCGTATTTGTTAACGCTATGAAAATGGCCCAACGTATTAACGGACCACAAACGGGCCGACTGTAACCACGGGCTGAATTTGGCCCACAAGCAGAAAATGACAGTAATGGGCCGTAAGTAAACGAATGTTGGAAATGAGCCCAAGAATAAATGGGCTCTAAGAAGGCCGAAAGATAACATGGGCTGGAAACGGCCCAACAGAATAACGGGCGGTTACTGGGTATAAAGTGATACACTGTTCATTACGGGCCAGTTTCACCACGGGCCGTTAATGGGTGTAAAGTGATACACTGTTCATTACGGGCCAGTTTCACCACGGGCCGTTAGTAGGCCAAGAGTTACATAGGGCCTCATATGGGCCGAAAGACGTCATGGGCCATACATGGGCCAGAAGTGAAAACGGGCTGGAATCATATTGGATGGCCCAGATGACGCTACAGGGCCTAATTCGAATAGGGCGTAAGTGGCCTTGGGTTAGCGGGCTATAAATGGGCTATATGCGAACATGCCGTTAACAGGCTTTCCATGGGCCGGCCCGCCACCTTTTGACCAAGTCAAACGGGCCGGCCTTTTCACAGGAATGGGCCTCTGTTGGGCCGTGCCACGTGTCGACGTATCATAGGCGCCCATCTGACACACTGATGAGCTGACACGTGTTTCGTCGGGCCAATAAGAATTTTACACGTGGAAATTTCCCATTGGTCGTGGCTGTTAACGGGTTATCGGATCCAAAACCCGACCCGATAGCTTAACGGCATTCAGTTACGGTGGATGCCACGTGTCGTTCACCCTTGACGAAAGCACTTCTGTGACGCGCAATTTATCGTCATGGAAGTGGACACTTCCGTGATGATAATTTTGGCAATGTCATGGAACACTTCTACGACAGCACAGGTATGACTATCTTGATTCTGTCATAAATTTGTCATGGATGTACATGCATGACAGAAAACGCGACCTACTGTGACAAACACGTATCATCACGGAAGTGTATTTTTTTGTAGTGGGCTACTATCTATGTGGTAACATTTTCTTATAATTCAATTACTTACCTCAAAGCCTGTTAGGAGGTTGGCGCAAGCTTCGGTTAGTCTGCTTTTGGCAGACCAAACCTTCTAGATCACCGCACTCATAATAGTGTGGTGCTCTTTGTCGATGGAAGCACCTCGAAGCGCTTCCAACAAATTGTTCGGTGCCTCTGGATGGACAGAGGCCACCGGAGTGGGCGGCTTGTCTCTCGTAACAGGGAGTTGCCTGCTGGAATCCAGAACCACTGAAGGCTCCACCGCGGTGTCCGGCCGACGGCTGGACTTGGGGCCTGTGGGACTCTTGCTCCCTTTGTGCCCAGGGCCCGGAAGGTCGCCTCGAGGCACCTCTAGGACCACCTCCCCTCGGCTCGGTGCCCTCGCAGACAACACTTCGGCGTTGTCCGTAGGGCAGGGGGTAGAGGCGGTCGGAAGTGAGTCGCTCTTCATATCCGACGAGCCCAAAGAATCACCCGACGAAGATACGTTAATACGGGCTCTGGGCGGACTGCATAATCATGTTCGGCATGAGTAGAAGCAGTTCGATAAAGCAGACCAATAATCATTATGATATCCGGATACTTACGACTTCGCCAGGGGCTTGTCCCTAAGCAGCCACTCGTCGCCGCTGTCGGCAGCCGTCGTGGAATAGTCCGGAAGTAGAGTCTTTCCCTTCTTGGACCCTTCGGCCTCCCCAGTTGGGGCGGCCTTCCTTTTCTTGTCTCCCCGGCTGGAGGGGGAGAACCTTCATCTTCCTCCTCCTCGCTTTCGCGAGAGGAGTGCGTCTCAGAGTCATCGGGCGATGAGCCCGATACCACCTGACGCCGGGAACTCCTTCGGGTCCCCTTGGCCTTCTTCTCTAGCACCTCATAAGGAGCTGGAGTCAACATCTCCGTCAGGAGAGCGTCCGCTGGATCTTCAGGCAGGGGAGCGGGGCAGTCGATCTGCTCCGCCGTCTCCCCACAGTCCTGTTAAAGGCATGGGAGCTTAGGTCCTGCGCATGATTAAACTAGGGAGGATAAATGCCCCATAAGATATAGAGACCTTACCGGTTTCGCGAGGCACTTCGTGCTAAGTCTGTGATCCTCGGTTAGGGAAGGGGGGACCTCGGCGCCTTTGAATAGCACCTTCTAGACGTCCTTGTGCGTCGTGTCAAAGAGCTCACGCAGAGTCTGGTGCTGGGCCGGGTCGAACTCCCATAGATTGAACGCCCGTTGTTGACACGGGAGGATCCGACGGAAGAGCATGACCTGGACCACGTTGACAAGTTTGATTTTCTTGTTCATCATGTTCTTGATGCAGGTCTAGAGTCTGGTCAGCTCTATCGGGTTACCCCAAGGTAGGCCCTTCTCTTTCCAGGAGGTGAGCCGCATAGGGATTCCGGATCGGAACTCGGGGGCCACCACCCATTTGGGGTCGCGTGGCTCGGTGATGTAGAACCACCTCGATTGCCACCCCTTTATGGTCTCCACATAGGAGCCCTCGAGCCATGTGACATTGGTCATCTTGCCCACCATGGCACCTCCGCACTCCGCTTGTTGGCCGCTCACTACCTTCGGCTTCACATTGAAGGTTTTCAGCCACAGGCCGAAGTGGGGCCGGATGCCGAGGAAGGCCTCGCACACGACGATAAACGTCGAGATGTTGAGGATGAAGTTTGGGGCCAGATCATGGAAGTCCAACCCGTAGTAGAACATGAGGCCACAGACAAATGGGTGGAGGGGAAATCCCAGTCCGTGGACGAAGTGGGTGAGAAAAACTACCCTCTCATGGGGCTCTGGAGTAGGCACGATTTGCCCCGCACTGGGCAGCCGGTGCGCGATTTTTGCGGCCAAGTATCCGGCCCCCCGCAGCTTTTTTATTTCCTTCTCCTTGACGGAGGATTTCATCCACTTTCCTCCCGCTCCGGACATGGTTGGGGTGGTTTGAGGAGAAGGGTGCGAACTTGGGCGTTGGATCTCGAGTGCGCGAGAATGGATGGGCGAGGAGGAAGAAGGCGTGGGTGAAAAAAGGTTAACCCTTATCCCTTTACAAAGGCGGACGAAACTATGCGCCCCCACTAGCCTGGTTAACTCGCTTATTCCCCAAGCGCCGCGATTGATGGCGCAGTTGGGTTACCCACGCCCGTATTGATGAGAATCCCGTGATAAGGGGACACGATCTCTGCTTCGACAAGACGTCCCAAAGAAACCGCCTCGCGATATGCACCAAGGCTGGTTGAGAAAAACGGCTCGATAATAACCGGGACATGGTATGATGTCATGATATCAAATGTGTTAGCAGGTCGGATTTGTGGAGATATTATTCTCTCTACGGTGGTATGTGGAACTTGTTTTGCAGAGCCAGACACTATCCTTGTGTTCAAGATCTTCTATGGAGTATTCGGAGGAGGAACCCGCCTTGCAATGCTGAAGACAATCTGCGGGCCGGACTCACCGTCATTGAAGCCTGGTTCAGGGGCTACTGAGGGAGTCCTGGATTAGGGGGTATCCGAACAGCCGGACTATATCCTTTGGTTGGACTGTTGGACTATGAAGATACAAGATTGAAGACGTCGTCTCGTGTCCGGATGGGACTCTCCTTGGCGTGGAAGGCAAGCTTGGCGATACAGATATGTAGATCTCCTCCCATTGTAACCGACTCTGTGTAACCCTAGCCCCCTCCGGTGTCTATATAAACCGGAGGGCTCAGTCCGTAGGACAACAACAATCATACCATAGGCTAGCTTCTAGGGTTTAGCATCTACGATCTCGTGGTAGGTCAACTCTTGTACTACTCATATCATCAAGATCAAGAAAGCAGGAAGTAGGGTATTACCTCCATATAGAGGGCCCGAACATGGGTAAACATCGTGTCCCTTGCCTCCTATTACCATCCGTCTTAGACACACAGTTCGGGACCCCCTACCCGAGATCCGCCGGTTTTGACACCGACAGTGGACCTTAGTCCGACGGATCTTGTAGTATGGCCCATCACCTTTCGTAGCCTTCTCGGCGACCGCGGCCTCCCGGAAATTAGTGCACGTGGCAACTTCCTTGCCGGGCGCCTTTGGCTTGGCCTTCTTGCCGGTACTAGGTGTGCCCGATCCTTCAACGGTCATCACTGCCTTATCATTGCGCCTTTTGTTGCGTTTCTTGTTCTTCTTCTTCTGACTAGTGGCCTCGTCATCATCTTTCGAGTCGATGTCAACGCCATCCTCTTCTCCGGGGAGCCGTCTCCCCTCCTCTATCCAGGCACACTTGTCCACTAGAGTGTAAAGCCCCTTCACAGTTTTGGGCAATCAAACGTTCATCTTGGAACGTATTCGATGATTGCGCACGTTGGACTGGAACGCAACTATCACAGCTTCCGGGTGGATGTGTGGAATGTTCCTGTGTACTCGGTTGAACCTTTGCATGTACTTCCATAGGGTCTCTCCTTCTTTCTGTGGAAGGAAATGCAAGTTGCTGGGCCGCCCTGATTCTTGATGGCCGCCCGTGAAGGCGCCAATGAACTGATGGCATATGTCAATCCATGACGAAATAGAGTTCTCCGGCAGGTGCATCAGCCAAGACCTCACATTCGGCTTGAGCGCCAAAGGGAAGTATTTGGCCAACACCTTCTCATCTCTTCCCCCGACAGCTTGAACATCGATGGTGTAGATGCACAAGAACTCTGCCGGGTTCTGTCTTCCGTCATATTTCTTTGGTATCTTTGGCTTGAACGTGTGAGCGGATGGCCAACAGACTTTTCGCAGCTCGCTGGTGAAGGCAGGTAACCGCCTTCGGCGAGTGCGGGCTCGTCGATGTCCGGGCCATCGCGCCTATCGGTATGGCGGTGGGTGTCGCAGTGTCGCTCGGCTTCTGATGGTGCCGGGATTGGTTGCGCCATGCTCTCGTCGTCGTGAGCCGACGGCCATGATGGCGTGGTGACGATGTGGTGGCGCTTGGGGACCGGTGGCTCCGTTTGATGCATTGGCTGGTTCAGCTCGCTCCGGGGGTGATGCATGCCTGCGGTCGCGCCCGCGGCGGGAACGACCGGAGGGTTGCGATTCGCCCCAGAGCAAGCGCCGCCGCTGCAGCTGTGCTCTTTGGCCGGGCGGAGAGGCGCAGACGGAATAACCTCTCCACCCGTTTCTACCGGAGCGTGATTGTCGGATCACGGGTTCCGGCAGACCCTTAAGGTTCAAACTCTGGGGTGCGTGCGGAGATTATGCCCTCTACCTCTCCGTCTCGCAAGGATCTAAAACTACTAGAAGAACAACACAAGAGACACAGAGTTTATACTGGTTCGGGCCACCATCGTGGTGTAATACCCTACTCCAGTGTGCTGTGGGTGGATTGCGTCTTGGGCTGATGATGATGAACAATACAGGGAAGAACAGCCTCGCAAGGGTCTGCTCTTAGCTCGGACGATGAACTGCACGGGCAGTTCACCGTCCTTCTCTCTCTCTCTCTCTCTCTCTCTCTCTCTCTCTCTGCTTCTTGAGCCTTTCTAGCTGGTTTCTTGATGATTGACCAGATCGCCAGATGCCTCTACCCTGGGGGTGGCTAGTCCTATTTATAGGCAAAGGCCCTGGGCCTCTTCCCAAATATTGAGCGGGAAGGGCGCCAACAATTGGCCAATTCGAAGGGGAACATCTGGTACACTTGTCCTGACTAAAGTTGGTCCTCGCCTGCCAAAGGCCCTGTGGTGACGCCGTCCTGGGCTCCACGATGACCTCCTTCCCACCGTTGGACTGGTCTTGGTCTCGTTGCACCGAAATGGGTGCCTTTGCTTGATCCTCTCGCCTGCGCTTGCCCCCTTTGCACCAAAGAGGAAAGTGAGACACTGCGCGGGCTGGCGCCCGCCTGGCACCCTTGATCGTCATGGCTTGCATCATGGGCACCTCGTGAGGTACCCCACCTTGATCTCTTCGCCTCCTCGTGAGCCAGCCTGATGAGGCCGCGCCTGAAGAAGAGCCGTGTCATCCGCCCCGCGAGGCTTGGCCCCTCGCGAGGGTCTTGGGTCTCGTGCTGATGAAGCTGGGCCATGCTGGGCCCCCTTTTGAGCCACGCCGCAGGCCGCAGGCAGGCAAGTCTGGGGACCCCCGTTCCCAGAACGCCGACAGTAGCCCCCGGGCCCAAGGCGCGCTCGGACTTGGCCGTGCTGAGAGGCGAAAGGGCAAGGGCGGAGCGCCGTGGGCCCTAACAGCCTGCGGCCTTGGGCGCCACGTGGCGGTTGATTGGACGTGGGCACCTCCGCCTCCGCGTAGGTTGATAAAGGAATGGCATCTGTCTCGGCTTTGCCCTTTGCTTTCCCCGGTTGCTGCTCAGATCCCCTTTCTTGCGCCTCCTCCTTTTTCCTCCAAACTCCCAGATCTACTCCGTTCGAGCGACCTAGGAAGCCATGGCGCCTCGCCAGTCCCCGGCCGAAGCTTGGTACTCGTCTGCTCTAGACCTGCCGAATATGTCCGAGGCGGGCCTTGCTCGTCTGCACCGGATGGCGGCGGTGCAGGGCATCGACGGGGCGCAGGTATTCAAGGCCGGCTCCGCTTCCCCTGAGGGCCGAGGGAGCACCTTTTATCCTCTCTTCGCGAGCTCCATTGCCGCTGGTCTGATACCTCCTTTCTCCGAGTTCTTCTTCTCTGTCCTCTGCCAATACAACCTGCAGGCTCTGCATCTCCATCCCAACTCCGTCCTTCTCCTGGCGATCTTTGCCTACTACTGCGAGGCTCACGTAGGGGTGCAGCCTTCGGTGGCCTTGCTGCGCCACTACTTCTCCCTCCGGGTATCTCGCGGCTCTCCTTCCGCGTGTGCAAGCTTAGTTGCATATGGCGGCACCATTGCCATCTTGAAGCCCGGGAAGAGGATTGAGGGCTTCAGGAGCAAATGGGTCTTGGTGGATGCCGGGCGCGTCCATCCCCGACTGATCTTGCCCACGGAGCCGCCTGCGAGCTCCGGTGACTGGGGCCGAGCGGAGCTCACGGACCCCCGCGCGAAGCCGGTGCTGGCGAAGATGGACGCGGACCTGAGGCCGGTCAGCGTGGCCGCGGCGAAGCTGACTGGCGCGTCGCTGCTGAGGGAGTTCCTGGAGTACCAGCTGGCTCCACTTCGGTAGTACTCTCCTCCGATGTGGAGGCCTCATCCGAGCCCCGCGGCCTTGGGCGACGAGGACGTGGCCGCGGTTCTCCAATCTCTGGTCGGGGGCGAGGTGGCGAGGTTGGAGGGCGCGCCCGTGCCCTTGTTCCTTTGCGACGACTGGGAGCAGGTGGTGGACTCCATGCCCGTCTTCAACGGGCCGTGGTGGCTCCCGAGGGACCGGTGGACGTGTCCTCCGGTGAAGAGGAGGACGAAGAGGAGCGGGAGAAGGGTCCTGACTCCGAGGCAACCGACGGAGAGTCGAGGGCCCCCCTTCCCCGGCGCAGACCCCGTTCTCTCCGCCTCTCTCCAAGTGACGACGACGAGGATGACGAGCAGGTCGACAGGAGCTCGCCCCCGATCCCGAAGAAGGACAGGACTGGGCTGATCTCCCGCGGGTCAGCCTCTGCCCCGAGGCGCACCGCAGACACGCCTCCTGCTTCTGGGCTCCCTGAGGGCGATCCTTCCAGCCGGCTTTCTGGCTTCAAGTATGGCCGGAGGCTGCTTGAGCCCGCCAGCGACGACCCGTAAGTGTTTGATCCTCGCCTTTACTTCTTGTTCTGCTGCTGAAGCTTGTCCGCCCTTTTTGAATAGGCTGGCGCCCGCAGCGAAGAAGCCGAAGGGGGCTCCTGAGGCTTTGATCCCGGAAGTGCCTGTGCCCGAGGGGGATGATGATCGTGACGCATGGGCCTCTCCTGCCCGGTCGCCTTCGCAAGGCCTGGCTGAGATGGCTAGGGCAAGCTCAGCCCCCATGGCCCAAGTGACTCCCGAGGTGCCCTTGTCTGCCACCCTGACTGTTGTGGCGCAGCAGACTCCGCCTCGGGATGCTGTGGTTGCACTGCCGCTGCTTTCTCCTCCTGCTCCTCCAACCACTGCTTCTCCGTCCCCTCCTACCGTCCTGGAGCGTGCCGCTGCCGAACTGGACCGGCTGCGGCAGGATCTTCTTGGCGCCGACCCTCTCCTGGTGGTTGGGCGCCTGGAGCTGGCTTAGGGATGGATTCATTCCGACGCCTCGATCCGAGCGGCGCTGGTTCAGGCCTCAATGGCCTGCGACGGAGAGAGGGAGGCTACCCTCGAGGCAAAGGCTGCTCGAGACGCGGCCCTGGGGGAGGTGGTTGGAGTCCATGGTCGCTGCAAGGAGCTGGAGGACGAGCTGCAAGGCCTGCGGGACCAGCTCGCAAAGGAGGTCCTCCTTCGCCAGGAGCAGGAAGAAGGCATGAAGGCTCGCGAGGCGGCCGTCAAGGGCCGGGAGGCCAAGCTCAAAAAGCGTCAGGACCGTCTAGACGTGCTGAAGGAGGAGCTGGAGGTGACGAAGGCTGAACTGGACGGCAAAGCCCAGGTCCTTGCCAAGGATCGCGTGGCCTTCGCGGACATGGAGGAGAAGGCTCGTGCTTCGCTGAAGTCGCTCTACAATAACGTCCTGGAGAGCCCGCTAGCTGGCGCCGAGGACGGCCCCGCCAAGCTGCTTCCCTTCCTAGTTCGTGCCCTTGGGGATGTCGCCCTTGGCCTTGGCCCCACGGCCGAGGCCGAGGCGCGTGTCCTGTCTTCTGCTGCGCTGACGCGAGTCTTCGCCCACATCTACCTTCGCGATCCCAGCATCGACCTCGACAGCCTGCTGGAGCCGGTGAGCGGCGAGGGTGCTGCCGCCGCCGTTGAAGCCATGAAGGGGCGCGCGGAGGCGCTGCTGGGGAAGTTCCGGGCCTTCAGCACCAAGCCGAAGCAAGGCGCTGCTGGCTCCACTGCTCCACCGCCGACAAGTGACTCCGCTACCGCTCCTGTTTAATTCCTGCACATGCATCACGCCTCAGGGAGGCATTTAAACTTGCATTTGGTATTGAGACGACAGTATGGACTGTAATATTTGCTTTTTAAATTCCTTGAGTTTTATGCTTTTCCTCCCTACTTGCTTGTGTTCTACGCCGACAGAGCCCGGCCCCGCGCGTACCTCACCCAGCATTAGCCCCGACCGGAAACCAGGACGGGACCAAATGAGTGAGGGGCTACGTGACAAGTTAGGCTCCTGAGTCGCGATGCTCAGGAGTCCCCCTTGGCGCGCGAACAACAAGTAGGGAAGTGTGATGTAGGTGTGTTTTCTGTTCTACGTCTGCAGAGCCCGACTCCGCGCGTACCTCACCCAGCATAGCCTTTCGGAACTAAGGAGTGGGGGGCTACGGAGCCAGTTAGGCTCCTGAGTCGCGATGCTCAGGAGTCCCCCTTGACGCGCAAACAGCAAGCGATGAGGTGAGATGCAAGCGGGACTACCATTCTACGTCTGCAGAGCCCGGCCCCGCGCGTACCTCACCCAGCATAGCCTTTCGGAACCAAGGAGTGAGGAGCTACGGGACCAGTTAGGCCCCTGAGTCGCGATGCTCAGGGGTCCCCCTTGACGCTCAAACGACCTTCATACCTTGGCTCCGCTCAGGGAGAGACGCGCGACGAACCAGGCCCGAGGGGCCTGGCTGGGTGGCGTACGTCTGAGCGTGACCCAGGCGTAGCCCCCGTGCCTAGCCCCCTCGCGCGGCGCTCCCGAGGGGAGGCGTTGCGATGAGGCTAGACATTGAGCTCTGGGCTCCCTGAGGTTGATGCGGCCCGGAGGCCACCCTCAGTTGTTTATCACCAGCGCGGAGCATAGCGCTTTCGTATGTGTACGGGCATAGCCACTCCTCGGCAGTGTCGTCAGCCAGCGCGGAGCATGGTGCTTCCACTGGTACGTGGGAGGGGGCTCCCCTCCGGGAGGAGCCCCCGGGGCGTGTACAGCCCCGCCCTGACACGTGGTCGGCACGGTAGGGCTAGGTGAGGTGTATCTGGGCACCCGTGAGCCAGCGCGGGACTCACGAGGCCCTACCTCTAGGCGGGTTGCGCCTGGCACTGGGCCGTATCTTGAGATGTGTTCCTGCAAATTTGTTTAGATGCCGGCACTCTACGTCCTCGGGTCCCGGCCCTCGAGCTTGTCTCAGCCGTCGCTGGTATGCCAGGTTGCGATGCCGTGGACAAGGCCAGAGGGTGAGGGCTGGAGAGCCACTAAGAGCCCTGAGTCGCGATGCTCAGGTACCCCCCCTTTAACGTGCAAGTGGTCGACATGGAGAAGAAGAGGTGCCGTGGACAGGCATCAAGTAATCAAGCATGATAGGCAAATGCATAGCTGGAAATAAACGCAAGGGAGATACACGCCACTGGGCCTGGCCTGAGTGGCTTGGGGATGATGCAGCCCGAGGGGCGCCCCCAGCAAAGCAAGCTAATGATCGAAAAATAAAAAGGGATACATGCCGCAGGGACGGACCCACGCGGCCTGGGAATGATGCAACCCTGGGAGGGCGCTCCCAGCTGGAAATGAAGCTTGAAAGATGTCACCTGAGGATGCCGAAGACGAAATGGTGTTAGTGCAGCAGACTCGGTGGGCTGCGAAGCCGATCCTCATGAGCCCCCAGGCCCGGGGGCCTCGGGAGGCTCCGGAGGCGTTGGTGGCTCCTCGCGAATCATCTCCATCTCCGCCAGGGCTGTGGAGCGCCTGCCTTCCTGAGCTTCCATGATGCCCCTCATGAGGCGCTGGTACGCCGCAGCCACGTTTGGCAAGCCGTAAGGCATGCGAACATAGCTGTGGGGTGGACCTCCACAACGCCCCACTTGCGAGGGCCAGAATCGCTCCGTCGTGGCAACCTGATTGAGGCCTGGTACGTCGATGCAGACACGCAGCCCACCATCCTCGCCTGGATGGGGAGCCACAGCCGGTGGCCGGCGGCAACCTCTCATGATTCTTGACTCCTGTAGTTCTTGCACAGCCTTGTTGACAAACTCCTGCTGGTCTGGCCTTCCTTGCCTTGCTCCTTTTTGGGGGAAACGCGCTTTGAAGCACGTCTCCACATGGCGCCCAAGCGCCTCCCTCGTGACCCTGGCGAGGTCGGTGGCCCTCCAGGTGAGAGCCCCCGAGCCCTGCCTGAGGAGGGCGCCGGGCGCGTTTTCCTATGCGATGGAAGGAGGTTCCCCCTGGACAGACGCGAGCCTTGAGGGATCTGTCTCCTGAGGGGCTGGCCCGGATGACGCCTTCTTCTTCTTGGGGGTGGCCTCGGGAAGCCTCCTGCTTCCGCGATCTGGGTCTTCTAGTGACGCGGCCTGAAAGGCTCACTCCAGGGAACACACTGCATCCTTCTCTTCACATGGCACCGTGATGACTCCGCCACTTCCTGGCATTTTGAGGACGTTGTAGCCATGATGAGTTACGGCCATGAACTTGGCCAGCGCTGGGTAGTCGAGGATGACGTTGTACGGCAGGCGGATGTGGGCGACGTCGAAGTCGATGAGCTCGGTGCGGTAGTTGCTGTGGGCCCCGAAGGTGTCAGGGAGGCGGACCTGCCCGATCGGGATCGTGGAACCGTCGGTGACTCGGAGAAAGGCTTGGTTGGCTGAAGCTGGTCATAGGGCACATGGAAATTGTTGAATGTCTCCACGGACAGGATGTTGAGCCCTGCTCCACCGTCGATGAGGGTCCTGGTGACCAGTACGTTGTTGATGACTGGGGAGCAAAGCATCGGGAGGACGCCGGCTGTGGCCACGCGCTTGAGCTGGTCTGCCAAGCTGAACGTGATGGCACAGGCCGACCACTTGAGAGGGCGCGTTGCTTCGAGCTTGGGGAGGACTGCATTCACTTCACGGGCAAACTGCTTGAAGATGCGTTGGGAGGATGGGGCTTGGGCTCCGCCCAGGATACAGGCGATTGCGCGCGGCTCCTGGAAGCCCCCAGCCCCCTTGTCTTGATGGCGGTCCTCGTTCCTCCTTGGCTGAGGCGGCAGTGGAGGAAGGCCTGCGTTGCCCTGCAGGCGATCCTCGTGAGGCTGGTCCCGCCAGTCCCCCTCACGAGGCAGGTCTCGCCAGCGGTCCTCGCGAGGTTGATCACGCCACCCTTGGCGCGGGCCGTGGTCTTCCCAGCGTCCTGCGTTTCTTCCTCCCCCTCGGCCGTAGCCCCGGTCGGCGCGATCAGGGCGACGGCCGATCCTTCCTTCACGCACGGCGCGGAGCTCTTGGCATTCATTGGTGTTGTGGGTGTGGAGGTCGTGGTACACACAGTACCGGCTGCCCCTGGAGTATTCGGGCAGATCCTTGCCCCACTTGGTGTCCGGTTCCGCCGCGAGCACGACAGCCCCTTGCGCTTCACGTCCTTGGCCTTGAGCTTCTTCTCTTCTAGGTCCGCGGCAGGCAGCTCGAGGAGGGAGAGACGCCCTTCCTCAGCCCTGGCGCACTTGGTCGCCAAGTTGAACAGCTCCAGGGAGGTGCACAGGTCTTCATGCATCGCCAGCTCCTCCTTCATCTTGACGTCGCGCACACCATTGGAGAAGGCCGAGATGATGGCTTCCTCGGACACCTTTGGGATCTTGAGGCGCGCGGTGTTGAAGCGCTGGATGTACTTTTGCAGGGTCTCTCCGGGTTGTTTCTTGATGCGGCGCATGTCGCTCACGGCGGGCGGCCGGTCGCGAGTAACTTAGAAGTTGGCAATGAAGCGGGTGCGCATCTGGTCCTAGGATGAGATCGTGCCTGGGGCCAGATTCAGGAGCCAGGTGCGAGCTCCTTCCTTGAGCGCCATGGGGAACCAGTTCGCCATGACCTTCTCATCCCCATTGGCGGCTTCGATGCCCAGCTCATAGAGCTGGAGGAACTCGGCAGGGTCGGTCATGCCGTCATAGCGAGGAGGCAGGTCCGGCTTGAACTTGCCGGGCCACACGACGCTGCGCAGCTCGGTGGTGTAGGCGCGACAGCCAGCAGTGGCCACGGGAGGCTTTGGTCCAGGGAGAGCTTGGCCTTGCGGGTCCCCATGCGCTGCAGCCGGGAGCAGCGCGGGGTCTTGACGTGCCGGGGCTGGAGCAGGGAGCGCCCGAGCGGCTTCTTGCGGTCGAGGGACTTCTTGGCAACTCCGTTCTTGCTGGGCCGACACCTGACGGAACGGATTCCGCGCAGGGGCCGCGCGACTTGGAGCCATGGCGTCTTCTTGGAGGGGAGGTGGCTGGTACGCCCCCGGAGCTCCGTTACCCGTGCAAGGCGGGGTGCGGCGCAGCGGGGCGGACGGCGCTGGAGAGCCCCCTGCGGCGCGGACGAGCTCGGCGACGCGGTCGAGCCACTCCTCGTAGACGTCGTCGACGGGACGGTAGCGAAGGAGCTCATTTGCCGCGATGAGCGCAGCTCGAGCCTCCAAGGGTGCGCGGAGCGCGCGGGACGAAGAGCCCGCTGGTGTGAGCGACGGAGTAGCGGTGCGGCCATCCTGCCGCACGGACGGGTGCTGAGACGACGCTTGTTGCTCGTTCCCCGCCGGGCCGGTGGCGGCGTTGACGGCGGGCGACGGGGAACGACGAGGACGCCCACCGACGGGAGCCGTTTGGGCGACATGGGAAGCGATGGCGGCCCGGCGCTCGGCGCGGGCCCGACGAGCGTCGGACATGGATGAGACGGTCGGAGGAGAGCGGAGCGGTGGAAGACAAATTCCGGCGCACCCCTACCTGGCGCGCCAAAATGTCGGATGACGGGTTCCGGCAGACCCTTAAGGTTCGAACTCTGGGGTGCGCGCGGAGATTATGCCCTCTACCTCTCCGTCTCGCAAGGATCTAAAACTACCAGAAGAACAACACAAGAGACACAGAGTTTATACTGGTTCGGGCCACCATCGTGGTGTAATACCCTACTCCAGTGTGCGGTGGGTGGATTGCCTCTTGGGCTGATGATGATGAACAATACAGGGAAGAACAGCCTCGCGAGGGTCTGCTCTTAGCTCGGACGATGAACTGCAAGGGGAGTTCAGCCGTCCTTCTCTCTCTCTCTCTCTCTCTCTCTCTCTCTCTCTCTCTCTCTCTGCTTCTTGAGCCTTTCTAGCTGGTTTCTTGATGATTGACCAGATCGCCAGATGCCTCTACCCTGGGGGTGGCTAGTCCTATTTATAGGCAAAGGCCCTGGGCCTCTTCCCAAATGTTGAGTGGGAAGGGCGCCAACAATTGGCCAATTCGAAGGGGAACATCTGGTACACTTATCCTGACTAAAGTTTGTCCTCGCCTGCCAAAGGCCCTGTGGTGACGCCGTCCTGGGCTCCATGATGACCTCCTTCCCACCGTTGGACTGGTCTTGGTCTCGTTGCACCGAAATGGGTGCCTTTTCTTGATCCTCTCGCCTGCGCTTGCCCCCTTTGCACCAAAGAGGAAAGTGAGACACTACGCGAGCTGGCGCCCGCCTGGCACCCTTGATCGTCATGGCTTGCGTCATGGGCACCTCGTGAGGTACCCCACCTTGATCTCTCCGCCTCCTCGTGAGCCAGCCTGATGAGGCCGCGCCTGAAGAAGAGCCGTGTCGTCTGCCCCGCGAGGCTTGGCCCCTCGCGAGGGTCTTGGGTCTCGTGCTGATGAAACTGGGCCGTGCTGGCCCCCCTTTTGAGCCACACCGCAGGCAGGCAAGTCTAGGGACCCCCGTTCCCAGAACGCTGACAGTGATCGCTGGGATGTTGTTGGTGCTGTCCTTCTCCGGTGCCTCCTGCTCCTGCTTCGGCTGCATGGGAGATGGTAACGACGCCGCCTACGCCGATCGCGTCCCCCGCAGCGTCCACATCCTCATGCGTCCCCGTAGCCCCCACGATGTCGGTTGTCGCGTGTGGCGGGGCCTTCGAGGTGGACGGGTGAGCTGCGGCATCGGGCTTTTTCTTGGGCACCATGGGCAATAGAGCCATTGATGAAGAAAATGATGATGAAGATGACGCGCTATGTACGCTCTCGGGTTCGTGCAAGCGCTTCCCCCTACCTGGTGCGCCAAAGATGTCATGGGAAAACCACGGACACCTATGGAGCCATGAGCCCCTTATGGTTCGGCGGGGGGGGGGGGGATGAGCACATTGCACAAAGAGCGGATAAGCATAGCGCAACACGACAAAGATCACATAGGCAATTTTTACCCAGGTTCGGGCTGCCGCGAGGCGTAAAATCCTACTCCTGCTTTGGTGGATTGATGGTGGATTGTGGTGGAAATGCAGTGCTCTTGCCCGGCAAGGTTACCTCGGGGCGAGAACAGCTATGTGCGTACGAGTGTACAAGGGTCCGAATCCTTTCTATGGTTTCCCTGGGCCTCCTTTTATAGATCAAGGGGTCACTACAGTGGCAAATCAGTCAGTTTGTACTGATTAGATAGCAAACAATGCTATCATACCTAACCCTGCATGCGGAACAGAGCGAATTAAATACGCCGCTTAGTGTCACATCACGGTGTGCTCGGCAAGGCTGCCAGCTCTGCGCCTGCTAGCTTGACACGTCTCTGGACGGGTGTCATTTCGAGATGGTTTCTGTAGGAAAGGGCTGCCATGTGGCAAGAACAACCACTTAGTCACTTGGGGGCTTGACACCGCACCGAACGATGACTTGTGTCGCTGTGAGGTGGTGCGGTGGAGCCTCGGCGGGGTGGTTCTGCCTTCGTTGAGCCTGGCAGGCCTGCCGAGGCTGCCTGGGGACTTGTCTTTGGGGCAATGATACGTCTCCAACATATCTATAATTTTTTATTGTTCCATGTTGTTATATTATTAATCTTGGATGTTCTATAATCATTTTATAGTAATTTTATATCATTTTTTGGTACTAACCTATTGACATAGTGCCAAGTGCGAGTTGTTGTTTTCTGCATATTTTTTACATCACAGGAAATCAATATCAGACGGAGTCCAAATGCAACGAAACTTCACGGAGATTTTGTTTGGCCCCGGACCGCCTTTTGCTCTATAAATACCCCAATATTCCCAAAACCCTAGGGGAGTCGACGAAATATTCATCCAGCCACCGTAGAGTCCAGAACCACCAGATCCAATCTAGACACCATCTCAGATGGGGTTCACCACCTACATTGGTGCCTCACCGATGATGTGTGAATAGTTCTTTGTAGACCTTCAGGTCCGTAGTTAGTAGCTAGATGGCTTTCTCTCTCTCGCTGAATTCTCAATACAATGGTCTCTTGGAGATCCATATGATGTAACTCTTTTGCGGTGTGTTTGTTGGGATCTGATGAACTTTGAGTTTATGATCAGTTATATATTTTTATATCCATGAAAGTTATTTGAGTTTCTTTGATCTCTTATAGCCTCGTATTTCTTGTCCGATATTTGGGTTTTGTTTGGCCAACTTGATCTACTTATCTTGCAATGGGAAGAGGTGCTTTGTAGTGGGTTCGATCTTACGGTGCTTGATCCCAGTGACAGAAGGGGAAACGACACGTATGTATCATTGCTATTAAGGATAAAACGATGGGGTCTATCTCTACATAGGTAGATCTTGTCTACATCATGTCATCGTTCTTATTGCATTACTTCATTTTTCCATGAACATAATACACTAGATGCATGCATGCTGGATAGCGATCGATGTGTGGAGTAATAGTAGTAGATGCAGGCAGGAGTCGATCTACTACTCTTGGATGTGATGCCTATATAATGATCATTGCCTAGATATCGTCATGATTATTCGAAGTTCTATCAATTGCCCAACAGTAATTTGTTTGCCCACTGTTTGCTATTTTTCTCGAGAGAAGCCACTAGTGAAACCTACGGCCCCCGGGTCTTCTTTATCATATATTTGCCTTTGCGATCTACTTTTCTCTTGCATTTATTTTCATATCTATTAAACCAAAAATACAAAAATACCTTGCTGTGTTTTATTTCTATTTATTTTATTTGGCGTTCGATCTATCAATCTACTACAATTTATCTCACATCCTTTTGCCTATCTTGAGGCGCCGTACCCCGGAAGGGATTGACAACCCCTTTAACACATCGGGTTGCGAGGATTTGTTATCTGTGTGCAGGGGTTGTTTACGTTGTGTTGCTTGGTTCTCCTACTGGTTCGATAACCTTGGTTTCATATCTGAGGGAAATACCTACCGATGTTGTGCTCCATCATCCCTTCCTCTTTGGGGAAATACCGATGTAGCTTCAAGCGACATCAAAAGGAATTTCTGGCGCCATTGCCGGGGAGGATCTTCAACATATACCAGGTGCCTAATCACAAATCTCATCTCCTTGTAATTTACATTATTTTCCATTTACCTCTCGTTTTCCTCTCCCCCACTTCATAAAAATTTGCTATTTTATTCGCCTCTCTTTTTTCGTTCGCCATTTTCTTGTCGGGTCTGTTTTTTGAGTGCAATCTTGTCGTGTAGTCATCATGACTGAAGAGAACACCAAGTTTTGTGATTCCTCAAATACCAACAACAATGATTTTATTGGCACTCCGATTGCTCCTCCGGCCACTAGTGTGGAGTCTTGTGATATTAATACTGCTTTGTTGAATCTTGTTATGAAAGATCAATTTTCCGGTACTCCTAATGAGGATGCGGCGTCCCATCTTAATACCTTCGTGGAATTATGGGATATGCAAAAGAAAAAATATGTGGATAATGATGTTGTGAAGATGAAATTATTTCCGTTTTCTTTGCGTGATTCTGCAAAAATTTGGTTCTCTTCTTTGCCTCGCAATAGTATTGATTCTTGGAATAAGTGCAAAGATGCTTTTATCACTAAGTATTTTCCTCCCACAAAAATTATTTCCCTTAGAACCCATATTATGAATTTCAAGCAACTTGAACATGAGCATGTTGCACAATCTTGGGAAAGGATGAAAATGATGCTAAGGAATTGCCCAACTCATGGGTTAAATCTTTGGATGATCATACAAAAACTTTATGCGGAATTCAATTTTGTTTCTCGTAATCTTTTAGATTCTGTTGCGGGTGGTGTCGTGGTTCTAAGTCTGACAGTAAGAATGGGGGGTAAGTATGGAGAGGCAAGATCCTAGCTATGGAGTAGTTGTATGCGCAAGGAGTTTTACGAGTTCGGGCCCTTCTCTGAGGAAGTAACAGCCCTACGTCTCGGAGCCCGGAGGCAGTCGACTGGATTATGTATGTGTGTGTTACAAAGTTGCGAACCCCTGTCCTAGTGGAGGGGGGTGGCTTATATAGAGTTCGCCAGGACCCCAGCCAGCCCACGTTACAAGGAGTTTAATGTACATAAAGAGAGGGTGTTACTGGTAACGCCTGTAATAAAGGACCATGAAGGTCATAAAAGCTACTTATGAGACGACCGTTTGTAGGCAGTGCCTTTAGGTCTTCTTACAGTCGAGTGGCTGTCTTCATGGTCGACTGCTTGTGCTTCTGGTCGAGTACGCTCGTGTCCGTCGACTGGGCTGACCAGGTCGACTGAAATGTTGATACTTCTCAGAATGTCTTTCATTGTAGGAGTCATGTCCTTGATTGGGTACCTCGGGTATGATAAGTTACCCTACCCTAGGTACGTATCCTCGTCATTAGCCCCCGAATGGGTCAGGGGTTAAGTGAGAATGGGGCCGAGCTTATGCTTCCGACTCAACCTCCATGCTTCGGTTGCATCTGTCTTTGGATAAATGGAAGTTACGGTGGGAACCCATTCTTCAGTTGCCTTGATCCATTCAGATGTCCGTCGAGTGGTTTCATATTACCGTCGAGTGTGTTTATGTGACGAGTCTCTAGGGAGACTTAAGGAAACGGATCTTTTCGTCTGACAAACCATCCTGTCGATCGCGGATCTTGCGGGATTTGAAAATTGGGGAGCGCTCCGGACGGAGAAAATCGCGCGAATCGGCTGGATAAGGCAAGGGCGCCTCGATCTCCGCGCCACCTTTTTCGCCACGTACCGCGCGTGCGTCCGCTGCGGGATTTGACTGGGGGGCGCAGGCCCACTGATCAGCCACTCGGGTGTGGCCTTATATAAGGTAACGATTCCGATTTTTTTTTACTGTGCGCCCTTGTTTTTCTCCTCCCTTCCTCCGTAAGCCTCCGCCTCGCTCTTCGCTGCAATCTCGACACCGCCGCTCGGCCAAGACCTCGTTCGAGACGATGGGGAAGGACAAGACGGCGGCGGCGGAACGCGCGAAGAAGGCCGCGGCAAAGGGTAAGGGGAAGAAATCTGGCCGAGGCGGGTCGTCCTCGCGGGCCGCTCTGTCGTCCGGCTGGTTACAGGGGGATTGGATGCCCTCCATCCTTACTCAAGCGGATATCGACGACATGGTGGAGGGGGGACTCATTCCCTACAAGGCTGCTCGCCTCCCTGGGGAGGAGACGGAGCCGAAACCTCGCGAGGGTGAGCGCGTCCTGATAGCCACCCATGTCGACCGGGGGTTTTCCCTGCCCCCGAGTCCTTTTTTTAGGGCCTTTCTGAACTTCTTCGGAGCGCAGCTCCACCATTTCACGCCCAACTCCATAGTCTATCTTGCTGCGTTCGTGTCTCTGTGTGAGTGTTTCTTAGGCTGTCGACCTCACTGGGGCCTCTTCAAGCATATCTTCACTTGCCGATCCTAGTCGGTTAAAAGGCTTAACCCGGACGGGGAAAGGACGCAGGTGATCCAGATGTGCGGGGGCCTCGGGATCCAGACGAGGGGTAAGAGTTGTTTTCCTCCCATGACACTTCCCGATTCCGTGCGCGGGTGGCAGTCGACTTGGTTCTACTGCAAGGACCAGCCGACCCCTGGCCACTCGACCGGCCTTCCTCCTTTTACCTTGGACCGAGTGCAGAAACCCGCTTCTTTGAAAGTGGTTCCAGAGGAGAAGGCTCAGGTGAAGGTATTAGTCAGACGAGTGGTTGAGTTGGTTCGGGAAGCCGTGACCGGCATGGATTTGCTCGAAGTCTTCCTCCAGCGACGAATCCAACCTCTCCAGGCTCGGGATCACTCGATGTGGTTGTATTCCGGGCCCGACGACTCCACTCGGATCCACCCGGAGGGGGTCGAGGCTTCTGTACTGGAGAGCTGGCTGACCAGCATGACCGGGAATAAGGACAACCCCAGGGGTTCTAGGAGGATTGCTCCGCTTGATGGGATGATGGAGACAGACAAGGTACGCTTCACTTCTTCCGACTGAAGTTTTCACTCCGTCTAGTAACTGGCTTGCGATAAGTCGACTGATCCTTGCTCTGCCCGTTGTCTTGCAGGAGATCAACGACATGTATTCGATGCCGAACGGGAACCAGGAGCAAGTATCTGAAGGAGGAGGGAGTGGAGGCGAAGGAAGTGAGGGTGAAGGTGAAGTCGAGGAGTGGGAATCTGATGATGACGTAGAGGAGGAGGTCAGCGACGACTCGGGTGATGAAGATGAAGAGGTGGAGGTCGACCCTCCTCGACGCGAGAGACGCTCCAAGAACGCTCAGGATCCCGCCGTGGAGCGCAGTCAGTCGAGTGCTCCGGTGGGCCAGTCATCCAAGCGCCCTCGGACCGCGTCGCCGGCCCCAACTGAGAAGGCACCCAAGCAGCCCAGAGCCATCCCGACCAAGCCACCCAAGGCCTTGCCCAAGATCAGGGTCGCCATCCCTGTCATCTCTGGGTAAGTGACTGTTTTTATCTTTCTTGAGTCGACTAGAACGGATTCTTAGTCGATTCACTTTCAAATCATTTGCTTGGAATCGTGCAGCGTCGCTACTTCCGAGACTTCCATCCAGAATGTCGATGAGATGATGGAGGACGCCGTCACTTCCAACTTAGGTATGATCTTTGACACGATCTGACTGTTTAACTGCTGAGTCGATTGGCTGTTTATTTCTGAACTTTTGTAGCTCCGACCAACATTATTGACCTTCCGGATGATGAGGAGGAGGCGGAAGTGCCGCTCAGGCCTTTTAGGAGGAGAGGCCGGAGGACCCCGGTCGACAAGGCTCCTCAGACCGCGTCGACTGCTGAGGCGGTGGTCCAAGGGGGTGACAACACCGCCCGGACTACTGTGACTTTTGCTGAACCACTGACGACTGCCCGGCCTTCGTCGTCGACTGCTCCCCCACTGGTCGACCCGCCCTCGTTCTTCGCCGCCTACCAGACCCCGGAGGATCAAGTGAGTGCTGCTAAGGAGGCTATACGTCAGGCGGGGCTCGTGATGGAGCAGACCAAAGCGGCTCGGGATGCCAGTCAAGCGGCCTATGACATCAGCTCGGCGTTGCAGCAGAACGTCCAGGTTAGTTGGTCTTCACTTGCGTTGTACACCCACTGGGTGCTGTTGATCTGAAATTTTTCACTGGTGGGGGCACGCTGAGTGCACCCACTGGGTGTAGTCCCCAAGGCCACGGTCGACTGCTGGCAGTCGACTGCGATCTTTATGCTTTCAAACTTCCTCACTCGACTGATCGGATTGGGTCGAGTTGAAATCAAGAAAAACCGGTGGGGGCACGCTGAGTGCACCCACTGGGTGTAGTCCCCGAGGCCACGGTCGACTGCTGGCAGTCGACTGCGGTCTTTATGCTTTCAAACTTCCTCACTCGACTGATCGGATTGGGTCGAGTTGAAATCAAGAAAAACCGGTGGGGGCACGCTGAGTGCACCCACTGGGTGTAGTCCCCGAGGCTACTGTCGAATGTTTTGATTCGGCTGTAGTCTTAGAAGTGTTATGCTCTTTCTTTCAGTCACTCGGGAGTAACTTGTCTTTGATACCCTTTGTCGATTGACTCTTTGCAGAAGTCTTGTGAGCTTGTTGCTCAGCTCGCTGATCTGAAGGATAAGCAGGTCCAGCTTAATCTTGATTTACAGTTCGCTCAGGAAAGCGTGCAGAAGGCGAAGGACGAAGCAAAAGGTACGGCTGGTGAGGACTCGACGTCCATCTCTGTTCCTCTGCCCGTTCTGAACTCTGTGTCTGTTGTTGCTTTGCAGACGAGCTAGAGAAGGCCCTGAAGAAGAAAGATCTTGACCTTGCGGAGGCGCAAAAGGCAGCTGCGGAGAAGTTAAAGCTCGCTGAAGAGAAAATTGCTTCAGTCAGCCATCTTGAGAACGAGAACGCCATGCTGAAGTCTGCTCTTGACACGGCCAATAAGGAAGCGAGTCGACTGAAGACTGACAAGAGTACTCTGAACGACAAGCTCGGCCAGCTGGCGGGGAAGCACAAGGACTTGGAGGATTATCTTGGGGGTCTTGCCAAGAAGCTATACCTCATGTTTGAAGGTAACCCCCTTTGTGCGATTAATCTTGTTGTTGTCGACTCATCATTTGGTTACAGTTTTGCTCTGTCGAAACTTCTTTCAGAATTCTGCCGGAATTTTGAGGAAGAGACCAGTCGAGTGGAGACCAGCCTGGACCCTATCAATTCTCCTGTGAAGGATGAAGTGGCCATGAATGTCCTCCGGTTGGAATCCCGTATCGCTGGTGTGGTGGACTACCTGGCTCGACTGAAAGCTGCAGTGTCGCGGATCGACTCTGCACTCTGGCCCAAGGAGACGCTTCAGAACGACCTTGAATCCTTGGTCACTCGACTAAGTGAGGTTCCAGGCCGAGTGCAAGA
Source organism: Aegilops umbellulata (assembly GCA_032464435.1). Taxonomy (NCBI): domain Eukaryota; kingdom Viridiplantae; phylum Streptophyta; class Magnoliopsida; order Poales; family Poaceae; genus Aegilops; species Aegilops umbellulata. The sequence continues at coordinate 326,076,214 of CP136056.1, read as the reverse complement.
ATGGAAAAAGTCTTCTGCCAGGTGTGGTGCCGATGTTGCTCTGTCGCTGGTTCGTGTCCACTGCAAGGAGGCTCGAGAAGAGAAGCTGGCCGCCCTCCAAGTTGCCAATACGAGGAAGCATAACTTTCAGGACTTCATGGAGACCTTCATCGCTGCTGCCACTCGGATCTCTGATGGGATTGACTTGGACGAATTTGTTGCACCATCCAGTCCTCCACCGGAGGAGTAAAAAACTGTTGTTCCTTGCCTTAAATTTGCCTCGGAATGCCGAGTGGTTTATGTAACCGATAAACTCCGTCGAGCTTATAGCTCGAGTACTTTTATTTGCGATCTAGGATCTTTTGATTTTATCCGAACATGGCTCGACGTTGAATGTCTTCGTGACTTGATCCGCCGATCTACTATTCGTTGTTCCCTCAGAGGCTGCCTGGTTTGCACGATGCTTATCGCCGCGATGGTGTCTGTCAACATGGCTTAGGCGAGCACTGGGCTGCAGCTAAGTCCCCGAGTGGGAGGTTTGCTCTCCACTCGGTAGGATTCCAATTACTTAGGCGAGTACTTGGACTGCAGCTAAGCCCCCGAGTGGGAGGTTTGCTCTCCACTCGGTAGGATTTCAATTACTTAGGCGAGTGCTTGGACTGCAGCTAAGCCTCCGAGTGGGAGGTTTGCTCTCCACTCGGTAGGATTTTTCCAAACTTAGGCGAGTACTTGGACTGCAGCTAAGCCCCCGAGTGGGAGGCTGGCTCTCCACTCGGTAGGATTTTTTCAAACTTAGGCGAGTGCTTGGACTGCAGCTAAGCCCCCGAGTGGGAGGTTTGCTCACCACTCGGTAGGACTGCAGCTAAGCCTCCGAGTGGGAGGTTTGCTCTCCACTCGGTAGGATTTCAATTACTTAGGCGAGTCCTTGGACTGCAGCTAAGCCCCCGAGTGGGAGGCTGGCTCTCCACTCGGTAGGATTTTTCCAAACTTAGGCGAGTACTTGGACTGCAGCTAAGCCCCCGAGTGGGAGGCTGGCTCTCCACTCGGTAGGATTTTTTCAAACTTAGGCGAGTGCTTGGACTGCAGCTAAGCCCCCGAGTGGGAGGTTTGCTCTCCACTCGGCAGGATTTCAATTACTTAGGCGAGTGCTTGGACTGCAGCTAAGCCCCCGAGTGGGAGGTTCGCTCTCCACTCGGTAGGATTTCAATTACTTAGGCGAGTACTTGGACTGCAGCTAAGCCCCCGAGTGGGAGGTTTGCTCTCCACTCGGTAGGATTTTTTCAAACTTAGGCGAGTACTTGGACTGCAGCTAAGCCCCCGAGTGGGAGGTTTGCTCTCCACTCGGTAGGATTTCAATTACTTAGGCGAGTCCTTGGACTGCAGCTAAGCCCCCGAGTGGGAGGCTGGCTCTCCACTCGGTAGGATTTTTTCAAACTTAGGCGAGTCCTTGGACTGCAGCTAAGCCCCCGAGTGGGAGGCTGGCTCTCCACTCGGTAGGATTTTAATTTCTTAGGCGAAACAGATTCGCAGCTAAGCCCCCGAGTGGGAGACTTGCTCTCCACTCGGTAGGATTTCCTGAAAACTTAGGCGAAGCGGATTCGCAGCTAAGTCACCCACTGGGGGAAATTTAGACAAATAGAAAAAGAAATTCTTGCTTGAAACAAAAGAACTACAGAGGTACTTTTATTACATCTCAGTCGAGTGAGTTTTTAAGTGTAAAAAGGACGGAGCAGGTCCGCGTTCCATGCTCGAGGCTCGTCGATCCGTCGATCGATGTTGTAGAGGTGATACGCTCCGTTGTGCAGGACTTTGGTGATGATGAAGGGGCCTTCCCAGGCCGGGGCAAGTTTGTGAGGTTTTTGCTGATCCACGCGGAGGACCAAATCTCCTTCCTGAAAGGCTCGACCCTTCACGTTTCTGGCGTAGAACCGACGCAACTCTTGCTGGTAGATGGTCGAGCGGATTAGAGCCATCTCTCTTTCCTCCTCTAAGAGGTCGACTGCATCTTGCCGGGCCTGTTCTGCTTCTGCTTCGGAATATAACTCGACTCGAGGCGCGTTGTGGAGCAGGTCGCTCGGCAAAACCGCTTCGGCTCCATAGACCAGAAAGAATGGTGTTCTTCCAGTCGACCGGTTAGGGGTGGTCCTCAACCCCCATAGAACTGACGGAAGTTCGTCGACCCAGGCGCCTGCTGCGTGTTTGAGATCACGCATCAGTCGGGGTTTTAGTCCTTTGAGGATGAGGCCATTCGCGCGTTCGGCCTGTCCATTCGACTGAGGATGAGCAACTGAAGCGTAGTCGACTCGAGTGCCCTGAGAGGCGCAGAAGGCTTTGAATCTGTCATTATCAAAGTTTGATCCGTTATCCGTGATGATGCTGTGCGGAACTCCATATCTGAATATCAATCCCCTGATAAAACTGATGGCAGTGCTTGCGTCGAGGTCCTTTATGGGTTTGGCTTCTATCCACTTCGTGAACTTGTCGACTGCAACCAACAAGTGGGTGAAGCCACTCCTACCAGTTCTCAGTGGTCCGATCATGTCTAGACCCCAGACAGCGAAAGGCCAGACGAGTGGAATGGTCTTCAAGGCGGAAGCGGGCTTGTGAGACATGTTGGAATAAAACTGACACCCCTCGCACTTGTCGACTATATCCTTTGCCATTTCGTTCGCCTTTGGCCAGTAAAAACCCGCTCGGTATGCTTTGGCCACGATGGTCCGAGAGGACGCATGATGGCCACAGGTCCCCGAGTGGATATCCTCAAGAATTATCTGTCCTTCTTCAGGTGTGATGCACTTCTGACCAACTCCAGTCGCGCTTTCTCTATATAGCTGCCCTTTGATTACTGTAAAGGCTTTGGATCGACGGACGACCTGTCGAGCCTCTTCTTCATCTTCTGGGAGCTCTTTTCTCATGATATACGCAATGTACGGCACTGTCCAATCTGGAGTGGTGATCATAACTTCCATAATCAGGTCGACCACAGCTGGAACCTCCACTTCGGTCGAGTCAGAGGCGCTTTTTGGTTGTGGAGGCTCTTCTGTGAAAGGATCTTCTTGCACTGATGGTGTGTGAATGTGCTCCAAACACACATCTTTAGGGATGGCCTCCCTTTTGGACCCTATCTTCGCCAGATCATCTGCAGCTTGATTTTTCAGTCGGGGTATATGATGGAGCTCCAACCCCTCGAATCGTTTTTCTAGCTTCCTCACTGCGCTGCAATATCCCGTCATGGATGGGCTTCGGACGTCCCACTCCTTCATCACTTGATTAACAACCAGATCTGAGTCGCCGTAGACCATGAGGCGACGGACGCCGAGTGAAACGGCCATACGTAATCCGTATAGAAGTGCTTCATACTCTGCCTCATTGTTGGAGGAATCAAAGTGAATCTGGAGGACATACTTGAGCTTATCTCCTCGGGGGGAAACCAGTACAACCCCCGCACCGGATCCGTTCAGCATCTTGGAGCCGTCAAAAAACATAGTCCAGTGCTCCGAGTGAACTTGAGTCGGAAGCTCCTGCTCGGTCCACTCGGCGAGGAAATCAGCTATTGCCTGGGACTTAATAGCTTTCTTTGCCTCGAACTTGATATCAAGAGGAAGAAGTTCAATTGCCCATTTCGCCACTCGACCGGTTGCATCTCTGTTATGAAGAATCTCTGATAATGGAGCGTCGCTGACGACTGTGATAGAGTGATCAGAGAAATAATGAGCAACCTTCTTCGTGGTCATGTAAATCCCGTAAACAAGCTTCTGATAGTGGGGATATCTTTGCTTCGACGGGGTCAGAACTTCAGAGAGATAATAAACTGGGCGTTGAACTTTGAAGGTCTTTCCTTCCTCTTCCCGCTCGACCGTAAGAACGGTACTAACGACTTGTCCCGTGGCTGCTATGTAAAGCAACAATGGCTCTTTGCTGACAGGAGCAGCAAGCACCGGCTGGGTGGAGAGCAGAGCTTTTAGCTCTGCAAATGCTGTATCAGCATCTGGAGTCCATTCGAACGTGTCTGACTTCTTCATCAGTCGGTAAAGAGGCAGCGCCTTTTCACCGAGCCTGGAGATGAATCGACTTAAAGCGGCCAAGCATCCAGCAAGTTTCTGGACATCGTGCACACGCACGGGGCGTTTCATCCAGAGTATGGTGCCAACTTTTTCGGGGTTAGCGTCGATTCCTCGTTCGGAAACAAGAAAACCGAGTAACTTTCCTCCAGGGACTCCAAATGTGCACTTCGACGGATTGAGCTTGATATCATAACTCCTGAGATTGGCAAAAGTTTCAGCTAGGTCAGTCAGCAGGTCGGAACCTTTTCGTGACTTGACCACTATGTCATCCATGTATGCTTCTACATTCCGACTGATTTGAGTGATTAGGCACTTCTGAATCATTCTCATGAATGTAGCTCCGGCGTTCTTGAGACCGAAAGGCATGGTAACATAGCAAAAACACCCAAATGGGGTGATGAAGGCTGTTTTTATTTCATCGGGTCCATACAGACGGATCTGATGGTATCCAGAGTAAGCATCTAAAAAAGATAACCTCTCGCATCCTGCAGTCGAGTCGACTATTTGGTCGATGCGAGGAAGAGGAAAATGATCTTTCGGGCAGGCCCGATTGATATGCTTAAAATCGATGCACATGCGCAACGATTTGTCCTTCTTGGGGACCATCACAACATTGGCGAGCCACTCGGAGTGGTAGATCTCGCGAATGAATTCTGCTGCTAGGAGTCGGGCCACTTCTTCGCCAATGGCCTTTCTCTTCTGAACGGCGGACCGTCGGAGATGCTCCTTAACTGGTTTGACCTTTGGGTCGACTCGAAGGCGGTGCTCAGCCAGTCCCCTGGGCACACCTGGCATGTCAGCAGGCTTCCATGCAAAGATGTCCCAGTTCTCACGGAGGAACTGGACGAGCGCTTCTTCCTATTTGGAGTCTAGTGTAGTGGAGATGTTGGTTGGAGCCGCATTTGGATCGGTCGGGTGGATGTGGACTTGCTTGGTCTCACCAGTCGACTGAAATGCTGACTCCGTGGCGGGCTTCTTGGCTCGTAACAACTCACTCGGATCCGCAGTCTTCTGGTACTCTTGTATCTCTATCTTGGCCATCTGAGCATCATCAATTTTGGCGCCTTTCTGGAAGCACTCCTCTGCCTTCTTCCGATTGCCAACGATGGTGATTACACCTTTGGGGCCAGGCATCTTCAGCTTGAGGTATACGTAGCATGGTCGAGCCATGAGACGAGCATAGGCTGGCCTCCCAAGAATGGCATGGTACGCACTCTGAAAATCCACGACCTCAAAGGTTAACTTTTCTTTCCGGAAATTCTTCGAGTCACCAAAGACGACGTCGAGAGCGATTTGACCGAGTGACTCAGCTTTCTTCCCAGGAATGACTCCGTGGAAGCTCATGTTGCTGGGGCTGAGTCGGGACATCGGAATGCCCATCCCCTTCAACGTCTCTGCATACAACAAGTTTAGCCCACTGCCGCCGTCCATCAGAACCTTGGTCAGTCGAGTGCCTTCAATAATTGGGTCGACCACCAACGCTTGCCTCCCTGGGGTGGCAATGTGAGTCGGATGATCGGACTGGTCGAAGGTGATGGCGGTCTGGGACCACTTCAGGTAATGGGGTGTCACCGGAGCGACCATGTTTACTTCGCGATTGATGACCTTCAGTCGACTCTTACTTTCGACATCAGCGAAAATCATCAGAGTGGAATTGACTTGGGGGTATTCTTCACCGCTGTCTTCTCTGTCTTCAACTTTGTCTGACTCTTTCTCTTTGTCCTTGGCCTGCTTCCCTTGGAACTGTTGCATCAGGAGTCGACATTGTCGAGTGGTATGCTTAGGGTAAATGAGATTTCCCTCTTCATCTTTCTTCGTGTGAATTTGGCATGGTAAGTCCATCACATCGTTCCCGTCCTGGTCTTTCACTTTCTTGGGGTTCCAAGGACCCTTGGGTTTCCCCTTAAACTTCCCTGGGGTCATAGCTAAGGCTTCCCCGGGGGCGACTGGCTCGGCCTTGCGCTTCTGCTTCCGACTGGAGTGTCCTCCGCCGGCCTCGTTAGCGGCTGCCTTATACTTGCCACTCCGGAGTCTATCTTCCTCTTCTCCGTTCGCGTACTTGGTGGCGATTTCCATCATTCGACTCAGGGTCATATCCCCGGTTCGACCGAACTTCAAACTTAACTCCCTGTTTCTGACGCCTTCCTTGAAGGCGCAAACTGCCTGATGATCGGACACATTCTCGACCGTGTGATTCAGAGTGATCCACCTTTGGATATAATCCCTCAGGGTTTCACTCGACTTCTGAACACATGACTGCAATTCTGTCAACCCTGCCGGTCGCTTGCAAGTCCCTTCGAATGTCCTGACAAACACCTGGGCTAGATCTTCCCAAGTATAAATACTGCTGGGAGCCAACTGATTCAACCACGCTCTGGCTGATCCTTCCAACATGAGGGGCAAATGCTTCATGGCCACCTCGTCATTGCCGCCTCCGATCTGAACAGCCACTCGGTAATCCTCGAGCCATGTGTCCGGCTTGGACTCTCCGGTGAACTTGCTGACTCCAGTCGCCAACCTGAAGTTGGGAGGAATCACTGCAGCTCTGATTGCTCTGCTGAAACACTGGGGACCTGAGACGTGAACTCTGCTGCTGGACGGCGCGCCTCTGTCACGGTCTTCTCGGTGAGCTCTATTTCGGTCGAACAGACCTTGAACAATGATGGATCTCGCATCAAAGCCTGGTTCCCTGGGGTCGACTGGGACCCTTCGCCCAGTACTGAACTGGCGTCTGTCCTCTTGCCGTCGAGGAATGTACGACCCCGCTCTTGGGGCAGGAGAAGGCACTCGACGTTGATCGTTGCGATCGAATCGGTGCTCATATTGCTCGTGCCCTTGGTATTGATCCTCGTGCCGGCCTCTGTGTCCTTCACGCCTCGGGGGCGACTTTGGACTATAAGCCGACTGAACGGAATTCGCAGTGACGGATCGACTGTGAATCCTGTTGCGCGACTGGGATACGGCTGAATTCTGGTCACCCGCTGCACGGAGCAAATCTCTGATCTGTAACAGACCTCTCCCTGCCTCTGACTGTGAAGGCTGGATCGACTCCGCTATGCGAGCCGCAGCTGCCAAATTCTGAATCGGGGTACGGTATACCTGGGTCGGTGGCTGGAAGAGGCGACGACGACTGGACTCGGGAACGGGCGGTCGTGCGCGCTTGTCGAGTGCTCTCTGAAGATTCTCCAGTCGAGTACGTTCAGCCAAGTTGGCCAAGCGCACCTCCTCCAGGGCTCGTGCCTCAGGGGTTTCTCCAACGATAGGAGTGTGAAGGGCGTCCATGTTCCGGCGACGGAGTTCCTCCCTCTGCACTGAGGTAAGGGGCTCGGGCATGTACTCTTCGTGGCCCCGCACCGGAATTCCCCCTGCGGCAACCTCTTCGGTGTGGGGGAATCCGGGGGGACTACGTGGTCCGTCGACCATTAGTACTTCCGCCGCTGGATCACTGCTGTCGCACTCGGACGCAGTCTCTACGGAGCCAGTCGACAGGTCGAACAGGCCGTAGAGTGACTCGTCGGGCTCGATTGCCGCGACTTGGGGGATGGCCGACTGGCGGGCCAGTGCGTGCTTCACCCACCGCTGGAGTCTCGACCGACCGGTGCGCTTGCGCCGGTGGGAAACTGATGACGACGATGGCGAAACGAATGCCGACCCGTACTGGGTCGACGGTTGCCGCAGGAGGACGCCGCGGGCGCATGCGCGAAAATGCGTGGCTCCGCGGGCGGGAAGCGCGTCTACGTCGAGTGGAGCCTCCTGCAGCCAAGCAGAGTTGTCAACGATGAAGGAGAGAGCGCCGAGACGGATCTCGCGGCTCTCGACCATGACTCCGCTCGAAAACATGATGTGGGGTGAAAGAATCCCAACTCCTCCAACAAATCGCTAGAACACCTGCCCCACGGTGGGCGCCAACTGTCGTGGTTCTAAGTCTGACAGTAAGAATGGGGGGTAAGTATGGAGAGGCAAGATCCTAGCTATGGAGTAGTTGTATGCGCAAGGAGTTTTACGAGTTCGGGCCCTTCTCTGAGGAAGTAACAGCCCTACGTCTCGGAGCCCGGAGGCAGTCAACTGGATTATGTATGTGTGTGTTACAAAGTTGCGAACCCCTGTCCTAGTGGAGGGGGGTGGCTTATATAGAGTTCGCCAGGACCCCAGCCAGCCCACGTTACAAGGAGTTTAATGTACATAAAGAGAGGGGGTTACTGGTAACGCCTGTAATAAAGGACCATGAAGGTCATAAAAGCTACTTATGAGACGACCGTTTGTAGGCAGTGCCTTTAGGTCTTCTTACAGTCGAGTGGCTGTCTTCATGGTCGACTGCTTGTGCTTCTGGTCGAGTACGCTCGTGTCCGTCGACTGGGCTGACCAGGTCGACTGAAATGTTGATACTTCTCAGAATGTCTTTCATTGTAGGAGTCATGTCCTTGATTGGGTACCTCGGGTATGATAAGTTACCCTACCCTAGGTACGTATCCTCGTCAGGTGGTACATTTATGGAAACTAGAGCATAAAAGCGCGCGTTGCTGTGCCCATATATTTTATGGGAATAGTAGGAAAAGATTCAATTATATGAGAAAATTTGGACATCACACAATAAGAGAAAGAAAATGAGCATTTTGTAAAGCACATCAATATACTTGTTTTGAGGGAATAGTACATCAATATATACTTATGGTGGGGTATACGGGTTTTAAAATTGACACGAGTGACACTACCATCTAAATTAGAATTGGAATGTCATAGTACAAAAAAGTTTGTCTGGCATACATTTGGTAAGACATTCGAGTAAGTGGTGGAGCATGTCTCGATGGCACACGTTGTCATCCGTAGCCTTGACATCTTAGATGCTGCACAAAGGAAGCAAATGAATAAAGAATGATGCAATGAAACTATATGTAGCCAAATACTCCTATCCACTTATAACCGGACGGTGACAGAACTCGGGAACGCAACAGCCGGCCACCTTCTGCACCATTAAGAAACAGCAAATTAATCAGGAAAACACAGGCTGCAGCGCCACATACTTTTGTTTTTTTGGAGAACAGCGCTACAGATCAGCCAGCCCAATCGCTCCACGAAGAACTCACCTCGCGGCCCAACAACCCGGTTCATGAGAAAGTGCCTAGAAAAACCTGTGGAGCAGCAACCTTTTTCACGTGTTGGTTTGTCAGCTTGTGCAAGCGGATGAGGCGGACGAGGCCCAGAGAATGCTCCGGGACGATAGAATTATCTGATGTGTTCTTGTGCCTAATCGGACGGCTTAGGACCCAAAAACGCTGTGAGGAGGCATAGCTAGCTCAGTTTTACTATTTAGTAATTACTTTGAGTGAAGCCACCAAATTGCTTGATAATATCATGGCAAATTATTCACAATGGCATACCGAAAGAGCTCCTACTAGTAAAAAAGTTAATTCGGTTGAAGAAATTTCTTCTTTGAGTGAAAAAGTCGATGCTCTTATGAATTGGCTGCTAGTAAAAGTGCTCCTATTGATTTTAATGATATGCCTTTGTCTACTTTGATTGAGCAAAATAGTGATGCCACAGATGTGAATTTTATTTCCCGAAATAATTTCAGTAACAACGCTTATAGAGGTAATTTTAATCCTAGGCCTTTTCCTAGTAATTCCTCTACTAATTATGGTAATTCCTATGGAAATCAATCTCATAATAATAATAGGAACACCTCTGATCTTGAGAATAATATTAAAGATTTTATCAATACGCAAAAAGTTTTCAACACTTCCATAGAAGAAAATTTGAATAAGATTGATGATTTGTCTAGAAGTGTTGATAGAATTGCTCATGATGTGGAAAATCTCAAGATGAGAATTTTTGTGCCTAAGGTTGATGAATCAATTAAAGCTCTTGATGTTTCTATGGATGAAAGTAAGAAAAGAACCGCTATGCTTAGGGCTAAAAGAGAATTTTTAGAAAAAGCATTCTCTAGTGATTACTTTCATAAAAGTGATGAAGATCTTAAAATGATTGGTGTTTCTTCTATTGATTCCTTGTTTAGTAAAGTTAAGATTGATGAAAAAGGGACTGGAGAAGAGTCAACTTTAGGTACAAGGCGTCTCAATATTTCGGAGGGTCAAAATCTTGTTGATAAAATTGATAAAAGTGGGTTTGGAGAGGTCAAGACTTTAACTATGATGTGCCCACTCTTTTGGATTACAAAGACTTTAATTATGATATTTGCTCTTTGATTGATTGTATTTCTTTGTTGCAATCCATGATAAATTCACCCCATACTTATGAACAAAATAAAGCTTTTACTAAACATATTGTTGATGCTATGATGAAAGCTTTTGAAGAAAAATTGGAATTAGAAGTTTCAATTCCTAGAAAATTGCATGATGAATGGGAACCTACTATCAAAGTCAAGATTAAAAATTATGAGTGTTTTGCTTTGTGTGATTTGGGTGCTAGTGTTTCCACAATTCCGAAATCTTTATGTGATGTGCTTGGTCTTACTAATCTTGAAGAATGTTCTCTAAATTTGCACTTGGCGGATTCTACTATTAAAAAGCCTATGGGAAGAATTAATGATGTTCTTATTCTTGCAAATAGGAACTATGTGCCCATAGATTTTATTTTTCTTGATATTGATTGCAATCTGTCTTGTCCAATTATTCTTGGTAGACCGTTTTTACGCACTATCGGTGCCGTGATTGATATGAAAGAAGGCACTATTAAGTTCCAATTTCCTTTGAGGAAGGGTATGGAACACTTTCCTATAACAAGAATTAAGCCACCTTATGAATCAATCATGAGGGCATCTTATGGATCTCGAACCAAAGATGACAAAACTTAGATCTTTGCTTTTGCCTAGCTAAGGGCATAAAACTATAGCGCTTGTTGGGAGGTAACCCAATGAATAAAATTTATTTTTGCATTTTGCTTTCTATTCTTGTGTGTTTTCACAATTATGCTACTGGTATGATTGTTTTTTTGGTGTTTTAATTAGTGTTTGTGCCAAGTAAAGCCTATAGGATCTTCTTGGGTGATAGTTGTTTGATCTTGCTGAAAAACATGAACGTGTGCAGTCACGAAAACAATTGTTAAAAATCACCAGAACGTGAAAAAATGACAATTATTTTTGCAGAAGATTAATATAAAAATTACCCTGGTCGTCCTATTTTTTAGAATTTTCGGAGTTACAGAAGTATTCAAAATAGTCAGATTGCTACAGACTGTTCTGTTTTGACAGATTCTGTTTTCTTTGTGTTGTGTGCTTATTTTGATGGCTCTATGGTTTTCTTTGATGAGTTTTTGCCATAGAAAAGTTGGAATACAGTAGATATAATACAAAACAAAATATTAATTGGTTTGATACAGTACTTATAATAGTGGTTTGCTTTCTTATACTAACGGGTCTCACGAAGGTTTTGTTGAGTTTCGTGTGATTGAAGTTTTCAAGTTTTGGGTTATCTTACGATAGATGAAGGAAGGATAAAAGAGCCTAAGCTTGGGGATGCCCCGGCATCCCAAGCTATTAACCAAAAATGAGCAACCAACTAAGCTTGGGGATGCCCCCAAGTGGCATCCCCTCTTTCTTCTAACGACCATCGGTATTTTACTCGAAGCTATATTTTTATTCGTCACATGATATGTGTTTTGCTTGGAGCGTCTTGTATGATATGAGTCTTTGCTTGTTTTATTTTGTGTTTTAAGTCATCAATCCTTGCTGGACACACTTATTTGAGAGACCCAAAATTATGTTATAACTTGTTAGAATTGCTCGCTATGCTTCACTTAATTTTTTTGTGAGCTATGGACTTGCTATAGTGCTTCACTTATATCTTTCTGAGCACGATGTGCTTAGTATTTTTGAAGAAATGTTGTCTTGCTTCACTTAGATTTATTTGAGAGTTAGTAAAATTTTCAAGAAATTTTGTCGAGGATATACCCCGCGGTATGACCCGGCCGAAGATATAACCCGGCTGGGACTTGGTGTTTCATTGGTAAACCGCCCGAAGAGTGGCGACTCACTGATGACCTAGCTGGGCCTAGTGACTCATTGGTGACCCGGCAGGTATATCGGATGGATGACAAGGCCCAAGGCCCAGAAGGCCGACTCATGTTATGGTGGGCCGGCTTAAGAGGAAAGGCGTGAGGAATATTTCCCTTACAAAGAATCAAGACCCGGACTTGTATCCGGCTTGTATTAGAAGATAGACTAGTTCTAATACTATTGGGACTCTACATGTAACCCGCCCCTCTAACTTATATAAGGAGGGGCAGGGCACCCCAAGAGGGGGGAGATAATATCTAAGGCTAGATACAACAAAGGGGAGCCGGCTTATACAGCAACTCCCTCATGAGCGCAATGAGACCTAGGCACAAACAACATGTAGGGCTATTACCGGATGATGTTTCCCGGGGCCCGAAGCTGTCTAAACCCTTGTCTTGTGTGTTAATCCGCCTCGCGTCTGTCATCCCGATCAACCCCTCTCAAGCTACCACATACATGCGTTGGCCTCGTGACTAAGTCCTGACACTAAGGACATCTGCCGTGACAAATCCATGACAAATTCTCTCTTGCTTCACTTAAATTATTTTGAGAGAAAGAAAGAGAAATTATGCTCTTGATCTTCACCTATATTTGTTTGAGCTTATGAAAAGCAACACATGAAAATTAGTCCCAAAGTGATAGATATCTAAGAAGGATATAATAAAAACTTTCATGAAGATCATTGGACAAAATAAACTTGGTTCTTAGTAATAGTTTTGAGATATGATGATGTGATATGTGAGTTGTGTTGATGAGCAATTATGCTTTAGTAAGAATATTGGTGTTAAGGTTTGTGATTCCCTATGCAAGCACGAATGTCAATACTCATGCAATGAAATTATATCCTACTTGTGGTGCATTATTTGGTGTTAATTATGCTTAATGCTTGCTTATGAGATTATTCATTTCTTGGTTGGTCGCTTCTCCATCTTTTGCTAGCCTTCATTTTGCACCAAGTATGATCTCTACTTGTGCATCCAAAATCCTTTGAACCAGTTTTGCCACATGAGTCCACTATATCTACCTATATGCGGTATTCTTTTGCCGTTCTAAGCAAATTTGCATGTGCCATCTCTAATTTTCAAAATAAACTTCTCTTTTGTGTGTTTGTTTCGCTCGCGGGGCGGTGAGTGGTGGCTAATATTTTCCATGTCGGATGTGTTATTCTCACGATGCGTGTTTATTCACTTGTCATTGCACAAGAGTAAGGCAAAGGTTTTAGGGATAACCAGTCCCAAAATGCAAAAATGAATTTACTTTATGTTGTCAAAAAATAAATTCCTTGGAAAGTGTTGGTATGGAGGGCACCCGTGGATACGACTAGCCATGGAAAGTGAAAGTATGGTGGGAAAAGGAATAAACTTTATTTTTTGTTTGGGAACCACCTATGATATATCTAGCATGGAAAGTGTTGGGAACTCTAAGTCGTTTTCGTTGGTGGGATGGAAACCCCAACTAGCTTAGTTGAGGGCAAATCTTTAGATGAGCATGCTTGTTATGTGCGACACCGAATATCTGAAAAAGGGAAAATTCTATTGAGTCAAATTCATCGTTTGCAATGCTATGCTTGGAATTTATGTGAAATATATGATGTTACTTGTTGTTCTGAAAACCCTAAGAAGCACCTTCCCTACCAATGTGAGCTTATTGATAATGGAATCTTATCTTCCTATGCTAAAGGTGTTTATAGTTACTATGATATTCAACAAATTGAAGAATTTGTTGCTTTTAAGGGTGCTTATGAAATTGCTTCTTTGATTGAAACGTATGATGCTACTTTTCACAAATCTGAAAATTTTGCCATACTTAAATATTGCTATGATAATTATGCTTCTAATCCCTATGTTGAACCATATATTGAGGACTACTCCTCAGTCCAAGAAGAGGCTAATATTTTGCAGGAGTCTATGGAAGAAGAAATTACTGAAACTGTGAGCTCATTGGATGAAAAAGATGAGGAGGAGAGCGAAGAACAAAAGGAGGAAGAGCGGATTAGCTACCCATGCCCACCTTCTAATGAGAGTAACCCTTCAACTCATACATTGTTTAATTTCCCTTCGTGCTTACTGAAGGATGATTGCTATGATGACTATTATGATCCCGTTGATTTTTTTGAAATATCCCTTTTTGATGATGCTTGCTATGCTTGTGGCCAAGATGCCAATATGAATTATGCTTATGGAGATGAACTTGCTATAGTTCCTTATGTTAAACATGAAATTGTTGCTATTGCACCCACGCATGATAGTCCTATTATCTTTTTGAATTCTCCAAACTACACTATATCGGAGAAGTTTGCACTTATCAAGGATTACATTGATGGGTTGCCTTTTATCGTTGCACATGATGATTTTGATAGATATAATATGCATGTGCTTGCTGCTCCTACTTGCAATTATTATGATAGAGGAACTATATCTCCACCTCTCTATGTTTCCCACACGATAAAATTGCAAGAAATTGTTTATACTGTGCATTGGCCTTTACTTTATGTGCATGAATTGTTCTTTTATGACATGCCGATGCATAGGAAGAGAGTTAGACTTCATCATTACATGATATATGTTACTTTGTGCTCACTACTAAATTACAAATCATTGCTAATTAAAATTGGCTTTGATATACCTTGGGATCCGGGTGGATTCACTACTTGAGCACTATATGCCTAGCTTAATGGCTTTAAAGAAAGCGCTGCCAGGGAGACAACCCGGAAGTTTTAGAGAGTCATTTATTTCTGTTGCATGCTTTCATATAGTTTAAAAACAACAAAAATAAATAGGGGAACCCAAAACTTTTTCAAAAAGGAAAGTGAAAGTGAGAAAGACAAGCATTGTTGAAGTGGGAGAGCTCCTTGAACTTTGTTCATGCTCACGGCAACTTTGTGAATCTTGATTACAGAAACTTTTCAACAAAAATAATTATCCCCTTGTACAACTCCATTGTATTATAAAAATAATGTGCCAAGGTTTGCCTTTAGGATGTTTACAATGCTTGTTGGTTTGTGCCGTGCAGGACAGAAACTTTGTCTGTAGTGCGCGAATTTTAGTTTCTTACTGGGATGTCAAATGGTTCTGATTCTTTTTGCACTGTCTTTCTATACAAGTTTTTTATTTTTCCTAATTTTGGAAGAAATTTTCAAGTATGAGAAGTATGGTGAATGTTCAGATTATTACAGTCTGTTCTGTTTTAGACAGATTCTGTTTCTGATGCATAGTTTGCTTGTTTTGATGAAACTATCAATTTATATCAGTGGATTAAGCCATGAAAAAGCTATATTACAGTAGACACAATGCAAAAATAAAATATGAATTGTTTTTCAACAGTACTTAGAGTGGTGATTTGCTTTATTATACTAACGGATCTTACCGAGTTTTCTGTTGAAGTTTTATGTGGATGAAGTGTTCGATGATCGAGAAGGTCTCGATGTGAGAAGAAGGAAGAGAGGCAAGAGCTCAAGCTTGGGGATGCCCAAGGCACCCCAAGTAAATATTCAAGGAGACTCAAGCATCTAAGCTTGGGTATGCCCCAGAAGGCACCCCCTCTTTCTTCAACAAGTATCGGTATGTTTCAAGATTCGTTTCGTTCATGCGATATGTGCAAATTTTGGAGCGTCTTTTGCATTTAGTTTTCACTTTTCTTTTATGCACCATGCTGGTATGAGATAGTCCTTGGTTGATTTATATAATGCTCATTGCACTTCACTTATATCTTTTGAGTATGGCTTTATAGAATGCTTCATGTGCTTCACTTATATCATTTGAAGTTTGGATTGCCTGTCTCTCTTTACTTAGACAACCGCCATTTGTAGAACGCTCTTTTGCTTCACTTATATTTGTTAGAGCATGGGCATATCTTTTGTATAAAGAACTAAACTCTCTTACTTTACTTATATCTATTTAGAGAGATGACAGGAACTGATCATTCACATGGTTAGTCATAAAATCCTACATAAAACTTGTAGATCACTGAATATGATATGTTTGATTCCTTGCAATAGTTTTGCAATATAAAGGTGGTGATATTAGAGTCATGCTAGTGGGTAGTTGTGGATTGTAAGAATACTTGTGTTGAGGTTTGTGATTCCCGTAGCATGCACGTATGGTGAACCTTTATGTAACGAAGTTGGAGCATGAGGTATTTGTTGATTGTCTTCTTTATGAGTGGCGGTCGGGGACGAGCGATGGTCTTTTCCTACCAATCTATCCCCCTAGGAGCATGCATAGTGGTACTTTGCTTCGAGGGCTAATAAACTTTTGCAATAAGTATATGAGTTCTTTATGACTAATGTGAGTCCATGGATTATACGCACTCTCACCCTTCCATCATTGCTAGCCTCTTTGATACCGTGCATTTCCCTTTCTCACATTGAGAGTTGGTGCAAAACTTCGCCGGTGCATCCAAACCCCGTGATATGATACGCTCTTTCACACATAAACCTCCTTATATCCTCCTCAAAACAGCCACCATACCTACCTATTATGGCATTTCCATAGCCATTCCGAGATATATTGCCATGCAACTTCCATCATCATCATATACATGACTTGAGCATTTATTTTCATATTGCTTTGCATGATCGTAAGATAGCTAGCATGATGTTTTCATGGCTTGTCCGTTTTTTGATGTCATTGCTACGCTAGATCATTGCACATCCCGGTACACCGCCAAAGTCATATCTTTGTTCTAGTATCGAGTTGTAATATTGAGTTGTAAGTAAATAAAAGTGTGATGATCATCATTATTAGAGCATTGCCCCATCAAAAAAAAGAGGCCAAAGAAGCCTAAATAAAAAAGGGGGGCCAAAGAAGCCCGCAAAAAAAGAGAAAAAGGGGCAATGTTACTATCCTTTTACCACACTTGTGCTTCAAAGTAGCACCATGTTCTTCATATATAGAGAGTCTCTTGAGTTATAACTTTCATATACTAGTGGGAATTTTCATTATAGAACTTGGCTTGTATATTCCAACGATGGGCTTCCTCAAATGCCCTAGGTCTTCGTGAGCAAGCAAGTTGGATGCACACCCACTTAGTTTCAGTTTGAGCTTTCATATACTTATAGCTCTAGTGCATCCGTTGCATGGCAATCCCTACTCCTCACATTGACATCAATTGATGGGCATATCCATAGCCCGTTGATTAGCCGCGTCGATGTGAGACTTTCTCATTTTTTGTCTTCTCCACATAACCCCCATCATCATATTCTATTCCACCCATAGTGCTATATCCATGGCTTGCGCTCATGTATTGCGTGAGGGTTGAAAATGCTGAAGCGCGTTAAAAAGTATGAACCAATTGCTCGGCTTGTCATCGGGGTTGTGCATGATGTGAATATTTTGTGTGGTGAAGATGGAGCATAGCCAGACTATATGATTTTGTAGGGATAACCTTCTTTGGCCTTGTTATTTTGAAAAGACATGATTGCTTTATTAGTAAGCTTGAAGTATTATTGTCTTTATGTCAAATGATAGATTATTGCCTTGAATCACTTGTGTCTTAATATTCATGCCATGATTAGACATATGATCAAAATTATGCTAGGTAGCATTCCACATCAAAAATTATCTTTTTTATCATTTACCTACTCGAGGACGAGCAGGAATTAAGCTTGGGGATGCTTTGATACGTCTCCAACGTATCTATAATTTTTGATTGCTCCATGCTATATTATCTATTGTTTTGGACAATATTGGGCTTTATTATCCACTTTTATATTATTTTTGGGACTAACCTATTAACCGGAGGCCCAGCCCAGAATTGTTGTTTTTTGCCTATTTCAGTGTTTCGAAGAAAAGGAATATCAAACGGAGTCGAAATGGAATGAAATCAACTGGAGAAGTTATTTTTGGAAAGAAAGCTACCGGAAAAGCTTGGAGTGCACGTCAGGAAAGAAGGGAGGTGTCCACGAGGGTGGGGGCGCGCCCCTGCCTCGTGGGCCTCCCGAAGCTCCACCGACGTACTTCTTTCACCCATATATACCCACGTACCCTAAAACTTCCGAAGACGAGAATAGACCGGGAGTTCCGCCGCCGCAAGCCTCTGTAGCCACCAAAATTCAATCGGGACCCTGTTCTGGCACCCTGCCGAAGGGGGAACCCTCACCGGTGGCCATCTTCATCATCCCGGCGCTCTCCATGACGAGGAGGGGTAGTTCACCCTCGGGGTTGAGGGTATGTACCAGTAGCTATGTGTTTGATCTCTCTCTCTCTCTCTCTCTCTCTCTCTCTCTCTCTCGTGTTCTTGATTTGGCACGATCTTGATGTATCGTGAGCTTTGCTATTATAGTTGGATCTTATGTTGCTTTTCCCCCTCTACTCTCTTGTAATGGATTGAGTTTTCCCTTTGAAGTAATCTTATCGGATTGAGTCTTTAATGATTTGAGAACACTTGATGTATGTCTTGTCGTGCGTATCTGTGGTGACAATGGGATATCACGTGATTCACTTGATGTATGTTTTGGTGATCAACTTGCGGGTTCCGCCCATGAACCTATGCATAGGGGTTGGCACACGTTTTCGTCGTGATTCTCCGGTAGAAATTTTGGGGCACTCTTTGAGGTTCTATGTGTTGGTTGAATAGATGAATCTGAGATTGTGTGACGCATATCGTATAATCGTACCCACGGATATTTGAGGTGACATTGGAGTATCTAGGTTACATTAGGGTTTTTTTATCTGTGTCTTAAGGTGTTATTATAGTACGAACTCTAGGGTTGTTTGTGACACTTATAGGAATAGCCCAACGGATTGATTGGTAAGAATAAGTTTGAGGTGGTGACCCTACCATAATCTCTTCGTTTGTTCTCCTCTATTAGTTACTTTGGAGTGACTCTTTGTTGCATGTTGAGGGATAGTTTTATGATCCAATTATGTTATTATTGTTGAGAGAACTTGCACTAGTGAAAGTATGAACCCTAGGCCTTGTTTCCTAGCATTGCAATGCTATTTACGCTCACTCTTATCATTAGTTACCTTGCTGTTTTTATATTTTCATATTACAAAAACCTATATCTACCGTCCATATTGCACTTGTATCACCATCTCTTCGCCGAACTAGTGCACCTATACAATTTACCATTGTATTGGGTGTGTTGGGGACACAAGAGACTCTTTGTTATTTGGTTGCAGGGTTGCTTGAGAGAGACCATCTTCATCCTACGCCTTCCACGGATTGATAAACCTTAGGTCATCCACTTGAGGGAAATTTGCTACTGTCCTACAAATCTCTGCACTTGGAGGCCCAACAACGTCTACAAGAAGAAGGTTGCGTAGTAGACATCATGTACCTCCTACTGGATTGATACATTGGTTCTCAAACTAAGAGAAATACTTATCTGTACTTTTCCGCATCATCCTTTCCTCTTCAAGGGAAAAACCAACGCAAGCTCAAGAAGTAGCAAGGATTCACAAAAAGTAGCTACTATCTCAGTGTCAAGTCCATATTTACTACTAAACTTATGAAAAGTATTGGTTTCCATAAAAGATTTAACAAAATCAAACTCAATATTTATACTTGACTCTTTTCCTTTGTCGATTTCCCAATCTTCAGAGTTGCGTTTAACTATTTCCAAAAGATTCCACTTGAATTCAATTGTTTTCTTCATAAAACAACTACTAGAAGAAGAATTGAGCATGGATTGATCATTATCAGAAAGTCGGGCATAGAAATTCTAAATAATTATTTCTCTTGAGAGCTCATGATTGGGGCATATGTACATCATGTACTTAAGCCTCCCCCAAGCTTGAGCGATACTTTCTCCATCACGAGGCCAAAAATTATATGTATAATTCTGATCACGATGAACCAAATGCATATGATAAAACTTTTGATGAAATTCCCATGTTCCGGTATCATCCAATAGCCCATACCATGTCAATCCCTTTCCCTCCAAAGATAAAGGGAATACCTTCTTCTTAATTCCATCCTCAAAGAAACCTGCAAGGTTAAACAATCCACAAATTTCATCTATATATATCAAGTGCATATCAGGATGCACCGTTCCATCTCCTGCATAAGGATTAGCTAGCAGTTCCTCTAACATACCCGAGGGAATCTCATAATAAATATTTTCAGTAAGTTCAGTAGGTTGAGGAGAAACTCTTATTGCTTCTGGTCGAGGTGAAGATACCACGAACAAGCCCGTCAAAGGACTGTTTTCCATAGTGACAAGTGATAGTAAATTTCAGCATGTAATATGAATGTTTCCTTACCAAATTCCACTCACCAAAGGCGCTTCACTTCCCGGCAACGGCGCCAGAAAAGAGTCTTGTTGACCCATAAGTATAGGGGATCAATCGTAGTCCTTTTGATAATTAAGAGTGTCAAACCCAACGAGGAGCAGAAGGAAATGACAAGCGGTTTTCGGCAAGGTATTTTCTGCAAGCACTGAAATTATTGGTAACAGATAGTTTGATAGCAAGATATTTTTTTAACGAGCAACAAGTAGCAATAGTAACAAAGGTGTAGCAAGGTATACCATTCTTTTTTATAGCAAATGACAGGCCGGAACTTTCTCTTATAGTCAGCAAAGCATTCTTGAGGACACATGGGAATTCATCTAGTCACTTTCATCATGTTTATTTGATCCGCATTCGGTACTTTGACAATTTGATATGTGGGTGTACCGGTGCTTGGGTGATGTTCTTACTTGAACAAGCCTCCCACTTATGATTACCCCCTCTCACAAGCATCCGCAATCACGAAAGAAGAATTAAGATAAATCTATTCATAGAATGAGACATATGGATCCAAATCAGCCCCTTGTGGAATAAGGCATAAACTAGGGTTTAAGATTCTGCCACTCTAGAAACCCATCATCTACTTATTACTCCACAATGCATTCCCTTAGGCCCAAGTATGGGGAAGTGTCATGTAGTAGACATTCACATGACACCACTAAAGGAAGCAACAACATACATATCATCAAAATATCGAACGAATACCAAATTCACGTGATTACTTATAACAAGACTTCTCCCATGTCCTCAAGAACAAAAGTAACTACTCATAAATCATATTCATGTTCAAGATCAGAGGGGTATCGAATATCTTTAAGGATCTGAACATATAATCTCCCGCCAAATAAACCAACTAGCATCAACTACAAGATGTAATCAACTAGAAACCCACAGGTACCAATCTGAGGTTTTGAGACAAAGATTGAAAACAAGAGATGAACTGGAGTTTGAGATGAGATGGTGCTGGTGAAGATGTTGATGAAGATCGGTACTCCCACGATGAGAGGATCGTTGGTGATGTCGATGAATTTGATTTCCCCCTCCCGGAGGAAGTACCCCCGGTGGAATCGGTCCACCGGAGAGCAAAAGTGCTCCTGCCCAGGTTCCGCCTCGCGACGGTGGTGCTTCGTCCTGAAAGTCCTCCCTCTATTTTTTCTAGATCAAAACCCTTCATATAGCAAAAGATTGGGGCCGGAGGCCTGCTAGGGGCCCCACAAGGCATTAGGGTGTGCGGGGGGGGGGGGTGTTCGCGCCCTGTTGCCTTGTGGGTAATTGGTGGGCATCCTATGGTACTTCTTTGCTCCATTATTTTTTATATATCCCATAAAAATTCTCCGTAAAATTTTAGGTCATTTTGAGCTATGTAGAATAGGTATCTCTGATGTACCTTTTCCAGGTCCAGAATTTCGGCTGCTGGCAATCTCTCTCTTCATGTAAATATTGCAAATTAAGATAAAAAGGTATTATAATTGCATGAAAAGTGTTATAACGATAAAAAACATTATAAATATCAGTAGGAAAACATGATACAAAATGGGCATATCAAACACCATCGTCACTAATTAAAATAATAATGATGACTCATGGATACCTAACTTTTGCCAACCACGAGCAACTAGAGAAGTCAGGTCTAAGGAACCTTCGGCCCCACCACCTTAAGTAAAGTGCAGGGGGCTCTAGACCCCCCCCCCCCTTGTGACACCAATCCAATCTTCTTGTGCAATCGTTACGTCGAAGTACATGTAGCACATATATTTTGATAAGTATCATATTTTTCCGACAACCAATTCAATCGTGTTTGCTTACTTTTAATCCCACCTCATTTCCCCCTAGGGCCTCTGAATCAATATGAACGATCCTCCTAGTCATGCCATGAACTTGACAGTATGTCACAAAAATGTAGCCGAACTAGGTACCTTTAGTTGGCATCAACATTAAACTGCCAGGTCATGTTATTTTATGTAATCAACTGCAATGATGTGGTTCACACATTGGCAAGGGTATTGATTGTCTTGGTAATTCAAAAGACCGGTGTAGGTGACTTCTTCAATAAATTTGAAATTCAACAAAATAATTTTGTCACTAACCCAAGTTTGCTAGAGGGTATCATTACTAGTAGTCACCTTTGGTCCACCCACATTGACTATGTATATTGTATATAATGTTGGCCCTGACAGACCACATGAACCAAGAATAATGGTCAAGGCATTTGTCATATTAGAAGGGACCAATATGGCTTGACACATGAAAGGATCGATGTTGTCGACTAGATGGGGTGGGGATGAATAGAAAACTACACATTTTAATCTTAATTACCAATTTTAGGGACTTGTTGATAAAGTAGGTTCTCTATATATGCAACTAGATGAACATAGCTTATATGGCAAGAAAGCTCAAAGAAAAGTATGTTGGTTAACAATCTAATTAGCAAGCCAACAAGCATACAAATTAATGTAAAGGTGGGGGAAAGGATTAACCACAAGTGAGTCGGTGACGCGGTTTTTATCCTGAAGTTCACACTTCCCTGGGGAAGTGCTACTCTTCATTGGAGCGATGCCAAAGACAAGGCTCTGAAACATCACTGAAGGCTTGTCGTATTTCCCCCGAGTCACACCCAATGGATGAGGCTTGAATCACTCGGGGTTGGTCTTGAAGGTGACCACCACACCTTTACAAACTTCTCTAGTGCACACCACAAGCAAGGAAGCTTCCAGAGGAACATCTAACCTCCTAGGAGCCCAAGCTCCAAGAGTAATAAATCTTCAATGAAATCAAAAGGTAACTCAAATAGCTTTGGTCGAAGTGTAGATTAAGTGATCCTCTCTCTTTTTCACTCATAAGTGAAGTGATTGAGTGAATATGGAGCTTTTGAGCTTTAAAAAATCAAGTAGGAGAGAGAAAGATCTCACCCCGAGTTGGGTGCTGAGGATACCCCTTAGGGAATAAGAAATGGGTCTTATATAGCCCGCTAAAAATCAACCCTTTGGGGTGTCCAGAACACCTTCCGGAGGTAGCTTCGGAACTTTCGGAGTGACATCGCGGACAACCTGGATTCCAACACTACTTTCGGAGGAACATTCGGAGAAAAATAGAGAGCCAAACAACCCTTGACCAACTCCGGAACATACTCCGAAGTAGGTGTCGGATGCCGAACGATCCGGAGGTTCCGGAGGGAACTTGTGGAAGGTGTAAAGAAGCGAGGAAATGGGTTTTTGACATGGTTAAGAAATTGGCTTAAAGGGGGTGTATGGTGAATATAGGAAATATTTAGAATGGCTATCTTGGTGGCATGGGGTGTGTATAAAATGTACCAAGATGAGTTCCACCATAGATCCAAGGAGAGACCCCTCTTAATAGTGTGACTTTCTTGTGTGTAAGTCTCACTAGCACCTTTGGAATTGCCTTTGCCATTGGTCTTACCCTTTTTCTTAAAGTTGGTTGTTTTATTCACCATCATTGGTGTTCTTCCGGATTTGACTCTGAGCAGTTTTGAGTATAGTGAACACTTTGCCCATAGTCTCCTTTCCGATATCTCCTATCTTTCGATCATCTCACAATCTAGTGAAGTTTGTATATATCTAATATCTTTCAGCTTCTGCTTGCTTCTGAAAAGAAAATTTCAACTCCTTGATCATGTCATAGGCTTTGGATCATGTTGCCTAGGCCCTTAAATTGAACAACACGCATTACACACACCACATAAAATCAATCATAGAACTAGTTTCACAAATAATGACATACATAATAGAAACAAATGAATCTCACCAATCCCGGACTTCTCCCACGCCTATGAGGGATTACTTACTCATGAGAGAGGAATAACCAACAAACACAAATATCAAATAGGGGAAAAAGATATTGCTTATGTTGCAAATTACCGCACTAAGATGAAGGATCAATCTGATCTCAATCTCCGATAAAGTCTGAATTGAGTTACAAACCCTAGACCTACAAGTTGGAATTACTCGCTCTATGGTGATGATGTAGGTGAATGAAGGGGTGTGATGTGGAGAAAGCTGGAATTAATAGATCTAAAATGAAGTTCTCCGCTCCCAAATCTCTTCTTCAATGTTCTGATGGCGATGGCGGCGTCTTCTTCTCTTTTTATCTTCTGCCTCTCTTTAAAAAAGTTGTTTGTACATATAAGAGGGAGGTGGCAGCGACGGGTACAAGCGTTGGTACGAGAAACAACGAGCTGCCACCTCCGATGTGTGCTGTTGTTGCTGCTGCTCGCCGCCGTTGATGTGTGCTGCTCGCTGCCGCCGGTGTGTGTTACTGCTACTGCTCGCCGCAGCTCCGCCGCCGGCGCGTGTTACTACTGCTCGTCGCGGCTGCATGCTGCTATTGTTGTTGCTCCGCCGCCGATGCGTGCTGCGACTGTTGCTGCTCGCCGCTGCTCCGCCGCCGGTGCGTGCAGCTACTGTTGCTGCTCCGCCGCCGGTGTGTGCTGCTGCTCCTCCTAGTTGCGTGCCTCTACTGCTGCTGCTCACCGCCGGCGTGGTCACCATGGTTGCCACTCGCCGCGGAGGTGCATAACAAGTGTTCGACGAGATGTACGAGCCAAATTTAAGTTTACTTCGCAGTATATAGGGGATCGGCTAGGTCCGGCCAAAATTTACTGGAGTAAATATCCAAAACAATAAGGTACGCGCAATGGGCGCTCCCTCGCGTACCGGCAATTTTTACTGCAGTGATTGCCATAGAACACTCGCACCCCGCATACATCACAACACCCAACGTCCCTCTTTTTCTTTCTCCTCCCAGCCCTCTTTTTCTCCTCGCCAGCTAGGGTTATCGCTGCTGCCGTTGGCGCCGCCACCGCCGCCTTCAGCCCCATCCCAGCTCGTGGCCTCGGTCGATTTTCTTTGCGTCTCCAACCGTCCCAAATCTCAACCCCATCGTCGTCTCCAACCGTCCCAAATCTCAACCCCATCGTCGTCTCCAACCGTCCCAAATCTCAACCCCATCGTCGTCTCCAACCGTCCCAAATCTTACTCTACTAAGGGCAGCTACAATGCCCAACACTTGAATAGGCGCTTAGGAAAAGGATTTTGGGCTAAGCGTTTGTGCAGTCTGCCCCTGCAACGCAAGTGGCAAAGAACAGGCGCTACACAAGTTGGAAAATGAACAGAAATAGGAGCCAAAAGGTTGGGTCGCCCAACTCCTGAGTTTGCGGCGACGCTAACAAATTAGCGGGATTTGTGTGGGAATAAGACCTAGCGGACAGGATTTTCACCCTGGCGGCCCGTCTTAGTGCTCGTGTTGTAGATGCTCTAAGGTTTACTTCAAAGTTTACTCCTCTATTTTTTATGGGTTCTGTTAGAGATGCCTTTACAAATAGCAAAAGTGAATTCTTGATATCATGGTGTTGTAGAAGCCGGATGACGGTTCCACGCAAAAAAAAAGCCGAATGACGGATGTAATTGGTATATCATTGTTATTAGTTATTGAAATATTTTCTTAATTGAAAAAAAGTCTACCTTCCAAATACAGCCGTTGTCCCATCGATACAATGCAACACGAGCCACTTGCAATTTTTGAGGCCAAAAGGCATCGCGGAAAATCCCATTTCTGTTTTACTCCAAAGCCCCAGAGAGGTATTCTAGTGCTACAGGCGAAACGGCGAAATAAATTGAATGGGAGCCGTCAGTTACTAATTGCTAGAGACAATTCTCAAAACGTGATGGGAGGCGGAGACAGGAACGAGGTGGATAAAACGGGAGCAGCTGTGTTGTGTGGTAGTGAGCTCCTCCGAGTCCTGCCAAGAAGGATAGAGCTGACGCTGAAACACTTGTCCTCGTTTAGCAGCACATAAACTCCCCTCTGTCCTTTGCATCTCCTTCCCTTTCCAACCAAATAAATTTCCAATGGTCTGCGTCGCTGTGAGCCTACAAATTTGTCTGGTGAGGATATACGAGCAGCTTGTATAGACTTCTTGTTAGGTTGCGTCATTTGGAGCACAATGGAGGCTGCCATGGATGGTGGATCAGTGAGAGCCACAATGAGCATCTTCGGCGAGAGCATCAGTGGAAGAAAGGCAGACAAGAACAGAGCTCAAGAGGTACTCTTTCAATTCCGAAATTCATGGACGACTTGCCATATCTTCCATGTTTCTTGGAGTACTGTTTAACTGTACTACTAAGTTCATATCTGCCTTGTTGTATGCAGAACCTGTCCTCTGAAATGAAACAACGAGCAAAATCTGACATGGACAAGCTGAACGAGCGGAAGGCGTCAGTGGATAACGAGCGAGCCGGCGCCGAGTCGGAGCTATCGAGAGCACGAGCCATGGCCAAGGAGCTGGAGCGCCAAATCGACCAGACCAAGGCCAAGGCGACGTCCCAGAGGTCGGGGCTGCAAGCAACGTGGACACGGAAGGATGGCGCCGAGGAGGCATCGGACGCCCAGTACGCGGAGGTGTTGCAAGAGCTGGACCGCGTCAAGAGGGAGCTCCGCAAGCTGAAGCTGGAGGTGAAGTCCGCGGCGGAGGCCAAGGCGAAGGCCGAGAGCGACGTCGTGGCAACGGTCTGCAAGATCCAGTCCAACCTGCAGGCCGCCGACGAGATGAAGCGGCGCGTGGACGAGGCCAACGAGGAGCACGTCCTGGTGGAGCTCGCGCGCATCGAGGCCGAGCGGGAGCGCCGCGAGCTGGAGGCCCAGCACGTCGCCGAGGCAGAGCGGTTCGCCAGGGAGATCGAGGCCGCGAGGGCCAAAGTGAAGGAGGCGCGCAGGGAGGCGAGCCGCGCGAGGGAGCTGGAGGCGAAGCTGGAAGCCACGAACGCCGACGTGGAGGTCCTGCAGGGCGAGATGGAACTGGTGCGCGCCATGGGGAAGAACCACGTCCCGAACGATGGGGCGGCGGAGGATACCGCGAGACAGAAGAAAGGAGAGGCGCAGGACAGGGCGTTGCTGCAGGCCGCGGAGGCCGAGCTGTCCATGGCGAAGAACGAGCTGGAGAGCATCAAGGCGGGGGCGTTCCAGTTCATGACCTCCATGGACCGCACCCGGACCGAGATCATGGGAGTCGTCCAGGAGATCGACCGGCTCAAGGCGCAGGAGAAGAACGCGGACGCGCAGGTGCAGCAGCTCAACGCGAAGCTCCTCAAGGCGAGGGCCCAGATGGAGGCCGTCACGGCCGCCGACGAGAGGTCCAAGGCCATCGTGTCGAACCTCACGGCGGCGATGCAGCAGCTGCATGCCGAGACCGAGGCGGCGAGCAAGGAGGAGGAGCTGACCATGCTGGAGAAACGGTGCGTGCTAGCAGAGGCCGACAACGTCGCCGCGGAGATGGCCACGGCCGAGGAGCGGATCAGGCAGTCGGTGAAGGAGCTGGAGGCGGCGAAGGCGTCCGAGGCGTCGGCAATGAAGAAGCTCAAGGCCGCCGTGGAGAGCACGATGCAGGCCAGGTCGGCGGCGGCGCCACGGCGGCAGGGGACCATAACCGTCTCGCGGTTCGAGTACGAGTACCTGAGCGGGCGGGCGGCGCTGGTCCGGGTGGTGGCCGACAAGAAGGTGGCCGCGGCGCAGGCGTGGGTGCAGGCGCTCAAGGCCAGCGAGAAGGAGGTGGCGATGCGGGCCGAGGCGGCGGAGCGGGAGATGAGGGAGATGGGACCCAGGGAGGCGCAGGCGGCGTCGGAGGCGGAGAAGACAGCGGGCGAGCAGAAGGCGCTGGAGCAGGAGCTGTACGACCTGAACGCGACGGCGGAGAGTGTGGGCCTGCAGTGCGCGTACCCGCGGCGGAGGTCGAGCAGGGTGTCGGCGACGTCGAAGAGGTCCAAGGGGCGGCGGTCGTCGGTGTCCGCGGCGAACTGGAACCCCAAGTCGCCGTCGTTCACCATCAAGAGGAAGAAGAAGATGATGCCCAGCCTCCTGAAGCTCATCAAGGAGAAGAGAGGCGGCAGCGACAAGAGCACCAACTGAAGCGCTGCTTCGCGTGCGGCTGCTCTGCTTCGAGAGCAGAGTGCGTGCATGGCTTTGAATCCGTTTCCTGCGGTGTCGGCCCGTGATATGCTGCGCGGTCTGGTCCTCTTTTGATCCCCCGTTCTATGTCTCTTTTTAGTTCCCATTTTAGGTTTGTCTTACATTTAAAAAAACTAAAGTTTTATCAAGTTTATAGAAAAAACATCAACATTCACAATATCAAATCAATAGGTCTACCAAGTAGGTGTTGTCATGTATCGTCTGCGTGAAAAGCAAAGACTTTATCTGTTTCATGCACTAGTGATCGTGTATGTGCACTCACGTCTAGTTTGACAATAATATTATTTTCAAAATTAACTGCAATTGATGTTGAATCCGAGATTAATTGTGTTTAATACAATTAATTTTATTTTCAAATTACGATCAATGTACTCCTAATTAACATGTTTCTAATTTATTGATGATGTGATGGCTACAAATTGGAGCAGCATGAGACATTCGATATAGATGATTGAATGGCTCAAATCAATTGAATTCACCAAACTAATGTTTTTACAAGTAATAATACTTCCTCTATTTCATAATGTAGTGCATATAGACTTTTTAAAAGGTCAAATCTACAAACTTTGATCGGGTTTATAGAGAAAACGATTTATATCTATAATACTAAATATATAACATATGAGGCTACAACTTATGATGAATCTAGTTATATATGAGCATTTTAGATGTTAATATTTTTATCCACAAACTTGGTCAAAGTTTGTAAGTTTTGACTTTTTAAAAAGTATTTTTACGCATTGAGGGGCATGCCCCGATTTCATTCCATTAAATGAAAGAAAACCGGTAAACAAAGTCTTTAAATATTCGAAAGGATCCTGCTGCCGGAGCACAAAGCAACATGCTCAGGCATCAGCTAACTTCTCATCTGCAAAGAGAGGGAAACCATGCAAGGGCCCTGCAATTTGCGGCAAAAAACGAGAAAAGGCATCCCCAGCAGCCTGTCCCGGCTAAAGCAAGCTCCAAATAAATGCAAAAACTAAAAATTACCCTACTCCAAGCCTTCACGTCATCGGCGCCCAGCCTCTACTCTTGTTGAGAAAACCATTCGCCACCTCAATTAGCAGCGCCGCCACCTCCCGCGGGATCGGTTGCTTTCCTCTTCTCTATGGGCCCGCCCAATAGGAGATCCAGTAAGCAACTTGATAGAACAAAACACTAGGATCATGCGGGTAAATATGATTAAAAGTAGCAGAGGTTCTGGCTTTCCACAAAGTCCAGAAAACTGATGCAATGCCCACAGCTATCACCTGCCTTTGATGTTTAGGAAAGCTCTCTATCCAGCCACTAAATACATCTATTCTGCAAGGTATATCGGCTAGTCCAGTCACACTCCCTACAACACCCCATGCAAAATTTAGCAACCACACAAGTACAAAATAGATGTTCTACCGTTTCATTATGATCACAAAAGCCACAGCTTACATCTTTCCCTTCCCAGTTTCGTTTGGCCAAATTATCTCTAGTCAGTAAACTAATTTTGAAGACTTACCAAAGAAACACCTTAATCTTCAAAGGGATTTTAACATACCACAACTTTCTATGAGGCCAAGGAACCTGATTAGTTTTTAAACTAAGTATAAGGAACGAACAATAAATTTACCAGCTTTATCTAACAGCCAAGAACACCTATCCTCTTGTTTTGTTAGCACAACATTCCTACAAATTTCTTTTAACTCATGCCACATATCAACCGTGTCTCCCCAAAGGATCCTTCTAAATATAATATTACTCATGCCTTCGGAAAGAGCCTTCGCAACAGTAAAGTCAACACTAAAAGTGAGCAAATACAACCCAGGAAATTGCAAACTCAAAAGCAAATCCTCTAACCAAACATCATTCCAAAACAAAGTCCTTTCCTCATTGCTCACCATCTTCCTACTATACTGCAAAAAA
The DNA here is from genome assembly GCA_032464435.1 of Aegilops umbellulata. NCBI lineage: Eukaryota > Viridiplantae > Streptophyta > Magnoliopsida > Poales > Poaceae > Aegilops > Aegilops umbellulata. The sequence goes on along the minus strand of CP136056.1, from coordinate 326,046,050 downwards.
TAGGTTTACCTTTCATAATCACCTGCCAAAAATGAGACTGACCAGGTTTACTACTACTATTCCTAAGAGTGCACTTTCTTAGATATTTATTCCTCCCTAGGTCCTGCCACACTCCCTTCTCAATTTCCAATTTCCATAACCATTTACAAAGTAAACAAGTGTTCATTATATATAAGTCCTACACCCCAAACCTCCCATATCTTTTGGTCTACAGACATCTTGTCACTTAAATAGATGATACTTTTTAGCATTATCCTATTCCTGCTACAACATCCTTTTCATAAAGAAAATCACCTTTTTACCAGGGCCTTTGGGAAGTTCAAAAAGAGAAATCATATATGAAGGAATATTGCTTAGACTAGAGGTGATCAGAATAAGCCTCCCACCATAGGGTCTACTTCTACCTTTCCAAATACTAAGTTTATTTTCCATTTTCTCCTCCGGCTAGCTCCAATCATTATACAGCCTCGTGGACTCATGGTATTTGCACAACACCTAGAACGAAGCACCTGCAGCGGTGCTACACCTCTGTTCGACATCATAAACCTGCACAAGATCACAATGACATAATTCTTAATTCAGATTTTTGTATGCAAGGGAGTCATGGTCTCATGGGTAACAATATAAATATAGCAGGAGTCTCAAGAACAGAAGAAGAGAAGAAAATACCACTATGTCCCCTTGATTCAGTTGAGCCGCTTCACTTAAATCTTCAGTATCATCTTGCGGGTCACCATGGCCATCTCATGGTACTTGGCGACCACTGCACAGCGAGTTAACTAAGAAGGTGGGATATTCAGATGAAATCACAGAAAAGGAAGTAACATGGCCTCTGATGGTGATTGAAGTGCATCCTTCCGCACATAACTAATCCGCTTCCCACTTACATCACCGTTTCCAGTAAAGTTGCATTGCGTATGAATAATTGAATATTCAAATAAAATCATCTCATTGGAGGTGTAAAAGGAAGAGGGGTGCTCTCTACTTACCTCTTCCACAGTCTGCATCGTCTCCGTGCTCCTCCGTTCCCTCCCTTCCTCTCGGTTAGCGCAAGGAACTGGAATGGGATGGGTGGCAACCGCTTCTGTAGAGCCAAATTCGCACTGCCGTGCGGCGTGCCGTGCGGTTCGAGAGGCGGCGTACTGGACGTGCGACATGCGGTGCCGGTAGCGTGGGGTGGAGGCTGGTTCGATGGTGGGCAGACGGGGATGGAGCGCAACGTGCGGGGAGGGAGGTTGGAGAGTTGGGCGTCGGAGTGTGCGGCGACTGGAGGTTGCGGGAGATGCATTTGGGGTGGGTCGTGGGCAGCTACTCGAAAATTTGTTTTGCGCAGCATGCTGGCGGTTGCTAAACACATGTTTTGGATCAAACACGTTTCAGTGAGCATATCCAGACCGTACAGAAATCGGTAGATGGATAGGATGTTGCATTGGATCTCCGCACTTCCTACTTTTATAGGGGTAGTAGATAGATTATTCAATACTTTAGTGAAAATCTTAAAGCTTACATTAAGAAGACAAATTGGCATATATTGTTAAAGAGTCTCAACATCCCCACATTGGAGTAAATGCTAAGACCATAGTTAAATCTGGCTAAATCTAAATTTCCTTCTTAAAATCACCGAATAGGTCCAACAAATAAGGTCCCATGATGTGACAATGCTTCTAGTAAAACTCCATAGGCAAACCATCAGGTCCTGGTGTCTTACTATGTTTCATCTCAAAACAGCAGTTTTAATTTCATCTAAAGTGAAAGCTCTATCCCACTTTGTTCTATCTACCTCATCTCATAATGTTGGCATGTCAATATCAAGAGAAATATCTAGCATATGAGTGGCGGGACCAAAACAAATTATTATTAAAAGAATTAGCATAAAGAAGGTCTTTATCCCTTGAATAGTTTCATCGTTATCAGTATTAAGAGAAATAATTATGTTCTTCCTCTTCCTACTACTAGCCTTAGAAATAAAGTAAGAAGTTAAAGCATCTCCTTCCAACAACTAATTCTTCTTAGATGTCTGCAGCCATTTGATCTCTTCCTCTTTATTAATCTTATTTAAAACCTCCTTAAAGCTTTTCCTTTCCAGATATTTATCTCTAGTTAAGCCAAAAACATCACTATCCCTATCTATTTCATCTATCTTACTAGTAAGGAAAACTTTCTGTTTTTTATACAACCATACATAATTCGGATTCCATTCTTTAAGTTTTCTTCTAAGGATTCTTCTTCTAGTGTGCCATTTGTCCTTATGTGTTTTCCCAGGATAAACATCACACTAAATACTCCTCGTTGCAGCATCCAAATCCTCTCTAAGGAACCAACACAACTCAAACTTAAAAGGTTTAACAATCTTGGGCAAATTCAAACCAAAAACCATCAACAAGGGAGCATGATCAAATAGTATTCTAGGCAAGGTCTAAGAAACATCAAAGGAAAGATAGTTTCAAAAGATAGAGACATAAGAACTCTATCCAACTTTTCAAAAACTATATATGCGCTACATTCTAGAACGGTGGAGTAGTATAATAGATGATTATATTGTGGCACTTTGGGGGGGGGGGGTCTGCATACCATATGCATGTAAGTCTTTTCGTGCTATCACTTTCATGAGATTTTTCTCCTTATAGAAAGAGCACATATGTACTTGCAAGATCTCGAGTTTATGTTGACACCATCGTATAAATCACAAACCTAATCCAGTTAATGATATGTCTTCACCGGTGAGTTCATCCCAACGAGGACTTCAAAACAAGATTTCATGTTGTCATATTTTGATGAATTTATTCGCCGCCACTAGTTGCTAGATTTTGTCAATATAATTATTATGTTAGTGAAAGTGCTAGTTATCAACTAGAGGGGGGTGAATAGGCGATTTTTATGAAAGTCTTCAAAACATGGAAGTTTCGAAGACAAACGATAGAAAAGATCCTATTGATATGCAGCGGAAGATAAACTACACTAGGCAAACCATAGTCAAGTATGCAATGAAGTAAAAGCTCGAAGACTAATAGCAGCTAGGTAGTAAGGATCAGGATGGAAGATGGTATGAAGCCAAACAACGATAGTAGTCAAGTAATGAAGTCAAACAGATATAGCAATCAGGCAATGACTTCACGAAGACAAACTGTAAGTAATGAGAGGGAGAGGATAGAACCAGTCACTTGTTGAGGACACATGATTTGTTGGACCAGTTCCAGTTGCTGTGACAACTGTACGTCTGGTTAGGGAGGCTGAGATTCAACTCAGAAGACAGCGTCTTCACCTTATTCCCCTTGAGCTAAGGACACCCAGTCCTCGCCCAATTACTCTGCTAAGTCTTCAAGGTAGACTTCCAAACCTTCACAGACTTCGTTCACCGGCGATCCACAATGACTCTTGGATGCTCAGAACGCGATGCCTAACCGGCTGGAGGATTCATAGTCCTCAAGTGTAATAAGTCTTCAGGTCATGCAGACAAAAAGACTTCAGTGATGCCTAACACTCTTTGGCTCTGGGTGTTTGGGCTTTGTCCTCGCAAGGATTTCTCTCTCTCAAAAGCTTCGAGGTGGGTTGCTCTCAAAACGACAAAAGCCGTGCACTAACTCTGAGCAGCCACCAATTTATGGTGTAGGGGATGGGCTATTTATAGCCACTAGGCAACCCGACCTGATTTGTCCGAAATGACCCTGGGTCACTGAGGAACTGACACGTGTTCCAATGGTCAGATTTCAAACACACACGGCAACTTTACTTGGGCTACAAGCAAAGCTGACTCGTCCAGCTCTGGATAAGATTTTCTCTCATTGCCTTCGCTCGAAGACATAGGATTTGGTTGAGCATCACTTCAGTCACTCTGACTTTGTTCAATTGGACCCCACTTAACAGTACGGTGGTTCCTATGACTCAACAAAGAAGAAAAGGAAACAACGAAACATCTAAGTCTTCGTGCTCCATAGTCTTCATGCGTTGTCTTCTCATGTCATAGATTTCAATGTGAATATCTTCACAGACCACCATAGTCTTCAATGTCTTCATACATTTTTAGGGGTCATCTCCGGTAGGTAAACCGAATCAATGAGGGACTACTACCTGTGTTATCCTGCAATTCTCACAAACACATGAGTCCCTCAACCAGGTTTGTCGTCAATACTCCAAAACCAACTAGGGGTGGCAGTAGATGCACTTACAATCTCCCCCTTTTTGGTGATTGATGACAAACTGGTTGAAGTTTTCAACGGGGATAAAGTATGTGAAATTGTGAAGGATAAAGGTATTGTCTTCATAAGTGGCAAAGGCTCCCCCTGAAGATGTGCATATGAGAATTTTGCTTTTGGAATGCAAATGCACATGGCAGGTTGTACTTGTGGAGATCCTCTTCGACTTATGATGGCAATTCATCATGCATGATTTGATGTAACGAAGATAATGACATGCATAATGAAAAATGGACGTCTGCAGAATGACCTAAGTGCGGAAGTTATCATCGCACATGCGGAATTTATCATCACATCACAGAATAGCAAATAAGTAGCAGACGACCATCGAGTTTAAGTGTTACAACTCAAAGAACCAAAAGTATCAAAAGCGAGAGTTGTAAACACTAGGCAAAATATAAAGCAACCGCCCATATGGACCCGCTTGAAGACTATCAACTCATATGCTTCTCCCCCTTTTGTCAGTAAGGACCAAAAAGGTTTGAAGACATAGAGTTTCTACTCGTTCCCATGAGGATGCGGGGTCGGTGTTGAGGTTCGGCGGTGCAGACGAATGTGGTGTAGTGTCGATTCATGCTGGAGGTGGCGAAGTAGCATCGTCTTCATCATCGATGGCACGGGCATTCACTGTTGCAGCAGAAGAGGAGAACTCAGAGTCTTCAAGAGATGGAGTGCGCCGCAGTACAGTCTTTCTGGGAGGTGTTGTGTCAAACTTGAAATGTTCAGAGAAGCCATCGTCTTGAAGATCATCTTCAGAACACATAAGCGTCAGCCCTTTCCATGTACGCCAGCAGGTTCATGGGCGACAAAGGCATTCTTGGTGGCAAGGTTGCGAATCCTATTTACGTCCACTGTCGGTGTCAAAACCGGCGGATCTCGGGTAGGGGGTCCCGAACTGTTCGTCAAGGCCGGATGGTAACAGGAGACAAGGGACACTTTGTTTTACCCAGGTTCGGGCCCTCTCGATGGAGGTAAAACCCTACTCCTGCTTGATTAATATTGATGATATGGGTAGTACAAGAGTAGATCTACCACGAGATCAAGGAGGCTAAACCCTAGAAGCTAGCCTATGGTATGATTGTTGTATGATGAAGTTGCCCCTACGGACTAGAACCCTCCGGTTTATATAGACACCGGATAGGGTTAGGGTTACACAGAGTCGGTTACAATGGTAGGAGATCTTGAATATCTGCACGCCTAGCTTGCCTTCCACGCCAAGGAAAGTTCCTCCCGGACATGGGACGAAGTCTTCAATCTTGTATTTTCATAGTCCTGGAGTCCGGCGAACATATAGTCCGGCTACCCGAACACCCCCTAATCCAGGACTCCCTCAGTAGCCCCTGAACCAGGCTTCAATGACGACGAGTCCGGCGCGCGGATTGTCTTCGGCATTGCAAGGCGGGTTCCTCCTCCAAGTCCTTCATAGAAGATTATAAAAACCAAGAATAGTGTCCGGCTCTGCAAAACAAGTTTCCACATATTGCCATAGAGAGAATAATATTAACACAAATCAAATCTGCTGACGTATTCCGCAGTGCGTCATAACACTGCGGCCAAGCTCTTTATACAAATTGTTTTCACTTTTCCACCTCAACGCGTTTTGCGAGGCGGTTTCCTTGGCACGTCTTGTCAAAGCAGAGATCGTGTGCCCCTTTTAACGGGATTCTCATCAATACGGACGTGGGTAACCCAATCGTGCCCATTAGCACGTTTTCCTTAACTAAAGGCGAGTCCCAAACGGTTACAGGGAGGGCTCTTGGTATTCGACCTCTTATAAAGAGACCAAGGCCCTGCACTTTTCTTTTACCCTCCAAACGAGTTCGCTTGTCACCTCGAGTTCCAATACCCTAGGCTCCAGATTTCAGGCGCATCGGACTTTTGACAATGTCCGGTTTCGACCTTCAAGGCCGATGGATGCCCTCCTCCGTCACGGAGGAGGACGTACTGAAGCTGAGAGAGGCTAAGTTCTTGACCGGCGAAATTCCGCATAGGCTTCCTGCTCAAGGGCAGGCTATTCCCAATCCTCAGCCTGGTGAGAGCGTGGTGTTCATATCCCACTTCCTTCGAGGGTTAGGCTTCCCAATGGATCCCTTTGTGAGGGGGCTGCTATTTTATTATGGGCTGGAATTCCATGACTTAGCTCCGTAGTCCATCCTCCATATCTCCTCATTCATCATCGTGTGTGAAGCGTTCCTCCGTGTTACTCCTCACTTCGGGTTATGGCTCAAGACTTTCAACGTGGAGCCGAAGATGATCGAGGGACGGCACACAGAGTGCGGAGGCGCTGTCATAAGCAAGAATGCCGATGCTCCATGGCCCGAGGGCTCTTTTCAAGAGGAGTCCGGCTTGTGGCAACAAGAGTGGTTCTATATCACCGCTCCAAGGGGCACCAAATGGGTGGCGCCTCCTGCCTTTCGCTCAGGTCCCCCACCACGGCTAGCGTCGTGGGTCAGCAAAGGGTTAGATTGGGGATTACCCAAGGACGTGCCTCTGTTGCAGGGCCGCATTAGGGATCTATTAAAAGGAGACCTCCACCTGGTCAAAGTGACACAGGTCATGCTGATTCGCCGAATATTGCCTGGCAAACGTCGCTCCCTTCGCCTGTGGGAGTTCAATCCAGAGGGACCACGGGCTCTCCAGCATTTCATGGGCGCAACGCCCGCGGAGATGTATAAACTGTTCTTCGGATCACAAGCAATGTATCCGGATTTGACGGAGGATGCAGGTCTAAGCTGCAATTTCCCGGATTCTCAAGTAAGTAACCCTGTACCCGGATCTGCTATCCGCATAATTATCGTAAATTTGCCCCTAAAGAGTTGTCCTTTTAAACAGGAGTGGATAGCGACAGCAAAGCTGATCAGGTGTCCGGCTCCCCTTCCTGAAACCAGGCCGGATCCCGTACTAGTCAGGATGCTGAAGATAATGCCTTCGGAGGGAAGTAAAGGGGAGGACAAGGAGACTGTGGCTTCCTCGAAGGAGGCCACTCCGAAGGGAGGAATCGACAATTCCTCTCCTAAGGGAAAGAAAAGGGCCGCCTTTGACGACCCGGAGACCATGGCCTCGAAGCGGGGGAGAAAATCCTTGTCAGAGGGTCCGACGCCGGGGAGCCCCTCGGCCGAACTACGCCCTCAAAGGACCAGCTCTCCAGCGAGCCGTAAGTAGGAAAAGATTTTCCTTTTGAGAGAAATCCTTAATTTATATCCGAGAAGTTTTAACCAAAATCTTACCTTGTAGTTCGGACCTCAGCCCTTCTCAGCAGAGCTCATCTTCGGGGGATCTTCTTCCGGAGATAATGGAGAGCGGAACGCCTCCCCCTTTCGTACCGCCTAGCGAGGCGGGCGACGCTGAGGTGTCGTCGCGAAGGGTTTCTCTGAATCCGGCAGGGGCGGAAGACAGCCATGCGGCCCCCCACGGTTCTCCGCGTACGGCCTTCGAAAGAGGCCATAGGACAAGTCCGGCATCGGCTGGTGCTCGGTCGGAGGAGCTAAAGATTCTGCTGGGGCGAGCCTCTATCTCAAAGGAGCACCGTGCATTGATGGGCACGGTGATTGAAAGAATTTCATCCGCAGAAAGCGGATTGCATGAGGCCGTCAAAAGTTTACTGACGGGTTTTGAGGTACGTTAGATAATGTACACTTGTGTCAATTGCGCATAAGTAAGGTGCGCCCTGTGTAGATAGTAGCCCCTGAGACTCTATGCGTCGTCAAAATTGACGGCGCGCAGAGGATCTTAATCCCAGGTCCTTTAAGTGGCACCTTTGTATATAGGTGGCTAATTGTCCAGAGTCAAGCCGGATTAGTGATTTTGCCGAACTGAAGCGGCAACTTGATGTGGCAGATGCCGACATCGCGCTTGTCAACAAGCGGCTTGATGATGCTCAAGGTATGTAATTCATCGGGCGGCGGCTAGTAAGAGGAGCTTTATGTCAATATCTTACCGTGTGTGTGCTTGACGCAGATGGTGCGGCCGCCATGGAGGGTCTTAGGGCCGAACTCGCCCGAGCGAAGGAACAAGCCAGAAAAAGCGATGCGGCCGCCGAACAAGCCCTTGAAGAGCTGAAAGCCGAACAGGCTGCCCATTGCCAAAGCAAGGAGGAGATGGCCGATATGGCCGTAAAGTTAAAGAATGCTACTGACCGTTGCAAGCTTCTTGAGGAAGAAGGCCGGGCAAGGCAAACGGACTTAGAGAAGGCCGTTGCTGATGCCAAGGATGCTTGCTCTGCGATGAGAGCAGCAAGGGAAGAGCTGCGTCAAGCCGGACAAATTGCGGATGGAAAGCCCTTTACGCTGCGGAGGAAATTTTGTGATCCGAAGTTTGCTCCGTTGGGCCGGATGTGGAGTGTGGAGGACACCTATCTGGATTTGGCGGCGAGTGCTGCTGATGCGACCGAGCACTTTCGAGATAAAAAAGATCACAAAGTGAAAAAGCTTTTCTGGTCGCAGTTCCTCAATCCAGAGCGTCCACTAGTAGTGGACGATCGCCTGGCTCAATGGGCCGAGCTGAATAGGTTGTCCGGACTCGCCATGAAGTACGTCATGGGTCATCTGTGGCCTGGGAGATCGGAGCCGAAGAGTTATTTCAGCTTGGTGCAGCAATTTCTTGACGTGGTGCCACGTGTCAATGCGATGAAGAGGTCAGCATGCATAGAGGGCACATGGATGGCTCTTGCCCGTGTCAAGACATACTGGGCAGATATGGAGACCACCGTTGTTGCGTCCTGGGATTCGGACAAAAGCCGAGTACCCTCCGAGCACTATTTCCAGGAAGTCCTTGAAGGCGCTCGTGTAATAGAGACGCAGTGCTCGAAGGATGCTATCTTATGATAGCATATGTAATCATAAAACAGTATTTTGATAAATTGTAGCGGCATTTTTAGACTTGTGCCTTCAAGTATTAGGAACACCTCCTGTGCGGCCATTTTAATATATATATATATATATATATAATCTGAAAGATTGCAGTCGTTGGCTTCAGCCCCCAAGCACATAGTGCGGGGGTGCGCGCAGAAGACGCCATTTCACACTTAACCCAACGTCTTGGTCCTACAAAGGAGGTGATAGCGCAGCGGGCTAGGCAACCGGACTATAATGCTTTAACACTTTCACTTAGCCATAGGAGCTTGACAGTGGGACTATTTAGGTAGCCCCTTAGTGGCGACTGCGCTTGCCCGAATTCGGGGCGCGTATGTGCCTGGCCGGGAAACGGCCCTTCGTTAAAGCGGAGGAATCCGATAAATTCCGATAAGTCATCGAGTGGTGACCAGTCTCACGCTACATCATGACAGTCAGTTTTCGGCTTTCTCTACTGAGGTGCTCGCCCGGCCGAACCGAGGCACAATCGCAGTAGTTCTCCTGGTGCTACCTTAGCCGATAGAGAGGAACGTAAGGTAGCCGAACTCAGGAGCCGGGCAACCCAACATTTGACCAAAGACATGATTCGGAGCTGATGCATATAATGCCAAAACTCGCGACGCCGAACACTGCCTAAGGTGTTCGGTCTTTTGTGAGTGCGGGCAAAACAACACTCTTTATTATTTAAAAAAGCCCCTAGTGTCCAGGTACGCGCAAAAAAACTGGCGTGGCCACATGCCAAGACGCCAGCCTCCTCCTTGGTTATAGCAAATGAAACCAGGGGATGTATAGCAGCAAGAGACAGTAAAAAAGGTTTACGCAGGGTCTTAATCTAAAAAGAATCCTTAGGACGGGTCCCTACTGCACGTCTGCGCCTGTGTCTCCGCTGTGCCGTATCCTGGATGGGCGCCGCACGACGTTCATCTATAAGAGAGAGGAACTGAATTTTAAAATGGGTCGTGCGGAACAAAAAACAAAATATAAAGTAAAAGATATAAAATTGAGCTTTATTGTCTCTGCGTATAGCCCCTAGTACGGGGGTATATGGCCTCTGAGCCTGCGTTGATGATGGACTTGTGCCGAACTCGTCTATGTCGGGTCCGTGGCCTTTAATGACCTATGTCGAAAAGTCTTTTGGCTGGTGAGGCCATTTTATTGTGCGGCTGTCTAAGCGGCCGCACAGTCTTCCGTTTGGGGGGGGGGGGTTCTAGTGCGTCCCCTTCAAAGATATGATGCCTCGTGGACCGGACATCTTAAGCGTGAGGGATGCATAGTGCGGTATTGCGTTAAAGCGAGTGAAAGCTCCGCGTCCCAGTAGCGCTTGATAGCGACTTGAAAATGGGACGACATGGAAGGTCAGCTTTTCGCGATGGAAGTTATCGGCAAAGCCGAATATAACTTCGAGTCGGAGAAAACCCATACAACGGGTGTCCGGGCCAGGTGCTACCCCTTGAAAGGAGGTTTTGCTGCGGCGGATTCTTGCTGGGTTTATCCCCATGCGATGGATTGTATCCTGATATATTAGGTTTAGTCCACTACCGCCGTCCATAAGGACATTTGTAAACTGGAATCCGCCAATTATTGGATCAAGAATCAGGGCAGTCCAGCCTGCGTTTTTGATATTTCTAGAATAGTCTAGCTGATCGAAAGTGATTGGTTTTAATAACCAGTGGTGGGACCCCTTAGGGATAGGTTGTATTGTGCGTACCTTTATGGGTGCCACACGTTTTGTTACGTGAAGTAAGTTCACTGTTTTTACTTCTTGTGGGAAGTTCTTTTGTTTCCTGGTGCTCTGCTTCTGGGGTTCGTCCTCGTCTTCGCTTGGTGTGTCGAGCCCCTTGTGTTCGGCGTTGAGTCTTCCGGATTGTTTAAAAACCCAACAGTCTCTGTGCGTATGGTTAGCAGGCTTCCCAGGAGTACTGTGTATCCGACATATCCTGTCCAGGATTCTGTTTAAGTTGGACGGATCATCTCTACTATCCTGGAGGGGTGGTTTTGTTTGATTTTGTCGCGAGCTTTTGAATCCGGCATTTACTGCCGTGCTCTTCGGACTTTTTTCTTTAGTTCGGCGACGATCCTTGTTGCGTCGCGATTTTCCCATTTCCACTCCTGATTTCGGATGTACTTGGGTCGCTGGGGCTGCATCTTGCCAACCAGCAATCCTCTCCTGCGCAAAAGCGGGTCATGAGGCTTGTGAGTGCGGCCATTGTTCTTGGCTTTTCCTGGCCGAGGTGTCTGGCAAGCCATTTGTCTCGGACATTATGCCTGAAAGCTGCTAAGGCTTCGGCGTCCGGACAATCCACTATCTGATTCTTTTTAGTAAGGAATCTATTCCAGAACTGCCGAGCTGATTCTCCGGGCTGTTGAGTTATGTGACTAAGATCGTCTGCATCCGGGGGGCGGACATAGGTCCCTTGAAAATTTGCTCGGAAAGCATCCTCGAGCTCTTCCCAACTTCCAATTGTGTTTTCGGGAAGGCTTTTAAGCCAGTACCGGGCTGGCCCTTTAAGCTTAAGAGGTAAATATTTGATGGCGTGGAGATCGTCTCCTCTAGCCATATGTATGTGGAGGATATAGTCCTCGATCCAGACTCCAGGGTCTGTTGTTCCATCATACGCCTCTATGTTGACGGGTTTGAATCCCTCTGGAAATTCGTAGTCCAGAACCTCATCGGTGAAGCATAGGGGGTGTCCGGCGCCCCTATATTTGGGTGTGCCGGATTCTGATGATGGCTTTTTTGCATTGCTTGCGAGAGCTTGCTTTCTTGGCCCATAAATGGACCTGGTTGGGCCATGATGCGAATCCTTGACTGGGTCGCATGCCGCCTTAAGTGCGGCGCCGCTTGCTGTTTTATGCTGGCCATGGGGTCGTCTATTCGACTGTGTGGCTTTCTTATTTTTTGAACGCGAGGGCTCTAGGGCCTCTTCGTCGAATTCGGGCAGTAGCTTTCTCTTCGGATAGCTTTTAGTGCGGCGACTGCCGCCGTATTTATCTGCGGTGTTGATTACCTTGCTCCATCTTATTCTGAGTGCATCTTCCGCCGTCTTTAGCTTCCGCTTCTGCTTTTTCAGGCTGCGTGCAGTTGCAACGAGCCTTTCGTGGAGATTCTTCTGCTCCGTGGGTTTATCTGGCGTAAGGTCGTCCAGAGTTCCGTTATGGCCGGGGGAGGGCTGTTCGGATTCTCTATCCGTGTTTCCCTATTCGGACGGTTGCTCTAAGGCATGCTCGTCGTCTACCGGCTCATCCTGCTCTATGGCTGGGTCTTTATCGAGGCGGGGCTTGGGTCGGCGCTTTCGCCGACGCTTTGATTGCTTTTCGAGGGATTTATCCCCTTTTCCATCCCCTTTTTCCTCGTTGTCGTTTCCTTTAGGGGTATCCACCATGTACACATTGTGAGATGGGGTGGCTGTCCAATGCCCTATGGGCGTTGATTCATCTGTATTTCCTGCATCGTCATCCATGTTGTCGATGTCTGTGGAGTCGAAGTTGAGCACGTCGTTTAAATTGTCGACAGTAGCTACTAAGTGGGTGGTGGGTGGGCTTTGAATTTCTTCGTCGTCCGAATCCCAACCTCGCAGACCGTAATCCGGCCTGGGCTCTCCTGATAAAGAGAGAGACTTAAGATAATTCAGGATATCACCTAAGGGTGAGTGCTGAAAGATGTCCGCGGCGGTGAACTCCATTATAGGCACCCAATCGGCTTTGACTGGCAGGGGCGCGGGGGGCTCGGAGTTCGAAGAAGAATCCGGCTCCTCGGAGTCATGGGCCGTGCGGAGTGCGGGGCTAGCATTCGGCTCGATCGCCTTTGAGATCGCAGCCCCCAAGGTGACGTCCAACTGTTCATCCTCAATTAGCGCAGTAGGCTCCGAGTCAAGGGTCGGAACCGGTGCGTGTGCGGCCTCCAGGACACTGTTCGGAGGCAAAGCTAGATCGTGCCCCTCGAGATAGCGCGGCACGCTTGGCTGTGGCTCGAACCCGTCGAAGATCAAGTCTCCACGGATATCCGCCATGTAGTTTAAGCTTCCAAACCTGACTTGATGGCCAGGGGCGTAGCTTTCGATCTGCCCCAGATGACCAAGCGAATTGGCCCGCAGAGCGAAGCCGCCGAAGACGAAGATCTGTCTGGGGAGAAAGGTCTCACCCTGAACCTCGTCATTGTTGATGATCAAAGGAGCCATCCGGCCTAAAGGCGACGACACAGAGGAACTCTCAATGAAAGCACCAATGTCGGTGTCAAAACTAGTGGATCTCGGGTAGGGGTCCCGAACTGTGCGTCAAGGCCGGATGGTAACAGGAGACAAGGGACACTTTGTTTTACCCAGGTTCGGGCCCTCTCGATGGAGGTAAAACCCTACTCCTGCTTGATTAATATTGATGATATGGTTAGTACAAGAGTACATCTACCACGAGATCAAGGAGGCTAAACCCTAGAAGCTAGCCTATGGTATGATTGTTGTATGATGAAGTTGCCCCTACGGACTAGAACCCTCCGGTTTATATAGACATCGGATAGGGTTAGGGTTACACAGAGTCGGTTACAATGGTAGGAGATCTTGAATATCCGCACGCCTAGCTTGCCTTCCACGCCAAGGAAAGTTCCTCCCGGACACGGGACGAAGTCTTCAATCTTGTATCTTCATAGTCCTAGAGTCCAGCGAAGATATAGTCCGGCTACCCGAACACCCCCTAATCCAGGACTCCCTCATCCACCAAGAGGCTTTTCATCTGGCACTTCAGCCAGTCATGATGCTTATCCTGTTTCTGATGAAGTGCAACAAGAAGATCTCGATCATTGAGAACACGAGATCGCTTCCTAGGCCGTTGAGCAATGGTGCTTTCAGTGGCTTCAGTGTGGGCACGGTGAGGTGCACGCGTAGTACCAGCCAGGGGATAAACACGAGTGACTGCTTGGACGCCTTCAATGGTTTGTGAGAAGCTTTGATTATCAGCATTTTGAAGACAAAGGGGCTCCTTGGCAGGCTCTGGGTATATGGCTTCAACTGACATATCAACCTCAGGCAGAAAAATCAGATGATTGCGAGCAGAGGGCTGATAGTTGACAGCTGAGTGTAGTTTGATTAGACGCATGATCCATGGAGCGTAGAACTTTGGACCAAAAAGATCAGAGCCTGATGCAGCAAGTTGGCGGATAAAGAAGTCTTGTGCATTGAAGCTTTTGCCGTGAATAATATGGTAGACTAAAGTCTTCATTGCACCTTCCAGCTTAGCATGTGGAGAATGTCCTTTGATGGGCCATAGGGTTCGCCTTATAATGTGATAGATGGTACGTGGCAGATACTCAAGGTCTTCAACAAAGAACTCCTTAGGATATTCTGCATCTGGAGGCAAAGGCTTCATCATGCTAAGCATCTGGCTCATGTTGGGCTCAGGCTTTTGAAAAATGATTTCCATAGCAGCACTGTGAAGCTGACAACCAGGTTCATATAGATCACGTGGAGTGGGCAGGCCAGTGAGCTCAATGATGTCAAAGGCTTTGGCTTCATGATGGACATTGCCTGTCATCCACTCAAGGACCAAGTATTTGGATCCCTGTTGTAACCACGAATATGAAGAGTGGCATAGAATTGGAGCAGCAATTCTTCATTCCAGTGCTCCTTGTCAGTGACGAACTGCAATAAGCCAGACTCTCTGAAGCAATCCAGCGCTTCTTCCAAAAAGGGCAGGCCAATTATGGCTTCAGTGTCAAGACGCATATGTGGGAAAATGCAACCTTGATTGTATAAAATGCATGAGTAATAACTGCGCTGCTGATAGCTCCAGAACCGATCAGATGATATACTTGCCTTAGAGTAGGGGTTCTTGGCGCTATCAAAGAAGGTGTTGTGCGCTTTGAAGCCATTGATATTGAATGATCCGGGTGCAGATGCAGTGCCTGGAAACCTAGGCAGCCTTGGCATTGGCTTCTGAACCTGAGGCCTGTGCTCGACGTGATAGTCAAATTGGGGACCAGCAGCAAGTGGAGGAACAAGAAGAGGCCATTTGACAGTGATAAGCTGGGCATAGTTGTATGCTTGCTCGATAGTATGTGGCCTTGGTGGCGGAACAGGAGCAGTGGCATCAGCAGAGGCATCAGGCTGCACATCTGTTGCAGGTGCATCATTGGCTTCATTGGCTTATGGCACAGTGTTTAGTGCAGGCTCCACATTGTCTTCAGCCATGACCACGTCATTTGCTTCAGTGGTGTTAGTGGTGGCAGCCTCAGGATTCTCAACCTCCACTTGAGGAGCTAGAGGGTCGGGCACAGACACGTTCTCTTCTGTAACAACTTCTTCAGTGGTAGGGGGAGTAGCGACACGCTCTTCTTCTTCTTGTCTTTCTTCGGCTGATGCAGCCGGATTGTCTTCAGCAACATTAGCTTCAGACACTGGGACCGTCACAGAAGGATTTTCTGCAGGGAACACTTGACGTGCAACAGATTGGTGGTGCACTTCTCCTTCTGGAACGCTCAGAAGAGTGACTTGAGGCCTTGGTCCTTTGCGAAGCCTGCGTAGCGCTGGCGACGCCTGTGGAGATGGAGTTGGCTGGCCCTCAAAGTCATCATCATCTTGCTCTGGTGGGGTGACTTGTTGTTGGGGAGTACTTGGGGTGTCTTGTGGTTGTGGGTGATCAGCCCACGATGCATCCTGAGCAATTGGCGTCAGAGGACGACCAATGCTGATGAGCTCGTTGTGCGTGAGCACAGGCAATGATACTACGTTGTGTTCGATCTGAGGAAGAACTTCATCATCTTCTACATTGTTGTGGTGACCAATGTCTTCGGCTGCGATGGGGTCAATAGTTGGAATATCTTCAGCTTCAGGAGCCTCTGTGGAAGCAGGCTCATGAACTATCATACGTCTTTCTTGTTGTAAGGATCCAGGACGAGCAACAGAAATGGGCTCGACAACAAGGGGCTCTGTGGGAGCAGCTCGATTTTTCTTGGTTTTGCGCTTCTTCTTGGAGGGTGCGTCATCAGATGCTTCAAGATTTTTCCTTTTTCTGGCTTCAGCCTCAGCAGCCCTCGTCTTCTTCAGTTCTGAAGCGGTTGACTTGACCTTTGGCTTCGAGCCGGTCATGCTACTTGGGAAGACAATGGTTGGTGCGTCTTGCCGAGGTGCAGGAGTAGGAGTTGTTGCAGGCTTCTTGGAATTCTTCTTTGAAGCCATTCTAGGGTCAATGCCAGGTCGTCCAAGGGCCTTGCGCTTTTCTGCTTCACTGTAGGCTTGCACACATTTGGCAGCCGAAAGCTTCATGCGCTCACGAGAACCTTGGGCTTCATCATGTTTCTTGCGAAAGGCTTCCTTGAGCTCGTGTAGCATGATCTTGAAGTTCTGCACATCCTTCACACTGAGCCTGGCCATATGCTTCTTGAATTGAGCCTTTTCAAAATCTATCTTGTGCTTTAGCTCAACAATTTTCTGAGCCAGAGCTAACTCAGAATCAATGGCACCGTGGAAGGAGACGTTGAGGCCAATTGGAAGTTGTAGATCGTCAAAACTGAGTTCTGGATTTTCAAACCAGTCATCGTTGAACTTGTTCAGAATCTCAACATCGAAGAGGGGAAGATCATTGAAGATTTGCGCCTGCTGCTTGCTCTTAATCAACATATCAAGAGCGTCATTGGTAAGATCGCCGTCACTTGACAGATCAATAGCTTCATTTCTCAGAATGGTAGCAGGGGTCAGATCAGTACTGGGGGAGTGAATAGGCTTGTTCTTCTTCATCTCGGTCTTGGAGATGCGAGAGAGATCTTCAGACTGCACACTTGGTGCAGGTGGAGCGGTGGCCAAGGGCTTCACTCGTGAAGCTTTTGGTGGAGAAGAAGGTTTCAGAGCCTTGGGTTTCTTCTGCTTTTTCGGCTTCGGAGGTGCAGGCGCTTCATCAGTGTCAGCGTCATCTGCAGGTCGATCCACATCTGCCCCTTGAACCCTGATATGAGTGATGAGACCTTCTAAGTCATAGAAGGGCCCAACTAGATTTGGTTCAGCTTCGCGTGTGCCATCGGCACGAGGCGCAGAGGGGCCAGGATTGAACTCTAATCCCCACGATTTCTTGTTCTCCTTGGCAAAGTGCATGGCTGACTGAAAGTTGCGCTTGAACAGATTGTCGTCACGACACCATAGCAGAGATGTGGGATGAGCGTCAGTAGGTTGAGGTCCACGGACCATGCAAGGGAAGAAACCTTGTTCAATAGCTTCAGCTTTTGACCTGGGAGGAAGATCTTTGTACAAAATATCTCCCCATGGTCGCTTGATGGCATTCTTCTCAGCATACTCCTGGGTCACGAACCTGTACCTGTACCATTGTTCAGCCCAATATCTTTGAATCCATTGGATTCGAGTTTTGCGTTCATTATAGGTTTCTTCAGGATCAGTTTTGTATAGTTCATGCAGATCAGCTGGCAAATCCTTTGATGTTTCCACGCGGCGCTGTCGGCCGCCCTTCCTCAGTGACTTTTGCGAAGCCATGAAGTTCAGATGGTACCGCTTCAACACTGACAAAGGCTTCTTGGTCAGACAAGAACTGGCTTCGGGAGAATTGATATGATGCTGTAAGAATTCTGCAAATGAATGCAGATTATGAGAACCAAGGGATTCTCCCACGGACATGTACCTGTGACAGCATTAAAGATGCGAGGGAAGGGGAAGAGGTCATATGCATTCTTAGAAGATTTTGAAGATAAATCAGTTTGAAGACATTGACCTCATAACGCGAAGACATTCACTTATGTGTTTGAAGTTGGTTCCAGATTTGTACGAATCCAAGAATAGGTACAAGTGAGGAATCTAACTAGTTTAGATGCATAAGTGAAGATGCTAGGCATAGTATGAGATGCAGAACTAGACAGATCCAAGTTTTTAGTCACAGAAACCACTTTTGGTAAAAAGGATGAATCTTTAGGATCAAAAGATAGTAAAAAGTGAGATTTTAATTACCACACGATGAACTGCTAGATGGGAAGAGTAGGAGACCGAGCAGTTCAATCCACCGTGCCCTAACTTGGCGACGGAGGACACCTACGGTGGCGGCGGAGAGGACGATGTCCACGGCCGGCGTGAGGATGGCGTCGTTGAGGTCGCAACAGCTAAGCGCTACGTCGTAGGCGTCGTCGAGAGCTAGCGGAGGCGCTAGGGTTTTGACGAGGTGGAGAGGTGGAAGAAGGATTTTTTACCGTGAGGGGACATGTATTTATAAGGAAAGGGACGGCACAGCGCAATTACGCAGGTGCCCTTGGCGGTTCACATCTGAGGGACATGTGGCAAACATGCAACATACTTGGAGTTGTCCCATGTTCCCACGCCCGCCTGGACTGTCGGATGGTCGTTCCGGCTTCGCCGGATTTCAGGTAATAAGGATAGATCATTTAAAACAGTTTTAATGTTTGTCTCTGTATCTCCTGCTGACAAGGACGCAGAGAAGACATTCGACAGTTCCAATGTAATGCATATGATTTGGATAGATAGAGTTCGAGATAGGGAGCATAGAGAGATTAGGGTCCGATCACATTCACTTAGTTCAAAAGATTCAGCAGAGAAGACATAGCTATAAGTGAATGCTGTAGAGGACAGAACACTATATATATCAGAATACAACCAAATCAACATAGTGAAGATAATCAATAAGACACGATGATATCGAAGACAAACCAAATGTGAAGACATGGCAAAAGTAACGCCATGAGAAAAACACTTCAAACAGAAGAATTTGGTGGTGGCGTTACCCACCGTATAGGAAGTATTAGACCCAGACACGGCGCACAATTATCGTGGCGCTCCGAAGTCAAATTCCACGTTAATGTATTCACACTCAGAATGTAAGTCTTCATTGATTGAAGATATACTTTACTTTGTGTGTTGCACATCTAAGTCATCAATATGCATAAGTGTTAGGATGTGTGCCTGATCACAGGATATTTGAGGATTCCAAGATATTTAGCTCACACCGTAACTTGCAAAACCTTTCTCATCCAAGGGCTTTGTGAAGATATCTGCTAGTTGCTCTCCAGTGTTGATGTGTATGATGTCAATATCTTCCTTCATGACATGATCTCTGAGAAAGTGATGACGAATTTCAATATGCTTTGTCTTCGAGTGCTGAACGGGGTTGTTGGCAATCTTGATGATGCTTTCATTGTCGCGGTAGAGTGGTACTTGTTTCATATGGATACCATAGTCCTTGAGAGTTTGCTTCATCCATAGAAGCTGAGCGCAGCAAGATCCAGCAGCAATGTATTCGGGTTCAACAGTGGAGAGTGATACACAGTTCTGCTTCTTTGAAGACCAACAGACAAGTGATCGTCCCAGAAAATGACATGTGCCTGATGTAGACTTGTGATCCACCTTGTCACCAGCATAATCAGCATCCGAGAATCCAACCAGATCAAACTCTGAGCCCTTTGGATACCATAGTCCTAATGTTGGGGTGTAAGCCAAATATCGAAGAATTCGCTTCACAGCTAAGTGATGCGATTCCTTTGGTGCCGCTTGGAATTAAGCACACATGCAAACACTAAGCATAATATCTGGCCTAGATGCACATAGGTAAAGTAAATAACCAATCATGGAGCGGTATACCTTTTGATCAAACTCTTTACCATTGTCGTCGGGACCCAGATGGTGTTTAGCTGGCATTGGCGTTGTGTAACCTTTGCAATCTTGCATTCCAAACTTCTTCAGGCAATCTTTGAGATATTTCTCTTGAGATATGAAAATGCCATTTCTTTGCTGATGAATTTGAAGACCAAGGAAGAACTTCCGCTCACCCATCATGGACATCTGATATTGCTCTTGCATCATGTGTCCAAACTCATCACTGTATTTCTGGTTGGTGCAGCCGAAGATAATGTCATCCACATATATTTGGCACACAAACAGTTCACCATCATATGTCTTCCTGAAGAGTGTGGGATCCAGGGAACCAGGTTTGAAGCCTTTGCTCTTCAGGAAGTCTTTGAGCGTGTCATACCAAGCGCGAGGAGCTTGTTTGAGGCCATACAGTGCTTTGTTCAGCTGGTACACCATATCAGGATGTTTTGGATCTTCAAAGCCAGGAAGTTGTGCAACATACACTTCTTCTTCAATCTTGCCATTGAGAAATGCACTCTTCACATCCATTTGATATAGCAAGATGTTGTGATGATTTGCATAGGCTAGCAGTATGCGAATAGCTTCAAGCCTAGCCACAGGAGAAAATGTTTCATCGAAGTCAATCCCTTCAACTTGAGTGTATCCTTGAGCAACGAGACGAGCCTTGTTTCTGACAACTTGACCATGCTCATCTCGCTTGTTGCGATATATCCATTTTGTGCCTATTATGTTGTGCTTGCGAGGATCAGGACGCTTGACAAGTTCCCAGACATTGTTCAGCTTGAATTGTTGAAGCTCTTCTTGCATAGCTTGAATCCATTCTGGTTCCATAAAGGCTTCAGCAACTTTCTTGGGTTCAGATATCAAGACAAATGCAAAGTGCCCACAGAAATTTGCTAGTTGTGTTGCTCTTGAACGAGTAAGTGGACCAGGCGCATTGATGCTGTCAATTATCCTCTCAATCTGAACTTCATTTGCAACATGCGGATGGACTGGACGAAGATGTTGCTCTTGCTGATCATTGTCATCGTTTGGAGAATTGTCTTCAGGCTGAGCATTGTCTTCAGGTTGATTAGGTCCCGAAATGATAAGTTCCTCTTCAGGCTATGCTTCAGATGGCATGATTTCACCAGTTCCCATTAGCTTGATAGATTCACTGGGTAATGCTTCATCTAGCACATTAGTGTCACGCCCAAGATGCGACCCTATCCTAAAGGAACTCGAAGGTCCCACCAAGGATAGAAGCGCATCTTGAAGACGCTTTTGCAAGGTGGATATCATTACATCAACATTACATAATAGAGGGGATACATCCAATACATACAATGTCACATGGATACATCAAGATACAAGAACAACATCCGACTACGGATGAAACATAAACAGGAACTCAAACGACATCCACCCTGCTAACCCAAGCTGCCGACCAGGAACCTATCCCAAGATCGACGAAGAAGAAGAAGAACTCCAACGCAAGTAAACATCGCTCTCACGTCATGATCATCGCATAACATGTACCTGCAACTGGTGGTGTAGTAATCTGTGAGCCACGAGGACTCAGCAATCCCATTACCATGGGTATCAAGACTAGCAAAGCTTAAAGGGTGAGGAAGGGGTAAGGTGGTGAGGTTGCAGCAGCGACTAAGCATGTATGGTGGATAACTTACGCAAATAAGAGCGAGAAGAGAAGCAAAGCAAGCGGTCGTCAACTAGTAATGATCAAGAAGTGGTCCTGAACTCCTACTTACGTCAAACATAACCCAAAAACCGTGTTCTCCTCTCGATCAACCCCGAAAAGAGACACTCACGGTTGCGCACATGGTTGGTGTATTTTATTAGAGTTTACTTCAAGTTTACTATAACCGGATACTAACAAATTCCCATCTGCCACATAACCGCGGGCACGGCTTTCGAAAGTTCAAACCCTGCAGGGGTGTCCCAACTTAGCCCATTATAAGCTCTCGCGATCAACGAAGGATATTCCTTCTCCCCGGGAAGACCCGATCAGTCTCGGAATCCCGGCTACAAGACATTCCGACAGTAATAAAACAAGTCCAGCAAGACCTCCCGGCGTGCCGACACCCTGATAGTAGCCGCGCGTATCTCGTCTCAGGCCACGACCGGATAAGCGAAGCGTACAGGTACCAACATAACCCAAGTTGCCAAGGGACGGTCCCGCACGGTGCTCTAGTTTGGACCAACACTTAGACAAGCATTGGCCCGGGGGGCTAAATAAAGATGACCCTTGGGTTAATTACTCCCAAGGGAAAGGTATAGGTGGTAGGCAAATGGTAAAACCAATGTTGGGCCTTGTTGGAGGAGTCTTATTCAAAGCGAACTATCAAGGGGGTCCCATAAATCACCCAACCGCGTTAGGGACGCAAAATCCGGGAACATAATACCGATATGACGGAAACTAGGGTAGCAAGAGTGGAACAAAACACCAGGCATAAGGCCGGGCCTTCCACCCTTTACGAAGTATATAGATGCATTAATAATATAAGAGATATTGTGATATGCCAACATAAACATAATCCAACATGGAGCAATCTTCATCTTCACCTGCAACTAGCAATGCAATAAGAGGGCCTGAGCAAAAGCGGTAACATATCCAAACAACGGTTTGCTAGGAAGGGTAACAAGGTCAGAGGTTCATGGCAATTTGGGGGGCTTGAGCAGCAAGTGGTAGGTAACGCAGCATAGCGATAGAACGAAGCAACTAGCATAGCAATGATAGTAATGAGATCCAAGGTGACGGTCATCTTGCCTGAAATCCCGCAAGGAAGAAGAACGAGTCCATGAAGAAGATGAAGCCACGAAGACGAACCAAGCGTAGACGAACGAATCCTCACGATCGCAACGAAACGGGAACTAGCGAGAAGAAGCACACAACATGGTAAACACACCACACATGAACAAGGCATGATGCTCAACCAAGTATGATGCATGACAAGGATACATGAAGCTACTCATGGCAAAGGATGATGCAAACAAGAGCAACACAACAAGGCAAGTTTAAATGAGGCCGCGAACAACATATAACAAATCCGGTAAGTCCTCATATGCAAATTTCGAAATTGGTCCAGATCTGAATAAACCTTAAGTTCAAGTTGTTAAACATCAAGTTAAGATGCACCAATATGATCTACACGAAATTCTAGTCAAGTTACACATAAAGTTCATTAGATTCGGAGCTACGGCCTAGAAGATATGAGCAAAACAAGTTAAACATGGCATTGATGCAAAATGCATGCAAACATCAAGCAAACACCTCAAAACAAGGATGCAACATGACAATATGAAGCTACATGCAATTCTAAGCAAGTTTCATATAGAGCATGCTCAAAACGGAGCAACGGTCCAACACATACACCCTATACAAGTCATAACAACAATCTGCCCAAAACAGCAAGTAGGCATCTAGCAAGCATCAAAACAACATGCTACAGGACCTCAACATGAAAACAAAAGGCATGGACATGATGTACAGGTAAGGCATTACAAAACATGAGCACTGAGATATCTCCAGAAACTACTATAACATGCTCAAAAGGACATGGCAAGATTGCAAATAATAACAGGTTCACAGACTTGGCAGAATTTCAGGACATGGCAGAAATAACATCAGGTTAACATGTTTAGAGCTATGAAACAACATGTTACAGCAAGCTATCATGTCAAACTAGAGCATGGCATGAATCTACTCAACGCATATAACAAAAGTCCCTTAGTGACCATGAGCCAAAAGGGATCAGAAAATACAATTACAAGCATGTGAACATAGCAAAAATATAAACAGATTCAGACAGTGAAAAACTGGAGCATGGCATAAACAGATAACAAGTAGGCATGTTTATGAGCTCGATGCACTCACTACGAGGAATTTCATGACAAACTAAGCATACACCCAGCAACTAGACATGGCATAGAAGCTAGAAATGGCAATAACAACAACATAGCATGCACGGATCAACAACAACAAGCTAGGCAAAATTGCTAAACATGTTAACAATCTGCCAGGAACATTTTATAGCAAAAGTAGAGCTCGATTGAGTAAAAATAGGGTGCTCCATAAATGCAAACAGAGGCATGGATGGATAGAGCATAACCACATCTACAAAACATCCTTACTGATCATCCTCAAAAGAGAAATATATCTCACTGTAGCAACATGAATACATGGCATCAAAATAACAGCAGACAGACTTGGTGAAATTCTAAGACCCTGAAATCAGCAACATCACAGAGGCTACTTTGCATGCTTGAAACAATCAGTACATGGCATTTCATGAAGAATGACTTGCACTACATCAAATATGGCATGTCATATCTCATAATTCATGTAGACATCATGCTCAAAAGAAAATCACACAAAAAGATATAAAAATAACAAAAGAGCATGTACTGCTAACAGACAGCAGGCAACATCATATAGCAGTTTTGCAACGATGATTAGGGAATCTAGATAAACTCAAATGAATATGGCACAATGTAACAAAATGACGAGCACAACCATATGAACATTTAAATATATTATGCACACAAAACGGAGCAGTATGCAAGGAGATATGGCATGTTGAACAGGGCACCAGAATGCTGAAAATTAGGGACTTAGTGAAAAACAACCTTCGGGAAAAGTCAACGCGGGATCGGACGAAGCGGGACGGCGCGGTGCGGTTCGACCCGGGGGCGTTTGGTTCGTCTCCCGGTGGATCTGGTCCACTCCGGCCCGGATCTCGCCGGAGAAGTGGCCGGAGTTTCGCGGAGCTCGCCGGAGAAGACGGAGGAGGCCGGAGGAGGGCGCGGGTGGCCGGATCCGACAAGGAGAGACCGGATCTGGGGCGGGGACGAACTCCGGTGGACGGAGCTGGAGCAGCCGAGGCGCGGGAAGGCCATGGCGGCGGGCGGCGGATCTCGGGCGCGGGGCTCCCGTGCCGGCGGCGACAGGCGGGACGCGCTGCGTGAGGCGGCGGGGAAGGCGCGGCGCGCCACGCAGAAGGCGACGGCGAGGAGGCGCCGGGGCGCACCAGCGGCGGCAGGGCGGCGCGTGTCACACCGGGCGGCGGCGGTGTGGGAGCGCAGGCGGCGGAGGCGGGCACGGGGCGCTCGGGCCCGGGGCGGCTCGGGCGGGCCGGCCGCGGGCTCGCGGGCCGCCGCGGCGAAGGCCGGCGCGGGGACACGTGGCGCGCCGTGATTCGTCCGGCGCGGCGGCTGGACGTGTCCGGCGGCGGAGTGGACATGTCCGGCACACGGAGGGGGAGCGAGGCTAGGGTTTGGAGGAGGATTGATCCGAAATTTCGGGGGAGGGGGTGTTTAAATAGGTAGAGGGAGCTAGGAGACTCCAAATGGAGTGCGGTTTTCGCAGTGCTATACCAAGGCCGCTTGGCAAACCTCGGTCCATTTCGAGGCCGTTTAACACCCGCACACGAAAAGAGGCAAAAGGGGGCGCCGGGGAACATAGGAGTGCCGGATTGCAAAACGGACAACGGGGAAAAAGCTCGGATGCAAGAGACGGACATGTATGCAACATGAGATGCACATGATGACATGATCTGAAATGCAGATGATGACATGGCAAAGAGAGACACGCAAGCACATGACATGGCAACGACGGCGAATAACTAGCGGACACCTCGCGCATCAGATCCGGGGCGTTACAATTAGGCAAGTGCTCTCTTTGCGAGCCATTAGTTTTATCGAACCGTACATCCATAGTTTCAACAATTTTATAGAGGAAGAGGTTGAAAACTCTGTAGGAGTGCGAGTCTTTTCCGTAGCCGAGCATAAAACTTTCATGTGCTTTCGGAGCAAATTTTGATTTGTGATGTGGATCCTTGATCCAGCACTTTGCACCAAACACTCTGAAGTAACTGACATTTGGCTTCTTGCCAGTGAGGAGTTCATAGGATGTTTTCTTCAGAAGCTTGTGAATATAAACATGGTTGATGACGTGGCATGCGGTGTCAATAGCTTCAGGCCAGAATTTTCTTGGTGTCTTGTATTCATCGAGCATCGTTCGAGCCATCTCAATAAGGGTTCTGTTCTTGCGCTCCATGATGCCATTCTGTTGAGGTGTGTATGGAGCTGAGAACTCATGAGTGATTCACATTGTATCCAAGTAAAGATCGAGGCTGGTGTTCTTGAACTCAGTGCCATTGTCACTCCTGATATGCTTGATCTTGACACCATAGTTGTTCATGGCACGGTTGGCGAAGCGTCTAAAGACATCCTGCACTTCAGTCTTGTAGAGAACTATGTGCACCCACGTATGTCTTGAGTAATCATCAACAATGACAAAGCCATAGAGACAAGCAGTTGTTGTAAGGGTAGAGTAGTGAGTAGGGCCAAATAAGTCCATGTGTAGCAGCTCGAAAGGTTGAGATGTCGTCATGATTGTCTTCGAGGGATGCTTGGCCCTAGTCATCTCTCCAGCTTTGCAGGCACCGCACAAATGATCCTTCTTGAACTTGACGCCCTCGATGCCTATGACATGCTTCTTCTTGACGAGAGTGTGTAAGTTCCTCATGCCAGCACGCCCTAGCCTCCGATGCCAGAGCCAGCATTCTGAAGCTTTTGCAAGAAGACATACGGCAAGTTGTGGCCCTGCTGAGAAATCTACCATGTACATATCATCTTTCCGGTACCCTTCAAAGACTAGAGACTTGTCAGATTCCATTAGTACAAGGCAACGATATTTTCCAAATATCACAATCATGTTCAAGTCACAAAGCATTGAGACAGACATTAAGTTGAAACCAAGGGATTCAACAAGCATCACTTTATCCATGTGTTTATCCTTTGAGATTGCAACTCTACCTAGACCCAATACCTTGCTTTTAGTAGTGTCAGCAAATGTGATGTGACTCTTGTCAAAGGGACGTAAGGTTGAGTCCATGAGAAGACGTCGATCACCAGTCATATGATTAGTGCATCCGCTGTCCATAATCCATTCTGAAGCATGAGGTGTCATACCCTACAGTACAGTCAGGGGGATAGGCCTCACAAAGAGATGTGTGAAGCATAAACATTTGATGGGCAAGAGGATTATTGAAGCTCAGATCAAGATTAGGACTGATGGGATGAATGGCAAACGATTCAGGAACAAAATACATAGTGAGACCATTTGGGCATTTGATCTTGCGCCCTACAAGATGTTTTAGGTCCCCAGGAATAGCATCAGACGCCTTTGATTTTTGGCTGGAGACCTTTCCCTGCAAAAGGGAGTTAATTCTTCTTAACCACCCACATCTTCAGGGGTGGCTTAGAAGCAATGAGTCTAAGTGCAGCATCTAAGAACTTTGGCTTTGGAGACCTAGCAAATAGCCTTGCAGGAAAAGAACGATACTCATATGAATAAGCAGAAAAATTATTAGTTCTATGAACATAGCGGTTCGAAGACACATGCTCATATTCATAAGTATGAGTATGGTTTCCCTGCAAAACATTGGCGTTAGGGTGACTTAGGTGAGTCCTCTGTCTGTATGAAGCCTTTGGGCCATATGAAGCCTTAGGTCTGGGGTTTGTCTTCTTCCCAGGTGGTGTCATGATGACATTCACTGGAAGATTCTCGAGACAGCTTTTGGGAACCTAGATCTTCTTCATAGGTGGCCCATTCCTGCAGTTAGTACCAATATACCTAGCAAACACTTCACCATTCTGATTCTTAAACAGTTTATAGTTTGCATCAAAGGATTCATCAATGACAATGGGGTTAGCACAGGTAAAGCCAGATAAGGTGGATGGGTCCACTGAAGGTCCCTTTGCAGCAACCCATGTGGTTTTGGGGTACTGCTCAGGCTTCCAGTAGGAACCATCAACATTCATTTTCCTCTCGAACCCAACACCCTCTTTCCTAGGGTTTCGGTTCAGAATCTGCTTTTTGAGGACATCGCATAGTGTCTGATGCCCTTTCAGACTTTTGTACATCCCTGTTTCAAGCAATGTCTTCAACCTAGCATTTTCATCAGCAATAGTAGTGGTATCCTTGGCAGAGGGGTTAGTTACCACATCAACAGTTGAAGACAATGCAACAGTAGCAGCAGTAGAACATTCAGCAACAGAGGTAGTGTTGTCACGCTCAAGGCATTTTAGACATGGTGGTTCAAATCCATCCTGAGCGGGACTGATCTGTTGAGCGCGAAGTGACTCATTCTCTTTTTGAAGATCTTCATGAGCCGCTTTCAATTTCTCAAGCTCTTGCTTCCTTTGAAGATAATCATAGGAGAGCTTTTCATGAGTGGTTGAGAGCGTTTCATGACGACTTTCAAGTTCTTGGTACTTAGCATGAAGATTTTTTTATGTCTTCAACTAAGGACTGTGAACGGGTCATTTCCGCGTCCAACAGATCATCGCTTTTGTCTAACAGTTTTTGAGTATGTTCCATAGCTTTTTGTTGTTCAGTTGCAATTTTAGCAAGTGTTTTGTAGCTGGGTTTGGATTCACAAGCAGAGTCATCTTCACTTGATGTTTGAAAGTAAGCATCGCGTGATTTTACCTTGGCACCTCGTGCCATGAAGCAGTAGGTGGGAGCAGAGTCGTCCTTGTCATTAGCTTCAGCGTTGGTGACGGAGCCATTGTCTTCAGTGTTGAAGATTGACTTGGCAACGTAGGCTGTGGCTAGAGCCAGACTTGCAACACCAGGGTCGGACTCCTCCTCAGACTCCACCTCTGCCTCATCTGAAGCAGACTCCTCTTCTGAATCCATTTCCTTGCCAACAAAAGCACGAGCCTTGCCAGATGAGTTCTTCTTATGGGATGAAGATTTGGATGAGGACTTGGAAGAAGACTTTGAGGATTTCTTCTTTTTCTTGTCATCAGAATCATATTCCTTGCTCTTCTTCTTCTTCTTCTTCTCATTATCCCACTGTGGACACTCAGAGATGTAGTGTCCAGGTTTCTTGCACTTGTGACATGTTCTCTTCTTGTAGTCATGAGTGGAAGCTTCATCATTTTTTGAGCTGGATCATGAAGACTTTCTGAAGCCCTTCTTCTTAGTGAACTTTTGGAACTTCTTCACAAGCATAGCAAGTTCCTTTCCAATGTCTTCAGGATCATCAGAACTGCAGTCAGATTCTTCTTCAGATGAGGAAACAGCTTTTGCCTTCAAAGCGCGAGTTCGGCCATAATTGGGACCATAGATATCTCTTTTCTCAGATAACGGGAACTCATATGTGTTGAGCCTCTCAAGTATATCAGATGGACCGAGTGTCTTGAAGTCAGGGCGTTCTTGTATCATGAGGGCAAGGGGGTCAAAGGAGCTGTCAAGTGATCTCAGTAGCGTCTTGACGATTTCATGCTTGGTAATCTCATTAGCGCCGAGAGCACGAAGCTCATTCGTGATGTCAGTGAGGCGATCAAAACGTGAGCTGGACATTTTCATTGCCGTTTCTCTTGAAACGGTGGAAGAGGTTGCGAAGAACACTGATCCTTTGATCTCTCTGGGTTGAGACGCCCTCGTTGACCTTGGAGAGCCAGTCCCAGACTAGCTTTGACGTTTCCAGAGCACTCACACGGCCATACTATCCTTTGGTCAGATGACCACAGATGATGTTCTTGGCAGTAGAATCCAGTTGAATGAACTTCTTGACATCAGCAGGGGTGACACCTTCACCAGTCTTGGGAACGCCATTCTTGACGACATACCAGAGGTCGACATCAATGGCTTCAAGATGCATGCGCATCTTATTCTTCCAGTAGGGATATTCAGTTCCATCGAAGACGGGGCAAGCAGCGGAGACTTGGATTATCCCTGCAGTCGACATAGCTAAAACTCCAGGTGGTTAAACCGAATCACACAGAACAAGGGAGTACCTTGCTCTGATACCAATTGAAAGTGCTAGTTATCGACTAGAGGGGGGGTGAATAAGTGATTTTTCTGAAAGTCTTCAAAACATGGAAGTTTCGAAGACAAACGATAGAAAAGATCCTATTGATATGCAGCGGAAGATAAACTACACTAGGCAAACCATAGTCAAGTATGCAATGAAGTAAAAGCTCAAAGACTAATAGCAGCTAGGTAGTAAGGATCAGGATGGAAGATGGTATGAAGCCAAACAACGATAGTAGTCAAGTAATGAAGTCAAACAGGTATAGCAATCAGGCAATGACTTCACGAAGACAAACTATAAGTAATGAGAGGGAGAGGATAGAACCACTCACTTGTTGAGGACACAGGATTTGTTGGACCAGTACCAGTTGCTGTGACAACTGTACGTCTGGTTAGGGAGGCTGAGATTCAACTCAGAAGACGGCGTCTTCACCTTATTCCCCTTGAGCTAAGGACACCCAGTCCTCACCCAATTACTCTGCTAAGTCTTCAAGGTAGACTTCCAAACCTTCACAGACTTCGTTCACCGGCGATCCACAATGACTCTTGGATGCTCAGAACGCGACGCCTAACCGGCTGGAGGATTCACAGTCCTCAAGTGTAATAAGTCTTCAGGTCACGCAGACAGAAAGACTTCAGTGATGCCTAACACTCTTTGGCTCTAGGTGTTTGGGCTTTGTCCTCGCAAGGATTTCTCTCTCTCAAAAGCTTTGAGGTGGGTTGTTCTCAAAGCGACAAAAACCGTGCACTAACTCTGAGCAACCACCAATTTATGGTGTAGGGGTGGGCTATTTATAGCCACTAGGCAACCCGACCTGATTTGTCCGAAATGACTCTCGGTCACTAAGGAACTGACACGTGTTCCAACAGTCTGATTTCAAACACACACGACAACTTTACTTGGGCTACAAGCAAAGCTGACTCATCCAGCTCTGGATAGGATTTGTTCTCATTATCTTCGCTCGAAGACATAGGATTTGGTTGAGCATCACTTCAGTCACTCTGACTTTGTTCACTTGGACACCACTTAACAGTACGGTGGTTCCTATGACTCAACAAAGAAGAAAAGGAAACAACAAAACAACTAAGTCTTTGATACGTCTCCAACGTATCTATAATTTTTTATTGCTCCATGCTATATTATCTACTATTTTAGGCAATATTGGGCTTTATTATCCACTTTTATATTATTTTTTGGACTAACCTATTAACCGGAGGCCCAGCCCAGATTTGCTATTTTATGCCTATTTCAGTGTTTCGAGGAAAAGGAATATCAGACAGAGTCAAAATGGAACGAAATCAACTAGAGAAGTTATTTTTGGAAGGAAACCTACCTCATAGACTTGGACTCTACGTTAGAAGATACGGGAGCTGGCCACGAGGGTAGGGGGCGCGCCCACCCCCCTGGGGCGCACCCCCCTGCCTCGTGGGGCCCCCGCGGCTCCACCGACGTACCCCTTGCACCCATATATACCTACGTATCGTAAAACTTCAAGAACAAAGATTAGATCGGGAGTTCCGCCGCCGCAAGCCTCTGTAGCCACCAAAAACCTCTCAGGACCCTGTTCCGGCACCCTGCCGGAGGGGGGAACCTTCACCGGTGGCAATCTTCATCATCCCGGTGCTCTCCATGACGAGGAGGGAGTAGTTCACCCTCGGGGCTGAGGGTATGTACCAGTAGCTATGTGTTTGATCTCTCTCTCTCTCTCTCTCTCTCTCTCTCTCTCTCTCTCTCTCTCTCTCTCTCTCTCTCTCTCTCGTGTTCATGATTTGGCACGATCTTGATGTATCGCGAGTTTTGCTATTATAGTTGGATCTTATGTTTCTTCTCCCTCTCTTCTCTCTTATAATGGATTGAGTTTCCCCTTTGAAGTTATCTTTTCGGATTGAGTCTTTAAAGATTTGAGAACACTTGATGTATGTCTTGCCGTGCGTATCTGTGGTGACAATGGGATATCACGTGCCACTTGATGTATGTTTTGGTGATCAACTTGCGGGTTCCGCCCATGAACCTATGCATAGGGGTTGGCACACGTTTTCGTCATGATTCTCCGGTAGAAACTTTGGGCACTCTTTGAGGTTCTATGCGTTGGTTTGAATAGATGAATTGAGATTGTGTGATGCATATCGTATAATCATACCCACGGATACTTGAGGTGACATTGGAGTATCTAGGTGACATTAGGGTTTTGGTTGATTTGTATCTTAAGGTGTTATTCTAGTACGAACTCTAGGGCTGTTTGTGACACTTATAGGAATAGCCCAACGGATTGATTGGAAAGAATAACTTTGAGGTGGTTTCGTACCCTACCATAATCTCTTCGTTTGTTCTTGGCTATTAGTGACTTTGGAGTGACTCTTTGTTGCATGTTGAGGGATAGTTATATGATCCAACTATGTTATTATTGTTGAGAGAACTTGCACTAGTGAAAGTATGAACCCTAGGCCTTGTTTCCTAGCATTGCAATACCGTTTACGCTCACTTTTACCACTTGTTACCTTGCTGTTTTTATATTTTCATTTTACAAAAACCTATATCTACCATCCATATTGCACTTGTATCACCATCTCTTCACTGAACTAGTGCACCTATACAATTTACCATTGTATTGGGTGTGTTGGGGACACAAGAGACTCTTTGTTATTTGGTTGCGGGGTTGCTTGAGAGAGACCATCTTTATCCTACGCCTCCCACGGATTGATAAACCTTAGGTCATCCACTTGAGGGAAATTTGCTACTGTCCTACAAACCTGTGCACTTGCAGGCCCAACAACGTCTACAAGAAGAAGGTTGTGTAGTAGACATCAAGCTCTTTTCTGGCGCCGTTGCCGGGGAGGCTAGGTAAGTCAAGGTATATCTTTAGATCTTGCAATCGAATCTTTTTGTTTCTTGTTTTAGCACTAGTCTAGTTTATAAAAGAAAATTACAAAAAAAATGGAATTGAGTTTGTCTCATACGCTTCATCTTTTTAATATCTTTCGTGAGTATGATGGAAAGGAAAATTGTGCCAAAGTATTAGAAGAAGAATGCATTAGGATGTTTGGCACTAAATATGTGAATGAAGAGCATGATTGCAATGTTGTTAGTATGAATTCTTTGAATATCCATGATGCTAATAATGATTGCACTAGTTATGATGAAAATGCCTCCTATAAACATGTTAATTTTTGTGGAGTAGATTGGATTTGCAAGTACACACCAAATAGGGAAGATAGATATTGCAAGAGGCATAAGTACTTAGAAACCAAATTGTTGCAAGAAGAGCTAGATGAATGTGCTGAAAGATTCAATATTTATAGTACTCCTTGTGAACTTTGCAATGAACATGGTCATTTAAAGCTCCAATGCTATCTGTTTCATGATCAAGTCGTGTCCAAATATTGTGATACTTTGATTACCCTTGAGCATAATAAAGAGCTTAGCCTTCTTTTGGGTTATGAAGAAATGAAACGTATAACTGAGGGTATTCCAAAATTTAATCTTGATAGAGTTCTTGATTTTGATCTAGAGAAGATTTATATGTATTGTGCGGTGAATTGCATTGAAAATCCTTATATTGCCAATTACATAAAGAAAAGAAAACAAATAGAGGATGAAGAGAATACTAATGAAAGGTAAGAGAGTTCCCAATATCCTCCTATTATTTCTTATGATGAATCAGGTAACGAGGAGGAGCCTTCTATTCAACCAATCTCATTAATAAGGAGCTCCAAAAACAGGATTGAACCCACACATGATGTGGTGAAGAAGAAGAAGAAAAGAAAAAGGAAGAGAGGTAAAAAGGTATCTCCCCCAAATAAAGTTGCTCCTATTATTGCTGTGCCTCATGAAAATGAAGATGATACACTTGATGATGATCTCGTTATGCCTATTGCTTTTTGTGATGATTATGATTGGGAAGATAATGGTACTTCTTATGACCTTGAAAATCTTTTTGTCACTTGCTTGGAAGAATATGATAATAATGTCTGCTATACTATTGGTGCTATCCATACTATTAATGATGAGAGTGATTATGCTTATAATATGAAAAGGCCCAAGCTTGGGGAAGCTATGTTTGATGAGGATGACATATTTGAGAATATATTTGCTGCAATTAATGTTTGTCCCAAGCTTGGGGATGCTATGTTTAATAATGAAGATATTTTTAGCCTCTCAAGTTTTGATATGCAAAGTTGTTGTGATGATAGCATGCCTTCTACCTATGATGATTATATTGATGAAAGTGGGTTTGGAAGAGTGTCAACTTTAGGAAGTAGTGATCCCACAATATTTGAGGATGTTGAATCTTATAATATTTATGAAAATGGGTTTGGAGAGGTCATGACTTTATTTAGTGATGTATCCACCATTTCGGAAGAGGTTTCAATCGATTATGATGAGAACAAAGTTGCTACTTATGATGATTATTGTGATAAAACTTATGCTATAAGGAGTAGTGATGATTATATTTATAAAACTTGTCATGATTATGAGTACCCTTTCTCTGAACATTACTCTTTTAATGTGGAAACAGTTTATAGTATTCAAGTCACTTATGATACTCCCACTATTCTGAATGAGAAGAATTTTGCTTATGTGGTGAGTAATAAAATTTCTATGCTAGTAGATCATGAAAAGAATGCTTTAGGTGCTGGTTATATTGTTGAATTCATTCATGATTCTACTGAAAATTATTATGAGGGAGGAATATATGCTTGTAGGAATTGCAATAATATCAAGTTTCCTCTCTATGTGCTTAAAGTTTTGAAGTTATGCTTGTTTTACCTTCCTATGCAAGTTGATTATTGTTCCCATAAGTTGTTTCCTCAAAAAATACCTATGAATAGGAAGTGGGTTAGACTTAAATGTGCTAGTCATATTCTTCATGATGCTCTCTTTATGTTTCAATTCCTATCCTTTATGTGAGCATCATTGAAATCATCATGCCTAGCTAGGGGCATTAAACGTTAGCGCTTGTTGGGAGGCAACCCAATTTTATTTTAGTTTCTTGATTGTTGGTTCTGTTTAGGAATAAATAATCCATCTAGCTTCTGTTTAGATGTGTTTTTATGTTTTAATTAGCGTTTATGTCAAGTAGAACCTTTGGGAAGACTTGGGTGAAGTCTTTATGATCATGCTGTAAAAAACAGAAACTTTAGCGCTCACGAGATTAGCTAGAACTTTTTACTGGAGAGTGATATTTAGTTGATTCTTTTTGAAGATGATTACTAGACAAATTACTCAGGTCCACCATTTTATTTTAGAATTTTTGGAGTTCCAGAAGTTTGCGTTAGTTACAGATTACTACAGACTGTTCTGTTTTTGACAGATTCTGTTTTTGTGTGTTGTTTGCTTATTTTGATGACTCTATGTCTATTAAAATAGTTTATAAACCATAGAGAAGTTGGAATACAGTAGGTTTAACACCAATATAAATAAAGAATGAGTTCATTACAGTACCATGAAGTGGTGTTTTGTTTTCTTTCGCTAACGGAGCTCATGAGTTTTCTGTTAAGTTTTGTGTTGTGAAGTTTTCAAGTTTTGGGTAAAGATTCGATGGACTATGGAAAAAGGAGTGGCAAGAGCCTAAGCTTGGGGATTCCCAAGGCACCCCAAAGGTAATATTCAAGGATAACCAAGCGTCTAAGCTTGGGGATGCCCCGGAAGGCATCCCCTCTTTCGTCTTCATTCATCGGTAACTTTACTTGGAGCTATATTTTTATTCACCACATGATATGTGTTTTGCTTGGAGCGTCATTTTATTTTCTTTAGCTTTGCTTGGTGTTTTAATAAAGTATCAAGATCTTAAATTATTAAATGGGAGAGTCTTCACATAGTTGCATAATGATTCAACTACTCATTGATCTTCACTTATATCTTTCGAAGTAGTTTGTTGTTTGCTCTAGTGCTGCACTTATATCTTTTAGAGCATGATGGTAGATGTATTTTGAAGAAATAGATGAACTATCATGCTTCACTTAGATTATTTTGAGAGTCTTAAATAGCATGGTAATGTGCTTAATTCTAATATGCTAGGCATACAAGACTAATAAAAGAAAAATTATTATGAGTGTGTTGAATACTAAGAAAATATTGAAGCATGATAATTGTTTTGAGATATGGAGGTTATAATATTAGTGTCATGCTAGTTGAGTAGTTGTGAATTTAAAGAATACTTGCGTTGAAGTTTGTGATTCCCGTAGCATGCACGTATGGTGAACTGTTATGTGACGAAGTCGGAGTATGATTTATTTATTTATTGTCTTCCTTATGAGTGGCGGTCGGGGACGAGCGATGGTCTTTTCCTACCAATCTATCCCCCTAGGAGCATGCGTGTAATACTTTGCTTTGATAACTTCTAGATTTTTGCAATAAGTATATGAGTTCTTTATGACTAATGCTGAGTCCATGGATTATACGCACTTTTTCCCATCCTTCCACCATTGCTAGCCTCTCTAATACCGCACACTTTTCGCCGGTATCATACACCCACCATATACCTTCCTCAAAACAGCCACCATACCTACCTATTATGGCATTTCCATAGCTATTCCGAGATATATTGCCATGCAACTTTCCACCGTCCCATTTATTATGACACGCTCCATCATTGTCATATTGCTTTACATGATCATGTACTTGACATTGTATTTGTGGCAAAGCCACCGTTCATAATTCTTTCATACATGTCACTCATGATTCATTGCACATCCTGGTACACCGCCGGAGGCATTCATATAGAGTCATATCTTGTTCTAGTATCGAGTTGTAATTGTTGAGTTGTAAGAAAAATAAATGTGTGATGATCATGATTATTAGAGCATTGTTCCAGTGAGGAAAGGATGATGGAGACTATGATTCCCCCACAAGTCGGGATGAGACTCCGGACGAAAAAAAAAGAGGCCATAAAAAAGAGAAAAGGCCCAAACAAAAAAAATGAGAGAAAAAGAGAGAAGGGACAATGCTACTATCCTTTTACCACACTTGTGCTTCAAAGTAGCACCATGATCTTCATGATAGAGAGTCTCCTATGTTGTCACTTTCATATACTAGTGGGAATCTTTCATTATAGAACTTGGCTTGTATATTCCAATGATGGGCTTCCTCAAAATGCCCTAGGTCTTCGTGAGCAAGCGAGTTGGATGCACACCCACTTAGTTTCTTTTGTTGAGCTTTCATATACTTATAGCTCTAGTGCATCTGTTGCATGGCAATCCCTACTCACTCACATTGATATCTATTAATGGGCATATCCATAGCCCGTTAATACGCCTAGTTGATGTGAGACTATCTTCCCCGCTTTTTGTCTTCTCCACAACCACCATTCTATTCCACATATAGTGCTATATCCATGGCTCACGCTCATGTATTGCGTGAAGATTGAAAAAGTTTTGAGAATGTCAAAAGTATGAAACAATTGCTTGGCTTGTCATCGGGGTTGTGCATGATTTAAATACTTTGTGTGGTGAAGATGGAGCATAGCCAGACTATATGATTTTATAAGGATAACTTTCTTTGGCCATGTTATTTTGAGAAGACATAATTGCTTTATTAGTATGCTTGAAGTATTATTATTTTTATGTCAATATGACCTTTTGTCTTGAATCTTTTGGATCTGAATATTCATATCACAGTTGAGAAGAATTGCAATGAAATTATGCCAACTAGCATTCCACATCAAAAATTATCTTTTTTATCATTTACCTACTCGAGGACGAGCAGGAATTAAGCTTGGGGATGCTTGATACGTCTCCAACGTATCTATAATTTTTTATTGCTCCATGCTATATTATCTACTATTTTAGGCAATATTGGGCTTTATTATCCACTTTTATATTATTTTTGGGACTAACCTTTTAACCGGAGGCCCAACCCAGATTTGTTGTTTTATGCCTATTTCAGTGTTTCGAGGAAAAGGAATATCAGACGGAGTCAAAACGGAACGAAATCAACTGGAGAAGTTATTTTTGGAAGGAAACCTACCTGATAGACTTGGACTCTACGTCAGAAGATACGGGAGCTGGCCACGAGGGTAGGGGGCGCGCCCCCTGCCTCGTGGGGCCCCCGCAGCTCCACCGACGTACCCCTTGCACCCATATATACCTACGTATCGTAAAACTTTCAGAACAGAGATTAGATCGGGAGTTCCGCCGCCACAAGCCTCTGTAGCCACCAAAAACCTCTCGGGACCCTGTTCCGACACCCTGCCGGAGGGGGGAACCTTCACCGATGGCCATCTTCATCATCCCGGCGCTCTCCATGACGAGGAGGGAGTAGTTCACCCTCGGGGTTGATGGTATGTACGAGTAGCTATGTGTTTGATCTCTCTCTCTCTCTCTCTCTCTCTCTCTCTCTCTCTCTCTCTCTCGTGTTCTTGATTTGGCACGATATTGATGTATCGCGAGCTTTGCTATTATAGTTGGATCTTATGTTTCTTCTCCCCCTCTTCTCTCTTATAATGGATTGAGTTTCCCCTTTGAAGTTATCTTATCGGATTGAGTCTTTAAAGATTTGAGAACACTTGATGTATGTCTTGTCGTGCGTATCTGTGGTGACAATGGGATATCACGTGCCACTTGATGTATGTTTTGGTGATCAACTTGCGGGTTCCGCCCATGAACCTATGCATAGGGGTTGGCACACGTTTTCGTCGTGATTCTCCGGTAGAAACTTTGGGCACTCTTTGAGGTTCTATGCGTTGGTTTGAATAGATGAATTGAGATTGTGTGATGCATATCGTATAATCATACCCACGGATACTTGAGGTGACATTGGAGTATCTAGGTGAAATTAGGGTTTTGGTTGATTTGTATCTTAAGGTGTTATTCTAGTACGAACTCTAGGGCTGTTTGTGACACTTATAGGAATAGCCCAACGGATTGATTGGAAAGAATAACTTTGAGGTGGTTTCGTACCCTACCATAATCTCTTCGTTTGCTCTCCGCTATTAGTGACTTTGGAGTGACTCTTTGTTGCATGTTGAGGGATAGTTATATGATCCAACTATGTTATTATTGTTGAGAGAACTTGCACTAGTGAAAGTATGAACCCTAGGCCTTGTTTCCTAGCATTGCAATACCGTTTACGCTCACTTTTACCACTTGTTACCTTGCTGTTTTTATATTTTCAGTTTACAAAAACCTATATCTACCATCCATATTGCACTTGTATCACCATCTCTTCGCCGAACTAGTGCACCTATACAATTTACCATTGTATTGGGTGTGTTGGTGACACAAGAGACTCTTTGTTATTTGGTTGCAGGGTTGCTTGAGAGAGACCATCTTCATCCTACGCCTCCCACGGATTGATAAATCTTAGGTCATCCACTTGAGGGAAATTTGCTACTGTCCTACAAACATGTGCACTTGCAGACCCAACAATGTCTACAAGAAGAAGGTTGTGTAGTAGACATCAGTCTTCGTGCTCCACAGTCTTCACTCAATGTCTTCTCATGTCATAGTCTTCAATGTGAATATCTTCATATACCACCACTGTCTTCAATGTCTTTATACATTTTTAGGGGTCATCTCCGGTAGGTAAACCGAATCAATGAGGGACTACTACATGTGTTATCCTGCAATTCTCACAAACACATTAGTCCCTCAACCAGGTTTGTCGTCAATACTCCAAAACCAACTAGGAGTGGCACTAGATGCACTTACAGTTAGTCGTGAAGAATTGTCACCATAATGGTGTACAATTATCAATAATAACTTTCCATGGTTTTTAGATGTTGCAATGTTACGAATAGCTAAAGAATGGTTATTCACGGTTAACTACAAGTAATGATGAACATCAACTTGTACAAGTACAATGAAGCAAGTTTTACACATGTGTACTTTTTTAACTAACTATAATGTGCAAAAGCCCCGCAATCCTTCTTGCAAAAGGTCTAATTGCAAGTCCCGAAAAGTTTACAAAGCTACAATGAAAAGCAAAGAGAAAAGGAGGGGATCTAAATATATACATGCTATCCTTACCTAAAAACTAATGGAGGCCATCGATCCAACCCAGAAGCTTGGGCTTTACAGAAGCCTTAACCCTAAGGGAGGGGAGAGAGATATCATGTACAAATTCACATTTCCAAGAAAGGAAGGATGGCTTCTCCCGACAAAAAATCTTCTATTTCTAATGAGTCGGATGTTTCAAGCAACAGAAATGACCACTTCAAAGAAGTAGGGATGGCGTGACCTGAGCGTAGCTTAGATGGTCAGGTTCCTTGTGGGGAAACTGGCCCACTTGGGTTCAAGTATTAGACTTGGCATGGGTGCTCACTTTCCTGGATTTAATGAATTTATTTTTTCAGTGGGGAGGAACATGCTCGTTGACAGCGAGGCGCCTCGGCGCAGTCTCTCGAAGGTGCTCATAGAGATAGGATGTGCGTGCATGCGTTCATATATGCGAGTGTATGTGTGTGAGAGTGTCTGTATCTATGATGTGTTTCACAAAAAATAAATGGATGACCAAAATCCCACTCTAATGGAGGTACCAACTCCCCAGCTAATCTTCAAACAGTTACATATCCCGATGCTAAAGTTGCATGAGAAGAAAAGGTAGTCCCTATTGACGGAGTCAAATCCGAGAGATCTCGGATAGAGGGTCCCAAGCTAGTAGCCTTGATACGATGGTGATGGAGGCACGAGGTTTTACCCAAATCCGAAGAGATAAAACCCTACATCCCGCTTGTGTTGTATTAATTTGGGATGGAGTACAAAGTACATGTTGATCTATCACGAGATCGATGATGTAATCTACGAATCCCGCCCCCTTGTTCATATAGGTACTGGGGGGTGGGTTACAACAAGGTCGACTAAGTACTCACTCTGTTCCTTTATATAGTGCGTGTTTCGTCCTGACTACAATACCAAGGAGTGTGGTGGCATGTGTACTTTGGACCCTCATAGGCTGATCCCCTCCACCAAGTATGTCCACATGCATGTGCCCAGCGATGGAAACTTCCCATGCACACACTTCCAACCCAGCCAGGGGTATTTTCATCCAAAACTCCAACCGTGCACTACATTATGGAACTTTGCTAAAAAAATAAGGCGCACTACATAGAGGAATGGAGGGAGTATAAGGTAACATGTGTTGTAGACGACATTAAGTCTTGGAGTATGTGTTAAGTCTTCGAAAAATATTCCTTCTATGCGCCATGGGTTTCTCAATATGGCAAAGGATACCTGCTACCTCGCGTAGAGCTGACGCGTGGTTCCGGTTCCGTCAGCGAATGAGAAATTGGCGCGTGAAAAATCGCCATTGGTCTAGGCTGTTAATAGGTATCGGATTCAAAACCGAACCCGACAGCTTAACGACAACCTGTTACAGTGGTTGTCACGTGTCGGTTACCCTGAACATGTAACAACCCTATAGGATAAGGCTAAATAATTACCCATTGGTTTTCATTAGGAAAAAATTGTACCCATCGGGTAAGCCAGGTACGGGTATGGGAAGGCAATATCCTTACTCGCATACCTGCATGTTTATTCATTATGACAGGTAGGCCCCATATGCAATTCACTAAAAATGTGAAAACTCTAGCGTCGCTTTACTCAGCCGCAGCCTCGACCCGAAATCCCTCCCCGTACCCCTCCCGCGTTGTCATACACACCACAGAAACCTCCTTCGTCCGCATCTCTCTTTCGTCACAAACCCTAGGCAAGGATCCACCGGCCGCCATCGATGCGTGCAGTGATGCGACCAGTCACCTCCCTCGTCTCCTCCTTCCCACTCCATGTGACCAACATACCAGGCCATCCCCTCCCTGCCTGTCCTCCATCCCATCTCCTCCACGTGAGCACCGCCAAGCTGCCAGAGCACCTCCTTCCGCCATGCCTCGAGCTCCAGTGGACCAACACATGCTGGAATGTTATGTTTTATATATTGAAATGTTGTGTTTTACACACTGAAATGTTGAAATAATACATGACAAAATGTGAAATGAAAGGTGACTGAGGTAAGTATTTTCACCCGCGGTATTGCGCGAACCCGATCACGTATGGATATGGAAACAATATGAAACCCGGGGTGAGGGTACGGGTTTGGGCGAAAATTATTGGAACGGGAGCAGGTTTGGGCGAGCCCGCACCCGACCAAACTGGGTGCCATGAAGATGGGGTCCTTGGCCCGGCCCACATGTCCGGAAGACGACGTGTTTACCAGTGAGTGACCATCTGAAACACCATCAGTAGTCTATGAATTGGTGTGCAAGTTATGCATATTTATCGTGTCAATGAATTTGTGCATCACAACTTTACTGTCCAGTAGTCCAGTTCAAACAAGCTGACCGTTCATGTTTTTGTGTGTTCATTTTCGCTTCCGGTCATTTTAGTGCTCATTTTCGCTTCTGCCAAAATACACTGACAAACAAATGTGACAACTGATAAGTGTTCAGTTCCGTCCGTTCTCGGCCCTAGCGGCACGACCACCCACCGTGTCAAACCCAACGCGGCCGCGGGGATTTACCGGCGCAACATGGAATCACCGCTGCCCACACATACCGGTCGGTCGGTCGGTCGGTGTCGGACCGGGTTGTAGAAACCAAATCGAAGACGAAGCAAAGAGAAGACGCCAGAAACAAAGCGAGGACTCCGACCGCCCAACGCCATGCCGCTCCTCCACGGCGCCAGCCTCCGGGCCCTCCTCGCCGGCGCCGCCGTTGCTCACCTCTCCTCCTTCCCCATCGTGCGCGCCTCCCCGTGCGCTCCTCCCCAGCCGCTGCGGCTCCGCGCCTTCGCCTCCCACAGCGCCTCGGAACCTCCGCCCCCGCCCCCCTCCTCGCCCTCGCCCTCGCCCTCGACCTCGACATCACGAGTCCTCGCCTCTGCGGCCGCGGCGTGCGACTGCGAGGAGGGGGCGAAGCCCGCGATCTGCACGGCGGACGAGCTGCACTACGCGCCCGTGCCAGGCACCGAGTGGCGGCTCGCGCTTTGGAGGTACCGCCCGCCGCCTGAGGTGTGTGCTTGATCCTGCATGCGGCTGGGCGGTGGGCGCGGCTTCGTTACGCTTGCTTTTGTTTGGTTGCTGATCTCGTGCTCGCTTGGTTCGTGCAGGCGCCCAAGAGGAACCACCCTCTGATGCTGCTGTCCGGAGTGGCCACCAATGCGGTGGGATTCGACCTGTCCCCTGGGGTGAGTTGATCTATAACTACGCTACTGCTATCGATAAATCGCGCTGCAAACAGTACATTTTGTTTTGTGTGAAGAAACCCATAGGATGTTTGATTAATCTCTGTAAATTGATTGTATAATGATGTTGCAAATGCAGACTGGTAGCCATCTTTTAGCTTGGACTCACGTATCATGAGGATTCGGCCTGTCCATCTAAACCCCCATCCTCAAGCTCTGGTTTCTTTCGTGTCTTTTGTGTTTGTTTTTGGTTTTCGCTCGGGTTTCCTTTTTAAAACCGAGTGTCGTATGATTTTCGGATCCGGTTTCCCTCATTAAGTGGATCAACTCTATTAATAAAATTGCGAGAGCTCCCGGCCCTCTGACGAGGTTCCGTCCATTTTTTGTGGTCCTTTAGTTGATTTTACTCTGTTTATCCTGTGGTTTAATTCAGTTTTAATTTTGATGTATTCTGTAATGTAAATACAATGAAATTAATTGTAGTAAGCCCACCCCAAGATGAGTGCTCTCTCCTCCGACTTCCCTACAGCCTCCGGTATCACAGCAGAGACAGCGACGGGTTCTCCACCCATACGCGGATGGGGCGACAGAAGTATGGAAATAAGATAAGCAAAAATTTAGAAAGGAAAGTTCAGTAGCATATCATGGAGTAAACCAAGTGTTATGAACAAACAAACACAAAATCCACTCTTCAAGAGAAGTTTGCATTATATTTATTGGCATCTTTATTGTTTTACTGTAATTGCTATTTCAGTAAAATGCATCCTAGCACACCTCCAGGGATAGAGCAATCAGCAGACCTAGAAGTACCAAAATTTGAGAATGCTTACATGTACTCCCTCCATCCCAAAATATAGTATAACTATCATAGTGTCAAAAATGGTCTTTACATTTTGGGACGGGGGAGTAGCTGTTATGAAATTTAGTGTGAACAAAACATAGTGTTTAATTATACTGCAGATAGTTATGAGTTCATATGTTGCTAATATGAAATTTATTAGAGCCGCATTTGGGGTTTACTTGCATAACTGGGATGCAGCTTGACGGCAATGAAGTACCTTTTCTTGCACAAATATGGAAACAACACATATTTAACGGAAAACAAAAGCCGTATCTTCAGTTCTCCAGTAACTGTTGCAGGAATGTTTGCCTAAGTTGTTGGCTTATTGTACACGATTTACGAAGGGTGTAGAACTTATGAAGCTTGCAGTTAAGACTATGCTTGTGCACTCTTCAAGAGTCAAATGAAAGGTGTAATTGCTGGTGTGCTTGTATCACAGGACTCAAACTATTTCAAAAACATTTCCTGCCTCTGAATTTTATAGTTGGTCCATTGTTACCTGTCTTTTTTTGTATTATATTTAATACATCTACTGTCTTCCTTGTTATTGTTGCCATGTTTGTAGGCATTTCTTTTATGGCTTCCCCTTTACCCTGGACTTCCATTGATACAAATGAAATGATGACAGGCTTCCTTTGCCCGTCATATGTCTATGCAAGGGTTTGATACATGGATTGTTGAGTTGCGTGGTGCAGGCCTCAGCACACGTGGATCAGAATTAGCTGCAGCTAGCACCAAGTCTGACATGTCCTCTA
This sequence comes from Aegilops umbellulata, assembly GCA_032464435.1. Classification (NCBI taxonomy): domain Eukaryota; kingdom Viridiplantae; phylum Streptophyta; class Magnoliopsida; order Poales; family Poaceae; genus Aegilops; species Aegilops umbellulata. Next base: position 326,001,886 of record CP136056.1, on the reverse strand, counting down.
ATTCAGGTGTGGATAAAATTTTGACACAGAAAGTAAATGTTGTTCCTCCTGCCAAGGATATGTCAACTAATGAACCTCAAAGTTCTGAAGTTCCAGTACTAACAGACACGAATGTGCTAGAAACAAACACATCAGAAGAACCACAACTGGTGACAAAGTTAGCAAATGCTTTGGCACAATTGAGTGTAACATTTTCAGGCTATGTAAGAGATAGCCAGCTGAGAAACATCACTGACAGTTTTTTTGATCGAGTGACAGAACTTGTCCCTGATGCCTCATTAACTAGTAGTCTTGAGGAGGTTGCAGATAAATTTCTAGGGTTGATGGAATTGCCACAGACATCAGCAATATATGATCAAATTAGCCAATTAAGTCAGCGCCTTGTGAAGATTCTTGGGGAAGGTCAACAAAATGTTTCCCCTCGGTTATTTGGCTGGCAAGAACGCCTCTCCGCAACCATAGAAGATCTCCAGAAGCAGTTGGAGCTGATTATTAGTTATGATTGGGACTTTGACCATTACCTGGAGGAGGATGTACCTGCAGCGGTTTGTAGACATACTCTTTACTGTTGAGAGATTAATTGAAGGTACCTTGAACTGCTTAGTAAGAAGTATGGTGATTTTTTGTTTGTGCAGATAGATTATATAAAACAGCAGAGTGTACCCAAGGATGGAAAATTGCTTGCTATTGGTCATTCTATGGGAGGAATCTTGTTGTATGCAATGGTTTCGAAGTGTGGTATGTTTCATTAACCTGTGCCTTTTTGGGTTTTCTGTTAATCTTTCTTAGAGCAGGGCAAACAACTTTTTTCGTTTTAGCAATATTTCACATCTTCAACTAGTGGTGAGGCTAGGATAGCTGAAGTATAACACACCAATATTACACTTTTATTTTAACTGTAATTATTTGCACAAGCATCCATGGATGCCTTCGAATTTTATTTGTTTGTTTGTTTGATATGGGGGTCTGGAAGCCTCTCAGGAACTGTCCCTTGTACCATAGCTTTTGGCCATTGCGTATTAAAGCAAAGGCAAAGTTCTAAGTCAAGAACACACTCCACTATAGTATTAAGAAATCACGGCAACCTGTCGTGTCTGCTTTATCTAGTCCTTGGTGGCTTATTCCTGCTAGCGCTTCCTTTAAATAGAGCTTGTTGGATATTTGGTAAAATTGAATGGACTGCCATCATCCAGACATTGGTCAAATCTTGTCAAGGTTGGAAAGATTTTTCGATAAAGGGATTTTTATAGACGGCCTCATCAAGGTGATACAGCCGTGTGAATTCACTCCTGGCCTCTACATAATGAGATGCACACATCCCTAACAGGCAACAAGCATAGTCTCAAATGAAAGCGACATACACAAAAAGAAGGTACCCATAGGCTAAACCGCCATCCGTGCTGGCCTGCTGAGTAAAAGCCTCCTTATGGTTAGCGGGATGGTGGGTCCATGGATGATGGTTGGCGATCAGTAGTACCAGCAACCCTGGTTTTGCACTCTTGCTTGTCTCATGGTATATTTGGAAAGAGAATGGTTTCAGGATTGTCCAAAACTTGAGCAACTTCCAACTGTGCAACATTAGGGATGAGGCTAGTAATTGGCACACTACCAGTGCTAGGGTTATACCATTATAGACGCTCTTACGTGGGAATATAGGCTTTTGTTTTTCTTCCTTCTTATTTTGTGATAAATTCTTGTTCATATTCAATGATAATATTGCCTTCGTTTAAAATTAAAGAGGTATAACTTCGCCATATAAATTAGGTTTGTTGCAGCCAGTTATTTGTTTTAGTTTCTTCTCCATTTCAGGACACACTTCCAGTACATTTACATTATTTCCTACCAGCTGATTTACGAGTTCTACATAGAATATTTTATTATATGTTCGTCCATTATAGATGCCCTTGTGATTTTTATTACTATGGTCTTAATTTTTTGTTCTTCTAAGCTTGCTTTTGTATCGGAAGATCATTTTTTATTACCAATACATGGCACTAAGTACCATCTCTCCTTTTTTTTTTCTTTGCTTCACAAGGATTCGAAGGGGCTGATCCAGAGCTGGCAGCGATTGTTACTCTGGCCTCATCAGTTGACTACACAACATCCAACTCCTCGCTCAAGTTATTTGTGCCTCTTGTAAGTTGACCATCAAGCAGGTTGACATATTCAATACATGGACAGGAACCTAATCTTCATTGTTCTTTATTAGGCAGATCCAGCTGAGATGTTGCGTGTTCCTGCTGTCCCACTAGGAACATTACTATCAACCACTTATCCTATATCATCTCGTGCACCATACATATTGTCACTGCTGCGCTCTCAAATTTCAGCCAAGGATATGATGGATCCTGAACTGCTTTCAAAGCTCATTTTGAATAACTTCTGTAAGTCAAGGCCTATATTTGTCTTCTCTATGGAAGCCGCCAACTTGCCATACATACAAGTATAGTATGAACGTATGATATGGCCTGGACAACACAAGAAGTTGCATAGTTTACACACATGAGTGTAGTTGTTATCTTGTATTACCTGCATTTGGTGAGGTTGTTATCTCCTTAACAGTTTCATCTTAGTGCAAGGTGATGGATTCAAGGCATTAGATGCTACCCATATGTTGTGCACTAAACTTGCCAAGTTTGACTGTTATAATCATCTTTAAAAGAAGATAATAGGGCAGCTGCAGACTTTAAGCGAGTTTTACCAAACGACACAGTACAATTGACCATGATAATTCATCTTTGTATAGTTAGTTTTACTACAAAAGCTCTCACATTTCTTGTGACAACTTGATGTAATATTCAGGCACAGTACCAGCAAAGGTGTTATTACAGTTGGCGACCTCATTCCGTGACGGTGGGCTGCGAAACAGGGCTGGTACTTTTTTCTTCAAAGAGCATTTGGGGAAAATCAAAGTTCCGGTGCTTGCCCTTGCTGGAGATGAGGATCTGATTTGCCCCCCAGAAGCTGTTTACGGTATGGCAACAAGTTCCATTTTAACATGTTGTTTTGCAACGAGAGATCATTTGTCACCTAGTACTTAACGTATTAGGACCAGTGACAAATTTTTGGGCTGGGACTGGGATTAAGCTCACAAGCCAGGAGCCTAGGGTCACCAAGGCTCCACGGCATGTTCAGAATATACAAGTGGGCGATGGTCTTACACAATATACATAGACTATCTGTCACGTGCTTAAGGCCCAGTTCTTTTCAGCTTTTGATTCTTCAGAATCAGCTTTTGAGAAACTTCCTGCAGAATGAGCTTTCCACAGAATCAGCCGTTGAGTTCTTTTCTGAGATTGTGGTATAAGATTATGGGATGAGTTGTGTGCTGAAATATCCATAATCTCCCTGAACTGAAACTGGATGCTGAATTACTACCACTTGGAACAAGACGACATGTACAGAGAAGAACTACGTCGTTACCATGGCATCCATTCATCGGTCCATGCATCCATGTACAGAGTAGAACAGAGAAGACAGAGAGGAGATGAGACAGAGCAGAGATGAGACTGGGAGGAGAGGAGAGCTCAGCTCAGGCAACGCCCCGAGCGAACTCCGGCGAGATGGCGTCGGGCGATGAGGCCAGCGCCCGGGCGGAGCAGCGGCCGCGAGCCTCGGGGCGAGCGGGCGGGGTGGAGCAGCGGCTTCAGGCGTCATTTCCGAGGCCGGCGTCTAGCGGGGCCGGGGCGGGCTATCGGGCGGCGCGGCGGCGGCGGCCCTGTAACCCTAGCGCGAGCGCTAGTGGAGAGGTTGGGGATCGAGCGATGGAGACGAGGACGCGGCTGTCCACTAGTGGCAGTTCCCTCGTAATTTCCAGCCCAAATAGGGGTACTACCCTAAATCGAAGCGTTTTGTTTCGCGGGATCGGCCATAATCGCGAGAAGCGAGGTTCCCAGACGATTTTCGATTGCACTACCGATTGTGGCGATTCTGAGATGATTTTATACAATCGAATCGAGTTCTTTTGAGCTTTTGATTTTCCAGACCAAGATTGTCCAAAATCGAGGGAAAAGAACTGGGCCTAAGATAGGCACCAGTCCTAACTCCTAAGACAGATGAATGTGACAAGGTGGGGTACTGCTGGAGGAGAGAAGGTTGGCCAGCCATGGTGCTGGGGATGAGGAGAGATCATCCATATGGGGTTGTACAATTCTAACTTCCTTAACGAACAGTATCCTTGTCTTCCTATTCACCCAGCACTTGCCTAGCCAAAAAGATATCCTTTATTAACTATTTAACCTGCTATACTTGTCCCTTCAAATGGTTGGTCACTGTACTGTTCACGTGATACTTATCAGGTGAATAGTAATTCCTGGGGACGAATCCTAGCTTAGTGACGTGCCATTGGGCCTTGACCTAATGTCCATAACACTGTCATTGTTTGATTATGAGTCGCTTCTGAAATTCGTTTGGAAATCTACTTTTAACAGTTGACTTTTCGTTGTATTTGCAGAAACCGTGAAAGTAATTCCTCAGCATCTGGTCACCTATAAGGTTTTTGGCAAACCTGAAGGCCCTCACTATGCACATTATGACCTGGTTGGAGGGCGGAAGGTATGTGTGCATACTTGTGTGCTTAAGGGGCCAAGTTCAGTCTTTGATTCTTACATTGCTCTGTGCTATCGTGTAGGCTGTCCATGAAGTGTACCCTTGCATAATAGAGTTCCTCTCTCAACATGATGATGTGTCTTAAACTCTTACTGTCCGTATACATCAGAACTGCCACACGCCATTGCACGATGGTCATCCTACATTGCGACTGGATGATACTGTAATCACCAAAATGTCAGTGAAGTGGTGAGTAACAGAAGTGTTTTTTTCTGTCTCCTTTGCGCAGACCAAGCTTCTAGTTTGTTTCTTCACAACCGTTGACCGTTAGTGTAGTGTGTCGCCTGTAAATGCTATGTACATTACGAAAAGGAGGGATTGAAGATGATTCAACTAAATTTTGCTTCGCGCCTACCCTGGTAATGATAATTGTTAGCAAAATTAAATAAAAAGTTTATGTTGTCGATCATGTTTGTATTGATGAAAGCACTTAAAATTGTATGATGTTTTGGCCAGATATGTAGACTGTACAATACTGGCAGGATTGATACTATCTGTTCATCGAAACATCCTGGTTTACTTTTCTATATCTCTTCAGAACACTTTCATGTGTGACCCTCTTTACTTAGTGGGACGATTCATTTATTTTGGCAAAAGTGCGATGATATGACGGAGTCTGTAAGGCAGGAATCTGATGGCAAATTGGCTTCTACTTTCGTGGTATGCTTTAATTTCCACGAGATACCCACGTTTCTGCATAAGAGCATACGTGCTTTGTGTAAATGCCAGTCTTTTGCCATAAGCTGGAACTTAGAGCACCTACGGCCTGACCCCTCACTTAGAGCACCTACGGCCTGACCCCCTCACTTAGTGCCCCTCACTTAGTCCCTAAACCCCACAACGTCCGCCCGGTCAAAAAAAGTTAGATCCAACGGGACCCCTCACTTTGTCCCTAAATGTCCAGACTGATCTGCACCCCTCCTCAAATCGGGACCAAACGTAGGGGCGACCGGGCAACCCTGCTCCAGGTCATAGCGGTCTCACCTGCAGCCATCCGAAGCTCCTTCCTCGTCTCTGCACAGCGTGAAGGATGCAACGGAGTTGCAAGCTCTGGCGCGCTTCTGCTCCGACGGTGGCGTACATCGAGTGTTAAGTTCATCTCGTATATGCAGCTCTGGCGTGCTTCTGCTCCGACGGTGGCGTACATCGAGTGTTAAGTTCATCTCGTTCATATACGTATAGCCCAACTACAATGAAAGAGATTTAAGCCCTACTACAACGAAGGAGATTTAAAAGAATTTCATATACGCTGATAGCACGGTCGACACGCTGTGATTCAAAAAGAGCCGTGCAAACATCAATGCTCCGTTTGTGAACCATGACTATTAATCTTCTTTGTGATAAGCAGAGAACATTATTGGTAACAACTAAGGGTGCAATGATGAGTGAAGCTTATCGCTTCTGGACGACCCGGCTAAGCCGGTCGACTAGCTCCTCATGTGGCGAGGTTGGACTAAACATCTGAAACCTGCTGACCCAATACGGATGTGAAAATCTCAAGTACGAACTATATTTATTTGGTGTTTATTAACAGTCCCGCCAGCCTAACATGGACTACACATCATATAATCAGTCCCGCCAGCCTAACATGGACTACACATCATATAATCGACCTATTTATTTGGTGTTTATTAACAGTCCCGCCAGCCTAACATGGACTACACATCATATAATCGACGTGCATGGGTCCAAATTTATAGGTTGCGGCTGTAGATGCTCTTACATTCATGCAAGAGAGGAAATAATATTTTGCTATTGCTTGCGGATAGCCCATAAAGCTTGATGAAATTCAGTGGATTAGCAACCGTTGTCTATTTTCATTGTATGCTTGATCCGCTTTGTCTGCTTTTGTGGCTAATTTTTCACTACAATAATAAAATAAGCACTACAGCATAATTTAGCAACCTGAGCCTAAGTCAGTTCTGCAAAACGCTTGGACATCACATCACCATCTTGAAAGAGCATATCAGAACCCATATGTTTGATAAAAGATCGCCGCAATATGGCATTTCTATCTGGAAATGCAAAAGAATGGATGATGTGTTTACAGAATAATAATACATGTAACGGGCTGTACAAGACACAACACAGAGACTTCTCAGGTCCACCCAGGTACACAATAGGTGTAGCCTGGAGTCCCGACTTGTTCAAGTCTTGGTGACAGCGGTCTTGCAAACCGGGCAAACGTTCTTCTGAGAAAGCCACTGCTTGATGCAGTAAACATGGTAGCTGTGGCCGCAGCCCAGCCTCCCCATCTCATCATTTGCTTCAAACTCTTCCTGCAACATCCACCAGAACATACAGACTTGGTTTAAACTCTTGCGACTGACGTATATAAAGAGAAGCAGGAGAACTATAGAGAAAGGAGGCAAGGGCATACTTGACAAATACTGCACTTCTTCTCCACTTCCGTCGGAAACCGGAATGATGAATCAGGCTTGACCTTTCTAAGGTTGCGAACTATCTCATCCTCGCGTAGCCCTGTGTTGACATGCCCTATTCTTTCTCCAAGCTCAAGCAACTCCTGTAAGACAAAGTTGGCTCATCACGATGATGATGCCAAGTGTTGTTACAGAACACGGGAGGGGGGGAGGAAGACAGACCTCATAAGTCATGTTGTCGACATCGAGGCGCCAATCCTGGTACCGATCATACATATTCATTCCTCCCAACAACACTCTTGTCTGAAACATCATGATCTGCCATATATAAAAAAGGTAAGTATTTGAAACTGACATAGCCTGCTTGCATTTCATTAGACAGAAATCACTGCACACCCATGACCTTAGATGATGGGTATGCTTACATTAAAAATGTTCACTTTATAGTAACAAGCATGAAAGAATAGAGTGAGCATTATCAAAATGATATGGCTTATACAAATTGGCACTTTCAGGTCCATGGATAATATGTTGATTATTTCGTACTTTTATCTGTGTTGTGTAGTTTTCTACGATTTTCTTTCCAGACTACATACAGCAGGTTATAAGGTTATACTTCAGGTGGGTGGCTCATTTTGGAGTTAAATACACCACAGGTGCCCTAACTTGTCCGGTGCGGTCAGTTTGGTGCCTAAACTTGAAAAATACACAAAAGTGGTGCCTTAACTTGTCTAGGCGTTCAAATACGGTGTCTCTGGGCGTATGCCGTCGTATCAAGTGCCCGGGTGGCATGCCAGCGTGTCGCTGGTCCACATGTCAGTGGCTGCGGGCACGTTGTGAGCTGTGTGTAGTTTTTTTTACAGAAATGCCTTTGAACTTTAGTTAATTCTTGGAAAAAATCGTTACGGACACTGCATGCACACTGTTTTTTCTATGAAAACGCGCCTGTACTTTAATTAATTCTCAGAAAAATATAAACACAAGTTGGCATGAAGGGAATTCAAACCACGGACCTGCTGGTTGCCTAACAAACAGGCACACCAAGACGCCTCACTTTGGTTTACATTTAAATGTTAGCTAGCAACTTATATTCACGATTCCATGTATCGCTTTGCCCATGTTTTCTACAGTTTTTTTGAAGTACTGCTTTGGGTTTTTTGAGCAAAGTTTCTGTTTAATTTTCATGATACATAAATTTTCCCATACGAAAAAGTAAAATAATTATTAATATGCAATTATTGTTTATTTTATATCTTTATTCTATTTTTATTATTGTGTACCTTGATGAGATAAACATGATTTTTTTCTAAAATTAATGTGGACAAAAAGTTGAACGTATATGAAAAGTTATTGTGTAAGTGTGTGCATCCTCATTGAGGACCATAAGCACGAACAATTATTGTGTATCTTCATTCTATTATTTAAATAAATAATTATTTAAAATTGACAATATTTTATTTTAAAAACTGTTCAACATGTATTATATATTATTGTGTGAAAATAATAATTTCTAGAACTGTACTAACATGTTAAGCGGGTTTGTAGAAATTTAAGAATAATATTACACAATATTATTTTAATATGCATTCAACATTTTCAAGAAACATGGTGAGCATTTTCTAAAATAATATGAAAATGAAAAATGAAAATCAATGTGAATGTGAACCTGAACGTTTATTTCAGAAAATGCTTGCTGTGTTTTAAATATAAGTTCAACTTTTTAATTCCACATCAATTTTAGAAAAATTTCATGTTTATCTCTTCAAAGTACACAGTGATGAAAATAGAATGGAGATATAAAATAAACAAAATTTCATATTAATAATTATTTTATTTTTTCATATGGAAAAAATTATGTATCATGAAAACTAAACAGAAACTTCACTCGAAGAAAAATAAGATAGTAACTTGGAAATAAATAGAAATAAATTACTCCAGTAGAAGCATATGCAGTGCGATACGTGCAATCATCTATATAAACTGTTGGCTGATAATTAAGCGCAAACCAGACCGTGGCCGCCTGGTCCGCTTGATTGTCAGGCGACAAGGGTGTCCCATGTTCGAATTCCCTGCACGCTTGCTTTCTGATATATTTTTTGAGTATTAATTAAAATCAAGGGTTATTTTTTGCGAGAATTAATTAAAATCCAGGGGCATTCCTGTAAATAACTGCACGCGTCGCGCCTGCAACCACTGACATGTGGCCCGGCGACACGCTGGCATGCCACGCGGTCACTCGATATGGCGGCATACGTCCAGAGGCACCGTATTTGAACGCCCAGACAAGTTACGACACCATTTTTGTGTATTTTTCAAGTTTAGGCACCAAACTGACCGCGTCGGACAAGTTAGGGCACCTATAGTGTATTTAACTCCTCATTTTGCATCACGCTTACACCCATGGGTCAACGGCAAGACCAGGAAATAGGCTTCGTCTAACCAACCAATTAGGACTACAACTTGAGATGTTAAATTGCCCCACCCACCTTCTGCATATCTCTGATAGTTGCCTACAGGGGCAAGAAAACGCCGGTGGATCTTCACATCCAACAATAAGATAAGAGCCCTCACCAGCCAGGTGATCACGAAATACACAAGGGATGGCCACAACATGAGATCTGATTATGACTGAAGCAACAGGCAAATCATGAGGGTGCCCGGCCCCCCTGAGCAGCAAAAGACCAGTCGAGTCAGGCAGACGAGCTGGGCACCGCCGAGGCAAAGTCTGAAAGGCCATCATTCACCCACCAGAATGCCCATCCCCATTCCCTACCTACTGTACGATCTGCTAGAACAGCATGCCAAAAAGAGAATGAATGGATGAAAATAAAGCCGCATTATGGGTTGTCATGCTCAGGTGTTCCACATCTACCACCCCTTCCCCAGTTCCGAAGAAGCATAGTTTGGACGCCATTTGACTGGCCATTGCCATTCCATCAGCAGCGCCTTGGCTGCCCAGCTCAGCTCAGCGCAAGTGTTGGTAGTCTAGTCTGCATCTGCATGCCATGGTTGACAGGTCTCTCTCCATGGCCACACAGCGTAGCGGAGCTCCGTGGCTGGAGCCACTTAATTATGGGTTCGTTAACCAACGAGAAGGCCACGATCTCACGTCACGTTTAGCGCACGAAAGAAGCAAGTCAACCACCTCCAACGCCCAGGGGTTGCAGCACGAACATTGTCAGATCACACACAATGACAACCCTGGCCACACTATTAGTATTATCATACGCACGGGAATCTTATGGCAACGTAATCGCGCACCCACCGCTGGACGCCGAGGGGGGGAAGGCATAGATGCGGGTCAAGCGTGCAAGCAAACGCAGGGCGATACTGGTATGATGCAGTGTATTTAATACTGGTGCTGAGACTAGTGTGCTGTATCGTACCTCTTCTTCGAGGCCGCCGGGGGAGGGGCGGTAGCCGCGCATCCGGCGGAGGCGCGCGGAGGGGAGCAGGTCGGCGCCGAAGAAGGGGCCGTCCAGGTGATGCAGCGGCCGCGGCGGCGGCGACTCCATGAAGGACGAGGACATCTGCTCCTGCATGCTCGCCCTCCGGGACAGGCAGGGCCGCTGTGGATGGATGTCACATGAGAAACGCAGCGTCAGCTGGCTGGCAGAACATGGCAAAAGATTCATTCCACTTGCATATGGAGAATTCGGTATTGCCCCCAAGAGATGGCATCAAACGTGGTAGTGGAGAGCACTGTTTCAGATGCTTAAACAGAACATTGCATTCAAGGCTGCTCATAATCGCTAAAAGAGTAATAGTAACAGCGAAGCAGGATTTTGAAGGGCGCAAATGTGAAATTGAAACGAAAGATTTCGGAGCAAAACAGCCACCAGAAAATCTGAATACTTGGAGAAGAACACACGCTTTCTTTTCAACAACAGACAAAAAACGAGTTTTAAAAAAGCACAAAAACAGACACACATGAGAAATGAGAAGAAAACAGAGAACAACTAACCACCAAGAACAACAAGCAATCCTTACGACGAAATGGACAAGAGCACGAGCAGATCCAAACAAGCCAGGAAGCATCTACGGCTCACCTCTCTGTGCGGCCTCTCGGCGTCGCCGCCGCGCCCCCTCCCCAGCATCTGGTGGCGCGCCACCACGCAGTCCACGGACGACGCCTCCGCGGCGAACGGTATCCCCGGGGCGCACCACACGTCGCCGCCGATCCCTCCGCCCACAAGGCCGCCTCCGCCTCCCCCTCCCCTCTCGTTCCTCCTGTCCTTCCCTTTCTTCCTCCGCCCGTGCCAGTCGGCGGAAGACCGTACGGCCGCCGCAGCCGCGGAGCCTGCCCCAGGCGCGTACGCCTGCGAGGCCGCGGCCGACGTGCAGCCCAGCCCGCGCAGCGCCGCGGCGGCGAAGCCCTTCCTCCGCCCCACCTCGGCCGCGGCCGGCGGAGGCAGCGGCACCGAGGACGAGGTGGACGAGGAGACCTCCCCTCGTGGCAGCAGGAGGCGCCGGATCCCCCGCCGGCGCTCCACCGTGGGCGACCCGCCGCGGCGGTCACCGGCCATGATGAGGAACCCGGTTCCCCCTGGCGTGCTCGGGCCCGGAGAGACGGGTGGGGGCAGTAATGGCACTGCCAGGCAGCGCCTGTGAGCGGGCGGGCGGGCGCAGGCAGAGCAGAGGGGAGGGGCGCGGGTTCGCGTTTGTTGTCTAGCGTGTGGAAGGCTAGAGAAGTGTATACTTGAGGGGCCGAGCGAGGGAGCGAGCACGAGGAGGAAAGGAAATGCGATGGGAGGTGGTAAATTCTCGGCGTGGCCCTGGATTCAAGGGGACGGATGTTCTTGACTTGTTGGTGGTTTGGTGAGTTCCCAGCTCCGGAACGGTCAAATTATACCACTACACATGGTGTAGGGCTGCTTAAACAAATGTGGCATAAACACATGTTTCCCTTGTAACACGAAATATGGCGCCAAACGTCACAATGGAAAAGGTGTCTGACTAGAAACGTGAAATAAGTTGCTCTTTGGGGAGTGTGTGGTTGCCTGCGGTCATTTTGACCTCTTTGCATTAGTGGCCGGTAGAGCCTCATTGAGGCAATGCATGTTTATAAATCATGTTTTGCACTTGTCTTGCATAGTGTTTGGTTAACAATAGTTGTAGTTTGGGGCATCTTCAACACCAGCCCTCAAACCTCTTGCAACCATTCGGATCGATTTGTCCGGATCACGGAAGCCATACGACACGGTCCTCTATCGGTCCGCGGAGCAGTCCGAACATGATTTCTCCCATAAATCGGAGACGAGAGTCCGGACACGTGAAACGTCGCTCTCCGCCCCTGGTCCGCCCAAAAGGAAGGCGGAGTCCGCACTCTTGTAGCATCCCGCGCTGTTTTCGTGCCAAAAAAAAAATGATCCACTATCTTTTTCCATTCCCTGCCCAATTCCCGCTCATTTCTCCCACCCCCTCCTTACTTCTGTCGCTGATGCATGGAACCGTTGGAGAACCTGTCGGAGATGGAGCCAGCGGAGGTGCCGGAGGATCCGAGCATCACGCTCGCCCGGAAGATCAGCTCGGAGACGCGGCAAAATTGTTGCATCAAAGCGAAGACCGCAAAGGAGGAGTAGCTCAAGAAGCGGTTGGCCGCCGCTGAGCATGGTGGTGGCGATGGGCGTGGAGGTCGTGGCGGACGAGGCGGTCGGCGCGGCCATGGCGGACGCCAGCAGATGGGCACGCCAACAGTACAGACATCGCCTTAGCCGAAGCCTTACAAGCCTCCGTACTACTACACCGCCAAGCAGCTCGGAACCCCTGCTGTCGGTGGTAAAACCGGCAGACCTCGGGGTAGGGGGTCCTGTGCTGTGGACCTCGGATCAGTGGTAACATAGACGAAGGAGACAATATTTACACAGGTTCGGTACCTCTCGAAGAGATAAAACCCTACGTCCTGCTTTGTAAGTACTTAACAAACGTCCTGCTTTGTAAGTACTTAACAAACTCTGATCAACTTCTTCATACAAGGCCGTAAACGATAAACGGCTAACTATATTTTATTTCTCTCACGGGATTGATCGCGTAGAGAAGAAAAAAGAAGAGTGTGTATTTCATTTTAGCAAATGGCACATTATTATGTGATAATGGTGAAACGGAGTGGGCCATTAAAAAGATTACCCATGTCTGCGAAAACACGACTATCTCTTTGGCCATATCATGAAAGTTAAGTCAAATAAACAACCACACATACACTGATTGTCTTTCAGATTTCGACATAGTTCGTAAGTTCATGGTTTTCTTAGTCTGTAGCAATCACTCGACCATGATATTCATTGTTCCAAACAAGAACATAGTTTACTACCTGGATTCTCTCAGAGAGTCAATAAAGCCTCAGGATACGACGCATCTTCAGCAATTCATGGATAGGTATTGAATTCTATGATGTTGAAATTAATTTGTATTCATATCGCAGTGTGTTGGCATTGTGAAAAACTAAACCAGGGAACCTGTTCATAGCACGAGATCGTTTCTCCGGTAAGACACCGAAATCTGTTATTACCGAAAATGCATCCAATAGTTTGCAAATACCTTTTTTTACTCTAGTCAAATATTCAAGTTTCTAAATAAACCTCTTTCTATTTCTATCCAGAGAAAAAAATACATCTAACATCGGTCGGGTTGTTCCTAACAGGGAAAATACATGACTAATTCTGTAGAAAAAATTCCAGTGTCCTCAGCAACAAGGAGGAACCAACCTTTATGGATACTATGTTTGCACACGCATGATCTCCATATGCAAATCTACTGATTGTTGTGAAGATGCTCGCGAATTAGTACCAGTAAGTCTATCTTAATTAATATCTTCTACTCCACTCAGATGGCACATTCTGGTCTTAAAAAACCTGTTGCTCATTTTTGAACCGAGGACCCATGAACCGCTCCCCGCGGGTGAATTGCTGATGGTTAGCAGATTTATCAGCACCTTCTTCCTGAATCACTACATCATGCCCACTAGTGATAATGGAGATTTCAGCATGATCTCTCGTGAAACAATGAGTAAGAGTTAGCCGCTAAACATATACGCATGGATCCATTGTTTTCCATGTGATGAGGTCTTCATATTTCGTACACTATGATTAATTATGTACTGCATATGTCGACAAATCTTTGGAATTTAGCTACCATTTGTTCAATTGCATATTGTTGCGAATTCTGATGAATGTTCTTCCTGCGGACACTATTTGTTCAATTGCATATTGTGGAGAATTTGCTTTTTTGTATGCCGATTCAAATGCGATATTTTTTCTTTAACCTAGCCATTGATGCAAACACAGTTCAACTAAATGAGTGTGTGTGATCCAGAACGGAGAGCACACATCAACCGTAGCGGAATCGTCAGTGACACACAACAAATAACAGATGATTTGTAGCACATCTACGCATGAGTAGGGGCTCCCTAACCGTTTGTGATAGCACATTATTGCACACCAGAGTTTATAGTAAACCATGTAAAATGCAACCTCACTCGTAAATTGTTCAGGAAACGTGTGCGATCCCGAATGGAAAGCACACGTCACTCAATATCGCAACTGTCGGTAATACACAACAAATCACAGACGATTTGCAGCACTTGTATGTGTGTGAAGGGGCTCCTGAACCATTTGTGAAGCACATTATCGCGCACGGTAATCGTTCGAGAAACGTGTGCGATGGTGTCATGCATGGCAGGCGATTTCCGTAGAATACTCGTGTGTGATGGGGCACATATCCCACACAATTTCTATGATAGCTCATGTGCCTTAAATACTATTTCGCAAATGGTCCAGTATGAAACATCGTTTGGTTTCACTGTGTGATGGGGCACATATCCCACACAATTTCTATGATAGCTCGTGTGCCTTAAATACTATTTCGCAAATGGTCCAGTATGAAACATCGTTTGGTTTCACTGCGTCATTAGAAATGTTTGATCGCCAATCCCACACGTGTGCCAGAATGTGGTGTGTGCGATATGTTGTTGCATCGCATACGATTACATTTGGCAACGCGTTTGCATCATGGCTCCCTATCCCCGACGGTTTCTGGGTCGTGTGGGAAGGACCCCCATATCGCACACACTGGCAAGACGATGATTTAAAATACCGTCACGGAAAGTGGTTAAAAACCGTTTGTATAGCAGCTCGCTGTACCAGTGGTAGACAAGCTCGTGATCCTCTGACTCCTGGGCTTCAACATCTCATCGCAACAACCGGGAAGAAGAAAAGAGGTAGCAAAGCAACCGTGAGTACTCATCCAAAGTACTCGCAAGACTTACATCAAAACTAGGCTAAGCATGCATGCATCAGTGTCAAAGGAATGGGGCTATATCTTTGGACAAAACTGCGGAAATGCCAGAATAAGGGGGAGAAGCTCATCCTATCAGAGGCTACATCTTCTCACAGCCGTCATCTTGCAGCAGTAGAAGAGAGGATCATTTGATAATATATAGTAACATGTTTATATCAACAATGCTCTAAGATCCTTCCTCGACTATCCTGCGAAAAGCGATCCGGAGTAGAACATCATTTAAGTTTCAATATACTATCCAGTTCTAGTTGTTAGTAGATCAGGGTACAACTCCAAGCGTCTTGTTACCGTGGAAACTGCTATTAAAATAGATTACTTCCTTGCAGGGGTGCACCACATTACCCGATACGCTCAATTACCTATGGCCGGACACACTTTTCTGGGTAATGCCCGGCCTCGGATAATCAACACGCTATAGACCAACCTAGGCTTCCCAGAGAGGTCAAGAAGCCGGTCTAAATCCTAAGTGTGAAGGGGTCATGGTCCCATGATACGTCTCCAACATATCTATAATTTACGAAGTATTCATGCCATATTTACAACAATTATATATGTTTTTGGTATGATTTGATGGAACTAACCCAGACTGACGCTGTTTTCAGTAGAACTATTGTGGTGTTGTTTTTTGTGCAGAAATAGAAGTTCTCGGGATTGGACGAAACTTCTTGACGATTTTTTGGAAGAAAATAAAAATACCAGAGCAAAGAACCACTACAGGGCCCCCCTGCTGCCCACAAGGCACCAGGGCGTGCCACCCCCGTGGCGCGCCCTGGTGGGTAGTGGCCCCCCTGAGGCCCATCTTCGCGTGAAACTGACGCCAAAAAATCATATATATTTAGAAACCTCCGAAAGTCAACCTAGATCAGAAGTTCCGCCGCCGCAAGCCTTTGTAGCCACGAAAAACCAATCTAGACTCTGTTCCGGCACCCTGCCGGATGGGGAAATCTGTTGGGTAACGTAGTAATTTCAAAAAAAATCCTACGCACATGCAAGATCATGGTGATGCATAGCAACGAGAGGGAAGAGTGTTGTCCACGTATCCTCGTAGACCGAAAGCGGAAGCGTTAGCACAACGTGGTTGATGTAGTCGTACGTCTTCACGATCCAACCGATCAAGTACCGAACGCACGACACCTCCGAGTTCAGCACACGTTCAGCCCGATGACGTCCCTCGAACTCCGATCCAGCCGAGTGTTGAGGGAGTGTTTCGTTAGCACGACGGTGTGGTGACGATGATGATGTTCTACCGATGCAGGGCTTCGCCTAAGCATCGCTACAGTATTATCGAGGTGGACTATGGTGGAGGGGGGCACCGCACACGGCTAAAAGATCAAACGATCAATTGGTCTGTCTATGGGGTGCCCCCCTGCCCCCGTATATAAAGGAGCAAGGGGGGAGGCGGCCGGCCTAGGAGGAGGGCGCACCAAGGGGGAAGTCCTACTCCCACCGGGAGTAGGATTCTTCCTTTCCTTATTGGAGTAGGAGAGAAGGAAAGAGGAGGAGAGGAAGAAGGAAAAGGGGGCTGCACCCCTTGTCCAATTCGGACCAGACGGGGGGGGGGGGGCTTCCTTCCTTTTGGCCCCTCTCCTCTATTCCCGTATGGCCCAATAAGGCCCATATACTCCCCGGTGAATTCCCGTAACTCTCCGGTACTCCGATAAATACCCGAATCACTCGGAACCTTTCCGATGTCCGAATATAGTCGTCCAATATATCGATCTTTATGTCTCGACCATTTCGAGACTCCTCGTCATATCCCCGATCTCATCCGGGACTCCGAACTCCTTCGGTACATCAAAACTCATAAACTCATAATATAACTGTCATCAAAACTTTAAGCGTGCGGACCCTACGGGTTCGAGAACTATGTAGACATGACCGAGACACGTCCGGTCAATAACCAATAGCGGAACCTGGATGCTCATATTGGTTCCCGGATATTCTACGAAGATTTTTATCGGTCAAACCGCATAACAACATACGTTGTTCCCTTTGTCATCGGTATGTACTTGCCCGAGATTCGATCGTCGGTATCTCAATACCTAGTTCAATCTCGTTACCGGCAAGTCTCTTTACTCGTCCCGTAATACATCATCCCGCAGCTAACTCATTATTTGCAATGCTTGCAAGGCTTATAGTGATGTGCATTACCGAGTGGTCCCAAAGATACCTCTCCGACAATCGGAGTGACAAATCCTAATCTCGAAATACGCCAACCCAACAAGTACCTTCAGAGACACCTGTAGAGCACCTTTATAATCACCCAGTTACGTTGTGACGTTTGGTAGCACACAAAGTATTCCTCCGGTAAACGGGAGTTGCATAATCTCATAGTCATAGGAACATGTATAAGTCATGAAGAAAGCAATAGCAACATACTAAATGATCAAGTGCTAAGCTAACGGAATGGGTCCAGTCAATCACATCATTCTCCTAATGATGTGATCCTGTTAATCAAATGACAACTCTTTGTCTATGGTTAGGAAACATAACCATCTTTGATCAACGAGCTAGTCAAGTAGAGGCATACTAGTGACACTCTGTTTGTCTATGTATTCACACAAGTATTATGTTTCCGGTTAATACAATTCTAGCATGAATAATAAACATTTATCATGAAATAAGGAAATAAATAATAATTTATTATTGCCTCTAGGGCATATTTCATTCAGTCTCCCACTTGCACCGGAGTCAATAATCTAGATCACATCGCCATGTGATTTAACATCAATAGTTCACATCACCATGTGATTAACACTCATAGTTCACATCGTCATGTGACTAGCACCCAAAGGGTTTACTAGAGTCAATAATCTAGTTCACATCGCTATGTGATTAACACCCAAAGAGTACTAAGGTGTGATCATGTTTTGCTTGCGAGAGAAGTTTAGTCAACGGGTCTGCCATATTCAGATCCGTATGTATTTTTCAAATTTCTATGTCTACAATGCTCTGCACGGGGCTACTCTAGCTAATAGCTCCTACTTTCAATATGTATCCCGTTTAAGACTTAGAGTCATCTGGATTAGTGTCAAAACTTGCATCGACGTAACCCTTTACGAAGAACCTTTTTGTTACCTCCATAATTGAGAAACATATCCTTATTACACTAAGGATAATTTTGACCGCTGTCCAGTGATCTACTCCTAGATCACTCTTGTACTCCCTTGCCAAAATCAGTGTAGGGTATACAATAGATCTGGTACACAACATGGCATACTTTATAGAACCTATGGCTGAGGCATAGGGAATGACTTTCATTCTTTTTCTATCTTCTGCCGTGGTCGGGATTTTGAGTCTTCACTCAACTTCACACCTTGTAACACAGGCATGAACTCTTTCTTTGACTGTTCCATTTTGAGCTACTTCAAAATCTTGTCAAGGTATGTACTTATCGAAAAATCTTATCAAGCATCTTGATCTATCTCTATAGATCTTGATGCTCAATATATAAGCAGCTTCACCGAGGTCTTTCTTTGAAAAACTCCTTTCAAACACTCCTTTATGCTTTGCAGAATAATTCTACATTATTTCCGATCAACAATATGTCATTCACATATACTTATCAGAAATATCATAGTGCTCCCACTCACTTTCTTGTAAATACAGGCTTCACCGCAAGTCTGTATAAAACTATATGCTTTGATCAACTTATCAAAGCGTATATTCCAACTCCGAGATGCTTGCACCAGTCCATAGATGGATCCCTGGAGCTTGCATATTTTGTTAGCACCTTTAGGATTGACAAAACCTTCCGGTTGCATCATATACAACTCTTCTTTAATAAATCCATTAAGGAATGTAGTTTTGTTTATCCATTTGCCAAATTTCATAAAATGCGGCAATTGCTAACATGATTCGGACAGACTTAAGCATCACTACGAGTGAGAAGGTCTCATCGTAGTCAACTCCTTGAACTTGTCGAAAATATTTTTTGTGACAATTCGAGCTTTGAGATAGTAACACTACTATCAGCGTCCGTCTTCCTCTTGAAGATCCATTTATTCTTAATGACTCACCGATCAACGGGCAAGTCAATCAAAGTCCATACTTTGTTCTCATATATGGATCCCATCTCAGATTTCATGGCCTCAAGCCATTTCGCGGAATCTGGGCTCATCATCGCTTCCTCATACTTCGTAGGTTTGTCATGGTCAAGTAACATGACCTCCAGAACAGGATTACCGAACCACTCTGGTGTGGACCTTACTCTGGCTGACCTACAAGGTTCGGTAGTAACTTGATCTAAAGTTTCATGATCATCATCATTAACTTCCTCACTAATTGGTGTATCACTAGAACTGATTTCTGTGATGAACTTCTTTCCAATTCGGGAGTAGGTACAATTACCTCATCAAGTTCTACTTTCCTCCCACTCACTTCTTTCGAGAGAAACTCCTTCTCTAGAAAGGATCCATTCTTAGCAACGCATATTTTGCCTTCGGATCTGTGATAGAAGGTGTACCCAACAGTCTCCTTTGGGTATCCTATGAAGACACATTTCTACGATTTGGGTTCTTATCAGGTTGAAGCTTTTTCACGTAAGCATCGCAGCCCCAAACTTTAAGAAACGACAACTTTGGTTTCTTGCCAAACCACAGTTCATAAGGCGTCGTCTCAACGGATTTCGATGGTGCCCTATTTAATGTGAATGCAGATGTCTCTAATGCATAACCTCAAAACGATATTGGTAGATCGGTAAGAGACATCATAGATCACACCATATCTAATAAAGTACGGTTATGACGTTCGGACACACCATTACACTGTGGTGTTCCAGGTGGCGTGAGTAGTGAAATTATTTCACATTGTTTTAACTGAAGGCCAAACTCGTAACTCAAATATTTTACCTCTGCGATCATATCGTAGAAACTTTTATTTTCTTGTTACAATGATTCTCCACTTCACTCTGAAATTCTTTGAACTTTTCAAATGTTTCATACTAATACGAAAAAGGGTTTCCCCCCGCTTTATATTATAAAGCATACAAATGTTTCATACTTGTGTTTCATCAAGTAGATATACCCATATCTGCTCAAATCATCTGTGAAGGTTAGAAAATAATGATACTTGCCGTGAGCCTTAACACTCATCGGACCGCATACATCAGTATGTATTATTTCCAATAAGTCAGTTGCTTGCTTCGTTGTTCCGGAGAACGGAGTCTTTAGGCATCTTGCCCATGAGGCATGGTTCGCAAGCATCAAGTGATTCACAATCAAGTGATTCCAAAAGTCCATCAGCATAGAGTTTCTTCATGCGCTTTACACCAATATGACCTAGACGGCAGTGCCACAAATAAGTTGCACTATCATTATTAACTATCATTATTAAATGTGTATCACCATGATCGAGATCCAACAAACCATTTTCATTGGGTGTATGACCATAGAAGGTTTTATTCATGTAAACAAAACAACAATTATTCTCTAACTTACATGAATAACCGTATTGCAATAAACATGATCCAATCATATTCATGCTCTACGCAAACCCTAAATAACATTTATTTTGGGTTCAACACTAATCCCGAAAGTATAGGGAGTGTGCGATGATGATCATATCAATCTTGGAACCACTTCCAATACATATCGTCACTTCACCCTTAACTAGTCTCTGTTCATTCTGCAACTCCCGTTTCGAGTTACTACTCTTAGCAACTGAACCAGTATCAAATACTGAGGGGTTGCTATAAACACTAGTAAAGTACACATCAATAACATGAATATCAAATATAGCTTTGTTCACTTTGCCATCCTTCTTATCCACCAATCACTTGGGGTAGTTCCGCTTCCAGTGACCAGTCCCTTTGCAGTAAAAGCACTCAGTTTCAGGCTTAGGTCCAGACTTGGGCTTCTTCACTTGAGCAGCAACTTGCTTGCCATTCTTCTTGAAGTTTCCCTTCTTCCCTTTGCCCTTTTCTTGAAACTAGTGGTCTTGTCAACCATCAACACTTGATATTTTCTTGATTTCTACCTTCGTCGATTTTAGCATCACGAAGAGCTTGGGAATCGTTTCCGTTATCCCTTGCATATTATAGTTCATCACGAAGTTCTACTAACTTGGTGATGGTGACTAGAGATTTCTGTCAATCACTATCTTATCTGGAAGATCAACTCCCACTTGGTTCAAGCGATTGTAGTACCCAGACAATCTGAGCACATGCTCACTGCTTGAGCTATTCTCCTCCATCTTTTAGCTATATAACTTGTTGAAGACTTCATATCTCTCAACTCGGGTATTTTCTTGAAATATTAACTTCAACTCCTGGAACATCTCATATGGTCCGTGACGTTCAAAAACGTCTTTGAAGTCCCGATTCTAAGCCGTTAAACATGGTGCACTAAACTATCAAGGAGTCATCATATTGAGCTAGCCAAACGTTCATAACGTCTGCATATGCCCCTGCAATAGGTCTGTCACCTAGCGGTGCATCAAGGACATAATTCTTCTGTGTAGCAATGAGGATAAATCTCAGATCACGGATCCAATCCGCATCATTGCTACTAACATTTTTCAACTTAGTTTTCTCTAGGAACATATCAAAAATAAAACAGGGGAACTAAACGCGAGCTATTGATCTACAACATAGATATGCTAATACTACCAGGACTAAGTTCATGATAAATTTAAGTTCAATTAATCATATTACTTAAGAACTCCCACTTAGATAGACATCCCTCTGATCTTCTAAGTGATCACGTGATCCAAATCAACTAAACCATAACCGATCATCACGTGAAATGGAGTAGTTTTCAATGGTGAACATCACTATGTTGATCATATCTACTATATGATTCACGCTCGACCTTTCGGTCTCAGTGTTCCGAGGCCATATATGCATATGCTAGGCTCGTCAAGTTTAACCTGAGTATTCTGCGTGTGCAAAACTGGCTTGCACCCGTTGTAGATGGACGTAGAGCTTATCACACCCGATCATCACGTGGTGTCTGGGCACGACGAACTTTGGCAACGGTGCATACTCAGGGAGAACACTTTTATCTTGAAATTTAGTGAGAGATCATCTTATAATGCTAACGACAATCAAAGCAAAAATAAGATGTATAAAAGATAAACATCACATGCAATCAAAATATGTGACATGATATGGCCATCATCATCTTGTGCCTTTGATCTCCACCTCCAAAGCATCGTCATGATCTCTCGTCACCAGCATGACACCATGATCTCCATCATCTTGATCTATATCAATGTGTCGTCACATGGTCGTCTCGCCAACTATTGCTCTTGCAACTATTGCTATCGCATAGCGATAAAGTAAAGCAATTATTTGGCGCTTGCATCTTATGCAATAGAGAGACAACCATAAGGCTTTTGCCAGTTGCCGATAACTTCAACAAAACATGATCATCTTATACAACAACTTATATCTCATCACATCTTGACCATATCACATCACAACATGCCCTACAAAAACAAGTTAGACGTCCTCTACTTTGTTGTTGCAAGTTTCACGTGGCTGCTACGGGCTGAGCAAGAACCGTTCTTACCTACGTATCAAAACCACAACGATAGTTTGTCAAGTTAGTGTTGTTTTAACCTTCTCAAGGACCGGGCGTAGCCACACTCGGTTCAACTAAAGTTGGAGAAACTGACACCCGCCAGCCACCTGTGTGCAAAGCACGTCGGTAGAACCAGTCTCGCGTAAGCGTACACGTAATGTCGGTCCGGGCCGCTTCATCCTACAATACCACCGAACCAAAGTATGATATGCTGGTAAGCAGTATGACTTATATCGCCCACAACTCACTTGTGTTCTACTCGTGCATATGACATCTACGCATAAAACCTGGCTCGGATGCCACTGTTGGGTAACATAGTAATTTCAAAAAAATTCCTACGCACATGCAAGATCATGGTGATGCATAGCAATGAGAGGGGAGAGTGTTGTCCACGTACCCTCGTAGACCGAAAGCGGAAGCGTTAGCACAACGCGGTTGATGTAATCGTACGTCTTCACGATCCAACCGATCAAGTACCGAACGCACGGCACCTCCGAGTTCAGCACACGTTCAGACCGATGACGTCCCTCGAACTCCGATCCAGCCGAGTGTTGAGGGAGAGTTTCGTCAGCACGATGGCGTGGTGACGATGATGATGTTCTACCGACGCACGGCTCCGCCTAAGCACCGCTACAGTATTATCGAGGTGGACTATGGTGGAGGGGGGCACCGCACACGACTAAAAGATCAAACGGTCCATTGTTCAGTCTATGGGGTGCCCCCTGCCCCCGTATATAAAGGAGCAAGGGGGAGGCGGCCGACCTAGGAGGAGGCCGCACCAAGGGGGAAGTTCTACTCCCACCGGGAGTAGGATTCCTCCTTTCCTTGTTGGAGTAGGAGAGAAGGAAAGAGGAGGAGAGGAAGAAGGAAAAGGGGGCTGCACCCCTTGTCCAATTCGGACCAGAGGGGGGGCGCGCCTCCTTCCTTTTGGCCTCTCTTCTCTATTCCCGTATGGCCCAATAAGGCCCATATACTCCCCAGCGAATTCTCGTAACTCTCCGGTACTCCGATAAATACCCGAATCACTCGGAACCTTTCCGATGTCTGAATATAATCGTCCAATATATCGACCTTTACTTCTCGACCATTTCGAGACTCATCGTCATGTCCCCGATCTCATCTGGGACTCCGAACTCCTTCGGTACATCAAAACTCATAAACTCATAATATAACTGTCATCGAAACTTTAAGCGTGTGGAGCCTACGGGTTCGAGAACTATGTAGACATGACCGAGACACGTCTCCGTTCAATAACCAATAGCGGAACCTAGATGCTCATATTGGCTCCCAGATATTCTACGAAGATCTTTATCGGTCAGACCGCATAACAACATACGTTGTTCCCTTTGTCATCGGTATGTTACTTGCCCGAGATTCGATCGTCGGTATCTCAATACCTAGTTCAATCTCCTTACCGGCAAGTCTCTTTACTCGTTCCGTAATACATCATCCCGCAGCTAACTCATTAGTTGCAATGCTTGCAAGGCTTATAGTGATGTGCATTACCGAGTGGGCCCAGAGATACCTCTCCGACAATTGGAGTGACAAATCCTAATCTCGAAATACGCCAACCCAACAAGTACCTTCGGAGACACCTGTAGAGCGCCTTTATAATCACCCAGTTACGTTGTGCCGTTTGGTAGCACACAAAGTATTCCTCCGGTAAACGGGAGTTGCATAATCTCATAGTCATAGGAACATGTATAAGTCATGAAGAAAGCAATAGCAACATACTAAACGATCAAGTGCTAAGCTAACGGAACGAGTCAAGTCAATCACATCATTATCCTAATGATGTGATCCCGTTAATCAAATGACAACTCTTTGTCTATGGTTAGGAAACATACCATCTTTGATCAACGAGCTAGTCAAGTAGAGGCATACTAGTGACACTCTATTTGTCTATGTATTCACACAAGTATTATGTTTTCGCTTAATACAATTCTAGCATGAATAATAAACATTTATCATGAAATAAGGAAATAAATAATAACTTTATTATTGCCTCTAGGGCATATTTCCTTCAAAATCATCACGAGAGGCCATCTTCATAATCCCGGCGTCCACCATGATGAGGAGTGAGTAGTCCACCCTCGGGGCTGAGGGTTTGTACCAGTAGCTATGTGTTTAATCTCTCTCTCTCTCTCTCTCTCTCTCTCTCTCTCTCTCGTGTTCTTAATTTGGCACGATCTTGATGTATCGCGAGCTTTATTAATATAGTTGGATCATATGGTGTTTTCCCTCTCTATCTTGTTGTGATGAATTGAGTTTTCCCTTTGAGATTTCATTTTTATCGGATTGAATACTTTTATGGATTTGAGAGCACTTTGATGTATATCTTGCTATGAGTACCCATGGTGACAATGGTGTATCATGTTGATTCACTTGATATATGTTTTGGCACTCAACTCGCGGATTCCCGAGGTGACATTGGGGTAATCTATGAATAGGGGTTGATGCACGTTTTCGTCCTTGTTTCTCCAGTAGAAATCTTGGGGCACTCTTTGAGGTTCTTTGTGTTGGATTGAATATTATTAATCTGAAATGGTTTGATGCATATCGTATAATCAACTCAAGGATACTCGTGGTGACGTTGGATTATCTAGGTGGCATTAGAGTTGGTTGATGTGTATCATATGGTGTTATTTTAGCATGAACTCTTGGGTTGTTTGTGACACTTATAGTGATAGCTCGATAGATCAATCGGAAAGGATAACTTGGTGTTATTTTAGTATGAACTCTTGGATAGATCGATCGGAAAGGATAACTCTGAGGTGGTTTCTTACCCTACAAACAATTTCTTCTTATGTTCTCCGCTAGGTACGAACTTTGGAGTGATTCTTCCTCGCACGTTGAGGGATGGTTATATGATCCAATTATATTAGCATTGTTGAGAGATTGTACTAGTAAAAGTACGAACCCTAGGCCTCATTTTCAAGCATTGCAATACCATTTATGCTCACTTTTGTTACTTGCTACCTTGCTGGTTTTTATTGTTCATATTACGAAAATCAATATCTACTATCATTACTACACTTGTATCACCATCTCTTCGCCGAACTAGTGCACCTATACAATTTACGATTGAATTTGGTGTGTTGGGGACACAAGAGACTCTTTGTTATTTCGTTCCAGGGTTGTTTGAGAGAGACCATCTTCATCCTACGCCTCCCACGGATTGATAAACCTTAGGCCATCCACTTGAGGGAAATTTTCTACTGTCCGACAAAACTCTACGCTTGGAGGCCCAACACAAATCTACAAGAACAAGTTGTGTAGTAGACATCAAGCTCTTTTCTGGCGCCGTTGCCGGGGAGGTGAGTGCTTGAAGGTATATCTTTAGACCTTGCAATTAAATCTTTTAGTTTCTTGTTTTATCACTAGTTTGGTTTATAAAAGAAACTATAAAAAATGGAATTGAGGTTGCCTCATATTATTCGTCTTTATCATGTCTTTCTTGAAAATGATGGAAATGAAAATTGTGCTCTTTGATAGAAGAAGACTTCAATTAAATGTTTGGCATAAAAACTTTGAATGATTAGCATGATTGCAATGTTGTTAGTATGAATTCTTTGAATATCCATGATGCTAGTGATATGCAAAGCCATAAGCTTAGGGATGCTATGTTTGATGAAGATGATATTTTTAGTCCCCCAAGTTTTGATGAGAATATTTATTATGATGATTGCATGCCTCCTATTTATGATGATTATATTGATGAAAGTGGTTTTGGAAGAGTGTCAACTCTAGGTAATAATGATCCCACTATTTTGGAGGGTGTTGAATCTTATTTTAATAATTATGAAAGTGGATTTGGAGAGGCCATGACTTTATTTAATGATGATCCCACTATTTCGGAAGAGGTTTCAATTGACTATGATGAAAAAGTTCCTATCTATGATGATTATGGTGACGATATGTATGCTATAAAGAGTAATGATATCCAAGAAACGTGTCATCATGATTTTAATGCTCAAATTGATTATGTGAATCAAGTATCATGTGATAGTTATTTTGTTGAATTTTCTCCCACTACTTTTGATGAGAAGAATTTTGATTATGTGGAGAGTAATATTTTTTATGCATGTGGATCATGAAAAGAATGCTCTATGTGATAGCTATATTGTTGAATTCATTCATGATGCTGATTGCGGCTTGAAGCTACGTCGGTATTTATCCAAAGAGGAAGGGATGATGCAGCACAATGGCCGTAGGTATTTCCCTCAGTTATGAGACCAAGGTTATCGAACCAGTAGAACCAAGCAACAAAACATAAACAACCCCAGCACACAGATAACAAATCCTCGCAACCCGACGTGTAAAAGGGGCTGTCAATCCCTCTCGGGTAGCGGCGCCTCAAGATAGGCAGACAGACGTGAATAAAATTGTATTAGATTAATAGATCAAATGCCAAATAAAATAAGTAATAATAAAATGCAGCAAGGTATTTTTGTTTTAATAGTTCTGAAAATAACAGCAAAGGAAAATAGATCGCAAAGGCAAATAATATGAGAAAGTTACCCGGGGGCCGTAGGTTTCACTAGTGTCTTCTCTCGAGAAAAATAGCAAACAGTGGGTAAACAAATCACTGTTGGGCAATTGATAGAACTTCAAATAATCGTGACAATATCCAGGCAATGATGACATGATGCAGAAAAGATCTATCTATGTAGAGATAGACCCCATCGTTTTATCCTTAGTAGCAACGATACATACGTGTCGGTTTCCCTTCTTTCACTGGGATCAAGCACCATAAGATCGAACCCACTACAAAGCACCTCTTCCCATTGCAAGATAAATAGATCAACTTGGCCAAACAAAACCCAAATATCGGAGAAGAAATACGGGGCTATAAGAAATCATGCAAATAAGAGATCAAAGAAACTCAAATAACTTTCATGGATATAAAAAGATAGATCTGATCATAGACTCAAAGTTCATCCGATCCCAACAAACACACCGCAAAAAGAGTTACATCATATGGATCTCCAAGAGACCATTGTATTGAGAATTCAGCAAGAGAGAGAGGAAGCCATCTAGCTACTAACTACGGACCCGAAGGTCTACAAAGAACTAGTCAAGCATCATTGGAGAGGCACCAATGGAAGTGGTGGACCCCTGGTGTGTAGATTGGATCTTGTGGTTCTGGACTCTGCGGCAGCTCGAATTGATTTTTGTCGACTCCCCTAGGGTTTCTGGAATACTGGGGTATTTACAGAGCAAAGAGGCAGTCCGAGGGGCACCCGAGGTGGGCACAACCACCAGGGCGCGCCTGGGCCTCCTGGCGCGCCCTAGTGGGTTGTGCGCCCCTTGGAGCACCCCCCAGGCGATGCCTTGGCCCATTGGGTGTCTTCTGGTCCATAAAAAATCTCCGTAAAGTTCCATTGCATTTGGACTCCGTTTGGTATTGATTTCCTGCGATGTAAAAAACATGCAGAAAACAGCAACTGGCACTTGGCACTATGTCAATAGGTTAGTAACAAAAAATGATATAAAATAACTATAAAATGATTATAAACATCCAGATTGATAATATAACAGCATGGAACAATAAAAACTTATAGATACGTTGGAGATGTATCAGCATCCCCAAGCTTAAATCCTACTCGTGCTCGAGTAGGTAAGTGATAAAAACAAAAATTTTGATGTGGAATGCTGCCTAACAAGTCATATCATATTCTTTTCTTTATAGCATGGGCATTTGGACTTTTATGTGATTCAAAGCAATAGTCTAGTTTTGACATGATGACTTAAATACTCAAGCATATCAACAAGCAACCATGTCTTTCAAAATATCAACGCTAAGATAAGTTATCCCTAGCCCATCATGCTCAATCATTGATCCATTCATGAAACACACTCGCATATTAACTACACCTAATACTCAAGTACGATCATACTGCCTTCTAGTTGGTGCTTTTATAAGATAAGATGGAGACTCAAATTCAAAAATAAAAATTGCATAAAGTAAAAGAAAGGCCCTTCACGGAGGGAAGTAGGGATTCATAGAGGTGCCAGAGCTCAAAGCAAAAAATTTAGAGATAAAAATATTTTAGGAGGTGTATCCTTCCCACCAACGAAAACGACTTAGAGTTCCCAACACTTTCCATGCTAGATATATCATAGGCGGTTCCCAAACAGAAAATAAAGTTTATTCCTTTTTCAACCATACTTTCACTTTCCATGGCTAGCCGTATCCATGGTTGCCCTCCATACCAACATTTTCCGAGGAATTTATTATTTGACAACATAAAGTAAATTTATTTTTCATTTTGGGACTGGGCATCCCTAAAACCTTTGCCTTACTCTCGTGCAATGACAAGTGAATAAACACTCATCGTGAGAATAACACATCTAGCATGGAAAATATTAGCCACCCCTCACCGCTCCGCGAGCGGTACGAACACACAAAAGAGAAGTTTATTTTGAAAATTAGAGATGGCACATACAAATTTGCTTAGAACGACAAAAGAATACCGCATATAGGTAGGTATAATGGACTCATGTGGCAAAAATAGTTTAAAGCTTTTTTGATGCACAAGTAGAGATCATACTTAGTACAAAATGAAGGCTAGCAAAAGATTGAGATGCGACCAACCAAGAAACGAATAGTCTCATAAGCGAGCATTAAGCATAATTAACACCGAATAATGCACCACAAGTAGGATATAATTTCATTGCATAATTGTTGACTTTCGTGCTTGCATAGGGAATCACAAACCTTAACACCAACATTCTTACTAAAGCATAATTACTCATCAACATGACTCACATATCACATCATCATATCTCAAATTCTTACTAAAGCATAATTACTCATCAACATGACTCACATATCACATCATCATATCTCAAAACTATTACTAAGAATCAAGTTTATTTTGTCCAATGATCTTCATGAAATTTTTTATTATATCCTTCTTGGATATCTATCACTTTGGAACTAATTTTCATATGTTGCTTTTGATAAGCTCAACCAAATATAAGTGAAGATCATGAGCATAATTTTTCTTTCTCTCAAAATAATTTAATGAAGCAAGAGAGAATTTCTTGAAAATTTTATGAACTCTCAAATAAATCTAAGTGAAGCAAGAGAGAATTTCTTGAAAAATAACTAATCACACCATGCTAAAAAATATATAAGTGAAGCACTAGAGCAAGTTCATAGCTCATAAAAATTTAAGTGAAGCATAGAGAGCAATTCTAACAAGTCATGACATAATTTTGGCTCTATCAAATAGGTGTGTCCAACAAGGATTGATGACTTAAAACACAAAATAAAACAAGCAAAGACTCGTATCATACAATACGCTCCAAGCAAAACACATAGTATGTGGCGAATAAAAATATAGCTTCGAGTAAAATACCGATGGTCGTTAGAAGAAAGAGGGATGCCACTCGGGGCATCCCCAAGCTTAGCTGCTTGCTCACTTTTGGATAATAGCTTGGGATGTCGGGGCATCCCCAAGCTTATGCTCTTCTTACTCGTTATTCCTTCATCCATCGTAAGATAACCCAAAACTTGAAAAGTTCAATCACACAAAACTCAATAAAACCTTTGTGAGATCCGTTAGTATAAGAAAGCAAATCACCACTATAAGTACTGTAGCAAACCAATTCATATTTTGTTCTTGCATTATATCTACTGTATTCCAAATTTTCTATGGCAAAAACTCATTAAAGAGAACCATAGAGCCATCAAAATAATCACACAACGCAAACAAAACAGAATCAGTCAAAAATAAAACAGTCTGTAGCAATCTGGGTATTTTGAATACTTCTGAAACTCCAAAAATTCTGAAAAATTAGGACAATTTGAGCAATTTTTATATTAATCTTCTGCAAAAAGAATTGGTATTTTATCATGCTCTGGTTAAAAACAAGAATTGTTTTCGTGAGCGCAAAAGTTTTTGTTTTCAGCAAGATCAAACAACTATCACCCAAGAGGACCCTAAAGGCTTTACTTGGCACAATCACTAATTAAAACACAAAAAAGACAATCATAACAGTAGCATAATTGTGCAAATACTCAAGAACAGAAAGCAAAAATCAAAAATAAATTTTATTCATTGGGTTGCCTCCCAACAAGCGCTATAGTTTTACGCCCTTAGCTAGGCATAAAGCAAGGATCTAAGTTCTGTCATCTTTGTTTCGAGATCCATAAGATGCCCTCATGATTGATTCAGAGGGTGGCTTAATTCTAGTTCTAGGTAAGTGTTCCATACCCTTCCACAAAGGAAATTGGAACTTAATATTGCCTTCTTTCATATCAATCACGACACCGATAGTGCGTAAAAACGGTCTACAAAGAATAATTGGGCAAGACGGATTGCAATCAATATCAAGAACAATAAAATATATGGGCACATAATTCCTATTTGCAAGAATAAGAACATCATTAATTCTTCCCATAGGCTTTTTAATAGTGGAGTCCGCCAAGTGCAAATTCAAAGAACTTGATTCAATGTCGGTAAGACCAAGCACATCACATAAAGATTTCAGAATTGTAGAAACATTAGCACCCAAGTCACACAAAGCAAAACACTCATAATTTTTTGAATTTGATAGTAGGTTCCCATTCGTCATGCAATTTTCTAGGAATCGAAACTTCTAATTCCAATTTTTCTTCAAAAGCTTTTATCATAGCATCAACAATATGTTTAGTAAAAGATTTATTTTGTTCATAAGCATGGGGTGAATTTATCATGGATTGCAACAAAGAAATAAAATCAATCAAAGAGCAACTATCATAATTAAAGTCTTTTTAATCCAAAAGAGTGGGCACATCACTAGTTAAAGTCTTGACATCTTCAAACCCACTTTTATCAATTTTCTCAACAAGATTTTCACCCTCCAAATTATCGGGACGCCTTCTAACTAAAGTTGACTCTTCTCCAGTCCCTTTTTAATCTATCTTAATTTTACTAAACAAGGAATCAATAGAAGAAACACCAATAACTTTAAGATCTTCATCACTTTTGCGAAAGTAATCACTAGAAAACACTTTTTCTAAAAATTATCTTCTAGCTCTAAGCATAGCGATTCTTTTCTTACTTTCTTCCATAGGAAAATAAAGAGCTTTAATTGATTCATCAACCTTAGGCACAAAAAATTTCATCTTGAGATTTTTCACATCACGAGAAATTCTATCAACACTTCTAGACAAATCATCAATCTTATTCAACTTTTCTTCTATGGTAGTGTTGAAAACTTTTTGCGTATTGATAAATTCTTTAATATTATTCTCAAGATCAGAGGTGTTCCTATTATTATTATAAGATTGATTACCATAGGAATTACCATAATTATTAGAGGAATTACTAGGAATAGGCCTAGGATTAAAATTACCTCTATAAGCATTGTTGTTGAAATTATTTCGAGAGATAAAATTCACATCTATGGCATCACTATTTTGCTCAATCAAAGTAGAAAAGGCATATCATTGAAATCAATACGAGCACTTTTACTAGCAACCAATTTCATAAGAGCATCAACTTTTTCAATAAAATAAGAAATTTCTTCAATCACATTAACTTTTTTACTAGTAGGAGCTCTTTCGGTATGCCATTGCGAATAATTTGCCATGATATTATCAAGCAATTTGGTGGCTTCACCAAAAGTAATTTTGTCGGTGGGAACAACACCTATGGAATCAGTGGGATCCCTTCTACGGTTGGCGGGCGCGAGGTTGTGCAAAGAGCGGGTCTAACAAGAAGCACACGGATCGTTTACTCAGGTTCAGGCCGCGAAGATGCGTAATACCCTAGTCCTGCTTTGGTGGGTGTATTGAATGTTCTTGTGTTCTGGAGCTAGCTACGGGGTGCAACTTGCCCAAAAGAGCCTAATCCCTCTCCTGGTCGCCTCGGGCCTCCTTTTATAGGCAAAAAGGGGTTGCCATAGTGGCACACAGGAGGTGGAAAGGTCTATAGTTGATAAGCCTATCCTCTGGGACCGTCAGACAAACACATTTAATGCGCTGCCGACATGCCCCCCTTGCTTTATCGGGGACGCCAAGGAAGCACGTCCCAGCTGTCACCACCTCGCCTGGCCTCGACACGCGTCTGAGCTGACGAGGCATCGTGGAGCCATGTTGGCTGGCTGCTGGGCTGGCGCGGTGGTGGAGCCTTCACGAAGGGTTGCATGCCACCACGCAGGTGCTTACAGACGCGGTGTAGAGGCCTCCCATCGCCACACAGGTGCCTGCCCAGCTGGTTGAGCTAGCAGCCGCTTGGGGACGACAGTGGAGTCTTGGCTGGCGCGGGCCTGGCAGTGGCACCGCTAATGCCTTCGGCAAGGGTCTTGCCGGGGGGCCGACAAGGGTCTTGCCATGGCGTTGTAGTCGTCCCCGGCAAGGCGCTTGCCGGGGGTCTTGTGGATTTCCTCGACTAGGATCCCGCCGAGGGTCGCCGTCTTCTGGTCCTCATCTGATCTCACATGTTTATGATCTTGACGAAGATCTGCATGCCACCACAGAGGCGCCTCCCGAGCCTTGGTTCCAATGTAGTTGGTGGTGTTGGGACCCATGGGCTCAAGGGAGGCTTACTCCGCTGGCATCGGGCAGGTTGTCCCGGCAAGGCTCTTGCCGGGGCTGCAGAGGCTGCCTCGGCGGGGATCTTGCCGAGGGAGTCTATCTCGCTCTCTTGCTCTTGGCGTTGCCTTGGTTGTCTTGTGCTTTGGCTTCTCCCCGGCTTCCCTCCTCTGCCCTGCTAAGTGTGGCCGCGTCGCGTGGCTCTGACTGCCCGTGCACAAGTAAAGGGGTCAAAAGGAGAGCCCCTACTTTTGTGCACCGACAGGAGCCCCCGGGTATGGGCCACACATAAGCGCGACGCCTTGTTGGGCCAGGCCCAGAACGGCGCGCTGGCAGGCGGGGCAGACTTTTACCGTGGTAACTGTTTTGTCCACTGCGCTTCCCCACGACCTGCGTTGAACGCGCGACGTGGAGGATCGTGCGTGATGTGGGGATCATGCGTGGGGCGGTTCCTGCATGCATGCGTCACATCACAGTTAATGGGAAAAGAGGCGGCCCACGTCTTCCCCGTAAAAAGGAATAACCGCGGGTGCGCTGCTCATTTACCCCCTGCGTCTTCTTCAATCTCGGAACCGCCGTCCCTTTCTCCTTCCTTCCCAAGCTCTCGCCTTTGCTCGCCGCCGCTGTGTCTTCGCTGTCCTCCGTCCCTTGCCTCTTGCAGCCGCCATGGCCCCCAAATCCACCAAGGGCAAGGGAGTGGCTAAGGACACCGGGGCGTCGGAGCCGCCGGAGAGTGAGTCGGCGGCGCGGCGGATGCAGCTCGCCTACTTCCCCTCGACGATCGACGTGTTCGAACTCCGGGACTGCTTCAGGCCCCTATGGGGCGAAGGGGCATCCAGCCACGCGCGTCATCCCCGCCAATTGCGCTGAGACCGCCCCGAATCGGTACCCGTTCTTCGTCGACTACATTTCTTGCGGCCTTTCCCCCATTCTCCGATTTCTTCGACGATATCATGCACACAGTTGGCTTCCACCACCTGGATTTTACTCCAAACGCCGTGCCGTGCATGGCTCTGTTCGCCCATCTCTGTGAGGGCTTCGCCGGAGTTCTTTCCAACACGGCGCTCTTCTGCCATTATTTTTACCCTCGCATTCAGAAGGGAGGCGCTATTTCTGGTTGCGTCACCTGGATCCCAAGGTCCAAAGGGATGTACCTGGAGGTCTCCCAGAAGGAGAGGTGGGAAGAATGGCGGGTCCGGTGGTGCTGGATTGAGGAGGACGACCCACAGGAGTTCTGCCGGGTCCGCCAGGTGCCGCCGGTTCGCAGGAACGACTGGGGCGGCGTCGACGCCCAGGATGATAAGCTCAAGATCGCCACCACCAGGATCCACCGCCTCACCATTGCCGGGCTTACCCTGGAGATGATTGGGGCGGAGTTCCTCTGCCGCCGAATCACTCCTCTGCACAACAAGGGGAGGCCGGCCTGGCTCTTCCAGAACGTGGCTGACATCATGAGGCTTCGCCCTGGCCTCAAGCACAACTGCACGGTGATGGGGCACGCTCACTTATGCCAGCGGATCTTTCAGCTCGACGTCAACCGTGACGGCTGGGCCGAGAGGTCCGGCAAGGCTGCGAAGGCCGGCAAGGTCGTCAAGGGGCCCTTGTTTGGGTTGCAGGCGGGGGTGGTCCCACTGAGCAACAACTCGCGCTAGACCGACATCATCTCCATGATGTCGGATTGCAACGCGCACGGTCCCGTCCAAAACTGGGCCGCACCGCCGGAGGAGCAGGTGTAGGAGTTCTTTGACGGCTTGGCGGAGGTGTACGTCCGCAACGAGCCGCTGCTCATCTATGACACCACTCAGGCAGAGCTGGACTATATCGCCGCCAGGGCGGCGGGGGCGGAGCTCGCCAGGCAGGCCGGCAGCGCTGGTGGCATGGAGGACGAGGTCATAGCAGCTGCGGAGGAGAAGGAGCTCGCCTAGTGGGCCGAATCCGCTGGAGAGGCCTGCAGCGCCGGCACTGGGGCCCCTCTCATTGAAGATGCGCCCGACGAGTCGTCGTCGTCATCGTCGTCGTCGGAGGAGGCCGAGGCCGTCGACCCTCCAGCCACGGGGAGAGGGCGAGTCCTGCGGCGGGCCAGCTCCGGCGAGCCAGTTCGGCCCGGTAGGGCCGTGCAACCCTGGCATGGCCAGGAGACGTCCGCGCGCCAAACGAGGGCCGTGGTGGCGAAGAAATTGGTGAAGGCCGCGGTGGCGAAGAAGAAAGCATCTGCCTCTTCTTCGTCTAAGCGCGCTCAGACTCCACCTTCTTCCCCTCCTCCGGCAGACGTCAACGCGGAGGTCGTCTTTGACTTTGGGTCCCTCAGCCCAAGGAGGAAGAGGAAGGCAGCAGAGGAGGAGGTGGAGGAGTAAGCTTCTTGTTCCCTCCCCCTTTTTGTCATCTCCGTCTCCTCAAACTATGCCGCTTATCTCGGATTGTTATCATTTTTGCAGGGATGTGGAGACGCTGGCCCAGAGGGTGAAGAGGGCCAGGTCCTCGGCGGGCGGCCAGGTCCTAGGCGGGCGGCCAGCCCCTGGCGGGCACCTCGACGGCGCCACTGGTGGTGGTGAGTAGCCCGGACAGCAGCCCCCAGCGTAAGTTCGCCACTCGCCCCTTGTTGACGTGTGTGTTGGGGGGTATGAGTCACTGGCGCTAACCTTGCCATGATCGCAGGAGGAGGATGGCAGCAGGAGGAGCCACTTAGGGCCACCCCCGCCGCGCCACCCCTATCGACCACGCCACCCCGAGGGCTGTCCCCGGCAAGGGTGTCAAGCACTGAGCCCATGCACACGGAGGAGGAGGAGGAGAACTTGGGCGCCGGCGGCTCCACCTCGGCGCCAGATGTTGGCGAGAAAGGGGCTACTTCTTCCTAGCCCGTCACGGGTACACCATTCGCCTTTCATCCCTGTGCTTTCTTCTTCCTTTTGAATCTTGGTCTTGGCTTCGCTTCATCCCCTTCTCGATATCCAGATCCTCTGTCGACGGGCCGGGAGGACATAGACAACGTTATTGAGGATGTCGCCAAGGCCGCCGAGGCAGAGGCCGAGAAGATCGTCGCCGAGGAGTCCGCAAAGGGCGCTACTGAGGACGCCACCAAGGGGTCGGCCGGGGAGCCCGGCAAGGGGCCTGCCGGGGAGGCCGGCAAGGCCGCTGCCGAGGAGGAGGTGGTTGACGACCAGCCTTCTTCCTCCGCTGCTCTTGGCTCTGGCAGGTATCTGAGGGTGAGCGACGACCTTTTCGTCCACCTTCCAGGGACGTCGAGCTCCAGGGCGCCCATCGAGGGAGATGTGTTCGACGAGGAGGTGCTTGCTACCACCGGGCTCGAGGTTGTTGATGAGCGAAGCGCCGGTGGCGACAGTTCTCAGGAGGAGCGGCTTCTCCAGGCCATGGGCGCTAGCTTTCAGAAGCTCCAGGCGCTCCACTGCACCTGCCTGGACAAGGCCAAGTCTAGGATGGCTACGGTGGACAAGGCGGAGGCGAACCTCAAGGGACGCGTCGTCGAGACACAAACTTGGTTCCGCCAAGCTTGTGAGGAGCTGAAGGCCGCCCAGGGCGAGCTGGCCAAGCGCGAGGTGGAGCTCACCATGAAGCAGGCCGACATCAAGAAGGGCCAGGAGACGGCGAAGAACCTGGCCGCCAAAGCTGAGGCCGCTCGAACCCAGCACCAGGCCGTGCTGAACTCCCAGGAGGAGGACCTTGCCGCTCGTGAGGAGAAGCTTGCCGTGACTCTCCACGGCAAGGACGAGGAGGTGGAGAAGCTCGTCATGCAGTGGACCCAGGAGCTGGAGCAGAGGCACAGAGAGGCACTCAATGCCCAGGCTCTGGTTCATGTCGACAAGGTGAAGGAGGTGGAGGTGGAGCGGGACGAGCTGAAAGACCAGGTCCTGAAGCTGTCCAAGGAGAAGGACATGCTCAACGGCGCCCTGACTAAGGCGCAGGGCACGACCCTCAGCAGGGCCGGGCAGCTTTCCGAGGCCAACAAATCCATCAAAGACCTCAAGGTGAAGCTGGAGGGTCTCGAGGGGATGCTGTCGGAGGCCCAGGCCCGGGAGGGGACCGTGGCCAAGGACCTGGAGGCCGAGAAGCAGCTGTAGAAGAACGAGACCGCCAACCACAAAGACTTTGTGGAGGGTGAGAATCGCTGGATTGGGCGCCTCGAAGGCGTCGCCGGCAGGATCACCATGCAGCTGGCTACCATGGGGATGCCAAACGTGAGGTATACCCCAGAGCGCAATGTGATCCCCAACGCCAAGCTGAACATCTTCTTCGAGGGCGTCCTCGGGGCCCTGGAGCATTTCCACTCCTATCGGGCGGCCTCCCTGTCCGATGAGGCCCGGAGGCTTTGCCGGGGTGCCATGACCAAGGTCCTCACCAAGGTGGCGCACTGGAACCCCAACCTCGACTTCGAAGCCGCTGGAGAGCTTGCCGGAGGATGCAGACCTCACGGTGCTCAAGGAGCGTATCAAGCCCATCATCAGCCGCATCGACGGAATCCATAGGATGGAGGGCCTGCGCCGGGACTAGGCACCCTATTTCTGACTGCCGCTGCAGGTTTACGACCAAGACAATTTTTATCTTTAGTTAGAACCGCAGCAACACTTGATGTAATATAACTCTGCAGTACTTTTGATATGATGCATGTTATCTTCCTGTTCGATCTTCCTTTGTATGTTCACCCTACGCTAACCGGGTAGGCCTGCCGGCGCGTAAACCCAGGGCAGCACCTTGAGAACGGATCCCCAATGGCCTGCCGGGTGTGCTTGCTGCCAAGCGA
Source organism: Aegilops umbellulata (assembly GCA_032464435.1). Lineage (NCBI taxonomy): Eukaryota > Viridiplantae > Streptophyta > Magnoliopsida > Poales > Poaceae > Aegilops > Aegilops umbellulata. The sequence continues at coordinate 325,963,795 of CP136056.1, read as the reverse complement.
ACCACCTTACCACTCTCAACGCAGCCGCTCGAACTGTCGATCTTGACTCGAATCATAATCGAGAGCGTTGCCAATTGCGGAAGGCTACCCTGCCGCTCTCAACGCGACCGCTTGAGCTGTTGAGCAGACTCAAAACAGAACAAGGGCGTTGCCAATTGCGGAAGGGCCCCTTCGCGTGCAGGTTTCCATACATAGGGCGGGAACTTCGAGGACAATAACCTCATATATAAAAAGGAAATTGCTTAAAGTTTCGCACGACTTAGCTTCTCCGTCGTTGTGCGGGCGTCCACCGCATGCGCAGATGGTGCCGTCAAGCTTTGCCGTCTCCTTCCTTGGAACAACGACCACGATGAAGCCGCTGCTTCGATCAGATCAGATTTTCACAACTGTACCCCCCTACCTGGCGCGCCAAAGATGTCGGTGGGAACGACGCCTATGGAATTACTGGGAGCCCTTCTATGGTTGGCGGGCGCGAGGTTGTGCAAAGAGCGAGTCTGACAGGAAGCACACGGATCGTTTACCCAGGTTCGGGCCGCGAAGATGCGTAATACCCTAGTCCTGCTTTGGTGGGTGTATTAAATGTTCTTGTGTTCTTGAGCTAGCTACAGGGTGCAACTTGCCCAAAAGAGCCGAATCCCTCTCTTGGTCGCCTCGAGCCTCCTTTTATAGGCAAAAAGGGGTTGCCACAGTGGCACACAGGAGGTGGAAAGGTCTACAGTTCATAAGCCTATCCTCTGGGACCGTCGGACAAACACATTTAATGCGCTGCTGACGTGCCCCCCTTGCTTTATCCGGGACGCGAAGGAAGCACGTCCCAGCTATCGCCGCCTCGCCTGGCCTCGACACGCGTCCGAGCTGACGAGGCGTCATGGCCCCACGTTGGCTGGCTGCTGGGCTGGCGCGATGGTGGAGCCTTCACGAAGGGTTGCATGCCACCACGCAGGTGCTTGCTGAGTCGGTGTAGAGGCCGCCCGTCGCCACGCAGGTGCCTGCCCAACTGGTTGAGCTAGCAGCCGCTTGGGGACGGTGGTGGAGTCTTGGCTGGCGCGGGCCTGGCAGTGGCCCTGCTGATGCCTTCGGAAAGGGTCTTGTCGTGGCGTTGCAGTCGTCCTCGACAAGGCGCTTGCCGGGGGTCTTGTGGATTTCCTCGGCTAGGATCCCGCCGAGGGTCGCCATCTTCTGGTCCTCATCTGATCTCACATGCTTATGATCTTGACGAAGATCTGCATGCCACCACAGAGGCGCCTCCCAAGCCTTGGTTCCAATGTAGTTGGTGGTGTTGGGACCCATGGGCTCAAAGGTGACTTGCTCCGCTGGCATCGGGCAGGTTGTCCCGACAAGGCTCTTGCTGGGGCTGCGGAGGCTGCCTCAGTAGGGATCTTGCCGAGGGAGTCTATCTCGCTCTCTTGCTCTCCTGTGTTTCTGGTCTTGGTGTTGCCTTGGTTGTCTTGTGCTTTGGCTTCTCTCCGGCTTCCCTCCTCTGCCCTGCTAAGTGTGGCCGTGGTGCGTGGCTTTGACTGCCCGTGCACAAGTAAAGGGGTCAAAAGGAGAGCCCCTACTTTTGTACACTGACAAATTTCCATAAAATTACCACCCGCGGTGGAATCTATAAGATTACGAGAAACAAAATTCAATCCCGCATAAAAAGTTTGTATGATCATCCAAAGATTTAACCCATGAGTTGGGAAATTCCTTAGCACCATTTTTATCCTTTCCCAAGATTGGGCAACATGCTCATGTTCAAGTTGCTTGAAATTCATGATCTTGGGTTCTAAGGGAAATAATTTTTGCGGGCGGAAAATACTTAGTGATAAAAGCATCTTTGCACTTATTCCAAGAATCGATACTATTGCGAGGCAAAGAAGAGAACCAAATATTTGCAGAATCACGCAAATAAAACGGAAATAATTTCATCTTCACCACATAATTGTCCACATCTTTTTTCTTTTGCATATCGCATAATTCCATGAAGGTATTAAGATGGGACGCGACATCCTCATTAGGAGTGCTGGAAAATTGATCTTTCATAACAAGATTCAGCAAAGCAGTATTAATATCACAAGACACCGCACTTGTGGTGGGAGGAGCAATCGGAGTGCCAATAAAATCATTGTTGTTGGTATTTGAGAAATCACACAACTTGGTGTTGTCTTGAGTTATGATGACTACGCAACAAGATTGCACTAAAAAACAGATCCAACAAGAAAACGGTGAACGAAAAAGAGGGCGAATAAAATGGCAAATTTTTGTGAAGTGGGGGAGCGGAAAACGAGAGGCAAATGGCAAATAATGTAAATTGTGAGGAGATGAGATTTGTGATTAGGAAGCTGGTATATGTTGAAGATCCTCCCCGGTAACGGCGCTAGAAATTTCTTTTGATTGCATCTTGAAGCTACGTCGGTATTTCCCCAAAGAGGAAGGGATGATGCAGCAAAACGACAGTAGGTATTTCCCTCAGTTATGAGAACAAGGTTATCGAACCATTAGGAGAACCAAGCAACACAATGTAAACATCCCCTGCACACAGATAACAAATCGTCGCAACCCGACATGTAAAAGGGGTTGTCAATCCCTTTCGGGTAGCGGCGCCTCAAGATAGGCAAACTGGCGTGAATAAAATTGTAGTAGATTGATAGATCGAACGCCAAATAAAATAAATAAGAATAAAATGCAGCGAGTTGAAAGTGCTAGTTATCGACTAGAGTGGGGGGGGGGGTGAATAGGCAATTTTTATGAAAGTCTTCAAAACACGGGGGCTTTGAAGACAAACAATAGAAATGAACCTATTGACATGCAGCGGAAGGTAGACTACACTAGACAAGCCATAATTAGGTAAGCAATGAAGTGACAACATGAAGACTATAAGCAGCTATGTAGTATGGAACAAGATCGAAGATAGTATGAAGCAAAACAACAATAGTCGTCACACAGTGAAGTCAATCAGATCAGGCAAGCAGGCAAAGACTTCACAAAGACAAACTGTAAGTAAAGAGAGGGAGGAGATAGAAACAGTTGCTTGGTGAGGACAAGGATTTGTTGGACCAGTTCCAGTTGCTGCGACAATTGTACGTCTGGTTAGGGAGGCTGAAATTCAACTCACAAGACCGCGTCTTCACCTTATTCCCCTTGAGCTAAGAACACTTAGTCCTCGCCCAATTACTCTGGTAAGTCTTCAATGTAGACTTACAAACCTACACAGACTTCATTCACCGGCAATCCACAATGACTCTTGGATGCTCAGAACGCGACGCCTAACCAGCTGGAGGAATCACAGTCCTCAAGTGTAATAAGTCTTCAGATCACACGGACAGAAAGCTTCAGTGATGCCTAACAATCTTTGGCTCTGGGTGTTTTGGGCTTTGTCCTCGCAAGGATCTTTCTCTCAAATGCTTCGGAGGTGGTTTGCTCTCAAACGAAAAAAAGTCGTGCACTAACTCTAAGCAGCCACCAATTTATGGTGTAGGGGGTGGGCTATTTATAGCCAGGAGGCAACCCGACCTGATTTGACCGAAATGACCCTGGGTCACTAAGGAACTGACACGTGTCCAACGGTCAGATTTCAAACACACGCGGCAGCTTGACTTGGGCTACAAGTAAAGCTGACTCATCCAGCTCTGGATAAGATTTTGAAAGCACAAGTGCTCCCTGGGTGGTTTTGGTAATTAATGTCAACATATCTCTTGTTGGACTAACACTTTTACCTAGTATGTTTCAGATAAGTTCAACAATGGAGTGGCATGGACTAGAGGATGTGGAACCCCTTCAAGATGCTAAGGACAAAGGATTGGCTCAAGCTTCAAGATCAAGACTCTACATTTTCTATTTTAGTGATCCAAAATCACATTGAGCTATAGGAAAAGCCAATACTATCAAGGAGGGATGAGGTGTTGCTTAATGAGCCTCTTGCTTCATGTGCTTAGTGATTTGCTCCAAAACCCTCAACTATCTTCCCACATCCACATATGACCTAAACCTAAAGTCAAACTCGGCCCCACCGATTCTATCTATCCGGCGCCACCGAGTTTCACATGTCATAGCCACTGCCACAAACCCTAGCAAATCGGTTTCACCGATAGGGATCTCGGTCTCACCGAGATGGGATTGTAATCTCACTGTGTATGTCCATTGCCAAAATCGGTCTCACCGAGTTTGAGCAATCGGTACTACCGAGATTACAATTCAAACTCTCTGGTTAGCTTATTACCAAAATCGGTCCTACCGAGTTTGTGTAATCGGTCTCACCGAGTTTGCCTGACCAACTCTCTGGTTAGCTTATTACCAAAATCGGTCCTACCGAGTTTGTGTAATCGGTCTCACCGAGTTTTCCTGACCAACTCTCTGGTTAGCTTATTACCAAAATCAGTCCCACCGAGTTTATGTAATCGGTCACACCGAGATTACGTTATGCCCTAACCCTAACCATATCGGTCCTACCGAGTTGCATCTCAGTCCCACCAAAAATCCTAACGATCACTAGGTTTGCTGAATCGGTCCGACCGAGTTTAACGATTCGGTCCCACCGAGTTTGGCAGATTGTGTGTAACGGTTAGATTTTGTGTGGAGGCTATATATACCCCTCCACCCACTCTTCATTCGTGGAGAGAGCCATCAGAACAGATCTTCACTTCCAATACACATTTTCTGAGAGAGAACCACCTACACTTGTGTTGAGCTCAAGATATTCCATTCCTACCATATGAATCTTGATCTCTAGCCTTCCCCAAGTTGCTTTCCACTCAAATCTTCTTTCCACCAAATCCAAATCCTATGGGAGAGAGTTGAGTGTTGGGGAGACTATCATTTGAAGCACAAGAGCAAGGAGTTCATCATCAACACACCATTTGTTACTTCTTGGAGAGTGGTGTCTCCTAGATTGTCTAGGTGTCACTTGGGAGCCTCCGACAAGATTGTGGAGTTGAACCAAGGAGTTTGTAAGGGCAAGGAGATCGCCTACTTCGTGAAGATCTACCGCTAGTGAGGCAAGTCCTTCGTGGGCGACGACCGTGATGGAATAGACAAGGTTGCTTCTTCGTGGACCCTTCGTGGGTGGAGCCCTCCGTGGACTCGCGCAACCATTACCCTCCGTGGGTTGAAGTCTCCATCAAAGTGGATGTATGATAGCACCACCTATCAGAACCACGCCAAAAACATCCATGTCTCCAATTGCGTTTGAATACTCCAAACCCTTCCCTTTACATTCTTGCAAGTTGCATGCTTTACTTTCCGCTGCTCATATACTCATTGCATGCTTGCTTGATATGTATTGTGTTCATTAAAGTTGTGCTTAAATTCCACTTGAACTTAAGAATATTAAAAACTGCAACTTTTGGCACTTAGTGTCTAATCAACCCCCTCTAGACACCTCTTCTCGATCCTTTCAGATTTGCTCTCATTATCTTTGCCCGAAGACATAGGATTTGGTTGAGCATCACTTTAGTCACTCTGACTTTGTTCACTTGGACCCCACTTAACAATGGGTGGTTCCTGTGACTCAACAAAGAAGAAAATGAAACTACGAAACAACTATGTCTTCGCACTCCATAGTCTTCATGCGATGTCTTCTCATGTCATAGTCTTCAATATGAATCTCTTCATAGACCACCATTGTCTTCAATGTCTTCACACATTTTTAGGGGTCATCTCTGGTAGGTAAATTGAATCAATGTGGGACTACTACCTGTGTTATCCTGTAAATCTCACAAACACATTAGTCCCTCAACCAAGTTTATCGTCAATACTCCAAAACCAACTAGGGGTGGCACTAGATGCACTTACAATCTCCCCCTTTTTGGTGATTGATGACAAACTGGTTGAAGTTTTCATTGGGTTGTTTAATCCCTTTCTATGACCTATATGAAATAAGTAGTAATAATTCCCTGCTTGTGCAAACACCTCCTTGTACCCCTTTGTCGGTAAGACCCTATTACTATTATTGATGACATTTCGGTAACCACCAATGGACGAGAACCTTGCTTATTGGTCCGCCTCGTTCAGACGAGCAGGAAAATGGTTCTCTTCGTCCCTCGCCCTGGGTATCGATGTTGATGCCGACATAACTGACAGGCTATCCTCTGACCTGCCTTGGTTACATTATCATGCAAGACGTCGTCGCCCTTCCTACTTTTAACCCTCATGGTGGGCCCATAATCCACAGCTCCACAGGATCGAAACCTGACTCTCCTGTAACCCCGGTTTCCAAGGTTATTCCTCGCGCTTGACTCCGTATGCATCCACAAGACACCTTCCTAGAGATGACCTATTCCAGTATCAGACGCAATTTTTTTTCGCGTTACCCTGAAACCCCCTTTCACCTTCTGTCTAGGCATTGAATGATTGCCTGGCTGCTTGAAACTTCTTATTGTACCTTCCAACTTTACTCTCGATGTGTTTTATTTGTTCAACTCGAGAGGTACTCATATGCTCATTCATGGGTTAATCCTAGATTATTACCCTTATAGCATTCTGTTGTTGCCGATCTGCCCCATTACCTATTCGTAAATACGATGAAGATCCCGAAGAAAGGATGCCGACTTCATCATGATGACCTGAAGCAGAGAAATGGAGACATCAACGTAAAGGATCAACTACTTCGGGAAGTGCAACAAAGATCGAGAAGACCCATTAGAATTTCGCAACCTAGTCTTTCCCCCTTACTCCCCTCCTAAATCTTGGGACGAGATTTCTTGTAGTGGAGGAGAATTGTGACGCCCGAATAATTAGACTACAGTAATCCCACGTTAATGATGCTACGTCACAACGGTTACTATTGTTAATCTCGTGTTAGTTCAAAATCGATTCGAAATTCAAACTTAAAATAAAGTCAAACGGTAAAGGTTTTCAAATATTAAAACTAAAATGTTGGGGTATTGCCAAATAATGCATAGGTAATTATTATGGAGAAACCACAATTTTATAAAAGGTTTAAATGCACTTAAATGATTAAAATAGTAGGTAAAACTATTAAATAAATGTCTTTTGAATATTATAAAATGCTAAACAATTTTGATCAGGGGTAAAACTTTCTGTGAAAATAGTTGGAATTGTAACTCTATTTTAGGTATGGGTTTTACTTTTTGTGAAACTACAAATTATTTAATACATGAAAGAAAGCAGAAAAGAAAAAATTAAAAATAAAACAAAACAAAAATAGGACAAGAAACAACCCCCCCTCCCCACGCTGGGCCAACCAGCCCAGCTAACCAGCCGGCCACTTTGCCCCTGGCCTATTAGGCCACTCCCCCCAACCAAACCCTGGAACTAATCCCACTCCCACCACGATCCCTCACTATCTCCCTCGCGCCGCCACACGCCCAGAGGCGAGGTACCTCACACCCGAAACCCCCCTCACAGTCTCTCCTCTCCCCTGCTTGCCCGCACTCCGCACAGCCGCCGTCATCGTCACGGCCACCAGCCTCCCCGACGCCTGAAAATATGCCCAAGAGCTACGCCATGGAAGTCTTCTTCGACAAGGCCCACTGGTCCGTGCTGGGAGCCACCATATGCTCGCCATCGCCGGTCTTCTTCGTCCACGGCCGCCGCAGCCATCGTCGTTGATCTCCATCATCGGCGCCGCCCAGACTCGCCAAGTTCATCCACGGCCTCCCCGTGGTGAGCCTCCACTGCCTCCCCTTCTCATTCCTCTTCCCGACGCCGCGCCGGAGCTCCCCGTCGCCCACGACCACCACAGCCAGAACCTGCTCCGCGCCTGCATGCCTGACGCCATGCCCGTCCGACCCTGGCCGCACCCGCACCGTGAAGCCCTTGCCCCGCCACGTGCATCACCGCCTGCACACGCGCACGCGCACCGCCCTGACGGCCGTTGCTCCCGCGCACCCTGTCTGTCGTGGCCGGCACGTCCCCGTCCGCCTCCGCTCACGACCGCTGTGCCCCCTCCGCTCACGACCACCATGCCCCCTCCGCTCGCGACCGCCGTGCCCTCTGGTACTTCCCCGACGCGCTCGCCCCGCTCCTGTGCTGCTTCTACACTGCCTCGCTACACCCCCTGGCGCACGCGTCCACGCTGCGCCTCCCGCTCGTCCCTACAGCAGCCACTGCCCGCTGTAGCGCCGCCGGCGTGCCCTCCCTCCCCGCCTTCACCTACTGCCGAGACGCACCGGCTCCGCCAGCGCTTCCGCAGCTCGCCCCCCTCTTGCGCGGCACCTGCTCCGCCTCTTCCCACCGCGTCGCCAGCGCTGGTTGTGCCCAGTTGCAGTTGGCCCAAGCCAGGGTCCAGCCGGCGACCAGCGCCCGCAGCGCCCAATCGAGCTAGGCGCTAGCGCCCGACGCCCACGCTCGGCTCCACCCGCTAGCGCCCCGCCCCGCTAGGCCTATGGGCCACTTAGACGTGGGGCCCACGCCCTAGAACGTTATTTTAAAAGAAAAAAGTATATAAAATAAATAAACAAATAAATATTAATTTAAAATAATTAAAATGTTAATTAATTAATTAAAGAATTAATTAACTTAATTAATCCTGATTAGGTTAGCCTAATTAACTAATTAACCTAATTAATTATTGTTAATTAGCTAGGAGTGTATGACATGCGGGACCCATTTGTCAGTTTGACTAAGTCAACGCCCTGTTGACTGATGACGTCATGCTGGCGTCATGATGACGTCAGCAAACACTGTTCTGTATAATGTTGAATTAAATTAATTAAATAAATTCTAAAAATGATTTAAAACTTTAGAAAATCATATAAAATAAACCGTAGCTCGGATGGAAAAACTTTGTACATGAAAGTTGCTCAGAACGACGAGACGAACCCGGATACACAGCCCGTTCGTCCGCCACGCACCCCTAACATATCAAACTGGCAACTTTTCCCCTCCGATTCATCTGTCCGGAAACAAGAAACACCGGGAATCCTTTCCCGGATGTTTCCCCCCTTTCACGGTATCACCTAGTACTGCGTTAGGGCACACCTAGCACCACGTATTGCCATGTTATGCCTTGTGTTGCTTTGATTTCTCTATTATTTATTGTGTTCCCCCTCCGTTACTTCTTTCCGGTAGACCCCGAGACTGCCGGCGACCCCCAGTTCGACTACGGTGTTGACGGCCCCTCTCTCTTGCCAGAGCAACCAGGCAAGCCCCCCCTTGATCACCAGATATCGCCTACTCTTCTCTATACTACTTGCATTAGAGTAGTGTAGCATGTTACTGCTTTCCGTTAATCCTATTCTGATGCATAGCCTGTCCTTGCTACTACTGTTGTTACCTTTACCTGCTATCCTACTGCTTAGTATAGGATGCTAGTGTTCCATCAGTGGCCCTACACTCTTGTCCGTCTGCCATGCTATACTACTGGGCCGTGATCACTTCGGGAGGTGATCACGGGCATATACTATACGCTTACACTGTTACATGACCTGTGATACTGTTCGGAGATGGGGGCGGAAGGGGCAGGTGGTTCCACCCAGGTAGTGGTGGGCCTGGGTTCCCGACGGCCCCCAACTATTACTTTGTGGCGGAGCGACAGGGCAGGTTGAGGCCACCTAGGAGAGAGGTGGGCCTGGCCCTTGTCGGCGTTCGCGGATACTTAACACGCTTAACGAGATCTGGGTATTTGATCTGAGTCTGGCCATTTGGTCTATACGCACTAACCATCTACGCGGGAGTAGTTATGGGTATCCCGGTGTCGTGGTATTAGCTGAAGCCTTCGTGACGACAGCGACTGAGTGGCGCGCGCCGGATTGGACTGGAACGCCACTAGGCTAGGTCTGCTTCCGGCCGCGTTCGCAACGTGCAGGTGTGCTATGGGCGATGGGCCCAGACCCCTGTGCGCTTAGGATTAGACCGGCGTGCTAACCTCTCTGTTGTGCCTAGGTTGGGCTGCGACGTGTTGATCTTCCGCGGCCGGGCATGGCCCAGAAAAGTGTGTCCGGCCAAATGGGATCAAGCGTGTTGGGTTATGTGGTGCAGCCCTGCAGGGAAGTTAATCTATTCGAATAGCCGTGTCCCTCGGTAAAAGGACGACCCGGAGTTGTACCTTGACCTTATGACAACTAGAATCGGATACTTAATAAAACACACCCTTCCAAGTGCCAGATACAACCCGGTGATCGCTCTCTAATAGGGCATCGAGGAGGGGATCGCCGGGTAGGATTATACTATGCGATGCTACTTGGAGGACTTCAGTCTACTCTCTTCTATATGCTGCAAGACGGAGGCGACCAGAAGCGTAGTCTTCGATAAGACTAGCTATCCCCCTCTTATTTTGGCTTTCTGCAGTTCAGTCCACTGATATGGCCCTTTACACATATATACATGCATATGTAGTGTAGCTCCTTGCTTGCGAGTACTTTGGATGAGTACTCACGGTTGCCTTGTTCCCCCCTTTTTCCCCATACCTCTACCCGATTGCTGCGACCAGACGATGGAGTCCAGGAGCCAGACGCCACCGTCGATGACGACTACTACCCCGGAGGTGCCTACTACTACGTGCAGGCCGCTGACGACGACCAGGAGTAGTTAGGAGGATCCCAGGCAGGAGGCCTGCTCCTCTTTCGATCTGTATCCCAGTTTGTGCTAGCCATCTTATGGCAACTTGTTTAACTTATGTCTGTACTCAGATATTGTCGCTTCCGCTGACTTGTCTATGATCGAGCACTTGTATTCGAGCCCTCGAGGCCCCTGGCTTGTATTATGATGCTTGTATGACTTATTTTATTTGTAGAGTTGTGTTTTGATATCTTCCCGTGAGTCCCTGATCTTGATCGTACACATTTGCGTGCATGATTAGTGTACGATTGAATCGGGGGCGTCACATGTGATAAGGTAATATGTAAGGGGTAACAAGTAATGAAAGTAAATGAGGTGCATCAAGATGGCCCAATCCTTTTTGTAGCAAAGGACAAGCCTAGACAAACTCTTATATAGAGGAAAGCGCTCCCGAGGACACATGGGAATTATCGTCAAGCTAGTTTTCATCACGCTCATATGATTCGCGTTCGTTACTTTAATAATTTGGTATGTTGGTGGACCGGTGCTTGGGTGCTATCCTTTCTTGGACAAGCATCCCACTTATGATTAACCCCTATTGCAAGCATCCACAACTACAAAATAAGTATTAAGGTAAACCTAACCATAGCATGAAACATATGGATCCAAATCCGCCCCTTACGAAGCAACTCATAAACTAGGGTTTAAGCTTCTGTCACTCTAGCAACCCATCATCTACTTATTACTTCCCAATGCCTTCCTCTAGGCCCAAATAATGGTGAAGTGTCATGTAGTCGACGTTCACATAACACCACTAGAGGAAAGACAACATACATCTCATCAAAATATCGAACGAATACCAAATTCACATGACTACTTATAGCAAGACTTCTCCCATATCCTCAGGAACAAACATAACTACTCACAAATCATATTCATGTTCATAATCAGAGGGGTATTAATATGCATAAAGGATGTGAACATATGATCTTCCACCAAATAAACCAACTAGCATCAACTACAAGGAGTAATCAACACTACTAGCAACCCACAGGTACCAATCTGAGGCTTTGGGACAAAGATTGGATACAAGAGATGAAGTAGGGTTTTAGAGGAGATGGTGCTGGTGAAGATGTTGATGGATATTGACCCCCTCCTGATGAGAGGATCGTTGGTGATGACGATGGCAATGATTTCCCCCTCCTGGAGGGAAGTTTCCCCGGCAGAACAGCTCTGCCGGAGCACTAGATTGGTTCTGCCAAGGTTCTGCGTCGTGGCGGCGGAGTTTCTTCCCGAAAGCTTCAGTATGATTTTTTCCAGGGTAAAAGACTTCATATAGCATAAGATGGTCACCGGATGCCTGCTAGGGGCCCCACGAGGTAGGGGGCGCGCCCGGGGGGGGGGGGGGGGGGGGGTAGGGCACGCCCCCACCCTCGTGGCCAGGGTGTGGGACCCCTCTGAAGGATTCTTTCGCCAGTATTTTTATTAATTCCAAAAAATACTTCCGTGAAGTTTCATGACTTTTGGAGCTGTGCAGAACATGTCTCTAATATTTGCTCCTTTTCCAGCCCAGAATTCCAGCTGCCGGCATTCTCCCTCTTCATGTAAACCTTGTAAAATAAGAGAGAATAGACATAAGTATTGTGACATAACGTGTAATACCAACCCATAATGCAATAAATATCGATATAAAAGCATGATGCAAAATGGACATATCAACTCCCCCAAGCTTAGACCTCGCTTGTCCTCAAGCGGAAGCCGATAACGAAAAATATGTCCACATGTTTAGAGATAGAGGTGTCGATAAAATAAAATACGGACATGAGGGCATCATGATCATTCTTATAATAGCAACATATAAGGATATTGTCATGTGATTCTTATGCTCAAGTAACAATCCAATCAGAAACTTCATTGAGAACCAACAAACTATAATCTCAGTCATTGAAGCAATTGCAATTTATCATAACATCGGAAAGAGTCAATATAAGAGCTTTTCATCAAGTCCACATACTCAACTATCATTTAGTCTTTCACAATTGCTAACACTCACGCAATACTTATGGATATGGAGTTTTAATTGGACACAGAGAAAGATAGGGGCTTATAGTGTTGCCTCCCAACCTTTTACCTCAAGGGTAATGTCAACAATAATAATTCATGCTAACTTACATCCAATTGGATATATGTATCAGGATCTTTCCATCACAAGGTGGTTGCCAAAGGATAAAATGTAAAAAGGAAAGGTGAAGATCACCATGACTCTTGGATAAGGGTAAGAGATAAAAGTAAAAGATAGGCCCTTCGCAGAGGGAAGCAGATGTTGTCATGTGCTTTTATGGTTGGATGCACAAAATCTTAATGCAAAAGAACGTCACTTTATATTGCCACTTGTGACATGGACCTTTATTATGCAGTCCGTCGCTTTTATTTCTTCCACATCCCAAGATCGTATAAAGCTTATTTTCTCCACACTAATAAATCATACATATTTAGAGAGAAATTTTTATTGCATGCAACATGACAACTTACTTGAAGGATCTTACTCAATCCATAGGTAGATATGGTGGACTCTCATGGCAAAACTGGGTTTTAAGGGTATTCGGAAGCACAAGTAGTATCTCTACTTTGTGCAAATAATTTGGCTAGCATGAGAGGGAAAGGCAAGCTCAACATGTTGGATGATCCATGGCAATATACCTTCCTTGTCCAACATCAACTCTTTAGCATGTCATATTTTAATGAGTGCTCACAATCATAAAAGATGTCCAAGATAGTATATTTATATGTGAAAACCTCTCTTTCTTTATTACTTCCTATTAATTGCAACGATGACCAAAACTATGTTTGTCAACTCTCAACAACTTTTATTCATCATACTATTTATATGTGAAGTCATTACTCTCCATAAGATCAATATGATCTCTTTATTTCTTTTTATACTTTCTCTTTCTTTTTATTCCCTCACGATCATAGCGAAATAATCAAGCCCTTGACTCAACACTAATCTTTATTATGTAAAGCTCACGGACTCGATTACATAGAAGGATCATAAAGCAAAACTCAAAACTAGATCATACTAAAACTTTATTCTACTAGATCAAGATATTACCAAAAGGATCGAACTAAGAAAAACGGTAAAGATAGGAGTGTGATGGTGATACGATACCGGGGCACCTCCCCCAAGCTCGGCAGTTGCCAAGGGGAGTGCCCATACCCATGTGATTATGTCTCCTTCCTCGGAAGTGGTGGTGATGGGGTTGTTGATGATGCAGGCTTGTCGTCCATCTTCCAAGGCATAGGCTCACCATCATGGAAGGATGATCGAGTCTCCGGGATCCTTAAATCTGCAGCCAAACTCATACTCTTGAATCTATATTCATACTCACAGTTTTGGTTTTGCAAGTCATAGATCTGGGCTTGGAGGTGCTCGATTTTCTCATGAAGCTTGAAGATGGCCTCCCCAATGTCCTTGGCGTCCAACTTGTGGTTGTTGGTGAACCCTGTGATCATTATGTGATTGGAGTCGAGTCCACGCTCCACCATCTCTTGACACTTGAAAACTTGTTGCTCCATTGCCTCGAGCCTTGTCTCCACGCTTCCGGTCCTCCTTGGTCCCTCAACATCGCGGACGTGCAGCAACCCCTCACGCATCTCAATGGTTTGAGGGTGTTGCAGCACTTCCGCGAGGTATGAGTTGATGACCTTCTCGAAGAACTTGTCCTTGGGGGCACTTAGAGACGTCATGGTGATCTAGATCGGTCAGAAAAACAGCTCGAAACAAGAACAGAGGATATTTGCGTGGTACGGTGGTCAAAATCTTCGGGAGATTATATAATGAATTTTTACCGACCAAAAGAAGTATCGTGCAAGAAAATGGAGTCCAGAGAGCACACGAGGTGCCCACGAGCCAGGGGGCGCGCCCAGGGGGGTAGGGTGCGCCCTCCACCCTCGTGGACGCCTCATGTCCTTCCCGGACTACTTCTTATTTTCCTATTTTCTTAAATATTCCAAAACGGATAAAAATTGCCATTAGAACTATTTTGGAGTCGGTTTACTTACCGTACCACGTACCTATTCCTTTTCGGAGTCTGAAACGTTCTGGAAAGTGTCCCGTATATATTCCTCTGGGGTTACGGTTTCAATAACATTAGTTTCAACATTTATAGGATTACTTGAGATTTAATGTTTGATTCTTTGACCGTTCACCACCTTCGGATTTGTGCCTTCGAAGTTGTTGATTTTTATGGCACCGGAACAATAGACCTCCTCGATAACGTAAGGACCTTCCCATTTAGAGAGAAGTTTTCCTGCAAAAAATCTTAAACGAGAGTTGAATAGCAACACATAATCACCTACATTAAACTCACGCTTTTGTATCCTTTTGTCGTGCCATCTTTTAACTTTTTCTTTAAACAGTTTGGCATTCTCATAGGCCTGGATTCTCCATTCATCAAGTGAGCTAATATCAAATAGTATCTTCTCACTGGCAAGTTTGAAATCATAATTGAGCTCTTTAATGGCCCAATATGCCTTATGTTCTAGTTCGAGAGGTAAGTGACATGCTTTTCCATAAAACATTTTATACAGAGACATACCCATAGGATTTTTATATGCAGTTCTATAGGCCCATAATGCATCATCAAGTTTCTTGGACCAATTCTTTCTAGATCTATTGACAGTCTTTTGCAAAATTAATTTGAGTCTCTATTACTAAGTTCTACTTGACCACTAGACTACGGGTGATATGGAGATGCAATTCTATTATTAACATCATACTTAGCAAGCCTTTTACGAAAAGCACCATGAATAAAATGCGAACCACCATCAGTCATTAAATATCTAGGGACTCCAAACCTCGGAAAAATAACTTCTTTAAGCATCTTGATAGAGGTGTTATGATCAGCTCTACTAGTTGGAATAGCTTCTACCCACTCAGTAACGTAATCAACAACAACTAAAATATGCGTATACCCGTTAGAGGAAGGAAACGGCCCCATATAATCAAATCCCCAAACATCAAATGGTTCAATAACAAGTGAATAATTCATAGGCATTTCTTGACATCTGCTAATATTACCAATTCTTTGACATTCATCACAAGATAAGACAAACTTACCGGCATCTTTGAAGAGAGTAGGACAATAAAAATCGGATTGCAATACTTTATGTGCAGTTCTATCTCCAGCGTGGTGTCCTCCATAAGCCTCGGAGTGACACTTGCGTAGGATATGTTCCTGTTCATGCTCAGGTTCACAACGTCTAATAACACCATCTACTCCTTGTTTATAAAGGTGTGGGTCATCCCAGAAGTAATGTCTTAAATCATAGAAAACCTTTTTCTTTTGCTGGTATGTGAAACTAGGTGGTATAAATTTAGCAACAATATAATTAGCATAATCAACATACCAAGGAGCACTACGAGAAGCATTTATGACAGCCAATTGTTCATCAGGAAAGCTATCATCAATAGGTAGTGGGTCATCAAGAACATTCTCTCACCTAGACAAGTTGTCTGCAACGGGGTTCTCAGCTCCCTTTCTATCAACAATATGCAAATCAAATTCTTTTAGTAGGAGAACCCATCTAATAAGTCTAGGTTTAGCATCTTTCTTTTCCATAAGATATTTAATAGCAACATGATCAGTGTGAACAGTTACTTTAGTGTCTACAATATAAGGTCTGAACTTATCACAAGCAAATACAACTGCTAAAAATTCTTTTTCAGTAGTAGCATAATTTCTCTGGGCATTGTCTAGAGTTTTACTAGCATATTGTATAACATTTGATTTCTTATCAACTCTTTGTCCTAGAACAACACCTACAGCATAATCTCTAGCATCACACATAATTTCAAAGGGTAAATTCCAATCAGGTGGCTGAACAATAGGTGCAGAAATCAAGGCTTTCTTAAGTATTTCAAATGCTTCTACACAATCATCATCAAAGACAAAAGGAATATCTTTTTGTAAGAGATTAGTCCGAGGCCTGGAGATTTTAGAGAAGTCCTTAATGAACCTCCTATAAAAACCGGCATGACCAAGGAAACTTCATATACCTTTAATGTCCTTGGGACACGACATCTTTTCAATAGCATCAACTTTAGCTTTATCAACTTCAGTGCCTCTTTCAGAAATTTTATGCCCCAAGACAATACCTTCATTAACCATAAAGTGGAACTTCTCCCAATTAAAGACAAGATTAGTTTCTTCACATCTCTGCAAAACTCGATCAAGGTTGCTCAAGAATTCATCAAAAGAAGTTCCATATACGGAAAAATCATCCATGAAAACCTTAACAATCTTTTCACAAAAATCATAGAATATAGCCATCATGCATCTTTGAAAGGTAGCAGGTGCAGTACATAAACCAAAAGGCATACGTCTATAAGCAAAGGTACCGAAAGGGCAAGAAAAGTGGTATTTTCTTGATCCTCTTTTGACACAGGTATTTGAGAGAAACCAAAATAACCATCTAGAAAGTAAAAATGCGTATGTTTGGATAATCTTTCTAGCATTTGATCAATAAAAGGTAAAGGGTAATGATCCTTTTTAGTAGCTTTATTTAATTTGCGGAAATCAATTACCATTCTATAACCTGTAACAATTCTTTGTGGGATCAATTCATCCTTATCATTAGGAACAACAATAATACCTCCCTTCTTAGGGACGCAATGGACATGACTTACC
This sequence comes from Aegilops umbellulata, assembly GCA_032464435.1. Classification (NCBI taxonomy): domain Eukaryota; kingdom Viridiplantae; phylum Streptophyta; class Magnoliopsida; order Poales; family Poaceae; genus Aegilops; species Aegilops umbellulata. The sequence goes on along the minus strand of CP136056.1, from coordinate 325,946,663 downwards.
CACTGACTATCAACAATGGGATAAATTATACCTGCCTCCAGAAGCTTTAGTATTTCTTTCCTTACCACTTCTTTCATCTTAGGATTTAACCGTCGTTGGTGATCAACAATTGGTTTAGCGTCTTTCTCCAATTTTAGTTTGTGTTGGCATAGAGTGGGACTAATTCCCTTAAGATCATCAAGAGTATATCCAGTAGCAGCACGTTGCTTCTTCAGAGTTTTCAATAATCTCTTTTCCTCATGCTCTGAAAGGTTAGCACTAATAATAACATGATATATCTTTTTCTCATCAAGATAAGCATATTTAAGAGTATCAGGTAATGGTTTAAGCCCAAACACGGGATCACCCTTGGGTGGAGGAGGATCCCCTAGGATTTCAACAGGCAAGTTGTGTTTCAAAATAGGTCCTTGTTTAAAGAATACTTCATCTATTTCCCTTCTTTCATTCATAAACATACCATTTTCATGGTCTAACAAATATTGTTCTAAAGGATCACTAGGAGGCACGACAATAGAAGCAAGACCAATAATTTCATCTTTACTAGGAAATTCCTCGTCACGGGGTTGTCTACGAAATTTAGCAAAGTTAAACTCATGAGACATATCCCCCAAACCAATAGTAACAACATCCTTTTCGCAATCTATCCTAGCATTAACAGTATTCAAGAAGGATCTACCAAATATAATGGGACAAAAGTTATCTTGTGGGGAACCAAGAACAAGAAAGTCAGCAGGATATTTAACTCACACAAGACTTCAACATCTCTAACAATCCCAACTAGTGAAATAGTGTCTCTATTGACAAGCTTAATTGTAACATCAATTTCTTCTATCTCAGCAGGTGCAATATCATGCATAATTTCTTTGTATAAGGAATGAGGTATTGCACTTGCACTAGCACCCATATCACATAAGCCATGATAACAATGATCTCCTATCTTAACAGAAATAACAGGCATGCCTACAACAGGTCTATGTTTACTTTTAGCATCAGGTATAGCAATTCTAGCAGCTTCATTGCAGAAGTAAATAGCATGCCCATCAATATTATCAGCCAAGAGATCTTTAACCATAGCAACACTAGGTTCAACTTTAATTTGCTCAGGGGGTTTGGGTGTCTTAATGTTACTTTTGTTGACCACAGTTGAAGCTTTAGCACGATCCTTTATTCTAACAGGGAAAGGTGGTTTCTCAATATAAGCAGTAGGAACAATGGGATCATTATAAATGATAGTCTTTTCGTCAAATTTAATAGGTGTAACTACTTTTACTTCAGTGGGAGGATTATATTTACACCACTCCTCTTTAGGGAGATCAACATGAGTAGCAAAGGATTCACAGAAAGAAGCTGCTATCTCAGAGTCAAGTCCATATTTAGTGCTAAATTCACGGAAAACATGGGTATCCATAAAAGATTTAACACAATCAAACTTAGGTGTTATACCTGACCCCTTACCTTCGTCGAGATCCCAATCTTCAGAGTTACGTTTAATTCTTTCCAATAAATCCCATTTGAACAATAGTCTTTATCATAAAAGAGCCAGTACAAGAAGTATCGAGCATGGAGCGATTATTGAGAGAAAGCCGAGCATAAATTTTTTGAATAATCATTTCTCTTGAGAGCTCATGATTGGGGCATGAATATAACATTGACTTAAGCCTCCCCCAAGCTTGAGCAATGCTTTCTCCTTCGCGAGGCCAAAAATTATATATATAATTACGATCACGGTGAACAAGATGCATAGGATAAAACTTTTGATGAAATTCCAATTTCAATCGGTTGTAGTTCCATGATCCCATATCATCACATAGCCTAAACCATGTCAATGCATCTCCCTTCAAAGATAAAGGGAAGACCTTCTTGTTGATAACATCCTCGGGCATACCTGCAATCTTAAATAATCCACAAAATTCATCCACATAGATTAGGTGCAAATCGGGATGTAATGTTCCATCTCCTGTAAAAGGATTAGCTAGCAGTTTCTCTATCATACCCGAAGGAATTTCAAAGTAAACATTTTTAGTAGGTTCAGTAGGTTGAGGAGCAGCTCTTTGCTCTACTGGTCGGGGTGAAGTTACCCCGAACAAGCCCCTCAAAGGATTATGTTCCATAGTAACAAGTGACAGTAAATTTCAGCACACTATATAAATTTTTCCTTACCAAATTCCACCTACCAAAGGCGCTTCACTCCCCGGAAATGGCACCAGAAAAGAGTCTTGATGACCCAAAAGTATAGGGGATCTATCTAGTCCTTTCGGTAAGTAAGAGTGTCAAACCCAACGGGGAGCAGAAGGAAATGATAAGCGGTTTTCAGTAAGGTATTCTCTGCAAGCACTGAAATTATCGGTAATAGATAGTTTTGTGATAAGGTAATTTGTAACGGGTAACAAGTAATGAAAGTAAATGAGGTGCAGAAAGATGGCCCAATCCTTTTTGTAGCAAAGGACAAGCCTGGAAAAACTCTTATATAGAGGAAAGCGCTCCTGAGGACACATGGGAATTATCGTCAAGCTAGTTTTCATCACGCTCATATGATTCGCGTTCATTACTTTGCTAATTTGGTATGTGGGTGGACCGGTGCTTGGGTGCTGTCCTTTCTTGGACAAGCATCCCACTTATGATTAAACCCTATTGCAAGCATCCGCAACTACAAAAGAAGTATTAAGGTAAACCTAACCATAGCATGAAACATATGGATCCAAATCAGCCCCTTACGAAGCAACTCATAAAGTAGGGTTTAAGCTTCTGTCACTCTAGCAACCCATCATCTACTTGCCCATTACGAAGCAACTCATAAAGTAGGGTTTAAGCTTCTGTCACTCTAGCAACCCATCATCTACTTATTACTTCACAATGCCTTCCTCTAGGCCCAAATAATGGTGAAGTGTCATGTAGTCGACGTAAACATAACACCACTAGAGGAAAGACAATATACATCTCATCAAAATATCGAACGAATACCAAATTCACATGACTATTTATAGCAAGACTTCTCCCATGTCCTCAGGAACAAACGTAACTACTCCCAAATCATATTCATGTTCATAATCAGAGGGGTATTAATATGCATAAAGGATCTGAACATATGATCTTCCACCAAATAAACAAACTAGCATCAACTACAAGGAGTAATCAACACTACTAGCAACCCACATGTACCAATCTGAGGCTTTGGGACAAAGATTGGATACAAGAGATGAAGTAGGGTTTTAGAGGAGATGGTGCTGGTGAAGATGTTGATGGAGATTGACCCCCTCCCAATGAGAGGATCGTTGGTGATGACGATGGCGATGATTTCCCCCTCCCGGAGGGAAGTTTCCCGGCAGAACAGCTCTGCCGGAGCCCTAGATTGGTTCCGCCTCGTGGCGGCGGAGTTTCTTCCCAAAAGCTTCCTTATGATTTTTTTCTAGGGTAAAAGACTTCATATAGCAGAAGATGGTCACCGAAGGCCTGCTAGGGGCCCCACGAGGCAGAGGGGCGCGCCTAGGGGGTAGGGCGCGCCCCCACCCTCGTGGCCAGGGTGTGGGCCCCCTTTGGTGGATTCTTTCGCCATATTTTTTATTAATTCCAAAAATAACTTCCGTGAAGTTTCAGGACTTTTGGAGCTGTGCAGAATAGGTCTCTAATATTTGCTCCTTTTCCAGCCCAGAATTCCAGCTGCCTGCATTCTCCCTCTTCATGTAAACCTTGTAAAATAAGAGAGAATAGGCATAAGTATTGTGACATAACGTGTAATAACAACCCATAATCCAATTAATATCGATATAAAAGCATGATGCAAAATGGACGCATCACATGTTTTACTTGTGGAGAACCTCTTCAACCTATGAAGACAATTCATCATGCATATACAGATATATCGAAGATAATGACATGCATAATCAAAAAAGGACGTCTGTGGAATGACTTCATGCGGAATTTATCATCGCATCACAGAGTTGTAGAAAACATAGCAGACGACCATCGAGTTTAAGTGTTACAACCCAAAGAACCAAATGTATCAAAAACGAGGGTTGTAACCACTTGGCAAAAAACAATATAGCAACCACCCTTATGGACCCGCTTGAAGACTATCAACTCATATGCTTCTCCCCCTTTTATCAGTAATGACCAAAAAGGTTTGAAGACATAGAGCATCTATTCGTTCCCATCAGGAGTAGATGAAGGTGCAGGGTCGACGTTGGAGTTTGGTGGTGACGAGGAGCCTGGTGCAGTGTCGAGATGCGGTGAAGTCATGGTTGGTGAAGTGGCATCGTCTACGTCATCGACGATTCTCGCAAAAATAGTTACAGCCGAAGATGAATAGTCAGAGTCTTCTATGGAAGGAGTCCGGCGCAAGACGACATTCCTGGGAGGCGTGGAATCAAATTTGAAGCGCTGTGTGAAGCCATCTTCGCGAAGATCGTCTTCGGAGCTTAGCAATGTCAGACTCTTCCAGGACCTCGGACAGGCTTCATGTGATACGAATGCGTTCTTGGTGGCAAGATTGCGAATGCGATTAACATCCAATAAGAGGCTCTGCATCTGATGCTTTAGCCAGTCATGGTGCTTATCCTGTTTCTGATGTAAGGCCACAAGAAGCTCTCGGTCATTGAGTACACGAGATCGCTTTCGAGGCCTTTGAGCAATGGTGCTTTCAGTGGCTTTAGTAGTTGCACGATGAGGTGCACGTGTATTTCCAACCAGAGGATAAACACGAGTTGCAGCAAGAACTCCCTCAATTGGTTGCGAGAAGCTTTGGCGATCAACATTCTGAAGATAAAGTGGCTCCTTGGCAGGCTCAGGGTAGATGGCTTCGACGGACATATCAACCTCAGGCAAGAAGATAAGATGGTTGCGCGCTGAGGGCTGATAGTTGACAGAAGAGTGAAGCTTGATTAAGCGCATCACCCATGGTGTTGGGGAACGTAGCAGAAATTCAAAATTTTCTACGCAACACCAAGATAAATCTATGGAGTAATCTAGCAACGAGGGAAGGAGAGTGCATCTACATACCCTTGTAGATCGCTAAGCGGAAGCATTCAAGAACGAGGATGAAGGAGTCGTACTCATAGCGATTCAGATCGCGGTTGATTCCGATCTAAGCGCCGAACCACGGCGCCTCCACGTTCAACACACGTGCAGCCCGGTGACGTGTCCCACGCCTTGATCCAGCAAGGAGAGAGGGAGAGGTTCGGGAAGACTCCGTCCAGCAGCAGCACGACGGCGTGGTGGTGGTGGAGGAGCGTGGCAATCCAGTAGGGCTTCGCCAAGCACCGCAAGAGATGAGGAGGGAGAGGGGTAGGGCTGCGCCAAGGGGGAGATGTTCTCGTGTGTATGGCAGCCCCAAACCCCCCACTATATATAGGGGAGAGGGAGGGGCTGCTCCCCCACCTAGGTTTCCAGCCCTAGGGGTGGCGGCCAGCCCTAGATCCCATCTAGGGGGCGGCCAAGGGGGGAGAGAGGGGGGGGGGCGCACCACTAGGTGGGCCTTAGGCCCATCTGAGCCTAGGGTTTCCCCCTTTTCCCTTCTCTCTTCGCCTTGGGCCCTGGTGGGGGGGGGGGGGCGCACCAGCCCACCTGGGGCTGGTCCCCTCTCACACTTGGCCCATGCAGCCCTCTGGGGTAGGTAGCCCCACCTGGTGGACCCCCGGGACCCTCCCGGTGGTCCCGGTACGTTACCGATAGCACCCGAAACTTTTCCGGTGATCAAAACAGGACTTCCCATATATAAATCTTTACCTCCGGACCATTCCGGAACTCCTTGTGACGTCCAGGATCTCATCCGGGACTCCTAACAACATTCGGTAACCACATACAAACTTCCTTTATAACCCTAGCATCATCGAACCTTAAGTGTGTAGACCCTACGGGTTCGGGAACCATGCAGACATGACCGAGACGTTCTCCGGTCAATAACCAACAGCGGGATCTGGATACCCATGTTGGTTCCCACATGTTCCACGATGATCTCATCGGATGAACCACAATGTCGAGGATTCAATTAATCCTGTATACAATTCCCTTTGTCTAGCGGTATTGTACTTGCCCGAGATTCGATCGTCGGTATCCCGATACCTTGTTCAATCTCGTTACCGGCAAGTCTCTTTACTTGTTCCGTAACACATCATCCCGTGATCAACTCCTTGATCACATTGTGCACATTATGATGATGTCCTATCGAGTGGGCCCAGAGATACCTCTCCATCACACGGAGTGACAAATCCCAGTCTCGATTCGTGCCAACCCAACAGACACTTTCGGAGATACCCGTAGTGCACCTTTATAGCCACCCAGTTACGTTGTGACGTTTGGCACACCCAAAGTATTCCTACGGTATCCGGGAGTTGCACAATCTCATGGTCTAAGGAAATGATACTTGACATTAGAAAAGCTTTAGCATACGAACTACACGATCTTGTGCTATGCTTAGGATTGGGTCTTGTCCATCACATCATTCTTCTAATGATGTGATCCCGTTATCAATGACTTCCAATGTCCTTGGTCAGGAAACCATAACCATCTATTGATCAACGAGCTAGTTAACTAGAGGCTTACTAGGGACATGGTGTTGTCTATGTATCCACACATGTATCTGAGTTTCCTATCAATACAATTCTAGCATGGATAATAAACGATTATCATGAACAAGGAAATATAATAACAACTAATTTATTATTGCCTCTAGGGCATATTTCCAACAGTCTCCCACTTGCACTAGAGTCAATAATCCAGTTCACATCGCTATGTGATTAACACTCAAGGTCAGATCCCCATGTGACTAACACCCAAAGAGTTTACTAGAGTCAATAATCTAGTTCACATTACCATGTGATTAACACTCAATGAGTTCTGGGTTTGATCATGTTATGCTTGTGAGAGATGTTATAGTCAACGGGTCTGAACCTTTCAGATCCGTGTGTGCTTTACAAATCTCTATGTCATCTCCTAGATGCAGCTACCACGCTCTATTTGGAGCTATTCCAAATAACTGTTCTACTATACGAATCCAGTTTACTACTCAGAATAATCTGGATTAGTGTCAAAGTTTGCATCGGCGTAACCCTTTACGACGAACTCTTTTACCACCTCCATAATCGAGAAAATTCCTTAGTCCACTAGTTACTAAGGATAACTTTGACCGCTGTGCTGTGATCCATTCTTGGATCACTCTTGTACTCGTTGACTGACTCATGGCAAGGCACACTTCAGGTGCGGTACACAGCATAGCATACTGTAGAGCCTACGTCTAAAGCATAGGGGACGACCTTCGTCCTTTCTCTCTATTCTGCCGCGGTCAGGTTTTGAGTCTTACTCAATGTTCACACCTTATAACACAGCCAAGAACTCTTTCTTTGCCGATCCATTTTGAACTCCTTCAAAATCTTGTCACAGTATGTATTCATTTGAAAGTACTATTAAGCGTTTTGATCTATCCTTATATATCTTAATGCTCAATACTCAAGTAGCCTAATCCAGGTTTTCCATTGAAAAACACTTTTCAAATAACTCTGCATGCTTTCCAGAAATTCTACATCATTTCTGATCAACAATATGTCAACAACATATACTCATCAGAAATTCTATAGTGCTCCCACTCACTTCTTTGGAAATACAAGTTTCTCATAAACTTTGTATAAACCCAAAATCTTTGATCATCATCAAAGCGTATATTCCAACTCCGAGATGCTTACTCCAGTCCTTAGAAGGATTGCTGGAGCTTCGCATGCTTGTTAGCATCTTTCAGGATTGTTAAAACCTTCTGGTTGTATCACATACAACCTTTCCTCAAGAAAATCGTGAGGAAACAATGTTTTTGACATCCTATCTGCAAGATTTCATAAATAATGCAGCGACTGCTAATATAATTCCAACAGACTCTTAGCGTCGCTACGAGTGAGAAAGTCTCACCGTAGTCAACTCCTTGAACTTGTCGGGAAACATCTTAACGACAAGTCGAGCTTTCTTAATGGTGACATTTACCATCGTTGTCTGTCTTCCCTTTTAAAATCCATCTGTACTCAACAGCCTTACGACCATCGAGCCGTTCTGCCAAAGTCTACACTTTGTTTTCATACATGGATCCTCTCTCGGATTTTATGGCCTCGAGCCATTCATCGGAATCCGGGCCCACCATCGCTTCTCCATAGCTCGTAGGTTCATTGTTGTCTAGCAACATGACTTCCAAGACAGGATTACGTACCACTCTAAAGTAGTATGCATCCTTGTCGTCCTACGAGGTTTGGGAGTGACTTGATCCGAAGTCTCATGATCAATATCATAAGCTTCCACTTCAATTGGTATAGGTGCCACAGGAACAACTCTTTGTGCCCTGCTATACACTAGTTGAAGTGACGGTTCAATAACCTCATCAAGTCTCCACCATCCTCCCACTCAATTCTTCCGAGAGAAACTTTTCCTCGAGAAAGGACCCGATTCTAGAAACAATCCCTATTGCTTTCGGATCTGAGACAGGAGGTATACCCAACTGTTTTAGGTATTCTATGAAGATGCATTCATCCGCTTTGGGTTTGAGCTTATTAGCCTGAAACTTTTTCACATAAGCGTCGTAGCCCCAAACTTTTAAGAAACAACATCTTAGGTTTCTCTAAACCATAGTTCATACGGTGTCATCTCATCGGAATTACGTGGTGCCCTATTTAAGGTGAATGTGGTTGTCTCTAATGCCTAACCCATAAACTATCGTGGTAATTCGATAAGAGACATCATGGTATACATCATATCCAATAGGGTGCAGTTATGATGTTCGGACACACCATCACACTATGGTGTTCCAGGCGGTACTAGTCGTGAAGCAATTTCCACAATGTCTCAATTGCGTACCAAACTCGCAACTCAGATATTCATCTCTATGATCATATCATAGATATTTTATCCTCTTGTCACGACGATCTTCAACTTCATTCTGAAATTACTTGAACCATTCAATAATTCAGACGTGTGTTTCATCAAGTAAATATACTCAGTGTCTACTCAAATCATCTGTGAACTAAGAGCATAATGATATCACTGCGTGCCTCAGCACTCATTGGACTGCACACATCAAAATGTGTTACTTCCAACAAGTTGCTTTCTTGTTCCATTTTACTGAAACCGAAGCTTTCAGTCATCTTGCCCATGTGGTATGATTTGCATGTCTCAAGCGATTCAAAATCAAGTGAGTCCAAACGGTCCATCTGCATGGAGTTTCTTCATGCGTATATACCAATAGACATGGTTCACATGTCTCAATCTTTTCAAAAAATGAGTGAGTCCAAAGATCCATCAACATTGAGCTTCTTCATGCGTTTTATACCAATATGACTTACATGGCAGTGCCATAAGTAGGTGGTACTATCATTACTATCTTATATCTTTTGGCATGAACATGTGTGTCACTATGATCGAGATTCAATAAACCATTCATTTTAGGTGCAAGACCATTGAAGGTATTATTCAAATAAATAGAGTAACTATTATTCTCCTTAAATGAATGACCGTATTGCGATAGACATAATCCAATCATGTCTATGCTCAACGCAAACACCAAATAACAATTATTTAGGTCTAACACCAATCTCGATGGTAGAGGGAGTATGCGATGCTTGATCACATCAAGCTTGGAAACACTTCCAACACATATCGTCATCTCACCTTTATCTAGTCGCTTTTATTTCGAGTTACTAACACTTAGCAACCGAACCGGTATCTAATACCCTGGTGCTACTAGGAGTACTAGTAAAGTACACATTAACATAATGTATATCCAATATACTTCTATCGACCTTGCCAGCCTTCTCATCTACCAAGTATATAGGGTAATTCTGCTCCAGTGGCGTTCCCCTTATTATAGAAGAACTTAGTCTTGGGCTTGGGTTCAACTTTGGGTTTCTTCACTTGAGCAGCAACTGACTTGTCATTTCATGAAGTATCCCTTTCTTGCCCTTGCCCTTCTTGAAACTAGTGGTTTTTAACTAACCATCAACAATTGATGCTCCTACTTGACTTCTACTTTCGCGGTGTCAAGCATCGCGAATATCTCAAGGATCATCATATCTATCCCTGATATGTTATAGTTCATCACGAAGCTCTAGCAGCTTGGTGGCAATGACTTTGGAGAAACATCACTATCTCATCTGGAAGATCAACTCCCACTCGATTCAAGTGATTGTTGTACTCAGACAATCTGAGCACAAGCTCAACGATTGAGCTTTTCTCCCTTAGTTTGCAGGCTAAGAAAATCGTCAGAGGTCTTATACCTCTTGACGTGGGCACGAGCCTGAAATCCCAATTTCAGCCCTCGAAACATCTCATATGTTCCGCGACGTTTCGAAATCGTCTTTGGTGCCTCAACTCTAAACCGTTTAACATTACTGAACTATCACGTAGTTATCAAAACGTGTATGTCAGATGTTCGCAACATCCAGAGACGACGTTCGAGGTTCAGCACACCGAGCGGTGCATAAAGGACATAAGCCTACTACAAAGCAACGAGGACAGTCCTCAGTTTACGGACCTAGTCCGAATAATTGCTACTATCAACTTTCAACTAAATTTTCTCTAGGAACATATCTAAACAGTAGAACTAAAGTGCGAGCTTACGACATAATTTGCAAAGATCTTTTGACTCTGTTCAGGATAATTAAGTTCATCTTATGAACTCCCACTCAGATAGACATCCCTCTAGTCATCTAAGTGATTACATGATCCGAGTCAACTAGGTCGTGTCCGATCATCACGTGACACGGACTAGTCATCATCGGTGAACATCTTCATGTTGATCGTATCTGCCATACGACTCATGCTCGACCTTTCGGTCTCTTGTGTTCCGAGGCCATGTCTGTACATGCTAGGCTCGTCAAGTCAACCTAAGTGTTTCGCGTGTGTAAATCTGGCTTACACCCGTTGGATGTGAACGTTAGAATCTATCACACCTTATCATCACATGGTGCTTCGAAACAACAAACTTTCGCAACGGTGCATAGTTAGGGGGAACACTTTATTGAAATTTTAATGAGGGATCATCTTATTTACTACCGTCGTTCTAAGCAAATAAGATGCATAAACATGATAAACATCACATGCAATTAAAAGTGACATGATATGGCCAATATCATTTTGCTCCTTTTGATCTCCATCTTCGGGGCTCCATGATCATCATCGTCACCGACATGACACCATTATCTCCATCATCGTGTCTTCATGAAGTTGTCTCGCCAACTGTTAATTCTACTACTACAGCTAACGGTTAGCAATAAAGTAAAGTAATTACATGACGTTTAAGTTGACACGCAGGTCATAAATAAATTAAGATAACTCCTATGGCTCCTGCCGGTTGTCATACTCATCGACATGCAAGTCGTGATTCCTATTACAAGAACATGATCAATCTCATACATCACATATATCATTCATCACATCCTTTTTGGCCATATCACATCACATAGCATACCCTGCAAAAACAAGTTAGACGTCCTCTAATTGTTGTTTGCATGTTTTACGTGGCTGCTATGGGTTTCTAGCAAGAATGTTTCTTACCTACGCAAAACCACAACGTGATATGTCAATTGCTATTTGCCCTTCATAAGGACCCTTTTCATCGAATCCGATCCGACTAAAGTGGGAGAGACTGGCACCCGCTAGCCACCTTATGCAACTAGTGCATGTCAGTCGGTGGGACCTGTCTCACGTAAGTGTACGTGTAAGGTCGGTCCGGGCCGCTTCATCCCACAATACCGTCGAAACAAGTTTGGACTAGTAACTGTAAGCATATTGAACAAAATCAACGCCCACAACAACTTGTGTTCTACTCGTGCATAGAAACTACGCATAGCCCTAGCTCTGATGCCACTGTTGGGGAACGTAGCAGAAATTCAAAATTTTCTACGCAACACCAAGATAAATCTATGGAGTAATCTAGCAACGAGGGAAGGAGAGTGCATCTACATACCATTGTAGATCGCTAAGCGGAAGCGTTCAAGAACGCGGATGAAGGAGTCATACTCATAGCGATTCAGATCGCGGTTGATTCCGATCTAAGCACCGAACCACGGCGCCTCCGCGTTCAACACACGTGCAGCCCGGTGACGTCTCCCACGCCTTGATCCAGCAAGGAGAGAGGGAGAGGTTGGGGAAGACTCCGTCCAGCACCAGCACGACGACGTGGTGCTGGTGGAGGAGCGTGGCAATCCAGCAGGGCTTCGCCAAGCACCGCAAGAGACGAGGAGGGAGAGGGGTAGGGCTGCGCCAAGATGGAGATGTTCTCGTGTGTATGGCAGCCCCAAAACCCCGACTATATATAGGGGAGAGGGAGGGGCTGCGCCCCCACCTAGGTTTCCACCCCTAGGGGTGGCGGCCAGCCCTAGATCCCATCTAGGGGGCGGCCAAGGGGGGAGAGAGGGGGGGGCGCACCACTAGGTGGGCCTTAGGCCCATCTGAGCCTAGGGTTTCCCCTTTTTCCCATCTCTCTTCGCCTTGGGCCCTGGTGGGGGGGGGCGCACCAGCCCACCTGGGGCTAGTCCCCTCTCACACTTGGCCCACGCAGCCCTCTGGGGTAGGTAGCCCCATCTGGTGGACCCCCGGGACCCTCCCGGTGGTCCCGATACGTTACCGATAGCACCCAAAACTTTTTCGGTGATCAAAACAGGACTTCCCATATATAAATCTTTACCTCTGGACCATTCCGGAACTCCTCATGACGTCCGAGATCTCATCCGGGACTCCGAACAACATTCGGTAAGCACATACAAACTTCCTTTATAACCCTAGCGTCATCGAACCTTAAGTGTGTAGACCCTACGGGTTCGGGAACCATGCAGACATGACCGAGACGTTCTCCGGTCAAAAACCAACAGCGGGATCTGGATACCCATGTTGGTTCCCACATGTTCCACGATGATCTTATCGGATGAACCACGATGTCGAGGATTCAATTAATCCTGTATACAATTCCCTTTGTCTAGCGGTATTGTACTTGCCCGAGATTCGATCGTCGGTATCCCGATACCTTGTTCAATCTCGTTACCGGCAAGTCTCTTTACTCGTTCCGTAACACATCATCCCGTGATCAACTCCTTGATCACATTGTGCACATTATGATGATGTCCTACCAAGTGGGCCCAGAGATACCTCTCCATCACACGGAGTGACAAATCCCAGTCTCGATTCGTGCCAACCCAACAGACACTTTCGGAGATACCCGTAGTGCACCTTTATAGCCACCCAGTTACGTTGTGACGTTTGGCACACCCAAAGTATTCCTACGGTATCCGGGAGTTGCACAATCTCATGGTCTAAGGAAATGATACTTGACATTAGAAAAAGCTTTAGCATACGAACTACACGATCTTGTGCTATGCTTAGGATTGGGTCTTGTCCATCACATCACTCTTCTAATGATGTGATCCCGTTATCAATGACATCCAATGTCCATGGTCAGGAAACCGTAACCATCTATTGATCAACGAGCTAGTTAACTAGAGGCTTACTAGGGACATGGTGTTGTCTATGTATCCACACATGTATCTGAGTTTCCTATCAATACAATTCTAGCATGGATAATAAACGATTATCATGAACAAGGAAATATAATAATAACTAATTTATTATTGCCTCTAGGGCATATTTCCAACACATGGATCATAAAACTTCAAGCCAAATAGATCAACTCCAGATGCAGCAAGTTGCCTGATGAAGAAATCTTGAGCATTGAAGCTGATGCCATTGAGAATATAGAACACCAAAGTCTTCATGGTGCCTTCAAGTTTGGCTGCAGGAGAATGTCCCTTGACTGGCCATAGAGTTCTCCGCACAATGTGATAAATGGTATGGGGCAGATACTCAAGGTCCTCGACAAAGAATTCCTTGGGATATTCTACGTATTGAGGCAATGGCTTCATCATGCTAAGCATCTGACTCATGTTTGGCTCAGGATTCTGAAATATACTCTCCAGGGCATTCATGTATAGCTGACAACCAGGTTCATAGAGCTCACCTGGAGTGGGCAGGGAAGTAAGCTCGATGATATCTTGAGCTTTTGCTTCATGATGCACATCACCTGTCATCCACTCAAGGACCCAAGTCTTAGGATCCCTGTTGTAGCCACTAATGTGAAGAGTGGCATAGAACTGCAGCAGAAGCTCTTCATTCCAATGCTCTTTATGAGCGATGAACTGCAGAAGGCCAGCATCCCTGAAACATTCTAGGGCTTCTTCCAAGAAGGGCAGACCAGCAATGGCTTCACAATCTAGACGCATGTGTGGAAAGATACGCCCTTGATTGTATAATACACATGAGTAATAACTGCGCTGCTGATAGCTCCAGAAGCGATCAGATGAGATCTTTGGCTTTGAGTAAGGGTTCTTGGCACTGTCAAAGAATGTGTTGTGTGCCCTGAAGTTGTTTACATTGAATGATCCTGGCGATATTGCAGCACCGGGAAATCTTGGCAGTCTGGGCTTTGGCTTCTGGACCCGAGGCATTTGCTCCACATGATAATCATATTGTGGACCGGGAGCAGGAGGAGGAACCAGAACAAGCCATCGGACAGTGACTAGTTGGCCGTGATCATATGCTTGTTCAATAGTGTGAGGCCTTCGGGGTGGAACAACAGCTTCGGCATTGACTGTGGCTTCAGGTTGCATACTAGCTTCAGGAGCAACATTAGCTTCAGGCGCCACAATGTCTTCAGCCATGACAACATCATTGGCTTCAGCAGTGTTGTTTATGGCCGCCTCAATGTTTTCAAACTCCTGTTCAGTAGTAGGAGGGTTGGGCACAGGCACGTTCTCCTCGAGAACAACTTCTTGAGTGACAGGGGTGTGGCAACTCTTTCTTTTTCTTGACGCAGTTCTTGATTGTCTTTGGCAGCTTTTGCTTCGGACTCGGAGACATGCGCAGTGGGAGTGGCTTCAGGAAACACTTGGCGTGCTACCAAGCTATATTGTACTTCTCCCTATGGAATTCTCGACATGGCGACCTGTGGCCTAGGGCCTTTGCGAAGCCTGCGGAATGCGGGCGACGCCTGTGGTGATGGAGTGGTCTGCAGCATGTAATTGTCGCCGTGAAGCACTAAAGTGGTGACTTGAGGTGGTGGATGATAACCCACAAGTATAGGGGGTTGCAAAAGTTTTCGTGGGTAGAGTATTCAACCCAAATTTATTGATTCGACACAAGGGGAGCCAAAGAATATTCTCAAGTATTAGCAGCTGAGTTGTCAATTCAACCACACCTAGATAACTTAGTATCTGCAGCAAAGTATTTAGTAGCAAAGTAATATGGAAGTAACGGTAACGATAGCAAAAGTAATATTTTTGGGTTGTGTAGTGATTGTAACAGTAGCAACGGTAAAGTAAATAAGCGAAGAACAATATGTGAAAAGCTCGTAGGCATTGGATCGGTGATGGAGAATTATGCCGGATGCGGTTCATCATGTAACAATCATAACATAGGGTGACACAGAACTAGCTCCAATTCATCAATGAAATGTAGGCATGTATTCCAAATATAGTCATATGTGCTTATGGAAAAGAACTTGCATGACATCTTTTGTCCTACCCTCCCGTGGCAGCGGGGTCCTAATGGAAACTAAGGGATATTAAGGCCTCCTTTTAATAGAGTACCGGACCAAAGCATTAACACATAGTGAATACATGAACTCCTCAAACTATGGTCATCACCGGGAGTGGTCCCGATTATTGTCACTTCGGGGTTGCCGGATCATAACACATAGTAGGTGACTATAGACTTGCAAGATAGGATCAAGAACTCACATATATTCATGAAAACATAATAGGTTCAGATCTGAAATCATGGCACTCGGGCCCTAGTGACAAGCATTAAGCATAGCAAAGTCATAGCAACATCAATCTCAGAACATAGTGGATGCTAGGGATCAAAGCCTAACAAAACTAACTCGATTACATGATAAATCTCATCCAACCCATTACCGTCCAGCAAGCCTACGATGGAATTACTCACGCACGGCGGTGAGCATCATGAAATTGGTGATGGAGGATGGTTGATGATGACGACGGTGACAGATTCCCCTCTCTGGAGCCCCGAACGGACTCCAGATCAGCCCTCCCGAGAGAGTTTAGGGCTTGGCGGCGGCTCC
Organism: Aegilops umbellulata; assembly: GCA_032464435.1. Taxonomy (NCBI): domain Eukaryota; kingdom Viridiplantae; phylum Streptophyta; class Magnoliopsida; order Poales; family Poaceae; genus Aegilops; species Aegilops umbellulata. The sequence goes on along the minus strand of CP136056.1, from coordinate 325,930,570 downwards.
GTATCGTGAAACGCGATAAATCTTTCTCCCTGATTTTTTTCTCCCCGAACACGAATATATGGAGTTGGAGTTGAGGTCGGTGGAGCACCAGGGGGCCCATGAGGCAGGGGCGTGCCCCCACCCTCGTGGACAGGGTGTGGGCCCCCTGGCCTTGATTCTTTCACCAATATTTTTATTATTTCCAAAAATAATCTCCGTGGAGTTTCAGGTCATTCCGAGAACTTTTGTTTCTACACATAAATAACACCATGGAAAGTCTGCTGAAAACAGCGTCGGTCCAGGTTAGTTCCATTCAAATCATGCAAGTTAGAGTCCAAAACAAGGGCAAAAGTGTTTGGAAAAGTAGATACGACGGAGACGTATCAACTCCCCCAAGCTTAAACCTTTGCTTGTCCTCAAGCAATTCAGTTGATAAACTGAAAGTGATAAAGAAAAACTTTTACAAACTCTGTTTGCTCTTGTTGTTATAAATATGTAAATCCATCATTCAAGTTTTCAGCAAAGATTATGACTAACCATATTCACAATAACATTTAGGTCTCATGTTTACTCATATTAATGGCATAATCAACTAGCGAGCAATAATAATAAATCTCGGATGACAACACTTTCTCAAAACAATCATGATATGATATAACAAGATGGTATCTCGCTAGCCCTTTCTGAGACCGCAAAACATAAATGCAGAGCACCTTTAAAGATCAAGGACTGACTAAACATTGTAATTCATCATAAAAGAGATCCAGTCATAGTCATACCCAATACAAATTAATAGTAATGGATGCAAATGATAGCGGTGCTCTCCAGCTGGTGCTTTTTAATAAGAGGGTGATGACTCAACATAAAATTAAATAGATAGGCCCTTCGCAGAGGGAAGCATGGATTTGTAGAGGTGCCAGAGCTCGATTTTGAAATAGAGATAAATAATATTTTGAGCAGCATACTTTCATTGTCAACATAACAACCGAGAGATGGCGATATCTTCCATGCTACTCACATTATAGGCGGTTCCCAAACAGAATGGTAAAGTTTATACTCCCCCTCCACCAACAAGCATCAGTCCATGGCTTTCTCAAAACAATGAGTGCCTCCAACTAACAACGGTCCTAGGGGGAGTTTTGTTTGCAATTATTTTGATTTGATTTGCATAAAGCATGGGACTGGGCATCCCGGTGACCAGCCATTTTCTCGTGAGTGAGGAGCGGAGTCCACTACTCTTGAGAATAACCCGCCTAACATGAAGATAAGGACAACCCTAGTTGGTACATGAGCTATTCGAGCATACGAAACATAATTTCATTTGAAGGTTTAGAGTTTGGCACATACAAATTTACTTGGAACGGCAGGTAGATACCGCATATAGGAAGGTATAGTGGACTCATATGGAATAACTTTGGGGTTTAAGGGATTGGATGCACAAGCAGTATTCCCACTTAGTACAAGTGAAGGCTAGAAAAGACTGGGAAGCGACCAACTAGAGAGCGACAACAGTCATGAACATGCATTAAATTTAATAAACATTGAGTGGAAGCATGAGTAGGATATAATCCACCATGAACATAAATATCGTGGAGGCTATGTTGATTTTGTTTCAACTACATGTGTGAACATGTGCCAAGTCAAGTCACTCGAATCATTCCAAGGAGGATACCACCCTGCTATACCACATCACAACCATTTTAATAGCATGTTGGCACGCAAGGTAAACCATTATAAACTCCTAGCTAATTAAGCATGGCATAAGAAACTATAATCTCTAATTGTCATTGCAAACATGTTTATTCATAATAGGATGAATCGGGAATGATGAACTAATCATATTTACAAAAAACAAGAGAGGTCGAGTTCATACCAGCTTCTCCCATCTCAATCAGTCCATCATATATCGTAATAATTGCCTTTCACTTGCACGACCGAACGATGTGAATAATAATAATAGTGCACGTGCATTGGACTAAGCTGGAATCTGCGAGCATTCAATAAACAGGAGAAGACAAGGCAATATGGGCTCTTGGTTAAATCAACAATAATGCATATAAGAGCCACTTCAACAATTTAATCATGGTCTTCTCCTATCGACCCCCAAAGGAAAGAAAAGAAATAAAACTATCTACATGGGAAAGCTCCCAACAAGCAAAAGAAGAATATGAAATCTTTTTGGGTTTTCTTTTAGTTACTACTGCTACAGCATGAAAAGTAAACTAGCTAAAAGCTACTACTGGTTTTTTTGGTTTTCTTAAGGTTTTTCAAACACACAATAAGAAAGCATAAAAAGAAAATAAACTAGCATGGATATTACAGTGAAAAAGTATGAGCACCGACATCTAGCAATGAGTGTGTGAACATAAATGTAATGTCGATGAGAAATACGTACTCCCCCAAGCTTAGGCTTTTGGCCTAAGTTGGTCTAGTGCCACGGATGGCCTGGCGGATATCCAAAGTTGTAGTTGGGGTCGTACTGAGATGATGAAGACTCTGATTGCCACTGGTTGGCAATCATCTCCGGATCCCACTGGTAATTAGACTGTCGTGGAGGATCAAATTGTGGTTCCGGCTCTGGCTCTGTAGCTAATGTAGGGTTCCGGTAGGCGTGAATGGCCACCAGCGGAATGAGGTACTGGCCTACAGATAAATCAAACAACGAAGGAGCAGGCAAGGTAATAGTCTCAGGGTGATGTTTATCAAAGAACAATTTGTATTTAAGTTCCCTTTCCCTATTCTTAACAATAAAATCATGCGCTACCATACTCTTATAATCTAAATAAACAGTAGGCAACATTTTTTCTTCTTTTTCATAGTGCCTAATAGGTATGTTATAGTATGCAGCAAGGCGTGAAGCATAGACACCTCCAAAGATTGGGCCCTTTGTACGGTTCAGACTTAACCATTTGGCAATAATACCGCCCATACTAATAGAGTCATCACGGAATAAACCATGGAACCAAATAATAATACCAGGAACACTAAGGTTTCCACAATTTCCGTGACCAATTAAGCAACGACTAGCAAATATTGCAAAGTAGTGTAAAACAGGAAAATGTATGCTAGTGATTCTTGCATCGGAAACCTTCCTAGTTTCCCCTACAGTAATAGTATCAATAAACTTGTCCACATCTTTACGATGTGGTTCCTCTAGGCTACCCTCGAAAGGTATTTTGCAAACCCTGCAAAATTCATATAGTGACATCTTCTTAACCACGTGATATAAATGAAACTCTACTGAAGGAGGTGATTCCTTAGGATAATAGTAGAAGTTTTGCACAAAAGTATTGGTGAGTAAGAGATATTGTTCGCGTTGGTCGCGGAGGAAGTCGGTGAGGCCTGCATTCTCAGCCAATTCATAAAAATCATCATAAATCTCGGCTGCTCTCAAGAAATCATCGGAAGGCCATTCACTCGGCCGAACCTCCGCGGTGCGAGGCAAATTATATTTGGGCCTCTCTGCTTCTTCACTTTGCTTTTCCTTCGAGCTTCGTCTCGATGAGCCCCTCAAAAATCTCTTCATTATTTTCTGAAAATTTCTGAAATTTTTTAGTAACTTCAAATAAAAGTGAACCAAGCTCAAGAAAATTGATAGCAACTACTCCTACAAGTGCCTAGAGCCTATATCATGCATTAGAACTACTTGGAACCAAAAAAATTGACATGTAAGCTCAAGAACATGGTCACCTAGGCAGCACAAATTTGCAATGAATAAAGCACTAGAACAAAAACTAATTGGACCAATGGAGAAGTCACATACCAAGGAACAATTCCCCAAAGCAGTTTTGTGAGAGGTGCTTTGAGCAAGGAGATCGTAAATCGCAGCAAAATGAGCTAGAACTCGTGCTTGAGCTGGATGGTGATTTTTTTGGGAGGAAGAAGAAGTGTGTGGGTGCAGGAATAAGTGGAGGGGAGCCACCATGGGCCCACGAGGTAGGGGGGCGCGCCCAAGGGGGTGGGCGTGCCCTGGACCCTCGTGGCCAGGTGCCAGCTCCCCCTGCTATGTTCTTAGTGCCAGATATTCTCAAATATTCTAGAAAAAAATCATATTTCATTTTCGGGGCATTTGGAGAACTCTTATTTTTGGTGTATTTTTATATTGCATGAATAATTCAGAAAACAGACAGAAAATACTATTTTTACTTTATTTAAACTAAATAACAGAAAGTAAAAGAGGGTTACAGAAGGTTGTGCTTTCTAGTTTCATCCATCTCATGCTCATAAAAAGGAATCCACTAACAAGGTTGATCAAGTCTTGTTAACAAACTCATTCCGAATAACATGGAACCAGAGAAATTTCGAATAACACTATGTTACCTCAACGGGGATATGCACATCCCCAATAATAAGAATATCATTTTTCTTCTTGACAGTAGGAAGAGGAAATTCAAAACCTCCAAAAATAATCGATGGAACTTTTCCAATAGAATTAATACTATGAACTTGAGGTTGTTTCCTCGGAAAGTGTACCGTATGCTCATTACCATTAACATGAAAAGTGACATTGCCTTTGTTGCAATCAATAACAGCCCCTGCAGTATTCAAAAAGGGTCTTCCAAGAATAATAGACATACTATCGTCCTCGGGAATACCAAGAATAACAAAGTCCGTTAAAATAGTAACGTTTGCAACCACAACAGGCACATCCTCACAAATACTGACAGGTATAGCAGTTGATTTATCAACCATTTGAAAAGATATTTTAGTAGAGAAGTAATAAATCATATCTTGGGGACTACGCACACAACCAGGATCCAAAGAATTAAACCATATCTTAGCATCACCCTTTAATGAGAATGGAAATATTTTAAGGATATAAAAGTAGCGAGTTCTCTCATCATTAATGAAAAGGGTGGCTATATATTTAATTTAGTAAGATGTGCCACAACAGTTTCAGATTCATAGCCATAGAAAGGATCAGATTCAAGCAAAGTAATTATATCAGGATCAACAGATAATTCATAATCCTTATCAGTAACGAAGATAGGTGAAGTAGCATAAGCAGGACCATAATTCACTCTAGCATTCAGAGTTTTTTGCTTAAGCTTAGCTAATAATTTCTTAAGATCACTTCTATCATTGCAAGCAAGAGAGTCTCTTTGAGTTTCTCCATCCATAACATAGCCCTCAGGCACAACAGGCATTTCATATTTATTGGGAGAGCCCTCATCATCACTTTCATCAATATTACCAGTTTCAATAATTTCATTCTCTCTGGCCCTAGCAAGTTGTTCATCAAGAAATTCACCAAGTGGCACAGTAGTATCAAGCATAGAAGTAGTTTCATCATAAGCGTCATGCATAGCAGAAGTGGCATCATCAATTACATGCTATATAGCAGAATGAATAACAGAAGCAGGTTTAGGTGTCGCAAGCTTACTCAAATCAGAAGGTGAATCAAGTGCAGAGCTAGATGGCAGTTCCTTACCTCCCCCGTAGTTGAGGGATAATTTTTTGTTTTCTCATCTTTCAAGTTCTTCATAGTGACCAGCAGATATAAATCCCAAGTGACTCAAAGAATAGAGCTATGCTCCCCGGCAACGGCGCCAGAAAATAGTCTTGATAACCCACAAGTATAGGGGATCGCAATAGTTTTTGAGGGTAGAGTATTCAACCCAAATTTATTGATTCGACACAAGAGAAGCCAAAGAATATTCTCAAGTGTTAGTAGCTGAGTTGTCAATTCAACCACACCTGGATGACTTAGTATCTGCAGCAAAGTATTTAGTAGCAAAGTAATATGGAAGTAACGGTAACGATAACAAAAGTAATATTTTTGGGTTTTGTAGTGATTGTAACAGTAGCAACGGTAAAGTAAATAAGCGAAGAACAATATGTGAAAAGCTCGTAGGCATTAGATCGGTGATGGAGAATTATGCCGGATGCGGTTCATCATGTAACAATCATAACATAGGGTGACACAGAACTAGCTCCAATTCATCAATGTAATGTAGGCATGTATTCCGAATATAGTCATACGTGCTTATGGAAAAGAACTTGCATGACATCTTTTGTCCGACCCTCCCGTGGCAGCAGGCTCCTAATGGAAACTAAGGGATATTAAGGCCTCCTTTTAATAGAGTACCGGACCAAAGCATTAACACATAGTGAATACATGAACTCCTCAAATTATGGTCATCACTGGGAGTGGTCCCGATTATTGTCACTTCGGGGTTGCCGGATCATAACACATAGTAGGTGACTATAGACTTGTAAGATAGGATCAAGAACCCACATATATTAATGAAAACATAATAGGTTCAGATCTGAAATCATGGCACTCGGGCCCTAGTGACAAGCATTAAGCATAGCAAAGTCATAGCAACATCAATCTCAGAACATAGTGGATACTAGGGATCAAACCCTAACAAAACTAACTCGATTACATGATAAATCTCATCCAACCCATCACCGTCCAGCAAGCCTACGATAGAATTACTCACGCACGGCGGTGAGCATCATGAAATTGGTGATGGAGGATGGTTGATGATGACGACGGCGACGGATTCCCCTCTCCGGAGCCCCGAACGGACTCCAGCTCAGCCCTCCCGAGAGAGTTTAGGGCTTGGCGGCGGCTCCGTATCATAAAACGCGATGAATTTTTCTCCCTGATTTTTTTCTCCCCGAACATGAATATATGGAGTTGGAGTTGAGGTTGGTGGAGCACCAGGGGCTCACGAGGCAGGGGGCGCGCCCAGGGGGGATAGGCGCGCCCCCCACCCTCGTGGATAGGGTGTGGCCCCCTGGCCTTGATTCTTTCGCCAATATTTTTTATTATTTCCAAAAATAATCTTCGTGGAGTTTCAGCTCATTCCGAGAAATTTTGTTTTTGCACATAAATAACACCATGGAAAGTCTGCTGAAAACAACGTCAGTCCGGGTTAGTTCCATTCAAATCATGCAAGTCAGAGTCCAAAACGAGGGCAAAAGTGTTTGGAAAAGTAGATATGATGGAGACGTATCTGTGGAGTACTGGGTGTGTCATCATGACTTGGTGTTTCTTGTTGAGGGCGATCAGCCCACGATGCATCCTGAGCAATTGGCGTCAAGGGACGACCAATGCTGATGAGTTCGTTATTCATGAGAACAGGCGATGATACCATTTGGTGCTCGATTTGAGGAAGGACTTCATCATCATCTACGTTGTCTTCACGATCAATGTCTTGAGCTGTGATGGGGTCGACAACTGGAACTTCTTCATCTTCAGGAGCCTCTGTGAAAGCAGGCTCATGGACTACAAGTTGATGCTCTTGGTTGGAGGAGGCAGGGCGAGCAACAGAGATGGGCTCGACAATAAGTGGCTCTGTAGCAGCAGCGCGCTCTTTCCTCTAAGACTTTGTCTTCGGCTTCTTTGTTGATGGAGCACCATCAGTAGCATTTTTGTGCTTGCGCTTCTTGGCTTCTGCTTCAGCTGCCCTTGTCTTCTTCAGTTCTGAAGCAGTTGAGGGGACCTTAGGCTTTGAGCCTGTCATGCTGGCTGGGAAGACAATGCGAGATGCTTCCTGCCTTCGTGCTTTAGCTCTGCCACAACAGGCTTATTCTTCTATTTGGCAGCCATCTTGGGGTCGATGCCTGGACGCCCAAGTGCCTTGCGCTTTTTTGCCTCATTCTGTGCGTGAACACATTTAGCTGCGAAGTATTTCATCCGCTCTCTTGAACCTTTTGCTTCTTCACGCTTCTTGTGAAATAGCTCTTTGAGCTCATGTAGCATTTTCTTGAAGCTTTGAACATCTGCCACGCTGAGTTTGTCCATGTTCTTCTTGAAGAGAGCTTTCTCATAGTCAATCTTGTTTTTCAGCTCAACAATCTTCTGAGCCAGAGCCAGCTCATTGGCAATGGCTACATGGCAGGTGACATTGATGTCAATTGGGAGCTGAAGATCATCAATGCTGAGACTGGGGTTGTCAAACCATTCATTGATGAAGTTATTCAGAATATCTACATCAAAGAGGGGTAGATCATTGAAGATATCCCCTCTTGCTTGCTCTTGATCAGAAGCTCAAGGGCATCATCACCAAGATATTCATCGCTTGATAGATCAATGGTGGCATCCTCATTCCGCAGAACGCCAGCAGGGGTCAGTTCTTGCCCAGAACTCTTGATGGGCTTCTTCTTCTTCTTGGACTTCTCTGTCTTCTTGGAGACACGAGATAAGTCTTCAGATTGCACACTGGCTTCAGGAGGTGCAGTAGCCAACGGCTTTGCACGTGAAGCTTTTGGTGCGACTGAGGGCTTTGAAGCCTTTGATTTCTTTTGCTTCTGCGGCTTAGGAGGACCTGGCGCTTCATCAGAATCTGCATCATTAGCTGAGTGTTCCACGGCTGCCCCTGTACTGCTATGTGAGTGATGAGGCCTTTGAGGTTATAGAAGGGGCCGACGATGTTTGGATTGGCATCACGGGTGTCATTAGCCCTTGGAGCAGATGGAACAGGGTTGAAGTCGAGTCCAAATGCTTTCTTGTTCTTCACAACAGAATCTTTTGCAAACTTATAGTTACACTTGAACAAATTGTCGTCTCGACACCATAACAGAAATGATGGGTCGGCATTCTTTGGCTGTGGTCCTCGGACCATGCAAGGATAGAATCCTTGAGCAATGGCTTCGGACTTGGACTTGGGTTGAAGATTTTTGTATAGAATATCTCCCCATGGTCGCTTGATGGCGTTCTTTTCAGCATATTCAGCAGTCACAAATCTGTATAGGAACCATTGTTCCACCCAATATCTTCGAATCCATTGGATTCGAGTCTTGTGCTGACCATAGTTCTCTTCAGGATCTGTCTTGTACGGTTCATACAGATCAAGAGGTATATCCTTAGATGTATCTCCACGGTGCTGCCTGCCGCCTTTCCTTGCATATTTTTCAGTTGCCATAATATTCAGACTGAAGGGCTTCAATACAATGAATGGCTTCCTTTTGCTGGTCAGACAGGAACTGGCTTCAGGAGAATTGATGTGTCGCTATAAGAATTCTGCCAATGAATGCAGACTATGGGAACCAAGGGATTCTCCCACGTACATGTACCTGTGACAGCATTAGAGGTGCGAGGGAAGGGAAGATGTCATATGCATTCTCAGAAGATTTTGAAGATAAATCAGTTTGAAGACATTGACCTCATAGCACGAAGACATTCATTTATTTGATGAGAGTTGGTTCCAGATTTGTACGAATCCAAGAATAAGTACAAGTGAGGAATCTAACTAGTTGTGAAGCATAAGTGAATGTACTTGGCAAGATATGAGATGCAGAAGAAGACAGATCCAGTTTTGGAAGTTAAGAAACCACTTTTGGTTGAAGTGGATGTATCTGATGGATCAAAAAGGCAGTAAAAAGTAAGATCTAATTACCGCACGACGAACCGCCAGACGAAGTTGAGAGGGAGGCCGAGCAGTTCAATCTTCCGCGCCCTAACTTGGCGGCGGAAGACACCTACGGCGGCGGCGGAGAGGACGAGGTGCATGGCCGGTGTGAGGACGGCGTCGAAGAGGTCGCGGCAGCTAAGCGCTTCATCTCCGGCATCGATGCGAGCTAGCGGAGGTGCTAGGATTTGTGCGAGGTGGCGAGGTGAAAGAAGAAATAATGACCGCGGTGAGTTGTGTATTTATAAGGAAAGGGATAGCACAACGTAATTACGCAGGTGTCCCTGGCGGCTCACATCTGAAGGACACATGGCATGCATGCAACACATTGGAAGTTGTTCCATGTTCTCACGCACGCCTAGACTGTCGGGTGGTCGTTCCGGCTTCTCCGGGTTTCAGGTAATAAGGATATAACGTTAAAACAGATTCAACTTTTGTCTCTGTATCTTCTGTTGACATGGACGGAAAGAAGACATTCAACATATTCAATAGAATGCATATGATTTAGATAGACAGAATCTAAGGTAGAAGCATAGAAGGGGTTAGGGTCCGATCACATTCACTTAGATCACAAGATTCAAACAAAAAGACATAGCTATAAGTGAATGCTGTAGAGAACAGAACACAAATATATGTATATATCAGTATTAGACCAAATCAACATTGTGAAGATAAACGTGAAAACAAATCAATGTTGAAGACAAACCAAATGCGAAGACTTTGCAAATGTGACGCCAGATGAAACACTTCAAACAACAATTTGGTGGTGGCGTTACCCACCGTATAGGAAGTATTAGACCCAGACATGGCGCACAATTATCGTGGCGCTCCGAAGTCAAATTCCACATTAATGTATTCACACTTAGAGTGTATGTCTTCATTGATTGAAGATATAATTTACTTCGTATGTTGCACATCTAAGTCATTAACATGCATAAGCGTTAGGATGTGTGTCCAATCACATGACATTCGAGGATTCTAAGATATTTAGTTCACACCGCAACTTGCAAAACCTTTTCTCATCCAAGGGCTTTGTGAAGATATCTGCCAATTTCTCTTCTATGTTGACGTGAATGATATCAATATCTTCCCTCATGACATGATCTCTGAGAAAGTGATGACGGATCTAAATGTGCTTTGTCTTCGAGTGCTGAACTAGGTTGTTGGCAATCTTGATGGCGCTTTCATTTTCGCAGTAGAGTGGCACTTGCTTCAGATGGATGCCATAGTCCTTGAGAGTTTGCTTCATCCATAGAAGCTGAGCGCAGCAAGATCCAGCAGTAATGTATTCATATTTAGCAGTGGAGAGAGACACACGGTTCTGCTTCTTTGAAGACAAACAGACAAGAGATCGTCCAAGAAAGTGACATGTGCCTGATGTGGACTTGCGATCAACCTTGTCACTAGCATAATCAGCATATGAGAATCCAACTAGATCAAACTCTGAGCCCTTTGGATGCCATAATCCTAGTGTTGGGGTGTAAGCCAACTATCGAATAATTCGCTTCACAACTAAGTGATGCGATTCCTTTGGTGTTGTTTGGAATCGGGCACACATGCAAATACTAAGCATGATATCTGGCCTAGATGCACATAAATAGAGTAAAGAACCAATCATGGAGTGGTATACCTTTTGATCGAACTCTTTACCATTGTCGTCGGGACCCAATTGACCTTTGGTTGGCATTGACGTCATGTACCCTTTGCAGTCTTGCATTCCAAACTTCCTCAGGCAATCTTTGAGGTACTTCTCTTGAGATATGAAGATGTCATTGCTCTGCTAACGGATTTGAAGACCAAGGAAGAACTTCAGCTCACCCATCATGGACATCTGATATTGCTCTTGCATCATGTGCCCAAACTCATCACTGTATTTCTTGTCGGTGCAGCCGAAGATAATGTCATCCACGTAGATCTGGCACATAATCAGTTCACCATCGTATGTCTTCGTGAAGAGAGTGGGATCCAGGGAACCAGGTTTGAAACCTTTGCTCTTCAGGAAGTCTTTGAGTGTGTCATACCAAGCTCGTGGGGCTTGTTTGAGGCCATACTGTGCCTTGTTGAGCTTGTATACCATATCAGGATGTTTTGGATCTTCAAAGCCAGGTGGTTGTGCAACATACACTTCTTCTTCAATCTTGCTATTGAGAAAGGCACTCTTTACATCCATTTGGTATAGGAGGATGTTCTGATGGTTGTCATAGGCTAGCAGTATGCGAATGGCTTCAAGCCTAGCCACTGGACCAAATGTTTCATCGAAGTCAATCCCTTCAACTTGAGTGCATCCTTGAGCAACGAGACGAGCCTTGTTTCTGACAACTTGACCATGCTCATCTTATTTGTTGCGATAGATCTATTTTGTGCCTATGATATTGTGCTTGTGAGGGTCAGGACGCTTGACTAATTCCCACACATTGTTCAGCTCGAACTGTTGAAGCTCTTCTTGCATAGCTTGAATCCATTCAGTTTCCATGAAGGCTTCAACAACTTTCTTGGGTTCAGATATAGAGACAAATGCAAAGAGCCCACAAAAATTTTCTAGCTGAGTTGCTCTTGAACGAGTGAGGGGACCAGGTGCATTGATGTTGTCAATTATCTTCTCAATCTGTACTTCATTATCAACACGAGGATGAACAGGACAAAGATTTTGCCCTTGCTAACCATTGTCTTCTTCTTCAGCATTAGCTTCAGGCTGAGCAATGTCTTCAGGTTGATTAGGTGCAGAAATCATAAGTTCCTCTTCATCCTGTGCCTCTGAAGGTATGATTTCTCCAGTACCCATAAGCTTAATTGATTCACTGGGAGGGACTTCATCTAGCACATTTGGCAGGTGCTCTCTTTGTGAGCCGTTAGTCTCATCGAACCGCACATCCACAGTTTCAACCACTTTATAGTGAAAGAGTTTGCAGACTCTGTAGGAGTGCGAATCCTTTCCGCAACCAAGCATAAAACCTTCATGTGCTTTAGGTGCAAATTGTGAAGTGTGATGTGGATCCTTGATCCAGCACCTAGCACCAAATACTCTGAAGTAACTAACGTTTGGCTTCTTACCAGTTAGGAGATCATAGGATGTCTTTTTCATAAGCTTGTGAAGATAAACACGGTTGATGACGTGGCATGCAGTATCAATGGCTTCAGGCTAGAACTTCCTTGGAGTCTTGTACTCATCAAGCATCATCCGAGCCATCTCAATGAGTGTTCTGTTCTTGCGTTCCACGATGCCATTGTGCTGGGGTGTGTATGGAGAAGAGAACTCATGCGTGATGCCCAATGTATCAAGATAGGTGTCAAGGCGTGTGTTCTTGAACTCTGTGCCGTCGTCACTTGTGATGTGCTTGATCTTGATGCCATAGTTCGTCATGGCACGATTGGCGAAGCGTCTGAAGACGTCCTGCACTTCATTATTGTAAAGGATTATATGTACCCATGTATATCTAGAATAATCATCAACAATGACAAAGCCATAGAGACAAGCAGTGGTAGTAAGAGTCATTACAAAAAAAGACACACCCGTGACATTTTGGGCCGAATGAATTTTTTTCTGTCATACTTATGACACTTCTATGACAATAATTGTGACAAAACACGGTATCATCATAGATGTGGTGGGGTCCTACTTCTATGACAAAAAATCATGATAGAAAATGGGCTTTTCGTCCTGGGCGGGCCGGAGACGCAGCTGCATGACATTCTTTGGGCCGTCCATGACGGAAAAAACCATGGTAGAAGCGAGGGCGAGGAAAATATCGGGGTGTTCCCGGTTACGGTGGGTGGTCAGGGCCGAGCGATGCGCGTTTCTCTCATACACGCACGTGCGTGGGTGCGAGGCGTTGGGCTCTAACTGAACCCGAGCGAGGCATTGGGCTCTAACTGAACCCGAGCGATTACACTGCAGGCTACGCGTTACTGAACCCGAGCGGTCGATCGATGGCTGTTAACTGAACCCGATCGAGCGATTCCTTCGCTACTGCTGCTAACTGAAGCCGATCGATGCACTACTGCTGCTAACTGAAGCCGATCGATGCTACCTCTGGATGAACAGTGAGCGTTGCTGGGGGGGTTGGATGAACAGTTCCTGGTGGGGGTGGATGAACAGGACCCCGTGGTGTTGCCTCTGGATGAACAGTGAGTGTTGCTTGGGGGGGGGGGTTGGATGAACAGTTCCTAGTGGGGGTGGATGAACAGGACCCCCGTGGTGTTGCCTCTGGATGAACAGGACCCCGATCGATCGAGCCGGTTGGGACTAGGTGAACAGGACCCCGTGGAGGGCTGGATGAACAGTAGACAGTGGAGGGCTGGATGAACAGTAGCCCGTGGAGGGGTGGTTGAACAGTAGCCCGTGGAGAGGGTTGGTTGAACAATAGCCGGTGGAGTAGCGCGCGGTGGAGGCTGGATGAACAGGAGCCTGTGGATGAACAGTCGCAGGTGGAGGCTGGAGGAGGTCGACGGTGGATGAACAGTAGCCCGTGGAGGCTGGAGGGGGTCGATGGTGGAGATGAACAGTATCCCGTGGAGTCCTGTTTTGCGGTACGCCACACCCCTCCCGATGAGCAAGACCCCCGTTTCGCTCGTAGTGCTCCAACACAAGTCTGTTTCCTCCGTTTTGCGGTACGCCACACCCCTCCCGATCAACAGGACCCCCGTTTCGACCGTAGGAGGTCTGTTTCCTCCGTTTTGCGGTACGCCAGACGCCTCCCGATGAACAGGATCCCGTTTCGGACGTGGACGGTCGAACACAAGGCCGTTTCATCCGTTCTGCGGTACGCCAGGCCTCGTTTCCATCGGCTGTTCCGTCCAAGCCGGTTGGCTCCCACGCGTTCCGTTGCCCCCCGATGAACACGACGCATTCCGTTGCCTCCCCGTGAACACAATGATGATGCAGTTTCTCCGTTCCGACCCAACCATGTACACGAGCCCTGGCCGTACGTATGTGCGAGTAGGCGTTCGAGACCCCGCCCGTATGTACGTACATGGCCGTATTTTCTTTCTTGCACACTGGTCGTTGTACGTACGTGTACATGCTACATGCGCGCCTCAACTACGACACGTACGCGCTCTACATTGACCAGTATGTATGTACACGTTCGCGACCAGAATGACAATGCTACGTACGCTTCGACCAGATGGGTCCCGACTGTCAAGCACTTCCTTGCGTGTGAAGATATAGCTGGTGGGTTCCAGTAGTCAGGGGTGAATTGTTTTTTTTGCCCGGACGCACTTCCTTGCGTTCGAAGATGTAGCTGATGGGTCCCAGCAGTCAGGGGGGAAACATTTTTTTCGCAAAATATGGTGGCCTGTCCGGTGGGTCCCCGCTATTAGGTACATGAATAATTATGTTGCACGTAATAAGGAGGCACTTCCTTGCGGCTGCCATGGACCCAGCTGTCAGCCTCTCCATGTACAGTACTCTTCCGCTGGAAGTCGGTCGTTGACCACATTAACCATGCCGCGCCGAGAGCACCAAGGCGGTGGACGACGGCAAGGCCTAGGAAGGGGACGACGCGGAGCCAGGGAAGACGCGGGAGTGGATGCCCACGCTTAGAGGAGTATGAGGGTTCACTGATTCGTTGCGGTTTGAGGCTGCCGTCGCCCAAGAATAACAGGGGGTGTGGGTGAGTAGAGGGATGGCCTGGCCAGCGGTGGGAGTAGAAGGGGGCGCTGAGGCCTCCGCCACATCGCAGCCGACCACGGGAGGCAGGAGCATGAGGCACGACCGGCACTGGTTTGGGCGGCTGGAGCAAGAAGACCAGAGGTTGAAGAAGCACTACGGCCGTTGGATGGACATCGTACGGTCACTGGAGCTAGAATCATGCATATTGACTAAGTTGACAAAGCCCTCTGTCCCCGTCAACTTAGTAGGCCCACAAGTCAGCCTGCCACTATAATGCGTCAAAGCTAGCAGGGGTAGTATTCATTATTTTTGTGCGTAATAAGGAGACACTTCCTTTCGTGCGAAGATATAGCTGGTGGGTCCGGGCTGTCAGCGGCGGTAATGTTTTTTTCGCGAAATGCAGAGGCCCTTCCGGTGGGTCCCAGATGTCAGGTGGAGGAATCATTATTTTGTGCGTAAAAAGGAGGCATTTCCTTGCGTGCGACTGTGGACCCAGCTGTCAGCCTGTCCACGTACAGTCCACTTTAGATGCATGTCGGTCATTGACCAGGTTGACCAGGCCGCACCGAGAGCACCAGGGCGGTGGACGACGGTGAGGCCTAGGAAGGGAACGACACGGAGCCAGGGAAGACTCGGCAGTTGTTTCCCACGTGGAGGGGAGTACGACTGTACGAGGGTTTACTGGTTCGTCTGCCGTCGCCGGAGAATAACAGCAGGTGTGGGTGAGTAGAGGGATGGCTAGGCCAGCGATGGGAGTACGATGGGGCGGTGAGGCCTGCGCGGCAGCATAGCCGGCCACGGGAGGAGGGAGCAGGCAGACCGCCGGCGCTTGTTTGAGCAGCTGGAACAGGAAAAGTAGAGATTGTAGAAGCACGACAGCCGTTGGATGGACATCCAATAGTCATTGCTCTCGTGTGCATTATTTCTAATAATGTACAACCCATTTGCTAATTCTTAAGAATTTTTTGGAGCCCATCTTCTTTTTGTTAGCATCACACCCCATATTCTGGCCACGATTAAAAACTATACGAATTTTTGCATATTTCGGTGCGGTCAACTGTTTTTAATCCTGAAATATCGATTCACATTGAAACTATTTTGAAAGATAATTTATGTAAGTATGAAATCCAAATAATTGTCCATGCATAAAAATCAATGGAATTTAAAATCTTGTAATGAAAAAAAATTGAAACTAATTCCCGGTTTGATGTGTTTTAAAAGTGTATAGCCCATTTCTGGGCAAACCGAATGAAACTCTCCTCGTCTTGAAAGATTTGTAGCCTAGCAGGGCTGAAAGCAAGTAGGCCTCGTTTGGGTATTTCTTAAAAAAAATTAGATCCAAGCTAGCTATTTTCAGCAAAAAAAAACACAACTGGGCTCATGATGTGGTAAACATAAATAAAACCCTGGCTAGATGGGCCACAGCCCCCGCACAGCCCCGTTGTTACCCTGATCCGTCGCTAAAACTAGTATAAATAACAACTGCTTGTTCCTAAAAAAAACTGCGCGACCTGCTGGGTCCCTGGTGTCAGCCGCTCGTAGTGTAATTCTCTCGTTTATTGACTACGTTGACAATGGCGTGAGCCCCAGATGTCCGACCATTAGGAGTGACCATATTTTTGGGCTTGTAATATAGAGGCACTTGCTTGCGTACTGCCATGACGCTGGTGGGTCCCTACTGTCATCCTCTCCATGTACAGTCATCTCCTTGTTCCTCTCGGTTGTTGACGACGTTGACAACGCAAGAGGGCGGCGCACCACGCACGGTGAGCGAACCAAGGCCGCAAGGCAGAGGACGACGGCGAGGCCTCAGACGGAACGAACAGGAGCCGTGGAAGATGTGCCGGTCCAGCCGCAGGCGGAGGGGAGTACGAGGGTTGACTAGTTCGGGTGCGGGTGCGTGTTGGGGCTGACGTCGCCGGAGAATAACAGGACGTGTGGGGGAATAGAGGGAGGGACTGGCCAACGTTGGAGGGTACGTACGGTAGGGCGGCAGAGGCGCAACCCGCCATGGGAGGCGGGAGCAGGCGGAGCCGATGGGGTGGTTTGTTTTGGGTGGCTGGTGGAAGAAGAAGACAAGAGATAGAAGATACACGACAGATGTTGGATGCCAATCCAACGGCTGGTAGGCAGAATCGTTTGTTGACTGGCTAGTAAGTCGACACCACCTTGGATAGGCTATTTCCTCGCGGGTCCAAAAATGTGAGAATCCAAATCTGTCACGGTCATGCAGCCTTTCCTATGAAAATTTACAACCCATTTGATGTGCTAGTTCAAAATAAGTTTGTGGGTGCTGGTGGGGGCGAATCACTTGGCTTCTGTAATGTACAGTGAGCTCAAGCAGCCGGCGAGAGTGATATTATTTACCTTGGTTGGGATTTGTTAGTTGTTACAATATTTCACTCTAAATTAAACGACGGGCAAGCCATTTGCCTTGCTTCAAAGAAAATATGACAGTCATAGCCGAGTTGGAAAGGGCAAGAACATCTAACTCCAGCTTGCAAACTGTACAAAAGCACGAGGGTTAATTGTTCATCAGGTTTACAAAAAAAAACCAGGTTGAAAAGGGCAACAACATCTAACTCCAGCATTGTTTTCGGCAGTCACAGTCAAATGGATCGGTCAGGTCCATAGAATGAATATCCTGGGTCGTAAAATTTACTCGATTATGACCACAATATGTTGTAAATAGAAGCCCAACATGTTCATAAGCTCTTTTGCCCACCTGAAACTCCTTTTTTTGCTCTTCCGCATACCCATCCGTCAAAACCATGCTGCTGATAAACTTAAGCCTGATGGACAATATTAACCTCGCATTCAATAGGAAGAATGTGACAAATCTAGTCTTTGCACGGTTGGCTACATATCGTTCTAGAGTTATTTTCTTCAATCGAATCTCATGAGAAGTGAGAAAATCCCGATGCTTACGAATCCATCGATTGGTTATAACTTTCTTACCCGTCCTGTTGCCTAAATAGACATGAAGATTGAAAATAGTTAAGGTCTAAAAAAATAGTGTCGAAAGAGCAACAGCTGAACGGTTATTCTAGTACACTATATGCGGGCTTCCAATGTGCGTGAAATTATCACCTTTATATACAACTTCTCCAGACATGGAAATCATTGCAGTAAGCCAAGAATCTTGTTCAGATCAAAACTATTCATTTGGATATATAAGATCTTGATAGAATCCAACACCATTGATAGGCCATCCATGGAGAAACTCTTCATTGAGAATAGAACATAATATTAGTACAAAATGTGTACTCCAAGATGACATATAACTTATGCGCAGAAATTTAAAATGCAGCTTATGGTTACAAGTGTAGATGATAAGGTAAAGTACCTGAAGAACTGTGGAGCCAAACACCATATCGAAATGAGCACAGAGATCATGTATTACACCCAAGGTCTCCATTTTAGGCGCAGAGAGGACGGTTATTTGCAAAGATGAATAACTAGAATCAAGGATCAACCTTTGAAGTGAAGGGGCATCTTGGATGATGAGCTGCCTTCCGTCAAAACAAATTCCAATTCTTACAAGGTTAGGCGACTTTATTTGGAGACAACCGATTCTAACTGTGAAAACAAGCACCAAGCACTCTAGGGCAGGGCAACTGGAGTGGATGATGATGTGCAATGAGGCCTCCGATATACGGACACACACAAGTGAAAGTTTCTTGAGAAATGGGAGTCGAAGGTTTAGTACCAGATTGTCTGGTAGGCCGCACAACGCAGAGGTGGCCGTGTGGAGAGAGGAGGAAAACCGCAAGATGGACATCGGTGCTAAGGGCACAGGTAGATGGCGTTTAGTATCTGGTAGGTGATTTCCAGGGGAATAGTAGAACTCAAGCAGCTGTAGTTCTGTGAATTCAGGGGATTTCAGCCAGGCGTCCACCGTGCAGGGCATGGTATGCTTGCTCAGGTAGCATGACGGGATGCAGAGGCTTTGAACAGAGCCCTGGTGGGAGGAGATGATGGCTCTGGGGATTTCAAAATCATTGAAGAGAGATAGCTGACGACAGTCAAGATTAAGGGGCACGACGCGCCATAGAGGGCGCCACCGAATTAAGAGGACTTGGGTGCGGCAGCAATCCTTGGTGGGGAGAAGCGATATGATCTCCCCAAGGACGGCGTCCGGGAGAACGCTGATGCGATCCACCCAAGATTCTACGGGTTCCTAGGATCCGGTGGGGGCGGGGTTGCCGCTTCTCCCCGTGCTGCCGGGTGCGGGATCTACAATAGGCGTCGCTGCTGGCGGGAGCCTCATCTTCTTGGCGCTGGGGTCAGCTGACTCCATTTTCCTTGAGGGCGTCGCGTCGTGCTCACGGATTTGAGCAGAGTAACGAATGACGAGCCTAGTTGTAGTACGAGTGAAGAAGAAGGGAAGCTGGATTTTTTCTGTAGCAGTGAGGAAGAAGGAGAGCTGGGGTTTTCTGTAGGAGTGAGGTGAGGAATCTGGGGGTATGAGTGGAGCAAGCTGACGTGAGGTGGGTGGGAGTGAGGAGGAAGAAGAACACCCAGGTTTTTTTTTGGGGGGGGGGGGGGCAGTGTGCTGGGTGTGGGTAGCGCCTCTCATTCAGTAAATATATGGACTTTTGAATTGATTTTACTATTTACTAGGGTGGATGGGCTGTTTTGTCTTGGGCCCAAAGAAACAATTACTACTAGTACAGTGGAGACACTCTACAGCTACCCAGAAAAACAATTACTACTAGTACAGTGGATACAATACCGCTTCTGGCTCCTCCTAGGTCATCGAAACGTCTCCCTCTACTGAATGTCGTTATACTTTTGTTCACCGACATGCGGGCCATGCAACGCGCAGGCCCAAATGCCATCCACCAAATTAGAAGGCAGTATGCAGGCGGAGAGTCACCCCAGTCGTAGCGCGGCAATAACGAGCCATCTTATCACAAAACCCCACCTCCCTGCAGCCTAAGTTTGACGGACGAAGCAACCATCATTTCACTCTTCGCTGAAGGGTCCCTCACCATCTTCAAGGAAGGCAACACTCGCATCTGCCACTATTCTTCTCTCCCAACAAAGGGAAGGTAAGCGGATCCATGATGTTGGTATATTTTCGTTCAGAGAAAAAAAAGAACTTTTGCAAAGGAGTAACCGATCCTCACTCTCTTTTTTGTTTCATTGTCATTGCGATTGTGTTTTCCTTTTAGTGATCCCCTAGTATTCGTCAGTTTAATGATGGACCAAGGAGAACCAGGCAAAGATCTGACGATATTGGAGCAGACGCAGGAGGCTGATCCCCATGAGACAGAGAGCTCCAAGAAGATGGAGGCAGCCACCGAGCCGAACCCAGATACGCTCACGGCCACTACTGAGATGGTCAACGCCCCGTTTGAGTTTACAGCCCCCGTGGCACTGCAGGAGCAGTTTTCCCCTTCGAGGATGTGTCCCCCCCCCCACTGAGCTGCCCAAGGTGATTTTCTTCTTTGTCGATCTCGATTGTGGTTTTTCATGTAAGTATGTGGTGATGAATAATGTAAAAAATTATTAGCTTCGATGCCATGCTATACATAGTGGTTTAAATAACTTGTGTTTCTTATACTAGAAAGTAATTCAGAATTTGTTTCTGTTTCAATTAGAGCCCCGATGCAGACAAGGATTGTGTGGTTGTACATGTCACTCGCTATGTAGCAACCGGACCTCAAACAGTCTGATCTTTGTGCATCAGTGTCATCCCTGGATCGGTAATGCTGACACGCACAGTACTTGAGGATTTATAACAGTGTAGCAAATCACACACTTATTACATCGAATGTCTCAAAAGAGAACTTATTGCAATAAATATGGCTTATGGCCATCTAAAATCGATAACAGCGAGAGGCTTGGAAGATAAAGTGAGTCCATCAACTCCAACGGCATCACTGAGTGAAAGAGAACGACCTATGGCTCCTTACTCGTCGTCTAAAAAGTCTGCAACATGAACGTTGCAGCCCGAAACTGGTCAGCACATGGAATATGCTGGCAATGTAACACAAGAGAGTAATGAACAGAAAAATTTCTATCACTATATGCATATATGGCTGGTGGAGGCTGTATGGTTAATGTGTTTTGCGAAAAGCCATTTTTTCCTACAACAAAGGAATAAATTTTATTTAACTATCATGGTGGTTGTTGAACATTTAGAAGGTTCCTCCAACTCAATCCCAATTAAGCATCATCATTAAAACCCAATCAAATTATAATAAGGGTGATGAGATCAACATGATAATCCAAGAACCAGATACTCAAGATGTCCATAACCGGGGACACGGCTAACCATGATTAGTTTATACACTCTACAGAGGTTTGCACACTTTTCCCACAAGACTCTAATACATCCATGGTCGGAGATTCGAGACACAGTCTTTCTGAACTATTAACTCTCTACTCTGGATAGACAGTACCACCTACAACCCACTACATCTCCTAGTCTACCTCTTCAAGAGCTGCACGCAACTTACTCAACTATGCCAGAGCCCATAATGGCTTGTGGCTGCACACAGAAGTTTCTAGCACGGGTAAAACTCAAATAAGAGATATAACCAGAAAGTTCAACTTAAGAACTCCGGTTTGCAAAAAGAATCAAACCAAACGAAGCAACAAAACTCAAACTACGAAAGAAACAAGATCCGTTTACTAATATGGACTTAAGTCAAATTTTACAATAGCAAAATCTTGTTCAAGTTGGTTAAACAGAAAGAGGGCTTCGATACGAAGATCTAGGTGCTTGAATCGCCTAATTCCGATAAACGAACGAAAAGTTATACTAGAACGAAGATTAGGGCAAAAATCGCGATCGAAAATAATCGCGGAAAAACCCTGGAAAAAGAAAAACTGATGAATAGGCTAACGAATGAATGTTTGTTGTCTGCGGCTAACGGATGAAAACCGTTCGTTAAAACGAACCTACGAACGGGCGTTCGCTAAATAACTAAACCCGAAAAAACGATCTAAATAAAAAAACTAGGGTTTTAAAAAAAACGTTCGGTTTTCTAACGAAAACCGGCGGCGGCGGCGGCGGCGGGCTACCTCAGCGAGGTCCGGCGAGATCGGCGGCGACTCCAGCGGGTTGGCGGCGACGGCGGCGAGGGGATCTGGCGGCAGGGTGGCGGAACGGGGCGGCGGCGGCTCCGGTGTGGCGGCGGCGCTGCGGGGAGGCGAGGGCAACGAGGCGGCGGCACGGAACCGGCGGCGGCGGAGCGGTTCGGGCGGCGGCGCTAGGGTTTCGGGTGGGGCGACGGCTTGGGCTGCGGCGGCTTGGGCCTTCGGCTTATAAAGGCCGCCCGGGCGCAATGTCCAGGTCGGACATGGCCCGGTAAGTCGGTTGACTTTTCTATAAATAATTCCGCGCACCGAAAAACAAAGAAAATAAATACTAAACAGACTCCAAAAATCCTAAAATAAATTTTCCCCGTCCTATAAAAATCTATCGGACAAGGTGAACATTTATTTGGTCCTCTAATGCAATTTTGATAAATGCATATTTTTCCTAATTCAAATAAAATAGCGATAAAAACTCCGAATACAATCTTATTTGATTTTAATATTAAATCTCCAATATTTCATTATTTTGGGGAAGTCATTTTATCCCCTCTCTTTTATTTTTCATAAAATAAATATTTGAAGAGAAAATAATTAAAATCAAACGATCCTCTTTTCAAAATTTGAGAAAATTCAATTATGGAAATAACGAAATCCCCAACTCTCTCCGTGGGTCCTTGAGTTGCATAGAATTTCTAGGATCAAGCCAAAATGCAATAAAATATGATATGCAATGATGATCTAATGTATAACAATCCAAATTGAAAGGGATGTTACAAACCTACCCCCCTTAAGATGAATCTCGCCCACGAGATTCAGGTTGGCTAGAAAATAGGTGAGGGTGATCCTTCCGTAGGTCTTCCTCTCGTCCCCAGGTGGCTTCATCCTCGGTATGGTGGCTCCACTGAAGTTTGAAGAACTTGATAACCTTACTGCGTGTGACTCGGCTGGCAAACTCAAGAATCTTGACTGGTTTCTCCTTGTAGGTCAAGTCGGTATCCAACTGAATCTCTTCCAGTGGCACTGTATCTCTCAGAGGAATATCAGCCATCTCTGCGTGGCACTTCTTCAACCGAGAAACGTGGAACACATCGTGAACTCCTAACAATCCTTTGGGCAGTTCCAACTTGTAAGCAACTTCTCCCATACGTTCCAAAACCTTGTATGGTCCCACAAAACATGGTGCTAACTTTCCCTTAACTCCAAAACACTTCACTCCTTGAAGTGGTGATACACTCTGTCTCCGACTTCGTAAACTGTCTCCTTGCGTTTAGAATCCGCATAGCTCTTCTGTCTGGACTGGGCTACCTTGAGTCTATCGCGTATCAGCTTAACCTTCTCTTCAGATTCTTTAATCAAATCTGGTCCAAACAACTGACGGTCTCCAACTTCATCCCACAACAATGGTGTCCTGCACCTCCTTCCGTACAATGCTTCGAAAGGGGCCATCTTCAAACTGGCTTGATAGCTATTGTTGTAAGAGAACTCTGCATAAGGAAAATTGTCGTCCCAACTAGATCCATAGTCTAGCGCACAAGCTCTCAACATGTCCTCCAGAATCTGATTGACTCTTTCAGTCTGTCCATCTGTCTGTGGATGAAAGGCTGTACTGAAATCTAGCCTGGTTCCCAAAGTCTCATGCAACTGATTCCAAAACTTTGAGGTAAACTGGGTTCCTCTATCTGATACAATGGTCCTCGGAACTCCATGTAGACATACGATCCTGGTCATGTATATCTTTGCCAACTTAGCACTGGTGTAAGTGGTCTTCACTGGGATGAAATGAGCTACCTTCGTTAAACGATCGACTACAACCCATATCAATTCATAGCCTGAACGAGTCCTGGGCAATCCTGTGATAAAGTCCATGCCTAGTTTATCCCACTTCCATTCAGGTATCGGCAATGGCTGTAACAATCCCGCTGGCTTCTGATGTTCAACCTTCACTCTCTAACATACATCACAAACTGCTACATATTCCGCAATATCCTTCTTCATTCCGGTCCACCAGAAGCTATCCTTCAAATCCAGATACATCTTGGTATTTCCTGGGTGAATCGAATACGACAAATCATGGGCCTCTTGCAGAATCAACTTCCTGATCTCCGGATCATTTGGCACATAAACATGTTCCTCAAACGATAGGGTATTGTGCTCATCCTCACGAAATCCCTTAGCTTTTCCTTTGCTCATCCTCTCTTTTATCTGGAAATCTCCTTGTCCGTCTTCTGAGCTTCCCTGATCTTTTCCATCAAAGTAGACCGAATCTCAAATGCTGCTACATAACCTCTCGGAATTATTTCCAAACATAGCTCATGAAGATCCTCTACTAATCCTTGGGTAACTCTCCGGTCATGAGTGTATTGACATGACTCTTGCGGCTCAACGCATCGGCTACTATGTTAGCCTGTCCAGGATGATAATGCAACTTCATATCATAATCCTTAATGAGCTCCAACCATCTCCTCTGCCCGAGATTCAACTCGTTCTACGTGAAGATATACTTCAAACTCTTGTGATCCGTGTACACCTCACAATGGTTTTCGATGAGAAAATGTCTCCATGTCTTCAGCGCATGCACTACAGCTGCTAACTCCAAATCATGGGTAGCGTAGTTCAACTCATGGGGTTTAAGCTGTCGTGAGGCATATGAAACAACTCTTCCCTCCTGCATAAGCACTGCTCCAAGTCCTCGACGAGAAGCATCACAATACACCTGGTAATCCTTGCGTTGATCTAGAAAAATCAACACTAGAGCTGTAACCAAGCGTTTCTTCAACTCTTGAAAACTGGCCTCACATTCCTCAGTCCATTTGAACTTGGTGTCCTCCTTCAACAACTCCGTCATGGGCTTTGCAATCTTCGAGAAATTCTCAATGAACCTCCGGTAGTATCCTGCGAGTCCAAGAAAACTCCGGATCTCTCCAACTGATGTGGGTGCTTCCCAATTTGTCATAGTGACAACCTTGGTGGAGTCTACTGCTATTCCTTATCCGAATATAACATGTCTGAGGAATCCAACTTCCTTCAACCAAAACTCACACTTGCTGAACTTGGCACATAACTGGTGTTGTCTAAGCTTACCAAGTACCAGACGTAAATGCTCTTTATGCTCCTCTTCATTCTTCGAGTAGACCAGAATACCATCAATGAACACCACGACGAACTTATCCAAAAACTCCATAAACACCTTGTTCATCATGTTCATAAAATAGGAAGGTGCGTTAGTCAGACCAAATGACATAACAGTATACTCATATAGCCCGTACCTTGTGGTAAAAGCTGTCTTAGGTATATCCTGCTCTCGAATCTTCAGCTGGTGGTACCCTGATCACAGATCGATCTTGGAAAACACCTTAGCTCCTTGCAGCTGGTCAAACAAATCATTTATCATCGGCAATGGGTACTCATTCTTGATTGTCACCTCATTCAATCCACGATAATCAACAACCATCCTCAATGATCCATCCTTCTTCTCCACTAGAAGCACTGGTGACGGTGTCCTGGACTAGGGGGTACTCACCACGTCGTCTCCCGATCTATTAGATTGGGCCGAGGACCCCATGGCCGTATACTCATGGGCCAGTTCGGACAGCTGCCGCATACAAGGAAGATTCCACAAGACTTGGCAATCAAGACAAGGACTCCACCCCACCGGCGTATTCGGCTAGGACTCTTGTCATCCTAGGCCTCTGGTGCATTATATAAACCGAGGCCAGGCTAGTCGATAGATAATAATATATACATACAACAATCATTTCATAGGCTAGCTTCTAGGGTTTAGCCTCCTTGATCTCATGGTAGATCTACTCTTGTACTACCCATATCATCAATATTAATCAAGCAGGAGTAGGGTTTTACCTCCATCGAGAGGGCCCGAACCTGGGTAAAAACATTGTGTCCCCTGTCTCCTGTTACCCATCGATCCTAGACGCACAGTTCGGGACCCCCTACCCGAGATCCGCCGGTTTTGACACCGACATTGGTGCTTTCATTGAGAGCTCCGTTGTGTGATCGACAAAAGGATCGATGGCTTGCCTGCAGATCAACTGCGACTTCGGCATCTTCGTCACCAGCTCGACTGGTCACCTTGGTTCGACCAAGAATTGCGTCCCGTGTTCGGATCACCATGTTCGGACGAGTGCCTTCATCAAACATCAACTCCGATCTCTATAAAGATCACGGAGGAATCATCCATGGAGCTCGGGGGCTCAACGTCAACATTGCCCTCAAGCGACCGTGCTGTTTTTCTAGACAGCGAACTCGTATCTGCTGCCACCACCTCCTCGAGTATCGCTTTGACGATCGCTTTGGTGGAATTGTGCGGAATTGAGTCTACAACAACCCTGGAAAATTTCGTCGAGTTCCGATGGAGGAATCTCTGGAAATCCATGATATACCGGAGCCCTGTCAAATCTGGACGTGAATCTGGATGATTTTAGGGCGTGGTGTCCAGCTTCTAGCTCGGACGTCCTTTGGAAGATCCAACCGTTGATCGGCTGCAGAAATACCATGTCTACCACCCCTTCAAATTTCGGCTCGATCCAACGGTTAAAACTCTGGGAAACTTCCGATGAGTGGACCAATTTTCGGATCTGTTTTCTGCGCGAATACGGATCCGACCCGAATTCATGTTTCTTTATGAACGTGATATTGGACAACCTTTTGTAAGGAATTTTCTTCTATGGTATTGTGCGTTGTTTTTAAACACGTGCCCATAAAATTTTAAGCCTCCTTTGAGATAATCTTCACCGTCACGCTGGTGTCAAACCAGTCCGGCGGTATTGCTCCACGGCTGCCGACCTGGGCTACACACGTCGCCGCTTTATTGAGCTTGGCATGCCGAACAAGAGTTCGGCATCGCGAAGGATAAATCATCACCAACATCTCCGCCCCACGGATTACACAGAGCGGGCATACCGGCATCGTCGCACGGTCACTTCATCAAGCCGACATCGACCACGTCACGACCTGCATCGGCCGCACCGCACTACGGCTTCTTCAAGCTGGTGTCCATCACGCCGACCTACTTCGACTCATCGGCTGATGTCGAGGTTTCGACATCTCGGCTGGACCGGGGGCTTCGCCATCTCTTCATCAACCTACTCCGGACACTTCGGCGTCACTAGTCGACCAACTCCGTCACGTTAGCTGGGCCGAGGGCTTTGCCTCGGCGAGTCAACCTTTACCAGCATTGCCATGCCGTCATTTTATCACCCATCAGGCAATGGGTGCGCGGATCGAGTCCAAATTTTGGGAATCACCTTCCTTCGGATTGCTACAACAAATAAACCAGGTGCTATCAATCCCTAATATTTTTTGCTTGTTTGGGTTCATTTTTCCCAAGGAATTATTACTCTGGTTTGTCCATCATATGTACACAGGTGTATCAAATGGTTGCCGCATTCATGACAGTCGCATGGTGGTTCGGTCAGTTTCCGTACATAGTCCGGCGAGCGCCGCATCCGGAGCTCGGACCGACCTGCGAATTCAGGCTTTGCCATGGCTTTACCGCATCACGCCTACGCCCTGCATCGACATTGACTTCGGCGCCAGGCCATATTTCTTTTATTACTCACTTTGCATAAATTATTCATTATGAAACGATTTTTTTATTATCATTATTACTATTATCTCCGGTTTGCACTATTTTTTGTGCACAGGAAAATGATCCGGGGACTTCGGCGACACTCTGCCGGTCTGCATTGACCGTGCCATGTCACCACTTCGGCGCGTCGAGCTCTCCGCTCCGCCACCTCGGGATTGGCTTGGGGGATGGAACCTTGTCCCGCATCAAGCTCGGACCGCGTCATCAATACCGAACACATTAACCAGCTAAGTCGCTTTCATGCTCAAAGCTTTAATTTCTAACTTGTGTTCGGTTCGACCAAGCATTATACTTTTTTGGAAAAAAGTTGCTTGTAAAAAATTTCCTTGTCCAAACTTTGTTCGTGACGCATAAATTCAAATATCCAATTCACTTGGGGGCTTCCTTCATGAAGCTTTTTCCTCTTGCATATGATTATACTTGTACGACTTCGTTCCTTGTTCGTGTATTATGCCACAATATGCACCATATTGGCTTAAGCGATTTGCAAGCTGGGTTGCCTCGCTCCTGTGTTTACCCCTACGTTCCCGATTGTTCGGCTAGGGAGTAAAGGGAGCACCTCTGCGATTGTCACGATCGGGTCACCCGAGCCGGACCTCAGACTGGGTGAAGCCGAAAGCTAGCGCTCTTACAGTTTTCAATGATGGTCGACACACAACGGAAATCATGAGTACAAAAAATCTATTGCACAAGTCTCATAATAATAATGAGCACCGAAGAAAGGTATCGGTGGGGGTACTATTTTCTTCGAAGATGCTTCTTACACTTCGCAGTAATATAGCATAAGTTCCCTGAGCGCGCTTTGTCTGTTACAGCCTTATGGCCTGATTGCCTGGTTATTGGAAACACCGTCGATATTCTCGACAGATGGAGTATATAACACTTTTCGGTCCTTGACCGAAGAGGGAGAAGCCGACGGTCGGTTAAGACACGTTTAAAGTTCGGTTGAACATAGATATGATATAAGTACTTCGGTACATGCAATCATTCTTTTACCCAAGTCACTTGGGGGCTCTTAAATTTATATGAGCCGTTTTATGATAAGTGTCCTTCTTCTTAGTCGTTGCAAAGTTTTATTATTATTATTATTATTATTATTATTATTATTATTATTATTATTATTATTATTATTATTATTATTATTATTATTATTATTATTATTATTATTATTATTATTATTATTATTATTATTATCTATCACTCCTTCTTTCGACACGAGCGTGTGGTCACTAGCCGGGGAGCCTAATTTCTCTCTCAAAGC
Organism: Aegilops umbellulata; assembly: GCA_032464435.1. Classification (NCBI taxonomy): domain Eukaryota; kingdom Viridiplantae; phylum Streptophyta; class Magnoliopsida; order Poales; family Poaceae; genus Aegilops; species Aegilops umbellulata. The sequence continues at coordinate 325,901,702 of CP136056.1, read as the reverse complement.
CGCTAGAGTTTAGTTTGCTAAACTAGCCTGATGAGAAGTACTCCGCCCTCGGGATAGGTGGTTGAAGCCGTAGGCTGACCCGCTCGAAGTCTTGAGATAGGATGTATCATGTTAAAGCACGACAGAAGCACTTCTTTTTTCTAAGACCAATTTTCGGATTGGCACCGAACACTTGATATTGTTCGGACGTCATGTTTTTACTGACGTTTCTTGGTTTTCCAAGATTTTTGGCACTTCTAAACTATTTGTGTGTTTTCAGCACAAGTCTCGCAGTGCAACACCGGACACCTTTAGAGATTCGGCAAAAACATTCTCGGATATTGCTATATATGCATCGGTTTCGAATTGTGTCTTCGGTCAATAGTTGGGTTGCCCGGCTCCTGCGCTTGCCTCCTATGTTCCGCCTTGTTCGGCTAGGTGTGCAAAGGGAGAACCACTGCGATTGTGCTTCCAGCTCACATGGTTAAGCACCTCAGTGGAGAATGCCGAAAACTGACTGTCACAATAAGCGTAAACTGGTCAGCGATCCGATGACGGTGTTAAATGACGGGCCATTCATAACAATGGCCGAAGTGTTTACGGCTTGACCTCGACTGTCGCCGAACACTACCGGGGGCTATTAACTGGCCTCCCAAACTAAATCCTCGATATTTTGCTCTTACATTGGAGCTGAGGTTTTATGATCATGCTTAGCATGACAACCCAAAGAAAGGAACCGATAGCGGGACTATTTTCTTTGGAAGACATTTCTTCTATTAAACAGTAATATAACTCTCTGTGTACCTTTGTTTATAAAACCGTATGGCCAGATTGCCTTGTTTGTTGTAAATCTTTGCCCTCATAAAGGCTTCATAAAGTAGGACAAACACTCCTCGGCTACTGGCCGAGGAGGTGGAAGCCGATGGTCGGTCAACAAAGTTTTGTACAATGCGGATCCGAGCATTAATGATGTAAAGTACTTAGATACATAAGAGTCATTACACACAATTTGTGATTTTACTATGGATATCGATCCTTAATTCGGCCACCCGTGCCCGCATTAAGGCTCGGGGGCTACTGGGCTTCGTGCTTATTATTTAAACATATTAAAGGGGCACATTGATCCCCTGATCTGGTGTTGCCACCCGACCAGTGTCTCGGAAGCTACTGCATTGCATGTCCAATGCAGAAAATTTTAAGTGTAATATAGTCTCCGAGGAGATTTTGATCCTCAGGTTGGTCGGCCGCACCCAACCTGAGTCTCGAGGACTGAGCACGCCGCTTTTAGTGTCCCGAAGTATTCTGCCGAGCTAGGACTTGATCCTCAGGCCAATTTTGCAAATCAACCTGAGTCTCAGCGGCTACTGGGATCAGCGGTCTTACATCATCCTTCAGGTGCATCTCGGGTTTTAGACCGATACACACCTTGAGGGCTACTGGCTATATATCTCGGCAGAGAATAAATTGCACCAATATAAAATATTCACAAAAATCGGCCCACATTCTGGGTGGTGCACCACCTCGGAAGCAGCCCGGCATAAAGCTCGGGCGCTAATGGCTGGCTCCATAGAGGGCATTTCCGGCATTAAGCTCGGCTAAAATCCTTCAAACTTCTTTGAACCAAGGTGATTTACGACACCTCGGATATAGTCCGGCGTTGGAGCTCGGATACAGTCCAGCGCTGGAGCTCGGATACAGTCCGGCGTTGGAGCTCGGATACATAGTCCGACGTTGGAGCTTGGATATATTCCGGCGTTAGAGCTGGGAAGCGGTCCGGTGTTGGTGCTCGGCTGCAAAAGATACCTCGAATGCAGTCCGGCGATGGAGCTCGGACGCAAGAGGACACTGCCGCCCAGGAACAACTTCAAACCCAAGGTGTGGAATAAAAATAACAAGGCATTGATAAAGGCCGAAAACTTAAAGGGGCTCCTCGGATACCCAACGTGTAAACTCGTCGAATACATTTCGGCGATCCTCATGATCGAAGATGAGAAGATTTGTTGAACCAGTTTTCAAGACCGACGACTGAAGATGAAGAACAGTTTGGAAGAATCGAGGAGCGTTCCTAAATTGAAGACCGGTTCAGGGGGCTACTGACGGTGTCCTGGACTAGGGGGTACTCACCATGTCGTCTCCCGATCTATTAGATTGGGCCGAGGACCCCCATGGCCGTATACTCATGGGCCAGTTCGGACAGCTGCCGCATACAAGGAAGATTCCACAAGACTTGGCAATCAAGACAAGGACTCCACCCCACCGGCGTATTCGGCTAGGACTCTTGTCATCCTAGGCCTCTGGTGCATTATATAAACCGAGGTCAGGCTAGTCGATAGATAATAATATATACATACAATAATCATACCATAGGCTAGCTTCTAGGGTTTAGCCTCCTTGATCTCGTGGTAGATCTACTCTTGTACTACCCATATCATCAATATTAATCAAGCAGGAGTAGGGTTTTACCTCCATCGAGAGGGCCCGAACCTGGGTAAAAACATTGTGTCCCCTGTCTCCTGTTACCCATCGATCCTAGACGCACAGTTCGGGACCCCCTACCCGAGATCCGCCGGTTTTGACACCGACAACTGGCGATCCCCAAGGTGACGAGCTTGGTCGAATATAGCCTTTATCCAGTAACTCCTTAATCTGCTTCTTAATTTCCTCTAAATCCTTAGCGGGCATCCTGTACGGTCTCTTGGATATTGGCCGTGTGCCTGGCAAATTCGCGATCAAAAACTCAATGTCTGTATCCGGTGGTATGCCTGGCAACTCTTCTGGAAATACATCCGGGAAATCCTTCACCACTGGTACTTCCTCCTGTACAACTCCTGATAAGGAATCTACTTGAGTCCTATTCGGCACATGCCGGGATACATAGTTGATCCTTCTTCCCTCTTGGGTGGTAAACAAAATCGACTTACTGGTGCAGTCAATGTTCCCTCCATACTTTGATAACCAATCCATGCCTAATATCACATCCAGTCCTTGTGACTCCAATACTATTAAGTCTGAGGCAAACAGGTAGTTACCAATCCTTAATGGTAACCGATCACACCATAGGCTAGCCATATACTCTGCTCCTGGCGAGGTTACTAACATGGGTGACCTAAGGGCTTGGGTTGGCAGTTTAAACTTATCCACAAATCCCCTTGATATGTATGAATGCGATGCACCAGTATCAAAAAGAACGATTGCAGTAAATGACTTAACCAAAAACTTACCTATTACTGCATCGGGTTGCGCTTCAACCTCCTCCACGCTAACGTGGTTCACTTGTCCCCTGTTGAAAGGGTTGGGCTTCTTCCCAGAGCTTCCATTTCCATTCCCATTCTTTGCTTCAGAACACTCCGTGGCATAATATCCACTCTTCCCGCACTTGAAACAAGTAATGTGACTTAGATCCTTCTTGGCGGGCGTTGCTGGGTTGGAATGGTTCTGTCCATTGCTTCCTCCATTACCATTCCCGTTCTTGGGGCCACAATGGTTGTGTGACATCCCTCCATTGTGGTTGTGACATCCATGGTTATGCTGAAGGGGTCCTCCCGAGTTCGGGGAAAAACGAGGTCTCTGTTGAGCTCCAGAATTGTACTTCCCTTGTCCATACTTCCTCTTGCGGTTGTCAACCTGCTGCTGCTTCCCTTCAATCATGAGAGCTCTATCTACCAACTCCTGGTAGTTATTGAAAGTTGCCACCATCAACTGCATGCTCAGCTCATCATTCAGTCCTTCCAGAAACTTCTTCTATTTAGCAGCATCCGTAGCGACGTCATCTGGGGCATAACGTGCTAGCTTACTAGAGTCATCCACATACTGGCCAACAGTGCGTCCTCCTTGGCGTAAGTTGCGAAACTCGCGCTTCTTCATGGCCATAGCTCCTGCTGATACATGGGTACTGCGAAAAGCCTGCTGAAACTGGTCCCATGTACAGTGTTGATGGGGTAAGTGGCTGTGAAATTCTCCCACCAGGATGTTGCGGGTCCATCAAGCTGATGCGCGGCAAAACGCACTCTCTCCACATCTATGCATCCTGCAGTGGTCAACTCCCTTCCAATCTTGCGGAGCCAATCATCTGCAACTATCGGCTCGGTGCTACTGGAGAACACCGTCGGATTCAGCCTTAGAAAACGGGCTAAGTGATCAAGAGGTGGTGGTGGTGGTGGGTTGTTGTTGTTCCCCTGATTCTGATTATGTGCTAGTATCTGCATCAATGCATTCTGCTGCTGGATCAACTGAGTGAGCTCCGGCGAGAAAGCAAATCCATTGTCGCGTCTCGGAGGCATCTGTTGGGTTTAGAAAAGGTGAGAAAACAGAGTAGAATGAGGTCTAGGGTAAAACACTACCCATATGCACATGAGACAAACACAATCATATTACTTCAATCAATTCAAACAAGGGCATACAATCGGTCTAACTATCATTACAAAAGTGCTCGAACTATACTATATACATGGGGGAATTCTACTACTGATATGGTGGTCGACTAGAAAAATTGATCCGTGGAAGACTCCATAATATCTGCTCCAGCTTCATCAACAAAGTCATCATCGCTATCGTCAGGGTCTGAGTCGGTGTCATCGATGATGATGTAGTTCTCCGGGCAAGTGGAGTCGTCGTCTTCTCCTCCTGGCGCGGGGCCCCCCCATGAACATTCCTAGCTTCCTTGTCAGATCGTCATTCTTCTCAACGAGTATCGTCATTTCCTTCTCGTATCCATCACGTGTAGACTTGAGTTCTTCCTCCAGCTTCATGATCCTGGTCAATGCCTTCTTCAGATCTATCATGCCTGCGCACATCTGGTTCTCCTGGCGACGAATGTGCTGATTTAACTCCTGGATGAAAGCTGCAATGGACCTATCCTTCCTGGTGCTGATCATCTCCCATTGCTCATCTCGGCGCCCACAAATCTGGTAGATAGTATCCTTGAGATCCTTGTGGTAAACTTCGCCAATGCGTCCCATGGCGATGTGGGCTGCCATGCTCTTTCGTAGACTCTAGGTGGGTGCATCAAAGGAAAACTCTATGAGCTCAGTAACTGGCGTGAACGTCCTTCCTGGAACTTGAACTTGAATCATCTGGCGCTCCTCTTCTGGTAAAGTGGCGTTGTAGGTCCCAGTGAAGCTTGGTATTCCAATGTTCAGGTATCTAGTGACTTCCTTCAAGTGCCGTCCAAAAGGTGTATCTTCATCCGGTTGTGCAAACTTGTTCCTTAAGTCCGCCATCCTAAAGAGTAGAAAATGGAGAGGAGTCAGAATTGAGAAGAGAGTAGTGATCTAGGGTTTTAGCTTAGTGGTCGTGTCCTATAGTCAGCGTGTGCTCTGATACCATCTTGTAGCGACCAGACCTCAAACAGTCTGATCTCTGTGCATCAGTGTCATCGCTGGATCGGTAATGCTGACACGCATAGTACTTGAGGATTTATAACAGAGTAGCAAATCACACACTTATTACATCGAATGTCTCAAAAGAGAACTTATTACAAGAAATATGGCTTAAGGCCATCTAAAATCGATAACAGCGGAAGGCTTGCAAGATAAAGTGAGTCCATCAACTCCAACGGCATCACTGAGTGAAAGACAACGACCTATGGCTCCTTACTCGTCGTCTGAAAAGTCTGCAACATGAATGTTGCAGCCCGAAATGGGTCAGCACATGGAATATGCGGGCAATGTAACACAAGAGAGTAATGAACCGAATAATTTCTATCACTATATGCATATATGGCTGGTGGAGGCTGTATGGTTAATATGTTTTGCGAAAAGCCAATTTTTTCCTACAACAAAGGAATAAATTTTATTTAACTATCATGGTGGTTGTTAAACATTGAGAAGGTTCCTCCAACTCAATCCCAATTAAGCATCCTCATTAAAACCCAATCAAATTATAATAAGGGTGATGAGATCAACATGATAATCCAAGAACTAGATACTCAAGATGTCCATAACCGGGGACACGGCTAACCATGATTAGTTTATACACTCTGCAGAGGTTTGCGCACTTTTCCCCACAAGACTCAAATACATCCATGGTCGGAGATTCGAGACACAGTCTTTCTGAAGCATTAACTCTCTACTCTGGATAGACAGTACCACCTAGAACCCACTACATCTCCTAGTCTACCTCTTCAAGAGCTTCACGCAACTTACTCAACTATGCCAGAGCCCATAATGGCTTGTGGCTACACACGGAAGTTCTAGCATGAATAATGTCAGAGTAAATGACCATGGGTAGCCCCCTGGCACTTCAGAAAAATTACAAGCCACTCAAGCCTTCAAGACCCAAGGCATAGGGCTGCCTACCTCTGACCGGCTACCCCTCAGGCCGGCTGGAGGAAGACGGCCCGACACCAAAACCAATCAAAGGAAATCACGAGAGGGCCGGCTCCAAGAAGCCGGACGCGAGAGGGCCGGCTCCAAGTAGCCGGCCCCCAACAGACGGCCCAGATCGTGCCGTCCAAATCTGCACCCACATAACGGCAACAAGGCGGGGCGTGGCTACAGTGAAGCCTGCACCCCCGAATCTCGGGACGCACATGGCCACAATGCGCCGTACGGGGCGGCCATCCCTACCCGGTGCGGCACTGTTGCCATGTTGACCATGATGTCACCCACAGTGAGCTGTCAGTACCACCCGAGGGCGGCGGGCCCCAACTGACGAGAAGATACCTGAAGGTGGCCTGGCCTCCCATAGTCGGCCTGGGGTGAATCCGACTCCCAGAAGCTGGCTGGCCCCCTCCCTCGAGGCGGATGCCTCATTAAGAAGACAAGACGGGGTAAGGCTATAGTGATATGTCGCCCAGTAGTGGCACCGTAGCCATGCTTGCCACGACGAAACCCACGTCACCAGAGGTGGGGCAACAGTAACCAGCCCCCGACAAGACCCCCAAGCGGTGGGGCCGACCTGTCGACCAGAAGGCCGGCAGTCGGCGGGCCCACCAGTCGGCGGGCACCAACGGCCGGCGGAGAAGCCGGCAAGCCTAGACACAGACAGCTAGGGCCCACGCCCAGCTGAGTTACCATTGTACCCCTGGGGGGTAGGCCTATATAAACCCCCCAGGACGCCCATGCAAAGGGGATCTCTTTCTCTCTTTAGGAGTTTTAGACAACGCAGGAGGGAGGAAGAAACCTAGCCTTGCCCTTCTTCTTCCTCCCCCAGAACAACTCAAGGAGCCTCTTGTAGCTACTTGCTAACCTAGTAACCATGCGGAGACCCTGCAGAGCAGCAGTACGGGTGTTATCTCCACGGAGAGCCCTGAAGCTGGGTTAGATCCGCCGGCGTGCATGCCTTCGCCTTATCCCGTTTCTAGGCACCGGCGACGTCTTATTGGCTCCCACAATGATAAGCCATCCGTTGGCATATGTCGCACCAACCACCCGACATTTGGCGCCCACCGTGGGGCCAGGTGCACCGTCGTCCGGAGACCTGCTCTGGACGGGAACCCTCTTCCTTCCCAGCGAGCGCAGCCAGCCCGGCTCGCCCGATGGCGCTTGCCCCAATGCGCTGCAAGGCGTCTCAGACGCCTGCGCGGCGAGTTGCCTCGCCGATCTTCTTGGCGATGCTCGCATCTCCGATGAGCCCGCATCCGACGCGGGCACAGACTGCCCCGAGAGCCACCTTGTCAGCCTCCTCGACGAACTCCACGTCTCTAGCGAGCTTGCTGCGGACTTGGAGTCGGTTGGCTCCACCGACCCAATGCTTTTCGACTCAGACACAACATCACTTGACGCTTTCCCCTCCAACGTGGTCATCATCGTCGACCCTCTTCCTCGAGCCGGCAGCTGCGGCAGCGCCATCACCGAGGTACTGGTCTTTAGCCACGGCGCCGCCTTCGGCGAAAACGCGCGCGACGCCCCGCAGACGGCACTACGTGACTTGTCCGCTCCCATCCCGGCCGATGCCAACGCCGAAACACTAGAGGCACGCCGCCTCGCCCTCGTTGCGGAGGGCCAGAAGCTGGCTTCCATGAGACGCCTCACCGAAGCTCACCAGCGCGAAGTTGACCGTGCTGCCTTCGGCACGCCACCTCCCGACGGGCCTAGCTGCGTCGGCGTCATCAAGAAACGCGGCGCGGCTATTGCCGACGTGCTGGGAGCAGACCGCTCAGTCTATGCCACGCTCCTCGAGAACCTACGCGCCGCCCAGGCGGCCGTAGACAAGCTAGATAGACTGGGGCCCGACGAGCTCCCCTACATGACCAGACGCGTCCAACAGCTTATCGACGCGGCTGCAGAGCGGCACGAGGACGGCATCCGTGCTGAAAGTCCTCCCCCGTGCCGAGAGCACGGCGCGACGTCTCGGACACCGACTGTAGGCAACACCCATGCAAGAAAAGCAAAGGAGACAGCTGCCAGTCGCAGCCGGACTCGAATCTCCATCGAGCGTGACACAGAAGGCCGTCCTCGGGCTGTGGAGCGGTGAGGCGACCCGCCTCCTCCTCCACCTCGTGGGGAGAGATATCCCACCCCACCGCATGTCATGCATCCGACTCTCAGCGGCCGCCTGGGCCGCCGCGAAGGAGTCGGCGACAACGACGCCCGCCACCAGATCGACCGCCTAGCACGATCCCTGGCCCTGGAGGAAGAATATGATCTCGGCCCGCCTTGCTTCGGCCCCCGCATCCGCGACGAGCCCTTCCCCAAAGGGTTCTCGCTCCCAAGAGATACGCCCAAGTATAACGGCTCCGTGAAGCCGGAAGATTGGTTTATAGACTACTCCACTGCGGTTCGCATAGCAAACGGCAATAGGCGTGTTGCCGTGAAGTATGTCCCCCTCATCCTCCAAGGCACGACGCACACCTGGCTTAACAACCTCAAGCCTTACAACGTCAACAGCTGGCTAGACTTCACAAAAGCCTTCGTCCGCAACTTCACCAGCACCTACAAGCGGGCTCCCAAGCCCCGATAGCTCTCCTTGTGTGTCCAAGGGCCCAATGAGTCGACTCGCGATTACCTCACGCGTTGGGCCGAGCTCCACAATTCCTGCGAGGGGGTGCACGAGGTCCAAGCCATAGAGTACTTCACCGCAGGGTGCCGAGAGGGCACCCTCCTCAAGCACTGACTCCTCTGTGATGAGCCGACTACTCTCGACGAGCTGCTGGTTATAGCAGATAAATACTCCACGGCCGACTCCTCCATGAAGACCGAGCTCCGAGTAGACGCCTCCGGGAAAGTGCTCGCCCCGAGTCCCAAGACGCCGGCTGGAGACTCCAGCCGACGCCCTTACCACAACGACCACAAGCGCAAGGGTCCCGCGCCGCCTTCTGCCAGTCGGCAGGTAGCAACAGTCAAAGACGAACCACCTGAAGGGCGGCCCTCGCCCAAGAAGCCGAAGGGCGGCAGGCCGGCTTGTCAGCCGGCTTTCTCCTACGAGCAAGCACTTGACGCCCCCTACAAGTTCCACAGCAGCGCAAAGCCCTCCAACCACACGACCCGGAAGTGCCACTGGCTCAAGCGAATCTCCAAGGGCGATGGGATAGTGCCGCCTCCTCCTGCTGGTCAGCCGCCCCCGGCTCCTCAGCAGCCGGCCGCTCGGCTAGAAGTCGGAGCTATTCAAGACGAGTTTCCCGACGAACATGCCGCCTACGTCGTCTTTACAAGCCAACCAGAAGATCGGCGTAGCCGGCACCGACAGCATCAAGAAGTCAATGCGGTCGCCTCCAACAACCCTGAGTTCATGCACTGGTCGGAAAGGCCGATTAGCTGGAGCCGGGCCGATCACCCAGAGGTGATGCCGTCTCTCGGCTCTTATGCATTGGTCTTAGACGCCACCCTCGCAACAGAAAGGCGAGTTGTCCGGTTCTCCCGCGTGCTGATAGATGGCGGAAGCAGCATCAACATACTGTACCGCGACACCGTGGAGAAGCTAAGCATCAAGACTAAGCAACTCATGCCCAGTCGGACCGTGTTCCATGTCATTGTGCCCGGCCTGTCCTATTCCCCAATCGGCAAGATCAAGATAGATGTCCTCTTTGGGGACAAGGATCATTTCCGCCGAGAAGCAATGTGGTTTGAAGTGGTGGATCTGGAGAGCCCTTACCACGCATTGCTTGGCCGACCTGCCCTGGCGAAGTTCATGGATGTGCCTCATTATGCCTACCTCAAGATGAAGATACCAAGTTCCAAGGGCATCATCACCATAACCGGAGATTACAAGAAATCCGCTGAGTGTGCGGCAGCCAGCAGCCGGCTGGCCGAGTCTATCGTTATTGCCGAAGAAAAGAAGATGTTGGGTCGAGTCGTTGCCATAGCTGGCAAGCAGCCGGCCCTGTCCCTTGACCCCAAGGAGTGTGAAGCCCAAGGTTCTTTCCAGCCGGCCAAAGAGACTAAGAAGATACCTCTCGACCCAAAGCACCCAGAAAGGTTTGCCACCATAGGGGCAAACCTGGACAACAAATAGGAAGGCGAGCTTGTCGATTTCCTCCGTGAGAATCGGGACATCTTTGCATGGTCCCCCAAGGACATGTCGGGTGTTCCGAAGGAATTCGCCGAGCACAAGCTGCATGTCCAAGAAGGTGCAAAACCAGTCAAACAGCCCCTCCGCCGACTGTCGGAAGAGAAGAGAAGAATTGTAGGAGAAGAGATAGCCCGGCTCCTGGCAGCCAACTTCATCATGGAGGTTTTCTTCCGAGAATGGCTTGCTAACCCAGTCCTCGTACTGAAGAAGAACAACAAGTGGCTTATGTGTATAGACTACACAAGCCTCAACAAGGCCTGCCCCAAGGATCCCTTCGCCCTGCCAAGGATTGACCAAGTGATAGACTCCACAGCCGGATGCGATCTGTTGAGTTTCTTGGATGCTTACTCAGGTTACCACCAGATAAAGTTGGATCCAGCCGACCGCCTGAAGACTGCCTTCATCACACCATTCGGAGCTTTCTGCTACCTGACTATGACATTTGGCTTGAGAAATGTCGGTGCCACTTTTTAGCGTTGCATGCAGAAATGCCTCCTCAAGCAGCTCGGCAGAAATGCCCACGTCTATGTAGATGATATTGTGGTGAAGACGGAGAAGCGCGACACTTTATTGGAAGACCTCAGATAGAAATTTGAAAACTTGCGCCGGTTTCAGATCAAGCTCAACCCCGAGAAATGCGTGTTCGGTGTACCAGTCGGCCAGCTTCTAGGCTTCCTGGTCTCCGAACACGCCATCGAGTGCAACCCAGTGAAAATCAAGGCCATAGAGAGAATGGAGATTCCCACCAAGTTGTGAGACGTCCAGAAGTTCACCGGATGCCTGGCTTCCCTGAACCGCTTCATCAGCCGGCTTGGAGAAAAGGCTCTCCCCCTCTACCGACTCATGAAGAAGTCCACTCACTTCTTGTGGAACGACCAAGCAGACCAAGCTTTCCACGAGCTAAAGAAGATACTTACCACGCCGCCTGTCTTGGTGGCACCAACTGAGAAAGAGCCCATGCTCCTTTACATTGCCGCCACCAGCCGGGTGGTCAGCACAGTTATCGTGGTCCAGCGCCCATAAGAAGGCCGAGCTCAGCTAGTCCAGAGGCTGGTATACTATTTAAGCGAAGTACTGTCCACCTCAAAACAGAACTACCCACACTACCAGAAGATGTGCTATGGAGTGTACTTAAGCTCAAGCCCTACTTTCAAGAGCACCCCATCACGGTCGTATGTACTGCCCCGCTTGCTGAGATCATAGGCAGTCGGGCATCCGGCCGGGTGGCAAAATGGGCCATTGAGCTGGCTCCCTACACGATCTTCTATCAGCCTCCCACCGCCATCAAGTCTCAAGCGCTGGCCGACTTCCTCAACGACTGGGCCGAAACCAAGTACCTGCCACCAGCCCCCGACTCCACTCATTGGCGGATGCACTTTGATGGGTCCAAGATGTGCACCGGCTTGGGAGCCGGCATCGTCCTCACCTCTCCTAAGGGCGACAGGCTCAAGTACACGTTGCAAATTCATTTTGCCACCTCCAACAACGTGGCCGAGTACGAGGCGCTCATACATGGGCTCCGGCTAGCCAAAGAGCTCGGCATCCGCCGGATCCTGTGCTATGGCAACTCGGACTTGGTGGTCCAACAGTCATCTGGCGACTGGGACGCCAAGGACGCGAACATGGCGAGCTACCGCTTCCTCGTGCAGCAAATTAGTGGATATTTCGAAGGATGTGAGTTCCTCCACGTGCTGCGGGCCGACAACGAGCAAGCAGATGCCCGGGCACGGATCGGCTCCACCCGGCAAACTATACCAGCCGGCGTCTCCATGCGCCGCCTCCTCAAGCCATCCATCAAGCCGTCTCCAGAATCGGACTCCATCTTCGTTCCGCCTGACCCCGAAGCAATCGGATCCGACTCGGGGAACTAGGCAGGCAGCTCGGGGATTCCGATAGGCGGCCCCGGGACTTCCATAGTTGAACCTGGCCTGGGAACTTTGGAACTCGGCCCGGGGACTACTGCAGTCGGCCCGGGGACTACATCCACGCAGCAGGCGGCGGCCGACTCCAACTCTTCACCACCCGGCCCACCCACCCTGGTCACAGCAGCAGTCCTGACAATAGAAGAAGTCACAGCTCCATCATGGGCCCAGCCCATCCTCAATTTCTTGGTAAACAAAGAGTTGCCAAATGATGAGATCTCGGCAAGACAAGTTCAAAGCCGAGCCGGAGCCTACACAATAGTAAACAAAGAGCTCGTTAGGTGCAGCGTTACTGGAGTCTTCCAGCGCAGCGTCGAGCCTGAGAAGGGCATAGCAATCCTCAAGGATATCCACCAAGGTGAATGCGGCCACCACGCGGCCTCAAGATCACTCATCACCAAAGCTTTCCGCCCCGGATTCTTCTGGCCGACTGCTTTGGACGCCGCCAAAGAGCTAGTCAAACACTGCAAAGGGTGCCAAGTTTTCAGTTCCAAGCAACACCTGCCAGCTTCTGCACTCAAGACCATCCCCCTCACCTGGCCTTTCGCCGTTTGGGGGCTGGACATGGTGGACCCATTCAAAACAGCACGCGGCGGCATGACACATCTGCTCGTCGCTGTGGACAAATTTACCAAATGGATTGAAGCAAAGCCGATCAAGAAGCTGAATGGGCCAACTGCCGTGACGTTCATCGTTGATATCATGACCCGGTACGGCGTACTGCACAGCATCATCACCGACAATGGCACAAATTTTGCCAAGGGAGCCCTGGCACGTTTCTGCGCAACACAAGGCATCCGGCTGGACCTAGCGTCCGTTGCCCACCCGCAGTCAAACGGCCAGGTCGAGCGAGCAAACGGCCTCATCCTCTCTGGCATCAAGCCCCGACTGGTCGTGCCACTGGAGCATTCGATCGGTTGTTGGCTTGACGAGCTACCGGCCGTCCTCTGGAGTTTTCGCACCACCCCGAACAAGTCAACCGGCTTCACCCCTTTCTTCCTTGTGTACGGCGCCGAGGCTGTCATCCCAACTGACATCGAGTTCGACTCACCTCGGGTTACCATGTACATGGAGGCGGAGGCCAAGGAAGCACGAGAAGATAGCGTCGACCTGCTGGAAGAAGGCGGGCTGTTAGCCCTCAGCCGGTCAGCCATCTACCAGCAGGGTCTTCGCCGCTACCACAACCGGAAGGTCAAGCCAAGGTCTTTCCAAGAGGGCGATCTTGTGCTCCGGCTGATCCAGCGAACAGCCGGCCAGCACAAGCTCTCGGCCCCTTGGGAGGGCCCCTTCATCATCAGCAGAGCTTTAGGCAACGACTCCTACTACCTAATCGACGCGCAGAAGCCGAAGGCACGAAAGAGAGACGATTCAGGCAAGGAGTCAGAACGACCATGGAACGCCAACCTCCTCCGAAGATTTTATAGTAAAAAAGCAGTATGTACCATGTTACCTTTTGTACTATGTACGGGACAAAGGGCCCCCCGAGGAGCACTCGGGAACTATCCTCTTTTGTCTTTGAAAGATGAATATCATGCTTATGATTATGCTACTACATCTGTCTTTTCATCCGACACCGGGTCCGACCACTCGGCCCGGGGACTCGCCGCCTTAAATTATATTTAAGTTCCACCTGCGGTCAGACAAGTAGTGTGCCGGCACCCAAGCCCCCTCTTGTCAAAAGTCGCAGTTCGAAGAATTGACTATCGGACTGGCAAGAACCAAAGGCAGAAAAGGGCGCCCACACAAAAAACGGCTAAGGACCAACGAACTTATATAACACAAGCCGGCCTCCCCTCCCGCCAGCCGGCTACCAGCGAAGCCGGCTGGCCGGCTTCCCGTTCGCTTTGCTACAATCTAAGAAAGCTCCAGTACTTGCCTTCCCCAAAGAAAAACGGTCAAGTCTTTCCCCAGCCGCAGACTGCAGAGCAGCTGTCCGACTGGGAAGGCGGAGACCACGGGAATGTGGCAAAGGAAAAAGCCCAAGAAAAGCGAACGTGTACGAAAGCCAAACACATGCAGGATTATATTTACACAAAAGACCTTCGAAAGGCCAGTATTCAACATAGTTTGAATACACCCCCAGTGGGTGGAACTGCGCAAATTTAATAAAAGTTGTTCAAAGAGTAACGAGCAGGAAAAGCAAGGACAGCGGATCAAGCCAAGGGAACGACAGGCGAGTCGGGCAGGTCGGTGGAGACGGCAGTGCTGGCTGGAGGAGTGGCCGGCTGGCGAGTCTCGGCATGATCACCACCTCCCGCAGACGGCGCGCTTGCGCGTGCCTCGTTTCTGGAGGCACGATCAGGCTGAGGCTGGCTGGTCGCTTCGCTGTCTAGCACGACGTCTTCACCACCTTCCCCTTATTCCTCTTCGCCCTCGTCGCTGGAAGCAATCTCCTCCGCCGAGTCCTCACCCTCTGCCGGGTTCAGCCCGAACCACTCCTCCGGCTGAGCAACGCTGTCATCATTCACCTCAGGGGCAAAGGCACTGGTGTCAGTGCACTCGGCGATCGTCGAGGCGTGCTGGGCGATTGCCGGCTGCACCGCCTCCAGCTCCTTGTCGGCCTCCAGCCGCCAGGTGCGCAACTGATCCAAGTTCAGCCCAGGATACCAAGCTCGGACGAACTCCAGCGCTTGCCCAGCACCGAGCCGGCCCGCCGACGCCTTCCAAGCCTCGAAGCGGCCAACCGCAACCTCCAGACAGTCGGCGGTTCGACTTGGGGTACGAGGAATTTCCTTGCCGGGCCAGAGGGCAGCCAGCACTTGCGCCCCGGCGCGCTGAAGACGACGGAGCATGCGGTGAGCCGGTTGCAAGCGGGCTTGAATCTCCAAGAGCTGCTCCTCAAGAGATCGGCCCGCGTCCAGCGCGATCTCAACCCCCTCCTGCCGTCGCGCGTCGCGGTAGGCCTCAATAGCTTGGGTAGCGGCAACGGAGTAACCAGGAAAGTAATCTGCGCGAAGAGGAGAGCAGTAGCTCAAAATCAAAAGATAAACCGAATGGCGGGAGGCAGGCAAAGAAACAAAGAAGAAGGCGGCCTACCATCAATCAAATCCTCAACCCGACTGTAGCCTTGACTCAGCGCTTGCCTCTCCTCAGCCCAGCTTGCCGCCTCGGTCTCATATTCGGCCTTAAGGGCGGCCTTGTCGTCCTGCACCGACTTCAGGGCCGCCTTGTGGCTCTCCTCCTGGTCGGCCAGCTTCTTGGCCAGGCGGTCACGCTCCTGAGTCAAGGCGTTGCACTCATTTTCCTCCCCCACTTGAGAATAGAAGATGAAGCACTTACTCCGGCTCTCAGTCAGATCAGTGGTTTTCTGACTCAACTCCTGGACCTGGGAGTTGAAAGCAGCCGCGCGGGAGTTGTGATACTCCTGCAGACAAGACATGAGATGCAAGTAAGAACAAGACGGCAATCGAAGTCTACCAAGAAGTTCCAAGCCGCCTGCTCAGCAGCCGCCTTAGAACTCGGGGACTACACCCAGTGGGTGCGCTGACGCGCCCCCACAGAAGAAATCAGAAGCAATCAACAACGCGCAGGAGGACTCACCCGAATAGCCGTTCGTGTCGCGAGGAACTCTTGGGTGTACGGCTTCAGCGCGGCGGCCTGGGCCTGAAGCTGGTTCCAGACGTCCTGCGCCGCCACGTTCAGCACGGTCGTTCCACCGCCCGGCGTCCACCCGGACGAGCTGTCGCAGGCCGCCTCCGAGTCCTGGGCCGACGTACCGGCACCCGCCGACTTCTGCGGCCCCAGCACTGAAGTCGCCCTCTCCGCGCGCCGACGAGACGGCGACGAAACCACAAGATCCGCCCCCACGGTCGGCTCGCCCCCAGCCGGCTGCACAGGCGACGCCTCAGGTCGACTGCCTTGAGCCGTTCTGGTCGGCGGCGATGGCACCGCCTCCCTCTCCCTCACGGGTTGGCCACGGTCGGCCTCCTCCAACGGAGGCACGGGGATGTCGGGGGCCGCGGCACGAAGGGGGATGACAAGCTGCGGAGGCTGGTTCTGCAGGGCCTCCGCCTCCGTCCCCTCTGCCGTGGCCTCCACTTGGGCCTTGGCGGCCGCGTCGGCCCGCGCCTCCGCCGACTTCTCCCTCACCTCCCGGACCGCCCTCCGCTCCTCCGCCTCCCGCTCCTCCCGCGCCTCCCGCAAGTTCCGCTCCGTCGCCTCTAAGTGGTCGGCGCGGGGATCCACACGGCGGGAGCTCGAAGACCCTCCCGTGGTTCCAATTATGGAGGCGGCAGGGGTCCACTCCAGAGAGAGCGGGGCCCTGTCCGATGAGTCAAGAGAAGACCTAGAAGAATTTCAACACAGAGAAAAAAGAGAGGCGTAAGAGAAACAACACTTACGCCGAAACCACTTGCGGCTGCTTCACCACCTTGCGGAAGCGAGCCGCCTTCGCGGCCGCTTCGTCTCGCTTGGTCGCCGCCGCGGTGCCCATGGGTTTCTTCGGCCGACTGCCGAAGTGGGTTGACACGGGCCGGCGCTTCTGTGCGCCGCCACGGGCAGCCGACGCGGTAGATGGGCCCGGGCCTTGATGATCGAGCACCGGCTGGCGGCGCGGAACGACTTTGACCTTGCGATCGTCCGCCCAGTCCTCGAGGGCGGCCCCGAGCCCCGCGCCGCCTGCCTCGCCACCTTCCCCCACGCCGGCGTCCTCCATGGCGGCCGCCCCCAGATCCGGGTCGTCAACATCGTCCAGCGTGCGGTCGGGAAGGAGCTAGCGCTCCACCCCCGCAGCCCCGGCCGCCGGCGGAAGAAGGGAGTTCTGCTGAAAACAAGCCGACTAATCAGGTGTCGGCCATCGCAAACCCGGCTACAAGAAAAGAAGAAAAGAAGAGAAACTTACCACAGGCGGAGGGTTGGCGCGAGAATACGACTCCATGTCGTATCGCCATTCCTCGGCGAGCTTGCAGTTGGAAATGTAGTTCACCATATAAGACACCTCGACGTGCGGCATCTCCCTGGTGCTTAGTCGGCATGGGTCAAAGCGGCCGCTCATCTGACAAATCATATGAGGCTGGCCCTGGAGCGGGAGCACTCGGCGTTCCACGAAGGCGGACACCAAGTCGGCCCCAGACAGGCCCTCCGACTGGATCAGCACCCGGAGCCGAGCAACGGCGGCGGCCCCGGCCTAAGACAGTGACCCTGCCCGGTAGCTCCATGAGGGCTGCCTCCCAGCCGGCGGGCCGGCTACGTAAGCCGGCAAGTTGATGAAGTCGCCATGCGGGGCAACGTTCTTCACTTAGAAGTAAGACTTTTGCCAGAGCTTCACCGAATGGATCAGCGGGATGGACGGGAACGGATTGTTCTCGCTCGCCCACCTCATGGCGATGAAGGCTACGCATGGGGCGGGTACGCCCGCGACTACAGTGCCGAGCTTGCACTGGAAGAATTCTCCCCAGAGCTCGAGAGTGGGGAGAACACCAAGAAAGCCCTCGCACAGGGTGACGAAGGCCGACAACAGCATCACGGCTTTTGGAGTGAGGTGATGCAGCTGAAGGCGGTAAAATTCGAGGAAGGACCGAAAGAATCCGCTCGCCGGCAGGCCGAAGCCGCGCAAGCAGTGTGAGCGGAAGATTACCCGCTCATCCTCCTCCGGTGCCGGCGAGATCTCCCTCGCCGGCGCGAGACGGACCCGCACGTAGCTCACGCCCGGCAGCCGCCGCGTCCGGCGGAGGAAATCGACATGGTCGTCATGGACGTTGGATCACTACTATGGCAGAACGACAACGAGCCAAGAAGATTGGCGGAAGAGTTGGGCTGCGGCAGGAAGCTGCGATGACGGAGAGGAAGAAGAAGAAGCAAGAGGCAGAGCGAGGGCGAGCGTGCGAGCGTCTGCCGCTCCCCCTCCTCCCCCCTACTTATAGCCTC
Organism: Aegilops umbellulata; assembly: GCA_032464435.1. Classification (NCBI taxonomy): domain Eukaryota; kingdom Viridiplantae; phylum Streptophyta; class Magnoliopsida; order Poales; family Poaceae; genus Aegilops; species Aegilops umbellulata. Next base: position 325,883,487 of record CP136056.1, on the reverse strand, counting down.
GTGCGGCGAAGCCGAGGAGGTGAGGCGTGGGGGAACGTGGGATTAACTGCGCCCACTCCCCCACATCTCGTGATTATTGCGCCTTTACGGCGTGCGGTAACCACCGCTGGAAGGCGTGCGGTCCATCCGGTCCGCAGAGGATCCGCGTGTGGGCCGAGGCCCGGTGGTGGCGGGCCCCGGACTGCGGCGACGTCCCGTCGCGCGCGTGGGCTAGCAGGCCCTTCCAGCCAGACGATGCCAAGTGGCGCGTAGGCGGCGAGTGGTCAGCTCGCAACCTAGCCTGCTCAAATACCTGGTTCCTGCCTTCAAAATTCGAAACTACCGGAAGACAGCGCACCAAATTAAAGCCGTCTCCCAGCTGCCGGCTCCTCAAGATAGGAAGCTGATTGAGCTTCTCGTCTTTTTTCCGCCTCAGAGCCCAACCAGCTTCGGGGACTACTGTTAGAGTAAATGACCACGGGTAGCCCAGCCGGCTCCCCCTGGCACTTCATAAAAATTACAAGCCACTCAAGCCTTCAAGACCCAAGGCATGGGGCCGCCTACCACCGACCGGCTACCCCTCAGGCCGGCTGGAGGAAGATGGCCCGGCCCCAAAACCATTCAAAGGAAATCACGAGAGGTCCGGCTCCAAGAAGCCGGACGTGAGAGGGCCAGCTCCAAGAAGCCGGCCCCCAACAGACGGCCCAGATCGTGTCGTCCAAATCTGCACCCACATAACGACAACAAGGCGGGGCGTGGCTACAGTGAAGCCTGCCACCCCCGAATCTCAGGACGCGCATGGCCACAGTGCGCCGTACGGGGCGGCCATCCCCGCCCGGTGCGGCACTATTGCCATGTTGACCATGATGTCACCCACGGTGAGCTGTCAGTACTACCCGAGGGCGGCGGGCCCCAACTGACGAGAAGATACCCGAAGGTGGCCTGGCCTCCCATAGTCGGCCTGGGGTGAATCCGACTCCCAGAAGCCGGCTGGCCCCCTCCCTCGAGGCGGAAGCCTCATTAAGAAGACAAGACCGGGTAAGGCTACAGTGATATGCTGCCCAGCAGCGGCACCATAGCCATGCTTGCCACGATGGAACCCACGTCACCAGAGGTGGGGCAACAGTAACCAGCCCCCGACAAGACCCCCAAGCGGTGGGGCCGGCCTGTCGACCAGAAGGCCGGCAGTCGACGGACCCACCAGTCAGCGGGCCCCAACGGCCCGCGGAGAAGCCGGCAAGCCTAGACACAGACAGCTAGGGCCCACGCCCAGCTGAGTTACCATTGTACCCCTGGGGGGTAGGCCTATATAAACCCCCCAGGGCGCCCATGCAAAGGGGATCTCTTTCTCTCTTTAGGAGTTTTAGACAACGCAGGAGGGAGGAAGAAACCTAGCCTTGCCCTTCTTCTTCCTCCCCCAGAACAGCTCAAGGAGCCTCTTGTAGCTACTTGCTGACCTAGTAACCATGCGGAGACCCCGCAGAGCAGCAGTAGGGGTGTTATCTCCACGGAGAGCCCCGAAGCTGGGTAAGATCCGCCGGCGTGAATGCCTTCGCCTTATCCCGTTTCCAGGCACCGACGACGTCTTATTGGCTCCCACAATGATAAGCCATCCGTTGGCATATGTCGCACCAACCACCCGACAAATAATCTTATGATCCCTTTGAGCCTGGGTGGCGGGCCGTCTGATGATCACACGGGTCCTCCGGGATATCCTAGGACAACATTGGATTCTCCAGGTGCCCACAAGCAATCCACCCAGATGTGTATTAAAGTTGCCACCTTAAGTTGAACTATTAATTAACAAACTCACATCTGTCATGGATACACTCACACCCAATCCACGTCTACGAGCATAGCATAGCAATATAGGCAACGTAGAAGTAACTCCCAAAGGTTTGATATTAAACAGGTAAATAGGTACTACCTCATCTACTTCCCGAAACCCACAAGTTAATCAGCTCCTAATCATGCAATTGGTTGAGGATTGATGTAATGCAATAAAACTGGGTAGTAAAGAGGTATGATCAAAGTGTTACTTGCCTTTGTGATGATCCGCGAAACCTAGAGACTCGTAGTAGCACGCTTCGCACTCCGGGTACTCCATCGCAAACAAACAAGAATACAATAAGCACACAACTAGAAGCACGGGTAAAACTCAAATAAGAGATCTAACCAGAAAGTTCAACTTATGAACTCCGGTTTGCAAAAGGAATCAAACCAAACGAAGCAACAAAACTCAAACTGCAAAAGAAACAAGATCCGTTTACTAATCTGGACTTAAGTCAAATTTTACAGTAGCAAAATCTTGTTCAAGTTAGTTAAACAGAAAGAGGGCTTTGATACGAAGATCTAGGTGCTTGAATCGCCTGATTCCGATAACGAACGAAAAGTTATACTAGAACGAAGACAAGGGTAGAAATCACAATCGAAAATAATCGCGGAAAAACCCTGGAAAAAGAAAAACTGACGGCAGGCTAATGAACGAACATTCGTTGTCTGCGGCTAACAGATGAAAACCGTTCGTTAAAATGAACGTATGAACGGGCGTTCGCTAAATAACTAAACCGGGGAAAAAATAAAACCGATCTAAATAAAAAAAACTAGGGTTAAAAAACCGTTCGGTTTTCTAACAAAAACCGGCGGCGGCGGCGGCGGGCTACCTCAGCGAGGTCCGGTGAGGTCGGCGGCGACAGCGGCGAGGGGATCCGGCGGCGGGGTGGCGAAACGGGGCGGCGAGGCATTGCGGGGAGGCGAGGGCGACGCGGCGGCGGTGGCGCGGAACCGGCGGCGGCGGAGCGGTTCGGGTGGCTGCGCTAGGGTTTCGGGCGGGGCGGCCGCTTGGGCTGCGGCGGCTCGGGCCTTTGGCTTATAAAGGCCACCTGGGCGCAATGTCCAGGTCGGCCATGGCCCGGTAAGTCGGTTGACTTTTTTTTAATAATTCCGCGCACAGAAAAACAAAGAAAATAAATACTTAACGGACTCCAAAAATCCTAAAATAAATTTTCCCCGTCCTCTAAATATCTACCGGACAAGGTGACATTTATTTGGGCTTCTAGTGCAATTTTGGAAAACGCATATTTTTCCTAATTCAAATAACATAGCGATAAAAACTCTGAATTAAATCTTATTTGATTTTAATATTAAATCTCCAATATTTTTTTATTTTGGGGAAGTCATTTTATCTCCTCTCTTTTATTTTTCATAAAAGAAATATTCGAAGAGAAAATAATTAAAATCAAACGATCCTCTTTTCAAAATTTGATAAAACTCAATTATGAATATAACGAAATCCCCAACTCTCTCCGTTGGTCCTTGAGTTGCGTAGAATTTCGAGGATCAAGCCAAAATGCAATAAAATATGATATGCAATGATGATCTAATGTATAACATTCCAAATTGAAAATTTGGGATGTTACACACTATGAGGCGGATGACCTGAATATACGCACTGGGAAAACATAGTTTTTAGGCTGTTGGATCCTGGAAGCCATTTGCGCTTATACCAATGAAGAGTTGTATTCCATCCTCACTGTTGTCAGGCATGTTGTCCAGGGTGTACTGAAGCACAAGAAGTTCAAAGCTACTCCTTCGTTTGTGAGGCATATTGTTCTTGTCAAGTTTACGCAGGAAGATGACGTGTCATGCCTCCACAAACAAGTTTATGAGTGGAAAGGCCACAAGGTTGTCTTCATGAAGGTTCACAGGATTGAGCTGCTGCTGGACGTCCTCGATGATGTTCATGGCAAGGTCCGTCTTGTGTCCAGCCCAAATTAGATCGAGGCATGAAATACTTTCCCCAGCTAGTGTTTAAGAGTAGTTTGGATTCTGTCTAATTATCCGAACCTTGCCTGTTATCGACCCTTTGGGTCTAGTACTCTATTTGAATCCGTCAATGGGAACTACTACTACTTTTGTGTGCCCGTGAATCATCGTAATTGTTGCCGAAACAGATGCGTTCTCACTAGTTTTGTCATACGAGCAGTGTGTGTTTTGATGAAATAGAGTACTCGTTTGAGAACTGTGTGCCGACGTATACATAAGTACTTGTAAACATTGTTGGTGCTACCCCACTTGTAAGCAGTTGTGCAAAACACGACACATTGGCTCAGCTAGCTTCAACACTAGGCTATCGACCAGGTAACAATCAACAATCTGCTTTCTGACATATAAGCAACTATGTATCTTGTTACAGTGGTTCATGCAGTTAACTGAGGCCACAATGTAAATTCCAAACATTCACACGCTAGTCCAGCGTTCATGTGGAACACTCACATTAAACTCGGCTTCATAAAAACTTGAAAAGCATAAGTTAAGCAATTTTATACATCTCAATGATTCATAGAACATAAAAAACATATACTAGTTCACAGCAAAAGACAAAGTTGTGAGAAGGTTTACAAATCAAGAAAAAACAAGCAAGGTTTCTTTGAGCAAAGGGCCTCCCGGCAGGCTTAAATTTCCTGGAGTTCACTCTGGTTTTTTCTTGTTGCCACCATCCAGGGTTAGGTTCTCTCGTTCCAGAATAACCAATTATAATTGTGTTCTCAGCTGGAATGTTGAACTGAACCATGTAGTGTACTGACCAGCTGAAATTCTTGTGCATTTCACTAAATTTAAGCACCGCTATTTGCAGAAATAACCAGACCACAATGCCTCTTGTCCGTGCACCTGTCCAAAAAACTGCAGTGCAGCCGTGCCAGCTAGTCCTTGGTCCATGGATGAACTGGTAGAAAGTGCATTCCGGACTAGGATGCAGTTGTTTTCACTCGTCCCTACACTGCAATCAGGAAGTAAAACGTACGAATCAACTTCTTTTATATTGCGTTGGTCATTCTACCTAGTAAGTACCAATGTAGGAATACCTGGAAGACGGGTGGTTAGACGACGACAACGAGGGATAGCCATCTCATTTTGCACAGTTCTACTAAAACTGAGGTGTGTGCTTTTGATTGCGTGGATAGAAACGATACGGAGACAGACATCCCCAAATGATATGGAGACAGACATCCCTGTTTGCGCAAATACGAAATACAGTTATTTAAACAGTGATAGATATTTGCAGTGGCGTATGATTAACAAGAACATCTATTGTGTTATAATTGGCACTAGATTGACAGTATGAAAGTGTCCTTAAGTAAGTAGCATCACATCACATCAACACTGCCACTAGATTAACATGCAGAACAATAAGATTAGTATTACTGTCATGAGAGTAGCACATGGTCAGTAAATGTGCAATCAAATTTGTGCAGTTCCACTAGGATGAAGCAATGTTAGCGGTGTGAGATTTAAGTGTAACTGCAAAAACACAATTCACGGGAAATAAAGCAAGATGGAAGCACTTCATAAAATAGTGGTGGCATTGCTTCCATTTATCGACGGCACTAGATCATTACTTATAGTGACATTAGGTGGCATTGCTTAATGCTTCATGTGATTTTACATTAACGGTAGCGATATGGGCATAGGGACAGCAGGGGCATAAAGTGGTGAGGCAGATGTGGTTGCCGAGAGCGGCAAACACTGAGGTAGCATGTCTGCATTTGTCCCATTTATTATCTCCTCGGCAACATTTTCCTATGTGAGCACAGGAAATCTAGACCTGCTCATTCTCATTTGCGTTATCCCCCAACACCCGTCACTTTCTTTCCTTTTCAACCAAGAGATAGGTCCACTTCCCCCACCCTTCGCCATCCACCATGCTTTCTTTGTCTTTTCAACCAAGAGATCGGTTGGGTAGCCAGTATCTACTACTTTCCCCCGTTTCCTCTTAGAACCAAGTCCTAGATTCATGCTACAACTTTCCTACTTTCTTCCCTGTTTGAACCAACTCTTAGAGTCGACTGTATGAACTACCTTTACCTCTAATAATAGTAAAAGTCTAGGTGGTTTTGGAACATCGGATGGAAGTAGAATAAGATCCACACGAAGCCAAGTGGGGAGCTGGGGCAGTAGAGCAAGGCAGGTTTCGAAGGAATATATACCTGAGGGTCGTCGGCATGTGGCAAAGACGGCGTCGGGAGGCCGCATCTTGGCCACAATACCGCAGGGAGGAAGAAGGGTCGGAGGCCCTCCGGAGCCGGCGCTCTCTCGGAGAGAACGGCACGGCCGCCGATCGGGATGCGTGGGCAGCCGTTGGTCTCCTCCCTTGCCGCCGACGACAGCGTGAATGATGCACCTACACCCCTGCCCCGATCGAGGTTGTCCGGCCGGATTTGTGACCAGCCGTGAGCTGAGAGAGAGTGTGGCCACCTATGTCTTGCTTAGATCTGGAGAGCATGAGAGAGTGAACGAGAGGAAACCTAGTAAAGCAAGCGCTAAGGCTCCTGCTTATATATATAGTGGAGTGATTTTGTTGTACCAGCTTTAAAAAAATGCACTCCTACGTGTACCCGCGAGTGGGTGTGAGAGAACTAGTGCGTGCGTGCACCGCTTCTCTTGTGAGAGTACAATATACTATGCCCAAAGAATGTTCGCCACAAGAGTAATAGTATAAGTGTGTGACGTGTGAGCTAAAATAAAAAGTGCGCGACGTCTTTTGTCTTTTAGAGGTTATGAGGGTAGGGTGTGAAGAGCACATATGTGTGTGACGTCTACCTGCAGATAGACGGTGGGTGCGAGAGGACTTGGGAGGGTGCGTGAGCGTGAGAGAGAGGGGGGCACGTATCAATGCAATTCATGTGTCCGTAAATCATTATCTGACAAACATTCGCCACAAGCCTTTTCCCGACAAACGCCGTAAGAACCGTTAGATCGACATCCGACAGTGTCAGTTTTGCCATGTCATTTAACAGAACAACCACTCCTCCTACACACAAATCTTCCACGTGAGTGTTAGCAACTGCCGTATGCTCCCTCTGTTCCAAAATGCAGTGCATATAGCTTTATTGAGAATTTGAACCTCGCAAACTTTTACCGAGTTTTCGTGTACCAAATTGCACATGTAGAATACCCTGTATATATCATTTCATTCATCTTCGAGAGGTAACTATAAAGATGGGGGAGGAGTCTACAAAGAAAGACCATCGTATCACCTACAGCAATTTCAACCATCCTTTGGTGTGGAGGAATATCATAGGAACTCTATATGATATGATTTTTATAGGATTTTTTCCTTTAAATCCAATTGGTTCATAGGAATAGATTCATATACTCCACATTTCAAAGGAAATAAACATGATATCATTTCTATAGCTTTAGAGCCACTTGGTTCATATGAATGGATTCCTATACTCCCATAATTTCAAAGGAAAATAAACATTAACGTATATTCAATAGAAAAGTTCCTATGATATGAACCAAATTACATCTCTTTTCTAATCCCTCCTCATAGGAATTGAGATACATGGCATCTCTAGATTCAATAGAAAAGTTCCTATGATGTCAACCAAATGACATCTCTTTTCCAATCCCTACTCATAGGAATTGAGATACTCCATGTCATCTCTTTCCCTACAACTTCCATGTATACATCTTCTATTCCTAAATAGCTAGTACAAGCCACTAGTAGCTTTTTTCCAAGACATGCAACTATGGCACAAGAACTATATAGTGTGCGAATAACTTGAAAGATGGTCGCTGGATGAAGCTAATCCGACAGTGCAGAGATGGCAAATCCTAGCACTATTGGTGGTTGGATATCATCAACATTCCACCAGATCTGCCACATGTACAATTTAGAAGACTCCATGGTTGAACTTAGGCATAATGCACAAACCTCAAAACACAAGCACTTCTCCTTTGTTCTAGAATCTTCCATATCTTAATTGATTTTTTTTCTAAATGAATTGCCATTATTTGTTTTTTACTTTATGCTTTACAATGCACAACCCCATGAATCTTAGCATTTTTATAAAACTAATTGATTTTGAATGAGATGAACTATAAGTACTAAACGAACATCTACATCATGCATATATGACTCAAAGCTTTACATGATACAGTGTGTATTTATTCATAATTTGGTTCCGAAGTCTCATGCGTTCGATGGATGTGTACCTTACTAGTTTTGAGTATTGTAGCAAATTTCACGGCGGCCCCGGGTATATCAAAATGTAGGGCCCATGCATCATTGCCTTTCGGTCGAACCTACGTCCACAATTTTTTGTACGTACTATATATCCACTGGTCCCCGAACCCAAAATGTTGCCTCGTTCCCCTAAAACCAAGCGGCCCACACATATTTAAGGCGTCGACTCAAACTCAATCCCTCTCCCGTTTACTACGGCGTGGCCCCGCACGCCCTAGTAGTACTCCTACAAACCCTACCGCCGCACGCATCATCGGTTTTCTTCAAGAGGACGAGGGAGAAGCCGATTTGTAGTGGAGGCGCTTTAAAGAAATGATCTGTAGTGGAGACCCCTACCCTAGGGTGCCCTAGGTAGCTGCCGCACGCATCATTGGTTTTCTCTTTTCTTTATGCTCTTGCGCCCTAGAGTGAAATGATGGTTGCTTCGTCCGTCCAGCTTAATGCGGGAAAGGCGGGGCTTTGTGATTTGACCCCTCATCGCCCATTTTCTACTACTGCGGCGCTACGACCGGGGTGCCTCCAATTCCAACCGCTGCTCTGAACTGTAATTTGGTGCATCGCATGTGGAACAAGACGGTGGATGAGCCACATGTCGGCCAAAGGGGTCCTGTTAAGCGTGTCGCCATTTCGTGTGCGGACTGACCCTGCTTGAGTCGCTACGCCAACACGACAGGTGCAGCCTACCACTTGGTTTTGCTCCTTGGTGAATCCCGACTATATTGATCTAAAAAGATACGTACTGAACTACCCTCTCCGTCTCATTTTTTAGACCTCTCGGTTTATAGGGTGTGCACGTAGTTGTAGGTCATCCATTTGACTAACTAAATCTGAGTTACTATGTCACAAAAAGTATATCATTGGATTATTAAGCGGATGTAGTTTCTAAACATATACTGTTCATCACATATATAGTCAGTTAAATTCTCAACCTAGAACGACGTGCATGCCATGTAAACTGATACGGAGGAAGTATAGTAGTAAAAATGAGGTGATTTTATCGAGCGATCGGCGGGGGAGCATGGCCTGTCATGCGGTCCCACGTGTCATGATGTACCAAGGCGATGCGCGTGTCCCTCTTGAGGCAGAAGCAATACTATGTGGTTTGAGATGATGGCGAACCGAAGTGTGAAATAATGGTTGCTTCGTCCGCCTGGGAAGGTGCGGCATTGTGATTTGACGTCTCATTGCTCATTACTACTACTACCGGGGCAGTACGACTGGGGTGCGTCCCCCATGCTGTTCTGCACTGTTATTTGGTGCTTGATACGTCGACCCGGTTGCTATATGTCCCACATGTCGGCAACAGGAAGTACAAAATTCATGAAAGCGAGCATCGACGGAGGAGTAGAAGACACGGCTTGGGTTTTTGCTGCTTCGCGCAATCCATCGATACAAACCCGGACTAAAAAAGGCGAGGGCGGCTATTTTACCGCACGGCAGGCAGGGGAGTTTGGCATAGTCTGTTCGAGGCAAGGAGGCAGGAAGGGAAACAAGCAAATAAAGGTTGCGCGACTTAGTTTTGGGAAAATCTGATTTTACGAAGTACGTACCCACTAGGGTTTATAGGGCTCATCTAAAAAACATTCGTTTTTCCGTTTTATAAGTCTCAATTCTACTACTAGTAGTAGTACCATCACATGTTGGATTTCGAGGTGCGTTAGATCACCCGATGCAAGCAGTGTCAAGAGAAAACTCACCAATACATGTAGAAGTTCATGGAAATTTAGTGGTCATTCATGCATTAGTTCTAATTAATACCTCGGTAAACATAACTTCTTGAGAAAAACGAGTGTACTAATTACTTGTGTAAACTAGGAGTATGAAACTAATTCGACCACTCACCATCTACCTTGGTTGGAGAGATTTTGAAATTGAGCCATAATCTGGAAAGGAGGGAGTAGTAACTTTTGTCTCGATTACTATTTGTGGCCTTGTATAGATTCAAAATGTATTTTTTATAGTGGCCTTGTATAAGTAAATGGAGGGAGTACTAAAGGACATATATATTCCAAACAATATGATAATCTCCCTAACCAAGGTAGTAGGGACGAGGAGTAAATGGAGGGAGTAGTAAAATTTTCTCCTCGTCCTGCAAGCCACCGCGTGCGTGGGCGAGGGAGCGGGCGTAAGGCGTACAATACTACTACTAGTAAGCAAGCTTCACCTCATCCTGCGAGCCACCGCGCCCATGGGCGGGGGAGACGGCATACTAAGCAAGCTTCTCCTTGTTATGCGACTTGACGAGACACATCAAAAGTACTCCAGAGTATAGAGCCTTGCCTCTAAGGTAGGCCCCACATGGTTTGCCTCTTTTTTAACATAACGCGTCAAGTCGCAATTTGTTTGTTCACCCGTGGTAGATGATCCTCCCTCCACCAAGTGGACAACCAGTACACGGTCAAATTACCACGTGGGCTGCCTTTTCTTATAGAAATGAGCTCCACCGTGTACCCGCACGCGTGTGGTTGGGAAAGAGACGGGAGTACGTGCGCCGTGCATGCACCACTTCTCTTCGTGCACGTCCCCCACCTATGTGGGCGTGTGTGAGAGATACAAACCTAGACAAATGGCTTGAGCGGAATAACTACTCTTCGTAAGCCATTGTAAGAGTGGACAAAATGGTGGAGGAGATAGGGGAGCGGCAGAGGTGTGTGATTCTTGGCCGGGTTTGGCCTTGTTTAAATAGGAGATTAAATAGACGGCGGACGGGAGGAGCTCGGCTGGCATTGCGTTTAATGCTGGCCCGGTCATGAACGGACGTGTGTCCAGAGTGGGTTTCTCGACTTCCACACGGGCGGGTTTCATGGAGGCGTTTGAATGCGGCAAGGAGGCGTGTTCAGTCGGGCGTGCAGCGTGTGGCGCCCTCGACTCTGACGTAGGACACCGCGTCGTTCTTCCACTGACGTGTGGGATCTTTGGGTACATGGCATGCATGTCAGTGACCCAACGTAGACAGCGCACAGTAGAGGAACCTTTGGTGGGCCGGGGCGGTCAGAAGCGGGCATTTCATAAACCGATGATTGTTCATTGAGTGTGGCGTCATCCTTTTCATGTAGATAAGCCTACTATGTTGATAGCCCGTTCGATACGTTGTGATTCATAAAGACCGCTACAAACATCAATGTTCTGCTTATCACAGATAAGATTGATTAATACCCGTAACAATCCATGTCATTAACAAAGGGTGCATGCACGTATAGGTTGAGCGTGTGTCCTGCGTCGTGTGATGTGTGCATGCAGGCATGCGAGTGTTGCGTGTGTGCAAGGGTACGTTTCAATGTTGCATGCATGTGTGCGTACGTGCGTGTGTTCGTGAGTGCATGTGTACGTGTCAATGTTGCACGCCTGCATGCGTGCGTGTGTTCGTTATGTGTACGTGTCAGTGTTGCACGCCTGCATGTGTGCGTGTCTTGCGTGCGTGCATGTGTACGTGTGGGGTGAGGCTACACGTCAGTCGACTGACTTTTTCATCTTTGGTCATTAGATTTTTCCAGCCGTTGGATACGAAATCAAGGGCCTGCAGTTTATCATCAAACTCCACCCCCCTGAGCCGCCAGCCACCACCGGCCGAACCGCCGGCCCCCATCGCCCCGCCCGCCCCGAAAGCTCTCCCCACCGCCGGTCCACCGCCGCACCGGCCATCCCTCTAGGTCCCCCCGCGCTGAGCCTTTTCTCCGGCGATCCCCACCCCACCTCCCAATCAACGCACCCTCCCCCCCCCGCTGGCGACTGCCAACCAGAGGTCTCACGACTTCGAGTACCCACTGACCACTAATTTATTACCATTTCTGTCCTTCATATACGCGCTGACGGGTGGGCCCTATGGTAATGTGCGCTGCTGAATGTGGACCGTTTGACTAGTCAATTGATCGTGCCATCAACAAATTATGGAGTTGTATGGTGAGCCTGTGACTGTATGATCACCCTAAAATGTATTTTATTAACACAGTATAGACTCAAACTACCATTTCTTTCATTCATATATGGGCTGACAGGTGGGCCCCACGGTTACGCGCCCCGATGCTGCAACACTAGTTGCGCCACGTGGAACATTTGACTGGTCAATTGATTGTGTCATCAACAAAATACAGAGTTGCACGGGTGAGCCAGTGACCGTATAATCATGACATGTATTTTTTTAACACGGTACAGACGCAAGGGCTCGTATATACGTGCAAGCACTCACCGCTATAAGCGCACACACGCACACCCTACCCCTATGAGCACCTTCGAGAGAGTGAGCCAACATATGATCTTGAGATTTTATGAAGTCACCATAGGTGCCTCGTAGTTGAGTGGAACGTCTCCTCCCACTGAACGCACATCGCCGGAAACTACTGAAATTAACCTAGGATAAATGCGAGCACCGGGACTTTAACCCTGGTGGGCTCGAGAAACCACTGTCCTCCTAACCATCAAACCACATGTTGGTTAGCACGACATAATGTATGTGGTGACCGTCATGAGCTTATTCTGAAGTTTTGTGACCATATCGTGCTTTTGCTTCAAATACAATGACCGTAAGTGTCGTCAACAAAATACGGAGCACACATCAAATGCAAAGTCCGTCGGTGTCATCAAGAAAATACGGAGACGTATCGTGAGGTAGATACTGTATGATCACCATGAGATGTATACGGTGACCGTAATGAGCATATTCTGAACTCCAGTGACCGTATAGTGCTTTAGCTTGAAATACAGTGACCGTCATGCGTGAATGTGTCGTGGGCATGCATACTTTTAGAGGGCCAAGAGATAGTTTGTGTGCGTACGTGAAAGTGGTGTAGAAAGAGGGGATGTCCGGTGGAGACAAGGATAGATATGCCCTTCGTTTCTCTTTCTCATGACTAATATTTTAGGAGAATATATAAACATTCACAATGCAGAAAAAGTATTTTTGGATACACCATGCAATTAACTTTCATGTATAACATTGTACTATTGTATATGCTTATTTTCTTAGTGGCCGATTGCGTGTGTGGTGTGGTAGGCACATCATTTCTAGTTGTGGTGGGTCGACATGAGGACTCATGGGTCGGTTCCATCCTACGCCACATAGGTTGGATCAAGACACGTTATACGAAGACCCATGTGGAGGACTCGGCGTACAACACAAAGCTAGCTACCAGAGTCACGGAGGACTCTATCCCCACTGGTGATAAGCCGACTATATATGATTTGTAACCCTAGGCCCCCAGTATGTTATGGAAGCTTGGGGGCTAGTTCGTCGATAGTATACACACATGCACAATGCCTGGTGTTCATGTGTACTTTGTACACACCCCTATCACTAATATACAGTACCAGGAGTAGGCTTTTTCCTCAACTGCAAGGGTCCGAACTAGGGTAAAACTTTGCCTCGTATTACCAACCAGCCTAACAGTCAGGGATATCCTACCGAATGATATGATGGAATCATATCTGCCAACTACTAAGAGAGAGGTGTGTCTGGGGGGGGGCAATGTGTGCGAGACAGGCCTAAAGATAATGTGCATGCGGGAGACACGTATGCACACATATGTGCATATAGAGGGATAGTAGAGACCGTGCGTGTGTATATATGCATGTGAGAAATAGTGTTTTCCAACTGAGATTAGTGAAAATAGTGGTACATAGTAGTCAGAAAGAGAGAGAGAGAGAGATACAGAGAGAGCATGTGCGTGAGACCCCCCGACACCCCGAGAGAGATTGTGAGCATGTGTGAAAGAGAAATGCCATTGCATATAAAGTGTGTGCACTTATGCGGTAGATAGAGAGATATATAGCGCGTTTGTGAGAACGGGCCGAGGCATAGTGCATCTATGTGTAAAAGGCGGTTCTACGCATTAAATTAAAATATAAATGGCATTATTATTTTTTGGATGAGATCATGAATTTTGCAAATTGCGTATGGACGAAAATCGGTCTATAAGACACCCATACTCTATTGAATTCTAGCATGTGCATGTGTTTATTTCATATTATCGATCCATAGACTGAGAGCGGTTTGAAATACAGGCAATGGATGCTTTTGCAATTCATATATAAACATTAATTATTGCACTCCATGTTTTTAGTGTGAAGCACTTTATACATTTGTCACTTGCATGGATACATTCCAAATTGCTAGCTACAAAATAGAATACATGTCGAATTCAACAAAAAGGGGGTTTCGAAGATTCGAATTCATAGGAAGTGCATTCATCTATTTGAACCCGAGAGAATGGCATTTGTAAATCAGATGTAAAAGGGGGCATCAATCTTTGTTGTGCGTTTGAACATGCTATATATATTCATACGCATGTCTAACTTTTTTTTGCAACCAAGGAGATTATATCTGGAACCATGCATGAACTGAGGTAAGTTGCATATTTTTTAATATATACTCGTGTACAATGTATATTCAAACGTACCACCTCCATTCCAAAATAATCGTAGCTTTAGGATTTTCAAGAGTAAAGATTTGTGAAGTTTGACAAATCCTGAATGTTCAATTCAAGAGAACCGAAAACGTTAATGCTTTTGCTCCCAAATATTGAACGAAGCGCCAAATAGGCCTCTGGTCACCCGAAACCGCGTGAGACTAATGTTTGGTGGTAGGAAATTACGGTCCTGACTCTGGCCCGCGTAGCCTATCGGCCCGATGTCCAAAGGTCTAAACCGGGGTAGGTTTGTAACTTCACCAAGACGTCAGTCTCAACCGCCTCCGAGAGGCATTCATACGCCGTGGGCGCCAAAACACCCATGCGCTCGGCCGAAATCTATCCCGCCCACATTTGGGACACCTGAGATTATTGTCCTACCCCCAACCCGCAATATGTCCGAAATTTTAGATGGGGGCAAACTTTGTAACTTTCCCCAAATTTCAAACAAGCACGTCCCAAACCGAAACATTATTCCCCCCTAGTTCCCCGCCTCCCTCTGTTTCCCCATTCATACTCTGTGGGCGCCAAAATGCCCTCTCCACCAGCCGCGAAACCCCAGCCTCCTCCGTCCTCCACCCCATAGCGCTCAATCCACCGCCGCCCCCCTCCATCACGCCGGAGCCGGTACCCCGACGTCGTCGTCCAACGCAACCGCAAACGCAACACCCTCAAGGACTTAGTAGTTGAAGCCGAGGTAGAGCTGCCTCCACGACGCTGATGTCGACGTGCGCCATACCAGAGCTACTCCGACCACGCCATCCTGTGCCTCACTGCTACCGCTCCACTGTCGCAACCGGCCACCACACCGGAGCTGTTCCCGCTACGCCATCGTTCGCCGCCTCGGATCTGCTTCCCCGCCGCCAACAGAACTTGGCCATGGGCTCGTCCAAGGCAGCATCGTCCTCCACAACTTCTCATTTCAAGCGAACCACAAGAAAATCGTTGGAAAAACAGAAGGACACAACACTGCCAGCAGAAAGAGGTACTCCTCTTCTCTTATTCATGCAAACCTTACGTCTCTGCTCACACCGTGTTCATCCCATGAAAGAAACTAGTTGAGCGCTTCTTACTGCATCTTCTTCGTGATACTAAATGCACAAGGTTTCCTCCCTTTTCTATTTCACCTTTGCTAGAGGTCAGTAGCCCGCCTGGATTTCAATTCATGGTCAGTCGAACCGCAATTAAAAGAAGCAGCACCCGCTTTGGCGCGCGAAGCACCTAGTCCGCCTGTTCGCCGGGGAAGCGGCGCATCGGTGTCTATCATAGCCGTGTGGGGCACAGGAGCTGCTTGCGCCCGATCTGGAGGTTGGCGGGGCTTGAATGGATGGCCGGGGGGCGGTGCCAAGCACGACGGTGCGGTGAGGTCGAGGGGAGGGCGCAGGCAGGGGACTGGACCGGTGGTCGCTGCCGTTTCGAGGAAGATCGTCAACACTGACTGGCTGGAGGTAGATGAAGGAGATCTGTCCGCTCTTTGTACATCGGACGGTGTAGAAAAAATGGACTGACCTATTTGTCTTCAGTCGAATGTTATTTTCATAGAATCCTGTAGTAATTTAGTGTGCCATGCATGTTGTAGAGCTATCATATGTCTCCCGTCATTTATTTTTCACCGACCTGCTATCTGCTACTTTTACAATGTACTAATTGTGCACACGCTTCACCCATACTCACACTATTGTTTTTTTATGCATGGGTATTTCAGACTCTGACGCAGTGTTGATGAATGCTGAAAAGAAAAGACAGAAGTCGCTCCAGTGTAATTTGAAGATAAGCACTAAGCTTTTCAGCGCTCTAAAGGCTGCAGCGTCAGCAGTTGGAGACAGTAAACATACCTCTGCTGTTGATGATCTCAATTGCCACAGACAACCATCCCAGGTGCTTGCTTTAACTTTGCGCTGTCAAATGTGGTTGCATGTTGCATATGGTGTCTAGCTTGTATTGCTTCCAATTTGGTTAAATTGCATCTGCTTACTTTACACATTATACCTTTGATAATGACATGCCTTCCTGTTTTTGATACATACTACATATGTTTATTAACCATGTTCATACATCAAACTAATGCTCTTTTTTATCCCTCGTCAATCACTTATGATGAGACAGTCACCCGAGTGGGTTACTGTGAGACGCCATACTCGTTTAAACAGTGCAGTGTCATCCTCCCCACATGATTCTCAAGAAACAACAAGGCTAAATGAAGATAGTCGACGCAGCTCTCTAGTCGATGACCGCAATTCCCCCACACCACCATCACGGGTGCTTGCTCTAACTTCACAGTGTGATATGTGGTTGCATGTTGTATACGGTGTCTAGCTTGTAATGCTTCTAATTAGGGTAAATTGCATCTGCTTAGTTTACACATTATACCTGTGAATATGACATGCCTTCCTATTTTTGGTACAAACTACATCTATGTCTTAACCTTGTTCTTACATGAAACTACCTCTCTTCTGTATCCTGCATTAATCACTTATGATGAGTCACCTTTATTCGTTGCATATTGCACATTATTTCTAGCATGTTGCCATGTATTGCTTCTAATTTGGTCAAATACATTTGTTAGGGCACCCTTTTAATTTCGCAGAGTGATATTGGTTTCATCTTTCATATGGTTTCTAGCTTGCATTGATTCTAACAAGTTCAAGCACCTTGTGCTTAGTTTACACTTTATACATCATACATGTCAATATGTCACGTCGTCCTGTTTTTCATACATATTCCATCCTCCTATCATGCGACTGCCTTACATGAAAGTAGTGTTCGTCAGTATCATGCATCAATGAGTTCTGAAGAGCAAATTTTATTCCTTTTTCTTGTGGGTTTGACTTGACAAGGCAAAATCAAGAAAGAGGAAGGAAAAGAGTAAGGAAGGCGATGATGGTGGTCCTCTGCAGCAACATAAATGGAGCATCTGTACCGATTCTCCTTGTACTGATAGTGCATTACAAGGTCCAAGTCTCCGCTCCCCTACTCCACCATGCAAGGTGCTTGCTCTAACTTGGCAGTGTAATATCTGGTTGCATGTTTCATATGGTGTCTAGCTTGTATTGCTCCTAAATAGTGTAAACTGCATCTGCTTAGCTTACACATGATACGTGTGAATATGACACGCTTTCCTGTTTTTGGTACATACTATATCTGTCTATCACACCATGTTCTTACATAAAACTACTCTTCTTGTGTATCCTGCATCAGTCACTTATGATGGAACACCTTTAAGTTGGCAATGTGATATTGGTTTGCGTCTTGAATATGATTTCTAGCATGTATTGCTTCTAGTTTTATGAATGCCACCTATGACGAGACAATTTTAACTTGGCAAAGTGATATTGATTGCACCTTTCATATGGTGTCTAGTTTGAAGTGCTTCTAATTTGTTGAAGTGTCTTTTGCTTAGTTACCACATCATAGGTGTGAATATGTCAAGCCGTCCATTTTTTCGTACATATTACATCCTCGTATCATGACTTTGCCTTTCATCAGAGTAGTGTTCGTCAGTATTATGCATGAATGAGTTCCGAAGAGCGAATTATATTCCTTTTTCTTGTAGGTTTGACCTCACAATGCAAAATCAATAAAGCTGAAGGAAATTGGCAAGGCATTGGATGATGGTGGTCCTTCCGAGCAACTGAAACGGAGGTTCTCTACAGATTCTACTCCACCATCCTCCCAACAAGATTCGCAAGACAACGCAAGGCTAGACAGTCAAGTAGCTGTGTAGATGATGAGCACATCTCCCCTACTCCACCATAAAAGGTGCTTGCTTTTACTTGGAACTATTATATGTGGTTGCATGTTGAGTATGATGTCTAGATTGTATTGCTTCTAACTTTGTTGAATTGCATCTGCTTACTTTACACATAATGCCTGTAAATATGACATGTGTTCCTGTTTCTAGAACATACGTGTAAATGATGAGCACATCTCCCCTACTCCACCATCACAGGTGCTTGCTCTAACTTGGCACTATTATATGTGGTTGCATGTTGCATATGATGTCTAGCTTGTATTGCTTCTAACTTTGTTGAATTGCATCTGCTTACTTTACACATGATGCCTGTGAATATGACACGTGTTCTTGTTTATAGAACATACGTGTACATGATGAGCACATCTCCCCTACTCCACCATCACAGGTGCTTGCTCTAACTTGGAACTGTTATACGTGGTTGTGTTTTCCGTATGATGTCTAGTTTGTATTGCTTTTGATTATGTTGAATTGCATCTGCGTAGCTTACAACTTATACCTGCAACGATCACTTACCCATAAGACCCGTTTAACTTGGGACTGTGATGTACGTTGCATCTTGCATTGTCTTCTAGCTTGTACTACTTCTAATTTCTTGAAATGGCACTTACGACGAGACACTTTTTACCTGATAGAGTGATATTGGTTGCATGTTCATATGGTGCCTAGCTTTCATTTCTTCTAATTTTGTTGAAATGCCTTTCGCTTACTGTTTTTTCATACATATTCCATCCTCCTATCGTACGTGTGAATATGAAATGCTATCTTTTTTTGTATATATTCCATCCTCCTATCCTGCGCTTGCCTTACATCAAAGTAGTGCTCGTCTGTATCATGCATCAACTAGTTATGCAGAGCTAATTTTATTCATCTTCTTGTGGTTTTGACTTCATAAGGCAATATCAGAAAATAGGAAGGAACAGAGTAAGTTAGGGGATGTTGGTGGTCCTCCGCACCGACGCAAACAGAGACTCTCTAGATTTGCCATTGCTACTGCTAATGAAGTTGTAGTCCCAAGTCTACATGATGAGTTCATCTCCCGTACTCCACCATCGCAGGTGCTTGCTCTAAGTTGACAATGTG
The DNA here is from genome assembly GCA_032464435.1 of Aegilops umbellulata. Lineage (NCBI taxonomy): Eukaryota > Viridiplantae > Streptophyta > Magnoliopsida > Poales > Poaceae > Aegilops > Aegilops umbellulata. The sequence continues at coordinate 325,864,241 of CP136056.1, read as the reverse complement.
ATAATTGGTTTCATGTTGCATATGTTGTCTAGTCTGTATTTCTTCTATTTTGATTCAATTGCACCTGCTGAGTTCATACGTTATACATGTGCATATGACATGGCGTTCTGTGTCTAGAATACACCGCATCTATCTATCATACCATGTTCTTACATCAAAGTACTGTTGTTGTGTATCCCGCATCAGTCACTCATGATTGGACATTTTTAACATGGTAGTTTGATAGTGGTTGGATCTTGCATTGATTTCTACGTTGTATTGCTTCTAATTTTTCGAATTGCCACTTATGACAAGACACTTTTAACTTGGCAGAGTAATATTGGTTGCATCTTTCATATGGTGTCTAGCTTGCATTACTTCTATTTTCTTGAAAATCCTTTTGCTTAGGTTCAAGTTGGATCCGAAAGATGATGCAACTAAACAAGCATGCACTCATGTTTTTCAGTCTGCTCTGCGACAGTCTCGGTACCACCTTAGAAAATCTCACTTTGAAGGCAAGGCTAACAATGAAATCGCCCAAACATCTCCAGTGGAATATATTACAGCTGAAGACTAGACAACCCTCGTTAAACACTGGTCTGATCGAAAGTATCAGGTAGGCTATATGTATTTGATCAGACCACATATTAAACTTGTATTTATGTATGTGCCTTACAAGTGTATCTTCGTCTAGGCTAACTGTTTGAAGAACAAGACCAACCATTCTAAAGTGAAATTCCAACAGACAAAAGGATCTCGTAGCTATATTGCACACTGTGAGGCCCCTTGTAAATAGCTGCTACTTCCTTCTTTTTCTATGCCATATTATCGTATCTATATTGACTTGTTCCAAATACAGAGGAGAGTCTGTGCGGACCAAAAAGAACCTGAACCGAATGCAGTGCAAATCTTCAAGGATTGCCACACCAGCAAGATGAAGGGCATGAGCACACCAGTTCAAGCCGCTGTTGTAAGTCCTTACTCCTCCTGCCTTTGAACTGATTGGTACTGTGATGTGTTCATTTAACTACTTGGTTTGCAACCAATGTCAGTTACTCTGTTCACATTTCTACACGGTTTTCTTAACGTATTATTTCACATTACATGGTTTAAAAGAGATGAAGGATATTCTTTTGGTCTTGATCTGTATTCTAGTTGGTATGTTCACGTGCGCACACAATGATAAAATAGCATGTTTGTTTTATATATGTTTGCCCATGATATGAATGATGTCATACTATGTTCATCCTACTTTAAACCATGTCTCTTTATCCTTAGATGTCAACGAATGTGAGGAAATAGACAATACAGTAGGCATGCTACATGGACATATGTTCCGAAAGTGATTTTATTATGTAGTTCACCAAAATTAGTTATGTATAAACGTGTAACCTACTTTGTTTGTTTTTGTCTCATTAGTAACTTATCTGGTACACTAATCTACAAGTTCAAACTTTCAGGAAGCTATGGAACAAATGATTGAACAATCACAACCACCTGATGGTGACGAGGCTACCACAGGCACAATGTCACCTCTTGCTACAGTGCGTTAGTATCTCTCCACTAACAGTGCAAAAAGCACATTCCTGCGTAATTCTGGGTTGGTTGTCAAGGTAACCACGTCCAAATCGCCTACTGAACAAAATCTTCCTGCTAGACAGAGTGATATATCTGTGCTCCAGACACAAGTCCAATCCTTAATGGACGTAGTTTTGGAAACAAGAATAGTTGTTGACAAATGTCGTTAAGATATGAATGGTTTTCAAGCCAGACTATCAGACATTCGCTTCATTGTTCAAGAGCAATGGCGGAAAAAAGGTGAAGATCATGCTGCTCCATCAGATTCTACAGCCTGAAACATTAGCATTTAGGTCAAATGATCTATGCTTCTATACATCTGATGGTGCTTTTATCTGCAAGGACTATAAACTTTATGCCAACAGGCCTTTTGTTGTATGGTTGGAATTTATTTTGTTGTGATACAGCATTTATGATGCTGCCAAAGGCTGCAATAATTATGACGCTATTTTTGTATAGTGTAGGTTTATCTTAGTAATGTATTCGGCCGAAAGCTTCGTAGGAGCCCAACATGCCAACATTCGTCGGGCCCATTCCAATTGGGCTAAAAATGATTATGGTCCGAAATTTGCATGTAGCCCACTAAGAATATCTAGGCCTAAATTAGCATAAGATTTCATATTTTTCTAGTAGGCATGTGACCATAGTGGGCCTTTAATAGGCCTAAACATAATTTGGGCCCTCAGTAACAATAGGCCATTTACAGGTGTAAATATCTCGAGCCCATAAAAAACATGGGCCTTTAAAAGAACGAAAGTGAGATTGGGCCCTCATTGTGCCAAATAACCCACTGGTCTTAGCAGGCCGAAATGGTGGCCCATTTACTATGCGGATCTTTCACAGGCCGAAATTCGGACGGGCCGTAAATGCGCCGACCTAATACACGGGCCTTTAACAGGCCGGAAGTTCGGTCGGGCTAGATTATCATCATTTTTATATGGGCTGTTAATGGGCCCGACATGACGTTGGGCCACATATGGCCCATGGATTTCGTCTGACGTTAACAGGCCGAAAATCACAACAGGCCGAAAGTGGCTCAAATCTAAAGTGGGCCTCTAACAAGCCGAATGTTAGACATGGCCGAATATGACCCAAATCCTTCATGGTCGTTTATGGGCCGAAAGTTTTGATGGACTATAAATGGGCCCAAATGAAGCAGGACCTTTAACAGGACGGAAATACACCGGGCCGTAATTCGGCCCATTTACTTAGCAGACTATTAACGGGCCGGAAGTGACCATGGGCTGCGATGATGACAAGTTTAGGACAGGCCGTTGACGGGCCGATTTGACACTAGCCTTACGGGCCTTAACTGAGAATGTTCGGCCTTTATCTGGGTCGGCCCATTATGGTCTGCAAAATCTTGTGGGCCTTTAGCTGGGCCGACCCATTATGGCCCGCAAAATCTCGTGGACCTTTAGCTGCGTTGGCCCATTATGATACGCAAAATCTCATGGGCCTTTTGCTGGGCCGTCCTATTATGGACCGCAAAATCTTGTGGGCCTTTATTTGGGCCGACCCATTTAAACTTTATGGGCCACTTTTGGTCCGGTCCACGTGTCAACATATCATAGGCGCATCTCGCCCATTGGATGAGTGACACCTGTGCCAACATGGAGCTGACACGTGTTTCCGTCAGCCAATCAGAATTTTACACGTGGAAAATCCCCATTGGTCCGGGCTGTTAACGGGTTATCAGATCCAAAATCGGACCCGATAGCCTAACGACGTTTCGTTACGGTCGATGCCACGTGTCGGTCACCCTTGACGAAAGCACTTCTGTGACGCGTGATTTATCGTCATGGAAGTGGACACTTCCATGATGATAATTTTGGTAATGTCATGGAACACTTGTACGACAGCACATGTATGACTATCTTGATTCTGTCATACATTTGTCATGGTTGTGCATGCATGACAGAAAACGTGACCTACTGTGACAAACACGTATCATCATGGAAGTGTATTTTTTTGTAGTGAGTTGGGCCAAATAGGTCCATGTGAAGCAGCTTGAAGGGTTGAGATGTCGTCAGGATTGTCTTTGAGGGATGCTTGGCCCTAGTCATCTTCCCAGCTTTGCAGGCACCACACAGATGATCCTTCTTGAACTTGACGCCTTCGATTCCTACAACATGTTTCTTCTTCGCGAGTGTGTATAAGTTCCTCATGCCAACATGCCCTAGCCTCCGAGGCCAGAGCCAGCACTCTGAAGCTTTTGCTAGAAGACATAAGGCCATCTGTGGTCCTGCTGAGAAATCTACCATGTATAAGTCGTCTTTTCGATACCCTTCAAAAACTAGAGATTTGTCAGACTCCATAAGCACAAGGTAACGATATTCTCCAAATATCACAATCATGTTCAAATCACAAAGCATTGAGACAGACATTAAGTTGAAACCAAGGGATTCAACAAGCATCACTTTATCCATGTGTTGATCCTTTGATATTGCAACTCTACCTAGACCCAATACCTTGCTTTTACCAGTGTCAACAAATGTGATGTGACTCTTGTCAGATGGACGTATGGTTGAGTCCATGAGAAGACTTCGATCACCAGTCATGTGGTTAGTGCATCCACTGTCCATAATCCACTCAGAAGCCTTTGGTATCGTACCCCACAGTGCAGTTAGGGGGATAGGCTTCACCAAGGGAAATGTGAAGCATAAACATTTGACGGACAAGCATATTATCAAAGTTCAGATCCTGGTTAGGGTAGATAGGATGACTGTCAAGGAAATCTGGAGCAAAATACATAGTAAGACCATTCGGGCATTTTATCTTGCACCCCACAAGATGTTTTAGGTCCCCAGCAATAGCATCAGATGCCTTTGATTTCCGGATGGAGACCTTTCCCTGCAAGAGAAAGTTCATTTTTCTTAACCACCCACATTTTTAGGGGTGGCTTCGAAGCAATGATTCTAAGTGCAGCATCTGAGAACTTCAGCTTTGGAGCCCTAGCAAATAGCCTTGCAGGAGGTGAATAATACTCATATGAATAAGTAGAATAGTTCTTGGTCTTATGAACATAGCGGTTTGAGGAAACACGCTCATATTCATAAGTATGAGTATGATTTCCCTGCAAAACATTGGCGTTAGGGTGACTTTGGTGAGTCCTCTGTTTGTATTAAGCCTTTGGACCATATGAAGCCTTTGGTCTGGGGTTTGTCTTCTTCCCAGGTGGTGTCATGATGACATTCACAGGAAGATTCTCAAGACAGCTTTTGGGCACCCAGATCTTCTTCATAGGTGGCCCATTCCTGCAGTTAGTACCAATATACCTGGCAAACACTTCACCATTTTGATTCTTAAACAGTTTATAGTTTGCATCAAAGGATTCATCAATGATAATCGGGTTAGCACAAGTGAAGCCAGATAAGGTGGATGGCTCCACTGAAGGTCCCTTTGCAGCAACCCATGTGGTTTTGGGGTACTGCTCAGGCTTCCAGTAGGAACCATCAACATTCATTTTTCTCTCGAACCCAACACCCTCTTTCCTAGGGTTTCGGTTCAGAATATGCTTTTTGAGGACATCACATAGTGTTTGATTCCCTTTGAGACTTTTGTACATCCTTGTCTCAAGCAATGTCTTCAACCTGGCATTCTCATCAACAATAGTAGTGGCATCCTCAGTAGAGGGGTTAGTTACCACATCAGCAGTTGAAGATATTGCAACAATAGCAGCAGTAGAACATTCAGCAGCAGAGGTAGCATTATCATGCTCAAGGAATTTTAAACATGGTGGTTCAAATCCTTCCTGAGCGGAACTGATCTGTTGAGCGCGGAGTGACTCATTCTCAAGTTCTCAAGTTCTCAAGTTCTTTCTTCCTTTGAAGATAGTAATAGGAAAGCTTTTCATGAGTTGTTGAGAGTGTTTCATGACGACTTTCAAGTTCCTCGTACTTAACATGAAGATTTTTTATGTCTTCAATTAAGGGCTGAGATCGGGTCATTTCCGCATCCAATAGGTCATCGCTTTTATCTAGCAATTTTTGAATATATTCCATGGCATTCTGTTGTTCAGTTGCAATTTTAGCAAGTGTTTTGTAGCTAGGTTTAGATTCACATTCAGAGTCATCTTCACTTGAAGTTTGAAAGTAAGCATTCCGTGAGTTTACCTTGGCACCGTGTGCCATGAAGCAGTAGGTGGGAGCAGAGTCGTCCTTGTCATTAGCATCAGCATTGGTGACGGAGCCATTGTCTTCAGTGTTGAAGATGGACTTGGCAACGTAGGCTGTAGCTAGAGCCAGACTTGCAACGCCAGAGTCGGACTCCTCCTCAGACTCCACCTCTGCCTCCTCGGAAGTAGACTCCTCCTCTGAATCCATCTCCTTCCCAACAAAAGCACGAGCCTTGCCAGATGAGATCTTCTTGTATGATGAAGACTTGGACGAAGAGTTGGAAGAAGACTTTGAGGATTTCTTCTTCTTCTTATCATCAGAATCATATTCCTTGCTCTTCTTCTTGTTCTTGGTCTCATTGTCCCACTGTGGACACTCAGAGATGTAGTGACCAGGTTTCTTGCACTTGTGGCATGTTCTCTTCTTGTGATCATGAGTGGAAGCTTCATCATTTCTTGAGATGGATCTTGAAGAATTTCTGAAGCCTTTCTTCTTGGTGAACTTCTGGAACTTCTTCACAAGCATGGCAAGCTCCTTTCCAATGTCTTCGGGATCCTCAGAGCAGCTGTCAGATTCTTCTTTAGAAGAGGAAACAACCTTTGCCTTCAAAGCGCGAGTTCAGCCATAGTTGGGACCATAGATATCTCTTTTCTCATATTGCTGGAACTCATGTGTGTTGAGCCTCTCAAGTATGTCAGACGGGTCGAGAGTCTTGAAGTCAGGGCATTCTTGAATCATCAGGTCCAGGGTGTCGAATGAGCTGTCAAGCGATCTCAGAAGTGTTTTGATGATTTCATGCTTGGTGACCTCAGTGGCGCCGAGTGCGCGAAGCTCATTTGTGATGTCAGTGAGGCGATCAAATGTGAGCTGGACATTCTCATTGTCATTTCTCTTGAAGCGGTTGAAGAGGTTGCGAAGAACACTGTCCCTTGAGTCTCTCTGGGTCGAGATGCCTTCGTTGACCTTGGAGAGCCAGTCCCAGACTAGCTTCAAAGTTTCTAGAGCACTCACACGGCCATATTGTACTTTGGTCAGATGACCACAGATGATGTTCTTGTCAGTAGAATCCAGTTGAATGAACTTCTTGACATCAGCAGGGGTGACACCTTCACCGTTCTTGGGAACACCGTTCTTGACGACATACCAGAGGTCGACATCAATGGCTTCAAGATGCAAGCGCATCTTATTCTTCCAGTAGGGGTAATGAGTGACATCGAAGACAGGGCACGCAACAGAGACTTTGATTATCCCTGCAGTTGAATAGCTAAAAATCCAGGTGGTTAAACCAAATCACACAGAACAAGGGAGCACCTTGCTCTGATACCAATTGAAAGTGCTAGTTATCGACTAGAGGTGGGGTGAATAGGCGATTTTTATGAAAGTCTTCAAAGCATGGGGGTTTTGAAGACAAATAATAGAAATGAACCTATTGACAGGCAGCCGAAGGTAGACTACACTAGACAAGCCATAGTCAGGTAAGCAATGAAGTGACAGCACGAAGACTATAAGCAACTATGTAGTATGGAACAGGATGGAAGATAGTATGAAGCCAAACAACAATAGTCATCACACAGTGAAGTCAATCAGATCAGGCAAGCAGGCAAAGACTTCACGAAGACAAACTGTAAGTAAAGAGAGGGAGGAGATAGAACCAGTTGCTTGGTGAGGACAAGGATTTGTTGGACCAGTTCTAGTTGTTGTGACAACTGTACGTCTGGTTAGGGAGACTGAGATTCAACTCAGAAGACCGCATCTTCACCTTATTCCCCTTGAGCTAAGAACACTTAGTCCTCGCCCAATCACTCTGGTAAGTCTTCAAGGTAGACTTCCAAACCTTCACAAACTTCGTTCACCGGCAATCCACAATGACTCTTGGATGCTCAGAACGCGACGCCTAACCGGCTGGAGGAATCATAGTCCTAAAGTGTAATAAGTCTTCAGATTACGCGGACAAAAAGACTTCAGTGATGCCTAACACTCTTTGGCTCTAGGAGTTTTGGGCTTTGTCCTCGCAAGGATCTTTCTCTCAAATGCTTCGGAGGTGGGTTGCTCTCAAACGACAAAAGCCGTACACTAACTTTGAGCAGCCACCAATTTATGGTGTAGGGGGTGGGTTTATAGCTAGGAGGCAACCTGACCTGATTTGTCCAAAATGACCCTGCGTCACTAAGGAACTGACATGTGTCCAACGGTCAGATTTCAAACACACGCGACAGCTTGACTTGGGCTACAAGTAAAGCTGACTCATCCAACTCTGGATAAGATTTGCTCTCATTGTCTTTGCTCAAAGACATAGGATTTGGTTGAGCATCACTTTAATCACTCTGACTTTGTTCACTTGGACCCACTTAACAGTGTGGTGGTTCCTATGACTCGACAAAGAAGAAAAGGAAACTACGAAACAACTATGTCTTCGCACTCCATAGTATTCATGCGATGTCTTCTCATGTCATAGTCTTCAATATGAATCTCTTCATAGACCACCATTGTCTTCAATGTCTTCACACATTTTTAGGGGTCATCTCTGGTAGGTAAACCAAATCAATGTGGGACTACTACTTGTGTTATCCTGCAAATCTCACAAACACATTAGTCCCTCAACCAAGTTTGTCGTCAATACTCCAAAACCAACTAGGGGTGGCACTAGATGCACTTACGGTGGTATTTTTGTATTTTTGGTTTAATAGATCTGAAAATAAAAGCAAAGGAAAATAGATCACAAAGGAAAATAAGATGAGAAAGAGACCCACGGGCCGTAGGCTTCACTAGTGGCTTCTCACGAGAAAAATAGCAAACGGTGGGTAAAGAAATTACTGTTGGGCAATTGATAGAACTTCAAATAATCATGACGATATCGAGGCAATGATCATTACATAGGCATCACGTCCAAGATTAGTAGACCGACTCCTGCCTGCATCTACTACTCTTACTCCACACATCGACCGCTATCCAGCATGCATCTTGTGTATTAAGTTCATGGAGAAACGGAGTAATGCAATAAGAACGATGACATGATGTAGACAAGATCTATCTATGTAGAGATAGACCCCATCGTTGTATCCTTAGTAGCAACGATACATACGTGTCGGTTCCCCTTCTGTCACTCGGATCAAGCACCATAAGATCGAACCCACTACAAAGCACCTCTTCTCATTGCAAGATAAATAGATCAAGTTGGCCAAACAAAACCCAAATATCGGAGAAGAAATACAAGGCTATAAGAAATCATGCATATAAGAGATCAAACAAACGCAAATAACTTTCATGGATATAAAAAGATAGATCATAAACTCAAAGTTCATCCGATCCCAACAAACACACCGCAAAAAGAGTTACATCATATGGATCTCCAAGAGACCATTGTATTGAGAATTCAGCGAGAGAGAGGAAGCCATCTAGCTACTAACTACGGACCCTAAGGTCTACAAAGAACTACTCACGCATCATCGGAGAGGCACCAATGGAAGTGGTGAACCCCTCTCTGATGGTCTAGATTGGATCTGGTGGTTCTGGACTCTGCGACAGCTAGAATTGATTTTCGTCGACTCCCCTAGGGTTTCTAGAATATTGGGGTATTTATAGAGCAAAGAGGCGGTCTGGGGCGCACCCGAGGTGGGCACAACCCACCAGGGCGCGCCTGGGCCTCCTGGCACGCCCTGGTGGGTTGAGCTCCCCTTGGAGCACCCCCTAGGCGTTGCCTTGGCCCATTGGGTGTCTTCTGGTCCATAAAAAATCTCCATAAAGTTTTGTTCCATTTGGAGTCCGTTTGGTATTGATTTCCTACGATGTAAAAAACATGCAGAAAACAGCAACTGGCACTTGGCACTATGTCAATAGGTTAGTGCCAAAAAATGATATAAAATGGTTATAAACCATCCAAGATTGATAATATAACAACATGGAACAACAAAAAATTATAGATACGTTGGAGACGTATCAGATGCTACTGAGAATTACTATGAGAGAGGAACATTTGCTTGTAGGTGTTGCAATAATATCAAGTTTCTCTCTATGTGTTGAAAGTTTTAAAGTTATGCTCGTTTTGCCTTCCTATGCTAGTTGATTCTTTCTCCCATAAATTGTTTTCTCACAAAATCCGTATGCATAGGAAGTGGGTTAGGCTTAAATGCGCTAGTCAGAAGCCATTGCCGGGGAGTGAAGCGCCTTTGGTAAGGAAACATTTATATAGTGTGCTGAAATTTACTGTCACTTGTTACTATGGAAAATAATCCTTTGAGGGGCTTGTTCGGGGTATCTTCACCTTGACCGGAAGAGCAAAGAGTTGCTCCTCAACCTACTGCACCTACTGAAAATATTTATTATGAAATTCCTTCGTTTATGATAGAGAAACTGCTAGCTAATCCTTATGCAGGAGATGGAACCTTACATCCTAATATGCACCTAATCTATGTGGATGAAGTTTGTGGATTATTTAAGCTTGAAGTTATGCCCGAGGATGTTGTCAAGAAAAAGGTCTTCCCTTTATATTTGAAGGGAAAGGCATTGACATGGTCTAGGCTATGTGATGATATTGGATCATGGAACTACAACCGATTGAAATGGGAGTTTCATCAGAAGTTTTATCCTATGCATCTGGTTCATCCTGATAGGAATTATATATATAATTTTTGGCCTTGTGAAGGAGAAAGTATCGCTCAAGCTTGGGGGAGGCTGAAGTCAATGTTGTATTCATGCCCCAATCATGTGCTCTCAAGAGAAATTATTATCCAAAAAATTTATGTCGGCTATCTCATAATGATCGATCCATGCTCGATACTTCTTGTACAGGTTCTTTTATGAAGAAGGATATTGAATTCAAATGGGATTTATTAGAAATAATTAAATGCAACTCTGAAGATTGGGAACTAGACGAAGGTAAGGAGTCAGGTATAAACCTTAAGTTTGATTGTGTTAAATCTTTTATGGATACCGATGCTTTTCATGATTTTAACACTAAATATGGACTTGACTCTGAGATAGTAGCTTATTTCTGTGAATCCTTTGCTACTCATGTTGATCTCTGATACATCTCCAACGTATCTATAATTTTTTACTATTCCATGCTATTATATTATCTATTTTGGATGTTTTATATCCATTAATATTCTATTTATATGATTTTTGGGACTAACCTATAAACCTAGAGCCTAGTGCCAGTTCCTGGTTTTCCTTGTTTTAGAGTTTCGCAGAAAAGGAATACCAAATGGAGTCCAAACGGAATGAAACTTTCACAATGATTTTTCTTGGACCAGAAGACATCCAGAGGGCTTGGAGTGCACGTCGGGAAAGCCACGAGGCGGCCACAAGGTCGGGAGTCGCGCCCAGGGGGGTAGGGCGCGCCCCGGATTCGATCACGGAGGGCTTCTACATCAACACCATTGCCTCTCCGATGAAGCGTGAGTAGTTTACCACAGACCTACAGGTCCATAGCTAGTAGCTAGATGGATTCCTCTCTCTCTTTGATTCTCAATACCATGTTCTCCTCGATGTTCTTGGAGATCTATCCGATGTAATACTCTTTTGCGTTGTGTTTGCCGAGATTCGATGAATTGTGGATTTATGATCAGCTTAGCTATGAATATTATTTGAATCTCCTCTAAATTCTTATATGCATGATTTGATATCTTTGCAAGTCTCTTCGAACTATCAATTTGGTTTGGCCAACTAGATTGGTTTTTCTTGCAATGGGAGAAGTGCTTAGCTTTCGGTTCAATCTTGCGATGCTCGATGCTAGCGACAGAAGGGGAACCGACACGTATTCTATTGTTGCCATCCAGGATAAAAGATGGGGTTTCCATCATATTGCTTGAGTTAATTCCTCTACATCATGTCATCCTTCTTAATGCGTTACTCTATTCTTATGAACTTAATACTCTAGATGCAGGCAGGAGTCGATCGATGTGTGGAGTAATAGTAGTAGATGCAGAATCGTTTCTATCTACTTTACACAGACGTGATGCCTATATTCATGATCATTGCCTTAGATACCATCATAACTTTGCGCTTTTCTATCAATTGCTCGCCACTAATTTGTTAACCCACCATCTTAATTTCTATCTTGAGAGAAGCCTCTAGTGAAATCTATGGCCCCCGAGTCTACTTTCCATCATATAAGTTTCCTATCTACAATTTTAGTTTCCTATTTACTTTATTTGCAATCTTTTACTTTCTGTTCCGTAAATAAAAAATACCAAAAATATTACTTTACCGTTTATCCATCTCTATCAGATCTCACTTTGAAAATGACCGTGAAGGGATTGCCAACCCCTTTTTCGTGTTGGGTGCAAGTTGGTGTTTGTTTGTGCAGGTATTCGGTGGCTTGCGCGTTGTCTCCTACTGGATTGATACCTTGGTTCTCAAAACTGAGGGAAATACTTACTCTACTTGTTGCATCACCCTTTCCTCTTCAAGGGAAAAACCAACGCAAACTCAAGAGGTAGCAATCTCCCTAAGGAGAAGTGGTTTAAATATCATCCTCCCATTGAAGTTAAAGTAGTAGAACCTATTAAAGTTGAAGAAGAAACTATTACTTATAATGTTGATCGTATTGTTCCTAGTGCTTATATTGGGAAACCACCTTGTCCTATTAGAATAAAGGATCATGCTAAAGCTTCAATTGTGGTTCATAAGAGTTATACTAGAACACCTACACCCTCTGAGCAAATTAAAGTTGAACCTAGTATTGCTATGGTTAAAGATCTCTTAGTCAATAATATTGATGGGCATGTTATTTATTTCTATGATGAAGCTGCTAGAATTGCTAAACCTGATACTAAAGATAAACATAGACTTGTTGTTGGCATGCCTGTTGTTTCTGTTAAAATTGGAGATCATTGTTATCATGGTTATGTGATATGGATGCTAGTATGAGTGCAATTCCTTATACCTTGTACCAAGAAATTATGAATGATATTGCACCTGCTCAGATAGAAGATATTGATGTTACTATTAAGCTTGCCAATAGAGATACTATATCACCAATTGGGATTGTTAGAGATATTGAAGTCTTGTGTGGGAAAATTAAAATGTCTATTGATTTTCTTGTTCTTGGTTCCCCACAAGAAGATTTTTGTCCCATTATATTTGGTAGACCTTTCTTGAATATTGTCAATGCAAAGATAGACTGCGAGAAACATATTGTTACTGTTGGTTTAGGGGATATGTCTCATGATTTTTATTTATCTAAATTTCGTAGACAACCCCATGATAAAGAATTGCCTAGTAAAGATGAAATTATTGGTCTTGCTTCTATTTTCGCGCCTCCTACTGATCCTTTAGAACAATATTTGCTAGACCATGAAAATGATATGTTTACGAATGAAAATAGGGAAATAGATGAAATCTTCTTTAACCAGGGGCCTATTTTGAAACACAACTTGCCTATTTAAATCCTTGGGGATCCTCCTCCACCCAAGGGTGATCCCGTGTTTGAGCTTAAACAATTACCTGATACTCTGAAATATGTTTATCTTGATGAAAAGAAGATATATCATGTTATTATTAGTGCTAACCTTTCAGAGCATGAAGGAAAGAAATTATTGAGAATTCTGAAGAAGCACCATGCATCTATTGGATATACTCTTGATGATCTTAAGGGCATTAGTCCTACTCTATGTTAGCACAAAATTAAGTTGGAGCATTATGCCAAACCAGTTGATGATCACCAACCACGGTTAAATCCTAAGATGAAGGAAGTGGTAAGAAATGAAATACTAAAGCTTCTGGAGGCAGGTATAATTTATCCTATGGCTAACCTTAGATGGGTAAGTCACGTTCATTGTGTCCCTAAGAAGGGAGGTATTAGTGTTGTTCCTAATGATAAGAATGAACTGATTCCACAAAGAATTGTTACAGGTTATAGAATGGTAATTGATTTTCACAAATTAAACAAAGCTACTAGAAAAGATCATTACCCTCTACCTTTTATTTATCAAATGCTAGAAAGACTATCTAAACATACACATTTTTTCTTTCTAGATCGTTATTCAGGTTTCTCTCAAATACCTGTGTCAAAAGATGATCAGGAAAAGACCACTTTTACTTGCCCTTTCGGTACCTTTGCTTATAGACTTATGCCTTTTGGTTTACACAATGCACGTGCTACCTTTCAAAGATGTATGACTGCTATATTCTCTGATTTTGTTGAAAGGATTGTTAAGGTTTTCATGGATGATTTCTCCATTTACGGAACTTCTTTTGATGATTGCTTAAGCAACCTTGATCGAGTTTTGGACAGATGTGAAGCAACCAATATTATCTTGAATTGGGAGAAGTTCCACTTTATGGTTAATGAAGGCATTGTCTTGGGGCATAAAATTTCTGAAAGAGGTATTGAAGTTGATAAAGCTAAAGTAGATGCCATTGAAAAGATGCCATGTTGATAATCCCCAAGTGCAGGGAATCATCGTAGCAATTTCCAAAGGTGGAAGTGATAAGTATGGAGTGTCGAACCCACAAGGAGCTACAGGTAAGAACAATATTCTCTCAAGTCCTATCTGCCACTGATACGACTCGACGTACATCGAACGTTTGCTTCCAAGTAGAAACGAGAAATAAAACTACATTGTGGGTATGAAGAGGATAACTTTGCATGATATCGGAGAGCTAAAATATAAAAGTAGGTGCTGTTATCATAAAGTTAGAATATATTACTAAATATTATAAATAGCGAGTGTGGAATAATGATGGGTCGGTGTGTGGAATTGTTCTAGGCAATCGTTAACAAGACCGGTAATCACTATTGCAGGTTCATATGAGGGAGAGGCATAAGCTAAGATACTTTCTCTACTTGGATCATATGCACTTATGATTGGAACTCTAGCAAGCATCCGCAACTACTAAAGATCATTATGGTAAAACCCAACCATAGCATTAAAGCATCAAGTCCTCTTTATTCCCATACGCAACAACCCCCTTACTCGGGTTTGTGTTTCAGTCACTCATGCAACCCACTATAAGTGAATCATAAACGTATTGCAACACCCTACAGCGGGGATCCCTCATGCTTGCGCGACACGGAGGGCACCATAGGACAACACCAAAGTAAAACATACAACTCATACCAATCTAGATCATCAATCAACCCAAAGACAAAAGATATCTACTCAAAACATCATAGGATGGCAACACATCATTGGATCATAATATGTGGCATAAAGCACCATGTTCAAGTAGGGATTACAGCGGGGTGCGGGAGAGTGGACCGCGTAAAATAGATGAGGATGGTGATGTTGATGAAGACGATCACCGCGGCGATGATTCCCCTCCCGATGGCACTCCGGCGCCACCGAGAGAGAGAGAGGAGGAGAGGTTCTCCCCCCTTGTGCTTCCTCCTCGATGGCCTCCCCCCTAGATGGGGAAACGTTCTCCCTCTGGTCCTTGGCCTTCATGGCGATGATGGCCTTTCCGGGATACTCCTCCATGGCCACCGGTGATGATGGCCCCCTCCGGCAGGGTGCCGGAGAGGGCCTAGATTGATTTCTCGTGGCTACAGAGGCTTGCGGCGGCAGAACTTCCGATCTAGGTTAATTTTCCGAGGTTTCTGTATTTATAGGAATTTTTGGCGTCGGTCTCACGTCAAGGAGGTGTCCGAGGCGTCCACGAGGCAGGCCCACGCGCCTGGGGGGTGGGCACACCCCCACCCTCGTGGGCGCCCCGGGACTCTCCTGGCCCAAATCTTTTACTCCGGGGTCTTCTTTTGGTCCATAAAAAATCGTCAAAAATTGGCACGTCAATTGGACTCCGTTTGATATTCCTTTTCTGTAAAACTCCAAAACAAGAAAAAAACAGAAACTGGCACTGGGCACTAGGTTAATAGGTTAGTCCCAAAAATCATACAAAATAGCATATAAATGCATATAAAACATCCAAGGTTGATAATATAATAGCATGAATACTTCATAAATTATAGATACGTTGGAGATGTATCAGCATCCCCAAGCTTAATTCCTGCTCGTCCTCGAGTAGGTAAATGATAAAATAAATAATTTATGAAGTGTGAATGCTTGCAAGTGCATAAGTTTCATCAATGATAGTTCCAATCACTTTTTCTAGCATCATTATGTATCATAACAGTACCTCATATTCATAAAACTTTTCATGATCAAGTAACAAGCTATTCACATGTTAAAGTATAGATCATAAACTTTCTTGAAAACTAACAAACTATATTCTCAGTCATCAAACAATTGCAATTCATCTTATTTTCAGGAAGGGTCTATGTCAGAGCTTTGATTTAGCAAACTCCACATACTCAACTATCATTTAATCTTTCACAATTGTTAACACTCACGTGATAATTATGGGTTCAAAGTTTTAATTGGACACGGAGAAAGATAGGGGCTTATAGATTCGCCTCCCAACGTTTTACCTCAAGGGTAATGTCAACAATAATAGTTCATGATAACTTACATCCAATTGGATATATATACCACGATCTTTCCAACACAATGTGCTTGCCAAAGGATAAAATATAAAAAGGAAAGGTGAAGATCACCATGACTCTTGCATAAGGTAGAAGATAAAAGTAAAAGATAGGCCATTCGCAGAGGGAAGCAGAGGTTGTCATGCGCTTTTATAGTTGGACGCACAAAATCTTAATGCAAAAGAACGTCACTTTATATTGCCACTTATGATATGGACCTTTATTATGCAGTCCGTCGCTTTTATTTCTTCCACATCACAAGATCGTATAAAACTTATTTTCTCCACATGAATAGATCATACATATTTAGAGGGCAATTTTTATTGCATGCACCGATGACAACTTACTTGAAGGATCTTACTCAATCCATAGATAGGTATGATGGACTCTCATGGCAAAAACAGGTTTAAGGAATGTTTGGAAGCACAATGTGGCGCCCGAGTAATTAAGCTACAGTAACCCTCTGGGATTGATGCCAACTCACCTCGGTTAGTGTTGATAATCTCTTGTTAGTTCAAAAACCGGTTCAAAATTCAAATTCAAAATATGACAAACAACAGAAGTTTTCAAACATTGAAACAAAAATGTTCGGAGTGTGCAGTTAAATGCCTAGGTAATTATAGGGAAGAAAACACCTTTTTAGAAAATGCCTAAATACATTAAAATGAAATAAAATAGAAAAGAAAATAAATGAAAAGAAAAGAGCCAAACAGAAAAAAGGAAGACCCCCCCCCCCCCGGCTGGGCCAAGTGGCCTAGCTGGCCTCCGCCGTCCGAACGGGCCGGCCCAACCGCGCCCATATCCCCCCGGACCCCGAAACCCTAATCCAACAGCACCCACTTCCCCCCACTCGCGCCCCCCACTCTCCCTCTCCCTCGCTCCAATCGGGATCGGGCTCGACGCCTCCACCTCGCCCTCGTCCGTCGCCGCCCAGATCGGACGCGCCCGCCGCCGCCTGAGGACCTCGCCGGAGGCCACCATTGCCGGACTTCCTTCATGTCTGCGTAGACGCCATCGTCCCTGTCGTCCTCCCCGAGCACCGCTGCCCCGAACCCTACACTACCCAGTGAGCTTGCCCGTCTCCCTCGCTCACTCACTGCGCGCATCGCTCCGCCATCTCCGCGCGCCTCGCGCTCGCCATCCGTGTTCTGTCGCGCTCCCCTGTTGCACCCCGCCGCCCAGCTGCCTCCGCCTGCGGTTGCCACGAGCGGCGCCCCTCCGCCGCAGCTCCACGCCGGCGCGCCTCCCGCGCCGTGCTCGCGGCCACCATGGCCCCGGCCGCGCTTGCGCATCGCGACCCCTCCCCGTGCACGCCTCTCGCCTCGCTCGTATCTGCCCTAGGCCACCGCGCTTGCCCCCTGGCCTAGGCATGCGTCCGACGCCCGCGCGCCTCGATTCGCATCCCTCCTGGCTAGCCGCTGACGCCGCTCGCTCGTCCTTGCTCGGTGCCGCTCGCCACGCCGACGATGACGCCCGGTGTCGCGTCGCCCATTAACGCCGTGCGCGCAACCGCGCCTGAAGCCCGTCGCCCTCCTGCCTCGGCTCCACCGCACCATACCGCACCGCCCGCACATCCGCCGTGCGTGCAACCCGCCTCGGGCCGCCGCTTGCCGCTGCTGGCGGCTGCCGGCGCCCCGCCCGCCTGGCGGACAAGCCTCCATGCTCGGGCGGGCTACGCTGCCCCCGGGTTCGCCCCGTCGGGCACCCGAACCCACACGCCTAATAGCCCGAACCGCTAAGGCCCACCTGGCACAATGACAAGTGGGGTCGTCCCGTAGAACGTTTTTATAAAAAATGAATTAATAAAATTAATTATTAATTAATTAAGTTAATTAATCTAATTAATTAGTTAGTTTAATTAAACAGTAATTAGTTTAGCTAAATACTAATTAACCTAAACAGAGTATGACATGTGGGTCCCACTGGACCCACACGTCAGTTTGACCAGTCAACACTTGTGTTGACTGCTGACGTCATGCTGACGTCAACATGCACTATTGTGGATAATGTTGAATTAAATTAATTAAATAAATTCTAAAAATGATTTAAAACTTTAGAAAATCATATAAAATAAACCATAGCTCAGATGAAAATACTTTCTACATGAAAGTTGCTCAGAAAAACGAGACGAATCCGGATACGCAGCCCATTCGTCCGCCACACATCCCTAGCAAAGCAAACTCGCAACTTTCCCCCTCCGGTTCATCTGTCTGAAAACGCGAAACACCGGGAATACTTTCCCACATGTTTCCCCCCTTCGTCGTTATCACCTACTACCGCGTTAGGGCACACCTAGCAACGCTCATTGCCATGTCATGCATCGTCATGCATATGTTTGCATTATATTTATTGTTTCTTCCCCCTCTTCTTCCGCTAGACACCGAGACCAACGCCGCTGCTACCCAGTACGACTACGGTGTTGACGACCCCTCCTTCTCGGCTGAGCTTCCAGGCAAGCCCCCCCCCCCTTGATCACCATATATCGCCTATTCTACTCTCTACTGCTTGCATTAGAGTAGTGTAGCATGTTACTGCTTTCCGTTAATCCTATTATGCTACATAGCCTGTCTTTGCTACTACTGTTGTTACCTTTACCTGCAATCCTACCTGCTTAGTATAGGATGCTAGTATTCCATCTGTGGCCCTACATTCTTGTCTGTCTGCCTTGCTATACTATCGGGCCGTGATCACTCGGGAGGTGATCACGGGTATATACTTATATACATGATATATGATACATGTGGTGACTAAAGTCGGGTCGGCTCATGGAGTACCCATGAGTGATTCACGGATTGGGGGCTGAAAGGACCTTTGTCCCGACGGCCCTTTGGCTAGATCTTTGTGGTGGAGCGACATGGCAGGTTGAGACTACCTAGGTGAGAGGTGGGCCTAGCCCTGTCGGTGTTCGCGGTTACTTCAAAATAACACGCTTAACGAGATCTTGGTATTTGATCTGAGTCTGGCCATTGGCCCATACGCACTAACCAACTACGCGGGAACAGTTATGGGCACTCGACGTAGTGGTATCAGCCGAAGCCTTCTTGACGTCAGGGACTGAGTGGCGCGCGCCGGGTTGGACCGCGTGACGCAACTTCCTTTGTAATGGAGGTTGCTAGTTCTGCTCACCGGCCGCATTCGCATCGTGCAGGTGTGCAATGGGCGATGGGCCCAGACCCCTGCATGCATAGGATTTAGACCGGCGTGCTGACCTCTCTGTTGTACCTAGGTGGGGCTGCGACGTGTTGATCTTCCGAGGCCGGGCATGACCTAGGAAAGTGTGTCCGACCAAATGGGATCGAGCGTGTTGGGTAATGTGGTGCACCCCTACAGGGAAGTTTGTCTATTCGAATAGCCGTGATCTTCGGTAACAGGACGACTTGGAGTTGTACCTTGACCTTATAACAACTAGAACTGGATACTTAATAAAACACACCCTTCCAAGTGCCAGATATAACTTGGTGATCGCTCTCTAACAGGGCAACGAGGAGAGGATCGCCGGGTATGATTATGCTATGTGATGATACTTTGTGAACTTACCATCTACTCTCTTCTACATGCTGCAAGATGGAGGCTGCCAGAAGCGTAGTCTTCGACAGGACTAGCTATCCCCCTCTTATTCTTGCATTCTGTAGTTCAGTCCACCGATATTGCCCCTTTACACAGATACCCATGCATATGTAGTGTAGATCCTTGCTTGCAAGTACTTTGGATGAGTACTCATGGTTGCTTTCTCCATCTTTTCCCTCTTTCCTTTCTTTCTGGTTGTCGCAACCAGATGCTGGAGCCCAGGAGCCAGATGCCACCGTCGACGATGACTCCTACTACACCGGGGGTGCCTACTGCTAGGTGCAGGCCGCTGATGATGACCAGGAGTAGTTTAGGAGGATCCCAGACAGGAGGCCTGCGCCTCTTTCGATCTGTATCCCAGTTTATGCTAGCCTTCTTAAGGCAAACTTGTTTAACTTATGTCTGTACTCAGATATTGTTGCTTCTGCTGACCCGTCTATGATCGAGCACTTGTATTCGATCCCTCGAGGCCCCTGGCTTGTATTATGATGCTTGTATGACTTATTTTATTTTTAGAGTTGTGTTGTGATATCTTCCCATGAGTCCCTGATCTTGATCGTACACGTTTGCGTGTATGATTAGTGTACGATTGAATCGGGGGCGTCACACACAAGTAGTATCTCTACTTGGTGCAAAGAATTTGGCTAGCATGAGGAGGAAAAGCAAGCTCAACATGTTTGATGATCCAAGACAATATACTTTATTTCGGATATAAGAAAGCATAACCCATTACGTTGTCTTCCTTGTCCGACATCAACCTTTTAGCATGTCATGTTTTAATGAGTGCTCACAATTACAAAAGATGTCCAAGATAGTATATTTATATGTGAAATCTCTCTTCTTTCAATATTCTTTCATGAATTGTTCAAGTGACCAATTCTACGTTTGCTAACTTTCAATGAGTTTACTACCTATACTTATTATGTGTGAAGTCATTACTCCCCATGTTATAAGCATATGAAGCATATATAAATTCAGATTTATGACAATCAATTCATTCAACCATTTACTCATAGGATATACGTGAAGCACATGAGTAAATGACAAACTACTCCAAAAGATAATAGTGAAGAACACTGAGTAGTTAAATAATTAACTAGCCATGGGAGGATTCTTTTTAATTTAATATTTCAGATCCAATGATTTTATTCAAACAGCAAGTAAAATGTAAAATACGCTCCAAGCAATACACATATCATGTGACGAATAAAAATATAGCTCTGAGTAAGGTATACCGATAGTTCTGAAGACAAAAGAGGGGATGCCTTCCGGGGCATCCCCAAGCTTAAGCGCTTGAGTCTTCCTTGAATATTACCTTGGGTTGCCTTGGGCATCCCCAAGATTAGGTTCTTTCCACTCCTTATTCTCCTCATATCGATATCTCACCCAATGCTTGAAAACTTCAATCACACAAAACTTAACGGAACTTCGTGAGATAGGATAGTATGATAAAGAGTAAACCATTCACCTTGGTACTGTCAAAGACAAAGATCATAATTGTTCTCACACAATGCCTACTGTACCATATCATTTCTACAATTTATATTTTGGAATATAAGTCATAGAAACTAGAAAACAAGCAAACTATGCAATGAAAACAGAATCTGTCAGAAACAGAACAGTCTGTAATGATCTGAACAGCAAGCATACTTCTGCTACTCCAAAAATTATGAAATAAATTGGTGGACGTGATGAATTTGTCTATTAATCTTCTACAAAAAGAATAAACTCAAAAACACTCTACTGTAAAAAATGATAGCTAATCTCGTGAGCACAAAGTTTCTGATTGTTTTACAGCAAGATTACATTAACTTTCACCCAGGTCTTCCCAAAGGTCTTACTTGGCACTTTATTGAAACAAAAGCTATAAAACATGATTACTATAGTATCTTAATCATGTAAACACACAAAAACAGTAAGGGTAAATATTGGTTTGTCTCCCAACAAGCGCTTTTCTTTAATGCCTTTTAGCTAGGCATGATGATTCCAATGATGCTCACTTAAAAGAAATGAATTGAAACATAAAGAGAGCATCATGAAGAATATGACTAGCATATTTGAATATAACCCACTTCCTATGCCTAGGGATTTTTTGAACACAAAATTTATAGGAACAAGAATCAACTAGCATAGGAAGGCAAAACAAGTATAACTTCAAAACTTTAAGCA
Source organism: Aegilops umbellulata (assembly GCA_032464435.1). Taxonomy (NCBI): domain Eukaryota; kingdom Viridiplantae; phylum Streptophyta; class Magnoliopsida; order Poales; family Poaceae; genus Aegilops; species Aegilops umbellulata. The sequence continues at coordinate 325,842,407 of CP136056.1, read as the reverse complement.
CATAGAGAGGAAACTTGGTATTGTTGCAACTCCTACAAGCATATATTCCTCCCTCATAATAATTTTCAGTAGCATAATGAATTAATTTAACAATATAACCATCACATAAAGTATTCTTTTCATGATCTACAAGTTTTTCTACTCTCCACATAAGCAAAATTCTTCTCATTTGGAATAGTGGGATCACTAATTCCTAAAGTTGGCACTCTTCCAAACCCACTTTAGACGATAGTATTATTCATACTCCAAAAGATAAGTGAATTTCATGGAGCATTATACAATTAATATAGACTAACCAATATCCAATCTCAAAATATATAAGTGAAGCACACGAAGCATTTTATAAAACCATACTCAAATGATTTAAGTGAAGCACAAAGAGCAATTCTATAAGATCATACTTAAAAGATATAAGTGAAGCACATGAATTATTCTATAAATAAAATGAAGGACTATCTCATACTATCATGGTTCTTAAAAAAACACAAAGTACACAAATCATGTGACAAAACAAAAACCGAGGTATACCGATATTTGTTGAAGAAGAAAGATGGGATGCCAACCGGGGCATCCCCAAGCTTGGATGCTTGAGTATCCTTTGAAATATTTACTTGGGGTGCCTTGGGAATCCCCAAGCTTGAACTCTTGCCTGTCTTTATTCTTCTCATATTGATAGCTCCTCGATCTTTGAACACTTCATCCACACAAAACTTTAACAAAAACTTTGTGAGATCCGTTAGTGTAATAAAGCAAACTACCACTTTAAGTTACTGTAATGAACTCATTATTTATTTATATTGGTGTTAAACCTACCGTATTCCAACTTCTCTATGGTTCATACCCCCGATACTAGCCATAGATTCATCAAAATAAGTAAACAACACACGAAAAACAGAATCTGTCAAAAACAAGACAGTCTGTAGTAATCTGGAAGTTTAGAAAACTTCTGCAACTCCAAAAATTATGAAATAAATTTGAAAATTTGAAAAATTTGTACAGAATTAATGTGTAAAACGTTTCAGACCTATTTGACTTCCCAGTAAAAAATGTAAATTCAAGCACTACAGCCAAAGTTTCTGTTTTTGTACTGCACATAGCAAACAAGCAATCTAATCATCCTAAAATCAAAGCTTGGCACATTATTTTTATAATACAATGGATATATACAAGGGGATAATTATTTACAGAGAAACTTCCATGAAAAATTCTACATTGGTTCCGTGAGCATGAACACAAGTGCTCAAGGTCGACCCTCATTTCTTCAATGCATAACTTTCCAGTCACTTCTCTTTTTGAAAAACTTTTTAGGCGTGAGAGGCAAGTAATTTTTTTTGTATTTTCATTCTGTTAATTTTTTTTGTATGTTTCACCCACAACTAAACAGAAACAAAAAGGAAAAAAATCTACTTAGTGAAGAAAGCAAACAAGCACACACGAGAATATCAAACCCACGCTATTGCTCCCCGGCAATGGCACCAGAAAAGAGCTTGATAATCCCCAAGTGCAAGGAATCATCGTAGAAATTTCCAAAGTTGGAAGTGATAAGTATGGAGTGTCGAACCCACAAGGAGTTAAAGGTAAGATCCATATTCTCTCAAGTCCTATCTGCCACTGATACGACTCTACGTACACCGAATGTTTGCTTCCAACTAGAAACGAGAAATAAAACTACGTTGTGGGTATGAAGAGGATAACTTTGCATGATATCAGAGAGATAAAATATAAAAGTAGGTGTTGTTATCATAAAGTTAGAATATATTACTAAATATTATAAATAGCGAGTATGGAATAATGATGGGTCGGTGTGCGGAATTGCTCTAGGCAATCATTAACAAGACCGGTAATCACTATTGCAGTTTCATATGAGGGAGAGGCATAAGCTAACATACTTTCTCTACTTGGATCATATGCACTTATGATTGTAACTCTAGCAAGCATCCACAACTACTAAAGATCATTAAGGTAAAACCCAACCATAGCATTAAAGCATCAAGTCCTCTTTATTCCCATACGCAACAACCCCCTTACTCGGGTTTGTGTTTCAGTCACTCACGCAACCCACTATAAGCGAATCATAAATGTATTGAAACACCCTACATCGGGGATCCCTCACGCTTGTGCGACACAGAGGGCACCATAGGATAGCACCAAATTAAGACATACAACTCATACCAATCTAGATCATCAATCAACCCAAAGAAAAAAGATATCTACTCAAAACATCATAGGATGGCAACACATCATTGGATCATAATATGTGGCATAAAGCACCATGTTCAAGTAGGGATTACAGCGGGGTGCGGAAGAGTGGACCGCGTAAAATAGATGAGGATGGTGATGATGATGGTGATGTTGATGAATACGATCACCGCGGCGATGATTCCCCTCCCGATGGAACTCCGGCGCCACCGAGAGAGAGGAGGAGAGGTTCTCCCCCTTGTGCTTCCTCCTCCATGGCCTCCCCCCTAGATGGGGAAAGGTTCTCCCTCTGGTCCTTGGCCTTCATGGCGATGATGGCCTCTCCGGGATACTCCTCCATGGCCACCGGTGATGATGGCCCCCTCCGACAGGGTGCCGGAGAGAGCCTAGATTGATTTCTCGTGGCTACAGAGGCTTGCGGCGGCGGAACTTCCGATCTAGGTTAATTTTCCGAGGTTTCTGTATTTATAGGAATTTTTGGCGTCGGTCTCACGTCAACAAGGTGCCTGATGCGTCCACGAGGCAGGCCCACGCTCCTGGGGGGTGAGCGCGCCCCCCACTCTCGTGGACGCCCCGGGACTCTCCTGGCCCAACTATTTTACTCCGTGGTCTTCTTTTGGTCCATAAAAAATCGTCAAAAATTGGCACGTCAATTGGACTCCGTTTGATATTCCTTTTCTGTAAAACTCAAAAACAAGAAAAAAAACAGAAACTGGCACTGGGCACTAGGTTAATAGGTTAGTCCCAAAAATCATACAAAATAGCATATAAATTCATATAAAACATCCAAGGTTGATAATATAATAGCATGAATACTTCATAAATTATAGATACGTTGGAGACGTATCACATGTCCTAAAGATATCAAAGGTATAAGAAGTTTCGTTTGTCATGCTGGTTTCTATAAGAGGTTTATTAAAGACTTCTCTAAAATTTCTAGGCCTCTGACTAATGTCTTGCAAAAAGATGTTCCTTTTGTTTTTGATGATGATCGTGTAGAAGCATTTGAAATACTTAAGAAAGCCTTGATTTCTGCACCTATTGTTCAGCCACCTGATTGGAATTTACCCTTTGAAATTATGTGTGATGCTAGTGATTATGCTGTTGGTGCTATTCTAGGGCAAAGAGTTGATAAGAAATTAAATGTTATTCATTATGCTAGTAAAACTCTGGACAATGCCCAAAGAAATTATGCTACTACTGAAAAAGAAGTTTTAGCAGTTGTTTTTGCTTGTCATAAGTTCAGATCTTATATTGTTGATTCCAAAGTAACTGTTCACACTGATCATGCTGCTATTAAATATCTTATGGAAAAAAAAAGATGCTAAACCTAGACTTATTAGATGGGTTCTCTTGTTACAAGAATTTGATTTACGTATTATTGATAGAAAGGGAGTTGAGAACCTCGTTGCTGACAACTTGTCTAGGTTAGAAAATGTTCTTGATGACCCACTACCTATTCATGATAGTTTTCCTGATGAATAATTAGTTGTCATAAATGCCTCTCGTAATACTCCATGGTGTGCTGGTTATGCTAATTACATTGTTGCTAAATTTATACCACCTAGTTTCACATACCAACAAAAGAAAAAGTTTTTCTATGATTTAAGACATTACTTTTGGGATGACCCATACCTTTATAAAGAAGGAGTAGATGGTGTTGACGTTGTGTACCTGAGCATGAACAGGAACAGATCCTATGCAAGTGCCACTCCGAGTCTTACGGAGGACACCACGCTGGAGATAGAAATGCACATAAGGCATTGCAATCTGGAAGTTTGTCTTGTCTTGTGATGAATGCCAAAGAATTGGAAATATTAGTAGACGTCAGGAAATGCCTATGAATTATTCACTTGTTATTGAACCATTTGATGTTTGGGGTTTTGATTATATGGGACCTTTTCCTTCCTCTAATGGGTATACACATATTTTAGTTGCTGTTGATTACGTTACTAAGTGGGTAGAAGCTATTCCAACTAGTAGTGCTGATCATAACACTTGTATTAAGATGCTTAAAGAAGTTATTTTCCAAGGTTTGGAGTCCCTAGATATTTAATGACTGATGGTGGTTCACATTTTATTCATGGTGCTTTCTGTAAAATGCTTCCTAAATATGATGTTAACCATAGAATTGCATCTCCATATCATCCTCAGTCTTGCGGTCAAGTAGAATTGAGCAATAGATAGATTAAATTGATTTTGCAAAAGACTGTTAATAGATCTAGGAAGAATTGGTCTAAGAAACTTGATGATGCATTATGGGCTTATAGAACTGCTTACAAGAACTCTATGGGTATGTCTCCATATAAAATGGTTTATGGAAAGGCTTGTCACTTACCTCTTGAATTAGAACATAAGGCTTATTGGGCTATTAAAGAGCTCAATTATGACTTCAAACTTGCCAATGAGAAGAGGTTATTTGACATTAGCTCTCTTTATGAATGGAGAACCAAAGCCTATGAGAATGCCAAGTTGTTTAAAGAAAAAGTTAAAAGATGGCATGACAAGAGGATACAAATGCGTGAGTTTAACGTAGGTGATCATGTTTTGCTATACAACTCTCATTTAAGATTTTTTGCAGGAAAGCTTCTCTCTAAATGAGAAGGTCCTTACATTATCGAGGAGGTCTATCGTTCCGGCGTCATAAAAATCAACAACGCCGAAGGCACAAATCCGAAGGTGGTAAACGGTCAAAGAATCAAACATTATATCTCAGTTACTCCCATAAATGTTGAGACCAATATTATTGACACCATAACACCGGAGGAGTACATAAGGGACACTTTCCAGAACGTTTCAAACTCTAAAGAGGAGTAGGTATGTGGTACGGTAAGTAAACCGACTCCAAAACATTTCCAATGGCAATTATTCTCTGTTTTGGAATATTTAAAAAAATAGGAAAATGAAAAGTAGTCCGAAAGAGACATGAGGCGACCACAAGGGCGGAGGGCGCGCCCCCTACCTTGCAGCCACCTCGTGTGCCCTCCGGACTCCGTTTTCTTGCACAATACTTTTTTTGGTCGGTAAAAATTCAATATATAATCTCCTGAAGGTTTTGACCACCGTACCACGACAATATCTCTTGTTTTTGTATAGAGCTGTTTCTGCAGCAGATTTAGAGCAAGATGTCTTTGCAAGAGTCGGTCGGGAGAGTCGTGTATCTCACTCCACACCGGGCCCAAGACCATATGTCAGAGCTGACCACTTCGGGCAATCAACGTAGGAAGATGGACAACAAGCCTGCATCATCAACAACTCCATCAACACCACCTCCAATGAAAGAGACATAAATACATGGGTATGGGCACTCCCATGGCAACTGCCAAGCTTGGGGAGGTGCCCCGGTATTGTATCGCCATCACATCTTTATCTTTATCGTTTTTCTTAGTTTGATCCTTTTGGTTATATCTTGATCTAGTAGAATAAAGTTTTAGTATGATCTAGCTTTGAGTTTTTTCTTTATGTTCCCTCTATGTAATCGAGTCCTTGAGTTATATATAATATAGAGTAGTTTGAGTTGAGGGCTTTGCTATTTTGCTATGATCTTAAGGGAATAAAAATAAAAGAAAGAATAAAAGGAAATAAAAAGATCATATATTGACCTTAGGGATAGTAATGACTTCACATATAAAGAGTATGATGAATAAAAGTTGTTGAGAGTCGACAAACATAGTTTTGGTCAGTGTTGCAATTAATAGGAAGTAATAAAGAAAGAGAGGCTTCACATATAAATATACTATCTTGGACATCTTTTATAATTGTGAGCAGTCATTAAAATATGACATGCCAAAAAGTTGATGTTGGACAAGGAAGGCAACATAATGGGTTATGTTTTCCTATATCCGAATAGAAGTTATATTCTCATGGATCCTCCAACATGTTGAGCTTTCCTTTCCCTCTCATGCTAGCCAAATTCTTTGCACCAAGTAGAGATACTACTTGTGCTTCCAAACATCCATATACCAGTTTTGCCATGAGAGTCCACCATACCTACCTATGGATTGAGTAAGACCCTACAAGTAAGTTGTCATCGGTGCAAGCAATAAAAATTGCTCTCTAAATATGTATGATCTATTAGTGTGAATAAAATAAGCTTTATACGAACTTGTGATATGGAAGAAATAAAAGCGACGGATTGCATAATAAAGTTCATTATCACAAGCGGCAATATAAAGTGACGTTCTTTTGCATTAAGATTTTGTGCATCCGACCATAAAAGCGCATGACAACCTCTTCTTCCCTCTGTGAAGGGCCTATCTTTTACTTTTATCTCCTACCCTTATACAAGAGTCATGGTGATCTTCACCTTTCCTTTTTACACTTTTTTCCTTTGGCAAGCATTATGTGTTGGAGAGATCCGGATATGTATATCCACTCAGATGTAGGTTATCATAAAGTATTATTGTTGATATTACCCTTGAGGTAAAATGTTGGGAGGCGAAACTACAAGCCCCTATCTTTCTTTGTGTCCGATTGAAACTTTGAACCCGTAAGTATCGCGTGAGTGTTAGCAATTGTGAAAGATTAAATGATAGTTGAGTATGTGGACTTGCTGAAAAGCTCTTGAATTGACTCTTTCCGATGTTATGATAAATTGCAAATGCTTCAATGACTCAGATCATAGTTTGTTAGTTTTCAATGAAGTTTCTAATTCATACTTTATTTTGTGAATGAATTGTTGCTTTAGCATAAGAAATTATATGACAATATATGTTGTTGTTCTAAAGATGATCATGATGCCCTCATGTCCGTATTTTATTTTATCGACACCTCTATCTCTAAACATGTGGACATACTTTTCGATATCGGCTTTCGCTTGAGGACAAGAGAGGTCTAAGCTTGGGGGAGTTGATACGTCCATTTTGCAGCATGCTTTTATATTGATATTTATTGCATTAAGGGTTGTTATTACACATTATATCACAATAGTTATGCCTTTTCTCTCTTATTTTATAAGGTTTACATGAAGAGGGAGAATGCTGGTAGCTGGAATTCTGGAATGGAAAAGGAGCATATATTAGAGACCTATTATGCACAACTTCATGGATTTTTTTTTGGAATATATAAAAAATATTGGGCGAAGAAAGTACCAGAGGGGGGCCACCTGCCATGCACAAGGGTGGAGGGCGCGCCCTACCCCCTAGGCGAACCCTCCAGTCTTGTGGGGCCCCTGGCAGGACCCCTATGCCCATCCTCTGCTATATGGTGTGTTTTGACCTAAAAAAATCAGAAGGAAGCTTTTGGGACGAAGCGCCGCCGTCTCGAGGCAGAACTTGGGAAGAACCAATCTAGGGCTCCGGCAGAGCTGTTCTGCTGGGGAAACTTCCCTCCGGGAGGAGGAAATCGAAGCCATCGTCATCACCAAAGATCCTATCATCGAGAGGGGATCAATATCCATCCACATCTCCACCAGCACCATCTCCTCTCAAACCCTAGTTCATCTCTTGTATCTGATCTTTGTCTCAAAACATCAGATTGGTACCTGTGGGTTGCTAGTAGTGTTGATTACTCCTTGTAGTTGATGCTAGTTGGTTTATTCGGTGGAAGATCATATGTTCAGATCCTTAATGATAAATTAATACTCCTCTGATTATGAACATGAATATGCTTTGTGAGTAGTTATGTTTGTTCCAGAGGACATGGGAGAAGTCTTGTTATAAGTAATCATGTGAATTTGGTATTCATTCGATATTCTGATGGGATGTATGTTGTCTCTCCTCTAGTGGTGTTACGTGAATGTCGACTACATGACACTTCACCATGATTTGGGCCTAGGGGAAGGCACTGGGAAGTAATAAGTAGATGATGGGTTGCTAGAGTGACAGAAGCGTAAACCCTAGTTTATGAGTTGCTTCATAAGGGGCTGATTTGGATTGATATGTTTCATGCTATGGTTAGATTTATCTTAATTCTTCTTTCGTAGTTGCAGATGCTTGCGAGAGGGGTTAATCATAACTGGGAGGCTTGTCCAAGGAAGGACAACACCCAAGCACCGGTCCACCCACATATCAAATTATCAAAGTAATGAACGCGAATCATATGAGCACGATGAAAACTAACTTGAAAACAATTCCCATGTGTCCTCGGGAGCGCTTTGCTTTATATAAGAGTTCGTCCAGGCTTGTCCTTTGCTACAAAAAGGATTGGGCCACCTTGCTGCACCTTTTTTACTTTTGTTACTTGTTACCCGTTACAAATTATCTTATCACACAACTATCTGTTAACGATAACTTCAGTGCTTGCGGAGAATACCTTGCTGAAAACCGCTTGTCATTTCCTTATTCTCGTCGTTGGGTTCGAAACTCTTACTTATAGATAGGACTATGATAGATCCCCTATAGTTGTGGGTCATCAATGCCCCGGAAGGCATCCCCTCTTTTGTCTCCAACATTATCGGTAACCTTACTTGCGGCAACATTTTTATTCGTCACATGATATGTGTTTTGCTTGGAGCGTCATTTTATTTTGTTTGTATTTGCTTGTTGTTATTTAGAATAATTTTTTGTATCTTTTACTTCAATGAAAATGCCATGCTTATTTTGCAAGTCTATATGTTGTTGTTTGAAAACAGAAAGTTGCACGCTAGTGCGTGAATTCCTGAGAAAAGTAAAGAATGTGATAAAACATTGGTTTTTTTGCACAATAATCTATGATAAATTTTCTACGGTGTGGTAAGTTTTCAGATTTTTTTGAGTTAAATAAGTATGGACCCTCCTTCACCCTTTACAGACTGCCCTGTTTAGACAGATTGCTGTTATGATTGCATTGTTTGCATATGTTTGCTTGTTTAATGATTCTATTTGAAGATAGGAGTATTAAATATGTAGAGTAATTTAGTATGCAATGTTAAATTATTATCTTAGTGATTTGTTATAGTATAGAATGATAAGCTTTGAGTTGATTTATACTATCTCACGAGTTCTTGTTGAGTTTTGTGTGGATGAAGTTTTTAAGATTTAGGAAAACCGTGATATAAAAGGAATTAAGGATACACAAAATCTCAAGCTTGGGGATGCCCAAGGCATCTCAAATTAATATTTAAATAAGTCTCAAGCATCTAAGCTTGGAGATGCCTCGGTAGGCATCCCACCTTTCTTCATCAACAGTTATCGGTTAGCCTCGGTTGAGCCTAAGTTTTTGCTTCACATGATGTGTGCTATTTTTGGAATGTTTTTTTTTCTTGTTGTTTTAATAAAATACTTTGATCTGAAAGTTTTTAAATAAGATAGAGTCCGCACATAGCTACATGTTTACTTAACTACTCATTTGATCTTCACTTATATCTTTTTAGAGTAGTTTGTCGAACAATCTTGTGCTTAACTTATATTATTTTGAGAGTTGATAATAGTGATGAAAATTTGCACAAGCTATGAAATTGGTCCTAATATGATGAATATCCAAGAAGGATATAATAAAAACTTTCATATAGATCACTGGATATGATAAGTTTGATTCCTTGCAATAGTTTTGCGATATGGAGATACTAATATGTGAGTCATGTTGGTGAGCAATTATGATTTAGTAAGAATATTGGTGTTAAGGTTTGTGATTCCCTATGCAAGCACAAAAGTCAATAGTTATGCAATAAAGTTATATCCTACTTGTGGTGCATTATTCGGTGTTAGTTATGTGCAATGCTCGTTTATGCTCGTTTTTGTTTTTTTGGTTGGTTGCTTGTCAATCTATTTGCTAGCCTTTCCTTGTACTAAGAGGGAATACTACTTGTGCATCCAAACTCCTTAAACCAAGTTGTGCCAAATGAGTCCATCATACCTACCTATATGCGGAATTTCCATGCCGTTCCAAGTCAATTTGTATGTGCCAACTCTAATTTTCAAAATGAATTTCCTTTTTGTGTGTACGTACCGCTCATGAAGCGGCAAGGGGTGGCCAATATTTTCCATGCTAGATATGTTATTATGAAGATGGGTGTTTATTCACTTGTCATTGCACAAGAGTGTGGCAGGTAATAGGGATGCGCAGTCCCGAAATGAAAAAAATTATATATGTTGTCGATAATAAATTACTTGGAAAGTGTTGGTATGGAGGGCACCCGTGGATATGGCTAGCCATGGATTGTGAAAGAATGGTGAAAAAAGGAATAAACTTTATTTTATGTTTGGGAACCACCTAAGATTTATCTAGCATCGAAAGTATTGGGATGCTGATACGTCTCCAATGTATCTATAATTTATGAAGTATTCATGCCAAATTTATAACAATTCTATATGTTTTTTTATGATTTGAATGGAACTAACCCGGACTGACATTCTTTTCAGCAGAACTACCGTGGTGTAGTTTTTTGTGCAGAAATGAAAGTTCTCGGAATTGGATGAAACTTTTTGATGATTTTTTTGGAAGAAAAGAAAAATACTGGAGCAAAGAACCACTGGAGGGGGACTCCTGCCCACAAGGCACTAGGGCGTGCCACCCCCCTGGCGCGCCCTGGTGCCTTGTGGGCCCCTGAGGCCCATCTTCGCGTGAAACCGACGCCAAAAAATCCTATATATTCAGAAACATCCAAAAGTTAACCTAGATCAGAAGTTCCACCGCCGCAAGCCTCTCTAGCCACGAAAAACCAATCTATACCTTGTTCCGGCACCCTGCGGGAGGGGGAAATCATCACGGAGGCCATATTCATCATCCCAGCAGCCACCATGATGAGGAGTGCGTAGTCTACCCTTGGGGCTGAGGGCTTGTACCAGTAGCTATGTGTTTAATCTCTCTCTCTCTCTCTCTCTCTCTCTCTCTCTCTCTCTCGTCTTCTTGATTTGGCACGATCTTGATGTATCGCGAGCTTTGTTAATATAGTTGGATCTCATATGGTGTTTTTCCCTCTCTATCTTGTTGTGATGAATTGAGTTTTCCCTTTGAGATTTCGTTTTTATCAGATTGAATACTTTTATGGATTTGAGAGGACTTGATGTTTGTCTTGCTATGAATACCCATGGCGACAATGGGGTATCTGTCGGTGTACTAGAGTAGGGGTACCCTAGTATCCCAAACTTGTGCATGGGCAGTCGCAGCGTCCCGCGGCAAGGCTTGCCGGGTGACCGCCGAGGTCCTCCGTGGTTCCTTTGGAGCCATTCAAGAACAAAGTATTCAAGCCAAGGAGACAAGTCCCCGGCAAGAGGAGCTTGCCGGGAAGACCAACTAAGGCCCCGGCAAGAGGAGCTTGCCGGGAAGACCAACTAAGGCCCCGGCAAGAGGAGCTTGCCGGGAAGGCTAACCAAGGCCCCGGCAAGAGGAGCTTGCCGGGAAGGGCAACCAAGGCCCGGAGAGCGACAAGCTTCCGGGCGCGACAAGATAACTACCGCGGCAAGGCGCTTGCCGCGGAAAGCAACCACTCTGTACCTGTGCTCCAGCACATCCACCAACGTGTCGCCCTGGGACTTTTCCAGGCGCATGTGGCGGGCGGCTGTGCAGCCAGGGGTACACGGTGGCGAGCGGCGATGACAAGACCACCATCGTGGCGAGCGGTGGCGTCCCTGACGGTCCCTCTCTGCACTGTTTGGGCGACACAGACGGGCATTTAATGCCTTTGTCCCCTGCCGTCAGGGTTAGGTATGATACACTGTACAAGTAGCTGTACCAACCGCAGCGTCCTTTTACATTTTTGCCCTTGCCTACATTGCCACCTGTTGGTGACCCCTTGAACATATAAAAGGAGGCCCATGCGCAACGTAGAGGGGGGTTCGAAACTCACTCACGCTCGGTCTCGTTAGCTGCTGGTGTGTACTGTAGCTCCCAGCGCTCCCGAGCAAGAAACCAATACAATCCACAAAGCAGCAGTAGGGTTTTACGCATCCGTGCGGCCCGAAGCTGGGTAAACTGCTCGTGTGCTTCGCCTCGATCTGCTCTTCGTGCGATCTCCGCCCCCCGCCGAACTGAAAGGGGCTCCGGTCCCATAGGTGTTCGTGGGATCAGTTCACCCCGACATCTTTGGCGCGCCAGGTAGGGGGCGTCGAGGTGGTGTGAATCTGATCCGGCGAGGACACGACCTAGATCTTCATCATCTTCATCGACATGCCGCCAAAGAAGAAGGCTTCGGAGGCGGCTGCTCCGTCCGCGTCGAACCCACCACCCCTGGAGCAAACGGGTGGTGGGGTAGACGCCGGTGGAAGAACGGGCGTCGACGAGGGAGCTCAAGGTGCTGCCAAGTCCAACGTCAAGGCTGCGCAGACCTCGGCGTCCGCCCATGCACCGCGCCCATCTCTAGAGGCACGGGACCAGCAGCGTCGTGGTACTCACGGTACCATATGTTCGCTAGACCCAGATCGAGCTGGTGGATCTCGGGATGCTCAAGGCCAGCATGCACGCCAACATGCTGGCACGAGCGAGGCACGGGCGGCTGGACGGGGTGCTGCTCCTTCTAACACAGTTAGAAGTCCGAGCAAATCCCGCTCCTCGCTCCATTCGCCACCGCCACCCACCACTCCAGCAGAAGCTCTGGCGAGAGCTCAACTGCTCCTGGATTACCCTCCAACGGCCGACAAGATCGACGACTGGAGGGCCACCATTCAAAGTCTCATCAGCTTCGCCAACGGCGACACTCCACGGCAGCCGAGTACATCGCAGCCGCGGCAAGACCGCTAGGCGCGAGCCGATGGCGACAAGACCGGCGGGGGTGCAACCACCGTGCACTCTCCGCCCCGAAGGCCAAAATCGCCGACTCGTCGGGTCCACCACGACAATGACTCCACTGCATCGTCAGATCCGCGAGCACGCCTCGATCAGCGCCAAGTTCTTGATGAACGACAGCAAGAGGACGCTCGTACTCGCATCGAGCGCCGAAGAGAAGCGCGGCGTCAATCAGACCTGCTCGCTGGTCCCACTGTCGACATGCATGCGCCAGGGGAACCAGGCGACTTGCCGTACGCGGTAGGTTGCCCTGCGTTTACTCGTGAGCTGCGGCAGGTCCAGTGGCCTAGCACGAAGAATTTCAAACCAGACATACCGGAGAAGTATGATGGCAAGTCGCATCCGTCGGAGTTCCTCAGCATCTACACCATCGCGGTGCAAGCTGCTGGGGGCGGGACGATAAGATCCTTGCCAACTACTTCCCGCTAGTGCTCAAGCCCAATGTCAGGTCCTGGCTCATGCACTTGCCGGACCACTCCATATCCTCCTGGGCAGACCTCTGCCATCGGTTTGTCGGCGCCTTCACAGGCGGCCACAAACCTCATGGCCAAGAGAGTGATCTTCATCTGCTCGTCCAGAAGGAAGGAGAGCCCCTGCGCAAGTACATTCAGAGATTCAGCCGTGTACAGTACAACATCCCAGATGTCCACCCTGCCGCGGTCATCAGCGTGTTCCATCAAAACGTGCGTAACCGCAGGATGCGGGAGGAGATGGCGATGTGCAAGATCAGGGACATCGGCGAGCTGTATGCCCTGGCCGATAAGTGTGCATGTGCTGAGGAAGGGAGGAAACTCCCTGGAGAGAACGTAGGAGCAGAAGGATCTGGCAGTGAGGATGCTGCCCCGGCAAAGAAAAACCGGCGGCGGAACAACAGGAAGAGGGAAGGCAAGGATGTCTTAGTCGTTGAGCAGTCCGGCAATGGAGGTGGCGCCAAGACAGCCAAAGATGGTAGCTCCGGCAAGGAAACTGTCGCATGCACCAACTGCCAGGCTGTGGCGGCCGCCGACAAGCAGGATGGCACCAACAATCAGTACTGCAAGATCCACCGCACCAAGGGCCATGATCTCCAGAACTGCAAGAAGGTCGAGAAGCTTGTCGAGCAGCAGAAGGCTGAGTACGAGCGACGCGACAAGGAGAAGGCCCAAGGGGTGATGGAGGATCCGGCAAGAAGCGTCCTAGCCGGGGAGGACGCCGCGGCAAGCCCAAGCAGCGGCAAGGAGACAGACCTCCCCGCGGTCGCGACAATGATGAAGATGACGACGACGACGAAGATATGGATGATGCAGAGACCAGTGAGCAAGAGGTCCAGAAAGCCACAGAGGTTCTGTGCGTTGACGGCGGTGCTTCTCTGCATACTTCACACCGCCAACTCAAGCAGTGGGTGCGAGAAGTCAATGCAGCCGAACCACCTGTCGAATCACGCAAGCTTCTGAAATGGTCCGGCACGCCCATCATCTTTGATATTGTGGACCACCCTGATCGCATAACTGCGGTCGGGTGCTTGCCGATGTTGGTTTCACCAACTATCCACAACCTCAAGGTCACAAAGATGCTAGTTGATGGCGGGGCCGGCTTGAACCTGATCTCCTCTGCGGTACTCCAGAAACTCCAGATCCCTGACAGCGAGCTCGAAGAGACCGGCACATTCCAAGGAATCAATCCGGGAAGGAGCAAGCCAAAGGGAAAAGTCACGTTGCCGGTAACGTTTGGCAGCGAATTGAACTTCAGGATTGAGAGGGTCACTTTTGACGTTGCTGATTTCCCATTGCCTTACAATGGGATACTCGGCCGTCCAGCACTCGCCAAGTTCATGGCAGCCTCTCACTACGCATACAACATGCTGAAGATGACAGGCCCTATAAGTGTCATTTTTGTCCCTGGCGACAAGAAGGATGCTCTTATCTGTGCCGACAAGATCTACCGGGAAGCGGCAACAGCAACAGATCGCGAGTCACTTGTCGTTGAAGCTCCCGGGGGGAAGAAGAAGACCAGGTCCGGCAAGAGCTCTGGTACCCACTCCGGCAAGCGCACCTCTTCAGAGTGCTGCGCTACCGTCGAGGACGCACCATCGAGCTCCACCGGCAAGTGCAAGAAGACAATGGCAGCTCCGCCAGAGACCAAGAAGGTGTCCGCCAAGGAGGACGGCACTGGTGGTACTTTCACTATCAGTGCCACCCTCGACCCTAAATAGGAAAGCGTGCTCGTTGCTTTCCTGCGGGCGAACGTCGACGTGTTTGCGTGGCAACCGTCCGACATCCCCGGTGTTCCAAGGAAAGTAATTGAGCACCACCTTGTCGTTTGTCCTCATGCGCGGCCCGTCAAGCAGAAGGTCAGGAAACAAGCAGTGGAGCGCCAAGAATTCATAGCAGAAGAAATCAAGAAGTTGGAAGCAGCAGGCCTCGTCAGAGGAGTGCTCCATCCTACGTGGTTGGCCAATCCTGTGGTCGTGCGCAAGGCAAACGGGAAATGGAGGCTTTGTATCGACTTTACTGATGTTAATAAAGCTTGTCCCGAAGACCCATTTCCCTTGCCGCGCATTGACCAGATTGTTGACTCCACGGCCGGATGTGACTTGCTTTCATTTCTTGATGCATACTCAGGATACCATCAGATCTTCATGGCAGAAGAGGATGAGGAGAAGACCGCATTCATCACTCCGTGTGGCACGTACTATTTCGTACGGATGCCTTTCGGTTTAAAGAATGCTGGTTCAACATTTGCAAGGGTAGTCCACGACGCTTTTGAGCCGCAAATACACAGGAATGTAGAAGCCTACATGGATGACATAGTGGTCAAGAGCAAGGACAGGGCTACTCTGATTCAAGATCTAGATGAAACCTTTGCAAATCTGCGCAAGATCAACCTCAAGCTTAACCTCGAGAAGTGCGTGTTTGGAGTCCCCTCCGGCAAGCTTCTCGGGTTCTTCGTGTCTCAGAGGGGAATTGAAGCCAATCCCGACAAGATCAAGGCCATTGAGCAGATTGAAGCACCCAAGCGCGTCAAGGATGCACGAAAACTTGCCGGTTGCGTGGCTGCTCTCAGCAGGTTTATCTCAAGGTCTGCTGAGCGTGCCCTGCCATTTTTCAAAATATTGAAAAAGGCAGGTCCAATGAAATGGACTCCGGAAGCGGAGGCTGCGCTGCAGGACTTGAAGAGATACCTGTCCTCCACTCCAACACTTGTCGCACCTAAGCCACAAGAGAAGTTGTTACTGTATCTAGCGGCAACCAATCAAGTGGTTAGTGTTGCGTTAGTGGCGGAGAGGGAGGCGGATGATGAGCCAGCAACCATGGCAAGCACATCCAACGACAAGCAGGGGGCTTCGCCGACAAGCTCTGGTCCCGACAAGGGTGGATCTGCGCAGGCACATGAGGAGATACAGAAGAAAATGGTGCAGCGCCCAGTGTACTTTGTCAGTTCCCTTCTGCAGGGGGCTAGATCAAGGTACTCTGGTGTGCAGAAATTGCTTTTCGGCCTTCTCATGGCCTCGAGAAAGCTGCGCCATTACTTCCAAGCACATGAGATCACAGTTGTCACTCGTTTTCCCCTAAAGAGGATACTGCAGAATCCAGAAGCAACAGGCAGGATTGTTGAGTGGGCACTGGTACTGTCAAGCTTTGGCCTCAAGTTTGAAAGCACTTCAACTATCCAAAGCGGAGCATTGGCAGAATTCATAGCAGAGTGGACGCCAACACCAGATGAAGAAATTCCAGAAACGAGCATCCCCGTCAAGGAAGCAAGCAAAGAGTGGCTGATGTACTTTGATGGTGCCTTCTCGCTGCAAGGCGCCAGCGCAGGCGTGCTACTTGTCGCACCCACCGGAGAGCACCTCAAGTACGTGGTCCAGATGCACTTTCCCAGGGAGCAAGCAACGAACAATACTGCAGAGTATGAAGGATTGCTTGCCGGTCTCAGGATCGCGGCGGACCTTGGGATAAAGAAGCTCATTGTCAGGGGTGACTCACAGCTTGTCGTCCGCCAAGTGAACAAGAACTATAAGAGTCCGTTGATGGAGGCCTACGTCGATGAAGTGAGAAAGCTAGAAGAGCACTTTGACGGCCTCCAGATGGAGCATGTTCCAAGAGATCAGAACGACATTGCCGATGGCCTGTCAAAGTGCGCCGCACTAAAGTTACATGTGGAACCAGGGATCTTTGTGCTCAAGATGACTCAACCATTTGTAACACCATCAACTGGACAGAGCAAGAAGAGAAAGTTGGTTTCTGGTGACTACTTTCCGGCAGAGCTCCCCGAAGCCGCCGCCAAGAAGGTCCCCAAGATCAACACCAATGATGCTGAGGAGCAGTCTGCTCCGGCGAGCCCTAGGGTTTGTTCCGTTGAAGCAGATGCTCCCGACAAGTTTTGCCCCGGCAAGCTTGCCGGGGAACGTCAAGCTCCGGCTGAGCCGCAGGTTCTCGCCGTAGAAGCGGATGTTCCCGCAGCAGCAGATGTGCCTTTAGTCCTTGTTGTCGAGCCACAAGCTCCAGCATGGGCACAGCAGATTGTCCATTTCATCCAGATAGGAGAACTTCCCGAAGAGCAAGAAGAAGCGGAAAGAGTAGCCCGGCAGTCAAGTATGTACCAGTTTGTCGACAACAAACTGTACAGAAGAAGACTCAATGGTGTGAAATTGAAGTGTATTCAACGGGAAGATGGGCAAAAGCTGTTGGCAGAGATACATGGAGGCATATGTGGTCACCACATTGGCCCGAGAGCACTTGCCGGCAAAGCTTTCTGGCAAGGTTTCTTTTGGCCAACAGCCCTGCAAGATGCAACTGCACAAGTAACCAAGTGTGAAGCATGCCAGTTCCATTCCAAACAGATACACCAGCCAGCTCAAGCTCTCCAGACGATCCCTTTATCCTGGCCATTTTCGGTCTGGGGGCTCGACATCCTCGGCCCCTTTCCCCGAGCTGTCGGGGGCTTTGAGTTCTTGTACGTTGCAATCAACAAGTTCACAAAGTGGCCGGAAGTGGAACCAATGAGGAAGGTGACAGCACAGTCAGCAGTCAACTTCTTCAGGTCGATTGTTTGCCGTTTCGAGATCCCTAACAGGATTATCACCGACAACGGTACGCAATTCACGAGTCGCACCTTCATGCAGTACGTCCAAGATCTTTGCGCCAAGGTCTGCTTCGCTTCTTTTGCTCACCCGAGAAGCAAGGGTCAAGCGGAGAGGGCAAATGCTGAAGTGCTGCGCGGGCTCAAGACCAGGACTTTCGACAGGCTGCACAAGTGCGGAAGAAACTGGATTGAGGAGCTGTCGGTGGTTCTTTGGTCGATCAGGACGACGCCAAATCGAGCCACTGGCCAGACACCTTTCGCTCTAGTCTATGGAGCAGAGGCAGTTCTCCCCACGGAACTCGTATACGGGTCACCTCGAGTGCTCGCTTATGATGAGCTTGAGCAAGAGCAGCTGCGACAAGATGATGCGCTGCTCCTTGAGGAGGGCCGTCTTCAGGCTACTGTGCGAGCTGCTCGCTACCAGCAAGCTTTGTGCCGCTACCATAGCCGCAAAGTTAATGCCAGAAGTCTCGAGGAAGGCGACCATGTTCTTCGGCGCGTTCAGTCCGCCAAGAATTCCAACAAGTTGACGCCGAAGTGGGAAGGCCCTTACCGGGTGAAACGAGTCACTAGGCCTGGCGTTGTCCGCCTTGAGACCGAAGATGGCGTTCTGGTGAGCAACTCCTGGAACATTGAGCATCTTCGTAAGTTTTACCCGTAAGGCGCGGTTGCCGGAACCTGTTCCGGCAACCACCTTTTGTACAAGTCTTGCCGTTGTTGCATGTAATCCTTTGTACAAAGCCGGGCGCAGACCCCGTGCATAAATAAAGCTCACGTGCTTCGCGCATCTTGTCAATTTCATGCTTTCTATTATTTGCATGTGTTATCTGACACTTTGTGCAGCACCTACCCCCGGTAAGCCATAACGAGCCGTAAGGCTCCATATCTTTATTTTCTCTTCTTTCTTTTCAAGGAAAGGAAGGTTGCCTCGCCCACAATTTTGCCGAGGGGAAGGAGAAGATAATGGCGTGGACCAGGCGTCGTTCAAGAAGGTTTTACCTTGCCGGGAAACAAACGAAAGAAAAGCTAAGTTGCCAAAGTTTGAGCAATCAGAATTTTAAATTTTTAAAGTTATCTTCCTTGAACGACTGTGCTTTGTATGGAAAACCTATGCGCGGAGGAACCAACCCGTAGCTAGTTGCGCCCTTACGTTGTTTCGAGTCCGCTCAACAACTTAAGTGAGCTGCGACTAGTTGCGACAAGGTTTCTTGTCGCCCGCGGCACCACCAGCAGGCTGCTGACGTTCCGCACTCAGTGCTCGCGGCTCAGGTGCCTGCGCCGGCAAGTTCCCTAAAAGCGTAGGGCAAAAACATACAAAGGGAGGAATCAAGTAGAGGAAATAACATAGCAATTACTACCCAAGATAGAGTTATATTACAGATAAACTTGTCGCAGCTCTAACAGACTGTTCTCGTAACATGACCAGCAGCGATAAAGAAGAAAACGGGCGGCCTAATCTACGCGGTCGCCCTGGACTCTCTTGATCCCGCTCACCTTGTCCACAATGGGTGCGACAAGGGCCTTGAGCGTCTCCAGATCGGCGTCCGGCGGCAAGGACCTGAGGACGTTGGTGAGGTTGAGGCCGGGGTTGCGGAAGGCCACCTTCACCAACACTTTCTGAAGAGCTCCCGCGCAGATATCGTGCGACTCGTCGGCCAGCTGCATCGGAATATCATCTCGGAGTCGCTGGAGCACCGTCGCCACGCCTTTGAAGAACAGAGTAAGCTTGGCGCTGGGTGGGAGTTTCTCGTCGGAGGGATACCCGAAATCCTCCATCCCCAGCTGCGCCAGCTCCTTGTCGATGGATGCGGCAACATCCACGAGACTCTCTGTCCAGCGCTCCACATTCTCCCTGAAGGTGCTCTGGGCGGCAACAACGCTTTCCAACAGCGCCTCGTTGGCCTTGATTTCCTTCTTCAAGTCTGCCTCCTGCTTCTTGGCGCCATCCAGCGTTTTGGCCAAGGTGCTCAGCTTCAATTCCAGATCAGTGTTGGAGTCCTTGGCGGCGCTAAGCTCCTTGATCTTCTCGGCGAGGCTACCCTGCAGCTCGCCGAAGGTGTAGGCGTCCTTCTCGCGCTCATGTTTGAGCGCGGCAAGCTCCTCGCCTCTCGCCTTGAGGTCGGCTTCCAGATGCGCCACCTTCATCTCCAGCTCCTTCTTGGCGGCCTCGGCAGCTGCGGCAGCATCCTTTGCTTCCTTGAGAGCCCCACCGAGCTTTTCCTCACGCGCGGCTAGCTCCTCCTCGTGGCTGTTGAGGCTGGCCTTCCACTGCGTCAACTCGCCATCCTGCGCCGACAGCGTTTCGGCGACAAGCCGCTGTTGTTCCTTGGCTTCTGCCTTCTCAAGGAGGAAAGCCTTCTGCGCCTCGGCGAGTTGCTCCCGCTCCTCCGTCAACGCCCGGAGAGCTTCCTGGTTCAGACTCCGAAGCTCCTTCGCGCGCTTCTCCATGTCTGCTCCCGCCTTCGCGACAAGCGCTTCCCGGGATTCCACCTTGGCTTGTCGGGCGCGGTAGAGCGACACCAGCTTCCGGAGCAGCCGCTCCTCCTCAGGCTCGCCACTGCTGCTGCTTGGCACGTCAACAAGTGTTAGCCCGGCGGAGGCGAGCACCTCTCCATCGAAGATCTCTCCCTCGACCGGCGCCCTGGAGCTTGATTCCCAGGGAAGCTTGATGAAGATGTCGTCGCCGGCCTTCAGATAGGCGCCTGGCTGGGGCTCCTTGGAGCCTGGCGCTGCGGTGGCGGCAGAGGGATCGGTGATCGGCGTAGCGCCTGGCGCTCCTGCGGCCTCAGGGTCGTCAGTACGATCGCCTGACCCCTCGCCGGCCTTTGCAGCGGCCGCCTTGGCGGCCTCTTCGGCGGCAGGATCGTCAGAACCAGTTGTTTCTTCGGTGACAACGACGTCGTCAGTGTTGCCGCGCGTGTCCTCCTCGCCGGTGGCCTCGGTCTCCATCTGCTCCGTGGCGGATGGATCTGACGGCCATAAGAGGAAGAAAAAGTCAATCAAATGTACAAAAAGAAGATCAAAAAGAAGAAGAACCCAAGGGAAGTTTTTAAGCAAGTGGATTACCTGTACCAGGATCTGCAGTTATGGTTTCCATCGCCGGAGGGTCGCTAGTGCCGTCCCTTGCCGGAGACCCATCCCTCACCGGAGACCTCTCCCTTGTCGGAGACTGCTCCCTTGCCGGAGAATTCTCCCTTGGCGGCGTAGTTGAAGCAGTTGGCACGTCTGGGGTGGCCTCCGTGCACTCCTGGTGAAGTTGCTCTACTCCTACACAAACCAACAAGTCAAACATCAGCAAAGAAAAGCACCCATGCGCACCTAACAGTGAAAAGTAAACCATATACTTACGCTGGGGGCTGCGCTGGAGGCTGCTCTGAAAAACGGTTGCCGGGTCCGGCAAGGTTGTCTCGGGCACACCCCCTGCTGTCGTGACGGGATCGTCCTCGATGTCAATCACCGGAACCTTGGCTCTCTTCGCCGCTCTCTGGGCCACAGTCCTGAAAAGGAATTAGTTCAGAGTGAAGCAAGTCAGATACAAGACACAACAACAAGAATTGAAGAATTACAAGTACATCAACGGATCTTACTCCTCTTCTTCTTCCTCGTCGGAGCTAAGCGCGGAGAAGTCAAAGCCCGGCTCACCTCCGGTGCGACGAGGCGGAGGAGTGGGTTCCCTTGGCCGCTTGGCGGGGGCAGTGGCAGCGGACTGAGATGACCCCGCCCCAGTTGCCGCAGCGGCGCGAGATGCTCCCGCGGCGCCAGTGCCTGCCACGGTGGAGCGTGTCGTGCGGCGCGACGGCTGTTGACCCGTCTGCCGCTCTGCTGCGTCCCCGGCCTTGCGGAGGCGCTTCCTAGGTGGAGCTGGAGGCTCTGCTTGCGACGAGCCGACTGGAGGTGCGAAAGAAGAGGGGTTGGTCTCCAATGAGCCGCCCGCATCCTCGGCGGGCTCATTCGACTCGACCTCGGGGCCGGCAAGCTCTTCCTCGCCGGCAGGCTCCCCTTGCCCGGCAAGGCTTGCCGCCTCTGCCACCTCTGTTGCGTCTGCTTCGTCCACGGTGAATCCAAACTCACCCGCGGCAGCAGCTGCCGCCGCCTCCTCCAGCCTGGTGAAGATGCGCTCCATCTCCTCCTCGGTGGTGTCGCGGGTGAGGCCTCTCTGTTCATCGGCGCGGACAGGCACTTCCACCAAACTGTCGAAGAACGCCCGCACGACGTCGTCTTCGGGCTCGTGCCAAGTGGGGACGATCCCGTGCGAATCGCACAACGGCATCATTGCACAGATGCGGTCACACGAAGAGTTGTTGCACAGCGGAATGACGACCCGCGGCAACCTGAACCACTCGGGATGATCAGGATCGTGCTTGAACAGCTCCTTGAGCGTCCCGTCAAGTTCTAAGACTGTGAAATTGAAGTTGAGGCCCGGGCGCAGCCTCATGATATCCGCCGCATTCTTGAATTCCCAGGCGGGTCTCCTCCTCTCCTGCAGGGGGGCGATGCGGTGGCGAAGGAAATCTACGCCAACGGCGCCCACAGTGAGCCCGGCAAGCCTGAGGCGTTGGATCCGGGCGACGACAATCTTCAGTCTAGCGTCTTTCGGGGCCACGTCACTCCAGTCATTGCCGCGCACTACCGGGGCTTGGCGCAGGGCGGTGAAAGGCTGCGGGTTCTCCTCGACAACCCAGCACCATTCTGCTCTCCACTCATCCCATTTGCTGCGGAACTCCCCCTCCAGATAGGATTCCTTCTTGCCGGCTCTCGAGATCCAGGCGACTCCGCCGGATAGAGGCTCTCCTCTCTCGGCTCGAGGCATAAAGAAGTGGCGGAAGAGAGCTACGTTTGGGTGGACTCCGACAAAGTTTTCGCAGAGATGTGCGAAAACTGCCATGGTCAGAATGGCATTGGGGGTGAAGTCAAGGAGGTGGAACCCGTAGGTGTTCATGATGTCACAGAAAAATTCAGAAAAAGGCGGGCAGAGCCCGCAGTAGAAGAACAGCGCGAAGAAGGGGTACCCAGTTGGAGCCAGTTGCCGAGCGGCGGCTGGGAGTACCCTCGTGCGCGGATGCGCGCGCGTCTCCGTCGACCAGAAGAGGTAGTAGAACTCCCTCAGCTCCTCCGCGGCGAGCTGGGGAGGGAAGATTGCCCGCTCCTTTCGCACCGCAGCGAGCCGCTGCGCCTCGGCCGACCCCACGCCCTTCCCCTTGTCAGTCTTCGGAGCCATGGCGGAAGTGGTGGGGGGAGATCGGCGGCGTCGGTGGTGCTGGTGGCGATGGGGGGCGGAGCGCTGCTCTCTTTCGGTTCTGAGAAGAAAGGGAGCGGTGGAGGCTTTTTGATTGGAGTAGCAACAGGCGAGGTGGGCAAACTGCCCCTGTTTCCTCTGCTTATAAAGAGGGAAGTGGGCGGACGTTCTGCATTTCCGATTAAAGAAACCACCCACAATCTCCCCCACAATGCCGCACTTAACGCGTGGCGTTCGGGGAGGGCGCGGTGGATACGGAGTAAGATACGGCGTGACCCGGGCCGCGCGTGCCCGTGCACTATTTTGGGCCTGGCCCAACAGCGCTCGGCACCGTGTGTGGCCCAGGCCCGGGGGCTCCTGTCGGTGTACTAGAGTAGGGGTACCCTAGTATCCTGAACTTGTGCACGGGCAGTCGCAGCGTCCCGCGGCAAGGCTTGCCGGGTGACCGCCGAGGTCCTCCGTGGTTCCTTTGGAGCCATTCAAGAACAAAGTATTCAAGCCAAGGAGACAAGGCCCCGGCAAGAGGAGCTTGCCGGGAAGACCAACTAAGGCCCCGGCAAGAGGAGCTTGCCGGGAAGGCTAACCAAGGCCCCGGCAAGAGGAGCTTACCAGGAAGGGCAACCAAGGCCCGGAGAGCGACAAGCTTCCGGGCGCGACAAGATAACTACCGCGGCAAGGCGCTTGCCGCGGCAAGCAACCACTCTGTACCTGCACTCCAGCACATCCACCAACGTGTCGCCCTGGGACTTTTCCAGGCGCACGTGGCGGGCGGCTGTGCAGCCAGGGGTACACGGTGGCGAGCGGCGATGACAAGACCACCATCGTGGCGAGCGGTGGCGTCCCTGACGGTCCCTCTCTGCACTGTTTGGGCGACACAGACGGGCATTTAATGCCTTTGTCCCCTGCCGTCAGGGTTAGGTATGATACACTGTACAAGTAGCTGTACCAACCGCAGCGTCCTTTTACATTTTTGCCCTTGCCTACATTGCCACCTGTTGGTGACCCCTTGAACATATAAAAGGAGGCCCATGCGCAATGTAGAGGGGGGTTCGAAACTCACTCACGCTCGGTCTCGTTAGCTGCTGGTGTGTACTGTAGCTCCCAGCGCTCCCGAGCAAGAAACCAATACAATCCACAAAGCAGCAGTAGGGTTTTACGCATCCATGCGGCCCAAAGCTGGGTAAACTACTCGTGTGCTTCGCCTCGATCTGCTCTTCGTGCGATCTCCGCCCCCCGCCGAACCGAAAGGGGCTCCGGTCCCATAGGTGTTCGTGGGATTAGTTCACCCCGACAGTATCATATTGATTCACTTGATATATGTTTTGGCACCTAACTCACGGATTCCCGAGGTGACATTGGGGTAATCTATGCATAGGGGTTGATGCATGTTTTCGCCCTTGTTTCTCCGGTAGAAATCTTGGGGCACTCTTTGAGGTTCTTTGTGTTGGACTGAGTATTATGAATCTGAAATTGTTCGATGCATGTCGTATAATCAATTCATGGATACTCATGGTGACATTGGAGTATCTAGGTGATATTAGAGTTGGTTGATGTGTATCATATGGTGTCATTTTAGTATGAACTCTTAGATAGACCAATAAGAAAGGATAACTTGGTGTTATTTTAGTATGAACTCTTGGATAGATCGACCGAAAAGGATAACTTTGAGGTGGTTTCGTACCCTACAAACAATTCCTTCTTATGTTCTCTTCTAGATAGGAACTTTGGAGTGATTCTTCATCGCATATTGAGGGATGGTTATATGATCCAATTATATTAGCATTATTGAGAGATTGCACTAGTGAAAGTACGGAGCCTAGGCCTCATTTTCAAGCATTGCAATACCGTTTGTGCTCATTTTTGTTACTTGCTACCTTGCTGGTTTTTATTGGTCCTATTGCAAAAATCAATATCTACTATCGTACTACACTTGTATCACCATCTCTTCGCCGAACTAGTGCACCCATACAATTTACCATTGTATTTGGTGTGTTGGGGACACAAGAGACTCTTTGTTATTTGGTTGCAGGGTTGTTTGAGAGAGACCATCTTCCTCCTACTCCTCCCATAGATTGATAAACCTTAGGTCATCCACTTGAGGGAAATTTGGTATTGTTCTACAAAACTCTGCACTTGGAGGCCCAACACGAGTCTACAAGAACAAGTTGTGTAGTAGACATCAGCCCATCACCCTAAGCACTCATCCATGTTGTGTGACTCGATGGGGCCCAGGCGCGCCTCTGTATACACAAGCATGCATAAGCATCCCACCCCAACAATCAGCCCGCGTCTCTGAACTGTGACATCTGGAAAACTTTCGGAAGGAACGTATGACGCCGAGGGTCCCATATACCATTATCATGCGCAGTGGTTAGTGCATATATGCCAATGGCAGTCTTAGGTCAAATACCCAATCCGTTAGTGTACTATTAACATCTCGCGAAGACGACCAGGGTTGTCGCTTCAACTTGGTAACTCGCGGACCACGATCAGGGACCAGGCCCACCTCTCTCCTAGGTGGTCTCCACCTGCCCTGTCGCTCCAGCACATTATCTCTCACGAGTACCCTTGGGGTCGACATGCCTTTAACATTTTAACAATCAGGGTTCAGGTCCATACCATCAAGGTGAAACCGGAGGAATCACCCTTGATAGGTTTACCTTGATATACTGCACGGCAGAGTCATCGCCGAAAGTGAAATACGAGGAATCACCCTCAATAGATCACACTAGATGTGCTACACTGCAGAATGGTCATCGAGAGCGAAATACAAGGAATCACCCTCGGTAGATCACACTTGGTACGACTCATTACAGTTATACAATTATAAGGGCCTTTAGGTTGTTCTAGTCTCGGTACAGTGATCTATCGAAAGATCAACCAAGATGGTATGGCATGGCAACACGGACAAGGGAGTAGGGCCACTGATGGTGCACTAACTTACCTATTCTAAGTAGATAGGATAACATATAAAGTATCAATAGCAGGTTATCAAAAACAGGCTATGCATCAGAATAGGAGTTACCGGAACAACAAAGGTAGCAAAATCTAATGCAAGAATAAGATAGAAATAATGGGCGATATCTGGATGATCAAGGGGGTTTTGCTTGCGTGGAAGCTCTGCTGAGAGGATCTGGTCATCGGGAGTGTAATCGTACTCAACAGCGTTAGCGGTCTCGGGGTCTACCGAAGAAGAAAAGGGGAAAGAAACAATAAATATAAAGCATACAAATGCAACACAATGCATGAAATGGCACTATGCTATAGTAGGGGTGCTCTAATGCATTACTAAGTATTTTATATGGGTCGGGAAAATATCCGAGAATATTTTCCTGGTTCCAGGCAATTTCTTCGGTATTGATCTAGAGGGGAAGGTTCTATGTTTGTTATGTTAGAGGCATGTAGCAGGTATGTGGATGACATATTCAGATTCGTCATATTTTTTTTGATCGTTTGCATATATAAATTATTGTCATCCGACTTACGATTCATTTTCTATGATTTTTCAAAGTTTAAATCATTTTTCTGAATTACTGGATTTATTTTATTTTGATTTTTTAAATGGACAAATGCTAGACACATGCAGAAGTGTACCCAGGTAGTGGTTGCGTGAGGCTCATAGTGGGGTCCAGTCAGCAGTTGACCAGTCCAGGTTGACTGGTCAATAGGGTCAAAAGGGGCCCACCTGCCATTGTCACATGGATTTAATAGAATCTTTAACTTGGTCCAAAAAGTGGTGGGGCGCCACTGTAAGTAACCCAGGTTGAAACAAGTGGATTGTTAGACTTAATTAAATGGTGGGGCCCTATAGTCAGTGAGGGTTAGTGGGAGTAATTAGATTAATACCTAATCTAATCTTGGCAGGGTGCTACTTCTTGAGCTGTGTTGATTTTTCCCTTGAAGGGGAAAGGGTGATGCAGCAAAGTAGAGATAAGTATTTCCGTCGGTTAAGACCAAGGTATCAACACTACAAAAAAATACACTTCCGTGATAATACGTGTTTGTCACAGTAGGTCATGTTTTCTGTCATGCATGTACATCCATGACGATTTTATGACAGAATCAAGATAGTCATATCTGTGTTATCGTAGAAGTGTTCCATGACATTACCAAAATTATAATCACAGAAGTGTCCACTTCCATGACGATAAATCACGCGTCATAGAAGTGCTTTCGTCAAGGGAGATCGACACGTGGCTTCGACCGTAACGGGTCGTTGTTAAGCTATCGGGTCTGGTTTTGGATCCAATAACCCGTTAACAGCCCAGACCGATGGGGATTTTCCACATGTAAAATTCTCGCTGGCCGGAGGAAACACGCGTTTGCTCCTCGGTGGGCCAGATGTCGTCCATCCATTGGAGGAGACATGCCTATGATACGTCAACATGTGGCAGGGCCCAATAGAGGCCCATATAGGTTAAAAAGGCCGACCCAGTCAAAGGCCCGTAGTACTTACTCAGGTACTAGTGGGCCAGCCCAATAATGGCATGTTTAATAAAGGCCCATTTATGGCCCGAAGCCAGATCTGGCCCGTTAATTGTTCAACGAATATTTGGGCCCAATTATGGCCTAGTGACTTTTGGCCCATTAGAGGCTCGATGTAGACATGGGCCCATTTCAGCCTGGTGTGTCTTTCAGCCTGGGAATGGCCTGTGTTGCCCATGGGCCATATATGGTCCGACATGACATCCGGCCCACTAATGGCCCGTGATAAAGGTGGCAACAGTTCAGCCCAACGTGGCTTTGGGCCTGTTAAAGCCATGTCGTATAATCCGGCCTGTTGATGCCTGTACTAAACTTTAGGCCTCTTAAAGGCCCATGATATCAGTGGGCCAACTAAGGCCCGAGATATGTTTCGGCCTGCCCGTCATATAACAGGGCCAAATAAGGCCCGGTCTACCTTTCAGCCTGATGAAGGCCCGTCGACGACTAGTGAAAATTGAGGCCCAACATGAATTTCGGCCTGCTAAAGGCCCATGGTTTCTTTTGGGACGCAGAATACTCAGCCTGTTATGGCCCAACGCTACATGGGCCAAACTAAGCGTTGGGTCCACCAAGGTATCAATCCAGTAGGAGGCACAAGCAAGTCTCCAATATATGCACCTGCACAAACTAACAAACACTTGCACACAACGCGAAAAAGGGGTTGCCTATCCCTTCACGGTCACGAACAAGAGTGAGATCTAATAGAGATAGGTATAAAAGATAAATAAAAGAGCAAACTAAAGTAAATATAAATAAATTCCGGCAAGGTAGTTTTGGGTTTTTTGGTTTATAGATCTTAAAATATATGATGGAAAATAGACCCAGGGGCCATAGGTTTCACTAGAGGCTTCTCTCCTGAATAAAGCATACGGTGGGTAAAAAAATTACTATTGAGCAATTGATAGAAAAGTGCATAATTATGACGGTATCTAAGGCAATGATCATGAATATGGGCATCATGTCTGTGACAAGTAGACCGACTCCTGCCTGCATCTACTACTATTACTCCACACCTCGACCACTATCCAGCATGCATCTAGAGTATTAAGTTCATAAGAACGGAGTAACGCCTTAAGCAAGATGACATGATGTAGAGGGATAAAATCAAGCAATATGGTATAAACCCCATATTTTTATCCTTAATGGCAACAATACAATACGTGCCTCGCTACCCCTTCCGTCACTGGGTGAGGACACCGCAAGATTGAACCCAAAACTAAGCAGCTCTCCCATTGCAAGAAAAACCAATCTAGTTGGCCAAACCAAACCGATAGTTCGAAGAGAAATACAAAGATATCTTAATCATGCATAAAAGAGTTAGGAGAAGACTCAAATAATATTCATAGATAATCTGATCATAAATTCACAGTTCATCGGATCTCAACAAACGCACCGCAAAAGAAGATTACATCGAGTAGAAGTCCATGAATATCGAGGAGAAAATTGTATTGAAGATCAAAATGAGAGAAGAAGCCATCTAGCTACTAACTATGGACCCTGAGGTCCGTGGTAAACTACTCACGCATATTCGGAAGGGCATCAAGGTTGATGTAGAGGCCCTCTGTGATTGAATCCCCCTCCGACGGAGTGCCAGAAATGGCCCCAAGATGGGATCTCACGGGAACAGAAGCTTGTGGCGGCGAAAAAGTATTTCTGGTTTGCCCTCTGGTATAGGGGGATATTTGAGGATTTATAGTACAGAAATTAGGTCAAGACGGTCCACGTGGGGCCCACAAGCCAGGTGTGCCCCCACGGCTTCAGGCCGACTCATGAGTCTTCTGGCCTCCTCTCCAAGTCTCGTGGGTTTGTTCTAGTCCAAGAAAAATCACTGTAAAGTTTTATTTCATTTGGACTCCGTTTGATATTCCTTTTCTGAAAAAGTAAAAAACAAGGAAAAAACAGAAATTGGCACTGGGCTCTAGGTTAATAGGTTAGTCCCAAAAATAATATAAAATAACATATTAATGCATATAAAACATCCAAAACAGATAATATAATAGCATGGAACAATCAAAAAATTTAGATACGTTGGAGACGTATCAAGCATCTCCAAGCTTAATTCCTGCTCGTCCTCAAGTAGGTAAATGATAAAACATAATTTTTATGTGGAATGCTACCTAACATATTTATCAATGCAATTTTCATTATTGTGGCAAGAATATTCAGATCCATAAGTTTCAAAACAAAAGTTTAATATTGACATAAAAACAATAATACTTCAAGCATACTAATAAAGCAATCATGTGTTCTCAAAATAACATGGCCAAAGAAACTTATCCCTACAAAATCATGTAGTCTGTCTATGCTACATCTTCATCACACAAAGTATTTCATCATGCACAACCCCGATGACAAGCCAAGCAATTGCTTCATACTTTTAGTGTTCTCAAACTTTTTCAACTTTCATGCAATACATTAGCATGAGCCATGGATATAGCACTATAGGTGGAATAGAATATGGTGGTTGTGGAGAAAACAAAAGGAAGGAGAAAGTCTCACATCAACTAGGCAAATTAATGGGATATGAAGATGCCCATCAATTGATATCGATGCAAGTGAGTAGGGATTGCCATGCAACGGATGCACTGGAGATATAAGTGTATGAAAGTTAAAAAAGAAACTAAGTGGGTGTGCATCCAACTTGCTTGCTCATGAAGACCTAGGGCAATTTGAGGAAGCCCATCATTGGAGTATACAAGCCAAGTTCTATAATGAAAAATTCCCACTAGTATATGAAAGTGATAAAATAAGAGACTCTCTATCATGAAGAACATGGTGCTATTTCAAAGCACAAGTGTGGAAAAGGATAATAACATTGTCCCATCTCTCTTTTTCTCACATTTTTTATGTTTGGGCTTCTTTGTCCTCACTTTTTTATTTGGGCTTCTTTGGCCTCTTTTATGTTCTTAAAGTCCGGAGACTCATCCCAACTTGTTAGGGAATCATAGCTTACATCATCCTCTCCTCACATGGGACAATGCTCTAATAATGATGATCATCACACTTTTATTTACTTACAACTCAAGAATTACATATCGATACTAGAACAAAGATATGACTCTATATGAATGCCTCATGCACATGAGAACAATATGACAATGATGGTATGTGTCATAATAAGCGGAACGGTGGAAGTTGCATGGCAATATATCTTGGAATGGCTATAAAAATGTCATAATAGGTAGGTATGGTGGTTATTTTGAGGAATTGTATATGGTGGGTTTAATGCACCGGTGAAAGTGGCGCGGTACTAGAGAGGCTAGCAATGGTGGAAGGGTGAGAATGCGTATAATCCATGGACTCAACATTAGTCATAAAGAACTCACATACTTATGGCAAAAGTTTATTAGCCATCAAAATAAAGTACTAATACGCATGCTCCTAGGGGGATAGATTGGTAGGAAAAGACCATCGCTCGTCCCCGACCGCCACTGGTTCCTTAGTTGTTCTCACTTTTCCCCATTCGTGAAATTTGGGTCCTTTTTGAGCAATTTTTTGGGGGCAAAAGTGAGGAAAACATGAAAGCAGAAAACCCGACACATGGGGAAAAGTGAGGAAAAAGTTAACGAATGGGGAAAAGTGAGCACAACTAAGGAACCAGGGGCGTAGAATTAATAATCCCAAAAAAAATCATGCTCCGGCTTCATCACATAACGGTTCACCATACATGCATGCTACGTGATCACAAATTTTAACAGAAGTATTTCTACCAATCCAAAATTAATCACTAGCATGACTCTAATATCACCATCTTTATATCTCAAAACAAATGCAAGGAATCAAACTTCTCATATATTCAATGCTCTTTATATGAAAGTTTTTATTATATCCCTCTTGGATGCCCATCATATTAGGACTAAATTCATAACCTAAGCGAATTACCATGTTGTTTAAGACTCTCAAAATAATATAAGTGAAGCATGAGAGTTCAACAATTTCTATTAAATAAAACCACTGTTGTGCTCTAAAAAGATATAAGTGAAGCACTAGAGCAAACTGCCTAGCTCAAAAGATATAAGTGAAGCACATAGAGTATTCTAATAAATTCATGATTAAAGCATGTCCTCTAAAAAGGTCTGTACATCACGGATGATTGTGGAAAACTAAAAAGCAAAGACTCATATCATACAAGACGCTCCAAGCAAAACACATATCATGTGGTGAATAAAAATATAGCCTCAAGTAAATGTACCGATGGATTGAAGACGAAAGAGGGGATGCCATCCGGGGCATCCCAAAGCTTAGGTGCTTGGTTGTCCTTGAATATTACCTTGGGGTGCCTTTGGCATCCCCAAGCTTAGGATCGTGCCACTCCTTATTCCTTAGTCCATCAAATTTTACCCAAAACTTGAAAACTTCACAACACAAAATTCAACAGAAAACTCGCAAGATCCATTAGTATAATAAAATAAATCACCACTTTAGGTATAGTTGTGAACTCATTCTAATTTATATCTGTGTTATATCTATTGTATTCCAACTTCTCCATGATTCATACCCCTCGATACTACCCATAGATTCATCAAAATAAGCAAACAACGCATAGAAAACAGAATCTTCCAAAAACAGAATAGTTTGTAGTAATCAGGAAACTTCATATACTTTTGTAACTACAAAAATTCTAAGAAATTAGGAAGACCTAGGCAATTTGTATATCAATATTGTGTAAAAAAATTCAGAATTTTATCACTGTTCTATGATTTTTAACAATTTTGTTATTGGACGCAAAAGTTTTTGTTTTTCAACAAGATCAAATCAACTATCACCATAGACCAACCCAAAGGTATTACTTGGGTTAAACACTAACTAAAACACCAAAACACAATTAATATAGAGGTAATAATGTATATACTCATAAAAACATAAAAGAAAATTATTGGGTTGTCTCCCAACAAGTGCTTTTCTTTGAAGCCTTTTAGCTAGGCGTTGATAATTTCAATGATGCTCACATGAAAGATAACAATTGAAACACGAAGAGAGCATCATGTAGCATGTGAAAAACAAGTTTAAGTCTAACATACTTCCTATGCATATGTATTTTATAAGCAAACAAATTATAAAGACAAGCAAAAACTATCATATGCAAGGAAGACGAAAGAAACAATAGCAATCTCAACATAACGAAAGGTAATTTAGTAACATGAAAATTTCTACAACCATATTTTCCTCTATCATAATAATTACATGTAGGATCATAATCAAATTCAACAATATAACTATCATATAAAATTTTCTCTTCATGATCCACATGCATGCAAAGTTGACACTCTTCCAAAATAGTGGGATTATCTTCAAATAAAGTCATGACCTCTCCAAACCCACTTTTATCAAAAATTTCATGATATTGATCATTCTCCACAGTAGTTGTATCATTATTACCTACAGTTAAAACTCTTCCAAACCAACTTTCAATTTTATTGCAAACACTATTATCAATATAAAATTCATCATGAGGCTTAAATAAATGTTCAAAATCATAAAAAGCATTGTCACCCCAATCATGATCATTGCGATAAGTAGTGGACGTAGCAAAATTAGCATCCCCAAGCTTAGGGTTTTGATATTATTAGCACACTTTACATTAATAGAATTTATAATAAGATCAATGCAATCTTGCTTTTTATTCAAGGATCTATTGTGAATCACTTCATAAAGCACTTCATCACAATTTTTAGATTCACGAATTTCAAGCAAAACTTCATAAATATAATCTAATGCACTCAACTCACTAGCAATTGGTTCATCATGGTTGGATTTTTAAAAAGATTAGCAAGTGGATGAGCATCCATGAACTTTTTGCTTTCTGATTTGGCATAAATACACAATTATGCCAAGCAAACTAGCAAACAAACCAAGTGATGGAAATATGCCCTAGAGGCAATAATAAAATGGTTATTATTATATTTCCTTAATCATGATAAAGGTTTATTCTTCATGCTAGAATTGTATTGACCGGAAACTTAAATACATGTGTGGATATATAAACAAATACCATGTCCCTAGTGAGCCTCTACTAGACTAGCTCGTTGATCAAAGATGGTTAAGGTATCCTAATCATAGACATGAGTTGTCATTTGATAACGGGATCACATCATTAGGACAATGATGTGATGGACAAGACCCATCCGTTAGCTTAGCATATTGATCGTTCAGTTTGTTGTTATTGCTTTCTTCATGTCAAATACATATTCCTTCGACTGAGATTATGCAACTCCCGGATACCGGAGGAATACCTTCTGTGCTATCAAACGTCACAACGTAACTCGATGATCAGAAAGGTTCTCTACAGGTATCTCCGAATGAAAGCACAAGTGCTCCCTGGGTGATTTTGGTAATTAATGTCAACATATCTCTTGTTGGACTAACATTTTCATGTAGTGTATTTCAGAAAGTTCAACAAAGGCATGGCATGGACAAGAGGATGTGGAACCCCTTCAAGATGCTAAGGACAAAGATTGGCAAAAGCTCAAGACTCTTCATTTCTATTTTTAGTGATCCAAGATCACGAGTCCATAGGAAAAGCCAATACTATTAAAAGGGGATGAGGTGTTGCTTAATGGTCTACTTGCTCAAAATGCTTAGTAATGTGCTCCAAAGCCCTCAACCACTTTCTCAATTTCCAAATATGTCCAAAACCCAAAGTCAAACTCGGCCCCACCTATTTGATCCATCCGGCGCCACCGAGTTCCTTGACATAGCCACTGCCAGAAACCCTAATCAGTTCGGTCTCACCGATAGGGATCTCGGTCTCACTGAGATGGACTTGCAAACTATTTGTTGCGTGCTGCAATTATTTCGGTCTCACCGAAACAAGCAATCGGTCCCATCAAGTTGCCTGACCAACTCTCTGTTTGCTCATTGCTGAAATCGGTCCCACCGAGCTCATGCAATCGGTCAAACCGAGATGAGGTTTTGCCCTAACCCTAGCGCATCGGTCCCACCGAGTTGATCATGTCGGTCCCACCGAGAATCCTAACGTTCACATTTTGAACTGAATCGGTCTCACCGAGTTCACCTATTCGGTCTGACTGAGTTGGGTCAAATGTGTGTAACGGTTAGATTTTGTGTGGGGGCTATATATACCCCTCCACCCCCTTCTCTATTCAAGAGATAGCGGTAAGACCATGCCTACACTTCCACTACTCATTTTCTGAGAGAGAACCACCTACTCATGTGTTGAGACCAAGACATTCCAATCCAACCACAAGAATCTTGATCTCTAGCCTTCCCCAAGTTGCTTTCCACTCAACACCATAGCCAAATCTGTGAGAGAGAGTTGAGTGTTGGGGAGACTATCATTTGAAGCACAAGAGCAAGGAGTTCATCATCAACACACCATCTATTACCTTTTGGAGAGTGGTGTCTCCTAGATTGGTTAGGTGTCACTTGGGAGCCTCCGACAAGATTTTGGAATTGAACCAAGGAGTTTGTAAGGGCAAGGAGATCGCCTACTTCGTGTAGATCTACCCAAGTGAGGCATGTCCTTCATGGGCGATGGCCATGGTGGAATAGACAAGGTTTCTTCTTCGTGAACCCTTCATGGGTGGATCCCTTCGAGGACTCGCGCAACCGTTACCCTTCGTAGGTTGAAGTCTCCACTAATGTGGACGTACGGTAGCACCACCTATCGGAACCACGCCAAAAATCTCCATGTCTCCAATTGCGTTTACACACTCCCACTAGTAGAAAAGGGGGCAATGGTCCAGCCCGGGTCAGCCCATTAGTCCCGGTTCAGTCTAGAACTGGGACTAATGGGGGCATTTATCCCAGTTCGTGCGGCTAAGGCATTAGTCCCGGTTCACCTGGGCCCTTTAGTCCCGGTTCGTGCCACGAACCGGGACTAAAGGGTGCGATGACCTTTAGTCCCGGTTCGTGCCTCAAACCGGGACTAACGATTAGACCTTTAGTCCCGGTTTGAGGCACGAACCGGGTCTAATGTGGTTGAGACCTTTAGTCCCGGTTCGTGCCACGAACCGGTATTAAAGGTCCCATTTTCAAACTCTCCACACCCCCCCCTGTGGATCGCCTTTTCAGTTTTAAAAAAATAAAAGAAAATGATGGAAATGTCAAAAAAAATAAAAGAAAATAGGTTTCCCATGTGATATGTGGTCTAGTTGTTGGGAAAATTTGCAAATGTGAATTTTGACATTATTTGCAAAATCTCTCTGAAATTTGTAAAAATGGGCATAACTTTTGCATACTAACTCGGATGAAAAAGTTTTTTATATGGAAAATCATCTACTCAAAAACTTACATCCAAATTTAACTGGGGGAACCCCGTTAAACATTTTCAAAATCCCCAAAAACCTAACAGAAAAAAAGTTACGGGGCTTTCAAGATCTAGAGTGGAAAAAATCAAAAAAAAAATCAAACAATGGGCAAACTGTGGTCAAACAATGGTCAAACTAATTATTCTAGAATATTAGTGTTACTAAATAATTATTTCAATTATTTCAATTTTGGTCAAACTATGGTCAAACTGTGGTCAAACTGTGGTCAAACAATGGTCAAACTAATTATTCTAGAAATATTAGTGTTAATAAATAATTATTGTTTTTTAAAACAATAGTTTCAAACTCAAACAGTGAAATGTGTCACTTCATGCTCAAGCAAAATTCCTGAAGGTTAATAGAATTGACATCTTACTATTGTCAGGAAAACAACAAGTGCAGACTTGGGGCGAGGGAGAATAGAACCCGGAAGTTAAGCGTGCTCAGGCTGGGGGAGTGGGAGGACGGGTGACCATTCGGGAAGTTAGATGATTTGGAATGATGAGGGGTGATTAGAGGATAAATTGAGAAATGGTGAGGGGTGGTGATTACAGACTAGAGGTTGAGATAATTCAGAAATTTGAAAATAAAAAAAATTCAAAAAAAATTCAAAAAAGTTTTCAAAAAAAATCATAAAATTTCCTTTAGTCCCGGTTGGTAACACCAACCGGGACTAAAGGTGGAGCTCCACGTGGCCGCGCCCTTTAGTCCCGGTTCTGGATTGAACCGGGACTAAAGGGGAGAGGCATTAGTACCGACCCTTTAGTCCCGGTTCGGAAACCGGGACTAAAGGGCCTTACAAACCGGGACAATAGCCCCTTTTTCTACTAGTGTCCAATCCCATCCCTTTACTTTCTTGCAACTTGCATGCTTTATTTTCCGTTGCTCATATACTCTTGCCATGCTTGCTTGAAATGTATTGTAAATTCTTAAACTTGTGCTAAAACTCCACCTCAACATGAAGAATTTAAAAATTGCTACTTTTGCTTGTTGAGGGTCTAATCACCCCCCTCTAGACACCTCTTCTCGATCCTTTCAATTGGTATTAGAGCTTTGGTCTCCATTGCTTTGGTTTAATCACCATTAGAGGAAGATGGATGAGTCTACGATTAGGAGTTTTAGATGTAGAGTGCCTATGCTTGATGGAGAGTTCTATAATGCTTGGAAAAATGAGATGCTTGAGGTTTTCAATGAATATCACTTGAACAAGTATATTACTACCCCTTGTGCGCCTCCTATTGATCCCTTGCATCCTACCCCCGATGAGTCTCTTGACATGATCCGCAATCTTAGAACTATTAATCTTATCATTAGAGGATTGCCTAGAATTTGATTGTTTGCTTGCCTACTCTTGAATGTGCTTACACCATATGGGGACTTCTTGGGGAACGTTTTCCAAACTATTCCTTGAAAAATCTAGATGAGATTCTTCAAAAGTCCATAGCTTTTCATCAAATGAAACTTAGTGACCCTAAATTTTATGATTGTCTATTTGAGCTTTGTGACCTTATGCGTGCCAAAGGAGATGTTGGAGTCATTAGTAGCATCATCTCTCAAGTCATTAGAATTCATAAAAATGAACATTGTCATGACCATACAGCTAATGAATCACTCTCTAGGTGATGATCAATCATAAGATGATGTTGAACATGGATACTATGATGAGGATGATGATAGTGACTTTGATCTCGATGGGTCTATGAGACACTTTGGTATTATGGCTAACCTTTGCGTCTATATGGCTGGAGGAAAGGAATGGGTTCTTGATAGTGGATGTACCGATCACATGACCTGTGACGCCCGGATAATCAAGCTACAGTAACCTCTGCTAATAATGCCACGTCACCTCGAATTACGGTTGCTAATCTCGCGTTAGTTCAAAACCGATTCAAATTCAAATTTAATTCAAAGCAAACATCAAAAGTTTTCAAACTTTAAAACTAAAATGTTAAGGTTGTAGAAAACAAATCATAAATAATATTGATGCAGAAACCACATTTTTGTAAAGTGTTTAGATGCACTAAGGTAGTTAAAACAACAACAACAAGACATTTAATTTAATACCTTTTTAAATAAATAAAATATTAAACTATTTTATTTAGCTGTCCAAATTAATGTGGCAGTGTTGTAATTCTAAATACTAATTTCGGTGTTGAAATTATATTTTACAAAAACTAAAATTAATTAATTATTAA
Organism: Aegilops umbellulata; assembly: GCA_032464435.1. Classification (NCBI taxonomy): domain Eukaryota; kingdom Viridiplantae; phylum Streptophyta; class Magnoliopsida; order Poales; family Poaceae; genus Aegilops; species Aegilops umbellulata. The sequence goes on along the minus strand of CP136056.1, from coordinate 325,804,317 downwards.
AAGAAACAGAAAAGAAGCTAAAACAAAAAAAACAAAAGACAAAAAAAATAAAAAATAGAAGGGAAACCCCCTGGGCTTCGGCCCAGCTGACCACAGGCCCAACTGGGCCGCCACCAGGCCCAGCCAGCCACTCTCCCACTCCCTCTTATCCACTCCCCCACCCCCGGAAACCCTAACCCCCGATCCCCCCCACTCTCCCTCTCCCCCCACTCTTCCTCTCCTCCCGATCCAATCGGGATCGGGGCGCACCACACCGGCGCCACCACGCCCCCGTCGCCACCGCACCGGCGCCCCTCGCCGGACCGCTCCGCCATCGTCCCCCTCCCCACCGTCGCCGCCTCGCCTCCTCGTCCACACCCCGAGCGCCGTCATCGGGCGCCGCCCCGACGCCGCGCCCCGACGCCCCTGGACCTCGCCGGCCGGCCTCCTCCCGCTCCGCCGCTCGTCCCCGTCTCCGACCACCACCCCGAGCACCGCTACCCCGTTCCCTACTCCCCGCTGTGAGCACGCGCCCCTCTCCTCCTCCTCACTCCCTCGCGTCACGCGCGCGTGCGCCGGCGCGCGCCACGGCGCCCCGCGTGCCTCCCCGCTCATGGCTCCTGCCGAGCCGCCCCGACCTCGCCCCTCCGCGCCCCGCCTCGCCGTATAGCCACGCCGCGGCCTGGCCGAGTGCCCCAGCGCCCCGGCTCCCCTTGTCCCGCTGCTGCGTCGCCCCCCCACGCCAGGCCGCACCTTCCCTGGCCAACGCCGTGGCCACCGCCCCCCCTTGATCCGGCGTCGCGCCGGATCTGGCCGCCCCTGGGCGTGCGCCCGTCCGGGCTGGGCGCCAGCGCCCGTGCACCCGCACGCTCGATAGCCCGGCGCCCGCTAGCCCCCCCGGGGCCAATGACAAGTGGGCCCCTAGCCCACAGAACGTTTAAAAAAAAGGAATTAAAATAATAATAATCATAATAAAATTAATTAATTAAATAATAATAATAAAATTAATTAATTAATCAAGTAATTAATTAAGTTAATTAATTGTAATTATTTTAATCTAATTAATTTATTAGTATAATCAAACAATAATTAGTTAGCTAAACCCTGATTAGCCTAATTAGTGGATGACAGGTGGGTCCCACTGGACCCACACGTCAGTTTGACTAGTCAACACCTCTGTTGACTGCTGACGTCATGATGACGTCAGCAAGCACTGTTTTGGATAATGTTGGATTTAATAATTAATTAAATTTCAGAAATTAATAAAATCTTTAGAAAATCATATCTTTTAATCCGTAACTCAGATTAAAATATTTTCAACATGAAAGTTGCTTAGAACGACGAGACGCTTCAGGATACGCAACCCGTTCGTCCGCCACACACCCCTAACCTATCGAACTCGCAACTTTCCCCCTCCGGCTCCTTTGCCCGAAAACGCGAAACACCGGGGATATTTTCTCGGATGTTTCCCCCCTTCACCGGTATCGTCCCATACCGCGTTGGGGCACCTCTAACGCCGTTACTTGTCATGGCATGCATCATTATGCATCTGCTTGCTTAAATATTTATTGTTTCTTCCCCCTCTTCTCTCGCTAGACACCGGGACCGACGCTGCTGCTGCCCTGTTCGACTACGGTGTTGACGATCCCTCTCTCTTGCCAGAGCAACCAGGCAAGCCCCCCCTTTGATCACCAGATATCGCCTATTCTTCTCTATACTGCTTGCATTAGAGTAGAGTAGCATGTTACTGCTTTCAGTTAATCCTATACTGTTGCATAGCCTATCCTTGCTACTACTCTTGTTACCTTTACCTGTTATCCTACTGCTTAGTATAGGATGCTAGTGTTCCATCAGTGGCCCTACACTCTTGTCCGTCTGCCATGCTATTCTATCGGGCCGTGATCACTCGGGGGTGATCACGGGCATACTATATACTTTACACTGTTACATTACATGTGATACTTTTCGGAGATGGGGGCTGAAGGGGCAGGTGGCTCTATCCCGGTAGAGGTGGGCCTGGGTTCCCGACGGCCCCCGACTGTTACTTTGTGGCGGAGCGACAGGGCAGGTTCAGACCACCTAGGAGAGAGGTGGGCCTGGCCCTAGTCGGCGTTCGCGATACTTAACACGCTTAACGAGATCTGGGTATTTGATCTGAGTCTGGCCATTTGGTCTATACGCACTAACCACCTACGCGGGAGTAGTTATGGGTATCCCGACGTCGTGGTATCAGCCGAAGCACTTCTTGACGTCAGCGACTGAGTGGCGCGCGCCGGGTTGGACCGTGTAACGTGACTTCCGTTGTACTGGAGGTCGCTAGGTCTGCTCACGGGCCGCGTTCGCAACGTGCAGGTGTGCTCAGGGCGATGGGCCCAGACCCCTGCGCGCATAGGTTTAGACCGGCGTGCTGACCGCTCTGTTGTGCCTAGGTGGGGCTGCGACGTGTTGATCTTCCGAGGCCGGGCATGACCCAGGAAAGTGTGTCCGGCCAAATGGGATCAAGCGTGTTGGGCTATGTGGTGCACCCCTGCAGGGAAGTTTATCTATTCGAATAGCCGTGTCCCTCGGTAAAAGGACGACCCGGAGTTGTACCTTGACCTTATGATAACTAGAACCGGATACTTAATAAAACACACCCTTCCAAGTGCCAGATACAACCCGGTGATCGCTCTCTAACAGGGCATCGAGGAGGGGATCGCCGGGTAGGATTATGCTATGCGATGCTACTTGGAGGAATTCAGTTTACTCTCTTCTATATGCTGCAAGACGGAGGCGACCAGAAGCGTAGTCTTCGATAAGACTAGCTATCCCCCTCTTATTCTGGCATTCTGCAGTTCAGTCCACTGATATGGCCCTTTACACATACATCCATGCATATGTAGTGTAGCTCCTTGCTTGCGAGTACTTTGGATGAGTACTCACGGTTGCTTTCTTCCCCCTTTTCCCCCTTTCCTTTCTTCTGGTTGTCGCAACCAGATGTTGGAGCTCAGGATCCAGACGCCACCGTCGACGACGACTCCTACCACACTGGAGGTGCCTACGACTACGTGCAGCCCGCTGATGACGACCAGGAGTAGTTAGGAGGATCCCAGGCAGGAGGCCTGCGCCTCGTTCGATCTGTATCCCAGTTTGTGCTAGCCTTCTTAAGGCAAAAACTTGTTTAACTTATGTCTGTACTCAGATATTGTTGCTTCCGCTGACTCGTCTATGATCGAGCACTTGTATTCGATCCCTCGAGGCCCCTGGCTTGTATTATGATGCTTGTATGACTTATTTTATTTGTAGAGTTGTGTTGTGATATCTTCCCGTGAGTCCCTGATCTTGATCGTACACATTTGCGTGCATGATTAGTGTACGATTGAACCGGGGGCGTCACAAGTTGGTATCAGAGCCGACTGCTTGTAGGAATCCCCCTTCCACACTCCTTGGCCGAAGTCGAGTCTAGACATTACAAAAACTTGACTAACATTGGCTGTGTGCCTTACGGGCCCACGTCGCCATCGGGTGGTACTAGGATCTTTTGCTCCTTGACCTTTACTCTGGGACTCTGAACTCTCTTCTATTCGGGTTAAACGATTTTGCAAAAATCTAACTTTAGGTTCTCGAAAACTCTTTCTCCCGGAGAGCCCTTCAGTCCAGATGATCACCGGCTGCACCCGAAGGTTTCGAAGTTACTTTCTGATATTCTTTCGAGACTTTGTGCCATCGCTTTTGCAATTTCCATCCATCGATAAACCTCTATGGAAAACCACGTACACTTGTCATCCATACATTCATCCCCAGTTGATCTTGTTATTACAAGATACATCGAAATTCTCTCTATTGTTTCGAGAATACTTTGTGCATACTGCCTTGCAGTTCCTTGCCACCTGAATACCCCTAAGAATAAATTCTCGCACTTTCCGAGTATCCGCTCCTCCCCAGTTGTTCAGGTGTTTCACAAAAGTCTTTGAAATACTATTCAATCCCCCGAAAATCCTTAGCAGCTTTATTGCTTTGCAAATACTTGTCTACTTGCATTATGGATGCTTCCCATATATCTGGCAATATTCACTAGTATCTTTTGACACCGTCATTTTGATCCTATTGATTACATGTGTGCGAAAGCACACAATCATCTATCAACCCTTCTAAATTATCTTTCCGGCTCAGACATCATTTTTGAACATGAGCTGGTTCTCGACCAAACTATTTGTCGTCAATTGTGCCTCTGGTCTATCCAACTTATCCATCCTTGATCAGAGCGTCTGCTTCTGATCCTTTGTTTTGGAAATCATAATTCCTTTGCATTTAAGCTTTGAATTATTCAGATGATTCCATAACCTGTTGCATTTGCATTCCTTCCTCTTCTGGTTGAGTATCGATACTCACATCAGATCCTTTGTGGACCATCAAGTCCTTTGTTGGATTGTTATCCGACAGTGTCTTTCACTTTTGATCACTTTGTGAGTTCTTCCCCTGATACATAATGCGTTTGTTAAGTTGTATCCTCTGCTTGGCCACCGATGCTCTGCTTTCGAGCTGGTGGTATTTACTATTGAAGCTTGTGGTATATGTTTCCACGATACCCTGACCGGTTGAACCTATGCCATCCTTTTATATGTGTGAACTCGGACGTTTTCACGAGTCATACTCTTTTGGTATTTTGCCAGATAAAATTTCAACAATACAACTTCATCGAACGCGAGAAGTGAATGAAAGGTTATGCATTGGAGAAGTGGGAGTCGACCTTGAACTTTGTGTTCATGCCCATAGACACGATGTAGATCCTATCCTGGAAGCTTCTTGTAACTATTTCCGTGAAATAATACCCTTTGGTATCAGTGAATTGATCCCTTGCAATCATGGTTCCGACCATGTTCTCCTTTAAATACCATTTCCTGGGCAAGTTTAAGTACTTGTATTCTGTGTATCAGTACCCCAGTCCAACCTTTACTTTGATCTACCGTCGAGTATTACCCCCTGGTATCTCGAGATTATCTTGGAACTGCATAATTTCTTATGAGTTCTTCATCAAGTACTACATTCTCACTGATTACAGTTTTCATGGGCTCTGAGTTATTAAACACTCAAAGACACCGATAACTGAACTGAGTTTGCCCTACGGTTCAACAACTCTTGATAATCTTCTTTAAGGCCGAGTTTGTACTCGATCATGTCATTCCTAGCCTGATCGGCTATATCATTAACGTGCTAAATCTTAACTGTGCTACCTGGTCCTTCTTCCCGGAACACAATTTTCGACGCTGAGCCAAGCTTACGATGATCTCCTTATCTTATCATTCCACCTCAGACAACAAGCTTGGTTTCGAGTTTGTGTCATACCCATGGTTCCAATAACCTCTTGCTTCACCATTATTTTGACTTGATGTGATCGCGGATCGATTACATCTTCAGGTAATCTCTCGACAAATGTGTCGTGATCATTATCAACTTTCTGAGCTATTCCAGAATAACAATCAAATTCATGATAAGAATTACCATCCTTGCCCCTCGATGATTTGTGCGTCATCGACTACTTCCTTGCCTTCTTTCCAACACAAACTTGTTCGTGTTGTGGCTATACCTTGAGTTCCTTGTTATCCAGGAATTGTTCTCCCTTACCTTGGAACATTAACTTCTCTTACAACATCAATGTTGTGAGAATTTCACCACCTCTTAAGAATTCTTCGTATATTGATGCTTCTCACCATCACCATTCTTTCTTGGTCCTCGTGTTGATCCCAATCGGGGTACCAACAAGTGAGCGGTACTTTTTGGATTCTGCCCTTCTAGCAACCCTATTGCTTTGAAGTTAATGGTCAGCCGTTCATTCTTAGTCTATTGATTATTGAATCACCATTCCGTTGTTGGTTGTGCAACCCAGTCCATATTTTGGGTGCACCTATCAACCAACGTTTATTTGTGTATGTTTTTCTCGAGCATACTTCCTTATATCATTTGATCTGACAAATGTTATCTCCTTATTCACTTAATTGTGGAAATCCATCCTTTGGAAATCTTGTTGAATTTTCGCTGAGTCCATCAGCCACCTCCTCGTCCACTCCTTGGTTTGCTGATGAACTCTTATTTCAGAGCTCGCTTACATAGCTCATTTCCCGAGAATCTTACGATGTCCTCTCGTCGAATTGCGTTGCACCTTTTTCTTCTCAGGCATCCTGAGTCTGAGGTATCCTGACCCCAAGCAGATCTGAATCTAGCTCGGATATGATGGTTGGAACTTATTTCCAAAATTTATAACATTGGTCTTTATATGACCCGGTAAGATGATGTCATGCCTAGCAACCCTGGCCGGAGGACTTATTGTTATAGATTCCTTTTCAGCAAGGTTATCCATTTTTCCATGAGGAAATTGTAAGACTTATTCTATAAGTTCCTGATGGATCCTTCCTGTATCCAAAGTCTGACCGTTGCTTGAAGACCATGTCAATGCTATCTCGAAGCATGTCTGTGGTATTCCAATTTTCAATAAGAGCATTTGAAGCACAATGCTAAATTTTCTTTAGCATTTATCCTAAGACCGTTGTACGGGAAATATCATGAGATTCCTCCCCCTTACCTAAATGATTTCCTACTTTCTATCCTGTCATGGATATCATGCTCCGCTTGTCCTTGGGAAGGATATACCCCTAAAATATGTGTGTATACACATTTTCCTTTCCATTGTTCTGTTTAAATCTGATAATCACTTTTCCTTTCCATTGGTTTTCCTTAAACCTTCTTATGATCTATATTATATAAGCAGTAATATTTGCCTGCTTATGTAAACAGCTCATTGTACCACTCTGTCAGTAAGACCCTGTTACTTTTGTTGATGACATTTCGGTAACCACCGATGGATGAGAACTTTGCCTCTTGGACCGCCTCATTCAACGAGCAGGAAAATGGTTCTCTTCCTCCCTCGCCCTTGGTATTGATGTTGTTGTCGACGTAACTGACAGGATAACCTCTGACACGCCTTGCTATCGAGACCGTGCAAGATGTCACCGCTCCTATTTAAAAAAAAACATGGTGGGCCCATAACCCACAGTTCCACAGGATCGAAACCTGACTCTCCTGTACAAACCTGTTTCCTAAGTTATTCCACACGTGTGGTTTCGTAAGTACGTTGGAGTTCCCGAAGAAAAGGATGATGACCTGATCATGATGACCTGAAGCAGAGAAATGAAGACATCAATATAATGGATCGACCGCTTCGAGAAGAGCAACCAAGACCGAGAAGAATCGTTAGAATTTCGTAACCTATTTTACCCCCTTACTCCCCTCTTAAATCTCGGGACGAGATTTCTTATAGTGGGGGAGAATTGTGACGCCCGGATAATCAAGCTACAGTAACCTCTGCTAATAATGCCACGTCACCTCGAATTACGGTTGCTAATCTCGCGTTAGTTCAAAACCGATTCAAATTCAAATTTAATTCAAAGCAAACATCAAAAGTTTTCAAACTTTAAAACTAAAATGTTAAGGTTGTAGAAAACAAATCATAAATAATATTGATGCAGAAACCACATTTTTGTAAAGTGTTTAGATGCACTAAGGTAGTTAAAACAACAACAAGACATTTAATTTAATACCTTTTTAAATAAATAAAATATTAAACTATTTTATTTAGCTGTCCAAATTAATGTGGCAGTGTTGTAATTCTAAATACTAATTTCGGTGTTGAAATTATATTTTACAAAAACTAAAATTAATTAATTATTAAAAGAAACAGAAAAGAAGCTAAAACAAAAAAAACAAAAGACAAAAAAAATAAAAAATAGAAGGGAAACCCCCTGGGCTTCGGCCCAGCTGACCACAGGCCCAACTGGGCCGCCACCAGGCCCAGCCAGCCACTCTCCCACTCCCTCTTATCCACTCCCCCACCCCCGGAAACCCTAACCCCCGATCCCCCCCACTCTCCCTCTCCCCCCACTCTTCCTCTCCTCCCGATCCAATCGGGATCGGGGCGCACCACACCGGCGCCACCACGCCCCCGTCGCCACCGCACCGGCGCCCCTCGCCGGACCGCTCCGCCATCGTCCCCCTCCCCACCGTCGCCGCCTCGCCTCCTCGTCCACACCCCGAGCGCCGTCATCGGGCGCCGCCCCGACGCCGCGCCCCGACGCCCCTGGACCTCGCCGGCCGGCCTCCTCCCGCTCCGCCGCTCGTCCCCGTCTCCGACCACCACCCCGAGCACCGCTACCCCGTTCCCTACTCCCCGCTGTGAGCACGCGCCCCTCTCCTCCTCCTCACTCCCTCGCGTCACGCGCGCGTGCGCCGGCGCGCGCCACGGCGCCCCGCGTGCCTCCCCGCTCATGGCTCCTGCCGAGCCGCCCCGACCTCGCCCCTCCGCGCCCCGCCTCGCCGTATAGCCACGCCGCGGCCTGGCCGAGTGCCCCAGCGCCCCGGCTCCCCTTGTCCCGCTGCTGCGTCGCCCCCCCACGCCAGGCCGCACCTTCCCTGGCCAACGCCGTGGCCACCGCCCCCCCTTGATCCGGCGCCGCGCCGGATCTGGCCGCCCCTGGGCGTGCGCCCGTCCGGGCTGGGCGCCAGCGCCCGTGCACCCGCACGCTCGATAGCCCGGCGCCCGCTAGCCCCCCCGGGGCCAATGACAAGTGGGCCCCTAGCCCACAGAACGTTTAAAAAAAAAGGAATTAAAATAATAATAATCATAATAAAATTAATTAATTAAATAATAATAATAAAATTAATTAATTAATCAAGTAATTAATTAAGTTAATTAATTATAATTAGTTTAATCTAATTAATTTATTAGTATAATCAAACAATAATTAGTTAGCTAAACCCTGATTAGCCTAATTAGTGGATGACAGGTGGGTCCCACTGGACCCACACGTCAGTTTGACTAGTCAACACCTCTGTTGACTGCTGACGTCATGATGACGTCAGCAAGCACTGTTTTGGATAATGTTGGATTTAATAATTAATTAAATTTCAGAAATTAATAAAATCTTTAGAAAATCATATCTTTTAATCCGTAACTCGGATTAAAATATTTTCAACATGAAAGTTGCTTAGAACGACGAGACGCTTCAGGATACGCAACCCGTTCGTCCGCCACACACCCCTAACCTATCGAACTCGCAACTTTCCCCCTCCGGCTCCTTTGCCCGAAAACGCGAAACACCGGGGATATTTTCTCGGATGTTTCCCCCCTTCACCGGTATCGTCCCATACCGCGTTGGGGCACCTCTAACGCCGTTACTTGTCATGGCATGCATCATTATGCATCTGCTTGCTTAAATATTTATTGTTTCTTCCCCCTCTTCTCTCGCTAGACACCGGGACCGACGCTGCTGCTGCCCTGTTCGACTACGGTGTTGACGATCCCTCTCTCTTGCCAGAGCAACCAGGCAAGCCCCCCCTTTGATCACCAGATATCGCCTATTCTTCTCTATACTGCTTGCATTAGAGTAGAGTAGCATGTTACTGCTTTCAGTTAATCCTATACTGTTGCATAGCCTATCCTTGCTACTACTCTTGTTACCTTTACCTGTTATCCTACTGCTTAGTATAGGATGCTAGTGTTCCATCAGTGGCCCTACACTCTTGTCCGTCTGCCATGCTATTCTATCGGGCCGTGATCACTCGGGGGTGATCACGGGCATACTATATACTTTACACTGTTACATTACATGTGATACTTTTCGGAGATGGGGGCTGAAGGGGCAGGTGGCTCCATCCCGGTAGAGGTGGGCCTGGGTTCCCGACGGCCCCCGACTGTTACTTTGTGGCGGAGCGACAGGGCAGGTTCAGACCACCTAGGAGAGAGGTGGGCCTGGCCCTAGTCGGCGTTCGCGATACTTAACACGCTTAACGAGATCTGGGTATTTGATCTGAGTCTGGCCATTTGGTCTATACGCACTAACCACCTACGCGGGAGTAGTTATGGGTATCCCGACGTCGTGGTATCAGCCGAAGCACTTCTTGACGTCAGCGACTGAGTGGCGCGCGCCGGGTTGGACCGTGTAACGTGACTTCCGTTGTACTGGAGGTCGCTAGGTCTGCTCACGGGCCGCGTTCGCAACGTGCAGGTGTGCTCAGGGCGATGGGCCCAGACCCCTGCGCGCATAGGTTTAGACCGGCGTGCTGACCGCTCTGTTGTGCCTAGGTGGGGCTGCGACGTGTTGATCTTCCGAGGCCGGGCATGACCCAGGAAAGTGTGTCCGGCCAAATGGGATCAAGCGTGTTGGGCTATGTGGTGCACCCCTGCAGGGAAGTTTATCTATTCGAATAGCCGTGTCCCTCGGTAAAAGGACGACCCGGAGTTGTACCTTGACCTTATGATAACTAGAACCGGATACTTAATAAAACACACCCTTCCAAGTGCCAGATACAACCCGGTGATCGCTCTCTAACAGGGCATCGAGGAGGGGATCGCCGGGTAGGATTATGCTATGCGATGCTACTTGGAGGAATTCATTTTACTCTCTTCTATATGCTGCAAGACGGAGGCGACCAGAAGCGTAGTCTTCGATAAGACTAGCTATCCCCCTCTTATTCTGGCATTCTGCAGTTCAGTCCACTGATATGGCCCTTTACACATATATCCATGCATATGTAGTGTAGCTCCTTGCTTGCGAGTACTTTGGATGAGTACTCACGGTTGCTTTCTTCCCCCTTTTCCCCCTTTCCTTTCTTCTGGTTGTCGCAACCAGATGTTGGAGCTCAGGATCCAGACGCCACCGTCGACGACGACTCCTACCACACTGGAGGTGCCTACGACTACGTGCAGCCCGCTGATGACGACCAGGAGTAGTTAGGAGGATCCCAGGCAGGAGGCCTGCGCCTCGTTCGATCTGTATCCCAGTTTGTGCTAGCCTTCTTAAGGCAAAAACTTGTTTAACTTATGTCTGTACTCAGATATTGTTGCTTCCGCTGACTCGTCTATGATCGAGCACTTGTATTCGAGCCCTCGAGGCCCCTGGCTTGTATTATGATGCTTGTATGACTTATTTTATTTGTAGAGTTGTGTTGTGATATCTTCCCGTGAGTCCCTGATCTTGATCGTACACATTTGCGTGCATGATTAGTGTACGATTGAACCGGGGGCGTCACATGACCCGAGACAAGGATATGTTTCGTGAGCTTGTTGAAAATGACGGCCCTTGAAAGTATGTCCCTTTTGGTGATAACTCAAAGGCTAAGGTGGTTGGCCTTGTTAAGGTGGCCATCTCACATGACAGATCCCTCCAAAATGTTATGCTCCTCGAATCTCTTGGTTATAATTTACTTTCCATCTCTAGACTAGCCGATTTCGGTTTCAACGTCCTATTTACTAAAGTAGATTGCCAAGTGTTTCGAAGAGATAATCATAATATGGTCTTTACCGGTATACGTAGAGGTGATCTATACATTGTTGATTTCACTAAAAAAAAGGCTCAACCTAGAGCTTGCTTAATTGCTAAATCATCTAAAGGTTGGTTGTGGCATAGAAGGTTAGGTCACGTGGGCATGTGAAATCTTGATAAGCTTATTAAAGGTGATCATATCCTTGGAGTTAAAGATGTTACATTTGACAAGGATAGACTTTGCAGTGCTTCTCAAGCAGGAAAACGGGTTGGAGGAAGTCATCCCGTGAAAAACATTATGACCACGAGAAGACCGCTCGAGCTACTTCATATGGAACTTTTTGGTCCCAACGCCTACAAAAGTCTCGGCGGTAACTCGTTCGGTTTAGTCATTGTCGATTACTTTTCAACATTTACGTGGGTGTTCTTTCTTGATGATAAATCGCAGGTCCAAAAGATCTTCAAGAACTTCGCTAGGAAGGCCCAAAATCAATTTGAAGTGAAGATCAAGAAGGTTCGCAGCGACAATGGAATGGAGTTCAAGAATGCCAATGTGGATACCTTTCTTGACGAAGAAGGGATTTCACATGAGTTCTTGGCTACGTACACACCTCAACAAAATGGAGTTGTGCTACCTCTTGAGCATTGCGCTGGTTTTCCCTTGAAGAGGAAAGGGTGATGCAGTAAAATAGTGTAAGTATTTCCCTCAGTTTTTGAGAACCAATGTATCAATCCAGTAGGAGATCACGCACGAGTCCCTCGCACCTACACAAACAAATAAGAACCTCGCAACCAACGCGATAAAGGGGTTGTCAATCCCTCAACGGTCACTTACGAGAGTGAGATCTGATAGATATGATAAGATAATAGTTTTTGGTATTTTTATGATAAAAAGAAACAAAGATGCAAAGTAAAATAAAAGGCAAAAGAAATAACTAAGTGTTGGAAGATTAATATTATGGAAAATAGACCCGGGGGCCATAGGTTTCACTAGTGGCTTCTCTCAAGAGCATAAGTATTACTGTGGGTGAACAAATTACTGTCTAGCAATTGATATAATTGAGCATAGTTATGAGAATATCTAGGTATGATCATGTATATAGGCATCACGTCCATGACAAGTAGACCGACTCCTGCCTACATCTACTACTATTACTCCACACATCGACCGCTATCCAGCATGCATATAGAGTATTAAGTTCATAAGAATGGAGTAATGCTTTAAGTAAGATGACATGACGTAGAGGGATAAACTCATGCAATATGATATAAACCCCATCTTTTTATCCTCTATGGCAACAATACAATACGTGCCTTGCTGCCCCTGCTGTCACTTGGAAAGGACACCGCAAGATTGAACCCAAAGCTAAGCACTTCTCCCATTGCAAGAAAGATCAATCTAGTAGGCCAAACCAAACTGATAATTCAAAGAGACTTGCAAAGATAACCAATCATACATAAAATAATTCAGAGGAGATTCAAATATTGTTCATAGATAATCTTGATCATAAACTCACAATTCATCGGTCTCAACAAACACACCGCAAAAGAAGATTACATTGAATAGATCTCCACGAGAATCGTGGAGAACTTTGTATTGAGATCCAAAGAGAAAGAAGATGCCATCTAGCTAATAACTATGGACCCGAAGGTCTGAGGTAAACTACTTACACATCATCAGAGAGGCTATGGTGTTGATGTAGAAGTCCTCCATGATCAATGCCCCCTCGGGCGGAGCGCCGGAAAAGGCCCCAAGATGGGATCTCACGGGTACAGAAGGTTGCGGCAGTGGAAATAGGTTTTTGGCTTTGTATCTGATAGTTTGGGGGTACGTAGGTATATATAGGAGGAAGAAGTACGTCGGTGGAGCAACATGGGCCCCATGAGGGTGGAGGGCGCGCCCCCTGCCTCGTGCTCTCCTGGTTGATTTCTTGACGTAGACTCCAAGTCCACTTGATCACGTTTGTTCCAAAAATCACGTTCCCGAAGGTTTCATTCCGTTTGGACTCCGGTTGATAGTTTTTTCTACGAAACACTGAAATAGGCAAAAAAAACAGCAATTTGGGTTGGGCCTCCGGTTAATAGGTTAGTCCCAAAAATAATATAAAAGTGTATAATAAAGCACAATAAACATCCAAAACAGAATATAATATAGCATGGAACAATAAAAAATTATAGATACGTTGGAGACGTATCAAGCATCCCCAAGCTTAATTCCTGCTCGCCCTCGAGTAGGTAAATGATAAAAACAGAATTTTTGATGTGGAATGTTATTTAGCATAATTTTCAATGTAATTCTCTTAATTGTGGTATGAATATTCAGATCCGAAAGATTCAAGACAAAAGTTTAATATTGACATAAAAATAATAATACTTCAAGCATACTAACTAAGCAATTATGTCTTCTCAAAATAACATGGCCAAAGAAAGTTATCCCTACAAAATCATATAGTCTGGCTATGCTCTATCTTCGCCACATAAATTATTTAAATCATGCACAACCCCGATGACAAGCCAAGCAATGGTTTCATACTTTTGGTGTTCTCAAACTTTTTCAATCTTCACGCAATACATGAGCGTGAGCCATGGACATAGCACTATATGTGGAATAGAATGGTGGTTGTGGAGAAGACAAAAAAGGAGAAGATAGTCTCACAACAACTAGGCGTATCAATGGGCTATGGAGATGCCCATTAATAGATATCAATGTGAGTGAGTAGGGATTGCCATGCAACAGATGCACTAGAGCTATAAGTATATGAAAGCTCAACAAAAGAAACTAAGTGGGTGTGCATCCAACTCGCTTGCTCACAAAGACCTAGGGCATTTTGAGGAAGCCCATCATTGGAATATACAAGCCAAGTTCTATAATTAAAATTTCCCACTAGCATATGAAAGTGATATCATAGGAGACTCTCTATCATGAAGATCATGGTGCTACTTTGAAGCACAAGTGTGGTAAAAGGATAGTAACATTGTCCCTTCTCTCTTTTTCTCTTTTTTTATTTGGGCCTTTTTTATGGCCTCCTTTTTTTATTCCTTTTTTGTTTCGTCCCGAGTCTCATCCCGACTTGTGGGGGATTCATAGTCTCCATCATCCTTTCCTCACTTGGGACAATGCTCTAATAATGATAATCATTACACTTTTATTTACTTACAACTCAACGATTACAACTCAATACTTAGAACAAAATATGACTCTATGTGAATGCCTCCGGCGGTGTACCGAGATATGCAATGAATCAAGAGTGACATGTATGAAAGAATTATGAATGGTGGCTTTGCCACAAATATGATGTCAACTACATGATCATGTGAAGCAATATGACAATGATGGAGCGTGTCATAGTAACCGGAACGGTGGTAGGTTGCATGGCAATATATCTCGGAATGGCTATGGAAATGCCATAATAGGTAGGTATGGTGGTTGTTTTGAGGAAGGTATATGGTGGGTGTATGATACCGGCGAAAAGTGCACGGTAATAGAGAGGATAGCAATGGTGGAAGGAAGAGAGTGTGTATAATCCATGGAGTCAACCTTAGTCATAAAGAACTCATATATTTATTGCAAAAATCTAGAAGTTATCAAAGCAAACTATTACGCGCATGCTCCTAGGGGGGTAGATTGGTAGGAAAAGACCATCGCTCGTCCCCGGCTGCCACTCATAAGGAAGACAATCAATAAATAAATCATGCTCTGACTTCATCACATAACGGTTCACCATACGTGCGTGCTACGGGAATCACAAACTTTAACACAAGTATTCCTCAAATCCACAACTACTCAACTAGCATGAATCTAATATCACCATCTTCATATCTCAAAACAATTATCAAGCATCAAACTTCTCATAGTATTCAACACACTCATAAGATAATTTTTACTAATCTTGGATGCCTATTACTTTAGGACTAATTTCTCAATTTAAGAAAATTACCATGCTGTTTTGTAGGACTCTCAAAATAATATAAGTGAAGAATGAGAGAACAATAGTTTCTATAAAACAAATCCACCACCGTGCTCTAAAAAATATAAGTGAAGCACTAGAGCAAAAACTATATAGCTCAAAAGATATAAGTGAAGCACATAGAGTATTCTAATAAATTCTGAATCATGTGTGTCTCTCTCAAAAGGTGTGTACAGCAAGGATGATTGTGGTAAACTAAAAAGCAAAGACTCAAATCATACAAGATGCTCCAAGCAAAAACATATCATGTGGTGAATAAAAATATAGCTCCAAGTAAAGTTACCGATGGAAGTAGACGAAAGAGGGGATGCCTTCGGGGCATCCCCAAGCTTTGGCTTTTTGGTGTCCTTAGATTATCTTGGGGTGCCATGGGCATCCCCAAGCTTAGGCTCTTGCCACTCCTTGTTCCATAATCCATCAAATCTTTTACCCAAAACTTGAAACCTTCACAACACAAAACTTAGCAGAAAATCTCGTGAGCTCCGTTAGCGAAAGAAAACAAAACACCACTTCAAGGTACTATAATGAACTAATTCTTTATTTATATTGGTGTTAAACCTACTGTATTCAAACTTCTCTATGGTTTATAAACTATTTTATTAGCCATAGATTCATCAAAATAAGCAAACAACACACGAAAAACAGAATCTGTCAAAAACAGAACGGTGTGTAGTAATCTGTAACTAACGCAAACTTCTGGAACTCTAAAAGTTCAGAAAAAATAGGACAACCGAAATAATTTATTTATTGATCTTTTGCAATTGGAATCAATATTATATCACGTTCTGGTAATTTTTAACAATTGTTTTCGTGAATAGAAAGTTTCTGGAATTTACAGCAAGATCAAATAACTATCATCCAAGAAGATCCTATAGGTTTAACTTGGCACAAACACTAATTAAAACATAAAAACAAATCTAACCAAAGGCTAGATCAAATATTTATTCCTAAACAGAAGCAAAAAGCAAAGAATTAAAAATAAAATTGGGTTGCCTCCCAACAAGCGCTACCGTTTAACGCCCCTAGCTAGGCATAAAAGCAAGAATAGATCTAGGTATTGCCATAATAATATGATAGATCACGAAAACTCATTTCATATTCTCTATGTTCAGCAGCAAGTTTTCTTTGAGGAGAGCAAAAATAATCAAAAGGGCTAAATTTAATGGGGCAGAAGTCCCCAAGATCAACTTTGGGAGCTATAGGTTCCTCCTTCGGCCCTTCGTATTGCACAACCAATTCAGCATTATAAGCATTTTAATGACAGAACTTCGAGAGCCTAAACTCGAGAGAATATCCTAGCTCACTATTTCGAATAGCAAAATCATTATTAAGTTCAAAAATTCTGTCAACTAGAACATTGGTAGGAACCCTTTTTCTAAGGTTTTCATTAAAAGCAACATAGTCTAGAGATTGAAAACGCATTATTTCCTCTTGATCAAAGAGGATAGCCTCTATGGGAGAACGGTCGGCGTCCACCCTATAGTGCGCAAAGATTTCTTTGGCCTCTTTTATTATAAATCTAAACTCATGAGCCAAAAAGATAGTAGTGACACCTTAACAGAAGAATGCTCAATATTAGAAAATTCTAGCAAAATCCTTTGTATGCAAGGATGCATGTGCATAAATTGCCTTTCAAGTTCAACTACAAGCATGGAGATAGCGTCCGCAAGACTACTAGTTCTATGAAGAATAGAACTACCCATAGAAGGCAAAGCACCGGTACAAGTAAAGAAATCTTGGATAACTCCTTTTCCAATAATATTACCACTACCAATTCGGAATTTTTTGCATGTAAGATAGGGGTTCTTCAGCAGGAGCATCAGAATTTTCCATGTTATTATTATTGTCCATATCGACAATAGTTTCCCCAATTTCAGACATAACAGTAGAAAGTGCGAGGAGCAAAAAGAAAGAGGGAGGCGAACGGGAAAGAGAGGACGAATAAAACGGCAAGGGTGAAGTGGGGGAGAGGAAAACGAGAGGCAAATGGCAAATAATGTAATGCGAGGGATAAGAGTTTGTGATGGGTACTTGGTATGTCTTGACTTGACTTGACTTGGCGCGAATCTCCCCGGCAACGGCGCCAGAAATCCTTCTTGCTACCTCTTGAGCACTGCGTTGGTTTTCCCTTGAAGAGGAAAGGGTGATGCAGTAAAGTAGCGTAAGTATTTCCCTCAGTTTTTGAGAACCAAGGTATCAATCCAGTAGGAGATCACGCACGAGTCCCTCGCACCTACACAAACAAATAAGAACCTCGCAACCAACGCGATAAAGGGGTTGTCAATCCCTCAACGGCCACTTACAAGAGTGAGATCTGATAGATATGATAAGATAATATTTTTTTGGTATTTTTATGATAAAGTGAAATAAAGATGCAAAGTAAAATAAAAGGCAAAAGAAATAACTAAGTGTTGGAAGATTAATATGATGGAAAATAGACCCCGGGGCCATAGGTTTCATTAGTGGCTTCTCTCAAGAGCATAAGTATTACGGTGGGTGAACAAATTGCTGTCGAGCAATTGATAGAATTGAGCATAGTTATGAGAATATTTAGGTATGATCATGTATATAGGCATTACGTCCGTGACAAGTAGACCGACTCCTGCCTGCTTCTACTACTATTACTCCACACATCGACCGCTATCCATCATGCATCTAGAGTATTAAGTTCATAAGAACGGAGTGATGCTTTAAGTAAGATGACATGATGTAGAGGGATAAACTCATGCAATATGATATAACCCCCATCTTTTTATCCTCGATGGCAACAATACAATACGTGCCTTGTTGCCCCTGATGTCACTTGGAAAGGACACCGCAAGATTGAACCCAAAGCTAAGCACTTCTCCCATTGCAAGAAAGATCAATCTAGTAGGCCAAACCAAACTGATAATTCAAAGAGACTTGCAAAGATAACCAATCATACATAAAAGAATTTAGAGGAGATTCAAATAGTGTTCATAGATAATCTTGATCATAAACCCACAACTCATCGGTCTCAACAAACACACCACAAAAGAAGATTACATCGAATAGATCTCCACGAGAATCGTGGAGAACTTTGTATTGAGATCCAAAGAGAGAGAAGAAGCCATCTAGCTAATAACTATGGACCCGAAGGTCTGAGGTAAACTAGTCACACATCATCGGAGAGGCTATGGTGTTGATGTAGAAGCCCTCCGTGATCAATGCCCCCTCCAGCGGAGCGTCGGAAAAGGCCCCAAGATGGGACCTCACGGGTACAGAAGGTTGCGGCGGTGGAAATAGGTTTTTGGCTTCGTATCTGATAGTTTGGGGGTACGTAGGTATATATATAGGAGGAAGAAGTATGTCGGTGGAGCAACATGGGCCCCACGAGGGTGGAGGGCGTGCCCAAGGGGGTAGGCGCGCCCACTGCCTTGTGCTCTCCTGGTTGATTTCTTGACGTAGATTCCAAGTCCTCTGGATCACGTTTGTTTCGAAAATCACGTTCCCGAAGGTTTCACTCCGTTTGGACTCCGTTTGATATTGTTTTTCTGCGAAACACTGAAATAGGCAAAACAGCAATTTGGGCTGGGCCTCCAGTTAATAGGTTATTCATAAAAATAATATAAAAGTGTATAATAAAGCCCATTAAACATCCAAAACAGAATATAATATAGCATGGAACAATAAAAAATTATAGATACGTTGGAGACGTATCAAGTTATTGAGAGGAAGAACCGGACACTCATTGAGATGGCGAGAACGATGCTTCATGAATACAAGACGCAAAAACACTTTTGGGGGGAAGTGGTTGAGGCAGCTTGTCATGCAACTAATCGTCTATATCTTCACAAGCTTCATAGCAAGATGGCATACGAGCTTCTCACCGGTAACAAACCCCAAGTTGGATACTTTCGAGTATTTGGCTCAAAGTGCTACATTCTTGATAAGCATCATGGTTCGAAATTTGTTCATAAATCTCATGAAGGTTTCCTACTCAGTTATGGCTCAAACTCTCACACTTACCGTGTCTACAACAATTTCACCTGAAAGGTTGAAGAGACGGTAGATGTGAAGTTTGATGAATATAATGGCTCGCAAGTAGAGCAATTGCCAATTGATGTAGGAGATAAAGACCCTTTGGAAGCAATTCAAGACTTTTCTATTGGCAAGATTAGTCCAACGGAGGTGAAGGAGAGTACCTCATCCATTCAAGTGGAAGCCTCAACTTCACGACAAGGTGAACCACAAGTTGACTTGGAGGCATCCACAAGTGGAACACGCCAAGATGAAGGAGACAAGGAAATACAACAAGATGAACCTCATCAACCTCCTTCTCCACCTCCACATGAGAACAACAACACCAACGATGAGGAAGGCCAAGAGGAAGAACAATATGATGAAGAGGATGTTGTACCCCGACCCAAACAAAAGCTCTCACGAGTTAGAGCAAGAGTTTCATGAGATCATCCCGTCGAACAAATCTTTGATGATATTCAAACCGGGAGAATTACTCGCTCTAAAACTCATTTGGCGAACTTCTGTGAAAATTACTCATTCATTTCTAGAATTGAACATATGAAGGTTGAAGAAGCTCTTGATGATCCGGATTGTGTGAATGCCATGCATGAAGAGCTACACAATTTCGAGAGGAACCAAGTGTGGACATTGGTAGAAAAGCCGGACAACAACCAGAATGTCATTGGAACCAAATGGGTGTTTCAGAATAAGCAAGATGAATATGGACAAGTTGTACGCAGCAAGGCCCGTGTCGTCGCCCAAGGCTACACTCAAGTCGAAGGTATGGACTATGGTGAGACATATGCCCTCAGTGCTAGACTTGAGTCCATACACATCTTACTTGCTTATGCCAATCACCATGATATCACATTATACCAAATGGACATTAAAAGTGCTTTTCTAAATGGTGAAATTGAGGAGGAAGTTTATATTAAACAACCTCCCAGCTTTGTTAATCCCAAGAAACCCGATCATGTTTACAAACTTCACAAAGCTCTTTATGTTCTTAAACAAGCTCATAGAGCATGTTATAAATGCTTGACTAAGTTCCTTATTGAAAAAGGCATTGAGATTGGAAAAATTGATTCTACACTTTTTACTAAAAGGGTTAATGGAGAACTATTTGTGTGCCAAATTTATGTGGATGATATCATACTTGGCTCGACTAACCCTCATTTTAGTGAAAATTTTGGAAGGCTAATGTCGGAGAAGTTTGAGATGTCTATGATGAGTGAACTCAAGTTCTTTCTTGGTTTGCAAATCAAGCAAACTAAGGAGGGTACCTTTGTTTCCCAAACAAATTATACCAAGGACTTATTCAAGAAGTTCAACATGCAAGAAAGCAAAGGTATGAAAACACCCATGCCTACTAGTGGACATCTTGACTTGACTAAGCATGTCAAACCGGTTGACCAAAAGGTTTACCGCTCTATAATTGGTTCATTGTTATATCTATGTGCCTCCCGTCCCGATATTATGCTAAGTGTGTGCATGTGTGCACGATATCAAGCGACCCCTAAAGAATGTCATCTTAAGGATGTGAAAACGATAGTGAGATACTTAATTCATACACCAAACTTTGGCATTTGGTACCCTAAGAGGTCTTCTTTTGATCTTGTTGGCTACTCCAATTCGGACTATGTCGGTGACAAGGTTGATAGAAAGTCCACTTCGGGTACTTGTCAATTCCTTGGTAGATCTCTTGTGTCTTGGTCCTCCAAGAAACAAAACTCAGTATCCTTATCCTCC
Source organism: Aegilops umbellulata (assembly GCA_032464435.1). Taxonomy (NCBI): domain Eukaryota; kingdom Viridiplantae; phylum Streptophyta; class Magnoliopsida; order Poales; family Poaceae; genus Aegilops; species Aegilops umbellulata. Next base: position 325,783,343 of record CP136056.1, on the reverse strand, counting down.
GCCGAAGCGGAATACATTGCCACTAGATCATGTTGTGCTCAATTACTTTGGATGACCCAAACTCTTAAGGATTATGGGATATATATATATGAAACATGTTCCATTGCTTTGTGATAATGAAAGTTCTATTAAGATTGCTCACAATCCCGTGCAACATTCTTGAACTAAGCATATTGAAGTCCGTCATCATTTCATTCGAGATCATGTTGCTAAAGGAGACATCAATCTTAAGCATGTTCGTACCGATAAGCACTTGGCGGATATATTCACCAAACCGCTTGATGAGAAAGTATTTTGCCGTTTGAGAGGTGAATTGAATATCATTGATGCCTCAAACTTGGAGTAGAAACTCCATTTGGATACATGCAAGGCATGATCCTTTTGAACTAATCCTTGATATTTCTCTTATGATGATGATCATAGTCTTGGATCTATAGTTGTACCCTTGCATGTTATCTAACCCTTCACTACTGCAGGATGCTGCTAACACGACACTACGATCAGAGACCCTTTCACAAAACTGTGTGTGATGCATTAATCACAAACGGGGATGTAAAAAAACATCAAAAATGGTGCAAAACGTTTGCAATGGAGGATGCATAAAACACGGTTCAGATTTTAGTTGTGTGTGCGATCCAGGGCATACGATTCAGTCCAATGAACTGTTTACGATGAGGCGGAACAAAAGAAACGGGCAGCCTGATGAAGGAGTGTGCGATATAGAGCATACAGTTCACTCGGATTAACTATTTGTGATTAGTCAACACAAAAGAAATGGGCAGCCAGATGAAGGTGTGTGTGATATACAGCATACGGTTCATTCGGATGAACTATTTGTGATTAGGCAACACAAAAGAAACGGTCAGCCAGATCAAGGTGTGTGTGATTGAGGGCATACGCTTTAGAAGGATTAACTATTTGCGATCAGGCAACAGAACAGAAACGGGTAAGCCAAATCAAAGTGTCTGTGATTGATGGCATACACTTCACATGGATGAACTATTTGCGATTAGCCACAACAAACTGAAATAGTTAAATAGATCAACGTGTGTGCGCTAGACGGGCACACCCATTCTAATTAAAAGAAGCGTGCGCGATGGTAATAATGAGCGCGCACGGTTGTTGGAACAAGACGTGTGCTGACATTGCCTATTGGGGTGCACCCTATGGTGCAAACGCCACGTACGCGGCCGAGAAGGCGTACGTGCCCACGTTACACCTTCCGGGAATAGTCCCGGACTTATAACCCTCAGTAAATTTTGAGCATCCGTCCCACCACAATTTTTTTATAAGAACAGGGAGGCCGCGTCCCGTCACATTCCAAATTGCAAACCTGTTCACACCGACCAAAACCTAAACGGTTTCCCACTTAGGAGTGTATTACTACGCGGTTATAAATACTACTACTCCAAGATGATTGCACATTCCTCCTCAACTCCTCATCCACAAAAAGTCAAAAACAAACAAGTCATTCATCATCGTTCCCTTGCATCCGCCATGGCCAGCGTGAGTTCTGGGTCGAGAGATTGCCACCAGGGAGAGGCGAGCCTGGAAGCGGGAGCACGAGAGATGTCCCGCCTCGCAGCGAAAGCAGCCAACATGTCCCGTCGCATGGCCGTAGCAGAAGAGATGTCCCGCCGCGCCGCGAATGCAGCAGAGATGACCTCCCACGCCGCGGCGGCCTGGGAAAATGCCTCACGGGCAAGCGAGGACTCTTACAGGCGCATGCGTGCCCTCGTCCTTAGGTAGATGGATCAGATCTCTAGGTGGGCGAGGTTGCAGGATGACCTGAAAGCCTCATTTCAATAGTCTACCGACATCATCTGGCAACTAAATGAGAGAAATGTGAAGCTCTAGGCCGAGCGCTACCTACTGAGGGCGAAGATCCTCGGAAGTGCGGAGCAGGAGGAGCAGACCACTGCCTTGTTGAAGAGTACCGGCATCATCGTCGAGAAACTTATGGACGAGAATGCCATGCTGTGCATCGAGCGCAGAAGGCTGGTGGAGGAATCCATGGATGCTCTCAACCAGCATCTTGAGGACAAGAAAGAGCTCATCGCCGCTCGCCGCAGAGACTAGTTCCCGCGGTCTGCAGCAATGCATCAAGAAAGTAGAGATCAACAAGCCAGATCGTTGTCTTCCTTCTTCTTTTGCCCTTGTGTATTCCACGCATTGCCGCATGTGGCCTTTTTTAATTATGTTTCTAAATATGTAAGACAATTATTATCCACTGTCATCGTCCTTATATTCATCATGCTTTCTATAAGTTGCAGTCGATGCTATATAGGTCCGTTGGATCTTACGTCAAGATCTGTGCAAAACTTTCTTTTCAGATTTTCATTTTTCTCTCTTACATCTCAGTATAGTGAGACATATAGGCACATCGTAGAACAGGTGCTCAGGCGCCATTAATGGAGACGTTGGGAGGGAGGTGTGCGGTGGGTAGCGGTCAAAGGGCTCTCCTCCCGATGAGCACGCGCAGAGGTCTGATTGCACGCCTCCCGTACTCAAATAGCTACCCCGCATGGCACCTCCTAGCCAATAAAAAAAGGGGACGCGTGGCCGCACGTAATTGGTAAGTCAAACGCCCATGGTTTCAATAATACTTGTGTTTCTGATTTGTAACGTGACAACACTTGTTCCAAAATGACTTTCTTGATTGTTAATGTGTGCGCCTTCGCAAATCGGACAGAAAAATTACCACATCATATTGGTGCCATGTCATGAGACCATGTCAAGTTTCATGATTTTCAGGCGTGTTTTGGAATTATAGGAATTAAAAAACCAAGTTTCTCAATCTTTCCGGCTGAGCCACGACGCCCAGATGTTTGAATTTCACTCCCATCTCTTGCATGGGACCTAGAAATTAACCCAAGGACACACATTTGATTTTTCAAACAACTTTGGTGCACATGAGCATGTGTTTGTAGTTCAAATTTGAATTATGCACATTAAATGCCCAGAAACTCAATTAATGTATAAAAAAGACCAAACGAACTCGGAATAATTCCAAAATTTAGTACGGTACTTCTATTTGGTCTAATCTGGCTGTGTAAAAAAATTAAGGCGGGAGAAGGCAGTGTACATATGTCGTTTCGCACACGGAGGTGACACGTTCCCTCTCGGAACCACGAGCCTTCTTGAGGGAAGCTCCGGTTTGCAAGAAGCTTACACCAAAGCTTGTCCCAATTCGGCCAAAAAAATTACCGTAGCATGTTGGTGCCATGTCATGACACCATGCCAAGTTTCATGATTTTCACGCGTGTCTTGGAATTACAGAAATTAAAAAACCAAGTTTCTCAATCTTTCCGGTCGAGCCATGACACCCAGATGTTTGAATTTCACTCCAATCTCTTGCATGGGACCTAGAAATTCAACCAAGGGCACACATGTGATTTTTCAAACAACTTTGGTGCACTGGAGCCTGTGCTTGTAGTTCAAATTTGAATTCTGCACATTAAATGCCCAGAAACTCAATTAATGTATAAAAAAGGCGAAACAAACCTGGAATAATTCCAAAATTCAGTGCGGTACTTCTATTTGGTCTAATCTGGCTGTGTAAAAAAATTAAGGCGGGAGAAGGCAATGTACGTATGTCGTTTCGCACACGGAGGTGACACATTCCCTCTCGAAACCATGAGCCTTCTTGAGGGAAGCTCCGGTCTACAAGAAGCTTACACCAAAGCTTGTCCCAATTCGGCCAAAAAAATTACCGCAACATGTTGGTGCCATGTCATTAGACCATGCCAAGTTTCATAATTTTCAGGCGTGTTTTGGAATTACAGAAATTAAAAAAACCAAGTTTCTCAATCTTTTCGGCCAAGCCACGGCGCCCAGATGTTTGAATTTCACTCCCATCTCTTGCATGGGACCTAGAAATTCACCCAAGGACACACATGTGATTTTTCAGCAAACTTTGGTGCACTGGAGCCTGTGCTTGTAGTTCAAATTTGAATTATGCACATTAAATGCCCAGAAACTCAATTAATATATAAAAAAGGGCAAACGAACCCGGAATAATTCCAAAACTTAGCACGGTACTTCTATTTGGTCTAATCTGGCTGTGTAAAAAATTAAGGCGGGAGAAGGCAGTGTACGTATGTCGTTTCGCACACGGAGGTGACACGTTCCCTCTCGGAACCACGAGCCTTCTTGAGGGAAGCTCCGGTTTGCAAGAAGCTTACACCAAAGCTTGTCCCAATTCGGCCAAAAAATTACCGCATCATGTTGGTGCCATGTCATGATACCATGCCAAGTTTCATGATTTTCAGACGTATTTTGGAATTACAGGAATTAAAAAACCAAGTTTCTCAATCTTTCCGGCCGAGCCACGGCGCCGAGATGTTTGAATTTCACTCCCATCTCTTGCATGGGACCTAGAAATTCACCCAACGACACACATGTGATTTTTCAAACAACTTTGGTGCACTGGAGCACGTGCTTGTAGTTCAAATTTTGAATTATACACATTAAATGCGCAGAAACTCAATTAATGTATGAAAAAGGTCAAACGAACACAGAATAATTCCAAAATTTAGCACGATACTTCTATTTGGTCTAATATGCCTGTGTAAAAAAAATTAAGGCGGGATAAGGCAGTGTACGTATGTCGTTTCGCACATGGAGGTGACACGTTCCTCTCGGAACCACGAGCCTTCTTGAGGGAAGCTCCGGTTTGCAATAAGCCTACACCAAAGCTTGTCCCAATTCGGCCAAAGAAATTACCGCAGCATGTTGGTGATATGTCATGACACCATGCCAAGTTTCATGATTTTCAGACGTGTTTTGGATTTACATGAATTAAAAAACCAAGTTTCTCAATCTTTTCAACCGAGCCACGACGCCCAGATGTTTGAATTTCACTCCCATCTCTTGCATGGGACCTAGAAATTCACCCAAGGACACACATGTGATTTTTCAAACAACTTTGGTGCACTGGAGCATGTGCTTGTAGTTCAAATTTGAATTATGCACATTAAATGCCTAGAAACTCAATTAATGTATGAAAAAAGGCCAAACGAACATGGAATAATTCCAAAATTTAGCACGATACTTCTATTTGGTCTAATCTACCAGTCTACAAAAATTAAGGCGGGAGAAGGCAGTGTATGTATGTCGTTTCGCACGCGGAGGTGACACGTTCCCTCTCAGAACCAGGAGCCTTCTTGAGGGAAGCTCCGGTTTGCAAGAAGCTTACACCAAAGCTTGTCCCAATTCGGCCAAAAAAATTAGTGCAGCATGTTGGTGCCATGCCATGACACCATGCCAAGTTTCATGATTTTCAGGCATGTTTTGGATTTACAAGAATTAAAAAATCAAGTTTCTCAATCATTTCGGCCGAGCCATGACACCCAGATGTTTGAATTTTATTCCCATTTCTTGCATGGGACCTATAAATTCACCCAAAGACACACATGTGATTTTTCAGCAAACTTTGGTGCATTGGAGCATGTGCTTGTAGTTCAAATTTGAATTATGCACATTAAATGCCCAGAAACTCAATTAATGCATAAAAATGCCAAACGAACCTGGAATAATTCCAAATTTAAACACGACACTCATGTACTAGTTGCATGTTCACTGTACGTAAATGTTCTAGCAATTCAAACACCATACTTCCACTCCGTAACACCATTTTGTCTTTCAAAACATAATGAAAAAATCAAGTATACCACAAACAGTTTACTAGAAAGAATCGTGTGGGATGCGTGATAACCCACAAGTATAGGGGATCACAACAGTTTTCGATAAGTAAGAGTGTCGAACCCAACGAGGAGCTAAAGGTAGAACAAATATTCCCTCAAGTTCTATCGACCATCGATACAACTCTACGCACACTTGACGTTCGCTTTACCTAGAACAAGTATGAAACTAGAAGTACTTTGTAGGTGTTGTTGGATAGGCTTGCAAGAAAATAAAGAGCGAGAAAATAAAAGCTAGGGGCTGTTGTGAGTAAAGAAGCAATAAAGTAAATATAGCGAGTGTGGAAAAGTGGTGGTAGGAGTTGCGAAATTGTCCCTAAGCAATTGACTACTTTACTAGACCGATAGCAAGTATTATGTGGGAGAGGCCACTGCTAGCATGTCATCCCTTACTTGGAATTCTATGCACTTATGATTGGAACTATTAGCAAGCATCCGCAACTACTAACGTTCATTAAGGTAAAACCCAACCATAGCATTAAGATATATTGGTCCCCCTTCAATCCCGTATGCATCAATTTCTATGCTAGGCTGAAGCTTCTGTCACTCTTGCCCTCCAATACATAGTCCTATCAACACACAACTAACCCTATGGTGTGATCCACGCGCGCGCTCATATGATGGGCACCAAAGGACAGCAACATAACCACAAGCAAATTAAATCCATCATAGCAATTCATCAACCACCGATAGGACAACGAAAATCTACTCAGACATCATAGGATGGCAACACATCATTGGATAATAATATGAAGCATAAAGCACCATGTTCAAGTAGAGGGTACAGCGGGTTGCGGGAGAGTGGACCGCTATAGATAGAGGGGGGAAGGTGATGGAGATGTTGGTGAAGATGGCGGAGGTGTTGGTGTAGATCGCGGTGATGATGATGGCCCCGGGTGGCACTCCGGCGCCACCGGAAGCGAGGGGGAGAGAGCCCCCCTCCTTCTTCTTCTTCCTTGACCTTCTCCCTAAATGGGAGAAGGGTTTCCCCTCTGGTCCATGGTCTCCATGGTGTGGGAGGGGCGAGAGCCCCTCCGAGATTGGATATGTCTCTCTATCTCTCTCTGTTTCTGCGCTCTGTTTTCTGGCCCTTCACCGTTTCTTAAATTCCCGGAGATCCGTAACTCTAATTGAGCTGAATTTTGGACACGATCTCTATCCATAGATTAGCTTTCTTGCGGAGAAAGAAGGGCACCAACCGCCTTACGGGTGGACCACGAGGGTCAGGGGCGCGCCTGGGGGGTAGGGCGCGCCCCCTACCTCGTGCCCACCTCGGACACCGTTTCGCGTTGATTTTCTTCCCAAAAATCATAAATATTTCAAAAAAATCTCTGTTAAGTTTTATCACGTTTGGACTCCGTTTGGTATGGGTTTTCTGCGAAACCAAAAACATGCAACAGACAGGAACTGGCACTGGTCACTGGATCAATATGTTAGTCCCAAAAATAGTATAAAAAGTTGCCAAAAAGTATATGAAAATTGAATAATATTGGCATGGAACAATCAAAAATTATAGATACGACGGAGACGTATCAATGCGATATAAATATCTTGGTGCACCGTCTTGTGTGGCTTACGCAGGAAGCTTCGTCGTCTAAAATCCATCGCCCCCGCCTGAACCACACTTGCACGCCAGTTTCTCGCGGCACCGAGCGAAATTTTTTTGCCACCGCGAAAATATCTATCTCCCCGCCCCCTCCCTCCTACCAAAAGCCACATTTCCATTGTTCCTCCTTGCTTTCCAAGTTCAAACCTTCACTGCTACTTACTGGCAGCTCAGCCTCCTCGTTGGCGACCCTTCTTCTTGCAGCGCCGCCTCCTTGTCGGCTACCCTTCTTCTTGCAGCGCCGCCTCCTAGCTGGTGACCCTTCTTGCTGCGTGGCCTCCTCGCCGCCGACCCTTCTTCTTGCTGCGCGGCCTCGTCGATATGGTCAAGTAATCCACACCCCACCCATGCCATCCTCCTCCTTTCCCGTCCCACATGCCCCGACTGACGGAGCGACACCTTCCACCGAAATCACTGCCCCCTTCCTCCAATTAAGCACCGCCCAGATCCATTTTATACGCAGTATAACATGGAGCTGAGTAGCATGCGGCCGCACGCGCGAACGAGGTCACTATGGCTGCCAAGCGTGTCAACTGCCAGATCTTGGAGGAGCACCTCGTCTTCGAGGCCACCGTCGACACTGCCGCGCGGTTGTCTACTTTAAAATACAGTTCATGATGTTTTCTCGAGGCCACCGCCAGTGCCTTCTAGTGATTTGTCCTTTGTAATGTTAATATGCAATCTGATGTTCAGTTAACAGTTTGGTCCTCTGAAATGTAATGTTCAGTTAACACTTTGGTCCAACAATTGCTACATTTCGTAGTACTGTTCTCAAGCATTCTTTGTTTTGTTAACTGTCTTATCTTCTAGTACATGTTTCAATTCTGCAATGTCATGCTCAGTTAACTATTTTGGTTCATTTGGTCTGTTGTCCATTTAACTGTTTGGTTCAGTTCTGCAATTTGATTTTCATTTGTTGTGTGTACAATTTTGTATTGTATGCATGTGACACCAATCGAATTTGGCTGTACTCAATACATATTCTACTGATAGTATGGCAACTCTCAGTTAACCTGATCAAGATCTTCCTTATATGTGTTGCAGGGAAACACTGGGAGACACTGCGGTTTACCATCGAGGTTTGTTCAAGCAGGGTCCTTTGGCTAATAGCACATTATTGTGCAGTTGCAGGAATCATTCTAATATTTAGGTTTCTTAAAATTTGGTCGTGCACATGTAGGTCTTGCTGTCAGAGGCTTAGACCCACTGTTCGACCCATTTTGCATATGGGGAAATGAGATGTCCATGAATATCAGTCAAGTCAAGAAACTCAGAAAGATTGTTAGGATGAAGAAACTTGTGACGAATAATAGCAAGATCTTTGTTTGCACAATGAAGAAGACATCAGTCAACTATAGGATGGTACCAACTCGTTTACCTTGTTTTTACCCCTTGCGCCATTTGAAAATTTACAACAGCGATTTATGCATAGCTTTGTTTTCAGTACTTTTCAAAGCAGTTCACCGATGACTACCTCTCAAACCACCTGCATGGTCAAGAGGCGAGGAAAGTATTCATTCAACACCCACGGTACACTATTGAAGTCTTGCTGAAGAGGATGAAGGTTGGGAGGGCAATTATCCATAGACACTGGCCTAAAGTTGCAAGGACATTCAACATCACTGAAGGCTCAATATTTGCCTTTCGCTTCTGCAGTTTCCCAGATGAGATTCATCTGTCTATTTACCGTGTATGATGATACTTTCCAAATGTTTTTGATGCTGCATATGAAACTTGGTGTTGTTGTGTAATGGCATAACTGAGTGCCGAAGCTATCTGATGTAATTCAATTATGAAATCTTGGTTGCTTTTATACAGATATGAAATATCTGGCGTGTTTTATAAGAAATATCAGTTTGGTTAGTACATGGATTATCAATAATAGGCTAATTACCCTGCTTATTGGGGTTTTCTATCGCAAACGGTTACTCAGGCGGCACCGTGGGCGATGAACACAAACAACCCGCATAGTTTCTAGAAAGTAGGCGTGTTCAATCAACTAACAATCACACACGGCTTTCGGCAGCGAACTGTTTGCGTTAGGCCACCTTGCACAAACGTTTCCACACAAAGAACTGTGTGGGATGTACATACCTACGGAAATGATTTTCTGGGATTCACCGTGTGGGATGTACATACCTGCAGAAATGATTTCTGGGATTCACCGTCTGGGATGTACATACCTACGGAAATGATTTCTGGGATTCACCATGTGGGATGTACATACCTACGGAAATGATTTCTGGGATTCACCGTGTGGGATGTACATACCTATGGAAATGATTGGGTTTCCATGCCTGCCCGATCACACACGGCCCCAGCCTGGGTCCTAGGAGGGCCTATCCCGACGATTTTCTGGGTCGTGTGGGAAGGACCCCCCTATCGCCCACACTCACTTGGCGCAGTTCCAAATGTCGTCGCGGAAAGGGGTTTAAAACCATTTGTTTAGGACGTCGTTGTACCAGTGCTTGTAGGTACTTGGATAAGCCCAAATCTATGAGATTGCAAATCACTCACATCTTGAGCAATCTCTACATCACCAAGTCTCACAATATGGTGGTTGAAGACAAGGAAGCATGAATCCACTCAACATATCCTTTGACAATTTCTATATATCAAATTTCATTTGGTATCAAGTTTCATGATTGTCATTTTGGATACACAAGTGCTCTTCCTTGCAAGACTAACCCAGGTAGGAAGATGAACTCAAACTACAAGCGGTGCTCCCAACTCTTGATGAACTACATCAACCTTGAGCATCCAACACAAGTTCAACTACATGATGAAGATCAACACCACCACCCAACGTATGTTATTGCATCTTAGAGAAGCTTTACCCCAAGACATGGGTCAAATCAGGTCAACAAGATGTGAATACATCAAAATGCTTAAAAATGGTAACCCCATTTTGAGCTTAAATGATGAGTATGACCTACGATCAAGCTATCGGTGTCAAAACCGGCCGATCTCGGGTAAGGGGTCCCGAACTGTGCACCTGAGGATCGAAGGTAATGGGAGACAAAGGGGACACGATGTTTACCCATGTTCGGGCCCTCTTGATGGAGGTAAAACCCTACTTCCTGCTTGATTGACTTTGATGAGTATAGGGGTTACAAGAGTTGATCTACCTCGAGATCGTTATGACTAATCCCTAGCTGTCTAGCCTATATGAATTCTGATAGCCTCTACGGACTAAACCCTCAGGTTTATATAGACACCGGAGGGGCTCAGGGTTGTACAGAGTCGGTTTACAGAAGAAGGAAACTATTCATCCGGATGCCAATCTTGCCATCCACGAAAAGTAGAATCCCATCCGGACACAGGGGAAGGCCTTCTACTCTTTATCTTCACGGCCCATCAGTCTGGCCCATAATACACGGGTCGGATACCTGAGGACCCCTTAATCCAGGACTCCCTCGGTAGCCCCCGAACTAGCCTTACATGACGACGTAGTATCTGGATTATGTCTTCGGCTTTGCAAGGCGGGTTCTTCATTATACTTCGGACCAATGACAGTCCGGCTGTGGCCTTGATGTTCCTGCCTCCTATGCTTCCTCCTCGTTGTCGCTTCGATTTCCGCGCACCGAGTGAATACGGACGATCCATGCCTTTTTTTTGCAAACAAGCCCCTCACCACGCTCGGATGGCATCTATATAAGGGGATGTAGATCCCCCAATGCCATTCCACATCGCGCAAAAGGGAAAAATGCCAAGTTTAGCCATGAACAAAGCCTTCCGTTATGGCCATTGCAATAAAGAGGTGTGTCCAGCCTCTTCAATCCAAAGTAAATCCCTTGTGGTGCTACAACGGAGAAGACAACGCGTACCGCTACAGACGGAAGGGTCCGAATGCCCCAGCCGAACTGGACTCAATTTTGTCCGATCTGTATAAGGGCGAGAAAGAAGATTTTCTCCAGTTAAACTGTCGGGAGGGCTATTCCATGTACACCCCTATTGAATGGGTAAGATTTTGATCGTCTGTGTTTATTTATTGCATTACAGACACTAATCAAATTGGCCCCTTGTTGCCACCAACAGTTGTGGAGGAAGATGACCGAGGACGTCCACTGTCCCGCTCCCCAGCCAGAGGATCATAACCGTGATAAAGATCCTGGCTTTTGCGAGGATCCGGACATATACATACATACATACATACATATATATATATATATATATATATATATATATATATATATATATATATATATGTAGAGTTCGATGATGGCGTATTTTATCAAGCGAGCCTTGACGGTTTGGAAGTGGCTATCACCGCCGACTACCCCCGCCTCTATCCCTTCTGCATTGTGAGTATTCGGAGGGTTCATAAAAGGAAATTGTTATCTACGTTTGTACTGATTCGGATTTTAATAGGATCGGCGCTCTAGGGACCATATCTCCTCAAGGGAGGCCCCTACACAAGGTCGTTGTTTAAAACGAAAAGGGACCAGGAGTGCTCCGGAGACCTCACGGTCTTCCAAGAGGTACGTGTTCTTTAATACATGCCTGGGCATGAGTCCGGATTGTTAAAAAGTCTCCTTTTATCCTTGACATCTGGAGGAGTACACGACAGACGGTGGGAAAATGCCCTATTAGCCGAATATCTACTGATCCGGTGTCGGACTCGCCAACTAGGACGCGAGCCGATGCAATGCCAGTTCCGCCTCCTCGAGAGGATTCTGATGACGTATCCATCATGAATTCTGAAATGGAGAGCGTGATGAATAACTATCGATTAAAAGAGGCTTTGCAGGCTCCGGCTTTCTCCGAGCCGCTCGAGACGGACTTGCCGGAGTTATTCAACTGTTCTCGAAGGATATACAGGTAAAAGTTTACGCAATTTTTGATAGCCATGTGCTAGTAGCCCTCGAGACTTCAAGCGGCGAGGTAAACCGATTTAAGGATCGCTATGACCCGCAAGTTCTCAAAGAGAAAAATACCACGCTATCCCAGGAGCTAGAAGCGAATCAGACACAGTTAAATGATGTCACCGTCGAGTTGGCAGAAATGAAAAAGGCCGCAACAAGTGCCTCTGGGAAGAATGAACATGACTGGGAAAAAGACAAACTATCCAAAGAGATAGAGAGCTTAAAGGCTCAGTTATCAGCCGCTCAGAAGGAAAATGAGAAGCTAAAAGGCGGCATGTTCGGTATGTATTCTTCTCTTATTTAGAATCATCCTAGGTGCTCATGTGTAATCCCTTAATTCGGAATGTCATGACTCTACTGCCGCAGGCCTGTTGACTAGTTGACCAGAGGAAGAAGTATCCGGCTTTCAAGGTCACGTGTTGAAGGAACTGTCCGTGGTACATGCTCGGGCCCGGAAAGCCATGAAAATTATGGTGAAGGCTTTATGGCCATATGATACCCCTGCAGAAAGTATGGAGGGCCTGGCAGACTGTTCAAAGGTGCCCATCGCATGTTCGAGCTATGAAGACATTTGTCTGCCGTGAAGGCGCACGAGGAGCCTGGGCCATGGTGAAGACACGCTTCACCAAACTGAATCCAAATCATATGGACCGAGTGGGACCACAAGGATCAGAAGGGAAAGAAATTCCCGTGAATTTGGTGTATGACCAAGTAATGGTAGCTACAAAGTATTCACAGGAAGACTGTAAGTTAGACAGTCTTATAGATGGAATAGATAAGGAATAGGTTTATGATTGAGTGTATTAATCAACCTGTACTTTTATCCGAACATGTAAGGAGTTTGTCATCGCATGCTTTTGGCTTTAACCTCCGAACCAGAAAAATGGTGGGGTGTTTCCGGATACTTTTCAAAAATAAGCATTCGTTATGTCCAGAAACTAGGCAACCCAGTCACTGCGCTCAAACAGACAAAAAGTTTTAGTTCGGGTTGTATGTTATATTACATATGTAAGAAACATCTTCCAAGGAGAATAGTTCCGTTAAGGGTTCCTTTCCTTGGGCTGGCATACTGTGATTATGTGTGTCGTGGTGTTGGAGTGGTTACAATAATGTAACAATCTGTCATTTGATTGCCGACGACTTATTATTCTCTTAAGAACGCTAGCTTTCGGCTTCACCCGTTTGAGGTACACGTCCGGTGACCCGGTTGTAACAATCGCAGAGGTGATCCCTTTATGCCCTAGCCGAACAATCGGGAACGTAGGGCATAAACACAGAAGCCAGGCAACCCAGCTTGGCAAAAACTTAAGTCATAGAGGTGCATATAATGGCAAAAAGGATATATATCAGCAAACGACACTTATATTGTGAGCTCCAGGCTCGGAATAATAATAAGCTTCGGTTAAAGAAGCCCCCAGTCATGATGGAATATATACATTTAAGGGTGTGTATCCCTCATGTGTTCGGCTTATCCGAACACATCATGGAAATCATACAAAAACGAGAAAACAAAAAATAAAGAAGAAGAGAAAAAGGGAACAAAAAAGAAGTATGGCCGAACTTATGCGTAGAATCTTCGGAGCCGAGCAACGTTCCATGGATTCGGCTTGAGGCGATTATCCGATGCATTACGAAGGCGGAAGGCTCCTCCTGTGAGAACTCCATCGATAATGAAGGGACTCTCCTTTTCGTGGATGGCAAGATTGGCGTCCGGATGAATAGTTTCCTTCTTATGTAAACCGACTTTGTACAACCCTGAGCCCCTCCGGTGTCTATGTAAACCGGAGGTTTAGTCCATAGAGGCTATCAGAATTCATATAGGCTATACAGCTAGGGATTAGTCATAACAATCTCGAGGTAGATCAACTCTTGTAACCCCTATGCTCATCAAAGTCAATCAAGCAGGAAGTAGGGTTTTACCTCCATCAAGAGGGCCCGAACATGGGTAAACATCATGTCCCCTTCGTCTCCTGTTACCTTCTATCCTCATACGCACAGTTTGGGACCCCCTACCCGAGATCAGCCGATTTTGACACCGACACACTGTCGTGTACGCCGTTCCTCATTTGCTCTCGCCTCAGCCTAGCTCACTAGAACAGGCCGATTCGAGCATTCCTGATGAGCCAAGCTATGGAGTGCTTTAAGATTAATGTGCATGCGGACCAGCACACAACCAGAAGGTATTTTTTGCATCTAGTGGGCATGTTTCGGGGTGCTGCACGCGATGAAACATGTCCTTGGTGTTTTAGAGGAGTTTCTTTGAACACAATACAATTGCAGATGGTCACATACACACATATACATTCACCCCTATGAACGCACACACACATCCAACCTCTATGAGCACCTATAAGGTACTGATTGATGTCTACTACACAACCTTCTTCTTGTAGACGTTGTTGGGCCTCCAAGTGTAGAGGTTTGTAGGACAATAGCAAATTTCCCTCAGGTGGATGACCTAAGGTTTATCAATCCGTGGGAGGCGTAGGATGAAGATGGTCTCTCTCAAACAACCCTGCAAGCAAATAACAAAGAGTCTCTTGTGTCCCCAACACACCCAATACAATGGTAAATTGTATAGGAGCACTAGTTCGGCGAAGAGATGGTGATACAAGTGCAATATGGATAGTAGATATAGGTTTTTGTAATCTGAAAATATAAAAACAGCAAGGTAACTAATGATAAAAGTGAGCGTAAAAGGTATTGCAATGCTAGGAAACAAGGCCTAGGGTTCATACTTTCACTAGTGCAAGTTCTCTCATCAATAATAACATAATTGGATCATATAACTATCCCTCAACATGCAACAAAGAGTCACTCCAAAGTCACTAATAGCGGAGAACAAACGAAGAGATTATTGTAGGGTACGAAACCACCTCAAAGTTATTCTTTCGGATCGATCTATCATAGAGTTCGTACTAGAATAACACCGTAAGACACAAATCAACCAAAACCCTAATGTCACCTAGATACTCCAATGTCACCTCAAGTATCCGTGGGTATGATTATACGATATGCATCAAACAATCTCAGATTCATCTATTCGACCAACACATAGAACTTCAAAGAGTGCCCCAAAGTTTCTACGGGAGAGTCAAGACGAAAATGTGTGCCAACCCCTATGCATAAGTTCACGAGCGGAACCTGCAAGTTGATCACCAAAACATACATCAAGTGGATCACGTGATATCCCATTGTCACCACAGATAAGCACATGCAAGACATACATCAAGTGTTCTCAAATCCTTATAGACTCAATCCAATAAGATAACTTCAAAGGGAAAACTCAATCCATTACAAGAGAGTAGAGGGGGAGAAACATCATAAGATCCAACTATAATAGCAAAGCTCGTGATACATCAAGATCGTACCATCTCAAGAACACGAGAGAGAGAGAGAGAGGGAGAGATCAAACACATAGCTAGTGGTACATACCCTTAGCCCCGAGGTTGAACTACTCCCTCCTCGTCATGGAGAGCGCCGGGATGATGAAGATGGCCACCGGTGAGGGTTCCCCCCCTCCGGCAGGGTGCCGGAACAGAGTCCCGATTGGTTTTTGGTGGCTACAGAGGCTTGCGGCGGCGGAACTCCCGATCTATTCTGTTCCCCGATGTTTTTAGGGTATATGGGCATATATAGGCGAAAGAAGTCGGTCAGGGGAGCCACGAGGGGCCCACGAGGGTAGGGGCGTGCCCAGGGGGTAGGGTGTGCCTCCCTGCCTCGTGGCTTCCTCAAAGCTTCCCTGATGTCTACTCCAAGTCTCCTGGATTGCTTCCGTTCCAAAAATAACTCTCCCAAAGGTTTCATTCTGTTTGGACTCCGTTTGATATTCCTTTTCTTCAAAACACTGAAATAGGCGAGAAAACAACAATTTGAGCTGGGCCTCCGGTCAATAGGTTAGTCCCAAAAATAATATAAAAGTGTTTAGTAAAAGCCCATAAACATCCAAAACAGATAATATAAAAGCATGAATACTTCATAAATTATAGATACGTTGGAGACGTATCAGCATCCCCAAGCTTAATTCCTGCTTGTCCTCGAGTAGGTAAATGATAAAAGAAATAATTTATGAAGTGTGAATGCTAGCAGGTGCACAAATTTGATCAATGATAATTTCAATCAATCACCTTTTCTAGCATCATCTTATGTCATAACAGTAGCTCATCTCATAAAACTTCTCATGATCAAGTAACAAACTATTCACATGTTAAAGTATAGATCATAAACTTTCTTGAAAACTAACAAACCGTGTTATTAGTCATCAAACAATTACAATTCATCTTATTTTCAGGAAGAGTCTATGTCAGAGCTTTGATTCAGCAAACTTCACATACTCAACTATCATTTAGTCTTTCACAATTGCTAACACTCGCGCGATATTTATGGGTTCAAAGTTTTAATCAGACACAGAGAAAGATAGGGGCTTATAGATTCGCCTCCCAACCTTTTACCTCAAGGGTAATGTCAACAATAATAGTTCATGATGCCTTACATCCAATTGGATATATATATCATGATCTTTCCGACACAAGGTGCTTGCCAAATGATAAAATGTAAAAAGGGAAGGTGAAGACCACCATGACTCTTGCATAAGGTATAAGACAAGAATAAAAGATAGGCCCTTCGCAGAGGGAAGTAGAGGTTGTCATGCGCTTTTATAGTTGGATGCACAAAATCTTAATGCAAAAGAACGTCACTTTATATTGCCACTTGTGACAGGGACCTTTATTGTGCAGTCCGTCGCTTTTATTGCTTCCACATCACAAGATCGTATAAAGCTTATTTTCTCCACACTAATAGATCATACATATTTAGAGAGCAATTTTTATTGCATGCACCGATGACAACTTACTTGAAGGATCTTACTCAATCCATAGGTAGGTATGGTGGACTCTCATGGCAATACTAGTTTAAGGGATGTTTGGAAGCACAAGTAGTATATCTACTTGGTGCAAAGAATTGGCTAGCATGAGGGAGAAAGGCAAGCTCAGCATGTTGAATGATCCATGACAATATACTTTATTTCGGATATAAGAAAACATAACTCATTACGTTGTCTTCCTTGTCCAACATCAACCTTTTAGCATGTCATATTTTAATGAGTGCTCACAATTACAAAATATGTCCAAGATAGTATATTTATATGTGAAATCTCTCTTCCCTCAATATTCTTTCATGAATTGTTCAAGTGACCAATACAATGTTTGCTAACCTTCAATAAATTTACCACCTCTACTTCTTATATGTGAAGTCACTACTCCCCATGGGATAAGCATATGAAACATATATAATTTTAGATTTATTATATTCAATTCATTCACCATTTACTCATAGGATATAAGTGAAGCACACGAGTAAATGACAAACTACTCCAAAAAGATATAAGTGAAGATCAATGAGTAGTTAAATAATTATGTAGCTATGTGAAGACTATCTCTCATTTAAGAATTTCAGATCTTGATATTTTATTCAAACAAAAAGAAAAACAAAATAAAATGACATTCTAAGAATAGCGAACATCACGTGAAGAAGCAAAAACTTATGATCAACCGATACTAACCGATAGTTGTCGAAGAAGAAAGGTGGGATGCCAACCGGGGCATCCCCAAGCTTAGACGCTTGAGACTTCTTGAAATATTATCTTGGGATGCCTTGGGCATCCCCAAGCTAGAGCTTTTGTGTCTCCTTAATTCCTCTCATATCACGGTCTCCCTAAATCTCAAAAGCTTCATCCACACAAAACTCAACAAGGACTCGTGAGATAAGTTAGTATAAGAAAATAAAACCACCACTTAGGTACTGTTGTGAACTCATTCTAAATTCATATTGGTGAAATATCTACTATATTCCAACTTCTCTATGGTTCATACCCTCCGATACTACTCATAGATTCATCAAAATAAGCAAACAACACATAGAAAACAGAATCTGTCAAAAATAGAACAGTCTGTAGTAATCTGTATCAAACGTATACTTATGGAACTCCAAAAATTCTGAAATAAATTGGTGGACCTGAGTAATTTTCATATTAATCATCTGCAAAAAGAATCAACTTAAAAGCACTCTCCGGTAAAAAAATGCAGCTAATCTCGTGAGCGCTAAAGTTTCTGTTTTTTACAGCATGATCATAAAGACTTCACCCAAGTCTTCCCAAAGGTTCTACTTGGAACAAACACTAAGTAAAACATAAAACCACATCTAACAAGAGTCTAGATAGATTATTTATTACTAAGCAGGAGCAAAAGGCAAAGAACTAAAATAAAATTGGGTTGCCTCCCAACAAGGGCTAATGTTTAACGCCCCTAGCTAGGCATGATGATTTCAATGATGCTCACATAAAAGATAAGAATTGAAACATAAAGAGAGCATCATGAAGAATATGACTACCACATTTAAGACTAAGCCACTTCCTATGCATAGGGATTTTGTGATCAAACAATTTATGGGAACAGTAATCAACTAACATAGGAAGGCAAAACAAGTGTAACTTCAAAACTTTAAGCACATAGATAGGAAACTTGATATTATTGCAATTACTACAAGCATATATTCCTCCCTCATAATAATTTTCAGTAGCATCATGAATGAATTCAACAATATAACCAGCACCTATAGCATTCTTTTCATGATCTACAAGCATAGAAATTTTATTACTCTCCACATAAGCAAAATTCTTCTCATTCGGAATAGTGGGAGTATCATAAGAAACTCGAATACTATAAATTGTTTCCATGTTAAAGGATTAATGTTCAGAAAAAGAGTAATCATAATCATGACAAGTTTTATAAATATAATCATCACTACTTTTATAGCATAAGTATCATCACAATAATCATCATAAGTAGCAACTTTGTTCTCATCATAATCGATTGAAACCTCTTCTGAAATAGTGGATTCATCACTAAATAAAGTCATGACCTCTCCAAATCCACTTTCATCAATATAATCATCATAAGTAGGAGGCATGCTATCATCATAATAAATTTGCATATCAAAACTTGGGAGACTAAAAATATCATCTTCATTAAACATAGCATCCCCAAGCTTGGGACAAACATTAATTGCAGCAAATATATTCTCAAACATGTCATTCTCATCAAACATTGCATCCCCAAGCTTGGGCCTTTTCATATCATAAGCATAATCACTATCATCATTAATAGTATGGATAGCACCAATAGTATAGCAATTATCATCATCACAATGAGTAATAGGAGCAACATCACTTGGGAGGGATACCTTTCTACCTTTGCTTCTCCGTCTTTTCTTTTTCTTTTTCACCTCATGTGTGGGTTTAACCCTCTTTTTTGAGCTCCTTATTAATGAGATTGGTTGAATAGAAGGCTCCTTCTCGTTACCTGATTCATCATAAGAAATAATAGGAGGATATTGGGAAGTCTCTTCCCTTTCATTAGTATTCTCTTCATCTTCTATTTGTTTTCTTGTCTTTATGTAATTGGCAATATAAGGATTTTCAATGCAATTCACCGCACAATACATAAAAATTTCTTTTAGATTAAAATCAAGAAATCTATCAAGATTAAATTTTGGAATACCCTCAGTTATACGTTTCATTTCTTCATACCCCAAAAGAAGACCAAGCACTTTATGATGCTCAAGGGTAATCAAATTATCACAATTTTTGGACACGACTTGATCATGAAACAAATAGCATTGGAGCTTTAAATGACCATGTTCATTGCAAAGTTCACAAGGATGATGATAAATATTGAATCTTTCGGCACAATCATCTAGCCTTTCTTGCAACCATTTAGTTTCCAAATACTTATGACTCTTGCAAAATCTATCTTCCCTATTTGGTGTGTACTTGCAAACTCTATGCACTCCACAAAAATTGACATGCTTATAAGAGACGTTTTCATCATGACTAGTGCAATCATCATTAGTACTATGAATATTCAAAGAATTCATACTAGCAACATTGCAATCATGCTCAGCATTCAAAGATTTAGTGCCAAACATTCTAATGCATTCTTCCTCTTGCAATTAGGCACAATTATCGGAATCCTTATTTTCATGAAAGATATTAAAAAGATGAAGCATATGAGGCACCCTCAATTCCATTTTTTTCTGGTTTTCTTTTATAAACTAAACTAGTGATAAAACAAGAAACAAAAAGATTTGATTGCAAGATCTAAAGATATACCTTCAAGCACTCACCTCCTCGGCAACGGCGCCAGAAACTGCTTGATGTCTACTACACAACTTCTTGTAGACGTTGTTGGGCCTCCAAGTGTAGAGGTTTGTAGGACAGTAGCAAATTTCCCTCAAGTGGATGACCTAAGGTTTATCAATCCGTGGGAGGCGTAGGATGAAGATGGTCTCTCTCAAACAACCCTGCAACCAAATAACAAAGAGTCTCTTGTGTCCCCAACACACCCAATACAATGGTAAATTGTATAGGTGCACTAGTTCGGCGAAGAGATGGTGATACAAATGCAATATGGATAGTAGATATAGGTTTTTGTAATCTGAAAATATAAAAACAGCAAGGTAACTAATGATAAAAGTGAGCGTAAACGGTATTGCAATGCTAGGAAACAAGGCCTAGGGTTCATACTTTCACTAGTGCAAGTTCTCTCATCAATAATAACATAATTGGGTCATACAACTATCCCTCAACATGCAACAAAGAGTCACTCCAAAGTCACTAATAGCGGAGAACAAACGAAGAGATTATTGTAGGGTACGAAACCACCTCAAAGTTATTCTTTAGGATCGATCTATCATAGAGTTCGTACTAGAATAACACCTTAAAACACAAATCAACGAAAACCCTAATGTCACCTAGATACTCCAATGTCACCTCAAGTATCTTTGGGTATGATTATACGATATGCATCAAACAATCTCAGATTCATCTATTCGACCAACACATAGAACTTCAAAGAGTGCCCCAAAGTTTCTACCGGAGAGTCAAGACGAAAACGTGTGCCAACCCCT
The DNA here is from genome assembly GCA_032464435.1 of Aegilops umbellulata. NCBI lineage: Eukaryota > Viridiplantae > Streptophyta > Magnoliopsida > Poales > Poaceae > Aegilops > Aegilops umbellulata. The sequence continues at coordinate 325,762,206 of CP136056.1, read as the reverse complement.
ATGCATAAGTTCACGAGCGGAACCCGCAAGTTGATCACCAAAACATACATCAAGTGGATCACGTGATATCCCATTGTCACCACAGATAAGCACATGCAAGACATACATCAAGTGTTCTCAAATCCTTAAAGACCCAATCCAATAAGATAACTTCAAAGGGAAAACTCAATCCATTACAAGAGAGTAGAGGGGGAGAAACATCATAAGATCCAAGTATAATAGCAAAGCTCATGATACATCAAGATCGTACCATCTCAAGAACACAAGAGAGAGAGAGATCAAACACATAGCTAGTGGTACATACCCTCAGCCCCGATGGTGAACTACTCCCTCCTCGTCACGGAGAGCGCCGGGATGATGAAGATGGCCACAGGTGAGGGTTCCCCCCTCCGGCAGGGTGCCGGAACAGGGTCCCGATTGTTTTTGGTGGCTACAGAGGCTTGCGGCAGCGGAACTCCCGATCTATTCTGCTCCCTGATGTTTTTAGGGTATATGGACATACATAGGCGAAAGAAGTCGGTCAGGGGAGCCACGAGGGGCCCATGAGGGTGGGGGGCGCGCCTCCCTGCCTCGTGGCTTCCTCGAAGCTTCCCTGACGTCTACTCCAAGTCTCCTGGATTGCTTCTGTTCCAAAAATAACTCTCCCGAAGGTTTCATTCCATTTGGACTCCGTTTGATTTTCCTTTTCTTCAAAACACTGAAATAGGCAAGAAAACGGCAATTTGGGCTGGGCCTCCGGTTAATAGGTTAGTCCCAAAAATAATATAAAAGTGTTTAGTAAAAGCCCATAAACATCCAAAACAGATAACATAATAGCATGAATACTTCATAAATTATAGATACGTTGGAGATGTATCACTGGTCCGACACAACATGTTAAGATTGACGAAGTCATCACATGCGCCTCATAGTGGACGAAAACATCTCCTCTCACTGAATGAATATAACCGAGAAGTCAAAAACAAATCCAAAAAAATACAAGCACCGGCACCAAATCTAGAACTTGAAACATTTTCTTTTTTTGAAAAGGAGGATAGACCCCCGGCCTCCACATATGGACGATGCATGCGGCCATTTTATTAATTATTCACAAACCGTACAAAGTAATGCACCAGTCAACCTGAAGCCACCATCTAGACAACACTTGTTGCTACTCCTATCCCATTGATAAAGGTGTGCCCAATATCCGGGCCTAATACCAAACGGACATCGCACCAAACCCTAACATCTCAACTGCCATCGCGGGACATGATTAATCTAGACATTGAGTTCATGGAAGAAGAAGCAGAAAAAGTGATCAAATCAATGCTGTTGGACAAAGCACTAGGGCCGGATGGCTTCACGGGACAATTCTATGCGTCTTGCTGGCCGATAATCAAGGGGGGCATAATGAGAGCTTTCCATACTTTTCATCAGGGAGATATGAGAGGCCTGGCGGCCATAAACAAGGCAATAGTTTCACTCTTGCCCAAGTTGGATGGTGCGGAAGATATCAAGGACTTCCGGCCAGTTAGCCTGGTCCATGGGATCATCAATTTTTTTTGACAAGGTGTCGGCTAACAAATTGACGGTGGAGCTCCCATTTCTGGTGGGTAACCACCAGAGTGCATTCATCAAAGGCTGCTCGATCCACGACAACTTCATGCTCGTGCAGTATACAGCAAGAAAGTTGAGAGCACTCAAGGAACCTGCTATGATGATGAAGCTGGATATCACTAAAGCATTCGACTCTGGTCAATGTCCATTCCTGTTGTAGGTGCTTCAAGCAATGGGATTCAGCGATAGGTGGAGGGAATGGATGTGTGGCTTACTGTCGACTTCATCAACACGCATCATGGTAAACGGCATCCCAGGCAAGCCCATCCTGAACTGTGTGGGCCTCAGACAAGGCGATCCTATCTTGCCAATGCTCTTTATCCTAGTAATGGAGCTGCTTCATAGGCTGTTCGAGATTGCTACCTCGCACGACATTCTGAGCCCTCTGTCAGGTACGGGCATTACACAGAGGTTGTCCATGCTCGCAGATGATCTGATGATCTTCTTGAAGCCATGGGACGATGATCTTATAGCTTGTGATGCGCTCTTGCGTCTGTTTGGTGATTGCTCCGGACTGCGCACCAATCTGGCCAAGAGCGGCCTTTCCTATCCTGTGCAGCCCGGAAATCGTGCAGAGAGTTGGGGAGATTATGGGTTGTCCGGTGGGAGCGTTTCGATGCAAGTATCTAGGGCTGCCTCTCACCTTGCAAAAACAAACAGCGGCACAACTACGAGGGCTGGTGGATCAGTTCGCTGGGTGCTTACCATGGTGGAAAGCGGTGAACATGCTAAAGAGTGGAAGACTATTGCTTATTCAGTCAGTGTTGTGTGCCATACTGCTTCATGCAATGATGGCACTAGATATTCCCATCAAGACGATCACCCAAATGGAGAAGATTTGCAGAGGCTTTCTATGGTGCGCGAAAGAGAAAGCAAACGAAGGTCAGTGTATGGTGGCCTGGGAAAAGGTGTGCTCGCCCAAGTGCGCCGGAGGATTGGGATTGCCGAACATGAGGTGGTTGAACCTGGCCATGCAAGCCCGGTGGCCCTGGCTTCAGCATGTGGATGAATCAAGGCCTTGGGCACATCTGGATATTACCGTGCCAAATGAATCAACCTTGATCTTCAAGGCTGCAACGAAGACTATGGTAGGCAATGGAAATAATGCATGGTTCTGGGAGGACAGGTGGATTCAAGGGGCGCGCGTGGAAGATATTGCCCCAAACCTATACATGAAAGTGCTGCATAGTACTCGCTACACGCGCACGGTTAGCCAAGGCTTGCACAATGACACTTGGACAGTTGATGTCGGGCCCAAGCTCAATGTGACCATGCTCCAGGAGTATATGACCCTCCGGGAGCTCCTAGCTAAGATACAACTTCAATCGGAGCAGGAGGATACCACAATCTGGGCCTGGGAGACGAGTGGATGCTTCTCCACAAAATCTACGTATGCGGCGAAGTTCTAGGGAAGGGAGGTCCTCCCCACTGCGACATTCACATGGAAGTCCAAGGCACCGCTACGTTGCCGGTTCTTTGCATGGTTGGCGCTGCAAAACAGATGTTCGACGTCCGATAGGCTAGCTCGCCGTGGGTTGGAACACCAAGAAGCTTGCCCGCTTTGTGACCAAGAGAAGGAAACCATCAATCATCTACTCATTGGGTGTGTTTTCGCGAGACAAGTCTGGACGGGAGTCTGCCTAGCTACCAATCGACCGGAGTGGATACCGAGCGCGGGCACAACACTTGAGGAGTGGTGCAACACAAAGGCGGACACGAGAATGGGCGCTAAGGACACTCGAGCCTTGTTGATCCTTGGTATGTGGGAGATATGGAAGCACAGAAATGCAGTAGTCTTTGACGGAGCCACACCTTCGAGCTCGCATGTGCTACGTAGGATAGTACTTGAGGGTGGAATCTGGAAGAGAGCGAACTTGTTTGAAGGGGATGTTGAGCTAATCTTCTTGGCGGTGGAAAGGTGGGCGAGTGAGAGAAGTTAGCCATAGGAGTGTAGCCCTTGTGTGGGTAGAGTTGGGATTATGTAACTTGTAATCTCTAACGTGGAGGGGCTCTTTACCCCATCCTCTCCTTTAATATATATGGTACGCACTCTCGTGCGTATTCGAGAGAAAAAAACGCTAACATCTAAAGCCGGATCCCCTAGCCCAGTCACACACCGGGACCGGGTCTCATACCAGATCGTTAAAAAATTGAGAGAGAATTTCACTTCCCGGCCTCTGCACCAACTAAGGATGCATACGGCCTTTTAAGTATGAGTATTAGAATTTTTAATCTTGATTATGCATCGAACCTAGTCCTCAATAAATGCGTGAGTATTAGAAAAATCTGGTCCTCAAAAATAAATAGGAACCTAAATTCGCCTCCTTGAGAATTTAAACCCAGGTGTTGCGTTTGCACATTTAATCCCCCAACCAGTTGAGCTAGGCTCCCTCCCCCAAACATGATAGGATGGTTCCATTTCCACCACAAGGAATCCAGGAATAAGAGGAGTTGATGCTGTGGCAATTTACGTTGCTCTAAACCGGACGTGCGGCGTAGCTGTGTAATAAGGCCCGTACATCTGTGTTATAATTGCAGCCGTACAAGGTGTACAGCGCGTTATTACTACGCATGGGTATGGCCACGTTACGGATTTATATAGGACTATGATGTGGTCATGTGCATGGACATAGGTCGTGCCGTGTTCGGTTGGTTGGTTGGACGAAGCGAGGTGAATGCTAGCACATCGACGCGTTCCAGCGTCCAAGAGAAGGACGAAAAATGGGATGAAAATGAAATAGTCCGTGATCTCCGCAGATTCTCGCTAGGCCGTAGCATTGAGTGCGGGATCGCACATCCACACTGCACGTACCTGGAGCGGCATTGCATTGGTTCCGCCACGAGTACCACGAAAGCAATTGCTCACGCTTTCGCCGGTGAAAACCATTTCCACGAGTAAAGTTTATCCATGCCGTGGAGTCCACGGTCCAAAGTGCCAAGGTGCAGCGGCAGAGCGCTCCATCGTTCGCCGCAGCGCGGGATGCGACGCACGACCGTCCCACACGGCGTTGTCTTGTCGCTGGCGTTGGATCCTGCCAGGTGCCGACGAAACTCTGCAGTCCGGACGTGAGTATAGTAAACCACCGCCCGAGTCAAAGTCCTGCTGGAGCTGCCGCCCATTCTTTCTCGTCTTCGTCTCCTTAATCACTCTGTCAGCAGGAGTTTAGCGCCCCTTAATCGCGGGGATCCGCACGGTTCGAACCCAACCAAAGCACCCTCCATCCCATCCATGAGAGACGGATTTTGTTGTTTTGCCCTCGTCCGTTCTTCCACGAGCAAAGTCACCTCGAAACTATTGTGGCATGGCCAGCTGCCACAGGATCAAAAGTCCACTCGAGTCCAAGCCGGCGCGGCGGCGCCCCTCTCCATGAGAAATATTCCTTGCCTTCTGCTCTGGACTGGCTATAGCGGTGGACGGACCGACGCACAAATCGAAGGACCCAACACAGACACGGCCACCTCTTGACGGTGTGGTGGGCCTGAGACGGACCGGGGAGCCCGCCCTGGGCCACAACGGAGGAAGGAACGAACGGAGGTAAAGCATCATTCCTGTTCGCCCCGGCTTTCTTTTTCCCGGACCCAAGATAGATGCTACGTATTACAAAAACCTCTGCCTGTTGCACTGTAATCCGCTCCTGATTCTTCTCTGCTACGCCTGCCTTTACCCTCGATAATGAAGCCATTAGGCCGTCCAAAAGGTGAAACCGGAGAGAAGATGCTATTACAAGTGCATGGTTGATGGTGAGTTGTGACCAGCAAGATAACCTAAAAGCATGACCGCACGTCGTTCTCCTCTCCTGCTGAGCCCGATGTTTTTCTTATCTTGGTGTTCTTATTATGCTTTTGACTGACTTGTCCGAGCAGGTCTCCATGCCTTAACTAGATTTTTTTCTTTTCGTCTAAGCACACGCATGAGAACAACGTGTATTCTCACCGAGAAGCCCAACTGCCCATGACACAGGAGGCCTCAAATGCTTAAGATACAGTCGACATGAGCAGAACACGTCAGACTCGTCCATGCTAGTTTATTTATTGTGGATAAGAATGGAGATTATATGAGGTAGGGGTAGCTAGGGTTGAGCTTTCCGTCTCGCATCTCTCTCTCTATGGCTGCATGCATCGTTCAGATGCAGAGGCCGGAGGCACGCCTCCTTTTTCAAAAAAAAAAATCTCTCTCTCTCTCTCTCTCTATTTCGATGGTCGACCAACCCAAAGGGACGAGATGCTGGACGTTGCAAGACGGCATAATCCACTCTTTTATTGTTTATAAGTAAATGGGCTCCATTAGCGGCAGCAGCATCTCTCTCCGAGGGGAATCTCATCCTGCAACTGAGTGAGCGGGGGAGAAAGCAACGTTGTTCTACTTCTTTTTTTTTAGTGAGTGACCGGTGGAGAAAGCAACGTTGTCCTACTCTAATCGGGCCACGCTCTTGTCCTAGCTATATTTCAGCAAGATTTGAACTTAATTCCGTGTTCGTCGTACTTCGTAGCATGTGACGATTCAAGATTCGATCGTCGAATGTTAGAACCGTGCTGCTCGCTTGCTCAAATATTGGACAGGTCATTAGGGCACGACCACCGCACAAGAAACACGCATCGGCAACGGATACTGCTAGAGTGATCGCGCGAGCAGTTTGAATTGAAGAATTGAAGCGTCGGAAGAAAGGAACCGGCCGCAGGTGTTTTTGAACCAAGGTAGACTGGCTGGACAGACACAGGTAAAGAAAGCCGAGAAGAGGAGTCAAACGCGCAGCAACGAGGCACACACGGAGACGGGGGGTGCTTTTCTCCAACGGCACAACAAGGAATGCTTTGCTATAAGAACAAATAAATAAATGTTTTGCCTGCTTTTTCCACCTGACAAGACATGGCTTGGAAAAGCAAACAAGTCCTTACGCAAACAAGGATTGAGAACAGGGAAGGAATATACAGAGTGAGTAGTAGTACAGTCTAGAGATGATCTTGACTCTTGAGGAGGGGTGTCTGTGCTGTGCTGTGCTGTGCAGCGGCACAGGTCGTTGATGCACAGCACAGGACACAGGTGCGGCTGTCTGCGCCCTTGACCAGATGATGGATCTCTCGCGAAAGCAAAAACGTGCCTCACATGAAAGGAAAAAAAAGAGAAAAAACACGTTCTTTTTTCATTTTCGAGATGCACATCCATGCCTCTCATGGAAGCAAAATCGTGCATCTCGCGGAATAAAAACATGCCTCTCAAAGAAAAAAATAGAAAACATTTTTTTCGTTTCCGAGAGGCACGACCGTGGCTCTCGCGGAAGTAAAACCGTGTCTCCCGCGAAAACAAAACCGTACCTCTCACGAAAGAAGAAAAATAAAACATATTTTTTCCATTTCAAAATCACGCCTCACGTTGAAGCAAAACCGTGCCTCTTAAGCAAGAAAAAACACGTTTTTTCATACAAATTTTTTATTTTTTGTCGAAAAACTAAGGAAGACCGATGGAAAACCGAAAAGTTAAAAAAACATATAAAAAGTCAAAAACGCGTGCGGAAAAATAAAAAAATAAAATTCAGAGGGAGCGCATAGGACGGGACACGTGATGGCGGCTGAGAACGCGTCAAATGGCACGCTCTCAGCCCACCGAAAGTGATCGTTGCGAGGCTTTCGAAGGACCGCTTGTCAACTAGTTGGTCCTCAAAGGCAGGCGTTGTCATTGTCATCGTCAATTTTAGCCGCCCGGCTATCGTGCCCCGGAGGCAAATTCTCTGGGGCTCCTATCTGACTTTTTTTAGACCGGGAGCTCCTATTTGACAGGCGGCACATACTTCCCACGGGAAGGTTTTGGACTGGTCCAGTACCCAGGGCTCGTATGCTGACGTCATGTTACTTCTTTTTGTTTTGTTTTGTTTTTTTCTTCTGGCTTTTATTCACAATTTTGTTTTCTTATTTTATTTTATATTTTATATTTGTAAATATCCTATATATATTACAACAAACACTTTACGTAATTTTTTAGTTGTTAATTTCCATTTGAAATTTACTAAACGTGTATAGAAAAATGTTATAGATGTATATGAAAAATGTACAAATGTGAATCCAAAAGAATAGACAATTTTAATCATGCACGTGAAAAATGTTTATCATGTGTACGAAAAATGTTTAAACCCTGTAAAAAGTAGGTTCATGTAATTAAAAAAATAATCCATACACCAAAATATACACTTTACATTTTAAAAATGTTGACAAGTTTCAAATGTGTTCTTGAAATTTTCAGAAAAATGTTTGTGCAATGTCAAAACAAAGTTTGCATAGTTCAGGAAACAAATGTTTTTCTCATTAAAAAAGTGTTCCAGCGTGTATTGAAAAACGTTTAACATGTATTAGAAACACATGTTCAAAACATGTTTTCGTAAAAATGTATTTGAAAAATGTGGAAAATTTATAAAAAATGTTTTCAGTGTATACACAAAATTTACAACATGTATGAAAAAAGGAAACATCAATACATATATTATACTCCCTCCGTTCCTAAATACTTGTCTTTCTAGGCATTTCAACAAGTGACTACATACGGAACAAAATGAATGAATCTACACTCTAAAATATGTCTACATACATCCGTATGTGGTAGTCATTTGAAATGTCTAGAAAGACAAATATTTAGGAACGGAGGTAGTACAAAACAGTTAACCATCTATATGGAAAATATTGCACATGCCTAAAAATGTTTCTAATGTATATGTAAAAATGTGTACATGTGTTGAATTTAAATATAAAAGGGGGAAGCCGAAGAAAGACAGGAAAAAGGTGAAAACTGATGTAAGAACAAAGAAAGCCAAAAGGAAAAAAAGACAAAGAAAAAATAGAAAATAAAAAATGAAGGAAAATCGAAGAAAATGGACAAAAATCATGAAATAAACAAAAATATAACTAAAGTAAAAAATAAAAAAAAACGACCGCGCGAAGCGAATGTTGCCTGTGATAGCGTGCGAGCCAAGAAACGCTCGAATGCACGAAAATGGGGCGGCCCGATATTGTAACACATCTAGACGAGGCCTATTATAACTAGCAAAAGAACCCGTGCGTTCCAACCGTAGGAAATAAATACCACACGCCCCTAACGCAATAACCATGACTCAATAGCACAATACGTCCACGTACTTTTTTTCAACATGGCATCTTATTAGTCTTGCCATTTATCCTTCTTCACACTCTGGCCATGGACATGCTTGGTCATAGATGCTTTTTGTCTTCAGTTTGTTTTTTTCGAGGCATTTCAATTTGAATTGACACCGGTACGAAAGAAAGAAAGGACGTGCATTGCTGATCAAGGTTCCATCCTAAACAACATTAAAAAAAATTATTAACATGTGAAACAACATCAAAAGGGCCCATGCGTCAACGGGAGAACACATATTCACCAATGGCCATGACCACATTTTGTTGCATCACCGAGATACACATTTTGTTCTCAATTTCATGAAATCATGAACAATTTTTGAAATCATGAATATTTTTTAAAATCATGCACATATTTGAAATCATGAAGAATTTTCAAATTTGTGAACACTTTTACAAATTTACGAATATTCTCTAAAATAAATAACATTTTTTGAATTCATGAACATTTTATACTATTTGCAAAAAAATAAAATTGTTAAAAAAATTATTTCAACAATTTTCTAGTATCGGCGAACATTTATAGAAACGATGAACATTTTTTAAAATTGGTCGAACAATTTTTTAAATGCTTGAACATGCTTTTGATTAAACAAATATTTTTGAAACACATAATCATATTTTGAATCAGCAAATATTTTATGAAGAAATACACTATTTTGTAAGTCGGGATCAGTTTTTTAATTTTTAGGATATTTTTTCATTCATGAACATGTTTAGAATTGGCGGACTTTCGTTCAATTTCATTTTTTTAATATTCCCTCGGTTCCTAAATATAAGTCTTTTTAGAGATTCCCCTACGAACTACATACAGAGCAAAATGAGTGAATCTACACTCTAAAGTATGTCTATATATACATCCGTATGTATTCCATATTTAAATTTGTAAAAAGAACATAGGGAGTACTATGCATTTTTGAAAAATTATGAACATTGTTTGATTTCCCAAACATTTATTTTTCAATTTTTTTGAATCCACAAACATTTTATGATTTATTAAGTATTTTATTCAAAATTCTCATTATTTATTTTGAAACATTTTTGAAATCCCAAATTATTTAAAGTAGAAAACAAAAACGGAAAGGAAAGAAAAAACGAAAATTGAAAAACAGGCCCCCGGACATGGCCAGTCCAAGCGTTAGCGTTGTGTCTTCTCCTAGTGCGCAAAGCGCAATATAGGAGGTCTCTACTGCATGGGCCGGCCTAGGCAGGGGATTCCCATATGTGAAACGTTTTTATCACTTATATATTGCATTGGTGGGTAATATTGTGCAAACACTGGGGGCAATTCCCGTGACGTACCGCCAGCAGCAATAGCCCATTTATTATTACTAGCAAATATACCCATGCGTTGCAATGAGAGAGTAAACATTTTTTATCCGAGCCATTGTTTTCATTTCGATTCAATTTTGGTTCTGACTCGTAATATTGATGGCGTGCACCTATGGCAGACTCAGATAGCAACCGGTCGGTGCAGTTTGACACTAAGAAGGCCGCGTCTATAAATTAAATCTATTAAAAAAGATCTGTATGTGTCACCATCACATTCAGTTGATAAAACACAAATTAAGATCCTATATATCGGTTTCAGTATTAATGTTCATGACTATCACAAGAATTGTTTGGATATTTTCAAAATAAATCTTCATGTACTTTGGATGTTCATAAATTTTATAAGTGTATGTATATGTTATAAAAAATTTGTTTCTGTATTCACTATAAAAAAGAATTGTATAGTCTGTTGGTATGTACGCGTGTAGATTTTATAAAAAACAATACGTATGTAGGGTTTTCGATTATGGGACATGTACAAAGAGAGAAGCTTGTGGCAGTACAACATGCCTACAGATTGTAATTTATTCATTTTAATCATTTCCCCCACTCGCTCCTTGCCAAGCAGCATAGAGCAATGCGTGCAGCATGTTCATTTGCAATACAAGTCAACGACGCGCACGAAGGAATGACGGATTTTCTAAAAGGACGATTTTCTTCAAACATTTGAAAAGAATAGGCATATTATCAGTTTTTCGAATTGGTACATATTTTTCAAAAAATTGTACTCCCTCTTAAAGAAATATAAGAGCATTTAGATGATATATAAGAGCGTTTAGGTCACTAAAGTAGTGATCCAAACACTCTTACTATATTTCTTTACAGAGGGAGTATATTTTCTTGGAAACATGTTTTTTAGGGACAGACATGTTTTTTTTTAATTCCCAAGGTGGCCCGGTCCAGAAGAGCACATACAAATTAAACTTTACGGCTAAGATAAACAAACGGATTGCGCGCCAGCCATGTCTTGATCCCCTGCCTAGGGGTGATAGTAAACCATCATATCACAGATAATAGCTCTTGCCGGTTTAAAATGGTTACAAGGATATCATGCATATGTTGTTTAAATGTCGAAGAGCATAAGAAGTATGGACAAAACTAGACCTCGAAAAGCATATGTTTTTCACCGGCTAGAAAAACAGCACAATCTGCGATGGTGCTCCTACAGTTCAGGGTCTGGTGGTTGATCCTTTCTATCTTCGGTGGCTATATAGTGGCAGCGGAGACCAAAAGGGAACAATATGTTGAGGCGCATCGAGATCTGGTGTGATTTCCACATGTTTGTGTCCTGTAATCTCTATGGTTAATGGAATGTGTAGTTGTCGTTCAAAAAAAAGCATGGACAAACCTAGAGCTGCATGAATGAAATAATAGAAGAGGCGTCAGCTATGGACAGAACGGGAGCAATGACGCTTTACATAGTTAATGGAATGCGTGGTTTCTTTTCAAGCCTCATTTTTTTGCCCACGAAGAAGAAGACATTATTAGTATGAGGGTCCCTCGAGCTCAGTCAGGGACGTGGGACTTCGAAGATCCTGCTCACGGCTGCATGGTGCGAGAGGCGCCAATGCATGCATGCTGAACCTGTACAACTGCTGCATCGGTCAGCCATGAGTATTTATCGGATGTCCCCGATGGGACTCAGCCATGAGTATTGATAAGGCGCCAGCGACATTACACCTCATGTTTTATTCATGTTGAAAATGTTCATAAGCATCAATCCTCAACCATGCCGCGAATGGTTGAAGATGGCCTACAACAACTAAAGTCCATGCTTCAAATGAACCCAATTTCATATCATTTCTTTCTTGAAACTTAGTTTTGTATCCAAAAATTGGGTTCACAGCAAAATCTCAATAAGACAGAGTGCATGTTATTTTTTTAAATAAAAACACACGATGTTATGGTAAATATGCCAGTAACGAAAGCTACTACGCATATGTTAGCCATGTCACCGGTGCAGTGGGTGCACATATCCATCCGGTGCACCGGATTTTTGTTCCGTGACCAGAGGGTGTTCGCCCAAGGTGCGGGCATGCATGTCGGTGCGAGAGCTAACCGGACGCAAAGCACGGCGAGTCAGTTGTAATAAGGGATCCTCAAAAAATTTCCAACATCACCGCGGCAGCCCGCAACAGAAAGGCAGGCACAGATCCACCTCCACGCCTCCACGGGATAAGCATTGCATTGCCTGCTAGGGGCCAGCCAGCCAGTGGGGTCGACCGAACCAACATCCGGGACACGAGGAAAGAAATCCCAGCCATTCTTCACTGACACCCGGGGCCAAGGGCGCCGCGGAGGAGAGATGAATTGAACATGCCTTTTTGTTAGACAAGAGGGAGATCGGAGTAATTAAAAGTGCGATAGATAAGCCAGAGAAATGGTCGGAAGACAATCGTATCTTGCATGTCCAAAAGATTCTCGCGTGGTTGTTAGAACCAACCACCTCGCCCCACCATCGCCAGGTTTTTCGGCTGCCATGGAGCATAAAGCCAGCCCGCCATAAACCCCTCGCCGCCCGGTCACCACCACACAGATTAGCGGCGGCGAGCGCTCGGTCGCGTTGGGTCGGGGGCTGTGACAGAGAATGGACGCGCAGGCCGCCGTGACCCGTGACGCCGTCGGCCTCGACGACCCGCTCGTCGCCCTCACCCTTGGATCCATCTACGCCGCCGCCCCGACCCCGCCGCCCAAGCCGCGGCGCCCCTCTCCTCCGACCCCTCCGCCTTCCCAGCCGGCGTCCGCCACCCGCCGCCGCCTCAACGACTCCGCCCCCGCCCAGCGCCGCCGCGCGAGCAACGAGCCGCCGTCCGACGACGACGCCGCCGCCGCGGACGGTGCGCCGCCGCCGTTCCCGTGGGCCACGGGGCGGCCCGCGCGGCACCACACCCTGGACAGCCTGCTGCGCCGGGGCGTCACGACCGTCGAGGGCGAGGCCCGGTGCAAGCGCTGCAGCCGCACGGTCACCGTGGCGTACGAGCTGGCGCCCAAGTTCCGGGAGGTGCGCGAGTTCGTCGTCGCCAACCGGCACGCGTTCGACGACCGCGCCCCGGACGCGTGGATGTACCCGGTGCTGCCCGACTGCGCGGCGTGCGGGGAGAAGTGCTGCGTGTGGCCGTGGATCGCCGACGACAAGGGCGAGATCAACTGGCTCTTCCTCCTGCTGGGCCAGATGCTGGGCTGCTGCACGCTGGAGCAGCTCAAGTACTTCTGCAAGAACACCGGCCGCCACCGGACCGGCGCCAAGAACCGGGTCCTCTACTACGCCTTCCTGGAGATGTGCAGGCAGCTCGAGCCGCGCGGGCCGTTCGATGACACCGTCGCCGACGGCAACGGGTTCCTGCACTCCTGATCTAACCGGCCCCTGCGCGCAGATGGATTTTTTATGTCATGTGGTGTGTCGTGTTGTGTGTCGATCTGGTAATTTCTAGGGATGACGAGGAAAGGACAACTTCTCTAGATTTAATTTGGTTATATATTATTGGATCGTTGTGATTATTATTTATCATGAGTTTTTGCTGAAAATGATTAATCATGTTCTTGCACTCGACATGTAATACGTTACTAGTAACAAAAATGTAGTAATACATTACTACATTATCTGTAGTGTCTTCATGCAAGTGACTCTATTGCCGAGATATTTTTTCGCCCCATTTATTTATTTACAATATTATATTATTTACCGATTAATTTGGCTCTTGTATTGGAGAAGGAAACTCACTTGGCATTCTTGGCTAGGATTGGCAGTGTTTAGCATGGAGATCAATTAATTTATATTGCAAGATTGTGCTCCATTGGACTTTTTTTTTGAGGGGTTGCTCCATTGAACTAAGGCTGGCACACTGGAATGCTAGACCAACAAGCGTGCTACCAAAGCCCACGAAACTTTCCATCCCTAATTAATCTCCCTCAACCCTCTGAATTTCACCGGGTGAGGCCTTTGTTCTTTTTTTCAAACAGAACTTTCCACGTTAGCTCACCCGTACATAAAAAGATTTACGTAGGTGTAACATTGCTCATTGTAGGAGCATGGATGGTTCTTCTAAAAAAAAGCAGATGGCGTCATAAATGTAGGGGCATGTAGTGTTGATAAGATTGGCATCTTTCTTATATATGAAGTCCACGTCATCTAGAAAAGGTAACAAAACATGTTATACACCAGGCGGCAAGTCTGGTAAGCTATCAACCAAAACAGAAAATAAATAAAACATGTTATACAATTTATTACTCCCTCCGTTGCTAAATATAAGTCTTTGAAGAGATTTCATTATGGACCACATACGGAGCAAAATGAGTGAATCTACATTTGAAATGCATCTATATACATCCATATGTGGTCCATAGTGGAATCTCTACAAAGACTTATATTTAGGAACGGAGGAAGTATCTCTTAAGTGTTATATTTTAGTGTTCATAAATACTCACTTTGTTCCTAAATATAAGTCTTTTTAGAGATTCTAAATAGACTATATACAGAACAAAATGAGTGAATCTACACTCTAAAATACATCCGTCTGTGCAATGGAGAACACGAGAGTAAGACAAGACATCTTGTACAATGGAGAAAAAATTATTATCTTCCTTCATAAGAGATCAAAGTGATCGGATCCTTCCCCAAATCGTGTGCAAGCGGAGGTACATGCACCAGACTACTCTCTCTCTCTCTCTCTCTCTCTCTCTCACCAATTAAGATTGTTACTAACATTGCAAGGGCCTAGACTTGGGTAAAACCTGGGCCCCATGTGCGTTCAATAACCTAAGGCTATGTCCCACTCTCACACAAATCCATGAGCGTTACTGCATATCAGGGGCGGAGCTAGAAAATTTAGCCATTGGGTTCACTCATTTTGTGATAGCAATGAGATTAGCTAGGTGGGCATTGCTTGCCGAAAACTGTCCCAGTGACACCTTCTTCATGGATATCTCGGCTTGTGGGGACAAAAATAATTCCCATCCCCATCAAGGTTTTTCCTCCCCGAGGAACACGGTTTTTTGTGGTTGCTAGGTTAGAGTTTTTTGGGCCTTGGGCTCGATCAAGCCTATTTTAGGCGCGGCAGCGGCTGGAAAAAGGTTAGATGGGTAGGATTAGGTTGAGGCTAATGGTTTTTTTGGAGACCACATGTGAGGTGTTCATAGGTAAGGCGGGTGCCCATATAGGGATGCAGGACAGCGTCCCGCACGCGCCCGTAAAAGTAGGGACTAATTTAAATTCAAGCCAAGTCGCTAAAAAAGCATACAACTGAGGTAATCTGTTTTAACTACGAAGCGGGGTGGATCGGGCGCCGCCTTGCATCCCTATCGTCTGAATTAAAATTGCTTCATCCCCGTTCCATAGCACAGTAATTACCCGCAGTGAAGGGGTAAAGGGTACTATTTGCATCTGATCGATTTCTCTTTAAGAAATGTCGCCATAGTTTAGATCGATCAAAGTTTAGGGGAAAATCAATTAGAAAACTAGGGCAAAGATGTTGTATTAGGCTACTAGGTTAAATAGGCGATGCATAGGAGGGAAGAGACGTGGATGTGATTTGATTACCGTCAAATTTACACTGCAATTCCCGCTGACCTCTCCTCGTCGGCGATGCTGGCGGCTGGATGATGGGCGAGAGATCTCGTCTTTTTTAGGGGGCACAGGAGAGATCTCGTGATTACCTTCAAATTTACACTGCAATTACAGGGGAGGCGAGAGGCTTTTGTGGCCTGCAGAGTACACATCATCGCATTTAGTTGTGGGCTTTTTTGTTTGTTTTTTTACAACTATTTCGTGGGCTTTTTTGTTTGTTTTTTTACAACTATTTTGTGGGCTTTTGGTTGGGCATTCATTTGATAAAATTTTAAGAGACTGAGAAGCAGGCTGGTGCGTTCCAAGTTCGATGGGTTCAGGCGTGAATTTTTATTGGGTTCATAACAAACTCGTACCCATATACACGTACGTGCAACAAAAAGATCGTTGGGTTCAACTGAACCCAACGGCTGTACGCTAACTCCACCACTGCTGCATATCTGTGTCGTTGTTCGGTACTTTGGAAAACATTGTCGACAACTGTATGCACTAGGGCCCAAAGGCATAGGCAGGCTCTAAGCTGCTTGGGCCGTAGCACCAGATTCCTTAATCGAGTGTAGCACCTAATGTAGCACATGTTCGGCCTAGTGCTTGTCCTGGGCTCGACTCGATGCTGGTTATGCCATTGCTAGAGCCCAACTATGGTCACCTTCCCCGCCATCTTTGTGGCATCGTTATTAATAATTTTGTCGACGGTTCCATAAAACTCATCTAAGTTACAATATACGCAATGAGGAATTTTTTTGGGTGCTACTTTCTTTACTAATACTAATTTTCTTCCTTGGTCCCACTCAAGAACCATCATCATGTAATGGTACACATTAGACTTGCTACTCAACACTCCATACTACTCCCCCTTTCTCAAAATGCAAGGCACATTTGACAATTTACAGTCTTCATTGTCTAAGTTTCACTACAATTTTCACTGATATAATATGCCTATACAAGTATAAGGAGGGTGTGCGGCGGAAACCTAGAACTGGGAAATCCCCTGGCCGACTCTGCATCGACCTCGACGACGGCGGTGGTGCTCTGGCTTCGTTACTCCCCCTCCCGAGGGCATGTTGAGTTTCCTCTTCCTTCCCCCTACCATCCTTTAGTCCCCTGGTGAAAAGCTAGGCCTTTGGCCGGCCGGTGGCGGCGCACTTGCGTCGTGGTCCTCCTTGAAAGCGCCGGCTTGGCCGCTTGGGGTAGAGTTGGGGTTGGAGTGCTGGCTATATGTGGGTTGGTGGTGGTTGGTGCAATGCGTCCTCGGATGTCCGGCGGCGGTGGAGGTGGGGAGATGTGTGCCTTGTTACCCCTTTAGCGGTTGTTTCGTGCTTGCCGGCCTATGAGCGGCATCCTTGTGCTAGATGTAGGGGAGATAGTGGTCTCCCCTCCGGCATTGGCACGACTGGGCTGTGGCAATGGTTTCTCCCTACAAAGCTTGATTATCCTCTTCACTGCTCGCTGGAGGTCCGCGGACTCCTCTGTTTCCGTTGTTCTGGTCGGCATTGTGCTCTTCGACGTCATGGTTTTGTTTCCCATTATGTTGGCAGTTTCGCTCTTTGGCCGGCTTGTGTAGTTTCGGCCTTGGGCGATCTATGTCTGTAATTTTTCAGTCTTTTTTTCCTCATGCGCAGCCGTTGTAATAATCTGCACTTTGTATCTTAGCTTGTTGATGGTTTAAATGCCAAAAAAATGCATTTCATTTAAAGAAAACTTGGATAGAAACATACCATTTATTATTGTATTATAATCGACTACACACGCATCTTGCCATGGATCGCACCATTATTCGCTTGTACTAGGCGAGGTCTATCGCAACGCCATTGTTACAATATTTAGAGAGCATTTATTTATTGCCCATCTTCTCGCACCATATAGATGATTGACTATGCGAACGGCCTCTGGTTATAGCAGTCCAGGTTGTTACCATAGCTGACGCCGAGAAGGTCGCAGTAGTGCTTGTAGAACCCGATCCGGTCGGCGACACGGGCGTCCTGCCCGCGCCCGCACTCGAGGCCACCGTTGATGATGTTAGTGATCACGCCGTACCCAGGCACCCTCCCCGCCGCCTGATCGGCGCCCGAGGGGCTCCACCGGCCCGTGATCACATCGTGGCTCGAAGGTTTGGGTGACTGTGGCGTCATCCAGAACCACAGCGCCGTCTTAAACGACACGGTCGCGTCCGTCGCCACAAGGTCCGGGTTGTTTAGCAAGTCGGTGCCGATGGCCCGCCCCGCTGGCCCGTAGTTGTAGTTGTGTGAGATCTGGATGGGCCCACGCCCGAAGTACTTCTTGCCCGGCGCGCATGGCCACTGCGAGCTCGGCGTGCAGTAGTCGGACGTGGCGCCACGCTCCTGGTTGAAGCAGTAGCCCCACGAGTAGGGGCCGTCGGGCGCTGTTGGCCACCCGCCGGTGGTCTCGTGGGAGGTCTGAGCGAGGAACGCGGCCACTTCGCGCTTCCTGAAGTCGGCGCCACCCGTGGTCGCGAAGCCCGGGAACGAGTTGGCGGCGGCGACAAAGGCGCCGTAGTTGTAGAACCCCTTGGCCTGGCACGCCGCATCGTTGCGGTGCAGCAGCATCTGGTCGAAGAGCGACTGCGAGATAATTGAGGACACGCCGCCGCCGGTGGGGGTCGGTACCGGCACCGGGGTGCCGCCGCCGCCGCAGCTGTTGCACTGGCTTTGGCAGCCGTCGCCGCAGTAGTCGGAGCCGGAGCCGCAGAAGCCGAACTTGCTGCAGCAGAGGCAGTTGGGGCACGTCGCCCCGCCGGCCTGCGAGCCGCACTGCTCCGCGTGTGCAGACACGGCGAAGGCCGCGACCAGCATGGCCACCACGGCAACTCCTGTCATCTTGGGCAATGAAGCAGAGCCCGCTCAGCTGGTGATTTAGTTACGAGCTAGTGTGTCACACTACTCGTGTAGTGGTGTGTGTGTGTGCCAGAAGCTGGTGCAGTGCACGTCTTTATATAGCCAGCAAGCCACAGCAGACGTGCCCAACTTTCCACGAGTCCATGATCGCTCTACCTCTACTTAGTCTAGCTACGCAATACAAGCAAGTTCAGCAGATCTCGAGAGCGATCTAGTACGTGTACTTTGTACGCATGTTTCGATCTCGTGTAAGTTAGCTACAGATGGGTCAGTGATCACTAATGGAAGCATGGAATGCCGGTGCTGGTGCACATGCCGGTGCACCGGACGTTGATCGGGCTGGAAGTAAGCGTGGAAAATTCCTCTCAACTCAGCTTCGATGGCTCTCCGGGTCAGATTTTTCTCCCGCTTCCTGCGCGCATGCAAGCAAGCATGCATGCATACGTGCACCAGCTCAGCGTTGATGTGCGACCAAACTTTGATCGCCGCATTAATGATGGACGGACATGGAATTTTGTTAGTGATGTCGCTTGCGTGCATGGAATTCCATTATCTTTCTACTCGTTTCTTTCTGTTAGCGACGCCCTGCCGACCAGGGAAACTATGTTGGATACATATGAATAGTCTCCATATTACAACGCACACTTCACAGATTAAGAACAATTGAATTACACATCTTTCCAGGTTAAGACAGGATTATTGCATTTTCAAAGATTAACATAAATAAAATAAAATTATAAACTAATGAATATTATCTTTCCAGGTTTTAAGAGAATGACTCTAACCTAATGGACCATAGATACATATGTGCGTACTTTCAGAAGTATCGAAACAAACGCAGCGGAGCAATGACAAGAAGGGCTCAAGCACATCCATGGAGTCAATAAAGACATACTTCAGCACCTCTCTCATCACCCCCTTCACTCCTGCAGACTCACGGTCAAGATGTGCATATATCACATACTAAGCACTCATTCTCTTTAACCCTATAGGATTCTTGAAAAATCATACTAATATGTTACCTACTAACCATACGAAACTACCTATCTTGAAAATGATGAACCCATCGGAAACCAACCATATTTCAAATCCAACCTATAGAACATGTTCTCTTACCATCTTTACTAGCCTTTCTCCCAAGACGATGCAGGCTTGTGAGTGGTGGATATGCAACATGGACCTCTTTTGAATGCTCGCATGAGCTCGACATGATTGTGACATATTTTCGTTTAATGATCATATGAGCTGCTGAAGATGATTATGATATTGTGTCTTGATGGTTACTGAAATATAATATCTTTAGATATAGTTACTTGATTTGATATTAATTTTGTTAGATGTGTGTTGGATCCTTATTCATGTCAGCAATCAAGGCATCGGTATTTCAATCTCTGGTACAATATGTGAAGGTCATATACACCGAAATCGAATAGGCAATGGATCATCAACAATGATCTGGGATAAAAACGGGATGCCTAGTAGGGACAAAACAATTTATTAACAAGAGTGGGTGGGATTTGGGAGGGAATTACTTTATGAAGAACGTATTAACCTTTGCTCATAAGTTATTTTACCGTCTCTCGGCTAATATTAATGAACTAGAGAAGATACCAGCGCGTTGCTGCAGGAATTGGTGCAATTGTTTTATTGAGACTTGGCGGTATGAAACTTTAGTATTTTGATTAGTCATATGAGAATTGAAACTAAAGTACATATAATTTATTATATTATTATTATTATATAGTCCTAAAATATATATTGAATTTAGTGACATGCATATTCTGTACTAAGTTTTTTTATGCATAGTGGCATTGTGAGTTGGCATAGTTGCATGTTGAGAGAATTAAATTTAATGACACACGTATGATGACATGGTGAGTTGGCATAGTTACATGTTAAGATATTTGAGTTAGTGGGGACCAACTATTTAGGTATATAGGATATAGGATTCCCGCCAACCAAAGAAGGGAATAAAGATATCTCTCAAATTCTCACGTGTAATACTTATTCGACACCAAACAGAGGATTTAAAATAAAATGACACTTTCCACATCTAATCTATCCACAAGTCCCTCTTCTAAATTCTTCTACCCCTTCCCAAAAGTGTTTGGGTCACTTCTTTTGAGCTTATGTTTTTCTGTATCAGAAACATGCTTATGGAAAGTGGTGGAAATAAGCACCGGTAAGAAGAAACCTCGTGAAACTACTTTTCCTATTTTTCCAGCTTATGAAATTTTGGATTTTAACGGTGTTAAGCTTTACAAAGCCTCTAATACCCCTTGACTTCAGTTATGTCTTGATTTATATATAATATAGTAGAAATTTATTGTTGTTACAATGCATAAATGAGCAAAAAAGAGAATCTCAAACATCATTTATATCTATCATTATCAGTTATGTCTTGATTTATATATAATATAGTAGAAATTTATTGTTGTTACAATGCATAAATGAGCAAAAAAGAGAATCTCAAACATCATTTATATCCATCATTAGTGTATTTCGTGTTATGTTTTTCTTAGCTTTTTTGCATCATAGACGTGTGATCTTTTGTATTTTACCACGTTTGCGCGCACCTTTTTGTCAGATTTCGCCAGGATCCCAAGGAATCAGGGGATTTGGAGCATTGAATGAAAACACCTATGTTTTTGTGCAAAATATGCTAATTTGACATCATAAAAGCCCACCATATGAAGATATAAGCACATGGGAAGGAACTAGGATGCGTTCTCCATCGAAAGGCACCACCTCGCCATACCTTCGGTCACGGAGTTCACGCCATCAACCATCATCACTAGTATGATCATCCACATACTAGACATCAACTCTTCCATTCATCTCGTTGTAATCGCAAACCTAATGTGAATTTATACGAGTATCACATTAATCATTTATATTTGATTGCCACGAACACCTTGGTGATGTCTCGTGTCTGAAAAATCATGGATGTCTCCTAGAGGGGGGTGAATAGGCGCTTTAAAATAATTGATGCATGCGACTCAGTGAGTTTGATGAGCTCACTCTTAATGACCCTTGAGCCATTTTCGAGGTGCTCAAAATCCTCAAGGAGTTTAGCATGTGCAACTTCAAGCTTCTCATTTTTAGTTTTGAAATCACTGGCCACTTCAAGAGCCCTATCATGGGATTCCTTTATTCTAGATAGTTCTAGAGCAAAAGTCTCCTCAAGAGATTCCTTGGTGGTTTGTTCAAGTTCAAGAGCTTGAGAGAGGTCAGCGATCTCATTAGCGTAATCACGCTCATGGCCTTCCATTTTATCAATGGTGACCTCATGCTCCTCGAGATGAGATTCCAACTCCTGAATGTATTTCTTGCTCTTAATGGCAATAGACATGATTTCCATGAAGTTGGAACGAGCAATTTTATTCTTATGAAGAGCTTTAAAAATCATTCCCCCCTTAATTTTTAAGGAGGTAACATTATCATTCTCTTCATCATTATCAACATCGTCATCATGTTGGGAAACGTAGCATGTGATGTCAAAAAATTTCCTACGATCACGCAAGATATATCTAGGAGATGCATAGCAATGAGAGGGGGAGAGTGTGTCCACATACTCTCGTAGACCGAAAGAGGAAGCGTTTGACAACGCGGTTGATGTAGTCGAACTTCTTCTCATTCCGACTGATCAAGCACCGAACGTACGACACCTCCGAGTTCCGCACACGTTCAACTCGATGACGTCCCTCGAACTCTTGATCGAGCAAAGTGTCGAGGGAGATGAGTTCCGTCAGCACGACGGTGTGGTGCTGGTGATGGTGAAGTCATCCGTGCAGGGCTTCGCCTAAGCACTACAAAGATATGACCGGAGGCGTAAACTATGGATGGGGGCACCGCACACGGCTAACAGATGTTGTTGTGTGTTCTAGGCGCCCCTTCCCCACGTATATATAGGTGGGCGGGGAGGGAGACAGCCTTGGGGCACCCCAAGTAGGAGGAATCCTACTTGGCGGCCTTGTCCAATTCGGCCCCCCTTACCATATTCACCGGAGGGGGAAGGAAAGAGGAGAGGGAGGAGGGAAGGAAGGGGGAGGCCGAATCCCTCCCCTTCCTTCTCTCTTCCCCTCTTTCCCTCTCTCTAGTGCGGCTTATATGGGGCTGTGCAGCAGCCCCTGCTGGTTGCTGCATTTCCCCTCTTGGCCCATGAGGCCCATATAGTTGCCAGGGGGTGCCCGGAACCCTTTCCGATGACCCGATATGTACCCGGTACCCCCGGAACACTTCTGGTGTCCGAATAATATCATCCTATATATCAATCTTTACCTCTCGACCATTTCGAGACTCCTCTTCATGTACGTGATCTCATCCTGGACTCGGTCACCAAATCACATAACTCATATAATACAAAAAATCGTCATCGAACGTTAAGGTTGCGGACCCTACGAGTTCGAGAACTATGTAGACATGACCGAGACACCTCTCAGGTCAATAACCAATAGCGGAACCCGGATGCTCATATTGGTTCCTACATATTCTACGAAGATCTTTATCGGTCGAACCGCAATGACAACATACGTTATTATCTTTGTCATCGGTATGTTACTTGCCCGAGATTCGATCGTCAGTATCTTCATACCTAGTTCAATCTCATTACTGGCAAGTCTCTTTACTCGTTCTGTAATACATCATCCCGTAACTAACTCATTAGTCACATTGCTTGCAAGGCTTCTTATGATGTGTATTACCGAGAGGGCCCAGAGATACCTCTCCGATACTCGGAGTGACAAATCCTAATCTCGATCTATGCCAACCCAACAAACACCTTCGGAGATACCTATAGAGCATCTTTATAATCACCCAGTTACGTTGTGACATTTGATAGCACACAAGGTATTCCTCCGGTATCCGGGAGTTGCATAATCTCACAGTCAAAGGAATATGTATATGACATGAAGAAAGCAATAACAATAAAATTGAATGATCAATATGCTAAGCTAACAGATGGGTCTTCTCCATCACATCATTTTCCTAATGATGTCATCCTGTTCATCAAATGACAACACATGTCCATGGTTAGGAAGCTTAACCATCTTTGATTAACGAGCTAGTCTAGTAGAGGCTTACTAGGGACATAGTGTTTTGTCTATGTATCCACACATGTATCAAGTTTCCGGTTAGTACAATTCTAGCATGAATAATAAACATTTATCATGATATAAGGAAATATAAAATAACAATTTTATTATTTCCTCTAGGGCATATTTCCTTCACATCATTCTTATCATCATCAACATCATCATCACAAGATATATTGGGATTCGAAGTAGGAGATACCTTCAAAGCCTTAGCCATAAGGCAAAAGTGAGAAGCAATAGATGATGATGTAAGATCCCTTGAAGCAAAATTCAAGACCATATCTTGTTCCATGGAGAGTTGGCTTTCCTCTACATTGTTAGCACAACAACTTGAGGAAATACATGCATTTTTATCATGGCAACAAGATATAGCAAGCATATCATCATGAGATTTAGTCAATCCATTTAGACATGATATGCAAGTACTATCAACACAAGCATGAAACATGTAGGATGCTCGAAGTGTCAAAGTACAAAGATGAAGCATTGCAATAAGATGATGATGAAGAATCGTCAACAATAAGCCCACTATCATCATTGCAATGAACAACACTACTCACCATATCATTACCTTGTGTCAATCCACATGTAGGTGAAGTAGAAGAAGTTGAGAACACAACACGGCTGGAGGTGGAGGGAGAACAATCATCCCCACAAATCTTGGACACACCATATTTATCTTGTAGCTTTGTCCACAACTCATGAGCATCCCGAAACGGCATGAGTTGAAATATAACTACATTCCTCAAAGCATCGAAAAGCACATTATAATCTTGAGCATTGAGATAATAGTTTTCCTCTTCCTCTAGAGATAATCTTAGAGAATCCTTTGGAGGAAAAAACCCCATATCTACAATTCGCTCTAAATTTGGGTCCATGACCCTAAAGAGATTAAGCATGCGAATAACCCAAACATCAAAATTTGTGCCATCAAAACTAAGAGTATCAGAGAATCCTAATCCCCTAGTCGACATGTTTACTCTCTAGGCAATTAAGCCAAACAAAGAGTGAAGAGGCTCTGATACCAAGTGAAATATCGTGGATGTCGCTAAGAGCGGGGGGGGGGGGGGGGATAGGCGCTTTAAAATAATTACGGTTTAGGCTTGAACGACTGCGGAATAAAACCAGTGTTTAATTTGTCAAGCACAAAACCTAAAATGACTAGGCTCACCTATGTGCACCAACAACTTATGCTAAGCAAGATAGACAACTAAGTGATAGCAAGATATATGACACATGAAACAATATGGCTATCACAAAGTAAAGTGCATAAGTAAAGGGCTCGGGTAAGAGATAACTGAGGCACACAGAGACGATGATGTATCCCGAAGTTCACACCCTTGCGGACGCTAATCTCTGTGTGGAGCGGTGTGGAGGCACAATGGTCCCCAAAATGCCACTAGGGCCATTGTAATCTCCTCACGCCCTCGCACAATTCAAGATGCCGTGAATCCACTAAGGGACCCTTGAGGGCGGTCACCAAACCCGTACAATTGGCAACCATTGGGGGCGGTCACCAAACTCGTACACTTTGGCAACCCTTGGGGCGGTCACTGGAACCCGTACAAATTGCTCTGGGCAATCTAACCTAATTGGAGACCCCGACACTTGCCGGAGCTTTACACCACACCGATTGAGCTCTGAAGCACCACCAACCGTCTAGAGCGCCCAAGCACCCAAGAGGATCAAGCTCTAGGGTACCGAGCACCCAAGAGTAATAAGCTTCTCAAACTTCACTTCCACGTATCACCATGGAGAACTCAAAACGATGCAACTAATGCAATGGCAAGGGCACACGAAGTGCTCAAGTCCTTCTCTCCCAAATCCCACCAAAGCAACTAACGCTATGGAGGAAGTGATGGAAATATGCCCTAGCACTACAAAAAAAAGACATCCGTGACATTTTGGGCTGACCGAATTTTTTTCTGCCATACTTATGACACTTCTATGACGATAATTGTGATAAAACACGGTATCATCATAGATGTGGTGGGCTCCTACTTCTATGACAAAAATCATGACATAAAATGGGCTTTTCGTCCTGGGCGGGTTGGAGACGCGGCTGCATGACATTCTTTGGACCGTCCATGACGGAAAAAACAGTGGTAGAAGCGAGGGCGAGGAAAATATCGGGGTGTTCCCGGTTACGGTGGGTGGTCGGAGCCGAGCGATGCGCGTTTCTCTCGTACACGCACGCGCGTGGGTGCGAGGCATTGGGCTCTAACTGAACCCGAGCGAGGCGTTGGGCTCTAACTGAACCCGAGCGATTGCACTGCAGGCTACGCGTTACTGAACCCGAGTGATCAATCGATGGCTGGTAACTGAACCCCATCGAGCGATTCCTGCGCTACTGTTGCTAAATGAAGCCGATCGATGCTACCTCTGGATGAACAGTGAGCGTTGCTGGGGGGGGGGGGGGTTTGGATGAACAGTTCCCGGTGGGGGTGGATGAACAGGACCCCGTGGTGTTGCCTCTGGATGAATATGACCCCGATCGATCGAGCCGGTTGGGGCTGGATGAACAAGACCCTGTGGAGGGCAGGATGAACAGGACCACCCCATGGAGGGCAGGATGAACAGTAGACGGTGGAGGGCGGGATGAACAGTAGCCCGTGGAGGGGTGGTTGAACAGGAGCCCGTGGAGAGGGCTGGTTGAACAGTAGCCGGTGGAGTAGCGCGCGGTGAAGGCTGGATGAACAGGAGCCCGTGGATGAACAGTCGCAGGTGGAGGCTGGAGGAGGTCGACGGTGGATGAACAGTAGCCCGTGGAGGCTGGAGGGGGTCGATGGTGGAGATGAACAGTATCCCGTGGAGTCCCGTTTTACGGTAGCCACACCCCTCCCGATGAACAGGACCCCCGTTTCGACCGTGGCGCTCCAACACAAGTCGGTTTCCTCCGTTTTGCGGTACGCCACACCCCTCCCGATCAACAGGACCCCCGTTTCGACTGTAGGAGGTCCGTTTCCTCCGTTTTGCGGTACGCCAGACCTCTCCCGATGAACAGGATCCCGTTTCGAACGTGAACGGTCGAACACAAGGCTGTTTCCTCCGTTTTGCGGTACGCCAGGCCTCGCTTCCATCGGCTGTTCCGTCCAAGCCCTCCTGATGAACACGATGACGCATTCCGTTCCGATCCAGCCGGTTGGCTCCCCATGAACACGACGACGACACAGTTTCTCCGTTCCGACCCAGCCATGTACACGAGCCTTGGCCGTACGTATGTGCGAGTAGGCGTTCGAGATCCTGCCCGTATGTACGTACGTGGCCGTATTTTCTTTCTTGCACACTGGCCGCTGTACGTACGTGTACATGCTACGTGCGCGCCTCTACTATGACACGTGCGCGCCTCTACATCGACCAGTATGTACGTACACGTTCGCGACCAGAATGACAACGCTACGTACGCTTCGACCAGGTGGGTCCCGACTGACAGGCACTTCCTTGCGTGCGAAGATGTAGCTGGTGGGTCCTAGCAGTTAGGGGGGCGAATAGTTTTTTTTGCCCGAACGCACTTCCTTGCGTGCGAAGTTGTAGTTGGTGGGTCCCAGCAGTCAGGGGGAAACGTTTTTTTTCGCGAAATACGGTGGCCCGTCCGGTGGGTCCCTGTGTCAGGTGGAGGAATAATTATTTTTGCGCGTAATAAGGAGGCACTTCCTTGCTGCGGCCATGGACCCAGCTGTCAGCCTCTCCACGTACAGTCCACGTCCGATGGAAGCCGTTCCTTGACCACATTGACCACGCCGCGCTGAGAGCACCAGGGCGGTGGACGATGGCGAGGCCTAGGAAGGGGACGACGCGGAGCCGAGGAAGACGCGACAGTGGAAGCCCGCACGGAGAGGAGTACGAGGGTTCACTATTGGAAATATGCCCTAGAGGCAATAATAAAAGCATTATTATTATATTTCCTTATTCATGATAATTGTCTTTATTCGTGCTATAATTGTGTTATCCGGAAATCGTAATACATGTGTGAATAACAGACAACAATATGTCCCTAGTGAGCCTCTAGTTGACTAGCTCGTTGATCGACAGATAGTCATGGTTTCCTGACTATGGACATTGGATGTCATTGATAACGAGATCACATCATTAAGTGAATGATGTGATGGACAAGACCCAATCCTAAACATAGCATAAGATCGCATAGTTCGTTTGCTAGAGTTTTCCAATGTCAAGTATCCTTTCCTTAGACCATGAGATCGTGTAACTCCCGGATACCGTAGGAGTGCTTTGGGTGTGCCAAACGTCACAACGTAACCGGGTGACTATAAAGGTATACTACGAGTATCTCTGAAAGTGTCTGTTGGGTTAACATGGATCGAGACTGGGATTTGTCACTCCGCTTGATGGAGAGGTATCACCGGGCCCTCTCGGTAATGCATCATCATAATGAGCTCAATGTGATCAAAGTGTTTGATCACGGGATCATGCATTACGGTACGAGAAAAGTGACTTGCCGGTAACGAGATTGAACGAGGTATTGGGATACCGACGATCGAATCTCGGGCAAGTAAAATACCGATTGACAAAGGGAATCGTATACGGGATTAATTGAATCCTCGACATCGTGGTTCATCCGATGAGATCATCGTGGAGCATGTGGGAGCCAACATGGGTATCCAGATCCCGCTGTTGGTTATTGCCCGAGAGCCGTCTCGGTCATGTCTGCATGTCTCCCGAACCCGTAGGGTCTACACACTTAAGGTTCGGTGACGCTAGGGTTGTGAAGATATGTATATGCAGTAACCCGAATGTTGTTCGGAGTCCCGGATGAGATCCCGGACGTCACGAGGAGTTTCGGAATGCTCCGGAGGTAAAGATTTATATATGGGAAGTTGTCATACAGACACCAGGAAGTTTCGGGGGTATATCGGTATTGTACCGGGGCCACCGAAGGGGTTCTGGGGGTCCACTGGGAGGGCCCACCTCTCCCGAAGGGCCTCATGGGCTGTATGAGGAAGGGAACCAGCCCAAAGTGGGCTGGTGCGCCTCCCCCCCAAGGGCCCATGCGCCTAGGGTTGGGGGGGGGACCCTAAAGGGGGCGCCCCTTGCTTGGGGGGCAAGTCCCCCCTTCCCTGGCCGCCGCCCCCCCTCTAGATCCCATCTAGAGGGGCCGGCCCCCCTTGCCCCTTCCCCTATAAATAGAGGGGTGAGGGGAGGGCTGCGCACCCTTGCTCCTGGCGCCTCCCTCTCCCTCTCCAACACCTCCTCCTCCTCCGTAGAGCTCGGCGAAGCCCTGTCGGAGTACTGCAGCTCCACCATCACCACGCCGTCGTGCTTCTGCTGGAGCCTTCTTCCCCAACCTCTCCTTTGCCTTGCTGGATCAAGAAGAAGGAGACGTTACGCTGACCGTACGTGTGTTGAACGCGGAGGTGCCGTCCTTTCGGTGCTAGGATCTTCGGTGATTTGGATCACGTCGTGTACGACTACCTCATCCCCGTTCGTTGAACGCTTCCGCTCGCGATCTACAAAGTGGTATGTAGATGCAATCTCTCTCCCATGACTCGTTGCTAGATGAACTCATAGATGGATCTTGGTGAAACCGTAGGAAAAATTTTTGTTTTCTGCAACGTTCCCCAACAGTGGTATCAGAGCTAGGTCTATGCGTAGTTCTTCTTGCGCGAGTAGAACACAATTTGTTGTGGGCGTAGATTTGTCAACTTTTCTTGCCGCTACTAGTCTCATCTTACTTCAGCGGTATTGTGGGATGAAGCGGCCCGGACCAACCTTACACGTACTCTTACATGAGACCGGTTCCACCGACTAACATGCACTAGTTGCATAAGGTGGCTGGCGGGTGTCTGTCTCTCCCACTTTAGTTGGAGCGGATTCGATGAAAAGGGTCCTTATGAAGGGTAAATAGAAGTAGAAAAATCACATTGTGGCTTTCACGTAGGTAAGAAAACGTTCTTGCTAGAACCCTAATTCAGCCACGTAAAACTTGCAACAACAATTAGAGGACGTCTAACTTGTTTTTGCAACAAGTGCTTTGTGATATGATATGGCCAAAGTTGTGATGAATGATGAATGATCTATATGTGATGTATGAGATGTTCATGGTATTGTAATAGGAATCACGACTTGCATGTCGATGAGTATGACAACCGGCAGGAGCCATAGGAGTTGTCTTTATTTTTGGTATGACCTGCGTGTCATTGAGAAATGCCATGTAAATTACTTTACTTTATTGCTAAACGCGTTAGCCATAGTAGTAGAAGTAATAGTTGGCGAGCAACTTCATGGAGTCACGATGATGGAGATCATGATGATGGAGATCATGGTGTTAAGCCGGTGACAAGATGATCATGGAGCCCCAAGATGGAGATCAAAGGAGCTATGTGATATTGGCCATATCATGTCACATTTATTATTTGATTGCATGTGATGTTTATCATGTTTTGCATCTTGTTTACTTAGAACGACGGTAGTAAATAAGATGACCCCTCATAATAATTTCAAGAAGTGTTCCCCCTAACTATGCACCGTTGCGACAGTTCGTTGTTTCGAAGCACCACGTGATGATCGGGTGTGATAGATTCTAACGTTCACATACAATGGGTGTAAGACAGATTTACACACGCAAAACACTTAGGTTGACTTGACGAGCCTAGCATGTACAGACATGGCCTCGGAACACAGAAGACTGAAAGGTCGAGCATGAGTCATATAAAAGATACGATCAACATGAAGATGTTTACCAATGTTGACTAGTCCGTCTCACGTGATGATCGAACACGGCCTAGTTGACTTGGATCATGTAATACTTAGATGACTAGAAGAGGGATGTCTATCTAAGTGGGAGTTCATTAAATAATTTGATTAAATGAACTTTATTATCATGAACTTAGTCTAAAAATATTTACAATATGTCTTGTAGATCAAATGGCCAACGTAGTCCTCAACTTCAACGCGTTCCTAGAGAAAACCAAGCTGAAAGACGATGGCAGCAACTATACGGACTGGGTCCGGAACCTGAGGATCATCCTCATAGCTGCCAAGAAAGATTATGTCCTATGAGCACCGCTGGGTGACGCACCTATTATCCCTGCAGAACAAGACGTTATGAGCGCTTGGCAGTCACGCTGCGATGATTACTCCCTCGTTCAGTGCGGCATGCTTTACAGCTTAGAGCCGGGGCTCAAAAAGCGTTTTGAGAGACATGGAGCATATGAGATGTTCGAAGAGCTGAAAATGGTTTTCCAAGCTCACGCCCGGGTCGAGATATATGAAGTCTCCGACAAATTCTTTAGCTGTAAGATGGAGGAAAATAGCTCTGTCAGTGAACACATGCTCAAAATGTCTGGGTTGCACAACCGCTTGACTCAACTGGAAGTTAATCTCCCGGATGAAGCGGTCATTGACAGAATCCTCAAGTCGCTTCCACCTAGCTACAAGAGCTTTGTGATGAACTACAATATGCAGGGGATGGTAAAGACCATTCCTGAGGTATATGCTATGCTGAAATCAGCAGAGGTAGAAATCAAGAAGGAGCATCAATTGTTGATGGTGAATAAAACCACTAAGTTCAAGAAGGGAAAGAGTAAAAAGAACTTCAAGAAGGACGGCAAGGAAGTTGCCGCGCCCGGTAAGCAAGTTGTTGGGAAGAAGCCAAAGAATGGACCCAAGCTCGAGACTGAGTGCTTTTATTGCAAGGGAAGTGGTCACTGGAAGCAGAACTGCCCCAAATACTTAGCGGACAAGAAGGCCGGCAAAACAAAAGGTATATGTGATATACATGTAACTGATGTGTACCTTACCAGTACTCGTAGTAGCTCTTGGGTATTTGATACCGGTGCAGTTGCTCACATTTGTAACTCAAAACAGGAGCTGCGGAATAAACGGAGACTGGCGAAGGACGAGGTGATGATGCGCGTCGGGAATGGTTCCAAGGTCGATGTGATCGCCGTCGGCACGCTGCCTCTACATTTACCTACGGGATTAGTTTTAAACCTCAATAATTGTTATTTAGTGCCAAGTTTGAGCATGAACATTGTATCTGGATCTCGTTTAATTCGAGATGGCTACTCATTTAAATCCGAGAATAATGGTTGTTCTATTTATATGAGAGATATGTTTTATGGTCATGCTCCGATGGTTAATGGTTTATTCTTAATGAATCTCGTACGTGATGATACACATATTCATAGTGTGAATACCAAAAGAGTTAAAATTGATAACAATAGTCCCACATATTTGTGGCATTGCCGCCTTGGTCACATAGGTGTCAAACGCATGAAGAAGCTCCATGCAGATGGACTTTTAGAGTCTCTTGATTATGAATCATTTGACACGTGCGAACCATGCCTCATGGGTAAAATGACCAAGACTCTGTTCTCAGGAACAATGGAGCGAGCAACCAGCTTATTGGAAATCATACATACCGATGTGTGCGGTCCAATGAGTGTTGAGGCTCGCGGTGGCTATTGTTATGTTCTCACCCTCACTGATGACTTGAGTAGATATGGGTATATCTACTTAATGAAACACAAGTCTGAGACCTTTGAAAAGTTCAAGGAATTTCAGAGTGAGGTTGAAAATCAACGTGACAGAAAAATCAAGTTTTTACGATCAGATCGTGGAGGAGAATACTTGAGTCATGAATTTGGCACACACTTAAGAAAATGTGGAATAGTTTCACAACTCACGCCGCCTGGAACACCTCAGCGTAATGGTGTGTCCGAACGTCGTAATCGCACTCTATTAGATATGGTGCGATCTATGATGTCTCTTACCGACTTACCGCTATCTTTTTGGGGCTATACTTTAGAGACTGCCGCATTCACTTTAAATAGGGCTCCGTCGAAATCCGTTGAGACGACACCGTATGAATTATGGTTTGGGAAGAAACCTAAGCTGTCGTTTCTAAAAGTTTGGGGATGCGATGCTTATGTCAAGAAACTTCAACCTGAAAAGCTCGAACCCAAGTCGGAAAAATGCGTCTTCATAGGATACCCTAAAGAAACTGTTGGGTATACCTTCTACCTCAGATCCGAAGGCAAGATCTTTGTTGCCAAGAATGGATCCTTTCTAGAGAAAGAGTTTCTCTCAAAAGAAGTAAGTGGGAGGAAAGTAGAACTTGATGAAGTGTTACCTCTTGAACCGGAAAATGGCAAAACTCAAGAAAACGTTCCTGAGGTGCCTGCACCGACTAGAGAGGAAATTAATGATGATGATCAAGATACTTCTTATCAAGCTCCTACTGAAATTTGAAGGTCCACAAGGACACGTTCCGCACCAGAGTGGTACGGCAACCCTGTCTTGGAAATCATGTTGTTAGACAACGGGGAACCTTCGAACTATGAGGAAGCAATGGCGGGCCCGGATTCCGACAAATGGCTGGAAGCCATGAAATCCGAGATAGGATCCATGTATGAAAACGAAGTATGGACTTTGACTGACTTGCCCGTTGAACGGCGAGCCATAGAAAATAAATGGATCTTTAAGAAGAAGACAGACGCGGATGGTATTGTGACTATCTATAAAGCTCGGCTTGTCGCTAAGGGTTATCGACAAGTTCAAGGAATTGACTACGATGAGACTTTCTCACCGGTAGCAAAGCTGAAGTCCGTCCGAATCATGTTAGCAATTGCCGCATTCTACGATTATGAGATATGGCAAATGGACGTCAAAACGGCATTCCTTAATGGTTTCCTTAAGGAAGAATTGTATATGATGCAGCCGGAAGGTTTTGTCGATCCTAAGAATGCTGACAAGGTGTGCAAGCTCCAACGCTCGATTTATGGGCTGGTGCAAGCATCTCGGAGTTGGAACATTCACTTTGATGAGATGATCAAAGCGTTTGGGTTTACGCAGACTTATGGAGAAGCCTGCGTTTACAAGAAAGTGAGTGGGAGCGCTGTAGCATTTCTCATATTATATGTAGACGACATGCTCTTGATGGGAAATGATATAGAACTCTTGGACAACATTAAGGCCTACTTGAATAAGAATTTTTCAATGAAGGACCTTGGAGAAGCTGCTTATATATTAGGCATCAAGATCTATAGAGATAGATCAAGACGCCTCATAGGTCTTTCACAAAGCACATACCTTGATAAGATATTGAAGAAGTTCAATATGGATCAATCTAAGAAAGGGTTCTTACCTGTGTTACAAGGTGTGAAATTGAGCTCAGCTCAATGTCCGACCACGGCAGAAGATATAGAAGAGATGAGTGTCATCCCCAATGCCTCAGCCATAGGTTCTATTATGTATGCCATGCTGTGTACCAGACCTGATGTAAACCTTGCCGTAAGTTTGGTGGGAAGGTACCAAAGTAATCCCGGCAAGGAACACTGGACAGCGGTCAAGAATATCCTGAAGTACCTGAAAAGGACTAAGGAAATGTTTCTCGTTTATGGAGGTGACGAAGAGCTCGTCGTAAAGGGTTACGTCGATGCTAGCTTCAACACAGATCTGGATGACTCTAAGTCACAAACCGGATACGTGTATATTTTGAATGGTGGGGCAGTAAGCTGGTGCAGTTGCAAGCAGAGCGTCGTGGCGGGATCTACATGTGAAGCGGAATACATGGCAGCCTCGGAGGCAGCACATGAAGCAATTTGGGTGAAGGAGTTCATCACCGACCTCGGAGTCATACCCAATGCGTCGGGGCCAATCAAACTCTTCTGTGACAACACTGGAGCTATTGCACTTGCAAAGGAGCCCAGGTTTCACAAGAAGACCAGGCACATCAAGCGTCGCTTCAACTCCATTCGTGAAAATGTTCAAGATGGAGACATAGAAATTTGTAAAGTACACACGGATCTGAATGTCGCAGATCTGTTGACTAAACCTCTCCCTAAGGCAAAACATGATCAGCACCAGAACTCTATGGGTGTTCGATTCATGACAATGTAACTAGATTATTGACTCTAGTGCAAGTGGGAGACTGTCGGAAATATGCCCTAGAGGCAATAATAAAAGCATTATTATTATATTTCCTTATTCATGATAATTGTCTTTATTCGTGCTATAATTGTGTTATCCGGAAATCGTAATACATGTGTGAATAACAGACAACAATATGTCCCTAGTGAGCCTCTAGTTGACTAGCTCGTTGATCGACAGATAGTCATGGTTTCCTGACTATGGACATTGGATGTCATTGATAACGAGATCACATCATTAGGTGAATGATGTGATGGACAAGACCCAATCCTAAACATAGCATAAGATCGCATAGTTCGTTTGCTAGAGTTTTCCAATGTCAAGTATCCTTTCCTTAGACCATGAGATCGTGTAACTCCCGGATACCGTAGGAGTGCTTTGGGTGTGCCAAACGTCACAACGTAACTGGGTGACTATAAAGGTATACTACGGGTATCTCTGAAAGTGTCTGTTGGGTTGACATGGATCGAGACTGGGATTTGTCACTCCGCTTGATGGAGAGGTATCACCGGGCCCTCTCGGTAATGCATCATCATAATGAGCTCAATGTGATCAAAGTGTTTGATCACGGGATCATGCATTACGGTACGAGAAAAGTGACTTGCCGGTAACGAGATTGAACGAGGTATTGGGATACCGACGATCGAATCTCGGGCAAGTAAAATACCGATTGACAAAGGGAATCGTATACGGGATTAATTGAATCCTCGACATCGTGGTTCATCCGATGAGATCATCATGGAGCATGTGGGAGCCAACATGGGTATCCAGATCCCGCTGTTGGTTATTGCCCGAGAGCCGTCTCGGTCATGTCTGCATGTCTCCTGAACCCGTAGGGTCTACACACTTAAGGTTCGGTGACGCTAGGGTTGTGAAGATATGTATATGCAGTAACCCGAATGTTGTTCGGAGTCTCGGATGAGATCCCGGACGTCACGAGGAGTTTCGGAATGGTCCGGAGGTAAATATTTATATATGGGAAGTTGTCGTACGGACACCAGGAAGTTTCGGGGGTATATCGGTATTGTACCGGGGCCACCGAAGGGGTTCTGGGGGTCCACCGGGAGGGGCCACCTCTCCCGAAGGGCCTCATGGGCTGTATGAGGAAGGGAACCAGCCCAGAGTGGGCTGGTGCGCCTCCCCCCCAAGGGCCCATGTGCCTAGGGTTGGGGGGGACCCTAAAGGGGCGCCCCCCTTGCTTGGGGGGCAAGTCCCCCCTTCCCTGGCCGCCGCCCCCCCTCTAGATCCCATCTAGAGGTGCCGGCCCCCTTGCCCCTTCCCCTATAAATAGAGGGGTGAGGGGAGGGCTGCGCACCCTTGCTCCTGGCGCCTCCCTCTCCCTCTCCAACACCTCCTCCTCCTCCGTAGAGCTCGGCGAAGCCCTGTCGGAGTACTGCAGCTCCACCATCACCACGCTGTTGTGCTGCTGCTGGAGCCTTCTTCCCCAACCTCTCCTTT
The DNA here is from genome assembly GCA_032464435.1 of Aegilops umbellulata. Lineage (NCBI taxonomy): Eukaryota > Viridiplantae > Streptophyta > Magnoliopsida > Poales > Poaceae > Aegilops > Aegilops umbellulata. The sequence continues at coordinate 325,726,279 of CP136056.1, read as the reverse complement.
GCCTTGCTGGATCAAGAAGAAGGAGACATTACGCTGACCGTACGTGTGTTGAACGCGGAGGTGCCGTCCTTTCGGTGCCAGGATCTCCGGTGATTTGGATCACGTCGTGTACGACTACCTCATCCCCATTCGTTGAACGCTTCCGCTCGCGATCTACAAAGTGGCATGTAGATGCAATCTCTCTCCCATGACTCGTTGCTAGATGAACTCATAGATGGATCTTGGTGAAACCGTAGGAAAATTTTTTGTTTTCTGCAACGTTCCCCAACATTCACTGGTTCGACTGCGGTGTGACGTTGCCGTCGCCGCAGGGCCTGGACAACGGTGGGAATAGTAGGGGGCGATGAGGCCTCCGCGGCAGCACAACCGACCACGGGAGGCAGGAGCATGCGGCACGACCGGCGCTGCTTTGGGCGGCTGGAGCAAGAAGACCAGAGGTTGAAGAAGCACTATGGCCGTTGGATGGACATCCTACGGTCACTGGAGCTAGAATCGTTCATATTGACTAAGTTGACAAAGCACTCCGTCCCCGTCAACTTAGTAGGCCCACAAGTCAGCCTCCCACCAAGGTGGGTCCCAACTAGCAGGGGGGTATTCATTTTTTGTGCGTAATAAGGAGGCACCTCCGATGGGTCTGAGCTGACAGCGGGGGGAACGTTTTTTTCGCGAAATACGTTGGCCCGTCCGGTGGGTCCCAGCAGTCAGGGGGAAACGTTTTTTCACCAAATACGGTGGCCCGTCCGGTGGGTCCCTGCTGTCACGTGGAGGAATAATTATTTTCTGTGTAATAAGGTGGCACTTCCTTGCGGCTGCCGTGGACCCAGCTGCCAGCCTCTCCACGTACAGTACTCTTCCGATGGAAGTCGTTCCTTGACCACGTTGACCCAGCTGTTAGCCTCTCCACGTACAGCCTCTCCACTACAGTACTCTTCCCATTGAAGAAGCACGGCGACCGTTGGATGGACATCCAACAGTCACTGCTTGTGCGTCAACCTTTTTTTAGAAAAGCCTCAAATCTGTGGAAAACAACATACAACCCATCTGCCATTATTTCTAATAATTTACAGCCCATTTGCTAATTCTTAAGGGTTTTTTGGAGCACATATTCTTTTTGTTAGCATTACAACCCATATTGTGGCCACGGTTAAAAAATTATACGAATATTTGCATATTTCGGTGCGGTCTGAACTGTTTTTAATCCCAAAATTTCGAGTCACATTCAAACTGATTTTAAAAATAAATGTATATCAATATAAAATCCAACAAATTGTCCACACATAAAAATCAATGCAATTTAAAATCTCGAAATGAAAAAAAGAAATTTGAAACTAATTGCCGGTTTGATGTGTTCTAAAAATGTACAACCCTTTTCTCATTATTGATAGGCCATTTTCTCGGCCAACCGAATGAACCTCTCCTCGTCTTGAAAGATTTGCATCCCAACAGGCTTGACAAAGCGACTTACTTGGCAAATCACAAAAAAACTTGGCTATGGCCATGGACCCAGCTGCGGCCGTGGACCTAGCTGTCAGCCTCTCCACGTACAACACTCTTCCGATAGAAGTCGGTCATTGACCACATTGACCACGCCGCACCGAGAGCACCAAGGCGGTGGACGACGGCGAGGCCTAGGAAGGGGACGACGTGGAGCCGGGGAAGACGCGGCAGTGGATGCCCATGCGGAGAGGAGTACGAGGGTTCACTGGTTTGGCTGCGGTGTGAGGCTATCGTCGCCACAGAATAACATGGGGTGTGGGTGAGTAGAGGGATGGCCTGGCGAGCGGTGGGAGTAGTAGGGGCGGTGAGGCCTCCGCGGCATCACAGCCGGCCACGGGAGGCAGGAGCACGCGACACGACCGACGCTGGTTTGGGCGGCTGGAGCAAGAAGACCGGAGGTTGAAGAAGCACTACTGCCGTTGGATGAACATCGTACGATAACTGGAGCTAGAATCATTCATATTGACTAAGTTGACAAAGCCCTCCGCCCCCGTCAACTTGGTAGGCCCACAAGTCAGCCTCCCACGATGCTGGGTTCCAGCTGGCAGGGGGAGTATTCATTTTTTTGTGCGTAATAAGGAGTCACTTCCTTGCGTGCGAAGATAGCTGGTGGGTCCGACCTGTCAGCGTGGGGCATGTTTTTTTTGCGAAATACAGAGACCGATCCGGTGGGTCCCAGATGTTAGGTGGAGGAATCAAAGACTTGAGAAGGCGTACAAAACAAGCTAGTGTACCAGTAAAGAGACATTGCCGAGTTTTAGAAAAAAGAGAGACGTGCTCCTGTAGCTGGTTCGAATCCAAACCTAGACTATGACTATATATGGTGCTATGCTACTCTGCAAGTAATGAAATTGACATATCCAACGTTCGCTTCTCCTCTTCTCTACTTACTCTGCCTAGCATCAGAAGCTCTGGCCGCAACAACCATGTCCACTGGCTGCTCATCCACCTGCTCTTCAGCAGTTAACAACCAAATATGCGCCAAGTCGCCACCCGTACCGTCGCCTGTGGGTCTCACCACACCCCCGCCGGCACGCGCACTGCAGTCGGTTGCTCATCGCAACCCGCTGCCGTTGGTGTGGTGCCACTGCTGCAAATCACGCAGAGTCATCCGTCGCGTCTCAACCACAATCCTCAACCTTGGCCGAGTCTTCTACAAATGCCCGAATCATGAGGTAATAATATGTTTAAGTGTTGTTCTGCTGCTTTCAGTTGCTGGTTTTTTAATAGTTTGGTTGATGATCCTCCAATTTGATTCATGCAGAAAAGGGAAGATTCGTGTGATTTGTATTTCTGGGAAGTTGCTGATGTGGGGGAGTGCAACCACGCTAATTATTTGGTTAGCCGAGGAAACCCAATACCAGCAGGTTGGGGTGTTGGACAAGTAACTGAAGGAACTACAGAAGAGGAAGATGCAGAGCAGAAGGTTAAAGATGCATTTCCTCTGATCATGGCCAAGCAACAGCTGCTGAACGGCCTTGACAGCAATGAGGAGATGAAAGAGCTTGTGAAGATAATGGGCAAAATCGATGTGCTCTGTAGGATGATTGTCTCTTTATTTGAAGTGTATGTAGCACTCGTGATGTATTCAGTGGCTATGACATGAGCACTTTGCTGAAACTAGTAATGAATGAAACCTGTGTAGCAGGCTGGGCGTAGTGTTGTGAACATCTAATGATTTCTATTAACGGAAATCAAGGGGTATCCCCTTTTGCTCATAAATAAATAAATAGCAGAGGCCCTTTTGGTAATAAATAAATAAATTAGCAGAGGACCTGTCGGGTCAGCTTTGTTCTCATTCGAAGACGTCGAGCAAATTGCAGTGCAACAGCAAACTATGTCATCAAATTCAAGTTTCACAGCCAAATATGAGTACAACTAAACAACAATTTCATCATGTTTTAGTCGTCATACAATCACCAAACACAAATCAGCATACATAACAAGTGATGTTCTCACAGGAAAATACTAAACAACATGTTCATCAGGTTTCAGTTGTCATAGCAAACACAATTTCACATAGTAGATAAAAAACATCTTCTGACAGGCAAACACGACAAAAGCACTGTAATCATCATCCACAGCAGTAGCGTCAACATCTTCGCCATGTGTATCAGTCTGAATCGTAATTCCCAATGGTGTCATCTTCTTCGTCGTCCTCAACGTCCTCGAACGTTGGCTTCTTCTTGATCAACTCTTGTATGTCCACAGCATGACACGCAATCTTTTTGCCGGCTTCATTGACATGATGGTTCTCAAAGATATTAGGAACATCTGTGTTATCTTGTACATCAGGAGCAGTGTAAGCATCATCTTGTTGTGCAACTTCATTAAACGAATTCCTCTGCTCAAACCTTTGCACTACTCTCCAGTCATTGCTACGTGCAAATGTGTCTACCAAGAAAAATATCTGTGTTTCTTGATTTTCCAAAATAAAAAGCTCGTTGGTCTGGTACGCCGACTTGACATTGATGGATTTGAAATAATCATCAGCTCTGGGTTTTAGGTTATACCAACGACAGCACAACAGAATCACACACTGATGATCCTTGAAACTGGAGATATACTGCAACTGAACAATGTCTGTTATGTTAGCATACATTTCAATTGTCTCTTTGTCATACGTATCCATGCTCATGATGGCACTGTTTTGTGTCTTCCTGCCTTCGTCTCGTGCAAGGGTGTTGTAGCGCACATCTCCAACAACGCAAGATTCATAATGTCTTACCCGAGTATCAGGACCCATTGCTAGTGAGTAAAGGGCATCATCAACTGCCTGCCCATCCTCCCGCATCTTCTTAACCTATGGTTAGAAAATAGACAAGCTGATCATCTTATGTACTCAATATATTAAAAAAACTGACAATGCAATTCATAAGCTTACATGGCTCTTGAACCATTTCGCAAATCCTGCCATAACTAGTTTGTCAATGTTTCTTGGATTTTGCGGCAGTAACTCCTTTTTGTAGATGCTGCACAACATAGTGATCGCGTCAAACATCTAAATATATAAGAATGTGCTGTAAGTTTAGTAGATTACGATGTATAAGCTGCAGTACTTAGCACTTACTTGATATAAGGTAGTATCTCAGGACAGTTATTCAACAATACCAAACCATTTTGTCCAAATCTTTAGGTTTGTCCTCTTGTCGACTCTTCCCTGTAACTCGAACAGAATAATCAAAAACATTGAGCCCGGGATTGTCTTCATCCACGTCTTTGCTAAGCTGATCAGCTGCTTCAATGTATTTTGAGCAGAATGTCAACGCTTCTATAGCAATGTAGGCCTCTGCAATGGAACCCTCGGGTCTAGCTCTGTTCCTAACATAGCCCTTGAAAGTGCCTAGCCGCCTTTCAATAGGGTACATCCAGCCATACTGTACTGGACCTCTAAGTAGTGCCTCATTAGGTAGATGAACAGCCAAATGCACCATCACATCAAAGAAGGCTGGAGGATCTATCTTCTCAAGGTCGCATAGGATAGTTGGTATCCTGTCTCTAAGATGCTCCAAAGCATCTATCCTGATATTTCTACTACAGAGTTCCCTGAAGAATTGTCCAACTCTGCAACTGCTCTGTATAAGTCAGGGCGGCCCAATCCTCTAAGGATAACAGGTAAAACCCTTTGAAGTAGGACGTGGCAGTCATGAGTTTTCAACCCTTGTACCTTGCCTTCATCTGCACTGACTCTCCTTTTAGGGTTGGAAGCAAATCCATGTGGGAATCTCACACGTGACAGGACCTTGCAGAATTCTTTTCTTTTTACCTTGTCCAAGACGTACACAGCTGGTGCCATATCCCGTGGTTTACCTTCATCTTGCACCTGCAAATCCTTCTTGATACCCAGGTGTGTCAATTTTTAAGGTATCTTTCGTCTTGCCTTCAATATTAAGAAGTGTGTCGATAATGATGTCACATATATTTTTCTCGATGTGCATCACATCAAGATTATGCCGCAGATCCAAATCTTTCCAATACTCCAAGTCCCACAAAGTGGACCTGCGGGTAAACAATAATCTCTCTTCTGCCCTGCCACGCTTTGATTCCCGCTACCATTATTAGGATGGTTTCCTGGTGTAATATGCCTGACCTTCTCTAATTCCACTTGCAACTCATCGGCGGTGAGCCTCTTTGGCGCATCACGGTTTTCATGCTTTGCATTGAACACATGTCTTCGGTATTTTCTAGGATGCGGCTTGTCCTTGGCAAGGAAACGACGGTGTCCAATGTAATAGATCTTGCTAAGTATTGCGTATGACAGCGGATTCCTGTCACAGCGAACACATGCATTGTAACCATGTGTCGTTCGCCCTAACATACTGCCCAAAGCCGGATAATCATGGATGCACCAAATTATAACAGCACGCAGAAAGAAATCAGCTGGTGGGCTGCTATATAGGTCTCGAGTGAGAACACCCCTCCATAGCTGTTGAAGTTCCTCCACAAGAGGCTCCATGAACAAATCAAAATCCTTTCCAGAACTTTTTGGACCTGGGATGAGCAAGGCCATCATGTAGTTTGATTCTTTGGTGCAGACATTTGGAGACATGTTGTAAGGGATAACAAGCACTGGCCACATGCTATATGTGGCGCTCTGGTGGCCAAATGGGTTAAATCCATCTGAAGCTAAGCCAAGTCTAATGTTTCTCGGGTCAGCAGCAAACGTTTCGTGCTTCTGATTGAAGCTTTTCCACTCACTACCATGTGATGGATGGCTCATTACATTCTGATCTCTGAAATCCTAGTTCCTAGAATGCCACAATATATCCTCTCTTGTTTCAGCATCATGAAACAACCTCTGCAATCTTGGTGTAATTGGAAAATGTCTTAGAACATTATGAGGAATCCTCTTCACAACATCGCCATCTTTCCATCTTGATGATTTGCATTTCGGGCATTCACTTAAGTTGGCACAATCCTTCGAGAACAGAACACAATTATTCTTACAAACATGGATCATATCATATCCAATTCCAACTGCACGAAGGAAATTCTTCATTTTACTGTAGGTGTGTGGCAGCTCAGACGCATCTGGGAAAGCTTTGCGGAAAGCAGCCAACATCGCATCGAATGATTTGTTGGTCATCCGCTCAGATGTCTTCACCTGAAGAAAGCTGACCATAGCTGAGAATATTGACAGCTTATTTCCTGGGGTGACAGCCACATTGCATTGTTCCAACATGCAGGCCCACCGTTTTTCTTCTACAGGTGAAAGTTCACGGAATGCACGAGCATTTCGTAGCATTGTTTCAATGTTGGTCAAACTCACTGGCTCCGCCACCACCTCCTCCTCCTCCTCTTCCACCTGAGCATCAGGAAGATCAAGATGGTGATCTGCTGCTTCCACGTAGTCAATAACATTGACGTTCACAGCTTCACCATGATGAACCCACCTAGTATATGTGACCGACATCCCATACAAGTGTAGATGATTTTGCACAGTTGACTGGGGTCTTGTAACTGAATTTATACAACTGCTACATGGGCAGATCACTTATGATTTCGGACCACCGTACTCAGCTCTGATAAAGTTCATGAAGTTTTCAACCCCCTCGACATATGCAGTGGAGAATATTCGAGCAGAACTTATCCAAGTCTCGTCCATCTGTTAGACATACAAATTAGTTCTTCTACTAGATATTACAGGAAAAACATATATGCTTTTTTATGAAGTCCAGAAGAAAATACCTAGGTCGATGTATAAAGCTATGGCAAGATATTTGGACGAGCAGATCTAAGTAACGAAATATATGTAAAGCTAATTCAGCAAACATATTTGAGTGCTAAATTATGGCAGGCTGTTTCAGCAGTCAATGAGGCCGAGCACACAACCATCAAACTATCGAAGGCCATCGCAGCAACAAAGATCGAGTATAAAACGGTGTAGAGCTATTTCACCTAACAGATTGTCTACTAGACCATGGCAATCTACGTCACAATAAATATATGGCAGGATATTTTAGCAACTAATCGGCCTTGGCATGCCATCTCAGCTAAGCAGATTGAGTGCAGAACAGGGCAAGGAAGCTTCTTAAGTAGAGCATATTGACTGTAAACTACTTCAGCAAACAGTGAGATTAACAGCGTCTATCAGCTAACATTCAGCGCTACACCGACATGCACGGGGCCTCAGTCTAGAATGCGCGTACCGTGGGAGAAGCTGACCGCCGTGCATCTCCACACGAACGTCGCCAGCAGTGGCGGCGCTGACCGCCGTGCGCCTCCACAAGAACGTTGCCAGCGGTGCCGGCGCGGCTAGAGGAAGACAGTCTACGAGAGCGTACTGTGGGAGTGAGAGGATCGCCGTGCGGCCTCGACGAACCGCGGCTCCGACGTATCAGCGTGGCGGGGAGGGCGGCTTTGGCGGAGCGAATGGAGTGGAAGGGGACGGGGGGAGGAGGGTTTGGGGAATATTATTGGCTAGTTGGCCGAAGGGCGGTTGAATCTAGGATTTGGGGGGAATTTTTGGGTGGGGGGAGGATATTTGCGTGGTGGGCAGGGGGAGTTTGGTGCATGGTCGGTTTCTCCAAGTGCAGTCCCACGTGTCAGTGAAGAGGCAAGCCGAAGCGCATTCCGTTTATGTGAGCCGTGTGCAGGACCGAAAGTGTGTGGGCTGCAATGCGACCGCGACAGGGGTGCTGTGAGTGTACCGCCTTTTTTCCTTTTAAACTAGGTGCTGCGCCCCCTAAAAAAACTTGTTGCTTCGCGCGATCCATCGATACTACTACTAGTAATCCGGTAACCCCGACTAAAATGGCGTGGCCGGGTCTTTTCCCGCGCGATATGCTGGGCGGTTGGCTTAGTTGGGTTTTTTAGGACGAGTAATGCTACACCTACGTAGTCCAGTTACGTAATTAACATAATGTGAAACGTGTGAGCTGTTGATTGTAGATTGGAGGGAGGGAGGGGCCCACCACCATGAAAATCAGGGGAGGAGAGAGAGAGAGAGGCAATTTACGTTAACCCTTTCGTAGGTTCCCGTAGATGTAGAAAAATGTGAAATGCGTGAATGTGCATTTGCAGATAAGGCCTTCCCTCGTTCATCCTTTTCTCCCACAAGATCTTGATATTCCATGCAACACACGGGCATCTTGCTAGTACTCCTACAATATACTATATTATTGTGAAAGTTCATATACACTGGCCGAGATTAATGCAAACACGACAGATTTTCATTACATTTCGAACTTTTATAGGACAGAAAAATAAAAGAAACCCGACCCTAAACCTATTATACGGCGGCGACCGACGTCCTCCATCTGCGATCTCCATGTACGGGGGCGGGGTTCAAGACCCGTGAAGTGAAGGTGCGGTCTCCGACGAGGAAAAGTAGAAAACGGGAGACGGACCGGCTAGTTGGCACACCATGCCCTGCCGCCTCCCATGCCCTACTCATCCTGGGAGGAGTCCCCGACCTCGGCGATGCCGGACGTTGGACGGCGACAAGTAGGACGCATGGCTGATGGTGCTCCCGTCGTCAGCCGCCAGTGTGGCCACCGCTTGTGCGGTGACTTGAGCGAGGGAGGCAACCTCGAGCTCCATCCCCGAAGACAAGCTCTCCCGCAGAACGTTCGCGCTTGCGGTCATGGTGGATGTGGTGCCGGGTAGGAGGGCGATGCGCTATGGTGTGGAGGTTAGCTGGGCGTTGCCGCTTTAAGTAGCGCATTGCGGTGAGGCCAAGCGTCCTGGTGCGTCATTAAGTCGCCGGAGTTGGTTCCTCGGGCACCGAGCCTCTTAACGACGACATACGGACGGACGGCATGAATGCGGGCAACTGGCGCCGGCTAGGAATGCACCGTGCGACAGCGCGAGGGACGAGGGTTTTTGGTGTGCCAGGGTAGTCAGCTGCGGTCGTGGCAACGTTGGAGATGCCCTTTGCTCACATGCGATCGACGCATGTCATTGAAAAAGCAAGACGACCCGGCATGGTCTCAGTTGGCCGCGCTACACCACTCCGCGGACGCGTCCTGGCGCCCCGTGCATCCTCGACGAGCCGGGTGTTGGGGTGTGTTTGGATTGTGGCCAAAGTGCACCTTACCCAAAAATGGATGGTTGCCATTTTTTGGCATGCCAATGAACTCTAGCCAACTCTAGTTCATTTTTCTTGCGGATGTCAGCCAAATCATGGGCAACCAAAACCTCAACCAAAATTTTGGCTACCCAATGCTTTTATGGGGCAACCTTGGGCACAAACCAAACATACTAGCTGTTGGTCATGCCACAACACTAATGCCACCCTCGGCACACTGAAACCGACTGTATCTAGCGACGATGAGCGTGTCGCTCACCGCAGTCGCCGTGTCCAGAGGCGGTGCTGGAGCTGCGCCACGTTGTTGGCCCCCACGACCCACATGAACGGTTTCCGGTGGCGAGGAGGTCGTGGGCCAGCTCCTCCATTGGACTAGTTTGCGCTACGTCGTCCCGACAGGTGTGCCCCACATGTCGGTTTCCCTGTTTTCCCCGCCATATTCGAGTGTCCGTGCTCCGCCTTGCGCATTAGGCCTTTCACTATGTAGGCCAAGCGAGACAACTTATTGTTTATTTGAGCCGGTCAAGTATAATCATGTGGCATTTGCTTATTTCTCATTCATCTCCAACCCTCTTCTCCATCGATCATGTCGCCCTCCGGTCGAGTCCATCCTCCCGCATGCCTCCTTTGAACATTCTGCCGAGTATCATTCGCATGTGGTCCTAGACCATGCTTGTATTTCCAATGTTTATTTGTAATTTGTCCGACATGCATACAAACAAACGGTTCATTTGAAGTTTCACTTTGCCTCCACTACGTGTCGCTTCGCGTCTTAGTTTTGGCATCCCATTCGGTTCATGCATGCCCCGACACATGTTGACGAGATCGATTGATGTTCAGAGATCAATTGCGTGTCGTGCAAGGAGATAAAGGTTTGGTCTATTTCTATGATAGAAATGACCCGCGGGGGGGGGGGGGGTCTGTGTGTATCAGAGGGAGTATATTGTACGTTCATAAGCGAAACGAACGTATTGTACCCACCCTAGTACTCTTTCAATTGATCTCCTGACCCCGAGATGAAATCGAGAGAGAACGAGTGGGGGCATGTGTGATACCTAAGGTGGATTCAAAATTTTGAACCGGTGATCATAGCATCCGCAAATCATATATAAAGGGTATTCAATGTTCGTTTCGTTTTTGAACGTACAATATACTCCCTCCTATCCTTTCTAGTTTACATACAAGTTTTATGTGTAATCAAAGTATCTCTACTTTGATAAAAAAAGTATCAACATTCAACAACGCCCAATCAATATTGTTAGATTCGTACGTACTCCTAGATTTGTACTCGAGATGGTTTCCAATTTGTTTTCAACCACGTGAATGTCCTTGTTCTCGCGCATGCTCTTCCTACTAGGATTTCGCCACGTATAGCCAGTCCAATAGTAACTTTTTTTAAGCTCCCTATCCAATAGTACTAGTGGAGTACTGACAACATCTGTACTAGAGTATGCAGTGCTCATAGTTGTACTCCCTCCTTCCATTTATATAGGGCCTATGTGGAGGAGAGAGATGTGAAAAGGTAAGAGGAGTGAGCTCTCATGCAAGAGCCTAGCTATGTATGCATTCCTAGTTAAATACGTATAATAAATGTGAAGAAAGAGATGGAGAGGACATGGAAAAAGTACTAATACAATAGCCAACCTTATATTTTTTTTTGCGGGAAATAGCCGACCTTATAGACCACACTACTGTATGAGTGCATATAATAGATGATGGCTATAGATGACATGGCAGTTCCTTATAGCCATCGACTGGCTATATTATTAACCATGCTCTAATGCGGGTTTCAAAACCGCATTTGACTATTGACAAGATTAATAGTACATGAGATGTATAATGTGAAAACTATATCATTGGAAGCTCCTTTCACATACGTATCCCTGCCTTACCCTCCCTTTTGGTCACTTACTAGCGGACCCCATGCTTGCTAGGCCCTGCATGTCAGTTACTCAATGGGTTCAGCCACGTCAGGGGATCCTCATCCGTAGTATACTCCCTCTGTTTTTATTTACTCCGCATAAAATGACGCGGGCGGGGGAGGGGGAGGGACGCCGGTTTGCTCTCAACTGCGGTCCCCCAAGCGAGCGAAAACGCAAGATGAAGCGCGTTCCATTCGGTGAGCAACGTGGAACGTCCAACATGCCGGGCTGCAATGCGAAGGCGACAAGAGCAATGTACAGTCAAAACCGATTGACCGGTCGTCACCGGAACTACTATTCACTCCAGAACCTTCGCTGCTCGGCCTACGCCAGCCACTGCCCTAAAACCACACCTAATCTCCAGCCCCTTCCCCCACCTTTCGATCCCCTAGCCCGCATCAAGCGTCCCCTAGTTCGCCGGAAAGCCATGGTGCGCCGCAAGATCACGTACTACAAGATGCTGATGTCGGAGCGCCGCACAGAAATCATGGCGGCGGTCGGCGCCAGAGACCTCCGTTCCCAAGCTCGCTTTGCGGCGGGCCAATCCCCGAGTTCTCTGGAGCCAAGCTACGAGGAGGAGGAAGCCGACCCAATGTTCATGCCGGAGGTCGCGGCGCAGAAGGCCCCCGATGGGTATGAGATGATGGACGTCGACTTCGTGCCGGCGTCCGAGTCCCCCATGGTGCAGGCGGACTAGCGGTTCAACCTGGCGATACTAAAGGAGGACCGTGAGGCAGAGGCTCAAATCGACGCGGAGCGCGTGCATGCCGCTGCCATCGAGGCTCTCCTGCAGGCGGAACCGGATGTCGTGGATGTGAACCGGGCAGCGGAGGCTCAACTTGAGGCGGAGCGCGCGGATGTCGCTGCCATCGAGGCCCTCCTGCAGGCGGAACCGGATGTCCTGGACTTGAACCGGGCGGCAGAGGCTCAACTCGACGCAGAGCGCGCGGATGCCGCTCTCATCGAGGCCCTCCTGCAGGCGGAACCGGATGTCCTGGACTTGAACCGGGTGGCGGAGGCTCGACTCGACGCGGAGCACACGGATGCCGCTGCCATTGAGGCCCTCCTGCAGGCGAAACTGGAAGTCCTCAACTTGAACCGGGCGGTGCTCTCGTCCGTGCAGAGCGCCCGCACGCTCCGCGTGAACGAGTAGCTGGAGGCCGAGGACAACCACGGTGCGGAGACACACGTCGGCAACTACGGCTGGTTCGCGCGGGCAACCAAAGACGACGAGGCCATCTCGTTCCGCGAGCAGTGATAGTTTTTCTTTATGTTGTTGTTTTTATGGATCTTTTGTTGTGTAAAAACATATATTGTTACACAAGTCGTCTGACTTGGGTCAGTCTACCATTTCAGGCGGTTGGATGAATATCCTACGTCTCCTAACCCTTCTTCCTCACCTCTTCTTCTTCCCCAACAGACCACCTCACGGGCCGTACGGATACTCCCCAACATGCGGTTGGATAAACATACTCTATGAACAAAAATTATGTGTCAGCGGTAGGATGGCTGAGTTTGGTTTGTTCACATGCGACAACACATGTCAGTGAGGGTGCGTTCCCTTGGTTGGGTTTGCGGCGTGCAGGAGCGACTGTGCATGTGAGGGTGCGGCGCGACCGCGTTGTGCAGGAGCGACCGTGTGAGGGTGCGGTGCGACCGCGACAGCCGTGCGCAAGTGTACCTCCTTTTCACTTTGAAAACTTTAGGCAAGCTTGGCAAAAATGTGTGGCGAAGTATGGCAATGCAAGGCCTAGAATTAAACAGGATAAGTATGTAGTACTACGTACTAGGAGTACTAGTGTTAAAAAAGAAAGGCGGGTTTTTCTTCGCGGGATTAATCGATACAAATCCTTGTTTCACGTGTCAATTAATGCATATATTTTTATCCAAAGCCCAAAGAGCTAACCATCTCGCTCCTCATCGCTTGATTAATGCAGCGCCATGCAAACCAACCTTCTCACTTACGCATGCATGCAGGGGATATTAATGTCCTTGGTTGCTAGTACGAGGCAAACCCCATCGATTTTGCCTTGATTAGTGTTAGTGGCCTTTTGCAAATTGTAATTTTGATATACTAGCCTTGTGTACAAAAAAATGGAGGTAATAACTTTTGACTTCCTTCCCCATTGCGGTGATGTCGACGATATCTCGAACGTTGTGGTTTGGCGAAGTGCGTTCGACGGAGAACACCATTGAGGGAGACCACGGTAAGTCGTTCGCAAGTGCCGCCTGCAAGCCGAGACAACCGCCTTATTTGCAACCAGGAAGTCCGTTGAACCAAAGGACGCGTAAATGTACTAGTACTACTCGTACACAATAACATCGTCTGTCCAGCTTAGTGCAGTGAGATGGTTTCTCAAAGAAGACGATGGAGAAGCGGAGTCAGCGAAGAGAGAAATGATGGTTGCTTAGTCCGTGCTTTGTGATTTGACACCTCACTGCTTTGTGATTTGTGATAGAAGGGACAGGGGAGTAGACTCTGTCCTCTATACTGTACATGTGTCCAAACACGGGAGAAAGAGGAGAGACGTTGCATTTTTCTATTCCTTCAATCAATCAATCAGGGAGCTTTGGTTCCATTCTTTTGGTTTTGGCAACACCGTCCACAATGGTTCCCACGATGCCAAAAGCTATTTTCACATTTGGCTACACATTGTGGATGCCCTTAACCGTACCACTTGGTTTTGCTCCTGTGTGGTATCTTTACAAATCTCAGTTATATAGATTTAAAAAATTTATAGAATCAAGATTAGTAAAAAGGAGGTGATTTTGCCGCGCGGATGGCGGGGGAGGTTTCTTATTTTTAGAGGACGTTGTCCTGGCGGTTTGGTAACATGCGGTCCCACGTGTCAGTGCTTTACCAAGCCGATCCGCTTCCCACATGAGGCAAAACAACGACAGAAGCAACACGTGGTTAACTTGAAGAAGATGAGGGAGAAGCGGATTCAACAACGAGTGAAATGATGGTTGCTTCATCCCTCCAACTTATTTTTTTAGCATTATTACTTTGTCCCTCCAACTTAACTGCGGGAAAGGTGCAGCTTTGTGATTTGACGCCTCATTGCTCATTACTACGCCAACGCCATGACTGGGTGCTTCACCCCGGCTGCTCTGCACTGTATTCCGGTATGGCACGTGGACCCGGTAGCTTGATGCCCCGCATGTCGGCGAAAGGGACTAGAAGATTTATGAAAGCAAGCGCTCCACTCTTATGACGGAGGAGTACACGACACGACAACCCAGTGAACTGTCACTTGTACTGTATATAGTACTATAGTTTTGCTGTTCTGCACGATCCATCGATACAAACCCGATTAAATAGGAAAGGGCGGGATTTTTCCCGCGCGGTATATGATACTGGCCATACATTTCAAAGGCAATTTTAATGTATGCAAACTGAATAATTAAGTAACAATATGATATCTAGTAAAACTAAAAACACATATGATTTATTGTGTTAGAGTGTACTAGTAGTGCTGTATTGCATAGTTGTTAGATGTAACATGCGAGAACGTGTAGAGATGTAGTTTTGGAGGGCCTACAGAGAGAAAAGCATAATACGTTCACCGAACTTCAGAATAAGCTGATTACGGTCACTATATATGTTTTGCGGTGATTATACGGTCACTTGCTCACGGTTCAGCATCGGATTGCACTCTGTTGACCGGCCAAATAGTCTGCATGGCACCATGTTGACTAGTTAAATTGACCACGTTCCTTGTGGGTCCCACCTGTCAGTTCGCATAGGGAAAAGGTCAGATAAACACAAATTTACGCAGGCGCGATAAGACTCCACCCCGTGCGCGGGAATCACCTGGTTGTGTATGTGTCTATCAGGGCCTTATGTGTGCGCATGCACGTGTAGGTTGAGCACTTGAGCGTGAGAGTGTGTGTTGGTCGTGTGGTGTACTGGTGTGTGCATGCATGCGTGCGTGTGTGCGTGTGAGTGTTGCGTGCGTGCGTGGCTGCGTGTGTACGTGTGAGTGTTGCGTGTGTGCGTGGGTGCATGTGTTCGTGTGAGTGTTGCGTGCATGCAGTTCGTGTGCATGCGTGCGTGTGTGTATAATCACCACACCAGCTCGTGTGTGTTAAAACAGACGGCTCAGCATACCAATACAAGGCCACCTTGTCCACTGTGCCCGCGGTCATGACTTCGAACCACCGTCCAATATTTTTTGTCGTTTGTTTTCATTCTTACTAGCAAGATGCCCGTGCATTGCACGTAACATCAAGATGCATTTGTATGACTAGTTTATCTTGCGAGAGAAGGATGAACGAGGGAAGGCCTTATTTGCAAATGTGGAGAGGTGTGTGGGTAAATCTTAGGCAAATTTGTCATAGTTTCTTTCCTATCCGTCAGATATAAATCGGACGGCCTATATTGCAGGATGGCAGGCACACCATCATCACCAACTCTGTTTTTTATAAGAGTGTATTTTATCCCTACTCTTTTAAAAAGCATAGTCGGTGATGATCGTGTGCCTACTATCCTGCAATATAGGCCGTCCGATCTATATCTGACGGATAGGAAGGAAACGATGGCAATTTTGCAAAAAAGATACCCCCACAACCCTCTCCACACTTGCAAATAAGGCCTTCCCTTGTTCATCCTTTTCTCCCACAAGATAAACTACTCATACAAATGCATCTTGATGTTCCGTGCAATGCATGGGCATCTTGCTAGTATTTTATAAGAGTGTAGATGTAGAGTAGATACAAGCCGACAGGTGGGCCCGATGGTAGTGAGATAATGTGATGCAACACTAGAGGTGCCACATGGAGCGTTTAACTGGTCAACTAGTCGTGTCTTGAGCAAATACAGAGTTGTACTGTGAGCTCGTGACTGTATAATAACCACAAAACGTAAATGGTGACCTAATGAGTGGATTCTGAAGTCCAATGTACGTATCGTGCTTTCGCTTCAAATACAATGATCGTCACTGTATATATCGCGAGAGAAAGATGAAACATGCATGAATGTGCTGGGGGCTTACTTTTAGAGGACCTGGAGATAGTTTGTGTGCGTACCTGAAGGGGCGTAGAGGGGGGTATGCGATGGAGAGAGATGCTCTTCGTTTCTCTTTATTATGACTAACTTTATATATAGTATAAAAATATACAAATTCACAGTGCGGAATGAATATCATTGTGGGCACCATGCAATGCAAGCGTTCATGCTCCTCCATATAACTTTGTAATGTTGTATATATGTAGAAATTCTAAAATATTTTTTTGGCCACACTTTTTCAAAAGGAATGTTGTATGTGAAACAAACGTGAAGAGAGGGCTTTTTAGATCAATGGGGTACGTGATGTAACATGTGTGAATGTGTAGTTGATGCATTTGGCAGGGCCTAGAGAGGTATGTGTGTGTATTACGTATTCAAGAGAGGCATGGATAGAGGGGCCGACAGGGGGGGCGTGGGAGAGATAGCACGAGAAATGAGAGTGGTCTAGAGAGAGAGAGACGAATATGACGTCACGATGAGAGATTCCCTTGAGTGTGTATATGCAAGGGGGCAGTGGATAGAGGCACCAGGAGAATATATTTTGTGTGTGTGGTGTCTGTGTTGGTATGTGTGGGTGTGAGAAGATAACGTGACATGGGGGCAGAGGGTGTGTCACCGCATGAGGTCCGGTGGGTCGAGGTGAGGCCCTTCGTTCGGTTCCGTCCCGCGCCACATTTGTTGGCCCGTGACGCATTTAGGGAGACCCATGGATGACTAGTCGTAGAAGACAAAGATAACATAATTGTGAAGGACTCTATGTCCACTGACAAAGCCGGCTAGGATTTGTAACCCTAGGTTCTCGGACTAAGGTAACCCCTTTATCTCTGATATTACTATTCATCCAACCTAACTTTAAGGGGCATCCTACAAAATGCTCTGCTAGAATCATACTCGTCGATTAGGAAGAGAGGTGTGAGACAATGCATGAGAGACATGCCTAAACATAATGTGCGTACAGGAGAGACGTAGGCAGGTCTATGTATATAGAAAGGGTCGATGGGGATTGTGCGTGTGTATGCTTGCGAGAGGAAGAGTGCTTGTGATAAAGGTTAGTGAAAACAGTAGTAAATGGTTACGAGAGGGAGGGAGGTTTATATCGAGAGCATGTGTGCGAGAAAGACACCTCGGGAGAGAGTGTGTGAGAGACCACCGATGGAGACTGAAACTACACGTACAAGACTGTTGTACACATTGATTAAAGATATAAATTGTATCCAAATATTAGGATGGGATCATGATATTTGCAATTCGTGTAAGGAACGGTCATTGATCCATCAGACATCTAGATTCTATCGAATTTGAGCATGTCTATGTTATTATTCGACACAATTGATCCACATAGTTAGTATTTTTGAACTCCAGACAATGCATCACTTTAGCAATCAAATATAAACGTGAGTATAGTTCATGTTGTGTGTGTAAAGCACATTATACATATGAAAGTTACACAATGAACATTATAAATAGCTACCTATGAACTAGCATACATTTGAATTCAATGTAAGGTGGTTTTAGAAAATCGAATTCAACATGAAGTCCATTCAATTATTTGAATTTGATATCATGGTATTTGTAAATCATACCTAAATTATGGGGGCACCAATCTTTGCTCTGATTTTGTACATAATAGCATATGTAGTCGTGTACAAAAAAGATTCTAATTTAGCTCCTCCATTCCAAAATAATCGTAGTTATGGGATTTTCAAGTGTGAAAATTTCAAAAAGAAGCGGATAATTTAATGAGGTTTTCAAACATACAAGGTCAAATTTAACATTGTCTATTTAGGTCAATCCTCAAAGTTCAAGAGTACTCTAAACGTGAATGCTTGTGTTTCAAAATTTCGAACGAAGCGCCAAAAGAGCCTCTACTCGCCTGAAACCGTGTGAGACCAATGTTTGGTAGTACAAGGAAATTACTTTTCTAATAACTCCGACCCATGAAACCTACCGGCCCAACGTCCAAAGGTCTAAACCGGGGTAGGTTTGTAGCTTCATCTAGACGCCATGCAACGGCCTCCGAAAAAAAATCATACACAATGGCCGCCTAAGCACACATGCGCGCGGCCGAAATCACTCCTGCCCACTATTTGGGACACCTGGGATTACCATCCTACCCCCGACCCGCAGTAGGTCCGAAATTTAAGAGGGGGGCAAAGTTTGTACTTTCCCCAAATTTCAAACAAGCGCGTCCCATCTTCTGTTCAAAAAAACCAAAAACAAGCGCGTCCCAGACCGAAACATGGTTTTCCCCCATCCCCCCCGCCCACCCGTCCGATTCCCCATTCGTTCGCTGTGGGCGCAAAAACTACCTCTCCACCAGCCACGAAACCCCGGCGTCCTCTGTTCGCCACCCCATTCCACCCATCAACCGCTGCCCTCCTCCATCACGCCGGAGCCGATACCCCGACGTCGTCGTCCACCGCAACCTTAACCGCAACGCCCTCCACGGCTAGTAGTTAAAGCCGAGGCCGAGCCGTCTGTACCCGAGCCAGTTCAATCACGCCGTCCTGCGCCTCACCGCTGCCGCTCCAACTTCGCCACCCTCCACCGCACCGAAGCTGTTCCTGCTACGCCGTCCTTCGCCGCCTCAGATCTGCTTCCCCTCCGCCGACATACGGCCACGGCAACACAGTCAACAAATTGGCCATGGGTTCGTCCAATCTTGCACCCTCTAGAACATCGGGTTCCCCGGCAAAAAGAAGAAGATCGGCGCGACATGTGGAGGTGACCACACCGGCAACCGAAAATGGTACTCCTCTTACCTTATTTGTGCAAATCTTACATGTCTGCTTGCACGGTATTCATCCCACAGAAGACACTAGTTGACCACTTCTTCTTGATACTAGATGTTCCTAGTAACTCGCGATGCACAAGGTTTCTCCTCATATACTATTTCACCTTAGCTAGAGGTCCGTCACCCCCCTGAATTTCAATTCCTGGTCAGTTGATTCCCAATTAACGAAAGCATTCCCCGACATAACAGGCGCTACTCCGCCTATTACGCCGGGGAAGCAGCGCCTCGGTGAGGGAGTCCTGGATTAGGGGGTGTTCGGATAGCCGGACTGTACCTTCAGCCGGACTCCGGGACTATGAAGATACAAGATTGAAGACTTCGTCCCGTGTCCGGAAGGATCTTTTCTTGGCGTGGAAGGCAAGCTAGGCGTGTGGATATTCAAGATCTCCTACCATTGTAACCGACTCTGTGTAACCCTAACCCTATCCGGTGTCTATATAAACCGAAGGGTTGTAGTCCATAGGACAACGATCATCATACACAATCATACCATAGGCTAGCTTCTAGGGTTTAGCCTCCTTGATCTCGTGGTAGATCTACTCTTGTACAACCCATATCATCAATATTAATCTAGCACGAGTAGGGTTTTACCTCCATCGAGAGGGCCCGAACCTGGGTAAAATAAAGTGTCCCTTGTCTCCTGTTACCATCCGACCTTAACGCACAGTTCGGGACCCCCTACCCGAGATCCGCCGGTTTTGACACTGACATTGGTGCTTTCATTGAGAGTTCCTCTGTGTCGTCGCTTTTAGGCCCGATGGCTCCTTTGATCATCAACAACGATGAGGTCCAGGGTGAGACTTTCCTCCCCGGACAAATCTTCGTCTTCGGCGGCTTCGCTCTGCAGGCCAATTCGCTTGGTCGTCTGGAGCAGATCGAAAGCTACGCCCCTGGCCATCAAGTCAGGTTTGAAAGCTTAAACTACACGGCAGATACCCGCGGAGACTTGATCTTCGACGGGTTCGAGCCACAGCCAAGCGCGCCGCACTACCTCGAGGGGCAGGATATAGCTCTGCCTCGACTTGGAGCCCGCTGAGTTCTTTGAGGATGAACGGTTGGACGTCACCTCGGGGGCTGCGATCTTGAAGGCGATCGAGCTGAACGCCAGCCCCGCACTCCACACGGCCCATGACTCCAAGGAGTCGGATTCTTCTCCGAACTCTGGGCCTCCCGTGCCCCTGCCGATCGAATCCGATCGGGGGCCTATAATGGAGTTCACCGCCGCGGACATCTTTCAGTACTCATGTTTCGGTGATATCCTGAACTCTCTCAAGTCTCTCTCTCTATCAGGAGAGCCCAGGCCGGACTATGGTCTGCGAGGTTGGGATTCGGACGACGAAGGAATTCAAAGCCCACCCACCACCGACTTAATAGCCACTGTCGATGATTTAACCGACATACTTGACTTCGGATCCGAAGACTTCGACGGTATGGACGACGAAGATGGAGACGAACAAGAAAGGGATAAACCCTCCGAAAAGCAATCAAAGCGGCGACGAAAACGCCGAGCCAAGCCCCGCCTCGATCAAGAATCAGCCATAGAGCAGGATGAGCCGGTAGACGACGAGCATGCCTCAGAGCAACCGTCCGAACAGGGCAACGCGGATAGAGAGGACAGACAGCCCTCCCCCGGCCATAACAGAACTCCGGACGATCTCATGCCGGATTAAACCACGGAGCAGAAGAATCTCCACGAAAGGCTCGTTGCCACAGCATGCAGCCTGAAAAAGCAGAAGCAAAAGCTGAAGACGGCGGAAGATGCACTCAGAACAAGATGGAGCAAGGTAATCAAGACCGCAGACAAATACGGCGGCAGCCGCCGCACTAAAAGCTATCCGAAGAGAAAACTACTGCCCGAATTCGACCAAGAGGCCCTAGAGCCCTCGCATCCAAAAAATAAAAAAGCCATATGATCGGATAGACGACCCCACGGCCACCATAAAACGGCAAGCGGTGCCGCACTCAATGCGGCATACGACCCAATTAAAGACTCGCATCATGGCCCAGCCAGGTCCATTTACGGACCAAGAAAGCAAGCTCTCACAAGCAATGCAAAAAATCCACCATCAGAATCCGGCACACCCAAATACAGGGGCGCCGCACACCCCCTATGTTTCACCGATGAGGTCCTGGAATATGAATTTCCAGCGGGATTCAAACCCGTCAACATAGAGGCGTACGATGGAACAACAGACCCCGGAGTCTGGATCGAGGATTATATCCTCCACATACATATGGCTAGAGGAGATGATCTCCATGCCATCAAATATGTACCCCTTAAACTTAAAGGGCCAGCCCGGCACTGGCTTAAAAGCCTTCCCGAAAACACAATTGGAAGTTGGGGGGAGCTCGAGGATGCTTTTCGAGCAAATTTTCAAAGGACCTATGTCCGCCCTCCGGACGCAGACGATCTGAGTCACATAACTCAACAGCCCGGAGAATCAGCTCGGCAGTTCTGGAACAGATTCCTTACTAAAAAGAATCAGATAGTTGATTGTCCGGACGCCGAAGCCTTAGCAGCTTTCAGGCATAATGTCCGAGACGAATGGCTCGCCAAACACCTCGGCCAGGAAAAGCCAAGAACAATGGCCGCACTCACAAGCCTCATGACCCGCTTTTGCGCAGGAGAGGACAGCTGGTTGGCACGATGCAGCCCCAGCGACCCAAGTACATCCGAAATCAGCGATGGAAACGGAAAACCGCGACGAAATAAGGACCGTCGCCGAACCAAAGAAAAAATTCCGAAGAGCACGGCAGTCAATGCCGGATTCAAAAGCTCACGGCAAATTCAGACAAAACCACCCCTTCAGGATAATAGGGAAGATCCGTCCAGCTTAAACAGAATCCTGGACAGGATATGTCAGATACACGGTACTCCTGGGAAGCCTGCCAATCACACCCACAGAGACTGTTGGGTTTTTAAACAATCCGGAAGGCTTAACGCCGAACACAAGGGGCTCGATACACCAAGCGAAAACGAGGACGAACCCCAGAAGCAGAACACCAGGAAGCAAAAGAACTTCCCACAAGAAGTTAAAACAGTGAACTCACTTCACGTAACAAAACGTGTGGCACCCATAAAGGTACGCACAATAAAACCTATCCCTCAGGGGTCCCGCCACTGGTTATTAAAACCAATCATTTTTGATCAACTTGATTATTCTAGAAATATCAAAAACGCAGGCCGGACTACCCTGATACTCGATCCAATAATTGACGGATTCCAGTTTACCAATGTCCTTATGGACGGCGGCAGTGGACTAAACCTGATATATCAGGATACAATCCACCGCATGGGCATAAACCCAGCAAGAATCCGCCACAGCAAAACCTCCTTTCAAGGGGTAGCACCGGGCCCGGACACCCATTGTATGGGTTTTCTCCGGCTTGCAGTCATATTTGGCTCTGCCACTAACTTCCGTTGCGAAAAGCTGACCTTCCATGTCGTCCCATTTTCAAGTCGCTATCAAGCACTAATGGGACGCGGAGCCTTCACTCGCTTTAACGCAATACCACACTATGCATCTCTCACGCTTAAGATGCCCGGTCCATGAGGCATCATCTCTTTAAAGGGAGCGCACTAAAATACGCCTCCGCCAAACGGAGGATTGCGCGGCCGCTTAAACAGCCGCACAATAAAGTGGCCTCGCCAGCCAAAAGACTTTTTCGATATAAGTCATTAAAGGCCACGGACCCGGACTACATGAGTTCGGCACAAGTCCATCATCAACGCAGGCTTAAAATGACATATACCCCCGTACCGGGGGCTATACTTAGAGACGATAAAGCTCAACTTTATATGATTTTTCCTTTATATTTTGTTTATTATCTTTTTGTTCCGCACGACCCATTTTCAATTCAGTTCCTCTCTTTTACAGATGAACGTCGTGCGGCGCCCGTCCAGGATACGGCACAGCGGAGACACAGGAGCAGACGTGCAGTAGGGACCCGTCCTAAGGATTCTTTTTAGATTAAGACCCTGCGTAAACCTTTTTTACTGTCTCTTGCTGCTACACATCCCTTGGTTTTTTCTACTATAACCAAGGAGGAGGCTGGCGTTTTGGCATGTGGCCACGCCAGAAATTTTGCTCGTACCTGGACACTAGGGGCTCTTTTTTTAAGGGTGTTGTTTCACCCGCACTCATAAAGACCGAACACCTTAGGGAGTGTTCGGCGTCGCGAGTTTTGGCACTATATGCATCAGCTCCGAATCATGATTTTGGTCACATGTTGGGTTGTCCGGCTCCTGAGTTCGGCTACCTTACGTTCCGCTCTATCGGCTAAGGTAGCACCAGGAGAACTACTGCGATTGTGCCCCGGTTCGGCCGGGTGAGCACCTTAGTAGAGAAAGCCGAAAACCGACTGTCATGATGTAGCGCGAGACTGGTCGCCACTCGATGACTTATAGGAATTTATCGGATTCCTCCGCTTTGACGAAGGGCCGTTTCCCGGTTAGGCACGTATGCGCCCCGAATTCAGGCAAGCGCAGTCGCCACTAAGGGGCTACCTAAAGAGTCCCACTATCAAGCTCCTATGGCTAAGTGAAAGTGTTAAAGCATTATAGTCCGGTTGCCTAGCCCGCTGCGCTATCACCTCCTTTATAGGACCAAGATGTTGGGTTAAGTGTGAAAATGCGTCTTCTGCGTGCACCCCCGCACTATGTGCGTGGGGGCTGAAGCCAACAATTGCAATCTTTCAGAATTTATATATTAAAACGGCCGCACAGGAGGTGTTCTTAATACTTGAAGGCACAAGTCTGAAAAATGCCACTACAATTTATCAAAATACTGTCTTATGATTACATATGCTATCATAATATAGCATCCTTCAAGCACTGCGTCTCTATTACGCGAGCGCCTTCGAGGACTTCCTCAAAATAGTGCTCGGAAGGTATTCGGCATTTATCCGAATCCCGGGACGCAACAATGGTGGGCTCCATATCTGCCCAATATGTCTTGACACGGGCAAGAGCCAGTCGAGTGCCCTCTATGCACGCTGACCTCTTTGTAGCATCGACACGTGGCACCACGTCTAGCAATTGCTGCACCAAGCTAAAATAACTCTTTGGCTTCGATCTCCCCGGACACAGATGATGACGTACTTCATGGCGAGCCCGGGCAACCTATTCAGTTCGGCCCATTGGGCCAGGCGATCGTCCACTGATAGTGGGCGCTCTGGATTGATGAATTGCGACCAAAAGAGCTTCTCCACTTCATGATCCTTTTTATGTCGAAAGTGTTCGGTCGCTTCAGCACTAGCTGCCAAATCCAGATAGGTGTCGTCTACACTCCACATCCGGTCTAACGGGGCAAACTTCGGATCACAAATTTTTCTCCGCAACGAGAAGGGCTTTCCATCCGCAATTTGTCCGGCTTGACGCAGCTCTTCCTTTGCCGCTCTCATTATAGAGCGGGTGTCCTTGGCGTCAGCAACAGCCTTCTCTAAGCTCGTTTGCCTCGCCCGACCCTCTTCTTCAAGAAGCTTGCAACGGTCAGTAGCACTCTTTAACTTTACGGCCATATCAGACATCTCCTCCTTGCTTCGGCAATGGGCAACCTGTTCGGCTTTCAGCTCTTCAAGGGCTTTCACGGCAGCTGCATCGCTTTTCCTGGCTTGTTCCTTCACTCGGGCGAGTTCGGCCCTAAGACCCTCCACGGCGGCCGCACCATCTGCGTCAAGCATACACACGGTAAGATATTGACATAAAGCCCCTCTTACTAACCATCGCTCGATGATTTCAATACCTTGAGCATCATCAAGCCGCTTGTTAACAAGCGCGATGTCGGCTTCTGCCTCATCAAGTTGTCGCTTCAGTTTGGCAAATTCATGAGTCCGGCTTGGCTCCAGACAATCCGCCACCTACATATAAAGGTGCCACTTAAAGGACCTGGGATTAAGATCCTCTACGCGTCGTCAATTTTAACGACGCACAGAGTCTCAGGGGCTACTATCTACACAGGGCGCACTTTATTTATGCGCAACTAACACAAGTGTACATTATTTAAAACGTACCTCAAGGCCTGCCAGTAAACTTTTGACGGCCTCGTGCAATCCGCTTTCTGCGGATGAAATCTTTTCAATCACCGTGTTCATCAACGCACGATGCTCCTCTGAGACAGAGGCTTTCCCCAGCAGAATCTTTAGCTCCTCCGGCCGAACACCAGATGGTGCCGGACTCGTCCCATGGCCTCCCTCAAAGGCCGGACGCGGAGAACCTTGGGGGGCCGCACGGCCACCTTCCGCCCCTGTCGGATCCGGAGAAATCCTCCGCGACGACACTTCAGCGTCGCCCGCCTTGCTAGGCGATATAGAAGGAGGAGGCGTTCCGCTCTCCATCATCTCCGGAAGAAGATCCCCCGAGGACGAGTTCTGCTGAGAAGGGCTGAGGTCCGAACTACAAAGTAAGGTTTCGGTTAAAACTTCTCAGATATAAATCAAGGATTTCTCTTAAAAGAAAAACTCTTCTTCTACTTATGGCTCGCTGGAGAGCTGGTCCCTTTGAGGGTTTAGTTCGGCCGAGGGGCTCCCCGGCGTCGGGCCCTCTGACAAGGATTCTTTCCCCCACTTCGAGGCTACGGTCTCCGGGTCGTCAGAGGCGGCCCTTTTCTTTCCCTTAGGAGAGGAATTATCGATTCCCCCCTTCGGAATGGCCTCTTTCGAGGAGGCCATGATTTCCTTGTCCTCCCCCTTATTTACCTCCAAAGGCACTACCTCTAGCATCCTGACTAGCACGGGATCCAGCCTGGTTTCGGGAAGGGGAGCCGGACACCTAATCAGCTTTGCCTTCGCTATCCACTCCTGCTTAAAAGGAGAAGCGCTGTTAAGAGCCAGTCAATTATGCGGATAGAAGGTCCGGGCACAAGATCACTTACTTGAGTATCCGGGCGATTGCGGCTTAAACCCACATCCTCGGTAAAATCCGGACTCACTTTTTGTGATCCGAAGAACAGTTTATACATCTTCGCGGGCGTCACGCCCATAAAATCCCGGAGAACTCGCGGTCCCTCTGGATTGAACTCCCACAGGCGAAGGGGTCGACGTTGGCCGGGCAGTGTCCGGCGAATCAGCATGACTTGTGTCACCTTGACCAGGTTGAGGTCTCCTTCCAAGAGATCCTTAATGCGGCCCTGCAGTAGAGGTACGTCTTTGGGCAAGCCCCGATCTAACCCTGTGTTGATCCACGACGACAACCGCGGTGGGGGACCTGAGCGAAAGGCAGGAGGCGCCACCCATGCGGTGCCCCGAGGAGCGGTGGTATAGAACCACTCCTGTTGCCATAAGCCAAGCTCCTCTTTAAAAGTGCCCTCGGGCCATGGAGCATCGGCATTTCTTTTTATAACAGCGCCTCCGCACTCTGCGTGGCGCCCCTCGATCATCTTCGGTTCTACTTTGAAGGACTTGAGCCATAATCCGAAGTGAGGGGTAACACGGAGGAACGCTTCGCACACAACAACGAACGAGGAGATATGGAGGATGGACTCCGGAGCTAAGTCGTGGAATTCCAGCCCATAATAAAACATCAGCCCCCTTACAAAGGGATCCATTGGGAAGCCTAATCCCCGAAGAAAGTGGGATATGAATACCACACTCTCACCGGGCTGAGGGCTAGGGATCACCTGTCCTTGAACATGCAACCTGTGCGAAATCTCGCTGGTCAGGAATCTAGCTTCCCTCAACATTAATACGTCCTCCTCCGTAACGGAGGAGGGCATCCATCGGCCTTGGAGGTCGGAGTCGGACATTGTCGAAGGTCCGGTGCGCCTGGAATCTGGAAGCCTAGGGTGTTGGAACTCGAGGCGACGGGCGAGCTCGTTTTGAGAATAGAAGAGGGGAATAGGGTCTTGGTCTCTTTATAAGAGGCAGAATACCAAGAGCCCTCCCCGTAACCGTCTTGGACTAGCCTTTAATTAAGGCAAAACGTGCTAACGGGCACGACTGGGTTACCCACGTCCGTATTAATGAGAATCCCATTAAAAGGGGCACACAATCTCTGCTTTGACAAGACGTGCCAAGGAAACCGCCTCGCTAAACACGCTGAGGTGGAACAATGAAAACAATTTATATAAAGAGCTTGGCCGCAATGTTATGAAGCACTGCGGAATACGTTAGCAGATTTGATTTGTGTTAATATTATTCTCTATATGGCAATATGTGGAAACTTATTTTGCAGAGCTGGACACTATTTTTGGTGTTTGTAATCTTCTTGAAGAACTTGGAGGAGGAACCAGCCTTGCAATGTCGAAGACAATCTGCGCGCCGGACTCGTCGTCATTGAAGCCTAGTTCAGGGGCTACTGAGGGAGTCCTGGATTAGGGGGTGTTTGGATAGCTGTACTATACCTTCAGCCGGACTCCAGGACTATGAAGATACAAGATTGAAGACTTCGTCCCGTGTCCGGAAGGATCTTTTCTTGGCGTGGAAGGCAAGCTAGGCGTGCGGATATTCAAGATCTCCTACCATTGTAACCGACTCTGTGTAACCCTAACCCTATCCGGTGTCTATATAAACCGGAGGGTTGTAGTCCGTAGGACAACGATCATCATACACAATCATACCATAGGCTAGCTTCTAGGGTTTAGCCTCCTTGATCTCGTGGTAGATCTACTCTTGTACTACCCATATCATCAATATTAATCTAGCAGGAGTAGGGTTTTACCTCCATCGAGAGGGCCCGAACCTGGGTAAAATAAAGTGTCCCTTGTCTCCTGTTACCATCCGACCTTGACGCACAGTTCGGGACCCCCTACCCGAGATCCGCCGGTTTTGACACCGACACTCGGTGTTTATCTTAGGGGCGTGTGGGGCCTAGAGCTACTGGCGCCCGATCTGGAGGTCGGCCGGGATTAAAGGGATGGCCTGGGGGCGCTGCCAAGCACGGCGATGGTGTGAGGTCGAGGGGAGGGCGGGGCGGCGGAGGCAGGGGTCTGGGCCGGTGGTCGCTGGTGGTTCGAGAAAGATCGTCGACAGTGACTCGCGGGAGGTAGACGAAGGCCATCTGCCCGTTCCTTATAGATCGGACAGTTCATTAAAAAAATCGATTGTCCTATTTATTTTCAGTCGACTCTTATCTTGACATGACCACATGTGGTGTTGTGCTGGAGGAGTACCTGCATTTCCTGTGCTCATATATTAGAAAATCATACGGAGTAGAATCTAATTTTGTTTGCCATACAATGTTGTGTAGAGCTATCATATGCCTCCTGTCATTTATTTTTCAGCCACCTGCTATCTGCAACTTTTACAGTGCACTAGTTCTGCACACACTTCACCCATACTCTCACTATTCTGTTTTTATGCAAGGGTATTTCAGACCCTGCCTTGAGAGAAGCAGAAAAGACAAGAGAGAAGTCGCTCCAGCGTGGTACGCGGCTAAGCCAGACACGTTTCAAGACTTTAAAGGGTGTAGTGTCAGCAAATGGAGACGGGGAACGTAGCTCTTGAGTTGATGATCTCGCTCACTGTCGGTGTCAAAACCGGCAGATCTCGGGTAGGGGGTCCCGAACTGTGCGTCAATGCCGGATGGTAACAGGAGACAAGGGACACGATGTTTTTACCCAGGTTCGGGCCCTCTCGATGGAGGTAATACCCTACTCCTGCTTGATTAATATTGATGATATGGGTAGTACGAGAGTAGATCTACCACGAGATCAAGGAGGCTAAACCCTAGAAGCTAGCCTATGGTATGATTGTGTATGATGATTGTTGTCCTACGGACTACAACCCTCCGGTTTATATAGACACCGGATAGGGTTAGGGTTACACATAGTCGGTTACATTGGTAGGAGATCTTGAATATCCGCACCGCCAAGCTTGCCTTCCACGCCAAGGAAAGTCCCATCCGGTCACGGGACGAAGTCTTCCATCTTGTATCTTCATAGTGCAGGAGTCCGACGAAGGTATAGTCCGGCTACCCGAACACCCCCTAATCGAGGACTCCCTCAGTAGCCCCTGAACCAGGCTTCAATGATGACGAGTCCGGCGCGCAGATTGTCTTCGGCATTGCAAGACGGGTTCCTCCTCCAAGTCCTTCATAGAAGATTGTAAGCACCAAAAGTAGTGTCCGGCTCTGCAAAATAAGTTTCCACATATTGCCATAGAGAGAATAATATTAACACAAATCAAATCTGCTGACGTATTCCGCAGTGCGTCATCACACTACGGCCAAGCTCTTTACACAAATCGTTTTTACTTTTCCACCTCAGCACGTTTAGCGAGGCGGTTTCCTTGGCACGTCTTGTCAAAGCAGAGATCGTGTGCCCTTTTTACGGGATTCTCATCAATACGGACGTGGGTAACCCAATCGTGCCTGTTAGCACGTTTCCCTCGATTAAGGGCGAGTCCCAAACGGTTACGGGGAGGGCTCTTGGTATTCGACCTCTTATAAAGAGACCAAGGCCTTACTTCTTTTCTCAATCTCAAGCGTGTTCGCCCGTCGCCTCGAGTTCCAACACCCCAGGCTCCAGATTCCAGGCGCTTCGGACCTTCGACAATGTCCGGTTCTGACCTTCAAGGCCGGTGGACGCGTGACGGAGGAGGACGTGCTAAAGTTGAGGGAGGCTAACTTCCTGACCGGTGAAATTTCACATAGATTGCCTGCTCAAGGGCAGGTTATTCCCAGTCCCCAGCCCGGTGAGAGCGTGGCGTTCATGTCTCACTTCCTCTGAGGGTTAGGCTTCCCAATGGATCCCTTTGTGAGGGCACTGTTGTTTTATTACGGGCTGGAATTTCATGATTTAGCTCCGGAGTCCATCCTCCATATTTCCTCGTTTATCATCGTGTGTGAAGCGTTCCTCCGTGTTACCCCTCATTTCGGATTATGGCTCAAGACCTTCAAAGTGGAGCCGAAGATGATCGAGGGACGGCACGCAGAGTGCGGAGGCGCTGTTATAAGCAAAAATGCCGATGCTCCATGGCCCGAGGGCCCTTTTCAAGAGGAGCTAGGCTTGTGGCAACGAGAGTGGTTTTATATCACCGCTCCCCGGGGCACCACGTGGGTGGCGCCTCCTGCCTTTCGCTCGGGTCCCCCACCACGACTAGCGTCATGGGTCAACAGAGGGTTAGTTTGGGGTTTGCCCAAAGACGTACCCCTGTTGCAGGGCCGCATTAAGGATCTCTTGGAAGGAGACCCCAGCCTGGTCAAGGTGACGCAGGTCATGCTGATTCGCCGAATATTGCCCGACAAACGTCGCCCCCTTCGCCTGTGGGAGTTCAATCCGGAGGGACCGCGAGCTCTCCAGAATTTCATGGGCGCAACGCTCGTGGAGTTGTATAAACTGTTCTTTGGATCACAAGAAGCGTGTCCGGATTTAACCGAGGACGCAGGCCTAAGCTGCAATCGCCCAGATACTCAAGTAAGTAACCTTGTGCCCGGACCTTCTATCCGTATAATTGTCATAAACTTGCCCTTAAAAGAGTTGTCCTTTTAAACAGGAGTGGATAGCGAAGGCAAAGCTGATAAGGTGTCCGGCTCCCCTTCCCGAGACCAGGCCGGATCCCGTGCTGGTAAGGATGCTAGAAGTAGTGCCTTTGGAGGGAAGTAAGGGGGAGGATAAGGAAATTATGGCCTCTTCGAAGGAGGCCGCACCGCAGGGAGGAATCGACAATTCCTCTCCTAAGGGAAAGAAGAGAGCCGTCTCTGACGACCCGGAGACCATGGTCTCGAAGCGGGGGAAAAAATCCTCGTCAGAGGGTCCGACGCCGGGGATTTCCTCAGCCGGACTACGTACTCAAGGAGATCAGCCCTCGAGCGAGCCGTGAGTAGAGAAAGATTTTCCTTTCGAGGGGTGAGAGAAATCCGTGATTTATATCTGAGAAGTTTAACCGAATTTTTACCTTGTAGTTCGGACCTCAGGCCTTCTCAGTAGAGCTCGTCTTCGGGGGATCTTCTTCCGGAAATGATGGAGAGCGGCACGCCTCCTTCTGCTGTGCCGCCTAACGAGGCGGGCGACCCTGAGGTGTCGTCACAGAGGGTTTCTCCGAGTCCGTCAGGGGCGGAAGATAGCTATGAGGCCCCACGAGGCTCTCCGCGTCCGGCCTTCGAAAGAGGTCATGGGACAAGTCCGGCACCGTCTGGTGCTCGGCCGGAGGAGCTAAAGGTTCTGCTAGGGCGAGCTTCTATTTCGGAGGGGCACCGTGCATTGATGGGCACGGTGATCGAAAGGATTTCATCCGCAGAGAGCGGATTTCGTGAGGCCGTCGAAAGTTTATTGACGGGTTTTGAGGTACATTAGATGATGTACACTTTTGTCAGTTGCGCATAAATAAGATGCGCCCTATGTAGATAGTAGCCCCTGAGACTCTGCGCGTCGTCAACAAATGACGGCACGCGGAGTACCATAATCCCAGGTCTAAAATGTCGCCTTTTAATGTAGGCTGCAAGGTGTCCGAAATCAAGCCGAACTACTGGTTTTGCCGAACTAAAGCGGCAACTGGACGTGGCAGATGCCGACATCGCGCTTGTCAACAAGCGGTTGGATGAGGCTCAAGGTATGTGATTCGTCGGGCAACATTAGGTAAGAAGAGTTTTATGCCAGTATCTTACAATGTGTGTGCTTGACGCAGACGGTGCGACCGCCATGGAGAGTCTTAGGGCATAACTTGCCCGAGCTAAAGATCAAGCCAGGAAAAGTGATGCGGCTGCCAAGAAAGCCCTTGAAGAGCTGAGAGCCGAACAGGCTGCCCATTGCCGAAGCAAGGAAGAGATGACCGATATGGCGGAAGAGTTAAAGAGTACTACAGACCGTTGCAGACTTCTTGAGAAAGAAGACCAGGCGAGACAGACGGTCCTAGAGAAGGCCGTTATTGATGCCAAGGACGCGCGCTCTGCGATGAGAGCTGCGAAGGAGGAGCTGCGTCAGGCCGAACAAATTGCGGCTGGAAAGCCCTTCATGCTGCGAAGAAAATTTTGCGATCCGAAGTTTGCTCCGTTGGACCGGATGTGGAGTGTGGAGGACACCTATCTGGATTTGGCAGTGAGTGTTGCTGATGCGACCGAACACTTTCGAGATCTGAAAGATCGTGAAGTGGGAAAGTTGTTCTGGTCGCAATTTCATAATCCAGAGCGTCCACTAGCAGTGGACGATCGTTTGGCTCAATGGGCCAAACTTAATAGGTTGTCCGGACTCGCCATGAAGTATGTCATGGGTCATCTGTGGCCGGGGAGGTCGGAGCCGAAAAGTTATTTCAGCTTGGTGCAGCAATTCCTTGACGCAGTGCCGCGCATTAATGCAATGAAGAGGTCAGCGTGTATAGAGGGTGCAAGGATGGCTCTTGCCCGTGTCAAGACATACTGGGCAGAGATGGAGACCACCGTTATTGCGTCCCGAGATTCGGATAAAAGCCGAGTGTCCTCCGAGCACTATTTTCAGGAAGTCTTTGAAGGCGCTCTTGTAATAGAGACGCAGTGCTCGAAGGATGCTATGTTATTATAGCATTTGTAATGATGAAGTAATATTTTGATAAACTGTAGCGGCCTTTTTATACTTTTGCCTTCAAGTAATGTGAACACCTCCTGTGCGGCCGTTTAAAATATATATAAGATCTGAAAGATTGCAGTCGTTGGCTTCAACCCCCATGCAGATAGTGCGGGGGTGCTCGCAGAAGACGCATTTTCACACTTAACCCAACGTCTTGGTCCTACAAAGGAGGTGATAGCGCAGCGGGCCAGGCAACCGGACTATAATGCTTTAACACTTTCACTTAGACATAGGAGCTTGACAGTGGGACTATTTGGGTAGCCCATTAGTGGCGACTGCGCTCGCCCGAGTTCGGGGCGCGTATGTGCCTGACCGAGAAGCGGCCCTTCGTTAAAGCGGAGGAATCCGATAGATTCCAATAGGTCATCGAGTGGCTGACCAGTCTCATGCTACATCATGACAGTCAATTTTCGGCTTTCTCTACTGAGGTGCTCGCCCGGCCGAACCGGGGCACAATTGCAGTAGTTCTCCTGGTGCTACCTTAGCCGATAGAGCGGAATGTAAGGTAGCCGAACTCAGGAGCCGGGCAACCCAACATTTGACCAAAGACATGATTCGGAGCTGATATAATGCCAAAACTCGCGACGCCGAACACTCCCTAAGGTGTTCGGTCTTTATGACTGCGGGCGAAACAACACTCTTTAAAAAGGAAGAAGCCCCTAGTGTCCAGGTACGAGCAAGAAATTCTGGCGTGGCCACATGCCAATACGCCAGCCTCCTCCTTGGTTATATCGGAAAAAACCAGGGGATGTGTAGCAACAAGAGACAGTAAAAAAGGTTTATGCAGGGTCTTAATCTAAAAAGAATCCTTTAGGACGAGTCCCTACTGCACGTCTGCACCTGTGTCTCCGTTGTGCCGTATCCTGGACTGGCGCCGCACGACGTTCATCTGTAAAAGAGAGGAACTAAATTGAAAACCGGTCGTGCCGAACAAAAGGTTTTAAAATAAATGAAGTATAAAGTAAAACCTAAAATTGAGCTTTATTGTCTCTGCGTGTAGCCCCTAGTGCGGGGGTATATGGCCATTAAGCCTGCATTAATGATGATTTTTATACCGAACTCGTCTATCCGCGTTCGTGGTCTTTAGTGACCTATTTCGAAGTTTTTTTGGTCGGTGAGGCCATTCTACTGTGGGGCTGTCAAGGCGGCCGCACAGTCCTCCGCTTGGGGGAGGTGCACTTTAGTGCTTCCCCTTCAAAGAGATGATGCCTCGTGGACCGGGTATCTTAAGCGTGAGAGATGCATAATGCAGTATTTCTTTAAAGCGAGCGAAAGCTTCACGTCCTAGTAGTGCTTGATAGCGACTTGAGAATGGGACGACATGGAAGGTCAGCTTTTCGCGACAGAAGTTATCGGCAGAGCCGAATACAACTTCGAGCCGGAGAAAACCCATACATTGGGTGTCCGGACCAGGTGCTACCCCTTGAAAGGAGGTTTTGCTGCGGCGGATTCCTGCCGGGTTTATCCCCATGTGACGGATTGTATCCTGATATATCAGGTTTAGTCCACTGCCGCCACCCATAAGGACATTTGCAAACTAGAATCCGCCAATTATTGGATCGAGTATCAGGGCAGTCCAGCCTGCGTTCTTGATGTTTCTAGAATAGTCTAGCTGATCGAAGGTGATTGGTTTTAATGACCAGTGGCGGGACCCCTTAGGGATAGGTCGTATGGTGCGTACCTTTATGGGTGTCACACGTTTTGTTATGTGAAGTAAGTTCACTGTTTTTACTTCTTGTGGGAAGTTCTTTTGTTTCCTGGTGCTCTGCTTCTGGGGTTCGTCCTCGTCTTCGCTTGGTGTGTCGAGCCCCTTGTGTTCGGCATTGAGTCTGCCAGATTGTTTGAAAACCCAACAATCTCTGTGGGTATGGTTAGCAGGCTTCCCAGGAGTACTGTGTATCTGACATATCCTGTCCAGGATTCTATTTAAGTTGGACGGATCATCCCTGTTATCCTGGAGGGGTGGTTTTGTCTGATTTTGTCGTGAGCCTTTGAATCCGGCATTGACTGTCGTGCTCTTCGGACTTTTTTCTTTAGTTGGGCGGCGATCCTTGTTGCGTCGCGGTTTTCCGTTTCCATCCCTAGTTTCGGATGTACTTGGCTCGCTGGGGCTGCATCTTGCCAACCAGCTGTCCTCTCCTGTGCAAAAGCGGGTCATGAGGCTTGTGAGTGCGGCCATTGTTCTTGGCTTTTCCTGGCCGAGGTGTCTGGCGAGCCATTCATCTCGGACATTATGCCTGAAAGCTGCTAAGGCTTCGGCGTCCGGACAGTCGACTATCTGATTCTTTTTAGTGAGGAATCTATTCCAGAACTGCCGAGCTGATTCTCCAGGCTGTTGAGTTATGTGACTAAGATCATCTGCATCCGGAGGGCGGACATAGGTCCCTTGAAATTTTGCTCGGAAAGCATCCTCGAGCTCTTCCCAACTTCCAATTGTGTTTTCGGGAAGGCTTTTAAGCCAGTGTCGGGCTGGCCCTTTAAGCTTGAGGGGTAAATATTTAATGGCGTGGAGATCATCTCCTCTAGCCATATGTATGTGGAGGATATAGTCCTCGATCCAGACTCCGGGGTCTGTTGTTCCATCATACGCCTCTATGTTGATGGGTTTGAATCCCTCTGGAAATTCATAGTCCAGAACCTCATCGGTGAAGCATAGGGGTGTGCGGTGCCCCTGTATTTGGGTGTGCCGGATTCTGATGATGGCTTTTTTGCATTGCTTACAAGAGCTTGCTTTCTTGGCCCATAAATGGACCTGGCTGGGCCATGATGCGAATCCTTAGGTGGGTCGCATACCGATTTAAGTGCGGCGCCACTTGCCGCCTTATGGGGTCGTCTATCCGACCGTATGGCTTTCTTATTTTTTGAATGCGAGGGCTCTAGGGCCTCTTCGTCGAATTCGGGCAGTAGCTTTCCCTTCGGATAGCTTTTAGTACGACGACCGCCGCCGTATTTATCTGCGGTGTTGATTACTTTATTCCATCTAATTCGGAGTGCATCTTCCGCTGTCTTTAGCTTCCGCTTCTGCTTTTTCAGGCTGCGTGCAGTTGCAACGAGCCTCTTGTGGAGACTCTTTTGCTCCATGGATTTATCCAGCGTAAGGTCGTTCGGAATGCCGCTTTCGCCAGGGGAGGGAGTTTCGGTTTCTCTATCTATATTTCCCTATTCGGACGGCTGCTCTAAGGCCTACTCGTCGTCTACCGGCTTCTCCCGCTCTATGGCTGGGTTTTTATCGAGGCGGGGCTTGGGTCGGCGTTTATGCCGACGCTTTGATTGCTTTCCGGGGGGTCTATCTCCCGTTCCATCCCCTTTTTCCTCGTTGTCACTTCCTTTAGGGGTATCCACCATGTACACATCGTGAGATGAGGTGGCTGTCCAATGCCCTATGGGCGTTGGTTCATCGGTATCTCCTGCATCATCATCCATGCTGTCGATGTCTGCGGAGTTGAAGTTGAGCACGTCGTTTAGATTGTTGACGGTGGCTACAAAGTGGGTGGTGGGTGGGCTTTGAGTTTCTTCATCGTCCGTATCCCATCCTTGCTGACCGTAATCCGGCCAGGGCTCTCCTGATAAAGAGAGAGACTTGAGAGAATTCAGGATGTCGCCAAAAGGCGAGTGCTAAAGGATGTCCGCGGCGGTGAACTCCATTATAGGTGCGCAATCGGATTCTATTGGTAGGGGCACGGGGGGTTCGGAGTCCGGATAAGAGTCTAGACCCTCGGAGTCACGGGTCACGCGGAGTGCGGGGCTAGCGTTCGGCTTGATTGCCTTTGAGATCGCAGCCCCTGAGGTGACATCCAACCGCTCATCCTCGATTGACGCAATAGGCTCCGAGTCAGGGGTCGGAACCGGTGTGTGTGCGGCCTCCAGGACATTGTTCAGAGGCAGAGCTAGATCATGCCCCTCGAGATAGTGCGGCGCGCTTGGCTGTGGCTCAAACCCGTCGAAGATCAAGTCTCCGCGGATATCAGGCGTGTAGTTTAAGCTTCCAAACCTGACTTGATGGCCAGGGGCGTAGCTTTCGCTCTGCTCCGGGTGGCCAAGCGAATTGGCCCGCAGAGCGAAGCCGCCGAAGACGAAGATCTGCCCAGGGAGAAGAGTCTCACCCTGGACCTCATCGTTGTTGATGATCGAAGGAGCCATCGGGCCTAAAGGCGACGACACAGAGGAACTCTCAATGAAAGCACCAATGTCGGTGTCAAAACCGGCGGATCTCGGGTAGGGGGTCTCGAACTGTGCGTCAAGGCCGGATGGTAACAGGAGACAAGGGACACGATGTTTTTACCCAGGTTCGGGCCCTCTCGATGGAGGTAATACCCTACTCCTGCTTGATTAATATTGATGATATGGGTAGTACAAGAGTAGATCTACCACGAGATCAAGGAGGCTAAACCCTAGAAGCTAGCGTATGGTATGATTGTGTATGATGATTGTTGTCCTACGGACTACAACCCTCCGGTTTATATAGACACCGGATAGGGTTAGGGTTACACAGAGTCAGTTACATTGGTAGGAGATCTTGAATATCCGCACCGCCAAGCTTACCTTCCACGCCAAGGAAAGTCCCATCCGGACACGGGACGAAGTCTTCAATCTTGTATCTTCATAGTGCAGGAGTCTGGAGAAGGTATAGTCCGGCTACCCGAACACCCCCTAATCCAGGACTCCCTCACTCACCATGAACCACCATCCCAGGTGCTTGCTTTAACTTCATGGTGTCATATGTGGTTGCATGTTCCATATGGTGTCTAGCTTGTATTCGAAAGGC
The DNA here is from genome assembly GCA_032464435.1 of Aegilops umbellulata. Lineage (NCBI taxonomy): Eukaryota > Viridiplantae > Streptophyta > Magnoliopsida > Poales > Poaceae > Aegilops > Aegilops umbellulata. Next base: position 325,688,789 of record CP136056.1, on the reverse strand, counting down.
CGAAGTCGGTCTTTATTAAGATAAGGAAAGATATTTTTTACATGAACCACCATCCCGTGAGCACCAGAAGACAAATAGCTAGTCAGGGCACTGGCCGAGCCAGTGACAAGCCCAGCAAAGAGAGGCATCACCTGGAAGCCAACTAAAAAGCCGCGATGGTGGCGAAGCAGCCTGCCTCCCACCAGGCTCTCAGGTCCTAGATGATCATGCTCACCACTCCAGCCGGATGTCTAGCTTGTATTGCTTCCAATTTGGTTAAATTGCATCTGATTAGCTTACACATTATACCTTTGAATATGACATGCCTTTCTATTTTTGGTACATACTAGTACATCTTTGTATTAACCATGTTCTTACATCAAACTAATGTTCTTGTGTATCCCTCATCAATCATTTATGATGAGGCAGTCAGGCAAGTCGAATACTCCTCATTTAAAGAATGCAGCGTCAGCCTCCCGACATGATTCTCAAGAAACATCAAGGCTAGATGAAGATAGTGAACGTAGCTCTATAGTTGATTACCGCATTTCCCCTACACTAGCATCGCAGGTGCTTGCTCTAACTTGGCAGCGTGATATGTGGTTGCATGTTGCATATGGTGTCTAGATTGTAATTCTTCCAATCTGGTTAAACTGCATGTGCTATTCTGCTTAGCTTATACATAGTACATCTGTCTATTAAGCTTGTCCTCACATAAAACTATTGTTTTTTTGTATCCCGCATAAATCAATATGATGAGACACCTTCAGTATATGTAGTGTAATATTAGTTGCATCTTTGATATGATTTATAACATGCGCTATTGAAATGCCATTTATGATGGGACACTTTTAACTTGGGAGAGTCATATTGGTTGCATCTTTCACGTGGTGTCGCTTGCAGTGCTTCTTATTTGGTGAAATGGTTTCTGCTTAGTTTACACAAATAGTTGTGAATATGCCATGCCGTCCTGTTTTTCATATTATTCCATCCTGGAATCATGTGTTTGCCTTAGATCAAAGTAGTCGACTGTCAGTATCATGCACGAATGAGTTCTGAAGAGTGAATTTTATTGCTTTTTCTCGTCGGTTTTACTTGACAATTCAAAATCAATAAAGCGGAAGGAAGTTAGCAAGGTAGTGGATGAAGGTGCTCCTTCCAAATGAAGGGCCTCTACAGATTCTACTCCTCCATCCCCCCAAGATGATTTCCAAAACAACACATGCATAGACACTCAACGTAGTTGTGTTGGTGATGAGCACGTCTCCCCTAGTGCACCATCACAGGTGCTCCCTCTAACTTGGCACTGTTATATGTGGTTGCATGTTATGTATGATGTCTAGCTTGTATTGCTTCTAATTTTGTTGAATTGCATCTGCTTACTTTACACATTATACTTGTGACTAAGACACGTGTTCCTGTTTCTAGAACATACAATATCTGTCTATCACACCATGTTCTTACATCAAAGTACATTTGTTCTGAAGAACTAAATTGTTATTCGTTTTTCTTGTCGGCTTGACTTAACATGGCACAGAGAAAGAGGAAGCAAGACAGAACGACAGGGAAAGGGAAGCGGAACAATCCTGCAGATTCTGCTGGTACTGATGGTGCAATAGAAGGTCAAAGTCCAGCGGAAAATTGCACCGACAGGGTATCTCATGCTACACGAGCTCCAGAACAAGCAAAATAGAAACAAATAGCTGCCACCAAACAAGCAGAGACAACCCAAGTTGTTGCAACACCTTCCACAGTACCACCAGCTGCACGATTTACTCGTTCATCAACTCAGCTAGCAGCACGTTCCCAAGCTCCCTTGCCACGTGACACTACTTCTGAAGCACTCTTGACACAAGATGAGTTGGCAAGATCAGATGAACTTTCTAAGCTTCAACAACAAGAAGGTAGTTGCTGGAGTCAAGTTACAGTTGCATGCTTCTTTATATGCAGTCTCACAGTTTGATGTACACTAACACTTCCTATGTTTGTTGTTGGACTAGCACCTAGGCGCAAGTGGAAACAAACATCAGGGATAATGGTCGATAGGTTAACTAAATATAGAGGAGGAAGAATGGAGATCCGTTTTGAGGTAGGTTTAAAAAGGCCACGTGATGCTACAGAGTCAGCCAAGTTAGTATCAGAGGCAGCGGTTGCTGTTAGGTGTCATGTATGTATCCTCCCAACATGGATTCAGTACAGGAGTGACAAAGACAAAACCCAGTTCAACACCTTCCTCGATCATTTATCTGTAAGTATGGTTATGTATGGAAACTAGTAATATCATCTTGCTCTGTCGAATACTTTCTAGTTTGCTGATAATGAGACTCCCATAATTTTCAACAGATGAGGTTCAAGTTGGATAGCCAAGATGATGCAACCAGACAAGCTTGTACCCATGTTTTCAAGTCTGCTCTGCGACAGCATCGGTATAACTTGAGGAAAACTCACTTTGAAGGCAAGGCTAACAGTGAACTTGCCCAAACATCTCCAGTGGAAAATATATCTGATGAGGACTGGAGAGGCCTCGTTAAACACTGGTCCGATCCGAAGTATCAGGTACATTATATATATGTGATCAGATCACATGTTGAAGTCCTATTTACGCATGTGCAATACAAATCTATCTTCTTGTAGGTGAACTGTTCAAAGAACAAGGCTAACCGTACGAAAGTGAAATTCCAACAGACGAGGGGATCTCGTAGCTATATTGCACACTGCGAGGCTCTTGTAATTAGCTACTGTTTCACTCTTTTCGCTATACCATATTACCAGATCTATATTGACTTGTTCCAAATGCAGAGGAAAGCCCGCAAGGACCAAAAAGTACCTGAACCAAATGATGTGGAAATCTTGAAGGACTGTCACACCAGCAAGAAGAAGGGCATGACTACACCAGTCAAAGTCGCTATTGTAAGTCCTTAATCCTCATGCCTTTTAACTACTACTTACTCTGACTTGTGCCTTGAACTGCATGGTTTGCAGCCAATGTATATTACTCTTTTCAATTTTATACACAGTTGTCTTAGTGTATCATTGCACCTTACAAGGTTTAAAAGAGAGGAGTAATGTTCCTTTGATCTTGACCTATAATCTAGTTCTTTGTTGGACTTGCCCACACAATGTTACAATTGCCTGTTTGTCTGTTCTCAATTGTTTTGTGATATGAATGATGTCATACTGTCGGCATTCTGGGAACGGGGGTCCTCAGACTTGCCTGCCTGCGGCCCATGGCGTGGCTATGCTGCGGGCCGTACGGCCCATCTTCATCAAAAAGGCATCCAAGGCCCTCGCGAGGGTCCAAGCCTCGCGAGGGGGATGACACAAGATCTCCTCTAGAGTGGCCTCGCCAGGAAGGTTCACGAGGAGTGTGTCGGCGTTCTGGGAACGGGGGTCCCCAGACTTGCCTACCTGCGGCCTGCGGCATGGCTCGAATGGGGGCCCAGCGCGGCCCATCTCCACCAACAAAAGACTCAAGACCCTCGCGAGGGGCCAAGCCTCGTGAGGCGGACGACACGGCGCTTCCTCAGGCACGGCCTCCTTAGGCTGGCTCACGAGGAGGCGGAGAGATCAAGGCAGGGTACCTCGCGAGGTGCCCATGACGCAAGCCATGACGATCGAGGGTGCCAGGCGGGTGCCAGCCCGCGCAACGTTCCCCTTTCCTCTTTGGTGCGAAGGGGGCAAGCGCAGGCGAGAGGATCAAGCAAAGGCACCCATTTCGGTGCAACAAGACCAAGACCAGTCCAACTGTGGGAAGGAGGTCACCATGGAGCCCAGGACGGCGTCACCACAGGGCCTTTGGCAGGCGAAGACCGACTTTAGTCAGGATAAGTGTACTGGATGTTCCCCTTCGAATTGGCCAATTGTTGGCGCCCTTCCCGCTCAAATATTTGGGAAGAGGCCCAGGGCCTTTGCCTATAAATAGGACTAGCCACCCCTAGGGTAGAGGATCCATGAACGGAGCTAGCAACACACCCAGAGGGTGAGAAGGGCGATTGAACTCCCCCAGCAGTTCATCCCCTAGCCAAGAACAGACCCTCGCGAGGCTGTTCTTCCTTGTACTGTTCATCCTCATCAGCCCAAGGGGCAATCCACCCACCACAAACTAGAGTAGGGTATTACACCACAATGGTGGCCCGAACTAGTATAAACCCTGTGTCTCTTGTGTTGTTCGTTCTGTAGTTTAGATCCTTGTGAGACGGAGAGGTAGAGGGCATAATCTCCGCGCGCACCCTAGAGTTCGAACCTTAAGGGTCTGCCGGAACCCGGGATCCGACATTTGGCGCGCCAGGTAGGGGTGCGCCGGAATCTTCCTTCCACTGCTCCGTCCTCCTCCGGCTGCCGCATCCATGTACGGCGCCCGTCGAGCTCGCGTCGCGCCAGCGGCCCACGCTGGTGGGCGTTCTCGCCGTCCCCCGTCGCCCGCCGTCAACACTGTCATCGACCCGACGGGAAACGAGCGGCAAGCACCACCCCAGCATCCGCCTATGCGACAGGGTGACCGCACCGCAACATCGACGCCTCCGGTCGTTGCGGCCCTCCTGGGCGGCTCGCAGGCGCCTCCCACGAGCCGCCACGTCAAGCCGTTTGCCCGCCGGATCAGCGCCGTTTCCGCACGGCAGGGGGCTCCCCCGGATCGGGCGGCGCGCGAGGTCGGTCTGACCTTCAGCTCGGAGGACCACCCCGCTAACTTGGCCGGCTCGGGCGCGCTCCCCCTGTTGTGCACCCCCACCATCTGCCAGGTGGCCGTCACTAGAACCCTCGTCGACGGCGGTGCGGGCCTCAGTGTGCTTTCGGTCGAGACCTTCAACCTCCTCTGCATACCCCGGGAGCGGTTGCAACCCAGCCGATCTTTCTCGGGCGTCGGGGGCGGATCATCCGACTCCTTGGGACAGATCCGGCTCCCAGTAACCTTCGGCACCTACGACAACTTCCACACGGAGATGGTCGACTTCGACATCGCCCCCATCGGCCTCCCTTACGACGCCATCCTCGGCTACCCGGCCAGTTCATGGCCGCCACGCACCCGGCGTACAACCTCATGAAGATGCCCGGGTGCGGCGGTACCCTCACCATGCACGGAGACACCGGGGACGCCCTGCGAGTACTCAAGCTCACCTTCAAGGCGGCGGCATCGGCACAACCCGCTGATGCGGGGACCCCTGAGCCCAAGGGGGCTGCGCCCACCAAGAAGAAGCAGCTGTTCACCCAGGACAAGGCAGAAACCAAGCAGATACCCGTCGACGAGGACGGGTCTCCAGTGCCACTTTCACCATAGGCGCCAACCTTGAGCCTGAGCAGGAGGAGGCCTTGGTCAGGTTCCTGCACGCAAACAAGAAGGTGTTTGCTTGGGAGCCCAATCAGTTGGCAGGGATCCCCAGGAGCGTCATCAAGCATCACCTCAATGTGTGCCCAAATGTGCGCCCCGTGAAGCAGAAGGCCAGGAGGCAGTCAGCAGAGAAGCAGGCCTTCATCGTCCAAGAGACCCGCAAGTTAGAAGCCGCTGAGGTCATTCGCGAGGTCCGATACTCGGATTGGTTGGCCAACCCTGTCGTTGTGCCCAAGAAAGGGGGGAAGGAACGCATGTGTGTCGACTTCACCAATCTCAACAAGGCATGCCCGCAAGATCCGTTTCCGCTCCCCCGCATCGACCAGATCATTGATTCCACCGCGGAGTGTGACCTGCTGTGCTTCTTGGACGCCTTCTCCGGATATCACCAGATCAAGATGGCGGTAGAAGACATTGAGAAGACCGCCTTCTTGACCCCATGCGGGGTGTACTGCTATACGTGCATGCCATTAGGGCTGCGTAACGCAGGGGCGACCTTTCAACGGCTGATGCACATCACCTTGGGCCCGCAACTCGGAAAGAATGTCGAAGCCTACGTTGATGACATTGTGGTGAAGTCTCGGGAGGCCAAGACCCTGATACGAGACCTGGAGGAGACCTTTGCGAGCCTCGACGCAGTAAACCTGTGACTCAACCTAGAGAAATGTGTGTTTGGGGTCCCCTCAGGCAAGCTCTTGGGCTTCCTCGTGTCCCACCGTGGAATCGAGGCTAACCCAGAGAAGGTCAAGGCGGTCGAGGACATGAGTCCGCCAAATACCCTCAGAGAAATGCAGAAGCTCACTGGGCGCGTGACCGCGCTAGGGCGCTTCATCTCCAAATTGGGGGAGCGAGCGCTGCCTTTCTTTCAGCTGATGAAGAAAAAGGGGCCCTTTGAATGGACTGAAGAGGTAGATAAGGCGTTTCAGGATCTCAAGAGGTACCTGACCAGTCCCCCAGTCATGGTGGGTCCGCGCCCTCAAGAGCCCCTGCTGCTTTACCTCGCCGCCACTCCCTACTCCGCCAGCGCAGCCCTAGTTGCGGTTAGGGAGGAGCGCCAGGTCAAGACCGCAACGGCAGCCCGAGGCAGGACATAACGGGAGCAAGGAAAGCCCATGGAAGCCACAACCACAGATGAGGAGGATCAGCTACCGAAGAACGCACCAGAGACAGGAGAGGCCGCGTGCCCGGATGGTTCACCTCCCGAGGCCACGTCCTCTCGTGAGGTGCCCTTACCTCCCGAGGGCGCCGCGACCCAAGATGCTCTCAGCCTTGTTGAGCACCCGGTCTATTTTGTTAGCACGGTGCTAAGGGACGCGAGGGCACGGTACCCAATGCCTCAGAAGCTCCTCCTCGCGCTACTGGTAGCCTCGCGCAAGCTGCGTCACTACTTCCAGTCTCACCCCATCAAAGTCGTCTCATCGTACCCCCTGGAGAGAGTGCTCAGGAGCCCTAACTCGGCTGGAAGGGTCGCCGAGTGGAACATAGAACTGCAGGTGTTTCAGCTCGAGTTCACTACGATCAGGGTCATCAAAGGAGCAGCATTGGCGGATTTCGTGGCAAAATGGGCGGAGGCACCAGGCCTCAAGAACGACGAGGATCGGTCCCTCCCCCCAGGGAGTGAGGCGCCGGAAGGCTGGGTTATGTACTTCGATGGGGTGTTCTCCAGGCACGGCGCGGGGGCTGGAGCGGTGCTGATATCACCCACTCAGGATAAGCTCTACTATGCCGTACAGCTCTGTTTCCAGCAAGGTGAAAAGGTCTCCAACAACATAGCAGAGTATGAGGGACTGATAGCCGGGTTGAAGGCCGCAGTGGCCCTGGGAGTGAAGCGCCTCACCGTCAAGGGCGACTCGCAGCCCCTAGTCAATTTCTCCAACAAGGTGTACGAGCCGAAGGACGAGCATATGGAGGCATACCTGGCGGAGGTCCGCAGGATGGAAAAGTAGTTCTGGGGGCTGGAGCTGAAGCACGTGCCCCGTGGCACCAATCAGGAGGCTGACGACATAGCCGGACGGGCATCCAGGCGGCTGCCGCAGGAACCCGGCGTCTTCGAAGAGCGGCTCTTCAAACCTTCAGCACAGCCGACGTTATCAAACACGGCTCAGCCTCGAGAGGAGCTCCCCCTGCCGCCAGCCTCGGGAGCCCCGATCTGTGGACCGACCTTAGGAGCACGCCTGCTCCTGATGATGGAACCTCAGGAGGAGTGCTGGATCACAGAACTCCGGAGTTATCTGACACAGGGGGCCCTACCGGACAAGGAAGAGGAAGCGGAGCGTGTGGCGCGGCAGGCCACGGCTTACTGCATCAAAGATGGAGAACTTTACCGGAAGCGAGCAAACGATGTATCTCTGCGCTGCATCTCCAGGGAGCAAGGAAAGGAATTACTGAAGGACATACACGGCGGAGATTGCGGACACCACTCATCATCGCGGACCCTCGTCGGCAAGGCATTCCGCAGTGGGTTCTATTGGCCCACCGCGCTTAGTGACGCAGTCGAATTGGTGAAGGCCTGTGAGGCTTGCCAGTTTCACTCCAAGCAGATCCATCAACCGGCGGGAGGCCTGCAGACTATACCCCTCTCGTGGCCATTCTCGGTTTGGGGGTTGGATATTCTGGGCCCGTTCCCTCGGGCGCCAGGGGGCTACCATTACCTCTACGTCGCCATTGACAAGTTCACCAAGTGGGCAGAAGTGGAGGCAGTCCGTACCATCCCCGCGGGCTCCGCGGTCAAGTTCATCAGGGGTATCGTGAGCCGGTTTGGGGTGCCAAATCGCATCATCACAGACAACGGTTCGCAGTTCACCAGTAATCTCTTCAAAACATACTGTGCTAACCTTGGGACGCAGATATGCTATGCTTCGGTGGCACACCCACGAAGCAATGGGCAGGCCGAACGAGCCAACGCGGAGGTCCTGAGAGGCCTCAAGACCAGAACATTCAAGAAGAAGCTAGAGGCCTGCGACAGGGGTTGGTACGATGAGCTCCAATCCGTGCTGTGGTCCATCCGCACGACCGCGACCAAACCAACCGAGGAGACCCCGCTCTACCTGGTCTATGGAGCCGAAGCAGTCCTCCCTCACGAGGTCAGGCGTCGCTCCGCACGGGTCCTGGTGTTCGACGAGGCGCAGCAGGACGCCATGCGGGGGATGGACCTCATGCTGGGGGAGGAACGCCGCCATGAAGCCGCGCTGCGAGCGGCAAGGTACCAACAGGCGCTACGACGATATCAGTGCCGCAACATCCTCCCCAGGACCCTCGAGGTAGGAGACCTCGTACTCAGGCGGGTCCTCTCCAGGGAGGGGCTGCACAAGCTCTCTCCCATGTGGGAGGGCCCGTTCAAGGTTGTTCATGTTTCCAGGCCAGGCTCCGTGCGCTTGGAGACTCAAGAGGGGGAGCCAATCCAGAACGCGTGGAACATCCAGCATCTCCGGAGGTTCTACCCCTAAAAGGCCCAGAGCCTGTGAAGAAGGCGAACGCCTGTGAAGATCATCTCTTTTTGGAAAAGGCCCAGAGCCTGTGAAGAAGGCGAACGCTTGTGAAGATCATCTCTTTTTGGAAAAGGCCCAGAGCCTGTGAAGAAGGCGAACGCCTGTGAAGATCATCTCTTTTTGGAAAAGGCCCAGAGCCTGTGAAGAAGGCGAACGCCTGTGAAGATCATCTCTTTTTGGAAAAGGCCCAGAGCCTGTGAAGAAGGCGAACGCCTGTGAAGACCATCTCTTTTTGGAAAGGGCCCAGAGCCTGTGAAGAAGGCCAGTGCCTGTGAAGCTTATTACCTCTGAGGAGAAAGGCCGGGAGCCTGTGAAGAAGGCCAATGCCTGTGAAGCTCGCCGCCCCGTGACACTCTCACATAATAATGAGTGGGGTTGTACACGCCCTGGAGTCTCAGGAGCGCCGGCCTCAGGCCCTGGGGCTCCCTCCCACGCCCAGTGGCAGCACTTAGCTCCGCGCTGGTGAGAAGACGTCGAAGACTAGACTAGGTGTCGGACGCGGCTTTTTCATTTGCTTTCCGCAGTTGACGTGTTTACTTGCATTTGAAGTTTTATTGAATTTATCATCGTTGCTGATTTATGGTTCGTCGATTTTCGCTCCTCGCTTTGGTTTCTCTCATACGACCTCACGAGGGATGGTACTCGAACGTCCTCGCGAGTATTTCTGCTCCAGCCACTTAAAGGTTTTGTGGCCCGGGCTCTCTACAGGAGCACCCCTTTAGTCCGTGCCCCTCGGGCACCATGACGCGCACAGAGGGCCTGGGTCGGTCGCCCCCCAGGGGCTGGGGTTAAAAACTATCTACGCAAAGGCACGAAGTTGGGAAACGCAAAGTGAGATCGAGGTAATGGCTAAAACGGCAATAATTCCCAGCACGCCCCAGCGGGGCTCCACGCAGTTGTTTTGTCTTACACAGGAAGCAAAAGGAAAAAGGAAAGGACGAGCCCGGCATGGCCCTCCTCACATTGGACTGCGGAGGCAACCCGAGCTACCTCCGGGCCTCAGGCGGAGTCCCTCTCGCGCTTCACTGAGGCGCGACGGCGGATGGACGAGCCACCGCCCCCTAGGCAAGCTCGACGGCGCGGGAGCTAACTGCGGCCCCAACTGGAGGAGTCGCTTGAGGAAGAGTCGACGAAGCTTGGGGAGTTGCAGTCGCTGCCATCCGCGTGGGCGCTATCTCCCCCATCACCGTCGGGGCGGGGCCTCCGGCCGCGGTCATCCTCCTCGGGGCAGCACCCCGCGCGCGACCATCTTCCCCAAACACCCTCACATAGAGGGTGGCATCGCCGTCAAACCGGAAGTGCAGGGTGCACCGGCGCCCCAGGCCGCGGGCGCGGGCGAATGCCTGCCAGCCACGGGTTAAGGCAAAGCCCCCATTGGCGGAAACCTCCAGCGCAACCCATGAGGACCTACTGCAGTAGCCTTCCGCCTGGAGCCAGAGGAGGAAACGAGGGAGTTGGAGCCGGGCACTAGTAGGCTTCGCCGACCAGACGACGAACTCCGGCAGCACCTGCGCAGCGCGGAAGCGCGGCCTGGTGGAGCGCGTGCCCCAGACGTGTCCCCCGGCTACAGCGGCTCGGCCACCACCACGTCGGGAGCCGTCCCCATGGCCATCAAACGCTACCGGGGCGGACACCGGGTGCTTCCGAGGGCGCCCACGACCACGCTTGGGCGGGGAAGAGGCGGGACCGGCCTGAAGGGCCTTCCCCTTCTCCGCAGCCGAGTACCTCCTCGATGGAGCCATCACACCAAGACGGAGCAAGAACTGAGGCAGAGGAGGAAGCAAGAAGAGATGGGCTGGAAGGACACGCGCGGTGCCGTACATATAGCCGGCGAAGGCCAACCATCGGCCTCCACGATCACAGGTAATCATGACACGATTTGCATGCAGGGACTTGTCCAATCCGCGCGGTCACCAAGGCACCGTGGGGAAGTGGAGACGCCCACATCCAATCAACCGCCACGCGGCGCCCAAGGCCGCAGGCTGTTAGGGCCCGCGGCGCTTCGCCCTTGCCCTTTCGCCTCTCGGCACGACCAAGTCCATGCGCGCCTTGGGCCCGGGGGCTACTGTCGGCGTTCTGGGAACGGGGGTCCCCAGACTTGCCTGCCTGCGGCCTGCGGCGTGGCTCGAATGGGGGCCCAGCGCGGCCCATCTCCACCAACACAAGACTCAAGACCCTCGCGAGGGCCAAGCCTCGCGAGGCAGACGACACGACGCTTCCTCAGGCACGGCCTCCTTAGGCTGGCTCACGAGGAGGCAAAGAGATCAAGGCAGGGTACCTCGCGAGGTGCCCATGACGCAAGCCATGACGATCGAGGGTGCCAGGCGGGTGCCAGCCCGCGCAGCGTTCCCCTTTCCTCTTTGGTGCGAAGGAGGCAAGCGCAGGCGAGAGGATCAAGCAAAGGCACCCATTTTGGTGCAACAAGACCAAGACCGGTCCAACTGTGGGAAGGAGGTCACCATGGAGCCCAGGACGGCGTCACCACAGGGCCTTTGGCAGGCGAAGACCGACTTTAGTCAGGATAAGTGTACTGGATGTTCCCCTTTGAATTGGCCAATTTTTGGCGCCCTTCCCGCTCAAATATTTGGGAAGAGGCCCAGGGCCTTTGCCTATAAATAGGACTAGCCACCCCCAGGGTAGAGGATCCACGAATGGAGCTAGAAACACACCCAGAGGGTGAGAAGGGCGATTGAACTCCCCCAGCAGTTCATCCCCTAGCCAAGAACAGACCCTCGCGAGGCTGTTCTTCCTTGTACTGTTCATCCTCATCAGCCCAAGAGGCAATCTACCCACCACAAACTAGAGTAGGGTATTACACCACAATGGTGGCCCGAACTAGTATAAACCCTGTGTCTCTTGTGCTGTTCGTTCTGTAGTTTAGATCCTTGTGAGATGGAGAGGTAGAGGGCATAATCTCCGCGCGCACCCCAGAGTTCGAACCTTAAGGGTCTGCCGGAACCCGTGATCCGTCAGAGTGGAGATATCAAGGCGGGGCAAACCTCATGAGGGACTCGTGACGTGAGCCATGACGAACGGCGCCAGGCGGGCGCCGGTACGCGCAAAGTCCTTGTTTCCTCTTTGGTGCTAAGGAGGCAAGCACAGATGAAGAGTACCGAGGCATCAGACAAAGGTTGCCATATTGGTACCACAAGACCAAGACCAGGAGGACGGCAAGGCGGAGGTCATCATGGAGCCCAAGACAGCGTCACCCCATGGCTTTTCGCAGGCGAAGACCCCTTTTGTCAGGATAGCTTGTACTAGCTGTCTCCCTTCAAATTTGCCCGCCGTTGTTGGCTCCCTTCCTGCTCGATATTTGGGAAGAGGACCAGGGCCTCTATAAATAGGACTAGCCACCATAGTGAGAGAGAGGGAACGGGCACAGAGCAAGAAGCCAACACTCACACAAGAACACCTCAACCTCAGGAGGCTGTTCTTCCCTTGTACTGTTCATTATCAGCCCAAGAGGCAATCCATCCACCACCAGACTGGAGTAGGGTATTACACCACAACGGTGGCCCGGACCAGTATAAACCTCGTGTCTCTTTCTGTGTTGCGAGTTCGTCGAGTTCTTCCGCAAGATCTAGTGAGCTAGAGCGTAGATCGATAGGAGGGAAAGACTTCACGCGCACCCCAGTGTTCGAACCTTAAGGGTTTGCCGGAACCCCACATCCGACATTTGGCGCGCCAGGTAGGGGTGCGCCAGAGCTCCTCTCCACCAATCAGCGCCTTGTGCTTCTGTGCTTCGCTCCCATAGCAGGAGCGCCGCCGTCCGCCCCTGCGACCGACGCCGACAGCAGGGAGTCTGGGTACCGAGCCCTGGCTCCCGCCCTACAGCGAGTGCAGTGGCCGACCAAGTTCAAGGCAGAAATGTCGCCGGGTTACAACGGCGCGGCGGATCCGGCACCGTTCTTGCTAGCATACGAGAAGGCCGTCATTAAAGCTGGAGGCGACGACAAGATCATGGCCAACTGGTTCCCCATAGCCCTCGCCGGCGAGCCACGCGTTTGGCTGCTCAACCTCCCAGGATCCACGGTGGTGTCCTGGGAAGAACTTTGCAACCTCTTCACCACGCGTTACGCGGTGCCGGCGCACCAGCAGTCGCCGCGCTGCTGGGTGGCTCCCAAGCGCCGCCTTCAGATCTCCATGTCAAGCCCTTCCTCCGTTAGATTCGAGCGGCCTCCAGGCGCTCGGGGCCTCCGCCGGGTTGGGCTTCGCCGGAGGCCGACCTCACCTTCGACTCGGAAGACCACCCTGGCTCCACCACCGGCTCCGGCATACTCCCAATGCTCCGTACACCTACCATCTGCAACGTGGCCGTTACCAAGACCCTCATCGATGGCGGCGTCGGCCTCAACTTGCTCTCCGTGGAAGCCTTCAGTCTCCTGCACGTGCCGCCCGAGAGGCTCAACCTCAGCAAGCCTTTTGCGGGAGTGGGCGGCGGAGCTGCCCACTCTCTCGGGCAGATCCGCCTCCCCGTCACCTTCGGCACACGCGATAACTACCGCACTGAGCTGGTGGACTTCGACATCGCTCGTATTTGTCTCCCGTATAATGCCATACTCGGGTACCCGACCCTTGCTCAGTTCATGACGGCGACTCACCCGACCTACAACCTTATGAAGATGCCAGGGAGCAAGGGCGCCCTCACTATCAAGGGGGACACTAAGGAGGCAGTGACGGCGCTCAAGCTCGCCTTCAAGGCCGCAGCAACGGCACAGCCGGCCGGCGCCAGTACGCCCGAGGCCAAGGAGACCGCACCCGCCAAGAAGAAGCGGTTGTTCACCCAAGACAAGGTGGAGACCAAGCAGGTGCCGGTTGACGAGGACTGGTCTTCGGGAGCCACCTTTACCATAGGAACCAGTCTTGACCCGGGACAAGAATAAGCCTTGGTGAGGTTTTTGCGCGCGAACAAGGAGATATTCACGTGGGAGCCCAATCAGCTGGTAGGGGTCCCGAGAGAGGTGATCCAGCATCATCTAAGGGTGTGCCCCAACATGCGCCCCATGAAGCAACGGGCGAGATAGCAATCCACCGAAAAGCAGGCCTTCATCGTCCAAGAGACACGCAAGCTAGAGGCGACATGCACCATTCGAGAAGTTCGATACCCTGATTCGCTGGCGAACCCCATCGTGGTGGCGAAGAAAGGTGGGAAGGAACGGATGTGCGTCAACTTCACCAACCTCAACAAAGCCTGCCCCCAAGATCCGTTCCCTCTTCAGCGCATCGATCAAATCGTCGACTCCACCGCCGAGTGCGACTTGCTATGTTTCCTGGATGCGTTCTCTGATGGCGGTGGAAGATGTGGAGAAGACAGCCTTCTTGACACCATGTGGGGTGTACTGCTACACCTGCATGCCCTTCGGCCTCCGCACGCCGGCGCAACCTTTCAGCGGCTGATGCACATTGCCTTGGGGCGGCAACTCGGGAGGAACACAGAGGCCTACGTCGATGACATAGTAGTCAAATCCCGTGAGGCAAAGACATTGATTCAAGACCTGGAGGAGACCTTTGAAAGCTTGCGCAGGGTAAACCTGAGGCTTAACCCAGAGAAGTGCGTGTTCGGTGTCCCCTCCGGCAAGCTACTAGGGTTCCTCGTGTCCCACAGAGGGATCGAGGCGAACCCGGAGAAGATTAAGGCCATTGAAGACATGAGCCCACCACAGACCCTCAAGGAGATGCAGAAGCTAGCGGGGCGGGTGACCGCGTTAGGGCGTTTCATCTCCAAACTAGGAGAGCGCGCCTTACCCTTCTTTAAACTCATGAAGAAGAAGGTCCCCTTCAAGTGGACCTCGGAGGCCGACTGGGCCTTCCAAGAACTCAAGAGGTACCTCACCAGCCGCCCGGTGATGGTGACGCCACGGCCTCTCGAGCCTCTGGTGCTCTACCTGGCCGCCACCCCATACTCCGCCAGCGCGACACTCGTGGAGGTCTGGGAGGAGCGCCAAGACAAGGGAGTCCTGCGCCAAGCCAGAGTTGATGCAGTGCAGGACCAGGAAGGCACGCCAGAACCATCAGCGGCAGAAGATCAAGCTCGGCAGGGCAACATCATGAAAGCTCCTGAGGATGGCCGAATCTCAGGAAGCTCTCCGCCCCAGGATACGCCGCAATCTCCGCAAGACCCGAGCCTCAACAGTGCACCAACCCTCATCGAGCACCCGGTGTACTTCATCAGCACCGTACTGCGGGACGCAAGGGCAAGCTACCCCATGCCGCAAAAGCTCCTGCTCGCACTCTTGGTGGCCTCACGCAAGCTGCAGCACTACTTCCAGGGCCATCCCATCAAGGTCATCTCATCTTACCCATTGGAGAGGGTGCTTAGGAGCCCGAACTCAGCTGGAAGAGTCGCTGAATGGAACATCGAGATGCAAGCGTTCCAGCTAGAGTTCAACAGCACCAGGGTCATAAAGGGATCCGCGCTCGTCGATTTTGTGGCAGAATGGACCGATGCCCCAGCTCTTGAGGAAGGAGAAGACCGGTCCACCTCCCCAGGGAGTGAGGCACCAGACAACTGTATCATGTATTTTGATGGCGCCTTCGCGCACCAGGGCGCAGGGGCTGGAGTGGTGCTCGTCTCGCCCACCCAGGACAAGCTTTACTACGCCGTGCAACTCTGCTTCCAGCACAACGAAAAGGTCTCCAACAACATCGCAGAATATGAGGGCCTCATAGCTGGCCTGAAGGCCACGACAGCTTTGGGAGTAAAGCGTCTTACCGTCAAGGGCGACTCGCAGCTCCTCGTCAACTTCTCCAACAAAGTGTACGAGCTGAAGGACGAGCACATGGAGGCCTACCTTGCGGAGGTGTGCAAGATGGAAAAGCAGTTCTCGGGCCTGGAGCTGCAGCACGTGCCCCGGGGCACCAATAAGGAAGCCGACGACATCGCCAAGAGAGCGTCCAAGCGGCAACCGCAAGAGCCCGGCATCTTCGAGGAGCGGCTCTTCAAGCATCAGCTACGCCACCTCTTTCAAGCACAACTCAACCTCGGGAGGAGCTCCCGCAGCCCCCGGCCACGGGAGCCCCAGCTTGTGGCCCGACCTCAGGGGCTCGGCTGCTCTTGGCGCTCAAGCCCCAGGAGGAGTGCTGGACCAAGGAATTCAAGGAGTACCTGACGCATGGGACGCTGTCGGAGAAGGAAGAAGACGCGGAGCGCGTGACCCGACAGGACACGGCATACTGCATTCAAGACTGCGAGTTGTACAGGAAATGGCCGAACGACGTCACGTTGTGCTGCATCTCTAGCGATCAAGGAAGGGAGCTGCTGATTGACATACACGGTGGGGACTGCGGACATCACTCATCGTCACGGACCCTCGTCGGCAAGGTGTTCCGCAACAGATTTTATTGGCCCACAGCGCTCAACGATGCAGCCGAGCTGGTGAAGTCTTGTGAAGCTTGCCAATTCCATGCCAAGCAGATCCACCAGCCTGCTCAGGGCCTCCAAACCATTCCGCTCACGTGGCTATTCACGGTCTGGGGGCTGGACATCTTGGGCCCGTTCCCACGGGCGCCAGGGGGCTACCACTACCTCTACGTCGCCATTGACAAGTTCACCAAGTGGGCGGAAGTGGAAGCCGTCCGCACCATTCCGGCCGGCTCTGCTGTCAAGTTCATCAAGGGCCTCGTGAGCCGCTTCGGGGTTCCCAACCGCATCATCATAGATAACGGCTCGTAGTTTACTAGTAACCTCTTCAAAACCTACTGTGCGAACCTTGGAACGCAGATTTGCTATGCTTCGGTGGCTCACCCCAGGAGCAATGGTCAAGCCGAACGTGCCAACGCTGAGGTCCTGAGGGGCCTCAAGACCAGGACCTTCAAAAAGAAGCTAGAGGCCTGTGGCAGGGGCTGGCACGATGAACTCCAGTCCGTGCTGTGGTCCATTCGTACCACGGCCACCAAGCCAACGGGCGAGACTCCATTCTTCCTCGTCTATGGGGCTGAGGCAGTCCTCCCTCATGAGGTCAGGCATCGCTCCGCGTGGGTCCTGGCGTTCGACGAAGCGCAGCAGGACGCCACACAGGGGATGGATCTCGTGCTGGGGGAGGAGCGCCGTAACATCCGCTCCTGAACGCTCGAGGTAGGCGACCTCGTCCTGAGGCGGGTCCTCTCCAAGGAAGGGCTGCACAAGCTTTCGCCCATGTGGGAGGGCCCGTTCCGGATCGTTCATGTCTCCAGGCCGGGTGCAGCGCGCCTGGAGACGCAGGATGGAACACCCATCTAGAATGCCTGGAACATTCAACAACTCCGGAAATTTTACCCATGAAGCAAGGCCCAGAGCGTGAGAAGAAAGGCCCAGAGCCTGTGAAGAAGGCCCGGTGCCTGTGAAGAATCACCGCCCGTGACACTCTCACGTAATAATGAGTTGGGGCTGTACACGCCCCGGAGTCTCAGGAGCGCCAACCTCAGGCCCCGGGGCTCCCTCCCACGCCTAGTGGACAGCACTTAGCTCCGCGCTGGTGAGAAGACTTGAAGACTAGATTAGGTGCCGGACGCGGCTTTTCATTTGCTTTCCGAAGTTGGCTTGCTTTTTCTTAATCAGAGTTTCCCTTGGCGTTTGTGCTAATTTGGTTCCCCGACCTTTCGCCGTTTCTTTTTTTGGCTCTGGTTTGCTTTTATCCTCTCTCTCGCATGTCTCGCGAGGGGGCTAGGCAGGTGCCCTCGCGAGCATTTCTCTTCTCGTTGCCTTTCGCGAGCCACCCTCGTCTCGCGAGCATTTCTCTTCTAGTTGCCTTTCGCGAGCCACCCTCATTCGAGCCTGGAAGCTGGCACACCTCTCCTAAATCCGTGCCCCTCGGGTACCGCGATACGAAGCGCCCAGCCAAGGCTCGGTGGACGACAAGTCCTCGGTACACCCCCTAACGAATTTTTTGCAGTTTCCGAGCAACGCGGACACCACGTGAGGGAAAGGGCTTCCTAAGCGCGCTAGGTTAAGTTGTCTTTGCGCAAAATAACAACACGGCATGAGAACGGTTTGCACAATGCATTAACCAAAGAACCACAGTTTGATACACGCCCCTCTTGGCCCATACTAGATTTTGTTTTCTGATGCAGGAAAGAAGGAAAAGGCTAAGCAAAAGTAACATTGCAGCAGTCCGTGGAGGTAGGCCCTTGGCGACGCCCCAAGCCTAGCTGGACCCCACCTCGTGCTTCACGGAGGCACGACGGTGAAATGACCCGCTGCCTCCTTCGAAGCGGGCGCGACGACGTGGCGGCTGATCGTAGCCACCGTTGCTGGAGCTGTCACCGGAGAAAGAGCCGCCGTAGCTGGAGGAGATGTGGCCGCCGCCGAAGGCAGGCTCGCCCTCGTCCTCATCACGGCCGTCACCAAGGCCGAGCACCTCCTCGCCGTCGTTCGCTTCGGGGCAGCACCCGGTGCGGCGACCATCCTCCCCAAACACCCTCACATAGAGGGTCGACTCACCGTCGTACCTGAAATGAAGGATGCATCGCCTGCCCAGGCCATGTGCGTGGGTGAACGTCTGCCAGCCACGGGCCAGGGCTATGTTGCCCGCAGCAGAAGTCTCGACCGCGACCCAGGAGGCCCTGCTGCAGCAGCCATCCGCCTGCAGCCAGAGCCCGTCTAGACCAGAGGCCGGCAGTTCGCCGGCGAAGAAGCATGGAAGTTGGAGCCAGTTGCCGGCTGGGCTCTCCGACCAGACGACGAACTCCAGTGACACCTCGGCAGAATGAAAGCGCGGGCGGGGAGGCCGCGCCACCATCGCGCGCCTCCCCTTGTCGGCTGGACCACCATGGATGGGACGATCCCCGCCGCGCGCCGTGGCGCCACCTTGACGGTGGGTCGTGGCGGGGGTCGCGGCGTGCTTGCGCGGACAGCCACGGCCGCGTTTGGGCGCCGGGGAGCCAGCGCCTTCGCGAGGGGCCTTCCCTTTCTCGGCGGCAGAGAACTTCTTTTGCGGCGCCATCGATGGCACTGTCAGTGGTGGAGCGAGGAGGACGAAGCAAGCAAGCAAGGAGAAGAAGGGCAACGGGGGCTTCGCCCCCTCCCCATTTATAGTGAAGGAAGGCCAACCGGCGTCTCCCACGATCGCAGGTAATGATGGTTTTCCTTGCATGTCGCAGGGACCCGTCAAATCGTGCAGTTGCCGAGGCAGCGTGGGGAAGCGGAGTCGCCCACGTCCAATCAACCGCCACGCGTCGACCGAGGCCACAGGCTTTTGGGGCCCGCGGCGCTCCGAACTTGACCCTTGGCTTCGCCGTGAAGCCAAGCCCGAGCACGCCTTGGGCCCGGGGGCTACTGTTGCCGTTCTGGGAACGGGGTTCCCTAGACTTGCCTACCTGCGGCCCATGGCGTGGCTATGCTGTGGGCCGTACGACCCATCTTCATCAACAAGGCATCCAAGACCCTCACAACGGGGACGACACAAGACCTCCTCTGGAGTGGCCTCGCCAGGCAGGCTCACGAGGAGTGGAGATATCAAGGCGGGGCAAACCTCACGAGGGACTCATGACGTGAGCCATGACGAACGGCGCTAGGCTGGCGCCGGTACGCGCAGAGTCCTTGTTTCCTCTTTGGTGCTAAGGAGGCAAGCACAGATGAAGAGTACCGAGGCATCAGACAAAGGTTGCCATATTGGTGCAACAAGACCAAGACCAAGAGGACGGCAAGGCGGAGGTCATCATGGATCCCAAGACGGCGTCACCCCATGGCTTTTCGCAGGCGAAGACCCCTTTTGTCAGGATAGCTTGTACTAGCTGTCTTCCTTCAAATTTGCCCGGCGTTGTTGGCTCCCTTCTCGCTCGATATTTGGGAAGAGGACCAGGGCCTCTATAAATAGGACTAGCCACCATAGTGAGAGAGAGGGAACGAGCACAGAGCAAGAAGCCAACACTCACACAAGAACACCTCAACCTCAGGAGGCTGTTCTTCCCTTGTACTGTTCATTATCAGCCCAAGAGGCAGTCCATCCACCACCACACTGGAGTAGGGTATTACACCACAACGGTGGCCCAAACCAGTATAAACCTCGTGTCTCTTTCTGTGTTGCGAGTTCGTCGAGTTCGTCCGCAAGATCTAGCGAGCTAGAGCGTAGATCGATAGGAGGGAAAGACTTCGCGCGCACACCAGTGTTCGAACCTTAAGGGTTTGCCGGAACCCCACATCCGACACATACTATGCTTACCGTATTATAAACTTTGTCTTTTTATCCTTAGCCTTCAATACAATGTGAAGAAATAGACAATACATTCGCGATGGTACATGGTCATATGTTTGGAACCTGGTTTTATTATGTACTTTGCAATAAAATACAACTATTATTTTACATGGGTTCACCAGAATAAGTTACGTATATAGACCAAAGCTATTTTGTTTGGTTTTGCTACCTCCTTAATATCTTCTGTTCTGGTACTACTAATGTAAAACCACAACTTTTCAGCGAGCTTTGGAGAAAATGGTGGAACCGCCACCTTCTGAAGGTGGCGAGGCAACTATAACCGCAATGTCAGCTCTTGCTGCAGTGGGTCAGTACCTATCCACTACCAGTGCCAAAAGCACGTTCCTGCGTAATACTGGGTTGGTTGTTAAGGCAATCTTGTCCAAACTACCGCATGATCAAGATATGCAAGCTCAAAAAAATGTTGTATCTGCACTCCAGACACAAGTCCATTCCCTAACAGAGACCCTTTGTGAAACAAGGAGAGACATTGTTCGATGTTTTCAAGATATGCATGGTTTTGAAACCAGACTATCAGACATTTTCTATGTTGTTCAGGAGCCTAGGAGAACTGAAGGCGAAGGTTATGGTGCTCCATCGGACAATACAGCATGAAAACGTAACAGTCAGGTCAAATGAATTGAGCTTCTGAACTTCTGGTGGTGCATTTATTTGCTAGACTGTTAACTTTTATGCCAACCTTCTTTTTTGTTTTATAGTTGTAATTTGTTTTGGTGCGATACAACATTTGTTCTTAACGTGCAACCACCGGCTGAAGAAAACAACAAGCCATTTTTGTATAGTGTAGGGTGTTCCCTATATTTGCACTGGTGGCGAACTTTGATGCCCACCGGCTGTAGTTTACATGGGCCTCCTATGGGCCATAGAAACAATGGGCCTTCTAAGGGCCGTAGAAACAATGGGCCTTCTACGTGGCTTAGAAACAATGGGCCTTATACGGGCCGTAGACACAATGGGCCTTCTATGGGCCGTATCATCAATGGGCCTTCTACGGGCTTATGATCGGTTGGCCAAACATTGGCCAATAACAGACCACATTATGGCCGTTAATGGGCTAGAGTTGAAATCGTCCGTTCATGGGCCGACCATAACGGGCCGTCGTTAATCGGCCGTATTTTGATGACGCTATGAAAACGGCCCAACATATTAACAGGCCACAAATGGGCCGACTGTAACCACGGGCTGAATTTGGCCCACAAGCAGAAAATGATAGTAACGGGCCATAAGTAAACGAATGTGGAAATGAGCCCAAGAATAAATGGCCCCCGAGAAGGCCGAAAGATAACATGGGCTGGAAATGGCCCAACGGAATAATGGGCCGTTAATGGGTATAAAGTGATACACTGTTCATTACGGGCCAGTTTTACCACGGGTCGTTAATGGGCCGAGAGTAATAAGGGCCTCATATGGGCCGAAAGACGTCATGGGCCATACATGGGCTGGAAGTTAAAATGGGCTGGAATTATATTGGACTGCCCAGATGACACTACTGGGCCTAATTCGGTTAGGCCGTAAATGGGTCCTGGGTTAGCGGGCTGTAAATGAGCTATATGCGAACAGGCCGTTAACAGGCTTGCCGTGGGCCGGCCCGCCACCTTTTGACCAAGTCAAATGGGCAGGCCTTTTCACAGGAATGGGCCTCTGTTGGGTCGTGCCACGTGTCGACGTATCATAGGCGCTTTGTGTCCAATGAGTGGATGACATCTGTCCCAACGTTGAGCTGACACGTGTTTCCTCCAGCTAATGATGATTTTACGCGTGGAAAATCCCCATTGGTCGGGGCTGTTAACGGGTTATCGGATCCAAAACCGGATCCGATAGCTTAACGACGTTCCGTTACGGTGGATGCGACGTGTCGGTCACCCTTGACGAAAGCACTTCTGTGACGCGCGATTTAACGTCATGGAAGTGGACACTTCCATGATGATAATTTTGGTAATGTCATGGAACACTTCTACGACAGCACAGGTATGACTATCTTGATTCTGTCATAAATTTGTCATGGATGTACATGCATGACAGAAAACGTGACCTACTGTGAAAAACATGTATCATCACGGAAGTGTATCTTTTTGTAGTGTAGAGGCAATAATAAAATGGTTATTATTATACTTCCTAAATCATGATAAAGGTTTATTATTCATGCTAGAGTTGTATTGACTGGAAACTTAAATGCATGTGTGGATACATAAACAAATACTGTGTCCCTAGTGAGCCTCTACTTGACTAGCTCGTTGATAAAAGATGGTTAAGATTTCCTAACCATAGACATGTGTTGTCATTTGATAATCGGATCACATCATTAGGAGAATGATGTGATGGACAAGACCCATCCGTTAGCTTAGCATAATGATTGTTCGGTTTATTGCTATTGCTTTCTTCATGTCAAATACATATTCCTTCGACTATGAGATTATGCAACTCCCAGATACCAGAGGAATACCTTATGTGCTATCAAACGTCACAACGTAACTGGGTGATCATAAAGATTCTCTACAGGTATCTCCGAAGGTGTTTCTTGAGTTGGCATAGATCAAGATTAGGATTTGTCACTTCGAGTATCGAAGAGGTATCTCTGGGCCCTCTCGGTAATACACATCATAAGCTTGCAAGCAAATGACTAAGGAGTTAGTCACCAGGTGATGTATTACGAAATGAGTAAAGAGACTTGTCGGTAAAGAAATTGAAATCGGTATGAAGATACCGATGATCGAATCTCGGGCAAGTAAGATTCCAATGGACAAAGGGAATTACGTATGTTGTCATAACGGTTCGACCGATAATGATCTTCGTAGAATATGTAGGAGCCAATATGGGCATCAAGATTCCACTATTGATTATTGACCAGAGAGGTGTCTCGGTCATGTCTACATAGTTCTCGAACCCGTAGGGTTCGCACGCTTAATGTTTGATGATGATATAGTATTATATGAGTTATGTGATTTGGTGACCGAATGTTGTTCGGAGTCCCGGATGAGATCATGAAATGATGAAGGGTCTCAAAATGGTCGAGAGGTAAAGGTTGATATATAGGATGATGGTATTCGGACACCGGAAGTGTTTCGGGGGTATCAGTTACTTATCGGGTCACCAAAAGGGGTTTCGGGCACCCCCGACAAAAGATATGGGCCTTATGGGCCAAGAGGGGAAACGCACGAGCCACAAGGGGCTGGTGCACCCCCATATGGGCCAGCCTAAGGAGGAGAAGGAAAGGGCAGAATGGAAAGGAAAGTGCGGATTAGGATTCCCACTTCCTTCCCTCTCCCCCCTCTTTCCTCCCCCCTTGGGGAAATATGGCAGGGGGCGCAGGGCAAGGCAGGGCCCCTAAGGGGGCGGCGGCCAGCCCTAGGGCGTGCCTTGGCCTCTCCCCTCCCCCTCCCACCTATATATATGTGGGAGGGGGGCTCCTAGAACACACTATATCAATTGATAGTTGTGTGCGGCGCCGCCCTCCACCGTTTACACCCCGGTCATATTTTCGTAGTGCTTAGGCAAAGCCCTGCGAAGATCACTTCACCATCACCGTAACCACGCCATCGTGTTGACGGAACTCATCTACTACCTTGCCGTCTTGCTGGATCAACAAGGAGGAGGACGTCACCGAGCTGAACGTGTGCTGAACGCGGAGGTGCCGTACGTTCGGTACTAGACCAGTTGGATCATGAAGGAAGTTCGACTATGTCAACCGCGTTGTGAAACGCTTCCGCTTAAAGTCTGGGTACGTAGACACACTCTCCTCTCTCGTTGCTATGCATCTCCCAGATAGATCTTGCGTGTGCGCATAATTTTTTTTTGTTTTCCATGCAACGTTTCCCAACAGTGGCATCAGAGCCAGGTCTATGCGTAGATGATATGCACGAGTAGAACACAAAGAGTTGTGGGTGGTGATAGTCATACTACTTACCACCAACGTCTTATTTTGATTTGGCGGTATTGTGGGATGAAGCGGCCCGGACCAACCTTACATGTCCACGCACATGAGACCGGTTCCACCGACATAACGGTGTTTCATCAAGTTTCTCCTACTTTAGTTGAATCGAGTTTGACCATGGTCTGTCATTGAAGAAGGTTAAAACAACAATCTTAATGAAACACCGCTGTGGTTTCTGCGTAGGTAAGAACGGTTCTTGCTAGAAGCCCGTAGCAGCCACGTAAAACTTGCAACAACAAAGTAGAGGACGTCTAACTTGTTTTTGCATGGCATGTTGCGATGTGATATGGTCAAGATATGATGTGATATATGTTGATGTATGAGATGATCATGTTTTGTAATATCGACAATCAGCAGGAGCCTTAGGGTTGCCTCTTTATTGTATAAAGTGCAAGCGCCATGTAATTGCTTTACTTTATCACTATGCATTAGCGATATATTAGAAGCAATAGTTGGCGTGATGACTTCGATGCAACGATGCTACGATGGAGATCAAGGTGTCGAGCCGGTGACGATGTAGATCATGACAATTCTTTGGAGATGGAGATCAAAAGCACAAGATGATGGCCATATCATGTCGCATATTTTGATTGCATGTGATGTTTATCTTTTATACCATTAAGGGAATAACAGCATACATACTATCAAAATATCGAACACATATCAAGTTCACATGATTACTTGCAATAGGATTTCTCCCGTGACCTCAAGAACAAAAGTAACTACTCACAAGTGATAAACGTGCTCAAGATCAGATGGGTATCAAATAGCATAATGGATCTGAACATATAATCTTCCACCAAATAAACCATATAGTAATCAACTACAAGATGTAATCAACACTACTAGTCACCCACAAGCACCAATCTATAGTTCTGGTACAAAGATTGAACACAAGAGATGAACTAGGGTTTGAGATGAGATGGTGATGTTGAAGATGTTGATGGAGATTGCCCTCCCAAGATGGGAGAGTTGTTGGTGATGATGATGACGATGATTTCCCACTCCGGGAGGGAAGTTCCCCCGAAGGAATCGCTCCGTCGGAGGGCAAAAGTGCTCCTGCCCAAGTTCCGCCTCGACACGGCGGTGCTCCATCCCGAAAGTCCTCTCCTTATTTTTTCTAGGTCAAAATGACTTATATACCAGAAGATGGGCATCGGAGGTGGGCTAGGCTGAGTACAACCCACCAGGGCGCGCCTGGGGGGCCAGGCGCGCCCTAGTGTCTTGTGCTCACCACGTGCCCCCCCCACCGGTAGTTATTTGCTCCATTATTTCTTATTTATTCCATACAAATTCCTCGTGAAGTTTCAGCTTATTTGGAGTTGTGCAGAATAGGTGGCCGGATGTAGCTTTTCCAGGTCCGGATTTTCAACTGTCGTAATTCTCCCTCTTTGTGTGAACCTTGCATATTTTGAGAGAAAAGGCATTATAATTACTCCAAAAAGCATTATTATGCATAAAAACATTATAAATAACAGTAGGTAAACATGACGCAAAATGGATGTATCAACTCTCCCAAGCTTAGACCTCGCTTGTCCTCAAGCAAAAACCAAAATTGAAAAGCATGTCCACATGCTTAGAGACAGAGGTCTCGATAAAAACAAAATACGAACAAAGAAGCATCATGGAAATTATTATAACAACAACAAACTTTTATCATAGACTTCTTATGAATAAGTAACAATTCATCACACCATCGAAGTATAAAGCATAAACTCTATTGGAAACAAAACAAACTATGTTCTCACTCAACTTTGCAACTACAATTCATCATCTTTCCAGGAAGGGTCACGTATTGGAGCCTTTAGGCAAGTCCACATACTCAACCATCATATAGTCTTCTATGATTGCTAACACTCACCGCGTACAGATGAGCAAAACTTTTCAACTGGACACATAGAAAGATAGGGGCTTATAATTACGCCTCCCAACGTTTTCACCTCAAGGGTGATGTCAACAATAATAACTCATGCTACACATATCCAACTGGATATATGTGCCTAGATCTTTCCTCACCACATGATGCTTGCCAAAAGAGAAAATAAAAAGGAATAGAGAGAAGAACTTTGACTCATGCATAAAAGTAAATACATAAAAGTAAAAGATAGGCCCTTCGTAGAGGGAAGAAGTGGTTTGCCATGCACTTTTTGTTTGTATGCTCAATCCCTTAGTGCAAAAGAACGTCACATTATATTGCCCCTTGTGATAGCAACCTTTATTATGCAGTCTGTCACTTTTATTCTTTGCCATCACAAGTTCGTACAACGCTCAATTTTCTCTTACACTAAATGATCTCACACTTTTAGAAGCAATTTTTATTGCCTTATTGCACTGATGAAAACTTACTTGAAGGATCTTACTCTATCTTTAGGTAGGTATGGTGGACTCTTCAAAATAAGATTTAGGTTTAAGGGTTTTTGGACGCACAAGTAGTATCTCTACTTGGTGCGGAATTTTTGGCTAGCGAAGATGGGAGGCAAACACCACATGTTGAAGGATGTATGACAATATAACTTCTATGTAAATATGAGCAAACATAAATCATTACATTGTCTTCCTTGTCCAACGTCAACAATTTTGGCATATATTATTTTGATGGGGGCTCACAATCACAAAAGATGTCCAAGATGGTGTATTTGCATGTGAATCTTCTCTTCCCTTATTAATTCTTTCATGAATTGCATCATTGACCAATGGTATGTTTGTCAATCTCCAATACAATTTTCTACTTATACTTTTCCCTATGTGATGTCATTACTTACCATAAGATTAGCATATGATCTTTTTCATTTATTTCCTTTCTTTTTATTGAAACATGAAAGTAAAATAAACAAAACTCAAACTAAACTTTATTATATATCTCGCACACGATTACAAAGATAGATCACTAAGCAAACTCTCAAAAAGAAAGGATCGAACTAAACTTTTATTCATCTAAAGCAAAAGATAACTATGGATTGAACTAAGACAAGTAAAGGCAAAAGATAGTGGAGGTGATACGATACCGGGGCGCCTCCCCCAATCTTGGCTTAAGCCAAGGGGAGTGCCCATACCCGATACTCAATTTTCTTTTGGTGATGAAGAAGGAGGTAGTGGTGGTGATGAAGTAGAGATCTTGTCCTTATTCCTTAGCTTACGCTTAAGAATGGAATTTTCCTCCTTCAATTCATCGATCTCCTGCTCAAGCTCCAATACCTTTTTTTCATAAATCTTGCTTGTTTTCCTGCAAAAGACGAAAGGGTATAAACTGGGTCTTAGGCTTCTTTGCCTTATTGGGGAGGCTTGACTTATTGAATTCCACATGCATGTCCCTGGATTGAGGTAATGGGACTTCATCCTTGTTTGAGCTCGTCTCTTCCTTCCCTTTAGGAACATAGTCTTCCTCTTCCTCCGAAGTCCAGCTATAGTGCTCCACATCCCCATAAGACTTGGGGTTTGCGATATAATCAGCAACATAGCTCTCGTCCTCCGAGTCTTGGGATGACATATTTTCAGATCTGTCAAGAAAACAGCAAGAGAAGAAAACATAAGATTTCTCCGTGATACAGATGTCAATAGGTTCGGGGGTATATGAAGATTTTTTTATCTTGGGAAATGAGCAAACAGAAGAAAAACATAGTCCGAAAGGTACCCGAGGTGGGCACAACCCACCTGGGCGCGCCTAGCGCCCTGGTGTCTTGTGCCCACCAAGGTGACCTTCCTGGTTGTTTCTTATTTTCCTAATTTTTGTTATATTCCAAAACGGATAGAAAATATTTTTGCATATTTTTCGGAGTCCGTTTACTTACCGTATCACGTACCTCCTCTTTTCACGATTCTGGAGTGTTCCGGAGGGTTTCTTTTATGTGTTCTTCCGTTGTCATAGTTTGGATAATATTGCTTTCAACATTAATGGGCGTACCTGAGATATAATGTTTTATTCGTTGCCCATTAACAACCTTCGGGTTAGTACCTTCGACATTATTTATTTTGATAGCTCTAGATCGATAAACCTCCTTGATAACATAGGGTCCTTCCCAGTTGGAGAGGAGTTTTCCTGCAAAGAATCTGAATCGAGGGTTGTACGAAAGAACATATTCTTCAAATTTGAACTCATGCTTTTGGATTCTTTTATCATGCCATCTTTTAACTTTTTCCTTAAATAACCTGGCATTTTCATAAGCTTGGGTTATCCATTCATCTAATGAGCTAATATCAAATAACCTCTTCTCACCAGCAAGTTTGAAATCATAGTTGAGTTCTTTAATTGCCCAATATGCTTTATGTTCTAACTCAATAGGCAAATGACAAGCTTTTCCATAAACCATTTTATAAGGAGACATACCCATAGGATTTTTATATGTTGTTCTATAAGCCCAAAGTGCATCATCTAATTTCTTAGACCAATTCTTCCAGGACCTATTGACGGTCTTTTGCAAAATTAATTTTATTTCTCTATTGCTAAGTTCAACTTGACCACTAGACTGAGGATGATAGGGCGATGCAATTCTATGGTTAACATCATACTTGGCAAGCATTTTACGGAAAGCACTATGAATAAAGTGTGAACCACCATCGGTCTTTAAATATCTAGGGACTCCAAACCTTGGGAAAATAACTTCTTTAAGCATTTTAATAGAGGTCTTGTGATCAGTACTACTAGTTGGAATAGCTTCTACCCACTTAGTAACATAATGAACAACAACCAGAATATGAGTATACCCATTAGAGGAAGGAAAAGGTTCCATGTAATCAAATCCCCAAACATCAAATGGTTCAACAGCAAGTGAATAATTCATAGGCATTTCTTGACGCTTACCGATGTTACCTATTCTTTGACATTGATCACAAGATAAAACAAACTTATGAGCATCCTTGAAGAGAGTAGGCCAATAAAACCCAGATTGCAATACCTTGTGAGCATTTCTATCTCCCGCATGATGTCCTCCATAAGCTTCGGAGTGACATTTCTGTAGGATTTGTCCCTGTTCATGCCCAGGTACAGAATGTCTAATAATACCATCTACTCCTTCTTTACAAAGATGTGGGTCATCCCAGAAGTAATGTCTTAAATCATAGAAGATTTTTTTGTTGGTATGTGAAACTAGGTGGTAAATATTTAGCAACAATGTAATTAGCATATTCAGCATATGTGACGCCCCCGATTCAATCGTACACTAATCATGCACACAAACGTGTACGATCAAGATCAGGGACTCACGGGAAGATATCACAACACAACTCTATAACATAAATAAGTCATACAAGTATCATAATACAAGCCAGGGGCCTCGAGGGCTCGAATATAAGTGCTCGATCATAGACGAGTCAGCGGAAGCAACAATATCTGAGTACAGACATAAGTTAAACAAGTTGCCATAAGATGGCTAGCACAAACTGGAATACATATCGAAAGAGGTGCAGCCCTCCTGCCTGGGATCCTCCTAAACTACTCCTGGTCGTCGTCAGCGGGCTGCACGTAGTAGTAGGCACCTCCATAGTAGTAGGAGTCGTCGTCAACGGTGGCGTCTGGATCCTGGGCTCTGGCATCTGGTTGCGACAACCAGGTAGAAGGGAAAGAGGGAAAAGAGGGAGAAAAGCAACCGTGAGTACTCATCCAAAGTACTCGCAAGCAAGGATCTACACTACATATGCATGGGTATATGTGTAAAGGGGCATATCGGTGGACTGAACTGCAGAATGCCAGAATAAGAGGGGATAGCTAGTCCTGTCGAAGACTACGCTTCTCGCCACCTTCATCTTGCAGCATGTAGAAGAGAGTAGACTGAAGTCCTCCAAGTAGCACCGCATAGCATAATCCTACCCGGCAATCCTCTCCTCATTGCCCTGTTAGAGAGCGATCACCGGGTTATATGTGGCACTTGGAAGGGTGTGTTTTATTAAGTATCTAGTTCTAGTTGTCATAAGGTCAAGGTACAACTCCAAGTCGTCCTGTTACCGAAGATCACGGCTATTCGAACAGATTAACTTCCCTGCAGGGGTGCGCCACATAACCCAACACGCTCGATCCCATTTGGCCGGACACACTTTCCTGGGTCATGCCCGGCCGCGGAAGATCAACATGTTGCAGCCCCACCTAGGCCAACAGAGAGGTCAGCACGCCGGTCTAAACCTAAGCGCACAGGGGTCTGGGCCCATCGCCCTTAGCACACCTGCACGTTGCGAATGCGGCCGAAAGCAGACCTAGCCTAGCAGGCGTTCCAGTCCAATCCGACGCGCGCCACTCAGTCGCTGACGTCACGAAGGCTTCGGCTGATACCACGACGTCGAGTGCCCATAACTTTCCCGCGTAGTTGGTTAGTGTGTATAGACCAAATGGCCAGACTCAAATCAAATACCAAGATCTCGTTAAGCGTGTTAAGTATCCGCGAACGCCGACCAGGGCCAGGCCCATTTCTCTCCTAGGTGGTCTCAACCTGCCCTGTCGCTCCGCCACAAAGTAACAGTCGGGGGCCGTCAGGAACCCAGGCCCACCACTACCTGGGTGGAACCACCTGCCCCTTCAGCCCCCATCTCCGAACAGTATCACAGGTAATGTAACAGTGCAAAGTATATAGTATAAGCCCGTGATCACCTCCGAAGTGATCACGGCCCAGTAGTATAGCATGGCAGACGGACAAGAGTGTAGGGCCACTGATGGAACACTAGCATCCTATACTAAGCAGTAGGATAGCAGGTAAAGGTAACAACGGTAGTAGCAAGGACAGGCTATGCGGCAGTATAGGATTAACTAAAAGCAGTAACATGCTACACTACTCTAATGCAAGCAGTATAGAGAAGAATAGGTGATATCTGGTGATCAAGGGGGGGGGGTTGCCTGGTTGCTCTGGCAAGAAGGGGGTCGTCAACACCGTAGTCGATCACAGGGGTACCGACAGCGGTCTCGGGGTCTACCGGAAAAAGTAACGGAGGGGGAACACAATAAATAACAGAGCAATCAAAGCATAACATGACAAACGCGGTGCTAGAGGTGATCGAACGCAGGGATAGGTGATACCGGCGAAGGGGGGAAACATCCGGGAAAGTATCCCCGGTGTTTCGGGTTTTCGAACAGGTGAACCGGAGGGGGAAAGTTGCGAGTTCGGTATGTTAGGGATGTGTGGCGGATGAACGGGCTGCGTATCCGGATTCATCTCGTCGTTCTGAGCAACTTTCATGTATAAAGTATTTACATCCGAGTTACGAATTATTTTATATTAATTTTCAAAGTCTTAATTCATTTTCTGGAATTTATTTATGCTTCGAAAATAAACAGTAAAATAACTTTGTCGCCTAGTGCTATTGTAGGCATAGGGTATGACAGGTGGGGGCAGTGGGGCTGGGTTGACCCGGTCAAAGGTTGACTGGTCAGCATATGAATAGTGTAAGTGGGTCCCGTATGTTATTGTCTTTAGTTTAATAAAATGGTAATTAACCAGGGTGGTCCCACATGTCATTTACACTATACCTAACCACTACTTTGCCTAACTACTAATTAGATAGTACTAACCTAAACAGGGCCTGTCTCATCCATAGACCCAGCCGGCCATACACACACATGGCCGCACCCACAACACACACACACGCTGCACGCACACACACAACACACACCTACGCACACACGGCCGCTTGGCCATGGCCAGCGGTAGCAGCTACGCGCGGCGGGCAGCGGCGCCAGCGAGCAACGGCAGCACACAGCGGCAGCACACAGCGGCAACAGCAGTTAAAAGCGGCAGCAGGAGGAGGAACGGCAGCAGCGCAGCCGCAAGCAGGCAGCAGGAGCAGCAGCTACGGGAGCAGGGGGCACGGCCCAGGCGAACATGCCCCCGAGGGGGGCGAGCAGCGACGGGAGCAGGGCCGCAGCGGACTGCAGCAGGCGGGCGAGGACCGGGCCGCGAGCAGGACGCGCCTGGCGCGTGGGCGCGGCGGGGGAATCAGGGGCGCGGCGAGCTTGAGCAAGAACGACAGCCAAGCAGGAGCAGTGCGCGGGCCGACGGCGACAGGCAAGTAGGGCGCGGGGCACGGACCGTGCGGGGCTGGCCGGAGTCAACGGCGGCGAGGTCAACCGCGGCAGCCGGAGCTCAGGCGCACACGGGTTTGGCATTGCCGCTTGCAAGCAAGAAAACTAACGCCCTAGCACTGCTCTACGATCCACCGAGAGGTTTTTGGACGCACTGGAGCGACCAATTGGTCGCCGGAGCAACACCGGCGACGAGTGTGGGCGGCGGTTCGCTTCTGTCAACAAGGGACGGCGGCTACGGGCATTAAATCGAGCGGTCCAAGGAGGGGTTTCGAGCGGAGCTCACCGCGCAGGCACACGATGGCCCGATGAAAGCTTAGTAGCAGCAGAACGACGACAATGGTCGATGGCGTGACGGTGGCCGAAGGTAGAAGACGACGTCGATCCCTGTGTTGAGGCGATCTCCTGCTCGAGCTGCTCCTCGTAGTCGATGTAGACAGAGCACAAGCAGCTACTGCAGAGGCCTCAGCCGATGAGGTGGACGATGGACACGAGGACGACGATGGACATGGCGGGCGGAGCTCGGGCGTGTGCGGGAGAGGAAGAAAACGGCGCGGGGGAAAGGGAGTGGACGACTAGGGGTCGTCCAGGGCATCGGGATGGTCTTATGGACGGCGGGGAGGTAGCGGATGGACGGCGCGTGCACCGTGCCGGCTATGGAGCCGGTGGATGGCCGCCACGCCCTTTGTCGGAAAATCCTATATGCCGCTCGTTGCGTCAAACTGCCGGCGCTTCGCACAGGCGAGCGACCGAGCAGCGACGCAACGGGCCGGCCCGTTTAACCGTCCAGCGCTCCCGGTTTTGGGAACCTTCTAGAGGTTCCCAGCTGGGTTTTTTTCGGTTTTGGGAACCTTCTAGAAGGTTCCTGAACCGGTTTTTTATTTTCCTTTCTTTTTCTATTTCTGTTTCTTTTACTTTTCTTTTTTTCTTTTTTGTCTTTCAAGTTTACGTTTTCTCTTTCAGAAAAATGTTCGCGCTTTTTCAAAAATGTTCGTGAACAAGTTTGCTCAAAAAATGTTCTTTTCATTCATAAATTTGTTCTCAAGATTCAAAAAATGTTCATGCTTTAAGAAATTGTCCAAATTTGTTCTTCATTTCAAAATTTGTTCACAAGATTCAAAAAATGTTCGTACTTTTAGAAAATATTTATGTTGAAATGTTTTTCTCAATTTGAAAATTTTGTTCTCTAAAATCAAAAAATGTTCGGGATTTTAATTTTTTGCTCAAAAAATGTTCTTTCCATTCATAAATATGTTCTCAAGATTCAAAAAATGTTCATGCTTTAAGTAATTGTCCAAATTTGTTCTTTGTTTCAAAATTTGTTCTCAAGATTCAAAAAATGTTCATGCTTTCAAAAATTGTTCGCGATTCCAAATTTGTTCTCCATTTCAAAATTTGTTCTCAAGATTCAAAAAAATGTTTGCACTTTAAAAAATGTTTGTACTTTTTTGTTGTTATTTTTCATGTTTCTTTTGTTTGAATTTTCAAATATTCGTTCTCAATATTAACAAATGTTCTCGTGTTCAAAATTTGAAAAAATGTTTCATGTTTCAGAAAATGTTCTGGAATTTTAAAATGTACTTGTTTACAATTTCAGAAAATGTCCAATAATTTTAAATGGACTCGCTCAGGTTCTTTAATGCTGGCGCTGCAAATTTGTCATATTAACTTGTGTGTTGCAGTGGCTAGCGTGCGGTGCTTATCTACAGCAGCTCGCGGGTTCGATTCCTAGATAGCGCGCTTTTATTTTTCCGATTTTTCATTCTGCGGAGGTTAGCTAGTGGGCCGGCCCAGGGCGAGTCATCTCCTATGCGAAACTGTGACTACTTGCCGCAATAAGCGGCACATAGGAGTTCCCCCCTCTGTCTGTACAGGGGAAGGGGATGAGTGGGGGGGAGGTGGGCTGGGCCTTTCCCAGCCCAGATGGGCCTAGTGTACTGTAGATTATGTCATGTACTTTTCCTCTATTGTTTTTCTTATTTCTGCTACTATTTTGTATTATTTTGGGATACTAAAAGAGTTTTGTTTATTATAATACTTGCCACATAAAACATACACAATAGTGTGGTGTTGCACAAAAAGTTCCAGAGCATTTGGTAGAGTTTAAATATTACTAGAAATTGAAAAGGTCATTTAAATTACTGCCGTTCCACTGTTTTGGTTGCTAGGGTAAATTTTGGGAAATCACTAATGTTGGTTTATATTTATAATAGCTTTGGGAATTTTTGCAATATTCTGGACACTTTTGTTTTGCTGTTTGGACAATTTATGTTTTGAATTTATTGTAAATAATGAAATTGGGGTTGAAATATTTCTTAATCATTTTTCTTAGGGCATAATGATGATGACTTGGCATCATTAATGTGGAGTTACTGTAGCATGATTCTCGGGGTGTTACAGCATACCACGGAGTGTTATGATAAACATTTATTGCAGCTAACTGCTCATCAGGAAAACTATCATCAATAGGTAGTGGGTCATCAAGGACATTCTCCAACCTAGACAAGTTATAAGCCACGGGATTCTCTACTCCTTTTCTATCAGTGATATGCAAATCAAATTCTTGTAGCAAGAGAACCCATTGAATAAGTCTAGGTTCAACATCTTTATTTTCCATAAGATATTTTATAGCAGCATGATTGGTGTGGA
Source organism: Aegilops umbellulata (assembly GCA_032464435.1). NCBI lineage: Eukaryota > Viridiplantae > Streptophyta > Magnoliopsida > Poales > Poaceae > Aegilops > Aegilops umbellulata. The sequence continues at coordinate 325,654,225 of CP136056.1, read as the reverse complement.
CAATAACTTTACAGTCAACAATGTAAGATCTAAATTTATCACAAGCAAACACCACTACTAGAAATTTGTGTGGAATTCGAAATTTTTTTGAAAGTTAAATGAGAGGGAATAAAAGGACTTTTCCAATCTTCCATTTTGCATTGGTGATCTCCGTGAATTCAAATTCTTTTCACCACAAAACCCTGGAGAGAAGATGACATGACTTCTTCCATTTATTTAAATGACAAGGGGTGTTGAAAATATTTGAATTTCATTTGGAAAATATTTCCAATTCTAAAAATTTATGCAACTCAATGATTTTCATGAGAGAAGATGAAATGACTTCTTCAAATTATATGAAATATGAGTTGAGAGTTTCAAAGAATTAAATTCAAAGTTCTTTTGAATTAATTTTCATTTTGGAGTTATTTGAGTTTTATTCAAATTATTTTTCTCCAAAAATAAAATATATGGAAATTAGGATAACATGATTCCCTACAACAGAAAATTGGAGAGAAATAAATTTGAATTAATTTGGTATTTTTAAAATGATCCTTATTGTAATTTAATAGGGCAGTAGCACTGTTTGAGTTATTAGAATTTGTGGGTATTTTATTTAATGCTAGAAAAATGTTCAAGTTGTAGAAAATCTTTTTCTGAAAATTTCGATATATTATATGCCTATATAAATATTTTTTATTTATTTCTTTTCCTTGTGTGGAAAAATCTTTTTTTTAAAAACCTCTTTGAACAGTGCCAGGCCGAAGCCCAGCACTGCTCTCTCTCTCCTCTCTCTCCCCGTCGCCGACTGGGCCAGCCCAGCGCCCGAGCTAGGCCGCGGCCCAACAGCCCAGTCCGCCGGCCCAAGTCGTCGCCGCCTCCATCCTCTCGTACGCGACCGGGACTACTCCTGGAGTCCGGCGCCGCCACGCCGTCGCTGCCCCTCGCCCACGGCAGGCCCCGCCTCGCCCCTCCATAAATAGCGCGCCCCGCCTCCGCGCCGCTCTCCCCTCGCCTCGCCGCGTAGCGCCGCCACCGCTGCAGACGCTGCCGCTGCTGCTCCCCTACACCGCCGCCTGCTTGCGCCGCCGCCGCTGCCCGCGTGCGCCGCCACCCGCCACCGAGTCGCCTCCCCGCGCCGCATCTCGCGCCGCCACCGCACTTCTCGCTGCCGCCGGAGCCGCCGTGTCGATCCACCGTCGCCGCCAATCTGCTAACCACCGTCGTCGGTCTTTTCGACGAAAAACCGCCCGAACCGGTAATAAACCGCCCCGGTCCGGTTTATTTCATTTCGTTTTCTTCGGTTTTTCAGTTAGCCGATTTTTCTTTTAGTTAGATTTATTTAGTGAACGCTTACTAGTTTAGCCTCTGTAATGAACGATTTCGTTCTATAGGGTTCTGTAGCGAACGTTCGTTCGATAGGATTTTCTTTTTATTTTAGATTTCGGCCAGGGACCTATTCTTGATAATTTTCTTCACAGATTAGTCCCTATACCTCAATCGATCACTACTTTTTGCTCGTTAGTCGGAATTCAACGAAACCAATGCCCACTTCTTCGTTATGATCTCCTCTATCCAGTAATCCAACTCAAACATGTTTTTGAAAGTTTAAAATTTGAATTAGATCATATTTGAATTTGAACTTTGTTTGATCATAACTTGAGTTTCGTAGCTCCGATTTATTTGATTCTTTTTGCAAATTAAAGCTCTTGACCTAAACTTCTGATAAGGCCAAATTCACATAATTTTGGTACTGTTAGGAATTGTTTTATGTTGCAAGAGTTATTTGCTTGATTTTGATGTTTTTGAATTGCCTTCTTCGTTCTTCCCGATCTTTTGAGTGATTGCTTATGTGTGGTTACTATTGCTTGCTTATGATAGATTGACCGGAGTGTGACGAGTAGAGCTATCAAGAGTTTTGAGTGCGAATCATCTTCATCAACATTGCAGGCAAGTTCACACTTTGATCATATCCCTTTCATACCCAGTTTTTATGCATTAGTTTCACCTTCAAACATTGCATGAGTAGGATTGATAACATGTGGGTATTGGGAAGTAGTTGATGAGGTAGGAACCTATTGCCCTGCATTCAAACCTTGGGAGTTACTATTATGCTATGCTTATATTGCCATGCTATGCTCGTAGACGTGGATTGGGTTTTGAGAGTATTCATGATAGATGTAAGATTGTTAATTAATGGTTTACTTAAGGTGGCAACTTAAACACACATCTGGATGGATTGAGGCACCTGGTTATTCCAGGATTGCCTGTCTAGGCACCTGGGTAGACCAGGATTGCCTGTTTTTTATGGACCGCCACCCAGGCTCAAAGGGATCATGAGATTATTCATACTAGAAACTTTCGTGTGCAGCCACAAGCTATTATGGGCTCTAGCATAGTTGATTAAGTTGTGTGAACTCTTACAGTGGTAGACTAGCAGATGTAGGGGATGTAGGTGTACCGGTCTACCCATCGTAAGGTGCTAGCGCTTCTGAAAGACTGTCTCGGTCATCCGTTTCTCAAACACCATGTAGTGCGAGAAATCCAACGGAGGAGATCGAGTCTTGTGGGGAAAAGTGCCCTCTGCAGAGTGTACAAACTAATCATGATTAGCCGTGTCCCCGGTTATGGACGTCTTGAGTATCTAGTTCTTGGATTATCCTGTTGATCTCATCACGTTACTTAAATAATTTGTTGGGTTTTAATGATGATACTTAATTGGGATTGAGAATGCTGTCAACCATTCTCAATGTTTAACAACCACCATGATAGTTAAGTAAGATTTATTCCTTTGCAGTAGGGAAAAACTGGCTTTTCGCAAAAACCTTATAACCATAGAGCTTTTCCACCAGCCATATATGCATGTAGTGATAGCCATTATTCATCATTGCTCTACAGTGTGAATTTGCCAGTACATTCAATGTACTGACCCTTTGTGGCTGCAACGTCTCATGTTGCAGGTTTCTTACGACGAGTAAGTGATACGTTAGGGTTACGATTTTCGACACTCAACTTTGTCATTGGTGTTGATGGGAATCCACAACCTTGTTGCTTCCGCTATATGAGTTGAGGTAATAGTATTTACGTTACTTTATACATGTGATTTACCTCTGTTATAAATCCTTCGGGTACTGTGTGTGTCAGCATACCGATCCAGGGATGACACTTAAGCACAGAGACTTGATCCATTCGGGTCGGGTCACTACATTATCACTGGTAACAACAGTAATACCTCCCTTCTTAGGGACACAATGAACAGGACTTACCCATCTACTATCAGCTATAGGATAGATTATACCTGCTTCTAGAAGTTGTAACATTTCTGTTCTTACCACTTCTTTCATCTTCGGATTTAACCGACGTTGGCGATCGACAACGGGTTTAGCATCAGATTCCATATTAATCTTGTGCTGACATAGAGTGGGACTAATGCCCTTAAGATCATCAAGAGTATATCCAATAGCAGTTCGGTGCTTCCTTAGAAATTTCGATAATCTTTCTTCTTCATGTTCTGAAATGTTAGCACTAATAATAACATGATATATTTTCTTCTCACCGGGATAAGCATATTTCAAAGTGTCTGGCAATTGTTTTAATTCAAAAATAGGATCACCTTTGGATGGAGGAGGGCCTCGTAGAGTTTCAATAGGCAAATTGTGCTTAAGTAGAGGAAGTTGTTCAAGGAAAATCTTATTTATTTCGTTTCTTTCATGCATATGTAAATCATTCTCATGGTCTAGCAGATATGTTCTAAAGGACCAGTAGGAGGTACAACAATAGAAGCAAGACCAATTATTTCATCCGTACTGGCAATTATTTTTCATGAGGTTTTCTACTAAACTTGGAAAAATTAAACTCATGAAACTCATCACCAAAGCTGACACCGCCAGTTTGTTTCTCATAATCTATTTTAGCATTAATGGTGTTCAAGAAAGATCTATCAAAGATAATGGGACAAAAGTCATCTTGTGGGGAACCAAGAACAAGAAAATAAGTAGGATATTTTATTTTCCCACACAAGACTTCAACGTCTCTAACAATCCCAAGTGGTGTGATGGTGTCTCTATTAGCAAGTTTAATAGTGGCATCTATGTGATCTATTTCAGCGGGTGTTGTGTCATTCATAATTTCTTGATATAAGGTAAAAGGAATAGCACCCACGCTAGCACCTATGTCACATAAACCATGATAATAGTAATCTCCTATTTTAACTGAGACGACAGGCATGCCAACAACGGGTCTATGTTTATCCTTTTTATCAGGTTTGGCAATTCTAGCAGCTTCATCATAGAAGTAAATAACATGCCCATCTATATTTTTCTTCCAGGAGATCCTTAACCATAGCAACACTAGGTTCTACCTTGATTTGTTCAGTTGGCTTAGGTGTTCTAATATAACTTTTATTAACCACAGTTGAAACTTTAGCATGTTCCTTCATCCTAACATGGAAAGGTGGTTTCTCAATATCAGAAGTAGGAACAACTTGATCAACATTATAAATAATAGTTTCATCTTTAGCTATTACCGGTTCTTTAATTTCTTCTTTAATTGGTGGGTGATATTTAAACCACTTCTCTTTAGGGAGATCAAGATTAGTAGCAAAAGATTCACAAATGGAGGCTACTATCTCAGAGTCAAGTCCATATTTAGTGCTAAACTTTTGAAAAGCATCGGTATTCATAAAATATTTTACACAATCATACTTAAGTTTAATACCTGGCTCTTTACCTTCTTCGAGTTCCCAATCTTTAGAGTTGCGTTTAATTCTTTCTAAGAGATCCCACCGGAATTCAATAGTCTTCTTCATAAAATAACCAGCACAGGAAGTATGAAGCATGGATCGGTCATTATGAGAAAGCCGAGCATAAAAATTATGAATAATAATTTCTCTTGAGAGCTCATGATTGGGGCATGAATATAATATTGACTTAAGCCTCCCCCAAGCTAGAGTGATACTTTCTCCTTCACGAGGCCAAAAATTATATATATAATTCCGATCATGATGAAGTAGATGCATATGATATTTTTTTGATGGAAATCCAATTTCAATTGATTCCAATTCCAAGATCCAATATCATTGCATAGCCTATACCATGCCAATGCTTTTCCCTTAAAAGATAAAGGAAAAACATTCTTCTTAATTTCATCTCTGGGTAAACCTGCAAGCTTAAACAATCCACAAATTTCATCCACATATATCAAATGCATATCAGGATGTTCGGTTCCATCTCCTGCATAAGGATTAGCTAGCAGTTGTTCAATCATACCCGAAGGAATTTCATATTCAATATTTTCAGTAGGTGTAGTAGGTTGAGGGGTAACTAATTTTGGTTGTGGTCGAGGTGAAGATACACCGAACAAACCTCTCACATGATTGTTTTCTATAGTAACAAGTGACAATAAAATGTCAGCACATAGTAATAATTTTTCCTTACAGATTTCCACTTACCAAGAGCACTTCACTCCCCGGCAATGGCGCCAGAAAAGAATCTTGATGACCCACAAGTATATGGTATCAATTGTAACCTTTTTGATAAGTAATAGTGTCGAACCCAACGAGGAGTAGAAGGAAATGACAAGTGGTTTTCAGCAAGGTAATGTGTGCAAGTGCTGAAATTTTAAGTAACAGAGTAGTTTGATAGCAAGATAATTTGTAACAAGCAAGTAACAATAATAGTAACAAAAGTGCAGCAAGGTAGACCAACCCTTTTGAGGTAAAGTACATGCCAAAACAGTCTCTTATAATAAGCAAAGCGTTCTTGAGGGTACACGGGAATTTCATCTAGTCACTTTCATCATCTTGATTTGGTTCATGTTTGCTACTTTGATAATTTGATATGTGAGTGGACCGGTGCTTAGGTGCTGTTCTTACTTGAACAAACCTCCTACTTATGATTAACCCCCTCGCAAGCATCCGCAACTACAATAAAAGTATTGAGAATAAATTCTAACCATAGCATTAAACTTTTGGATCCAATCGGTCCCTTACGGAATAACGCATAAAATAGGGTTTAAGCTTCTGTCACTCTCGCAACTCATCATCTAATAACTACTCCACAATGCATTCCCTTAGGCCCAAATATGGCGAAGTGTCATGTAGTTTACGTTCACATGATACCATTAAGGGAATCACATCATACATACTATCAAAATATCAAACACATATCAAGTTCACATGATTACTTGCAATAGGATTTCTCCCGTGACCTCAAGAACAAAAGTAACTACTCACAAGTGATAAACATGCTCAAGATCAGACGGGTATCAAATAGCATAATGGATCTGAACATATAATCTTCCACCAAATAAACCATATAGTAATCAACTACAAGATGTAATCAACACTACTAGTCACCCACAAGCACCAATCTGTAGTTCCGGTACAAAGATTGAACACAAGAGATGAAGTAGGGTTTGGGATGAGATGGTGATGTTGAAGATGTTGATGGAGATTTCCCTCCCCAAGATGGGAGAGTTGTTGGTGATGACGATGACGATGATTTCCCCCTCTGGGAGGGAAGTTCCCTCGGCGGAATCGCTCTGCCGGAGGGCAAAAGTACTCCTGCCCAAGTTCCGCCTCGAGACGGCGGCGCTCCATCCTGAAAGTCCTCTTCTTATTTTTTTTCTAGGTCAAAATGACTTATATGACAGAAGATGGGCACCAGAGGTGGGCTGGCTGAGCACAACCCACCAGGGCATGCCTGGGGGACTAGGCGCGCCTTGGTGTCTTGTGCTCACCAGGTGGGGCCCCTCTGGTAGTTATTTGCTCTAGTATTTCTTATTTATTCAATAAAAATTCCTTGTGAAGTTTCAGCTTATTTGGAGTTGGGCAGAATAGGTGGCCTGACGTAGCTTTTCCAGGTCCAGATTTCCAGCTGCCAGAATTCTCCCTCTTTGTGTGAACCTTGCATATTATGAGAGAAAACACATTAGAATTACTCCAAAAAGCATTATTATGCATAAAAACATTATAAATAACAGTAGGTAAAAATGATGCAAAATGGACGTATCAGGAGGTAGCAACCCCTCGGGTGTTATGTACCCGACAATTCCTCCTGCTCGACCAATAGAAATTGCACTTCACTTTTGCTAGCTAAAATAAGATATCCTGGGTTGAAGTATCCATCCAATATAATGTTTTGCCGCTTGAGACCGAAATGTTTAATGCGAATGTGACACCAAAAATGAAGGTACTCAAGCCACAAGCAATGCCGATAACAATGTCAAAGAGTCTCTCCCAGCTTAGGCTGCATGAACTCACCATGTTGGACATGGGCCACCAGTAGCTCGATGATCAATCCAGGGCATCTCTCGATAGTCGGAGAGATGAGCTTACTGATGCGCTCAACTCTTCGGTTTCGTCCAGTGTGCAACTTGCTCAGATTAGTGAGTTCGAGCAAGGCCTTTTGCACCAACATTTTGTTCCTATTACTTTCCGGGGGCAACAAGAAAACATGATGGGGGATACTAGTCTACTCATCTATGGGACCTTGTCGTTGTAATCACCACAACACCTTCAGACACCTCTCTTGGCCAACATCTTTGGGGCTGGGATGACTTTGGATTGCTGATACTGGTTGTATATCTGGGTCAAGCATGCCTTCTCTCTTCAACAGAGCATCCTCTAGTACTTCACCACTCCCCCCCGCTGCCGCCCTCTATGTAGCATGACATAATGTAACCTTGGGAGATGTAGTCATTGTTTCATGGACTTGGCCACTTGTTTTTAAGACATGTGCTTTTGAGATGCCTCTTTTAGCATGGCTTGCCTCGCTAGGGCCCGAGATTGTTTACGGACCTGGGGCTCTCTCATCCCCAACGCTATGGGCTTGGGGTTCGTTCTCTTGCTGCTCCTTATGGACCTGGGCCGGGATTGTGTGCAAGTCCGGCCCATTTTGCTCATTCAAGGAACAAATGGCACACTTGCGTTGGCTACTGCTAACCTATTAGGGGTGACGTTGATCGAGGCTATCACAACAAGAGTTGCAAACATTGCAGTTAGAATACCAAAAAGCTTTTGTTGCAAATATCACGACGTTGATGTCCTCTTCGTTTTTGGGCACGCCCATTGTTGCTGAAACCCACACCCCGCGAATGAAGAGGCTGCTTAGTGCATTAAAATGGGAAAGGCGGAGTGCCCATCTTCTAAATATGCACTACAAATTCTCATCCTCAAGACGCTCCCAGGTGCAAATCTGCACCCAGTTGGGGATAATCGAGCATTAGGAGGATTCAATGAGGATTCATTGATGACCTAGATCTAGTTATTCAAGGATCTGATGCCAAAGACTAATGTAGAAAATCTAGCTAAGATTACAGGTTTGGCATCTCCTTCACAACTCTGGTTGCCTAGTGCTGAATTGAAAGCAATCCTGGAGGAGCTTTTGGCCATGAGCTCATAGGCTTCATGGTCCACGCCTCATGACCCATCTAGATGTTAATGATTAGTTCCTAAAAGATCATGTATGCCCTTAGTCGCCAATCAGGCGACTTCTTTGTATCTCCCAGTCTGAAATCTTGTGCCGCTGGTACGGTCGCATTGTATATGTCTACTTACATACATTTTCTAGCTGCTATTGTGGCCTTTATGTTCTAGTAATTAGGACAAGAATAACAACAATCTATGTCACCACTGGGTGGCCAGGTTTCATCGTGCTTTGAACTCGTTGGCACTGTATGGAATTCCTTTGATTGGTCACCACTTCAGATGGAATAATGAGCAGCCCCCCAACTCTTGTCAACTTGGATCATGCTTTCTGTAATGTGGATTGGGAGTTTTGCTTCTCGACTACCAAATTGCTACCCCAATCCACTACTATTTCTTATCACTAACCACTCCTCCTTGTTAATGATAATGTGAAAACCTACCACTAGTTTTGATTTGAGGCTTACGTGCAAATGGCAATTCATTGAGGGGTTCCAGGAAGTGGTGTCCGCCACTTGGAACTATGGCATTGAAACCATGTCCTATGGCTACCGTGAGAAGCCTATTATTAGGAGTCGTATAGTTTTTCAATAAAGATTGATGTTGTATGTTGTCATGTAATTCTCTAGTGGTGATCAAACAATAAGAATTAATGCAAATGATTTCGAACTTAACAACTAGATCATATTCTACCTGTCCTCAAGAATGACTTAGTCCACATAAGAAACCCAACCAGATTATTCGTAGCTTAATTAAGGATTGTGCACTTGTTGCACTCTTTTACATTCACCACTCTATCCATTATTGCGACCATTCCATTAAATAGGCGAACAACTGTCGCTTCTTCTAGTAACTCCTGGCTAGATTTCGACACACTAACTACTTCTGCTTCTCATTGGGACCACACTCTTATTTTTTGAAAAGACCTAAAATTTAGCACCTACACTAGTGGGTCATCAACAAGCAAGAATGAAAATATGCTAATAGAGTGAGACCATATAGGTCTTATAATGTGAGAGAAATGGTAATACTTAAAACTGCAACCATACAAACTAGCAACATTTGGCATTCACACTATTCTCAAACTCGCAACCAAGTTATATGGCCCCTTCCAAATTATACATAAAGTGGAAAGTACAGCATACAAACTTATATTCTGAGATGGTGTACACATAGATAATGTCATTCATATTAGCCGTCTAAAGAAACATCTCGGTCCAAATTCAGTACCAACCCATGGGTTCCCTCTTGTTGATCCAAATGAGAAGATCCGAATGGCTCATATTCTAGTACTGAACACTCTACCAGTACCACACCATCCTCACCGAGTCACTGAACTTCTAGTCTAGTGGCTGAACATGGCACTTAAAGAGGCCACTTGGAAACACTCTTAACTCCACCGCCTTCATGTTTTACAAATTCTTCAACCAAACTAGTCGCTCTTGGTTTCCATTACAGGTTTTTGAGGACGAGGATCTTCTTCACGTTGAGGCAATTGTCAGAATCCGTGAACTATGAGATGCATGAAGACTGTGACACCTTCTCTGAAGACATCATAAAGAGTTACACGGAGGTGGGCACTTGCGATGACTTTTCTTAAGTGGGGATCAAAGGTCTAGATTGAAAGAGGATCCACCATTTCCATCATGTTGTCGGTCAACTTTTCAAATTAATTGTACTTAAATTCAATTAATTGAGTTCATTAATTGTCGTTGTAACTTCCTTCCTTTTATAATTATCTCCTCCAACCCATGGATCTAGGTATAGCCTTGTTCACCAAGTTGCTGTAGCCTATAACTAATAGTAGCAAGGTGCTTGGTAGAACTAAATCTGATAGAAAAATTTTGTATTGGAATTATGAATCATCTAAGGGAAATCATCTCTCTAATGCCAGTTATTTGTGTTCTTGTAAATTCCTTGTCGTGGGTCTCTCAAACTGCCACGAGCATGACCACCTCTTCGCCTTGCATGGCAACCACTACTGCCATGCCATCCTTGTTGGGGAACGTAGTAATTCCAAAAAATTTCCTACGCACACGCAAGATCATGGTGATGCATAGCAACGAGAGGGGAGAGTGTTGTCTACGTACCCTTGTAGACCAAAAGCGGAAGCGTTATTTCAACGCGGTTGATGTAGTCGTACGTCTTCACGATCCGACCGATCCAAGCACCGAAACTACGGCACCTCCGAGTTCTTGGCACACGTTCAGCTCGATGACGATCCCCGGGCTCCGATCCAGCAGAGCGTCGGGGAAGAGTTCCATCAGCACGACGGCGTGGTGGCGATCTTGATGTTCTACCGTCGCAGGGCTTCGCCTAAGCACCGCTACAATATTATCGAGGATTATAGTGGAGGGGGGCACCACACACGGCTAAGAGAACGATCACGAAGATCAACTTGTGTGTCTAGAGGTGCCCCCCTGCCCCCGTATATAAAGGAGCAAGGGGGGGGGTGCAGGCGGCCCTAGGAGGAGGCGCGCCGGAGGAGTCCTACTCCCACCGGGAGTAGGACTCCCCCCTTTCCCTAGTTGGATTAGGACTTGGGGGGAAGGAAGAGAGGGGGGAAAGGAAAGGGGGGCGCCCCCCTCCTTGTCCAATTCGGACTTGGGGGGGGGGGGGGGGAGGGGCGCGCGGCTGCCCCTAGGCCTCCTCTCCTCTTCCTCCACTAGGCCCAATAAGGCCCATTAGGTTACCGGGGGGTTCCGGTAACCTCCCGGTACTCCGGTAAAATGCCGATTTCACCCGGAACACTTCCGATGTCCAAACATAGGCTTCCAATATATCAATCTTTATGTCTCGACTATTTCGAGACTCCTCGTCATATCCGTGATCACATCCGGGACTCCGAACAACATTAGGTACATCAAAATACATAAACTCATAATGAAACTCTCATCGTAACGTCAAGCGTGCGGACCCTACGGTTCAAGAACAATGTAGACATGATCGAGACATGTCTCCGGTCAATAACCAATAGCGGAACCTGGATGCTCATAGTGGCTCCTACATATTCTACGAAGATCTTTATCGGTCAGACCGCATAACAACATACGTTGTTCCCTTTGTCATCGGTACATTACTTGCCCGAGATTCGATCGGCGGTATCTCAATACCTAGTTCAATCTCATTACTGGCAAGTCTCTTTACTCGTTCTGTAATACATCATCTCGCAACTAACTCATTAGTTGCAATGCTTTCAAGGCTTATGTGATGTGCATTACCGAGAGGGCCTAGAGATACCTCTCCGACAATCGGAGTGACAAATCCTAATCTCGAAATACGCCAACCCAACATGTACCTTTGGAGACACCTGTAGAGCACCTTTATAATCACCCAGTTATGTTGTGACGTTTGGTAGCACACAAAGTGTTCCTCCGGTAAATGGTAGTTGCATAATCTCATAGTCATAGGAACATGTATAAGTCATGAAGAAAGCAACAGCAACATACTAAATGATCGGGTGCTAAGCAAATGAAATGGGTCATGTCAATCACATCATTCTCCTAATGATGTGATCCCGTTAATCAAATGACAACACATGTCTATGGTTAGGAAACATAACCATCTTCGATTAATGAGCTAGTCAAGTAGAGGCATACTAGTGACGTTTAGTTTGTCTATGTATTCACACAAGTATTATGTTTCTGGTTAATACAATTCTAGCATTAATAATAAACATTTATCATGATATAAGGAAATAAAATAATAACTTTATTATTGCCTCTAGGACATATTTCCTTCAGTCTCCCACTTGCACTAGAGTCAATAATCTAGATTACACAGTAATGATTCTAACACCCATGGAGCTTTGGTGTTGATCATGTTTTGCTCGTGGAAGAGGCTTAGTCAACGGGTCTGCTACATTCAGATCCGTATGTATCTTGCAAATCTCTATGTCTCCCACCTAGACTAGATCCCGGATGGAATTGAAGCGTCTCTTGATGTGCTTGGTTCTCTTGTGAAATCTGGATTCCTTTGCCAAGGCAATTGCACCAGTATTGTCACAAAATATTTTCATTGGACCCGATGCACTAGGTATGACACCTAGATCGGATATGAACTCCTTCATCCAGACTCCTTCGTTTGCTGCTTCTGAAGCAGCTATGTACTCCGCTTCACATTTAGATCCCGCCACAACGCTTTGTTTAGAACTGCACCAACTGACAACTCCACTGTTTAATGTAAACACGTATCCGGTTTGCAATTTAGAATCGTCCGGATCAGTGTCAAAGCTTGCATCAACGTAACCATTTACAATGAGCTCTTTGTCACCTCCATATACGAGAAACATATCCTTAGTCCTTTTCAGGTATTTCAGGATGTTCTTGACCGCTGTCCAGTGATCCACTCCTGTATTACTTTGGTACCTCCCTGCTAGACTTATAGCAAGACACACATCAGGTCTGGTACACAGCATTGCATACATGATAGAGCCTATGGCTGAAGCATAAGGAACATCTTTCATTTTCTCTCTATCTTCTGCAGTGGTCGGGCATTGAGTCTTACTCAATTTCACACCTTGTAACACAGGCAAGAATCCTTTCTTAGCCTGATCCATTTTGAACTTCTGCAAAACTTTGTCAAGGTATGTGCTTTGTGAAAGTCCAATTAAGCGTCTTGATCTATCTCTATAGATCTTAATGCCCAATATGTAAGCAGCTTCACCGAGGTCTTTCATTGAAAAACTCTTATTCAAGTATCCCTTTATGCTATCCAGAAATTCTATATCATTTCCGATTAGTAATATGTCATCCTCATATGATATCAGAAATGCTACAGAGCTCCCACTCACTTTCTTGTAAATACAGGCTTCTCCAAAAGTCTATACAAAACCAAATGCTTTGATCACACTGTCAAAGCGTTTATTCCAACTCCGAGAGGCTTGCACCAGTCCATAAATGGATCGCTGGAGCTTGCACACTTTGTTAGCTCTCTTTGGATCGACAAAACCTTCTGGTTGCATCATATACAACTCTTCTTCCATCAATCCATTCAGGAATGCAGTTTTGACATCCATCTGCCATATTGCATAATCATAAAATGCGGCAATTGCTAACATGATTCAGACAGACTTAAGCATCTCTATGGGTGAGAAGGTCTCATCGTAGTCAATCCCTTGAACTTGTCGAAAACCTTTTGCAACAAGTCGAGCTTTGTAGACAGTAACATTACCGTCAGCGTCAGTCTTCTTCTTAAAGATCCATTTATTCTCAATTGCTTGCCGATCATTCGGCAAGTCAACCAAAGTCCATACTTTGTTCTCATACATGGATCCTATCTCAGATTTCATGGCTTCAAGCCATTTTGCGGAATCTGGGCTCACCATCGCTTCTTCATAGTTCGTAGGTTCATCATGATCTTGTAGCATGACTTCTAGAACAGGATTACCATACCACTCTGGTGCGGATCTTACTCTGGTTGATCTACGAGGTTCAGTAGTAACTTGTTCTGAAGCTTCATGATCATTATCATTAGCTTCCTCACTAATTGGTGTAGGTGTCACAGAAACCGGTTTCTCTGATGTACTACTTTCCAATAAGGGAGCAGGTACAGTTACCTCATCAAGTTCTACTTTCCTCCCACTCACTTCTTTCGAGAGAAACTCCTTCTCTAGAAAGGATCCATTCTTGGCGACAAATGTCTTGCCTTCGGATCTGTGATAGAAGGTGTACCCAATAGTCTCCTTTGCGTATCCTATGAAGACACATTTCTCCGATTTGGGTTCGAGCTTATCGGGTTGAAGTTTTTTCACATAAGCATCGCAGCCCCAAACTTTCAGAAACGACAACTTTAGTTTCTTGCCAAACCACAGTTCATAAGGCGTCGTCTCAACGGATTTTGATGGTGCCCTATTTAACGTGAATGCGGCCGTCTCTAAAGCATAACCTCAAAACGATAGCGGTAAATCTGTAAGAGACATCATAGATCGCACCATATCAAGTAAAGTACGATTATGATGTTCGGACACACCATTACGCTGTGGTGTTCCGGGTGGCATGAGTTGCGAAACTATTCCGCATTGTTTCAAATGTAGACCAAACTCGTAACTCAAATATTCTCCTCCACGATCAGATCGTAGAAACTTTATTTTCTTGTTACGATGATTTTCAACTTCACTCTGAAATTCTTTGAACTTTTCAAATGTTTCAGACTTATGTTTCATTAAGTAGATATACCCATATCTGCTTAAATCATCTGTGAAAGTGAGAAAATAACGATATCCGCCACGAGCTTCAACATTCATCGGACCACATACATCTGTATGTATGATTTCTAACAAATCTGTTGCTCTCTCCATAGTACCGGAGAACGGTGTTTTAGTCATCTTGCCCATGAGGCATGGTTCGCAAATACCAAGTGATTCATAATCAAGTGGTTCCAAGAGTCCATCGGTATGGAGTTTCTTCATGCGTTTTACACCAATATGACCCAAACTGCAGTGCCACAAATAAGTTGCACTATCGTTATCAACTCTGCATCTTTTGGCTTCAACATTATGAATATGTGTATCACTACTATCGATATTCATCAAAAATAGACCACTCTTCAAGGGTGCATGACCATAAAAGATATTACTCATATAAATAGAACAACCATTATTCTCTGATTTAAATGAATAACCGTCTCGCATCAAACAAGATCCAGATATAATGTTCATGCTTAACGCTGGCACCAAATAACAATTATTTAGGTCTAATACTAATCCCGATGGTAGATGTAGAGGTAGCGTGCCGATTGCGATCACATCGACTTTGGAACCATTTCCCACGCGCATCGTCACCTCGTCCTTCGCCAGTGTTTGCTTAATCCGTAGTCCCTGTTTCGAGTTGCAAATATTAGCAACAGAACCAGTATCAAATACCCAGGTGCTACTGCGAGCTCTAGTAAGGTACACATCAATAACATGTATATCACATATACCTTTGTTCACCTTGCCATCCTTCTTATCCGCCAAATATTTTGGGCAGTTCCGCTTCCAGTGACCAGTCTGCTTGCAGTAGAAGGACTCAGTTTCAGGCTTAGGTCCAGATTTGGGTTTCTTCTCCTGAACAACAACTTGCTTGCTGTTCTTCTTGAAGTTCCCCTTCTTCTTCCCTTTGCCCCTTTTCTTGAAACCAGTGGTCTTGTTGACCATCAACACTTGATGCTCCTTGAGGGAGTCCTGGATTAGGGGGTGTTCGGGTAGCCGGACTATACCTTCGCCGGACTCCTGGACTATGAAGATACAAGATTGAAGACTTCGTCCCGTGTCTGGATGGGACTTTCCTTGGCATGGAAGGCAAGCTAGGCGATGCGGATACTCAAGATCTCCTACCATTGTAACCGACTCTGTGTAACCCTAACCCTATCCGGTGTCTATATAAACCGGAGGGTTGTAGTCCGTAGGACAACCATCTTCATACACAATCATACCATAGGCTAGCTTCTAGGGTTTAGCCTCCTTGATCTCGTGGTAGATCTACTCTTGTACTACCCATATCATCAATATTAATCAAGCAGGAGTAGGGTATTACCTCCATCGAGAGGGCCCGAACCTGGGTGAAAACATCGTGTCCCTTGTCTCCTGTTACCATCCGGCCTTGACGCACAGTTCGGGACCCCCTACCCGAGATCCGCCGGTTTTGACACCGACATTGGTGCTTTCATTGAGAGTTCCTCTGTGTCATCGCCTTTAGGCCCGATGGCTCCTCTGATCATCAACAACGATGAGGTCCAGGGTAAGACTTTTCTCCCCGGACAGATCTTCATCTTCGGCGGCTTCGCTCTGCGGGCCAATTCACTTGGTCATCTGGAGCAGATCGAAAGCTACGCCCCTGGCCATCAAGTCAGGTTTGGAAGCTTAAACTACACGGCTGATATCCGCGGGGACTTGATCTTCGATGGGTTTGAGCCACAGCCAAGCGCGCCGCACTGTCTCAAGGGGCATGATCTAGCTCTGCCTCCGAACAGTGTCCTGGAGGCCGCATACGCACCGGTTCCGACCCTTAACTCGGAGCCTATTGCGCCAAGCGAGGATGGACGGTTGGACGTCACCTCGGGGGCTGCAATCTCAAAGGCGATCGAGCCGAACGCCAGCCCCGCACTCCGCGTGACCAGTGACCCCGAGGGTCTGGACTCCTCCCCGGGCTCCGAACCCCCCGCGCCCCTGCTAGTCGAATCCGATTGGGCGCCGATAGTGCAGTTCACTGCCGCGGACATCATTCAGCACTCGCCTTTTGGCGACATCCTGAATTCTCTCAAGTCTCTCTCTTTATCCGAAGAGCCCTGGCCGGATTACGGTCAGTGTCGATGTCAAAACCGGCGGATCTCGGGTAGGGGGTCCCGAACTGTGCGTCTAGGATCGATGGTACACGGGGTTTTACCCAGCTTCGGGCTCTCTTGATGAGATAATACCCTACATGCTGCTTTTGATTGTATTCATATGGGTGTAGTACAGAGTTGATCTACCTCGAGATCATATGTTGTGGTCTAAACCCTAGAGGTATGATGAGTCATCTCATAATCCTCTATCGACTAGTCTGGCCTCGGTTTATATAATACACCAGAGGCCCAGGATAACAAGAGTCCTAGCCGAATACGCCGGTGGGGGAGGAGTCCTTGTCTTGATCGCCAAGTCTTGTGGAATCTTCCTTGTATGCGACACCTGTCCGGACTGGCCCATGAGTATGCGGCCCTGGGGGTCCTCGGCCCAATCTAACCGATTGGGGGATGACGTGGTGAGTACCCCCTAGTCCAGGACACCGACAGTAGCCCCCTGAACCGGTCTTCAAGTTAGGGACGCTCCTCGATTATTCCGAACTGTTCTTTATCTTCGGTCGTCGGTCTTGAAAACTGGTTCAACGAATCTTCTTTATCTTCGATCTTGAGGATCGCCGAAATGCATTCGACGGGTTTACACATCGTGTATCCGAGGAGCCCCTTTAAGTTTCCGGCCTTTATCAATGCCTTGTTATTTTTATGCCACACCTCGGGTTTGAAGTTGTTCCCGGGAGGTAGTTCCCTCTTGCGTCCGAGCTCTAACGCCGGACTGCATTCGAGGTATTTTTTGCAGCCGAGCACCAATGCCGGACTGCTTCCCAGCTCTAACGCCGGACTATGTATCCGAGCTCCAACGTCGGACTGTATCCGAGGTGTCGTAAATCACCTTGGTTCAAAGAAGTTTGAAGGAGTTTTAGCCGAGCTCAATGCCGGAAATGCCCTCTATGGAGCCAGCCACTAGTGCCCGAGCTTTATGCCGGACTGCTTTCGAGGTGGTGCACCACATGTGGGCCGATTTTTGTCAATATTTTTGATCGGTGCAATTTATTCTCTGCCGAAATATATAGCCAGTAGCCCTCAAGGTGGGTATCGGTCTAAAACCCGAGGTGCACATGAAGGATGACATAAGACCGCTGATCCCCGTAGCCGCTGAGACTCAGGTTGATTTGCAAAATCGGTTTGAGGATCAAGTCCTAGCTCGGCAGAATACTTTGGGACACAAAAAGCGGCGTGCTCAGTCCTCGAGACTCAGGTTGGGTGCGGCCGACTAACCTGAGGATCAAAATCTCCTCGGAAACTATATTGCACATAAAATTTTCTGCATTGGACAAGCAATGCAGTAGCCCCCGAGACACTGGTCGGGTGGCAACACCAGATCAGGGGATCAATATGCCCCTTTAATATGTTTAAATAATAAGCCCGAAGCCTAGTAGCCCCCGAGCCTTAATGCGGGCACGGGTGGCCGAATTAAGGATCAATATCCATAGTAAAATCACAAATTATGTGTAATGACTCTATGTATCCAAGTACTTTACGTCATTAATGCTCGGATCCGCATTGTACAAAACTTTGTTGACCGACCATCGGCTTCCACCTCCTCGGCCAGTAGCCGAGGAGTGTTTGTCTTACTTTATAAAGCCTTTATGAGGGCAAAGATTTATGACAAACAAGGCAATCTGGCCATACGGTTTTATAAAAAAAGGTACGCGGAGAGATATGTTATATTACTGTTTAATAGAAGAAATGTCTTCCAAAGAAAATAGTCCCGCTATTGGTTCCTTTCTTTGGGTTGTCATGCTAAGCATGATCATAAAACCTCAGCTCCAATGTAAGAGCAAAATATCGAGGATTTAGTCTGGGAGGCTAGTTAATAGCCCCCGGTAGTGTTCGGCGACAGTCGAGGTCAAGCCGTAAACACTTCGGCCAATGTTATGAACGGCCTGTTATTTAACACAGTCATCGGATCACTGACCAGTTTACGCTTATTGTGACAGTCAGTTTTCGGCTTTCTCCACTAAGGTGCTTAACCGTGTGAGCTGGAAGCACGATCGCAGTGGTTCTCCCTTTGCACGCCTAGCCGAACAAAGCGGAACGTAGGAAGTAAGTGCAGGAGCCGGGCAACCCAACTATTGACCGAAGACACGATTCAAAACCGATGCATATATAGCAGTATCCGAGAATATTTTTGCCGAATCTATAAAGGTGTCCGGCATTGCACTGCGAGACTTGTGCTGAAAACCACAAATAGTTTAAAAGTGCCAAAAAGCTTGGAAAACCAAGAAACGTCAGTAAAAACATGACGTCCGAACAATATCAAGTGTTCGGTGCCAACCTGAAAATTGGTCTTAGAAAAAAGAAGTGCTTCTGTCGTGCTTTAACATGATACATCCTATCTCAAGACTTCGAGCGGGTCAGCCTACGGCTTCAACCTCCTATCCCGAGGGCGGAGTACTTCTCATCAGGCCAGTTTAGCAAACTAAACTCTAGCGGCTTTTGAGAGAGAAATTAGGCTCCCCGGCTAGTGACCGCACACTCGTGTCGAAAAAAGGAGTGATAAATAATAATAACTTTGCAACGACTAAGAAGAAAAACACTTAGTATGAAACGACTCAAATAAACATAAGAGCCCCCAAGTGACTTGGGTAAAAGTTGACTATATAATGTAAGGTGACATGTAGAATGCCTTCTAGCCGGATTGTAGATCGTTTGTCGTAGCGGACCTTTTCGCTTCAACCTCTGGACCCAATAGTCCGGAGTGTGTCCGAATACCCTCGAGGTTATAAAAACTGGGGCATGCGTGGAGACCAGGCGTAGGGGTCATTAGTGCTTTATCAGACAAGTGCCCAACTAGTTATGTTATATTACATGGTTAGTAAGAAACATCTTCCAGGGAGAATAGTTCCGTTAGGGGTTCCTTTCCCTGGGAGGCATGCCCTAAAGTGCATGTCCGGACTGCGAAAAGAGCAGACAAACATCTAGGGGCAGGTAAATAAATATGTAAGAAATCATCTTTTAGTTCACCGACCGAGTATTCCCTTAAGAACGCTAGCTTTCGGCTTCACCCAGTCTGAGGTACACATCCGGCTGACCCGGCAGTAACAATCGCAGAGGTGCTCCCTTTACCACCTAGCCGAACAATCGGGAATGTAGGGGTAAGCACAGGAGCCAGGCAACCCAGCTTGGCCAAAACTTAAGTCATATCGATGCATATAATGGTGAATAAAAGGTACATGAGGAAGTGTGACACATGTGTTGGGCATAAAGCCCGTATTAATAAGCTTCTGTTAAAGAAGCCCCCAGGTATAATGAGCGCGGGTAGCGCGTCAAGTATGTGTGAACAAAGTTTGGACAAGAATTTTTTTAACAAGCAACTTTTTTTTCCAAAAAAGTATAACGCTTGGTCGAACCGAACACAAGTTAGAAATTAAAGCTTTGAGCATGAAAGCGACTTAGCTGGTTAATGTGTTCGCAGTCCGAGCTTGATGCGGGACAAGGTTCTATCCCCCAAGCTGGTCCCGAGGTGGTGGAGCGGAGAGCTCGACAGGCCGAAGTGGTGACATAGCACGGTCGATGCAGACCGGCAGAGTGACGCCGAAGTCCCCGGATCATTTTCCTGTGCACAAAAAATAGTGCAAACGGGAGATAATAGTAATAATGATAAATAAAAAAATCGTTGCATAATGAATAATTTATGCAAAGTGAGTAATAAAAAAATATGGCCTGGCGCCAAAGTCGATGTCGACGCAGGGCGT
Organism: Aegilops umbellulata; assembly: GCA_032464435.1. NCBI lineage: Eukaryota > Viridiplantae > Streptophyta > Magnoliopsida > Poales > Poaceae > Aegilops > Aegilops umbellulata. Next base: position 325,633,810 of record CP136056.1, on the reverse strand, counting down.
CAGCGTGATGCGGTAAAGGCGTGGCAAAGCCTGAATTCATAGGTCGGTCCGTGCTCCGGATGTGGCATTTGCCGGACTATGTACGGAGACTGACCAAACCAGCATGCGACCGTCGTTAATGCGGCCACCATTTGATAGACCTGTGAACATATGATGGACAAACCAGAGTAATAATTCCTTGGAAAAGATGAACCCAAAAAATGCAAAAAATATTAGGATTAATAGCACCCGGTTTATTTATTTTAGCAATCCAAAGGAAGATGATGCTGGCAAAGGTTGGCTCGCCGAGGCAAAGCCCTCGGTCCAGCCAATCGTGACGAAGCTGGTCGGCTAGTGACGCCGAAGTGTCCGGAGTAGGTTGATGAAGAGATGATGAATCCTCCGGTCCAGCCGAGATGTTGAAGCCTCGAGGCCAGTCGATGAGTCGAAGTAGTCCGGCGTGATGGACACCGGCTTGAAGGGGCAACAGTGCGGCCCTGCCGATGCAGGTCGTGACGTGGTCGATGCCGGCTTGATGAAGCGACCATGCCGTGATGCCGGTATGCCCACTCCGTGTAATCCGTGGGGCGGCGATGTTGGTGATGATTTGTCCTTCACGATGCCTGACTCTTGTTCGGCTTGCCGAGATGATGATCCGAAGAAGTTGAGCTCGGCTCAACAAAGTGACGATGTGTCTAGCGCAGGTCGGCAGCCGTAGAGCAATATTGCCGGACTGGTTTGACACCAGCATGATGCCGAAGATCATGTTCAAAAGATCTTAAAGTTAGTGGGATGTGTTCGGGAACAATACACAATATCCCATACAAAACTTCCTTCAAAAGGGATGTCCGAAATCCCGTTCATAAAAAAGATGAATTCGGGTCGGATTCGTTCTCGCGCAGAAAACAGATCCGAAAAGTGATGCACTAATAGGAAGGTTCCCGGAGTTCAGACGGTTGGATCGAGCTGAAATTTGGAGGGGTGGTAGATATAGGAATTGCTCAGCCGATCAACGGTTGGATCTTCCAAAGGACGTCCGAGTTAGAAGCTGGACACCACGCCCTAAACTCGTCCAGATTCCCGTCCAGATTTGACAGGGCTCCGGTATATCGTGGATTGCCAGAGATTTCTCCATCGGAACTCGACGAAATTTTCCAGGTTTGTTGTAGACTCAATTCCGCACAATTCCACCAAAGCGATCATCAAAGCGATACTCGAGGAGGTGGTGGCAGCAGATACGAGTTCGCTGTCTAGAAAAACAGCACGGTCGCTTGAGGGCAATGTTGACGTTGAGCCCCCGAGCTTCATGGATGACTCCTCCGTGATCTTGATAGAGGTCGGAGTTGATGTTTGATGAAGGCCCTCGTCCGAACATGGTGATCCGAACACGGGGCGCAATTCTTGGTCGAACCAAGGTGACCAGTCGAGCTGGTGACGAAGATGCCGAAGTCGAAGTTGATCTGCAGGCGAGCCATCGATCCTTTTGTCGATCACACAGCGGAACTCTCAATGAAAGCACCAATGTCGGTGTCAAAACCGGCGGATCTCGGGTAGGGGGCCCGAACTGTGCGTCTAGGATCGATGGTAACATGTACACGGGGTTTTACCCAGTTTCGGGCTCTCTTGATGAGATAATACCCTACATGCTGCTTTTGATTGTATTCATATGGGTGTAGTACAGAGTTGATCTACCTCGAGATCATATGTTGTGGTCTAAACCCTAGAGGTATGATGAGTCATCTCATAATCCTCTATCGACTAGTCTGGCCTCGGTTTATATAATACACCAGAGGCCCAGGATAACAAGAGTCCTAGCCGAATACGCCGGTGGGGGAGGAGTCCTTGTCTTGATCGCCAAGTCTTGTGGAATCTTCCTTGTATGCGGCACCTGTCCGGACTGGCCCATGAGTATGCGGCCCTGGGGGTCCTCGGCCCAATCTAACCGATTGGGGGACGACGTGGTGAGTACCCCCTAGTCCAGGACACCGATAGTCAGCGAGGATGGGATACGGACGATGAAGAAATTCAAAGCCCACCCACCACCCACTTGGTAGCCACTGTCGACGATTTAACCGACATGCTTGACTTCGGCTCCGAAGACTTCGACGGTATGGACGACGAGGTAGGAGACGAATAGGAACCAGCACCTGTAGGGCGCTGGACAGCCACCTCGTCATATGACATATATATGGTGGATACTCTAAAAGATGGAGATGGCGAGGGAACAGCGGGGGATGACACCTCCAAGAAACAGCCAAAGCGCCGGCGTCAGCGGCGCCGCTCTAAATCCCGCCAAAGCAAAAATGGTGATTCCGGCACCGGAGATAATAGTACCCCAGATAGCGCCGTAGAACACCCTCCCTAGCAAGATTCGGCGCAGGAAGATGGAGAAGCCAGCCCTCATGAGAGAGCGGCAGACCGAGAGGTTGAGGATGATAACTATATGCCTCCCTCCAAAGACGAGGCAAGCCTCGACGATGACGAATTTGTCGTACCATCAGATCCCACCGAACAAGAGCGTTTCAAATGCAGGCTTTTAGCCACGGCGAACAGCCTCAAGAAAAGGCAACAACAACTTAGAGCTGATCAAGATCTGCTAGCTGACAGATGGACTGAAGTCCTTGCGGCTGAAGAGTATGAACTCGAACGCCCCTCCAAGAGCTACCCAAAGCGCAGGCCGCTACCCCGATCAGAGGAGGAAGCGCCTACATCACTAGCGCACGACATGGCAGACCGGCCACCTTGTGGCCGCGACAGAGAAGCCTCTCGGCCCTCCACTCAAGCCATGCCCCGACGCCACTCAACCAAGGCACGGGAAAATGCGCCAGACCTGCGAGATGTACTGGAGGATAAGGCAAGGCAGACAAGATCGATCTACGGATCGCGCAGGCGCCCTACGACACGTGACGATGATCTTCACTCCGGACAGAATAAATCCGGCAGGGCCGAACACAACAGACATAGCTCTTCCGAGCTGCGTCGTGATATAGCCCAGTACAGGGGCGCTGCACACCCACTATGCTTCACATATGAAGTAATGGATCATAAAATCCCAGAGGGATTCAAACCCGTAAACATCGAGTCATAAGATGGCACAACAGACCCAGCGGTATGGATCGAGGATTATCTCCTTCACATCCACATGGCACGTGGCGATGATTTACACGCCATCAAATACCTCCCGCTCAAACTTAAAGGACCGGCCCAGCACTGGCTTAACAGCCTGCCAGCGGACTCAATCGGTTCTTGGGAGGACCTGGAAGCCGCATTCCTCGACAACTTCCAGGGCACTATGTGTGACCACCGGATGCCGACGACCTAAGCCACATAATTCAGCAGCCAGATGAATCGGCCAGGAAATTCTGGACACGGTTCCTAACAAAGAAAAACCAGATAGTCGACTGTTCGGACACAGAGGCCCTAGCAGCCTTCAAGCATAACATCCGTGACGAGTGGCTTGCCCGGCACCTGGGACAGGAAAAGCCGAAATCTATGGCAGCCCTCACGACACTTATGACCCGCTTTTGCGCGGGTGAAGATAGCTGGCTAGCTCGGAGTAACAACTTATCAAAGAACCCTGGTAATTCGGATACCAAGGACAAAAGTGGCAGGGCACGTCAAAATAAGCAAAAGTGCCGCGCTAGCAGCGACAGCAATGAAGATACGACAGTCAACGCCGGATTCAGAGGCTATAAATCCGGTCGGCAGAAAAAGCCATTTAAAAAGAATACTCAGGGCCCGTCCAGTTTGGACCGAATACTCGACCACTTGTGCCAGATCCATGGCACCCCCGAAAGGCTAGCCAATCACACCAACAGGGATTGTTGGGTGTTCAAGCAGGCAGGCAAGTTAAGAGCCGAAAACAAAGACAAGGGGCTGAATAGCGATGACGAGGAGGAGCCCAGGCCGCCGAACAACAATGGACAGAAGGGGTTTCCCCCACAAGTGCGGATGGTGAACATGATATACGCAACCCACATTCCCAAGAGGGAGCGGAAGCGTGCGCTACGGGACGTATATGCGATGGAGCCAGTCGCCCCAAAGTTCAAACCATGGTCCTCCTGCCCGATCACCTTTGATCGAAGGGACCACCCCAATAGCGTCCGTCATGGCGGCTTTGCCGCATTGGTTCTCGACCCAATCATTGATGGATCTCATCTCACAAGAGTCCTCATGGACGGCGGCAGTAGCCTGAACTTGCTTTACCAGGATACAGTGCGGAAAATGGGCATAGATCCCTCAAGGATTAAGCCCACAAAAACAACCTTTAAAGGCGTTATACCAGGTGTAGAGGCCAACTGTATAGGCTCGGTAACACTTGATGTGGTCTTCGGATCTCCGGATAACTTCCGAAGCGAAGAGTTAATCTTCGATATAGTCCCGTTTCGCATTGGCTATCACGCCCTGCTCGGACGAACCGCATTCGCAAAGTTCAATGCGGTGCCGCACTACGCATATCTCAAGCTCAAGATGCCAGGCCCTCGAGGTGTAATCACGGTCAACGGAAACACCGAACGCTCCCTTCGTACGAAGGAGCACACGGCGGCTCTCGCAGCGGAAGTACAAAGCAGCCTTCTTAGGCAATTCTCCAGTCCGGCCGTTCAAAAGCCAGACACTGCCAAGCGCGCCCGGAGTAACCTACAACATGACCGCCTGGCACATACTAGTCAGGCGTAGCAACGCAGCCCCAACCCCAGCCCTCGCGACATAGCGAAATCAGTGCCTCGCGTACATAACTACGCCCTCGAAATTCCATGGGCACAGGGGAAGGGGCACAATAACGGCACGCCCGAAATACGTCTTAAAACGTACTAGGGGCTGCCGGATTCCTTTCTCTTTCTCTTACTTTCAGGACTCCATACTTCGGATGACCTGTTCGGCAATTCGACTGCCGCACAAATGATGCAAGATCCAAGGAGGTAGACAAGCCATGTCGCGTTATGGAACTCCCAGGTGGTCTCTGTTACGAGCAGTATACCTGTTTTGAATAAATTCCGCGGCCTGCCCCTGGTCAGGACATGTTAAATAGTCCAATATCTTTTTGCTTATCGCACTACTTGTATCGTTCGGCTTTAATCAATAGCCTCTTTATAAACAATGCATAGCTTTTCGTCTATTTTTTGCATTATCCCCTTTTCATATATATGTTTATTCAATAACATGATTGCACCCGTACACCATGGTACGGCAATCATGCCAGGGGCTTCAGTACCTTTCAATCTGGTGTGAAAAGTCCGCACACTTTCCCAAGTGCGGCACCCCGAACTTATAGCACTATGCATCGGCTCCGAATCATGATTTGGGTCAATAGGTGGGTTTGCCCGGCTCCTATGTTTTGGTGCCTTACGTTCCGCTATATCGGCTAAGGTAGCACTAGGAGAACCACTGCGATTGTGCCCCGGTTCAGCTAGGTTAAGCACCTCAGTGGAGAAAGCTAAAACTGATTGTCATGATAAGGCGAGAGACCGGTCGCTGTTCGAGAGGTTTTTCGAGTACCTAAAGACTTATGCCGCTTCGAGCGAGGAGCCGGCTTTGTCCGGCCAAGGCGTGGATAGTGCCCCGAACTCGGTCTTCTGAACTAGGGGCTTCGCCGAAATTTTAAATTATAAAGTTCTATGGCTAAGTGAGAGTGTTCAAGCATTATAGTCTGATTGCCTGGTTCGTTGTGCTGAGCGCCTCCCTCAAAGGACCCAACTATGGGAAAAAGAGCGCTCAGGTTTATCCCGAACACCCCAGCACTAGTGGCATGGGGGCAGAAGCCGACGACTGGCCATCTCTCAATTTTTGATAAACGTCCGCACAGAAAATAATATTTTAAATTCACTAAGCATTGCTTGGCGCATATGAACAAGTTTTCAGCGCACAGGAGAAAACACGAGCGAGTTCATTGAAAAATTACATCTTTGGTACATTCATCCGCCATAAGGCGGGCACCCGCAAGAACATCCTTGTAGTAGTTCTCGGGCTTGCGATGCTCCTTCCCAGCCGACAGCCCGTCCTTCACAAGCTTCTCACCGTCCAGCTTACCCCAGTGCACCTTTGCACGGGCAAGGGCCCTCCGGGCACCTTCGATGCAGACGGAGCGCTTGACGACGTCAAGCGTTGGACAGGCCTCCACCAGCCACCGCACCAGCCCGGACCAGCCCGAAATAGCTCCCTGGCAGGGCCTCTCCGGGCCACAGCCGAACTATGAAGCCTTTCATGGCTTGTTCGGCCGCCTTGTGGAGCTCGACCAGCTGTTTAAGCTGGTCGCTCAAGGGCACAGGGTGTCCGGCCTCAGAATACTGAGACCAGAACACACTCCCCGTCGAGCTGCCCTCTCTAGCTCGGTAGAATGCGGTGGTGTCGGATACGCTGCGGGGAAGATCTGCGAACGCCCCTGGAGAACTCCGGATTCGGGTAAGTGACAAGTAGTTTACTTTTATATTTCTGCTTTGCATTAAGAATGCCTTACCCGCTGCTATCTTTTGCATCTCCTCCAACTCTTGGAGGGTCTTTTGGGCTTCAGCCTTGACACCCTTGGCGGTCTCAAGGGCCGATGCGAGCTCGGATGCTTGCGCCTTTGACTCAAGCTCCAAGCTCTCATGCTTTTTCATGAGAGCCTGCAGCTCTTGCTGCACCTCGCCAACCTGAGCCCCAAGTCTTTCTCGCTCGGTGCGCTCCTCGGCCGTTTTCTTTTTGGCCTCAGATAGCGCCTGCTTCAGGGTCGCCACCTCAATTGTGGCCCCTATAATAAGCAGTATGATCCTGTTATTTTTTGCAATCACGCCTCTCTATAGGCACCCTTTTTTTGTAGGGTATTTCTTACCTTCCTTCTCCTTGAGCTGCCGTTTGGCAAGACTGAGCTCTTGCTCGGTCCGCCCGAGGTCCTTTTTCAGGACACCCACTTCCGCAGTCAGTGCGGCGGTGGATAGCAGCAAAGCCTGCATACGCATATTGACTCTTTTGTTAGACTCCTGCGAAATTTAATAGATCCTCTATTCGGCTTTTCTTTCCGAACGCCAAACAGAGCATCAGGGGCTACTGTCTATGTGGTAATATTTTGACATATTTCTACTTACCTCGAAGCCTGTCAGAAGGCTAGCGCAAGCTTCAGTCAGTCCGCTCTTAGCGGACTGAACCCTCTCGATCACCGTACTCATGATAGTACGGTGCTCCTTGTCGATGGAGGCGCCGTCAAGCACCTCCAGCAGATGGTCCAGCGACTCCGGTTTGACGGAGGTCGCTGGCTTAGAAGGCTTGCTCCTTTTGGAAGGAATTCGCCTACCGCGGCCCGAAACTGTTGAAGATTCCGGCACGGTGCCCGGTTCAAAGCCGGACTTGGAGCCCTGGGGGGTCTTGTCCCCTTCACTCGTGGAGTCCGGGAGGTTGCCTTGCGGCTCCTCCAGGACCACCTCCTCCTGCCCTGGAGCTTGTCGCGACGCCACTTCGGCGTCGTCCATAGTGCGGGGGGAGACAGCGGGCGGAACTGAGTTCACGTCCGAGGAGTCCAGGGAACCGCCCGACGATTCATTATATTCGGTCTGGGGCGGGCTGCATAATTACATCCGACATAAGGGAAAGCGGTGCAACAAAGGAACATCATGAGTTACTCTGATATCCGAACTTACGATTTCGCCGGACGCTTGGCCCTGTTCGGCCACTCCTCTTCGCTCTCTTCGGCGTCTTGGGAGTGGTCCGGCGGAGGGGTCTTCCTTTTCCTAGACCCCTCGGCCTCCCCTGCTGGGGCAGCCTTCTTCTTCTCTCCTCCCTCCGCTGGGGGGGGGAGAGCTTTCGTCCCCCTCCTCCTCGTTTTCACGGGAGGAGGGCGTCTCGGACTCGTCAGATGACGAGTCCGACACCACCACGTTACGGGCACTCTTTCGAGTCCCCGTGGTCTTCTTCTTCTTGACCTTCTTCTCCGGCACCACGTAAGGTGCCGGAGCCAGCAGCTTCACTAGGAGCGCAGGGGTTGGATCTTCGGGCAAGGGAGCCAGACAGTTAATTGGTCCGGATACCGCCTGCCAAGCCTGTCAAAGGTAAGGGAGTTTAGATCCCGCACAGAGTCAAACTGTGAAAGGAAAAAAGAGCTTAATATCCTGTAAAAGGTGAAGATAGCTTACCTCGCTAGCGTGACGCTGCGAGCTGTATCCGCGGTCCTCGGAGGCGGATGCGGGAGCCTCGGCGCCTTTGATTAGCGCCTTCCAGACGTCTTCATACGTCGTGTCGAAGAGCCTGTTGAGGGTTCGGTGCTGCGCCGGGTCGAACTCCCACAAATTGAAGTCCCGTTGTTGGCACGGGAGGATCAGGCGAACAAGCATGATCTGGACTATATTGACAAGCCAGATTGGCTTGTTTACCAGGGACTGGATGCATGTCTTCAGTCCGGTCACCTCTTCCTCGTTGCCCCACGACAGGCCGGTCTCCTTCTAGGACACGAGCCGCGTGGGGGGTCCGGATCTAAAGTCGGGGGCCGCGACCCATTCCGGGTCGCGTGGCTCGGTGATGTAAAACCACTCGGCTTGCCACCCCTTTAGGGTCTCCGCAAAGGAGCCCTCGAACCAGAGGACGTTGGCTATTTTGCCAGCCATGGCGCCTCCGCACTCCGCTTGGCTGCCGCGCACCACCTTGGGCTTGATGTTGAAGGTCTTGAGCCAAAGGCCGAAATGGGGGCGGACGCAGAGGAAGGCCTCACACACGACGATAAACGCCGAGATGTTGAGGATGAAGTTCGGGGCCAGATCGTGGAAATCTAGGCCGTAGTAGAACATGAGTCCCCGGACGAATGGGTGAAGTGGAAAACCCAGTCCGCAGAGGAAGTGGGGAAGGAAAAATACCCTCTCATGGGGCCTTGGGGTGGGGAGAAGCTGCCCCTTCTCAGGAAGCCGGTGCGGGATGTCTTTGGACATGTATCCGGCCTTCCTTAGCTTTTTTACTTGAACCTCCGCAATGGAGGAGACCATCCACTTGCCTCCCGCTCCGGACATTGCTGGAGAAGGTTGAGGTGAATAGGGCGGGCTTGGGCGCTGGAGCTTGAGTGCGCAAGAGATGGATTGGCAAAGGAGGAAGAAGGCGTAGGTAAAAAGGTGGATCCTTATCCCCTTATATGGGCCGATGCGGTTATGCGTCCCCACCTACCTAATAAAACTCGCTTGCCTCCCAAGCGCCGTGGTAAATGACGCGATTGGGTTACCCACGTCCGTATTGATGAGAATCCCGTAAAAAGGGCACGCGATCTCTGCTTTGACAAGACGTGCCAAGGAAACCGCCTCGCGAAACGCGCTGAGGTGGAAGAGTAAAAACGATTTGTGTAAAGAACTAGGTCGTAGTGTGATGACGCACTGCGGAATACGTCAGCAGATTTGATTTGTGTTAATATTATTCTCTCTATGGCACTATGTGGAAACTTATTTTGCAGAGCCGGACACTATTCCCGGTGTTTACAATCTTCTATGAAGGACTTGGAGGAGGAACCCGCCTTGCAATGCTGAAGACAATCTGCGCGCCCGACTCGTCGTCATTGAAGCCTGGTTCAGGGCCTACTGAGGGAGTCCTGGATTAGGGGGTGTTCGGGTAGCCGGACTATACCTTCGCCGGACTCCTGGACTATGAAGATACAAGATTGAAGACTTCATGGGTGGAGAACCCGTCGCTGTCTCGGCTGTGATACCGGAGGCTCTAGGGAAGTCGGAGGAGAGAGCACTCATCTTGGGTCCGGATGGGACTTTCCTTGGCGTGGAAGGCAAGCTAGGCGATGCGGATACTCAAGATCTCCTACCATTGTAACCGACTCTGTGTAACCCTAACCCTATCCGGTGTCTATATAAACCGGAGGGTTGTAGTCCGTAGGACAACCATCTTCATACACAATCATACCATAGGCTAGCTTCTAGGGTTTAGCCTCCTTGATCTCGTGGTAGATCTACTCTTGTACTACCCATATCATCAATATTAATCAAGCAGGAGTAGGGTATTACCTCCATCGAGAGGGCCCGAACCTGGGTAAAAACATCGTGTCCCTTGTCTCCTGTTACCATCCGGCCTTGACGCACAGTTCGGGACCCCCTACCCGAGATATGCCCGTTTTGACACTGACACTCCTTGATTTCTACCTCCGCAGCTTTTAGCATTGCGAAGAGCTCGGGAATTGTCTTATCCATCCCTTGCATATTATAGTTCATCACGAAGCTCTTGTAGCTAGGTGGAAGTGATTGGAGAATTCTGTCAATGACGCAATCATCCGGAAGATTATCTCCCAGTTGAATCAAGTGATTATTATACCCAGACATTTTGAGTATATGCTCACTGACAGAACTGTTCTCCTCCATCTTGCAGCTATAGAACTTATTGGAGACTTCATATCTCTCAATTCGGGCATTTGCTTGAAATATTAACTTCAACTCCTGGAACATCTCATATGCTCCATGACGTTCAAAACGTCGTTGAAGACCCGATTCTAAGCCGTAAAGCATGGCACATTGAACTATCGAGTAGTCATCAGCTTTGCTCTGCTAGACGTTCTTAACGTTGTCAGTTGCATCAGCAGCAGGCCTGGCACCTAGCGGTGCTTCCAGGACGTAACTTTTCTTTGCAGCAATGAGGATAATCCTCAAGTTACGGACCCAGTCCGTGTAATTGCTACCATCATCTTTCAACTTTGCTTTCTCAAGGAACGCATTAAAATTCAACGGAACAACAGCACGGGCCATCTATCTACAATCAAACATAAACAAGCAAGATACTATCAGGTACTAAGTTCATGATAAATTTAAGTTCAATTAATCATATTACTTAAGAACTCCCACATAGAAAGACATCCCTCTAATCTTCTAAGTGATCACGTGATCCAAATCAACTAAACCATAACCGATCATCACGTGAAATGGAGTAGTTTTCAATGGTGAACATCGCTATGTTGATCATATCTACTACTCCCTCCGTCCCATAATATAAGAACGTTTTTGACACTACACTAGTGTCAAAAACGTTCTTATATTATGGGACGGAGGGAGTATATGATTCACGCTCGACCTTTCGGTCTCAGTGTTCCGAGGCCATATCTGCATATGCTAGGCTCGTCAAGTTTAACCTGAGTATTCTGCATGTGCAAAACTGGTGTGCACCCGTTGTAGATGGACGTAGAGCTTATCACCCCCGATCATCACGTGGTGTCTAGGAAAGACAAACTTTGGCAACGGTGCATACTCAGGAGAGCACTTTTATCTTGAAATTTAGTGAGAGATCATCTTATAATGCTACTGTCAATCAAAGCAAGATAAGATGCATAAAAGATAAACATCACATGCAATCAATATAAGTGATATGATATGGCCATCATCATCTTGTGCTTGTGATCTCCATCTCCGAAGCATCGTCATGATCACCATCGTCACCGGCGCGACACCTTGATCTCCATCGTAGCATCGTTGTCGTCTCGCCAATCTTATGCTTCTACGACTATCGCTACCGCTTAGTGATAAAGTAAAGCATTACAGGGTGATTGCATTGCATACAATAAAGCGACAACCATATGGCTCCTGCCAGTTGCCGATAACTCGGTTACAAAACATGATCATCTCATACAATAAAATTTAGCATCATGTCTTGACCATATCACATCACAACATACCCTGCAAAAACAAGTTAGACGTCCTCTACTTTGTTTGTTGCAAGTTTTACGTGGCTGCTACGGGCTTAAGCAAGAACCAATCTTACCTACGCATCAAAACCACAATAATAGTTTGTCAAGTTGGTGTTGTTTTAACCTTCGCAAGGACCGGGCGTAGCCACACTCGGTTCAACTAAAGTTGGAAAAACTGACACCCGCCAGCCACCTGTGTGCAAAGCACGTCGGTAGAACCAGTCTCGCGTAAGCATACGCGTAATGTCGGTCCGGGCCGCTTCATCCAACAATACCGCCGAACCAAAGTATGACATGCTGGTAAGCAGTATGACTTATATCACCCACAACTCACTTGTGTTCTACTCGTGCATATAACATCAACACATAAAAACCTGGCTCGGATGCCACTGTTGGGGAACGTAGTAATTTCAAAAAAATTCCTACGCACACGAAAGATCATGGTGATGCATAGCAACGAGAGGGGAGAGTGTTGTCTACGTACCCTCGTAGACCGAAAGCGGAAGTGTTATTTCAACGCGGTTGATGTAGTCGTACGTCTTCACGATCCGACCGATCCAAGCACCGAAACTACGGCACCTGTGAGTTCTTAGCACACGTTCAGCTCGATGACGATCCCCGGGCTCCGATCCAGCAAAGCGTCGGGGAAGAGTTCCATCAGCACGACGGCGTGGTGACGATCTTGATGTTCTACCGTTGCAGGGCTTCGCCTAAGCACCGCTACAATATTATCAAGGATTATAGTGGAGGGGGGCACCGCACACGGCTAAGAGAACGATCATGAAGATCAACTTGTGTGTCTAGAGGTGCCCCCTGCCCCCGTATATAAAGGAGCAAGGGGGGGGGGGGGTGCGGCCGGCCCTAGGAGGAGGCGCGCCGGAGGAGTCCTACTCCCACCGGGAGTAGGACTCTCCCTTTCCCTAGTTGGATTAGGACTTGGGGGGGAAGGAAGAGAGGGGGGAAAGGAAAGGGGGGCGCCGCCCCCCTCCTTGTCCAATTTGGACTTGGGGGGGGGGAGGGGTGCGCGGCTGCCCCTAGGCCTCCTCTCCTCTTCCTCCAGTAGGCCCAATAAGGCCCATTAGGTTACCGGGGGGTTCCGGTAACCTCCCGGTACTCCGATAAAATGCCGATTTCACCCGGAACACTTCCGATGTCCAAACATAGGATTCCAATATATCAATCTTTATGTCTCGACCATTTCGAAACTCCTCGTCATATCCGTGATCACATCCGGTACTCCGAACAACATTCGGTACATCAAAATACATAAACTCATAATGAAACTGTCATCGTAACGTTAAGCGTGCCGACCCTACGGTTCGAGAACAATGTAGACATGACCGAGACATGTCTATGGTCAATAACCAATAGCGGAACCTGGATGCTCATATTGGCTCCTACATATTCTATGAAGATCTTTATCAGTCAGACCGCATAACAACATACGTTGTTCCCTTTGTCATCGGTACGTTACTTGCCCGAGATTCGATCGTCGGTATCTCAATACCTAGTTCAATCTCGTTACCGGCAAGTCTCTTTACTCGTTCTGTAATACATCATCTCGCAACTAACTCATTAGTTGCAATGCTTGCAAGGCTTATGTGATGTGCATTACCGAGAGGGCCCAGAGATACCTCTCCGACAATCGGAGTGACAAATCCTAATCTCGAAATATGCCAACCCAACATGTACCTTTGGAGACACCTATAGAGCACCTTTATAATCAGCCAGTTACGTTGTGACATTTGGTAGCACACAAAGTGTTCCTCCGGTAAACGGGAGTTGCATAATCTCATAGTCATAGGAACATATATAAGTCATGAAGAAAGCAACAACAACATACTAAAGGTTCGGGTGCTAAGCTAATGAAATGGGTCATGTCAATCGCATCATTCTCCTAATGATGTGATCCCGTTAATCAAATGACAACACATGTCTATGGTTAGGAAACATAACCATCTTCGATTAACGAGCTAGTCAAGTAGAGGCATACTAGTGACGTTTAGTTTGTCTATGTATTCACACAAGTATTATGTTTCCGATTAATACAATTCTAGCATGAATAATAAACATTTATCATGATATAAGGAAATAAAATAATAACTTTATTATTGCCTCTAGGGCATATTTCCTTCAATCCTCTCTTGGCACGGCGGCTACCACCACCACGCCTTCCTCCTTTGTGTATAAGTAACAATAACCACATCATCCGCTTCATCGCAGATGGGAATATTAATCTCCATCGTCCATACTCCATGCCATCACCACATCCACCTCCACGCCCATGGTTGCCAAGGTGAAAGGGGAGATAAATCACTAGATTTTTCTTGGAGATGGAAAATTACTGGTTTAGGATTTTGGGAGCTCATACGTGTGGGGTTGTACAAGGGAGGTGCATGTGAAGGGGCTAGGGGTTTTCTAGGATACAGAAACAAAAGTACTCTTGTTGCCCTTCATTAAAAAAATCTTTTGGCTGCCTTCTTTCGTACCAACCATGTGTCTTTCTTTCCCAAAAATCCACTTTAGAACTGACGCTCCATGGAGCTCTATGTTTTAACAATTCAAAATTCATTTTTGTATGTTTTAATGAGTAAAATACACCACAAGTCCTAAAACTATTTTAGGGGTGTCAAGTTAGTCCTAATACTATGAAAATGCACAATTGGGTCATAAAAGTTTGCTAAGTGTGTCACCCGTAGTGCTATCTGTGATGCATCAGCTTTGACTTGTACGGGTGGCATGTTGACCACTATCATGTAGCAAATTTTTGCACAAGAACCACCAAAAGGTCATCTCTTCTAAATTTTTGGCCCCCTCTTTGCACAAAACATATGTGGATATTGTCTATCCATCAATCTGACCAACCCATCCATCCCATTCCCCCGATTCCCTTGCATGATCCAGTCGCCACCATCCATGTGACACTCCAAAAATTTTCTTGTGGTTTCAGCAAAAACTTTGTTGGTTTTGAAAAGGGGCATTTAAAATTCTTCCATAAAACCTCTCTCTCAAAAACTTTCACCCTTGGCAAGGATTTTATTTTTCAACTCTGGTGTTTGAATTATGAAAACTTTTCTTCTGATTCTTTCCCTCTCAAATGTATTTTTGATTTTGATTATTTTCATTTAAAAAGAAAACCCTAGAAGTTTTGGGGCTTTTCTCATTTTGGAACCACCATGATTTTATTGTGCCTCTTGTGGAAAGACCTCCCAAAACCCCTCCCTCCTTGGAACAACCCAAGTTCTCTGTTCCAACAAATCCAAGCCATTTTTGAATTTTATTTCATTTATTTTATCTCCCAAAACAATTCTGTCTTTTATTATGAGCCAAAGTAATTTTCAAAGCAAGTACCTCATTGCCTTTGAGTTTTGATCTCAAACCAACTCCTCTGGATTGTCCTTAGCATCCACAACCCAGAACCATCTTGATCCACTCCTCCTCTTTTCCAATTTTTCAAATTTCAGCCTCTGCAAGTTTGGACCAGATTTGCCAAATTTGGTGAAATTCATATCTCCTCTTCTCCAAAAATTCTACCAAAATTCAGGCAGCCTCCTGGTGCAATGAGAGGCCACCCCACCAAGTTTCAGCTCAAGGAGAGCTCCCTACATACCAAAATCATTCTGTCGAACACCTGGCCGACACTGTTTCCCTGCGTTTTCAGAAAAGTTCAGAGATTCAGAGTTCAGTGTCGTTTTTCCTTCGTCAGAGTTCAGTCACGCGTCGACAGTGCGCCTGGCGCGTTGCGTGCAGCCCCTCCTCCCTGTCCAGAGTGCCGCACGCACGCTTGGCCGGTTCTTGGTGTCGGTGGCACTCTGGCCCGCCCTCGCCAGCGTCTTCTGCGACGTCGGGACCTCCCGTGGCGGCTGACAGAAGGCACCCTACGGCACAACGCCGTTCGGCACCGCCCAAGCCACCTAAGAGCTCCGCGTGGCCGTCTCCCTTGCCAGCGCATGCATGCAGCACCGTCGCCGTGGCCTGGCATGCACAGGGCGCGCTCCCTGCCGCCGACGTGTCCGCACGGCCGTTCTGTTGAGGACAGGCCGTAACCACCTCCTCCTTGCTGAGTTGGGCACTGGGATGGACTCATTACTCCATCTAGTCGATGCTCAAGCCCCTAAACCCACTGCCCAACCACAGCGCCGCCGTAATCACTCGCCGGACTTATCCCGTTCATGGCAACCGCCTCGGGCCGGATATATATAGCGTCCCCAAGCTCGCCCTCGCCCCCGCACACCTCCACCACCTCACTGGCCCCCGCCCAGCAACTGGAAGAGCCTCGAGGGGCCCTTCTTCCTCGACTCCGGCTGCCTCGTTCCGCCTCGGCCTCCACCTCGATTCACTCCGGTGAGGTCGTACCCGGCGCCCAAATCCCGTCAGCTACCCCCTCTAGCTACCAGAGGTCTAACCCCCTCCTCAATTTGCCCTCCGCAGCACTCTCCGACGAGGCCCATGACCACCCGAACCGCCGTCCGCCGGAGCAGGAGCCGCCGTCGATGTGGTGCTCGCCAGCGACCACCACCACCACTAACCAACGCGGAATGATGCCCTGAACACGGAGGTACCTTCCGATCTTTCTACCTCGCCGTGGATCGCCTTCGGTGACCACCGCGGCTCTCGGGCGCCGACGAGCCCCAACTTCCTCGTTTGAAAATTCAAACCTGACGGGCGGGACCCGCCTGTCAGCCTCTCTGATCTTTTTGAATGAAACATTTTCTGAAAGCGTCTTTTGCCAAAATGCATTTTCCCTCTGGACCGGCGTATTCCCTATCGAAGCGCTTTCTGTTTTTATGAGTTAGCCCCTGAGAACTTTCTGTTTCATTACAGAAAGGTCCCTGGACAAAAACACTAATAACTTTTAAATAGAAGAGTATTTTTGATTGATTCCTTTTCTGTCCTCTTTGAAATTTTGTCTAGTTTTTTATCAGATTTATTTGAAAAATATTTGGAGTAATTTTTGTGCACCTCACGGTATTTACGTTAGCGCGTATGTTTTCTTTATACCGTAGATACCGAGGGAGGTGACGGAGCCGCGAACTTCACCGAGCTAGGCTCCGACTACTCTGAACCAGGAAAGCATGTTTGAACTTTTGATATGATGAGTGTTTTGGCATGTTTGCATTAAGTAGTTTCGTGACATGTTTATGAGCATACCGATAAATGTCATATTACATGCAAAGTTGAGGCAAGTGAAGTTTCGAAAATCCATAAGTGGATGGATGTGAGTTTGCATGGCCATGTGTTGGCATGAGAATGGGTAAGATGGCAGTGTTGTAGCATGCCAGTCTTATGCCAGACTGCTTGACTTCAGTGTCAACCCATATCGATCCAGTTCCATCCGTTTTCCTTCCCTGTACTACCACATGTCTTCCGCAAGGAATATGGCGTAGTAAGTTGCAAACCACTTTCCTGGTACACACCAAAAGGAGAGGCCGTGATGATGGTTCCATGGCCCTGGATTAAAGCCAGTCATCCGATCAGGGGGCATGGGTGTTTCCGGTTGGGACCGAGAGGGGGGCACCCCTTAGAGCGTGCGTATATAAATTTGATCCCATGCTAATCGAGATTGTGATCTCCCCGTCTCAAAAGTTTTTCTTGGACGATGTCTAGGGTGATTCCTGGCATCGAGAGGTAGGATGGGTGTGTACTGGTTAGCTGTGTTTTCTTCCGAAATACCGTAAACGGAACTAGTCCTTCATGACTACGGAAATCCGTTGGCTGTGGGAAATTTTCGTACAAACTCTGCAGAGTCATATGTTCCTTGAATCATCAATTCCATGTCCAAGTTCGGTACTATCTTATCCTGACAAGTGTCAGTTTTGATGACAGAGACTCCGGTGAATCACATGAGTGCTAAGTCCGGTTAACTGTTTATTCCGGTGGATGGACTAACCCGTTTATTATCATGAGTTGATTATTTATTATGAGTATTATTTTTCTTGTGAAGAAAGCCCTTTCTGTGATGTCGCTCCGACGTCCGACTGTGGCATTGTTATTTACTTTTGATAAAAGCCCTTTCTGCGATGTCGCTCAGACGTCCGACTGCGGTCGTGCTGTTATTTACTTTCAACATAAGCCCTTTCTGCGATGTCGCTCGGACGTCCGGCTGCGGCAGTGCTGTTATTTACTTTCAATATAAGCCCTTTCTGTGATGTCGCTCAGACGTCCGACTGTGGCAGTGCTGTTATTTACTTTCAGTATAAGCCCTTTCTATGATGTCGCCCCGACGTCCGACTGTGGCACGCATACCTTTTATTTTCAGTTTAAGCCCTTTACGTGGTGTCGCTTAGACGCCCGACTGTGGCATGATCTTTATTTATTTTTTCACCTTTCGAGGCGTCGCTTCAGACACCCGATTGGTTTCCTATTATCTTGTTGGGTTTTCAGGCGGACTACCGCCGTTTCCCTTTTTATTTACCTTGTTTACTAAATTGAATGTGCATTGATAGATTAATCATGACGCATTCATGCATTTGTTATATCTTACGTCCGAACTGTCTTGCGAGTACTTTCAATGTACTCACCTGGCTTGTTGATTTGGCCAGATGCTGACAAAGGCATTCTCATGGATGAAGAGTTCGATAGCGAGTCCGACGCCTAGATGAATCCCAGTCAGTCTCGTGCGACCCTGGATTTGGTCACTGTATTATATCCGCTTCTGCTACTCGAATAAATTCATCAAGCCTCACCTCGACGCTCGATGAGATGCTAGTTTAAGAGTCATGTCATCCTCTCCCCATAGTGTTATTCCACCATCACCTTATTCTCGAGACAGTAGTATACCACCACCTCTTTGTGTTATATCCGCCATTATGTATAATTATTGGCGCGCTTGTAATAATTGGTTGAGCAACCTCAGCTCGACCCTGTAAAATATTTTATGCTACTGGCTTATTGTACCAAGAGATTTATCTACCAGTAAGGAGGATTTTTCCTCATACTGGACTCAATAGATCAGTTTCTCAATAAATATTTTTATTGGAAAACCGGTCGTGACAAGCTTGGTATCAGAGCCAGGCTGACTGTAGGAAGCCACTAGGTGCGATCGCTAATCGGTTATTAGCATGATAGAGCTAATTTATATTTTTACAAATTGTAGTCATTTTTCTGACAGTCAACATATATTTATGATCTGACCATTCAGAATTTTTGCCTACTTTTGTAGATGGCCGACAACAGCTGCGAGTCTTGGACCTTCGCCAACGTGCCCGATGGGTTCGTCAAGCTTCTCTCCTTCATCGTTCAGGTCGCGATGGGGCCATCTGTGCACCCAGTCTTCTTACTCTGCCAGCATAGAGTCAACGATAGTCTGACCATGCACCAGGCCGCGGTGCAGTTCAAGGGAGGGCGTGGTGAGTTACGCCGCTTCCGGTTCTTGGGAAGAGCCATGCCTACGGAGAGGCATGCTATCCAGATGGCAGCCCGCGAGGCGATAGCTCGTCTCAGGGATGTCCTTCCCGTAATGAAGGCTCATCGTTACCGCTACCTTCCATGCCATGTGCCCTACACCTATCACTACGCATTCTCCTGCCCCAGAGGAGAACGTGATGAGGCTTTTGAGATGCTTATTGAGTATCTCCGGGCTCTGGAGGCAGCCTTCGACAACCTGATGGATGACTTCGTGGCTACCCGCATGGACTCAGTCCATGGCTGTGCCACCAACAGGAGGGAGCTCCTGCCCACCGCACCGCCACTGACTTTCGTCTCGTCCTCAACATCTTATGCACCTACTCGTCGCCTGCCTACTACCGAAGAGTTCAACCAAGTCATTGCGCCCACTCCAGCGCGCACTGCACCACCCTTCGCGCCCACTCCTGTTCGTGTTGTTCCGCCCCTGGCACCCGCTCCATCTACTCGGCGCAGCACTACACGTATGGAGCCTATTAGCGAGGAGGAAGTCGAGTCCCCAGCCTCGCTGCGCCTCACCCTTGGCAGGGCCAAGGAAATCATCAACATCTCTGACTAAGTACGCTTAGCCGTCATGCGATGTATCACCTTGTAAGATATGTACATAGGTTGTGAGAAGTAGCTTGTTTGCGCATCATGTAGGAACTGGAGAAGTGCACTAGCCTAAATAACATGTCAGGATTATGTACGCATATCCTGAGTGATGTATTGTATAATTATCACCCGCGTGTAAGATATGTAATGAGCAGTCCTTCTCCGTGCGCAATCGATTTGTTTTTCCAAGCGATCTTGGTCTTTTAAATTATTTGCCATCCTTGTGCGTTTATGGATTTATTTTTGCGATCCCTTTTTTTCATTCTCCTTATGGGTTTTGCAAAATATATCCCCAGAGTGAAAAATGTCTCGTCCTTGGAATCGCTCCATGCCAGCTCCGCCAGAGGAAAATTATGACACTCAACCGGGCAACAATTTCACACAAGGGCAGTCAAGTCAATATTATGGCACTCAACCAGGCAACAATTTCACACAAGGGCCGTCAAGTCAATAGGACAGTGAAACGGCACTTCCCCAAATGTGCCGCCTTTATGAACAGAGTCAGCAACAACATCGGGAAATGATGAACCAAGTCATCAACATGGGAAATCACCATTGGCAGTATCAACAGCATTCCAAGTTATTTGAACTACAGAAGACACGTCCCCAAACATTTTCTCATACTGACAAGCCTCTTGAAGCCGAGGACTGGCTTCGAGATATGGAGAGAAAGTTAATTATTGCAAAATGTTCGGACCCCGAAAAGGTACTATATGCTCCGCACTATCTCACAGGAGCAGCCGCATCATGGTGGGAGAATTTCCTGCACATGCATCCCAACAAAAATGATATAACCTGGGATGATTTCAAGGAAGGTTTCCGTGGCGCACACATTCCTAAGAGTATTATGAAAATCAAGAAGAGAGAGTTCGATGACTTCAAACAAAGGAACATCACAGTGTCAGATTATAACGGTCAATTTACTCTATTGTCTCACTACGCCAATGAAGAGCGTATGACTGAAAGCAAGAAGATGGAGAAATTCCTTGACGGTCTGGCGCCCGCGCTTAAATGCCAACTGGTCGTGCACACTTTTCCAGATTTTAAAACACTAGTGGACAAAGCCATTACTCTGGAAAATGAGAGACGCAACTTGGAAGATTTCCGCAAGCGAAAAAGGGACCAGACTAACCATGCTCGCAATCACCGAAGCAAGACAGATTTTCAAAAGGGTGGGACACACAAATCCTCGTCCAACGTCTCACGCCAAATCAAGAATTTTCATGCAAGGGACAAGGAGTTCACATATCGCCCAGGCGTTACTTGTTACGCCTGTGGAGAGGAAGGGCACTATGCCAAGCAGTGTCCTAAGCCTAGGAACTCAACCCCAAAGCCGAACAACGGCGGCAATAATTCAGCGCCCAAGCGAAACAATTTCAATCCCAACAACAACCACAGGAAGGGTCATCTGAACCACGTAACCAAAGAGGAGGCACAAAATGCTCCGGATATTGTACTCGGTACGTTTCCTGTCAACACAATACCTACAATGGTTTTGTTTGATTCTGGAGCTTCTCACTCTTTCATTTCGAAAAGTTTTGCTTTGCAAAATAATTTTTTGATGCTTCCTTTGGAGAAATCCATGATCATCAAGTCCCCTAGGATTCAGCAAGTCACTCAGAGTTATTGTCAGGATGTGGTTATAGAGTTCGAAGGATTGGAATTTCACGCCAATCTTATTGTGTTGGAAAATAAAGGACTGGATGTCATCCTAGGGATGGACTGGCTAACCACCAACAAGGGTTTTATTGACTGCTTCAACCGGACCGTAATTCTCACACACCACCACGGGAAGACAATAGGAGTATCCACCAAGGAAAGAAAAATACCCCGGCAACCGAGATTGAATAAGGTGGACGTTTCTGAGCTAAACAAGGTTCCAGTAGTATGTGAATTTCCAGACGTATTCCTCGAAGAACTACCAGGCATGCCACCAGACCGAGAGATAGAATTCAGCATTGAGCTAGCACCAGGAACCACCCCCATATACAAGAAACCATACCGAATGGCACCATCCGAGTTGGTTGAGTTGAAGAAACAAATAAAGGAGTTGCTGGACAAAGGATACATTCGAGCCAGCTCCTCACCTTGGGGATCACCAATTTTATTTGCCAAAAAGAAGGATGGAACACTGAGATTGTGCATAGACTACTGAGCACTTAACTTGGTCACAGTCAAGAACAAATACCCGATGCCACGGATAAACGATTTGTTTGATCAACTCGCTCAGGCCAAGGTATTCTCGAAAATTGACTTAAGGTCAGGATACCATCAATTAAAAGTGCGAACAGAAGATATCCCCAAAACAGCCTTCACCTCCAGATAAGGACTATATGAGTTCACAGTAATGCCATTTGGATTAACGAATGCCCCCGCATATTTTTTTCACCTCATGAACAAAGTATTTATGAAATTTATGGACAAGTTCGTTGTGGTATTCATCGACGATATTCTGGTATACTCCAAGACACTAGAAGAGCACGTGGAACATCTCAGAATTGTGCTAGGAGAACTCAGGAAACACCAATTGTATGCCAAGTTCAGCAAGTGCGAATTTTGGCTAAGACAAGTAGGCTTTCTAGGCCACGTACTGACCCAAGACGGTATCGCAGTGGACCCAGAGAAAGTCAGGGCCGTACTTGGCTGGAAGTCACCAGCCAGCGTAACGGACATACGGAGTTTCTTGGGAATGGCAGGATATTACCGCAGATTTATTGAAGGATTCTCCACCATAGCCAAGCCAATGACGCAGTTACTTAAGAAAGACAAGAGGTTTGAATGGACAGAAGCCTGCGAGAAAAGTTTCCAAGAGCTAAAACGGAAATTAACGACAGCACCGGTATTAATTGTGCCAGACATACACAAGAATTTTGAAGTGTATTGTGATGCGTCCAGAAAGGGTCTCGGATGCGTGTTGATGCAAGAAGGCAAGGTTGTCGCATACGCTTCAAGGCAACTTCGCAAGCATGAGGAAAATTATCCCACTCATGACCTAGAAATGGCAGCTGTCATTCATGCACTCAAGGAATGGAGGCATTTCTTACTTGGAAATCGATGTGAAATATATACGGACCATAAAAGTCTCAAATATATTTTCACGCAGCCAGAACTAAACTTACGGCAACGACGCTGGTTGGAATTGGTAAAGGATTATGATGTTGGTATCCACTACCATCCAGGAAAAGCAAATGTAGTGGCCGATGCTCTTAGTCGGAACCCCAGCTCCGACTGAAACAGTCTGCAAAGCTTGAGACCCGAACTCCAACAAGAATTTGCCAAACTCAACTTGCAAATGGTCGCAGAAGGCGCCATAACAAACTTGGAAATACAACCCGACCTTGTGGATAGAATTAAAGAAGCTCAGCCTGGTCACCCCAGCATCGAAGGCATCAAAAGGAAGGTGAGAATGGGCAAGGCCTCGGAGTTCGTCATAGACAATGGAGGAATATTATGGTACGGAGACAGACTTTGCGTGCCAAACATAGAAGACCTCAAACAGCAAATTCTAGTTGAAGCCCACACCGCCCCATAGTCGATCCACCCTGGAGGAACCAAAATGTATAAGGATATTCAGGAAATATTTTGGTGGCACAGTATGAAGAGGGACATAGCCACTTTCGTTGCATGTTGCGACTCTTGTCAACGCATAAAAGCTGAGCATCAGAGACCAGCCGGACTACTGCAACCGAACAAAATACCTGAGTGGAAATGGGATGAAATCGGGATGGATTTCATTGTCGGACTACCTCGGTCGCGACACGGGAATGATGCCATATGGGTCATCACCAACAGGATAACCAAGGTGGCACAGTTCATTCCAGTGAAGAGAACCCACACCACTCAGAGGCTTGCCAGGATTTATCTCTCCTGCATAGTTTGTCTACACGGAGTCCCGAAGACTATAATATCCGACAGAGGCACCCAGTTCGTCTCGAGGTTCTGGGATCATCTACAACAGGCTCTGGGAACTCAACTGGCCTTCAGTACAGCATACCACCCCCAGACTGATGGACAAACGGAACGAGTAAACCAAGTTTTAGAGGACATGCTGAGAGCATGTGTCCTCACCTATGGAACCAGTTAGGAAGAAAGCCTGCCATATGTCGAGTTCGCGTACAACAACAGTTACCAGGCCAGCCTGCAAATAGCACCATTTGAAGCTTTATACGGACGGAGATGTCGTACCCCACTAAATTGGTCAGAGACCGGAGACAGCCGCATTTTCGGCCCAGACATGCTCAAAGAAGCCGAGGAAAAGGTCAAGCTAATCAGAGACCGACTCAAGACCGCTCAAAGTCGACAGAAGAGTTATTACGATCAGAAACATCGTGGGGTCAGTTTTGAACCCGGTGAGTTCGTGTACCTACGAGTATTCCCTATGAGGGGATTGCAACGATTCAAGATTAAAGGAAAGCTAGCACCAAGATTCATCGGACCATTCTGTATAGTGGCACGAAGAGGCACTGTAGCCTACCAGCTAGACTTACCCGAGGAATTATCCGATGTCCACGACGTATTCCACGTCTTGCAATTAAGGAAGTGCGTAAGCAACCCAGAGAAACAAGTACCCCATGAGGACATAGACGTACAACCCGACCTCACCTATCGGGAACATCCGGTAAAAATATTAGAGGAGTCTGAAAGGAGGACCCGACAGAAAACCATCAAGTTTTTCAAAGTTCAGTGGAGCAATCACACCAAAAGTGAAGCAACTTGGGAAAGAGAGGATTTTCTTCGGGCAGAGCATCCACAGTTATTTAAGGATCAGCTGAAATCTCGGGGATGAGATTTTTCCTAAGGGGGTAGGTGTTGTGACACTCCAAAAATTTTCTTGTGGTTTTCAGCAAAAGCTTTGTTGGTTTTGAAAAGGGGCATTTAAAATTCTTCCAGAAAACCCCTCTCTCAAAAGCTTTCACCCTTGGCAAGGATTTTATTTTTCAACTCTGGTGTTTGAATTATGAAAACTTCTCTTCTAATTCTTTCCCTCTCAAATGTATTTTTGATTTTGATTATTTTCATTTAAAAAGAAAACCCTAGAAGTTTTGGGGCTTCTCTCATTTTGGAACCACCATGATTTTATTTTGCCTCTTGTGGAAAGACCTCCCAAAACCCCTCCCTCCATCGAACAACCAAAGTTCTCTGTTCCAACAAATCTAAGCCATTTTTGAATTTTATTTCATTTATTTTATCTCCCAAAACAATTCTGTCTTTTATTATGAGCCAAAGTAATTTTCAAAGCAAGTACCTCATTTCCTTTGAGTCTTGATCTCAAACCAACTCCTCTGGATTGTCCTTAGCATCCACAACCCAGAACCATCTTGATCCACTCCTCCTCTTTTCAAAATTTTCAAATTTCAGCCTCTGCAAGTTTGGACCAGATTTGCCAAATTTGGTGAAATTCATATCTCCTCTTCTCCAAAAATTCTACCAAAATTCAGGCAGCCTCCTGGTGCAATGAGAGGCCACCCCACCAAGTTTCAGCTCAAGGAGAGCTCCCTACATACCAAAATCATTATGTCCAACACTTGGCCGGCACTGTTTCCCTGCGTTTTCAGAAAAGTTCAGAGATTCAGAGTTCAGTGTCGTTTTTCCTTCGTCAGAGTTCAGTCACGCGTCGACAGTGCGCCTGGCGCGTTACACGCAGCCCCTCCTCCCTGTCCAGAGCGTCGCACGCACGCTTGGCCGGTTCCTGGCGTCGGTGGCACGCTGGCCCGCCCTCGCCGACGTCTTCTGCGGCGTCGGGACCTCCCGTGGCGGCTGACAGAAGGCACCCTATGGCACAACGCCGTTCGGCACCGCCCAAACCACCTAAGAGCTCCGCGTGGCCGTCTCCCTTGCCAGCGCATGCATGCAGCACCGTCGCCGTGGCCTGGCACGCACAGGGCGCGCTCCCTGCCGCACGGCCGTTCTGTTGAGGACAGGCCGTAACCACCTCCTCCTTGCTGAGTTGGGCACTGGGATGGACTCATTACTCCATCTAGTCGATGCTCAAGCCCCTAAACCCACTGCCCAACCACAGCGCCGCCGTAATCACTCGCCGGACTTATCCCGTTCATGGCAACCGCCTCGGGCCAGATATATATAGCGTCCCCAAGCTCGCCCTTGCTCCCGCACACATCCACCACCTCATTGGCCCCCGCCTAGCAACTGGAAGAGCCTCGAGGGGCCCTTCTTCCTCGACTGCGGCCGCCTCGTTCCGCCTCGGCCTCCACCTCGATTCACTCCGGTGAGGCCGTCCCCGGCGCCCAAATCCCGTCAGCTACCCCCTCTAGCTACCAGAGGTCTAACCCCCTCCTCAATTTGCCCTCCGCAGCACTCTCCGACGAGGCCCACGACCACCCGAACCGCCGTCCGCCGGAGCAGGAGCCGCCGTCGACGTGGTGCTCGCCGGCGACCACCACCACCACCAACCGATGTGGAATGACGCCCTGAACACGGAGGTACCTTCCGATATTTCTACCTCGCTGTGGATCGCCTTCGGCGACCACCGCGGCTCTCGGGCGCCGACGAGCCCCGACTTCCTCGTTTGAAAATTCAAACCTGACGGGCGGGACCCGCCTGTCAGCCCCTCTGATCTTTTTAAACGAAACGTTTTCTGAAAGCGTCTTCTGCCAAAATGCGTTTTCCCTCTGGACCGGCATATTCCCTATCGAAGCGCTTTCTGTTTTTATGAGTTAGCCCCTGAGAACTTTCTGTTTCATTACAAAAAGGTCCCTGGACAAAAACACTAATAACTTTTAAACAGAAGAGTATTTTTGATTGATTCTTTTTCTGTCCTCTTTAAAATTTTGTCTAGTTTTTTATCGGATTTATTTGAAAAATATTTGGAGTAATTTTTGTGCACCTCACGGTATTTATGTTAGCGCGTATGTTTTATTTATACCGTAGATACCGACGGAGGTGACGGAGCCGCGAACTTCACCGAGCTAGGCTCCGACTACTCTGAACGAGGCAAGCATGTTTGAACTTTTGATATGATGAGTGTTTTGGCATGTTTGCATTAAGTAGTTTCATGGCATGTTTATGAGCATACCGATAAATGTCATATTACATGCAAAGTTGAGGCAAGTGAAGTTTCGAAAATCCATAAGTGGATGGATGTGAGTTTGCATGGCCATGTGTTGGCATGAGAATGGGTAAGATGGCAGTGTTGTAGCATGCCAGTCTTATGCCAGACTGCTTGACTTCAGTGTCAACCCGTATCGATCCAGTTCCATCCGTTTTCCTTCCCTGTACTACCACATGTCTTCCGCAAGGAATATGGCGTAGTAAGTTGCAAACCACTTTCCTGGTACACACCAAAAGGAGAGGCCGTGATGACGGTTCCATGGCCCTGGATTAAAGCCAGTCATCCGGTCAGGGGGCATGGGTGTTTCCGGTTGGGACCGAGAGGGGGGGCACCCCTTAGAGCGCGCGTATATAAATTTGATCCCATGCTAATCGAGA
Source organism: Aegilops umbellulata (assembly GCA_032464435.1). NCBI lineage: Eukaryota > Viridiplantae > Streptophyta > Magnoliopsida > Poales > Poaceae > Aegilops > Aegilops umbellulata. The sequence goes on along the minus strand of CP136056.1, from coordinate 325,606,767 downwards.
TTGTGATCTCCCCGTCTCAAAAGTTTTTCTTGGACGATGTCTAGGGTGATTCCTGGCATCGAGAGGTAGGATGGGTGTGTACTAGTTAGCTGTGTTTTCTTCCGAAATACCATAAACGGAACTAGTCCTTCGTGACTACGGAAATCCGATGGCTGTGGGAAATTTTCGTACAAACTCTGCAGAGTCATATGTTCCTTGAATCATCAATTCCATGTCCAAGTTCGGTACTATCTTATCCTGACAAGTGTCAGTTTTGATGACAGAGACTCCGGTGAATCACATGAGTGCTAAGTCCGGTTAACTGTTTATTCCGGTGGATGGACTAACCCGTTTATTATCATGAGTTGATTATTTATTATGAGTATTATTTTCCTTGTGAAGAAAGCCCTTTCTGTGATGTCACTCAGACGTCCGACTGTGGCATTGTTATTTACTTTCGATAAAAGCCCTTTCTGCGCTGTCGCTCAGATGTCTGACTACGGCAGTGCTGTTATTTACTTTCAATATAAGCCCTTTCTGCGATGTCGCTCAGACGTCCGACTGCGGCAGTGCTGTTATTTACTTTCAATATAAGCCCTTTCTTTGATGTCACTCAGACGTCCGACTGTGGCAGTGCTGTTATTTACTTTCAGTATAAGCCCTTTCTGTGATGTCGCCCCGACGTCCGACTGTGGCACGCATACCTTTTATTTTCAGTTTATGCCCTTTACGTGGTGTCGCTTAGACGCCGGACTGTGGCATGATCTTTATTTATTTATTCACCTTTCGAGGCGTCGCTTCAGACACCCGATCGGTTTCCTATTATCTTGTTGGGTTTTCAGGCGGACTACCGCCGATTCCCTTTTTATTTACCTTGTTTACTAAATTGAATGTGCATTGATAGATTAATCATGACGCATTCATGCATGCATTTGTTATATCTTACGTCCGAACTGTCTTGCGAGTACTTTCAATGTACTCACCTGGCTTGTTGATTTGGCCAGATGCTGACGAAGGCGATCTCATGGATGAAGAGTTCGATAGCGAGTCCGACGCCTAGAGGAATCCCAGTCAGTCTCGTGCGCCCCTGGATTTGGTCACTGTATTATATCCGCTTCCGCTACCCGAATAAATTCATCGAGCCTCACCTCGACGCTCGATGAGATGCTAGTTTAAGAGTCATGTCATCCACCCCCCACAGTGTTATTCCACCATCACCTTATTCTCGAGACAGTAGTATACCACCACCTCTTTGTGTTATATCTGCCATTATGTATAATTATTGGCGCGCTTGTAATAATTGGTTGAGCAACCTCAGCTCGACCCTGTAAAATATTTTATGCTACTGGCTTATTGTATCAAGAGATTTGTCTACCAGTAAGGAGGATTTTTCCTCATACTGGACTCAATAGATCAGTTTCTCAATAAATATTTTTATTGGAAAACCGGTCGTGACAATCCAGCATCTATGTTTCCGCTTGTTTTGCTCTCCCACATGATGGCCTCAGTCCCCCTCCCCACGTGGCAGCGGCTACCTTCACTAAAAGGTGTGGTGCCAACGACACATGATTGAGTGCATCTGTAGCTACAAATAGTAGGTAGGGTTTGGCCTCAGTACGCTCCCTTCCACCCCGATGCGGAAGTCTGGATGGTTTCATCTTCACTCCCCCCCAACACAAATGATCCATCCCGCGCGACGAATGTAGAAGTATCATGGTGGTTTGCTACTTCTTGAGCTTGCATTGGTTTTTCCCTTGAAGACGAAAGGGTGCTGCAGCAAAGTAGAGATAAGTATTTCCCTTAGTTAGAGAACCAAGGTATCAATCCCGTAGGAGAAGAATGCACAAATCACCAATACCTGCACAAACAATCAAACACTTGCACCCAACGCGATAAAGGGGTTGTCAATGCCTTCACGGTCACTTGCAAAGGTGAGATCTGATAGAGATAGATAAATAAAACTAAACAAAAGATAAAATATTTTTGAATTTTTGGTTTATAGATCTGAAAGTAAAAGATTGCAAAATAGTAGATCGGAAACTAATATGATGGAAAATAGACCCGGGGGCCATAGGTTTCACTAGAGGCTTCTCTCTTGAAGGCAAATAATATGGTGGGTTAACAAATTACTGTCGAGCAATTGATAGAAAAGCGCAAAGTTATGACAATATCCAACACAATGATTATGAAATATAGGCATCACGTCCTTGTCAAGTAGACCGACTCCTGCCAGCATCTACTACTATTACTCCACACATCGACCGCTATCCAGCATGCATCTAGAGTATTAAGTTCATAAAGAACGGGGTAACGCCTTAAGTAAGATGGCATGATGTAGAGGAATAAACTCAGGCAATATGATGTAAACCCCATCTTTTTATCCTCGATGGCAACAATTCAATACGTGTATCGCTACCCCTACTTTGTCACTCAGTGAAATCACGCAAGATTGAACCCAAAGCTAAGCACCTCTCCCATTGCAAGAAAGACCAATCTAGTTGGCCAAACCAAACCGATAGTTCGAAGAGAAATACAAAGATATCAAATCATGCATATAAGAATTCAGAGAAGATTCAAATAATATTCATAGATAAGCTGATCACAAATCTGCAATTCATCGGGTCTCGACAAATGATACGTCTCCAACGTATCTATAATTTTTTATTGTTCCATGCTATTATATTATCTATTTTGGATGTTTAATGGGATTTGCTAAGCACTTTTATATTATTTTTGGGACTAACCTACTAACCGAAGGCCCAGTGCAAATTGCTGTTTTTTGCCTATTCGAGTGTTTCGCAGAAAAGGAATATCAAACGGAGTCCAAACGGAATGAAACCTTAGAGAGAGTTATTTTTGGAACAAACATGATCCAGAGGACTTGGAGTGGACGTCAAGAAAGAAGCAAGGAGGCCACAAGGCAGGGAGGCGCGCCTGCCCCCTGGGCGCGCCCCCACCCTCGTGGGCCCCTCGCAGCTCCACCAACCTATTTTTCCTCCTATATATACCCATATACCCCGAAAACATCTGGGAGCACCACGAAACCCTATTTCCATCGCCGCAACCTTCTGTACCCATGAGATCCCATCTTGGGGCCTTTTCTGGCACTCGGTCGGAGGGGGAATCGATCACGGAGGGCTTTTACATCAACACCATAGCCTCTCTGATGATGTGTGAGTAGTTTACCACAGATCTTTGGGTTCATAGTTATTAGCTAGATGGCTTCTTCTCTCTCTTTCGATCTCAATACAAAGTTCTCCTCGATCTTCTTGGAGATCTATTCGATGTAATTCTTTTTGCGGTGTGTTTGTCGACATCCGATGAATTTTGGGTTTATGATCAAGATTATCTATGAACAATATTTGCATCTCCTCTAAATTCTTTTATGTATGATTTGTTATCTTTGCAAGTCTCTTCAGATTATCAGTTTGGTTTGTCCTACTAGATTGATCTTTCTTGCAATGGGAGAAGTGCTTAGCTTTGGGTTCAATCGTGTGATGTCCTTTCCCAGTGACAGCAGGGACAGCAAGGCACGTATTGTATTGTTGCCATCGAGGATAAAAATATGGGGTTTATATCATATTGCTTGATTTTATCCCTCTACATCATGTCGTCCTACCTAATGTGTTACTCCGTTCTTATGAACTTAATACTCTAGATGCATGGCGGATAGCGGTCGATGTGTGGAGTAATAGTAGTATATGCAAAATCGTTTCGGTGTACTTGTCGCGGACGTGATGCCTTTATACATGATCATGCCTAGATATTCTCATAATTATGCACTTTTCTATCAATTGCTCGACAGTAATTTGTTCACCCACCGTAATACTTATGCTATCTTGAGAGAAGTCGCTAGTGAAACCTATGGCCCCCGGGTCTATTTTCCATCATATAAGTTTCCAATCTATTTTTACTTTGCAATCTTTACTTTCAGTTTATATCATAAAAATACCAAAAATATTTATCTTATTATCTCTATCAGATCTCACTTTTGTAAGTGGCCGTGAAGGGATTGACAACCCCTTTATCGCGTTGGTTGCAAGGTTCTTATTTGTTTGTGTAGGTACGAGGCGACTTGTGTGTAGTATCCTACTGGATTGATACCTTGGTTCTCAAAAACTGAGGGAAATACTTACTCTACTTTACTGCATCACCCTTTCCTCTTCAAGGGAAAAACCAACGCAAGCTCAGGAGGTAGCAAGAAGGATTTCTGGCGCCGTTGCCGGGGAGATCTACGCCAAGTCAAGTCAAGTCAAGACATACCAAGTACCCATCACAACTCTTATCCCTCGTATTACATTATTTGCCATTTGCCTCTCGTTTTCCTCTCCCCCACTTCACCCTTGCCATTTTATTCGCCGTCTTTTTCCGTTCGTCTCTTTTCGCTTGCCTCTTGTGTGCTTGTGTGTTGGATCATTTGTCACGATGGCTCAAGACAATACTAAATTGTGTGACTTTTCCGATACCTACAATAATGATTTTCTTAGCACTCTGATTGCTCCTCTTACCGATTCTGAATCTTGTGAAATTAATGTTGCTTTGTTGAATCTTGTCATGAAAGATCAATTCTCTGGCCTTCCTAGTGAAGATGCCGCTACCCATCAAAACAACTTTGTCGATTTGTGTGATATGCAAAAGAAGAAAGACATGGATAATGATATTGTTAAATTGAAGCTATTTCCGTTTTCGCTTAGAGATCATGATAAAACTTGGTTTTCGTCTTTGCCTAAAAATAATATTGATTCATGGAATAAATGCAAAGATGCTTTTATCTGTAAGTATTTTCCTCCCACTAAGATCATCTCTCTTAGAAATGATATTATGAATTTTAAGCAACTTGATCATGAGCATGTTGCACAATCTTGGGAGAGGATGAAATTAATGATACGTAATTGCCCTACACATGGTTTGAATTTATAGATGATTATACAAAAAAATTATGCCGGATTGAATTTTGCTTCTAGAAATCTTTTAGATTCGGCCGCGGGAGGCACTTTTATGGAAATCACTTTAGGAGAAGCTACTAAACTTCTAGATAATATTATGGTTAATTATTCTCAGTGGCACACCGAAAGATCTACTAGTAAAAAGGTTCATGGGATAGAAGAGATTAATGTTTTGAGTGGAAAGATGGATGAACTTATGAAATTATTTGCTAATAAGAGTGCTTCTATTGATCCTAATGATATGCCTTTGTCTACTTTTATTGAGAATAATAATGAATGTATGGATGTTAATTTTGTTGGTAGGAATAATTTTAGTAACAATGCTTATAGAGGAAACTTTAATTCTAGGTCGTATCCTAGTAATTCCTCTAATAATTATGGTAATTCCTACAACAACTCTTATGAAAATTTTAATAAGATTCCCTCTGATTTTGAGACTAGTGTTAAAGTATTTATGATTTCTCAAAAGAATTTTAATGCTTTGCTTCAAGAAAAATTGCCTAAGATTGATGAGTTGGCTAGGGACGTGGATAGATTTTCTCTTGATGTTGATTCTTTGAAACTTAGATCTATTCCTCCTAAGCATGATATCAATGAGTCTCTCAAAGCCATGAGAATTTCCATTGATGAGTGCAAAGAAAGAACCGCTAGGATGCGTGCTAAGAAAGATTTCTTTGTAAAAGCGTGTTCTTCTAGTTTTCATGATAATAGGGATGAAGATCTAAAAGTAATTGATGTGTCCCCTATTAAATCTTTGTTTTGCAATATGAATCTTTATAATGATGGGACTGGAGATGAGTCAACTTTAGTTAAAAGGCGTCCCAATGATTCGGAGTTTTTAGATCTTGATGCAAAAATTGGTAAAAGTGGGATTGAAGAGGTCAAAACTTTACATAGCAATGAACCCACTATTTTTGATTTCAAGGAATTTAATTATGATAATTGTTATTTAATAGATTGTATTTCCTTGTTGCAATCCGTGTTAAATTCTCCTCATGCTTATAGTCAAAATAAAGCTTTTACTAAACATATCGTTGATGCTTTAATACAATCTTATGAAGAAAAGCTTGAATTGGAAGTTTCTATCCCTAGAAAACTTTATGATGAGTGGGAACCTACTACTAAAATTAAAATTAAAGATCATGATTTCTATGCTTTGTGTGATTTAGGTGCTAGCGTTTCCACGATTCCATAAACTTTGTGTGATGTGTTAGTTTTCCGTGAATTTGATGATTGTTCTTTAAACTTGCAATTTGCGGATTCCACCATTAAGAAACCTATAGGAAGAATTAATGATGTTCTTATTGTTGCAAATAGGAATTATGTGCCCGTAGATTTCATTGTTCTTGATATAGATTGCAATCCTTCATGTCCTATTATTCTTGGTAGACCTTTCCTTAGAACGATCGGTGCAATTATTGATATGAAAGAAGGAAATATTAGATTCCAATTTCCGTTAAGGAAAGGCATGGAACACTTTCCTAGAAAGAAAATTAAATTACCTTATTAATCTATGATGAGAGCCACTTATGGATTGCATACCAAAGATGACAATACCTAGATCAATTCTTGCCTTTATGCCTAGCTAGGGGCGTTAAACGATAGCGCTTGTTGGGAGGGAACCCAATTTTATTTTTGTTTCTTGCTTTTTGGTTCTGTTTAGTAATAAATAATTCATCTAGCTTCTGTTTAGATGTGGTTTTATGTTTTAATTATTGTTTGTGCCAAGTAGAACCTTCGGGAAGACTTGGGTGAAATCTTTATGATCTTGCTGTAAAAAACAGAAACTTTAGTGCTCACGAGATTAGCTACAACTTTTTACTGGAGAGTGCTATTTAGTTTATTATTTTTTCAGATGATTAATAGACAAATTAATCACGTCCAGCAATTTATTTTAGATTTTTTGTAGTTACATAAGTATATGTTTGATACAGATTACTACAGACTGTTCTGTTTTTGACAGATTCTATTTTTCGTGTGTTGTTTGCTTATTTTGATGAATCTATGGCTAGTATTGGAGGGTACGCACCATAGAGAAGTTGGAATACAGTAGGTTTAACACCAATATAAATAAATAATGAGTTCATTACAGTACCTTATGATGGTGATTTTCTTTCTTATACTAACGGAGCTCATGAGATTTTCTATTGAGTTTTGTGATGTGAAGTTTTCAAGTTTTGGGTAAAGATTTGATGGATTATGGAATAAGGAGTGGCAAGAGCCTAAGCTTGGGTATGACCAAGTCACCCCAAGGTAAAATTCAAGGACAACCAAAAGCCTAAGCTTGGGGATGCCCCGGAAGGCATCCCCTCTTTTGTCTTCGTCTATCGGTAACTTTACTTGAGGCTATATTTTTATTCACCACATGATATGTGTTTTGCTTCGAGTGTCTTGTATGATTTGAGTCTTTGTTTTTAGTTTACCACAATAATCCTTGCTGTAAAAACCTTTTGGGAGAGACACACATGAATCGGAATTTATTAGAATACTCTATGTGCTTCACTTATATCTTTTGAGCTAGATAATTTTGCTCTAGTGCTTCAGTTATACCTTTTTAGAGCACGGTGGTGGTTTTATTTTATAGAAATTATTGATCTCTCATGCTTCACTTATATTATTTTGAGATTCTTTTAGAACAGCTTGGTAGTTTGCTTTGGCTATAAAATTAGTCCTAATATGATGAACATCCAAGATGGGTATAATACAAACTATCATATAAAGTGCATTGAATATTATGAGAAGTTTGATACTTGAAAATTGTTTTGAGATATGAAGATGGTGATATTAGAGTCATGCTAGTTGAGTAGTTGTAAATTTAAGAAATACTTGTTCTAAAGTTTGTGATTCCCGTAGCATGCACATATGGTGAACCGTTATGTGATGAAGTCAGAGCATGATTTATTTATTGATTGTCTTCCTTATGAGTGGCAGTCAGGGACGAGCGATGGTCTTTTCCTACCAATCTATCCCCCTAGGAGCATGCGTGTAGTACTTCGTTTCGATAACTAATATAGTTTTTGCAATAAGTATGTGAGTTCTTTATGACTAATGTTGAGTCCATGCATTATACGCACTCTCACCCTTCCACCATTGCTAGCCTCTCTAATACCGCGCACCTTTCGCCGGTATCATACACCCACCATATACCTTCCGCAAAACAGCCACCATACCTACCTATTATGGCATTTCCATAGACATTTCGAGATATATTTCCATGCAACTTACCACCGTTCCATACGCTTCATCATTGTCATATTGCTTTGCATGATCATGTAGTTGACATCGTATTTGTGGCAAAGCCACCTTTATAATTCTTTCATACATGTCACTCTTGATTCATTGCATATCCCAGTACATCGCCGGAGGCATTCACATAGAGTCATATTTTGTTCTAAGTATTGAGTTGTAATTTTTGAGTTGTAAGTAAATAAAAGTGTGATGATCATAATTATTAGAGCATTGTCCCAAGTGAGGAAAGGATGATCGAGACTCTAGACGAAAAGAAAAAAGAAAGAAACAAAAAAGAGGCCATAAAAAAGAGAAAAAGGCCCAGAAAAAGAGAAAAAGAGAGAAGGGATAATGTTACTATCCCTTTTCCACACTTGTGCTTCAAAGTAGCACCATGATCTTCATGACAGAGAGTCTCCTATGTTGTCACTTTCATATACAAATGGTAGTCTTTTATTATAAAACTTAGCTTGTATATTCCAATGATGGGCTTCCTCAAAATGCCCTAGGTCTTCGTGAGCAAGCGAGTTGGATGCACACCCACTAGTTTCTTTTGTTGAGCTTTCATACACTTATAGCTCTAGTGCATCCGTTGCATGGAAATCCCTACTCACTCACATTAATATCTATTGATGGACATCTCCATAGCCCGTTGATATGCCTAGTTGATGTGAGACTATCTTCTCCTTTTTGTCTTCTCCACAACCACCATTCTATTCCACATATAGTGCTATATCCATGGCTCACGCTCATGTATTGCTGAAGATTGAAAAAGTTTGAGAACATCAAAAGTATGAAACAATTGCTTGGCTTGTCATCGGGGTTGTGCATGATTAAATACCTTGTGTGATGTAGATAGAGCATAGCCAGACTATATGATTTTGTAGGGATAACTTTCTTTGGCCATGATATTTTGAGAAGACATGATTGCTTTGTTAGTATGCTTGAAGTATTATTGTTTTTATGTCAATATTAAACTTTAATCTTGAATCTTTCGGATATGAACATTCATGCCACAATAAAGGAAATTACATTGAGAAATATGCTAGGTAGCATTCCACATCAAAAATTCTGTTTTTATCATTTACCTACTCGAGGACGAGCAGGAATTAAGCTTGGGGATGCTTGATACATATCCAATGTATCCATAATTTTTTATTGTTCCATGCTATTATATTACCTGTTTTGGATGTTTAATGGGCTTTACTAAGCACTTTTATATTATTTTTGGGACTAACCTACTAACCGAAGGCACAGTGCAAATTGTTGTTTTTTTGCCTATTCCAGTGTTTCGTAGAAAAGGAATATCAAACGGAGTCCAAACGGAGTGAAACCTTCGGGAGAGTTATTTTTGGAACAAACGTGATCCAGAGGACTTGGAGTGGACGTCAAGAAAGAAGCAACGAGGCCACGAGGCAGGGAGGCGTGCCCCCACCCTCGTGGGCCCCTCGCAGCTCCACCGACCTACTTCTTCCTCCTATATATACCCATATACCCTGAAAACATCCGGGAGCACCATGAAACCCTATTTCCACCGCCGCAACCTTCTGTACCCGTGAGACGCCATCTTGGGGCCTTTTCCGGCGCTCTGTCGGAGGGGGAATCGATCACGAAGGGCTTCTACATCAACACCATAGCCTCTCCGATGATGTGTGAGTAGTTTACCACAGACCTTTGGGTCCATAGTTATTAGCTAGATGGCTTCTTCTCTCTCTTTCGATCTCAATACAAAGTTCTCCTCGATCTTCTTGGAGATCTATTCGATGTAATTCTTTTTGCGGTGTGTTTGTCGAGATCCGATGAATTGTGGGTTTATGATCAAGATTATCTATGAACAATATTTGAATCTCCTCTGAATTCTTTTATTTATGATTTGTTATCTTTGCAACTCTCTTCGAATTATCAGTTTGGTTTGGCCTACTAGATTGATCTTTCTTGCAACGGGAGAAGTGCTTAGCTTTGGGTTCAATCTTGCGATGTCATTTCCTAGTGACAGCAGGGGCAGCAAGGCACACATTGTATTGTTGCCATCGAGGATAAAAAGATGAGGTTTATATCATATTGCTTGAGTTTATCCCTCTACATCATGTCATCTTACCTAATGTGTTACTCCGTTCTTATGAACTTAATACTCTAGATGCATGCTGGATAGCGATCGATGTGTGGAGTAATAGTAGTGGATGCAGAATTGTTTCGGTCTACTTGTCGTGGACGTGATGCCTATATACATGATCATGCCTAGATATTCTCATAATATGCACGTTTCTATCAATTGCTCGACAGTAATTTGTTCACTCACCGTAATACTTATGCTATCTTGAGAGAAGCCACTAGTGAAACCAATGGCCCCAGGGTCTATTTTCCATCATATAAGTTTCCAATCTATTTTTACTTTGCAATCTTTACTTTCAATTTATATCATAAAAATACCAAAAATATTTATCTTATTATCTCTATCAGATCTCACTTTTGCAAGTGGTCGTGAAGGGATTGACAACCCCTTTAGCGTGTTGGTTGCAAGGTTCTTATTTGTTTGTGTAGGTATGAGGCGACTTGTGTGTAGTCTCCTACTGGATTGATACCTTGGTTTTGAAAAACTGAGGGAAATACTTACGCTACTTTGCTGCATCACTATGTCCTCTTCAAGGGAAAACCAACGCAAGCTCAAGAGGTAGCAACAAACACACCGCAAAAGAAGATTACATCAGATAGATCTCCCAGAACATCGAGCAAAACATGGTATTGAGAATCAAAGAGAGAAAAGAAGCCATCTAGCTACTAGATTTGGACCCGTAGGTCTGAGGTAAACTACTCATGCTTCATCGAAAGGGCAATATAGTTGATGTAGATGCCCTCCATGATCGAATCCCCTTCCCGCAGGATGCCGAAAAGGCCCCAAGATGGGATCTCATGGGAACAGAAGGTTGCGGCGGTGGTGAAGTGTTTTCGTGGATGCTTCTGGTGGTTTGGGAATATATATGAATAAATAGGAGGCATAACTAGGTCAGGGGAGTCACGTGGGGCCCACAAGGTAGGGGTGCGCCCTCCACCCTTGTGGCCGCCTCATGGCTCTTATGACTTGAACTTCAAGTCTCCTGGGTGTCTTCTGGTCCAAGAAAAATCATCGTTAAGTTTTATTCCGTCTGGACTCCGTTTGGTATTCATTTTCTGCGAAGCTCAAAAACACGGAAAAACAAAAACTGGCACTAGGCTCTAGGTTAATAGGTTAGTCCCAAAAATAATATAAAATAGCATATTAATGCATATAAAACATCCAAAACAGATAATATAATAGCATGGAACAATAAAAAGTTATAGATATATTGGAGACATATCATGGTTCTGGTGCGTGTCACATGATCTCATTGCATTCACGACGTTTGGGCGCCACGTGGATTGTGGCTGTCAGAGGTACAGGGGCAGGCAAGGAAGGAGATATGTGCAAGGAGGAGGCCATAAAATGAGAATAGATGACCTTTGGGGGGGGGGGGGGTTCATGCATAAAATTACCACATGACAGTAGTCAACTTGCCACTCGTGCAACTCAAAGTTGATTTAGCACAGATAGGACTGTGGGTGACACACTTAGAAAACTTTTAGGGCCCATATATGTATTTTCATAGTATTAGGACTAACTTTTTCCAAAAAGGGGACTACCCCAGCATCACACAATACACACGGCCATATTATTAAACATGGAATAAGTTCCACTCACGAGTGATCCAAAGTAAAACATATAAACAAGAAAACATGATAACAAGTGATTGTACCCGAGATTAAATAGCTCATCCACCTAATCTATGAGTGGGCTCGCCAGCCAAATTGGTTGAACAAACCCTGCACAACCATTTCCAGCCTGCTACATGAAGGAAATATGCCCTAGAGGCAATAATAAAGTAGTTATTTTATATTTGCTTATTCATGATAAAGGTTTATTATTCATGCTAGAATTGTATCGATCGGAAACTTAAATACATGTGTGAATACATAAACAAATATTGTGTCCCTAGTAAGCCTCTACTAGACTAGCTCGTTGATCAAAGATGGTTATGGTTTCCTAACCATAGACATGCGTTGTCATTTGATAACGGGATCACATCATTAGGAGAATGATGTGATGGACTAGACCCACCCGTTAGCTTAGCATATTGATCATTCAGTTTTATTGCTATAGCTTTCTTCATGTCAAATACATATTCCTTCGACTATGAGATTATGCAACTCCCATATACCGAAGGAATACATTGTGTGCTATCAAACGTCACAACGTAACCGGGTGATCATAAAGATGCTCTATAGGTATCTCCGAAGGTGTTTGTTGAGTTGGCATAGATCGAGATTATGATTTGTCACTCCGAGTATCGGAGAGGTATCTCTGGGCCCTCTCGGTAATACACATCATAAGCTTGAAAGCAAATGACTAATGAGTTCGTTACAAGGTGATGTATTATAGAACGAGTAAAGAGACTTGCTGGTAACGAGATTGAACTAGGTATAAAGATACCTATGATCGAATCTCGGACAAGTAACATACCGATGGACAAAGGGAATTACGTATCTTGTCATAACGGTTCGACAAATCAAGATCTTCGTAGAATATGTAGGAACCAATATGGGTATCCAGACTCCGCTACTGGTTATTGACTAGAGAGGTGTCTCGGTCATGTCTACATAGTTCTCGAACCCGTAGGGTCCGCACGCTTAATGTTCGTTGACGATATAGTATTATATGAGTTATGTGATTTGGTGACCGAATATTGTTCGGAGTCCTGGATGACATCACGGACATGACGAGGAGTCTCGAAATGGTCGAGAGGTAAAGATTTTTTTGTAGGACTATAGTATTTGTACACCGCAAGTGTTTCGGGGGGTACCGGGTACTTATCGGGTCACAGGAAAGGAGTTTCAGGCACCCCCGGCAAAGATATGGGCCTTGTGGGCCAAGAGAGGAAATGCACCAGCCACAAGGGGCTTGTGCTTCCCCCATAGCAGGCCAGCCTAAGGAGGAGAAGGAAAGGGGGAAGGGAAAGGAAAGTGTGGATTAGGATTCCCACTTCCTTCCCTCTCCCCCCTCTTTCCTTCCCCATTGGGAATATATGGCAGGGGGCGTGGCTAGGGCAGGAGCCCTAGGGCCGGCCATCCACGTATGTGGTGCGCCAGGATACCTCCCCTCCCCCTCCCACCTATATATATGTGGGAGGGGGGGTGCCTAGCACACCCCAGACAATTTCCTAGCCGTGTGCGGCACCCCCCCTCCATCATTGACACTCCCGGTCATATTTTCGTAGTGCTTAGGCGAAACCCTGCGGAGATCACTTCACCATCACCGTCACCATGCCATCGTGCTGACGGAATTCATCTACTACCTCGACATCTTGCTAGATCAAGAAGGCGAGGGATGTCACCGAGCTGAACGTGTGCTAAACGCGGTGGTGTCGTACGTTCAGTGCTAGATCGGTTGGATCGCGAAGAAAGTTCAACTAGATCAACCGCGTTGTGAAACGCTTCCGCTTATGGTCTATGAGGGTACGTAGACACACACTCCCCTCTCGTTGCTACGCATCTCCTTGATAGATCTTGCGTGTGCATAGAATTTTTTGTTTTCCATGCAACGTTTCCCAATAGTGGCACCCGAGCCAGGTCTATGCGTAGATGATATGCACGAGTAGAACACAAAGAGTTGTGGGTAGTGATAGTCATACTGCTTACCACCAACGTCTTATTTTGATTTGGCGGTATTGTGGGATGAAGAGGCCCGGACCAACCTTACATGTCCACGCACATGAGACTGGTTCCACCGACAAACATGCAACTAGTTTTGCATAAAGGTGGCTGGCGGGTGTCTGTTTCTCCTACTTTAGTTTTATCGAATTTGACTACGACCGATCCTTGAAGAAGGTTAAAACAACAAACTTGATGAAACACCGTTGTGGTTTTTGTGTAGGTAAGAACGGTTCTTGCTAGAAGCCTGTAGCAGCCACGTAAAACTTGCAACAACAAACTAGAGGACGTCTAACTTGTTTTTGCAGGGCATGTTGTGATGTGATATGGTCAATCCATGATGTAATATATGTTATTGTATGAGATGATCATGTTTTGTAAGTTATCGGCAACCGGCAGGATCCTTATGGTTGTCTCTTTATTGTTTGAAATGCAAACGCCATGTAATTGCTTTACTTTATCACTACACATTAGCGAAAGTTGTAGAAGCAATAGTTGGCGAGACGACCATGGCGCATCAATGGAGATCAAGGTGTCGAGCCGGTGACGATGGATATCATGATGATGCTTTGGCGATGGAGATCAAAAGCACAAGATGATGATGGCCATATCATGTCACATATTTTGATTGCATGTGATGTTTATCTTTTATGCATCTTATTTTGCTTAGATCGATGCTAGCATTATAAGATGATCTCTTCACTAAATTTCAAGATAAATGTGTTCGCCCCGAGTATGCACCATTGCCAAAGTCATCGTTTCGAAGCACCACGTGATGATCGGGTGTGATAGACTCTACGTTCACATACAATGGGTGTAAGATAGTTTTGCACATGCAGAATACTTGGGTTAAACTTGACGAGCCTAGCATGTACAGACATGGTCTTGGAACACTGGAGACTGAAAGGTCAAACATGAGTCATATAGTAGATATGATCAACCTAGATATGTCACCATTGATAACTACCCCATCTCACGTGATGATCGGACATGGGTTAGTTGATTTGGATCATGTATCACTTAGATAACTTGAGGGATGTTTATTTAAGTGGGAGTTCATTAGTAAGTTGATTAATTGAACTTAAATTTATCATGAACTTAGCCTTAATAGTTTTTGCATATCTATGTTGTACATCAATAGCTCGCGATATAGCTCCCCTCTATTTTTGATATCTTCCTACAGAAACTAAGTTGAAAGATGATAGTAGCAATAATACGGACTGGGTTTGTGATGTGAGGATTATCCTCATTGCTGCACAGAAGAAATATGTCCTTGATGCACTGCTAGGTGACAGACCTATTGTAGGAGCATATGCAGACGTTATGAACGTTTGGCAATCTTGATATGATAACTACTTAATAGTTTAGTGCACCATGATTTACGGCCTAGAACCAGTGTCGGTGGGAAACGACACCTATGGGATCACAAGAATCCCTACTACGGTTGCGGGGCGCGGGGTCGCGAGAAGAGGGGATCAAACAGATAGCACACGGTTCCTTTATCCAGGTTCGGGCCGCGAGGATGCATAAAACCCTACTCCTGCTTTGGTGGATTGTTTATCTGTGTTCTTGAGCTAGCAATGGGCGTGAAGAGCTCCAAAAAACTGAATCCTCCTCCTGGTCGCCTCGGGCCTCCTTTTGTAGGAAAGGGGTTGCCACAGTGGCACACAGGAGGTGGAAAGGGTACAGTAATGCGAGGTTATCCCTCGCATTACATGACAAGGCGCATTTAATGCGCCTTGCTTAGGTGTCCTTGCTTTATCGGGGACGGGGGAGAGCCATGTCTCGTCCGTCGCCGCTCCCTCTTGCGTCGACACGCGTCCTGGCCAGCGGTGCTTGTGGTGCCATGTAGGCAGGCAGGCAGCTGAGGTGGCGTAGTGGTGGGTCTCCACGAAGATCTGTACGCCGCCACGCAGGTGCCTGCCCAACTGTTTGGGTCGGCAGCTGCATGCGAACGGCGGTGGAGGTGCGACTGGCGCGGGCCTCATGGTGTCCCCACGGGCGTCCTTGGCAAGGGCCTTGCCGGGGCCCCGGCAAGGGTCTTGCCGTGGCGCCCGCTGTCATCCCCGGCAAGGTTCTTGCCGGGGGCCTTGTGGTCCTCCTTGGCTGGGATCCCGCCAAGGATCATCACCTTCTTAAGTGGGTATCTGATCTTGAATGTCTTCAAAAAGATCTGCATGCCACCACGGGGATGTCTCCCGAATCCTTGCCCCATGGGGGCAGTGGACTCAAGGTTGGCTTCGCTCCGTACGTGTGGGGCGATCTGCCACGGCAAGGGTCTTGCCGTGTTAGCTAAAGCTGCCCCCCGGCAAGGATCTTGCCGGGGGGTCTGATCTATCCCCTTTTCTCTTTGTGGTCTTGGTCTTGGCGTCGTTCTGCTTCTCTTCAGCTTCGGCCTTACCTTGGCTTACCTCCCTTGCCGTGCTCGGTGTGGCGGCGCCCGTGGCTCAAACTGCCCGTGCACAGTCATAGGGGTACAAAAAGTGTACCCCCCCTTTTTGTACACCGACAGGAGCCCCCGGGCCTGGGCCACACATAAGCGCAACCGTTGTTGGGCTAGGCCCAAAAACGGTGCGCGGGCAGGCAGGGCGGTTTTTACCACGGTAAGTTTCTTCGCGCGCTACGCTTCCCACGCGTCCCGCGCGTGGCGCGGCGTGGGGAGGCGTGCGTGACGTGGGCGGCATGCGTGGGGCTGAGCTCTGCACGCATGCGTCATGTCGTAGTAAAGGGGGCGGTTCGCGCCTTCCCCATAAATGGAGGAAGGCGTGGAGGCGCGGCCCATTTACTGAACGGGGCCGAGGCGTGGTCTTCAAGGCGCCCACTCCCCACGATCATGGGGTGGGGAGAGGTCGCCTCCCCCGTTGCCTCGGTCCTGCACGCCTACCACGTGGCTCTCATGCGCTTGGGGTGGCGAACGGTGGAGGCTGGAAACCAGGCCGCCGCGGGCTGGGGCAGCGGGTCTGTCCCAATTCTCCGCGCCTTCCGTGTCCTGATTGGTTGAGCGGGGCGGCTGAGCCCCCTCCCCGTTCCTTTATAAAGAGCGGGAGGGGGGGATGGCGCCCCGCATTCTTTCATCTCTTCCTTCCTTCAGCTTCTGCTCCCCCCTTCCATCCGCTATGGAGAGAGTGAATCTTGGTCCTTCAACGGTGGCGGCGAGGGTCGCCGCTCGACAACGCGTCCCTCCTTCTCCCGCACCTGCGGTGGTAGAGCCAGCCGCGAGGGGAAGGGGGAGGGGCAAGGCCGTGGGCGAGGCCGAGGCGCTCGGGGAAGAGGAGGACGGGGGGGCGCGCCGGCCTCGCCTCCGCCAGCGGTTCCTCCTCCCATGGAGGGCCATGTTGGGGATGACCCTTGAGAGTTCTTCGTCAGGCTGCGCCGGCCGCCTCGCCGTCGCCTTCGTCTCCCGACTCCATTCGCGCGGGAGATGGAGCTGGATCCGCCGGAGTCACTATGGCTGCACATGAGGGGCTGCGGGATCAGCGGCACACGGGTTCGTGTCGATTTCCCAGCCCCTCACGTGATGTATCTTCGTCGAGGATGGAAGACGTTCGCTCATATCCACCGCCTGACGGAGGGGCTCACTCTCCATTTCAAGCTGATGGAGGGTGGCCTCCTCTCCGTCAAGGTCTTCGGGCTCTTCGGGACCCGCGCAAGGTGTTGCGTGGAGAGCTCTTCTGATAGCGAAGACTCCTCCTCGGGCGGGAGTAACGAGGAGGACAATGGCAGCGACGACGAGGGTAGCAGGCGGCAGGATGACGGGTCCGACTAGGTGTCGGGCGCCGCTCCGTGCGGCACCAGCGACCCCATCATCCGTGTCGCCGGCTCGCTGAACTTCTCGAGGTCGTCCCCTTGGGCGGCTGGCGTTGGGAGGCTGCGGAAGAGGAAGAGGGCGGGCGGCAAGGCCGTCAACTCGGAGTACGCGGGCACCGACGCCTTCGACGCGTGCTGACGTCCTGCCACCTTGTCTTCGAGCTCTGCTTCCGGCGCCACCATCACCATCCAGCCTTCGGACGGCCACCGAGATGTTCTCTTGGTGTCTTCTGCCACCCGTAGCTCGCCTAGGCGCCTCTTTTGCCCTTTTCGCCTCCTTGACCTGCCTCCTGAGGAGAGGGACAAGAAAGGGATTACGGGCACCTTATCTCTTTTTAGTTTGTAAGCCTTCGGGCCTTAGCTGAATTTAAAACTTGTAATCCCATCATTCATGTTTTTCATTCCCTATGGACTGTACCTGAGTGGAATGTTTTTAATGAAAAAGGGATGCTTGCCGG
This sequence comes from Aegilops umbellulata, assembly GCA_032464435.1. Taxonomy (NCBI): domain Eukaryota; kingdom Viridiplantae; phylum Streptophyta; class Magnoliopsida; order Poales; family Poaceae; genus Aegilops; species Aegilops umbellulata. The sequence continues at coordinate 325,588,628 of CP136056.1, read as the reverse complement.
GTCATTTGTTTGTGGGTAGAACCCACGACAAGGAGTAAATCCTTGATATCTTTAAAATAAACATTTCCTTGCCCGGCAACAGGCTTTGCCGTCTCCGCACTTCACTCGACCTTTCTCACGCCTTTGGCGGAGGCAGGGATGAGGCGGGTTCAGGCTCCTCGTTTCATCCTTTCGCTGCCGCGACTACGATCAAACCTGGCCCCAGGAACGAGTCCTAGGGCCTAGAGTTAGGGGAGCATGGTAGCTTTTAGGAAAAACGAGGTTTCACATACCTCAGTCCATAAGGGAATGCATGATAAGGGATGAAGAACTTATCTGAAGCTGTAGCCCCCGGCAACTTTGGTTTGTCGTGGGTGAATCTATGTTCTTGAAGCCCCCGGTAATACTGGCTTGCCGGGGTCTAGATGCTGGTCTGTCCTCCTTCTCTCTTTCGTCCTTAGGTGATCCGGCAAGGGTATCTGTGAGTCCTGCGAACCAAAGAAGACGAAAGAACGGCAAAGGGACGCACACTCGACCTCTAAGCTACGGGTTAGTCGCCGCTAAGCACTATCAACCCTAACCAAGGACGAGACTCGACCTAGCATGCATGCTATAACTTAGGGCGCCAGCGCTTCATTTATTTATGCTCAGGGTCTGCGCCTGGCTTTGTACAAAGGGTTACATGCATCATCGGGAATGCTTGTACAAAAGGTGGCTTGCCGGGGGGCCCGGCAAGCCGCGCCTCACGGGTAAAACTTGCGAAGATGCTCAATGTTCCAGGAGTTACTCACCGGAACGACATCTTCGGTCTCCAGGCGGACTGCGCCGGGCCTGGTGACTCGTATTACCCGGTAAGGGCCTTCCCACTTTGCCGTCAACTTGTTGGAATTCTTGGTCGATTGAACGCGCCGAAGGACAAGGTCGCCTTCCTCAAGGCTTCGAGCATGAACCTTGCGGCTATGGTAGCGGCGCAAGGCTTGCTGGTAGCGTGCTACTCTCACAGCCACCCGAAGACGATCTTCCTCAAGGAGCATTGCGTCATCTTGCCGCAGTTGCTCTTGCTCAAGCTCATCATAAGCGAGCACTCGAGGTGACCCATGTATGAGTTTAGTGGGGAGAACTGCTTCTGCCCCGTATACTAGGGCAAAGGGTGTCTGGCCAGTGGCTCGATTTGGCGTCGTTCTGATCAACCAAAGAACCGTCGGCAACTCATCGATCCAGCGCCTTCCGCTCTTGTGCAGCCTGTCAAAGGTCTTTGTCCTTAAGCCCTGCAGTACTTCAGCATTTGCCCTCTCAGCTTGACCGTTGCTTCGTGGGTGGGCAACGGAAGCGAAACAGACTTTGCTGCCGAGGTCTTGCGTATATTGCATGAAGGTGCGGCTTGTGAACTGTGTGCCGTTGTCGGTGATGACCCTGTTGGGTACACCAAAACGGCACACTAGCCCCTTGAAGAACTTGACGGCTGACTGAGCTGTGACCTTCCTCACTGCTTCCACCTCCGGCCACTTTGTGAACTTGTCGATTGCAACTTACAAGTACTCAAAGCCCCCGACAGCGCGGGGGAAAGGGCCCAGTATGTCGAGCCCCCAGACCGAGAAGGGCCAGGAGAGAGGAATGGTTTGAAGGGCTTGAGCTGGCTGATGAAGCTTCTTTGAATGGAACTGACACGCTTCACACCTGGTGACTAGTGTCATCGCATCCTGGAGGGCGGTGGGCCAGAAGAAACCTTGCCGGAATGCCTTGCCGGCAAGGGCCCTTGACCCGATGTGGGATCCACATATGCCTCCATGTATCTCCGCCAACAGCTCCAGTCCTTCCTCTCGAGGGATACACTTCAATTTCACATCGTTCGGCCTCTTCCTGTACAGGACGTCATCGATGAACTGGTACATGGTAGAGCAACGGGCTACTTTTTCCGCTTCTTCCTACTCCTCAGGAAGTTCCCCTGTTTGGAGGAATCGGACGGTATGTTGTGCCCACGCTGGAGCCTGGGGCTCGACAGCGAGAACTAAAGGCATTTCCTCCGCTATAGGGGCGGCTGTCTCGACGGCAAGAGCTTGATGCTCTGCCGGAGCTAGCCGTCCCGTGGCGGGCTCAGCGTCCCCGGCAACATCCTTGCCGGCGACTCCGGGGAGCTCGGCGGGAAAGTACTTGCCGGGCCCTGATTTCCTCCTCTTGTTCTGCTCTGTTGATGGATCAACGGATGGCTGAGTTAGCTGAAGCACAAAGGTACCTGGTTCCACAGGTAGCTTGAGGGCAGCGCGTTTTGACAGGTAATCGGCGATATCGTTCTCCGCTCGTGGAACGTATTCAGCCTGTATACCGTCGAAACGCTCTTCCAGCTTTCTAACTTCATCAACGTAGGCCTTCATCAACGGGCTCTGGTAATCCTTGTTGACTTGCTTGACGACAAGCTGCGAGTCGCCCCTGACCATGAGCTTCTTGATTCCGAGGTCCGCCGCGATCCTAAGACCGGCAAGCAGCCCTTCGTATTCTGCCATATTGTTTGTTGACACCTCCCTGGGGAAGTGCATCTGGATCACGTACTTGAGGTGCTCTCCGGTGGGGGCGAACAAGCAGTACGCTAGCCCCGACACCTTGTAGGGAGAAAGCTCCATCAAAGTACATGATCCAATTGCAACTTGCCTCCTTGCCGGGGAGAGCAGTCCCTTGGGCTTCTTCGTCAGGTGTTGCGGTCCACTCTGCAATGAACTCCGCCAGGACTCGGCTCTGGATCGTCGAAGTACTTTCAAACTTGAGGCCAAAGCTGGACAACTCCAGTGCCCATTCCACAGTCCTGCCCGTTGCATTTGGATTGTGCAATATCTGTTGCAGAGGGAGGCGAGTGACGACAGTGATCTCGTGTGCCTGGAAGTAGTGACGCAGCTTCCTCGAGGCCATAAGAAGGCCGAAGAGCAATTTTTGCACGCCGGAGTACCTTGATCTAGCCCCCTGCAGGAGGGAGCTAACAAAGTAGACCGGGTGCTGCATCATTTTCTTCTTCGGCGACACTTCAACTGGCTGTGTCGTCTCCGCATTGGTGGTGTCGGGCTCTGTCGCTGCCATCACCTCGTCGTCAACCTCTCTCTGGGCCACTAGTGCGGCGCTGACCACCTGGTTCGTTGCCGCCAGGTATAGCAGCAACGGCTCCTGTGGCCTAGGCACAACTAGTATTGGCGCGGAGGAGTGGTACTTCTTCAAATCTTGCAATGCTGCCTCGGCTGGCGTCCACTCCATCGGGCCCGCCTTTTTCAGGATCTTGAAAAAGGAAAGGGCCTGCTCGGCAGACTTGGAAATGAATCTGCCCATAGCGGCAACGCAACCAGCAAGCCGACGCACATCCTTGATTCGCTTGGGTGCCTCAATCTGCTCTACAGCTTTGATCTTGTCCGGATTGGCCTCTATCCCACGCTGTGACACAAAGAACCCGAGAAGCTTGCCGGACGGGACGCCAAAGACGCACTTCTCAGGGTTCAGCTTGAGATTGATCTTGCGCAGGTTTGCAAATGTCTCTAGCAAATCTGGTATGAGGGTTGCCCTGTCCTTGGTTTTGACCACTATGTCGTCCATATAAGCTTCCATATTTCTATGGAGCTGGGGTTCAAAACCAATCTGGACTGACCTCGCAAATGTCGAACCAGCACTCTTCAACCCGAAAGGCATCCGCATGAAACAATATGTACCACATACGGTGATGAATGCTGTTTTCTCTTCGTCTTCTCTCGTCGTGAAGATCTGGTGGTAGCCAGAGTAGACATCGAGGAATGACAACAGATCACACCCAGTTGTGGAGTCAACAATCTGGTCGATGCGCAGCAACGGGAAGGGGTCTTTAGGACAAGCCTTGTTGATATCTGTGTAATCAATACACAGCCTCCACTTCCCATTTGCCTTGCGCACTACGACTGGATTGGCCAACCACGTTGGATGGAGCACTCCTCTTACCAAACCCGCTGCCTCCAGTTTCCGGATCTCTTCTGTGATGAACTCTTGTCGTTCCAAAGCTTGCTTCCTGACCTTCTGCTTGACGGGCCGCGCATGAGGACAGACAGCAAGGTGGTGCTCAATCACCTCCCTGGGAACGCCAGGGATGTCGGAAGCTTGCCATGCAAACACATCGACATTCGCCCGCAGGAAGGTGACGAGCGTGTCTTCCTATTTGTCGCCAAGGGTGGAGCTTATGGTGAAAGCTCCTCCCGCGCCGTCCTCATTGACGGAAACCTTCTTGGTTCCCGGCGGTATGGCCCTGGACTTCTTGTTCCCGCCGGTGGAGCTCTCTGGCACGTCCTTGACGGCAGCGCTACACTCTGAAGAGGTGCGCTTGCCGGAGTGGGTGTCCGAGGTCTCACCGGTCTTCTTCTTCTTCCCTCCCGGGGCCCTAGCGGTAGGAGCAAGTGCCCTAGTGGCGGCAGCTGCTGCAACTGCTTGCTGGTATAGTTGGTCAGTGCAAACCAGCGCATCTTTCTTATCGGAGGGGATGGTGATGATCGTCACAGGTCCTGGCATCTTCAGGGTGTTGTAGGCGTAGTGTGACGCCGCCATGAACTTGGCCAGCGCTGGGCGGCCAAGGATCCCGTTGTAGGGCAAGGGGATCTTGACAACATCAAACATGATCCGCTCCGTCCTGTAGTTCAGGTCGCTTCCAAAAGTCACGGGCAGCGTGACCTTTCCCTTGGGTTGGCTTCTTACCGGGTTGACCCCTTGAAACGTGCTCGTCTCTTCGAGGTCTCCATCAGGAATCTGCAGTTTCTCGATCACGGCAGGCGAGATCAAGTTCAGACCGGCCCCGCCATCTTTGCCACCTTGAGGTTGCGTATTGTTGGTGAAACCAACAATGGCAAGCACCCGACCGCAGTAGTGCGATCAGGGTGATTCTCAGTGTCAAAAATGATAGGTGTGCTAGACCACTTCAGCGGCCTTTAGGCATCAAACGACGGCTCTGCCGCTGTAATCTCTTGCAGCCACTGTTTAAGTCGGCGGTGAGAAGTGTGCAGCGAGGCGCCGCCGTCGACGCACATGGCCTCTGTAGCTTTCTGAAACTCTTGGTCGCCAGACTCGTCGTCCTCTTCGTGATCGTCGTCTTCTGGCTTTCTGTCATGGCCCCGGGCGGGCCTCTCCTATTGTTTATCCTTGCCGCGACGGCCCGCCTGGCCGTCACGCTTCTTGCCGGACCCCTCAGCATCGTCTTGGCCCTTCTCCTTGTCCCGCCTCTCATATTCATCCCTCTGCTTCTCAGCGAGGAGCTCAACCTATCGGCAGTCTTGGAGAGCATGGCCTTTGGTGCGATGGATCTTGCAGTACCGCTTGTCGGAGTTTCCAGACTTCTCGGCAGCCGCCAAGGCCCGGCAGGCGACACATCCGGCAATTTCCTTGCTGGGGTCATCTGCCTTGGTTTTCTTGGTGGAGCCGGTGTCATCAGATCCCTCGACGGCAAGCACGGCTTTTCCTTTGCGCTTCCTGTTGCGGCGTCGGCCTTTCTTCACCGGGGCAGCAGTATCCTCATCTGAGGAGTCGGTTTCCATGCCGGCATCTTCGCCAGGGTACTTACTTCCCTCTTCAGCCCGGGCACATCTGTCAGCAAGAACATAGAGTTCTGCTACATCTTTCACCTTGTTCATCGCCAGCTCTTCGCGCATCTTGCGGTTACGCACGTTCTGATGGAACGCGCTGATGATGGTGGCAGGGTGAACATCAGGGATATTGTACTGTATCCGGCTGAACCTCTGTATGTACTTGCGGAGACTCTTGCCTCCCTTCTGGGGAATGACGTGCAGGTCGCTCGCCTGGCCATGGGCTTGGTGGCCTCCAGTAAAGGCGCCCACGAACTCATGGCACAAATCCGACCAGGAGGAAATGGAGTCTACCGGCAAGTGCATCAACCATGACATGGCGTTGGGTTTAAGAGCCAACGGAAAGTAATTCGCAAGCACCTTATCGTCGCGGGCTCTGGCAGCTTGCATCGCGATGGTGTAAATGCTGAGGAACTCGGGTGGGTGGGTCTTGCCGCTGTAATTTTTGCCCACGTTAGGTTTGAAAGTGCGGTGAGTGGGCCACTGGAACTGTCGCAGCTCACGGGTAAAAGCCGGACAGCCTACCTCGTAAGGTAGGCCTCTAGGGCTCTCTAGTGTCGGGTGGTTCACAGCAGGCCCTGCTCGCCTGTCTGATTGGTGGCGCGCTCCGCGCCGGCGCTCGATAGTGGTTCAAGCATCTTTATGTTATCGTTCCCGAAGGACTTGGCGCTGGTCACAGTGGGTCCGCGGGTCGGACGACGCTATGGAGATTTCGTCGCCCGTGACGTCACGACGAGCTGGCGTCCGCGGCGCCGGGCGAGGAGGGGGCGAGTGCACCGTGGTCGCGGCGCCGCCGACTCTCCTGCCACTGGTGCGTGGGACTCCGTCGGAGCGTCGACCCGGGGGCTCCACCAGACTCGGTTCGTCTTTGTTGGCCACCGCAACAAGGCTTCGGATAGTGGCTCTCCATTCATCGAGTTTCCCCTTAGTGGGAGGGAAATCGAGGAGCAACTGCGCGCGCGCCAGGGCTTCTGCTGGCGTTGGTGGCAGCGAAACCTACACGGATCGCGATGCGCTTTGACTTCTGACCATGTCAGAAGGGGCTCTATCACGACCCCCAGTCGCATGCCATCTTCGCCAGCGCCTCGGCGAGCGGGCAGGTCTTCTACATCCCGGGAGGGGCGCTCGGGGCTCTTCCCGCGGCGACGCCCGGGGTCTTCGGTGTGATTACGCCGTTCGTCGCGCGCCGCTTGAGAGGAGCGCGCCGTCGGCGCCGGCGTGGGAGTCTGGGAAGCCCTCGCGTCGCCGTTGGGCGGAGTGGCAGCGATCTTGGAAGGCCCCGCGCCACCAGCGGAGGGCCTAGCTCCGTCTTTGGAATTGGCAGCATGCAGCCCGTTACCAGGCGCACGAACATCGCCGCCTCCCAAACTCCGGCTGCTGGGACGGTGTTGGTGTTCGCGAACGGCGCCCCGGGTCCTTTCCGCGACCGGTCCGCTACTAGCCTGCGTCGGGACGGGATGTCCAGGTTCCGACGGGCCACCGCCACCGTCGTCTTCTTCTTGGGCGCCATGACGATGAAGGAGCGTCGAACTAACTGCTAAAGCCGATTCTCACAACTACGCTGCCCCTACCTGGCGCGCCAAATATGTCGGTGGGAAACGACACCTATGGGATCACAAGAATCCCTACTACGGTTGCGGGGCGCGGGGTCGCGAGAAGAGCGGATCAAACAGATAGCACACGGTTCCTTTATCCAGGTTTGGGCCGCGAGGATGCGTAAAACCCTACTCCTGCTTTGGTGGATTGTTTATCTGTGTTCTTGAGCTAGCAATGGGCGTGAAGAGCTCCAAAAAACCGAATCCTCCTCCTGGTCGCCTCGAGCCTCCTTTTATAGGAAAGAGGTTGCCACAGTGGCACACAAGAGGTGGAAAGGGTACAGTAATGCGAGGTTATCCCTCGCATTACATGACAAGGCACATTTAATGCGCCTTGCTTAGGTCCTTGCTTCATCGGGGACGGGGGAGAGCCATGTCTCGTCCGTCGCCGCTCCCTCTTGCGTCGACACGCGCCCTGGCCAGCGGTGCTTTTGGTGCCATGTAGGCAGGCAGGCAGCTGAGGTGGCGCAGTTGTGGGTCTCCACGAAGATCTGTACGCCGCCACGCAGGTGCCTGCCCAACTGGTTGGGCCGGCAACTGCATGCGAACGGCGGTGGAGGTGCGACTGGTGCGCGCCTGATGGTGGCCCCACGGGCGCCCTTGGCAAGGGCCTTGCCAGGGCCCCGGCAAGGGTCTTGCCGTGGCGCCCGCTGTCATCCCCGGCAAGGCTCTTGCCGGGGGCCTTGTGGTCCTCCTTGGCTGGGATCCCGCCAAGGATCATCACCTTCTTAAGTGGGTATCTGATCTTGAATGTCTTCACAAAGATCTGCATGCCACCACGGGGATGTCTCTCGAATCCTTGCCCCATGGGGGCAGTGGACTCATGGGTGGCTTCGCTCCGTAGGTGTGGGGCGAGCTGCCACAGCAAGGGTCTTGCCGGGTTAGCTAAAGCTGCCCCCGGCAAGGATCTTGCTGGGGGGGGGGGGTCTGCTCTGTCCCCTTTGCTCTTTGTGGTCTTGGTCTTGGCGTCGTTCTGCTTCTCTTCAGCTTCGACCTTACCTTGGCTTACCTCCCTTGCCGTGCTCGGCGTGGCGGCGCCCGTGGCTCAAACTACTCGTGCACAGTTATAGGGGTACAAAAAGTGTACCCCCCTTTTTTACACCGACAACCAGGACTTCAAAAATGTTTTGAACGCCATAGAACATATGAGATGTTCTAAGAGCTGAAATTGGAATTTCAGACTCATGCCCGTGTCAAGAGGTATGAGACCTCTGACAAGTACTTTGCCTACAAGATGGAGGAGAATAGCTCAGCCAGTGAGCATGTCCTCAGAATGTCTGGGTACTACAATCGCATGAATCAAGTTGGAGTTAATCTTCCAGATAAGAAAGTGATTTAAAGAGTTCTCTAGTCACTATCACCAAGCTACTAGAACTTCATGATGAACTATAATATGCAAGGGATGAAGAAAATGATTCCCGAGCACATCACGATGCTGAAATCGGTGAAAGGTAGAAATAAAGAAAGAGCGTTAAGTGTTGATGGTTAATAAGACCACTAGTTTCAAGAAAAAGGGCAATGGAAAGAAAGAGAACTTCAAGAAGAATGGCAAGCAAGTTTCCACTCACGTGAAGAAGCCCAAAGCTGGACCCAAGCCTGAAACTGAGTGCTTCTACTGCAAAGGGAATGGTCACTGGAAGCGGAACTGCCTGATGTCTACTACGCAACGTTCTTCTTGTAGACGTTGTTGGGCCTCCAAGTGCAGAGGTTTGTAGGACAGTAGCAAATTTCCCCAAGTGGATGACCTAAGGTTTATCAATCCGTGGGAGGCATAGGATGACGATGGTCTCTCTCAAGCAACCCTGCAACCAAATAACAAAGAGTCTCTTGTGTCCCCAACACACCCAATACAATGGTAAATTGTATAGGTGCACTAGTTCGGCGAAGAGATGGTGATACAAGTGAAATATGGATGGTAGATATAGGTTTTTATAATCTGAAAATATAAAAACAGCAAGGTAACAAGCGATAAAAGTGAGCGTAAACGGTATTGCAATGCTAGGAAACAAGGCCTAGGGTTCATACTTTCACTAGTGCAAGTTCTCTCAACAATAATAACATAATTGGATCATATAACTATCCCTCAACATGCAACAAAGAGTCACTCCAAAGTCACTAATAGTGGAGAACAAACGAAGAGATTATTGTAGGGTATGAAACCACCTCAAAGTTATCCTTTCTGATCGATCTATTCAAGAGTCCGTAGTAAAATAACATGAAGTTATTCTTTCTGTTCGATCTGTCATAGAGTTCATACTAGAATAAGACCTTAAGACACAAATCAACCAAAACACTAATGTCACCTAGATACTCCAATGTCACCTCAAGTATCCATGGGTATGATTATATGATATGCATCACACAATCTCAGATTCATCTATTCAAACCAACACAAAGTACTTCAAAGAGTGCCCCAAAGTTTCTACCGGAGAGTCAAGACAAAAACGTGTGCTAACCCCTATGCATAGGTTCATGGGCGGAACCCGCAAGTTGGTCACCAAAACATACATCAAATGAATCAATAGAATACCCCATTGTCACCACGGGTATCCCATGCAAGACATACATCAAGTGTTCTCAAATCCTTAAAGACTCAATCTGATAAGGTAACTTCAAAGGGAAAACTCAATCCATTACAAGAGAGTAGAGGGGGAGAAACATCATAAGATCCAACTATAATAGCAAAGCTCGCGATACAACAATATCGTATCACCTCAAGAACACGAGAGAGAGAGAGAGAGAGAGAGAGAGAGAGATCAAACATAGCTACTGGTACATACCCTCAGCCCCGAGGGTGAACTACTCCCTCCTCGTCATGGAGAGCGCCGGGATGCTGAAGATGGCCACCGGTGAGGGATACCCCCTCTGGCAGGGTGCCGGAACAGGGTCCCGATTGGTTTTTGGTGGCTACAGAGGCTTGCGGTGGCGGAACTCCCGATCTATTATGTTCCCCGAAGGTTTTAGGGTATATGGATATATTTAGGCGAAAGAAGTCGATCAGGGGAGCCACGAGGGGCCCACAAGGGTGGAGGGCGTGCCCCCTGCCTCGTGCCTTCCTCGTTGATCCCCTGACGTGCACTCCAAGTCTCCTGGATTGATTTCTTTCCAGAAAATAAATTCTCCCGAAGGTTTCATTCCGTTTGGACTCCGTTTGGTATTCCTTTTCTTCGAAACACTGAAACAAGGGGAAAAACAGAACTGGCACTGGGCTCTGGGTTAATAGGTTAGTCCCAAAAATAATATAAAAGTGTTTAATAAAGCCCATAAACATCCAAAACAGATAATATAATACCATGAATACTTCATAAATTATAGATACATTGGAGACGTATCAGCATCCCCTAGCTTAATTCCTGCTCGTCCTCGAGTAGGTAAATGATAAAAGAAATAATTTATGAAGTGTGAATGCTAGCAGGTGCACAAGTTTGATCAATGATAATTCCAATCACCTTTTCTAGCATCATTATATATCATAACAGTAGCTCATCTCATAAATCTTCTCATGATCAAGTAACTAGCTATTCACATGTTAAAGTATAGATCATAAACTTTCTTGAAAACTAACAAACCGTGTTATTAGTCATCAAACAATTACAATTCATCTTATTTTCAGGAAGAGTCTATGTCAGAGCTTTGATTTAGCAAACTCCACATACTCAACTATCATTTAGTCTTTCACAATTTCTAACACTCACGCGATATTTATGGGTTCAAAGTTTTAATCAGACACAGAGAAATTTAGAGGCTTATAGATTCACCTCCCAACCTTTTACCTCAAGGGTAATCTCAACAATAATAGTTCATGATGCCTTACATCCAATTGGATATATATATATATATATATATATATATATATATATATATATATATATATATATATATATATATATATATATATATATATATATCAGTATCTTTCCAACGCGAGGTGCTTGTCAAAGGATAAAATGAAAAAAGGAAAGGTGAAGATCACCATGACTCTTGCATAAAAGTAAAAGATAGGCCCTTCCCAGAGGGAAGCAGAGGTTGCCATGCGCTTTTATAGTTGGATGCACAAAATCTTAATGCGAGGGAACGTCACTTTATATTGCCACTTGTGATAGGGACCTTTATTATGCAGTCAGTCGCTTTTATTTCTTCCATATCACAAGATCGTATAAAGCTTATTTTCTCCACACTAAAAGATCATACATATTTAGCGAGAAATTTTTATTGCATGCACCGATGACAACTTACTTGAAGGATCTTACTCAATCCATAGGTAGGTATGGTGGACTCTCATGGCAATACTGGTTTAAGGGATGTTTGGAAGCACAAGTAGTATCTCTACTTGGTGCAAGGAATTTGGCTAGCATGAGGGGGAAAGGCAAGCTCAACGTGTTGGGCGATCCGTGACAATATACTTTATTTCGGATATAAGAAAACATAACCCATTACATTGTCTTCCTTGTCCAACATCAACCTTTTAGCATGTTATATTTTAATGAGTGCTCACAATTACAAAAGATGTCCAAGATAGTATATTTATATGTGAAATCTCTCTTCCTTTAATATTCTTTCATGAATTGTTCAAGTGACCAATACAATGTTTGCTAACCTTCAATAAATTTACCACCTCTACTTCTTATATGTGAAGTCATTGCTCCCTTGGGATAAGCATATGAAACATATATAATTTCAGATTTATGATATTCAAATCATTCAACTATTTACTCATAGGATATAAGTGAAGCACACGAGTAAATGACAAACTACTCCAAAAAGATATAAGTGAAGATCAATGAGTAGTTAAATAATTATTTAGCTATGTGAAGGCTCTCTCTCATTTAAGAATTTCAGGTCTTGGTATTTTATTCATACAGCAAGCAAAACAAAATAAAATGACATGACGCTCCAAGGAAAACACATATCATGTGGTGAATAAAAATATAGCTCCAAGTAAAGTTGCCGATGAACGAAGACGAAAGAGGGGATGCCATCCGGGGCATCCCCAAGCTTAGGCTTTTGGTTGTCCTTGAATATTACCTTGGGGTTCCTTGGGCATCCCCAAGCTTAGGCTCTTGCCACTTCTTATTTTGTAGTCCATCGAATCTTTACCCAAAACTTGAAAACTTCACAACACAAAACTTAACAGAAAATCTCGTGAGGTACTGTAATGAACTCATTCTTTATTTGTATTGGTGTTAAATCTACTGTATTCCAACTTCTATATGGTTTATAGACTATTTTACTCGCCATAGATTCATCAAAATAAGCAAACAACACACGAAAAACAGAATCTGTCAAAAACAGAACAGTTTGTAGTAATCTGTAACTAACGCAAACTTCTGGAACTCAAAAAATTCTGCCAAAATAGGACGACCTAGATGATTTGTTTATTGATCTACTGCAATTTGAATCACTATTTTATCACGTTCTGGTGATTTTAAACAATTGTTTTCGTGAACAGAAAGTTTCTGGAATTTTCAGCAGGATCAAATAACTATCATGCAAGAAGATCCCATAGGTCTTACTTGGCACAAACACTAATTAATACATAAAACCACATCTAACCATAGGCTGATTAAAAAATTTATTACTAAACAGAACCAAAAAGCAATAAACAAAAATAAAATTGGGTTGCCTCTCAACAAGCGCTATCGTTTAACACCCCTAGCTAGGCATGATGATTTTAATGATGCTCGCATAAAAGATAAGAATTGAAACACAAAGAGAGCATCATGAAGAATATGAGTAGCACATTTAAGTCTAACCCACTTCCTATGCATAGGGATTTTGTGACCAAACAACTTATGGGAACAATAATCAACTAGCATAGGAAGGCAAAACAAGCATAACTTCAAGATTTTCAACACATAGTGAGGAAACTTGATATTATTGCACTTCCTACAAGCATATATTCCTCTCTCATAATAATTTTCAGTACCATCATGAATGAATTCAACAATATATCCATCACATAAAGCATTGTTTTCATGATCTACAAGCATAGGAATTTTATTACTCTCCACATAAGCAAAATTCTTCTCATTCGGAATAGTGGGAGTATCATAAGAGACTCGAATACTATAAATTGTTTCCACATTAAAAGAGTCAGGGTAATCATAATCATGAAAATTTTTATAAATATAATCATCACTACTTTTTATAGCATAAGTTTCATCACAATAATCATCATAAGTAGCGACTTTGTTCTCATCATAATCGATTGAAACCTCTTCCAAGGTAGTGGATTCATCACTAAATAAAGTCATAACCTCTCCAAATCCACTTTCATAATTATCAAAATAAGATTCAACATCCTCCAAAATAGTGGGATCATTACTTCCTAAAGGTGACAATCTTCCAAACCCACTTTCATCAATATAATCATCTTAAGTAGGAGGCATGCTATGATAACAAATTTGCATAACAAAACTTGGGAGGCTAATAACATCATATTCATTAAACATAGCATCCCCAAGCTTGGGACAAACATTAACTTCAGCAAATATATTCTCAAACTTGTCATTCTCATCAAACATAGCATCCCCAAGCTTGGGCCTTTTCATATCATAAGCATAATCACTCTCATCATCAATAGTATGGATAGCACCAATAGTATAGCAATTATCATCATCACAATGAGTAATAGGAGCAACATCATTTGGGAGGGATACCTTTCTACCTTTGCTTCTCCGTCTTTTATTTTTCTTCTTCACATCATGTGCGGGTTTATCCCTCTTTTTTGAGCTCCTTATTGATGAGATTGGTTGAATAGAAAGCTCCTCCTCGTTACCTGATTCATCATAAGAAATAATAGGAGGATATTGGGAAGTCTCTTCCCTTTCATTAGTATTCTCTTCATCTTATATTTGTTTTCTTTTCTTTATGTAATTGGCAATATAAGGATTTTCAATGCAATTCACTGCACAATACATATAAATTTCCTCTAGATCAAAATCAAGAAGTTTATAACGTGCAAATTCTGGAAGATAGTTAGTTATACGTTTCATTTATTCATAGCCCATAAGCAAACTAAGTTCATTATGATGTGCAAGGGAAATCAAGTCATCACAATTTTTGGACAAGATTAGATCATGAAACAATTTTCATCGGATAGTTAAATTACCATGTTCATTGCAAAGTTCACGAGTACGGCTAAGAAAATTTAAATTTTCAGCACAAACATCTTGCCTTTCTTGCAACCATTTAGTTTCTAAGTACTTGTGCCTCTTACAAAATCTATCTTCCCTTTTTGGTATGTATTTGCAAACTCTATGCACTCCACAAAAATCGACATGCCTATAAGAGATATTTTCATCAAGACTAGTGCAATCATCATTAGTACCATAGATATTCAAGGAGTTCATATTAACAACATTGCAGTCATGCTCATCATTCAAAGATTTAGTGCCAAACATTTTAATGCATTCTTCTTATAACACTTTGGCACAATTTTCCTTTCCATCATACTCACGCAAGATATTAAAAAGATGAAGCGTATGAGACAAACTCAGTTCCATTTTTTTGTAGTTTTCTTTTATAGACTAAACTAGTGATAATACAAGAAACTAAAAGATTCGATTGCAAGATCTAAAGATATACCTTCAAGCACTCACCTCCCCGGCAACGGCGCCAGAAAAGAGCTTAGTTGACGGGGTGTGAGTGCCGCTTACCTAGCCTTCCCGACAATGGCGCCAGAAAAGGGATTGATGTCTACTACGCAACCTTCTTCTTGTAGACATTGTTGGGCCACCAAGTGCAGAGGTTTGTAGGACAGTAGCAAATTTCCCCAAGTGGATGACCTAAGGTTTATCAATCCGTGGGAGGCGTAGGATGAAGATGGTCTCTCTCAAGCAACCCTGCAACCAAATAACAAAGAGTCTCTTGTGTCCCCAACACACCCAATACAATGGTAAATTGTATAGGTGCACTAGTTCGGGGAAGAGATGGTGATACAAGTGCAATATGGATAGTAGATACAGATTTTTGTAATCTGAAAATATAAATACAGCAAGGTAGCAAGCGATAAAAGTGAGCGTAAACGGTATTGCAATGCTAGGAAACGAGGCCTAGGGTTCATATTTCACTAGTGCAAGTTCTCTCAACAATAATAACATAATTGGATCATATAACTATCCCTCAACATGCAACAAAGAGTCACTCCAAAGTCACTAATAGTGGAGAACAAACCAAGAGATTATTGTAGGGTACGAAATCACCTCAAAGTTATCCTTTCTCATCGATCTATTCAAGAGTCCGTAGTAAAATAACATGAATCTTTCCGTTCGATCTATCATAGAGTTCGTACTATAATAACACCTTAAGACACAAATCAACCAAAACCCTAATGTCACCTAGATACTC
Source organism: Aegilops umbellulata (assembly GCA_032464435.1). Taxonomy (NCBI): domain Eukaryota; kingdom Viridiplantae; phylum Streptophyta; class Magnoliopsida; order Poales; family Poaceae; genus Aegilops; species Aegilops umbellulata. The sequence continues at coordinate 325,573,135 of CP136056.1, read as the reverse complement.
CGATGTCTCCTCAAGTATCCATGGGTATGATTATACGATATGCATTGCACAATCTCAGATTCATCTATTCAAACCAACACAAAGTACTTCAAAGAGTGCCCCAAAGTTTCTACCGAAGAGTCAAGACGAAAACGTGTGCCAACCCCTATGCATAGGTTCATGGGCGGAACCCGCAAGTTGATCACCAAAACATACATAGTCTGAGTCAATAGAATACCCCGTTGTCACCACGGGTATCCCATGCAAGACATACATCAAGTGTTCTCAAATCCTTAAAGACTCAATCCGATAAGGTAACTTCAAAGGGAAAACTCAATCCATTACAAGAGAGTAGAGGGGGAGAAACATCATAAGATCCAACTATAATAGCAAAGCTCGCGATACAACAAGATTGTATCACCTCAAGAACACGAGAGAGAGAGAGAGATCAAACACATAGCTACTGGTACATACCCTCAGCCCCAAGGGTGAACTACTCCCTCCTCGTCATGGAGAGCGTCAGGATGATGAAGATGGCTACCGGTGAGGGATACCCCCTCCGGCAGGGTGCCGGAACAGGGTCCCGATTGGTTTTTGGTGGCTACAGAGGCTTGCGGCGGCGGAACTCCTGATCTATTCTGTTCCCCGAAGGTTTTAGGGTATATGGATATATATAGGCGAAAGAAGTCGGTCAAGGGATCCACGAGGGGCCCACAAGGGTGGAGGGTGCGCCCAGGGGTGGGCGCGCCCCTTGCCTCGTGCCTTCCTCGTTGATCCCCTGACGTGCACTCCAAGTCTCCTGGATTGCTTTCTTTCGAAAAGTAACTTCTCCCGAAGGTTTCATTCAGTTTGGACTCCGTTTGATATTCCTTTTCTTTGAAACACTGAAACAAGGGGAAAAACAGGAACTGGCACTGGGCTCTGGGTTAATAGTTTAGTCCCAAAAATAATATAAAAGTGTTTAATAAAGCCCATAAACATCCAAAACAGATAATATAATAGCATGAATACTTCATAAATTATAGATATGTTGGAGACGTATCACTGCCCCAAATACTTGGCGGATAACAAGGATGGCAAAGTGAACAAAGGTACATTTGATATACATCTTATTGATGTGTACTTTACTAGTGTTCGTAGCAACCACTGGGTATTTGATACGTCTCCAACGTATCTACTTTTCATAACACTTTTCCTCTTGTTTTGGACTCTAATTTGCGTGATTTGAATCAAACTAACCCCGGACTGACGTTGTTTTCAGCAAAACTACCATGGTGTTGTTTTTGTGCAGAAATAAAAGTTCTCGGAACGGAACGAAACTTTGCAAGGATTTTTTATACAATAAAAGGGAATTTCTGGAGACAATAACCACTGGAGGGGGGCACCTGGGTGGGCACAACCCACCAGGGCGAGCCCCCTCTAGGCGCGCACAGGTGGGTTGTCCCCACATGGTGGCCCTGCAAACCCCGAAACCGACGCTACAAAATCACATTATTCCAGAAAAAATCAGGGAGAAAGAATTATCGCGTTCCACAAGACGGAGCCACCGTCACCTCCTATTCTTCATCGGGAGGCAGGATCTGGAGTCCGTTTGGGGCTCCGAAGAGGGGGATCTTCGATCTTCATCATCACCAACCCTTCGCCATCGCTAATTCCATGATGATCCTCGCTAGGAGTGAGTGATTCCTTCGTAGGCTCGCTGGTTGGTGAGGAGTTGGATGAGATTCATCATGTAATCTAGTTAGTTTTGTTAGGCCTTGATCCCTACTATACATTATGTTCTGAGATTGATGTTTCTTTGACTTTGCCATGCTTAATGGTTGTCAGTTTGGGCCTGGGTGCCATGATTTCAGATCTGAACCGTTTATGTTATCACCATTATATCTATGTTCTAGATCCGATCTTGCAAGTTATAGTCACCTATTAAGTGTTATGATCTGGCAACCCCAGAGTGACAATAGTCGGGACCACTCTAGGCGATGACCGTAGCTTGAGGAGTTCATGTATTCACCTTGTGTTAATGCTTTCTTCCGGTTCTCTATTAAAAGGAGGCCTTAATATCCCTTAGTTTCCAATAGGACCCCACTGCCACGGGAGGGTACGACAAAATATGTCATGCAAGTTCTTTCCATAAGCACGTATGACTATTTACGGAATACATGTCTACATTATATTTATGAACTGGAGCTAGTGCCGTATTGCCCTACGTTATGACTGTCTCATGGTGAATATCATCCAACAAATCATCGATCCAATGCCTAGGAATTTATCTTATATTGTTTCTGCTAAGTTACCACTGCTATTGTTACCATTGTACTTGCTACAAAATTACTGCTATCATTGTTATCGTTCCTATTGCTAATGTCACTATTATCAAAACTATCATACTAGTTTGCTACTGATCACTTTGCTGCAGATAGTTAATCTCTAGGTGTGGTTGAATTGACAACTCAGCTGCTAATACTTGAGAATATTCTTTGGATCCCCTTGTGTCGAATCAATAAATTTGGGTTGAATACTCTACCCTCAAAAACTGTTGCGATCCCATATACTTGTGGGTTATCAAGACCTTTTTCCGGCGCCGTTGCCGGGGAGCATAGCTATATTTGTTGAGTCACTTGGGATTAATATCAATTTATCACTATGAAGAATCTGAAGGATGCCAAGACTAAGATTTTTCGCTCTAAGACGAGGGGAGGTAAGGAACTGCCATCTAGCCCTGCTTTAGATTCACCTTCTGTTATAAGTAAACTTGCAAACCACCACATGCCATTAATCCTAATATGTCGCAAGTTATTGATGATGCTACTTCTGCTATGAATGATGCTTATGATGATGCTAGTACCTTGCATGATGATGATGTGCCACTAGGTGAATTTCTTGATGAACAAATTGCTAGAGTAAGATAGCATGATATTGTTGAAACTGATGATGAGCTTGAAACTGAAAATCTTGATACACCTACTAGAACTAGCCCTCCTAGATATGAATTGCCAAAAATCAGAAGGTTATGTTATGGGTGAGGAGGCAAGTAGAGATATTCTTGCTTGTAAGGATAGAGATGACTTAGATAAATTATTAAGCAAGTATAAAGAAAAATCTCTGAATGCTAGAATGAAATGTGATCCTAAGTTTGCTACTTCACCTATCTTTATTGATGATAAGGATTATGAATTCTCTATCGGCCCAGAGTTAATTACTTTGGTTGATTCTGATCCTTTCCATGGTTATGAAACTAAAACTGTTGCGACATATCTTACTAAGTTGAATGACATAGCCACCCTTTTTGCTCATGATGAGAAAATTCGCAATTACTATATCCTCAAATTATTTCCGTTCTCATTAAAGGGTGATGCTAAAGCTTGGTACAATGCTCTATTTAACCTTGCGCAAATTGAAGAAGAGAGTCTCCCACAATCTTGGGGGAGGCTTCTCCAATTGCTTAATGCTTTGCCTGATTATCCTCTTAAGAAAAATTAAATACTTGATATCTTCTATAATGGACTAATCGATGCTTCTAAGGATTTCCTAGATAGTTGTGCTGGTTGTGTTTTCAGGGAACAAACTATTAGGCAAGCTGAAGAATTATTGAATAACATATTGAAAAATTATGATGATTGGACTCTTCCTGAACCACCGCTTAAACCCACTCCAAAGAACAGGGGTATCTTATATCTCAGTCCTGAAGATATGCAAGAGGCAAAGAAATCTATGAAGGAAAAAGGTATTAAAGCTGAGGATGTAAAAAATTTACCTCCTATTGAAGAAATACATGGGCTTAATACACCACCACCACCTAAGGTGGTAGAGGTAAATTCTCTAATGATATTCAATGATAATGACAACCCTCACAATATGCATCCTAGCCAATGCCTTTATGAGTTTGTGAATTACATTAGAAACCAAGATCACTTCAATGCAAATGTTATGAAACAATTGAAGTACAGTTCTAATATTATTGCTTGCTTGAGTGACTTGTTATTTAGAATCTCGAAGGATATTAGAGGTGTGGGAAAGCATGCTTCTATGGTTCAAACTCAGTTAGAACAAGTTGGTAAATCTCAAAGAAAGTTGCTTAATGAAATGAATAATAATATAAATGACTTTGCTGTTAGAGTAGCAACTAGAGGAGGTAAAATGACTCAGGAACCACTCTATCCCGAGGGGCACCCAAAAAGAATTGAACAAGACTCTCAAAGAGCTAACACTGATGCACGTAGTCCTTCTCAAAAGAAAAAGAAGAAGAAAAATGATAGGACTTTACATGCCTCTAGTGAACCTGAAGTAGAAAAACCTCCTGATAACGATAATGAAGTCTCTATCTCTGATGCTGAAACTTCTGATGCTGAAACTCAACCTGGTAGTGAACACTCACCTTCTGATAATGAAAAAGATAATGATGAGGTTCATGAAGACACTCAAACAAATAATAATGAACCAGACAATGATGTTGAGATAGAACCAACAGTTGATCTTGATAACCCACAACTCAAGAATAAAAGAGATGATATAAGAGACTTTGTGGCTAGAAAACACGGTAAAGAAAGAGAACCGTGGGTTCAAAAACCTATGCCCTTTCCACCTAAGTCAACTAAAAAGAAAGATGATGAACAATTTGAACGCTTTGCTGAAATGCTGAGGCCAGTCCTTTTGCGTACTTGCTTGACTGATATCCTTAAAATGTCTCTTTATGCAAAGTACATGAAATACATCATCACCAATAAGAGAAAATAGTGGAAGATAAAATCTCCACCATGCTTGCTAATTATACTTTTAAAGATGGAGTACCTAAAAAACTTGGAGATCCAGGAATACCAACTATACCTTGCTCCATCAAAAGAAATTCTGTGAAAACTGCTTTGTATGATTTGGGAGCTGGTGTTAGTGTTATGCCTTTCTCTTTATATAAAAGACTTGATTTGAATAAACTCACACCTACTGAAATATCTTTGCAAATGGCTGACAAATAAACTGCCATACCTATCGGTATTTGTGAGGATGCACCCATTGTTGTTGCTAATGTTACTATTTTGACTGACTTTGTTATACTTGAGATGCCCGAGGACGACAACATGTCGATTATCCTTGGTAGACCCTTCTTGAATACTGCAGGGGCTGTTATTGATTGTAATAAAAGCAATGTCACTTTTCATATCAATGGTAAAGAGCATACATTGCACTTTCCGAAGAAACAATTCCAAGTGAATGGTATTAATGTTATTCAAAAATCTCCGACAATCACTATTGGAAGTTTTCAACTACCTCTGCCTACTGTCAAAAAGAAAAATGAAATGCTTATTGTTGGGGACATTCATATCCTCGTTGAGGTAACTTAGTGATTTATGAAAGTTCTTCGGTTTCATGCCACTACTTCAGAATGCTGCTAACGCGACACTACGATCAAAGACCCTTTCATGAAACTGTGTGTGATGCATTAATCACAAACGGGGATGTAAAAAATTGTCAAAAAAGGTGCAAAACGTTTGCAATGGAGGATGCATCAAACACGGTTCAGATTTTAGTTGCGTGTGCGATCTAGGGCATACGGTTCAGTCCAATGAACCACTTGCTATGAAGCGGAACAAAAGAAACAGGCAGCCTGAATGAAGGCGTGTGTGATGTACACCATACGGTTCACTTGGATGAATTGTTTGTGATTAGGCAACACAAAAGAAATGGTCAGCCAGATCAAGGTGTGTGCAATGTACAACATACAGTTCACTAGGATGAACTGTTTGTGATTAGGCAACACAAAAGAAACGGTCAGCCAGATCAAGGTGTGTGCGATGTACGACATGCGGTTCACTCGGATGAACTGTTTGCGTCGAGACAAGAAAACAGAAATGGTTCAATATAACAAATACCATAAATATTGCAAGGTTCAAATTCAAAGATTACAACGCCCAAATTCAAACATTGCCTGCTGCATCATTTCTGATAAGGGATCAGCCGCTGACAAGTCATGTATGGGTTTGACACAATAACTTCCAATTGCTTTGCCATATGCTCTTCCAATACGAAGTTTGGTATTTTTGGAGGCACTTCCATTCCGCAGTACTAGCCGCCTCTGATAATCATATGATTGATCTTTCCTAATTAAATGCATGTTCAACCTCAGTACCCTCAGCACCTTTGCTCTGGCAAGAAAGAACATGGCAAGTGTAATCTCCGATGGGGTCCCTTGGTAGGGGTTCAAAGTAATATTTGAGAGATGCAGATCCAGGCATTCGATGTGATTGTCGTTATCAACATCTTCCACCGGGCCTAATATGCACTGCAAAAGAAGAGAACGTGTTAGTGCCTACATGCAGTTTTGAACACTCCTACACGCCCATTTGGTTTGCATGATTTGTAAAATGCACCAACGTGCCATCTTCGATCTGTCATGATTAACATGGGCATTAATTTGATTACAATCTAGAAACATGTAGCCTTCTTCACAAGAGGTTGGATTGGATGAAAAATTCCCTAAGAAAACTAGTACAGATCAATCCGAAGGAGAAATTCTTATCGGTGATTGTAACCATATGAATGAAGCAACCAATATGGGGTGGGGGTGTATGTCCTAAAATCCTCCAAAATTCCTTCAGAAATCATAGTACATAGTCATTGTAAACTTGGGAAAAGGTGCAAAAAATTGAACTCAGGAAAGGAACATCACCTCAATATACAGCTTCTTCAGGCACGGAAAGCATCTCAGGCAACTGAAAACTTGGTCCAGTTTGGGGACGACAGATTCTAGTGCCAAGACCTTCACTGTGCCCAGAGTCTGGGTGAAGCTTCGCTGGATGACAGACGAACATACATCTTCAAAACTAGAAATAATGTTGATATCAAGAAGGAGAGGTGTATAAGGCGACTATTGTACCTGGAAGTTGTAGTATTTGACAGACGAGTAGCCCACTACTTTCAATTTCGGTGCAGAAATGACATTCATTCTTGTTGGACCTTGTTGATCAACTACAAGTAATCTCTCAAGTGAAGGTGTGTCCTGGATGACCATATTGTGGTCCAACTTTTATGATCTCTCATTGCAGCACCAACAACACACATAAATAGTGCGGAGAGTCCTGGAGGTGATGTGCAAGGTACTCGACCAATTCATCGCCTGAAGACGCAGGAACTCGAGTGCAGTACAGTCGCAGAGCAGGCGCTCCATGTCATCCTTTGGGATGCGGACGGCAACGAGCTCGAGGTGCTTCATTCGTGGTAGAAAAAGAGCAGGCGCGTCATTAAGGGGGGGGGAATGGCAGTTCATGAAATTGGCGAGGTGCAGCATGGGCACGAAGCGGAGCGCAGACATTGGCAGGAAGCTCATATTCCCATCATTATAACTTAGCTTCTTGAGTTGATCTATGGCGCGGGATCGGAACCACTCGTCAAGCTTGCCTCGCTCCCTGCCATTGGAACGGAACTTGCCCGCGATAAGGCCTTTGATTGGGCCATGGTGGCTGCTGAGGATCTGGGAGAACGCATCCAAACTTTGGCGATAGCCATGGCAGAGCTTGTGGGCGTGGAGGAGGTCGACAGGGGTGCGGAGCCATAGGGTGCACCACCGCCGGGAAAAGGCGGCTGTCCTCGCCTGATTTCTGATTGAAAGGATGGATATGATGACTATCAACATATCATCGGGGAGGTTGTTGATGAAGTCTAGGCCTGCTGGAGTCGCTTGCAGTTCTTTCTTGACCCGCCTCCGCTTGTTGGCAGCCTCGTTCTCCACCTCGTCGGCGGGGATGGGAACCTCTGTCTCCATATTCACGCTGTGCTCCTGTGCTTCAGCAGCCCCGGTGTCGCCACTCCCTCCGGTGGGGCGCTTCGGCGGCATCCTCGTACACTGACGACTTTGAGGACTCAGAGCAGCGTCGAGGATGCGGGCAGAGAGAGAGAGAATAATTGTGTGTGTCGCAAGGATGGGGGGGTGCGGCCACTCGGCGGCGCCATTAATATAGACCAGTGGGAGCGAGGCGGGCGGCGGTCCAAGCCTGTCTCGCTTCCCGGTGAGAATGACTACTTAATCTCTAGTATGAATGAAATCTATGCTTAATTACTGAATTTTAGTTGCAAAAAATAGATAATGATATTGTTTTTTAGCTGCATATTTTGACAAATCGCAGTGTCTCTTGGCTTAGCGCTGAAGTATGGCTTTAATTTGCATACCGTAATCTGAACCATTTGCGTTGAAGAGATGCACAGATCCTGCGTTGAACAACTTGTATGCTTCCCGGTGAGCCTGCACACCGGACTGCGCTCGCACGCCTCCCGTTCAGTCAAGCAGCTGTCCACACGACACCTCCTATAGCCATTAAAACCAATACATGTGGCGTCACGTGAATGGTTAACCGAACGCACACGGTTTGAATTATACAAACGTTTGAGATATTAAAGTGGCAGCTATTTTTTTCAAATGCCTTTGTTGGCTGTCATTATTCGAGTGCGCCTTCTCTCAAAATGGACACGAACGATACCACAACATGTCGGGTGCCCTTCCATGATCGCATGCCAAGTTTCATGAATTTCACACGAGTTTTGGATTTACTAGAATTTAAAAACCAGACATCTCAATGTTTTGCCGGCAATCAACGGTGCCCTGGTGTTTGAAATTCATTCCCATTTCTTGCATGGGACCTAAGCATGCACCCAAGGACACATATTTGATTTTTCAACCAATTTATATGCACTGGAGCATGCGCATGTAGTTCAAATTTGAATTATGCACATAAATGCATTGAAAACTCAGTTAATGCATAAAATGTCCAAACGAACCCCGAAAAATCACAAAAATTCACACAACACTCCTGTTGTTCTATGTTGACACGAGAAAAAAACTTGAAAGCAATAAGAGGCAATGGATGTCGTTTCGTCCCCAAAGGTGGGACGTTCCCTACCGAAAACCATCATGCTTGTTGTGAGAAGCTCTGGTTTGTGAGAAGCATATACCCAAACCTGCCCCAAATGGGAAAAAATTTGTACCACGGCATGTTGATGCCGCTCCATGATAGCATGCCAAGTTTCATGAATTTCAGACGAGTTTTGGATTTACTAGAATTTAAAAACCAGGCATCTCAATGTTTTGCTGGCAATCAACGGTGCCATGGTGTTTGAAATTCATTCCCATTTCTTGCATGGGACCTAAGCATGCACCCAAGGACACATATTTGATCTTTCAATGAATTTATATGCACTGGAGCATGCGCATGTAGTTCAAATTTGAATTATGCACATAAATGCATTGAAAACTCAGTTAATGCATAAAAATGTCCAAACGAACCCCGAAAAATCACAAAAATTCACACAACACTCCTGTTGTTCTATGTTGACACGAGAAAAAAACTTGAAAGCAATAAGAGGCAATGTATATCGCTTCGTCCCCAAAGGTGGGACGTCCCCTACCGAAAACCATCATGCTTGTTGTGAGAAGCTCCGGTTTGTGAGAAGCATATACCCAAACCTGCCCCAAATGGGACAAAATTTGTACCACGGCATGTTGATGCCGCTCCATGATAGCATGCCAAGTTTCATGGATTTCAGACGAGTTTTGGATTTACTAGAATTTAAAATCCAGGCATCTCAATGTTTTGCTGGCAATCAACGGTGCCACGGTGTATGAAATTCATTCCCATTTCTTGCATGGGACCTAAGCATGCACCCAAGGAAAAAGATTTGATTTTTCAACAAATTTATATGCACTGGAGCATGTGCATGTAGTTCAAATTTGAATTATGCACATAAATGCATTGAAAACTCACTTCATGCATAAAAATGTCCAAACGAACCCTGAATAATTCCAATTCTTTTATGATCACTGCAGATAAAAGGTCTAGTAATTCAAACACCGTCCATGGCCGCTGTGACCCCATTATTTAATTCAAATCAAGACCAAAAATCAAGTAGATCCCACACAATTTATTATAACCAACCGTGTGAGATGCAGCAAAAAATATTTTCGGACCATGTGTGAATAAGGGACCGTGTCTGATGACACTTTGCACACCAGTTTTTGTCTGAAGCGGTCCCAAATTCTCGGCTTCCGTGGAAATATCTACCTCCCCGCCATTCCCCCTTACAAAAAGCCAAATTCCCCCCTCCCCTTTCCGTCTTCCTTTCCAAGTTGAAACCTTCACTCCTTGCTTGCAGCGCCACCGCCTCCTCGTCGGCAACCCTCCTTCATGCTGCTCGGCCTCGCCTATCCAAGCAGGTAATCCACATCCGACCCCCATCCTCCTCCTCCTTCCGCATCCCACATGCCCCAACCGCCGGCACGAGCACGACACCTTCCACCCAAATCACCGACCCCTCCACCAAATAAGCGCTGGCCTAAGCCATGGTGCATGCAGTATAGCCAGGACCTCAAGGAGCATTTGGCAGCGGAGAAGCAAATCGCGGCCGCACGTGTGGATGAGGTCGCGATGGCTGCCATTCATGCCGACCCCCAGATCTTGGATGAGCACCTCATCGTCGAGGCCACCGTTGATACCTCGCGTGCCGACATCGCACGCAGTTGGCTGCTTTAAATAATAGTTTGTGGCATTTTCTCGAGGCCACCGTCGGTGCCTTCGACGAAGACTACGAGATGTTTTCTCAGTGTGAACGTGCTTACCTCATCTCGAGAGCCAGCAGGTTGGTGCCCGGAGCGGCTCAGGCAACTCACCACTACAATGAGGGCACCCATGATGCGGGGGCCTCGCCCTCTTCCATGTCCAAGGAGCCAATCGTCATCGATATCTCCGACAATGAGGAGTACCTTGTCTTATTTGCTCACTATAAGGACCCATGTTCAGTTTGTTAGCTACTACCTTTCCTTAACAAATTCTAGTGAATTGTTCTATCTACTTTCACCATGGAATCTTCTGCTGTAGTGTATATGTTCTATATGTCGTGCAATGTCGTGTTCAATTAACTGCTTGGTTCAATTATGCAAATGTGATGTTCAATTCTTCAGTGTGTAATATTTCCAAGTTGTTAAGCATGCTTGGTTTGGTTAACTGTCTGATCTTCTATTAGGAGTATTTTATATTGTTCAATTGGTGTTTACTTAACTACTTGGCTCATTTGTTGTGGCTTGGCTCACTTGTTGTGGTGTTTAGTTAATTGCTTGGTTCAATTCTGCAATGCGATGTTCAATTGTTGTGGCTGCATTCTGTTATTGTATACCATGTGAGGAATAAATCAAATTTGGCTGTACTAAATAGATGAGAAACAAATACAATTGCTATATTTCCAAGTTGTTAAGCATGCTTGGTTTGGTAAATTGTCTGATCTTCTATTAGGAGTATGTCATATTGTGCAATGTGGTGCTTAGTTAACGTTTGGTTCATTTGTTGTGGTGTTAAGTTAACTGCTTGGTTCAATTCTGCAATGCGATGTTCAATTGATGTGGCTGCATTCTCTTATTGTATACCATGTGAGGAATAAATCGAATTTGGCTGTGCTAAATACATGAGAAATAAATACAATTTCTATATTTGCAAGTTGTTAAGCATGCTTGGTTTGGTTAACTATCTGATCTTCTATTAGGAGTATGTTATATTGTGCAATGTGGTGCTCAGTTAATGTTTGGTTCATTTGTTGTGGTGTTTAGTTAACTGCTTGTTTCAATTCTGCAATGCGATGTTCAATTGTTGTGGCCGCATTCTGTTATTGTATACCATGTGAGGAATAAATCGAATTTGGCTGCACTTAATACATGAGAAACATATACAAGTGCTATATTTCCTAGTTCTTAATCATGCTTGGTTTGGATAAATGGGTTTTCCATGTGGCTTGAATTAATCTGATGAATCTGCAATGTGCTTATTTATCATCAACATATTTTACTGATAGCATGCGAACCCTTACTTAACCTGATGACTAACTACCTTATATGTGTTGCAGGGAAATAATGGGAAGCACTGAGGTTTACAAGATGGTACTAACTATTATACCTTGCCTTTTTGCATTCCTTTGCCCCATTTATAATACAGAGAAGATATTTATGCACATCCTTGTTTTCAGGCTTCACTGATGATTACCTCTCAAATCACCTCTGTGGTCAGGAGGCGAGGAAAGTTTTCATACAAGACCCACGGTTCAATATTGAAGTGTTCCTGAAAGGTCGAAGGATCGACGGTCAATCATCCACAGGCACTGGCCTAAAGTTGCAAAGACCTTCAACATGAATGAAGGCTCAATATTCGCCTTCCGCTTCAGCAGTTTTCTAGATGAGATGCATCTCTCTATGTACCATCTACGATGCTAATTTTGAAAGGTTCTAGATGTTGCATGTGAAACTTGTTGCTGGTGTAGTTGTGTAATGGGGTAGCTGAGTGCTGAAGCTATATCATGTTGTACTCTGATGTATTTCAATTATGAAATCCTGCTTCCTTAATATGGAAATGGAATATATTATGTTCTTAATATGAATGTCAGTTAGATTAGTAAATGGATTATTAATAATAGGGAAATTAGCCCGGTAATTGGCCAATTAGCTTCCTAATTGGGTTTTCCTATTGCAAACGGTTAATGAGAAACCACCATGGGCGATGACCTCAGGCAATGCACTCAGTTTATAGGAATAAACTGTGTTGGATCAATGAACAATCACACACGACATTCTCTTCAAAACTGTTTGCGTTACGCCACCTTGCGCAAACATTTTCCTAGTGACTGTGTGGGCTGTATATACGAACGGAAACATTTAGTGGTGACTGACTGTGTGGGATGTACTTACGAATGGAAATGATTTCGCCTGTATAATTGTATTTTTAGCACTACTGTACGTATTTCTGTATTTGAGTGCTCGGCGGTCGCACACGACTTCATTTTGTCGAGCGTGTGTGCCAGGAGGGCATATCCCCAATGGTTTCTGGGTCGTGTGTGAAGGACCCCCCCTATCGCCCACACTCACTTGGCGACGGTTCCTAATGCCCTTGCGGAAAGGGGTTAAAAACCGTTTGTTTAGGACCGACGCACACCAGTGTGCTAATCGAAAGTGGTTGTTAATAAGACTTGATCAACCTTATTAATGGATCACTTTTTAGAGGTATGAAGTTGATGAATTTAGTGAGCACTACTTTCTGTCCCTACCTTTTTTTGGTTTTTATTAGTTAGATAAAATAAAATGCCATGTGTTGCCCGTTTTCTGAATTTCCCGTGGAATAAAAAATGACCCAAAAATAAAAGTTCTCAGAATACTCTGAAAATTTAATACGATATTTTCTGAATATTTAAGAATTTTTGGTGCAAATAATATCAGAGGGAGGTGCACCAGGTGGGCACAACCCACCTGGGCGCTCCCAGACCCCCAGGCACGCCCTAGTGGGTTGTGGGCCCCCTCACTTATCTCTTCACCCCACATCACCACCTACCTCTAGAAAAAAAATTACTATTGCTCTCTCTCTCTCTCTCTCTCTCTCTCTCTCTCTCTCGTGTTCTTGCTCTCAAATCCGCGGATTTTGATTTCTTTGCTCGAAGATCCATTTCTGAAACTATTTCAGGGGATTATTGCTTGGTATGTGACTCCTCCATTTGTCGAATTAGTTTTTGCTTTAGTGGTTTATATTTTGAATAATTAGCTACTCTTGGTGTTGCTGTAGATGTGCTTGCATGTTAAATTATTAGAGTTTTAAGTAGTTTGAATGCTTGCTATGGCCTCTATGCATCCCAATGAGTAGTTGCTACCAATCTTGTAAAGTTTTGTTGACAAAATTTTGTGGACTAAAAATTTCGGAATTTTTGTTCATAGGAGAAACATGAGTATCTTTAGGAAGTTTGCTTCCAAGAAGAATTCCAAGGGAGTGATTGGGGAGTCATCTGATGGTGATCTCTGCACCCGGAGATTGGCGGAGCTACTGCCATGTGAATGGCCGCATACCCCGTTCATGGAAGGGGCCGGAATCCTTCAAGAGTTTGCACAATATGCTGCTAATGCCGGCCTCACCGACTTCATCGCAACTGAATGCGAACAGTATCATCTCCTTACATATTCCTTTGTGCAAAGTTTTATTTTTCTTCCTAGGAATAACCCCCTAAGGTGTAGTTTAATTTATACGCTGAACCCCATCAGATACCGCTTACTGAGTTCTGTGAAATATGCTTGCTTTCTTCTGATGGTAGTTTGGTAGAGCCTAGTCCCGCAGAGTTCAATGGTTTTTTACTATACTCTGACAGTGGGGGATGAGAGAGGGGTGTCGAGTATCATCGCTGTTGACTTACATTTTCCTCTATTTATTGCAAAGTGTTTACTTGCTAGAGAGAAGGTAGGCGCACTCAGTGCCCCAGATTTTGTTGTTTTGCGTCGCGCACTTCACGGTGACAACACTTATAGGTTGGGAGCTATTGTGGCACATCGCTTTCACATTAATAAATCCAAGGGTAAAATACATGGTGGTATTTATGCAACACGTTTGGCAGCTCGCTTTAACATTCAGATTCGCTTGCACGATTATCCTTTGCACAAGGTTTACCTAGATCGCGCGGCCATGGAACACCACCAGTTCAATGCAAGTGATTACCCTAACCTTCCCGTTCCTTATAATCTGGTTTTTAGTGAAAACACTTGGGATGTTATTCCATTGCCTGCACCTGCTTTGTTTGATTCTATTGCCACGGGTGGATACAGGATTATGCCTGCTGATATCATCGTCTACCGGAACAACCAGGCTGCAGCAGAGGAGGAGCCTCAGCAGTGGGCTCCACACGTGCCCGCTCCTCAGTAGTTCGACATGGGACCCTATAGTTTCTTCGACTACTAACTGATTACCAAGTTAGGCCAAAAGCCTAAGCTTGGGGGAGTATGTGTTTCTCACCGACTTTACATTCATGTTCACACATTTCATTTGTCGGTGTTCGCACTTTTTCATTGTATTATCCATGTTAAATTTATTTTCTCACTTTCTTCTTGTGTGTTTGAAAAACTTTGAGAAAATCCAAAAATATTTCCTGCTTCTTTTTTATTTTCCTTCTAGAGTAGTTAGCTGTAGCACTATAAAGAAAACCCAAAAAGATTTCCTTGTTCTTCTTTTGCTTGTTGGGAGCTTTCCCGTGTAAATAGTTTTTCTCGTTTTTGCTTTTCCCTTTTATTTTCTTGTTCAAGAAAACCAAA
The DNA here is from genome assembly GCA_032464435.1 of Aegilops umbellulata. Lineage (NCBI taxonomy): Eukaryota > Viridiplantae > Streptophyta > Magnoliopsida > Poales > Poaceae > Aegilops > Aegilops umbellulata. The sequence continues at coordinate 325,558,077 of CP136056.1, read as the reverse complement.
AACTCCAAAAATATTTCAGTGTGTTTCTCTAAATTTCTTTTCTTTTTAGCCAGTCGCACCGAGGAGAAGACTATGATGAAAATGTTGAGTGGCTCTCGTATGCATAATTGTTAATCTAACAAAGAGCCCATTTTACCTTGTCTTCTCGTGTTTGAATAAAATGTTTGCAGATTCCAGCTTAGTCCACGACACTCTTGCACTATTATTATTTTCATACTGTTCGGTCATGCAAGTGAAAGGCAATAATGACGATATTTGATTAAACTGGCCGTGGCAGAGAGAAACGGGTATGAACTCGACTTGTTCTGTTTTTGTAAATATGTTTAACCTAGTATCCATGATTCAACCCATTATGCTTGGCTGAAAACCTGGGTGTTGTTTAAGCTTATTTATGCAAACAAGAGCAAAAGAGTTCGTAAAAGTTTTTCTTCTTCACTTTTAGTTTATCAACTGAATTGCTTGAGGACAAGCAAATGTTTAAGCTTGGGGGAGTTGATACGTCTCCAACGTATCTACTTTTCCTAATGCGTTTCCTCTTGTTTTGGACTCTAATTTGCATGATTTGAATGAAACTAACCCAAACTGAAGCTGCTTTTAGCAGAACAACCATGGTGTTGTTTTTGTGCAGAAATATAAGTTCTTGGATTGGAACGAAACTTTTGGGGGATTTTTTGTACAATAGAAGATAATTTCTTGACCTAAGAACCACCGGAGGGGGGCACCTAGGTGGGCACAACCCACCAGGGTGCGCCACCCCCTCCAGGCGCGCTCAGGTGGGTTGTCCCCACCTGGTGGCCCCGCAGACCCTGAAACCGACGCTATAAAATTGCATTTTTCCAGAAAAAAGTCAGGGAGAAAGAATTATCGCGTTCCACGAGACGGAGCTGCCGCTGTCTCCTGTTCTTCATTGGGAGGCCAGAACTGGAGTCCATTCGGGGCTCCAGAGAGGGGGATCTTCGATCTTCGTCATCACCCACCCTTCTCCATCACCAATTCCATGATGCTCCCCACCGGGAGTGAGTAATTCCTTTGTAGGCTTGCTGGTCGGTGAGGAGTTGGATGAGATTCATCATGTAATCGAGTTAGTTTTGTTAGGACACGAGGCCTCCGCGAGGGTGGTGGGCGCGCCCTACCCTCCTGGGCGCGCCCCCTACCTTGTGGGCACCTCGTGTGCTCTCCGGACTCCGTTTTCTTGCACGATACGTATTTTGGTCGGTAAAAATTCATTATATAATCTCCCGAAGGTTTTGACTCCTGTATCACGCAAATATCCTTTGTATTTGTTACGAGCTGTTTCTGTAGCAGATTTGGAGCAAGATGTCATCTCAGGATTCCGACAAAGAGAGCTATGTCTCACACCTCATTGCTGACCCAAATACCTATGGGGATCTATCTCCTTGTGGTCGAACTACGGATGAGGAGGAGGATGCTCATTTGATGAGGATCAATGACTCAAGTTCGAAAGAGGAGGATGTCCCTCTACCTCAACCTGGGGATATGCACGTGAAGTTCAAGAAATCTAGTCTCCCTAAGAGGGCTAAACTATCTAACAACCGATCTATTCCTTCTCGTTTTCGACAGAAAAAGCAAAGGAGATTTATGTGACAAGATCTTGAAGCTGGAATCGGAGGTCGATGATTTAAAGGAGGAAATTGATCTCCTCAATTACAATATGAAGAAGTTGAAAGCATAATTTACATCATCAACAACCCATCATCACCACCTCCGAAGAAGGAGACATAATCATATGGGTATGGGCACTCCGCTTGGCAACCGCCAAGCTTGGGGGAGGTGCCCCGGTATCGTATCACCACCACATCTCCTATATTTACCGTTTTTCTTAGTTCGGTCCTTTTAGTGGTATTTTGATCTAGTAGAATAAAGTTTTTTTAGCATGATCTAGTTTTGAGTTTTGCTTTATGATCCCTTTATGTAATCGAGTCCGTGATCCATATAATAAAGATTAGTGTTGAGTCAAGGTGATGCGGAGCATCCTTCCATCATCCCCAAGGACTCTACACCGATACATCAAGCCCCACGTGGACCTATGACAAGAGCTAGAGCACGTGCTTTGGAAACCGAGGTGAATTCCTTCCTACTTAACTTGCATACGGATACGAACGGAACATTGTTGCTACCTCACCAAAATATGCTATGTATCATTAGGTACAAAGAGGAACACCACCAGGAGGCTCGGGAGCATCCCCAAGGAGAAGAAGGACCACCCCAAGGCCACGCGGACCAAGACGGAGTGCAACAGCAGCAACACTGGATGTCCCAGGTGACCCCGTGCGCACGGGCCCCCGAGACCCCGTGCCCACGGACTATCCAGGGAGTTGGCGCTGGAGCACCCCGTGCGCACGAGCCTGTACCGTGCCCATGGGACCCCCGTGCGCACGGGCCCAACTTACCCCATGCGCACGGGCCTCCCAGGATGGCCGGCTGAGATTTCCTCTTCAAGCCCCTCTTCATCCACTTCGACCCCAAGCCTATATAAACCGTACCTAGGGTTATGTTTAGGGTTAGCAAAGTATTTTAGAACACAAAGAGGGATTTGCTCATCTTCCTCCTTTTGGAGATCTAGACCTCCTCTTGGAGATCAAGCCCTCCTTCTTGGGGAAGATCCTCTTGGATTCAAGACCTCACCTTGTGGGAAGAACTTTACCCTAGTGCTATTTTCCTTGAATTGTTCATGTAATCTTGTGGATCTCTTGTGTGCTACTCTAGTGGATGTCATATTTGGGTTTGTTTGAGTGATTTGTGCTCTTGTGTTCTTGAGTGTTCTTCCTCCTTCTCCCCCTCCAAGTGTGAAAAGATCCCCTCTAGGGTTTCACCCTACAACATCTTGGTACCATCTACCATGAGCAAGGTTGATTCACATCTTGGAGTCCCATCCCCCCATTTGCTAGCTTGATTTTGTTGGTTTTTCGTCCAAATTCGAAAATCCCCACAAAAATAGCCCTAAAAAACTTGCCCCATAGCTTTCAAGATTCCCCACCCTTCCAGCTTCCCCACCCTTCAAATCCTCGAAATTGGCCCTAGCTTTGAAGATTCCCACGGATCCGAAGCTTTTCATTCGCTCCCAGAACACCCCGTGCACACGGGCCCTCGAGACCCCATGCACACGGGACCCCGTGCACACGGGCCTCACTTACTCCGTGCGCACTGACCATCCAATGACTTTTGGCCATCTTTTGTTTGCACCATTTTGTTTCCCAACCAACACTCATGTTCTCCCACACTATTTCTCGTGGTTGTTTGAGTTTCGGACCGCGGTTTCTCTTGTGTCCTAAGGTGTTTCGTCTACTTAGGCGCATTTGGGCATCATCGTCGCCACTCGATCATCAACTCAGACACCACACCGGCTTCAACAACTTCATTCTTACCGTAAGATCGGACGGTAACCTCGACGACTCTCACCTTTGCTTTTGCATTGATAACTCGAGCCATTTCGCGTCGCTTACCCATCGAGACAAGCAAGTTGAGAATTGCCGGGCCACGCTATTGTGCACCATAGTGATCTTGTTACCATCTTAGTTCCATAAGTCTCTCCCGTGCATATCTTACATACTTGTCTCATATCACACTTGGCTCAAGGATCAAGCATAAAAAAAAAGATACAAGCAAAGCTTTTAAGCACAAGAGAAGAAACAAAGAGCTCGTAAACAATAGCATCGAGCCATTTTGCATATCATCTTCAACACCTCATACATAGCATAGTTGGGATTGAAGACGACACGTTTCTCTTATAGGTTGGTGCACATGCGTATCTAGCCCATTTGAGCAATCGAGCTAGCGTCTCTCTAGCATTCGCACAACAAGAGCATTTTTCGTGGTTGCACATTTTGAGCTCACCCCTTGGTTGTGCAAATCTCATCTATCTTCCGTGTGTGTGTTCCTAGTGATATCCTTGGGTTTGATCTATTTGCTTTACTTGCATTTTTGTGAACCTTCTCAACCTTATCGATATCTTGACTAACATTTGCTTGAAATTTTTGCCACCATCCTAACCGAGCTCCTCCATAAGCCTTTTACTTGTAGGTGCGAGAAACAAACCTGGTCCCAACTCTACTATTGAGGCATTACATTGAGTGACACATGTTACATCCTCAATCCTCGGAAAAGGTAACTTCAGTATTGTTCTCTCACTTTCCTACTCACCCCACTTGGTTATGATGGATAGGCCAAGTTCGTCGGCGAACCCGCTTTTCATGGAGCAAGATGGTGATAACGACTTCGTCACCAAGAACCACTTCTTCATCGCGCAACGAGCTATCCATCAAGAAAATGAGGCCTTGGGTGAACGCCTTGACCGACTCGCCGCCGACGTTCGTCAAGCGGAAGCAAGGAACCGTGACTACATCGACGACAAGTTCACTACACAAATGGAAGAGCTCCGCAATATGATCGTGCGACGCCCGCCTTCCTCGTCTACTTCATCAAGACGGGCCACTCAAGCCACCGCTCAAGTCGACACTCTTTGCATGACTCATCTTATGATACAAGTCCTCCCCGAGCTCGAGCCCCTTGCCGTGATGCTCCCCAAGATCGCCATCCTCCAGACAATCCATTCCATGGCAATGGTTTACAAGACCGAGTTCGAGAACGTGAAAGGGCAAGGCACCAAGCACAAGAAGCAATGGAGCAAGAGCAAATACCTCCACAAGTGCGACCCTCAAGATGGTGAGACAATTCGACACGCACAAGAGTGCCATGAAGCACAACCCCTCGAATGTGAAGCGAAAGAACTCGAAACACAATGCGCACTCCGCGATGCCACTCGAGCCGTTGAAGAGCGCAACCGCCAAGTGCAAGAACAAGAGGAAGCTCTTCGTCATGAGATACAAGAAGAAGCCGCGCGTCGCGAAGAGCAACAAGAAAGGCGCAACCAAGCGCATATCCCTCGTCCTCCTCCAAGACAAGAGCGACACCAAGCGGAACAAGTGCTTCAAGACATTCCTCCACGCCAAGAGCGACATCAAAACCGCTACTTCGATGAAGAACTCCGCTACGGCAAGCTCAAGTTCACCATGCCCAAGTTCGCCGACAGCGCTGATCCCGAAGAGTATCTCTCATGGGCCTTGAAGGTGGACAAAATATTCCGTCTTCATAACTACGACGAGGAAAAGAAGATCGCCATGGCCTCCCTCGAGTTCCAAGACTACGTTCTCATTTGGTGGGAACAAGTGATTGAGCGACGACGTACAAGAGGCGAACCACCAATCACAACTTGGACGGCGATGAAGGATGTCATGAGAGCTCGTTTCGTGCCTACACACTACACCCGTGATCTCTTCAAGAAGTTGCAACTCCTCAAACAAGCCACGAAGATGGTGGAAGAATACTACCAAGAAATGGAGATTTCCATGATACGAGCCAATGTCAAGGAAGACGACGAGCAAAAAATGGCACGCTTCTTGAATGGCCTCAACCACCCAATCAAGCGGATTGCCGAGTTCCAACCATACTCAAACCTCCTCGAGCTAGTTCATCAAGCGACCAAGGCCGAGCGACAAGTCCAAGATGACTTCAAATATGCCAAGTACTCGTCCAAGACCTGCGGCTCCTACTCTCAAGCTCTCGCGACTTCGGCAACTCCTACCTCAACTAGAGCATCACCAAGTACCGGCGACAAGTCAAGTCCCAAGAAAGCTACGCCTTCCTCGACTCGTCCTCTAGCAAGCAACTACAAATCCAGGACTCACTCATCTTCGGCGCCACCAAATGACCCCGTCAAGACAAGTTCTCTCAAGTGCTTCACATGTGGTGGCCGGGGACACAAGTCCTTTGAGTGCACCAACAAGCGGACCATGATATTCAACGATGATGGCACATATGAATCGATGAGTGAAGAAGAAATGGAAGCCCTTGAGCACGTGGCCATGCACCGGCGCGTGAACGAAGATGAAGATGACCAAGTGTTTTGCGACAACGATTCAAGTCCCTCTCTCGTGGTCTCCAAGGTCTTGACACTTCAACACCACCAAGACGAAGACCAACGGTGCCACATCTTCCACACAAAGGCCGGCATCAATGGGCGTTCCGTCAAAGTCATCATCGACGGAGGAAGTTGTCACAACTTGGCAAGTGAAGAGCTCCGTTCCAAGCTGCAATTGGTCAAGAAGAAGCACCCGTGTCCCTACAAGGTGCAATGGTTAAGCGACTCCGAAACTATTCAAGTGGAGCATATGGTGCAAGTTCCTTTCAAGATCGGCGCCTACGAGGACACCTTGGAGTGTGACGTGGTCCCAATGGCCGTGTGACATCTCCTCTTGGGGAGGCCTTGGCAATTCGACTGCGGAGTCATACACAACGGATGAACCAACCACTATAGCTTCAAGATTAAAGGCAAGGAATATGTGCTTCGACCAATGTCACCAAGCCAAGTGATCGCCGATAAGCAAGCTTCCACCCATCGAGGAGATCCTAGTGAGAGAGTGAACCACCAAAAAGAAAGTGAGAGCCACAAGCCAAAATTGAGCGTCTCTTCGCCATGAGAGAAAAACTTAGTCCTCCTAGCCACAAAAAGAGAGATGCGTGAAGTGTGTGAGAACCCATCGAGTGTCATCCACTTTGTCCTCCTATGCAAGGATGAGGTGACAAAAACTAACGATTCTAATCCTCTTCCTCTAGTATTTTCTAACTTGTTGCAGGAATTCGAGGATGTCTTTCCCGATGAGCTACCTCCCGGTCTTCCTCCTCTACGTGGCATTGAACATAGGATCGACCTCATCCCCGGCGCTCCTCTTCTGAACAAGGCTCCCTACCGCGTCAACCCCGAAGAAACTAAGGAGATCCTACGGCAAGTACAACAACTCATGACAACGGTCATGTACGTGAAAGCTTAAGCCCTTGTGCCGTTTCGGTTATACTTGTGCCCAAGCAAGATGGTACTTTTCGAATGTGCTCCGATTGTAGACCCATCAATGCTATCACCGTTCGTTATAGGCACCCCATACCTCGACTTGACGATATGCTAGATGAACTTAGCGGTGCCACTATTTTCTCCAAAATTGATCTTAAAAGTGGTTACTATCAAATTCGCATACAAGAGGGTGATGAATGGAAAACAACTTTCAAAACCAAATTTGGCTTGTATGAGTGGTTGGTTATGCCTATGGGTTTATCGGAAGCACCCGGTACTTTAATGTGTCTTATGCATTATGTGTTCCACCCTTACATTGGTGAGTTTGTTGTGGTCTACTTTGATGATATCCTTGTTTTTAGCAAATCTATCAAAGAGCATGTCACCCACCTTCACACCGTCTTGCAAACCCTTCGCAAGGAACGTCTTTTTGCAAACATGAAAAAGTGCACTTTTGAAGTTGACAAGCTTGTTTTCTTGGGTTTTGTAGTATCATCTAAGGGTGTTCATGTTGATGAATCTAAGATTAATGCTATTAAAACTTGGCCCCAACCAACCAATTCGCAACAAGTGCGTAGTTTTCTTGGTTTAGCCGGTTTCTATCGTAGATTTGTGAAGGATTTTAGCACCATTGCTTCACGTTTGCATGCTTTGAGTAAGAAAAATGCACCGTTCGTTTGGGGACCATCCCAAGACATTGCTTTCAATGAGCTTAAAACTATGCTTACTCATGCTCCCATGCTTGCATTACCCAACTTTGACAAACCTTTTGAGATTCATTGTGATGCTAGTGGTAATGGCATAGGAGGTGTGTTAATGCAAGAGAAGCGCCCCATAGCATACTTTCGTGAGAAACTTTTCGGAGCACAACTCAATTATCCCATCTATGACAAAGAGCTATATGCTTTAGTGTGAGTCTTGCGTGAATGGGAACATTACCTCCGCCCTCATGAATTCATTATCCACACCGATCATGAAACACTTCAATATCTTAAGGGTCAAACTAAGTTGAACAAGCGTCATGCTAAGTGGAGTGAGTTCATTGAGTCATTTCCTTATGTCATCAAGTATATTAAAGGTAAGGAAAATATTGTGGCGGATGCACTTTCCCGTATATGCATGCTTGTCACTCAACTTGAATTGAATGTCATTGGTTTTGAGCATATCAAAGATTTATATGAGCATGATCTGACTTTTGCTACTCCTTATGCTAAGTGCGTGACGCATACTTCTTGGAACGATACTATATCAAAGATGGTTATCTTATGAGAGCTAACAAACTATGCATTCCCGAGTCTTCTCTTCGTTTGTTGCTTTTGCAACAGGCTCATGGAGGTGACTCATGGGACACTTTGGACACGACAAGACTTATGCCACGCTCTCCAAGAACTATTTTTGGCCCAAGATGTTTCGCGATGTCGCCCGCTTCACCAACCGATGCTCCACATGTTGCAAAGCTAAGTCACAATCTCAATCCCATGGTTTACATATGCCTTTACCTATTCCACACCAACCTTGGGAAGACATTAGCATGGATTTTGTGCTTGGATTGCCTAGGACTCAAAATGGCAAGGACTCCGTATTTGTTGTGGTGGACCGATTCTCTAAAATGGCTCATTTTATCCCATGCAACAAGATAGACGATGCTTCACATGTTGCCAATCTCTTTTGTAGGGAAATATTGCGTCTACATGGAATGCCAAGGACGATTGTCTCAGACTGCAACGTCAAGTTCTTGAGTTACTTTTGGAAGACCTTATGCGCCAAGCTCGGAATCAAGCTACTCTTCTCCACGGCTTACCATCCTCAAACCGACGGCCAAACGGAGGTGACGAACCGAACACTCTCCACTCTACTACGCGTCTTGATCAAGAAGAACATCAAGGAGTGGGAGGAGTGTCTACCAATTGCCGAGTACGCCTACAACCGTGCAAGACATTCGACTACCGGCAAGTCCCCCTTCGAGGTCGTCTACGGTGTTGTCCCCATTGGACATTCTTCCTCTACCACTACAAGAGCGTATCAACATGGACGCGAGCGACCGAGTGAACCACCTCAAGAAGATGCATGAAGATACAAGGCAAACCATCGAGCGCCAAGTACAACGACTCGCGACCAAGCTCAACACCCACAAGTCTCCAATGGTGTTCCAACTGGGTGACCTAGTTTGGGTACATCTCCGCAAGGACCATTTCCCGAAGGAGCGCAAGTCCAAGCTCCTTCCAAGAGCCGATGGTCCATTCAAGGTACTCGCACGCTACAACGACAACGCCTACAAGGTCGACATTCCACGAGACAAAGTACAATGTGAGCGACACATTCAACGTCAAAGACTTGGCCAAGTACCATGGTGATGAAGATCACGATCCGTGGACGGATCTCTCCCAAGGGGGGGAGATGATGCGGAGCATCCTTCCATCATCCCCATGGACTCTACACCGATACATCAAGCCCCATGTGGACCTATGACAAGAGCTAGAGCACGTGCTTTGGAAACCGAGGTGAACTCCTTCCTACTTAACTTGCATACGGATACAAACGGAACATTGTTGCTACCTCACCAAAATATGCTATGTCTCATTAGGTACAAAGAGGAACACCACCAGGAGGCTTAGGAGCATCCCCAAGGAGAAGAAGGACCACCCCAAGGCCACGCGGACCAAGACGGAGTGCAACAACAGCAACACTGGATGTCCCAGGTGACCCCGTGCGCACGGCCCCCGAGACCCCGTGCCCATGGACTATCTAGGGAGTTGGCGCTGGAGCACCCCGCGCGCACGAGCCTGTACCGTGCCCACGGGACCCCCGTGCGCACGGGCCCAACTTACCCCGTGCGCATGGGCCTCCCAGGATGGCCGGCTGAGATCTCCTGTTCAAGCCCCTCTTCATCCACTTCGACCCCAAGCCTATATAAACCGTACCTAGGGTTATGTTTAGGGTTAGCAAAGTATTTTAGAACACAAAGAGGGATTTGCTCATCTGCCTCCTTTTGGAGATCTAGACCTCCTCTTGGAGTAGCTCCTCTTGGAGATCAAGCCCTCCTTCTTGGGGAAGATCCTCTTGGATTCAAGACCTCACCTTGTGGAAGAACTTTACCCTAGTGCTATTTTCCTTGAATTGTTCATGTAATCTTGTGGATCTCTTGTGTGCTACTCTAGTGGATGTGATATTTGGGTTTGTGTGAGTGATTTGTGCTCTTGTGTTCTTGAGTGTTCTTCCTCCTTCTCCCCCTCCAAGTGTGAAAAGATCCCCTCTAGGGTTTCACCCTACAACACAAGGGCTTGATTATCTTGCTATGATCTTGAGTGAATAAAAGAAAAGAGAAAGAAAAAAATAAATAAAGAGATCATATTGATTTTATGGAGAGTAATGACTTCACATAGAAAGAGTATGATGAATAAAAATTGTTGAGAGTTGACAAACATAGCTTTGGTCATCGTTGCAATTAATAGGAAGTAATAAAGAAAGAGAGGTTTCACATATAAATATACTATCTTGGACATCTTTTATGATTGGGAGTACTCATTAAAATATGACATGCTAAAGAGTTGATGTTGAACAAGGCAGACAATGTAATGGGTTATGTTTTCTTATATCTGAGATAAAGTATATTGTCATGGATCATCCAACATGTTGAGCTTGCCTTTCCCCCTCATGCTAGCCAAATTCTTTGCACCAAGTAGAGATACTTCTTGTGCTTCCAAATACCCTTAAACCCAGTTTTGCCATAAGAGTCCACCATATCTACCTATGGATTGAGTAAGAACCTTCAAGTAAGTTGTCATTGGTGCAAGCAATAAAAATTGCTCCCTAAATATGTATGATTGATTGGTGTGGAGGAAATAAGCTTTATACGATCTTGTGATGTGGAAGAAATAAAAGTGACGGACAGCATAATAAAGGTCCATATCACAAGTGGCAATATAAAGTGACGTTCTTTCGCATTAAGATTTTGTGCATCCAACTCTGAAAACGCATGGCAACCTCTGCTTCCCTCTGCGAAGGGCCTATCTTTTACTTTTATCTTCTACCTTATGCAAGAGTCATGCTGATCTTCACCTTTCCTTTTTACATTTTATCGGCAAGCACAGTGTGTTGGAAAGATCGTGATATATATATATATATATATATATATATATATATATATAAAATTGGATGTAAGTTAGCATGAGCTATTATTGTTGACATTACCCTTAAGGTAAAAGGTTGGGAGGCTAAACTATAAGCCCCTATCTTTCTCTGTGTCCGATTAAAACTCCGTAACCACAAGTATTGCATGAGCGTTAGCAATTGTGAAAGACTAAATGATAGTTGAGTATGTGGACTTGCTAAAAAGCTCTGACATAGACTCTTTCTGATGTTATGATAAATTGCAATTGCCTCAATGACTGAGATTATAGTTTGTTAGTTCTCAATGAAGTTTCTGATTCATACTTTGCATAGTGAATAGATTATTACTTTAGCATAGGAAATCATAAGACAATATCCATATATGTTGCTGTTATAAGATTAATCATGAAGCCCTCATGTCCATATTTTATTTTATAGACACCTCTACCTCTAAACATGTGGACATATTTATCGTTACCGGCTTCCGCTTGAGGACAAGCGAGGTCTATGCTTGGGGGAGTTGATACAACCATTTTGCATCATGCTTTTATATCGATATTTATTGCATTATGGGCTGGTATTACACATTATGTCACAATACTTATGCCTATTCTCTCTTATTTTACAAGGTTTACATAAGGAGGGAGAATGCCGACAGCTGGAATTCTGGGCTGGAAAAGGAGCAAATATTAGAGACCTATTCTGCGCAACTCCAAAAGTCCTGAAACTCCACGAAATGCTTTTGGAAATAATAAAAAATACTAAGCGGAAGAAATACCATAGGGGGCCCACACCCTGGCCACGAGGGTGGGGGGCGCGCCCCCTGCCTCGTAGGCCCCCTGTTGGCCCTCCGATGCCCATCTTCTGCTATATGAAGTCTTTCGTCCGAAGAAAAATCAGAAGCAAGATTTCGGGACGAGACTCCGCCGCCACGAGGCGGAACCTTGGCGGAACCAATCTAGGGCTCCGGCGGAGCTGTTCTGCCAGGGACACTTCCCTCTGGGAGGGGGAAATCATCGCCATCGTCATCACCAACACTCCTCTCATCGGGAGAGGGCCAATCTCCATCAACATCTTCACCAGCACCATCTCGTCTCAAACCCTAGTTCATCTCTTGTATCCAATTCTTGTCTCTAAGTCTGGGATTGGTACTTGTAGGTTGCTAGTAGTGTTGATTACTCCTTGTAGTTGATACTATTGGTTTATTTGGTGGAAGATCATATGTTCAGATCCTTTATGCATATTAATACTCCTCTAATTATGAACATGAATATGCTTTGTGAGTAGTTACGTTTGTTCCTGAGGACATGGGAGAAGTCTTGCTATTAGTAGTCATGTGAATTTGGTATTCGTTTGATATTTTGATGAGATGTATGTTGTCTCTCCTCTAGTGGTGTTATGTGAACGTCGACTACATGACACTTCACCATTGTTTGGGCCTAGAGGAAGGCATTAGGAAGTAATAAGTAGATGATGGGTTGCTAGAGTGACAGAAGCTTAAACCCTAGTTTATGCGTTGCTTCGTAAGGGGCTGATTTGGATCCATATGTTTCATGCTATGGTTAGGTTTACCTTAATACTTCTTTTGTAGTTGCGGATGCTTGCAATAGGAGTTAATCATAAGTGGGATGCTTGTCCAAGTAAGGACAGCACCCAAGCACCGGTCCACCAACATACCAAATTATCAACGTACCGAACGCGAATCATATGAACGTGATGAAAACTAGCTTGACATAATTCCCATGTGTCCTTGGGAGCGCTTTTCTCTATATAAGAGTTTGTCCAGGCTTGTCCTTTGCTACAAAAAGGATTGGTCCACCTTTCTGCACTTTATTTACTTTTGTTACTTGTTGCTCGTTACAAATTATCTTATCACAAAATTATCTGTTACCTATAATTTCAGTGCTTGCAGAGAATACCTTGCTGAAAACCGCTTATCATTTCCTTCTGCTCCTCATTGGGTTCGACACTCTTACTTATCGAAAGGACTATGATAGATCCCCTATACTTGTCGGTCATCAGTATTCAGTATGTTTTAATGCTTTGTTCCGGTTCTCTATTAAAAGGAGGCCTTAATATACCTTAGTTTCCAATATGGACCCCGCCGCCACGGGAGGGTAGGACAAAAGATGTCATGCAAGTTCTTTCCATAAGCACGTATGACTATTTACGGAATACATGCCTACATTATATTGACGAACTGGAGCTAGTGTCGTATCGCCCTAGGTTATAACTGTCTCATGATGAATATCATCCAACAAGTCACCGATCCAATGCCTACGATTTTATCTTATATTGTTTTTGCTAAGTTACTATTGCTATCATCACTGTTACACTTGCTACAAAATCATTGCTATCACTCTTTCTGTTACCGTTGCTGCTGTCACTACTATCAAAACTATCATATTACTCTGCTACTGATTACTTGCTGCAGATAATTAATCTCCACGTGTGGTTGAATTGACAACTCAGCTGCTAATACCTTCAAATATTCTTTGGCTCCCCTTGTGTCGAATCTATAAATTTGGGTTGAGTACTCTACCCTCGAAAACCGTCGCGATCCCCTATACTTGTGGGTTATCAAGACCTTTTTCTGGCGCCGTTGCCAGGGAGCATAGCTATATTTGTTGAGTCACTTGGGATTATCATCAAATTATCACTATGAAGAATCTGAAGGATCCTAAGACTAAGATTTATCCCTCTAAGACAAGGGGAGGTAAGGAACTGCCATCCAGTTCTGCTTTACATTCACCTTCTGTTATGAGTAAACTTGCAACACCACCACATGCTATCAATTCTAATATGTCGCAAGTTATTGATGATGCTACTTCTGCTATGGATAATGCTTATGATGATGCTAGTACCTTGGTTGATAATGATGATGTGCCACTTGGTGAATTTCTTGATGAACAAATTGCTAGAGTAATACAACATGATGTTGTTGAATCTGATGGTGAGCTTGAAACTAAAACTCCTGAAACACCTGCTAGAACTAGCCTTACTAGATATGAATTGCCTAAGGTACCGTAAGGTTATGTTATGAATGAGGAGACAACTAGAGATATTCTTGCTTGCAGGGACAGAGACGATCTAGAGAAATTACTATGCAAGTATAAAGAAAAATCTCTGAATGCTAGAATGAAATGTTATCCTAAGTTTGCTACTTCACCTATCTTTATTGATTATAAGGATTATGAATTCTCTGTCGACCCAAAGTTAATTACTTTGGTTGAACCTGATCCTTTCCATGGTTATGAAACTGAAACTGTTGTGGCACATCTTACTAAGTTGAATGACATAGCCACCCTTTTTACTCATGATGAGAAAACTCGTTATTACTTTATTCTCAAACTATTTCCTTTCTCATTAAAGGGTGATGCTAAAGCTTGGTACAATACTCTTACTCCTGGTTGTGTGCGTAGTGCCCAGGATATGATTTATTACTTCTCTGAAAAATATTTTCCTGCTCATAAGAAACAAGCTGCCTTACAAGAAATATTTAACTTTGTGCAAACTAAAGAAGAGAGTCTCCCACAAGCTTGGGGGAGGATTTGCCAATTACTTAATTCTTTGCCTGATCATCCTCTTAATAAAAATGAAATACTTGATATCTTCTATAATGGACTAACCGATGCTTCTAGGGACTTCCTAGATAGTTGTGCTAGTTGTGTTTTCAGGGAACGAACTATTGGGCGAGCTGGGGAATTATTGAATAATATATTGAAAAATTATGATGATTGGACTCTTCCTGAACCACCGGCTAAACCCACTCCAAAGAAGAGGGGTATATTATATCTCAGTCCTGAAGATATGCAAGAGGCAAAGAAATCTATCAAGGAAAAAGGTATTAAAGCTGAGGATGTTAAAAATTTACCTCCTATTGAAGAAATACATGGGATTAATACACCACCACCACCTATGGTGGTAGAGGTAAATTCTCTAATGAAGTTCATTGACAATGACAATCCTCACAATATGCATCCTAGTCAATGCCTTTATGAGTTTGAAAACTAAATTTGAAAACAAGATCACTTCAATGCAAATGTTATGAAACAATTGAAATATAATTCTGATATGATTGCTCGCTTGAGTGACTTGTTATTTAGAATTTGAAATGATGTTAGAGGTGTTGGAAAACATGCTTCTATGGTACAAACTCAATTAGAATAAGTTGCTAAATCACAAAGAGAATTGCTTGATGAAATGAATAATAATATGCATGACTTTGTTGTTAGAGTTGCAACTAGAGGAGGTAAAATGACTCAGGAACCACTTTATCCTGAGGGACACCCAAAAAGAATTGAACAAGATTCACAAAAAAACAACACTAGTGCACCTAGTCCTTCTAAAAAGAAAAAGAAGAAGAAAAATTATAGGACTTTGCATGCTTCTAGTGAACCTGAAATAGAGAAACCTCCTGATAATGAAAATGAAACTTCTATCTCAGATGCTGAAACCCAATATGGTAATGAACATCCACCTAGTGATAATGAAAAAGATAATGTCGATGTTCATGAAGATGCTCAACCAAATGAAAAAGAACCAGATAATAATGTTGAGATAGAACCACTGGTTGATCTTGATAACCCACAACCCAAGAATAAAAGGTATGATAAAAGAGACTTCATTGCTAGAAAACACGGTAAGGAAAGAGAACCGTGGGTTCAAAAACCTGTGCCTTTTACACCCAATTCAACTAAAAAGAAAGATGATGAAGAATTTGAACGCTTTGCTGAAATGCTGAGGCCAGTCTTTTTGCGTACTCGCTTGACTGATATCTTGAAAATGCCACCTTAACAAAGTATATGAAATACATCATCACTAATAAGAGAAAAACATCGGAACCTGAAATCTCCACTATGCTTGCTAATTATACTTTCAAAGATGGAGTACCTAAAAAACTCGGAGATCCTGGTATACCAACTATACCTTGCTCTATCAAAAAGAATTATGTGAAAACTGCTTTGTGTGATTTAGGAGCTGGTGTTAGTGTTATGCCTTTCTCTTTATATAAAAGACTTGATTTGAATAAACTCACACCTACTGAAATATCTTTGCAAATGGCTGACAAATCAACTGCCATACCTATTGTTATTTGTGAGGATGTGCTCGTTGTTGTTGCTAATGTTGCTATTTTGACTGAATTTGTTATACTTGAGATGCCCGAGGACGACAACATGTTGATTATCCTTGGTAGACCCTTCTTGAATATTGTAGGGGCTGTTATTGATTGCAATAAAAGCAAGATCACTTTTCATATTAATGGTAATGAGCATACCGTTCACTTTCCGAAGAAACAATTCCAAGTGAATGGTATTAATGTTATTGAAAAATCTCCGACAATCACTATTGGAAGTTTTTAAATACCTCTACCTACTGCTAAAAAGAAATATGAAATGCTTATTGTTGGGGACATTCATATCCCCATTGAGGTAACTTAGTGATTTACAAAAGTCCTTCGGTTTCATGCTAATCGAAAGTGGTTGTTAATAAGACCTGATCAACCTTATTAATGAATCATTTTTAGGCGGTATGAAGTTGATGAATTTAGTAAGCACTAACTTCTGTCCCAACTTTTTATTTTATGTTTTTATTATTTAAATAAATCACATGCCATGTTTTGTCTGCTTTCTGAATTTCCCGTGCAATAAAAAATGACCCAAAAATAAAAGTTCTCACAATGCTCTGAAAATTTAATACGATTTCTGAATATTTCTGAATTTCTGTGCAAATAATATCAGAGGGAGGTGCACCAGGTGGGCACAACCCACCTAGGCGCGCCAGGACCCCCAGACGCACCCTGGTGGGTTGTGGTCCCCACGTGGGCCCCCTCACTTACCTCTTCATCCCACTTCATCACTTACCTCCAGAAAAATTCTCCATTGCTCTCTCTCCCGTGTTCTTCCTCTCAAACCCACGGATTTTGATCTCTTTGATCGAAGCTCCGTTTCTGAAACTGATTCGGGGTGTTGTTGCTTGGTATGTGACTCCACCGTTTGTCCAATTAGTTTTTGTTTTAGTGGTTTGTATTTTGAATAATTAGATACTCTTGGTGCTGATGTAGATGAGCTTGCATGTTGAATTCTTAGTGTTCTAAGTAGTTTGAATGCTTGCTATGGCCTCTATGTATCCCTATGAGTAGTTGCTATCAATTTAATAAAGTTTTGTTGACAAATTTTTGTCAACCAAAAATTTTCAGAAAATTGTACGCGGACATGATGAACTTATTTGGAAGGAGCTCTTCGAGGAGACGATCCTCGGGGGCATCTTCTAGCAACAATTCTGCTCACCGGTCTTATGTAGAACCAAGTGAAAGTTCCACACGAGATGCCGCCACCAAAACATGCTTATGGCCTTGTGATGAATATATGATGTGTGTGGGCATTTAGGAGGAATTTGAGCAATATGTTCACAATGCCGGTCTCGGTCCCTAAATCTCAGATAAGTGCGAACAACGCCACCTTCTCACTGAATCCTTTGTCGAAGGATTTAAATTCTTCCCTCATGAGTCTAGGGTGTCTTTTATGCTTTATGATAATCCATTTGCTATCTCACTGGAGAATTTTGCTTACAATTGCAAACTCCCATTTTGGGGTTCGCTTGATGAACCACCAAAGGCTGAGTTCGAATCTCTCTTGATTAGTCTTTGTTACGGTGAAGGGACGGGAGTGACACAAGGTAGAATAAAGAGCATTCATTTTCCTGCAATTCAGTACTTTCCATTATTTAACGGGAAATGTATAGTAGGCAAGCAAGACTGTAGTACGCTTTGTGCTCCAGACTTGATCCTCATACGCACCGCTCTTACTGTGAAAGGAATTACAACCTTGGGGCGATTGTTGCACGCAGACTTCAGCATAATGCTAACAGTGGCTATTTCTATGGTGGAATTTATGCCACGCGTTTAGCACGAGGGCTTGGTGTTTCATCTTTGCCCTTTGATCCTATCCTACCAATACAGTATTTAGATTTTGACACCTTGAAAGATCATAAAATCCTTAAAGGAAAGTTTCATGACTTCACTTATAATTTGTTGTTTAACCAAACATCTGTTGTGCACACATATTTGCCTGTGCCTGCTCTTTTTGACTATCATGGCAAGGGGAGATATTTTGTTCTTGAGAGCGAGGCCCGAGCTCACAATGCAGTAGTCGTGGCAGCACGGCAGGGCGAGGCTTCCGCACCAAGAGCCTCCGTGAGCTACCACGCCGACTACTATCCAAGTTACTGATCGAAAACCAAGTTAGGCCAAAAGCCTAAGCTTGGGGGAGTACGTGCTCTCACCGACATTACATTCATGTCCACTTATTTTTATTTGTTGGTGTTCACATTTTTCATTGTATCATCCATGCTTAGATTTATTTTCTTGCTTTCTTCTTGCGTGTTTAAAAAAACTTTAGAAAAACCAAAAAAATTAGTTGTAGTTAATTTACTTTCTATGCATGCTTAGTAGTAATATTGAAAAGAAAACCCAAAAAAGATTTCCTTTATCTTCCTTGTTGGGAGTTTTCCCGAGTAAATAGTTTTTCTCGTTTTTTTCTTTTCCCTTTTATTTGCTTGTTCAAGAAAACCAAAAACTCCAAAAATATTTTAGTGTGTTTCTCTGAATTTATTTTCCTTTTTATTCGAGTCTTGCCGAGGAGAAGACCACGATGAAAATATTGAGTGGCTCTCATATGAATAATTGTTGAACTAATAAAGAGCACATTTTACCTTGTCTTCTCTTGTTGAATAAAATGTTTGCAGATTCCAGCTTAGTCCACGACACTCTTGCACTATTATTATTTTCATATCATTCGGTCATGCAAGTGAAAGGCAATAATGACGATATTCGATGAACTGGTCGTGGCAGGGAGAAACTGGTATGAACTCGACTTGTTCTGTTTGTGTAAATATGTTTAACCTAGTATTAATGATTCAGCCCATTATGATTAAACATGTTTGCAATGACAATTAGAGATTATAGTTTCTCATGCCATGCATAAGTATCTGGGAGTGGATAATGATTTATCTTGATATATCAAGATAGCGTTAAAATGATTGTGATGTAGTATGATGATATGGTATCCTCCTCTGAATGTTCGAGTGGCTTGACTTGGCACCTGTTCATGCACGTAGTTGAAACAAAACAAACATAGCTTCTATGATATTTATGTTCATGGTGTTCATATCATACTCATGCTAGTGTCCAATGTTACTTATGCATAATGCATGGTTATGACCGTTGTTGCTCTCTAGCTGGCCGCTTCTCAATCTAATTGCTAGCCTTCGCCTGTACTAAGTGGGAACTCTGCTTGTACATCAAAAACCTTGAACCCAAAGTTATTCCAGAAGAGTCCACCATACCTACCTATATGCGGTATTACCCTACCGTCATAAGTAAATTTGCATGTGCCACCTCTAAAAAACTTCTAAAAATTATCCTTTTTGTGTGCCTGGATCGTTCATGGAACGACAGGAGGTGGTCAGTATCTTCCATGATAAGCGGGTTATTCTCAGGTCGAGTGTTTATTCACTCGCCATCGTACGAGAAAAGGGCGGTAATAGGGATGCCCAATCTCAAACTGCAAACATGAAAAAGACTTAATATCTTAAATAATCAAATGAAAACTCCCAATGGAGTCAAAACCTTTACTTTTATCGCTTGGGAACCACCACTAGCGTGCTTAGCATGGAAGATGTTGATAACTGATGGTCATGAAGTGAATGAGAAGGGTGCATGTCTCAAAATATCATTTATCTCTATTTTAAAACTTGAGCTCTGGCACCTCTGCAAGTCACTGCTTCCCTCTGCGAAGGGACTATCTATTTACTTTTATGTTGTGTCATCACCTTCTAAAACAAGCGCTAGAACCTGAGAGCACAGCTGTCATGACTTATGCATTGTGTGTAGCTAATGTTGGGTGCATCATGACTGGATCTTTTCTACCAAGAATTACAATGTTTAGTCGTTGCTTGAACTTTGGAGGTGTTCTGCATTTATGTTTTGCGGTCTCAGAAGGGTAGCGAGATACCACTATATATTGTCATATTATATCATGGTTGTTTTGACAACGTGTTGCTGTTTGAGATATCTTATTATTGCTCGCTAGCTGATTATGTCATTAATATGAGTTAATACAATCTTTAAGAGTTATGGTCAGCATGGTTAGTTATAATGATTGGCTGAAAACCTGGGTGATGTTTAAGCTTATTTATGCAAACAAGAGCAAAAGAGTTCGTAAAAGTTTTTCTTTTTCACTTTGAGTTTATCAACAGAATTGCTTGAGGACAAGCTAAGGTTTAAGCTTGGGGGGTTGATACGTATCCAACGTCTCTACTTTTCCTCACGTTTTTCCTCTTGTTTTGGACTCTAATTTGCATGATTTGAATGTACTAACCCCGGACTCACGTTGTTTTCAGCAGAACTACCATGGTGTTGTTTTTGTGCAGAAATAAAAGTTCTTGGAATAGAACGAAACTTTGCGAGGAATTTTTATACAATAAAAGATAATTTCTAGAGCCAAGACCTGCCAGAGAGGGGCACCTGGGTGGGCACAACCCACCACGGCGCGCCCCCCTCACCAGGCATGCCTAGGTGGGTTGTCCCCACCTGGTGGCCCCGCAGACCCTGAAACCAATGCCATAAAATCCTATATTTCTAGAAAAAAATCAAGGAGAAAGAACTATCATGATCCACGAGACGGAGCCGCCGTCACCTCCTGTTCTTCATCGGGAGGCCATATCTGGAGTCCGTTTGGGGCTCCCGAGAGGGGGATCTTCGTTCTTCATCATCACCAACCCTTCTCCATCGCCAATTCCATGATGATCCCCACCGGGAGTGAGTAATTCCTTCGTAGGCTCGCTGGTCGGTGAGGAGTTGGATGAGATTCATCATGTAATCGAGTTAGTTTTGTTAGGGCTTGATCCCTAGTATCCACTATATTCTCTGATTGATGTTGCTATGACTTTGCCATGCTTAACGCTTGTCACTTTGGGCCCAGGTGCCATGAACTCAGGTCTGAACCGTTTATGTTTTCATAATTATATTCATGTTTTAGATCTGATCTTGCAAGTTATAGTCACCTACTACATGTTATGATCCGGCAACCCAGAGTGACAATAGTCTCGACCACTCCCGGTGATGATCGTAGTTTGAGGAGTTCATGTATTCACTATGTGTTAATGCTTTGTTCTGGTTCTCTATTAAAAGGCAGCCTTAATATCCCTTAGTTTCCAATATGGACCCCGCTGCCACGGGAGGGTAGGACAAAAGATGTCATGCAAGTTCTTTTCATAAGCACGTATGACTATTTACGGAATACATGCCTACATTATATTGACGAACTGGAGCTAGTGCCGTATCGCCCTAGGTTATAACTGTCTCATGATGAATATCATCCAGCAAGTCACCGATCCAATTCCTATGAATTTATCTTACACTGTTTTTGCTAAGTTACTACTTCTATCATCATTCTTACACTTGCTAGAAAATTATTGTTATCATTGTTACCGTTACCGTTGCTGCTGTCACTACTATCTAAACTATCATATTACTCTGCCACTGATTACTTGCTGCAGATAATTAATCTCCAGGTGCGATTGAATTGACAACTCAGTTGCTAATACCTTCAAATATTCTTTGGCTCCCCTTGTGTCGAATCTATAAATTTTGGTTGAGTACTCTACCCTCGAAAACTGTTGCGATCCCCTATATATGTGGGTTATCAAGGACTTGATCCCTTGTATCCATTATGTTCTGAGATTGATGTTGTTATGACTTTTCCATGCTTAATGCTTTTCACTGTGGGCACGGGTGCCATGATTTCAGATCTAAACCGTTTATGTTATCACCATTATATCTATGTTCTAGATCCGATCTTACAAGTTATAGTCACCTACTACGTGTTATGATCCGGCAACCCCGGAGTGACAATAGTCGGGACACTTTACAGTGATAACCGTAGTTTGAGGAGTTCATATATTCACGGTGTGTTAATGCTTTGTTCCGGTTCTCTATTCAAAGGAGTCCTTAATATCCCTTAGTTTCCAATAGGACCCCGCTGCCACGGGAGGGTAGGACAAAAGATGTCACGCAAGTTCTTTCCATAAGCACGTATGACTATTTACGAAATGCATGCCTACATTATATTTATGAACTGGAGCTAGTGTCGTATCACCATAGGTTATAATTGTCACATGATGAATATCATCCAACAAATCGCAGATCGAATGCCTACGATTTTCCTACATATTGACCTTGGCTAAGTTACTACTGCTGCTATTACTCTTGCACTTGCTACAAAATCATTGCTATCACTGTTATCGTCACTACTGCCGTTGCTACTACTATCAAAACTATCATACTACTTTGCTACTGATCACTTTGCTGCAGATAATTAATCTCCAGGTGTGGTTGAATTGACAACTCAGCTGCTAATACTTACAAATATTCTTTGGCTCCCCTTGTGTTGAATCTATAAATTTGGGTTGAATACTCTACCCTCGAAAACTGTTGCGACCCCCTATACTTGTGGGTTATCAAATATGTATGAACCAATATAGGCATCCAGGTTCCGCTATTAATTATTGACTGGAGAGGTGTCCCGGTCATGTCTACATAGCTCTCAAACCTGTAGTGTCTACACGCTTAACGTTCGTTGACGATATAATATTATATAAGTTATGTGATTTGGTGACCGAATGTTGTTCGGAGTCCCGGATGAGATCACGGACGTGACGAGGAGTATCGAAATGGTCGGGAGGTAAAGTATAGGACGATAGTATTCGGACACCGGAAGTGTTTCGGGGGGTACCGGGTACTTATCAGGTCACCGGAAAGGAGTTTCAGGCACCCCCGGCAAAGATATGCTTTATGGGCCAAGAGAGGAAACGCACCAGCCACAAGGGGCTGGTGCACCCCCCCATAGCAGGTCGGCCTAAGGAGGAGAAGGAAAGGGGGAAGGGAAGGGAAAGTGTGGATTAGGGTTCCCACTTCCTTCCCTCTCCCCCTCCTATTTCCTTCCCCCTTGGGAATACATGGCAGGGGGCGCGGCTAGGGCAGGAGCCCTAGGGCCGGCCGGCCACCTATGTGGTGCGCCATGCTGCCTCCCCTCCCCCTCCCACCTATATATATATATGTGTGTGGGGGGGGGGAGGGGGCGCCTAGCCCATCCCAGACAATAGCCTTGCCGTGTGCAGCGCCCCCTCCACCATTTACACTCCCAATCATATTTTCGTAGTGCTTAGGCGAAGCCCTGCGGAGATCACTTCATCATCATCGTCACCATGCCGTCGTGCTAACAGAACTCATCTAGTACCTCGACGTCTTGCTGGATCAAGAAGGCGAGGGACGTCACCGAGCTGAACGTGTGCTAAACGCGGAGGTGTCGTACGTTTGGTACTAGATCAGTTGGATCACGAAGAAAGTCCGACTACATCAACCGTGTTGTGAAACGCTTCCGCTTACGGTCCACGAGGGTACATAGACACACTCTCCCCTCTCGTTGCTATGCATCTCCTTGATAGATCTTGCGTGTGTGTAGAATTTTTTTGTTTTCCATGCAACATTTCCCAACACTACACCCATAGGACATAGTCGCTCGCGCATCCACGCACTGCAGTGATGACCACATAGGGATTGAAGCTGTAGCTCTCTACATAAAGATGAAATCATTCCAGTAATTCCATATTGCTCAAAGAATGTGCACAAACGCCTACACGGATTTGGCTCTTCAACTTATGATGAACGCAACCTAACTAGTTTCCAAACAGATTTGAAATACTCGTTGGTGGTGTTAAATTTTATGTAACATGAATGATGCAACAGATTAATGTAGTATATAGACATGACAACAATAAATGATGAATTGTCTCCTCCACACCACAAAACAACATTTTTTGCTGCCATGCCAGTTACGCTTAAAAGGTTATCTTTGGTAAGAACTACCTCTTTCTGCAAAAAACCACATGAAAACTTTGATCTTGGAAGGAACCTTTGTTTTCCAATATGTTCCCTGCATGAAATTGGTCTAGAACCCACAAGATCCTCATATATAGACTTCACATTAAAGACACCATTAGTGATTAAGCTCCACTAAAATGAATATGGCATCCAAGTTTGATTAATTGACATCAATTTAGAAACCAAGAGGACCCACTTAGTCCATATGTAGCCCAATAATGTCCTGCGAAATTGGATGTTCAGAGGGCTATCCCCAAGAACAAAAGCCACCGAATCCTCTTTTCTGAACACAAAATTATCCAGGGTTGGGTATTGTACAACTAATGGAGTGTCTCCCAACCAGGTATCTTCCCAAAAACTTGTCATTTAGCCGCCACCAATCTTAAAGGAACCTGTCTTGAAAAAGGATGACTTGACCTTCATCAAGCCCCTCCAAAACAATGAATCAATAGGCTTAGCATCTACTTGGGATAACGTTTTGGAGTTCAGGTATTTGTTATGCAGCAACTCTTGCCAAACACCTTCCTAATTAAGTAGCTTATACAACCATTTGTTGAGTAAGCACTTGGTTTTTATTTTGAGACTCTCAATGCCCAACCCACCTTGACCCTTAGGCCTACATGGAATTTCCCCTTTAAAAAGTATTGTCGGGGGTTGGGTGCGACATATGCCAAGGGATGGCTTATCATGGTGAGGGCGAGTAGAACATCGCCGGTGCCTGGAAGCGGGATGAGGCGAAGACATGCACGCCGGCGAATATTACCCAGCTTCAGGGCTCTCCGTGGAGATAACACCCCTACTGCTGCTCTGCGGGGTCTCCGCATGATCACTATGGCAAAATGTATACAAGGTTGTTCCTTGAGCTGTTTCCTGGAGGTAGGAGAAGGCAAGGCTAGCTCTCTCCTTCCTATATGATCTGGTCTAGTGCTAATGGATTCGAACCCTTTGCATGGGTGCCCTGGGGGGCTTATATAGGCCTACCCCCCAGGGGTACAATGGTAATCCGGCTGGGTGTGGGTCCCAGCCGCCGTCTTCTCCGTCGACTGGCCCGGTATGGAGCCGACAGGCCGTGTTCGTCGCGGGCGGGTCTTGCCGGCTGCGGATTACTGTAGCCGTGCTTCTAATGACGCTGGCTTGGTCATGGGGTCATGGCAACGGTGCCGCCGCCTGACGGGCGATCACTGTTGCCATTTCCCGTCTTGTCTGGTTAATGGCATGCGGGGCCCGTGGGAGGGGCTAGCCGACTCCTGGAGGCCGATTCCCTCTGGGTCCGACTGGTGGCATCTTGCCGTCTTCTAGACCCCCGCTGACTGGTGGGACCCGCCGTCTCTGGGTCCTACAGACATGCCATCGTGGGCATAGGGTTCCGCCCGCTGAGGCTGATGTCAAGGCTGGCATGGCAACAGTGCCGCGCCGGACGGAGATCTCCGATGGTACGGTGTACTGTGGCCATGCCTGCCCTTGGTAAGGGGCGGGCGTGGACCTTATTGAGGCCACGCCCCGTCCCGTCCCTCCTTACGAGAGTACGGGGTGGTTGGAGTCGCGGGCCGACTCCCCATAGCCGGCTTCTCTGGAAGCCGCCAGCTAGGAGTCGGCCCATCTCAAAGTCGCCCCTGGGACTCGGCCGTGCGTGGGTAGTCGGCTGCGCTGCTGCCAACTCCCAGAGGCGGCTCTCCGTCCTGGGGTCCTAAGGGGCGCAGCCTGCCCCGATATCTTGAAAGGTTCTGGGCTTCGGGTTAGCCTACCCGTGGCCCATTACTCCGACAGTAGTCCCCGAAGCTGGTGAGGCGCCGAGGGGGACATGTCGAGGAGCGTCATCAGCTTCTTCCTTCAGGTGGTCGAATTTTGGCCTGGCTCGTCGTCTTCCTTTGGGCCACTAGCTGGAGCCGGACTCGCAGAAGGCCGTTGTCGGTGTCAAAACCGGCGGATCTCGGGTAGGGGGTCCCGAACTGTGCGTCTAGGCGGATGGTAACAGGAGACAAGGGACACGATGTTTTTATCCAGGTTCGGGCCCTCTCGATGGAGGTAAAACCCTACTCCTGCTTGATTAATATTGATGATATGGGTAGTACAAGAGTGGATCTACCACGAGATCAAGGAGGCTAAACCCTAGAAGCTAGCCTATGGTATGATTGTTGTATGATGAAGTTGTCCTACGGACTAGAACCCTCCGGTTTATATAGACACCGGATAGGGTTAGGGTTACACAGAGTCGGTTACAATGGTAGGATATCTTGAATATCCGCATCGCCAAGCTTGCCTTCCATGCCAAGGAAAGTCCCATCCGGACACGGGACGAAGTCTTCAATCTTGTATCTTCATAGTCCTGGAGTCCGGCTGAAGGTATAGTCTGGCTACCCGAACACCCCCTAATCCAGGACTCCCTCGGTAGCCCCTGAACCAGGCTTCAATGACGACGAGCCCGACACGCAGAATGTCTTCGGCATTGCAAGGCGGGTTCCTCCTCCAAATTCTTCAAGAAGATTTTAAACACCAAGGATAGTGTCCGGCTCTGCAAAATAAGTTTCCACATATTGCCATAGAGAGAATAATATTATCACAAATCTAATCTGCTGACGTATTCCGCAGCGTGACATCACGCTAAGGCCAAGTCCTTTACTCGAATAGTTTTTACTTTTCCACCTCAGCACGTTTTGCGAGGCGGTTTCCTTGGCACGTCTTGTTGAAGCAGAGATCGTGTGCCCCCTTTTACGGGATTCTCATCAATACGGACGTGGGTAACCCAACCGCGCCATTTATCACGGCGCTCGGGAGGAAAGTGAGTTTTACTAGGCTGGTGGGGACGCACAACCGCATCCGCCCATATAAGGGGATAAGGATCCACCTTTTTACCTATGCCTTTTTCCTCCTTTGCCTATCCATCTCCTGCGTGCTCGAGCTCCAGCGCCCAAGCCCGCACTTCCCACCTCAACCTTCTCCAGCAATGTCCGGAGCGGGAGGCAAGTGGATGGTCTCCTCCGTCACGGAGGGCCATGTCAAGAAGCTAAGGAAGGCCGGATACTTGTCCAAAGACATCGCGCACCGGCTTCTCGAGGAGGGGCAGCTTCTCCCCACCCCAAGGCCCAATGAGAGGGTAGTATTCCTCCCCCACTTCCTCCGCGGACTGGGTTTTCCACTCCACCCATTTGTCCGGGGGCTCATGTTCTACTACGGCCTGGATTTCCATGATCTGGCCCCGAACTTCGTCCTCAACATCTTGGCGTTTATCGCCGTGTGCGAGGCTTTCCTCCGCATCCGCCCCCATTTCGGCCTCTGGCTCAAGACCTTCAACGTCAAGCCCAAGGTGGTGCGCGGCAGCCAAGCGGAGTGCGGAGGCGCCATGGCGGGCAAGATGGCCAACCTCCTATGGCTCGAGGGCTCCTTCGTGGAGACCCTGAAGGGGTGGCAATCGTGGTGGTGGTTTTACATCACCGAGCCGCGCGATCCGAAATGGATCGCAGCCCCCGAGTTCCGATCCAGACCCCCCACGCGGCTTATGTCCTGGAAAGAGACGGGCCTGTCGTGGGGTGACGAAAAAGAGGTGGCCGAACTGCAGACATGCATCCAGTCCCTGGTGGACAAGACGATCAAGCTCGTTAACGTAGTCCAGGTTATGCTCGTTCGCCGGATCCTCCCGTGTCAACAACGGGACTTCAATCTGTGGGAGTTCGACCCGGCGCAGCACCGAACCCTTAACAGGCTCTTCGACACGACGTATGAAGACGTC
This sequence comes from Aegilops umbellulata, assembly GCA_032464435.1. NCBI lineage: Eukaryota > Viridiplantae > Streptophyta > Magnoliopsida > Poales > Poaceae > Aegilops > Aegilops umbellulata. The sequence goes on along the minus strand of CP136056.1, from coordinate 325,530,432 downwards.
TGGAAGGTGCTAACCAAAGGTGCCAAGGCTCCCGCATCCGCTTCCGAGGACCGCGGATACAGCTCGCAGCGTCACGCTAGCGAGGTAAGCCACTTTCACCTTTTACAGGATGTTAAATTTTTTCATAGTTTGACTCTATGCGGGATCTAAACTCCCTCACCTTTGACAGGCTTGGCAGGCGAAGTCCGGACCGATTAACTGTCCAGCTCCCTTGCTCGAAGACCCAGCCCCTGCTCTCCTAGTGAAGCTGCTGGTTCCGGCGCCTTATGTGGTGCCGGAGAAGAAGGCCAAGAAGAAGAAGGCCACGGGGACTCGAAAGAGTGCCCGTAATGTGGTGGCGTCGGACTCGTCATCCGACGAGTCCGAGACGCTCTCCTCCCGTGAGAACGAGGAGGAGGAAGAAGAAAACTCTCCCCCTCCAGCGGGGGGAGGAAAGAAAAGGAAGGCCGCCCCAACGGGGGAGGCCGAAGGGTCCAGGAAGAGGAAGACCCCTCCACCGAACTACTCCCCCGACGCCGAAGAGGACGAAGAGAAGTGGCCAGATAGGGCCAAGCGTCCGGCGAAATCGTAAGTATTCGGATATCAGAGTAACTCATGACGTTCCTTTGTTGCACAGCTTTCCCTAACGTCGAACATAATTATGCAGCCCGCCCCGGACCGGACTCGATGACTCGTCGAGCGGCTCCCTGGATTCATCGGACATGAACTCAGTTCCGCTCGTTGTCTCCCCCCGCACTGCGGACGACGCTGAAGTGGCGTCGCAACGAGCTCCGGGGCAGGAGGAGGTGGTCCTGGAGGAGCCGCAAGGCGACCTCCCGGACCCCAGGAGTAAAGGGGACAAGACCCCCCAGGGCTCCAAGTCCGGCTTTGAGCCGGACACTGCGCCGGAATCTTCAACAGTTCCAGACTGCGGTAGGCGAACTCCTTCCAAGAGGAGCAAGCCTTCTGAGCCGGCGGCCTCCGTCCAACCGGGAAAGAAAAGCCGAATAGAGGATCTATTAAATTTCGTAGGATTCTAACAACAAAGAATCGATATGCGTATGCAGGCTTCGCTGCTAGCCACCGCCGCACTGACTGCGGAGGTGGGTGCCCTGAAACAGGGACTCGAGCGGACCGAGCAAGAGCTCGGCCTTCCCAAGCGGCAGCTCAAGGAGAAACAAGGTAAGAAATACCTTACAGAAAAAGTGCCTATAAAAAGACGTGATTGCAAAAATTAACAGGATTGTACTGCTTATTGTAGGGGGCACGACTGAGGTGGCGACCCTCAAGCAGGCGCTGTCCGAGGCCGAAAAGAAAGCGGCCACGGAGCGCACCGAGCGAGAGAAACTTGAGGCCCAGGTCGGCGAGGTACAGCAAGAGCTTCAGGCTCTCATGAAAAAGCATGAGAGTTTGGAGGTTGAGTCAAAGACGCAAGCGTCCGAGCTCGCGGCGGCCCTTGAGACTGCTAAGTCTGCCAAGGCCGAAGCCCAAAAGGCCCTCCAAGAGTTGGAGGAGATGAAAAAGATAGCAGCGGGTAAGGCATTCTTTATGCAAAGTAGAAATATAAAAAGTAAACTACTTGTTACTTACCCGAATCCGGAGCTCTCCAGGGGCATTCGCAGATCTTCCCCGCAGCGTATCCGACGCCACCGCATTCTACCGAGCTGAAGAGGGCAGCTCAACGGAGAAGGTGTTCTGGTCTCAGTATGCTGAGGCCGGACACCCTGTGCCCTTGAGCGACCAGCTGAAACAGTTGGTCGAGCTCCACAAGGTGGCCGAACAGGCCATGAAGGGCTTCATAGTTCGGCTGTGGCCTGGAGAGGCCCTGCCTGGGAGCTACTTCGGGCTGGTGCGGCGGCTAGTGGAGGCCTGTCCAAGGCTCGAGGTCATCAAGCGCTCCGTCTGCATCGAAGGTGCCCGTAGGGCCCTTGCCCGTGCAAAGGTGCACTGGGTAAGCTAGACGGTGAGAAGCTTGTGAGGGACGGGCCGCCGCCGGGAAAGGAGCATCGCAAGCCCGAGAACTACTATAAGGATGTTCTTGCGGGTGCCCGCCTTGTGGCGGATGAATGTACCAAGGATGTAATTTTTGAATGAACTCGCTCGTGTTTATCCTGTGCGCTGAAAACTTGTTCATATGCGCTAAGCAATGCATGTTGAATTTAAAATATTACTTTCTGTGCGGCCCTTTATCAAAAATTGAGAGATGGCCAGTCGTCGGCTTCTGCCCCCGTGCCACTAGTGCTGGGGTGTTCGGGATAAACCTGAGCGCTCTTTTTCCCATAGTTGGGTCCTTCGAGGGAGGCGCTCAGCACAACGAACCAGGCAATCGGACTATAATGCTTGAACACTCTCACTTAACCATAGAACTCTATAATTTTAAATTTCGGCGAAGCCCCTAGTTCGGAAGACCGAGTTCGGGGCGCTATCCACGCCTTGGCCGGACAAAGCCGGCTCCTCGCTCGAAGCGGCATAAGTCTTTAGGGACTCAAAAAACCTCTCGAACAGCGACCGGTCTCTCGCATCATCATGACAGTCAGTTTTAGCTTTCTCCACTGAGGTGCTTAACCCAGCTCAACCGGGGCACAATCGCAGTGGTTCTCCTAGTGCTACCTTAGCCGATATAGCGGAACGTAAGGCACCAACACATAGGAGCCGAGCAAACCCAACTATTGACCCAAATCATGATTCGGAGCCGATGCATATAGTGCTATAAGTTCGGGGTGCCGCACTTGTGAAAGTGTACGGGCTTCTCACACCATATTGAGGGGTACTGAAGCCCCTGGCGTGTTTGTCATACCATGGTGTACGGGTGCAACATGTCATTTAATAAACATATATATGAAAAGAGGATAATGCAAAAAATAGATAAAAAGCTATGCATTGTTTATAAGAAGGCTGCTATCAAAGCAGAACGATACAAGTAGTGCGATAAGCAAAAGATATTTAACATGTCCTGGCCAGGAGAAGGCCGCGGAATTGTATGCCAAAACAGGTATACTGCTCGTAACAGAGACCACCTGGGAGTTCCATAGTGCGGCATGGCTTGTCTGCTTCCCTGGATCTTGCATCGTTGGTGCGGCAGTTGAATTGCCGAACAGGTCGTCCGAATTATGGAGTCCTGAAAGTAAGAAAAAATTAAAAAGGAATTCGGCAGCCCCTAGTACGTTTTAAGCCGTATTTTGGGCTTGCCGTTATTGTGCCCCTTCCCCTGCGCCCATGGTATTTCAAGAGCATAGTTATGTACGCGAGGCACTGTTTTCGCTATGTCGCGAGGGCTGGGGTTGGGGCCGCATTGCTACGCCTGCTCAGAACGTGCCAGGCGGTCTTGTTGTAGGTTACTCCGGGCGCGCTTGGCAGTGTCTGGCTTTTTAACGGCCGGACTGGAGAATTGCCTAAGAAGGCTACTTTGTACTTCCGCTGCGAGAGCCGCCGTGTGCTCCTCCGTACGGAGGGAGCGTTCGGTGTTTCCGTTGACCGTAATTACTCCTCGAGGGCCTGGCATCTTGAGCTTGAGATATGCATAGTGCGGCACTGCATTGAACTTTGCAAATGCGGTTCGCCCGAGCAGGGCGTGATAGCCACTGCGAAACGGGACTATATCAAAGATTAATTCTTCGCTTCGGAAATTGTCCGGAGATCCGAAGACCACTTCAAGTGTTACTGAGCCTGTACAGTTGGCCTCTACACCTGGTATAACGCCTTTAATGGTCGTTTTTGTGGGCTTAATCCTCGAGGGATCTATGCCCATTTTCCGCACTGTATCCTGGTAAAGCAGGTTCAGGCTACTTCCGCTGTCCATGAGGACTCTTGTGAGATGAAATCCGTCGATAATTGGGTCGAGAACCAATGCGGCGAAGCCGCCGTGACGGATGCTAGTGGGGTGGTCCCTTCGATCAAAAGTGATCGGGCAGGAGGACCATGGGTTGAACTTTGGGGCGACCGGCTCCATCGCGTATATGTCCCGTAGCGCACGCTTCCGCTCCCTCTTGGGAATGTGGGTTGCGTATATCATGTTCACTGTCCGCACTTGTGGGGGAAAACCCTTCTGTCCATTGTTTTTCGGCGGCCTAGGCTCCTCCTCGTCATCGCTATGCAGCCCCTTGTCTTTATTTTCGGCTCTTAGCTTGCCTGCCTGCTTGAACACCCAACAATCCCTGTTGGTGTGATTGGATGGCCTTTCGGGGGTGCCATGTATCTAGCACAAGCGGTCGAGTATTCGGTCCAAACTGGACGGGCCCTGGGTATTCTTTTTGAACGGCTTTTTCCGCTGACCGGATTTATAGCCTCTGAATCCGGCATTAACTGTCGTGTCTTCGTTGCTGTCGCTGCTAACGCGGCGCTTTTTCTTACTCCGACGTGTCCTGCCACTTTTGTCCTTGGTATCCGAATTACCAGGGTTCTTTGCTAACTTGTTACTGCGAGCTAGCCAGCTGTCTTCTCCCGCGCAAAAGCGGGTCATGAGTGTCGTGAGGGCTGCCATGGACTTCAGCTTTTCCTGTCCCAGGTGCCGGGCAAGCCACTCGTCGCAGATATTATGCTTAAAGGCTGCAACGGCATGTGCGCCCGGACAGTCGACTATCTGGTTTTGCTTTGTTAGGAACCGTGTCCAGAATTGCCTGGCCGATTCCTCTGGCTGCTGAATTGTGTGGCTTAAGTCATCGGCATCCGGTGGTCGCACATAAGTGCCCTGGAAGTTGTCGAGGAATGCGGCTTCCAGGTCCTCCCAAGAACCGATTGAGTCTGCTGGCAAGCTGTTAAGCCAATGTCGGGCCGGTCCCTTAAGTTTGAGCGGGAGGTATTTGATGGCGTGTAGATCATCGTCGCGGGCCATGTGGATATGAAGGAGATAATCCTCAATCCATACCGCAGGATCTGTTGTTCCATCATATGATTCGATGTTTACGGGTTTGAAACCCTCTGGGATTTTATGATCCATTACTTCATCTGTGAAGCATAATGGGTGTGCGGCGCCTCTATACTGGGCTATATCACGACGCAGCTCGAAGGAGCTATGTCTGTCGTGTTCGGCCCGGCCGGATTTGTTGTATCCGGCATGAAGATCGCCGTCACGTGTCGTGGGGCGCCTGTGCGATTCATAGATCGATCTTGTTTGTCTTGCCTTGTCCTCCAGTACGTCTCCAGGTCTGGCGCATTTTCCCGTGCCTTGGTTGAACGGCACCGGGGCATGGCTTGGGTGGAGGGCCGAGGGGCCTCTCTGTCGCGGCCGTGAGGTGGCCGGTCGGCCATGTCGTGTGCTGGTGATGTAGGTGCTTCCTCCTCTGATCGGGGTAGCGGCCTGCGCTTTGGGTAACTCTTAGAGGGGCGTTCGAGTTCATACTCTTCGGCCGCAAGGACTTCAGTCCATCTGTCAGCTAGCAAATCTTGATCAGCTCTAAGCTGTTGCTGCTTTTTCTTGAGGCTGCTTGCCGTGGCTAAAAGCCTGCGTTTGAAACGCTCTTGTTCGGCGGGGTCTGATGGTACGACAAATTCGTCGTCGTCGAGGCTTGCCTCGTCTTCGGAGGGAGGCATATAGTTATCATCCTCAACCTCTCGGTCTGCCAATCTCTCATGAGGGATGGCTTCTCCATCTTCCTGTGCCGAATCTTGCTGGAGGGGGTGTTCTTTGGCGCTATTCGGGGTAGTATTATCTCCCGTGCCGGAATCACCGTTTTTGCTTTGGCGGGATTTAAAGCGGCGCTGCTGACGCCGGCGCTTTGGCTGTTTCTTGGAGGTGTCATCCTCCGCCGTTCCATCGCCATCTCTGTCTTTTGGAGTATCCACCATGTATATATCATATGACGAGGTGGCCTTCCAGCGCCCTACAGGTGCTGGTTCCTGTTCGTCCCCTGCATCGTCGTCCATACCGTCGATGTCTTCGGAGTCGAAGTCAAGCATGTCGGTTAAATCATCGACAGCGGCTACAAAGTGGGTGGTGGGTGGGCATTGAGTTTCTTCATCGTCCGCTTCCCATCCTTGTTGACCGTAGTCCGGCCATGCCTCTCCTGATAAAGAGAGAGACTTTAGTGAGTTCAGGATGTCGCCGAAGGGTGAGTGCTGAAAGATGTCCGCTGCGGTGAACTCCATTATCGGCGCCCAATCGGATTCGATCGGCAGGGGCGCGGGGGGTTCGGAATCCGGAGAGGAATCCGGATCCTCGGAGTCACGGGTCACGCAGAACGCGGGGCTGACGTTCGGCTCGATCGCCTTTGAGATCGTAGCCCCCGAGGCGACGTCCAGCCGCTCATCCTCGATTGGCGCAATAGGCTCCGAATTAAGGGTAGGAACTGGTGCATGTGCGGCCTCTAGGGCACTATTCGGCGGCAGAGCAAGATCATGCCTCTCGAAACAGTGCGGCGCGCTTGGCTGTGGCTCAAATCCGTCGAAGACCAAATCCCCGCGGATGTCTACCGTGTAGTTTAGGCTTCCAAACCTGACCTGATGGCCAGGGGCATAGCTTTCGATCTGCTCCAGGTGGCCAAGCGAATTGGCCCGCAGTGCGAAGCCGCCGAAGACGAAGATCTGTCCGGGGAGAAAAGTCTCACTCTGGACCGCATCGTCGTTGATGATCAAAGGAGCCATCGGGCCTAAAAGTGACGACACAGAGGAACTCTCAATGAAAGCAACAATGTCGGTATCAAAACCGGCGGATCTCGGGTAGGGGGTCCCGAGCTGTGCGTCTAGGCGGATGGTAACAGGAGACAAGGGACACGATGTTTTTACCCAGGTTCGGGCCCTCTCGATGGAGGTAAAACCCTACTCCTGCTTGATTAATATTGATGATATGGGTAGTACAAGAGTGGATCTACCACGAGATCAAGGAGGCTAAACCCTAGAAACTAGCCTATGGTATGATTGTTGTATGATGAAGTTGTCCTACGGACTAGAACCCTCCGGTTTATATAGACACCGGATAGGGTTAGGGTTACACAGAGTCGGTTACAATGGTAGGAGATCTTGAATATCCGCATCGCCAAGCTTGCCTTCCACGCCAAGGAAAGTCCCATCCGGACACGGGACGAAGTCTTCAATCTTGTATCTTCATAGTCCTGGAGTCCGGCTGAAGGTATAGTCCGGCTACCCGAACACCCCCTAATCCAGGACTCCCTCAGCCGTCTTTCCCTCAAAGAGTTTGAAAGTCGCAGCGGGGTCCAGGCAGCGTGCCTGATAAGCTTCCGGGTTTCCGCCCGTCGCGAATCCGTCGCGTGGCGCCACGTGGCCGGGCCAGTCTGCCCACCCACGCGTGCGACGGGACAGGCCTTCAGGCGGGGCCCGCCACTACTGCGCCTCGGCAAGCAAATGGATTCATTGTGGCCGCGTGGGCGGTTGGGCTTCCCGCGCAGTAACTACAGCAGTAACTTCGTGTGGTAAATTGTGGGGGTCGTGGGGCTCCGGGCGCAGTTAATCCCACGACGCCCCATCGGCTTCTCAGCCTGCGAGCCTATAAGTAGGCGGGAGGAGGGGGGCGGCGAAGCACGCACGCCTATCCTCCGTACTCTTTTTCGCTCCTTCTTGCCTCTTCTTCCTTTCGCCGCCGCCGCGCTGAACCACGCCATGACTGCGGCAATGAGCTCTTCCTCTGCTGCCGCGCCCGCTGCCGTGCGCTCCGGCGTGTGGGACGGCTCCGAGGTTGACGATGACCACATTGATTTCCTCCGCAAGACGCATCGTCTCCCCGACAAGGACCTAGTGCGGGCCCGTGCCGCGCCGGCGGGGGAAGTATCGCCGGCGCCGGAGGAGGGCGAGCGGGTCATATTCCGCTCGCACCTCATGCGCGGCCTGGGGTTGTCGGCGAGCAGTTTCTTCCGCTCCTTCTTGGAGTTCCACGGGCTCCAGCCGCACCACCTTACACCGAACACGGTGGTGCTGCTGGCTGCCTCCGCCATCCTGTGCGAAGGCTTCCTCAGCGTTCTCCCCACCATCGAGCTGTGGGGGGAATTCTTCCAGTCCAAGCGCGGCACGCATGTCGCTGGCGTGCCAGCCCAGTGTGGAGCCTTCATCGCGATGCGGAGAACGGGGGCCGACAACCCGTTCCCCACCATTACGCTGATCAAATCGGTGAAGATGTGGCAGCGATCTTATTTGTACATGAAGAACGTCGCCCCAGAAGGCGACTGGGTCAACCTGCCGGCTTACGAAGCCGGCGCGCCGGCTGGAAGGCTCCCCAGCTGGTCCCACCGGGCCAAGACGCTGACTCCTGCCGGCGTCGCTGCCGTCGCGTGACTCTGAGTGCTGACGCAGTCGGAGGGTCTGACCGGGGCCGACTTGCTGGCCGCCTTCGTGGCGCGCCAAGTTCTCGTACTCGAAGGCCGACCTCATCTAATCTGTCAGATGAGCGGCCACCGGGACCCGAGTCGAACGTGTTCCAAGGACATGCCCCACGCGGAGGTGGCGGACACGGTGAACTATATCGCGAACTGCGGCCTCTCGGCGGATTGGCGGTTCGGCATGGAGCGGTACTCGCGCGCCAACCCCCCGCCTGTTGTAAGTCGTTTCTCTTCTTCTTCTTCTTCTTCTTCTTCTGCTTTCTCTTGTGGCCGAATCCGACCTCTAATATTTTTGAGTCTTTGAATCAGAACCCTCTCGTCCAGCCTTCGGCCGGCACCACGGGGCCAGCCCGCCAGTTCGTCCCCGATCGAGCGGAGAGCGATGTCGACGACCCCAACTTGGGGGCGGCGGCGATGGAGGCCGACGCCGAAGGAGGCGGAGGCGGAGGAGGAGGAGGCGGCTTCAGGCCTTCGGCCACCTTTGCCGAATGGCCTGATGACGACGCCGAGGGAGAAGTCACCCCGTGCCATCAGCCAAAGGTCGGCCAGCCCGACGCGAGTTCCTCCGCCGCCTTGGATGGTCAAGGCGGCGCGAAGAAGCGCCGCACCGGGCCGAGTTCTCTTGGCGGCCGGATGAAGAAGTTCAAGGGAGCGGCCGCCGCGACCAAGCGGGTAGAGGCGGTCGCAAAGGCCAACCGCTTCCGCAAGGAAGTGAAGAATCCGCCACTGGTCTCTTCATAAGTGCTTCCGCCCTTTGTCTTATTTTCTTCTGGTGGATCTTGTTTAAGTCTTTTACATGCCTTCCTCGCTTCAGGGCTCCCCTCACTCTTGAGAGGGTCGCCGCCGCCTCCATCATGGGGGCGGCAGAGACGTCCGCCACTACTCGGCGGATTGACCCCGCCGCCGACCTCCGGGAGGCGACGGAGCGGAACGCGCAGGAGAAGCGCGACGAGGAAGAAGCCGCCCGCCTGGAGAAGGCGGAGGCCGAGAAGGCGGCCGCCTCTGCCCAAAAAAAGCTAGATGAGGCCGAGGCCGCCGTCGCGGCAAGGCGGCAGGCTGAGGAAGCCGCGCACCGCCAGTCGGCAGTGTTTGTCATCCCGCTGAACTCAGCGCGGCCGCCTCCGGAGTTCACGGCGCAGTCGGAGGAAGTCGGCGGTGAGTTCCCGATCATCGAGAGGGGAGGCGGCGAGGCCTCTATGCTGGACGCGGTCGTGCCGCCACTGCCGCCTCCACCGCTGTCTAGGAGCATGCAAGGCGAACAGCCGGCGGACCCGCTGGTGCCGCCGACTAAGGACGGGGCCGTGGCGAAGCTGCTCCTTCAAGTCTCCTCGCCAGCGCGCCGCCGCCTTGAGAAGGCGATTTTGGCGCCACGCCCCTTGGAGACCGGCGCCGCCAGCTCGACAGTCCCAGACGCCGAGGCGACGAGCGCCGCGCCCGTTGGTGGGTGCGAGGAGGCGGCACAGGCCCGCTGAACCAGGCGCTTCTGGACGTCCAGGCTAAGCTGCGGGCCAAGGGCGACGCCATCCAGGGCTGCACCAAGGCGCACCTGGCGTCGCGGGCTGCCATCCGGGTAAGTGTTTTTTCTCTTGTCTCCATCTTCTTGTTCTTCTCTGTGGGGGGGCGCCAGCGCACCCACTAGGTGTAGTCCCCGAGTTCCGGGCCGACTGCTAAGCAGGTGGCTCAGAACTCCATTGGCGAGTTCTAAGTACTTACTTTGTTTGAAATACTTATCACAGGATTATCACAACCTCCGGGTCACCGCCTTCAACCGCAATGTCGAGGAGCTGGGCAAGCGGACTGCCGACTTGTCAGAGAGCCGGAGTGAGTCTTCTTTCTTTTTCGCGGGGACGCGCTGGCGCACCCGCGGGCTGTAGTCCCCGAGATTCGGGCCGACTACTGAGCAGTTGGGCCAGATCTTCCTGGCGACCTTCTTTGTTGATGACTTAATGTCCTCTTTCTTCTTTTTCTTCAGAGGCCAAGGCCATTCTTCAGCAGCAGCTGGGCGAAACCAACACCGCCTTGCGTGCCAAGGGGGAGGAGTGCGGCAAGCTCGCCGCAGAGCGCGACCTGCTGTCCGCACAATTGGTGGAGCAGAAGGAGTTGCTTAAGAAGACGGAGAAGGAGGCGGAAGAGAAGGAGACCGCCCTCCTGGCCGAGTTCGCAAGCGAGCGCTCCTCCTAGACTAACAAGGAGGCAATGCTGACCTGCGGCTTCCATGAGATTGAGGACATCGTCGACAGTGAATTTCTTTACTTTCTTTCTTTGAGCCGCCGACTATAGGTCGGGCTAACTCCTGATTTTTTGACTTGCTTCTTTTTCGTCTTGGTAGACTTCTTCCCTAGCCACACACAGGCTGCCACTCAAGCCACCGAGGCTGATCACGAGGCGCGGAGGGCAAGTGGTGCGGAGATTGCCGCCAACGCCCCCCGGATCCTTGATGAGCAGCTTCTGAGCATCGAAACTCGTCTGCGGCCTGCCCATCGGATGCTACGCCGGCTTCAACGTGTCGGCGCCTAGGCGATTGCTGCCCTGTGGCCAGACATGCTGGTTCTGCGCACTCCCAGTCGGACTGCCGACTGGCTGGAGGTCGCGGCTGGCCGCCTTGAGGCCTGGAAGGGTTCCTCGGCCCGGGCTGGAGCGCGTCGGGCCTTGGAATTCGTCAAGGCGTGGTATCCAGGGCTGGACCTGGACCGGCTGGCCACGCTCCGGTCAGAGGCCCAGGCGGAGCTGATAGCTGTGGAAGACGCCCTCGTCGAGCGTGCGGCGGCGATCGCCGACTACACAGACACCAGCGTCTTCGTCCCTGAGCGGGCTGAAGACGGCGGGGAGGCGCCGCCGGAGTGGTTCGGGATGAACCCGGATTATGACGAGGACTCGGCGGAGGTGATCGGCTCCAGTGCCGAGGAGGAAGGCAAGGCGGAGGACGGAGACGAGACGGAGGCGCCAGAAAACAGAGCGGGCGACCAGCCTCAGCTCGACCGCGCCTCCAGCAACGAGCCGCGCCTGACCGAGCCGGCTGCCGCCGGAGACGATCAAGCCGAGACTGCCCAGCCGGCCGCCCCAGCGCCTGACACCGCCGTCTCCTCCGACCCTCCGAACCCGTCTGCAGCTTCCTAGGCTGTTGCCTTGCCTTTACTTTATCTGCTTTAGTAGTCTTTAAAAAACTTGTTAATTCGCACAATTCCACCCGCGGGGTGTATTTTGAACTTCTGCTTGAAGATTCGGCCAAGGGCCTATGTTATGTAAATATTCATCCGAGTTCTATCTTTTCTTGCTCATTGCTCCTTTGCCTTTTTCCTTTGTCGCCTTCCCTTAGTCGCATCTTGCCAGTCGGACAACCGCTCTGCGGACTGCCGCTGGATCAAATGCTTGGCTACTTTGGGAAGGCAAGTACTTAGCCGTTTTTAGAGTCTTTTAACAAGTCGGATAGAAGGCGGCAAGCCGACTACTCGAGAGTCAGTTTTTTTGCGAAGAGAGGCTGGAAGCCGGCTTGAGCTATGTTTATGCTTTGAGTCCTTAGCCATTTTTCATGTGGGCGCCCATTCTTCCTTACTCCTGCCCACCAAACAGTCGCTCTGCGAGCTGCGGCTTCTGACAGGAGACGGCTTAAGCACCACACACTACTTGTCCGACTGCAGGAAGAATTTCATAGCACAAGGCGGCGAGTCCCCGGGCCGACTAGTCGAACCTGGTGCCAAGCGGCATAACAAAGAGTAGCATATTTGAAGGCGTAATTCTTATCATATAGATAACAAAAGGGGGCAGTCCCCGAGCTCGTCTCGGGGGGCCCGAACTCTTGATACTTAAATACAAAAGGTAGTGTGGTACATACTGCATCAACTGTAAAATCTTCGGAGGAGATTTGCATTCCATGGACGCTCTGTCTCTTTGCCGGAGTCGTCCCTCTTGCGTGCTCGGGGCTTCTGAGCGTCGATCAGGTAGTAGGAGTCGTTGCCCAACACTTTGCTGATGATGAAAGGGCCTTTCCAAGGCGTCAACAGCTTGTGTTGGCCGGCTGTTCGCTGGATCAGTCGGAGCACAAGGTAGCCCTCTTGGAAAGATCTCGGCCTGACCTTCCTGTTGTAGTATCGGCGCATGCTCTGCTGGTAGATGCTGGACCGGCTGAGTGCCAACAGTCGGCCCTCTTCCAGCAGATCGACGCCGTCTTGACGTGCTTCTTCTGCTTCCTCCTCGGTGTACATGGTGACTCGCGGGGAGTCGAACTCTATGTCCGTTGGGATGACGGCTTTGGCACCATAGACGAGGAAGAAGGGCGTGAAGCCGGTCGACTTGTTTGGAGTCGTGCACAGACTCCAGAGGACGGCTGGCAACTCGTCAAGCCAATAGCCGGCCGAACGCTCCAGCGGTTCGACTAGCCGAGGCTTGATGCCAGACAGGATGAGGCTGTTTGCTCGCTCCACTTGGCCGTTTGACTGCGGATGGGCAACGGACGCTAAGTCCAGTCGGATGCCCTATGTCGCGCAGAAACGGGCCAAGGCACCTTTGGCAAAGTTTGTGCCGTTGTCGGTGATGATGTTGTGTGGTATGCCGTACCGGATTGTGATGTCGGAGATGAAAGTCACGGCAGTTGGACCATTCAACTTCTTGATGGGTTTTGCTTCTATCCACTTGGTGAACTTGTCCACCTCAACAAGTAAGTGAGTTAGGCCGCCTCGCGCCATCTTGAATGGTCCCACCATGTCCAGGCCCCAAACTGCAAAGGGCCAGGCGATGGGGATAGTCTTGAGTGCTGAAGCCGGCTGATGCGGCTTGGAGTGGAACTTCTGGCACCCCTTGCATTTTGGACCAACTCCTTGGCCTCTTCTATGGCAGTCGGCCAGAAGAAGTCGTGTCGAAAGGCTTTGGCGACGAGTGCTCTTGAGGTCGCATGGTGTCCGCACTCGCCTTGATGGATGTCTTTGAGAATTGCTTGGCCTTGTTCTGGCTCGACGCAGCGCTGGTAGACGCCCGTGACGCTGCGCCTGACCAGCTCTCTATTGACTATGGTGTAGGCTGCTGCTCGGCGTTGTACTTGCCGAGCTAGGATCTCATCAGTTGGCAGCTCTTTGCTCACCAAAAATTTGAGGATAGGCTGTGCCCATGAAGGTGCTGCTATTTCTTCGACTGCCAGAACTGCGACTTGGATGAGGGCGGCTGGGCTTGTCTCGGACGCGGGGACCGAAACACGGCGGGCCTAGCTCGTCTTCTTCTTCTAGCGCCAGGGATCGGTGGAGTCGGTCGATCCGGTGGCGTGCGTCGTTTTCTCCGACTCCCTCTCGGCGGCCAAGGCGTTCGCCGAGAGTCAGATGCTCAACGGGTGGCGGGGAGACTCGCCTTTCCTCGCGAGGAGGAGGAGGAAGATAGTCGTCCCGCCGCTCCACTGCTCTTGGGCGGCCATCTTGGTCACGCTCTATGGTGATGCGAGTCCGACTGTGGCTGACAGCCGGATCCTTGTCTTTTCTTCCGCGGACGCCGCCAGTCGGCGTCCATGAAGTCGCGCCTTGTTCTCGGTGGGGATGCGGGTCATCATTCTGCCGTCGCGGCGCATCCGTGCGGCAGCCGGCCGCGTTTTGCTCGGCGGCCGCGTCGAGGAGCCGCTGGACGCGCTCCGTCATCAAGCGACGCTCTTCGCCCTCGAAATTGTCCAGCTCGTCAGCCGCCGCCTGGGCGGCTCGGATGTTCTCCGCGGGCGTGGTGTACACAGGGTGATTGGCCCCGAACAGGTTAGCGATGGCCACGCCGCGCTGCTGGACCGCGCCTAGGCGGCTTGGTCCAGTTGGGGCCGGCGAGCCGCCCGCAGCGCGATCCATCTCACGCTGGTAGGCTTCTGGCAAGCGTCTCATGCTTGCCAACTTCTTTGCGCCTTCGACGAGCTGAAGGCGGCGCGCCTCCAGTGTCTCGGCGTCAGCGTCTTCTGGAATGGGCGCGGTTAGGTCTTGTAGCGCCGCATCGAGCGGGTCATGAGCTCCTCCACCGGAATGCTCGCCATGATCGATGACGAGCACCTCTGTGACTGTGCTTCCGCCGCTCTCCGCACGAGGGAGCGGCTCGTCGTAGACCACCACGTTGGTGGGGAACGCGTCGAGCGACGCAGTGTCGGAGTCGACCAACATCGGGTCGGTGGAGCCTACGGACTTCGGGTCCATGGCAGGCTCGCCGGCAACGTGGAGTTGATCAAGGAGGCCCGCGAGGAGGCTCTTGGGGCCGCCCGTGCCTGCGTCGGATGAAGGCTCGTCGGAGAGGTGAACCTCGCCGACAAGTTCGGCGAGGCAGCTGGCTGCGCAGTCAGTCTCAACGCCATGCAGCGCGTCGGCGCAGACTCCATCTGGCGTGTCGGGCTGGCTGCGCTCGCCGGGAAGGAAAAGGGTTCCCGTCCAGAGCAGGTCTCCGGACGACGGTGCACCAGGCCCCACGGTGGGCGCCAAATGTCGGGGGTTGGGTGCGACATATGCCAAGGGATGGCTTATCATGGTGGGAGCGAGTAGAATATCGCCGGTGCCTGGAAGCGGGGGCGAAGACATGCACGCCGGCGAATCTTACCTAGCTTCAGGGCTCTCCGTGGAGATAACACCCCTACTGCTGCTTTGCGGGGTCTCCGCATGATCACTATGGCAAAGTGTATACAAGCCTGCTCCTTGAGATGTTTCCTGGAGGTAGGAGAAGGCAAGGCTAGCTCTCTCCTTCCTATATGATCTGGTCTAGTGCTAATGGATTCGAACCCTTTGCATGGGTGCCCTGGGGGGCTTATATAGGCCTACCCCCCAGGGGTACAATGGTAATCCGGCTAGGTGTGGGTCCCAGCCGTCTGTCTCTCAGGCCGCCGTCTTCTCCGCCGACTGGTGGGCCCCGCCGACTGGCCCGGTATGGAGCCGACAGGCCGTGTCCGCCGCGGGCGGGTCTTGCCGGCTGCGGATTACTGTAGTCGTGCTTCTAATGACGATGGCTTGGTCATGGGGTCATGGCAACAGTGTCGCCGCCTAACGAGCGATCACTGTTGCCATTTCCCGTCTTGTCTGGTTAATGGCGTGCGGGGCCCGTGGGAGGGGCGAGCCGACTCCCTCTGGGTCCGACTGGTGGCACTCTTGCCGTCTTCTGGACCCCCGCTGACTGGTGGGACCCGCCGTCTCTGGGTCGTACAGACAGGCCATCGTGGGCACAGGGTTCCGCCCGCTGAGGCTGATGTCAAGGCTGGCATGGCAACAGTGCCGCGCCGGACGGAGATCTCCGATGGTACGGCATACTGTGGCCATGCCTGCCCTTGGTAAGGGGCGGGCGTGGACCTTACTGAGGCCACGCCCCGTCCCGTCCCTCCTTACTATAGTACGGGGTGGTTGGAGTCGCGGGCCGACTCCCCATAGCCGGCTTCTCTGGAAGCCGCCAGCTAGGAGTCGGCCCATCTCAAAGTCGCCCTTGGGACTCGGTCGTGCGTGGGTAGTCGGCTGCGCCGCTGCCGACTCCCAGAGGCGGCTCTCCGTCCCGGGGTCTTGAGGGGCGCGGCCTGCCCCGATGTCTTGAAAGGTTCTGGGCTTCGGGTTAGCCTACCCGTGGCCCATTACTCCGACAAGTATGTACTTCCTCTTCTTGTCTTCACATTTCCAAAAGAACCTGGACCGATAAAATTCTAGCCTTTTCGAGACCCCTTTAGGTATCTTAAAAAAAGGATAGCATGAATATCAGTAGACTAGTAAGGACAACGTTGATGAGGGTAAGTCATCCCCCATATGAAAAGAGCTTGCCCTTCCAACTGTTGAGCCTCTTTTTGAAGAGGTCTTCAATAATTTTCCATTCCTTGTTGGTGAGCTTATGGTGATGAATGGAAATCTCGAGATATGATAAAAGAAGGGATCCCACCTCGCATCCAAATATTTGTTTGTACCGACTCTCCCCGCCTTTGGCCATACCAAAATAGAAGAGCTCATTTTTGTGGAAATTAATTTTGAGGTCCAAAAGTTGTTCGAAGAGACACATAATCAACCTCATACTATCGCTTTTTGAAAGTCATGTTCCATAAAAAGGATTGTGTCATCTGCATACTGGAGGATAGAGACACCTCCATCAACCAGATGCGGGGTAAGCCTGATGTCTACTACACAACTTTATTCTTGTAGACTCGTGTTGGGCCTCCAAGCGCAGAGCTTTGTAAAACAGTGGCAATTTTCCCTCAAGTGGATGACCTAAGGTTTATCAATATGTGGGAGGCGTAGGATGAAGATGGTCTCTCTCAAACAACCCTCCAACCAAATAACAAAACGTCTCTCGTGTTCCCAACACACCAAACACAATGGTAATTTGTATAGGTGCACTAGTTCAGCGAAGAGATGGTGATACAAGTGTAGTAATGATATTAGGTATTGATTTTTGTAATAGTAACAATGAAAAACAGCAAGGTAACGAGTAACAAAAGTGAGCACAAATGGTATTGCAATGCTTGAAAATGAGGCCTAGGGTCTGTACTTTCTCTAGGGCAATCTCTCAACAATGCTAATATAATTGGATCATATAACCATCCCTCAACGTGCGATGAAGAATCACTCCAAAGTTCCTATATAGCGGAGAACATAAGAAGAAATTGTTTGTAGGGTACGAAACCATCTTAAAGCTATTCTTTCCGATCAATCTATCCTAGAGTTCATACTAAAATAACACCAAGCTATTCTTTCCGACCAATCTAACCAAGAGTTTATACTAAAATAACACCATATGATACACATCAACCAACTCTAATGTCACCTAGATACTCCAATGTCACCGCGAGTATCCGTGAGTTGATTATGCGATATGCATCAAACAATTTCAGATTCATAATACTCAATCCAACACAAATAACCTCAAAGAGTGCCTCAAGATTTCTACCGAAGAAACAAAGACGAGAACGTGCATCAATACCTATGCATACATTACCCCAATGTCACCTCGGGAATCCGCAGGTTGAGTGTCAAAACACATATCAAGTGAATCAATATGATACCCCATTGTCACCACGAGTATTCATAGCAAGACATACATCAAGTTCTCTCAAACCCATACAAGTATTCAATTTGATAAAACAAAATCTCAAAGGGTAAACTCAATTCACAACAAGATAGAGAGGGGAAACACCATATGATCCAACTATATTAACAAAGCCCGTGATACATCAAGATCGTGACATCTCAAGAACACGAGAGAGAGAGAGAGAGAGAGAGAGAGAGAGAGATTAAACACATAGCTACTGGTACAAACCCTCAGCCCCGAGGGTGGACTACTCCCTCCTCATCATGGTGGCCTCCAGGATGATGAAGATGGCCACCGGTGATGATTTCCCCCTCCGATAGGGTGCCGAAACGGGGTCTAGATTTATTTTGATGGCTTCAAAGTCCTGAAATCATCACTTGTAACTCTGTTCTTGTTCCCCTTGCGCATGCCATCATCTCCATGCTTGGTCTTGCTCCAGTGTTCATCCCTCTTATCCATGCTAGGCCCTTCATTTGTAAGCAAAACAAATGTATCCAATTTAGGCAGCATCATATTCTCATGAACATTAGAATCATTACCAAGAAACGAAAGTACCTTATAATTTAATTGGCGCGCGCGAGCTCTAGTAATTGGTACAGTATATGTAGCAGTAGGGGATGTGGGTGTCACAATGGTATTGATGTCCTCATCAGAAAATGATTGGTGGGAATGTAAATTTAGACCTCCTCTCTCTTTTCCCTCAAAAACTAGCAAGAACCATTGGAGGGATTGAGAGGTAGCAAGCTCAAAGAAGGTCAACAATGGGTGGCAAACACGAGCTCAAAGGATGGGGACCATTGGGGAAGAAGCCCCCCCCCCCAATCCAACCGTTATGCCCACAAGTTGTGCTCAAGCAGTACTAACAGCCCAACGAGACAGAAAAACAAGAGCGGTAGCCCTGCCAGAGAGGCACTACCGCTCGCGGAGCAGTACTACCGCTCGAGTGACCAGTACTACCGCTTGAGCAGTACTACCGCTCGAGCAGTTTGGGCAACAGAAGCATAAAAGCAAGCGGAAGTGGTTGCGGTAGAAGGAAGCAGAAGTACCGCTCGGGGGAGCCGTACTACCGCTTAAAACTGAGAAACTGCCCAAGCAAAATAGAAGGAAGCTCCAAAACTGAAACTGCTATAACTCCTGCAAACAGACTTCGAAATCAGCAAACTCAAGCTTGTTAGAGAGAAGACAACAAGTAGTATCTAACAACGACTAGTTATAGTAAGAAGTGGCATGGGGAGTATGCCTATGAGATGTGTGAAACCTCCATCAGTGAAGAACCAACATAAACTCCAACATCGAAAACATCATAGAAGATGCATATGAACTCCATTTTCTATGAACTCAAGCTTGTCATGAAGATGAGCATAAGCTCTAAAACTCACAAAGAGAAACACCAAACAAGAACAAAGAAAGATGATACAAGGATGCAATGGTTTGAGCTCTCTACGAACGATACGGTCAAGCTACTAACTTGAGAGCCCCCCTTGATAGTACGACAATAGATCCTATAACCCGGTCTCCCAACTACCACCATGAGACAGGTAAAATAGAAAATCTATCAAGGGCAAACCTTTTCCTTGCACATAGTCCACTACCATCATGAGACAGGTAAAATAGAAAATCTCTCAAGGGCAAACCTTTGCCTTGCACATAGTCCACTCGAGCTAGATTATGACGATCTTGACTTCTTTAAGTTGGACCACCTTTCTTGATTGCGTTGGTTCGGTGAAGACTAGTTGATTGTTCCCTCATACTCCACTATGGGTGAGTCACTCTTTGCACATCTTCACAAGTCCATTGTTATCACAATGGATGGCAAGCTTCAAGCATGATCTCTTCGTGATGCTCCACTTGAACTTGCACACCGCAATCTAACCCCATATAGAATTCTCACGTAGACACGGGTTAGTACACAAAGCGTAATGGACAATACTTACCATACCATGGGATCACTTGATACCTCTCGGTACATCTTCTACGCTTTGTGTGTTGATCAACTTGATTCACTCTTTGACTTAGTCTTGATGAACCTTGAATCGTGTCTTCTAGATGACAACTCTTTGGATAATTCCTTGAATAACACCTTGGCCAACACATAAACTCCTTGAAACCAACAAATGGACTTTGAGAAAAGCCTATGGACAAGCCCTTCAAATATAACTCAAGACAACCGTTAGTCCATAGAGATTGTCATCAATTAACAAAACCAAACATGGGGCACCATGCTCTTTCAGCCCCCAACCCAACCATCCTCCTTAGCTCTTGCTATGAGAATAGCCAACATATCCGCTATAATATGAAATAAGATTGGTGACATGGGATCACCTTGCCTCGGTCCCTTCCGGGTTTGGAAATAATGACTGATTTCATCGTTCACCTTAACCCCAACACTCCTGCCTTGAACGTAGGAAGCCACTTGTTTCCTTTATTCAGGCGCAAAATCTTTCATGCGAAGGGTTGTTAAAGAAAATGCCACTTGACTTTATCATATGCATTTTCAGAGTCCACCTTGAATGAAACTCCATCAAGTTTCTTAGTGTGGAGCTCATGGATCGTCTCATGAAGGACAACCACTCCCTCAAGAATATTGCGACCATGCATAAAGACAGTCTGTGTTGGACGCAAAACCGTATGAGCAATAGTAGACAATCTATTAATGCCCATCTTTGTGAAGATTTTAAAACTAACATTCAACAGGTAGATGGGTCTAAATTGCTCAATCCGAACAACATCCACAATCTTGGATAAAAGCATTGATAATTTAGGACTAACTTGATGCCCCTCAAGTAGATTTAGAACTTGTGGTGTACTTTACTCTTTTAAATTCTATGAAGAAAAGAAAATCCATATATGCACAGGAATGTCATGTACATGTGTGTAAATTTTGACGGTGAATATGTTCGAATGCGGGCTACAGAAGAATCAAACAAATTTGTAGCTTTCAGCTCATTAACCATTCAGTCTCAAAATCAACGAATTTGTTCTTTTGTGCAGCTCGCAAATTCATAGTATTTCAGCATGAATTTTTAACACACGTGTATTGTTTTTTAGATTTTTTAAAACTAAAAAAGTTAGTTTTTTGCTTTTTCTTAAAATAACGTCTTGCTCCCTTCTTTTCTGAATGGAGGGAGTAGGATGCGGATCTGTTAACGGACGCGGCACCGAGCTCTCCGCCTATACCGGTCAAGTTCCAACTGCCGCCCGCCGGCACCCCCCAAATTTCGCGAGTCTTTCATCAGCGCCTGCCCCCTGGCGGGCTCCTCGTCCTCCTCCTTCCCTGCGCGCCCACCTTTGTCGTTGGTCAAGAAATTCGTCAATGGAAAACATCGAGATGGCCAGCCAACGACGAATTCCCGGAGACTCTTTCGCCCGCGCGCTTGCGCGGACGGGTTCTTCTTCTTCTTCCCTTCGCCGCATCGCCTGATGTCAACCGCTACAAGAAGAGGGAAACAGACCTGGAAAGATCGTGGGGTCGCAGGTTAGTTATACACTCTTCCACATTTTGCGCAATGGCGTGACTACCTGTGGATGGTGGTTGATTCGCCTTCTTATTTTCTCACAGCCGTGCCGAGGGGAGGGGAGGAGGCGATCAGGCAAATCGGTGCTTCTTTTCCGAGGAGCTAGCTTTTCTACAGGTTTGATCTTATCCCGGGATCTGATGTGCATGCGCGCTCCTCTCGTGAACTTGTGGTGACTAATTTCGCGCCATGAAGGCCAAGGCCTCGGTTGATGGGGGCGGCAAATAGTCGAGCGCCTTGTGCGCACTGTGTTTGTGCCACCAATGGAAGCCACCACGCCCTGATTGCACTAGGCAGGGTTGCGAATAACGCGAAGGAGTTGCTGTTCCTCCTTTATTCTTGCAACTTCCACTTGATACTGAACCTGCAACAATTTTGCTACATAACTGCACGGCATTCCCCTTGTCTGCCGTGGCGCAGTGTCACACATATCTTTACTGCAGCCCATCTTATCACTTACTACACTGTTTAAGCAAAAGAAATGTGATGTCTGGTGAATTGTTGATTATTGGCATCACCATGTTTAGTTAGTTTGTTTACTTATTAGTGCTATATAGTTTAATCGAGGACCTCTATTTCCGTTCGTACCTTCTGTTGTGTGCTGATAATGACAGATTGTTCTAGCTTTGCCTCGTCCTATTTTGTTATGTTTGTTCTATTTTGTTATGTTTGCTGCAGCCCATGTTATCACTTACAATCACGTGACTGTTCTAGGACACTATATCCCTCTTGAACATCTACAGCACACAGGGCGCATGTTCTGTGAGTAAGACTGTAAGAGTAACAAAAATGAATCAGTTTAGATTTTCATCCCCTAACAAGATTCTTACTCGAACTGTATATTTTCCCAAATAGTCAAATTTCACAGCTTAGCTGATGCTAAAGAACCCTTGTTCCTGGGTTGCTAGTCTACAACATAGAAACAGGTGCAAGTATTGCCTTGACCATCTCTTCGATGCTCAAGGGTCTTGAATGTGGTGATTGAAAGTTTATTGTTTCTTTGACAAATAGGCATGCTTGCTATAATTTATTTACTAGTTTCTTAAATCTATTCGGTGGATGGATTGACAGATCAAAACT
The DNA here is from genome assembly GCA_032464435.1 of Aegilops umbellulata. Taxonomy (NCBI): domain Eukaryota; kingdom Viridiplantae; phylum Streptophyta; class Magnoliopsida; order Poales; family Poaceae; genus Aegilops; species Aegilops umbellulata. The sequence goes on along the minus strand of CP136056.1, from coordinate 325,508,600 downwards.
CAGGAAGCGATGCCATCTCCATCAGCACCTCTTCGTGTGGCAGTTCCACCACCCTATGTAACATCGCATGGAGCTAAAATTGCAAGGCTACATATGTATGACTGGATTGTGCTGGTTATTCTAGTTGTGGTGGATGGAGTACTAAATAAAATAGAACCATTCCATCGATTTGTTGGATCGGACATGCTCACGGATCTCCGATATCCCATGAAAGACAACACGGTGCCATTTTGGACGGTGCCGGTATATATTTTTAACTCTTAGTTCTACCCTGTTTATTTTCATGAACCTCCTACATTGTCTTGAATTATCGTGATTATGCAGATATATGGTATCATTGGACCTATGATTATCATGACCAGTATATACATCAAGAGGAGGAATGTCTATGATTTGCATCATGCCATACTAGGTTCGTTCATATTCTTCCGTGCAAGTTTGTGATATGTTATTCTTATGCAATTAATATGAAATCTAGCTTGTCCTACCAGGTCTCCTCTTTTCAGTGGCTATAACTGCAGTTTTAACTGATGCGATTAAGGATGGTGTTGGTCGGCCACGTCCAGATTTCTTTTGGCGCTGTTTTCCTGATGGAGTACCTGTAATGTGCTCACCTTTGATCTTTCAATGATTGTTTGAGTGGAGCCCTTCGCACGATTTCATCTGACCTTTCTATGCAACTTATGGCTTTGCTTGATGTTCAGGCCTATGACAATTTTACTACGGGCGTCCTGTGCCATGGTAAAGCGAGTGATATCAAAGAAGGTCACAAGAGTTTCCCAAGTGGTCATACTTCTTGTAAGTGAAAGCATGTTCGTCAGTTCCCTTTTACCTCAGCAATGCAAAAACTATGATTGCTGATACTCTAAACTGCAAGAGCTTTTACATGCTACCTGTTCTTGAGGTGAACGACTCACAAATTTTCTGTTTCTCAGTGTCTTTTGCTGGCCTCGGGTTCCTGTCATGGTATCTAGCTGGTAAAATCAAAGTTTTTGATCGAAGAGGCCATGTTGCAAAACTCTGCATTATTTTTCTCCCTCTGCTTGGTGCAGCCTTAGTGGCTGTTTCTCGAGTAGACGACTACCGGCATCATTGGCAAGATGTGTGCACTGGTGGAGTTCTGGGTAGGTCTGACATGGTTATCTATTAAAGATTACGTTGCAAAACAAATAGATAGAATTTAAAAGTGTTGTACATGTAATTCTTGATAATCTATTGTGTTAACTAAAATTCTGCAGGACTGGTGGTTGCTTCTTTGTGCTACCTGCAATTTTTTCCACTGCCGTCTGATGAAAATGGTATGCTTCATACTTCTTTTAGGGTAACTCGCAAGACTCCACTGAGTTAGGGAATAGTTCTTAGAAACCACTGGTGTTAATTGGAAAGTGCTTTGCAATAGTGAAAATTGGCATCAAGGTCTAGCCTTCAGGCATTATAACCACATACTCATTTGTACAAAATCATCAGAGCAAAGGTTTTCATTGTGTGTTCTGTAATATACTTGGGTTGTTATGCACCACTGATGATACAGTAGCATGTATGAAAACAGATAACGTGGAGGTTTTGTGTCCAATTTCCAGTTCATCACATAATTTTGTAACAAACTCTTCAACGATATCCCTTGAAGTGCTCAAACTAATCTTTATGTTTTGTCACCACAATTGACAACGGGTGCCCTTCACACCAATTTTTTTTATTAATCATGTGCTATGCACATGGCGAGAAATGCTTATATTGATGTATTTTTTATTGTGGGGGGATATATTATAAACTACTAGGTAATTCAAGACCGGAGTTTGATGTAGCAGGGCTATCTCATACTCTACTGTAATTTGCTCTGTTCGAAAGCTAGGATCATCATCTTATTTTATCTTTGTCAAGATTATTGATGATTTTACATTCTTCAACGACAGGTCTATGGCCTCACGCGTACATCCGGCACATTGATAACCCGGAAGGGGGACACACAAGTGCAACCCACAGTGATGGATCGCCAAAACTCGGTGCGGAACGGTTCGTTTGAAGGTCCTGATGGACTAGAGACAAGGGCTAGGTTCCATGGAGGTTGGTCGTAGACAGCAATAACGGATTACTAACAGGAATAGGATGGTTGCTAAATATCTGATGTGTTTTCAATAGAACCTGAAAACCTGAGGTACTATGTAGACCTTTCAGGTCCGACTTAATATATTCCTCGCAACATAGGAAGTAGAGATCATATATTGGGCTATCAAGATAATTCTCAGGACGATTGTCCAGATATTGCTTTTAACATGGGACAGAACATTGATAGTATAATGTTAAGTTCCTGATGATCTGTGACCCTTGTTCTTTGTAATTGCACCTTTTATCCTGGAGGTTGTAGCAAGTGGGTGGAGTGATTTTGAACATCATTGTTGTCTTACCCTTGAAGTTAAACGGGATAAATCCTCAACAAAGCCCAGTTTTGCATTCTAGCCAGCGACAGTTTTGCCCTTAGCAGATTATGGCAGGTATACAGTTTTTCTTTTCTCGTAAATTGTCACTATATCCATCTAACTGATCCTGAATAGGCTTTCAAATCCTAAAATGTTTTTGGAATGAGCCAAAATATAGCCCTTCCATCCCAAAAGATTCAGCTAAACCCAGGAGCTTCAAAATGCCTCCAAGTCCCACCATGCTCTGGCCACTGTGCTACTGAGAATCGAGTCTGAAGCCTCCACCGTGCCCCCCACACCGGCGCCCTAGGAGGGGCTATGGTCAAGCGCCACCGGGTTATAGCATGCTTGTGCTCACGGGACATGATTTGTGGCAGGCAAGTGCGGGGGCACCGGGTCCCTCGCGCATGGTTTTTTTTTTTTGTCTTTTGATTTTAATTTTTTATATCTCTTGAATATAAAGTCCAAATTAAGTTATGTGTTCATATTCATGTTTCTGTGACGAGGACTTTCAAATAAGATCCATTTTGAATACGTTTTGATGAATTTTAAAAATAAATCTTAAGTTTTAACTCTTGAACCTTAGTACGCCCAAATGATAAAATCATGATTTTCGTGCCAACGACCGACAAAAAAAATCTTAAAATTTTATCTATGAAACTTGGTAAAACAGAGCGAGAAAATCGCAAGTTTAAGGTAAAAAAGCATAAGTTTCAACAACAGAAGCTTAAAACGTAGTGTGCCCTCGTGCGGGATCGAACTACTTCATGAATCGCTAGGCAATCGAGCGGTCGGACAGGGCTTGGCAGGTGTGCACACCTGTGAATTTCCCTTCTGCCCACCGTTCCTAAATGATACTATTAGCATAAAGAAACTTGAGGAGCAAGACTCAATTCAACAACAAAAAAGAATAGAGGGGCATCATAAGATCCAACTCCGTTAAAAAAGCTCATGATACAAAGATCAGAAGTTCTCACACAGCCGCCTCCTCCCTCAAAAAAAGCTTAGGGTTCCTCTGTCCTCCATCAACGCCGCCATCGGTCCACCTCGTCTCCGGTGGCCTTAGTGCCATGGCGGCACGGTGGATCCAAGCCCGTGCCAGCGAGAGGGCTACGTTTTTAGATGCTCCTGAGTTTTTTAGGGTTTGTGTCCTGCTCAGGAAGACGAGAAGGCGGCGGCTCCCTGAAGATGGAATAAGATTCTCCCTGCCTACCCCCGTCCCGGTGACGTGTCTAGCATCGTCGGTGGGCGTGTGAAGATGTGTCTTCGGCAGATCTGTCCTTGGTAGATTTCCTCGGATCTGGTCGTAGTTCAGTGGGCGCATATATCTCTGGACAACCCATGGGATCTGCCTTTGATTTTTTTTGAAGCGGGGGGGGGGGGGGGAGGTGTTAACCATCTCCACGATAAATATCCAAGGAACCAATGACCTGTGATAAATCTTAGCAAGCGTCATTAATTCTACTAACCACATTATCATCACACCAAAATACCATTTAGAGATAAATACACTTTCAAATTGTAACAATGACCGAATGAGAGCTTCCCAACAATGAAACAAGAAAATAGCTTGATGTCCTGCAATTGCATATAATTTATTTGTATTTGTTTTCAACATAAGAGTGTCGATCCCACAAAGGGCCAAGGAACTGGTCTTTTGCCCCTTATAGAGATTTATCTGAGTGTGTTTGCAAGTTATATTCGATCCCAAGCAAAAGCGGTGTGAAGGAAATATTGCAAGAGTCTGTGTACAAGAGCAAGAATTAAAGTGCAAAAGAATAGTAATTAAGAACAAGAGTGTAATGGAAATGATAAAAACTGCATCTAAGGCTAAAGGCGTTCTTAGGGAGTTCAGGTTCACCACTTGTATTTATGATACTTGATTGTGTAGAAACACAATCTTTGATTGACATATGTAATCCATGTTATATGTGTATTGTGTGAGCTATGTGCATACTACCGCAATTCCGCGTCACAGATGCCAACACTATCCCTCCAATACCTACCGATGGAGTACGACGATCAATAAGGGTGTCCCTGTGGACGCCGCATAAAACACATGGGTCGCCATTATTTACATACCAATGATCCTCTAAGAAGATGGGTAGCCTTTGTGTAACGCCCCGAGACCGATGCGCCAGATGTCTTCCAGTTATTCGCCGTCGTTGCCATGTCATTCGCTTGCATGTTGCACCTTGCCATGTCATCATGTGCATTTCATCTTGCATGTTTTTTTTTCAAAACTTGCATTTGTCCGGGTCTCCTAGTTCTCTTTGTTGTCCGTTCTGAGCCCAGACACACTCGCACGCACCCACCACACCTCCCAGATCTTGTGTTATGAGTGGGATAAAAACGTTCTCGGATTGGGTTGAAAGTTGGCGTGCGGTGTTGTTATGTTGTAGGTAGACCGCCTTCTTCTCTCCTCTCAGCCCAACCCCATCTACACAACTCACTAACCCCACCTAGGCCCAGCTACCCCCTCCTTCGTCCCGAGCCGTCTGATCGTCATCGGAGGGTCCGAAAACCCCTCCTAACCCCTCAAACCCTAACCCTGCCTATAAAAGGAGACCCCCCCTTCCAAATCTGGACATTCCTTCTTCCTCCCTCAATTTCCGCGCCTCCCAATCATCAGCCGTCGCCGCCCCATCATTTTCCGCACCAGCCCTCTCCCCCACCGCCACTTGGCGCCGCCCGGGCGGGTGCACCACCACCCAACCGGCGCCCGCGGCCAACCAGGTGCCACCACGTCATCTTCCCGTCGCCATCCGGCGCACTTCCATCGCGCCAGGCCCGCGCGGCCCATCCGCGGCCCACCCCGGGCCCGAGCCAGCCGCGCCCTTCCATGCCCGCTCGCCCGAGCGCTCCAGATCGGGAGGGGAGCTCCCGATACAGTGCCGCCTCCCGCCGGCGAGCCTCGTCGCGCCGCCCCGCCGGCGACCAACTCTGGCGACCAAGCCAGTGTCGCGCCCCGTCTCTCTCTCTACATTCTCTCTCTCTCTCAACGCCCTGACTCTCTCTCCGCAGGACGTCGCCGCCGCCGCTGCTCGGATCCGGCACAGCTCTGGCCGAATCTGCCCGTCGACCCCGCCGCTGGGATCCGCCGCCGCCGCGTTGTAGCTTGCCGGAGCACGCTGCTCTACCCAGCTCCGGTCGGATCCGGGTTCCTAGGCCCCGGGCCTGCCCACTCCACACCTCGTGTTGCCCCTCGCCAGAGCTGCGCCGGCCACCTCCCTCGGCCCCGCCATCGCCGGTCGCGAGCTCGATCGGGACCTTCCCATCCTGATCTTGCTCGTCCACCCCGATCCACTCAACCAAACACTACGCTGACCCGGATCTCTTCGTCCCGGGTCCGCTCGATCCCGTTTTCGCGCTGGTATATTCCACATGTCCCTAGGAATCAGCATCATGTTGCATTATTATATTGGGTGTAATTTTGTGCATGTGTATCCGTTTGGAGTGTATTATATGTCAAATGTTCTGCTCTTAATGCTCTACATGATGGTGTGCTTTGCATTCCTGTTAGGATGCATCTTGTGTTGTTAATCTTCGTTGCAGAAGTGCATGTTGCTGTTAACTGCTAAAAACTGATAAAAGTTGCCATTTTGTCTTTTTCGTGTGATTTAATGCATGCATCATATGAGCATCTTGTCAACATGAGTTTGGTGCATTTTTATGTCTTCTTGCTTATAGTATTCAATTCATGTCATGGTATGCCCTGTGTTGATTGGAACAAGCTTGCAAAGTGACCTACTTGCTGTTATTGTTCTACTAAGTCTGAAACTGTTATATTGTGAAGCCATGTTTACTTGATGCTACCATAAAATCTATGCATAATCTGGAGATGTCCAATAAGCATGTTTTGAAGATCATGTTATGATCTATCCATCCATTCCCTCGTTTGCAATTATAACCTGTTGTAGCTTGTTCTTTTGGTGCCCTCAAGTTGCTTGAAAATATGACTGTCAGCATGCCCAGTTGTTATATCATCTTGCCATGTTCACTTGAAGCTATCATCAAATCTGTTGCGCCAATGATCATGCTCAGTAATGATATTTTGTTAAGGGTGTTTAGTACATGCTTTCCATTCTCTTTGATGCCATGAAATGTTCTTGTAGCATATACTTTTGTTGTCTTAAAGTATGCATCATGAATCTATTTTCTGTCAAACTGTTTTTCACGAAGTCTGAGAATCTGCTATGACTTGCTTACTTGTCTTGATGAATGCCATTGATCTAGGGGTTATATGGAGATGCTTAGTAATCATATTTTGCCATGTTTAACCTGTAATTTAATGCCATGCTTTTGTTTGCCATGATCTTGCACTGTAGCATGTTTGTTTCATGCCTCCAACATGTCAGCATGTTATTTCTGCTCACATGTATGCCATGTTTTTCACAAAGTCATAATCTATGTTATAAAGTGGCTTGTTGCATTGATCATGTTGGTTTAATCTTGATGCCTATGAACCTGAACCTTGATGTTATTTGAAGCATGTTACCTGTTATTCAAGTGCATGTCATGGTTGTGTCAATCTTGTTCTTGTAGCATGTTGTTTTGATGCTTGCAATATGCCTAGTTGCTATTTTGGGCAGTTTGTCCTTTAAACTTGTTTCATTTTTTCGATAAAGGACTTCTCATTGAATATATATATCGAGGTGATACAATCGCATCGAAAGAAAGCCCCGCCTCTGCGTAGCTAGATGCACACGGCCAAAAAAGTCCAGAGTACCCTAAAAGCAAAAAATAATTCGATACAATGCCAATAAAAAAACATGTCCAGCCTAAGGAGTGGCAGATCCTATCCGGAGGTCACACCGCCATCCATGGGGGTAGAAAACCTCCCTGGCCGTATGCTCCAGCCGTGTAGACGCCATCATAAAAAGGTTCCTGTCCTCCAGCCTCTGCAGGATAGACCAAGTACGGAGCCATCATGTACACACATGAATAACCTGCATAGGAGATGAGACACATTTGTTATTAAAAATCACATCATTCTTGGTAAGCCACAGTGCCCAGCATAAGGCCGCCGCTCCCACAAGAATATGTGCAGAAAATTGTTTATCAATACCCCGCAACCAGTTGTCGAATATGTTCCGTGCACTATGTGGTGGGTATAGATTCGAAGCTACTTGAACTATGGCCCAAACTGCCCGAGCGAACTTGCACTCAAAAAATAAGTGTTTAATAGACTCGTCATGTTGGCAAAAGACACATGTCTTGGAACCATGCCAGTTTCATCGTGCCAGATTATCTCTAGTTAGGATGACTCCTCTGTTAAGAAACCAGAGGAAAATCTTCACTCTTAGAGGGATTTTGAGCTTCCACAATTTCCTGTTATCAACTAGAACATCACAATCAACCATTGCATCATACATGGATTTGACTGAAAATTTGCGATTCTGAGGCAAGTTCCATCAAAAAATGTCCGGCTCACCTGACAGTTGAATGTCCTCCAGGCAAGTGAGTAATTCATTCCATGCTGCCAGGCGAGGGCCAAAAAGGTCCCTACGAAAAGAAATATCAGGGTTTTCTTGTCCTAAAACTTGTTTGATTGTGACGAATTTATGTCTAACAATCCTGTACAAGCTCGGATATTGCACCATTAGTGGGTTATTCTCTAGCCAGATATCTTCCCAGAATCAAACATGAGAACCGTCCCTAACTAAGAAGGTCCCAAATTGGAAAAAGAATTCATTGGCCTTCATCACACCACTCCAGAAATGCGAATCCCCAGGTTTCCAATGAACTTGAGAAATGGCATTGGATCCCACATACTTGTTGCGAATGATTTCCTGCCATACTCCATTCTCAGTGAGTAGTTTGTAAACCCACTTGCTGAGAAGATGTAACGCCCTCGATGCGGCTATATCTCCCACGTGTCGAAGCACGACTTAGAGGCATAACCGCATTGAAAGCAATGTCGCAAGTGAGGTAATGTTCACACAACCCATGTAATACATAAGGGAAAGAGATACATAGTTGGCTTACAGTCGCCACTTCACACAATACATAAATAAACATCCATCATCCAGATTACACTCAAGGTCCGACTACGGAACCAAAATGAAAGAAGACTACCCCAAATGCTACACAGATCCCCGATCGTCCCAACTGGGCTCCACTACTGATCATCAGGAAAAGACACATAATAACGACCACGTTCCTCGTCGAACTCCCATTTGATCTCGGATGCGTCATCTGCACTGGCATCGTCGGCACCTGCAACTGTTTTGGTAGAATCTATGAGTCACGGGGACTCAGCAATCTCACACCCGCGAGATCAAGACTATTTAAGCTTAAAGGTAGGATAGGGTTGAGAGGTGGAGCTGCAGCAAGCGACTAGCATATATGGTGGCTACATTCGCAAAAGAGAGCGAGAAGAGAAGCAAAGCACGGTCGTGAAGCTAGAAGTGATCAAGAAGTGATCCTAGAACAACCTACGTCAGGCATAACTCCAACACCGTGTTCACTTCCCGGACTCCGCCGAGAAGAGACCATCACGGTTACACACGCGGTTGATGTGTTTTAATTAAGGTCAACTTCGGGTTTTCTACAACCGGACATCAACAAATTCCCATCTGCCTCATAACCGCGGGCATGGCTTTCGAAAGATAATACCCTGCAGGGGTGTCCCAACTTAGCCCATTATAAGCTCTCACGGTCAACGAAGGATATTCCTTCTACCGGGAAAACCCGATCAGTCTCGGAATCCCGGACTACAAGACATTTCGACAGTAATAAAACAAGTCCAGCAAAGCCGCCCGATTGTGCCAACAAATCCCGATAGGAGCTGCACATATCTCGTTCTTAGGGCACATCCGGATGAGCAGTACGTACGGCAACCGAGGATACCCCAAGTTGCCTCAGGGCGGCACCGCAAGTGGCTCTAGTTTGGACCAGCAATCGAAGGAGAACTGGCCCGGGGGGTTAAAATAAAGATGACCCTCGGGCTCGCGAAAACCCGGGGGAAAAAGGCTTAGGTGGAAAATGGTAAAACCAAAGTTGGGCCTTGCTGGAGGAGTCTTATTCAAGGCGAACTGTCAAGGGGGTCCCATAAATCACCCAACCGTGTAAGGAACGCAAAATCAAGGAACATAACACCGGTATGACGGAAACTAGGGTGGCAAGAGTGGAACAAAACACCAGGAATAAGGCCGAGCCTTCCACCCTTTACCAAGTATATAGATGCATTAATTAAAATAAGAGATATTATGATATCCCAACATAATCATGTTCGAACAAGGAACAAACTTCATCTTCACCTGCAACTAGCAACGCTATAAGAGGGGCTGAGCAAAGCGGTAACATAGCCAATCAACGGTTTGCTAGGAAAGGATGGTTAGAGGTTTGACATGGCAATATGGGTGGCATGATATAGCAAGTGGTAGTTATCGCAGCATAGGAATAGCAAAAGAGTGAGCATCTAGCAAGCAAAGATAGAAGTGATTTCGAGGGTATGGTCATCTTGCCTGCAAAGTTCTCAGAGTTGTCGAAAGCTTGATCCTCGTAAGCGTTCTCAACAGGTTCCTCGTTCACGTACTCGTCTCCCGGCTCTACCCAAAACAAGAGCACAAGCAAAGGAACAACTATCAACCATGATGCAATGCGCAATCAACATGATGCAAAACATGGCATGATATGCGAGATGTGGTATGCAATGCATATGCGTGCTCCGGAAGGAAAAAGAATGAACAAGGAATGATCTTGGCAAACCAAGTATGCCACTGGAAAGGTGAGGTGATTTCGGTTGAAATCGATATAAAGATCACCGGAATCGGACGCACGGTTTGCAAATGACAAGCAAATCAAGAACGACAAGATTCTGCGTTTAACAGCATGATGCCACTTAGCATGCAACAAGAAATTAAGTTACTGCATCCAAACATATCATCAAAGCATATGGCAGTGAACTACTCAAGATGCTTGACAAAAGATGAACACTGAGCTACGGCTAAATCACACCATAACAGGTTCAAACAAGCATGGCAAAAGTGCAAAATATATCAGCTTCACAGACTTAGTGAAAATACTATCATGCTAGAAATTAACATCAGGATGACATGTTTAGAGTAAGGAAACAACCTGCTACAAGAACAGGAAATAGCAAATTATGGCATGGCATGTATATAATCAAAGCAATTAACAAAAGTCCCTTGCTGACCATGAGCCAATAAGGACCAGAAAATATAATAGCACCCATGTCAATTAAGCAAGTTTCGTTACAGTTTTCAGACTTAGCAGAAAACTGGACATGTCAAAAACAGATAACAAGAAGGCATGTTTACGAGCTCGATGCACTCGTTACAGAGCATTTCATGATAAACTAAGCATACACCCACCAATAAGACATGGCATAGAAGCTAATCATGGCAATAACAACATCATAGCATGCAAGGATCAACTACAACAAGCTTGGCAAAATCGAATAACATGTAGACAATCTGCCAGTAACATTTTATAGCAAAAGTAGAGCTTGATTGACTCAAGCTATGGCACTCCATAATTACAAACAAAGGCATGGATGGATAGAGCAAATCCATATATTCAAAACTCCCTTAATGATCATGCTCAAAAGAGGCATAGATCTCTCTGAAACAACATGAACACATGGCATAAAAATAACAGCAAGGAATGAAATTACTGTCTCTGAAATCAGCAACATTATGATCCCTAGTTTGCATGCTTGTGCTAGTCACCACAAAGATCACAAAAATACATGGCATACACCCCTGTAAATATGGCATGGCATATTACAAAACACATGTAGGACTCAAGTTCATAGGGTGCACACATCAATCATGGCAAAAATGACAAAAGTGCATGTTCTGAAACAGATCTAAAACTAACATCACATAGCCCTCTTCTAACAGCATTTCGGGCATCAAGATGAGCTCAAATGAAAATGACTCAATGAGATGAAATGATTTACTCATCGAGACGAACAATTTCACGTATTACAAGCACGAAACGGAGCAGTATACAGAGAGTTATGACGCGATGAACAAGCAACAAAATAACATTAGAAAATGACTTAGAGGAAAACGGGGTCAACCTAGTCCCGATCTAGATCTGGCGCGTGAACCGAGGCGGAGCCGGAGTCTCGCCGGAGATGGCCGGAGATGGCGTGAGGCGCGCGGCGGCGGCGGGCGGAGGCGGCCGGCGACGCGGGCGGCGGAGGCGCGAGGCGGCGCGGCGGGCGGAGGCGACCGGACGGCGGCGGGGAAGACCGGGCAGCGCGGCGGCGCGGAGGCGCGGAGGCGGGGCGCGGCGCGGCGGCGCGGAGGCGGGGCGCGGCGCGGGGAGCGGGCGACGGAGGCGCGGCTGGGCTGGGCCACGGGGCGGCGCCTGCTCGGGCGGCGAACGGGCGGAGGAGGCGCGGGGAGCGGCCGGGCCGGGGAGGGCCGCGGTCGGGCCCCGGCGGGCCCGCGCGGTGACGCGCGGCGAAGTGGGGCGGCCCGAGCTGACGTGGCGGCGGGGGATTGGGCGCGGGAGGCGGCGCGATGAGGTGGCGGCGCGCTATTGGCCGGGGTGAGGTGGCGGTGGTCGTGTCCGGCGTCGGCGGACACGTCCGGCGGCGCGGAGGAGCGGGGCTAGGGTTTGGACTGCGGGATTTCGGAGGAGGGCTATATTTATAGGTAGGAGGGGCTAGGAGGCTCCAAATTGAGCACGATTTTCGCCCACACGATCGTGATCGAACGGCGATGGACATGGGAGTGACTTAGATGGGTTATTGGGCTGTTTTGGAGGGGTTTTGGGCTGCAACCCAAAAGAGGCTTTCACGGTTACCCGGTTAACCGTTGGAGTATCAAACGACCTCCGAATGACCCGAAACTTGATAGGCGGTCTACCGGTGCTATACCAAGGCCGCTTGACAAACCTCGGTCCATTCCGAGAAATTTTAATACCCGCTCACGGAAAAAAGGTAAAAGGGGACGCCGGGGAACATAGGAGCGCCGGATTGCAAAACGGACAACGGGGAAAATGCTCGGATTCATGAAACGAACACGTATGCGAATGCGATGCACATGATGACATGATATGAAATGCATGACATGAACAAAATGCAAAACGAAGAAGAACCCAACCACAAGGGAATATCATATCACATTGCCGAAAATGGCAAGAGTTGGAGTTACAATTATGGCAAGTTACATCCGGGGTGTTACAGAAGAGCAATGTTTCTAATCTCAAGGTCTTGGATTCCCAGCCCCCCTTGACTTTTAGGTCTGCATAATACGCTCCACCTAGCCAGTCGATATTTCTTGGATTTGTTACCGCATTGCCAAAAAAATCTGGATCGAAAGTAGTCTAGTCGCTGGAGAACCCCTTTTGGTAGGTGGAAGAATGACAACATATATAAAACCATGTTGCTTAGAACTGAATTGATCAAAATCAATCGTCCCCCGTAAGACAAGAGCTTGGCCTTCCAACTGGCTAAGCGTTTCTCAAGTCTCTCTTCCACATGCTTCCACTCAGCGATAGTTAAGCGCCGATAGTGTACAGGAATACCCAGATATCGAATAGGAAACTGCCCGAGCCGACATCCAAAAATCTCAGCATACTCAGGTGCTGATTCTACAGCATCGCCAAAGAAAAAAGTTCGCTCTTATGAAAATTAATTTTGACACCAGAAAGTTTCTCAAAAGCACATAAGAGCAACTTGAGATTTCTTGCCTTATCTAGATCATGATCCATGAATAGAATAGTGTCATCCGCATATTGTAGAATAGATAGACCATCTTCTACCAAGTGTGGAATGACACCACTAATTTGACCGTCCAGCTTAGCCCGCTCAACAAGGGTAGCTAGCATGTCGGCCACTATGTTAAACAAAATAGGAGAAGCGGGGTTCCCTTGGCGAAGCCCCTTCATTGTCTCAAAATAGTTGCCAATGTCATCATTAACTTTTATGGCCACACTGCCTCCAGAGACAAAGCTCTCTACCCAACGACGCCATTTTGTGAAAACTCCTTCATGCGCACAGTTTGCAACAGAAAGGGCCACTTAACCTTATCATAGACTTTTTCAAAATCTATTTTAAGAATGACACTGAAAGAGTCCTGGATTAAGGGGTCCTCGGGCGTCCGGACTATGTAACATGGCCGGGCTAATGAGCTATGAAGATACAAGATAGAAGACTTTTTCCCATGTCCGGATGGGACTCTCCTTTGCGTGGATGGCAAGCTTGGCGTTCGGATATGTAGATTCCTTCCTTTGTAAACCGACTCTGTACAACCCTAGGCCCCTCCGTTGTCTATATAAACCGGAGGGTTTAGTCCGTAGAGGTAATCATAGTCATAATCATACAGGCTAGACATCTAGGGTTTAGCCATTACGTTCTCGTGGTAGATCAACTCTTGTAATCCTCATATTCATCAATATCAATCAAGCAGGAAGTAGGGTATTACCTCCATCAAGAGGGCCCAAACCTGGGTAAACATCGTGTCCCCCGTCTCTTGTTACCATCAACCCTAGACGCACAGTTCGGGACCCAAGCGACAAGCTATGGGGAAGGAGCTAGCCAAGTTAATCGAGGCCGGATTCATCAGAGAAGTAAAACACCCGGACTGGCTAGCAAACCTGGTGATGGTGCCAAAGAAGGATAAATCCTGGCGCATGTGCGTCGATTTCAAAGACCTCAACAAGGCTTGCCCTAAGGATCCGTTCCCCCTCCCCCGCATCGATCAGATTATCGATCCTACCGCAGGACACGACTCACTGTGTTTCCTTGATGCATACTCCGGATACCATCAAATCCAAATGAAGGAGTCCGATCAAGCCGCAACAGCATTCATTACCCCATACGGGCCTTTCTGCTTCAACAATATGCCCTTCGGGCTCAAAAAACGCCGGCGCTACCTACCAACATATGATTCAAACATGCCTGGAGAAACAAATCGGCAAGACAGTTGAAGCATATGTGGATGACGTCGTCATCAAGACTAGGCACGTCGAGTAATTAATAGATGACCTGCGTCTCACATTCGACAACCTCCGCACATATGACATCAAGCTCAATCCAGAAAAGTGTGTTTTTGGCGTTCCCGCTAGAAAACTGCTGGGTTTCATTGTTTCCAATAGAGGAATTGAGGCCAACCCAGCCAAAATCCAAGCTTTGTCACAATTGGCTACACCAACAGACCTTAAGCATGTCCAAAAACTAGTCAGATGCGTGGCAGCTTTAAGACGCTTTATCTCCAGATTAGGAGAAAAAGCATTGCCACTTTATCGCCTTCTCCGACGCACCGACCACTTTGAGTGGACGAATGCGGCAACGACTGGACTAGAAGAAATAAAGGCTCTTTTAGCAAGCAACCCAATCCTGGCCACGCCAAGCGTCGGCGAACCAATCTTATTATACATCTGTGCAACACACTAGGTGGTGAGCGCGGTGCTCGTCGTTGAGCTAGAGGCGGACGAACACAAATTCCCACTCCAGAAACCGGTATACTACGTATCCACTGTCCTCACACCATGAAAATCCCGGTACCCTCATTACCAAAAGATAGCATATGTGGTCTTCATGGCATCTCGGAAGCTACGGCACTACTTCCAAGAGTGCTCTATCACAGTGGCTTCCGAAGTACCCCTCAATGACATAATAAACAACCGCGACGCTACGGGTCAGATTGCTAAGTGAGCCATTGAGCTCCTGCCATTCGACATAACATACAAACCATGCCGAGCCATTAAATCCCAAGTATTGGCCGACTTCGTCGCCTAATGGACAGAGGCCAAACTCCCTAAAGAGTATGACACATATTCCAACTGGGTCATGTACTTCGATGGCTCTAAAATGCTGGCCGATTTAGGGGCAGGCGGCGTTTTAACGTCCCCCATGGGAGACACAGTCCAGTACGTACTCCAAATATTATACGCAGACTCCAACAATGCAGCCGAATACGAGGCCTTATTGCACGGTCTTTGGATGGCTACCTCCATGGGCATACAACGCCTGGAGGTGCGCGGGGATTCAAATCTCATAATATCCCAAATAAATGGAGACTTCGACGCCAATGATCCGAAATGGCGGCCTATCGTAATGCCATACTCAAAATATCAACTAGGTTCGAGGGACTCGAGTTTCATCATGTGGCTCGGGAAAGCAATCAAGCGGCGGATGTCCTTGCTCGCATGGGCGCCAAGCGTGACCCCGTCCCGCCTAACATCTTTCTGGAAAGGCTCTTCAAGCCATCCGTGGTATGGCAGGGTGAGAGCAGCAACACCAGTCCGGACCCGATTACACCCCCAGAATTCGAGCACAATACCGATATCATCGGGGGCTCAGCCACCGAGATAACACCATCGACCCATCTAATAATGGCAGTAATTTCCCCATGGACCGAACCCTCTTGGCTTACCTTAATAGGTGAGAGCTCCCTGAGGATCAGAATGAGGCTCGCTGCATTGTTCGGCGCTCGAAAGCCTACAAAGTCCACGACGGAGAGCTCTACAAGAAAAGTGCTACCAGAGCAAGGTGTATCTTTGAAGAAGAGGGACAACAGCTCCTAGCCGAAATCCATGCTGGTCTCGGCTGTCACCACGCCGCAGCTCGGACCCTTGTAAGTAAGGCCTTTCATACAGGTTTCTTTTGGCCGACGACCCGAGCAGATGCACAGGACCTGGTCCAACATTGTGTCGGATGCCAGCTCTTCGCCAATCAAAGCCACACGCCGCCTACTACTCTACAAACAATCCCCATTACTTGGCCTTCGGTCTGGGTGCTTGATATGGTCGGACCCCTTAAAGGAGGAAGCCATAAGAAAAAAAATCTGCTAGTCATGGTAGATAAATTCACCAAATGGATCGAGGCCAAACCAGTGAAAACGGCCGAGGCCAGACTGGTGATGGACTTTATATCCGGTGTCGTGCACCGTTATGGTGTCCCACGCAGCATCATCACCAATAACGGCTCCAATTTCACAGGCGGTGAAGTGAAATCCTGGTGTGCTAAATTGAGCATTAAGCTTGATTACGCCTCGGTCTATCACCCACAAACAAAAGGTCAAGTCGAATGAGCTAATGGTCTTATTATGAGCGGCATTAAGCCCAGACTAGTGTGGTCGTTGAAAGAATCAGACAAGCACTGGGTTGAGGAGCTCGACTCCGTACTCTGGGGGCTGCAGACCACGCCCAATCGCACTACCGGATACATGCCATGCTTCATGGTATACGGCGCAGAGGCCGTTTTGCTTGTGACATCATTCATGACTCACCTCGATTGCGCATGTATGAAGAGAGAGAAGCCGAGTTGGATCGGCAGGACAGCCTAGATGCCTTGGAGGAGGAGCGCGACGTTGCAAAAGCCTGTTCTGCATTCTATCAACAACAGGCTTGCAGATATCAAAGCAGAGAGGTGCGAGCCAAGACTTATAATGTTGGTGAACTCGTTCTACGCTTGCCAGAAAAGAAAAAGGACAAACTCAAGCCCAAGTGGGAGGGTCCCTTCATCATAGATGAAGTTCTCACTGGAGGAGCGTACCGCCTGCGTGATGCATAGGACAATCACTTAGAGCCGAACCCGTGGAATGCCGCCAGACTCCGAAGATTCTATGCCTAGAGCCGGACTCTTTGTTCATTTTCTTCTCCCTTTGTCTTTATTTTTTCTGCTTTTTAACTTTTTTTCTAGCTTTAAGCTCTTGAGCGGCTAAACCGCACACCCATGACGTACACATCCTTAAATGTATACGCCCATAATGCCTGGGGGCTTCTTTTACAGAAGCTTATTATTATTTTCCGAGCATCAAGCTCCACACATATGTGTCCTTTCCTCATATGTACCTTTTCTTCGCCATTATATGCATCGTTATGACTTAAGTTTTTGCCAAGCTGGGTTGCCTGGCTCCTGTGCTTATGCCCTACGTTCTCGTTTGTTCGGCTAGGGCATAAAGGGAGCACCTCTGCGATTGTTACAGCCGGGTCATCCGGACATGTACCTCAGACTGGGTGAAGCCGAAAGCTAGCGTTCTTAAGGGAATATTCGGTCGGCGGACTGAAGATGTTTTACACTCATTACGCTATGAACCCCGGATGTTACGTATACTGTGACTTTTTGATCACAGTTCGGACATGCATACTAACGTATGTTCACCCAGGGAAAGGAACCCTTAACGGAACTATTCTCTCTCGAAGATATTTCTTACAATTAACATGTAATATAACATAGCTAGCTGGATACAACTTGTCTGTTCAAGCAACTATGACCCCTACGCCTGGTTTCCACGCATACCCCGGTCTGTATTGCCGCTCTGGTATTCGGAAACACTCCGCACCTTCGGGTCCAGAGGTCGAAGCGAAAAGTTCTGCCATGACAATTGTTTATAATCTGGCTAGGGACTAATTGGTCAATTGAAGTACATAGTCACTTGGACTCAAAAACTTCTTCCTCTATGCCGTCTAACAGGCTGTCTAGTTTACAATCCTGTTGGGAATATTTGGAGGCTATCTTTACTTGGTCATATACCAGACTAACTGGAATTTCTTTTCCATCTGACACCCGAGGTCTGACCCGAGCCATATGATTCGGATCAAGCTTGGTGTATCGTGTTTTTACCATGGCCCAGGCCTCTCGCGCACCTTCTCGGCAGGCTGATATCTTCCATAATCGGAAGCGCCGCCGAGTTCCTTGGAATAGCTTAACAAGCTCCTCCATACTTCCTGGAGGAGAGGAGGATGGCCACAAAGCCTTGGCAGTGCTCCGCATTGCTTGCCGAGCTCGCTTGCGCAGTTGGGACAGCTCTTGCAGCAGGTCGCCTTGAGAGCCGGACATTTCCTCTTCAGGACGACCACTCAGCATACCTCTGCAGACATAAATCTTTTAGATCATTTCTTCACTGAATTACATGAAGGTAAGTGCAAAAGCATACTGAATATGCCGCCTCGTAGCCTCCTATTTTCCTTTACGATGCCAGCTAGCTGGGCTCGCACATCTTTTAGTTCTTCGCCCATCAGGGTGTTGGAATCATGCAGCTTATTTTTATCATCCCTAACCCGTTTCAGCACACATTCGCCCGCGGCCAATTGCCTTTTGGCCTCTTGTTCACCCGCATGTGTGACACTCAGTTCCTCTTTTCGTTGATCTGATGATCCTGCCATGGGAAATACAACAGTATTAAGATTGCTGGTATATGATCATATTTTTCTCGATGGAGGGGAACATTACCAGGCAGTGCTTCCTTGGATTTCTCCAGTTCGGCAGTTGCCGCATATAGCTGGGTCCGACACTTTTCCAGCTCTTGAGACAGCAGGTTGTTCTTCTCAGTGAGTGCCTGGTTATACAATGATCCTTAAATCAGTTGTATCAACTGCTTCAAGTCTCGGGGGCTACTAGTATATGATCACTGGATCTCTACAAAGCACACTTACCCACATATCTTTTAAGTGTTGTTCTGTGGCTCTGGTAAGCCCATCCCGAGCAGCTCTGATGTATGCATCAGCCGAGCTGAAGGCATTGAATGCCTCTTTTGTAAAGTCCGGGTCTCGAAGGGCGGCCCTCCGGCGCCTGTGATTCATGGCGCTCTCCACTTCAGAGTTCGTAACGGATATATCATCCGAATCCTATGCAGAAGGACAATCCGGTGTCACTCCCGCGTCAGCCTCTGTCCTTAAAGCAGGGTCTGGAACCTGTCTGGTGGAGGCATGACCGGCAGGATCCCCGGACATAGTCTAGCGAACGCTCTTCCTGATAAGACATAACGGACAAGGTCACAATTCGATGTGACTGCCAAGGAGCATATTTAAAAAACCATACCTCTTTGATGAAGGCTCGGTCGTGTTTTCATTTGCCTTCCTCTTCAAAGGCCTGCCCGGCGTAGGCGCCGCTCTCTTGTGAGTTGCCTCAGGTGCAGCATGTCGTGCCGAGCGCCTTCCCTTTGGAGCACGAGATAGTGCGGTGGGTGAGGCGTAACGAGGAAGCTCCGTTAGAGGAGATGCCTCCTGATTACTTACATGCGAGGCAGGAAGGAGACCGGGATAATCGGCCATGATGGCCACTTCTGTGCCATCATAGCTCGCCTGGTAGAATACTCCCTCCTCAAGCTCTACAAATATGTCCGGATCCTCTTCGAATCCAGGATCTAGGTACCGGTTATGGTCCTCCGGCTGTGGAGCGGGGCTATAGATCCCCGCGGTAACCTTCCGCCATTCCTGTTATGAATGAACGAGTAAATGTCAATTAAACATGACTCAGGGAAGGGATTGAGTAATGATGTAGGATTAAGGCTCACCTAGCTAGGGGGGTTGTACATAGAGAATCCCTCTTGGCGCTTAAGGCGAGTGAATTCCTCTTTCTCCCCTTTATACAGGTCGGCCAATATTGCGGCCAGGGCGGTGAGGGAATCCGGACCTTTTCGTCCACAGTGGGGGGCGTCATCTTCCCCATTATAGTGCCACATAGGGAGCCCCCTGAATTGGAGTGGCTGAACACCTCACGCTATGGAAGTGGCCATTACCTCGATTATTGATATTCCAGACCAGGCAAGTATCCTTATCTTGCCCATTAATTGTTGAACTTCCGCACTATCCTCCTCCTCGAGGCTCCGAGGGCGCCAGCTTTGGTGTTTCTTCAAGGAGCATTGGAAAATTCGGGAAGACCCATTTGGACTGGGTCGGGGAGAGGGACGTCCTCAACATAGAACCACTCTAAGGGCCACTCCTCGGACGCCTTCTTTGGCGTGCCGGACAGGTATCCGGTCCCGGCTATGCGCCATACTTCGGCACCGCCCACCTCGAATATGGATCCCTATTGGGTACGAGGGACGAGGAAGAATAGCTTCCTCCATAACTCAAAATGGGCCTCACAACCCAGGAATAGCTCGCAAAGAGCAACAAATCCCGTGATGTGCAGAATTGAGGCCGGCGTGAGGTTGTGCAGTTGGAGGTCGTAATACTCCAGGAGTCCTCAGAGGAACGGGTGGATTGGAAACCCGACGCCTCTTAACAGCTAGGAAACAAAGCACACTCGTTCCCCCCTGGTTGGAGTGGGGAAATTTTCCGCCTGGGCTTCGCCATCGAAGGAGGTCAATCCTGCCCGAACAGGAACTAGATCCGCAGGGGGAAGAAATCCTTGAGTTTGAAGTTGAGTCAACTGATCGTGGGAAACATAACATCTCTCCCAATCGCCATTTTCAGAGCCGTGGGGGCGGGAGGAAGAACTGGGAATGCTAGCCATGTTGGAATGGTTTCTCCTAGCGAGTTATGAGGATTTTCCGCTTGGTGTGGAATGAGATCTGAGATCCAATCTCTTTAAATAGATGCCTTTCTTACATGGCCGGGGTGTTATGTGCAAAAAGTACCCCTGACCTCTCGTATTCGCTCGACACGTGGAAGCAGAAGCAATGGAGGCGTAGAAGCCAAAGGGTGTGACATTAAAACACAAACCGAGTACAACTTTTCGGGTTAGGTACTTTGAAGTAGTCGGAGAAGGAACCCGCCTTGTAATGCCGAAGACAATCAGCATGCCGGATACATCGTCATTATAGCCTGGTTCGGGGGCTACTGAGGGAGTCCTGGATTAAGGGGTCCTCGGGCATTCGGACTAAGTAACATGGGCCAGACTAATGAGCTATGAAGATACAAGACAGAAGACTTCTTCCCGTGTCCGGATGGGACTCTTCTTTGTGTGGATGGCAAGCTTGGCGTTCAGATATGTAGATTCCTTCCTTTGTAAACCGACTCTGTACAACCCTAGGCCCCTCCTGTGTCTATATAAACCAGAGGATTTAGTCTATAGAGGTAATCATAGTCATAATCATACAGGCTAGACATCTAGGGCTTAGCCATTACGATCTCGTGGTAGATCAACTCTTGTAATCCTCATATTCATCAAGATCAATCAAGCAGGAAGTAGGGTATTACCTCCATCAAGAGGGACCGAACCTGGGTAAACATCGTGTCCCCCGTCTCCTGTTACTATCGACCCTAGACGCACAGTTCGGGACCCCCTACCCGAGATCCGCCGGTTTTGACATCGACATTCAAATTTTTCGGTGAAGCTCATGTACAGTTTCGTGCAAGATGACCACTCCATTTAATATGTTGCGGCCTTGCATAACTGCTGTTTGAGTGGGTTTTATGACATGGTCAGCCACCCCGTTCAACCGATTAGTTGCGACCTTCGTAAAGATTTTAAAACTTACATTCAGAAGGCAAATCGGTCGATATTGTTGAATACGACTAGCTTCCTTAATCTTAGGCAATAGGATAATTTCCCCAAAGTTTAAATGAGAAATGTCAAGGTCTTCAGCATGCAGTTGGTTAAACAATTGAACCAAGTCTGCCTTAATGATGTCCCAAAAACATTGATAGAACTCTGCGGGAAAGCCATCCAGACCCGGAGCCTTCTTGTGTTCCATTTGAAACACCGCGGTTCAAATTTCCTCCTCAGAGAACGGGGAGGTTAGGAATTCATTTTCCGCTTCCGTAACTTGAGGAATGCCGTGAGTAATGGATTCATCCAGCTGAAAATTTGATTCAGCTGAAGGTCCAAAAAGCTCTTTGTAATACTTAGTAATAAAAGTTCTAAGTGGTACGTCCCCCTCAATTCGGCCTTCCTCCTAGTCAAGGGTGAATATGCGTTTCTTTCTATGTCTGACATTGGCAAGCATTTGAAAGTATTTCGTATTATCATCACCTTGCACAAGTGAATCCGCCTTGCAACGTTGGTACCATTTAATCTATTCCTCGCGTAGTAGGCGGGCTATCTGCTCATTTAGACTGCTTTTTTGCGCAATCTCAACTGCAGACAGAGGCCTCACCTCCGCTATTTTATCAAGGGAATCAATTAAGGTAGATAGTCGCAGTTTTTCTTTTTTGTAGATGCCAGCAGTATGCTTGGCCCATCCACGAAGGAATCGACGCAATGCGCGAATTTGATTATTCCATTGTTGAATGGGTGTGTTACCGCGAGGCAGATGCGCCCACACTTTCTTAACCTGGTCATGAAATCCCTCTCTAGTGAGCCATCCCAATTCAAATTTAAATTGGTGACGGTTAGAACTTGGGATTGGTTGTCCAAAATCGGTGAGCAATGGAGCGTGATCCGATAAGGCCTCAATTCTTTCTAATGCCCGAACCGAGGCTAGGGGATATTTATATTCCCAGTCGGTGGTAACTAGCACCCAGTCAGGTATTTCAAAGGTTGGCACCGATCGGTTATTGGCCCAGGTATACTGATGACCAGACATCATGATCTCCCTCAGATGTAGACTGTCAATTATAAATGGGGGAGAAATTCACTTCCCGGGCCTCTGCAACAACTAGTGATGCATACGGCCTTTTAAGTATGAGTACTAGGATTTTTAATCTCGGTTACACACCGAGCCTAGTCCTCAATAAATACGTGAGTACCATGAAATCCTGGTCCTCAAGAATAAATAGGAACTTAAATTCATCTCCATGAGGATTTGGACCCAGATGTTGGGTTTGTACATCCACTCCCCCAACCAGTTGAACAAACTTGTTTCATGTGTATGTGTTGAACCGTTGCTCCGTTTTGAGCATGATCTATATGAAACTTGCTTGGTTTTGCATGTAGTTTCATCATGCCATGTTGCATCCATGTTTTGGAGCGTTTGTGATTGTGTTTTTCTTGCGTTTGCATCAATGCCATATTTAACTTGTTTTGCTCATATCTTCTAGGCCGTAGCTCCGAATTAAATGAACCTTATATGTAACTTGACTAGAAAGACGCGTAGATCATCATGGTGCAGTTTAACTTGCTATTTAATAACTTCAACATAATGTGTTATTCAGATCTGGACCAATTTTGAAATTTGCATATGGGGACTTTCCGGAATTGTTATATGTTATTTCCGGCCTCATTTAAACTTGCTTTGATGTGATGTTGTTGTATACATCATATATTTCCATGAGTAGCATCATGTAGCCTTGTCATGCATCATACTTGGTTGAGCATCATGTCATGTTATGTGTTGTGTCTTTACCGTGTTGTTTGCTTCTTTCCGGTGTTGCTTCTTCTTGATAGTTTCGGTAACGTTGCGATTGTGAGGATTCGTTCAACTACGTGGGTTCGTCTTGTTCATGGACTCAATCTTCTTCCTAGTGGGATTTCAGGCAAGATGACCGTCACCTTGGATCTCACTACTATCTTTGCTATCCTAGTTGTCTCGATGCTATCACTATGTCGCGCTACCTACCACTTGTTTATCAAGCCTCCCAAATTGCCATGTCAGCCTCTAACCTTTTCCACCATCCTAGCAAAACGTTGTTTGGCTATGTTACCGCTTTGCTCAGCCCCTCGTATAGCGTTGCTAGTTGCGGGTGCAGTTGCAGGTTGTTCCATGTTGGGACATGGATATCATGGGATATCACAATATCTCTTATTTAATTATCTCTTATTTAATTAATGCACATATATACTTGGTAAAGGGTGGAAGGCTCGGCCTTTTGCCTGGTGTTTTGTTCCACTCTTGCCGCCTTAGTTCCTGTCATACTGGTGTTATGTTCCTTGATTTGCATCCCTAACACGGTGAGGGTTTATGGGCCCCTCTTGATAGTTCGCTTTGAATAAAACTCTTTCAGCAAGGCCCAACATTGGTTTTACCACTTGATCAACATAATAACTAAACATGATAATAAACTTGACGCATAGGGAGTTAGCGCTACCCGAGGTTCGTTATTCAACCTAATGCTGATGGTGTTGGTCCCAAACTAGAACAGCTTGTGGCAGCGCCCCTTGGCAACTTGGGGTATTTTGGTCGTTGTAACCATAGCTCATCCATCGTGGCCTGAGACGAGATACGCGCGGCTACTATCAGGGTGTCGGTACGTCGGGAGGTCTTGCTGGACTTGTTTTACCATTGTCGAAATGTCTTGTGCACCGGGATTCCGAGTCTGATCGGAGGGTCCCGAGATGGAGGATTGTCTCTGCGGATCGTGAGCTTGTCATGGGCTAAGGTGGGACACTCCTGCAGGGTTTAAACTTTCGAGAGTCGTGCCCGCGGTTATGTGGCAGGTGGGAATTTGTTATTATCCGGTTGTAGAGGACTTGAACTAAACTCAATAAAAATACACCAACCGCATGCGTAACCGTGACTGTCTCTTTGTGGGTGTGTTCGAGAAGAGAACATGGTTGGGTTATGTTTGAACGTAAGTAGTTCAGAATCACTTCTTGATCATTATTAGTTTGTGATCGTTTGCGTAGCTTCTCATCTTACTCTTGTACTCGTAAGTTATCCACCATAGATGTCGGAGTAAATGACCACGGGTAGCCTAGCCGGCTCCCCCTGGCGCTTCAGAAAAAAGTTACGAGCCGATCCGGCCTCTAGGAACCCAAGACGTGGGGCCGCCTTCCCCTTGTTGGCTGCCTCTCTGGCCGACTATTGGAAGGCGGCCCGGCTTTAACCCTCATGAAGAAAGCCGCTGGAGGGCCGACTCCAAGAAGCCGGCTACAGGAGGCCGGCTCCAAGAAGCCGGCTCCCACAAGACGGTCAAGGTCGTACCCTCAGAATCCACATCCACATAACGGAGATGGTACGGGGCGTGGCTACAGTAAAGCCTGCCACCCCCAAAAACCCGGAGCACGCCTGGCACAGTACGCCATACGGGGTGGCCATATCCCGTCCGGCGCGGCACTGTTGCCATGTTGACCATGACGCCATCCACGGCGGGCTGTCAGCGCGGCCCACGGGCGGTGGGCCCTTTCGGGCAGAGAGACACCCGAAGGCGGCCAGGCCTCCCCCAGTCGGCCCAAGACAAGGCCGGCTTCCCAAAGCCGGCTCGCCCCCTCCCTCAAAAGAGGCGCCCCATTAAGGAGACAAGACGAGGTGAGGCTACAGTGATCGCCCGCCAGGCGGCGGCACTGTAGCCATGCTTACCTTGACAAAGCCCTCATCAACAGGATTGAGGCAATAGAAACCAGCCACCGACAAGGCCCTTGGCAGTGGGGCCAGCCTGTCGACCAAGGAGTCGGCAGCCGACGGGAGCCACCAGCCGGCGGGCCCCAGCAGCCGGCGAAGAAGCCGGCGAGCGTAGACACTGATGGCTAGGGCCCGCGCCCAGCCGGATTACCATTGTACCCCCGGGGGGTAGGTCTATATAAACCCCCCGGGGCACCCATGCAAAGGGTTGATCTCAGCTAGTTTCAGACACCACATAGAGGGAAGAGGAGAGCTAGCCGTGCCCTTCTTCTTCCTCTCCCCGAACAGCTCAAGGAGCATCTTGTAACCACTCGTTTCATCTAGTGATCATGCGGCGACCCCGCAGAGCAGCAGTAGGGGTGTTATCTCCATGGAGAGCCCCGAAGCTGGGTAAGTTTCGCCGGCGTGCATGTCTTCGTCTTATCGCGCTTCCAAGCACCGGCGACGTCTTACTGGCTCCCACAATGATAAGCCACTCGTTGGCATATGTCGCACCTACCACCCGACATTTGGCGCCCACAGTGGGGCCACGTGCACTGTCGTCCGGAGACCTGTTCTGGACGGGAATCCTCTTCCTCCCCAGCGAGCGTAGCCAGCCCGGCACGCCCGATGGTGCTTGCCACGACACGCTGCAAGGCGTCACCAACGCTTGCGCTGCAAGCGGCCTCGCTGATCTCCTTGGAGAGGCCCGCATCTCCGACGAGCCCGCCTCCGACGCGGGCACCGACCACCTCGTCAACCTCCTCGGCCAGCTCCACGTCTCCAGCGAGCCTGCTATGGACCAGGAGTCTGTTGGCTCCACCGATCCGATGCCCGTCGATTCCGACACGGCCTCGCTTGACGCTTTCTCCACCGACGTCGTGATCTACAACGACCCGCTTCCCCGGGCCGATGGCTGTGACGCTGCCACCACCGAGGTGATGGTCATCAGCCACGGCGGCGCCTCTGGCGAAAACGCCCACGACGCCCCTCAAGCGGCGATCCACGACTTGTCCATCCCTCTCCCGGCTGACGTCGACGCCGAAGCACTGGAGGCTCGCCACCTCGCCCTCCTCGCGGAGGGCCGGAAGTTAGCTTCCATGAGACGCCTCACTGAGGCCCACCAGCGCGAAGTCGACCACGCTGCCTTTGGGACGCCGCCTCCAGGCGGGCCAAGCCGAGCGGGCATCGTCAGACAGCGCGGCGCTGCCATCGCCGACATGCTTGGAGTTGACCGCCCAGTCTACGCCACCCCACTCGAAAACCTGCGCGCCGCCCAGGCGGCCGTAGACGAGCTGGACGGACTGGGGACTGAAGAGCTCTCCCACATGACCAGACGCATCCAGCAGCTGATCGATGTAGCCGCACAGCGGCATGAAGCCGACGCTCGCGCGGAAAGCCTTCCCCCGCGCCGAGAGCACGGAGCGACGTCCCGGACGCCGACTGCGGGTAAAACCCGCGCGCGACACGAGAAAGAGTCGGCTGCCAGCCGAAGCCGAACCCGGATCTCCATCGAGCGAGACGCAGAAGGCCACGCTCGAGCCGTGGAGCGGCGGGGCAAACCGCCTCCGCCTCCGCCTCGTGGGGAGAGATATCCCACCCCACCGCCTGTCACGCATCCGACTCTCAGCGGCCGACTAGGTCGCCGCGAAGGAGTCGGCGAGAATGACGCTCGCCATCGGATCGACCGCCTAGCGCGATCCCTGGCCCTGGAGGAAGAAGACGATGTCGGCCCGCCTTGCTTCGGTCCCCGCATCCGCGACGAGCCCTTCCCCAAAGGGTTCTCGCTCCCAAGAGACACGCCCAAGTACAACGGCTCCGTGAAGCCGGAAGACTGGTTGATCGACTACTCCACCGCGGTATGCATCGCGAACGGCAACAGGCGCGTTGCCGTGAAGTACGTGCCCCTCATGCTCCAAGGCACGGCGCGGACCTGGCTTAACAGCCTCAAGCCATACAGCGTCAACAGCTGGCTAGACTTCACAGAAGCTTTCGTCCGCAACTTCACCAGCACCTACAAGCGGGCACCCAAGCCCAGACAGCTCTCCTTGTGCGTACAAGGCCCCGCCGAATCCACCCGCGACTACCTCACGTGTTGGGCCGAGCTCCGCAACTCTTGCGAAGGAGTGCATGAGGTGCAAGCCATAGAGTACTTCACAGCCGGGTGCCGAGAAGGCACCCTCCTCAAGCACAAGCTCCTCTGCGACGAGCCGACTACCCTCGACGAGCTTCTGGTCATAGCGGACAAGTACGCCACCGCCAACTCCTCAATGAAGACCGAACTCCGGGTAGACGCGTCCGGCAAGGTACTCAACCCAGCACCCAAGACGCCGGCTGGGGACTCCGGCCGACGCCCGTACCAGAACGACCACAAGCGCAAGGTCCCCGCGCCGCCCTCCACTAGTCGGCAGGTGGCCACGGCCGACGGCGAGCAGCCCGAAGGGCGGCCCACACCCAAGAAGCAGAAAGGTGGCAGGCCGGCTTGGCAGCCGGCCTTCTCCTACGAGCAAACTCTCGACGCCCCATGCAAGTTCCACAACGGCGCGAAGCCATCCAGCCACACAACCCGGAAGTGCCACTGGCTCACCCGAATGTCCAAAGGCGAAGGACTCGCGCCGCCTCCACCTGTTGGTCCGCCGACTCCGGCTCCGCAGCAACCGGCCGCTCGGCCAGCAGTCGGAGCCATGCACAATGAGTTCCCCGACGAGCATGCCGCCTATGTCGTCTTTACAAGCCAGCCTGAAGACCGGCGCAGCAGGCGCCGAGAGCACCAGGAAGTCATCGCGGTCGCCGCCAACCCCTCCGAGCACATGCACTGGTCAGAAAAGCCTATCAGCTCCTCGTATAGCGTTGCTAGTTGCGGGTGCAGTTGCAGGTTGTTCCATGTTGGGACATGGATATCATGGGATATCACAATATCTCTTATTTAATTATCTTTTATTTAATTAATGCACATATATACTTGGTAAAGGGTGGAAGGCTCGGCCTTTTGCCTGGTGTTTTGTTCCACTCTTGTCGCCTTAGTTTCCGTCATACTGGTGTTATGTTCCTTGATTTGCGTCCCTAATACGGTGAGGGTTTATGGGCCCCTCTTGATAGTTCGCTTTGAATAAAACTCTTTCAGCAAGGCCCAACATTGGTTTTACCATTTGCTCAACATAATAACTAAACATGATAATAAACTTGACGCATAGGGAGTTAGCGCTACCCGAGGTTCGTTATTCAACCTAATGCTGATGGTGTTGGTCCCAAACTAGAACAACTTGTGGCAGCGCGCCTTGGCAACTTGGGGTATTTTGGTCGTTGTAACCATAGCTCATCCGTCGTGGCCTGAGACGAGATACACGCGGCTACTATCAGGGTGTCGGTACGTCGGGAGGTCTTGCTGGACTTGTTTTACCATTGTCGAAATGTCTTGTGCACCGGGATTCCGAGTCTGATCGGAGGGTCCCGAGATGGAGGATTGTCTCTGCGGATCGTGAGCTTGTCATGGGCTAAGGTGGGACACTCCTGCAGGGTTTAAACTTTCGAGAGTCGTGCCCGCGGTTATGTGGCAGGTGGGAATTTGTTAATATCCGGTTGTAGAGGACTTGAACTAAACTCAATAAAAATACACCAACCGCATGCGTAACCGTGACTGTCTCTTTGTGGGTGTGTTCGAGAAGAGAACATGGTTGGGTTATGTTTGAACGTAAGTAGTTCAGAATCACTTCTTGATCATTATTAGTTTGTGATCGTTTGCGTAGCTTCTCATCTTACTCTTGTACTCGTAAGTTATCCACCATAGATGTCGGAGTAAATGACCACGGGTAGCCTAGCCGGCTCCCCCTGGTGCTTCAGAAAAAAGTTACGAGCCGATCCGGCCTCTAGGAACCCAAGACGTGGGGCCGCCTTCCCCTTGTTGGCTGCCTCTCTGGCCGACTATTGGAAGGCGGCCCGGCTTTAACCCTCATGAAGAAAGCCGCTGGAGGGCCGACTCCAAGAAGCCGGCTACAGGAGGCCGGCTCCAAGAAGCCGGCTCCCACAAGACGGTCAAGGTCGTACCCTCAGAATCCACATCCACATAACGGCGATGGTACGGGGCGTGGCTACAGTAAAGCCTGCCACCCCCAAAAACCCGGAGCACGCCTGGCACAGTACGCCATACGGGGTGGCCATATCCCGTCCGGCGCGGCACTGTTGCCATGTTGACCATGACGCCATCCACGGCGGGCTGTCAGCGCGGCCCACGGGCGGTGGGCCCTTTCGGGCAGAGAGACACCCGAAGGCGGCCAGGCCTCCCCCAGTCGGCCCAAGACAAGGCCGGCTTCCCAAAGCCGGCTCGCCCCCTCCCTCAAAAGAGGCGCCCCATTAAGGAGACAAGACGAGGTGAGGCTACAGTGATCGCCCGCCAGGCGGCGGCACTGTAGCCATGCTTACCTCGACAAAGCCCTCATCAACAGGATTGAGGCAATAGTAACCAGCCACCGACAAGGCCCTTGGCAGTGGGGCCAGCCTGTCGATCAAGGAGCCGGCAGCCGGCGGGAGCCACCAGCCGGCGGGCCCCAGCAGCCGGCGCAGAAACCGGCGAGCGTAGACACTGACGGCTAGGGCCCGCGCCCAGCCGGATTACCATTGTACCCCCGGGGGGTAGGTCTATATAAACCCCCCGGGGCACCCATGCAAAGGGTTGATCTCAGCTAGTTTTAGACACCACATAGAGGGAAGAGGAGAGCTAGCCGTGCCCTTCTTCTTCCTCTCCCCGAACAGCTCAAGGAGCATCTTGTAACCACTCGTTTCATCTAGTGATCATGCGGCGACCCCGCAGAGCAGCAGTAGGGGTGTTATCTCCATGGAGAGCCCCGAAGCTGGGTAAGATTCGCCGGCGTGCATGTCTTCGCCTTATCTCGCTTACAAGCACCGGCGACGTCTTACTGGCTCCCACAATGAGAAGCCACCCGTTGGCATATTTCGCACCTACCACCCGACATTTGGCGCCCACCGTGGGGCCACGTACACCGTCGTCCGGAGACCTGTTTTGGACGGTAATCCTCTTCCTCCCCAGCGAGCGTAGCCAGCCCGGCACACCCGATGGTGCTTGCCACGATGCGCTGCAAGGCGTCACCAACGCTTGCGCTGCAAGCGGCCTCGCTGATCTCCTTGGCGAGGCCCGCATCTCCGACGAGCCCGCCTTCGACGCGGGCACCGACCACCTCGTCAACCTCCTCGGCCAGCTCCACGTCTCCAGCGAGCCTGCTGTGGACCAGGAGTCTGTTGGCTCCACCGATCCGATGCCCGTCGATTCCGACACGGCCTCGCTTGACGCTTTCCCCACCGACGTCGTGATCTACAACGAACCGCTTTCTCGGGCCGATGGCTGCGACGCTGCCACCACCAAGGTGATGGTCATCAGCCACGGCGGCGCCTCTGGCGAAAACGCCCACGACGCCCCTCAAGCGGCGATCCACGACTTGTCCATCCCTCTCCCGGCTGACGCCGACGCCGAAGCACTGGAGGCTCGCCGCCTCGCCCTCCTCGCGGAGGGCCGGAAGTTAGCTTCCATGAGACGCCTCACTGAGGCCCACCAGCACGAAGTCGACCGCGCTACCTTTGGCACGCCGCCTCCAGGCGGGCCAAGCCAAGCGGGCGTCGTCAGGCAGCGCGGCGCTGGCATCGCCGACATGCTTGGAGTTGACCGCCCAGTCTACGCCACCCCACTCGAGAACCTGCGTGCCGCCCAGGCGGCCGTAGACGAGCTGGACGGACTGGGGACTGAAGAGCTCCCCCACATGACCAGACGCATCCAGCAGCTGATCGATGCAGCCGCACAGCGGCACGAAGCCGACGCTCGCGCGGAAAGCCTTCCCCCGCGCCGAGAGCACGGCGCGACGTCCCGGACGCCGACTACGGGTAAAACACGCGCGCGACACGAGAAAGAGCCGGCTGCCAGCCGAAGCCGAACCCGGATCTCCATCGAGCGAGACGCAGAAGGCCACCCTCGAGTCGTGGAGCAGCGGGGCAACCCGCCTCCGCCTCGTGGGGAGAGATATCCCACCCCACCGCCTGTCACGCATCCGACTCTCAGCGGCCGACTAGGTCGCCGCAAAGGAGTCGGCGAGAATGACGCTCGCCATCGGATCGACCGCCTAGCGCGATCCCTGGCCCTGGAGGAACAAGACGATGTCGGCCACCCTTGCTTCGGTCCCCGCATCCGCGACGAGCCCTTCCCCAAAGGGTTCTCGCTCCCAAGAGACACGCCCAAGTACAACGGCTCCGTGAAGCTGGAAGACTGGTTGATCGACTACTCCACCGCGGTACGCATCGCGAACGGCAACAGGCGCGTTGCCGTGAAGTACGTGCCCCTCATGCTCCAAGGCACGGCGCTGACCTGGCTTAACAGCCTCAAGCCATACAGCGTCAACAGTTGGCTAGACTTCACATAAGCTTTCGTCCGCAACTTCACCAGCACCTACAAGCGGGCACCCAAGCCCAGACAGCTCTCCTTGTGCGTACAAGGCCCCGCCGAATCCACACGAGACTACCTCACGCGTTGGGCCGAGCTCCGCAACTCTTACGAAGGAGTGCATGAGGTGCAAGCCATAGAGTACTTCACAGCCGGGTGCCGAGAAGGCACCCTCCTCAAGCACAAGCTCCTCTGCGACGAGCCGACTATCCTCGACGAGCTTCTGGTCATAGCGGACAAGTACGCCACCGCCGACTCCTCAATGAAGACCGAACTCTGGGTAGACGCGTCCGGGAAGGTACTCAACCCGGCGCCCAAGACGCCGGCTGGGGACTCCGGCCGACGCCCGTACCAGAACGACCACAAGCGCAAGGGCCCCGCGGCGCCCTCCACCAGTCGGCAGGTGGCCACGGTCGAGGGCAAGCAGCCCGAAGGGCGGCCCACACCCAAGAAGCAGAAAGGCGGCAGGCCGGCTTGGCAGTCGGCCTTCTCCTACGAGCAAACTCTCGACGCCCCATGCAAGTTCCACGGCGGCGCGAAGCCGTCCAACCACACAACCCGGAAGTGCCACTAGCTCACCCGAATCTCCAAAGGCTAAGGGCTCGCGCCGCCTCCACCTGCTGGTCCGCCGCCTCCGGCTCCGCAGCAACCGGCCGCTCGGCCAGCAGTCGGAGCCATGCACGATGAGTTCCCCGACGAGCATGCCGCCTGTGTCGTCTTTACAAGCCAGCCTGAAGACTGGCGCAGCAGGCGCCGAGAGCAGCAGGAAGTCAACGCGGTCGCTGCCAACCCCTCCGAGCACATGCACTGGTCAGAAAAGCCTATCAGCTGGAGCCGGGCCAACCACCCAGAGGTGATGCCGTCTCCCGGCTCTTACGCGCTGGTTCTGGATGCCACCCTTGCAATGGACAGACGCGCTGCCCGTTTTTCCTGCGTGCTGATAGACGGCGGGAGCAGCATCAACATCCTGTACCGTGACACCTTGGAGAAGCTCAACATCAAGACAAAGCAGCTCATGCCTACCCGGACTGTGTTCCATGGCATCGTACCCGGCCTGTCCTGCGCCCCCATTGGCAAGATCAAGATTGATGTCCTCTTTGGGGACAAGGATCACTTCCGCCGGGAGGCAATCTGGTTTGAAGTGGTGAACCTCGAGAGCCCCTACCATGCACTACTTGGCCGCCCTGCCTTGGCCAAGTTCATGGTTGTTCCCCACTATGCTTACCTCAAGATGAAGATGCCGAGCACCAAGGGCACCATCACCATAGCCGGCGATTACAAGAAATCCTCCAAGTGCGCAGCAGCCAGCAGCCGGCTGGCCGAGTCCCTTGTGATTGCCGAAGAGAAGAAGGTGTTGAGCCGGATTGTGGCCATGGCCGGCAAGCAGCCGGCCCTGTCCCCCGATCCCAAGGAATGTGATGCCCAAGGTTCCTTCCAGCCGGCCAAGGAAACAAAGAAGATACCTCTTGACCCCGAGCACCCAGAAAGGTTTGCCGTCATTGGGGCAAACCTGAACAGCAAATAGGAAGGCGAGCTCGCTGACTTCCTCCATGAGAATCGGGACATCTTCGCATGGTCTCCTAAGGACATGCCGGGTGTTCCGAAGGATTTCGCCGAGCACAAACTACACGTCCGAGAAGGTGCAAAACCAGTCAAACAACCCCTCC
Source organism: Aegilops umbellulata (assembly GCA_032464435.1). Classification (NCBI taxonomy): domain Eukaryota; kingdom Viridiplantae; phylum Streptophyta; class Magnoliopsida; order Poales; family Poaceae; genus Aegilops; species Aegilops umbellulata. The sequence goes on along the minus strand of CP136056.1, from coordinate 325,475,218 downwards.
GCCGACTGTGGGAGGAAAAGAGAAGGATTGTAGGAGAAGAGATAGCCCGGCTTCTGGCTGCCGGCTTCATTATGGAGGTTTTCTTTCCGGAGTGGCTCGCCAACCCGGTCCTCGTGCTGAAGAAGAACAACAAGTGGCGCATGTGTATAGACTACACTAGCCTCAACAAGACCTGCCCCAAAGATCCTTTCGCCCTGCCAAGGATAGATCAAGTGATAGACTCCACAGCCGGATGCGAGCTGTTGAGTTTCTTGGATGCCTACTCCGGATACCACCAAATAAAGCTAGATCCGGCTGACCGCCTGAAGGCCGCCTTCATCACGCCGTTCGGAGCCTTCTGCTACCTGACCATGACATTCGGCTTGAGGAATGCCGGTGCCACCTTTGAGCGTTGCATGAAGAAGTGCCTCCTCAAGCAACTCGGCAGAAATGCCCACGTCTATGTAGACGACATTGTGGTGAAGACGGAGAAGCGCGGCACCTTGCTGGAAGACCTCAAGGAAACATTCGAGAACCTGCGTCGATTCCGGATCAAGCTCAACCTCGAGAAATGCGTGTTCGGAGTGCCAGCTGGCCAGCTTCTAGGCTTCCTGGTCTCCGAACGCGGCATCGAGTGCAACCCAGTGAAGATCAAGGACATTGAGAGAATGGCGATTCCCACCAAACTCAGAGACATCCAGAAGTTCACCGGATGCTTGGCTTCCCTGAACCGCTTCATCAGCCGGCTCGGAGAGAAAGCTCTCCCCCTCTACCGCCTCATGAAGAAGACCACTCACTTCTAGTGGAACAACCAAGCCAACCAAGCTTTTCACGAGCTGAAGAAGATGCTGGCCACGCCGCCTGTCCTGGCGGCGCCGACTGAGAAAGAGCCCATGCTCCTTTACATTGCTGCAACCAGCTGGGTGGTCAGCACCGTCATTGTAGTCCAGCGCCCAGAAGAGGGCCGAGCCCAGCCGGTCCAGAGGCCGGTGTACTATTTGAGTGAGGTACTGTCTACCTCGAAGCAGAACTACCCGCACTACCAGAAGATGTGCTACGGCGTGTACTTTGCCGCCAAGAAGCTGAAGCCCTACTTCCAAGAGCACCCCATCACGGTCGTATGCACTGCCCCGCTTGCCGAGATCATAGGCAGCCAGGATGCATCCGGCCGAGTGGCAAAATGGGCCATCGAGCTGGCCCCTTACACGATCTTCTACCAGCCTCGCATCGCCATCAAGTCCCAAGCATTGGCCGACTTCCTCGTCAACTGGGCCGAGACCCAGTACCTGCCGGCGGCTCCTGACTCCACTCACTGGCGCCTGCACTTCAACGGGTCCAAGATGCGCACCGGCTTAGGAGCCGGCGTCATCCTCACCTCCCCCAAAGGCGACAAGCTCAGATACACGCTGCAAATTCACTTTGCCGCCTCCAACAACGTGGCCGAGTACGAGGCACTTGTACACGGGCTCCGGCTTGCCAAAGAGCTCGGCATACGCCGGATCCTGTGCTACGGCGACTCGGACTTGGTAGTCCAGCAATCATCTGGCGACTGGGGTGCCAAGGACGCAAACATGGCAAGCTACCGCTTCCTCGTTCAGCAGATCAGCGGGTACTTTGAAGGATGCGAGTTCCTCCACGTACCACGAGCCGACAACGAGCCAGCAGATACCCTGGCTCGAATAGGCTCCACTCGGCACGCAATACCAACCGGCGTCTCTCTTCAACGCCTCCTCAAGCCATCTATCAAGCCGTCTCCAGAGTCCGATTCCATCTTCGTGCCGCCTAGCCCCGATGTAGCCGGATCCGGCTTGAAGAGCCAAGCAGTCGGCCCGGGGACTTCGATAGTCGGCCCGGGGACTTCAGTAGGCGGCTCGAGGACTTCCATAGCTACACCCGACCCGGGGACTTCTGAACCCGGCTCGGGGACTGCGGTAGTCAGCCCGGGGACTGCACCAGCACAACAGGCGGCGGCCGACTCCAGCATTTCATCACCCAGCCCGCCCACCCTGGTCGCAGTAGCCGTGTTGGCCATAGAAGAAGTCACAGCTCCATCATGGGCCCAACCCATCCTCAACTTCCTGATAAACGAAGAACTGCCGGCTGACGAGACAGAGGCAAGACAAGTCCAACGCCGAGCTGGAGCATACACAATCATCAATAGAGAGCTCGTCAGGCGCAGTGTCACTGGAGTCTTCCAGCGATGCGTCGAGCAAGAGAAGGGTGTAGCAATCCTCAGGGATATCCACCAAGGCGAATGCGGCCACCACACGGCCTCAAGATCACTCGTCGCCAAGGCTTTCCGCCACGGATTCTTTTGGCCGACTGCCTTGGACGACGCCAAGGAGTTAGTTAAACATTGCAAAGGGTGTCAAGTCTTCAGCTCCAAGCAGCACCTGCCGGCTTCGGCACTCAAGACCATTTCCCTCACTTGGCCCTTTGCCGTTTGGGGACTGGACATGTGGGCCCATTCAAGACGGCGCGCGGCGGCATGACACATCTGCTTGTCCCTGTGGACAAATTCACCAAATGGATCGAAGCAAAGCCGATCAAGAAGCTGAATGGGCCGACTGCCATGACATTCATCGCAGATATTACAACTCGGTATGGCGTGCCACACAGCATCATCACCGACAACGGCACGAATTTCGCCAAGGGAGCATTGGCACGTTTCTACGCAACACAGGGCATCCGACTGGACTTAGCGTCCGTTGCTCACCCGCAGTCAAACGGCCAAGTCGAGCGAGCCAACGGCCTCATCCTTTCCGGCATCAAGCCCCGACTGGTCGTGCCTTTGGAGCGTTTGGCCGGCTGCTGGCTCGATGAGCTGTCGGCCGTCCTCTGGAGTCTGCGCACTACCCCAAACAAGTCAACCGGCTTCACTCCTTTCTTCCTCGTATATGGTGCCGAGGCGGTCATCCCAACCGACATCAAGTTCGACTCGCCTCGGGTGACCATGTACACGGAGGCGGAGGCCAAGGAAGCACGAGAAGACGGCGTCGACCTGCTGGAAGAAAGCCGGCTGTTAGCCGTCAGCCGGTCCGCCATCTACCAGCAGGGTTTGCGCCGCTACCACAACCGGAAGGTCAAGCCAAGATCTTTTCAAGAGGGCGATCTTGTGCTCTGGCTGATCCAGCGAACAGTCGGCCAGCACAAGCTCTCGCCCCCTTGGGAAGGCCCCTTTGTCATCAGCAGAGCGCTAGGAAACAACTCCTACTACCTGATCGACGCACAGAAGCCGAAGGCACGAAAGAGAGACGACTCCGGCAAGGAGTCGGAACGACCATGGAACACCAACCTCCTCCGAAGATTTTACAGTTGAAATGCAGTATGTATCACGCTAACTTTTGTACTAAGTACGAGACAATAGGCCCCCCGAGGAGAGCTCGGGGACTGCCATCTTTTATCTATGAATGAAGAGTATCATGCTTATGATTATGTCATTACATTCATTTTCTCGTCCGGCACCGGGTTCGACTAGTCGGCCCGGGGACTGGCCGCCTTGAGTTATATTAGAAGTCCTACCCGCGGTCAGACAAGTAGTGTGCCGGCACCCAAGCCTTCTCTTGCCAAAAGTCGCAGTTCGAAGAACCGGCTGTCCGGCTGGCAAGAGTTAAAGGCAGGAAAGGACGCCCACGCGAAAAACGGCTAGGGACTAACGGACTAATATAACGAAAGCCGGTTTTCTCTACCACCACCGACCGACTACCTGAGTAGCCAGCCGGCCGGCTTCCATTCACCTCGCTACAATCTAAGAAAGCTCGAGTACTTGCCTTCCCCAAAAACAGCCAAGTCCTTCCCTAGCCGCAGACTACAGAGCGGCTGCCGGCTAGGAAGGCAGTAGCCACGGGAAGGCGGCAAAGGAAACAACCTAAGGATAAAAAGCATACGAGAATGGAAGCCAAACACGTGCATGATTATATTTACATCAAAAGACCTTTGAAAGGCCGGCATTCAACATAGTTTGAATACACCCCCAGTGGGTGGAACTGCGCAAGCTTAATAAAAATTGTTCAAAAAGTAACAAGCAGGAAAAGCAAGGACGGCAGATTAAGCCAAGGGAACGACTGGCGAGTTGGGCAGGTCGGTAGAGACGGCGGTGCTGGCTGGAGGAGTGGCCGGCTGATGTACCTCGGCATGATCACCGCCTCCCGCAGAGGGCGCGCCAGCACGCGCCTCGTTGCTGGAGGCACGGTCATGCTGAGGCTGGCTGGTTGCTTCACAGGCTGGCTCGACGTCTTCGCCTTCCTCTCCTTCTTCGTCTTCACCTTCATCGCTGGAGGCGATCTCCTCCGCCGAGTCTTCACCCTCCGCCGGGTTCAGCCCGAACCACTCCTCCGGCTGGGCGACGCCATCGTCATCCACCTCAGGAGCGAAGACGCTGGTGTCGGTATACTCGGCAAGGGCCGAAGCACGCTGGATGATAGCCGGCCGCACCTCCACCAGCTCTTCGTCAGCCTCCTCCCGCCAAGTCCTCAGCTGTTCCAAGTTCAGCCCAGGGTACCAGGCCCGGACGAACTCCAACGCCCGCCTGGCACCGGATCGAGCAGCGGAAACCTTCCAGGCCTCAAAGCGGCCGACCGCCACCTCCAGCCAGTCGGCAGTCCGGCTCAGGGTGCGGGGAATCGCTTTGCCTGGCCAGTGGGCGGCCAGCACCTGCGCCCCAGCGCGCTGGAGGTGGCGGAGCATGCGGTGTGCCGTCTGCAGCCAGGCTTGGATCGCCAAGAGTTGCTCCTCAAGTGTCCAGCTCGCGTCCGGCGCAACCTCAACCCCCACCTGCCGGCGTGCCTCGCGGTGGGCCTCAATGGTCTGAGTGGGAACGACAGAGTAGCCGGGGAAGTAGTCTGCGCAAAGAACAAAAAAGTTGCACAAATCAGTGGGCAAGGGGCAAGCAAGGAGTGAGGAAGGCGGCTTACCATCGATCATATCCTCAATCCGGCCATAGCCCTCGCTCAGCGCTTGTTTCGCCTAAGCCCAGCCCGCCGCTTCGGTCTCAAACTCAGCTCTGAGGGCGGCCTCGCCGTCCTGCACCTTCTTCAAGGCCGCCTTGTGGCTCTCCTCCTGATCGGCCAATTTCTTGGCCAGGCGGTCACGCTCCAGGACTAAGACGTTGCACTCGGCCTCCTTGGCGCGAAGGGCGGTCTGGGCCCCGCCAAGCTGCTCCCTCAAGTCAGCATTGGCCCCTGCAAGCATGAAGACAAGGGAGAAACAATGAGGAAGAAGTCGTCGGGGAAGATCCGACCGGACTTCTCAGCAGTCGGCCCGGACCTCGGGGACTACACCCAGTGGGTGCGCTGACGCGCCCCCACAGGATATGAACGAATCTGAGCACGCACTCTGGCTGTTGGTCAGGTCCTCGGTTGTAACGCCCCAGATGTAACTTGCCATAATTGTAATCCAACTCTTGCCATTTTCGGCTATGTGCTATGATATTCCCTCCGTGGTTGGGTTCTCTCCGTTTTGCATTTTGGTCATGTCATGCATTTCATATCATGTCATCATGTGCATCGCATTCGCATACGTGTTCGTCTCGTAAATCCGAGCATCTTTCCCGTTGTCCGTTTTGCAATCCGTCGCTCCTATGACTCCCGGCGTCCCCTTTTACATTTCTTCGTGAGCGGGTATTAAACATTCTCGGAATGGACCGAGGTTTGACATGTGGCCTCGGTATAGCACCGGAAGACCGCCTGTCAAGTTTCGGGTCAATCGGAGTTCGTTTGGTACTCCAACGGTTAACCGGGTAACCGTGAAGGCCTCGTGTGTGTTGCAGCCCAACACCCCTTCAAAACAGCCCAATAACCCTTCTAAGACACTCCCATGTCCTCCGCCATTCGATCACGATCGCGTGGGCGAAAACCGCACTCCGTTTGGAGCCTCCTAGCTCCTCCTATCTATAAAAAGGCCTTCCCCGTCCAAATCTGAGAGAGAAATCACCCTAACCCTAATCCTTCCTCGAGATCCGCGCCCGCACAGTGCTCCGCCGCCACCCGTCCCGCCGCCGGCGCGCCCGGGCCAACCGCCCCTCGCCACGTGTCGCGCCCGCGCCGCCGTTCCCACCGAGCCGCGCCGGCCCGCCGGGGCCCAGGCGGGGCCCGCGAGCGCCGCGCCGCCGCCCGCGCGCGCCGCGCCGGGTCCGTCGCCGCCCAGCGCCTCCCGCGCGCCCGCGCCGGCCTCGCCCTGCCGCCGCCGACCGCCGCCGCCGTCGCCCCGCGAGATCCGCCGCCCGCGCGCGCCGCCTCGTCCCGGCCGCCGCCTGCCGCTCGCCTTCGCCACCCCTCGCCGCCTCCGCCGCTCGCCTCGCCGCCGCGGTCGCCGCCCCGCCTGGCCGCCGGCCGCCTGGTCGCCGGACCCGATCCAGATTTGGATCCGTGAGGGTTGACTTCCTCGAGCCCGATTTTTCTCCAAGTCCTGTAATTTCATTATCATCATCGCATCTTCATCATGCCATAACTTTGCATCCATAGCTCCGTTTTGCGTGTATAATATGTCGAATTGTTCGCCTCGAAGAGTAAATCATTTTGTTCCATTGCATCTTTGTCATTTGGGGTCATCTTGTTGCCCGAAATGCTGTTAGAAGAGGGCTAGTTGATGTTTATTGCTGGATCTTATCTGAACATGCACTTTTGTCATTTTTGCCATGATTGATGTGTACCTCCTATGAAGTTGAGTCCTACATGAGTTTTGTAATATGCCATGTTACCTATCCATAGGATTTTGCCATGTTTTTTTTGTGATCTATGTGGTGACTAGCACAAGCATGCAAACTAGGTATCTTGATGTTGCTGATTTCAGAGACGGTGATTTCACTAAGTCCCTGACTACTGTTATTTTTATGCCATGTGTTCATGTTGTTTCTGAGAGATCTATGCATAATTTGAGCATGATCAGTAAGGGAGTTTTGAACTTGAGTATTTGCTTAACCCATCCATGCCTCTGTTTGCAATTATGGAGTGCCATAGCTTGAGTCAATCGAGCTCTACTTTTGCTTCAAAATGTTACTGGCAGATTGTTTACATGTTATTCGATTTTGCCAAGCTTGGTGTAGTTGATCCTTGCATGATATGATGTTAATCTTGCCATGTGTAGTTACTATGCCATGTCTTCTTGATGTATGTATGCTTAGTGTATCATGAATTGCGCTGTAGTGAGTGCATCGAGCTCACGAACATGCCTAGTCGTTATCTGTTTTTGACATGTCCAGTTTTCTACAAAGTCTGAAACCTGTAACGAAACTTGCTTAATTGACATGAGTGTAATCATATTTTATGGTCCTTTTTGGCTTATGGTCAGTAAGGGACTTTTGTCAAGTGATTTGAGTATATTAATGCCATGCCTTACTTTGCTATGTTCTGAACCTGTAGCATGTTGTTTCATTGCTCTGAACATGCCATCCTGATGTTAGTTTCTGCTTGTTGATATTTTCACTAAGTCTGAGAACTTGTTATCGTTTGCCCTTTTGCCATGCTTGTTTGAACCTGTTATGATGTGATTTAGCCGTAGCTCAGTGTTCATCTTTTGTCGAGCATCTTGAGTAGATTACTGCCATATGCTTTGTTGCCATGTTTGGGTGCAGTAGCTTAATTATTTGTTGCTTGCTAAGTAGCATCATGCTGTTTATGGCAGTTTCGTGTCATTCTTGTATTGCTTGCCATTTGCAAACCGTGCATCCGATTCCGGTGATCTTTATATCGATTTCAACCGAAATCACCTCATCTATCCAGTGGCATGCTTGGTTTGCCAAGATTATGCCCTGTTCACCCTTGTCCTTCCGGAGCATGCATACGCATTGCATATCACCTCTCGCATATCATGCCATGTTTTGCATCATGTTGCTTGCGCATTGCATCATGGTTGATATTGGTTCCTTTGCTTGTTTTCTTGTCTTGGGTAGAGCCAGGAGACGAGTACGTGAACGAGGATTCCGTTGAGAACGCTTTCGAGGACCAAGCTTTCGACAACTCTGAGAACCTTGCAGGCAAGATGACCATACCCTCGAAATCACTTCTATCTTTGCTTGCTAGATTGCTCGCTCTTTTGCTATGCCTATGCTGCGATACCTACCACTTGCTATATCATGCCTCCTATATTGCCATGTCAGCCCCTAACCATCCATGTCCTAGCAAACCGTTGTTTGGCTATGTTACTGCTTTGCTCAGCCCCTCTTATAGCGTTGTTAGTTGCAGGTGAAGATGAAGTTTGTTCCTTGTTGGAACATGGTTTTGTTGTTCCTTGTTGGGGACATGTTTACTTGTTGGGATATCACAATACCTCTTATTTAATTAATGCATCTATATACTTGGTAAAGGGTGGAAGGCTCGGCCTTATGCCTGGTGTTTTGTTTCACTCTTGCCACCCTAGTTTCCGTCATACCGGTGTTATGTTCCCGGAGTTTGCGTTCCTTACACGGTTGGGTGATTTATGGGACCCCCTTGACAGTTCGCTTTGAATAAGACTTTTCCAGCAAGGCCCAACATTGGTTTTACCATTTGCCACCTAGCCTTTTTCCCTTGGGTTCTGCAGACTCAAGGGTCATCTTTATTTTAACCCCCCCGGGCCAGTTCTCCTTCGATTGCTGGTCCAACTAGAGCCACTTGCGGTGCCGCCCTGAGGCAACTTGGGGTATCTTCGGTTGCCGTACGTAGTGTTCATTCGGATGTGCCCTGAGACCGAGATATGCGCAGCTCCTATCAGGATTTGTCGGCACAATCGGGCGGCTTTGCTGGACTTGTTTTATTGCTGTTGAAATGTCTTGTAGTCCGGGATTCCGAGATTGATCGGGTCTTACCGGTAGAAGGAATATCCTTCGTTGACCGTGAGAGCTTATCATGGGCTAAGTTGGGACACCCCTGCAGGGTATTATCTTTCGAAAGCCGTGCCCGCGGTTATGAGGCAGATGGGAATTTGTTGATGTCCGGTTGTAGAAAACCCGAAGTTGACCTTAACTAAAACACATCAACCGCGTGTGTAACCGTGATGGTCTCTTCTCGGCGGGGTCCGGGAAGTGAACACGGTTGTTGGAGTTATGCCTGACGTAGGTTGTTTCAGGATCACTTCTTGATCATTTCTAGCTTCTCGACCGTGCTTTGCCTTCTCTTCTCGCTCTCTTTTGCGCTGTAGTCAACATATGCTAGTCGCTTGCTGCAGCTCCACCTCACTATCCTTTTCCCACCTTTAAGCTTAAATAGTCTTGATCTCGCGGGTGTGAGATTGCTGAGTCCCCGTGGCTCACAGATATTATCACCTCAGTTGCAGGTACCAACGATGTCAGTGCTGATGACGCGACCGAGCTCACTTGGGAGTTCGATGAGGAACGTGGCCGTTACTATGTTTCTTTTCCAGATGATCAGTAGTGGAGCCCAGTTGGGTGATCCGGGGATCTGTTTAGCATTTGGGGTAGTCTTCTTTCATTTTGGTACCGTAGTCGGACCTTGAGTGTAATCTGTATGATGGATGTTATTTATGTATTTGCATGAAGTGGCGATTGTAAGCCAACTATGTATCTTTCCCCTTTATTTATTTCATGGATTGTGTGAAGATTACCTCACTTGCAACATTGCTTTCAATGCGGTTATGCCTCTAAGTCGTGCCTCGACACGTGGGAGATATAGCCGCATCGAGGGCGTTACATCGGTTTTCTGGCGCAGCTCCTGAGCCTGGGAGTTGAAGGCAACAGCTGGTTATGGTACTCCTGGAAGATCAGACAGGACGCAAGAATAAGATAGCTGTCAGGACCTAGTAAGTTCCAAGCCGCCTGCTCAGCAGCCGACTCGGAACTCAGGGACTACACCTAGTGGGTGCGCTGACGCGCCCCCACAGAAGAAATCAAAGAAAAAAGCAAAAGACTCACCTGGAGGATGGCCCGCGTCGCGAGGAAATCTTGCGTATATCGCTGCAGCGCGACGGCGTGAGCCTGAAGCCGGCCCCGGACCTCTTGGGCCGCCGCGTTCAGCTCGGTCGTCCCCCCGCTGGGCGTCCACTCGGATGTGCTGGAGCTGGCCGGCTCCAGGGCCTCCGCCGTCCGGCTGGCGCCCGCAGCCCTGTGCGGCTCCGGCACAGGGGTAGCTTCCCCCGCGCGTCGGCGAGATGCCGGCTGCACCTCGAGGACGGCTCCTGCTGCCGACTCGCTCCCAGCCGGCTGCTCCGGCACCGCAGCCGGTTGGCCGCTCTGGCCCGCTCCAGTCGGCGCCATCCGCGGCGCCTCCTCCACGAAGACCACGTGATCCTCTCTCCTCTCCGTCTCCGACCAGCAGCGGTCGGCTTCCTCTGACGGAGGCACGGGGATGTCGGGGGCCACGGTGCGGAGGGGAACGACGAGTTGTGGAGGCTGGTTGCGCGAGGCCTCCGCCTCCCTCTCCGCGGACGCCGCCTCCACCTGGGCCTTGGCCGCCACATCGGCCTGCTCCTTCGCCGTCTGGGCGGCCCTTTGCTCCGACACCTCCCGCTCCTCCCGCGCCTCCTGCATGTTCCGCTCCGTGGCCGCCATGAGGTCGGTGCGGCGATCCACGCGGCAGGAGCTCGAAGACCCTCTAGCCGATCTGATCACGGAGCCGGCAGGACCCCGCTCGAGGGAAAGCGGCGCCCTGTCCGGTTAGCCAAGAAAGAGTTTAGAAGAGGTTCAATCGAAGAACACGGCAAGAACACAAGACGCTTAACACTTACGACGAAACCGCCTGTGGCTGCTTCACCACCTTCTGGAAGCGGGCCGCCTTCACGGCCGCTTCATCCCGCTTGGTCGCCGCAGCGGTGCCCCTGGCCTTCTTCGGCCGGCTGCCGAAGTAGGTCGACACGGCCCGGCGCTTCGGCGCGCCGCCACGGGCAGCCGGCGCGGCAGAGGGACCCGCGCCTTGATGATCAGGCGCCGGCTGGTGGTGCGGGACGACTTCAACCTCGTCGTCATCCGCCCAGTCCTCGAGGCCGGCCCCGAGCCCCGCGCCGCCTGCCTCGCCGCCTTCCCCCACGACAGCATCTTCCATGGCAGTCGCTCCAAGATCCGGATCATCGACATCATCCACCGTACGGTCGGGGAGGAACTGGCGCTCTGCCCCTGCGGCCCCGGCCGCCGGCGGAAGAAGGGGATTCTGCAGAAAACAAGCCGGCTAATCAGAAGCCGGCCATCATGAGGCTGACTACCAAAAGAAAAAAGAAAAGAAGGAAAACTTACAGCAGGCGGAGGGTTGGCGCGAGAGTATGGCTCCATGCCGTATCGCCAATCCTCGGCGATCTTGCAGTTGGAGATGTAGTTCACCATGTAAGACACCTCGACATGGGGCATCTCCCTGGTGCTGAGCCGGCATGGGTCGAAGCGGCCGCTCATCTCGCGGATCATATGAGGCCAGCCTTGGAGCGGAAGTACCCGACGCTCCACGAAGGCGGCCACCAGGTCGGCTCCGACTAGGCCCTCCGACTGGATCATCACCCGGAGTCGGGCGACGACAGCATTCCCGGCCTGAGACAACGTCCTGGCCCGGTAGCTCCATGAGGGTGGCCTCGCAGCCGGCGGGCCGGCTACGTAAGCCGGCAGGTTGACAAAGTCGCCTTGCGAGGCGACGTTCCTCACGTAAAAGTAGGATTTCTGCCAGAGCTTCACCGACTGGATCAGCGGGATGGACGGGAACGGATTGTTCTCGCCCGTCCGCCTCATGGCGATGAAAGCTCAGCATGGGGCGGGCACGCCCGCGACGACGGTGCCAAGTTTGCATTGGAAAAACTCTCCCCAAAGCTCCAGGGTGGGGAGAACGCCAAGAAAGCCCTCGCAGAGGGTGACGAAGGCCGACAGCAGCATCACTGCGTTGGGGGTGAGGTGATGCGGCTGGAGGTGATAGAATTCGAGAAAGGAGCGAAGAAACCCGCTCGCCGGGAGGCCGAAACCGCGCAGGCAGTGCGAGCGGAAGATCACCCGCTCGCCCTCCTCCGGTGCCGGTGAGATCTCCCTCTCCGGCGCGCGCCGAACCCGCACGTAGCTCTCGCCCGGCAGGCGCCGCGTCCGACGGAGGAACTCGACGTGGTCTTCATGGACATTGGAGCCGTCCCACGAGCTTGACAACACCATGAGGGCGGCGCGGCGAGGAACCAGGTGCGGCGGCGGAAGCACGTGCGACCCCGCTGTAGTGGAGCAGCCGTGAACCCAGAGGACCGACGGCGGAACGGTGCGGCAATGAGCTGCTGCGGCGGCGGGGAGAATAAGGAAGGAAGATGAGAAGGGGTGGAGCGAGGGAGAGCGTGCGAGCCTCTGCCGCTCCCTCTCCTCCCCCTACTTATAGACCTGCGCGGCGGAGCCGAGGAGACGTGGTGTCGGGGACGTGGGATTAACTGCAGCCACTCCCCCATGTCCCGCCATAATTGCGCCTTGAAGGCGTGGCGAAACCTCTACAGGAAGGCAAACAGCCCGTTTCGGGCCGCAGAAGATCCGCGCCTGGGCCGAGGCCAGGAGTGGCGGGCCCAAGCCTGCGGCGATGTCCCATCGCGCACGCGCGTTGGTAGGCCTTTTCTGCCACGTGGCCCGCGGGAGGCGCGCGGTCAGCGCGCGTGTTGGCCTACACTCCCTTTTGCGAGACCACAGAGCTCTCCGAAGACGGCGTGCATAAGCAGAGCCGGCTCCCAGCTGCCGGTTCCTCAAAGATAGGAAGCTGACCAAGCTTCTCGTCCCTTCGCCAACCTCGAAGCTCGCCCAGCTTCGGGGACTACTGTCGGAGTAAATGACCACGGGTAGCCTAGCCGGCTCCCCCTGGCGCTTCAGAAAAAAGTTACGAGCCGATCCGGCCTCCAGGAACCCAAGACATGGGGCCGCCTTCCCCTTGTCGGCTGCCTCTCTGGCCGACTATCGGAAGGCGGCCCGGCTTTAACCCTCATGAAGAAAGCCGCTGGAGGGCCGGCTCCAAGAAGCCGGCTACAGGAGGCTGGCTCCAAGAAGCCGGCTCCCACAAGACGGTCAAGGTCGTACCCTCAGAATCCACATCCACATAACGGCGATGGTACGGGGCGTGGCTACAGTAAAGCCTGCCACCCCCAAAAACCCGGAGCACGCCTGGCACAGTACGCCGTACGGGGTGGCCATATCCCGTCCGACGCGGCACTGTTGCCATGTTGACCATGATGCCATCCATGACGGGCTGTCAGCGTGGCCCACGGGCGGTGGGCCCTTTTGGGCAGAGAGACACCCGAAGGCGGCCAGGCCTCCCCCAGTCGGCCCAAGACAAGGCCGGCTTCCCAAAGCCGGCTCGCCCCCTCCCTCAAAAGAGGCGCCCCATTAAGGAGACAAGACGAGGTGAGGCTACAGTGATCGCCCGCCAGGCGGCGGCACTGTAGCCATGCTTACCTCGACAAAGCCCTCATCAACAGGATTGAGGCAACAGTAACCAGCCACCGACAAGGCCCTTGGCAGTGGGGCCAGCCTGTCGACCAAGGAGCCGGCAGCCGGCGGGACCCACCAGCCGGCGGGCCCCAGCAGCCAGCGCAGAAGCCGGCGAGCGAAGACACTGATGGCTAGGGCCCGCGCCCAACCGGATTACCATTGTACCCCCGGGGGGTAGGTCTATATAAACCCCCCGGGGCACCCATGCAAAGGGTTGATCTCAGCTAGTTTTAGACACCACATAGAGGGAAGAGGAGAGCTAGCCGTGCCCTTCTTCTTCCTCTCGCCGAACAGCTCAAGGAGCATCTTGTAACCACTCGTTTCATCTAGTGATCATGCGGAGACCCCGCAGAGCAGCAGTAGGGGTGTTATCTCCATGGAGAGCCCCGAAGCTAGGTAAGATTCGCCGGCGTGCATGTCTTCGCCTTATCCCGCTTCCAAGCACCGGCGACGTCTTACTGGCTCCCACAATGATAAGCCACCCGTTGGCATATGTCGCACCTACCACCCGATAATAGAATTCTTAGCCGCTTGCTGTAACCTCACCACTTATCCATTCTATACCCATTAAGCTTTGCTAGTCTTGATACCCATGGTAATGGGATTGTTGAGCCCTCCTGGCTCACAGATTACTACAACAACAGTTGCAGGTACAAGTAATGCGATGATCATGACGTGAGAGCGATGTTTACTTGTTTTGGAGTTCTTCTTCTTTGTCGTCGATCTTGGGATAGGTTCCTAGTCGGCAGCCTAGGCTATAGCAGGGTGGATGTCGTTTGAGTTTCTGTTTGTGTTGCATCCGTAGTCGGATGTTGTTCTCATGTATGATGTTTGATGTATTCTTGTGGCATTTGTATGCCCTTTGTATGTATCATCATCTATTATGTAATGGTACGATGTAATGATATCCACCTTGCAAAAACGTTTCAATATGCGGCTCTATCCTTGGTGGGACCTTCGAGGTCCTCTCGGATAGGATCACATATTGGGCGTGACACTTTGTCACCATTGTATCTCTAACCCCGCATCACAAAGATAATAATATCCTTCAAATCCCAATGGGCTAAATGTTGTGCAAACGACATACACACAATATCAAGAAGAATATTATAGCAATCGTATTACGAAGATCATATATCTTATCAGCGTTCATATCACATAAATGCAAGGGTTCGTCCGTGTCCATGAGAACTAGGGAATTAATCAGACATAGAGACACAAGGCATCATCGATGTGTTCATGTCAATAGAAGATCAATGATTGTTGTGATATGCGTACAAATTCACACTATGTTTGGGATTACAACGAGATGAATGAAGGATTGATGTCTAGGATGTGGATGATGTTGATGATGGTTTATGGTGTGAACTTCATGATCGAAGGTATGCCAAGGTGGTGCCCTTCTGCCAATTCCCCCTCCGGATGTCTTCTAGAGGTGAGGTTTTCTGCCTATGTTTCACGGGCTGGAGTCTATCCATTCATCACATGTGAGATCTGAATGATACTACTGTTGTTGTACGAGCGGTCGTACTCGTATGAATATCTTCTACTCCTCTTGAGTGGAGAATGCAACCCTGTTTCTTCCCATGTGCTTATCTCTTCGTATGGTAGGCTTTTATGCGTCTAATTAGCATATTTTACACCAAACATAGGTGTTCCCCATTCGATGCACCAAATCTCTTGCTCCCTTGTAGTCATGGCGAAAGCTGGCAAAAGGTATGTGCAAACGTGGTAACATACAAAACATCATGCATCTATGATGCAAAAAGAACTAAGAAAAACATGACACAAAATGCACTTATGATATAAATGATGTTTGAGATTCTTTTTTTGCTCATTTATGCGGTATAACAACAATAAATTGCTAATATATTATCTATAAATCAAGACATAGTTGAAGTCGAGGGGTATTAGAGGCTTTGCAAAGCTTAACACGGATAAAATCCAAATTTTCATAAGCTGAAAGAATAGGAAAAGTAGTTTCACGAGGTTTTCTCTTACCCGTGCTTATTCCACCACTTTCCATAAGCCTGTTTCTGAAAAAAAAACATAAGGTCAAAAGAGGTGACCCTTACAACATGTTTGGTAACTTTTGGGAAGGGGTAGAGGAATTTAGAGGAGGGAGTTATATGAAGAGATAAGACGTGGGAAGTGCCATTTTATTCAAAATCCCCTATTTGGTGCCGATTGAGTATTACATGTGAGAATTTGAGAGATATCTTTATTCCATGTTTTGTTAGTGGGAATTCATGAATATTAGCCGAGAGATGGCAACATAACTTAATTCCCACCCACCCATGCTAATAAATTGTTTTGTTCATAGGCATCTAGTTTTGATCCTAGATCCTTGTTGATGATACATTGCCTATTTGGTTTTGGTGTATATGACCTTCACATATTGTAGCAGAGATTGAAATACTCATGCCTTGATTACTTACATGAACAAGGAGCCAACACACATCTAACAAAATTAATATCAAATCAAGTAACTATATCTAAAGATATTGATGTTTCAATAACCATCGAGACACAATATCACAATCATCTTCAGCAGCTAATATGATCATTACACGAAAATATATCACAATCATATTGGGCAGCTTATGCGAGCATTCAAAAGGGAGCGAATGTTGCATATCCACCACTCACAAGCCTGCGTCATCTTGGGAGAAAGGCTAGTGAAGATGGTAGGAAGAGAACCTCTCCTATATTTTGGATTTGAAACATGGTTGGTTTCCGATGGGTTCACCATTTTCAAGATAGACCGTTTAGTATGGTTAGTAGGTAGCATATTAGTACTCCCTCTGATCCATATTAGTTGTCGCTTAAACATATGTATCTAGATGTATTTCAATGCTACATCCGTTTGAACGACAATTAATATGTGCTGGAGGGAGTATGATTTTTCAAGAATCCTATAGGGTTGAAGAGAATGAGGGCTTAGTATCTGATATGTGCATGACTTGGCCGTGAGACTTCAGGGAAGCGTGAAAGGGGATGATGCAAGAGGTGCTGAAGTATGTCTTTGTTGACTCCGTGGATGTGCTTGAGCCCTTCTTGTCATTGTTCCACTGTGTTCGTTTCGAGACTTCTAAAACTATGCACATGTATCTATGGTCCGTTAGGTTAGTCATTCTCTTAAAACCTGGAAAGATAATGTTCATTAGTGTTATTTTACTCTATTTTATTCATGTCAAACTTTAAAATGCAATAATCTTGTCTTAACCAGGAAGGATGTGTAATTCAGTTCTTAATATGTGAAATATGTGTTGTAATGGGGAAGAGGAGTTGGAGCACTCGGGTGCTCCACCCCCTATATGAGTATTAAATTCATAAAACAAACTAGGGAAATAAAAAAAACTAGAATTTTGGGATATCAAACCTACGTGTCCAATCTACTCCCGTGTGAAGTTTCACGAAAAATATCAGAAAATGTATTCTCGATGGAAAAGACAAAATGAATCCAACGTATAGAAAAATACTGTTTGGATGAATTGCATGCCGGACTGCATTTTCTTCGTCACGGATACATTTCCTTATATCTTTTCAGCAAACTTCACACGTGAGTAGATTGGACACCCACGTTTGATATCCCTTTTTTTTTAGTTTCCTTGGTTTTTTAATTTCATATTTATATGAAGGTGTGGAGCACCAAGGAGCTCCAGTGTATTTTCCGTTGTAATGGAGACTGTTCATATGTATCCAACGTAGTTTGCCTGGTCGGCAGGGCGTCGCTAACAGAAAAAAACGAGTAGAAAGAGAATGGAATTCCATGCACGCAAGCGACATCACCAAGAAAATTCCACGTCCGTCCATGCATTAATGCGGCGATCAATGTTTGGTCGCACATCAAAGCTGAGCTGGTGCATGCATGCATGCATGCTTGCTTGCATGCGCGCAGGAAGCGGGAGAGAAATATGGCCAGCAGAGCAACCGAAGCTGACTTGAGAGGGTTTTTCCACGCTTACTTCCAGCCCGATCAACGTCCGGTGCACCGGCATGTGCACCAGCTCCAGCATTCCATGCTTCCATTAGTGATCACTGACCCATCTGTAGCTAACTTACACGAGATCGAAACATGCGTACAAAGTACACGTACTAGATCGCTCTCGAGATCTGCCGAACTTGCTTGTACTACGTAGCTAGACTAAGTAGAGCGATCACGGCCTCGTGGAAAGTTGGGCACGTCTGCTGTGGCTTGCTGGCTATATAAAGACGTGCACTGCACCAGCTTCTGGCACACACACACACCACCACACGAGCAGTGTGACACACTAGCTAGTAACTAAATCACCAGCTGAGCGGGCTCTGCCTCATTGCCCAAGATGAGAGGAGTTGTGGTGGTGGCCATGCTGGCCGCGGCCTTCGCCGTGTCTGCACACGCGGAGCAGTGCGGCTCGCAGGCCGGCGGGGCGATGTGCCCCAACTGCTTCTGCTGCAGTAAGTTCGGCTTCTGCGGCACCACCTCCGACTACTGCGGCACCGGCTGCCAGAGCCAGTGCAACGGCTGCAGCGGCGGCACACCCGTACCGGTACCGACCCCCTCCGGCGGCGGCGTGTCCTCCATTATCTCCCAGTCGCTCTTCGACCAGATGCTGCTGCACCGCAATGATGCGGCGTGCCAGGCCAAGGGGTTCTACAACTACGGAGCCTTCGTCGCCGCGGCCAACTCGTTCTCGGGCTTCGCGACCACGGGTGGCACCGACGTCAGGAAGCGCGAGGTGGCCGCGTTCCTCGCTCAGACCTCCCACGAGACCACCGGCGGGTGGCCCACGGCGCCCGACGGCCCCTACTCCTGGGGCTACTGCTTCAACCAGGAGCGCGGCGCCACCTCCGACTACTGCTCGCCGAGCTCGCAGTGGCCATGCGCGCCGGGCAAGAAGTACTTCGGGCGCGGGCCCATCCAGATCTCATACAACTACAACTACGGGCCGGCGGGGCGGGCCATCGGCACCGACCTGCTCAACAACCCGGACCTCGTGGCGTCGGACGCGACAGTGTCGTTTAAGACGGCGCTGTGGTTCTGGATGACGCCGCAATCACCCAAGCCTTCGAGCCACGACGTGATTACAGGCCGGTGGAGCCCCTCGGGCGCCGACCAGGCGGCGGGGAGGGTGCCTGGGTACGGCATGATCACCAACATCATCAACGGTGGGCTCGAGTGCGGGCGCGGACAGGACGCCCGCGTCGCTGACCGGATCGGGTTCTACAAGCGCTACTGCGACCTCCTCGGCATTAGCTACGGAGACAACCTGGACTGCTCCAACCAGAGGCCGTTCGGATAGTCAATCGGCTATATGATGCAAGAAGATATGCAATAAAGACTCTCTAAATACTGTAACAATGGCGTTGCGATAGACTTCGCCTAGTACAAGCCAATAATGGTACGATCCACGCAAGATGCGTGTGTAGTCGATTATAATGCAATAAATTGTGTGTTTCTATCCAAGTTTTTCTTTAAATGAAATGCATTTATCCCAACTTTAAATTGATAAAACCATCAACCGGGTGCGCATGAGAAAAAAAAGACTGAAAAATTATAGACATAGATCGCCCAAGGCCGAAACTATAGAAGCCGGCCAAAGAGCGAAACTGCCAACACAAGGGGAAACAAAACCATGTTGTCGGAGAGCACAACGTCGACCAGAACAACAGGAACAGAGGACTCCACGGACCGCCAACGAGCAGTGACGAGGAGGATCGAGCCTTGCAAGCAGAAACCATTAGCTCTGCCACAGCCCGGTCGTGCCAATGCCAGAGGGGAGACCATCTCCCCTACATCCAGCACGAGGATGCCGCTCATAGGCCGGCAAGCACGAACGCAGCAGGACAGCAGGCCATCAGCCGTCGAAGGGTAACAAGGCACACATCCACCGTCTCCACCGTCACCGGACATCCGAGGACGCATTGCACCGCAACCACCACCAACCCACAGATAGAAGCACCCCAACCCCAAGTCGGCGCTTCAAAGGAGGACCACGACGCCAGTGCGCCGCCGCCGGCCGGCCAAAGGCCTAGGTTTTCACCCACGGACTAAAGGAGGGGAGGGGGAAGGAAGAGGAAACCTAACTATCCCTCGGGAAGGGAGTAGCGGAGCCAGAGCACCGCCGTCATCGTCGAGGTCGATGCGGAGTATACCAAGGGATTCCCCCATTCCGGGCTTCCGTCGCCACACCCTCTGGGGACTGATCTGGCAACCTGAAAGGTCCAATTCCAGATCGACGAGGGGGGAGCCGCATCGGGGAAGGAGGTCGGAGATTCGAGCAGCGAGGCGCCTCCGCCGCCCAACCGTTGCCCGCACGACCAGAGGGGCGACCTGCATGCACCTGCAGCGCCACCCACATGAGAGGTCGACGCCGCTCGTCAGATCCAAGGTCGTCGCCTCGGTGCCCAAAGGTCCTTGCAGCGAAGTAGGGCAGCAGAGCCTCACCACCACCTTCACCGGATGTCGCGCAGCGACCGATGACGTCCTCAGGTGGCGACGGGGAGGGAAGGAGAGGAGGAGTGGGTGGCTAGGGCGCTAGGGTTTTATCGCCCGCACGGGGCAACGTGAGAGCCGCGAGGCGTTTTTCTTCCTATCCAAGATTCACATCTTATGTTCGTCACATCGTATATCTCTACGCTCTACTTCTATAAAAATCACAGTTGGTGATGACGATTTGTCTGCCATCCAGCATTTTTGACCGTTTGATCTACATGTAATGTATGTGAGGCCAGCTGTGGCACGTCTACAAAAAAACCGTCTGCCACACCACTTCATGATTTTGCAGAAATCCTCTTCGTTTCTCCGGTGTCCCGAGACCTAGTGACGTCGTCATCCACCCCCAACTCCTTGCATGCCTCCTCTTCTACGGCAGCCTACCGCCTACCACCACCACGCCCCCCTCCTCTGCGCCATCTCTTTCACTCCCTTCCCAGCTTCCTCTGATGCCGACCTCCACAAATACGCCACCGACGCCATCAGTTCATCTCCCGCCACATCCTTTCTCCTAGATGTGCCACCGCCCACCATCACCACCATGTCCCCTCCTCCTCGCCGGCTTCTTGGCAACTTCCCCATCTCCTATCAGCTCTCACGCCCATAATGAGGCCAAGGAGAGCGAACTGCGCGTCTAGCGTCTGATCGGACATCAGGCAGCAGGAGAAATCCACATGCCACCTCAGACTTACGTCCACCATGAGCATGCATTTGCTAGCTACGACCTACAACCATGACCGTTGTTGGCCACAACTTCTTAGACGAGGACTGACACCTTGCAGAAGACGATAGGTTATGCGACCTTTCACTCCTAAGAGCATTGTTAATAGTATAGCCAGTTGATGGCTATATGGAGCTACCATGTTATCTATAGTCATCTACTATACTCACTCATATAGTAAGGCGGGCTATAAGGTCGGCTATAAGATTAGTAATTTTTCTAAGCATCTCTCTTTCTCTTTCTTTGCATTTATTTATTTGCCTAGAAGTTAGCATATAGCTAGGCTCTTGCGCGAGAGCCCGCTCTTGTTATTTTTAGATGTCCCTCTCCTTCACATAGGCAAAAATGCCATATAAGCGGGTTATAAGTCATTATTGTACTTACTCTAACCGCAGTGGGCTCTCGAGAACCTCACCCCTCCAGGTAAAATTGCGTTGCTTCGCCTCTGCTTGTCGCGGCATGCATGCTAGATGCTCGACAAAATGCCATAGTATGTATACCGTCTTATTCGTCCTTAGTATCAACCATTCAGTTGGTAGATGCAATTTTCATTTTTTTTGTTTTAAATTTACTCTGTGTGTCATGGATAAGTAGCTAACTTTGAAGATCTAAACATGGGAAAATGTCACAACTGACAAGTATATTTATGTCCGTGCTCACAGTGTGTGAGGCGACATACAAATGATGCTCTTAAATATTATGATCTTGTCAAGTTATTATATTTTTTGTTTCCAGGAAAAACATTGTCATGTATATGCATACATGCACTGGTGTATCTGGTAGTTATTGACAATGACATCTTTCATAGTTGTTATATCTCTAATCAATTATTATGCTTGCAAGAGCCATGGTTGTATAATATGTATAATGCCATTCATAGGGAGGAGATGAAATAAGGTTGAATTTTCAACACTATAATATTAACTCTATGTTCTGAAGAACAGCTGAATCACATGGGATATCCAATTTATTCTAATTTATTGATGGTGACAAAGATGGTATTTGCCTTGAAGTGGAGTCGCTACTGAGATTTTGTTAAAACTACTAATATCAGCTATTATGCTTGTATTGTAATTTCTCCAAAATATTGTTTTTTCATTGTAATGCATTCTCCTACTACTATTTTTTGTTAAAGAAGTTGACATCAAACTAGAAGATGCAGGTCATTGCATTAGATGTTGATGGACTATCTTTATTTTTCAGTGCTATAGGTTGTTGGGCACTCCAAATGAGGATATCTGGAGAGGAATAGGCAAGCTTATCATCTCACAAGTACCCTCAACGGAAGGTCTCAAAGCTGTCTACTGTAATTCTCACTCTCCGCGCTAATGATCTTGATATGTTTGAGGTTAGTAATCAAACATGTGCATTTATCTTCTATATTGTTAGTTTCATGGATTCAGATAACATATAGTAGTTGTAGTATATGTTATATTCGCTTATTTTGTATATGTTTCTTCTGAAGTCAAGTGATTTTTTGTGGATGCCAGATTAAAACAATTCATTCTTCATGAAGAAGATTCTATGGTATCAGTGTTACAATCAAACCGGAGTCAAGCTCATATATTATGGGGTCATATTACATTTGATAATCGATTGACTGGTGGCAAACTGACAATGCCTTGCAATATAGGATTAGGCCATAAGTTTTGGTAATCCCATGGGATGAAGTGTTAACTACACGCTCTAGCCTTTGTACTTCTAATATACAAAACTTCAGAGGGCATCAGTAATTAAATCCAAGAAGTTTACCCATACACTTCTATTAATCCAGGAAATCTGAACCATTTGTGTACCTATTGATTGGGCTGAGAACATATTGGAGAGTGCTACCTCTTGAGCACTGCGTTGGATTCCTTTGAAGAGGAAAGGGTGATGCAGCACAGTAGCGTAAGTATTTCCCTTAGTTTTTGAGAACCAAGGTATCAATCCAGTAGGAGATTACGCGCGAGTCCCTCGTACCTGCACAAAACAAATAACTCCTCGCAACCAACACGATAAGGGGTTGTCAATCCCTTCACGGTCACTTACGAGAGTGAGATCTGATAGATATGATAGAATAATATTTTTGGTATTTTTATGATAAAGATGCAAAGTAAAATAAAAGCAAAGTAAAAGGCAAAGGAAATAACTAAGTGTTGGAAGATTAATATGATAAAGATAGACCCGAGGGCCATAGGTTTCACTAGTGGCTTCTCTCAAGAGCATAAGTATTTTACGGTGGGTGAACGAATTACTATTGAGCAATTGACAGAATTGAGCATAGTTATGAGAATATCTAGGTATGATCATGTATATAGGCATCACGTCCGAGACAAGTATACCGACTCCTGCCTGCATCTACTACTATTACTCCACTCATCGACCGCTATCCAGCATGCATCTAGAGTATTAAGTTCATGAAAACAGAGTAACGCCTTAAGCAAGATGACATGATGTAGAGGGATAAATTCATGCAATATGATAAAAAATCCATCTTGTTATCCTCGATGGCAACAATACAATATGTGCCTTGCTGCCCCTACTGTCACTGGGAAAGGAGACCGCAAGATTGAACCCAAAGCTAAGCACTTCTCCCATTGCAAGAAAAACCAATCTAGTAGGCCAACCCAAACTGATAATTCGAAGAGACTTGCAAAGATAATCAATCACACATAAAAGAATTCAGAGAAGATTAAAATATTGTTCATAGATAATCTTGATCATAAACCCACAATTCATCGGTCTCAACAAACACACAGCAAAAACAAGATCACATCGAATAGATCTTCAGGAGAGAGGAGGAGAACATTGTATTGAGATCCAAAAAGAGAGAAGAAGCCATCTAGCTACTAACTATGGACCCGAAGGTCTGAGGTAAACTACTCACACATCATCGGAGAGGCTATGGTGTTGATGTAGAAGCCCTCCATGATGGATGCCCCCTCCGGCGGAGCTCCGGAACAGGCCCCAAGATGGGATCTCATGGGAACAGAAGGTTGCGGCGGTGGAATTAGGTTTTTTGGCTCCGTATCTGATCGTTTGGGGGTACGTAGGTATATATAGGAGGAAGGAGTACGTCGGTGGAGCAACAGGGGGCCCACGAGGGTGGAGGGCACGCCCTGGGGGGTGGGCGCGCCCCCCTACCTTGTGCCTTCCTCTTTCGTTTCTTGACGTAGGGTCCAAGTCTCCTGGATCATGTTCGTTCCGAAAATTACATTCCAAAGATTCATTCCGTTTGGACTCCGTTTGATATTCCTTTTTTGCAAAACTCTGAAATAGGCAAAAAAACAACAATTCTGGGCTGGGCCTCCGGTTAATAGGTTAGTCCCAAAAATAATATAAAAGTGAATAGTAAAGCCCAATAATGTCCAAAACAGTAGATAATATAGCATGGAGCAATCAAAAATTATAGATACGTTGAAGACGTATCAGAGAGTGTGGTCCAAATAGCATGCGATTTTTCAATTGAACCCACCTGAACGAAAAACCTCCTTGGATAGGCTATAAAGGAGACAAGCTACAATCTGTTGATCTTGGACAAGCGAGGGAGCATAGGAAGGGTTTGGGACGACCTGATCCTTGCCCTCTGTCGTCTTAGAGATGATAGTTTTTGATGGTTTGACTGTGGTCTGATATATGTAACCATGCGGAATTGTACTAAGAATATATTTTTATGGTAAATATAACTATGGTGTTCTTTGTACCAGTACAGTTATATAGTTGGTGAAGCAAAATACAATATCATAAATTTGAAGATGCAAAATACAATATGATGATTTCCATGAGGTAGTCTTCAGCCTAAGGTTGACCGAAGACTAACTCTTTGGCCTAAGAGAGGCCGACGGGGCCATACTTCTGATTTTTTGAATTAGCTCATATATTTTTCAAATTTGTTAAAATAATAATAATATTTTAAAAAAATCCACAGCCCTCCAGGGCGTGCCCCCCCTCCAGCCTAAGGATCATATTGGTGTTCATGTTTCCACACATGCATCGGGTTTTCCTCCGAATCTCATATTCGACAACCAATACAACTGTAGCACCGAAACATAAACTTAATTATGAACATGAAAATAACATTTTATCATTGTCTCTAGGATATATTCCCAACATCTCATTCGTATAATAAAGATAAAAGATGAAAGCCACGTAGACATCGACCTGACAAAACTGAAAAGATAGCAGAATGCTAGCCTTTGCACAAAGGAGCACAAACCAAGAAAGAAAATTACAATCAAGATCGAAGAATCCCCTGAGCTTGACTCCAACGCCGTCGATTGCTTCTCGCATCACCACAACAGTCACCAACAAAAAATGTGAAGGGTCACCTCTTCACCCGAGTTTGACGCTACTCTAGTGTTGATACAACTTTTCAAACCTTCAAAGTAGCTTACTAAAGGCGAAACCATTGACGTCGAAAGAATCTAGACGGAGAGGCACCCTGGACATGCCATTAATCTCTAGATCTGGTACCCCTGCTCAACTGAAGCGTCGGAGGAGGAAACCATACATGTCAGCCACCAACCACAAAACTCAGCACATGATCAACGGCATTCTAGATGCCGCCGACGTAGACAACTATCGGCATCTGCTTCTGGACTACCTCCCCAACTCTGGCCAGCGCTGGAGCAAACACTGTCGCAACGACGGAACCCCAGGACACAAGTCCATCACAAGAATGTCGCCGCCCCCACACCATCCCCGTTTGAACAAACTAGTTCCCAAATCCTTCACCGGCCATAGAGCGGAAAGCCTCGTCAGGGACAATCTGGAGCTTCTTTATTCGACGTCGTTATCGGCTTTGCCAAAGGCAGAACGTCGAACAATCCAAAAACTTGAGTTACTAGGGCACTAAAATCAATAGCTACACGACCCGTGCGCGGGGATCCGACGACCCTCATCACTGTCAACAATAAAATTGTCAGCGGAGGGGAGCCGCCAAAGGACGGCACCAGAAGTCTAACCTTTCCTCGCAAGACTGCCTTTATTTTCCTCGGGAAGAAAGAAAACGAGCTAGATGACACCCTACTAAACACGAAGCATCACCGATGGCCCCTAATGGATGGGGCTTGCCTGCTCCCTCGGTCGTGCTCCCATCTATGCTCCGATCGAATCCAACGACGCACAGCCCGCGGCCTCCGTTTCCCCGAAAGAAAAAACCAGCCCCGTTGGCCCACCTCTCCATCCGTTTTTTCTAATAAAAAACCAAGAAAATACCAGGTGACCCGTAGATTGGCAACACCGATCGATTGGGAGAAATCAGAAGCGCCTCTTCTACACGCTCTTCCGATGTGGAATAGATTAGACGCCTTGGCCGGAGTTGGCTGGAGAGTTGCGCCACGAGAGGTGGAACCTTTATTGCGTAGGGAGATTGGCGTGGTCTTGTGTTCGCAGCGCTGCGCTGGAAGAGAGACGGAAGGGGACGGACATGTACAGGACACAGATGTTGGTGTCTGAGAAGGCCCGACAGTGCAAGGAAGATGGCGGCCAACTTCGACAACTCCGGCAAGCAGTATACCAGCAGCTATGGCGCGCGGAGCAGCTTGTGCCACACGGGTATGACGCAGACGTACGCACGGCGGTCGGACCGGCAGCTTCCCTAACACCTGCGTCGGGGACAAAGACGACGTGCACGCGCGTGTTACCTGCTGCGGCGGTGTTGGAAATATGCCCTAGAGGCAATAATAAATAGGTTATTATTATATTTTCTTGTTCATGATAATCGTTTATTATCCATGCTAGAATTGTATTGATAGGAAACTCAGATACATGTGTGGATACATAGACAACACCATGTCCCTAGTAAGCCTCCAGTTGACTAGCTCGTTGATCAATAGATGGTTACGGTTTATTGACCATGGACATTGGATGTCATTGATAACGGGATCACATCATTAGAAGAATGATGTGATGGACAAGACCCAATCCTAAGCATAGCACAAGATCGTGTAGTTCGTATGCTAAAGCTTTTCTAATGTCAAGTATCATTTCCTTAGACCATGAGATTGTGCAACTCCCGGATACCGTAGGAATACTTTGGGTGTGCCAAATGTCACAACGTAACTGGGTGGCTATAAAGGTGCACTACGGGTATCTCCGAAAGTGTCTGTTGGGTTGGCACGAATCGAGACTGGGATTTGTCACTCCGTGTGACGGAGAGGTATCTCTGGGCCCACTCGGTAGGACATCATCATAACGTGCACAATGTGATCAAGGAGTTGATCACGGGATGATGTGTTATGGAACGAGTAAAGAGACTTGCCGGTAACGAGATTGAACAAGGTATCGGGATACCGACGATCGAATCTCGGGCAAGTACAATACCGCTGGACAAAGGGAATTGAATACGGGATTGATTGAATCCTCGACATCGTGGTTCATCCGATGAGATCATCGTGGAACATGTGGGAACCAACATGGGTATCCAGATCCCGCTGTTGGTTATTGACCGGAGAACGTCTCGGTCATGTCTGCTTGGTTCCCGAACCCGTAGGGTCTACACACTTAAGGTTCGATGACGCTAGGGTTATAAAGGAAGTTTGTATGTGGCTACCGAATGTTGTTTGGAGTCCTGGATGAGATCCCAGACGTCACGAGGAGTTCCGAAATGGTCCGGAGGTAAAGATTTATATATAGGAAATATGGTTTTGGCCACCGGAAGTTTTTTGGGCATCACCGGTAGTGTACCGGGACCACCGGAGGGGTCCAGAGGTCCACCAAGTGGGGCCACCAGCCCCAGAAGGTTGTGTGGGACAAGTGTGGGAGGGGACCAGCCCCAGGTGGGCTGGTGCGCCCCCACCAAGGCCCAAGGCGCCCTCAAGAGGAGAGGGGCAAACCCTAGGCGCAGATGGGCCCTAAGGCCCACCCTAGGTGCGCCCCCCCCCCTCTCTCTCCCCTTGGCCGCCTCCCAGATGGGATCTGGGGGCTGCCGCCACCCCTAGGGAGGGAACCCTAGGTGGGGGCGCAGCCCCTCCCCTCCCCCTATATATACTTGAGGTTTTGGGGCTGCCCAACATGCGATTCAATCTCCCTCTTGGCGCAGCCCTGCCTCTCTCCTTCCTCCTCTCCCGCGGTGCTTGGCGAAGCCCTGCAGGATTGCCACGCTCCTCCACCACCACCACGCTGTCGTGCTGCTGCTGGATGGAGTCTTCCTCAACCTCTCCCTCTCTCCTTGCTGGATCAAGGCATGGGAGACGTCACCGGGTTGTACGTGTGTTGAACGCGGAGGTGTCGTCCGTTTGGCACTTGGTCATCGGTGATTTGGATCACGGCGAGTACGACTCCATCAACCCCGTTCACTTGAACGCTTCCGCTTAGCGATCTACAAGGGTATGTAGGTGCACTTTCTTTCCCCTCATTGCTGGTTTCTCCATAGATAGATCTTGGTGACACGTAGGAAAATTTCGAATTTCTGCTGCGTTCCCCAACAGTGGCATCATGAGCTAGGTGTATTGCGTAGATTCTTTGCACGAGTAGAACACAAAGTAGTTGTGGGCATTGATTTTGTTCAATATGCTTACCGTTACTAGTCCAATCTTGATTCGGCGGCATTATGGGATGAAGCGGCCCGGACCGACCTTACACGTACACTTACGTGAGACAGGTTCCACCGACTGACATGCACTAGTTGCATAAGGTGGCTAGCGGGTGCCAGTCTCTCCCACTTTAGTCGGATCGGATTCGATGAAAAGGGTCCTTATGAAGGGTAAATAGCAATTGACATATCACGTTGTGGTTTTGCGTAGGTAAGAAACGTTCTTGCTAGAAACCCATAGCAGCCACGTAAAACATGCAAACAACAATTAGAGGACATCTAACTTGTTTTTGCAGGGTATGCCATGTGATGTGATATGGCCAAAAGGATGTGATGAATGATATATGTGATGTATGAGATGATCATGTTCTTGTAACAGGAATCACGACTTGCATGTCGATGAATATGACAACCGGCAGGAGCCGTAGGAGTTGTCTTAATTTATTTATGACCTGCATGTCAAACATAAACGTCATGTAAGTACTATACTTTATTGCTAACCGTTAGCTGTAGTAGTAGAAGTAATAAGTTGGCGAGACAACTTCATGGAGACACAATGATGGAGATCATGATGATGGAGATCATGGTGTCATGCCGGTGACGATGATGATCATGGAGCCCCGAAGATGGAGATCAAAAGGAGCAATACGATATTGGCCATATCATGTCACTATTTGATTGCATGTGATGTTTATCATATTTATACATCTTATTTGCTTAGAACGACGGTAGTAAATAGGATGATCCCTCATTAAAATTTCACGAAAGTGTTCCCCCTAATTGTGCACCGTTGCGAAAGTTCGTCGTTTCGAAGCACCACGTGATGATCGGGTGTGATAGATTCTTACGTTCACATACAACGGGTGTAAGCCAGATTTACACACGCGAAACACTTAGGTTGACTTGACGAGCCTAGCATGTACAGACATGGCCTCGGAACACAAGAGACCGAAAGGTCGAGCATGAGTCGTATGGTAGATACGATCAACATGAAGATGTTCACCGATGATGACTAGTCCGTCTCACGTGATGATCGGACACGGCCTAGTTGACTCAGATCATGTAATCACTTAGATGACTAGAGGGATGTCTATCTGAGTGGGAGTTCATAAGATGAACTTGTTTATCCTGAACATAGTCAAAAGATCTTTGCAATTATGTCGTAAGCTCGCGCTTTAGTTCCACTGTTTTAGATATGTTCCTAGAGAAAATATAGTTGAAAGTTGATAGCAGCAATTATGCGGACAATAGAAGGCTTATGTCCTTAATGCAACGCTCGGTGTGCTGGACCTCGATCGTGGTCTGTGGATGTTGCGAACATCTGACATACACGTTTTGATGACTACATGATAGTTCGGTAATGTTAAATGGTTTAGAATTGAGGCACCGAAGACATTTTTTGAAATGTCGCGGAACATATGAGATGTTTCGAGGGCTGAAATTGGGATTTCAGGCTCGTGCCCACGTCAAGAGGTATAAGACCTCTGACGAATTTTCTTAGCCTGCAAACTAAGGGAGAAAAGCTCGATCGTTGAGCTTGTGCTCAGATTGTCTGAGTACAACAAACACTTGAATCGAGTGGGAGTTGATCTTCCAGATAAGATAGTGATGTTTCTCCAAAGTCATTGCCACCAAGCTGCTAGAGCTTCGTAATGAACTATAACATATCAGGGATAGATATGATGATCCTTGAAATATTCGCGATGTTTGACACCGCGAAAGTAGAAATCAAGAAGGAGCATCAATTGTTGATGGTTAGTGAAACCACTAGTTTCAAGAAGGGCAAGGGCAAGAAGGGATACTTCATGAAATGGCAAATCAGCTGCTGCTCTAGTGGAGAAACCCAAGGTTGAACCCAAACCCGAGACTGAGTGCTTTTGTAATAAGGGGAACAGCCACTGGAGCAGAATTACCCTAGATACTTGGTAGATGAGAAGGCTGTCGATAGAAGTATATTGGATATACATTATGTGAATGTGTACTTTACTAGTACTCCTAGTAGCATCAGGGTATTAGATACGGGTTCGGTTGCTAAGTGTTAGTAACTCGAAATAAAAGCTACGGAATAAACGGAGACTAGCTAAAGGTGAGCTGACGAGATGTGTTGGAAGTGTTTCCAAGGTTGATATTGTTGGGGAACGTAGTAATTTCAAAAAAATTCCTACGCACACGCAAGATCA
Organism: Aegilops umbellulata; assembly: GCA_032464435.1. NCBI lineage: Eukaryota > Viridiplantae > Streptophyta > Magnoliopsida > Poales > Poaceae > Aegilops > Aegilops umbellulata. Next base: position 325,444,996 of record CP136056.1, on the reverse strand, counting down.
TGGTGATGCATAGCAACGAGAGGGGAGAGTGTTGTCTACGTACCCTCGTAGACCGAAGCGGAAGCGTTGACGCAACGTAGAGGAAGTAGTCGTACGTCTTCCCGATCCGACCGATCCAAGCACCGTTACTCCGGCACCTCCGAGTTCTTGGCACACGTTCAGCTCGATGACACACCCCTAGCTCCGATCCAGCAAAGCTTCGGGGAGGAGTTCCGTCAGCACGACGGCGTGGTGACAATCTTGATGTTCTACCGGCGCAGGGCTTCGCCTAAGCACTGCAACGATATATTCGAGGTGGAATATGGTGGAGGGGGACACCGCACACGGCTAAGGAACGATCACGAAGATCAACTTGTGTGTCCATGGAGTACCCCCTACCCCAGTATATAAAGGAGCAAGGGAGGGAGGAGGCCGGCCCTAGGTTTGGGCGCGCCAGGGGAGTCCTACTCCCACCGGGAGTAGGATTCCACCTTTCCTAGTCCAACTAGGTCAAGGGGGAAAAGAGGGGAAGAGGAGAAGGAAGGGAGAGAGGGGCCGCGCCCCAAACCCCTTGTCCAATTCAGACTGGGCTTGGGAGGGGCGCGCGCCACCTCCTGGTCCTTCCCACTAAGGCCCATCAAGGCCCATTGCTTCTTCCTCGTATTCCCGTAACTCCCCGGTACCTCCGAAAATACCCGAACCACTCAGAACCCTTCCGATGTCCGAATATAGTCGTCCAATATATCGATCTTTACGTCTCAACCATTTCGAGACTCCTCGTCATGTCCCCGATCTCATCCGGGACTCCGAACTCCTTCGGTACATCAAAACTCATAAACTCATAATAACTGTCATCGTAACCTTAAGCGTGCGGACCCTACGGTTCGAGAACAATGTAGACATGACCGAGACACATCTCCGGTCAATAACCAATAGCGGGACCTGGATGACCATATTGGCTCCTACATATTCTACGAAGATCTTTATCGGTCAGACCGCATAACAACATACGTTGTTCCCTTTGTCCATCGGTATGTTACTTGCCCGAGATTCGGTCGTCGGTATCCAATACCTAGTTCAATCTCGTTACCGGCAAGTCTCTTTACTCGTTTCGTAATACATCATCCCGCAACTAACTCATTAGTTGCAATGCTTGCAAGGCTTAAGTGATGTGCATTACCGAGAGGGCCCAGAGATACCTCTCCCACAATTGGAGTGACAAATCCTAATCTCGAGATACGCCAACCCAACATCTACCTTTGGTGACACGTGTAGTACTCCTTTATAATCACCCAGTTACGTTGTGACGTTTGGTAGCACCCAAAGTGTTCCTCCGGCAAACGGGAGTTGCATAATCTCATAGTCAAAGGAACATGTATAAGTCATGGATAAAAGCAACAGCAACATACTAAATGATCGGGTGCTATGCTAATGGAATGGGTCATGTCAATCAGATCATTCAACTAATGATGTGACCTTGTTAATCAAATGACAACTCCTTTGTCCATGGTTAGGAAACTTAACCATCTTTGATTAACAAGCTAGTCAAGTGGAGGCATACTAGTGACGCTCTGTTTGTCTATGTATCCACACATGTATTATGTTTCCAGTTAATACAATTCTAGCATGAATAATAAACATTTATCATGATATGTAAGGAAATAAATAATAACTTTATTATTGCCTCTAGGGCATATTTCCTTCAGTCTCCCACTTGCACTAGAGTCAATAATCTAGGTCACATCACCATGTGATTAACTCACATCACCATGTGATTAACTCGATAGTTCACATCATCATGTGATTAACACCCATAGTTCACATCGCCGTGTGACCAACACCCAAAGGGTTTGCTAGATTCAGTAATCTAGTTCACATCGCTATGTGATTAACACCCAAAGAGTACTACGGTGTGATCATGTTTTGCTTGTGAGAGAAGTTTAGTCAACGGGTCTGCCACATTCAGATCCGTTATATATTTTGCAATTTTCTATGTCTACAATGCTCTGCACGGAGCTACTCTAGCTAATTGCTCCCACTTTCAATATGTATCTAGATCGAGACTTAGAGTCATCCAGATCGGTGTCAAAACTTGCATCGACGTAACCCTTTACGATGAACCTTTTGTCACTTCCATAATCGAGAAACATATCCTTATTCCACTAAGGATAATTTTGACCACTGTCCAGTGATCTACTCCTAGATCACTATTGTACTCCCTTGCCAAACTCAGTGTAGGGTATACAATAGATCTGGTACACAGCATGGCATACTTTATAGAACCTATGGCCAAGGCATAGGGAATGACTTTCATTTTCTATCTTCTGTCGTGGTCGAGTTTTGAGTCTTTACTCAACTTCATACCTTGTAACACAGGAAAGAACTCTTTCTTTGACTGTTCCATTTTGAACTACTTTAAAATCTTGTCAAGGTATGCACTCATTGAAAACTTATCAAGCGTCTTGATCTATCTCTATAGATCTTGATGCTCAATATGTAAGCAGCTTTACCGAGGTCCTTCTTCAAAAAACTTCTTTCAAACACTCCTTTATGCTTTGCAGAATAATTCTACATTATTTCCGATCAACAATATGTCATTTACATATACTTATCAGAAATGCTGTAGTGCTCCCACTCACTTTCTTGTAAATACAGGCTTCACCGCAAGTCTGTATAAAACTATATGCTTTGATCAACTCATCAAAGCGTATATTCCAACTCCGAGATGCTTGCACCAGTCCATAGATGGATCGCTGGAGCTTGCACATTTTGTTAGCACCTTTAGGATTGACAAAACCTTCTGGTTGCATCATATACAACTCTTCTTTAATAAATCCATTAAGGAATGCAGTTTTGTTTTATCCGTTTGCCAGATTTCATAAAATGCGGCAATTGCTAACATGATTCGGACAGACTTAAGCATGGATACGAGTGAGAAACTCTCATCGTAGTCAACACCTTGAACTTGTCGAAAACCTTTTGCGACAATTCTAGCTTTGTAGATAGTAACACTACTATCAGCTTCTGTCTTCCTCTTGAAGATCCATTTATTTTCTATGGCTTGCCGATCATCGGGCAAATCCATCAAAGTCCATACTTTGTTCTCATACATGGATCCCATCTTAGATTTCATGGCTTTAAGCCATTTTGCGGAATCTGGGCTCACCATCGCTTCTTCATAGTTCGTAGGTTCATCATGATCTAGTAGCATGACTTCCAGAGCAGGATTGCCATACCACTCTGGTGCGGATCTTACTCTAGTTGATCTACGAGGTTCTGTAGTAACTTGTTCTGTAGTTCTATGATCATCATCATCAACCTCCTCACTAGTTGGTTTTGACGTCACAGAAACTGGTTCCTGTGATGTACTGGTTTCCAACAAGGGAATAGGTACAGTTACCTCATCAAGTTCTACTTTCCTCCCACTCACTTCTTTCGAGAGAAACTCCTTCTCTAGAAAGGATCCATTCTTAGCAACGAATGTCTTGCCTTCGGATCTGTGATAGAAGGTGTACCCAACTGTCTTCTTTGGGTATCCTGTGAAGACATGCTTCTCCGATTTGGGTTTGAGCTTATAAGGATGAAACTTTTTCATATAAGCATCACAACCCCAAACTTCAAGACAAGACAACTTTGGTTTCTTGCCAAACCATAGTTCATACGGTGTCGTCTCAATGGATTTTGATGGTGCCCTATTTAATGTGAATGCAGCTGTCTCTAATGCATGATCCCAAAACTATAGTGGTAAATCGGTAAGAAACATCATAGATTGCACTATATCCAATAAAGTACGGTTATGACGTTCGGACACACCATTATGTTGTGGTGTTCCAGGTGGCGTGAGTAGTGAAACTATTTCACATTGTTTAACTGAAGGCCAAACTCGTAACTCAAATATTTTACCTCTGCGATCATATCGTAGAAACTTTTATTTTCTTGTTACGATGATTCTCTACTTCACTCTGAAATTCTTTGAACTTTTCAAACATTTCAGACTTATGTTTCATCAAGTAGATATACCCATATCTGCTCAAATCATCTGTGAAGGTTAGAAAATAATGATACTTGTCGCGAGCCTTAATATTCATCGGACCACATACATCAGTATGTATGATTTCCAACAAATCTGTTGCTTGCTCCATTGTTCCGGAGAACGGCGTTTTAGTCATCTTGCCCAAGAGGCATGGTTCGCAAGCATCAAGTGATTCATAATCAAGTGATTCCAAAATCCCATCAGCATGGAGTTTCTTCATGCGCTTTTCACCAATATGACCTAAACGGCAGTGCCACAAATAGGTTGCACTATCATTATTAACTTCGCATCTTTTGGTTTCAATATTATGAATATGTGTATCACTACGATCGAGATCCAATGAACTATTTTCATTGGGTGTGTATGTCCATAAAAGGTTCTATTCATGTAAACAGAACAACAATTGTTCTCTAACTTAAATGAATAATCGTATTGCAATAAACATGATCAAATCATATTTATGCTCAACGCAAACACCAAATAACACTTATTTAGGTTCATCACTAATCCCGAAAGTATAGGGAGTGTGCGATGATGATCATATCAATCTTGGAACTACTTCCAACACACATCGTCACTTCACCCTTAACTAGTCTCTGTTTATTCTGCAACTCCCGATTCAAGTTACTAATCTTAGCAACTGAACTAATATCAAATACTGAGGGGTTGTTATAAACACTAGTAAAGTACACATCAATAACATGTATATCAAATATACTTATGTTCACTTTGCCATCCTTCTTATCCGCCAATCACTTGGGGTAATTCCGCTTCCAGTGACCAGTCCCTTTGCAGTAGAAGCACTTAGTCTCAGGCTTAGGACCAGACTTGGGCTTCTTCACTTGAGCAGCAACTTGCTTGTTGTTCTTCTTGAATTTCCCTTCTATCCCTTTGCCCTTTTCTTGAAACTAGTGGTCTTGTTAACCATCAACACTTGATGTTTTTCTTGATTTCTACCTTCTTCGATTTCAGCATCACAAAGAGCTTGGGAATTACTTTCGTCATCCCTTGCATATTATAGTTCATCATGAAGTTCTACTAACTTGGTGATGGTGACTAGAGAATTCTGTCAATCACTATCTTATCTGGAAGATTAACTCCCACTTGATTCAAGCGATTGTAGTACCCAGACAATCTGAGCACATGCTCACTAGTTGAGCGATTCTCCTCCATCTTTTAGCTATAGAACTTGTTGGAGACTTCATATCTCTCAACTCGGGTATTTTCTTGAAATATTAACTTCAACTCCTGGAACATCTCATATGGTCCATGACGTTCAAAACGTCCTTGAAGTCCCGATTCTAAGCCGTTAAGCATGGTGCACTAAACTATTAAGTAGTCATCATATTGAGCTAGCAAAACGTTCATAACGTCTGCATCTGCTCCTGCAATAGGTCTGTCACCTAGCGGTGCATCAAGGACATAATTCTTCTGTGCAGCAATGAGGATAAACCTCAGATCACGGATCCAATCCGCATCATTGCTACTAACATCTTTCAACACAATTTTCTCTAGGAACATATCAAAATAAACATATGAAAGCAACAACGCGAGTTATTGATCTACAACATAGATATGCTAATACTACCAGGACTAAGTTCATGATAAATTAAAGTTCAATTAATCATATTACTTAAGAACTCCCACTTAGATAGACATCCCTCTAATCCTCTAAGTGATCACGTGATCCAAATCAAACTAAACCATAACCGATCATCACGTGAAATGGATTAGTTTTCAATGGTGAACATCATCATGTTGATCATATCTACTATATGATTCACGCTCGACCTTTCGGTCTCCGTATTCCGAGGTCATATCTTATATGCATAGATCGTCAAGTATAACCTGAGTATTCCGCGTGTGCAACTGTTTTGCACCCGTTGTATTTGAACATAGAGCCTATCACACCCGATCATCACGTGGTGTCTCTGTTGGAAATATGCCCTAGAGGCAATAATAAAAGCATTATTATTATATTTCCTTATTCATGATAATTGTCTTTATTCGTGCCATAATTGTGTTATCCGGAAATCGTAATACATGTGTGAATAACAGACAACAATATGTCCCTAGTGAGCCTCTAGTTGACTAGCTCGTTGATCGACAGATAGTCATGGTTTCCTGACTATGGACATTGGATGTCATTGATAACGAGATCACATCATTAGGAGAATGATGTGATGGACAAGACCCAATTCTAAACATAGCATAAGATCGCATAGTTCGTTTGCTAGAGTTTTCCAATGTCAAGTATCCTTTCCTTAGACCATGAGATCGTGTAACTCCCGGATACCGTAGGAGTACTTTGGGTGTGCCAAACGTCACAACGTAACTGGGTGACTATAAAGGTATGCTACGGGTATCTCTGAAATTGTTTGTTGGGTTGACATGGATCGAGACTGGGATTTGTCACTCCGCTTGACGGAGAGGTATCATCGGGCCCTCTCGGCAATGCATCATCATAATGAGCTCAATGTGATCAAAGTGTTTGATCACGGGATCATGCGTTACGGTACGAGAAAAGTGACTTGCCGGTAACGAGATTGAACGAGGTATTGGGATACCGACGATCGAATCTCGGGCAAGTAAAATACCGATTGACAAAGGGAATCGTATACGGGATTAATTGAATCCTTGACATCGTGGTTCGTCCGATGAGATCATCGTGGAGCATGTGGGAGCCAACATGGGTATCCAGATCCCGCTGTTGGTTATTGCCCGAGAGCCGTCTCGGTCATGTCTGCATGTCTCCCGAACCCGTAGGGTCTACACACTTAAGGTTCGGTGACGCTAGGGTTGTGAAGATATGTATATGCAGTAACCCGAATGTTGTTAGGAGTCCCGGATGAGATCCCGGACGTCACGAGGAGTTTCGGAATGGTCCGGAGGTAAAGATTTATATATGGAAAGTCGTCATACGGACATCGGGACAAGTTTCGGGGTTATCGGTATTGTACCGGGTCCACGGGAGGGTCCCGGGGGGTCTATCGGGTGGGGCCACCTATCCCGGAGGGCCCCATGGGTTGTATGAGGGATGGAACCAGCCCATAGTGGGCTGGTGCGCCTCCCCCCAAGGGCCCATGCGCCTAGGGTTGGGGGGAAGGGGAAACCCTAAAGGGGGCGCCCCCCTTGCTTGGGGGGCAAGCCCCCCTCCCTGGCCGCCGCCCCTCCTAGGAGATTCCATCTCCTAGGGCCGGCGCCCCCCAAGGGGTTATATAAAGGGGGGAGGGGAGGGGGCTGAACACCCTTTGCCCTGGCGCCTCCCTCTCCCTCTCCAACACCTCCTCCTCCTCCATAGAGCTCGGCGAAGCCCTGTCGGAGTACTGCGGCTCCACCATCACCACGTCGTCGTGCTGTTGCTGGAGTCTTCTTCCCCAACCTCTCCTTTGCCTTGCTGGATCAAGAAGAAGGAGACATTACGCTGACCGTACGTGTGTTGAACGCGGAGGTGTCGTGCTTTCGGTGCTAGGATCTCCGGTGATTTGGATCACGGTGTGTACGACTACTTCATCCCCGTTCGTTGAACGCTTCCGCTCGCGATCTACAAAGTGGTATGTAGATGCAATCTCTCTCTCCCATGACTCGTTGCTAGATGAACTCATAGATGGATCTTGGTGAAACCGTAGGAAAAATTATAATTTCCTGCAACGTTCCCCAACAGTGGTATCAGAGCTAGGTCTATGCGTAGTTCTTCTTGCGCGAGTAGAACACAATTTGTTGTGGGCATAGATGTTGTCAACTCTTCTTGCCGCTACTAGTCTTATCTTGCTTCAGCGGTATTGTGGGATGAAGCGGCCCGGACCAACCTTACACGTACGCTTACGTGAGACCGGTTTCATCGACTAACATGCACTAGTTGCATAAGGTGGCTGGCGGGTGTCTGTCTCTCCCACTTTAGTTGGAGCGGATTCGATGAAAAGGGTCCTTATGAAGGGTAAATAGAAGTTGACAAATCACGTTGTGGCTTTTACGTAGGTAAGAAAGCGTTCTTGCTAGAACCCTAATTCAGCCACGTAAAACTTGCAACAACAATTAGAGGACGTCTAACTTGTTTTTGCAGCAAGTGCTTTGTGATATGATATGGCCAAAGTTGTGATGAATGATGAATGATCTATATGTGATGTATGAGATGTTCATGCTATTGTAATAGGAATCACGACTTGCATGTCGATGAGTATGACAACCGGCAGGAGCCATAGGAGTTGTCTTTATTTTTTGTATGACCTGCGTGTCATTGAGAAACGCCATGTAAATTACTTTACTTTATTGCTAAACGCGTTAGCCATAGTAGTAGAAGTAATAGTTGGCAAGAAACTTCATGGAGACACGATGATGAAGATCATGATGATGAAGATCATGGTGTCAAGCCGGTGACAAGATGATCATGGAGCCCCAAGATGGAGATCGAAGGAGCTATGTGATATTGGCCATATCATGTCACATTTATTATTTGATTGCATGTGATGTTTATCATGTTTTGCATCTTGTTTACTTAGAACGACGGTAGTAAATAAGATGATCCCTCATAATAATTTCAAGAAAGTGTTCACCCTAACTGTGCACCGTTGCGACAGTTCGTTGTTTCGAAGCACCACGTGATGATCGGGTGTGATAGATTCTAACGTTCACATACAACGGGTGTAAGACAGATTTACACACGCAAAACACTTAGGTTGACTTGACGAGCCTAGCATGTACAGACATGGCCTCGGAACACACAAGACCGAAAGGTCGAGCATGAGTCGTATAGAAGATACGATCAACATGAAGATGTTCACCGATGTTGACTAGTCCGTCTCACGTGATGATCGGACACGGCCTAGTTGACTCGGATCATGTAATACTTAGATGACTGGAAGAGGGATGTCTATCTAAGTGGGAGTTCATTAAATAATTTGATTAAATGAACTTTATTATCATGAACTTAGTCTAAATTTTTACAATATGTCTTGTAGATCAAATGGCCAACGTAGTCCTCAACTTCAACGCGTTCCTAGAGAAAACCAAGCTGAAAGACGATGGTAGCAACTATACGGACTGGGTCCGGAACCTGAGGATCATCCTCATAGCTGCCAAGAAAGATTATGTCCTACGAGCACCGCTAGGTGACGCACCTATTCTCCCTGCAGAACAAGACGTTATGAACGCTTGGCAGTCACGCTGCGATGATTACTCCCTCGTTCAGTGCGGCATGCTTTACAGCTTAGAGCCGGGGTTCCAAAAGCGTTTTGAGAGACATGGAGCATATGAGATGTTCGAAGAGCTGAAAATGGTTTTCCAAGCTCATGCTCGGGTCGAGAGATATGAGATCTCCAACAAATTCTTTAGCTGTAAGATGGAGGAAAATAGCTCTGTCAGTGAGCACATACTCAAAATGTCTGGGTTGCACAACCGCTTGACTCAACTGGAAGTTAATCTCCCAGATGAAGTGGTCATTGACAGAATCCTCCAGTCGCTTCCACCTAGCTACAAGAGCTTCGTGATGAACTACAATATGCAGGGGATGGTAAAGACCATTCCTGAGGTATATGCTATGCTGAAATCAGCAGAGGTAGAAATCAAGAAGGAGCATCAAGTGTTGATGGTGAATAAAACCACTAAGTTCAAGAAGGGCAAGGGTAAAAAGAACTTCAAGAAGGACGGCAAGGAAGTTGCCGCGCCCGGTAAGCAAGTTGCCGGGAAGAAGCCAAAGAATGGACCCAAGCCCAAAACTGAGTGCTTTTATTGCAAGGGAAGTGGTCACTGGAAGCGGAACTGCCCCAAATACTTAGCGGACAAGAAGGCCGGCAAAACCAAAGGTATATGTGATATACATGTAATTGATGTGTACCTTACCAGTACTCGTAGTAGCTCTTGGGCATTTGATACCGGTGCAGTTGCTCACATTTGTAACTCAAAGCAGGAGCTGCGGAATAAACGGAGACTGGCGAAGGACGAGGTGACGATGCGCGTCGGGAATGGTTCCAAGGTCGATGTGATCGCCGTCGGCACGCTGCCTCTACGTTTACCTACGGGATTAGTTTTAAACCTCAATAATTGTTATTTAGTACCAAGTTTGAGCATGAACATTGTGTCTGGATCTCGTTTAATTCGAGATGGCTACTCATTTAAATCCGAGAATAATGGTTGTTCTATTTATATGAGAGATATGTTTTATGGTCATGCTCCGATGGTTAATGGTTTATTCTTGATGAATCTCGTACGTGATGATACACATATTCATAGTGTGAATACCAAAAGAGTTAAAGTTGATAACAATAGTCCCACATATTTGTGGCACTGCCGCCTTGGTCACATAGGTGTCAAACGCATGAAGAAGCTCCATGCAGATGGACTTTTAGAGTCTCTTGATTATGAATCATTTGACACGTGCGAACCATGCCTCATGGGTAAAATGACCAAGACTCCGTTCTCAGGAACAATGGAGCGAGCAACCAACTTATTGGAAATCATACATACCGATGTGTGCGGTCCAATGAGTGTTGAGGCTCGCGGTGGCTATCGTTATGTTCTCACCCTCACTAATGACTTGAGTAGATATGGGTATGTCTACTTAATGAAACACAAGTCTGAGACCTTTGAAAAGTTCAAGGATTTCAGAGTGAGGTTGAAAATCAACGTGATAAAAGGATCAAGTTTCTACGATCAGATCGTGGAGGAGAATACTTGAGTCACGAATTTGGCACACACTTAAGAAAATGTGGAATAGTTTCACAACTCACGCCGCCTGGAACACCTCAGCGTAATGGTGTGTCCGAACGTCGTAATCGCACTCTATTAGATATGGTGCGATCTATGATGTCTCTTACCGACTTACCGCTATCTTTTTGGGGCTATGCTTTAGAAACTGCCGCATTCACTTTAAATAGGGCTCCGTCGAAATCCGTTGAGACGACACCGTATGAATTATGGTTTGGGAAGAAACCTAAGCTGTCGTTTCTAAAAGTTTGGGGATGCGATGCTTATGTCAAGAAACTTCAACCCGAAAAGCTCGAACCCAAGTCGGAAAAATGCGTCTTCATAGGATACCCTAAAGAAACTGTTGGGTATACCTTCTACATCAGATCCGAAGGCAAGATCTTTGTTGCCAAGAATGGATCCTTTCTAGAGAAAGAGTTTCTCTCGAAAGAAGTAAGTGGGAGGAAAGTAGAACTTGATGAAGTGTTGCCTCTTGAACCGGAAAACGGCGAAACTCAAGAAAACGTTTCTGAGGTGCCTGCACCGACTAGAGAGGAAATTAATGATGATGATCAAGATACTTCTAATCAAGCTCCTAATGAAATTCGAAGGTCCACAAGGACACGTTCCGCACCAGAGTGGTACGGCAACCCTGTCTTGGAAATCATGTTGTTAGACAACGGTGAACCTTCGAACTATGAGGAAGCAATGGCGGGCCCGGATTCCGACAAATGGCTGGAAGCCATGAAATCCGAGATAGGATCCATGTATGAAAACGAAGTATGGACTTTGACTGACTTGCCCGTTGAACGGCGAGCCATAGAAAATAAATGGATCTTTAAGAAGAAGACAGACGCGGATGGTAATGTGACCATCTATAAAGCTCGGCTTGTCGCTAAGGGTTATCGACAAGTTCAAGGGGTTGACTACGATGAGACTTTCTCACTGGTAGCGAAGCTGAAGTCCGTCCGAATCATGTTAGCAATTGCCGCATACTATGATTATGAGATATGGCAAATGGATGTCAAAACGGCATTCCTTAATGGTTTCCTTAAGGAAGAATTGTATATGATGCAGCCGCAAGGTTTTGTCGATCCTAAGAATGCTGACAAGGTGTGCAAGCTCCAACGCTCGATTTATGGGCTGGTGCAAGCATCTCAGAGTTGGAACATTCGCTTTGATGAGATGATCAAAGCGTTTGGGTTTACACAGACTTATGGAGAAGCCTGTGTTTACAAGAAAGTGAGTGGGAGCTCTGTAGCATTTCTCATATTATATGTAGATGACATACTTTTGATGGGAAATGATATAGAACTCTTGGACAGCATTAAGGCCTATTTGAATAAAAGTTTTTCAATGAAGGACCTTGGAGAAGCTGCTTATATATTAGGCATCAAGATCTATAGAGATAGATCGAGACGCCTCATAGGTCTTTCACAAAGCACATACCTTGATAAAATATTGAAGAAGTTCAATATGGATCAATCTAAGAAAGGGTTCTTACCTGTGTTACAAGGTGTGAAATTGAGCTCAGCTCAATGTCCGACCACGGCAGAAGATATAGAAGAGATGAGCGTCATCCCCTATGCCTCAGCCATAGGTTCTATTATGTATGCCATGCTGTGTACCAGACCTGATGTAAACCTCGCCGTAAGTTTGGTAGGAAGGTACCAAAGTAATCCCAGCAAGGAACACTGGACAGCGGTCAAGAATATCCTGAAGTACCTAAAAAGGACTAAGAAATGTTTCTCGTTTATGGAGGTGACGAAGAGCTCGTCGTAAAAGGTTACGTCGACGCTAGCTTCGACACAGATCTGGATGACTCTAAGTCACAAACCGGATACGTGTATATTTTGAATGGTGGGGCAGTAAGCTGGTGCAGTTGCAAGCAAAGCGTCGTGGCGGGATCTACATGTGAAGCGGAGTACATGGCAGCCTCGGAGGCGGCACATGAAGCAATTTGGGTGAAGGAGTTCATCACCGACCTCGGAGTCATACCCAATGCGTCGGGGCAAATCAAGCTCTTCTGTGACAACACTGGAGCTATTGCACTTGCAAAGGAGCCCAGGTTTCACAAGAAGACTAGGCACATCAAGCGTCGCTTCAACTCCATTCGTGAAAATGTTCAAGATGGAGACATAGAAATTTGTAAAGTGCACACGGATCTGAATGCCGCAGATCCGTTGACTAAACCTCTCCCTAAGGCAAAACATGATCAGCACCAGAACTCTATGGGTGTTCGATTCATCACAATGTAACTAGATTATTGACTCTAGTGCAAGTGGGAGACTGTTGGAAATATGCCCTAGAGGCAATAATAAAAGCATTATTATTATATTTCCTTATTCATGATAATTGTCTTTATTCGTGCCATAATTGTGTTATCCGGAAATCGTAATACATGTGTGAATAACAGACAACAATATGTCCCTAGTGAGCCTTTAGTTGACTAGCTCGTTGATCGACAGATAGTCATGGTTTCCTGACTATGGACATTGGATGTCATTGATAACGAGATCACATCATTAGGAGAATGATGTGATGGACAAGACCCAATTCTAAACATAGCATAAGATCGCATAGTTCGTTTGCTAGAGTTTTCCAATGTCAAGTATCCTTTCCTTAGACCATGAGATCGTGTAACTCACGGATACCGTAGGAGTACTTTGGGTGTGCCAAACGTCACAACGTAACTGGGTGACTATAAAGGTATGCTACGGGTATCTCTGAAAGTGTCTGTTGGGTTGACATGGATCGAGACTGGGATTTGTCACTCCGCTTGATGGAGAGGTATCACCGGGCCCTCTCGGTAATGCATCATCATAATGAGCTCAATGTGATCAAAGTGTTTGATCATGGGATCATGCGTTACGGTACGAGAAAAGTGACTTGCCGGTAACGAGATTGAACGAGGTATTGGGATACCGACGATCGAATCTCGGGCAAGTAAAATACCGATTGACAAAGGGAATCGTATACGGGATTAATTGAATCCTTGACATCGTGGTTCGTCCGATGAGATCATCGTGGAGCATGTGGGAGCCAACATGGGTATCCAGATCCCACTGTTGGTTATTGCCCGAGAGCCGTCTCGGTCATGTCTGCATGTCTCCCGAACCCGTAGGGTCTACACACTTAAGGTTCGGTGACGCTAGGGTTGTGAAGATATGTATATGCAGTAACCCGAATGTTGTTCGGAGTCCCGGATGAGATCCCGGACGTCACGAGGAGTTTAGGAATGGTCCGGAGGTAAAGATTTATATATGGAAAGTCGTCATACGGACATCGGGACAAGTTTCGGGGTTATCGGTATTGTACCGGGACCACCGGAGGGTCCCGGGGGGTCCACCGGGTGGGGCCACCTATCCCGGAGGGCCCCATGGGCTGTATGAGGGATGGAACCAGCCCATAGTGGGCTGGTGCGCCTCCCCCCCAAGGGCCCATGCGCCTAGGGTTGGGGGGAAGGGGAAACCCTAAAGGGGGCGCCCCCCTTGCTTGGGGGGCAAGCCCCCCTCCCTGGCCGGCGCCCCCCCAGGAGATTCCATCTCCTAGGGCCGGCGCCCCCCCCAAGGGGTTATATAAAGGGGGGAGGGGAGGGGGGGCTGAACACCCTTTGCCCTGGCGCCTCCCTCTCCCTCTCCAACACCTCCTCCTCCTCCATAGAGCTCGGCGAAGCCCTGTCGGAGTACTGCGGCTCCACCATCACCACGCCGTCATGCTGTTGCTGGAGTCTTCTTCCCCAACCTCTCCTTTGCCTTTCTGGATCAAGAAGAAGGAGACGTTACGCTGACCGTACGTGTGTTGAACGCGGAGGTGCCGTGCTTTCGGTGCTAGGATCTCCGGTGATTTGGATCACGGTGTGTACGACTACTTCATCCCCGTTCGTTGAACGCTTCCGCTCGCGATCTACAAAGTGGTATGTAGATGCAATCTCTCTCTCCCATGACTCGTTGCTAGATGAACTCATAGATGGATCTTGGTGAAACCGTAGGAAAAATTTTAATTTTCTGCAACGTTCCCCAACAGTCTCAGCACGAAGAACTTTCACAACGGTGCATACTCAGGGAGAACACTTCTTGATAATTAGTGAGAGATCATCTTATAATGCTACCGTCAATCAAAGCAAGATAAGATGCATAAAAGATAAACATCACATGCAATCAATAAAAGTGATATGATATGGCCATCATCATCTTGTGCTTGTGATCTCCATCTCCGCAGCACTGTCATGATCACCATCGTCACCGGCGCGACACCTTGATCTCCATCGTAGCATCGTTGTCGTCTCGCCAATCTTATGCTTCTACGACTATCGCTACCGCTTAGTGATAAAGTAAAGCATTACAGGGCGATTGCATTGCATACAATAAAGCGACAACCATACGGCTCCTGCCGGTTGCCGATAGCTCGGTTACAAAACATGATCATCTCATACAATAAAATTTAGCATCATGTCTTGACCATATCACATCACAACATGCCCTGCAAAAACAAGTTAGACGTCCTCTACTTTGTTTGTTGCAAATTTTACGTGGCTGCTACGGGCTGAAGCAAGAACCAATCTCACCTACGCATCAAAACCACAACGATACTTCGTCAAATAGACTCCGTTTTAACCTTCTCAAGGACCGGGTGTAGCCATACTCGGTTAAACTAAAGTTGGTGAGACAGTCTCCCGCAAGCCATCTGTGTGCAAAGCACGTCGAGGGAACCGGTCTCGCGTAAGCGTACGCGTAAGGTTGGTCCGGGTCGTCTCATCCAACAATACCGCCGACCCAAAGTATGACATGCTGGTAGGCAGTATGACTTGTATCGTCCACAACTCACTTGTGTTCTACTCGTGCAAATAATATCAAACCATAAAAAACCTAGGCTCGGATGCCACTGTTGGGGAACGTAGTAATTTCAAAAAAATTCCTACGCACACGCAAGATCATGGTGATGCATAGCAACGAGAGGGGAGAGTGTTGTCTACGTACCCTCGTAGACCGAAGCGGAAGCGTTGACGCAACGTAGAGGAAGTAGTTGTACGTCTTCCCGATCCGACCAATCCAAGCACCGTTACTCTGGCACCTCCGAGTTCTTGGCACACGTTCAGCTCGATGACGCACCCCTAGCTCCGATCCAGCAAAGCTTCGGGGAGGAGTTCCGTCAGCACGACGGCGTGGTGACAATCTTGATGTTTTACCGGCGCAGGGCTTCGCCTAAGCACTGCAACGATATATTCGAGGTGGAATATGGTGGAGGGGGGCACCGCACACGGCTAAGGAACGATCACGAAGATCAACTTGTGTGTCCATGGGGTGCCCCCTGCCCCCGTATATAAAGGAGCAAGGGAGGGAGGAGGCCGGCCCTAGGTTTGGGCGCGCCAGGGGAGTCCTACTCCCACCGGGAGTAGGATTCCACCTTTCCTAGTCCAACTAGGTCAAGGGGGGAAAGAGGGGAAGAGGGGAAGGAAGGGAGAGAGGGGCAGCGCCCCAAACCCCTTGTCCAATTCGGACTGGCCTTGGGAGGGGCGCGCGCCACCTCCTGGTCCTTCCCACTAAGGCCCATCAAGGCCCATTGCTTCTTCCTCGTATTCCCGTAACTCCCCGGTACCTCCGAAAATACCCAAACCACTCAGAACCCTTCCGATGTCCGAATATAGTCGTCCAATATATCGATCTTTACGTCTCGACCATTTCGAGACTCCTCGTCATGTGCCCGATCTCATCCGGGACTCCGAACTCCTTCGGTACATCAAAACTCATAAACTCATAATAACTGTCATCGTAACCTTAAGCGTGCGGACCCTACGGTTCGAGAACAATGTAGACATGACCGAGACACATCTTCGGTCAATAACCAATAGCGGGACCTGGATGACCATATTGGCTCCTACATATTCTACGAAGATCTTTATCGGTCAGACCGCATAACAACATACGTTGTTCCCTTTGTCCATCGGTATGTTACTTGCCCGAGATTCGGTCGTCGGTATCCAATACCTAGTTCAATCTCGTTACCGGCAAGTCTCTTTACTCGTTCCGTAATACATCATCCCGCAACTAACTCATTAGTTGCAATGCTTGCAAGGCTTAAGTGATGTGCATTACCGAGAGGGCCCAGAGATACCTCTCCCACAATTGGAGTGACAAATCCTAATCTCGAAATACGCCAACCCAACATCTACCTTTGGTGACACGTGTAGTACTCCTTTATAATCACCCAGTTACGTTGTGACGTTTGGTAGCACCCAAAGTGTTCCTCCGGCAAACGGGAGTTGCATAATCTCATAGTCAAAGGAACATGTATAAGTCATGGATAAAAGCAACAGCAACATACTAAACGATCGGGTGCTATGCTAATGGAATGGGTCATGTCAATCAGATCATTCAACTAATGATGTGACCTTGTTAATCAAATGACAACTCCTTTGTCCATGGTTAGGAAACTTAACCATCTTTGATTAACAAGCTAGTCAAGTAGAGGCATACTAGTGACGCTCTGTTTGTCTATGTATCCACACATGTATTATGTTTCCAGTTAATACAATTCTAGCATGAATAATAAACATTTATCATGATATGTAAGGAAATAAATAATAACTTTATTATTGCCTCTAGGGCATATTTCCTTCAGATATGATCAAGCATCGCACGCTCCCTCTACCATCGAGATTGGTGTTAAACCTAAATAGTTGTTATTTGGTGTTTGCGTTGAGCATAGACATGATTGGATTATGTCTATCACAATACGGTCATTCATTTAAGGAGAATAATAGTTACTCTGTTTATTTGAATAATACCTTCAATGGTCTTGCACCTAAAATGAATGGTTTATTGAATCTCGATCATAGTGATACACATGTTCATGCCAAAAGATATAAGATAGTAATGATAGTACCACCTACTTGTGGCACTGTCATGTAAGTCATATTGGTATAAAACGCATGAAGAAGCTCCATGTTGATGGATCTTTGGACTCACTCATTTCTGAAAAGATTGAGACATGTGAACCATGTCTGTTGGTATGTACGCATGAAGAAACTCCATGCAGATGGACCGTTTTGGACTCACTTGATTTTGAATCGCTTGAGACATGCAAATCATACCACATGGGCAAGATGACTGAAAGCTTCGGTTTCAGTAAAATGGAACAAGAAAGCAACTTGTTGGAAGTAACACATTTTGATGTGTGCAGTCCAACGAATGCTGAGGCACGCAGTGGATATCGTTATGCTCTTACTTCACAGATGATTTGAGTAGATACTGAGTATGTTTACTTGATGAAACACAAGTCTGAATTATTGAATGGTTCAAGTAATTTCAGAATGAAGTTGAAGATCGTCGTGACAAGAGGATAAAATATCTATGATATGATCATAGAGATGAATATCTGAGTTGCGAGTTTGGTACACAATTGAGACATTGTGGAAATTGTTTCACAACTAGCACCGCCTGGAACACCATAGTGTGATGGTGTGTCCGAACATCATAACTGCACCCTATTGGATATGATGCATACCATGATGTCTCTTATCGAATTACCACGATAGTTTATGGGTTAGGCATTAGAGACAACCGCATTCACTTTAAATAGGGCACCACACAATTCCGTTGAGACGACATCATATGGTTTAGAGAAACCTAAGCTGTCGTTTCTTAAAAGTTTGGGGCTACGACGCTTATGTGAAAAGTTTCAGGCTGATAAGCTCGAACCCAAAGCGGATGAATGCATCTTCATAGAATACCTAAAATAGTTGGGTATACCTCCTGTCTCAGATCCGAAAGCAATAGGGATTGTTTCTAGAATCGGGTCCTTTCTTGAGGAAAAGTTTCTCTCGAAAGAATTGAGTGGGAGGATGGTGGAGACTTGATGAGGTTATTGAACCGTCACTTCAACTAGTGTATAGCAGGGCACAAAGAGTTGTTCCTGTGGCACCTACACCAATTGAAGTGGAAGCTTATGATAGTGATCATGAGACTTCGGATCAAGTCACTCCCAAACCTCATAGGACGACAAGGATGCATACTACTTCAGAGTGGTACGTAATCATATCTTGGAAGTCATGTTGCTAGACAACAATGAACCTACGAGCTATGGAGAAGCGATGGTGGGCCTGGATTCCTATGAATGGCTCGAGGCCATAAAATCCGAGAGAGGATCCATGTATGAAAACAAAGTGTAGACTTTGGCAGAACGGCTCGATGGTCGTGAGGCTGTTGAGTACAGATGGATTTTAAATGGAAGACGGACAATGATGGTAAATGTCACCATTAAGAAAGCTCGACTTGTCGTTAAGATGTTTCCCGACAAGTTCAAGGAGTTGACTACAATGAGACTTTCTCACTCGTAGCGATGCTAAGAGTCTATTGGAATTAGCAGGTACTGCATTATTTATGAAATCTTGCAGATAGGATGTCAAAATATTGTTTCCTTGTTCTTGAGGAAAGGTTGTATGTGATACAACTAGAAGATTTTGTCGATCCTGAAAGATGCTAACAAGTATGCAAAGCCCCAGCAATCCTTCTAAGGACTGGAGTAAGCATCTCGGAGTTGGAATGTACACTTTGATGAGATGATCAAAGATTTTGAGTTTATACAAAGTTTATGAGAAACTTGTATTTCCAAAGAAGTGAGTGGGAGAACTATAGAATTTCTGATGAGTATATGTTGTTGACATATTGTTGATCAGAAATGATGTAGAATTTCTGGAAAGCATATAGGGTTATTTGAAAAGTGTTTTTCAATGGAAAACCTGGATTAAGCTACTTGAACATTGAGCATCAAGATCTATAAGGATAGATCAAAACGCTTAATGGTACTTTTCAAATGAGCACATACCTTAACATGATCTTGAAGGTGTTCAAGATGGATCAGTCAAAGAAGGAGTTCTTGCCTGAATTGTAAGGTATGAAGTTAAGACTTAAAGCTCGACCACGGCAGAAGAAAGAGGAAGGATGAAGGTCGTCCCCTATGCTTTTGACATAGGCTCTATACAGTATGCCATGCTGAGTACCGCACCTGATGTGTGCCTTGCTACATGTCTGGCAAGAGGGTACAAAGGTGATCTAGGAGTAGGTCACCAGATAGCGGTCAAAATTATCCTTAGAGGAATAAGGATATGTTTCTCGGTTATGGAGGTGATAAAGAGTTCGACGTAAAGAGTTACATCGATGCAAGCTTAACACCGATCCGGATAGCTCTGAGTAGAGTAAACCGGATTCGTATAGTAGAACAGTTGTTTGAAATATAGCATAGTAGCGACATCTACAAGATGACATAGAGATTTGCAAAGTACATACGGATCTGAATGTTGCAGACCCGTTGACTAAAACCTCTCTCACAGACATAACATGATCAAACCAAGAACTCATTGAATGTTAATCACATAATGATGTGAACTAGAATATTGACTCTAGTAAACTCTTTGGCTGTTGGTCACATGGCGATGTGACCTATGAGTGTTAATCACATGACGATGTGAACTAGATTATTGACTCTAGTGCAAGTGGGAGACTGTTGGAAATATGCCCTAGAGGCAATAATAAATAGGTTATTATTATATTTTCTTGTTCATGATAACCGTTTATTATCCATGCTAGAATTGTATTGATAGGAAACTCACATACATGTGTGGATACATAGACAACACCATGTCCCTAGTAAGCCTCCAGTTGACTAGCTCGTTAATCAATAGATGGTTACGGTTTCCTGACAAGACCCAATCCTAAGCATAGCACAAGATCGTGTAGTTCGTATGCTAAAGCTTTTCTAATGTCAAGTATCATTTCCTTAGACCATGAGATTGTGCAACTCCCGGATACCGTAGGAATACTTTGGGTGTGCCAAACGTCACAACGTAACTGGGTGGCTATAAAGGTGCACTACGGGTATCTCCGAAAGTGTCTGTTGGGTTGGCACGAATCGAGACTGGGATTTGTCACTCCTTGTGACGGAGAGGTATCTCTGGGCCCACTCGGTAGGACATCATCATAATGTGCACAATGTGATCAAGGAGTTGATCACGGGATGATGTGTTACGGAACGAGTAAAGAGACTTGCCGGTAACGAGATTGAACAAGGTATCGGGATACCGACGATCGAATCTCGGGCAAGTACAATACCACTGGACAAAGGGAATTGAATACGAGATTGATTAAATCCTCGACATCGTGGTTCATCCGATGAGATCATCGTGGAACATGTGGGAACCAACATGGGTATCCAGATCCCGCTGTTGGTTATTGACCGGAGAACGTCTCGGTCATGTCTGCTTGGTTCCCGAACCCGTAGGGTCTACACACTTAAGGTTCGATGACGCTAGGGTTATAAAGGAAGTTTGTATGTGGTTACCGAATGTTGTTCGGAGTCCCGGATGAGATCCCGGACGTCACGAGGAGTTCCGGAATGGTCCGGAGGTAAAGATTTATATATAGGAAATATGGTTTTGGCCACCGGAAGTTTTCTGGGCATCACCGGTAGTGTACCGGGACCACCGGAGGGGTCCAGGGGTCCACCAAGTGGGGCCACCAGCCCCAGAAGTTTGCGTGGGCCAAGTGTGGGAGGGGACCAGCCCCAGGTGGGCTGGTGCGCCCCCCCACCAAGGCCCAAGGCGCCCTCAAGAGGAGAGGGGGCAAACCCTAGGCGCAGATGGGCCCTAAGGCCCACCCTAGGTGCGCCCCCCCTCTCTCTCCCCTTGGCCGCCTCCCAGATGGGATCTGGGGGCTGCCGCCACCCCTAGGGAGGGAACCCTAGGTGGGGGCGCAGCCGTTCCCCTCCCCCTATATATACTTGAGGTTTTGGGGCTGCCCAACATGCGATTCAATCTCCCTCTTGGCGCCAAGGTTGTCAGAATCGCGATTCTGTTATACGATTCTATGACTTTACGATCCAAACTAACCCCTCTGATTCTACAATTTTAGTTCATAGAATCTATGTTTTTACGATCCTGATAGTGAAGATTCTACGATTTGCGATCCTACCACCAGAGCTCCGATCCGATTCAAAATCGCGATTCTGACAACCTTGCTGGCGCAGCCCTGCCTCTCTCCTTCCTCCTCTCCCGCGGTGCTTGGCGAAGCCCTGCAGGATTGCCACGCTCCTCCACCACCACCACGCCGTCGTGCTGCTGCTGGATGGAGTCTTCCTCAACCTCTCCCTCTCTCCTTGCTGGATCAAGGCATGGGAGACGTCACCGGGTTGTACGTGTGTTGAACGCGGAGGCGCCGTCCGTTCGGCACTTGGTCATCGGTGATTTGGATCACGGCGAGTACGACTCCATCAACCCCGTTCACTTGAACGCTTCCGCTTAGCGATCTACAAGGGTATGTAGATGCACTCTCTTTCCCCTCGTTGCTGGTTTCTCCATAGATAGATCTTGGTGACACGTAGGAAAATTTTGAATTTCTGCTACGTTCCCCAACAGGCGGCGCGAGGGCATAGCAGGGCGAACACCTCCCAGTCCGATAGAAGCACGACCTCCCTGTTCTCCTTAGTCAAGCGGTCGCTGGCGGCTAGTGTGACGATGGTGGTGATCACAAAGACAGAACTGAGGCAGAGGGGCAACTGGCCTGGCCGTATGAACTGCATCGGCGTGCTAACTTCTGGGCTGCTGGGACAATCTTCCCTGAACCCTATTTCGGGTAAGTAGCGCTCTCGGGTCGAGGGAGATGAAGCACAAGCCGTCTGGCTCTTGCTGTTATATTTTTTCTATCGTTATTGCAGTTTAATTTAGGGGAAACCGATGGAGCGATGGTTGGTTTTTTCGTCTCGAAGGAAACGAAGTCGGCATGCTGTGCGCCGTTGGATTTGCTGGGAGCACGGATGGGAGTACGGCTCGGGAGCAGGCAAGCCCCGTCCGCCCCTAATCACTGAGATCGTAGTGTACCTCGAGTCAGATTGTGCCACGTGGAAAAATAGACACCTAATCTAGCCGTGTTTTTTTAACACACCGTGTTTTTTTTACGGGTATCTAGCCGTGTTTATCACCTTGTGAAATCACCGACGAAATTGCGCGCACAGGACAAGTTACCGTGAACGATTTTTTCTCCTTTTTGTCGTTGAAATGAGAAAACCAATACCTTTTGGCGTAGTGACATTTCCACGCGGCGTCGCCTGCGGTGTCCCGAAGCTTCTCGACCCGCCTCCCCTACCTCTCTGCCCCGCGGCCCCCGCAGGTACTTCAGCAGAAAACCTCGGAACATTTATCATCTTGATTGATTGATTTCTTCGATCGCCACCTGCCAGTGAGTTCTCCGTCAGTTTCTCCCGTCTCCGCCGCGCTTGCCCCCGCCCGAATCTCTCGGCAACTTTTCCCGTCGTTCTACAGGTGGTGGCAAGGTTTCTCGCGACTAGAAATCCGCGGTTCGTCCTCCTTCCACCTCTGTTTCGTGCCGCAGGCACGGATAAAATTTGCCCCTTTTGTGAATCGCGATGCGGGGCTGATTGTATCCAGCGTTTCTGTTCTGGAGTTCGTCTCGTCTACGCCATAGAGCGTTACAGATACGATGAAATTTCATTCTCGAGCAGAGAAAACCTTGGTAGTGCGTAGTTGCGTGCCAAGATTGGACAATTTTTCCTACTACTGATGACCATTGAGTCGGTTTTGGCCTTTTGGGTATCATGCTCATGCAAGATTAGGTTTAGATCGTACATAAGTTGTTCTGTGCAACTGTCCAGAGTGTTGAACAATTCTGAAGTTTTTACTAGCACTAATTCCTGTAGTGAAAGATAGACGACGGAAGCTGAGGTCGCAGTCTGATTCTGATAGTTGTATTATCTATTGTGTAGTTAAATCGGCAAAATCTAGCAGACATATAATATTCTGGAAATACAAGAGTATGAAATTTGTCTTCCTGCTTTCTTTCCTGTCAATTACTTAGGCGGCAATTTTATTTTCTTCTATTGCTATACCAGCTTGTGCTTCTAAATGTTTATCTGCGCCATTCTAGCTAGTAGTATGTTTTGCATAAAAGAACATCTACATATCCATATATAGGCTGTATGAACTTTATTTTATTTTATTTAACTGCAGAAACAATGGGCAGGCGCAACAGCTGCACGATTTATGTAGGCAATCTCCCTGGGGACATTCGTGAGAGGGAGGTTGAGGATCTCTTTTACAAGGTAAATATTCAATTTTCTGTAATGATTCTTGCACTAGCTTTTCTTGTGGCCTTGGAAATTATGTCAAGATAATTGGCTATAGCACAAACTGATGAAGTTCTTGACCATTTTTCAGTTTAAGTTGTACATAGTAAGGAAACTAGTATGCTATAGGTTGCATCTCATGTACATCGCATCGTAAGGAATTAAAACGGATTTATTCATGCCTTAATTTTATGTATCATTATGCAGTATGGCCGTATTGTCGATATTGACTTGAAGATTCCTCCAAGGCCTCCTGGTTACGCTTTTGTTGAGGTCAGTATTCTTTCATGGTCATGTAGAATATTTCGCTGTCCTATGAGGCTTATACTCAGAATTCGTGATAGAAGCCTTATTGTTCTTATTTTGGCATTAAACTTAGTCTCTTAACTAAGTTTTCATTTTTTATATAACTAATTATTGGATGCTAACAAAGAATGATCTTTTTTAGTTTGAGGATCCCCGTGATGCTGATGATGCAATTTATGGCCGTGATGGGTATGACTTTGACGGCTACAGGCTCCGGGTATGCATGTACTGTGTG
Organism: Aegilops umbellulata; assembly: GCA_032464435.1. Classification (NCBI taxonomy): domain Eukaryota; kingdom Viridiplantae; phylum Streptophyta; class Magnoliopsida; order Poales; family Poaceae; genus Aegilops; species Aegilops umbellulata. The sequence goes on along the minus strand of CP136056.1, from coordinate 325,420,628 downwards.
TTGCCTTTTTTGGTTCAAAGCAAAGACTGCTTTCTCGTGCCCGTTGTTTGAAAAGTTCATCTCTCAGGTGGAATTAGCTCATGGTGGAAGAGCTCAATCTTACTCGTATGATCGCCCAAGCAGCTTTAGCAATGGACGCCGTGGAGGTGTTTCTAGGCGCTCTGAGTTCCGAGGTTTGTACTTCTGTCTTGTTAATGAGTTGATTGATATGTCCGGATGGGAATTCTCATTTTTCTTTTCTTGTTGTGAGCCACACAGTTATGGTCGATGGTTTACCTTCGTCAGCGTCATGGCAAGATCTCAAGGTACAGGAATTGTGCACGACTTCTGTTTATACGTTTTGAGTTTGATGTCCATTGAGTTTGGTTGGCGATGCCTGTTCTTCTTTATTTACTTACATTGCTTAAGTTTACTTATTCAGGACCATATGCGACGGGCTGGCGATGTCTGTTTTTCTGATGTATACCGCGAGGGCGGAGGTTAGCGACAATGCTTCCAATTATATCGACATTATAGCAGTGTGCACACTAGAAATTTGAGGAGCTAATTGCTCGGCTCAGCTGCCTGAATTGTAACTGCACTGTCCATTGGAAATCAGAATCACGGTTTAGCATGATGCATTCCCTATTGATTACAATTGTATTTTGTTTGTGTTGCAGCAACCGTTGGAGTTGTGGATTATACAAACTATGATGACATGAAATATGCGGTAGGTTGTCATATCATCTCTACACTCCGCTTTTTTTTAGCGATAAAGTTCTTGTGAAGCTATTCTCTATCATCGATTGCTGTTGGAGAGGATCTGCTAAGAGGGCATCTTGGCGATGTGTGGTTTGTTCCTGTTTTAATTGGTATATACCTCTCTTATCACTGCAATTTTGCAGATTAGGAAGCTCGATGATACAGAGTTCAGAAATGCATTTTCAAGGGCATATATCAGGGTATGGGTTTACTTCTTTTTCACTGATAGTTTAACAGTAGTTAAGATGGCATCTGCATGTCCATTTGATTTTACACTAGCATGAATCTGTTGTTGTTATTTTATTATAGGTGAGGGAGTATGATGCTAGATCAAGAAGCAGGAGCCGTAGCCTCTCTTACTCAAGAAGTCGCAGCTATAGCAGGTATCTTAAATTTTTTTCTTTCGGATTTACACCAAGTTTCATGACAAGTACTGATATTTGAGTGCATTCTTCCTTAGATCTGTCTCTCGATCACCGTTACCTGTGGATGAAAGGTTTGTCATTCTGTATATATAAATAGCTGCAAGTTTTTCTGTTAGTAGTACCAGTGATTTGGCTTTTGGAAGAAATAGGAACAAATTGATCTTGATATACAACGTGATACACCTGAAAGGATCGAATTACTTGAACTCTGTTTTTGCATGCATGTCATTTCTTTGGTTACAAAAACAGAAATAGGTCTTCGAATGGTTGTTTTGATGTACTACCCCTGTTTCTAAATATAAGATGTTTTGGCAGTTTAAATTGAAATGCCAAAACGACTTATATTTAGGAACAGAGAGGGTATCTCTGATTATCCTCAAGATTATATAGCTAGTTTGTTTAAATCTTGTAGAGAATCTATCTCTTTTTACTGTTAGCTCAGACTCCATCGTTTTTCTATGTTCCAATGGATGATGAAACATGCAGTGCTGGCTAGTTAACCTTGCGGCATTTAAGGTTTTCTTTTGTTTTTCCTAGATCTGGCCATGCGGCGATCTGGGGACTGCTTCCATAGAAAATTGGATGCGTTGAGTTCAACATGATGGTTTGGAACTATGGATAGTAGAGCTGGATTATCAGCATGTATGGCCAGTGACAGTGAGCAACAAGTCCTAGGAGCAAGATGGTCCTGATAGTAAGGATATGTGGAGTGGGTCTTGTGGTATTCTTTAAATGATATTAATTCTGGCTTAAATTTCATATAATCACTAAAAGGCCCTTGTTTTCATTAAACTTTTAAGTTTTGAGTTAGTTAATCTTGCATTCTACTGTAGAGAAGATGAATGGGAAATGTTGTTTGTTAATCATTTTCTGGGGCAAGTTTGCTAAGAGGTTGGCATTTTTTTTTTTTTTTTTTTGCGGGAGCTAAGAGGTTGGCATTAACAACTGGATAGAGAAGGATGAAGGGCAAATGGTTTTATGGGGCAAGTGTACATGCAAAGAGGTTGGCATGACAAATGCGGATGTATGTCTTGGTTACTTTCTATGTTCAGTTTCATATTCAGTAGTCACATCTGATGGTAGGTATAAAGAGCCAAATGCATAAATATGCACTGTGATATCGCTCTCGTATAATCTACTTAGGCTGTTATATTCCATAGAGGATGGGTATGTTTGTCAGGTTGGTTTTGGTGTTAATTTTGGATTACGCAACACTTCTGAGTAATGAACTTGGTTTCTGAAACATTTTGCAGGTCACCGTCAAGATCTCGGTCTCCTGTTTCTTCGGTAAGTCTCGACAATCAGTTGGCAGAATCTTTACTCGAGCCACTTGTTCGAAGCAGCTAATGGAACTCTTTTGCAGGTTTCTGGAAAATCGGTGAGCAGAAGCCCTCGGAGCAGGAGCTTGTCCCGCTCTGCATCTCCTGTAATACAGAGAACTCTCTCGCCTCTTTCTGAGAAATCGCTTATGATTAGCTCCTGCTAATATGGTGTCTATTCTGGCAGGTGAGGTCGGATTGATCTTGGGCACACCTGGAAGCAGCGAGTGACTACTTCAGGATCGCAGTTTGCGTCGTAGGTGGCCGCGTATGATTTACCATCATGTTCTGCACAGCGTTATGTTTGCGAGACTGGAGCGTTGTGCTTAGTCTGATGCCTCTCTGCCTACTTGCTATGTGCTCTGTTCTCAGATTTAGAGTTGTATATTCAGAGGAGACCTCTGTACCTTTTCTTGAATGACCTGGAGATTGATCTGCAGTTTGTGGTAACTTGAATTCAGAGGAGACCTGCACTTTGTGGTAATGTGTTATGTTGTCACATTATGTTTTTCCGTAACTCTATGTTTGTAATAAGCACGGCTGACATAGTCACAATATGTTTTTCAACCCAAGGTGGTTGTCGTGTGCCCGATCTTGAGCGCCTTACTGCACCAATGCTACTGGTGTCGGAGGTGCTCTAATGGGTATGGTCGCTAACCTTGGCTGCCGAGTGCCCCACATAGGCGATCGAGGTTGTCTCTTGGTGCGATCGTCGGTGGGATGGGCTCTTTTTGGCGCATTGTTTTTGACTGACCAACTCCCTGTGAACCGACAGACTGATATGCACCTATTTCAGCTAAGAGCACAAATTAGTTGGAAAGATTTCCTAAGCCATAGCCATACAAAGCAGCAAGCCAATGGCATGGTGAAAGCTAGCCTGTGTCCCGATTATTACATCGTTGACATAGCCATACTACATTGCTTGCACGGGTTGTGCCTTGTTTCCATTTCTTCTGTGAGCTTGCTCTGCATCAGCATCAGTTTCTTTGCACGCGGGCTGGGATTGGAGAAGCGGTTGAATGACAAGACAGACAGCCCAGGACTGCACCACCCCAAGGGTTTATCATCATAAAATTACGCCGATCCGAGGAAATTTTAAAACAACTGCAGATGTTTTAGCAAAACCGAAAAATAATGTTATCAGCGCGTCTAGACAAGAACACGCGGATGTGCCGTACCTGTGATGGGTTGTAGGGTAGTACGTTTCTGCTCTAGCCCTCTAGTCTAGCTCTATAACCAGTGCATGCACCCGTTGGTAGTATAGTTTATTCTATCTTGATAGTTCTTTTAAGTGCCAAGTTGGTTGATGTGCATTGTAAGCTTTGTAGTCGTATGCTCGTCGAGTTCACAAGGCCTTTTGGATGTTAGGCTTGGAGTACCACGTGTGTTAGCTTAACAAAGCGTGGCTTGCAAAACAAAGTTATCGCCGACAAAAACGAACATGGCAGAGATAGCAAGCTTATATAGCTTTTAAAGAGACTACTGCACTGCACATGAGTGGCAAGCCGGAAGCACTGAGCCAATCCGGCCAACTTCATCCCCCACCTAGGCATGACGAGCCTACATTGCTTGCACTACTGCACTGTGATCAAAAGCACCGGCTTCCTCCGCGATGGATCAGTTGGATAACATCAGTTGCTGACCACAGCTAGTTCTAGAATCATGCTTAATGGTGAGCTGGGGGAGTTCTTTGTTGCAAAAAGAGGTTTCCGTCAGGGCGACTCCATCTCGCTGTACCTGTTCATTTTGGTCGCCGATGTCCTACAAAGACACTGTTGTTCACGTTTTGAAGATGGCAGTCTGCTCCACCCGCTTGGCTCCGATCGGATGTTCCCTGTGTTACAATACACCAACGATACGCTGCTTCTGTTCCAGGGTAATATCCAGCAAGCGGCAATCGTTAAACAGGTCTTATCTGATTTCTCAGCCTTCACAGGACTGCATATCAACTACCACAAGAGCATTATGATCCCCATTTGCATCGACTCGAGCAGCACGCAGGAAATTGCTGATCTGTTTGGTTGCCCCATCTCAAGCTTCCCGTGCACATACCTAGGCCTGCCACTATCTTTACCCAAGATTAAGCATGGTATGTTTCTACCTATCATCCACCGGGTTGACAAGAGGTTATCAGGCTGGCTTGCTACCTTTTTGTCATGTGGTGGCCGTTTGACTCTGGTTAATTCAGTGCTTGCTAGCATTCCAAGCTATTATATGACATGTTTCCTATGGCCTAAGGAATCCATTGGTAAGTTGGAAAGGTTGTTGAGGGCTTTTTTTCTGGCAAGGTAAGAACACAGTCAAAGGTGGCCAATGCCTAGTTGCCTGGCATTTCGCCACTCTCCCAAGATCTTCCGGTGGTTTGGGAATTAGGGATCTTTCTGCTCATAACCAAACGCTGCTCGGCAAATTCACAGCTAAAGTTTTGCAGTCCTCGGATGTCCCCTGTTTTCAGTGGTTTGCTCAACAGTACTGTAAGCATGTTATCCCTCTGAAAAACTCAAGCCGGGACACGACAATCTGGAAGAACTTCAAACTTTTCATTCCTGTTGTTTTGGCCTCCTCTAAGTGTTCGTTGGGCCTTGGCGAGCTCATCTCCTTCTGGCATGACAGTTGGTTACCAGTCGGGCGACTTCGCTTTGCCCTGCCTACCCTCTTCTCCTATGCTAAAGATGGCAGTTGCACGGTGGCATCTCAGTTCTCCCACGACACCTGGCGCATTCAGCTCCATCCAAACCTATCAGCAACTGCCATTCAGGAATTGCAGCTTCTACACTCTTTCCTTGCAATCACACCGACAGTTTCAGGCTCTGACATTAGGACTTCTGCTATACACCATAAGCCGATCACCACATCACAAGTTTATCATCTCCTTACATTCAGAGGTGTGGGCTGCGAATTTAGCTCCTGGATTTGGGACAAGATCATCCCTCTGAGGTACCGCTTCTTTCTGTGGCTGGCTTTTTGGGGGAGGCTGAATACAAGAGATAACATGTTAAGGAAACTGTGGTCATCGATTACCACGCATCAAGACTGCGACATTTGCCCCGCCAGCGAGTCTGCCAGCCACATTGTTCTGCGCTGCTATCCGGCATCTGTTATCTGGGACGCGCTCTGTATGAACAACCTAGCCTCCAGCTCTGCGGACCTCGTCGCTTTCATGCAAGGAGCTCAACGGTCTTGGGCCACCTCCAGCAAAGTTCACATTCTTTTTGCTGCAGCTGCTGTCGCACTTTGGCATGCTGGAAATGATCGAGTGTTCCATGGTAAACGATGGTCTCCCACTTACCTCAGACAGTATATGTCGCAGCTCCATGGGGCATGGCAGCACCGGGCCAAAAGGCAGATTGATAAAGATGCTATTACAAGCTGGGTAAATCTCCTAGGCTAATTTAGCTTTTGTAGTTTGTGTCCCTGCCCTCCCCGCCTCCCTGTACCTTACCCTCTTTCAAATGGCTGCTTATAGCACTAGTGCAGAACCGGGCAATAGCACCGGTTCGTAAGGCCCTTTAGTACCGGTTTCATAACCGGCACTAAAGTTTGGGCACTAAAGCCCCCTCCCCCTTTAGTACCGGTCCAGCACGAACCGGTGCTAAAGGGCAACCACGTGGCACGAGTCAGCTCCGGGGGCCGGGAGCCCTTTAATACCGGTTGGTAACACCAACCGGTACTAAAATGTTTGGGGTTTTTTTGGTTTTATGATTTCTTTTTCATTTAATTTTGTGTTTTCCATTTTAATTCTTCTTCGTTTGCTGGTATTTTACGATACTACACATTGTACACGTTATGCATATATATGGTAGTTAGTAGAACAAATCATATATATATATATATATATATATATATATATATATATATATATATATATATCATCAATGTCTCACAAACCACCATATTAATTCACACATACACACATGTATAGCTATATATACAATTTCTCGTACATATGCATGTTGCCTTCGGAGCCAGTTTGCATTAGCCTAATTGGTGCCTTCGGAGCACGATGACAAATTGGAAGTGGTTCATGACCTGGTCGATGGGGGCGGTAGCGGGTAATAGTATTCTCCCTTTGGATTTATGACCTGGTCGAGCAAAAATCCCGCTATTTCCTCTTGAAGTGCTTGTACGCGCTCCGTATCTAGGAGCTTGTCCCGCACCTCTGTGAACTGTTAAGAAGGAGATCAATATGCATGTGTATTAGTTGTGTGACTAGATATCGATAATGGTGCACAAATTGTGAATAGTGTTCTGACAAGCGTACCCATTCCTGTCTTTGAGATCTGCTCCTTTCGAACGTCATCATGCGAATGTTCTCGCAAACGCAGTATGCACACAGATCAGTCCCCTGCGCCTGCTTTATGGCCTTTACGAGAATGGAATTTAATTTGATCAGATAATAATTAATCAAGCATGATAATATTAAAAAGATGGCAGCTAGCAACACACCACTTAATTACTTACCCTGGGTCGAAGCCATCTCAGCTGTCGTTTCCATTCGCCTTCCGTTATGCTGATGAACCTTGCCCAAGCCCTGCCCGTCGACAAAGAAAATGAATAAATGGGTTATTAAATAGTTCATATCATGAAATGACGAACTAAATTGGTCGAGATATATAGTTAATAATGATTGAAATTACCAGTTGACTATCCCAAACAAGATGTTATAGTCTTTATTTTCTGAGAGTAGTGAGTCCAGTATTTCAACTGTTCCTTCGTCAACTTTAATGATACACAAGATCCAGTGAAATTTGCATGCACACACATTTGCATGTCTTAATTAAGCGGGCATATATATGTAAGCAAAAACATGTAGCTAGCTAGCTAGTAGGCAAAAACAGAGAATTTGTAGTACAAGAAAGTGTGACTCACTTGAAGTTGTAAGGAAGTAGTATATCTTCATTGTATTTGAGGCGCTTCAAGAACTCGAACATGTTGTCCTCTACCTCCTTTTTATAATAGTCGCTTATATTCCATGTGTATTCATTAACGGTGTTTGGGTCAATGAACCCAATGCCATAGCGTCCACCTTTTTTCATTTCATACATCTTCATCCTGCATAATACCACAGAAAAGAATATAGTGAGGATAATTACAGGTAATGATTGATCAAAAGGATTAATACAGCTAGCTTGAGACTTAAATTACAAAAAGAAATCACTTACAGACAATAGCAACTGACGATAGATTTGTCGAGTGCGTCTTGATTGTATAACTGAAACAGTTCAGAATACTCAACGGTCCCAGGTTTATCATGGTAGTAATGATCCTTGTTGACTTGCACCATGAGGGACTGTCGATCGGATTTCTTGGTAATGTCCATGTACCATTGATGCAATTCATACATTCTCGTTGGGAGTTTCTTGACATCTTCTGGCTTGACCAAAGGTTGGCCCCGGACATATTTCCGTTTTATTTCCTCCACTGTAAGCACAGGCATGTCCTCGATCTCGAGGAGTTGTCCAACAGTGATCTTGAGTTCTTCAGCCTGCGTTATATGCTCCTGGGTTATTACCAGATCGCCCACCTGGGGAACGTAAACTGTTTGCCCACAATAATATTGGCCGCGCGTACTGTCACGTGTTGTTGGCGGCACAACAAGCGGGGGGATCGGTTGCGCCCACTATTCTCCCAGCTGGGCAACGGTTCTCCCGCATTTTTTGACAGCTGCTTGTTGTTTGCTCGAGCTCGAGCTCGCCTCCTTCTGTAGATGTTGTCGATGTAACTTCCTGATGTGGCGCTCATAGTCTGAGTCAACAGGCTTAGGAGTTGGTGGTTCAGCCATACGAACGAAGCGGTCAAGAACTTCCACAGGCACTTTCTCCCTTGGCGGCGGTGGCGGTTTCGGTCCAAAATGGGCGTCGACTTCTGCCCACACTATGGCATTGGTTTGCTCCTTGGTCCTATCGTAAGCCCTCTGAGGAAGAGGAGTACTGAGGTTTGGACCATATTTATATCGCTTGGCTCCGCCTGTACTTCCTGTACTATGACCTCGACTGGTACCGCTACGCACCATAGCTGCGGGGTGTCTCTTCGTGGATTGCTGAGGCGGCGGAGACGGCTGACGGGGCTGAGTTGGACGAGGAGGAGTGGCCTGAAGCTGTGCCGGACTTGGAGGAGGAGTGGCCTGACACTTTGCCGGACTTGGAGGAGGAGTGGACGTCTAACGCTGTGTCGGACTTGGAGGAGGAGTGGCCTGACACTTTGCCGGACTTGGAGGAGGAGGAGTGGCCTCACGCGTTGGTGGACTTGGAGGAGCGGGAGTCTGCTGACTCGGTGGCGGACTTCGACGAGGAGTTGGGTGACGCGGTGTCGGTGGCCTTCGAAAGATGATGCAATCCTTTCTCCATAGGATGATACGATGTTTGGCATCTCCGAGTGTGTGCTCCTCGTCACCTCCAGGAATGTCAAGCTGTAGCTCCAAATATTGGTCCACCACCTCATCAACCACGACACGAGCATAGCCTGCTGGAATCGGGTTGCAATGGAAGGTTGCATTGGGGGGATTTGTATAAGCAACGCCGTCCGCCACCTTCATGGATATGTTCTTCATTTTGAAGTGTAGCTCGCAGTTAGTGTTCTCCGTGATGTCATCCACGGGGTATCTATCCAGCATTGCATCAAACGGGGCGGAGCCCACGCTGCTTCTCGGCATGGATGGGGCGGTGGTATCCAATGCTGGATCATCCGCTAGCTGCTGCAGCTGCTGAGACCCCCTTTGCTGGCTGCGTGAGTCGATCTGCTCCTGCTGCCGCTGGAATTTAACTGCCAATTCCGCTTGACTTGCTTCTAGGCCTTGAAGGCGTTCATAGTCCTGCTTCCTCTGCTCCTCCTCCATCTTCCTCTTCTTCTCCTCCGCAATCTTCTTTCTCGCACGGGTTGTGTAGTCGGCGTTCCAGTCCGAAAACCCCTCATACCACGGAATAGCGCCCTTGCCTCGTGTTCTTCCCGGGTGTTCAGGATTTCCCAGGGCACGCGTAAGCTCGTCGTTCTCTCTATTGGGCTGGAACACCCCCGATCGAGCCTCTTCTATTGCAACAAGTATCGCATCGTCGGCTCCGTTCAGACATGCCTTCGTCGAAACATTGCCTGTCTTCGGGTCCAACTCCCCCCATGCGCATAGAACCAAGTCCTGCACCTGGGGGCCAGCTCTTAGTAACCGGAGTGACACCTGCATCCTCCATCTCTTTCTCAGACTTATCCCACTTAGGCATTGCCACCGCGTAGCCACCTGGCCCCAGCTTATGGAACTTATCCTTTTTGTCGGCATTCTTCTTGTTTATTCTCGACCGTTCCTTAGCTAATTCTGAATCCTTGAATTTCACGAAATCGTCCCAATGAGCACTTTGATTCTCTAGTATCCCCTCGAATACTGGAGTCTTCCTTCCTCCCTTGACGTACTTCTCCCATTCACATCTCTTGTGGTTCTTGAATGCAACCGCCATCTTCCTAAGAGCAGTGTCCTTGACTTTCTGCACATCTGCTTCTGTGAAATGATCTGGTAGGGTGAAATGTTCCATGAGAGTATCCCAAAGCAGTTTTTTTTATTCTCGTCGACAAAAGTAACATCTGGACGTGGCTTTGCTGGCTTTCTCCATTCTTGAAGGGAGATCGGGAGTTGGTCCTTCACAAGAACTCCGCACTGACGAACGAACTTGTCCACAATCTTCTTAGGCGCTAATGGTTCGCCATTAGGTCTGAATGCCTCGATATTGTACTTTACGCCCTCCTTCAACTTTTTGTTCGGGCCTCGTTTCGTCCTTCTGCCTGAAGACTTGCTCGATCCGGATGGCTGAAAGAAGAAATGTCGATTCGTTAATATATCTTCAACTCATTTAAAACATGCGATGATCACCAGATTCCTGCTTATATAAATATATATACCTCGCCGGTGTTTGTTGTTTCAGGATCAACATGTTCTTCGTCATCGTCATAATCGTAGTTCATGACTTCATCAATTCGGTCGTCGCGATCGAATATCATATCACCCTCTCCGGTGTTGTTTAGAAATTCAGAGCCGTCAAAATCTTCTTCATTCTGATCATCATCTGGCCCGCGTATCATATCGAACATGGTCTGTTCTCTCTCTCTCTCCCTCTGTCGGTATTGTCCGCCATAGCTTTTATTTAACTATGCCAAAAGAAATATAAAACAATTTAGTATAATCTCGAATAATAGATATAATCTCGAATACATCGTCTCGAATAATAGATATAATCTTGAATACATCGTCTCGAATAATAGATTTAATCTCGAATACATCGTCTCGAATAATATATAATATTGAATAGTACATCACTCGCTAGGTAGCTAATTAAAGATCGAATACTATAGAAGAATATAGGACACTCGCGGTTCCTGCGGCGCGGGCGGTGGACACCCAAAGAGAAGGAACCCTCACAGGATCATAGCTGAAGTGAGATCCCTGAAGAAACTGCCAGGTATTGGAGAACCTGCCGCCCTCTAACGCAACCATGTAGCGATGGACGTGCTCGTCCTCCTCCCTGACACGACGACGTACCACCTCCGGCGGGGCCGGCTCGCTCCGCACCGAAACTGGCCCACGCGAACGCCACCAAACGAGATCAGGGTCGACGACGGGACCCGGGGCCGGGTTCCTCATCAAGCGGCGCGCCCCTCCAGGCAGCACCTCCCAGTGCCAGCCCGGTGGAGCCCAGTCCCGGACATGGGTCAGCTGGACGTCGTCGCGGACGTGTCGACGGCGAGGACGCGGGCCGGGCATCGTCGACAGCAAATACTATATGCCCGCAAAAAGTAATATTTTTTAATGATTGGATTTTGATAACTAAAATTTCTAACATTTCTATAACATTTCTAACAATGCTATATATAACTAACATTTCTATAACATTTCTAATATTTCTATAACTAAAAAAAGAAAATTTTCTAACTTTTTTATAACTATTCCTATAACTAAAAAACAGAAAAATTTCTAACAATTCTAACTTTTTTATAACTATTTCTATAACTAAAAAACAGAAAATTTTCTAACAATTCTAACTTTTTTATAACTATTTCTATAACTAAAAAACAGAAAAATTTCTAACAATTCTAACTTTTTTATAACTATTTCTATAACTAAAACTAATTCTAAAATTTCCTGATTATATAACTAACATTTCTATAACAATTCTAATATTTATATAACTACAAAACAGAAAAATTGCTATTTTTTTATAAATATTTCTATAACTAAATATTTAAATCACTTGTGTGTGTAGTGTGTGTGTGTGTGTGTGTGTAGTGTGTGTGTGTGTGTGTGGAACTAGACATGGCGGCCGGGGCGAGCTCACCGGCGAGGCGACGACGGGGCGGCGACGGGACGTGGCGGCGACGACGGGGCGAAGGGACGGGGCGGCGACGACGGGGCGACGGGGCAGGGCGGCGACGACGGGGTGGCCGGGGCGCGGCGACGGGAACGGCGGGGACGACGGGGACGGGGACGGCCGGGGCGGCGACGAGGGGCGCGCACGGCCGGGGTCGGCGACGAGGGGCGGGGGCGGCGGCGTCGACGGGGACGACGTCGATCGGGGCAGGGTGGCACGACGGAGGGAGGAAACAGAGGGAAGAAACAGAGGGAAACTGAAATTTTTCCAAGTGTTGTATATATAGGATGGACCTTTAGTACCGGTTGGAGCCACCAACCGGTACTAAAGGTCTGTTTTGGCTAGCCCAAGCGGCGGGAAGCGACCCCCTTTAGTACCGGTTGGTGGCTCCAACCGGTACTAAAGGCCCCCCTATAGTACCGGTTGGTGCCACGAACCGGTACTAAAGGGTGTGCGCTGCCAGGCGAGGGGCACAAAAGTTTAGTCCCACCTCGCTAGCCGAGGGGCACTCGCACCTGCTTATAAGCCCCGCCGTCGCTGCTGTCTCGAGCTCCTCTCTTAAGCAGGCCTTCTGGGCCTACCTCTTCTGCGATGCCCTGTTGGGCCTACTGGGCTAGCGGGCCTGCATCCTGGCCCAACTTCAATTTGGGTTTCTAGTCGTATGGAGGCCGCTGTGGCCCAGTAGGTGGGCTTTTTTTCTTATTTTTTTGCTTTATTTATTTTTGTGAATAACTTAACTTTGAAAATAGATTTTTCAGTGATTCTTTTTTCTTATGTTTAATATTAGTGTGTTTTATCATTATATTCAATTTGGTAATGCTTAGGTTATTTAAAAAATGAAATGCCTTTGTAACGGATGAGTTTTCGTCCGAAACCCTGATACTTCGAAACAGATTGTCCATTTTGTACACGAAGTGCATCCAGTTTTTGCGGTAACCCTCTCTACTTTTTTGCACATGCTATGTGGGTGAAATTATGATACCATGCCAACTTTCAACCTTTTCTGAGTTCATTTGAAATGCTTTTCAATTTCAGGGTCATTTAGCTGAAAAAAATCAGTAAATGCATGAAAGAATTTGCTTGCACAAAAAATTTCTTCGCGTTTCAAATGCCAAAACACATAACTAGCTACCCTAACTATTACAGAGATCCCTCCTGGGTGCGAAACACAGAAGAAAGTGATGATAGTTAAGCCGATCACATCCCAGATCTTTGGGTGTGAAACTTTTTCTTCGCGTGTGTCCCTTTGCGTCGTAGCCATGGAAAATCTTCATCATTTAACGGGATGCTCGGGTCAATATTCACTGTGAATGGAGCAATTTCATCAAACTTTTCATAATCTTCTGACTTGTCTGTCTTGTCATCCACTCCCACGATGTTTCTTTTCCCAGAAAGAACTATGTGTCGCTTTGGCTCATCGTACGATGCATTCGCTTCCTTATCTTTTCTTTTTCTTGGCTTGGTAGACATGTCCTTCACATAGAAAACCTGTGCCACATCATTGGCTAGGACGAATGGTTCGTCTGCATACGCAAGATTGTTGAGATCCACTGTTGTCATTCCGTACTGCAGGTCTTCCGTTACCCCGCCTCGTGTCATATTGACCCATTTGCACCGAAACAAAGGGACCTTCAAACCACGTCGATAGTCAAGTTCCCATATGTCCTGTATATAACCATAATATGTTTCCTTTCCCGTCTTGGTTTCTGCATCAAAGCGGACACCACTGTTTTGGTTGGTGCTCTTCTTATCTTGGGCGATCGTGTAAAATGTATTACCATTTATCTCGTACCCTTTGAAAGTCATTATATTCGAAGATGGTAACTGGGACAACAAGTACAGGTCATCTTCAATAGAGGTGTCGTGCATGGCACGTGCTTGCAACCAGCTGGCAAAACTCCTGGTTTGTTCACGTGTAATCCAGTCATCAGACCGCTCCGGGTGTTTGGAGCGTAGCAAATTCTTGTGTTCATCCATATACGGAGCCACCAAGGCGGAATTTTGTAGAACTGTGTAGTGTGCTTCAGTGAGAGAATGTCCGTCCATACATATTATTTGTTCCACTCCTAGCGTGCCTTTTCCATCCAGTCTGCCCTTATGCCGCGATTCAGGAACACCAATCGGCTTAAGGTCAGGAATAAAGTCAATACAAAACTCAATGACCTCCTCATTTTGACGGCCCTTGGAGATGCTTCCATCTGGCCTAGCACGATTATGAACATATGTGACGCCCGGGTAATCAAGCTACAGTAACCCTCTGGTAATGATGCCACGTCACCTCGATTATTGTTGATAATCTCGCGTTAATTCAAAACCGATTCAAATTCAAATTTGAAGTTTAGGCAAACAACAAAAGTTTTCAAAAATTAAAACTAAAATGTTCGGGTTGTGTCAAATAAATCTTATGTAATAATGTTGGAGAAACCAACATTTCATATAATATCTTAATGCACTAAAACAACCAAAACAGAGGGCATAATAATTAAATTAATGCCTTTTATAAAGTTACATTTATATAACTAATTTAGTAGTGTGCCAAAATAATCGTGGCAGTAGACCAATTAGTAATACTAATTTAGTTGCTCACTTCGTATTTTATAAAACAAGAATTAAATGAAGCTTTAAAGGAAAACAGTAAAGAAATAAAATAAAACAAACAGAAAACAAAAAAAAAGGAAGAAGGACCCCCCAACTGGGCCTCGGCCCAGCAGGCCATCGGGCCCCCAGGCTGGCCCAGTCGCCCCCTGCATAACCCCCTCCCCAATCAGCCGAACCCTAGCGCCACCCCACATTCCCCCATCGTCCCCACTCCCCCCCTCCCGATCCGATCTGGATCGGGATCGACCCCCGCGCCGCCCCTCACCAGGACGCCGCCGCCCGGAGCCCCCGCCGTCCCCTACGCCGGCCTGCCTCCACGTCCTCGCCGGCCTGCTTCTCTTCCGGCGCCGTCATCCCCGTCCCCTCCCCGAGCACCGCTGCCCGAAACCCCTACTGCCCCCTGTGAGCGCCCCTCGATTCCGTCCCTCTCTCTCTCTCTACACCCAGGCGCCGGCGCCGCTCGCTCATGCCTGGCCGCCTCGCGCACGCGTGCACGCACCCCGCCTCGTCTCGGCTCGTCCGCAACCCCCCCGGCCTCGCGCCGCCCGCGACCCCCCTGCTGCCGCTCGCAGCCGCCGCGCCGCCGACGACCATAGCTGCTGCGCCGCACCCGTCAGCGGCCGCCCGTCCCCGCACGCCTTCCCCCCCCCCCCCCGCGTTCGTCCCCTGCGCCCATGGCTGTAGCCGCCTGGCGTTGCCCCTTGGCGCCCCCTGCTTGCGATGCTCCTCGTCCCGCGCCTGCCGAGCTGCTTCACCGCCGCGTGCATGCTCCCGCACCTCGCCGTGTCCCGCCGTGGACGCCGCCCTGGCCTCTGGCCTCGCCCCGCCGCTCCCTGCGGGCGAGCGCCACCACAGGCGCCCGTCGCCCCCATCCCGGGTGGGCTCGGGCGCGTGCCCACAGCCCGTTACGCCCGCTAGGCCCCTGGGCCTATGACGTTGGGGCCCCACCCCCGTGTGAAACGAAAATGAAAAAAATAATAATAATAAAATAATAATAATAAAATAAATAATTAATTAACTTAATTAATTCTGATTAAATTAACTAGTTAGTGTTAACCTAATTAACTACTGTCAATTAGTTAATTAATTAGTATGACAGTGGGGCCCACCCTCCCTAATTAATTTTAATTAATTTAATTAATCTGTTTAATTAAAACGTGTCACTGACTAGTGGGGCCCACTGGTCAGGTTGACCAGTCAACCCTGTTGACTGCTGACGTCAGCATGACATCATGCTGATGTCATTAATTCCTTTTCGAGTTAATCAATTAATTAATTAAATTTCAGAAATTAATAAAATCTTTAGAAAATCATATCTTTTAATCCGTAACTCGGATTAAAATATTTTCAACATGAAAGTTGCTCAGAACGGCGAGACGTTTTCGGATACGCAACCCGTTCGTCCACCACGCATCCCTAACCTATCCAACTCGCAACTTTCCCCCTCCGGCTCCTCTGCCCGAAAAGGCGAAACGCCGGGGATACTTTCCCGGATGTTTCCCCCCTTCACCGGTATCGCGCCATACCGCGTTAGGGCACCTCTAACGCCGTTACTTGTCATGTCATGCATCACTATGCATCTGCTTGCTTAAATATTTATTGTTTCTCCCCCCTCTTCTCTCGGTAGACACCGAGACTGACGCTGCTGCTGCCCCGTTCGACTACGGAGTTGACGACCCCTCTCTCTTGCCAGAGCAACCAGGCAAGCCCCCCCCCTTGATCACCAGATATCGCCTACTCTCCTCTATACTGCTTGCATTAGAGTAGTGTAGCATGTTACTGCTTTCGTTATTCCTATCCTGATGCATAGCCTGTCTTTGTTACTGCTGTTGATACCTTCACCTGCAATCCTACTGCTTAGTATAGGATGCTAGTGTTCCATCAGTGGCCCTACACTCTTGTCCGTCTGCCATGCTATATTACTGGTCCGTCTGCCTCTGTGTTCTTTCTTTCTCTGAGTGAGTATCGATACTCACATCAGCCTTGTTGTGGATCGCCCGATCCATTGTTGGATTTTTATCTGACAGTGTCCTTCATATTCAATCACCTTGTGAGTTCTTCCCCTGATACATAATGCCTTTGGTAAATTGTATCCTCTGCTTGGCCAACCATGCTCTGCTTTCGAGCTTGTGTATTTACTTTTGAAACTTGTGGTATATGTTACTAAGATGCCCGATGGGTTGAACCTATGCCTTCCCCTAATCCATGAGAACCCGAAAGTTTTCACGAGTCATACTCTTCTGGTATTTTGCCAGATAAAATTTCAACACTACAACTTCTTCGAAAGTGAGAAGTGAATGAAAGGTTATGCGTTGGAGAAGTGGGAGTCGACCTTGAACTTTGTGTTCATGCCCATGGACACGATGTAGATCTTATCATTGAAGCTTCTCTTAAATTAATTAGTCCCTTGGTATAAGTTCATCTTATATCTGGGATCTGGCCTTTTGCAATCATGGTTCCGACCATGTTCTCCTTTAAATACCATTTTCGATGCAAGTGTAAGCACTTGTCTTCTGTTGATCAATACCCCGGTACAACCTCTACTTTGATCTGTCGTCGAGTATTACCCCCTGGTATCTCAAGATTATCTTGGAACTGCATAACTACCTATGAGTTCTTCATCAAGTACTACGTGCTCACTGATTACAATTTTTCATGGGCTCTGAGTTGTTAATCACTCAAAGACACCGATAACTAAACCGAGTCCGCACTATGGTTCAACAACTCTTAGTAATCTTCTTTACATACGAGTTTGTACCCGATCACTCCATTCATAGCCTAATTGGCTATATCATTGTCGTGATGATTTTAACTGTGCTACTTGGTCTTTATTCCCGGAGCACCACTCTCAACGATGAGCTAAGCTTACGTCGATTTTCCTCATCATAACATTTCGCCTTGAACAACAAGCTTGATTTCCGAGTTTGTGTCATATTCGTGGTTCCAATAACCTTTCGCCTCATCATTCCTTTGAATTGATGTCATTGCCATTCAATTACATCTTCATGAAATAACTCGACAATTGTGTCGTGATCATCATCAACATTATGAGCTCTTCCAGGATATCAACTGAATTCATGAAGGGAAATACCATCCTTGCCCTCGATGACTTGTGTTATCATCGGCCACTTATTGCCTTCCCTCCAACACAACCTTGGTCGTGCTTTGTGATATACCTTGAGACCCTTGCTATCCAGCGATTGTTCTTCTTTACCTTGGAGTATTACCATCTTTTATGTCAGGGATGTCATGGGAATTTCACCACCTCTGGAGAATTCTTGATACAAGTGATACTTATCCCCCTCACCATTCGTTTCTTGGTCACCGTGTTGTTTCTAACCACCGACAAATGGTCTGTGATGTGTAATTCCAAATCTTCTAGAAACCCTATTGCTTGAAGTTAATGGTCGGCTGTTCATTCTTAGACTATTGATTATTGAATCACCGTTCTGACGTTGGTCGTGCAACCCAGCCCTTATTTCGGGTGCACCTTTCAACCAATGTTTAATTGTGTATGTTTTCCTCGAGCATACATCATTATACCATTTGATCTGACTAATGTTAGCTCCTTGTTCACTTAATTGTGGAAACCCGTCTTTTGGGAGTCTCGATGAATTGTCGCTGAGTTCATCAGCTACCTCCTTATCCCTTCGTTTGTTTAATGAAGAGCTTTTGTTTCGAAACTTGCTTCCATAGTTTAATTCCCGAGAATCTTACAATGTCATCTCGACAATTTGTGTTGCACCTTTCTTCTCAGGCATCCTGAGTCTGAGTTATCCTGACACCAATCAGATCTGAATCTCAGTCAGATATGATGGTTGGAACATATTTCCAAGAGTTATAACATTGGTCGTTATATGATCCGGTAAGGTGATGTCTTGCCCAACACACCTGGCCATAGGGCCTACTGTTATAGTTTTCTTTTAGTAGGGTTATCCTTTCTTCCATGAGGAAATTGTAAGACTTATTTTACAAGCTATTCCTGATGGATCCATTGAGTATCTAAAGTCTGACCTTTGCTTGAAGACCATGTCAATGCTATCTCAAAGCATGTCTGTGGTACTCCGATTTTCAACAAGAACATTTGAAGCCCAATGCTAAATGTTTCCTGCTCAATTATCCAAACACTGCTGTATGGGTAATATCATGAAATTTCTCTCCCCTACCTAAAGAGTTTTCTACATTATATCCTGACATGGATATCATGCCCCGCTTGACCTTGGGAAGGATATACCCCCGAGATATCTGTGTATACACATTTTCCCTTCCATTGTTTTGTTTAACCTTTCTGTGATCAAAATGGCATAAGCAGTAATATCTCCCTGCTTATGTAAACACCGTGATGTACAACTCTGTCAGTAAGACCCTGTTACTATTGTTGATGACATTCCGGTAACCACCGATGGACGAGAACTTTGCCTACTGGTCCGCCTCGTTTCATCGAGCAGGAAAATGGTTCTCTTCTTCCCTCGCCCTTGGTACCGACATTATTGCCGCCATAATCGACAGACTATCCTCTGACATGCCTTGCTTACATGATCATGCAAGACGACACCGCCCTTCCTGCTTTTAACCCACATGGTGGGCCCATAACCCACAGATCCACAAGATCGAAACCTGACTCTCCTGTACAACCTGATGTCAAAGTTATTCCTCGTGCTTGACTTTGTATGTAATTCACGGGCCACTTGCCAGTTGATCTATTCTGGTATCGGACACAATACTTATTCCCGTTGCTCTGAACCCCTTTCGCACTCTGCTTCAGGCAATAAACGACTGCCTATCCGCTTGAAACTTCTTATTGCACCGTCTTACTTTGCTCTCGATGTGTGTCATTTGATCAGCTCGAGAGATACTCATATGTTCATTCTTGGGATACCCCCAGATGAATTTCCCTTATAACATACTATCATTGTAGAGCTGCCCCTTACCTATTCGTAAGTACGATGGAGTTCCCCGAAGAAAGGACGACAACTTCATCATGATGTTTTGGAATAAAGAATTGAAGACACCAACGAAAGGGATTAACTACTTCGAGAAGATCCATTAGAATAACCAGAACTTTCCCCCTTACTCCCCTCTTAAATCTCGGGACGAGATTTCTTGTAGTGGAGGAGAATTGTGACGCCCGCGTAATCAAGCTACAGTAACCCTCTGGTAATGATGCCACGTCACCTCGATTATTGTTGATAATCTCGCGTTAATTCAAAACCGATTCAAATTCAAATTTGAAGTTTAGGCAAACAACAAAAGTTTTCAAAAATTAAAACTAAAATGTTCGGGTTGTGTCAAATAAATCTTATGTAATAATGTTGGAGAAACCAACATTTCATATAATATCTTAATGCACTAAAACAACCAAAACAGAGGGCATAATAATTAAATTAATGCCTTTTATAAAGTTACATTTATATAACTAATTTAGTAGTGTGCCAAAATAATCGTGGCAGTAGACCAATTAGTAATACTAATTTAGTTGCTCACTTCGTATTTTATAAAACAAGAATTAAATGAAGCTTTAAAGGAAAACAGTAAAGAAATAAAATAAAACAAACAAAAAACAAAAAAAAGGAAGAAGGACCCCCCAACTGGGCCTCGGCCCAGCAGGCCATCGGGCCCCCAGGCTGGCCCAGTCGCCCCCTACATAACCCCCTCCCCAATCAGCCGAACCCTAGCGCCACCCCACATTCCCCCATCATCCCCACTCCTCCCCTCCCGATCCGATCTGGATCGGGATCGACCCCCGCGCCGCCCCTCACCAGGACGCCGCCGCCCGGAGCCCCCGCCGTCCCCTACGCCGGCCTGCTTCTCTTCCGGCGCCGTCATCCCCGTCCCCTCCCCGAGCACCGCTGCGCGAAACCCCTACCGCCCCCCTGTGAGCGCCCCTCGATTCCGTCCCTCTCTCTCTCTCTACACCCAGGCGCCGGCGCCGCTCGCTCATGCCTGGCCGCCTCGCGCGCGCGTGCACGCGCCCCGCCTCGTCCCGGCTCGTCCGCAACCCCCCCCCCCCGGCCTCGCGCCGCCCGCAAACCCCCTGCTGCCGCTCGCAGCCGCCGCGCGCCGACGACCATAGCTGCTGCGCCGCACCCGTCGGCGGCTGCCCGTCCCCGCACGCCTTCTCCCCCCCCCCCCGCGTTCGTCCCCTGCGCCCATGGCTGTAGCCGCCTGGCGTTGCCCCTTGGCGCCCCCTGCTTGCGATGCTCCTCGTGCCGCGCCTGCCGAGCTGCTGCACCGCCGCGTGCATGCTCCCGCACCTCGCCGTGTCCCGCCGTGGACGCCGCCCTGGCCTCTGGCCTCGCCCCGCCGCTCCCTGCGGGCGAGCGCCACCACAGGCGCCCGTCGCCCCCATCCCGGGTGGGCTCGGGCGCGTGCCCGCAGCCCGTTACGCCCGCTAGGCCCCTGGGCCTATGACGTTGGGGCCCCACCCCCATGTGAAACGAAAATGAAAAAAAAAATAATAAAATAAATAATTAATTAACTTAATTAATTCTGATTAAATTAACTAGTTAGTGTTAATTAACCTAATGGTTAATTAACCTAATTAACTACTGTCAATTAGTTAATTAATTAGTATGACAGTGGGGCCCACCCTCCTAATTAATTTTAATTAATTTAATTAATCTGTTTAATTAAAATGTGTCACTGACTAGTGGGGCCCACTGGTCAGGTTGACCAGTCAACCCTGTTGACTGCTGACGTCAGCATGACATCATGCTGATGTCATTAATTCCTTTTCGAATTAATCAATCAATTAATTAAATTCCAGAAATTAATAAAATCTTTAGAAAATCATATCTTTTAATCCGTAACTCGGCTTAAAATATTTTCAACATGAAAGTTGCTCAGAACGGCGAGACGTTTCGGATACGCAACCCGTCCGTCCACCACGCATCCCTAACCTATCCAACTCGCAACTTTCCCCCTCCGGCTCTTTTGCCCGAAAACGCGAAACGCCGGGGATACTTTCCCGGATGTTTCCCCCCTTCACCGGTATCGCCCCATACCGCGTTAGGGCACCTCTAACGCCGTTACTTGTCATGTCATGCATCACTATGCATCTGCTTGCTTAAATATTTATTGTTTCTCCCCCCTCTTCTCTCGATAGACACCGAGACCGACGCTGCTGCTGCCCCGTTCGACTACGGAGTTGATGACCCCTCTCTCTTGCCAGAGCAACCAGGCAAGCCCCCCCCTTGATCACCAGATATCGCCTACTCTCCTCTATACTGCTTGCATTAGAGTAGTGTAGCATGTTACTGCTTTCGTTATTCCTATCCTGATGCATAGCCTGTCTTTGTTACTGCTGTTGATACCTTCACCTGCAATCCTACTGCTTAGTATAGGATGCTAGTGTTCCATCAGTGGCCCTACACTCTTGTCCGTCTGCCATGCTATATTACTGGGCCGTGATCACTTTGGGAAGTGATCGCGGGCATATACTCTATACTTTACACTGTTACCTGTGATACTGTTCGGAGATGGGTGCTGAAGGGGCAGGTGGCTCCATCCCGGTAGAGGTGGGCCTGGGTTCCCGACGGCCCCCGACTGTTACTTTGTGGCGGAGCGACAGGGTAGTTCGGGGCTACCTGGGTGAGAGGTGAGCCTGGCCCTGTTGGCGTTCGCGGATAATTAACACGCTTAACGAGATCTGGGTATTTGATCTGAGTCTGGCCATTTGGTCTATACGCACTAACCAACTACGCGGGAAAGATATGGGCACTCGGCGTTGTTGTATCAGCCGAAGCACTTCGTGACGTCAGCGACTGAGTGGCGCGCGCCGCATTGGATCGTAAGCTTACACTTGTGTTAAGGGGGCTAGATCTGCTTCCGGCCGCGTACGCAACGTGCAGGTGTGCTCAGGGCGATGGGCCCAGACCCCTGCGTGCTTAGGTTTAGACCGGCGTGCTGACCTCTCTGTTGTGTTTAGGTGGCGCTGCGACGTGTTGATCTTCCGAGGTCGGGCATGACCCAGGAAAGTGTGTCCGGCCAAATGGGATCAAGCGTGTTGGGTTATGTGGTGCACCCCTGCAGGGAAGCTTATCTATTCGAATAGCCGTGTCCCTCGGTAAAAGGACGACCCGGAGTTGTACCTTGACCTTATGACAACTAGAACCGGATACTTAATAAAATACACCCTTCCAAGTGCCAGATACAACCCGGTGATCGCTCTCTAACAGGGCATCGAGGAGGGGATCGCCGGGTAGGATTATGCTATGCGATGCTACTTGGAGGACTTCAGTCTACTCTCTTCTATATGCTGCAAGACGGAGGCGACCAGAAGCGTAGTCTTCGATAAGACTAGCTATCCCCCTCTTATTCTGGCATTCTGCAGTTCAGTCCACTGATATGGCCCTTTACACATATATCCATGCATATGTAGTTTAGCTCCTTGCTTGCGACTACTTTGGATGAGTACTCACGGTTGCTTTTCTCCCCCTTTTCCCCTTTCCCTTCTACCCGGTTGCCGCAACAGACGATGGAGCCCAGGATCCAGACGCCACCGTCGACGACGACTCCTACTACTCGGGAGGTGCCTACCACTACGTGCAGCCCGCTGACGACGACCAGGAGTAGTTAGGAGGATCCCAGGCAGGAGGCCTGCGCCTCGTTCGATCTATATCCCAGTTTGTGCTAGCCTTCTTAAGGCAAACTTGTTTAACTTATGTCTGTACTCAGATATTGTTGCTTCCGCTGACTCGTCTATGATCGAGCACTTGTATTCGAGCCCTCGAGGCCCCTGGCTTGTATTATGATGCTTGTATGACTTATTTTATTTGTAGAGTTGTGTTGTGATATCTTATCGTGAATCCCTGATCTTAATCATACACATTTGCGTGCATGATTAGTGTACGATTGAATCGGGGGCGTCACAACATATTTCTTTAATACTCCCATGAACCTCTCAAAGGGGAACATATTGTGTAGAAATACAGGACCCAAAACGTTAATCTCTTCACATAGGTGAACTAGGATGTGCGTCATGATGTTGAAGAAGGATGGTGGGAACACCAACTCGAAACTGACAAGACATTGCACCAAATCATTCTGTAACCTTGGTATGATTTCTGGATCGATTACCTTCTGAGAGATTGCATTGAGAAATGCACATAGCTTCACAATGGATAATCGAACGTTTTCCGGTAGAAGCCCCCTCAATGCAACCGGAAGCAGTTGCGTCATAATCACGTGGCAGTCATGAGACTTTAGGTTCTGGAACTTTTTCTCTACCATGTTTATTATTCCCTTTATATTCGACGAGAAGCCAGACGGTACCTTAATACTGAGCAGGCATTCAAAGAACATTTCCTTCTCTTCTTTGGTAAGAGCGTAGCTTGCATGACCCTGATGTATGCCGTCTTTTCTGTGCATACGTTGCTGGTCCTCCCGTGCCTCAGGTGTATCTTTTGTCTTCCCATACACGCCCAAGAATCCAAGCAGGGTCACACAAAGATTCTTCGTCACGTGCATCACGTCGATTGCGGAGCGGACCTCGAGGTCTTTCCAATAGGGCAGGTCCCAAAATATAGATTTCTTCTTCCACATGGGTGCACGTCCGTCAGCGTCATTCGGAACAGGTTGTCCACCAGGACCCTTTCCAAAGACCACCTTCAAATCCTTGACCATATCATGTACATCAGCACCAGTACGGTGGCCAGGCTTCGTCCGGTGATCCGCCTCACCTTTGAAATGCTTGCCTTTCTTTCTTACGGGCTGCCTGCTTGGAAGAAATCGACGATGTCCCAGGTACACGTTCTTATTAGCCAAATATATGCTGTCGGTATCGTCCAAACAGTGCGTGCATGCGCGGTATCCCTTGTTTGTCTGTCCTGAAAGGTTACTGAGAGCAGGCCAATCATTGATGGTCACGAACAACAACGCCTTTAGGTCAAATTCTTCCCCCATGTGCTCATCCCACTCACGTACACCTGTTCCATTCCACAGTTGTAAGAGTTCTTCAACTAATGGCCTTAGGTACACATCAATGTCGTTGCCGGGTTGCTTAGGGCCTTGGATGAGCACTGGCATCATAATAAACTTCCGCTTCATGCACAACCAAGGAGGAAGGTTATACAAACATAGAGTCACAGGCCAGGTGCTATGGTTGCTGCTCTGCTCCCCAAAAGGATTAATGCCATCTGCGCTTAGACCAAACCATACGCTCCTTGCGTCATCTGCAAACTCCTTCCCGTACTTTCTTACGATTTTTCTCCACTGCGACCCGTCAGCGGGTACTCTCAACTTTCCGTCTTTCTTACGGTCTTCTTTGTGCCATCGCATCGCCTTGGCATGCTCTTTATTTTGGAACAAACGTTTCAACCGTGGTATTATAGGAGCATACAACATCACCTTGGCAGGAATCTTCTTCCTGGGGCGCTGGCCCTCGACATCACCAGGGTCATCGCGGCTGATCTTATAGCGCAATGCACCACATACCGGGCAAGCGTTCAAATCTTCGTACTCACCGCGGTAGAGGATGCAATCATTAGGGCATGCATGTATCTTCTGCACCTCTAACCCTAGAGGGCAGACAGCCTTCTTTGCTTCGTACGTACTCTCGGGCAATTCGCTGTCCTTTGGAAGCATATCCTTTATCATTACCAGCAACTTTCCAAATCCCTTGTCAGATACATCATTCTCTGCCTTCCATTGCAGCAATTCCAGTGTGGTGCCCAGCTTTTTCTTGTCACCTACGCAATTCGGGTACAACAATTTTTTGTGATCCTCTAACATGCGCTGCAACTTCTTCTTCTCCAAATCACTTGCGCAGTTTCTCTTTGCATCGGCAATGGCCCGACCTAGATCATCAACGGGCTCATCTGATGCCTCTTCTTCAGCTTCTTCCCGCATTGTCGGCTCAGCTTCTTCCCGCATTACCGGCTCAGCTTCTTCCCCCATTGTTGTATCATCGTATTCAGGGAACCCATGGCCAGGATAGCTGTCGTCGTCCTCTTCTTCTTCATTGTCTTCCATCATAACCCCTCTTTCTCCGTGCTTGGTCCAAACATTATAGTGGGGCACGAAACCGGACTTAAACAGGTGGAAGTGAATGGTTCTTGACTTAGAGTAATTTTGACCATTCTTACAGACAGCACATGGACAAGGCATAAAACCATCCGCCCGCTTGTTTGCCTCAGCCGCAAGCAGAAAAGTTTGCACGCCATTAATGAACTCGGGAGAGCATCGGTCATCGTACATCCATTGTCGGCTCATCTTCATTACACAACACCGAATAGACCAAATTAATACAAGTTCATACATAAAGTTCATACAACACTTAAATGCAACAAACAAATAACTCTCTAGCTAAAGCATTTAAATGCAACAACAAATGCGATCAAGATCGCAACTAAGGTAACAATGGATCCAACAGCATAATGATACCAAGCCTCACTATCGATGGCATATTTTCTAATCTTTCTAATCTTCAAGCGCATTTTCTCCATCTTGATCTTGTGATCATGGACGACATCGGCAACATGCAACTCCAATTCCATCTTCTCCCCCTCAATTCTTTTCAATTGTTCTTTCAAGTACTCATTTTCTCTTTCAACTAAATTTAACCTCTCGACAATAGGGTCGGTTGGAATTTCCGGTTCACATACCTCCTAGAAAAAATTTCTATGTCAACTTGATGGGCATAATTTGTCATAAACACGAAATGCAATTAGTTTTAAAAGAGAATATATATACCACATCCGAATCATAACAAGGACGAGGGCCGACGGGGACGATATCAAAACCATGGCACTATATGTATAACAAACAACGTACGGGTAAGATAATTATACGAGTAACTAGCTATATATCCAAATCACACAAACATCAATTTTTATATAAAATTTCATGAACAAAGAGGCTCACCACAAGGTGGTGCCGGCGACGGGACGGTGCGGGCGATCGACGGTGGTTACGACGGAGATTTAGAAGGCACTAAGTAAACCACACCTACATATGCAAACTAAGTGTTATTTTTTACCTCAAATTGCATATAAATCAAATACTAGCACATATATATATTTCCTCCCAAATTACTAAACTCACAAATTAATCACTATATAAAGCATTGCAAGAGTAAATCTAGCAATGAGAGATGAAAAGACAAAGTTGCTAACCTTTGTGATCATTTCAGTGGATGGGGGCCTTCAAATCTTGACAAAATTTGGGCAAAATGTGTGATGAGCTCGAAAGGAAGAGGGGAAGAACAGAGAGGAGAGGGGAAAGGGGAAGAACAGAGCGAGCCCGGGTGGACGAAGGGTTTATGTAGGACGACCTTTAGTACCGGTTCGTGCCAAGAACCAGCACTAAATGGGCTGGAGGGGCCCCATTTTGACAACATCCTGCCACCACTCTCATTAGTACCGGTTCGTGGCACGAACCGGTGCTAAAGGTTCGCCACGAACCGGTACTAATGAAAGCGGCCCGGCTAGCCGTTGGAACCGGCACTAATGTACACATTAGTGCCGCCTCAAATACAAACCGGCACTAATGTGCTTCACGTTTGACCCTTTTTCTATTAATGTAGCCATGGCACCTCGGTGCTCAATGTAAGCTTCATGTAATCGACCTCTTGGTCCCCAGGCCTAGGCTGTTTTGAGATATATAAGGTAGAGCTTCATCTACCTTCTCATTTCAAAAAAAAAAGTCAGCAGGAACACTACACAACTACTCCCTCTGTTCCAAAATAGATGACCTAATTTTGTATTTGTACTAAAGTTAGTACAAAGTTGAGTTATCTATTTTGGAACGGAGGGAGTAGACAAAAGACGCAGAACAAACTGTGACGGTGCGGCGCGACAACGTACACGTAGGCCCTATACGGCTGGCTGGCTCACTGGTCGGCCTTTAACTCCCTTCACGAGGAAAATATGACGCCTAGCCAGGAGAAGAGAACCCTAACCCTGCGCTGTGCCTGTGACGGGTTCCAGTCATTCCACTGTGGAGTGTGGACCGTACCTCAGCTCAGATTATTAAGGTTGTCACGTACGTACTTTACGCTGTTGCCCGCCCCCTCTTGCCATGATCGGTCGCCGATACACTGTTGGAGACCACTGATGGCATAGTACTCCAGTACTAGTACGCACACTGTAACGTAATAGGTGAGCGATGGTACATATGTCCATGGTGCTTCCGGTGAGCTGCATCATAGGCTCCGGAAGTCTACGCTTAATACTGGAGTATGTGTATGTAGCTGTCCAGTGCTTGAATGTTGAATCTCGTCGTCCCGAAATTGAGCTTATGACGATGGTTAGAAGTCAAGTCAGAACATGCGTGCTGCACCCAGCAAGACGACTTTGACAGACCGGCCGGGAAACCAGCCGAGCTCAGCTCCTCTGGTCAAAATATGGGCAAACAGCGACGCATTGTTTAGGAAGCTTTATGACACAAGTGATTCGCGAACCGATCCACGCAGCAGAAAAGGCGCCTAGCTTCCCGTTAACTAGTGGCTGATGCCGCCTGCTGATACCAGCGCGGGCAGATTTATAAGACCCCATTAGCTCGTCCGTGATTAGGGTTCACACCTGTGGAAAACAATCTTCACATGCGTGGAGGTAGAGATGAGATGATAGAACAAAAACAAATGGCGCAGCAGAGCAGGGGGCTCCTCCTCCAACTCCAACCACCCGCACCCGGTCAAAAGGCCTTGGTGTCCTAAACAAACCAAATCACGGGCAGGCTAAATATGCGCCTAATGATACCGTCTACCGACGATGGCGGAAAGAGCCCACGTTTTCTATCTCCTTCTTCCGGCCGGCCAGCCTTCACATGCGTTGATCGCCCTAACACTTTAGCTTACATATATTGGAGTATTTGTACTGCACGCTTAACCACCGCCAGGTCAGCGCCCCTGCCTGCAGCTGGATCGATTTGTTAGCAAGCAAAACGCTCAGGTTAGCTGGTGGATCGCGTGGATGCGAATGTGATGTGAAACGGAAGCTTACAAGTATGAGCAACATCCTCTGCTGCATGTGTTTATCCAGCATGCATGCGATGCGAGCACCGGGCCGAGTGAAAGCTAGCCACACACACACATAGCTGGATTGGTTAACTGAAGATTACAAAAAGATGTGTTAGGAAATATCGCATGCCTTTTGTTTTCTGGTGAGGGCGTGCAGTGCAGTGCAGACGAGGAGTACACACTCCTTTTCCTGCCCGATCTACCCTCCACCCGTCCACGGCGGCGTGATCATAGCATAATGTGTTGTTGCAGCAATACTACTATATTCACCATTTGCAATACTACGTTGGCTCCATCTGCTGTTGAGCTGGAGGGAACCCTTGTCGACGCGCCATGACAAAAGAAGAAGAAGAGAGACTCAGCCGGATCGTCTCGTGGACAATTAAGCGGCAGTGGTAGTACAACGAGAGTCACGGAAAGACACGGCGTACGCATGGCCATGGGCACTGTGAGATAAGGACGGGTACGTGGTGCCAGATTTTTATTATGGAGTAAGTACTTTTTGTCTACGTATACTCCGCACTAGTAGTAGTACTATACAATAGGAGTAGAGTAACTTTTTTTTTGCATGGTAGCAGTACTAGTATATAATACCATTGGACAAATTTCTCGCTTCTAAACTGTAGAATGATATTTACTCCTACTGTTATTTATTTTGTTTTGAAGAAAAACTCGCGCTTCCATGGACGGATGGATATAGAAAGGCCAACGGAAGGCAGCTTATCACCTGATGATGTTGTCGGTTGCTTGCTTCACTGCCCGTCGGCGCTCCCGCCAACAGAAAGAGAAAGAATCCGTCAGCGCACAAGAAAATCGAGGTTCTCCACCAGCGGCGCCTGATTATCCCTTTCACTTCCGTCCAAATCATGCAGCTGCCTCTACACCTCAGCACTCCCAGCAGTTTCCGTTTCCTCGCCTCTCTTTCTCCCTCTTTCTCAGGTACAGACGCATAATGACGTGTAAACACGTGCATACGTGCTAACTGCGAATGTTTATCATGCGAGCTACTACTACCTGAGATGATGAATTCAGCAGAGAACGCACCGATTACTTCTTTCTTATTACGAGAAAAAAATGCCAGTGTGTATACTCGGGTAGATTTTAACGAGGGGGAGATGGAGCGAGGTAGAAGTTAATGAGACCACTAGCCACCTGCACAAGTAGTTTAGCACACAGGCCAGATAGATAGATAGATAGATAGATAGATAGATATAGACAAGCTAAGACAAACAAGTGGCTTTGGAGGGGACAGCTAAGTTATCTTGTTTTCTCATCGGCCTGGCCCTTATCTGGAACACAACACAATTGGCAAAAAACCAACAGCCAAATCGCAGATAGAATCTCGCCCCCCATCCTAAAAGACAAGAGGCCCATGCGCGCGTCTCTGCATTATTCGAGCAGTGCATAGAAAAATACTCCAAGATATATAGAGATAAGCCCTAGAGACACGGAGAGAGAGAGAGAGAAAGAAACAAGAGCAGGAGGCGGAAATGAATTGGAAGGAAAGCAGCGGGCAATGTCAGCGGTGAGCACGAGACAGGCCAGCAGCTGCAAATTGTTTCAGGTCAGGGGGGAATGCACTTGGCTGGCCTGGTCCACACTTCATGTGAAGGCCACGCCCCTCCCGCATCCTCCTGCCCACCTGCCTTCTTTGGAGCCCCATACGGGAGGCTGGCCCGGCCCCTCCGTCTGCAACTTGGCGGCCGCAATCCTTGACACTGTGCAAAAGAAATATAAAAAAAGTCTTGGACACTGTTTACAAATAGTTTTTTTTGCACGGGATAAATAGGGAGAGAATGGCATCAGCTGCAATCTGCAATGCTTCGTTGCAGTGGCGGAGCTTGATCAGAATTATAGGAAGGGCTAATCCATGTAGGAGGGGCTATTTAATCAAAGATTGGGCAAAACACCATCATTCCTGTCTAATTATGTGCTAATAATGTAAGAAATCTACACAAGCAGGGGGGGGCATGGCCCAGGTTGGCCCTAAGGAAGCTCCGCCACTGCTTCGTTGGGTTCTAAGGGCATCTTCAACCCGGACCCTCAAGCCCCCTCATCTGTCCGAACCGCGCGGTTCAAACGTATTTTGTCATCCAACACGGCCTCGCATCAATTCGTGCATCGGTCCGGACAATTTTTTTTTCTTGTATTGGTTCCAGCATTAAAGCGGCGTACCTGCCGAGATCGTCCCCCACGTAGCGCATCGGTGCACACGCCGGCTGGGGTTGTGCTGCCCTTTAAGAGAGCTTGTAAATTTCTCATGTCAACGTGGGCTAGCCATCGGTGCTATAGCCACCCCGCATCGGCTTTGGCCATTAGACAATTGAAAGATGAGTTTCCTCTTTTTAGAAAACAACCACGTAAAGCTTGTCTTCAACATGCCTAGCAAATACCACTTCAAGATTGCTCCTCTTTAAATATGGTCGCATGAAGTTCACCGAAATGTGAATCATAATCGGCACAAAGACTATCTCTTCTTGGCGAGGAGTTGGACTGATTTGTTCTCTTCTTGTTCATCTTCTTCCAAGAAGAGGGATCAAACACAGTTCCCCTTTTAGCAACACACCCATTTTGGTTGTTTAAGAGGTTATTGAGGTTTTTCTCCCCTTGAATGCAAGATACAAGATCATTCCCAAATTGGGCCTTCAACGCCTATTTTCGTCTAGCATAGAGGTGCACTCAAGGACGGATTTAGCAACACACGAATCATCATGCAGCTTAATACGAGGGACAGAAGTAAAAGCCTTAATAGTAGTAGCTTTAAGTTGAACACAAGGCTCGGTGGGGACAATAAGGTCAACTTTGACAACCTTGGAACCTTTCACAAGGAGCTCATATTCCTCAACAAGTCTCGTGTGAGTAACTAGAAGCTTTTCATTTTTACCCTCAACAGCATCTTTGTTCCCAAATGTAATTTGCAAGTCATCATTAGTTTCAACAAAGTCAATTTGATTGGAAGACATGGCTTCCTCAAGTGATGCTGTCATGGCACTTTCTTCATGTAGTTCGTGCTCATGGAGTTTGAGTCTCTATTTTGCCTCTATAAGAAGGTTTTCAACATTCTCAATTAAGTCATCGCGTTCGGCGAGTGACTTAAGAAGATCGCCAAAACGAGCACAAGCCTCACCATGAAGAGTTTTCATGAAAGTCATCAAGGATTCGTCATCATTATCCACACTACCATCACACTCATCCTACAACACGTCACATGAGACATTGGGAGTGTGGAACGTGTGTTTAGGAGATTTGGAATTTGTTTTTACCTCTTTAGCCATGAGGCGACAATGAGAGCCTTGTCTTCTTTCCTCTTGGTGAACTTGGAGAATTTCTTCTTCATGGTCACAAGCTTCACAGATTTCTCATCACGCCTCTCATACGGGAAATCATGCACAAAGTGTCTTGGGCTATCACAACTATAACACTTTCTCCTTCGAAAGGATTTTCCATTGAGATTCTTCCCCTTATTAGTCATGGTGCCCAAATATTTCTTGACCAAAAGATCCAAATCTTTCGCAAAGTTATTTGCCGCGCATGAGGTGTCATCTTCTTCCTCACAACTTTCTTCAACAACATCTTCCATTCATGATGGTTGCGCAACCACTTTATTGTCCTTCAATGCAAGGTTTGTGTTCCTAGTGTTGGAAATATGAACTAGAGTCAATAATATTTTATTATTATATTTCAATTTCCATAAATAAGAGTTTATATTTCATGTTATAACTGCTATGATTCTGGAATATGTGATTCAGTGGAAAACTCATATGCAGGTGTGAAATGATAAACAGTAAAGAATAAGTTCCTAGTCTCACCTCTAAGACTAGATCAAGTGTCGTTGGTGATCATGTTTTCCGGATATTAGGATGTTGTTAAGTGTAACGACAATCCTAAAACAACATTGAGAATATGACCGTTAGAAGAACGGTCATATTGAGTCGACCCAAACTTGTTTGTTATACTTAGAGATAATATCATCTTAAATCAATTGTTTATAACACGGAGTGTTAGCATGTGTTTTAGCTCCTTAGACCATGAGAGTATCATAGTCACTTCCTACCGTACGGTGGACTTTGGGGTTGATCAAACGTCGTCTATAACACGGTGATCCTAACGACTACTTACATGTTCATTGAAAAGTTTGACAAGAGACTAGATTGCTCAAAAGTGAGATTTGCTCCTATGGTGATGGAGAGATATTCTTAGGGCCCTCTCGGTGTGACGGCATCAATCATTGTCTGTCCAAA
Organism: Aegilops umbellulata; assembly: GCA_032464435.1. Taxonomy (NCBI): domain Eukaryota; kingdom Viridiplantae; phylum Streptophyta; class Magnoliopsida; order Poales; family Poaceae; genus Aegilops; species Aegilops umbellulata. The sequence goes on along the minus strand of CP136056.1, from coordinate 325,388,003 downwards.
CACAAAACCGGAACACTTTAATGAGAAAGAAGAACAAAACCGGTAACGAGAATGACGGTATAGTGAGCATGTGCATGACTCAGGAGCATACCGACACACCTCGGGTTTTGTAAAGTAACCAAAGTGTCGGTGTCAAAACGGCGGATCTCGGGTAGGGGGTCCCGAATTGTGCGTCTAGGCGGATGGTAACATGAGACAAGGGACACGATGTTTTTACCCAGGTTCGGGCCCTCTCGATGGAGGTAAAATCCTACTCCTGCTTGATTAATATTGATGATATGGGTAGTACAAGAGTAGATCTACCACGAGATCAAGGAGGCTAAACCCTAGAAGCTAGCCTATGGTATGATTGTTGTTATTGTTGTTGTGTCCTACGGACTAAAACCCTCCGGTTTATATAGACACCGGAGAGGGCTAGGGTTACGCAAAGTCGGTTACAATGGTAGGAGATCTACATATCCGTATCGCCAAGCTTGCCTTCCACGCTAAGGAAAGTCCCTTCCGGACACGGGACGAAGTCTTCAATCTTGTATCTTCATAGTTCAGGAGTCCGGCCGAAGGTATAGTCCGCCTATCCGAACACCCCCTAATCCATGACTCCCTCAGTAGCCCCTGAACCAGGCTTCAATGACGACGAGTCCGGCGCACAGATTGTCTTCGGCATTGCAAGGCGGGTTCCTCCTCCACGTACTTCATAGAAGATTCTGAACACAAGGATAGTATCCGGCTCTGCAAAATAAGTTTCCACATATTGCCATAGAGAGAATAATATTTACACAAATCTAATCTGCTGACGTATTACGTAGCGTGACATCACACCACGGCCAAGCCTTTACTCGAATCGTTTTATTGTCCCACCTCAGCGCGTTTAGCGAGGCGGTTTTCTTGGCACGTCTTGTCGAAGCAGAGATCGTGTCCCCTTATTCCGGGATTCTCATCAATACGGACGAGGGTAACCCAACCGGCCATTGATTACAGTGCTTGGGAGATAAGCGAGTTTTACCAGGCGGGTGGGGACGTGTAGTTTTCGTCCGCCCATATAAGGGGATAAGGATCCACGTGTTCACCTACGTCTTCTTCCTCCTTTGCCTATCCATTTCCGCGCACTCGAGCTCCAGCGCCCAAGTCCGCACTCCCCAACTCAACCTTCTCCAGCCATGTCCGGAGCAGGAGGCAAGTGGATGGTCTCCTCCATTACGGAGGGACACATCAAAAAACCGAGGAAGGCCGGATACTTGTCTAACGACATCGCGCACCGGCTTCCCGAAGAGGGGCAGCTCATCCCCATCCCTAGGCCCCATGAGAGGGTGGTGTTCCTCCCCCATTTCCTTCGCGAACTGGGCTTCCCTCTCCACCCATTTGTCCGGGGGCTCATGTTCTACTATGGCCTAGATTTCCACGATCTGGCCACGAACTTCGTCCTCAACATCTCGGCGTTTATCGTCGTGTGCGAGGCTTTCCTCTGCATCCGCCCCCATTTCGGCCTATGGCTCAAGACTTTCAATGTCAAGCCAAAGATGGTGCGCGGCAATCAGGCGGAGTGCGGAGGCGCCATGGTGGGCAAGATGCCCAACGTCCTATGGCTCGAGGGCTCCTTCGTGGAGACCCTGAAGGGGTGGCAGTCGGGGTGGTTCTACATCACCGAGCCGCGTGACCCTGAATGAGTCACAGCCCCCGACTTCTGATCCGGACCCCCTACGCGGCTCACCTCCTGGAAAGAGACGGGCCTGTCGTGGGGTAAAAAAGGAGAGCTGACCGGACTCCAAACATGTGTCCAAACCCTGGTGGACAAGAAGCTCAAACTTGTCAACGTAGTCCAGGTTATGCTCATCCGCCGGATCCTCCCGTGTCAAGAACGGGCCTTCAACCTGTGGGAGTTCGACCCGGCGCAGAACCGAACTCTGAGCAGGCTCTTCGACACGACGTACGAAGATGCATGGAAGGTGCTATTCAAGGGCGTCGAGGCTCCTGCATCCGCTACCGAGGATCGCGGATTCAGCACGCAGCGTCACGCTAGTGCGGTAAGCTGTTTTTTACCTTTTACAGGGTATTAGTTTTTCATAGTTTGACTCTATGCGGGATCTAAACTCCCTTACCTTTGACAGGATTGGCAGGAGACGTCTGGACAGATCAGTTGTCCGGCTCCTTTGCCCGAAGACCCAGCGGACGCCCGTTTGACAGGGCTGCTGGTTTCGGCACCCTACGTGGTGCCGGAGAAGAAGGCCAAGAAGAAGGCCATGGGGACTCGAAAGAGTTCCCGTCGTGTGGTGGTGTCTGATTCATCGTCCGACGACTCCGAGGCGCACTCCTCCTGTGAAGACGAGGAGGAGGAAGAAGAAGCCTCTCCCACTCCAGCGGGGGGAGGAAAGAAAAGGAAGGCCGCCCAAACTGGGGAGGCCGAAGGGTCCAAGAAGGGGAAAACCCTTCCTCCGGACTACTCCACCAACGCCGACGACGGCGAAGAGGAGTGGCCGCTCAGGGCCAAGCCCCTGGCGAAATCGTAAGTATCCGGATACTAGAGTGATTCATAGTATTCCTTGATTGCACAACTTTTCCTTATGTCGAATATGATTATGCAGTCCACCCAAAGACCGGCTCCACGTGTCGTCGAGTGGTTCCCTGGACTCGTCGGATGTGAATTCGCTTTCGACGGCTACCTCCCCCCGCCCTACGGACGACGCCGAGGTGGCGTCCCAACAGGTTCCAAGCCAGGAGGAGGTGGTCCTGGGGGCGCCGCAAGGCGACCTCCCGGACTCCAGGTGAAAAGGGGATAGAACCCCCAAGGGCTCCATGTCCGGCCTTGAGCCGGACACCGCGCCGTAATTTTCAACGGTTCCGGACTGCGGCAGGCGACCTCCTTCCAAGAGGAGCAAGCCTACTGAGCCGGTGGCCCCCGTCCAACCGGAGGTGCCGGAAAATCTGCTGGAGGTGCTTAACGGGGCCTCCATCAACGAGGAGCACCGTACTATGATGAGTACGGTGATCCAGAAGGTTCAGTCCGCTAAGAGCGGACCGACTGAAGCCTGTGTCAGCCTTCTAACAGGCTTTGAGGTAAGTAAAAGATATGTAAAAATATTACCGCATAGATAGTAGGCCCTGATGCTCTGTTTGGCGTTCAGAAAGAAAAGCCGAATAGAGGATCTAATAACGTTCGCAGGAGTCCAAAAAAAGTAAGTTAATATGCGTATGTAGGCTTCGCTGCTGGCGACCGCCGCACTGACTGCGGAGGTGGACGCGCTGAAGCAGAACCTCGAGCAGTCCGAGCAGGAGATCGGGCTTGCCAAGAAGCAGCTTGAGGATAAGGAAGGTAAGAAATACCTCATTTAAATATATAAAAGGTGCAATTGCAAAAAGTGACAGGATTAACGTGGCTATTGTAGGGGCCACAACGGAGGTGGCGAACCTTAAGCATGCGCTGTCCGAGGCCGAGAATAGGGCGGCCACGGAGCACACCGAGCGGGAGAAGTATGAGGCGCAGGTTGGCGAGGTGTGGCAAGAGCTCTAGGCTCTCATGAAAAAACATGAGAGTTTGGAGCTTGACTCAAAGACGCGAGAGTCCGAGCTCGCGGCGGCCATTGAGAATGCCAAGTCTACCAAGGCCGAAGCCCAGAAGGCCCTCCAGGAGGTTGAGGCGATGAAAAAGATAGCGGCGGGTAAGGCTTTCTTTATGCAAAGCAAGCATGTGAAAGTGAATTACTTGTTACTTACCCGAATCCGGAGCTCTCCAGGAGCGTTCGCAGATTTGCCCCGCAGCATGTCCGATGCCACCGCATTCTACCGAGCCGAGGAGGGCAGCTCGACAGAGAAGGTGTTCTGGTCTCAGTATGCTGTGGCCGGACTTCCTGTGCCCTTGAGCGACCAGCTGAAGCAACTGGTCGAGCTCCATAAGGTGGCCGAACAGGCCATGAAGGGCCTCATAGTTCGGCTGTGGCCTGGAGAGGCTCTGCCTGGGAGCTACTTCGGGCTAGTGAGGCGGCTAGTGGAGGCTTGTCCAAGGCTCGAAGTCATCAAGCGCTCCGTTTGCATCGAAGGTGCCCGTAGGGCGCTTGCCCGTGCTAAGGTGCACTTGGGCAAGCTGGATGCGGAGAAGCTTGTGAAGGACGGGCCGCCGCCGGGCAATGAGCATTGCCACCCCGAGATGTATTATGAGGGCGTCTTGAAGGGCGCTCGCCTTATGGCGGACGAATGCTCGAAAGATGTAATTTTTGAGTAAAACTTGTTTATTTTGTCCTGTGCGCTGAAAACTTGTTCATGTGCGCTAAGCAATGCTTTATGAATTTAAAATATTACCTTCTGTGCGGCCGTTTATCAAATTTGAGAGATGGTGAGTCGTCGGCTTGTGCCCCCATGCCACGAGTGCTGGGGTGTTTGGGATAAACTTGAGCGCTCTTTTTCCCATTCTTGGGTCCTTCGAGGGAGGCGCTCAACACAACGAATATGGCAATCGGACTATAATGCTTGAACACTCTCATTTAGCCATAGAATTCTATAATTTTAAATTTCGGCGAAGCCCCTAGTGTTCGGAAGACCGAGTTCGGGGCGCTATCCACGCCTAGGCCGGACAAAGCCGACTCCTCGCTCTAAGTGACATAAGTCTTTAGGGACTCGAAGACCTCTCGAACAGCCACGAGCTCTCGCCTCATCATGACGATCAGTTTTAGCTTTCTCTACTGAGGTGCTTAGCCCAACTCAACTGGGGCACAATCGCAGTAGTTCTCCTAGCGCTACCTTAGCCGATATAACAGAACGTAAGGTACCAAAACATAGGAGCCGGGCAAACCCAACTATTGACCCAAGACATGATTCGGAGCTGATGCATATAATGCTATAAGTTCGGGTTGCCGCACTTGTGAAAGTGTTCGGACTTCTCACACCGTGTTGTGGGGTACTTAAGCCCCTGGCGTATTAGCCAAACCAAAGTGTACGGGTGCAACATGTCATTAATGAACATATATTCTTAAAAAAGAGTAATATAATAATAGACAAAAGCTATGCATTGTTTATTTGAAAAAAGCTGCGATCAAAGCAGAACGATACAAATAGTGCGATAAGCAAAAGGTGGGACTATTTAACATGTCCTTTCCAGGGGCGGACTGCGGAATTATATGCGAAACAGGTATACTGCTCGTTATAGAGACCACCTGAGAGTTTCGCAGTGCGGTGTGGATTTCTGCTTCCCTGGTTCTTGCATCGTTTGTGCGGCAATTGTACTGCCGGTCAGGCCTTCCGAAGAAATGGAGTCCTGAAAGTAAGATAAAATTAAGAAATCGGCAGCCCCTTGTGCGGTTTAGGCCGTGTTTTGGGTGTGCCATGATGGTGCCCCTCCCCCTATGCCCATGGTATTTCCAGAGCGTAGTTATGTACGCGCAGCACTGATTTTGCAATTTCGCGAGGGCTGGGGTTGGGGCCGCATTGCTATGCCTGCTCGGAACGTGCCATGCGGTCTTGCTGTAGGTTACTCCGGGCGCGCTTGACGGTGTCTGGACGTTTAATGGCCGGACTGGGGAATTGCCTTGAGAGGCTGCTTTGTACTTCCGCCACGAGAGCCGCCGTATGCTCCTCCGTACGGAGAGAGCGTTCGGTGTTTCCATTGACCGTAATGACTCCTCGAGGGCCTGGCATCTTGAGCTTAAGGTATGCGTAATGCGGTACCGCACTGAACTTGGCAAATGCGGTTCGCCCAAGCAGTGCGTGATAGCCACTGCGGAACGGGACTATGTCGAAGATTAACTCCTCGCTTCGGAAATTATCCGGAGATCCGAAGACCACTTCAAGTGTGACTGAGCCTGTACAGTTGGCCTCTACACCTGGTATGACGCCTTTAAAGGTCGTTTTAGTGGGTTTAATCCTCGAGGGATTGATGCCCATTTTCCGCACTGTGTCCTGATAAAGCAGGTTCAGACTGCTGCCGCCGTCCATAAGGACTCCAGTGAGGTGAAATCCGTCAACAATTGGGTCTAGAACCAATGCGGCGAATCCGCCATGACGGATGCTAGTGGGGTGGTCCCTTCGATCAAAAGTGATCGGGCAGGAGGACCATGGGTTGAAGTTCGGGGCGATTGGCTCCATCGCGTATACGTCCCTTAACGCACGCTTCCGCTCCCTCTTGGGGATGTGGGTTGCGTATATCATGTTCACCATCTGCACTTGTGGGGGGAATCCCTTCTGTCCACTACTGTTCGGCGGCCGGGGCTCCTCCTCGTCGTCGCTATGTAGCCCCTGGTCTTTATTTTTGGCATTTAATTTGCCGGCCTGCTTGAACACCCAACAATCCCTGTTGGTGTGATTGACTGGCTTTTCGGGGGTGCTATGTATCTGGCACGAGCGGTCGAGTATTCGGTCCAAACTGGACAGGCCCGGACTATTTCTCTTGAATGGATTTTTCTGCTGACCGGGTTTAGAGCCTCTGAATCCGGCAATAACTGCCGTATCCTCAGCATTGTCGCTGTTAATGCGGCACTTGTGCTTGTTGCGACGCGACCTGGCACTGTTGTCCTTGGTATCCGAATTACCAGGGCTCTTGGTGATGTTATTGCTACGAGCCAGCCAGTTGTCTTCTCCCGCGCAAAAGCGGGTCATGAGTGTCGTGAGGGCTGCCATAGATTTCGGCTTTTCCTATCCAAGGTGCCGGGCAAGCCACTTGTCGCGGATATTATGCTTGAAGGCCGCTAGGGCCTCTGCTTCCGGACAGTCGACGATTTGATTTTTCTTGGTTAGGAACCGTGTCCAGAATTGCCTGGCCGATTCCTCTAGCTGCTGAATTATGTGGCTTAGGTCATCGGCGTCTGGTGGTCGCACATAAGTGCCCTGGAAATTGTCGAGGAATGCGGCTTCCAGGTCCTCCTAACAACCAATTGATTCTGCTAGCAAGTTGTTAAGCCAATGTCGAACTGGTACTTTAAGCTTGAGTGGGAGGTATTTGATGGCGTGTAGGTCATCACCGCGGGCCATGTGGATATGAAGGAGATAGTCCTCGATCCATACCGCGGGATCTGTTGTGCCATCGTATGATTCGATGTTCACGGGTTTGAAACCCTCGAGGATTTGATGATCCATTACTTCATCTGTGAAGCATAGTTGGTGTGCGGCACCTCTGTATTAAGCTATATCACGACGTAGCTCAAACGAGCTTTGTCTACTATGTTTGGCCCGGCCGGATTTACTGTATTCGGCATGATGATTACCGTCCCGTGCCGTGGGGCACCCACGCGATCCGTAGATCGACCTTGTTTGCTTTGCCTTGGCCTCCAATATATCTCACAGGTCTGGCGCATTTCCCCGTGCCTTGGTATTTTTAAAGCGGCGTTGGGGTGCGGCTTGAGTGGAGGGCCGAGAGGCCTCTCTGTCGCGGCCATGAGGTGGCCGGTCGGCCGCATCATGCGCTGGTGATGTGGGTGCTTCCTCCTCTAATCGGGGTAGCAACCTGCGCTTTGGGTAGCTTTTGGAGGGGTGTTCGAGTTCATACTCTTCGGCCGCAAGGACTTTCATCCATTTGTCGGCTATCAAGTCTTGATCAGCTCTAAGATGTAGCTGTTTTTTCTTAAGGCTGCTCGCCGTGGCCATAAGCCTGTGTTTGAAGCGCTCTTGTTCGACGGGATCCTCAGGCACGACAAATTCGTCGTCGTCGAGGCTTGCCTCGTCTTCGGAGGGAGACATGTAATTATCGTCCTCGACCTCTCTGTCTGTCGCTCTCTCATGACGGCTGGCTTCTCCATCCTCCTGTGCTGAGTTTTGCTGGAGGGGGTTTTCTTCGGCACTGTCCGGAGTGTTATTATCTCCCGTGCCGGAATCACCGTTTTTGCTTTGGCGGGATTTAGAGCGGCGCCGCTGACGCCGGTGCTTAGCCTGTTTCTTGGAGGGGTCATCCTCCGCTGTTCCATCGCCATCGCCTTCTTTTGGGGTGTCCACCATGTATATGTCATATGACGAGGTGGCTTTCCAGTGCCCTATAGGCGCTGGTTCGTGATCGTCTCCTGCATCGGAGTCCATACCGTCGATGTCTTCGGAGTCGTAGTCGAGCATGTCGGTTAAATCATCGACAGTGGCTACAAACTGGGTGGTGGGTGGGCTTTGAATTTCTTCATCATCCGCATCCCAACCTTGGTGACCGTAGTCCAGCCAGGGCTCTCCTAATAAAGAGAGAGACTTTAGTGAATTCAGAATATCGCCGAAGGGCGAGTGCTGAAAGATGTCTGCGGCGGTGAACTCCATAATCAACGCCCAATCGGATTCGATCGGCAGGAGCGCGGGGGGCTTGGAGTCCGGAGAGGAGTCCGGCACCTTGGAGTCACGGGCTTCGCAAGGGACAAAGCTGGTGTTCAGCTCGATCGCCGTAGAGATTTCAGCCTCCGAGGCGGCGTCCAACCACCCATCCTCGATCGACGCAATCGGCTCCGAACTAAGGTTCGGAGCTGATGCGGGCGCGGCCTCCAGGACACTGTTCGGCGGCAGAGCTAAATCATGCCCTTCGTGATAGTGCGGCGCGCTCGGCTGTGGCTCGAATCCATCGAAGATCAAGCCCCCGCAGATGTCAGCTGTGTAGTTCATACTTCCGAATTTGACCTGATGGCCAGGGGCGTAGCTTTCAATCTGCTCCAGATGGCCAAGCGAATTGGCCCGCAGTGCAAAGCCGCCGAATACGAAGATCTGTCCGGGAAAAAAAGTCTCACCCTGGACCCCATCGCTGCTGATGATCGGAGGAGCCATCGGACCTAAAAGTGACGACACAGAGGAACTCTCACTGAAAGCACCAATGTCGGTGTCAAAACCGGCGGATCTCGGGTAGGGGGTCCCGAACTGTGCGTCTAGGCGGATGGTAACAGGAGACAAGGGACACGATGTTTTTACCCAGGTTTGGTCCCTCTCGATGGAGGTAAAACCCTACTCCTGCTTGATTAATATTGATGATATGGGTAGTACAAGAGTAGATCTACCACAAGATCAAGGAGGCTAAACCCCAGAAGCTAGCCTATGGTATGATTGTTGTTCTTGTTGTTGTGTCCTACGGACTAAAACCCTCCGGTTTATATAGACACCAGAGAGGGCTAGGGTTACGCAGAGTCGGTTACAATGGTAGGAGATCTACATATCCGTATCGCCAAGCTTGCCTTCCACACCAAGGAAAGTCCCTTCCGGACACGGGACGAAGTCTTCAATCTTGTATCTTCATAGTTCAGGAGTCCAGCCAAAGGTATAGTCCGGCTATCCGAACACCCCCTAATCCAGGACTCCCTCACAAAGCAAAGGGAACATCACATCATAACCAAAGGTTCACTCGAATGTCATTTGGGTAATCATATGGATCGATATGGACATCCACGGTTCCGCTATCCATCATTAAACGAAGGGGTTTTGTTCATGTCTATGATTTACCGAACTTATGGGGTCACAAGCTTAAGGTAATCATGATCTACAGTGTGTTAGTAGGAAGAGAGTATCAAGGATTTATATGTGAAATTGTTTCATTAATACTCGAAATAGTTTCGAGAGGAACCGAAAGCGTCTCAGGGTCACTCAAAGGGTTTCAGAGATTATCAGGAAATACCAGGTATTACCGATAAATAATATATAGGTAAACATGTTTTGTTGTAGGGTGAAACCCTAGAGGGGATATTTTCACACTTGGAGGGGGGAAAGAGCAAGAACACGCAAGATGACAAGGGGGAAATCACTCTAACAAACCCAAATAACACATCCACTAGGGTAGCATACAAGAGATCCACAAGAATACATGAAAAATTCAAGGAAAATAGTACTAGGGTAAAAGTTCTTCCCACTAGGCGAGGTCTTGATATCCAAGAGGATCTTCTCCAAGAGGAGGGCTTGATCTCCAAGAGGAGGTCTAGCTCTCCTAGAGGAGGAAGAAGAGCAAAGCTCTCTCTTTGTGTTTCTAATACTTTGCTACCCTCTCTAATGATCTAGGGGAGGAGTTTATGTAGTCTAGGGACGAACTATGAGGGAGAGGGGGATACAAGGGTCAACAACCCAAAGTGCACGCAGGCACACTCGGAGGAGTCCGGGCACCCGTGGTAAAGGGGCCCGGGCACCCAAACCGGAAAAAGGCGCGCTCAGGTGAGGCCGGGCACCCGAGGCAGCAAGGGTTGCGTACCCGTACTGGGCAGGGGCCGGCTGGAGCTGGGCCGGGCACCTGGGGTTCGTGGCCAGGGCACCCGGGCGGGGCTGGAGCTGCTGGGGCGACCACCCAGGCGGCCTTAGCCAGCGCCAGGAAGGGGCCGAGCACCTGGGGCAATCCAGGTCGGGCACCCAGGGTGCTCAGGGGCTGTTGATGTCTACTACACAACCTTCTTATTGTAGACGTTATTGGGCCTCCAAGTGCAGAGGTTTGTAGGGCAGTAGCAAATTTCCCTCAAGTGGATGACCTAAGGTTTATGAATCCGTGGGAGGCGTAGGATGAAGATGGTCTCTCTCAAATAACCCTGCAACCAAATAACAAAGAGTCTCTTGTGTCCCCAACACACCCAATACAATGGTAAATTATATAGGTGCACTAGTTCGGCGAAGAGATGGTGATACAAGTGCAATATGGATGGTGTATATAGGTTTTTGAAATCTGAAAATATAAAAAACAGTAAGGTAACTAATGATAAAAGTGAGCGTAAACGGTATTGCAATGCTAGGAAACAAGGCCTAGGATTCATACTTTCACTAGTGCAAGTTCTCTCAACAATAATAACATAATTGGATCATATAACTATCCCTCAACATGCAACAAAGAGTCACTCCAAAGTCACTAATAGTGGAGAACAAACGAAGAGATTATGGTAGGGTACGAAACCACCTCAAAGTTATTCTTTCCAATCAATCCGTTGGGCTATTCCTATAAGTGTCACAAACAGCCCTAGATTTCGTACTAGAATAACACCTTAAGACACAAATCAACCGAAACCCTAATATCACCTAGATACTCCAATGTCACCTCAAGTATCCGTGGGTATGATTATACGATATGCATCACACAATCTCAGATTCATCTATTCAAACCAACACAAAGTACTTCAAAGAGTGCCCCAAAGTTTCTACCGGAGAGTCAAGACGAAAACGTGTGCCAACCTCTATGCATAAGTTCACAAGGTCACTGAACCTGCAAGTTGATCACCAAAACATACATCAAGTAGATCACGTGAATATCCCATTGTCACCATAGATAAGCACATGGAAGACATACATCAAGTGTTCTAAAATCCTTAAAGACTCAATCCGATAAGATAACTTCAAAGGGAAAACTCAATCCATTACAAGAGGGTAGAGGGGGAGAAACATCATAAGATCCAACTATAATAGAAAAGCTCGCGATACATCAAGATCGTGCCAAATCAAGAACACGAGAGAGAGAGAGAGAGATCAAACACATAGCTACTGGTACATACCCTCAGCCCCGAGGGTGAACTACTCCCTCCTCGTCATGGAGAGCGCCGGGATGATGAAGATGGACATCCGTGAGGGATCCCCCCTCTGCATGGTGCTGGAACAGGGTCCCGATTGGTTTTTGGTTATTACAGAGGCTTGCGGCGATGGAACTACCGATCTAGGTTATGTTCTGGAGGTTTCTGTATTTATAGGAATTTTTGGCGTAGGTCTCACGTCAGGGGGGGTCTCCGAGTCTTCCACGAGATAGGGGGACGCGCCCAGTGGGGTAGGGCGTGGCCCCACCCTCATGGATGGCTCGGGACTCTTCTGGCCCAACTCTTTAATCTGGGGATTTCTTTTGGTCCATAAAAAATCATCAAAAATTGGCACATCAATTGGACTCAGTTTGGTATTCCTTTTCTGTAAAACTAAAAAACAAGGAAAAAAAGAAACTGGCACTGGGCTCTAGGTTAATTGGTTAGTCCCAAAAATCATATAAAATAGCATATAAATGCATATAAAACATCCTAGATGGATAATATAATAGCATGGAAAAATAAAAAAATTATAGATACGTTTGAGACGTATCAAGCATCCCCAAGCTTAATTCCTGGTCGTCCTCGGGTAGGTAAACGATAAAATCAGATTTTTTGATGTGGAATGCTACCTAGCACATTTATCAATACAATTTTCTTTATTGTGGCATGAATGTTCAGATCCAAAAGATTCAAGACAAAAGTTTAATATTGACATAAAAATAATAATACTTCAAGCATACTAACCAAGCAATTATGTCTTCTCAAAATAACATAGCCAAAGAAGGCTCATCCCTACAAAATCATATAGTTTGGCCATGCTTCATTTTCTTCACACAAAATGCTCCCATCATGCACAACCCTGATGAAAAGCCAAGCAATTGTTTCATACTTTAGCATTCTCAAACTTTTTCAACTTTCACGCAGTATATGAGTGAGAGCCATGGAGATAGCACCGTAGGTGGAACAGAGTATGATGATGGAGGTTGTAAGGAGAAGACAAAAAGGGAGAAAGTCTCACATCAACGAGGCTATTCAACGGGCTTTGGAGACGCCCATCGATTGATGTTGATGCAAGGAGTAGGGATTGCCATGCAACGGATGCACTAGAGCTATAAATGTATGAAAGCTCAACAAAAGAAACTAAGTGGGTGTGCATCCAACTTGCTTGCTCATGAAGACCTAGGGCATTTTGAGGAAGCCCATCGTTGAAATATACAAGCCAAGTTCTATAGTGAAAATTCCCACTAGTATATGAAAGTGACAAAATAAGAGAGTCTCTATCATGAAGATCATGGTGCTACTTTGAAGCACAAGTGTGGAAAAAGGATAGTAACATTGCCCCTTCTCTCTTTTTATCTCATTTTTTATTTACTTTTTATTTTTTGTTTGGGCCTTCTCTTTTTATGGCCTCTTTTTTTCGTCCGGAGTCTCATCCCGACTTGTGGGGGAATCATAGTCTCCATCATCCTTTCCTCACTGGGACAATGCTCTAATAATGATGATCATCACACTTTTATTTACTTACAACTCAAGAATTACAACTCGATACGTAGAACAAAAATATGACTCTATGTGAATGCCTCCGGCAGTGTACCGGGATGTGCAATGAATCAACAGTGACATGTATGAAAAATTATGAACGGTGGCTTTGCCACAAATACAATGTCAACTACATGATCATGCAAGGCAATATGACAATGATAAAGTATGTCATATGAAAGTGCGTTATATCGACTAGAGGGGGGGGGGTGAATAGGCGACTTTTATGAAATTCTTCACTGAGGAATTTGCTAGTGAGGAAATTCCTTAGCGAAGAACTACTAGCAGCGGAATAAGCACTCAGATGAAAACAAAGCAGAACATAAGCATGGTCATCATGATGAAATGAAGACTAGCACAGAGTACAGAAAGCGTAAACACAGGATAACACAAGATGAAGACAAACAAACTGAAGAAATTGAACTGAGGAAATTGAGAAAGTCTTCAGTCAAAGTCTTCAAACACAGATATGATAAACAAGCAGCACAATACTGAGGAAATGAAAGAGTTGAGGAAATGGAACCAGTAAGCTTGGTGAAGACAATGATTTGGTAGACCAGTTCCAACTGATGTCTCAGTTGTACATCTGGTTGGAGCGGCTGAGTATTTAAACTCGAGGACACACAGTCCCGTACACCCAGTCTTGAGCACGCAACTCGGGACACCCAGTCCTCACCGTATTCTCCTTGAACTAAGGACACACAATCCTCGTCCAATCACTCATGGTAAGTCTTCAGGTGACTTCCGAACCTTGACAATCTCGGTCACTCGGCGATCCACAATTCCTCTTGGATGCTCTAAACCATGACGCCTAACCGTCTGGAAGAAGCACAATCTTCAAAGGTAACAAGCATCGGATCCATACAGGATCAATCTCTTCAGTGATGCTCAATCACTTTGGGTTCGTAGGTGTTTGGGTTTGGGTTTTGGATTTTCCTCACTTGATGATTTTCGCTCAAAGTCCTCGGAGGATGGGTTGCTCTCAAATGACAAGTGTCAGTTTCTCTCGGAGGAGCCAACCAACTAGTGGTTGTAGGGGGCGGCTATTTATAGCCTAGGGAGCAGCCCGACATGATAAGACATAAATGCCCTTCAATGATATGACCGTTGGATGGATAAGATAATTTGGGACAGCTGGCGCGTAGAACAGCAACGGTCGGAAATTTGAGGTACAAATTCCTCAGGGCTATCATGTTCCTCACTGTGTAGGCAATCCGCACTGGCGAATTCCTAACTCCTCAGTCAGAACAAAGTCCTCAGTGACCAGAAGAACTGCGTCTCTGTCACTGAAGTAATTGACTGAACTGTCTGAGATTTCCAATGGCTTCACTCGAAGGGATTGGTAGGTGTAGGGTTTGAGTTGAGCATCAAATGGAAATTCTTCAGTAGGAATGGCATCTTCGGTAGCCTTGTGCTTGATAGAATCCTCGGGTGCTGGTTCATCTAACACAGAAGGTAGGTGCACTCTTTGCGAGCCATTAGTTTCAAAAAACCGCACATGTACAGTTTCAACAATCTTGTGAAGAACATTGTTGAAGACTCTGTAGGTGTGCGAGTCCTTTCCGTAACCAAGCATAAACCCTTCATGTGCTTTCGGTGCAAATTTAGAGTTGTGATGAGGATCTCTAATCCAGCATTTAGCACCGAAGACTTTGAAATAACTCACATTGGGTTTCTTGTCAGTGAGGAGTTCATAGGCAGTCTTCTTGAAGAATTTGTGAAGATATACTCTGTTGATGATGTGGCACGCAGTATCAATTGCATCAACCCAGAAACGACGAGGGGTTTTGTACTCATCGAGCATAGTGCGAGCCATCTCAGCAAGAGTCCTGTTCTTGCGCTCCACGACGTCATTCTGTTGAGGAGTATAAGGAGCAGATAACTCATGAGTAATACCAAGTTCATCAAGATAGTCATCGAGACTCGAATTCTTGAACTCAGTGCGATTGTCACTTCTGATGTGCTTGATCTTCACACCAAAGTTGGTTGAATCCCTCGAGGAAAATCGTTTGAAGACTTCCTGCACTTCATGTTTGTAAGAGACAAGGTGTACCCATGTTTAACGAGAGTAATCATCAACAATAACAAAGCCATATTGAGATGCTTCATTTGACACAGAAGAATAATGATTAGGACCAAAGAGATCCATGTGAAGCAATTCAGATGGACGAGTGGTGGTCATGATAGTCTTTGCTGGATGCTTGGCCTTCGTCATCTTTCCAGCTTCACAGGCACCGCATAAGTGATCCTTGAGGAATTTGACATTCTCAATGCCAATGACATGTTTCTTCTTTGCAAGTGTGTGCAAATTCCTCATGCATGCATCACCAAGTCGTCGATGCCATAGCCATCCTTCGGAAGATTTTGCAAGTAGGCACACGGCTGGTTGTGAATCTGCAGAGAAATCAACAATATACAAGTCTCCTCTCCTAAAGCCTTTGAAGACTTTGGAATTGTCAGCTTCCATAATCACAACACAACGATACTTGCGAAAGACAACAACCATGTCAAGATCACAAAGCATTGAGACAGACATAAGGTTGTATCCTAAGGACTCAACAAGCATGACTTTGTCCATGTGTCGATCCTTTGTGATAGCAACCTTACCTAGACCCAATACCTGACTTCTGCTTTTGTCAGCAAAGATGATATGCTTCAGATGTGATGATGATAAGGGAGCATCCATCAATAGGTTCTTGTCACCAGTCATGTGATTTGTACATCCACTATCGAGGACCCACTCAGTGGCTTTGGGTTGTTCATCCTATAGATGAATTAGTGTAACTTACGAACCTCATATACTTCAACAGTGAAGAATATGATATCACAATTCATCAGATCAATCTCATCAAGTAGTAAGACAAATAAAGCAGTAGGAGGACGTGTGAAATGAAAGTTCATTTCTTTATGATTAGCCTGCGTCCTTTCAGGCAGTTTGTCAGGTCCCCAGCAAATTCTTCAGACGTTATAGTACGTCTGGAGACCTAACCCTGCAGAAGAGATTAGTTCTTTTTCTTTACCACCCACATCTGAAGGGGTGGCAAAGAGTTCATCACTCTGCGAGCTCCATATGAGAATGGTGGCATAGAGGCAAAACCATTTCGTTTCACATAAGAGTGGTTTGGGTAAGCATATGAATAAGTAGAGAAATTCTTCGAGGACTTATGAACATAATAATTTGAAGAATAATGCTCATATTCATAGCCCTTGGCTCTTCCCTACGAAACAGAGTTGTTAGCACGATGATGTTCATATAAGGACTTTGATCCTTTTGAGGAATTCGATCCACGTGAGGAATTTGGTCCGTATGAGGACTTGGATCCATATGAAGAATTTGTTCCATATGAAGAATTTGATCTGGGGTTCCTATTCTTCACAGGTGGTGTCATGAGGACATTCACCTGAAGACTTTCAAGGCACCTTTTGGGAACCCAGATTTTCTTCATAGGGGAACCATTCCTGCAGTTAGTGCCAACATATCTAGCAAATACTTCACCATTCTGATTTTTGAACAGTTTATAGTTGGAGTCAAATGACTCATCAGAAGAATGAGAAGATTCACATGTATAGCCAGATAAATTAGATGGATCAACTGGAGGTCCCTTTGCAGCAACCCATGAGGTTTTGGGGTACTGCTCATGCTTCCAATATGTACCATCGGCATTGAGTTTCCTCTCAAAGGCAATACCCTCTTTCCTAGGGTTTCTGTTGAGGATCTGCTTTTTAAGCACATCACAAAGGGTCTGATGCCCTTTGAGGCTTTTGTACATGCCTGTCAGGTACAATTCCTTCAGCCCTGCATCGTCAGTGATACTAGCAATGTCCTCAGATGAGGAATTAGTGATAGCAGAGGCAGGTGAGGAATTTGTAACATTAGAAGCATTTGAACATTCAGGTGAGGAATTAGCAGATTCTCGTTCAATGCATTTCAAACATTGGGGAATAAATTCTTCCTGAGCAGCGCAGATTTGTTGAGAAAGTAATGAATCGCGCTCCTTCTGAAGATCTTCATAACTCACTCTTAGCTTCTCAAGATCTTGCTTCTTTTGAAAATATTCATAAGAAAGCTTCTCATGATCAGATAAGAGAGTGTTATGATGATCTTGAAGGGAGTCATACTTAGAATGAAGTCTCTAAAGACTTTCAGCTAAAGCTTTTGACTGATCCATTTCTTCACCCAACATATCATCGCTCTTACTAAGCATGTTGTGAGCCTTTTCCAAGGCCTTTTGTTGTTTAGTGGCAATGCGAACAAGCTTGGTATAACTAGGTCCAAAATCATCATCAGATTCATCATCACTAGACTCGGATGAGGAACATTCGGTTACCTTGGCACCGTTTGCCATGAGGCATGGTGCAGAAGATGATGATTCTGGTTCGGAAGTCATCGTTTTGAGAGATTCCTTGAAATCTTCAAACCAGGGATCATGACAAGTACGATGACCCTCATAGACATCAGAGATTCGGTCCCAGATAAGCTTCGCATTGCAAAGATGCATGACGCGTCTGAATTCATCTCTGGAAAGGCAGGAACAGATGATATCCTTTGCCATGATGTCAAGTCGAGTGTACTTGCGAATATCGTCAGCGTCCGCCATCTTGCATAGATCCGTAAGACCAATCTCAGTGACGGTCCACAGTTCGCTGCTCATCGCCATGAGGCGCTTCTTCATCATGGCCTTCCACTTGGGATACTCATGACCGTCGACATAACTAGAACTCCAGGCGGTTAAACCAAAATCACACAGAACAAGGGAGTACCTTGCTCTGATACCAATTGAAAATGCGTTATATCGACTAGAGGGGGGTGAATAGGCGATTTTTATGAAATTCTTCACTAAGGAATTTGCTAGTGAGGAAATTCCTTAGCGAAGAACTACTAGCAGCGGAAAAAGTACTCAGATGAAAACAAAGCAGAACACAAGCATGGTCATCATGATGAAATGAAGACTAGCACAGAGTACAGAAAGTGTAAACACAGGATAACACAAGATGAAGACAAGCAGACTCAAGAAATTGAACTGAGGAAATTGAGAAAGTCTTCAGTCAAAGTCTTCAAACACAGATACGATAAACAAGCAGCACAATACTAAGGAAATGAAAGAGTTGAGGAAATGGAACCAATAAGCTTGGTGAAGACAATGATTTGGTAGACCAGTTCCAACTGCTGTCTCAGTTGTACATCTGGTTGGAGCGGCTGAGTATTTAAACTCGAGGACACACAGTCCCGGACACCCAGTCCTGAGCACGCAGCTCGGGACACCCAGTCCTCACCGTATTCTCCTTGAACTAAGGACACACAGTCCTCGTCCAATCACTAGTGGTAAGTCTTCAGGTGACTTCAGAACCTTGACAAACTCGGTCACTCAGCGATCCACAATTCCTCTTGGATGCTCTAGACCATGACGCCTAACCGCCTGGAAGAAGCACAGTCTTCAAAGGTAACAAGCGTCGGATCCACACAGGATCAATCTCTTCAGTGATGCTCAATCACTTTGGGTTTGTAGGTGTTTGGGTTTGGGTTTGGGATTTTCCTCACTTGATGATTTTCACTCAAAGTCCTCGGAGGATGGGTTGCTCTCAAATGACAAGTGTCAGTTTCTCTCGGAGGAGCCAACCAACTAGTGGTTGTAGGGGGCGGCTATTTATAGCATAGGGAGCAGCCCGACATGATAAGACATAAATGCCCTTCAATGATATGACCGTTGGATGGATAAGATATTTTGGGACAGCTGGCGCGTAGCACAACAACGGTCGGAAATTTGAGGTACAAATTCCTCAGGGCTATCATGTTCCTCACTGTGTAGGCAATCCGCACTGGCGAATTCCTAACTCCTCAGTCAGAACAAAGTCCTCAGTGACCAGAAGAACTGCTTCTCTGTCACTGAAGAAATTGACTGAACTGTCTGAGATTTCCAATGGCTTCATTCGAAGGGATTGGTAGGTGTAGGATTTGAGTTGAGCATCAAATGGAAATTTTTCCTTGGTATTTCCTCGACCCCCTTTAATAGTACGGTGTTTCCTATGACTCAAGAAAGAGAAAATGAAACTACGAAAACAAAAGTCTTCACGCTTCATGTTCCTCGAATAAATACCAAGTCTTCAAGGTCACACCAATTTCTTCACTTTCAAAGTCTTCAGAAAGTCTTCGGTGTATCAAAGTCTTCAGTCGAAAAACTTCATTTTTAGGGGTCGACTTTCTCTGTAAATATCAAACTCCTCATAGACTTATAGACCTGTGTACACTCATAAACACATTAGATCCTTAACCTATAAGTCTTCAATAGACCAAAATCACTCAGGGGCACTAGATGCACTTACAATCTCCCCCTTTTTGGTGATTGATGACAATATAGGTTAAGTTTTCAACGGGGATAGACATATGAAGTGTAAATGCTGATACTAAGGAATTTGATTGCAAGATATAGAAGAACTCCCCCTGAAGTTGTGCATAGTGAGGAATTTGCTTTTGAAGCAATGCACACCTCAAGAGATGAATCATGGAGATCTCCGCCTATATCTTGTAATTCATACACGCATTTGACATATAATATGAAGAATTTGAAATGCATGATGAAATATGGTGACTGATGTAATTCAGCATGCGTGCAATAACATTAACGAGGAATATGCATGCAGAATAACGTAGCAGAAGTATCAGACCACCATTGGGTTTAAGTTTACAACTCGATCCAATAAAAGTTTCGGAAGAACGAGAGTTGTAACTTAGCAAAAAAATGCCCTTTATAATAGAGCCGCTTGAAGACTAACTCATATTTCTCCCCCTTTGTCATCGAATGACCAAAAGGATCAAAACTGAGGACTAACGCCCCTGAAGATAATCAAGTTGATGAAGGAGCGCCAGCGTTGTCGGGGTTGGTTGTTGAAGTAGGGCTTGTCGCAGTGTCGTCCAAGTCTTCATGTTCATCACTGTCGCGCGATGAAGAATAGGATCTGGCCACCAAAGAAGGAACTTTGACCTTCTTGAGTTTCTTCGGAGGAGGTGCAGACCAGTCAAACTCTTCTTTGAGACCCATTTTCTTCAGATCTTCAGCTGTAGACTTGAGACAGAACAACCCAGGTGCGGTTGAGGGTTTCATGGAGGTAGTAGTGGTTTTTCTTCACTGCATTATGTGTTGCAGTGATATTGTGAAGAATTGAGCCAAACTAACGCTTGACCCATTTGTGATTGCGATCAACCTTCTGATGAAGACTGAGGAGTAACTCACGATCAGTCATCACCCTGGGTGCTGTGGCTTGAGGATTTTGCTTGGCGGTGTTGGCGGCAGAGTCATGTGTGGCAGAGTCATCATTGGTGGAATAGGATGCAGCATTGCGAAATTGACCATCCAATGGACGAATGCCTTCATCTATCACAGCAGTTGCTCCTCAAGCCACAACTTCAGCTCATAAGGCTTCAGCTCAAACGGTGACATTGCAATATTTGCCAGAGTCCTCATGAAGAAATCATGGAAGTTGACGGGAACACCATGACAGAGGTTGAACAGCATATTCTTCATGATGCCAATGACTTCTTCATCATTCGAGTCGTGGCCTTTGATAGGACTCATTGTCTTCGACAGAATGCGATAGACAGTCCGAGGCACATATAACAATTCCTTGATGAGGAAATTGGTTCTAGAGGCCTGCCCTGGCTTCAAAGGCTTCATCAATACTTGCATGTAATGATTTGAAAGCTCAGGTTCATTGTAAACACAACGTGCATCTTCAAGGGGAGAACTTAGAGGAAGGGCACGAAGCAATTCAGACGCTGGTGCCTTGTAGTGAGTGTTCTCTGTCATCCAGTCCAGAACCCATGAATTCACGTCTTCAGAATCGCCTGTGATGTGCAGCGTTGCGTAGAATTGAAGAATGAGTTCTTCATTCCAATCACAGATGTCAGTGCAGAAATTCAGTAGCCCAGCATCGTGAAGAACACTGAGAACTGGCTCGAAGCACGGCAGAGACTCCATGTCTACGTGAGGAATGTGCATATGATCGAAGACTTTGTCTTTGTTGAACAACACTGAGGAATAGAAGTTTGCTTGGCTAGCAGTCCAGAAACGCCTCTTCCTTATGCGAGCAGAGTCATAGGGATTGTAGTCAGTGAAGAATACATGCTCACCGAAGAAATCATCAGCCTTGAACTTTTGTTTCCTTGAGAATGGATCCTTTGGCTTTGGCAGAGGAGTGTCAGTGAGTTGCGTCACGACCTCAGGAATCACGAGCTCAGGTTCTTCAGGCTGAGGAATTGCTGGTTCCTCCTTAGGTGCAGTCACATTTTCAGCAGCAGCAGTTTCTTCAGCACTAGTGGCTGGAATTTCTTCCTGCACAGATGCAGTGGGATGAGTTTCTTCAGAGCCCATCGGAACAGTTGGTGCAGGGGAGTGAGGAATTTGCTGCAGTGGAGTGAAGAGTGGAGAGTTGGGATGCTGACTTTCCCAAAAATCATCATTCATTACTGGCATTGTGCTGCCAATATCCATGTCTTCATCTCCCAATTCTTCAACACCAGCCTCTTCAGCAGTAAACTGAGGCATTGGTGATGAGACCACTGGGATTGAAGGGATTGCATCCACTTCAATTTCTTCATCAATCTGCTCTGACGAAGCAGCAGATTGAGTTTCTTCATCAGATCCACTTGGGATCTCATATTCTTCATCAAAAGGAACGAGGTCCTTTGATGGCATGGTAGAAATTGGAACAACATCAATGGGATTTTCAAACGAGCTGGTCATAGGCTTCATCTTCTTTGGAGCTGAAGATTCTGAAGCACTTGATGCTTTCCTTTTCTTCACTACAGCTCGCTCTGCAGCCTTGGTCTTCTTCACATCTGATGCAGATGGAAGGATAGGAGTTGGGGTAGGCGCAGGTGGAGCTAAGGAATCTGGTTGAATTTCCTCAGGCGCAACTGATGCAGTTGCCCTGACTTCTTCAGTTTCTTCAGGCGCACCACTAGTGGATGCCCTGGCAGTTTCTTCGGCGGCTGGGATGGAGTCATCAGCCCTGGAACTAGCATTTTCTTCAGTAGCCTGAAAGTCATCAGCGGTGTTGGCGTGTTCTTCAGTGGGCTGTGCTGAAGGTTCAGCTTGAGGAATTTCTTGTTGCGAAGGGGCTGCAACATTTGTGAATTTCTCAGTCAGTTTCACAAACCTGACTTTGGCTCCTTTCCAATCAGCATAGTATGCATCAAATTCATCGCTGAGGGTTTTGATGTCAGCCTGCATCTTGATGGGTTCTTCAGGTTTCATCTTGACAACATTTTTCCTCAGCAGTTTCTCTTTTTTGTACTGCGATTTCTTGATCTGCCTGGCCCTATCATACTTCCATTTCTCTTCTTGAATGAAAACAGTCAAGACGTGACTTTGACCAGGAGTGAGGTTCATCTCTGGCACAGGCGTATTGGGATCTTTGTGCCATAGATCAATGAAATCCAGGATCAACCTTGGATCAATAAGCATCGGTACATCGCTTCCTTTGGCACTAGCGGCCTTTGCTTGCCTATCTCTGATGATTTCGGCAAGTTCTTCTTCATCAGCCTCATCATCGTCAGACGGTAGATTGAAGACTACCTGCTTCTTCTTAGGACTTGGGCGAGGACCTTGTCCAGCAGTAGTCTTTTTCTTCAGTAGAGAGGGTCCAGCTGAGGAACTTGGTGCAGCTGAGGAACTTGCTGAGACACCGGAGGCAATAGAGATGCCTGTAGTCCTTTGACACGTGGCAAGATGCACACGTGCTGAGGACTTTGTCGGAACAGCTGAGGACTTTGGAGGAGGCGCTGAGGATTTCGGATGAGCAGGGGCTTCTTGAGGAATTTTCCTTGAAGATATTGAAGTGCCTGGTCGTGAGGGCGCAGGTGAGGAACTTGGCCGTGAGGGCACTGTTGGTGAAGCACTTGGCTTTCGAGCGGGCTTCTTTGCCATTGATTTCCTCGGCTTGACAGAGGCCTCAGTGGCAGCAGCAGTAGCAGAATCTTCATTGAATTTCCTCACTGCTTCTCTGGCTTGCTTGGCCAACTTGGCTTGGCGCTTTGCCCATTCCTCAGGAAAATCCTCATCGCGTTTGATGCTAGTGGGACCAGCCACTTGGCCAGGTGCCAATGGGGCTCTTGGGCATGGAGGACTCAGTGCGAATTTCTTCATATACTTTGGGGTTACATATCTGTATTCCCTCCATTCGCGTGCCCATCTCCGTTCAATCTTCTGAATGCGCACCTTGCGCTGATTTTTATCTTCCTCAGGAGGTGTGCAGTACCCACCATAGATGTCCTCAGGGATTTCAAAGGCAGTCATGACCTCAGGCTTCTGTGGCCTTTTACCGTCAGCCATTTTCTTCAGTTGAGGAATTTGAACAATCGAATTCTGTGAAGAAGTGTGCAACTTTTCTTCAAGGAACGCTGCAAATGAGTTAAGTTGATGAGAACCTAGTGATTCAGCAGCGGACATGTGTACCTGTGAACAGAGTATAGTTGCGAGGAATTTGGAGAGGTCATATGCGTTCTCAGAGGTTTTTTTTAAAAGGAACAGGTTTGAGGAATTTGACCAGATGCGTCTTGAAGAATTTCACTAAGCGCGCTTTATCTTAGGTTCCAGAGTTGTATAGACCGAAGATCCACACAATTGAGGAATCTTGAAGAAAATGATGCTTAGGAAAATGAATCAAGAACAGATGATATGTGAGGTGTTTAGTGTGTGAAGATTTGAAGAATAGAACACCTTTGAAGATTTTGTAGAGAAACTTCGAATCAAAGAGGGTAGTAAAAGTAACTTTTAATTGCCCTGAATGAAGAACACGACGAACAGAGAGGTGAAATAGTGAAGTTCGTCGGTGTAGATCTTCCATGCCCTAACTTGGCGGAGGAAGACGTCTACGGCGGCGGCGGAGGTGAAGATTTCCGTGGTCGGCGCGAGTACGACGGCGACGAGGTCGAGGCAGTGAAGCTCTTACTCACCGGCGACGATGGAGTAGCGGCGGCGCTAGGGTTTGAGAAGCTCGAGTGCGAGAGAGAGATCGAGCGGAGTAAAAGAAGTGAGGAAGGGTGAGGGGGTATTTATAGTAGCAGTGAAAAACTGTTCGCCCGAAGATTTGGGACGAACGTGCCCCTGACCCTTCTCCTTTGCACGACATGTGTCACCCACGCACAGTGTAGTGGACATCATGTAAGATCCTGGGTGAGTAGAATAATGCATCGTGGGATGCGGAACGGTTTGAGCGGCAAAACCGAAAATTTGGATAATATTAGTTTTAAACTTCCGTTTGCAATTTCTTCAGCTGACAAGGACACAGTGAAGATTTTGAACGAGTTTCAAATAGAACACACATGAAGAATTTGTGAATAGATTGGATTGAGTATAGCGTAGAGGGGAAAGGGTCCGATCACATTCACTTAGCAGAAAAACACCAACTTGAAGTAATAGCCATAAGTGAATGTTGTAGAGTACATAAACTCATATATATATATATATATATATATATATATATATATATATATATATATATATATATATATATATATAGCCAATGAAGAAAAACGACGGAAACAGTGAAGATTTTGAAAAGTTGAAGAATTTGAACAACTGAGGAATTTCAAAAGTTGAGGAAAAACTCAAATTGAAGATTTTCAACTTTTGTGGTGGCGTGACCCACCGTATAAGAATGCTGATTTCAGACACCGCGTACAATTGTCGTAGGGTTCTGAGAATCAAATTCTTCATTAATTTCTTCACACTTAGAGTGTTATTCTTCATTGATTGAAGAAAAACGTTTCTTCATGTATTGCACATCTAAGTCATCAATTTTGCATAAGTGTTAGGATGAGTGCCTTTTCAAAGTACATTCGAAGATTCTAAGATATTTAGCTCACACCCCAACTTGCTAAATCTCTTCTCATGCAAGGGCTTAGTGAAGATAGCGGCTAGCTGTTCTTCAGTCTTCACATGCTCAATAGAAATGTCGCCCTTCAACACATGATCGCGAAGAAAATGATGACGAATTTGAATGTGCTTTGTCTTCGAGTGCTGAACTGGGTTGTGAGCAATCTTGATGGCACTCTCATTGTCACAGAGGTGAGGCACATTCTTCACATTGATGCCATAGTCCTTGAGTGTTTGCTTCATCCATAGCAGTTGAGCACAGCAAGAACCAGCAACAATGTACTCAGCTTTAGCAGTAGACAGTGATACGCAGTTCTGTTTCTTCGAGGACCAACAGACCAAAGATCGTCCGAGGAAATGACATGTACCAGATGTTGACTTGCGGTCCACGCGATCACCAGCATAGTCTGAGTCAGAATATCCAATGAGATCAAAATCCGAGCCCTTGGGATACCATAATCCTAGTGTTGGTGTGTGAGCTAGATATCGAAGAATATGCTTCACAGCCTTATGGTGTGATTCCTTCGGTGCAGCTTGAAATCGGGCACACATGCAGACACTAAGCATTATATTTCGCCTAGATGCACATAAGTACAATAAAGAACCAATCATGGAGCGGTATACCTTATGATCGAAGTTAATACCATTTCCATCAGTGCATAGTTGACCATTTGTGGGCATAGGAATTTTGATGCCTTCGCAATCTTGCATGCCGAATTTCTTCAGGACATCCTTGAGGTATTTCTCCTGAGACATGAATATGCCATTGCGCTGTTGACGAATTTGAAGACCTAAGAAGAATTTCAACTCTCCCATCATAGACATTTGATATTCTTCACTCATCATATAGGCAAATTTATCACTATAGCGTTGGTCAGTACAGCCAAAGATAATATCATCAACATATATTTGGCACACAAACAGTTCACCATCATAAGACTTAGTAAAGAGAGTAGGATCGAGTGAACCGGGTGTGAAGCCTTTCTTCATGAAGAATTCCTTCAAAGTATCATACCACGCCCGTGGGGCTTGCTTGAGGCCATAGAGGGCCTTATTGAGTTTGAAGACTTTGTCAGGATTCTTTGGATCTTCAAAACATGGGGGTTGAGCAAGATATACTTCTTCCTCAAGCTTACCATTGAGGAATGCACTTTTCATATCCATTTGATATAAGATGATATCATGATGGTTAGCATAAGCAAGTAATATGCGAATAGCCTCAAGTCTAGCAACAGGTGCAAAAGTTTCATCGAAATCAACTCCTTCAACCTGTGTGTAGCCTTGAGCTACTAGACGTGCCTTATTCCTCACCACAACACCATTTTCATCTTGCTTGTTGTAGTAGATCCACTTTGTGCCAATGATATTATGCTTGCGAGGATCTGGACGATTGACCAGTTCCCAGACGTTGTTGAGCTTGAACTGATGTAATTCTTCTTGCATGGCCTGAATCCACTCAGGCTCCAGAAATGCTTCATCTACCTTAGTGGGCTCTGTGATAGAGACAAAAGCAAAGTGCCCACAAAAGTTAGATAGATGTGAAGCTTTTGAGCGTGTGAGAGGACCTGGTGCTCTAATGTCATCGATGATCTTCTCCACTTGCACTTCTTTGGCAACGCGAGGATGAGCTGGTTGTCGTTGAGAAATTTGATCAGCATTTTCTTCAGTATCAATTTCCTCAACATTTTCTTCAGGTGCATCAGCTCGACGTTCTTCACGTTCTGGAATGAATTCCTCAGCAGATTCTTCAGTAGGAATGGCATCTTCGGTAGCCTTGTGCTTGATAGAATCCTCGGGTGCTGGTTCATCTAACACAGAAGGTAGGTGCACTCTTTGCGAGCCATTAGTTTCAAAAAACCGCACATGTACAGTTTCAACAATCTTGTGAAGAACATTGTTGAAGACTCTGTAGGTGTGCGAGTCCTTTCCGTAACCAAGCATAAACCCTTCATGTGCTTTCGGTGCAAATTTAGAGTTGTGATGAGGATCTCTAATCCAGCATTTAGCACCGAAGACTTTGAAATAACTCACATTGGGTTTCTTGTCAGTGAGGAGTTCATAGGCAGTCTTCTTGAAGAATTTGTGAAGATATACTCTGTTGATGATGTGGCACGCAGTATCAATTGCATCAACCCAGAAACGACGAGGGGTTTTGTACTCATCGAGCATAGTGCGAGCCATCTCAGCAAGAGTCCTGTTCTTGCGCTCCACGACGTCATTCTGTTGAGGAGTATAAGGAGCAGATAACTCATGAGTAATACCAAGTTCATCAAGATAGTCATCGAGACTCGAATTCTTGAACTCAGTGCGATTGTCACTTCTGATGTGCTTGATCTTCACACCAAAGTTGGTTGAATCCCTCGAGGAAAATCGTTTGAAGACTTCCTGCACTTCATGTTTGTAAGAGACAAGGTGTACCCATGTTTAACGAGAGTAATCATCAACAATAACAAAGCCATATTGAGATGCTTCATTTGACACAGAAGAATAATGATTAGGACCAAAGAGATCCATGTGAAGCAATTCAGATGGACGAGTGGTGGTCATGATAGTCTTTGCTGGATGCTTGGCCTTCGTCATCTTTCCAGCTTCACAGGCACCGCATAAGTGATCCTTGAGGAATTTGACATTCTCAATGCCAATGACATGTTTCTTCTTTGCAAGTGTGTGCAAATTCCTCATGCATGCATCACCAAGTCGTCGATGCCATAGCCATCCTTCGGAAGATTTTGCAAGTAGGCACACGGCTGGTTGTGAATCTGCAGAGAAATCAACAATATACAAGTCTCCTCTCCTAAAGCCTTTGAAGACTTTGGAATTGTCAGCTTCCATAATCACAACACAACGATACTTGCGAAAGACAACAACCATGTCAAGATCACAAAGCATTGAGACAGACATAAGGTTGTATCCTAAGGACTCAACAAGCATGACTTTGTCCATGTGTCGATCCTTTGTGATAGCAACCTTACCTAGACCCAATACCTGACTTCTGCTTTTGTCAGCAAAGATGATATGCTTCAGATGTGATGATGATAAGGGAGCATCCATCAATAGGTTCTTGTCACCAGTCATGTGATTTGTACATCCACTATCGAGGACCCACTCAGTGGCTTTGGGTTGTTCATCCTATAGATGAATTAGTGTAACTTACGAACCTCATATACTTCAACAGTGAAGAATATGATATCACAATTCATCAGATCAATCTCATCAAGTAGTAAGACAAATAAAGCAGTAGGAGGACGTGTGAAATGAAAGTTCATTTCTTTATGATTAGCCTGCGTCCTTTCAGGCAGTTTGTCAGGTCCCCAGCAAATTCTTCAGACGTTATAGTACGTCTGGAGACCTAACCCTGCAGAAGAGATTAGTTCTTTTTCTTTACCACCCACATCTGAAGGGGTGGCAAAGAGTTCATCACTCTGCGAGCTCCATATGAGAATGGTGGCATAGAGGCAAAACCATTTCGTTTCACATAAGAGTGGTTTGGGTAAGCATATGAATAAGTAGAGAAATTCTTCGAGGACTTATGAACATAATAATTTGAAGAATAATGCTCATATTCATAGCCCTTGGCTCTTCCCTACGAAACAGAGTTGTTAGCACGATGATGTTCATATAAGGACTTTGATCCTTTTGAGGAATTCGATCCACGTGAGGAATTTGGTCCGTATGAGGACTTGGATCCATATGAAGAATTTGTTCCATATGAAGAATTTGATCTGGGGTTCCTATTCTTCACAGGTGGTGTCATGAGGACATTCACCTGAAGACTTTCAAGGCACCTTTTGGGAACCCAGATTTTCTTCATAGGGGAACCATTCCTGCAGTTAGTGCCAACATATCTAGCAAATACTTCACCATTCTGATTTTTGAACAGTTTATAGTTGGAGTCAAATGACTCATCAGAAGAATGAGAAGATTCACATGTATAGCCAGATAAATTAGATGGATCAACTGGAGGTCCCTTTGCAGCAACCCATGAGGTTTTGGGGTACTGCTCATGCTTCCAATATGTACCATCGGCATTGAGTTTCCTCTCAAAGGCAATACCCTCTTTCCTAGGGTTTCTGTTGAGGATCTGCTTTTTAAGCACATCACAAAGGGTCTGATGCCCTTTGAGGCTTTTGTACATGCCTGTCAGGTACAATTCCTTCAGCCCTGCATCGTCAGTGATACTAGCAATGTCCTCAGATGAGGAATTAGTGATAGCAGAGGCAGGTGAGGAATTTGTAACATTAGAAGCATTTGAACATTCAGGTGAGGAATTAGCAGATTCTCGTTCAATGCATTTCAAACATTGGGGAATAAATTCTTCCTGAGCAGCGCAGATTTGTTGAGAAAGTAATGAATCGCGCTCCTTCTGAAGATCTTCATAACTCACTCTTAGCTTCTCAAGATCTTGCTTCTTTTGAAAATATTCATAAGAAAGCTTCTCATGATCAGATAAGAGAGTGTTATGATGATCTTGAAGGGAGTCATACTTAGAATGAAGTCTCTAAAGACTTTCAGCTAAAGCTTTTGACTGATCCATTTCTTCACCCAACATATCATCGCTCTTACTAAGCATGTTGTGAGCCTTTTCCAAGGCCTTTTGTTGTTTAGTGGCAATGCGAACAAGCTTGGTATAACTAGGTCCAAAATCATCATCAGATTCATCATCACTAGACTCGGATGAGGAACATTCGGTTACCTTGGCACCGTTTGCCATGAGGCATGGTGCAGAAGATGATGATTCTGGTTCGGAAGTCATCGTTTTGAGAGATTCCTTGAAATCTTCAAACCAGGGATCATGACAAGTACGATGACCCTCATAGACATCAGAGATTCGGTCCCAGATAAGCTTCGCATTGCAAAGATGCATGACGCGTCTGAATTCATCTCTGGAAAGGCAGGAACAGATGATATCCTTTGCCATGATGTCAAGTCGAGTGTACTTGCGAATATCGTCAGCGTCCGCCATCTTGCATAGATCCGTAAGACCAATCTCAGTGACGGTCCACAGTTCGCTGCTCATCGCCATGAGGCGCTTCTTCATCATGGCCTTCCACTTGGGATACTCATGACCGTCGACATAACTAGAACTCCAGGCGGTTAAACCAAAATCACACAGAACAAGGGAGTACCTTGCTCTGATACCAATTGAAAATGCGTTATATCGACTAGAGGGGGGTGAATAGGCGATTTTTATGAAATTCTTCACTAAGGAATTTGCTAGTGAGGAAATTCCTTAGCGAAGAACTACTAGCAGCGGAAAAAGTACTCAGATGAAAACAAAGCAGAACACAAGCATGGTCATCATGATGAAATGAAGACTAGCACAGAGTACAGAAAGTGTAAACACAGGATAACACAAGATGAAGACAAGCAGACTCAAGAAATTGAACTGAGGAAATTGAGAAAGTCTTCAGTCAAAGTCTTCAAACACAGATACGATAAACAAGCAGCACAATACTAAGGAAATGAAAGAGTTGAGTAAATGGAACCAATAAGCTTGGTGAAGACAATGATTTGGTAGACCAGTTCCAACTGCTGTCTCAGTTGTACATCTGGTTGGAGCGGCTGAGTATTTAAACTCGAGGACACACAGTCCCGGACACCCAGTCCTGAGCACGCAGCTCGGGACACCCAGTCCTCACCGTATTCTCCTTGAACTAAGGACACACAGTCCTCGTCCAATCACTAGTGGTAAGTCTTCAGGTGACTTCAGAACCTTGACAAACTCGGTCACTCAGCGATCCACAATTCCTCTTGGATGCTCTAGACCATGACGCCTAACCGCCTGGAAGAAGCACAGTCTTCAAAGGTAACAAGCGTCGGATCCACACAGGATCAATCTCTTCAGTGATGCTCAATCACTTTGGGTTTGTAGGTGTTTGGGTTTGGGTTTGGGATTTTCCTCACTTGATGATTTTCACTCAAAGTCCTCGGAGGATGGGTTGCTCTCAAATGACAAGTGTCAGTTTCTCTCGGAGGAGCCAACCAACTAGTGGTTGTAGGGGGCGGCTATTTATAGCATAGGGAGCAGCCCGACATGATAAGACATAAATGCCCTTCAATGATATGACCGTTGGATGGATAAGATATTTTGGGACAGCTGGCGCGTAGCACAACAACGGTCGGAAATTTGAGGTACAAATTCCTCAGGGCTATCATGTTCCTCACTGTGTAGGCAATCCGCACTGGCGAATTCCTAACTCCTCAGTCAGAACAAAGTCCTCAGTGACCAGAAGAACTGCTTCTCTGTCACTGAAGAAATTGACTGAACTGTCTGAGATTTCCAATGGCTTCATTCGAAGGGATTGGTAGGTGTAGGATTTGAGTTGAGCATCAAATGGAAATTTTTCCTTGGTATTTCCTCGACCCCCTTTAATAGTACGGTGTTTCCTATGACTCAAGAAAGAGAAAATGAAACTACGAAAACAAAAGTCTTCACGCTTCATGTTCCTCGAATAAATACCAAGTCTTCAAGGTCACACCAATTTCTTCACTTCCAAAATCTTCAGAAAGTCTTCGGTGTATCAAAGTCTTCAGTCGAAGAACTTCATTTTTAGGGGTCGACTTTCTCTGTAAATATCAAACTCCTCATAGACTTATAGACCTGTGTACACTCATAAACACATTAGATCCTTAACCTATAAGTCTTCAATACACCAAAATCACTCAGGGGCACTAGATGCACTTACATCATAATAAACGGAACGGTGGAAGTTGCATGGCAATGTATCTCGGAATGGCATGGAAATTCCATAATAGGTAGGTATGGTGGTTGTTTTGAGGAAGATATAAGGAGGCTTATGTGTGATAGAGCGTATCATATCACGGGGTTTGGATGCACCGGCGAAGTTTGCACCAACTCTCGAGGTGAGAAAGGGCAATGCACGGTACCGAAGAGGCTAGCAATGATGGAAGGGTGAGAGTGCGTATAATCCATGGACTCAACATTAGTCATAAAGAACTCACATACTTATTGCAAAAATCTGCAAGTCATCAAAACTAAGCACTACGCGCATGCTCCTAGGGGGATAGATTGGTAGGAAAATACCATCGCTCGTCCCCGACCGCCACTCATAAGGAAGGCAATCAAAGAAACACCTCATGCTTCAAATTTGTCACACAATGGTTACCATACGTGCATTCTACGGGACTTGCAAACCTCAATACAAGTATTTCTCAATTTCACAATTACTCAACTAGCACGACTCTAATATCACCATCTTTATATCTCAAAACAATCATCAAGTATCAAACTTCTCATAGTATTTAATGCACTTTATATGAAAGTTTTTATTATACCCATCTTGGATGCCTATCATATTACGACTAGTTTCATAACCAAAGCAAATTACCATGTTGTTTAGGACTCTCAAAATAATATAGGTGAAGCATGATAGTTCATATATTTCTTCAAAATAAAACCACCGCCATGCTCTAAAAGGATATAAGTGAAGCACTAGGGCAAATGACAAACTACTCCGAAAGATATAAGTGAAGATCAATGAGTAGTCAAATAATTATGCAATTATGTGAAGACTCTCTAATATTTAAGAATTTAAGATCTTGGTACATTATTCAAACACCAATCAAAACAAAATAAAATAAAATGACGCTCCAAGCAAAACACATATCATGTGGTGAATAAAAATATAGCTCCAAGTAAAGTTACGGATGAACGAGGACGAAAGAGGGGATGCCATTCGGGGCATCCCCAAGCTTAGGCTCTTGGTTGCCCTTGAATATTACCTTGGTGTGCCTTGGGCATCCCCAAGCTTAGGCTCTTGCTACTCCTTATTCCATAGTCCATCGAATCTTTACCCAAAACTTGAAAACTTCACAACACAAAACTCAACAGAAAACTCGTAAGCTCCGTTAGTATAAGAAAATAAATCATCACTTAGGTACAGTTTTTAAATCATTATAAATTCATATTGGTGTAATATATACTGTATTCCAACTTCTCTATGGTTCATACCCTCCGATACTACTCATAGATACATCAAAATAAGCAAACAACACAATGAAAACAGAATCTGTCAAAAACAGAACAATATGTAGTAATATGTATCATTCAAATACTTCTGGAACTCCAAAAATTCTGAAATAAATTGGTGAACCTGAGGAATTTGTCTATTAATCATCTGCAAAAAGAATCAACCTAAAATAACTCTCCAGTAAAAAATGGAAGCTAATCTCGTGAGTGCAAAAGTTTCTGTTTTTTACAGCAAGATCGCAAAGACTTCGCCCAAGTCTTCCCAAAGGTTCTACTTGGCACAAATACTAATTAAAACATAAAACCACATATAAACAGAGGCTAGATGAATTATTTATTACTAAACATGATCAAAAGGAAAAGAACAAAAATAAAATTGGGTTGCCTCCCAACAAGCGCTATTGTTTAACGTCCCTAGCTAGCACATTTAAGTCTAACCCACTTCCTATGCATAGGGATTTTGTGAGCAAACAACTTATGGGAACAATAATCAACTAGTATAGGAAGGCAAAACAAGCATAACTTTAAAACTTTAAGCACATAGAGAGGAAACTTGATATTATTGCAATTCATACAAGCATATGTTCCTCCCTCATAATAATTTTCAGTAGCATCATGAATGAATTCAACAATATAACTATCATGTGAGGCATGAATCCAATTAAAAATTAAAATCAAGATGACAAATTTCATGGTTACCATTATTCTTAATAGCATACAAGTCATCACAATAATCATCATAGATAGCAACTTTTTCTCATAATCAATTGGAACCTCACCTGAAATAGTGGATTCATCACTAAATAAAGTCATGACCTCTCCAAATCCACTTTCATAATTATCACAATAATATCCAACATCCTCCAAAATAGTGGGATCATTACTTCCTAAAGTTGACACTCTTCCAAACCCACTTTCATCAATATAATCATCATAAATAGGAGGCATGTTATCATCGTAATAAATTTGCTCATCAAAACTTGGGGGACAAAAAATATCATCTTCGTCAAACATAGCATCCCCAAGCTTGTGGCTTTGAATATCATTAGCATCATGGATATTCAAGGAATTCATACTAACAAAATTGCAATCATGCTCATCATTAAAATATTTAGTGCCAAACATTTTGATGCATTATTCTTCTAACACTTGAGCACAATTATCGGAATCCTTATTTTCACGAAAGATATTAAAAAGATGAAGCGTATGAGGCACCCTCAATACCTTTTTTTGTATTTTTCTTTTATAAACTAAACTAGTGATAAAACAAGAAACTAAAAGATTCGATTGCAAGATCTAAAGATATACCTTCAAGCACTCACCTACCCGGCAACGCCGCCATAAATTGCTTGATGTCTACTACACAACCTTCTTCTTGTAGACGTTGTTGGGCCTCCAAGTGCAGAGGTTTGTAGGACAGTATCAAATTTCCCCCAAGTGGATGACCAAAGGTTTATCAATCCGTGGGAGGCGTAGGATGAAGATGGTCTCTCTCAAACAACCCTGCAACTAAATAACAAAGAGTCTCTTGTGTCCCCAACACACCCAATACAATAGTAAATTGTATAGGTGCACTAGTTCGGTGAAGAGATGGTGATACAAGTGCAATATGGATGGTAGATATTAGTTTTTGAAATCTGAAAATATAAAAACAGCAAAGTAACTAATGATAAAAGTGAGCATAAACGGTATTGCAATGCTAGGAAACAAGGCCTAGGGTTCATACTTTCACTAGTGCAAGTTCTATCAACAATAATAACATAACTGGATCATATAACTATCCCTCAACATGCAACAAAGAGTCACTCCAAAGTCACTAATAGCGGAGAACAAACGAAGAGATTATTGTAGGGTACGAAACCACCTCAAAATTATTATTTCTGATCAATCTATTCAAGAGTCCGTAGTGAAATAACACGAAGCTATTCTTTCCTTCGATCTATCCTAGAGTTCGTACTACAATAACACCTTAAGACGCAACTCAACCAAAACCCTAATGTCACCTAGATACTCCAATGTCACGTCAAGTATCCGTGGGTATGATTATACGATATGCATCACACAATCTAAGATTCATCTATTCATACCAACACAAAGTACTTCAAAGAGTGCCCCAAGGTTTCTACCGGAGAGTCAAGATGAAAACATGTGCCAACCCCTATGCATAAGTTCACAAGGTCACTGATAACCCACAAGTATAGGGGGTCAATTGTAGCCTCTTTTGATAAGTAAGAGTGTCGAACCCAACGAAGAGCTAAAGGTAGAACAAATATTCCCTCAAGTTCTATCGACCACCGATACAACTCTATGCACGCTTAACGTCCGCTTTACCTAGAACAAGTATGAAACTAGAAGTACTTTGTAGGTGTTGTTGGATAGGTTTGCAAGAATATAAAGAGCATGTAAATAAAAAGTAGGGGTTGTTTAGGTAAAGAAGCAATAAAGTTAGTATAGTGAGTGTGGAAAAGTGGTGGTAGGAGTTGCGAAATTGTCCCTAAGCAATTCACTACTTTACTAGACCGATAGCAAGTTTTATGTGGGAGAGGCCACCGCTAGCATTCATCCCTGACTTGGAATTCTATGCACTTATGATTAGAACTATTAGCAAGCGTCCGCAAGTACTAACGTTCATGAAGGTAAAACCCAACCATAGCATTAAGATATATTGGTCCCCCTTCAATCATGTATGCATCAATTTCTATGCTAGGTTGAAGCTTCTGTCACTCTTGCCCTCCAATACATAGTCCTATCAGCATACAACTAACCCTATGGTGTGATCCACGCGCGCGCTCATATGATGGGCACCAAAGGACAGCAACATAACCACAAGCAAATTAAATCAATCATAGTAATTCACCAATCACCAATAGGACAACGAAAATCTACTCAACATCATACGATGGCAACACATCATTGGATAATAATATGAAGCATAAAGCACCATGCTCAAGTAGAGGGTAGAGCGGGTTGCGGGAGAGTGGACCGTTGTAGATAGATGGGGGAAGGTGATGGATATGTTGGTGAAGATGGCGGAGGTGTTGGTGTAGATTGTGGTGATGATGATGGCCCCGACGACGTTTCGGCGCCACCGGAAGAGAGTCCCCCTTCTTCTTATTATTCCTTGACCTTCCCCCTAGATGGGAGAAGGGTTTCCCCTCTTGTCCTTGGCCTCCATGGCATGGGACGGGCGAGAGCCCCTCCGAGATTGGACCTGTCTCTCTGGCTCTCTCTGTTTCTGCGTTCCTGGATTATGCCCTTTCACCGTTTCTTTTATAACCGGAGATCCGTAACTCCGATTGGGCTGAATTTTGGACACGATCTCTATCCGGAAATTAGCTTTCTCGTGGCGAAAGAAGGGCTCCAACAGCCTTACGGGGTGGCCACGAGGGTCCAAGGCGCGCCACCCTGCCTCGTGGCCCCCTCGGGCATCGTATCGCGTTGATTCTTCTTCCCAAAAATCACATATATTCCAAAAAAAATCTCCGTCAGTTTTTATTCCGTTTGAACTCCGTTTGATATGGATTTTCTGCGAAAACAAAAACATGCAACAAACAGGAACTGGCACTGGGCACTGGATCAATATGTTAGTCCCAAAAATAGTATAAAAAGTTGCCAAAAGTATATGAAAGTTGTAGAATATTGGCATGGAACAATAAAAAATTATAGATACGACAGAGACGTATTAGCATCCCCAAGCTTAATTCCTGCTCGTCCTCGAGTAGGTAAATGATAAAAAGGATAATTTTTGATGTGAAATGCTACCTAGCATAATCTTGATCACATAATCTAATCATGGCATGAATATTAAGACACGAGTGATTCAAAGCAATAGTCTATCATTTGACATTAAGACAACAATACTTCAAGCATACCAACCAAGAAATTATGTCTTATCAAAATAACATAGCCAAAGAAAGCTTATCCCTACAAAATCATATAGTTTGGCCATGCTTCATTTCTGTCACACAAAATGCTCCTATCTTGCACAACCCCGATGACAAGCTGAGCAATTGGTTCATACTTTTTAACGCGCTTCAGCTTTATCAACCCTCATGCAATACATGAGCGCAAGCCATGGATATAACACTATGGGTGGAATAGAGTATGATGATAGGGGTTATGTGAGAAGACAAAAAAGGAGAAAGTCTCACATTGACGCGGCTAATCAATGGGCTATGGAGATGTCCATCAATTGATGTCAATGCGAGGAGTAGGGATTGCCATGCAACGGATGTTGTAGAGCTATAAGTATATGAAAGCTCAAACTGAAACTAAGTGGGTGTGCATCCAACTTGCTTGCTCATGAAGACCTAGGGCATTTTAGGAATCCCATCATCGGAATACACAAGCCAAGTTCTATAATGAAAATTTCCACTAGTATATGAAAGTGATAACTCAAGAGACTCTCTATATGAAGAACATGGTGCTACTCTGAAGCACAAGTGTGGTAAAAGGATAGTAACATTGCCCCTTCTCTCTTTTTCTCTCATTTTTTTGTTTTTTTCTTTTTCTTTTTTCTCTCTATTTTTTGTTTTTTTGGTGGGCTTCTTTGGCCTCTTTTTTTATTTGGGCTTCTTTGGCCTCTTTTATTTTGATAACCTAACATGGGACAATATTCTAATAATGATGATCATCACACTTTTATTTACTTACAACTCAATATTACAACTCAATGTCTAGAACAAAGATATGACTCTATATGAATGCCTCCGGCGGTGTACCGGGATGTGCAATGATCTAGCGTAACAATGACATCAAAAAAGGGACAAGCCATGAAAACATCATGCTAGCTATCCTACGATCATGCAAAGCAATATGACAATAAATGCTCAAGTCATGTATATGATGATGATGGAAGTTGCATGGCAATATATCTCGGAATGGCTATGGAAATGACATGATATGTAGGTATGGTGGCTGTTTTGAGGAAGATATAATGAGGCTTATGTGTGATAGAGCGTATCATATCATGGGGTTTGGATGCACCGGCGAAGTTTGCACTAATTCTCGAGGTGAGAAAGGGCAATGCACGGTACCGCAAAGGCTAGCAAATTGCGAAAAGGTAAGAGTGTGTATAATCCATGGACTCACATTAGTCATAAAGAACTCATATAATTATTGCAAAATTTTATTAGCCCTCGAAACAAAGTACTACTACGCATGCCCCTAGGGGGATAGAATGGTAGGAAAAGACCATCGCTCATCCCCGACCGCACTCATAAGGAAAGCAATCAAAGAACGCCCCATGCTTCAAATTTGTCACACAATGTTTACCATGCGTGCATGCTACGGGACTTGCAAACCTCAACACAAGTATTTCCCAATTACTCAACTAGCATGACTCTAATATCACCACCTTTATATTGCAAAACTATTGCAAGGAATCAAACATATCATATTCAATGATCTACAAGTTTTATGTAGGATTTTATGACTAACCATGTGAATGACCAATTCCTGTCATCTCTCTAAATCGATATAAGTGAAGTAAGAGAGTTTAATTATTTCTACAAAACATATGCCCACGCTCTAACAAATATAAGTGAAGCAAAAGATCATTCTACAAATGGCGGTTTTCTAAGTGAAGAGAAACAGGCAGTCCAAACTTCAAATGATATAAGCGAAGCACATGAAGCATTCTATAAAGCCATACTCAAAAGATTTAAGTGAAGTGCAATGAGCATTATATAAATCAACCAAGGACTATCTCATACCAGCATGGTGCATAAAATAAAAGTGAAAACTAAATGCAAAAGACTCTCCAAGATTTTCACATATCGCATGAACAAAACGAATCCGAAAACATATCGATATTTGTTGAAGAAAGATGGGATGCCTTCCGGGGCATCCCCAAGCTTAGACACTTGAGTCTCCTTGAATATTTAGTTGGGGTGCCTTGGGCATCCCCAAGCTTGACCTCTTGCCTCTCCTTCTTCTCCTCACATCGAGACATCCTTGATCTTCGAACACTTCATCCACACAAAACTCAACAGAAAGCTCGGTAAGATCCGTTAGTATAATAAAGCAAATCACTACTATAAGTACTGTTTAAAACCAGCTAATATTTTGTTTTTTAATTATAGATACTGTAATATAACTTTTCCATGGCTTAATCCACTGATTGGAATCGATAGTTTCATCAAAACAAGCAAACTATGCATCAAAAACAGAATCTGTCTTAAACAGGACAGTCTATAGTAATCTGAACATTAACCATACTTCTGGTACCCCAAAAATTCTACCAAAATTAGGAAAGATAAAAAATTTGTATACAAAGAAAGAGCAAAAATTTTCAGAACCATTTGACGTTCCAGTAAAAAATGTAAAATCGCACACTACAGCCAAAGTTTCTATCCTGCACCGTACAAACCAACAAGCATTGTAAACATCCTAAAGGCAAACCTTGGCATATTATTTTTATTATACAATGTAATTGTACAAGGGGATAATTATTTTTGTTGAAAAGTTTCTATAATCAAGATTCACATAGTTTCCTTGAGCATGAACAAAGTTCAAGGAGCTCCCCCACTTCAAGAATGCTTGTCTCTCTCACTTTCACTTTCCTTTTTAAAAAAGTTTTGGGTTCCCCTCTTTATTTTTTGTTTTTAAACTTTATGAAAGCACACAACAGAAATAAATGAATCTCTAAAACTTCCGAGTTGTCTCCCTGGCAGCGCTTTCTTTAAAGCCATTAAGCTAGGCATATAGTGCTCAAGTAATGGATCCACCCGGATCCCAAGGTATATCAAAGCCAATTTTAATTAACAATGATTTAGCATTTAGTAGTGAGAACAAAGTAACATATATAAAGCAATAACGAAGTCTAACTCTCTTCCTATGCATAGGCATGTCATAAAAGAACAATTCATGCACACAAAGTAATGGCCAATGCATAGTATAAACAGCTTCTTGCAATTTTATCGTGTTGGAAACATGGAGAGGCGGAGATGTAGTTCCTCTCTCATAATAATTTCAAGTAGGAGCAGCAAGCACATGCATATTATATCTATCAAAATCATCATGTGTAGCAGTAAAAGGAAACCCATCAATATAATCCTTAATAAGTACAAACTTCTCCGATATAGTGTAGTCGGGAGAATTCAAAAAGATAATAGGACTATCATGCGTGGGTGCAATAGCAACAATTTAATGTTTAACATAAGGAACTATAGAAAGTTCATCTCCATAAGCATAATTCATATTGGCATCTTGACCACAAGCATAGCAAGCATCATCAAAAAGGAATATTTCAAAAGAATCAACAAGATCATAACAATCATCATAGCATTCATCCTTCGGTAAGCACGAAGGGAAATTAAACAATGTATGAGTTGAAGAGTTACTCTCATTAGAACGTGGGCACGGGTGATCAATCCGCTCTTCCTCATTTTGTTCTTCGCTCTCCTCCTCATCTTTTTCATCCAATGAGCTCACAGTTTCATCAATTTCTTCTTTCATAGACTCCTGCAAAATATTAGTCTCTTCTTGGACAATGGAGGAGTCCTCAACCTATGGTCTAACATAGGTATTAGAAGCATAATTATCATAACAATATTTAATTATGGCAAATTTTTCAGATTTATAAAGAGTATCATCATACTTTTCAATCAAAGAAGCAATTTCATAAGCGCCCTTAAAAGCAATAAATTCTTCAATTTGTTAAACATCATAGTAATTATAAACACCCTTAGCATACGAATATACGATTCCATTATCACTAAACTCACATTGGTAGGGAAGGTGTTTCTTAGGATTTTCAGAACAACAAGTAACATCATATATTTCACATAAATTCCGAGCATAGCATTGCAAACGATGAATTTGATCCAGTAAAAGTTTCCCTTTTTCAGATAAGCGGTGTCGCACATAACAAGCATGTCATATAAAGATTTGCCCTCAACTAAGCTAGTTGGGGTTTCAGCACGAGCACATAGGGATCAAAGATGGTCCAGGTAAAAAGCTTCAGGAGTGTGATAGATTTTGAGTGGTTCTTCAACCATTGGTGTAGTAGGTACAACTAATTTTTTTGGTATTTTGCGTTCCTACCCATAACTAAAGATAGAAAACAACTTAGAACAGCAAATAAAAATTACTTAGTGATAAAGCAAACAAGCAAACATGAGAATATTCACCCCACGCTATGACTCCCCGGCAACGGCGCCAGAAAAAGGTCTTGATAACCCACAAGTATAGGGGATCAATTGTAGCCTCTTTCGATAAGTAAGAGTGTCGGACCCAACACAGAGCTAAAGGTAGAACAAATATTCCCTCAAGTTCTATCGACCACCGATACAACTCTATGCACGCTTAACATCCGCTTTACCTAGAACAAGTATGAAACTAGAAGTACTTTGTAGGTGTTGTTGGATAGGTTTGCAAGAATATAAAGAGCACATAAATAAAAAGTAGGGTCTTTTTAGGTAAAGAAGCAATAAAGTTAGTATAGCGAGTGTGGAAAACTGGTGGTAGGAGTTGCGAAATTGTCCCTAAGCAATTCACTACTTTACTAGACCGATAGCAAGTTTTATGTGGGAGAGGCCACTGCTAGCATGTCATCCCTGACTTGAAATTCTATGCACTTATGATTCGAACTATTAGCAAGCGTCTGCAACTACTAACATTCATTAAGTTAAAACCCAACCATAGCATTAAGATATATTGGTCCCCCTTCAATCCCGTATGCATCAATTTCTATGCTAGGTTGAATCTTCTGTCACTCTTGCCCTCCAATACATAGTCCTATCAACATACAACTAACCCTATGGTGTGATCCACGTGCGCGCTCATATGATGGGCACCAA
Organism: Aegilops umbellulata; assembly: GCA_032464435.1. Classification (NCBI taxonomy): domain Eukaryota; kingdom Viridiplantae; phylum Streptophyta; class Magnoliopsida; order Poales; family Poaceae; genus Aegilops; species Aegilops umbellulata. Next base: position 325,346,395 of record CP136056.1, on the reverse strand, counting down.
AGGACAACAACATAACCACAAGCAAATTAAACCAATCATAGTAATTCACCAATCACCAATAGGACAACGAAATCTACTCAACATCATACGATGGCAACACATCATTGGATAATAATATGAAGCATAAAGCACCATGCTCAAGTAGAGGGTAGAGCGGGTTGCGGGAGAGTGGACCGATGTAGATAGAGGGGGGAAGGTGATGGATATGTTGGTGAAGATGGCGGAGGTGTTGGTGTAGATTGTGGTGATGATGATGGCCCCGGCGGCGTTCCGGCGCCACCGGAAGAGAGGGGGAGAGAGCCCCCTTCTTCTTCTTCTTCTTCTTCTTCTTCTTCTTCTTCTTCTTCTTCTTCTTCTTCTTCTTCTTCTTCTTCTTCTTCTTCTTCTTCTTCTTCTTCCTTCTCTTCTTCTCTCTTCTTCTTCTTCTTCTTCTTCTTCTTCTTCTTCTTCTTCTTCTTCTTCTTCTTCTTCTTCTTCTTCTCTTCTTCTTCTTCTTCTTCTTCTTCTTCTTCTCTTCTTCTTCTTCTTCTTCTTCTTCTTCTCTTCTTCTTCTTCTTCTTCTTCTTCTTCTTCTTCTTCTTCTTCTTCTTCTTCTTCTTCTTCTTCTTCTTCTTCTTCTTCTTCTCTCTTCTTCTTCTTCTTCTTCTTCTTCTTCTTATTCTTCTTCTTCTTATTCTTCTTCTTCTTCTTATTCTTCTTCTCTTTCTTATTCTTCTTCTTCTTATTCTTCTTCTTCTTCTTATTCTTCTTCTTCTTATTCTTCTTCTTATTCTTCTTCTTCTTCTTCTTTTCTTTCTTCTTCTTCTTTCTTCTTCTTCTTCTTCTTCTTCTTCTTCTTCTTCTTCTTCTCTTCTTCTTCTTCTTCTTCTTCTTCTTCTTCTTCTTCTCTTCTTCTCTTCTCTTCTTCTTCTTCTTCTTCTTCTTCTTCTTCTTCTTCTTCTTCTTCTTCTTCTCTTCTTCTTCTCTTCTTCTTCTTCTTCTTCTTCTCTCTTCTTCTTCTTCTTCTTCTTCTTCTTCTTCTTCTTCTTCTTCTTCTTCTTCTTCTTCTTCTTCTTCTTCTTCTTCTTCTTCTTCTTCTTCTTCTTCTTCTTCTTCTTCTTCTCTTCTTCTCTTCTTCTTCTTCTTCTTCTTTTTTCTTCTTCTTCTTCTTCTTCTTCTTCTTCTTCTTCTTCTTCTTCTTCTTCTTCTTCTTCTTCTTTCTTCTTCTTCTTCTTCTTCTTCTTCTTCTTCTTCTTCTTCTTCTTCTTTCTTCTTCTTCTTCTTCTCTTCTTCTTCTTCTTCTTCTTCTTCTCTTCCTTCTTCTTCTTCTTCTTCTTCTTCTTCTTCTTCTTCTTCTTCTTCTTCTTCTTCTTCTTCTTCTTCTTCTTCTTCTTCTTCTTCTTCTTCTTCTTCTTCTTCTTCTTCTTCTTCTTCTTCTTTCTTCTTCTTCTTCTTCTTCTTCTTCTTCTTCTTCTTCTTCTTCTTCTTCTTCTTCTTCTTCTTCTTCTTCTTCTTCTTCTTCTTCTTCTTCTTCTTCTTCTTCTTCTTCTTCTTCTTCTTCTTCTTCTTCTTCTTCTTCTTCTTCTTCTTCTTCTTCTTCTTCTTCTTCTTCTTCTTCTTCTTCTTCTTCTTCTTCTTCTTCTTCTTCTTCTTCTTCTTCTTCTTCTTCTTCTTCTTCTTCTTCTTCTTCTTCTTCTTCTTCTTCTTCTTCTTCTTCTTCTTCTTATTCTTCTTATTCTTATTCTTCTTCTTCTTATTCTTATTCTTCTTCTTCTTATTCTTCTTCTTCTTATTCTTCTTCTTCTTATTCTTATTCTTCTTCTTCTTATTCTTCTTCTCTTCTTCCTTCTTCTTCTTCTTCTTCTTCTTCTTCTTCTTTCTTCTTCTTCTTCTTCTTCTTCTTCTTCTTCTTCTTCTTCTTCTTATTCTTCTTCTTTCTTCTTATTCTTCTTCTTCTTCTTCTTCTTCTTCTTATTCTTCTTATTCTCTCGTCTTTCTTATTCTTCTTCTTCTTCTTCTTCTTCTTCTTCTTCTTCTTCTTCTTCTTCTTCTTCTTCTTCTTCTTCTTCTTCTTCTTCTTCTTCTTCTTCTTCTTCTTCTTCTTCTTCTTCTTCTTCTTCTTCTTCTTCTTCTTCTTCTTCTTCTTATTCTTCTTCTTCTTCTTCTTCTCTTCTTCTTCTTCTTCTTCTTCTTCTTCCTTGACCTTCCCCCTAGATGGGAGAAGGGTTTCCCCTCTGGTCCTTGGCCTCCATGGCATGGGAGGGGCGAGAGCCCCTCCGAGATTGGATCAGTCTCTCTGTCTCTCTATGTTTCTGCATTCCTGGATTCTGCCCTTTCACCGTTTCTTTTATAACCGAAGATCCGTAACTCCGATTGGGCTGAATTTTGGACATGATCTCTATCCGGAAATTAGCTTTCTTGCGGCAAAAGAAGGGCTCCAACTGCCGTACGGGGTGGCCACGAGGGTCCACGGCGCGCCTGACCCTCTCGGGCGCGCCCCCTGCCTTGTGGCCCCCTCGGGCATCGTATCGCATTGATTCTTCTTCCCAAAAATCACATATATTCCAAAAAAAAAATGACCGTCAGTTTTTTCCATTTGGACTCGTTTGCTATGGATTTTCTACGAAACAGAAAACATGCAACAAACAGGAATTGGCACTGGGCAGTGGATGAATATGTTAGTCCCAAAAATAGTATAAAAAGTTGCCAAAAGTATATGAAAGTTGTAGAATACTGGCATGGAACAATCAAAAATTATAGATACGACGGAGACGTATCAGTCACCGAACCCGCAGGTTGATCACCAAAACATACATCAAGTAGATCACGTGAATATCCCATTGTCACCAAAGATAAGCACATGCAAGACATACATCAAGTGTTCTCAAAGCCTTAAAGACTCAATCCGATAAGATAATTTCAAAGGGAAAACTCAATCAATTACAAGAGGGTAGAGGGGGAGAAACATCATAAGATCCAACTATAATAGCAAAGCTCGCGATACATCAAGATCGTGCCAAATCAAGAACATGAGAGAGAGAGAGAGAGAGATCAAACACACATGTACTGGTACATACCCTCAGCCCCGAGGGTGAACTACTCCCTCCTCGTCATGGAGAGCGCCGGGATGATGAAGATGGCCACCGATGAGGGATCCCCCTCCCCTCCGGCAGGGTGCCGGAACAAGGTCCCGAGTGGTTTTTGGTGACTACAGAGGCCCAGATAGGGGACGCGCCCAGGGAGTAGGGCACGCCCCCCACCCTCGTGGATGGCTCGGGACTCTTCTAGCCCAACTCTTTTACTCCGGGGGCTTCTTTTGGTCCATAAAAAATCATCAAAAATTGGCACGTCAATTGGACTCCGTTTGGTATTCCTTTTCTGTAAAACTCAAAAACAAGGGAAGAACAGAAGCTGGCACTGGGCTCTAGGTTAATAGGTTAGTCCCAAAAATCATATAAAATAGCATATAAATGCATATAAAACATCCTAGATGGATAATATAATAGCATGGAACAATAAAAAATTATAGATACGGTGGAGACGTATCAGTTGTTCCCAGTCGGCCGGCCGGGCACCCGGGAGGTCCAGTGCCTCCACGTCTTTGTTTCCTTCTCCTTCCTTCTTCTCCTCGGGTGCTAGGGTCTCCATCCTTGCTTCTTCCTGTGCTTCTTCTTGGTACCTAAGGATGCACATCATTTTCCTTTGAGTTAGGACCCAATTCATATGTGATTCCGAATGAAACTCGAAGAGGAAAGAATTGACCTCGTTCTCGATGGCGCGTGTGCGAGCTCTTGTCATCGGTCCCCTTGGTACTTGAGGTGGTGAGTGGACATCCATGGTGATGGTCGCAGGATGCTCCGCATCATCTTCCCCCCTTGGGAGAGATCCGTCCATGGATCATGATCATCATCACCATAGTACTTGGCTAAGTCCTTGACGTTGAAGATGTCGCTTATGTTGTACTTGTCACGTCAAATGTCGATTTTGTAAGCGTTGTGGTTGTAACGTGCGAGCACCTTGAAGGGTCCATCGGCTCTCATAAGTAGCTTTGGCTTTCGCTCCTTGGGAAAGCAATCCTTGCGGAGATGTAACCATGCGAGATCTCCCGGTTGGAGCACCATCGGTGACTTGTTGATGTTGAGCTTGGTGGTGAGGCGGTGTACTTGACGCTCGATTGTGGACCTTATTTCTTCATGCATCTTCTTGAGGTAGGTGGCTCTTAAGCTAGCATCCATGTTCGCTCGTTCTTGTAACGGTAGGGGGAGGATGTCCAACGGTGATAAAGGGTTGAAGCCATAGACAACCTCGAAGGGGGACTTGCCGGTGGTAGAGTGTCTTGCGCGGTTGTAGGCGTACTAGGCGATGGGTAAGAACTCATCCCACTCCTTGATGTTCTTCTTGATTAACACGTGTAGGAGAGTGGCGAGCGTCCGGTTGGTTACTTCCGTTTGGCCATCGGTTTGAGGGTGATAAGCCGTGGAGAAGAGTAGCTTGATTCCGAGTTTGGTGCATAACATCTTCCAAAAGTAGCTTAATAACTTGACGTCTCGGTCCGACATAATTGTCTGTGGCACTCCGTGTAACCTCAAGATTTCCCTACAAAAAAGATTTGCAACATGTGAAGTATCGTCTATCTCATTGCATGGGATAAAATGAGCCATTTTAGAGAATCAGTCCACAACAAAAAATACGGAGTCCTTGCCGTTTTGAGTCCTAGGTAATCCAAGCACAAAATCCATTCTAATATCTTCCCATGGTTGATGTGGAATAGGAAGTGGCATGTGTAAACCATGGGATTGAGATTGTGACTTAGCTTTGCGGCATGTAAAGCACCGGTTGGTGAAGCGTGAGACGTCGCAGAACATCTTGGGCCAAAAGTAGTTCTTGGAGAGCATGGAAAAAGTCTTGTCGCATCCATAGTGTCCCATGAGTCCGCCTCTGTGAGCCTCTTGCAAAAGTAACAAACGAGGAGATGACTCGGGGATGAATAGTTTGTTAGCTCTCATTAGATAACCATCTTTGATATAATATCATTCCATAGGGAAAAAATTTAATAAATTCACTCCATTTAGCATGTCGTTTATTCAACTTGGTTTGGCCTTTAAGGTACTTAAGTGTCTCATGATCGGTATGTATGACAAACTCATGTGGGCGAAGATAATGCTCCCAAACATGCAACACACGCAGTAAAGCATACAATTCTTTGTCATAGATGGGATAGTTAAGTTGAGCACCGGAGAGTTTTTCATAAAATATGCGATGGCTGACTCTTCTTGCATCAAAACTCCACCAATTCCATTACCACTAGCATCACAATGAACCTCAAAAGTTTTGTCAAAGTTAGGCAAAGCAAGAATCGGAGCATGAGTAAGCAAGGATTTGAGCTCATCAAATGCGGTAGATTGCAAAGGTCCCCAAACAAAGGGTGCATTTTTCTTACTCAAAGCATGCAACGGTGTGGCAATAGTGCTAAAGTCTTTCACAAAGCGACGATAGAAACCCGCAAGTCGAAGGAAACTACGCACTTGTTGCAAATTTGTGGGTTGTGGCCAAGTTTTAATTACTTCAAATTTAGACTCATCAACATGGACACCCTTGGAAGATACAACGAAACCCAAGAAAACAAGCTTGTCAACACCAAAAGAGCATTTTTCCATGTTGGCATAAAGACTTTCCTTGCGAAGAGTTTGCAAAACGGCCCTAACATGATCTACATGATCTTTTAGGGATTTGCTAAATACAAGTATGTCGTGAAAGTAGACCACAACAAACACTCCAATGTGTGGACGAAGCACGAAATGCATAAGACGCATGAAAATACCGGAAGCTTCCGGTAAACCCATAGGCATATCTAACCACTTGTACAAGCCAAATTTAGTTTTAAAAGCGGTTTTCCATTCATCACCTTCTTGTATGCGGATTTGATAGTAACCACTTTTGAGATCAATTTTCGAGAAAATAGTGGCACTGCTAAGGTCATCTAGCATATCATAAAGGCGAGGTATGGGATGCCTATATCGAATGGTGAGAGCATCGATGGGTCTACAATCGGAACACATTCGAAAACTACCATCTCTCTTAGGCACGAGGATAACTGGAACGACACAAGGGCTTAAGTGTTCACGTACATGACCGTTGTCGATGAGTTGTTGTACATGACATTGGAGCTCCTTAGTTTCTTATGTAGGTATGTATATAATGTAGGGCGATACGACACTAGCTCCAGTTCATAAATATAATGTAGGTATTTATTTCGGAAATAGTCATACATGCTTATGGAAAGAACTTGCATGACATCTTTTGTCCTACCCTCCCGTGGCAGCGGGGTCCCATTGGAAACTATGGGATATTAAGGCCTCCTTTTAATAGAGAGCCGGAACAAAGCATTAACACATGGTGAATACATGAACTTCTCAAACTAAGGTCATCGCTGGAAGTGGTTCCGACTATTGTCACTCCGGGGTTGCTGGATCATAACACGTAGTAGGTGACTATAACTTGCAAGATCGGATCTAGAACATGGATATAATGGTGATAACATAAACGGTTCAGATCTGAAATCATGGCTCCCGGGCCCAAACTTACAAGCATTAAGCATGGCAAAGTCCTAGAAACATTAATCTCAGAACATGATGGATACTAGGGATCAGGCCCTAACAAAACTAACTCAATTACATGATGAATCTCATCCAACTCCTCACGGACCAGCGAGCCTAGGAAGGAATTACTCACTCTCGGTGGGGAGCATCATGGAATTGGCAATCGAGAAGGGTTGGTGATGACGAAGAACGAAGATCCCCCTCTCCGGAGCCCCAAATGGACTCCAGATCTGGCCTCCCGATGAGGAACAAGGGGTGACTGCGGCTCCGTCTAGTGGAACACGATAATTCTTTCTTCCCAATTTTTTCTCCAAAAATAGGATTTTATAGCGTCGGTTTCAGGGTCTGCAGGGCTACCAGGTGGGGACAACCCACCTGGGCGTGCGTGGAGGGGAGGGCGCGCCCTGGTGGGTTGTGCCCACCCAGGTGCCCCCTTCCGGTGGTTCTTGGCTCTAGAAATTCTCTTTATTGATATAAAAAATCCTCGCGAAGTTTCGTTCCATTCCAAGAACTTTTATTTCTGGACAAAAACAACACCATGGTAGTTTTGCTGAAAACATCGTCAGACCGGGGTTAGTTTCATTCAAATCATGCAAATTAGAGTCCAAAACAAGAGGAAAAGCGTTAGAAAAAGTAGATACGTTGGAGACGTATCAACTCCCCCAAGCTTAAACCTTTTCTTGTCCTCAAGCAATTCAGTTGATAAACTGAAAGTGAAAAAGAAAAACTTTTACGAACTCTTTTGCTCTTGTTTGCATAAATAAGCTTAAACAGCACCCAGGTTTTCAGCCAACATCATAGCTAACCATGCCGACAATAACTCTTAAAAATTATATTAACTCGTATCAATGACATAATCAATTGGCGAGCAATAATAAGATATCTCAAATGACAACGTGTTATCAAAACAACCATGATATAATATGACAATAGTGGTATCTCGCTAGCCCTTTCTGAGTCCGCAAAACATAAATGCGGAGCACCTCCAAAGTTCAAGCAGCGACTAAACATTATAATTCATGGTAGAAAATATACAGTCATGATGCACCCAACATTAACTACACACAATGCATCAACATGACAGTAGTGCTCTCAGGTTCTGGCGCTTATTTTAAAAGGTGATGACACAACATAAAAGTAAATAGAAAGTCCCTTCACAGAGGGAAGCAGTGATTTACAGAGGTGCCAGAGCTCATGTTTTTGAAACAGAGGTAAATGATATTTTGAGACATGCACCCTTCGTGTTTACTTCGCGGCCATCAGTTATCAATATCTTCCATGCTAAGCACGCTAGTGGTGGTTCCCAAGCGATAAAGTAAAGTTTATGACTCCATTGGAAGTTTTTGTTTGATTATTTGAAAGGTCAGTTCTTTTTGCAGTTTGGGACTGGGCATCCCTATTACCGCCCTTTTCTCGTGCGATGGTGAGTGAATAAACACTCATCATGAGAATAACCCGCTTAGCATGGAAGATCTGACTACCTCCTTTCATTCCATGAACGATCCAGGCACACAAAAGGATAATTATTTGAAGTTTTTAGAGATGGCACATGCAATTTACTTAGGACGACAGGGTAATACCTCATATAGGTAGGTATGGTGGACTCATCTGGAATAACTTGGGTTTCAGGTTTTGGATGTACAAGCAGAACTCCCACTTAGTACAGGCAAAGGCTAGCAAATAGATTGAGAAGCGGCCAGCTAGAGAGCAACAATGGTCATGAACATGCATTATGCATAAGTAACATTGGACACTAGCATGAGTAGGATATGAACACCATGAACGTAAATATCATAGAGGCTATGTTGGTTTTGATTCAACTATGATATGTCTCCAACGTATCTATTTTTTTCTCACGCTTTTTCCTCTTCTTTTGGACTCTAATTTGCATGATTTGAATGAAACTAACCCCGGATTGACGCTGTTTTCAGCGGAACTACCATGGTGTTGTTTTTGTGTAGAAATGGAAGTTCTCGGAATGGAACGGAACTTTGCGAGGATTTTTTATATCAATAATAAGAATTTTTGGAGCCAAGACCCACCAGAGAGGGGACCCTGGGTGGGCACAACCCACCAGGGCGCCCCCCCCCCCTCTCCTGGCACGCCCAGGTGGGTTGTACCCACCTGGTGGACCGCTGACGACCCCCCTGATACTATAAATTGAAATTATTCCAGAAAAAAATCAGGGAGAAAGAATTATCGCGATTCACAAGACGGAGCCACCGCCAAGCCCTATTCTTCCTCGGGAGGGCAGATCTAGAGTCCGTTTGGGGCTCCGGAGAGGGGGATCTTCGTTCTTCGTCATCACCAACCTTCTCCATCGCCAATTCCATGATGCTCCCCACCGGGAGTGAGTAATCCCTTCATAGGCTCGCTGGTCGGTGGGGAGTTGGATGAGGTTCATCATGTAATCAAGTTAGTTTTGTTAGGGCTTGATCCCTAGTATCCACTATGTTCTTAGATTGATGTTGCTATGACTTTGCTATGCTTAATGCTTGTCACTTTGGGCCCGGGTGCCATGAACTCAGATCTGAACCGTTTATGAATTCATCATTATATCCATGTTTTAGATCCGATCTTGCAAGTTATAGTCACCTACTACGGTTATGATCCGACAACCCCGGAGTGACAACAACCGGGCCCACTCTCGGTGATGACCGTAGTTTGAGGAGTTCATGTATTCACTATGTGTTAATGCTTTGTTCCGGTTCTCTATTAAAAGGAGGCCTTAATATCCCTTAGTTTCGAATATGGACCCCGCTGCCACGGGAGGGTGGGACAAAAGATGTCATGCAAGTTCTTTTAATAAAGCATGTATGCCTATTTACGGAATACATGCCTACATTATATCGATGAACTAGAGCTAGTGTCATATCGCCCTAGGTTATAATTGTCTCATGATGAATATCATCCAACAAGTCACCAATCCAATGCCTACGAATTTATCGTTATTGATCTTGCTGCGTTACTATTGCTATCATCACTGTTACACTTGCTACAAATTACTGCTATCACTATTACTGTTACCGTTGCTGCTGCCACTACTATCAAAACTATCATATTACTGTGCTACTGATCACTTTGCTGCAGATAATTAATCTCCAAGTGTGGTTGAATTGACAACTCGGCTGCTAATACCTTCGAATATTCTTTGGCTCCCCTTGTGTCGAATCTATAAATTTGGGTTAAATACTTTATCCTCGAAAACTGTTGCGATCCCCTATACTTGTGGGTTATCAAGACCTTTTTGTAGCACCGTTGCTGGGGAGCATAGCTATATTTGTTGAGTCACTTGGGATTATTATCAATTTATCACTATGAAGAATTTGAAGGGTCCTAAACCGAAGATATTTCCCTCAAGTATGAGGGGAGGTAAGAAACTGCCATCCAGTTCTGCTTTAGATTCACCTTCTGTTATGAGTAAACTTGCACCACTACCACATGCTATTAATCCTGATATGTCACAAGTTATTCATGATGCTACTTCTACTATGAATGATGCTTATGATGATGCTAGTACCTTGCTTGATAATGATGATATGCCACTTGGTGATTTTCTTGATAAACAAATTGCTAGAGTTATACAACATGATGTTGTTGAATCTGATGATGAGCTTGATACTGAAACTCCTAAAACACCTGCTAGAACTAGCCTTTCTAGATATGAATTGTGTAAGGTACCGGAAGGTTATGTTATGAGTGAAGAAGCAACTAGAGATATTCTTGCTTGCAACGATAGAGATGATCTACAGAAATTACTATGCAAGTATAAAGAAAAATCTCTGAATGCTAGAATGAAATGTGATCGTAAGTTTGCTACTTCACCTATCTTTATTGATGATAAGGATTATGAATTGTCTGTCGACCCAGAGTTAATTACATTGGTTGAATCTAATCCTTTCCATGGCTATGAAACTGAAACTGTTGTGGCACATCTTACTAAGTTAAATGATATAGCCACCCTTTTTACTCATGATGAGAAAACTCGCTATTACTTTATTCTCAAATTATTTCCTTTCTCATTAAAGGGTGATGCTAAAGCTTGGTACAATACTCTTGCTCCTGGTTGTGTGCGTAGTCCAGAGGATATGCTTTATTACTTCTCTCAAAGATATTTTCCTGCTCATATGAAACAAGCTGCCTTACAAGAAATATTTAACTTTGTGCAAACTAAAGAAGAGAGTCTCCCACAAGCTAGGGGAGGCTTTGCCAGTTACTTAATGCTTTGCCTGATCATCCTCTTAAGAAAAATGAGATACTTGATATCTTCTATAATGGACTAACCGATGCTTCTAGGGACTTCCTAGATAGTTGTGTTGGTTGTGTTTTCAGGGAACGAACTGTTGGAAAAGCTGAGGAATTATTGAATAACATATTGAAAAATTATGATGATTGGACTCTTCCTAAATCACCGACTAAACCCACTCCGAAGAAGAGGGGTATATTATATCTCAGTCCTGAAGATATGCAAGAGGCAAAGAAATCTATGAAGGAAAAAGGTATTAAAGCCAAGGATGTAAAAAATTTACCTCCTATTGAAGAAATACATGGGCTTAATACACCACCACTGCCTAAGGTGGTAGAGGTAAATTCTCTTACGAAGTTCAATGAAAATGATAATCCTCACAATATGCATCCTAGTCAATGCCTTATGAGTTTGAAAACTACATTGGAAAACAAGATCACTTCAATGCAAATGTTATGACAATTGAAATATAATTCTGATATGATTACTCGCTTGAGTGACTTGTTATTTAGAATATCAAATGATGTTAGAGGTGTGGGAAAACATGCTTCTATGGTTCAAACTCAGTTAGAATAAGTTGCTAAATCTCAAAGAGAATTAGTTGATGAAATTAATCATAATATGCATGACTTTGTTGTTAGAGTTGCAACTAGAGGAGGTAAAATGACTCAGGAACCACTTTATCCTGAGGGACACCCAAAAAGAATTAAACAAGATCCAAAAAGAGCTAACACTAGTGCACCTAGTCCTTCTAAAAATAAAAAGAAAAAGGAAAAGAAAAATGATAGGAGTTTACACACTTCTGGTGAACCTAAAATAAAAAAACCTCCTGATAAAGATAGTGAAACTTCTATCTCTGATGCTGCTCAATCTGGTAATGAACACTCACCTAGTGATAATGAAAAAGACAGAACCAGATAAAGATGTTGAGATAGAACCACATGTTGATCTTGATAACCCACAACCTAAGAATAAAAGGTATGATAAAAGAGACTTTGTGGCTAGGAAACACGGTAAAGAAAGAGAACCGTGGGTTCAAAAACCTATGACTTTTCCACCCAACTCAACTAAAAAAATGATGATGAAGAATTTGAACACTTTGCCAAAATGCTGAGGCCAGTCTTTTTGCGTACTCGCTTGAGTGATATCCTTAAAATGCGTCCTTATGCAAAATACATGAAAGGCATCGTCACAAAATAAGAGAAAAATACCGGAAGCTGAAATCTCCACTATGCTTTCTAATTATACTTTCAAAGATGGAGTACCTAAAAAACTTGGAGATCCGGGAATACCAACTATACCTTGCTCTATCAAAAAGAATCATGTGAAAACTGCTTTGTGTGATTTATGAGCTGGTGTTAGTGTTATGCCTTTTTCTTTATATAAAAGACTTGACTTGAATACAATCACACCTACTAAAATATCTTTGCAAATGGCTGACAAATCAACTGCCATACCTATCGGTATCTGTGAGGATGTGCCCGTTGTTGTTGCTAATGTTACTATTTTGACTGACTTTGTTATACTTGAGATGCCCGAGGATGACAACATGTTGATTATCATTGGTAGACCCTTCTTGAATACTACAGGGGATGTTATTGATTGCAATAAGAGCAAGGTCACCTTTCATATTAATGGTAATGAGCATATAGTGCACTTTCCGAAGAAACAATTCCAAGTGAATGGTATTAGTGTTATTGAAAAATCTCCGACAATCACTATTGGAAGTTTTCAAATACCTCTACCTACTGTCAAAAAGAAATATGAAATACTTATTGTTGGGTAAATGCATATCCCCATTGAGGTAACTTAGTGATTTACGAAAGTTCTTTGGTTTCATGCTATTCGGAAGTGGTTGTTAATAAGACTTGATCAACCTTATTAATGGATCATTTTTTAACGGTATGAAGTTGATGAATTTAGTGAGCACTACCTTCTGTCCCCACTTTTTATTCTCTATTTTTATTAGTTAAATGAAATAAAATGCCATGTTCTGTTTGTTTTCTAAATTTCCCGTGCAATAAAAAATGACCCAAAAATTAAAGTTCGCATAATGCCCTAAAAATTTTATATGATTTTTTCCTGAATATTTAAGAATTTTTGGTGCAAAAATTACCAGAGGGAGGTGCACCACCAGGACCCCCAGGAACGCCCTGGTGGGTTGTGGTCCCCACATGGCCCCCTTCACTTATCTCTTTAGCCCACATTGTCACCTACCTCTAGAAAAAAATCACTCTTGCTCTCTCTCTCTCTCCTGTGTTCTTGAGCTCAAACCCGCAGATTTCGATCTCTTTGTTCGATCTCCGTTTTTGAAACTGTTTCGGGGGATTTTTGCTTGGTATGTGACTCCACCATTTGTCCAATTAGTTTTTGTTTTAGTGGTTTATACTTTGAATAAATAGCTACTCTTGGTGTTGCTATAGATGTGCTTGCATGTTCAATTCTTAGTGTTCTAAGTAGTTTGAATGCTTGCTATGGCCTCTATGTATCCCTATGAGTAGTTGCTATTAGTTTTGTGAGGTTTTGTTGGAAAAAAATTGTGAACTAAAAATTCAGATTTTTGTTCATAGGAAAAATTGTACGCGGACATGATGAACCTATTTGGAAGGAGATCCTCGAGGAGACGATCCTCGGGGGCCTCTTCTAGTGATAGTTCTGCTCGTCGGTCCTATGTTGAACCAAGTGAAAGTTCCACGCGAGATGCCGCCACCAAAACATGCTTATGGCCTTGCGATGAATATATGGTGCAGGTGGGCATCAAGGAGGAATTTTAACAATATGTTCACAATGCCGATCTCTGTCCTTATCTCTCAGATAAGTGTGAACAACGCCATCTTCTCACTGAATCATTTGTCAAAGGATTTAAATATTTTCCACGTGAGTCTAGGGTGTCTTTTATGCTTTATCATGAACCATTCACTATCACACTAGAGAATTTTGCTTACCATTGCAAACTTCCATTTTGGGTTTCGCTTGATGAGCCATCAAAGGCTGAGTATGAGTCTTTCTTGGCTAGCCTTTGTTATAGTGAAAATAGAGGAGTGACACAAGGTAGAATAAAGAGCATTCACTTTCCGGCAATTCAGTACTTTGCATTATTTAACGGGAAATGCATAGTAGGCAAGAAAGACTGCAGCATACTTTGCTCGCCAGATTTGAGCCTCACTCACACCGCTCTCTCTGGTGAAAGGAATTATAACCTTAGAGCGATAGTTGCACGTAGACTTCAGCATAATGCCAAGAGTGGCTGGTTCTATGGTGGAATTTATGCCACACATTTAGCCCGAGGACTGGGTGTTTCACCTTTGCCCTTTGACCCTATCTTACCCACTCCATATTTATATTTTGATGCCTTAAGGGAGCATAAGATTCTCAAGGGAAGGGCTGATAACTTCACTTATAATTTGTTGTTTAGTCAACCACATGTTGTGGAAACATTTTTGCCTACGCCTGCTCTCTTTGATTGTCACAGCAAGGGAGACATTTTGTTTCTGAGAGCGAGGCCCGAGCTTACAACGCAGCAGTGGTGGCAGCCCGGCAGGCCGAGGCATCCGCACCGAGAGCCTCCTTGCGCTACCACTCCGACTACTACTCTCCAGGATACTGATCGATTACCAAGTTAGGCCAAAAGCCTAAACTTGGGGGAGTACGTGTTTCTCACCGACATTATATTCATGTTCACGTATCATTCTGTCTGCCAGTGCTCACACTTTTTCATTGTATCATCCATGCTTAGATTTATTTTCTTGCTTTCTTCTTGTGTGTTTGAAAACAATAGAAAAACAAAAAAATAGTTGTAGTAATTTACTTTCTATGCATGCTTAGTAGTAGTATTAAAAAAGAAAATCCAAAAAGATTTCCTTGTTCTTCTTTTGCTTGTTGGGAGCTTTCCCGTGTAATTAGTTTTTCTCGTTTTTGCTTTTCCCTTTTATTTGCCTATTGAAGAAAACCAAAAAACTCCAAAAATATTTCAGTGTGTTTCTCTGAATTTCTTTTCTTTTTATTCGAGTTGTACTGAGGAGAAGCCCACGATGAAAATGTTGAGTGGTTCTCATATGAATAACTGCCGAACTAATAAAGAGCACATTTTACCTTGTCTTCTCCTGTTGAATAAAATGTTTTGCAGATTGCAGCTTAGTCCACGACACTCATGCACTGTTATTATTATTATTCTCATATCATTCGGTCGTGCAAGTGAAAGGAAATAATGACGACATTCGATGAACTGGCCGTGACAAAGAGAAAACTGGTATGAACTCGACTTGTTCTGTTTGTGTAAATATGTTTAACCTTGTATCCAGGCTTCAGCCCATTATGATTAAACATGTTTGCGATGACAATTAGAGATTATAGTTTCTCATGCCTTGCATAAGTAGCTGGGACTTGATAATGATTTATCTTGGATATCAACATAGCGTTAAAATGATTGTGATGTAGTATGATGATATGGTATCCTCCTCCGAATGTTCGAGTGGCTTGACTTGGTACATGTTCATGCATGTAGTTGAATCAAAACCAACATTGCCTCTGTAATGTCTATGTTCATGGTGTTCATATCCTACTCATGCCAGTGTCCAATGTTACTTATGCATAATGCCTAGTCATGATTGTTGTTGCTCTCTAGCTGGCCGCTTCCCAATCTTAATTGCTAGCCTTCGTCTATACTAAGTGGGAATTATGCTTGTACATCAAAAACCTTGAACCCAAAATTATTCCAGATGAGTCCACCATACCTACCTATATGTGGTATTACCCTGCCGTCCTAAGTAAATTTGCATGTGCCACCTCTAAAAACTTCTAAAAATTTATCCGTTTTGTGTGTCTAGATCGTTCATGGAACGACAGGAGGTAGTCGATGTCTTCCGTGCTAAGCGGGTTATCCTCAGTTGAGCTTTTATTCACTCGCCATCGCACGAGGAAATGGGCGGTAATAGGGATGCTAGTCCCAAGCTGCAAACATGAAAAAGAGTACATCTCTTGAATAATCAAACAAAAACTCCCAATGGCATCAAAACCTTTACTTTCCGCTTGGGAACCACCACTAGCATGCTTAGCATGGAAGATGTTGATAACTGATGGTCGTGAAGTGAATGAGAAGGGGGCATGTCTCAAAACTATCATTTATCTTGGTTTTAAAAAAATTGAGCTCTGGCACCTCTGCAAATCATTGCTCCCCTCTGTGAAGGAACTTTCTATTTACTTTTATGTTGTGTCATCACCTTCTAAAAACAAGCGCCAGAAACTGAGTAGAGCACAACTGTGAGCACAACTGTCATGATTTATGCATTGTGTATAGCTAATGTTTGGTGCATCATGACTGGATCTTTTCTACCATAAATTACAATGTTTAGTCGTTGCTTGAACTTTGGAGGTGCTATGCATTTATGTTTTGCGGTCTAAGAAAGGGCTAGCAAGATACCACTATTGTCATATTATATCATGGTTGTTTTGACAACGTGTTGCCATTTGAGATATCTTATTATTGCTCGCTATCTGATTATGTCATTGATATGAATCATTATAATCTTTAAGAGTTATTGTTGACACGGTTAGTTATAATCTTGGCTGAAAACCTCGGTGTTGTTTAAGCTTATTTATGCAAACAATAGCAAAAGGGTTCGTAAAAGTTTTTCTTTCTCACTTTCAGTTTACCAACTGAATTGCTTGAGGACAAGCAAAGGTTTAAGCTTGGGGGAGTTGATACGTCCCCAACGTATCTACTTTTTCTCACGTTTTTTCCTCTTGCTCTGGACTATAATTTGCATCATTTGAATGAAACTAACCCCGGAGTGACACTGTTTTCAGCAGAACTACAATGGTGTTGTTTTTGTGCAGAAATGAAAGTTCTCGGAATGGAACGAAACTTTACAAGGATTTTTTATATTAATAATAAGAATTTTTGGAGCCAAGACCCACCAGAGAGGGGCCCCTGGGTGGGAACAACCCACCAGGGCGCGCCCCCCTCTCCTGGCGCGTCCATGTGGGTTGTACCCACCTGGTGGCCCCGCTGACGACCCCCCAGATACTATAAATTCACATTATTCCAGAAAAATATCAGGGAGAAAGAATTATCGCGATCCACGAGATGGAGCCACCGCCAAGCCCTGTTCTTCCTCGAGAGGGTAGATCTGGAGTCCGTTTGAGGCTCCAAAGAGGGGGATCTTCGTTCTTCGTCATCACTAACCCTTGTCCATCGCCAATTCCATGATGCTCCCCACTGGGAGTGAGTAATTCCTTCATAGGCTCGCTGGTCGGTGAGGAGTTGGATGAGATTCATCATGTAATCGAGTTATTTTTGTTACGGCTTGATCCCTAGTATCCACTATGTTCTTAGATTGATGTTGCTATGACTTTGCTATGCTTAATGCTTGTCACTTTGGGCCCGGGTGCCATGAACTCAGATCTGAACTGTTTGTGGATTCATCATTATATCCATGTTTTAGATCCGATCTTGCAAGTTATAGTCACCTACTACGGTTATGATCCGACAACCCCGGAGTGACAACAACCGGGTCCACTCTCGGTGATGACCGTAGTTTGAGGAGTTCATGTATTCACTATGTGTTAATGCTTTGTTCCGGTTCTCTATTAAAAGGAGGCCTTAATATCCCTGGGTTTCCAATATGGACCCCGCTGCCACGGGAGGGTTGGACAAAATATGTCATGCAAGTTCTTTTAATAAAGCACGTATGACTATTTACGGAATACATGCCTATATTATATCGATGAACTGAAGCTAGTGACGTATCGCCCTAGGTTGTAACTGTCTCATGATGAATATCATCCAACAAGTCACCGATCCAATGCTTACGAATTTATCCTTATTGATCTTGATGCGTTACTATTGCTATCATCACTGTTACACTTGCTACAAATTACTGCTATCAGTGTTACTATTACCGTTGCTGCTACCACTACTATCAAAACTATCATATTACTGTGCTACTGATCACTTTGCTGCAGATAATTAATGTCCTGGTGTGGTTGAATTGACTACTCAGCTGCTAATACCTTCAAAAATTCTTTGGCTCCCCTTGTGTCGAATCTATAAATTTTGGTTAAATACTTTACCCTTCAAAACGGTTGTGATCCCCTATACTTGTGGGTTATCAAACTACATGCATAAACATGTGACAAGTCAAGCCACTCAAACATTCAGAGGAGGATACCATATCATCATACTACATCACAATCATTATAATGCAATGTTGACATCCAAGATAAATCATTATCCACTCCCAGCTACTTATGCATGGCATGAGAAACTATAATCTCTAATTGTCATTGAAAACATGTTTAATCATAATGTGTTGAATCATGGATACTAGGTTAAACATATTTACAAAAATAGAACAAGTCAAGTTCATACCCGTTTCTCTCTGCCACGGCCAGTTCATCTAATATCGTCATTATTTCCTTTCACTTACATGACAGAACGATATGAAAATAATAGTAGTGCAAGAGTGTCGTGGACTTAGCTGGAATCTGCAAAAAAAATATTCAACAGGAGATGACAAGGTAAAATGGGCTCATTGTTAGATCAACAATTATGCATATGAGAGCCACTCAACATTATCATCGTGGTCTTCTCCTCGGTACGACTCGATAAAAAGAAAAAAATTCAGAGAAACATACTGAAATATTTTTGGAGTTTTTGGTTTTCTTGAACGAGCAAATAAAAGGGAAAAGCAAAAACGAGAAAACTATTTACACGGGAAGGCTCCCAACAAGCAAAAGAAGAACAAAGAAATCTTTTTGGTTTTTCTTTTTAGTGCTATAGCTAACTACTCTAGAAAAAAAAAAGAAACCTGAAATATTTTTGGATTTTCTCAAAGTTTTTCAAACACACAAGAAGAAAGCGAGAAAATAAATATAACATGGATAATACATTGAAAATGTGCGAACACCGACAACTGGAATGAAATGTGTGAACATGAATGTAAAGTCAGTGGGAATACGTACTCCCCCAAGCTTAGGCTTTTGGCCCAACTTGGTAATAAATCAATAGTCTGGATAGTAGCCGAGGTGATAGCTTACGGAGGCTCTCAGTGCGGATGCCTCGGCCTGCCGTGTAGCCATAACCGCCGCGTTGTGAGCTCGAGCCTCATTCTCAAGAATAAAATATCTTCCCCTGCTATGATAGTCAAAGAGAGTAAGCACAGGAAAATATGTGTATACAACGGACTCTTGGTTAAACAACAATTTATAAGTGAAATGATCAGGTTTACCCTTAAGGATCTTATGACGCTTCATAGCATCAACGTCTAAATACTGAGTAGGTAAAATAGGGTCATATGGCAAAAGTGAAACACCCAACTCTCTTGCTAAGCATGTGGCATAAATTCCACCATAAAAATAATCACTAGTAGTGTTGTGTTGCAACCTACATGCAACAATTGCTCCAAGATTATAGCTTCTATCACTGGTGAGAGCGGTGCGTATGAGGCTCAAGTCTGGAGCAGAAAATGTACTACAATTTTGTTTGCCTACAATACATTTCCCAATGAATAATGCAAAGTACTGAATTGCGGGAAAATGAATGCTCTTTATTCTACCTTGCATCACTCCCCTATTCTCACTGTAGCAAAGGCTAGACAAATTTTTTTGGAACTCAGTTCTTGGTGGTTCATCAAGCGAACCCCGGAATGGAATTTTGCAGTGGCGAGCAAATCTCTCTAATGACATGGTAAATGAATTTTCATACAATTTAAATGACACCCTAGATTCACGGGGGTGGAATTTAAATCCTTTAACAAATGATTCAGTGAGAGTGTGGTGTTGATTGCACTTATCTGAAATGTAGGGACCGAGACTGGCATTGTGAACATATTGCTCAAATTCCTCCTTAATTTCCACACTCACCATATAATGGTCGCATGGCCGTAAGCATGTTTTGGTGGCGGCATCTCGTATGGAACTCTCACTTGGTTTAACATAAGACCGACGAGCGGAGCTGCCACTAGAAGTTGCCCCTGAGGATTTTTGGGTGACAAAAATTTATCAACAAAACTTTACAAGACTGATGGCAACTACTCGTAGGGATACATAGAGGCCATAGCAAGCATTCAAACTACTTAGAACTCTAAGAATTCAACATGCAAGCTCATCTACAACAGTACAAAGAGTAGCTAATTATTCGAAATATAAACCACTAAAAAAACTAATTGGACAAACGAAGGAGTCACATACCAAGCAACAATCCCCCGAAACAGTTTCGTAAACAAAGCTTCGAGCAAAGACATCGAAATCCACGGGTTTGAGAGCAAGAACACGAGAGAGAGAGAGAGAGAGAGAGAGAGAGAGAGAGAGAGAGATCAATGGTGAATTTTTTCTGGAGGTAGGTGATGATGTGGTGTGAAGAGATAAGTGAGGGGGGCCACGTGGGGCCACAACACACCAAGGCGCGCCTGGGGGTCCTGGCGCACCCAGGTGGGTTGTGCCCACCTGGTGCACCTCCCTCTGATATTATTTGCACCAAAAATTCTAAAATATTTAGAAAAAAATGATATTAAATTTTCGGAGTATTCTAAGAACTTTTTTGGGTCATATTTATTCCACGGGGAATTCAGAAAACAGGCAACACATGGCATTTTATTTTATTTAGCTAATAAAACAGAAAAAAAGGTAGGGACAGAAGGTAGTGCTTACATAATTCATCAACTTCATACCTCTCAAAAATGATCCATTAATAAGGTTGATCAAGTCTTATTAACAACCACTTTCGATTAGCATGAAACTGAAGAACTTACGTAAATCACTAAGTTACATCAATGGGGATATGAATATCCCCAACAATAAGTATTTCATATTTCTTTTTGACAGTAGGTAGAGGTAGTTGAAAACTTCCAATAGTGATTGTCGGAGATTTTTCAATAACATTAATACCATTCACTTGGAATTGTTTCTTCAGAAAGTGCACCGTATGCTCATTTGCATTGATATGAAAAGTGACCTTGCTTTTATTGCAATCAATAACAGCCCCTGCAGTATTCAAGAAGGGTCTACCAAGGATAATCGACATGTTGTCGTCCTCGGGCATCTCAAGTATAACAAAGTCAGTCAAAATAGTAACATTAGCAACAACAACGGGCACATCCTCACAGATACCGATAGGTATCGTAGTTGATTTGTCAGCCATTTGCAAAGATATTTTAGTAGATGTGAGTTTATTCAAATCAAGTCTTTTATATAAATAGAAAGGAATAACAACAACACCAGCACCCTAATCACACAAAGCAGTTTTCACATAATTCCTTTTGAGGGAGCAAGGTATAGTTGGTATTCCCGAATCTCCAAGTTTGTTAGGTACTCCATCCTTAAAAGTGTAATTAGCAAGCATGGTGGAGATTTCAGCTTCCGGTATTTTTCTCTTATTGGTGATGATGTCTTTCATGTACTTTGCATAAGGAGGCATTTTCAGGATATCAGTCAAGCGAGTACACAAATAGACTGGCCTCTGGATTTCAGCAAAGCGTTCAAATTCTTCATCATCTTTCTTTTTAGTTGACTTAGGTGGAAAAGGCATAGGTTTGGGAACCCACGATTCTTTTTCTTTACCGTGTTTTCTAGCAATAAAATCTCTTTTATCATATCTTGTATTCTTGGGTTGTGGGTTATCAAGATCAACTGCATGTTCTATCTCAACATCATTGTCTGGTTCCTTACTATTTGTTTGAGTGTCTTCATGAACCTCATCATTATCTTTTTCATTATCAGAAGGGGAGTGTTCAGTACCAGGTTGAGTTTCAGCATCAGAGATAGAGACTTCATTATCATTATCAGGAGGTTTTTCTACTTCAGGTTCACTAGAGGCATGCAAAGTCCTATCATTTTTCTTCTTCCTTTTATTTTTAGAAGGACTACGTGCATCAGTATTAGCTCTTTGAGAGTCTTTTTCAATTCTTTTTGGGTGTCCCTCAGGATAAAGTGGTTCCTGAGTCATTTTGCCTCTTCTAGTTGCTACTCTAATAGCAAAGTCATGTATATTATTGTTCATTTCATTTAGTAACTCTCTTTGAGATTTAGCAACTTTTTGTAACTAAGTTTGAACCATAGAAGCATGCCTTCCCACACCTCTAACATCATTTGAGATTCTAATAACAAGTCACTCAAGCGAGCAATCATATCTGAATTGTATTTCAATTGTTTCACAACATTTGCATTGAAGTGATCCTATTTTCTAATGTAATTCTCAAAACTCATAAAGGCATTGGCTAGGGTTCATATTGTGAGGATTATCATTATCATTGAATTTCATTAGAGAATTTACCTCTACCACCTTAGGTGGTGGTGGTGTATTAAGCCCATGTATTTCTTCAATAGGAGTTAAATTTTTAACATCCTCTACTTTAATACCTTTTTCCTTCATAGATTTCTTTGCCTCTTGTATATCTTCAGGACTGAGATATAATATACCCCTCTTTCATATCTTCAGGCTGGAGCTGCTCGGCCGGGCACCCGGGCGGCCTTAGCCAGCGCCAGAAAGGGGCCGGGCACCCGGGGCCATCCAAGCCGGGCACCCGGAGTGCTCAGGGGTTGTTCCCAACCGGCCGGGCACCCGGGGCTAGGGGAGGCCAGGCCCCCGGGAGGTCCAGTGCCTCCGGGTCTTCGTTTCCTTCTCCTTCCTTCTTTGATATAATATCGTTCCCAAGATGTATGCGTCACACACTTAGCAAAAGGAGTTGCAAAAGTCACATCATGCTCATACAAATATTTAATATGTTCAAATCCAACAACATTCAATTCAAGTTGAGTAATTAACATGCATTTGTGGGAAAGAGCATCCGCCACAACATTCTATTTGCCCTTAATGTACTTGATCACATAGGGGAAAGTTTCAATAAATTCACTCCATTTAGCATGTCGTTTATTCAACTTGGTTTGGCCTTTAAGGTACGTAAGTTTCTCATGATCGGTATGTATGACAAACTCATGAGGGCGAAGATAATGCTCCCAAACATGCAACACACACGCACACTAAAGCATACAATTCTTTGTCATAGATGGGATAGTTAAGTTGAGCACCGGAGAGTTTTTCACTAAAATATGTGATGGCTCACTCTTCTTGCATCAAAACTCCACCAATTCCATTACCACTAGCATCACAATGAACCTCAGAAGTTTTGTCAAAGTTAGTCAAAGCAAGAATAGAACCATGAGTAAGCAAGGATTTGAGCTCATCAAATGCGGTAGATTGCAAAGGTCCCCAAACAAAGAGTGCGTTTTTCTTACTCAAAGCATGCAACGGTGCGGCAATAGTGCGAAAGTCTTTCACAAAGCGATGATAGAAACCCGCAAGGCCAAGGAAACTACGCACTTGTTGCAAATTTGTGGGTTGTGGCCAAGTTTTAATTGCTTCAATTTTAGACCCATCAACATGGACACCCTTGGAAGAAACAACAAAACCCAAGAAAACAAGCTTGTCAACACCGAAAGTGCATTTTCCATGTTGGCATAAAGACTTTCCTTGCGAAGAGTTTGCAAAATGGCCCTAACATGATTATCATGATCTTTGAGGGATTTGCTAAATACAAGTATGTCGTCAAAGTAGACCACAACAAACACTCTAATGTATGGACGAAGCACGAAATGCATAAGACGCATGAAAGTACCGGGAGCTTCCGATAAACCCATAGGCATAACTAACCACTTGTACAAGCCAAATTTAGTTTTAAAAGCGGTTTTCCATTCATCACCTTCTTGTATGCGGATTTGATAGTAACCACTTCTGAGATCAATTTTTGAGAAAATAGTGGCACCGCTAAGGTCATCTAGTATATCATCAAGGCGAGGTATGGGATGCCTATATCGAACGGTGATAGCATCGATGGGTCTACAATCGGAACACATTCAAAAACTACCATCTCCCTTAGGCACGAGGATAACCGGAACGACACAAGGGCTTAAGCTTTCACGTACATGACCGTTGTCGATGAGTTGTTGTACTTGACGTTGGATCTCCTTAGTTTCTTAGGGGTTGACGCGGTATGGAGCCTTGTAAGGAAGAGGTGCACCGGGGTTGAGGTTGATCCGATGTGTAATGCCACGTAGAGGAGGAAGACCGGGCGGTAGTGATAACCCACAAGTATAGGGGATCGCAACAGTTTTCAAGCGTAGAGTATTCAACCCAAATTTATAGATTCGACACAAGGGGAGCCAAAGAATATTTGTAAGTATTAGCAGCTGAGTTGTCAATTCAACCACGCCTGGAGATTAATTATCTGCAGCAAAGTGATTAGTAGCAAACTAGTATGATGTTTTTTATAATAGTGACAACAGTAATAGTAACAGTAACAGTGATAGCACTAGTTTTTGTAGCAAGTGCAACAGTAACGATAGCAGTAGTAACTTGGCAGAAACAATATAAGATAAATTCGTAGGCATTGGATCAGCAATTTGTTGGATGATATTCATCATGTGCCATTTATAACCTAGGCAATACGACACTAGCTCCAGTTCATAAATATAATGTAGGCATGTATTCCGTAAATAGTCATATGTGCTTATGGAAAGAACTTGCATGACATCTTTTGTCCTACCCTCCCGTGGCAACGGGGTCCCATTGAAAACTAAGGGATATTAAGGCCTCCTTTTAATACAGAATCGAAACAAAGCATTAACATACGTGAATACATGAACTCCTCAAACTACGATCATCACCGGGAATGGTCCCGACTATTGTCACTCCGTGGTTGCCAGAACATAACATGTTGTAGGTGACTATAACTTGCAAGATCAAATCTAGAACATGGATGTAATGGTGATAACATAAACGGTTCAGAGCTAAAATCATGGCACCCGGGCCCAAAGTGATAAACATTAAGCATGGAAAAGTCATAGCAATATCAATCTCAGAATATAATGGATACTAGGGATCAGCCCCTAACAAAACTAACTCGATTAGATGATGAATCTCATCCAACTCCTCACCGACCAGCGAGCCTACGAAGGAATTAATCACTCCCGGTGGGGAGCATCATGGAATTGGCGATGGAGAAGGGTTGGTGATGACAAAGAACGAAGATCCCCCTCTCCGCAGCCCCAAACAGACTCCAAATCTAGCCTCCCGATGAAGAACAGGAGGTGACAGTGGCTTCGTCCCGTGGAACACGATAATTCTTTCTCCCTAATTTTTTCTCCGAAGATAGGATTTTATAGCGTCGGTTTCAGGGTCTGCGGGGCCACCGGGTGGGGACAACCCACCTGGCCGCGCATGGAGGGGGGACGCGCCCTGGTGGGTTGAGCCCACCCAGGTGCCCTCCTCTGGTGGTTCTTGGCTCCAGAAATTCTCTTTATTGATATAAAAATTCCTTGCAAAGTTTCGTTCCATTCCGAGAACTTTTATTTCTGTACAAAAACAACACCATGGTAGTTCTGCTGAAAACAGCGTCAGTCCGGGTTTAGTTTCATTCAAATCATGCAAATTTGAGTCCAAAACAAGAGGAAAAGCGTTAGAAAAAGTAGATACATTGGAGATGTATCAGGTAGCTCATCGGGAAAGACATCCGCAAATTCCTGCAACAAGTTAAAGAACACTAGCGGAAGAGGATTAGGAGTGTTAGTTTTTGCCACCTCATCTTTGCATAGCAGGACATAGTGGATGACACTCGATGGGTTCTCACACACTTCTCTCATGTCTCTTTTTGTGTCTAGGAGTATTAGGTTTTTCTCTCTTGGTGACGAGTCACTCAATTTGGGCTTGTGTCGCTCACTATCTTTGTGGTGGTTCACTCTCTCACTAGTATCTCCATGATGTGTGGATGCTTGCTTGTCGGCGATCACTTGGCTTGGAGACATTGGTTGTAGCACGTACTCCGTGCCTTTCATCTTGAAGCTATAGTGGTTTGTTCTTTCATTGTGGATGACGCCTCGGTCGAATTGCCAAGGTCTTCCCAAGAGAAGATGGCACACGGACATAGGAACCACGTCGCACTCAAAGGTGTCCTCGTAGGCGCTGATCTTGAAGGAAACTTGCATCGTATGCTCCACTTGAATGGTGTCGGAGTCACTTATCCATTGCACCTTGTAGGGACGAGGATGCTTCTTCTTGACTAATTGCAGCTTGGAACATAGCTCTTCACTTGCCAAGTTGTGAGAACTTCCTCCGTCAATGATGACTTTTACGGAACGCTCGTTGATGCCGACCTTGGTTTGGAAGATGTGGCACCGTTGGTCTTCTTCTTGGTGGTGTTGGAGCATCAAGACCTTGGAGACCATGAGAGAGGGACTTTAATCGTTGTCACAAAAGACTTGATCATCTTCATCTTCGTTCATGTGTCGGTGCATGGGCACGTGCTCAAGGGCTTCCATTTCTTCTTCACTCATGGAGTCGTATGTGCCATCATCGTTGAAGATCATGGTTCGCTTGTTGGTTCATTCGAAGGACTTGTGTCCTCGGCCACCACATGTGAAGCACTTGATAGAACTTGTATTGACGGGGTCATTCGGTGGCACCGAAGATGAGGGAGTCTTGGATTTGTAGGTGCTTGCCAGAGGACGAGTCGAGGAAGGCGCAACTTGCTTGGAACTTGACTTGTCGCCGGTACTTGGTGATGCTCTAGTTGAGGTAGGAGGTGCCGAAGTCACGGGAGCTTGAGAGTAGGAGCCGTAGGTCTTGGACGAGTACTTGGCATATTTGAAGTCATCTTGCACTTGTCTCTCGGCCTTGGTCGCTTGATGAACTAGCTCGAGAAGGTTGGAGTATGGTTGGAAGTCGGCAATCCGCTTGATTGGGTGGTTGAGGCCGTTCAAGAAGCGCGCCATAGTTTGTTCGTCATCTTCCTTGACATTGGCTCGTATCATGGCAACCTCCATTTCTTGATAGTATTCTTCCACCGTCATCGTGCCTTGCTTGAGGAGTTGCAACTTCTTGAAGAGATCATGGGTGTAGTGTGTAGGCATGAAGCGAGCTCTCATCACATCCTTCATTTGCGTCCAAGTTATGATTTGTGGTGCGCCTCTTGCTTGTCTTTGCTCGATCACTTGCTCCCACCAAATGAGGATGTAGTCTTGAAACTCGAGGGAGGCCATGGCGGTCTTCTTTTCCTCATCGTAGTGTGAAGGTGTAATATCTTGTCCACCTTCAAGGCCCATGAGAGATATTCTTCGGGATCATTGCTTCTAGAAAACTTGGGCATGGTGAACTTGAGCTTGCCGTAGCGGAGTTCTTCGTCATAGTGGCGGTTTTGATGTTGCTCTTGACGAGGAGGAAGGTCCTCAAATGCTCGTTCATCGTGATGTCGCTCTTGTCATGGAGGAGGATGAGTCATGTGCGCTTGGTTTGTTCTTTCTTGTTGCTCTTCAAGTCGAGCGGCTTCTTCTTGTCGTGCTTGGCGAAGTGTGTCTTCTTGTTCACGGACTTGGCGGTTGCGCTCTTCGAAGGCTCTAGTGGCCTCATTGAGTGTGCGTTGAGCTTCGAGTGCTTGAGCTTCACGTTCGAGGGCTCGTGCTTCACGGCGCTCTTGTGCTTGTCGAATTGCATCACCGTCTTGAGGTGGTTGACGTTGCACTTGTGGAGGTATTTGCTCTTGCTCCATTGCTTCTTGCGCTTGTTGTTGCGCCCTTTTGCATGCTTAGACTCGGTCCTGTAAACCGTTGCCTTGGAGTGGGTTTTCTTGAGCTTGGCGATCTTGGGGGTCATCACGTCGAGGAAAACGAGCTCGTGGAGGACTTGCATCATAAGAAGAGTTGTCCAAAGATTGCCGACTTGAGCGGCGGGTTGAGGAAGACGGGTGTCGCACGATCATGTTGCGGAATTCTTCCATTTGTGAGGTGAACTTGGCGTCGATGTAGTCGCGGTTCCTTGCTTCCGATTGACGAAGGTCGGTGGCGAGTTGCTCAAGGCATTCACCCAAGGCTTCACTTTCTTGATGGAGAGCTCGTTGCACGACGAAGAAGGGGATCTTGGTGACGTAGTCGCGATCATCATCTTGCTTCTCGAAAAGTGGGTTCACCGAAGAACTTGGCCTATCCATCATAACCAAGTGGGGTGAGTAGGAAAATAAGAGAACATTTCGAAGTACCTTTTCCGAGGATTGTGGATGTATCAAGTGTAACTCAATATAATGCCACGATAGGAGAATTGGTACCGGGTTTGTTTCTCACACCTAGACAAGTAAAGCTTATGGAGTACCTCAGTTAGGATGGTGGCAAAAATTTCAAGCAAATGTTAGTAAAGATATCGATAAGGTTGAGAAGGTTCACAAAATTGCAAGTAAAGCAAATAGATCAAACCCAAGAATATCAGTAGGAACACATACATGGATGATAGATGGGATCCGCACAACCAAGGGGTGAGCTCAAAATGTGAAACCACGGAAAATGCTCTTGTTGTACAGATTCTAGAGAGACGCTAGCTCGATTGCTCAAATGCGCAAGATATGCTTGTGCACCAACCTATGAGAGAAACATGTAGTCTTCAATCCCAACTATGCTATGTATGAGGTGACCAAGATGATATATCGATACAAAATGGCTCAATGCTATTGCTTACAAGCTCTTTGTTTCTCCTCTTTTTCTTAAAAGCTTTTCTTTCTTTTATGCTTCATGCTCGAGCCAAATATGGTATGAAACAAGTATGTAAGATATGCACGAGAGAGACTTAGGGCACAAAGATGATGGCAAGATTACTACGGTGCACAATAGCGTGGCCCGACAATTCTCAACTCGCTAGTCTCGATGGGTAAGTGACGCAAAATGGCTCGGGTTATCAATGCAAAAGCAAGGAAATGAACTAGGTGTCGTCGAGGTTACCGTCCTTTCTTACAGTTAGCAGTGTCAACGGTGAATATTGTTGGCGAAGATGACTCCGAGGCTATGATGAATGGTAGTGATGTCGATGGCACACGTTCCTAAGTAGCCGAAACACCTTAGGAAATAGAAACCACAACTCAAAATCGGTCAAACGTGGAAGGTGGGTGCTTTTATGATGAATTTTTTGATGGGGGCTAATGGTGGTGGTAATGATATATGTGCATGGGGGATGTCAAGAGCTTCCAAACGAGCTAAAGAACACGAAAAACGAAGGTGGTGTTGGGCTGTTCCGGGGGGCGGGGCAGGCATCCTGGGGTGGGAGGTGCGGGTGCCCGGGGTGGACCGGGGCAAACAGCCCGGGGGTGCGGATGCCCGGGGGTTCGAGGTGCGGGCACCCGGGGGTGTCGGATTTGGGAGAAAAATTTTGGGAGATGGCGAAATTTCATGGATTTCGTGGTGGGAAGGGTGGAGATTGATGGGTAGGGGCTAGATCCACTTGCCAAACAACAAATCCATGGACCAAAACAACGAAATCTCACAAGATCTAACAAATTGCAAGAAAAATTTTTGGGGCTATTTCTGTGGGGATTTTCGAATTAGGACGAAAAACAACAAAATCAAGCTAGCAAATGGGGGGATAGGACTCCAAGATATGAATCAACCTTGCTCATGATACCAAGATGCTGTAGGGTGAAACCCTAGAGGGGTCTTTTCACACTTGGAGGGGGGAAAGAGCAAGAACACACAAGATCACCAGGAGGAAACCACTCTAACAAACCCAAATAACACATCCACTTGGGTAGAATACAAGAGATCCCCAAGAGTACATGAACAATTCAAGGAAAATAGCACTAGGGTAAAAGTTCTTCCCACTAGGTGAGGTCTTGATATCCAAGAGGATCTTCTCCAAGAGGAGGGCTTGATCTCCAAGAGGAGGTCTAGATCCCTAGAGGAGGAAGATGAGCAAAGCTCTCTCTTTGTGTTTCTAATACTTTTCTACCCTCTCTAATGAGCTAGGGGAGGAGTTTATATAGTCTAAGGATGAATTATGAGGGAGAGGGGGATACAAGGTCAACAACCCAAACTACACGCAGGCACACTCGGAGGAGTCCGGGCACCCGGGGTAAAGGGGCCCGGGCACCCGGACCGGACAAAGGCGCGCGCTCAGGTCAGGCCGGGCACCCGGGGTAGCATGGGCAGGGCACTCGGACTGGGTAGGGGCCGGCTGGAGCTGGGCCGGGCATCCGGGGTTGGTGGCTCGGGCACCGAGGCGGGGCTCGAGCTGCTGGGCCGGGCACCCGGGGCCATTTGGCCGGGCACCCAGGCGGCCTTAGCCAGCACCAGGAAGGGGCCGGGCACCCGGGCCATCCACGCCAGGCACCCGGGGTGCTCAGGGGCTGTTCCGAGCCGGCCGGCCGGACACCCGAGGCTAGGGGAGGCCGGGCACCCGGTAGGTCCAGTGCCTCCGCGTCTTTGTTTCCTTCTCCTTCCTTCTTCTCCTCGGGTGCTAGGGTCTCCATCCTAGCTTCTTCCCGTGCTTCTTCTTGGTACCTAAGGATGCACAACATTTCCGTTTGACATAGGACCCAATTCATATGTGATTCTGAATGAAACTCGAAGAGGAAAGAATTGGCCTCGTTCTCGATGGCGCGTGTGCGAGCTCTTATCATCGGTCCCCTTGGTGCTTGAGGTGGTGAGTGGACGTCCATGGAGATGGACGCGGGATGCTCCACATCATGTTTCTAGTGAGGTTAATTTATATAAAAGGCTCTAGTAATTTTTAGGAGGCTTTTATATTTAATTTAATATCAACGTCCCTTAAAATGCCAAGTGGTGGAAGGAGCATTGGGCCACCATGGCCCAATAGGAAGTGGCGCCCCTCCCCTTTCCTTGGTGGGGGGGGGAGTGAATTGGACTAGGGGAGGAGTTCAACTCCTTCCCCTTGGACCACTTCCCAAGGAGGGCATTTATCTCCTTGGTGGCTTCCCGTCCGCCTCTAACCTATTTTACTAGAGGATTTTGCCCTTTGGGACACATAAGTTTTGGAGCATCCTCTATTCCATCTAGTGTAGTTCCAGTTGGTTCTAGTTGAATAATTAGGGATAAATCTAGTTCCTCTAATCCTCATAAGTAGAAGCTTAGTGTGGTTCTAATTTCCTCCCTCTAATTCTTCGGCGATGGTTAGCTCTGGATGGCGAAGCGCTGCCGGACCGTGAAGATTGTATGCTTGCAACCAAGTAGAGAGGTCGTACTTTCGGTCTTCCGTTCGAGGGATCATTCAAGAGCATTTCGCGGGATCGTCATCAACAGTTCGAGGGACTCCAAGTACGATGTACACCGACTCATCTACTTCCACTGCACTCCAGAGTCAGTAACGATCGTTGATCCAAACCGTATATGCATCTTCATATTGTTCCTGGGTAATCGTTGGGCAATTTTTTTGTTTTCTACTATGTTTCCCAACACCTAGTTGCTTGAACAATGAAAAAGGTCTTCTTGGACTTGGTCTCCAAAATAACATGAGTGGAGAAGGTTGATACAACTTGTGTTGCAGTAAACTTGTGATAGTCTGGGCATTGGTGTATCATCATCACCGTAGTGTGCTCCGTGAGGACCATGGCATCAATGAACTTGTCGTTGATGAAATCATCATTCTCCCAAGAGCATTGATGACCCACAAGTATAGGGGATCAATTGGAGTCCTTTGGATAAGTAAGAGTGTCGAGTCCAACGAGGACCAGAAGGAAATGGCAAACGGTTTTCAGCAAGGTATTTTCTGTAAGCACTGAAATTATCGGTAACAAATAGATTGATAGCAAGATAATTCGTCAAGTGACAAGTAGAAATAGTAACAAAGGTGCAGCAAGGTAGCCCAACCCTTTTTATAGCAAAGGACAGGCCGGAACTTTCTCTTATAGTAAACAAAGCATTCTCGAGGACACATGAGAATTCATCTAGTCACTTTCATCATGTTTATTTGATTCGCGTTCGCTACTTTGGTAATTTGATACGTGGGTGGACTGGTGCTTGGGTGCCTTTCTTACTTGAACAAGCCCCCCAGTTATGATTACCCACTCTCGCAACCATCCGCAACTACAAAATAAGAATTAAGATAAATCTAACCATAACATGAAACATATGGATCCAAATCAGCCCCTTACGGAATAACACATAAACTGGGGTTTAAGCTTCTGTCACTCTAACAACCCATCATCTAATTACTACTCCATAATGCCTTTTTTTAGGCCCAAGTATGGTGAAGTTTCATGTAGTTGACGTTCATGTGATACCACTAAGGGAATCACAACATACATATCATCAAAATATCGAACGAATGCCAAATTCACATGATTAGTTAAAAAAAGACTTCTCCCATGTCCTTAAGAACAAAAGTAACTACTCACAAATCATATTCATGTTCAATATCACAGGGGTATTAAATATCATTAAGGATTTGAACATATAATCTTCCACCAAATAAACCAACTAGCATCAACTACAAGATGTAATCAACACTACTAGCAACCCACATGTACAAATCTGAGGTTTTGAGACAAATATTGAATACAAGAGATGAACTAGGGTTTGAGATGAGATGGTGCCGATGAAAGTGTTGATGAAGATTGGTCCTCCCACGATGAGAGGAGCGTTGGTTTATGATGGCTTAGATTCCCCCCTCCCGGAGGGAAGTATCCTCGCGGAATCGCTCCGCCGAAGAGCAAAAGTGCCTGGTTGCCGTCGAGACCGAACCCACTTACCTTCCCTCACCCTATCGCCGTCGGGATGCGCCCGGGGCCCGATGGCGGTAGCGGGGATCCTTCTCTCTCCCGCGTCTCACGGGTGTTGCGGAGCCCTTGCGAGTGTGGAGGCGCGGCAGATCCAGCGATACGGC
Source organism: Aegilops umbellulata (assembly GCA_032464435.1). Lineage (NCBI taxonomy): Eukaryota > Viridiplantae > Streptophyta > Magnoliopsida > Poales > Poaceae > Aegilops > Aegilops umbellulata. The sequence goes on along the minus strand of CP136056.1, from coordinate 325,313,928 downwards.
GGCGATGGCTGCGGTGTCTGGCCCTGCCACGAGCAACGACGACTGTGACGTGTCGGGCAGTCCGGTCACGGGCGGCGGCGGGCGGCAGCTTGCTTGGTTCGGGCGGCGACGACTTATGCTGTGGCGGTGCGTCATCTGGCTTCGGATCGGCAGCAGCCTGGAAGGCCTGGTGGACTGCTTGGCGTCACCTCCGGTCAGATCTATTCAGGCCGGTGCAGCCGACGGTGGTGGTCCTCTCCTTCGTCGGAGGTGGTCGGCCTGAGGCTGAGTGGTTGGATCTCAAGATCTGTCATCTAGTCCCGGCTGCGAGTCGGGGAGACATAGTGTGAAAACCGAACCGACGGCAGGCAATGGCAGCGTTCTGTGTCGTTACCTTGATGAAGGCATCGTCGAGTAACTACTGTCGACCCACTCGTGCTACTCCGGGGGGAACCCTAGGATCTGGTGTTCCAGATCGGACGATGGCGGCACTACGGTGTCGTTTCCCTCTTGGGAGTATCGTTGGTGGAGCAGCGTTGAAAAGCAAAGGCATGAGACGAAGCGGCTTCGTCTTGAACGGAGTTTCGGTGGAGATGTCAAGTCATGGCTGGCCGACATGTGCTAGGCTTTGTCATGCCTGGTCGGCAGGTGCTACGCACGACATGTCTTTCAGAGTCTCCGCGTCGGGATGGACGAGCGCAGGGCGATGGCGTCGTTGGGCGCCGTGGTGGTGTCGACAGTTGGTCGGACTAGCAAGGATGATGCGGATCTCTCTCCTGAAGATGGTTTGATGATGATGACGACTTCTAAAACGTGTGCATATGGTGTATGCTTCCGCACCGGTTGTTGGTTCCGATACGTTACATGGATGGCTCGGCGACGACATTGGTTATAAACATGATGAGTGAGAGCACACCACATTATCAAGTTTGTAGGTGTGAGTGGTGGCTTGATATATGTTTTTATCAGACCTTCGTGAAATAATTAATAAAGATGACCGTATAGATCGATTGATGCACAGGCCAAGAGTTTAACCTCCTTTTCAAAAAAAAAATCAAGAGCTTAGGAAACACAAAGTCAGTCAATCAGTACGTAGAAGATAGCACATAGGCACACAACCAAGCAATCCGTGGGTGGGGAGCTTCACATCCTACACAAGGAAAACAAAGTCAGTCAACCCTTACCCAACAGGTCAACACTACTACTATTCTGCATGTAATTAAATCCGTTCCATTCCATGAGATATTTTTCTCCAAGACAATGACCCGATGAACCTGAGCAACTCAACCACACAGCCAATGAGAAGAGCCTTCTTCTACCCATAGTCTTCCCATTTTCTAGTGTGACTAGCTGCCCGAAACTTGGCAGCAGGCACGCCATGCATTTCAAGTTTCAGCTGTCTACCGTGAAAAACACGCAGAGATCAAAGTCTCCGGCTGAGAAAAACACCAATTATACACGCCTTATACACGTCGCGGTTTCCATTTCTTCCCGTCTATACACTACTGGTAGACGTACTCAACCTCCCCCACACGGGTTAGCTACAGTACATGACATAGCTGTACAAGCAACGCACGTGGAATTCCCCGAGCCGTGACCGCGAGCGAGCGTCGCCGTTGCAAATTTGCAATTGCTCTACTGTTTCGTAGCCCGCCCACTTGCACGACCGGCTCGGCCATATCGAACAGATCTGACCAGATTTATCGAGCACAGCGCACCCAGGAAAACTCTACAGCCCACTTGCCGGCCGGTTAAGCAGCTTTGCGTGGCGTGCGCCGACTTATCAACCACCGTCGTAGCACAAAACATTAGTATCTTGGAGGCAGCGGCTTAGTAACTTGGCTAGTTGTTTTCTGTATGTATGATTAAGCCAACAGAGTGTTCCAAATGTGCTATCCACAAGTGCCGGACTTTTCTGTCCGGTCGATCCGGATCATGTCCCTGTCACGTATGGACGGACAATTGCATTGCATGGGTGTTTCTAGCTAGTTTCTTGTTTGTACCGTTCCCTTCCCTTCCGCAGCTAAGAATTTTCCTGTGGATGGTGAAGTTGTAGATGACCAGCCGCCCTCCAAAAACTTCCAGAAATAGGGTCCTCTCCTCGCTAGTCCATGTCACACTGCGACAAGCCAGCACACAGCATCCATATCCATCTATCTATCTGAAAACACGCATACCATAAGCCCAATCCACTTGCGTGAGCAACAATAATTCCGCCACAAACCTCATCTGGAAAAAGGGACACTCCAAAGCAAAGCCATATAGAAAGGAGAAGGTATCAGGCGTGACATGGCAAACAGCTGCGCTCATGGGGCGGCCAGCTAGCCGGCGCACATCATCCGCAACAAGAACCATCTTTTCCGTCCGTAGACCATGCTATACGATCTATCTATCCATCTACCTTCATCATCTAGCTATAGATAGCCCTTAACCAACCCACGAGTTTTTTTTTTTTTTTTTGCGGGGAGCCAACCCACGAGCTGACTGACCCAGCCCATCGGCGATCCACGCTCTGACCACGTATCTATGTCTCAGCCCACGGGGGTGACGTCAATGCAAAGTCCAACACCGCAGCAGCAGCATTTTTATATGGTTTGCATTTCACCGGAAAGCGAGGGGAAAAAATTGAACTTAAAAACAGCAGAACAAAATACAGGTAGCAGACCATGGGATGAGCCACGCGGAGCATGGTATGGGCATGGCAGTGGCACCGTACGACCCATGCCATACACGACACCTACCCTGCCGCTGGGATCCTTCCTTCCTATATATCCCCCCGCGCTCGCTCCCCTCAGCGTCCTACAATTGATACTACCCATCATAGCATCAGTTACCAACAGAAGAGACAGCCATACTCCACAGCTAGTGTCGCGCCGTTACTGAAATGGACAGCACCAGCTGCCTCGCCGACGACACCAGCAGCGGCGGCGGCGCCTCCACGGACAAGCTCAAGGCGCTGGCCGCCGCGGCGGCTGCCGCGGCGGGGCCGCTCGAGCGCATGGGCAGCGGCGCCAGCGCGGTGCTCGACGCGGCCGAGCCGGGCTCCGAGGCCGACTCCGGCGGCCGCGCGGCGGCGGCGGGGAAGCTGCCGTCGTCCAGGTTCAAGGGCGTGGTGCCGCAGCCCAACGGGCGGTGGGGCGCGCAGATCTACGAGCGCCACCAGCGCGTGTGGCTCGGCACGTTCGCCGGGGAGGCCGACGCCGCGCGCGCCTACGACGTCGCCGCGCAGCGCTTCCGCGGCCGCGACGCCGTCACCAACTTCCGCCCGCTCGCGGACGCCGACCCGGACGCCGCCGCCGAGCTCCGCTTCCTCGCCGCGCGCTCCAAGGCCGAGGTCGTCGACATGCTGCGCAAGCACACCTACTTCGATGAGCTCGCCCAGAGCAAGCGCGCCTTCGCCGCCTCGGCCGCGCTCTCCGCGCCCACCACCTCGCACGCTGGCGGCCACGCCTCGGCCCCCTCCCCGGCCGCCGCGCGCGAGCACCTGTTCGACAAGACGGTCACGCCCAGCGACGTCGGGAAGCTGAACCGGCTGGTGATTCCGAAGCAGCACGCCGAGAAGCACTTCCCGCTGCAGCTCCCGGCCGCGGGCGGCGAGAGCAAGGGCCTGCTCCTCAACTTCGAGGACGCCGCCGGCAAGGTGTGGCGGTTCCGCTACTCGTACTGGAACAGCAGCCAGAGCTACGTCCTCACGAAGGGCTGGAGCCGCTTCGTCAAGGAGAAGGGCCTCGGCGCCGGAGACGTCGTCGGGTTCTACCGCGCCGCCGCCGGCGAGGACAGCAAGCTCTTCATTGACTGCAAGCAGCGGCCCAACACCAGCAGCCCCGCCCCCGCGGACCCCGTGGACCAGTCGTCGGCGCCCGTGCAGAAGGCCGTGAGACTCTTCGGCGTCGACCTTCTCACGGCGCCGGCGTCGCCGGAGCAGGGGATGCCGGGGTGCAAGAGGGCCAGAGACTTGGTGAAGCCGCCGGCTCCGAAAGTGGCGTTCAAGAAGCAATGCATAGAGCTGGCGCTAGCGTAGAGTTGGAACCATTAGCTCGATCGATCTCTTCTCTCCAGCTAGCAGCGGCGGTTTTTGCTCGCGTAATTCAGGTGGTAGAGCTTAGCTTAATTAGTTCCTTGTCGGTATCATCAACTTTGTTTGTTTATTTGTCATGTTGTTGCATGCCCTGATGTAAATCTTATCCTTCCAAAAATGTATACTAATTGAGGAAGCCCTAGAAGGCTAGCAGATCGTTCAACCGACGAGGACGACGACGAAGAACAAACATATAATAACATTTTGAATGCAGCCTAGCTCATCAGTTTCCTTGTCAAAAACTGAAGCATATCCTATTTGGTAGTACCAGAAGTATCTAGATATTTAGCATTCATTTTGACCTAGCTTTATTTCTTGCGCCTTTTTATGTACCTTTTGTATTTGTATGCACACCCTGAGTTTGAGACGTGATGTGATTGTTGTGTAGCTAAGCACACCAGGTGCATGCATGAGCCAAGTTTGCAAAGAGAAAGAGAAGCGGTGCAGTGCAGAGCCATTGATACGGCAGGTAGGGATGGAGCGCGCCTATGGCCGCATGCATTGCATTGCATGCACACGCTAGAGACATCTGCTGCTGCTGCCTGCTGTAGATGATATGATAAACTTATCTTATCAGCAGCAGCTGCCTTATATGCTCTGCTCGCCATCGCCAGTAAGTAGAAAAGATGATGAAGTGCTACTAGTAGATCTGTGGAAAACAAAAAGAAATGCACTGTCCCTGTAACAAATGCATTCTGTTCATCACGCCGGGTGGATAGCAACGCAACACGTATCGTACAGGTGGTGGCCTGGCCTGGCCTGGTGGGTGGTTGCTAGCTACTACTAGTAGTAGCGCACGCAGAGCAACCAGTTGCACGCCTACTTGTTGGTTGTTTATTCATGCGCATGCAATGCAAGCCGTGATCCTTGACATGTGCAACACATTGCCGTCAATTTCGTACTAGCTTATGGTTTTTGCCAGCTTGCTGCTGTGACCGAGCCGCCGGCCTCCAGCTCAGGGTGAGGGAGATTTTGCGGCCGCGCTCATCTACTCAAGTGATCGGTACTGCGCGCGAGACGACGTGCAGCTCGTAGACACCGTACGGACGGATGTTCGTGTTGGTGATGCTACGGGACCCAACAGAGCGTTTCGTCGGCTTTGACCGGCCAGAGGAAGGGAAGCCAACGGCTGGTCGCCGGTGGAATCTTGAGGAATGGTAGGCCGGTGACCCACGGACGGCCTTCTTCACAGTAGTTTTCACCGTGTCTGCCATTGTAGAGGCTGGAGTGCTCTACAGGCCGAGGAATTTCTGAATATAGTTATTTTTCCCCGGAACAAGAAATCAGCTAGTCGAAGCAGCATTTGCTACTCTGCTGTCCAGTCGGTACGCGCAGCTCTTTCACGCAGCTGTCGTGCGTCCAAATCGGTGCGACAGTACAGTCATCGGTACAGGCGAACGGAGCATCGCAATAAGTGCTAGTACTCCCAGTATACTACAAACTTTCTTCACAAAATATTACTACATGTATTGTCACGCAAGAAACGATGGAAGCATGGTGAGGAGGTGAGGCGGTCCACCCGCAAAAAAAACGAAAAGAAAAAGGTGAGGCGATCCACCGAGCAGCGGCAGGCCGAGTCAGAGACTGGCCGACTCCAATGGGCGCCACGTACGGATAAGTAGGGAAAGAGAGAGACGCGGCGTACACGGCTCTTGAGGAGATGAGGGCAGGGGGGCTGCTGCTGCTGCTTGCCTGTTTCGACAGCAACAATAACAATCTGCATGCGGCGACACGGGGACAAGCTGCCGATATAAAGGCCCGCTCCTCGGTCGCTTCGCCGCCTGATATTGCTGCCGCCAGAGGGAGAGCTCCTTTTCTTTTTTCTTTTTCTGCATCGAGTTGGCGCCAGAGCTCGTACCGTAGGTACACAGAGCTTGGTAGTATTAGGCTGGTCATAGTGGGAGTAACTTAGTTAGTAACATAGATGCCACGTAAGCAAAAACGGTGATGTGGCAAGTAGTTAATGAGGAGAGAGGCAAATAGAGTAACATAATATGTTACCATCACATAGCGCTTCCTAATGCATAATGAGTCTATAAAGTAATAAATGAAGGCATATATGTTACCACACCTATGACACTACCCACTATGGAGGTAGTAACATACACTAGTAACATATGTATGTTACTACTCTAAGTTACTCTCCACTATGACAAGCCTTACTAAACTGCAAGTACGTATTTTCTTGCGCGGAAATTGCCAATGTATACTCACCGTTTGCAATGGAGCTAGTGTGAAGTGCACTGGAACTATGGAAGCAGTAGGTCCGGGTCGACCGACACTCGCACCCATCTACTACTCGATTGCGCGCTGCCGAATGCGGGTCATCAGCCTGGCTGGACATTTTGACCATGAGAGGAGAGGCCAGAGTCGCATTCAGACGTGTGTCACAGGTTTTTGTGGGAGGACGGACGGAGGTGCCTAGGCTGGAATCTTTCTAGAAAGCCAGGGAAGGGAAGGATGCCGTTTCTCGGGTGCCACGACGCTTGGGCAGATGGACGCTCGCATGTGCCGTGCCATGATTCACTGCTCGCGTTCGTTCGACAATTGTCTCTAGCTATAGCTGCCTCGCATCGCAGCAGCGGGATTCCTGAGTAATTTTTACCACTCCATGGTTGAAACTGACGCGGCTTTTGTTGCAACTCACCACTGTCCCCAGGGCCCCTTCCCGGAAGTTTCCCTCTGCGGCCACGCGCGCGTGAGGCCAACAATACAAAAGAAAAGCAGCGGCGACGTGCTGGTTAATTGCCACAGCGGCATGGCACCGCACATGCAAACGATGTGTCGTGTGCCTTGGGGAACACACCGGCGCAGCGTCTCGCACACGCAGGGAGGAGCTCAAGCCCAGGTACAAAAAATCCAGGGCGGCAAGCTTGACTTTTGAGACCACGGACGGAGCAGAGAGAGAGAGCCAACGAGAAATGCAGCGACGCTAGTACGCGTGGGAACGCACGCGGCCCCTCCCGCAAGTAAAATCATCCGTCAGGTCTCTCTGGCAATCCGCAGCGCAGAGGTCTGTCTGTCGCCGACGCGGTGGCCGCCAGCGCCAGTGGCACATGCAGTGCAGTCGCCAGTCGGTGTGTGGTAGTACAACTACGTTGCCGTGTCGTTCCCTCCGCGATCGTGGACTGACTCGTGGTCGATCGGTCGATGTGTGGACGAGGGATTCGCAAGGAACACGCGCAAGTGCTTCTTCCTGCCTACTAATAGCCGGTTTAGTTACAGTGCAGGCGGCCTTGTTTGTAATCTCTGCAACCTGCAATGCATATGGAGTACAGGAAGAGGGCTGCTATGGCAAGTCAACCCTGCGCTTCTGCGAATGTTTATTGAGACAGAGAGAGATAGAGAGAGAGACCGGGCTGACCGTGGCTCGGATCTCGGCGTCTGTCGGGTCATTTTCCGTCGGTCTTCCTTCCCGGGCACCCGCAGCATGGGTGTTTCGCACGAAAGCCCTTGTCGTTTCTGAATTCTGAGCCGCCATGCTTTTGTTTCCTGCGAATGTGAGGGTGATTTGCTAGGAAGCCTAAATAAATGAGTCAATTGCACCGGTGGTGCCACAACTTGGCGTAAACGGTCACTTTGATGCTAGAAGTTGTGGCGTACATTGAAATGGTGCAAAAACTTGACTCGGACGTGCAAATCCGGTGATTATCCCGTTTGTATACGGAACCTGTGCTGACTAGGCGTGTGGACCCTGCTGTCATCAACTAGACCAAGGACAAGTGGCATGTGGCCTGTTTTTTTATAAAAAAAACCTCTGAATAATTTTATTTACAAAATAAAAAAAGGTGGAGCGCCCAGGTTTCGAACCTGCAACCATCTGCAACAAAAGATGTGTATCTAACCACTACGCCATATGTTTTGTACTTTTAATTGTGGTTAACAGCCTATATATATATATATATATATATATATATATATATATATATATATATATATATATATATATATATATATATATATATATATATATATATATATATATATAGACACACACACACATACATTTGATACGCAGGTGGAGCTTAAATGGGCTGCAAATACTGCGGCCCATTTGCACCAACTACTTTTTAAAGATATTTCTAAAATGTAAGTAATAAGACTTATATTCAAACATTTATGTGTTATAAATATTATACAAACAAACGATGATTTGTAAATATACAACCGTGTATTATATTAACTAGCAAAAGGGTCCGTGCGTTGCAATGAAAGAAAAGAATATCACATGTTTTTAATTACAAAATATTAATCCGAGTATTTGTAGCTACGGCCCAAATAAAGATGGTCTTTGCCTACAAAAGCGCAAGTTCAAGATCCCACATGTCTTCTATTTAAACACGGCTTGCATGTAGATTTAATACATACAAAGAAACGGGCAAGTGTTAACTTCGTCTTCAATCCTGATTTTGCTGAGATGTTCATCCACAATCCGAATCTGTACGATACGAAAGAAAGACGGATAATGCACTGTTGATTAAGATTGCACCCTAGATAGTACTTTTTTTAAATGGTTAACAGGTAAAATAACATCATATTCAGATTCTATATATTTTTCTAATCAAATTCCATATATAACATATTAAATTTGGAGTTACGGTTTAGAAGATATTAGTACTTAAAAAACATTTGATATGTACTGCGGGTTTAATATAAAAAATATCAGGGGTTTTCTAAAAAAATAGCATGATGGACAAAGAATACATATTTCTTTTATTAGTTGGTATAGAAAACATATAATTGATATGGATATTTCTGTGTTTATAAATTTCGATAATACAAACATTTTAATAATAATATAATTAACATGATGAATTATAAATGTGCATATATGTGTTAACTTAAATAATATACATGATTGAATATTCAAATCAAAATTTTAAATGTTAGAATATGAATATTTTTAATTATAGAGACATTGAACTATACAAATGTCCATATAATTATTAAAATGCTTGTATAATTGAAACAATATTTTTAGTTGTAGTTTATGAAATATTTGTATTATATAAAATTATTATTTTTTATACCTCACCAAGTCAATTATATAATAGTCAGTTGAAAATGTATGGCAGAGTGGTTTGGCCCGTACATCATGTAGCAAGTGGTTTTGGGTCCGAATCCTGGCGGCACCTACTTTTTTGTTATTTATTTTTGACAGGCAGGACCCGCTGGTCACTGAGGTGAAGAATGCCACGTCTACATGGACCTTTTTTTTAATCAAAATTCCGAGGCTTATTTTGTGAAAATCAGGCCACACGCTCTTAGGGTCCACATGCCTAGTCAACGCACATTTCGTATACAAACAGGATAAGCAACCGTATTTGCACGTCCGAGCCAAGTTTTTGCACCATTTTAATGTACACCGCAACTTGTAGCACTAAAGTGACCGTTTGCGCCAAATTATAGCACCATCAGTGTAATTGACTCTAAATAAATCAGACTGCATGGTACATTTCGTATACCTAAACACTGCCGCACGAAGTGGGAGTGTTCATCGCTGTAGTTAATTAATCAGACTGCGAATGACTTCAGTGTAAAATCTACTAGAACCTCGCTAGTATTCGTACTAGCTAGATTCTGTGTAATGACAGCTTGACACAAACGATGCTTCAGGCAGGACAAATAAGTCTGCTAGTCAAAGTCCATAAGTCTTCCATATTATCTCTTGAATATCCGCCGAGATTCTGTGCTCAGCTTTACAAATATTAGGGTATGCCCTGTTTGAAGCTAGGTCGCACAAACTTGTCTGCCTACCAAAGCGTGGAAAAGAGTTGGAAAAACAAGTTGCACCAGCATACTCCATTGCAGACAAATATACTTTTTGAGTGGCATTGTAAGAGATTTCTCCTGTTAAATGTAAAAGTAAACGTTTGAAGGGGTTCGAAAGCGGGCTGGAAAAAAGCTGGATCAAGGAAGGCACTGGTGGGATCAACACTATGCCTCGTGAATCTCTACCAGAACTGGAATTGGAGAAGAACGTATACTTTAGATGCTTCCGCATTTCTTTCTTCGGAAAGTGCTTAAACTCGTACTGTCGGCTTCTCATTACTCCGTAGAAGAGTATATAGTCAAGAGTATCTCCAATGAAAAAATGATCAAAACTACTGTGTAGACAACAACTCTTGCACGATCCTCCAACGATTCTTAATCCAGCAGTAGTGTTGTGCTTTGTCCCACGCATGTATGGTTGGATCTCAAGCATCGTGCAAGAATCGGCTAAAAGGCGTAGTGTGTATAGCAAGGTCCAAAATTGATCACTTCATAATTTTTGAGAAGGCAAAATAGAAATACAATTAGTTGATAGATTTCGGTTAAATTAAACTACTTTCTTCGTTTTAAAATAAGTGTCTCGTCTTTAATACAAAACTGAAACACTTATTTTGAGATGGAGGAAGTCCATGAGTCGAGATCGCCGCCTAAGATATCTATACTCCTTGCAGCAAAGTGGAAGTTGTGAATTCGACAAATCTTATCCCGATTTTTCCTTCAACCCTTGCCGAATGAGGAAGCAACACAGAGAGATGTTTAATCGCCAAGTAGTGCTGCCCAAGTTGTTAATCCGCTGCGTGGCTCTTGGTGTTCACGGAAAGGTGTGTGCCACATGTGCTCGAGCACACACTAGCTATTACTACTACTACTCCACTTGGAAAGAGTACAGAAACGGAGCTAGACGGATAAACTTGACAGCCACATGCATGGGCCTGGGGCAACATTGGCAGCTTTGGACACTAGTCAAAACTTCACAGCCACGGGCCATCGATCGATCGACAGCAGATGCGTGCGTGTTTTTTCTTTTTTTAAGCCTGCACCGTAGACCAATTGTTCCAAGGTTAATTATATTAATAAAAGTATAAATATTCACAAAGTCTCTCCTCTCAAAATAACAAAAAAACCAAATTACCCAATACCAGCTGTAGGCAACATCATGAAAAATTATAAATGAGAATCAATCCAGGACTATAACTGTTGTGCCTTTGCTGCTTTAGCTCTATGAATAGTAGTCTTCAACGTTTCTTTCAAATAGTGCATCCAACTCATGGTATGTGGCGCTGCATTTCTAAAGATTTTATCATTTCTAACCGACCAGGTGCTCCAGCAGCATGCAATGATGATGTCTAGTGCCAAATTATGTGGTAGCTCAAGAAGTCTGATGTGGATCTCATCGTAACTTGTGATGCCTCTAATTCTATTAGGCATGATGTTATCCCAATAGTCATTGGTGAAATTGCAAACCCAAAATAGATGAATAAGCGTTTTTTTAGTTTGATCGTGGCATAGGGCACAATGGTAGTCTGGCAGATACATGGACCTTATGAGTAGGAGATTTCTGGTGTTAATTCTATCATGTAGCAACAGCCAAAAGAAGAATTTGTATCTGAGCCGAGCTGCACATTTCCAGAGTGATTGGAAAATATTGTGTGCAGAACTGGGCCCCATAAGGGCTTTATACATCTTGATTGCCGAATAACTCCTCTGGTTACCTTTGCATATCCATTTATCTTTCTCATTTGAGTGTGCTCTATTTTGCCAAATTGACTTGATTAGCAGTAGTTGTTGGTATGCTTGTGTTGAGAGGGGCAGTTGAAACATATCTTCAATGTTATCTTGAGCAATGGCCTCTTGCAGTGTGATTTATGTGTCTTGGCAGAACGAAAAAAGGTGTGGGTAGCTAATCTAGAGTTCTTGTCCTTGCCATTTATCCCTCCAAAAGTCAATTGTATCGCTTTGACTTGGTATGCATAGTGCAAGCCTCTTGTAAGTTGGTATAAGTTTGAGAATAGCTTTCCACCAAAAAGGACCTACATTTCTGATATGTGGTAGATGCTGGCTGTAATATGATTCCCAAATGATTTTGACCCATGGGATGTCTTCCTTATTCAAGAATTTATGCAGAAATTTCATAAGGAGCGCTTGGTTGTGGATTCCAACATCAAGTATTCCAATGCCTTCGTGTGATTTTGGCTGACAAGCTTTCTCCCATGCAATCATAGCCATCCCCTTGTCCTCGGAACCATATTTCCTCCAAAGACAGTGTTTCAGGTATGAGTTAATTTGGTTGAGCACTGTTATTGGGATCATTAGTGTGGACATGTAGAAGATTGGCATGCGTGAAAATACTGATTTGACCAAGGTGGGCTTGTCCCGAGTAGAGAGCAGGTTGTTACATCCTGATAGCCTGGTGGTAATCCTTTTCAGCAAGGGGGAGAAGTTGTCCACTTTGGGCTTAGAATGGCATAAAGTAAGTCCCAGGTATTTGATTGGCCATTGTCCAATCTGGCAGCCTAGCAAGTTTGATAAGGTAGTCATCTTATCATCTCGTGTGTTTATAGCAAGCATGGTGGATTTGGAATAGTTGACCTTGAGCCCAGTGTAAGTAGCATAGTGGAACAACAGATTTTTCAAGTGTGTGAGTTGGGTGGGAGTAGCCGATAAAACCAAGAGGGTATCATCAGCATATTGAATGACTGGAAAGTCCAGGCATGATTGGTGCCTCAGTGCGGATTCAATTAGGTGATTTGACATGGCTTCATTGAGCAGAAGATCAACTGCCTGAACGAATATCAGGGGGGCACTACAAAAAAAGACACTTCCGTGATGATACGTGTTTGTCACAATATGTCACGTTTTCTGTCATGCATGTACATCCATGACGATTTTATGACAGAATCAAGATAGTCATACCGGTGTTGTCATAGAAGTGTTCCATGACATTATGAAAATTACCATCACAGAAGTGTTCACTTCCATGACGATAAATGCCGCGTCATGGAAGTGCTTTCGTCAAGGCTGACCGACACGTGGCATCCACCGTAATGGGTCGGTGTTAAGCTATCGGGTCCGGTTTTGGATCCGATAACCCGCTAACAGCAACGACCAATGCCGATTTTCCACGTGTAAAATTCTCATTGGCCGGCGGAACCACGTGTCAGCTCCGTGTTGGCACAGGTGTCACTCATCCAATGGGTGAGATGTGCCTATGATATGTCGACACGTGGACCGGCCCAACAGTGGCCCATTTAAAAGGTCGGGCCTGTTAAAATAAGCGGGCTGGCCCATTAGCGGCCGACTTGTCAGGCCCATTTACAAGCACGACCCATACAAGTTACATAGAATCGGCCCATCAAAGGCCCGTTCTACATTCGACAATTTCCAGGCCATCATCAGTTTTAGCCCGTTAAAGGCCCACTACGTCTTTGGGCCCAATTGCGGCCCGAGCTTCTTTCGTCCTGTTAGCAGCCCATCGTCAGTTCCAGCCCGTTAACAGCCCGGAACGTCTTTCGGCTTTTTCTCGGCCCATTCTGCAGTTGGGCCAATTATAGCCCACTGTGACTTTAGGACTGTACTCGGCCCATTCGGTAAATGGGCCAACTCCTAGCCCATTTTGTCTCTCGCCCTGTTAACGGCCCACACAGCAGTCGGGCCTTTGACTTTAGGTCCATTAGGGGCCCACCTTCCGCAGGGCATCATTTCAGCCCAACGCGACTTTCGGCTTGTTAAAAGCCTAGTTTGCAAATTGGGCCTCCTCTACCCCATAACACTTTCGGCCTCTTACTAGCCCGTAGAGTAAAAGTGCCGAGACAAAATTGACATCTATTTCGGCATGCTAGAGGCCCGCGGCCCATTTCCATTTTTACGGCCCTATCGAGCTTTTGGCCTGTTAGCGACCTGCCAAGAGTCGTTGTTACGGTGGGCCACATCATTTGGGATCCACTTAATATTATTTTGACCAGCCCAATTAAGGCCCGCTTTGACTACACATGTTTGTCTGTTTGTATGGCGTCCAGGAAATGTTTGGGCGTGTTGGCCCCCGTTTCAACGATACAGCATATTCAAGAATTATCCTACTCCATACTATCGCCTCTAAAAAACATACACTATATAATAAAAAGATTAAGGCATAGAAGCGTAGAATAACCCTACACTATAGAATAAATAAATTACAGCCGAATATACCCATTGGGCATTATAGTTCGGCACCAGTGATAATAAAGCGTACACAAACAACAAATTATATACACTGGACAAATAAAGCTCATACATCATGGACATGCATCAACAGAACTTACCATTTGAACTATAATCTCTTCAGGAAATAGGATTGGCCGGATTCAGATAGCACAAATTTTAGTCTGCAAAATCTCCAATTCCTTCATGGTTACCTCAGTGTCTTGTTTCATTTTTTGACTCCTGCATCTAATACCTGCATGTCCAGTCTCAACTTGTTGATTGTACGTTGAGAATCATGTACACATTATCTTGCCACCTCTAGTTGATGCTCGAGAACATCAACACATTCCAATTCCAATCCATAATCATTTGTTAACAGTCATGCCGCACTGCTCGCAGATCTTTGTGTTGATGTCACTTCATCCTGGAATGTTTGTGTAAGTACACATGACTAGGGAAAAAGTATAGTTATAACAGTGAAGCGAGCAAGACAGACTATTTTGTACATGGCAAAACATGACTAATAATAATGTTACACGTCATGAACATAAGCAGGTTATATTATAAAAAATATAAAAATGGTAGTCTCTGCAGCCTGCATACAAAAATCTTCCTTAGCTCACCAGAGGAGCATGATGTTGGGGCCAAATCCAAAACACAGACAAGTTACAAATTTAGACAACACGTTGCGTATAAGTAAGCAAGAAGTTGGCCATTCTGTAGCTCAATTAAAGTCTTAGGGAGCATAATGAACAACAGAGGGATTCATACAAACCTACTATAGCAAGCAAAGCTATGCAATCATCAGCCTAGTATAAACTAGATTGTGAGCCTCATGCAGTAATAGTTGGTTAATAGACTTCAAAGCTTTAGGCACACTTCGCGAGAGTAATTAAATGGTAAGGCCTTTAATTATGTCAACTAATAGTTATACAAGTACCCAACATCAGGCATCATTGTTTGGGCATCTCATTAACTGAGGACAAATAAAGCAATTGAAAAGAGTAAATTAACTATGCCTGAAACAAACAAGGAATTGAACTGTTGGGTTGGATACAGTGACTTACCTTAACTGGTTGAACAAGCTCAGCGCTGCTCTTACTTCTCTTGCAAGGCTCCTTCCTAACATCTTGTACTTGGAAATCCTCAATCTTATCTTCATTGCACCCCTCTCCAAGGTGACACAAACTAGTTACTCGTCTCCTTGGAAGATAAATATGCATACTATCCAGTCTGCGAACAACACAAAAGGATGAGATTATAACAAAACAACACCACATAATGAAACATGCCACATCTCTTGCACTTGCACACAATGAAATGAGCATTTACTATGTGTGCACTATGTAAAAACTAGGCATATCTTCGAACTGGATCTTCGGGTACTCTTGGAGAGCCTACTTTAGTGTACAGCCAAACCTTTATGTCACATATGAGTTAGACAAGCCCCCACTACAGCAACCCTTAGTGTTTAAATCGTTGACAAGCTCTGTTAGAGTGTTAGGTCAAGAACAACAAGTAATCAAAGCAAACAGTTCTGGTATGGCTGGTTGATGCAAACAAGCAATTGAACAGATGTATCAAGAAAAGAAGCGAAGAAGGAGGCTTAAAGACCATCACTTGACTGACCAGATTTAAGGCATTTAAACATCATGTGCAACGTATGAACTAACATAAACATTGCATATTCCAGATTCTACAATGGAATGCACATGTATTAGGTTATGCCATGTATGATGATGCCTAAATGTAGCAGGCATGAGTGATTCATCATTGCACGCACAATTGAATTGCAGGTTAAGGGCCAATTCTATTCCGCCTTTTCAGAGCTTATTTTCAAAATCTCTACTATTTAAAAAGAACATAAGATTCCCATTTCACCTTTCTTTCCACCATCCCTTCGTCCGACCTTCCATGTACATGATAATCAATCACCTTAATTTACTTACCTTCTGAACCAGTTCCACTTTAATTTACTTGTCAAACTTCTAATCTAAATATTAGGTAATTTAGTCATAATTTGATGAACATTTATTTACACAATCGCATTATTATTGACAGGTAAATCACAAGCTAACGTACTAGAATATTTATATCCCGTTGCAATGCACGTGCATATTGTTTTAATAAGCCATAAAATATATAAAGAAGTCATTTTTGAGTTATGGGCTTGGGCTTAACTTATTTCACTTTGGAGGGGGTGTTTCGGGTAGAAGCTCACTAAAAATTGAAGGGAAGGTGAATAGTGAAATGACTTTGTTGTGTGCCTATATTAAACTCAAAATTCAATTGCCCTGCCCGCTTGCATCTCCTCTCCCCTTTCCCTCTACCTCGATCCCCTGCCTAGAGCGCTAGGGTTCCTCCAGCGAGCCGTCACCACTGGTCCCATCTGGCCTCGTCCTCGACTATGCTATGTCCATCTAGGCTACATGGCTGGCAGGTAGGGCCAAATCTTCCCGGCTCCTCCTCCCTCTGGTGCCGCCCCTCATTCTCATGGTCTCCAGCAGCTGCTCCATCGTGGTCCGTCCAACGCACTACTACGGCGGGCGCCACACAACTACGGCTGATGCCACACTGCAGCAGAAGGCACCTTATTCCCCCTCCCCTCCTCCCAGGCCGTGGCCTTGAGGTGCCGTTGAAGGATGAGCTCATCCAACAAGGTGAGGATCTCCTCTGATTTTTTGCCAAATTTTCATTCCGATCCACTATACAATGAATTGCTAAGAGCTGCTTCTGCTGTTGCTGTATGATGCATTGCTATGAGCTGCTCCTATTGCTGATATATGATGAATTGCTATGAGCTGTTGCTGCTATATAATGAGTTGCTATAAGCTGCTCCTGCTGCTGCTATATGATGAATTTCTATGAGCTGCTTCTGCTACTGCTATATGATGAATTGCTATGAGCTGCTCCTCCTGCTGCTATTTGATGAATTGCTATAAGCTATTGTTGGTATATGATGAATTGCACACTGCTGCTACTGCTGTATGATGAGTTGCTATGAGCTGCTGCTATATGATGCTTTCAGGTGGTGCTGCTATATGATAATAACCAGCCACTTGGACCATCAAATTTCAATAAATAATTGTTCTTCATTTAAATGTGGGTCATGCATTCTTCGTTTAAATTAGGCAATGGGATCTCTATGGAAGACATTGATCAAAGTAGATTGTGCCAAGTAGATGGTATCTTTGTATTTGCATTTTGAACAAATAGTGATGCCTGTTTTCCTATCATATTAATTACTGCAGTGGGTTCAATTTGTGATGTTTGCAAGTAAAATTAATTTTCATATGTGCAGAAAAATGACAAAATATAATGCAATCTAGACTTTTCACAGAGCATACCAAAGATAAGCTGAAAAGGAAGGCAATGAAAAGAACTGGTTGGCTTATTACCTTGAGCTTATATTCACATGTGCTTTACTTTTTCATTGTGTAACCCTATCTGCAAGTTGACACGGCTAATTTCAGACATCTCTACATGATAATACATTGCATATCCCTTGCGCATATTTAAACCACCAATTAACGATTGTGTGCATAGCATAAACTAGCCATGACTCTGTGTGCTGGACTAGCAGGCACTCTAAGGGAGCCTAATGTAGTGCACCGGAATTCCTACATGCCACCTACGATTTTGTTTAATGTACTACCTCTGTTCCTAAATATATGTCTTTGTAGAGATTCCAGTATGGACCACATACAAATGTATATAGATGCATTCTCGAGTGTAGATTCACTCATTTTGGTCCGTATGTAGCCTATAGTGGAATCTCTAGAAAGACTTATATTTAGGAACGGAGGTACAAGGTAGTATCATGTATGACATCTACATATCTAATTTAGCAGCCAGTAGTAGAAATCATTGTCTACACAAAGGGATTATTGGTCGAAAATCCTAACAAAGCATGCTGGCAGACACATAGCAATACAAGAGAGTGAGACGCACTTACAAGATCATAGCAATGCCTCAGTCCAGGATCTTGGTTGGCCAAGATGTTAGATCCATAAGAAACATCGTCCTTGTAGTTTTTGCCAGTTGCATAACAGGTAACAACGACATGCTAGTATATTTGAAGTACATCGGGCAGGTGATGCTGGACTGGTTTAAAGGTTAAGTGCCTAGGCCGTGGCGGGTGCTTGGCATCTTGCCAGACGGCGGGAATCAGGTTAGAAACATCAAGGGTGATGATGCTGTGTCGGTGTTAAAACCGGCGAATCTCGGGTAGGGGGTCCCGAACTGTGCGGCTAAGGCGAATGGTAACAGGAGGCTGGGGACACAATGTTTACCCAAGTTCGGGCCCTCTCGATGTAGGTAATACCCTACTTCCTGCTTGATTGATCTTGATGATATGAGTATTACAAGAGTTGCTCTACCACGAGATCGTAGAGGCTAAACCCTAAAAGCTAGCCTATGATTATGATTGTTGTTGTCCTACAGACTAAACCCTCTAGTTTATATTGACACCAGAGGGGGCTAGGGTTACACATAGTCGGTTACAAGGGAGGAGATTTACAGATCCGATTTGCCAAGCTTGCCTTACACGCCAAGGAGAGTCCCATCCGGTCACAGGACGAAGTCTTCAATCTTGTATCTTCATAGTCCAACAGTCCGGCCAAAGGATATAGTCCGGCTGTCCGAGGACCCCCTAATCCAGGACTCCCTCAGTAGCCCCCGAACCAGGCTTTAATGACGATGAGTCCGGCGCATAGATTGTCTTCAGCATTGTAAGGTGGGTTCTTCTCCGAATTCTGAGTACCTATTAAGTAGTGTCCGGTTTCCCATGAATGTTGCACTCCTCGGCTTCTCCGCCTAATAATGGCTGTCCTCCACGTGTCGAGTGAATGTGAGAAGTCGGGGCATTTTTACATTTGCCACCCTAACCATGTAAGTAAATCGTCTATTTAAAGATACGGGGATCCTCAGATCCAGATCACACCATCCTCCCATAGTGAGTATCCATCGGAGCGCGCCCAAAAAAGTCCATCCCACCATGGCCGGCTATCGCAGCTCCTCCTCTCGCTCCCGTAGCCCTAAGCCAAGCAATTGGAAGAAGTGTTCTATCCCTCACAGCCAATTAGTAGAGTTACAGACCCAGGGATTTCTCCCTCCATCGTATATGGTCCCCGTTCGAGCCGGACTCGCCACCTACAATGGCGGGGAGCAAGCGGAGAGCTTTCCCAACCCATCCATGGGGGAGCGGGTATGCCTCGTCCCTTATTTATTAAGGGGGCTTGGATTTCCAATCCACCCATTCCTGCACGGGCTCCTGGAGTTCTACGTCCTCCAGCTGCACAACTTTACTCCTGCATTACATATCGTTGGCTACGTCGCCCTTTGCGAGCTGTTTTTGGGCTGCGAAGCTCATTTCGAGCTATGGAAGAGGCTATTCTGCCTCGTACCCCGTACACAGGAGGGGTCAATATATCAAGTGGGCGGAGCTGAGATATGGCGCATCGCCAGGACCGAATACCTGTCCGGTACACCGAAAAAGGCATCCGAAGACTGGCCTTCGGAATGGTTTTACATGGAGGACGTCCCCCTTCCGGAACCTATTCGGATGGGTCTTCCTGAGTTCAACAACGCCCCCCTGAAGAAAAGCTGCAGCTGGCGCCCTCAAAGCCCCCAGGAGGAAGATAACGAAGAAGTCCTTTATCCGTTGGGCCGGATAAAGACGCTGGCCCAATCAGGATTGACAATAATTGAGGTTATGTCAATATGTATAATGCGGGGGCGTAGCCACTTCAATATCGGGGGCAACCCATGTGGCACTTCAATGGAGAAGACGATGCCACCCGCTGCGGTCCTAAGGGACCGGACTCAGTCACTGCTTTAGCGAAAATTCGGTCCAATTTGTACAAAGAAGAGGAAGAGGAGTTCATCCGCATTAAGCCACGGGATGGATTCTCCATGCACAACCCCCCAAGCTGGGTGAGCTGCTACTTTTTACTCCAAACCTTCCCACATTCTTTGTCATAAGTATTTACCTTGCCATTTCATAGCAGGAACTGCGAAAAGCCGTGAGGGAGGTCCACAGCCCGCCTCCACGACCAGAGGACCCTGACCAGGCCCTCGACCCCGGACTCGAAGAAGATCCAAACACATTTGTGGAGCTTATTAACAGAACGTTCTATCAATTAAGCTGCGACGGTGCCATGGTGGCCATCATAGCCGATTATCCTGGACTACTCCCTGCATCACATGTAAGTAAAACCGGAGTCCCAACTTCCGAGAAGGATCCCTTTTTCTGCACTTCACCTACCGCACACATGTGGTGTCTTACAGGGAAGGCCCTCGGGACGCTGTGCCAAACCCATAGTGACTCACCAACAAGGAGCACCAAAGCCGGGTAGGCTTAAAAGGAAGGCGGTCAGGACTGAGACACCGTCTCAGAGGTATGAAAAAGAACCCCGCTCCATGGTTGTCGTCTTTTAAAATATAATAACGCCCATGTTTCCTAGTAGGAAAAACGCTCGCTGGACTATATCTGGAGAGGTTGCCGGCCACGCCTCCACCAGTTGGGCCCCAGAGCCGGACTTAGAGGCGGGCGTTAACATGGGGCCAACACCGGATGTTCCTCCTACAGAGGATGCGGATAGGCTGCCCGCTACGAATTCCAAAGTGGAGAGTACCATGAATCACATGTTGGGGAACGTAGTAATTTCAAAAAATTTCCTACGCACACGCAAGATCATGGTGATGCATAGCAACGAGAGGGGAGAGTGTTTTCTACGTACCCTCGTAGACCAAAAGCGGAAGCGTTATATCAACGCGGTTGATGTAGTCGTACGTCTTCACGATCCGACCGATCCAAGCACCGTTACTCCGGCACCTCCGAGTTCTTGGCACACGTTCAGCTCGATGACGATCCCCGGGCTCCGATCCAGCAAAGCGTCGGGGAGGAGTTCCGTCAGCACAACGGCGTGGTGACGATCTTGATGTTCTACCGTCGCAGGGCTTCGCCTAAGCACCGCAACGATATGACCGAGGTGGAATATGGTGGAGGGGGCACCGCACACGGCTAAGGAACGATCACGAATATCAACTTGTGTGTCCATGGGGTGCCCCCTGCCCCCGTATATAAAGGATCAAGGGAGGGAGGAGGCCGGCCCTAGGTTTGGGCGCGCCAGGGGAGTCCTACTCCCACGGGGAGTAGGATTCCACCTTTCCTAGTCCAACTAGGTCAAGGGGGGAAAGAGGGGAAGAGGGGAAGGAAGGGAGAGAGGGGCCGCGCCCCAAACCCCTTGTCCAATTCGGACTGGGCTTGGGAGGGGCGCGCGCCACCTCCTGGTCCTTCCCACTAAGGCCCATCAAGGCACATTGCTTCTTTCTCGTATTCCCGTAACTCCCCGGTACCTCCGAAAATACCCGAACCACTCAGAACCCTTCCGATGTCCGAATATAGTCGTCCAATATATCGATCTTTACGTCTCGACCATTTCGAGACTCCTCGTCATGTCCCTGATCTCATCCGGGACTCCGAACTCCTTCGGTACATCAAAACTCATAAACTCATTATATAACTGTCATCGAAACCTTAAGCGTGCGGACCCTACGGTTCGAGAACAATGTAGACATGACCGAGACACGTCTCCGGTCAATAACCAATAGTGGGACCTGGATGCCCATATTGGCTCCTACATATTCTACGAAGATCTTTATCGGTCAGACCGCATAACAACATACGTTGTTCCTTTTGTCATCGGTATGTTACTTGCCCGAGATTCGATCGTCGGTATCCAATACCTAGTTCAATCTCGTTATCGGCAAGTCTCTTTACTCGTTCCGTAATACATCATCCCGCAACTAACTCATTAGTTGCAATGCTTGCAAGGCTTATGTGATGTGCATTACCGAGAAGGCCCTGAGATACCTCTCCGACATTCGGAGTGACAAATCCTAATCTTGAAATACGCCAACCCAACAAAACTTTCGGAGACACCTGTAGAGCACCTTTATAATCACCCAGTTACGTTGTGACGTTTGGTAGCACACAAAGTGTTCCTACGGTAAACGGGAGTTGCATAATCTCATAGTCAAAGGAACATGTATAAGTCATGGATAAAAGCAATAGCAACATACTAAACGATCGGGTGCTAAGCTAATGGAATGGGTCATGTCAATCAGATCATTCAACTAATGATGTGACCTTGTTAATCAAATGACAACTCCTTTGTCTATGGTTAGGAAACTTAACCATGTTTGATTAACAAGCTAGTCAAGTAGAGGCATACTAGTGACACTCTGTTTGTCTATGTATTCACACATGTATTATGTTTCCGGTTAATACAATTCTAGCATGAATAATAAACATTTATCATGATATAAGGAAATAAATAATAACTTTATTATTGCCTCTAGGGCATATTTCCTTCAGTCTCCCACTTGCACTAGAGTCAATAATCTAGTTCACATCGCCATGTGATTTAATAGCAATAGTTCACATCACCATGTGATTAACACCCATAGTTCACATCGCCATGTGACCAACATCAAAAAGGGTTTACTAGATTCAGTAATCTAGTTCACATCGCTATGTGATTAACACCCAAAGAGTACTAAGGTGTGATCATGTTTTGCTTGTGAGAGAATCTTAGTCAACGGGTCTTTCATATTTAGATCCATTATGTATTTTGCAATTTTCTATGTCTAAAATGCTCTGTACGGAGCTACTCTAGCTAATTGCTCCCACTTTAAATATGTATCTAGATTGAGACTTAGAGTCATCCAGATCGGTGTCAAAACTTGCATCGACGTAACCCTTTACGACGAACCTTTTGTCACCTCCATAATCGAGAAACATATCCTTATTCCACTAAGGATAACTTTGACCGCTGTCCAGTGATCTACTCCTAGATCACCATTGTACTCCCTTGCTTAACTCAGTGTAGGGTATACAATAGATCTGGTAAACAGCATGGCATACTTTATAGAACCTATGGCCGAGGCATAGGGAATGACTTTCATTCTCTTTCTATCTTCTGTCGTGGTCGGGCTTTGAGTCTTACTCAATTTCACACCTTGTAACACAGGAAAGAACTCTTTCTTTGACTGTTCCATTTTGAACTACTTCAAAATCTTGTCAAGGTATGTACTCATTGAAAAAACTTATCAAGCGTCTTGATCTATCTCTATAGATCTTGATACTCAATATGTAAGCAGCTTCACCGAGGTCTTTCTTTGAAAAACTCCTTTCAAACACTCCTTTATGCTTTGCAGAATAATTCTACATTATTTCTGATCAACAATATGTCATTCACATATACTTATCAGAAATGCTGTAGTGCTCCCACTCACTTTCTTGTAAATACAGGCTTCACCGCAAGTCTGTATAAAACTATATGCTTTGATCAACTTATCAAAGCGTGTATTCCAACTCTGAGATGCTTGCACCAATCCATAGATGGATCTCTGGAGCTTGCATATTTTGTTAGCACCTTTAGGATTGACAAAACCTTCTGGTTGCATCATATACAACTCTTCTTTAATAAATCCATTAAGGATTGTAGTTTTGTTATCCATTTGCCAGATTTCATAAAATGCGGCAATTGCTAACATGATTCGGACAGACTTAAGCATAGATACGAGTGAGAAACTCTCATCGTAGTCAACACCTTGAACTTGTCGAAAACCTTTTGCGACAATTCTAGCTTTGTAGATAGTAACGCTACTATCAGCGTCCGTCTTCCTCTTGAGGATCTATTTATTTTCTATGGCCTGCCGATCATCGGGCAAATTCATCAAAGTCCATACTTTGTTCTCATACATGGATCATATCTCAGATTTCATGGCCTCAAACCATTTCGCAGAATCTGGGCTCATCATCGCTTCCTCATAGTTTGCGAGTTCGTCATGTTCTAGTAACATGACTTCCAGAACAGGATTACCGTACCACTCTGGTGCGGATCTCACTCTGGTTTACCTACGAGATTCGGTAGTAACTTGATCTAAAGTTACATGATCATCATCATTAGCTTCCTCACTAATTGGTGTAGTAGTCACAAGAACAGATTTCTGTGATGAACTACTGTCCAATAAGGGAGAAGGTACAATTACCTTATCAAGTTTTCTACTTTCCTCCCACTCACTTCTTTCGAGAGAAACTCCTTCTCTAGAAAGTATCCATTCTCAGCAACGAATGTCTTGCCTTCGGATCTGTGATAGAAGGTGTACCCAACTGTCTCCTTTGGGTATCCTACGAAGACATATTTCTCCGATTTGGGTTTGAGCTTATCAGGATGAAACTTTTTCACATAAGCATCACAATCCCAAACTTTAAGAAACGACAACTTTGGTTTCTTGCTAAACCACAGTTCAGATTGTGTCGTCTCAACGGACTTAGATGGTGCCCTTTTAAACGTGAATGCAGCTGTCTCTAATGCATGACCCCAAAACGATATTGGTAAATCGGTAAGAAACTTCATAGATTGTACTATATCCAATAAAGTACGGTTATGACGTCCGGACACACCATTATGTTGTGGTGTTCCAGGTGGCACGAGTTTGTGAAACTATTCCACATTGTTTTAATTGAAGACCAAACTCGTAACTCAAATATTCTCCTCCACGATCATATCGTAGAAACTTTTATTTTCTTGTTACGATGATTCTCCACTCCACTCTGAAACTCTTTGAACATTTTCAAATGTTTCAGACTTGTGCTTCA
This sequence comes from Aegilops umbellulata, assembly GCA_032464435.1. Classification (NCBI taxonomy): domain Eukaryota; kingdom Viridiplantae; phylum Streptophyta; class Magnoliopsida; order Poales; family Poaceae; genus Aegilops; species Aegilops umbellulata. The sequence goes on along the minus strand of CP136056.1, from coordinate 325,289,251 downwards.
TCAAGAAGATATACCCATATCTGCTCAAATCATCTGTGAAGGCCAGAAAATAATGATACCCGCTGCAAGCCTTAATATTCATTGGACCACATACATCAGTATGTATGATTTCCAACAAATCTGTTGCTTGCTTTATTGTTCCGGAGAACGGCGTTTTAGTCATCTTGCCCATAATGCATGGTTCGCAAGCATCAAGTGATTCCTAATCAAGTGATTCCAAAATCCCATTAGCATGGAGTTTTTTCATGCGCTTTACACCAATATGACCTAAACTGCAGTGCCACAAATAAGTTGCACTATCATTATTAACTTTGCATCTTTTGGCTTCAATATTATGAATATGTGTATCACTACGATCGAGATCCAACAAACCATTTTGTTGGTGTGTATGACCATAGAAGGTTTTATTCATGTAAACAGAACAACAATTGTTCTCTAACTTAAATGAATAACCGTATTGAAATAAACATGATCAAATCATATTTATGCTCAACGCAAACACCAAATAACACTTATTTAGGTTCAACACTAATCCTGAAAGTATAGGGAAGTGTGTGATGATGATCATATCAATCTTGGAACTACTTCCAACATACATCGTCACTTCACCCTTAACTAGTTTCTGTTTATTCTGCAACTCCTGTTTCGAGTTACTAATCTTAGCAACTGAACTAGTATCAAATACTGAGGGGTTGCTATAAACACTAATAAAATACACATCAATAATCTGTATATCCAATATACCTTTGTTCACTTTGCCATCCTTCTTATCCGCCAAATACTTGGGGTAGTTCCGCTTCCAGTGATCAGTCCCTTTGCAGTAGAAGCACTTAGTCTCAGGCTTAGGACCAGACTTGGGCTTCTTCACTTGAATAGCAACTCGCTTGCCGTTCTTCTTGAAGTTCCTCTTCTTCCCTTTGCCCTTTTCTTGAAACTAGTGGTCTCGTCAACCATCAACACTTGATGTTTTTCTTGATTTCTACCTTCGTCGATTTCAGCATCACGAAGAGCTTGGGAATTGTTTTCGTCATCCCTTGCATACTATAGTTCATCACGAAGTTCTACTAACTTGGTGATGGTGACTAGTGAATTCTGTCAATCACTATCTTATCTGGAAGATAAACTCCCACTTGATTCAAGCGATTGTAGTACCCAGACAATCTGAGCACATGCTCACTAGTTGAGCAATTCTCCTCCATCTTTTAGCTATAGAACTTGTTGGAGACTTCATATCTCTCAACTCGGGTATTTGCTTGAAATATTAACTTCAACTCCTGGAACATCTCGTATGGTCCATAACGTTCAAAACGTCTTTGAAGTCCCGATTCTAAGCCGTTAAGCATGGTGCACTAAACTATCAAGTAGTCATCATATTGAGCTAGCCAAACGTTCATAGCGTCTGCATCTGCTCCTGCAATAGGTCCGTCACCTAGCGGTGCATCAAGGACATAATTCTTCTGTGCAGCAATGAGGATAAACCTCAGATCACGGATCCAATCCGCATCATTGCTACTAACATCGTTCAACACAATTTTCTCTAGGAACATATCAAAATAAACATAGGGGAGCAATAACGTGAGCTATTGATTTACAACATAATTTGCAAAATACTACCAGGACTAAGTTCATGATAAATTAAAGTTCAATTAATCATATTACTTAAGAACTCCCACTTAGATAGATATCTCTCTAATCCTCTAAGTGATCACGTGATCCAAATCAACTAAACCATAACCGATCATCACGTGAAATGGCTTAGTCTTCAATGGTGAACATCATTATGTTGATCATATCTACTATATGATTCACGCTCGACCTTTCGGTCTCCGTGTTCTGAGGTCATATCTTATATGCATAGCTCGTCAAGTATAACCTGAGTATTCCACGTGTGCAACTGTTTTGCACCCGTTGTATTTGAACGTAGAGCCTATCACACCCGATCATCACGTGGTGTCTCAGCACGAAGAACTTTCGCAACGGTGCATACTCAGGGAGAACACTTCTTGATAATTAGTGAGAGATCATCTTATAATGCTACCGTCAATCAAAGCAAGATAAGATGCATAAAAGATAAACATCACATGCAATCAATATAAGTGATATGATATGGCCATCATCATCTTGTGCTTGTGATCTCCATTTCCGCAGCACTGTCATGATCACCATCGTCACCAGCGCGACACCTTGATCTCCATCGTAGCATCGTTGTCGTCTCGCCAATCTTATGCTTCTACGACTATCGCTACCGCTTAGTGATAAAGTAAAGCATTACAGGGCGATTGCATTGCATACAATAAAGCGACAACCATATGGCTCCTGCCGGTTGCCGATAACTCAGTTACAAAACATGATCATCTCATACAATAAAATTTAGCATCATGTCTTGACCATATCACATCACAACATGCCCTGCAAAAACAAGTTAGACGTCCTCTACTTTGTTTGTTGCAAATTTTACGTGGCTGCTACGGGCTGAATCAAGAACCAATCTCACCTACGCATCAAAACCACAACGATACTTCGTCAAATAGACTCCGTTTTAACCTTCTCAAGGACCGGGCGTAGCCATACTCAGTTCAACTAAAGTTGGTGAGACAGTCTCCCGCAAGCCATCTGTGTGCAAAGCACGTCGAGGGAACCGGTCTCGCGTAAGCGTACGCGTAAGGTTGGTCCGGGTCGTCTCATCCAACAATACCGCTGACCCAAAGTATGACATGCTGGTAGGCAGTATGACTTGTATCGTCCACAACTCACTTGTGTTCTACTCGTGCAAATAACATCAAACCATAAAAACCTAGGATCGGATGCCACTGTTGGGGAACGTAGTAATTTCAAAAAATTTCCTACGCACACGCAAGATCATGGTGATGCATAGCAACGAGAGGGGAGAGTGTTGTCTACGTACCCTCGTAGACCGAAAGCGGAAGCATTATATCAACGCGGTTGATGTAGTCGTACGTCTTCACGATCCGACCGATCCAAGCACCGTTACTCCGGCACCTCCGAGTTCTTGGCACACGTTCAGCTCGATGACGATCCCCGGGCTCCGATCCAGCAAAGCGTCGGGGAGGAGTTCCGTCAGCAGAACGGCGTGGTGACGATCTTGATGTTCTACCGTCGCAGGGCTTCGCCTAAGCACCGTAACGATATGACCGAGGTGGAATATGGTGGAGGGGGGGCACCGCACACGGCTAAGGAACGATCATGAAGATCAACTTGTGTGTCCATGGGGTGCCCCCTGCCCCCGTATATAAAGGAGCAAGGGAGGGAGGAGGCCGGCCCTAGGTTTGGGCGCGCCAGGGGAGTCCTACTCCCACCGGGAGTAGGATTCCACCTTTCCTAGTCCAACTAGGTCAAGGGGGGAAAGAGGGGAAGAGGGGAAGGAAGGGAGAGAGGGGCCGCGCCCCAAACCCCTTGTCCAATTCGGACTGGGCTTGGGAGGGGCGCGCGCCACCTCCTGGTCCTTCCCACTAAGGCCCATCAAGGCCCATTGCTTCTGCCTCGTATTCCCGTAACTCCCCGGTACCTCCGAAAATACCCGAACCACTCAGAACCCTTCCGATGTCCGAATATAGTCGTCCAATATATCGATCTTTACGTCTCGACCATTTCGAGACTCCTTCACATGTCCCCGATCTCATCCGGGACTCCGAACTCCTTCGGTACATCAAAACTCATAAACTCATTATATAACTGTCATCGAAACCTTAAGCGTGCGGACCCTACGGTTCGAGAACAATGTAGACATGACCGAGACACGTCTCCGGTCAATAACCAATAGCGGGACCTGGATGCCCATATTGGCTCCTACATATTCTACGAAGATCTTTATCGGTCAGACCGCATAACAACATACGTTGTTCCTTTTGTCATCGGTATGTTACTTGCCCGAGATTCGATCGTCGGTATCCAATACCTAGTTCAATCTCGTTATCGGCAAGTCTCTTTACTCGTTCCGTAATACATCATCCCGCAACCAACTCATTAGTTGCAATGCTCGCAAGGCTTATGTGATGTGCATTACCGAGAAGGCCCTGAGATACCTCTCCGACATTCGGAGTGACAAATCCTAATCTTGAAATACGCCAACCCAACGAATACTTTCGGAGACACCTGTAGAGAACCTTTATAATCACCCAGTTACGTTGTGACGTTTGGTAGCACACAAAGTGTTCTTACGGTAAACGGGAGTTGCATAATCTCATAGTCAAAGGAACATGTATAAGTCATGGATAAAAGCAATAGCAACATACTAAACGATCGGGTGCTAAGCTAATGGAATGGGTCATGTCAATCAGATCATTCAACTAATGATGTGACCTTGTTAATCAAATGACAACTCCTTTGTCTATGGTTAGGAAACTTAACCATCTTTGATTAACAAGCTAGTCAAGTAGAGGCATACTAGTGACACACTGTTTGTCTATGTATTCACACATGTATTATGTTTCCGGTTAATACAATTCTAGCATGAATAATAAACATTTATCATGATATAAGGAAATAAATAATAACTTTATTATTGCCTCCAGGGCATATTTCCTTCATCACAAGCGTCGTCGGGCCGTACTCCATGATGCTTGTTTCCCCAAGAGGCGTTCAATGCCTTCAACTCAGGAGACGCGTACATCCGAGCTGCTCAAAATGGTCTTGCCAGAGCCACGGACTAGTACGTTAAAGATATACGGGTAAGAAAATCTAATAATTATGTATATCAGTAGCCCCTGAGACTTGAAACAGTTGGCACAACTGATTTAAGAATCATTGTTTGCATAGGTTCTTACTGAGAAGAATACCCAGTTGTCTCGAGAGCTGGAGGAATGCAAAGCCCAGCTATGGGCTGCAGTTGCCGCAATGAAGGAATCCAAGAAGGCCCCTCTGGTAACACTTGTTTCTATTGAAAAGAATAACATGTACCATTTAGTATTCGGCATACCTGCAAATCTAACAATAGATTCTGCAGATGATCCCAGAGTGAATCCGGAGGTCGTGCGAGGGAATGAGCAACATGCTCAACGACAGCTAAAGGCTGGCGAGCGCGTGCTTACGCAGGTTAGGCAGGAGAAAAACGATCTCCAAGACGCCAATACCCAGCTGGGCGTTGAACTAAAAGATGTTTGAGCCCAGCTTGCTGATTCCGTGAAGGAGAATAAGCGGCTTCGACGCGACATTTTTAGTAAGGGCTTGAACGAACTTTTATAGGGTTCGGCTAAGAAACCAGCTAACAGAGTTATATCTATAGGTATGTTGACGGGTCGTCCCACGAAGGAGATGCCCGGGTCTACAGGCGATCTTCTGCCAGAGCTCTCACAACTGCACGAACAAGTTTGGCAGGTGATGCAGGGCATTGCCCAAGCCTTGTGGCCATCCGCCTCCCTGCCCGGAGGCATGGGGGAGCTTGTAGAGAAGCTCAAGGGAGCGCGGCGGCGCTTCCGATTATGGAAGATATCAGCCTGCCGAGAAGGTGCAAGGGAAGCCTGGGCCATGGTGAAGACGCGATATACCAAGGCTGACCCGAACCACATGGCCGAGGTCGGACCTGTGGGATCTGATGGGAAAGAAATCCCCGTCAGCTTGGTGTATGACCAGGTGAAATTAGCCGCAAAGTATTCCCAACAGGATTGTAGGCTAGACAGCCTGTTGGATGGTATAGAAGAAGAATTTAGTCAGTCTAAGTGACTTTGTACTTCAATTGACATATACTAGCAAAAAGGCCCGTGCGTTGCAACGGGAGAAAAAATACCACACACTCTTAATTTACAAAAAATGTTCTATAATCTGAGAATTTGTAGCTATTTCTTAAATACATGAAGAGTTAAAAAGGTTGTTAAAAAGATACATGGATTTTTAATCATAAAAAGAGTTTTTTTTCGTCTAGAAAAGAACATTTTTTATGGCCTCATGTTGACGCAGGTACTTGCGCTCCTATTTCATCACTATTTTTTGTCATACATGTCATAGGTATTGGTCCCTATTTCATCACTATTTATTTCTTATCAAACTTGTCTTTTATTTTATTTTTTGTCATGCATGCCTCCTTTTTACTTTTTTTCATGCATGTCCTCTCTTTTTTCTTCTTATATATAGGACAATAGCGCAACATCTCATCTTTATCGGATCTCCTCTGCATTTTCTCTTTTATTTTTTTTATAGCGGACATCCCATCTTTATTTGGTCCTTTTATTTCTTATCATGCATGTCCTTATTTATTGGTGTCTCTAACAAATTTATCTTCAATTTCATGTCCCATCCTGATTTTGATGAGGTGTTCATCCCCAATCTGAATTAGTATCGGTATGAAAAAAAGACCGATAATGCATTGTTGATTAACATTGCAGCCTAGATATTTTTTTAATTGTTATCAGGTAAAATAACATCATATTTAGATTCTACATATTTTTCTAATCAAATTTCATATATAATATGTTAAATTTGGAGTTACGGTTTAAAAGATATGAGTATTTTAAAAAACATTTGATATGTACTGCGGGTTTAATGTTAGAAACATCAGGGGGATTTCTACAAAATAGCACGACGGACTAAGAATACCTATTTGTTTTATTAGTAGGTATAGATTGTCCCTAGCCGGATTGTAAATCATTTGTCATGGCGGACCTTTTCGCTTCAACCTCCGGACCCGATAGTCCGGAGTGTATCCGAATACCCGCTCAGTTATGTAGAAACCGGGGTACGCGTGGAAACCAGGCGTAGGGGTCATAAGTGCTTGAACAAACAAGTACCCAACTAGCTATGTTATATTACATGGATAGTAAGAAACATCTTTCAGGGAGAATAGTTCTGTTAGGGGTTCCTTTCCCTGGGTACGCATGCATGAATGTGCATGTCCGAACTGCGAAAAGAGACGCAGGATATAAACATCTGGGGGCATGTATTATAATAAATAAAAGTCATCGTTTGTTCATCGACCGAATATTCCCTTAAGAACGCTAGCTTTCGGCTTCACCCAGTCTGAGGTACACATCCGGCTGACCCGGTAGTAACAATCGCAGAGGTGCTCCCCTTATGCCCTAGCCGAATTAACTGGAACGTAGGGAATAAACACAAGAGCCAGGCAACCCAGCTTGGCCAAAACTTAAGTCATATCGATGCATATAATGGCGAAGAGAAGGTACATGTGGAAAAGTAACACATGTGCGGAGGGCATAGAGGTCGAAACATAGCTATATTAAGCTTATGTATAAGAATCCCCCAGGTATAATGACGACGCCTAGCGCGTCCAGATTGTGTAGTCAAGACCCGTTTTAGCATCTTAAGGCCTTGAAGAAAAAGGGAAGAAAGAAAGAAAGAAAGAAAAGATAGATAACGGATATATATAAAAAATTGATGGACGTAAAGAGACGAACATACAGTCCGGTACTAGGCTTAGAACCTTCGGAGTCTGGATGCGTTCCATGGGTTTGCCTCAAGTCGATTTTCTGATGCATCCCGCAGACGGTATGCTCCACCAGTCAGAACTTGGTCAACAATAAAGGGACCCTTCCATTTGGGCTTGAGCTTGTTCTTTTTCTTCTCCGGTAGGCGTAGAACGAGTTCGCCAACATTGTAAGTTTTGGCCCGTACTTCTCTGCTTTGATACCTTCGAGCTTGTTGCTGATAGAATGCGGAACGGGCTTTTGCCACGTCACGCTCCTCCAGGGCGTCCAAACTATCCCGCCGACCAAGCTTGGCTTCTTTCTCTTCGTAAATGCGCACTCGAGGTGAGTCATGAATTATGTCGCAGGGCAGTACCGCCTCTGCGCCGTACACCATAAGGAACGGTGTGTATCCGGTAGTGCGATTCGGCATGGTCCGCAGCCCCCATAGTACGGAGTCGAGCTCCTCTACCCAGTGCGTATCTGATTCCTTCAAGGATCGCACTAATCTGGGTTTAATGCCGCTCATGATAAGACCATTTTCTTGCTCGACTTGACCGTTAGTTTGCGGGTGATAGACAGAAGCATAATCGAGCTTAATGCCCATGTTGCTGCATGAGAGTTTTACCTCGTCGGCTGTAAAGTTCGAGCCGTTATCGGTGATGATGCTGTGGGGGACGCCGTAACGGTGCACAACCTCGGATATGAGGTCTATCACTGGTCCGAACTCGGCCGTTTTAACTGGTTTGGCCTCTATCCATTTGGTGAATTTATCCACCATGACCAATAGGTATTTTTCTTATGGCTTCCGCCTTTAAGGGGTCCGACCATATAAAGCCCCCAGACCGCAAAGGGCCAAGTGATGGGGATTGTTTGGAGAGCGGTAGGTGGCATATGGCTTTGGTTTGCAAAAAGCTGGCAGCCAACACAACGTTGGACAAGGTCCTGTGCGTCTGCTCGGGCCGTCGGCCAATAAAAACCTGTACGGAAGGCCTTGCTTTCAAGGGCCCGAGCTGTGGCATGGTGGCCGCCAAGTCCAGCATGCATTTCTGCCAAAAGTTGTCGCCCTTCCTCTACGGAGATGCACCGTTGAAGTACTCCGGTAACGCTTTTCTTATAAATCTCTCCCTCGTGGACCTGGTAGGCTTTAGACCGCCGCACAATGCAGCGCGCCTTGTTTGGGTCCTCAGGGAGTTCTTGGCTAGTTAGGTAGGCCAAGAAGGGTTCTGTCCATGAGGCGATGACAGCCATAATAACGTGGGTCGAAGGCATTATTTCGGTGGCAGGGCCTCCAATTATGTGAGATTGTTCGGTATTTGGTGTTGTGGCTAGGTCCGGACTGTTGTTGCCGGTCTCTCCTTCCCATACCACGGATGGCTTAAACAGCCTTTCCAAGAAGATATTAGGTGGGACAGGGTCGCCCTTGGCGCCGATGCGGACGAGGATATGCGCCGCTTGATTGTTTTCCCGGACCACATGGTGGAATTCAAGCCTCTCGAACCGAGCTGGCATTTCTTGGACGGCGTTGCGATAATCCGCCATTTTTGGGTCCTTGGCGTCAAAGTCTCCATTTATTTGAGATATTGCGAGGTTCGAATCCCCACGCACCTCTAGGCGTTGTATGCCCATGGAGACTGCTATCCGAAGACCATGCAACAGGGCCTCATATTCTGATGCATTGTTGGAGTCTGTGTATAATATTTGGAGTATGTATTGGACTGTATCTCCGATGGGGGATGTCAGGATGACGCCTGCCTCCAGACCGGCCAGCATCTTTGAACCTTCAAAGTGCATGATCCAATTGGAGTACGTGCCGTACTCTTTAGGGAGTTCGACTTCCGTCCATTCGGCGACGAAATCGGCCAGTACTTGCGACTTAATGGCTCGCTATGGTTTATATGTTATGTCAAACGGAAGGATCTCGATAGCCCATCTAGCAATCCGGCCCGTGGCATTGCGGTTATTTATTATGTCATTGAGTGGTACTTCCGAGGTCACCGTAATTGAACACTCTTGAAAGTAGTGTCATAATTTCCGGGATGCCATGAAGACCGCGTATGCTATCTTTTGATAATGCGGGTACTGTGATTTGCATGGAGTGAGGACAGTGGATACACAGTATACCGGCTTTTGAAGCGGGAACTTATGTCCTTTCGTCTCTCGTTCGACGACGAGGTCTGCGCTTACAACTTGGTGTGTTGTTGCTATATATAACAGCATTGGTTCGCCGACATTTGGTGCGGCCAAGATTGGCTTGGTGGCCAGGATGGCTTTTATTTCTTCCAATCCGGCCGTGGCCGCATCCGTCCACTCGAAGTGTTCGGTGCGCCGGAGAAGGCGATAAAGGGGTAGTGCCTGTTCTTCTAATCAGGAGATAAAGCGGCTTAAGGCAGCCACATATCCAGTTAATTTCTGGATTTGCTTGAGGTCTGTTGGGATAGCCAACTGTGACAGAGCTCGGATTTTAGCCAGATTTGCTTCAATTCCTCTACTGGAGACGATGAAGCCCAGGAGCTTTCCAGGAGGCACGCCGAGAATGCATTTTTCCGGATTGAGCTTGATGTCGTATGTTCGGAGATTGTCGAATGTGAGCCTCAAGTCGTCTATTAGGGATTCGATGTGTCTGGTTTTAATGACCACATCGTCTACGTATTCCTCCACTGTTTTGCCGATCTGTGTTGCCAGGCATGTCTAGATCATGCGTTGATAGGTTGCACCGGCATTTTTGAGCCCGAAAGGCATGGTGTTAAAACAGAAGGGGCCGTATGGAGTGATAAATGCCGTTGCGGCTTGATCGGACTCCGCCATCTTAATTTGGTGGTATCCTGAGTATGCATCGAGGAAACACAATGAGTCGTGTCCTATGGTAGCGTCGATAATTTGATTGATGCGGGGAGGGGGAAGGGATCCTTGGGGCAAGCCTTGTTAAGGTCTTTGAAATCGACACATAGGCGCCATGATTTGTCCTTCTTTGGTACCATCACCAGGTTTGTTAGCCAGTCCGGATGTTCTATTTCTCTAATGAATCTGGCCTCAAGTAACTTGGCTAGCTCCTCTCCCATGGCTTGTCATTTAGGCTCAGAGAAACGCTGAAGAGTTTGCTTGACCGGCTTGAACGCCTTTAGAATGTTAAGGCTATACTCGGCCAGCCTGTGTGGGGTTCCTGGCATGTTTGAAGGATGCCAGGCGAAGATGTCCCAATTCTCTCGCAAGAACTCCCGTAGTGCGGCGTCTACTGTGGGTTTTAACTGTGCCCCGATGGATGTTGTTTTTGTAGGTCCGTTGGATGGACTTGGAATTTGACTATTTCATCCGCTGGTTTAAAAGAGGTGGCCTTGGATCTTTTGTCGAGTATCATGTCGTCCCTGTCCACTATGGAGCGCAGCGCCGTTAGTTCTTCAGCCGCAAAGGCTTCGGATAACGCCTCGAGGCTAGTGCGGCAGTTTTATTTTCGGCGCGGAGTGCTATGTCCGGATGACTAGCTAGAGTGATGATTCCATTGGGCCCGAGAATTTTGAGCTTCATGTACCCGTAATGGGGTATAGCTTGGAAGATCGTGAATGCCTCCCGCCCTAAAAGGGCGTGGTATCCACTACTGAACGGGGCCACTTGGAATGTGATTTCTTCGGACCTATAATTCTCCAGCGTGCCGAATACCACATTTACTGTGATTTTTCCTGCACAACGTGCTTCCCGACTAGGGATGATTCCTCTGAAGGTCGTGCTGCTTTGCTCAATGCGGCTTTTGTCTATTTCCATTTTTCGAAGAGTCTCCTCATAGATGAGGTTTAATCCACTGCCGCCGTCCATGAGCACTTTAGTAATCCGGAAGCCGTCCACGATTGGACTAAGGACCAAGGCGGCTGGTGCTCGGGCTGTTCAGAATTTAGGTTCGTCACTGGCGTTGAAGGTGATAGCCGTATCGCTCCATGGATTTATTGCTGCCACGTGGCAGACTTCAGCAAGGCTGCAGAGTGCTCGCTTACGCTTATTATTTGAGGCAAAGGTCTCGAAGGCTGTCAATACTGTATTGTTATTTTCCCCGGGATGGTGCTCTGTTGCATTGTTGATGAGGATATCCTCGCTGCTCTTGGCCACCTGCCGGAGTACCCAACATGCTCTAAGTCTATGTGTTTGCATGGTATCCGCTTTACTGTGAATTTTGCATGGCCCATTGAGCCATCCCTCCAATACGGTTCCACGCCCTGTAGTGGGCTTTTGTTTCTTTGCAATTGGATCAGGTGACTTGCGAGAGTACACCCTTTTAGCTCAGATGAGGGGTTCAGTGAGAGCCGAAGGAAACCAGAAGTTTGTTTGGGTTTTCCAGGCGCTTTCCATCGCACAGTACTTCTTACTATGGCCTCCAAGTCAGCGAAGCGTGCTATGTCACGGTGACTTATGGCGTTGAGGATTCCCTTGTCCGTGCAATTTTTGCAAAATAATGACATTGCGTCTTCCTCACGACAATCCTTAACCTTGCTCATTACGAGGAGGAATCTGGCCCAATAGTGATGTACTGTCTCTTATGGCTCTTGTCTAATGTGGGAAAGATCATTTATATCTGGGTGGGTGGGTAGATTTAGGTCCGAACCCTGACCCGATCTGAGACCCAGGGGCGGAGGAGTTTTCGATCTTGGAAGTTTGGGCTCCGGGATGTTGCCCAATAGGTCTGGCCCGCTGTCTGATTCTAGGTTCAAAGCTTGGGCCATGTCCCCCGTAGACGGGTATCTGGCTTGGAGAGCTCGGGAATCCAGACATAGTTCGTCCTCAAGATAGAGGAAGAATCGTTGCGTTGCTCCTCCACCACCGCTATCTGATGGGTGACTGGCGGAGAGTTAATCTCCCTTTGGTAGGGTTTGAGCCCGATCCGATCATAGACCATAGCGAGTCCCAAGGCAGCGATGCGATCCAAGAGCTCATTCAAGGAGGAGAGCTCCATTGGATCCATCTACTCGGCGAATCCCGAGCCGATGTGGAGGCTGTTTTTGATGACCCAAGAAGTCATCGTCGGCGCAGCGGCCGAACAGGCGGTCATGATGAAGCCGCCTAGTCGGAGAGTTTGGCCTACAGCCCGGGCTCCCCTAGAGGTGATGTTGTCCTTGACAACAAGATGAGCCATCAAGCCTTATGGTGACGGCATAGTGGAACTCTCAATGAAAGCACCAATGTCGGTGTCAAAACCGGCGGATCTCGGGTAGGGGGTTCGAACTGTGCGTCTAAGGCGGATGGTAACAGGAGGCGGGGGACACAATGTTTAACCAGGTTCGGGCCCTCTCGATGGAGGTAATACCCTACTTCCTGCTTGATTGATCTTGATGATATTAGTATTACAAGAGTTGATCTACCACGAGATCGTAGAGGCTAAACCCTAGAAGCTAGCCTATGATTATGATTGTTGTTGTCCTACGGACTAAACCCTCCGGTTTATATAGACACCGGAGGGGGCTAGGGTTACATAGAGTCGGTTACAAGGGAGGAGATCTACAAATCCGATTTGCCAAGCTTGCCTTCCACGCCAAGGAGAGTTCCATCCGGACACGACACGAAGTCTTCAATCTTGTATCTTCATAGTCCAACAGTCTGGCTGTCCGAGGACCCCCTAATCCAGGACTCCCTCACGCTATGCTGGTTGTCGGGGTCAGGTAAGGAGATCTAGAACCATGGAGTATGGTGTTTGTGGAGCGGCTCCAGTAGGGTGGACTACGGTGTGGGCGAAGCGGATCTGTGGCCGTGGACGAGGGCATCGGTGAAGCTGCTCTGATGGTTAGGTTAAGGATGGTGTTGACGATGCAGATCTGCGGGCGTGGACGAGGCGCAGAAGATGCTCCGACAGGTTGGATGAGGGTGTGACAAAGCATATCTATGGCCGTGGACTTGTGAGTTGGCAAAGCAGCTCTGGTAGGGTTGAGAATGGTATGGGCATAGCTACTCCGGTAGGGTTGACGATGGTGTCGGCGAAGCGGCTCCGGTAGTGTTGAGGATGGTGTCGGTGAAGAGGAGCAGAGGCCGTCGATGGGGGCGTCGGTGGGGCGGCTTCGGGGTGTGTGGACGAAGCGTCTCCGGTGGGGAGTACGAATGAGCTGCTGCAGATGTGCTGCAGTTGACGAGAGTACTGGCGAAGCAGATCCAGCGCCGTGGACAAGGCCGACACTGAATGGGCTATGGTACAGTGGTGGATGAGCAGTCTACTTGTTTCTAGTGGAGGTGCGAGGGGTAGATGCGGTCGCAGAAGCAGATCCGGCGAGCTGGACGCCGCTAGCAGTGAATGGGCTCTGGTACGCCAGTGGATGAGCAGACTAGGGTTTCGAGAGGGGAGGAGTAGAAAGGCCGATGAAGTACAGACGGCGTGATGTAAGATGCTCTTGTGCTGTGGAGTTAGTCGTTTTTGCGGGAGGGGGAGAGGAAATGGGGGTGCCGTGTGGTGGGGGGAACCAGAAGTTACCAAAGCAGCCTCGACTTATTATGTAGATGAGGGCGGTAATGTAACTGTTGTTCTCCATTCACCAAGGACAAAAGGGGAATTTCGCATGCTAAAGACTAGGTGGCGTAAATTTTAGAAGGAGGCGGGAGATTTTGCCGCCCGCAGGATCGTTCGTATCCAGTTTCAACTAATTTTGGACCGTGCTAGGAGGAAGGTCATGCGAGACTGTGTTCACGGGGCATGCGTCAGCAGTTATTAACTGGTGTCAAGTCCACCCCAGAAAAAAAGACAATAACTCGGGATGATGCGCCGATAACTTGGACGTTCACACAGGCGCAGCCAATCGTACGGGTGTAGAGGCGCATTCACAAAAAAAGGGATCAGACGCTCAGCCTATGTATTTCTCGTGTAAATAGATAATTTTGTGCCATTGGTTATTCACTTTAAACATAACGCATTGACATGTCGGTGTAGAGGCGCACAAAAAGAAATGGACATTGTAGTCTCACAAAAGAAATGGATATTGTAGTCCGCTACTTAAAATTGTTACCTCATATGATTACATAGCCTCCATTTCATAAATTGCGTACCCGTTGAATTCATATATGAATATTACATATATTACTTCATAATAGATCCTTAAATCATCCAAGACTAATGAATTTGAATTCAAGAGTAACAATGGTGCATGTACATGATAGCTACATAGGTTGTTTGAAGAAACATCACTGTAACTTTGACATGCGCAATTGAAAAGGTTTATTTAGATAGAAGAAAAGTGATATGTGAGTGTCCAATCTTTATAGCGTTGAATCAATATTGTACCTTTGGCCACGATACGAGATATTGATTTATGTTCAAGCGATGCACGACCACGATCGCTAGATAGTGATACGTGAATGAGTTGTGCAATCTGTCTCACACGCATACATATCTCATTTCCCTGTGGGCATAGGAATCACACACGCGCACTTCGTGTATTTTTATCCCTCTGTCAAGGTTAGAATTCGTCTTTCTACCCCGTCCTAAAAGTTTCTCACACAAAAACACACACGCTTTCTCTGTCGAACACGCCCATCCCTTTAATTCCGCCCACCCACAGCCACTAATGCCTCAAAGTATAATTATGTCTCTCACACATATGCCTAAGGTTAACTTGAGTTCTAGAACCATATGAATACATACAATGGGATTCCAGCAGAGCACCTTTTGTTTTGAGATTTCGCTCTCCCCCCCCCCTCTCTCTCTCTCTCACACACACACACACACACATGCGCGCGTGCGTAGACATTGTTTATCGCTTCATTTTTCCGGCACTTGCATGCACACCGTTTGTTTATCTCCATGATGCTTTAAGTATGCCTCGCACACATGCTATCTACCTATCCCTTAATATAGATATGTGTCACACAAACTCCTTCTCCCTACTAGCAAGATGCCCATGCGTTGCACGGAACATCAAGATGCATTTGTATGAGTAGTTTATCTTGTGGGAGAAAAGTATGAACGAGGGAATGCCTTATTTGCAAATGTGGAGAGGGGTGTGGGTATCTTGTTGCAAAATTGTCATAGTTTCCTTCCTATCCGTCAGATATAAATTGGATGGCCTATATTGCAGGATGGCAGGAACACCATCATCACCAACTCTGTTTTTATAAGAGTAGAGATATGTAAGTGTCACTGCCCCCACCCCCCACACACTTCCCGACACCGAAGGAGTAGGGTGACACCTTGATCTTGATACTAATCTATGGACTGGCTTCTCTCTCAAACACACACACGCAGACTACCCGACACCGAAGGAGTAGGGTGGCACCTCGATCTTGATAGCAATCTATCTACTCCTCTTTCAAACACACACACATACACACACACACTCGCTAGTTGTGCCTCTGTGCCTACCGCACACACTCTCGATACGTATTTCTCTCCCTTCCCCTCCCCACCCCACCCGACCCCAACAATGACAGCAGAAGGGTGACAACTCGATATATTCTTCATCTGTCAATTGGTTTCTCTCTCAAACATTGTGTCTCTGTGCCTCGCTTAGACACACTCGATACGTCCTTTTCTCCATAGCCCCCTCGATATGTAGACTTCTCGCGCGCGCACAGCTGTAGTGATGATGACGCTGAACCCAGCGTGGCTTGTTTTTATCGGCCTCATATGATAGTTTTCACCATGTTTTCTGTTAATTAACAAGACAACCTTTTCTTTGTTACTACTAGTGAATCTGAAGTCATTCGGGGTAGACATAAAATATATCACTTCAACCCAATTATCGCAATAACTATTTTAAAAGAAACTAGCCAGATGCACGTGCGTTGCACGGAACATCAAGATGCATTTTTATGAGTAGTTTATCTTGTGAGAGACTAGCAAGATGCCCATGCGTTGCACGGAACATCAAGATGCATTTATATGAGTAGTTTATCCTGTGAGAGAAAAGGATGAACGGGGAAGGCCTTATTTGCAAGTGTGGAGAGGGGTGTGGGTATCTTTTTACAAAATTGCCATAGTTTCCTTCCTATCCATTAGATATAAATCCGATGGCCTATATTGTAGGATGGCACGCAAACCATCATCACCAACTCTGTTTT
Organism: Aegilops umbellulata; assembly: GCA_032464435.1. Classification (NCBI taxonomy): domain Eukaryota; kingdom Viridiplantae; phylum Streptophyta; class Magnoliopsida; order Poales; family Poaceae; genus Aegilops; species Aegilops umbellulata. The sequence continues at coordinate 325,272,857 of CP136056.1, read as the reverse complement.
CTACTCCCTCCGTTCCTAAATATTTGTCTTTGTAGAGATTTCAACAAGTGACTACATAGGGAGCAAAATGAGTGAATCTACACTCTAAAATATGTCTACATACACATCCGTATGTGGTAGTCCATTTGAAATCTAAAAAAGATAAATATTTAGGAACAGATGGAGTATAAGAGTAGACATGGAGATATATCTCCAGCATGGTCTACAACAAAAATGTGCTGGACTGGTTAGCACCGGATGCTCGCAACGCGATGACCTAAGTTCGAATTCTGTCTTTAACTTTAGATATTTATAGTATATATTACTTATTTAATATATACTCCTACTTCTTTCGCTACTGTACTGACAGTGGAACCCACAGAGTACTTAGAATACAAGATTAAGAATGGACTTGTTTCTTTTTAACTTTCTGTATGAAGCTGTAGCCACCCTGCAAGTCACGTGTACACTGTACGTGCAATTAACTTTTTATAGAGGGAGAATCATACACACAATTAACTCAAATGGATTGGATGTGACTCTATTATTTCCAGCATAAGAGCATCTCCAACGGCAGCCAGCAAATTTCCACCCGCTTCCTTCCGCAGAGGACGACATCAAACGCCAGCGGCATACATTTTCCCAACTCTAACCAACCGGATGAAATTCGTGTAAACACGATCTATTTTCATATAAGCATGAAGGATTTCGTATGAAAAGCCGGATCTTCATATAAACATGATGGATTTCGTTACATTTACATGAACTAAGCGGTGCTAATTCGGCTCTCTTGGTATAATTAATAATCCCTCCGTCCGGAAACACTTGTCCTAGAAATGGATGTATCTAGACTTATTTTAGTTATAGATACATCCAATTTATCCATTATTAGAACAAATATTTCCCGCGAGACGGAGAGGGAGTACCTAATCTAAACGGCCGCCCACGGATCCCATTTTCTTCCTCATGTCTGGCAGACACTTGCGGGATCGACGAAGGTCCTCGGAACAGACGAAGCAACAAAGAAACCACCTGAATGCGCAGTCGTCGCCTCGGCGGTGGCCTTCATGGGACCCAAGTGGTGGCGGCCTCCCGTGTTCTACTTCTCCTCGATGATGGCGGCGGACACGGAGAAGCTGGCCACCGACTCGTCGCTCTCCATGCACCCAGCTTCTGTCTCTGCCTGCATGACATTGCCGCAGGCACGGGAGGCACGCCCACAGACACGGGAGGCGCGGCCACCGCAGACAGTGCTGGCGTGGTACGACGCGGTAGCGACGATGCCCGTACCGGCGTGCTCGCCGCCGTGCCGGCGTGGAGCAACTCGCCACTCCTCATCGAGCAGAACTGGAGCGGCGAGTTGCTGAACCACGCGCCGGATTGGGGCGGAAACTCGCTCCGTCGGGCCAAGCGAGGTTGGTGAAGCATCGAGAGGCTCACCCCTATCCGGAGGGCTCGGCAGGCCATCCAGCCGGGTAGTATGCTGGAGAACGGCTCCTCGAAAGCCATCGGAAGAGTGGAGAAAATGGTGAAGGAGGATATGGGGGAGCGGCGGAGGGGTGCGATTCTTGCCCGTTATCTGTCTTGCCTCATTTAAATAGAGGGCGGATGGTAGGAGCTTGGCCGGCGTCTGGTCTCGTTTAAACTTAGGGCGGACGGGAGGAGCTCGGCCGGTGTTGCATTTAATTCTGGCCCACTCATGAACGGACGTGTCGCCGGAGTAGGTTTCTTGGTTTGCATGCTGGTTTAATGGAGGGCTTTGATGGAGCTAGGAGGTGTGTTCAGCCGGGCATGCAGCAGGCGGCGCAGTACTATTTGAATTGACAGCGCGCGGCGAAGTTCCTGATATGACTATAATGCATATGAGGGAGGGGTAGCGGTTCCCGAAATGTTGAACGACCAATGATGCATCCTCCTTCAATTAGCATCGTGCATGCATGAGGGAAGTAATGGGAGGAGGACCGGGAAAAGAGGCTGCACGATGTGAATGCAACACAGTTTGCACTCATATAAAGGCGCCCCTCCATTCCAATGCATCTACCACATTGTACGCACCTAAGCATTTGCCTAAGCACCTACACTAAGCGCAAAAGTGCCCACTCTAGACCCATGGCGGCGATGCGCGCGAGCGGTCAGCGGCTGTGCCAGATGGTCCATGATGCCGGCCTGCGACATGGCGCCGAGGATCGTCTCCAGACGGTGTTCGCGACCGGCTGGTGGATGGCCGCTGCCGATGCCAACTACGACTCTCAGTTGGACCAGATGATCGTTGCCACCACCAACAAGTTCACCGTCCTCAAGAAGCTCGGGGACGACATTGCCGTACTCCTCTAGCCCGCCTGCCCAGGCTCCTCATTGCCTGCCACCTTAATAGGCCTCCATGGTCGGAACCTCTTTCAAGCACTGGTGGCCCTACGACTGCCCGCCGATGCCACGAAGAGTGTCCACATGGAGGTCGCGCTCGCCGCGAGGCGCCTCGCCTTGCAAGAATTCGTCGACCTACACATCCACATGTACGAGAAAATTGTGTACATAGGTATCTACAAGGCCATTGAGGACGCTACGACATTGGCCTTCCTCAACCGGCTGGAAGCACTACAAAAAAAGACACATCCGTGACATTTTGGGCCGAACGAATTTTTTTCTGTCATACTTATGACACTTCTATGACGATAATTGTGACAAAAACCGGTATCATCATAGATGTGGTGGGGTCCTACTTCTATGACAAAAAATCATTACGGAAAATGGGCTTTTCGTCCTGGGCGGGCCGGAGACGCAGCTGCATGTCATTCTTTGGGCCGTCCATGACGGAAAAAACCATGGTAGAAGCGAGGGCGAGGAAAATATCGGGGTGTTCCTGGTTACGGTGGGTGGTTGGGGCCGAGTGATGCGCGTTTCTCTCGTACACACACGCGCGTGGGTGCGAGGCGTTGGGCTCTAACTGAACCCGAGCGATTGCACTGCAGGCTACGCGTTAATGAACCCGAGCGATCGATCGATGGCTGTTAACTGAACCCGATCGAGCGATTCCTTCGCTACTGCTGCTATCTGAAGCCGATCGACACTGCCTTTGGATGAACAATGAGCGATGCTGGGGGGGTTGGATGAACTGTTCCCGATGGGGGTGGATGAAGAGGACCCCGTGGTGCTGCGTTTGGATGAACAGTGAGCGTTGCTGGGGGGGGGGGGTTGGATGAACAGTTCCCGGTGGGGTGGATGAACAGGACCCCGTGGTGTTGCCTCTCGATGAACAGGACCCCGGTCGATCGAGCCGGTTGGGGCTGGATGAACAGGACCCCGTGTGGGGCTGGATGAACAGGACCACCCCGTGGAGGGCATGATGAACAATAGACAGTGGAGGGCTGGATGAACAGTAGCCTATGGAGGGGTGGTTCAACAGGAGCCCGTGGAGAGGGCTGGTTGAAAAGTAGCTGGTGGAGTAGCGTGCGGTGGAGGCTGGATGAACAGGAGCCCGTGGATGAACAGTCGCATGTGAAGGCTGGAGGAGGTCGACGGTGGATGAATAGTAGCTCGTGGAGGCTGGAGGGGGTCGACGGTGGAGATGAACAGTATCCCGTGGAGTCCCGTTTTGCGGTACGCCACACCCCTCCCGATGAATAGGACCCCCATTTCGACCGTAGCGCTCCAACACAAGTCTGTTTCCTCCGTTTTGCGGTACGCCACACCCCTCCTGATCAACAGGACCCCCTTTTCGACCATAGGAGGTCCGTTTCCTCTGTTTTGCGGTACGCCAGACCCCTCCCGATGAACAGGATCCCGTTTCGAATGTGGCTGGTCGAACAAAAGGCCGTTTCCTCCGTTCTGCGGTACCCCAGGCCTCGTTTCCATCGGCTGTTCCGTCCAAACCCTCCCAATGGACACGACGACGCATTCCGTTCCGACCTAGCCGGTTGGCTCCCCATGAACACGACGACAACGTTGTTTCTCCGTTCCGACCCAACCATGTACACGAGCCCTGGCCGTACGTACGCGCGAGTAGGCATTCGAGACCCCGCCCGTATGTATGTAAGTGGCCGTATTTACTTTCTTGCACACTGGCCATTGTACGTACGTGTACATGCTACGTGCGCGCCTCTACATCGATCAGTATGTACGTACACGTTCGCGACCAGAATGACAACGCTACGTATGCTTCGACCAGGTGGGTCCCTACTGTCAGGCACTTCCTTGCGTGCGAAAATGTAGCTGGTGGGTCCGAGCAGTCAGGGGGGCGAATCGCTTTGTTTGCCCGGACGCACTTCCTTGCGTGCGAAGATGTAGCTGGTGGGTCCCAGCAGTCAGGGGGAAACGTTTTTTTCGTGAAACACGGTGGCCCGTCCGATGAGTCCCCGCTGTCAGGTGGAGGAATAATTATTTTGCACGTAATAAGGAGGCACTTCTTTGCTGCGGCCGTGGACCCAACTGTCAGCCTCTCCACGTACAGTACTCTTCTGATGGAAGTCGTTCCTTGACCCCGTTGACCACGTCATGCCAAGAGCACCATGGTGATGGACGACGGCGAGGCCTAGGAAGGGGACGAGGCGGAGCCGGGGAAGACGCGACAGTGGAATCCCGCGCGAAGAGGAGTACGAGGGTTCACTGGTTTGGCTGCGGTGTGAGGCTGCCGTCGCTGTAGAATAACAGGGGGTGTGGGTGAGTAGAGGGATGGCCTGGCCAACGATGGGAGTAGTAGGGGGCGGTGAGGCCTCCGCGGGTTTGCAACCGGCCACAGGAGGGAGGAGCACGAGGCACGACCGACGCTGGTTTGGGCGGCTGGAGCAAGAAGACCAGAGGTTGAAGAAGCACTACGGCCATTGGATGGACATCGAACGGTCAATGGAGCTAGAATCGTGCATATTGACTAAGTTGACAAAGCCACTGTCCCCGTCAACTTAGTAGACCCACAAGTCAGCCTCCCACTATACTGGGTCCAAGCTACCAGGGGGAGCATTCATTTTTTGTGCGTAATAAGGAGGCACTTCCTTGCGTGCGAAGATATAGCTGGTGGGTCCGAGCTGTCAGCGGCGGTAATGTTTTTTCGCAAAATACAGAGGCCCTTTCAGTGGGTCCGAAATATCAGGTGGAGGAATCATTATTTTGCGCATCACAAGGAGGCATTTCCTTGCGTGCGGCCGTGGACCCAGCTGTCAGGCTCTCCACGCACAGTCCACTTCAGATGCATGTCAGTCGTTGACCACGTTGACCAGGCCGCGCCGAGAGCACCAGGGCGGTGGACGACGGCGAGGCCTAGGAAGGGAACGACACGGAGCCAGGGAAGACTCGGCAGTTGTTTCCCACGCGGAGGGGAGTACGACTCTACGAGGGTTTACTGGTTTGTCTGCCGTCGCCGGAGAATAACAACACGTGTGGGTGAGTGATACGTCTCCAACGTATCTATAATTTTTGATTGCTCCATGCTATATTATCTACTGTTTTGGACAATATTGGGCTTTATTTTTCACTTTTATATTATTTTTGGGACTAACCTATTAACCGAAGGCCCAGCCCAGAATTGTTTTTTTTTCCTATTTCAGTGTTTCGAAGAAACGGGATATCAAACGGAGTCCGAACAGAATAATCCTTTATGGAATGTGATTTTCTTCCCGAATATGACCCAGGAGACTTGGACCCTACACCAAGGAAGCTTCCAGGAGGGCACGAGGTAGGGGGCGCGCCCTACACCCCCAGGCGCGCCCCCACCCTTGTGGGCCCACCGAGGCTCCACCGACATACTTCTTCCTCCTATATATATCCACGTACCCCCAAACAGTCAGAACAGGAGCCAAAAACCTAATTCCACCGCTGCAACTTTCTGTATCCACGAGATCCCATCTTGGGGCCTGTTCCCGAGCTCCGCCGGAGTGGGCCGTCATCACGGAGGGCTTCTACATCATCATAGCCTCTCCGATGAAGTGTGAGTAGTTTACCTCAGACCTTCGGGTCCACAGTTATTAGCTAGATGGCTTCTTCTCTCTTTTTGGATCTCAATACAATGTTCTCCCACTCTCTTATGGAGATCTATTTGATGTAATCTTCTTCTTTTTGCGGTGTGTTTGTTGAGACCGATGAATTGTGGGTTTATGATCAAGTCTATCTATGAATAATATTTGAATCTTCTCTGAATTCTTTTATGTATGATTGGTTATCTTTGCAAGTCTCTTCGAATTATCCGTTTGGTTTGGCCAACTAGATTGGTAGTTCTTGCCATGGGAGAAGTGCTTAGCTTTGGGTTCGATCTTGCGGTGTCCTTTCCCAGTGACAGAAGGGGCAGCAAGGCACGTATTGTATCGTTTCCATCGAGGATAACAAGATGGGGTTTATTTCATATTGCATGAATTTATTTCTCTACATCATGTCATCTTGCTTAAAGCGTTACTCTGTTTTTAACTTAATACTCTAGATGCATGATGGATAGCGGTCGATGAGTGGAGTAATAGTAGTAGATGCAGAATCGTTTCGATCTACTTGTCACGGACGTGATGCCTATATACATGATCATTCCTATATATTCTCATAACTATGCTCAATTCTGTCAATTGCTCAACAGTAATTTGTTCACCCACCGTAGAAAACTTATGCTCTTGAGAGAAGCCACTAGTGAAACCTATGGCCCCCGGGTCTATTTTCATCATATCAACCTCCATCACTTTAATCTTGTTTTGCTTTTTAGTTTGCCTTTTACTTTTCACTTTGCATCTTTATACCAAAAATACCAAAATATTATCTCTATCAGATCTCACTCTCGTAAGTGACCGTGAAGGGATTGACAGCCCCTAATCGCGTTGGTTGTGAGTTGCTATCGATTTGTGCAGGTATGAGGGACTTGAGCGTGGCCTCCTACTGGATTGATACCTTGGTTCTCAAAAACTAAGGGAAATACTTACGCTACTCTGCTGCATCATCCTCTCCTCTTCGGGGAAGACCAACGCAAGCTCAAGAGGTAGCAAGAAGAATTACTGGCGCCGTTGCCGGGGAGGCTTATGCAAAAGTCAAGTCAAGATTTGGACTCCCAACAACGAGCCATTTCTGGCGCCGTTGCCGGGGAGTCTACGCAAAAAGTCAACATACCAAGTACCCATCACAATCCCTATCTCTCGCATTACATTAGGTGCCATTTGCCTCTCGTTTTCCTCTCCCCCACTTCACCCTTGCCGTTTTATTCACCCTCTCTTTCTCCTTCCCCTTCTCCTTCTCCGTTGCCTTTTTCTTGCTTGCCTTTTGTTTGCTCGTGTGTTGGATTGCTTGTTTGTCGCGATGGCTCAAGATAGTACCAAATTGTGTGACTTCACCAATACCAATAATAATGATTTCCTTAGAACTCCGATTGCTCCTCTTGAAAATACTGAATCTTGTGAAATCAATACTGCTTTGTTGAATCTTGTTATGAAAGATCAATTCGCCGACCTTCCTAGTGAAGATGCCGCTACTCATCTGAATAGCTTCGTTGATTTATGTGATATGCAAAATAAAAAAGATGTCGATAATGATGTCATTAATTTGAAGCTATTTCCTTTTTCGCTTAGAGATCGTGCTAAAGCTTGGTTTTCGTCTTTGCCTAAAAATAATATTGATTCTTGGAACAAGTGCAAAGATGCTTTTATCTCTAAGTATTTTCCTTCTGCTAGATCATCTCTCTTAGAAACGATATTATGAATTTTAAGCAACTTGATCACGAACATGTTGCACATGCTTGGGAGAGAATGAAATTAATGATACGTAATTGCCCTACTCATGGTTTAAATTTGTGGATGATTATACAAATTTTTTATGCCGGATTGAATTTTGCTTCTAGAAATCTTTTAGATTTGGCCGCGGGAGGCACTTTTATGGAAATCACTTTAGGAGATGCTACTAAACTCCTAGATAATATTATGGTGAATTATTCTCAATGGCATACTGAAAGATCTTCTAATAAAAAAGTACATGCGATAGAAGAAATCAATGTTTTGAGTGCAAAGATGGATGAACTTATGAAATTTTTTGCTACTAAGAGTGTTTCTTCCGATCCTAATGATATGCCTTTGTCTACTTTGATTAGAATAACAATTAATCTATGGATGTGAATTTTTTTGGTAGCAATAATTTTGGTAACAAGGCGTAGAGAGGGAATTTTAATCCTAGGCCATATCCTAGTAATCCTTCTAATAATTATGGAAATTTCTACAACAACTCTTATGGAAATTATAATAAGATGCCCTCTGTATTTGAGAATAGTGTTAAAGAGTTTATGAATTCACAAAAAAAATGCTTTGCTTGAAGAGAAATTGCTTAAAGTTGATGATTTGGCTAGGAACGTTGATAGAATTTCTCTTGAGGTTGATTCTTTAAAGCTTAGATATATTCCTCCTAAGCATGATATCAATGAGTCTCTCAAGGCCATGAGAATTTCCATTGATGAGTGCAAAGAAAGAACCGCTAGGATGCGTGCTTCCAAAGATGCCTTTATTACAGCGTGTTCTTCCAATTCCTATGAAAATCAAGATGAAGATATAAAAGTTATTGATGTGTCCCCTAACAAATCTTTGTTTTGCAATATGAATCTTGATGAAACTGAATATGATCTTCCCTTACCTAGAAGGCGTTCCAAAAATTCGGAGTATCTAGATCTTTATGATGAAATTGATGAAAGTGGGATTGAAAGAAATAAAAATTTAGATGTTGCTAAACCTACTATATTGGATTTCAAGGAATTTAATTATGAAAGTTGCTCTTTGATTGACTGTATTTCCTTGTTGCAATCCATGCTAAATTCTCCGCATGCTTATAGTCAAAAGAAAGCCTTCACCGAAGATATTGTTGATGCCTTGATGCAATCTTATGAAGAAAAACTTGAGTTGAAAGTCTCTCTCCCCAGAAAACTCTATGATGAGTGGGAACCAACTATTAAAATTAAAATTAAATATCATGAGTTTTATGCTTTGTGTTATTTGGTGCTAATGTCTCCACTATCCCCAAAACTTTGTGTGATTTGCTAGATTTCCGCGATCTTGATGATTGCTCTTTAAACTTACATCTCGCGGATTCTACTATTAAGAAACCTATGGGAAGGATTAATGATGTTATTATTGTTGTGAATAGGAATTATGTGCCCGTAGATTTCATTGTTCTTGATATAGATTGCAATCCTTCTTGCCCTATTATTCTTGGTAGACCTTTCCTTAGAACGGTTGGTGCGATTATTGATATGAAGGAAGGGAATATTAGATTCCAATTTCCATTAAAAAAGGGCATGCAAAACTTTCCAAGAAAGAAAATAAAATTGCCATATGAAACCATCATGAGAGCCACTTATGGATTTCCTTCCAAAGATGGCAATACTTAGATCTATCCTCGCCTTTTATGCCTAGCTAGGGGCGTTAAACGATAGCGCTTGTTGGGAGGCAACCCAATTTTATTTTTAGTTTGTTGAGTTTTTCTTCTGTTAGGGAATAAGTAACCCATCTACCTTCTGTTTGCATGTGGTTTTGTGTTTTAATTAGTGTTTGTGCCAAGCTAGACCTATTGGATCTTCTTGGATGATAGTTATTTGATCTTACTGTAATTTCCAGAAACTTTGCGTTCAGTTCCCGAATTATTAAAAATCATCAGGACGTGATAAAATACTTATTCCAATTTCTACTGATCAATAAATAAATTTTCTAGGTCGTCTAATTTTGGTAGATTTTTTGGAGTTCCATAAGTTTGCGTTAGTTACAGATTACTACAGACTGTTCTGTTTTTCACAGATTCTGTTTTTCGTGTGTTGTTTGCTTATTCTGATGAATCTATGGTTAGTAAAATAGTTTATAATCCATAGAGAAGTTGGAATATAGTAGGTTTAACACCAACATAAATAAAGAATGAGTTCATTACAGTACCTTGAAATGGTTTTATGTTTTATTTCTCTAATGGAGCTCACGAGATTTCTATTGAGTTTTGTGTTGTGAAGTTTTCAAGTTTTGGGTGAATTCTTTTGATGGATTATGGAACAAGGTGTGGCAAGAGCCTAATCTTGGGGATGCCCATGGCACCCCCAAGATAATCCAAGGACACCAAAAAGTCAAGGCTTGGGGATGCCCCGGAAGGCATCCCCTCTTTCGTCCACTTCGATCGGTAATTTACTTGGAGCTATATTTTTATTCATCAACATGATATGTGTTTTGCTTGGAGCGTCTTGTATTATTTGTGTCTTTGTTTGTTAGTGTGCCACAATCATCCTTGATTTACACACCTTTTGAGAGAGCCATACATAAATTGGAATTTGATAGAATACTCTATGTGCTTCACTTATATCTTTTGAGCTATGTAGTTTTGCTCTATGTGCTTCACTTATATCTTTTGAGCGTTATAATTTTGCTCTATGTGCTTCACTTAGATCTTTTAGAGCACGGTGGTTGTTTGTTTTAAAGAAATTATTGATCTCTCATGCTTCACTTAAATTATTTTGAGAGTCGTAATAGCATGGTAATTTGCTTAATATTAACTTTCTTGTTATTCAAGATTTGTGAAACTTTCTTTTGAGTGCGTTGAATACTAAGAAAAGTTGGATGATTGATAATTGTTTTGAGATATGGAGGTAGTAATATCAAAGTCATGCTATTAGAGTAATTGTGAATTTGAGAAGTGCTTGAGTTAAAGTTTGCAAGTCCCGTAGCATGCACGTATGGTTAACATTATGCAACAAATTTGAAACATGAGGTGTTATTTGATTGTCCTCCTTATGAGTGGTGGTTGAGGACGAGCGATGGTCTTTTCCTACCTATCTATCCCCCTAGGAGCATGCGCGTAATACTTTGGTTTTTGATGGCTTGTAGATTTTTGCAATAAGTATATGAGTTCTTTATGACTAATGTTGAGTCCATGGATTATACGTACTCTCACCCTTCCATCATTGCTAGCCTCTACGGTACCGTGCATTGCCCTTTCTCACATTGAGAGTTGGTGCAAACTTCGCCGGTGCATCCAAACCCCGTGATATGATACGCTCTGTCACACATAAACCTCCTTATATCTTCCTCAAAACAGCCACCATACCTACCTATTATGGCATTTCCAAAGCCATTCCGAGATATATTGCCATGCAACTTTCCACCATCTAGTTTATCATGACACATACATCATTGTCATATTGCTTAGCATGATCATGTAGTTGACATAGTATTTGTGGCAAAGCCATCGTTCATAATTCTTTCATACTTGTCAGTCTTGATTCATTGCATATCTCGGTACACCGCCGGAGGCATTCATATAGAGTCATACTTTGTTCTAGTATCGAGTTGTAATAATTGAGTTGTAAATAAATAGAAGTGTGATGATCATCATTCAATAGAGCATTGTCCCAAAAAAAGAGAGAGAAAGGCCAAAGAAAAAAAAAGAAGGCCCAAAAAAAGAAAATAAATAAAATGGGCAATGTTACTATCCTTTTTTCCCACACTTGTGCTTCAAAGTAGCACCATGATATAGCGAGTCTCATATATTATGCTTCAAAGTAGCACCATGTTCTTCATATAGAGAGTCTCTTGAGTTATCACTTTCATATACTAGTGGGAATTTTTCATTATAGAACTTGGCTTGTATATTCCAACAATGGGCCTCCTCAAGTGCCCTAGGTCTTCGAGAGCAAGCAAGTTGGATGCACACCCACTTAGTTTCTTTTGTTGAGCTTTCATACATTTTTAGCTCTAGTGCATCTGTTGCATGGCAATCCCTACTCCTTGCATTAACATCAATCGATGGGCATCTCCCTAGCCCATTGATTAGCCTCGTTGATGTGAGACTTTCTCCTTTTTGTCTTCTCCACATAACCCCCATCATCATATTCTATTCCACCCATAGTGCTATATCCATGGCTCACGCTCATGTATTGCGTGAAAGTTTATGAGTTTGAAATTATTAAGGTATGAAACAATTGCTTGGCTTGTCATCGGGGTTGTGCATGATGAGAGCATTCTTGTGTGACGAAAATGGAGCATGACTAAACTATATGATTTTGTAGGGATGAACTTTCTTTGGCCATGTTACTTTGAGAAAACATAATTGCTTTGTTGGTTTGCTTGAAGTGTTATTATTCTTTATGTCAATATGAACTTTTGTCTTGAATCTTCCTAATCTGAATATTCATACCACAATTAAGAAATTTTGCATTGAAATTATGCGAAGTAGCACTCCGCATCAAAAATTCTCTTTTATCATTTACCTACTCGAGGACGAGCAGGAATTAAGCTTGGGGATGCCTGATACGTCTCCAACGTATCTATAATTTTTGATTGCTCCATGCTATATTATCTATTGTTTTGGACTATATTGGGCTTTATTTTTCACTGTTATATTATTTTTGGGACTAACCTCTTAACCGGAGGCCCAGCCCAGAATTGCTTTTTTTGTGCCTATTTCAGTGTTTCGAAGAAACGGAATATCAAACGGAGTCCAAAAAGAATAATCCTTTCTGGAACATGATTTTCTTCCCGAATATGACCCAGGAGACTTGGACCCTACGCCAAGGAAGCTTCCAGGAGGGCACGAGGTAGGGGGGGGGGCGCCCTACACCCCCAGGCGCGCCCCCACCCTCGTGGGCCCACCGAGGCTCCACCGACGTACTTCTTCCTCCTATATATATATCCACGTACCCCCAAACGATCAGAACAGGAGGCAAAAACCTAATTCCCCTGCCGCAACTTTCTGTATCCACGAGATCCCATCTTGGGGCCTATTCCGGAGCTCCGCTGGAGAGGGCCGTCATCACGGAGGGCTTCTACATCATCATAGCCTCTCCGATGAAGTGTGAGTAGTTTACCTCAGACCTTCGGGTCCATAGTTATTAGCTAGATGGCTTCTTCTCTCTTTTTGGATCTCAATACAAAGTTCTCCCCCTCTCTTGTGGAGATCTATTTGATGTAATCTTCTTCTTTTTGCGGTGTGTTTGTTGAGACCAATGAATTGTGGGTTTATGATCAAGTCTATCTATGAATAATATTTGAATCTTCTCTGAATTCTTTTATGTATGATTGGTTATCTTTGCAAGTCTCTTCGAATTATCCGTTTGGTTTGGCCAACTAGATTGGTAGTTCTTGCCATGGGAGAAGTGCTTAACTTTGGGTTCGATCTTGCGGTGTCCTTTCCCAGTGACAGAAGGGGCAGCAAGGCACGTATTGTATCGTTGCCATCGAGGATAACAAGATGGGGTTTATTTCATATTGCATGAATTTATCTCTCTACATCATGTCATCTTGCTTAAAGCGTTACTCTGTTTTTAACTTAATACTCTAGATGCATGATGGATAGCGGTCGATGAGTGGAGTAATAGTAGTAGATGCAGAATCGTTTTGATCTACTTGTCACGGACGTGATGCCTATATACATGATCATGCCTAGATATTCTCATAACTATGCTCAATTCTGTCAATTGCTCAACAGTAATTTGTTCACCCATCGTAGAAAACTTATGCTCTTGAGAGAAGCCACTAGTGAAACCTATGGCCCCCCGGGTCTATTCTCATCATATCAACCTCCATCACTTTAATCTTATTTTGCTTTTTTACTTTGCCTTTTACTTTTTACTTTGCATCTTTATACCAAAAATACCAAAAATATTAACTCTATCAGATCTCACTCTCGTAAGTGACCGTGAAGGGATTGACAACCCCTAATCGCGTTGGTTGCGAGTTGCTATCAATTTGTGCAGGTATGAGGGACTTGAGCGTGGCCTCCTACTGGATTGATACCCTGGTTCTCAAAAACTGAGGGAAATACTTACACTACTCTGCCGCATCATCCTCTCCTCTTCAGGGAAACCAACGCAAGCTCAAGAGGTAGCAGTGAGTAGAGGGATGGCTAGGCCAGCAATGGGAGTACGGTGGGGCGTTTAGGCCTGCGCGGCGGCACAGCCGTCTGCGGGGATGAGGGAGCAGGCAGTCCCGCCAGCGCTTGTTTTAGCGGCTGGAGCAGGAAGAGCAGAGATTAAAGAAGCACGACGACCGTTGGATGGACATCCAACAGTCACTACTTGTGCGTCAACCTTTTTTTAGGAAAGCCTCAAATCTGTGGAAAACAGCATACAACCCATCTACCATTATTTCTAATAATTTACAGCCCATTTGCTAATTCTTAAGGTTTTTTGGAGCCCATATTCTTTTTGTTAGCATTACAACCCATATTGTGGCCACGGTTAAAAAAATATACGAATTTTTGCATATTTCGGTGCGGTCCGAACTGTTTTTAATCCCGAAATTTTGAGTCATGTTCAAACTGATTTTAAAAATAAATATATATCAATATAAAATCCAACAAATTGTCCACGCATAAAAATCAATGCAATTTAAAATCTCGAAATGAAAAAAAGAAATTTGAAACTAATTGCCGGTTTGATGTGTTTTAAAAATGTACAACCCGTTTCTCATTATTGATAGGCAATTTTCTCGGCCAGCCGAATGAAGCTCTCCTCGTCTTGAAAGATTTGTAGCCCAACAGGCCTGCCAAAGCGACTTATTTGGCAAATCAGAAAAAACTGGCATGTGGCTGTGGACCCAGCTGTTAGCCTCTCCACGTACAGTACTCTTCCGATGGAAGTCGGTCGTTGACCACATTGACCACGCCGCGCCGAGAGCACCAAGGCGATGGACGACGGCGAGGCCTAGGAAGGGGACGACACGGAGCCGGGGAAGACACGACAGTGGATGCCCATGCGGAGAGGAGTACGAGGGTTCACTGGTTCGGCTGCGGTGTGAGGCTGCTGTCGCCGCATGGCCTGGCTAGCCGTGGGAGTAGTAGGGGGCGGTGAGGCCTCAACGGCAGCACAGCCGACCACTGGAGGCAGGAGCAGGCGGTCTCGCCGGCGCTGGTTTGGGCGGCTGGTGCAAGAAGAGCAGCGATTGAAGAAGCAACAGAACCGTTTGATTCAAATCCAATGGTTGCTGCTGCTAGAATCCTTTGTTGACTAAGTTGACAAGCCCTGCGTATGCGTCAACTTAGTAGGCCCACAGGTCAGCCTCCCAACCGATGCACCCCAGATGTCAGTGGGAGGAATCATTTTTTCCGCGTAATAAGGAGGCAGTTGATTGCGTGCGGCCAGCCCAGCGGAGGGAGTAGGGTGGGTCGGGGAAGCCTGCGCTGCATCACAGCGAGCCACAAGAGGGAGCAGGCAGTCCCGCCGGTGTTACTTTAGGCGGCTGGAGCAGGAAGATCAGAGATTGAAGAAGCACGTCGGCCATTTGATGGACATCCAACAGTCACTGCTGCTAGAGTCGTGTGTTGACTGACAAAGCCTTGCGTAAACAAGTCAGCCTCGAAATCTGTGGCGTGTATAGCCCATTTACTATTATTTTTATAATTTTTTACTCATTTTTAATTCATATGGAATTTATTGCAGCCCGTTTTCCATTCTTAGAATTGCTGCCCATTTTCTGGTCAGTACCAGGGTTAAAAAAATTAATTAATGTGTGGGAAATTTTGAAAATTCGCAAATTTTTGATGGGGAAAATATTCTTAATCCAAAAATTAGTAGCCATACTAAAACAAATTTAAAAATAAATTAGTACTATGTCATGTTAAATCCAATGAAATACTCCCTCCGTCCCAAAATTCTTGTCTTGGATTTGTCTAAATACGGATGTATCAAGTCACGTTTTGGTATTAGATACATTCGTATCTAGACTAATTTAAGACAAGAATTTTGGGACGGAGGGAGTATAAGATATCAGTGAAGAACAAAAAACAAAAAAAGAAACTAATATCCCATTTGCTATAATTTTTTTGGAATTTTCAACCCCTTTTGATATTACTTTTAATGAACATTTACCATACTCTTTGGAGAGGCCGGAATGCATCCCTCCTTGTCTTGAAAGATTTGCAGCCCAGTAAGTCGGAGAAAACAAATAGGCCTAGCTTGGGTATTCATCAAAAAGAAATACTGGGCTACCTATTTTCCAAAAGAAAAAAATGCTGGGCTGGTCATGTTGTTAGACGGGCCACAGAGACCGCACAACCTAGTTAATTGCCTGCTCCTCCGAATTACTACTAAAAAACTTGTGCAATTCTGTCGTTAATTGACTATATGTTGAAAATTATGTGGGTCCCAGATATCAGTAGGGTGGATTATTGTAAAAAACCGAGGGGTTCATCCGAGTAGTAAAAGAGGCGCTTGCTTGTGTTCGGGAGTGGACCTGGTGGGTCCGTACTGTCATACTCACAACTACAGTCCTCTCCCGATTCACTATGTTGACAGGGACCGTTTCGAAAAAAAACTATGTTGACAGGGCCGGACGGCGGCGCCGCGGCGAGCGCACCAAGGCGGAGGATAAAGTGCTGTCACCAATGTGCCGGGCTGGGTTGGACATTCTTATTGAAAAATAAAAATGGACTAGATCTATTTACGACGTTGACTACGATTTGTATGGGTCCGCTGGTTGCAGAAAGAAAATGCTGGGAGAAAGAAGACTGGCCGCTATCGTTGCCTAAGAATAATATCGACTGAATGTAACGACACTATCATAGGAAATAATATCTTCCTGTTAAATTGTGAATTTAAAGAACTGGTGCATGAGCATTTAGCTTTATTTATTTATTTACTTATTTATGTTTAGGGGACCATGAGCATGTACTTGGGCCGGATTCATGTGAGAGCCTCCCTTCCAGTTAATTATGGGCTTCTCTATTGGGCCATCATCAGTGGGCTGCATGTTATCAACAAGTGGAAAATGTGTTTCGTACGAAAAATAGTATCTGCTACGTATGGTATGGGGCACTAAAGGATCGAACCGTGCAATGAATTCCAAAACATTGTGTTTGTCGTTAAAACAACACATTTATTCAACCAACAGACGAAATATACTACTGATTGTACATTGAAAACAACAGCAGCAGCAACCAGGGCTGGGGGTGCAACAGAAGCAGTAAGCAGGCCAGAAGAGTGAAGACGCAACTCTCTCTTCCAAACCAAACTTCAGCCATCATTACAAAAGGGCTACCAAAAAAGAACAAGTGTATGCATCAAACTAAATAAAGATCCTACTACACTAAGTGTACGCATCTAACTAACTGGCTCAGTTAGACGTTACTATTTATTAAGCTATGGAGATTGGCTGACGGCTTGAACTAGATGGGTGCCTGACGGGGGAAACTCCAGCCAGCAGGTCGAAGTCTGATACTTGCGACCCTCTCTCCTACTTTAGGCTGCAGAGCGTGGCGGCACATATCAGGGTATGGTGCATGCACAGACGCATGGTACGCTGTGTACATACAGTTTTGCCTGATGAACGAAACCACGCTACCATCATGATCCTTGCCGTCGGTTATCTCCTGGTTAATCTGATAATTCAGCCCGACAAACAGAGAGCGTGTAACAAGGCTACTTACCAACCTCCAGTCAAAAATTCCTGAAGGCCCAGAGAAGCTGGGATCCTGCTCAAAGACCTTGTAGTGACTGTGATTGGATTCCGCGTAACAAAACGTCCGGTAAGTGCGAACAATCATCAATCATTTGCCGTTGTCTGATCGAGCCAGGAACCACCTACAACTGCCATGCCGCTTTTCTTTGACTGATGATGCATGTCACCTAAAATTATATCATTGAAAACTATGTTCAAATACAAATCCAACGATATTGTTTTTTTGACATGCACTAACATTTTGTCAGTTAAATCTTCAGTCAAATTCAATGGGGGATAAACCACGACCGATGTAGTAAACCACGACCGAGTACTAGTGTGGAGGGCGGCGCTGCACGGGAGTCTCACCCCGCTCGTGGCGTGGCAGTAAAGCCGTTATATCACAAAACCCAACCACTCCCAGTAATAAGTGGCCTGGTAAAATAAACGGACAAGCAACCATCACATCCCTCCGTCTTTTTTGCATTTCATCTCTCTGCATTTACTTTCTCCGGTTCATCTCGCACACTCGATCCCTAGCTACTACTCCTAGTATCCCTAGCTACTACTCCTAGGGCCAGTTCTTTTGGCGGCTTCCCCAGCTTTTCCCATAAGACTAGTCATAGTGGAGAGTAACATTAAGGCACCTCACTCATTTATTTGGGCTTCTAAACTACTACTTGTAGTACCTCTGTTCTGGTTTATTCCTCACCATTGTAATTTGTGCTAAATTTTGACCAAAGATAACATTTCATTAGTTAAATTTATGATCAAAATTTGACACAGATTACAATGGGGACCAATAAACCAGGACGGAGGTAGTAGTTATGGGATTACTAATCTAGAAGCCTAAAAGAACTGGCCCCTGGTACTCCTACTAGTACTAGTACTCAAGTTGGAATTCCAATTGCACGACACAACTTGTTAGGCAAAAAATTCGATACAGGGTGTAGGAAGCGGTTTGGGAATTTGCATGCCTTTCCGACCAGTGAGATACTACGTACAAAGTACGACAGAGAAATAACCACAGAGAAGGAAGCTAAAAGTAAGCAATCAAACGAGCATTTTTGCATTTGTTTTTCATTGAATCATTTCACAAGCTTGACTAGTGTTGTTTTTCTACTTTTACAAAAACCGCATCGTAATGTTCAAACGTGCATTTGCACGTACATAAGTAATAGTAGTACTCCCTCCATCTAGATGTATAAGTCTTCCCTCCTTCTTGGTCACGGTGCACAACCAAAGATGACTTATTGACCTGGACGGAGGGAGTAGCACAGTCTGCAAGCATATAGAGAGAGAGACGTGTAGTGCGATAGTATATAGTAAAGTTTGTGCTATATGCACGTACTTACAAAATGCATACGAATACACAAGGTTTCTAAACTTTCCCTTTTACATACTTAATTAAGGACGCTAATAATTCTTGAACGTTCGGGATTTATCATTTGCGTCCCAAAACTAATGAGATCGCCTTACGGAAAAAAATTATACTCCTACTAAAAGCCACGGCACCCGCAGGAGCGCTTGCGGCACGCCACGAGTACCCTGGTGCGCGGCTGTTTCCCAGCGCGCCAACACAACGCCTCTTCCTCAGCCTCGCAACTCGTGAGGTGCTGATTGGCGGCTTGCCGGCGGGCGAGCGCGATCTCACCGGTGTGGTGATCCGGCGCCAACAGGTACTCCTCCTCGCTGGAAGCATGCACCCGGTCCACGTACCGCCAAGCGTAGATGAGGCGCTTGGGTCCAACTGCACTTAGGGCTTCGGCACAGGCGTCCTCCGCCACCCTCACAGCCCTCGCACGAGCCTTCTGCAAAAAAGCCAATTGCCTGACTCTCTCGGACGTGACATAGGCCTACCAGGCAGCTTGTTCCGCGGTGCGCTTCTCTTCCTCGGCCTTCTTCTGTGCCTCTATTTTGGCGCGCTCTGCTGGAGGCAAAGCCTCCCACAAGGCGACATCCATTTCTTTCCAAAGCTCCTCAAGGCCGGGGGGCTCGGCGGGCGGCGCGGCGTTCTCCTCGTAGCGGGGAGCCAACGCGTCCTCCGACGCGCATGCTGGCAAGATTAGGAACGCCGATGCGTCCACCTCGACGCGTCGCAGCGAGGAGCGGAACGCTGACGCGTCCTCCTTGACTAGTGGCGGCGAGGAACGGAATGACGACGCGTCCACCTCGACGCGTCGTGGCGAGGAGCGGAACACCGACGCATCCTCCTCGACTAGTGGTGGCGAGGAATGGAATGGCGACGCGTGACCGTCCGCGCGGTGCAGTGAGGGGCGCCTAGGGCTTGGGAGGGGCGATGCCATGGTGGTCGACGTGAGAGGGAGGGGTAGGAGATAGCGATGAACGTGAACGTGAGGGGGAGGAGATAGCGATGTCGTGGGAGGCGTAGTATTTATAGCGAGCAATGGCACACCTACGTAAGATATGGGCTGAGCTGCACTGACTTAACTACATGTCTAGTTGCGTCACTGACATGTGGGCCAGACCCCTGTTGGGCCCATATGTCAGTGACCCAATGCACCTGCAGTTAAGTAACCGAAGCAGCGTCCCAGAAGATATGTTGTGTGATTAATTTACTCCCTCCTTTCCGGTTTATAAGGCTCAATTAAAAAATCTCACCAACCAAGGTAGATGGTGAGTGGTGGAATACTTTTTGTAGTTTGCAAAAGCACCCAATTAATGCTCTTGTTTCCTCAAAAAAGCATGTTTACCAATGCATTAATTGCAATGCATGCATGCATAAATTACATGCATTGGTCAATTTTCTCTTAATACTTGCATGCAATTATTTAATGCACCTTGGAATCTGAACATGTGATGGGAAACAACCAAACTGAGCCTTATAAAATGGAAAAACTAAAATTTCAAGATAAGCCCTATAAACCGGAGAGGGAGTAACAACTATGTGGGCATATTTGTTGGAGTTAATTACGGGGGAGGGAAGGGGTGGAAATATTGCTGGTCACAACGGATTGGACGAGCGCGGGGGGGGGGGGGGGGAGGAGAGTCATGCATGCAGATTTTTTCCACACGGGTGGAGTAGTGGGATCGCCGGAGGGAGAAGGAGAGTCTGGCAGGCATATTGTTTCCACACATGGAGAGGAAAAGATTTGGAGACGAATGGGCTTCCTGCAGGTATGGGGAACGGTGCATAATAAGTCTCATCTTGCATGCCGAAGCATTGGACATGGTATAGTTCACGCGCCCAACATTCCAAGTTCAACTTCCACATCAAACTCATGTTCACAGATATCTCCACATTCATACATAATGTCCACAACCATGATTCACTACAAAGCCAAAAAAAATTGAGGAGCGTTATGAACAAAGAAAAACCTCTAGTTCCTGCTACTAGTGCGAGCACAACAAGTCAAGACCATTCGTAATTAATTATATTTTGGTCATTTTTTGTGTTCTAAAATGCCGGCCTACTCGTGGAAGGACGTGTTTCTGGCACACGCGTGGATTCAATGAAGGCAGGTGGGGCAGTCTGAAGCCGGTTGCATGCGGCGAGGAGGCGTGTTCAGCCGGGCCTACAGCGAGTGGGGCCCTCTTGGCCGGCGTGCCGGTTCAATGCCTGCGCTATGAGAGGCCACGTCCGTGTCAGAGCAATCACTCCCTCCAGTCCTTTTTTGTTTGCGTATAACAAAATCTCGTTCTCCATTCACATTTTACAAGTAAAATTCGTGGACAAACTTTGACCCAAAAGACGATGGGGACTAGTAAACCAGAACGGAGGTAGTAGTTTTTTTAAATCAAAGAAGGGTTTGTCCCTTCCGACTTTCATTACTGAAAACCAACATCTAAAAACTCTTAACCCCGCTAAAAATGATATTTTAAATGTGGCTACTCGATCTGTGGCAAATGGCGAGCCACCGCCTCCAAGTCGTTCACCTGTGGTCCCGACCATCAACTCCTACGGATCAAATTATTACGCGAGCTGACTATTCCTACAAAGGTGCGCTCCACCACGTACCCGGTACCCGCGAATGCAGCAATCGTGCACCTAGGGTTTTTGGGTTTATTTGTTAACGTTGCCTTTACGTAACACTCATGTGTGCGAGACAGTGAGAGACCGACTGCGTGCGTGAGCGTATTCTCTTTGTAGATGTACTCCACCATTTATCTAGTGTCCAAATAATCATAATAACTACTAGCAATGTGCCAATGCGTTGCCACACGATCAGAGTATATTAATACATATTCAACGATTTGATAGAAAAGAAAGTCTAGTTTTGAAATACGTATATCACTAAAAAATGTTATGTTCCACTCGAAATATATTCCTTTGGCGGTTTTGATGAGATAAGGGAGGAATGTTGTTGGTTTCAAGATTCGAGAAGTGGTATATGTCTAATTTCTAGTCTTACTAGCAAGATGCCCGTGCGTTGCACGAAACATCAAGATCTTGTGGGATAAAAGGTTGAGCGAGGGAAGGCCTTATCTGCAAATGTGGAGAGGAGTGCGGGTAAATTGCTATAGTTTCGTTCCTATCCGTAAGATATAAACCGGACGGCCTATATTGCAGGATGGCAGGCCCACCATCATCACCAACTCTGTTTTTTACCCCTACTCTTATAAAAAGCATAGTCGGTGATGATCGTGTGCCTGCCATCCTGCAATATAGGCCGTCCGATCTATATCTGACGGATAGGAAGGAAACTATGGCAATTTTGCAAAAAGATACCCACACCCCTCTCCACACTTGCAAATAAGGCCTTCCCTTGTTCATCCTTTTCTCCCACAAGATAAACTACTCATACAAATGCATCTTCATGTTCCGTGCAACGCATGGGCATCTTGCTAGTTGTTGCAAAAAGCCCATGTGTGTGAGAGAGAGGGAGAGAGGAGGAGGACGGAGTGCATGTGTGACAAAGACACAAAGAGTGTGTGTGCGAGAGGTATCAGCTTAAAATGAGGCGATAGTGTGTGTGTGCAAGATCGACAGGGCATGTATCAAGAAGGGAAGAAAAATCTACATAGATACAAGGAGCGGGAGAGAGACATGTATGCGATAGTGGAAGCACGAGTGTGCGGGTGTATAAACCTATCTAGAGGCTAGTCGATAAATGTTTGTGAGAGAAATACGAGTCGGGGGTGCGAAAGCGAGAGTTTTGTGTGTGTGAGAGATAGACGGTAGTCGGGAAGGGGGGGTGGAAGCAGGAGTTTTGTGTGTGTGAGAGAGAGAGTGGGGGGGGGAGTTTGTCTGATCGGTAAACAAATGAATAATGTCAGTCTAGGATGGAGACGAAAAGGAGACCACAACAAATGTTGTGTCTACAGGAGAGAGAGAGAGAGTAATTTTAGTGGTATGATTCATATCTAGAGACATATAGGTTGTGTGAGAGAATCCCATAGAGAGAAAGACAGAGTGAAATACGAGTGGAGACTCTGTGTGTGGCGGTGAGAAAGAAAGCTTTGGTACCTAGTGATACGACAGAACGGTAGAGACGTGAGAGATAATGAAAATCGTGTAATGTATAATGATAGGGAGAGTGTGACACTTCTCAAGGGACACGTTGAGAGACCATGTTTGCGAGGATAGGAGAAACATGAAGTGAGCGTGCGGGTGAGCTGGAGAAAAGAGAGTGATAGCTACATGAAGGAGCATGCATGCGAGAGAGATGGGCGTGAAAGGAGTGAACATAAAAGGGATTCAAATATTTCAATTCAAGATGATGATACATGTAATCCATACTCGAACCAAAATTGATCTATCAAACATGCATACTCATATGAATTCACGCGCATCTATGTTCTTTAATATGTAGATATTACTGATCCATACATTTTAGTAGAACATAATTTGGTTTAATTTTTTGAATTCAACCTTATGATTTTGTGATCATTGTATTTGTAAATCATATTATACATATAAAGGAGCAGAATTCTTTGTTGTGCTTTTGAAAGTATATATAAAAAAATGATGTATATAGAATTTTATTCCAATCAAAAATGGATCTCGCCCAAAAAAATAGAATACAAACGGGATTCGAATTGAGTTGGCACGGTAAACGTGCACTCTGCAAAATTTGAACGCAGCGGGGAAAGTCGCAGTAACCGCCAGAAACCAAAATCTGCGAGATGGAAATTACTACTGCCTATCCCTGCCACGCAAAGCCTATCTGCTTGATTTCTATAGGTTTGATAGGGGTAGGTTTGTAATTTCACTCAAACGTTACATAACCGCCTTTCACCCGATTCATACACCGTGGGCACCAAAAGAAAGTGTGTCCTTGGCCGAAATCGACTCCCTCCCCGATTCATACACGGCGGGCGCCAAAAACAAACTCTCGTCGGCAAATATTCGGTGTATGCGAGATTACCGTCCTATCCCCAACCGACTAATATTGCTGTGATGTAGGAAATTTGAAACGGGGGTTAAGTTTGTAAATTTCCTCGCATTTGAGACAAGCGCACCCTGAAGACATGGTTCCCCCTTCCTCTCCACCTCCATTTTTCCATTCGTACTCCGTGGGCGCCAAAACACCCTCTCCACCCCAGCCTCCTCCGTCCGCCACCCCATCCATCGCCGTCCTCCTCCACCATGTCGGAGCTAATACCCCGACGCCACCGTCCATTACAAGAGATCGACCTTTCTCATCCACAGCTTCGGACCGGGATCCTTGCATCCCGTCCTCTCGCTTCATCCCCGCTGTCGTCCACCTTGCCGGCGCCACTCCTACGACCGTCTCGTCCACCACGCCCCGCCGCCACCGTCTATCCTTCTAGATCTGCTTCCACGCCGCCGACAGCCATCGCTACCGCAACATCGTCAAATTGTCAGCAGATGCATACACGGCGCCGCACCAGAGGCGGTACTCTTTCGTATCTGCTCAACTTATTTATCGCAGCAAAAAAATAGATTGCCACTCCTTTACTCTGATTTATTGTCCATCACTTACTTGCTAGTTGAAAGCAAACATTGGTTGAGAAGTTGCCTTTGTCCGGTTTGCACCTTCAGATCCATCATGGCACGCTCAAAACTATACTCCCAATGCTTATGGTTTTCCTCTTTTATATTCCACACTAGTTAAATCACAGTAGACTAAATTTCAAAATTGGGTCAGTCGATTTTTCAGAGCTCACCGGAGTTCGCCGGTGCGAACGAAGGGGCTCGGGTGGGGCCTCGCCAAACGAAGAAAACTTGACGCGGGTGGGGGCGGGGGTGGGGGTGGCGGAGGAACACAGGCGGTAGGGGCCGGTGGTCCGGCCGGCAGACCGTGCGGTGTTCTGTATGGGAAGAATCAGAGACAAGGAAGAAGAAGGGTTAGGAGACGTAGGATCTTCATCCAACCGCCTGAAATGGTCGACTGACCCAAATGAAAAAAGTCACGCGACTTGCATGCAGACATGCCTTTATATTCAGTACCATCATCGTACCTGCTTAGCACTGCTCCTGAATCCATCAAGCTAAACAACATGCCACTCATAATCCCAAACCTGTTGCTCAAGTACGAATCTGATATGATGCTGATATTACTAAAACAGATAACATTTAATTGATCAGCTAATGTTCCTACTTTACATTCAAAAAAGCACGTGCACCACATATAGAGAGACAACAGGGAGTTGCTTTCTTAATGCGCTCTGGTTCATCATGTGTGGGCACTGTGCAACGAACATTTTATTATCCAAAATCTGCTTGCTCTTCTTTAGCATGTTCCTCTTCCGTTCTTTTTTGATAAGTACTCTCTCCGTTCCTAAATACAAGTCTTTGTATAGATTCCACCATGGACTACATAGGGAGCAAAATGAGTGAATCTACACTCTAAAATGTATCTGGATACATCTGTATGTGATCCATAGTGGAAATCTCTACCAAGACTTATATTTTTGAACAGAGGGAGTATGATAGTAGTACAATATGTTCCTTGTAGTGAAGATGATCACGGACATTTGCAGTGTAGAGGTCTATACGGTTGGTTGGTATGGACACTTTGAACTCTTTGGGCTTCTTTGATTCGTAGAATTTTGTAAACATGGGAATAGGGTTAGTAGTGGCCTGCCCACTTGAATCCTATAAGAATAGCAAGGAAATGTGGGGAGCTGTGTCACCTTTGAGAGTTACACTGATATTAACAGTACCACACCTTCAGTTAAAGAGAGGTGGTATCCGAAGCCTTTCTACATGTACCGGCAATACTAGCACATATATTCCAACGAGTTCCACTTTGCTGATTTTACTCTGATGCTTACGCTTTTCCCATTATATCTACACTATGATCTGTGTAGCTGCTTTGTGTCGCACTAGTAGCAGTCCACTCTTGAAGCTAAACACCACAATGACTTACAAAATTGGCACCAGGGCATTGAGTGCCATTCTGGATGCAATGAAACTCATACACTCCCCACCTGTTGATTCTTGTTCAGAATATGATCCTAATGGCTATTCTAACCTCGAGGAGTCTACGGCAGATGGCCTGTCCTGTTCACCCATCAAGGTGCATGTTCTAATTTGGCAAGGTTTTATTGATTTCGCGTATCTTGCATATGTTGTCTTGCATTTATTCCACTTTGTTGCATCGCCATCTGCTTAGTTTACTCATCATATATGTCGAGATGCCATGCCCATCCATTATCAATACATTTTCCATCTGTCATCATACCATGTTTTTCCACTAAAATATTGTTCTTGTGCATCAGACATCAAAAAGGAAGAGGGTGATTGCCGAACCTGAAGAAGCACCAACAAAGTCCTTGAAAAAGAATTCCGGTTTGAAGTGAACAACAAGATATTGCAAATATGCTACCCGCTGCTTTGCTCTTGTTAGTACCTGTTGTCCTGCATCACTGTACTCGCATACATACCTGGTTCATTATGTGACAACAGTATGCATGATAGCTTGCTTATCAATTGTTCGCTCCAAATTATCTGATTTGTATGAATGGTTACATTAGTGTAGAATATATCCAATGCCAATGAATTTTTTAGCTCTGCATTGTTCTTGTAAGTACCTGCTGTCCTTTAACAGTGTACTTATATTGACAGGTAGTTGTTCATGTACCATCACTCTGCAGCTTATTTTCCTTTGCCCTCCATTTTCTACACAAAAGATCTATATTTACTCTTACCATAAGGTTGGATAACACCGATGGTACTGAAGAAGTTTAGCTCTTCATTGCTCTTGGCTGTAACTTTTGCCTGTAACATTGTACTTACATTTATAGCTACTCGGTTATGTAGCATCACTCTTCATCTTATCTTAAATATTCTCCATTTTTTCTTATATTGTCACATCTATATTTACTCTTAACAAAATGTAGAATAAAGGCAATGCTTATGAAGAAGATTCTGTGGTAAACTTCTTGGATTGCCCCCCCATCAGCATGGTCAAGGGCTTTATAGAGCCTGCCTTCACCAATAATGTAAGTTTGTCCTTCTCAAGCCTTCAAACTTTGTTGTGTATATTTGGTTAGGCATGAATGCAACAGTTGTTTATTTTTGGTGTTTGCATTAAATTGCATGTTAAAGTTTATTATGTAGTTCATAAACAAAAGTTTGTCCTTCTCAATTTAAGTTTTCAGTTGTACAACCAAGTTCCTTCTTCATACCATGTAAACTAAACTATACAGAGCAAGTGATCTTCTTTTGCACTACATGTATGCTTCTGTTCTTGATCCTTAATCCAGTGGTGTGGTGAACCTACCCACTACAACACAATGTCATATTCTGCAATGTCTTAACTATGAACAATGTCATATCATTCTACTACTCCCTCCGTTCCAAAATAGATGACTCAACTTTGTACTAACTTTGTACTAAAGTTAGTACAAAGTCGATTCATCTATTTTAGAATGGAGGGAGTATTATTTAAACCTTCTCTTTATTTGCCAATCTGAAATGGGATAAATTGACAGCACACTAACCATTCATACTTATGAGTTCTTGATCTGTAATCGAGTGGTGTGGTGAAGCTGCCAACTCCTTCACAATGTCATTTCCTGCCATATCTTGACCTGAACAATACCATATTGTGTTAATGCAATTTTAAACTGTGTCACTTTATTCGTCAGTAAGAAATGTGATGAATTGTCAGCACTGATACTTTTATGTGCAAAACCTGTCATCTGTCTGCTTGTTTATCTTTCAGAGTCAGGAGGATATAAGTGTTAAACAAGCGCAGTCTCATCAGCTTGCTCAGCTGCTTGCGCTGCAGCTCCCCAGCAGGGCTAACCTTTCTTGAACTCTATTGAACTGCTGCCAGTTTTGTATATTATTTTGTCGGCGTGTTTAGTTGCACCGGTGGCGATCTTTGATGCCCCGTGTATGTAATCTGTTGTCTGCTTGTGCTTTACTATCATTGTGGCAAACTTTGATGCCAAGTGGATGTAATATGCCGTAATTTCTTTATTGTATAGTATAGGTTTTTTCTTATTCACGATGCTACAGTTATTTTACTATATATATATATATATATATATATATATATATATATATATATATATATATATATATATATATATATATATATATATATACTATCTTCGCAGTAAACCGGCCAAACCGTAAAATTACGGTACATAATCGGGCCGTCATGCAATCATGATGTGTGATCCGCATCATGGGGCCCGTCATTCTTGGTCCGTTAGAAGGCCTAAATGTAAACTGGCCCACTAGTATATTCGAGCCTTTAATAGGCCGAGTAAACCGCCGGCCCTGTTTTCGCAAGAAAACTCAATGGGCTTTTAGTAGGCTGAGAAGTAGGTTGGGCCTGAAACATGCCGAACAGCTCACGGGCCGGCAGAAGCCCGAAATGGTCCCCGGCCCATGATTGTGCCAATCAAATCATGGGCTTTTAACAAGCCAAAATTGCCTCGGTCCTTGTTTGGCCCCATCAGATTATCGGCTGCGAGTAGGCCGGATGCAAACCGGGCCGTAGTTAGGCCCAACTATATGACGGGCTTTTAAGAGGCCGAAACTAATATAGGGCTGAATTACCAAATATGCCTTTAGCAAGTGGGCCCAAAAGCATAGCGTCCAGTTGACGGGCCGAATCTGATATGGGCCATAATTTAGCCCAAAGCCTCTTAAAGGGCCGGATCTGATCTGGGCCGTAATATGGCCTAGAACGTGGTAGGCTTTTCATGGGCCGGATCTCATATGGGCCATTGTTAGGCCCGAAACGTGGCAGGCCATTAATGGGCCGGATCAAATATGGGCCGACATTTGGCCCAAAACATGGCAGCCAGTTAATGGGCCAGCCTAGTAGGGTCCTCAATATCTTGTGGGCCTACAGCTGGGCCGACCCATTAATGTTGGCGAAATCTCGTGGGCCTTTAGCTGGGCCGGCCCATTGTGGTCCACAAAAATCTTGTGGGCCTTCACCTGGGCCGGCCCATTATGGCCCACAAAAATCTTGTGGGCCTTTACCTGGGCCGACCCATTATGGCCCGCAAAATCTTGTGGGCCTTTAGCTGGGCCAACCCATTATGGTCCGCAAAATCTCGTGGGCCTTTAGCTGGGCCGGTCCATTATGGTCCGCAAAATCTTGCGGGCCTTTAGTTGGGCCGGCCCATTTAAACTTTATGGGCCACTTTTGGGCCGGTCCACATGTCAACATATCATAGGCGCATCATGCCCATTGGATGAGTGACACCTGTGCCAACGCGGAGCTGACACGTGTTTCTGTCAGCCAATCAAAATTTTACACGTGGAAAATCCCCATTGGTCCGGGCTGTTAACGGGTTATCGGATCCAAAACCGGACCCGATAGCTTAACGGCGTTCCATTACGGTGGATGCCACATGTCGGTCACCCTTGATGAAAGCACTTCTGTGACGCGCGATTTATCGTCATGGAAGTGGACACTTCCGTGATGATAATTTTGGTAATGTCATGGAACACTTCTACGGCAGCACAAGTATGACTATCTTGATTCTGTCAGAGAATTGTCATGGATGTACATGCATGACAAAAAACGTGACCTACTATGACAAACACGTATCATCAGGGAAGTGTATTTTTTTTGTAGTGAAGCCTTGGGTGCCTTTGCTGAGAAGCACCTTGACCTCGCCACAAAAGCCGCCGCTCCTTAGCCGCCGGTCGGTAGCCCGGTTCACTGAGTTGAGGAGGAGGAGGTCGTACGTTGATGGATGCATCTTTATTCTTGCCTCCTATAACCACCACTGTGATCGCATCATCGTGGCCTTAATTCTTATTGTGCTATTGCATTCTCATTCCGATCAATACCAACATGTGTGATCCCTTTGCTTAATTATATGCATCACTGTAACTAGTACTCCATCCGTAAATTTATAAGTTGTGCTTACATTTTCCATCAACTTTGTGCAACGCATGGGCATCTTGCGAGAAACACTAGAACATGTCGGACCGCATGTGACCAAACCGACGATGCGCCAACCTAGCTACTACGTACCCTGCTTATTTGGCAGAAATAGCCCCGCCCTAGCGTTACCAATCGTTATTTCTATCTATCGATCATGCCAAGGAGCAGAACCAAATGTTACAATCTATAAATTTTTCCCTACTCCTATCAACTCTTATAAAAATGAGTTGGTGAGCTGGTATAGGTGGACATAGCACTATAGGTGGAATAGAATGGTGGTTGTGGAGAAGACAAAAAGGAGAAGATAGTCTCACATCAACTAGGCGTATCAACGGGCTATGGAGATGCCCATTAATAGATATCAATGTGACTGAGTAGGGATTTCCATGCAACGGATGCACTAGAGCTATAAGTGTATGTAAGCTCAACAAAAGAAACTAAGTGGGTGTGCATCCAACTTGCTTGCTCACGAAGACCTAGGGAAATTTTGAGGAAGCCCATCATTAGAATATACAAGCCAAGTTCTACAATGTAAAATTCCCACTAGTATAAAAGTGACAACATAAGAGACTCTCTATCATGAAGATCATGGTGCTACTTTGAAGCACAACTTTGGTAAAAGGATAGTAGCATTGTCCCTTCTCTCTTTTTCTATCATTTTTTTATTTGGCCTTGCTCTCTTTTTTTGGCCTCTTTTTATTGTTTTTCTTTCGTCCGGAGTCTCATCCCGACTTGTGGGGGAATCATAGTCTCCATCATCCTTTCCTCACTGGGACAATGCTCTAATAATGATGATCATCACACTTTTATTTACTTACAACTCAAGAATTACAACTCAATACATGGAACAAAATATGACTCTATGTGAATGCCTCTGGCGGTGTACCGGGATCTGCAATGATTCAAGAGTACATGTATGAAAAATTATGAACGGTGGCTTTGCCACAAATACAATGTCAACTACATGATCATGCAAAGCAATATGACAATGATGGAGCGTGTCTTAATAAACAGAACGGTGGAAAGTTGCATGGCAACATATCTCGGAATGGTTATGAAAATGCCATAATAGGTAGGTATGGTGGCTGTTTTTAGGAAGGTATGTGGTGGGTGTATGATACCAGTGAAAGGTACACGGTATTAGAGAGGCTAGCAATGGTGGAAGGGTGAGAGTGCGTATAATCCATGGACTCAACATTAGTCATAAAGAACTCACATACTTATTGCAAAAATCTACTAGTTATCGAAACGAAGTACTACACGCATGCTCCTAGGGGGATAGATTGGTAGGAAAATACCATCGCTCGTCCCCGACCGCCACTCATAAGGAAGACAATCAATAAATGAATCATGCTCCGACTTCATCACATAACGGTTCACCATATGTGCATGCTACGGGAATCACAAACTTTAACACAAGTATCTCTCAAATTGACAACTACTCAACTAGCATGAATCTAATATCACCATATTCGTATCTCAAAACAGTTATAAGGAATCAAACTTCTCATAATATTCAATGCACTTTATATGATAGTTTTTATTATACCCATCTTGAATGCTCATTATATTAGGGCTAATTTTATAGCCAAAGAAAATTACCATGCTGTTCTAAAAGACTCTCAAAATAATATAAGTGAATCATGAGAGATCAATAATTTCTATAAAATAAAACCACCACCTTGCTCTAAAAAGATATAAGTGAAGCACTAGAGAAAAATTATTTAACTCAAAAGATATAAGTGTAGAGTATTCTAATAAATTCCGATTCATGCGTGTCTCTCCAAAAAGATGTGTACAGCAAGGATGATTGTGGTAAACTAAAAAGCAAAGACTCAAATCATACAAGACGCTCCAAGCAAAACACATATTGTGTGGTGAATAAAAATATAGCCTCAAGTAAAGTTACCAATAGACGAAGATGAAAGAGGGGATGCCTTCCGGGGAATTCCCAAGCTTAGGCTTTTGATTGTCCTTGAATTTTACCTTGGGGTGCCTTGGTCATCCCCAAACCTAGTCTCTTGCCACTCCTTATTCCAAAATCCATCAAATCTTTAACCAAAAACTTGAAAACTTCACAACACAAAACTTAACAGAAAATCTCATGAGCTCCGTTAGTATAAGAAAATAAACCACCACTTTAAGGTACTGTAATGAACTCATCATTTATTTGTATTGTTGTTAAAACTACTGTATTCCAACTTCTCTATGGTTCATACCCCCGGATACTACTCATAGATTCATTAAAATAAGCAAACAACACATGAAAAACAGAATCTGTAAAAACAGAACAAGTTGTACAAATCTGTATCAAATGAATACTTATGGAACTCCAAAAATTCTGAAATAAGTTGGTGGGCGTGAGGTATTTGTATATTAATCATCTGCAAAAGGAATCAACCTAAAATCACTCTCTAGTAAAAAATGGCAGCTAATCTCGTGAGCGCTAAAGTTTCTATTTTTTTACAGCAAGATCGCAAAGACTTCACCCAAGTCTTCCCAACGGTTCTACTTGGCACAAACACTAATTAAAACATAAAACCACATATAAACAGAGGCTAGATGAATTATTTATTAGTGAACAGGAACAAAAAGCAAAAGACAAAAATAAAACTGTGTTGCCTCCCAACAAGCGCTATCGTTTAACGCCCCTAGCTAGGCATTGATAATTTCGATGATGCTCACATGAAAGACAAGAATTGAAGCATAAAGAGAGCATCATGTAGCATATGAAAAACACATCTAGGTCTAACATAATTCCTATGCATAGGCATCTTATAGGCAAATAAATTATCAAGACAAGCAAAAAGTAGCATATGCAAGAAAGAAGTGAGAAACACTAACAATCTCAACATAACGAGAGGTAAAATTTCTACAAACATATTTTCCTCTCTAGTAATAATTACATGTAGGATCATAATCAAATTAAACAATATAGGTATCACATAACATATTCTCAACACGATCCACATGCATGAAAAGTTGACACTCTTCCAAAATAGTGGGATTAAAATTAACTAAAGTCATGACCTCTCCAGACCCACTTTTATCAAAAAATTCATAAAATTGAATATTCTCCAAATATGTGGGATCTAGAGTTGACACTCTTCCAAACCCACTTTCAATATTATTGCAAACATTATTACTAATCTCATATTCATCATGGGGCTTAAATAAATTTTCAAGATTGTAAGAAGAATCACCCCAATGATGATCATTGCAACAAGTAGTGGACATAGCAAAACTAGCATCCCCAAGCTTAGGATTTTGCATATCATTAACACAATTGTCATTAATAGAATTTATAATAATATATTTGCAACCATGCTTTTCATTCAAGGAGCTATCGTGAGATAGTCTAGAGGATGAGGATCCATAACAATTGATTTTTATCAAGCAAAGATGCAAGCAAATAGCAGGCACATGGCAACACAAGAAAACATAAGATCAAACGGAAGAAGGGAAAATAAAAGGCAAAGGGTTTTCGAAAATCGTTTTAGAAGTGGGGGAGAGGAAAACGAGAGGCGAATGGCAAATAATGTAATGCGAGGGAGAAGAGTTTATGATGGGTACTTGCTATGTCTTGACTTGAGCATAGATCTCCCCGACAACGATGCCAGAAATGGCTAGTTGACGGGAGATCAAATCTTGACTTGGCGCAAATCTCCCCGGCAACGACGCCAAAAATCCTTCTTGCTACCTCTTGAGCATGCGTTGGTTTTTCCTTGAAGAGGAAAGGGTGATGCAGCAAAGTAGCGTAGGTATTTCCCTCAGTTTTTTTAGAACCAAGGTATCAATCCAGTAGGAGATTACACGCAAGTCACCTAGTACCTGGACAAACAATCAAGAACCTTGCAACCAACGCGATAAAGGGGTTGTCAATCCCTTCACGGTCACTCACAAAAGTGAGATCTAATAAAGATAGTAAGATAAGTATTTTTGGTATTTTTGTTGTATAGGTTGGAAAGTAAAGATTGCAAAGTAAACAGCGAGATAAATTGGCAAGTTGATGGAAAACTAATATGATGCAAAATAGACCCGGGGGCCATAGGTTTCACTAGTGGCTTCTCTCAAGATAGCATATATTACGGTGGGTGAACAAGTTACTGCCGAGCAATTGATAGAAAAGCGCATAGTTATTAGAATATCTAGGCAGGATCATGAATATAGGCATCATGTCCGTGTCAAGTAGACCGAAACGATTCCGCATATACTACTATTACTCCACACATCAACCGCTATCTAGCATGCATCTAGAGTATTAAGTTCATAGGAACAGAGTAACGCATTAAGCAAGATGACATGATGTAGAGGGATAAACTCAAGCAATATGATATAAACCCCATCTTTTTATCCTCGATGGCAACCATACAATACATGCCTTGCTGCCCCTACTGTCACTAGGAAAGGACACCGCAAGATTGAACCCAAAGCTAAGCACTACTCCCATTGCAAGAAAGATCAATCTAGTAGGCCAAACTAAACCGATAATTCGAAGAGACTTGTAAAGACATCAAATCATGCATATAAGAATTTAGAGAAGAACCAAATAATATTCATAGATAATCTTGATCATAAATCCACAATTCATCGGGTCTCGGCAAACACACGGCAAAAAGTATTACATCGAATAGATCTCCAAGAACATCGAGGAGAACTTTGTATTGAGAACCAAAGAGAGAGAACAAGCCATGTAGCTAATAACTATGGACCCGAAGGTCTGTGGTAAACTACTCACACATCATCGGAGAGGCTATGGTGTTGATGTAGAAGCCCTCCGTGATCGATTCCCCCTCCGGCAGATCACCGGAAAAGTCCCCAAGATGGGATCTGACGGGTACAGAAGGTTGCTGCAGAGGAAAAGTGGTTTCATGGCTCCTCGTTATGTTTTTAGGGTATAAGAGTACATATAGGCGAAAGAAGTACGTCAGTGGATCTCTATGGGCCCACGAGGGTGGGGGTGTGCCTACCCCCTAGGCGCGCCCTCCTGCCTCGTGGCTGCCTCGCGGAGTTCCAGACTTCAACTCCAAGTCTTCTGGATTGTGTTTGTTCCAAGAAAGGTAATCGCGAAGGTTTCATTCCGTTTGGTATTCCTTTTCTACGAAACACTGAAATAGGCAAAAAAACAGAAACTGGCACCGGGCCTTTGGTTAATTGGTTAGTCCCAAAAATAATATAAAAGAGCATATTAAAGCTCATTAAACATCCAAAACGGATAATATAATAGCATGTAACAATAAAAAAATATAGATACGTTGGAGACATATCACCTGCCACGTTCGCGTCGCACCCCCACACGCCCGGGAATCCGGCACGCCACATAGCTAGCGAAGGCGTGTTGCCTAGCATTTTCACTTTCATGTGGGACCGCCGTTGAGCAAACCAACTATTGGCAAACTGCACCCCGCCCACCGCCGGGTTGGAAAACAGAAATGAGGGCAAGATCTAGCTGTAGCACGGAAGCTAAGAAATTTGGTGTCTGATGGGTTTTGGCACGAGATCGTACTACGGGAGCACCACAAGGCCTGCAACGGGAGTTACATTTCCCTCTCGGGGCCCACGGGACCGAGCTTCAGTGTCTTAGTGCACCGGCCTATGAGTCAATGACATGCGTACCTTAAATGCGGCTGGCCCACATGTCATTCTTATGGTGGTGGCATGGTTCGCGACTCACTCGTTCGAGATGAACCGGCCAGTGCTGGCATGGCCATGGCGAGGGTGCCACAGCTGGGCGTCGAGGCGTTACGAGGCATAGATGGCCACATCGGCGGGTACTACCTGTAGTATAGAAGTACTCCCTCCGTCCCAAAATTCTTGTCTTAGATTTGTCTAAATACGGGTGTATCAAGTCACGTTTTAATATTAGATACATCCGTTTCTAGTAGACTAATCTAAGACAAGAATTAGGGATGGAGGGAGTACTCCAGCTGAGGATTGATGCCCGGGATGAAATGTGTCGCAACCACTGGATGAAAATTCGTTGGTGCGGGAGTACGGATCGGAGCACAGGAGCGGAGCAGGCAAACTGCGTCCAATCAGGTGTGGCTTGGTAGAAAGTTGATGGTCGCCGCAGTTCAGCTGGCCCGCATGTCATGCACACGAAGGCAGAGGAGCGGCGGGGCCAAGAGGGATGAGGCGCACGTCGAGGGACGTCATGCCGTGGGTTGGAGCGGCGTCGTGGGAATCGCATGTGGGTGTGGCAATGGTAGAAACAACAAACGTGATGGTCGCCGTGGTTCAACTTCCATGGACAAGCTGTCATGTCTGCTAACACATGCATTGCATACCGCTCACTGCAAGGAGCAGTAGTAAAGAAAACTTGTTCCAAAGATACCATTTTTCCAATAAAATTCTCGAGATATCATTAGTTTTTACACATGGGATTACTCTTGCAAGGGTCAATCACAACAGGTGTTTTCTAAGAAAATGCGTCTTGATGTTCCCTGCAATGCACGGGCATCTTGCTAGTTATAGAAGAAGCCCACACGGGCATCTTGCCATAGGGTGTGCCACTGACCCAAACTCAATTTTTTAGATGCTTAGGTGCACCGGATGCCGTGCCACGCTACAAAATGTAAAAAAAAAATAGCTCCAATTTTTTTTAAAACCTGTTATCTTCAAACTGTCGGTGTACAAAAAGGGGGGTACACTTTTTGTACCCCTATAACTGTGCACGGGCAGTCTGAGCCACGGGAACCGCCACACCAAGCACGACAAGGGAGGTAAGCCAAGGTAAGGCCGGAGCTCAAGAGAAGCAGAACGACGCCAAGACCAAGACCGCAAAGAGCAAAGGGGACGAAGCAGACTCCCCCGGCAAGATCCTTGCCGGGGGCAGTTCTAGCAAACCCGGCAAGACCCTTGCCGTGGTAGCTCGCCCCACACCTACGGAGCGAGTCACCCTTGAGTCCACTGCCCCCATGGGGAAGGATTCAGGAGACATCCCCGTGGTGGCATGCAGATCTTTGTGAAGACATTCAAGATCAGATACACACTTTAGAAGATGATGATCCTTGGCGGGATACCAGCCAAGGAGGACCACAAGGCCCCCGGCAAGAGCCATGCCGGGGATGACAGCAGGCACCATGGCAAGACCCTTGTCGGGGCCACGGCAAGATCCTTGTCGGGCCCCGGCAAGGCCCTTGCCATGAACACCCGTAGGGCCACCATTAGGCCCACGCCAATCAAACCTCCACCGCCGTTCGCATACAGCTGCCGACCCTACCAGCTGGGCAGACACTTGCATGGCGGCAAGCAGATCTTCGTGGAGACCCACCACTGCGCCAGCTCAGCTGCCCGCCTGCCTACATGGCACCACAGGCACCGCTGGCCAGGGCGCGTGTCGACGCAAGAAGGAGCGGCGACGGACGAGACAGGGCTCTCCCCCGTCCTCGACAAAGCGAGGACACCTAAGCAAGACGCTTTAAATGCGCCTTGTCATGTAATGCGAGGGATAACCTCGCATCACTGTACTCTTTCCACCTCCTGTGTGCCACTGTGGCAACCCCTTTCCCTATAAAAGGAGGCCCAAGGCGAGCAGGAAGAGGATTCGGCTTTTTGGAGCTCCTCACGCCCCATAGCTAGCTCAAGAACACAGATATACAATCCACCAAAGCAGGAGTAGGGTTTTACGCATCCTCGCGGCCCGAACCTGGGTAAAGGAACCATGTGCTATCTGTTTGATCCGCTCTTCTCACGGCCCCGCGCCCCGCAACCGTAGTAGGGATTCTTGTGATCCCATAGGTGTCGTTCCACATCGGCATCTTTGGCGCGCCAGGTAGGGGGAGAAGTGGTGAGAATCGGCTTTGGCAGTTAGTTCGTCGTTTCTTCATCATCATGGCGCCCAAGAAGAAGACGACGTTGGCGGTTGGCCCGTCGAAGGCCGGACATCCCGTCCCGACGCGGGCGAGCAGCGGACCGGTCGCAGAAAGGACCCGGGGCGCCGTTCGCGAGCACCAGCATCATCCCAGCAGTCGGAGTTTGGGAGGCGGTGATGTTCGTGCGCCTGGTAACGGGTCGCACGCCGGCAAATCCAAAGACGGAGCCAGGCCCTCCGCGGGTGGCGCAGGGCCTTCCAAGATCGCTGCCACCCTGCCCGAAGGCGACGCGAGGGCTTCCGAGACTCCCACGCCGGCGCCGACGGTGCGCTCCTCTCAAGCGGCGCGCGACGAACGGCGTTACCACGCCGAAGACCCCGGGCGTCGCCGCGGGAAGAGCCCCGAGCGCCACTCCCGGGATGTAGAAGACCTGACTGCTCGCCGAGGCGCTGGTGAAGATGGCATGCGACTGCGGGGTCGTGATAGAGCTCCTTCTGACACGGCCAGAAGTCGAAGCGTGTCGCGATCCGTGCAGGTTTCGCTCCCACCAACGCCAGCAGAAGCCCTGGCGCACGCGCAGTTGCTCCTCGATTTTCCTCCCACTACGGGGAAACTCGACGAATGGAGAGCCACTATCCGAAGCCTTGTTGCGGTGGCCAACAAAGACGAACCGAGTCCGGTGGAGCCCCGGGTCGATGCTCCGATGGAGGCCCACGTACCAGTGGCAGGAAAGCCGGCGGCGCCGCGACCACGGTGCACTCGCCTCCTCCTCGCCCGGTGCCGCGGACGCTAGCCCGTTGCGACGTTACGGGCGACGAAATCTCCATAGCGTCGTCCGACCCGCGGACCCACTGTGACCAACGCCAAGTTCTTTGGGAACGAGAACATGAAGACGCTCGAACCACTATCGAGCGCCGGCGCGGAGTGCGCCACCAGTCAGATAGGCGAGCAGGGCCTGCTACAAACCACCCGAGACCGGAGAGCCCTGGAGGCCGACCTTACGAGGTAGGCTGTCCGGCTTTTACCCGTGAGCTGCGGCAGTTCCAGTGGCCCACTCACCGCACCTTCAAACCTGACGTGGGCGAAAAGTACAGCGGCAAGACCCATCCGTCCGAGTTCCTCCGCATCTACACCACCAATGCAGAGACGACACAGCCAGTTGGAGTGCCGTCGAAGAAGAAAATGATGCAGCACCCGGTCTACTTTGTTAGTTCCCTCCTGTAGGGGGCTAGATCAAGGTATTCCGGCGTGCAGAAACTGCTCTTTGGCCTTCTTATGGCCTCGAGGAAGCTGCATCACTACTTCCAGGCACACGAGATCACTGTCATCACTCGCCTCCCTCTGCAACGGTTATTGCAAAATCCAGATGCAACGGGAAGAATTGTGGAATGGGCACTGGAGCTGTCCAGCTTTGGCCTCAAGTTTGAAAGAACTTCGACGATTCAGAGCCGAGTCCTGGCGGAGTTCATTGCAGAATGAACCGCGACGCCTGACGAAGAAGCCCAAGAGACTGCTCTCCCCGGTAAGGAGGCAAGTTGCGATTGGATCATGTACTTTTATAGAGCTTTCTCCTTACAAGGCGTCATGGCGGGCGTACTGCTTGTCGCGCCCACCGGAGAGCACCTCAAGTACGTGATCCAGATGTGCTTCCCCAGGGAGGCGTCAGCCAACAATACGGCAGAGTATGAAGGGCTGCTTGCCGGTCTCAGGATCGCGGCGGACCTCGGAATCAAGAAACTCATCGTTAGGGGTGACTCGCAGCTTGTCGTCAAGCAAG
The DNA here is from genome assembly GCA_032464435.1 of Aegilops umbellulata. Lineage (NCBI taxonomy): Eukaryota > Viridiplantae > Streptophyta > Magnoliopsida > Poales > Poaceae > Aegilops > Aegilops umbellulata. The sequence goes on along the minus strand of CP136056.1, from coordinate 325,233,652 downwards.
TCAACAAGGATTACCCGAGCCCATTGATGAAGGCCTACGTCAATGAAGTGAGAAAGCTGGAAGAGCGTTTCGACGGTATACAGGCTGAACACGTTCCCCGAGCGGAGAATGATATCGCCGATTACCTGTCGAAACGCGCTGCCCTCAAGCTACCTGTGGAACCAGGTACCTTTGTGCTTCAGCTAACTCAGCCATCCGTTGATCCATCAACAGAACAAAACAAGAGGAGGAAATCAGGGTCCGGCTAGTACTTTCCTGCCGAGCTCCTCGGAGCCGCCGGCAAGGATGTTGCCGGAGACACTGAGCCCGCCACGGAACGGCTAGCTCCGGCGGAGCATCAATCTCTTGCCGTCGAGACAACCGCTCCTATAGCGGAGGAAATGCCTTTAGTCCTCGCCGTCGAGCCCCAGGCTCCAGCGTGGGCACAACATACCGTCCGATTCCTCCAAACAGGGGAACTTCCTGAGGAGCAGGAAGAAGCGGAAAAAGTATCCCGTTGCTCTACCATGTACCAGTTCGTCGATGACGTCCTGTACAGGAAGAGGCCGAACGGTGTGAAATTTAAGTATATCCCTCGAGAGGAAGGACTGGAGCTGTTGGCGAAGATACACTGAGGCATATGTGGATCCCACATCGGGTCAAGGGCCCTTGCCGGCAAGGCATTTCGGCAAGGCTTCTTCTGGCCCACCGCCCTCCAGGATGCGACGACACTAGTCACCAGATGTGAAGCGTGTCAGTTCCATTCAAAGAAGCTTCATCAGCCAGCTCAAGCCCTTCAAACCATTCCTCTCTCCTGGCCCTTCTCAATCTGGGGGGCTCGACATACTGGGCCCTTTCCCCCGCGCTGTCGGGGGCTTTGAGTACTTGTACGTTGCAATCGACAAGTTCACAAAGTGGCCGGAGGTGGAGGCAGCGAGGAAGGTCACAACTCAGTCAGCCGCCAAGTTCTTCAAGGGACTAGTGTGCCGTTTTGGTGTACCCAACAGGGTCATCACCGACAATGGCAAACAGTTCACAAGCCGCACCTTCATGCAATATACTCAAGAACTCGGCAGCAAAGTCTGTTTCGCTTCCGTTGCTCACCCACGGAGCAATGGTCAAGCTGAGAGGGCAAATGCTGAAGTACTGTGAGGCTTAAGGACCAAGACCTTTGACAGGCTACACAAGAGCGGAAGGCGCTAGATTGATGAGTTGCCGACGGTTCTTTGGTCGATCAGGACGACGCCAAATCGAGCCACCGGCCAGACACCCTTTGCCCTAGTATACGAGGCAGAAGCAGTTCTCCCCACTGAACTCATATATGGGTCACCTCGAGTGCTCGCTTATGATGAGCTTGAGAAAGAGCAACTGCGGCAAGATGACGCAATGCTCCTTGAGGAAGATCGTCTTCGGGCGGCTGTGAGAGCAGCACGCTACCAGCAAGCCTTGCGCCGCTACCATAGCCGCAAGGTTCATGCTCGAAGCATTGAGGAAGGCGACCTTGTCCTTCGGCGCGTTCAATTGGCCATTTCCAACAAGTTGACGCCAAAGTGGGAAGGCCCTTACCGGGTAATACGAGTCACCAGGCCCGGCGCAGTCCGCCTGGAGACCGAAGATGCCATTCCAGTGAGTAACTCCTGGAACATTGAGCATCTTCGCAAGTTTTACCCGTAAAGCCACCTTTTGTACAAGCATTGCCGATGATGCATGTAACCCTTTGTACAAAGCCAGACGCAGACCCTGAGCATAAATAAGTGAAGCGCTGGCGCCCTAAGTTATAGCATGCATGCTAGGTCGAGTCTCGTCCTTGGTCAGGGTTGATAGTGCTTAGCGGCGACTAACCCCTAGCTTAGAGGTCGAGTGTGCGTGTCTTTGCCGTTCTTTTGTCTTCTTTGGTTCGCAGGACTCACAGATATCCTTGCCGGATCACTTGAGGACGAAAAAGAGAAGAGGGGCAGACCAGCATCTAGACCCCGGCAAGCCAGTATTGCCGGGGGCTGCAAGTGCAAAAATTCACCCACGGCAAACCAGAGTTGCCGGGGGCTATAGCTTCAGATAAGTTCTTCATCCCTTATCATGCATTCCCTTATGGGCTGAGGTATGTGAAACCTCGTTCCTTCCTAAAGCTATCGTGCTCCCCTAAACTCTAGGCCCTAGGGCTCGTTCCTGGGGCTAGGTTTGGTCGTAGTCGTGGCAGCGAAAGGATGAAACAAGGAGCCTGAACCCACCTCATCCCTGCCTCCGCCAAAAGCGTGAGAAAGGTCAAGCGACGTGGGAAGACGGTAAGGCCTGCTGCCGGGCAAGGAAATGTTTATCTTAGAGATATCAAGGATTTACTCCTTGACGTGGGTTCTACCCGCAAACAAATGACCCAGCAAGAATCCCTTTTTCATTAAAAATATTCCGCTCAGGTACAGTCCATAGGGAATAAAAACATGAATGATGGGATTACAAGTTTTAAATTCAGCTAAGGCCCAAAGGCTTACAAACTAAAAAGAGATAAGGTGCCCGTAATCCCTTTCTTGTCTCTCTCCTCAGGAGGCAGGTCAAGGAGGCGAAAAGGGCAAAAGGGGCGCCTAGGTGAGCTACGGGTGGCAGAAGACACCAAGAGAACATCTCGGTGGCCGTCCGAGGGCTGAATGGTGATGGCGGCGCCGGAAGCAGAGCTTGAAGACGATGCGGCAAGACGTCAGCACGCGTCGAAGGCGTCGGTGCCCACGTACTCTGATTTGACGGCCTTGCCGCCCGCCCTCTTCCTCTTCCGTAGCCTCCCAACGCCAGCCGCCCAAGGAGACGACCCCGAGAAGTCCAGGGAGCCAGCGACACGGATGATGGGGTCGCCGGTGCCGCACGGAGCGACGCCCGACACCTAGTCGGACCCGTCATCCTGCCGCCTGCTACCCTCTTCATCGTTGCCGCTGTCCTCCTCGTCACTCCCGCTCGAGGAGGAGTCTTCGCTATCAGAAGAGCTCTCAACGCAGCACCTTGCACGGGTCCCGAAGAGCCCGAAGACCTTGACGGAGAGGAGGCCGCCCTCCATCAGCTTGAAATGGAGAGTGAGCTCCTCCGTCAAGCGATTTATATGAGAGAACGTCTTCCATCCCTGACGAAGATACATCACGTGGTGGGCTGGGAAGTCAATGCGAACCTGCGTGCCGCTGATCCCACAGCCCCTCATGTGCAGCCGCAATGACTCCAGCGGATCCAGCTCCATCTCCTGCGTGAATGGAGTCGGGAGACGAAGGCGACGGTGAGGCGGCCGGCGTAGCCTGACGAAGAACTCGCAAGGGTCATCCCCAACGTGGCCCTCCATGGGGGGAGGAACTGCTGGCGGAGGCGAGGTTGGCGCTCCGGCCCGTCCTCCTCTTCCCCAAGCGCCTCGGCCTCGCCCACGGCCTCGCCCCCTCCCCCTTCCCCTTGCGGCTGGCTCTGCCACCGCGGGTGCAGGAGAAGGAGGGACGCGTTGTCGAGCGGCGACCCGCGCCGCCACCGTTGAAGGACCTAGGTTCCCTCTCTCCATGGCTGATGTAAGGGGGTAGCAGAAGCTGAAGGAAGGAGGAGATGAAGGAATGCGGGACACCATCCCCCCTCCCGCTCTTTATAAAGGAACGGGGTGGGGGCTCGGCCGCCCCGCTCCGCCAATCAAGACGCGGAAGGCGCAGGGAACTGGGACCGACCCGCTGCCACAGCCCGCGACGGCCCGGTTTCCCGCCTCCGCCGTCTGCCACCCCTAGCGCATGGGAGGCACGTGGCAGGCATACAGGACCGAGGCGACGGGTGAGGCGACCTCTCCCCACCCCGTGATCGTGGGGAGTGGGGAGTGGACGCCTTGAAGACCATGCCTCGGCCCCGTTCAGTAAATGGGCCGCGCTTCCACGCCTCCCTCCGTTTATGGGGAAGGCGCGAACCGCCCCCTTTACTACGACGTGATGCATGCGTGCAGAGCTCAGCCCCACGCATGCCGCACACGTCACACACACCTCCCCATGCCGCGCCACGCGCGGGGAGCATGGGAAGCGCAGCGCGCGAAGAAACTCACCACGGTAAAAACCGCCCCGCCTGCCCGCGCACTGTTTTTGGGCCTAGCCCAACAACGTGTTGCGCTTATGTGTGGCCTAGGCCCGGGGGATCCTGTCGGTGTACAAAAAGGGGGGTACACTTTTTGTACCACTATAACTGTGCACGGGCAGTCTGAGCCACGGGCACCGCCACACCAAGCACGACAAGGGAGGTAAGCCAAGGTAAGGCCAGAGCTCAAGAGAAGCAGAACGACGCCAAGACCAAGACCACAAAGAGCAAAGGGGACGAAGCGGACTCCCCCGGCAAGATCCTTGCCGGGGGGCAGTTCTAGCAAACCCCGCAAGACCCTTGTCGTGGTAGCTCACCCCACACCTACGGAGCGAGTCACCCTTGAGTCCACTGCCCCCATGGGCCAAGGATTCGGGAGACATCCCCGTGGTGGCATGCAGATCTTTGTGAAGACATTCAATATCAGATACACACTTTAGAAGATGATGATCCTTGGCGGGATCCCAGCCAAGGAGGACCACAAGGTCCCCGGCAAGAGCCTTGCCGGGGATGACAGCAGGCCCCACGGCAAGACCCTTGCCGGGGCCACGACAAGACGGCAAGACCCTTGCCGGGGCCCCGGCAAGGCCCTTGCCATGAACACCCGTAGGGCCACCATCAGGCCCACGCCAATCAAACCTCCACCGCCGTTCACATACAGCTGCCGACCCAACCAGCTGGGCAGGCACCTGCATGGCGGCAAGCAGATCTTCGTGGAGACCCACCACTGCGCCACCTCAGCTGCCCGCCTGCCTACATGGCACCGCGGGCACCGCTGGCCAGGGCACGTGTCGACGCAAGAAGGAGCGGCGACAGACGAGACATGGCTCTCCCCCGTCCCCGACAAAGCGAGGACACCTAAGCAAGACGCTTTAAATGCACCTTGTCATGTAATGCGAGGGATAACCTCGCATCACTATACTCTTTCCACCTCCTGTGTGCCACTTTGGCAACCCCTTTCCCTATAAAAGGCGGCCCAAGGCAACCAGGAAGAGGATTCAACTTTTTGGAGCTCCTCACGCCCCATAGCTAGCTCAAGCACACAGATATACAATCCACCAAAGCAGGAGTAGGGTTTTACGCATCCTCGCGGCCCGAACCAGGGTAAAGGAACCGTGTGCTATCTGTTTGATCTGCTCTTCTCACGACCCCGCGCCCCGCAACCATAGTAGGGATTCTTGTGATCCCATAGGTGTCGTTCCACACCGACACAAACCATCAAAACAACCCGAGGAATATAATTTGAGTGAAGCATGATTTACTTATACTGATATATGTATTTCAAAACTAGAGTGTTTATATTTCATGCCCGTGAACAAGTATTATTCCACTACTTTGCATCCATTTCAACGCACGGGCCAACACATTGGTAGTAGTAGTCTCTATCTCTATCTCTACTCTACTCTTACAAAAAACAGGGTTGTTGATGATGGTGTGCTTGCCATCCTGCAATATAGGCCGTCCGATTTATATCTGACGGATAGGAAGGAAACTATGGCAATTTTGCAAAAAAAAAAACGCACACCCCTCTCCACATTTGCAAATAAGGTCTTCCCTCGTTCATCCTTTTCCCCCACAAGATAAACTACTCATACAAATGCATCTTGATGTTCCGTGCAATGCACGGGCATCTTGCTAGTCTACTACGCTCTTATAAAAAGCAGAGTTGGTGATGGTGGTGTGCCTGCCATCCCGCAGTATAGGCCGTCTGATCTATATCTAACGAATAGGAAGGAAACTATGACAATTTACCCGCACTCCTCTCCACATTTGCATATAAGGCCTTCCCTCGTTCATCCTTTTCTCCCACAAGATCTTGATGTTCCCTGCAATGCGCGGGCATCTTGCTAGTCTCTACTCTTATAGAAAAACAGAGTTGGTGATGATGGTGTGCCTGCCATCTTGCAAAGTAGGCCGTCCGATTTATATCTGATGGATAGGAAGAAAACCGTGGCAATTTTGCAAAAACAAACCTACACCCCTCTCCACATTTGCAAATAAGGCCTTCCCTCGTTCATCCTGTTCTCTCACAAGATAAACTACTCATACAAATGCATCTTGATGTTCCGTGCAACGCACGAGGATGTTTCCTTGGGGGTCTCTCCAACGCCGCGTGGCCGTCGTTGCAAGTTGACGCCCCTTGAGATGCCGACGTTGAGGGGCACTCGGATTTTGTCCTATGAGCAGGTAAGATGAGTTTGATCACGTATTAAATGCATTCTAAAGACTACTTTCGTGTCCATTTCCTAATTCTCCCCATGCCCACTGTTTCACTGCGAGTGGATATTGGCTTGCATATGTACGGGAGGGTACCAACATCAGTTTGCACAACATTTACAATGGTGACACCGTTCCCGTAGAACGTTTGTCCAACATTGGGATCAACCATGCAACGGGCCACCGCCCGAATTGGTACGATGGAGCCACAGTGAGATTGAAGAAGATAGCACGAACCTTGCACATGGTGGTCAAAGGTGGACGGTGCTATCTGCGGCCAATTTGTTGCCGTACGAGTACGAAGACGCTATGCTCCTTTCTAACAGCATCTTCGAAGTGACAAACTAGGGGAATTGTTTCGTATGGGACACATCCTACGTGTTGGGGGTTGGGTGCGACATATGCCAAAGGATGGCTTATCATGGTGGGGGCGAGTAGAACGTCGCCGGTGCCTGGAAACGGGATGAGGCGTAGACATGCACGCCGGCGAATATTACCCAGCTTCAGGGCTCTCCGAGGAGATAACACCCCTACTGCTGCTCTGCGGGGTCTCCGCATGATCACTATGGCAAGGTGTATACAAGGTTGCTCCTTGAGCTGTTTCCTGGAGGTAGGAGAAGGCAAGGCTCGCTCTCTCTCCCCTGTGTTCTCTGGTCTAGTGCTAAAAGAATCCAGCCCTTTGCATGGGTGCCCCGGGGGGTTTATATAGGCCTACCCCCCAGGGGTACAATGGTAATCCGGCTGGGCGCGGGTCCCAGCCGTCTGTCTCTCAGGCCGCCGTCTTCTCCGCCGACTTCTGGGGCCCGCCGGCTGGTGGGCCCTGCCGACTGGCCGGGTACGGGGGCGACAGTCCTTGTCCGCCGCGGGCGGGTCTGGCCGGCTGCGGATTACTGTAGCCATGTTTCTAATGACGCTGGCATGGTCATGGGGTCATGGCAACAGTGCCGCCGCATGACGGGCGATCAGTGTTGCCACTCCCCGTCTTGTTTGGTTAATGGCTTGTGGGGCCCGTGGGAGGGCCCGGCCGACTCTTGGAGGCCGACTCCCACGGGGTTCGTCTTGGGGCGCTCTCGCCGTCTTTTGTACCCCCGCCGACAAGCGGGGCCAGCCGTCTCCGGGCCGTACAGGCAGGCCGACGTGGGCACAGGGTTCCGCCGGTGGAGCTGATGTCAGGGCTGGCATGGCAACAGTGCCGCGCCGTGACGGAGATCTCCGTTGATACGGCGCACTGTGGTCATGCCTGCCCTTGGTAAGGGGCGGGCGTGGCCCGTACTAAGGCCATGCCCGGTCCCATCCCTCCTCACGAGGGCATGAGGTGGTGGAAGTCCCGGGCCGACTCCCCATAGCCGGTTTCTTTGGAAGCCGTCAGCTAGGAGTCGGCTCATCTTGTAGTCGTCCCTGGAACTCGGTCGTGAGTGGGTAGTCGGCTGCGCCGCAGCCGACTCCCAGAGGCGGCCCTTCGTCCAGAGGTTCCTGAGGGGCGAAGCCGGCCCCGATGTCTTGAAAGGTTCTGGGTCTCGGGTTAGCCTACCCGTGGCCCATTACTCCGACAGTAGTCCCCGAAGCTGGTGAGGCACCGAGGGAGACACGTCGAGGAGCCTCAGCAGTTTCTTCCTTCCGGTGGCTGGATCTAGGCCTTGCCCGCCGTCTTCCTTCAAGCCGACTGTCGGGAAGCGATCTTGCTCACGCTGTTTCAGCCAAGCCGACTATCCGGAGCCGGACTCGTCGAAGGCCATCTCATTCCTTGAAATAGTTTTGAAAGTCGCGGTGGGTTTCAGACGGCGTGTCGGATAAGCTTCCCAGCAGTCGCCCATTGTGGACCCGCCGGGCGGTGCCACATGGCCGGGCTAGTCTGCCCGCCCACGCGCGCGACGGGACAGGCCCGCAGGCGGGGCCCGCCACTAAAGTGCCTCGGCCTATGAACGGATCCGTTGCGGCCGTGCGAACGGTTGGGATCCCCGCGCAGTAACTGCACGTGGTAAATCATGGGGGTCATGGGGGCCTGGGCGCAGTTAATCCCATGACGCCCCCTTGGCTTCTCAGCCTACGGGCCTATAAGTAGGCGGGGGGGGGGGAGCGGGCTGTGAAGCACGCGCCCCGGCTCTCCCTTGCTTCTCTTTGCCTCTCTTCGCTTCTTCTTTCTCCCGCCGCTGCTGCGCCGAACTGCGTCGCGCTTGCAGCGATGAGCTCTTCTTTTGCCGCCGTGCCCACCACTCTGCGCTCCGGCGCGTGGGACGGCTCCGATGTCGACGACGACCACATCGAGTTCCTCCGCAAGATGCGCTGCCTCCCCGGCGCGCACTTAGTGCGGGCTCGCGCCCCGCCGGTGAAGGAGGTGTCGCCGGCGCTGGAGGAGGACGAGCGGGTCGTATTCCGCTCGCACTTCATGCGCGGCCTTGGGCTGCCGGCGAGCGGCTTCTTCCGCTCGTTCCTGGAGTTCCACGGCCTCCAGCCGCACCACCTCACTCCGAATATGGTGGTGCTTCTGGCTGCCTTCGCCACCTTGTGCGAAGGCTTCCTCGGCGTCCTCCCCACCATCGAGCTGTGGGGGGAATTCTTCCATTCCAAGCTTGGCACGCACATCGCCGGCGTGCCGGCTCAATGCGGCGCCTACATCGCGATGGGGAGGTCGGTGGCGACAACCCGTTCCCCGCCATCTCGCTGATTAAGTCGGTGAAGATGTGGCAGCGCTCTTACTTCTACGTGAAGAACATCGCCCTGGAGGGCGACTGGGTCAACCTGCCACATTACGAAGCCGGCGCGCCAGCGGGAAGGCTCCCCAGCTGGTCCCACCGGGCCAAGACGCTGACTCCGGCCGGTGCCGCCGCCGTTGCGCGACTACGAGTGCTGACGCAGTCGGAGGGTCTGACTGGGGCCGACTTGCTAGCCGCCTTCATGGCGCGCTGAGTCCTCCCGCTCCAAGGCCGGCCTCATATGATCTGTCAGATGAGCGGCCACCGGGACCCCAGTCGGATGTGCTCCAAAGACATGCCCCACGCTGAGGTGGCGGACACGGTGAATTTCATCGCGAACTGCGATCTCACGGAGGATTGGCAGTTCAGCAAGGAGCCGTACTCGCGCGCCAACCCCCCGCCGGTTGTAAGTTGTCTCTCTTCTTCTTCTGTTTCCTTTTTGCAGCCGAATCCGACTCCTGATCTTTTTAGCCTTCGAATCAGAATCCTCTCGTCCAGCCCTCGGCCGACACCGCGGGGCCAGCCCGCCAGTTCGCCCCTGACCGAGCGGAGAGTGATGTTGATGACCCCGACCTGGGGGCGGCGGTGATGGAGGCCGACGCCGACGGAGGCGGCGGAGGAGAGGAAGGCGGCCTCAGGCCCTCGGCCACCTTTGCCAACTGACCCCCCGATGACGATGGAGAAGCCGTCCCGCGCCACCAAGCAAGAGCCGGCCACCACGGCGCGAGCTCGTCCGCCGCCTTGGGCGGTCTAGGCGGCGCGAGGAAACGCCGGGCCGGGCCGAGCTCCACTGGCGGCCGGGAGAAGAAGTTCAAGGGGGCGGCCGCCGCGACCAAGCGGGAAGAGGCGGTCGCGAGGGCCCAACGCTTCCGCAAGGAAGTGAAGAAACCACCACTGACTTTTGCGTAAGTGCTTCCGTCTTGTTTTACTTTCTTCTGGTGGATTTTGTCCAAATCTTTTATATGCTTTCCCTGTTCCAGGGCTCCCCTCGCCCTTGGGAGGGTTACTGCCGCCTCCATCAAGGGGTCGGCAGAGTCGTCTTCCACCACTCGGCGCATTGACCCCGCCGCCGACCTCCGGGAGGCGACGGAGCGGAACACGCAGGAGAAGCCAGACGAGGACAAAGCCTCCCGCCGAGAGTAGGCGGAGGCCGAGAAGGCGGCCGCGTCCGCCTAGAAGAAGCTGGAGGAAGCCGAAGCCGCCATCGCGGCAAAATAGCTGGCCGAAGAAGCCACGCGCCGCCAGTCGGCGTTGTTCGTCATCCCGCTGAACTCGGCGCGGCCGCCTCAGGATTTCACGGAGCAGACCGGGGAAGCCGGCGGCGATCATCCCATCATGGAGAAGGAAGGCGGCGAGGCCTCCGAGTTGGACAAGGTTGTGCCGCCACCGCCGCCTCCACCGCCGTCTGGGAGCGCGCGAGGTGAACAGCCGACGGACCTTCCGGTGCCGCCGACTAACGACGAGGCCGTGGCGCAGCTACTCCTCCAAGCCGCCTCGCCAATGCGCCGCCGTCTTGAAAAGGCGACTTCGGCACCACGCCCCCTGGAGGCCGGCGCCGCCAGCTCGGCCATCCCAGACGTCGAGGCAATGAGCGCCGAGCCCGTCGGGTGGGTGCGAGGAGGCAGCACGGGCCCACTGAACAAGGCGCTCCTGGACGTCGAGACAAAGCTGCGAGCTGAGGGCGACGCCATCCAGAAGTGCACCAAGGCGTATCTGGCGTCGCGAGCAGCCGTCCGGGTATGTTTCTTCTGACTTTGTTTCTTCTTGTTCTTTTCTGTGGGGGCGCGCCAGCGCACCCACTGGGTGTAGTCCCCGAGTTCCGGGCCGGCTGCTGAGCAGGCGGGTCGGAACTCCACTGGCGAGTTCCAAATACTTACTCTTGTTTGAAATGTTTATCACAGGATTACCACAACCTCCGGGTCACCAACTTCAACCGTAATGTTGAAGAGTTGGGCAAGCAGACTGCTGACTTGTCGGAGAGTCGGAGTAAGTTTTCCTTCTTCTTCGCGGGGGTGCGCTAGCGCACCCGCGGGCTGTAGTCCCCGAGATTCGGGCCGAATGCTGAGCAGTCGGGCCGGATCTTCCCAGCGACCTTCTTTCTTCAAAGGCCAACGCCGTTCTTCTGCAGCAGCTGGGCGAAGCCAACACCGCCTTGCGTGCCAAGGAGGTGGAGTGTAGCAAGCTCGTCGCAGAGCGCGACCTGCTGGCTACGCAGCTGGCGGAGCAGAAGGAGCTGCTCAAGAAGGCGCAGGAGGAGGCGGAGGGGAGAGAGACTACGCTCCTGGCCGAGTTCGAGACCGAGCGCTCCTCCTGGACCGACAAGGAGGCGGTGCTGACCTCCGGCTTTCATGAGATTGAGGATATCGTCGATGGTGAGTTTTCTTTACTTTCTTTCTTTGAGCCGCCGACTGTAGGTCGGGCCGACTCCGGCTTTTCTGACTTGCCTCTTTTCGTCTTGGCAGACTTCTTCTCGGGCCACACGCAAGCTGCTACCCAAGCCATCGAGGTCGATCGCGAGGCGCAGAGAGCAGCTGGCGAGGAGGTTGCCGCCAATGCCCCCCGGACCCTTGATGAGCAGCTTCTGAGTATCGAGGCTCGCCTGCGGCTGGCCCACCGGATGCTGCGCCGACTTCAACGTGTCGGCGCCCATGCGATCGCTGCCTTGTGGCCAGACATGCCGATTCTGCGCACCCCCCAGCCGGACTGCCGACTGGCTAGAGGTCGCAGCCGGCCGTCTTGAAGCTTGGAAGGGCTCCTCGGCACGGGCTGGAGCGCGCCAGGCCTTGGAGTTCGTCAAGGCGTGGTATCCATACCTGGACCTGGACCAGCTAGCCACGCTCCGGGTAGAGGCCCAGCCGGAGCTGGCAGCCGTGGAAGACGCCCTTGTCAAGCGCGCCACGGCGATCGCCGAGTACGCTGATACTAATGTCTTCATTCCTGAGATGGACTGACGACGGCGAGGAGGCACCTCCGGAGTGGTTCGGGATGAACCCGGACTACGACGAGGACTCGGCGGAGGTGATCGGCTCCAGCGCCGAGGAGGAAGGCGAGGCGGTGGTCGGAGACGAGACGGAGGCGCCAGAAGACAGAGCGGGCGACCAGCCTCAGCTCGACCGTGCCTCCAGCAACGAGCCGCGCCCAACCCAGCCGGCTGCCACCGGAGGCGATCAAGCCGAGACTGCTCAGCCGGCCGCCCCTACGTCTGACACCGCCATCTCCTCCGAGCCTCAAAACCCGTCTGCTGCTTCATAGGCTGCTGCCTTGTTTTATCTTATCTGCTTAATAGTCTTTGAAGAACTTGTTAATTCGCACAATTCCACCCGCGGGGTGTATTTTGAACTTCCGTTCGAAGATTCGGCCAAGGGCCCATGTTATGTAAATATTTATCCGGGTTCTATCGTTTCTCGCTTATCGCTCTCTTGGCTTTTTCCTTTGCCGCCTTCCCTTAGTTGCCGTCTTTGCCAGTCGGACAGCCGCTGGGTCAAGTGCTTGGCTACTTTTGGGGAGGCAAGTACTCAGCCTTTTTTAGGGTCTTTCAAGTTGAATAGAAGGCGCCAAGCCGACTACTCAAGAGTCGGTTTTGCCGAAGAAAGGCTGGAAAGCCGGCTTGAGCTATGTTTATGCTTTGAATCCTTGGCCATTTTTCGTGTGGGCGCCCATTCTTCCTTAATCCTGCCCACCAACAGTCGCTCTGCGAGCTGTGGCTTCTGACAAGAGACGGCTTAGGCACCACACACTACTTGTCCGACTGCATGAAGCATTTCATAGCGCAAGGCGGCGAGTCCCCGGGCTGATTAGTCGAGCCCGGTGCCTAGCGGCATAACAAAGAGTAACATACTCAAAGGCATAATTCTTATCATACAAATAACAAAAAAGGGGCAGTCCCCGAGCTCGTCTCGGTGGGCCTGAAGTCTTGGTACTTTTAATACAAAAGGGGAGCGTGGTACATACTGCATTAACTGTAAAATCTTCGGAAAAGATTTGCATTCCATGGCCGTTCTGTCTCCATGCCGGAGTCATCCCTCTTGCGTGCTCGGGGCTTCTGAGCGTCGATCAAATAGTAGGAGTCGTTGCCCAGCACTTTGCTGATGATGAAGGGGCCTTCCCAGGGTGCCGCCAACTTGTGCTGGCCGGCTTTCCGCTGGATCAGTCGGAGCACAAGGTCGCCCTTGTCGGATTTCGGGTTCCGGCAGACCCTTAAGGTTCGAACTCCGGGGTGCGCGCGGAGATTATGCCCTCTACCTCTCCGTCTCGCAAAGATCTAACTACTGAAAGAACAACACAGGAGACACAGGGTTTATACTAGTTCGGGCCACCATTGTGGTGTAATACCCTACTCTAGTTTGTGGTGGGTGGATTGCCTCTTGGGCTGATGATGATGAACAATACAAGGAAGAACAGCCTCGCGAGGGTCTGCTCTTAGCTGGGACGATGAACTACTAGGGGGAGTTCAGCCGCCCTTCTCTCTCTCTCTCTCTCTCTCTCTCTCTGTTGCCTGGATCTTTCTAGCTTGCCTCTCGATCTGTCCTCTTACCCTGGGGGTGACTAGTCCTATTTATAGGCAAAGGCCCTGGGCCTCTTCCCAAATATTGAGCGGGAAGGGCGCCAACAATTGGCCAATTTGAAGGGGAACATCTGGTATACTTATCCTGACTGAAGTTGGTCCTTGCCTGCCAAAGGCCCTGTGGTGACGCCGTTCTGGGCTCCACGATGACCTCCTTCCCACCGTTGGACTGGTCTTTGTCTCGTTGCACCGAAATGGATGCCTTTGCTTGATCCTCTCGCCTGCGCTTGCCCCCTTTGCACCAAAGAGGAAAGGGAGACACTGCACGGGCTGGCGCCTGCCTGGCACCCTTGGTCGTCATGGCTTGCGTGATGGGCACCTCATGAGGTACCCCGCCTTGATCTCTCCGCCTCCTCGCGAGCCAGCCTGATGAGGCCGCGCCCGAGGAAGCGCCGTGTCGTCCGCCCCGCGAGGCTTGGCCCCTCGCGAGGGTCTTGGGTCTTGTGTTGATGAAGATGGGCCGCGCTGGGCCCTCTTTCGAGCCACGCCGCAGGCTGCAGACAGGCAAGTCTGGGGACCCCCGTTCCCAGAACGCCGACAGTAGCCCCCAGGCCCAAGGCGCGCCTGGACTTGGCCGTGCTGAGAGGCGAAAGGGCAAGGGCGAAGCGCCGCGGGCCCTAACAGCCTGCGGCCTTGGGCGCCGCGTTGCGGTTGATAGGACGCGAGTGCTTCTGCAACCGCGCAGGTTATTAAAGGTGCGGCGTCTGCCCAGGCTTTGCTCTTCTCTTCCTCCGGTTGCTGCTCAGATCCCCTTTCTTGCGCCTATCCTCTTTTCCTTCAAGTTTCTAGATCTGCTTCATCTGCTTGACCTAGGCAGCCATGGCGCCTCGCTAGCCTCCGGCCGAAGCTTGGTTCTCGCCTGCTCTGGACTTGCCGAATGTGTCGGAGGCGAGCCTTGCCCGGCCGCGCCGGATGGCGGCGGCGCAGGGCATCGACGGGGCGCAGGTGTTCAAGGTCGGCTCCGCCACCCCTGAGGGCTGAGGGAGCACCTTCTACCCTCTCTTTGTAAGCTCCATTACTGCGGGCCTGGTGCCTCCTTTCTCCGAGTTCTTCCTCTCCGTCCTCCGCCATTACAACTTACAAGCTCTGCATCTCCACCCCAACTCCATCCTTCTTCTGGCGATCTTCGCCTACTACTGCGAGGCTCATGTGGGGGTGCATCCCTCAGTGGCCTTGCTGCGCCACTACTTCTCCCTCCGGGTCACCCGCGGTTCCCCTTCCGCATGCGCGAGCTTCATCGCGTACGGAGGCGCCATTGCCATTTAGAATCCCAGGAAGAGGATTGAGGGCTTCAGGAGCAAGTGGGTCTTGGTAGACGCCGGGCGCATCCACCCTCGGCTGATCCTGCCCGCGGAGCAGCCCGCGAGTTCCAGCGACTGGTGCCGAGCGGAGCTCACGGACCCCCGCATGAAGCCGGTACTGGAGAAGATGGACGCGAACCTGAAGCCGTCCAGCATGGTGGCGGCGAAGCTGACCGGCGCGTCGCTGCTGAGGGAATTCCTGGAGCATCAGTTGGCTCTGCTTCGGCAGTAGTCACCTCCGATGTGGAGGCCCCATCCGAGCCCCGCGGCCGTGGGCGACGAGGATTTGACCGCGGTTCTCCAATCTCTGGTCGAGGGCGAGGTGGCAAGGTTGGAGGGCACGCCCGCGCCCTTGTTCCTTCACGACGACTAGGAGCAGGTGGTGGAGTCCATGCCCGTCTTCAACGGGGACGGGCCCGTGCCCGTGGCGGCTCCCGAGGGACTGGTGGACGTGTCCTCCGGCGACTCCGGCGAAGAGGAGGACGAAGAGGAGCGGGGGAAGGGTCCTGACTCCGAGGCAACCGACGGAGAGTCGAGGGCTCCCCCTCCTCGGCGCAGACCCCGTTCTCTCCGCCTCTCTTCGAGTGATGATGACGAGGATGACGAGCAGGTCGGCAGGAGCTTGCCCCCGATCCCGAAGAAAGACAGGACCGGGCTGCTCTCCCGCGGGTCTATCCCTACCCCAAGGCGCACCACAGACACGCCTCCTGCGTCTGGGCTCCCTGAGGGTGATCCTTCGAGCCGGCTTTCTGGCTTCAAGTATGGTCGGAGGCTGCTTGAGATCACCAGCGATGACCCGTAAGTGCTCGATCCTTGTCTTTATTTCTTGTTCTGCTGCTGAGGCTTGACGTTCGCCCTTTTTAAACAGGCTGGCGCCCGCGGCGAAGAAGCCAAAGGGGGCCCCTGAGGTTTCGACCACGGCAGCGCCTGTGCCCGTGGGGGATGGTGATCGTGACGCACGGGCCTCTCCTTCCCGGTCGCCTTCGCATGGCCTGGCTAAGCTGGCTGGGGCAAGCTCAGCCCCCATGGCCCAGGTGACTCCCGAGGTGCCCTTGTCTGCCGCCGCCACCACGACCGTCAGGGCGCAGCAGACTCCGCCTCGGGATGCTGTGGTTGTGCCGCCGCTGCTTTCTCCTCCTGCTCCTCCGACTACTGTTTCTCCGTCCCCTTCTGCCGTTCTGGAGCATGCCGTTGCTGAACTGGACCGGCTGCGGCAGGATCTTCTTGGCGCCGACCCTCGCCTGGTGGCCGGGCGCCTGGAGCTAGCTTCGGGATGGATTCACTCCGACGCCTCGATTCGGGCGGCACTGGTTCAGGCCTCGACGGCCTGCGACGGAGAGAGGGAGGCTACCCTCGAGGCAAAGGCTGCTCAAGACGCGGCCCAGGGGGAGGTGGTTGAAGTCCATGGTCGCTACAAGGAGCTGGAGGACGAGCTGCAAGGCCTGCGGGACCAGCTCGCGACGGAGGTCCACCTTCACTAGGAGCAGGAAGAAGGCATGAAGGCTCGCGAGGTGGCCATCGAGGGTCGGGAGGCCAAGTTCAAGAAGCGCCGCGACCGTCTAGGCGCGCAGAAGAAGGAGCTGGAGGTGACGAAGGCTGAGCTGGACGGCAAAGCCCAGGTCCTTGCGAGGATCGCGTGGCCTTCGCGGACATGGAGAAGGAGGCTCATGCTTCGCTGAAGACGCTTTACGAGAGTGGCCTAGAGAGCCCGCTGGCCGGCGCCGAGGACGGCCCCGCCAAGCTGCTTCCCTTCCTGGTTCGTGCCCTTGGGGATGTCGCCCTTGGCCTTGGCCCCACGGCCGAGGCCGAGGCGCGTGTCCTGTCTTCTGCTGCGCTGACGTGGGTCTTCACCCACATCTACCTTCGCGATCCCAGCGCCGACCTCGACAGCCTGTTGGAGTCGGTGAGCGGCGAGGGTGCTGCCGCCGCTGTCGAAGCCGTGAAGGGGCGCGCAGAGGCGCTGCTGGGGAAGTTCCAGGCCTTCAGCGCCAAGACGAAGCAAGGCGCTGCCGGCCCTGCTGCTCCATGAGGCGAAGCCACTCCGCGCTGCTCCACCACCGACAAGTGACTCCGCTACTGCTCCTGTCCTGCTTTTAGTTCCTGCACATGCATCACGCCTCGGGGAGGCATTTAAACTTGCGTTCGGTACTGAGACGACAGTATGGACTGTAATATTTGCTTTTAAATTCCTTGAGTTTTATGCTTTTCCTCCCTACTTGCTTGTGTTCTACGTCGGCAGAGCCTGGCCCCGCGCGTACCTCACCCAGCATTAGCCCCGACCGGAAACCAGGACGGGACCGAAGGAGTGAGGGGCTACGTGACAAGTTAGGCTCCTGAGTCGCGATGCTTAGGAGTCCCCCTTGGCGCACGAACAACAAGTAGGGAAGTGTGATGTAGGTGTATCTTCCGTTCTACGTCTGCAGAGCCCGACTCCGCGCGTACCTCACACAGCATAGCCTTTCGGAACTAAGGAGTGAGGGGCTACGGAGCCAGTTAGGCTCCTGAGTCGCGATGCTAAGGAGTCCCCCTTGACGCGCAAACAGCGAGCGATGAGATGAGATGCAAGCGGGACTACCGTTCTACATTGCAGAGCCCGGCCCCGCGCGTACCTCACCCAGCATAGCCTTTCGGAACTAAGGAGTGAGGGGCTACGGGACCAGTTAGGCCCCTGAGTCCCGATGCTCAGGGGTCCCCCTTGACACTCAAACGACCTTCATACCTTGGCTCCGCTCGAGGAGAGACGCGCGACGAACCAGGCCCGAGGGCCTTAGCTGGGTGGCGTACGTCTGGGCGTGACCCAGGCGTAGCCCCCGTGCCTAGCCCCTTCACGCCGCGCTCCCGAGGGGAGGCGTTGCGATTAGGCTAGACACTGAGCTTTAGGCTCCCTGAGGTTGATGCGGACCGGAGGCCACCCTCAGTTGTTTATCACCAGCGCGGAGCATAGCGCTTCCGTATGTGTATGGGCATAGCCGCTCCTCGGCAGTGTCGTCAGCCAGCGCAGAGCATGGTGCTTCCACTGGTACGTGGGAGGGGGCTCCCCTCCGGGAGGAGCCCCCGGGGCGTGTACAGCCCCGCCCTGACACGTGGCCGGCACGGTAGGGCTAGGTGAGGTGTATCTGGGCACCCGTGAGCCAGCGCGGGACTCACGGGGCCCTACCTCTAGGCGGGTTGCGCCTGGCACTGGGCCGTATCTTGTGATGTGTTCCTGCAAATTTGGTTAGATGCCGGCACTCTACGTCCTCGGGTCCCGGCCCTCGAGCTTGTCTCAGCCATCGCTGGTATGCCAGGTCGCGATGCCGTGGAGAAGGCCAGAGGGTGAGGGCTGGAGAGCCAGTAAGAGCCCTGAGTCGCGATGCTCAGGTACCCCCCCTTTAACGTGCAAGTGGTCGACATGGAGAAGAAGAGGTGCCGTGGACAGGCATCAAGTAATCAAGCATGATAGGCGAATGCATAGCTAGAAATAAACGCAAAGGAGATACACGCCATTGGGCCTGGCCCGAGCGGCCTGGGGATGATGCAGCCCGAGGGGTGCCCCAACAAAGCAAGGTAATGACCGAAAAATAAAAGGGGATAGATGCCGCTGGGACGGACCCACGCGGCCTGGGAATGATGCAGCCCTGGGAGGGCGCTCCCAGCTGAAAATGAAGCTTGAAAGATGTCACCTGAAGATGTGGACGACGAAGTGGTGCCTGTGCAGCAGACTCGGTGGGCTGCGGAAGCCGATCCTTACGATCCCCCAGGCCCAGGGGCCTCGGGAGGCTCCGGATGCGCTGGTGGCTCCTCGCGAATCATCTCCATCTCCGCCAGGGATGCGGAACGCCTGTCTTCCTGAGTTTCCATGATGCCCCTCATGAGGCGCTGGTACACAGCAGCCACGTTCGGCAAGCTGTAAGGCATGCGAACGTAGCTGTGGGGTGGACCTCCACAACGCCCCACTTGCGAGGGCCAGAGGCGTTACTTCATGGCGACCTGATTGAGCCCTGGTATGTCGATGCAGACACGCAGCCCACCATCCTTGCCTGGATGGGGAGCCACAGCCGGTGAACGGCGGCAACCTCTTATGATTCTTGACTCCTGTAGTTCTTGAACGGCCTTGTTGATGAACTCCTGCTGGTCTGACCTTCCTTGCCTCGCTCCTTCTTGAGGGAAACGTGCTTCGAAGCACGCCTCCACGTGGTGCCCAAGCGCCTCCCTTGTGACCCTTGCCAGGTCGGTGGCCCTCCAGGTGAGAGCCCTCGAGCCCTGCCTGAGGAGGGCACCGGGCGCGCTTTCCTATGCGATGGAAGGAGGTTCCCCTTGGGCAGACGCGGGACCTGAGGGGCCTGCCTCCCGAGGGGCTGGCCCGGACGACGCCTTCTTCTTCTTGGGGGTGGTCTCGGGAAGCCTCCTGCTTCCGCGA
The DNA here is from genome assembly GCA_032464435.1 of Aegilops umbellulata. Lineage (NCBI taxonomy): Eukaryota > Viridiplantae > Streptophyta > Magnoliopsida > Poales > Poaceae > Aegilops > Aegilops umbellulata. The sequence continues at coordinate 325,214,431 of CP136056.1, read as the reverse complement.
TCTGGGTCTTCTAGTGACGCGGCCTGAAAGGCTCGCTCCAGGGAACACACTGCATCCTTCTCTTCACATGGCACCGTGATGACTCCGCCACTTCCTGGCATCTTGAGGACGTTGTAGCCATGATGAGTTACGGCCATGAACTTGCCCAGCGCTGGGTACCCGAGGATGGCGTTGTACGGCAGGCGGATGTGGGCGACGTCGAAGTCGATGAGCTCGGTGCGGTAGATGTTGCGGGCCCCGAAGGTGACAGGGAGGCGGACCTGCCCGATCGGGACTATGGAACCGTCGGTGACTCCGGAGAAAGGCTTGGTTGGCTGAAGCTGGTCATAGGGCACTTGGAGATTGTTGAATGTTTCCACGGACAAGATGTTGAGCCCTGCTCCACCATCGATGAGGGTCCTGGTGACCAGTACGTTGCTGATGACCGGGGAGCAAAGCATCGGGAGGACTCCGGCTATGGCCGCACACTTGAGCTGATCTGCTGAGCTGAACGTGATGGCGCACGCCGACCACATGAGAGGGCGCGTTGCTTCGAGCTTGGGGAGGGCTGCATTAACTTCACGGGCAAACTGCTTGAAGATGCGTTGGGAGGCTGGGGCTTGAGCTCCGCCCAGGATGCAGGCGATTGCGCGCGGCTCCTGGAAGCCCCCAGCCCCCTCGTCTTGATGGCGGTCCTCGTTCCTCCTTGGCTGAGGCGTCAGTGGAGGGAGGCCTGCGTTGCCCTGCAGGCGATCCTCACGAGGCTGATCCCGCAAGTCCCCCTCGCGAGGCAGGTCTCGCCAATGGTCCTCGCGAGGTTGATCACGCCATCCTTGGCGCGGGCCGCGGTCTTCCCAGCGTCCTACGTTTCTTCCTCCTCCTCGGCCGTAGCCCCGGTCAGCGCGGTCGGGACGACGGTCGATCCTTCCTTCTCGCACAGCGCGGAGCGCTTGGCATTCATTGGTGTTGTGGGTGTGGAGGTCGTGGTACACACAGTACCGGCTGCCCCTGGAGGATTCGGGCAGATCCTTGCCCCGCTTGGTGTCCGGTTCCGCCGCAAGCATGACAGCCCCCTTGCGCTTCACGTCCTTGGCCTTGGGCTTCTTCTCTTCTGGGTCTGCGGCGGGCAGCTCGAGGAGGGAGAGACGCCCTTCCTCAGCCCTGTCGCATTTGGTCGCCAAGTTGAACAGCTCCAGGGAGGTGCACAGGTCTTCATGCATCGCCAGCTCCTCCTTCATCTTGACGTCGCGCACACCATCGGAGAAGGCTGAGATGATGGCTTCCTCGGACACCTTGGGGATTTTGAGGCGCGCACTGTTGAAGCGCTGGATGTACTTTTGCAGGGTCTCTCCGGGTTGTTGCTTGATGCGGCGCATGTCGCTCACGGTAGGTGGCCGATCGCGAGTACCTTGGAAGTTGGCGATGAAGCGGGTGCGCATCTGGTCCCAGCAAGAGATCGTGCGTGGGGCCAGGTTCAGGAGCCAGGTGCGAGCTCCTTCCTTGAGCGCCATTTGGAACCAGTTCGCCATGACCTTTTCATCCCCGCTGGCAGCTTCGATGCCCAGCTCATAGAGCTGGAGGAACTCTGCAGGGTCGGTCATGCCGTCGTAGCGAGGAGGCAGGTCTAGCTTGAACTTGCCGGGCCATGCGACGCTGCGCAGCTCGGTGGTGTAGGTGCGACAGCCAGCAGTGGCCACGGGAGGCTTTGGTTGAGGGAGAGCTTGACCTTGCGGGTCCCCATGCTCTGCAGCTGGGAGCAGCGCGGGGTCTTGATGTGCCGGAGCTGGGGCAGGGTCACGACGAGCCGGAGCAGGGAGCGCCCGGGCAGCTTCTTGCGGGCGAGGGACTTCTTGGCAGCTCCGTTCTTGCTGGGCTGGCACCTGACGGAGCGGGTTCCGCCCAGGGGCCACGCGCCTTGGAGCCATGGCGTCTTCTTGGAGAGGAGGTGGCTGGTACGCCCCCGAAGCTTCATTACCCACGCGGGGCGGGGTGCGGCGCAGCGTAGCGGACGGCGCAGGAGAGCCCCCTGCGGCGCGGACGAGCTCGGTGACGCGGTCGAGCCACTCTTCATAGACGTCGTCGACGGGACGGTAGAGCAGGAGCTCGTTTGCCGCGATGAGCGCAGCTCGAGCCTCCAAGGGTGCACGGAGCGTGCGGGACGACGAGCCAGCTGGTGTGAGCGATGGAGTAGCGGTGCGGCCATCTTGCCACATGGACGGATGCTGAGACGACGCTTGCTCCTCGTTCCCCGCCGGGCCGGTGGCGGCGTTGATGGTGGGCGACGGGGAACGACGGGGACGCCCACCGACGGGAGCCGTCTGGGTGACGCGGGAAGCGATGGCGGCCCGGCGCTCGGCGCGGGCCCGACGAGCGTCAGACATGGACACGACGGCCGGAGGAGAGCGGAGCGGTGGAAGACAAATTGCGGCGCACCCCTACCTGGCGCGCCAAATGTCGGATTTCGGGTTCCGGCAGACCCTTAAGGTTCAAACTCTAGGGTGCGCACGGAGATTATGCCCTCTACCTCTCCGCCTCGCAAAGATCTAACTATTGAAAGAACAACACAGGAGACACGTGGTTTACACTAGTTCGGGCCACCATTGTGGTGTAATACCCTACTCTAGTTTGTGGTGAGTGGATTGCCTCTTGGGCTAATGATGATGAACAATACAAGGAAGAACAGCCTCGCGAGGGTCTGCTCTTAGCTGGGACGATGAACTGCTAGGGGGAGTTCAGCCGCTCTTCTCTCTCTCTGTTGCCTGGATCTTTCTAGCTGGCCTCTCGATCTGTCTTCTTACCCTGGGGGTGACTAGTCCTATTTATAGGCAAAGGCCCTCGGCCTCTTCCCAAATATTGAGCGGGAAGGGCGCCAAAGATTGGCCAATTTGAAGGGGAACATCTGGTACACTTATCCTGACTAAAGTTGGTCCTCGCCTGCCAAAGGCCCTGTGGTGACGCCGTTCTGGGCTCCACGATGACCTCCTTCCCACCGTTGGACTGGTCTTGGTCTGTTTCACCGAAATGGATGCCTTTGCTTGATCCTCTCGCCTGCGCTTGCCCCCTTTGCACCAAAGAGGAAAGGGAGACGCTGCGCGGGCTGGCGCCCGCCTGGCACCCTTGGTCGTCATGGCTTGCGTCATGGGCACCTCATGAGGTACCCCGCCTTGATCTCTCTGCCTCCTCGCGAGCTAGCCTGATGAGGCCGCGCCTGAGGAAGTGCCGTGTCATCCGCCCCGCGAGGTTTGGCCCCTCTCGAGGGTCTTGGGTCTTGTGTTGATGAAGACGGGCCACGCTGGGCCCTCTTTCGAGCAACGCCGCAGGCCGCAGGCAGGCAAGTCTAGGGACCCCCATTCTCAGAACGTCGACAGCCCTCCTGGAAAGATCTCGGCCTGACCTTCCTGTTGTTGTAGCGGCGTAGGCTCTGCTGGTAGATGCTAGACCAGCTGAGTGCCAACAGCCGGCCCTCTTCCAGCAGATCGACGCCATCTTGCCGTGCTTCTTCTGCTTCCTCCTTTGTGTACATCGTGACTCGTGGGGAGTCGAACTCTATATCCGTTGGGACGACGGCTTCAGCACCGTAGACGAGGAAGAAGGGCATGAAGCCGGTCGACTTGTTTGGAGTCGTGCGCAGACTCCAGAGGACGGCTGGCAACTCGTCAAGCCAACAGCCGGCCGAACGCTCTAGTGGTTCGACTAGCCGAGGCTTGATGCCAGACGGGATGAGGCCATTCGCCCGCTCCACCTGGCCGTTTGACTGCGGGTGGGCAACGGACGCTAAGTCCGGTCGGATGCCCTGCGTCGCGCAGAAACGGGCCAGGGCGCCTTTGGCAAAGTTGGTGCCGTTGTCGGTGATGATGCTGTGCGGTATGCCGCACCGAATCGTGATGTCGAAGATAAAGGTCACGGCAGTCGGACCATTCAACTTCTTGATGGGCTTTACTTCTATCCACTTGGTGAACTTGTCCACCGCGACAAGTAGGTGAGTTAGGCTGCCTCGCGTCGTTTTGAATGGTCCCACCATGTACAGGCCCCAAACTGCGAAGGGCCAGGCGATTGGGATAGTCTTGAGCGCTGAAGCCGGCTGATGCGGCTTGGAACGGAATTTCTGGCACCCCTTGCATTTATGGACCAAATCCTTGGCCTCTTCCAGGGCAGTCGGCCAGAAGAAACCATGCCGGAAAGCTTTGGCGACGAGTGCTCTTGAGCCCGCATGGTGGCCGCACTCGCCTTGATGGATGTCTCTGAGAATTGCTTGGCCTTGCTCTGGCTCGACGCAACGCTGGTAGACACCAGTGACGGTGCGCCTGACCAGCTCTCTGTTGATTATGGTGTACGCTGCCGCCAGGCGTTGCACTTGCCGAGCCAACGTTTGTCAGTTGGCAGCTCTTTATTCCCCAGGAATTTGAGGATGGGCTGCGCCCATGAGGGTGCTGCTATTTCGTCGATTGCCAGAACTGCGACTTGGACGAGGGCGGCTGGGCTGGGAGGCGGCGGGCTGGAGTCCGCGGCCGCTTTCTGGATCAATGAAGTCCCCGGGCCGACTGGTGCAGTCCCCGGGCCGAGCTCTGGAGTCTTCGGTCTGGTCGACGCAGTCCCCGGGCCGGGTTCTGGAGTCCCCGGGCCGGCTTTGACTGCGGCGTTCTTGGAGTCGTATGCAAGGGTTTTTGTGCCGCCTACTGGGGCTCTTGAGTCGGATCCGACTTCTTCAGGGGGAGCCGGCACAAAAATGGAATCTGACTCTGGTGAAGGCTTGATAGACGGCTTGAGGAGGCGCTGGAGAGCGACGCCGGATGATATTGCTTGGCGGGTGGAGCCGATTCGTACCAAAGTACCTGCTTGGTCGTTGTCGTTTCTTGGCATGTGGAGGAACTCACACCCCTTGAAATATCCACTGAGTTGCTACACGAGGAAGCGGTAGCTTGCCATGTTTGCGTCCTTGGCGTCCCAGTCGCCGGATGACTGCTGGACCACCAAGTCGGAGTCGCCATAACACAGGATCCGGCGAATGCCAAGTTTTTTGGCAAGCCGGAGCCCGTGAATGAGCGTCTCGTATTCAGCGATGTTGTTGGAGGCGGCGAAATGGATCTGCAGCGCATAGTTGAGCTTGTCGCCTTTAGGAGAAGTGAGGACAACGCAGGCTCCCAAACCAGTGCGCATCTTGGAGCCATCGAAATGCATCCGCCAATGGGTGGAGTCGGGTGCTGGCGGCAGGTACTAGGTCTCGGCCCAGTCGACGAGGAAGTCGGCCAGTGCTTGCGACTTGATGGCGGTGCGGGGTTGATAGTAGATCGTGTAGGGGGCCAACTCCATGGCCCATTTGGCCACTCGGCCAGACGTATCTTGGCTTCCGATGATCTCAGCTAGTGGGGCTGTACAGACCATAGTGATTGGATGCTCTTGAAAGTAAGGCTTCAGCTTCTTAGCGACGAAGTGTACGCCGTAGCACATCTTTTGGTAGTGGGGGTAGTTCTGCTTGGAGGTCAACAGTACTTTGCTTAGGTAATATACCGGTCTCTGGACAGGTAGTGCCTTGACTTCCTCCTTGCGCTCAACTACGATGACTGTGCTGACTACCCGGCTGGTGGCGGCGATGTACAGGAGCATGGGCTCTTTGGGAGTCGGGGCCGCCAGCACATGGGGAGTAACCAACATCTTCTTCAGCTGGAGAAAAGCCTCATCCGCCTTGTGGTTCCACTCGAAAAAATGGTCTTCTTCATGAGCTGGTACAAAGGGAGAGCTTTCTCGCCCAGCCGACTGATGAACCGGCTGATGGATGCCATGCAGCCAGTGAACTTTTGCACATCCAACAGTCGGCTGGGTACCTCCATCCTCTCGATGGCCTTGATCTTCATAGGGTTGCACTCTATGCCGCGTCCGGAGACCAGGAAGCCAAGGAGCTGGCCGACTGGTACTCCGAAGACGCACTTTTCAGGGTTGAGCTTGATCTAGAATCGGCGCAGGTTCTCAAAGGTCTCGTTGAGGTCTTCCAGCAGGGTCCCGCGCTTTTCCGTCTTCACCACCACATCATCCACATAGACGGGGGCATTTCTGCTGAGTTGCTTGAGGAGGCACTTCTGCATGCAATGCTGAAAGGTGGCGCCGGCATTCCTCAAGCCAAACGTCATGGTCAGGTAGCAGAAGGCTCCAAACGGCATGATGAAGGCGGTTTTTAGTCTGTCCGTCGGGTTCAGCTTGATCTGGTGATATCCTGAATAGGCATCTAAGAAACTCAACAGCTCGCATCCGGCTGTGGAGTCTATCACCTGATCGATTCTCGGCAAAGCAAACGGGTCCTTGGGGCAAGCTTTGTTGAGGCTTGTGTAGTCAATACACATCCGCCACTATTTGTTCTTCAACACCAAGACTGGGTTTGCTAGCCATTCCGGAAAAACACCTCCATGATAAAGCCGGCTGCAAGGAGTCAGGCTATTTCTTCTCCAACAACTCTTCTTTTCTCTTTTGACAGGCAGCGCAAGGGCTGCCTGACGGGCTTCGCATCAGATCAGACATGTAACTTGTGCTCGGCGAATTCCGTCGGTACACCTGGCATGTCTTTGGGGGACCATGCGAAGATGTCCCGATTCTCACGGAGGAAATCGACGAGCTCGCCTTCCTATTTGCTGTCAAGGTTTGCACCTATGACAGCGTACCTCTCCGGGTGCTGTGGGTCCAAGGGTATCTTCTTTGTCTCTTTGGCCGGCTTGAACGAGCCCTCAGCTTCCGACTCCTTCGGGTTGGGCGACATCGCTGGCTGCTTGCCCGCCATTGCCACAACCCGATCAAGAAGCCGCTTCTCAGCTGCGATCACCAAGGACTCGGCCAGCCGACTGCTCTCAGCCGCGCAAGCGGACGACTTTCTGTAGTCGCCGGCTATGGTCAGAATTCCCTTGGAACTCGGCATCTTCATCTTGAGGTAGGCGTAGTGGGGGACTGCCATGAACTTGGCCAAAGCAGGCCTGCCAAGCAGTGCATGGTATGGGCTCTCAAGGTCCACCACTTCAAACCAGACTGGCTCTCGGCGGAAATGATCCTTGTCTCCAAAGAGGACATCTATCAGAATCTTGCCGATTGGTGAGCAGGAAAGGCCGGGCACGATGCCGTGGAACACAGTCCGGCTGTTCTGAAGCTGTCTCTGCTTGATCCCTAACTTCTCCATGGTATCCTTGTACAGGATGTTGATGCTACTTCCTCCATCTATCAGCACTCGCGAGAAGCGTGCGGCCCGCCTATCAGTGGCAAAGGTGTCCTCCAAGACCAAGGCATAGGAGCCTGGGCTCGGCATCACCTCTGGGTGATCAGCTCTGCTCCAACTGATAGGCCTCTCGGACCAATGCATGAACTCTGGAGTATCTGACGCCACCGCGTTCACCTCTTGCCGCTGCAGCCGCTTGCTGCGTTTATCATCTGCCACACTGGTGAACACCAGATAGGCCCATACTCTTCTGGGTACTCGTCTTGTACTGCGCCGACTGGCCTGACAGCCGGCTGCTGGGGTGGAGGCGGAGGCGGCTGCCCAGCAGGCGGAGGAGGCATCAGTCCGTCTCCCTTGGCAATCCTGGTGAGCCAGTGGCACTTTCGGGTGGTGTGGTTTGACGGCTTCGCACCGCTGTGGAACTTGCAGGGACCATCTAGAGTCTGCTCGTAAGAAAAGGCCGGCAACCAGTTTGACTTGCCGCCTTTCTATCGCTTGGGCGGAGGCTGCCTCTCCGGCTGCTGGTCTTCGACCGTTGCAACTTGCCGGCTACTAGAAGCTGGCTGCGGGGCCTTGCGCTTGTGGTCGTTCTGCTGTTGTCGCCGACTGGCGTCTCCAGCCGGAGTTCTGGGAGCCTGAGGGGCTACTTTGCCAGCCGTGCTAACTTGGATCTCTGCCTTCATGGAGGAATCGGCTGTGGCGTACTTGTCTGCTATGATCAGCAGCTCATCCAGGGTCTCTGGCTCATCGCAGAGGAGCTTGTGCTTGAGGAGGGTGCCCTCTCTGCACCCGGCGGTGAAGTACTCGATGGCCTGCACCTCGTGCACTCCCTCACAGGAGTTTCGGAGCTCGGCCCAACGCGTGAGGTAATCGCGAGTCGACTTGTTGGGACCCTGCACGCACAAGGAAAGCTGGCGAGGCTTGGGAGGTCGCTTGTACGTGCTTGTGAAGTTGTGGACGAAAGCTTCGGTGAAGTCGACCCAGCTGTTGATGCTGCGGGGTTTCAGGCTGTTCAACCATGTCCGGGCCATGCCCTGGAGCATGAGTAGAACGTACTTCACGGCAACGCGCTTGTTGCCGCTTGCTATGTCGATGGCCGTGGCATAGTCAACCAGCCAGTCTTCCGGCTTCACGGAACCGGTGTACTTGGGAGTGTCTCTAGGGAGAGTGAACCCTTTGGGAAAGGGCTCATCTCGAATGCGGGGGCCAAAACACGGCGGACCCAACTCATCCTTCTCTTCCAGCGCCAGGGACCGGTGGAGCCGATCGATCCGGTGACGCGCGTCGTTTTCTCCGACTACCTGTCGGCGACCAAGGCGGTCGCCGAGAGTCGGATGCTCAACGGGTGGCGGGGAGACTCGCCTTTCTCTGCGAGGTGGAGGAGGCAGATAGTCGCCCCGCCGCTCCATTGCCCTTGGGCGGCCATCTTGGTCGCGCTCGACGGTCATGTGAGTCCGACTGCGACTGGCAGCTGGATCCTTGTCTTTCCTTCCGCGGACGCCGCCAGTCGGCGTCCGAGACGTCACGCCTTGATCTCGGCGGGGTGGCAGGTCGTCGTTCTGTCGTTGCGGCGCCTCGTGCGGCAGCCGGCCGCGTTCTGCGCAGCAGCCGCGTCGAGGAGTCGCTGGACTCGCTCCGTCTTCAGTCGGCGCTCTTCGCCTACGAGGTTCTCCAACTCGTCTGCCGCCGCCTGGGCGGCTCGGATGTTCTCTGTGGGCGTGGCGTATACGGGGCGATTGGCCCCGAACATGTTGGCGATGTCCGCGCCGCGCTGCCGGACCGTGCCTGGGCGGCTAGGCCCCGCCGAGGCTGGCGAGCCGCCCACAGCGCGATCCATCTCATGCTGGTAGGCTTCTGACAAGCGTCTCATGCTTGCCAGCTTCTTCGCGCCTTCGACGAGCTGGAGGCGGCGTGCCTCCAGCGTCTTGGCGTCAGCGTCTTCTGGGATGGGCGCATCCAGGTCTTGTAGCGCCACATCGAGTGGGTCATGAGCCCCGCCGTCGGAGTGCTCGCCATGGCTGATGATGAGCACTTCTGTGACGGTGCTTCCGCCGCTCTCCGCGCGAGGGAGCGGATCGTCATAGACTACCACGTTGGTCGGGAACGCGTCGAGCGACGCGGTGTCGGAATGGACCAGCATCGGGTCGGTGGAGCCTACGGACTCCAGGTCCGCGGCAGGCTCACCGGCAACATGGAGTTCGTCGAGGAGGCCCGCGAGAAGGCTCTCGGGGCCGTTGGTGCCTGCGTCGGATGCAGGCTCATCGGAGAGGCGAACCTCGCCGACAAGTTCGGCGAGGCAGCTGGCCACGCAGGCGATCTCAACGCCGTTCAGCGTGTCGGCGCAAACTCCCTCTAGCGTGCCGGGCTGGCTCCGCTCGCCAGGGAGGAAAAGGTTTCCCATCCAGAGCAGTTCTCCGGACGACGGTGCACCTCGCCCCATGGTTGGCGCCAAATGTCGGGGGTTGGGTGCGACATATGCCAACGGATGGCTTATCATGGTGGGGGCGAGTAGAACGTCGCCAGTGCCTGGAAATGGGATGAGGCGTAGACATGCACGCCGGCGAATCTTACCCAACTTCAGGGCTCTCCGAGGAGATAACACCCCTACTGCTACTCTGCGGGGTCTCTGCATGATCACTATGGCAAGGTGTATACAAGGTTGCTCCTTGAGCTGTTTCCTGGAGGTAGGAGAAGGCAAGGCTAGCTCTCTCCCCCCTGTGTTCTCTGGTCTAGTGCTAAAAGAATCCAACCCTTTGCATGGGTGCCCCGGGGGGTTTATATAGGCCTACCCCCGGGGGTACAATGGTAATCCGGCTGGGCGCGGGTCCCAGCCGTCTGTCTCTCAGGCCGCCGTCTTCTCCGCCGACTTCTGGGGCCCGCCGGCTGGTGGGCCCCGCCGACTGGCCGGGTACGGGGGCGACAGTCCTTGTCCGCCGCGGGCGGGTCTGGCCGGCTGTGGATTATTGTAGCCATGTTTCTAATGACGCTGGCATGGTCATGGGGTCATGGCAACAGTGTCGCCGCCTTACGGGCGATCACTGTTGCCACTCCCCGTCTTGTCTGGTTAATGGCATGCGGGGCCCATGGGAGGGGCCGGCCGACTCTTGGAGGCCGACTCCCACGGGGTCCGTCTTGGGGCGCTCTCGCCGTCTTCTGTACCCCCGCCGACAAGCGGGGCCTGCCATCTCCGGGCCGTACAGGCAGGCCGACGTGGGCACAGGGTTCCGCCGGTGGAGCTGATGTCAGGGCTGGCATGGCAACAGTGCCGCGCTATGACAGAGATCTCCGTTGGTACGGCGCACTGTGGCCATGCCTGGCCTTGGTAAGGGGCGGGCGTGGCCCGTACTGAGGCCACGCCCGATCCCGGCCCTCCTCACGAGGGCATGAGGTGGTGGAAGTCACGGGCAGACTCCCCATAGCCGGTTTCTCTGGAAGCCGTCAGCCAGGAGTCGGCTCATCTTGTAGTCGTCCCTGGAACTCGGCCGTGAGTGGGTAGTCGACTGCGCCGCAGCCGACTCCCAGAGGCGGCCCTCTGTCCAGAGGTTCCTGAGGGGCGAAGCCGGCCCCTATGTCTTGAAAGGTTCTGGGTCTCGGGTTAGCCTACCCGTGGCCCATTACTCCGACACTACGGTATACTCCCTCTCTCCCAGTTTATTTGTTTTCAATTTTTTCGTTTTATAAGTTTCAAATTCAAGTTTGGAGCTCCCCATCACATGTTGAGATTACAATTGAAGGAAATATGCCCTAGAGGCAATAATAAAGTTATTATTCATTTCCTTATTTCATGATAAATGTTTATTATTCATGCTAGAATTGTATTAACCGGAAACTTAGTACATGTTTGAATACATAGACCGATGTTGTCATTTGATGAAGGGGATCAAATCATAAGGAGAATGATGTGATGGACAAAACCCATTTGTTAGCTCAGCATTATGATCGTTACAGTTTCATTGCTACTGCTTTCTTCATGACTTATACATGTTTCTCAGACTATGAGATTATGCAACACCGGAATACCGGAGGAACACCTTGTGTGCTATCAAACGTCACAACGTAACTGGGTGATTATAAAGATGCTCTACAAGTGTCTCTGATGGTGTTTGTTGAGTTAGCATAGATCGAGATTAGGATTTGTCACTCCATGTATCGAAGAGGTATCTCTGGGCCCTCTCGGTAATGCACATCACTATAAGTCTTGCAAGCATTGTGACTAATGAGTTAGTTACGGGATGATGCATTACGGAACGAGTAAAGAGACGTGCCGGTAACAAGATTGAAGTAGGTATTGAGGTACCGACGATCGAATCTCGGCCAAGTAACATATCGATGACAAAGGGAACAACGTATGTTGTTATGCGGTTTGACCGATAAAGATCTTCGTAGAATATGTAGGAACCAATATGAGCATCCAGGTTCCGCTATTGGTTATTGACCGGAGATGAGTCTCGGTCATGTCTACATAGTTCTCGAACCCGTAGGGCCCGCACGCTTAACATTCTGTGACGATTTGTATTATGAGTTATGTGATTTGATGACCGAAGTTTGTTCGGAGTCCCGGATGAGATCGGGGACTTGACGAGGAGTCTCGAAATGGTCGAGACATAAATATTGATATATTGGAAGGCTATATTCGGACATCGGAAAGGTTCCGAGTGATTTGGATATTTTTCGGAGTACTGAAGATTTACGAGAATTTGTATTGGGCCTTAATGGGCCATACGGGAAAAGAGAGAAAGACCTCAAGGGTGGCCGCGCACCTTCCCCATGGACTGGTCCGAATTGGACTAGGGAAAGGGGGCACCCCCTTCCTTCCTTCTCCTTCTCGCTTCCCTTTTTCCTATTCCATGTGGGAGGTGGAATCCGACTAGGACTAGAGAGTCCTAGTAGGACTCCACACTTTGGCGCGCCCTATGAGGGCCGGCCTCCTCCTCCCTCCATCCTTTATATACGTGGCCAGGGGGCACCCCATAGACACATAAGTTGATCATTGATCTCTTAGCCGTGTGCGGTGCCCCCCTCCACCATAATCCACCTCGGTCATATCGTCGTAGTGCTTAGGCGAAGCCCTGCGCCGGTAGCTTCATCATCACTTTCATCACGCCGTCGTGCTGACGAAGCTCTCCCTCGACACTCTGCTGGATTATGAGTTCGTGGGACGTGACCAAGCCGAACGTGTCCAGATCGCGGAGGTGCCGTACTTTCGGTACTAGGATCGGTCGATCGTGAAGACGTACAGCTACATCAACCGCGTTGTCATAACGCTTCCGCTTTCGGTCTACTAGGGTACGTGGACAACACTCTCCCCTCTCGTTGCTATGCATCACCATGATCTTGCATGTGCGTAGGAAAATTTTGAAATTCCCGTGTTCCCAATAGTGGCATCCGAGCCAGTTCTATGCGTAGATTTTATATGCACGAGTAGAACACAAGTGAGTTGCGGGTGATAATAGTCATACTGCTTACCAGCATGTCATACTTTGATTTGGCGGTATTGTTGGATGAAGTAGCCCGGACCAACATTACGCGTACGCTTACGCGAGACTGGTTCTACCGATGTGCTTCGCACACAGGTGGCTGGCGGGTGTCAGCTTCTCCAACTTTAGTTGAATCGAGTGTGGCTATGCCCGGTCCTTGTTGAAGGTTAAAACAACACATACTTGACAAAAAATCGTTGTGGTTTTGATGCGTAGGTAAGAACGGTTTTTGCTCAGCCCGTAGCAGCCACGTAAAACTTGCAACAACAAAGTAGAGGACGTCTAACTTGTTTTTGCAAGGCATGTTGTGATGTGATATGGTCAAGACATGATGCTAAATTTGATTGTATGAGATGATCATGTTTTGTAACGGAGTTATTGGCAACTGGCAGGAGCCATATGGTTCTCGCTTTATTGTATGAAATGCAATCGCCATGTAATTGCTTTACTTTATCACTAAGCGGTAGCAATAGTCGTAGAAGCAATAGTTGGCAAGACGACAACGATGCTACAATGGAGATCAAGGTGTCGCACCGGTGACGATGGTGATCATGACGGTGCTTTGGAAATGGAGATCAAAGGCACAAGATGATGATGGCCATATCATATCACTTATATTGATTGCATGTGATGTTTATCCTTTATGCATCTTATTTTGCTTAGTTCGACGGTAGCAGTATAAGATGATCACTCACAAAATGTCAAGGTACAAGTGTTCTCCCTGAGTATGCACCGTTGCGAAAGTTCGTCGTGCCGAGACACCACGTGATGATTGGGTGTGATAAGCTCTACGTTCACATACAACGGGTGCAAGCCAGTTTTGCACATGAAGAATACTAAGGCTAAACTTGACGAGCCGTAGTTGGAGCGGCGTCGTGGGAATCGTGAGTGGCAGTGGATGAAATGTGATGGTCGCCGTAGTTGAACTTACATGAACAAGTTGTCATGTCTATGGACACATGCATTCTATACCGATCACTGGAAGGAGTAGTAGAGAAAGCTATGCGGATAAGCGCATGTACAAAGGTGCTATCTTAGGAGTGCCACGTAGGATAAATGATGAGGTGGAGGAGAGAGAACTCATAAGAAAAGGCTTGTCTTCTCTTATTTAAGAGAGAAGACAAGAGATGCTCTCTTAGCACAATATGTCTCACCATCTTCTTAGGAATGACTAGTTATCGAAGATAAGGCTAAGAGATGACCATTGTAGACAATCTTTTTTATCATCTCTAAATTACATGGAAGACTTAAGATAAGACTATCTTATCAGCCATTGTACATGCCATAAATAGTTCTTATAGTCAAGCGGACCCACGCTACTACTTGTTCCAAAGACATGCACACCATCGAAATAGTCCATCTATATCAATATACACAGAGAGGGAATAATTTTTTTTACAAGAGAGGAAATAGTTCATCCATCCATAATGCCCTACTGCTGGTGCAACTTCTTCTTCTTCTTCGCAACAAGCTCTCTGGACCTTCCAGCTATCTCGAAACTCACACGGGCATCGAGGGCAGCATATTTTATCTGCTCGTACATCAAGGGATAATTCTCCCATCCAGACGACCTTAATGCCAATGTCTCGTCACCCTTCTGAAGATTTGTTCCGAGCACAAAATTTGCTAGGTCGAATAGGGATGGCGTCGGTTTATCACAATCTTCTATAGAAATTTTTATTTTGGTTTGTACGTCAGCGATGCTTTTCAAATCAAGGTTGTACGGCTCCAACTTCTGTTTGTCCCGTGCGATGGCTGCCCCACAGAAGTATATGTCCTCCCGAGACAAGAAATCGTGAAGCTCACCTGGTATGGAGGGCGCGTGTATGATGTGGTACACCAAAACATCATCTTCAAGGCTCAACTGAAGGACGGCGGTGCGTTGGATCTTCCCAGTGGCACGCTCCGTGTACTCTGCGTCGAGACGGATGACCTTCATCTCCACCTTTTGGAGGGAGTTGGGTACATTGTTGATCCACTTCCAAACAACCCTTGGGTGGTCGGTGACTGTGGCAACTATGCTTAACCAGCCTTCGACGAGGACATGTTGGATGCTAAAAACCTGCATCTCAATCTCTTTCTTCATTTGGAACTGCTGGACCGGAGGTCTATGATTTGGAGAATTAGGATTAGATGGCTTATCTAACTGAAGAAGATGATTATTTATAGGGGCTTCGGAATTTCTCCAGGAGGATGTCAAGAGGTTAAAACAATGTGAATGCAGTGTGGTTTGGATGCAAATGAAGATGAAGGAGTAGTGAAGAAGCCGAGGAAAATCGGTTCCCGATGGAGAAGTAAATGGGAAAAGTGGCCTGCAGGCAGTTGATTAGACGGCTAGGTAGACTAAACGAAAAGGATACACAGGTAGACTGAGGAGTGAGGCCTGTCCCTGTACGTGCCCATCCTTCTAGCGCTACATGTGCCACTGGCTAGTTGAGGTCACTCTTTCGAATCACCGTGGCGAGACATTTTGTGATTCCTTTTTATTTGTGCACCCCTCCTGACAGGTGGGCCTATGAAAACGGATAAAAAATGTGTCATAGCTGGTTTGGATGGATATTGGCGCGTGCGCGGGAGACGCAACATTCTCTAGTTAAGGAATATGTGGTTATCCTCAAAAAATAAAAGTCCTTCTTCGCGCTTCCGCATGCATGAGAATTTGGTTCTACTCGCAATATGAATGATACCTGGAGGATGAAGTGAACCCAGAGACATGCTAGCACGGGAGTACTACTCATGTTCCTACTACTCCTACTAGTAGTAGTAGTACAACTGTGGTACACTTGATGGTCAAAATACTATTTTTCATCCGGTGCTCACAGTGAAGTGACAAGACCCTGCGCCCGAGGTGACACCAGTCCAGGCGGCGTGCCCGGGTTACCAAAGTCAGCCTCACCTTGTGCACTGTGCAGTCACTGTCAGCGCCGCTGTATAGCATGCCTCGCCTCGTCTCCCTCTCCCATAGCACCACTCCATCTCCATCTCCGTCTCCGTCTTGCGGGAGATCCCGAGGTCACTCTTCATCATCTCACTGTGGCCCCGCGTACCCTCGCCTCGCTCACCTCCCCCAGTACCACTATTCCCTCGCTAGTCGCTCCAGCACTGAGAGCCTTCTCCCCCATAAATCAAGCACCCCAAAACCCCAGCTTCCAAACTCCACCATGGCCGAACGCGAACCGCGCAACATACATATGAGCCGCGATTGGGGCAATCTCCCCAGTGACGTCCTCGACCTCTGTTGTTCGTGTATGGATATGTTGAGCGCCCTGCGCTGGCTGCATGCTTGAGGGGCATGCACACGGACATCATCAAAGCGAGGCCTAAGCTTTTCAAGACACCCTGCTTGCTGCTATCTGGTCTTGCGAGATTTGCTCACCATGATACAGAGGCGTACATGATGCCCCTCGACTTCAATCCGACCTCCATTAGCCGAAACTTCTTTGCAGCTATGTAGTGGGTTGCCATACATAGTTTCCCTCGACTTCGATCCAATCACCATCGCCCGAAACTTCTTGCAGGTATGTACTGGGTCAGCATGAACTCCCACTAGATGGCTGCGTCAAAGAAGACGGGAAATATTTGGTGCTTGTGAACTTACAGACCTCCCATGAGATTATCCTTCCTCCGTTGGATGATATAGAGTTTTACAGCCACGGTCCAAGTCATCTAGATTACGTCATCAGTTGGGCGCACCTTGTTTTGCAGAAGATTGTAATCTGCCAAGTGCCCACATGACATGCGGATTACGCAGACTTCAAGCTAATTGCCTTGTTCGTCAAGGGACTCGCCTATCTTTCTGTCGGTGCCTTTGTTAGCTGGAGACAACTCAGCTTGCAGTGGATCGTCGTCAAAGCTGATACACACTTCTATGATGCTATTGAACACAGTGGCATCATCTACGCGATCGACAAAGCAGATGGCACCACGTATTGCTGGGCTGGCGCGCGTAAGTTGTTTCCGTATGATGTTAATGAATACGCCATGACAATGTTTGAACTTTTTTGTGATGATTAACATACCCCTGTTTGAGCAGAATTTGAGTAGAACTATGGCAATGTATTAGACACGCCGTAAATCAGCTATATTTGGAATGAGTTAATTCATGCGATTGTGACCATGTCATTACAACCAATTTGTACCGCTGAATAATCAAATGGTTAGGAAGATATTGATATTCTCCTTATTTTATAGTAATCTAAATATGAGTGCGTATCAATGCCCATGTTAGTTTCTTCATTTTCATGATGTAGAAACTTGCATCACACTGCTGGTTTCATCTAACGATACATTAGGGAAGTAAATGTGCATACGGATAACTCTATATTTGGAAATAATGAAATCCTGTAATGCTTACCATGTGTATATACCTATGTTTGCCCTTCAGCAATCAATGGCTAGAATAATATGCTCACAAAATTTTTGCCCACAGAACATGAGTATATAACAACGCATGGTTTGTTAGTTTCCTTGAAGAATTTGTTTGTGAGGACAAAACATGATTACGAAACATGCATGACATGGTACTTTCCTGTGAAGAATCAATTGTGAGGTAACATGAGTATACCCATGCATGGTACTTCTATATTTTTTGAACACAGTATACATTTCCCTATATTTTCCTCCCAGTTCCAACAGGGACATATCAATGATGTTTCTTGCCTTATCCTACTCATACTCTAAACAATGCTGATCTTACATTAACAATGCATGTCCTTTTTTATATGATGCAGTGTCCCTATAGTTACTGCCCTTTACAATCACACCACCTTTGCCAAAAACAGGGAAGCAGAACTGGTTCCTCGCTCGATCAGACGACGGCAAAAGACTGATGATCATTCGGACACATGAGCCAGAAAAGTTATATTGCAAAAAACCCACTGTATGCAAGCACCGTGAAATACGTGAGTATCCGGACAATGACTGTTACGTCTATGAGCAAGATACCAGCTTGTTGGGGCCTTCAGGATTTTTGAGTTGGAGGCGGGTAAACAACCTTGGTTCACACTCTCTGTTTCTCGGACTCAATTATCCGATTAACCAGGAGACCATCGTTGGCAAGGAACTTGATGGTAGGGAGGCTCTATTTGCTATGGAAAACTGTGTCTACACGGCGAGCCCTAGGAGTTCGGGAGCAAACTCCCCTGATTGTCAACGATACAGCCTGCAGCCAAAAGAAGGTGAGAATGACAAAGGCATCTGGATTAACTTTGATCCTTGGATGTGTCGAGTCCGACAGGCAGTGATGTGGTTCAAGCCTTCAGGTTTATAGGTAATTGGGCTCTTCCGTCGAAAGGGTGGAGTACTGGTGTCTCCGGATCACTGGTGGCTGAACCGGCACTCCAAATTATGATGGTGTTGGAACATCCATCTTCGAATGACTTGTTGTCTTTGTTGCTTGTTCTGGATGGGTAGTTCTATCTTTTGTTATGCATATTACTTGTCATTTGCTCATCCTCGTCTATGCCACTCTTACTGTGTAATAGTTGCCTCTATTTAGAATGTCATTCTTGTCTGGATCACGAGAGTCTGAGCGCTACAGATGGGTGCGTTTTGGAGGTGTAGCAAGACTTCTTATGAACTATATATCATGTCTTGCTGTTTATGTCAGTAGTAGTCACTAGTTAGTGTTTGAATGTTGTATATATCGTTGTTTTGAACTGTTTATTGTCTCGAACTACTGGTGGGCTAAATGAGGGCATCACCATTCTCTAGTGTTCGGAGTATATCTCCCTTTTTCAAGTCATAATTTGAGCTCAGTGTCTTTTCGATGATGTACACTTGTTTGGGCCAGTGGGGTGTCGTCGAATATGGGCCGAGTAGTAACGCAATGCCAAATAGGTCAATTATGACTCTCAGGCCGGGCTCTCAAAAGATCCTAAAAAAAGGTCGGACTCTCAAAAAAGAAAGAATAGGGGCCTTAGGCCGACATGTGGGAGCCACTAGTGTTTTCGTGCGCTTGTGCGCTGAGAGCATATTGGTGCGTGTTCGAAATTCATGCTACCTTTTCGTCCCCAATCTCCCGCACCACCCCCACCTCTGGAATTTCAATTCCTACTCCAGTTCCCCCCAAATCCCCTTCCTATACTCCCTGTACTCAAGTGCACTATCATGTCGCCGGTCAACGCAGATCCTCGAGCCGGAGATCCTGAGGTCCATCCTGCCTTCGGGCGCTGCGTGCTGTCGCTCAACAGTGGCATGGCAGCGCTTGACGACCAGTTTGCCGACAAAGTGCTGATGGTAATCATCAACGGTGATCGGCCTCCCGTCTCGTTGGACGACCTTGTCAAAGCTCTTGGCATTGTGCACGGCATCCAAATAAGTGACTTTCTCGTCGAAGTCTGTCGGCCACCGGCTGATTTCTTCGTCAGGTTCCGGACAACTTTCGACTATAGTTGTGTGTTCGAATATTCCCGGCGTTTGTTCTGTGATGGCGTGTCGATGAGCTTTGATCGGTGGCACCCAGGATGAGGCTCGGTGCCCTTTGAGCTTGAGTTTTTAGCAAAGCTTACCTTGCTCGGCATGCCTCGACGTGCTTGGAACATCGAGTCCATGAATGAGCTTATCAACGACCTTGGAGGTGAGCTTGTAAGTATGTTTGTTCCTCCAGACAACTGGGCTCTGACGGTTATGGCATGGATGAAGAAGCCGTCCACCATACCGAAGGTGATTTGTGTTGAGATACCGGTGCAGGAACCGGGGTTGTACTATTCGTCGCCACCAAGGCCGTCACGGACCACGTTAGGGATGTAGCTGTATCGAGTGTTCGTGCATGTAAGAAGTAGTCAATCCATCAATCGAAGTCCTGCCGCCGCCGTTGGTGCCCGGGTCCATCGACGACGTCCATTACAGGAGTCAACTTTAGACTTTCCCATGTTGCTCGAAACGATGGATGGCACAGGGCCTACTCCATCGCGCGGCGGAGGCCACTGCTTCTTTGGGAGAAGAGGCAGGGCTGGCTGCCTGGATGTGCTCTAATTTGTCAGATACTGTACTAGTTAAATCTGAGCTATGGGTGTGAAGCACTGATGTGCCAGTACATTTTATTATGACCTGTTCTATTTTTTTACCTGAACTTTTTTTAGAAAGGGTTGTACGTCAACTTAATGTTCTAGCAGAACTTACATATTGTGTTGTCTGTCTGTTTTCTTTGCACAACATTCAAGATATATCCCCGTCATTGATAAAGACGATGAATCATTATGTAAGAGTTCATTGGTTTCAACATAGCCCTACCCGTAGCGATCCACAGCTTCCACCCTGATTGTGCCGCCTGCCTGAAATTTTTGTATGCAAGTTTAGTGTGCTATGATGTTCTATATGATTGTGTCAACTATATAAGTTCTTACTGAGCATCATCAATGCATATGGCTGAAAGATGTATTTACGAGCATTGACCGATGGGTTTCTCCTCTCTCTCTCTCTCTCTCTCTCTCTCTCACACACACACACACACTCACACACACACACACACACACGCGCGCGCGTGCGCACACACACATGCACAAGTGGGACCCGTTGAATTATTTCTTCACTCGTGACAGCTTTTAATTAGGTTCCATTGTACTCTAACTTTTTTCTTAAGTTATTAATTGAGCTCAGTGATTTCAAAAAGTTGTAGAGAAGCCTTGTTTGGGTCTTTCCGGCGTTGCTGAATGTGGGCTGAGTAGCCATGTAAGGTTGTACTGTCCTACACAGGCCTTTTTTCAACATCACGATGCAACTGGGCCACAGTTGTACACAATCCGGGTGAACTTGTTATTCTCCGCCCCGCTGGGCCGCAAATCTTTCCTAGGAGGGATGCATTAGGCTTAATAAGAAAATGGGCTTTAAGAAATAATAAATGGGATGTAATTATAAAAACTAGGCAGTAACTATATAAAGTGCACCAAACACGTAATTAGTTTATAAAATATTACATTTGGATTTTGAAAATTTTAATTTCATTAATTGTTGCGCGCGCAATGTTTTGTTGGATTTCTTACATAATAAAAATTTATATTAAAATTGTATTTAATCCGACTGGAAATTCGGGATAAAAATATTTCAGATCCCATCGAAATGTGGGAAATTTTATTGAATTCTGTTTTGAACGGTTGGTTGAAACTATTAATCATTGTCCTAGCTAGAAAATGGGTTGTACATTTAACAAACTGTAAATGGGCTGTAGTAAATTCCATTAGAATTCAAAAATGGGTTGTACATTCTTACAAATCGCAAATGGGCTATAAGTTCTCTGCCACACGCTTGTGGGTCTAGTAAGTTGAAGCGTCCCCTAAAAAACTAAGTAAGTTGACGCGTATGCAAAGCTTTGTCAACTTATAGTCAACACAGGGTTCTAGCAGCAGTGGCCGTTGGATGTCCATCCAACGGATGTCGTGCTTCTTCTTCAATCTCAGATATTCTAGCTTCAGCCGCCCAAAAAATGATTCCCCCCTGACATTAGGGGCGCACCGCTTCAGAGGCTGACCTGTGGGCCTACTAAGTTGACGCGTACCAAGGGCATTGTCAAGTTAGTCAATATAAATGATTCCAGCTTCAGAGACCGTATGATGTCCATCCAACGGCCGTAATGCTTCTTCAACCTCTGGTCTTCTAGCTCCAGCCGCCCAAGCAAGCATCGGCCGTGCCGCCTGCTCCAGCCTCCCATGTCCGGCTGTGCTGCCACCTCTGGCCATCCCATCCCTCTATACTCGCCCACACCTCTTATTATTCTTCGGCGACGACAGCCTCACACCGCAGCCGAAGCAGTCAACCCACGTACTCCCCTACGCGTGGGCATCCACTGCCACGTCTTCCCCGGCTCCGCCTCGTCCCCTTACAAGGTCTCGCCGTCGTCCACCGCCCTGGTGCTCTCTCCACAGCGTGGTCAATGTGGTCAACGAATGACTTCCGTCAGAAGAGGATTGTACGTGGAGAGGCTGACAGCTGGGTCCACGGCCGCAGCAAGGAAGTGCCTCCTTATTACGCGCAAAATAATTATTCCTCCACCTGACAGCAGGGACCCACTGGACGGGCCACCGTATTTCATGAAAAAAAGTATCCCCCTGACTGCTGGGACCCACCAGCTACATCTTCGCATGCAAGGAAGTGCGTCCATATTACGGGAAAAAATGATTCGCCCCCTGACTGCTGGGACCCACCAGCTACATCTTCGCACACAAGGAAGTGCCTGACAGTTGGGACCCACCTGGTCGAAGCGTACATAGCGTTATCATTCTGGTCGCGAACGTGTACGTACATACTGGTCGATGTAGAGACGCGCACGTGTCGTACTAGAGGCGCGCACGTAGCATGTACACGTATGTACATCGGCCAGGGTGCAAGAAAGTAAATACGGCCACGTACGTACATACGGGTGGGGTCTCGAACGCCTACTCGCGCATACATACGACCAGGGCTCGTGTATATGGCTGGGTCAGAACGGAGAAGCTGCGCCATCGCCGTGTTCATGGGGAGCAACCGTCTGGGTCGGAACGGAATACATCATCGTGTTCATCGGAAGCCAACCGGCTAGGATGGAACAACCGATGGAAACGAGGCCTGGTGTACTGCAGAACAGAGGAAACGACCTTGTGTTCGACCGGCCATGTTCAAAACGTGATCCTGTTCATCGGGAGGGGTCTGGCGTACCGCAAAATGGAGGAAACGGACATCCTACGTTCGAAACAGGGTCCTGTTGATCTAGAGGGTTGTGTCATACCGCAAAATAGAGGAAACAGACTTGTGTTCATCACCACCGTTGACTGCCTCTACGGTCGAAATGGGGGTCCTGTTCATCGGGAGGCGTGTGGCGTACCGCAAAACGGGAGTCCATGGGATACTGTTCATCTCCACCGTCGACTGCCTCCACGGGCTATTGTTCATCCACCGTCGACCTCCTCCAGCCTCCACCTGCGACTGTTCATCCACGGGCTCCTGTTCATCCAGCCTCCACCGCGCGCTCCTCCACCGGCTACTGTTCAACCAGCCCTCTCCACGGGATCCTGTTCAACCTCCCCTCCATGGGCTACTATTCATCCAGCCCTCCACCGACTACTATTCAACTAGCCCTCCACGGGCTACTATTCAACCAACCCTCCACAGGGTCCTGTTCATCCAGCCCTCCATGGGGTCCTGTTCATCCACCCCCAACCGGCTTGATCGTTGTCCTGTTCATCTAGTGGCAACACCACAGGATTCTGTTTATCCACTCCCCCACCAGGAACTGTTCATCCAACCCCCCCCCCAACAACGCTCACTGTTCATCAAGGGAACGATGTAGCAGTGTTCGATCAACTTCAGTTAGCAGCAGTAGCGAAGGAATCACTCGGGTTCAGTTAACAACAAGGGATAGATCGATCGCTCGGGTTCAGTAACGCGTAGCCTGCAGTGCAAGTTCTCGGGTTCAGTTAGAGCCCAACACCTCGCACACACATGCGTACATACGAGAGAAACGTGCATCACTCGGCCCCCGACCACCCACCATAACCGGGAACTCCCCTGATATTTTCCTCGCCCTCGCTTCTACCATGGTTTTTTCTGTCATGGATGGCCCAAAGAATGTTATGGAGATGCGTATCCGGCCCGCCCAAGACGAAAAGCCCATTTTCTGTCATGTTTTTTGTCATAGAAGTAGGACCCCACCACATCTATGATCATACCGGGTTTTGTCATAATTATCATCATAGAAGTGTCATAAGCATGACAGGAAAAAAATTCGTTCGGCCCAAGATGTCACGGATGTGTCTTTTTTTTGTAGTGGGGATAGAGGGTCACCATGTCTGACACCCTGTTTGCATAAAAACTGCTTACCAGGCACACCGTTGAGCAAGACTGAGGAAAAACATGTGCTGTAAATTTGCTAATCCAATTGATCCATCTGTTCCCAAAGCCTCTGGCAGACAATATTTCAAATATGGTGTCATGATTCAGGAGGTCAAAAGCTTTTTCAAAGTCTAGCTTTAGGAGCACAATTTATTTTTTTGCATCGGAAACATTGGTGAATGTATTCATACGACCAGGCAAGACAATCTTGGATGCATCTGTTGTTCAAGAATCCATATTGATTCCTATGGACCAAGTGGAGCATAAGCTTTTGCAATATGTTAGCTAGAAGCTTGGTTATGATTTTCAGGGTGTTGTTGAGCAAAGAGATGGGCCTGAAGTCTCCTGGTGTAATAGCAGCATCTTTTTTGGGGATCAATATCCTTCTACTAGCAGAACAAAATTATTTAATTTTCAATTTTAAAAAGAACCAGCTTGCAGCACATCAAGAGCACACTTGGTCAAGTGGTTAAAGCATCTACAATTGGACCCCTCAAACCCGTCTCAAACGCCCAGATAGGCCGCCCACTCACTGCCTGGTCATGATTTTTTGACTTAGACGGGCCTCTCAAACACTCGGGCTAACCGGCACCCCTCATATCCGGCCCAAATATGGGGCGGATATGGGCACGCCCAAGCACGCCCGCCACGTCGGACCAGACAACCGGGGCCCACTCCAAATTGCACCAACCAACCAAACCCTCCCTTCTTCTCCCGCCGCCCTCCAACCATTGTCGTGCCCGTACCCTCGTCGGCCTCCATCCTTGCTCCCAATCCTCACCTCCGATTCTAATCCACCACCGGACATGTCGTCCAGCCTGACCCACAAAGTCGTCGCGACGGAGACGCAGTCCACCTTGTCTGTGGGAGGTGCGGTGTTGTCAGTGGCGACTTGCAAGGCAGAGAACGTCGCCTGCAAGTTGCGGCGACGCCGGAAGCGAGAGAGGAAGGCAGCGGTGGCGTAGGGAGGTTCGGACATGGTGGAGCAGCTATCTCCTCCATCGTGTTCGGATCCCCGTACCCCTTCCCTTCGAGCGCCTACACGGATTACGCTGTCTGCCCCCTTTGGGACACAGGGTGATCGGAGTGCCGGTTGGGCCATTCTAGAGAGTTTTCCGTCGGCGGTCGACGTGTCTAACTTGCCGCAGCTCATTCGGGCGCGGATGAGCACGGGCTCCGGCGGTGCCCGGGCTGCCCTCAACATTTCGACGAAATGACTGAACAAGAGTCAGTATGTTTTCTTTACTCTTGTCCGATCATATTTTAGCATAGATCCCTAGTCCATTTGCTCATGATGAATGCTTGCAAAGTTGAATCATGTAGGAGGCGTTCTTGTCGAACATGATCAATGACACTGAAGAACAACCGATCGAAATGGAGTATGAATTGGAGGCCACCACCGCATTTGAAGTTGGGACAACATCCGATCCCAATCCGAGCAAGAAGAAGAAGACCAAGACGCCGAAGGAAAGAGGTACGACATTCTCAAGATTTGAGGACATCTTGTTGGTCAAATCTTGATTGACCACAATAATGGATCAAATATGTGGCACCGATATGCGGCAACACCGATGAAGACAACAAACTCTTCATTGACTGCAAGCTGCGGCCGAGCACCAACAACCCCGCCACCACGGACCTCGTGGACTAGTCGTGGGCACCCGTGCAGAAGGTCGTGAGACTCTTCGACGTCGACCTTCTTGTTGCTGCGCGAAATTGATCCACGCAGCACCACAAAATGCTCACTTTTGTGGAGGTAAACCGACCGTTTTTCAATGTGAAATGACAAAGATCTGCCAAACCCTAGAGTTGCTAGGGCTAGGCTGAAGCTAGGAGCTAGGTGCTGGAAAGAAAAGAACGTAGGATAAAAAGTAACGTAAGGTTGCAAAAGGATTGATTGATTGTTTTTTCAATCAGCCAAGTACCCCATATATATAAGGGCACGCCCTGGTCTTTGGCTGAATCGGAGTAGGACTACTTTTGCACGTACAGAAGGTAATCCCTGTTTTGCTTCCTATGCAAGCAGGTCAAATATAATATTCATAATCCCTAATTAGCCCGGCCAACACCCATAACACATGGGACAACAACCCAGCCCTATACTAGTACGTACTAGCCTATATTTAGGCTTGCTTCAGCTGAACGACTACCTCATGCAGAACCTTCTCTATCTCAAATATTCTCCAGACCAGATTTCTTCCTTGCCCGTCTACTATCTAAGCAAGAACTCCATCATGGAAGTATTACCCTATTTATCCTCTGCACTGAACATATTTCTGATCTGCTCTTTTAGCTGAACTCGGATTCCAACGTCTATCAAATTTGTAAAACTGGCAAACCAAATTTCATCATCAACACATGCCCCCTATTTTTGGTATGATTGCATCTACCAAAAACACTATAGCGATACCTTTGGGATGATGTCAATTGCTTCATCGGTCATATTATTGCTCAGGGCGATGTCCAAATAACACATCGGCCATATTTTGCTTAGGACGATATCTTAAATAATATCGGCCGTCATGCCATCCAGCCTCTTGCCACATACTAGGATAATACTTCTTTAAATATTTTCCATCGAGAGCTTTAGGCAATTTCTCCCCCTGCAAAGATTTACAAAATATGAATTCCTAGGAACAATTTCAACAACACTATATGGGCCTTCCCAACTCGGCGACCACTTGCCGAATTTATTGTTCCTAGTTCCAACACGCAAAATCGTTTTCCACACCAAGTCTCCTATTTGAAACGAGTTTTCCCTCACCCTTTTGTTATAAGCCTTAGCTACTCTTAACTTTTCTTTTTCAATTTCCTATAAGGCTCTTAATCTTTCTTCTGGAATATCATCAATTTTGTCCAGCATCAAATTATTATAGACTACAGACGACAAATCATTTTGTTTGGCTACTCTAAGAGCTTGCAAATTAACCTCTACAGGTAACACTGCTTCTTGTCCATACACTAACTCATGTGGTGTCACCTGAGTTGCTCCACGCTTAGATATCCGATGAGCCCATAAAGCCTCCGAAAGCACTTGATGCCACTTTCTTGGATGATCCTTAGTTTTCTTCTTTATAAGCTTAATTAAAGTTTTATTGCTAGATTCGGCCTGTCCGTTAGCTTGAGCATAATAAGGAGACGGATTTAACAATTTAATTCTAAAAGATTCATTAAACTCACGAAATTTATGAGACTTAAAAGAAGAACCTTGATCAGTAGTCAAAGTTTGGGAATACCGAATCTGCGAATGATATGCTCCAAAACAGAATTAATCACTTTCTTATGGGTCATATTTCTTAATGGAATTGCTTCAGTCCGTTTGGTAAAATAATTTGTAGCTACTAGGACGAAGCGATGACCTTTAGAGGTAGCAGGATATATTTGACCAATAAAATCTAAACCCCATCCTCTAAACGGCCATGGCTTAATAATGGGATGCATCATGGCTGCAGGTGCCAATTGAACATTTTCAAATTTCTGGCATTCTTCACACCCTTTATAATAGCGAAAATAGTCCCCTAACATCATCGGACAATGAAAACCTACTCTTTTCAATGACCATTGCATCTTATGAGCCGACTGATGTGTTCTGCATAACGCTTCATGTACTTCACCCATAGCTACTCTTGACTGATCGGGACCTAAGCACTTTAAAAGTAATCCATCTATCGTTTGGCGGTACAACTCACTATCTAGCAAAGTGTATTTTTAAGTTTGTCGCCGAATTTTTCTATCTGTTGTTTGCCCAGGATCCTTTAGATGATTAATCAGAGGAGTTCTCCAATCACCTGGTTCTAAATTAGCCGTTGATTCGGTTATTTGTGACTCCTGCACCAAGTCTTCTTTGCCATGTACTATTTGCTGCTGGATTGGACAAGGACCTGCTACATCCTTTAGCAAATTAATAGACAACAGATCAACATTACTATTAACAGCATATAGCGTCGGTTTCTCTAATATGAAAAACTTTCCCCTGCTGATTTGGTATTCGGATGCTTGCTGCGCTAAGCAATTAGCTCTAGAATTCTCTTAACTAGTTGTATGATTGGTAGTGAAAGTATTCAGAGACTTAATTATATCTAAACAGCGGTCCAAATAGCTGTTTAATAACCCATCGAAACATTGAAATTCACCATCAATTTGCCAGACTACCAGAAGTGAATCTTCAACGGCCTCTATATCCTTTACACCCATATCTACTAAATTTTGTAAACCAAACAAAAAGCTTCATATTCAGCTTGGTTATTTGTACAAGGATATTCCAAACAGACCGATGTTTCATAAACGACATTGTTTGGCGAAATTAAAACATTACCGATGCCTTGTCCCTCCCTACAAACTGATCCATCAAAATAAAACTTCCACGGGCACACACTAACATAATTAACATCTTCTTGATCCTTAATCCTATGATCAACAATAAAATCAGCGATGACTTGGCCTTTCATAGCACACAACGATTCATATGCCAAGTCATATTCTATTAGTGCATAACCCCATTTTCCAATCCTACCACTAAGAATCGACTGCTGCAGCATATATTTAATCACGTCAACTTAGCAAGCTACTACACATGTACTATAAAGTAAATATGGCCGAAATTTTGTACATGCATAATATAAAGATAAACATAATTTTTCAATAAACACGTACCGACTCTCAGCGTCAAGCAGGCGGCGGCTCAAGTATGCAATGATGTACTCCTTCCCGCCATTCTCTTGTGCTAAAACTCTGTCGATCACCTTGTCTTGTGCGGCAATGTATAACCTGAACGACACCCCAGACTTGGGTGCTCGAAGCACCGGAGGACTTGAAAAATACCGTTTTATATTCTTAAAAGCCTCTAGCTGTTCTGCCCCCCAATTGAATTCGGAATCATGTTTTAACCGAAGTAAAGGAAGAAACGATTCAATTTTTCCCGCAAGGTTAGATATGAATCGTTTGAAGCGATTAAGTTTCCTAACAATTTCTGCACATCCCTTTTACATGTGGGCGCCTCCAATTTTCTGATTGCCTCTACGTTCTTAGGATCAATCTCTATGCCATGATCATGAATTATAAAACCTAAGAACTTACCAGTCGATAAACCGAAAGCACATTTGGGTGGATTTATTTTCAGCCCATACCGACGCATTCTTTCAAAAGCTAATCGCAAATCGGCTAAATGATGATCAAACTCATCTGATTTAACAATTACATCATCAATATACATTTCTAATACAATGCCTAGAAGATCATGAAAAGTCAGATTCATAGCACACTGCTATGTAGCTCTGGCATTCTTCAATCCAAAAGTCATAACAGTCCACTCAAATAAACCAAGAAAACCAGGGCATCGAAAAGCAGTCTTAAACATATCTTCTTCGGCCATAAATATCTAATTATAACCAGCATTACCATCTTAAAAACTAATTACTTTATGTCCAGAAGCATCGTTAATTAACATGTCGGCTATAGGCAAAGGATATTCATCTTTAGGGGTAGCCTTATTCAAATCCCTAAAATCAATACATACTCTAATCTTATCAGTATTTTTCTTTTTAGCATGAACAATATTAGAAATCCATTCCGCATATCCGTCTGCCGAATAAACCGAGCTTTTAACAACCGATCAATTTCAGCTTTGATGCGGTCATATATACTAGGATTGAATCGCCTAAGGCGCTGTTTATGCGGCCTAAAACCAGATTTAATAGGCAATCTATGTTCAACTAAGTCCCTACTCAAACCGGGCATCTCATTATAATTCCAAGCAAAGCAATCAACAAATTCCCTAAGTAATGCACATACCTTTCCTCTCTGATCGGCCCCCATATTAGCATTAATAAATGTAGGTCTAGGGACAGTTCCATCACCAATATCAACTTCCTCAAGTGGGTCAGCTGATGAGAATCCTTGTCCAAGCTTCTCCATGTCATCGAAATCCTCAATAGCTTCATGCACATCGTTCTTTCCTGAACGATACTCCTCAACACGCCTTTGCATCCATTTAACACTATCTTCCTTATTCATTGTTCACAAGGATAACTCATTAAGCCGAGCTACACTAGCCGGCTATGCATGTACAGGAACAAAACCATCTCTGCCAATACTAATATAATCATAATCTGACAAATCTCTACCCGTCAAGCATCACATCTCACTGTGTTGCCAATCAACCGGAGCCTCGGCCAAAGCAATGCAGGCATATTTATTCGCATCAACAACTTCAACATCATCATCAAACCACTGAATCAAACACTGATGTAGAGTAGAAGGGATGCAACAACTTGCATGAATCCAATTGCGCCCCAAAAGAATATTATATCAACCTTTGACATCAACAACGAAGAAAGTAGTCGGCAATGTTTTTCTCCCAACCGTGAGCTCCATAGAA
Organism: Aegilops umbellulata; assembly: GCA_032464435.1. Taxonomy (NCBI): domain Eukaryota; kingdom Viridiplantae; phylum Streptophyta; class Magnoliopsida; order Poales; family Poaceae; genus Aegilops; species Aegilops umbellulata. Next base: position 325,184,604 of record CP136056.1, on the reverse strand, counting down.
ATAACACCCTTAGCTTCAGACAAGTCTCCTCAGAACCCACTAAGTCCCATATTGGTTTTCATTAGTTCTTCCTCTTTTTGGCCCAATTTAGAAAAAACCAAAAAAGGCATGATATTAACACCGGCACCGCCATCAACAAGCATGCGACCAATAGGCTTACCATCAATGTGACCCTTGATAAACAAAGGCTTTAGGTGTTATCCATGCTTCTCTGGTTTCTCAAATGTAACAATTTTTGGGCCAAGAACAAGCTCTGCAACTTCAGCCTCTACAGCCTTAGGCGCACGAAATTCAGCAGGCAGCTCAAATACCATATTAATGTCCATATCCACAGGCATATCTGTTTATCCCCAGAGTTTCCATCCATGACCATGTCATCAGCAATGTTGCCTTTCTCCCTTGTGATGTGCTTCTCTTTCTAAGTCATATTCGAAGGCACCATTGGTTTATCTTGATTGAACCACTTGTCGCGTTTCTTCTCAGCTAACTCCTCTCTAATTTCCAATACCGGCAGCCGCTGCACCCTTCTTTTCTGAGTATGTGTGAGCCCCATTGGGCACCATCGAAGCTTCGGTTTAGTTCCTGGTGCCACTGACCTAATTCTGCTGCCCCCCCCCCCCCCCGAGTTCCTCGGTCTGTACTGATGTGCTGCTGCTTGGGGAGAAAACATCCTGTCTTTGGCCGAAACAATTATGTATTGATCAGTTGTGCTAGCGGTCCCATCTTTCTGCATATTGGGCCCCAAATCAGCATGTGAGTTTCTTTCTTTTGCTAGAATTTCCTCTTGTTGTCGTGTATCAGGCCCCTGTTGCTGCAATGCATCATTACTAATCTTTTCTTAACCCGGAACTCTTTTCTGAACTGAACCAAATTTGAAACCTCCAATCATGATTGTTTCTGGATCAGGGGCAACACTGCAGCTGATTTGAGCTTACCATTATCAACATTATAAGCAGCACCCAACCCAGGTTGGTTCGTAATAGCACACCCAGACCTACATTCATCATGTTCAACTGAATTTTTTACATCACCCTTAGATCTTACCGGTACCCATGCAAACTTCTGGCCACCTATGTGAACCTTGCCATCAGTATTGTGTTTAGGCAATCTGCTCTACGCAAATCTTTTGCTGGATAAGCTATCTTCAGCCCGTTTGTGTGAACCATCTTTACCTCGAACCACAATAGCATCACGTGATCTTGCTTCATGATTAAATCGAGCCCTTTTCTCATGCATGTTTAGTCTGAACATAGGCCTAGGCGGGATCCATCCTGGTTGAAAATAACCTGCTGGGTCTATAGGATATGGCGCCCAAGGATTAAAACCCCATGGAGGAATTTGCGGATACATAGGAGGTGGACAACCCTAATATGTTGGCCCCATTGCAAAATATGGCTGCTGGTCATATGAATTTCTTTGCCATTGCTCATGACCGGCAGGTCCAGAAGGAGATCTAGGATGTTTATTACCTCCAAGCCGATTAAATACATTGGTGCCCTTGCATGAAGTGTATTTCTCCAACAACATGTTAACTGTCGGCTTTGGCCTCGAAGCTTGTCTCCTTCTTGCATTAACTTTCCACACTCCTACTTCTGGTTTCTTTGGTTTGATCATCCTTGGAGGAGCACTATCATCAACAATTTTTTTCTCTTGCGGATTCGGTCTGATCCGACCGAATAAGAATTTTCTTATTCTCAAACTCAGCCGCATTGATAGGAAAAGGATCACTATCGAGCTTCATCTTCGTAACTTCTGTAAATACCAATCATCCGTCATTAATGGTTGATTGCACCTGTCGACGAAATACATTGCAATCGTTAGTAGCATGAGAAAAAGAGTTATGCCATTTACAATAAGCTCTTCTACCCAGTTCTTCTTGAGATGGAATCACATGCCCTTCTTTTATTCTCATTAACTTCCCTTGCAACAACATGTCAAAAATCTTTTCACACTTTACTAACATCAAAAGTATATGTGATTTCCTCTCTTTTAGCTGGTGTGGGTTTCAGTGCAGCACATGCAAAAGGTTTTGACTTAGGTGCTCGAACCCATTCGGCCATACATATGTCAACATCATCTTCACTAGCCGAATCACTATCATGCTCTACAATATTAACCGTAGGTTTTTCCTTGTCTTTGTTCTGATTATCTCTAAACCAGTTGTATGGTTTAACTTCTTTAGCACGGTTTTCCTGTGCCTAAGCCTTTTGCAAAACTTGGTTAACATCTCAAAATTCTTGCCCTTCCAATTTATCTCTAATTTGAGCAAGAAAATCCGAAAAGGCAAGATCAGCTAAATCTTTTTCGGCTATGGTCAAACTGAAGCATCGATTTTTGACATCTCCGAATCCTTTAATATAATCATAAACAAGTTCATTGTGTTTTTGCTTAACCATTGTCAAATCTAAAAGTCTAAGTCCAGTTTCACCACCATAAAAGTACTCATGAAATTTCTGCTCCAATTGAGCCCATGTTGCAATAGAGTTAGGAGCAAGCGATGTAAACCAAGTAAATGTAGTACCTGATAAAGACAAAGGAAATAATTTCACTCTAAAAATATCTGATGTACCAACTTCACTGCATTGTGCTAAAAATTGTCCTACATGCTCAAAGGTTGATCTACCATCTTCTCCTGTGAACTTAACAAAATCTGGAATTCTAAACCCACGAGGATAAGATGTTGTGTCGAAATATTCATGATAGGGTTTTTGATATGCACGTGCTCTACCCTTAGGTTCCAAGCCAAATTCTCTAAGTATATTAGCAAGTTGATCCTTAAAATTTTTAGTAGGCTGTGGAGAACTAGCTTGTAGCATAGATGCACCATAAGTATGTGGTGGTAACTCTGACAAAGAAGTTTGAGCATGATACATTAGCTGTGGAGAACCATTAAAAGACGCATCTGGCACCGGCCCGTAAGGAACCCCGGTACCAATAGGTGGCAAGGGTGGTGTTCTATATGCTATCGTTTGATAGTAGGGTTGCTGCAGATTGGAATTAAAGCCAACACTTCGGTTATTGCTGCTAAAATTTGGTGGAACCGAAGTCAGAACAGGAGTAGCAGCAGTAGGTACAAAATTATTGGCCGAATTGCCAAGTAATTCTGGCCACTTTGGTTATTCTAAACGGGATGTGGGGCTGCACAACATTGGGTACTGTAACGGGTGTATGCATAGGGTTAGGTACATTAGTGAACCTACTATTTTCTGGACGCACCGACTGTTTCTCATAACGTTCATCATTGGTCTATTGTACCATTGAACGAATTTGACGAGGCAAGCCGATCTGAATATCCTTATTAAATTGCTCTATGAACTCATCAAATTTGCTAGCTACAGATTCAGTAATCGTGCGTGCCATGTTTGTATTTGTTTGCTGTATTTACTAGCTACAGATGCATCAATTAGATGTTCAATCTCTTCTATACAAGAAGTTTTACTTACCCCAGCAGGATGACTTGGTGTAGCTACCTTCTGGCTGACGTTGTTTCTTGTCCTTTGGAAGCCCGCCAACTTCTGCTTCAGCTTTTCCACCCTCTCTTCCTCAAGCTCCTGTTCAAGTTTCTGTCGTTCATCCTTAGGCAGATCCTCAAGTGTGACGGCGATGATGTTGTTGGGGTTGAGATCACTCCCGTCCTTGGGGTCGGTGCTCATTTTGTTCCTCTTCTTCTTCCCCAGCGGAGTCGCCAATTCTGTTGCTACGCGAAATTGATTCACACACCATCATAGAATCCCCAGTTTCGGGGAGGTAAAACGACCGTTTTTCAATGCAAAATGACAAAGATCTGCCAAACCTTGGAGTTGCTAGGGCTGGGCAGAAGCTACGAGCTAGGTGCTGGAAAGAAAAAAACATTGGAGAAAAAGTAACGTAAGGTTGCAAAAGGATCGATTGATTGTTTTTCCAATCGGCCAAGTACCCCATATATATAAGGCACACCCTGGTCTTTGGCTGAATAGGAGTAGGAATCCTTTTGCACGTATAGAAGGTAATCCCTGTTTTGCTTCCTCTGCAAGCAGGTCAAATATAAGATTCCTAATCCCTAATTAGCCTGGCCAGCACCCAAAACACAAGGGACAGCAGCCCAGCCCTATACTAGTATGTACTAGCCTATATTTGGGCTTGCTTCAGCCGAAGAACTACCTCATGCAGAACCTTCTCTATCTCAAATATTCTCCAGAACAGATTTCTTCCTTGCCCCGCTTTTGTCTAAGCAAGAACTCCATCATGGAAGTATTACCGTATTTATCCTCTGCACTGAACATATTTCTAATCTGCACTTTTAGCTGAACTCCAATTCGTACAGCTATCAAATTTGTAAAACTAGCAAGCCAAATTTCATCATCAACACTTCTCACGGCGCCGGCGCCGGAGCGGGGGATGCTGGGGTGCAAGAGGGCCATAGACTTGGTGAAGCCGCCGCCGGCTTGGAAAGTAGCGCTCAAGAAGCAATGCATAGAGCTGGTGCTAGCGTAGGGTTGGAACTATTAGTGGCGGTTTTTGCTCTCATAACTCAGGTGGTAGAGCTTAGCTTACTTAGTCCCTTGTTGGTATGATCAAATTTTTTCGTTTATTTGTCATGTTGTTGCATGCTCTGATGTAAATCTTATCCTCCCAAAAGTGTATACTAATTAAGGAAGCCCTAGAAGGCTAGCTTAGCTCGTTCAACCGACGACGACGAAGATAGATACTGACATTCTGAATGTAGCCTAGCTCATCAGTTTCCTTGTCAAAAACTGAAGCATATCATATTTGGTACTAGAAGTATTTTTAGATGAAACGGGGTGTAACCCCACCTCCCCGGTCCCATTTTTTATAAATGAAACCAGAAACATCAAGTACACAGGTTTTACGCCTGGGAGCATGTTAAGCATGTTCAGAGGCCAGATTACAAAAGAAATAAGTTATCATACATCATACAGTTGGGAGTATAGGACTCCTGCCATACATCTCTCCTACTGCAGGAACACAACATGACTAAGCTTCAAGCCTGTAGCTCGTCACGTTCCCCTCATGGCCTTCACCAGTCTTGTCGATCCCCAGCTCTTCCACCACGCTCTGAGCTTCTTCCATGGTTGGGTCGGAGATCCCAGCAGGTCCAGAGGGGTGACTGGGCTAAGCAGGCAGTGCTTGATGCCACCGGGGGGACTCCTTGGAGGTGAGGTGTAGGGGCTCGGTTCGCCAGGCGCTTTGTAGTCATCCAGGTTCAGCTTGAGGAGGGATTGGTCGACTTCTCCTGCAGATGGTGTTCCCAGTGAAATCATCCCACCAGAATTTGGAAAGGGGATTCCAAGATCAAGGAAATCTGGCGTGATATCTTGTCCCATAGAGGCACCATTTCCTCTTTGAGCAAGATCACCCATCTCCTTATTAATCCCAACACTTTCCTCCAGATCTGTTTCAAGTTAATCCACATAGTGTTATTAAAAACATGAGCATTTCTATTCTTCCACAAAGACGAAAGAACGCATGCACATACTGAATTCAACACTGTGTGTTTTTTGTTGGCAGGCTAAAACCTGGCAACAGAGAGGTAATCTGAACCCAGGTCAAGAGAAAAAAGTTCTGAGACCTGTTTCCAAATACATTTGGCTACAACATATCCGAAGAAGAGATGGTCAATGGTTTCACTATCAGTACAATAGACACATTCAGGGGGTTTCTCAATACCTCTTTTGGCTAAGTTATCCTTAGTCATTAATTTATTATGAGATAGCAACCAGAGAAAGACTTGCACACTAGGTGGAATTTTAATGGACCAAATTGCAGGAATATAAACTGGTTGCACCCCTCTAAAATTAATTATGCTATACAGGGATCCTGTGGTGTATTCACCTTTAGCCTCATATTGCCAGACCAGGGAGTCATCACACTCCTGTTATTGTGTCTTTTCAATGACCAGCTCGAGGCGGTACCATTGCTCCATCATGTGTGTAGTGAAAATCCTTCTAAATGTTAGGTTTATTTCATTGTTGTCCCACACCTCAGCTACAGTGACACAATGCTGATGACAAATGGAGTAGAGTGGCTAGAATTGGACTGATAATGGAGAGGTTCCAAACCAGATATCTTCCCAAAATCTTATCTTCTTACCAGGTCCTATCACCCATCTATATCCACATTTTAGTGCTTTGGCTGCCCACATTACCCCCTGCCAGAATCTAGAGGGGTTTGTGGGTTGCAAGCAAAGATATTTGGAGAATCATTTAAGTATTTTCTATCTATAATATCTTTCCAGAGCTTTCCTTCGTCTTTGATGTATCTCTTTATCCAGCCCCCTAGCAGGCAGAGGTTTACATCTCTGATGTTAGGAACCCCTCACTACAAAAAAAGACACATCCATGACATTTTTGGCTGAACGAATTTTTTTCCTGTCATACTTCTAACACTTCTATGACAATATTTGTGACAAAACCCGGTATCATCATAGATGTGGTGGGGTCCTACTTCTATGACAAAAAATCATGACAGAAAATGGGCTTTTCGTCCTGGGCGGGCCGGAGACACAGCTGCATGACATTCTTTGGGCCATCCATGACGGAAAAAACCATGGTAGAAGCGAGGGCGAGGAAAATATCGGGGAGTTGCTGGTTACAGTGGCTGGTCGGGGCCGAGCGATGCGTGTTTCTCTCATATGTACACGCGTGTGTGTGAGGTGTTGCGCTCTAACTGAACCCGAGCGAGGCGTTGGGCTCTAACTCAAGCCGAGCGATTGCACTGCAGGCTACGCATTACTGAACCCGAGCAATCGATCGATGGCTGTTAAATGAACCCGATCGAGCGATTCCTTCGCTACTGCTGCTAACTGAAGCCGATCGATGCTGCCTGTGGATGAATAGTGTGCGTTGTTGGGGGGTATGGATGAACAGTTCCCGGTGGGGGTTGGATGAACAGGAACCCGTGGTAGTAGAGGTCGTTGCCGCTGGATGAACAGTACCCCGGATCAATCGAGCTGGTGGATGAACAGGACGCCGTGGAGGGCTGTATGAACAGGACCCTGTGGAGGGCTGTTTGAACAGTAGCCGGTGGAGGGCTGGATGAACAGTAGCCCGTGGAGAGGGATGGTTGAACAGTAGCTGGTGGAGGCTGGATGAACAGGAGCCCGTGGATGAACAGTCGCAGGTGGAGGCTTGAGGAGGTCGACGGTGGATGAACAGGAGCCCGTGGAGGCTGGAGGAGGTCGACTGTGGAGATGAACAGTATCCCGTGGAGTCCCGTTTTGCGGTACGCCACACCCGACCCCCGTTTTGACCGTAGCGCTCCAACACAGGTCTGTTTCCTCAGTTTGCGGTATGCCACACCCCTCCCGATCAAGAGGACCCCGGTTCGAACGTAGGAGGTCCATTTCCTCCGTTTTGCGGTACGCCAGACCCCTCTCGATGAACAGGATCCCGTTTCGACCGTGGCCGGTCGAACACAAGGCCGTTTCCTCCGTTCTGCAGTACACCAGGCCTCGTTTCCATCGGTTGTTCCGTCCAAGCCGGTTGGCTCCCGATGAACATGATGACGCGTTCCATTCCGACCCAGCCGGTTGCCTCCCCATGAACACGACAACAGCGCAACTTCTCCGTTCTGACCCAGCCATGTACACGAGCCTTGGACGTACGTATGCGCGAGTAGGCGTTCGAGACCCCACCCGTATGTACATACGTGGCCGTATTTACTTTCTTGCACCCTGGCTGCTGTACGTAGGTGTACATGTTACGTGCGCGCCTCTACTACCACACATGCGAACCTCTACTACCACACGTGCCCTTCCATATACAGCCACGATTCATCGCTGCAGCCTGCAGACAGACCGATCGACTAGTATGTACGTACATGTTCGCGACCTGAATGACAACGCTATGTACGCTTCGACCGGGTGGGTCCCGACTGTCAGGCACTTCCTTGCGTGCAAAGATGTAGCTGGTGGGTCCCAACAGTCAGGGGGTGAATCTTTTTTTTCGTAATATGGACACACTTCGTTGCGTGCGAAGATGTAGCTGGTGTGTCCCAGCTGTCAGGGGTGAATCATTTTTTGCCCGTAATATGGACGCACTTCCTTGCGTGCGAAGATGTAGCTGGTGGGTCCCAATAGTCAGGGGGAAACGTTTTTTCGTGAAATACGGTGGCCCGTCCGGTGGGTCCCTGCTGTCATGTGGAGGAATAATTATTTTCCACGTAATAAGGAGGCACTTCCTTGCTGCGGCCGTGGACCCAGCTGCCAGCCTCTCCACGTACAGTACTCTTCCGATGGAAGTCGGTCGTTGAACACATTGACCATGCCGCGCCGAGAGCACCAAGGCGGTGGACGACGGTGAGGCCTAGGAAGCGAACGACACGGAGCCGGAGATGACGCGCCACTGGATGCCCACGCGGAGAGGAGTATGAGGGTTCACTGGTTTGACTACGGTGTGAGGATGCCGTCGCAGCAGGGCCTGGCCAGCAGTGGGAGTGGTAGGGGGAGGTGAGGCCTCCACGGTAGCACAGCTGGCCACGGGAGGCATGAGCAAGCGGCACGATTGACGCTGCTTTGGGCGTCCTGAGCAAGAAGACCAGAGGTTGAAGAATGACAACAACCGTTGGATGGACATCGTACAGTCACTGCAGCTAGAATAGTTTATATTGACTAAGTTGACAAAGCCCTTGGTACGCGTCAACTTAGTAGGCCCACAGGTCAGCCTCCGAAACGGTGCGCCCCAGATGTCAAGGGGAGGAATCATTTTTTGGGCGGCTGAAGCTAGATATCTGAGATTGAAGAAGAAGCATGACATTCGTTGGATGGACATCCAACCGACACTGCTGCTAGAACCGTGTGTTAACTATAAGTTGATAAAGCCTTGCATACGCGTCAACTTAGTAGGCCCACAAGTGTGTGGCAGAGAACTTATAGCCCATTTGCGATTTGTAAGAATGTACAGCCCATTTTTGAATTCTAATGGAATTCACTACAGTCCATTTACAGTTTGTTAAAAGTACAACCCATTTTCTAGATAGGACAACGATTAATAATTTCAACCAACCATTCAAAACAGAATTTAATAAAATTGCCCACATTTTGATGGGATCCGAAATATTTTTATCCCAAAATTTTTAGTCATCTTAAATACAATTTGAATATAAATTTGTATTACGTAAAAATCCAACAAAACATTGCGCGCACAACAATTAATGAAATTAAAATTTTCAAAATCCAGAAATAGTATTTTATAAAGTAATTACGTGTTTGGTGCATTTTTTTATAGTTACTGCCCAGTTTTTATAATTACATCCCATTTATTATTTCTTAAAGCCCATTTTCTTGTTAAGCCTAATGCATCCCTCCTAGGAAAGATTTGGAGCCCAGCGGGGCGGAGAATGACAAGTTGACCTTGCCTGGGTATTCCTTAGAAAAAGTATAGCTGGGCTAGCCATTTTCAACTTGAAAAAATTTAATATCTGGGCTGGATATCTGGCTTGGGCTAGATGGGCCACAGCCCGCCCAGTTAATACCCTGCTCTCCTCTGAAAAACAATGAAAACATCGCTCCAGAAAAACTCTGTAGTGCTCACACCTCAAAAATACAAATATTGCTCGAGCTGTTTGGTCCCAGCTGTCGGCCGCTCCTCGTGCAATTCTCTCGTTTATTGACTACATAGGTTGACAATGGTGTGGGATCGTGATGTCAAGAAACCAGGAGGAAGCAAAAAAATATTACATTTATATATAATAAGGAGGCACTTGCGTACGGGCGGCTATGGCCCTGGTGGGCCCCATTGTCATCCTTTCCAAGTAAAGTCATCTCCTCTTTCCTCATGCCGTTGCCATGTTGACAACGCGAGACGGCAGTGCCACGGCGAGCGAAACAACTCGAAGGACGACGGACAGGGCCTCGCGGGCCCTACGGATGGTCTGATACAGCGTCCGCTGCTCATTCGAGAAGCTAGGATCATAGGGCCACATGTCTATGACAACATTGTCATTCGCTTGTTCATCGGTGCTCGTTGAGGAGACGGAGGTTGCAGCACAGGTCCTCCTGTGCTGGTAGCTCTTGCTCTATGGTGAACACAACATGAACCGGCTTCGACAGTGGCACCGGCTCCTGGTCGGAAGCTACGTCCATCGTCTGATTGTCGTCGCTCAGCTCGGCAAGCTTGCTGGCGAGCCAGCATGTTCGGCTGCTGGACCGACCCGCTGCCAAGCACAAGTCTGACTGCCCTGGCCCGAAACGGTCAGCGCCGCCTGCCCCGCTTCCCGATGTAGGCGCTTGCTCCGCCTTCAAACGACACAAGTGTCGTCCGTCCGTCTACCACCCACATTAATGATACTCGGTTGCCGAGGCGGCTACTCCAGCACCACACGTTCGTCCCTCCGCCGCCCACCATTGCTATATAAACTGATGCGCCGACCGTAGTCGCAGTCATCTGCCTCTGTTCCCTTTCTCCTATGCACACCACTACTCCCACGATGTCTTCCTCGAGCTCCAGCGCTCTTCGGGACGAGTGGACGACAGACCACAAGGAGATGGCATCCATTGCTGCCGACTGGCTGGCCGGCTGGTAGCCGGAGGACGACGACGTCCCAATGGAGAACATGGTAGCCGATGATCCGGCGCCAACCCCCTCCTCCGCGCCATCCTCGCCGGTGCATTGCACCATGACCATCGGCGAGGCCCGTGCCTATTACATGGACATGATGAGGCAGAAGCGATAGGAGCGGTTCCGGGAGGCGTAGGCCGACGCCGCCTACAACCACCGTCTCCTCCAGGAGCACCTGCAGGCGGACGAGCAGATCGCCGCAGAGCGGGCGGAGCAGGAGGCGCTGCTCGACTCGTACCGCTTCGCCCACGAGGGCCGCCTCGAGCGCTGGCGGTACCGCATGCGGGTGCTGGAGGTTGTGGCCGCCTACAAAGAGGGCGATGAAGTGGGCGAGGTGCTATTTGGCGAGACCAAAGACGAGGCAGAGGACAATGCCGGCTCCGACGAGTCCCCACTCTACTGGATTCGAAAAGGCCACAGCCGCTGGAGAAGAAGCTCAGTCCGCTGGAGAAGAAGCTTTTGTTCGGCTCAGCCGGACACGGGTGCTATGGTTAATTAATTATACCTCTAGCGCACCCATTTTTAGTTGAAGAATGTATGAAATGTAATGAAATCCGGCATGTTTATATGAAATCCGGTAGTGTATGAATGAATTTAGTTCGATTTGTTTGAATTTTTGTATCACTGGCATTGGATCAACATGCAAAACAATATGTGGTCGCATTATTCCCAGGGTGATCACCTCGTTTGCAGCAGTTTCACATGTACTCCCTTCGGTCCTTTTTAGTCTGCATATAAGTTTTGTTTGAAGTCAAAGTATCTCTACTTTGACCAATCTTATAGAAAAAATATCAACATTCACAATGTAAAATCAACTGACTTGAAAGAAATCTAATATGTGAAGTAAAACGGAACAAAGGGAGTACAAAATTTAGCGTTCCTGTACATTGCAATCAACACACAGGCCTGGCAATTCATAGGGAACATTCAAAACAATCCATGATTATGCATCTCAGCGATCCACATGTCAGAGCCAATATTTACTTCACAACTAAATAATAAAGAAAAATCGATCGATGCTGCCAACAGCAAAGGGCGTCCCATTCAAAAATATCAGACGCATGTCTTCTTGCTAACATCAATGAGCAAAATTTGACAAGGTTGTCCCATTGCAAAATGTCAAATGCGTGTTGTTTTGCGTACATCAATGAGCAAACTTTGACAAGGTTTTCCGATTCCAAAATATCAAATTCCTACGATTGTGGAATGGGCAGGGTTTGCCATCAGTTCGAACATTGACATGGCACCTCGTGCTAAATAAACCAGCTGTTCTTTTTGTGCAGTTCCACCAAAATCAACCAAATTCGTGCGTAGCTTGTCTGATTTTTCCTTTAGATGTTGCAATGCCTTGAACATATCGGCGCCTCCTTTCTTGTGGTGGAATGAATGATTCGAGAATATTCGATGTATTCGTGAACATTTTGTGCAGTTCGCATTGAAATCAAGCTGAGCAGCCCTGCTTGCATAAATACAAGAAAACTTTACTATGAAGTGACAGTTTAAACCGTCAACCTACATGATCCATGCAGATCACACATTTAAAAAAATGGAACTCACTGGAAGGAATCGTAAAGAAGCATTGTACTGGCTATCACAACAACAAAGATGGAGATCCGTGAGTCCTTCTGAGCTGAAGTTAGTTTGTTATTGTGGGCAATAATGTAACCATCCTTCAACTGCTCCCTTCTTAAGAAGAGAGGCTTGGCTTCTTTATCCTGGCATAATCAGAACTAGGCACTTCATGTACTCCATATTCTTCTTCAGAGAAGGATGATCCTGTTGTGCAAAGACAAGAGGACAACTAAATGCTAGCATCCCTGTTTGCTCGAAAAAAAGGAAATGAAATATTTAAAATAACACAGATGATGCACTTCTCAAGGACAATACTACTTTCTCATGACAGTATCTAAACAGTAGTACAACACCAATAGAGACGACAAAGCTCAATCATATGGATGAAATCTGTGGGCGACTACCAACCTTTGTCAGGAGGCTTATTGTGTAGAGCATACAGATCAAGCACTTCTTCGGAACCATCTGTTGTTATCTGATGTGGTTGCCATGCTTACTATATACTCCTTGATTAGTTTAATGTTTCCGACATCTTCTTGTGCAGTTCCACTAAAATATATGGTATATTCAAAGAAGATCCCTGTTTGCACAAGTAGAGATAATTACATGTTACATTAAGAGTGGCATCAAACCAGTGGCAAAACAATTGCTCGTTCCAGCCATAGACATAAATTAAGATGCAAAACTATATGATTACTTGTGTCATCACAGTTCTAGTGCTTCATTACAGCACCGGGAGTTGATTTTTGTTTTTCTTCCGCTTGTTCTTTGCCTTCATCACTTGGTTTAATAACAGACAAGCTTCGCCTTCAATGTAAGATTTGGCATGTCAATTAGGGAGCACAAGTATAGCACTAAACAACGACGTTAATTTTCAGATGAAAGTGGCAAAATACATGTCCACAGTTGTGAAATATCCTTATCTTACCTCAATGGGATATTACGGTGCACATACAGATTGGAAGTCTTGTCTCCGTTTGTGCAGTTCCCTAAAATCAAGCAACATTAGCGTACAAGTAGCACAACATATGAAAGCACACTGCACAATCATGTGAAAGAAGGCTAGTACTGACCTCTCATGACGCGGAATTCAAACAACTCACAAGAAGAAGATCTGAACCAAATTTGCTAACATGGACAGGAAGTAAGATCTCCTCTTGTGCAGTTCCACTAAGATCAAGCAATCATGCAACGTTGTCGGTGTGACATTTTGGTTGAACTGCACAAAACACTCTTAAAACATAAGTGTTTTGTGCAGTGCAACAAAAGGTCACAATAGCAACAAGGTGAAGTAGATAACCCTTTTTAAACAGAGGTGCAAAGTAAACAACTAGTGGTCAATAATGGTGGGTGACATAGAAGCCAACAAAAAGAGGCATAACTTATATAAATGGGAAAGAAAGCAATACAGTAGCATTTCTCAAACGGTGGCATTGATTAATATTAACAGAGAGATTATATTAACAATAAATTCGTTAAACATGTAATTTGCTTTTAACTGTGGCATTGCATCAATTTTCAAGCGGCATTATTAGAGGGTGTTTGTTTACAGGGACATTTTTGTGTAGGGACTAAAAAAAGTCTGTTTCAGTCCCATCTAAACCAAACAGGAGGGACTTTTAGGGAGTAAAGAAAGAAGACCCCGAGGGAGAGTCTTTTGGGGACTTTTTCCAACAGCCCCCAGCCCCGCATCGCAACTTGTCTCTATTAGTTCATTACTAGGGGTAACATGGACTTTTAGCATGTCATTTAATTACCTCTAGTCCATGTTTAGTCCCTGGAACCAAGCAGGTAGGGACTAGGGAGTTTTAACCAAACAGGGCCTTAGATTAACAACATCTAAATAGTTGCACGGGAGAGTGGAGGCACCAGCACCATGTGCATCTACCGATGTATGAAGGGGTGATGCACTGTCTGTTGCAACAAAGAACAAAAACAACCAAGGAGCATATTTGTGTTGGTCCCGGTTTTGTTATCTTTTGACACCTTTCCCTATGTGAGCACAGCAAATCTAGTCCCGCTCAAACTCTACAGCCTTGTCCCCCAAAACAAAAGATTTGTTACAGATGTGCATATTGCGTTTGTCATTTTTTCCCCATTTCGACCAACGTAGGTGCTAGATAGCCAATCTGTCCTAGTACTTTCCCCCTTCCTTTCCTCTTTGAACCACGTCCTAGATTCATGCTATACAACTTTCCCACTACTTTCATGTTTGATCCAACACCTAGATTCGAGTGCAGAAGCGCAAAAAGCCCACATGCAGCTAGAGCAATGCATGTGGAATAAATAAATTATACCTTAAGGTTCTTGGGGTGTGGTTCGGTGGGCGACCGGAGGTCGTTCGGCCCACACTATGTACAGCGGCGAGGAAGAAGGGGTCAGAAGCACTCCCGCACCGCCGCTGGGTGAAAGAGAACATCTGCGCCGGTAGTGGATTCCCTCCCTCACCGACGGCGACAACATTAAGCCTCCTTCCCTTCCCGGTGGACGGATCCAGCTAGCTCTTTGACCAGCAGTGAGGGGAGAGGGAGAGGCCAACGAAGTCTTGTTTAGATCTGGAGAGGGTGAGAGAGAGTGAAGGGAGCAACTACAAGTGCTGAGGCTCCATCGTGTATATATATATACTGGAGAGAGTGTGTGAAGAGTGCAAACCCTAGAAAACAAGGGTCGAGGCTGCAGCGTATACGTGATGAGGTGATTATATGGTCACTACGAGATCGTATAGCTCCGTATCCATCCATTTTGACTAGTCAAAGAATCCTCCTAGCACCGCCCTAGATCACTTTCTCTCTCTGTCATGCGGGTCCTACCTTCCATTGGGTGGAAGAAAGAAGTGGAACAAAAACAAAATTATGCTCAAGTGTAGTTATCAAACCTGAGACCTCAAATTTGATGAGCGAACAGGCTAACCAGCTACACCACCTCCACATTATGTTTAACGAGAGGAAAATAACCTTTAATACATTCCTGCATTCGTGTGACAAGTGTGCCGTGTTTTTTTTTGCGTGCGAGTCATTGGGATTTAAATCATAATCGTGTCATGTGGCTTTGGTGGTCAGGTCTATGGGATTTAAAGCAGTGTTAGTAGTACATAAATAGTGCAGCCATAGTCACCTTACTTTTATCCACGTAGTACGTTGGGTCCCACCAGTCAGAGGGTGAAACAAACAAATTAATAAGAAAAAATAAAAGCGCCAGGAGTGTATCTTACCTCACACATCTTGCTACTGCTCGTGAACACTATCCAATTGATCCCTCTGTTTGCTCACATACTATTTTAAGTGAATCCGTATTATAACATGCACACAATTTTGGGCACTTGTATTCGACCTAAGTCAGTGTGCCACCGTATCTCGCACTACTCCCTCCGTCTAGGTGTAATAAGTCACGTTAGAAGGTGCAGCGGGACCAAGGTACAAGCAGATTTTTTTTCGAAACAAGGTGCTAGCAGATTGGAGGAGAAGGAGTAACTTGACAGGTCCTTCCTCCAATCAAAGCCCTGACTTTTATCTCTAAACGCAACAATTAATCACAACAACTAAGGGATGCCGTTTTAGCTACCATGCAGGGCCACGTATTAACTCGCATGCATCAACGCGTAGTTGCGCTCCATGCAATGGGTTTCTGGGGGAGATAACAAGGCAGAGTAAGGAGAGTTTGGTTACATTGCTAGGCTAGTCATAGTGGTGAGTAACTTGGACTAGTAACATGCATATGTTACTAGTCTATGTTACTACTTTCATAGTAGGTAGTAACATACGTATGGTAACATGCAAGTCTTCATTAATTGAGATATAGACTCATTTTACCTCTGTGTGTGTGTGTGTGTGTGTGTGTGTGTGTTTAACAACATGTGTGTGTTAGAGAGAGCGACACATCTACCTAGTCCTACAGAGAGATGGTGTGTAGTGTATGATTTAGCCGTGAGAGTCGGTGCGTCCTCTCATTTCCGGGCGTCCGGTCGGGACAGGCGGGACAGCTACCAGGCCCGCTCCTGACCAGCCTAGCCCACCCAAAGCCCCTCCATCACTCGCGCGTGTATCCCGGCCGAAACGGTAAACGCCGCTCCAAAGAATCGGTGCCGCATTCATGCCCGGGCAGAGCGGACGCGACCTCTCACTAGCGCCTGCGTTGAACGGAGAAGCGGATTCAAGAGTGATGGTTGCTTCGTCCGTCCAACTTACTGCTGGGTCTATGTGATTTGACGGCTCATTGGTCATTATTACTGAGGTAGTAGGACTGCCGGATGTCCCATGCTTTTGGCGGAAGGAGGTACGGCTAGATTACAATTTTCTCCATTCTCAGCGGAGGAGTGCAAGAGCAGTGAAAACACGCAGGCTCAGTGATTACATGGCCCACCTCACATTATGACCGAATTTTTTGGACACCGTGCGACACCTAACTCTTTACATAGTACTAGTATAGTACGTACTGTAATTTATCAGCGAGATAAATTTGTACAATGCTATGAAGCTTCCAGCTTCTGTTTCATGTATCTTGCATCCAAGGTTGCCCGTTGCAACATTTCATCAAATACAAAGGAGACTAACATGCATGCTATTGCATCTCAATGATTGACAGATCATAGCCAATATGTACTCCCTCGGTTCCAAAATAAGTGTCTCAACTTTATGCAAACTTTAGTACAAAGTTATACTACTACTAAAGTTGACACTTATTTTGGAACAAAGATAGCTAAAGAAAAAACAATCCATGTAGTCCCTAGACCTTGAACCATAAACCCTAACCATGCTTTAATTTGCTGGCAACGTTGGAGCTTCCGAAGAAATGAAGTTTGCAACACTTTGACCATCAGATCATTTTGTGCAGTTTCGCCAAAATCGAGATGAGCATCCCTGTGGCAAAGAAATTGAAGAAGCATGATTAGAATAAGATTACTGGGACTAGTTGATGAGACATAAACTCATCACAAATACAGTACGTAGAAGCCAGTTGAGGTATGTGCGGGGCAAAGAAGTAGAGAAATATCCACATGGAGTGACGTGGGCAGCTGGAGCAGTGGTGCAAGCCGGGTGTAAAGGGAGTTGTACCTGAGGGATATCAGGACGTAGCTCATCCTAGAGGAGGGCGGCGGGAGGAGGCAACTACCCATGTTGCGGCAGAGAGCAATGGATGAAGGCAACCTTATTGGCTTTGTGAGAGAGAACGGCAGGGACCCCTGATCGGGACGTGCCGATAGTGGGTTTTCACCGTCGGCGACGGCGACCGCATCTACACTAAGCATCCACCCCTTCCCCGGCGGACGTGATCCGCCGGGATGTTAGAGATGTGGCAACAGTCATTTTTTGCGACAGAGTGTGAAGACTGAAGAGAGCAACCCCAGCAAGCGACCGTGTAGGCTCGTCCTGCCTATGTATATAGTGGAGCGGTTTCCTTTTTCTCTCCATATGAACCTATTTATATTGCATACGTGCCACTGAAGAAAAAAAAACTTTATTTATAAATGACGCGACACTTAATACTCGTTCTCCTATAAACCTTGCGCTTGGCATCTCCAAAATATTAACCTACCGAATGAATTGTTGCACGTCTATATACATCAGTGTTTGGAGCACCTACTACTCGTTCTCCTTTAAACCTTGTGAGGGGCGAGGGAGAGTGTGTAGTATTATGTCCGTTTCAATATGGACTACATACATTGCAAAATAATGAATCTACACTCTAAAATACGTCTATATACATCAGTGTTTGGAGTATGTACTAGTAGTTCATATTGAAATCTACTAAAGCACGTATATTCCAAACAATATGATAATCACTCTAACCAAGGTACGGATGAAGAGTAAACGGAGGGAGTAGTAAAATTTTCTCCTTGTTCTGCGAGCCACCTCGTGCGTGGACGAGGGAGCGGGCGTAAGTCGTACTAGTAACCAAGCTTCACCTCATCCTGCGAGCCACCATGCCCGTGGGCGGGGGAGACATCATACTAAGCAAGCTTCTCCTTGTTCTACGAGTTGACGGGACACATCAAAAGTACTCCAGTGTATAGATCCTTGTCTCTAAGGTAGGCCCCACATGGTTTGCCTCTTTTTTAACATAACGCGTGAAGTCACAATTTGTTTGTTCACCCGTGGTAGACGATCCTCCATCAAGTGGACAACGAGTACACGTGTCGAATTACCATGTGGGCTGCCTTTTCGTACAGAAATGAGCTCCACTGTGTACCCGCGCGGGTGTGGTTGGGAAAGAGACGGGAGTACGTGCGCCGTGCGTGCACCTCTTCTCTTCGTGCACATCCCGCACCTACGTGGGTGTGTGTGAGAGATACAAACCTAGACAGATGGCGTGTGCGTTCGTGAGTGTTTTTTGTTTTTTTGGGGGGGTGGTGATTTCATGAATGTATTTGTGGGAATATGTGTCGATGACATCTCAAACAGAATTTTGCATGCAATGTGTGTGAAAATAGAGGCATATCCATATCATATAGAGAGTGCCAGAGGGGGCGATCCATGAGAAGAGAGGGAGGGGTCATAGATATCGATAGAGTCGAAGAGAGGATCAAGTGGGTGGGTGCGAGACGGATGAAGAGAGCCATCAAAATTGTGTGTGTGCAAGTCAAAGATATAGGGCGACTGACCTACCAGAACGTCAGGGGGCACAGGGCAAGTTTGTGTGTGGCAGGGAGACATGACTAGAGCACTCGATGTATCAGTGTGTGTGGGGGGGGGGAGGGGGAGGCAGAGGCCTAACTAAAGAGGTAGAATGACTCGTATATGTGTTGAGAAGGAGAGACCTAGCTATGTCTTGAGCAGATGGGTCGACATCCATACATAACTGAAGGACAGGAAATAGGTTGGGATAGAGAGAGAGAGAGAGAGAGAGAGAGAGAGGAGAGAGAGGGAGGGAGAGGGGTAGAGTGCTGGACGGGTGATGGAGTGGCTTCTCGAAGATGGTGGGAGAGGCCTCTAGACAAACTGAGGGTAGAGCTGCAATATTATCAATAAGAGTGGGGATGTGTTTCTGTGTGTGCCTGTGTGTGATAGATCTGTCGGGACACATGCATGGATGATGAAGGGGAACCATCACTACAGGAATCAGCTACTTTGCCGTCTGCCACGGCAGACGGCAAAGGGATGAACGGCGGACGGCAAAGGTCTTTGCCGTCTGCCGCGGACGGCAAAAGGCCACGGCAAAGTAAGGTCCGGCAAAGAGCTACTTTGCCGTCTGCTTCGGGCGGCTGACGGCAAAGGGGCATTTGCCATCAGCAGCGGATGACAAAGAATGCAGACGGCAATAAATGCGCTGTTACTCCATTGGGTGGTTAACGGCAGGCCTTTGTCGTCCGCCGCTGACGACAAATTTTGGCAGGCCTTTGCCATCCGCCGAATGATGTCAGATGGACATCACTACTCGTTGCTGTCATCCACTGTAGGCAAACTGACCAAATTGGTCAGCCTCCCAGGAAGCACAGTTGCCTGCGACGTGGCCTCTTTGCCGTCCGCTGCTGATGGCAAAGAGCCCTTTGCCGTCGGTGGCAGACGGCAAAGAGCCTGCATATTGGCTCTTTTTTTTGTTTTTTTATCCAACAATTTTCACAGCAAAAATATATGACATATATAGATATATTTCACAGGGCTATTTAACAGCAATCATATCACATATCCAGCACATAAGTTTAATCCATTCATACATAAGCAAGTTCCATCAAGTTCCATCCATACACATTGTTCCATCCATATACATATTACAATACAAAGTTTCAGAAAGATAGCAAGTTCCATCATAGCAAGCTAGATACAATGCAAAGTTTCATCAAAGAAAAAGCAAGCGCTCCATCATAGCAAGCTAGCTTCCATGAAGTGAATGAAATCAGCAAAATGGCAAATAAGAAAGTTAGAAATAGGTGACTAGAAGAAGAAGACTAGAACAAGAAGTATATGTCACTTATGAGCTAACTTAGGTAAAATGGATCATATATGAGCTAACTAAGTTGAAATGGGTCGTTTATGAGCTAACTTAGTTGAAATGGATCATTTATGAGCTAACTTAGTTGAAATGGGTCGTTTATGAGGTAACTAAGGTGAAGGGCATCGTTTTTTGAGCTAACTAAGGTGAAATGGATCGTTTTTTAGCTAACTTAGGTGAAATGGATCATTTATGAGCTAACTTAGGTGAAATGGATCATTTATGAGCTAACTTAGTTGAAATGGGTCGTTTATGAACTAACTAAGGTGAAATGGATCATTTTTTTAGCTAACTAAGGTGAAATGGATCGTTATTGAGCTAACTTAGGTGAAATGGATCATTTATGAGCTAACTTAGTTGAAATGGGTCGTTTATGAGCTAACTAAGGTGAAACGAATCGTTTTTGAGCTAACTACGGTGAAATAGATCGTTTTTGAGCTAACTTAGGTGAAATGGATCATTTAAGAGCTAATTTAGGTGAAATGCATCGTTTAGGAGCTACTCTAGGTAAACTGGGTCATTTTAGAGCTAACTTGGATAAACTGGATCATTTATAAGCTAACCAAGGTAAGATGGGTCATTTTGGAGCTAACCTAGGTGAAATGGGTCATTTTGGAGCTAACCTAGGTGAAATGGGTCATTTTAAAGCTAACGTAGGTAAAATGGATCATTTAGGAGCTAATCTAGGCAAAATGGGTCATTTTAGAGCTAACTTGGATAAACTGGATCATTTATAAGCTAACTGAGGCAAAATGGGTCATTTCAGAGCTAACTTAGGTAAAATGGATCGTTTATGAGCGAACTAAGCTAATTATGCAATTTTTGACATAAGTAAGCTAAGTACAGATCGTTTTAGAGCTAACTTAGGTAAAATGGATGGTTTATGAGGTCAGTAAGCTTATTAAGTCATTTTGGAGGAAAAGAAGCTAACTCTAGGTCATTATGGTAAGCATATTGGAGGAAATAAAGCTAAGTCTAGGTCTTTATGCATTTGTTAAGAAAAACACTAGAGAAACTTACCGTGATCAGGGAGGTGTAGGAGCGGGCTAGCTCGTGCCGGTAGCTGGAGAAGGATCGTGCGATGCGTGTCTGAAGTTAAGCTGCACCAAAGATCAATTCCAATGTCACGTTAGCATTATGACACTCAAATGTTAAGACTAGCAAGTAATGTCCGTTCAAATTAAACTCACCGTGCTCTAGGAGCAATCACTGGCATCGGTGGAGCGGTCTGACCGGACTTCTCGCACACAGACTGCACATTTGGTTTTGACAACATAGTCATACTAGTTAGTAATGAGACTCAAATGTTAAGACTAGCAAGTAATCTGCAGAAGAAACTTACCACAAGGAGCTCGTACATGGCCCTTGCCTGCATGTCATTCCGTGCCCTCTCCTCCTCCAACATCTTTGTCGTCCTCTCCTCCAACTCCCGCTGCCTCTCCGCCGCCTCTGCCAGAAGTTTCTCCGTTCTATCTCTCTCACTCTGTATAGCAGCCTGCAACACCACTCACATGACCATTTTGTAATCATTGATGGAAGCGCACACAATGTAATGGAGAAAGATAGCTGAGTACGTGTAACTAACCTTGAAGGCGAGTTGGACTAGCCGTTCACGAGGCCTTATCTCAGGAGCGGAGCTCGACTGGCGCGCCTTGATCTCCGGGAGAGTGCTAGGACAACGGATAAGTCCATCTCCCATGGCTATGGATCCATGGGACCTCCCGCCACCAGATATCATCAGCATCTCTGTATCAATGGGACCCTGGCTCGGGTTAAAGTCCTCCCCTTTCCTCGCCTTCCCCTGATCTCTATATTGCACGAGCTTGTCGTGGGAGGAGATGTTGGTGAAGTTCTTTGGATCATCTAGGTCAGACGCAGAGAATGCCTTGACTTTCTTGTAAGGGCCAGTGTGGGCCATGGCATACAGGTCGTACACCTCTGGCACCTTATCTGCCTTATTGTAGCGTGCCTGAACGAGAGAAACAAAGTAAATTAGTAATTAAAGGGCTAAAGCTAGCATGATGAATGAATTGCATGAATCATGAAGCAAACCACATACCCAGTTCCGCCCGTACTGAAATAAGTTGGAGCTGCCTTGATGGTGTGGCACACCTTCTATTTGGGCACGTTTGCCCTTGGCCTCGTTGTGGGTGGCCCGCCATTCTTTTGAGCACCACACATTGACTAAGACCTCCCAACAATCCATCCGATCCGCACACCATCTCGGAGGGGCCTAAGTTAGAAAATAGAAACTTGAGCACTACGGCTATGAATTACTAAATGAAGGAAGTAAGTACAAGACCTTAAAAATTACCTTCATGTACTGCTCCTTACTCAAGAACTTATCGCGACACGCCTGCTTGGGCTTCTTGATACCACGCCGGCGTAGTAGTCTCGAACAGCCTGCACCCGAACCTCATGTCGTAAGTTCTGCAGTAGGCGCTTGCACTCCTTGTCGATAACATCTGCCGCCTCCTCATCGTATCCCTCCTCACACCTGTAGAATGTCTGTAATCAAATGAGACAATATTGATTAGTACAATTAATAACTAGCTAGTTGAAGATTTTTAATTGTGTAAAGGAGAAATTACCCAGAACTTTCTGATCACCAGGTCTGCCCTCGTCTTGCACAAGACACCGTCGATAATCTCCCAACTCAATCCAACCTCTGGGAGCCGACCCTCACCAGGCAACGTGACAAACCCCAGGAAGTTTTGCCGAATCAGAACTCCAAGGACGGTGTTGGGCCGGCGGACACTTTCATGGTGGTCCCAACCCCTACAGCATGACAAGGCCAACGCATTAGTTATTTGAAGAAACGTGAATGTAGAAGGTACAAAAAGATTAAATGCACTTACCTCTCCCATCAGGGAAAATCAACCACCTTTGCTCGCGGGTCGCCAGCACGGACGGGAGCCGTGTACAACCACGCTGGTAGACGTTGCCCCCCTCCTCCTCAATATCAGTCGGCTCCTCGCCATCATCAGCATGGCCACTCGGCCCCTCAGGCTGATCCGACCAGGTACCCCATCCGGACGTGTGCTCCTCCGGGGTCTCGTGGGCCGAACTCTCATGGGCCGAAGGCCCGTCGACCCGAGGCTCGTGGGCCGAAGACTTGTGGACCGGAGGCTCGTGGACCGGAGTCGGTTTAGCCTCCTCCTTGGACGAGTCCATCCTAACAGTCACGTGCTCAGGTGAAACAGCTGGGGGGTGGCGGCGAGGAAGGCGCCGTAGTAGTCACCCTACCTCCTCTCCCGCGACCATGTGCTCCACCTCCTCTCTTCTTATTACCTCGTCCCTTGCTGGGCACCGCGGTCGACGAAGAAGGGCCCGACGGTGTCGCCATACTGTCCAGCAACGCTCGGCGGAGAGGTGCGTGTGGAATCGAAGACCTCGCGCCACACGCCGACAAAGAAGGGGCCTCGGCACGCTCTCGACCAGCGCCCACCATCTTTCAACACCTGCCATGACAAATAATAAACGAAATTAGTACAACATAAAAAAGTACCGACATGAATAATAATATGTACATCACTTAAGTGTATCATCATCAAGTACAACATAAAAAATTGAATACGGGGGGTCGGCGGGTCGTGTCGAGGTCGGGGTGTCGGGGTCAGGGGGTCGGTTGTCGGGGTGTGGTGTCGGGGTGTGGGTGTCGGGGTGTGGTGTCGGGGTTGGGGGTCAGGGGGTCAGGGGGTCGGGTGTCGGGGTGAAGGGGGGTCGGGGTCGGGTGTCGAGGTGTCATGTCGGGGTCGGGGTGTGGTGTCAGGGTGTCAGGGGTCGGAGTGTCGGGGTGGCGTGTCGGGGTCGGGGTGTCGGGGGTCGGGGTGCCGTGTCGGGGTCGGGGTGCTGTTTTGGGGTCGGGGTGTCGAGGGTCGGGGTGTTAGGGTGTCGGGGTTGGGGTGCTGTTTCGGGGTCGGGGTGTCGGCGGGGTGTCGGGGTCGGGGTGTGGTGTCAGGGTGTCGGGGGGCGGCGGTCGGGGTCGGGGTATCGGGCCGGGGTGTCGGGGTGGCGTGTCGGGGTCGGGGTCGGGGTGCCGTGTCGGGGTCGGGGTGCTGTTTTGGGGTCAGGGTTTCGGGGGTCGGGGTGTCGGGGTGGCGTGTCGGGGTCGGGGTGTGGGTCGGGGTCGGGGCACGTGACAGCCTTTTCTTATTCTCTTCTCCTCCTCCTCCTCCTCCTCTTCCTCCCTCCTCCACCTCCTCCTCCTCTTTCTTCTTCTTCTTCTTCTTCTTCTTCTTCTTCTTCTTCTTCTTCTTCTTCTTCTTCTTCTTCTTCTTCTTCTTCTTCTTCTTCTTCTTTCTTCTTCTTCTTCTTCTTCTTCTTCTTCTTCTTCTTCTTCTTCTTCTTCTTCTTCTTCTTCTTCTTCTTCTTCTTCTTCTTCTTCTTCTTCTTCTTCTTCTTCTTCTTCTTCTTCTTCTTCTTCTTCTTCTTCTTCTTCTTCTTCTTCTTCTTCTTCTTCTTCTTCTTCTTCTTCTTCTTCTTCTTCTTCTTCTTCTTCTTCTTCTTCTTCTTCTTCTTCTTCTTCTTCTTCTTCTTCTTCTTCTTCTTCTTCTTCTTCTTCTTCTTCTTCTTCTTCTTCTTCTTCTTCTTCTTCTTCTTCTTCTTCTTCTTCTTCTTCTTCTTCTTCTCTTCTTCTTCTTCTTCTTCTTCTTCTTCTTCTTCTTCTTCTTCTTCTTCTTCTTCTTCTTCTTCTTCTTCTTCTTCTTCTTCTTCTTCTTCTTCTTCTTCTTCTTCTTCTTCTTCTTCTTCTTCTTCTTCTTCTTCTTCTTCTTCTTCTTCTTCTTCTTCTTCTTCTTCTTCTTCTTCTTCTTCTTCTTCTTCTTCTTCTTCTTCTTCTTCTTCTTCTTCTTCTTCTTCTTCTTTCTTCTTCTTCTTCTTCTTCTTCTTCTTCTTCTTCTTCTTCTTCTTCTTCTTCTTCTTCTTCTTCTTCTTCTTCTTCTTCTTCTTCTTCTTCTTCTTCTTCTTTTCCCTCTTCTATATTGTTCTGTTTTTCAACTTTCTTCTTATTCTTCTTCCTTTTTTTCCTTTTTCCTCTTCTTCTACTTCTTCTTTTTTTCAACTTTCTTCTTCTTCTAATTATCTAAACCTAAATCTAGCACTAACCTAAACCAACCACTAACCTAAACCTATCAATAACCTAATTAAACCTAAACAGCAAAGAAACAGTAGAAAAAAACTAAAAAAATGCTCACCTTGGCTCCTCTCGATGGAGGATGGAGGATGGTCGCAGGGTGGTGGTGGACGGCCACGGTTAGGGCAGCGTCGGCAGGCCTGGCTCTGGGGGGGCGTGAGGCGGACGCAGGGGGTCCGCTGCGAGCCTGCCTCCGGGGGCGGCGCGGGCGCAGGAGCCGACGGCGAGCCTGGCTCCGGGGGCGGCGTAGGGGCCGACGGGCAGGTGGGGGCGGTGGGGCACTGGGGGCGCCGTTCGGGCGACGGGGCACCGGGGCGGGGCGACGTTCGGGCGACGGGGCGCTGGGGCGGTGGCGTGTGGTGGGGGCGACGAGGCGAGGGTTCGATCTTGCGGTGTCCTTTCCCAGTGATAGAAGGGGCAGCAAGGCACGTATTATATCGTTGCCATCAAGGATAACAAGATGTTTTTTAATCATATTGCATGAAACTATCCCTCTACATCATGTCATCTTGCTTAAGGCATTACTCTGTTTTTAACTTAATACCCTAGATGCATGCTGGATAGCGGTCGATGAGTGGAGTAATAGTAGTAGATGCAGGCAGGAGTCGGTCTACTTGTCTCGGACGTGATGCCTATATACATGATCATACCTAAATATTCTCATAAGTATGCTCAATTCTGTCAATTGCTCAATAGTAATTTGTTCACCCACCGTAGAATACTTATGCTCTTGAGAGAAGCCACTAGTGAAACCTATGGCCCCCGGGTCTATTCTCATCATATCAATCTCCATCACTTTAATCTTGCTTTGCTTTTTTACTTTGCCTTTTACTTTTTACTTTGCATCTCTATACCAAAAATACCAAAAATATTATCTATCATCTCTATCAGATCTCACTCTCGTAAGTGACCATGAAGGGATTGACAACCCCTAATCGCGTTGGTTGCGAGTAGCTATCGCTTTGTGCAGGTACGAGGGACTTGCGTGTGGCCTCCTACTGGATTGATTCCTTGGTTCTCAAAAACTGAGGGAAATACTTACGCTACTTTACTGCATCATCATCTCCTCTTCGGGGAAAACCAACGCAGTGCTCAAGAGGTAGCAAGAAGAATTTTTGGCGCCGTTGCCGGGGAGTCTACGCAAAAAGTCAACATACAAGGTACCCATCACAATCCCTATCTCTCGCATTACATTAGTTGCCATTTGCCTCTCGTTTTCCTCTCCCCCACTTCACCCTTGCCGTTTTATTCCCCCTCTCTTTCCCAATCCCCTTCTCCTTCTCTTTTCCCATTTGCCTTTTCTCGCTTGCCTTTTGTTTGCTCGTGTGTTGGATTGCTTGTTTGTCGCGATGGCTCAAGATACTACCAAATTGTGTGACTTCACCAATACCAATAATAATGATTTCCTTAGCACTCCGATTGCTCCTCTTGCCAATACTGAATCTTGTGAAATCAATACTGCTTTGTTGAATCTTGCTATGAAAGATCAATTCGCCGGCCTTCCTAGTAAAGATGCCGCTACTCATCTTAATAGCTTCGTTGATTTATGTGATATGCAAAAGAAGAAAGACGTTGATAATGATGTTGTTAAATTGAAGCTATTTCCTTTTTCGCTTAGAGATCGTGCTAAAGCTCGGTTTTCGTCTTTGCCTAAAAATAGTATCGATTCTTGGAACAAGTGCAAAGATGCTTTTATCTCAAAGTATTTTCCTCCCGCTAAGATCATCTCTCTTAGAAATGACATTATGAATTTTAAGCAACTTGATCATGGACATGTTGCAAAAGCTTGGGAGAGAATGAAATTAATGATACGTAATTGTCCTACTCATGGTTTGAACTTGTGGATGATTATACAAAAAATTTATGCAGGATTGAATTTTGCTTCTAGAAATCTTTTAGATTCGGCCGCAGGAGGCACTTTTATGGAAATCACTTTAGGAGATGCAACTAAACTCCTAGATACTTTTATGGTTAATTATTCTCAATGGCATACTGAAATATCTACTAATAAAAAAGTGCATGCGATAGAAGATATCAATGTTTTGAGTGGAAAGATGGATGAACTTTTGAAATTATTTGCTACTAAGATTGTTTCTTCTAATCCTAATGATATGCCTTTGTCTACTTTGATTGAGAATAATAATGAATCTATGGATGTGAATTTTGTTGGTAGGACAAATTTTGGTAACAATGCGTATAGAGGGAATTTTAATCCTAGGCCTTATCCTAGTAATCCTTCTAATAATTATGGAAATTCCTAGAACAACTCTTATGGAAATTTTAATAAAATGCCCTCCGAATTTGAGAGTAGTGTTAAAGAGTTTATGAATTCACAAAAGAATTTTGATGCTTTGCTTGAAGAGAAATTGCTTAAAGTTGATGATTTGGCTAGGAACGTTGATAGAATTTATCTTGAAATTGATTCTTTAAAGCTTAGATCTATTCCTCCTAAGCATGATATCAATGAGTCTCTCAAAGCCTTGAGAAATTCCATTGATGAGTGCAAAGAAAGAACCGCTAGGATGCGTGCTTCCAAAGATGCCTTTATTAAAGCGTGTTCTTCCAAAGATGAAGATCTAAAAGTTATTGATGTGTCCCCTATTTAATCTTTGTTTTGCAATATTAATCTTGATGAAACTGAATATGATCTTCCTTTACCTAGAAGGCGTTCCAAAAATTCGGAGTATTTAGATCTTTATGATGAAATTGATGAAAGTGGGATTGAAAGAAATAAAACCCTAGATATTGCTAAACCCACTATATTGGATTTCAAGGAATTTAATTATGAAATTTGCTCTTTACTTGATTGTATTTCCTTATTGCAATCCATGATAAATTCTCCTCATGCTTATAGTCAAAAGAAAGCCTTTACCGAACATATTGTTGATACCTTGATGCAATCTTATGAAGAGAAACTTGAGTTGAAAGTTACTATCCCGAGAAAACTCTATGATGAATAGGAACCAACTATTAAAATTAAAATTAAAGATCATGAGTTTTATGCTTTGTGTGATTTGGGTGCTAGTGTTTCCACTATCCCCAAAACCTTGTGTGATTTGCTAGATTTCCGTGACTTTGATGATTGCTCTCTAAACTTTCATCTTGCGGACTCCACTATTAAGAAACCTATGGGAAGAATTAATGATGTTCTTATTGTTGCAAATAGGAATTATGTGCCCGTAGATTTTATTGTTCTTCATATATATTGCAATCCTTCTTGCCCTATTATTCTTGGTAGACCTTTCCTTCAAACGGTTGGTGCGATTATTGATATGAAGGAAGGAAATATTAGATTTCAATTTCCATTAAAAAAGGGCATGGAACACTTTCCTAGAAATAAAATAAGATCGCCATATGAAACTATTATGAGAGCCACCTATGGATTGCCTACCAAAGATGACAATACCTAAATCTATCCTCGCTTTTATGCCTAGCTAGGGGCGTTAAACGATAGCTGTTGGGAGGAAACCCAATTTTATTTTAAGTTTTTTGTTTTTGCTTCTGTTTGGGAATAAATAATCCATCTACCTTATGTTTAGGTGTGGTTTTGTGTTTTAATTAGTGTTTGTGCTAAGTTAGACCTATAGGATCTTCTTGGATGATAGTTATTTGATCTTGCTGTAATTTCCAGAATATTTCTGTTCACGAAAACAATTGTTAAAAATCACCAGAACGTGATAATATACTGATTCCAATTGCTGCTGATCAATAAACAAATTGTATAGGTCTTCCTAGTTTGGTAGATTTTTTGGAGTTCCAGAAGTTTGCGTTAGTTACAGATTACTACAGACTGTTCTATTTTTGACAGATTCTGTTTTTCGTGTGTTGTTTGCTTATTTTGATGAATCTATGGCTAGTAAACTAGTTTATAATCCATAGAGAAGTTGGAATACAGTAGGTTTAACACCAGTATAAATAAATAATGAGTTCATTACAGTACCTTGAAGTGGTCTTTTGTTTTCTTTCTCTAACGGAGCTCACGAGATTTCTATTGAGTTTTGTGTTGTGAAGTTTTCAAGTTTTAGGTGAGATCTTTTGATGGATTATGGAAAAAGGAGTGGCAAGAGCCTAAGCTTGGGGATGACCATGTCACCCCCAAGATAATCCAAGGACACCAAAAAGTAAAAGCTTGGGGATGCCCCGGAAGGCATCCCCTCTTTCGTCTACTTCCATCGGTAATTTTACTTGGAGCTATATTTTTATTCACCACATGATATGTGTTTTGCTTGGAGTGTCTTGTATTATTTGTGTCTTTGTTTGCTAGTGTGCCACAATCATCCTTGATGTACACACCTTTTGAGAGAGCCATATATGAATTAAAATTTGATAGAATACTCTATGTGCTTCACTTATATCTTTTGAGCTTTGTAGTTTTGCTCTATGTGCTTCACTTATATCTTTTAGAGCACGGTGGTGCATTTGTTTTAAAGAAACTATTGATCTCTCATGCTTCACTTAGATCATTTTGAGAGTCTTAATAGCATGGTAAATTTCTTAATAATAATATGCTTGGTATTCAAGATATGTGAAACTTTCTTTTGAGTGCATTGAATACTAAGAAAAGATTGAAGCATGATAATTGTTTTGAGATATGAAGATGGTGATATTAGAGTCATGCTAGTTGAGTAGTTGTGAATTTAAAGTATACTTGCGTTAAAGTTTGTGATTCCCGTAGCATGCACGTATGGTGAACAGTTATGTGATGAAGTCGGAGCATGATTTATTTATTGATTGTCTTCCTTATGAGTGGCGGTCGGGGACGAGCGATGGTCTTTTCCTACCAATCTATCCCCATAGGAGCATGCGCGTAATACTTAGCTTTGATAACTTCTAAATTTTTTCAACAAGTATATGAGTTCATTAGGACTAATGTTGAGTCCATGGATTATATGTACTATTTCCCATCCTTCCACCATTGCTAGCCTCTCTAATACCGTGCACTTTTCGCCGGTATCATGCACCCACCATATACCTTCCTCAAAACAGCCACCATACCTACCTATCATGGCATTTCCATAGCCATTCCGAGATATATTGCCATGCAACTTTCCATCGTTCCGTTTATTATGGCACGCTCCATCATTGTCATATTGCTAGCATGATCATGTAGTTGACATCATATTTGTGGCAAAGCCACCATTCATAATTATTTCATACATGTCACTCTTGATGCATTGCATATCCCGGTACACCGCCGGAGGCACTCATATAGAGTCATATTTTGTTCTAAGTATGGAGTTGTAATTTTTGAGTTGTAAGAAAAATGAAAGTGTGATGATCATCATTTTTTAGAGCATTGTCCCAAGTGAGGAAAGGATGATGGAGACTATGATTCCCCCACAAGTCGGGATGAGACTCCGGACGAAAAAAAAGAGGCCTTAAAAAAAGGCCCAAAAAATGAAAGAAAAAGAGAGAAGGGACAATGTTACTATCCTTTTACCACACTTGTGCTTCAAAGTAGCACCATGATCTTCATGATAGAGAGTCTCCTATGATATCACTTTCATATACTAGTGGGAATTTTTCATTATAGAACTTGGCTTGTATATTCCAATGATGGGCTTCCTCAAAATGCCCTAGGTCTTCGTGAGCAAGCGAGTTGGATGCACACCCACTTAGTTTCTTTAGTTGAGCTTCCATATACTTATAGCTCTAGTGCATCCGTTGCATGGCAATCCCTACTCACTCACATTGATATCAATTGATGGGCATCTCCATAGCCCGTTTATACGCCTAGTTGATGTGAGACTATCTTCCCCTTTTTTGTCTTCTCCACAACCACTATTCTATTCCACATATAATGCTATATCCATGGCTCACGCTCATGTATTGCGTGACGATTGAAAAAGTTTTGAAAATGTTAAAGTATGAAACAATTGCTTGGCTTGTCATCGGGGTTGTGCATGATTTAAATACTTTGTGTGGTGAAGATAGAGCATAGCCAGACTATATGATTTTGTAGGGATAACTTTCTTTGGCCATGTTATTTTGAGAAGACATAATTGCTTTGTTAGTATGCTTGAAGTATTTTTATTTTTCTGTCTTGAATTGTTGGTACGACTAATTTTGGTAACAACGCGTATAGAGGGAATTATAATCCTAGGCCTTATCCTAGTAATCCTTCTAATAATTATGGAAATTCCTACAATAACTCTTATGGAAATTTTAATAATATGCCCTCTGAATTTGAGAATAGTGTTAAAGAGTTTATGAATTCACAAAAGAATTTTAGTGCTTTGCTTGAAGAGAAATTGCTTAAAGTTGATGATTTGGTTAAGAACGTTGATAAAATTTCTCTTGAGGTTGATTCTTTAAAGCTTAGATCTATTCCTCCTAAGCATGATATCAACGAGTCTCTCAAAGCCATGAGAATTTCCATTGATGAGTGCAAGGAAAGAACAACTAGGATGCGTGCTACGAAAGATGCCTTTATTAAAGCGTGTTCTTCCAATTCCTATGAAAATCAAGATGAAGATCTAAAAGTTATTGATGTGTCCCCTATTAAATATTTTTTTTGCAATATGAATCTCTATGAAACTGAATATGATCTTCCCTTACCTAGAAGGCGTTCCAAAAATTCGGAGTATTTAGATCTTGATGATGACATTGATAAACGTGGGATTGAAAGAAATAAAACCCTAGATGTTTCTAAACCCACTATATTGGATTTCAAGGAATTTAATTATGAAAGTTGCTCTTTAATTGATTGTATTTCCTTGTTGCAATCCGTGCTAAATTTTCCTCATGTGTATAGTCAAAATAAAGCCTTCACAGAACATATCGTTGATGCCTTGATGCAATCTTATGAAGGAAAACTTGAGTTGAAAGTTTCTATCCCTAGAAAACTTTATGATGACTGGGAACCTACTATTCAAATTAAAATTAAAGATTATGAGTTTTATGGTTTGTGTGATTTGGGTGCTAGTCTCTCCACTATTCCCAAAACTTTGTGTGATTTGCTAGATTTCCGTGATTTTGATGATTGCTCTCTAAACTTGCATCTTGCGGATTCCACTGTTAAGAAATCTATGGGAAGAATTAATGATGTTCTTATTGTTGCAAATAGGAATTATGTGCCCGTAGATTTTATCGTTCTTGATATAGATTGCAATCCTTCTTGCCCTATTATTCTCGGTAGACCTTTTCTTAGAACAGTTGGTGCAATTATTGATATGAAGGAAGGGAATTTTAGATTTAAATTTCCATTAAAAAGGGCATGGAACACTTCCCTAGAAAGAAAATAAAATTGCCATATGAATCTATCATGAGAGCCACTTATGGATTGCCTACCAAAGATGGCAATACCTAGATCTGTCCTTGCTTTAATGCCTAGCTAGGGGCGTTAAACGATAGCGCTTGTTGGGAGGCAACCCAATTTTATTTTTGTTTTTTTGTTTTTGCTTCTGTTTAGGAATAAATAATCCATCTAGCTTCTCTTTATATGTGGTTTTGTGTTTTAATTAGTGTTTGTGCCAAGTTAGACCTATAGGATCTTCTTGGATGATAGTTATTTGATCGTGCTGTAATTTCCAGAATCTTTCTGTTCACGAAAACAATTGTTAAAAATCACCAGAACGTGATAAAATACTGATTCCAATTGCTTCTGATCAATAAACAAATTTTCTAGGTCTTCCTATTTTGATAGATGTTTTGGAGTTCCAGAAGTTTGCGTTAGTTACAGATTACTACAGACTGTTCTGTTTTTGACAGATTCTATTTTTCGTGTGTTGTTTGCTTATTTTGATGAATCTATGGCTAGTAAAAGAGTTTATAATCCATAGAGAAGTTGTAATATAGTAGGTTTAACACCAATATAAATAAATAATGAGTTAATTACAGTACCTTGAAGTGGTCTTTTGTTTTATTTCGCTAACGGAGCTCACGAGATTTCTATTGAGTTTTGTGTTGTGAAGTTTTCAAGTTTTGGGTGAAATCTTTTGATGGATTATGGAATAAGGATTGGCAAGAGTCTAAGATTGGGGATGCCCATGGCACCCCCAAGATAATCCAAGGACACCAAAAAGTAAAAGCTTGGGGATGCCCTGGAAGGGATCCCCTCTTTCGTCTACTTCCATCGATAATTTTACTTGGAGCTATATTTTTATTCACCACATGATATGTGTTTCGCTTGGAGCGTCTTGTATTATTTGTGTCTTTGTTTGTTAGTGTGACACAATAATCCTTGCTGTACACACCTTTTGAGAGAGCCATACATGAATTAGAATTTGATAGAATACTCTATGTGCTTCACTTATATCTTTTGAGCTTTATAGTTTTGCTCTAGTGCTTCACTTATATCTTTTAGAGCGTGGTGGTGGATTTGTTTTATAGAAACTATTGATCTCTCATGCTTCACTTAGATTATTTTGAGAGTCTTAAATAGCATGGTAATTTTCTTAATAATAATAATAATAAGCTTGGTATTCAAGATTTGTAAAACTTTCTGTTGAGTGCGTTGAATACTAAGAAAAGTTTGATACTTGATAATTGTTTTGAGATATGGAGGTGATAATATCAAAGTCATGCTAGTAGAGTAATTGTGAATTTGAGAAGTGCTTGAGCTGAAGTCTGCAAGTCCCGTAGCATGCACGTATGGTAAACATTATGTAACAAATTTGAAACATGAGGTGTTATTTGATTGTCCTCCTTGTGAGTGGCGGTCGGGGACGAGCGATGGTCTTTTCCTACCAATCTATCCCCCTAGGAGCATGCGCGTAATGCTTTGGTTTTTTATGGCTTGTAGATTTTTGCAATAAGTATATGAGTTCTTTATGACTAATGTTGAGTCCATGGAATATACGCACTCTCACCCTTCCATCATTGCTAGCCTCTTCGGTACCGTGCATTGCCCTTTCTCACATTGAGAGTTGGTGCAAACTTCGCCTGTGCATCCAAACCCCGTGATATGATACGCTCTTTCACGCATAAACCTCCTTATATCTTCCTCAAAACAGCCACCATACCTACTTATTATGGCATTTCCATAGCCATTCCGAGATATATTGCCATGCAACTTTCCACCATTCCGTTTATCATGACACATCCATCATTGTCATATTGCTAGCATGATCATGTAGTTGACATAGTATTCGTGGCAAAGCCACTGTTCATAATTCTTTCATACATGTTGCTCTTGATTCATTGCATATCCTGGTACACCGCCGGAGGCATTCATGTAGAGTCATACCTTGTTCTAGTATCGATTTGTAATCATTGAGTTGTAAATAAATAGAAGTGTGATGATCATCATTTTCTAGAGCATTGTCCCAAGTGAGGAATAAAAAAAGAGAAAGGCCATAAAAAAAGAAGGACCAAAAAAAGGGAAAAGAAAAACAAGAAATAAAAGAAAGAATAAAATGAGAGAAAAAGAGAGAAGGGACAATGTTACTATCCTTTGCCACACTTGTGCTTCAAAGTAGCACCATAATCATCATGATAGAGAGTCTCTTGTTTTGTCACTTTCATATACTAGTGGTAATTTTTCATTATAGAACTTGGCTTGTATATTCCAACAATGGGCCTCCTCAAGTGACCTAGGTCTTCGTGAGCAAGCAAGTTGGATGCACACCCACTTAGTTTCTTTTGTTGAGCTTTCATACATTTATAGATCTAGTGCATCCGTTGCATGGCAATCCCTACTCCTTGCATCAACATCAATCGATGAGCGTCTCCAAAGCCCGTTGATTAGCCTCGTTGATGTGAGACTTTCTCCTTTTTTGTGTTCTCCACATAACCCCCATCATCATATTCTATTCCACCCATAGTGCTATATCCATGGCTCGCGCTCATGTATTGCATGAAGGTTTATGAGTTTGAGATTATTAAAGTATGAAACAATTGCTTGGCTTGTCATCGGGGTTGTGCATGATGAGAGCATTCTTGTGTGACGAAAATGGAGCATGACTAAACTATATGATTTTGTAGAGATAAACTTTCTTTGGCCATGTTACTTTGAGAAGACATAATTGCTTTGTTAGTTTGCTTGAAGTCTTATTGTTTTTATGTCAATATGAACTTTTGTCTTGAATCTTTCGGATCTGAATATTCATACCACAATTGAGAATATTTACATTGAAATTATTCCAAGTATCACTCCACATCAAAAATTCTTTTTTATCATTTACCTACTCGAGGACGAGCGGGAATTAAGCTTGGGGATGCCTGATACGTCTCCAACGTATCTATAATTTTTGATTGCTCCATGCTATATTATCTATTGTTTTGGACTATATTGGGCTTTATTTTCCACTTTTATATTATTTTTGGGACTAACCTACCAACCGGAGGCCCAGCCCAGAATTGTTGTTTTTTGCCTATTTCAGAGTTTCGGAGAAACAGAATATCAAACGGAGTCCAAACAGAATGAAACCTTCGGGAACGTGATTTTCTCATCAGATAAGACCCAGGAGACTTGGACCCTCCGTCAAGAAAGCCACGAGGCGGTCGCGAGGGTGGGGGGCGTGCCCACCCCCTAGGGCGCGCCCCCTTCCTCGTGGGCCCCTCAGAGCTCCACCGACGTACTTCTTCCTCCTATATATACCTACGTACCCCCAAACGATCAGATACGGAGCCAGAAACCTAATTCCACTGCCGCAACCTTCTATACCCACGAGATCCTATCTTGGGTCATGTTCCGGAGCTCCGCCTGAGAGGGCCATCATCACGAGGGCTTCTACATCATCCTAGCCCCTCCGATGAAGTGTGAGTAGTTCACCTCAGACCTACGGGTCAATAGTTATTAGCTAGATGGCTTCTTCTCTTTTTTGGATCTCAATACAATGTTCTCCCCCTCTCTCGTGGAGATCTATTCGATGTAATCTTCTTTTTGCGGTGTGTTTGTTGAGAACGATGAATTGTGGGTTTATGATCAAGTCTATCTATGAATAATATTTGAATCTTCTTTGAATTCTTTTATGTATGATTGGTTATCTTTGCAAGTCTCTTCGAATTATCAGTTTGGTTTGGCCTACTAGATTGGTTTTTCTTGCCATGGGAGAAGTGCTTGGCTTTGGGTTCAATCTTGCAGTGTCCTTTCCCAGTGACAGTAGGGGTAGCAAGGCACGTATTCTATTGTTGCCATCGAGGATAACAAGATGGGGTTTTTATCATATTGCATGAAACTATCCCTCTACATCATGTCGTCTTGCTTAAGGTGTTACTCTGTTTTTAACTTAATACTCTAGATGCATGCTGGATTGCGGTCGATGAGTGGAGTAATAGTAGTAGATGCAGGCAGGAGTCGGTCTACTTGTCTCAGACGTGATGCCTATATACATGATCATACCTAGATATTCTCATAACTATGCTCAATTCTGTCAATTGCTCAACAGTAATTTGTTCACCCACTGTAGAATACTTATGCTCTTGAGAGAAGCCACTAGTGAAACCTATGGCCCCCGGGTCTATTCTCATCATATCAATCTCCATCACTTTATTGTTGCTTTGCTTTTTACTTTTCACTTTGCATCTCTATACCAAAAATACCAAAAGTATTATCTATCGTCTCTATCAGATCTCACTCTCGTAAGTGACCGTGAAGGGATTGAAAACCCCTAATCGCGTTGGTTGCGTTGAGCTATTGTTTTTGTGTAGGTACGAGGGACTCGAGCGTAGCCTCCTACTGGATTGATACCTTGGTTCTCAAAAACTAAGGGAAATACTTACGCTAGTTTGCTGCATCATCCTTTCCTCTTCGGGGAAATCCAAGGCAGTGCTCAAGAGGTAGCACTAGCTACAAAGGTTAGATGATTATGTGGGTGTAAGAGACTAACAAAGATCATAATTTGGTATGAAAGTGGATTCATATATTTGAATAGGAGATCATAGTGTTGTAAACATATGCATGCATGAATATAGCGGTGATACGCGTGCTATGGCTTTGCACATGTTATACCATAATGTGATAATGCATGGCGTTTGCTACTCACAGCTAAATGTCGAACAATCTAAACCATACTATATATTGAACAATCTCAAATTTTATTTGAATTTGTGATAATGTGTGGCGTTTGCAGCTTACAACTAAATATCGAACAATCTAAACAATACTATATATCGAACAATCTCACATTTTATTTGAATTTGTGGTAATGTGTGGTGTTTGCAACTCACATCTAAATACTTGTAGGCATAGGGGGCGGGACACCATACATTATGTGATAAACACATTATACATATGAGACATGGTTTAGATTATGAAGATCTAGCTAGGCTTGAAATGTACTGTGATTTTAAATCAACATAAAGTGGATTCAAAAAATCGAGTTTGAGTTCATATAGTACACATAGTTCATATCTAACTCGAGAGTAATCATGTGGTGTGCTGTGAAGATAATACACAAATGATGGTTTAACTTGACAATAATGATGATTGTAGATATTATTAAAATAGAGAAACGAATTCAAATGGTTTGACTTCACAACAATCAATATTGTAGATCATATTGTAGATCTTATTCAAATAGAGAAACGAATTCAAATTTAGTTCATATTGAAGCGGTATAATATACGTTTGGAATGCACTAAAACGTTCATTTGAGTAGCAGGTTGCATGCATTATACACGTAGCGAAATATTTTAATTGAACATAACATGAATTCAAAGTTTTGAATGACATTTGTAGTGCGAATTGATTTGGTACAGTACACGGGATTAGACTCTCTTGTGTGCTGTGAATTGATTTCTTTTTGTTTTTTCGTCGATGGAAGTGCGAATTGATTTGGTACAGTACACGTTGGGCTTGTCCGGAAATTTTAACCCGTGCCTTGTTACCCCGAAATATTTAAGATATATCTTTGTCTCGTTGTGCTCCGATCCCTCCATCTCAACCCGTGCCTGGCTATTCCAAAATTACAACGCGCGCGAAAACTCCCACATCCTGTGAAATCCTGACATGTGAAATGCCCGTGATACCCCCGAACCAAAAGAACCGCCTAGCTCAAGTCGGTGGGGGTAATTTCGTAACTTACCCCACATTTCGGACAAGCGCGTCCCTAAGCCATGGTTCCCCACACCCATCCCATCCGCCCACGCATTCGTACACCGAGGCCGCGAAAACTAGCGAAGCCCCACACACTCCTCCGTCCGCCACCCAGCCGGAGCCTCTTCCCCGACGACGTCGTCCACACCAACACCTCGACGTCCCTCATCCACCGTACCGGATGAGGATCCGTCGTCGATCTCATCGTCCTGCCGGTTCAGCCACCCCGTCCTCCACCTCTAAGGAGCTGCCCCGATGTTCCCCTCGTCTTTCGTGCCGCCTCCATTCCCACACCGCCGTCTTCACCTGTACCATCAAAGAGTATCATCATCACTGTTTCCTTGGATGAAGCTGAGGCCTAATCGGCGCCACCAAAGATGTTGTACACTAATCGCCGCATTTTCTTCTTGATTCGATCTGATGGTGCTGCCGGCGCTCGGTCCCGAGCCTCCACGACACGGCTCCATCCACGGCGGCGTCGCCGGCCACTTCCTCCACGGCGTCGCTCCCTCGGCGGCGACGTCCACATCAGTAGGAGCTGCTGCTGCTTTAGCTCTCGCTCTCGGTCCCCTGCTTGGTCTGCTCTTGCTATTGCTCTTCCTCTTGCTCGCGCTGCTGCTCTTGCTCTTGCTTGTGATGCAGCTCCAATTTAGCTACACTTCAGTTGATTGAATCGACTTTTGGGTCAGTCGATTTTCAGGGGGTGGCGGGCTCGCCGGAGTTAAGGAAGAACCAGCCGCTGTGGGGAGGGGGGCTCGCCTGAGAGGCACCCCACTATCTATCTTAGGGTTCAGGGTGGGGGCGGTGGTCGCCGGGGGTGGTGGGGCGGTGGCATGGGGATCGTCGGAGAAAAACCTCGCCACGGGGGCTAGAGGGATGGCCGGGGCGGCAGAAGACCGGCGGTGGGGAGTGGTTTCGGGGCAGGCGGGGCAGCGAAGGGTGGCGGTTTGGTCGGTGGTGGCTGGCGGCTCAGGGGGGTGGAGGTTGAACTTGAAATACAGGCCCTTGATTTCGTATCCAACCGCTAGAAAATCGACTGACCGGAGATGAAAAATCCAGTCGACCGGCTCTCGCACGCACTGCTACTACTTTTCTGCTACTAGCTAGTGCGTTCAGTTTCGACACTAAAATTCAGTTTCGACAGTAAAATTCAATTTTAACAGCAAAATTCAGTTTCGACAGTTTAATTCAGTTTCAATAGTTAAGTTCAGAGATGAGCAGCTGATGTATTTTACATCTAGCACTTCGTGGTTATGTATTTTACGTCATCTATTGGACTTGCTATTAGAATTCCACTCAGGTTAACATTGTCTCTCCTGTCCTTCTTTAGCCTCGGCGTCGTACAACTCACCGGAGCTGCTCCAACGACGAAACCCTCCATCACAGAGGAGCAGTACCCCGGGCTCCATCTCAAGATACCTAAGATATTCTTCCCCTCCTCCGATAGCCAAGTCAATCAGATCATCCTCACCGACCAGCCCAGTCATGCTGAGATCGACATGGCTTTGCCAAAGAGGTTGTACACTTATTGCATCTCTTTTTTACTCTACATGCTATATATATTGTCCACTGAGCACACACAGTAACGTGAAATACGATTAGTTTCTCCTACTATATGACAAGCAGTGATGTACCAGGCAACTTAGCTATCCATGATGGACTCTCTTGAACTCCATCATTATTTATCTCTACGTGTTTGAGCTGTGCATTTGTCGATGGGCCTGGGAGTTGAGCTAGTAGGGCAGTGGCCTGGGTCCAAATTAGTAGAAGTAGGCAAGTAGCACAAAAACATTTTTTGAGTGTAGCTTTTCCTTGGTCAAGCCTGCCTACTAGAATTGCCAGTGCTTGAAAGGAAAAGTGAAGGAAAAACATAGGAATTGGGAAGTTTCCTATGGTAATACTATTCATGCATTTGGTTCAAAGGAATGGAGCAAAGGAAAACTGTAGGATTTGTTCCTTTAGTGTCTCCTTGAAAGAAAAACAGTACAGATTTTAATTTCCACTTGTCCTCCTTTTCAAATTCCTATTCATGAAGCACAAGACTAAGAGATAGTAGCATAATAGCATTATAACAGTACATTTTCTTGTGGTTTGACTTAATCTCACCGTGCTTCTTTGCATCCTCTGATCTTCCAATTCTTGTGAACCAAACACCCAGATTGGCAGAAATCCTGTGTTTTTAAATTCTCTGTTTTGCATGTGCATTCCTATCCTATTACAGTGTATTTCCTGTCCCTGTGTTGTTAGAATCCTATGAGCCCTTACAGAATTACTTCTCTTACAAATAGTTGTCAAAGAAAACCTTGTGTGGTTTGTCCCGCTCCTGCTGCACCGGCGTCCACCCAAGCTCAGCTGCTCCAACGACAGAAGGGTCTAGCACAACAGGGATCCGGCCTCCAGACTGTCTTTCGCCGCCTCAGATCTTCTTCCCCGCCGACGGCAGCCATGACAACTGCATTACTAGCATCAACCGAGCAGATGACCTCGGGGACTACACGGGCCCACAAGAGAGGTTGCACTCTTTCGTGTCTGCTTACGTTATGCATCGCTTAATATTACATGCTACATTATCGTCCTGTTCACCGATTAGACTCTGAGTCAGCTCCAAACTAATGGTCAAACTTGCGTTTTTAAATGGTTGTGGGGTACATATCGGAGCCGCAATCAATAGTATCTATCTACTATTTGGTTAATCTCTGGTGTCTACTATGAGTTTCATGTTGGGTGGGAAGCAAACAGTAAAGAAGCCATTATCTGTATTTTAACTGAAGCCATTATCTGCATGCTATCATTGGTTTTGGGTCTATCCACAGGTTTCTACCATCACTCTGGATTCTCCTTACATAATCTTACTATGTTTTATTCCAATGCATATCAGTTATTGTACATAATGGAACTGAACATGTAGAGCGAAAGAGACGAGCCTTGCATGGCAATAAAATTTCATGCAGACAACACTCCATGGTAGGCGCAAAGGCAGCCCCCCTCCACCAATTTCGAATTGTAATCGAGAGGAAGATATCTGTTCTGAGGGGGATTCAGAAGGAGAAGACCACTCCTATTTACCCCCTGAGGTCTTCGCTCTGACTTGGCATGCTGATGTTGGTTATATCATGCATATGGTGCCTTGCATTGCTTACTTTATACATCAAATATGTCAACTGCTTAGTTTAGACATGCTTTGTGTGAATGCCATCTATTTAGTTTATTCATCGTTTATGTGAATTATGCAATGCCATCTTGTTTAGTCACACATCATATATGTGAATTTTGCAATGCCATCATGCTTAGCCAGTCATCTTATATGTGAATTATATCAGGCCATCCTTTTTTCGTTACATATTACATTTGTCAACAATGTTAGTACATTCAACTACTCTTCGTGTGCATCAGCCATTTGACACGGTGATGGAAAATTCTGGAGTGAAAACAAGGTCTTCGGAGAAAACTATGCTATCTGACAAAGCGCATATCTTGCTGGTTATGGATAGCTCCTTAGAGGAGGATTCAGAGACAGATGACCAGTCCTATTCCCCCCCCCCCCGAGGTGTATGCTCTAACTTGGCAGGGTTATGTTGCTCATATCGTGTGTATGGTGTCTTTCATTGCTATGTCATTTGATTAGTTTAGACATGCTTTGTGTGAATGCCACATGTTTAGTGTCTAATTACCATATGTGTGAATTATGCATTGCCATCTTGTTGCGAGAAATTATATATGTGAATTATGCAATCCTATCTTGTTGCAAAGGCATTATATATATGAATTATGCAATGCCATGCTGTTGAGCCAATCATCATGTATGTGAATTATATCATGCTATCGTTTTTTTATTACGTGTTCCATTTGTCGACAACGTTCGTATATTCAACTACTCTTCCTGTGCATCAGCCATTTGAAGCGGTGATGGAAGTATCAAGAGTGAAAACA
Source organism: Aegilops umbellulata (assembly GCA_032464435.1). Lineage (NCBI taxonomy): Eukaryota > Viridiplantae > Streptophyta > Magnoliopsida > Poales > Poaceae > Aegilops > Aegilops umbellulata. The sequence continues at coordinate 325,142,507 of CP136056.1, read as the reverse complement.
AGGTATTCAGAGTAGACAATGCTACCTTCTGAAGCTGACATCTTGCTAAATACAGAGAGCTCCTCAGAGGAGGATTCAGAGACTGATGACCAGTCCTATTTCCCCCTGAGGTCTAAGCTCAAACTTGGCAGGGTTATATTACCCATGTCATGCATGTTGTCTTGAATTGCTTAGTTTTTACATCATATATGGATTGTCATCTGCTTACTTGCTTACTATATAAATCATATATTTGATCATGCCATCATGTTTACATAGACATCATCTATCTGAATTATGGCATGGCAACCCATTTAATAAACACACCATATAATTATATCGTCTCATCCTATTTAGTGTTTATAGTCATCATATTTTGAATTATGTCATTCTATCTGGGAATTATATCATGCTATCATGTTTCCATAGGCGGCATGTATGTGAATTATGGCATGCCAACCTATTTAATAACACATTATATAGTTATATCATGTCATCCTGTTTACATAGTCATCATATTTTTTGGACTATGTCTTTCCATCTTTTTTAGTTAGCCATCATAATGTGAAAATGTGTCATGCTATCATGTTTGGTTAGACAACATAAATACGAATTATTTCATGCCCTCTTTTATTACCCACTATCCATTGCACCTGTCTATCATACAATGTCTGTACATTCAATTACTTTTCTTGTTTATCATTCATTTGAATTGGAGAGGGTGATGGCAGTATCTAAGGGAGTAACAACACGGTCTTCAGAAAAGATAGTGCTACCAGTTGATGCAGATAGAACCACGATTGTACTTTCCCAAGAACCAGCCCCTACCCAGTTGGACAGAGAACTAGCTACACCCCTTCTAACCCCAACCCCAGCAGATAGTAACCCAGTTCCAGCTGACACATCACCGTCTCCACCACAGAGCACCCAAACACGAGCAGTTAGTAAGGGAACTGCAGTGCCCAAAGCACAAGGACCACCACTCCGAATCCCAACTCAACGCTTAAAGGAGAAGAAGAATTGTTCTTGGGCCAGGTTCTGTAGCTATGGTTCATACTCCTTTGCTCGTGCATCACTGTATTTACTCAGAACAACTATTTTCAAATTCGAAGGATGGAATTGAAACTCCAATGGCGCAACAGGTATGTTTTAAACCCGTTTCTTTAACTAGTTTGCTGTTGTAACTTGCTCTATGTTGATTTCAGTTTCAATTGAATAAATAGTTATCTTCTCATGTCATGCACATTACAAGTGTTGTTATTGCTCTATAGTTTCCCGCACTTATATTTTGTCTATTCTGCTTTGTCTTGAACAAATATTATTCTAATTGTGTCTCTATCTTGATTTGGCAACAAAAACTAGAATGACATCGACCATAAAGTGACCATGGTACATAGATATATGTTTGTTTCATGTTGTTATCTTGTGCACTTTACTACTGAACTGATTTGCCAAAATGAGTTTCATATACAACATGGTAAACCTGTGATGTGTCTGCTTGTTTCTCTTTTAGAATGCGGACAAAATATTGGAGAACAGTACCCTGTTATGCAATGGTAAAGGAAGTAATGTAGATAAGGTTCAAGATAGTGAGACATCCCTGTTGGTCTCCAAGAAAGCTGATAAAAACTACCTTGACGATAGTGAGAGAACCCAAAAGTCCTGTCTTGATGTAGTGTTCGATTTACTGGCCACTACTATTGGCATAAGCTCTTCGAACTTGCTGCCTGAATCAGTTCGTCTTCTTGAGTCTCAGCTTCAAGTTGAAAGACATCGATTAGATGTGCTGCGACAGGAAGCTGAAGGAATGAGGAAGTCCCTGCAGAATTCAGATGCATACGTTCTGGTGCAACAGCAAGCGCTGGAGGATTTAAGCGCCAAACAAGAGAAAGTTAATAAGCTTGCTAAGCATCTTGCCAGCATTATGGGTACCCAGGATATTGTTTCTTGAGATCTTCTGAAGTGGTTTCAGTTCTGGACTTGTTTTGCGGCGGCGTTTATTTGCACTGGTCACCAACTTTTACAACCAGTGTATATGATATGTTGTTTTGTTCCCTATATTTGCACTGGTGGCGAACTTTGATGCCCAGTGGATGTAATATGTGTAATAGCCGTGATAGCCTAGCGTATGTTGCTTGCTTATTTATTTCCTTGTTGTCTTGTTTATTTGTTTGCTTGTAGTCAGTGTTGTTGTTTTTCCGCGGTTTGCTAGTGGCCGCAATAACCTCTTTTTTAAAACTAGGCCACAATAACCATGGGCTACATATTTACTGTAGTTACCATGGGCCTCCTACGGGTCGTAGAAACAATGGGCCTTCTTTGGGCCGTAGAAAGAATGGTCCTTCTACGGGCTGTAGCATCAATAGACCTTATACGGGTCGTAGCATCAATGGGCCTTCTACGTGCCGTATGATCGACAGGCCAAACATGGGCCAATAACAGACCACATTATGGGCCGTCAACGGGCTAGATTTGGAATCGTCCATTCATGGGCCGACAATAACAGGCCGTCGTTAATCGGCCATATTTGATGACGTTATGAAAACGGCCCAACGGAGTAACAGGCCGCAAACGGGCCGATCGTAACTGCGGGCTGAATTTGGCCCACAGGCAGAAAAGGCCAATAATGGGCCATAAGTAACCGAATGCTAGAAATGAGCCCAAGAATAAATGGGCCCTGAGCAGGCCGAAAGATAACACGGGTTGGAAACGGCCCAATGGAATAATGGTCCGTTAATGGGTATAAATGGGTTGATTAACCACGGGCCGTTAATGGGCCAAGAGTTACAAACGGTCTCATATGGTCCGAAAGACATCATGGGCCATACATGGGCCGGAAGTTACAACAGGCTGGAATCATATTGGAAGGCCCAGATGAAGGAACTGGGCTTAATTCGGATAGGCCGTAACGGGTCGTGAGTTAGCGGGTCATAAATAGGCTATATACGAACAGGCCATTAACAGGCTTTCTGTGGGCTGACCCGTTACCTTTTGACCAAGTCAAACAGGCCGGCCTTTTCACCGGAATGGGCCTCTATTGGTCTGTGCCATGTGTTGACGTATCATAGGCGCCTCCTGTCTAATGAATGGATGACATCTGTCCCAATGGTGAGCCAGCATGTGTTTCCTCCAGCCAATGAGAATTTTACATGTGGAAAATCCGCATTGGTCCGGGTTGTTAGCATGTTATCGGATCCAAAACCAGACCCGATAGCTGAACGGCTTTCCGTTACGGTGGATGCCACGTGCCGGTCACCCTTGACGAAAGCACTTCCATGACGCGCGATTTATCGTCATGGAACTGGACACTTCCGTGATGATAATTTTGGTAATGTCATGGAACACTTCTACGACAGCACAGGTACGACTATCTTGATTCTGTCATAAATTTGTCATGGATGTACATGCATGACAGAAAATGTGACCTACTGTGACAAACACGTATCATCACGGAAGTGTATTTTTTGTAGTGCCTAGACCTCCATGTTGTTTACTCACGCAAACCAAGTGCCAGTTAGCAAGGTGAATCTTCCTATTTCCTTCAAAATCATTCCACAGGCAATTTGCCATTTGGCTATTGATCATGTCTAGTGCCCATTCGGGGTATTTAAAGAACGAAAGGAGATATATGTGAATACCAGCTAGACAAGTTCTAATAAGAATCAGCCTGGCTGAATAGGATAAGAGTTTGCCTCTCCATCCAGCAATTCTCTTGAGGATCTTATCTATTAAAGGTTGCAAGTTCTCTCTCTTAACCTTATCATAATGCAAAGGAATCCCAAGATATTTTATGTGGAAACCCCCAACTTTGCATCCTATGATATCAGCAATGATATTAGTTTCCTCAGGAGATATATCTATGGGAATTATCTCACTTTTAGCAAAGTTTATTTTCATACCTGAAACTTTTTCAAAGCAGGTTAAGATCATTTTCAGGTTAGAGGCTTTATGTTCATCTCTATCCATGAACAGGATGGTGTCATCTGCATATTGTAGACAAATACACCATTTGGGATAAGGTCGGAACATAATCAACTAATCATATCCCGAGAGGCTGCTTTTAAAAGCATTCTACTAAGCACATCTACCACTAAATTAAAAAGAAGGGGGACATTGGGTCTCCCTGTCTCAGTCCCTTTAATATGATGGAGGAGTGTCCCTCTACACCATTAATTTTCACCCCAACTGACCCCATGTGAGTAATCTGTTTAATCCAGGAGATCCATAAAGGGCCAAAATTCCTTCTACTCGTTCATGCTAATTTTTCATGCTAGTTGTTCATGCTAGTCTATATATATCTAGTTGCTTCCTTCATGCCAGTCTATATACTTTTTCATGCAAGGTTCACCTCCACATTCTACTTTTTCATGCTAGTTGCTTCCTTCTCTTTAGGGATGAGAGTTAGCATAGCAAAGTTTAGCCTATATATATCTAGTTCCCCTTTGTGAAAATCTTCAAACATTGCCATTATATCATGCTTAATGATTTCCCAAAAGTTCTGAAGGAATAGGAAAGAGAGTCCATCTAGACCAGGAGCTCCATCAGAGTCTGATCCAAAAATGGCATCTTTTACCTGTTCCTCAGAGATTTTTTTTGTAGAGCTTGGTTATCTAAGTCTTTCACCTTCTCTTCTAAGGTGAAGAAATCATTGCTAATCCTAAAACCACCCCGAGGGAGTCCTGGATTAGGGGGTATCCGGACAGCCGGACTATATCCTTCGGCCGGACTGTTGGACAATGAAGATACAAGATTGAAGACTTCGTCCCATGTCCGGATGGGACTCTCCTTGGCGTGGAAGGCAAGCTTGGCAATACGGATATGTAGATCTCCTTCTTTGTAACCGACTCTGCGTAACCCTAGCCCCCTCTGGTGTCTATATAAACCGGAGGGTTTAGTCCGTAGGACAAGATTCAACAATCATACCATAGGCTAGCTTCTAGGGTTTAGCCTCCTCGATCTCGTGGTAGATCAACTCTTGTAATACCCATATCATCAATATCAATCAAGAAGGAGTAGGGTTTTACCTCCATCGAGAGGGCCCGAACCTGGGTAAAAACATCATGTCCCTTGTCTCCTGTTACCATCCGCCTAGACACACAGTTCGGGACCCCCTACCCGAGATCCGCCGGTTTTGACACCGACATTGGTGCTTTCATTGGGAGTTCCTCTGTGTCGTCGTCGTTAGGCTTGATGGCTCCTTCAATCATCGATAGCAATGCAGTCCAGGGTGAGACTCTCCTCCCCGGACAGATCTTTGTATTCGGCTGCTTCGCACTGCAGGCCAACTCATTTGGCCATCTGGAGCAGATCGAGAGTTACGCCCCTGGCCATCAGGTCAGGTTTGGAAATCCAAACTACACGGACGACATCCGCGGAGACTTGATCTTCAACAGATTCGAGCCCCTGCCGAGTGCGCCGCATGGTCACGATGAGCATGATTTTGCTCTGCCGTCGGGCAGTGTTCAGGAGATCACGCCTGCAACCGCTCCGACCCTCAATTCGGAGCCTACCGCGCCATCCATGGACGAGTGGCTAGACCCCGCCACGGAGGCCGCAGTCTCAGTGGCAATCGAGCCGAATACCAACTTTACCCCTCACGAGAGCCGTGACTCCAAACTACCGGATTCTTCTCCGGCCACGGGCTCCGAACCGCGTTCACCCATGCCTGTCGAATCCGACTGGGCGCCGATCATGGAGTTCTCCTCCGCGGATATCTTTCAGCACTCGCCCTTCGGCGACATAGTGAACTCATTAAGGTCCCTCTCCTTGTCAGGAGAAACCTGGCCGAACTATGCCCGGCAGGATTGGGATGCGGATGATGAAGAAATTCTCCGCCCACCCACCACCCACTTAGTAGCCACTATCAATGATTTAACCGACATGCTCGACTTCGACTCCGAAGACATCGACGGGATGGACGACGATGCAGGAGACAAACAAGAACAACTGCCCACAGGGCAGTGGACAGCCACCTCATCATATGACATATATATGGTGGACACACCCAAAGAAGGCAATGGCGACGGGACAACATGGGATGACCCCTCGAAGAAGCAACCCAAGCGCCGACGGCAACGGCGCCGCTCTAAATCTCGCCAAAGCAAAAGCGGTGATACTGGCGCAGGAGATAATAACACTCTGGATAGTGCCGAAGATAACGACAATCCCCTCCAGCAAGATTCAGAGCAGGAGGACGGAGCAGCCAGCCCTCCCGGGAGAGCGGCAGATGGAGAAGCGGAGGATGATAGTTACATGCCTCCCTCCGAAGACAAGGTAAGCCTCGACGATGATGAATTTGTCGTGCCGGAGGATCCCGTCGAAAAAGAACGCTTCCAGTGGCGGCTTATAGCCACGTCAAATAGCCTTAAGAAAAAGCAACAGCAGCTTCGAGGTGATCAAGATTTGCTAGCTGACAGATGGACCGAAGTCCTGGCGGCCGGGGAACATGAACTCGAACGCCCCTCCAAGAGTTACCCAAAACGCAGGTTTCTACCCCGGTTAGAGGAGGAAGCATTAAAACCTACATCCCCAGCGTAGATGTGGCTGATCGGCCACCTCGTGGCCGCGATAGAGCAGCATTTCTACCTCGGCGCCACTCAAATAAAAAGGCACGAGGAAATACGCTAGACCTGCAAGACGTACTGGAGGACAAAGCAAAACATGCCAGATCGATCTACGGATCAGGAGGGCGCGCCACTACGCGAGACGATAACCGTCATGCCGGATACAGTAAAAGTAAATCCGGTTGGGCCGAACATAACACACAAGACTCATATGAGCTGCGTCGCGACATAGCCCAGTACACAGGCGCCGCACACCCCCGATGCTTCACAGATGAAGTAATGGATCACCAAATCCTAGAGGGTTTCAAACCCATAAACATCGAATCATACGATGGTACAACAGATCCTGCGGTATGGATCGAGGACTACCTCCTGCATATCCACATGGCCCGCGGTGACGATCTACACGCCATCAAATACCTCCCACTCAAACTCAAAGGACCAGCTCGGCATTGGCCGAATAGCTTGCCAGCTGAATCCATTGGCTATTGGGAAGATCTAGAAGCCGCATTCCTCGATAACTTCCAGGGCACTTATGTACGACCACCAGATGCCGATGACCTGAGCCACATAATTTAGCAGCCAGAGGAATCAACCAGGCAATTTTGGACATGGTCCTAACCAAGAAAAATCAAATAGTCGACTGTCCGGATGCCGAGGCCCTAGCAGCTTTTAAGCATAACATTCGCGACGAGTGGCTTTCCCGGCACCTGGGCCAGGAAAAGCCGAAATCTATGGCAGCCCTCACGACGCTCATGACCTGCTTTTGCGCGGGAGAGGACAGCTGGCTGGCTCACAGCAACAACATATCAAATAACCCTGGCACTTCGGATACCAAGGATAACAACGGAAGGTCACGTCGCAACAAACACAAGCATTGCATCAACAGTGACAATACTGAGGATACGGCAGTCAATGCCGGATTCAGAGGCTCCAAACCCGGTCAGCGGAAAAAACCATTCAGAAGAAGCACTCCGGGCCCGTCCAGTTTGGACCGAATACTCGATCGCTCGTGTCAAATACACGACACCCCTGACAAGCTAGCCAATCATACCAACAGAGATTGTTGGGTGTTCAAGCAGGCCGGCAAATTAAATGCCGAAACAAGGACAAGGGGCTACACAGCGATGACGAGGAAGAGCCCCTGCCACTGAACACTGGAGGACAGAAGAGGTTCCCCCCACAAGTGCAGACGGTGAACATGATATACGCAACCCACATCCCCAAGGGGGAGCGGAAGCGCGCGCTAAGGGACGTATACGCGCTACAGCCAGTCGCCCCAAAGTTCAACCCATGGTCCTCCTGTCCGATCACATTCGATCGCAGGGACCACCCCACTAGTACCCATCATGGCGGATTCGCCGCACTGGTCCTAGACCCAATCATCAACGGATTTTACCTCACTCGAGTCCTTATGGACGGTGGCAGCAGCCTGCACCTGCTTTATCAGGACATAGTGCGCAAAATGGGTATAGACCCCTCAAGGATCAAACCCACAAAAACGACCTTTAAAGGCGTCATACCAGGTGTAGAGGCCCATTGTACAGGCTCAGTCACACTGGAAATGGTCTTCGGATCCCCGCATAACTTCCGAAGCGAGGAGTTAATCTTCGATATAGTCCCGTTCTGCAGTGGCTATCACGCACTACTCAGGCGAACCGCATTTGCGAAATTCAATGCAGTACTGCATTATGCATACCTCAAGCTCAAGATGCCAGGACCTCGGGGGGTCATCACAGTCAATGGAAACACAGAGTGCTCTCTCCGAATGGAGGAGCACACTGCAGCCCTCGCAGCAGAAGCGCAAACTAGCCTCTCAACGCAATTCACCAGTTCGGCGATCAAACACCCGAACGCCGCCAAGCGCGCCCGGAGTAATCTGCAGCTAGACCGCCTGGCACGTTCTGAGCTCACATAGCAATGCGGCCCCCACCCCAGTCCTATCCAAACGGCAAAATCCGTGCCACACGTACATAATTACGAATTAAAAATACCATGGACATAGGCGGGGAGGGGCACGACTATGGCACGCCCCAGAAACGCGGCTCAACCGCACTAGGGGCTTCCCGCTTTATTATTCTTTCTCTCTTTCATGACTTTACTCTCTGGGAGACCAGTCCGGCGGTCTGATTACCGGACACACGGTACAAAAACCAAGAGGCAGAAAGTTACATCACACCATGGAACTCCCAGGCGGTCTCCGATAACGAGTGAAATACCTGCTTTAAAGTACCATCCCTCAGCTTGCCTTTGGTGGGGACATGTCAAATAGTCCTACTTTTTGCTTATCACACTACTTGTACCGTTCTGCTTTGACGCACCCTTTTTTGAATAAACAATGCATATCACTAGTCTATTACTGCATTCTCTATTCTTCCTTTATTTATATATACATATGATCATTCATAACATTCACCACCCGTAAACTCTGGTATGGCCGATACGCCAGGGGCTTAAGCACCCCATAATATAGCGTGAGAAGTCTGAACACTTTCAACAGTGCGGCACCCCGAACTTATAGCATTATATGCATCAGCTCCGAATCATGTCTTTGGTCAAATGTTGGGTTTGCCCGGCTCCTACATTTTGGTGCCTTACGTTCCGCTATATCGGCTAAGGTAGCACTGGGAGAACTACTGCGATTGTGCCCCGGTTCATCTGGGCAAGCACCTCAGGAGAGAAAGCTAAACTGACTGTCATGATAAGGCGAGAGCTGGTCGCTGTTCGAGAGGTCTCGAGTCCCTAAAGACTTATGCCGCTTCGAGCGAGGAGTCGGCTTTGTCCGGCCTAAGGCGTGTATAGCGCCCCGAATTCGGCCTTCCGAACACTAGGGGCTTCGCCAAAATTTAAAATTATAGACTTCTATGGCTAAGTGAAAGTGATAAGCATTATAGTCTGATTGCCTTGTTCGTTGTGCGGAGCACCTCTCTCGAAGGACCCAACAATGGGGAAAAGAGTGCTCAGGTTTATCCCGAACATCCCAGCACTCGTGGCATGGGGGCAGAAGCCGACACTGGCCATCTTTCAGATTTGATAAACAGCCGCACAGAAGGTAATATTTTAAATTCAAATAATCGTTGCATAGCGCATATGAACAAGTTTTCATAACACAGGATCACATGAGCAAGTTCACTCAAATATTACATCTTTGGAACACTCATCCGCCATGAGGCGGGCACCCTTCAGGATACCCTCATAGTACATTTTAGGGTGGAGATGCTCCTTGCCCTGTGGTGGTCCCTCCTTCACCAGCTTCTCAACGTCCATCTTGCCCCAATGCACTTTAACACGGGCAAGCGCCCTGCGGGCACCCTCGATGCAGACGGAACGCTTGACGACTTCAAGCCAGGGGCAGGCATCCACAAGCCGTCTCACCAGGCCGAAGTAGCTGTTTGGAAGGGCGTCGCCAGGCCGCAGCCGGACTATAAGACCCCTCATGGCCTATTCAGCCGCCTTATGGAGCTCGACCAATTGCTTCAGCTGGTCGCTTAAAGGCACCGGGTGATCAGCCTCAGTATACTGAGACCATAACACCTTCTCCGTCGAGCTCCCCTCCTCGGCCCGGTAGAACTTTGCGGCATCCGCCACGTTGCGGGGCAAATCTGTGAATGCTCCTGGAGAGCTCCGGACTCAGGTAAGTAACAAGTAATTTACATTCACATGCTTGCTTTGCATAATGAATGCCTTACCCGCCGCTATCTTCTTCATTGCCTCAAGTTCCTGGAGGGCTTTCTGGGCTTCGGCCTTGGCATGCTTTGTGCTCTCGAGGGCCGCGGCAAGCTCGGACTCTCGAGTCTTTGAGTCAAGATCCAAAGCCTCGTGCTTCTTCACGAGGGCCTAGAGCTCTTGCCGCACCTCGCCCACCCGTGCCTCTTGGTTCTCCCACTCGGTACGCTCCGCGGCCGCTTTGTTTTTGGCCTCGGATAGTGCTTGCTTCAGGGCCGCCACTTCGGTCGTGGACCCTGACACATTCATGATGATCCTATCATTTTGCAACCACATCTCTCTTATATATATATATATTGTATATATATAGACAAGGTATTTCTTACCTTGGTTCTCCTCGGGCTACTTCTTGGCAAAGCCGAGCTCCTTCTCAGACCGCTCAAGGTTCTCCTTCAGTGCATCGACCTCCGCAGTCAGTGCGGCAAAGGTCAGCAGGGAAGCCTGCGTACGCATATCAACATACTTGTATTAGACTCCTGTGAATGTTATTTTGATCCTCTATTCGGCTTTTCTTTGTGAACGCCAAACAGAGCATCAGGGGCTACTGTCTATGCGGTAATATTTTCCTATATTTTAAATACATACCTCAAAGCCAGTTAGAAGGCTGGCACAGGCTTCAGTCAGACCGCTCTTGGCGGACTGAACCTTCTTGATCACCGCACTCATAATAGTGCGGTGCTCCTCATCAATGGAAGCGCCGCTAAGCGCTCCCAGCAGGTTGTCCAGTGCCTCTGGATGGGCAGAGGTCACTGGCACGGGTGGCTTGCCCCTCTTGGAAGGGGGTCGCCTACCGGAGTCCGGAACCACTGGAGGTTCCGGTGCAGTGCTCGGCCTAGCGCCGAACTTGGAGCCCTAGGGAGCCTTGCTCCCTTTGCGCCGGAAGTCTGAAAGATCGCCTTGAGGCGCCTCCAGGACTACCTCCCCTCGACTTGGTTCCCTTTGAGACAACACATCGGCGTTGTCCGTAGGGCGAGGGGTGGTGGCGGTCGGAAGGGATCCCCCGCTGCTCATGGCCGACGGATCCAAAGAACCGCTCGACGAGAATATGTCAATACGGGCCCGGGACAGACTGCATAACCATGTCCGGCGTTAGGAGAAACTGTGCAATCAAACTGTGCCAAGAGATACTCTGGCATCCGAATACTTATGATCTCGCCACGGGCTTAACCCTGGGTGGCCACTCGTCTTCGCTGTCGGCAGCGGTGGCGGAGCAGTCCGGAGGAAGACTCCTCCCCTTCTTGGTCCTCCTGGCCTTCCCAGTTGGGGCGGCCTTCTTTTTCTTGTCTTCCCCGTCTGGAGGGGAAGAACCTTTGTCTGCTGTCGGCGTTCTGGGAACGGGGGTCCCCAGACTTGCCTGCCTGCGGCCTACGGCGTGGCACAAATGGGGGCCCAACACGGCCCATCTTTATCAACACAAGACTCAAGACCCTCGCGAGGGGCCAAGCCTCGCGGGGCGGACGACACGGTGCTTCCTCAGGCGCGGCCTCCTCAGGATGGCTCACGAGGAGGCGGAGAGATCAAGGCAGGGTACCTCGCGAGGTGCCCATGACGCAAGCCATGACGATCGAGGGTGCCAGGCGGGCGCCAGCCCGCGCAGTGTCCTCCCTTTCTCTTTGGTGCAAAGGGGGTAAGCGCAGGCGAGAGGATCAAGCAAAGGCACCCATTCCGGTGCAACGAGACCAAGTACAATCCAACGGTGGGAAGGAGGTCACCATGGAGCCCAGAACGGCGTCACTACAGGGCCTTTGGCAGGCGAAGACCAACTTTAGTCAGGATAAGTGCACCAGATGTTCCCCTTCGAATTGGCCAATTGTTGGCGCCCTTCCCGCTAATATTTGGGAAGAGGCCCAGGGCCTTTGCCTATAAATAGGACTAGCCACCCCCAGGGTAGAGGCATCGATCTAGCAATCTGGAAGAGAGGTCTGACCAAGACTTTAGAGCAAGGAGAGAGAGAGAAGGGCGACTGAACTCCCCCTAGCAGTTCATCCCCCTAGCCAAGAACAGACCCTCGCGAGGTTGTTCTCCCTTGTACTGTTCATCATCATCAGCCCAAGAGGCAATCCACCCACCACAAACTAGAGTAGGGTATTACACCACAATGGTGGCCCGAACTAGTATAAACCCTGTGTCTCTTGTGCTGTTCTTTCTGTAGTTTAGATCCTAGCGAGAAGGAGAGGTAGAGGGCATCATCTCCACGCGCACCCCAGAGTTCGAACCTTAAGGGTCTGCCGGAACACGAAATCCGACATTTGGCGCGCCAGGTAGGGGTGCGCCGGAATCTGTCTTCCATCGCTCCGCTCTCCTCCGACCATCGCGTCCATGTCCGACGCCCGTCGGGCCCACGCCGAGCGCCGGGCCGCCATCGCCTCCCGCGTCGCCCGGACGGCTCCCGTCGGTGGGCGTCCTCGTTGTACCCCGTCGCCCGCCGTCAATGTCGCCACCGGCCCAGCAGGGAACGAACAGCAAGCATCGTCTCAGCACCCGTCCGTGCGGCGAGACGGCCGCACCGCTACTCCGTCGCTCACGCCAGCTGGCTCTTCGTCCCACGCGCTCCGCGCACCCTTGGAGGCTCGAGCTGCGCTCATCACGGCGAACGAGATCCTACGCTACCGTCCCATCGACGACGTCTACAAAGAGTGGCTCGACCGCATCGCCGAGCTTGTCCGCGCCGCAGGGGGCTCTCCTACACCGTCCGCCCCGCTGCGCCGCACCCCGCCCTGCGCAGGCAATAAAGCTCCGGGGGCGTACCAACCGCCTCCTCTCCAAGAAGACGCCATGGCTCCAAGGCGCGCGGCCCCTGGGCGGAACCCGCTCCGTCAGGCGCCAGCTCAGCAGGAACGGAGCTGCCAAGAAGTCCCGCGGCCGCAAGAGGCTGCCCGGGCGCTCCCTGCACCGGCTTGCCGAGACCCTGCTCCGGCTCCGGCACGACAAGACCCCGCGCAGCTCCCAGCTGCAGCGTAAGGGGACCCGCAGGGCCAAGCTCTCCCTCAACGGAAGCCTCCCGTGGCCACCGCAGGCTGCCGCGCCTACACCACCGAGCTGCGCAGCGTCGCGTGGTATGGCAAGTTCAAGCCAGACCTGCCTCCTCGCTACGACGGCACAACGGATCCCGCAGAGTTCCTCCATCTCTATGAGCTGGGCATCGAGGCTGCCAGCGGGGACGAAAAGGTCATGGCGAACTGGTTCCCCATGGCGCTGAAGGAAGGAGCCCGCACCTGGCTCCCGAATCTGGCTCCAGGCACGATCTCCTCCTGGGACCAGATGCGCACTCGCTTCATCGCCAACTTCCAAGGTACACGCGACCGGCCGCCCGCCGTGAGCGACATGCACCGCATCAAGCAGCAACCTGGGGAAACCCTGCAAAAGTACATCCAGCGCTTCAACAGTGCGCGCCTCAAGATCCCCATGGTGTCCGAGAAAGCCATCATCTCGGCCTTCTCTGATGGCGTGGGCGACGTCAAGATGAAGGAGGAGCTGGCGATGCATGAAGACCTCTGCACCTCCCTGGAGCTGTTCAACTTGGCGACCAAGTGCGCCAGGGCTGAGGAGGGACGTCTGTCCCTCCTCGAGCTGCCCGCCATAGACCCAAAAGAGAAGAAGCCCAAGGCCAAGGACGTGAAGCGCAAGGGGGCTGCCGTACTCGCAGCAGAACCGGACACCAAGCGGGGCAAGGATCTGCCCGAATCCTCCAGGGGCAGCCGGTACTGTGTGTACCACGACCTCCACACCCACAACACCAACGAATGTCAAGAACTCCGTGCAGTGCGAGAAGGATGGATCGGCCGTCGCCCTGACCGCGCTGACCGGGGCTACGGCCGAGGAGGAGGAAGAAACCAGGACGCTGGGAAGATCGCGGCCCGCGCCAAGGGTGGCGCGACCAACCTTGCGAGGACCGCTGGCGGGACCTGCCTCGCGAGTGGGACTGGAGGGATCAGCCTCATGAGGATCGCCTGCAGGGCAACGCAGGCCTCCCTCCACTGCCGCCTCAGCCAAGGAGGAACAAGGACCGCCATCAAGACGAGGGGGCCGGGGGCTTCCAGGAGCCGCGCGCAATCGCCTGCATCCTGGGCGGAGCTCAAGCCCCAGCCTCCCAACGCATCTTCAAGCAGTTTCCCCACGAAGTGAATGCAGTCCTCCCCAAGCTCGAAGCAACGCGCCCCCTCAAGTGGTCGGCGTGCGCCATCACATTCAGCTCAGCAGATCAGCTCAAGTGCGCGGCCACAGCCGGGGTCCTCCCGATGCTTTGCTCCCCAGTCATCAGCAACGTACTGGTCACCAGGACCCTCATCGATGGTGGAGCAGGGCTCAACGTCCTGTCCGTGGAAACATTCAACAACCTCCAAGTGCCCTATGACCAGCTTCAGCCAACCAAGCCTTTCTCCGGAGTCACCGTCGGTTCCACAATCCCGATCGGTCAGGTCCGCCTCCCTGTCACCTTCGGGGCCCGCAGCAACTACCGCACTGAGCTCATCGACTTTGACGTCGCCCACATCCGCCTGCCGTACAACGCCATCCTCGGGTACCCAGCGCTGGCCAAGTTCATGGCCGTAACTCACCATGGCTACAATGTCCTCAAGATGCCAGGGAGTGGCGGCGTCATCACGGTGCCATGTGAAGAGAAGGATGCAGTGTGTTCCCTGGAGCGAGCCTTTCAGGCCGCGTCGCTAGAAGACCCAGATCACGGAAGCAGGAGGCTTCCCGAGACCACACCCAAGAAGAAGAAGACATCGTCAGGCTCAGCCACCCTGGAGGCAGGCCCTTCAGGGCCCGTGCCTGCCCAGGGGGACCCTCCTTCCATCGCATAGGAAAGCGCGCCCGGCGCCCTCCTCAGGCAGGGCTCGGGGGCTCTCACCTTGAGGGCCACCAACCTAGCCAGGGTCACAAGGGAGGCGCTTGGGCATCATGTGGAGGCATGTTTTGAAGCAAGTTTCCCTCGAGAAGGAACCAGGCAAGGAGGGTCAGACCAGCAGGAGTTCGTTAACAAGATCACTGAAGAGCTACAGGAGTCAAGGATCATGAGAGGTTGCCGTCGTCCACCAGCTGTGGCTCCCCATCTAGGCGAGGATGGTGGGCTGCACGTCTGCATCGACGTACCAGGGCTCAATCAGATCGCCACGACGGAGCGCCTCTGGCCCTCGCAAGTGGGGCGTTGTGGAGGTCCACCCCACAGCTATGTTCGCATGCCTTACGGCTTGCCGAGCGTGGCTGCTGCGTACCAGCGCCTCATGAGGGGCATCATGGAGACTCAGGAAGACAGGCGTTCCGCAGTCCTGGCGGAGATGGAGATGATTCGCGAGGAGCCAATAGTGCCTCCGGAGCCTCCCGAGGCCCCAGGGCCTGGGGGCTCGTGAGGATCGGCTTCCGCAGCCCACCGAGTTTGCTACACCAACACCACTTCGTCCACATCAACCCCAGGTGACATCTTTCAAGCTTCATTCCCAGCTGGGAGCGCCCTCCCAGGGTTGCATCACTCCTAGGCCGCGTGGGTCCGCCCCTGCGGCGTGTATCCCTTTTTTATTTTTCGGTCATTAGCTTGCTTTGTTGGGGGCGCCCCTCGGGCTGCATCATCCCCAGGACGCTCGGGCTAGGCCCAGCGGCGTGTATCTCCCTCGCGTTTATTTCCAACTATGCATTCGCCTATCATGCTTGATTACTTGATGCCTGTCCACGGCACCTCTTCTTCTCCATGTCGACCACTTGCGCGTTAAAGGGGGGGTGCCTGAGCATCGCGACTCAGGGCTCTTACCGGCTCTCCAGCCCTCACCCTCTGGCCTTGTCCACGGCATCGCGACCTGGCATACCAGCGACGGCTGAGACAAGCTCGAGGGTCGGGACCCGAGGATGTAGAGTGCAGGCATCTAACCAAATTTTGCAGGAACCCATCTCAAGATACGGCCCAGTGCCAGGCGCAACCCGCCTAGAGGTAGGGCCTCGTGAGTCCCGCGCTGGCTCACGGGTGCCCAGATACACCTCATCTAGCCCTACCGTGCCGGCCACGTGTTAGGGCGGGGCTGTACACGCCCCGGGGGCTCCTCCCGGAGGGGAGCCCCCTCCCACGTACCAGTAGAAGCACCATGCTCCGCGCTGGCTGACGACACTGCCGAGGAGCGGCTATGCCCGTACACATACAAAAGCGCTATGCTCCACGCTGGTGATAAACAACTGAGGGTGGCCTCCGGGCCGCGTCAACCTGAGGGAGCCCAGAGCTCAGTGGCTGGCCTCATCGCAACGCCTCCCCTCGGGAGCGCCGCGCGAGGGGGCTAGGCACGGGGGCTACGGTCACGCCCAGACGTACGCCGCCCAGCCAGGCCCCTCGGGCCTGGTTCGTCGCGCGTCTCTCCCCGAGCGGAGCCAAGGTATGAAGGCCGTTTGAGCGTCAAGGGGGACCCCTGAGCATCGCGACTCAGGGGCCTAACTGGTCCCATAGCCCCTCACTCCTTAGTTCCGAAAGGCTATGCAGGGTGAGGTACACGCGGGGCCGGGCTCTGCAGACGTAAAACGGTAGCCCCGCTTACATCTCGCCTCATCACCCGCTGTTTGCGCGTCAAGGGGGACTCCTGAGCATCGCGACTCAGGAGCCTAACTGGCTCCGTAGCCCCTCACTCCTTAGTTCCGAAAGGCTATGCTGGGTGAGGTACGCACGGAGTCGGGCTCTGCGGACGTAGAACGGAAGATACACCTACATCACGCTTCCCTACTTGTTGTTCGTGCGCCAAGGGGGACTCCTGAGCATCGCGACTCAGGAGCCTAACTTGTCACGTAGCCCCTCACTCCTTTGGTCCCGTCCTGGTTTCCGGTTGGGGCTAATGCTGGGTGAGGCACGCTCGGGGCCGGGCTCTGCCGGCGTAGAACACAAGCAAGTAGGGAAGAAAGGCATAAAACTCAAGGAATTTAAAAGCAAATATTACAGTCCATACTGTCATCTTAGTACCAAACGCAAGTTTAAATGCCTCGCCGAGGCGTGGTGCATGTGCAGGAATTGAAAGAAGAACAGGGACCAAAACGGAGTCACTTGTCGGTGGTGGAGCTGCGTGGAGTGGCTTCGCCTCGTGAAGCAGCAGGGCCGGCAGCGCCTTGCTTTGGCCTGGTGCTGAAGGCCCGGAACTTCCCCAACAGCGCCTCCGCGCGCCCCTTCACGGCTTCAACAGCGGCGACAGCACCCTCGCCGCTCACCGGCTCCAGCAGGCTGTCGAGGTCGGCGTTGGGATCGCGAAGATAGATGTGGGCGAAGACCCACGTCAGCGCAGCGGAAGACAGGACGCGCGCCTCGGCCTCGGCCGTGGGGCCGAGGCCTAGGGCAACATCTCCAAGGGCCTTCACTAGGAAGGGAAGCAGCTTGGCGGGGCCGTCCCCGTCACTGGCTAGCGGGCTATCCAGGCCACTCTCGTAAAGCATCTTCAGCGAAGCGCGGGCATGTTTCTCCATGTCCGCGAAGGCCACGCGATCCTCGGCGAGGACTCGGGCCTTGGCATCCAGCTCGGCCATCGTCACCTCCATCTCCTTCTTCAACGCGCCTAGGTGGCCGCGACGCTTCTTGAGCTTGGCCTCCCGGTCCTCGAGCGCCGCCTCACGAGCCTTCGCCCCCTTTTCCTGCTCTTGGCGAAGGCGGACCTCCTCCGCAAGTTGGCCTCGCAAGCCTTGCAGCTCGTCCTCCAACTCCTTGCAGTGACCACGGACTCCGACCACCTCTCCCAGGGCCGCGTCTCAGGTAGCCTTCGCCTCGAGGGTGGCCTCCCTCTCTCCGTCACAGGCCGTTGAGGCCTGAACAAACGCCGCCCGAATCGAGGCATCAGAGTGAATCCACCCCGAAGCCAGTTCCAGGCGCCCGGCCACCAGGCGAGGGTCGGCGCCGAGAAGATCCTGCCGCAGCCGGTCCAGTTAAGCAACGGCGCGCTCCAGGATGGAAGAAGAAGGCGGAGAAACATCGGTGCGCTCCAAGACAACAAGAGGAGTCGGGGAAGCAGCGGTCGGAGGAACGGGAGGAGAAGGTAGCGGCGGCAAGGCCGCAGTGTCACGAGGCGGAGTTCGCTGCGCCTCCACAGCCGTAGCGGCGGCGCCAGACGAGGGTACCTCGGGGGTCACTTGAGCCATGGGGGCTGGGCTCGCCCCAGCCAGCTCAGCCAGGCCCCGCAAGGATGAGCGGGCAGGAGAAGCCCGCGCATCACCTCCTCCTGCAGGCGGAGGCGTCGCCGCGGATGGGGCCTCGGGAGCTCCCTTCGGCTTCTTCGCCGTGGGCGCCGGCCTATCCAAGAGAAGCAATCGTCAAGCCTCATCGGCGGAACGAGAAACAAAGGACCAAGAAGCAAGCACTTACAGGTCGTCGCCAGAAAGCTCGAGCTGCCTCCGGCCATACTTGAAGCCTGAGAGCTGGCTGGAGGGGTCAAACTTAGAAGCAGAAGGCGCGTCCGCAGCTCGCCCCGGAGCCAGGACAGACCCGCGGGGGATCAACCCGGTCCTGCCCTTCTTCGAGATTGGGGGCGAGCTCCCGCTACCCAGCACGTCATCGTCATCATCATCGTCATCGCTGAGCGAAAGGCAGAGAGTACGAGACTTGCGCCGAGGAGGGGGAGCCCTGGATTCTCCGTCAGTCGCCTCAGAGTCAAGGCCTTCCTCCCGCTCCTCTTCGCCCCCTCTCCGCTGGAGTCGCCGGAAGACACATCCACCGGTCCCTCGGGAGCCACCACGGGCACGAGCCCGTCCCCGTTGAAGACGGGCATGGACTTCACCACCCGCTTCCAATCGTCGCGAAGGAACAGGGGCACGGGCGCGACCTCCAACCCGGCTACCTCGCCCCCGTCCAGGGATTGGAGAACCACGGCCACATCCTCTTCGCCCACAGCCGCGGGGCTCGGATGAGGCCTCCACATTGGGGGAGAGTACTGCCGAAGCGGAGCCAATTCGTGCTCCAGGAACTCCCTTAGCAGCGACACGCCGGTCAGCCTAGCCGCCGTCACGCTGGCCGGCTTCAGGTCCGCGTCCATCTTCTCCAGCACTGGCTTCGCGCGGGGGTCCGTGAGCTTCGCTCGGCACCAGTCGCTGGAGCCCACGGGCTGCTCCGCGGGCAGGATCAGCCGAGGATGGATGCGCTTAGCGTCCACCAAGACCCACTTGCTCCTAAAGCCCTCGATCCTCTTCCCGGGGTTCGAAATGGCAATGGTGTCGCCATACGCGACGAAGCTCGCACACGCGGAAGGAGAACCGCGAGTAACCCGGAGAGAGAAGTAGTGACGCAGCAAGGCCACTGAGGGCTGCACCCCCACATGAGCCTCGCAGTAGTAGGTGAAGATCGCCAGAAGAAGGATGGAGTTGGGCTGGAGATGCAGAGCTTGCAAGTTGTAATGGCGGAGGACAGAGAGGAAGAACTCATAGAAGGGAGGCACTAAGCCCGCAGTAATGGAGCTTACGAAAAGAGGGTAGAAGGTGCTCCCTCGGACCTCAGGGGTGGCGGAGCCGACCTTGAACACATGCGCCCCATCGATGCCCTGCGCCGCCGCCATCCGGCGCAGCCGGGCGAGACTCGCCACCGACACGTTGGGCGAGTCCAAAGCAGGCGAGAACCAAGCTTCAGCCGGGGACTGGCGAGGCGCCATGGCTACCCAGGTCAAGGAGATGGAGCAGATATGGAAACTTGGAGGAAGGGAGGAGAGACGCAAGAAAGGGGATCTGAGCAGCGGCTGGAGAAGGAGAGGAGCAAAGCCGGAGCAGATGCCACACCTTTAATAACCTGCGCAGTTGCAGAAGCACACACGTCCAATCAACCGCCACGCGGCGCCCAAGTACGTAGGCTGTTAGGGCCCACGGTGCTTCGCCCTTGCCCTTTCGCCTCTCGGCACGGCCAAGTCCATGCGCGCCTTGGGCCCGGGGGCTACTGTTGGCGTTCTGGGAACGGGGGTCCCCAGACTTGCCTGCTTGCGGGCTGTGGCGTGGCGCAAATGGGGGCCCAGCACGGCCCATCTTCATCAACACAAGACTCAATACCCTCGCGAGGGGCCAAGCCTCGCGGGGCGGACGATACGGTGCTTCCTCAGGCGTGGCCTCCTCAGGATGGCTCACGAGGAGGCGGAGAGATCAAGGCAGGGTACCTCGCGAGGTGCCCATGACGCAAGCCATGACGATCGAGGGTGCCAGGCGGGCGCCAGCCCTCGTAGTGTCCTCCCTTTCCTCTTTGGTGCAAAGGGGGCAAGCGCAAGCGAGAGGATCAAGCAAAGGCACCCATTTTGGTGCAACGACACCAAGACTAATCCAACGGTGGGAAGGAGGTCACCATGGAGCCCAGAACGGCGTCACTACAGGGCCTTTGGCAGGCGAAGACCAACGTTAGTCAGGATAAGTGTACCAGATGTTCCCCTTCGAATTGGCCAATTGTTGGCGCCCTTCCCGCTAATATTTGGGAAGAGGCCCAGGGCCTTTGCCTATAAATAGGACTAGCCACCCCAGGGTAGAGGCATCGATCTAGCAATCTGGAAGAGAGGTCTGACCAAGCCTTTAGAGCAAGGAGAGAGAGAGAAGGGTGACTGAACTCCCCCTAGCAGTTCATCCCCCTAGACAAGAATAGACCCTCGCGAGGCTGTTCTCCCTTGTACTGTTCATCATCATCAGCCCAAGAGGCAATCCACCCACCACAAACTAGAGTAGGGTATTACACCACAATGGTGGCCCGAACTAGTATAAACCCTGTGTCTCTTGTGCTGTTCTTTCTGTAGTTTAGATCCTTGCGAGACGGAGAGGTAGAGGGCATCATCTCCGCGCGCACCCCAGAGTTCGAACCTTAAGGGTCTGCAGGAACCCGAAATCCGACATCTGCCTCCTCCTCGTTCTCATGGGAGGAGTGCGTCTCGGAGTTATGGGACGATGAGTCCGAGACCACCTGGCGCCGGGAACTCTTTCGGGTTCCCATGGCCTTCTTCTTGGTCTTTTTCTCCGGCACCTCGTAAGGCGCCGCAGTCAGCATCTCCGTCAGGAGAGCGTATGCAGGGTCTTCGGGCAAAGGGGTCGGGCAGTCAATCTGCCCCGATGTCTCCACCCATTCACGTTGAAGACATGGAAGCTCAGATCCCGCACATAGTTAAACTATGAAGAATAAATACCCTGTAAGAGATAAAAAAGCATACCGCGCCGGCTTGGCGCTTTGCGCTGAGTCCGCGATCCTCGGTGAGGGGAGGGGGAACCTCGACACTCTTAAACAACACCTTCCAGGTGTCTTCGTGCGTCGTGTCGAAAAGCTCGCTCAGAGTCTGGTGCTGGGCCGGGTCGAACTCCCACAAATTAAACGCCCATTGTTGACACGGGAGGATCCGGCGGATGAGCATGACCTGGACTATGTTGACAAGCTTGAGCTTCCTGTTTATCATGTTTTGGATGCAGGTTTAGAGTCCGGTCAGCCCTACTGGACTACACCAGGGCAGGCCCTTCTCTTTCCAGGAGGTGAGCCGCGTGGGGATTCCGGATCGGAACTCGAGGGCCGCCGGCCATTTGGGGTCGCGCGGCTCGGTGATGTAGAACCACCCCGATTGCCACCCCTTTATGGTCTCCGCGTAGGAGCCCTCGAGCCATGTGACGTTGGGCATTTTTCCCACCATGGCGCCTCCGCACTCCGCCTGCTGGCCGCCCACCACCTTTGGTTGTATAATTCAGAGAGTAGGTTTTTCATCCTCATCCTATCTAATTCAGATAGAGGGGTAGTCTCTAATTTAACATCCAGAGTATTATACTCCTCTGTTAGTTTGATTTTAAGCTTCCTGATATCATAATCAACATTTCTACTCAAACCTTTACTAAATTTCCTAAACCTCCTAACCTTCGCTTGCCATACCTCTATAGAGAGTTTGCTTGAGGTGGGGGCAGATCAATTTTTGGCTGCAAGTTCTTTAACTCAGCTCTCAGCATCCACCATTTTTCAAACTTATAACTATTACCCTTTGGGGTGCTCCCTATGCCAGGATCCCATAGTATTGGGGTGTGATCACTGCCAGTTATAGGGAGGGCTTGACAGCTACACAAAGGGAATAGAGTATCTAATTCAGTAGTACAAAAAATCCTATCTATGGTGGTCATGACTAGGGCTTCCTGGTTGTTAGCCAAGGTTTATTGCCTGCCTGACATTTTAATTTCTAGCAGGCTCCATATCTCTATCCAGGCATTAAATTTATCATTCCACTTGTGATTAATCTTGCCAGTGTTCTTGTCCTGTTGGTATCTGACTAAGTTATAATCTCCCCCAATTATTGTGTGTTGATGATCATCAATAAATAAGCCGTGGAGCTCAGATACGAATTCATCTTTACCCTCCTCATAGGGGGATCCATAAACATCAATGAATCTAAAAGAAGTCTCATTACTCTTATGAGTTAAATTGCAGGTAACAGAGAACATGAGGGAGTTCCAGTTGTTGATATCAAAGATATCAGAGTCTACTCCTACCAGTATACCACCTGTGGTGCCTACAGCAGGCAGGTGGTGCTAGATATAACTAATATTACCACTAATGGATTTTAGGAAAGAATTAGATAGATTCTCTTTCTTAGTTTCTTGGAAAGCCACAATAGTAGGTTTGTGCTTGGCTGAGGTTTCAATGATACAGTTTTTTTTCGACGGGGTTGTAATCCCCCTGATATTCCAAAACAAGGCATTCATTGGAAAAGATTTTTCCCAGGGTCCTTGCCCTGTCCATAGGTGGAGATTCTCTCCCACAGCACACATTGGTCTGGGTGTGTGGGTGGGGGGATCATGCATCCAATTCCTTTAGGAGTGAAAGGGGATTCACTAAATGTCATCAGGTCTTCCCGACTAGGTAGCCCTTCAGGCATTTTAGCAGGATTTCCTTTATCACATTGTTTGTCCCCTAATCTAGGATATTCAACTAAGCTATTAATGTTAGGTGGCCCTTTAGGCCTTCTATCATTCCTAATACCTACATCATGTGTCATGATCCCATCACTATTCTTCTTGGTGTTTTCAGTTTTTTGTCCTTCAGACATTTGAAAAACACTATCAAGCTTATCAGAATTTAAGTCTTCTTGACTAGAGTCTATCTCAATCCCTACTCTACTAGCTACTGCAATGAATTTAGGATCAGAAAAAGGTTGAAAGGAGTTTCTAACAATAGTACCTTTGTTGTTTTCCTTTTCAATCTCCAAATTCTGCTCTTTCTTGTTGTTTATAGCAATTTCCAGCATTGACCTGTCCCCTATATCCACTCTGCTACTTTTCCTTTGAGCTTGCACTGGCCTCCATTTGCTATGTGGTTTTGGGTTGCCTTGTTCCTCCCTCCCCATGTGTGCAGCAAGCTGTGGGCTAAAAATCACTTCTTCTTCCTCAATTATTTTTTCCTCATCTTCCATCAATTCCATCTCTTGAAGGAGGCTGAAGCTCTGCCCCATGGTGATGGGCTCCTGCAACTACTGTAAGTAACTGAACACCTTCTGCTTAGTGTTCTAGTTTGAGTTGCCACTAGCTGATTTACTACTTTGTAGAAAGTGTGGGGACCTTGTTCCAGATGAATCATTTTCCTTATTTTCCCTCCCCTCATCTCTTTTGTTCTTATCCAGGGCAGCTTCATTGTTGTTGTCTTCTAGATCCTCATATGTGGGTTTCTCCATGTCTGCCTCTTCCACAGGAGGTTCCACAGTAATTTTGACCTTGAAAAGGTGATCTCCAATTCCAAATAGCCTATCATGGGGGATTTTTGTGTGATCTTTGCATATGGTGAAGTTTCCAAGCCAATCTACATCAATCAGAGTATTAAAGACTGATGCAAATTATTCTAGAACAGACCATTCAGCCCAAGCTGGAGCAATCCCTTCCAACTTCTTGGAGTTCACCATAGTGTTCCAAGGTTCCCTTCTAGACCTCTACATTGACTGTGACCCCATCCATTTCAGGCAGGCCAAACAGTGGGTATCTAGCAACACTTTCTACTAGTATGTGAGGGGGAAACTTGACTAAGAATGTCCATTCATCTAGCTTTCTGATCTGCCAAGACCAGTTTGTCTTGTATATGAGTGAGAAGTTATGTCCTAGTTCTTGTTTATCAACTTGTCCTGAGTCCACATAGACTAGGCCCACATTTCTCCTTGCTCCTATGTGTTGATCATTCACATCTGGCACATCAATTTGGTGATATCCCAGACCAGGGGCTCCACTACCAACAAACTTAGCTAGATTCCTTGGTTTCCTTCTCACTGGGCATTCTTCCACCTTGTGTGTCACTACCTTGCAAATGAAACACACAGGAGGACTGGGACAATTTGTTTTGTGATGTCCAGGCTCACCACAACTGTAGCAGATCACATCTGCATACTCTATGACTGCTACCTCATCTGGTTTGGTGTAAGCATGTTTGTTCTTTCCTGCGTTTCTCCCCTTCTTCGGTTGATTGGTATTATAACCTATGTTGCCTCCTTGCTCTTGGCCCTGATTCTGTAACTTCTAACCAGTGTTTTGGGCATTATGTTCTCCCAATTTCTGGTTCCCTTGCCCTCCTTTCTGGTGTTGCTCCCCAAAACTTTCAGACGCTCCTTGATCCTGAAACTGATTTCCCCCCAGGGCCTGGGTCCCCCATGCCACTGATTCATCTGCGGGGGAGAGGAGGGAAGTCGGCCCCTGGGTATCATGGTGGTGGGATCTGCGGCCCTCTAGGGAAACCAAAACCGTACTAGAACTGAGAGGCGGTGGGGCGAATTGATGATCGAATTGGGGCCAATTACCTGCGGGTGGAGGATCCGCCTGTTTGCCTCTAGGGTTCCCTCCCCTTCCTCTGCCCCTTCCTTGGTTATCATCCATGGCTCTAATCTTTAAACGAAGCTCTAAATCGATCTCGACGTGGGTGGCTACGGCAGCAAGATCGGAAAGATTAGATCCGGCGGCGGGGTGGCAGTCGTCGATGGCAAGGGGGCGGGTGGAGTGGTAGCGATCTTGGAGGCTGCTTTTCTTGATTCAGACTAGGAGAGGACGGGGTTTGGTGAGGTTTTCTCCTTCCGCGACCCACAGGTGTCCAAAGTGGTATCTCGCGGCGGGGTCGTCTTCCTCCCTCATCCCCACTTCCAGGTCAGCCAAGCCTGTGGCCCTGCCTCCGCGGCCCCAGCCAGGTGGGGCCTCCTTGACAGCGTAATAGTCACTACAAAAAAATACACTTCCGTGATGATACGTGTTTGTCACAGTAGGTCGCATTTTTTGTCATGCATGTACATCCATGACAAATTTATGACAGAATCAAGATAGTCATGCCTGTGTTGTCTTAGAAGTGTTCCATGACATTACCAAAATTATCATCACGGAAGTGTCCACTTCCATGGCGATAAATCGCGCGTCACAGAAGTGCTTTCGTCAAGGGTGACCGACACGTGGCATCCACTGTAACGGAACGCTGTTAAGCTATCAGGTCAGGTTTTAGATCCGATAACCCGTTAACAGCCAGGACCAATGGGGATTTTCCATGTGTAAAATTCTGATTGGCTGACGGAAACACGTGTCATCTCCGCGTTGGCACAGGTGTCACTCATCCAATGGGCGAGATGTGCCTATGATATGCTGACACGTGGACCGGCCCAAAGGTGGCCCATAAAATTTAAATGGGCCGGCCCAACTAAAGGTCCTCAAGATTTTGCGGTCCATAATGGGCCAGCCTAGCAAAAGGCCCACGAGATTTTTCGTATCATAATGGGCCGGCCCAGCTAAAGGCCCATGAGATTTTGTGGGCCATAATGGGCCGGCCCAGCTAAAGGCCCGCGATATTTTGCGGACCATAATGGGTCGACCCAGATAAAGGCCCAACATTCTCAGTTAAGGCCCGTACGGCTAGTGTCAAATCGGCCCTTCAACGGCCTGTCCTAAACTTGTCATCATCGTGGCCCATGATCATTTCTGGCCCGTTAACAGTCCGCTAAGTATATGGGCCGAATTACGGCCCGGTGTATTTCCGGCCTGTTAAAGGTCCTGCTTCATTTGGGCCCATTTACAGGCCATTGAAACTTGGCCCATAAACGACCGTGAAGGATTTGGGTCATATTCGGCCATGTCTGAGATTCGGCCTGTTAGTGGCCCGCCATAGATTTGGGCCACTTTCGGCCTGTTGTGATTTTCGGCCTGTTAACGTCGGACGAAATACATGGGCCATATGTGGCCCAATGTCACATCGGGCCCATTAACGGCCCATATAAAAAGGACGATAAACTAGCCCGACCGAACTTCCAGCCTGTTAAAGGCTTGTGTATTAGGTCGGCGCATTTACGGCCCGTCCGAATTTCGGTCTGTGAAAGATCCGCATCGTAAATGGGCCCAATCTCACTTTCGGTCTTTTAAAGGCCCATGTTTTTTATGGGCTTGAGATATTTACACATGTAAACGGCCTATTGTTACTGAGGGCCTGGATTATGTTTAAGCCTGTTAAAGGCCCACTATGGGCACAGGCCTACTAGAAAAATATGAAATCTTATGCTGATTTAGGCCCAGATATTTTTCTTGGGCTACATGCAAATTTTGGCCCATAATCGTTTTTAGCCCAATTGGAATGGGCCCGACGAATGTTGGCATGTTGGGCTCCTACGAAGCTTTCGGCCGAATACATTACTAAGATAAACCTACACTATACAAAAATAGCATCGTAATTATTTCAGCCTTTGGCACCAACATAAAAGTTGTATCACAACAAAAGGCATGTTGGCATAAAGTTTACAGTCCTTGCAGATAAAAGCACCATCACATGTATAGAAGCACAGATCATTTGACCTGAGTGCTAATGTTTCAGGCTATAGAATCTGATGGAGCAGCACGATCTTCACCTTTTTTCGCCATTGCTCTTGAACAATGAAGCGAATGTCTGATAGTCTGGTTTCAAAACCATTCATATCTTGACGACATTTGTCAACCACTATTCTTGTTTCCAAAACGACGTCCGTTAGGGATTGGACTTGTGTCTGGAGCATAGATATATCACTCTGTCTAGCAGGAAGATTTTGTTTAGTAGGCGATTTGGACGAGGTTACCTTGACAACCAATCCAGAATTACGCAGGAAGGTGCTTTTTGCACTTTTAGTGGATAGATACTGACGCACTGCAGGAAGAGGTGACATTTTTCCTGTGGTAGCCTCGTCACCTTCAGGTGGTTGTGGTTGTTCAATCATTTTTTCCATAGCTTCCTGAAAGTTTGAACTTGTAGATTAGTGTACCAGATAAGTTACTAATGAGACAAAAACAAACAAAGTAGGTTACACGTTTATACATAACTTATTTTTGTGAACTACTGTAATACATTAGCATGTATTGTAGTGCCAACTACATAATAAAATCACTTTCGGAACATATGTCCATGTAGCATGCCTACTGTATTGTCTATTTCCTCACATTCGTTGACATCTAAGGATAAAGAGACATGGTTTAAAGTAGGAGGAACATAGTATGACATTATTCATATCATGGGCAAACAGATATAAAACAAACAACCTATTTTATCATTGTGTGCGCACGTGAACATAGCAACTAGAATACAGATCAAGAACAAAAGAATATCCTTCATCTCTTTTCAACCATGTAAGGTGAAATGATATGTTAAGACAACTGTGTATGAAAGTGAACAGAGTAACTGACATTGGCTGCAAACCAAGTAGTTAAATGAACACATCACAGTATCAATCAGTTCAAAGGCAGGAGGAGTAAGGACTTAGAACAACGGCTTGAACTGGTGTGCTCATGCCCTTCATCTTGCTGGTGTGGCAATCCTTGAAGATTTGCACTGCATTCGGTTCGGGTTCTTTTTTGTCCGCATAGGATTTCCTCTGTATTTGTAACAAGTCAATATAGATACGATAATATGGCATAGAAAAAATAAGGAAGTACCGGCTATTTACAAGAGCCTCGTAGTGTGCAATATAGCTACGAGATCCTGTTGTCTGTTGGAATTTCACTTTAGAACGTTTGGTCTTGTTCTTCAAACAGTTAGCCTAGAAGAAGATACACTTGTAAGGCACATACATAAATACAAGTTCAATATGTGGTCTGATCAAATACATATAGCCTTCCTGATACTTTGGATCAGACCAGTGTTTAACGAGGGTTGTCCAGTCTAAGGTGGTACCGATACTGTCGCAGAGCAGACTGAAAAACATGAGTGCATGCTTGTTTAGTTATATCATCTTTCGGATCCAACTTGAACCTCATCTATTGAAAAAAGAATGCGAGTCTTATTAGGAGGAAGCTAGAAAGTATGGGACAGAGCAAGACAATATTAATAATTGTGATGAATAACATTACTTACGGATAAATGGTCAAGGAAGGTGTTAAACTGGGTATTGTCTTTCTCATTCCTGTAGTGGATCCACGTTGGGAGGATACGTGCATGACACCTAACGGCAACGGCTGCCTCTGATACTAACTTGGCTGACTCTGTAGTATCACGTGTCCTTTTTAAACTTGCCTCAAAATGGATCTCCATTCTTCCTCCTTTAGATTTTGTTAATCTGTCAAGCATGACACCTAACAAGATTATTGGCTTGCTGCAATGCTTTTCATGTCTGGAGAAGTTGTATATAAAGGTGATAATTTCACGCACATTGGAAGCCCGCATATAGTGTACTAGAATTAACCGTTCAGCTGTTGCTCTTTCGACACTCGTTTTTAGACCTTAACTGTTTTCAATCTTCATGTCTATTTAGGCAAGGGACGGGGTAAGAAAGTTATGACCAATCGGTGGATTCGTAAGCATCGGGATTTTCTCACTTCTCATGAGATTCGATTGAAGACAATGACGCTAGAACCATATGTAGCCAACCGTGCAAACACTAGATTTGTCACATTCTTCCTGTTGAATGCGAGGTTACTATTGCCCATCAGGCTTAAGTTTATCAGCAGCATGGTTTTAACGGATGGGTATGTGGAAGAGCAAAAAAAGGAGTTTCAGGTGGGCAAAACAGCTTCTGAACGTGTCGGGCTTCTATTTACAACATATTGTGGTCATAATCCAGTAAATTTTACGACCCAGGATGTTCATTCTATGGACCTGACCGATCCATTTGATTGTGACTACCAAAAACAGTGTTGGAGTTAGACGTTGTTCCCCTTTTCAACCTGGGAGTTTTTGTAAACCTGATGAACAATTAACCCTCGTGCTTTTGTACAGTTTGTAAGCTGGAGTTAGATGTTCTTGTCCTTTTCAACTCGGATGTGACTGTCATATTTTCTTTGAGCAAGGCAAATGGCTTGCCAATCATTTAATTTAGAGTGAAATATTGTAACAACTAACAAATCCCAACCAGTTATTTATACTGGTTTTAGCGACGGATCAGGGTAACAACGGGGCTGTGTGGGGGCTGTGGCCCGTCTAGCCAGGGTTTTATTTATGTTTACCACAGCATAAGCCCAGTTGTGTTTTTTTCTTGCTGAAAATGGCTAGCCCAGTTCTATTTCTTTTAAGAAATACCCAAACGAGGCCTACTTGCTTTATCAGCCCTGCTAGGCTGCAAATCTTTCAAGACGAGGAGAGTTTCATTCGTATTGCCCAGAAATGGGTCATACATTTTTAAACCACATCAAACCTGGAATTAGTTTCAATTTTTTCCATTACAAGATTTTAAATTCCATTGATTTTTATGCGTGGACAATTATTTGGATTTTATATTTATATAAATTATTTTTCAAAATTAGTTTGAATGTGAATCGATATTTCGGGATTAAAAACAGTTGACCGCACCAAAATATGCAAAAATATCGTATACTTTTTAACCGTGGCCACAATACGGGGTGTAATGCTAACAAAAAGAAGATGAGCTCCAAAAAATTCTTAAGAATTAGCAAATGGGTTGTACATTATTAGAAATAATGCACACGAGAGCAGTGACTGTTGGATGTCCATCCAACGACTGTCGTGCTTCTTCTATCTCTGCTTTTGCTGCTCCAGCCGCTCAAACAAGCGCCGGCGGGACTGCCTGCTCCCTCCTCCCGCGGTCAGCTATGCTGCCGCGCAGGCCTCACCGCCCCACCGTACTCCCATCGCTGGCCTAGCCATCCCTCTACTCACCCACACCTACTGTTATTCTCCGGGGACGGCAGACGAGTCTTCCCTGGCTCCGTGACATTCCCTTCCTAGGCCTCACCGTCGTCCACCGCCCTGGTGCACTCGGCATGGCCTGGTCAACGTGTTCAATGAACGACATCCATCGGAAGTGGACTGTACGTGGAGAGGCTGACAGCTGGGTCCACGGTCGCATGCAAGAAAATGCCTCCTTATTACGTGCAAAATAATGATTCCTCCACCTGACAGCTAGGACCCACTGGAAGGGTTTCTGTATTTCAAAAAAAAATGTTCCCCCTGCTGACAGGTCGGATCCACCAGCTATATCTTCGCACGCAAGGAAGTGCCTGCTTATGACGCACACAAAAATGAATACCCCCTGCTAGCTGGGACCCACCATGGTGGGTGGCTGACTTGTGGGCCTACTAAGTTGACGGGGACAGAGGGCTTTGTCAACCTAGTCAATATGAACGATTCTACCTTCAGTGACCGTACGATGTCCATCCAACGGCCATAGTGTTTCTTCAACCTCTGGTCTTCTTGCTCCAGCCGCCCAAAGCAGCGTCGGTCGTGCCGCCTGCTCCTACCTCTCGTGGCCGGCTGTGCTGCCGCGGAGGCCTCACCGCCCCCATACTACTCCCACCGCTGGCCAGGCCATCCCTCCACTCACCCACACCCCCTGTTATTCTGCGGCGACGGCAGCCTCACACCGCAGCCGGACCAGTGAACCCTCGTACTCCTCTCCGCGTGGGCATCCACTGCCATGTCTTCCCTGGCTCCGCGTCGTCCCCTTCCTAGGCCTCGTCGTCATCCACCGCCTTGGTGCTCTCGGCGCGGCGTGGTCAATGTGGTCAACAACTGACTTCCATCGGAAGAGTACTGTACATGGAGAGGCTGACATCTGGATCCACGGCCACAACCCAGTTTTTTTGTGATTTGCCAAGTAAGTCGCTTTGTCAGGCCTGTTGGGCTGCAAATCTTTCAAGACGAGGAGAGCTTCATTCGGGTTGCCGAGAAAATGTCCTATCAGTAATGAGAAATGGGTTGTACATTTTTAAAACACATAAAATCGGCAATTAGTTTCAAATTTCTTTTTTTCATTTCGAGATTTTAAATTGCATTGATTTTTATGCGTGGACAATTTGTTGGATTTTATATTGATATACATTTATTTTTAAAATCAGTTTGAATATGACTCGAAATTTCGGGATTAAAAACAATTCGGACCGCACCGAAATATGCAAAATTTTGTATAATTTTTTAACCATGGCCACAATATGGGCTATAATGCTAACAAAAATAATATGGGCTCCAAAAAACCCCTTAAGAATTATAAAATGGGCTAAGAATTATTAGAAATAATGGCAGATGGGTTGTATGATGTTTTCCACATATTTGAGGCTTTCCTATAGAAAAGTTGATGCACAAGCAATGATTGTTGGATGTCCATCCAACGGCCGTCGTGCTTTTTCAATCTCTGCTCTTCCTGCTCGAGCCGCTCAAACAAGCAACGGAAAACGCAACCACATATAACATTTCCATGTTAGAGCAAGCACCTGTGATGGTGGAGTAGGGGAGATGTGCTCATCATGTACACGTATGTTCTAGAAATAGGAACACGTGTCATATTCACAGGCATTATGTGTAAAGTAAGCAGATGCAATTCAACAAAGTTAGAAGCAATACAAGCTAGACATCATACGCAACATGAAACCACATATAATAGTGCCAAGTTAGAGCAAGCACCTGTGATGGTGGAGTAGGGGAGATGTGCGCATCATCTACACAGCTACATTGACTGTCTAGCCTTGCGTTGTCTTGTGAATCTTGTTGGGAGGATGGGGGAGTAGAATCTGTAGAGAACCTTCATTTCAGTTGCTCGGAAGGACCACCATCATCCAATGCCTTGCCAATTTCCTTCAGCTTTATTGATTTTGCATTGTGAGGTCAAATCGACAAGAAAAAGGAATATAAATAGCAACTGAACGTAGTAGCGCGGTCTGTACCCGCGCTACTACTATGGGTTGTATCAGCAGCGCTTTTCCGGAACACGCTACTATTAATTAGATGTAGCGATTTCCTGGCCTCGCGCTACTGCTATAGCTTTCATCATTTCCCCTCGGCTTCCTACCCCTTCCTACCCCATTTCAGCTTCAATAAATAGCAATTTCCAGATACTAGGTACTACTAGATATCAATTTCATAAAGCATTATAGGTACTAGGTAGTACTCCCTTGGTTCCAAATTACTCGTCGTGGTTTTAGTTCAAATTTTAACCAAAACCACGACGAGTAATTTGGAACAGAGGGAGTACTAGATAATAATTTCATATATACTCAACATGCATCCTCAAGCAGTACAAGGTGATATCGACGACAATCATCATATGTAGTTCTAGATAATATCGACGATGATCGTCATATGTAATTCTACATGATATCGACGACGATCATCATATGTAGTTCTAGACGATATAGCCACACCCACACACACATATGTAGTTCTAGATGATATCGACGACGATCATCATTCTCAAGCCTGGGCGATGGGTGTTCCTGGTAGTAATTAGGATGGCCTGTCCAACACGAAGATTCTTGCCAACGAGGAATCTCTTCCACCCAACCGAGTTTAAGTGTGTGCGACCGTCTGTGTCCATGCGGTAAGTACAGGTGGTGACGGAGCCCCTTGCGGTAAGGCGTAGTCCAGCTGAGCCTTCTTCATCAGGCTCGATACCACAACTCACAGATAGGTTCTTTGGCAATTTCTAAACAAGAAGAACATACCAATTAATAAATAGCCTCGCACATACTCTTGCAAATATATTTTATTAAGTCTAGATTTCTACACTATCAAAAGACACAGTACTACGCATTTGTACTAACTAACCATGAATTCTACTAATAAGTATATATGGATTATCTACACTATTAATAGTTCCTTGGATTCTACACTAATAAGAGCATGTGATGAGACTCTACACTAAAGCATATCATCGACTAGATTCCACAAAAAATATCATTGGACTCTACACTAAGCATATCATCGGATTCACTAAGCATATCCACGAATAATTTGCATTTGTAAGTATAACAATAAAGCATATATATATATATATATATATATATATATATATATATATATATATCATCAAATTACTACAGGCAGTACGTATAACATACCATTTCATGCAGATCTACCATGGTACTTGTCAGGCGGGTCACGAATGGCACCCCGACAAAGTCATCACGTGGTGGAATTATGTCCCTTAGGTTGCACACCTCCTCCTCGCCCAGCCTCATTATTTGAGCTATGACGGCTTCATGAAGTGGGTTCTCATCGTCTTCATCGAGTGGGTCCTCATTATCTTCATCATCTTCGTCATCTTCCACCAGGTTGAGATAAATGACAGCCAGCTTGGGTCTTTCTGCTCTGAAAGAGAAGCTGATCAACTCACCACATGTAAGACACATGTGGGAAAGAAAACGGGCCCATCCATCTCCTCCAATCTGGGACATATTGTGTCCTTTCTCGACCTCCATAGTGTACGGCCCCCAGGAGCCTCAAATGTCACAGTGTCTCCTGTCAGCTTGTTGAATTTCAACCTCACATTGCATGGGACGATCTGTGTAAAAAAGCAAAATGACACAATGCAGTAATGCCAACACTAAAAATTTCAACCTCACATTTCATCTAATTTCTTACCGCCGCATGACGAAAACTCAGCTGAAAGTAGATGCCGAATAGCTTGCCAGTTGTAAGGCTGCTGGCGCACCTTGACTTGCATAGTTGACATAGTGGTGGTGGTGGTGGTGGAGCCATTTTCCTAAAGCAATATGAGCAAAGGATTAACGACTCACTTCACAAGAAAAAACAGTAGCATGTGATATTTTTTGTTCTTCCGCGAGAAGCAATTTTATGGACAAAGCATTTCGGTGGCACCTATTGCCGAAAAAACTTTTCACAAATATGTACCAAATAAGGGTACCACCTACCAAGACATTTTCATCTCATTTGGCCACTATTGCCTAAGATAATTGATTAAAAAAATAAGTGAAAATTTTAACTAAATTGGCACCTACATTTTGCCAAAAAAATATCTTATTACAAAAAAACAAAAGCATCTACCTATCCATGTACAGAAAAAATAACAATAAAATGGTGCATACTAAAGCAACTAGCCTACTAAATCCACTAGCATACTAAATCAACTAAATCAAAATGTTCTAAATCTACTAAATCAACTAGCCTACTAAATCAACTAAATCAAGTACATACTAAATCAACTAAATCCAACTAGATGGAGGAGGGAGGAGGGAGAAGGAGGGGCGACTCGAGGAGGGAGAAGAGAGTAGGACAGAGGAGGAAGACGGAGCGAGGAGGGGCCAGCCGGCGGTGAGTGGAGGGAGGATGGAGCGAGGAGGGACCGGCCAGCGGTGATTAGAGGGAGGATGGAGGAGGAGGCCGGTACCGAGTCCAGCGAGGAGGAGGAGGTGGCGGCGGCGCAGATCGGAGGAGGGGCGACGGGGGAGGACCGACGTGGGGGTTGAGGGCGAGATCGAGTGAGTGTGAGTGTGAGTGGATCGGATAGGTCCGAGAGTGTGGGGGGTGGAATGGCTTAGCAGTAGCGCGCTATATCAAAAGGCGCTATTGCTAAATGACCTAGCAGTAGCGCCTTTCACAAAGAGCGCACTACTGCTATGTGTCAGCATGTAAAAATAGACATAAAAAATACATTGATCATCAATGATCTTTTTGTGTACAATCTTATTTGTCAATATGAGTCCTCATCAGTTTAGGAACTGGTGAAGACTCATATTGCGGCCACAAATTCTACACATAGAGTTCAATGAAGACCAAGTGGTTGTGAAAGTTTGAGAAGTAGTATATTTAAGATGGTACAAACTCTCTTCACGAAGCGAGGTGGGACTAAAGTTTTTAGTAAACTTAGCAGTAGCGGTTATTGTGTAAATGCGCTACTGCTATGGTCCCTAGTAGTAGCGCTCTTCATATTAGCGCGCTGCTGCTAGAACTAGCCTCGTGGCGGCGTCGTGGCAATTATAGCAGTAACGCGTCTTAGAGTAGGCGCACTACTGATACATTTATTTCAGCAGCGAGGTTTGCGCGAGCGCGCTACTGCTAGTTAGCAGCAGCGCTTTATTTTAAAGCGCGTTGCTGGTAAGATTCGGTGTATAGCCGTTTCCCTAGTAGTGTAGGTGGCGTTCATCAAACTAGAAGCAATACATGCTAGAAATCATATTCAAGACGCAAACCAATATCACACTGCCAACTTAAAGGTGTTCCATCATAAGTGACTGATGCAAGATACACAAGAAGAGTAGTTTCATGTAAGAACATGGTGTGATAGACAGATATAGTATGTACCAAAAACAGGAAAGCGTGTCATATTCACACGTATCATGTGTAAGCTAAGCAGATGCAGTTTACGCTAATTAGGAGCAATACAAGCTAGACACCATATGCAACATGCAACCAGATATCACACTGCCAAGTTAGAGCAAACACCTTGGATGGTGGAGTAAGGGAGCGGAGACTTGGACCTTGTAATGCACTATTAGTACAAGGAGAATCGATACAGATGCTCCGTTTATGTTGCTGCAGAGGACCACCATCATCGCCTTCCTTACTCTTTTCCTTCCTCTTTCTTGATTTTGCCTTGTCAAGTCAAACCCACAAGAAAAAGGAATAAAATTTGCTCTTCAGAACTCATTGGTGCATGATACTGACGAACACTACTTTCATGTAAGGTAGCCGCATGATAGGAGGATGGAATATGTATGAAAAACAAGACGGCCTGACATATTGACATGTATGATGTATAAAGTGTAAACTAAGCACAAGGTGTTTTAACTTGTTAGAAGCAATGCAAGCTAGAAACCATATGAAAGATGAAACCAATATCACTCTGCCAAATTAAAAGGGTGCCCTAACAAATGCATTTGACCAAATTAGAAGCAATACATGGCAACAGGCTAGAAATAATATGCAATATGCAATGAATAAAGGTGACTCATCGTAAGTGATTGATGCAGGATACAAAAGAGAGGTAGTTTCATGTAAGAACAAGGTTAACACATAGATGTAGTGTGTACCAAAAATAGGAAGGCATGTCATATTCACAGGATAATGTGTAAACTAAGCAGACGCAATTACCCTAATTAGAAGCATTACAAGCTAGACACCGTATGCAACATGCAACCACATATCACACTGCAAAGTTAGAGCAAGCACCTGTGATGGTGGTGTGGGGGAATTGCGGTCATCAACTAGAGAGCTACGTTGACTATCTTCATTTAGCCTTCATGTTTCTTGAAAATCATGTGGGGAGGATGACACTGCACTCTTTAAACGAGTATGGCGTCTCACACTAACCCACCCGGGTGACTGTCTCATCATAAGTGATTGACGAGGGATACAAAAGAGCATTAGTTTGATGTACGAACATGGTTAATAGACATATGTAGTACTCCCTCCGTTTGGAATTACTTATCACAAAAGTGGATGTATCTACAACTAAAATACATTTAGATACATTCATTTCTTGGACGAGTAATTCTGAACGGAGGGAGTATGTATCAAAAATAGGAAGGCATGTCATTATCAAAGGTATAATGTGTAAAGTAAGCAGATGCAATTTAACAAAATTGGAAGCAATACAAGCTAGACACCATATGCAACATGCCACCACATTTGACAGCGCGAAGTTAAAGCAAGCACCTGGGATGGCTGTGTGTGGCAATTGAGATCATCAACTGCAGAGCTACGTTTACTGTCTCCAACTGCTGACACTGCATCCTTTAGAGCGCTGAAACGCTTAGTGCTTATCTTCGAATTACACTGGAGCGACTTCTGTCTTTTCTTTTCAGCATTCATCAACACTGCGTCAGAGTCTGAAATACCCATGCATAAAAAACAATAGTGTGAGTATGGGTGAAGTGTGTGCACAATTAGTATAGTGTAAAGGTAGCAGACAGCAGGTCGGTGAGAAATGAATGACAGGAGACATATAATAGCTCTACAACATGCATGGCACACTAAATTACTACAGGATTCTATGAAAATAACATCCGACTGAAAACAAATAGGTCAATCCATTTTTTCTGCACCGTCCGATGTACAAAATACGGGCAGATCACCTTCATCTACCTCCAGTCGGTCAGTGTTGGCAATCTTCCTCGAAACGGCAGCGACAACCAGCCCAGTCCCCTGCCTGCGCCCTCCCCTCGACCTGACCGCACAGCCCCCCGACAATCCATTCAAGCCCCGCCGACCTCCAGATTGGGCGCAAGCAGCTCCTGCGCCCCACACCCCTATGGTAGACACCGATGCGCCGCTTCCCCGGCGAACAGGCGGACTAGGTGCTCCGCGCGCCTAAGCGGGTGCTGCTTCTTTTAATTGCGGTTCGACTGACCCTGAATTGAAATCCAGGCGGGCTACTGACCTCTAGCAAAGGTGAAATAGTAAAGGGAGGAAACCTAGTGCATTTATTATCACGAAGAAGGTGCAGTAAGAAGCGCTCAACTAGTTTCTTCAGTCGGATGAATACGGTGTGAGCAGAGACATAAGGTTTCGAATAAGGGAAGAGGAGTACCTCCTTCTGCTCGCAGTGCTGTGTCCCCTTCTATTTTTCCAATGATCTTCTTGTGGTTCACCGGAAATGAGAAGTTGTGGAGGACGGTGCAGCCTTGGACGAACCCATGGCCATGTTGTTGAGTGTGGTGCGGTGGCCGTCTGTCGGCGGCGGGGAAGCAGAACCGAGGTGGCGAATGACAGCGTAGCGGGAACAGCTCCGGTGCGGTGGACGGTTGCGACAGTGGAGCGGCAACAGTGAGGCGCAGGACAGCGTGGTCGGAGTGGTTCTGGTACGGCACACATCAGCATCGGCATCGTGGAGGCAGCTCTACCTCGGCTTTAGCTACTAAGTCCTTGAGGGCGTTGCGGTTGCGGTTGTGTGGGACGACGACGTCAGGGTACCAGCTCCGGCGTGATGGAGGAGGGCGGCGGTGGATTGGGCGCTATGGGGTGGAGGACGGAGGAGGCTGGGGTTTCGCGGCTGGTGGAGAGGGTGTTTTGGCGCCCACGGAGTATGAATGGGGAAACGGAGGGAGGCGGGGAACTAAGGGGGGACAATGTTTCGGTTTGGGATGCGCTTGTTTGAAATTTGGGGAAAGTTACAAACTTTGGCCCCATATAAAATTTCGGACATATTGCGGGTTGAGGGTAGGACAGTAATCTCAGGTGTCCCAAATGTGGGCGGGATAGATTTTGGCCGAGCGCATGGGTGTTTAGGCGCCCACGACGTATGAATGCTTCTCGGAGGCGATTGAGACTGGCGTCTTGGTGAAGTTACAAACCTACCCCGGTTTAGACCTTTGGACATCAGGCCGATAGGCTACACGGGCCAGAGTCACGACAGTAAATTCCTACCACCAAACATTAGTCTCGCGCGGCTTCGGGTGACCAGAGGCCTATTTGGCGATTCGTTCAATATTTGGGAGCAGAAGCATTAACATTTTCGGTTCTCTTGAATTGAACATTCAGGATTTGTCAAACTTCACAAATCTTTACTCTTCAAAATCCTAAAGCTACGATTATTTTGGAATGGAGGTGGTACATTTGAATATACATTGTACACGAGTATATATTAAAAAAATATGCAACTTACCTCAGTTCATGCATGGTTCCAGATTCTCCTTGGTTGCAAAAAAAATTAGACATCGTATGAATATATATAGCATGTTCAGACGCACAACTAAGATTGATGCCCCCTTTTACATCTGATTTACAAATGCCATTATCTTGGCTTCAAATAGATGAATGCACTTCCTATGAATTCGAATCTTCGAAACCCCCTTTATGTTGAATTCGACATGTATTCTATTTCGTAGCTAGCAATTTGGAATGTATCCATGCAAGTGACAAATGTATAAAGTGCTTCACACTAACAACATGGAGTGCACTAATTAATGTTTATATATGAATTTCAAAAGCATCCGTTGCCTGTATTTCAAACCGCTCTCACTCAATGGATCGATAATATGAAATAAACACATGCACATGCTAGAATTGAATAGAGTATGGGTGTCTGATAGACCGATTTTCGTCCATACACAATTCGCAAAATTCATGATCTCATCCAAAAATAATAATGTCATTTATATTTTAATTTAATGTGTAGTACCGCCTTTTACACGTAGATGCACTATGCCTCAGCCCATTCACACAAACGCGCTATATATCTCTCTATCTACCGCATAAGTGCAAACACTTTATATGCATCGACATTTCTCTTTCACACATGCTTACAATCTCTCTCGGGGTGTCAGGGAGTCTCACGCACATGCTCTCTCTGTACCTCTCTCTCTTTCTGACTACTATGTGCCACTTATTTCACTAATCTTAGTTGAAAAAGACTATTTCTCTCACATGCATATATACACACGCACGGTCTCTACTAGCCCTCTATACGCACATATATGTGCCTACATGTCTCTCGCACGCACATTATCTTTAGGCCTCTCTCGCACACATTGCCCCCCTAGACACACTTCTCTCTTAGTAGTTGGCAGATATGAATCCATCATATCATTCGGTAGGATATCCCTGACTGTTAGGCTGGATGGTAATACGAGGCAAAGTTTTACCCTAGTTCGGACCCTTGCAGTTGAGGAAAAAGCCTACTCCTGGTATGGTATATTAGTGATAGGGGTGTGTACAAAGTACACATGAATACTAGGCATTGTGCATGTTTGTATACTATCGACGAACTAGCGCCCGAGCTTCTATAACATACTGGGGGCCTAGGGTTACAAATCATATATAGTCGGCTTATCACCAGTGGGGATATAGTCCTCCGCGACTCTGGTAGCTAACTTCATGTTGTACGCCGAGTCCTCCACATGGGTCTTCGTATAACGCGTCTCGATCCAACCTATGTGGCGCATGATGGAACTGACCCATGAGCCCTCATGTTGACCCACCACAACTAGAAATGATGTGCCCACCACACCACACACGCAATCGGCCACTAAGAAAATAAGCATATACAATAGTACAATGTTATACATGAAAGTTAATTGCATGGTGCATCCAAAAATATTTGTTCTG
This sequence comes from Aegilops umbellulata, assembly GCA_032464435.1. Taxonomy (NCBI): domain Eukaryota; kingdom Viridiplantae; phylum Streptophyta; class Magnoliopsida; order Poales; family Poaceae; genus Aegilops; species Aegilops umbellulata. The sequence goes on along the minus strand of CP136056.1, from coordinate 325,102,112 downwards.
CATTGTGAATGTTTATATATTCTCCTAAAATATTAGTCACGGGAAAGAGAAACGAAGGGCATATCTCTCCTTGTCTCCACCGGACATCCCCTCTTTCTACACCACTTCACGTACGCACACAAACTATCTCTCGGCCCTCTAAAAGTATGCATGCCCACGACACATTCACGCATGACGGTCACTGTATTTCAAGCTAAAGCACTATACAGTCACTGGAGTTCCGAATATGCTCATTACGGCCACCGTATACATTCTCGTGGTGATCATACGGTATCTAGCTCACGATACTTCTCCGTATTTTCTTGATGACACTGACGGACTTTGCATTTGATGCGTGCTCCGTATTTTGTTGACGACACTTACGGTCATTGTATTTGAAGTGAAAGCACGATATGTTCACTGGACTTCAGAATAAGCTCATCACGGTCACCACATACATTTTGTCGTGCTAACCAACATGTGGTTGGATGCTTAGAGGACGGTGGTTTCTCGAGCCCACCAGGGCTAAAGTCCCTGTGCTCGCATTTCTCCTGACTTAAATTCAGTATTTTCCGGCGATGTGCGTTCGGTGGGAGGAGACGTTCCACTCGACTACGAGGCACCTATGGTGACTTCATAAAATCTCAAGATCATATGTTGGCCCACTCTCTCGAAGGTGCTCATAGGGGTAGGGTCTGCGTGTGTGCGCTTATAGCGGTGAGTGCTTGCGTGTATATATGAGCCCTTGTGTCTGTACCGTGTTAAAAAATACATGGCATGATTATATGGTCACTAGCTCACCCGTACAACTCCGCATTTTGTTGATGACACAATCAATTGACCAGTCAAACGTTCCACGTGGCGCAACTAGTGTTGCACCATCGGGGCGCGTAACCGTGGGGCCCACCTATCAGCCCGTATATGACTGAAAGAAATGGTAGTTTGAGTCTGTACTGTGTTAATAAAATACATTTTAGGGTGATCATACAGTCACTGGCTCACCATACAGCTCCGTAATTTGTTGACGACACGATCAATTGACCAGTCAAACGGTCCACATTCAGCAGCGCACATTACCATAGGGCCCACCCATCAGCGCGTATATGAAGGACATAAATGGTAATAAATTAGTGGTCGGTGGGTACTCGAAGTCCTGAGACCTTTGGTTGGTAGTCGCCGGTGGTGGGGGCGGGGGGGGGGGGGCGTTGATTGGGCGGTGGGCTGGGGATCGCCGGAGAAAAAGCTCGGCGCGGGGGGGGGGGGGCTAGAGGGATGGCCGGTGCGGCGGCGGACCGGCGGTGAGGAGTGGTTTCGGGGCGGGCGGGGCGGCGTGGCAGTGCGGGCCGGCCGCGGGCGGCGGTTCGGCCGGTGGTGGCTGGCAGCTCAGGGGGTGGAGTTTGATGATAAACTGCAGGCCCTTGATTTTGTATCCAACGGCCGGAAAATCTAATGACCAGAGATGAAAAAGTCAGTCGACTGACGTGTAGCCTCACCCCGCACGTACACATGCACGCACGCAAGACATGCACGCATGCAGGCGTTCAACACTGACACGTACACATAACGAACACACGCACGGATGCAGGCGTGCAACACTGACGCGTACACATGCACTCACGAACACACGCACGTACGCACACATGCATGCAATACTGAAACGTACTCTTGCACGCACGCAACACTCGCACGCCTGCATGCACATAGCACACGACGCAAGACACACGCTCAACCTATACGTGCATGCACCCTTTGTTAAGGACATGGATTGTTACGGGTATTAATCAATCTTATCTATGATAAGCAGAACATTGATGTTTGTAGCGGTCTTTATGAATCACAACGAATCGAACGGGCTATCAACATAGTAGGCTTATCTACATGAAAAGGATGACGTCTCACTCAATGAACAATCATCGGTTTATGAAATGCCCGCTTCTGACCGCCCTGGCCCACCAAAGGTTCCTCTGATGTGCGCTGCCTATGTTGGGTCACTAACATGCAGGCCATGTACCCAAAGAGCCCACACGTCAGTGGAAGAATGGCGCGCTGTCCTACGTTAGAGTCGAGGGCGCCACTCGTTGCACGCCCGGCTGAGCACGCCTCCTTGCCGCATTCAAACGCCTCCATGAAACCCGCCCGTGTAGAAGCCGAGAAACCCACTTTGGATGCACGTCCGTTCATGACCGGGCCGGCATTAAATGCAACGCCAGCCGAGCTCCTCCCATCTGCCATCTATTTAATCTCCTATTTAAACGAGGTCAAATGCCGGCCAAGAATCGCACACCTCCGCCGCTCCCCTATCTCCTCCTTCACCATTTTGTCCACTCTTACAATGGATTACGAAGAGTAGTTATTCCGCATCCAAGCCAGCTGGGTGGCCCACCGAGCCTGCCGGATACGAGCTATGCAGCTCACTGATCCACCTCCCTCCCCTCGCCCGGCGGAGCGAGTTGCCTCCCCAAGCCGGCGCGCGGTTCAGCAACTCGCCGCTCCAGGCCAGCTCGACGAGGAGCGGTGCACGGGCGTCGTTGTTGCCGTCCACGCCGCTGCCTCGTACCACGTCTCCTATTTCTGTGGCTGAGACTCCCATGCCGGCGGCCGTGCCATGCAAGCAGCGACAGAAGCCGGGTGCGCGGAGAGCGACGAGTCGGTGGCGAGCACCTCCGCATCCACCGCCATCATTGAGGAGAAGTAGAACACGGGAGGCCACCGCCGCTTGGGTCCCATGAAGGCCACCACGGAGGCGACGTCGGCGTACACAACAGGTGTCTTGCCGGATCCTTTTCTTGCGAGGACATTCGTCGACCCCGCATATACCTCCGGTGCTCCCGACAGTCCGGTGATCGTGCTGCCGGACATGCGAAACACAAATCGATCGGCGGGCGACCATTTAGGCCAGGTACTACATACCTGTGCTATCTAGAACTAGCACCGCGTAGTTCATTTGAATGTAATGAAATCCGTCATGTTTGTATTAAAATCCGGTATCTTATATGATTTACGCCGTTGTTTATATGAAATATTGTCGTGTTTGCGTGAATTTCGTCCGGTTGGTTGACTTGCTGTCATAATGTGTGCGGCTAGAGTTGGATGGCGTAATTTGCGGGTCGCCGGTCGGTCTGCGGGCGGCTCGGGCGGCGTGGTGGGACAAAAAGAACACAGCTCGTGCGAGCTCGTCTCCAACGTGCGTGCTGGAGGATGCATGAGAACCCGAGCCATTCCTCGTTCAACGGTGGCAAAGGCACCGCTGGACCAAAGGGTCGCCAATATGTTGGCTACCCCGGGCAAGATCCAAACAACCCCTCCCAACAGATTCAAATCCCTCGTTCGCCGTCGAATTTTGACATGTGTTGTTTTCATGGACTAGCAAGATGCCCGTGCATTGCACGGAACATCAAGATGCATTTTTTTACAAAACACCTGTTGTGATTAACCCATGCAGGAGTAATCCCATTTAAACTAATGATTGCTCGAGAATTTTATTGGATAAATGGTATCTCGAGAATTTTATCGGACTCCTTTTTTGTATACAAGGCCACAAACCCATATTACAGCTATCAAGGAAAAAATTAATGTCTTCTAACTCAATGTTGCAAGCCACCTTGTTTCCTTGTTTGCCGTGTAAATTAATGTGTATTCTTCTCTTTCATGCACATCAAGCCAATGCTCACACTCCCGCATGCATGCAAGGGATAATTAATGTCCTCCTTTGCTAGTAGTACTATGAGGAAAACACCATTAATATTGCATCGATTAGTGTTAGTGGCTTTGTATATCTGCAAATTGTAATTTTGATAGTGGCCTTGTATATAAAAATGGAGGGAGAAAGATGAGAGATAAGGTGAGGAGGAGTGGGGCGTGGTGGTGACTGGTGGTCGGACTGGGCGGAGGCATGGGGATGGATGGCGCATTATGTCTAGGTTTGTATCTCTATAGTCCCTCAAACACACACACGTAGATGGGGGACATGCACGAAAGAAGAGGTCCACGCACGGCGCACGTACTCCCGTCTCTTTCCCAACCACACCCGCGCGGGTACACGGTGGAGCTCATTTCTGTACGAAAAGGCAGCCCACATGGTAACTTGACACGTCTACTGGTTGTCCACTAGATGGAGGGAGGACTGTCTACCACGGGTGAACAAACAAATTGCGACTTGACGTGTTATGTTAAAAAAGAGGCAACCCATGTGGGGCCTACCTTAGAGGCAAGGCTTTATACACTGGAGTACTTTTGATGTGTGCCATCAACTCGCAGAACGAGGAGAAGCTTGCTTAGTACACCGTCTCCCCCGCCCACGGGCGCGGTGGCTCGCAGGATGAGGTGAAGCTTGCTTACTACGCCTTACGCCTGCTCCCTCGCCCACGCGGGCGTTGGCTCGCAAGACGAGGAGAAAATTTTACTAGTACTCCCTCCGTTTACTCCTCGTCCCTACTACCTTGGTTAGAGAGATCATCATATTGTTTGGAATATATATGTCCTTTAGTACTCCCTCCATTTACTTATACAAGACCACTATAAAAAAATACATTTTGCATCTATACAAGGCCACAAATAGTATTCGAGACAAAAGTTACTACTCCCTCCTTTCCAGTTTATGGCTCAATTTCAAAATCTCTCCAACCAAGGTAGATGGTGAGTGGTCGAATTAATTTCGTACTCCTAGTTTGCACAAGTAATTAGTACGCTCGTTTTTCTCAAGAAGTTTTGTTTACCGAGGCATTAATTAGAACGAATGCATGAATGACCATTAAATTTCCATGAACTTCTACATTCATTGGAGAGTTTTCTCTTGACATTGCTTGCATCGGGTGATCTAATGCACATCGAAATCCAACATGTGATGGTACTACTACTAGTAGTAGAATTAAGACTTATAAAACGGAAAAACGAATGTTTTGTAGATGAGCCCTATAAACCCTAGTGGGTACGTACTCCGTAAAATCAGATTTTCCCAAAACTAAGTCGCTCAACCTTTATTTGCTTGTTTCCCTTCCTGCCTCCTTGCCTCGAACAGACTATGCCAAACTCCCTTGGCTGTTGCGCGGGAAAATACCCGCCCTCGCCTTTTTTTGTCCGGGTTTCTATCGATGGATCGCGCGAAGCAGCAAAAACCCAAGCCGTGTCTTGTAATCCTCCGTCGACGCTCGCTTTCATCAATTCTGTACTTCTTGTCGCCGACATCTGGGACATATAGCAACCGGGTCGATGTGTCAAGCACCAAATAACAGTGCAGAACAGCAGGGGGACGCACCCCAGTCGTACCACCCCAGTAGTAGTAGTAATGAGCAATGAGACATCAAATCACAATGCCGCACCTTCCCAGACGGACAAAGCAACCATTATTTCACACTCCGGTTCGCCATCATCTCAAACCACGTAGTATTGCTTCTGCCTCAAGAGGGACACGCGCATCGCCTTGGTACATCATGATACATGGGACCGCATGACAGGCCATGCTCCCCCGCCGATCGCTCGGTAAAATCACCTCATTTTTACTACTATACTTCCTCCGTATCGGTTTACATGGCATGCACGTCGTTCTAGGTTGAGAATTTTTGTGACATAGTAACTCAGATTTAGTTAGTCAAATGGATGACCTAGAACTACGTGCACGCCCTATAAACCGAGATGTCTAAAAAAACGAGACGGAGAGGGTAGTTCGGTACGTATATTTATAGATCAATATAGTCGGGAGTCACCAAGGAGCAAAACCAAGTGGTAGGCTGCACCTGTCGTGTTGGCGTAGCGACTCAAGTAGGGTCAGTCCACACACGAAATGGCGACACACTTAACAGGACCCCTTTGGCCGACATGTGGCTCATCCACCGTCTTGTTCCACGTGCGATGCACCAAATTACAGTTCAGAGCAGCGGTTGGAATTGAAGGCACCCCGGTCGTAGCGCCGCAGTAGTAGAAAATGAGCGATGAGGGGTCAAATCACAAAGCCCCACCTTTCCCGCATTAAGCTGGACAGACGAAGCAACCATCATTTCACTCTAGGGTGCAAGAGCATAAAGAAAAGAGAAAACCAATGATGCATGCGGCAGCTACCTAGGGCACCCTAGGGTAGGGGTCTCCACTACAGATCATTTTCTTAAAGCGCCTCCACTACAAATCGGCTTCTCCCTCGTCCTCTTGAAGAAAACCGATTATGCGTGCGGCGGTAGGGTTTGTAGGAGTACTACTAGGGCGTGCGGGGCCACGTCGTAGTAAACGGGAGAGGGATTGAGTTTGAGTCGACGCCTTAAATATGTGTGGGCCGCTTGGTTTTAGGGGAACGAGGCAGCATTTTGGGTTCGGGGACCAGTGGAGATATAGTACGTACAAAAAATTGTGGACGTAGGTTCGACCGAAAGGCGATGATGCATGGGCCCTGCATTTTGATATACCCGGGGCCGCGTGAAATTTGCTACTCTACTCAAAACTAGTAAGGTACACATGCATTGAACGCATGAGATTTCGAAACCAAATTACGAATAAATACACACTATAGCATGTAAAGCTTTGAGTCATATATGCATGATGTAGATGTTCGTTCAGTTCTTATAGTTCATCTCATTCAAAATCAATTAGTTTTATAAAAATGTTAAGATTCATGGGGTTGTGCATTGTAAAGCATAAAGTAAAAAACAAATAATGGCATTTCATTTTAAAAAATTCAATTATGATACGGAAGATTCTAGAACAAAGGAGAAGTGCATGTGTTTTAAGGTTTGTGCATTATGCTTAAGTTCAACTATGGAGTCTTCTAAATTGTACTTGTGGCAGATCTGGTGGAATGTTGATGATATCCAACGGCCAGTAGTGCTCGGATTTACCATCTCTGCACTGTCGGATTAGCTTCATCCAGCGACCATCTTTCAAGTTATTCGCACACTATATAGTTCTTGTGCCATAGTTGCATGTCTTGAAAAAAAGCTACTAGTGGGTTGTACTAGCTATTTAGGAATATAAGATGTATACATGGAAGTTGTAGGGAAAGAGATGACATGGACTATCTCAATTCCTATGAGTAGGGATTGGAAAAGAGATGTCATTTGGTTGACATCATAGGAACTTTTCTATTGAATCTAGAGATGACATGTATCTCAATTCCTATGAGGAGGGATTAGAAAAGAGATGTAATTTGGTTCATATCATAGGAACTTTTCTATTGAGTATACGCTAATGTTTATTTTCCTTTGAAATTATGGGAGTATTGGAATCCATTAATATGAACCAAGTGGCTCTAAAGCAATAGAAATGATATCATGTTTATTTCCTTTGAAATGTGGAGTATATGAATCTATTCCTATGAACCAATTGGCTCTAAAGGAAAAAATCCTATAAAATCATATCATATAGAGTTCCTATGATATTCCTCCACACCAAAGGATGGTTGAAATTGCTGCAGGTGATACGATGGTCTTTCTTTGTAGACTCCTCCCCCATCTTTATAGTTACCTCTCGAAGATGAATGAAATGATATATACAGGGTATTCTACATGTGCAATTTGGTACACGAAAACTCGGTAAAAGTTTGCGAGGTTCGAATTTTCAATAAAGCTATATGCACTGCATTTTGGAACAGAGGGAGCATACGACAGTTGCTAACACTAACGTGGAAGATCTTTGTGTAGGAGGAGTGGCTGTTCTGTTAAATGACATGGCAAAACTGGCACTGTTGGATGCTGATCTAACGGTTCTTACGGCGTTCGTCAGGAAAAGGCTTGTGGAGAGCGTTTCTCGGATAGTGATTTACGGACACATGCATTGCATTGATACGTGCCCCCCTCTCTCTCTCTCTCAAGCAGACGCTCTCTCCCGAGTCCTGTCGCACCCATCGTCTATCTGCGGGTAGACGTCACACACATATGTGCTCTTCACACCCTACCCTCAGAACTTCTAAAAAACAAAAGACGTCACACACATTTTATTTTAGCTCACACGTCACACACTTATACTATTACTCTTGTGGCGAACGTTCTTTGGGCATAGTATATTGTACTCTCACGAAGAGAAGCAGTGCACGCACGCACTAGTTCTCTCACACCCACTCGCGGGTACATGTAGGAGCGCATTTTTTTGAAGCTGGTACAACAAAATCACTCCACTACATATATAAGCAGGAGCCTTAGCGCTTGGTTTACTAATGTTCCTCTCGTTCACTCTCTCATGCTCTCCAGATCTAAGCAAGACATAGGTGGCCACACTCTCTCTCAGCTCACGGCTGGTCACAAATCCGGCCGGACAACCTCAACCGGGGCAGGGGTGTAGCGGCATCGTTCACGCTGTCGTTGGAGGCGAGGGAGGAGACCAACGGCTGCCCGCGCGTCCCGATCGGTGGTCGTGTCGTTCTCTCCGAGAGAGCGCCGGCTCCGGAGGCCCCCGGCCCCTTCTTCCTTCCTGCGGTTGGCCAAGATGCAGCCTCCTGACGCCATCTTTGCCACATGCCGACGACCCTCAGGTATATATTCCTTCGAAACCTGCCTTGCTCTACTGCCCCAGCTCCCCACTTAGCTTCGTGGGGATCTTTTTCTATTTCCGTCCGTTGTTCCAAAGCCACCTAGACTTTTACTATTATTAGAGGTAAAGCTAGTTCATACAGTCGACTCAAAGAGTTGGTTCAAACAGGGAAGAAAGTGGGAAATCTGTAGCATGAATCTTGGACTTGGTTCTAAGAGGAAACAGGGGAAAGTAGTAGATACTGGCTACCCAACCGGTCTCTTGGTTGAAAAGACGAAGAAAGCATGGTGGATGCCGAAGTGTGGGGGGAAGTGGACCTATCTCTTGGTTGAAAAAGGAAAGAAAGTGACGAGTGTTGGGGGACAACGCAAATGAGAATGAGCAGGTCTAGTTTTCCTGTGTTCACATAGGAAAATGTCGCCGAGGAGATAAAAAATGGGACAAATGCAGACATGTTGCCTGAGTGTTTGCCGCTCTCGGCAACCACATCTGCCTCACCACTTTATGCCTCTGCTGTCCCTACGCCCATATCGCTACCGTTAATGTAAAATCACATGAAGCATTAAGCAATGCCACCTAATGTCACTGTAAGTAATGGTCTAGTGTCGTCGTTAAATTGAAGCAATGCCACCACCATTTTATGAAGTTCTTCCGTCTTGCTTTATTTCCCATGAATTGTGTTTTCGCAGTTACACTTAAATCTCACACCGCTAACATTGCTTCATCCTAGTGGAACTGCACAAATTTGATTGCACATTTACTGACCATGTGGTACTCTCATGACAGTAATACTAATGCTATTGTTCTGCATGTTAATCTAGTGGCAGTGTTGATGTGATGTGATGCTACTTACTTAAGGACACTTTCATACTGTCAATCTAGTGTCAATTATAACACAATAGATGATGTTGTTAATCATACGCCACTGCAAATATCTGTCACTGTTTAAATAATCGTATTTCGTATTTGCGCAAACAGGGATGTCTGTCTCCATATCGTTTCGGGATGTCTGTCCGTATCGTTTCTATCCGCGCAATCAAAAGCACACACCTCAGTTTTAGTAGAACTGCGCAAAATGAGATGGCTATCCCTCATTGTCGTCGTCTAACCACCCGTCTTCCAGGTATTCCTACATTGGTAGTTACTAGGTAGAATGACCAACACAATCTAAAAGAAGCTGATTCGTATGTTTTACTTCCTGATTGTAGTGCAGGGACGAGCGAAAACATCTGCATCCTAGTCCGGAATGCACTTTCCTCCAGTTCGTCCATGGACCGAGGACAAGCTGGCACGGCTGCACGGAGGTTTTTGGGACAGGTGCGCGGACAAGAGGCATTGTGGTCTGCTTATTTCTGCAAACAGCGGCGCTTAAATTTAGTGGAATGCACAAGACTTTCAGCTGGTCGGTACACTGCATGGTTCAGTTCAGCATTGAACACAATTATAATTGGTTATTCTGGAATGAGAGAACCTAACCCTGGATGGTGGCAACAAGAAAAACCAGAGTGAACTCTAGGAAATTTAAGCCTGCCGGGAGGCCCTTTGCTCAGAGAAGCCTTGCTTGTTTTTTTCCTGATTTGTAAACCTTCTCACAACTTTGTCTTTTGCTATTAACTAGTATATGTTTGTTATGTTCTATGGATCATTGAGATGTATAAAATTTCTTAACTTATGCTTTTCAAGTTTTTTATGAAGCCGAGTTTAATGTGAGTGTTCCACATGAACGCTGAACTAGTGTGTGAACGTTTGGAATTTACATTGTGGCCTCAGTTAACTGCATGAACCACTGTAACAAGATACATAGTTGCTTATATGTCAGACAGCAGATTGTTGATTGTTAGCTGGTCAATGGCCTAGTGTTGAAGCGAGCTGAGCCAATGTGTCGTGTTTTGCACAACTGCTTACAAGTGGGGTAGCACCAACAATGTTTACAAGTACTTATGTATACGTCGGCGCACAGTTCTCGAACGAGTACTCTATTTCATCAAAACAGACACTGCTCGTATGATAAAACTAGTGAGGACGCATCTGTTTCAGCAACAATTGTGATGATTCACGGGCACACAAAAGTAGCAGCAATTCCCATAGACGGATTCAAACAGAGTACTAGCCCCAGAGGGCTCGATAACAGGCAAGGTTCGGATAATTAGACAGAATCCAAACTACTATTAAACACTAGTTGGGGCAAGTATTTCATGCCTATATCTAATTTGGGCTGGACACAAGACGGACCATGCCATGAACATCATCGAGGACGTCCAGCAGCAGCTCAATCCTGTGAACCTTCATGAAGAAAACCTTGTGGCCTTGCCACTCATAAACTTGTTTGTGGAGGCATGCCACGTCATCTTCCTGTGTAAGCTTGACAAGAACAGTATGCCTCACAAACAAAGGAGTAGCTTTGAACTTCTTGTGCTTCAGTACACCCTAGACAACACGCCTGACAAAAGTGAGGCTGGAATACAACTCTTCATTGGTATAAGCGCAAATGGCTTCCAGGATCCAACAGCCTAAAAACTCTGTTTTCCCAGTGCGTATATTCAGGTCATCCACCTCATAGCAAGTGACATGTACAACCAGACAATCCTTGTCTGCATCAGGGCTCTAATTGAAATAGAAACAAATTCTGAATTACTTTCCATCATAAGAAACACAAGTTATTTAAACCACTATGTATAGCATGGCATCGAAGCTAGTAAAATTTTGCATTATTCATCACCACATACTTAGATGAAAAACCACAATCAAGATCGGCAAAGAAGAAAATCACCTGGGGCAGCTCAGCGGGGGGGAGGGACACATCCTCGAAGGGGGAAAACTGCTCCTGTAGTGCCACGGGGGTTGTAATCTCAAACGGGGTGTTGACCATCTCAGTAGTGGCCGTGAGCATATCTGGGGTCGGCTCGGTGGCTGCCTCCATCTTCTTGGAGCTCTTTGTCTCATGGGGATCAGCCTCCCGCGTCTGCTCCAATATCGGCAGATCTTTGCCTGGTTCTCCTTAGTCCATCATGAAACTGACGAATTCTAGGAGACCACTGAAAGGAAAACACAATCGCAATGAAAATGAAACAAAAAAGAGAGTGAGGATCGGTTACTGCTTTGCAAAAGTTTTTTTTTCTCTGAATGAAAATATACCAACATCACGGATCCGCTTACCTTCCCTTCGTTGGGAGAGAAGAACAGTGGCAGATGCAAGTGTTTCCTTTCTTGAAGACGGTGAGGGAGAAGGGGATTCAGCGAAGAGCGAAATGATGGTTGCTTCGTCCATCAAACTTAGACTGCAGGGAGGTGGGGTTTTGTGATACGACGGTTCATTATTGCCGCGCTACGACGGGGGTGACTCTCTGCCTACATACTGCCTTCTAATTTGGTGGATGGCATTTGGGCCTGCGCGCTATATGGCCCGCATGTCGGTGAACAAAAGTATAATGGCATTCAGTAGAGGGAGACGTTTCGATGACCTAGGAGGAGCCAGAAGCGGTATTGTATCCACTGTACTAGTAGTAATTGTTTTTCTGGGTAGTTGTAGAGTGTCTCCACTGTACTAGGAGGAGCCAGAAGCGGTATTGTATCCATTGTACTAGTAGTAATTGTTTCTCTGGGCCCAAGACAAAACAGCCCATCCACACTAGTAAATAGTAAAATCAATTCGAAAGTCAATATATTTACAGAATGAGAGGCGCTACCCACACCCAGCACACTGCCCCCCAAAAAACCTGGGTGTTCTTCTTCCTCCTCACTCCCACCCACCTCACGTCAGCTCGCTCCACTCGTACCCCCAAATTCCTCACCTCATTCCTACAGAAAACCCAAGCTCCCCTTCTTCCTCACTACTACAGAAAACCCCCAGCTCCCCTTCTTCTTCACTCGCACTACAACTAGGCTCGTCATTCATTACTCTGCTCAAATCCGTGAGCACGACGCGACGCCCTCAAGGAAAATGGAGTCGGCCGACCCCGACGCCAAGAAGATGAGGCTCCCGCCAGCGGTGACGCCTGTTGTAGATCCCGCACCCGGCAGCACGGGGAAGAAGCGGCAACCTCGCTACTACCGGATCCCAGGAACCCGTAGAATCTCGGGTGGACTGCATCAGCGATCTCCCGGGCGCCGTCCTTGGGGAGATCATCTCGCTTCTCCCCACCAAGGATTGCTGCCGCACCCAAGTCCTCTCAATTCGGTGGTGCCCTCTATGGCGCGTCGTGCCCCTTAATCTCGACTGTCGTCAGCTATCTCTCTTCAATGATTTTGAAATCCCCACAGCCATCATCTCCTCCCACCAGGGATCCGTTCAAAGCCTCTGCACCCCGTCATGCTACTTGAGCAAGCATACCATGCCCTGCATGGTGGACGCCTGGCTGAAATCCCCTGAATTCACAGAACTACAGCTGCTTGAGTTCTACTATTCCCCTGGAAATCACCTACCAGATACCGAACGCCATCTACCTATGCCCTCAGCACCGATGTCCATCTCGCGGTTTTCCTCCTCTCTCCACACCGCCACCTTTTCGCTGTGCGACCTACCAGACAATCTAGTACTAAACCTTCGACTCCCATTTATGAAGAAACTTTCACTTGTGCGGGTTCGTATATCGAAGGCCTCATTGCACAGCATCATCCACTCCAGTTGCCCTGCCCTGAAGTGCTTGGTGCTTGTTTTCATAGTTAGAATCGGTTGTCTCCAAATAAAGTCGTCTAACCTTGTAAGAATTGGAATTTGTTTTGACGGAAGGCAGCTCATCATCCAAGATGCCCCTTCACTTCAAAGGTTGTCATTGATTCTAGTTATTCACCATTGCAAATAACCGTCCTCTCTGCGCCTAAACTGGAGACCTTGGGTGTAATACATAATCTCTATGCTCATTTCAATATGGTGTTTGGCTCCACAGTTCTTCAGGTACTTTACATTAACATCTACACTTGTAACCATAAGCTGCATTTTAAATTTCTGCGCATAAGTTATATGTCATCTTGGAGTACACATTTTGTACTAATATTATGTTCTATGCTCAATGAAGAGTTTCTCCATGGATGGCCTATCAATGGTGCTGGATTCTGTCAAGATCTTATATATCCAAATGAATAGTTTTGATCTGAACAAGATTATTGGCTTGCTGCAATGCTTTTCATGTCTGGAGAAGTTGTATATAAAGGTGATAATTTCACGCACATTGGAAGCCCGCATATAGTGTACTAGAATTAACCGTTCAGCTGTTGCTCTTTCGACACTCGTTTTTAGACCTTAACTGTTTTCAAGCTTCATGTCTATTTAGGCATGGGACGGGGTAAGAAAGTTATGACCAATCGGTGGATTCGTAAGTATCGGGATTTTCTCACTTCTCATGAGATTCGATTGAAGACAATGACGCTAGAACGATATGTAGCCAACCGTGCAAACACTAGATTTGTCACATTCTTCCTGTTGAATGCGAGGTTACTATTGCCCATCAGGCTTAAGTTTATCAGCAGCATGGTTTTAACGGATGGGTATGTGGAAGAGCAAAAAAAGGAGTTTCAGGTGGGCAAAACAACTTCTGAACGTGTCGGGCTTCTATTTACAACATATTGTGGTCATAATCCAGTAAATTTTACGACCCAGGATGTTCATTCTATGGACCTGACCGATCCATTTGATTGTGACTACCAAAAACAGTGTTGGAGTTAGACGTTGTTCCCCTTTTCAACCTGGGAGTTTTTGTAAACCTGATGAACAATTAACCCTCGTGCTTTTGTACAGTTTGTAAGCTGGAGTTAGATGTTCTTGTCCTTTTCAACTCGGATGTGACTGTCATATTTTCTTTGAGCAAGGCAAATGGCTTGCCAATCATTTAATTTAGAGTGAAATATTGTAACAACTAACAAATCCCAACCAGTTATTTATACTGGTTTTAGCGACGGATCAGGGTAACAACGGGGCTGTGTGGGGGCTGTGGCCCGTCTAGCCAGGGTTTTATTTATGTTTACCGCAGCATAAGCCCAGTTGTGTTTTTTTCTTGCTGAAAATGGCTAGCCCAGTTCTATTTCTTTTAAGAAATACCCAAACGAGGCCTACTTGCTTTATCAGCCCTGCTAGGCTGCAAATCTTTCAAGACGAGGAGAGTTTCATTCGTATTGCCCAGAAATGGGTCATACATTTTTAAACCACATCAAACCTGGAATTAGTTTCAATTTTTTCCATTACAAGATTTTAAATTCCATTGATTTTTATGCGTGGACAATTATTTGGATTTTATATTTATATAAATTATTTTTCAAAATTAGTTTGAATGTGAATCGATATTTCGGGATTAAAAACAGTTGACCGCACCAAAATATGCAAAAATATCGTATACTTTTTAACCGTGGCCACAATACGGGGTGTAATGCTAACAAAAAGAAGATGAGCTCCAAAAAATTCTTAAGAATTAGCAAATGGGTTGTACATTATTAGAAATAATGCACACGAGAGCAGTGACTGTTGGATGTCCATCCAACGACTGTCGTGCTTCTTCAATCTCTGCTTTTGCTGCTCCAGCCGCTCAAACAAGCGCCGGCGGGACTGCCTGCTCCCTCCTCCCGCGGTCAGCTATGCTGCCGCGCAGGCCTCACCGCCCCACCATACTCCCATCGCTGGCCTAGCCATCCCTCTACTCACCCACACCTACTGTTATTCTCCGGGGACGGCAGACGAGTCTTCCCTGGCTCCGTGACATTCCCTTCCTAGGCCTCGCCGTTGTCCACCGCCCTGGTGCACTCGGCATGGCCTGGTCAACGTGTTCAATGAACGACATCCATCGGAAGTGGACTGTACGTGGAGAGGCTGACAGCTGGGTCCACGGTCGCATGCAAGAAAATGCCTCCTTATTACGTGCAAAATAATGATTCCTCCACCTGACAGCTAGGACCCACTGGAAGGGTTTCTGTATTTCAAAAAAAAATGTTCCCCCTGCTGACAGGTCGGATCCACCAGCTATATCTTCGCACGCAAGGAAGTGCCTCCTTATGACGCACACAAAAATGAATACCCCCTGCTAGCTGGGACCCACCATGGTGGGTGGCTGACTTGTGGGCCTACTAAGTTGACGGGGACAGAGGGCTTTGTCAACCTAGTCAATATGAACGATTCTACCTTCAGTGACCGTACGATGTCCATCCAACGGCCATAGTGTTTCTTCAACCTCTGGTCTTCTTGCTCCAGCCGCCCAAAGCAGCGTCGGTCGTGCCGCCTGCTCCTACCTCTCATGGCCGGCTGTGCTACCGCGGAGGCCTCACCGCCCCCATACTACTCCCACCGCTGGCCAGGCCATCCCTCCACTCACCCACACCCCCTGTTATTCTGCGGCGACGGCAGCCTCACACCGCAGCCGGACCAGTGAACCCTCGTACTCCTCTCCGCGTGGGCATCCACTGCCATGTCTTCCCTGGCTCCGCGTCGTCCCCTTCCTAGGCCTTGTCGTCATCCACCGCCTTGGTGCTCTCGGCGCGGCGTGGTCAATGTGGTCAACAACTGACTTCCATCGGAAGAGTACTGTACATGGAGAGGCTGACATCTGGATCCACGGCCACAACCCAGTTTTTTTGTGATTGGCCAAGTAAGTCGCTTTGTCAGGCCTGTTGGGCTGCAAATCTTTCAAGACGAGCAGAGCTTCATTCGGCTGGCCGAGAAAATGTCCTATCAGTAATGAGAAATGGGTTGTACATTTTTAAAACACATAAAATCGGCAATTAGTTTCAAATTTCTTTTTTTCATTTCGAGATTTTAAATTGCATTGATTTTTATGCGTGGACAATTTGTTGGATTTTATATTGATATACATTTATTTTTAAAATCAGTTTGAATATGACTCGAAATTTCGGGATTAAAAACAATTCGGACCGCACCGAAATATGCAAAATTTTGTATAATTTTTTAACCATGGCCACAATATGGGCTATAATGCTAACAAAAATAATATGGGCTCCAAAAAACCCCTTAAGAATTATAAAATGGGCTAAGAATTATTAGAAATAATGGCAGATGGGTTGTATGATGTTTTCCACATATTTGAGGCTTTCCTATAGAAAATTTGATGCACAAGCAATGACTGTTGGATGTCCATCCAACGGCCGTCGTGCTTTTTCAATCTCTGCTCTTCCTGCTCGAGCCGCTCAAACAAGCGACGGAAAACACAACCACATATAACATTTCCAAGTTAGAGCAAGCACCTGTGATGGTGGAGTAGGGGAGATGTGCTCATCATGTACACGTATGTTCTAGAAATAGGAACACGTGTCATATTCACAGGCATTATGTGTAAAGTAAGCAGATGCAATTCAACAAAGTTAGAAGCAATACAAGCTAGACATCATACGCAACATGAAACCACATATAATAGTGCCAAGTTAGAGCAAGCACCTGTGATGGTGGAGTAGGGGAGATGTGCGCATCATCTACACAGCTACATTGACTGTCTAGCCTTGCGTTGTCTTGTGAATCTTGTTGGGAGGATGGGGGAGTAGAATCTGTAGAGAACCTTCATTTCAGTTGCTCGGAAGGACCACCATCATCCAATGCCTTGCCAATTTCCTTCAGCTTTATTGATTTTGCATTGTGAGGTCAAATCGACAAGAAAAAGGAATATAAATAGCAACTGAACGTAGTAGCGCGGTCTGTACCCGCGCTACTACTATGGGTTGTATCAGCAGCGCTTTTCCGGAACACGCTACTATTAATTAGATGTAGCGATTTCCTGGCCTCGCGCTACTGCTATAGCTTTCATCATTTCCCCTCGGCTTCCTACCCCTTCCTACCCCATTTCAGCTTCAATAAATAGCAATTTCCAGATACTAGGTACTACTAGATATCAATTTCATAAAGCATTATAGGTACTAGGTAGTACTCCCTTGGTTCCAAATTACTCGTCGTGGTTTTAGTTCAAATTTTAACTAAAACCACGACGAGTAATTTGGAACAGAGGGAGTACTAGATAATAATTTCATATATACTCAACATGCATCCTCAAGCAGTACAAGGTGATATCGACGACAATCATCATATGTAGTTCTAGATAATATCGACGATGATCGTCGTATGTAATTCTACATGATATCGACGACGATCATCATATGTAGTTCTAGACGATATAGCCACACCCACACACACATATGTAGTTCTAGATGATATCGACGACGATCATCATTCTCAAGCCTGGGCGATGGGTGTTCATGGTAGTAATTAGGATGGCCTGTCCAACACGAAGATTCTTGCCAACGAGGAATCTCTTCCACCCAACCGAGTTTAAGTGTGTGCGACCGTCTGTGTCCATGCGGTAAGTACAGGTGGTGACGGAGCCCCTTGCGGTAAGGCGTAGTCCAGCTGAGCCTTCTTCATCAGGCTCGATACCACAACTCACAGATAGGTTCTTTGGCAATTTCTAAATAAGAAGAACGTACCAATTAATAAATAGCCTCGCACATACTCTTGCAAATATATTTTATTAAGTCTAGATTTCTACACTATCAAAAGACACAGTACTACGCATTTGTACTAACTAACCATGAATTCTACTAATAAGTATATATGGATTATCTACACTATTAATAGTTCCTTGGATTCTACACTAATAAGAGCATGTGATGAGACTCTACACTAAAGCATATCATCGACTAGATTCCACAAAAAATATCATTGGACTCTACACTAAGCATATCATCGGATTCACTAAGCATATCCATGAATAATTTGCATTTGTAAGTATAACAATAAAGCATATATATATATATATATATATATATATATATATATATATATCATCAAATTACTACAGGCAGTACGTATAACATACCATTTCATGCAGATCTACCATGGTACTTGTCAGGCGGGTCACGAATGGCACCCCGACAAAGTCATCACGTGGTGGAATTATGTCCCTTAGGTTGCACACCTCCTCCTCGCCCAACCTCATTATTTGAGCTATGACGGCTTCATGAAGTGGGTTCTCATCGTCTTCATCGAGTGGGTCCTCATTATCTTCATCATCTTCGTCATCTTCATCATCTTCGTCATCTTCCACCAGGTTGAGATAAATGACAGCCAGCTTGGGTCTTTCTGCTCTGAAAGAGAAGCTGATCAACTCACCACATGTAAGACGCATGTGGGAAAGAAAACGGGCCCATCCATCTCCTCCAATCTGGGACATATTGTGTCCTTTCTCGACCTCCATAGTGTACGGCCCCCAGGAGCCTCAAATGTCACAGTGTCTCCTGTCAGCTTGTTGAATTTCAACCTCACATTGCATGGGACAATCTGTGTAAAAAAGCAAAATGACACAATGCAGTAATGCCAACACTAAAAATTTCAACCTCACATTTCATCTAATTTCTTACCGCCGCATGACGAAAACTCAGCTGAAAGTAGATGCCGAATAGCTTGCCAGTTGTAAGGCTGCTGGCGCACCTTGACTTGCATAGTTGACATAGTGGTGGTGGTGGTGGTGGAGCCATTTTCCTAAAGCAATATGAGCAAAGGATTAACGATTCACTTCACAGGAAAAAACAGTAGCATGTGATATTTTTTGTTCTTCCGCGAGAAGCAATTTTATGGACAAAGCATTTCGGTGGCACCAATTGCCGAAAAAACTTTTCACAAATATGTACCAAATAAGGGTACCACCTACCAAGACATTTTCATCTCATTTGGCCACTATTGCCTAAGATAATTGATTAAAAAAATAAGTGAAAATTTTAACTAAATTGGCACCTACATTTTGCCAAAAAAATATCTTATTACAAAAAAACAAAAGCATCTACCTATCCATGTACAGAAAAAATAACAATAAAATGGTGCATACTAAAGCAACTAGCCTACTAAATCCACTAGCATACTAAATCAACTAAATCAAAATGTTCTAAATCTACTAAATCAACTAGCCTACTAAATCAACTAAATCAAGATGTTCTAAATCAACTAAATCAAGTACATACTAAATCAACTAAATCCAACTAGATGGAGGAGGGAGGAGGGAGAAGGAGGGGCGACTCGAGGAGGGAGAAGAGAGTAGGACAGAGGAGGAAGACGGATCGAGGAGGGGCCAGCCGGCGGTGAGTGGAGGGAGGACGGAGCGAGGAGGGACCGGCCAGCGGTGACTAGAGGGAGGATGGAGGAGGAGGCCGGTACCGAGTCCAGCGAGGAGGAGGAGGTGGCGGCGGCGCAGATCGGAGGAGGGGCGACGGGGGAGGACCGACGTGGGGGTTGAGGGCGAGATCGAGTGAGTGTGAGTGTGAGTGGATCGGATAGGTCCGAGAGTGTGGGGGTGGAATGGCTTAGCAGTAGCGCGCTATATCAAAAGGCGCTATTGCTAAATGACCTAGCAGTAGCGCCTTTCACAAAGAGCGCACTACTGCTATGTGTCAGCATGTAAAAATAGACATAAAAAATACATTGATCATCAATGATCTTTTTGTGTACAATCTTATTTGTCAATATGAGTCCTCATCAGTTTAGGAACTGGTGAAGACTCATATTGCGGCCACAAATTCTACACATAGAGTTCAATGAAGACCAAGTGGTTGTGAAAGTTTGAGAAGTAGTATATTTAAGATGGTACAAACTCTCTTCACGAAGCGAGGTGGGACTAAAGTTTTTAGTAAACTTAGCACTAGCGGTTATTGTGTAAATGCGCTACTGCTATGGTCCCTAGTAGTAGCGCTCTTCATATTAGCGCGCTGCTGCTAGAACTAGCCTCGTGGCGGCGTCGTGGCAATTATAGCAGTAACGCGTCTTAGAGTAGGCGCACTACTGATACATTTATTTCAGCAGCGAGGTTTGCGCGAGCGCGCTACTGCTAGTTAGCAGCAGCGCTTTATTTTAAAGCGCGTTGCTGGTAAGATTCGGTGTATAGCCGTTTCCCTAGTAGTGTAGGTGGCGTTCATCAAACTAGAAGCAATACATGCTAGAAATCATATTCAAGACGCAAACCAATATCACACTGCCAACTTAAAGGTGTTCCATCATAAGTGACTGATGCAAGATACACAAGAAGAGTAGTTTCATGTAAGAACATGGTGTGATAGACAGATATAGTATGTACCAAAAACAGGAAAGCGTGTCATATTCACACGTATCATGTGTAAGCTAAGCAGATGCAGTTTACGCTAATTAGGAGCAATACAAGCTAGACACCATATGCAACATGCAACCAGATATCACACTGCCAAGTTAGAGCAAACACCTTGGATGGTGGAGTAAGGGAGCGGAGACTTGGACCTTGTAATGCACTATTAGTACATGGAGAATCGATACAGATGCTCCGGTTATGTTGCTGCAGAGGACCACCATCATCGCCTTCCTTACTCTTTTCCTTCCTCTTTCTTGATTTTGCCTTGTCAAGTCAAACCCACAAGAAAAAGCAATAAAATTTGCTCTTCAGAACTCATTGGTGCATGATACTGACGAACACTACTTTCATGTAAGGTAGCCGCATGATAGGAGGATGGAATATGTATGAAAAACAAGACGGCCTGACATATTGACATGTATGATGTATAAAGTGTAAACTAAGCACAAGGTGTTTTAACTTGTTAGAAGCAATGCAAGCTAGAAACCATATGAAAGATGAAACCAATATCACTCTGCCAAATTAAAAGGGTGCCCTAACAAATGCATTTGACCAAATTAGAAGCAATACATGGCAACAGGCTAGAAATAATATGCAATATGCAATGAATAAAGGTGACTCATCGTAAGTGATTGATGCAGGATACAAAAGAGAGGTAGTTTCATGTAAGAACAAGGTTAACACATAGATGTAGTGTGTACCAAAAATAGGAAGGCATGTCATATTCATAGGATAATGTATAAACTAAGCAGACGCAATTTACCCTAATTAGAAGCATTACAAGCTAGACACCGTATGCAACATGCAACCACATATCACACTGCAAAGTTAGAGCAAGCACCTGTGATGGTGGTGTGGGGGAATTGCGGTCATCAACTAGAGAGCTACGTTGACTATCTTCATTTAGCCTTCATGTTTCTTGAAAATCATGTGGGGAGGATGACACTGCACTCTTTAAACGAGTATGGCGTCTCACACTAACCCACCCGGGTGACTGTCTCATCATAAGTGATTGACGAGGGATACAAAAGAGCATTAGTTTGATGTACGAACATGGTTAATAGACATATGTAGTACTCCCTCCGTTTGGAATTACTTATCATAAAAGTGGATGTATCTACAACTAGAATACATCTAGATACATTCATTTCTTGGACGAGTAATTCTGAACGGAGGGAGTATGTATCAAAAATAGGAAGGCATGTCATTATCAAAGGTATAATGTGTAAAGTAAGCAGATGCAATTTAACAAAATTGGAAGCAATACAAGCTAGACACCATATGCAACATGCCACCACATTTGACAGCGCGAAGTTAAAGCAAGCACCTGGGATGGCTGTGTGTGGCAATTGAGATCATCAACTGCAGAGCTACGTTTACTGTCTCCAACTGCTGACACTGCATCCTCTAGAGCGCTGAAACGCTTAGTGCTTATCTTCGAATTACACTGGAGCGACTTCTGTCTTTTCTTTTCAGCATTCATCAACACTGCGTCAGAGTCTGAAATACCCATGCATAAAAAACAATAGTGTGAGTATGGGTGAAGTGTGTGCACAATTAGTATAGTGTAAAGGTAGCAGACAGCAGGTCGGTGAGAAATGAATGACAGGAGACATATAATAGCTCTGCAACATGCATGGCACACTAAATTACTACAGGATTCTATGAAAATAACATCCGACTGAAAACAAATAGGTCAATCCATTTTTTCTGCACCGTCCGATGTACAAAATACGGGCAGATCACCTTCATCTACCTCCAGTCGGTCAGTGTTGGCAATCTTCCTCGAAACGGCAGCGACAACCAGCCCAGTCCCCTGCCTGCGCCCTCCCCTCGACCTGACCGCACAGCCCCCCGGCAATCCATTCAAGCCCCGCCGACCTCCAGATCGGGCGCAAGCAGCTCCTGCGCCCCACACCCCTATGGTAGACACCGATGCGTCGCTTCCCCGGCGAACAGGCGGACTAGGTGCTCCGCGCGCCTAAGCGGGTGCTGCTTCTTTTAATTGCGGTTCGACTGACCCTGAATTGAAATCCAGGCGGGCTACTGACCTCTAGCAAAGGTGAAATAGTAAAGGGAGGAAACCTAGTGCATTTATTATCACGAAGAAGGTGCAGTAAGAAGCGCTCAACTAGTTTCTTCCGTCGGATGAATACGGTGTGAGCAGAGACATAAGGTTTCGAATAAGGGAAGAGGAGTACCTCCTTCTGCTCGCAGTGCTGTGTCCCCTTCTATTTTTCCAACGATCTTCTTGTGGTTCACCGGAAATGAGAAGTTGTGGAGGACGGTGCAGCCTTGGACGAACCCATGGCCATGTTGTTGAGTGTGGTGCGGAGGCCGTCTGTCGGCGGCGGGGAAGCAGAACCGAGGCGGCGAATGACAGCGTAGCGGGAACAGCTCCGGTGCGGTGGACGGTTGCGACAGTGGAGCGGCAGCAGTGAGGCGCAGGACAGCGTGGTCGGAGTGGTTCTGGTACGGCACACGTCAGCATCGGCATCGTGGAGGAAGCTCTACCTCGGCTTTAGCTACTAAGTCCTTGAGGGCGTTGCGGTTGCGGTTGTGTGGGACGACGACGTCAGGGTACCAGCTCCGGCGTGATGGAGGAGGGCGGCGGTGGATTGGGCGCTATGGGGTGGAGGACGGAGGAGGCTGGGGTTTCGCGGCTGGTGGAGAGGGTGTTTTGGCGCCCACGGAGTATGAATGGGGAAACGGAGGGAGGCGGGGAACTAAGGGGGGACAATGTTTCGGTTTGGGATGCGCTTGTTTGAAATTTGGGGAAAGTTACAAACTTTGCCCCCATATAAAATTTCGGACATATTGCGGGTTGAGGGTAGGACAGTAATCTCAGGTGTCCCAAATGTGGGCGGGATAGATTTTGGCCGAGCGCATGGGTGTTTAGGCGCCCACGACGTATGAATGCTTCTCGGAGGCGATTGAGACTGGCGTCTTGGTGAAGTTACAAACCTACCCCGGTTTAGACCTTTGGACATCAGGCCGATAGGCTACACGGGCCAGAGTCACGACAGTAATTTCCTACCACCAAACATTAGTCTCGCGCGGCTTCGGGTGACCAGAGGCCTATTTGGCGATTCGTTCAATATTTGGGAGCAGAAGCATTAACATTTTCGGTTCTCTTGAATTGAACATTCAGGATTTGTCAAACTTCACAAATCTTTACTCTTCAAAATCCTAAAGCTACGATTATTTTGGAATGGAGGTGGTACATTTGAATATACATTGTACACGAGTATATATTAAAAAAATATGCAACTTACCTCAGTTCATGCATGGTTCCAGATTCTCCTTGGTTGCAAAAAAAATTAGACATCGTATGAATATATATAGCATGTTCAGACGCACAACTAAGATTGATGCCCCCTTTTACATCTGATTTACAAATGCCATTATCTTGGCTTCAAATAGATGAATGCACTTCCTATGAATTCGAATCTTCGAAACCCCCTTTATGTTGAATTCGACATGTATTCTATTTCGTAGCTAGCAATTTGGAATGTATCCATGCAAGTGACAAATGTATAAAGTGCTTCACACTAACAACATGGAGTGCACTAATTAATGTTTATATATGAATTTCAAAAGCATCCGTTGCCTGTATTTCAAACCGCTCTCACTCAATGGATCGATAATATGAAATAAACACATGCACATGCTAGAATTGAATAGAGTATGGGTGTCTGATAGACCGATTTTCGTCCATACACAATTCGCAAAATTCATGATCTCATCCAAAAATAATAATGTCATTTATATTTTAATTTAATGTGTAGTACCGCCTTTTACACGTAGATGCACTATGCCTCAGCCCATTCACACAAACGCGCTATATATCTCTCTATCTACCGCATAAGTGCAAACACTTTATATGCATCGACATTTCTCTTTCACACATGCTTACAATCTCTCTCGGGGTGTCAGGGAGTCTCACGCACATGCTCTCTCTGTACCTCTCTCTCTTTCTGACTACTATGTGCCACTTATTTCACTAATCTTAGTTGAAAAAGACTATTTCTCTCACATGCATATATACACACGCACGGTCTCTACTAGCCCTCTATACGCACATATATGTGCCTACATGTCTCTCGCACGCACATTATCTTTAGGCCTCTCTCGCACACATTGCCCCCCTAGACACACTTCTCTCTTAGTAGTTGGCAGATATGAATCCATCATATCATTCGGTAGGATATCCCTGACTGTTAGGCTGGATGGTAATACGAGGCAAAGTTTTACCCTAGTTCGGACCCTTGCAGTTGAGGAAAAAGCCTACTCCTGGTATGGTATATTACTGATAGGGGTGTGTACAAAGTACACATGAATACTAGGCATTGTGCATGTTTGTATACTATCGACGAACTAGCGCCCGAGCTTCTATAACATACTGGGGGCCTAGGGTTACAAATCATATATAGTCGGCTTATCACCAGTGGGGATATAGTCCTCCGCGACTCTGGTAGCTAGCTTCATGTTGTACGCCGAGTCCTCCACATGGGTCTTCGTATAACGCGTCTCGATCCAACCTATGTGGCGCATGATGGAACTGACCCATGAGCCCTCATGTTGACCCACCACAACTAGAAATGATGTGCCCACCACACCACACACGCAATCGGCCACTAAGAAAATAAGCATATACAATAGTACAATGTTATACATGAAAGTTAATTGCATGGTGCATCCAAAAATATTTGTTCTGCATTGTGAATGTTTATATATTCTCCTAAAATATTAGTCACGGGAAAGAGAAACGAAGGGCATATCTCTCCTTGTCTCCACCGGACATCCCCTCTTTCTACACCACTTCACGTACGCACACAAACTATCTCTCGGCCCTCTAAAAGTATGCATGCCCACGACACATTCACGCATGACGGTCACTGTATTTCAAGCTAAAGCACTATACAGTCACTGGAGTTCCGAATATGCTCATTACGGCCACCGTATACATTCTCGTGGTGATCATACGGTATCTAGCTCACGATACTTCTCCGTATTTTCTTGATGACACTGACGGACTTTGCATTTGATGCGTGCTCCGTATTTTGTTGACGACACTTACGGTCATTGTATTTGAAGTGAAAGCACGATATGTTCACTGGACTTCAGAATAAGCTCATCACGGTCACCACATACATTTTGTCGTGCTAACCAACATGTGGTTGGATGCTTAGAGGATGGTGGTTTCTTGAGCCCACCAGGGCTAAAGTCCCTGTGCTCGCATTTCTCCTGACTTAAATTCAGTATTTTCCGGCAATGTGCGTTCGGTGGGAGGAGACGTTCCACTCGACTACGAGGCACCTATGGTGACTTCGTAAAATCTCAAGGTCATATGTTGGCCCACTCTCTCGAAGGTGCTCATAGGGGTAGGGTCTGCGTGTGTGCGCTTATAGCGGTGAGTGCTTGCATGTATATATGAGCCCTTGTGTCTGTACCGTGTTAAAAAATACATGTCATGATTATATGGTCACTGGCTCACCCGTACAACTCCGCATTTTGTTGATGACACAATCAATTGACCAGTCAAACGTTTCACGTGGCGCAACTAGTGTTGCACCATCGGGGCGCGTAACCATGGGGCCCACCTATCAGCCCGTATATGACTGAAAGAAATGGTAGTTTGAGTCTGTACTGTGTTAATAAAATACATTTTAGGGTGATCATACAGTCACTGGCTCACCATACAGCTCCGTAATTTGTTGACGACACGATCAATTGACCAGTCAAACGGTCCACATTCAGCAGCGCACATTACCATAGGGCCCACCCATCAGCGCGTATATGAAGGACATAAATGGTAATAAATTAGTGGTCGGTGGGTACTCGAAGTCCTGAGACCTTTGGTTGGTAGTCGCCGATGGTGGGGGCGGGGGGGGGGGCGTTGATTGGGCGGTGGGCTGGGGATCGCCGGAGAAAAAGCTCGGCGCGGGGAGGGGGGCTAGAGGGATGGCCGGTGCGGCGGCGGACCGGCGGTGAGGAGTGGTTTCGGGGCGGGCGGGGCGGCGTGGCAGTGCGGGTCCACCAAAGGTTTATGAAATGCCCGCTTCTGACCGCCCTGGCCCACCAAAGGTTCCTCTGATGTGCGCTGCCTACGTTGGGTCACTAACATGCAGGCCATGTACCCAAAGAGCCCACACGTCAGTGGAAGAATGGCACGCTGTCCTACGTTAGAGTCGAGGGCGCCACTCGTTGCACGCCCGGCTGAGCACGCCTGCTTGCCGCATTCAAACGCCTCCATGAAACCCGCCCTTGTAGAAGCCGAGAAACCCACTTTGGATGCACGTCCGTTCATGACCGGGCCGGCATTAAATGCAATGCCGGCCGAGCTCCTCCCATCTGCCATCTATTTAATCTCCTATTTAAACGAGGTCAAATGCCGGCCAAGAATCGCACACCTCCGCCGCTCCCCTATCTCCTCCTTCACCATTTTGTCCACTCTTACAATGGATTACGAAGAGTAGTTATTCCGCATCCAAGCCAGCTGGGTGGCCCACCGAGCCTGCCGGATACGAGCTATGCAGCTCACTGATCCACCTCCCTCCCCTCGCCCGGCGGAGCGAGTTGCCTCCCCAAGCCGGCGCGCGATTCAGCAACTCGCCGCTCCAGGCCAGCTCGACGAGGAGCGGTGCACGGGCGTCGTTGTTGCCGTCCACGCCGCTGCCTCATACCGCGTCTCCTATTTCTGTGGCTGAGACTCCCATGCCGGCGGCCGTGCCATGCAAGCAGCGACAGAAGCCGGGTGCGCGGAGAGCGACGAGTCGGCGGCGAGCACCTCCGCATCCACCGCCATCATTGAGGAGAAGTAGAACACGGGAGGCCGCCGCCGCTTGGGTCCCATGAAGGCCACCACGGAGGCGACGCCGGCGTACACAACAGGTGTCTTGCCGGATCCTTTTCTTGCGAGGACATTCGTCGGCCCCGCATATACCTCCGGTGCTCCCGACAGTCCGGTGATCGTGCTGCCGGACATGCGGAACACAAATCGACCGGCGGGCGACCATTTAGGCCAGGTACTACATACCTGTGCTGTCTAGAACTAGCACCGCGTAGTTCATTTGAATGTAATGAAATCCGTCATGTTTGTATTAAAATCCGGTATCTTATATGATTTACGTCGTTGTTTATATGAAATATTGCCGTGTTTGCGTGAATTTCGTCCGGTTGGTTGACTTGCTGTCATAATGTGTGCGGCTACAGTTGGATGGCGTAATTTGCGGGTCGCCGGTCGGTCTGCGGGCGGCTCGGGCGGCGTGGTGGGACAAAAAGAACACAGCTCGTGCGAGCTCGTCTCCAACGTGCGTGCTGGAGGATGCATGAGAACCCGAGCCATTCCTCGTTCAACGGTGGCAAAGGCACCGGTGGACCAAAGGGTCGCCAATATTTTGGCTACCCCGGGCAAGATCCAAACAACCCCTCCCAACAGATTCAAATCCCTCGTTCGCCGTCGAATTTTGACATGTGTTGTTTTCATGGACTAGCAAGATGCCTGTGCATTGCACGGAACATCAAGATGCATTTTTTTATAAAACACCTGTTGTGATTAACCCATGCAGGAGTAATCCCATTTAAACAAATGATTGCTCGAGAATTTTATTGGATAAATGGTATCTCGAGAAATTTTTTGGACTCCTTTTTTGTATACAAGGCCACAAACCCATATTACAGCTACCAAGGCAAAAATTCATGTCTTCTAACTCAATGTTGCAAGCCACCTTGTTTCCTTGTTTGCCGTGTAAATTAATGTGTATTCTTCTCTTTCATGCACATCAAGCCAATGCTCACACTCCCGCATGCATGCAAGGGATAATTAATGTCCTCCTTTGCTAGTAGTACTATGAGGAAAACACCGTTAATATTGCATCGATTAGTGTTAGTGGCCTTGTATATCTGCAAATTGTAATTTTGATAGTGGCCTTGTATATAAAAATGGAGGGAGAAAGATGAGAGATAAGGTGAGGAGGAGTGGGGCGTGGTGGTGACTGGTGGTCGGACTGGGCGGAGGCATGGGGATGGATGGCGCATTATGTCTAGGTTTGTATCTCTATAGTCCCTCAAACACACACACACGTAGATGGGGGACATGCACGAAAGAAGAGGTCCACGCACGGCGCACGTACTCCAGTCTCTTTCCCAACCACACCCGCACGGGTACACGGTGGAGCTCATTTCTGTACGAAAAGGCAGCCCACATGGTAACTTGACACGTCTACTGGTTGTCCACTAGATGGAGGGAGGACTGTCTACCACGGGTGAACAAACAAATTGCGACTTGACGTGTTATGTTAAAAAAGAGGCAACCCATGTGGGGCCTACCTTAGAGGCAAGGCTTTATACACTGGAGTACTTTTGATGTGTGCCATCAACTCGCAGAACGAGGAGAAGCTTGCTTAGTACACCGTCTCCCCCGCCCACGGGCGCGGTGGCTCGCAGGATGAGGTGAAGCTTGCTTACTACGCCTTACGCCCGCTCCCTCGCCCACGCGGGCGGTGGCTCGCAAGACGAGGAGAAAATTTTACTAGTACTCCCTCCGTTTACTCCTCGTCCCTACTACCTTGGTTAGAGAGATTATCATATTGTTTGGAATATATATGTCCTTTAGTACTCCCTCCATTTACTTATACAAGACCACTATAAAAAATACATTTTGCATCTATACAAGGCCACAAATAGTATTCGAGACAAAAGTTACTACTCCCTCCTTTCCAGTTTATGGCTCAATTTCAAAATCTCTCCAACCAAGGTAGATGGTGAGTGGTCGAATTAATTTCGAACTCCTAGTTTGCACAAGTAATTAGTACGCTCGTTTTTCTCAAGAAGTTTTGTTTACCGAGGCATTAATTAGAACGAATGCATGAATGACCATTAAATTTCCATGAACTTCTACATTCATTGGAGAGTTTTCTCTTGACATTGCTTGCATCGGGTGATCTAATGCACATCGAAATCCAACATGTGATGGTACTACTACTAGTAGTAGAATTGAGACTTATAAAACGGAAAAACGAATGTTTTGTAGATGAGCCCTATAAACCCTAGTGGGTACGTACTCCGTAAAATCAGATTTTCCCAAAACTAAGTCGCTCAACCTTTATTTGCTTGTTTCCCTTCCTGCCTCCTTGCCTCGAACAGACTATGCCAAACTCCCTTGGCTGTTGCGCGGGAAAATACCCGCCCTCGCCTTTTTTTTGTCCGGGTTTCTATCGATGGATCGCGCGAAGCAGCAAAAACCCAAGCTGTGTCTTGTAATCCTCCGTCGATGCTCGCTTTCATGAATTCTGTACTTCCTGTCGCCGACATGTGGGACATATAGCAACCGGGTCGATGTGTCAAGCACCAAATAACAGTGCAGAACAGCAGGGGGACGCACCCCAGTCGTACCACCCCAGTAGTAGTAGTAATGAGCAATGAGACATCAAATCACAATGCCGCACCTTCCCAGACGGACAAAGCAACCATTATTTCACACTTCGGTTCGCCATCATCTCAAACCACGTAGTATTGCTTCTGCCTCAAGAGGGACACGCGCATCGCCTTGGTACATCATGATACATGGGACCGCATGACAGGCCATGCTCCCCCGCCGATCGCTCGGTAAAATCACCTCATTTTTACTACTATACTTCCTCCGTATCGGTTTACATGGCATGCACGTCGTTCTAGGTTGAGAATTTTTGTGACATAGTAACTCAGATTTAGTTAGTCAAATGGATGACCTAGAACTACGTGCATGCCCTATAAACCGAGATGTCTAAAAAAACGAGACGGAGAGGGTAGTTCGGTACGTATATTTTTAGATCAATATAGTCGGGAGTCACCAAGGAGCAAAACCAAGTGGTAGGCTGCACCTGTCGTGTTGGCGTAGCGACTCAAGCAGGGTCAGTCCGCACACGAAATGGCGACACACTTAACAGGACCCCTTTGGCCGACAAGTGGCTCATCCACCGTCTTGTTCCACGTGCGATGCACCAAATTACAATTCAGAGCAGCGGTTGGAATTGAAGGCACCCCGATCGTAGCGCCGCAGTAGTAGAAAATGAGCAATGAGGGGTCAAATCACAAAGCCCCACCTTTCCCGCATTAAGCTGGACAGACGAAGCAACCATCATTTCACTCTAGGGTGCAAGAGCATAAAGAAAAGAGAAAACCAATGATGCGTGCGGCAGCTACCTAGGGCACCCTAGGGTAGGGGTCTCCACTACAGATCATCTTCTTAAAGCGCCTCCACTACAAATCGGCTTCTCCCTCGTCCTCTTGAAGAAAACCTATTATGCGTGCGGCGGTAGGGTTTGTAGGAGTACTACTAGGGCGTGCGGGGCCACGTCGTAGTATACGGGAGAGGGATTGAGTTTGAGTCGACGCCTTAAATATGTGTGGGCCGCTTGGTTTTAGGGGAACGAGGCAGCATTTTGGGTTCGGGGACCAGTGGAGATATAGTACGTACAAAAAATTGTGGACGTAGGTTCGACCGAAAGGCAATGATGCATGGGCCCTGCATTTTGATATACCCGGGGCTGCGTGAAATTTGCTACTCTACTCAAAACTAGTAAGGTACACATGCATTGAACGCATGAGATTTCGAAACCAAATTACGAATAAATACACACTATAGCATGTAAAGCTTTGAGTCATATATGCATGATGTAGATGTTCGTTTAGTTCTTATAGTTCATCTCATTCAAAATCAATTAGTTTTATAAAAATGTTAAGATTCATGGGGTTGTACATTGTAAAGCATAAAGTAAAAAACAAATAATGGCATTTCATTTTAAAAAATTCAATTATGATACGGAAGATTCTAGAACAAAGGAGAAGTGCATGTGTTTTAAGGTTTGTGCATTATGCTTAAGTTCAACTATGGAGTCTTCTAAATTGTACTTGTGGCAGATCTGGTGGAATGTTGATGATATCCAACGGCCAGTAGTGCTCGGATTTACCATCTCTGCACTGTCGGATTAGCTTCATCCAGCGACCATCTTTCAAGTTATTCGCACACTATATAGTTCTTGTGCCATAGTTGCATGTCTTGAAAAAAAGCTACTAGTGGGTTGTACTAGCTATTTAGGAATATAAGATGTATACATGGAAGTTGTAGGGAAAGAGATGACATGGACTATCTCAATTCCTATGAGTAGGGATTGGAAAAGAGATGTCATTTGGTTGACATCATAGGAACTTTTCTATTGAATCTAGAGATGACATGTATCTCAATTCCTATGAGGAGGGATTAGAAAAGAGATGTAATTTGGTTCATATCATAGGAACTTTTCTATTGAGTATATGCTAATGTTTATTTTCCTTTGAAATTATGGGAGTATTGGAATCCATTAATATGAACCAAGTGGCTCTAAAGCAATAGAAATGATATCATGTTTATTTCCTTTGAAATGTGGAGTATATGAATCTATTCCTATGAACCAATTGGCTCTAAAGGAAAAAATCCTATAAAATCATATCATATAGAGTTCCTATGATATTCCTCCACACCAAAGGATGGTTGAAATTGCTGCAGGTGATACGATGGTCTTTCTTTGTAGACTCCTCCCCCATCTTTATAGTTACCTCTCGAAGATGAATGAAATGATATATACAGGGTATTCTACATGTGCAATTTGGTACACGAAAACTCGGTAAAAGTTTGCGAGGTTCGAATTTTCAATAAAGCTATATGCACTGCATTTTGGAACAGAGGGAGCATACGACAGTTGCTAACACTAACGTGGAAGATCTTTGTGTAGGAGGAGTGGCTGTTTTGTTAAATGACATGGCAAAACTGGCACTGTCGGATGCTGATCTAACGGTTCTTACGGCGTTCGTCAGGAAAAGGCTTGTGGAGAGCGTTTCTCGGATAGTGATTTACGGACACATGCATTGCATTGATACGTGCCCCCCCTCTCTCTCAAGCAGACGCACTCTCCCGAGTCCTGTCGCACCCATCGTCTATCTGCGGGTAGACGTCACACACATATGTGCTCTTCACACCCTACCCTCAAAACTTCTAAAAACAAAAGACGTCACACACATTTTATTTTAGCTCACACGTCACACACTTATACTATTACTCTTGTGGCGAACGTTCTTTGGGCATAGTATATTGTACTCTCACGAAGAGAAGCAGTGCACGCACGCACTAGTTCTCTCACACCCACTCGCGGGTACATGTAGGAGCGCATTTTTTTGAAGCTGGTACAACAAAATCACTCCACTACATATATAAGCAGGAGCCTTAGCGCTTGCTTTACTAATGTTCCTCTCGTTCACACTCTCATGCTCTCCAGATCTAAGCAAGACATAGGTGGCCACACTCTCTCTCAGCTCACGGCTGGTCACAAATCCGGCCGGACAACCTCAACCGGGGCAGGGGTGT
This sequence comes from Aegilops umbellulata, assembly GCA_032464435.1. Lineage (NCBI taxonomy): Eukaryota > Viridiplantae > Streptophyta > Magnoliopsida > Poales > Poaceae > Aegilops > Aegilops umbellulata. Next base: position 325,069,232 of record CP136056.1, on the reverse strand, counting down.
AGCGGCATCGTTCACGCTGTCGTTGGAGGCGAGGGAGGAGACCAACGGCTGCCCGCGCGTCCCGATCGGCGGTCGTGTCGTTCTCTCCGAGAGAGCGCCGGCTCCGGAGGCCCCCGGCCCCTTCTTCCTTCCTGCGGTTGGCCAAGATGCAGCCTCCTGACGCCATCTTTGCCACATGCCGACGACCCTCAGGTATATATTCCTTCGAAACCTGCCTTGCTCTACTGCCCCAGCTCCCCACTTAGCTTCGTGGGGATCTTTTTCTATTTCCGTCCGTTGTTCCAAAGCCACCTAGACTTTTACTATTATTAGAGGTAAAGCTAGTTCATACAGTCGACTCAAAGAGTTGGTTCAAACAGGGAAGAAAGTGGGAAATCTGTAGCATGAATCTTGGACTTGGTTCTAAGAGGAAACAGGGGAAAGTAGTAGATACTGGCTACCCAACCGGTCTCTTGGTTGAAAAGACGAAGAAAGCATGGTGGATGCCGAAGTGTGGGGGGAAGTGGACCTATATCTTGGTTGAAAAAGGAAAGAAAGTGACGAGTGTTGGGGGACAACGCAAATGAGAATGAGCAGGTCTAGTTTTCCTGTGTTCACATAGGAAAATGTCGCCGAGGAGATAAAAAATGGGACAAATGCAGACATGTTGCCTGAGTGTTTGCCGCTCTCGGCAACCACATCTGCCTCACCACTTTATGCCTCTGCTGTCCCTACGCCCATATCGCTACCGTTAATGTAAAATCACATGAAGCATTAAGCAATGCCACCTAATGTCACTGTAAGTAATGGTCTAGTGTCGTCGTTAAATTGAAGCAATGCCACCACCATTTTATGAAGTTCTTCCGTCTTGCTTTATTTCCCATGAATTGTGTTTTCGCAGTTACACTTAAATCTCACACCGCTAACATTGCTTCATCCTAGTGGAACTGCACAAATTTGATTGCACATTTACTGACCATGTGGTACTCTCATGACAGTAATACTAATGCTATTGTTCTGCATGTTAATCTAGTGGCAGTGTTGATGTGATGTGATGCTACTTACTTAAGGACACTTTCATACTGTCAATCTAGTGTCAATTATAACACAATAGATGCTGTTGTTAATCATACGCCACTGCAAATATCTGTCATTGTTTAAATAATCGTATTTCGTATTTGCGCAAACAGGGATGTCTGTCTCCATATCGTTTCGGGATGTCTGTCCGTATCGTTTCTATCCGCGCAATCAAAAGCACACACCTCAGTTTTAGTAGAACTGCGCAAAATGAGATGGCTATCCCTCATTGTCGTCGTCTAACCACCCGTCTTCCAGGTATTCCTACATTGGTAGTTACTAGGTAGAATGACCAACACAATCTAAAAGAAGCTGATTCGTATGTTTTACTTCCTGATTGTAGTGCAGGGACGAGCGAAAACATCTGCATCCTTGTAACGCCCCGGACACACCCGTCGGTGGTCGTTACTCCTGGCGGGATCTAGACTGGCCCCACAGATCAATACTTGTCTTTTCTGAACACTTTGTCCTCACTCGTGCGCACCCGGGAGCAACTTCCCGGTCGGTCACCCATCCTGACACTACTCCAAGCTGAGCACGCTTAACTTTGGAGTTCTGTCCGAATGGGCTCCCGGAAAAGAAGGAATTCCTTATTGGTATGAGTAGTCTATCATCCCTAATAAGCCAGGATATAACAATCCTAGTCCGGAATGCACTTTCCTCCAGTTCATCCATGGACCGAGGACAAGCTGGCACGGCTGCACAGAGGTTTTTGGGACAGGTGCGCGGACAAGAGGCATTGTGGTCTGCTTATTTCTGCAAACAGCGGCGCTTAAATTTAGTGGAATGCACAAGACTTTCAGCTGGTCGGTACACTGCATGGTTCAGTTCAGCATTGAACACAATTATAATTGGTTATTCTGGAATGAGAGAACCTAACCCTGGATGGTGGCAACAAGAAAAACCAGAGTGAACTCCAGGAAATTTAAGCCTGCCGGGAGGCCCTTTGCTCAGAGAAGCCTTGCTTGTTTTTTCCTGATTTGTAAACCTTCTCACAACTTTGTCTTTTGCTATTAACTAGTTTATGTTTGTTATGTTCTATGGATCATTGATATGTATAAAATTGCTTAACTTATGATTTTCAAGTTTTTTATGAAGCCGAGTTTAATGTGAGTGTTCCACATGAACGCTGAACTAGTGTGTGAACGTTTGGAATTTACATTGTGGCCTCAGTTAACTGCATGAACCACTGTAACAAGATACATAGTTGCTTATATGTCAGACAGCAGATTGTTGATTGTTAGCTGGTCAATGGCCTAGTGTTGAAGCGAGCTGAGCCAATTTGTCGTGTTTTGCACAACTGCTTACAAGTGGGGTAGCACCAACAATGTTTACAAGTACTTATGTATACGTCAGCGCACAGTTCTCGAACGAGTACTCTATTTCATCAAAACACACACTGCTCGTATGATAAAACTAGTGAGGACGCATATGTTTCGGCAACAATTGTGATGATTCACGGGCACACAAAAGTAGCAGCAATTCCCATAGACGGATTCAAACAGAGTACTAGCCCCAGAGGGCTCGATAACAGGCAAGGTTCGGATAATTAGACAGAATCCAAACTACTATTAAACACTAGCTGGGGCAAGTATTTCATGCCTATATCTAATTTGGGCTGGACACAAGATGGACCATGCAATGAACATCATCGAGGACGTCCAGCAGCAGCTCAATCCTGTGAACCTTCATGAAGAAAACCTTGTGGCCTTGCCACTCATAAACTTGTTTGTGGAGGCATGCCACGTCATCTTCCTGTGTAAGCTTGACAAGAACAGTATGCCTCACAAACAAAGGAGTAGCTTTGAACTTCTTGTGCTTCAGTACACCCTAGACAACACGCCTGACAAAAGTGAGGCTGGAATACAACTCTTCATTGGTATAAGCGCAAATGGCTTCCAGGATCCAACAGCCTAAAAACTCTGTTTTCCCAGTGCGTATATTCAGGTCATCCACCTCATAGCAAGTGACATGTACAACCAGACAATCCTTGTCTGCATCAGGGCTCTAATTGAAATAGAAACAAATTCTGAATTACTTTCCATCATAAGAAACACAAGTTATTTAAACCACTATGTATAGCATGGCATCGAAGCTAGTAAAATTTTGCATTATTCATCACCACATACTTAGATGAAAAACCACAATCGAGATCGGCAAAGAAGAAAATCACCTCGGGCAGCTCAGCGGGGGGGAGGGACACATCCTCGAAGGGGGAAAACTGCTCCTGTAGTGCCACGGGGGTTGTAATCTCAAACGGGGTGTTGACCATCTCAGTAGTGGCCGTGAGCGTATCTGGGGTCGGCTCGATGGCTGCCTCCATCTTCTTGGAGCTCTCTGTCTCATGGGGATCAGCCTCCCGCGTCTGCTCCAATATCGGCAGATCTTTGCCTGGTTCTCCTTGGTCCATCATGAAACTGACGAATTCTAGGAGACCACTGAAAGGAAAACACAATCGCAATGAAATGAAACAAAAAAGAGAGTGAGGATCGGTTACTGCTTTGCAAAAGTTTTTTTTCTCTGAATGAAAATATACCAACATCACGGATCCGCTTACCTTCCCTTCGTTGGGAGAGAAGAACAGTGGCAGATGCAAGTGTTTCCTTTCTTGAAGACGGTGAGGGAGAAGGGGATTCAGCGAAGAGCGAAATGATGGTTGCTTCGTCCATCAAACTTAGACTGCAGGGAGGTGGGGTTTTGTGATACGACGGTTCATTATTGCCGGACTACGACGGGGGTGACTCTCTGCCTACATACTGCCTTCTAATTTGGTGGATGGCATTTGGGCCTGCGCGCTATATGGCCCGCATGTCGGTGAACAAAAGTATAACGGCATTCAGTAGAGGGAGACGTTTCGATGACCTAGGAGGAGCCAGAAGCGGTATTGTATCCACTGTACTAGTAGTAATTGTTTTTCTGGGTAGTTGTAGAGTGTCTCCACTGTACTAGGAGGAGCCAGAAGCGGTATTGTAGCCACTGTACTAGTAGTAATTGTTTCTCTGGGCCCAAGACAAAACAGCCCATCCACACTAGTAAATAGTAAAATCAATTCGAAAGTCAATATATTTACTGAATGAGAGGCGCTACCCACACCCAGCACACTGCCCCCCAAAAAACCTGGGTGTTCTTCTTCCTCCTCACTCCCACCCACCTCACGTCAGCTCGCTCCACTCGTGCCCCCAAATTCCTCACCTCATTCCTACAGAAAACCCAAGCTCCCCTTCTTCCTCACTACTACAGAAAACCCCCAGCTCCCCTTCTTCTTCACTCGCACTACAACTAGGCTCGTCATTCATTACTCTGCTCAAATCCGTGAGCGCGACGCGACGCCCTCAAGGAAAATGGAGTCGGCCGACCCCGGCGCCAAGAAGATGAGGCTCCCGCCAGCGGTGACGCCTGTTGTAGATCCCGCACCCGGCAGCACGGGGAAGAAGCGGCGACCTCGCTACTACCGGATCCCAGGAACCCGTAGAATCTCGGGTGGACCGCATCAGCGATCTCCCGGGCACCGTCCTTGGGGAGATCATCTCGCTTCTCCCCACCAAGGATTGCTGCCGCACCCAAGTCCTCTCAATTCGGTGGTGCCCTCTATGGCGCGTCGTGCCCCTTAATCTCGACTGTCGTCAGCTATCTCTCTTCAATGATTTTGAAATCCCCACAGCCATCATCTCCTCCCACCAGGGATCCGTTCAAAGCCTGTGCACCCCGTCATGCTACCTGAGCAAGCATACCATGCCCTGCATGGTGGACGCCTGGTTGAAATCCCCTGAATTCACAGAACTACAGCTGCTTGAGTTCTACTATTCCCCTGGAAATCACCTACCAGATACCGAACGCCATCTACCTGTGCCCTCAGCACCGATGTCCATCTCGCGGTTTTCCTCCTCTCTCCACACCGCCACCTTTTCGCTGTGCGACCTACCAGACAATCTAGTACTAAACCTTCGACTCCCATTTATGAAGAAACTTTCACTTGTGCGGGTTCGTATATCGAAGGCCTCATTGCAGAGCATCATCCACTCCAGTTGCCCTGCCCTGAAGTGCTTGGTGCTTGTTTTCATAGTTAGAATCGGTCGTCTCCAAATAAAGTCGTCTAACCTTGTAAGAATTGGAATTTGTTTTGACGGAAGGCAGCTCATCATCCAAGATGCCCCTTCACTTCAAAGGTTGTCATTGATTCTAGTTATTCACCATTGCAAATAACCGTCCTCTCTGCGCCTAAACTGGAGACCTTGGGTGTAATACATAATCTCTGTGCTCATTTCAATATGGTGTTTGGCTCCACAGTTCTTCAGGTACTTTACATTAACATCTACACTTGTAACCATAAGCTGCATTTTAAATTTCTGCGCATAAGTTATATGTCATCTTGGAGTACACATTTTGTACTAATATTATGTTCTATGCTCAATGAAGAGTTTCTCCATGGATGGCCTATCAATGGTGCTGGATTCTGTCAAGATCTTATATATCCAAATGAATAGTTTTGATCTGAACAAGATTATTGGCTTGCTGCAATGCTTTTCATGTCTGGAGAAGTTGTATATAAAGGTGATAATTTCACGCACATTGGAAGCCCGCATATAGTGTACTAGAATTAACCGTTCAGCTGTTGCTCTTTCGACACTCGTTTTTAGACCTTAACTGTTTTCAATCTTCATGTCTATTTAGGCAAGGGACGGGGTAAGAAAGTTATGACCAATCGGTGGATTCGTAAGCATCGGGATTTTCTCACTTCTCATGAGATTCGATTGAAGACAATGACGCTAGAACGATATGTAGCCAACCGTGCAAACACTAGATTTGTCACATTCTTCCTGTTGAATGCGAGGTTACTATTGCCCATCAGGCTTAAGTTTATCAGCAGCATGGTTTTAACGGATGGGTATGTGGAAGAGCAAAAAAAGGAGTTTCAGGTGGGCAAAACAGCTTCTGAACGTGTCGGGCTTCTATTTACAACATATTGTGGTCATAATCCAGTAAATTTTACGACCCAGGATGTTCATTCTATGGACCTGACCGGTCCATTTGATTGTGACTGCCAAAAACAGTGTTGGAGTTAGACGTTGTTCCCCTTTTCAACCTGGGAGTTTTTGTAAACCTGATGAACAATTAACCCTCATGCTTTTGTACAGTTTGTAAGCTGGAGTTAGATGTTCTTGCCCTTTTCAACTCGGATGTGACTGTCATATTTTCTTTGAGCAAGGCAAATGGCTTGCCAATCATTTAATTTAGAGTGAAATATTGTAACAACTAACAAATCCCAACCAGTTATTTATACTGGTTTTAGCGACGGATCAGGGTAACAACGGGGCTGTGTGGGGGCTGTGGCCCGTCTAGCCAGGGTTTTATTTATGTTTACCACAGCATAAGCCCAGTTGTGTTTTTTTTCTTGCTGAAAATGGCTAGCCCAGTTCTATTTTTTTAAGAAATACCCAAACGAGGCCTACTTGCTTTATCAGCCCTGCTAGGCTGCAAATCTTTCAAGATGAGGAGAGTTTCATTCGTATTGCCCAGAAATGGGTCATACATTTTTAAAACACATCAAACCTGGAATTAGTTTCAATTTTTTCCATTACAAGATTTTAAATTCCATTGATTTTTATGCGTGGACAATTATTTGGATTTTATATTTATATAAATTATTTTTCAAAATTAGTTTGAATGTGAATCGATATTTCGGGATTAAAAACAGTTGACCGCACCAAAATATGCAAAAATATGGTATACTTTTTAACCGTGGCCACAATACGGGGTGTAATGCTAACAAAAAGAAGATGAGCTCCAAAAAATTCTTAAGAATTAGCAAATGGGTTGTACATTATTAGAAATAATGCACACGAGAGCAGTGACTGTTGGATGTCCATCCAACGACTGTCGTGCTTCTTCAATCTCTGCTTTTGCTGCTCCAGCCGCTCAAACAAGCGCCGGCGGGACTGCCTGCTCCCTCCTCCCGCGGTCAGCTATGCTGCCGCGCAGGCCTCACCGCCCCACCGTACTCCCATCGCTGGCCTAGCCATCCCTCTACTCACCCACACCTACTGTTATTCTCCGGGGACGGCAGACGAGTCTTCCCTGGCTCCATGACATTCCCTTCCTAGGCCTCGCCGTCGTCCACCGCCCTGGTGCTCTCGGCATGGCCTGGTCAACGTGTTCAATGAACGACATCCATCGGAAGTGGACTGTACGTGGAGAGGCTGACAGCTGGGTCCACGGTCGCATGCAAGAAAATGCCTCCTTATTACGTGCAAAATAATGATTCCTCCACCTGACAGCTAGGACCCACTAGAAGGGTTTCTGTATTTCAAAAAAAATGTTCCCCCCGCTGACAGGTCGGGGATCCACCAGCTATATCTTCGCACGCAAGGAAGTGCCTCCTTATGACGCACAAAAAAATGAATACCCCCTGCTAGCTGGGACCCACCATGGTGGGTGGCTGACTTGTGGGCCTACTAAGTTGACGGGGACAGAGGGCTTTGTCAACCTAGTCAATATGAACGATTCTACCTTCAGTGACCGTACGATGTCCATCCAACGGCCATAGTGCTTCTTCAACCTCTGGTCTTCTTGCTCCAGCCGCCCAAAGCAGCGTCGGTCGTGCCGCCTGCTCCTACCTCTCGTGGCCGGCTGTGCTGCCGCGGAGGCCTCACCGCCCCCATACTACTCCCACCGCTGGCCAGGCCATCCCTCCACTCACCCACACCCCCTGTTATTCTGCGGCGACGGCAGCCTCACACCGCAGCCGGACCAGTGAACCCTCGTACTCCTCTCCGCGTGGGCATCCACTGCCATGTCTTTCCTGGCTCCGCGTCGTCCCCTTCCTAGGCCTCGTCGTCATCCACCGCCTTGGTGCTCTCGGCGCGGCGTGGTCAATGTGGTCAACAACCGACTTCCATCGGAAGAGTACTGTACGTGGAGAGGCTGACATCTGGATCCACGGCCACAGCCCAGTTTTTTTGTGATTTGCCAAGTAAGTCGCTTTGTCAGGCCTGTTGGGCTGCAAATCTTTCAAGACGAGGAGAGCTTCATTCGGCTGGCCGAGAAAATGTCCCATCAGTAATGAGAAATGGGTTGTACATTTTTAAAACACATAAAACCGGCAATTAGTTTCAAATTTCTTTTTTTCATTTCGAGATTTTAAATTGCATTGATTTTTATGCGTGGACAATTTGTTGGATTTTATATTGATATACATTTATTTTTAAAATCAGTTTGAATATGACTCGAAATTTCGGGATTAAAACATTCGGACCGCACCGAAATATGCAAAATAATATGACTCGAAATTTCGGGATTAAAAACGTGGTCCAGGAACGGCTTCCATCGGACGTGGACTTTACGTGGAGAGGCTGACAGCTGGGTCCACGGCCACAGCAAGGAAGTGCCTCCTTATTACGCGCAAAATAATTATTCCTCCACCTGAGAGCGGGGACCCACCAGACGGGCCACCGTATTTCACAAAAAAACGTTTCCCCCTGACTGCTGGGACCCACCAGCTACATCTTCGCACGCAAGGAAGTGCCTGACAGTCGGGACCCACTTGGTCGAAGCGTACGTAGAGTTGTCATTCTGGTCGCGAACGTGTACGTACATACTGGTCGATATAGAGGCGTGCACGTGTCATAGTAGAGGCGCGCACGTAGCATTTACACGTACGTACACAGTCCAGGGTGCAAGAAAGTAAATACGGCCACGTACGTACATACGAGCGGGGTCTCAAACGCCTACTCGCGCGTACGTACGACCAAGGCTCGTGTACATGGTTGGGTCGGAATGAAGAAATAGCGTCGTCGTCGTGTTCATGGGGAGCCAACGGAATGCGTCATGTTCATCGGGAGGAAACGGAACACGGGGGAGCCAACTGGCTTGGACGGAACAGCCGATGAAAACGAGGCCTGGCGTACCGCAGAACGGAGGAAACGGCCTTGTGTTCGACCGGCCGCATTCGAAACAGGATCCTGTTCATCGAGAGGGGTATGGCGCACCGCAAAACGGAGGAAACGGACCTCCTACGGTCGAAACGGGGGTCCTGTTGATTGGGAGGGGTGTGGCGTACCGCAAAACGGAGGAAACAGACTTGTGTTGGAGCGCTACGGTCGAAACGGGGGTCCTGTTCATCAGGAGGGGTGTGGCGTACCGCAAAACGGGACTCCACGGGATACTGTTCATCTCCACCGTCGACCCCCTCCAGCCTCCACGGGCTACTGTCCGTCCACCGTCGACCTCCTCCAGCCTCCACCTGCGACTGTTCATCCACGGGATCCTGTTCATCCAGCCTCCCCGCGCGCTACTACACCGGCTACTGTTCAACCAGCCCTCTTCACGGGCTCCTGTTCAACCACCCCTCCACGGGCTACTGTTCATCCTGCCCTCCATTGTCTACTTTTCATCCTGTCCTCCACGCGGTGGTCCTGTTCATCCTGCCCTCCACGAGGTCTGTTCATCCAGCCCCAACCGGCTCGAACGATCGGAGTCCTATTCATCCACCCCCATCGGGGACTGTTCATCCAAACCCCCCAGCAACGCTCACTGTTCATCCAGAGGCAACACCAGGGGTCCTGTTCATCCACCCCCACCGGGAACTGTTCATCCAATCCTCCCCTCCCCCGCAACGCTCACTGTTCATCCAGAGGCAGCATCGATCGGCTTCATTTAACAGCAGTAGCGAAGGAATCGATCGATCAGGTTCAATTAACAGTCATCGATCGATCGCTCGGGTTCAGTAACGCGTAGCCTGCAGTGCAATCGCTCAGGTTCAGTTAGAGCTCAATGTCTCGCTCGGGTTCAGTTAGAGCCCAACGGCTCGCACACACGCGCGTACGTACGAGAGAAACGCGCATCGCTCGGCCCCCGACCACCCACTGTAACCGGAGACTCCCTGATATTTTCTACGCCCTCGCTTCTACCACGGGTTTTTTCGTCATGGACGGCCCAAAGAATGTCATGCAGTTGCGTCTCCGGCCCGCCCACGATGAAAAGCCCATTTTCTATCATGATTTTTTGTCATAGAAGTAGGAGCCCACCACATCTATGATGATACCTAGTTTTGTCACAATTATCGTCATAGAAGTGTCATAAGTATGACAGAAAAGACTTTCGTTCGGTCCAAAATGTCACGGATGTGTCTTTTTTGTAGTGAGTGGAATTCCCCCACAGTGACCACAGGTTCAAAACTGAGGCGAACAGACCGTGACTCCGGCGGCCGAAGAGCTCGTCGCTCCCCCGAGAAATTGATGTGACGGCGGGTAGAGTGGTCTCCCGCCCATCGAAGCGGAGTTGCGAATTCGAAGCCTGAACTTCTTCTAGCCGATCTTGGGGACCGAGGCAGAGTGGTGCCGCAGCTCCGAGGCGAACTCGTCATGGGATAGGGTTCTGCAATGACAAGACCGCCCTCCACTTCGCCCGTTGCTCTGGTAGGTGCGATGCAGCCTTTGCCCGCGCCCTGGCGACCACCTCCTCCGGCGAGGTATCCGGCCTGTGCAGTATGCGGGCCATCTCCTACTCCGACACCTCCACGCAAATCCTTGTAACTAGCTTCATCAGCGAGTCTCTGCTCCCCGGTCACCGCATCGATCTGGACATCCTCGCGCGGTGCTCCTCCTCCATCGCTCTCTCCTCCGCCGAAATCCCCTCTTCTCTGCTGAGGCGCCTCAGATCTGAAAATCTGTCGTGCCCACTCATCGGCTCGGGAGGGAGATAGGGCGGCGTGTGGCGAGGGCGAGGTGGTGGAGGTGGCGGGCGTGGAGTCTGGTAGCGGCAGTGGGGGAGGCGGAAGTGGTGGCCGCGGTGGTGCGGTGGTAGGTGGAGGCGGGAGCGGAGCTCATTTCAAATCCTCCGTGTGCAGCGGAGCTCATTTCATTTCCGTGTTTTAACATATGTCTCCAGGTAACAACTATTCTCATATTGTGCAGCATTACTAGAAGTATCTAGATATTTAGCATCCATTTTTACCTAGCTTCTTTTCTCGCACCTTTTTATACACGTGTTATATTTTATATGCACACCCTGTGTAGTGTGTTTGAAACGTGATGTGATGGTTGTGTAGCTAAACACACCAGGTGCATGCATGTTAAGTGTGGAAAGAGAAAGAGAAGTGGGTGCACTGTAGTGTAGAGGCAATGTCACGGCAGGCAGGGATCGAGCGCGCCCATGGCCGCATGCATGCATGCACACACTAGAGACATCTGCTGCTGTAGATGATATGATAAACTTATTAGCAGCTGGGCCGGGGAGGAGGAGCAGAACAGAAGAGAACTTGCTGGTTGTTTATTCATGCGCATGCAAGGCATTGACATGTGCAACACATTGCCGTCAATTTCGCAGCTACTGTAGTGACCGAGCCGCCGGCCCCCAGCTGACTGTGAGGTGAATTTTGCGGCCGCGCCCATCTTCTGATCGGTGCTGCGAGCGAGACGACGTGCAGCTCGTAGACACCATATACGCGGACGGCCAAAGGACCCAGCACATCGCTTCCTTGTCTTTGACCAGCCAGAGGACGGGAAGCCAGCGGCTAGTCGCCGGTCGGTGGAATTTTGGCCGGTTCATGGCGTACGACCGGTGTCCACCATTGCATAGTCTGGAGTACTCTATAGACTGAGGCTCCTCCGATATACATTGTGGGGGAACGGAGTACTATTTATTTGCCCCGAATAACAAATCAGCTAGCTGTAGGAGCATTTGTGACTCAGCAGTCCAGTCGGTACGCGCAACTCTTTCACGCAGCTGTCGTGCGTCCAAATCGGATGGTACAGTGTACAAGCAAACGGAGCGTCACAATAAGTACTGCTGGTAGAGTATATAATTTTTTTTCTTTAGACAATATATGGATTGGCATGCAAGAAACGATGGAAGCATGATCCACCGAGCAGCGGCAGGCCGAGTCAGCGACTGGCCGACTCCGCTGGGCGCCACGTACGGATAGATAGAGAGATGAGGGCAGGGGGGCTGCTGCTGTTGCTTGCGGCAAATTTGACAAATTTGATCTATATACGAAATCAAATCACAGAATGAATTGTCCGTGAAACTATTTCATGCAGCTGACCCGTGACGTCTAACTCTCAGGCGCTGCACAAGTGCACCACCTAGGAGCTAGGCGCTGCACTAGTGCAACGCCTAGGAGCTGGGGCGCTGCACTGTATAGTGTGGCGCCTAGCTCTCAGGCGCTGCACACTGATTTAGTAATTTTCGGATTACACACGTACGACGTTGACCGTGTAGCGCCTATCTGAGAGGCGTTGCACAGTGTAGTGTGGTGCCTTCGTGTCGGGCGTCACACAAAAAGGTCAGCCGCGTGAAATAGTTCCACGGACATTTCATTCTGTGATTTGATTTCGTTCATATGTCAAATTTATCAAATTTGCCGTTGCTTGCCTGTTTCGACAACAACAATCTGCTTGCGGCAACACGGGGACAAGCTGCCGATATAAAGGCCTGCTCCTCGGTCGCTTCGCCGCCTAACATTGTTGACGTCAGAGCTCCTTTTCTTTTTTCTTTTTCTGCATCGAGTTGGCGCCAGAGTCGTACCGTTGGTAGACACAGCCTGGTAGTATTACTAAACTTTTTTTTTTTGAAACGGAGTACTATTACTAAACTGCAAGTATACTTATTTTCTTGCGGGGAAATTGCAAATGCATGCTCACTGTTTGCAATGGAACTAGTGTGAAGTGCACTAGAAGTCTGGAACTATATGGAAGTGGTAGGTCAGGGTGGACCGATACTCACACCCATCTAAGATAGCGTGCTGCCGAATGTGGGTCATCACTCATCAGCCTCGCACTACCGAAAAACGGTCCTACCCCGACGGCCAAACCTATGCCTACGGCTGCCGTCGGCCTAGTTTGAGATATGCCGACAGCCCAGTCCTGGCCGTCGGGTTACACGGAAATATGCCGACGGCCGCCGTCGGCACAGAACGGCCGTTGACCTAGATGCAGACATACCGACAGCAGTCGTCGGCACAAATCAGCCGTCGGCATTCCTGTGGGCCCGGCGACCCCGCCCGTGACTAGCGGCTAACGCCGTCAAACCTATGCCGACGGTCGGGACGGACGGCCGTCGGCATATCTCCGCATGCCACGTCACCGATCCGCGGCGTAGGTACGCCGACGGCAGCCGTCGGCATAGATGCCACGTCATCGATCCGCGGCACGGCGCACACGAAAACCCAGTCGTCTCTATGCCGACGGCAATGCCGTCAGCATAGCTATTTTTTTATATGTGTTTTTTTGCATATGTTTTTATGCTTTTTTTACATATGTTTTTATGCTTTTTTTAAAATATGTTTTCATGCTTTTTTATGTATTATATGAATATATATGTAGTTTGTAATTTTTTCCATAGATTATGAATATATATATATATATATATATATAATTTCTATTTTTTCGAGCACATTAATAATGTGCCGTCATGTTCTTTTGAATATAGGTCCTTATATTTTATTAAAATAAAAAACAGCTATGCGATAGAAGTTGAGTGGAGGTTGCAAACGCCCGGCACCCGTCTCCGGAGTGTGACCCCCTCACGTCCGCGGTGTGCCCCACTCACAGACGGCGCCGCCGCCAGCATCTGGAGGGCGGAAACAGCCGCATCGGGTCTATACGGAGGGGACGCTGCTCCCAAGTGTTTCTATGGGATGGCCTACCACAACTGGGTGGTGTTGTGGCATGTTCGAAGAGGCGGCACGCATCTCCAGGGCGTGGCCCCCCTAACGGACGGCGCCGCCGCTAGCATCTGGAGGGGGAAATGGTCGCATCGGGTCTACACGGAGGGGATGTAGCTGTCGGTTTGGCCGGGATGTTGCTCCCAGGTGTCCCTCTGAGCTGACCTGACACAACCGGGTGGAGAGGTCCACTGTTCAAAGCCCGTTCGTGGAAAGTCAAAGGGCTAGATCTCGTTGTCAACCGCTCCAGGGTTAGGCGGGACGGGGGGCCCTCGGGGTAGCAATGCCACCGGAGCGTGAATGTGCTCACAGACGGTGATGACACGGTAGTAGACGTTCTGCGGTAATGATGCGGCATGAATATTATTAAATACTGGGAGCGCGATAAAATCATGAGTTTTTTACACGACGTGGGCACATGTGCTATAGGACTGATTGTAATTTTTTCATAATTTTTCGTGATGGAGAAGTATCTGAAAACTTCCCTCTACGCGGATTGCTCTTCGCGCGTCTACGACTGTGGCCGGCGGCCTCCGGGGGCTAGCATGCCGCCAAATCTTGCGTATGCGGCCTCTCACAAGTCTGGAAGTGTTGTGGCGGTTGCAAACGCCCGACACGCGTCTCCGGGGTGTCCCCCCCATGGACGGCGCCGCCGCCGGCACCTGGAGGGGGAAACGGATGCGTCGGGTCTACAAAGAGGGGATCTTGCTGTGGGTATGGCCCGGATGTTGCTCCAAAGTGTTCCTATGGGCAGACCCAACACAACTGGGTGGGGAGGTCCACTGGTCAAAGCCCGTCCGTGCAAAGTCAAAGGGCTAGATCCCGTGGTCAAACGCTACAGGATTAGGCGGGAGGGGCCCTGGGGGTAGCAATGCCACCGGAGCATCGCACCGGGCCCTCATACATGCGGGGTGGTGTGGTGGCATGTCCGAAGAGGCGACACGCGTCTCCGGGGCGTGCCCCCCCTCACGGACGGCGCCGCCGCCGGCAACTGTACAGGGGAAACGGACGCGTCGGGTCTACACGAAGGGGATCTTGCTGTGGGTCTGCCCGGATGTTGCTCCAAAGTGTTCCTATGGGCTGACCTAACACAACCGGGTGGGGAGGTCCACTGGTCAAAGCACGTCCATGCAAAGTCAAAGGGCTAGATCCCGTGGTCAAACGCTACAGGGTTAGGCGGGACGTGGGCCCTAGGGGTAGCAATGCCACCGGAGCGTCGCAACGGGCCCTCATACATGCGGGGTGGTGTGGTGGCATGTCCGAAGAGGTGGCACGCATCTCTGGGGTGTGCCCCCCTCACGGACGGCGCCGCCGCCGGCACCTAGAGCGGGGAAACGGACGCGTCGGGTCTACACGGAGGGGATCTTGTTGTGGGTCTGGCCCGGATGTTGCTCCAAAGTGTTCCTATGGGCTGACCTAAAACAACCAGGTGGGGAGGTCCATTGGTCAAAGCCCATCCGTCCAAAGTCAAAGGGCTAGATCCCGTGGTCAAACGCTACAGGGTTAGGCGGGGCGGGGGGCCAGGGGGGTAGCAATGCCATCGGAGCGTCGCACCGGGCCCTCATACATGCGGGGTGGTGTGGTGGCATGTCCGAAGAGGCGGCACGCGTCTCCGGGGTGTGGCCCCCCTCACGGACGGCGATGACACGGTAGTAGACGTTCTGCGGTAACGATGCGGCGTGAATATTATTAAATACTCGAAGCGCGATAAAATCATGAGTTTTCTACACGACGTGGGCACATGTGCTATAGGACTGATGGTAATCTCTTCATAATTTTTTGTGATGAAGAAGTATCTGAAAACTTCCCTCGACAAGTCTCTTTACTCGTTCCGTAATACATCATCCCGCAACTAACTCATTAGTTGCAATGCTTGCAAGGCTTAAGTGATGTGCATTACCGAGAGGGCCCAGAGATACCTCTCCCACAATTGGAGTGACAAATCCTAATCTCGAAATACGCCAACCCAACATCTACCTTTGGTGACACCTGTAGTACTCCTTTATAATCACCCAGTTACGTTGTGACGTTTGGTAGCACCCAAAGTGTTCCTCCGGCAAACGGGAGTTGCATAATCTCATAGTCAAAGGAACATGTATAAGTCATGGATAAAAGCAACAGCAACATACTAAACGATCGGGTGCTATGCTAATGGAATGGGTCATGTCAATCAGATCATTCAACTAATGATGTGACCTTGTTAATCAAATGACAACTCCTTTGTCCATGGTTAGGAAACTTAACCATCTTTGATTAACAAGCTAGTCAAGTAGAGGCATACTAGTGACACTCTGTTTGTCTATGTATCCACACATGTATTATGTTTCCAGTAAATACAATTCTAGCATGAATAATAAACATTTATCATGACATGTAAGGAAATAAATAATAACTTTATTATTGCCTCTAGGGCATATTTCCTTCACTAGCATTCCGCCAATATTGCGTACGCGGCTTCTCGTAAGTCTGAAGGTGTTGTGGCGGTTGCAAACGCCCGCCACGCGTCTCCGGGGCGTGGCCTCCCAACTCACGGACAGCGCCGCCGACGGCACCTGGAGGTGGGAAACGGACGCGTCGGGTCTACACGGAGGGGATGTAGCTGTGGGTTTGGCACGGATGTTGCTCCCAGGTGTCTCTCTGTGCTGACCTGACACAACCGGGTGGAGAGGTCCTCTGGTCAAAGCCCGCCCGCGGGAAGTCAAAGGGCTAGATCCCATGGTTAAACGCTACAGGGTTAGGCGGGACGGGGGCCCTGGGGGGTAGCAATGCCACCGGAGTGTCGCACCGGGCCCTCCTACATGCGGGGTGGTGTGGTGGCATGTCCGAAGAGGCGGCACGCGTCTCTGGGGTGTGCCCCCCTCACGGACGACGCCACCGCCGGCACCTGGAGGGGGGAAACGGACGCGTCGGGTCTACACGGAGGGGATCTTGCTGTGGGTCTGGCCCGGATGTTGCTCCAAAGTGTTCCTATGGGCTGGCCTAACACAACCGGGTGGGGAGGTCCACTGGTCAAAGCCCGTCCGTGCAAAGTCAAAGGGCTAGATCCTGTGGTCAAACGCTACAGGGTTAGGCGGGACGGGTGCCCTAGGGGTAGCAATGCCACCGGAGCATCGCACCGGGCCCTCATACATGCGGGGTGGTGTGGTGGCTGATACGTCCATTTTGTATCATGCTTTTATATCATTATTTATCGCATTATGGGCTGTTATTTCACGTTATGTCACATTACTTATAGCTATTCTCTCTTATTTTACAAGGTTTACATGAAGAGGGAGAATGCCGGCAGCTGGAATTCTGGGCTGGAAAATGAGCAAATATTAGAGACCTATTCTGTGCAACTTCAAAAGTCCTGAAACTCCACGGAATATCTTAAAAGAAATAAAGAAAAATCCTCGCCAAAGATGAAGGCCAGGGGGCCAACACCCTGCTCACGAGGGTGGGGGGCGCGCCTCCCCTGCCTGGGCGCGCCCCCCTACCTCGTGGGCCCCCTAGTGGGTCTCCGATGTCCATCTTCTCCTATATGAAGTCTTTCATCAAGAAACAACCAATAAGCAACCTTTCGGGACGAAACTCTGCCGCCACGAGGCGGAACCTTGGCGGAACCAATCTAGGGCTCCGGCAGAGCTGTTCTACCGGGATACTTCCCTCCGGGAGGGGGAAATCATCGCCATCATCATCACCAACGCTCCTCTCAACGGGAGAGGGCAATCTCCATCAACATCTTCGCCAGCACCATCTCATCTCCAAACCCTAGTTCATCTCTTGTATCCAATTCTTGTCTCCAAGTCTGGGATTGGTGCTAGTAGGTTGCTAGTAGTGTTGATTACTCCTTGAAGTTGATGCTAGTTGGTTTATTTGGTGGAAGATCATATTTTTAGATCCTTTATGCATATTATTACCCCTCTGATTACGAACATGAATATGCTTTGTGAGTAGTTACGTTTGTTCCTGAGGACAAGGGAGAAGTCTTGCTATTAGTAGTCATGTGAATTTGATATTCATTCGATATTTTGATAAGATGTATGTTGTCTAGCCTCTAGTGGTGTTATGTGAACGTCGACTACATAACACTTCACCATTATTTGGGCCTAGAGGAAGGCATTGGGAAGTAATAAGTAGATGATGGGCTGATAGAGTGACAGAAGCTTAAACCCTAGTTTATGCGTTGCTTCGTAAGGGGCTGATTTGGATCCATATGTTTCATGCTATGGTTAGGTTTACCTTAATACTTTTGTTGTAGTTGCAGTTGCTTGCAATAGAGGTTAATCATAAGTGGGATGCTTGTTCAAGTAAGAACAGCACCCAAGCACCGGTCCACCCACATATCAAATTATCAAAGTACCGAACGCGAACCATATGAACGTGATGAAAACTAGCTTGACGATATTCCCATGTGTCCTCGGGAGCGCTTTTCCTATTATAAGAGTTTGTTCCGGCTTGTACTTTGCTACAAAAAGGATTGGGCCACCTTGCTGCACTTTATTTACTTTTGTTACTTGTTGCTCGTTACAATTTATCTTGTCACAAAACTATCTGTTACCACTTATTTCAGTACTTGCAGAGAATACCTTGCTGAAAACCGCTTATCATTTCCTTCTGCTCCTCGTTGGGTTCGACACTCCTACTTATCGAAAGGACTACGATTGATCCCCTATACTTGTGGGTCATCAAGACTTTTTTCTGGCGCCGTTGCCGGGAGTGTAGCGCCTTTGGTAGGTGGAATTTGGTAAGGAAAAATTTATATAGTGTGCTGAAATTTACTGTCACTTGTTACTATGGAAAGTAATTCTCTGAGGGGCTTGTTCGGGGTATCTTCGCCGCGTCCATTAGATAAAAGAGTTGCTCCTCAACCTACTGAACCTATTGAAAATGAAACTCCTTTTGAATTTCCTTCGGGTATGATGGAAAAACTGCTAGCTAACCCTTTTACAGGAGATGGAACAAAGCATCCTGATGAGCACTTAATATATGTGGATGAAGTTTGTGGATTATTTAAGCTTGCAGGTATACCCGATGATTTTGCTAAGAAGAAGGTCTTCCCTTTATCTTTGAATGGAGACGCATTGACATGGTATAGGCTATGTGATGATATGAGATCATGGAATTATAAAAGATTGAAATTGGAATTTCATCATAAGTATTACCCTATGCATCTTGTTCGTCGTGATCGCAATTATATATATAATTTCTGGCCTCGCGAAGGAAAAAGCATTGCTCAAGCTTGGGGGAGGCTTAAATCAATGTTATATTCATGCCCCAATCATGAGCTCTCGAGAGAAATAATTATTCAAAGTTCTTATGCTCGGCTTTCTCATAATAATCAAACCATGCTCGATACTTCTTGTGCTGGCTCTTTTATGATGAAGACCATTGAATTTAGATGGGATTTATTGGATAGAATTAAACGCAACTCTGAAAACTGGGACCTCGATGAAGGTAAGGAGTCAGGTATGACACCTAAGTTTGATTGTGTTAAAACTTTTATGGATACCGATATTCTCCGTAAGTTTAGCACTAAATATGGACTTGACTCTGAGATAGTAGCTTCCTTTTGTGAATCTTTTGCTACTTATGTTGATCTCCCTAAGGAGAAGTGGTTTAAATATCATCCTTCCATAGAAGTAAAAGTAGCTGCACCTATTAAAGGTGAAGAAAAGACTGTCACTTATAATGATCCTATTGTTCCTACTGCTTATGTTGAGAAACCACCTTTCCCTGTTAGAATAAAGGATCATGCCAAAGCTTCAACTGTTGTTCGTAAAAGCAATATTAGAACATATACACCTCCTGAGCAAGTTAAAGTAAAACCTAATATTGCTATTGTTAAATATCTCTTGTCTGATAATATTGATGGGCATGTTATTCAGTTCAAAGGTGAAACTGCTAGAATTGCTAAACCTTGTGCTAAAGATAAACATAGACCTGTGGTAGGCGTGCCTGTTATTTTTGTTAAAATAGGATATCATTGTTATCATGGCTTATGTGATATGGGTGCTAGTGCTAGTGTTATACCGCATACTTTGTATGAAGAAATTAAGCATGAAATTTCACCTGCTGAGATAGAAGATATTGATGTTACAATTAAACTTGGTAATAGAGATACTATTTCACCAATTGGAATTGTTAGAGATGTTGAAGTCTTGTGTGGGAAAACTAAATATCCTGTTGATTTTCTTGTTCTCACTTCTCCACAAGATAGCTTTTGTCCCATTATATTAGGTAGACCCTTCTTGAACACTGTTAATGCTAAGATAGACTGCGAAAAGAATGTTGTTACTATGGCTTGGACGATATGGTTCATGAGTTTAGTTTCTCTAAATTTAGTAAACAACATCGTGAGGAAGAATTACCTAGTAAGGATGAAATTATTGGTCTTGCTTCTATTGCCGTACCTCCTAGTGATCCTTTAGAACACTATTTGCTAGACCATGAAAATGATCTGTTCATGAATGAAAGAAGGGAAATAGATGAAGTATTCTTTAAACAGGAACCTATTCTGCAACACAATTTGCCTGTTGAAATTCTAGGGGATCCTCCTCCACCCAAGGGTGATCCCGTGTTTGAGCTTAAACCGTTGCCTGGTAATCTTAAATATGCTTATCTTGATGAAAAGAAGATATATCCTGTTATTATTAGTGCTAACCTTTCAGAGCATGAAGAAGAAAGATTATTGAAAACTTTGAACAAGCACCGTGCTGCTATTGGATATATTCTTGATGATCTTAAGGGCATTAGTCCCACTCTATGTCAACATAAAATAAATTTGGAAGCACATGCCAAACCAGTTCGTGATCCTCAATGATGTTTGAATCCCAAAATGAAAGAAGTGGTAAGAAAAGAAATACTCAAACTTCTGGAGGCAGGTATAATTTATCCCGTTGCTGATAGTCAGTGGGTGAGTCTTGTCCATTTTGTCCCTAAGAAGGGAGGTATTACTGTTGTTCCTAATGATTAGGGATGGCAATGGGGCCCCATACCCGCCAAACCCATGGGGATTTCATCTATTAGGGGGTGGGGATGGGCGAAAAACATCCCCATGGGGATATTTACAAAACTAATTTATTCCCCATAGGGTACAACGGGGATGGGGACGATATCCTATTCCCCAGACCCGATACCCATCGGGGACCCGGTTAGTAACCGTGACACAGCGGTCAACCTTAAAATATTCACAAACAAACTTGCAAAAACAAAACAAAAAGCTCTGAAAAAAACCTTAAACCTATCTCACGTCCTCACCTCAGCTGCCACCATGACCAAGAAGTAAGTACGACCTAGATAGGCATTAGCAGGACAAGGACAACACCATTTATGTATGTTGATTATAGGGTCATATTATGTATATGAGTATTTAT
Organism: Aegilops umbellulata; assembly: GCA_032464435.1. Classification (NCBI taxonomy): domain Eukaryota; kingdom Viridiplantae; phylum Streptophyta; class Magnoliopsida; order Poales; family Poaceae; genus Aegilops; species Aegilops umbellulata. The sequence goes on along the minus strand of CP136056.1, from coordinate 325,048,160 downwards.
TTATGGGGATGGGGACCCTAATGGGGCCCCATTCCCCAGTGGGGCATGGGTATGGGGAAATTTCATCCCCAGTCATGTAAACGGGGATGGGGATGGGATGATAGGGAATAGACGGGGATGGGGATGTTGTAGGTATCCCCATAGGGGATTGTCCCCATTGCCATCCCTACTAATGATAAAGATGAATTGATTCCACAAAGAATTATCACAGGTTATAGGACGGTAATTGGTTTCCGCAAATTAAATAAGGCCACTAAGAAAGATCATTACCCCTTACCTTTTATTGATCAAATGCTATAAAGATTATGCAAACATACACATTACTGCTTTCTAGATGGTTATTCTTGTTTCTCTCAAATACTTGTGCCGGCTAGAGATCAATCAAAGACTACTTTTACATGCCCTTTTGGTACTTTTGCTTATAGACGTATGCCTTTTGGTCTATGTAATGCACCTGCTACCTTTCAAAGATGCATGATGGCTATATTCTCTGACTTTTGTGAAAAGATTTGTGAGGTTTTTATGGACGATTTTTCCGTCAATGGTTCCTCTTTTGATGATTGCTTGAGCAATCTTGAACAATGGTAAAGATGAATTGATTCCACAAAGAATTATCACAGGTTATAGGATGGTAATTGGTTTCCGCAAATTAAATAAGGCCACTAAGAAAGATCATTACCCCTTACCTTTTATTGATCAAATGCTATAAAGATTATGCAAACATACACATTACTGCTTTCTAGATGGTTATTCTGGTTTCTCTCAAATACCTGTGTCGGCTAGAGATCAATCAAAGACTACTTTTACATGCCCTTTTGGTACCTTTGCTTATAGACGTATGCCTTTTGGTCTATGTAATGCATCTGCTACCTTTCAAAGATGCATGATGGCTATATTCTCTGACTTCTGTGAAAAGATTTGTGAGGTTTTCATGGACGACTTTTCCGTCTATGGTTCCTCTTTTGATGATTGCTTGAGTAATCTTGATTAGGGATGGCAATGGGGCCCCATACCCGCCAAACCCATGGGGATTTCATCTATTAGGGGGTGGGGATGGGCGAAAAACATCCCCATGGGGATATTTACAAAACTAATTTATTCCCCATAGCGTACAATGGGGATGGGGACGATATCCTATTCCCCAGACCCGATACCCATCGGGGACCCGGTTAGTAACCGTGACATAACGGTCAACCTTAAAATATTCACAAACAAACTTGCAAAAACAAAACAAAAAGCTCTGAAAAAAACCTTAAACCTATCTCACGTCCTCACCTCAGCTGCCACCATGACCAAGAAGTTAGTACGACCTAGATAGGCATTAGCAGGACAAGGACAACACCATTTATGTATGTTGATTATAGGGTGTCATATTATGTATATGAGTATTTATTTATGGGGATGGGGACCCTAATGGGGCCCCATTCCCCAGTGGGGCATGGGTATGGGGAAATTTCATCCCCAGTCATGTTAACGGGGATGGGGATGGGATGATAGGGAATAGACGGGGATGGGGATGTTGTAGGTATCCCCATAGGGGATTGTCCCCATTGCCATCCCTAATCTTGATCGAGTTTTGCAGAGATGTGAAGAAACTAATCTTGTCTTGAATTGGGAAAAGTGCCACTTTATGGTAAATGAAGGTATTGTCTTGGGGCATAAAGTTTCTGAAAGAGGTATTAAAGTTGATAAAGCCAAGGTTGATGCTATCGAAAAGATGCCATGTCCCAAGGACATCAAAGGTATAAGAAGTTTCCTTGGTCATGCCGGATTTTATAGGAGGTTCATTAAGGACTTCTCAAAAATTTCTCAGCCTCTGACTAATTTATTGCAAAAAGATGTACCATTTGTCTTTGATGATGATTGTGTAGAAGCATTTGAAATACTGAACAAAGCATTAGTCTCTGCACCTGTTGTTCAGCCACCTGATTGGAATTTACCTTTTGAAATTATGTGTGATGCTAGTGATTATGCTGTAGGTGCTGTTCTAGGGCAAAGATTTGATAAGAAATTAAATGTTATCCATTATGCTAGTAAGACTCTAGACAATGCTCAAAGAAATTATGCTACTACTGAAAAAGAACTTTTAGCAGTTGTATTTGCTTGTGATAAGTTCAGACCGTATATTATTGATTCTAAAGTAACTATTCACACTAATCATGCTGCTATTAAATATCTTATGAAAAAGAAAGATGCTAAACCTAGACTTATTAGATGGGTTCTCCTGCTACAAGAACTTGATTTGCATATCGTTGATAGAAAAGGAGCTGAGAACCCCGTTGCAGACAACTTGTCTAGGTTAGAAAATATTCTTGATGACCCACTACCTATTAATGACAACTTTCCTGATGAGCAATTAAATGTTATAAGTACTTCTCGTAGTACTCCTTGGTATGCTAATTACGCTAATTATATTGTTGCCAAGTTTATACCACCTAGCTTCACATACCAACAAAAGAAAATATTCTTCTATGATTTGAGACATTACTTTTGGGATGACCCACATCTTTATAAAGAAGGAGTAGATGGTGTTATTAGACGTTGTGTACCTGAGCATGAACAGGAACAGATCCTACGCAAGTGTCACTCTGAAGCTTATGGAGGACACCACGCTGGAGATAGAACTGCACATAAGGTATTGCAATCCGGTTTTTATTGGCCTACTCTCTTCAAGGATGCCCGTAAGTTTGTCTTGTCATGTGATGAATGTCAAAGAATTGGTAATATTAGTAAACGTCAAGAAATGCCTATGAATTATTCACTTGTTATTGAACCATTTGATGTTTGGGGCTTTGATTATATGGGACCTTTTCCTGCCTCTAATGGATACACTCATATTTTGGTTGCTGTTGATTACGTTACTAAGTGGGTAGAAGCTATTCCAACTAGTAGTGCTGATCATAACACCTCTATTAAAATGCTTATGGAAGTTATTTTTCCGAGGTTTGGAGTCCCTAGATATTTAATGACTGTTGGTGGTTCACATTTTATTCATGGTGCTTTCCGTAAAATGCTTGCTAAATATGATGTTAATCATAGAATTGCATCTCCTTATCACCCGCAGTCTAGTGGGCAAGTAGAATTGAGCAACAGAGAGCTCAAATTAATTTTGCAAAAGATTGTCAATAGGTCTAGAAAGAATTGGTCCAAGAAATTCGATGATGCATTATGGGCATATAGAACTGCATATAAGAATCCTATGGGTATGTCTTCGTATAAAATGGTTTATGGAAAAGCATGTCACTTACCTCTCGAACTAGAACATAAGGCATATTGGGCTATTAAAGAGCTCAACTATGATTTGAAACTTGCCGGTGAGAAGAGGTTATTTGATATTAGCTCACTTGACGAATGGAGAACCCAAGCATATGAAAATGCCAAGTTGTTTAAAGAAAAAGTTAAAAGATGGCATGACAAAAGGATACACAAGCGTGAGTTTAATGTAGGTGATTATGTATTGCTATACAACTCTCATTTAAGATTTTTTGCAGGAAAACTTCTCTCTAAATGGGAAGGCCCCTACGTTATCGAGGAGGTCTATCGTTCCGGTGCCATAAAAATCAACAACTTCGAAGGCACAAATCCGAAGGTGGTAAATGGTCAAAGAGTTAAACATTATATCTCAGGTAATCCCATAAATGTTGAAACCAATATTATTGAAACCGTAACCCCGGAGGAATACATAAGAGACACTTTCCAGAATGTTTCAGACTCCGAAAAGGAATAGGTATGTGGTACGGTAAGTAAACCGACTCCAAAACAATTTTTAAGGCAGTATTTTTCCGTTTTGGAATATTTAGAAAAATAGAAAAATAAGTGGCAGTACGGGAAGGACACGAGGGCCCCATGAGGGTGGTGGGCGCGCCCCCCTGCCTGGGCGCGCCCCCCTACCTCGTGAGCACCTCGTGTGCCCTCCGGACTCCGTTTTCTTGCATGATACGTATTTTGGTCGGTAAAAATTCATTATATATTGTCATGAATGTTTTGATTCCTGTATCACGCAAATCTCCTCTGTTCTTGTTTCGAGCTGTTTTTCTGACAGATCTAGATTATCATGACGTCCTCAAGTGTTTCCAAGGACAAGTTCTTCGAGAAGGTCATCAACCCTTACCTCGCGGAGGTGCTGCGACACCCTCAAACCATTGAGTTGCGTGATGGGTTGTTGCACATCCGCGATGAAGAGGGACCAAAGGGAACCGGAAGCGTAGAGACAAGGCTCGAAGCAGTGGAGCAACAAGTTTTCAAGTGTCAAGGGATGGTGGAACGTGGACTCAACTCCAACCACATGATGATTGCGGAGTTTACTAGCAACCACAAGCTGGATGCTGACAACATCGGGGAGGCCATCTTCAAGCTTCATGAGAAAATCGAGCACCTCCAAGCCCAAATCTATGACCTGCAAAACCAAAACTATGAGTATGACTATAGATTCAAAAGGATGAGTTTGGCTGCAGATTTGAGGAACCCGGAGACTCGATCATCCTTCTACGATGGTGAGCCTATGCCTTGGAAGATGGATGACAAGCCCGCATCATCAACAACACCTCCACCTTCTTCTTCACTGGCAAAGGAGACATAATCACATGGATATGGGCACTCCCCTTGGCAACTGCCAAGCTTGGGGGAGGTGCCCCGGTATCGTATCACCATCACAACTTCTATCTTTACCGTTTCTTAGTTCAATCCTATTAGTAGTATCTCAATCTAGTAGAATAAAGTTGATGGCATGATCTAGTTTCGAGTTTGCTTTACGATCTCTCTATGTAATCGAGTTCGTGAGCTATATAATAAAGATTAGTGTTGAGTCAAGGGCTTTATTTTCTTGCTATGATCTTGGGTGAATAAAAGAAAATAAGAAAAAGGACAAAGAGCTCATATTGATCTTATTGAGAGTAATGACTTCACATAGAAAGAGTATGATGATTAAAAGTTGTTGGGATTTGGCAGACATAGCTTTGGTCATCGTTGCAATTAATATGAAGTAATAAGGAAAGAGAGGTTTCACATATAGATATATTATCATTGACATCTTTTATGATTGGGAGCACTCATTAAAATATGACATGCTAAAGAGTTGATGTTGGACAAGGAAGACAACATAATGAGTTATGTTTTCTTATGTCTGAGATAAAGTATGTTGTCATGGATCCTCTAACATGTTGAGCTTGCCTTTCCCCCTCATGCTAGCCAAATTCTCAGCACCAAGTAGAGATACTACTTATGCTTCCGAAAACCCTTAAACTAGTTTTGCCATGAGAGTCCACCATATCTACCTATGGATTGAGTAAGATTCTTCAAGTAAGTTGTCATCGGTGCAAAGCAATAAAAATTGCTCTACATATGTATGATTGATTGGTGTGGGAGAAATAAGCTTTATACGATCTTGTGATGTGGAAGTAATAAAAGCGATGGACTACATAATAAAGGTTCATATCACAAGGGGCAATATAAAGTGACGTTCTTTCGCATCAAGATTTTGTGCATCCAACCATAAAAGCGCATGGCAACCTCTGCTTCCCTCTGCGAAGGGCCTATCTTTTATTATTATTCTCTATCTTATGCAAGAGTCATGGTGATCTTCACCTTTCCTTTTTCATTTTATCCTTTGGCAAGCCCAGCATGTTGGAAAGAACATGATATATATATGTATCTAATTGGATGTAGGGGAGCATGAATTATTGTTGTTGACATTACCCTTGAGGTAAAAGGTTGTGGGGCAAAACTATAAGTCCCTATCTTTCTTTGTGTCTGATTAAAACTTCATAACCACAAGTATTGCGTGAGTGTTAGCAATTATGAAGGACTAAATGATAGTTGAGTATGTGGACTTGCTTTTCAGCTCTGACATAGGCTCTTTCTGATGTTATGATAAATTGCAATTGTTTCAATGACTGAGGTTATAGTTTGTTGGTGCCCAATAAGGTTTCTGATCCATACTTTTGCATTGTGAATAGGTCATCACTTGAACATAAGTAATCATATGACGAAATCTTTATATGTTGCTGTTATGAGAATAATCATGATGCCTTCATGTCCGTATTTTATTTGTTTATCGACGCCTCTACCTCTAAACATGAGGACATATTTATTGTTATCGGCTTTTCGCTTGAAGACAAGCGAGGTCTAAGCTTGGGGGAGTTGATACGTCCATTTGCATCATGCTTTTATATCATTATTTATCGCATTATGGGCTGTTATTTCACGTTATCTCACATTACTTATGGCTATTCTCTCTTATTTTACAAGGTTTACATGAAGAGGGATAATGCCGGCAGCTGGAATTCTGGGCTGGAAAAGGAGCAAATATTCGAGAGCTATTTTGTGCAACTTCAAAAGTCCTGAAACTCCACGGAATATCTTAAAAGAAATAAAGAAAAATCCTCGCCAAAGATGAAGGCCAGGGGGCCCACACCCAGCACACGAGGGTGGGGGGTGCACCCCCCTGCCTGGGCGCGCCCCCTACCTCATGGGCCCCCTGGTGGGTCTCCGACATCCATCTTCTCCTATATGAAGTCTTTCATCAAGAAAAAACCAGAAGCAACCTTTCGGGACGAAACTCCTCCGCCACGAGGCGGAACCTTGGCGGAAACAATCTAGGGCTCCGGCAGAGCTGTTCTGCCGGGGATACTTCCCTCCGGGAGGGGGAAATCATCGCCATCATCATCACCAACGCTCCTCTCATCGGGAGAGGGCAATCTCCATCAACATCTTCACCAGCACCATCTCATCCACAAACCCTAGTTCATCTCTCGTATCCAATTCTTGTCTCCATGTCCGGGATTGGTGCTAGTAGGTTGCTAGTAGTGTTGATTACTCCTTGTAGTTGATGCTGGTTGGTTTATTTGCTGGAAGATCATATGTTCAGATCCTTTATGCATATTATTACCCCTCTGATTATGAACATGAATATGCTTTGTGAGTAGTTACCTTTGTTCCTGAGGACAAGGGAGAAGTCCTGCTATTAGTAGTCATGTGAATTTGGTATTCGTTCGATATTTTGAAAAGATGTATGTTGTCTAGCCTCTAGTGGTGTTATGTGGACGTCGACTACATAACACTTCACCGTTATTTGGGACTAGAGGAAGGCATTGGGAAGTAATAAATAGATGATGGGTTGCTAGAGTGACAGAAACTTAAACCCTAGTTTATGCGTTGCTTCGTAAGGGGCTGATTTGGATCCATATGTTTCATGCTATGGTTAGGTTTACCTTCATACTTTTGTTGTAGTTGCGGATGCTTGCAATAGAGGTTAATCAAAAGTGGGATGCTTGTTCAAGTAAGAACAACACCCAAGCACCGGTCCACCCACATATCAAATTATCAAAGTACCGAACGCGAATCATATGAACGTGATGAAAACTAGCTTGACGATATTCCCATGTGTCCTCGGGAGCGCTTTTTCTATTATAAGAGTTTGTTCTGGCTTGTCCTTGGCTACAAAAAGGATTTGGCCACCTTGCTGCACTTTATTTACTTTTGTTACTTGTTGCTCGTTACAATTTATCTTGTCACAAAACTATCTGTTACCACTTATTTCAGTACTTGCAGAGAATACCTTGCTGAAAACCGCTTATTATTTCCTTCTCTTCCTCATTGGGTTCGACACTCTTACTTATCGAAAGGACTACGATAGATCCCCTATACTTGTGGGTAATCAGTGGCATGTCCGAAGAGGCGGCACGCGTCTCCGGGGTGTGGTCCCCCCTCACGGACGGCGATGACATGGTAGTAGACGTTTTGTGGTAACGATGCGGCGTGAATATTATTAAATACTCGGAGCACGATAAATTCATGAGTTTTTTACACGACGTGGCCGCATGTGCTATAGGAATGATGGTAATTTTTCATAATTTTTGGTGATGGGGAAGTATCCGAACAATTCCCTCTCCGCGGAATGCCCCTCACGGCCGGCGCCGCCGCCGGCACGTGGAGGGGGGAAACGGACGCGTCGGGTCTACACGGAGGGGATGTAGCTATGGTTTAGCCCGGATGTTGCTCCCAGGTGTCCCCGCGGGAAGCATCTCCCTCCGACGGACTTGGATCCACCGCCGCCCCCCCCCCCTCCCGGTCGACGACCCCCTCCCCCTTCAGTCACCTGACCTACTAAGCTCCAGATCGAGCACACGAGACGGCGGCCATGCGCTCCCAGACCCGCGACCAGGTCACGGCCTCGGCGGACGAAGCTGCTCAAGTTCGGTGCCTCCCCTCCCCTCTGTGTGGTTCCGGGAGTGGAGAGGGCCGAGCGGCGTTAACAAAACATTAAAGATACATATGAAATAATAATACATAAAGAAACATATAAAAGGAAAAATATAAGTATAATAATACATAAAGAAACATAAAGAAACATAAAGAAGAAAAAATATAAATTATTAAAAACATTAATAAAATAAAAAATATAACTATGCCTACGGCTAAGTCGTCGGCATAGTTGCCCTTATCCATCCGGTCGCCCCCTCCACCACTCATTCCTCCCCGACCCCAGAGCCCGACCCGCGCCGCCACCGCCGCTCCTTGTCGCCCGCGTCGCTCCCCGCCGCCCGCCCGCCGCCGCTCCACCCGCGCCGCTCCCCTTCCCTCGCCCCTCCCCCTCCCCGCCTACATCCCCCCTTCTCGCGCCGCCGCCACCACGCCGTCACCACCTTGTCTCCGCACCGCCGCGACCACTGCCCTCTCCGCCCCCTCACCCCACCTCCACCCCCGTCCCCCCGCCACCTCTCGTCGGCCCCATCCACACCCGTCCCTGACCCCGCACCCTCCCTGTGTCCAGCTACCCCGACCCCGTGCTAGGGGGCGCCGGAGCTAGGAGGCCCCCCTCCATCGACGCCCTGCTGCGCCCCGGCCGGCCCCGTCCACCCTTCCCCGGCGGCTGCCCCCCGGCCTCCCTGCTACCCGTGCACCGGCGGCCAAGGTGAGCTTTTTTCATTTTTTGCATTTTGTTACTGTTTTTTTTTTGCATAGATGGATATGTGATGAATGGATATATGCATGTACAGATTGATGGTCAAGTTTGTGATAGATGGATGCATTGATGGATATTGGTCAAGTTTGTGAATTTGGACACTTAGTTTAAAATATGGATAGATGATATTGGTCAAGTTTTTGAATATGTGCATGTATAGATTGATGGATATTGGTCAAGTTTTGCATTTTGTAGACACTTAGTTTAAACTATGGATGAATTAGTGGATATTAGTAAGTTTTGTGTTTGGTCAAGTTAGTGTTAGATGGAAGCAATTCGAGGCACTTGGTTTCTAAAATACTTAATGAAGCTTTTTTTTACAATTTGACATGTTGTTTCATGTTCATTCCTAATGTTGTGTCAATGCTTAATGTGAGGTGATGACCTATTTTTTCACTCGATGTAATTAACAGGATTTGTGGTGTTCCATCTTCGTGGAGTGATCGTCGATGTTGGAGGTGTTGGTCCACGATCGTCCCTCTCCTTTGATCGACTACATCGGAGGGTGAGCAACAATTCCATGACCTCGTCCACTTTTTTCCATGTCACTAGATTAAATTTTCACATCAAGTCGCGTAACCTAGGTCTCCCGTCCGAAAGGGTTGCATCGATAAATATGCATTCAATTGCATATTTTTCACCGCAGCTCTTTTGGATTGTCCAGCGCTTTCCACGGATAACCCGAGGATGTGTAGATTGGGTACGTTGTTCATGCTCTACCCCGTTCCGAGACAGGATTTCGGTGGCGCCTCCCTGTTGTTCTCCGGATGCACATTCTCTCGGCATTTTGCCGAGACGTGTATTTGGAGAACAGCGGGAGGTGCTGCCGAAATTTTGTCTCGGAATGGGGTAGAGCATGGACAATGTACTCAATCTACACATTCTCGGGTGGGATTAGGACCCATATTTACCTATTAGAGATGTAGGTGGATTAAATGTTGTTTCTCATCAACCTTGTAAAAAATAAAATATTGATGTGAGTAATTTAAATGAATCCTTAATTTTGTTGTGTGGCTTCCAATAAAGCAGAGATGGCAGATAATCAATGGATGTATAATGGGTTTTTCCGTCGGAATCAAGTAACAACAGAGTGGGTCGAGAAAACTGATGTGTTTTTGAAAGAGATATTCCATAGTCCAATGAGGATGGTGCCAGAATGCCCGTGTGCCAAATGTAAGAGACGTATCCGCAGAGATAAGAGTGAGATGACTAAGCACCTTCACAAGCATGGATTTATGCCCAACTTTAATATGTCGATAAACTTTGCCTAGCGGGACCGTGGTAGAGAGGATGTGATATGACAACGCGTCACTGGTTATGAGGACGATGGGGTTAGAGACATGCTAGATGATGTCTTTGCTGCATAGCCGACACCTCCATCACATTCAACGAATGAACCGGAGGAGCCGGAGGAAACCGCAAAGGCCTTCCTGGAAATCTTGGCCTCGTCAAAGAAACCTCTCTATGAGGGTGCCAAGCTGTCTGTGCTGGATGCCATCTCGCAACTGATGGCTGTCAAGGCTGAGTACGGCTGTAGCCGAGGTTACTTCAAAGCATTTCTGGGAGTATGGGCTAACATCCTGCCTGAGGGCCATGAACTGCCGAAAACCATGTACGCTACAAAGAAAATCATGAAGGCGCTCTCCATGGACTATGAGAAAATACATGTTTGTCCAAAGAATTGCCTTTTGTTTAGGCATGAGTATGCGGATGACAACTACTGTAGGAAGTGCGGTTCCTCTCAGTATATTGAGGTGGTCGATAAGCATGGTCAGAAGCAGCAGCTAAAAATCCTTGTGAAGGTTCTTCGGTATCTTGATTTTATAAAAAGACTGCAGCGCCTTTTCATCACCGAGGAGTCTGCCAAAATGATAAAGTGGCACAAGGAAGGGAAAAGGTACAATCCAAAAAAAATGTACATCCATCAGAAGGTGAAGCATGGAAGTCATTCGATATAGAGTACCCGGAGGAAGCAGTTGAGTCTGGGAATGTCAGAATTGCTATAACATGTGATGGGTTCAATCCTTTTGGTATGTCGTCTAATCCATACAGCTGCTGGCCCGTATTTGTTATTCCGCTCAATCTCCCTCCTGGCGCCATAATGCAACGCAAGACCATGTTCCTATCGCTTATAATTCCGGGGCCTGAATATCTGTGGAAGAATTTGAGTGTGTTTATGCAACCGTTGGTGGATGATCTGCACCATTCTTGGTACTTCCCGAGGTTGACATACCACCGGCATCTGCACAAAAACTTCTTGATGAAAGTTTGGCTACAGTATTGCATGCATGACTTTCCCGGCTATGCCCTGTTCTGCGGATGGTGTACAAGTGGAAAGATGCCTTGCCCAGTGTGCATGCAGGCCTTGATTTTCATTTGGCTGAAGAAGGGTGGCAAGTATGTGCCTTTGACCTGCATCGACAGTTCCTCCCTCCAGACCATCCTGATAGGGAAGACAAGAAGAACTTCACAAAAGGCAAAGTTGTCCATGAAGTAAACGAGATTCCAACGTTTTCTAGTGCGGATGTGCTTGCTCAGCTGAAAGCTCTTAAGCCTGCCGGTGAAGGGAAAGGCAAAGGCAAAGGCAAAGGCAAAGCCACAGGAGAAGACGAGGGCAAGGGCAAAGGAAAAGGTAAAGGGAAAAAATGTTTTGAAGGATATGGTGACACGCACAACTGGACTCACATTACCCCCTTCACGCAGCTTCCCTATTTTAAGGACCTCAAACTTCCATACAACATCGACGTGATGCACACAGAAAAGAATGTCGCAGAGTCCCTATTTCGCATGATCCACAACATTCCTGATAAGACAAAGGATAATGTTAATGCTAGAGTCGATCAACAGAATATTTGTGATAGACCACGTCTACACATGCAGCCTCCCACAGGCAGTCGAAAATCTTGGTTCAAGCCAGATGTTGACTTCGTACTTAAAAAGGATCATAAGATGGAGGCATTCAAGTGGCTGAAACACGTTGTGAAGTTCACTGATGGTTATGCGTCGAATATAAGTAAGGGGGTCAATCTTTCAACGGGCAGAGTGACCGGGCTCAAGAGTCATGACTATCATGTATGGATTGAGCGGATTATGCCGGTGATGGTTCGGGGCTATGTTCCCGAGCGTGTCTAGCGTGTGCTTGCGGAGTTAAGCCATTTCTTCCACACGCTTTGTGCTAAAGAAGTATGTCCTGAGAATATAAAAGAAATGCATAAGAAGGCGTCGGAGTTGATATGCAAGCTAGAGAAGATCTTCCCGCCAGGCTTCTTTACTCCGATGACACATCTCATTTTGCACCTCACGAACGAGGTATTGTTGGGGGCCCCTGTGCAGAATCGTTGGCAGTACGGCCCTAGGAGACAGAACAAGCATCTGAGACAGAAATGTGGAAACAAAGCTAAGATTGAAGCTTCCATAGTTGAGGCAGTTATCCTAGAGGAGGTGGCAGACCTCAGGATAGCCTACTATCCGGACCATGTTCCCACGTTGCACAATAAGGTGTCTCGATACAATACAGAAGAACCCAAGTATAAACCCAAGTTGCCTCTATTCATTGGGCAAGGTGGCAGGGCTGGATGCTCGACACCTTATCTCATGCCACGAGATGAGTGGGAGGATGGCATGTTCTATATCTTGCACAACATCTAGGAAGTTGAGGATGAGTGGATGAGGTAATACCTTTGCACCATTCTTTTAGTCAATTCGTTATGTTCACTTTGCCTAGTTCTTATACCGCTTTTCTTATTGTAGTCGATTCGTTGAAGAAGAGTGGGCGGGAGTGCTGCCTCCTACTGAAGCGGAGGCACTTGCTCTTCTCCGAAAGGGTGTTGATGGAAGGTAAAATTTCGTTGCGTGGTTCATGGAGAAAGTAATTTTTCACACTTCCCTATTACCTATTTCAATTAAACTCATGCACCCTATAATTTCAATTAAACTCATGCACCCTATAATTTTAATTAAACTTGTAGGGAAATGATCCGACCGAATCAATGGATGAAGAATTGAGATGGGTTTCCATGGGTTTTGACCCTGCCGTCATGACATGCCAAAAGTATGATCTGAATGGGTATCGCTTCCATACAGAGGAGCACCAGAACAGTCGGCCTGATCCCAAAACCATAAATACCGGAGTCTTCACTAAAGGAGATAATAAAGTAGATTACTCCGAAAGGGTAGGAAAAATATACGAGCTTACATTAAAACGTGGCCGCGAACACCTAAGTCTCATTGTGTTCAAATGCCGGTGGTTCGACCCAAAAAGGGTCTGAGACATGCGCCTTCTGTTGGATTAGTTGAAGTTAAACCATCAACCGTCTATGCCGGAGCTGATCTCTTTATCGCCGCTACCCAGGCTACACAAGTGTATTATCTGCCTTACCCATGCCAGAAAGAGTACCTAAAGGGTTGGGAAGTTGTGTTCAAGGTGTCGCCACATGGTAAGCTACCGGACCCGAACGATGATGATTACTACAACATAAACCCCATGACATACGAGGGAGTGTTCTATCAAGAGGAACATGATGACGTGGTCCGAAACAACGAGGATGATGACTTGGGTTATGTTGACCTGGACCCAAACGAAGGCGACGCACAGATTGATGGTGAGGCAGTTGTGAATCAAAGAGACATAATTATGCTTGAAAAGTTAAATGAAGATGTTGACGATGAGGAGGAGCCTCCACCTCCGTCAGACAACGAAGAAGATATGTGTGATAGTGATGATGAGACCGGTCCACAAATAGATTACAATAGTGATGATTCATATGGGTTCTAGAAAATGTAAGTTCTTCTAATGATCATTACAATAGTATGCTTAATGTGCTCTTCTGCTATTAATGTTTTTCATGTATGCTTGTTTATTTGATATCTTTACTAATTGTTTATTCTCTTCTCAATGCAGGTTTGCTAATCATGGGCAAGTCCAGCGGCACCATTTTCCTCAGTAAATTCAAAGGACTTACTCGGAGTGGACGAGCCCACAAGGTTCCCTCCCGACTACGCGAGGATGACACCTCACAGGGAGGTGGAGGGCTCGGGGTAGGAGACCCTAGAGGAGGAGGCGGTGGGGAGAGCCCCTAGAGGAGGAGGAGGTGGGGGGAGAGGCAGCCGGGGCAAAAAAATCTGGGCCGTGTCCGAAATAGGAGGGTCTTCTTCGATGCCCTCCTATATAGAGGCACCTTCTGAGTCTGAGGAGGAGGAGTATGTTCCTGATGGCGAGGAGGAGGAGGGTGAGGAGGAGGAGGGCAAGGAGGAGGAGGCCGAGGAGGCGGAGGCCGAGGAGGAGGGTGAGGAGGAGGGCGAGGAGGGTGGTGGAGGGGAGGTTGATCCCGAGTTGTGGGGTGACTTGCCACCGGGTGCTCGGCTGGGGTGGCTGCGTGGTAATGCCGGACTACCTACACCACCTTCTATCGAGGCGCACAAGTGGATCATTGAACCTGCGGGGACAGAGTAAGTGCCTCTCAATCATATTTTCAACACATGACAACATTTTCTTATTGTACACATGGCAATCCTTTGATTCTTTTGCAGAAATTGGATCCTTCACGGAAAGGGCCGTAAACTGAACGGCCTTATCACTGTCCTGTTGAAGGAGTTTTGGTCTGGCCTATTCTGCCCCCGGCCAGACAGGGACCCGCAGCTGCGGGTTCTGGCCACGAGCTGGGCCCACTATGAGGCTTGCAGCAACGCGGAGTACGGGACGACCGCTAAGGCCGTGATCACCAAATTTTGGGTAAGTTCTCTTCTAAATCACTTGTCTTCAGTTTCGTTCATAGTTTATCATTGAATCACTCAACTCATGCCTTGTTTGCTTCTGGTTTACGCATGATTGTAGCAACTCTATAGAGTTTTTGACGAGCACAAGGCCAGAGCCGACGTGGTCTTGCTTGCGGCTGCGAAGAAGAAAGCTCGTCAGTTGCAGTACGAGGTTCGCTGGGTTGCCATCTTGCAGTACTACCACATCTACCTGCAACAAAAGATGACCAAAACTCAAGCGCAGAAGCAACTACTTACCTTGAACAGGGAGCAGTTCATGATGGTAACTATTACTAACTTTACATTGTTTCAAGCAGTCAACTATATGTTTCGTGCTCACATGTCATGCTTCCAAAATTTGCATAGGTTGTTCCTCGTTGGTGCTATGGAAGGCATGACGGATGGGCGAGTTTGGTGGATAGGTGGCTCGACGACGATGCAGAGTTTGCTGCCAAGAGCATCAAGGCCCGGGCTAACCGTGGAAAAGACAGGACACACGGCCAAGGAAACAGGAACCACTGGGGCTTCAAGGCCATGAAGGTATATCTATATGCATGATGCATTTTTGTTCTTCTTTACCGTCATGTTCTTGTTGGGGAACATAGTAATTTCAAAATTTTCCTACGCACACGCAAGATCATGGTGATGCATAGCAACGAGAGGGGAGAGTGTTGTCTACGTACCCTCGTAGACCGAAGCGGAAGCGTTGACGCAACGTAGAGGAAGTAGTCGTACGTCTTCCCGATCCGACCGATCCAAGCACCGTTACTCCGGCACCTCCGAGTTCTTGGCACACGTTCAGCTCGATGACGCACCCCTAGCTCCGATCCAGCAAAGCTTCGGGGAGGAGTTCCGTCAGCACGACGGCGTGGTGACAATCTTGATGTTCTACCGGCGCAGGGCTTCGCCTAAGCACTGCAACGATATATTCGAGGTGGAATATGGTGGAGGGGGGCACCGCACACGACTAAGGAACGATCACGAAGATCAACTTGTGTGTCCATGGGGTGCCCCCTGCCTCAGTATATAAAGGATGGAGGAGGAGGAGGCCGGCCAAGGCTATTGGTGCGGCCAGGATGGGAGTCCTACTAGGACTCCAAGTCCTAGTAGGAGTCCATCAAGAGGGGAGGAAGGGAGAAGGAAGTGGAGGAGTAGGAAAGGTGGCCGGCCCCCCTTTCCCTAGTCCAATTCGGACTAGAGGGGAGGGGGGGCGCAGCAGCCTTTTTCCTCTTCCCACTAAAGCCCATCAAGGCCCATTACTTCTCCCGTAATCCCGTAACTCCCCGATACTCCCAAAAATACCCGAATCACTCAGAACCTTTCCGATGTCCGAATATAGTCGTCCAATATATCGATCTTTACGTCTCGACCATTTCGAGACTCCTCGTCATGTCCCCGATCTCATCCGGGACTCCGAACTCCTTCGGTACATCAAAACTCATAAACTCATAATATAACTGTCATCGAAACCTTAAGCGTGCGGACCCTACGGTTTGAGAACAATGTAGACATGACCGAGACACGTCTCCGGTCAATAACCAATAGCGGGACCTGGATGCCCATATTGGCTCCTACATATTCTACGAAGATCTTTATCGGTCAGACCGCATAACAACATACGTTGTTCCCTTTGTCCATCGGTATGTTACTTGCCCGAGATTCGATCGTCGGTATCCAATACCTAGTTCAATCTTGTTACCGGCAAGTCTCTTTACTCGTTCCGTAATACATCATCCCGTAACTAACTCATTAGTTGCAATGCTTGCAAGGCTTAAGTGATGTGCATTACCGAGAGGGCCCAGAGATACCTCTCCGACGATCGGAGTGACAAATCCTAATCTCGAAATACGCCAACCCAACATCTACCTTTGGTGACACCTGTAGTACTCCTTTATAATCACCCAGTTACGTTGTGACGTTTGGTAGCACCCAAAGTGTTCCTCCGGCAAACGGGAGTTGCATAATCTCATAGTCAAAGGAACATGTATAAGTCATGAAGAAAGCAATAGCAACATACTAAACGATCGGGTGCTAAGCTAATGAAATGGGTCATGTCAATCAGATCATTCAACTAATGATGTGACCCCGTTAATCAAATAACAACTCTTTGTCCATGGTTAGGAAACATAACCATCTTTGATTAACGAGCTAGTCAAGTAGAGGCATACTAGTGACACTCTGTTTGTTTATGTATTCACACATGTATTATGTTTTCGGATAATACAATTCTAGCATGAATAATAAACATTTATCATGATATATAAGGAAATAAATAATAACTTTATTATTGCCTCTAGGGCATATTTCCTTCAGTTCTTATGTATGGCTAACTTCTGCTTGACGTTGCAGGAGGACAAGTTGAAGAGGCCGCTCTTAGACATTGAGTCGTGGAAGCTGGCCCGCGAGCGGAGTGATCCAAAGGAGGGCGAGAGCCAGTACTACGGCAAGACCGAGGAGCACCTGGAGTCTTACACTCAGCACCATCAGAAGTTGCATCCGGATGTTCGTGTTCCTGAGGTCGCCCAGTCTCAGATCGACGACACAGCGGTGGTGGCCATCCAGGGGAAGTCACATAGCCGGTATCCGTGTTTCGATGGCTTGATCACTCCTTCTATCTCGTACACATAGCTTCGGGCAACCAACCCGAGCCAGTTAGAGAGTACGGGGCATTCACAGACTCCCTTAGCCCGCCAGCATGCTGTAAGTACTTCCCCTTTATCTTTTTCTCTCTAGCATTCTCAGTTTATTTTCAGCAATGGTCACTTAGAAACAACCTAAATTATGTAGGCATATAAGGCCTTTGTCGAGCATAGGAATCTCGAGGTGCGAGAGTACTTGCAACGAGTGAAGGCAAACGATGATTACAACCGTGAGATGATGGCGGTTAGTTTTGCCCTCTTAAAACCAAGCTAAATTTTTGCACTTTCATTCCTTCTGATCTTCTAGTTTGCTTGTTTAACTAACATCCAGGCTATGTTGGCGTCTTGGAGTAACTGCACGGATCCACCACAAATGGGACCCCCACCACCACCTGCGAGAGAACCCCCACACGTGCCCACGTTCGATGAATGGGTGGCACTAGGCAGTGATAGTCTGGTTAGTGCATTTGCCTAACTACTGACAAACTAGTTCTCATTCATTCAACACTATCATATCATATTTACCGTTAGAATCTTCTCTCAAACATGTAGGGAACCGGTGGCTCGACTCCTGCTCCGTCGACCCCAGTCACTCCGATCTTCCAGAGTGATGGTGGTCGCGGTGGCGGTTTTGGCGGAGGTGGTCTTAGCGGTGGTGCTTTTGGCGGAGGTGGTCTTAGTGGTGGTGGTTTTGGCGGAGGTGGTTTTGGCAGAGGTGGTCTTGCTTGATGTCGATCATGATTCCGTGCATGTGGCCGTCGTGCCATGCCTTTCATGTCCCTACTTTTATGATGTTCCATGTCTTGCACTACTTTTATGTTCATGAACTTTCGCCGGTGATGATCTTTAAATGATGATGATGAACTTGAGTATGTTTAGATGATGATGATGAACTTGAGTATGTTTAGATGATGAACTATCATATTTCTGCATAATTCCATATTATTCTACTTTGAAATGTTGTCAAATGAATTTAAAAAGAGAAAACAGGGAAAATAAAAAAACTATGCCTATGGCAAAGCGGTCGGCATATATAAGCCCAAGAGTTACCAGGACGCGCCACGTGGTAGAGCTATGCCTACGGCAAAGCCGTCGGCATAGATTTCCATCTATGCCGACGGCTTTGCCGTAGGCATAGCCCTGCCACCAGGAGGCACCACAGAATGCCATGTGGCACAGGTATGCCGACGGCTAGGCCGTCGGCATAGATTTCTACCTATGCCGACGGCCAAGCCGTCGGCATACCTCTGCCACGTGCCATTCCATGAATCGTCAGCGCTTTTGACAGCGTCGTCCGTTGCCGTCAGACGAAAAATACTGCCGATGGCTAAACTGGTTTCTCCTGGCGGCAGAGCTATGCCTACGGCAAAGTCGTCGGCATAGATTCTGTCTAGCCGTAGGCATAGCCCTGCCATCAGGAGGCACCACGGAATGCCACGTGGCACAAGTATGCCAACGGCCAAGCCGTCGGCATAGCTCTTCCACGTGCCATTCCATGAACCGTCAGCGCTTTTGACGGTGCCGTCCGTTGCCGTCAGACGAAAAACACTGCCGATGGCTAAACTATGCCGACGGCTGGCACCCGGCCGTCGGCATATGCCCCTATGCCGACGGTCTGACAAGACTACGCTGACGTGATATATGCCGACGGGTCTATGCCGACGGCAGCCGTAGGCATAGGCCGCGAGTCCGGTAGTGTGGTTGGATATTTGACTGACCATGAAATGATTTTTTTGCCAGAGTTGCATTCAGACGTGTGTCACAGGTTTTTGTAGGAGGACAGAGGTGCCTAGGCTGGAATCTTTCTAGAAAACCAGTGAGGGAAGGATGTCGTTTCTCGGGTGCCACGACGCTTGGGCAGATGGACGCACGCATGTGCCGTGCCATGATTCACTACTCGCCTTCGTTCGACAATTGTCTCTGCTTCGGCGCGGCCAACAGGCCAGTCGGCTTCGCCCTGGCCGACTGCATGCCTATCGGGCATCGCCTGGCCGAATTGGCCTAATCGGCTTAGGGAAAGTCGGTTGAATCCAATCGGCTACAGGGAAGCCGACGCTGTATTATTTTTGAAAAATTTCAAATCCACGTATTATTCCTCTAATTAATGAAAAAATTGTGTTATTTGAAAAAAATTGCGGATTCCTGACTAAGTTTTACCGCTCCATGGTTAAAACTGACGCGGCTTTTGTTGCAATCCAAGCTCTGAAGTTTCCCGCTGTGGCCATGCGCGTGTGAGGCCAATACTACAAAAGAACAAAATAGCTACCTTTCAGCCAGCTGATATTTTAGTTTTGCATCAGTCGATTTCTGGTCTGTTGGATCGTGCTCTGAGATGCGTGTTTTTTTCTGTTGGACTACGTCCTGTTACTCATTGGGCCAGCTAGCGTCGACTGGCCCGTGTGTCGGATTCTGGTTCTGGCAAACCCTTGAGGTTCGAACTCTAGGGTGCGCATGAAGAACTCTCCCTCCCTAGCTCGCTCGCACAACGATCTCAAGGCCTAGCTCGACAAACTTGAAGAACACGGGACACGGGGGTTTATACTGGTTCGGGCCACCGTTGTGGTGTAATACCCTACTCCAGTGTGGTGTGGTGGATTGCCTCGTAGGCCGGGGATGAACAAGTACAAGGTATGAACAGCCTCCTGAGGAGAGGTGTTCTTGAGCTCGGTGAGCTAGTGCGTGTGAGGGTGGTTTAAACGACCTATCCCCCTCCTATGGTGGTGGCTGGTCCTATTTATAGAGGCCCTGGTCCTCTTCCCAAGTGTAGGCGGGAAGGAATCCCACAACGGCCAATTTTGAAATGAGACCACTATTATAAGCTATCCTGACAAAAGGTGGTCTTCGCCTGCCAAAGGCTCTGGTGGTGATGCAGCGGTGGGCTTCGCGATGACCTCTGTCCTGCCGTCCTGCTGGTCTTGGTCTCGTTGCACCGATATGGAAACCTTTGCATGATTCCTCGGGACTCCTCGCCTGCGCCTGCCCCTTTAGCACCAAAGAGGAAACTGCTACATTGCGCCTGCTGGCGCCCGCCTGGCCTTAGTCGTCATGGCTCACGTCACGTGAACCTCGCGAGGTGCCCCTTGCATAGATATCTCCGCTCCTCGGGAGCCAGCCCAGTGAGGCTGCCCCTGAGGAGGTCTTGGTGTCGTCCGCCTCGCAAGGCTTGGCCCCTCGCGACGGTCTTGAGTGGTTGTTGCTGAAGATGGGTCATACCAGGCCGTTGGTGGAGCCACGCCATGGGCCGCAGGCAGGCAGGTCTGGGCACCCCTGTTCCCAGGACGCCGACACCGTTGTTTGGGTCAGTCGATCTCGTTATCGGGCCGCGGCCTGGCTCAAGCGGCGCGGGGCGCCTGTTAAGGAGCCCGACCCGTCATCAGGGAACGCAGACCGTCGCCGAGGTCCTCGTTTATCCTCTCCCCTCCTCTATGGTGTCAGTCACTCCCCCCCTCTCCCTCCCTCAGTCTCGGTCTTCTGGTCTTCCCTTCCCCGAGCTAGGGTTCGTGCTTCGTAGCTTTCTTGTTCCCCTCCAAGAGCTGATCAGCTTGTGCTTTCTGTTCTCTCTACTAGATCTGCTCACCTGGGTGTTTCTTTGTGTGGTTATCTGTGGTGTTTACAGGAGTTTGCAATCTGGGGTTCGTTGTTGCCTCAGGATTTGCTCTTGGTGCATCTCATTCTCACCAGGTATTCTTTTTGTCCTCTTGAGCTTCTCTGCCTTAGTTCATTTTTTGCTAATCACATTCTTCTTTTCATCCTGGAGTTAGGGTTCTTCTAGTTTCTTGCTAGATCTGGTCCTTGTGTTTCATCTTCTTGTAGTTGTGTGTTTGATTTGTTGATTTATTGCTAGATCTGCTTACTAATTAGCTTTTCTCTTTGTTTGTCTCTGTTTCTTTGTAGGTTTTTGGTTTGCTGACGGATTGCCATCTGTGCATCTCAACGTTTTCAGGTACTGCATGTCTCTTGTTGAACCTTTTATTTGTTTGGTTGTAATGCATGCAGTATGTGTAGGCTTTGTAGGTGTGAAGTGGTTTGGTTTTAGGGAGTGGTTTTAGGTTAAGGATTATTAGGGTTTGAAGTGGGTAATTCAGTATGTCTTGTATGTCTTTTAAAGATGCAATCTTTTTGTGTATGTATGTTGTTATTTATGTGTATATCAGTTTGTGTGTATGTGTTTACTGAGGCATTGCTTTTCTTTTGATTAATTTATGTGTATGCCTATGATCAACTGGTGCATGTATGGCTATGTGGATGTTTTCATGTCTTATACAGCGAAGTACTCTGTATTTTAATCTAGATTCATTTCTAATAACAGTCTTTGAATTCATTTTAACTCATGTAGGTTACCATACTCTTGTAGATATGAATATATCTTGCTGTTGTAAAACGCATGCAACTTTTGTTTGATGTAGATGCAAATTTTTAATTTGTACTGTAAGGTATTGTGAAGTTAATATAGGTTGTGAACGCAGTATGGTATTTTGCATGTTCATATAGGTTGATTTCTTTTTGTTGATACTGTTGTAAATATGTTGTCATAAATGGTTCTATAAATGTTGCTCTTTGTGTAATGTGTGCAAGTTTATGTTTTAGGAACTAGGTCTATAGTTGTTTTTTGGATGTATCCTTGATAGTTTAATTATAATAGTGAATTGAGTCTTATATTCCTGTATTTAATGTAGTTTGCATACCTTTTGTCCATATCAGTATATCTGGTCCCAGTAACTTCTAGGCTTAATATAATTTTTTTGCTGTTGTGAAATGTGTGCTAGTTTAGTATCATGAGTATGCAAGTTTATTGCTTTTTGGTGCAGTTATTGTTGTTCAATATACATATATTATCATTGAGCCTACTATTAATCTTTTTCCTATTGTGTAATGTATGCAACTTTAGTATAATGAAAATGCAAGTTTAGGAGTTTTGTTCTAGGTACTAGGTTCCAGTTGGTATTGATGTTAGTGTAGTTTAAAATTTTATTCATTAGTTGCTATTTGTAATTTGAGTTGCGAATTGAGTTAGGTACTCTGTCATACTTTTGTAGTTATGAAATGTATCTTGCTGCTGTTAATTATGCGCAAGTTTAGTTTGATGTATACGCAATTTTTAAATTTTACTGTAAGGTATTGTGAAGTTCATATAGGTTTTGAATGCAAGTGTTATTGTGCATTTTTCAAATAGGATGTTTTCTTTTCTTCATATCATTGTAAATATATTATCATCAATGCTAATATATAAATCGTGTTGTCTTGTAATGCGTGCAAGTTTCAGTATCATGAATGTGCAATTTTTTAATTTCAGTATTTGAATTTTAGGAATTAGCTTTTAGGTACTAGGATTATACTTGATATCACTAAGATTAATATGAATCTTTGCTTTTGTGAAATGTGTACAACTCTAGTATTATGAGTATGCAAGTTTTTTTTGTGAACTGATATTGATGAATCCAAGCTATTATAGTTTCTATTTGCGAATTGAGTTAGGTACTCTGTAATTCATATCGGTTGAAATTTTTCATGTAGATAAGAATGTATCTTGCTGTTCTAAAAGGTGTGCAAGTTTAGTTTGGTGTAGATGCAAATTTATAACTGTATTGTGTCAGTATTTCATATTGTGAGCTAATGCGCATTTTAAGTTAGGTTGATTTGTTTTCTTCTTATCATTGTAATTATATTTTCATTAATGCTACTCTAAATCTTCCAGTTGTGTAATGCGTGCAAGATTTGGTATCATCAATGTGCAACTATTTTAATTCGTAGTATTTGATTTTTTAGGTACTAGGATTATAGTTGGTTTTTTATGAACCCATGATAGTATTTTTGTAATTGTGAATTTAGTGTTATATTTCTATAGTTCACTAAGATTAATATAAATCTTTGCTTTTGTGAAATGTGTCCAACTTAAGTATCATGAGTATGCAAGTTTTTTTTGTGAATTGATATTGATGAATCCAAGGTATTATAGTTTCTACTGCGAATTGAGTTAGGTACTCTGTAATTCATATAGGTTGAAATCTTTCATGTAGATAAGAATGTATCTTGCAGTTGTAAAAGGTGTGCAAGTTTAGTTCGGTGTAGATGCAAATTTAAAACTTTGTACTGTGATAGTATTTATATTGTGAGCTATTTGTGCATTTTAATTTAGGTTTATTTGTGTTGTTCTTATCATTGTAATTATATTTTCATCAATGCTACTGTAAATCTTCCTATCGTGTAATGCGTGCAAGATTCAGTATCATCAATGTGCAAATTTTTTAATTTGCAGTATTTTAATTTTAGGTACTAGGATTTATAGTTTATTTTTTGATGAGCCCATGATAGTATTTTTATAATTGTGAATTCAGTGTTATATTGAAAGATTTCATGTAGGTTGAAATACCTTCTGTACATATCAATCTATCTGGTCCTAGTAATTTCTGGAATAGGTAATGACCAAGCTTGATATGAATATTTTGTTGTTGTGAAAGGTGTGCAACTTTAGTATCATGAGTATGCAAGTTTATTGTTTTTTATATAGATATTAGGTTTATCATTGAGCTTACTAGAATTCTTTCCTATTGTGTAATGTCTACAACTTTATTATAGTGAACATGCAAGTTTTCAGTTGCAACATTTTGAATTCCAGTAAATTTTTAATGATGGTGTGCTAGTTGTGTTTTTGCTTTTTTTTTAACTCTTTTGATTGTTCTTATTGTTTCAGTTATCAACTTTCATTTTATGTATGCCTCCCAATTGATACATCAAGAGTTTATGCAAGTCTAGTTGCTTTAGAGATGCAATTTGCTTAGATTTAATCATTTTATAGGGAGCTTGTTAATTCCAGATTTTTCATTTTTAAGTTATCCATGTAGAATAACCATATGTTTTTTTACAGCATGGTTTGCCCTGTTTGTCGTTGTCCTGGTGCTCCATGCTTTCCATTTGTGCCAGCCAATGAAGTCGTTGAAATTTTCAATGTTGTCCTCGATGAGTATTGCTTTAGGAGGATGGTGAATTGTATTAATCTTATCACTTTTCATTATTTATTTTTGTTCTTCCCTAGTATGAGCTTGAAATTTTATTTTTTTACTAGGTAATTGAGGTACTGTGTAGTTCATGTAATCCCTTTTTGTTGAAATCGATGTTCATGCAAATGTGTGCAAGTGTAGTACTCCCTCCGTTCGGAATTACTTGTCGCAGAAATGGATGTATCTAGACGTATTTTAGTTCTAGATACATCCATTTTCGTGACAAGTAATTCCGAACGGAGGGAGTATTATGTAGATACTAGTTTCAATTCTAAATTTTGAATTTTATGGATCAGTTACTTTGGTGTAGTTATAATTGTCAATTGAGTTAGCTTTTATGTAGTTTAAATGCCTTATAAATTAACCAACACATTTATCTCAGCAAGGTTAATATCAGTAGTTGATGTTGTAAAATGTGTGCAATTTTACTGTAATGAATGTGCAATTTTTCTAGTTCTGTTTTCGTGTACTTATAGTCGTGAATGCAGTTTGATACCTCCATGTATCTACCTCCAGTAATCCATGGAGGTTAAATCACTTCTTTCTGTTGAATCAATGAAACTACCTCGAGTGAACACTAAATTACGGTATCAATATTTTGGTTTTTTTTATTTATATGAAGTTTTCTCTTATAATTCGTATGCAAGACTAGTTTTGTGAGGATTCAAGTCTATGCAGTTCAATTTGTGTTTTTATCTACTTCCTGTAAACCCTCAATTACGATATCAACAAGATTAATACGAGTCTTTGCTGTTGTAAAATGACTGCAATTTTAGGATGATGGATGTGCAATTTTCTTTTCATGCGATATTTACTTTGTCTTGGTTTGTTTCATTTTTCAGTGCATCCCATGCAATGTGAGGGCTTTCTTAGCTGATTATATCGAGGAGCACAGGAATGTTGCACAAACATTCAACCACAAGAGGACTGAGCCTGCTATTCTCACTTATGAGAGTAGGTCTTATGCTTCAGACTTTAAGCATCAAGGCAACTATTCAAAGTTTTGTGGCAGTGCTTGGTTTGAGTTCAACAACGACTATGCTCTTCGTATTGGAGATCGTGTGGTCTTTACTTTGGACCACTCATGCTTCGATCTAAAAGTAGAGACTTTCTGTGATGATGAAAGGATTCTTCCTTTACCTTTTGTTGGTGAGTTTCTGATTATTTATATGTGTTATTTTATCATTGTTGTTTCTTTTGCTTTTTAATTGCATTGTTCTCATAGATGTTAAATCATTCGGGTTATCTCTTTTGTTTTTTTGTAGCTTTTGAAAACCTAAGTGATGCAAAGTATGAGCTAGTTTGCTCTGCTGTCATGCCCCGTGGCTTGGATTTCAACTATCACAACAATCGCTCCTTTGTACGTTCACTTTTCCGGACTTCAAGCTTCCTACGTTGCGTTCCATTCGTCCATGCCATGACTGTCACAAACACTGTGAAGTTTATCATGGTTAGTTTTCTACTTTACTGCTTCATTCTATTTTCTTTATTGTTTAGATTTGTTGTGCTTAAGGATTTGTTCACGAAAGTTTAGTCTTGAGAAAGTTTTTCCGGGTTATGGATTTTTTATCCATACCTTTTCATTTTTATTGTAACATAAAATTTCAAAGGTCGTCGTCACTAGCTTGAGGAGTTTTGTTGATATGCCAATCAGCGCTAAAGTGTCTTTGGAAGCTTTGTTGGGGGATATGCATGTTATCATGCCATCATCTTTCAACCTATGCAAGCAACATGGGAGGATGGTCATTGAGAAGACCAGTTTCAGTGAATTCATCTCAGCAACTTCTTTCGCAAAAGAGAATGTTGTGCTTATCACTTTCAACGAGTCTTCTTATGATCGTTCAGTTTGGATTGTCTTCCAGCGACTAGTGAGAGATGTTAGTTTGGGTCCCGTTTCATAAGTAGCAGTTTGTAAGTTGTAGTGGGTTTATGTGCTGGGCTTGTCTTATCTTTTGGCACTATCAAATCATGACTGTAAGTTATGGTTAGTTAAGTCGAGGACTGAAGGAAAGTCTTGTTATATTACTACTGCTTGAACTATGTCTTAGATTTCAAAGACTTTATCACACTATATGAATGTTCCATGCTATTAATGCTTGTCTGTGTTTGCTCTATTTTCTTTCTGTCTTGATTTTTGAATTCATGTTATATCTTTTTAGGTGTTTTGCAAGTTTCTATTTCACTTCATTTTTTTGGGTGCTCAACAATTTCTTTGATTGATATTTTCACTTACAGATCATATCAATTGTTGATTGAAAGTCACCCTAAAATTGTTTGATTTTTCGCTTTTTATCTGAGAAATGAAATTTTTTCCTGCCGATCTACTTTAATCCGGTTGATATTTTTCCTTGTGGATCACACGCCTTGTGATTTTATTGTCGCCCTGAATTTATATTTTTATACCTTTTGTTTTCTCTTGCTGTGATATTGAGTTTTATGATCTAGTCTCCCTAAATTTATTTTATACATTTATTTCATTGGTTTATTTATTATTTTTTGTAAAGTTAAATCTGTTAAGTGTTTCATCTTCTAACAAGTTTTTAAAAGTGTTTTGCAGAATGAACTAATGCTTCAAATTTCTTAATTTCCATTTTTCTCTAATTTAATATGTGAATTGAGATATTCAGTTTTTCTGAAGCACCTACAGTCTCGTTTTCATTAGTTTTGAAAGCAGGCCGTTCGTTCATTGCTTTGAGATTGGTGTTTTTCTTATTTTGAGTCTTTTACCTGGTGCCCTTACGTGACTGCTAACGTCACGGTTATTTCAAAATCACCAGCCCGTTCGCTTTCTGCGTGGGCCTCGTCTTCTCGAGACGGTTCTCCTCTCCTCTCCCTCTCCGGCGACGAGGCCACCATCGCTGCGCTCATGCTCCGGCAGATTGGTGGTCTGCTCGCACCATCTGAGAGCGCCCCTATCTCAGGTTTTTCTCCCGTTCAGCTTTCCCCCTTGCGTTTAATTTGCGAATCCCTTTCTCGAAACCCTAGGTTTTTTGGCCTAATGCGTGCAAAATTGCTTGCGTGATCTCATAGATTAAGATGTTTAGGTTGGTTAGTACAGGTGCTCTGGAATCACGCTGGCGTTTAGATGCTCAATTGGTCATGTTTTTTATTTTATTTCAGTTCCTGGCCTCCGTGCAGTCCTCTATGAGATCTCGTACCTGGTAATTTAGTTACGTTTTCATGGAATTCAGCTTGAAATCCATAGTTTACCACCAGTAGCTTCCAAATTTTAGATAGTTTAGTCTTGGAATGCAGCTGTTCTGAGCCCCCTAGCGCCCTGATTTTCGAACTTGTTGCTTGAGTCCTGTACGTGCCCTGTGTAGAGCCGTGATTTTCTATGTGGGGAGGCAATTTTAGTGTCGTTTTGTCATGAATTTTATATAGTTCGGGCATATTATCCTCTAGTTTATTTAGATTCGTGGGTTGAGGCCAATGTATGCGTTATGTGCAGCACCTGATTTATGATCCATGACTTTTTTCCTGCACTGTTATTGTCTACATATTCAGATCTATTTACAGGGGTGGAAGACATTCAGGCAATGTTTTTTCAGACTAGTGACTTATGTAACTAATAATTGTTATCCATTTGAATTATGGTCATGGTATCAAGTCCTGATTTCAATGTTTATTCTCGTAGCTTGCGACGTTTTTTCATGTATGCTATTGTATATATTTGATGGAAACTAGTTTTATGCATTTATGCGCTTGTTTACTGCACTTGCGTAGGATTACTGTTTTTCATAAACAATACCATTTGTTAAGTATTTGTGCCAATGATTGCAGTAGTGATTTAAGTTCAGTCAATTATATAATTGTTTGCAGCATACTGCTACATCATATCATCTGTAATCTAATTTTTGATGTGTTTTTTTGTTCTCGGTCAATGGCCAGTGATACTAATGATATGGACGATAATGAAGCTCCCTACTGTGATGATGAGTTAGATGGAACAATTGTCTCTCAAACGCAATATGAAGATGGACGGACTCAACTCCTTGATGTACTGTTTTCTGTTTATAATTTATCTAGTTTGCTTAGTTTCAGTGTATTCTTTATCTTAGTAGTAGCACAATTCAGTGCTTTGAAGTTTTTCAAATTCTATGGTGTTTTGCAGGTTGGTGGTGGAGATCCGCAGTTTGATGTAGAAAATTTTCTTAATAATCTCCTGAATCTGGTAATTAACCGTTTGTTGCTGATTTTTATATTTTCCGTTACTTTGTATTATATTTTTGTCTTCAATTTTTTTAACAATCTAATCTTTTATGAATGATCACACTTTTACTCTTCTAATGGGAATGCTCAATCTTCTAAGAATACTTCTGTAAGTGCATTTTACCTCTCTTATATCATGTCTACATAGTGATGTCCAAAGCAAATTGTCAGTTTTTAGATTTTCCCTTTTGTTGTTTGTCTCAGCATCTCTTGGATATGCATTAGTGCCCCTCTTATAATAGTTTCTCCATTTTTTATCATGATGAGGTTGCAAGTTCTTTAATTATACCTACATTCCAGTGTATCTTATAGGATAGTCTGAGTATTTTTTTTCCTGTTTGTAAAATGAATGCAAGTTTAGTCTGATGAAAATGCAAGTAATTTAAATAGTATGATCCTTGATGAACACACACTATTTTTAAGTGAAACTCAGTATATGAACACTACATGCATATTTTTGTATGTTAATTTGGATTTTTTGCTGTTGTAGAATGTGTGCACATTTAGAATTTTGCGTATGCAATGTATCAATAAATGCTACTTTTTTCTTTTCTACTCGTGTAATGTGTGTGCAAGTTTAGATATATGAGTATGCATGTTTTTTATTTTCATAACTGAATAATTGTGCTTATTAATACACATGCACCCTCCTACGGATATGATGCTTTTGCTGCTGTAGAATGTATGCTTGGCATGCTTTTTGTTGCCATGAATAGTTGTTGTAGCATATACCTTTGTTGTCTCTAAGTATGCACTATGAAACTGTTTTACTGCCAAACTCTGATTTTCTCTAAGCTCACAATATGTTATAACTTTACAAACTTTTGTCTTTGATGAATGCCAATTATATGGAGGTTGTTTTCAAAATGCTTAGTATGCATGATTTGCCATGTATTATTACATTTATTAATAGGACTTTTATTTTGTGCCATGTTTTTTGTTTGCCATGATCACTGTAGCATCTGTGTCGGCAATCTTTTTTGAATATGCATTATAGTTTTTTCAACATGTTAACTATGTTATCATGCTAACTCTGCTATAATGTATGCACACTTTTCCCTTTTGTTGTTTGTGTTCAGCAATCTCTTGAATATGCATTAGTGCCCCTCTTATATCATGATTTTTATCGCAGTTTTAACTTTCGGCAGTTTCTTCGCAACATCTTTTCGAATGTGCATTATAGTGTTTTCATCATGTTACCTCTGCTATCATGTATGTAGAGTTTTCCCTTTTGCTGTTCTGTTTGAGCAATCTCTTGAATATGCATTAGTGCGCCACTTATATCATGATTGTTTTACCACAATTTTAACTTTCTACACTTTATTCTCAGCATCTTTTTGAATATGCATTATAGTGTTTTCACAGTTTTGTCTATTTTTCTCAGCATGAACCACTCTCACCAAAGAAAGCAACTAGCAGATGCAACCATGATTACTTTACTGACCTCCTAAAGAAAATGCCCCCGGGAAGAGAAGAAGTTGTTAGAGAGTACGATTTCGATTTTCTGCTAGATTTGGAATGCAGCTCTCTTCCTAGAAATTTTGCACAGTGGGTAGCTGGGAGAGTGTATCCTCCAACTGGGAATATCGTTTTTGATGACAAGGTCATTCCAATGAGCACAGAATCATTTCATATGATGTTTGGTCTTCCATTAGGTGGCAGGAAAGTTCTATTTGACAGTGATATGACAAAATCTGCTTTCCTAAACATTGCCATCCATCAAGTGGTTTGGCCGTTAAATGCTTAAGCCTGATATATCTCGAAATGAATTCATGAGGTGTTTCCTTCTAGTTGCCTTTGCAACCATTCTGTGTCCTAAATCAAATATCTACCGAAGCACGAAATACGTAGGAATTCTCATTGATCCCATGGAAGCTAGACACTATGATTTATCTAAGTTTGTCTTTGATTGGTTAATGGCATACATAAGGAAGTTTCAGAAAGAACCAAAAAAGCCTGGCAAAGAAGATGGATTCACTACATTGGGTGGTTGCATATATGGCCTTTGTGTAAGTATAATGTACTGTTTTTTCTTTTTCTTAGCAGATTATATGTTTTTGCAAATTTGAAGTTTGATATATTCATGAAGATTTCTTTAAATGTTGTGTTTGTCTAATGATGGTTTTTTCTCTTAACAGTGTTACTACTTAGATTTCCTCGTCTTTGGTTCACGTCGAGTGCCCCCTGACTACCTAGGGTGAAAGCATGAAAAAAAATCATTAGTGAAAGAGTTTGCTAATATGGATTGCAAAGCTCCAAGAGAATATGGCCTTCGTCCTGTCAATTTTTGTATTTTGCTAATCTGTTGTTTAATTTGTTTTTGATGTGTTTAGTCTTAAGTACTGTCACTGTTTCCACGCTGATGTTATTTGAAAATAATGTATTTGGTGAATAATATTTCTCAAACTGTTTATTCAATGGGTTGTGTTGGTTGTTGTGTTGTACATCAAGATTCCAGTCACGAGTCGGTCAAGTTCAGATCAACTCTTTACAAGACTGTCGGTGGCTTACTTCCAGGCTCAGTACTACTCTTTTCTTTTAATGTTTTTCTCCAAATTAGTTGTGACTTTATATTTTGTCATCTTTTGAACATGAACTTAGCTTTTTTGCATGACTTTTTTGCCCAAATTTCTGTTGGTGAAAGATCAATTATCTCTACTAGCTAGGCGTTTCTGTGAAACTGCTCACGACAAGTCTATCGAAGGAGCTCAGAATATGCTGCTTGACTCGTTGAGTTGTATTGTTCTTGCTAGTGGAACAGATCAAGAGGAAAATGATTCTGATACATATTCTAGACGTGATATGAGTAATAATATGGCAAACTCTGATAACTCAGCAGCGAAAACCTATGGTACTGTATTTCATTTTCATTTATCTATTTATGTATTAATGTTTTAACTTTGTTTTTTTCTTTTCTTTGATTTGTATTCTCATTTTTGAATCTGAAATGACCTCAGGATCTAATGTCGATGCTCCCAATACTAATGCATCACCTTTCACCCAACGCTCTCCAAATGCCTGTAATGCAAATGTGGATTTCCATGATACTACAGGTCTGTGTTTCTCACGCTTTATTTTCATTATGTTTGTCTGTAAGAACAAGTTAATACCTTGAAAATCACCATTTAATTTCTTAACTTCAGTTTTAGGTATGAAGAGGAAAGCTCAATCACCACTTGATTAAGATGACATATTCGTCAGCAATCCTTATCCTAAACCCTGCAAATTACAAATGCCTGCATGTCTAAATCTAGTTTCTATTGTAAGTTTTTATTTTATTTCTTTAAATTCACTCAATTTTGAAGAATTGAATTTTTTTTGAGTGTTTTGTTAATGTTGATCATTTGTTTCTTTCATTCTTATCCAAATGACCTATTCATAATTGAATGCAAGAGGAAGGCAGAAAGCTTGACTTAAGTAATGTGGAGAAGCAAGTTGAGTCTGTTTCAGAGCTTATGAGAAAACTCATTCCGCCTAAGCCTCCCCTTACCAGTGAATCTATTGACAAGGGAAATAGCATTAGTTTCAAACATCTGGTTGGTACAAAGGCACAAGTTGCAGCCAACTCAAAAGTCACTTCTACCCAGACCTCATTGAATAATATTATGAGTGTTAGGAAGGAGTCATTTTTTCCTAAGAAACTGAGGTTGAAAACCAGCACGAATGGTGTTATTCTTTTTCTCTTTATTTTTTGAATGTATCATTGTTTCAAGTTTCTTTTCTTTTAGGTGTCCTTTCTGCATGTTTACATTGTCATGAATTTTTTTGTCTGAAGGTGAATGTATTGCCATCTC
This sequence comes from Aegilops umbellulata, assembly GCA_032464435.1. Lineage (NCBI taxonomy): Eukaryota > Viridiplantae > Streptophyta > Magnoliopsida > Poales > Poaceae > Aegilops > Aegilops umbellulata. The sequence goes on along the minus strand of CP136056.1, from coordinate 325,015,801 downwards.
CTCTCAAAATCAGTTCGTGACCAATCTACGCCATCTAGCCAACGTCATTTTAAGCAGTATGACGAGGTGATTATTCTTTGCAGCTCTGTTCTATATAATTTTTTTGCAACTTCTCCATATAAATTATTGCAAGTTTATTATTTGTTCAAAATTATGCTTATTTTCCGTACTGTATTGCAAGTTAATTAAATGTTTCATGCAAGGTTTTTGTGTATACTTTTTAAATGCTTTTCACCTTATGCAAACTAAAATTGTTCATTTTCCTTATGTAATACTCTTCTTTAATTTTGTAACAGGGGTCACAACAACGAACTCCCATTCAAATGCAGACGTTGCCTTTTGAACCTATGTCAAGTCCTTCAAACAATATTCTTACTCAAGCATACTTCTAAACTGCATCACATAGGATTTAATTTTTAGCAACTATCCATTTTTCTTTCTACTTTAGTTGCCTTACTGTTTTCCTGTGTAATTTGGATCTTTGCAGAAATCCAATGACACTCCAAGATCATGGACACACCCAAAATCTGCTAACCGCAATGAATTTCTCGGTGAAACATCTCAACCTCCAGTTCATGTCACTAAGGTTAGATGTTCATTCCCACTTTCTGTAATCCATTCGTCTTAGTAATGTGTTCGGAGTTTTGGTTTTCATATTTTTTTCACTTTAGTAATGTTTCCTCGTATTTGTTTTTATCTTCTCAGATTGATTTAGATCCTCCTGGTTGTCGCGATAGCCCCGCAAACTCTCCTGAAGTTGAGATCTTATATGAAGTAAAGAAATCTGATATGGATAACAACTTGTTTGCTAATTCTGAAGAAGCTTCTAATGAATAAATTAACAATCATTCTGCTAATAAATCTGGAATTGAGGCGAATATATATGGACCAGAAAGGATTGTACATCCCAGCAAATACAATGCATCTCCTTATGTAAATGAAAAATCATCAAAATATCTTGTCACTACCAGAATGATTCAATTGCATGATGCTATTGTCACTTTTTCTCTTGATGAGAACTTCAAATAGTAAGTCCACTTTTCATTCCTTATGCATTCAGTTTTTATGTTTCATAAATTAATGTCCTTTCGTTATCTTATACCTTATTTTTCTTTTTTTTATCTTTTTGGTTGTAGCGAACCATGTATTGATTATGGCAAGGTCACAATGATGTTTTCTTTCGTTTGGTACTTCTTTTGCAAATGAGGGCCTAGTTGACATGTATACTATAAATGCTTGGTGTCTTAAATTGTCTTTGGACAACAAGCCAAAGGACTCTAAAGTTCATCAATTTTCTACATCATTTCTGTGAGTACATTTTTCATTCTCCTCTATGTTTCTCCGTGTCTCCTTGATTTTTTGTGCTTCAGTTTGAGCTTTGACATCTTCTTATTTAACAGGAGCATCTTATGAACATGGACTCATATGATACTCAAGAGTTGTATGATCATCCAGAGTGCTTTCAGTTGGCAAATGGTGCAACACCAATCCATTCATGCAATGAAGTAAACATTCTTAATTCACATTTATTTTTCTACTTTTTTTCATGCATTGAGTGCTTACTATTTTTAATGTTTTTTCAGGTGCACTTTCCAACTTTATACACCTTCAATCAAGTTAAACATTGGTTCAATTTTGTTGTGTTGTTTAAACATGAAATGTTTGTCATACTAGATTCAGCATTCGATGACAAGAGTGATTACCACAAGCATGTGTTGAGCATTTTTGTAATTCTATAAACTAGAGCTTTTTCCTCTTATATATTTTGTTTTTCCATTTTGCATGATGTTCTCGTTGTGCATACACATTCTCGTAATTTAGTTTGTTGTAAATTTGCAGATACCAAATTTCAAAAGGCTTTGGAACATGTATGGGATCTCACGGAACCTTCATTGGAGAAATTGGTCTACACATTTTATTGATGTGCCTAAGCAATCAAATGCGTAAGTTCTTTCTTTATTTGTTTTGTGTTAACATTTCTGTTTTCTATAAAATGTATGTACCATGCAGTTTAGAATGATGAGGATGCAAGTTCTAATTGTAGGTATTTCTGATTATAGGAATTAGGTTTATTTTTTGTACTGATAGTTATACATGTTCATATTCAGTTGAGGCCTTGTTTAGTAAGACCTAGTACCTATAATGCACTATGTCAAATATCCTACTATTGCATAGCATGTGCAATTTAAGTATGGTAAGAGTGCTAATTCTAATTGTATGTTTTTAGGTGTCAGGAATTAGATTTTTGCACTCATATATTCTTAGGCCATTCTATGGCTTTTTGTATATTCATTCGTTCTTGTTCAATCCAATTCATTCACTGCAATGTCAATGATTTTTCTTACATGTTTACATGAAGTGCAAGCATAGTAAATTTTTGCTACTTTTGATGCCTAATTTTGTTTTGCTGTTGATTTCACTGCAGTGTTGACTGTGGTATTCATACGACGTTATATTTGAAACACTAGAAGCCTAGGGTCCAGATGCATGACATCACTAAGGATGAAGATATTCCAAACATTATAGTCATGTTGGCAAATGAGATGATGTTCACCAACCTCAACATTTTGACTGACCAGAAGAACCTTGTTCTTGAATTCTGATGGTGCTCATGAGTAAGGATGCCATCTAATTCATTTTAACAACATACATCCATTTGCTAAACTATTTATTTTTTCATCATATTTTATTGATTACGTGTGCCATCTAATTGATTTCTTGTGCCATTCATATATTTTTGTCAAATTTTACAACCGACCTTTTTTTTGACATTTTGCTTTGTTGTAGTTTCAGAATGTAGCCATTGAAGCATTTTCACCAACAAGACAACTTTTCCGAGGATGGAGTTGATTCAAACATGGAATGAAGACAATTTCAAAATCTCAGTAGCTAGTTCATGTGGAATAGGTCTTTTAGAAATTATTGGAATGATATGTGCGCGAAGTGTTACGACATTTTTGTAAATATTTCCTCATGTATGCTGTGATGATGAAATGTTTTGAGATATTACGGCTTTTTGTTTACTTTTTTGAAAGTCCATGTGATGTTTGTATACTTTCAGACGTATTAGAATATAAATCTTTTTCTTTGTGGTCTCTTTAATATTTTTGTATAACATTTCTTTGATAGAAAGACTTGAAGGGAACCCCCTACAGTATAATTGGTGCAACAAACCCAAATTGCAAGTACCATGCCTTGAACCTGGGTGGGTGAAAAGGCATCAACCGCTCCCCACCACTAGGCTATTTTTGTATAACATCAAGTTGTGCTGTAAAAATTTCCATTTTAGTTTCTTCTCTATCATGTTGTGCTGTTTGATTTCCATATAGATCAAACAAGAACAACAATGATATGATCCTACATTAAGTCTTTTCTTTTCCACAATTTTGGAACATTTTTATTCGGTTATATGTGTTACTTTTTCTCCTTTTTTATACTTGATTTTCTTATGAGTAATAGTGTCTATATTTTTTACTTAATTTAAAACATTTTTATATAAATTTGCTTTCTGTTGTTGTTGGAGATACAATTTTGATGACTTAAACAATTTTCTGGATCGTCTAATCATTTTCTCTTCTCAAAAAACAGTTCTGTTTTCTGGCGTGGGTTCATTCTTTGTTCCCTATATTTTTTGTCCCCTCTATTTGTTGCCACCTGTTTTCTGAGTGGACACGTGTTTGATGCTAGTTATCCAACTAACCCCACTAGTCCCCGCTACTCTGGACCCACTAACCCCCACTGCACACCACTTATACCGAGGAACCGACTACTAGAGAGGACACTACCCCCACTACCTCTTCCGCTTGTAATTTCTCTACATCTCCGCCGTTTACCCTCCTCCCCATTCCTATATATTACTCATTTTCTAGTTCTCCTGCTCTATATGCGTCCCGACCTTTTCTTCTTGTTCTTTCTAGTTCTAGTGAGAGTTGTGTGTTCGAAAGTTTGTCTTTCTAATATCTCTCTATTCTTGCTTTCAAGCTTCTGTTCTTATTTTTGTTTTGTTGATTTCCATCTCTCTCTGCTTCTTTCTTGTTCACAGAAACACTCATAGAAGGTACTGGGTTGGAGTAGGCACAAGGTATGAAGTTGGATCTCCCATTTACAGTCTTTTTTTAAAAACCGTTGCTCATTGTCTCGCATTATAAATGTCTGCCATTCTTTTTGTTAGATGGATCATGCTGGTGCTGGTGATGGTTCCAAGAAGAAGGCATTTTCCTATTTCTTGTCAATCTTCCTTTGATAACATTTTAGTTCCGACTGAACCTTCAACTGCAGTTTAAATGTCTTCCCTCTTTTTTGTTAGATGGATCGTGCTGGTGGTGGTGATGGCTCCAAGAAGATGGTATTTTCTTTTTTCTTTTGTCACTATGATGTTGATAACATTTTAGTTCTGAACATTCAATGCATTTATTTATAAATTTTGGTTGATTTTAATTGTTGCAGTTAGTGCTACTATGCAAGTTTTACTTTTGTTCATCTAGAGAGTAGATGTGAATTTCAGTATGTTTTATGTAATTTTCTTCCCTCTCCTAAATACGGCGTGCAACTTTGTGTGGAATATTCAATGAACCCTGATATGACATTCATAGACTCTTTATTCCCATTTGGATGGGCATACCCTTTGTCGAAATCTATGTTAGTGTTATAGTTCTACATCATTTATTTTGCATATTAGATTTCTGTGTGCAACTTTGTGTCAGATAATGTATAATTTTTCAACTCCACCAACTGTGCGCATTTTCTCTTTGAAGGTAATGCAAAATTGAAATTATATATGCATGTTTCTTGTTTAATGTACAATTTTTGTTTGTTGGATTTCTAAGTTGATTGATTTTCTGAACTGTTTGTTACTTTTAAAATTAGACTTGTCATGCTTACAACACGGGCAAGTCTCCTTCCAGGAAGGTTGATGAGGTATCGATAGAGTTCTCTTGCTCCTTGTTGAACTGACTGCTCAACTATTAGTTTAGAACTTATGCATTTTTCATACATTATCAATGATTTTCCTAGATAATGTCCGCAAGTTTTGCATGGTTATCATGGAACCTTTTATTGATTTTTCAGCAATGGTCTAACTTCATGTATATACGATGCAATCTCATTTCTGCATTTCTTTTAATATAGAATGTGAACATTTAAATGCAATTTTTCTAGTTATGCAATATTGTTAATTAATCATTCGAGCAATTAGTGCTACTTTTTCATGCAATTTCTTTGATAAATTCTTTTTGACAATTATAATAGTAATAAAAAATGCATTCCTGATTATTTGATCTCTTGCAGTTTACAAATGGTGATAACTCAGTATGCAAATTTTTACATCAATTCTTGTTAAAAAAATTATTCTCAAATGTTTCCCCTGATGATTCATAATGTCTTGCTACTATTGTAGCTTTTTGCTATGTTCTTGACATTTTTTTCTATTTTCATTTAGGTGGTTGAACTAGGACCAAATGTTTCCAAGCGCAAGTATGAAGAAACGGCTAGTTCTGGTCATAAGAAGATCGCCACAACGAAGGTATTCATAGTATTTTAAATTTTAATGATCATAGGGTTTCAACTCAAGAAATGTTATCCATTTTGTGAGTGCTTGAATTTAATTTAGTTACGCATACTTATAATGTGCTCCACACTATGATGTACCTTTTTCTTCATTTACTTAGTTTGTTAATGCTTTATTTACAAATGGTGATAACAAAAAAGAAATTTGGAATGCAAATGTTGTTGTTTAGGCTTATGTCTAGTCAATACTACAAACAATATTCATACTAAGTAAATGCTTTGTGATCTCCTACACACTATGCGACTAGGAGTTTTTTGTTACATGAATTGCTATAGACTATGCAACTATGAGTTTTATGTTAGTAATTCTTCTATTTTTCTTTTTTGGGATTAAACATATGAAATTTAAATTTTAAATTCATTTTTCATTTTTTCTTTATTTTTTGATACAAAAGGACTTCAACCGTAAATAATGAAGATTTCAGCTGTCACCAGGGCTCAGCTCAAAATCCCTTTTGGGGATACTGACAGAGTTGTCTATTGCGTAGTAACCAGCAACACTCACTCAGCTGCATTCCGTGTTGGACATGCTCTGTTTGACATGGTTGGGCATAGGAACTTCACAGTTGCAGACCATTATGTCAAGGATGCAGTCCTAGTTGCTTTTGAGGATTCTTTTGATGTCATTCTTATTGCTGGTAACGATATCCGTTGTGGTTCAGAAGCGCTGATGTCTATTCGTCGAGTGTCCAGAATTGAGTAGTGTGTTCCTGATTGGGATGGCTACTTTCAGAGGAATATCATTATCGCAGCTGGACCCAAAGGTGAGGATGATGATAATGAATATGATGAAGGAGATGGAGGTGTTGTTTGCAAGCCAGATTTCAGCTGCTCTGGTGGTAGTTTTGCTGCTAGATTTGGAGGTGATGATGATGATGGAGGTGGAGCTGGTGCAAGCATTTCTGCTGCATGAAGTCTTTCAACAAAAGTAAGTCCAACAACTAGTAGTTACTAGTATATGATGGTGGTTGTCGTGGTTTTGTCACGGCAGATGTCCTCGTGAAAGGACTTAGTCGTGGAGCCATCGCTACGGGTTAGGTTAAAGGGGTTAAAGCGGACAAGGGGCGCAAGAGAGTTTTATACTAGTTCAGCCCCTTACGATGAAGGTAAAAGCCTACGTCTAGTTGTGATGGAAATGATGGGGTTTCGATGACTAGGGAGCGAATACGCTTTGCCTGAGTCTCGAGTTGTTGTCTGTTTTTCTGAACCGCCGTTGGGTCGCCCCCTTATATACATGGGTTGACGCCCGTTGGTTTACAGAGTCCCGAGGCCGGCTCATAAACGTGTCCGACTCGGTATCTGTTCTTTCTACCTTATAGTACAAGTTATATTGCCAATATTGGCTTATGTCTACATGCCTTAAACCGGCTTTGAGCCCTGGGCCTTCTTGAAGCATCTTCGTCTGTCTTCATGGGCTTCAGACATGATAACTACTGATGAAGTTAACCCGGCCTCTCCTGGCCGGTTTACGCCCAGTATTAATATCCCCAACATTAGGCCCCAGATTGATTTGAACAGGTTCATGTCAATCCTCAGCATTTAATAAAACTTCGTCTTCAACATCTTCTCATAGTTTTGTAAACCGCCGTGACGTCATCTTCCCGGACCGTGGTAAACCGCTGTGACATCATCTGTTATTAAAAACTGTGCATAACCCATCTTCATTAATGAGCCTCCCACAATCGAGGTGACAGCTCCGCCTTATTTCCATATTTCTGGCTCCTCGATTTTCTCGCCTGACACTTATCCCTTGCCTTTATAAATAGGGCCGAGGGGTCATTTTCACTTTTTCCCCGTTGTGCCTCTTCGCGTCATCGTCTTCCTTGCGCTGCTCAACCTCTGGAGCTCCGCCGCCACCGTTGATCGTCGCCTCTGCTTCAACTCTGGCCGCTGCATCACCCTGAACGCACCAGAAAGCTGCGACGCTTCCCCGCTCTCTTGTCAGCACTGGTACGCTCTTTGTTCTTACACCATAGATCTATTCTAGGGTTTCGGTGTTCTTTGGTGTTCGTCGGTGTTCATTGCTTGTATAATAGGGTTTTGATCCAGACCTTGATATTCATCCTGTCCAATGATAGCTGTAGCCCTTCTTTCCATCTAACGCACTTCGTTAAAACAGAAGATCCCATCTGAACCTTCATCCATTGTTTCGGCACTACTTCTTAGGTCTGAATATATTTTCCTTTTCTGATATGCAGCAGATCCAAAATTGTAATACCAACTTGTGAAATCGGTTTTCCTTCACTTATACATCTGTAGACTTGTATCTTAAATGTCAGATTAGGCGGTTTAACTGTTCAAAAAATGATGACTCGGTATACACCATTAGTCCCCTTGTTGAACCGCCATTGTACTTCAACTTGTAGCCTTCGTTTAGTAAATTCCGGTTTATGATTAACCAACTCCGGTTTAACAATATGCTTACATCCTTGTACTGCCGCATAGTTGTCCATTGTAAATCTTAAATCAGTAATTATCATGTTGTAGATCATTCATTGCCATGGCCAAGCAAGTGTATGAATGACACTAGGTCCCTTCTCGAGTAACTGAAGAACAGTTAGACAACCTTGTCAAAACGGGCGCATTAACCAAGAAAGATGTCATTCACTGGAGGGTCCCTGGCCCGGAATGTCCTCCTGCACCCAAGGACGGAGAGGTTGTTGTATTTGCTGATCACTTAGGCCGGGGTTTCAACCCTCCCGGTTCAAAAAAATTCCGGGATGTACTGGCCAGCTTTTAACTGCGCCCACAAGACATCGGTCCTAACTCAGTGACCAACATCTGCCACTTCCAAGTTTTTTGTGAGGTTTACCTTCAAGAGGAACCCATAGTAGAACTGTTCTGGGATTTCTTTCACCTAAACCGTCGCACGAAATTCAAAGACGGACCCAACACAGAATTGGGTGGAATGGCGGTTTAGAAAAGAAAAGAAGTCACCTTTCCTCATCCCAGTCTCCACAGTCACCCCAAAGATTGGAACCAGACCTGGTTCTATTGCAAGGATACGTCTCCAGCTGATGAAAACCCCCTGCCGGGTTACCGTCCTAAACGTCTAAGCAACACACATCCTCTTCCTCAAAGACCAAGAATTACAACCTAGGTTGCGAAAGATAACCAAATATGGAAACATATAATACCTGCAACTTTTAGGCATGATATTGGCTGACCAACCTTGTAGCGGGGTTTATACCCAACTCTTGGAGGAGAGACAACTCATGTTTATATAAGGCCGGTTTATAATATAAACCATTCCGGGTTATGATAAACGCCGGTTTACTCCATACTGAGATTTCGATTCAAAACCAGACCAGGCTAATAGTCCCAGATTTTGATTTGATCGTGTACTGTCAATTTGTAATTGGCAGTCTAACCGGGTTGATAACACCGGTTTAAAAAACATCATAAATTTTATCAAAAAAAGAGCAAAACTCAATTAAAGGCAAATAAAACCATTGTAGTCGAGGCTTTTCACGGGCTGCCAGGCCCCAAATTCGAGGCTTTTCATGGGCTGCCAGGCCACTGAGTTAAACCATTTTGGCAAAGCCTTTTAAGATGGTCCGCAATCCTTAACCAATCATCGTTTTAACTTGACAAGTTCAGGGTATGTATTTTAGAGTAACTTGTCAAAGTTCGAAGGGTCATACCAGGTTTACCTGGGCGGCATGACTTACTTAAAGAGGCAGGTTGACCCGGGGTTTTAGGTGTATACACCAGGCTTCCAAGCCATGGCTTGATAGCCCAATTACAAGCATTGATTCTAAGTTCATTGTGATAGCAAAGAATCCCCAAGTAACGTTTTGAGCAGTGCTCAGTGGGTGCCTATGTTTGAGTTGTTGTTTTTACAACACTCTCTTTGGCCCCGGTTTGATTTGGCTTTAAGCCGATCAAGAGGTGTGACTGTGGTTCAGATACAACCAAGCCCCCAAGTGATGCTGCGGCATTAGGCCGATCAAGAGGTGTAGCTATGGTTCGAATACGACCAAGCCCCCAAGTGATGTGATATAAATCTTTAACAAGCTAAATCAAGGGCTAAACCAGACGCCGTTTTAGAAACAGAAGCTCCATGTTACCACACATGATGGAAGAAAACAACGGATACCCCGCTTAACTGAGGTTCCGGTTTATTGTATTGATCATAATATATACATTGTCATAATATGTACAGAAGCAGAGCCTATAGCTCAAGTATAGTAGGGCCGAAGATGAGCAATGTTCCACGGCCGGTTGGTCTCCTCCTCCGATTTACGTGAGTCTTTGCGCTCTCGAACATCGATTAGGTAGTACGACCCGTTGTGCAAATTCTTTCTAACCACAAAAGGTCCTTCCCTAGGGGGGGATAACTTGTGCATATCCGTCTGATCTTGGATGAGTCGAAGCACCAAATCTCCTTCTTGAAAGGTTCTGGTTCTAACCCGGCGGCTATGATAGCGACGCAGATCTTGCTGATAAATCTCCTAACGAGCTGCCGCTATGTCACGCTCCTCATCTAACAGGTCAAGAGCCTCTTGCCGTGCCTTCTTGTTGTTAGCTTCAACATATGCCGCTACACGAGGTGAGTCATGACGTATGTCACTAGGAAGAACCGCCTCTGCTCCATACCATGAAGAACAGCATGTATCCTGTCGACCTATTGGGTGTGGTGTTGATGCTCCATAACATAGAAGGTAGCTCCTCAACCCAACAACCAGGCGTCCGTTGCAAAGGAACCATAAGCCGGGGTTTGATGCCTCTCAAAATTTCTTGATTGGCCCTCTCTGCTTGACCATTGGACTGTGGGTGAGCAACTGATGACACGTCAAACTGGATGTGCTCACGTTGACAGAACTCCTTCATGGCACCCTTTGACATATTGGTACCATTGTCCGTTATAATGCTGTGTGGAAAACCAAACCGGAAGATCACCTTTTTAATGAATTGAACCGTCGTGGCCGCATCCCACTTACTGACTGGCTCTGCCTCCACCCACTTTGTGAACTTATCAACCGCCACCAAAAGGTGGGTCTTCTTGTCCTTGGACCTCCTAAAAGGCCCAACCATATCCAGCCCCCAAGTCGCAAACGGCCAAGTGATTGGAATCATCCTCAATTCTTGAGCCGGTACATGAGCACGCCTTGAGAATTTCTGACATCCATCACATCGTCTGACCAAGTCCTCGGCATCACATGAGCTGTCAGCCAATAGAAACCGTGACGAAACGCCTTGGCCACCAAACATTTTGAACCGACGTGGTGGCCATAGTCTCCTTCGTGGATTTCACGCAAAATTTCACAACCTTCTTTAGGAGACACACAATGTTGAAACACCCCTGTCACACTGCAATGATGCAACTCTCCATTGATAATGGTCATGGACTTGGACCGCCGGATCATCTGCCTGGCCAGAGTCTCATCCTCTGGTAACTCGCCCTGGTTCATATACGCCAGATAAGGAACCGTCCAATTCGGGATAACATGAAGAGCCTCCACCAACTGAGCTTCCGGATCAGGAATAGCCAGGTCCTCTTCAACAGGGAGCTTGACGGACGGATTATGTAGAACATCCAATAAGACATTAGGCGGAACCGGTTTACGTTGGGAACCCGGACGGCTTAAAGCGTCCGCCGCTTCGTTCTTCTGCCGGTCAACATGATCCACCTGATAACCTTTAAAGTGACCTGCAACAGTATCCACCTCACGATGATATGCTGCCATGAGTGGGTCTTTGGAATCCCAAGTGCCAGATACTTGTTGAGCTACCAGGTCCAAGTCACCTGTGACGCCCTCGATTCAATCGTACACTAATCATCCATGCAAATGTGTACGATCAAGATCAAGGACTCACGGGAAGATATCACAACACAACTCTAGACACAAATTAAAATAATACAAGCTTTATATTACAAGCCAGGGGCCTCGAGGGCTCAAATACATCAGCTCGAAAACACAAGAGTCAGCGAAAGCAACAATATCTGAGTACAGACATAAGTTAGACAAGTTTGCCTTAAGAAGGCTAGCACAAAAGCAACAACGATCGAAAAGGCAAGGCCTCCTACCTGGGAGCCTCCTAACTACTCCTGGTCATTGGCGGTCTCCACGTAGTAGTAGGCCTCGACGGTGGCATCTGACTCCTGGGCTCCGACATCTGGTTGCATCAACCGGAAAGAAGAAAAGGGGAGCAAAGCAACCGTGAGTACTCATCCAAAGTACTCGCAAGCAAGGATCTACACTACATATGCAACATTATCAAAAGAAGGCTGTATATGTGGACTGGGCTGCAGAAATGCCAGAATAGAGGGAAATCCTAGTCCTGTCGAAGACTAGCATCTTCTGGAAACCACCATCTTGCAGCAAAAGGAGGGAGTAGAGTAGCATAAAGTAAAGTGGTAGTAGTGTTATCAACCTCGTCCAGAGATCCTTTCTCGACTCCCTGCGAGAAAGCAATCCCAGAGCCATACTATCCAGTAATCATCACAATCCATTCCTCATCACCATCCAGTTCTCATCACAACTATCCAGTTCTAGTTGTATCGATCGGGATACAACTCCAAGTGTCCGTTACCATAGGACAGGCTATCGATATATGTTTTCTTCCCTGCAGGGGTGCACCAACTTACCCACCACGCTCGATTAACTCCGGCCGGACACACTTTCCTGGGTCATGCCCGGCCTTGGCCAAACAATACGCCGCAACCCGACCTAGGCTTAATAGAGAGGCCAGCACACCGGACTAAACCTATGCCCCCAGGGGTCATGGGCCATCTCCCCGGGAACTCCTGCACGTTGCGAGGGCGGCCGGTGAGCAGACCTAGCTACCTCCCTAAAAAGGGAGGAGCTTACCAGTCCAACCCGGCGCGCGCCGCTCTGTCGCTGACGTCTATTAAGCTTCGACTGATGTATATGACGCAGAACGCCCATACTATGCCCACGTGATGGTTAGTGCTATCAGGCCAGAGGCCCCTTGGATCAAATATCCAAATCGTAGTGGATTAGGAACGCGCGGTAACAAGCAGAGACTCACGAAAGATGTGACCCCGTTGCCCCGTCTCGAGGACTTGTGGCAAGGGCTAGGAATGCCCGGCCACGCCTCGTAATTATCTCGCGGGGCCCCTCCAGGTCAACCCATCTCCACATCACTTGCAATTAAGCTCGCGCGGGTACCCCTCAGGGTCGACCCGTCTTTCCAAGTAACAGGGGTAAAGTCCAAGTATCCTTGTGTCCAAACCTCAAGGGGAAAACCCGAGGAATCACCCCCGGTGAATTCCACTCGATGAAATCATCAAGGTGAACGTAAGAGGATCCACCCTCGAGGTTCACACTTGAGGGGTTGCACGACAGAGCCGTATCGGAAGTGGTTAAGGAGGAAATCACCCTCGATGACCACGACTGAACAGCTACACTACAGATTAACAATAGAAGTGATGAAGAGGTCTCACCCTCGGCTCTCGATAGTAACCTGGTAGTGTCGAGCAACTAAGGGAAAAGTGATGTGCGGTGTCGGGGCCTGGTCTTCGATCCCGTTGATCGAGTCTTCAATGATGAAGTAGGGGCAACAGGGACAAGGTGGGGTCACTAATGTATCACTAACCAACCTATACTAAGCAGTTTAGGATAAGCAGGTAAGGTACAACAGCAGATACAAAAGCAGGCTATGCATCAAAATAGGAGCAAACAATAACAGTAGCAAAATCTAATGCAAGCATGAGAGAATGGAATGGGTGATATCGGGATGACCAAAGGGGGGGCTTGCCTGGTTTCTCTGGTAAGGAGGCGTCGTCGTCGACGTAGTCGATCACCAGGGCATCATCGGCTCGGGGTCTACGGGAGAGAAGAGGGGGAAGAAACAGTAAATACATAGCAAACAGAGGTATCACTAAGCATCACATGACGATACATAGCGCTAGGCATGCTCTAACGCGGTACTACACATTGCAGACGAAGGGGGGAAACATCCGAGGATGAATTCCCGGTGTTAGGTGGATTCCGGACAAAGGAAAAGAGGGGGAAAGTTCTAAGTTCAGCATGCTAGGGGCATGTGACAGATGAACAGACCACGTATTCGAATTCGTTGGATTTTTCTGAGCGACTTTCATGTAGAAAACATTTTCATCTGAGGTACGGTTTAATTTCTATGAATTTCTAAAGATTTAGACATTTTCTGGAATTATTAATAATAACAGAAATGGAATATGATGTCAGCATGATGCAGAGGTGATGTCAGCAGTCAACAGGATGGTTGACTGGGGTCAAACCTGACCTGTGGGTCCTGTGGGACCCACTGGTCAGTGTCTGGACCTAACTAAAACGGGTTAATTTGACTAAACCAATACTAATTATTTAGCAGGGCCCACTGTCAGTGTCTATTAGGTTAACTAATTAGTTTTAGTTATTTCAAAGGTTGATTAAGAGGGGCGGGGCCCATATGTCAGCGACTCAGCACCGCCACGTCAGCCCGTTGACCGGTCAGCGCGGTCAACTAGGGCCCCTGGGCCCACTGGCCAATGAGCCAGGGTGACCCACGTGGCAGCCACGTCAGCGTCAGCCACCGGAGTTGCTCCGGCGAACTTTTCGCGCCGCAACGCACTCGGACGGTGGCCGGAAAACGGTTATGGTGGTCCGTTTGGACCACCGCGAGCATCTACGGGACCAGAGCGACGGCGCGAAGCGATCTAGGGGTAGCAGCATCGACGGGGATGGCTGGAACAACGACTATGGCGAGCTCTAGCGGCGGCCGGAGCATGGAGGTTTCGGGCTCGAGTCTAGAGGCTCACCCGCGATGAAAAATGATGCGCGCGCACTGCCTGGGAGTCCCAGAAGCACGACGGTCAAGACTGTAGGGCTCGGGCGGCTGCGCTTCGAGCTGGACGCCGACAATGGCGGACGGCAGCGCGTGGCGTCGGTGTCGGCTAGCTACGGGGCAGCAGCTCGCAAATGGATGGGGAAGAGGAGAGGGAGAGACGCTCACGTAGGGGCTCACGAAGGCCGGTGCTCAGATTAGTAGCAGTAGCAGTCGGGGGAGGTCGATGGAGTTCCGCGGTGGCCGGAGAAGAGGACGATGACGACGCGGCAGCTACGGGGTTCCCCGACTCCAATCGAACGCAACAGGGGAAGGGGAGGACACTGGCGGAGCTTGCCTTGTAGTCAGCAATCACGGGACCGCTGGTAGCCGGAGAAACGACGGAGCCACGGCGGCGATGGCGTTCGGTGAGGGTGAGAGTAGGGGATCCGGGGGAGTGAGGGAGAGTGCGACGATGGACAGAGTGGGTGAATGGATGAGGAGGCCAGGGGAGGAGAGGTGGATCTTTATCCACCCGCGGCGCCTGTAGCGGCGTGGTCGGCGAGGTGGGTTCGGCGGCGACGACGGGCGTTCCTCGGTCGCTTGAACAGAGAACAGGGGGAGGAGGAGGAGGCCGTGGTGGGCTTGGCTCTAGGCACTGTGCACTTAGGCCAGTGCACAGTAGCCTTTTTTTAATTACTTTTTACACAAAGGGGTTGAGTAATATTTTGAGCTTCCATAAGATTTTGCAAAAATGTGAAAGTTGTTCACATAATTACTTTGCAATATCCAGCACTGCGACAAAAAGTTTGGGCATTTTTATTGTAGTTGCCAATTTTATAAAATAAAAAGGGCATTTAATTTATTGCTTAGGTCACTGTTTTAAGTAGTTTAGGCCACTTAAACCCTTTGCAAAAATGTTGGTTCACCACCAATATTAGTTGTGGAATATTTGGCACATGATGAACATTTTTGTTTTCATGTTTGAGAAATTTTGAATTTCACACAGAATTTGAATTTGAATTCAACTGGAATTTGAAAGAACATGAGACAATAATGATCAGGCACATGTTTAGCAAAAAGATTAACTTAACCCCAGGGGTTACTGTAGCAACATTACACCGGGGTGTTACAACTCTCCTCCTCTAAAAGAAATTCTCGTCCCGAGAATTAAGAGGTAGAAGGGAACAGTTCGGGGTATTCAACACGGAGGTTATCCTCGCGTTCCCAAGTGGCTTCATCCTTAGAATGATTTGACCATTGCACCTTGAGGAACTTGGTAACCTTCTGGCGTGTTCGACGTTCAGCTTCTTCAAGAATGCAGATCGGATGCTCCTTGTATGTGAGATCATCTTGAATTTCAATCAATTCCGGATCCACTTCACGTTCTGGATCCTTGAAGCATCGATGAAGTTGCGACATGTGGAAGACGTCATGAACGTGAGAGAACTAAGGTGGAAACTCCAATTGATAAGCCACCAGTCCACGACGGGCGAGAATGCGGAAGGGACCAATGTAGCGCGGAGCTAGCTTGCCCTTGACTCCGAACCGATGAGTGCCTCTCAAAGGAGTGACACGCAAATAAGCTTGTTCACCAGGTTGATAAGTTGAACCCCAGTGTTTACGATCATAATTGCTCTTCTGGCGGCACTGGGCCGCCTTAAGATTATCCTGGACAGTGCGAACCTGCTCTTCAGCTTGTTGAATAATGTCTGGACCAATGAGCGTCCGTTCCCCAGTTTCTGACCAATTCAGAGGGGTTCAGCACTTGCGTCCATAAAGCACTTCAAAGGGTGCCATTTTCAAGCTGGCTTGATAACTGTTGTTATAAGAGAACTCCGCATAAGGGAGATATTCTTCCCACTTCTTGCCGAAAGAAATAACACAAGCCCGAAGCATGTCTTCAAGAATTTGATTGACTCGCTCGACTTGGCCTTGGGATTGGGGATGATAAGAAGTGCTCCAGGTAATATGAGTTCCCATTGCCTCTTGGAAACTATCCCAGAACTTTGAAGTGAATATACTTCCGCGGTCTGAACTGATCTCCTTCGGAATGCCGTGGAGTGACACAATTCTGCGGATATACAAGTTTGCTAATTGACTAGCAGTGATAGTCTCCTTGACTCGCAGAAAGTGAGCAACCTTCGAGAATTGGTCGATGACGACAAAGATAGCATCGTGACCTTTCTGAGACTTGGGAAGGCCAGTGACGAAGTCCATCTGAATCTTATCCCACTTCCATTCAGGAATCGGAAGCGGTTGCAGAAGTCCAGCCGGTTTCTGATGTTCTGCTTTGACGCGACGACAAACGTCACATTCTTCAATATATCGAGCAATGTCTTGCTTCATATTAGACCACCAGTACTTCTGACGGATGTCTAGATACATCTTGGTACTCCTCGGATGAATAGAAAGAGGGGTGTCATGCGCTTCTTTCATCACCTTCTCTGTCATAAGTTCGAACCGGGGTACTACAATGCGATCTCTGAAGTATAAGGTTCCATCTTCACCAAGTGAGAAATCTCTGGATTTCTCTAATGCAAGATCTTGTTTCATCAGATCAACATGAGCATCTTTGGCTTGACCAGACTTGATTGCTTTCAGAATATTGGTTCCAAGACAAGGTTATTCAGAGAACCCTGTGGAACTAGTTGAAGGTTCAACTTGCATAGCTCTTCATAAAGGCGGGGTTGAGCTTTGTAGACCTGGTGATTATTGCAATAAGACTTACGGATCAGGGCATCGGCCATTACATTAGCCTTGCCAGGGGTATAGGATATACCGCAGTTGTAGTCAGCAATAGCCTCCATCCATCGGTGTTGACGGAGGTTCAGATCTGGCTGAGTAAACAGTACTTCAGACTCTGATGATCGGTGAAGATCTCGCAACGATTACCGAGAAGGTATTGTCGCCATAGCTTCAGTGCAAAGATAACCGCAGCAAGCTCAAGGTCATGAACTGGGTAGTTCTCTTCGTGAGGACGTACTTGGCGGGAGGCATAAGCAATCACCCTCCGCTCTTGCATTAGGACACAGCCTAATCCTTGACGTGAAGCGTCGCAATAGATGACAAAGTCCTTGCAAGAATCAGGGGGAGCAAGCACTGGGGCAGACGTCAGCTTGTCCTTGAGTGCCTGGAAACTTTCCTGACATTTGTCTGTCCAATCAAACTTAACGCCTTTGTGTAGCAGATTTGTTAGTAGCTTGGCGATCTTGGACAAGTTCTTGACAAAGCGGCCACAATAGCTGGCTAGGCCGAGAAAGCTTCTGACTTGCTTGACAGTCTTCAGAGGGGTCCAGTCAAGAATAGCCTGAACTCGCTCTGGGTTGACGGCAATACCATCCTTGGAGATGACATGACCAAGGTAGGTGACTTCGAGAAGCCAGAATTTGCACTTGGAATACTTGCCATAAAGTTGATGCTCTCGAAGCATTTCTAGAACAAGACAAAGATGTTCAGCATGTTCTTCTTTATTCTTTGAATATACCAGAATATCATCCAGATAGATTACGACGAACTTGTCGAGGTAATCCATGAATATGTAGTTCATCAGACGGGAGAATGTAGCTGGAGAATTGGTTAAGCCGAAAGACATAACGGTGTATTCGTAAGAACCATAACGAGTGACGAAGGTGGTCTTTGGAATATCCTCTTCGCGAACACGGATCTGGTGGTAACCCAACCTCAAGTCGAGTTTAGAGAATATTGATGAACCAGCCAGTTGATCATACAGATCATTGATCCGAGGAAGGGGATATTTGTTCTGAATTGTAGCTTGGTTGATAGGACGGCAGTCTTGGACCAAACGGTTCGTTCTGTCCTTCTTCTTGACGAAGAGAGAAGGTGCTCCCCAAGCAGAGGAACTTGGACGAATGAAACCCTTGTGAAGAGATTTGTCGATTTCCTCCTTAAGCTCAAGGAGTTCATGTGGTGGCATCTTGTACGGTCGTTTGGCAATAGGAACGGTGTCTGGTTTCAAGTCGATGATGAACTCGACAGCCCGTGCAGGGGGTATTCCTGGAAGTTCTTCTGGAAATACGTCTTGGAAGTCACGAACGACTGGAATCTTTTCAATTCCCTCAAGAGGTGTTGCGTTCAACCCATTCAAAGCATAAAGTCGAGCTTCAGCGTTTTGAACCAGACGAGCATTGTAGCTTACTATCTCATCTGAAGGGTGCAGAAGGTGGACGGTTTTAGTGGCACAAACGATAGAAGCCGTATGTGCTTTCAACCAATCCATTCCCAGAATGAGGTCAATATTGGAAGACTTTAGAATAATGGGAGAGGCATGGAACTCTAATCCTTCAATCTCAATGACGACGTTGTGGCTAACCATGGTGGTTCGACATTGGCCCGCAGGGGTGTTTACCACTAATGGAATGTGCATCTCTTCGTATTTAATGCCATGCCTGAATGCAAAATCTTCTGACATGAATGAATGCGATGCTTCTGAATCAAATAAAACAGAAGCCGGTACTGAATTAACGAGAAGAGTACCCATCACAGTGGCAGGCTGGTCTTGAGCTTCATTCAGATCAACATGATTAGCCTGACCACGACCATAAGGTCTGGCATTGTTGTTATGGGGCTGATTGCTACGACCAGTTGAAGGCAGAGCCAGCTGATTCCTTTTCTGATTGCACTCTTTGGCAAGGTGGCCTGGGTGGCCACATCTGAAGCACACACCATCATTGGGATCGGGAGCAGGAGCTTGGGATGGTACATCTCGAAGAAGCTGCCTCTGCGGTGGAGGAGGCTAATGAGGTGCAGCATAGGACTGTCTTGGTACGGGTGCAGCTGGACGATACATGCTGTGGGGGATCCATATCCGACGCTTCTGCGCTGACGGGCCCGAAGATGAGCCAGTGTCACGGCTGCGCCTGAGGGATCCCTGATGTTCCTGAAGACCAGTCTCAACCTGAATAGCCTTGTTCACCAAGGTGGCGAAGTCGGAAAAGTCATGAATGAGCAGTGCTAGCTTGATATCAGGTTGAAGTCCATCATGAAAATTTTCCTGCTTACGAGCATCAGTAGCAATGTCTTCTTCAGCATAACGGGACAAGTCAAAAAATTCCCGCTGATAAGCATCTACAGACTTCTTGCCTTAGGTGAGGTTGCGGAACTGTCGCTTCTTCTTGTCCATGATTCCCTGAGGAATGAAGCGGGCACGAAAGGCAGCTTGGAAATCCGGCCAAGTGATGACCGTTCCAGCAGGTAGGGTACGCCTGTGGCTGTCCCACCATTGAGCAGCGGGACCCTTCAGAAAGAAAGATGCGAAGGTGACATAGCTGGCAGGGGCAACACTAGCAGACTCCATTTCATATGTGATGTCGCGGAGCCAGTCATCAGCATCAAGGGGTTGAGTTGAGCTGCGGTAGATAGTTGGATTGAGGCGCATGAAGTCCTGCAGAGTTACTGGGGTTGGCTGTTGATTCATGTTCGGATGAGGAAACTGAGCCATTATTCCTTCCATGAACTGGCGGTTCAGCTCAAATTGGTGCATCATTCCAGCAAAGAATTTGGGCGGTGGTGGATCGTTGGCACCACGGCCACGACCAGCGGGTCTAACCATCCTGCTAACATGTAACAGGGGGTAGTTCAGCATTGAGCATTTGCAAAGACAAGGATCATTCATGATGAAACAAGCAAAATGAAAGAGGTACGATGGATACCACTTAGTAGTCAACACGACAGTGTGTGCACTACTCAAAATACTATTCTAGGAATAACTATGGCTTTATCCAACTTCGGGGTGAATGTGGTCATGGGATCCTAATGTTAAAGTTAGTAAATTCGTTTAACCCGAGTAGAAGAGAGTTTAGAGTCCCAGAGTAAAGGTCGAGGAGTAAAAGATCCTAATACCACCCAATGGCGACGTGGGCCCATAAGCCACACAGCCAATGTTAGTAAAAGTTTTTCAGTGACTAGACTCAACTTCGGCCAAGGAGTTGGAAAGGGGGCTACCTACAGGCACTCGGCTCTGATACCAACTTGTGACGCCCTTGATTCAATCGTACACTAATCATATATGCAAATGTGTACGATCAAGGTCAAGGACTCACGGGAAGATATCACAACACAACTCTAGACACAAATTAAAATAATACAAGATTTATATTACAAGCCAGGGGCCTCGAGGGCTCGAATACATCAGCTTGAAAACACAAGAGTCAGCGGAAGCAACAATATCTGAGTATAGACATAAGTTAGACAAGTTTGCCTTAAGAAGGCTAGCACAAAAGTAACAATGATTGAAAAGGCAAGGCCTCCTGCCTGGGAGCCTCCTAACTACTCCTGGTCGTCGGTGGTCTCCATGTAGTAGTAGGCCTCGACGGTGGCGTCTGACTCCTGGGCTCCGACATCTGGTTGTATCAACCGGAAAGAAGAAAAGGGGGAAAAGGGGGAGCAAAGCAACTGTGAGTACTCATCCAAAGTACTCGCAAACAAGGATCTACACTACATATGCAACATTATCAAAAGAAGGTTGTATATGTGGACTGAGCTGCAGAAATGCCAGAATAGAGGGAAAGCCTAGTCCTGTCGAAGACTAGCATCTTCTGGAAACCACCATCTTGCAGCAACAGGAGGGAGTAGAGTAGCATAAAGTAAAGTAGTAGTAGTGTTATCAACCTCGGCCAGAGATCCTTTCTCGACTCCCTGCGAGAAAACAATCCCAGAGCCATACTATCCAGTTATCATCACAATCCATTCCTCATCACCATCCAGTTCTCATCACAAGTATCCAGTTCTATTTGTATCGATCAGGATACAACTCCAAGTGTCCGTTACCGTAGGACAGGCTATCGATAGATGTTTTCTTCCCTGCAGGGGTACACCAACTTACCCACCACGCTCGATTAACTCCGGCCGGACACACTTTCCTAGGTCATGCCCGGCCTCGGCCAAACAATACGCCACAACCCGACCTAGGCTTAATAGAGAGGCCAGCACGCCAGACTAAACCTATGCCCCCAGGGATCATGGGCCATCTCTCCGAGAACTCCTGCACGTTGCGAGGGGGGCCGGTGAGCAGAACTAGCTACCTCCCTAAAAAGGCAGGAGCTTACCAGTCCAAGCCGGCGCGTGTCGCTCAGTCGCTGACGTCTATTAAGCTTCGGCTGATGTATACGATGCAGAACGCCCATACTATGCCCACGTGATGGTTACTGCTATCAGGCCAGAGGCCCCTCGGATCAAATATCCAAATCATAGTGGATTAGGAACGTGCGGTAACAAGCAGAGACTCACGAAAGATGTGACCCCTTTGCCCCGTCTTGAGGACTTGTGGCAAGGGCTAGGAATGCCCGACCACGCCTCGTAATTATCTCACGGGCCCCCTCCAGGTCAACCCGTCTCCACATCACTCGCAATTAAGCTCGCGCGGGTACCCCTCGGGGTCGACCCGTCTTTCCAAGTAATAGGGGTAAAGTCCAAGTATCCGTGTTTCCAAACCTCAAGGGGAAAACCCGAGGAATCACCCCCGGTGAATTCCACTCGATGAAATCATCAAGGTGAACGTAAAGGATCCACCCTCGAGGTTCACACATGAGGGGTTGCACGACAGAGCCGTATCGGAAGTGGTTAAGGAGGAAATCACCCTCGATGACCACGACCGAATAGCTACACTACAGATTAACAACAGAAGTGCTGAAGAGGTCTCACCCTCGGCACTTGATAGTAACCCGGTAGTGTCGAGCAACTAAGGGAAAAGTGATGTGCGGTGTCGGGGCCTGGTCTTCGATCCCGTTGATCGAGTCTTCAATGATGAAGCAGTGGCAACAGGGACAGGGTGGGGGTCACTGATGTATCGCTAACCAACCTATACTAAGCAGTTTACGAAAAGCAGGTAAGGTACAACAGCAGATATAAAAGCAGGCTATGCATCAGAATAGGAGCAAACAATAATAGTAGCAAAATCTAATGCAAGCACGAGAGAATGGAATGGGTGATATCGGGATGATCAAAGGGGGGCTTGCCTGGTTGCTCTGGCAAGGAGGGGTCGTCGTCGACGTAGTCGATCACCGGGGCATCATCGGCCTCGGGGTCTACCGGAGAGAAGAGGGAGAAGAAACAGTAAATACATAGCAAACAGAGGTATCACTAAGCATGACATGACGATACGTAGCGCTAGGCATGCTCTAACGCGGTACTGCACGTTGCAGACGAAGGGGGGAAACATCCGAGGATAAATTCCCGGTGTTAGGTGGATTCAGGACGAAGGAAAAGAGGGGGAAAGTTCTAATTTCAGCATGCTAGGGGCATGTGACAGATGAACGGACCACGTATTCGAATTCGTTAGATTTTTCCGAGCGACTTTCACGTAGAAAACATTTTCATCTGAGGTACGGTTTAATTTCTTTGAATTTCTAAAGATTTAAACATTTCCTGGAATTATTAATAATAACAGAAATGGAATATGACGTCAGCATGATGTAGAGGTGATGTCAGCATTCAACAGGACGGTTGACTGGGGTCAAACCTGACCTGTGGGTCCAGTGGGACCCACTGGTCAGTGTCTGGACCTAACTAAAACGGGTTAATTTGACTAAACTAATACTAATTATTTAGCAGGGCCCACTGTCAGTGTCTATTAGGTTAACTAATTAGTTTTAGTTATTTAAAAGGTTGATTAAGTGGGGCGGGGCCCATTTGTCAGTGACTCAGCACCGCCACGTCAGCCCGTTGACCGGTCAGAGCGGTCAACTAGGGCCCCTGGGCCCACTGGCCAATGAGCCAGGGTGACCCACGTGGCAGCCATGTCAGCGTCAGCCACCGGAGTTGCTTCGGCGAGCTTTTCGCACAGCAACACGCTCGGGCGGTGGCCAGAAAACGGTTGTGGTGGTCCGTTTGGACCACCGCAAGCATCTACGGGACCAGAGCGACGGCGCGAAGCGATCTGGGGGTAGCAGCATTGACGGGGATGGCCGGAACAGCTACTATGGCCAGCTCTAGCGGCGGCCGGAGCATGGAGGTTTCGGGCTCGATTCCAGAGGATCGCCCGCGATGAAAAACGATGCGCGCGCACTGCCTGGGAGTCCCAGAAGCACGACGGTCAAGACGGCAGGGCTCGGGCGGCTTCGCTTCGAGCTCTACACCGGCAATGGCGGACGGCTGCGCGTGGCGTCGGTGTCGGCTAGCTACGGGGCAGCAACTCGCAAACGGAGGGGGAAGAGGAGAGGGAGAGACGCTCACGTAGGGGCTCACGAAGGCCGGTGCTCAGATTAGTAGCAGTAGCAGTCGGGGGAGGTCGACGGAGTTCCGCAGCGGCCGGAGAAGAGGACGATGACGATGCGGCAGCTACGGGGTTCCCCGACTCCAACCGAACGCAACAGGGGAAGGGGAGGACACTGGCGGATCTTGCCGTTGCAGTCAGCAATCATGGGACCGCTGGTAGCCCGGGAAACGACGGAGCCGCGGCGGCGATGGCGTTCGGTGAGGGGGATAGAAGGGGATCTGGGGAGCGAGGGAGAGCGCGACGATGAAGAGAGGAGGCGGATGGATGAGGAGGCCAGGGGGAGGAGAGGTGGATCTTTATCCACCCGCGGCGCCTGTAGCGGCGTGGTCGGCGAGGTGGGTTCGGTGGCGACGGCGGGCGTTCCTCGGTCGCTTGAACAGAGAACATGGGGAGGAGGAGGAGGCCGTGGTGGGCTGGGCTCTAGGCACTGCGCACTTAGGCCAGTGCACAGTGGCCTTTTTTTAATTACTTTTTACACAAAGGGGTTGAGTAATATTTTGAGCTTCCATAAGATTTTGCAAAAATGTGAAACTTGGTCACATAATTACTTTGCAATATCCAGCACTGCCACAAAAAGTTTGGGCATTTCTAGTGTAGTTGCCAATTTTGTAAAATAAAAAGGGCATTTGATTTATTGCTTAGGTCACTGTTTTAAGTAGTTTAGGCCACTTAAACCCTTTGCAAAAATGTTGGTTCACCAGCAATATTAGTTGTGGAATATTTGGCACATTATGGACATTTTTGTTTTCATGTTTGAGAAATTTTGAATTTCACACAGAATTTGAATTTGAATTCAACTGGAATTTGAAAGAAAATTAGCAAAAAGATTAACTTAACCCCAGGGGTTACTATAGCAACATTACACCAGGGTGTTACATCACCGAAGCACTTAACTCGGCTGAGGTTCATCTCCTTAGCCATCCGGAGACCATGGAGTAAGGCCTCATATTCAGCTGCATTGCTAGTGCAAGGGAACATTAAACGGAGAACATAACAAAACTTATCACCTCGCGGGGAAGTTAATACGACTCCAGCCCCCGAGCCCTCCAATTGCCTGGAGCCATCAAAATGAATAGTCCAATAAGTGTGATCCAGTTTCTCTTCTGGTGCTTGTAGTTCCATCCAATCATTGATGAAATCCACAAGTGCATGAGATTTGATCGCCGTTCGGGGTATGTATTTCAACCTGTGAGGCCCGAGCTCGATAGCCGACTTGGCAATCCGGCCAGTTGCTTCCCTGTTCTGGATTATATCTCCCAAAGGAGCAGAGCTGACCACCGTGATGGGATGACCTTGGAAATATTGCTTGAGCTTCCGGCTTGTCTTGAAAACTCCATAGACCAATTTCTACGAGTGTGGGTACCTCTGCTTGGACTCGATAAGCACCCTCACTGACATAATAAACCGGACGTTGAACCGGATATTCCTTTCCTGCTTCCTTGCGCTCCACCACAATAGCCACACTCACTGCTCGCGCATTAGCCACCACATATAGCAACAATGGCTCTTTGTCAACCGGAGCAGCAAGAACTGACGGGTTAGCCAGCTGCCGCTTCAAATCCTCAAATGCTCTATCTGCGGCGTCACTCCAAATGAAGTTATCCGTTTTCTTCAGCATCTGATACGAAGGGATGGCCTTCTCACCCAGGCGGCTGATAAACCGGCTCAACGCGGCAACCCGGCCTGCCAGGCGTTGAACATCATTGATACACTTCGATTTGGCCAAGGAGGTGATAGCCTTGATCTTTTCCGGATCAGCTTCAATGCCCCTGTTAAACACCAAAAAGCCCAAGAGCTTGCCTGCCGGTACACCAAAAACACACTTGGCCGGATTAAGCATCATTTTGTAAACCCGCAGGTTATCGAAGGTTTCCTTCAAGTTATCAATCAATGTCTCTTTCTTCCTTGATTTCACCGCAATATCATCCCCATAGGCATGAACATTACAGCCGATTTGTTTATGAAGACAATTCTACACACACCGTTGATAAGTCGCCTGGGCACTCTTGAGCCCAAAGGGCATGGACACATAGCAGAAGGCTCCAAAGGGGGTTAAGAAGGCCGTCTTTTCATGGTCCTTAACTGCCATCTTGATCTGATGATAACTAGAATATGCATCCAAGAAGCTCAAACGCTCGCAACCCGCCGTAGCATCAATAATTTGATCAATATGGGGGGGCAAAGGGATCTTCTAGACAAGCTTTGTTGAAATCTATGTAATCCACACACATACGCCAAGTGTCGTTCTTCTTAAGGACCAGCACCGGATTAGCCAACCACTTAGGATGAAAAACTTCAACGATAAATCCAGCCGCCAAGAGCCTGGCCACTTCTTCTCCAATGGCCTTGCGTCTTTCTTCATTGTACCGGCGGAGAAACTGCTTGACCGGTTTATACTTAGGATCAACATTAAGAGTGTGCTCAGCGAGCTCTCTCGGTACACCTGGCATGTCAGAAGGCTTCCACGCAAAGATGTCCTGATTCTCACGGATGAACTCGATGAGCGCGCTTTCCTATTTCGGATCCAAGTTAGCGCTCATGCTGAACTGCTTGGACGAATCGCCAGGTACGAAGTCAACAAGCTTAGTCTCATCAGCCGATTTAAACTTCAGGGCCGGATCATGCTCTGTAGTTGGCTTCTTCAATGAAGTCATATCTGCCGGATCAACATTATCTTTGTAAAACTTTAACTCTTCTGTGGCACAAACCGACTCAGCATAAGCCGCATCACCTTCTTCACACTCCAGAGCAATCTTGCGGCTCCCATGCATGGTTATAGTT
Source organism: Aegilops umbellulata (assembly GCA_032464435.1). Taxonomy (NCBI): domain Eukaryota; kingdom Viridiplantae; phylum Streptophyta; class Magnoliopsida; order Poales; family Poaceae; genus Aegilops; species Aegilops umbellulata. Next base: position 324,989,469 of record CP136056.1, on the reverse strand, counting down.
CCCTTGTGACCCGGCATCTTGAGCTGCAGATAGACATAGCAAGGTCATGCCAGAAATTTAGCGTAAGTGGTCGTCCAAACAGGGTATGATACGGACTTCTGATTTTTACCACTTCAAAGGTCAAAGTTTCTGATCTTGAGTCATGCTCATCTCCAAAAGCCACCTCCAGAGCTATCTTACCAACAGGATACGCCGATTTACCAAGCACCACACCATGGAACACCGTATTGGATGGTTTAAGATTTTTATCTTTTAACCCCATGCGATGGGAAGTTTCTAGTAAAGGATATTGATACTGCTTCCTCCATCCATGAGTACCTTGGTGAACTTATAACCTCACACCTGAGGTGCCACCACCAATGCCAGATGACCCGGATTGTCAACCCGGGGTGGATGATCTTCTCTACTCCACACAATCGGCTGCTCAGACCAGCGCAGGTAACGGGGCACCGCCGGTTCAACGGAGTTCACTGCCCTCTTATGAAGCTTCTGATCATGCTTATCCAGGCTAGTGGTAAAGACATTATACTGTCCGCCATTCAACTGCTTTGGGTTGCTCTGGTAACCCGACTGTTGTTGCTGTTGTTGCTGGTTTCCCTGATTGTGGTAACCGCCTTGATTGCCCTGGTTGCCCTGATTGCTATGCCCAATCTGGTTACCATGAAAACCTGAACCGGAGCTGCCTCCTCCGTAACATGGCCCATGAGATTCGTGGCCTGAACCGCCTCCCGGTCCATTATCATACCGGAAAGAATTAGAATTTTTGAACTCCTGCATGATGTAGCAATCCTTCCAAAGGTGTGTGGATGGCATCTCCTTCGTCCCGTGTTTCGGGCAAGCCTGGTTCAGTAGATAAGATAGGTGGTCCGGGTTAGGGCTTGGTGCTCCCCCGCGCTGGGGCGGTTTACCCTTACGTCGCTGGCCCTTGTCCTGCGTGCTGGTATTAGCCACGAAGTCCAAGCTATGATCCGCTTTACGCTTGCCTCCATTTCTATGACCAGTCGAGTTGTGGTGCTGCCCCTTGGCATTGCCGCTTCTTTTTCCCTTCCCTGTCTTATCATCGCCAGACTCGGGATCCTTGGTACTATCAGAATCGACATACTTCACCAGAGCAGCCATGAGGGTTCCCATGTCATTACAATGACATTTGAGCCATCCCAACTTTAACTTCAGGGGTTCAAACCGGCAATTGCCTTCCAATGTTAGAACTGCAGTATCCGCGTTGATGCGGTCCGATGAACGCAAAATTTCCGAGACCCGACGCACCCATCGGGTTGTTGATTCTGCTTCCTCCTGGACACAGGTAGCTAAGTCCACAATTGACATGGGCTGCTTGCATGTATCTTTGAAATACTGGATAAACCGGGTTCTCCACTCGGCCCATGACCTGATAGAATTCGCCGGTAAACTCTTTAGCCAAGTACGGGCCGTCCCTTCCAACATCATGGTAAAATACTTTGCACATGCCGCATCATCCACATCCAGCATCTCCATGGCCATCTCATAGCTTTCAACCCATGTCTCAGGGGATAAATCGGCAGTGTAATTTGGCACCTTACGAGGGCCCTTGAAATCCTTGGGCAGGCGCACGTTGCGCAACGTTGGGATGAGACACGGCATGACCAAAGAACTAAAGGTGAGTCATGGCTCTACCGACGTGGTTGGACGAACCGGAGTAAGCTGACGGGCTTCATTCTGCGCCGCTAACTCGGCCTCCCTGCGCGCTCGAGCCCGGTCCACCACCTCCTGAGCATCACCAGCGCCACCTGCCGGGTTGTTGCCACGGGGCGGTTCACGGTTCCGCGCATTGCTTGATACTGCTGGTTCCTCCATACGCCTGGTGTAGCTCCGGCTTAGACGGGGAGTGGAATGAATCCGATCGCAACTATATGAGTAAGCCTCCTATTGGACCAAGGCTGTCTGAAGAAGCTCTTTAACCCGGTGCATCTCAACCGCCACAGGAGAATCACCTTCGATCGGGATGGCCGCCAGCCGTGAAGCGGCAGCAACAAGGTTGTCCATCGGGGTAGGGTAATGACCCGGTGGTGTTGGGACAGGCTGCGTCACAATGTTGTTCTGACGAGGTGGATCCATCAAACGTGGCTGAATCGGCCCCCCTTCTCCAGGCGCCTCCGCCCGGTTTGCTACCAACGGGTTACTGGTCCCCGCTCCTAGGGTGTTAAAGAGGTTCCTAGAATCATAAACCGGAGGCAGGCGAGACCGGTGCCTCCTCTTCAGGACTTCGTGCGACGGATTCTGATCCAGCATAAGCCGGTAAGCCTGTGCATCCAAAGCAGCCCGCTCTGCAGCTATCCTGGTATCTTCAGCTGCTAAGTCGGCTTTGGCTTGAGTAATCTGATCCTTTACTTTTGCGATTTACGCATTGTGGCATCCTGATCCGCCGGGTTAGCCTCCGCCATCAACGTTGCCAACGCGTCAAATAAATCAGATAAAACCTGAGCCGGCGGTCGCACAGGGCCTCCTGCCCCCGGCTGCCGTCGCCGCTGCTGATCCAAAAATCATCGCTGTTGTGGTCGAGGAGTGGAGCGCCGGCTGTGTACCGGCCATGAAGATTGCAACCCAGATTGGCAGATCAGAGGGGTCCGGAATACTGTTGCCATCAGAACAGCCCCCAATCCGGCCATCTTGCAGCTGATATAACGACTCGCTCTCTCCGGTAGATGACTCGTCGCCAGAATAAACGACGGTCTCACCACCAGATTCTGATTTGTCCTCGTATTCCCCTCCATGGATGACTCCCACGAAGGCACGCTTCATGACAGGCTTGACCCAGGCAGATCTCGCACGCTGAGCCGTCTCGATGAGGTCGGTGCAGATGTCCAGCTCAGGGCCCGGTTCGCCGATCTTGCCAATGAAAACGTGTATGCCACCAAAGGGGAACCGGTACCCGTACTCGATTGAGCCAGCCTCAGGGCCCCATCCTACATCATCGATGTAGAGCTTGCCGCGACGACTCTTGGTCATCTGGCCCACAGCGTAACCCTTGATTCCTTCGAAGTTGCCCTCCAAGAACTTGAAACCATCGTGCGATAGCCCCACGGTGGGCGCCAACTGTCGTGGTTTTGTCACGGCATATGTCCTCGTGAAAGGACTTAGTCATGGAGCCATCGCTACAGGTTAGCTTAAAGGGGTTAAGGCGGACAAGGGACGCAAGAGAGTTTTATACTAGTTCGGCCCCTTACGATGAAGGTAAAAGCCTATGTCTAGTTGTGATGGAATTGATGGGGTTTCGATGACCAGGGAGTGAATACGCTTGCCTGAGTCTCGAGTTGTTGTCTGTTTTTCTGAACCGTCGTCGGGTCGTCCCCTTATATACATGGGTTGACGCCCGTCGGTTTACAGAGTCCCGAGGCCGGCTCATAAACGTGTCCGACCCGGTATCTGTTCTTTCTACCTTATAGTACAAGTTACATTGCCAATGTCGGTTTATGTCTACAAGCCTTAAACCGGCTTTGGGCCCTGGGCCTTCTTGAAGCGTCTTCGTCTGTCTTCATGGGCTTCAGACATGATAACTACTGATGAAGGTAACCCGGCCTCTCCTGGACGGTTTACGCCCAGTAGTAATATCCCCAACAGTGGTGATGGATGTAGTTGCTTTAGAGACAATCGTTAACATTTTGATGATGCTTAGTCTTTCTTCTTCAAGTTTAGTTGTGAGGAGTGCTTGCTTGCGCTTTTGTGTAGTAAAAACTCAGTTGCTAAATTTAGCTTTTCGACTTCATGTGAATCTCGTTATGATATCAGTACTGTATTATCAACGTTTTTAATATCAGCGTTGCTTTTTGCTTGATTTATTTTAATTTTTGGTTGTTCCACATTGCACAAGTTGAAAAATGATATGTAGCAAGCTAATATTAATAAAAGGCCAATAAAAGATAACTCTGGAGCAACTCAACTTGCAATTCAGAAATTACATCAAGCATCATTGCATACATGTCCACATCAACCAAATTGTCATTTCAGTATGCAATTTTTCATCTGCCTCAGCTTTCTTTTATTATCTTTTAAGCTAACTCTTCAATCTGATAGGGCTTCAAGTCCAAACTTCTTTACAAGACCTTCTTCTTGGACTTTGCATTGCCTTATTTTCTTTCTGAATTTGTAGAAGAAGAAAACAACTTCCAATTAGACAATTGTATATTTCCGAATTTTTATTAAAAGACTATTTTCTAAATAATGTTGATGAACCTATGCATTTAGTCTTCTTCATCGTCTTTGCCTTCTCATCATCTGTATTTAATGCAATGTTGTCCTTTATATCTGTAATTTATGAATCAATATAATGTATGAGAAACATTTTTTGGATTTCCATACTTGTCTAGTTTTGAACTCTAAAAATACGAACAAAAGTTGTACGTTATCTCTCTTCTTAATTTCCTGTCTTGGATCCTCTTTTGTTGGCTTACATCCAGTTATCCCGTGACCTCATTTTCCACATCCAGAGCAAGTCATTTTTGGTCTGGCTAGAATTTCCTCAACTATGCTCTTTTGCCTTCCTATTTTATTCATTCTTCCTTTTGGTTTTGAGTATACCGGATCCTTTAGTGTGTTCCCGGAATTGCTACCCAAACTCAAAACTCCTGCAGTGTCAGATGCTACTTCTGACGAACAACTCTTTGGTTCCACACCTTCTGGCATGCAAGGTATGGCCAAAATTAATTTCTCCAAATTGGTTATCTGCTCACTCATAACTTTCCTCCTTGCAGGATATTTTGACGCTTCAGAAGCTAACTCAGTGAGCCTTCTTGAGAATGAGAAGAAATCCATCTGATCATCCAAATCTTCAAGGTTTGTGACTTGTTGACTTACTTGTTCTGATTTCTTTTCTTTAGGTCTCCATCTATCAATGAAATACTTTTCTGCTACCTCATCAATGTTCAATGCTTGGATCACTTTGAGTGCATGACAACATAGTATGTCGTCCTTCTCAAATTTTCCACATATGCATGTGAAAGTTTCAGAGCCTATGTCCACCATGACTATGGAAGTTCTGGGGTTATACTCAAATAGTGTTTGAGTTGGTGACTTGAACACCTCATACTGTTTGTTTCTTTCAACTTAAACCATGTGAAACTTAGTTGAATTCATTAACTCTTGCTGAATTTTGTAGAAAATGCCTCTGTTATACAATCTTGTTGCTTGCTTTTCCAATGCCCAGTCACTCCACATTGTTGGAGAAGTTCTTCTTTTTATAGGATCATTTTTTTTCTTTTTTCTTCAATGTTGTGTGATATTCTATCATACTCTGTCATGAAAGCAATCACACTGTGAGTTGAACCTACATTTGCTTTCAATATAGCATTTGTGCCTTCGCTTCTGGTTGTTGTCTGAATAAATGGATAAAAGTGATTCTTGAAGTAGACATGTACGAATCTCTTCATGTTTTCCACATAATTGCAAAGTACTTGATATGCTCAACATTGTGCTGAATCATTTCTGGCCATAGTTGCTCAAATTCTTGCACTGTTTGGGAGTTTAGGATTATGTCATGAAACTGAGCACTCAAGTGTTGGTTCTTTCCAAATGACCTTCTAGCTTTGTTCTGAGCTTTTGTGAGAATGTGGAGCAAACAGTTCCTATGCTTGCAATTTGGAAAGCATTTAGGTACTGCTTTTTTCATAGATGCGTCTTGGTCCGTTGTGACAGATTTAGGACCTTCCCCTCCCATGCATTTCAGAAATGTGTTGAAGAGCCATTCGAATGTTTCCTTCTTCTCATCTTGAATGAAACCACATGCAAAAAGGCAGTTGTCTCCATGCCCATTTACTCCCACAAATGGAGCAAATTTCAGATTGTATTTGTTGGTCTTGTAGGTTGTGTCGAAACTGAGAAGATCGCCATACTGTTGATAGTTCCTTCTTCCAGTGCCATCTGCCCAAAATATATGCATCACATTCTTCTTTCGATCCGTTTTGAATGAGTAGAAAAACAGTGGATCTTCTGACTTTTTCTGTTCCAAAATGATACCACTTGCATCATATCATTCAAACCATTTTCTCTTCTCATTTTTGTGCCAATGTTGCTAATATGTTTTGGTGTGTAAGGCAATGAAGATAGACCACTTCCTCGGAAGAATGACATGATTGCCATTATCTTTCTAGTTGGTATATTTACTTTTTTGCAAGTCCTGATCAAGTCTTTCTCTTGCTCAGTGATATACCTGTGTGATTTCAGGAACCTGAATTCCCCTGGTGGATGGAGTTCATGATTATGTTGAATGATCAGCCTTGTGACCACCCATTGTTCGACCTTAAATTTCTAGGTAACGACCATTTGAGCTTGACACCCCGTTTTGATTGTGTAATTCCTTATTCTGTCTGTTGTATTCTCAAGCACGGTAGGTGCATTCTTATCACCTTTGTACTTTCTCCTTTTTGCTCCTGCTGCTGTCGGTTTTGTCCTGTTTCTAGGTTTACCAGAACCTCGTCGTAGCTGCATATTTATTGTAGAATCGGTGTGCATCAGCATCACTTTCAAATGACATGTTTAGCACTGGCATGAGATTCTTCTCATCTTGTTAGCTCAGTTTCAATGCCTTATCTATGACCTCATTCTCAAGAAAAAATTCAATATCTTCTTGAGATAACTTTTTCTTATCTTTGTTTGATTTATTCTTGGCATCATCCTGTTGGTGTCCAATGCCATGATTTCCTGATACATGCATGCTCTCATCTTGTTGGTCTGACTCTGGCAACTCATCAATGCTATCAAGATCAGGGTTGTTTATGTATGCTTCTTCATATTGTTGTTGCTCTGTTTCAAACTCTGATTCGTCACTCCCACTTGTGCCATCTGTATCAGTTGTTTCCGCATAATCAGGACCTTGCAATGCTTGCTCATTGATATTTTCTATATGTTCTTCTTGATTAATCAACATTTCTTGCACAACATCTGAAACAGAGTTGTGCCAACTCTGCTTTACTTGCCGCAACTCTGAATACTCATGATCTGCAGACAACTGCTCACAACTCACTGTATTTTGCTCGAGGTAATCCTCCTATGGATGAGTTTCATTCTCATTATTACTGCAGTCGAGGTAATCTTCACTATTGCATTCAGAATTATCCTCATTAGCTGCATCTTCATCTGCTTCTTCATTATGATGGTTGCTTGATATTGGATCTGCTGTTTCGTGGTGATCCTGCGATATAAGATTTGTCATGTACAGATTTTGTAATATTTCAACTCCATGGAAAATGTTCAATTTAATATTCCATTTTTAAGGAGACATACCTGAGCATCCATGCCTGTTGTCAAGAGCGAAGTGAAACTTGTTATAGGGATTGTCATGTTGTCACTTTGAAGATGACTCATGAGAGTCATCGGTTTCATGAGTTGTGTGTACGACTGCGCGACACCATCTGGTGCTAGCAATCCATTAATTATTTGGCAACTTTGCTTTCCAATCTAAACTTCAGTTAGTTCCTGCAATTCATATTTTCATCAGAGACCTTGCGAAAGTGTGTTTAATTTTATTTTGTTGTTCTTGAGGTCTATGCATTACTGTTGGTTATTTCTTTTGTGCAGTGTACAGTTGGTCTTCATGTACTCCATAGGTGTGCGCAACTACTGGGTTCTACAAAAGGAAAAAAGCAACAAGTTAGTCCTTCTTTTTCTTTTTTTTTCATGCTCAGAAATAAGAAAATAACCTCCCGAGTTACATCAATTGAATTTCCATCTGATTGTAGATGTTGACCATGTTGATTTGAATTTTTCAGCGCCTGAAAAAAATTTATAGGAGCAAATTTTTGTATTCATAATCACTTAAAAAATGTATGTAAACAAACATTTTTGCTTGAGAAATTGTTGCTAACCGTGTTGTCTTCTTGTCTTTCTGCACTGTAATAATATCCTTGGTGATAAATATCTTGTCCCAGTACGTTTACCTGAAAGTGGAAAGTCAGTTTGCACTTTTGCACAATGAACTTATTTCTGGTAGTTGCACCTTAAAATTAACAACATCAAGCGTAGTTTTCACAATCTAGTTCATGCAAAATGAAAATGCATTCATGCTGGATGAATGCAAACTTTCATGGTTTTATTTCTGGTTGGTCTTTTGTTTTAACTGTAGATTATGAACTAAATTACTATGAATCTTCTACTAGCATTTTTTGATATAGAATCTCTGATTTGTGAGTGTGTTCTGAAGTAACTTCAGATAAATAACTACAATAAATAAGTTTAGAAATGCAATTCAAATGTAGATAAATGATTACATGAATACATATTTTTTGTTTAAACTTTTTGTGTATACATATTGTATCTGGGGATGTTCTGGATTAATTGAACAAAAATAACTTGTTCAGATATCTGTGTAGGATGTTGTGGTATAATAGAAACTGCATATCTAAATGTTCCTTTGCTACTCAGGAAGTGTAATATATTTGTTGCAAGAATTAGAAACAAATTGAACCAACTATATCCATGCAGCAGCACTTTTCAGGAAAAGCAACTTTAGTTCTCTGAATGTGCAACTTTTCTGCTCATATGTTTCAAATCACGACAACACACCAGCTCATTCACTATTTTTTCTGTGTTTGTTTCCTGATCTAGTAAAAGGGTATATGATGCCCAATTTATCTTCATGAAGCTGATATGATGCCTGAGCAAAGAAGTGGTGGGGGATTATTAGTATTACCTTTGCAATACGTGTAGCAGATTTATCTCCAAGTTTGTCTCTGCTCGGTTTTGCTTTTTTCCTTGACAAATCTGAGATCTCAGAATGATATGAGAACTCATCCATTTTTTCTGGTTCTTCAGCTTGGGATCTCTAGGCGACTGGAGGAAAAGGGTTTTGGCAGGAAGAAATGAAAGCAGAAGATCTACACAGAAGTCAGAACAAATCAGATCATCTCAGGATTGTTTCACCATCCATGGCGGCGGCTCAGTCCGCTGGTTTCGGGAAGAAAGGGGGGAGAAGACCTAGTAGTGATGTGTGCGTTAGGTGGATCTTGTTAAGTGGGTTAGTTTCTTAGCGGGTTCAGACCCGTTTTAGATGTGGGATGTGGCCAGAACAGAGGCGGCGGATGAAAAAAATTTAAGGTGTGGCGAAGTCTTAAACAGAGATTTTGTTTGATGCAAACCAAAAGAGTCAATACACACTAACAGTGCATACTACAAACCAATAACTAAATACAATGAAAATGGAGACTTGTTTCAATAGAAAACCAACCTAAAACATACCGATAATGAAGCTTTCAATGGCCACTAGAAGACCCAGGCAATGGCGGTGCTCTACCCTCTTGTTTGATAATCTTTCTTAATTTTACCAAGATCAATACTTTTGAAGATCCCTCGCTCAATGTAACACACCATAAGTCATTAAGCCCTTCGGTGGGCAAGCCCCTTCTCTTTCCTCTCCATCTTCTGCCAATCTGCCTGATGAGTCTGTTGACGAACACAACGCAACACTGGCCATGAAGGATGCGAAGCTCGCTGCCCGGCTGCCCCTGCGCCATCCCTCGCTGTTGTCGCCCGCTAGACCCCACCCTCAGCCACCGCTCGTTGGGCAGTGCGCCCTGCGTGGCAGCGCCCGGCCGTCCGCTTGCTCGACGCCCCCGGCCTTCGTGGACCGTCGCATCGTCTGCTGGTCCACATCCTCCTGGTCAGCCGCCGCCGCCGTGCTAGGTTTGGGAGTGGCCGAGTGGGGCATGTGCGTCCTGTGCATGCAAGTTTTTTTAGGTACCCGTGCATGCGAGGTGCGATGCGTCGTTCGTTGTGTTGGGCGCTGGCTCGGCCGCTTGTGGCCCAACTGCCTCAATGACCCAGGGCATGTACAATGGTCGATAAGGTAGTTTTATCTGAAGTCTTACATGTAATTTAGAGATGACAAAACATTTTGTATACAGTGGGTCATCTCTTAGCCTTATCTTCAATAACTAGTCATTCCTAAAAACGTGGTGAGACATAATGTGCTAAAATCATCTCTTGTCTTCTCTTAAATAAGAAAAGACAAGCCTTTTCTTATGAGTTCTCTCTCCTCCACCTCATCATTTATCATACGTGACACTGCTAAGATAGCACCATTGTACATGCCCTTAACCAATCCCGAACGGGCCTTTTCTCAGTATCTTTAGCAATTTTTCTAGCGACTATAATTAGCGTAGCCAGCGAATTAGCTTAGCCAGCGTCCAGCGAGGCGAGATGCATAATATAAAAGAAGTTTTGCACCCAATTAAGGTATGACAGACGCCATACCTTGCCCACCGGGGCCTCCGCCACTCGGCCAGAAGACAAAAGTTGTGTCCAGAAGACAAAACATACAGAAACAAACACTTTTTGGGACTAGCCACAATAGGTAGTAACGTAGACTAGTAACATGGGCATGTTACTAGTCTATATTACTACCTCTACAGTGGGGATTAACATATATGTGGTAGCATGCAACACTTCATTTATTAGGCTATAGACACATATTACCTTGATATGTGTGATGTTACAGTAACTAGCTATGTTACCACATGCCTCTCTTTCTTCATTAATTATATGTCACATCATCCATTTCATTTAGATAAGTGTGATGTTACAACCTATGTTACTCTCATCATGGGTAGTCTGGGCTTTTCGACTGAGCCCCAAGTTTGGGTCATACGGTCAGTCAAATCTTTCTTCTGATATGGTATTTTATTGTGGTTTTTTTCATTCGACTGACCCATTTCTGGGTCATTTCTGGGTCAGTCCATTGACAGGTAGCCGCTCCCATAAAAAAAAAGCAGCGGCGACGTGCTGGTGCATCGCCACAGCGTCATGCACCGCACGTGCAAATGCTGTGTCGTGTCATCGTGTGCCTTGGAGAACACACCGTCGCAGCGTCTCGCACACGCAGGGAGGGTTGAAGATAGAGGCTCAAACACAGGGTCAAAAATCCAGGGCGGCAAGCTTGACTTTTGAGACCACGGACGGAGCATCGGGGCCAACGAGAAATGCAGCGATTAGTCCAACTCCACCGCGCGACCCTATCCTGTCCGCCCCCGTCCGTTTGGGGTAAAAGGAACAAACGAGACGGCCCAGCGCGCGGGCGCAAACGGACTTTTGTCCGCTTTGTGTCCGCTTTCGACCCACCCCCGGCCCAAAGTTGCGCCGGTTTTGGGGTGAAACGTACAGCGCGCGGACGGGCGGGACGTGCGCGCTTGTCCTCCCCTGGCCCGCCTGTCGGTGGGATAAACCAAAACCACCCCTCACGCCCATTTAGCGCCATTTCCCCCAAACCCTCCCACGTCCCTCCCGCCGCCCCCTCTCTCCCCCGTCCATGGCCGACGCCCCGCCGAGTTCCGGCGGCCTGGCCGTCGACCCGACCGCAAAGGTGAAGAAGGCGCCAAGGAAGCCGCGGTCGGAGTGCACGCCGGAGGAGATTGCCAAGTTGGATGCAGAATCAGCGAAGAGGAGGGAACGGAGAGCGGCCGCCAAGATCAATGTCGTCGCGGCCAAGTTCGCCGCCCAGCGCGAGGAGCTGGAGGTCGCGCGGCGCAAGGCCGCTGCCGACGAGAAGGAGGACCTCGTCAACAAAGCGCACGCCATCCTCACGCATGGCATGGGCCGTCCGGCGGGGTTCCATGCAGCGGCCGTCGGCCCGGCGAGCACAGGCTCGTCGGTCGCCCGGCCTACGCACTGCCAGTCGCCGACGTCGCGCGCCGCGCCCATGTCGCCCGACTTTCCTCCGCCCAGGCACGACGGCCAGACCCGTTTCTCGGCGTCGCCGGACGTGGGCTTGTTCGCGCCGTCCACACCACGCCCCGCGGCCGTCATCGACCTCAACGTCACGCCTGGGTCCAGCAGCGGTGGGCGGCCGTCCGTCGAGATGCAAAGAAAGCAGGCGCATGCACCGTTCACGGGCACCATGCCGGCCCCCCGCGTGTTGTTTGACGGAATGCCAACCTCAACGCCGACGGTGGACGACCCCTTCTACAACCAGTACATGGAGGACGTGATCTTCCAGGGTGGGCGTGGCCGTGACTACGACCCCGAGGAGACCCAAAGTCAGGATGGCCGCGCCGAGTACGTGCCCGATGAGGAGGCCGACGACCGTGTTGACTACGACCATGGTGACTCGTGGCATGAAGACGACGACATCTATGTCGAAGGTGAAGATGAAGATGAAGCCAATGATGTTGATATTAGTGGCGCTCCATTGTTCATAGACGAGCTCACCCAAAGAGCGGAAGCACAAAAGAAGCGGAAGAGCATTCGCACCGGTTCATATACACAAGATGAGGACAAGTTGATTTGCCAATGTTGGATGGAGATTAGCCAAGATCCAAGGACCGGCGCGCAACAAAAGAGCATTGTTTTTTGGACGAGAGTCCACAAAACATTCCATGAAAGGAAGATGTTTGAGCCCTTCCAAATTACAAGCAACCGTGGCATCTGTTCGATTCAAAAAAGATGATTGTTCATCCAACAAGAGTGCAACAAGTATTGTGCCGCATTTGAGAGCGTTGACGCACGGCCCGTTAGTGGTCTCGGCGTTGGGGACATGATATGCTCTTCTCTTTCTAGCCCTTTCCTTGCTACGGCCATGATACTTCGGCCGTGTATATGTTTGCATGTTCACTTGTTGTTGATCATGTGGTGTAGGCGTTTCAATCTTTGGAGGCATTCAAGGCCCGGCATAATGACAAGCCATTCACTCTTACGCATTGTTGGACGCTCATCAACAATTGCCCTAAGTTCAAGGATCAATACCGTGAACTTCAAAGGAAGAGAGGCAAGAAAACGGCCAAGTTCGCCGGAGGTGGGGATAGCGAGGCGTTGAAGAGGCCGAGGGGCAAGACCAAATCCAAGGTGAACGACATACGTGACGCCTCATCCATGGCCTTGCATGAGACTTTGCATGGCATGATGTCACATAAGGATGTGAGGGACGAGAAGAAGCGGCAAAGCAAGGACGAGCAAATGAAGCAATACCTAGACCTCCAAAGACAGGAGCTTGAGGAGGATAGACATGGAGGAGGCGGCCCGGCAAAGGCAGCTCGACATGGAAGAGGCCGCCCGGCAAAGGCAGCTCGACATCGAGGCCGATAACGTCAAGGCCAGGCAGAGGCAGCTCGACATCGAGGCCACCAATGCCGCCATCAAAGCGAAGGAGGTGGCCCTTGCGATCATGAGCGTGGACTTGTCGAAGATGAGCGACAAGACGAGGGTCTGGTTCGAGGCCAGGCAGAAGGAGATGCTCGACGCCGAAGGCCTGAACTAGGTCGTCCGATCGGCGTGGCCGTTCTTTTTGGAGGGGTGCCGCCCGCCCGCTGGGCCGCTGGCAGTGTGCCGGCGAAAAAACATTCACTTTGGAGGCCGGCTGTGTTGTCGGCCGCTGGCTGTGTTGCCGGCGAGGACAACTATTCATTTTGGAGGCTGGCTGTGTTGCTGGCGATGGTCGTGTAGGCCGCTGGCTTTGTTGCCGGCGTGATGAACTGGGGTCGTGAACTGGGGCTTGGCATTTGAAACGTTCCTTTTTTTAAAATAGACGCGGACAGGATGGGGCAAAATGATGCGTCCACGCGCTGGGCGCACGGCCACCGCATCCCAGGACAGGCCCGGACACGACCCCAAATCCCTACTTAAAGGGACAAAACTCGGATAAAACGGACGTCCGTTTGGGGTCGCGCGGTGAAGTTGGCCTTAGACTAGCCACAGTGGGAGTAACTTCAGCAGTAACTTCAAGTCTAACTCAGCAAATTTGTCTATGTGGCATTGAGTTAATGAAGAGAGAGGTAGTTCTAGTAACTTAGCTAGTTACTGTAACATCACACATATCAAGGCAAGATGAGTCTATAGCATAATAAATAAAGTATTGCATGTTACTACATATATGTTATTTCTCATTATAAAGATAGTAACATAGAGTAGTAACATGTCAATGTTAGTACCCATTGTGGCTAGCCTTAGTACGCCTGGGAACGCACGCGGCTCCCTCCCTGCCCCTCCTGCAAGTCAAATCATCCGTCAAGTAACTCTCTGGCAATCCGCAGAGCAGTGGTCTGTCTGTCGCCGACGCGGTGGCCGCCAGCGCCAGTGGTCACATGCAGTGCAGTCGCTAGTCGGTGTGTGGTAGTACGTTGCCGTGTCGTTCCCTCCGCGATCGTGTACTGACTCGTGGTCGATCGGTCGATGGGTTGTGCGGACGAGGGGTCTTCATGGAACTCGCGCAAGTGCTTCTCCTTTATGTTGCTATATACAGCCAAATATTTACTCCCTTCGTCTCATAATGTAAGTCGTTTTTATATTATGGGAGGGAGGGAGTAATTTATAACAGTCGCCGCTGTTTGTTTGCAAGCTCTGCAAGCTGCAATGCATATGCAGGAGGAGGAGGAGGATGGTTGTTATGGCAAAGTCAACCCTGCGCTTCTGCAAATGTTTATTGAGACAGAGAGACCGGCTGACCGTGGCTCGGAACTCGGCGTGTGTGAGGTCGTTTTCCTTGGTAGCAAAGCAGCATGGGTGTTTCACACGAAAGCCCTTGTCGTTTCTGAATTCTGAAATGAAATGCTTTTGTTTCCTGCGAATGTGAGCATGAGTCATCAGTGAGAGCAACACACTGCCTCCTATGATTTTTATTTTTATTTTGCGAGAAACTGCCTCCTATGATTTGCTAGGAAGACCAATTAAAGAAATCGAGCATACGTTCCCTAAACCTACAGACTGCATGCCGAAGGATCCGAGTGTTCATCGCTTGTTAAGTAATCAGACTGCGAATGAATTTTAGTGTAAAATCTACTGTAGTAGCGTGCTCGTCGCCTATAAGGCTAGAACCTGGCTAGCTAGATTCTGGGTGATGACAGCTTCACAAATGCTGTTTCAGGCAGGACAAAAAGGTCTGCTAGTCAAAGTCAATAAGTCCGCCATATTATCTCTTGAGTATTCGCCTAGATTCTGTGCTCAGCTCCACAAATATTAGGTCTGTTCTGTTTGAAGCTAGGTCGCACAGACTTGTCTGCCTACCAAGGCGTGGAAACGAGTTGGGAAAACAAGTTACACCAATCATACTCCATTGCAGACAAATATACTTTTTGACTTGTTAAAAAAAACTTTTTGAGCGACATTTTAAGGGATTTTTGTGTAAATGTAAAAATAACCGTTTGAAGGGGTTCTGTTGAGTACCGTGATTATTAGAAAAGCTAGGATAGCGTAGGGTATTATTATACCTTGTCTTATACTCTAAAATGATCATATACTCCTATATATATATGCCCATGAGGCTCAAGCAACACAATCAACTATTTCGTCAAACCTCTCTCCCCCTTCTAACATGGTATCAGCCTAATCGATCCTAAACCATAGCCGCCGCCGCCCCCGGGACGGTCGCCCTCCATGACCGCCGCCGGGGGCCGCGCCGCCCGTACCTAGGGTTCGTCCGCCGGTCGCGTTGATCGGCTGCCCCAGAGAGTCTTTTTCCCGATCCGTTGATTGGGGTTTTTCTCTCTCGCAGATCGATTGATCGGTGTTATTTTTCTTCGGTTTTTCGATCTTAGATTGGTTTGCGTCGCCTGCCGCCGTTCGCCGTCTATAACGCGTGTTTGCTTCATTGATATCTTCACCGTCTTCAGGCTGGATTGTGCGTCGGGCTTCATGGCTGTCTCGCGAGCGCGCTGATCCGACGGCCGCATGACGCGAGTCCAGCGGCTGATGAAGTTATGTACCTAGGGTAGAGTCATGGACCTGTCCTAACTGCCCTACCCAAGGATATCCCTAGAAGGAATCACCTTTCAATCGACTTGGAGGCGTTCCACTCGACAGACTCGAAGACACTCGACCATAAAGCAGTCACCCGACCAAGATCCAACCACTCGACTGCCAGGAGACCTAAGGCCACTCCGCACGCTAACGGTCGGTCATTGAGTAGTATTTATGGTCATTATAGCAATTTATTAGAGGCGTTACCAGTAACGCTCAACCTTAATGTACCTTAAATCCTGCATAACTGAGGGCTGGAGGGGTCTGGCGAACTCTATATAAGCCACCCCCTCCTTAGTGTAAAGGGTTCGCACCCCTGTAACCCATACACACATAATCCAGTCGACCGCCTCCGGGCTCCGAGACGTAGGGCTATTACTTCTTCTGAGAAGGGCCTGAACTCGTAAACCTCGTGTGCTTACAACTACTCCATAGCTAAGATCTTGCCTCTCCATACCTACCCCCCTACATTACTGACAGAGTTAGAACCACGACAGTTGGCGCCCACCGTGGGGCGGGTGTCTTAGCGACTTGTTGGGGAAGTTGCGATTTATTCCGATCCGAATCATCATGGTTTCTGGCGGGGTTCTGGTGGAGGGCCGCGAGATCCGTCTCGGCGCGCTCATGTTCATCGCCGACGACTCCGCTTGGCTTCAGGAGGCTCCGCTCGACGTCGACGCGCTTCCTGTCCGCGGGGCAACACACTTTCGCGCGTGTGTCCGCGGCGTCCTCTTGCGGCAACCGTCGACCCATTATCGGTCGGCCCCTGCATTGTCCTCCCTCCCCGTTTCCCGTCGGCGCAAGCTCTCCGGTCGGTCGAGACTCCAGTGGTGGGTGAGACACGCGGTGGCACGCCAGTCGGCCACCCCCCAAGTCGTGGCGATCGAGCCTGACGAATCCCTCTACGGCCTGTTCGACCTGTCAACTGGCTCCGTAGAGACCGCATCCGAGTGCGACAGCAGTGATCCGGCGGCGGAGGTCCTGATGGTCGATGGGCCACGCAGTCCTCCTGGTTTTCCCCGCACCAACGGAGGCGCACGTGGAGGCGACCCGTCGCATCCCCATGAGGAATATCTCCCCGAGCCTCTCACGTCGTTGCAGAGAGAAGAACTTCGTCGCCGGAACAAGGATGCACTGCACACTCCTATTGTTGGAGAAACCCCCGAGGCTCGTGCCTTGGAGGACGCGCGCCTGGCCAACTTGGCTGAGCGCACTCGACTGGAGAACCTCCAGCGAGCACTCGACGAGCGTGCACGGCAACGGGTTCCAGAATCCAGTCGCCGTCAACTTTTTTCGCCCCCACGGGTATATCGAACTCCGATTCAGAATTTAGCAGCTGCAACCCGTATAGCAGAGTCGATTCAGCCTTCCTAATCAGAGGCTGGCAGAGGCTTGCTGCAGATCAGAGCGTTACTCCGGGCAGCAGGAGACCAGAATTCCGCAGTTTCTCAGTCGCGGAACAGAATTCACAGCAGATCCATTGCTGCAGACACAGTCCAGTCGGCCCACAGCCCAAGATCGCCTCCGAGGCGTGAGGGACGTGGCGACCCACGGGATCAGTACAGGAACCGTGAGCAGTATGGTCACCGATTCGATCGTGACGATCGACGTCGAGTGCCCACCCCTCCCCCGAGGAGCGTATCGTACGTACCTCGACAGCAGGATGATAGGCGCCCTCATAGCGTTGGGCGGAGGATTCCAGTCGACCCCAGGGAACCAGACTTTGATGCAAGATCCATTCTCGTTCAAGGTTTGGTCGACAGAAACAGAGCTCACCGAGAGGGTCACGACAGAGATGCACCTACCAGCAGCAGAGTGCATGTTTCAGGGCCAGAGTGCTTTAGTAGAGCCATCAGGGCCGCAGCGATTCCTCCCAACTTCAGGTTGGCGACTGGAGTCATTAAGTTCACTAGTGAGTCCAAGCCTGATACTTGGCTTGAAGACTACCGAGTGGCTGTCCAAATTGGCGGTGGCAATGATGAAGTGGCCATGAAGCACCTGCCTCTCATGTTGGGGGGCTCGGCTAGAGCATGGCTGAATCAGTTAGCACCTAGCAGCATTTACACTTGGGAAGATCTTGCCCGAGTGTTTGTCACGACATTTGAAGGAACTTGCAAGCGACCGACAGGGCTGACCGAACTGCGGTCTTGTGTGCAGAAGTCGAATGAAACTTTGAGGGATTACATCTAGAGGTGGATCACGTTGCACCACACTGTAGAGAATGTGCCTGACCACCAAGCAGTCTGTGCCTTCAAGGAAGGCGTCAAGAACAGAGAGCTGAATCTAAAATTCGGTCGAACCGGAGACGTGTCTCTGAATCGGATGATGGAGATTGCCACCAAGTACGCTAATGGTGAAGATGAGGATCGACTCCGGAGTGGCAAGCTCAAGTCAGTCGCCCAAGAAGCCGGAGGAGGAAATTCCAATCGGAAGCATAAGCGGAAAGCCGAGCCAGCTGCTCCTGGGGAAACCTTGGGTGTAACTCAAGGAAAGTTTAAGGGGAAACCCAAAGGGCCTTGGAATCCCAAGAAAGTTAAAGACCAAGACGGAAATGATGTGTTGGATTTGCCATGTCACATCCACACAAAGAAAGATGAAGAGGGTAAACTCATTTACCCGAAACATACCACTCGACAGTGCCGGCTCTTGATCCAGCAGTTCCAGGGCAAACAACCCAAAGATAAGGAAAAGGAGTCGGACAAAGTTGAGGACAAGGAAGACAGTGATGATGGATACCCCCAGGTCAATTCCACCCTGATGATCTTTGCTGATGTTGAAAGCAAAAGTCGACTGAAAGTTATCAACCGAGAGGTGAATATGGTTGCTCCGGCGACACCCAGTTATCTGAAGTGGTCTCAGACTGCCATCACATTCGACCAGTCCGATCACCCAATGCACATTGCCACCCCTAGGAGGCAAGCTTTGGTGGTCGACCCAGTTGTCGAAGGCACTCGACTGAACAAAGTATTGATGGATGGTGGCAGTGGTTTGAACATACTATATGCAGAGACGTTAAAGGGGATGGGCATTCCGATGTCCATGCTCAGTACCAGCAACATGAGTTTCCATGGAGTCATTCCTGGGAAAAAGGCTGAGTCACTCGGCCAAATTGCTCTCGATGTGGTTTTCGGTGATTCCAAGAATTACCGCAAAGAAAAGTTGACGTTCGAGGTTGTGGACTTTCAGAGTGCTTATCACGCCATTTTGGGCAGGCCAGCTTATGCACGCTTCATGGCTCGACCATGTTATGTGTATCTCAAACTGAAGATGCCTGGTCCTAAAGGAGTGATCACTGTTAAAGGCAATCGGAAGAAAGCAGAAGAATGTTTTTAGAAAGGCTCCAAGATCGCTGATGCCCAGATGGCAGTGGTAGAACTGCAGGAGTACCAGAAGACGGCTGAACCGAGTGATTTGTTGCGAGCCAAGAAGCCTGCTACGGAATCAGCTTTCCAGTCGTCTGGCGAAACGAAGCTGATTCACATTCACCCGGCCGATTCCAATGCTGCTCCGACTCATATCTCAACAACACTCGACTCCAAATAGGAAGAAGTGCTCATCCAATTCCTCCGTGAGAACTGGGACATCTTCGCATGGAAGCCTTCTGACATGCCGGGTGTTCCCAGTGGGCTGGCTGAGCACCGCCTACGAGTCAACCCGAAAATGAAACCTGTGAAAGAACATCTCCGACGGTCCGCCGTCCAGAAGAGAAAGGCTATTGGTGAAGAGGTGGCTCGGCTCTTAGTAGCGGAGTTCATCCGAGAAATTTACCACTCCGAGTGGCTCGCCAACGTTGTTATGGTCCCCAAGAAGGACAAGTCACTTCGCATGTACATTGACTTTAAACATATCAATCAGGCCTGCCCGAAAGATCATTTTCCTCTCCCCCGCATCGATCAGATAGTCGACTCGACTGCGGGATGTGAGCAACTGTCTTTTTTAGACGCCTATTCCGGGTACCATCAGATCCGTCTGTATGGACCCGACGAGATCAAAACAGCTTTCATCACCCCATTCGGGTGCTTCTGTTATGTTACCATGCCATTCGGCATCAAGAATGCCGGAGCCATGTTCATGAGGATGATTCAGAAGTGTTTGCTCACTCAAATCAGTCGGAATGTGGAAGCATACATGGATGATATTGTGGTCAAGTCACGGAAGGGTTCCGACCTGCTGACTGACCTTGCTGAAACCTTTGCCAACCTCAGAAGGTATGACATCAAGCTCAATCCATCCAAGTGCACATTCGGAGTCCCTGGCGGAAAGTTACTCGGTTTTCTCGTTTCCGAACGAGGAATCGACGCCAATCCAGAAAAAGTTGGTACTATACTCCGGATGAAACGTCCTGTGCGTGTGCACGACGTCCAGAAGCTTGCTGGTTGCTTGGCCGCTTTAAGTCGATTCATCTCTCGTCTTGGTGAAAAGGCATTGCCCCTTTACCGACTGATGAAGAAGTCAGACAAGTTCGAGTGGACTCTGGAAGGCTTATGCAGCGTTTGCAGAGCTCAAAGCTCTGCTCTCCACCCTGCCGGTGCTTGCTGCCCCAATCAGCAAAGAGCCTTTGCTGCTTTACATTGCAGCCACGGGACAAGTCGTCAGTACAGTACTTACGGTCGAGCGGGAAGAAGAAGGAAAAGCCTTTAAAGTTCAGCACCCAATATATTATGTTTCTGAAGTTTTGACTCCATCAAAGCAAAGATATCCTCATTACCAGAAGCTTGTATATGGGATTTATATGACCACGAAGAAGGTTGCACATTATTTCTCTGACCATTCCATTACAGTCGTCAGCGACGCTCCATTGTCAGAGATTTTGCACAACAGAGATGCAGCGGTTCGAGTGGCAAAATGGGCGATTGAACTTCTTCCCCTAGATGTCAAGTTTGAGGCAAAGAAGGCTATCAAGTCCCAAGCAATAGCAGATTTCGTCGCCGAGTGGATTGAACAGCAATTACCGACTCAAGTTCACTCGGAGCACTGGACCATGTTCTTCGATGGGTCTAAGATGCTGAATGGTTCCGGTGTTGGGGTTGTATTGGTTTCCCCCCAAGGAGATAAGCTCAGATATGTTCTCCAGATTCATTTTGATTCCTCCAATAACGAAGCAGAATATGACGCAATTTTGTATGGGTTGCGCATGGCCATTTCACTCGGCGTTCGTCGCCTCATGGTCTATGGCGATTCAGATTTGGTGGTTAATCAGGTGATGAAGGAGTGGGACGTCAGAAGTCCAGCCATGACTGGTTATTGCAATGCTGTGAGAAAGTTAGAGAATAAATTCGAGGGGTTAGAGCTTCATCACATACCCCGACTGAAAAATCAAGCAGCCGATGATTTGGCGAAAATAGGTTCCAAAAGAGAAGACATTCCCAGCAACGTATTCTTGGAACACATCCACACGCCATCAGTTCAAGAGGATCTTTTCACTGAAGAAGCCCCGCAGCCAAAAAGTGCCACGGATCCGACTGAAGTTGAAGTTCCAGCAGTGGTCGACCTGATCATGGAAGTCTTAGTCATCACACCCGACTGGACGGTGCCATACATCGCGTACATCTTAAGGAAAGAACTCCCAGAGGACGAAGAAGAGGCTCGACAGATCGTCCGTCGATCCAAGGCCTTTACAGTCATAAAGGGACAGTTGTATAGAGAAAGCGCGACTGGAGTCAGCCAGAAGTGTATAACACCAGAAGAAGGTCAAATAATCCTTGATGATATCCACTCGGGGAGCTGCGGTCATCATGCGTCCTCCCGGACCATTGTGGCTAAAGCATACCGAGCGGTATTTTACTAGACAAGAGCAAATGAGATGGCGAAAGAGATAGTCGACAAATTCGAAGGATGTCAGTTCTACTCCAACATGTCCCACAAACCCGCGTCAGCCCTAAACACCATTCCACTCGGCCCTTCACTGTTTGGGGATTGGATATGGTTGGACCACTGAGAACAGGTAGGAGCGAATTCACTCATGTGCTAGTGGTAGTCGACAAGTTTACCAAATGGATTGAAGCTAAGCCTATCAAGAATCTCGATGCCTGCACTACTATCAGTTTCATCAGAGAATTGATATTTAGCTATGGAGTTCCGCATAGCATCATTACTGACAATGGGTCAAACTTCGATTCAGACAAGTTCAGAGCTTTTTGCGCCTCTCAAGGCACACGAATCGACTATGCTTCAGTCGCTCACCCCCAGTCGAATGGACAAGCAGAAAGGGCAAATGGTCTGATTCTCAAAGGACTTAAACCCCGACTGATGCGCAATCTCAAGCACGCAGCAGACGCATGGGTCAACGAGCTTCCATCAGTTCTTTGGGGATTAAGGACTACCCCGAATCGGTCGACTGGAAGAACCCCATTCTTTTTGGTCTAGGGAGCTGAAGCAGTTTTGCCGAGTGACCTGCTTCACAATGCACCTCGAGTCGAGCTTTACTCTGAAGATGAAGCAGAACAAGCCCGGCAGGACGCAGTCGACCTCCTGGAAGAAGAAAGAGAAATGGCCATGATCCGATCGACCATCTACCAGCAAGACTTGCGTCGATTCCATGCCAGAAGTGTGAAGAGTCGATCCTTCCAAGAAGGAGACTTGGTCCTCCGAGTGGATCAACAGAAACAACACAAGCTCGCTCCTACTTGGGAAGGTCCCTTCATCGTCACCAGAGTCCTCCAAAATGGAGTGTACCACCTTTACAATGTCGATCGCCAGATTGACGAGCCACGAGCTTGGAATGCGGAACTGCTCCGCCCCTTTTACACTTGAATTCTCACTCGGATGAGATGTAATAAGAAAAACTTCTGTAGTTTATTTATCAAAGACAAGAGTGTTATAATTTTTCCAGTAATTGTTGTTTCTTCTGTTTGCGTGAGAAATCCCCCAGTAGGTGGCTTAGCTGCGAATCCGGTTCGCCTAAGTTTGTAAAAAAAAATCCTACCGAGTGATGAGCCAGCCTCTCACTCGGGGGCTTAGCTGCGAACCCGTTTCGCCTAAGTATGAAAAATCTTACCGAATGGTGAGCCAGACTCTCACCCGGGGGCTTAGCTGCGAACTCGTTTCGCCTAAGTATGAAAAATCCTACCGAGTGGTGACCCAGCCTCTCACTCGGGGGCTTAGCTGCAGTCCAGTACTCGCCTAAGTATGTAAAAATCCTACCGAGTGGTGAGCCAGCCTCTCACTCGGGGGCTTAGCTGCAGTCCAGTACTCGCCTAAGTATGTAAAAATCCTACCGAGTGGAGAGAAAACCTCCCACTCGGGGGCTTAGCTGCAGTCCAGTACTCGCCTAAGTATGTAAAAATCCTACCGAGTGGAGAGCAAACCTCCCACTCGGGGGCTTAGCTGCAGTCCAGTACTCGCCTAAGTATGTAAAAATCCTACCGAGTGGAGAGCAAACCTCCCACTCGGGGGCTTAGCTGCAGTCCAGTACTCGCCTAAGTATGTAAAAATGTACCAAGTGGTGAGCCAGCCTCTTACTCGGGGGCTTAGCTGCAGCCCAGTGCTCGCCTAAGTATGTAAAAATCCTACCGAGTGGAGAGCAAACCTACCACTTGGGGGCTTAGCTGCAGTCCAGTACTCGCCTAAGTATGTAAAAATCCTACCGAGTGGAGAACAAACCTCCCACTTGGGGGCTTAGCTGCAGTCCAGTACTCGCCTAAGTATGTAAAAATCCTACCGAGTGGAGAGCAAACTTCCCACTCGGGGGCTTAGCTGCAGTCCAGTACTCGCCTAAGTATGTAAAAATCCTACCGAGTGGAGAGCAAACCTCCCACTCGGGGGCTTAGCTGCAGTCCAGTACTCGCCTAAGTATGTAAAAATCCTACCGAGTGGAGAACAAACCTCCCACTCGGGGGCTTAGCTGCAGTCCAGTACTCGCCTAAGTATGTAAAAATCCTACCGAGTGGAGAGCAAACCTCCCACTCGGGGGCTTAGCTGCAGTCCAGTACTCGCCTAAGTATGTAAAAATCCTACCGAGTGGAGAGCAAACCTCCCACTCGGGGGCTTAGTTGCAGTCCAGTACTCGCCTAAGTATGTAAAAATCCTACCGAGTGGAGAGCAAACCTCCCACTCGGGGGCTAGCTGCAGTCCAGTACTCGCCTAAGTATGTAAAAATCCTACCGAGTGGAGAACAAACCTCCCACTCAGGGGCTTAGCTGCAGTCCAGTACTCGCCTAAGTTTAAAAAAATTCTACCGAGTGGAGAGCAAACCTCCCACTCGGGGGCTTAGCTGCAGTCCAGTACTCGCCTAAGTTTGAAAAATCCTACCGAGTGGAGAGCAAACCTCCCACTCGGAGGCTTAGCTGCAGTCCAGTACTCGCCTAAGTATGTAAAAATCCTACAGGGTGGAGAGCAAACCTCCCACTCGGAGGCTTAGCTGCAGTCCAGTACTCGCCTAAGTTTGAACCCCATCCCGATCCCAGGGACGACGAGGTGCAGGTCGACTGCTATCTTCTTCTTCGGAGCTACGCCACAAATAAAAAAGTTGCATCGAGTGAAGAACAAGTTCCGCTCAGCGGAGAATTCATGAAAAACAGAGTTTGTTCGAAGGCAAAGGCAAGCATATTCAACGATAAACCAAGTTTGGACAAACCCTAAAGGTCCTGGACCGCAGATCAAAGTACTCAAGCATTCAACCCGAAACAGTTTAATGGTTACAAAATCACTCGGCATTCCGAGGAAAATTTAAGGTGCGGCATAAAAGTTTGATTCACTCCGCAGGAGGAGGACTGGCAGGCTCGACGAATTCGTCCAGGTCGATGCCGTCGGCGATCCGAGTGGCTGCAGCAATGAAAGTCTCCATGAAAGATCGGAAGTCATGCCTCTGGGTGTTGGCGACCTTGATTGCTGCCAGCTTATCTTATCACGCCTCCTTGCAGTGGACACGGACCAAAGACAGAGCCACATCAGCGCCACACAGGGCAGAAGATTTCTTCCACTCTTGCACTCGACCAGGGATCTCGTTAAGTCGAGTCATCAGAGACTCGAGATCATTCTGGAACGTGGCCCTTGGCCAAAGTGCCGTGTCAATTCGTGACGTGGCGACCTTCAATCGAGCTAAGTAGTCCACAACACCGTCGATGCGGGATTCCAGTTGGAGCAGGTTCATGGCAGTTTCATCTTTCACGGGAGAATTGATGGGGTCCAAACCTGGCTCAATCCGCCCAGCCTCCTCCTCGAAGTTCCGGTAAAACTCTGCATTCACAACTCGAGGGTAAGTCAATTTTCGTATGCTGAGTCGACAAAGAAAAATCAGTCGGAACAAAATGTATACCTTCAAGCTTGATGAACAACTTCTTGGCGAGGCTCCTCAGATAGCTCTCTAGATCGTCCCTCCTGCGAGCGATGCCTTCCATCTTGTCGTTCAGGTTGACCTTGTCCTTCTTCAAGCGCGTGACCTCCTTGTTGGCTTCGGCCAGGGCAGATTTGATTTTGGCATTCTCTTCTTCCAATTGGCCGACTGAAGCCAACTTCTGTTCAGCCAGGGCAGTTCCGTCGTCGGCTTTCTTCTGAGCAGCAGCCAAATCTTGATCCCTCTTCGCCAGAGCTTCGTTCAGTTTTTCTGCAAAGAATGGTGCTTGATTCAGAAAGAGTAGAAGGGTATCCAAACTTAAGACAAACCAGTCGACAAGCTCGTCTTACCATCGGCGTCGTCCTTGGCCTTTTGCAGCGCTGTCTTGGCCAATTCCAAGTCAAGGTTTAGCTGGATCTGCTGTTTCTCCAAGTCAGCAAAACGAGCCCCAAGATCACAAGATTTCTGCAATCAGGGAGGAGAAGTTATTGTACAGCGAAAAACGACAAAGACAGTTAATATTAAGACTACGGTCGACTGCCCGCAGTCCACCATAGTCTCGGGGACTACACCCAGTGGGTGCACTCAGCATGCCCCCACCGGTTTAGTGAACACTCGACGAGAACCTTTCGGCACGAGTGTAATAAAAAGAGAGAGAGAGAGAGAGAAGAAGAAAGTCGACTGCCCGCAGTCGACCAAGATCTCATTCGACATGGCCTGACCAGACCGAGCGAAGAAGTCCAAGCAAAGCAACACAATATAAAGACTACAGTCGACTGCCAGCAGTCCACCGTAGTCTCGGGGACTACACCCAGTGGGTGCACTCAGCGTGCCCCCACTAGTCCAAAAAATTCAATTGACACACCCAGTGGGTGTACATATACAAAGATCTTCGGAAAAGAGAGTCTTCAGATAGCATATCCTAACAGAACAAGCGGCGACCGACTAACCTGAACATTACTTTGGAGAGCCGAGCTGGCGTCATAGGCGGCTTGACTGGCATCCCGCACCGTCTTCATCTTCTCCATCATAATGCCCGCCTGGCGTATGGCTTCCTTGGCGGCATTTACTTCGTCCTCTAGGACATGATGTGTGGCAAAAACTGAAGGTGGGTCGGCAGGAGCTTGAGCAGTCGACGAAGAAGGCAGGGCACTAGACAATGGCACGGCGAAGGTAACAAAACCCCGGTTGGCATCACCAGCGTCCTGAACGACTGGTTCCACTATCGGCGTCGACTGTGACACCCTGCTGGCAGGAGCTTTCCTATTTTTCCTCGTCAAAGGCCTCTCAGGCTCTTCGTTGTCATCGTCGAGGAGGTTAATAATGTTAGGAGATGTTCAAAGATCAATCACCAAAATTACATCACCCAATGGTACGCATTGTAGTTGAGTCGACCAAATAAAGACAGAATGGCAGAAATTATACCCAGATTGGAAGTGACTGCATCCTCCATTGCCTCATGCTCATCCCTGTAAGCTGAGGTCCCGGAAGTAGCAGCGCTGCCAGTTCCAAAGTTTGTCTGGTTAAATCAAGGGAGAATAAACAGCACGGGACGCCGAGTGAATAACAAAAGGAACACTCACGCAGAAGCGACGGGGATGTCGATCTTAATCTTCGGCAGCGCCTTCCGAGACTTCTGCTCTACGACTTTGGGATGCGTTGACGCTTTTTCAGTTGGGATTGGTGAAGATGTCCGAGGACGCTTTGAAGACTGACCAGTCGGGGCAATCGCCTTTTCACAGGCGCTCGACCGTTCTTGGTCAAGCTTGGATCGCCTCTCCCTGCGAGGAGGCGACTCGACTTCTTCTTCGTCACTTGAGTCGTCGCTTTCTTCGTCTCCTTCTCTGTCAGAATGATATTCGCCACTGTCACCGCCGCTCGCCTCTCCTTCCGGGTCTTGCTCTTGCTCTCCGTTGGGCATTGAATACATTTTGATAAGGGCCTGAAAGAAAGCAGGAAGAATAAAGTCAGTCGACGCAGTATAGACAGGTGTGCGAGTGAATTCGGATTATAATCAAAAGCTCAGAATCGGACCTTCTCTGGTTCATGGGACTGGTCGAATGGAGGAACTCTCCTGGCTCCCCTGGGGTTGTCCTTGTTTCCGATGATGCCCGACAGCCACCCCTCCAGTGTGTCGTCATCGACCTCCTCCAGGTGGATCCGAGTGGTGTCATCAAGACCCGAATACATCCACATCGGATGGTCTCGGGCTTGAAGGGGCTGGATGCGCCGCTGAAGGAAAACCTCCAAGAGATCCATACCAGTGACCCCGTCACGGATAAGCTAGACCACTCGTTCGACCAGCACCTTGACTTGCGCCTTTTCCTCCGGGATCACCTTCAAGGAGGAGGGTTTCCTCACTCGGTCCATGGTAAAAGGAGGGAGTCCAGTCGACTGCCCTGGCGTCGGCTGGTCCTTGCAGTAAAACCACGTCGACTGCCATCCATGGACCGAGTCGGGAAGAATCATGGCCGAAAAGGAACTTTTCCCTCTCATCTGAACACCAAGACCCCCACACATCTGAATCACTTGTGTTCTCTCATCACTCGGATTGGCCTTTTTCACCGTCTGAGAACGACAGGTGAAAATGTGCTTGAAAAGGCCCCAGTGGGGCCGACAACCCAAGAAGTTCTCGCACAAAGACACGAAAGCAGCGAGATACACGATTGTGTTGGGAGTGAAGTGGTGGAGTTGTGCCCCAAAGAAATTCAGAAATCCCCGAAAAAAAGGGTGAGGAGGCAAGGAAAACCCGCGGTCGACGTGGGTGGCAAGGAGAACGCGCTCACCCTCCCGAGGTTGCGGCTCAGATTCCTTTCCCAGAAGCCGTGCCGATCCATGGGGGATCAGCCCTCCGCCGGCTAGGTCGTCGAGGTCTTCTTGACGTATCGTCGAGCTGATCCAGTCGCCCTGGATCCAGCCCTTTGGCAAGCCGGCTCGCGAGGAAGATCTTCCCCGACTGGTCGCCTTCCCCTTCGCCTTTGCCGTCGCCTTCTTCGTCTGCTCTAGAGCCACCGTCTTCTCCTTCCCCATCGTCGCCGGCGAGACACGTACGGAGCGGCGGCACTGGGGCGAGAGCGAGCGCAGCAGAGAAGCCTGGAGAGGAGAAGAGGAAATGAGAACGCACTGTTCAAGAAATCCCGGTCCAACGCCTTATATGAGGCTACTTCCGAGTAGCTGACTGGTAGGCCCGGACGAGCCTGTCAAATCCCGTAATAGTCGCGCGCGCGATACGTGGCGAAAAAGGTGGCGTGGAGATCGAGGAGGCTCCGCCCTATCCCATCCGATTACTGCAGCCCTCCCCGTCCCCCGCGCTTCCCAAAATTCGAATCCCGCGAAATCCGCGGACAGCCGAACAACTTGTCAAACGGAAGAGTTCCTCCACACCGCCACTCGGAGCTTTTCAAGTAAAGGAACTCACTCGTCAAAAATTAAGAATGGATCAAGGCGACTGAAAAGGAAGTTGTTGTTATCACTCAGGTTCGTTGATCCGAAACAAGATATGCTCACGGCAGGAAAAATGAGTCGGAGGAGTTCTCAACTCCTTCCCCACTCAAACCTCAATCCATTCGGGGGCTAATGATGAAGTTATGTACCTAGGGTAGGGTCATGGACCTGTCCTAACTGCCCTACCCAAGGACATCCCTAGAAGGAATCACCTTTCAATCGACTTGGAGGCGTTCCACTCGACGGACTCGAAGACAGTCGACCATAAAGCAGTCACCCGACCAAGATCCAACCACTCGACTGCCAGGAGACCTAAGGCCACTCCGCACGCTAACGGTCGGTCATTGAGTAGTCTTTATGGTCATTATAGCACTTTATTAGAGGCGTTACCAGTAACGCTCAACCTTAATGTACCTTAAACCCTGCATAACTGAGGGCTGGAGGGGTCTGGCAAACTCTATATAAGCCACCCCCCTCCTCAGTGTAAAGGGTTCGCACCCCTGTAACCCATACACACATAATCCAGTCGACCGCCTCCGGGCTCCGAGACGTATGGCTATTACTTCTTCTGAGAAGGGCCTGAACTCGTAAACCTCGTGTGCTTACAACTACTCCATAGCTAAGATCTTGCCTCTCCATACCTACCCCCCTACATTACTGTCAGAGTTAGAACCACGACAGCGGCCACTCACGCGCCAAGCGCCGCTGCTCCGTGCTCACACACCTTGGTTCCTCTATGGGTGTGGCTGCAACGTGTGTCTAGCGGTGTGTTGTAGCTGCTCATGCATGGACGCGGCCGTCGGCCACTTGCGCAAAGCGTGTCCCCGCCCGGTTGCACGCGCCCGCACCGTGTGGCTGCACGATGCACCGTGTGGGCATTTGCATGGCCAACAGAGATCACCTGCCCATCCAAGATCTGTCTTATCCACGCTGCGCAACCGACCAAATCAGTATGTTTGCGCGCGTCTCCATAGATGCTTTGAAGACTGTCTTCGAGTTCAACACGCCTCACCGATCGAGCAATGGGTTGTTCCCGTGGTTGCATCACATCGCACGCTGCCGCTGTGTCGCCCGTCGGGCCGTAGCGAGCGTGACACATGATCCCTGCAACCGCCCTGAGGTCTTCCCCGCCGTCGCGCCGACTAGCCCGCCGCCATTGCGTCGCCCTTTCGAGTCGTAACGCTGCGGCACGCGGTCCACCGCCGTCCACGCGCGTTGACTTTCATGTGATATGCGCTGCGCCGCCTCCTTTAGCGCGGAAACGTCACCGTCCGCGCCGGTCTTCGTCACGCTGTCGGGTTCATTTTCGCCTACTTCGAGCAACGCCGTCGCGCTCCTTCTCTAGCCGCCGCCTCCTTAGGCCTCCGCCTCCTTAGGCCGCCGCCGCCGCTCTTCTTCCGCGGCTACCTCGACACCGGCGACCCTCGACTCGACACCAACCACGGCGTTCTTCGCACGGCTACCTCGACTACGGCTACACGGCCTATGCTCTCGATTACCTCGACAAACGGCACAAAGGGCTACCGCCTTGCTTGAGCAACCTCGTCGGTTTCCACTCCAGCCATGACTTCGTGATGCATCGACCGTTACGACTGTGGGGGGTGTCCGTCGGCTTCCCTTCGGATTCTTCTCCAGTCTCACCGTCTACGTCGCTACCATTGTGACTGCGGGGGAATGTTGAGTATCGTGATTATTAGAAAAGCGAGGATAGCGTAGGATATTATTTTACCTTGCCTTGTACTTCAAGATGATTATGTATATATATATATATATATATATATATATATATATATATATATATATATATATATATATATATATATATATATATATATATATATATCCACGAGGCTTAAGCAATACAATCAACTATTTCACCAAACCTCTCTCTTCCTTCTAACAGGTTCCAAAGCGGGCTGAAAAAGAAAAGCTGGATCGAGGAAGGCACTGGTGGGATCAACACTATGCCTCGTGAATCTCTACCAGAACTGGAATTGGAGAGGTGCTTAAACTCAAACAGTAGTCAAGAGTATCTCCAGTAAAAAATGTATCTTCAGTCCAACTGATCGCTGCATAATTTTTGGTAAGGCAAAACGGAAAATGCGATTAGTTGATAAATTTGGGGTTAAATTAAACTACAAGAGTCGAGATCGCCGCCTAATATGCATCTATACTCCTTGCAGCAAAGTGGGAGTTCTGAATTCGACAAGTCTGACCCAGATTCTTCCTTCAACACTTGCCGAATGAGGAAGCAACGCAGGGAGATATTTAACCGCCAAGTAGTGCTGCCCAAGTTGTTAATCCGCTGCGTGGCTCTTGGTGTGCACGCAAAGGTGTGTGACAAAACAGCAGGCCACATGTGCTCGAGCACACACTAGCTATTGTACTACTCCTACTTCACTTGGAAAACAAAAACGGAGACGGATAGACTTCACAGCCACATGCATGGGCCTGCGACGCCATTGGCAGCTTTGGACACTAGTCAAACTTCACAGCCACAGGCCATCGATCGGTCGACAGCAGATGCGTGCGTGTGTACATGGTACCAGTATCCTACTACTACTAACTACCAGAACGAAATTATTTAATTTTCAATTAAAAGGAACCAGCTTGCAGCGCATCAAAAGCACACTTGGCCAAGTGGTTAGGCTCCATCACGTACTGTGGGCGGATAGTTTAATACGGGCGGTGCGTGTGAGGTGTGACTACATGCATGGTTGCGCTCTCGCCTCGTTGGGTTTGAAAGCTAGTACTCCACCAGCGCTCTCTTTGACGAAGAGCTACGGCGGGACATTTTTGAAATAAACACCTGCGCATTTGCGCGGCTAGAATAATTTTTTCTGGTTTTATATTTGACTTTTATTTAGCACCTTTTTATCATGGTGTTTACCTTTGTAGGTATTTTTATTTCTTCTTTATTTTTATTTTTTGGAATAGTAATTTGCTCTTCCATGTTTTTTCTTACTTTGTGTATTCCAAGGCATGTATCCTATCAGGATGATATAAACCGGTGGTTATGATGTACGAACTCTTATGATTTTCTTATATAACGGGATAATTTGATCCATTTAAAATCACACTTAGCATCTTAGAGAGAAACGTTGATTCTAACATTCATAGTGCGTCCCCAAGAGTAACAAATTTGTTCGGCTAGGTCTTAGGTCATTGGCACCGGGTCATCAATCTTTGATTGTGATGAGAGGCCGATACTGAATGACACGTGTTGGATTTGAGGAAAATGTTACACATTGTAAGGAAATTGATGGAGAAATAGCAAGATGCGAAGAATGTCGCTAACATAAGTTAGATTTTGATTTATTTTATATTTTGGATAAATGACTTCCTTTTTTTGTTTCAATCATTTTGATTTTCTTTCGGTGACATTGCAAGATGTTTTAAATTATTGTGTGTTGGAAACCTTCATATTGAAATCTTTAGCTTCGTATATGCAGTTCTATTTCTTCAAATTATCTTTATTTGTTATTTTA
This sequence comes from Aegilops umbellulata, assembly GCA_032464435.1. Lineage (NCBI taxonomy): Eukaryota > Viridiplantae > Streptophyta > Magnoliopsida > Poales > Poaceae > Aegilops > Aegilops umbellulata. Next base: position 324,957,576 of record CP136056.1, on the reverse strand, counting down.
GTTTTCGCACTCATTTTTTCTTTTTTCCTTTGTTATAAATTTGCATATACAGTATCCCTTTTATACCCTTCTCAATTCAGGCTAACCAATTGGTCCATGTGCTTCTCATCCGACCATGTGTACGCCTATATTTTCTTAGAAGAATGTGTACGTCTCTTTCTTCTATGAGGGGAAAACACATTCCCTTTCCTTTCTTCATCATCGTCTTTGAAGGGGCAAAAGGAAATCGAGGCTGCTGCCCCACATTTGAGTGCCCCTGCCCGTGTATGACCAAACCTAAGTACAAAACTCGTACTGGTCCATCTACGATGAACTCTCCCATTTTCTAAAATATAAAATGAAAAGAAAAAAATGTTATCATCTCAGCCTATCCCGTGTTCCACACCAGCACTAAAAAACTTCTCAAAAAACTGCCCCACACATACGCACCTCAGGCGTCCCAGCGAAGCAGAATGAGAAAACGGTGGAGAGATTAGAGCCGGCTCCGAGCAGCCGAAGGGCATCTCCAGCCGTTGTGCCTTTCAGGAGGCGTTTTTTCGGCCTCCTAGGAAGGCACCGGCGAATTTTTTGCATTGGGGCCAACAATTTTTCCAGTCGTCCCCCTACCCAACCGACGAACGCACTGCGCACACGCCCATCGAGCTCGACCGCCGCCGCTCCGTCCTCGTCGGCGCGCATGCCCAGCGCGCCCGCCAGCTCCGACAGCGGTAGGAGCACGCGCTCCTCCTCGGCGCACACGTTCTGTAGCCCGATGATGTCCGCCCCCGTCCACGCTCCCGCAGCACCTCCTCCACGCTCCGCCGCCGGCTCACGTCCAGCCCGCCCGACACCACCTGCTGCGGCTTCCGGGCCCTCGGGCTGCCGACCAGCCGGCCGCTCCTGTCGAGCTTGCTCGGCGTCCGCGACGCCTGCGCTTTCAAGATCCCCTTGGGCCGCGGCTGCGTGCCCGTGCCCGTGTCGGGGCCGCTCCGGCGCGCGGCTGCGTGCCCGTGCCCGTGTCGGGGCCGCTCCGGCGCGCGGCCTCGCGCTCCTGCTTCAGGGACTGCGGCCACCGCGGGCGCCATGGAGAACAGCGCCGCGTTGAACGTCGCCCAGCGGCGGCTGCCGTCCCTCGCCCGGCGCCGACCCGGGGGCGCCCGCTGGCTACCCCGCCTCCGGCCGCGAGGACAACGCCTAGCCGCGCTTCCCAATGGCGGCCTCGGCGCGCCCCTGACTAGAGACAGCGAGGCCGCCCGGGCCGAGTTGCGGCGCATGCGGGCAAGCACCAGGGAGACCAGTAGCGGCGAGGGACTGGAGATGGCGGCGAGGGCGCGGGGAGAGTGAGGCCGCCGCGGGCGCGCGGTGGCGGCAGAGCGCCGGCGACGGCGACACCAAGAGCAGGGCGAGGAGGGGCTGCATTTGTGAGCGGTGGTGGTGGTTGGAGTGGAGGCTGTCACGCGGGCGTGAAAGAATGGGCTGCATGTGGGTGGGGCCTGGAGAAAAAGGGTGGATAGAGGGAGTGGGAGGCTAACTGTGGGCCAAAGGCATACAAAATCTTCTCTCTCCGCCCCAAGCGCCCCCGATGGGCTGGTTGTGGCCTGTGACTGCCGACGCTAATTTTGGCCAAATCCGGCGAAATCTGGGCTATTGGGATCACGAGTGGGCGAAAATTTAGCCGTCGGCGGCCAAAAAGTGGTCCTAGGGGGCATCGTGGGGGGGGGGGGCTGGAGATGCCCGAACGTCGCCTCCGCGGAGAGGCTACGCTGCGCAGCCGTGAGGACCAGAGAAGAGTACGCCACTGGGCCAGAAACCTGCTGAGGCGAACCGCCGCGGCGGGTAGGGAAGGAGCGCCGCCTCGGAATGGGGAGGAGCGCCGTCGCAGGGGTAGGGAGAGCGCCGCCAAGACCAAGCTCCTGCTCAACCGATCAAGGACTCTCTATTCCGGCTACCTGCAGCACATCAGGCCATCAGCTAACAGGTCCCTTATCTTCTTCCTTGATTAGTTTGTCGTTCTCACAGCCTGCACTACAAACCAAACTTAACTGATATGCTAGCCCGCGGTACAAACCAAACTGAACTTATCTTCTTTCTCTGAATATACGCTTGGTTTGACATTTAGATATAACAGTTCTGAAAATTAGATATTGTTCTGAAAATTATATATTATTGAATTTAGGAAAGGCTACGACAATCAATCGTAGCTAACTGGTTGTATGGATTCACATGGTTTCTCATAACTCTTTTCATAGCTATTTGATCACTTGGTGGAGGATAATATGTGCACTACTATTCTTGATCAAGTCACTTTTCAGTGTATCATGTTTGAGCTCACCAATGGTGATGTAGTCAACACACTGAGGGCTTATGTATGGGTGATCATTCTTTTCACTTTCTCTGTATCTTCTACCTTTTGTGAACCAAAAGATCTTATTGGGAGCTGGTCAAGAAAGAATATATTAAATTTGTTTTGTACTTTCTTTAGTGCTGAAAATTTATGCCTTGATTTGCCATTGTACAGTGACCGTTCATAAAATTTATGCCTAAGTAGATATCTTTATATAGTGGATTTGCTTTGATACTAAGTCTAAATATGGGAACCTTGTTTTTGGTCAGAATGGCGGCACCGAGCAAAGCTAGCAGTATGCAACAACAGAGAGGCCGTTGATTTGCTTATATCTGGTTCTGCTATTAAGTTACTGAAGCAAGGTATGTTCCTGTCTATTGTGGTGGCATCATATAGATTTGCCAAAGTATAGTTTCTTCAAATTGTGAAGTGAATCCGAATGTCTGAAACTCTGTTCTTGTAGTATCTTCTTGAATATTGTGTTGGCCTCGTATAGATTCGGATAAAATAGCATGTACATAAAGGAAACTACATGAACAAAGTTTTCAATCTGTTTGGACTAAGAATATTGCTTACATTCACATGCTTAATCTAATAAGTATCCTTATTCTGGTTGATGCCAGGTACTCTTACTTATCTTGGTCGATACAAATAGTATGTCGTACTATTTACTTAATCTTCATCTTCAAGCATTGTATTTTTGCCTTTTGCTTTAACACATCTCTTGTTCCCGCGGACATCTTTTTCCTATTGTTATGGTGAATTCGTCTCAGTGCATTCATCCTCTGAGTCATCTGATATCACAACAGATCTCAAGTCTCCTTATATTGCCACTATGGGGCTCACGTGCTGCCGCTGCTGATATATTGTGTTGACGCCCATCTTTGTTTAATGTACTCCCATTACTGGCAATGTGGTTTCTCTTTCACACGCATCAGTTCACATGAAAGTTTGCCCGGTAAAACTTTATTATTCTGTGACTGCATACATATAATTTTTTTTAAATTAGACACATCTCTAAAATCTGAAGTGTGCATAGTTAAAAATCAATTACCTCTTTATCTGGCATGTTCTGCTTCTTCATTAACATGGTGTCCACCTCATCATCTATCAATTCCTGTGCAACATATGTAAGATGAATTAGTTAAGGAATTCTAAAGATGGTACTTCATATTTTTGGAAAAAGGTTATGCACCTTTACCTCCTCAGCTTTATCGTTCAAGTAGAGCATCTCAAGGCCATCATCAGGAAAACATGTTCTTTTTACTACATAGTGTTGTGTGCCAGAGGTCAGATTATATCATTGAAATTGAATCAAAATATAAGTTTTTTCACATAATTTTTTAATAATCTTTGGTGCTTCTTATGATTTCCCATCTAGTGAGTTCGGCAAGTTCGATGTAGATGTATTAAGCAAGTTATTCTTCTCTACACGGGCTTTATTTGTGTTAGTAGTCCAATGACATATGTATATTTGAAGATTATTGATATAACATTTAGAAATATCAATTATATGGAAGTCGTAATTACAACTATCGACATTCCTGAGCATTGTGTATCTTTCTATCCTTTCTTGTAGTGTGTCCATGGTAGCAAACTTGTGGCCATGATCCAGAAAAACTTTCGAAGATCCTTTTATCCTTTACCTGTGTATTGTACGCAAAACATATTTTAATTTCATTGCTCACTGACCTATATTTTGTAATTCCAACTCCTTAACATTGCTGAATGCATAAATAGATTTCTTATTGATCTTTGATCTAAACATGTCTATTAGATTCTTCCAAACAGTAACATGGGTTGTTTCACCCTGTCAAAACAATCAAATATGGTTAGTTACTGCTTCTTAGCTTGAAAAAAGATCCAATTAAATATATAAAAACAGACCTGCTCATCCATCGGTATCATATCTAGGCTAGTAAGCTCATGGGTCGTAGGATTGACTGAATCCCACACTCATTGCGTTCACTTGAATGTTCTAGTTATGTCCCCTTGTAGTTAAGTCGCAGAACTTCTTGTATGCGATAGTGTTATGTCCTCAAAATTAATAGAAAACAATATATGTAAATAATATAGGATTTATGAAGATTCTAGGCAGAAAAAGTAACCTTGCTAAATAACAATCACCAAATCTAATGATTCATGCCAGAAGTGCTTTGGAGTGACTATTCCAACGTTGACTGGAGCAATTGGGCGCAAGGCTTCGTCGGGTGTCGGGCGTGCTTTGCCATGACTTCGTCGGACGTCGAGTGAAGCGACTGGGCATGGATTTTTGTGGTAGCTCTGTCGACTTCAATATGTTCAAGTCGTGGTGGTTGTCGACTTCTAATTGATTGGTGTGTGACTGTGCGGCTAGTTGTACTTGCTTATATGGGTTGAGGTGGCCGAGACGTCTGGAAATCTGATCGTGATCTTGTCCTATTTTTTATTTTTTTGGAATTTTCATCACGTAGGATCCGATAGTTGTCCTTATTTGTTTAGGTTTGCATGCATTCGTTCCTGTTTTGGATTTTTCATCACGTGAGATACGTATCCAACATGGATCCTTTCCAAACACTTCCAAGTTTTATCTCAACAGTAATTGCTTTTTTAATTGCTTATAGCACGTACGTGCATGGCATGGTAGTGCTTTTTTTCTCTCCCTTCTTTCCTTTTCTATTATGGCAGTGCTTTTTTTTCTCCTTCTTTCCTTTCCTATTAGGACATGCAACGCTTACATCCCGTGTATGTGCTGGACTTTGAGACGTCCGCATGTATGCCCGCCTGTATGTGCTGGACTTTTTTTTTTGAAAGCAACATGGCTTTATAAACTTAGTTGTAGTTTATATACTTCCAACTTTTTATTCCTACACCTTGTACGTGTCAGTTCCACTTATATAACTTTTGGATGTAACGTAATATCTTTAAATCTTAACCGTGAATATTACTAATCAACGGTGCATATTATTTTAACTTATGTGGAAGAACGTGGTGTCCTATTTGACTTCTATTTTAATTATATAATAGAAGATAGATAGATGGGACGTGGTACGAGTACGTCGGCAGATCTTTTTAAAAGATAATCCAGTTTGACTGCTGTCGGATCTAGTACAATCTTGCGGCCACTCCCTTCATTTTTGCAATAGAATTCGTGTTAGGAGGATCTTTTAAAAACAGAGGTCTTATTGCAGAACTATTTGCAATAAAGGTCTTATTGTTGGGGAACGGCCCCGCAATTCGCGGTCTTCTGGACCTCCAGAAGAAGGAGGACCCAGATGTTCTGTTCATATCGGAGACAAAGATGGAGCAATATAGATTAGAGTGGCTAAGGTGGAAAATGAACATGACTTGCTTAGTGGTGAAGAACTGTGAGGGACAGAGTGGCGGATTGGCTATGTTCTGGAAGAAAGAAGTGAACCTGAGAGTGGTTGGTTTTATGTTCAAGTATCACATTGACACAAAAATTACCGAGGAAGATGGCTTCAAATGAAGGTTTACTGGTATCTATGGGGAGCCGAAGAGAAGCGAGAAGGATAAAACATGGTGTCTATTAAGGAATCTGAAGCACCAAAGTAATAAACCTTGGCTCTGCGCTGGTGATTTCAACGAGGTACTTCACAGTTGGGAGAAAGAGGAAGGACCTCCTTGAAGCCAGGCCTGTATGGATCGTTTCAAGTCAGTGCTTGAAGTATGTGAGCTAGGTGACCTCGGATTTACAGGAGATGCTTTCACTTGGAGGAACAACAGCCACACAACATGTGATTATGTGAAGGAAAGACTATATAGGGCAGTGGCTACCAAAACCTGGTGTGACAGGTTTGCAGCTTACAAGGTAATTAATGGTGAACCTTTTCATTCTGATCACAGACCGGTCATCATTGACACGGTTGGGGCCGCAACTTCTCGGAGGGGAGGTTCACATAACCAGACGCCTCGCTTTGAGGCAGGCTGGCTGAATGAAGAGGGATGCAAGAAGATGTTGGGAAACGTAGCATGCAATTTTAAAAAAATTCCTACGCTCATGCAAGATCTATTTAGAAGATGCATAGCAACGAGAGGGGAAGAGTGTGTCCACGTATCCTCGTAGACCGAAAGCGGAAGCGTTAGCTTAACGCGGTTGATGTAGTCGAACGTCTTCTCGATTCAAGCGACCAAACATCAACGTACGACACCTCCGAGTTCTGCACATGTTCAGCTCGATGACGTCCCTCGAACTCGTGATCCAGCAAAGTGTCGACGGAGAGTTTCGTCCGCACAACGGCATGGTGACGGTGATGATGAAGTGATCCACGGAGGGCTTCGCCTAAGCACTACGATAATATGACCGGAGGAGTAAACAGTGAAGGGGGCGCTGTTGGGGGATACACATAATAGGTAGGCCCATGAAGGGTCGAAATATCATAAAGCATGGGGTCCACACAACATGTGGGTCCAGATAAATTTCATACAGGCATACTATCCACTCGACCAAGCATCATACCATCCACTCGACCAAGCATCATATATACCATCTACTCAGATGACAGTTCACCACTCGACCGTACGACTCACTCGGATATACGAAGACCAGTAGGCAGCAAAGCAGTCGGCATCATTCTTATAGTGAGGGCTTGGTAGTGGGCTGGTATTATGGCATTCATACCCCACTTTATAACATAGGAGGGGGGGTGGCGCACTCTATATAAGCCACCCCACCACTAGGCGAGGGGGCTCTGGAGTCCCATCTCTCTCTCTCTCTTTCACCATTAGTCTCAGGACTACGGGGATACGTTCTCTTCTCATTGTAATCTCTGGATACATACTAAGATAAAACAAAGCCTCTCCGGAGCACGAAAAACTCGCTAAAACCACCGTGTCACCCGTATGCATCTCGATAGATCATGCTCCTTTATCCTACCCCTTTATTATTGTTGGAATCGTTACCACGACAGTCGGCGTCCATCATGGGGGCATGAAGTCTATTGAACCATGATGCAGACGGTTTGTATCAATTCTTACATCTATTCTCTATTTTATTTGTGATACGTCTCGCGCTTTGCCAAGAACAGGGTCATCTTGGGCCTCATATGCAAATACCATCATCGCTCTTCCACGCATGGTCGCTGCACGTGCGGACAAAGAGGCGAAAGGATCGGTCCCATCCGACTCCCGAAGCGGCAAAATGCTGTGCCACGCTCGCCCCACCGGCGATGCGCTTGCCGGCGCCACGCCGCGGTTGCAGGCCTCGCGCTACGCACGCCAACCCAGCGTCGTACTCGTTCATCCGGCGACGCGCTTGTCAGCCCCGCGCCATGCTGGCCGTCCTGCGGCGAGCCCGCCAGCCCCGCGCCGTGCCCCATCGTCTACGCCTCTTTCGTCTGCATCGTCTACATGGGAGAGTACGTACCCCTCTAACCAAAGTGCGGCCTGTTACCATTTCATTAAGATAATCACCTCATTAAGCGGCCATTAGGCGTCCGTTACCTAATTACGGTGATTGATGCTCCCGCCTTTCCCGCAAATTAATGGCTTAATTGCCCATCTTTCAGTTTCCAAACCGATTAATCTGTGCATGCATGCACGGCCATCCATGGTCTTTACTCCCTGCAAAATACTAGCATCCATGCATGCGTGCACGGCTGGTCTTTAATCCTTGCAAAGTAGCATCCGTGCATGGACACTTCAGTCCAGCAAAAATATATTCGTGGATGTACTAACTTGCACGTTTTTTTTAAAAATTAAAATGAGATTTTATTCATTAGCAATAACCAATACATCGTTTGTGAGCAGCGTTACAGTTTCACTAATAGGCTCCTCAAACCAATCCGAAGTCGAAAAAAATCTAGCTAATCTAGCAAGTTCATGTGCTACTTTATTAGCCTCTCTATTACAATGTTCGAATTTAGTCATGATAAAATCACAAGCATAGTGATAGCAGTCATCGAAGATTGCCGCCGCCGCTCCTGCTGACTGTCCTCCGTCCTGCATGGTCTCAATCACCTCCAGGTTGTCAGAGTTGATGATTAGGCGATTACATCCTGCCCTTTGCGCTAAATTTAGGTCAAATTTGAGAGCTAAGGCCTCCGCCATGAGAACATCCGCGCAGTGGTCTATCTTTCCATTCCCTCCTGCAATAAACCTACCTTTGTCGTCTCTCAATACTGCCCCATCGTACCCTCCAGCAAGTCATAATCAAAAGAGGCGTCAACATTGAGTTTCACAAATCCCCTAGGAGGACATTGCCAACCTCCCTTTTTCATGGACGCCTTTGAAGATGATGCATTTACAAATTATATGTAAGAGCTATGATCCCCATTGACTTGCAGGAGGGAATGTCCTCCGCCATGTACTAACTTGCAGGCTTACTGAGACGAACAACGTCAATCGACCAACTCGCCATTTATTCCACTCGGCTGATGGTGTGGTGACGGGATCGCAGCCCAACTGGGGTTCACTCGGCCGATTCACCTTTTTACTCGGATGGGTTAGCTCACTCGGACCGAACAGGATCACTAGCGCTTCCACGCATTGCCACTCGGCCGCCCTGCACACGGTCACGAAGCTTCTCGCGTCATCATCAACTTTCCGAACATAGACTCAAGTTCACTCGGCCACATACCCGAGTTCACTCAGACGGATTCCTCGTTCAGTACCTAAGCGCAAGTCAGAGAGGAAGACGTGTCGTCACTCCGCGGGACGTGTGTACTTCACTCAAACGCCCCTGCATCGCCACTCCGTCAAACGTGCTGCGCATCGTCACTCCGCCCTGTTGGGCATGTCTTCATCAACTTGTCCACTCGGCCGCACGGCGCACCGTCAAGCGGTTGGGTACATCTTCGACAACATGCTCGACTCGGCCGCCCTGCGCGCCGCCAAGCGGTTGGGCGCGACTTCACTAACTTGTCCACTCGGCCGCATGGCGCACCGTCAAGCGGTTGGGTACCATTTTCGACAACATGCTCCACTCGGCTACCCTGTGCGCCACTAAGCGGTTGGGCGCGACTTCATCAACTTGCCCGCTTGGCCGTCCCGTGCGTCGCCGCTCAGTTGAGCACATCTTCATCAGCTTACCCGCCCAGCCGGACTGCGCGTCGCCGCTCAGTTTAGTACATCTTCATCAACTTGCCAGACTCGGCCACCCCGTGCGTCGCCACTCCACGGGACTCGTCTACTTCACCCGGACGCCCCGCACATCGTCACTCCACGGGACGTGTCTACTTCACTCGTCCGTCCCGCGCGTCGCCATCGGTTGGTCACCTCATCACCACTCGGCCGCCCCGCGCGTCGTCACGCGGTTGGTCACCTCATCACCACTCGGCCGCCCCGCGCGTCGCCACCCGGTTGGTCACCTCATCACCACTCGGCCGCCCCGCGCGTCATCATCGGTTGGTCACCTCATCACCACTCGGCCGCCCCGCGCGTCGCCACGCGGTTGGTCACCTCATCACCACTCGGCCACCTCGCTCGTCGCCACCCGGTTGGTCACCTCATCACCACTCGGCCGCCCCGCGCGTCGCCATCGGTTGGTCACCTCATAACCACTCGGCCGCCCCGTGCGTCGCCATCGGTTGGTCACCTCATCACCACTCGGCCGCCCCGCGCGTCGCCACTCGGTTGGTCACCTCATCACCACTCTACCGCCCCGCGCGTCGCCACCGGTTGGTCACCTCATCACCACTCGGCCGCCCCGCGCGTCGCCATCGGTTGGTCACCTCATAACCACTCGGTCGCCCCGCGCGTCGCCACCCGGTTGGTCACCTCATCACCACTCGGCCGCCCCGCGCGTCGCCACCCGGTTGGTCACCTCATCACCACTCGGCCGCCCCGCGCGTCGCCATCGTTTGATCACCTCATAACCACTCGGCCGTCCCGTGCTTCGCCATCGGTTGGTCACCTCATAACCACTCGGCCGCCCCGCACGTTACCACCGGTTGGTCACCTCATCACCTCTCGGCCGCCCCGCGCGTCGCCACTCGGTTGTTCACCTCATAACCACTCGGTCGCCCCGCGCGTCGCCACTCGGTTGATCACCTCATCACCACTCGGCCGCCCCACGCATCGCCACTCGGTTGGTCACCTCATCACCACTCGGCCGCCCTGCGCGTCGCCATCGGTTGGTCACCTCATCACCACTCGGCCGCCCCCGCGTCGCCCTCGGTTGGTCACCTCATCACCACTCGGCCGCCCTGCGCGTCGCCATCGGTTGGTCACCTCATCACCACACATATTATAACAGTTTTTCTGAAATAATTGTTGTTGCTTATACTTGTAACCAAAATCCCCCAGTGGGTGACTTAGCTGCGAATCTGTTTCGTCTAAGTTCAAGAAATCCTACCGAGTGATGAGTCAGCCTCTCACTTGGGGGCTTAGCTGCGAATCTGTTTTGCCTAAGTTCGAAAAATCCTACCGAGTGATGAGTCAGCCTCTCACTCGGGGGCTTAGCTGCAGTCCAGTACTCGCCTAAGTTTGAAAAAAATCCTATCGAGTGGAGAGAAAACCTCCCACTCGGGGGTTTAGCTGCAGTCCAATACTCGCCTAAGTTTGAAAAAATCCTACCGAATGGAGAGCAAAACTCCCACTCGGGGGCTTAGCTGCAGTCCAGTACTCGCCTAAGTTTGAAAAAATCCTACCGAGTGGTGAGCAAAACTCCCACTCGGGGGCTTAGCTGCAATCCAGTACTCGCCTAAGTTTGAATAAATCCTACCGAGTGGTGAGCAAGCCTCCCACTCGGGGGTTTAGCGGCAGTCCAGTACTCGCCTAAGTTTGAAAAAAATCCTACTGAGTGGAGAGCAAACCTCCCACTCGGGGGCTTAGCTGCAGTCCAGTGCTCGCCTAAGTGTTTGAAATCCTACCGAGTGGAGAGCAAGCCTTCCACTCGGAGGCTTAGCTGCAGTCCAAGGACTCGCCTAAGTAGCCAAAATCCGACTGAGACAAGAGCAAACCTCTAATTCAAGGAGCTGCATCACAAGTATAATGTGCGCTCCATCCCTATCCGCAAGGACACCGAGACGAAGGTTGACTGTCACCATCGCCTCGTCACCACTTGGCCACTCGCGCGCCTTCAGACAGCTAAGTCATTTTACATCCTGTTATTTCCGTCTTCCCGAGTGTCCCGTAATTCACACATCACATTCACTCGGAGGCCATGCCACAGAGTGTACCTCTACGCTCGGCTGCTTATTTTCACATACTTGCTTAGTACTGGTTATGTGACTCACGAGTCCAGCTTCCATTTTTTCGCATACATCATTCACGAACACCATGTGTCGTTCTTCATTTCGAGTTTGCATCGGTCCTTCGGGGCTGCAACTCAGTTGAAACACTACACTTCCATTTTATTTGAGCCAGTATTCCAATGAGTTCAGTCGGATCCGTCGCTTCGACAAGTTCGAACGGATCCTTCGCTCTTTCAGACTTTTGCTGGTTAACCAGCAAGCCCCTTGCACTCCCAGCAGGTGTCTATGGGTGTTATTCACACAAATCATTTCAGCACACATCAAATTTCCTCGAGAAATTATTTCGTTGGCTTGTGCCATTTTTACACAAGTTACGCGATCACTCGACGGCCCTATGCGCCAACTTCATCGCTGCTCGGACTCGGTCACCGTACCAGTCCTAGCGCACCACAACACCGGCCTTGTCGCTCTGTTGACTTCAAACACATCCAGCCAACCCCTCTGTGGAATCCTCTTCGTCGTATCAATGATATAGACCCCTTCAGGCATGAGACAGATAAGTCCCTTTTACAATTAAACATCACACTTCACTCCTTTGCGAGTTTGCCTCTTTTGAGCATCACTCGGAAGCTTCTCCTCATCTTTACCCGAGTCCGACTCGATGAAACTATATTTCCCGTATTCCGACATGTCCGTTGTCGAAGCCTGTAGTACGCTCAGGAGCTACGCCACACTCGGGGGCTACAACTCATTTGGAATGACACTCTCCTGAGTGGTCGAGTGCTTCATCACCAGTTAGATCCTTCACTTCAACAAGTGCATTCGATCCGCCACTTTGGCAAGTTTTATAATCACCCAGACGTTGTGCGCGCCATCTTCATTCCTACTCAAACTCAGTTGTCACGCCGATCTTGTTGCGTCGCAACCACACTACATCAACATCATCGCTACATTAGCTTCGAAAGCATCTGACTAACTCCTTTGAAGACCATTTCAGCCACTTGGCTGGACACGCAATCTTTCACTCGGCTGCCCCGCGCGTCGTCACTTGGCCACGCCGCGCGTCGTCACACGGCCACTTCACGCGTCACCACTTGGCTGGACACGTAGTCCTTCACTCGGCCACCTCGCGCATCCTCACTCGGCCATCCCGCACGTCGCCACTCGGTTGTGCACGTCTTCACCACTTGGCCGCTCTGCGCGTCGCCTCTCGGTTGTGCATGCCTTCACCACATGGCCGCCCCGCGCGTCACCACTTGGCTGGACATGTAGTCCTTCACTCGGCCACCTCACGCATCCTCACTCGATCGCCCCGCGCGTCGCCACTTGGTTGTGCACGTCTTCACCACTCGGCCGCCCCGCGCATCACCACTCAGTTGTGCACGTCTTCATCATTCGACCACCTCGCACATCATGACTCGGCCGCTCCGCGCGTCGCCACTCGGTTGTGCACGTCTTCACCACTCGACTGCCCCGCGCGTCGTCACTCAGTTGTACACATCATCGCCCCTCGGCCACCTCGCGCGTCACCATCATTTGGACATGTCTTTACCTCTACACCCCCAGCATAGGAACGACTAAGTTACTCATATGATCAAACCTCATATCACACTCTGTAGCAAGCTTACCTCTTTCGAGCATCACTCGGGGGCTACGCACAGCCGTTGGCCATGCTGCCCTCAGAGGTTATGCCCATTCGATCAACCCATTGATCGCATCAGGAATATCTTTCTGACCATACATGCTCGTTCCGCCGAAAATCTATAAGGGTAGTACTGTCCACTCGGACGATCGCCCAAATCATTTCTTGAAGTCAGCTTCAGGACTGCAAAAGGGTAAAAACGACGCTCCTCTACGGATACACTTGGCCCTTATCCTAGGCTCCAAGGCGTTAGTTTCACAAACTTGGACTCAGAGATGGCATGTGTTGGTATTCCCTCGGGATAATGAGTGGCATCTCTCCGGAGACTCAGCCCACACACTAGCCTCGCCACTCGGGTTTCATGGCACGTCCATGTCAGACCACTAGTCTATCTCCTCCGGGAGACATACGAGTGCCACCAAGTTTTTCCTTGTAGTCAACATACTCCGATCAGTTGGGAAGCACGTCCACTCGGACAAATACTCCTTTCACGCAAAATCTAACGGTCAATATAAGAAGTACTACTGGAATGATTACTCCCTGGAGTGTCCAGCTTTTTTCTACAGTCGTCAGTTTCAAAGCCGAATTCATTCACCGTGCTGAGAGCACGAAGATTCAGCTGCTTGACCGAGTTCCAGGCTGAATTTTTTCCATGCCGAGTGCACGAAGATCAGTCCGACTGACTCAGCTCCAGGCTGAGCTTACCATGTCAACCGCCTGAAGATGCATCCGATTGACTCAATTTCAAACAAATATATTTACCGTGCCGACTGCATGGAGGTTTACCGGGAGACTTAAACCCTCTGCCAGACTCATCTAGTCCGACAGAGGCTCGGGGACTACACCCAGTGGGTGCACTCAGCGTGCCCCACTGGAAGAGAACTCAGAAGGAAACATTTTGCTCGATGTAAAACCAGCTCCAAAATTACTCGACCTCTGAGTCAGAGAAGAACAAGTTCAATCAGTACCTGCTAAGAAGATTTTTAGTTCTCTCAGACCCCCGCCGACTGCCCGCAGTCGACGGCGGTCTCGGGGACTACACCTAGTGGGTGCACTCAGCGTGCCCCCACTGGAGTAATCTCCACTCGGTACGGCCTGACCAGTCCGAGTGATGAACAACAAGAAAAAAGGACAGGCTCTAAGACTCCCACCGACTGCCCGCAGTCGACGGCAGTCTCGGGGACTACACCCAGTGGGTGCACTCAGCGTGCCCCCACTGGAATGGTATCCACTCGGAACGGTCCGCCCAGTCCGAGTGACGACCAAACAACAAAAAAAGACACATTCCAGATGTGAAGAAATTCCGAGTAATCAGTTACACGATGCTGGACCAGCTCCAAATCACTCCAAAAAAATCCTATACGGTGAGTTTAACGCTCCTCCGTTGGACCTGTTTTGAGCCTTCTTCTAGGACTCAAAGTGTCACACGTTTGGATCCAGAACCGACTCATATTGACGTTCCCCCGGGATAAAGAATGGCATCTCTTCGAGAGAACAATCCATGCGTCAATCCCGTTGCCCGGATTTAATGACACACCCATACTTTGATCACGAGTTAACCTCTTCCGAGAGATGAACAAATGTCACCATGTTGCTCCTCGCAGGCACTTACCCCAGATCAGTCGGGAAGCATAGTGCCGGAGTCCATTGAGGTTTTGTTCAAACCTCGGTTGTCTGAAAGCACGATGACAAGTACCGAGTATTTCCATAATCACTCGGACCAAATTGTGTCTTTCACAAACTCGTTCTGCAAAATCACAATCGATTCGAGGGCTAATGTTGGGGATACACATAATAGGTAGGCCCACAAAGGGTCGAAATATCATAAAGCATGAGGTCCACACAACATGTGGGTCCAGATAAATTTCATACAGGCATACTATCCACTCGACCAAGCATCATACCATCCACTCGACCAAGCAGCATATATACCATCTACTCAGATGACAGTTCACCACTCGACTGTACGACTCACTCGGATATACGAAGACCAGTAGGCAGCAAAGCAGTCAGCATCATTCTCATAGTGAGGGCTTGGTAGTGGGCTGGTATTATGGCATTCATGCCCCACTTTGTAACATAGGAGGTGGGGGTGTGGCGCACTCTATATAAGCCACCCCCACTACTAGGCGAGGGGGCTCTGGAGTCCCATCTCTCTCTCTCTCTCTCTCTCTCTCTCTCTCTCTCTCTCTCTCTCTCTCTCTCTCTCTCTCTCTTTTTCACCATTAGTCTCAGGACTACGGGGATCCGTTCTCCTCTCATTGTAATCTCCGGATACATACTAAGATAAAACAAACCCTCTCCGGAGCACGAGACGTAGGGTTGTTATCTCCACCGTGAGAGGCCCGAACTCGCTAAAACCACCGTGTCACCCATATGCATCTCGATAGATCATGCTCCTTTATCCTACCCCTCTCTTATTGTCGGAATCGTTACGACGACAGGCGCCGCACACGTCTTGGAACAATTGATGTGTGTTAGAGGCGCCCCCACCCCCGTATATAAAGGAGGGAGAGGGGAGGAGGCCGGCCCTAGGCACGCCCCAAGTAGTAGGAGTCCCACTTGGGCTCCTAGTAGGATTCGACCCCCTTTCCTTTTATCAAAAGGGGAAAGGGGGAAGGAGAGGGAGGAGGAGAAGTAAAAGGGGGGCGCCGCCCCCTCCCCTTGTCCAATTCGGACTCCTCCCTTCGGGGGGGGGGGGGGCACGCCACCCCTAGACGGTTGGCTTGCCTCCCTCCTATGGCCCATATGGCCCATATCTCCCCCAGGGGGGGTCCGGTAACCCCACTGTACTCCGATATGTACCCGATACATTCTGAAACACTTCTCATGTCCGAATATCATCGTCCAATATATCAATATTTACCTCATGACCATTTTGAGACTCCTCGTCATGTACATGATCTCATCCGGGACTCCAAAAAACATTTGGTCACCAAATCACATAACCATAATACAAATCATCATCGGACGTTAAGCGTGCGGACCCTACGGGTTCGAGAACTATGTAGACATGACCGAGACACATCTCCGGTCAATAACCAACAGCGAAACCTGGATGCTCATATTGGTACCTACATATTCTACGAATATCTTTATCGGTTAAACTGTAATGACAACATACGTAATTCCCTTTGTCATCGGTATGTTACTTTCCCGAGATTCTATGGTCGGTATCTTTATACCTAGTTCAATCTCGTTACCGGCAAGTCTCTTTACTCGTTCCGTAATGCATCATCCTGCAACTAACTCATTAGTCACATTGCTTGCAAAGCTTATTATGATGTGCATTACCGAGAGGGTCCAGAGATACTCTCTGATACTCGGAGTGACAAATCCTAATCTCGATCTATGCCAACCCAACAAACACCTTCGGAGATACCTGTAGAGCATCTTTATAATCACCGAGTTACGTTGTGACGTTTGATAGCACACAAGGTATTCCTCCAGTATTCGGTACTTGCATAATCTCATAGTCAAAGGAATATGTATAAGTCATGAAGAAAGCAATAGCAATAAAACTTAACGATCATTATGCTAAGCTAACGGATGGGTCTTGTCCATCACATCATTCTCCTAATGATGTGATCCCGTTCATCAAATGACAACACATGTCTATGGTTAGGAAACTTAATCATCTTTGATTAACGAGCTAGTCTAGTAGAGGCTTACTAGGGACACTATGTTTTGTCTATGTATCCACACATGTATTAAGTTTATGTTTAATACAATTCTAGCATGAATAATAAACATTTATCATGATATAAGTAAATATAAATAACAACTTTATTATTGCCTCTAGGGCATATTTCCTTCAATCTCCCACTTGCACTAGAGTCAATAATCTAGATTACATTGCAATGATTCTAACACCCATGGAGTCTTGGTGTTGATCATGTTTTGCTCATGGAAGAGGCTTAGTCAACGGGTCTGCCACATTCAGATCGTATGTATTTTGCGAATCTATATGTCTCCCTCCTTGACTTGATTAGGGATGGAGTTGAAGCGTCTCTTGATATGTTTGGTTCTCTTGTGAAATCTGGATTCCTTTGCTAAGGCAATTGCTCCAGTATTGTCACAAAAGATGTTCATTGGACCCGATGCACTAGGTATTACACCTAGATCGGATATGAACTCCTTCATCCAAACTCCTTCATTCATTGTTTTCGAAGCAGCTATGTACTCCACTTCACACGTAGATCCTGCCACGACGCTTTGCTTGGAACTGCACCAACTGACATCTCCACCATTCAATATAAATACGTATCCGGTTTGTAACTTAGAGTTATCCGGATCAGTGTGAAAACTAGCATCGACGTAACCATTTACGACGAGCTCTTTGTCACTTGCATAAACGAGAAACATATCCTTAGTCCTTTTCACGTACTTCAGGATGTTCTTGACCGCTGTCCAGTGACCCACTCCTGGATTACTTTGGTACCTCCCTGCTAGACTTATAGCAAGGCACATATCAGGTGTGGTACACAATGTTGCATAGATGATAGAACCTATGGCTGAGGCATAGGGAATGACTTTCATTTTCTCTCTATCTTCTGAAGTGGTCGGGCATTTAGTGTGACTCAACTTCGCACCTTGTAATACAGGCAAGAACCCTTTCTTTGACTGATCCATTTTGAACTTCTTCAAAACTTTATCAAGGTATGTGCTTTCTGAAAGTCCACTTAAGCGTCTTGATCTATCTCTATAGATCTTGATGCCCAATATATAAGCAGCTTCACCGAGGTCTTTCATTGAAAAACTCTTATTCAAGTATCCTTTTATGCTATCCAGAAAATCTATATCATTTCCAATCAACAATGTGTCATCCACATATAATATTAGAAATGCTACAGAGCTCCCACTCACTTTCTTGTAAATATAGGCTTCTCCAAAATTCTATATAAAACCATATGCTTTGATCACCTCATCAAAGTGTATATTCCAACTCCGAGATGCTTACACTAGTCCATAAATGGATCGCTGGAGCTTGCACACTTTGTTAGCACCTTTACGATCAACAAAACCTTCTGGTTGCATCATATACAACTCTTCTTTAAGAAATCCATTAAGGAATGCAGTTTTGACATCCATTTACCAAATTTCATAATCATAAAATGCGGCAATTGCTAACATGATTCGGACAGACTTAAGCATACCTACGGGTGAGACGGTCTCATCATAGTCAACTCCTTAAACTTGTCGAAAACCTTTTGCAACAAGTCGAGCTTTGTAGATAGTAACATTACCATCAGCGTTAGTCTTCTTTTTGAAGATCCATTTATTCTCTATGGCTTGCCAATCATCGGGCAAGTCAACGAAAGTCCATAATTTGTTCTCATACATGGATCCCATCTCAGATGTCATGGCCTCAAGCCATTTCACGGAATCTGGGATCATCATCGCTTCCTCATAGTTCGTAGGTTCGTCATGGTCTAGTAACATGACTTCCAGAACAGGATTACCGTACCACTCTGGTGCGAAACATACTCTGGTTGACCTACGAGGTCTGGTAGTGACTTGATCTGAAGTTTCATGATCATCATCATTAGCTTCCTCATTAATTGGCACACGCATCATGGGAACGGTTTTCTATGATGAGCTACTTTCCAATTCGAGAGAAGGTACAATTACCTCATCAAGTTCTACTTTCCTCTCACTCACTTCTTTCGAGAGAAACTCCTTATCTAGGAATGATCCATTCTTAGCAACAAATATCTTGCCTTCGGATTTGTGATAGAAGGTGTACCCAACTGTTTCTTTTGGGTACCCTATGAAAACACACTTCTCCGATTTGGGTTCGAGCTTATCAGGCTGAAGCTTTTTCAGATAAGCATCGCAACCCCAAACTTTAAGAAACGACAATTAGGTTTCTTGCCAAACCACAGTTCATACGGTGTCGTCTCAATGCATTTAGATGGTGCGCTACTTAACGTGAATACAACTGTCTCTAATGCATACACTACAAAAAAAGACACGTTCGTGACATTTTGGGCCGAACGAAATTTTTTCCGTCATGCTTATGACACATCTATGATGATAATTGTGAAAAAACCCGGTATCATCATAGATGTGGTGGGCTCCTACTTCGATGACAAAAAATCATGACAGAAAATGGGTTTTTCGTCCTGGGCGGGCCGGAGACGCAGCTTCATGACATTCTTTGGCTGCCCATGATGAAAAAAACCGTGGTAGAAGCGAGGGCGAGGAAAATATCGGGGGAGTTCCCGGTTACGGTGGGTGGTCAGGGCCGAGCGATGCACGTTTCTCTCGTACACGTATGCGTGTGTGCGAGGCGTTGCGCTCTAACTGAACCCGAGGGAGGCGTTGGGCTCTAACTGAACTCGGGCGATTGCACCAGCTACGTTACGGAACCCAAGCAATCGATCCCTTGCTGTTAACTGAACCCGAGTGATTCTTTCGCTACTGCTGCTAACTGAAGCCGATCAATGCTGCCTCTTGATGAACAGTGAGCATTGTTGGGGGTTTGGATGAACAGTTCCCGGTGGGGGGTTGGATAAACATGACCTCGTGGTGTTGCCCCTGGATGAACAGGACCCCGATCGATCGAGCCGGTGGATGAACAGGACCCCGTGGAGGGCTGGATGAACAGGACGACTCCGTGGAGGGCTTGTTGAACAATAGCCAATGGAGGGCTGGATGAATATTAGCCCGTGGAGGGGTGGTTGTACAGGACGCCGTGGAGAGGGCTGGTTGAACAATAGCCGGTGGAGGACCCTGTTTCGACCGTAGGAGGTCCAAGAGAAGTATGTTTCCTCTGTTTTGCGGTACGCCAGACCCCTCCCCATGAACAGGATCCCGTTTTGACCATGGCCAGTCAAACACAAGGCCATTTCCTCCGTTCTGCGGTACGCCAGGCCTCGTTTCCATCTGCTGTTCCGTCCAAGCCGGTTGGCTCCCGATGAACAGCACGCGTTCCGTTGCCTCCCGATGAACAACACGCGTTCCATTGCCTCCTGATGAACACGACGCATTCTGTTGCCTCCCCATGAACACGACGCCGATGCAGTTTCTCCGCTCCGACCCAACCATGTACACGAGGCTTGGCCATACGTATGCGCGAGTAGGCGTTCTAGACCCCTCCCGTATGTACATACGTGGCCGTATTTACTTTCTTGCACCCTGGTTGTACGTACGTGTACATGCTACGTGCACGCCTCTACTACGACATGTGCGCACCTCTATTACAACACGTGCCCTTCCTTACACGACCACGGTTCATCGTTGCAGCCTGCAGACAGACCGATCGTATGTATGTACACGTTCGCGACCAGAATGACAACGCTATGTACGCTTCGACCAGGTGGGTCCCGACTGTCAGGCACTTCCTTGCGTGCGAAGTTGTAGATGGTGGGTCCCAGCAGTCTGGGGGCGAATCATTTTTTTTGCCCGTAATATGGACGCACTTCCTTGCATGCGAAGATGTAGCTGGTGGGTCCCAGCAGTCAGGGGGAAACGTTTTTTTGCGAAATACGATGGCCCATCCGGTGGGTCCTTGTTGTCAGGTGGAGGAATCATTATTTTGCGCGTAATAAGGAGGCATTTCCTTGTCTGTGGCCGTGGACCCAGCTGTCAGCCTATCCATGTACAGTCCACGTCCGATGGATGTCGTTCGTTGGCCACGTTGACCACGGCGCGCCGAGAGCACCATGGCGGTGGACGACGGCGAGGCCTAGGAAGGGAACAACACGGAGACGGGGAAGACTCGGCAGTGGTTACCCACGCGGTGGGGAGTACGAGGGTTTACTGGTCTGGCTGCCGTCGCCGGAAAATAACAGGAGGTGTGGGTGAGTAGAGGAATGGCCTGGCCAACAATACAGTAGGGTGGGGCGGTGCGGCCTGTGCGGCAGCACAGCCGGCCACGGGAGGCGGGAGCAGGCAGTCCCACCGGCGCTGGTTTGGGCAGCTGGAGCAAGAAGACCAGAGGTTGAAGAAGCACTACGGCCGTTGTTTGGACATCGTACTGTCTCAGTAGCTAGAATCGTTTATATTGACTAAGTTGACAAAGCCCTTGGTACCCGTCAACTTAGTAGGCCCACAGGTCAGCCTTCGAAACGGTGCGCCCCAGATGTCAGGGGGAGGAATCATTTTTTGGACGATTGAACCTAGAATATCCGAGATTGAAGAAGCACGACATCCGTTGGATGGATATCCAACGGCCACTGCTGCTAGAACCGTGTGTTGATTATAAGTTGACAAAGCCTTGCATACGCGTCAACTTACCTTTTTAGGGGACGCGTCAACTTAGTAGGCCCACAAGTGTGTGGCAGAGAACTTATAACCCATTTGTGATTTTTAAGAATGTACAACCCAGTTTTGAATTCTAATGAAATTTACTACAGCCCATTATAGTTTGTTAAAAGTACAACCTATTTTCTAGCTAGGACAACGATTAATAATTTCAACCAACCATTCAAAACAGAATTCAATAAAATTTCCCATATTTTGATGGGATCTGAAATATTTTTATCCCGAACTAGTCAGATTAAATACAATTTCAATATACTCCCTCCGTCCCAGAATATAAGAACGTTTTTGACACTAGCATAGTGTCAGAAATGTTCTTATATTCTGGGACGGAGGGAGTAACTTTTTATTGCGTAAAAATACACAAAACATTGGCGCGCAACAACTAATGAAATTAAAATTTTGAAAATCCAAAAATAATATTTTATAAACTAATTACGTGTTTGGTGCATTTTTTATAGTTACTCCCCAGTTTTTATAATTACATCCCATTTATTATTTCTTAAAGCCAATTTTCTTGTTAAGCCTAATGCATCCCTCCTTGAAAAGATTTGCAGCCCAGCGGGGCGGAGAATAACAAGTTGACTTTGCCCGGGTATTCCTAAAAAAAAGTATAGCTGGGCTAGCCATTTTCAGCATGAAAACAAATTAATATCTGGGCTGGATATCTGGCCTGGGCTAGATGGGCCACAGCCCACCCAGTTAATACCATGCTCTCCTCTGAACAACAACGAAAACATCGTTCAAGAAAAACTCTGCAGTGCTCACACCTCAAAAACACAAATACTGCTCGAGCTGCTTGGTCCCAGCTGTCGGCCGCTCCTTGTGCAATTCTCTCGTTTATTGACTACATAGGTTGACAATGGTGTGGGACCGTGATGTCAGGAAACCAAGAGGAAGCAAAAAAAATATAGTTGTATATAATAAGGAGGCACTTGCGTACGTGCCGCTATGGTCCTGGTGCGTCCCCACTGTCATCCTCTCCAAGTAAAGTCATCTCCCCATTCCTCATGTCCGTTGACCATGTTGACAACGCGAGATGGAGGCGCCACGACGAGCGTAATAGCTCGAAGGACGATGGAGAGCGCCTCGCGGGCCCTACGGATGGTCTTATACAGGGCCCGTTGCTCATTCGGGAAGCCAGGATCATAGGGCCACATGTCCGCGACGGCATTGTCATTCGCTTGTTCACCAGTGCTCATTGAGGAGGCAGAGGTTGCAGCACAGACCCTCCTATGCTGGTAGCTCTTCCGCCATTAGGGCGTCGAAGTGCGGCCGCACCTGCTCTATGGTAAACACGGCATGAACTGGCTTGGACAGTGGCGCCGACTCCTGGTCGGAAGCTACGTCCATCGTCTGATTGTCGACGCTCAGCTGGCGAGCTAGATTGTCCGGCTGCTGGACCGACCCGCTGCTAAGCACGAGTCTGACTGCCCTGGCCCACCTAGACCGCCTCCCTCGCCCGCGCATGCTTTCCGTCCCAAACGGTCAGCGCTGCCCGCCCCGCTTCCCGGTGCAGGCGATTGCTCCTCCTTCAAACGACACTAGTGTCATCCGTCCGTCCGTCTGCCGCCCACATTAATTATACGCGGTTGCCGAGGCGGCTACTCTGGCGCCACAAGTCCGTCCCTGCGCCGCCCACCATTGCTATATAAACTCCTACACCGGCCATAGCCGCAGTCATCCGCCTCTGTTCCCTTTCTCCTGTCCACACCACTACTACCCACCATAGCTTCCTCGCGCTCGAGCGCTCTTCGGGACGGGCGGACGACGGACCACAAGGAGATGGCAGCCATTGCTACCGACTGGCTGGCCGGCAGGCAGCCGGAGGACGACGACGTCCCAATGGATAACATGGTAGTTGATGGTCCCGCGCAAACCCCCTCCTCTGTGCCATCCTCGCCGACGCACTGCACCATGACCATCGACGAGGCCCGTGCCCAATACATGGACATGGTGAGGCAGAAGTGTCAGGAGCAGTTCCAGGAGGCGCTGGCCTACGCCGCCTACAACCACCATCTCCTCCAGGAGCACCTGCAGGCGGAGGAGCAGATTGCCGCGGAGCGGGCGGAGCAAGAGGCGCTGCTCGACTCATACCGCTCGCCCGCAAGGGCAGCCTCGAGCGCTGGCGGTACCGTATGTGGGTTGCGGAGGCTGCGGCCGCCTACAAAGAGGGCGATGAAGCGGGCGAGGCGGTGTTTGGTGAGACCGAGGACGAGGCAGAGGACAATGCCGGTGTCGGATCACGGGTTCCGGAAAAACCCTCAAGGTTCGAACACTGGGCTGCGCACGAAGATTTCCCTCCTACTGATCCATGCCCTAATTTTGCTAAGATCTTACGGACTAACTCGACAAGCTCGCAACACAAGGGACACAAGATTTATACTGGTTTGGGCCACCGTTGTGGTGTAATACCCCACTCCAGTGTGGTGGTGGTGGATTGCCTCCTGGGCTGAGGATGAACAGTACAAAGGGGGAAGAACAGCCTCCTGAGGTTGAGGTGTTCTTGTGCTTGGCGAACTTGTGTGTGTGAGGATTCGATCCCTACTAATGTGGTGACTAGTCCTATTTATAGAGGCCCTGGTCCTCTCCCCAAATATTGAGCAAGAAGGGAGCCAACAACGGCCAATTTGAAAGGGGACAACTAGTACAGCTTATCCTGACAAAAGTAGTCTTCGCCTGCAAAGGGCTCTGGTGGTGACGCCTCCTTGGGCTTCATGGTGACCTCCTTCTTGCCGTCCTGCTGGTCTTGGTCTTGTGGCACTGGTATGGAAACCTTTGCTTGATGCCTCGGTACTCCACGCCTGCGCTTGCCTCCTTAGCACGAAAGAGGAAACAAGGACGCTGCATGCGCTGGCGCCGCCTGTTCTCGATCGTCATGGCTCACGTCATGAGAACCTCGCGAGGTTTGCCTTGCCTTGATCTCTCCGCCCCTCGCGAGCCTGCCTGGCGAGGCCACTCCCGAGGAGGTCTTGCGTTGTCCCCCTTGTGAGGCTTGGCCCCTCGTGAGGGTCTTAGATGCCTTGTTGATGAAGATGGGCCGTACAGGCCTGCTAGCAAAGCCACGCCATGGGCCGCAGGCAGGCAAGTCTGGGGACCCCCATTCCCAAAACGCCGACAGTAGCCCCCGGGCCCAAGGCACGCTCGGGCTTGGCTTCGAGGCGAAGCCAAAGGTCAAGTACGGAGCACCGCGAGCCCCAATAGCCTGCGGTCTTGGTCGACGCGTGGCAGCTGATTGGACGTGGGCGTCTTCGTTTCCCCATGCTGCCTTGGAATCCGCCTGGTTATGCGACCCCCGCAACCTACACAGTTATTCTTCCATCGCCCGTGCCATACTTCCCCGATTCCTCTGCTTCCCCGGGACTCTGCTCCTCCTCCCAATCTGGCCTGCGCTCTGCCCGCTCCATCGCCATGGCACCGAAACAAGCGCATTAGGGGAAGAAGACTCTATCTTCTGCCGGCACGCCTTCGGCCATCGAGCCCGCGGTTGGCCGATAGCTGGTGCTCAACGATGAGGCCATGGGCAAGGTGCGCCCCATGCTCGCCTCTAGTTTCAATGAGTGGGGAAAGATGGCTCTGTTGACACACGAACACGTCGCGTGTACCCTCGACGCCGGGGGTGATGCACCGCAGCTCACGTCGAAGGAGACCCGGCCGACAACGCGATACGCAGGACAGTCGGCGGGCGCTTTTGCATTCCCGAAAACCCCACACCCCCGGGAGGGACCCCGTCAGGGAGTGCGGCGGCTATGGGATGCCCTAGGTCGATTCGCTCGCCCCTAGAGCCTCGGGATTTGCAGCTCTCAAACACGAAGAACAGCGAAGAACGAGAGAGAAAAACGGTGAAGAGATAAAATGTAGATGAAAAAGTAGTATATTGATTTGATCGATTGTGTGTTGTTCAATCGGCCATCACCCCCAACATATATAAGAGGCAGCTGGACTTCCCGTACAAGTAAAGGATTCATCTAGGCTTTCCTTACAAGAAAAATTACATCAATTCACGTCCTAGAGTCCTAGTTCTATTCCAACTCGGATTCAGTCTGAATCTGGCCCAAACGTTGTCTTCCTTCTTGCGCGGGCTGCTGAGCTTGCATATGATCTCAGATCAAGACGGCCCAAATATCAAACTTGTGTGCCTTAATGATACGAACAACTCTCATGTTGATCACTTCTTAAAATAAGTCCATCTTGAATACTTTTCGAGATCATCTTTACCTTCGAGTCGGACTCGGTCTTGCAGTCGACTGGATTATCCGAGTCTTGAATTGAATTTGCAGGCCATATACTATCTCTGATGATGATGACTCCAAAACCAAAGTTTACCGTCTTGATGATATGCACAACTTCTGTATTGAACACTTCTTCATCCGATGTCATTTTGATAAACTTTCGAGCACATGTTCAATTTCACTCGGATTTGAGCTCATCCACTCGGATATTAGATACTTTCACTCGGATAGTCCGACTGGACTTTTTCACTCGGAAGACAATCTTTCACTCGGATGACTATATTTCCACTCGGATAACTATATTTCCACTCGGATGACTATATTTCCACTCAGAAGGCACTATCTTATTCGATCGGCAAGTTTTCGTCCCGATGGTAATCTTTTCACTCGGAATATTTTCACCTGGAGGACAATTTCACTCGGATGACCATATTTCCACTCGGATGACTATATTTCCACTTGGATAATAATAAGTTCATCAGGTCAGCAAACTTTCACTCGACCGGTAAATTTTCACTCGACCGTAAACTTTCACTCGGATGGTAAACTTTTCACTCGGATTTTCCGACTAGAAACATAGCCTGATCTTGATTTGTCTCTCCAGGCCTCATACGCCTCAGATTGAGACAATTTATATACGAAAATCAGTCGGCTCGACGAGACGAAACTTTTCTGTGTTGAAGGTTTTTCAATTCAAGGCCGTCTAGAGGGCCGAATTGCTCACGCATTGCATCAGACACTCATCAACATGTGTCTGGTGTCAAGCGTAATATTTTGGTCTCTGGCCTGTCCAGACCGTATTGACTATAACTTTTGCATATGAACTCAGATTAACATAATTTATATATGAAAATCAATTGCTTCAATGATACAAAGATAATTTGTTTAGAGTGCTCCTTCATCTGAGATAGTCTTGAAAGGAGAATTGGCCGAAAAGCACTCGAAACACTAAATTCTGTCACTCGGAGTACAACTTCGGCCCCTAAGATGAGGTCGGATGTCAATGACTTAAACATCAAAGTTATTCCATTCGACGATGCAAAACTTTTCATGCTGAAAAACCCTTTCACTCAAAGCCATCTCATTTTCTTTTTATGCCGTGCCAAAATCTGATGTCAACACATGCCCCCTGTTTTTCGGCAAAGCTTGCACGCCGAAAAATAATATGCACGGTGTTTGTTCTAAGGACGATGTCAACACTCCATCGGCCATTTTATTTTTCTTAGGACGATAATTATGTATCGGCCATGTTTGTGCTAACGACGATAATCATATATCGGCCATTGCCTACTTATGCTTCTTGCCACACACTCGAGTGGTATTTCTTCAAGTATTTGCCATTGAGAGCTCTAGGTAACACCATCCCTTGTATGGATTCCACCAAATATGAGTTTCCAGAAACTATTCTTGTAATCCTAAAAGGACCTTCCCAACTCGGAGACCACTTCCTGAATTTCCTATCTCTTGAACCAATCGGTAGAATTACTTTCTAGACGAGATCACCAACTTGAAAATTCTTCAACTTGACTTTCTTATTGTAAGCTCTTGCCACCATCAACTTGTCTCTCTCTATGGCCTTCAAAGCAGCCAAACGTTTATCGGCAACCTCATCAATATTTTCCATCATCAAGTTATAAAAGTCTACTGCCGATAAATCATTTTGTTTGGCTATTCTCAAAGCATTCAAATTTACTTCCACTGGTAAAACAGCCTCTTGACCATATACTAGGTCATATGGAGTCACCTTCGTGGCACCATGCCTTGAAATTCTATGTGCCCACAAAGCTTCAGACAACAACTCATGACATCTCCTCGGATTATCCTCAATCTTCTTCTTGATGAGCTTGATTAAAATTTTATTGCTAGACTCGGCTTGTCCATTAGTTTGGGCATAATACGGAGAGGAATTGAGCAACTTTATATTATAAGATTCAGCAAACTCTCTGACTTGATGTGACATAAAAGATGAACCTTGATCTGTAGTTAACGTTCGAGGAATACCGAATCTATGAATAATGTGCTCGGTTATGAATTGAATTACCTCCGTATGTGTCATGTTCTTGAGAGGTACTGCTTCAGACCATTTAGTGAAATAATCAGTTTCCACCAATACGAACTGATGCCCTTTTGAGGAAGACGGATGGATTTGTCCAATGAAGTCTAAACCCCAACCTCTGAAAGGCCACGGCTTGATAATAGGATGTAACATAGCAGCAGGAGCCAATTGAATATCACCAAATTTTTGACAAGCATCACACCCTTTATAATATCTGAAGCAATCATTAATCATAGTCGGCCAATAAAACCAAGAACGTCGCAATAACCATTAAATCTTTGGAGCCGACTGATGAGTGCCACAAATGCCTTCATGTACCTCTCCCATAGCAACTCTTGCCTGGTCCTCGTCCAAGCACTTCAGAAGAACATCATCGACTGTTCGGCGATAAAGACTATCATCTCTCATTGTATACGTGAAAGCCATATGCCGAACAACCCTGTCCACCCTTTCACTCGGATTGCGCAAGTAATCAACAATGGGCTTCCTCTAGTCGGGATTGTCACCTGCACTAGATTTTTTGTTAATGGCCGAATCATTGGGTTCAGGTTCGGCCTCTCCCATATTGGCAAGGCAAGACATCGGTCTTTGAGAGATATGAAACATGCCATGATCAACATGATATCCAGATGCTTGTTGTGCCAACTCATTTGCTTTCCAGTTGTCATGTCTAGATATATGTGCAATGCTAAAACAATCCAACGTAGAAATTATATCTAGACATTTATCAAGATAAACATTAAGTGATTCGTGCAAACACTGAAAGACTCTGGATATTTGCTGCACCACTAGTATCGAATCACCGTAAGCCTCAGTATGTGTAACACCTATAGCAAGTAACATTTCTAGGCCGAATAACAATGCTTCATATTCGGCTTGATTGTTTGTGCAAAAATATTCTAAGTGGCACGAGGCTTCAAAAATAGCACCATGAGGAGATAAATAAACAATACCAACACCTTGGCCATTGCTACAAACTGAACCATCAAAGTATAATCTCCATGGTACTAATGAAACAAGGTTCATATCAACATCATGCTTGTCATTAATCCGATGTTCAACAATGAAATTAGCAACAATTTGGCCTTTTCATGGATTTTAGAGATTCATAAGCCAAATCATATTCAATCAAAGCATAAGCCCACTTGCCAATTCTACCACTAAGAATTGGCCTATGCAACATGTATTTAATGACATCGGTCTGACAAGCTACTACGCAAGAACTCGACACTAAATAATGTCTCAATTTTGTGCAAGCATAATATAAGCATAGACATAATTTTTCAATAAATGTATACCTTGTCTCGGCGTCCAATAAGTGCTTGCTCAAATATGTAATAGCATGCTCTTTTCCCTCGGTTTCTTGAGTCAAAACAGCACCAATAACTCCTTCCTCTGCGGCAATATAAAGCCTGAAGGGTTCTCTATGCTTGGGTGCTTTCATCACCGGAGGAGTGCATAAATAGTTCTTGATCATATCAAATGCTTCTTGCTGTTTTGCCCCCCAAGTGAAATCAGCATCATTCTTCAACCGAAGGATAGGAGTAAGTGCATCAACTTTCCCCGACAGATTAGCTATGAACCTTCTCAAATAATTGACCTTGCCAAGGAACTTCTGCATATCTCTCTTGCATGTTGGAGCCTCCACTTTTTGTATGGCCACTGTCTTTTTGGGATCAATCTCTATGCCATCTTCATGAATAATGAAACCCAAAAACTTGCCAGCTGATACGCCGAATGCACACTTTAAAGGATTCATCTTCAGTCCATATTTTTTCATTCTTTCAAAAGCTAAATGCAAATCGGCCAAGTGAGATTCCAAAGCATCCGATTTGACAACAATATCATCAATATAAACTTCAAGTATGACACCGAGTAAATCATGAAAAATTAAATTCATAGCCCTTTGATATTTGGCGCCAGCATTTTTTAATCCGAATGTCATCACTGTCCACTCGAATAAACCAAGGAAACCAGGGCATCGAAAAGCAGTCTTGTACATGTCCTCTTCGGCAATAAAAATTTGATTGTATCTGGCATTACCATCTAGAAAGCTAATAACCTTATGTCCAGAAGCATCATTAATAAGCATATCGGCTATTGGCATAGGATATTCATCTTTGGGTGTAGCCCTATTCAAATCTCTGAAGTTAATGCATACCCTCAACTTGTCGGATCCTTTCTTCTCTACCGGGACAATGTTACAAATCCACTCGGCATACCTGCAAGGTCGAATGAAATTAGCTTCAAGCAGTCGACCGATCTCTTCCTTGATCCGGTCATATGTTTTCGGATTAAATTTTCTGGCCGACTGTTTATAAGGTCTAAAACCGGCCTTTATAGGTAACCGATGCTCCACTAGCTCTCGGCTTAAACCTGGCATCTCATGATATTCCCATGCAAAGCAACAAACATATTCTTTCAATAGCTCGATTAACTTAGCTTTACAATCGGCTTTCAAATTTTTGTTTACAAACATCGATCGAGTGACTGAACCATCTCCAATATCTACCTCTTCTAATGGATCGGCCGATGTAAAACCTTGTCCAAGTTTATCCATGTCATCCAACTCCTCTATAGACTCATACATATCGTTCTCGCTGGACCGATATTTCACAAGACGTTTTTGTAACCATTCGGAGCTAGAATCCATTTAAACATATCATACCTTGGAGCCGATTGCATTCAGTCGGCTTTGAAGAGATGGGCACGAAACCATTCTTGGTCGCGCTGAGAAAATCGAACTCTGACAAGTGACGCCCCATTAAGCAAGTAGCATTGGGGTGTTGCCAATCCACCGATGCATCGGCCAAAGCAACATAGGCCGATTTATCCGCATGAATGACTTCCACTTCATCATCAACCCATTGGATCAACAACTGGTGCATAGTGGACGACACGCACTAGTTTGCATGAACCCAATCACGGCCTAGCATGACGTTGTAGTTACCTTCACCTCAGCGACAAAGAATGCAGTAGCCAAAGTTTTGCTTCCGACGGTAAGCTCCACATACATCGCTCCTTTGGCTTCAGTTTTCTCTTTGCCTTCAAATCCATTGAGCACCATATTGGTTTTGATCAATTCTTCATCTGGAACACCCAATTTCTTGAAGACCGAATAGGGCATAAGATTTACCACAACACCATCATCAACAAGCATCCGAGTGAGCGGCGACCCATTGATATGACCTCTGAGATATATCGGTTTTAGATGCGTTACTAATTCTTTTGGCTTCTCGAATATTGCATTTTAGGGCCAAAATCCTGCTGAGCCACTTCCCCTTCCTCATCTACAGCACGAAACTCAGCAGGTAAGTAATACACCATATTGATATCCATACCTTCATGAACCGGCGTAGGCTCATAGTCCAGCATATCAGCCTCTTCCTCGAGTGCATCCACCGATTCTGAAATTTGTCCGAGTGAAGAGGAAGCAATAGGTAACATAGACGATGCAATGATTGTGTCGTCCTCTTTTGGTAATGTAGGTGCTGCTGTGATCGGTGTAGAAGCCACTGCATCTTGTATTTGTTTGGGCCTCCACACTTGTTTTGTAGGTACCATAGGTCGAGTATCATTGAACAACTTATCCCTTTGCTTCTCGGCCTCTTGTTCTGCCATCTCTTGACTCCTTAACGTCTGTAGTTTCCTTTTTTATGTCTTTGTTAGCCCTGGAGGACACCACTTTGGCTGAGTGTATTTAGGATCTCTCGTTTTTACCTGGCTGGTGCTTGCTTCATGTTTATTAGCCGAGTGCTTTGGCGCGATAGCAAGTATCGGCTCAGTCGGATTGCTATGCACAATCGGCTACTGTGTGGCGAATGTTTCGGTGCCCAAGATAAGTGAGTCGGCATCATTTTCTCCTTGCCTTTTTTCGACTCAACTGCTGCAACACTTGGTGATTTAACACGCCATTCTTTTCGACTTTCCAGATGCATGAAATTTCCACTCGGGCGCACCTTTTTACTCTGATGGAATCCACTCGGATGGATGTCACTCGGATGGAATCCACTCGACTAGAATTCACTTGGATGGAATCCACTCGGATGGAATTCAGTCGGATGGAATCTACTTGGCCACATTTTTTCACTCGGATAGCTTCCACCCGGGTGCATTCTTACACTCGGATAATTTCCATCCGGTCGCATGTTTTGACTAGCCGACCAATAGTTACCGATGTTCAGTCGTCCATTATATGAGTAATCAAGTCGACCCCACACAGATTGCCTCTGCTCTTCTGAAAACTACGCCCTTGGTCCACTCGATTTTGTATACCGACTGAACATATCAGCTGATGGTGACCTTGGTCGTTTCAGATGAGTCGGTTGATTAAAACTAGAACCGGTCGACTGGTTAGCATACTTGGATAGCAACATATCAAAAGTTGGCTTGATCCGCTTGCGCTGCACTTTAGCTTCATTCTTCTTCCACTTGCCAACTTCTGGACTCTTGGGCTTGACAAATTTAACACGAGCATTTTCTTGCACTTGCGGTTGCCCCCCGAGTGTTGGGTTCTTGATGGTGATTTTGATCACTTCCTTGCCATCGGGTTGATTATCAAGCACAACTTGTCTCCCCAAGACCTTGTTGTCCTCCTTGTCTTTCCTGGGCTCACCAACAATGACATTAGCTTTATTAGCAGATTCGGCTACCTCCGGCCGAATAAGTAGCTTCTTCCCCTCCAAATCCAAGGTATTCATTGGAAAAAGGTTGTTTATCAACTTGCATCTCAGAAAAGTTCAATCGTCCGTCATTAATGGCCGATTGTATCTGTCGTCGAAAAACATTGCAATCGTTAGTAGCATGAGAAAAGGAATTATGATACTTGCAATAACCACGCCGTTTTAGCTCTTCAAACGGCGGTAGAGTATGAGATATTCTAATAATCTTAGCCTGCAACAAAGCATCAAATATTCTATCACACTTAGCAATGTTAAAAGTAAACTTCATCTCTT
This sequence comes from Aegilops umbellulata, assembly GCA_032464435.1. Lineage (NCBI taxonomy): Eukaryota > Viridiplantae > Streptophyta > Magnoliopsida > Poales > Poaceae > Aegilops > Aegilops umbellulata. Next base: position 324,924,969 of record CP136056.1, on the reverse strand, counting down.
CATCGCGATTCTTATGAATTGGTTTCAGATCATTACAAGTAAAAGGTTTGGCCTTAGATGGCCAAACAAATTCAGTAGAAAAAACATCACCCTCATCGTCCGAGTGATCACTGTCATATTCCACCATATTCATCTTTGGACGATCGGCTTTGTATCTATGCACTTCTTTGAGATCTTTGCTTCGGCTTTCCTGAGCCAAAGCCCTTTGTAAGACTTGGTTGATATTTAAGAACTCATAACCTTCTAGCTTTTCTCTAATGGGAGTTCTCAAACCACTTAGTACTAGGTCTGCCAAGTCTCTCTTGGTTATCACCAAACTAAAACATCGGTTTTTTGTTTCTCTGAATCTTTTGACGTAATCGGAGACCGATTCATCATGCTTCTATTTAACCAATGTTAGATGTGACAACTTGAGCTCATTGTCGCTGCTATAAAAGTGATCATGAAATTTCTGCTCTAGCTGCGACCAAACTCGAATGGAACCATGTGGTAAAGAAGAAAACCATGAAAATGCGGTACCAGTTAATGATAAAGGAAATAAACGCACTTTCAACTCATTTAATGAGCCTGCCTCACCCAATTGTGCTAAATATTGACTAACATGCTCACATGTGGTTTCTGTGCCTTCTCCATTAAACTTAACAAAATCTGGAATTTTATATCCTGGAGGGCACTGAATGGCATCAAAGTACTCGAGGTACGGCTTTTGGTAAATCCGATTCCGAGGTAACTCAACTCCAAAATTCTCCCGAAGCATCTTAGCCATCTCCTCTCTAAGATTAGCTAAACCATCATCCATAGTGGACGATGAAGCTTGTGGCAGTGGCATAGGAGGAGTAGGGTTACTAGCTGTAGGTAGGAATTGTGGCATGTATGTCGACCCATAATTTGGTAGTGGTCGAGTGGTTGTAGCTGTAGGTAGGGTTTGGTTCGGCGTTGCCACCGAACCTAGCACGCTCATAATAGGGTTGATCGGTGCAGTCACAATCTGATTTGTTTGGGTAGGATAGTAAGCCATCGGCACGGGAGGCGCCGATGCAATAGGTAAAGCCAAATTAGGGTTTTGCACACTAGGAGCTACACCATCATTACCACTAGACGATTGAGATGTATTCTTCTGAGCATTAGTATTTTCTATGAAAGTTTGATAGACTAGATTGTTACCATCATCAATACGACTTTCAATCTCAGCCCACTGCTCAGGAGAAAAGGCAGTACTTACAGAGGGTTTAACCTGCTCGGCTTGAAGAGGAGGGAACTTGATTTCTTCAATCGGAGTGATGTTGCCTTGGCGATCCTTCTTGAATTTTGCAAGGAACTCCTGCAAGTCCTTCTCCTCGCGCGCCTTCTTGTACTCCTCATAGACTTGGCGATGATCGGCCGATATCTCATCAAGACTGGGCTTAATGATGTTATCGGCGTCTACCTCAGATGGCTTGGGAAGATCGGACATGGTGGATGATGATGATTGATCTTCGTTCCCCAGCGAAGTCGCCGAAAAGTGTGCTGACACACGAACACGTCACGTGTACCCTCGATGCCGGGGGTGATGCACCGCAGCTCACATCGAAGGAGACCCGACCGACAGCGCGATACGCAGGACAGTCGGCGGGCGCTTTTGCAGACCCGAAAACCCCACACCCCCGGGAGGGACCCCGTCAGGGAGTGCGGCGGCTATGGGCTACCCTAGATCGATTCGCTCGCCCCTAGAGCCTCGGGATTCGCAGCTCTCAAACACGAAGAATAGCGAAGAACGAGAGAGAAAAACGGTGGAGAGATAAAATGTAGATGAAAAAGTAGTATATTGATTTGATCGATTGTGTGTTGTTCAATCAGCCGTCACCCCCAACATATATAAGAGGCGGCTGGACTTCCCGTACAAGTAAAGGATTCATCTAGGTTTTCCTTACAAGAAAAATTACATCAATTCACGTCCTAGAGTCCTAGTTCTATTCCAACTCGGATTCAGTCTGAATCTGGCCCAAACGCTGTCTTCCTTCTTGCGCGGGCCGCTGAGCTTGCATGTGATCTCGGATCAAGACGGACCAAATATCAAACTTGTGCGCCTTAATGATACGAACAACTCTCATGTTGATCACTTCTTCAAATAAGGCCATCTTGAATACTTTTCGAGATCATCTTTACCTTCGAGTCGGACTCGGTCTTGCAGTAGACTGGATTATCCGAGTCTCGCAGTGAATTTGCAGGCCATATACTATCTCTGATGATGATGACTCCAAAACCAAAGTTTACCGTCTTGATGATATGCACAACTTCTGTATTGAACACTTCTTCATCCGAGGTCATTTTGATAAACTTTCAGCACATGTTCAATTTCACTTGGATTTGAGCTCATCCACTCGGATATTAGATACTTTCACTCGGATCGTCCGACTGGATTTTTCACTCGGAAAACAATCTTTCACTCAGATGACTATATTTCCACTCGGATGACTATATTTCCACTCGGATGACTATATTTCCACTCAGAAGGCACTATCTTACTCGATCGGCAAGTTTTCGTCCCGATGGTAATATTTTCACTCAGAATATTTTCACCTGGAGGACAATTTCACTCGGATGACCATATTTCCACTCGGATGACTATATTTCCACCTGGATAATAATAAGTTCATCCGGTCAGCAAAATTTCACTCGACCGGTAAATTTTCACTCGACCGTAAACTTTCACTCGGATGGTAAACTTTTCACTCGGATCTTCCGACTGAAAACATAGCCTGATCTTGATTTGTCTCTCCAGGCCTCATACGACCTGAGATTGAGACGAATTATATATGAGAATCGATCGGCTCGACGAGACGAAACTTTTCCGTGTTGACAGTTTTTCAATTCAAGGCCGTCTAGAGGGCCGAGTTGCTCACGCATTGCATCAGACACTCATCAACATGTGTCTGGTGTCAAGCGTAATATTTTGGTCTCTGCCCTGTCCAGACCGTATTGACTATAACTTTTGCATATGAACTCAGATTAAGATGATTTATATATGAAAATCAATTGCTTCGATGATACGAAGACAATTTCTTTAGAGTGCTCCTTCATCTGAGATAGTCTTGAAAGCAGAATTAGCCGAAAAGCACTCGTAACACTAAATTCTGTCACACGGAGTACAACTTCGGCCCCTAAGATGAGGTCGGATGTCAATGACTTAAACATCAAAGTTATTCCATTCGACGATGTGAAACTTTTCATGCTGAAAAACCCTTTCACTCGAAGCCATCTCATTTTCTTTTTATGTTGTGCCAAAATCTGATGACAACACATGCCCCCTGTTTTTCGGCAAAGCTTGCACGCCGAAAAAAAATATGCACGGTGTTTGTTCTAAGGATGATGTCAACACTCCATCGGCCATTTTATTTTTCTGAGGGCGATAATTATGTATCGGCCATGTTTGTGCTAAGGACGATAATCATATATCGGCCATTGCCTACTTATGCTTCTTGCCACACACTCGAGTGGTATTTCTTCAAGTATTTGCCATTGAGAGCTCTAGGTAACACCGTCCCTTGTATGGATTCCACTAAATATGAGTTTCCGGAAACTATTCTTGTAATCCTAAAAGGACCTTCCCAACTCGGAGACCACTTCCCGAATTTCCTATCTCTTGAACCAATCGGTAGAATTACTTTCTAGACGAGATTACCAACTTGAAAATTCTTCAACTTGACTTTCTTATTGTAAGCTCTTCCACCCTCAACTTGTCTCTCTCTATGGCCTTCAAAGCAGCCAAACGTTTATCGGCAACCTCATCAATATTTTCCATCATCAAGTTATAAAAGTCTACTGCCGATAAATCATTTTGTTTGGCTATTCTCAAAGCATTCAAATTTACTTCCACTGGTAAAACAACCTCTTGACCATATACTAGCTCATATGGAGTCACCTTCGTGGCACCATGCCTTGAAATTCTGTGTGCCCACAAAGCTTCAGACAACAACTCATGACATCTCCTCGGATTATCCTCAATCTTCTTCTTGATGAGCTTGATTAAAATTTTATTGCTAGACTCGGCTTGTCCATTAGTTTGGGCATAATACGGAGAGGAATTGAGCAACTTTATATTATAAGATTCAGCAAACTCCCTGACTTGATGTGACATAAAAGATGAACCTTGATCTGTAGTTAACGTTTGAGGAATACCGAATCTATGAAAAATGTGCTTGGTTATGAATTGAATTACCTCCGTATGTGTCATGTTCTTGAGAGGTACTGCTTCAGACCATTTAGTGAAATAATCAGTTTCCACCAATACGAACCGATGCCCTTTTGAGGAAGACGGATGGATTTGTCCAATGAAGTCTAAACCCCAACCTCTGAAAGGCCACGACTTGATAATAGGATCTAACATAGCAGCAGGAGCCAATTGAATATCACCAAATTTTTGACAAGCTTCACACCCTTTATAATATCTGAAGCAATCATTAATCATAGTCGGCCAATAAAACCCAACACGTTGCAATAACCATTTCATCTTGGGAGCCGACTGATGAGTGCCACAAATGCCTTCATGTACCTCTCCCATAGCAACTCTTGCCTGGTCCTCGTCCAAGCACTTTAGAAGAACATCATCGACTGTTCGGCGATAAATACCATCATCTCTCACTGTATACTTGAAAGCCATACGCCGAACAACCCTGTCCACCCTTTCACTCGGATTGCACAAGTAATCAACAATGGGCTTCCTCCAGTCGGGATTGTCACCTGCACTAGATTTTTTGTTAATGGCCGAATAATTGGGTTCAGGTTCGGCCTCTCCCATATTGGCAAGGCAAGACACCGGTCTTTGAGAGATATGAAACATGCCATGATCAACATGATATCCAGATGCTTGGTGTGCCAACTCATTTGCTTTCCAATTGTCATGTCTAGATATATGTGCTATGCTAAAACAATCCAAAGTAGAAATTATATCTAGACATTTATCAAGATAAACATTAAGTGATTCGTCCAAACACTGAAAGACTCTGGATATTTGCTGCACCACTAGTATCGAATCACCATAAGCCTCAATATGTGTAACACCTATAGCAAGTAACATTTCTAGGCCGAATAACAGTGCTTCATATTCGGCTTGATTGTTTGTGCAAAAATATTCTAAGCGGCACGAGGCTTCAAAAATAGCACCATGAGGAGATATATAAACAATACCAACACCTTGGCCATTGCTACAAACTGAACCATCAAAGTATAATCTCCATGGTACTAATGAAACAAGGTTCATATCAACATCATGCTTGTCATTAATCCGATGTTCAACAATGAAATTAGCAACAATTTGGCCTTTCATGGATTTTAGAGATTCATAAGCCAAATCATATTCAATCAAAGCATAAGCCCACTTGCCAATTCTACCACTAAGAATTGGCCTATGCAACATGTATTTAATGACATCGGTCTGACAAGCTACTACGCAAGCACTCGGCACTAAATAATGTCTCAATTTTGTGCAAGCATAATATAAGCATAGACATAATTTTTCAATAAATGTATACCTTGTCTCGGCGTCCAATAAGTGCTTGCTCAAATATGTAATAGCATGCTCTTTTCCCTCGGTTTCTTGAGTCAAAATAGCACCAATAACTCCTTCCTCTGCGGCAATATAAAGCCTGAAGGGTTCTCTATGCTTGGGTGCTTTCATCACCGGAGGAGTGCATAAATAGTTCTTGATCATATCAAATGCTTCTAGCTGTTTTGCCCCCCAAGTGAAATCAGCATCATTCTTCAACCGAAGGATAGGAGTAAATGCATCAACTTTCCCCGACAGATTAGCTATGAACCTTCTCAAATAATTGACCTTGCCAAGGAACTTCTGCATATCTCTCTTGCATGTTGGAGCCTCCACTTTTTGTATGGCCTCTGTCTTTTTGGGATCAATCTCTTCTTCATGAATAATGAAACCCAAAAACTTGCCAGCTAATACGCCGAATGCACACTTTAAAGGATTCATCTTCAGTCCATATTTTTTCATTCTTTCAAAAGCTAAACGCAAATCGGCCAAGTGAGATTCAAAAGCATCCGATTGGACAACAATATCATCAATATAAACTTCAAGTATGACACCGAGTAAATCATGAAAGATTAAATTCATAGCCCTTTGATATATGGTGCCAGCATTTTTTAATCTGAATGTCATCATTGTCCACTCGAATAAACCAAGGAAACCAGGGCATCGAAAAGTAGTCTTGTACATGTCCTCTTCGGCCATAAAAATTTGATTGTATCCGGCATTACCATCTAGAAAGCTAATAACCTTATGTCCAGAAGCATCATTAATAAGCATATCGGCTATTGGCATAGGATATTCATCTTTGGTTGTAGCACTATTCAAATCTCTGAAGTCAATGCATACCCTCAACTTGACGGATCCTTTCTTCTCTACCGGGACAATGTTATAAATCCACTCGGCATACCTGCAAGGTCGAATGAAATTAGCTTCAAGCAGTCGACCGATCTCTTCCTTGATCCGGTCATATGTTTTCGGATTAAATTTTCTGGCCGACTGTTTATAAGGTCTAAAACCAGCCTTTATAGGTAACCGATGCTCCACTAGCTCTCGGCTTAAACCTGGCATCTCATGATATTCCCATGCAAAGCAACAAACATATTCTTTCAATAGCTCGATTAACTTAGCTTTACAATCGGCTTTCAAATTTTTGTTTACAAACGTTGGTCGAGTGACTAAACCATCTCCAATATCTACCTCTTCTAATGGATCGGCCGATGTAAAACCTTGTCCAAGTTTATCCATGTCATCCAACTCCTCTATAGACTCATACATATCGTTCTCGCTGGACCGATATTTCACAAGACGTTTTTGTAACCATTCGGAGCTAGAATCCATTTAAACATATCATACCTTGGAGCCGATTGCTTTCAGTCGGCTTTAAAGAGATGGGCACGAAACCATTCTTGGTCGCGCTGAGAAAATCGAACTCTGACAAGTCACGCCCCGTTAAGCAAGTAGCATTGGGGTGTTGCCAATCCACCGATGCATCGGCCAAAGCAACACAGGCCGAGTTATCCGCATGAATGACTTCCACTTCATCATCAACCCATTGGATCAATAACTAGTGCATAGTGGACGACACGCATTGGTTTGCATGAACCCAATCACGGCCTAGCATGACATTGTAGTTACCTTCACCTCAGCGACAAAGAATGCAGTAGCCAAAGTTTTGCTTCCGACGGTAAGCTCCACATACATCACACCTTTGGCTTCAGTTTTCTCTTTGCCTTCAAATCCATTGAGCACCATATTGGTTTTGATCAATTCTTCATCTGGAAAACCCAATTTATCAAAGACCGAATAGGGCATAAGATTTACCACAACACCATCATCAACAAGCATCCGAGTGAGCGGCGACCCATTGATATGACCTCTGAGATATAACGGTTTCAGATGTGTTACTGGTTCTTTTGGCTTCTCGAATATTGAATTTTTAGGGCCAAAATCCAGCTGAGCCACTTCCCCTTCCTCATCTACAGCACGAAACTCGGCAGGTAAGTAATACACCATATTGATATCCATACCTTCATGAACCGGCGTAGGCTCATAGTCCAACATATCAGCCTCTTCCTCGAGTGCATCCACCGATTTTGAAATTTTTCCGAGTGAGAGGAAGCAATAGGTAACATAGACGATGCAATGATTGTGTCATCCTCTTTTGGTAATGTAGGTACTGCTGTGATCGGTGTAGAAGCCACTGCATCTTGTATTTGTTTGGGCCTCCACACTTGTTTTGTAGGTACCATAGGTCAAGTATCATTGAACAACTTATCCCTTTGCTTCTCGGCCTCTTGTTCTGCCATCTCATTCCTCTGCTCCATTCTTCATCGGCGCCTGCCGTTCCCAACCCCGGTTGGGGCCATGAGAAGCTCGCGAGCCCCTGTCTTGTCACCATCTGGCTCAGGCTGAAGAGGCTGAAGGACTGTGGCGTGACCGCGCCCATTGTGGTGAAGGAGTTCGTTAGGCGCCGAGTCACTCCGCTTCAGCGCCATTCTCGCCTGATGTGGGCCTTGCTCAACAGTCAGGACCATATGAGACTTCAGGAGTCCGGGCTTCCTCTTGAGACGCGGCAAACTGTGCTCGAGGTCCTGACGGGTGTCTCTTCGCCAGACGACATGCCCGGGAGGAGCTGTCTGCTATACCGCTGCACGAACAAGGCAGAATTTGTGCATCACATGCCTTCCTTTGATGAGTGGGGGTTGCGCCCGGACGGCCTAGTGGGGCCTCGCAAGAACCCCGTCAACGTGGTTCCCTTCTTCGTCACTGGCGCCGAGCTTATCCCGAATGTGGATGCAGGGGGGCGAGCACCGCTGGAGGCTAGCGGCCCGAGTGCTGAGCAGCAGATGTCGTCTAGGGCTCCTGGGGCGGCGTCCTCAGGAACTCATGATTCTTTCCCAGGGGTGTCGGTTGCTGAGACGATGCAGCACGCCGCTCCCGAGGCCGAAGCTCTGGAGGCCTCGGGAGGTCGCGGTGAGACGGCACCCGACTGCTCTCCGCAGCCCGGCACCCCTAAAGCTGTCTCTTTGAGTGCTTCTCCGGTTGCACCCCGTGCCGGCCGCCACGTCTAGCGCTTCGGTCGGCTTTGCATGGACTTCGAGGAGATCCACAAGAGGAAAGGATTCCCGAGCAGCAGCAGTATCTTCAGGCCGTTGAAGCGACGGAAGTACATCGCCATCGACGAGTAAGTATTGTACCTTTGTGATTTCTTGAGTGCTGCTTTCATCCCTGACGTTGGCTCTTCAAGGTCCCTTCCGTCAAGGCCGCTGTGTCCCCCGAGAAGCAACCCCCTCCTTCCTCGACTCCCCCGCTGGCCTTGCGCGCCCCGAGCCTGCATGCCGTCCCTGGAGCAGGGTTGGTTGGAGAGGCATGCTTGCCTTCATGGCGCTTCGAATCTGCGGCCCCGTCGTCCCTCCTCCACGTCCTGGCTTGGATCTTGGCGGGCGTGCCCAGGACCCCTCCTCTGGTCATGGACAGTAGCTGGTTGGCTTCGGTCTTCGGCTCCTCTTCAAGCAGCGGGCCCCGACTAGTTGGGGCCCCTCGCGAGGCCTGGCTGGCGCCCGGGGCAGCACCAGCCCCCAGTCCCCTGCTGAGAGGGGGTGCGTCGCCTCATGCCCCGCCCGCAGCCCCCGTGGTGGAGGACGAGGTGGGCCGTGCGCTTGAGTTTGAGCACGAACGAAGCGTCGTTCGCCATGAGCTCTTCCAGGAGGCGATGGGCGCGATGAACCGACTTGGTGGTGAACTTGCGGACGTCGACGCGTGCCTCAAGGCTGAGGGTCTTTGGCTGGCGGAGGAATGACGTAAGCTGAAGGTGGCTATCAACCTTGCCGCTACCAGCGCGATCTTGACAATGCGAAGGCTGAGGCGTCCCTCCAGGTTTCTCGTGAAGCTTGCTCCCGAGCTTTGGAGGAGGCTCACGAGGCTAACAGCCGTCGCGAGGCCGCAGAGAAGCGCGCGCAGGAGCTCCAGGCCTGGAGCGCGTCCGTGGAGCAGCAGATGGAGGCGCGCAAAACCGCCCTTGTGTCAATGAGGGGGGCACCCTCCGAGGAGGAAGAGATCCGGAATCTTGAGGAGGCGATGCCGCTGGAAGCTGTGGAGCGCAGCCTCGAGCTAGAGCGATTGGAGACGAGGGAGCATCAGGTCGTCCAAGCGGAGGATGCCGTCGACGCGCGCGAGGCCAGGGCCCAGGAGAGGGTTGATCGCTGGGTGGCCGAGGCTAGCGCAGATCTTGAGGGTAGGTATGACTTGAGGTTGAAGCTTGCGGGGACGGAGGCTGCGGGTAGGGCCGCCGCCTTTAGGCCCAAGCTGGCTGAAGTGGAGAGGAACGAGGAGGCCACAGCAGCCGCCCTGGTCACAGCGCCGGCGGAATTGGCCTCCGCCCGCGCCGAGCTGCTCTTTCTTCAGAAGCGGGTTGCTGACGCCGAGTCCGTTGTGCGGCAGAATAGGAAGGAAGTGCTTCAGCGGCGAACTCTGGAGCGTGAGCACACCCCCATGCTCCAGGACCTCAGGGTCAGGGCCAACGCGGCGTTGGGCCACGTCTGTGACGAGAATGCTCCGCATCCACACTCAAATGACTACGCCAGTCACCTACGCTTCTTCGCCGACGTGGTGACGGGCCTGGAAGCTCGGTCTGATAGAGCTCCCCAGCTCGTGGAGAAGAGGAGTCGTGGCCTGCTCAGGCGCATGTTCTCCCGCGTCTTCAGCCATCTTCAGAACTCCGAACCCAATTTCGACTTCGACGCTGCCATTGCCCCCGTACCCGCGGCCGTCCGGGGAGACCTGGCGCGGTGGGTGGAGGACAACGTGGATGCGCTGGTCAGGGCCGTCGCTTCTGAGGACGACGCAGTGGTGGTCGCGGCAGACGAAGGCAACGTGGTTGACGACGGTGATACGTCTCCAACGTATCTATAATTTTCAATTGCTCCATGCTATATTATCTGCTGTTTTGGACTATATTGGGTTTTATTTTCCACTTTTATATTATTTTTGGGACTAACCTATTAACCGAGGCCCAGCCCAGAATTGTTGTTTTTTGCCTATTTCAATGTTTCGGAGAAACAGAATATCACACGGAGTCCAAACGGAATGAAACCTTCGGGAACGTGATTTTCTCACCGAACGTGATCCAGGAGACTTGGACCCTACTCCAAGGAACAAAAGATGCATGCTGGATAGCGGTCGATGAGTGGAGTAATAGTAGTAGATGCAGGCAGGAGTCGGTCTACTTGTCTTGGACGTGATGCCTATATACATGATCATACCTAGATATTCTCATAACTATGCTCAATTCTGTCAATTGCTCAACAGTAATTTGTTCACCCACCGTAGAATACTTATGCTTTTGAGAGAAGACACTAGTGAAACCTATGGCCCCCGGGTCTAATCTCATCATATCAATCTCCATCACTTTATTATTCCTTTGCTTTTTTACTTTGCCCTTTACTTTTCACTTTGCATCTCTATACCAAAAATACCAAAAATATTATCTATCATCTCTATCAAATCTCACTCCCGTAAGTGACCGTGAAGGGATTGACAACCCCTAATCGCGTTGGTTGCGTTGAGCTATTGTTTTGTGTAGGTACAAGGGACTTGCGTGTAGCCTCCTACTGGATTGATACCTTGGTTCTCAAAAACCGAGGGAAATACTTATGATACTTTGCTGCATCATCCTCTCCTCTTCGGGGAAATCCAACGCAGTGCTCAAGAGGTTGAAGAAGAATTTCTGGCGCCGTTGTCGGGGAGTCTATGCAAAAGTCAAGATACCAAGTACCCATCATAATCCCTTATCTCCCGCACTACATTATTTTCCATTTGCCTCTCGTTTTCCTCTCCCCCACTTCACCCCTGCCATTTTATTCGCCCTCTCTTTTCGTTTGCCTTGATGTCTTACTTGGCTCGTTTGCTTGTTTGGTTGAAATAGTTGAGTATTTATTCCTGAACAGAGAAGCCAATATCTATGGATCCTCATCCGCTTGCCAATCTTTTTAAGAGATCCAATTATTGTGAACCAACTCCTAGTGATTTGGATGCACTAGATTATCTTTATAAGGTTTTGTCTGAAATCCGTGAAGTGACTCATGATAGATCTTTGAATAAAAATCATGATTGCAATGATTTTATCATAAATTCTTTTGATGTCAAATGTGCTAATAAGATGCAAAACCCTAAGCTTGGGGATGCTAGTTTTGTTATGTCTACTACTTGTTGCAATGATCATGATTGGGGTGATTCTTCTTATGATCTTGAAAATTTATTTAAGCCCCATGATGAATATGAGATTGATAATATTGTTTGCAATAATATTGAAAGTGGGTTCGGAAGAGTGTCCACTTTAGATCCCACATATTTGGAGAATGTTCAATCTTATAAAGTTTTTGATAAAAGTGGGTTTGGAGAGGTCATGACTTTAGTTAATGATAATCCCACTATTTTGGAAGAGTGTCAACTTTGCATGCATGTGGATCGTGTTGAGAATATACTTTGTGATAGCTATTTTGTTGAATTTTCTTATGATCCCACATGTAATTATTATGAGAGAGGAAAATATGGTTGTAGAAACTTTCATGCTACTAAATTACCTCTCGTTATGTTGAGATTGCTATTGTCTCTTTCCGCTTCCTTGCATATGCTAGTTTTTGCTTGCCTTGATTTGTTTGTCTATAATATAACTATGCATAGGAAGTATGTTAGACTTAGATGTGTTTGTCACACGTTTTATGATGCTCTCTTTGTGCTTCAATTCTTGTCTTTCATGCGAGCATCATTAAAATTATCAATGCCTAGCAAAAAGGCTTTACAGAAAAGCGCTTGTTGGGAGATAACCCCATATTTTTCCTTGATGTTATTCAATAAATCTTTGATCTAGCCTCTGGTTAGATGTGTTTTTATGTTTTAATTAGTGTTTGTGCCAAGTTAAACCTATAGGATCTTCTTGGATGATAGTTATTTGATCTTGCTGTAATTTCCAGAAACTTTCTGTTCACAAAAACCATTGTTAAAAATCACCAGAACATGATAAAGTAGTGATTCCAATTGCTTCTGATCAATAAACAAATTGCCTAGGTCTTCCTATTTTGGCTGAAGTTTTGGAGTTCCAGAAGTTTGCGTTAGTTACAAATTACTACAGACTGTTCTGTTTTTGACAGATTCTGTTTTTCATGTGTTGTTTGCTTATTTTGATGAATCTATGGCTAGTAAAATAGTTTATAATCCATAGAGAAGTTGGAATACAGTAGGTTTAACACCAATATAAATAAAGAATGATTTCATTACAGTACCTTGAAGTGGTGTTTTGTTTTCTTTCTCTAATGGAGCTCACGAGATTTCTATTGAGTTTTGTGTTGTGAAGTTTTCAAGTTTTGGGTGAAATCTTTTGATGGATCATGGAACAAGGAGTGGAAAGAGCCTAAGCTTGGGGATTCCCATGGCACCCCCAAGATAATCCAAGGACCCCAAAAAGTCAAAGCTTGGGGATGCCCCAGAAGGCATCCCCTCTTTCGTCTACTTCCATCGGTAATTTTACTTGGAGCTATATTTTTATTCACCACATGATATATATGTTTTGCTTGGAGCGTCTTGTATTATTTGTGTCTTTGTTTGCTAGTGTGCCACAATCATCCTTGCTGTACACACCTTTTGAGAGAGCCATATATGAATTAAAATTTGATAGAATACTCTATGTGCTTCACTTATATCTTTTGAGCGTTGTAGTTATGCTCTATGTGCTTCACTTATATCTTTTAGAGCACGGTGGTGCATTTGTTTTAAAGAAACTATTGATCTCTCATGATTCACTTAGATCATTTTGAGAGTCTTAATAGCATGGTAAATTTCTTAATAATAATATGCTTGGTATTCAAGATATGTGAAACTTTCTTTTGAGTGCATTGAATACTAAGAAAAGATTGAAGCATGATAATTGTTTTCAGATATGAAGATGGTGATATTAGAGTCATGCTAGTTGAGTAGTTGTGAATTTAAAGAATACTTGCGTTAAAGTTTGTGATTCCCGTAGCATGCACGTATGGTGAACCGTTATGTGATGAAGTCGGAGCATGATTTATTTATTGATTGTCTTCCTTATGAGTGGCGGTCGGGGACGAGCGATGGTCTTTTCCTACCAATCTATCCCCCTAGGAGCATGCGCGTAATACTTTGCTTTGATAACTTCTAAATTTTTGCAATAAGTATATGAGTTCTTTATGACTAATGTTGAGTCCATGGATTATATGCACGATTTCCCATCCTTCCACCATTGCTAGCCTCTCTAATACCACACACTTTTCGCCGGTATCATGCACCCACCATATACCTTCCTCAAAACAGCCACCATACCTACCTATCATGGTATTTCCATAGCCATTCCGAGATATATTGCCATGCAACTTTCCACCGTTCCGTTTATTATGACACGCTCCATCATTGTCATATTGCTAGCATGATCATGTAGTTGACATCGTATTTGTGGCAAAGCCACCGTTCATAATTCTTTCATACATGTCACTCTTGATTCATTGCATATCCAGGTACACCGCCGGAGGCATTCATATAGAGTCATATTTTGTTCTAAGTATTGAGTTGTAATTGTTGAGTTTGTAAGAAAAATAAAAGTGTGATGATCATCATTTTTAGAGCATTGTCCCAAGTGAGGAATGGATGATGGAGACTACGATTCCCCCACAAGTCGGGATGAGACTCCGGACGAAAAAAAAGAGGCCATAAAAAATGGGAAAGTCCCAAATAAAAAACAAATGAGAGAAAAAGAGAGAAGGGACAATGTTACTATCCTTTTACCACACTTGTGCTTCAAAGTAGCACCATGATCTTTTTTTGACTATATACTGAAAGGCAACAGCCTCACAACCCTTTATTAAAACCAAGAGATAAAGAATACAAAGTTACAAAGGAGAAACAAATAAAGAGAAGAGGCTACTTACAAAGAGAGATTAGGGTAAGTAGGCTATCCAAGAGGTTAGTCTATCTCTATATTTACACTTGATTCTATGAGCTAAAAGAGAAATATCATGAATAAAATTCCTCCTCCAAGATCTGAAAGTGGGCAACTCATTTCTGAAGATCCTTCCATTCCTTTGAGTCCAAATATTCCAAGTAGCCGTAAAGACTACCTTAGTGAAAAAAGGATGACCAAAATCCCTTCTGGCCGCGCAAGCCATTTCAAAAGTAGTCTGATTAGGGTGAGCACTCCATGAGATGCCCAAATAATTCCAGACATGTTGGCTAAAGTTGCAAGCAAAGAAGAGATGAGCTCTATCTTCATGCAAAGCTGAGAAGCACATAGCACAAGTATCATCCTGAATAATCCAATGCCTTCGCTGCATCATATCCCTAGTGTTTAGGCGATCCATCAAAAGAAGCCAGCCAAACACCTTGAGCCTGAGAGTGCAAGAACATTTCTAGATCCACCCAAATATGGGGTCAACCACGACGTCGGAAAAACAAGACAAATAATAGGTCCTTGACCGATAATCCCCAGATTTTGAAGGCCATTTCCAGACATCATTTACTCCCTCATGCAAATTGATCAAAGGCATTAAGGCCTGAAGCTGATTGAATTCCTCGAAAGCTTCAACTGATAAAGGCAGGTGAAAATTGTTGGTCAGATCGGACAGCTCCATCACCTCCTTAATGGTAAGCGTGTCATCAATCACAAAAGAGTGGAGCCTCGGGAAACGTTGTTGCAGTATAACCACAGTGTTATTAAGTTGCCACCGATCCAGCCAAAAAACCACCGAGTCCCCCGAGCGCACGTGAGGGACAGCCAATTTACAAAACTTGTCATACAGTTTCATCACGTCCTGCCACCAGAAAGAACCACAACTTTGAGTTACTTGGGGAGGTGCAGCAGCATAATATGTGTCCCAGATGAGAGAAACCCAGGGCACATCCAACTTATTAAAAAAATTGAAGAGATGCTTGATCAACAAGGCATCGTTTTGTATGCCAAGGTCAAGAACCCCAAGGCCTCCATGATTCTTGGGCCGACAGACTAACTCCCAAGCTGCCAATGATTGCCTTGGTGTATCAGAATTTCCTCGCCACAAACATTGCCGCATGATACGTTCAATCTGTTTCAAAATTCCTTGAGGCAATGAGAGGGTGCACAGGAAGTATATTGGCATGGAACAAAGAACAGATTTCAAAAGCTGTAGCCGGCTGCCTTGGTTCAACAGACAAGAGGAAACAGACAATCTTCTCTCTATGCGGTCTACTAAGGGGAGCAAGTCATAAATTGTGGGCCGAGAAGTACCCATTGGCAATCCAAGATAGGTAAATGGCATTGAACCAACATCACACCCAAGCAAAGCAGCCACATGCTTACCCTCATCACCGGACAGATTCATTGGAATCAATGAGGATTTACTAAAGTTGACCCGCAAACCCGTAGACTTAGCAAAGACCTCAAGCATCTCCTTGAAAGCAATGAGCTGGCTGTCCACCGCAGGAAGGACAATTAGTGTGTCATCAGCGTATTGCACAATCGGATAGTCCCACGAAGAGGTCGGTATGGGCAGTGTTAGAATGTTCCTTGCACACACCTCATTAACCACTGACTGCAATAAATCCACAGCAATCACAAATAATAAAGGGGATAATGGATCTCCTTGACGTACACCCGAACGGCAGACAAAGTGGTTACCAGGCACACCATTTAAAAAGAACCGAAGAGGATCCAGAGGACAAGATACTATCAATCCAACCTGTCCAGCGATTATCAAAACCCTTACATGTCAAGATCCTGAGAATCAGTTCATGCTCGATGGTATCAAACGCCTTCGTGGAATCCAACTTGAGAAGGATTATAGGCCTTTTGGATGCCTTGCACTGATGGATATATTCGAAACACCATGCAAGACAGTCCTGAATGGATCGACAACGAAGAAACCCATATTGATTGCGGTGAATACATTTTAGGATCACACTCTGTAGACGATTTGTCAAAATTTTAGTTAAAAACTTCAGGCAAGTATTTGTCAACGAGATGGGTCTAAAATCGCCAATATGCTCCGGGCTCAACTTCTTGGGAATGAGGGTAATGAGAGATGTATTCAGACACTCCAGGTCACACTTTCCCTCATAGAATTCCTGGACTAGTTTCATAAAATCTGGTTTCAAAATATTCCAACACTTCTTTAGAAAAAGACCAGTAAACCCGTCAGGGCCCGGAGCGCGATCAGAGGGCATGTTCTTAATCACCGTATCCACCTTGGAGTCCGTGAAAGGCAATGACAAATTCTCCAGGCCATCAATCCGAGTAATTAATGTGTCAAGGTCAAAACCCATTTGAATACCTTTTGCCTGGCCCATTCTTTTATTGAAATCAGACCAAAACATCCCCGCTAACTGTTGATGATCAGTAATCACATCCCCGTCCATAGACTTGATCGAGGAAATGGTGTTTCTCCGATACCTTTCAGTTGCCATAGCGTGGAAATTTTTTGATTTTTCCTCGCCAACTTTGATATTTCTGATCGTGCAACGTTGTTTCCAATAAATGAACTACCAATGCAGTATATCTTCGAGATGCAATTTGACAATCTTGCGGAAATTGAACTCCGGCCAACTCAAGGGCCTAAACTCCTCAATATTATCTAGAAAAAGAATTACTTTATTGCAATCAGCAATGAGAGCCTTGACTGTGGATAGGTTGAGATGCCATTTCTTAAGAGCATAACGAAGAGATTTGAACTTAGCAGAAATGGTTAAGGCAGTTGAAGATTTACCCACCGACCTGTTCCAAACCTCAGATACACAATCCATAAACCAGGCAGATCAACCCAATAGTTTTCAAAGGGAAAACCTTTTGCCTTGGGAATACAAGTGGCAATGGAAACCACACACGAAACATGATCAGAGGCAGTGCGCGCAAGCGGAAGAACCAGTGTGTTGGGGTGATCATGTGTCCAAGCCACAGATGTAAAAAACAAATCAATTTGTTCGAGCAGAGGTGTAGTTTGTATATTGGACCATGTGTACTGACGACCCTTGATTGGCAATTCAACAAGATCCAAATGACCGATTATTTCGTTAAACAAAAAGATATCATTCACATCACCACCCGGCTGATTTCGATTCTCAATCGAGCGCATAAAGTTGAAATCACCTAAAAGCAACCAATTGTCCTCAAACTGAATATCAAGATTATATAACCACTGCACAAAATCGTCACGCGCCGGTCCTTGACACGGGCCATAAATTGAGACAAGAAACCAAGACTCCGATGTGTGTTTAGATTGAAACTTCACAATAATACCATATGGTTTAGCCTCAATTAAGTTGCCTATGAAGAAGGAAGAATTCCAAATGACCACCATACCAGCGGATGCCCCAACCGGTGGCACATAGACAAAGTTATCAAAACGCCATGGACAGAATTTCCTAATGAAGCATTGATCAATATGCATGCATTTGGTTTCCTGTAGGCAAACAACAGAGCACCCACTTTCATCGATCTTTTGCCTAACCGCAAGCTGACGCGCTTCAGAATTCAGACCCCTAACATTCCAACAAAGTACTTTCCACTCTCTAGATGAAGTTTGATTCATTACAAACCAAAAGGGAACACCTTTAAAAGTAAGCCACACAATGACCTACAACCCACTAAACAGACGAATAAAGCAAAGTTCCAAACAGATAAGAACAGATAAATGATGATTATGGTACGCCATGGACCTAAACCCTGGATGAAGAAACTAATCATCGGAGCTTGTGCTGTTGTTGGAGCGGGTAGGATTAGCTACAAGCTTATCCATCGTGATCTTCTCTGGCGTAATGCAAAGACGAGCGCCAATTCTCTAAAGATCAACTATAGTCGTCAAAGGAGGTAGTGCAGAATTGTCGTCAGACTAAGAAGACGTAGTTTTGCGCTTCTTCAGAGTGTGTGGCCACGTAGATGGTGTGCCAGCAGTTACCTGGCGGTATCCATCACGTAGGGCACTAAGACGAGCACTGCGCCTGACATGAGAATCAACAATGACCCGAGAGGCCTCGGGTTTTCTTCCACACTTCAGAGTAACTTGAGGAACAACCGTAAACTCAAATGCTTCAGCAACAGGCTCATCAATATCATCAAAACAAAGAGCTCGAGCTACAGGCCTTTTAACAGGTGTCACTTCCTCAAACTGGGTCACAGGAACAGGTGCAGGCAGGGACAACAAATTTGGAGCTGGAGCGTTGAAAAGAGGCTCCCACGACTGCTTGTTTAGAAGAGCACCGAGATCAGACTAAAAGACAAACGTTGGGATGTCAGGGATCCCAATAAACGGCAACACCTTCTCAAAAGTACGCTTCCACGGCATGACAGGAGGCAGGACCGGCCCAAAAACAGTTAAAACTTGTCCAATCATCAATGGAGGCTGCTGTGGTCCCATTGGGTGCTGGAAAACAACAATATCAGCAGCACCATTGTTGTTGTTAACTGAATCTTCAGACAGTTGGAGCACAATGGGACTCCTGAGATTGAACTTCCTCAACATTCTCCTGGTGCACAACTTCCTGAACCTGTGGCTGCTCATTGTCAGGTTCAGGCACATCGTTCCAACCCAGCTCTGGGAATTCACGCAAGACCCAATTATGATTGTTGAACTGCATATTGCCAGGGAGAGGGTGAGGATTGCCATTGAAGGGCATTGGTTCCTCATCGGCAGGTAGGATATCAGCCAAATCCGCAGATAATATGTAAACTGGAGCAGACCAAGAAATCCGAACCCCTCCAAAGTCAGCAAATTCTCTGTATGTCACTGATCTAGGAACCATAGTCGGCGCAGGGAAAGACACATAGGCCAAAGATCGGACCATCATTAGATCATCCTGATGCCAATGGTGAAAATGGCCAAAAGTACTGATAACATCTGCAAGATATTGAGAGCGCCTATAATCCAGAGGAACTCCTAACAGCATAACCCATCCCCTTCGAAAACCCTGCGTAGCTCTGTAGTTGATACCTTCATCATGCGGAATAAACCTGACAAATCTATCGTTGCCCAGATTGAAAGGAGGATGATCAACTAATGCTTGGCGGGCTAGAGCGCTACGGAAACGAAACAAACCAACCCCTTGGATCCACGGCTGAGCATCCAACACAGCTCTCTGCAGATTATTGACGACAAAATCACTGACCAGATTCCGAAAGATGGCGACTTCTTCACGCAAAGGAGCCGGCTCGACAATGGCGATGGCATACTCCTCATGCTGTCGATCCGGAGCCACCGCCGGCGCAAAGAAAGTGCGAGGCAGGCGCAGCTCCCCACCGTCGATGATGTCGAAACCATGCGGGAGGAAATCCATCGGGTCCAGTGGAAAGTTGGCCATTGCCGGAGCTGGGGAGGAGTGATCCGAAGCCGGAGGCGAAGATGGTGAGGTGGGCGGCAGAGGAGTTATGGGCGGTGGCTCAGTGCGCAATGGTGGAATAGACGGGGTGGCAGGCTTGATAGGACTGGGCGTAGACCCCTCCGGACTAGCTATGGGAGAAATCGAGGAGTCCCGCTCCGAAAAACTAGTTGACCGGTTAGATACGGGGGATTTGCTCCGTAGGACCCACCTGTAAGAGGGAGATAGGCTAGAATCTTAACAGCCCTTTGCCCGGTGCCCCAACCGAAAGCATCTTCGGCACCTAACCTTGCTGGTGCACGCGCTGGATAAATGCCTCATGGACAAACAATTTTGACATTTCCAAACTTTGAAAACCATGTCATCCACAAAATCATTAAATTTATCACAATCAGCAGGTGATTCCGATGTCATGGAAAGAATAAACTCCTCATTTCCAGTAACAGGCTGAGAGGCAGATTGAGATACGGAGGCAGCTTGGGCCAAATCAAACTGGGGCGGGGAAACATCCTGGGGCGGGGAATTATACTGGGCTGGAGAAATAACCTGGGCTGGCGGTGCAGCTAGACCAGCCCGTTCCCTCCCATGCACATGCAGAGGCACGTCCGAAAAGGTTGGAGTAGTCCCAGAAATCCCGGCCGAAGAAATAGCTTGGTTGTTGACTGTTCCGAAAATTATGGGTGGTTCCGCCACCGTCCATCGGAGTTCAGTCACCGGCGGCGGAGGCACGATGTCTCTCTCATGAGGGAGTACAGCGTACCCAGCATCCGAAACCGCATCAACAAGGCCTGGCGAAGCAGGATAGGAGTATCCCTTGCAAGCATCATACTGTTGGAAAGTGGCAAAAGAAATCTTCTTCGGAGACCTAGAACCCGAACGTAGGGTAGATTTGGAAGGTGGCTTATGCATAGTAAGCAGACCAAGAGAAGCACACCTCTTAGAAGGGCTGATGATAATCCATTCAGCATCACACTCTTTCTTCCAAATAACAAACTCACGTTTCCAATTAGGACCACCATTACCCCACAGATGAAAATAGCATTTGAATTGCGGGCACGCGAAAGATCGCAAATGAAGAATAAGAATGCCAACACGTTTGCATAAGACCATAAATGAGAATACATTGTCTGCAATGAGTTGCACAGATAGATCAATTGCAGATCCTCCAATTGCACATTCCAATGCCGCCGCCACCGAATCCTCATCAAGACGGAATCTATGTCTGCTGAAAGACACGACCATAATAAAATGGCTCGTGTCATCCGAGGGATGAATGGTTTTCCCACAAGATCTAAAAACCTCCTCCGCAAAAGCCACACCTTTGGAGAAGTCCAGATCCAAAGTTGATCCACCATGAGAACCCATGTGAGATGGGTATAGGGTGGTAGATCAGAGAACGCCGGAGAAGATGGGTGGAGAGAAAACAAGATTTATTGGCTGGAAAGGAAGATCGCTGGAGAGCCTAGGGCGCCGGTGGGAGGAGAGGTGGGACTCTCATCTAGATCAATTGCATGTTGTAGCACCATGATCTTCATGATAGAGAGTCTCTCTTTTTGTCACTTTCATATACAAGTGGGAATTTTTCATTATAGAACTTGGCTTGTATATTCCAATGATGGGCTTCCTCAAATTGCCCTAGGTCTTCGTGTGCAAGCGAGTTGGATGCACACCCACTTAGTTTCTTTTGTTCAGCTTTCGTATACTTATAGCTCTAGTGCATCCGTTGCATGGCAATCCCTACTCACTCACATTGATATCTATTGATGGGCATCTCCATAGCCCGCTGATACGCCTAGTTGATGTGAGACTATCTTCCCTCTTTTTGTCTTCTCCACAACCACCATTCTATTCCACATATAGTGCTATATCCATGGCTCATGCTCATGTATTGCGTGAAGATCGAAAAAGTTTTGAAAATGTTAAAGTATGAAACAATTGCTTGGCTTGTCATCGGGGTTGTGCATGATTTCAATACTTTGTGTGGTGAAGATAGAGCATAGCCAGACTATATGGTTTTGTAGGGATAACTTTCTTTGGCCATGTTATTTTGAGAAGACATAATTGCTTTGTTAGTATGCTTGAAGTATTCTTATTTTTATGTCAATATGAACTTTTGTCTTGAATCTTTCAAATCTGAATATTCATACCACAATTAAGAAGATTTGCATTGAAATTATGCCAAGTAGCACTCCCCATAAAAAATTCTCTTTTTATCATTTACCTACTCGAGGACGAGCAGGAATTAAGCTTGGGGATGCCTGATACGTCTCCAACGTATCTATAATATTTGATTGCTCCATGCTATATTATCTACTGTTTTGGACTATATTGGGCTTTATTTTCCACTTTTATATTATTTTGGGACTAACCTATTAACCGGAGGCCCAGCCCAGAATTGCTGTTTTTTGGCCTATTTTAGTGTTTCGGAGAAACAGAATATCAAATGGAGTCCAAACGGAATGAAACCTTCGGGAACGTGATTTTCTCATCGAACGTGATCCAGGAGACTTGGACCCTACTCCAAGGAACAAAAGAGGCGGTCACGAGGGTGGGGGGCGCGCCCCCCTAGGGCGCGCCCCTTCCTCGTGGGCCCCTCGGAGCTCCACCGACGTACTCCTTCCTCCTATATACCTACGTACCCCCAAACGATTAGATACGGAGCCAAAAACCTAATTCCACCGCCGCAACTTTTTGTATCCACGAGATCCCATCTTGGGGCCTGTTCTGGAGCTCCGCCGGAGAGGGCCGTCATCATGGAGGGCTTCTACATCATCATAGCCTCTCCGATGAAGTGTGAGAAGTTTACCTCAGACCTTCGGGTCCATAGTTATTAGCTAGATGGCTTCTTCTCTCTTTTTGGATCTCAATACAATGTTCTCCCCCTCTCTCGTGGAGATCTATACGATGTAATCTTCTTTTTGCGGTGTGTTTGTTGAGACCGATGAATTGTGGGTTTATGATCAAGTCTATCTATGAATAATATTTGAATCTTCTCTGAATTCTTTTATGTATGATTGGTTATCTTTGCAAGTCTCTTCAAATTATCAGTTTGGTTTGGCCTACTAGATTGGTTTTTCTTGCCGTGGGAGAAGTGCTTAGCTTTGGGTTCAATCTTGCGGTGTCCTTTCCCAGTGACAGAAGGGGCAGCAAGGCACGTATTGTATTGTTGCCATCGAGGATAACAAGATCGGGTTTTTATCATATTGCATGAAACTATCCCTCTACATCATGCCATCTTGCTTAAGGGGTTACTCTGTTTTTAACTTAATACTCTAGATGCATGCTGGATAGCGGTCGATGAGTGGAGTAATACTAGTAGATGCAGGCAGGAGTCGGTCTACTTGTCTCGGACGTGATGCCTATATACATGATCATACCTAGATATTCTCATAACTATGCTCAATTCTGTCAATTGCTCAACAGTAATTTGTTCACCCACCGTAGAATACTTATGCTCTTGAGAGAAGCCACTAGTGAAACCTATGGCCCCCGGGTCTATTCTCATCATATCAATCTCCATCACTTTATTATTGCTTTGCTTTTTTTACTTTGCCTTTTACTTTTTCACTTTGCATCTCTATACCAAAATACCAAAAATATTATCTATCATCTCTATCAGATCTCACTCCTGTAAGTGACCGTGAAGGGATTGAGAACCCCTAATCGCGTTGGTTGCGTTGAGCTAGTATTTTGTGTACGTACAAGGGACTCGTGTGTAGCCTCCTACTGGATTGATACCTTGGTTCTCAAAAACTGAGGGAAATACTTAAGCTACTTTGCTGCATCATCCTCACCTCTTCGGGGAAATCCAACGCAGTGCTCAAGAGGTAGCAGACGGCGATGCCGGCGCCGACGAAGGTGGAGTCGATGCCAACGACTGAGACAGCGACGCCAGCGGTGCGCCTGAAGATGACATGGGGGACGCGGCGACCGACATATCCGGCTGATCCCACGTTTCCCTGCTATTTACCCTGTAAAACTAGGGCGCGACCCCTAAAGATTGTAAGGGCATTTTGAGAGGGGGAACCCCTCATGTAAACAAACCGCTGCTTTTACTCTTCTATGTCAAGTTGGGTATGCATCTTTTCGTGACCTTGAGTCCGATGGAGAGTCTTTGGTGTGGCTTACCTTAGCCAGCACATGTCCCTAGCTGGGTCGTGGGGTCGTGCATTTTCGAGGCTCTTGAAGACAATCTGCACGTCGGACTCCTTGTCATTGAAGCCAGGTTCAGGGGCTACTGAGGGAGTCCTGGACTAAGGGGTCCTCGGGCGTCCGGCCTGTTATCCATGGGCCGGACTGGTGGGCTGTGAAGACGTGAAGGCCAAGGACTGTACCCGTGTCCGGATTGGACTCTCCTTGGCGTGGAAGGCAAGCTTGGTGACCAGCTATGAAGATTCCTTCTTATGTAACTGACTCTATGTAACCCTAGATCCCCCGGTGTCTATATAAACCGGAGGGCGTAGTCCGGATAGCATATACTCATTACCATAGTCATACAGGCTAGACTTGTAGGGTTTAGCCATTACGATCTCGTGGTAGATCAACTCTTGTAATACTCATATTCATCAAGATCAATCAAGCAGGAAGTAGGGTATTACCTCCGTAGAGAGGGCCCAAACCTGGGTAAACATCGTGTCCCCCGTCTCCTCTTACCATCAACCTTAGACGCACAGTTCGGGACCCCCTACCCGAGATCCGCCGGTTTTGACACCGACATTGGTGCTTTCATTGAGATTTCCACTGTGCCATCGACGAAAGGTTTGATGGCCCCTTCGATCATCTATAGTGGCGTTGTCCAAGGAGAAACCTTCCCCCCGGACATATTTTCGTATTCGGCGGCTTCGTACTGCAGGCCAACTCGTTTGGCCATCTGGAGCAGATAGATAGCTACGCCCCTGGCCACCGGGTCAGATTTGGAAGCTTGAACTACGTCACAGATATCCGTGGAGACTTGATCTTCAATGGATTTGAGACCGCGGCGATCGCTCCCCCTCGCTCCGATGAACATGACTTAAATCTGTCATAGGATCACATCCAGGAGATGGTTCCTGTTGCTGCAACGGCCTTAGAACCAGAGAAGATCATGCCATCCGAGGCCACAGAGTCCGCAACGTTGGAGCCGCACACGGACTCGACACCCTGCAATATTTGCGTCAACGGAACTCCGGACTCGTCTCCGGCTATAAGTTCCGGACAATGTACGTCTGTGGACACCAAGCTAGATCGGTTATCGATCTTCGAATTCAGCGCCGCAGACATTTTCCAGCACTCACCTTTGGGTGATGTGCTAAAATCTTTAAAGAATTTGTCCTTGGAGAAGGACTCACAGTCGAACTATGTTCGGTTCGAGCTAGAGGCTGATGATGAGGAATTTTGCTTCCCACCCGCCACCCACTTCATAGCCAGTGTCGATGACTTAACCAACGTGCTTGATTTTGGCTCCGAAGACATCGACGGTATGGACAACTATGCCGACAAAGAGCAAGGCCAAGACCCGCCATTTACTGGACGTTGGACGGCCACCTCTTCGTACGATGTGTCCATGGTTGACACACCTAAAAAAGCTAGTGACGATGACAAAGAAGATCCAGTTGTGAATAAACCTTCTGAGACACAGTCCAAGTGCCGGCGCCCTAAACCCCGTTCTAAGCCTCGTCGCTCAAAAGATGTAAACACTAGCACCGGAGAAAATAGCAGTCCGTGCGACGCCGAAAACAATGAGACCCTGTTGGAGCCGCATCCGAACAGGAGGAACAAGACAACGGGCAAGTTAACCCTGATAAACAGGCCATGCCCAATGACCCGGATGACGATAGTTATCGTCCAGTCTCCGAGGATGAGGAGAGCTTCGGCAGCGAGGATTTCATTGTGCCTGAGGCACCCCTCGAGCAGGAGCGCTTCAAGCGCCAGCTAATAGCTACTGCAAGAAGCCTGAAGAAAAAGCAGCAGCAGCTCCAAGTCGATCAAGACCTACTCACTGACAGATGGACCGACGTCCTGGCAGCCGAAGAATACGACCTCAAGCGCCCAGCCAAGAGTTACCCAAAGCGTAGACTGCTACCTCAGTTTGATGAGAAGGCACCAGATCCCATACCTCCCTCGCGTAATTCGGAACGACCACCACGTGGTCGGGATAGTGCGGTGGACCGACCACCCCTTGGTCGGGATAAAACGGCAACTCAGGCCAAACAACAACCCGCCCCACCACCTCGTAAAAACAGGGACAGAACAGCCTGGGACCATACATACGACCTTCGGCAGGATCTGGACAGTAGAGCAGGGCACACCAGATCAATCTACGGATCGCGAGGACGCTTCCCGACTCGGGATGACGGCTACCTATGCGGACATGACAAACCTAGCCACGCCCGAGCCTATAACGCAGACGGACTTCATCGGAGGTGCGTCATGACGCGGCCCGATATAGAGGCACCACACACCCTCTCTGCTTCACAGATGAAGTACTGGATCATGAATTCCCTGAGGGGTTCAAGCCCGTCAACATTGAATCATACGACAGAACAATCGATCCCGTAGTGTGGATCGAAGATTTTATTCTCCACATCCATATGGCCCGAGGAGACGATCTCCACGCCATCAAATACCTCCCACTAAAATTAAAAGGGCCAACTAAACACTGGCTAAATAGCCTGCCTAAGAATTCTATCGGCAGTTGGGAGGACATGGAAGAAGCCTTTCTCGACAACTTCCAAGGTACTTATGTCCGGCCACCAGATGCCGATGACTTAAGTCATATAGTCCAACAACCCGGAGAATCAACCAAAAAATTCTGGACAAGGTTCCTAACCAAAAAGAACCAGATCGTCGACTGTCCGGATGCCGAAGCCCTAGCAGCCTTCAAACATAGCATCCATGAC
The DNA here is from genome assembly GCA_032464435.1 of Aegilops umbellulata. Lineage (NCBI taxonomy): Eukaryota > Viridiplantae > Streptophyta > Magnoliopsida > Poales > Poaceae > Aegilops > Aegilops umbellulata. The sequence goes on along the minus strand of CP136056.1, from coordinate 324,898,221 downwards.
GAATGGCTCGCCCGCCAGCTTGGCCAAGAAAAGCCGAAATCCATGGCAGCCCTCACAACACTCATGACCCTCTTTTGCGCGGGTGAGGATAGCTGGCTGGCTCGTAGCAAAAACACAGCCAGCGAGGCAGGCCCCTCCGAGGCCAAGAACAGCACCGGCAAGCTCCGGTGCAATAGACACAAACGCCAAAGCAATGGCGATAACACCGATGACACCACGGTTAACGCTGGATTCAGCGGCTCCAAGTCCGGCCAGCGGAAGAAGCCCTACAAAAGGAACAATGAGGGACCATCCAGCCTGGAGCACATACTCAATTGTCGGTGCCAGATACATGGCACCCCAGACAAACAAGCCAATCATACCAACAGAGATTGTTGGGGTTTCAAACAGGCTGGCAAGTTAAATGCCGAGAACAAAGAAAAGGGATCACAAAGTGAGGACGAGGACGAAGAGCCCCGACAGCTGAACACTGGGGGCAGAAGAAATTTACCCCTCAAGTCAAAATGGTGAACATGATATATGCTACACACATCCCCAAAAGGGAGCGCAAGCGAGCACTCAGGGACGTCTACGCGGTAGAGCCAGTCGCCCCAAAATTCAATCCGTGGTCGTCATTCCCGATCACCCTCGATCATCGAGATCACCCAACTAGTATCCGCCATGGCGGTTCGGCCGCACTGGTCCTCGACCCAATCATCGACGAATTTCACCTAACACGAGTCCTAATGGACGGTGGAAGCAGCCTCAACCTGCTCTATCAGGATACAGTGCGGAAGATGGGCATTAATCTCTCACGAATCAAACCCACAAGGACTACCTTTAAAGGAGTCATACCAGGCGTAGAGGCCCGTTGTACGGGCTCAATCACACTGGAGGTGGTCTTCGGTTCTCCCGACAACTTCCGAAGCGAAGAGTTAATCTTCGATATCGTCCCCTTCCGCAGCGGCTACCACGCACTGCTTGGACGAACCGCGTTTGCTAGATTCAACGCAGTGCCACACTATGCTTATACCAAGCTCAAGATGCCCGGTCCACGAGGCGTCATAACTGTTAATGGCAACACTGAACGCTCCCTCCAAACAGAGGAGCACACACCCGCCCTAGCAGCAGAGGTATAGAGCGGCCTTCTCAAGCAGAACCGTAATCCGGCTGTCGAGCCCCTGGACATCACTAAGAGGGTTCGGACCACACTGCAACAGGACGGTTCGGCTCGTCAAGAGCTCGATTAGCAATTCGGCCTCCGTCCCAGTCCCGACGAGGTAGCGGCATCCGCACCACGCACCACGTGTACATAATTACACACTCAAAATCCCATGGGCATCAACGGAGGCAAAACTAGCTTGTAGTTCGGCTACACCAATCCTGGACTCACTGGTGTCTTTACTATTTCCTTTTTTTCCTTTTCCCCTTTTTTCAGGTTTGTGGGCCTCCTTCTATGGCCTGATTACTGGTCCTGTCAAAGGATAAATGCAACAGACTAGCACGCAGCACAGGCGTATAGGGGAAGCTCTAGAGGTCAATTCAACGATTACTCTACCCATTTTCAGGACCCACACGCAGCTCGCCTTTGGTTGTGGCATGTCAAATAGTCGGTTGCTTATTGCACTATTTTGTATCAATGTGCTTTGGCGCATTAATCCAACCATAATGGAAACAATTCATGGTCCAAGTTCAAGGGCCCCAGATATTATCTCTGTTCTCCTTCTGTTTTCCTTTAATTACTTATCTTATAACACCCGTACACTCTGGTAAGTTATATTTGCCAGGGGCTCCACATCGCCCCATAACACGGCAACAAAGTCCGAACACTTCTTATAGAACAGTTCGGCACCCCGGATTTAGCATTATATGCATTGGCTCCGAATCATGTCTTTGGTCAATAGTTGGGTTGCCCAGCTCCTGTGCTTGCTACCCTACGTTCTGCTACATCGGCTAGGGTAGTAAAGAGAGAACTACTGCGATTGTGCCCTGGCTTTGACCAGATGAGCACCTCAGTAGAGAAAGCCAAAAACTGACTGTCATGATATGGCGAGAGCCGGTCGGCTATTCGGAGGTCTCAAATCGTTGGAGATTTTTTCCGCATTCCGCGAAGGATCGGTACTTCCCGATCAGACGCTGCCAGCACTCTGGTTTGTATACCAGGGGATGCGCCTATGTTTTATTATAAAACTCCTATGGCTAAGTGAGGGCGTTTAAGCCGCATAGTCTGATTGCCTGGTTCGTTGTGCTAAACAACTCCATCAAGGACCATATAATTGGATCAAGATTGTTTAGATTCCATCCCGAACACCTCCGTACTACCTACGTGAGGGCAGAAGCCGACGACTGGCTAACACTCAGATTTCATACAACACGGCTGCACAGGAGGAAACAATGAAAACATATACAAACTGGATTTGTTCTCATCATACAAGGCAAAGACAAAAAACGAATGCATACATTCAAAAATAATGTCCTGCCCGCACTACGCTGCTACAAGTCGAGATCCCTCTAGGACATCCGCAAAATATCGCTTGGGTGTACGGTGCTCCTTGCCCTCCGGCGGCCCATTGGCCACCTCGACGGCGTCCATCTTCGCCCAACACATCTTGCAACGAGCGAAGGCCATGCAGGCACCTTCGATGCAGACTGATCGCTTGACGGCGTCTAGCCGCAGACAAGCCTCCATCACCCGCTTCATGAGGCCAAAATAACTGCTAGGCATAGCTTTGACTGGCCACAACTGGATTATTAAATCCTTCATGGCTAGTTCGGCCACCCTGTGCAGCTCGACCAACTGTTTTAGTCGATCGGCAAAGGGCACCGGATGTTCTGGCACAGCATACTGCGCCTAGAACAGCTTCTCCACGGAATTTCTTTCTCTGGCTCGGAAGAACTCCGCAGCATTAGACACACTACAAAAGCCCCTGGGCAACTCTGAATCCGGGTTAGTAAAAGGTACTTCCTCTTCGCATACTTGCTTTGCATGTTAAAAGCCTTATCCGATGTGATCTTCTTGGCCTCTTGGATCTCCTGGAGAGCGCCCCGGTCCTCATTCTGTGCGGCCTCTGCATTCTGGCGAACCTTGGTAAGTTCAGTCTCTCGAACCGATGCTTCGCGCTCCAAGGCCTCACACTTCTTCACCGCATCCTGGAGCTCCTGCTGGATCTCGCTGACCCGGGCCTTGAGCTTCTTACAGGCGGCTTGCTGCTGGACAGCCTTCTCCTCGGCTTCGATCAGGGAATTGTTCACGGACTTGACTTCGGTCGCCGTCCCTACACATATTACGATGCTCCGGTCAATACTCAACGCTTACCCTTTCCAAATATACAACAAGTTGTGGAGTTGGATCTCCACCTCGCCGAGCTCGCCAACCCTGCTTCAGTTCAGAGACTTCGGCAGCATGGGAGGTCGCAACCAACAGCGATGCCTGTTTAATCACAAAATTGGTATCCTACAAAGGGTTGATCCTCTGTCTGGTCTTTCGTTCCGAACACTGGACAATGTCTCAAGGGCTACTGTCAGCATGGGGTGTTCTCTTTCTACGTGAATTACCTCAAAACATGTCAATAGATTGTTGCAGGCCTTGTTTAGTCCGCTCTTGACGGACTGAACCTTCTCGATCACCGTACCCATAAGGACACGGTGCTCGTCCACTATGGAGGAGCCTCATAGCGCCTCCATCAGGTTATCTGGCGCCCCTGGTTGGACAGGGGCCGTCGGTGGAATTGTCGCACCCCCCTCCTTCGAAGGAAGGCGCGCGCCGGATTCCGGAGCCGTATCGGTCCCCGGAATCGTATTCGGCTGAGGGCCGAACTGAATACATACCTCTTTGCCAGTCTCCATGGGGATCTGCTCCCCTATGTGTCCGGCAGCGGAGGTCTCGCCCTGCGGCGCCTCCTGGATAGCGTCCCGAGCCCCTACCCAGCTCGGAGCGGTCCTCCGGGACAACACTTCAGTGTCGTCCTTGGCCTCAGGGGAATAAGCGGGCGGTGGTGACATACTGGCCATTTCCGCCGGATCCAACGAACCTCCAGATGAGGATTGCTGGATGCTGCCACGGGCCGGACTGCAATGGCACAATTAACCACGTCAAAAACAATAAAAAGGAGGGGCTGGGGGTGCTTATGTACGAATGTCATAGTACTTACGATGCGGCCCGATGCTTAGTGCGGAGGTGTCGTTCTGTACTGCTGTCAACGTCCCACGCGGTGTTGACTGCGGGGACGCCCTTCCCCTTCTTGGGCGTTTCCGCCTCCAGATTAGCGGAAGCCACCCTCTTCTTCTTCCTCTCCTCAGGGGGAGGGTTGTTCTCCTCCTCCTCCTCCTCTTCCTCGTCATTGCCCTCGGGGACAGAGGAATGGGCTTCTTCGTCTTCGGACGTCATGTCTGAAGTACCCTTGCGACGGGGGCTACTCTTGGCCCCCTTGGCCTTCTTCTTGGCCTTCTTCTCCGGCGCCTTATAGGGCGCCGGCACCATCATCTTCGCCAGACGCGGGATGACCGGTTCTTCAGGCAGCGGAGCCGGACACTGGATCCGCTTCGCCCTCTCCATCCAATTCTGAAAAAGCAATGATAAACTGAGACATCATCCTCGAAACAATTAAGTTGGCGATACGTCAAAAATAGCATACCTCTCTGGCGAGGTGTTTACAATCGTGACCACGGTCTGAATCCGTGCCGGCATTTTCTCGTTGCCCTTAAAGAGCAACTTCCAGGCATCTTCGTGGGTGGTTTCAAAGAGCCTCACCAGGGTTTGATGCTTCTTCGGATTAAAAGCCCACAGAGGGTGACTTCTGCGCTGGCATGGGAGAATCCGGCGAACTAGCATCACCTGGATTACATCGACAAGCTTGACGTCCTTGGCTATCATACTCTGGACACACGTCTGCAACGCTATCAGCTCATCAGACGAACACCATTTCGGACTCTTCTCGACCCAGGAGGTGAGTCGCATGAGAGTGCCGGAGCGGAATTCGGTGGCTGCGGCCCAGGTGGTGCCGCGGGGTTCTATGATGTAGAACCACTGTTTTTTCCACTCCTTCACTGTATCCACAAACGTGCCTTTCGGCCGGGAAACGTTCGATAAATTGCTCACCATGGCTCCTCCGCACTCTGCATGCTGGCCATCCACCACCTTCGGCTTCACGTTGAAGACTTTGAGCCATAGCCCGAAGTGGGGTTGGATACGGAGGAAGGACTCACACACGACGATAAACGCTGAGATGTTGAGGAAAGAATTTGGGGATAGATCGTGGAAATCTACCCCGTAATAGTACATCAGCTCGAGGACGAAAGGGTGGAGTGGGATCCCTAGCCCGCGGAAGAAATGAGGGATGAATACCACCCTCTCGTTGGGCTTCGCCGTGGGGTCGACTTGTCCCTTGGCCGGCAGACGGTGGGCGATATCCTTCGCTAGGTATCCAGCCGCACGAAGCTCAGTAACGTCCTCCTCCTTGACGGAGGAGACCATCCACTTGCCCTGACCTCCGGATCCAGACATGGTTGAGTGCTAGCTTGAGTGGAAAGGAGATGAGAACTTGGGCGCTGGATCTCGAGATTGGGAGGGCAGAGACAGAGAGAAGGCGTGAGAGAGGAAGAGGGAATCCTTATCCTCTTATAAAGGCAATAAATATTGAACGCCTCTGATACGTCTCCAATGTATCTATAATTTTTGATTGCTCCATGCTATATTATCTACTGTTTTGGACTATATTGGGCTTTATTTTCCACTTTTATATTATTTTTGGGACTAACCTATTAACCGGAGGCCCAACCAAGAATTGCTGTTTTTTTGCCTATTTCAGTGTTTCGGAGAAACAGAATATCAAACGGAGTCCAAACGTTCGGAGAAACAGAATATCAAACGGAATGAAACCTTCGGGAACGTGATTTTCTCACCGAACGTGATCCAGGAGACTTGGACCCTACTCCAAGAAACAAAAGAGGCGGTCATGAGGGTGGGGGGGGGGGGGGCGCCCCTGCCTCGTGGGCCCCTCGGAGCTCCACCGACGTACTCCTTCCTCCTATATATACCTACGTACCCCCAAACGATCAGATACGGAGCCAAAAACCTAATTCCACCGCCGCAACCTTCTCTACCCACGAGATCCCATCTTGGGGCCCGCCAGAGAGGGCCGTCATCACGGAGGGCTTCTACATCATCATAGCCTCTCCGATGAAGTGTGAGTAGTTTACCTCAGACCTTCGGGTCCATAGTTATTAGCTAGATGGCTTCTTCTCTCTTTTTGGATCTCAACACAATGTTCTCCCCCTCTCTCGTGGAGATCTATTCGATGTAATCTTCTTTTTGCGGTGTGTTTGTTGAGAATGATGAATTGTGGGTTTATGATCAAGTCTATCTATGAAAAATATTTGAATCTTCTCTGAATTCTTTTATGTATGATTGCTTATCTTTGCAAGTCTCTTCGAATTATCAGTTTGGTTTGGCCTACTAGATTGGTTTTTCTTGCCATGGGAGAAGTGCTTAGCTTTGGGTTCAATCTTGCGGTGTCCTTTCCGAGTGACTGAAGGGGCAGCAAGGCACGTATTGTATTGTTGCCATCGAGGATAACAAGATGGTTTTTTAATCATATTGCATGAAACTATCCCTCTACATCATGTCATCTTGCTTAAGGGGTTACTCTGTTTTGACTTAATACTCTAGATGCATGCTGGATAGCGGTCGATGAGTGGAGTAATACTAGTAGATGCGGGCAGGAGTCGGTCTACTTGTCTCGGACGTGATGCCGATATACATGATCATACCTAGATATTCTCATAACTATGCTCAATTCTGTCAATTGCTCAACAGTAATTTGTTCACCCACTGTAGAATACTTATGCTCTTGAGAGAAGCCACTAGTGAAACCTATGGCCCCCGGGTCTATTCTCATCATATCAATCTCCATCACTTTATTATTGCTTTGCTTTTTTTTACTTTGCCTTTTACTTTTCACTTTGCATCTCTATACCAAAAATACCAAAAATATTATCTATCATCTCTATCAGATCTCACTCCCGTAAGTGACCGTGAAGGGATTGACAACCCCTAATCGCGTTGGTTGCGTTGAGCTATTATTTTGTGTAGGTACAAGGGACTTGCATGTAGCCTCCTACTGGATTGATACCTTGATTCTCAAAAACTGAGGGAAATACTTACGCTACTTTGCTGCATCATCCTCTCCTCTTCGGGTAAATCCAACGCAGTGCTCAAGAGGTAGCAGCCTCCCCACTCGCCTTAGAATTCGCCTATCCGCAAGGGCCATATAAACGGCACGGTTGGGTTACCCATGCCCGCATTGATGAGAATCCCGCGATAAGGGGACACGATCTCTGCTTTGACAAGACATGCCAATGGCAACCGTGTCTCGAGACATGGGGTGTCGAACACAAAAACGGTTTGGAATTATGATCGGTCAGACATAATGTCGTGCTACGAAAAGTTGTCAGCGGATTGGATTTGTGTAAAACTATATTTTCTCTGTGGTTGTGTATGGAGTATGTAACAGATTTGGATACTATCATTGCGTCCGAAGACTATCTTGGAGTTCGGAAAGAAGGGAACCCGCCTTGCAATGCCGAAGACAATCTGCGCGTCGGACTCCTCGTCATTGAAGCCAGGTTCAGGGGCTACTGAGGGAGTCCTGGACTAAGGGGTCCTCGGGCGTCCGGCCTGTTATCCATGGGCCGGACTGTTGGGCTGTGAAGACGTGAAGGACAAAGACTATACCCGTGTCCGGATTGGACTCTCCTTGGCGTGGAAGGCAAGCTTGGCGACCAGCTATGATGATTCCTTCTTATGTAACTGACTCTATGTAACCCTAGATCCCCCCGGTGTCTATATAAACCGGAGGGCGTAGTCCGGATAGCATATACTCATTACCATAGTCATACAGGCTAGACTTGTAGGGTTTAGCCATTACGATCTCGTGGTAGATCAACTCTTGTAATACTCATATTCATCAAGATCAATTAAGCAGGAAGTAGGGTATTACCTCCATAGAGAGGGCCCGAACCTGGGTAAACATCGTGTCCCCTGTCTACTGTTACCATCGACCTTAGATGCATAGTTCAGGACCCCCTACCCGAGATCCGCATGTTTTGACACCGACAGCTACCACTAGGACGTGGGAGGGAGCCTGAGGGAGTCCTGGATTAGGGGGTGTTCGGATAGTCGGACTATACCTTCAGCCAGACTCCTGGACTATGAAGATACAAGATTGAAGACTTCGTCCCGTGTCCGGAAGATTCTTTCCTTGGCGTGGAAGGCAAGCTAGGCGTGCGGATATTCAAGATCTCCTACCAATGTAACCGACTCTGTGTAACCCTAACCCTATCCGGTGTCTATATAAACCGGAGGGTTGTAGTCCATAGAACAGAACCATCATCAGACACAATCATACCATAGGCTAGCTTCTAGGGTTTAGCCTCCTTGATCTCGTGGTAGATCTACTCTTGTACTACCCATATCATCAATATTAATCTAGCAGGAGTAGGGTTTTACCTCCATCGAGAGGGCCCGAACCTGGGTAAAATAAAGTGTCCCTTGTCTCCTGTTACCATCCGACCTTGACGCACAGTTTGGGACCCCCTACCCGAGATCCGCCGGTTTTGACACCGACATTGGTGCTTTCATTGAGAGTTCCTCTGTGTCGTCGCCTTTAGGCCCGATGGCTCCTTTGATCATCAGCAATGATGAGGTCCAGGGCGAGACTTTTCTTCCCGAACAGATCTTCGTCTTCGGCGGCTTCGCTCTGCGGGCCAATTCGCTTGGTCATCTGGAGCAGATCGAAAGCTACGCCCCTGGCCATCAAGTCAGGTTTGGAAGCTTAAACTACACGGCGGATATCTGCGGAGACTTGATCTTCGACGGATTCGAGCCACAGCCAAGCGTGCCGCACTATCCCGAGGGGCATGGTATAGCTCTGCCCCGAACAGTGTCCTGGAGGCCGCATACGCTCCGGCCTCGATCCTCGACTCGGAGCCCGCTGCGTCCTTTGAGGATGAACGGTTGCACGTCACCTCGGGGGCTGCGATCTTAAAGGCGATCGAGCTGAACGCAAGCCCCGCACTCCGCATGGCCCATGACTCCAAGGAGCCGGACTCTTCTCCGAACTCCGAGCCTTCCGCGCCCCTGCCAATCGAATCCGATTGGGCGCCTGTAATGGAGTTCACCGCCGCGGACATCTTTCAGTGCTCACCGTTCGGTGAGATTCTGAATTCTCTCAAGTCTCTCTCTTTGTCAGGAGAGCCCAGGCCGAACTATGGCCTGTGAGGTTGGGATCCGGACGATGAAGAAATTCATAACCCACCCACCACCCACTTAATAGTCACTGTCGATGATCTATCCGACATGCTCGACTTCGGCTCCGAAGACTTCGACGGCATGGACGACGAAGGAGGAGACGAACAAGAACTAGCACCCGTAGGGTGCTGGACCGCCACCTCGTCATACGACGTATACATGGTGGATGCCCCAAAAGATGGAGATGGCGATGGAACAGCGGAGGACGGCACTTCGAAAAAGCCTCCAAAACGCCGGCGTCAGCGGCGCCGCTCTAAATCCCGCTACAGCAGAAATGGTGATTCCGGCACGGGAGATAATACTACCCCGGACAGCGCCGAAGAACACCAAAACCAGCAAGATTCGACGCAGGAAGATGAAGAAGCCAGCCCTCACGAGAGAGCGGCAGAGCAAGAGGTCGAGGATGATAATTACATGCCTCCCTCCGAAGACGAGGCAAGCCTCGGCGACGATGAATTCGTCATACCATCAGACCCCGCTGAACAAGAGCACTTTCAACGCAGGCTTCTAGCCACGGCGAACAGCCTAAAGAAAAAGCAGCAACAGCTTAGAGCTGATCAAGATTTGCTAGCTGACAGATGGACTAAAGTCCTTGCGGCCGATGAGTACGAACTCGGACGCCCCTCCAAAAATTATCCTAAGCGTAGGCCGCTACCCCAATCAGAGGAGGAAGCTCATGACATGGCAGACCGGCCACCTCGCGGCCGCAACAGAGAGGCCTGTCGAACCTCTAAACAAGCCACGCCCCGGCGCCGTTCAACTAAGGCACGGGAAAATGAACCATACCTGCGAGACGTCTTGGAGAATAAAGCAAGGCAAACAAGATCGATCTATGGATCGCACGGACGCCCGAAGGCACGTGATGATTTTCACTCCGGACACAGTAAGTCCGGCCGGGCCGAACACAACAGGCACAGCTCTTCCGAACTGCGCCGTGACATAGCCCAGTACAGGGGCGCCGCACACCCACTATGCTTCACAGACGAAGTAATGGATCATAGAATCCCAGAGGGTTTCAAACCCGTCAATATCGAGTCGTACGATGGTACGACAGATCCGCCAGTATGGATTGAGGACTATCTCCTCCACATCCACATGGCACGTGGCGATGATTTGCACGCCATCAAATATTTACCCCTTAAGCTTAAGGGACCAGCCCGGCATTGGCTTAACAGCCTCCCAGCAGACTCGATCGGCTCTTGGGAGGACCTGGAGGCCGCATTCCTCGATAACTTTCAAGGGACCTATGTGCGGCCACCGGACGCCGACGACCTCAGCCACATAATTCAGCAGCCAGAAGAATCAGCCAGGCAATTCTGGACAAGGTTCCTCACGAAGAAAAATCAGATAGTCGATTGTCCGGATGCAGAGGCCCTAGCGGCCTTCAAACATAACATCCGCGACGAGTGGCTGGCCCGGCACCTGGGTCAGGAGAAGCCGAAATCAATGGCAGCTCTCACGACACTCATGACCCGCTTTTGCGCGGGCAAAGATAGTTGGCTAGCTCGCAGCAACAACTTATCGAAAAAGCAAGGCAGTCCGGATACCAAGGACAAAGGTGGCAGGTCGCGTCGGAATAAACAAAAACGCCGCGTTAGCAGCGACAGCAATGAGGATACGTCAGTAAATGCCGGATTCAGAGGCCATAAATCCGGTCAGCGGAAAAAGCCATTTAAAAAGAATACCCAGGGCCCGTCCAGTCTGGACCAGATACTCGACCGCTCGTGCCAAATTCACGGCACCCCCGAAAGGCCAGCCAATCACACCAACAGGGATTGTCGGGTGTTTAAGCAGGCAGGCAAGTTAAGAGCCGAACACAAAGACAAGGGGCTGGACAGCGACGACGAGGAGGAGCCCAGGCCGCCGAACAACAATGGACATAAGGGGTTTCCCCCACAAGTGCGGATGGTGAACATGATATACGCGACTCACATTCCCAAGCGGGAGAGGAAGCGTGCGCTACGGGACGTATACGCGATGGAGCCAGTCGCCCCAAAGTTCAACCCATGGTCCTCTTGCCCGATCACCTTCGATCGAAGGGACCACCCCACTAGCATCCGTCATGGAGGTTTCGCCGCATTGGTTCTTGACCCAATCGTTGACGGATTTCACCTTACAAGAGTCCTCATGGACGGCGGCAGTAGCCTGAACCTGCTTTACCAGGATACAGTGCGGAAAATGGGCATAGAACCATCAGGGATCAAACCCACAAGGACGACCTTTAAAGGCGTCATCCCAGGTGTAGAGGCCAATTGCATAGGCTCGATAACACTTGATGTGGCCTTCGAATCTCCGGATAACTTCCGAAGCGAAGAGTTAATTTTCGATATAGTCCCGTTCCGCAGTGGCTATCATGCCTTGCTTGGACGAACCGCATTCGCTAAATTCAATGCGGTGCCGCACTACGCATATCTCAAGCTCAAGATGCCAGGCCCTCGAGGAGTAATCACGGTCAGCGGAAACACCGAACGCTCCATCCGTACGGAGGAGCACACGGCGGCCCTCGCAGCGGAAGTACAAAGCAGCCTTTTAAGGCAACTCTCCAGTCCGGCCGTTAAAAAGCCGGACAATGCAAAGCGCGCCCGGAGTAACCGGCATCAAGACCGTTTGGCACGTTCAGAGCAAGCATAGCAATACGGCCCCGACCCCAGCCGTCGCACCATAGCGGAGCTAGTACCTAGAGTACACAATTACGCCCTTAAAATTCCATGGGCATAGGGGGAGGGGCACATTAAACGGCATGCCTACAATACGGCGTCAAACGTACTAGGGGCTGCCGAATTTTCCTTTTTTTACTTTCAGGACTCCATACTCTGGATAAACTGTTCGGCTTCGCCGCCGCACAGACGATACAAGACCCAGGAAAGCAGACAAAGCAACGCCGCATTATGGAACTCTCAGGTGGTCTCTATTTCGAGCAATATATCCGTTTCTAAATTCCGCGGCCTGCGCCTGGTCAGGACATGTTAAATAGTCTAAAATATCTCTCGCTTATCGCACTACTTGTATCGTTCGGCTTGAGTAAACAGCCTCTTAATAAACAATGCATAGCTTTTTGTCTATTTTTTGCATTATCATCCTTATATATATATATATGTTTATTCAATAACAGGATCGCACCCGTACACCATGGTACGGCAAACCACGCCAGGGGCTTTATTACCCTTTTATCTGTCGTGAGAAGTCCGTACACTTTCACAAGTGCGGCACCCCGAACTTATAGCATTATATGCATCGGCTCCGAGTCATGATTTTGGTCATATGTTGGGTTTGCCCGGCTCCTATGTTTTGGTGCCTTACGTTCCACTATATCGGCTAAGGTAGCACTAGGAGAACCACTGCGATTGTGCCCCAGATCAGGTGGGCGAGCACCTCAGTGGAGAAAGCTAAAACAGACTGTCATGATAAGGCGTGAGACCGGTCGCTGTTCGAGAGGTTTTTTTCGAGTCCTTAAAGGCTTATGCCACTTCGAGCGAGGAGCTGGTTAAGTCCGGCCAAAGGCGTGGATAGCGCCCCGAATTCGGCCTTCCGAACTAGGGGCTTCGCCGAAATTTAAAATTATAACGTTCTATGGCTAAGTGAGAGTGTTCAAGCATTATAGTCCGATTGCCTGGTTCGCTGTGCTGAGCGCCTCCCTCGAAGGACCCAACAATGGGAACAAGAGCCCTCAGGTTTATCCCGAACACCCCAGCACTAGTGGCATGGGGGCAGAAGCCGACGACTGGCCATCTCTCAATTTTTGATAAACAGCCGCACAGAAAACATTATTTTAAATTAAATAAGCATTGCTTAGCGCATATGAACAAGTTTTCAGCGCACAGGATACAAACAAGCGAGTTTATTCAAATATTACATCTTTGGTACATTCATCCGCGACAAGGCGAGCTCCAGCAAGAAATTCCTTGTAGTAGTTCTCGGGCTTGCAATGCTCCTTCCCCTGCGGCGGCCCGTCCTTCACCAGCTTCTCTCCGTCCAGCTTGCCCTAGTGTACCCTTACACGGGCAAGGGCCCTCCGGGCACCTTCTATGCAGACGGAGCGCTTGATGACCTAAAGCCGTGGACAGGCCTCCACCAGCCGCCGCACCAGCCCGAAGTAGCTCCCAGGCAGGGCCTCTCCAGGCCACAGCCGAACTAGTAAGCCCTTCATGGCCTGTTCGGCCGCCTTGTGGAGCTCGGCCAGCTGTTTCAGCTGATCGCTCAAAGGCACAGGGTGTCCGGCCTCAGAATACTGAGACCAGAACACACTCTCCGTCGAGCTGCCCTCTTCAGCTCGGTAGAACGCGGCGGCGTCGGATGCGCTGCGGGGAAGATCGAAGAACGCCCCTGGAGAACTCAAGTAATAGGTACTTTACTTTCATATTCCTACTTTGCATTGAGAATGCCTTACCCGCTGCTATCTTTTTTACATCCTCCAACTCTTGGAGGGCCTCCTGGGCTTCGGCCTTGGCACTCTTGGTGGTCTCAATGGCCGATGAGAACTCGGATGCTTGCGTTTTCACCTCAAGCTCCAAACCCTCATTTTTCTTCATGAGAGCTTGCAGCTCTTACTGCACCTCGCCGGCTTGGACCCCAAGCCTTTCTCGCTCGGCGCGCTCCTCGGCCGTTTTCTTCTCGGCCTCAGCCAGCGCCTGCTTTAGGGTCGTCACCTCGGCTGTGGCCCCTACAATAAGCAGCACAATCCCGTTATTTATTCTTGCAATCTTTTTTCCTTTTAGGGTATTTCTTACCTTCTTTTTCCTTGAGCTGCCTTTTGGCAAGGCCGAGCTCTTGCTCGGACCGCTCAAGGTCCTTTTTCAGGACATCCACCTGCGCAGTCAATGCGGCGGTGGACAGCAGCGAAGCCTGCATACGCATATTTAACTTTTTTGTTAGACTCCTGCGAAAATTCTTAGATCCTCTATCCGGCTTTTCTTTCCGAACACCGAACAGAGCATCAGGGGCTACTGTCTATGCGGTAAATAAATTTGACATATTTCTGTTTACCTCGAAGCCTGTTAGAAGGCTAGCGCAAGCTTCAGTCAGTCCGCTCTTGGCGGACTGAACCCTTTGGATTACCGTACTCATAACAGTACGGTGCTCCTCGTCGATGGTGGCGCCCTCAAGCGCCGCCAGCAGATTGTCCGGCGCCTCTGGTTGGACAGAGGACGCCGGCTCAGACGGCTTACTCCTCTTAGGAGGAGTTCGCCTACCGCGTACCAGGACTGTTGAGTCCGGCGCGGTGTCCGGCACAAAGCCGGACTTGGAGCCCTGGGGGTTTCATCCCCTTTACTCCTGGGGTCTGGAGGATTGCCTTGCGGCTCCTCCAGGACCACCTCCTCCTGCCCTGTTTGGCGGGGCGCCTCTTCGGCGTTGTCCGCCCCGCTGGGGGAGACTGCGGGCCGAACAGAGTTTACGTCCGACGAATCCAGGGAGCCGCTCGACGAATCGTCGAGTCCGGCCCGGGGCGGGCTGCACAAATAACATTCGACATTAGGGTAAGTTGCGCACTTGAAAATACTATGAGTCACCCTGGTATGTAAATACTTACGATATCACCGGACGCTTGGTCCTGTCCGGCCACTCCTCTCCGCCCTCTTCGGCGTCAAGGGAGTAGTCCGGCGGAGGGGTCTTCGTTTTCCTCGACCCCTCGGCCTCCCCCGCTGGGGCGGCCTTCTTCTTCTTTGCTCCCCTCGCTGGAGGGGGAGAGCTTCCTTGCTCCTCCTCCTCGTTTTCACGAGAGGAGGGCGTTGCGGACTCGTCATATAACGAGTCCGACACCACCGTGTTACGGGCACTTTTTCGAGTCCCGGTGGTTTTCTTCTTCTTGGCCTTCCTCTCCGGCACCACGTAAGGTGCCGGAGCCATTAGCTTCACCAAGAGAGCTGGGGCCGGGTCTTCGGGCAGAGGAGCCGGACAGTTAATTGGTCCGGCTATCTTCAGCCACGCCTGTCAAAGGCAAAGGGAGTTTTTGGATCCCGCATAGAGTTAATCTATGTAGAAGAACTTAGCGAACCCGTCAAAGGTATAAATAGCTTAGCTCGCCAGCATTATGCTGAGAGCTGTATCCGCGATCCTCGGAGGCGGATGCGGGGGACTCGACGCCTTTGGTCAGCACCTTCCAGACGTCTTCATACGTCGTGTCGAATAGCCTACTAAGGGTTTGGTGCCGCGCCGAGTCGAATTCCCACAAAGTAAAAGCCCGTTCTTGGCATGGGAGGATCCGGCGGACGAGCATAACTTGGATGATATTGACATGCCGGATTGGCTTGTTCACCAGGGACCGAATGCAAGTTTGCAATCCGGTCACTTCTTCTTCGTTGCCCCACGACAGGCCCGTCTCTTTCCAGGACATGAGCCACGTGGGGGGTCCGGATCGGAACTGGGGGCCGCGACCCACTTCGAGTCGCGTGGCTCGGTGATGTAAAACCACCCTGCCTGCCACCCCTTTAAAGTCTCCACAAAGGAGCCATCGAACCAGAGGGCGTTGGCCATCTTGCCAGCCATAGCACCTCCGCACTCCGCCTGGGTGCCGGACACCACCTTGGGCTTGACGTTGAAGGTCTGGAGCCAGAGGCCGAAGTGGGGGCGGATGCGGAGAAAGGCCTCACACACGACGATAAACGCCGAGATATTGAGGACAAAGTTCGGGGCCAGATCGTGGAAGTCCAGGTCGTAGTAGAACATGAGCCCCCGGACGAAAGGGTGAAGTGGAAAACCCAGTCCGCGGAGGAAATGGGGGAGAAAAACTACCCTCTCACTGGGCCTTGGGGTAGGAAGAAGCTGCCCCTCCGCAGGGAGCCGGTGCGGGATGTCCTTGGACAGATATCCGGCCTTCCTAAGCTTTTTAATTTGAGCCTCCGTGACGGAGGAAGCCATCCACTTGCCTCCCGCTCCGGACATTGCTGGAGAAGGTTGAGGGAAAAAGGGCGGACTTGGGCGTTGGAGCTCGAGTGCGCGAGAGATGGATGGGCAAAGGAGGAACAAGGCGTAGGTAAAAAAGGTGGATCCTTATCCCCTTATATAGGCTGATGCGGTTATGCGTCCCACCTACCTAATAAAACTCACTTGCCCCTCAAGCGCCGTGGTAAATGGCGCGGTTGGGTTACCCATGTCCGTATTAATGAGAATCCCGCTAAAAGGGGCACACGATCTCTGCTTTGACAAGACGTGCCAAGGAAACCGCCTCGTTGAACGCGCCGAGGTGGTGCGATGAAAATAATCCATACAGAAGGCTTGGTCGCAGTGTTATGACACATTGCGGAATACGTCAGCAGATTTGATTTGTGTTAATATTATTCTCTATATGGCAATACGTGGAAAACTTGTTTTGCAGAGCCGGACACTATTCTTGGTGTTTATGATATTCTTGAAGAACTTGGAGGAGGAACCCGCCTTGCAATGCCGAAGACAATTTGCGCCCCGGACTCGTCGTCATTGAAGCCTGGTTCAGGGGCCACTGAGGGAGTCCTGGATTAGGGGGTGTTCGGATAGCCGGACTATGCCTTCAGCCAGACTTCTGGACTATGAAGATACAAGATTGAAGACTTCGTCCCGTGTCCGGAAGATTCTTTCCTTGGCGTGGAAGGCAAGTTAGGCGTGCGGATATTCAAGATCTCCTACCAATGTAACCGACTCTGTGTACCCCTAACCCTATCCGGTGTCTATATAAATCGGAGGGTTGTAGTCCATAGAACAGAACCATCATCATACACAATCATACCATAGGCTAGCTTCTAGGGTTTAGCCTCCTTGATCTCGTGGTAGATCTACTCTTGTACTACCCATATCATCAATATTAATCTAGCAGGAGTAGGGTTTTACCTCCATCGAGATGGCCCGAACCTGGGTAAAATAAAGTGTCCCTTGTCTCCTGTTACCATCCGACCTTGACACACAGTTCGGGACCCCCTACCCGAGATCCGCCGGTTTTGACACCGACAGAGCCCCCGAGGCCCGAGGGCGGCACTCCTGAGACTCCGGGGCATGTATAGCCCCACTCGTTATTGCGTGAGAGTGTCGCGGGCGGCGATCTTCACAGGCGTGAGCCTCACTTCATATCGCCAGACGAGGGCCCGACTTGCGCCACCCTCGACCACCATTAGGGGCGACCGGAAACCAGGACGACACCAAAGAGGCAAAGGGGACGCCAGCGGTGCCCTCGGCGACCACGGGTCCTCTGTCGAGGGTAGGCTTTTCAGAACCTCCCCAGCAGAGGGCCTACCTCCGGGGGAAGCCTTGCTCCATGCGACGTGGGGAGGGATCTCGCTCCCGACCCCTCTCCTGTAGCCCCCAGTGCGCTCCCCCCGGCGGAAGGGAGGCTGTCGAGCTGGGGCCACCAGCTGTTGTGGTGACCTGATCCCCCTATGATTCATGGTTAGCGTAAGCTTGAGGGATTAGTGGTACCCTGTATCCGTTGACGTGGACGACGTGGCCGGTAGGCGGCTCCTGGATGTCCTCAGCTTCTAGCGCCTCCTCCTCCCAGCCTGGCTCGAAGAACGAACCGGGGTTGTCCTCCGGTGTGTACTCCTGGTCTATCATGCGGGGCACGTAGGCTTCCGAGGTCGCCACCCCGAAAACCTCGCCGAAGTGCCCCACGCTCCACGTCGCCCAGCCCAGCGCGCCGCCCTGGGGATGATAGGGCGGCACCCCGCCGCGGTCGTGAGTGATGCTCGTACCCACGCTCGTCGGAGGTGGTGCGGGTGCGATTGAGTGCCCCGCGCCGCTGGTTGCGCCTATGCCGATGAAGCCTCCTGGTGCACCCGGGGGGCACAGGCGCGACGTGGCCCATCGTGCGACCCGGCCGCGGCCGGGGGCAGAAGCATGGAGCAGAAGGGTGGTGCCCCGGTGACCGCGGCGTCTAGTAGCTCGGCGACGCGTTCCAGCAGCGCGTCTCTGCCGCTCTCCATCAGTCGGCATCGCAGCAGCTCTCGCGCCACCGTGAGTGCGGCCCACACGTTTGCTTGCTCCCGCCGGGTGTGCGGTGCCGTGGCCGCGGCGTGGCTTGAGGCCCTTGCGGCCGCCCGTGCTTGTCGTGGAGTAAGGGCGGTCGTCGCATGGCCGCGCCGCCCGCGCCCCGTAGTGTTAGGTGGTGCGCGAGCTACCTGTGGCGCGGGGTTGAGGTCTTCTTGGGTGGGCGGCGCCGCCCAGGCTGGCCAAGATGCCCAGCGGTCGGCGCCGGTCCTCTGGTCGTTGGACATCGGGACCGCGGGGTGTCGGTGAATCTTTGGCAGAAGGGAGACTCCGGTGCACCCCTATCTGGCGCGCCAAATGTCGGATCACGGGTTCCAGCAAAACCCTCCAGGTTCAAACACTGGGGTGCGCACGAAGATGTCCCTCCTACCGATCCACGTCCTAATTTTGCTAAGATCTTACGGACTAACTCGACGAGCTCGCAACACAAGGGACACAAGATTTATACTGGTTCGGGCCACCATTGTGGTATAATACCCTACTCCAGTGTGGTGGTGGTGGATTGCCTCTTGGGCTGAGGATGAATAGTACAAAGGGGGAAGAACAGCCTCCTGAAGTTGAGGTGTTCTTGTGCTTGGCAAACTTGTGTGTGTGAGGATTCGATCCCTACTACTGTGGTGGCTAGTCCTATTTATAGAGGCCCTGGTCCTCTCCCCAAATATTGAGCAGGACGGGAGCCAACAATGGCCAATTTGAAAGGGGACAACTAGTACAGCTTATCCTGACGAAAGTAGTCTTCGCCTGCAAAAGGCTCTGGTGGTGACGCCGCCTTGGGCTCCATGGTGACCTCCGTCTTGCGGTCCTGCTGGTCTTGGTCTTGTTGCACTGATATGGAAACCTTTGCTTGATGCCTCGGTACTCCGCGCCTGCCCTTGCCTCCTTAGCACCAAAGAGGAAATAAGGACGCTGCGTGCGCTGGCGCCCGCCTGGTCTCGATTGTCATGGCTCACGTCATGAGAACCTCGCGAGGTTTGCCTTGCCTTGATCTCATCGCCCCTTGCGAGCCTGCCTAGCGAGGCCGCTCCTGAGGAGGTCTTGCGTCGTCCCCCTCGCGAGGCTTGGCCCCTCGCGAGGGTCTTGGATGCCTTGTTGGTGAAGATGGGCCGTACGGGCCATCTAGCAAAGCCACACCATGGGCCGCAGGCAGGCAAGCCTGGGGACCCCCGTTCCCAGAACGCCGACAGCCGGCTTCGACGAGGCCCCGCTCCGCAGGCGTCGACGAGGCCCTGCTCCGTCGAGGCCCTGCGGCACCAACAACGAGGCAAAGGACACCATCAGCTCCGCCGAGGTCCCACCCCGCCGGCACCGAGGTGGAGGACCTCGCCGGCTTCGGCGAGGACCTACTCCGCCGAGGCCCCACCCCGCCAACAACAAGGCAGAGGACATCGCCGGCTCAGCCGAGGCCCCACCTTGCCGGCAACGAGGGGGACGATTTCCCCCGCTCCGCCGAGGTGTCCCCCCGCCGACAATGAGACAAAGGACATCGCCGGCTTCGTCGAGGCCCCGCCCCGCTGCCAACGAGTCCGCGCCACATAGAAAACGAGGAAGAGTAGAACACGGTAGGTTGCCGCCGCTCGGGTCCAACTAAGGCCACCGCTGCTACCCTCCGGTTGAAGCCAAGCTAGGGGGGTTGACCATTGACGGCCGATTAGCTTCTTGGATGCAACGTGGAGTCGGAGAGCTATGTTGGAGAAGGACGTTGCTTCATTTACTTAACTGCTGGTGCAGTTGGGTCACTGACACATGGGCCCAACAGGCATCTAGGCCACATGTCAGTTACACAACTGCACCTGCAGTTAAGTCACTGAAGCTTGGTCTGCTGGAGAATAAGCTTCTGTTCGGCTCAGCCGGACACAGGTGGGTAGATTCAGTTAATTAATTATACCTCCAGCGTACCCCTTTTTAGTTGAAGAATGTATGAAATGTAATGAAATCCGGCATGTTTATATGAAATCCGACTGTGTATGAATGAGTTTAGTTCGATTAGTTTGAATTCTTGTATCACTGGCATTTGATGAACATGCAAAACAATACGTACTAGGATTATTCCCAGGGTGATCACCTCGTTTGCAGCAGTTTCACATGTACTCCATCCGGTCCTTTTTAGTCTCCATACAAGTTTTGTCCGCAGTCAAAGTATCTCTACTTTGACCAATCTTTTACAAAAAAGTATTCACAATGTAAAATCAACTGACTTGAAATAAATCTAATATGCGAAGTAAAAAGGAACAGAGGGAGTACAAAGAGTTTGAGCTGCTTTTTAGCGTTCCTGTACATTGCAATCAAACAAATAGGCCTGGCAATTCATAGAGAACATTCAAAACAATCGATGATTATGCATCTCAGCGATTCACATGTCAGAGCCAATATTTACTTCACAACTAAGCAATAAAGAAAAATTGATCGATGTTGCTGACAGCAAAGGGCGTCCCATTCGAAAATATCAAACACATGTCTTCTTGCTAACATCAATGAGAAAAATTTGACAAGGTTGTCCCTTCCAAAATGTCAAATGCGTGTTGTTTTGCGTACATCAATGAGCAAACTTTGACAAGGTTTTCCCATTCCAAAATATCAAATGCCTACGATTGGGAATGGCAGGGTTTGCCATTAGTTCGAACATTGACATGGCACCATTCTTTTTGTGTAGTTCCACCAAAATCAACCAAATTCACGCGTAGCTTGTATGATTTCGCCTTTATATGTTGCAACGCCTTCAACATATCGTCACCTCCTTTCTTGTTGTGGAAATGAATGATTCGATGTATTCATGAACATTTTGTGCAGTTCCAATTGAAATCAAGCTGAGCACCCCTGTCTGCACAAATACAAAAAAGTGATTAGTATAAAGCAAATTTTACTATGAATTGACAGTTTAAACAGACACCTACATGGTCCATGTAGAGCACACTTTAAAAAAAATGGAAACTCACTGGAAAGAATCCTAGAACAACATTGTACTTGTGCATCACAGTAAAAAAGATGGAGATCTGTCAGTCTTTCTGAGCTGAAGTTAGTTTGGTCTTGTGGGGAGTAATGTAACCATCCTTCAACTGCTCCTTCTGATGAGAAGATAGACAGGGCTTCTTCATCCTGGCATAATCGGAACTAGTCACTTCACGTACTCCATATTCTTCTTCATAGGAGGATGATCCTGTTGTGCAAAGACAAGAGGACAACTAAATGCTAGCATCCCTGTTTGCTCGAAAAAAAGGAAAGGAAATATTTAAAACAACACAGATGAAGCACTTCTCAAGGACAATACCACTTTCTCATGACAGTATCTAAATAGTAGCACAACACCAATAGAGATGACAAAGCTCAATCATATGGATGAAATCCGTGGGCGAGTACCAACCTTTGTCACGAGGCTTATTGTGTAGAGCATACAGATCAAGCACTTCTTCGAAACCATATGTTGTTATCTACTGTGGTTGCCATGGTTACTATATACTCCTCGATTAGTTTAATATTTCCAACATCTTCTTGTGTAGTTCCACTAAAATATATGGTATCTTTAAAGAAGATCCATGCTTGCACAAGTAGAGATAATTACATATTACATTAAGAGTGGCATCAAATCAGTGGCAAAACAATTTCTCGTTCCAGCCATAGCAATAAATTAAGATGCAAAACTATATCATTACTTCTGTCATCACAGTTCCAGTGCTTCATTACAGCACCGGGAGTTGATTTTTGTTTTTCTTCCGCTTGTTCTTCCCCTTCATCGCTTGGTTCAATAACAGACAAGCTTCACCTTCAATGTAAGATTTGGCATGTCAATTAGGGGGCACAAGTATAGCACTAAACAACGACACTAATTTTCCAATGAAAGTGGCAAAATACAGGACAAAAGTTGTGAAATATCCTTATCTTACCTCAATGGGATATTACGGTGCACATACAGATTGGAAGTCTTGTCTCCATTTGTGCAGTTCACTAAAATCAAGCAACATTACCATACAAGTAGCACAACATATGAAAGCACACTGCACAATCATGTGAAAGAAGGCTAGTACTGACCTCTCATGACGCGGAATTCAAACAACACACAAGAAGAAGATCTGAACCAAATTTTCCAACACGGATAGAAAGTAAGATCTCCTCTTGTGTAGTTCCACTAAGATCAAGCAATCAAGCAACATTGTCGGTGTGACATTTTAGTTGAATTGCAAAAAATGCTCTTAAAACAAAAGTGTTTTGTGCAGTGCAACAAAATGTCACAATAGCAACGAGGTGAAGTAGATAACCCTGTTTACACAGAGGTTCAAAGGAAACAACAAGTGCTCAATAACGGTAGATGACACACAAGCCAACAAAAAGAAGCATCTAACTTATCTAAATGGGAAAGAAAGCAAGACAGTAGCATTTCTCAAATGGTGGCATTGATTCATATTAACAAAGAGATTATATTAACAATAAAATTTGTTAAACATGTAATTTGCTTTTAACTGTGGCATCGCATGAATTTTCCAGCGGCATTATTAGAGGGTGTTAGTCCCTTTCAGTCCCATCTAAACCAAACGGGAGGGACTTTTAAGGACTAAAAGTGGGCATTTGGGACTGAAGAAAGAAGACCCCGTGGGAGAGTCTTTTTGGGACTTTTTCCAACAGTTTCCCCGCATTGCACCTTATCTCTATTAGTTCTTTACTAGGGGTAACACGGTCTTTTAGCATGTCATTTAATAACATCTAGTCCATGTATAGTCCTTGGAACCAAACAGGTAGGGACTTTTTAGTTGGGACTAAAAAAAGTCCTAGGATACCTAATAGGGCCTTATATTAGCAACAACTAAAGAGTTGCACGTGACAATGGACTCACCATCACCATGTGCATTTACTGATGTATGAAGGGGTGATGCACAGTCTGTTGCAACAAAGGACAAACAACCAAGGAGCATATTT
Source organism: Aegilops umbellulata (assembly GCA_032464435.1). Lineage (NCBI taxonomy): Eukaryota > Viridiplantae > Streptophyta > Magnoliopsida > Poales > Poaceae > Aegilops > Aegilops umbellulata. Next base: position 324,875,081 of record CP136056.1, on the reverse strand, counting down.
GTGTTGGTCCTAGTTTTGTTATCTTTAGACACCTTTCCCTATGTGAGTGCAGCAAATCTAGTCCTGCTCAAACTCTACAGCCTTGTCCCCCAAAACAAAAAGATCAGTTCATTACAGATGTGCGTACTTCATTTGTCATTGTTTTCCCTTTTCAACCAACGTAGGTGCTGGATAGCCAGTCTGTACTAGTACTTCCCCCTTCCTTTCCTCTTTGAACCACGTCCTAGGTTCATGCTATACAACTCTCCCCACAACTTTTCCCCCTTCCTTTCCTCTTTGAATCACGTCCTAGATTCATGCTATACAACTTTCCCCACTACTTTCACCCCTTCCTTTCCTTTTTGAACCACGTCCTAGAATCATGCTATACAACTTTCCACACTACTTCCCCCATTACTTTCCTCTTTGAACCACGTCCTAGATTCATGCTATACAACTTTTCCCACTACTTTCCTGTTTGATCCAACACCTAGATTCGAGTGCAGAAGCAGAAAAAACCCACATGCAGCTAGAGCAATGCATGTGGAACAAGTAAATTATACCTTAAGGTTCTTGGGGTGTGGTTTGGTGGGCGACCGGAGGCTGTTCCGCCCACACTATGTACGGCGGTGAGGAAGAAGGGGTCAGAGGCCCTCCCGCACCGCTGCTGGGTGAAAGAGAACAACTCCGCCGGTAGTGGATTCCCTCCCTCGCCGACGCCGACAGCGTTAAGCCTCCTTCCCTTCCCGGCAGACGGATCCTGCCGGCTCTTTGACCAGAAGTGAGGGGGAGAGAGAGAGGCCAACGAAGTCTTGTTTAGATCTGGACAGGGTGAGAGAGTGTGAAGAGAGCAACTACAAGCGCTGAGGCTCCAACGTGCATATATATAGTGGAGAGAGAGAGTGTGTGAAGAGTGCAAACCCTAGAAAACAAGCGCCGAGGCCGAGATCGTATAGCTCCGTATCCATCCATTTTGACCAGTCAAAGAATCCTCCTGGCACCGCCCCAGATCACTTTCTCTCTCTGTCATGCGGGGCCTACCTGTCGTTGGGTGGAAGAAATAAGTCGAACAAAAACAAAATTATGCTCAAGTGTGGCTATCGAACCCGAGACCTCAAGTTTGATGAGCGAACAGGCTAACCAGCTACACCACCCTCATGTTATGTTTAACGAGAGAAAATAACCTTTTATTCATTCCTGCATTCGTGTGACAAGCATGCCATGGTTTTTTTGTGTGGGAGTCATTGGGATTTAAATCATAATCGTGTCATGTGTCTTTGGTGGTAAGGTCTTTTGGGATTTAAAGCAGGGTTGGTAGTACAGAAATAATGCAGCCTTAGTCACCTTACCTCTCTCCACATAGTATGTTGGGTCCCACCAGTTAGAGGGTGAAACAAACAAAATAATAAGAAAAATTAAAAGCACGAGCGGTGTATCTTACCTCTCACATCTCGCTACTACTCGTGAACACTGTCCAATTGATCCCTCTGTTCGCTCACGTATTCTTTTACGTGAATCTTTATTATAAAATGCACACAATTTTGGGCACTTGTATTTGTCCTAAGTCAGTGTGCCACCGTATCTCGTACCACTCCCTCCGTCTAGGTGTAATAAGTCACGTTAGAAGGTGCAGCGGGACCAAGGTCCTTCCTCCAATCAAAGCCTTGATTTCTGTCTCTAAACTCAACAATTAATCACAACAACTAAGAGATGTCATTTTAGCTACCATGCACGGCCACGTATTAACTCGCATGCAAGCCGACTTTGATTTCTTGACTGATCAACGCGTAGTTGCGCTCCATGCATTGGGTTTCCGGGGGAGATAACAAGACAGAGTAATGAGCGTTTGGTTACATTTCTAGGGTGGTCATAGTGGTGAGTAACTTGGACTAGTAACATGCATATGTTACTAGTCTATGTTACTACCTTCATAGTGGTAGTAACATATGGATGGTAACATGCAAGTCTTCATTAATTGAGATACAGACTCATTTTACCTCGGCGTGTGTGTGTGTGTGTGTGTGTTTAACATCATGTGTGTGTTAGAGAGAGCGACACATCAACTTACTCCTACAAAGAGATGGTGTGTAGTGTACGATTTAGCCACGAGAGTCGGTGCATCCTCTCGTTTCCGGGCGTCCGGTCGGGAGAGCCGGACAGCTGCCACGCCCACTCCTGACCAGCCTGGCCCACCCAAAGCCCCTCCATCGCCCGTGCGCTCTTCCCTCCCGAAACGGTCAGCGTCGCTCCAAAGAATCAGTGTCGCATTCATGCCTGGGCAGAGCGGACGCGACTCTCACTAGCACCTGCGTCGAAGGGAGAAGCAGATTCAAGAGTGATGGTTGCTTCATCCGTCCAACTTACTGTTGGGTCTATGTGATTTGACAGCTCATTGGTCGTTATTACTGAGGTGGTACGACTGCTGGATGTCCCACGCTTTCGGCGAAAGGAGGTACTACTAGATTACAATTTTCTCCATTCTTAGAGAGGAGAAGTGCGAAAGCATTGAAAACATGCAGGCTCAGTGATTACATGGCCCATCTCACAGTATCACCATATTTTCTGGACACCGTGTGACACCTAACTCTTTACATCGTACTGTACTAGTATAGTACGTACTGTAGTTTCTGAGCGAGATAAATTTGTACAATGCTATGAAGCTTCCAACTTCTGTTTCATGTATCTTGTGTCCATGGTTGCCCGTTGCAACATTTCATCAAATACAAAGGAGACTAATATGCATGCTATTGCATCTCAATGATTGACATATCATAGCCAATATGTACTCCATCCGTTCCGAAATAAGTGTCTCAACTTTATGCAAACTTTAGTACAAAGTTGTACTACTACTAAAGGTGAAACTTATTTTGGAACAGTGACAGCTAAAGAAAAAAAGATCCATGCAGTCCCTAGCCCTTGAATCGTAAACGCTAACCAGGCTTTAATTTGCTGGCAACGTTGGAGCTTCCGAAGAAATGAAGTTTGCAACCCTTTGACCATCGGATCATTTTGTGTAGTTTCACCACCAAAATCGAGATGAGCGTCCCTATGGCAAAGAAATTTAAGAAGCGTGATTAGAATAAGATTACTGGGACTAGTTGATGAGACATAAACTCATCACAAATACATTATGTAGAAGCCAGTAGAGGTTTGTGCGGGGCAAAGAAGTAGAGAAATATCCACATGGAGTGATGTGGGCCGCTAGAGCAGAGGTGCAAGCCGGCTGTAAAGGAAGTTGTACCTGAGGGATGTCGGGACGTAGCTCAACCTAGAGGAGGACGGCGGGAGGCGGCAACTGACCACGTCACGGCAGTGAGCAAGGGACGAAGGCACCCTCACCGGCTTGGTGAGAGAGAATGGCGGGGACCCCTGATCGGGACGTGCCGACAGTGGGTTTTCGCCGTTAGTGACGGCGACCGCATCTATACTAAGCATCCACCCTTTCCCCCGGCGGACGTGATCCGTTAGGATGTTAGAGATGTGGTCACAGTCGTTTTGTGCGAGAGAGTGTGAAGAGAGCAACCCCAACATGCAACCGTGTAGGCTCGTCCTGGCTATGTATATAGTGGGGCGGTTTCCTTTTCTCTCCATATGAACCTATTTATATTGCGTACGTGCCACTGAAGAAAAAAACTTTATTTATAAATGACACGACACCGTTCATGTGTGGTTCCCTACCCTCCATTATTTATAGGTGATTAACTACTACTAGATGTGTCAAATTATCACGTGGGCTGCATCATCTTACAGAAATGAGCTCCACCATGTCACGTGTGTGGTTGGGGAAGACGCAAATGGTGCAAAGAGTGCTACTAGTACACTACGTGCGTGGGCGCGTGCACCTCTTCTCTTCGACCATGGTTATTAAAAGTATAGCCGACTACTGTGCTACAACGCGGTTATTATATATGGGCAAATAGTATAGGCAGTAATAATGACTAATAAGTCGACGAGGCCCACCTTTCTCTATGTTTGACCGAGGAAGCAGCCATCATTTCACTCCTCGTTGAATATCCATCCGCTGCTACCTCCGCGAATAAATAAAAATCCGCTTCTACCTCCGTAGCATGGTTAATATTATAGCCATGTCAATCATGACGTAGAAATATCATTCACTGATACAATAGGGCTGGATCTAAGGCTGGTGATATTTTTACTTTGTCTATTTCTCTTTTTATCTCATTTACTCATTTTCCATAGGAGCACGTGTAGAGGACATCTATTCTTTTTGATGGGACTTCTTCATGGGGTTTAAGACTAAGCAGCTCCGAATTATGCCCACTGCCCACCACTCTGAATCGTGCCATCTATGATAGGGAGTAGTCCCATTGGAACAATGAGGTCCACTAGGTCTAGCACATCCTGTAAGAAGAGACTGTCACGCAAAACATACATCTTTTTTCCTTCTTCCTCGTACAGTACGTACCGCTGGTACGTACTACTAGTACTACTCATTCTCCTATAAACTTTGCGCTTGGCATCTCCAAAATATTAACCTTGCGATTGGCTCTTCGCCTCTTCGGGAGGTCGAGCAATAATGGTACTGCAATATATATCATTCTGGCTATATGAGACCGAATGAATTGATGCACGTCCACCACGTGGGCGAGGGTCGAGGGGCGAGGGAGAGTGCGTACTATTACGTCTGTTTCAATATTGACTACATACGGAGCAAAATGAGTGAAAATCTACACTCTAAAATACGTCTATATACATCAGTGTTTGGAGTCTACTAAAGAACATATATTCCAAATAATATGATAATCTCTCTAACCAAGGTAGGGGCGAGGACTAAACGGAGGGAGTAGTAAAATTTTCTCCTCGTCCTGCGAGCCACCGCACGCGTGGGCGAGGGAGCAGACGTAAGGCGTAGTAAGCAAGCTTCACCTCGTCCCGCGAGCCACCGCGCCCGTGGGCAGGGGAGACGGTGTACTAAGCAAGCTTCTCCTCGTTTTGCGAGTTGAAGGGACACATCAAAAGTAATACACACAGAGCACCTCGAGTGTATAGAGCATTGCCTCTAAGGTAGGCCCCACATGGTTTGCCTCTTTTTTAACATAACGCGTCAAGTCGCAATTTGTTTGTTCACCCATGATAGACGATCCTCCATCAAGTGGACAACCAGTACAGATGTCAAATTACCACGTGGGCTGCCTTTTCATACAGAAATGAGCTCCACCCTGTACCCGCGTGAGTGTGGTTGGGAAAGAGACGAGAGTACGTGCGTCGTGCGTGCACCTCTTCTCTTCGTGCACGTCCCCCACCTACGTGGGTGTGTGTGAGAGAGATACAAACCTAGACAGATGGCGTGTGCATTCATGAGTGTTTTTTTGTTTGGGGGGGGGTGATTTCGTGAATGTATTTGTGGGAATATGTGTCGATGACATCTCAAACAAAAATTTGACACATGCAATGTGTGCGAAATAGAGGCCTATCGATATCATATATAGAGGGGGTGAGCCACGAAAAGAGAAGGAGGGGTCATAGATATCGATAGAGTCAAAGAGAGGATCAAGTGGGTGGGTGCGAGATCGATGAAGAGAGCCATTGAAATGTGCGTGTGCAAGTCAAAGATATAGGGCGATTGACCTACCGAAACGTCAGAGGGCACAGGGCAGTTTGTGTGTGGCAGGGAGACATGACTATAGCACTCGTTGTATCGGTGTGTGTGGGTGAGGAGGGAGGAGGCAGAGGCCTAACTAGAGAGGTAGAACGACTCGTATATGTGTTGAGAAGGAGATACCCAGCTATGTCTTGAGGGAGATCAGTCGACATCCATACATAACTGAAGGAATAGGCTGGGACAGGGGGAGAGAGAGAGAGAGAGAGAGAGGAGAGGGGGAGAGGGGTAGAGTGCTGGATGGGTGATGTAGTTGCTTCTCGAAGATGGTGGGAGAGGCCTACTAGACAAACTGAGGGTAGAACTATCATATTATCAATAAGAGTGGGGATGTGTTTCTGTGTGTGCCTGTGCATGATAGATGTGTCGGGACGCATGCATGGATGATGAAGGGGAACCATGTGTTTGGTAAGCAAACCTAACTAGATCGGTAGATCAATTGTTGTTTGTCAGAGGAAGGGAGAGACATAACTAACGAGGTAGATCGATCGACGCGTGGGAAAAAACGAGTTATAAGGACCTAGCTAGCTATATGTATAGCAGGAGATCGGTCGGTGTACATCCATTTGTTAGAGGAAAGTAAGGCCTAGTGAGACGGATAGACAGAGAGAATGGAGTTAGGAGGTGGTGCGAGAGGCCGAGCTAGTAGCTAGATAGGGGGAGGAGTGTGCGATTGTGAGATCGATGAAAAGAGGGGTGAGAGTTTACATGTGTGTGGGACCGTATGAGAGACACGAGGCGTGGACACAAAAAGGAGGAGATGGAAGGTGCATGTGTATGTTGTAGGCAGATATCACTAGAGAGGTTTATCGATCAGTGTGTGTCGGAAAGGAGTTGTGGAGACTGTGGGAGAATGACCTAAAGAAAAAAAACTGAATGTGCGCGATGGATATAACGCTGAGGGAGGGGGAGGTCAAGGAGGGTGTGTGCATGCACGAGAGAAAGTTAGTGCTAGCCACAAGGTTAGAGGATTGTGTGGGTGTAAGATACTAACAAATATGATAATTTGATATGAAAGTGGATTCATATATTTGAATAGGAGATCATAGTGTTATAAACATATGCATGCATGAATATAGCGGTGATACACATGCTGTGGTTTTGCACATGTTATACAATAATGTGTTAATGCATGGCGTTTGTAACTCACAGCTAAATGTCGAACAATGTAAACTAGACTATACATCGAACAATCTCACATTTTTTTTGAGTTTGTGATAATGTGTGGCGTTTGCAACTTACAACTAAATATCGAACAATCTCACATTTTATTTGAATTTGTGGTTATGTGTGGCGTTTGCAACTCACATCTAAATACTTGTAGGAGTAGGGGGCGGGGCACCATACATTATGTGATAAACACATTATATATATGAGACATGGTTTAGATTATGAAGATCTAGCTAGAGCTTGAAATGTACTGTGATTTGAAATCAACATAAAGTGGATTCAAAAAATCGAGTTCGAGTTCATATAGTACACATACTTCATATATAACTCGACAGTAATCATGTGGTGTGCTGTGAAGATAATACACAAACGATGGTTTAACTTGACAATAATGATGATTGCAGATCTTATTAAAATTGAGAAACGAATTCAAATTGTTTGACTTCACAACAATCATGATTGCAGATCTTATTCAAATAGAGAAACGAATTCAAATTTAGTTCATATTGAAGCAGTAGTATATACGTTTGGAATGCACCAAAACGTTCGTTTGAGTACCAGGTTGCATGCATTATACACGTAGCGAAATATTTTAATTGAACATCACATGAATTCAAAGTTTTGAATGGTATTTGTAGTGCTAATTGATTTGGTACAGTACACGGGACTAGACTCTCTTGTGCGGTGCGTATTGATTTCTTTTTGTTTTTTCATCGACGGAAGTGTGAATTGATTTGGTACAGTACACATTAGGCTTGTCCGGAAATTTCAACCCGCGCCTTGTTACCCCAAAATATTTAAGATATATCTTCGTCTCGTTGTGCTCCGAAAACTCATTCCATCTCAACCTGCGCCTTGCTATACCAGAACTACAATGCGCGCGAAAAATCCCACCTCCCGCGAAATCCCGACACATGAAATGCCTGTGATACCCCTGAACCGAAAGAACCGCCTAGCACAAATCGGTGGGGGTACTTTTGTAACTTACCCCACATTTCGGACAAGCGCGTCCCTAAGCCATGGTTCCCCACTCCCATCCCATCAGCCCACCCATTCGTACACCGAGGCCATGAAAACCCGCGAAGCCCCACACCCTCCTCCATTCGCCACCCAGCCGAAGCTTCTTCCCCGACGACGTCGTCCACGACAACACCTCGACGTCCCTCATCCACCGTACCGGATGAAGATCCGGCGTCGATCTCGTTGTCCCACCGGTTTAGCCACCCCTTCCTCCACCTCCAAGGAGCTGCCCCGACCCTTCCCTCGTCTTTCGTGCCACCTCCATTCCACACCGACGTCTTCACCTGCACCACCGGAAGAGCAAAATCATCCACTACAAAAAATACACTTTCGTGATACATGTTTGTCACAATAGGTCGCTTTTTTTGTCATGCATGTACATCCATGACAAATTTATGACAGAATCAAGATAGTCATACCTATGCTGTCGTAGAAGTGTTCCATGACGTTACCAAAATTATCATCACAGAAGTGTCCACTTCCATGACAATAAATCGCGTGTCACAGAAGTGCTTTCGTCAAGGGTGACGGACACATGGCATCCACCGTAACGGAATGCCGTTAAGCTATCAGGTCGGTTTTGGATCCGATAACCCGATAACAGCCCCGACCAATGGGGATTTTCCACGTGTAAAATCATCATTGGCTGGAGGAGACACGTGTCAACTCATCCAATGGGCGAGACGCGCCTATGATATGTTGACACATGGACCGGCCCATGAAGTTTAAATGGGCCGGCCCAACTGAAGGCCCACAAGATTTTGCGGACCATAATGGGCCGGCCCAACTAAAGGCCCACGAGATTTTGCGGACCGTAATGAGCTGGCCCAGCTAAAGGCCCACAAGATTTTGCCGGCCATAATGGGCCGGCCCAGGTAAAGGCCCACAAGATTTTTGTGTGCCATAATGGGCCGGCGGAGGTAAAGCCCACAAGATTCTTGCGGGTCATAATGGGCCGGCCCAACTAAAGGCCCACGAGATTTCGCCGACATTAATGGGCCGGCCCAGCTATAGGCCGACAAGATTTTGAGGACCCTAGTAGGCCGGCCCATTAACTGGCTACCATGTTTTGGGCCAAATGCCGGCCCATATTTGATCCGGTCCATTAATGTCCTGCCACGCTCCGGGCCTACTAGTGGCCCATATGAGATCCGGCCCGTTAAAAGCCTACCATGTTCTGGGCCAAATTATGGCCCAGATCAGGTCCGGCCCTTTAATAGGCTTTAGGGTCAATTATGGCCCATATCAGATTCGGCCCGTCAACTGGACACTATGCTTTTGGGGCCACTTGCTAAAGGCCCACTTAGTAATTTGGCCTGATATTAGTTTTGGCCTGTTAAGGGCCCGTTTAACATTTCGGCCCTATATTAATTTCGGCCTATTAAAAGCCCGTCATATAGTTGGGCCTAACTATGGCCCTGTTTGCATCCGGCCTGCTCGCAGCCGATATCTGATTGGGCCGAACAAGGACCGAGACAATTTTGGCCTTTTAAAAGCCCGTGATTTGATTCGCACAATCATGGGCCGGGGTTCATTTCGGGCTGCTGCGTAACTAGTATGAATTAAGAATAAAACTACTCTGTACAATAAAGAAATTACGGCATAGTAACTTAGAATAAACCTACACTATACAATAAAGGGTTTAAGGTATATTACATCCACTGGGCATCGAAGTTCGCCACCAGTGATCATAAAGCGCAACGTAGAAGCAGATTACAAAAACTGGGCACCATTGCAGCGTAACAAAATAATACTGAACCGAGACCACTTCCAAGACAGTTCAAGAAAGGTTAGCCTTGCGGGGGAACTGATGCGCAAGCTGCTGAGCAAGGCTGTAAGACCGGCCTAGCATGTCGGTCATAGCTTCCAGGTGTAGCTGTTTAGCGATGTGGTTCTCATTGGTGTTCTCCGCAATCTTTCTTAGAGATAGGACTTCAAGTCGAAGTTGAGTTGCAGAATGCCTTTCTGCTAGAACTTGGGACTGAAGAAGTCGAACTGATTCCGACAACGAATTCTGTGAGCTTGTTGGACTGTTAGTGTCAAGTAACTTGAACACTGCATCAAGACAAGACTTTGGGGTTGTCTCACTATCTTCAAGATGTTTTGCCTTCTTTGCTGCAATATATGTTGGGTTTGTCTCACAGCCTTCAGCAGACTTGTGCATGCCATCAGGCATATCACCCTGAAATAAAGTAGAGAGATGACAGGTTTTCCATGTGTATAAACAAAGATGATAACTGTTCTGTCAATTCTATCCAATTTCAAATTAGAAAATAAAGAGTATGTTCAAAATATCAATAGCATAATTTGGCATTGTTCATAATGTGGGGAGCTTCACCACACTACTGGATTACCATGTCAACATAACAAGCATAGATGAAGGCAAAGAAAATCATTGTATCTGTTTTGGATAATGTGCATGGCATGTTGTTCATATCATCAGCCACATCAGTAAGATAAAATAGGATATGACAAGGTGCAAACGTGGGCTGCTTCACCACACACTGGATTATAGATCCACAAAAACAAGCATACATATAGGGAGTATTAAGTAATGTGCATGGTATGAACAAGGAATTTGGTTTTACAAGTAAAACTTAGAACTTACGGTTCTTACGAACATGCATTTTGGTAGAAACAGCAAACTAAACAGCAGTAAACGATAGGGAGTATGAGAAAATTAAACAGCAGTTGAGTATAAAGGCTTTAGAAGGACTGACTTAGATTAATAGTTAACACTGGCTTTATAATCCCCTTCTCCATGTCAAGGAAGGATAACTCAAGAATTTCAGCACAGAATCTTCTTCATAAGCATTGCCTATACTCTACATTTTGTAGAGAGTAATTATAGATATGATAATACTGGAAGGGGTAGAGGATAATGAAGATAAGACGCAGATTGATGCTACATAATCAACTACCAATCCCTGGAAGTACAAGCGTTATAGGACAAAATGTACTGACAAGAGCAATGGGCTACACTTCTGCACTGGCATTGTCTGTGTATTCTACTTGTTGGTAAGATTAAATATAGATCTGATCTTTTTTAGTAAATGGTGGGCGAGGGAGATAAGATACAAAATGCTACAAAATTAACCAATCCCTCTTCCCATAATACAAGAGTGTTTTGAACACTGGTGTACTGTACAAAACGTTCTTATATTATGGGACGGAGGGAGTAGCTGTTAATGTAAGTACAGTGATAGACCACGTTCAGTCCTTACAAGAGGACTGCAGAGCTGAACCTCTTCAAAAGCATTGGGTTGATTCTAAATTTATGTAAGAGTCCATACGGATCTTATAATGTCCACCAAATGGACGATTACGAGTCTAAAATGTGCAGTGATGCTACATAATCAAACAGCTATGAAAGTAAGTATGGTCATACAGGGCAAGAGGTACTCACAAGAGCAATGCAGTGTGCAGTATAGTTGCGAGATTTTGTGGTCCCTTGAGAACGAATGTTCTTCTGCTAACAGTTTTCGTACAAGTGAGACATTAAGGCAAATGCAGAAACGTAGTTCAAATTGTGATGTGATATCATAGACAGTACCTTACGCTGTAGCCGAGACCAATGTGTAACAAGATTATTCCAGTCACCGTCGGATAAATGTAGCACCGGAGACTTTACAGAAATTTCGTTCAGGGGCTTGCCATCTAAGTGTGCTTGCCTTAGGTAGGAACGATACTTCATCAATGAGTGCTTGAAAAGCGCAACCAACCCTTGCTCGTCATCACAATCCAGTTTGCGCCTCGCCTATTTAAAAGAATGAAATCTTGTGTCTTCTGTCAGCAGAAACATATGCAATAATGACCATGAATAACATTAGTACATTACTTACGCGTAAGTTGCGGAGGAAGACTGGAAATTGTTCTATGTCTGCGGTATAATCTTTCCATGAAGGAAAGATGCGCACAAAGTTCCTGACAACAACATAAGCTTCATCTTCTAAACTGGGAAGAAATGGAACAGGGGTCCTATTTGCCGCAATTGGGGCTCTCTCTGGTTCGAAAAGTGTCGTGGTTTTGTCACGGCAGATGTCCTCATGAAAGGACTTAGTCGTGGATCCATCGCTACGGGTTAGCTTGAAGGGGTTAAAGCGGACACAGGGACGCAAGGGAGTTTTATACTAGTTCGGCCCCTTCGATGAAGGTAAAAGCCTACGTCTAGTTGTGATGGAATTGATGGGGTTTTGATGACTAGGGAGCAAACAAGCTTCGCCTAAGTCTCGAGTTGTTGTCTGTTGTCCTTGAACCGCCGCCGGGTCGTCCCCTTATATACATGGGCGACGCCCGTCGGTTTACAGAGTCCCAACACCGGCTCATAGACGTGTCCGGTTTAGTCTCTACTTATTCCTAACTTACAATACAAGTTACACACCGTCTCCGGTTTACGGCTACAGGCCTTAAAACGATTATGGGTCTTGAGCCCTCATCTATCTTCATGGGCTTTAACATACTTAACTACTGATGAAGTTAACCCGACCCAAATAGGCCGGTTTACGCCCAGTAGTAATATCCCCAACATTAGGCCCCAAATTGATTTGAACAGGTTCATGTCAATCCTTAGCAAAAACTTCATCTTCAACATCTTCTTGTAGCTTGGTGAACCGCCGTGATGTCATCTTCTCTGATTGCTGTAAACCAGAGTGACGTCATCTGTCATAAAGAAACTATCCATGATACCTTCTTGTTTAATAGATCTGCGATAATCGAGGCGACAACTCTGTCTCCAAACTCGCGGCCCCTAGATTCACGCGCCTGACACATGTCCCTTACTTTATAAATAGGACCGAAGGTTCATTTCTTTTTCCCCTTCGTGCCTTCCTGCTTCGTCTTCCTCGCGTCGCCCAGCTTTGGAGCTCCGCCGCCGCCGTCAACTTCTGCACCAACCTTGGCCGCTGCATCACCCTGAGCGTACCAGAGCACCGTGGCGATCTTCCACGTCTTCCTCACCTCCGGTGAGTCTCCTATCCTTTTCATTATAGATCTGTTCTAGGGTTTCCATGCTCTCTAGTGTTCATCGCCTGCTTCTTGTTCATCTGCTAGATCTTTTAGACGAGTCTGTGAATCTTTGCTCTTGTGTAGTAGTATTTTTTATCCTCCGTTTTCACTTTCGCATGTTAAGACCATAGATCTCATCCGTACCTTCACTCATTGATTCAGCACTGTTCGTTTTGGGCCTTGAATATTTATCCCTTTTATGAGCATGTTCCATATCCAAATCTATAGTATAATCTTGTGAAATCTGTTTTTGTGCACTTACTCATCTACAATCTTGACTGTTCAATGTTTAGACCGGGCGGTTTAACTTTGTAGAAAAATTGGCAAACCGGGATATACCATTAGTCCCCTCGTTGAACCGCCAGAGTTCCTTATCCAGGCACTGCCGCTTTGTAAAACTCCGGTTTAGAAATAATTGCCTCCGGTTTAGTAATATATGCACCAGGGTATACCTTTCCAACATGTTCTTGAACCGATAATTACCACCTTGCAGACTGCGCGATGGCCAAACAAGTGTACGAGTACAATTGGGTTCCTTCTCGCGTGACCGAGACTCAACTGAATAATTTAGTCAAAACTGGTGCTTTAAGCAGACAAGATGTTATTCATTGGAGGGTCCCTGGCACAGAATGTCCTCCCAAGCCTCAAGAGGGAGAATTTGTTGTTTTTGCTGATCATCTAACCCGGGGCTTCAATCCTCCCGGTTCAAAAAATTTACCGGGACGTCCTAGCCAATTTCCAGCTCCGTCCGCAAGATACTGGCCCAAACTCCGTAACCAACATCTGTCACTTTCAAGTGCTCTGTGAGGTGTTCTTTCAAGAGGAGCCCACAGTTGAATTATTCAGAGATTGCTTCCATCTAAATCGTCGCACTGAATTTACTGACGGTCCCAATACAGAGTTAGGCGGCATGGCGATTCAAAAGAGGAAAGAGGTCACTTACCCTCACGCCGAACTACACAGCCATCCCAAAGAGTTGAATCAAACATGGTTTTACTGCAAAGATACCTCTCCTTCTGACGAAAATCCTTTGCCGGGTTACTGTCCGGAGCGGCAAAGCAACACGCATCCTTTCCCACATAGGCTGACTGCTAAGGAGAGAAGCAAATACACTCCTCAACTATCCAAGCTCAGGGCCTTCATGGCTATGGGATGATAGGGGTCGACCTTACTCGCTGCTGGATATCTTGGAGCATATTGCCCTTAAGCCAGTGCTCCGGTTTGATGTGTGAATACACAGGAAGTGTCAAGGACCCTCTACAACATATTGATATCCAGCTCACAGATGATGAAGTTACGGAGGCTGTGAAGAAGATATTGAATGAACCGGAAGCTGCCTGTGCCCAAACCGGCCTGCCTCCCTTTTGTTCCATTTACAAACCGCCTGCTGTAAGGCTCTTGTTGAGAGAGACAGAGATTTGCAGGCATTGATGGCAAGCAAATTATAGTGCATTTTCATAGCTTGAGGAAACGTCGAGGCCATCTACCAGAAAGTCCACGTATCATGACAACATAGCATAAATACTTTTCTAATCTGTTGTTTGTAACTATGGGCATACTTTTGCAGGATGGATATATTGATATGCAGTTTGTGCACTGGTTATACGTGCAATTACACTTTGATATTTTCAGCCAGAGAACGAATAATTCAAGAAGCTACAGACCATGTTTGTAGTCCTTGTACACCATGTTGCATTTTGTGTTTTTTGGTGCTTGCATCATTTAGTGTTTATAATCTGAACTACTTTGGATCATCAGCTGGTTTTCAAAGTGCATGTAGCTTCACATTTCTCAAGTTATGTTGATTTCCGGAGTGCAAGTGCCTTTGTATTTGTTAAGTTAAATGTTCGCCCCTGGTAACTTGAATTCGTGGATCAGCCACTGCACACAAATCATACACGAATGCCAGTATGAATTAAATGAAATGCAGGGACTTACGCTAGCTCGTTGTACAGGCTCACTGCAGCTCTGCTTGCGCTTGGGATGTTCCATGTACAAGTCCATGTTACCACTTGCTTGGATGTGCAGGACTTGTGCTCCTTGCATCCCCCTCTGCATTTTTGACACGGCGAATGGTTGATCAAATAAGAGGAATCTCCAGAAGAAATAAGAGTTAAGGTTAGAGTTGCATAGGCGTGTTAGCTAAGAGAGCAGCGAAAGGATATCCAAACATCGTCGGAACAGTGCACAAGGGAGTGATGTGTGGATACCTAGTTCGGGCCGGCGTTTGGGCATGCTCGCCTAGCTAGAGTGCGGGTCACTTCAGAGCCGTTGAGGGTGATGCGCTGGCGTTGGCTGGCCGCGCATGGATGCAGATCTTGAGTGGCAGCGGAGCGCTACGATGCGGTGGACGAGACCGTTGGTGAAGCCCCAACGGCCTCGGGAGGCGGAGGTGCGACGATGTGCTCGGTGAAGTAGCCCGGTGAGCTGGGAGACGGCGTCGGTGAAGCGCACCTGATGCGGTGGAACTCGGTGTCCGTGAGGCACGTCGGTTGCGGCGGCCGACGTTGTCGCTGGACCACCCGGTGCGGTGGACGAGGGCGTAGATGAGGTAGCTCCGGTGCGGTGGTGAAGCGCGACCGTCGTCTTCGTCGTCGTCGTCCGGCACAGAGGTGGGGAACGGTGGGGAAAGAGACAAGATGAGGGGCGATTCGAGGGTTGGCAGCAAATTAGGGATTTGAGCAATCTGGGCTCGGAAGGGGACGGTGGCTAAGAGAGATTTTGCAGGGCTGGAAGGGGCCGCCAGATATTTCAATTCGAAACATGGAAGTGCGAACTTATATTGTCATCGTCCTTTTGGGGGGGGGGGGGGGTTGGCTGGGTGCTATGCGTCCGTCCGACACACGCGACCACCCCGACAGGACTATGCTTCGGTGCCTTAAGGCACCTGCCTTTGTGTCCATGACATATGGGCCCAACAGGTGGCTGGCCCACATGTCAGTGACGCAAAGGTAGTTGCCTTTAAGGCACCAAAGCAGCGTCCACAACGACACGACCCTGGTTTGCCTGGTGCGCTTACATTTGAGAATGCAAACGGATCTTCTTTCATTTGCAAATGAATCTGTATGTATTACCATGCCCGTGTTTTCCTTGCAATAATTAGTCATTCGAAACAAGATACTCCATCCGTTCACTTTTGTAAGTCGTTTCAAACAAATTAAAATGAACTATTTTGCACATTGTCTGAAATGTCTTCAAGGTCTTATAAAAGTGAACAGAGGGAGTACTATAAATTAATTAATGAGGAGTTATTTGAAAAAAAATCAAAACGGTACCCATGCTAACGTGGATTAGAGTGTGTCTCACATAATTAGTTATTTGAATTAGAGTGTGTGTCACATAGTTAGTTATTTGAATTAGAGTGTGTGTCATGTAGCGATCTGCAATTCTAACGTGGATTTCGCATTTCACTGTATCCACGCTACTTTTTAATACAAATGCATATGTATATGATGAACACCATGGTAGTGAGAAAACTTTTGGATGGATTCAAACATATGACCTACAAAATAGCACAACAAACTGAGTCAATGTCAACTTTTCGAAACTTAGTATGGCACGAATTCAAAATAATTACCCGTATGCCTGCTCCTCGGTTCAAATCTTACAATGTACACCGAATTGAAACATCAATATTAAGTCTCGTACTATGTACACTCAAATGTTGTTTTTAGCCCCCTCCCCCCGCACAAACGCTACATACTTCCTGTATCAGTCAATCTTCCTCTCCTAACCACCTTAGGAAGCTATCGGTTTCCAACACACGTTTATTCTTTATCTCCATGTTTCGATCTCTAAGTCTCTCAACTACACAACCCCTTTTTCCACCCTGTTAACAAATGTATTTACCTCACACACCCGCCATTGCACCCCATGCCGAGATCTCTCTCCCCCCTCTCCCTCTCACCCTCTCGCGCTTAATACATGCATTGCCTATCTAGCCCCCAACCTCTCGTGCATGCGCACGCACACACGTTGTATATCTAGGTCACTCCCTCGAGACTGTCTCACTCTTTCTTACGCACGGCGGGCCACACTCGCTCAATCTCGCTCTCTTTATCCGAGTCTCGTTTAACCTCGTTTTCTTTCACACAAATGATATATCTCCCTGTTCGGGCCTCGATCGACACATTCTATACTCTCTCACGCAGATTGTCTATCTAGGTCAGTCCATCCAAGCGGCCACCACTCTTTCAACCTCATGGTGGGCCACGCTCACTCAATCTCTCCCTCTCTCTCTCTCTCTCTCTCTCTCTCTCTCTCCGTATGTCTCGATTGACCTCGCTCTTTCTCGGACAAAAACGATATATCACCATGTTTGAGCCCAATTCGACCTATTCACATTGTATACTCTCTCACGCACATCATCTATCTAGGTCACTCTCTCCAACCCGTCTCACTCTTTCGATCGCACGGCGACCCTATGTGATCGGTTGACCTTGCTTCCTCCCACGCACAAAATATATCTACACGTCTTCACTTACTGGTGGGTTCCATGTGTGCTCTCTCTCTCCTCCCCTTCTGCGTTTAGACGCACGGGCAAACAGGAAGAACTCGCGGGCGATGTTGCCATTGACCATATCTGGACCCGTTCACAAGTCACGACACCAGTTTCACGTACTAGCAGCACTAGTCAGTGTGTACGTGCAATGCACGTTAATTTGGATGTATATTAAGTGCATGCGGATATTAACTACTAGGATATTATTTGCGTGTTGTCATGTGATTAGCACTATTTTTGGCATGAAATTAACTGCACGCTAAACGTGTTGAGCGCTCGACATTGAAGCAGTCTAGGTCGTTGGATGACAAGGAATACATGTGGCTTGATGACGTTTTATATTTAATTTGGTACGGCTCTAGCAGAACATTCAATCGATCAAACCATACATTTCGTTCAGTCTGACTCCGACTTTAAATTATACGACGATCGATATAAAATAAACAGAAATGATAAACGTTCAGATTTTAAGCATGGCAATCCGAACGTTTTTCATGGCAAATTTAGATTACACGGCGGCGGCGGGGGCATCTCGCGGTGGGAAGCGGCTCCTCTGCCGTGCTCTGTGTGTCTTCGGGCCACTGACCGATGGCGACGGCGGCGTCTTGCGCCGTTGTTGGCGTACTCTTGGACGTTGGCCTAGCTTCAAGGAAGGCCAAAATGTTATGGACTTCGGAGCGAGTCGACTGGTGGGAGGAGGCGACTGGCGTTGGTGCAAGGAAGCGGTCGACGGCGGCCATCCATGCCGCTAAGGGGGGCACTGGCACCCGCGCGGGGACAGGCGCTGTCAACAGCGCGGCGGAGACATTCGTGTGCACGGGCACCGGCACAGGCGCACACGTCAGTGCACGCGCAGGCGCAGGCGCTGGCAGGTGCACGGGCACCGACACGGGCGTGCGCGTCAGTGCACGCGCAGGCGCATGCGCTGGAAGGTGCACGGGCGCGTGAAAGTCGGAGGGCACCTCGTGGAACCCCGTGGGATCAAGCTCGGCGACAATGTGCGGCTCCCAGCCCATGAATGCCACGGGGATGGGCGCTAGCACAGTCGGGGCGGCGGGAGCCGGAACGGGAGCGGGGACAGGCGCGGCGTCTTCCCGCAAGGCCATTTCAAGCTCGTCCCAAAGCGCCTTATGTTCTTGAGACTCCGGCTGGGTGTCTTCCTTAGGAAACTGGAACACTAAGGGCAGACCATCGTGATGCAGCATGGCGTATGTTTAGGTCAGGCTAGTTGGAGGTAGACGACAGGAAAATCAGACAGGAAGAGAGAGGATTGCAGCGATACTCCCTCCTTTCCGGTTTATAAGGCTCAATTCAAACTGGGTAGTGCGGGGTTGATTTTAAACTGCGGTGCCGGCGACATTAAAAGTGGGAGCGGTTGGGACGACGGTGGGCGGCGGAGCCTGGTCAAAGGGCTCGCCTCCCGGTGAGCCTGCACAGCGGTCTGCTCGCACGCCTCCCTGACAGCCGGCGCAGCGGTCTGCTCGCATGCCTCCCGTCGACTCACACGCTTGCTCGGACGGCACCTGCCGATTGCCGATGAGAAGCGGGGACTCGTGGCGGCACGTAAACGCCCACGGTTTCAATAGTGAAAGCATTTGCCTTAACGTGACAGGTCTTTCTTCCAAAATACCTTGGCTCTTCATTTGTGCAACTTGTCATAAGCAGCTTGTCTCATATTGAAGAAAAAACTTACGAAGTAATGTTTGTGCCATATCACGTGACCATGCTTAGTTTCAAGAATTTATGCTCACTTTTGGATTTTCTGAAATATAAGATCCAGGATTCGAAACAATATCATAACCTGCATCATGCAATAAATTTTCAAGCCGTACATCTGTCCTGTTGTATTTCTTAAGAAAGAATTTGGTCAAACATTTTGCTTAGTTAGACTTCAGACAAGTTATATATGCAGAGTAAAAGGATAATCCCTCCGTACCAGTGCATTGCCTGATATATTAACTCAAGTACTAGGCACGAACAAACGGGCTCAATTCTATGCTCATCCTGGTGTAGTAGTAGTAGTAGTAGTAGTAGTACTAGGCAATGCAGTTGACGGGTGACCTTGACGAGCGGCGACCGAGGGAATTGAACCGTGCTCGGCACGGTAGGTAACGTTGTCTAGTTACTAAAGCATCCCTCCGTTGTTCATCAGTAGTCATTATGGACCGGGGACATGAGGGGAATTTCCTAGGGCTGGAATTCTGGCCGCCAGATATTTCGGCTTGAAACGCTAAGGCTCGACTGGTTGGGGTAATGGGGTTGCCTAATGTGCGTACCACGCACGCCACCGAAGGACACGAGCCGGCTTTTTTTAGGATCAACACGAGCCAAGGTCTGGCTGGTACGCCGTTGGGTCCTACCATTCGAGAATATGAAAGGAACCTTTTAAATTGCCGAACGAATCTATGTGTATTACAATACCCGTATTTTCCTTGCAAATACTAATCTCAACGTGGTAATTGATTTATGACGAGTTGTTGAATTAGAGTGAGTTTGTGATATAGTGATCTCAACGTGGATTTCACATTTCATGGTATCCCTAGTAAGTTTACCAATGCAAATTCAAATTTAAAAGATGAACAACATGGAGGTGAGAAAACTTTGTATGTATCAAGCATATGACCACACACACACACATTCACACACACACAGAGAGAGAGAGAGAGAGACACACACGCACGAACACAACAACAATCCAATAAGTATAGTGCATCTATTTTTCCAAACCATGCATGTATGACACGAATTCAAAAATACTCCTTCTATTCCTAAATATTAGTCTTTTAGAGAGTTCAACAAGTGACTACATACGGAGCAAAATGAGTGAATCTAGACTCTAAAATATGTCTATATACATCCGTATGTGCCAGTCCATTTGAAGCCTCTAAAAAGACTAATATTTGGGAACAAAGGGAGTAAAATGTAAGACATCCATGGTCCTCAGTTCAATATTTAAAATGAACATGAAACTGAAACATGAATATTAAGTCTATTACTACAGTACATGCAAATGTTCTGTTTAGGCGGAGCTATGATTGTCGGGGGTCAACCCTCGACCTTAGATAAAGTTGTGGAGCTCTGTTTAGGGTTGTTTAGATTATATTTGTCCCCACCCTCCCAGCCACCGATTGGTTGTGCACCCCCACCCCTCCTCCTCAGGAGAATATCATGTGCCCCCATACCTTAGATGCTATATGCCGATACGAGTTGCTTGGAGCTTGTAGATCTGAGATATAGCAGCTCAGATGATGTGTCTTAATATTTCTGCAGGAAACCTTGATGAGTTTGAGAATTGCACACAATTTGTACAAAAACTACTTAGATGCCCTTTGATCCCATATCCAACGACCTCGAAGCTCGTATCACCGTAGCATCTAAGATGAAGGAGGACATCATATTCTCCTGTATGTAAGAATATCATGTGCTACCACACCTTAGATGCTTTGGTGATACAAGCTCTTCGGAGGCATTGGATTTGTGACCCAACACCTCCTCGGCGGTTCGAATGGTTTTTTGCAGAAAAGCCCCAAAAGAGTTCGGCCACTGCTTACAAGCACAAAGACTGCTTAGATGCCATTAGATCTCATATCAAACGACCTCCAAGCTAGTCTCACCATAGCATCCAAGTTGCGATAGCACCTTATGTTTTCTCGCACGGGAGAGTATGAGGTGCTCCTGCACAGTGGATTCTATGGTGATACGAGTTCACTGAGATCTAATGGCCCACAATAGGAGGTTTGAATATTTTTGCAATATACGGCTGATAGAGTTTGGGAAATGCGCAGAAAGTACAAGTACTACGCATGTGCCATCTGATCACTGATCATACGACCTAGATGCTCATATCACCGTAGCGGGTAATTAAGCTACGGGGAGCACCTAATATGAGCACCGGGGAGCCGTTGGATTGAAGATCCAGCGGCACACACGAGGCCTGAATGTTTTATTTGAAAAAAAAACCTTTGGAGAGTTTGGAAATTGCGCATAATTACAAAGACTTCTCCCTAGCCATTGGATCTCACTTCCAACGGTGTAAAAAGTCGTATCACCATAGTATCTAAGCTGCGGGGTGGATGTGATATTCTATGCCGCTGTCATTTTTGTTCGTAAACTTGCAAAATATGTGTAACTCATGCCGTTACTTGTCTAACCGCGCAAAGTGTTTTTTCAAAAAAACCATCCTACACTGAAATATCGGAACAACACACGGGGGTCCCACTTGTCATTAATCAAATTTGGACCTAAAACTAACAAATCTAAAAGACGAGATTTGAACTGGCAACCTGGACTACAAAGCGTAAGTCGATAGCCTGGAAAAAACGAACGGTTGTTGGCTTTATCCCATAACTTGATTTTATTTATACAGTACTTTCGTTGAGTAGAGTAGAGGGAGTGCCTCGTCAACACGTGCATGACCATTGTCTCACTTACTGGTGGGTCCCAGGTCTGCGATCTCAATCTCTCTTCTCTCCATCGTCTAACCTTTGCATGGGCACACACGAAGAGCGGCGCTAGCGTGCCGTGGTGTTATTACAACTAAAAAAAGCTTGGAAAATAGAAGAATCGCCTACAACAAGAGATGTTGTGGCTGGTCGAGATGGAGCTAACCACATCTATCCTCCGTGCCACGTTTGCATGATGAAGCTGTGTGGCTAGTGGGGTGTTTTCGACCGACTGGCTGGGTCCCGAGGTCGAACCATAGGTACTACGTCTGATACAGTATATTATTACACGCACATTTTTCCTCCATGCCGAGACATGGCACACCCTTCCGTGCGGTTTCGGGGTCCTCCCGGGTGGTGCACGCATATATTCTTCCTGACGGGGACGCCCTACCACGCGTTTTCTGGGTCCTCCTCGGTCGTGGCGCCGAAGCAAGTAAATGAGTCATCAAATCACGAAAGACCACCTTTCCCGCCAAGTACATCAGTGAAGCATGGTGGCTAGCTAGTTGGGCTAGTTCGACCGATTAGCAAGGCCGCCGCCACATTTATTTTTTCACCCCTTTTTTTATCTCCTTGCCGGCAGGTAAATATAAATATCCACCACGGCGTTGCTCTGGAGTTTGGGTGCGGCAGGATTTTTATTTTTTTTTGATTGACGGGAGCAGGCGCGGCAGGATTTTTAATTTTTTGATTGACGGGAGCAGGCGCGGCAGCAATTAGTCACGATGACTCCGCCTGTAAAAACCCACCGCTCCCGGATGTGAGAAGTCGTCGACTGGTGTTTTACCGTGGTGAAAACCAAAAGATTCCCCACTCCCTCCGCCTTCCCGTAGATTGCATTGCCTTTCAGCCGTTTCACCCCCTTTGCTTCCTCTCCCCATTGCTTCTACCTGGTGCCATGGCGGCGCAGCAGATCACGGAGTCCGAGGTGAGGCTCCTGACAAAGGAGCTCCATGCCAAGGATGCGGAGCTCAGGGCCAAGGACGTGGAGCTCCGTGAGCTCAAGGAGGAGAGGAGTGCCATGCTCCTCCGTTATGTGCGGGAGTTCACGGAGCTTCAAAAGCCGCAGGCGTCCACCACAAAGATGCTAGAGGCGTCGGCGGCGTTGCTGCAGAAAGCGGGAGATATGATAGGCCGTCAGGGGAGCCAGCTGGAGCGCGAGCGGGCCGATCGTGGCGAGGTCCAGGATCGCCTCAGCCACTTGGTGAACCAAGTTGCCATGCACGTGTTGCGGCTGCGCGATGCCTACCGTCGTGCCAGCGGGACGATGCCGGCCGTCGGGCTAAACCCGTTCGACCACCCGGTCGACTTCAATGAGTTGCGGCTTCCTGACCTGGTCTCCTTCTTCACCTATATCTCCGAGTAGCTGAGCTGTCTCCGCGCGATGGTGGGGGCTGAGTTGGCCAAGGAGGGGTTGCGGGCTGCCGTCACCGTTGCCGGGCGAATCCTTTCAGGGCTCCGTCACCGGAATCCATTCGTGCCATTGGATGCCGTCTTTGACGAGCTGGCTCCCGTCGACCGGGAGCGGGCTCTGCGGGCGGTTGCACCCTGCATCACCAATGCCGTGCGCCTCGAGAAGCAGAGGGACTTCGGTGGTGTTTAGGCGCCCTCTGCATGGGCATGTCCATGTCTCGGCGCAACATGACCGTTGGATCAAACTCAGACGGTGCAGATCAGTCACTGTAGCACAAAGCGTGTGGGTGTGTTTGGTTGCATTCTCATCTCAATATAGTTGTTTCCTCTTCATGTATTTGTTACATATAGGAGTAGTTGACATGCGCACAACATCATTTGTTATCATCACATCTTACTACACTAGCAACAAGATTGTGTAGTACTGACGTATGAACCACTGCACATGCCTAGTAGTAGGAGCACTGTGTATGTTCAAGTGGCTGCTGTGTTTCACACTCCTCCGTCGTAAGAGTGGAAACGCTTGCTGTAATCATTTTTTCTTTTAAAAAACAGTGGACACGCTCTACCGTGCGGATCCTCCTCCAGCCATGCACTAAATTACTCACTTTCGCCGATGTGTGGGACAGCCAGCATCGGGGTCCACCAGCCATGCACAAAATTACTCCGTAGTAGAGTGACGGTAGACTACCCCGATCGAAGCGCCGCAGTAATGCCCAATGAGCCATCAAATCACAAAACCCCCTCCTTTCCAGCACTAAGTTGGACAGACGAAGCAACCATCATTTCACTCTTCTCTCTCAGCTTCCTCTCTACCCAACCCTCGCTTCTGCCTCATCTTGTTCCTCATTTCTTCAAGAAAACCCCGACCTACTTCTGCCATTGTTCTTCTCTCCCAAAGAAGGAAAGGTGAGCGCATCAATGGTGTTGATTCTGGCCAAGACCCGGTCTTGCAACCCCGAGACTGATCCTATAACTCCCTCTCTTTTCTTCTTTTGGGTTTGTGATTATGGTTTCTTTTATTTTATTTCTATTTGACAGTTTCTCGATGGACGCTAGAGCACCGGCCGAAGTGATGTCTATGGCTCCGGCCAAAACCGTCGAGGCTCATGGTACGAAGAAGCGCAAGCACCCCGCCGAGACTACCGCAGACAAATCTAAGACAAGAATTTTGGGACGGAGGGAGTACTTTATGAACATCAATGCTACCTTTTAAGAGGGTATATTTGCCTCAGTAACTTGTGTTATGGATTTTGCATGTAATCCCTCTGCTCTCATGCCTTTGAAGACATGTTCTAGTGTCTTTGTTCACTCATTTCTGTGTGTATATGTAGTCATTCATATATGGAGTATAATATCGAAAATTATCTTATATTTCTGAATGGAGGTAGTAATAAAATATGGTTTCTGTTTGAATTAGAACCAGGTCCGCGGTGGAGATGAAGTTCTCAAAGTCATGTTGTGTGAACTGGAATACCTGATGATGAGTTCTACTGCTGAACTATCCAGCTGCTGTGTCCTTGTCGCCATGTGTCCTGAACTAGTGTTTTCCTGTAGCATTGTTGTCAGGCATGTTCTCGAGGCTGTACTTGACCACAACAATTTCCTGGCTGTGCCTTCGATTACGAAGGGTGTGGTTCTTATAAAGCTTCCCAACAAAACTGATGCGGCATGTCTTCCTCATCATGTTTATGAGTGGAAAGACCACTCTGTTAGGTTCTCCAAGGTTGACAAGATGGTGATGGTGCGTGTAGACATCTCACACGAAGTCCATGGCCTAGTCAGTTATGCGGGGTTCATCCCATAGGTCGGTGGCAAGAAATAGTCTGCAGAGTTTAGTTAGTGCAACTTTGCTTGTCTGTAGTAAGTACTATTGTGCAGTACTTGATTTGTGTTTGTGAACCCTGTATTGTTTATTAGTACTACCGCTTTTGGTGTGTGGTCAGTCCTGAGAACGCTCTATGTTAATGTCTGTCCACTCAATTCAGTCTGTATATTTTGAAGTATCCAGATCATATTTTTTGTGAGGACGGTTTATCAATTATGGTTACACTCCAATATCTGTATGCATTGCAGGGTTGATCGCACCCACCAGGATTTCTAGTCCCATGGATGTTCGGTCCATACGATTTGTCACGACATTTGGACTGTCCTGCTTGTGGGAGTAGGCAGGGCCCCTGCATGCCACGCGTAGTTGGATGATCAATCTTCTGTTTAGTACTTCAACATAGTGATTTCCTGGTAAGGATTCACTCGTGTCACATCAAGTAAATCTTATTGATTTACTGTCTAAATCTTATTGATTTAATGTCATGTTTTCTTTCTTTTCCTGCAATTTTACGATGCAGGTTTTGCCATGTGACATTCATCACAGAATAAACCGTTTGGTTTGCTCTACTATGGCTATTTTTGCATGTTTCACTTCTTATGTCGTGTCAGTAACGAAGGCACTGTCCATCACTTATATTACTGGAAAAAATTGGATCAGTCTGTTGTCTGAGTACAAGCTGAATCCCTATGATGAACTGCAGTTTGGTTTAACAAAAACGCCACATTTAGTCCTTCTCGTGTTTAAAAGAAATGTAGAAAAAAACTGGATCACGGTCACGGATCCTAGTCAAGTTAGAAAGCTGATCATAGCAGACCAGACACGATCGCCGCTGTCTCGCACACATCGAGCACCGGCAGTTGCTCTAGCACTGACAGCGGTAGCAGCTCAGTCTGATCCAGCTGAGGATTGGGCACCGACCGCGTCAGCAGATCAGTCTGATCTACCGGAGGATTGGGCATCGACACTGGCACCTGCTCCGACACCGGCACCAACTCTACAAGGAGCACCATCTCCGGCAGCAGCAGTGGCTTCGGCAACTGCACCAACACTTGCACTTGCATCTGCTCCGGCCCGTGCAGTTGCACCGGCAACAGACTGGGCTGTAGTTCGCACTACATATACCAAAGTCCTTACAAAAACCGACATGTCCACCTTCTTGGTAAGCATTGGCCGCCCAAGTGCTTCGTTCTTTTTTCTTTCCATGTTGTTTCACATGATTCACTGTGTTGATCTAACTGTTTGGGTATGTCTTCTTGTTTGCAAACAAAGAATTCCTAGAGCAACGAGGGAGTCGTTCAACAATCCGGGTGACCGCGGCCAAGTTTCTCTTACCATGCGCAACCTTGGTGTGAATGAACCTGCTCAATATACCGTAAGTACAAAGGATGGTCGCATGATGATTGATGCTAAAGGATGGTCAAGGTTCAAATCTAAATCATATCTTGCGGTAGGGGATGATGTCAAAATCGAACTTTCTCGGCAAGGAGAGCTGGTCCAAATCAACTTTGAAAATAGCAGCACGCAACTGCCGAACTGATCTATCCTCCGAGAGATTTTGATGTAATAATCTGGCATGGTGAAACAAGTGTCATGTGTGTATAAGTAGTACGACAGTATTATTTATCACATGGTATATCGTTGATTGAATTGCAGCTCTGATTGCTGGTTAGGAACTGTCGTTCGATTTCATTCCAACAGTTGCCGTGCTTTATTCAATTTTGTGTATTCGCCTTGCGACAGCATCTAAAACCAGCGCCGTACCGATCGCTTGCAATATGAAAAGCCTGAGGTAGAACACATGGGCCCCCAAACATGCAGGGTCGGCCTGCGGCCCAAATTCCAGAACTGTGAGCCTATCTGAGTATTATATTCTCAGCTGAACCCCCATAAAAAAAGCTGAACCCCCATAATGCCCGTGCATTGCAGAGGTAGTATATTTCTCGGCAAGGTGAGCCTGTGATATAAAAGATTTGTATATTTCTTTACTGCGGAAGTATCTCTCTGTCAAAAAATATATTTATGTGTAACTAGTTACTCATGTCTTTCTACTTCCTTTCGCTGATATGTGGGGCAACCGGCAATGGGGTCCACGTGCCATATGCACAAATTAGAGTGCACAACTTCACGGTAGACACACCCCAATGCCCAACCAGCTTTAGCAGTAAGCTGGACGGACGAAGCGGCAATATTTCACTGGGCATGAATCCCCTTCTCCCACGTCTGCTTGTTTAGTGAAAACCCCCTCTCGGCGATTGCATAGGGTTTTCTCATGGAGAACCAGGTACGAATTCTTCATCCATCCCCGATAAACCCAAGTCCCTTGGTCGCAGGTGATCCTAGGATGGCAGCCGCCGCCGTTGATGCATTTTTCTTCCTACCGAATCTAGTGTGTTTCATTTGCAGTGCCCAAAGTGTGAGTACCCTATAGGTTTCTGCGCCCTCGGCGAGACGCCACACTTGGTTCCTTCTCATCCTAACACAACATTTTGAAACACGCACAATATATTCATAGAATCCTCTTTTCTATCCGAGAGGGTGGGGTTTTTTTGAACTTGTTGTGTTCTCATATTATTTTTCCTGCAGTGTATCATTTGCTCTGCCAGAACACATGTACTCAAGATGCTCGGCCTTGCCATAACTGAATACACTAGTTTAATGGTCACAGTGAAGACAAGCCATGGATATAAGTTCCGAGTTGGGTTCATGAACCAAGAAGATCGCTGCTTTTTTATGGCCGAACTTGGATAAACTTTCTCAAGTGTTACGGACTGAAAGTTGGCGCACGAATGTTGATGGAAATAGCAGAACCTGGTCTCATCTTCACTGCGATCTTCCACCCCGATGTCGTTCCAATTGTTCATCCATGTTAGTTTTGTATCTGGTTCTTGCTTGTTGCCTTGATTACTTCTTAATCCACCTATTCTGTCTAACTAATCAAAATTTAACTTTAGAAGTAGCAACGAATCTCTCACGAAGATGCTACTTCTAACCAATATTTTCTTATAATTGGTGGCGCATGTAGGTTTTTTCAGAGTTAAGCAGTCTGCTCGTTTGTTACTCTGTAATAACTCGGCTGTTACTAATGGCACTGAAGTTGACTAGATCAACATCCACAACTTCCTACACTTTATTGATCGTCTTGAGGTCCTTGTGGGGCGTTTCAATGGTGGAAGGCCACGTGGGATATGTGTGCCACTTATGCACTAGTTGAACAGGTCCAACTGTGTCGAGAAACTTATGGTACGAGCTGCTTTCTGTTATATATGTTGTTCATAAACTATTGCTTATACACAGTTTTACAGCTGTGATCTTCTTGAAATAGGAACTGCCGAGTTCTATTGTTCCTATACATATGCCTGACCATGGTCGGGTCAGACTTGTGCTTGGTCACAACATGACTTTTATGTCGACCTACTCAATTCCCCTTGGAGGTGAAAAGATACTTATTCATGGGTGGTCTCAAATAATGAAGGCCCGTCCATCTTGGAGAATAGGACAGAAGATTATGTTGATGCTTTTCCATGGCTCTAAAGCGAATATCATGTTCATTGACCACGTTGCGAGATGAAGCCGCTTTCAGAAGGTTGTGGATGCGCGGGGTGGTGCCTGGGGCTTGGCGGCCTCACCCTTGGTTAACTGTAGGCAAAGTAGCACTGTTCGAGGCGTGCTTTGTACGGTTGAACCTGTATAAGTACTCATACTGCTTTCAGCTTTGGTTGTTAAGTGCCCCTGCTGGTTTCAGTTAAGGTTGTTAAGTACTCCTGCTGCTTTTACAGTCTGTCGTGTTTCTTCAGTCCTGTCTTCATCCAGCCGCCAAAACCAAACCAGCGCCGGCGGGGCCGCCTGCTTCCGCCTCCCACGCCTGGCTGCGCCTCAGCGCACGCATCACCGCCCCACCGTCTCCTAAATCGTTAACGCCGACGTCCTCCGCGCGCTTTGGTGCGCTCGCCGCGGCGCCGCCCTCTCGCGTTGTCAACATGGTCAACAAACAACAGGAATCGGCAGAAGTACGTGGAGAGGATGACAGTAGGGGCCCACCACCTTAGCGTATGGAAAAATAAAATGCTTCCTCCTAGCATTTTCCTGGCATCTGGGACCTACGACATTGTGAGCGTATATAGTCAATAGACAAGAGAACAACACAAGATCGGCTGACACCTAGGATGTAGCTACTCGAGCAGTATTTTTTTTGTTTAGTATTGTTGAGACGGAGCAGGGTTTGAACGGGGTTGTGGCCCGTCTAGCCCAGGCTTATATTTTATGTTCACCATGTGACCAACCCAGCTATTTTTTCTTTGTGAAAATGAGCCCAGTTTATTTTTTCTGAAGAATACCCAATCCAGGCCTACTTATTTTTCTACGCCCTGATGGGCTGCAACTCTTTCAAGACGCCTGCAAATCTTGAAAGTAATATGAAATGGGTTTAAATATAAAACAGATGACAAATTGGCAATTACTTTATAATTTCTGAATTTTATCACATTTTCAGATTCCTATTTCACTGGGCATTAACCTAATTTAAATATATCTTCAAAGTACTTTAAATCTGGCTGGACATTTCGGTATTAAAAATAGTTTGGAATCCACAGAAATATGTGAAATTGGCCCTGGCAACCAAAAAAACGACTGCAATAAATTGCATAAGAAGTTTCCATGAGCTATATATAAATTATTAAAAAAAGAGGGAGTGGTCTGACTTGTGGGCCTGTTTAGTTGACGCGCATGCAAGATTTTTTTTAGTTATTATAATCGTCAACAAACGATTCTAGCAGACGTAACCGTTGGATGTCAATCCAACGGTCGTCGTGTTTCTTCAATCTCTGATCTTCTTGCTCCAGCCGCCAAAGCAGCGTCGGCGGGACCGCCTACTCCCGCCTCCCGTGGCCGGCTGTGCTGCCGCGCAGGCCTCAGCGCCCCCTACTACTCCCACCGCTGGCCAGGGCATACCTCTACTCTCCCACACCCCCTGTTATTTTGCGGCGACGGCAGCCTCACACCGCAGCCGAACCGGTGAACGCTCGTACTCCTCTCCGCGTGGGCATCCACTGCCGTGTCTTCCCCGGCTCCGCGTCATCCCCTTCCTATGCCTCGCCGTCGTCCACCGCCGTGGTGCTCTCGGCGAGGCATGGTCAAAGTGGTCAAAGACCGACTTCCATCGGAAGAGTACTGTACGTGGAGAGGCTGACAGCTGGGTCCACAGTAGCCGCAAGGAAGTGCCTCCTTATTACGCGGAAAATAATTATTCCTCCACCTGACAGCGAGGACCCACTGGACGGGCCACCAGTATTTTGCGAAAAAAATCGTTTCCCCCTGACTGCTGGGACCCACCGGACGGGCCACCGTATTTCGCGAAAAAGACGTTCCCCCCGCTGTCAGCTCGGACCCACCGGAAATGCCTCCTTATTACGCACAAAAAAATGAATACTCCCCCGGCTAGCTGGGACCCACCTTGGTGGGAGGCTGACTTGTGGGCCTACTAAGTTGACGGGGACGAAGGGCTTTGTCAACTTAGTCAATATGAACGATTCTAGCTCCAGTGACCGTACGATGTCCATCCAACGACCGTAGTGCTTCTTCAACCTCTGGTCTTCTTGCTCCAGCTGCCCAAAGCAGTGCCCACCGTGCCGCATGCTCCTGCCTCCCCGTGGCCGGCTGTGCTGCCGTGGAGGCCTCACCGCCCCCTACTATTCCCACCGCTGGCCAGGCCCTACGACGATGGCAGCCTCACACCGCAGCCAAACCAGTGAACCCTCGTACTCCGCGCGCGGGCTTCCACTGCCACGTCTCCCCCGGCTCCCCGCCGTCCCCTTCCTAGGCCTCGACGTCGCCCACCGCCCTGGTGCTCTCGGCGCGGCGTGGTAAACGTGGTCAAGGAACGACTTCCATCGGACGTCGACTGTACGTGGAGAGGCTGACAGCTGGGTCCACAGCCGCCGCAAGGAAGTGCCTCCTTATTACGTGCAAAATAATTATTCCTCCACCTGACAACGGGGACCCACCGGACGGGCCATCGTATTTCGCCCCCCTGACTACTGGGACCCACCAGCTACATCTTCGCAGGCAAGGAAGTGCCTGACAGTCGAGACCCACCTGGTCGAAGCGTACGTAGCGTTGACATTCTGGTCACGAACGTGTACGTACTTATATACTGGTGGATGTAGAGGCGCGCACGTAGCATGTACACGTACGTACAGCGGCCAGGGTGCAAGAAAGAAAATATGGCCACGTATGTGTACATACGGGCAAGGTCTCGAACGCCTACTCGCGCGTACGTACGGCGAGGGCTCGTGTACATGGCTGGGTCGGAACGGAGAAACAGTGTCGTCGTCGTGTTCATGGGGAGGCAACGGAAATGCCTCGTGTTCATCGGGAGGCAACGCGGCTGGGTCGGAATGGAATGCGCGGTCGTGTTCATCGGGAGGGCTTGGACAGAAGAGGCGATGGAAACGAGGCCTGGCGTACCGCACAACGGAGGAAACGGACCTCCTACGGTCGAAACGGGGGTCCTGTTGATCGGGAGGGGT
Organism: Aegilops umbellulata; assembly: GCA_032464435.1. NCBI lineage: Eukaryota > Viridiplantae > Streptophyta > Magnoliopsida > Poales > Poaceae > Aegilops > Aegilops umbellulata. The sequence continues at coordinate 324,843,574 of CP136056.1, read as the reverse complement.
GTGGCGTACCGCAAAACGGAGGAAACAGACCTCCTACGGTCGAAACGGGGTCCTGTTGATCGGGAGGGGTGTGGCGTACCGCAAAACGGAGGAAACGGACCTCCTACAGTCGAAACGGGGGTCCTGTTGATCGGGAGGGGTGTGGCGTACCGCAAAACAGAGGAAACGGTCTTGTGTTGGAGCGCTACAGCCGAAACGGGGGTCCTGTTCATCGAGAGGGGTGTGGCGTACCGTAAAACGGGACTCCACGGGATACTGTTCATCTCCACCGTCGACCCCCTCCAGCCTCGACGAGCTACTGTTCATCCGCCGTCGACCTCCTCCAGCCTCCACGGGCTCCTGTTCATCCAGCCTCCACCGCGCGCTACTCCACCGACTACTGTTCAACCACCCCTCCACCGTCTATTGTTCATCCAACTCTCCACACCACGGGGTCCTGTTCAACCACCCCTCCACGGGCACCCCTCCACCGTCTACTGTTCATCCTGCCCTCCACACCACGGGGTCCTGTTCATCCACCCCTCCATGGGCACCCCTCCACCGTCTACTGTTCATCCAGCCCTCCACCACACCACGGGGTCCTGTTCATCTAGAGGAAACGCCACCGCTCACTGTTCATCCAAACCCCCCACAACACTCACTGTTCATCCCATCGATCGGGTTCAGTTAACAGCCATCTATCGATCGCTCGGGTTCAGTAACGCGTAGCCTGCAGTGCAATCGCTTGGGTTCAGTTAGAGCCCAACGCCTCGCTCGGGTTCAGTTAGAGCCAACGCCTCGCACACACGCGCATACATGTACGAGAGAAACGCGCATCGCTCGGCCCCCGACCTCCCACCGTAACCGGGAACTCCCCGAAATTTTCCTCCCCCTCGCTTCTACCACGGTTTTTTCCGTCATGGACGGCCCAAAGAATGTCATGCAGCTGCGTCTCCGGCCCGCCCAGGACGAAAAGCCCATTTTCTGTCATGATTTTTTGTCATAGAAGTAGGAGCCCACCACATCTATGATGATACCGGGTTTTATCACAATTATCGTCATAGAAGTGTCATATGTATGACAGAAAAAAATTCGTTCGGCCCAAAATGTCACGGATGTGTCTTTCTTTGTAGTGATCACTGTTTCCTCGGATGAAGCTGAGGCCTAATCAGCGCCACCAAAGAGGTTGTACACTAATCGCCGCAGTTTCTTGTTGATTCGATCTCACGGTGCTGTCGGCGCTCGGTCCCGAGCCGACATGGCACGGCTCCATCCACGGCGGCGTCGCCGGCCACTTCCTCCACGGCGTCGCTCCCTCGGCGGCGATGTCCACATCAGTAGGAGCTGCTGCTGCTTTAGCTCTCGCTCATGCTGCTGCTTTGCTCTTGCTCTTGGTCCCTGCCTGGTCTGCTCTTGCTATTGCTCTTGCTCTTGCTACTGCTCTCGCTCTTGCTCTTGCTTATGATGCTGCTCCGATTTGGCTACACTTCAGTCGACTGAATCGACTTTTGGGTCAGTCGATTTTTAGGGGGGGGGCTCGCCGGAGTTAAGGAAGAACCAGCCGCAGCGGGGAGGGGGGCTCGCCAGAGAGGTACCCTACTATCTATCTTAGGGTTCAAGGTGGGGGCGGTGGTCGCCGGCGGGGTGGGGCGGTGGCTTGGTGATTGCCGGAGAAAAAGCTCGGCACAGGGGGGCTAGAGGGATGGCCGGGGCGGTGGTGGACCGGCGGTGGGGAGTGGTTTCGGGGTGGACGGGGCGGTGCACCACGGGCGGCGGGGGGCGGCAGTTTGGCCGGTGGTGTCAGTCGACTGATGCTGCTACTTGACCGGCTACCCCGGCTCTTGCACGCGCTGCTGCTACTGCTTTTCTGCTACTAGTGCATTCAGTGTCGACTGTAAAATTCAGTTTTGACAACAAATTCAGTTTCGACAGATAAGTTCAGTTTCGACTGTTAAATTCAGTTTTGATAGTTAAGTTCAGAGATGAGCGGCTGACGTATTTACATCTAGCACTTTGTGGTTATGTATTTTATGTCATCTATTGGATGCTATAAGAATTCCACTCAGGTTAACAGTGTCTCTCTTGTCCTGCTTCAGCCTCGGCATCGTACAACTCACCGAAGCTGCTCCAATGACGAAACCCTCCATCATAGCGGAGCAGTACCCCAGGCTCCATCTCAAGATGCCTAAGATCTTCTTCCCCTCCCCCGATAGCCAAGTCAGTCGGATCATCCTCACCGACCAACCCAATCATGCTGAGATCGACATGGCTTCGCCAAAGAGATTGTACACTTGTTCCATCTCTTTTTTTACTCTACATGTTATATATATTGTCCACTGAGCACACATTGTAACATGAAATACGATTAGTTTCTCCTACTATATGACAAGCAGTGAGGTACCAGGCAACTTAGCTATCCGTAATGGACTCTCTTAAACGCCATCATTATTTATCTCAGCGCGTTTGAGCTGTGCATTTGTCGATGGGCCTGGGAGTTGAGCTAGTAGGGCAGTGGCCGGGGTCCAAAGTAGTAGAAGTAGCACAAAAACATTTTTTGAGTGTAGGATTTTCCTTGCTCAAGCCTGCCTACTAGAATCGCCTGTGCTTGAAAGGAAAAGTGAAGGAAAAACATAGGAATTGGAAAGTTTCCTATGGTAATACTATTCATGCATTTGGTCCAAAGGAATGGAGCAAAGGAAAACGGTAGGATTTGTTCCTTTAGTGTCTCCTTGAAAGAAATACCACAGGAATTTTAATATCCACTTGTCCTCCTTTTCAAATTCCAATTCATGAAGCACAAGACTAAGAGATAGTAGCATAATAGCATTATAACCGTACATTTTCTTGTGGTTTGACTTAATCTCACCATGCTTCTTTTCATCCTGTGATCTTCCAATTGTTGTGAATCAAACACCCAGATTGGCAGAAATCTGTGTTTTTAAATTCTCTGTTTTGCATGTGCATTCCTATCCTATTCCTGTCTATTTTCTATCCCTGCATTGTTGGAGTCCTCCAATTCAAATGAGCCCTTGCAGAATTACTTCTCTTACAGATAGTTGTCAAGGAAAACCTTGCGTGGTTTGTCCCGCTCCTGCTGCGCCGTCGTCCACCCCAGCTCAGCTGCTCCAACGACAGAAGGGTCCAGCACAGCAGGGATCCGGCCTCCAGACTGTCTTTCGCCGCCTCAGATCTTCTTCCTCGCCGCTGGCAGCCATGAAAACTGCATTACCATCATCAACCGAGCAAATGACCTCGAGGACTACACGGGTCCGCAAGAGAGGTCACACTCTTTCGTGTCTGCTTACGTTATGCATCGCTTAATATTACATGCTACTTTATCGTCCTGTTCACCGATTAGACTCTGAGTCAGCTCCAAACTAATGGTCAAACTTGAGTTTTTAAATGGTTGTGGGGTACATATCGGGGCCGCTATCAATAGTATCTATCTACTATCTGGTTAATCTCCGGTGTCTACTATGAGTTTCATGTTGGGTGGGAAACAAACAGTAAAGAAGCCATTATCTGTATTTTTTAACTGAAGCCATTATCTGCCTGCTATTATTGGTTTTGGGTCTATCCACATGTTGCTACCATCACTCTGGATTTCTGCATGCACTCCTTACATAATCTCACTATGTTTTATTCCTATACATGTTAGTTATTGTACACAATGGAACTGAACATGTAGAGCAAAAGAGACGAGCCTTGCGTGGCAATAAAATTTCATGCAGACGTTGCTCCATGGTAGGCGCAAAGGTAGCCTCCCTCCACCCATTTCGGATTGTAATTGAGAGGAAGATGTCTGTTCTGAGGGGATTCAGAAGGAGAAGACCACTCCTATTTACCCCCTGAGGTCTTCGCTCTAACTTGGCATGCTGATGTTGGTTATATCATGCATACGGTGCCTTGCATTGCTTACTTTATACATCAAATATGTCATATGCTTAGTTTAGACATGCTTTGTGTGAATGCCATCTGTTTAGTTTATTCATTGTTTATGTGAATTATGCAATGCCATCTTGTTTAGCCAGGAATCATATATGTGAATTTTGCAATGCCATCCTGCTTACCCAGTCATCTTATATGTGAATTATAACAGGCCATCCTTTTTTTTGTTACGTATTACATTTGTCAACAATGTTAGTACATTGAACTACTCTTCGTGTGCATCAGCCATTTGACACAGTGATGGAAAATTCTGGAGTGAAAACAAGGTCTTCAGAGCAGACTATGCTATCTGATGAAGCGCATATCTCTCTGGTTACGGATAGCTCCTCAGAGGAGGATTCAGAGACAGATGACCAATCCTATTTCCCCCCATGGTGTACGCTCTAACTTGGCAGGGTTACGTTGCTCATATCGTGCGTATGGTGTATTGCATTCCTATGTCATTTGATTAGTTTAGACATGCTTTGTGTGAATGCCACCTATTTAGTGTCTAATTATCATTTATGTGAATTATGCATTTCCATGTTGTTGCAAGACTTTATATATGTGAGTTATGCAATGATATCTTGTTGCAAAGGCATTATATATGTGAATTATGCAATGCCATGATGTTTAGCCAATCATCATGTATGTGAATTATATCATGCTATCATTTTTTTGTATTACACGTTCAATTTGTCGACAACGTTTGTATATTCAACTACTCTTCCTGTGCATCAGCCATTTGAAGAGGTGATGGAAGTATCTGAAGTGAAAACAAGGTATTCAGAGCAGACAATGCTACCTGCTGAAGCAGACATCTTGCTGGTTACAGAGTGCTCCTCAGAGGAGGATTCAGATACTGATGACCAGTCTTATTTCCCCCCTGAGGTCTATGCTCAAACTTGGCAGGGTTATATTACCCATGTCATGCATGTTGTCTTGCATTGCTTAGTTTTTACATCATATATGGATTGCCATCTGCTTACTTGCTTACTATATAAATCATATATTGGAATTATATCATGCCATCATGTTTACATACACAACATCTATTTGAATTATGGCATGGAAACCCATTTAATAAAGACATCATATAGTTATATCATCTCATCTTGTTTAGTGTTTACAGTCATCATATTTTGAATTATGTAATTCTATCCGTGAATTATATCATGCTATCATGTTTCCATAGGCGTCATGTATGTGAATTATGGCATGCCAACCTATTTAATAAACACATTATAGTTATATCATGTCATCCTGTTTACATAGTCATCATATTTTGAACTATGTTTTTCCATCTTTTTTAGTTAGCCATCATAATGTGAAATTATGTCATGCTATCCTGTTTAGTCAGCCATCATATATGTGAACTCGTGTCATGCTATCATGTTTGGTTAGACAACATAAATGTGAATTATTTCATGCCCTCTTTTATTCCCCACTATCCATTGCACCTGTCTATCATACAATGTCTATACATTCAATTACTTTTCCTGTTTATCAGCCATTCGAATTGGAGAGGGTGATGGCAGTATCTAAGGGAGTAACAACACGGTCTTCAGAAAAGATAGTGCTACCAGTTGATGCAGATAGAACCACGGTTGTACTTGCCCAAGAACCAGCCCCATGATACGTCTCCAACTTATCTATAGTTTTTGATTGCTCCATGCTATATTATCTACTATTTTGGACATTATTGGGCTTTATTATCCACTTTTATATTATTTTTCGGACTAACCTATCAACCGGAGGCCCAGCCCAGAATTGCTATTTTTTTTGCCTATTTCAGAGTTTCGCGGAAAAGGAATATCAAACGGGGTCCAAATGGAATGAAACCTTCGGGAACGTGATTTTTAGGAAGATTATAATCCACGAGACTTGGACCCTACGTCAAGAAACAAGGGAGGAGGCCACGAGGTAGGGGGCGCGTCCTCCACCCTCGTGGGCCCCCTATTTGCTTCACCGACGTACTCCTTCCTCCTATATATACCTACGTACCCCCAAACGATCAGAAACGGAGCCAAAAACCTAATTCCACCGCCGCAACCTTCTGTACCCACGAGATCCCATCTTGGGGCCTGTTCCGGAGCTCCGCCGGAGGGGGCATCCATCACGGAGGGCTTCTAGATCAACACCATAGCCTCTCCAATCAAGTGTGAGTAGTTTACCTCAGACCTTCGGGTCCATAGTTAGTAGCTATATGGCTTCTTCTCTCTTTTTGGATCTCAATACAATGTTCTCCCCCTCTCTCGTGGAGATCTATTCGATGTAATCTTCTTTTTGCGGTGTGTTTGTTGAGACCGATGAATTGTGGGTTTATGATCAAGATTATCTATGAACAATATTTGAATCTTCTGTGAATTCTTTTATGTATGATTGGTTATCCTTGCAAGTCTCTTCGAATTACTAGTTTGGTTTGGCCTACTAGATTGATCTTTCTTGCAATGGGAGAAGTGCCTAGCTTTGGGTTCAATCTTGCGGTATCCTTTCCCAGTGACAGTAGGGGCAGCAAGGCACGTATTGTATTGTTGCCATCGAGGATAACAAGATGGGGTTTTTATCATATTGCATGAATCTATCCCTCTACATCATGTCATCTTGCTTAAGGCGTTACTCTGTTTTCTTGAACTTAATACTCTAGATGCATGCTGGATAGCGGTCGATGAGTGGAGTAATAGTAGTAGATGCAGGCAGGAGTCGGTCTACTTGTCTCAGACGTGATGCCTATATACATGATCATACCTAGATATTCTCATAACTATGCTCAATTTTGTCAATTGCTCAACAGTAATTAGTTCACCCACCGTAAAATACTTATGCTCTTGAGAGAAGCCACTAGTGAAACCTATGGCCCTCGGGTTTATCTTCATCATATCAATCTTCCAATACTTAGTTATTTCCTTTGCTTTTTACTTTGCTTTTATTTTGCTTTGCATCTTTATCATAAAAATACCAAAAATATTGCTCTATCATATCTATCAGATATCACTCTCGTAAGTGACCGTGAAGGGATTGACAACCCCTTATCGCGTTGGTTGCGAGGAGTTATTTGTTTTATGCAGGTACGAGGGACTCGCGCGTGTCCTCCTACTGGATTGATACCTTGGTTCTCAAAAACTAAGGGAAATACTTACGCTACTTTGCTGCATCATCCTTTCCTCTTCAAGGAAATCTAACGCAGTGCTCAAGAGGTAGCACCCCACCACACATAACCCAGACTCTCGCAGATCGTACCCCTACACAGTTGGACAGAGAACCAGCTACACCCCTTCTAACCCCAACCCCAGCAGATAGTAACCCAGTTCTAGTTGACACAGCACCCTCTCAAACACAGAGCACCCAAACACGAGCAGTTAGTAAGGGAACTGCAGTGCCCAAAGCACGAGGACCACCACTCCGAATCCCATCTCAACGCTTAAAGTAGAAGAAGAATTGTTCTCGGGTCAGGTTCAGTAGCTATGGCTCATACTCCTTTGCTCTTGCATCACTGTATTTACTCATACCAATTATTTTCAAATTTGAAGGATGGAATTGAAAATCCAATGGCGCAACAGGTATGTTTTAAACCTGTTTCTTTAACTGGTTTGCTGTTGTAACTTTCTCTATGCTGATTTCAGTTTCAATTGAATAAACAGTTATGTTCTCATGTCATGCACATTACAAGTGTTGTAATTGCTCTATAGTTTCCCACACTTATATTCTGTCTATTCTGCTTTGTCTTGAACAAATATTATTTGAACTGTGTCTCTGTCTTGATTTGGCAACAAAAACTAGAATGATATAGTTCATAAAGTAACCATGGTACATAGATATATGTTTGTTTCATGTTGTCATCCTGTCCACTTTACTACTGAACTGATTTACCAAAATGAGTTTCATATACAACATGGTAGACATGTGATGTGTCTGCTTGTTTCTCTTTTAGAATGCGGACAAAATATTGGAGAACAGTACCCCGTTATGCAATGGTAAAGGAAGTAATGCAAATAAGGTTCAAGATAGTGAGACATCCCTGTCGGTTTCCAAGAAAGCTGATAAAAACTATCTTGACGACAGTGAGAGAATCCAAACGTCCTGTCTAGATGTAGTGTTCGAATTATTGGCCACTACTGCCGGCACAAGCTCTTCGAACTCGCTGCCTAAATCAGTTCGTCTTCTTGATCTCAACTTCAAGTTGAAAGACATCGATCAGATGTGCTGCGACAGGAAGCTAAAGGACTGAGGAAGTCCCTGTAGAATGCAGATTCATACTTTCTGGTGCAACAGCAAGCACTGGAGGATTTAAGCGCCAAACAAGAGAAAGTTAATAAGCTTGCTAAGCATCTTGCCAGCATTATGGGTACCCAGGATATTGTTTCTTGAGCTCTTCTCAAGTGGTTTCAGTTCTGGACTTGTTTTACTGCGGCATTTATTTGGACTGGTCGCCAACTTTGACAACCAGTGTATATGATATGCGGCTTTGTTCCCTATATTTGCACTGGTGGCGAACTTTGATGCCCAGTGGATGTAATATGTGTAATAGCCGTGATAGCCTGGCGTAAGTTGCTTGTTTATTTATTTCCTTGTTGTCTTATTTATTTGTTTGCTTGTAGTCAGTGCAGTTCTTTTTCCGCGGTTTGCTAGTGGCCGCAATAACCTATTTTTTAAAACTAGACCACAATAACCATGGGCTACATATTTACTGTAGTTACCATGGGCCTCCTACGGGCCGTGGAAACAAAGGGCCTTCTAATGGCCGTAGAAACAATGGGCCTTCAACGGGACGTAGCATCAATGGGCCTTCTACGAGCCGTATGATCGATCGGCCAAGTATGGGCCAATAACAGACCACATTATGGGCCATAAACGGGATAGATTTGGAATCGTCCGTTCATGGGCCGACCATAAGGGGCCGTCATTAATCGTCCGTATTTGATGATGCTATGAAAACGGCCCAACGGATTAACGGGCCGTAAATGGGCCGATTGTAACCACGGGCTGAATTCGGCCTACAAGCAGAAAAGGCCAGTAATGGGTCGTAAGTTACTGAATGCTTGAAATAAGCCTGACGTGGAATTGTCACGGGAGATGTCCTTAGTGTCAGGACTTAATCGCGAGGCCAACGCATCTATGCGGTAGCTTGAAGGGGTTGGTCTGAATCGAGAGACGCAAGGCGGATCATCACACAAGACGAGGATTTAGACAGCTTCGGGCCCCGGGAAACATCATCCGGAATAGCCCTACATGCTGTTTGTGGCTAGGTCTCATTATGCTCATGAGGGAGTCGCCGTATAAGTCGGCTCTCCTCTTTGTGTCTAGCCCTAGATATTGTTTCTTGTTCCTCCTCCCTCTTGGGGAGCCCTGCCCCTCCTTATATAAGTTAGAGGGGCGGGTTACATGTGGAGTCCTGGTAGGACTAGGACTAGTATATCTTTTCCTACAAGTTGAATATAAGTCCGGGTCTTGCTTCCTCGTAAAGGAAATATTCGTCATCCCTTTCCTCTTAAGCCGGCCCATCATAAACGTGAGCCAGCCTTCTGGGCCTTGGGCCTAGTCTTCCATCTGACACGCCGTCGGGGTCATCCGTGAGTCGTCTAACCAGTGAGCCGCCAGACCTGTAAGTCGTCCGTCCTCCGGCGGGTCATCGGTGAAGCGCCAAGTCCGGCCGGGTCATACTTCCGGCCGGGTCATACCGCGGGGTATATCCCCGACATTAGCCCCCAGTTTAATTTGGATTTATCCATGTTAAACTGATCCTGTAAAACAAACACAAGAACAAATTTGACAGATTGTGTTCCGGGTTAAAAATTCTTGTAAGCCGGCACCTGATCATCCTTAATTCCTTGTGCTCCGGGTTAAATATTCTCCTGAGCCAGGACCTGATTATCCTTAAGTCCAATTGTCATTTCCTTCATCTAGAAAATCCGGGTCAATAAGCTAGCTTCATACTCAATTTGCTGATGTTGGTTTCTCACAGAAAAATATTGTGAAGAATAATCCACTTGAGTCGGCTTCCAAGGCGCCGGGTTTAATAATTTTGGTCTTCAAATACTCATCTGATATTCAGCCGGCTTGAAGATGTAAAACTTACCGGTTTATCGTTACCAAAACTGTCGGATTATAAAACAGACGATGCCGGGTCATAATTGTTGTTGACACCGGGTTATGTAATTGATCTTCCTGATTTGCTCAAAACTGATAATTTGAAGATTTTTCTCCCTTATATCCATATTACCTGTAGCCCCCAAGTCTTGAGCAGAACAAAGTGATGGTCTAAGACTTGCTCCAATAAGTGTTGCAACCTTGAAGAAATCCGGTTTATTCATCTCAATCATATAAACTGAATATTCCACACATGTAGCCCCCAAGTGCCGGGGTGTCATGCTTGCAGCAACCTGGGACTTGTAATTGCTTTATGCTCATGAAAACTTCAACTAGTGTAGCCCCCAAGGGCCGGGTCATTATGCAATAATGAGCAGGGACTTTGTAGATATAACCATGTAAACTTGAACAACAATGTGTAGCCCCCAAGGGCCGGCTTAGTAAGATAATACTGAGCTGCGACTTTGTATATAATTGATAATAACATCATATAATATAGTCTCCACCATGGGGCTTGAACCCACGTCCACAAGGTTAAGAGCTTTGTACTCTACCAACTGAATAGTGGACCGTTCAATATAATGGATTAATGCTTGTGTGCCTTGAATTTCCGTCAGGAGCAATTGGTAGCCCCAAGGGTCGGCTCATTTAAAATGTGATGAGTCGGGTCTTCAATAAGTTGAGCAAAAAATGACTTTGCATTAGCCCCCAAGTGCCATGGTGCATGCTGGCAGTGACATGGGACTTGTATATTCGATGTAATCTCGATTTGAAGAATGTAGCCCCCAAGTGCCGGGTTGTAAGCCTGCAGCGACTCGGGACTAATTTCCTCCATTGTAAAATAAATCATGCCCATTGATAAAAATAATAGCTGTTGCGCTAAAGCGACTTTGAAAACCTCAATCATAACACTGGTTATTGATAATCGCAATAGAAATCCAGCCATGTTGGCTATTCAAGATTTGAATAATATAATCTGGTATGAAAACCTCAATCATTCAATATCATTATGAAAATCCAGCCAGTTTTGGCTATTGAAGATTTGAATACCTCATCGGTTGACAAGTAAATCCGGAGTTTACATACCTGGCGGCTCTTGGCCGATGACGACTGAATGTGCATTCATTGTAAGCCGGAATTTTTGTAACCCGGTGGCCTATAGCCCTTGAGATAATCAATAATTGATAACCCTTTTGAGACACCAATTTCAGTGATGAGCTTGGACTGAAGCATTTATATAAGTCATAACTCTGCAAATCCTGCACAGAGTTTAAACAACATATGCCCTGGCGACTTAGCGTCAAAATCAGGGCGGGTCATAATATCTCACATATAACCACTGTGATATTGAATTTGTACTGCCGGTTTATATGACCTGTGCAGTAAGGGTGATAACCCAATCCTTAGGAGCCAATGCTTCCACATAGATGATAATTGTCATAAGCTGGCGACTTATAGTCAAAAAGTCAAGCAGGGTTAAGAATAAACCACTCATATATATTTGAGATATGATCCAAAAAAAGGTCTCAAGTCAAACCCAAAAATTGTTCGCAAAAAAGACTTAAAAAGTTTAAGGCTTCTGATTCGTATACGATCAGGAAACCGTACCAAAGGGGTTGAGCTAAGATTCGAATACGATCATATAGCCCCCAGTGGCTCTGGCGTTGCCGATCAAGAGGGTACCGACAGCTATGTTCTCTTTGGTTCGAATACGACCTATGTTTGAACAGGAAGCCCCCCAATGACCTTGAGTGTTGTTTAACGACGCTGATTCGAATACGATCCACGTCGAACCCAAAAGAGGTTAAGCTATGATTCGGATACGATCAGGAAGCCCCCTAGTGAGCTTGGCATTGTGCCGATCAAGAGGGTACCGACAGCTATGTTCTCTTTGGTTCGAATACGACCTATGTTTGAACAGGAAGCCCTCAATGACCATATAAGTTTTGGTATTGCACCAATCAAGAGGGTACTGATAGCTATGCCCGATGAGCAGGAAGCCCCAAGGTGATCATAATAAGATAAGCCGTAAGGTTGGATACCCATGTTTTGAACCGTGCATCATGGCAGCAAGTTCTCTTTGGCAACCTTTTAATTTTTCTTAGAACTCGAACTTGCGAGAGATTAATTCTTTTTGAACCGGAACTTTAAACCGGATTTGAAAGCTTCAAAAATTTGTGAGGGACAAATTTACCTTGAGCCGGATTTTGAACCGGATTTGAGAGCTTCAGTGCTTTGTGAAGAAAGATGTCTCTTGAACCGGATTTTAAACCAGAGTCCTTATTTTGAGCCGGAAATCTTCTGATGGCTTTTAAATTTTCATCGATCTAGCAGTAATCTCCGGGGCCCGGGTTATTTTTCCCTTCAATGACCCGGAGTTCTTGAATTCATTGAAACCGGCTAATTTTGCTGAGTCATACCATTGTAGCCCCCGAGTCTCAAGATGACTCGAGGAGTTGGCTTGAGATTCTCCATATTTGACCATAGCAGAAGGTATACATCATTGGCATTGATAGCGCGATGTGAATCCACAGAAGGTTGAGGTGACTGCGGCGGGTTATAAATGATCCCGTATGAGCCGTGTCAGCAACTCGGCCAATGGTTCCTTCCAACTGGTTGTTTGAAGTTAACCAAACTGTAGTGGCGGCGACTTGTGCACCTGCCCATTGAACCATCCATTGCAGACGGCGGCTGATAATATATGGTAATTTGCCTCTAAATTGTTGGAAGAAAACCAGGCTTCCCAAGTAGTGACTTGCTCATACTCAATAAACAGCTCATCCAGACAAGTGCGACTCGGTGTGTCGATGTAGACCAGGCCACGAGAGACGGACGGTAAAGATGCCGTAACATCAGAGGCGACATAGACAGATGAACCGGCCGTGGCGTTGTAAGCCGGTGCGGAAGGGCAAGTTGTTCTCCTTGTTGTAAGCCGGCGTGGTCGCGAGAGACGGCCCCGACGTTGTAAGCCGGTGCGGGAGTCCGTTGAGTAACGACGACCACCTGTGCCAAAAGATGTTGGCGTGCCTCCATCTCCGCGGTATAATATCATTTTTTGTCATAAATAATTGCCCTGCATAAACAATATTGCAGACCAAGGCAAAGATAAACTTGTTTTTTAACAAAAACAACATGTGCTAATAAAATAAACTTAGATGAATATCACCTATTTTATTCGGATGATGGATGATCCATTCAACGTGACAGGGATGGCTCAACGCTGCAGAGGCCGTGAGGTGGGTCTCCGGCAACGAGGCGGCTCAGGTAAGGCGGTGTCCGGCGCAGCGAGCCGGCAGGGTGGCCAAAACGGGGCGCCGGAGCGAAGCACGGAGAGCCGGCAGGGGCTCGAAGTCGGCGTAGACCGTGGCGATTTGAACAGCGAGGTGGCTCAAAGCGCGGATGTTGACCCGGCAGGGGCTCGCACTGCTGATGGAGGTGAGGACGAGGCGGAGATAAGTCCGTGGCTTGATCCACCTCCCCTTATGACCTGAAACACTGTATCTGATGCACCTTTGATGAAGGTTGGACCGGACGTACTGTGTGCATGTACGCGGTTGCGTAGTTTACTCCCAATCTGCTCGTGGGTAGCTAATTAGAATTTGAGTTTCTTCCTTGCTTGAATAAATAACCCTTGGAACTACTACCACTTGATTCCGTTGCGGAGGGACAAATCCATGTGGGATCTCATGCATTCCGTGCATGGACCTAGCTGCCGTTAGAAAACATGAATGTTGTTTACGATTTGGCACGTAGATGCTTCGTGGCAGCGCGTACAGCATCCCCGTTCTTTTCCTTTATTTTTGATTGACGAACAGATGGCTTCATCCTTCATGTGACACAATAGCTCGCACTGCAATATTACTTGCAACCATGTAGCAGATCTTTTCACCCAAGTAGTAGCAATAGTGATCTATCAAATCTCCTGGTGAATTGCTGTGTTGCTGTCGCCTTAAAACTTTAACCAGCGAAAGTTGTATAGCAGCGTAACTGGATAGGTCTCGAACTTTCCGTGCTGTGGGAAAAACAGTAAGATTTAGCGACCCGGACAGACTGCCTGGTCGCACGTGGAAACACCACAACAGTGAGTCGGACTCGACGGATCGCCTGCGACACGTGCGGCGGCGTACGCAATCTCAATCTTCTCCGTCTCAAATTTTTGTCAATCAAAATTTTCTTCTCGCCCATGAGCTGTAGCGGATGAACGATGAGCTTGCCAGCTCTGCCTAAGACCCACACCGGGTTCTCCTGGGAGCTTGTACCTGTATGTGGTGATGTACTGGCTCTGGTGGATTACTTTTTTCCTTTCAGATGGATTTGATGCGGAGGCCGTGCACACCAGCTGCAACTTCCATGAATCAGACAACAGCACGACGGCATCTTGATTAGCTGGCGGACAGGTTACTCCTCGTTTGTGTGCAGCAGCAACGAATTAGCACAACTCCAAACTCATGCCGGTCTGCACGACAGAAAACGATCGGTCAAAACGCTAAAGGACTTTCGCCGGCTGCGCCTGCAACCCTAATTTCTTTCGATTTTAATCACGTATGTGCCTTTCCCACTGCTTGTTGATGGCGTAGACCCTCCTCACGCCGGCTCTTGCTTCACCTGGCGGTATATCTGGCCATGGGCCGGGCCGGGCCGGGCTTGGGCCGGGCCTGAAAAAGCCCATGGCAGAAAACTGAGGCCCAGGCCCTCCCAGGCCCTACCGTCGGGCCTACTTTTCAAGCCCAAGCCCGGCCCATCTGGTAAAAAGCCCTGAAAAGCCCTTGGGGCTTAGGGCCATGGGCCGGGCCTCTTCCTTAAAATGCCAATATGCCAAGCCCAAGCCCGTCCAGGCCCTGTCGATGGGCTCAAAACTCAGGCCCAAGCCCGGCCCACGGGCAAGCCCATTGGGCCTAGGCCCTGGAATTTGGGGCCGGGCCTGGGTGGGCCTGAGATGGCCAGGACTACCTGGCGGGTCATGGGCGACTCAGTTTGGCACAAAGCGGCCGTTTGACCCGACCACCATGGGAACAGAACGCAGCCAGGGAGGCTCGGGAGCAGAAGCAGCGGCAGCTCGGCCGTGGAGCTGGGCGGCGCAACGGGTCAGCGCATGGAGAGCCGGCGCAACCACTCACCACGGAGGTCAGCGGCTCAGGGAAGGCGCGAAGCCAAGGCAGCCGGCGGCTCAGAGCTCCTGACGGAGGCGGGTTGGAAACGCGCCGGCAGACCCGCAGTGGCGAGGCAGAGTCAGAGTCGGCGGCGGGCGGCTGTTGGTGCGGTCTGGAGAGGTGACCGGGTCAGTACGATTGCAGAGGAGCGCCGGTGACGTGAGGCGATTGACCTGGCTTGCAGGACGGCGACTGAAGCATCAGGTCCGTTCGCCAGCAGTTAAAGGCTTCGCAGGTGGAGCAGAGTAGTTGCAGGAGGCTCAATCAACAGCGCGACAGAGGAGCAGCGGCGACTCATGCGATGGCGGCTTGGCCACATGACACACACAGGTCTCAAGGCGGGGCGAGTCCGCGACGGCTCAACGCAAAGCCCGGTGGTCAACCGGGTCAGTCAACGGCGGAGTCCGGGTCTTGTAATAACTCGCTTCCGGGTCGTCATTGGGTTTGAGGAGATCTGGCGGCAGCACTTGATTTCTTCTGACTCGGATGGATGTAATAATCAGGGGGAAGACACATCTGATCTGGTAGTATTCAAGTCGTGCCGGCCCTCTTCCCAAAATGAATAATCGGTGGTGGATTTCACGTGGCTTATTGCTCAATTGGACCGTGAGTAGATGATTGTACTCCCTCCGTTTTTAGTCTGCATATTAGGTTTGACCAAAGTTAAATTTTACAAAGTTTGACCAAGTTTATAAAAAAATATATAAACATTTACCATAACAAATCTATATGATGTGAAAGTACATTTAATAATGAATCTAGTGATATTAATTTTTTATTGTATATGTTAATATTTTTGTTTATAAACTTAGTCAAAGTTTATAAAGTTTGACTTTGACCAAAACTAATATGCGGACTAAATAAAAACGGAGGGAGTATGTTTGTGCGCTGGCTGTTGAATTGTTTCGAAACTTCTTCCATCATAAACAATAACCAGCTGATGTTGACTGAAGCGAAAATCGCTTTTGTTGATCTCGGCGAATCGTGTCGGCGACTCTCGGCAACGAACAAATTGTAACCCTAATTCCTCTTGAATCTCCGACGGGTCTTCAATCTGCCTGCCTGCTTTCGAGGCCATGTAAATCTTTTCGCAATAACTCCTCATCCGGAACATTATGAACTTCTCGTTTCCTAGAAAAAATCCCTTCAAGAACTCAACACCACCGTGCGCCAGCCCCACGGTGGGCGCCAACTATCGTGGAATTGTCACGGCAGATGTCCTTAGTGTCAGGACTTAATCGCGAGGCCAACGCATCTATGCGGTAGCTTGAAGGGGTTGGTCGGAATCGAGAGACGCAAGGCGGATCATCACACAAGACGAGGATTTAGACAACTTCGGGCCCCGGGAAACATCATCCGGAATAGCCCTACATGTTGTTTATGGCTAGGTCTCATTATGCTCATGAGGGAGTCGCCGTATAAGTCGGCTCTCCTCTTTGTGTCTAGCCCTAGATATTGTTTCTTGTTCCTCCTCCCTCTTGGGGAGCCGTGCCCCTCCTTATATAAGTTAGAGGGGCGGGTTATATATGGAATCCTGGTAGGACTAGGACTAGTATATTTTTTTCTACAAGTTGAATACAAGTCCGGGTCTTGCTTCCTCGTAAAGGAAATATTCGTCATCCCTTTCCTCTTAAGCCGGCCCATCATAAACGTGAGCCGGCCTTCTGGGCCTTGGGCCTAGTCTTCCATCTGACACACCGTCGGGGTCATCCGTGAGTCGTCTAACCAGTGAGCCGCCAGACCTGTGAGTCGCCGGTCCTCCGGCGGGTCATCGGTGAAGCGCCAAGTCCGGCCGGGTCATACTTCCGGCCGGGTCATACCGCGGGGTATATCCCCGACAAAGCCCAAGAATAAATGGGCCCTGAGAAGGCCGAAAGATAACACGGGTTGGAAACTGCCTGATGGAATAATGGGCTGTTAATGGGTATAAAGCGATACACTGTTCATTGCGGGCCAGATTCACCACGGGCCGTTAATGGGCCAAGAGTTACAAATGGCCTCGTATGGGCCGAAATACATCATGGGCCATACATGGGCCGGAAGTTACAACGGGTTGGAATCATATTGGCGGCCCAGATGAAGCTACTGGGCTTAATTCGATTAGGCCGTAACGGGTTGTGAGTTAGCGGGTTGTAAATGGGCTATATACGAAGAGGCCGTTAACAGACTTTCCGTGGGCCGGCCCATTACCTTTTGAACAAGTCAAACGGGCCGGCCTTTTCACCGAAATGGGCCTCTGTTGGGTCGTGCCACGTGTCGACCTATCATAGGCGCCTCCTATCTAATGAATGGAAGACATGTGTCCCAACGTTGAGCCAACACGTGTTTCCTCAATTTTACACGTGGAAAATCCTCATTGGTCTGGGCTGTTAACGGGTTATCGGATCCAAAACCAGACCCGATAGCTTAACAGTGAACCGTTACGGTGGATGCCACATGTCGGTAACCCTTGACGAAAGCACTTCTATGGCGCGCGATTTATCGTCATGGAAGTGCACACTTCCGTGATGATAATTTTGGTAATGTCATGGAACACTTCTATGACAGCACAGGTATGACTATCTTGATTCTGCCATAAAATAGTCATGGATGTACATGCATGACAAATAACATGACCTACTGTGACAAACACGTATCATCACAAAAGTGTATTTTTTTGTAGTCATAACCCCAAAACGATAGTGGTAAATCAGTAATAGACATCATAGATCACACCATATCTAATAAACTACAATTACGATGTTCAGACACACCATTACGCTGTGGTGTTCCAGATGGCGTGAGTTGTGAAAATATTCCACATTATTTTAAATGAAGGCCAAACTCATAACTTAAATATTCGCCTCTGCGATCAGATCGTAGAAACTTTATTTTCTTGTTATGATGATTCTCCACTTCAGTTTGAAATTCTTTGAACTTTTCAAATGTTTTAGACTTGTGTTTCATTAAGTAGATATACCCATATCTGCTCAAATCATCTATGAAGGTAAGAAAATAATGATACCCGCCGCAAGCCTCAACACTCATCGGACCGCATACATCAGTATGTATTATTTCCAATAAGTCAGTGGCTCGCTCCATTGTTCCGGAGAATGGAGTTTTAGTCATCTTGCCCATGAGGCATGGTTCTCAAGAATCAAATGATTCATAATCAAGTGATTCCAAAAGTCCATCTGCATGGAGTTTATTCATGCACTTTACACCAATATGACCTAAACAGAGTTCCACAAATATGTTGCACTATCATTATCAACTTTGCATCTTTTGGCATCAATATTATGGATTTGTGTATCACCATGATCGATATTCTACAAAAATAGACCACTCTTCAAGGGTGCATGAGCATAAAAGATATTACTCATATAAACAGAACAACCATTATTCTCTGATTTAAATGAATAACCGTCTCGCATCAGCCAAGATCTAGATATAATGTTCATGCTCAACGCTGCCACCAAATAACAATTATTCAGGTCTAAAACTAATCCTGAAGGTAGATGTAGAGGTAGCGTGCCGACGGCGATCACATCGACCTTGGAACCATTCCCGACGTGCATCGTCACCTCATCCTTAGCCAATCTTCGTTTAATCCGTAGCCCGTGTTTCGATTTGCACATATGAGCAACAGAACCAGTATCAAATACCCAGGCACTACTACGAGCATTAGTAAGGTACACATAAATAACATGTATATCAAATATACCTTTGTTCACTTTGCCATCCTTCTTATCCGCCAAATACTTGGGGCAGTTCCGCTTACAGTGACCAGTCCCTTTGCAGTAGAAGCACTCAGTGTCAGGCTTAGGTCCAGACTTGGGCTTCTTCCCGGGAGTGACAACTTGCTTGCCATTCTTCTTGAAGTTCCCCTTCTTTCCCTTGCCTTTTTTCTTGAAACTAGTGGTCTTGTTAACCATCAACACTTGATTCTCTTTCTTGATTTCTACCTCCGCAGCTTTGAGCATGGCGAAGAGCTCGGGAATTGTCTTATCCATCCCTTGCATATTATAGTTCATCACGAAGCCTTTGTAGCTTGGTGGCCGTGATTGAAGAACTCTATCAATAAAACTATCATCTGGAAGAGTAACTCCCAGCTGAGTCAAGTGGTTATTGTACCCAGACATTCTGAGTATGTGTTCACTGACAGAACTGTTCTCCTCCATCTTGCAGCTATAGAACTTGTTGGAGACTTCATATCTCTCAACTCGGGCATTTGCTTGAAATATTAACTTCAACTCCTGGAACATCTCATATGGTCCATGACGTTCAAAACGTCTTTGAAGTACCGATTCTAAGCCGTAAAGCATGGCACATTGTACTATAGAGTAGTCATCAGATCGAGCTTGCCAGACATTCATAACATCAGCATCTGCTTCTGCAACAGGCCTTTCACCTAGAGGTGCATCAAGGACATAAATCCTCAAGTTATGGACCCAGTTCGTGTAGTTGCTACCACCATCTTTCAACTTAGCTTTCTCTAGGAACGGGTTAAAATTCAAGGGAATAGTAGCATGGGCCATTGATCTACAACATAGATATGCAAAAACTATCAGGACTAAGTTCATGATAAATTAAGTTCAATTAATCATATTACTTAAGAACTCCCACTTAGATAGACATCCCTCGAGTCATCTAAATGATCACGTGATCCATATCAACTAAACCATGTCCGATCATCACGTGAGATGGAGTAGTTTTCAATAGTGAACATCTCTATGTTGATCATATCTACTATATGATTCACGTTCGACCTTTCGGTCTCCAGCGTTCCGAGGCCATGTCTGTTCATGCTAGCGTCGTCAAGTTTAACCCGAGTATTCCACATGTGCAAAACGGTCACCCGTTGTATGTGAACGTAGAGCTTATCACACCCGATCATCACGTGGTGTCTTGGCACGACGAACTGTCGCAATGGTGCATACTTAGGGAGAACATTTATATCTTGAAATTTTAGTGAGGGATCATCTTATAATGCTACCGTCGTACTAAGCAAAATAAGATGCATAAAAGATAAACATCACATGCAATCAAAATATGTGACATGATATGGCCATCATCATCTTGTGCCTTTGATCTCCATCTCCAAAGCATCGTCATGATCTCCATCTTCACTGGCTTGACACCTTGATCTCCATCGTAGCGTCGTTGTCGTCTCGCCAACTATTGCTTCTACAACTATCGCTAACACATAGTGATAAAGTAAAGCAATTACATGTCGTTTGCATTTTATGCAATAAAGCAACAACCATAAGGGTCCTGCCAGTTGCTGATAACTTTTACAAAACATGATCATCTCATACAAACACGTATATCACATCATGTCTTGACCATATCACATCACAACATGCCCTGCAAAAACAAGTTAGACGTCCTCTACTTTGTTGTTGCAAGTTTACGTGGCTGTTACGGGCTTCTAATAAGAACCGTTCTTACCTACGCATCAAAACAACGATGTTTCGTCAAGTTTGTTGTTTTAATTTTCAACAAGGATCGGCCGTAGTCAAATTCGATTCAACCAAAGTTGGATAAACAGACACCCGCCAGCCACCTTTATGCAAAACAAGTTGCATGTCTATCGGTGGAACCGGTCTCATGAACGTGGTCATGTAAGGTTGGTCCGGGTCGCTGTAAGTGCATCCAGTGCCCCTTAGTGATTTTGGTGTATTGAAGACTTATAGGTTAAGGGACTAATGTGTTTATGAGTGTACACAGGTCTATAAGTCTATGAGGAGTTTGATATTTACAGAGAAAGTCGACCCCTAAAAATGAAGTTCTTCAACTAAAGACTTTGGATTTCTAAAGACTTTCTGAAGACTTTGAAAGTGAAGAAATTGGTGTGACCTTGAAGACTTGGTATTCATTCGAGGAACATGAAGCGTGAAGACTTTTGTTTTCGTAGTTTCATTTTATCTTTCTTGAGTCATAGGAAACACCGTACTGTTAAAGGGGGTCGAGGAAATACTAAGGAAAAATTTCCATGTGATGCTCAACTCAAAATCCTACACGTACCAATCCCTTCGAGTGAAGCCATTGGAAATCTCATACATCTCAGTCATATTCTTCAGTGACAGAGACGAAGTTCTTCTGGTCTCTGAGGAATTTGTTCTGACTGAGGAGTTAGGAATTCGCCGGTGCGGATTGCCTACACAGTGAGGAACATGATAGCCCTGAGGAATTTGAGCCTCAAATTTCCGACCGTTGTCATGCTACGCGCCAGCTGTCCCAAAATATCTTATCCACCTAACGGTCATATCATTGAAGGGAATTTATGTCTTATCATGTCGGGCTGCTCCCTAGGCTATAAATAGCCGCCCCCTACAACCACTGGCTGGTTGGCTACTCCGAGAGAAACTGACACTTGTCATTTGAGAGCAACCCATCCTCCGAGGACTTTGAGCGAAAATTATCAAGTGAGGAAAAACCCAAACCCAAACACCTACAAACCCAAAGTGACTGAGCATCACTGAAGAGATTGATCCTGCATGGATCCAACGCTTGTTACCTTTGAAGATTGTGCTTCTTCCAGACGGTTAGGTGTCATGGTCTAGAGCATCCAAGAGGAATTGTGGATCGCGGAGTGACCGAGTTTGTGAAGGTTCGGAAGTCACCTGAAGACTTACCACGAGTGATTGGGCGAGGTCTGTGTGACCTTAGCCAGAATACGGTGAGGACTGTGTGTCCGGGACTGTGTGTCCTCAGGTTTAAATACCTAGCCGCTCCAACTAGATGTACAACTGAGACAACAGTTGGAACTGGTCTACCAAATCATTGTCTTCACCAAGCCAACTGGTTCTATTTCCTTAACTCTTTCCTTTCCTCATTACTGTGTTGTGTGCTTGTCCTATATGTATTTGAAGACTTTGACTAAAGACTTTCCCAATTTCCTTAGTTCACTTTCTTCAGTCTGTTAGTCTTCATCATGTGTTATCCTGTGATTACGCTTTCTGTACTCTGTGCTTGTCTTCATTTCATCATGATTACCATGCTTGTGTTCTGTTATGTTTACTTTTGAGTACTTATTCCGCTTCTAGTAGTTCTTCGCTAGGGAATTTCCTCACCGGCAAATTCCTCAGTGAAGAATTCATAAAAATCGCCTAGTCACCCCCCTCTAGTCGATATAACGCACTTTCAATTGGTATCAGAGCAAGGTACTCCCTTGTTCTGTGTGATTTTAGTTTAACCGCCTGGAGTTTTAGTTATGTCGACCGCAGGTATGATCAAGGTCTCTGCTGGGTGTCCTACCTTCGATGGGACGGACTACCCCTACTGGCAGAATAAGATGCGAATGCATCTTGAGGCAATTGATAACGATCTCTGGTATGTTGTGGAAAATGGTGTTACCTCAGTCACACCTTCTTTGAATGTTACTGATGTGAAGAGATTCAAGCAACTCGATTCTCAAGCGAAGAATATCGTATGTGTCCATCTTAGCAAAGGACAGTATGGAAGAGTGAGTGCTTTGGAAACTGCTAAACTTATCTGGGATAGGCTGTCCAAAGTCAATGAAGGAGTCTCAACACAACGTGACTCTCAAGTTGATGTTCTTTGCAATCTCTTCAACCGCTTCAAAAGACTCGACAATGAAAATGTTCAACAAACCTTCGATCGCCTCACTGACATCTCAAATGAGCTTCAAGCACTTGGTGCCACTGACATCACCGACCATGAGGTGGTGAAGAAATTGCTGAGATCGCTTGATTCGTCATTTGATACTCTGGCATTGATGATACAAGAATGTGCTAACTATAAGTCACTTGATCCCACTGATATCCTCGAGAGGCTAAACACTCATGAGTTTCAGCTTGCTGAGAAGAGAGATCTCTATGGCTCGAGCTATGGCAGATCACGTGCACTGAAGGCCAAGGCAGTTTCTGAGTCTGAAGATGAAGATTCTGGTAGCAGCCTTGGTGACCCTGAAGAACTGAGTCATGAGCTAGCACTGCTCATGAAGAAATTCCATAAGTTCTCAAGACGTGGTCGCTTTGGAAGACCCTCAAGGAGCAATGATTCCTCATCCAGTGACTACAAGAAGAGACTTTGTCACAAATGCAAGAAACCTGGACACTGCATTCAAGATTGTCCTTAGTGGGAAAAGGAATCAATGAAGAAGAAATACAAGGATTACAGTTCTGATGATGCGAAGAAAAAGAAGAAATCCTCAAAATCTTCATCATCCAAATCCTCGAAGTCTTTGTCTCACAAGAAGAGCAGCTCCAAGAAGGCTCGGGCATTCATTGGCAAGGAAATGGACTCTGAGGCTGAATCTGAGAAACATGAGGAAGAGGAGGCATCTGAGGAGTGCGAGTCTGGTGTGGCGAGTCTGGCTCTCACTACTGCATTCGTCAGCAAGTCTATCTTCAACTCTGAAGAAAATGGCTTCACCAACAAGGCTGATGAAGGCAATGATGACTACGCTCTCACCTATTGCTTCATGGCAAAGGGTGCCAAGGTACTCAAATATACCTCCTCTTAATCTAGTGAGAATGTATCTGATGAAAACCTCAAGCCCAGCTACTCTAAACTTGCTAAGATTGTTGTGAAACAACAAAGGCTTTTGAAAAGATTCAAAACATGCTAGACAAAAGTGATGATATGTTGGGTGAAGAAATGGATCGCACTAAAACCTTGACTGAAAATCTTCAAAGACTTCAGACTAGGTTTGACAACCTTCAAGGTCATCATAACACTCTCTTGTCTGATCATGAGAAGCTTTCTTATGAATTTCTTCAAAGAAAGCAAGATCTTGAGAAGCTAAGAGTGAGTTATGAAGATCTTCAGAAGGAGCGTAATTCATTGCTAGCTCAACAAATCAGCGCTTCTCAGGAAGAATTTGTTCCTCCATGTTTGAAATGCATTGAACGTGAATCTGCTAATTCTTCACCTGAATGTTCAAATGCTTCTAATGTTACAAATTCTTCAGCTGCCTCTGCTATCACTAATTCCTCATCTGAGGACAATGCTAGTATCACTGACGATGCAGGGCTGAAGGAATTGTACATGATAGGCATGTATAAAAGCCTCAAAGGGCATCCGACTCTTTGTGATGTGCTTAAAAAGCAGATCCTCAACAGGAGCCCTAGGAAAGAGGGTATTGCCTTTGAGAGGAAACTCAATGCTGATGGTACATATTGGAAGCCTGAGCAGTACCCCAAAACCTCATGGGTTGCTGCAAAGGGACCTCCAGTTGATCCATCCAATTTATCTGGATTTAGATGTGAATCTCCTCATTCTTTTGATGAGTCATTTGACTCCAACTACAAACTGTTCAAAAATCAGAATGGTGAAGTATTTGCTAGATATGTTGGTACTAACTGCAGGAACGGTTCCCCTATGAAGAAAATCTGGGTTCCCAAAAGGTGCCTTGAAAGTCTTCAGGTGAATGTCCTCATGACACCACCTGTGAAGAATAGGAACCCCAGATCAAATTCCTCATATGGACCAAATTCTTCACATGGATCCAAGTCCTCATACGGACCAAATTCCTCACGTGGATCAAATTCCTCAACAGAATCAAAGTCCTCACATGAAAATCATCGTGCTAACAACTCTGTTTCGTAGGGAAGAGCTAAGGGCTATGAATATGAGCATTATTCTTCTAACCATTATGTTCATAAGTCCTCGAAGAATTTCTCTGCTTATTCATATGCTTACCCTAACACCTCTTATGTGAAACAAAATGGGCTGGCTTCTATGCCACCTTTCTCGTATGGAGGTCGCAGAGTGATGAACTCTTTGCCACCCCTTCAGATGTGGGTGGTGAAGAAAAATAACTAATCTCTTCTGCAGGGTCAGGTCTCCAGACGTGCGTAAACGTCTAAAGAATTTGTTGGAGACCTGAAAACTGCCTGAAAGGACGTAGGCTAATCATGAAGAAATGAACTTTCATTTCTCACGTCCTCATACTGCTTTATCGGTTGCATTCTTGATGAAATTGATCTGATGAATTGTGATGGCATATTCTTCACTAATGAAGTATATGAAGTTCGTAAGTTGCACTAATTCATCTGCAGGATGATCAACCCAAAGTCACTGAGTGGGTCCTCGATAGTGGATGTACAAATCACATGACTGGTGACAAGAATCTATTGATGGATGCTCCCTTATCACCATCGCATCTGAAGCATATCATCTTCGCTGACAAAGGCAAAAGTCAGGTATTGGGTCTAGGTAAGGTTGCGATCACAAAGGATCGACACATGGACAAAGTAATGCTTGTCGAGTCCTTAGGATACAACCTCATGTCTGTCTCAATGCTTTGTGATCTCGATATGGTTGTTGTCTTTGGCAAGTATCATTGTGTTGTGGTTATGGAAGCTGACAATTCCAAAGTCTTAGAAAGCTTTAGGAGAGGAGACTTGTATATTGTAGATTTCTCTACAGGACCACAACCAGCCGTGTGCCTACTTGCAAAAGCTTCAGAAGGTTGGCTATGGCATCGACGACTTGGTCATGCAGGCATGAGGAATTTGCACACGCTTGCGAAGAAGAAGCATGTCATTGGCATTGAGAATGTCAAATTCCTCAAGGATCACTTATGCGGTGCCTGTGAAGCTGGAAAGATGACAAAGGCTAAGCATCCAGCGAAGACTATCATGACCACTACTCGACCATTCGAATTGCTTCACATGGACCTCTTCGGTCCTAACCATTATTCTGTAGTTTCGAATGATGCATCTCAATATGGCTTTGTTATTGTTGATGATTACTCTCGTTACACATGGGTACACATTGTTACTTACAAACATGAAGTGCAGGAAGTCTTCAAACGATTTTCCTCGAGGGCTTCAACCAACTTTGGTGTGAAGATCAAGCACATTAGAAGTGACAATGGAACTGAGTTCAAGAATTCTGGTCTCGATGACTATCTTGATGAACTTGATATTGCTCATGAGTTATCTGCTCCTTATACTCCTCAACAGAATGGCGTCGTGGAGCGCAAAAACAGGACTCTTGCTGAGATGGCTCACACTATGCTTGATGAATACAAAACGCCTCGTCGTTTCTGGATTGATGCAATTGATACTGCATGCCACATCATCAACAGAGTATATCTTCACAAATTCTTCAAGAAGACTGCCTATGAACTCCTCACTGACAAGAAACCCAATGTGAGTTATTTCAAAGTCTTCGATGTTAAATGTTGGATTAGAGATCCTCATCACAACTCCAAATTTACACTGAAAGCACATGAAGGTTTCATGCTTGGTTACGGAAAGGACTCACACACCTACAGAGTCTTCAACAACGTTCTTCACAAGGTTGTTGAAATTGTAGATGTGCGGTTTGATGAAACTAATGGCTGGCAAAGAGAGCACCTACCTTCTGTGATAGATGAACAAGCACCTGAGGAATCAATCAAGTTCAAGGCTACTGAGGATATCATTCCTACCGAAGAATCTGCTGAAGAATTCATTCCAGAACATGAAGAACGTCGAGCTAATGCACCTGAAGAAAATGGTGCTGAAGAAAATGCTGATCAAATTCCTCGACGACAACCAACTCATCCTCGCGTTGCAAAAGAAGTGCAAGTTGAAAAGATCATCGATGACATTGAAGCACCAGGTCCTCTCACACGCTCGAGAGCTTCACATTTATCTAACTTTTGTGGGCACTATGCTTTTGTCTCTATTACAGAGCCCACTTAGGTAGATGAAGCATTTCTGGAGCCTGAGTGGATTTAGGCCATGCAAGAAGAATTACATCAGTTCGAGCTCAACAACGTCTGGGAACTGGTCAAACGTCCAGATCCTCGCAAGCACAATATCATTGGCACAAAGTGGATCTACCGCAACAAGCAAGATGAAAGTGGCCTTGTGGTGAGGAATAAGGCACGACTTGTAGCTCTAGGCTACACATAGGTTGAAGGAATTGGTTTCGATGAAACTTTTGCACCTGTTGCTAGACTTGAGGCTATTCGCATATTACTTGCTTATGCTAACCATCATGATATCATTTTATATCAAATGGATGTGAAAAGTGCATTCCTCAATGGTAAGCTTGAGGAATAAGTATATGTTGCTCAACCCCCAGGTTTTAAAGATCCAAAGAATCCTGACAAAGTCTTCAGACTCAATAAGGCCCTCTATGGCCTCAAGCAGGCCCCTCGGGCGTGGTATGATACTTTGAAGGAATTCCTCATGAAGAAAGGCTTCAAACCCGGTTCACTCGACCCTACTCTTTTCATTAAATCTTATGATGGTGAACTATTTGTGTGCCAAATATATGTTGATGATATTATCTTTGGCTGTACTGACCAACGTTATAGTTATGAATTTGCCTATATGATGAGTGAAGAATATCAAATGTCTATGATGGGAGAATTGAAATTCTTCTTAGGTCTTCAAATTCGTCAACAACGCAATGGCATATTCATATCTCAGGAGAAATACCTCAAGGATGTACTGAGGAAATTCGGTATGCAAGATTGCAAAGGCGTCAAAATTCCTATGCCCACAAATGGCCATCTGTGCACTGATGAAAATGGTTTTGACTTCGATCATAAGGTATACCGCTCCATGATTGGTTCTTTATTGTACTTATGTGCATCTAGGCCAGATATAATGCTTAATGTTTGCATGTGTGCCCGATTTCAGGCTACACCGAAGGAATCACACCATAAGGCTGTGAAACATATTCTTCGATATCTAGCTCACACACCAACACTTGGATTATGGTACCCCAAGGGCTCGACTTTTGATCTCATTGGATATTCTGACTCTGACTATGCTGGTGATCGTGTGGACCGCAAGTCAACAGCTGGTACATGTCATTTCCTTGGAGGATCTTTGGTCTGTTGGTCCTCGAAGAAACAGAACTGCGTATCACTGTCTACTGCTAAAGCTGAGTACATTGCTGCTGGTTCTTGCTGTGCTCAATTGCTATGGATGAAGCAAACTCTCAAGGACTATGGCGTCAACGTGAAGAATGTGCCTCTCGTCTGTGACAATGAGAGTGCCATCAAGATTGCTCACAACCCAGTTCAGCACTCGAAGACAAAGCATATTCAGATTCGTCATCATTTTCTTCGTGATCATGTGTTGAAGGGCGACATTTCTATTGAGCATGTGAAGACTGAAGAACAGCTTGCCGATATCTTCACAAAGCCCCTGGATGAGAAGAGATTTAGCAAGTTGTGGTGTGAGCTAAATATCTTAGAATCTTCGAATGTTCTTTGAAAAGGACACTCATCCTAACACTTATGCAAAATTGATGACTTAGATGTGCAACACATGAAGAAAAGTTTTTCTTCAATCAATGAAGAATAGCACTCTAAGTGTGAATAAATTAACAAAGAATTTGATTCTCAAAACCCTATGACAATTGTACGCGGTGTCTGAAATCATCATTCTTATACGGTGGGTCACCCCACCACAAAAGTTGAAAATCTTCAATTTGAGTTTTTCATCAGTTTTCAAAATTCCTCAGTTGTTCATGATCTTCAACTTTGCATTGTCTTCACCATTTCCGTCGTTTTTCTTCATTGGCTATATATATATATATATATATATATATATATATATATATATATATATATATATATATATATATATATATATATATATATATGAGTTTATGTCCTCTACATCATTCACTTATTGCTATATCTTCATGTTGTGTTTTCTGCTAAGTGAATGTGATCGGACCCTTCCCCCTCTATGCTAAACTCAACCCAATCTATTCACAAATTCTTCATGTGCGTTCTAGTTGAAACTCGTTCAAAATATTCACTGTGTCCTTGTCAGCTAAAGAATTTGAGAACGGAACGTTAAAACTTATCTTATCCAAAATATTCGTTTTGCCGCTCAAACCATTCCGCTTCCCACGAAAAAACTTATCTATTCACCCACGATCTTACACCATCTCCACTTCTTAGTACGTGGGTGACACATGTCAAGCGAAGGAGAAGGGTCAGGGGCACGTTCGTCCTAATTCTTCGGGTGAACAGTTTTTCACCGTGGCTATAAATACCCCCTTCCCTTCCTCACTTAATTTACTCCGCTCGACTGCTCTCTCCAGCTCGAGCTTCTCAAACCCTAGCGCCGCCGCTACTTCATCGTTGCTGGTGAGGAAGAGCTTCACTTCCTCAACCTCGTCGCCGTCGTACTCGCGCCGGCCGCAGACTTCTTCCCTCCGCCGCCGCCGTAGCTGTCTTCCTCCGCCGAGTTAGGGCGTGGAAGATCTGCACTGACGAACTTCACGTCTCCCCCTCACAGTTCGTCGTGTTCTTCGTCCAGGGTAATTAAAAGTTACTTTTACTGCCCTATTTGATTCGGATGTTTTCTACAAAATCTTCAAACCTGTTTTTCTTCAAATACTCACACACTGAACACCTCACATGTCATCTGTTCTTGATTCATTTCTCCAAGCAAAAATTTTTCTTCAAGATTCCTCAATTGTGTGGATTTCTGATCCGTACAACTCTGGAACCTAAGACAAAAACACTTAGTGAAATTCTTCAAGACTCACCTGGTCAAATTCCTCAAACTTGTTCATTTTAAAAAACCTTCTGAGAACGCATATGACCTCTCCAAATTCCTCGCAAGTATACTCTGTTCACAGGTACTCATGTCTGCTGTTGAATCACTAGGTTCTCATCAACTTAACTCATTTGCAGCGTTCCTCGAAGAAAAGTTGCATACTTCATCAGAGAATTCAATTGTTCAAATTCCTCAACTAAAGAAAATGGCTGACGGTAAGAAGCCACAGAAAGGAGGAAAGAGGCCTGAGGTCAATACTGCTTTTCAAATCCCTGAGGACATCTATGCTGGGTACTACACACCCCCTGAGGAAGATAAAAACCAGCGCATGGTGCGCATTCAAAAGATTGAGAGGAGATGGACAAGAGAGTGGAGGGAGTATAGATATGTAACTCCAAAATACATGAAGAAATTCACACTCAATCCTCCATGCCCAAGACCTCCGTTGGCACCTGGCCAAGTAGCAGATCCCACTAACCTCAAGCGCGGTGAGGATTATCCTGATGAATGGGCAAAGCGCCAAGCCAAGCTGGCCAGACAAGACAAAGAAGCAGTGAGGAAATTCAACGAGGACTCTGCTGCTGCTGCTGCCTCTGCTGAGGCTTCTGCTGTCAAACCAAAGAAGGCCATGTCAAAGAAGCCTGCTCACAAGTCAGGTGCTTCTTCTTCAATGCCCTCACGGCTAGAATCCTCAAAGCCCTCACAGCCAATTCCTCATGCTGCTCCTCTCCTCCAAAGTCCTCAGCACCTCCGCCAAAGTCTTCGGCCGCTCCGACAAAATCCTCAGCACCTGTGCATCTCGCCACGTGCCAAAGGACCGCAGACATATCTATTGCCTCAGGAGCCTCTGCTAGTTCCTCAGCTGCTCCAAGTTCCTCAGTTGGCCCCTCTCTGCTGAAGAAAAAGTCCACTGCTGGACGAGGTCCTCGACCAAGTCCTCTCTAGAAGCAGGTGGCCTTCCAAGTACCCTATGATGATGATGAGGCTGATGATGAAGAACTTGCCGAAATCATCAGAGACAGACAAGCCAAGGTCGCTAGTGCCAAAGGAAGCGACGTGCCACTGCTTTTGGATCCGAAGTTGATCCTGGACTACATTGATCTCTGGCACAAGGACCCAAACACTCCTATGCCTGATTTCAAGCTGACTCCTGGACAAAGTCATGTTCTGACTGCCTTCATCCAAGAAGAAAAATGGAAATATGAGAAGACCAGGCAGATCAAGAAAGCACAGTACAGGAAGGAGAAATTCCTGAAGAACAACGTTTTCTCTATGACAACTGAAGAATTAGTGAAGATCCAGGCTGAAATCAAAGGCCTCAGTGATGACTTCAATGCTTACTATGTTGATTGGCAAGGAGCCAAAGTCAGGTTTGTGATACTGACGGAGAAGTTCACTTCAAAGGTTGTAGCTCCATCGCAACTAGAAATTCCTCAGGCTGCAGCATCTGCTCAGCCTACTGAAGAAAATGCCAGCACCGC
The DNA here is from genome assembly GCA_032464435.1 of Aegilops umbellulata. NCBI lineage: Eukaryota > Viridiplantae > Streptophyta > Magnoliopsida > Poales > Poaceae > Aegilops > Aegilops umbellulata. Next base: position 324,812,476 of record CP136056.1, on the reverse strand, counting down.
TGATGACAATCAGGCTGCTGAAGAAAATGTTAGTTCCAGGGCTGATGACTACATTCCAGCCGCCGAAGAAATTGCCAGGGCATCCACTAGTGGTGCGCCTGAAGAAAATGAAGAAGTGAGGGCAATTGCATCAGTTGTGCTTGAAGAAAATCAACCAGATTCCTCTGCTCCTCCTGTGCCTACCCCAACTCCAATCCTTCCATTTACATCAGATGTGAAGAGGATCAAGGCTGCAGAGCGTACAACTGTGAAGAAAAGGAAAGCATTAGCTCCATCAGATTCTTCAGCTCCGAAGAAGATGAAGCCCTTGACCAGCTCACTTGCAAATCCTATTGATGCTGTTCCTCTCACGACCATGCCATCAAAGGAAATTGTACCTTTCGATGAAGAATATGTGATCCCCAGCGGATCCAATGAAGAAAATCCTTCTGCTGCTTCGTCAGAGCAGGTGGATGAAGAAATTGAAGCGGATACAATCCCTTCAACTCCAGCTGTTTCCTCGCCCATGCCTCAGTTCACAGCTGAAGAGGCCGGCGATGAAGAATTAGATGAACACAATTCGGATGTGGACATTGGGAGTACTACTCCTTTGATGAATGATGACTTTTGGGAAAGTTAGCATCCCAACTCTCCTCTGTTCACGCCACTACAACAAATCCCTCAGTCCCCCGCACAAACTGTTCCATTGGGCTCTGAAGAAACTCACCCCACTTCGTCTGTGCGTGAAGAAATTCCAGCCACTAGTGCTGAAGAAACTGCTGCTGATGAACATCTGAAGAAGCAGACTGCCACTGAAAAGGAACCAGAAATTCCTCAGCCTGAAGAACTTGAGATTGCGATTCCTGAGGTTGTGATGCAACTCACTGACACTCCTCTGCCCAAGCCAAAGGATCCATTCTCCAGGAAGCAAAAATTCAAAGCTGATGATTTCTTCGGCGAGCATGTATTCTTCACTGACTACAACCCCTATGACTCTGCTCGCATTAGAAAGAGGCGTTTCTGGACTGCCAGCCAGGCAAATTTTTATTCCTCAGTGCTGTTCGACAAAGACAAAGTCTTCGATCATGCGCACATTCCTCATGTGGATATGGAATCTCTGTCGTGCTTCGTGCCAGTCCTCAGTGTTCTTCACGATGCTGGACTGCTAAATTTCTGCACTGATATATGTGATTGGAATGAAGAACTCATCCTTCAGTTCTACGCAACGCTGCACATCACATGCGATTCTGAAGATGTGAATTCATGGGTTCTGGACTAGATGACAGAGAACACTCACTACAAGGCACCAGCATCTGAATTGCTTCGTTCCCTTCCACTAAGTCCTCCCACTGAAGATGCATGTTGTGTTTACAATGAACCTGAGCTTTCAAATCACTACATGCAAGTTCTGATGAAGCCTTTGAAGCCAGGGCAGGCCTCTAGAACCAATTTCCTCGTCAAGGAATTGCTCTATGTACCTCGGACTGTCTATCGCATTCTGTCGAAGACAATGAGTCCTATCAAAGGCCACGACTCAAGTGATGAAGAAGTCGTTGGCATCATGAAGAATATGCTTCTCAACATCTGTCATGGTGTTCCCGTCAACTTCCATGATTTCTTCATGAGGACTCTAGCCAATGTCGCTATGTCACCGTTTGAGCTGAAGCCTTATGCACCTTGGATTATGAGATTCATCAGAACAAGGTCTTCACTCATCTACAAAGCTGATACACTTAACCATTGTAGCTTCTTGCCCCCGATTGAAGTCCTCAAACGGACATTTTCCTCAGCTGATGACAAGGGCAAGGCCGCTGCTGTTATAGATGAAGGCATTCGTCCAGTGGATGGTCAATTTCGCAAGGCTGCATCCTACTCAACCAATGACGACTCTGCCGCCAACACAACCAAGCAAAATCCTCAAGGCACAACACGCAGGGTGATGACTGATCGTGAGCTTCTCCTCAGTCTTCATCAGAAAGTTGACCGCAATCATAAATTGGTCAAGCGTCAGTTTGGTTCAATTCTTCACAACATGACTGCTACCCACAATGCAGTGAAGAAAAACCACTACTACCTCCATGAAACCTTCAACCATACCTGGTCTGTTCTGTCTCATGTTTACAGCGCAAAAGATCTGAAGAAAATGAGTCTCAAGGAATATTTTGACTGGTCTGCTCCTCCACCGAAGAAATACAAGAAGGTCAAGGTTCCTTCCTTGGTGGCCAGCTCCTATTCTTCATCGCGCAACGCCGACGAGCATGAAGACTTGGACGACACTGCGGCAGGCCCTACATCAACACACGACCCCAACAACGCTGGCGCTCCTTCATCAACTTGATATTCTTCAGGGGCGTTAGTCCTCATTTTCGATCCTTTTGGTCATTCGATGACAAAGAGGGAGAAATTTGAGTTAGTCTTCAAGCGGGTCTATCTTATATGGGCATTTTTTCTAAGTTATAACTCTCGTTCTTTTGGTAACTTTGCTGGATCGAGTTGTAATCTTAAACTCTATCGTGGCCTGATACTTTTGCTGTGTTTTTCTGCATGCTTATTCCTCATTAATGTTTATGCACGCATGCTGAATTACATCATTCACCATATTTCATCATCCATTTCAAATTCTTCATATTATATGTCAAATGCGTGTATGAATTACAAGATATAGGGGGAAATCTCCATGATTCAACTCTTCAAGTGTGCATTTCTTCAAAAGCAAATCCCTCACTATGCACATCTTCAGGGGGAGTTCTTCTATATCTTGCAATCAAATTCCTCAATATCAGTATTTACACTTCATATGTTTATCCCCGTTGAAAACATAACCTATATTGTCATCAATCACCAAAAAGGGGGAGATTGTAAGTGCATCTAGTGCCCCTTAGTGATTTTGTTGTACTGAAGACTTATAGGTTAAGGGACTAATGTGTTTATGAGTGTACACGGGTCTATAAGTCTATGAGGAGTTTGATATTTACAAAGAAAGTCGACCCCTAAAAATAAAGTTCTTCAACTGAAGACTTTGGATTTCTGAAGACTTTCTGAAGACTTTGAAAGTGAAGAAATTGGTGTGACCTTGAAGACCTGGTATTCATTCGAGGAACATGAATGTAACGCCCACGATGCGGCTATATCTCTCACGTGTCGAGGCACGACTTAGAGGCATAACCGCATTGTAGGTTTTGTTGCAAGAAGGGTCATCTTCACACAATCCCATGTAATGAACAGGAATGGGATAAAGAGTTGGCTTACAATCGCCACTTCACACAATACATAAATTAAACATGCATCATTCAGAGTACAATCAACGTCCGACTACGGAACCAAAATAAAGAAGACAACCCCAAATGCTAGATCCCCGATCGTCCCAATTGGGCTCCACTACTGATCATTAGGGAAAGAAACATAGTAACGACCACGTTCCTCGTCGAACTCCCACTTGAGCTCGGTTGCGTCACCTACACTGGCATCGTTGGTTCCTGCAACTGTTTTGGTAGAATATGTGAGTCATGAGGACTCAGCAATCTCACACCCGCGAGATCAAGACTATTTAAGCTTATAGGAAGGATGGTGTAATGAGGTGGAGTTGCAGCAAGCACTAAGCATATATGGTGGCTAACATACGCAAATGAGAGCGAGAAGAGAAGCAACGCACGGTCGCGAAGCTAGAAGTGATCAAGAAGTGATCCTGAAACTACTTACATTCAAGCATAACTCAAACCGTGTTCACTTTCCGGACTCCGCCGAAAAAAGACCATCACGGCTACACACCAGGTTGATGTATTTTAATTAAGTCAAGTGTCAAGTTCTCTACAACCGGACATTAACAAATTCTCATCTGCCTCATAACCGCGGGCACGGCTTTCAAAAGATAATACCCTGCAGGGGTGTCCCAACTTAGTCCATCATAAGCTCTCACGGTCAACGAAGTATATTCCTTCTCCCGGGAAGACCTGATCAGTCTCGGAATCCCGGTTTACAAGACATTTCGACAATGGTAAAACAAGACCAGCAAGACCACCTGACTATGCCGACAAATCCCGATAGGAGCTGCACATATCTCATTCTCAGGGCACACCGGATTGTCCAAACTTCTGGTAGGCGAGCCCAGAGTTGCCCCTGGTGGCCACCGGCGGTTGACAGGTTGGACCCACACTCACGACGAGCGCTGGCCCGGGGGGGGGGGGGTAAATAAAGATGATCCTCGGGCTCGCGAAAACCCAAGGGAAAAGGCTTAGGTAGGGAAATGTAAAACCAAGGTTGGGCCTTGCTGGAGGAGTTTTATTCAAAGCGAACTGTCAAGGGGGTCCCATAAATCACCCAACCGCGTAAGGAACGGAAAATCAAGGAACATAACACCGGTATGATGGAAACTAGGGCGGCAAGAGTGGAACAAAACACCAGGCATAAGGCTGAGCCTTCCACCCTTTGCCAAGTATATAGATGCATTAATTAATAAGAGATATTGTGATATCCCAAAATATCCATGTTCCAACATGGAACCAACTTCAACTTCACCTGCAACTAACAACGCTATAAGAGGGGCTGAGCAAAAGTGGAAACATAGCCAAACAACGGTTTGCTAGGAATGGATGGTTAGAGCCTTGACATGGCAATATGGGAGGCATGATATAGCAAGTGGTAGGTATCGCAGCACAGCAAAAGAGCGAGCAACTAGCAAGCAAAGATAGAAGTGATTTCGAGGGTATCTTGCTTGCAAAGTTCTCAGGGTTGTCGAAAACTTGATCCTCGTAAGCGTTCTCAACAGGTTCCTCGTTCACGTACTCGTCTCCCATCTCTACCCAAAGAAAGAACACAAGCAAAGGACCAACAATCAAATCATGGCAATGCACAAGCACATGATGCAATACATGGCATGATATGTGAGATGTGATATGCAATGCATAAGCATGCCCCGGAAGGGAAAAGATGAATAAGACATCAACTTGGCAAACAAAGTATGCCGCCGGAAAGATGACATGATTTCGGTTGAAATCGATATGAAGATCACCGGAATCGGACGCACGGTTTGCAAATGACAAGCACAAGAAGGATGGCACCAATCTGTTTAAGAGCATGATGCCATCTAGAATGCAATGAGGAACAAGGCTACAGCACTCCAACATATCAACAAAGCATATGGGCGTGATTTACTCAAGATTCTTGACAAAAGATGAACACTGAGCTACGGCTAAATCACAAAAGAGCAGGTTCAAACAAGCATGGCAAAAGTGCAAAAGATATCAGCTTCACAGTCTTAGTGGAAATAACAACATGCCAGGAATAACATCAGGAAGTCATGTTTAGAGCAAGCAAACAACATGCTACAGGAAGATAACATAGCAAAACAAGGAATGGAATGAATCTACTCAAAACATAAAACAAAAGTTCCTTACTGACAATGAGCCAAAAATGATCAGAAGATATGATGGCACCCATGTAAACATAGCAAGTTTCGTTACAGATTTCAGACTTGGCAGAAAAACTGAGCATGGCATAAACAGCATCATGAAGGCAACTTTGCGAGCTCGATTCACTCATCACAAGGCATTGCACGATAAACTAAGCATACTCCCAGCAAGAAGACATGTTCATGAAACTAACCATGGCAAGAACAACCTCATATCATGCATGGATCAACTACAACGACCTTGGCAAAATTGATTAACACGTAAACAATCTGCCAGGAACATTTTATAGCAAAAGTAGAGCAAGATTGAGACATGCTATGGCACTACATAATTTCCAAAAAGGGCATGGATAGGTAGAGCACATCCATATGCCCAAAACATACTTACTGAACATAGTCAAAAAAGCATGGATCTCTCTGTAGCAACATGAATACATGGCATAAAAATAACAGTAGGGAAATAACTTAGTGAAATTCCAAGTCTCTGAAATCAGCAACATCACGATTCCTAGTTTGCATGCTTGTGATAGTCACCACATAGATCAAAAAAATACATGGCATACACCCCTATAAATATGGCATGGCATAGTCCAGAACATATGTAGAGATCAAGTTCATAGGAGGCACACATAATACACGGAAAAAATGACAAATGTCCATAGTCGCTAAGAGACAGAAACTAACATTACATAGCACTTTTGCAACAGAATTTAGGGCATCAATATGAACTCAAATGAACATGGTGCAATGGAACAAAATGAAGAGCACATCCAGATGAACATTTCGATATATCATCTACGCAAAACAGAGCAGTATGCTAGGAGATATGATGCGATGAACAGGGGACCAGAATGCAAAATATTCAGGACTTAGAGAAAAACGAGGGGGGAGTCAACCTTAGATCTAGGGTTTGACGGCGCAGGATCTGAGGTTCGCTGGGGTTCTCGCCGGAGTTGGAGGAAGGGGCTGCCGGAGCTCAGGGAGGAGGCGTCCCGTTGAGGGGGCGCTGGATCCGGCCAGAGGGGAGGCGCGCGCGGCGCGCACGTTGCCGGCGGAGACCGGGCGGCGGCGGGGGTTCGCGGCGGCGGCGCGTCAGGCTGCGGGGCGGTTGGCGCCGGGCGGCGGCGCGGCGAGGGAGGCAGCGCGGGGCGCGGCGGACGCGGGCGGCGGGGGGCGCGGGGAGCGGGCGGTGCGCGCCGGGCTTGGGAGGGGCCTGACCCGGGCTCGGGCGGGCCGGCGGCGATGTGGGCACGGACTGCCCACGTGGCGGCCGCGGATTGGTCCGGGCGGCAGCGCGGACACGTCCGGCCGTCTCGGACGTGTCCGGCGGCGGCAGGGGAAGAGGAGCTAGGGTTTGGACCAGAAATTGGACGAGGGGGAGATGTTTTTATAGGTAGAGGGAGCTAGGAGACTCCAAATGGAGTGTAATTTTCGCCCACACGATCATGATCGAACGGCCGAGAGCATGGAGGTGTCTTAGATGCGTTATTGGGCTGTTTTGGAGGGGTGTTGGGTTGCAGCCCAAAAGAGGTCTTTGCGGTTACCCGGTTAACAGTTGGAGTATCAAACGACCTCCAAATGGCACGAAACATGACAGACGGTCTATTGGTGCTATACCAAGGCCACCTGGCAAACCTCGGTCCATTCCGAGAAAGTTTAACACCCGCTTACGAAAAGAGACAAGAGGGGGACGCCGGATGACATAGGAGTGCCGGATTGCAAAACGGACAACGAGGAAAATGCTCGGATGCATGAGACGAACACGTATGCAAATGAGATGCACATGATGACATGATATGATATGCATGACATGAGCAAAATGCAAAACAAAGAAAAACCCAACCACGAAGGTAATATCATAACACAGCCGAAAATGGCAAGAGTTGGAGTTACAAATATGGCAAGTTACATCCGGGGTGTAACAATGAAGCGTGAAGACTTTTATTTTCGTAGTTTTATTTTCTCTTTCTTGAGTCATAGGAAACACCGTACTGTTAAAGGGGGTCGAGGAAATACTAAGGAAAAATTTCCATGTGATGCTCAACTCAAAATCCTACAATTACCAATCCCTTCGAGTGAAGCCATTGGAAATCTCATACAACTCAGTCATATTATTCAGTGACAGAGACGAAGTTCTTCTGGTCTCTGAGGAATTTGTTCTGACTAAGGAGTTAGGAATTCGCCAATGCGGATTGCCTACACAGTGAGGAACATGATAGCCCTGAGGAATTCGAGCCTCAAATTTCTGACTGTTATTGTGCTACGCGCCAGCTGTCACAAAATATCTTATCGACCTAACGGTCATATCATTGAAGGGCATTTATGTCTTATCATGTTGGGCTGCTCCCTAGGCTATAAATAGCCGCCCCCTACAACCACTAGCTTGTTGGCTGCTCCGAGAGAAACTGACACTTGCCATTTGAGAGCAACCCATCCTCCGAGGACTTTGAGCGAAAATCATCAAGTGAGGAAAAACCCAAACCCAAACACAAACCCAAAGTGATTGAGCATCACTGAAGAGATTGATCTTGCGTGGATCCGACGCTTGTTACCTTTGAAGAATGTGCTTCTTCCAGACGGTTAGGCGTCATGGTCTAGAGCATCCAAGAGGAATTGTGGATCGCCGAGTGACCGAGTTTGTGAAGGTTCGGAAGTCACCTGAAGACTTACCACGAGTGATTGGGCGAGGTCTATGTGACCTTAGCTCAAGGAGAATACGGTGAGGACTGTGTGTTTGGGATTGTGTGTCCTCAGGTTTAAATACCTAGCCGCTCCAACCAGATGTACAACTGAGACAACAGTTGGAACTGGTCTACCAAATCATTGTCTTCATCAAGCCAACTGGTTCTATTTCCTCAACTCTTTCATTTCCTCATTACTGTGTTGTGTGCTTGTCATATCTGTATTTGAAGACTTTGACTGAAGATTTTCCCAATTTCCTCAGTTCAATTTCTTCAGTCTATTAGTCTTCATCCTGTGTTATCCTGTGATTACGCTTTCTGTACTCTGTGCTTGTCTTCATTTCATCATGATGACCATGCTTGTGTTCTGTTATGTTTACTTTTGAGTACTTATTCTGCTGCTAGTAGTTCTTTGCTAATGAATTTCCTCACCAGCAAATTCCTCAGTGAAGAATTCATAAAAATCGCCTATTCACCCCCTGTCGTGGATTTGTCACGGCAGATGTCCTGGCAAAAGGACTTAGTCGTGGAGCCATCGCAACGGGTTAGTTTGAAGGGGTTAGAGCGGACGCAAGGACACGGAGTTTATACTAGTTCGGCCCCTTCAATGAAGGTAAAAGCGTACGTCTAGTTGTGATGGGATTGATGGGTTCCGAGGGCTAGGGAGCAATAAGCTTCGCCTAAACCTCGAGTTGTTGTTCTCTGTCCCCAAACCGCCGTCAGGTCGTCCCCTTATATACACGGGTGACGCCCGTCGGTCTGCAAAGTCCCGACCTCCGGCTTATAAACGTGCCCGGGTCGGTCTCTCTATTCCTAACTTACAATGCAAGTTTACCTCAGGCCGGTTTACGCCGTAAACCTCTAAACCGATTATAGGCCTTGGGCCCTTCTATTTCTCCTTGGGCTTTAACATCTCGGGTCCATTGACGGAGCTAACCCGGGCCCTGTAGGCCGGTTTACCTTAAATAGCAATATCCCCAACATTAGGCCCCAGATTGATTTGAACAAGTTCATGTCAATCCTTAATAAGAATTTCTGTCTTCAAATGTCTTCCAGTAACTGTTGAACCGCCGTTTCTTCGTCTCCTTTTGCTGCGGTAAACCAATATGACGTCAGTGCAAAGTTACCGTCTCCTTTTGCTAATCCGCAATAATCAGGGCGACGGCTGGGCTCCCGAAATCTCCGGCCCCTGGATTCGCGCGCCTGGCACGCGCGCCGCGCCTTATAAATAGGACTTGAAGGCCATATTCCTTTCCTCCCTTTCGCCCCCTTCTTCGTCTTCCTCGCGACCCAGACCTCGGAGCTCCGCCGCCGCCGTCAGCTACTGCATCAACTCTGGCCGCTGCATCAACCTGATCGGACCAGAGCACCGCGGCGCCCTTCCACATCCGTTTGGATCCCGGTGAGACCCCTGTTCTTCTTGCTTCAGATCTGTTCTAGGGTTCGTCATCCTGCCACTGTTCCTTGTTCATCTCCATAGCAGCTTTTGCGAACAGATGATGATACTTATATTGTGATTTGTAGTCCCTCTCAGTGTTCGCCATAAATCTGTACTCATCTCCTTAGATCCCACTCATTTCCCTGCTTGTCGAACTTATGTTGTTCTGCTGTGAGCCAAACCTCATATTTTTACTTCTTTTTCGCCCTAGCTGTAGATCCATTGCTTTGAAAGAATCCGTACGGGATCTGTTTCTGCTTTCATATTCACAACTGTTAGATCCGGTCGGTTTAACTTCTAGCAAAGCGAACAAACCAATCCACACATCCATTAGTCCCCTTGATGAACCGCTGGATGATATCATTGTAGATAACCTTACTCTATATAAGAGCATCTTCGGTTTACATTCACACTTGTTCTCAAACCGGAACACCTTTGTCTTGTAGATTTCCTCATGGCAAAACAGGTGTACGAATGCAACTGGGTTCCCTCTCGCATCACTGAGACCCAACTAAACAACTTAGTTCTGACTGGCGCTTTGAGTAGCAAAAATGCCATCCATTGGAGGGTTCCAGGAGACGAATGTCCTCCTACCCCACAGGAGGGAGAAGTGGTGGTGTTTGCGGATCACCTGGCCCGGGGTTTTAATCCACCCGGTTCAAAATTTTATCGGGACGTCCTGGCTAACTTTAGGTTGCGCCCACAAGATGTTGGTCCAAACTCAGTCACGAATATCTGCCATTTTCAAGTGCTTTGCGAGGTGTACTTCCAGGAGGAACCTACTGTAGAGCTGTTCCGGGACTGTTTTCATTTGAACCGACGTACTGAATTCACCGACGGCCCTAATATGGAACTGGGTGGTATGGCGATTCAAAAGAGGAAAGAGGTGACTTATCCTCACGCCAAGTTGCATAGTCATCCGCAAGAATGGAATCACACTTGGTTCTACTGCAAGGATACTTCCCCTGCTGAAGAAAATCCACTGCCCGGCTTCCGTCCAGAGAGACTTAGCAATACACACCCCTTCCCCCCAAGGCTAACCGCCAAAGAGAGGAGTAAGTATGCCCCTCAGCTGTCCAAGCTCAGAGCCTTCATGGCTAACGGTTTAACGGGGGTAGATCTTGCCCGTTGCTGGATTTCATGGAGCATCCTGCCCCTTAGCATCCGCTCCGGTTTAATGTGCCAATACACGGGCCGGGTTGATGATCCTTTCAGGCACTGCAACATTCAGCTGACGGAGGACGAAGTCACTGAAGCTGTGAAAAAGATGCTGAATGAACCGGAATATGTTTGCGCCCGAACCGGCCTGCTTCCATTTTGTGCCACAAACAAACCACCTGCGGTAAGTATCTCCCCTCTGTTTGTTATAGAATTTATGATCTCCTTATACACATATTGCTAACTCCAGTCCTTTCTGAGACAGGGAGATGATCCATTTTGGAGCAAGAAGTTTCAAGAGCCGACCGAAAAGGTAACCCGACCCAAAACGAGGGTGAAGAAGCCCGCTCAGAAGAAAAGGAAAACCGCTTCCTCTACCCCGGATTTAGAGGAGGATGATGTGGGTAATCCGGACCTTGGGGTAGACCTTGATTCAGTTGGCTTACTTTTTATACGTCTTATTGATGATGGTATTTTTCAGGACGACGCTGAAGCGAGTAATGCTGAAGGCCCAGAGGTAACTATTCTTTCTACTGATGCAGTTCCTTTGCCTTTGAAAAGATCTCGCCAAGCAAACCGGAAAATTAAATTTTCTCATCCTCTTGCTTACTTGGATCCCAAATTTCTTGTGAAGACCCAGCAACATGAAGCTCGACGCACCACCCGGCATAGCGGCCAGGTAGTTACCTCCGCCGGTTTACCGAACAGCCCGGTTCGGAAACGCCGCTCAGAGGTCTCCGATTTATGCGCTAGCTTTCCTCCTAAAGCAGGTTTAACTCGTCAGCCTCTTAATCCATCTGACTCCGATTATCAGGTCACTTCCCATTCATCTTCTGGTGAATCTTCAGCCACTCAACTGCCACCGCTGAAGACAGTTATTGGGTAAGTTGGACCGATCACAACATATCTCTGTATGGGTCTCTTAATCCATCTTACATCGTTTTTTTTCAATCTTTGGGTTTTTTCCAGGGCTAAACCTAGACCGAGCAAGAAGGCTCGGCTGGATAACCCGGCTGAAGGAACTGCCGCTCCTGAACCGGAGAAAACTCCTGGTGCTGACGCTCTGGGTCGTGAAGATATTCAGAATTATCTATCTCCGCAAGATGACACCTGTGCTGAAGAAAGGCCTATCAAACCTGCCAGCCGTATTAATCCGCCTGCCAGTCCTGTTCGGGTTGAGGAATCCATCCCCCCTTCTGGAACTGTTGATAAACCGACAGGGCCACTGCAGAGCAGCGACTCCAAGGATGATGATGTTGTGATTACCGGCATTGGCCGCTCTGAACCGGGGAATACTGCTACTTTGGCCAAGCATACTGCCAAGGACGAAATCTCGGCCATAAAGGGCAAATGGGACGTTGACTCCTCAACGTACGCCGCTTTAAGCGCGCAAGATCTTTATTCTGGGTACCTGAACCGACTGTACACCAGTCGCGATTATGAAGCTGGTATGATCAGGATGATGAAAGAAAAACTTGAGGTAACTCTCTTGTGCTTCCTTCTGTTACAACCTAGCTTCTCAATTTGATCCGAATCCGAGATGGTAACCCGAATCATGCTGCCTTGACCACTAAGGTCCGGTTTAAAAACCCAGGGCTTCAACATAGGCCTTTAACCAGAAACATCATTAAATAACCATTAGCCCCCAAGTGCCAAGTTTTAATACTTGTATTAATCCTGGGACTTTTTGTAGTGGAAAACATGTGTTAAAATCAAGTATGCATTAGCCCCCAAGTATCGAGCACATAACTTGCTTGTGTGGTGGATACTTCCAAACCGTGCACTATTTTCTGAACACTGCTGATGACCTGCTGCAGGGGGATTTGAAGACCAAAGAGAAACAAGTCTCGGACCTTCAGGAAACTTTAAAAACCCAGCAGGCTGAAACTGAAAAAGCGAAGGAGGAATTGACCAATGCCTTAACCGTTATGGAACAGCTGAAAGAAGACCGCAAAAAGGAGCAAGCTGTTTGGGCTACTGAAAAAACTCTTTTGACGAAGAGGGCCGAAAATGCTGAAGCTGCTCTCAAACCGGTGGTCGATGAATTATCCACCGTGAAGCGACAAATACACTCCATGACCTCTGCCGTCTTTGGTAAATTTCTTTCGATGCCCTTCTTCCAATTTGTACCTTGTCTGCTATACCCTATGTTCGGTTTGTAATCCATCTTGAAACACTGCAGGCTCACGTATTGGACACTTGGGTTCTGATGTGCGGATGAAACTCAAAGCTGCCTATACTCTGATTGAACAGTTGTACTCCGGAGCACAGAGAGCTATCACCACTGCATCGCACAACCACCCTGCACCGTCTCTGATTCAAGACACGTTAAAGAGGCTATCCATGCTTCCCGCCCGGATTGAAGAGTTGAAAAGATCAGCTGCTCGAACTGGAGCCATCACTGCCTTGATCCGGGCCAAAGCGTGGGTACCAGATTTCGACCCTGTCGAAGCGGCCCAAGGATACCCCAGCTTGAAAGAAGATGGTTCAGACTTTGGTGAAGATGATTTGAGGGCGATAAACCGGGCGGTGCGCCCCCTAGCTTGTCAATTGGCTGAAGAAGCAGATCTGACCCATTACCAAGCCCAATATGATAACCAGAACAGGCGAGTAGCTGCCCCGGTCCCTGAAGCGGAAAACCTTATTCCTCCAATTCGTAAGCATACCTACGCCCCTGACATTGAACCGTCTTTGCTGATTCACGAAGAAGCTGTCTTTCAAGCGCTAATGGGAATCGACTGGACCACTGCTGATTTCCAGCCAATGGGTAGCCAAGAGGGTGCGGCACAAGATGATCCACAGCCTTCGAACCGAGGCGGCGAACAGGCGTAATCAACGCTCCGGTTCACCTTAATTGGTGACGTTTAATCCGTCAAGAACAATATATTCAGGCACTACGCTGCCTTGTAATAAGATAGTTTAATACCTCTGCGTTTGAATGTGCCTTTGCGCATGGGTACTGATGCTCTTTCCAATGACGTTTTCCCACTTTATGTTTCCTGTCTTTACTGAGTACACAAGATCTTTCGACCCTATGAACCGTGCTGCGCCTTTGCCAAACCGGGCAACTTGCCTCTGGGTTAAAAAACGGACCAGGCTGTGTCAGCTGAATCGGTTTAAAAGCACTTGACGTTCCGAAGAACAAAAAATACCACAATAAAGGCAAAAAACAAAAACCAAATACGAGAGGCCAACGCGATAGTAAAACGCATGCAAATATTGGTTGCTATGAACCGTTCAGAAGGCGTGACCATCGTCAAGACAAAATAAACCAAGCCCCCAAGAGGTGTAGCTACGGTTTAGGTCGACTAGGTTCCTAACTGAATCGTGGCAAATATGCCGGTCAAATGGCATTGCATTGGTTCGGATTCGACCAAGCCCCCAAGTGACTCAGTGGCCAAGGGCCAATCAAGTGGCATTGCGTTGGTTCGGACACGACCAAGCCCCCAAATGATTCATTGGCTAAAAAGCCGACCAGAAGGCATTACCATCATCAAGACATGACCGAGCTCCCATAAGGCGTAATCTACGGTTCAAGTCGATTAGGTCCCCAACTGATTCAGTGGCAAATGTGCCAGCCAGAAGGCATTACCGTCGTCAAGACATGACCAAGCCCCCCGGAGGTGTAGCTACGGTTCAGGCCGACTAGGTCCCCAACTGACTTTATAGGGATAGCTATGTTCTCTTTGGTTTGAATACGACCTATGTTTGAACAGGAAGCCCCATGTTTGAATAGCTATGTTCTCTTTGGTTCGAATACGACCTATGTTTGAACAGGAAGCCCCATGCTTGAACCGGGATCTTTAAACCGGATATTAAGGGCCTCAAAGCTTTGCGGGAGTCATCTTCCCTTGAACCGGACTATAAACCGGAGTCTTCACTTTGATCCTCTTCGAAGCGACCTCAAGGGGTAAACCAGAAATTGCATTAAAGCGAATCAACTCCAAGTAACCACGCATGATGTGAAGAACGGCAGAGACCCTGTTTTGCTCGAGGTTCCGGTTTATTGTATTAATCATAATATATACATGGTCATGATATGTACATAAGCAGAGCCTAAGGCTCATGCATAATAAGGTCGAAGATGAGCTATGTTCCACGGCCTGCTGGTCTCCTCCTCTGATGTGCGTGAATCCTTGCGCTCTCGAATATCAATCAGGTAGTATGACCCATTATTCAGATTCTTGCTGACCACAAAAGGTCCCTCCCAAGGCGGGGATAATTTATGCTGATCAGACTGATCCTGGATGAGCCGAAGCACCAAATCCCCCTCCTGAAAGGTTCTGGTCCTAACCCGGCGGCTGTGGTAACGGCGAAGATCTTGCTGGTAAATCGCTGAACGAGCAGCTGCTAAGTCACGTTCCTCATCCAACAAGTCAAGAGCGTTCTGCCGTGCCTGCTCGTTGTCCGCTTCAACATACGCTGCCACACGAGGTGAGTCATGTCGTATATCACTTGGGAGAACCGCCTCTGCTCCATAGACCATAAAAAACGGCGTAAACCCCGTGGATCTGTTGGGCGTGGTGTTGATGCTCCATAATACAGACGGTAGCTCCTCCACCCAACAACCCGGCGTCCTTTGCAAAGGGACCAGAAGCCGGGGTTTGATACCTCTCAAGATTTCTTGATTCGCTCGTTCTGCCTGACCATTAGATTGTGGGTGAGCTACCGAAGAAACATCAAGCCGTATATGCTCCCGTGCGCAGAACTCTTTCATGGCCCCCTTGGATAGATTGGTACCATTATCTGTGATGATGCTGTGCGGAAAACCAAACCGGAAGATCACCTTCTTTATAAACCGAACCGCCGTGGCCGCATCACATTTACTGACAGGTTCTGCCTCCACCCACTTTGTAAATTTGTCAACCGCCACCAGTAGGTGGGTCTTCTTATCTTTGGAACGCTTAAAAGGCCCAACCATATCAAGCCCCCAAGTCGCAAACGGCCAAGTGATCGGAATCATCCTCAATTCTTGAGCCGGTATGTGCGCTCGTCTGGAAAATTTCTGGCAACCATCACATAACCTGACCAGGTCCTCTGCATCAGCATAAGCAGTTAACCAGTAGAAACCGTGGCGGAACGCTTTAGCCACCAATGATTTTGAACCGGCGTGGTGGCCGCAATCCCCTTCATGTATTTCACGTAATATCTCGCACCCCTCCTCAGGGGATACGCACCGTTGTAGTGCTCCTGACACGCTGCGATGATGTAGCTCTCCTTTAAGGATGGTCATAGACTTGGACCGCCGTACTATCTGTCGAGCCAAGCTTTCGTCTTCTGGCAACTCACCCCGGTTCATATATGCCAGATAAGGGAGCGTCCAATCCGGGGTGACGTGAAGAGCCGCCACTAATTGAGCCTCCGGATCAGGAACAGCCAACTCCAGCTCACCGGGTAACTGTACCGATGGGTGATACAATACATCCAAGAAAACATTGGGTGGGACCGGTTTACGCTGAGAGCCCAAGCGGCTTAAAGCGTCTGCTGCCTCATTCTTTCTGCGGTCCACATGGTCCACTTGATAGCCTTTGAAATGCCCGGCTACCATATCTACTTCACGTCGGTATGCAGCCATGAGCGGGTCCTTTGAATCCCAGGTGCCAGATACCTGCTGAGCCACCAGATCCGAATCACCAAAGCACCTAATTCTGCTCAGATTCATCTCTTTAGCCATCCGAAGACCATGCAGCAAAGCTTCATACTCAGCCGCATTATTTGTACAGGGGAACATTAAACGGAGGACATAACAAAACTTATCACCTCGTGGGGAAGTTAAAACGACTCCAGCCCCCGAGCCTTCCAATTGTCTTGACCCGTCAAAATGAATGGTCCAATAGGTGTTATCTGGCTTCTCCTCAGGCGCTTGTAACTCTGTCCAATCGTTTATGAAATCGACAAGTGCTTGTGATTTTATGGCCGTCCGGGGTACGTATCTTAAATCGTGCGGCCCGAGCTCGATAGCCCACTTGGCAATCCGACCGGTCGCCTCCCGGTTCTGTATGATGTCACCCAAAGGAGCAGAACTGACCACCGTGATGGGGTGTCCTTGAAAATATTGCCTCAGCTTCCGGCTTGCCATAAAAACACCATACACCAGCTTCTGCCAATGCGGATACCTTTGTTTGGACTCGATAAGCACTTCACTGATATAGTAAACCGGTCGCTGAACCGGATGTTCCTTTCCAGTTTCCTTTCGTTCTACCACCATTGCCACACTAACCGCTCTGGCATTCGCTGCAACATATAACAGGAGTGGCTCTTTATCTACAGGGGCTGCCAACACCGGCGGATTGACTAGCTGTCGCTTCAAGTCCTCAAACGCTTTATCAGCCTCCGGACTACAGACAAATTGATCCGTCTTCTTGAGCATTTGATACAAGGGGATCGCCTTTTCACCGAGGCGACTGATAAACCGGCTTAACGCTGCAATCCGCCCGGCCATGCGCTGAACATCATTGACGCATTTCGGTTTGGCCAGGGAGGTGATGGCTGTGATCTTTTCCGGATTGGCCTCAATTCCTCTATGGGACACTAAAAATCCCAACAACTTGCCTGCAGGTACACCAAAAACACATTTAGCTGGGTTGAGCATCATTTGGTACACTCTCAAGTTATCGAAAGTCTCCTTCAAATCGCCAACCAGGGTCTCCTTCTTTCGTGACTTGACCACAATATCATCCACATAAGCATGCACATTACGACCAATCTGCTCGTGGAGGCAATTTTGCACACATCGTTGATAAGTAGCCTGCGCACTCTTAAGCCCGAAGGGCATAGACACATAGCAGAAGGCTCCAAAGGGAGTAATGAACGTCGTCTTCTCCTGGTCCTTAACTGCCATCTTGATCTGGTGATAACCCGAATAGGCATCCAAAAAACTCAAACGCTCGCAACCTGCCGTAGCATCAATGATCTGATCAATCCGGGGGAGAGCAAAAGGATCCGCTGGACAAGCTTTATTCAAGTCTGTGTAATCCACACACATGCGCCAGGTGCCGTTTTTCTTAAGAACCAGCACCGGATTAGCAAGCCACTCGGGATGAAAAACCTCAATAATAAACCCAGCTGCCAGTAGCCTGGCTACTTCCTCACCAATCGCTTTACGTCTTTCTTCGTTAAACCGCCGTAAGAACTGCTTTACCGGTTTATACTTAGGATCCACATTAAGGGTGTGCTCAGCGAGTTGCCTCGGTACACCAGGCATGTCAGACGGCTTCCATGCAAAGATGTCCCGATTCTCACGGATGAACTCGATGAGCGCGCTTTCCTATTTTGGATCTAAGTTTGCACTGATGCTGAACTGCTTGGATGAATCGCCAGGCACGAAGTCAACAAGCTTAGTTTCGGCCGCTGATTTGAACTTCAAGGCCGGATCGTGGTCCGTAGTTGGCTTTTTTAATGAAGTCATGTCCTCTGGATCAACACTGTCTTTGTACTGCCTTAGCTCCTCCGTAGCACAAACCGATTCTGCATAAGTCGCATCTCCTTCCTCGCATTCCAAAGCGATTCGACGGCTCCCATGAACCGTTATAGTGCCCTTGTAACCCAGCATCTTAAGTTGCAGATACACGTAGCAGGGCCGTGCCATAAATTTTGCATAGGCTGGCCGTCCAAACAAAGCGTGATACGGACTTTGGATCTTAACCACTTCGAACGTCAACGTCTCTGATCTGGAATCGTGACTATCGCCAAAGACCACTTCAAGGGCTATCTTACCAACCGGATATGCAAACTTGCCAGGCACCACCCCGTGGAATACTGTATTGGTCGGTTTGAGATCCTTATCTACCAGTCCCATGCGACGGAAGGTCTCATAATACAAGATGTTAATGCTGCTCCCTCCGTCCATGAGCACCTTGGTGAGCTTATAACCTCCCACCTGAGGCGCCACCACCAATGCTAACTGACCCGGATTATAAACCCTGGGAGGGTGATCTTCTCGGCTCCATATGATAGGCTGTTCCGACCAGCGCAGATATTGAGGCGTGGCCGGTTCGATAGCACTGACTGCCCGCCTCTGAAGCTTTCTATCCCGTTTATCCAAGCTTGTAGTAAAGACATGATACTGTCCACCACTCAACTGTTTCGGGTTGCTCTGATAACCTGATTGCTGTTGTCCGTAACCACTTTGATTACTTTGATTATTTTGGCTGTCCTGTCCGCCCGGATTACCCTGGAACCCTGGACCGGAATTTCCGCCACCGTATCCTGATCCGGAACCTGAACCGCCGCCGGAGCTGTGATCATATTGGAAAGTGTTTGAGCTTTTGAATTCCTTCATGATATAACAATCCTTCCAAAGATGGGTTGCTGGTTCCTCTTTTGTTCCGTGCTTCGGACAGGGCTGGTTTAAGAAAAAGTTCAAACGCTCCGGATTAGGACCGGGATTTGCGCGGAAACTCGGCTGTTTCCCCTTACGCCGCTGACCTTTATTCTGTGCACTTGTGTTGGCCACAAAGTCCATGCTCCCGTCCGGTTTACGCTTACCTCCCCCTCCATTACCTGTCGGTCGATGTTGCTGGCCTTTGGTGTTGCTATTCTTCTTTCCCTTCCCTGCTTTGTCATCACCAGAGTCAGGATCCTTGGTACTGTCAGAATCCGCATACTTCACTAAAGCGGTCATGAGCGTTCCTATATCTGTACAATCACGCTTCATCCGGCCCAGCTTTAGCTTCAAAGGGCCAAACCGACAGTTGCTTTCCAACAGCACCACGGCGGTGTCTGCGTTGATGCGATCTGACGAGTGCAAAACTTCTGATACCCGCCGCACCCAATGGGTAGTTGATTCCCCTTCTTGCTGAACGCAGGCTGCTAGGTCAACTATCGACATTGGCTGTTTGCACGTGTCCTTGAAATTCTTGATAAACCGGGCGCGCAATTGGGCCCACGAACTAATTGAATTAGGCGGTAAGCTCTTTAGCCAAGTCCGGGCCGTTCCTTCTAACATCATAGTAAAATACTTGGCACACGCCGTGTCATCCACATCCAGCATCTCCATAGCCATTTCATAGCTCTCCACCCATGTCTCCGGAGGCTGATCTGCCGTGTAGTTTGGTACCTTGCGGGGGCCTTTGAAGTCTTTGGACAGGCGTACGTTGCGTAAAGCGGGAACAAGGCACGGTACTCCCAAAGAACTGGATACCACCCCCGGTTCAACCGTAGTCGCTGGGAAGATAGGTGTAAGCTGACGAGCCTGATGCTGCGCTGCTAATCCGGCCTCCCGCGCACGGGTGCGATCCACATTCTCCTGAGCATTGTCGACGCCCGTCGGGTTGTTGCCGCGGAGCGCTTCACGCCTGGCATTGCTTGACACAGCCGGCTCCTCCATGCGCCTACTATGGCTCCCGCTGGGGCGAGGGGTGGAGTGAATCCGATCACGGCTTTGTGAATATGCTTATTGTTGGGCCAACGCGGTCCTAAGGAGCTCCTTGACCCGGCGTGTCTCTACGTCTTGCGGTGAATCGCCTTCGATCGGAACGGCTTCCAGCCGAGCTGCCGCCGCGACGAGGTTATCCATCGGGTTGGAATAATGACCTGACGGTGTCGGCACAGCCTGTGGTGTACCAGTGTTGTGACGAGGCAGGTTTATTATCCGGTGCTGAACCGGGGCGCCAACTGTCGCCTCCGCACGGTTTACCCTCGGGGTGTTGAAGAGATTTCGGGCGTCGAGGGCTGCGGGCAATCGAGATCGGGATTTCCTCTTCAGGACTTCCTGAGACGCATTCTGGTCCATCATGAGCCTGTAAGCCTGTGCATCCAAAGCGGCGCGCTCCGCCGTCATCCTGATCTCTTCTGCTGCCAGCTCCGCTTTAGCTTGAGTGATCTGCTCTCTCACTTTGGCAATCTCAGCATTGTGAACCTCCTGATCCACCGGGTTGGCTTCCGCCATGAGCGCTGCCAGCGCGTCAAACAGGTCTGACAAAACTTGGGCTGGTGAATCCGCAGGGCCTCCTGCCCGCGCAGCTGTTGCCGCTGCCGATCCGGAGATCGCTGCTGCTGCAGTTGATGAACGTGGCGCCGCCTGTGTTCCAGCCATGAAGATCCCAACCCGATAGGGCAAATCAGAGGGGTCCGGAATACTGTTGCCATCGGAGCCGCCCCCAATCCGATCGTCCTGCAGCTGGTAAAGAGATTCGGTTTCCCCGGTCGATGTTTCATCGCCGGAGTAGATGGCGGTTTCGTCACCGGATTCGGATCCTTCCTCGTAGCTTCCTCCGTGGATGACTCCCACGAAGGCGCGCTTCCTGGTCGGTTTAGCCAGGGTCGATCTTGTGCACTGAGCTGTCTCGATGGGGTCGGTGCAGGCGCCTAGCTCGGGGCCTGGTTCACCGATCTTGCCGATGAAAACATGGATGCCGCCAAAGGGGACCCGGTACCCGTACTCGATCGAGCCGGCGTCGGGGACCCAGCCTGTGCTGTCGATGTAGAGTTTTCCGCGACGGCTCTTGGTCATCCGACCCACAGCGTAACCCTCGAGTCCTTCAAAGCGGCCCTCCAAAAACTTGAAACCATCTCGCGATAGCCCCACGGTGGGCGCCAACTGTCGTGGATTTGTCACGGCAGATGTCCTGGCAAAAGGACTTAGTCGTGGAGCCATCGCAACGGGTTAGTTTGAAGGGGTTAGAGCGGACGCAAGGACACGGAGTTTATACTAGTTCGGCCCCTTCAATGAAGGTAAAAGCCTACGTCTAGTTGTGATGGGATTGATGGGTTCCGAGGGCTAGGGAGCAATAAGCTTCGCCTAAACCTCGAGTTGTTGTTCTCTGTCCCCAAACCGCCGTCGGGTCGTCCCCTTATATACACGGGTGACGCCCGTCGGTCTGCAAAGTCCCGACCTCCGGCTTATAAACGTGCCCGGGTCGGTCTCTCTATTCCTAACTTACAATGCAAGTTTACCTCAGGCCGGTTTACGTCGTAAACCTCTAAACCGATTATAGGCCTTGGGCCCTTCTATTTCTCCTTGGGCTTTAACATCTCGGGTCCATTGATGGAGCTAACCCGGGCCCTGTAGGCCGGTTTACCTTAAATAGCAATATCCCCAACACCCCCCCTCTAGTCGATATAACGCACTTTCAGTCGCTTCATCCAACAATACCACCGAATCAAAATAAGACATTGGTGGTAAGCAGTATGACTATGATCGCCCACAACTCTTCGTGTTCTACTCGTGCATATCATCTGCGCATAGACCTGGCTCGGATGCCACTGTTGGGAAACGTAGCATGCAATTTTAAAAAAAATCCTACGCTCACGCAAGATCTATCTACGAGATGCATAGCAACGAGAGGGGGAGAGTGTGTCCACGTACCCTCGTAGACCGAAAGCGGAAGCGTTAGCTTAACGCGGTTGATGTAGTCGAACGTCTTCTCGATCAAAGCGACCAAGCACCGAACGTACGACACCTCCGAGTTCTGCACACGTTCAGCTCGATGACGTCCCTCAAACTCTTGATCCTGCAAAGTGTTGAGGGAGAGTTTTGTCAGCACGACGGCGTGGTGACGGTGATGGTGAAGTGATCTACGCAGGGCTTCGCCTAAGCACTACGACAATATGACCGGAGGAGTAAACTGTGGAGGTGGGCTCCGCACACGGCTTGTAACAATTGATGTGTGTTAGAGGCACCCCCACCCCCGTATATAAAGGAGGGAGAGGGGAGGAGGCTAGACCTAGGCACGCCCCAAGTGGGAGGAGTCCCACTTGGGCTCCTAGTAGGATTCCCCCCCGGCCCTTTCCTTTTACCGAAAGGGGAAAGGGGGAAGGAGAGGGAGGAGGAGAAGGAAATGGGGGTGCTGCCCCCTCCCCTTGTCCAATTCGGACTCCTCCCTTGGGGGGATGCACCACCCCTTCTAGGCTGGCTTGTCTCCCTCCTATGGCCCATATTTTCCCCCGGGGGGAACCCGTAACCCCCCCGGTACTCTGATATGTACCCGATACATTCCGAAACACTTTCGATGTCCGAATACTATCGTCCAATATATCAATCTTTACCTCTCGACCATTTTGAGACTCCTCGTCATGTCCATGATCTCATCCGGGACTCCGAACAACATTTGGTCACCAAATCACATAACTCACAATACAAATCGTTATCGAACGTTAAGCATGCGGACCCTACGGGTTCGAGAACTTTGTAGCCTTGACCGAGACACATCTCTGGTCAATAACCAACAGCGGAACCTGGATGCTCATATTGGTTCCTACATATTCTAAGAAGATCTTTATCGGTCAACCCGTAATGACAACATACGTAATTCCCTTTGTCATCGGTATGTTACTTGCCCGAGATTCGATCGTCGGTATCTTTATACCTAGTTCAATCTCATTACCGACAAGTCTCTTTACTCGTTCCGTAATGCATCATCCCGCAACTAACTCATTAGTCACATTTCTTGCAAGGCTTATTATGATGTGCATTACCGAGAGGGCCCAGAGATACCTCTCTGATACTCAGAGTGACAAATCCTAATCTCGATCTATGCTAACCTAACAAACACCTTCGGAGGTACCTGTAAAGCATCTTTATAATCACCCAGTTACGTTGTGACATTTGATAGCACACAAGGTTTTCCTCCGATATTCAGGAGTTGCATAATCTCATAGTCAAAGGAATATGTATAAGTCATGAAGAAAGCAATAGCTATAAAACTTAAGGATCATTATGCTAAGCTAACGGGCGGGTCTTGTCCATCACATCATTCTCCTAATGATGTGATCCTGTTCATCAAATGACAGCACGTGTCTATGGTTAGGAAACTTAATCATCTTTGATTAACGAGCTATTCTAGTAGGGGCTTACTAGGGACACTGTGTTTTGTTTATGTATCCACACATGTATCAAGTTTCCGGTTAATACAATTCTAGCATGAATAATAAACATTTATCATGATATAAGGAAATATAAATAACAACTTCATTATTGCCTATATGGCATATTTCCTTCAGGAGATAGTGCAGAATGTGTGGGAGAGAGAGAAGAACATAGAAGGAAAGGAGGTGGCGAGAGCTGCGAAGGGAGTTATGAAGGGGTTATTTGACTAGAGCAAGAACATTCTGGGTGAACTTGAGAAAAGAATTCACAGACTGAAAAAATAACTTGAAGTAGTAAGAAGGAAGAGCGTTGGGGAAGAGCAGGTTAGGCGTGAGCACTTGCTGCGTTCAAACTGAGCAGATGAGAGGAGAAGCTATAAACATACTGGAACCAACGTGCACACGTAAACTGGATGAAAGGGGGGTGGTCGGAACACACAATTTTTCCATGCGGCAACATCGGAGAGAAGAAGGAAAAATAGAATTAAGAAGCTTAGGAGAGAGGATGGCACTATAGTGGAGAGGGAGGAGGATATGAAAGAAGTTGTAACTAATTATTTTTTGAATCTCTTCACTTCGCATGCAGGAACTCGCCATAAAGAATTGCTAGCACGGGTTGAATCACGTGTTACATCCAATATGAATGCCCTCCTGCAGAAGGAGTACACATGGGAAGAAGTATATGAAGGATTGTTTAGCGTCGGTAACCTCAAAGCCCCTGATCCTGACGGTATGCCGGTGGTGTTTTACAAAAAGTGTTGGGACATTGTGGGAGATGACATTGTTGCTGAAGTCATTGATGTTCTTGACGGGGGACTGATGTCGGAGGGCTGGAACGAGACATGGGTTGTGTTGGTGCCTAAGGTGAAGAACCCAGATCGAATGAAATATCTAAGACCGATTAGCCTTTGTAATGTGGTGTACAAGCTGATCTCAAAGGTATTAGAAAATTGACTAAAACAAATCCTCCCTGATATCATCTCTCCCAATCAGAGTGCTTTTGCTCCGGGACGGTTAATCACTGACAATATTCTGCTAGACTATGAATGCACACATTTCATGTAGAATAAACGTGGAGGCAAGGAGGGATACACAACGATCAAACTTGATATGAGTAAAGCCTACGATCGTACCGAATGGAGATTTCAGGAAAAGATGATGCGGAAGCTGGGTTTTGTGGAGGAGTGGATTAACAGAATCATGTTGTGTGTAACCTCGGTATCATACAAAGTTAAGGTGAACAGAGATTATACGGATGTGATTGTGCCACAACTAGGGTTGAGACAAGGTGTTCCCCTATCTCCATACCTTTTCCTCATATGTGTAGAAGGGTTTTCATCTCTTTTGAATGTTGCTGAGGCGGATGGGACACTAAAGGGCCTGCAGATCTGCAATGATGGCTCGAGCTTCAACCACCTATTGTTTGCGGATGACTCACTAGTACTCATGAAAGCTTCGCGTGAGAGTGCTATGTCACTGCAAAATGTGCTACATTTGTATTAGGTTTGTTCGAGACAAATGGTGAACTATGATAAATCCCCCGTCATGTTCAACAAGAGTACAAGAAATGTGAGGAAACAGGAAGTGCTACATACTCTGAATATTAGAGCTGAAGCAAAGACAGAAAGGTACCTGGGGCTCCCTGTGTATGTCGGCCAATCCAGGAGGCAAGTTTTTGAGTACTTAAAAGAAAGAATATGGCAATGGATCCAGGGTGGCAAGAGAGGCTGTTGTCAAATATGGGGAAAGATGTGCTAATTAAAGCGTGTGCGCAAGCCATCCCTACTTTCGCAATGCCATGCTTTGATCTAACCAAGACCTTATGTGAGGAGATTGGCATGATGATCTATCATTTTTGGTGGGAAAAACAGGAGAAGAATAACACCATGGACTGGCTTAGTTGGGAACTATTGACAAGACTGAAGAAGGATGGAGGGATGGGGTTCAGAGACATATATGGGTTCAACATTGCTATGTTATCTCGGCAGGCATGGCGTATGTTGAATGCACCTGACTCCCTATGTGCAAAGGTCTTGAAGGCAAGATATTTCCCTCGAACGTCTATACTTGAGGCGAAAGCACTCCCAGGCATATCATATTGTCGGTGTACTAAAGTAGGGGTACCTTAGTACCCCGAACTTGTGCACGGGCAGCAGTAGCGTCCCGCGGCAAGGCTTGCCAGGGGAGCGACAAGAGTCTCCACGGCCCTTTCTGGGCCAGACGAAGGCCAAGTGATCGAGCCTAGAAGACCAGGCCCCGGCAAGAGGAGCTTGCCGGGCCGAGAAGACCAAGCCCCGGCAAGAGGAGCTTGCCGGGCCAAGCAGGCGAGGTCCGGCAAGAGGAGCTTGCCGGGCCAAGGCGACAAGACCCCGGCAAGAGGAGCTTGCCGGGACGAATGAGCCGAAGCACCAAGGCCCCGGCGGGAGGAGCTCGCCGGGACGGCCAAGCCAAGGCACCCCAAGAGAAGCCCGCCGCAGCGCACCGCGCGCCCCGGCAGGGCCTGACGAGCGGCAAGCTCTCAGGTGCGGCAAGATGACCACCGCGGCAAGCCACTTGCCGCGGCAAACCACCACCTCAGGCCTGCGCCCCAGCTCACCTGCCCACGCATCACTCTGGGGCTTCCCCGGAGGCACGTGGCGGGGCGCCGCGCAACCTGAGACGCGGGTGGCATGCGACGTTGGCAGAGTCGCCCCCGTGGCAAGCGGAGGCGCCCCTAACGGTCCGCCTCGGCACTGTTCAGGCGATCCAGACGGGCATTTAATGCCTTTGTCCCCCGCCGTCAGAGTTAGGTGCGATAGCACTGTGCGGCCACTGTTCGCACAGTTCCTTGCCATTTTTACCCTCACCTGCGCCGCTACCTGTGGGAAACCCCTTAGCATATAAAAGGAGGCCCATACAGAGAGAGAGGGAGGGGAAGGAGAGGAGAGAACACAAGAAAAGAGGACAGAGAGAGGGGGATCGAAAGGAGGACACCCAGTAGACCCTCGTCTACGTCCAGCTCCAACTCACTGTAGCTTCTTGCGCTCCAAAGCAAGAACTCGAATCAACCAGACAAGCAGCAGTAGGGTTTTACGCATCCGTGCGGCCCGAAGCTGGGTAAAATCGTTGTGTGTGTGTGTCGCCTCGATCTGCTCTTTGTGCAACCTCCGCCCCCGCCGAACCGAAAAGGGGCTCCGTCCCCATAGGTGCTCGTGGGGGCCCGATTTCCCCCGACACATATACATGGCGTAGTATCTTGAAGGGGTGTCACTTCGGAAACAGGGGCTGATTTACAGAGTTGGGATTGGAACTTTCATTAAAATCTAGACGGATCCATGGTTAAACAGGGATGGAGTGAGGACCCCAATAACCCCGAGAGATAGATATTTACTTACTAGAGTGTGTGAATTGGTGAATCCGGACACTCAGTCTTGGGATGAAGCCTTGGTGAATGACATTTTCAGTGAGGAGGAAGCTAAAATTATCCTAGCTACGCCGGTCAGAGATGAGTATGAGGATTTCTATGCATGGTACCATGACAGTAAGCACTAAAAAAAATACACTTCCGTGATGATACGTGTTTGTCACAGTAGGTCGCATTTTTTTTGTCATGCATGTACATCCATGACAAATTTATGACAGAATCAAGATAGTCATACCTGTGATATCGCAGAAGTGTTCCATGACATTACCAAAATTGTCATCACGGAAGTGTCCACTTCCATGACGATAAATCACGCGTCACAGAAGTGCTTTCGTCAAGGGTGACCGACACGTGGCATCCACCGTAACAGAATGCCGTTAAGCTATCGGGTCGGGTTTTGGATCCGGTAACCCGTTAACAGCCCCGACCAATGTCGGCTCATCGTTGGGACAGATGGCATCCACTCATTGGACGGAAGGCGCCTATGATATGTCGACACGTGGCCTGGCCCAACAGAGGCCCATTCCTGTGAAAAGGCTGGCCCGTTTGACTTGGTCAAAAGGTGGCGGGCCGGCCATGGAAAGCCTGTTAATGGCATGTTCGCATATAGCCCATTTACAACCCGCTAACCCAAGGCCCGTTACGCCCTATCTGAATTAGGCCCAGTAGCGTCATCTGGGCCATCCAATATGATTCCAGCCTGTTTTCACTTCTGGCCCATGTATGGCCCATGACGTCTTTCGGCCCATATGAGGCCCTATGTAACTCTTGGCCTATTAACGGCCAGTGGAGAAAATGGCCCGTAATCAACAGTGTATCACTTTACACCCATTAATGGCCCGTGGTGAAACTGGCCCGTAATGAACAGTGTATCACTTTATACCCATTAATGGCCCGTTATTCCGTTGGGCCGTTTCCAGCACATGTTATCTTTCGGCCTTCTCAGAGCCCATTTAATCTTGGGCTCATTTCCAGCATTCGTTTACTTACGACCAATTACTGTCATTTTCTGCTTGTGGGCCAAATTCAGCCTGTGGTTACAGTCGGGCCGTTTGTGGTCCGTTAATACGTTGGGCCATTTTCATAGCGTCATCAAATATGGCCTATTAACGATGGCCCGTTATGGTCGGCCCATGAACGGACGATTCCAACTCTAGCCCGTTTACGGCCATAATGCGGTCTGTTTGGCCCATGTTTGGCCGATCGATCATACGGCCCGTATAAGGCCCATTGATGATATGGCCCGCAGAAGGCCCATCGTTTCTACGGCTCGTAGAAGGCACATTGTTTCTACGGCCCGTAGAAGGCCCATTGTTTCTACGGCCCGTAGAAGGCCCACTGTTTCTACGGCCAGTAGGAGGCCCAGTGCCACTACAGTAAATATTAGCCCATGGTTATTGTGGCCTAGTTTTAAAAAAATGGTTTTTGCAGCTACTAGCTAACCGCGGAAAAAGAACTGCAATGACTACAAGCAAACAAATAAACAAGACAACAAGGAAATAAATAAGCAAGCAACTAACGCTAGGCTATCACGGCTAGTACACATATTACATCCACTGGGCATCAAAGTTTGCCACCAGTGCAAATATAGGGAACAAAGCAGCATATCATATACACTGGTTGTCAAAGTTGGCGACCAGCGCAAATAAACGCCGCAGCAAAACAAATCCAGAACTAAAACCACTTCAGAAGATCTCAAGAAACAATATCCTGTGTACCCATAATGCTGGCAAGATGCTTAGCAAGCTTATTAACTTTCTCTTGTTTGGCGCTTAAATCCTCCAGCGCTTGCTGTTGCACCAGAAAATATGCATCTAAATTCTGCAGGGACTTCCTCAGTCCTTCAGCTTCCTATCGCAGCACATCTGTTCGATGTCTTTCAACTTGAAGTTGAGACTCAAGAAGACGAACTGATTCAGGCAACGAGTTCGAAGAGCTTGTGCCAGCAGTAGTGGCCAGTAACTCGAACACTACATCAAGACAGGACTTTTGGGTTCCCTCACTGTCGTCAAGATAGTTTTTATCAGCTTTCTTGGAGACCAACATGGATGTCTCACTATCTTGAACCTTATCTGCATTACTTCCTTTACCATTGGATAACGCGGTACTGTTCTCCAATATTTTGTCCGCATTCTAAAAGAGAAACAAGCAGACACATCACATGTTTACCATGTTGTATATGAAACTCATTTTGGTAAATGAGTTCAGTAGTAAAGTGGAAAGGATAACAACATGAAACAAACATATATCTATGTACCATGGTCACTTTATGGTCTTATATCATTCTAGTTTTTGTTGCCAAATCAAGATAGAGACACAGTTCAAATAATATTTGTTCAAGACAAAGCAGAATAGACAGAATATAAGTGTGGGTAACTATAGAGCAATAACAACACTTGTAATGTGCATGACATGAGAACATAACTATTTATTCAATTGAAACTGAAATCAACATAGAGCAGGTTACAACAGCAAACCAGTTAAAGAAATAGGTTTAAAACATACCTGTTGCGCCATTGGAGTTTCAATTCCATCCTTCAAATTTAAAAATAGTTGGTATGAGTAAATACAGTAATGCAAGAGCAAAGGAGTATGAACCATAGCTACAGAACCTGACCTGAGAACAAATCTTCTTCTCCTTTAAGCGTTCAGTTGGGATTCGGAGTGGTAGTCCTCGTGCTTTGGGCACTGCACTTCCCTTACTAACTGCCCGTGTTTTGGGTGCTCTATGGTCGAGACGGTGCTGTGTCAACTGGAACTGGGTTACTATCTGCCGGGGTTGGGGTTAGAAGGGGTGTAGTTGGTTCTCTGTCCAACTGGGTAGGGGTACAATCTGCGGGAGTCTGGGTTATATGTGGTGGATCTGGTCCTTGGGAAAGTACAACCATGGTTCTATCTGCATCAACTGGTAGCAATATCTTTTCTGAAGGTCGTGTTGTTACTCCCTTAGATACTGCCATCACGCTCTCTAATTCAAATGGCTGATAAACAAGAAAAGTAATTGAAAGTATAGACATTGTATGATAGACAGGTGCAATGGATAGTGGGGAATAAAAGAGGGCATGAAATAATTCATATTTATGTTGTCTAACCAAACAGGATAGCATGACACAATTTCACATATATGATGGCTAACTAAACAGGATAGCATGACACAATTTCACAATTTGATGGCTAACTAAAAAAGATGGAAAGACATAGTTCAAAATATGAGACTATGTAAACAGGATGACATGACATAACTATATAATGTGTTTATTAAATAGGTTGGCATGCCATAATTCACATACATTCACGGATAAAATGCCATAATTCAAAATATGATGACTATAAACACTAAACAGGATGAGATGATATAACTATATGATGTCTTTATTAAATGGGTTGTCATGCCATAATTCAGATAGATGATGTGTATGTACTATGTAAACATGATGGCATGATATGATTCAAATATATGGTTTATATATTAAGCAAGTAAGCAGATGGCAATCCATATATGATGTAAAAACTAAGCAATGCAAGACAACATGCATGACATGGGTAATATATCCCTGCCAAGTTTGAGCATAGACCTCAGGGGGGAAATAGGACTGGTCATCAGTCTCTGAATCCTCCTCCGAGGAGCTCTCTGTAACCAGCAAGATGTCTGCTTCAGCAGGTAGCATTGTTTGCTCTGAATACCTTGTTTTCACTCCAAATACTTCCATCACCGCTTCAAATGGCTGATGCACAGGAAGAGTAGTTGAATATACAAACGTTGTCAACAAATGGAACACGTAATATAAAAAAAGATAGCATGATATAATTCACATACATGATGATTGGCTAAACAGCATGGCATTGCATAATTCACATATATAATGCCTTTGCAACAAGATAGCATTGTATAATTCACATATATAACGTCTTGCAACAAGATGGCAATGCATAATTCACATATATGGTAATTAGACACTGAACAGGTGGCATTCACACAAAGCATGTCTAAACTAATCAAATGACATAGCAATGCGAGACACCATACGCACGATATGAGCAACATAACCCTGCCAAGTTAGAGCATACACCTCGGGGGGGGGGGGGAATAGGACTGGTCATCTGTCTCTGAATCCTCCTCTGAGGAGCTATCCGCAACCAGCGAGATATGTGCTTCGTCAGATAGCATAGTTTGCTCTGAAGACCTTGTTTTCACTCCAGAATTTGCCATCACCGTGTCAAATGGCTGATGCACACGAAGAGCAATTGAATGTACTAACATTGTTGACAAATGTAATATGTAACGAAAAAAAAGGATGGCCTGATATAATTTACATCTAAGATGACTGGCTAAGCAGGATGGCATTGCAAAATTCACATATATGATGCGTGGCTAAACAAGATGGCGTTGCATAATTCACATAAACGATGAATAAACTAAACAGATGGCATTCGCACAAAGGATGTCTAAACTAAGCAGATGACATATTTGATGTATAAAGTAAGCAATGCAAGACACCATATGCATGATATAACCAACATCAGCATGCCAAGTTAGAGCGAAGACCTCAGGGGGTAAATAGGTGTTGTCTTCTCCTTCTGAACCCCCCTCAGAACAGATATCTTCCTCTCGATTACAATCCGAAATGCATGGAGGGGGGCTGCCTTTGCGCCTACCATGGAGCAACGTATGGATGAAATTTTATTGCCACGCAAGGCTCGTCTCTTTTGCTCTACATGTTCAGTTCCATTGTTTACAATAACTGTCATGCATAGGAATAAAACATAGTGAGATTATGTAAGGAGTGCATGCAGAAATCCAGAGTGATGGTAGCAACCTGTGGATAGACCCAAAACCAATAATAGCAGGCAGATAATGGCTTCAGTTAAAAAATACAGATAATGGCTTCTTTACTGTTTGTTTCCCACCCAACATGAAACTCATAGTAGACACCGGAGATTAACCAGATAGTAGATAGATACTATTGATAGCGGCCCCGATATGTACCCCACAACCATTTAAAAACTCAAGTTTGACCATTAGTTTGGAGCTGACTCAGAGTCTAATCGGTGAACAGGACGATAAAGTAGCATGTAATATTAAGCGATGCATAACGTAAGCAGACACGAAAGAGTGTGATCTCTCTTGCGGACCCGTGTAGTCCTCGAGGTCATCTGCTCGGTTGATGATGGTAATGCAGTTTTCATGGCTGCCAGCGGCGAGGAAGAAGATCTGAGGCGGCGAAAGACAGTCTGGAGGCCGGATCCCTGCTGTGCTGGACCCTTCTGTCGTTGGAGCAGCTGAGCTGGGGTGGACGACGGCGCAGCAGGAGCGGGACAAACCACGCAAGGTTTTCCTTGACAACTATCTGTAAGAGAAGTAATTCTGCACGGGCTCATTTGAATTGGAGGACTCCAACAATGCAGGGATAGAAAATAGACAGGAATAGGATAGGAATGCACATGCAAAACAGAGAATTTAAAAACACAGATTTCTGCCAATCTGGGTGTTTGATTCACAACAATTGGAAGATCACAGGATGCAAAGAAGCATGGTGAGATTAAGTCAAACCACAAGAAAATGTATGGTTATAATGCTATTATGCTACTATCTCTTAGTCTTGTGCTTTATGAATTGGAATTTGAAAAGAATGACAAGTGAAAATTAAAATTCCTATGTTTTTTCTTTCAAGGAGACACTAAAGGAACAAATCTGTGTGCTTAGTGGACAATATATATAACATGTAGAGTCAAAAAGAGATGCAACAAGTGTACAACCTCTTTGGTGAAGCCATGTCGATCTCAGCGTGATTGGGTTGGCCGGTGAGGATGCTCCGGCTGACTTTGCTGTTGGAGGAGGGGAAGAAGATCTTAGGCATCTGGAGATGGAGCCCGAGGTACTGCTCCACTGTGATGGAGGGTTTCGTCGTTGGAGCAGCTCCGGTGAGTTGTACGACGCCGAGGCTGAAGAAGGACAAGAGACACAATGAACAACGTTAACCTGAGTGGAATTCTAATAGCATCTCCAATACATGACGTAAAACACATAACCACAAAGTGCTAGATGTAAAATACATCAGCCGCTCATCTCTGAACTTAACTGTCGAAACTGAACTTAACTGTCAAAACTGAATTTTGCTGTCGAAACTGAACGCACTAGCAAGGTGAGGCTACACGTTGGCCGACTGACTTTTTCATCTCTGGTCAGCCGATTTTGCAGCCGTTGGATACGAAATCAAGGGCCTGCGGTTCATCTTCAACCTCCACCCCCCTGAGCCGCCAGCCACCACCGGCCAAACAGCAGCCCCCCGTCACCCGCGGCCAGCGGTGCGCCGCCCCGCCCACCCCGAAAACACTCCCCACCGCCGGTCTGCTGCCGCCCCGGCCATCCCTCTAGGTCCCCCCGTGCCGAGCTTTTTCTTCGGCGATCCCCACGCCACCGCCCCGCCAACGCCCCGCCACCGCCGGCGACCACCGCCCCCATCCTGAACCCTAAGATAAATAGTGGGGTACCTCGCCGGTGATCCCCCGTCCCCATTGCGGCTGGTTCTTCCTTCACCCCGGCGATACCCCCCACCCCCTGAAAATTGATTGACCCAAAAGTCGATTCAGTTGACTGAAGTGTAGCTAAATCAGAGCAGCATCGCAAGCAAGAGCAAGAGCGAGAGCAGCAGCGCGAGCAAGAGCAATAGCAAGAGCAGACCAGGCAGGGGACCAAGAGCAAGAGTAGAGCAGTAGCGCGAGCGAGAGCTAAAGCAGCAGCAGCTCGTACTGATGTGGGCTTCGCCGCCGAGGGAGCGACGCCGTGGAGGAAGTGGCCGGCGACGCCGCCGTGGATGGAGCCGAGCGCCGACAGCATCATGAGATCGAATCAAGAAGAAAATGCGGCGATTAGTGTGCAACCTGTTTGGTGACGCCGATTAGGCCGCAACTTCATCCGAGGAAACGGTGATGATGATGCTCTTCCGGTGGTGCAGGTGAAGACGACGGTGTGGGAATGGAGGTGGCGCGAAAGATGAGGGGAACGTCAGGGCAGCTCCTTGGAGGTGGAGGACGGGGTGGCTGAACCGGCGGGACGATGAGATCGACGACGGATCCTCATCCGGTATGGTGGATGAGGGACGTCGAGGTGTTGCTGTGGATGACGTCGTCGGAGAAGAGGCCCCGGCTGGGTGGCGGACGGAGCAGGGTGTGGGGTTTCATCATGGGTTTTCGCGGCCTCGGTGTACGAGTGGGTGGCGGATGGGATGGCAGTGGGGAACCATGGCTTAGAGACGCGCTTGTCCGAAATGTGGGGTAAGTTATGAAAGTACCCCCACCAATTTGAGGCGGTTCTTTCGGTTCAGGGGTACCACGGGCATTTCGCGTGTCGGGATTTCACAGGAGGTGGGAGTTTTCGCGCGCGTTGTAATTTCGGAGTAGCAAGGCGTGGGTTGAGATGGAGGGAGTTGTAGGAGCACAACGAGACAAATATATATCTTAAATATTTCGGGCTAACAAGGCGCGGGTTGAAATTTCCGGACAAGCCTAACGTGTACTGTACCAAATCAATGCGCACTACAAATATCATTCAAAACTTTGAATTCATGTTATGTTCAATTAAAATATTTCGCTACGTGTATAATGCATGCAACCTACTACTCAAATGAACGTTTTAGTGCATTCCAAATGTATATACTACCGCTTCAATATGAACTAAATTTGAATTCATTTCTCTATTTGAATAAGATCTACAGTAATGATTGTTGTGAAGTCAAAGCATTTGAATTTGTTTCTCTGTTTTAATAAGATCTACAATCATCATTATTGTCAAGTTAAACCATCGTTTGTGTATTATCTTCACAGCACACCACATGATTAGTCTCGAGTTACATATGAACTATGTGTACTATATGAACTCGAACTAGATTTTTTGAATCCACTTTATTTTGATTTCAAATCACATTACATTTCTAGCTTTAGCTAGATCTTCATAATCTAAACCATGTCTCATATGTATAATTTGTTTATCACATTATGTATGGTGCCCCGCCCCCTACGCCTACAAGTATTTAGATGGGACTTGCAAACACCACACATTACCACAAATTCAAATAAAATGTGAGAATGTTCGATATATAGTATTGTTTAGATTGTTCGATATTTAGTTGTAAGGTGCAAAAGCCACACATTATCACAAACTCAAATAAAATGTGAGATTGTTTGATGTATAGTATGGTTTAGATTGTTCGGCATTTAGCTGTGAGTTGCAAACGCCATGCATTATCACATTATGGTATAACATGTGCACAACACGTGTATCACCGCTATATTCATGCATGCAATGTTTAAAACACTATGATCTCCTATTCAAATATATGAATCCGCTTTCATATCAAATTATGATCTTTCTTAGTCTCTTACACCCACACAATCCTCTAACCTTTGTAGCTACCACTAACTTTCTCTCGTGCATGCACACGCCCTCCTCGCCCTCCCCCTCCCTCGGCATTCCATCCACCGGGCACATTCATTTTTTTCTTTAGGTCGTTCTCCTAGAGTCTGCACAACTCTTTTCCGACACACACCGATCGATAAACCTCTCTGGCGATGCCTGCCTACAACATACACACACCTTCAATATCCTCCTTTATGTGTCCTTGCCTCGTGTCTCTCATACGGTCAAACACACCTGTAAACTCTCGCCCCTCTTTGCATCTATCTCACAACCGCACACTCCTCCCCCTATCTAGCTAGTAGTTGGTCCTCTCGCACCACCTCCTAGCTCCATTCTCTCTGTCTATCCGTCTCGCTGGGCCTTATTTGCCTCTAACAAATGGACGTACACCGACCGATCTCTCGCTATACATATAGCTAGCTAGGTCCTTATAACTCGTTTTTACCCACACGTCAATCGATCTACCTCATTAGTTGTGTCTCTCCCTTCCTCCGACAAACAACAATTGATCTACCGATCTAGTTAGGTTTGCTTACCAAACACATGGTTCCCCTTCATCATCCATGGATGCGTCCCGACAGATCTATCACGCACAGGCACACACATAAACACATCCCCACTCTTATCGATAACATTGCAGTTCCACCTTCAGTTTGTCTAGTTGGCCTCTCCCACCATCTTCGAGAAGCAACTCCATCACCCATCCAACACTCTACCCCTCTCCCTCCCTCTCTCTCTCCTCTCTCTCTCTCTCTCTCTTTGTCACATCATATTTCCCGTCCTTCAGTTATGTATGGATGTCGACCGATCTCCCTCAAGACATAGCTGGGTCTCTCCTTCTCAACACATATGCGAGTCGTTCTACCTCTATAGTTAGGCCTCTGCCTACCCCTCCCCCCCTCCCCCCCCCACACACACACCGATACATCGAGCGCTCTAGTCATGTCTTCCTGCCACACACAAACTTGACATGTGCCCTCTAACGTTCCGGTAGGCCAGTTGCCCTATATCTTTGACTTGCACACACACACACAATTTCGATGGCTCTCCTCATCGATCTCGCACCCACCCACTTGATCCTCTCTTCGACTCTATCGATAGCTATGAGCCCTCCCTCTCTTCTCGTGGATTGCCCGACCCTCTATGTATGATATGGATAGGCCTCCATTTCACACACATTGCATGCAAAAATTTGTTTGAGATATCATCGACACATATTCCCATAAATAATTCACGAAATCAACCCCCACCCCACCCCCACCCCA
This sequence comes from Aegilops umbellulata, assembly GCA_032464435.1. Taxonomy (NCBI): domain Eukaryota; kingdom Viridiplantae; phylum Streptophyta; class Magnoliopsida; order Poales; family Poaceae; genus Aegilops; species Aegilops umbellulata. The sequence continues at coordinate 324,775,922 of CP136056.1, read as the reverse complement.
AAACAAAAAACACTCACGAACGCGGTGTGTATCTCTCACACACACCCATGTAGGTGGGGGACGTGCACGAAGAGAAGAGGTGCATGCACGGCGCACGTACTCCCGTCTCTTTCCCAACCACACCCGCGTGGGTACACGGTGGAGCTCATTTCTGTACGAAAAAGGCAGCCCACATTGTAATTTGGCACGTGTACTAGTTGTCCACTTGGTGGAGGGAGGATCGTCTACCATGGGTGAACAAACAAATTGCGACTTGACGTGTTATGTTAAAAAAAAGAGGCAAACCATGTGGGGCCTACCTTAGAGGCAAGGCTCTATACACTGGAGTACTTTTGATGTGTCCCGTCAACTCGCAGAATGAGGAGAAGCTTGCTTAGTACGTCGTCTCCCCCGCCCACGGGCATGGTGGCTCGCAGGATGAGGTGAAGCTTGCTCCGCCTTACGCCCGCTCCCTCGCCCATGCGCGCGATGGCTCGCAGGACAAGGAGAAAACTTTACTACTCCCTCTGTTTACTCCTCGTCCCTACTACCTTGGTTATAGAGATTATATCATATTGTTTGGAATATATATGTCCTTTAGTAGATTTCAATATGAACTACTAGTACATACTCCAAACACTGATGTATATAGATGTATTTTAGAGTGTAGATTCACTCATTTTGCTCTGTATGTAGCACTCTCCCTCGCCCCTCGATCCTTGCCCACGTGGTGGACGTGCAACAATTCATTCGGTCTCATATAGCCAGAACGATATATACTGCAGTACCATTATTGCTCGACTTCCCGAAGAGGCAAAGAGCCAATCGCAAGGTTAATAGTATTTTGGACATGCCGAGCGCAAGGTTATAGGAGAACGAGTAGTAGGTGCCACGTCATTTATAAATAAAGTTTTTTTTCTTCAGTGGCACGTATGCAATATGATAGGTTCATATGGAGAGAAAAGGAAACCGCTCCACTATATACATAGTCAGGACGGGCCAGCCTACACGGTTGCTTGCTGGGTTGCTCTCTTCACACTCTCTCGCACAAAACGATTGTGGCCACATCTCTAACATCCCGGCGGATCACGTCCGCTTGGGGAAGGGTGGATGCTTAGTGTAGATGCGGTGGCCGTCGCCGACGGCGAAAACCCACTGTCGGCACATCCCGATCAGGGGTCCCCGCCGTTCTCTCTTACAAAGCCGGTGAGGTTGCCTTCGTCCCTTGCTCACTGCCGCGACATGGGCAGTTGCTGCCTCCCGCCGCCCTCCTCAAGGTTGAGCTACGTCCCTCAGGTACAACTCCGTTTACAGTATGCTTGCACCTCTGCTCCAGCTGCCCACATCACTCCCTGTGGATATTTCTCTACTTCTTTGCCCCGCACATACCTCTACTGGCTTCTATGTACTGTATTTGTGATGATTTTATGCCTCATCAACTAGTCCCAGTAATCTTATTCTAATCACGCTTCTTCAATTTCTTTGCCACAGGGATGCTCATCTCGATTTTGGTGAAACTGCACAAAATGATCCGATGGTCAAAAGGTTGCAAACTTCATTTCTTAGGAAGCGCCACGTTGCCAGCAAATTAAAGCTTGGTTAGGGTTTACGGTTCAAGGGCTAGGGACTGCATGGATTGTTTTTTCTTTAGCTGTCTCTGTTCCAAAATAAGTGTCAACTTTAGTACTAGTACAACTTTGTACTAAAGTTTGCACAAAGTTGAGACACTTATTTTGGAACGGAGGGAGTACATATTTGCTATGATCTGTCAACCATTGAGATGCAATAGCATGCATGTTAGTCTCCTTTGTATTTGACGAAATGTTGCAACGGGCAACCTTGGACGCAAGATACATGTAACAGAAGCTGGAAGCTTCATAGCATTGTACAAATTTATCTCGCAGATAAATTACAGTACGTACTATACTAGTACTTCCTCCGTTCCTAAATATAAGTCTTTGTAGAGATTTCACCATGAACCACATGCGGATGTATATAGATGCATTTTAAGTGTAGATTCATTCATTTTGTTCCGTATGTAGTGGAATCTCTATTAAGACTTATCTACTAGTAATAGCTAGCCCCCACTACTAGGAATTCTCTATCCTATCCTTGAGCCAGATCATCAAAATTGATGTAGCCGTTAGATGAAGTAAATCAGTCCATAATAGCCGTCTGATCTAGACGTTGAGAGGCTCCACACTAAGCCACATGCAAGCATGCAGAAATACCATGGCACATGCATGTGAGTGGGTTTTAAATCACATCAACATGTCTGCATGCAAGCATGCACCGATAGCATGCATGTAAGTGAGCTTTTAAGTCCCATTAACATGTCAAAAAGAAAAATATAATCCCATTATGCAATAGGAGTTGGCTAATCTTTTTTCCTTATGTGGGATGATCTAAATGATGATGGGAGTTTATTTAGTTTGGCTACCACATTTGTCATGCGGTTATAGAGTTTTTTTTAGTTCTATGAAATAGATAATTTTGCGCAGAGAGATATACCATTGTTCCGCGGCAACGCGCGGGGACTCATCTAGTAATATTTAGGAACGGAGGGAGTACTATGTAAAGAGTTAGGTGTCGCACGGTGATAGTGTGAGGTGGGCCATGTAATCACCGAGCCTGTGTGTTTTCACTGCTCTTGCACGCCTCCGCTGTAAGAATGGAGAAAATTGTAATCTAGTAGTAGTACCTCCTTTCACCAAAAGCATGGGACATCCAGCAGTCCTACCACCTCAGTAATAAAGACCAATGAGTCGTCAAATCACATAGACCCAGCAGTAAGTTGGACGGAAGAAGCAGCCATCACTCTTGCGCCAGTGAGAGGTCGCGTCCGCTCCTGCCCGGGCATGAATGCGGCACCGATTCTTTGGAGCGGCGTTGACCGTTTCGGGCGGGAAGCGCGCGCGAGCGATGGAGGGGCTTTGGGTGGGCCAGGCTGGTCAGGAGCGGGCGTTGCAGCTGTCCGCATGTCCCTACCAGACACGCCCGGAAACGGGAGGATGCACCGACTCTCACGGCTAAAATCATACACTACACAACATCTCTTTGGAGGAGTAGGTCGATCTGTCGCTCTCTCTAACACACACATGCTGTTAAACACACACACACACACACACGCACCTTGGTCCCGTTGCACCTTCTAACGTGACTTATTACACCTAGACGGAGGGAGTAGTAAGTATACGAGATACAGTGGCACACTGACTTAAGTCGAATACAAGTGTCCAAAATTTGTGTGCATGTTATAATAAGGATTCACCTAAAATAGTACGTGAAATAACAGGGGAATCAATTGGACAGTGCTCCCGAGCAGTAGCGAGATGTGTGAGGTAAGATACACCGCTCACGCTTTTAATTTTTCTTATTAATTTGTTTGTTTCACCCTCTGACTGGTGGGACCCAACGTACTACGTGGAGAGAGGTAAGGTGACTAAGGCTGCATTATTTCTGCACCACTGTGGATAGTCTTACCACCAAAGCCACATGACACGATTATGATTGAAATCCCAATGACTCCCACACACACAAAAAAACACGGCATGCTTGTCACATGAATGCAGGAATATATAAAAGGTTATTTCCCTCCCGTTGAACATAACGGGAGGGTTGTGTAGCTGGTTAGCCTGTTCGCTCATCAAACTTGAGGTCTTGGGTTTGATAACTACACTTGAGCATAATTTGTCCCAGGAGGATTCTTTGACTAGTCAAAATGTTTTCTAGGGTTTGCACGCGTCACACACTCTCTCCAGTATATATATACATGATGGAGCCTCAGCGCTTGTAGTTGCTCTCTTCACACTCTCTCGCCTTCTCCCGCTGGATCCTCAGCGCTTGTAGTTGCTCTCTTCACACTCTCTCGCCCTCTCCAGATCTAAACAAGACTTCGTTGGCCTCTCTCTCCCCTCACTGCTGTTCAAAGAGCCGGCAGGATCCGCCCACCGGGAAGGGAAGGTGGCTTAACGCTGTCGCCGTCGGGAGGGACTACCGGCGCAGCTGTTCACTTTCCACCCAGCGGTGGCGTGGGAGGGCCTCCGACCCCTTCTTCTTCGTCGCCGTCCCGTCGCCCACCGAACCACGCCCCAAGAACCTTAAGGTATAATTTACTTACTCCACATGCATTGCTCTAGCTGCATGTATACCATGAATCTAGGACGTGGTTCAAAGAGGAAAGGAGTGGGGGAAGTAGTGGGAAAAGTTGTATATAGCATGAATCTAGGACGTGGTTCAAAGAAGAAATGAAGGGGGAAAGTTGTATAGCATGAATCTAGGACATGGTTCAAAGAGGAAAGGAATGGGGGAAAGTAGTGGGGAAAGTTGTATCGCATAAATCTAGGACGTGGTTCAAAGAGGAAAGGAAGGGGCGAAAGTACTAGTTCAAAAAGGAAAGGAAAGGACAAGGCTGTAGAGTTTGAGCAGGACTAGATTTGCTGCGCTCACATAGGGAAAGGTGTCTAAAGATAACAAAACTGGGACCAACACAAATATGCTCCTTGGTTGTTTGTTCTTTGTTGCAATAGATTGTGCATGACCACAGTACATCGATAGATGCACATGGTGCTGGTGCGTCCACTGTCCCGTGCAACTCATTAGTTGTTGTTAATCTAAGGCCATGTTTGGTTAAAAACTCCCTAGTCCCTACCTGCTTGGTTCCAGGGACTAAACATGGACTAGAGGTTATTAAATGACATGCTAAAAGACCATGTTACCCCTAGTAATGAACTAATAGAGACAAGGTGCGATGCGTGGCAGGGGCAACTATTGGAAAAAGTCCCAAAAAGGCTCCCTCGGGGTCTTCTTTCTTTAGTCCCAAATGCCCACTATTAGTCCCTAAAAGTCCCTCCTGTTTGGCTTAGATGGGACTGACACGGAGTTTTTTTAGTCCCTACACCAAAATGTCCCTGTAAACAAACACCCTCTAATAATGCCGCTGGAAAATTGATGCAATGCCACAGTTAAAAGCAAATTACATGTTTAATGAATTTTATTGTTAATATAATATCTATGTTAATATTAATCAATGCCACCGTTTGAGAAATGCTACGGTCTTGCTTTCTTTCGCATTTAGATAAGGTAGATGCTTCTTTTTGCTGGCTTCTGTGTCATCCACCGTTATTGACCACTAATTGTTTCCTTTGCACCTCTGTGTAAACAGGGTTATCTACTTCACCTCGTTGCCATTGTGACCTTTTGTTGCACTACACAAAACACTTTTGTTTTAAGAGTGTTTTGTGCAGTTCAACCAAAATATCACACCGACAACGTTGCTTGATTGCTTGATCTTAGTGGAACTGCACAAGAGGAGATCTTACTTCCTATCCGTTAAGGCGAATTTGGTTCAGATCTTCTTCTTGTGAGTTGTTTGAATTCCGCATCATGAGAGGTCAGTACTAGCCTTCTTTCACATGATTCTGCAGTGTGCTTTCATATGTTGTGCTACTTGTACGATAATGTTGCTTGATTTTAGTGAACTGCACAAATGGATACAAGACTTTCAATATGTATGTGCACCGTAATATCCCATTGAGGTAAGATAAGGATATTTCACAACTGCTGGCCTGTATTTTCCCACTTTCATCAAAAAATTAAGTTTAGTACTATACTTGTGCTCCCTAATTGACATGCCTAATCTTACATTGAAGGCGAAGCTTGTCTGTTATTGAACCAAGTGATGAAGGGGAAGAACAAGCGGAAGAAAAACAAAAATCAACTCCCAGTGCTGTAATGAAGCACTGGAACTGTGATGACACAAGTAATGATATAGTTTTGCATCTTAATTTATTGCTATGGCTGGAACGAGCAATTGTTTTGCCACTGATTTGATGCCACTCTTAATGTAATATGTAATTATCTCTACTTGTGCAAACAGGGATCTTCTTTGAAGATACCATATATTTTAGTGGAACTGCACAAGAAAGATGTTGGAAACATTAAACTAATCGAGGAGTATATAGTAAGCATGGCCACCACCGTAGATAGCAACAGATGGTTCCGGAGAAGTGCTTCATCTGTATGCTCTACACAATAAGCCTCCTGACAAAGGTTGGTACTCGCCCACTGATTTCATCCATATGATTGAGCTTTGTCATCTCTATTGGTGTTGTGCTACTGTTTAGATACTGTCATGAAAAAGTGGTATTGTCCTTGAGAAGTGCTTCATCTGTGTTGTTTTAAATATTTCCTTTCCTTTTTTTCAAGCAAACAGGGATGCTAGCATTTAGTAGTCCTCTTGTCTTTGCACAATAGGATCATCTTCCTCTTAAGAGGAATATGGAGTACATGAAGTGACTAGTTCCGATTATGCCAGGATCAAGAAGCCCTGTCAATCCTCTCATCATAAGGAGCAGTTGAAGGATGGTTACATTACTCCCCACAAGACCAAACTAACTTCAGCTCAGAAGGACTAACAAATCTCCATTTTTTTGCTGTGATGCGCGAGTACAATGTTGTTCTAGGGTTCTTTCTGGTGAGTTCCATTTTCCTAAAAGTGTGCTCTACATGGACCATGTATGTGCCTGTTGAATCTGTCAATTCATAGTACAATTTGCTTTATACTAATCACTTTTTTGTATTTGTGCAAACAGGGGTGCTCAGCTACATTGTAATGGAAACTGCACAAAATGTTCATGAATACATCGAATCATTCATTTCCACCACAAGAAAGGAGGTGTCGATAAGTTCAAGGCGTTGCAAGATATAAGGGCGAAATCATACAAGCTACGCGCGAATTTGGTTGATTTTGGTGGAACTGCACAAAAAGAACAGCTGGTTTATTTAGCATGAGGTGCCATGTCAATGTCTGAACTGATGGGAAACCCTGCCCATTCCACAATCGTAGGCATTTGATATTTTGGAATGGGACAACCTTGTCAAATTTTGCTCATTGATTTTAGCAAGACATAAGTTTGATATTTTCGAATGGGACGCCCTTTGCTGTCAGCAGCGTCGATCAATTTTTTCTTTATTCTTTAGTTGTGAAGTAAATATTGCCTCTGACATGTGAGTCGCTGAGATGCATAATCATCGATTGTTTTGAATGTTCTCTATGAATTGCCAGGCCTGTGTGTTTGATTGCAATGTACAGAAACGCTAAAAAGATGCTCAAACTCTTTGTACTCCTTCTGTTCCTTTTTACTTCGCACATTGTGAAAGTGCATACTTTTTGTATAAGATTGGTCAAAGTAGAGATACTTTGACTGCAGACAAAACTTGTATGCAGACTAGAAAGGACCGGAGGGAGTACATGTGAAACTGATGCAGACGAGGTGATCACACTGGGAATAATGCTAGTACATATTGTTTTGCATTTTCATCCAATGCCAGTGATACAGGAATTCGAACTAATCGAAATAAAGTCATTCATACACGGTCGGATTTCATATAAACATGCCGGATTTCATTACATTTCGTACATTCTTCAACTAAAAAGGGGTGCGCTGGAGGTATAATTAATTAACCGAAGCTACCCACCTGTGTCCCGCTGAGCCGAACAGAAGCTTCAGTGACTTAACTGCAGGTGCAGTTGCATAACTGACATGTGGCCTATTGGGCCCACGTGTCAGTCAGCCAACTGCACCAGCAGTTAAGTAGAAGTAGTGTTCTTCTCCAGCGCAGCTCTCTGACTCCATGTCACCGCCAAGAAGCTAACCGGTCGTCAATGGTCAACCTGCCTAGCTTGGCTTCAACCGGAGGGTAGTAGCGGTGGCCTTACTTGGACCCGAGCGGCGGCAACCTACCGTGTTCTACTCTTCCTCATTTTCTGTGTGGCGCGGCCTCGTTGGCAGCGGGGCGGGGCCTCGGCAGAGCCGACGATGTCCCCTGTCTCGTTGCCGGCGGGCGGCGCCTCAGCGGAGCGGTGGAAATCCTCCCCCGCGTTGCCGGCAGGGTGGGGCCTCGACTGAGCCGGCGATGTCCTCCGCCTTGTTGTTGGCGGGGCGGGGCCTCGGCGGAGCCGGCGGTGTCCTCTGCATCGTTGTTGGCGCCGCGGGGCCTCGACGGAGCCGGCGGTCTCCTCTGCCTCGTTGTTGGCGCCGCGGGGCCTCGGCGAAGCCGGCGGTGTCATCTGCCTTGTTGTTGGCACCGCGGGGCCTCGGCGGAGCAGGGCGTCATCGACGCCAGCGGAGCGGGGACTCGTCGGAGTCGGCATTGTCCTCTGCCTCGTCGTCGGTCTCGCCAAACAGCGCCTCGCCCGCTTCATCGCCCTCTTTGCTAGCCTCTTTGTAGGAGGCCGCAGCCTCCGCCACCCGCATGCGGTACCGCCAGCGCTCGAGGCGGCCCTTGCGGGCGGAGCGGTACGAGTCGAGCAGCGCCTCCTGCTCCACCCGCTCCACGGCGATCTGCTCCTCCACCTGCAGGTGCTCCTAGAGGAGATGGTGGTTGTAGGCGGCGTCGGCCTGCGCCTCCCGGAACTGCTCGTGACGCATCTGCCTCACACTGTCTATATATTGGGCACGGGTCTCGCCGATGGTCATGGTGCAATGCACCGGCGAGGATGGCACAGAGGAGGGGGTTGGCGCCGGATCGTCGACTACCATGTTCTCCATTGGGACGTCGTTGTCCTCCGGCTGCCTGCCGGCCAGCCGGTCGGCAGCAATGGCTGCCATCTCCTTGTGGTCCGTCGTCCGCCCGCCCCGAAGAGCACTGGAGCGCGAGGAAGCCATGGTGGGCAGTAGTGGTGTGGACAGGAGAAAGGGAACAAATGCGGATGACTACGGCTATGGCCGGCGCAGCAGTTTATATAGCAATGGTGGGTGGGCGGAGGGACGGACGTGTGGCGCCGGAGTAGCCGCCTCGGCAACCGCGTATCATTAATGTGGGCAGCAGATGGACGGACGGACGACACTTGTGTCGTTTGAAGGCGGAGCAATCGCCTTCACCGGGAAGCGGGGCGGCGGCGCTGACTGTTTCGGGCAAAAAGAGCGCGCGGGCGAGGAGATGACTTTACTTGGAGAGGATGACAATGGGGACCCACCAGGTCCATAGCCTCACGTACGCAAGTGCCTCCTTATTATATATATATATATATATATATATATATATATATATATATATATATATATATATATATATATATACCTATAATTTATTTTGCTTCCTCCTGGTTTCTTGACATCACGGTCCCACACCATTGACAACCTATGTAGTAGTCAATAAATGAGAGAATTGCACAAGAAGTGGCCGACAACTGGGACCAAGCAGCTCGAGCAGTATTTGTGTTTTTGAGGTGTGAGTACTGCAGAATTTTTTGATGTTTAGCCCAGATATTAATTTTTCACCTCTGAACAACAACGAAAACATCGCTGCAGGTATTAACTGGGCGGGTTGTGGCCCGTCTAGCCTAGGCCAGATATCCAGCCCAGATATTATTTTTTTGGGTTAATTAGATAAATGCCACTCCAATTATGGTGATTCATAAAATGCCACTGCAATTTCCAGACTTTGAAAAATGCCACTGCAATTTTTGCAAACTTTGAAAAACCCCACTGCAGACTTTAAAAAATGCCACTAGAAATGGTATGAAATGGCATTCTTCAAAGTTTGGAAATTGCAGTGGCATTTCTCAGAATCGCCAAATTTGGAGTGGCATTTGTCAAATTAACCCATTTTTTCAAGCTGAAAATGGCTAGCCCAGCTATACTTTTTTTAGGAATACCCTGGCAAGGTCAAGTTGTTATTCTCCGCCCCGCTGGGCTGCAAATCTTTTCTAGGAGGGATGCATTAGGCTTAACAAGAAAATGGGCTTTAAGAAATAATAAATGGGATGTAATTAAAAAAAATTGGGCAGTAACTATAAGAAAATGCACCAAACATGTGATTACTTTAGAAAATATTATTTTTGGATATTGAAAATTTTAATTTCATTAATTGTTGCAACCGCAATGTTTCGTTGGATTTCTACGTAATATAAATTTATATTGAAATTGTATTTAATCTGACTAGAAATTTCGGGATAAAAATATTTCGGATCCCATCAAAATGTGGGAAATTTTATTGAATTCTGTTTTGAATGCTTGGTTGAAATGGGATGTACTTTTAACAAATTGTAAATGGGTTGTAGTAAATTCCATTAGAATTCAAAAATGGGCTACACATTCTTACAAATCTCAAATGGGCTATAAGTTCTCTGCCACACACTTCTGGCCTTACTAAGTTGACGTGTCCCTTAAAAAAATAGAGTTGACGCGTATGAAAGGCTTTGTCAACTTATAGTCAACACACGGTTCTAGCAGCAGTGGCCGTTGGATGTCCATCCAACGGATGCCGTGCTTCTTCTTCAATCTCGGATATTCTAGCTTCACCCGCCCAAAAAATGATTCCTCCCCCTGACATCTGGGTTGCACTGTTTCGAAAGCTGACCTGTGGGCTTACTAAGTTGACGTACCAAGGGCTTTGTCAACTTAGTCAATATAAACGATTCTAGCTGCAGTGACCGTACGATGTCCATCCCACGGCCGTCGTGCTTCTTCAACGCCTGGTCTTCTTGCTCCAGCCGCCCAAAGCAGCGCCGATCGTGCCGCCTGCTCCTGCCTCCCGTGGCCGGTTGTGCTGCCGCAGAGGCCACACCGCCCCCTACTACTCCCATCGCTGGCCAGGCCATCCCTCCACTCACCCACACCCCCTGTTATTCTGCGGCGACGGCAGCACAGCCGAACCAGTGAACCCTCGTACTCCTCTCCGCGTGTGCATCCACTGCCGCGTCTTCCCCAGCTCCGCGTCGTCCCCTTCCTAGGCCTCGCCGTCGTCCACCGCCCTGGTGCTCTCGGCGCGGCGTGGTCAACGTGGTCAAGGAACGACTTCCATCGGACGTGGACTGTACGTGGAGAGGCTGACAGCTGGGTCCACGGCAGCCGCAAGGAAGTGCCTCCTTATTACGCGCAAAATAATTATTCCTCCACCTGATAGCGGGGACCCACCGGACGGGCCACCGTATTTCATGAAAAAAATGATTCGCCCCCTGACTGCTGGGACCCACGAGCTACATCTTCGCACGCAAGGAAGTGCGTCCGGGGAAAAAAATGATTCGCACCCCTGACTGTTGGGACCCACCAGCTACATCTTCGCACGCAAGGAAGTGCGTCCGAAAAAAAATGATTCGCCCCCCGACTGCTGGGACCCACCAGCTACACCTTCGCACGCAAGGAAGTGCGTCCGGGCAAAAAAACGATTCGCTCCCCTGACTGTTGGGACCCAGCAGCTACACCTTTGCACGCAAGGAACTGCGTCCGGGCAAAAAAAACGATTCGCCCCCCTGACTGTTGGGACCCACCAGCTACATCTTCGCAGGCGAGGCAGTGCGTGACAGTCGGGACCCACCTGGTCGAAGCGTACGTAACGTTGTCATTCTGGTCGCGAACGTGTACGTACATATATACTGGTCGATGTAGAGGCGCGCACGTGTCGTAGTAGAGGCGCGTACGTGTCGTAGTAGAGGCGCGCACGTAGCATGTACACGTACGTACAGCGGCCAGGGTTCAAGAAAGAAAATACGACCACGTACGTGCATACGGGCAGGGTCTCGAACGCCTACTCGCGCATACATACGGCCAGGGCTCGTGTACATGGCTGGGTCGGAACGGAGAAACAGCGTCGTCATCGTGTTCATGGGGAGGCAAGGGAATGCGTCGTGTTCATGGGGAGGCAACGAAATGCGTCGTGTTCAGGGGGAGGCAACGGAATGCGTTGTGTTCATCGGGAGGCAGCGGAACGCGTGGGAGCCATGGTCGTATTCATCGGGAGGGCTTGGACGGAACAGGCGATGGAAACGAGGCCTGGCATACCGCAAAACGGAGGAAACAGACCTCCTACATTCGGAACGGGGTCCTGTTGATCGGGAGGGGTGTGGCGTACTGCAAAACGGAGGAAACGGACCTCCTACGGTCAAAACGGGGGTCCTGTTGATCGGGAGGGGTGTGGCGTACCGCAAAACGGAGGAAACGGGCCTCCAACGGTCGAAACGGGGCTCCTGTTGATCGGGAGGGGTGTGGCGTACCGCAAAACAGACGAAACGGAATTGTGTTGGAGTGCTACGGTCGAAATGGGGGTCCTGTTCATCGAGAGGGGTGTGGCGTACCGCAAAACGGAACTCCACGGGATACTGTTCATCTCCACCGTCGACCTCCTCCAGCCTCCACGGGCTCCTGTTCATCCAGCCTCCACCGCACGCTACTCCACCGGCTACTGTTCAACCATCCCTCCACCGTCTACTGTTCATCCAGCCCTCCACACCACGGGGTCCTGTTCAACCACCCCTCCACCATCTACTGTTCATCCAGCCCTCCACACCACGGGGTCCTGTTCAACCACCCCTCCACCGTCTACTGTTCATCCAGCCCTCCACCACACCACGGGGTCATGTTCACCCAGAGGCAACGTCACCACTCACTGTTCATCCACCCCCCCCCCCCCCACGCGCAATGCTCACTGTTCATCCCAGAGGCAGCATCGATCGGCTTCAGTTAGCAGCAGTAGCGAAGGAATCGCTCAATCGGGTTCAGTTAACAGCCATCGATCGATCGCTCGGGTTCAGTAACGTGTAGCCTGCAGTGCAATCGCTCGGGTTCAGTTAGAGCCCAACACCTTGCTCAGGTTCAGTTAGAGCTAATGCCTCGCACACACGCGCGTTCATGTACGAGAGAAACGCGCATCTCTCGGCCCCCGACCTCCCACCGTAACCGGGAACTCCCCCAAATTTTCCTCCCCCTCGCTTCTACCACGGTTTTTCCCATCATGGACGGCCCAAAGAATGTCATGCAGCTGCGTCTCCGGCCCGCCCAAGACGAAAAGCCCATTTTCTGTCATGATTTTTTGTCATAGAAGTAGGAGCCCACCACATCTATGATGATACCGGGCTTTGTCACAATTATCGTCATAGAAGTGTCATATGTATGACAGAAAAAAAATCCGTTCGGCCCAAAATGTCATGGATGTGTCTTTTTTTGTAGTGAAGGGGATTTTCTCTGTAAAATCTGCATATAAAACCTACATAAAGGGAAGGGATGCAGCGATGCCGGGGGCCTCAACTATCTCTCCACCGTGCTAGTAGTGGTCTGATATCTGAAAGCTGACACGTCAACCAAAAACTCATCAGTTCTTATGGCGTTTTGCGCACAATAGCCTACCATTGAAACTGAACATGAAGCGTCGGGGCATTGACTATGATACGACGTGTGTCTGCGGCAAGCGTTTTGATGAGGATGGTGCTCACCTTTTTCTGAAGTGTAAACAAGTGAAACAAGTGTGGCGGATGATGCAATTGGACTACCTTCGTGAGCAAATGTGTGCCTGTACTGACGCTCGTGCATTGATGCATGTTTTGCTTCAGTTGCCTGAAGACAAACAGATTCTTGTTGTCTGTCTGTTGTCGAGATGGTGGACACGAAGGAACAAAATAAATGCAGGTGAAAAGTCGGTCCTGTGGAAAGCATAACTGCAGATATTAATCATTGGGCCATGGACTTCCTTGCCCTTTGTCGACATCCTCGTACTGCATCTACTCAGTTGCAAGCCCAGGAGTGGAGAAGGCCTGAGGGCGACCGTCTAAAGATTAACTGCGACGGTGCTTTTTCAGTAACACAGGGTACTGCTAGCTGGGGTTTTGTTATCAGGGACCACGATGGTCACATTCGAGGATCCGGAGCTGGCTTTCTGCATCATGTGGCCTCCCCAGTGCGAACAGAAGCGGAAGCATGTGCTATGGCACTTGAAGCAGCGTCAACCTGGGGCATGACAACTGTTGAGGTGGAGCTAGACTGTCAAGTGCTCATGAATGCACTGCGAAGCAATACTGTTGATCTGGCTCCGGCGGAATCTTGTTTCAGGAAATACGTACATTTGCCCGGCTGAATTTCAATAGTGTTTCTTTCTCTTTTGCCCCAAGGGCATGTAATAATCTTGCTCATGTTTTAGCTGCGTTTGGTGCTAGTTGCCAAGTAGTTCAGGAGCTTTGGGCTGAGGACCTTCCAAATTATGTAAGCGTCTGGTTAGCCAGCACTTTAGCTGGACTAGTGTGATCTATGGAATCTTAGTGTTCCATTTCAAAAAAAAAGGTTGTGTTGTAGAATTTTGTTTTTCGTCTTCACCTTTTTACAATATATATGATGTTGCTGAATGACTTTTGCAACATGGATGCTGTTGCAGGATTTTTTTGCAATGAGAGACGATGTTGCAGAACTTCTTTGCAGTGATAGATGATGTTGTTGAGGACTTTTGCAACATGGATTATGTTGCATAATTTATTTATTTGCAATGAGAGATGATGTCGCGACAACACTACCTTAATTGTCGTTGCCATTTGCGACACCGTCGTTTCAATTGCAACAGGGAGGTACTTAGTGATGGCTGGAGACAACATGGAGGAGGTTGGCGCTTGATGGAGAAGATGCGCGGTGGAAGAAGTGGTTGCTGGCCGGCGAGTGACGGCGATGCCACCCTCTCTACACAAGCTCATGCAAAGTGGGCGCCATGGTCGTGACCTGCAGAGGGGCAAAGGGGGCTGCGAGGTTATAGGGAGAAGGAGGGAAAAAAGAGGCGGGGCACAAGATCTCACCGGTGAGGCAGCGGTGCAAAACGACGGTGCGAAGCATGGGGCGATGCCTGGGATCTAGGCTCTAGAAACGAATGAGTAGCTGCTCAGGGTGTGCAACTGACCGCTTGTTGCGGTCAAAGGATTGCAACAAGGAGTGAGTTGCAAAACTCTATCCATTGTCACATGTAAGGATGGCAATTTTACCCATGGACATGGATACCCGACCCGAATGGATAGGGTTTGGGTATGCTTTTGTGCCCATGGGCGGCGCCCAAACCCGATCCGATTGCTCGTGGGTAGGGCATGGATATAATCTTGTACCCGTGGGTATACCCAAATCCGACCTGGTAGTATGACTTAATAGGCAAAAATATGCTATCCCTACGGCATAGTCACATGTCCCACATCGATTTCACACTTTGTTATCTAAACGTGCAAAAGAGATTGCACAATCCCCACTGTAACTTTTATTAGTTTACATTCAATCCCAACTATAACATACTCTAGCACCCTTCCCTTATTTGTATATCCTCGTTAAATGACTCGTCATTCTCGCTTTTTAGAAAAAATACTAAATGATGTTAGGTTGTTAGTGGACGTTAATTTACCATACGAAACTGCTCTGCATAAGACAGTCTATGGACGAAATCTGAATGATGCATGTATTCAATGGTGCTGATTTTCGAAATGATCCAATCTAATGGATGAGTTGATCCATCATTCACAAATCGTGTGTAGAGTTGTCGTCCATGTAGCACTGCTCTTTACCATAAGTTAATGTGTACCATAAGTGAAAGCTAGGTTGCTGATACATCCATTTTGCATCATGTTTTCCTACTGTTATTTATGATGTTTTTATCCATAATAATGCTTTTTGAAGTAATTCTAACACTAGTACAACGAGGTGCTATACAAACGGTTTTTAACCCCTTTCCGTGATGGCACTTGGAACCGTCGCCAAGTGAGTGTGGGCAATAGGGGGGTCCTTCCCACACGACCCAGAAATCATCGGGGATAGGCCCTCCTGGGACACAGGCTGGGGCAAAATGAGCTCGTGTGCGATCGGGCGAGGCATCGAAACCCAATCATTTATGTTCGTATGTACATCCCACATGGCGAATCCAAGGAAAACATTTCCGTTCGTATGTATATCACACACAGTCAATCCAAGGAATACATTTTCGTTCTTATGTACATCCCACATAGTCAATCCACAGAAAACGTTTCCGTTCATATGTATATCCCACACAGTTTTATGTATAGGCTCGTGTGTGAAAGGTGTAATTATCACACACGCTCTGCCTTGGTTAACTGTTTGCTTTTATCAACTACAACACGCACGATTCGATGAAGAAAACTGTGTGGCATTGGGCTATCCATCACAAGCGCTTTTACTTCCAGAACCGTTTGCAAAGTTTGATGACCGTCTGTTATCTTATTACATCGCACATGATGTTTTCTTTCTAACCGTGTGCATATTATTTTATTAGCTCATGTATATTTGAATTTTTGCCTGTAATTTATTATTCGAATTGGAAATTTTTAAATATGAAACGTGCAATTCAAATTCTCAGCACAATGGTTCAACAACAAATCCATAAATAAAATTGCCAGTACAATATGTTCAGTAATTACAGGATTAGACAACAATTAACTATGATGAACCACAATATTTAAATGCGGTAAAGGTGAAGAGACAAGTGTAAATCATTTTGACTGCCAATGGCGTTGAATAAGCGGAATGCCCATAATGTGCCTTCCTACATGCCATAGGCACAGATCACTTTTGTCCAACCCCTTGTGACGATCGCGCGCCCATCCTTCACCGCCTTCAGGAAGACTTCTAGAGCACTATCATGGTAGCATGAATTATATACTTTAACTTTAGTTGCCTCCACTCCGGCATGTAGTTTCCAAGGTAATCATCATTAAATAGCTTCGGAAACCATTGAAAAGATAAAAATATCATATACTGAGGTCTAATAGAGTAACTTGTTGTGGGCAGGGGAAAAGGCAACACTTTATTTACCATCCTAAAGTTCACTGTTGTCTTGGACAAAGTGTAAATAAAGAACTTAATTCCAATCATCTGTTTCTTTCGCCTAACAATCTTTCTTAGTTTCCTCACTTGACGCTTGTTCATGAATATCTCATTGCCCCATACGCAAAAGGGATCGAAGCGTGGATCAGTACCGCTCATATATGTACCTACAAGCAACCAGTAAATGTTAGAAGCTAAACTGAGATTGCACAAATGATGTAAAATACAACTACCTATCTTCCTAAGTAGAAGGTTTTTTTTTTACATTTCCATATGAACTAGATACAGATGTATATAGAATAATAGATATAGTTTAGATTAGAATCTAGATTCACTCATTTTGCTCCTTATGTAGTCTATATTGGAATCTCTAAAAATACTTATATTTAGGAATAGATGGTGTATAAGACATGGGATGCAGCTAACCTCGACGACAAATAATAGCATTGCCCATTGTAGCCCTGTGTAAGTACATGGAAAGCCGATGTTAACTACAACAGGGTTAACTGAAAGTGCAACTATCCCTGGGTGGTTTTGGTAATTCCTAACAACATATAGCTCATTGAGCTAACATTATTCCAAGATGAATATTTCCGGAAAAGCTCAATGGATGGCATGGCATGGATGAGGAAAGTGGATCCCTCAAAATTATAAGGACAAAAGATTGGCTCAAACTTCAAGGACAAGACTCTACATTTTATGTTTTAGTGATCCAAGAACACATTGAGTCCATAGGAAAAGCCAATACTATTAAGGAGGGATGAGGTGTTGCTTAATGAGCCTCTTTCTTCATGTGCTTAGTGATATGCTCCAAAATCCTCAACTACCTTTCCATATCCACATATGATTTAAACCAAAAGTCAAAGTCGGCCCCACCGATTCTTTCTATCCGGAGCCACCGAGTTTCATTTGTCATAGCCACTGCCACAAACCCTAGCAAATCGGTTTCACCGGGATGGGATTGCAATTTCTTTGCTTCCCTTCGTAACGTTTCGGTCTAACCGAAGTGAGCGATCGGTCCCACCGAGATTGCAATGTAAACTCACTGTTTCCTTTTCGTAACATTTCGGTCTCACCGAAAAGAGCGGATCGGTCCCACCGAGTTTACCTGAACAGCCCTTGGTTAGCTTATTACCAAAATCGGTCCCATCGAGTTTGTGTAATCGGTCACACCAAGATTACGTTATGCTCTAAACCTAACCATATCGGTCCTACCGAGTTGCATCTCAGTCCCACCGAGAATCCTAACGGTCACTAGGTTTGCTAAATCGGTTCGATCGAGTTTAACAATTCGGTCCCACCGAGTTTGGCAAATTGTGTGTAACGGTTAGATTTTGTGTGGAGGCTATATATACCCCTCCACCCACTCTTCATTCGTGGAGAGAGCCATCAGAACAGATCTTCACTTCCAATACACATTTTCTGAGAGAGAACCACCTACCCTTGTGTTGAGCTCAAGATATTCCATTCCTACCATATGAATCTTGATCTCTAGCCTTCCCCAAGTTGCTTTCCACTCAAATCTTCTTTCCACCAAATCCAAATCCTGTGGGAGAGAGTTGAGTGTTGGGGAGACTATCATTTGAAGCACAAGAGCAAGTAGTTCATCATCAACACACCATTTGTTACTTCTTGGAGAGTGGTGTCTCCTAGATTGGCTAGGTGTCACTTGGGAGCCTCCGACAAGATTGTGGAGTTGAACCAAGGAGTTTGTAAGGGCAAGGAGATCGCCTGCTTCGTGAAGATCTACCGCTAGTGAGGCAAGTCCTTCGTGGGTGACGGCCGTGATGGAATAGACAAGGTTTCTTCTTCGTGGACCCTTCGTGGGTGGAGCCCTCCATGGACTCGCGCAACCGTTACCCTCCAGGGTTGAAGTCTCCATCAACGTGGATGTACGATAGCACCACCTATCAGAACCACGCCAAAAACATCCGTGTCTCTAATTGTGTTTGAATCCTCCAAACCCTTCCCTTTACATTCTTGCAAGTTGCATGCTTTAGTTTCCCCTGCTCATATACTCTTTGCATGCTTGCTTGCATTGTGCTTGACTTGTGCTAAGATAGCTAAAATCTGCCAAGAACTAAAATTGGGAAAAGGATAGATTTTTATTTGGTCAAGTAGTCTAATCACCCCCCCTCTAGACATACTTCCGATCCTACATTAACATCCATCAAAAATAGCAAATGGTAATAAAATGGCAGCATCTGTAGTGATATCTTCATTGCGAAAGAGTAGCATGGTAGCAAAGGGATGGATTAAAAAATGGATACAACTGTTAATTGCAACAGGCTTAACAACATCCTAATTCATGTTTTGTAAGTTTGTAGCCATTGAAATACAACTCTTTAAAAATGGATACAACTGTTAATTGCAACATGCTTAATGGCCATTGAAACTGATACTGATAAAAATGCAATTGGCAGAGTTAAACTCACAAGGCAGGTGCTACCACAGCAGATAATGGCCCAGTTGACTATAAAAAGGTAGGGAAAATAGCTAAAACGTGTTAGGCATGTTTACTGCAACATGCTTAATACATCGACCGTACAAAACATAGCTATTAATTGAAACTGGTATTGGTAAGATTGAACTGGTGAGTACATACTTGGTAAGTCTTGAGAGGTAGTTGCTGGGGCACTTCATCTTGGCCAGAGCCAGCCCAAAGTCAGCGGAGGCGAAGGCGAGCTGTTCCTCCGGGTCGAACTGTGGATCAGCGCCACTGACATGTGTACCTACAGGTAACTAGTAAATGGTAGAAGTTAAACTGCAATTGCACAAATGATGTGAAATACTGTAAGACATGGGATGCAGCTAACCTCGACGGCAAACAACAACATCAGTCGTTATGACCCTACTTAATTACATGGACAGGCATGTTAAGTACAACAGGGTTAGCATCCACCAAACATAGCAAATGGGCAGCATCTCTAGTATATCATCATTACGGAGAGTAGCATGGCAGCAAATGGACAGATTAAAAATGGATACCACTGTTAATTGCAACAGGCTTAACAGCATCCTAAGTCATGTTTTGTAAGTTGCCATTGAAATACAACTGTTTAAAAATGGATTCAACTGTTAATTGCGGTAGGCTTAATAGACATTGAAACCGGTACTGATAAAAATGCAATTGGCATAGTTAAACATCACAAGGCAGGTGCTGCCAGAGCAGAGAATGGCCCAGATGTCTGTAAAAAGGTAGGCAAAGTAGCTAAAACGTGTTAGGCATGTTTACTTCAACATGCTTAATACATCGACCGTACAGAACATAGCCATTAATTGCAACTAATATTGGTAAGATTGAACTGGTGAGTACATACTTGGTAAGTCCTGAGAGGTAGTTGCTGGGGCACTTCATCTTGGCCAGAGCTCGCCCAAAGTCAGCGACGGCGGAGGCGAGCTGTTCCTACGGGTTGAAGCGTGGATCAGTGCCACTGACATGTGTACCTACAGGCAACCAGTAAATGGTAGAAGTTAAACTGCAATTGCGCAAATGATGTGAAATACTGTAAGACATGGGATGCAGCTAACCTCGACGGCAAACAACAGCATCGGCCGTTATGACCCTGCGTAAGTACATGGACATGCATGTTAAGTACAACATGGTTAGCATCCACTAAACATAGCAAATTGCCAGCATCATGTATTGTAAGTTTGTTGCTAGTATTGGTGAAATTGACTTGGGCACGGTAATATTTGAACATCACACAGTGTGCAGTACTAAAATAAACAAGGCACGAACATGCTTAATACATCAACCGTACAAATCATAGTCATTGCAAGTGGTATTGGTAAGATTTAGCTAGTCAGATCTTACTTGTTAAGTCCTGGGGGGTGGTCGCTGGGGCACTTCATCAGGGCCAGAGCCTGCACCATGTCAGCGGCGGCGGAGGCGATGTGTTCCTCTGGGTCAACACGCACTATGGCCATCGCTCCATGGACCGTCATCAGCTCCTGGTGGTGGAAATTTGGAGGCATGAGGATGTTTCGCAGGTGCCATTTAAGCAATCACGCCAGGGTCATGATAGAGATCGGTGGGTTACCTGACTAGATTCGAGCAGAACGTAGATGTGGTTGAAGATGTGGTTGCGGCGGCGGCAGTTCGAGATGACGGTAGGGGGAGGCGCGGGAGGGGGGATACTGAGGGTGGAGATTGTTGGAAATATGCCCTAGAGGCAATAATAAAATGGTTATTATTATATTTCCTTGTTCATGATAATTGTCTATTGTTCATGCTATAATTGTGTTAACCGGAAATCGTAATACATGTGTGAATACATAGACCACAACATGTCCCTAGTGAGCCTCTAGTTGACTAGCTCGTTGATCAATAGATGGTTACGGTTTCCTAACCATGGACATTGGATGTCATTGATAACGGGATCACATCATTAGGAGAATGATGTGATGGACAAGACCCAGTCCTAAGCATAGCACAAAGATCGTATAGTTCGTCTGCTAGAGCTTTTCTAATGTCAAGTATCCTTTCCTTAGACAATGAGACCGTGCAACTCCCGGATACCGTAGGAGTACTTTGGGTGTGCCAAACGTCGCAACGTAACTGGGTGGCTATAAAGGTGCACTACGGGTAACCCTGAAAGTATCTGTTGGGTTGGCACGAATCGAGACTGGGATTTGTCACTCCGTATGACGGAGAGGTATCTCTGGGCCCACTCGGTAAGACATCATCGTAATGAGCTCAATGTGACTAAGGGGTTGGTCACGGGATGATGTGTTATGGAACGAGTAAAGTGACTTGCCAGCAATGAGATTGAACGAGGTATTGGGATACCAACGATCGAATCTCAGGGCAATTAACGTACCAATTGACAAAGGGAATTGTATACGAGATTGATTGAATCCTCGACATCGTGGTTCATCCGATGAGATCATCGTGGAACATGTGGGAGCCAACATGGGTATCCAGATCCCGTTGTTGGTTATTGGCCGGAGAGATGTCTCGGTCATGTCTGCATGATTCCCGAACCCGTAGGGTCTACACACTTAAGGTTCGATGACGCTAGGGTTATGAGGAAAGTTTGTACGTGGTTGCTGAATGTTGTTCGGAGTCCCGGATGAGATCCCGGACGTCACGAGGAGTTCTGGATTGGTCCGGAGGTGAAGATTTATATATGGGAAGTCATCATACAGTCACCGGAAGAGTTCGGAGGTTTGTCAGTATTGTACCGGGACCACCGAAGGGGTTCCGGGGGTCCACCGGGAGGGTCCACCTGCCCCGAAGGACTTAATGGGCTGTAGTTGGGTGGGAACCAGCCCCTTAGTGGGCTGGTGCGCCCTCCCCAAGGGCCCAAGGCACCTAGGGTTGGAAACCCTAGGGGGCCGCTGCCCCACCTAGTTGGAAACCCTAAGGGGGTCATTGCCCCCCTCTAGATGGATCTAGGGGGCCGGCCCCCTCTCCCGTTCCCCCTATAAATAGTGGGGGGTGGGAGGGCAACCGCACCCCTTATCCTGGCGCGGCCCTACCCCTCTCCCTCCTCGTCTCTCGCAGTGCTTGGCGAAGCCCTGCTGGAGTGCCACGCTCCTCCACCACCACCATGCCGTCGAGCTGCTGCTGGACGGAGTCTTCCCCAACCTCTCCCTCTCTCCTTGCTGGATCAAGGCGCGGGAGACGTCACCGGGCTGCACGTGTGTTGAACGTGGAGGCACCGTTGTTCAGTGCTTAGATCGGATTCGGCCGCGATCTGAATCGCTTCATGTATGACTCCACCGACCGCGTTCTTGCAACGCTTCCGCATCGCGATCTTCAAGGGTATGAAGATGCACTCCCCTCTCTCTCGTTGCTAGTCTCTCCAAAGATTGATCTTGGTGATGCGTAGAAAATTTTTAATTTCTGCAACGATCCCCAACAGTGGCATCATGAGCTAGGTCTATGCGTAGTTTCTATGCACGAGTAGAACACAAGTTGGTGTGGGCGCCGATTTTGTCAATTTATTTGCCGTTACTAGTCTTATCTTGATTCGGCGGCATCGTGGGATGAAGCGGCCCGGACCGACCTTACACATACGCTTACGTGAGACAGGTTCCACCGACTGACATACACTAGTTGCATAAGGTGGCTAGCGGGTGACAGTCTCTCCCACTTTAGTCGGATCGGATTCGATGAAAGGGGTCCTTATGAAGGTTAAATATAAATTGGCATATCACGTTGTGGTTTTGGCGTAGGTAAGAAACATTCTTGCTAGAAACCTATAGCAGCCACGTAAAAACTTGCAACAACAATTATAGGACATCTAACTTGTTCTTGCAGCATATGCCGTGTGATGTGATATGGCCAAATGGATGTGATGAATGATATATGTGATGTGTGAGATTGATCATGTTCTTGTAATAGGAATCATGACTTGGATGTCGATGAGTATGACAACCGGCGGGAGCCATAGGAGTTGTCCTAATTTATTGTGTGACCTGCGTGTCACTAAAAATGCCATGTAATTACTTTACTTTATTGCTAACCGTTAGCCATAGTAGTAGAAGAAATAGTTGGCGAGACAACTTCATGAAGACACGATGATGGAGATCATGATGACGGAGATCATGGTGTCATGCCGGTGACGATGATGATCATGGCGCCCCAAAGATGGAGATAAAAAGGAGCAAAATGATATTGGCCATATTATGTCACTATTTGATTGCATGTGATGTTTATCATGTTTTTGCATCTTATTTGCTTAGAACAACAGTAGCTTAAATAAGATGATCCCTCGCAATAATTTCAAGAAAGTGTTCCCCCTAACTGTGCACCGTTGCTAAGGTCCGTTGTTCCGAAGCACCATGTGATGATCGGGTGTGATAGGTTCTAACGTTCGCATACAACGGGTGTAAGCCAGATTTACACACGCAATACACTTAGGTTGACTTGACGAGCTTAGCATGTACAGACATGGCCTAAGAACACGAAAGACCGAAAGGTCGAACATGAGTCGTATAGAAGATACGATCAACATGAAGATGTTCACCGATGATGACTAGTCCGTCTCACGTGATGATCGGACACGGCCTAGTTGACTCGGATCATGTATCACTTAGATGACTAGAGGGATGTCTATCTGAGTGGGAGTTCATTAAATAATTTGACTAGATGAACTTAATTATCATGAACATAGTCTAAAAATCTTTGCAATATGTCTTGTAGATCAAATGGCCCACACTAATGTTGCCCTCAACTTCAACGCATTCCTAGAGAAAACCAAACTGAAAGACGATGGTAGCAACTACACGGACTAGGTCCGTAACCTGAGGATTATCCTCATAGCTACCAAAAAGCATATGTCCTTGAAGCACCGCTAGGTGATGCACCTGTTTTCCCAACAACTCAAGACGTTATGAATGTCTGGCAGTCGCGTAGTGATGATTACTCCCTGGTTCAGTGCGGCATGCTTTACAGCTTAGAACCGGGGCTCCAAAAGCGTTTTGAGCAGCACGGAGCATATGAGATGTTCCAAGAGCTGAAAATGGTTTTCCAAGCTCATGCCCGGGTCGAGAGATATGAAGTCTCCGACAAGTTCTATAGTTGTAAGATGGAGGAAAATAGTTCTATCAGCGAGCACATACTCAAAATGTCTGGGTTGCACAACCGCTTATCTCAACTGGGAGTTATTCTCCTGGATGATGCGATCGTTGACAGAATCTTTCAGTCGCTCCCACCCAGCTACAAGAGCTTTGTGATGAACTTCAATATGCAGGGGATGGAGAAGACCATTCCTGAGGTATATTCAATGCTGAAATCAGCGGAGGTGGAGATCAAAAAGGAACATCAAGTGTTGATGGTGAATAAAACCACTAAGTTCAAGAAAGGCAATGGTAAGAAGAACTTCAAGAAGGACGGCAAGGGAGTTGCGGCACCTGGTAAGCCAGTTGTTGGGAAGAAGCCAAAGCATGGACCCAAGCCTAAGACTGAGTGTTTTTATTGCAAGGGAAACGGTCACTGGAAGCGGAACTGCCCCAAGTACTTAGCGGATAAGAAGGCCAGCAATACCAAAGGTATATGTGATATACATGTTATTGATGTGTACCTAACCAGCGCTCGTAGTAGCTCCTGGGTATTTGATACCGGTGCGGTTGCTCATATTTGTAACTCAAAACAGGAGCTGCGGAATAAGCGGAGACTGGCGAAGGACGAGGTGACGATGCACGTCGGGAATGGTTCCAAGGTCGATGTGATCACCGTCGGCACACTACCTCTACATTTACCTACGAGATTAGTTTTAAACCTCAATAATTGTTAGTACCAGCTTTGAGCATGAACATTGTATCTGGATCTCGTTTAATGCGAGATGGCTACTCATTTAAATTTGAGAATAATGGTTGTTCTATTTATATGAGAGACATGTTTTATGGTCATGCCCCGCTGGTCAATGGTTTATTCTTATTTAATCTCGAATGTGATGTTACACATATTCATAGTGTGAATGCCAAAAGATGTAAGGTTGAAATGATAGTCCCACATACTTGTGGCACTGCCGCCTTGGTCACATTGGTGTCAAACGCATGAAGAAACTCCATGCAGATGGACTTTTGGAGTCTCTTGATTATGAATCATTTGACACGTGCGAACCATGCCTCATGGGCAAAATGACCAAGACTCCGTTCTCCGGAACAATGGAGCGAGCAACCAACTTATTGGAAATCATACATACTGATGTGTGAGGTCCAATGAGTGTTGAGGCTCGTGGTGGTTATCACGATGTTCTCACCCTCACGTATGACTTAAGTAGATATGGGTATGTCTACTTAATGAAACACAAGTCTGAGACCTTTGAAAAGTTCAAGGAATTTCAGAGTGAGGTTGAGAATCAACGTGACAGGAAAATCAAGTTCTTACGATCAGATCGTGGGGGAGAATATTTGAGTCACGAATTTGGCACGCACTTAAGGAAATGTGGAATTGTTTCACAACTCACGCCGCCTGGAACACCTCAGCGTAATGGTGTGTCTGAACGTCGTAATCACACTCTATTAGATATGGTGCGATCTATGATGTCTCTTACCGATCTACCGCTATCATTTTGGGGTTATGCTATAGAAACTGTTGCATTCACTTTAAATAGGGCTCCGTCGAAATCCGCTGAGACGACACCGTATGAATTGTGGTTTGGGAAGAAACCTAAGCTGTCGTTTCTGAAAGTTTGGGGAGGCGATGCTTATGTCAAGAAACTTCAACCTGAAAAGCTCAAACCCAAATCGGAAAAATGCTTCTTCATAGGATACCCTAAGGAAACTATTGGGTATACCTTCTACCTCAGATCTGAAGGCAAGATCTCTCCTTTCTAGAGAAAGAGTTTCTCTCGAAAGAAGTAACTGGGAGGAAAGTAGAACTTGATGAAGTACTGCCTCTTGAACCGGAAAGTAGCGCAACTCAAGAAAATGTTTCTGTGGTGCCTGCACCGACTAGAGAGGAAGTTAATGATGATGATCAAGGAACTTCGGATCAAGTTACTATTGAACTTCGTAGGTCCACAAGGACACGTTCCACACCAGAGTGGTATGGCAACCCTGTCCTAGAAATAATGTTGTTGGACAATGGTGAACCTTCGAACTATGAGGAAGTGATGGCGGGCCCAGATTCCAACAAATGGCTTGAAGCCATGAAATCCGAGATAGGATCCATGTATGAAAACAAAGTATGGACTTTGACAGACTTGCCCGATGACAGGCGAGCCATAGAAAATAAATGGATCTTTAAGAAGAAGACAAACGCGGATGGAAATGTGACCATCTATAAAGCTCGGCTTGTCGCTAAGGGTTATCGACAAGTTCAAGGGGTTGACTATGATGAGACCTTCTCACCCGTAGCGAAGCTGAAGTCCGTCCGAATCATGTTAGCAATTGCCGCATTCTATGATTATGAGATATGGCAAATGGACGTCAAAACGGCATTCTGGTTTCCTTAAGGAAGAATTGTATATGATGCAGCCGGAAGGTTTTGTCGATCCTAAGAATACTCACAAGGTATGGAAGCTCCAACGCTCAATCTATGGGCTGGTGCAAGCATCTCGGAGTTGGAACATTTGCTTTGATGAGATGATCAAAGTGTTTGGGTTTACGCAGATTTATGGAGAAGCATGTGTTTACAAGAAAGTGAGTGGGAGCTCTGTAGCATTTCGGATATTATATGTGGATGACATACTATTGATGGGAAATGATATAGAACTCTTGGAAAGCATAAAGGCCTACTTGAATAAGTGTTTTTCAATGAAGGACCTTGGAGAAGCTGCTTATATACTAGGCATCAAGATCTATAGAGATAGATCGAGACGCCTCATTGGTATTTCACAAAGCACGTACCTTGACAAGATATTGAAGAAGTTCAATATGGATCAGTCCAAGCAGGAGTTCTTGCCTGTATTGCAAGGTGTGAGATTGAGCACGGCTCAATGCCCAACCACGGCAGAAGATAGAGAAAAGATGAGTGTCGTCCCCTATGCCTCGGCCATAGGGCCTATTATGTATGTCATGCTGTGTACTAGACCTGATGTAAACCTTGCCGTAAGTTTGGCAAGAAGGTACCAAAGTAATCCCGGCATGGAACACTGGACAGCGGTCAAGAATATCCTAAAGTACCTGAAAAGGACTAAGGATATGTTTCTCGTTTATGGAGGTGACGAAGAGCTCGTCGTAAAGGGTTACGTCGATGCTAGCTTCGACACAGATCTGGATGACTCCAAGTCACAAACTGGATACGTGTATATTTTGAATGGTGGGGCAGTCAGCTGGTGCAGTTGCAAGCAAAGCGTCGTGGCGGGATCTACATGTGAAACGGAGTACATGGCAGCCTCGGAGGCAGCACATGAAGCAATCTGGATGAAGGAGTTCATTACCGACCTAGGAGTTATTCCCAATGCGTCGGGCCCGATGGCTCTCTTCTGTGATAACACTAGACCTATTGCCCTGGCCAAGGAGCCCAGGTTTCACAAGATGACCAGGCATATCAAGCGTCGCTTCAACTCCATTCGTGTAAATGTTCAAGATGGAGACATAGACATTTGTAAAGTGCATATGGACCTGAATGACGTAGATCCGTTGACTAAACATCTTCCACGAGCAAAATATGATCAACACCAGAACTCTATGCGTGTTCGATTCATCACAATGTAACTAGATTATTACCTCTAGTGCAAGTGGAAGATTGTTGGAAATATGCCCTAGAGGCAATAATAAAATGGTTATTATTATATTTCCTTGTTCATGATAATTGTCTATTGTTCATGCTATAATTGTGTTAACCGGAAATCGTAATACATGTGTGAATACATAAACCACAACATGTCCCTAGTGAGCCTCTAGTTGACTAGCTCGTTGATCAATAGATGGTTACGGTTTCCTAACCATGGACATTGGATGTCATTGATAACGGGATCACATCATTAGGAGAATGATGTGATGGACAAGACCCAATCCTAAGCATAGCACAAAGATTGTATAGTTCGTCTGCTAGAGCTTTTCTAATGTCAAGTATCCTTTCCTTAGACCATGAGATTGTGTAACTCCCGGATACCGTAGGAGTACTTTGGGTGTGCCAAACGTCACAACGTAACTGGGTGGCTATAAAGGTGCACTACAGGTAACCCCGAAAGTATCTGTTGGGTTGGCACGAATCGAGACTGGGATTTGTCACTCCGTATGACGGAGAGGTATCTCTAGGCCCACTCGGTAAGACATCATCGAAATGAGCTCAATATGACTAAGGGGTTGCTCACGGGATGATGTGTTATGGAACGAGTAAAGTGACTTGCCAGTAACGAGATTGAACGAGGTATTGGGATACCGACGATCAATCTCGGGGAAAGTGATGTACCGATTGACAAAGGGAATTATATACGGGATTGATTGAATCCTCGACATCGTGGTTCATCTGATGCGATCATTGTGGAACATGCCGTCGTGCTGCTGCTAGACGGAGTCTTTCCCAACCTCTCCCTCTCTCCTTGCTGGATCAAGGCGCGGGAGATGTCTCCGGGCTGCACGTGTGTTGAACGTGGAGGCACCGTTGTTCGGTGCTTAGATCGGATTCGGCCGCAATCTGAACCGCTTCGTGTATGACTCCACCGACTGCGTTCTTGCAACGCTTCCGCGTCGTGATCTTCAAGGGTATGAAGATGCACTCCCCTCTCTCTTGTTGCTAGTCTCTCCATAGACTGATCTTGGTGATGCGTAGAATTTTTTTAATTTCTGCAACGATCCCCAACAGCGGTGTGGTTGGAGGAATAAATTCTGAAATCGCACGCCTAATGAAAATTTCGCTGCAAACTTGGGCGGGGGAAACACACAACACAGGCGAAGCACATAAAATACTCGTGTGCGAGAAAACAGAAAGTTGGCAGATCCCGTCTCCAAAAAATGTACACGTGTAGTTGATTTTTTTCGGTCAATGGTACGCCTGGTTTATTAGGAAACATCGCACAGGTAACTGACTTATGGATCATTAACGCAAAAAACGCAGAAGGGTACGGCATAGAAATAGTGTGTTTTGTGATCTTCTAATGATTAACGCAAAAAAACGCACACGGGCATACATGCTAATCAATGCTCAAAGCCCTCAAAGGATGCTCTTACCGACATTATACGTTAATACAACAAACTTAAAGTACTACTGGTATGTTGCTCTAATACTATATAGTTAAACTACTTTGCACATGCTGCCATCGGGGCATGCTAGCCAGACGCCGGTGTTCTCCTTCCCGGCCTTGTAGGCGGCAGCCCACCGTGCTTCGATCTCTGCCAAGCTCTCCTCACCACGGCGTGCGACCTCTTCTTTCTTGCGGCGGTGGGACTCTCTTTTCTTGAATGCTTTCTGCCTTTTCCGCTCCATCTGTGCGGCTTTGGCCACCTCTAGATCCACCACCCATTCGGCCATAGCAGCCTCAAAGTCTGCCCCTGTAAGTGTCTGGCCGTCGGTAGCGATGAACTCGGCGTGGCGAGATGCTATTGCTTCCTTACCATGTGTGCCGTCGCGGGCGGCGAGGAACATGGTGCGGCGGGATGCCATCACTTCCTTACCAGTTACCGTGCGTCACGGTGCCATGGACGACGCCTGGAGAGAGCTCTGGCACGGAAGGGTTGGGCAGCCGTACAGTGCGGTGGTATTCAAGAGCTCAATGACAAACGACAACAGAAATTTGGCTTCCCTTACAATTTTGCTCGTTCATTATCGCACACGGTTCATCTCCGTCGCTACCGGAAATAGTGTGCACTGAGCCTATTGTGTGTTGCGTTATGATTGGCCGGAACCCCAGCCACGCAGATCGTGTGTGTTCACCGTAGGATGCGCCTCGATTGAATGGCAATCCACGTCCCTCACATCACACACGTGCAGCTGTAGCTGGATTGGATTTATATGCGCTAAATGCCTAGAAAATGCACATAATCCCCTAAATATGGAAATGAGCGCGAAAAAATGCCAAATTTGAACACGATGATTTGCAGGGTGTATGGTCGTCATAGAAAAAAAACTCCAGGGCAGAATGAAGAAAATTTGGATTCCCCTTCAATCTTGGTGATTTCCCTCTTGAAAGCATGGAACTTCTTTGGTGATGGTTCGACTTGTGAAGGCGTGCATGATGACATAAGCCAAACCTTCTCAAATTTTTACCAGGGTATGGTGAGGTCATACCATGGCACACCATGCCAGGCGTCATGTTTTGCAAGAATTTATTTCATTTTTTTCTATAGTTGAAAACCCAATAAACAAACGTTTGTGGTTGACTATTGCCACACATTTCATCGAAATATCTGTCCATTCCTTGTAAAAGGCATGAGAATTTACTAAATGGCACGGGCATGGTTTTCTAGGCCGTTCTTGTGCACCCTTTTATGCACCGACTGTTTGAACTTGAATTATGTGCATTAATGCCTAGGAGATGCACATAATCCCCTAAATATGGTAAATGAACCCGGAAAAGTGCGAAATTTGAACACGGTGATTTGCAGGGTGTATGTTCCTCGTAGAAAAAACTCATGGACAAGGGACAAAGGAAATTTGGATCCCCCTTCAATCTTGGTGATTTCCCCCTCGAAACCATGAAACTTCCTCGGTGATGGTTCGATTTATGAAAGGCGTGCATCACGACATAAGGAAAACATTCTCCAATTTTTACCAGGGCACAGTGAGGCTATACCATGGCACCACGCCAGGCGTCATGTTTTTCCAACCATGTGTTTCATTTTTTGTATAGTTGCTAATTCAGTAAACGCCACGTTTATGGTTGAATATTGCCACACATTTCCTTGAAATATCTGCCCATTCCTTGTAAAAGGCATGAGAATGTACTAAATAACACGAGCATGGTTTTCCAGACCGTTCTTGTTCACCTTTTCATGCACCGATTTTTCGAATTTGAATTATGGGCATTAATGCCTAGAAAATGCACATAATCCCATAAATATGGTAAATGAGCCCGGAAAATTGTCAAATTTGAACACGATGCATTTGAGGCGGTATTTTGATCATTGGAAAAAACTGAATGACAAACTAGGATGGAAATTTGGGTTCCCCTTCAATCTTGGTGATTTCCCTCTCGAAAGCATGGAACTTCCTCGGTGATGGTTCGATTTATGAAGGGCGTGCATGACGACATAAGCCAAACCTTCTCAAATTTTTACCAGGGCGTGGTGAGGTCATAACATGGCACAACGTCGGGCGTCATGTTTTTCAAGCATTTATTTCATTTTTTCTATAGTTGAAAACCCAACAAACAAACATTTGTGGTTGACTATTGCCACACATTTCATCGAAATATCTGTCCATTCCTTGTAAAAGGCATGAGAAATTACTAAATGGCACGAGCATGGTTTTCCAGGCCATTCTTGTGCACCCTTTCATGCACCGATTGTTTGAAATTGAATTATGTGCATTAATGCCTAGGAAATGCACATAATACCCTAAATATGGCAAATGAACCTGGAAAAGTGCCAAATTTGAAAACGGTGATTTGCAGGTTGTATGTTCATCATGGAAAAAAAACCGTGGACAAAGGAGAAATGAAATTTGGACCCCCCCTTCAATCTTGGTGATTTCCCCCTCGAAACCATGAAACTTCCTCGACGATGGTTTGATTTATGAAAGGCGTGCGGGACGACATTTTTACTAAGGCACGGTGAGGCCATACCATGGCACCACACCAGGCGTCATGTCTTCCAAACATGTATTCCATTTTTGTATAGTTGTTAACCCAATAGACGACGCGTTTATGGTTGACTATTGCCACACATTTCCTTGAAATATCTACCCATTCCTTGTAAAAGGCATGAGAATATACTAAATAGCACAAGCATGGTTTTCCAGACCGTTCTTGTGCACCTTTTCATGCACCAATTGTTCGAATTTGAATTATGTGCATAATTAATGCCTAAAATGCACATAATCCCCTAAATATGGTAAATGAGTTCGGAAAAATGTCAAATTTGAACACGTTGCATTTGAGGCGGTATGTTGATCGTTGGAAAAAACAGAATGACAAACTACGACGGAAATTTGGATTGCCTTCAATCTTGGTGATTTCCCTCTCGAAAGCATTGAACTTCATCGGTGATGGTTCGATTTATGAAGGGCGTGCATGACAACATGAATCAAACCTTCTTAGCTTCTAACCAGGGTACGGTGAGGCCATACCATGGCACCATGTCAGGCGTCATGTTTTTCAAGAACGTATTTCATTGTTCTATAGTTGATAACCCAGTAAATGACGCGTTTGTGGTTGACTATTGCCACGCATTCCATTGTAATCTCTACCCATTCCTTGTAAAAGGCTGGAGAAATTACTAAATACAACGAGTATGGTTCTTCTGGACCGTTCTTGTGCACCTTTTCAAGCACCAATTGTTTGAATTTGAATTATGTGCATTAATGCCTACAAAATGCACATAATCCCCTAAATATTGTAAATGAACCCTGAAAAGTGTCAAATTTGAACACGGTGATTAGCAGGGTTTACGTTCATCATAGAAAAAAAAACTCATGGATTAAGGACAAAGGAAATTTGGATTCCCATTCAATCTCGGTTATTTACTATCGCACACGATTCATCTTCGTCGCCTCTGCGAACCGTGTGTGTTCACTCACACATGCAAAAGGAAAAAAGAAAACCCTCGCCCACTTCGTCCCCACTCACTCGCCGCGGACTCCTCCGCAACTCTGCACCATAAGCTCGACGGCTGTTGGCGGCGGGCGTAGGTCGCGCTTCAAACGGCACGGGATTTCGCCCCTGCTGCTTTCTGTTGCCTATCTGCACCGACATTCTAGACTCTGGTCGACTGGGGTTTTCTGCGGGATTGGGCCGGGGATTTTTCTCATGGAGAAGGTAATCAACTTAGCGAAATATTCACTCATCTCTTATCGCAGTCCATCCGTCGCTGTTAATCAACTAGCGGAAATCACTGTGGAATCATTTTTGTTCTAGCTGATTCGTGGGTGTTCATTCATGTGTCCACAGTGCCATTCAGAAACGAAGTTCTATCTCACCATTCCGGATGACTTCAGGGAGCGCTCGGCATGTTCAATCTCAACCTACCACGGTCGGCATGGCCTAAATTTGTGAACATATACCGTCTGTTGCTACATGAACTATATATTTGCATCAAATCTTTGTTACATTATCTATTTTTAATTCTATATTTTTTTACTTTGCTTTCATCTATATATTTATCTGTTCTACCAGTTACTCCCATATTTTCATCTTGCTCTGTTATTTCAATATATCTAATTTAGGATCTTAATTTTCATTTCAAGCAGTACATCCCTTGCTTTGCAAGAACAGGAGTAGAAGGAAATCTTGGGCTTTACTTTGTTGAGGACTCCCGGGATGTCATATTGACAACGCAACATGGATTTACAATGATGGTTAGCGTAAAACTTGATAAAGATGGTCACTCCTATTTTAATGCGGACCTTTGCAGAAAAATGTCTAAGTGTTATGAACTGAAAGCTGGCAATAAAATTCTAGTGCATGCACCACAGCCTGGTCTAATTAACATGGATGTTTACTTCCCCAACGTCATCAGCCAATCAAAGTTTGATCGAGGTTAGTGTCCTTTCAACTTTCTCCATGCTGTCATATTACTTAGCAAAACCGGGGTATTTGTTCTGACTAATTGATCACTATTTAAGCAACCAATTGTGATTTCATATTCTGACTCCATCCTAGGCAGTAACAAATTCTATTTACCAATTTATGTGCACTATATATTGTTCTGCCATGTTCTGAATAAATAATATCTTTCCAGTTTTTAAGCAGGATATGTTCGATGCATAGCGAATGATCTGTATGTTACTAAGCGTACCAAATTTCACTAGAAGGACGTGAAGCATGTCATAAACTTTGTTGATAATCTGATAGAGATAGCACAACATATGAACACTGGATTTTGGATGGGATTAATTAGACCTATGGTGCACACACTGAACAAGATCAACTGTGTGCACAAAACGCTGGTAAAAAGTCTTATTTTAATGCTGATGCAATTAAACTATATATATCTTCAACGATATGTTACAATTGGTTTTTATTCTACATGTCAACAGAAATTGCCTGTTGTAGCAGTTCTTGGATCGGTTTCCCAGCATGGTCGAATTACACTTGTGCCTGCTAATAACGCCAAAGTGATTGCAAGGTACTGTATTTCCCGCAGAAATGGAACCATTCAAATTAACAAATTCTCGCTTGTCCTGGAATGCATCCATATTGGAAATTGGAGACACCGTTCTACTCATGCTCTACCAAGGCACAGGAGGGCTCTTCCTTTTCATTGAAGAGATGCCGAGTCACCATGATCAAGCTGCTTCCAGCGGATAGTTGTGGTTATTGGCCCTCAACCTCTTAAAATGTGCTAGCTGTTACTATGTTAAGTATGTCGATATGGACCATATGGTTGGCCCTTAGCCTCTTAAAATATGATAGTTGTTACTATATTAAGTATGTAGATATGGACCATATGGTTGTCAAAACCGTGTTACAAAGATCCTCCTTTTGTCGAATAGTGTAACCACTATATATATGTTACTCAAATGTTGTTACCCAAGTTCTTAAATTTGCATGGAAAGTATTAGTATCGTACACAGTTCATTGAGTTTAAGCGTGTGCCCGATGTCCAGAAGGCATTTGCATATTAACTGTCCATATTACAAATTCACACCCATGTTAACATAAGGAAACGTATGTGTAACATACTAATCATTGCACATGAGTACTCGCAGACGCATCGTGTGCGATACTCCTAGCCACTGCAAGCAACTAGTTTGCATTTTTCAAAGTTTTTTGTACACACAGAATTGATACAAACTAACTGTATTAACCGTCTATGTTGTAATTTCTCATCGCAAACAGTTCATCCGAGTCGGTTGTTTGCCACGTATCACACACATCTTGTTTACATGACTCGTTTGTGTTCTTTTGGCTCATCGCAAATAGTTCATCCATGTGAACTGTATGCCGCATATCACACACATCTTGTTAAGTTGAACCGTTTCTGTTGTGTTCCCTAATCGAAAACAGCTCATCTGAGTGAACCGTATGCCGTATATCGCACACACATTGATATGGTTGCCCGTTTCTGTTGTTCCACCTCATCGCAAACAGTTCGAATGGATTAACCGTGTGCCCTGCATCGCACACACATTGATATGGCTGCCCGTTTCTGTTATCCTGCCTCATCGCAAACTGTTTGAATGGATTAACCATGTGCCCTGCATCGCACACGCAACTAAAATCTGTACCGTGTTTGATGGCTCCGCCATCGCAAACGTTTTGCACCATTTTTGACGGTTTTTGTACACCATCGTTTGTGATTAATGCATCACACACAGTTTCGGCAAAGGGTCTCTGATCGTAGTGTCGCGTTAGCAGTATCCTAAAGTAGTGTAATGCCTTTTCTCTCATAATATGCAAGGTATACACAAAGAGGGAGAATTCCGGCAGCTGGAAATCTGGACCTGGAAAACCTACGGCATGCCACCTATTCTGCACAACTCCAAACAAGCTGAAACTTCACAGGGATTTTTTATCAAATATATGATGAATATTGGAGCAAATAACTACCAGAGGGGGCCCACCAGGTGGGCACAACCCACCTAGGTGCGCCAGGGAGCCCAGGCGCGCCCTGGTGGGTTGTGCTCACCCAGGCCCACCTCCGGTGCCCATCTTCTGGTATATAAGTCATTTTGACCTAGAAAAACCTGAGGAGAGGACTTTCGGGATGGAGCGTCGCCGTCTCGAGGCGGAACTTGGGCAGGAGCACTTTTGCCCTCCGGTGGAGCGATTTCGCCGGGAGAACTTCCCTCCGGGGGGGTCATTGTCATCATCATCACCAACAACTCTCTCATCTTGGGGAGGGATATCTCCATCAACATCTTCAACAACACCATCTCAACTCAAACCCTAGTTCATCTCTTGTGTTCAATCTGGTTACCGGAACTATAGATTGGTGCTTGTGGGTGACTAGTAGTGTTGATTACATCTTGTAGTTGATTACTATATTGTTTATTTGGTGCAAGATTATATGTTCATATCCAATATGTTATTTAATACCCCTCTGATCTTGAGCATGATTATCATTTGTGAGTAGTTACTTTTGTTCTTGTGGTCACGGGAGAAATCATGTTGCAAGTAATCATGTGAACTTGATATGTGTTCGATATTTTGATAGTATGTATGTTGTGATTCCCTTAGTGGTGTCATGTGAATGTCGACTACATGACACTTTACCATATTTGGGACTAAGGGAATGCATTGTGTAGTAGAAATTAGATGATGGGTTGCAAGAGTGACAGAAGCTTAAACCCCAGTTTATGCACTATTCTGTAAGGGGCCGATTGGATCCAAAAGTTTAATGTTATGGTTAGAATTTATTCTTAATACTTTTCTTGTAGTTGCGGATGCTTGCGGGAGGGTTAATCGTAAGTAGGAGGTTTGTTAAAGTAAGAACATCATCTAAGCACCGGTCCATCCACATATCAAATTATCAAAGTAGCGAACACAAATCGAACCAACATGGTGAAAGTGACTAGATGAAATTCCCGTGTACCCTCAAGAACGCTTTGCTTATCATAAGAGACCGTTTTGGCATGTCCTTTGCCTCAAAAGGATTGGGTTACCTTGCTGCACTTTGGCTACTAGTATCGTTACTTGCTCATTACAAATTATCTTGCTATCAAACTATCCCGCTACTTACAATTTCAGCACTTGCAGACATTACCTTGCTAAAAACCACTTGTGATTTCCTTCTGCTCCTCGTTGGATTTGACACTTTTACTTATCAAAAAGAGCTACAATTGATCCCCTATACTTGTGGGTCATCAGCTGCCACGAGGTGAAGAATGGAGGAGCTTATGTTAACATTGTGTTATGCCTATTCATATGTCTTGAGAGGACCCAATGGATATCCATTCGGTTTGGACATGGACACAATTTTTCACCTGTGGATTTTTTCATGGGCGGGTAAAGAATGTCTTCATGGATATGGATATGGATTTGATATTGTACAACCCAGTCCAAACCCGACCCATTGCCACCCTTACTCACATGGTGCACGCTACTCGCAGGATCATGATGATTACGCCAGAGCGGTTTGTGGGCCCACGGGCACGTCCCTTGAGGAATATGATCGGGACATCCGCCGGCCGAGTTCAATAGTTTCCCTTGAGGAATAGAGAAAGACTAGAGGCAAACGCGTGCTTTGTCGCGCCGTTTTTCACTTGTTGGGATTGCTTTTTGTTTGCACCAGCATGTTATTGTTATCGGTTGTCTCGTTCTGGTTTTATCTGTGCTGACTTGAGTTTTAACCATGTTCTAGTGGTGTTGTTTCGTGCATATATCATGTTGGGTTGCTGTTTAAGATGGTATTTGTTCTGAAAGAAGAGTGGGGTTGTTTGGTGTGTGGTGGTGATAGCCTTACACGTTTCGGCATCAGTGTCAGTCCGTGTTGTTTGATGAAGTTGTTACTATAATGCGGTCCCATGAAGTCTCCGCTCACTCAGCTTGGCTCCCTGCTCCGCTCACTCGCTTAGTTTTTTCTGCTCGCTCCAATGCTAGCTCATAAAACCGGTTATTATTTATTTATTTGAATAAGTTTATTTAATCAATAGTTGTTCACAGATTCTTTTTTAAATGTTGCAAATTAACAAAACCATAACTGCTTAAAAATATGAGTGGATCTCAAACCATGCTCTAGAATTTGAAAAGGCTTCACAAATTAGAAAATATCCATAGAATTTAAAGATATTCACAAACTTTAATATATTCACAAATTTAAAAATATTCATTAATTTTAAACAATCTTTGAGATATTTCTAAAATGTTCATGAATGACAATCTGAAAATAAAAGAAAAAACAAGTAAAACACAAACAATTGATAAATTTGCGTACTGAGGAGAGGGCTCCACGCAAATGAGTAACGGAGAGCGCTCCAATTTGATCTATAATGTGATCCCATGAAGCCATCGCCCGCTCGGCTTGGCTCCCTGCTCTGCTCGCTCGCTTAATTTATTTTTTTTGCTCGCTCCAATGCAGCTCATAAAAACCGGCTGTTGAAAAAGTTTGTCAAATCAAAATATGTTCAGAGTTTTTTTAAAAATGTTGCATATTAACAAAACTATAACTGTTAAAAAATATTCATGAATTTAAAAAACATGAGTGGATCTCAAACTATGTTCGTGAATTCGAGAAAGCTTCACAAATTAGAAAAGATTTATAGACTTTAATTTTTTTCACAAACTTTAATATATTCACAAATTAAATATATTCATTAATTTCGAAAAATCTTTGAGATTTTTCTTATATGTTGGTGAATAAAAATGTGAAAATAAAAGAAAAACAAGTAAAACACAAACAATTGATAAATTCGCAGAGTCAGGAGAGGGCTCCACGCGGCTGAGTAAATGAGAGCGCTCCAATACGCGGTCCCATGAAGCCCTCGCTCGCTCAACTTGGTTCCCTCCTCCACTCGCTCACTTAGTTTCTTTCCACTCGCTACAATGCTAGCTCATAAAAACCGGCTATCATTTATTTATTTGAAATTGTTTGTTAAATTAATAGATGTTCACAGATTTTTTTAGTGTTCCAAATTAACAAAAATATAACAGTTAAAAGCATTCATGAATTTAAAAAATATGAGTGGACCTCAAATTAACAAAGTTTAATATATTCAAAAACAATAAAATATTCATTAATTTCAAAAAATATTCAATATTTTTCTTAAATGTTCGTGAATGTAAATCTTAAAATAAAAGAAAAATAAGTAAGCACACAAACAATTGTTAAATTCACGGTGTGAGGAGAGGGCTCCACGCAGCTGATTAAAGGAGAGTCCTCGAATTTGAGAGGGCATAGTTACTTAGTAGATTACCGAAAATTCGAATCTGAGCCTGAGCGCATGTGCACATGTGCTCATGAAAAAAAAATCAAAATAAATACTAGAAAAACTAAAAAAATTCCAAAAAAAAATTGGGTGGTAGACAATTTGATGCGTGAGGTACGCTTCAATTTTCAAAACATTTGGACTTCTGTGCAGCTCTCAGCAAAAAAGACAAATTGAAGGTCTGTAAAAATGTGTACTGTTCATATACTGTTCTGGTCTGATTTGTCTTTTTTGCTGAGAGCTGCACAAACGTCCAAATGTTTTGAAAATTGAAGCGTATCTCACGCATCAAATTTTCTACCACCCTAATTTTTTTTAGAATTTTTTAAAATTTTCTGAATTTTTTACGAATTGTTTTTTGACCGGGTGCAGATGCACCCGGGCACCGAAACGCCTTGTCCGTAGATTATGTACTACTCAGGGACGGTCAATCATATTTGCCACCCTTAGGCGGCAAATAGCGGTGGCATCGCTGAGAGAGCGTTCATCCCGACGGCTCAGTTGGACTGACCCATGTTGGGTTGGTTGTTGCTTTTATTTCATTTTTTTCTGTTTCATTTTTCCTTTATTTTTCTCTATTTTTATTTTATTTTATTATAGTTTTTGTCCTATATAAAAAATTCACCATGTATTACGAAAATGCTTTTTGTATATTAACAAAATATTCAGCATACATTCAGAACGTTCACCGGCATTATAACAATGTTCATCGCATACTAAGAAATTGTTCAACATTTTTTTAAGTTCAATGTGTATTGTGAAAATGGTCATTGTATACTAAGAAATTGTTCAACATATTTTAGACAAAAGGTTGATCTGTATTTTTATAACGTTCAGCTTATACTATGAAATTGTTCAGCGTATTTTACAAAAAATTCAATGTGTATTTTGAAAATGTTCAGATGTAGTAAAAAAATGTCCATTCTATTAAAAAAAGTTCACTGTATATTAAAACGTGTTTAGTGTGTATTTTGGAAAATGATCACCGTATATTATGAACATATTTATAGTACCAAGAACTATGAAAAAGATAAGGTGAAAAAGAAAAAAACAACAAAAAACCGGTGCGGTGAACCGACCACTACAGCATGTGTGGATGCTACTAAGGCGTTTTGTGTCCTGTGTGTCGTCTCCGCCATTTGCCGCCTATGGGCTGCAAATAGGAGCTCTCGAGTAGGAGCTGTTAGGATTTAATTATTAACATAATTGAAGTGCAAGTGTGATTACGATTCGTCAGCTATCACGACGTTTCCCACACACCGCACTATCAGATGCGGGGGAGCCAAACGCATACTTCATCAGACAGGGGGTTTCTCAAGGACAACAAAGAATCAGAGAGAGAGAGAGAGAGAGAGAGAGAGGAGCTTTGCTACACCCACGTTAATATTACGTGGTGATTTGCTTACGTAGAAGACGTGGTCAGTTTTAATTGGTGATTAGTGGGACACGGGCCCACTTGAGAAATCAGGGGGGCTGATTGATTAGTTAGAAAGGAAGTTTACGTACAGAACGTAAACCCATTACGTAGGTGTAGCATTTTTGAAGGGGGGGGGGGGGCAATGCTCCCCCTCCCCCTAGCTCCGTCACCGGCATGACCATTCTTAGGCTCTGTTTGGTTTATCATTACCATTTCAAATATCTCTGTAAAACTTACAAATCTCCGCCCATCATTTTGCTTTCCGGCCGGAAATGTTACACCTGTAAATATACACCCGTATTCAATTACATCCATACCAAGCGCGGCCTTATTCCGATGTATTATCATTGTAGGCTTCCCATTCTTATTCCAAACATTACTAAGTACAGTTGATACAGTTAATCACATTCCAGAAATAAATCGCAGACAGAGCGTCATCATGTTGATTGATGTACCAATTTACTACGATATGATACGGGTCTCAGTTTCAGAGCGGGGTGGCGCGTTGGCCCCTCACTCGCCATCAACCGGGGTACTCGCGGGCGCGTGAATGAATGATTCCGCACATTTCTCCGAAGAATCAAGAGTCGGACGGACAGATAGGAAGATGAGGTTGGTTTGATGATCAGAAGATGTCGAGGATCTCCTGGATGAAGCCGTTGCAGAGCGGGCAGTTGCCGCGGCTGACCCAGAGCTCGCGGGAGCAGAGGCGGCAGAATGTGTGGCCGCATGGGATGAAGGCCGCGCCCTTGTGCCGCACCATGCACACGCAGCACACGTGCACCATCTCCTCCTCCCGCCCCTCGCCGTCCTCCTCCTCCTCCTCGGCGTGCGCGTTCTTGCTGCTGGCCCCGGCGCCTGCCGCGGCCTGCTCCTCCTCCTCCTCCTCGTCCCAGCTGTCCGTCTGCTCCAGCAGCGCCATCAGGGACATCTGCGCCGACGGCGCCTCCTCCTCCTCCTTGCCTTCCTCCTCGTCCTCGTCCTGCTCTGACTCTTCCTCGGAGCCCTCGTCGCCGACCACGGGGGGAGAGCGCCCGATCGTGGAGTTGGAACCGACCCGTGTGGAGGCCGCGCGCGAGAATGCGGGAGTCTGGCGGAGCGAGGAGGTGCGGCAGAAGGCCGCCGTGGCCTCACCTTGTGCGTAGATGTACTTGTGGCTGCGGTTGCTGCCGCTGCCGCTGTTCTTCAGGCTACCGGCGCCGTCCGCCGTGCTGGGCCTCTCCGACGGGCTGGACCAGGCGTTCACGGAGCGCCGGAGCCGGAGACGGTCGCGCAGCGGCTTCCAGTTGATCGTGCCGCCGCTGCCTCCACCTCCTCCGGCGTCAGCGCTCAGGTGGCTGTTGTCGTCGGGGATCTTGAGGAACTCGCGGATGACCGGGTCGGGCCTGGACAGCTGCTCCGAGAGCGTCATCGACCGCCGCAGCTCTGGCCGCCGCTCCATCGCGCCTTGCGTGGGACGAATGGGTGTGCGTATCCTTGGTGTGGAGATGGAGGCGAGGCGCTAGGGTGGTGGAAGGGATCGAGATTGCGCCTTATGGTCGGGAGAGATGGTGGTGGAAGGAATGGGGGAAGAGAAGAGGACCTAGAGCGGGTCTCCCCGCTCCCGCGCCTTTTGAACTCCGGTTTGCAGCCACCGCAGCGTGCGGCATGGACGACGGGCTGGACCAGGCGCCAGCCGTGATTTCCGGTGAATCAGTTAATGGACGAGTCGAGTTGGGCCTCATGGCTACGATCGGCGCCGATGAGGTGGATGGACGTGTGGTGGGGAGAAAAGCTCCATGCTTAGCCAAGAACGGCTATAGTTGGAATATTGCTATATTTGGATGTACATGCGAGAGAAGATTTCCATGAAATTTTTATGCACTTCTCCAGCAGCTAGCTAACCTAAAACTGGATACCTACAAATCGTTTTGCTTATATCTCTCATTGCATTGTGC
Source organism: Aegilops umbellulata (assembly GCA_032464435.1). Classification (NCBI taxonomy): domain Eukaryota; kingdom Viridiplantae; phylum Streptophyta; class Magnoliopsida; order Poales; family Poaceae; genus Aegilops; species Aegilops umbellulata. The sequence continues at coordinate 324,733,649 of CP136056.1, read as the reverse complement.
ATACACAATCCAAATTAACTCTAAAACTTCATGTCGTGTCATCATCCATACTGCACCTATGCCAACATAAAAAGAGCAAGCGGAGATCCAACAAAATTCAATCGCATCTATCTGCTCTGGCGTTTAGCTTTAAACAAAATTCAGTCGCATCTATGTGCTCTTGCGGAGTATCCTTCACTAGTAATTAATATCACTAGTAAACATGCCCGTGCGTTGCAACGGGTGAAACAATATCACACGGAAAATGAGAATCACAATGCACCGAAATGAGAATCAAGCCGAAGATGTGAGCTGATCCAACGCACAACACACTATAAATGTAGGCTAGCATTAACGGGCAAACTTATATGGAATCATTCAACATACATGGAGATCATTAATAACCAACGAACATCATATGGCAAGGTTAAAAATATCACTCTAAGGCTAGATGCAATGCAACGGCGCTTAAGGTCCTGAGCAAACTAACATGCACAAGCGCCCAACGGTAGCATTTACATTTTGTAGATGTTATTTTAGTGTCCGACTCCAGGTTATGCATCTATGTCAAGGAAAGTAGCAGTGAACGACGCAAAAACTGCCAAGATTTCATCCTCTCCGCCATCATTGTACATGCGTAACCATGTTTCAGGTGGCAAAATTAATTTTAATTTTTTGAAAGAACTTGACATGACTTCTTTGAACTCTTATTGGTCATCTACGTCCATATGGCAGGGTGCCTCCCAAATCTCGCAAGGAAAAGAGCAATCGCGGCGAGGCCAACTATGTTTGTTTCGTTGTAGACATATTAGTGTGGAGATGTAAGTTTGTATTAGGAGACTGAACATCATTATTATTGAGGAATAAAACCAGATTTATCTCACAAAGAAATGTTTACTCGCAATTCATGCAGGCAAGTAGTTGGTGGACACAATCGGCAATGGCATTGGCAGCAGTAGTGACGACAGGAAGTGGACATGGAGGACGAAAAAAATAAAATGTACATAGGCATGAGAACAAACACTTCAAATTTACATGCATACCATGAGTAGCAAGGAAAGGAGATGTTTGTAATTTCTACTCGCCTGCCCATAATTTGTGAAACAAAAGTCCTCATAGTAATTACTACATGACCGACAATTTAGTAATGGTACCCCGTATTATTATTCGGCCGTCAGCGAAGTCTACTTTATCTATGAATCTTTTTCCTGACTGGCCGAGGGGATTGACACTACTTTCCCATATACACATTCTCCTTTAATTCTCAAAGATTGAATGTATGAGATGTGTGCTCGCCTCCCATGTGTAATTCTTTGAATTCTTTGTGTAATTTTTTTTGCCGTTGAATTCTTTGAATTTATGGCCTTGCATTATTTATGGCCTTGCATTCTTTGTGTAATTCACCTTCCCGTAATTGCCTTGCTTTATTGCCTCATAAACTTCTTGCCTTCCTATTCGTGGAAGGTTAATTCTTCCAAAATTTTGGGCCTTCCACTGATGTATTAATTACTGGCCTTTTTTGCAGCGCTCAAATTGGTTCTCTCCAATATTGCCTTCCTTGCTCATGTATCGTACTTGGTTCTCGAGGCGGCTTACAAATTTGTAATCAAAACCGTATATAAGTTGGTATAGTAGTTTGTAGGGGCGCGAGGTGAGACTAATAAAAGAACGGAATGATCCCTTTGTCTACATACACTAACTAGGCTGAGTGGAACTTGCCATCGTTGTTAAAAGGTAGCTTGCGAGTTCGATGCTCGCACGGGTCTATTTTTTTGCCTCTTGTCCTTTGGTTGTCTGGGCCTTCAAGAAGTTTTTTTCCATACCCAGTACAGGCCCAATGCAGAATTGTTTTTCTCTTTTCTAGTGGACAGACGCACTAGACGCACAAACGTTTAGTACCACCTCGGATAGTAATAAAAAGTCTCAAAAATAATATGGGTCAACAGGTGAAATGGGCCTTCAAGCAGTTTTTTTTCCATACCCAGTACAGGCCCAATGCAGAATTGTTTTTCTCTTTTCTAGTGGACAGACGCACTAGACGCACAAACGTTTAGTACCACCTCGGATAGTAATAAAAAGTCTCAAAAATAATATGGGTCAACGGGTGAAAAAATCGTTGAAACACACCTTGCTTTATTAGTAGGTATATAGATATAGATGTATAATATCAATGCAACATTAATCAAGTACTAATTACCTAATGTTAATATGCAATTTATATCTTACCAAATACTAATATGCAAAACAAATATACAATTAATATATTGCCTAATATATTACCGTGCAATGCATGTGCACAATTATTAGTAGCACAAGATTGCATACCATATTCACATCACGTTCCAAATCATGCCAAGGAATTCATGTTCACATCACATTGTGTTTCAAACAAATTTGGAAACAAAAAATATACACCTTTGCGGCATTACACCAAAAGCACAACATATACATCTGGCGAGCGCAATGGGGGCAAGTGAGAGCGCGTACCAACTGTTGTGGCGCACCTGCTGCTCTGTGGTTTGCGCCTTTCACGTAGCCACGGCAAAACATAGGTGGCATTGTGCCTTCCATTTTAGGGGCTCGATGGCGCGACAAGGGTGGGGCAGAGGGGGTGGATGGGGTAGGGGATTTGCGAGAGGTAGTGGTGGATAGCGTAGGGGTATGCGGCAACCGCCATCCACGACGGTGACGGTGGCTGGAGGCACTTTCAACAAGTTTAGGCATGATGACAGAAACGTGGAAAGGCACTTTCGCGATGGAACATGGAGTTTCTACACCCAGATGCAAATGCTCCTGGTGTGAACAGTAAAATAAATACTTTCACAAATGTTCGTTGTGAATGCAAAGTTTCATCGCAAAATCACATTGGTGGAAGGCGTGGTAAAAAAACAAAATCGATGCTCTGAAAATATTACTTACAAAAGTATTTTGGAGTTCCAATTTTGTTTTTTTACACGACTTCCACCAATGTGATTTCGCGATGAATTTTTACGTGCACGGCAAACACTTGTGAAAGTATGTCACAAAATAATTTCAGAATGTTTTTGAATTTTTTTATTTTACGGTTCACACGAGGAGCATTTGCTCCTGGGTGTAGAAAGGCACTTTCGCAATGACATGCATATTTATGGACCATGCTTTTAAGGCCGGCCTGTGGGCATAAAAATTTGGCCTGGCCCGACACGGGAATAAAAGGGTTGGGACAGCCTTCGGCCCACAACAAAACAAGGTCGATCTCTAAAGCCAAGTTTTAAGGTCGACTCAGCACGACCCTTTTATTCGCGGATCGGAATGGCCAACGCCCAACAGGACGTGCGGCTCAAGTCAGCCCTTTTAACTCTGTTTGGGGATATTTTGCCCATTTTAGGGCTTTTGACCTTAAAAAAATTTGGCATTTTAAACCTAAAAATGTAAGGACGCATCTGTTGGGGAACGTAGTAATTTCAAAAAAAATCCTAGGCACACGCAAGATCATGGTGATGCATAGCAACGAGAGGAAAGAGTGTTGTCCACGTACCCTCGTAGACCGAAAGCGGAAGCGTTAGCACAATCGGTTGATGTAGTCGTAAGTCTTCACGATCCGACCGATCCAAGTACCGAACGCATGACACCTCCGAGTTCAGCACACGTTCAGCTCGATGACGTCCCGCGACCTCCGATCCAGCAGAGCTTCACGGAAGAGTTTCGTCAGCACGACGGCGTGATGACGGTGATGATGTTGCTACCGACGCAGGGCTTCACCTACGCACCGCTACGATATGACCGAGGTGGAATATGGTGGAGGGGGCACCGCACACGGCTGGGAGAGATCAACAGATCAACTTGTGTGTCTAGAGGTGCCCCTGCCCCCGTATATAAAGGAGCAAGGGGGGAGAAGCGGCCGGCCAAGGAGGGCACGCCAAGGGGGGAGTCCTACTCCCACCAGGAGTAGGACTCCTCCTTTCCTTGTTGGAGTAGGAGAAGGAAAGGAAGGGAGAGAGGAGGAGAAGGAAAAAGGGGAGCGCCGCCCCCTCCTTGTCCAATTCGGACTAGAGGGGGAGGGGGCGCGCGGCTGCCCTGGCCACCCCTCCTCTTCTCCGATTAAGGCCCATTAGGCCCAATATACTCCCCGGGGGTTCCGGTACTCTGGTAAATGTCTGAAACCTCCCGAAACACTTCCGGTGTCCGAAAATAGTCATCCAATATATCGAACTTTACGTCTCGACCATTTCGAGACTCCTCGTCATGTCCGTGATCATATCCGGAACTCCGAACTACCTTCGGTACATCAAAACACAAAAACTCATAATACCGATCGTCACCGAACTTTAAGCGTGCGGACCCTACGGGTTCGAGAACTATGTAGACATGACCGAGACACGTCTCTGGTCAATAACCAATAGCGGAACCTGGATGCTCATATTAGCTCCCACATATTCTACGAAGACCTTTATCAGTCAAACCGCATAACAACATGCGTTGTTCCCTTTGTCATCGGTATGTTACTTGCCTGAGATTCGATCGTCGGTATCTCAATATCTAGCTCAATCTCGTTACATGCAAGTCTCTTTACTCGTTCTGTAATGCATCATCCCGCAACTAACTCATTGGTCACATTGCTTGCAAGGCTTATAGTGATGTGCATTACCGAGAGGGCCCAGAGATACCTCTCCGACAATCGGAGTGACAAATCCTAATCTTGATCTATGCCAACTCAACAAGTACCATCGGAGACACCTGTAGAGCACCTTTATAATCACCCAGGTACGTTGTGACGTTTGGTAGCACACAAAGTGTTCCTCCGGTGATCGGGAGTTGCATAATCTCATAGTCATAGGAACGTGTATAAGTCATGATGAAAGCAATAGCAGTAAACTAAACGATCAAGTGCTAAGCTAACGGAATGGGTCAAGTCAATCACATCATTCTCCTAATGATGTGATCCTGTTAATCAAATGACAACTCATGTCTATGGTTAGGAAACTTAACCATCTTTGATTAACGAGCTAGTCAAGTCGAGGCATACTAGTGACACTATGTTTGTCTATGTATTCACACATGTATTATGTTTCCGGTTAATACAATTCTAGCATGAATAATAAACATTTATCATGATATGAGAAAAATAAATAATAAATTCATTATTGCCTCTAGAGCATATTTCCTTCAGCGTCTACACAGCGGCCGGTGATACGTCCATTTTGCATCATGCTTTTATATCGATATTTATTGCATTATGAGCTGTTATTACACATTATGTCACAATACTTATGCCTATTCTCTCTTATTTTACAAGGTTTACATAAGGAGGGAGAATGCCGGCAGCTGGAATTCTGGGCTGGAAAAGGAGCAACTATTAGAGACCTATTCTGCACAACTCCAAAAGTCCTGAAGCTCCACGAAAGTTATTTTTGGAAATAATAAAAAATACTGGAAGAAGAATCTACGTCAGGGGGGCCTCCACCTGTCCACGAGGGTGGGGGCGCGCCCTACCCCCCTGGGCGCGCCCCTGCCTCGTGGGCCCCCTGTTGGCCCTTCGGTGCCCATCTTTTTCTATATGAAGTCTTCGTCCAAAGAAAAATCATAAGCAAGATTTCGGGATGAGACTCTGCCGCCACGAGGCGGAACCTTGGCGGAACCAATCTAGGGCTCCAGCAGAGCTATTCTGCCGGGGACACTTCCCTCCGGGAGGGGGAAATCATCGCCATCGTCATCACCAACGCTCCTCTCATCGGGAGAGGGAAATCTCCATCAACATCTTCACCAGCACCATCTCCTCTCAAACCCTAGTTCATCTCTTATATCCAATTCTTGTCTCCAAGTCTGGGATTGGTACATGTAGGTTGCTAGTAGTGTTGATTACTCCTTGTAGTTGATGCTAGTTGGTTTATTTGGCGGAAGATCATATGTTTAGATCCTATATGCATATTAATACTCCTCTGATTACGAACATGAATATGCTTTGTGAGTAGTTACGTTTGTTCCTGAGGACATGGGAGAAGTCTTGCTATTAGTAGTCATGTGAATTTGGTATTCGTTCAATATTTTGATGAGATGTATGTTGTCTATCCTCTAGTGGTGTTATGTGAACGTCGACTACATGACACTTCACCATTATTTGGGCCTAGAGGAATGCATTGGGAAGTAATAAGTAGATGATAGGTTGCTAGAGCGATAGAAGCTTGAACCCTAGTTTATGCGTTGCTTCATATGGGGATGATTTGGATCCATATGTTTCATGCTATGGTTAGGTTTACCTTAATACTTTTGTTGTAGTTGCTGATGCTTGCAATAGAGGTTAACCATAAGTGGGATGCTTGTCCAAGTAAGGACATCACCCAAGCACCGGGCCACCCACATATCAAATTATCAAAGTACCAACGCGAATCATATGAACGTGATGAAAACTAGCTCGACGATAATTCCCATGTGTCCTCGGGAGCGCTTTTCTCTATATAAGAGTTTGTCCAGGCTTGTCCTTTGCTACAAAAAGGATTGGGCCACCTTGCTGCACTTTATTTACTTTTGTTACTTGTTGCTCGTTACAAATTATCCTATGACAAAACTATCTGTTATCTATTATTTTGGTGCTTGCAGAAAATACCTTGTTGAAAACCGCTTATCATTTCCTTCTGCTCCTCGTTGGGTTCGACACTCTTACTTATCGAAAGGACTATGATAGATCCCCTATACTTGTGGATCATCAAGACTCTTTTCTGGCGTCATTGCCGGGGAGTGAAGCGCCTTTGGTAGGTGGAATTTGGTAAGGAAAAATTTATATAGTGTGCTGAAATTTATTGTCACTTGTTACTATGGAAAGTAATCCTCTGAGGGGCTTGTTCGGGGTATCTTCACCCCGACCAGTAGAGCAAAGAGTTGCTCCTCAACCTACTGAACCTACTGAAAATGAAAATATCTACTTTGAAATTCCTTCGGGTATGTTAGAAAAACTGCTAGCTAATCCTTTTGCAGGAGACAGAACAAAGCATCCTGATGAGCACCTAATCTATGTGGATGAAATTTGTGGATTATTTAAGCTTGCAGGCATACCCGGTGATGTTATTAAGAAGAAGGTCTTCCCTTTATCTTTGAAGGGAGATGCATTTCCATGGTATAGGCTATGTGATGATACAGGATCATGGAACTACAAACGCTTGAAATTGGAATTTCATCAGAAATTTTATCCTATGCATCTTGTTCATTGTGATCACAATTATATATATAATTTTTGGCCTCGTGAAGGAGAAAGCATCGCTAAAGCTTGGGGGAGGCTTAAATCAATGTTATATTCATGCCCCAATCATGAGCTCCCAAGAGAAATAATTATTCAAAATTTTTATGCTCGGCTTTCTGATAACAATCACACCATGCTCGATACTTCTTGTGCTGGCTCTTTTATGATGAAGACTATTGAATTCAAATGGGATTTATTGGAAAGAATTAAACGCAACTATGAAGATTGGGATCTCGACGAAGGTAAGTAGTCAGGTATGACACCTAAGTTTGATTGTGTTAAATCTTTTATGGAAACCGATGTTTTTCGTAAATTTAGCACTAAATATGGACTTGACTCTGAGATAGTAGCTTCTTTTTGTGAATCTTTTGCTGCTCATATTGATCTCCCTAAGGAGAAGTGGTTTAAATATCATCCTCCCATAGAAGTAAAAGTAGCTGCACCTATTAAAGTTAAAGAAAAGACTATCACTTATAATTATCCTATTGTTCCTACTTCTTATGTTGAGAAACCACCTTTCCCTGTTAGGATAAAGGATAATGCTAAAGCTTCAACTGTGGTCCGTAAAAGCAATATTAGAACTTATACACCTCCTGATCAAATTAAAGTTGAACCTAATATTGCTATTGTTAAAGATCTCTTGTCTGATAATATTGATGGGCATGTTATTCATTTCCGTCATGAAACTGCTAGAATTGCCAAACCTTGTGCTAAAGATAAACATAGACCTGTAGTAGGCATGCCTGTTATTTCTGTTAAAATAGGAGATCATTGTTATCATGGCTTATGTGATATGGGTGCTAGTGCTAGTGCAATACCTATTGACTTATACAAAGAAATTAAGCATGATATTGCACCTAGTGAGTTAGAAGATATTGATGTCACAGTTAAACTTGCCAATAGAGATACTATTTCACCAATGGGAATTGTTAGAGATGTTGAAGTCTTGTGTGGTAAAACTAAATATCTTGCTGATTTTCTTGTTCTTGGTTCCTCACAAGATAGCTTTTGTCCCATTATATTTGGTAGACCCTTCTTGAACACCGTTAATGCTAGGTGATATGTCTAGGTGATATGTCTCATGAGTTTAATTTCTCTAAATTTCGTAGACAACACCGTGAAGAGGAATTGCCTAGTAAAGATGAAATTATTGGTCTTGCTTCTATTGTCGTGCCTCCTAGTGATCCTTTAGAACAATATATGCTAGACCATGAAAATGATATGTTTACGAATGAAAGAAGGGAACTAGATGAAGTATTCTTTAAACAGGAACCCATCCTGAAACACAATTTACCTGTTGAAACCCTAGGGGATCCTCCTCCACCCAAGGGTGATCCCGTGTTTGAGCTTAAACCGTTGCCTGATACTCTTAAATATGCTTATCTTGATGAGAAAAATATATATCCTGTTATTATTAGTGCTAACCTTTCAGAGCATGAAGAAGAGAGATTATTGAAAACTCTAAAGAAGCACCGTGCTGCTATTGGATATACTCTTGATGATCTTAAGGGCATTAGTGCCACTCTATGTCAACACAAAATAAATTTGGAGAAAGATGCCAAACCAGTTCGTGATCACCAACGGCGGCTGAATCCTAAGATGAAAGAAGTGGTAAGAAAGGAAATACTAAAGCTTCTTGAGGCAGGTATTATTTATCCCGTTGCTGATAGTTGATGTCTACTACACAACCTTCTTCTTGTAGACGTTGTTGGGCCTGCATGTGCACATGTTTGTAGGACAGTAGCAAATTTCCCTCAAGTGGATGACCTAAGGTTTATCAATCCGTAGGAGGCGTGAGGATGAAGATGGTCTCTCTCAAGCAACCCTGCAACCAAGTAACAAAGAGTCTCTTGTGTCCCCAACACACCCAATACAATGGTAAATTGTATAGGTGCACTAGTTCGGCGAAGAGATGGTGATACAAGTGCAATATGGATAGAAGATATAGGTTTTTGTAAACTGGAAATATAAAAACAGCAAGGTAACAAGTGGTAAAAGTGAGCGTAAACGATATTGCAATGATAGGAAACAAGGCCTAGGGTTCATACTTTCGCTAGTGCAAGTTCTCTCAACAATAATAACATAGATAGAACATATGACAAGCCCTCAACATGCAACAAAGAGTCACTCCAAAGCCACTAATAGCGGAGAACAAACGTAGAGATTATGGTCGGGTACGAAACCACCACAAAGTTATTCTTTCAAATCAATCCGTTGGGCTATTCCTATAAGTGTCACAAACAACCCTGGAGTTTTTACTAGAATAACACCTTAAGATACAAATCAACCAAAACCCTAATGTCACCTAGATACTCCATTTTCACCTCAAGTATTCGTGGGCATGATTATACGATATGCATCACACAATCTCAGATTTATCCAACCAACATAAAAGTACTTCAAAGAGCGCCCCAAAGTTTCTACCGGAGAATCAAGAACGTGTGCCAACCCCTATGCATAGGTTCCCAATGTCACGAAACCCGCAAGTTGATCACCAAGACATACATCAAGTGTTCTCATAAAGACTCAATCCGATAAGATTACTTCAAAAGGGGAAACTCAATTCATCACAAAGGAGTAGAGGGGGAGAAACATCATAATATCCAACTACAATAGCAAAGCTCGGGATACATCAAGATCGTGCCATAGAGGAACACGAGAGAGAACACGAGAGAGAGAGAGAGATAGATCAAACACATAGCTACTGGTACATACCTGTGATGCCCCCGATTCAATAGTACACTAATCATGCACGCAAATGTGTACGATCAAGATCAGGGACTCACGGGAAGATATCACAACACAAATCTACAAATAAAATAAGTCATACAAGCATCATAATACAAGCCAGGGGCCTCGAGGGCTTGAATACAAGTGCTCGATCATAGACGAGTCAGCGGAAGCAACAATATCTGAGTAGATACATAAGTTAAACAAGTTTGCCATAAGACGGCTAGAACAAATTGGGATACAGATCGAAAGAGGCGAAGGCCTCCTGCCTGGGATCCTCGTAACCACTCCTGGTCGTCGTCAACGGGCTGCACGTAGTAGTAGCCACCTCCAGTGTAGAAGGAGTCGTCGTCGACGGTGGCGTATGGATCCTGGGCTCCATCGTCTGGTTGCAGCAATCGGGTAGAGGAATGGGGAAAAGGGGGAAACAAAGCAACCGTGAGTACTCATCCAAAGTACTCGCAAGCAAGGAGCTACACTACATATGCATGGATATATGTGTAAGGGGCCATATCAGTGGACTGAACTGCAGAATGCCAGAATAAGAGGGGGATATCTAATCCTGTCGAAGACTACGCTTCTGGCAGCCTCCGTCTTGCAGCATGCAGGAGAGAGTAGACTGAAGTCCTCCAAGTAGCATCGCATAGCATAATCCTACCCGGCGATCCCCTCCTCGATGCCCTGTTAGAGAGCGATCACCGGGTTGTATCTGGCACTTGGAAGGGTGTGTTTTATTAAGTATCCGGTTCTAGTTGTCATAAGGTCAAGGTACAACTCCAAGCCGTCCTGTTACCGAAGATCACGGCTATTCAAATAGATTAACTTCCCTGTAGGGGTGCACCACATAACCCAACACGCTTGATCCCATTTGGCCGGACACACTTTCCTGGGTCATGCCCGGCCGCGGAAGATCAACACGTCGCAGCCCCACCTAAGCACAACAGAGAGGTCAGCACGCCGGTCTAAACCTAAGCGCGCAGGGGTCTGGGCCCATCGCCCTGAGCACACCTGCACGTTGCGAGGGCGGTCGGAAGTAGAACTAGCCCCCTTAATACAAGAGCAGGCTTACGTTCCAATCCGGCGCGCGCCGCTCAGTCGCTGACGTCAAGAAGGCTTCGGCTGATACCACGACGCCGGGATACCCATAACTACTCCCGCGTAGATGGTTAGTGCGTATAGACCAAATGGCCAGACTCAGATCAAATACCCAGATCTCGTTAAGCGTGTTAAGTAAGCGCGAACGTCGACAGGGCCAGGCCCACCTCTCTCCTAGGTGGTCTCAAACCTGCCCTGTCGCTCCGCCACAAAGTAACAGTCAGGGGACGTCGGGAACCCAGGCCCACCACTACCTGGGTGGAACCACCTGCCCCTTCAGCAGCCAACTCCGAACAGTATCACAGGTAATGTAACAGTGTAAAGTATAGTATATGCCCGCGACCACTTCCCGAAGTGATCACGGCCCAGTAGTATAGCATGGCAGACGGACAAGAGTGTAGGGCCACTGATGGAACCCTAGCATCCTATACTAAGCAGTAGGATTGCAGGTAAAGGTATCAACAGCAGTATCAAAGACAGGCTATGCATTAGGATAGGAATAACGAAAGCAGTAACATGCTACACTACTCTAATGCAAGCAGTATAGAGGAGAGTAGGCGATATCTGGTGATCAGGGGGGGGGCTTGCCTGGTTGCTCAGACAAGAAGGAGGGGTCGTCGATGTAGTCGATCACAGGGGTACCGACATCGGTCTCAGGTCTACCGGAAAGAAGTAACGGAGGGGGAACACAATAAATAACAAAGCAATCAAATGTAACAAAAAGCAAGAAGCGGCAATACGTTGTGCTAGAGGTGACCTAACGTGGTAGGAGGTGATACCGGTGAAGGGGTGAAACATCCGGGAAAGTATCCCCGGTGTTTTGCATTTTCGGACAGATTAACCGGAGGGGGAAAGTTGTGTGTTTGCTATGCTAGGGATGTGTGGTGGACGAACGGGCTGCGTATCCGGATTTGTCTCATCGTTCTGAGCAACTTTCATGTACAAAGTTCTTTGATCCGAGCTACGGTTTATTTTATATTAATTTTCAAAGTTTTATTTCATTTTCTAAATTATTTTAATTTGAAAGTTAAATTGTTAAATGCTATGGGTACACATATGTGTACCCAGAGGTGTACACATGGGGCTGACGGGTGGGGACAGGAGGCTGAGTCAGCAGTCAAAGTTTGACCGTTGGCTGGTCAACCTGTCTAGTAGGTCCCACATGTCATTAACTGTTTAGTTAGTTGACAATACTTAATTAGGTTAATTAAACAAAATTAATTAATTTAACTAATTTAGTTAGTTAATTAATTAATTATCATTTTTATTTTCTTTTTTTATAAACGTTCTGGGGTGGGGCCCCTTGTCATAGGCCCCACGGGCCTTAGCGGGCTAACGGGTGTTGGGTCCGGTTTCGCCCGACCAGGGGGAAAACGGGGCTAGGCCACCGGCGGGTGGCCGCGGCGCGCCGGCGCCGGCGCGGGGCGGTGAGCGGGAAGGGGCGCGGGGAAGCAGGGGGCGGTGGCGGCTGTGGCAGGGAGGGCCAGCAGCCAGCAACGGTTGGCGGCAAGCAGCGGCAGGTACAGCGTGCGGCGAGGCGTGCAGCTGCGGGTGCGGGGCGGTGACGGAGTGGCCGGGATAGGGCGCGACGACAGGTAAGATAGCCTGGGGCAGGGCCGACGAGGTCGGGGGAGGACCGGCCCGTACCGGCGAGCGGCGGTGCCGAGCAGGCAAGGACGGCGGCGGGGCCAGGCAGACGTGGGCGTTGCCGGAGCGGGATGAGCTGGGCGCGAACGGGGAGGCGCGGGGTGTGCGGCAGTGCAGGGAAGGCCGGTCGGTGGCTTGGCAGCGGGGGTCAGGCGGGGCTCGGCCGATGCGGGCGCGCGACCAGGGCGCCGGTGCGGGCGATGGCCACGGCGGGGAGCGCGAGCGGCACGACGGGAGGATATGCGTTGACCGCGGCGACTACGAGAGGGAGGAGGCAGAGAGGGAGAGGCGGCTCACAGGCGTGGCAGGGGCACAGGGGCGGCGAGGCTCGGGGAAGCGGCTCGGGGCAGGGGACAAGGAGGCGCTAGCGAAGACGGTGGGGCGGTGCCGGGCGGCGTCGAGGCGGCAGGGAGGCTCCGACGGGGAGGATCCGAGCGGCGGTGGTCGGTGACAGTCGACGGGGCACCGACGAAGGGCGCAGGGGCGAGGCGCTCGGGTGAGGTGGCCAGCGGGGCACTGCCCCGATCCGATCGGGGAAGGGGAGAGGGGCGTGGGGGGATCGAGGGGAAGTGGGTGGGACTGGGGCGGACCGGTTAGGGTTTCGGGAGGGAGTGGGGTTAAGGGGGAGGGGTTGGGCCGGCTGGGTTAGGCCAGGTGGTTCGGCCAGCTGGGCCTTCTGGCCCAGTTGGCCAAGGGGGCCTTTTCTTCTTCTTTTTTTGTTCTATTTCCTTTGCCTTCTTTTATTCTATTACTTTTCTGCTTTCTTTTATTTTAGTTTTATAAAATTTTAAAAGCGACAACTAATTTGGTGTTATTAAATAGGTCACAGCCCCAAATATTTTGGCACTTTAAATAAAGTACTTTGCATTTGCTCATTATCTTAAAAGCATTTTAAATAACTGTTTTATCGATGTTTTAGTTTATTTAGTGCATTTAAGTATTTTATTAAAAGATGATTTCTTCACCAACATTTATTATGGATTATTTGACACATTAGGAACAATTTAGTTTTGACTTTTGAAACTCTAATTGTTTTGACTTTAAATCAAATTTGAATTTGGATCGGTTCTGAACTAACGCGAGATTATCAACAATAATCGAGGTGACATGGCATCATTACTAGAGGGTTACTGTAGCTTGATTACCCGGGCGTCACAATTCTCCTCCACTACAAGAAATCTCGTCCCGAGATTTAAGAGGGGGACTAAGGGGGGAAGTTCTGGTTACGAAATTCTAACGGATCTTCTCGAAGAAGTTAATCCCTTTCGTTGATGTCTTCAATTCTTTATTCGAATGCATCATGATGAAGTTGTCGTCCTTTCTTCGGGAACTCCATCGTACTTACGAAAGGATAAGGGGGTATTACGGAAGAACGGACGGCTACCATGTTTGCTTATCTAGTAGATAACATCAGGGAAGGTGGCGGAAAGTAACTCTTGAATTGAAACTTAAGACATTATCAAGAGCAAAACGAGGATGTATTATGGGAAGTTTCGAGCGGGCAGGCAATTGTTCGATGCCTGAAACGGAGGGTGAAAGGGGTTCAAAGCAACGGGGATAAGTATTGCGTCTGATACCAGAATAGAGCACTAGGAAGGTGGCCCGTGAATTAAATACGAAGCCAAGCGTGAGGAATAAGTTTGGAAACAGGGGGTATAGGAGAGTCAGGTTTTGATCCTGTGGAACTGTGGGTTATGGGCCCACCATGTGGGTTAAAAGTAGGAAGGGCGGAGACGTCTTGCACAGGCATGAAAGCAAGGCATGTCAGAGGATAGCCTGTCGGTTAGGTCGGCAACAACATCAGTACCAAGGGCGAGGGACGGAGAGAACCATTTTCCTGCTCGTTGAACGAGGTGGACCAATAGGCAAAGTTCTCGTCCATCGGTGGTTACCGGAATGCTATCATCAAAAGCAACAGGGTCTTACTGACACAGTTATACACCAAGGTGTTTTGCATAAGCAGAAGAATACTACTGCTTATATAATATGGATTACAATAAGGGTTAGGCAAACCAATGGAAAGGACAGGTGATTACCAGGTTTAATCAGAACAATGGGGAGAAAAATGTGTATACACACATATTTCAGGGGTATATCCCTCCCAAGGACAAGCAGGGCATGATATCCATGATAGGATAGAAAGTAGAGAACCATTGAGGTAAAGGGAGAGGAATTTCGTGACATTATCCATACAACGATGTTTGGATAATTTGATTAAGAAATTTAGCATTGTGCTTCAAGTGTTCTTATCGATGATAGGAGTACCACATACATGCTTCGAGATAGCACTGGCATGGTCTTCAAGCAAAGGTCGGACTTCGGATACACGAAGGATCCATTAGGATAAACTTATATAATAAGTCTTACGATTTCCTCATGGAAGAATCGCTAACCTTGCTAAGAAGGGAAATATAACAATAGGTCCTCCGGCCAGGTGTGTTGGGCATGACATCACGTTACCGGGTCATAAAAGACCAGTGTTATAACTCTTGGAAAAATGTTCCAACCATCATACCTGACCGAGATTCAGATATGATCGGTGTTAGGATACCTCAGACTCACGATGCTCGAGGAGAAAAGGTGCGACACACGATGACGAGATGACTTCGAAGATTCTCGGGAAATGAACTATGGAAGTGAGTTCCGAAACAAGAGTTCATCATTAAATCAAGAAGAGGATGAGGAGGTGGCCGATGGACTCAGCGATAATTCAACGAGGTATCCCAAAAAGATGGATCTCCACAGTTATGTGGATAAGGAGATAACATTTGTCAGATCAAATGATATAAGGAAGTATGCCCGAGGAAAACATACACAATTAAACATTGGTTGAAAGGTGCGCCCGAAATATGAGTTGGGTTGCACGACCAATGTCAGAATGGTGATTCAATAATCAATAGTCTAAGAATGAATGGCCGACCATTAACTTCAAAGCAATAGGGTTGCTAGAAGTGCAGAATCCAAACAGATCGTTCACTTGTTGGTACCCCGGTTGGAACCAACACGAGGACCAAGAAAGAATGGTGATGGTGAAGTATCACTTATATCAAGAATTCTCAAGAGGTGGTGAAATTCTCACAACATCCTTGACATCAAAGATGGTAATACTCCAAGGTAAAGAAGAATAATTACTGGATAGCACGGATCTCCAGGTATAACACAAAACACGAACAAGTTTGTGTCGGAGGGAAAGCAATAATGTTGTCGGTGATAACACAAATCATCAAGGGAAGGATGGTATTTCTCATCGTGAATTCAATTGGTATCCTGGAAGAGCTCAGAATGTTGATGATGATCATGACACATTTGTCGAGAGGTTTCATGAAGATATGATCGCTCGACGATGACATCAAGTTAAAGGACTGATGCAACATAATATTATTGAAACCACGGATACGACACCAACCCGGAATCAAGCTTGTTGTTTGAGGTGAAACGATAAGACGAGGAAGATCAACGTAATGTTAGCTCATCGTCAAAAATTGTGCTCCGAGAAGAAGGACCAGGTAGCACAGTTAAAATTTAGCACAATGATATGGCCGATCAGGCTAGGAATGACTTGAAGGATTATTAAACTCGTAAACAATGAAAATTACTTAGATTTATTGAATCGGAGTACGGAATCGATTCACTTATCGGTGTTGTCGAGTGAAATAACTCAGAACCCGGGAAAATCTGAAATCGGTGAGAAGCAATACTAGATGAAGACTCATAGGAAGCAACACAGTTCTTTGATAACCTCGAGATACTGGAGGGTATTACTCGAAGGAATATTGACATAGGGGTTGCGGAGATGTATTGATCCGCAGAAGACAAGTGTTTTCACTTGCTTGAAAAATGGGATCAGGTAGAAAATATTGTCGGAACCACGATTGCAAATGATCAATTCACAGATACCAGATGATATTATATCAAGGCAATAGTTATTATTACAAGAAGCTTCCATGATAGGATCTACATCGTGTCCATGGGCATGAACACAAGTTCAAGGTCGACTCCCACTTCTTCAATGTATAACCTTCCATTCACTTCTCACTTTGATAAAGGCATTAGTGTTGAAAGTTTTACCTGGTGAAATACCAGATGAGTATGACTCGTGAAAACTTCCGAGTTCACACATATAAAGGAAGGCATAGGTTCAACCCATCGGGGCATCTTAGAAACATATACCACAAGCTTCGGAGTAAATAATACGAGCTCGAAACTAGAGTATGGTTATAAAAGTAGAGGATACAAATTGCCAAAGGCATTATATACCCATGGAAAGGCTCCCAAGGTTATTCAATATGAAGGACACTGTCGGATAAAACCCAACAAAGGAAGGGATCTGATGTGAGCATCGGTACTCAACCAGAGGAAGAAGAATGCACGGGCATCATATTATAGAACATCTGAATAATTCGATGCTTAGATAACAAAGGAATTATGATTTCCAAAACAAAGGATCAGAAGCAGACGCTCTGATCAAGGATGGATAAGTTGGATAGACCAGAGGCACAATTGACGATAAATAGTTTGGTCGAGAACCAGCTCATGTTCAAAAATAATGTCTGAGCAGGAAAGATAATTTAGAAGGGTTGATAGATGATTGTGTGCTTTCGCACACATGTAATCAATAGGATCAAAATGACGGTGTCAAAAGATACTAGTGAATATTGCCAGATATATGGGAAGCATCCATAATGCAAGTAGACAAGTATTTGCAAAGCAATAAAGCTGCTAAGGATTTTCGGGGGATTGAATAGTATTTCAAAGACTTTTGTGAAACACCTGAACAACTGGGGATGAGCGGATACTCGGAAAGTGCGAGAAATTATTCTTAGGGGTATTCAGGTGGCAAAGAACTGCAAGGCAGTAGGCACAAAATATTCTCGGGCTATCTTGTAATAACAAGACCGAGTGGGAATAAAAGTAAGCATGACAGGTGTAAGTATTTATCCATAGGGATATTTCGGTGGAAGGGAATTGCAATAGCAACGGGCACAAGGTCTCAAGAGAATATCCGAGAGTATCTTCGAAATCTTCTGGTGTAGTCGGCGATCATCTGGAATGAAGGGGCTCTCCGGGAGAAAGTATTTTCGAGAACCTAAAGTTAGATTTTAGTAAAACTCGTTTAACCCGAATAGAAGAGAGTTCAGAATCCCGGAGTAAAGATCGAGGAGTAAAGATCCTAATACCACCCAATGGCGACGTGGGCCCATGGGCCGCACAGCCATGTTAGTAAAAGTTTTGCAATGTCTAGACTCGACTTCGGCTAAGGAGTATGGAAGGGGGATTCCTACAGGCAGTCGGCTCTGGTACCAACTTGTGACGCCCCCGATTCAATCGTACACTAATCATGCACGCAAATGTGTACGATCAAGATCAGGGACTCACGGGAAGATATCACAACACAACTCTACAAATAAAATAAGTCATATAAGCATCATAATACAAGCCGGGGGCCTCGAGGGCTCGAATACAAGTGCTCGATCATAGACGAGTCAGCGGAAGCAATAATATCTGAGTACATACATAAGTTAAACAAGTTTGCCATAAGATGGCTAGAACAAATTGGGATACAGATCGAAAGAGGCGAAGGCCTCCTGCCTGGGATCCTCGTAACCACTCCTGGTCGTCGTCAACGGGCTGCACGTAGTAGTAGCCACCTCCAGTGTAGAAGGAGTCGTCGTCGACGGTGGCGTCTGGATCCTGGGCTCCATCGTCTGGTTGCAGCAATCGGGTAGAGGAACGGGGAAAAGGGGGAAACAAAGCAACCGTGAGTACTCATCCAAAGTACTCGCAAGCAAGGAGCTACACTACATATGCATGGATATATGTGTAAGGGGCCATATCAGTGGACTGAACTGCAGAATGCCAGAATAAGAGGGGGATATCTAATCCTGTCGAAGACTACGCTTCTGGCAGCCTCCGTCTTGCAGCATGCAGGAGAGAGTAGACTGAAGTCCTCCAAGTAGCATCGCATAGCATAATCCTACCCGGCGATCACCTCCTCGATGCCCTGTTAGAGAGCGATCACCGGGTTGTATCTGGCACTTGCAAGGGTGTGTTTTATTAAGTATCCGGTTCTAGTTGTCATAAGGTCAAGGTACAACTCCAAGCCGTCTTGTTACCGAAGATCACGGCTATTCGAATAGATTAACTTCCCTGCAGGGGTGCACCACATAACCCAACACGCTTGATCCCATTTGGCCGGACACACTTTCCTGGGTCATGCCCGGCCGCGGAAGATCAACACGTCGCAGCCCCACCTAAGCACAACAGAGAGGTCAGCACGTCGGTCTAAACCTAAGCGCGCAGGGGTCTGGGCCCATCGTCCTGAGCACACCTGCACGTTGCGAGGGCGGCCGGAAGTAGAACTAGCCCCCTTAATACAAGAGCAGGCTTACGTTCCAATCCGGCGCGCGCCGCTCACTCGCTGATGTCAAGAAGGCTTCGGCTGATACCACGACGCCGGGATACCCATAACTACTCCCGCGTAGATGGTTAGTGCGTATAGACCAAATGGCCAGACTCAGATCAAATACCCAGATCTCGTTAAGCGTGTTAAGTAAGCGCGAACGCCGACAGGGCCAGGCCCACCTCTCTCTTAGGTGGTCTCAAACCTGCCCTGTCGCTCCGCCACAAAGTAACAGTCAGGGGCCGCCGGAACCTAGGCCCACCACTACCTGGGTGGAACCACCTGCCCCTTCAGCCCCCAACTCCGAACAATACACAGGTAATATAACAGTGTAAAGTATAGTATATGCCCGCGACCACTTCCCGAAGTGATCACGGCCCAGTAGTATAGCATGGCAGACGGACAAGAGTGTAGGGCCATTGATGGAACCCTAGCATCCTATACTAAGCAGTTGGATTGCAGGTAAAGGTATCAACAGCAGTATCAAAGACAGGCTATGCATTAGGATAGGAATAACGAAAGCAGTAACATGCTACACTACTCTAATGCAAGCAGTATAGAGGAGAGTAGGCGATATCTGATGATCAAGGGGGGGGCTTGCCTGGTTGCTTAGACAAGAAGGAGGGGTCGTCGATGTAGTCGATCACAGGGGTACCGGCATCCGTCTCAGGGTCTACCGGAAAGAAGTAACGGAGGGGAACACAATAAATAACAAAGCAATCAAATGTAACAAAAAGCAAGAAGCGGCAATACGTTGTGCTAGAGGTGACCTAACGTGGTAGGAGGTGATACCGGTGAAGGGGGGAAACATCCGGGAAAGTATCCCCGGTGTTTTGCGTTTTCGGACAGATTAACCGGAGGGGGAAAGTTGCGTGTTTGCTATGCTAGGGATGTGTGGTGGACGAACGGGCTGCGTATCCGGATTCGTCTTGTCGTTCTAAGCAACTTTCATGTACAAAGTTCTTTGATCCGAGCTACGGTTTATTTTATATTAATTTTCAAAGTTTTAATTCATTTTCTAAATTATTTTAATTTGAAAATTAAATAGTTAAATGCTATGGGTACACATATGTGTACCCAGAGGTGTACACATGGGGCTGACGGGTGGGGCAGGAGGCTGAGTCAGCAGTCAAAGTTTGACCGTTGACTGGTCAACCTGTCTAGTAGGTCCCACATGTCATTAACTGTTTAGTTAGTTAACAATACTTAATTAGGTTAATTAGGTTAATTAAACATAATTAATTAATTTAACTAATTTAGTTAGTTAATTAATTAATTATCATTTTTATTTTCTTTTTTTATAAACGTTCTGGGGTGGGGCCCCTTGTCATAGGCCCCAGGGGCCTTAGCGGGCTAACGGGTGTTGGGTCCGGTTTCGCCCGACCAGGGCGAAAACGGGGCTAGGCCACCGGCGGGTGGCCACGGCGCGCCGGCGCTGGCACGGGGCGGTGAGCGGGAAGGGGCGCGGGGAAGCAGGGGGCGGCGGCTGTGGCAGGGAGGGCCAGCAGCCAGCAACGGTTGGCGGCAAGCACGGCAGGTACAGCGTGCGGCGAGGCGTGCAGCTGCGGGTGCGGGGCGGTGACGGAGTGGCCGGGATAGGGCACGACGACAGGTAAGATAGCCCGGGGCGGGGCCGACGAGGTCGGGGGGAGGACCGGCCCGTACCGGCGAGCGGCGGTGCCGAGCAGGCAAGGACGGCGGCGGGGCCAGGCAGACGTGGGCGTTGCCGGAGCGGGATGAGCAGGGCGCGAACGGGGAGGCGCGGGATGTGCGGCAGTGCAGGGAAGGACGGCCGGTGGCTTGGCCGCGGGGGTCAGGCGGGGCTCGGCCGATGCGGGCGCGCGGCCAGGGCGCCGGTGCGGGCGATGGCCACGGCGGGGAGCGCGAGCGGCACGACGGGAGGATATGCATTGACCGCGGCGACTACGAGAGGGAGGAGGTAGAGAGGAAGAGGCGGCTCACGGGCGTGGCAGGGGCATAGGGGCGGCGAGGCTCGGGGAAGCGGCTCGAGGCAGGGGACGAGGAGGCGCTAGCGAAGACGGTGGGGCGATGCCGGGCGGCGTCGAGGCGGCGGGGAGGCTCCGGCGGGGAGGATCAGGGCGGCGGTGGTCGGTGACAGTCGACGGGGCACCGGCGAAGGGCGCAGGGGCGAGGCGCTCGGGTGAGGTGGCCAGCGGGGCACTGCCCCGATCCGATCGGGGAAGGGGAGAGGGGCGTGGGGGATCGAGGGGAAGTGGGTGGGACTGGGGCGGACTGGTTAGGGTGTCGGGAGGGAGTGGGGTTAAGGGGGAGGGATTGGGCCGGCCGGGTTAGGCCAGGTGGTTCGGCCAGCTGGGCCTTCTGGCCCAGTTGGCCAGGGGGGCCTTTTCTTCTTCTTCTTTTTTGTTCTGTTTCCTTTGCCTTCTTTTATTCTATTACTTTTCTGCTTTCTTTTATTTTAGTTTTATAAAATTTTAAAAGCGACAACTAATTTGGTGTTATTAAATAGGTCACAGCCCCAAATATTTTGGCACTTTAAATAAAGTACTTTGCATTTGCTCATTATATTAAAAGCATTTTAAATAATTGTTTTATCGATGTTTTAGTTTATTTAGTGCATTTAAGTATTTTATTAAAAGATGATTTCTTCACCAACATTTATTATGGATTATTTGACACATTAGGAACAATTTAGTTTTGACTTTTGAAACTTTAATTGTTTTGACTTTAAATCAAATTTGAATTTGGATCAGTTCTGAACTAACGCGAGATTATCAACAATAATCGAGGTGACATGGCATCATTACCAGAGGGTTACTGTAGCTTGATTACCTGGGCGTCACAATACCCTCAGCCCCGAGGGTGAAGTACTCCCTCCTCGTCATGGAGAGCGCCGGGATGATGAAGATGGCCACCGGAGATGGATCCCCCCTCCGGCAGGGTACCGGAAAGGGGTCCCGGTTGGTTTTTTGGTGGTTCTGGAGGCTTGCGGCGGCGGAACTCCCGATCTATCTTCTGTTCTGGAAGTTTTAGGGTACGACGGTATATATGGGTGAAAGGAGAACGTCGGTGGAGCTACGGGGGCCCCACGAGGCAGGGGGCGCGCCCTCCACCCTCGTGGCTCCTCTGACGTGGGGTCCAAGTCCATCAGGTGGGTTTCCTTCCAAAAATAACTTCTCCAGTTGATTTCGTTCCGTTTTGACCCCGTCTGATATTCCTTTTCCTCGAAATACTGAAATAGGCATAAAACAGCAAATCTGGGCTGGGCCTCCGGTTAATAGGTTAGTCCCAAAAATAATATAAAAGTGGATAATAAAGCCCAATATTGCCTAAAACAGTAGATAAAGTAGCATGGAGCAATCAAAAATTATAGATACGTTGGAGACGTATCAGGCATCCCCAAGCTTAATTCCTGCTCGTCCTCGAGTAGGTAAATGAAAAAAAATTGATGCGGAGTGATACTTTGGCATAATTTCAATGTAAATCTTCTTAATCATGGTATGAATATTCAGATCCGAAAGGTTCAAGAAAAAAGTTCATATTGACATAAAAATGATAATACTTCAAGCATACTAATCAAACAATTATGTCATCTCAAAATAACATGGCCAAAGGAAGTTCATCCCTACAAAATCATATAGTTAGGCTATGCTTCATTTTCGTCACACAAAGATGTTCCCAACTTCTATACCCCCGATGACAAGCCAAGCAATTGTTTCATACTCAAATAATCTCAAACTTTTTCAACCTTCACGCAATACATGAGCGCGAGCCATGGACATAGCACTATGGGTGGTATAGAATATGATGATGGGGATTGTGTGGAGAAGACAAAAAAGGAGAAAGTCTCACATCAACGAGGCTAATCAATGAGATATGGAGATGCCCATCAATTGATGTTAATGCAAGGAGTAGGGATTGCCATGCAACAGATGCACTAGAGCTAAGAATGCTCAACAAAAGAAAACTAGTGGGTGTGCATCCAACTTGCTTGCTCATGAAGACCTAGGGCATTTTGAGGAAACCCATCGTTGGAATATACAAGCCAAGTTCTATAATGAAAAATTCCCACTAGTATGAACAAGACAACTTATGAGACTCACTATATGAAAATCATGGTGTTACTTTGAAGCACAATATATGAGACTCACTACATGAAGAACAAGGTGCTACTTTGAAGCACAAGTGTGGAAAAAGAAATAGTAGCATTGCCCTTTCTCTTTCTTTTTTGATTGGGCAATGCTCTAATAATGATGATCATCACACTCCTATTGATTACAACATAATGATTACAACATAATGATTACAACTCGATACTAGAACAAGATATGACTCTATTATGAATGCCTCCGGCGGTGTACCGGGATGGTGCAATGAATCAAGAGTGACATGTATGGAAAATAATGCATGGTGGCTTTGCCACAAATATGATGTCAACTACAAGATCATGCAATGGCAATATGACAAAAGTAAAGCATGTCATGATGATGATGATGATGATGATGATGGTGGAAGTTGCATGGCAATATATCTCGGAATGGCTATGGAAATGCCATGATAGGTAGGTATGGTGGCTGTTTTGAGGAAGATATAGGGACGTTTATGTGTGAAAGAGCGTATCATGTCACGGGGTTTGGATGCACCGGTGAAGTTTGCACCAACTCTCAATGTGAGAAAGGGTAATGCACGGTACCGAAGAGGCTAGCAAATGGCGGAAAGGTAAAAGTGCGTATAATCCATGGACTCAACATTAGTCAAAAGAACTCATATACCTATTGCAAAAATTTAGAAGTCATCAAAAATCAAGTACTACGCGCATGCTCCTAGGGGGATAGATTGGTAGGAAAATACCATCGCTCGTCCCCAACCGCCACTCATAAGGATGCACAAGCCAGGTACACTTCATGCTTCAAATTTGTTACACAACTTTAACCATACGTGCATGCTACGGGACTTGCTAACTTCAACACAAGTATTTCTCAAATTCACAACTACTCAACTAGCACGACTATGATATTATCACCTCCATATCTCAAAACAATTATCAAGCATCAAACTTATCTTAGTATTCAACCCACTAAAAAGAAAGTTTCACATATCTTGAATACCAAGTATATTAACATTAAGCAAATTACCATGCTATTAACGACTCTCAAAATAATCTAAGTGAAGCATGAGAGATCATCTATTTCTTCAAAATAAAACCACCATTGTGCTCTAAAAGATATAAGTGAAGCACTTGAGCAAATGACAAACTACTCCAACAAGATATAAGTCAAGATCAATGCGTAGCTAAATAATTGTTATGCAACTATGTGAAGACTCTCTCTCATTTAGGAATTTCAGATCTTGATACTTTATTCAAACAGCAAGCAAAGATAAAGAAAACTATATTGCAAGGATAGCACAACTCATGTGAAGAAGCAAAAAAACTTAGGCTCAACCGATACTAACCGATAGTTGTTGGAGAAGAAAGGTGGGATGCCTACCGGGGCATCCCCAAGCTTAGATGCTTGAGGCTTCTTGAAATATTATCTTGGGGTGCCTTGGGCATCCCCAAGCTTTAACTTTTGTGTCTCCTTAATTCCTCTCATATCATGGTTTCTCTTTTTATCAAAAGCTTCATTCACAACAAACTCAACAAGAACTCGTGAGATAGGTTAGTATAAACCAATGCAAAACCTTATCATATTATACTGTAACAAATCACTTAAATTATTATTCAACATTGAATACTAAATGCCTCTGCATATTTAATACTCATATCATCAAATAGAATCATTAAACAAGCAAACATATGCAAACAACACAAACATAACAGCAATCTGTCAAAACAGTACAGTCTGTAAAGAATGCAAGAGTATCAATACTTCCCTGACTCTAAAAATTATGAAATAAAATTCCCACTGTAATAAATTTATCATATATAAATATGCAAAAAGATTCAACATTATACCATGCTCTGACTTTTCTAGGTAATTTTTGCAACAGCGGTAAACTTTCTGTTTTCAAACAGCAACATGCAAACTAGCAAAATAAGCATGGCAAAGGCTATCCTTGACTTTTTTATTGAAACTAAAGAGGCAAAACATTATTCTAACTACATAAAGAAGATACTAACAAAATAAAATGACGCTCCAAGCAAAACACATATCATGTGGTGAATAAAAATATAGCTCCAAGTAAAGTTACCGATGAACGTAGACGAAAGAGGGGATGCCTTCCGGGGCATCCCCAAGCTTAGGCTCTTGGTTGTCCTTGAATATTACCTTGGGGTGCCTTGGGCATCCCCAAGCTTAGGCTATTGCCACTCCTTATTCCATAGTCCATCGAATCTTTACCCAAAACTTGAAAACTTCAACCACACAAAACTCAAAACAAAACTCGTAAGCTCCGTTAGTATAAGAAAATAAAACCACCACTTAGGTACTGTAATGAACTCATTGTAAATTCATATTGGTGTAATATATACTGTATTCTAACTTCTCTATGGTTCATACCACTTAATACTAGCCATAGATGCATCAAAATAAGCAAACAACACATAGAAAACAGAATCTGTCAAAAACAGAACAGTCTGTAGTAATCTGTATCAAACGTATACTTATGGAACCCCAAAAATTATGAAATAAATTGCTGGACCTGATAAATTTGTCTATTAATAATCTTCAAAAAGAATCAACCTAAAAACACTCTCCAGTAAAAAATTGCAGCTATTCTCGTGAGCGCTAAAGTTTCTGTTTTTCACAGCAAGATCACATAAACTTCACCCAAGTCTTCCCAAAGGTTCTACTTGGCACTTTATTGAAACAAAATCTATAAAACATGATTAATACAGTAGCATAATCATGTGAACACACAAAAACAGTAAGGATAAGTATTGGGTTGTCTCCCAACAAGCGCTTTTCTTTAATGCCTTTTAGCTAGGCATGATGATGACAATGATGCTCACATAAAAGATAAGAATTGAAACATAAAGAGAGCATCATGAAGAATATGACTAGCACATTTAAGTCTAACCCACTTCCTATGCATAGGGATTTTGTGAACAAACAACTTATGGGAACAATAATCAACTTGCATAGGAAGGTAAAACAGGCATAACTTCAAAAATTTAAGCACATAGAGAGGAAACTTGATATTATTGCAATTCCTACAAGCATATGTTCCTCCCTCATAATAATTTTAAGTAGCATCATGAATGAATTCAACAATATAACCAGCACCTAAAGCATTCTTTTCATGATCTACTTGCATAGAAATTTTATTACTCTCCACATAAGCAAAATTCTTCTCATTCGGAATAGTAGTGGGAGCAAACTCAACAAAATAACTATCATATGATTGAGAATTAAGATCAAGATGACAAGTTTCATGGTTATAATTATTCTTTAAAGCATACGTGTCATCACAATAATCATCATAGATAGGAGGCATGCTTTCATCATAGTAAATTTGCTCATCCAAGCTTGGTGGACAAAAAATATCATCTTCATCAAACATAGCTTCCCCAAGCTTGTGGCTTTGCATATCATTAGCATCATGGATATTCAAGGAATTCATACTAACAACATTGCAATCATGCTCATCATTCACATATTTAGTGCCAAACATTTTATAGATTTCTTCTTCTAGCACTTGAGCACAATTTTCCTTTCCATCATACTCACGAAAGATATTAAAAAGATGAAGCGTATGAGGTAAACTCAATTCCATTTTTTGGTAGTTTTCTTTTATAAACTAAACTAGTGCTAAAACAAGAAACAAAAATATTCGATTGCAAGATCTAAAGATATACCTTCACTTACCTAGCCTCCCCGGCAACGGCGCCAGAAAAGAGCTTGATGTCTACTACACAACCTTCTTCTTGTAGACGTTGTTGGGCCTGCAAGTGCACAGGTTTGTAGGACAGTAGCAAATTTCCCTCAAGTGGATGACCTAAGGTTTATCAGTCCGTAGGAGGCGTGAGGATGAAGATGGTCTCTCTCAAGCAACCCTGCAACCAAATAAAAAGAGTCTCTTGTGTCCCCAACACATCCAATACAATGGTAAATTGTATAGGTGCACTAGTTCGGCGAAGAGATGGTGATACAAGTGCAATATGGATAGAAGATATAGGTTTTTGTAAACTAGAAATATAAAAACAGCAAGGTAACAAGTGGTAAAAGTGAGCGTAAACGGTATTGCAATGATAGGAAACAAGGCCTAGGGTTCATACTTTCGCTAGTGCAAGTTCTCTCAACAATAATAACATAGATAGAACATATGACAAGCCCTCAACATGCAACAAAGAGTCACGCCAAAGCCACTAATAGCAGAGAACAAACGTAGAGATTATGGTCGGGTACGAAACCACCACAAAGTTATTCTTTCAAATCAATCCGTTGGGCTATTCCTATAAGTGTCACAAACAACCCTGGAGTTTTTACTAGAATAACACCTTAAGATACAAATCAACCAAAACCCTAATGTCACCTAGATACTTCATTGTCACCTCAAGTATCCGTGGGCATGATTATACGATATGCATCACATAATCTCAGATTTATCCAACCAACATAAAAGTACTTCAAAGAGCGCCCCAAAGTTTCTACCGGAGAATCAAGAACGTGTGCCAACCCCTATGCATAGGTTCCCAATGTCACGAAACCCGCAAGTTGATCACCAAGACATACATCAAGTGTTCTCATAAAGACTCAATCCGATAAGATTACTTCAAAAGGGGAAACTCAATTCATCACAAAGGAGTATAGGGGGAGAAACATCATAAGATCCAACTACAATAGCAAAGCTCGGGATACATCAAGATCGTGCCATAGAGGAACACGAGAGAGAACACGAGAGAGAGAGAGATCAAACACATAGCTACTGGTACATACCCTCAGCCCCGAGGGTGAACTACTCCCTCCTCGTCATGGAGAGCGCCGGGATGATGAAGATGGCCACCGGAGATGGATCCCCCCTCCGGCAGGGTACCGGAAAGGGGTCCCGGTTGGTTTTTTGGTGGTTCTGGAGGCTTGTGGCGGCGGAACTCTCGATCTATCTTCTGTTCTAGAAGTTTTAGGGTACGATGGTATATATGGGTGAAAGGAGAACGTCGGTGGAGCTACAGGGGCCCCACGAGGCAGGGGCGCGCCCAGGGGGAGGGCGCGCCCTCCACCCTCGTGGCTCCTCTGACGTGGGGTCCAAGTCCATCAGGTGGGTTTCCTTCCAAAAATAACTTCTCCAGTTGATTTCGTTCCGTTTTGACTCCGTCTGATATTCCTTTTCCTCGAAATACTGAAATAGGCATAAAACAACAAATCTGGGCTGGGCCTCCGGTTAATAGGTTAGTCCCAAAAATAATATAAAAGTGGATAATAAAGCCCAATATTGCCTAAAACAGTAGATAAAGTAGCATGGAGCAATCAAAAATTATAGATACGTTGGAGACGTATCAATAGTTAGTGGGTAAGTCATGTCCATTGTGTCCCTAAGAAGGGAGGTATTACTATCGTTCCTAATGATAAAGATGAATTGATCCTGCAAAGAATTATTACAGGTTATAGGATGGTAATTGATTTCCGAAAATTAAATAAAGCTACTAAAAAGGATCATTACCCCTTACCTTTTATCGATCAAATTCTAGAAAGATTATCTAAACATACACATTTTTGCTTTCTAGATGGTTATTCTAGTTTCTCTCAAATACCTGTGTCAGCCAATGATCTCTCAAAGACCACTTTTACTTACCCTTTCAGTACTTTTTCTTATAGACATATGCCTTTTGGTTTATGTAATGCACCTGCTACCTTTCAAAGATGCATGATGGCTATATTCTCTGACTTTTGTGAAAAGATTTGTGTGGTTTTCATGGACGACTTCTCTGTTTATGGATCCTCTTTTGATGATTGCTTGAGCAACCTTGATCGAGTTTTGCAGAGATGTGAAGAAACAAACCTTGTCTTGAATTGGGAGAAGTGCCACTTTATGGTTAATGAAGGTATTGTCTTGGGGCATAAAGTTTCTGAAAGAGGTATTGAAGTTGATAAAGCCAAGGTTGATGCCATTGAAAAGATGCCATGTCCCGAGGACATCAAAGGTATAAGAAGTTTCCTTGGTCACGCCAGGTTTTATAGGAGGTTCATTAAGGACTTCTCAAAAATTTCTCGGCCTCTGACTAATTTATTACAGAAAGATATACCATTTGTCTTTGATGATGGTTGTGTAGAAGCATTTGAAATACTTAAGAAAGCATTGATTTCTGCACCTATTGTTCAGCCACTTGATTGGAATTTACCCTTTGAAATTATGTGTGATGCCAGTGATTATGCTGTAGGTGATGTTCTAGGGCAAAGAGTTGATAAGAAATTAAATGTTATTCAATATGCTAGTAAGACTCTAGATAATGCTCAGAGAAATTATGCTACTACTGAAAAGGAATTCTTAGCAGTCGTATTTGCTTGTGATAAGTTCAGACCTTATATTGTTGATTCTAAAGTAACTATTCACACGGATCATGCTGCTATTAAATATCTTATGGAAAAGAAAGATGCTAAACCTAGACTTATTAGATGGGTTCTCTTGCTACAAGAATTTGATTTGCATATTATTGATAGAAAGGGAGCTGAGAACCCCGTGGCAGACAACTTGTCTAGGCTAGAGAATGTTCTTGATGACCCACTACCTATTGATGATAGCTTTCCTGATGAACAATTAAATGTCATAAATGCTTCTCGTACTACTCCATGGTATGTTGATTATGCTAATTATATTGTTGCTAAATTTATACCACCTAGTTTCACATACCATCAAAAGAAAAAGTTTTTCTATGATTTGAGACATTACTTTTGGGATGATTATAAAGAAGGAGTAGATGGTGTTATTAGACATTGTGTACCTGAGCATGAACAGGAACAGATCTTACACAAGTGTCACTCCGAGGCTTATGGAGGACACCACGCTGGAGATAGAACTGCACATAAGGTATTGCAATCCGGTTTTTATTGGCCTACTCTCTTCAAGGATGCCCGTAAGTTTGTCTTATCTTGTGATGAATGTCAAAGAATAGGTAATATTAGTAGACGTTAAGAAATACCTATGAACTATTCACTTGTTATCGAACCATTTGATATTTGGGGCTTTAATTATATGGGACCTTTTCCTGCCTCTAATGGATATACACATATTTTAGTTGATGTTGATTACGTTACTAAGTGGGTAGAAGCTATTCCAACTAGTAGTGTTGATCATAACACTTCTATTAAGATGCTTAAAGAAGTTATTTTTCTGAGGTTTGGAGTCCCTAGATATTTAATGACTGATGGTGGTTCACATTTTATTCATGGTGCTTTTCGTAAAATGCTTGCTAAGTATGATGTTAATCATAGAATTGCATCTCCTTATCACCCACCATCTAGTGGTCAAGTAGAATTGAGTAATAGAGAGCTCAAATTAATTTTGCAAAAGACTGTTAATAGATCTAGAAAGAACTGGTCCAAGAAACTTGATGATGCATTATGGGCCTATAGAACTGCATACAAAAATCCTATGGGTCTGTCTCCGTATAAAATGGTTTATGGAAAAGCATGTCACTTACCTCTCGAACTAGAACATAAGGCATATTGGGCTATTAAAGAGCTCAATTATGATTTCAAACTTGCCGGTGAGAAGAGGTTACTTGACATTAGCTCACTTGATGAATGGAGAACCCAAGCCTACGAGAATGCCAAGTTGCTTAAGGAAAAATTTAAAAGATGGCATGGCAAAAGAATACAAAAGCATGAGTTTAATGTAGGTAATTATGTATTGCTATACAACTCTCGTTTAAGATTTTTTGCAGGAAAACTTCTCTCTAAATGGGAAGGCCCTTATGTTATCGAGGAGGTCTATCGTTTCGGTGCCACAAAAATCAACAACTTCGAAGGCACAAATCCGAAGGTGGTGAACGGTCAAATAATCAAACATTATATCTCAGGTAATCCTATAAATGTTGAAACCAATGTTATTGAAACCGTAACCCCGGAGGAATACATAAGGGACACTTTCCGAAACGTTTCAGACTCCAAAAAGGAATAGGTATGTGGTACAGTAAGTAAACCGACTCCAAAATAGTTCATATGGCAATGTTTCTCTGTTTTGGAATATTTAGAAAAATAGAAAAAAAGAAGCAGTCCGGGAAGGACACGAGGCCTCCACGAGGGTGGAGGGCGCGCCCCCCTGCCTCGTGGGCACCTCGTGTGCTCTCCGGTCTCCGTTTTCGTGCACGATACATATTTTGGTCGGTAAAAATTCATTATATAATCTCCCGAAGGTTTTTGACTCCTGTATCACGCAATTATTCTCTGTTCTTGTTTCGAGCTGTTGTTGCTGCAGATTAGAACAAGATGTCTTCTCAAGAGTCAGTCGGGGAGAGCCGGGTGTCTCATCCGGCATCGAGACCAAGGACAAACAGCGATGCTGACCACTTTGGGCCAGCAAGGGAGGAAGAGATGGAGGCTGATTTGATGAGGATAGATGCCATGGAGGATCAAGAAGTCACTTCTCGCTTCCGAGCTGGGTTCACGATGGGGGAACTACAGATCTCAGCTATTCCAAACTCGGTTATCCCTTCCAATGTTAGATTCCTTTCTTATGAAAATATGAAGAAGAGTGCCACTTGTTCTCCCGCAGCTATGCAACACCCTTGGGTGCAAGGAGCTTTAGCCATTAGAGGGAAGCTTCGTAAGGAGATAATGGATCTCAAGCAGCAACTCAATAACTCGAGGAAGAGAATCGTATCCTGAGGGGCATTATCGCCAAGAATATCACATCACCATCCCCGAAGAAGGAGACATAATCACATGGGTATGGGCACTCCCCTTGGCAACTGCCAAGCTTGGGGGAGATGCCCCGGTATCGTATCACAACCACATCTCCTTTCTTTACCGTTTTTCTTAGTTCGATCCTTTTAGTAATATCTTGATCTAGTAGAATAAAGTTTTGGTATGATCTAGTTTTGAGTTTTGCTTTATGATCCCTCTTTGTAATCGAGTCCGTGAGCTATATAATAAAGATTAGTGTTGAGTCAAGGGCTTGATTATTTTTCATGATCTTGAGTGAATAAAATAAAAGAGAAAAAGAATAAAAAGATCATATTGATCTTATTGAGAGTAATGACTTCACATAGAAAGAGTATGATGATTAAAAATTGTTGAGAGTGGACAAACATAGCTTTGGTCATCGTTGCAGTTAATAGGAAGTAATAAAGAAAGAGAGGTTTCACATATAAATATACTATCTTGGACATCTTTTATGATTGCGAGCACTCATTAAAATATGACATGCTAAAGAGTTGATGTTGGACAAGGAAGACAATGTAATGGGTTATGTTTTCTTATATCTGAGATAAAGTATATTGTCATGGATCATCCAACATGTTGATCTTGCCTTTCCCCCTCATGCTAGCCAAATTCTTTGCACCAAGTAGAGATACTACTTGTGCTTCAAAAAACCCTTAAACCAGTTTTGGCATGAGAGTCTACCATATCTACCTATGGATTGAGTAAGATCCTTCAAGTAAGTTATCATTGGTGCAAGCAATAAAAATTGCTCTCTAAATATGTGTGATTGATTGGTGTGGAGGATATAAGCTTTATACGATCTTGTGATGTGGAAGAAATAAAAGTGACGGACTGCATAATAGAGGTTCATATCACAAGTGGCAATATAAAATGACGTTCTTTCGCATTAAGATTTTGTGCATCCAACCCTGAAAGCGCATGGCAACCTCTGCTTCCCTCTGCGAAGGGCCTATCTTTTATTATTATCTTCTACCTTATGCAAGAGTCATGGTGATCTTCACCTTTCCTTTTTATATTTTATCCTCTGGCAAGCACATTGTGTTGGAAAGATCCTGATAGATATATCTAATTGGATGTAAGTTAGCATGAGCTATTATTGTTGACATTACCCTTGAGGTAAAAGGTTGGGAGGCGAAGCTATAAGCCCCTATCTTTCTCTGTGTCCGATTAAAACTCCGTAACCACAAGTATTGCGTGAGTGTTAGCAATTATGAAAGACAAAATGATAGTTGAGTATGTGGACTTGCTAGAAAGCTCTGACATAGACTTTTTCTGATGTTATGATAAATTGCAATTGCTTCAATGACTGAGATTATAGTTTGCTCGTTCTCAATAAAGTTTTTGATTCATACTTTGCATTGTGAATAAATTATTACTTGAGCATAAGAAATTATATGACAACATCCGTATATGTTGCTGTTATGAGAATAATCATGATGCCCTCATGTCCGTATTTTATTTTATCGACACTGATAACCCACAAGTATAGGGGATCAATTGTAGCCTCTTTCGATAAGTAAGAGTGTCGAACCCAACGAGGAGCTAAAGGTAGAACAAATATTCCCTCAAGTTCTATCGACCACCGATACAACTCTACGCACGCTTGACGTTCGCTTTACCTAGAACAAGTATAAAACTAGAAGTACTTTGTAGGTGTTTTTGGATAGGCTTGCAAGAAAGTAAAGAGCACGAAAATAAAACTAGGGGCTGTTAAGGTAAAGACACAACTAAAGTAAATATAGCGAGTATGGAAAAGTGGTGATAGGAGTTGTGGAATTGTCCCTAGGCAACTGACTATGTTACTAGACCGATAATCGTTATTGCAATTCTATTTGAGGGAGAGGCATAAGCTAACATACTTTCTCTACTTGGATCATATGCACTTATGATTGGAACTCTAGCAAGCTTCCGCAACTACTAAAGATTCATTAAGGTAAAAACCCAACCATAGCATTAAAGTATCAAGTCCCCTTTATCCCATACGCGAACAACCTACTTACTCGGGTCTGTGTTTCTGTCACTCACGCCACCCACCATAAGCAAATCATAAACATATTGCAAACCCTACAGCTGGAATCCCTCACGCTTGCACGACACAGGGGGCACAATAGGACAACACCAATAAAATATGCAACTCAAACCAATCATAGCAATTCATCAATCACAGATAGGACAATAGAAATCTACTCAGACATCAT
The DNA here is from genome assembly GCA_032464435.1 of Aegilops umbellulata. Lineage (NCBI taxonomy): Eukaryota > Viridiplantae > Streptophyta > Magnoliopsida > Poales > Poaceae > Aegilops > Aegilops umbellulata. The sequence goes on along the minus strand of CP136056.1, from coordinate 324,699,587 downwards.
AGGATGGCAACACATCATTGGATAATAATATGAAGTACAAAGCACCATGTTCAAGTAGAGGGTACAACGGGTTGCGGGAGAGTGGACCACTATAGATAGAGGGGGAAGGTGATGGAGACGTTGGTGAAGATGACAGTGGTGTTTGTGAAGATCGCGGTGATGATGATGGCCCCTGGCGGCGTTCTGGAGCCACCGGAAGCGAGAGGGAGAGGGCCCTCCTCCTTCTTCTTCTTCCTTGACCTCCTCCCTAGATGGGAGGAGAGTTTCCCCTCTGTTCCTTGGCTCCCATGGCTTGGGAGGGGCGAGAGCCCCTCCGAGATTGGATCTATCTCCTATTTCTGCGTTCTCTTCTGGCTCTGTTTCACCGTTTCGCATATATATGGAGATCCATAACTCCGATTGGCCTGAAACCTTTTCTGTGATTTTTTTCCGAATATTATCTTTCTTGCGGCAAAAGAAGAGCATCAATCGCTGTCGGGGGAAATCTGCCTCCACGAACACCTATGAGGACCGAGACCCTTTCTGGTTCGGCGGGGGGCGGAGGTCGCGCGAAGAGCGGATCGAGACGATGCACACGAGGGATTTACCCAGCTTCGGACCGCACGGATGCGTAAAACCCTACTTCTGCTTTGTGGTTTGTATTGTGTTCTTGTTCGGGAGCGCTGAGTGCTACAGTACACTCAGGTAGCTAATCAGACCGAGCGTGAGTGGCCTCCTTCTTCCTCCCCCCTCTACGTTGCGCATGGGGCCTCCTTTTATATGCGCAAGGGGTTACCCACAGGTGGCAACGTAGGCGGGGGTAAAACTGGAAAACGCTGTGTTGGGTACAGCTGTTTGCACAGTGCTATCATACCTAACTCTGACGGCAGGGGACAAGGGCATTAAATGCCTGTCTAGGTCACCCAAACTGTGCAGAAAAGGGACCGTCAGGGGCGCCACCGTTTGCCACGATGGCTATCCTATCAGCGTTGCTTTGCCACCGCATGCCCTTGGTTGCGCAGCCTCTCGCCACGTACGCCTGGAATGGCCTCCAGAGCGACACGTGGGTGGATGAGCTGGAACGCAGGCGCGGGGTGGTGACTTGCCGCGGCAAGCGCCTTGCCGCGGTTGATGCCTTGTCGCGCCCGGGAGCTTGTTGCTCACCGGTCCTTGCCGGGACGCGCGGCGCGTCGCAGCAAGTCTCTTGTCGTGCCCTGGTCGGCCTTCCCGGCAAGCTCCTCTTGCCGGGGCCTTGTGCTTCGAGCGGCCGTCCCGGCAAGCTCCTCTTGCCGGGTCCTTGCTCTCTTCGGGTGGCCTTCCCAGCAAACTCCTCCTGCCGGGGCCTTGGCTCAGATACTTTGTTCTTGGATGGCCCAAAAAGGGACCATGGAGAGTTTTGGCGATCACCTGGCAAGCCTTGCCGCGGGGTGCTACGACTGCCCGTGCACAAGTTCGGGGTACTAAGGTACCCCTACTTTAGTACACCGACATGAGCCCCCAGGCCTGGGCCATACACGGTGCCGAGCGTTGTTGGGTCAGGCCCAAAACAGTGCACGGGCACGCGCGGCCTGGGTCACGCTGCACCTTCTTCTGCATCCGCCACGTCCTCCCCGAACGGCACGCGTCGAACGCGGCATCGTGGGGAGAGGTGTGCGTGACGTGGGCGGCGTGCGCGGGGCTGAGCCCCGCAGGCATGCGTCACGTCGCAATAAAGGGGGGCGGTTCGCGCCATCTCCATGAGTGGAGGGAGGCGTGGAGGCGTGGCTCGTTTGCTGGACGGGGCCGAGGCACGGTTTCCGAGGCGTCTGCTCCCCACGATCACGGGGTGGGGGGAGGTCGCCTCAGCCGTCGCTTTGGTCCTGCACGCCGGCCACGCGGCTTCCATGCGCCAGGAAACCGGGCCGTCGCGGGTCGAGGCAGCAGGCCGGTCCCAGTCGCCTGTTCTTCCTGCGTCTTGATTGGCTGAGCGGGGCGGCCGAGCCCCCACCCTGCTCCTTTATAAAGAGCAAGAGGGGGCGACGGAAATCCATACTCCTTCATCTTTTCTTCCCTTCATCTTCTGATCCCCTCTCTCCATTCGCCATGGAGAAAGGGAACCCTGGTCCTTCATCGGTGGCGGCGAGGGTCGCCGCTACGCAACGCGCCCCTCCTCCCCTTGCACCCGCGGTGGCAGAGTCAACCGTAAGGGGAAGGGGGAGGGGGCGAGGTCGTGGACGAGGCCGAGGCGCTCGGGGACGAGGCGGACGGGGAGACGCGCCGGCCTCGCCTCCGCCAGCGGCTCCTCTTCTCACGGCGGTCCACATCGGGGACGACCCTTGCGAGTTCTTCGTCAGGCTGCGCCAGGCGCCTCGTCGCCGCCTCCGTCTCCCGGCTCCCTTCGCAAGCGTGATGGAGATGGAACAACCCGAGACGCTAAGACTGCGCATGAGGGGCTGCGGGATCAGCGGCACGCGGGTCCACGTTGAGTCCCCAGCCCCCGGCGTGATGTATCTTGGTCGAGGGTGGAAGACGTTCGCCCGTATCCACAGCTTGATGGAGGGGTTCACCCTCCATTTTAAGTTGATGGAGGGCGATCTCCTCTCCGTCAAGGTCTTTGGGTGCTACGGGACCCGGGCCCGGTGCTGCGTGGATAGCTCCTCCGACAGCGAAGGCTCCTCCTCGAGCGAGAGTGACGAGGAGGGGAGCGACAGCGACGACGAGGGTAGCGGTCGTCGGGATGACGGGTCCGACTAGGCGTCGGTCGCGGCTCTGTGTGGCACCGGCGACCCCATCATCCGTGTCGCCGGCTCCTTGAGCTTCTCGGGGTCGTCTCCTTGGCGGCTGGCGTAGGGAGGCTGCGGAAGAGGAAGAGGGCGGGCGGCAAGGCCGTCAACTCGGAGTACGGGGGCACGGCGCCCTCGACAGCGTGCTGACGTCCTGCCGCCTCGTCGAGCCCTACTTCCGGCGCCGCCGTCACCGTCCAGCTTTCAGATGGCCCCCGGGGTGTTCTCTTGGTGTCTTCTGCCACCCGTAGCTCGCCTAGGCGCCCCTTTTGCCCTTTTCGCCTCCTTGTCCTACCTCCTGAGGAGAGAGACAAGAAAGGGATTATGGGCACCTTATCTCTTTTTAACTTGTAAGCCCTCGGGCTTTAGTTGCATCTAAAGCTTGTAATCCCATCTCTCATGTTTTTCATTCCCTCTGAAATGTACCTGAGCGGAATGTTTTTTTAATGAAAAGGGGATGTTTGCTGGGCCATTTGTCTCGCGGGTAAAACCCACGCCAAGGAGCGAATCCTTTATATCGTTAAGATAGACACTTCTTTGCCCGGCAATAGGCCCTGCCGTCTTCCCGCGCCACTCGACCTTTCTCACGCCTTTGGCGGAGGTAGGGATGAGGCGGGTTCGGGCTCCGCATTTCGTCCCTTTGCCGCCGCGGCTACTACCAAAACTGGCCCTAGGAACGCGCTCTGGGGCCCAGAGTTAAGGGAGCACGGTAGATTTTTAGGAAGAAACAAGGTTTTCGCATTCCTCAGTCCATAAGAGAATGCATGACAAGGGATGAAAAACTTATCTGGGATTGCAGCCCCCGGCAACTTTGGCTTGCCGCGGGCGAATCTTTGTACTTGCAGCCCCCGGCAACACTGGTTTGCCGGGGACCAGATGCTGGTCCGCCCTTCTTCTCTTCTTCGTCCTTAAGCGGTCTGGCCAGGATATGCAAAACCCTGCGAACCAAGGGAAACGAAAGAACAGGAAAAAGGACGCAGACCCGACCTCTAAGCTAGGGGTTAGCAGCTGTTAGGCACTATCAACCCTAACCAAGGACGAGACTCGACTCAGCATGCATGCTAGAACTTAGGGCGCCAGCGCTTCATTTACTGCTGCTCAGGGTCTGCGCCTGGCTTTGTACAAAGGATTACATGCAACAGCAAGACTTGTACAAAAGGGTGGTTGCCGGACGGGGTCCGACAACCACGCCTTACGGGTAAAACTTACGAAGATGCTCAATATTCCAGGAGTTGCTCACCGGAGTGCCATCTTCGGTCTCAAGGCGGACAGCGCCGGGCCTCGTGACTCGTCTCACCCGGTAAGGGCCTTCCCACTTCGGCGTCAACTTGTTGTGATTCTTGGCAGACGGAGCGTGCCGAAGAACAAGGTCACCTTCCTCGAAGCTTCTGGCTTTAACTTTGCAGCTATGGTAGCGACGCAAAGCTTGCTGGTAGCGAGCGGCTCGCACAGCAGCCTGAAGACGATCTTCCTCAAGGAGCAGCGCGTCATCTTCACGCAGCCGCTCTTGCTCAAGCTCATCATAAGCGAGCACTCGAGGTGACCCGTATACGAGTTCCGTGGGGGTAACTGCTTCTGCTCCATAGACTAGAGCAAATGGTGTCTGGCCAGTGGCTCGATTTGGCGTCGTTCTGATCGACCAAAGTGCCACCGACAGCTCCTCGATCCAGTTTCTTCCGCACTTGTGCAGCCTGTCGAAAGTTCTGGTCTTGAGCCCGCGCAGCACTTCGGCATTGGCCCTCTCCGCTTGACCGTTGCTCCTGGGATGAGCAATAGAAGCGAAGCAGACCTTGGCGCCGAGATCTTGGACGTATTGCATGAAGGCGCGGCTCGTGAATTGCGTACCGTTGTCGGTGATGATCCTGTTGGGGATCCCGAAGCGGCAAACAATCGACCTGAAGAACTTGACTGCTGACTGTGCTGTCACCTTCCTCACTGGTTCCACTTCCGGCCACTTTGTGAACTTGTCGATTGCGACGTACAAGTACTCAAAGCCCCCGACAGCTCGGGGGAAGGGGCCGAGGATGTCGAGCCCCCAGACCGAAAAGGGCCAGGATAAAGGGATCGTCTGGAGAGCTTGAGCTGGCTGGTGTATCTGCTTGGAATGGAACTGGCACGCTTCACACTTGGTTACTTGTGCAGTTGCATCCTGGAGGGCTGTCGGCCAGAAGAAACCTTGCCGGAACGCTTTGCCGGCAAGTGCTCTTGCGCCAATGTGGTGACCACATATGCCTCCATGTATCTCTGCCAACAGCTTTTGTCCATCTTCCCGGGGAATACACTTCAATTTCACACCGTTGCGCCCTCTTCTGTACAGTGTGTTGTCGACGAACTGGTACATACTTGAGCGCCGGGCTACTCTTTCCACTTCTTCTTGTTCTTCGGGAAGTTCTCCGTTCTGGAGGAAACGGACAGTCCGTTGCGCCCATGCTGGAGCCTGTGGCTCGACAACAAGGACTGAAGGCACATCTGCTGCTGCGGGAACGTCCGCTTCTACGGCGAGGATCTGAGGCTCAGCCGGAGCTTGATGTTCCCCGGCAAGCTTGCCGGAGAAAAACTTGTCGGGAGCGCCTGCTTCTACGGAACAAACCCTGGGGTTTGCCGGAGCAGACTGCTCCTCAGCACTCTTGGCGTCGATCTTGGGGACCTTCTTGGCGGCGGCTCCGGGGAGCTCTGCCGGAAGATAGTCGCCGGAGACCAACTTCCTCTTCTTGCTCTATCCGGTTGAGGGTGTTACGGATGGCTGAGTCAGCTTGAGCACAAAGGTTCCTGGCTCCACAGGTAACTTAAGTGCTGCGCACTTTGACAGGCCATCAGCAATGTCGTTCTCAGCTCTTGGAATGTGTTCCGTTTGCAGGCCGTCAAAGTTCTCTTTTAGCTTCCTCACTTCATCAACGTACGCTTCCATCAACGGACTCTGGTAATCTTTGTTCACTTGGCGGACGACAAGCTGCGAGTCACCCCTGACAATGAGCTTATTCATCCCAAGTTCTGCCGCGATCCTGAGACCGGCAAGCAAACCTTCATACTCTGCAGTATTGTTGGTTGCTTGCTCCTTGGGGAAGTGCATCTGGACTATGTACTTGAGATGCTCTCCGGTGGGCGCGATAAGCAACGCGCCAGCACCGGCGCCTTGCAGCGAGAAGGCACCATCAAAATACATCAGCCACTCTTTGCTTGCTTCTTTGACGGGGATGCTCGTCTCTGGGATCTCTTCGTCTGGTGTCGGTGTCCACTCTGCTATGAACTCCGCCAATGCTCTGCTTTGGATAGTTGAAGTGCTCTCGAATTTGAGACCGAAGCTCGACAGTTCCAGTGCCCACTCGACAATCCTGCCTGTTGCTTCTGGATTCTGCAGTATCCTCTTCAGCGGAAAGCGGGTGACAACTGTAATCTCATGTGCTTGGAAGTAATGGCGCAGCATTTCGAGGCCATGAGAAGGCCGAAAAGCAATTTCTGCACACCAGAGTACCTTGACCTAGCCCCCTGCAGAAGGGAGCTGACAAAGTAAACTGGGCGCTGCACCATTCTCTTCTTCTGCACCTCCACTCGCTCCTGCGCAGATTCATCCTTGTCGGGGCCAGAGCTTGTCGGGGAAGCCTCCTGCTTGTCGCTGGACGCGCTTGCCGCGGTTGCTAGATCATCATCTGCCTCCCTCTCCGCTACTAACACATCACTAACCACTTGATTGGTTGTCGCCAGGTACAGCAGCAACTTCTCTTGTGGTTTAGGCGCGACAAGTATTGGAGCGGAGGACAGGTATTTCTTCAAGTCCTGCAGCGCAGTCTCCGCTTCCGGAGTCCATTTCACTGGACCCGCCTTTTTCAAAACTTTGAAAAATGGCAGGGCGCGTTCTGCAGACTTGGAAATAAACCTGCTGAGAGCCGCGACGCAGCCGGCAAGCCTTCGTACATCCTTGACGCGTGTTGGTGCTTCAATCTGCTCGATGGCCTTGATTTTGTCTGGATTGGCTTCGATTCCTCGCTGAGACACGAAGAACCCGAGAAGCTTGCCGGAAGGGACTCCAAACACGCACTTCTCGGGGTTGAGCTTGAGGTTGATCTTGCGCAGGTTCGTAAAGGTCTCTTCTAAATCTTGAATCAGGGTTGCCCTGTTCCTGCTTTTGACCACTATGTCATCCATGTAGGCTTCCACATTTCTGTGGATTTGCGGCTCAAAAGCGGTATGGACAACCCTCGCAAACGTCGAACCAGCATTCTTCAAACCGAAAGGCATCCGTACGAAACAGTACGTGCCACATGGAGTGATGAATGCGGTCTTTTCCTCATCTTCTTCAGCCATGAATATCTGATGGTATCCTGAGTATGCATCAAGAAATGAAAGCAGGTCACATCCGGCCGTGGAGTCAACAATCTGGTCAATGCGCGGCAAGGGAAAGGGATCTTTGGGACAAGCTTTGTTAACATCAATAAAGTCGATGCAAAGCCTCCATTTCCCATTTGCTTTGCGCACGACAACAGGATTGGCCAACCACGTCGGATGGAGCACACCTCTGACAAGGCCTGCCGCTTCCAACTTCTTGATCTCTTCTGCGATGAACTCTTGGCGCTCCACCGCTTGCTTCCTGACTTTCTGCTTGACGGGCCGCGCATGAGGACAGACGGCGAGGTGGTGCTCAATCACTTTCCTGGGAACGCCGGGGATGTCAGATGGTTGCCAGGCAAACACATCGACATTCGCCCGCAGGAAAGTAACGAGCGCGCTTTCCTATTTGGGGTCAAGAGTGGCACTGATAGTGAAGGTACCGCCAGTGCCGTCCTCCTTGGCGGACATCTTCTTGGTCGTTGGCGGGGCTGCCATTGACTTCTTACTCTTGCCAGTGGAGCTCGATGGCGCGTCCTCGACGGTAGCGCAGCACTCCGAAGAGGTGCGCTTGCCGGAGTGGGCACCAGAGCACTTGCCGGGCTTGGTCTTCTTCTTCCCTCCGGGAGTTTCAGCGGCAAGCGGCTTGTGATCCGTTGCGGGTGCTGCTTCCCGGTAGATCTTGTCGGCACAGATAAGGGCATCCTTCTTGTCGCCGGGGACAGAGATGACGCTTACCGGGCCTGGCATCTTGAGCGTGTTGTATGCGTAGTGAGAGGCCGCCATGAACTTGGCGAGCGCTGGACGGCCGAGAATTCCATTGTAGGGCAATGGAAAATCGGCAACGTCAAAAGTTATCCTCTCTGTCCTGAAGTTCAGCTCGCTGCCAAATGTCACTGGCAACGTTATCTTCCCCTTCGGCTTGCTCCTTCCCGGGTTGGTTCCTTGGAACGTGCCGGTCTCTTCGAGCTCGCTGTCGGGGACTTGGAGTTTCTGGAGCACAGCGGAGGAGATCAGGTTCAAGCCGGCCCCGCCGTCGACTAGCATCTTAGTGACCTTGAGGTTGCGGACTGTTGGTGAGACCAACATCGGCAAGCACCCGATCGCAGTTGTGCGGTCAGGGTGGTCCTCAATATCGAAGATGATAGGCGTGCTGGACCATTTCAGAGGCTTGCGTGACTCGACGGGTGGTTCCGCTGCATTGACTTCCCGCGCCCACTGCTTGAGCTGGCGGTGAGAAGTATGCAGAGAAGCACCGCCGTCTATGCACAAGACCTCTGTGGCTTTCTGAAACTCCTGCTCACTGGTCTCGACATCATCCATGTCTTCGTCTTCATCGTCGTCTTCGTCCTTGTCGCGGCCGCGGGGAGGTCTGTCTGCTTGCCGCCGCTTGTCCTTGTCGCGGCGTCCTCCCTGGCTGGGGCGCTTCGTGCCGGATCCTCCGCCACCTCCCCGGGCTTTCACCTTGTCGCGCCGCTCGTACTCGGCCTTTTGCAGAGCTCGACCTGCTTGCAGCTCTGGAGATCATGGCCCTTGGTGCGGTGGATCTTGCAGTACTGTTTGTTGGTGCCGTCCCGCTTGTCGGCGATCGCCATAGCCTGGCAGTTGGTGCATTCGGTAACCTCCTTGCCGGAGCTACCATCCTGGGCCTTCTTGGCGGCGCCTTCATCGCCGGACTGCTCAACAACCAGTACTTCTTGGCTCTTCTTCTTCCTGTTGCTCCGCCGCCGGTTCTTCCTTGCCGGGGCGGTATCCTCACTGTCAGATTCTCCTGCTCCAGTGTTCTCTCCGGGGAGTTTCCTCCCTTCCTCAGCACGTGCACACTTGTCGGCCAGGGCATATAGCTCGCTGACGTCTTTGATCTTGCACATCGCCATCTCCTCCCGCATCCTGCGGTTACGCACGTTCTGATGGAACGCGCTGATGACCGCGGCAGGGTGGACGTCTGGGATGTTGTAGTGTACGCGGCTGAATCTCTGGATGAACTTGCGCAAGGGTTCCCCTTCTTTCTGGACGAGCAGATGAAGGTCGCTCGCTTGGCCATGGGGTTTGTGGCCGCCTGTAAAGGCGCCAACAAACTGATGGCACAAGTCTGTCCAGGAGGTTATGGAGTTGTCCGGCAAGTGCATGAGCCAGGATCTGACGTTGGATTTGAGTACCAGCGGGAAGTAGTTGGCAAGGATCTTGTCGTCTCGCCCTCCAGTAGCCTGCACCGCAATGGTGTAGATGCTGAGGAACTCTGACGGATGCGACTAGCCGTTGTACTTCTCTGGTACGTCTGGCTTGAAATTCTTCGTGCTGGGCCACTGGACTTGCCGCAGCTCACGGGTGAACGCAGGGCAGCCTACCGCGTACGGCAGGTCGCCTGGTCCCCCCGGCGCATGCATGTCGACAGAGGGCTCAGCGCGCTGGTCCGATTGACGCCGCGCTTCTCTTCGACGCTCGATGCGAGTACGAGTGTCCTCTTGCTTTCGTTCGTGAAGAACTTGGCGTTGATCGCGACGAGTTCGCGGATTTGACGATGTGGTGGAGTCGTTGTCGTGATGGTTCCGGCGAGTCGGCGATCTTGGCCTTTGGGGCGGGGAATGCACGGTGGTCGCACCCGCATCGGTCTTGGCACCATCGGTTCTCGCCTGGCCGACCTGCCGCGGCTGCGACGCACTGTGCTGCCGCGGGGTGTCGCCGTTAGCGAAGCCGATGAGACTCTGTATCGTGGCCCTCCAGTCGTCGAGCTTGTCCGCCGTTGGAGGTTAGTCTAGGAGCAGTTGAGCTCGTGCTAGAGCTTCTGCTGGAGTGGTGGGCAGCGGTGGCGAACGGCGCGTGGAGCGGGATGTGCTCGAACTTCTAACTATGTTAGAAGGAGCAACACCCGGTCCAGGCAGTCGCGCCATGCTCACGCCAGCACGTTGGTGTGTATGCTGGCCTTGAGCACCCTGGGATCCGCCAGTTCGATCTGGGTCCAGCGAGCGTATGGTACCGTGAGTGCCAAGACGCTGCTGGTCCCGTGCCTCCTGAGAGGGGCGCGGTGCATGTTCGGACGCCGTGGCACCATGAGCTGGCTCGGCGACGCCCGTTCCGCCGCCGGTGCTGTCCCCACCACCCGTTTGCTCCAGGGGCGGTGGGTTCGACGCGGACGGACCAGCCACCTCCGGAGCCTTCTTCTTCGGTGGCATGTCGATGAAGACGATGGAGATCTAGCCTGTGCAGCCGCCGGATCAGGTTCACACAACCTCGACGCCCCCTACCTGGCGCGCCAAAGATGTCGGGGGAAATCTGCCTCCACGAACACCTATGGGGACCGAGCCCCTTTCTGGTTCGGCGGGGGGCGGTGGTCGCGCGAAGAGCGGATCGAGACGATGCACACGAGGGATTTACCCAGCTTCGGGCCGCACGGATGCGTAAAACCCTACTGCTGCTTTGTGGTTTCTACTGTGTTCTTGTTCGGGAGCGCTGAGTGCTACAGTACACTCAGGCAGCTAATCAGACCGAGCGTGAGTGGCCTCCTTCTTCCTCCCCCCTCTACGTTGCGCATGGGGCCTCCTTTTATATGCGCAAGGGGTTACCCACAGGTGGCAACGTAGGCGGGGGTAAAACTGGAAAACGCTGTGTTGGGTACAGCTGTTTGCACAGTGCTATCATACCTAACTCTGACGGCAGGGGACAAGGGCATTAAATGCCTATCTAGGTCACCCAAACAGTGCAGAAAAGGGACCGTCAGGGGCGCCACCGTTTTCCATGACGGCTATCCTGTCAGCGTTGCTTTGCCATCGCATGCCCTTGGCTGCGCAGCCTCTCGCCACGTACGCCTGGAATGGCCTCCAGAGCGACACGTGGGTGGATGAGCTGGAACGCAGGCGCGGGGTGGTGACTTGCCGCGGCAAGCGCCTTGCCGTGGTTGATGCCTTGTCGCGCCCGGGAGCTTGTTGCTCACTGGTCCTTGCCGGGACGCGTGGCGCGTCGCAGCAAGTCTCTTGTCGTGCCCTGGTCGGCCTTCCCGGCAAGCTCCTCTTGCCGGGGCCTTGTGCTTCGAGCGGCCATCCCGGCAAGCTCCTCTTGCCGGGGCCTTGCTCTCTTCGGGTGGCCTTCCCGGCAAGCTCCTCCTGCCGGGGCCTTGGCTCAGATACTTTGTTCTTGGATGGCCCAAAAAGGGACCATGGAGAGTTTTGGCTTTCACCTGGCAAGCCTTGCCGCGCGGTGCTACGGCTGCCCGTGCACAAGTTCGGGGTACTAAGGTACCCCTACTTTAGTACACCGACAATCGCCTTTCGGTGGGCTCACGAGGGTAGGCGGCGCGCCCAGGGGGGAGGGGCGCGCCCCCCTGAATCGTGACCACCTCAGGCACCGTCTCGCGTGGATTTTTCTTCTGGAATTTTCCATATTTTCCAAAAATAAGCTTCATCCGTTTTTATCCCGTTTGGACTCCGTTTGATATGGATATTCTGCGAAACATAAAACATGCAACAGACGGGAACTGGCACTGGGCACTGGATCAAGATGTTAGTCCCAAAAATAATATAAAAAGTTGCCAAAAAGTATATGAAAGTGAATAATATTGGCATGGAACAATCAAAAATTATAGATACGACGGAGACATATCAGCATCCCCAAGCTTAAATCCTGCTTGTCCTCGAGTAGGTAAATGATAAAAAAAGAATAATTTTTGATGTGGAATGCTACCTAGCATAATCTTGATCATATGTCTAATCATGGCATGAATATTAAGACACGAGTGATTCAAAGCAATAGTCTATCATTTGACATAAAAACAATAATACTTCGAGCGTACCAATAAAGCAATCATGTCTTTTCAAAACAACAAGGCCAAAGCAAGCTTATCCCTACAAAATCATACAGTTTGGCCATGCTTCATTTTCGTCACACAAAATGCCCCCATCATGCACAACCCCGATGACAAGCTGAGCAATTGGTTCATACTTTTTAACGCGCTTCAGCTTTTTCAACCCTCACGCAATACATGAGCGCAAGCCATGGATATAGCACTATAGGTGGAATAGAATATAATGATGGAGGTTATGTGGAGAAGGCAAAAAAAGGAGAATACTCACATCGACGCGGCTAATCAACGGGCTATGGAGATGCCCCTCAATTGATGTCAATGCGAGGAGTAGGGATTGCCATGCAACGGATGCACTAAGAGCTATAAGTGTATGAAAGCTCAACAAAAGAAACTAAGTGGGTGTGCATCCAACTTGCTTGCTCATGAAGACCTAGGGCATTTGAGGAAGCCCATCGTTGGAATATACAAGCCAAGTTCTATAATGAAAATTCCCACTAGTATATGAAAGTGACAACTCAAGAGACTCTCTATATGGTGAACATGGTGCTACTTTGAAGCACAAGTATGGTAAACGGATAGTAACATTGCCCCTTCTCTCTTTTTCTCTCATTTTTTTTATTTTCATCCGGAGTCTCATCCCGACTTGTGGGGGAATCATAGTCTCCATCATCCTTTCCTCACTGGGGCAATGCTCTAATAATGATGATCATCACACTTTTATTTACTTACAACTCAATATTACAACTCGATACTAGAACAAAGGTATGACTCTATATGAATGCCTCCGGCGGTGTACGGGGATGTGCAATGATCTAGCGTAGCAATGACATCAAAAAACGGACAAGCCATGAAAACATCATGCTAGCTATCTTACGATCATGCAAAGCAATATGACAATGAATGCTCAAGTCATGTATATGATGATGATGGAAGTTGCATGGCAATATATCTCGGAATGGCTATGGAAATGCCATAATAGGTAGGTATGGTGGCTGTTTTGAGGAAGATATAATGATGCTTATGTGTGATAGAGCGTATCGTATCACGGGGTTTGGATGCACCGGCGAAGTTTGCACCAACTCTCGAGGTGAGAAAGGGCAATGCACAGTACCGAAGAGGCTAGCAATGATGGAAAGGTAAAAGTGCATATAATCCATGGACTCACATTAGTCATAAAGAACTCATATACTTATTGCAAAATTTTATTAGCCCTCGAAGCAAAGTACTACTACGCATGCCCCTAGGGGGATAGATTGGTAGGAAAAGACCATCGCCCGTCCCCGACCGCCACTCATAAGGAAGACAATCAAAGAAACACCCCATGCTTCAAATTTATCACACAACGGTTACCATACGTGCGTGCTACGGGACTTGCAAACCTCAACACAAGTGTCTCTACAATCCACAACCACCCACTAGCATAACTATAATATCACCATCTTTATGTCGCAAAACTATTGCAAGGAATCAAACATATCATATTCAGCAATCTACAAGTTTATGTAGGATTTTATGACTAACCATGTGAATGACCAATTCCTGTCATCTCTCTAAATAGATATAAGTGAAGCAAGCGAGTTTAATTCTTTCTACAAAAGATATGCCCAAACTCTAACAAATATAAGTGAAGCAAAAGAGCATTCTACAAATGGCGGTTGTATATGTAAAGAGAAGCAGGCAATCCAAACTTCAAATGATATAAGTGAAGCACATGAAGCATTCTATAAGGCCATGCTCAAAAGATATAAGTGAAGTGTAATGAGCATTCTATAAATCAACCAAGGACCATCTCATACCAGCATGGTGCATAAAAGAAAAAATAAAAACCTAATTGCAAAAGACGCTCCAAGACTTGCACATATCGCATGAACGAAACGAATCTGAAAACATACCGATATTTGTTGAAGAAAGAGGGGATGCCTCCCCAGCATCCCCAAGCTTAGACGCTTGAGTCTCCTTGAATATTTACTTGGGGTGCCTCGGGCATCCCCAAGCTTGAGCTCTTTCCTCTCTTCCTTCTTCTCACATCGAAACCTTCTCAATTAAACACTTCATCCACACAAAACTTCAACAGAAAACTCGGTAAGATCCGTTAGTATAATAAAGCAAATCACCACTTTAAGTACTGTTGCAAACCAATTCATATTTTGTTCTTGCATTTTGTCTACTGTAGTATAACTTTTTCATGGCTTAATCCACTGATATAAATTGATAGTTTCATCAAAACAAGCAAACTATGCATCAAAAATAGAATCTGTCTAAAACAGAACAGTCTGTAGCAATCTGAACATTCACCATACTTCTGGTACTTGAAAAATTCTGCCAAAATTAGGAAAAATAAAAAATTTGTACAGAAAGACAGTGCAAAAAGAATCAGAACCATTTGACGTCCAGTAAAAAATTAAAATTCACGCACTTCAGCCAAAGTTTCTGTCCTGCACCGCACAAACCAACAAGCATTGTAAACATCCTAAAGGCAAACCTTGGCACATTATTTTTATAATACAATGGAATTGTACAAGGGGATAATTATTTTTGTTGAAATTTTTCTGTAATTAAGATTCACAAAGTTGTCGTGAGCATGAACAAAGTTCAAGGAGCTCTCCCACTTCAACAATGCTTGTCTTTCTCACTTTCACTTTCCTTTTTGAAAAAGTTTTGGGTTCCCCTCTTTATTTTTGTTGTTTTTAAACTATATGAAAGCACTCAGCAGAAATAAATGACTCTCTAAAACTTCCGGGTTGTCTCCCTGGCAGCGCTTTCTTTAAAGCCATTAAGCTAGGCATATAGTGCTCAAGTAATGAATCCACCCGAATCCCAAGGTGTATCAAAGCCAATTTTAATTAGCAATGATTTGAAATTTAGTAGTGAGCACAAAGTAATATATATCATGTAATGACGAAGTCTAACTCTCTTCCTATGCATCGGCATGTCATAAAAGAACAATTCATGCACACAAAGTAAAGGCCAATGCATAGTATAAACAGTTTCTTGCAATTTTATTGTATTGGAAACATAGAGAGGTGGAGATATAGTTCCTGTCTCATAATAATTGCAAGTAGGAGCAGCAAGCACATGCATATTATATCTATCAAAATCATCATGTGCAACAGTAAAAGGCAACCCATCAATGTAATCCTTAATAAGTGCAAATTTCTCCGATATAGTGTAGTCGGGAGAGTTCAAAAAGATAATAGGACTATCATGCGTGGGTGCAATAGCAACAATTTCATGTTTAACATAAGGAACATAGCAAGTTCATCTCCATAAGCATAATTTATATTGGCATCTTGGCCACAAGCATAGCAAGCATCATCAAAAAGGGATATTTCAAAAGAATAAACGGGATCATAACAATCATCATAGCAATCATCCTTCAGTAAGCACGAAGGGGAATTAAATAATGTATGAGTTGGAGGGTTACTCTCATTAGAAGGTGGGCACGGGTGATCAATCCGCTCTTCTTCCTTTTGTTCTTCGCTCTCCTCCTCATCTTTTTCATCCAATGAGCTCATAGTTTCATCAATTTCTTCTTCCATAGATTCCTGCAAAATATTAGTCTCTTCTTGGACAGAGGAGTAGTTCTCAATACATGGTTTAACATAAGGATTAGAAGCATAATTATCATAGCAATATTTAAGTATGGCAAAATTTTCAGATTCGTAAAGAGTAGCACCATACTTTTCAACCAAAGAAGCAATTTCGTAAGCACCCTTAAAAGCAACAAATTCTTCAATTTGTTGAACATCATAGTAATTATAAACACCCTTAGCATACGAGGATAAGATTCCATTATCAATAAACTCACATTGGTAGGGAAGGTGTTTCTTAGGGTTTTCAGAACAACAAGTAAAATCATAATAATAGCATAAATTCCAAGCATAGCATTGCAAACGTTGAATTTGACCCCATAATAGTTTCCCCTTTTCAGATATACGGTGTCGCACATAACAAGCATGCTCATCTAAAGATTTTCCCTCAACTAAGCTAGTTGGGGTTTTAGCACGAGCACAAAGGGATCGAAGATGATCCAAGTAAAAAGCTTCAGTAGTGTGATATATTTTGAGTGGTTCTTCAACCATTGGAGCAGTAGGTACAACTAATTTTTTTGGTATTTTGCGTTTCCTACCCATAACTAAAGATAGAAAACAACTAAGAACAGCAAATAAAAATTACTTAGTGATAAAGCAAACAAGCACACACAAGAATATTCACCCCACGCTATTGCTCCCCGGCAACGGCGCCAGAAAAAGGTCTTGATAACCCACAAGTATAGGGGATCAATTGTAGCCTCTTTCGATAAGTAAGAGTGTCGAACCCAACGAGGAGCTAAAGGTAGAACAAATATTCCCTCAAGTTCTATCGACCACCGATACAACTCTACGCACGCTTGACGTTCGCTTTACCTAGAACAAGTATAAAACTAGAAGTACTTTGTAGGTGTTTTTGGATAGGCTTGCAAGAAAGTAAAGAGCACGAAAATAAAACTAGGGGCTGTTAAGGTAAAGACACAACTAAAGTAAATATAGCGAGTATGGAAAAGTGGTGATAGGGGTTGTGGAATTGTCCCTAGGCAACTGACTATGTTACTAGACCGATAATCGTTATTGCAATTCTATTTGAGGGAGAGGCATAAGCTAACATACTTTCTCTACTTGGATCATATGCACTTATGATTGGAACTCTAGCAAGCTTCCGCAACTACTAAAGATTCATTAAGGTAAAAACCCAACCATAGCATTAAAGTATCAAGTCCCCTTTATCCCATACGCGAACAACCTACTTACTCGGGTCTGTGTTTCTGTCACTCACGCCACCCACCATAAGCAAATCATAAACATATTGCAAACCCTACAGCTGGAATCCCTCACGCTTGCACGACACAGGGGGCACAATAGGACAACACCAATAAAATATGCAACTCAAACCAATCATAGCAATTCATCAATCACAGATAGGACAATAGAAATCTACTCAGACATCATAGGATGGCAACACATCATTGGATAATAATATGAAGTACAAAGCACCATGTTCAAGTAGAGGGTACAACGGGTTGCGGGAGAGTGGACCGCTGTAGATAGAGGGGGGAAGGTGATGGAGACGTTGGTGAAGATGACGGTGGTGTTGGTGAAGATCACGGTGATGATGATGGCCCCGGCGGCGTTCCGGCGCCACCGGAAGTGAGGGGGAGAGGGCCCCCCTCCTTCTTCTTCTTCCTTGACCTCCTCCCTAGATGGGAGGAGGGTTTCCCCTCTGTTCCTTGGCTCCCATGGCTTGGGAGGGGCGAGAGCCCCTCCGAGATTGGATCTATCTCTCTGTTTCTGCGTTCTCTTCTGGCTCTGTTTCACCGTTTCGCATATATATGGAGATCCGTAACTCCGATTGGCCTGAAACCTTTTCTGTGATTTTTTCCAAATATTATCTTTCTTGCGGCAAAATAAGAGCATCAACCGCCTTTCGGTGGGCTCACGGGGGTAGGCGGCGCGCCCAGGGGGAGGGGCGCGCCCCCTGCCTCGTGACCACCTCGGGCACCGTCTCGCGTGGATTTTTCTTCTGGAATTTTCCATATTTTCCAAAAATAAGCTCCGTCCGTTTTTATCCCGTTTGGACTCCGTTTGATATGGATATTCTGTGAAACATAAAACATGCAACAGACAGGAACTGGCACTGGGCACTGGATCAATATGTTAGTCCCAAAAATAATATAAAAAGTTGCCAAAAAGTATATGAAAGTGAATAATATTGGCATGGAACTATCAAAAATTATAGATACGACGGAGACGTATCAGACACCTCTACCTCTAAACATGTGGACATATTTATCGTTATCGGCTTCCGCTTGAGGACAAGCGAGGTCTAAGCTTGGGGAGTTGATACGTCCATTTTGCATCATGCTTTTATATCAATATTTATTGCATTATGGGCCGTTATTACACATTATGTCACAATACTTATGCCTATTCTCTCTTATTTTAGAAGGTTGACATAAGGAGGGAGAATGCCGGCAGCCGGAATTCTGGGCTGGAAAAGGAGCAAATATTAGAGACCTATTCTGCACAACTCCAAAAGTCCTAAAACTCCACGAAAGTTATTTTTTGGAAATAATAAAAAATATTGGAAGAAGAATCTACGTCAGGGGGGCCTCCAGCTGTCCACGAGGGTGGGGGCGCGCCCCCTGCCTCGTGGGCCCCCTATTGGCCCTCCGGTGCCCACCTTATGCTATATGAAGTCTTTCGTCCGAAGAAAAATCATAAGCAAGCTTTCGGGACGAGACACCGCCGCCACGAGGCGGAACCTTGGCAGAACCAATCTAGGGCTCCGGCAGAGCTGTTCTGCCGGGGACACTTCCCTCCGGGAGGGGGAAATCATTGCCATCGTCATCACCGACGCTCCTCTCGTCGGGAGAGGGCAATCTCCATCAACATCTTCTCCAGCACCATCTCCTCTCAAACCCTAGTTCATCTCTTGTATCCAATTCTTGTCTCCAAGTCTGGGATTGGTACCTGTAGGTTGCTAGTAGTGTTGATTACTCCTTGTGGTTGATGCTAGTTGGTTTATTTGGTGGAAGATCATATGTTCAGATCCTATATGCATATTAATACTCCTTTGATTATGAACATGAATATACTTTGTGACTAGTTACGTTTGTTCCCGAGGACATGGGAGAAGTCTTGCTATTAGTAGTCATGTGAATTTGGTATTCGTTCGATATTTTGATGAGATGCATGTTGTCTATCCTCTAGTGGTGTTTTCTGAACGTCGACTACATGACACTTCACCATTATTTGGGACTAGAGGAAGGCATTGGGAAGAAATAAGTATATGATGGGTTGCTAGAGTGACAGAAGCTTAAACCCTAGTTTATGCGTTGCTTCGTAAGGGGCTGATTTGGATCCGTATGTTTCATGCTATGGTTAGGTTTACCTTAATACTTTTGTTGTAGTTGTTGATGCTTGCAATAGAGGTTAATCATAAGTGGGATGCTTGTCCAAGTAAGGACAACACCCAAGCACCGGTCCACCCACTTATCAAATTATCAAAGTACCGAACTCGAATCATATGAACGTGATGAAAACTAACTCAACGATAATTCCCATGTGTCCTCGGGAGCGCTTTTCTCTGTATAAGAGTTTGTCCAGGATTGTCCTTTGCTACAAAAAGGATTGGGCCACCTTGTTGCACTATATTAACTTTTGTTACTTGTTGCTCGTTACAAATTATCTGTCGGCGTTCTGGGAACTGGGGTCCCCAGAATTGCCTGCCTGCGGCCTGCGGCGTGGCTCGAAAGGGGGCCCATCACGGCCCATCTTCATCAACACAAGACCCAAGACCGTCGTGAGGGGCCAAGCCTCGCGGGGCGGACGACACGGCGCTTCCTCAGGCACGGCCTCATCAGGCTGGCTCACGAGGAGGCGGAGAGATCAAGGCGGGGTACCTCGCGAGGTGCCCATGACGCAAGCCATGACGACCAAGGGTGCCAGGCGGGCGCCAGTCCGTGCAGTGTCTCATTTTCCTCTTTGGTGCAAAGGGGGCAAGCGCAGGCGAGAGGATCAAGCAAAGGCATCCATTTCGGTGCAACGAGACTAAGACCAGTCCAACGGTGGGAAGGAGGTCATCGTGGAGCCCAGAACGGCGTCACCACAGGGCCTTTGGCAGGCAAGGACCAACTTTAGTCATGATAAGTGTACTAGATGTTCCCCTTCGAATTGGCCAATTGTTGGCGCCCTTCCCGCTCAATGTTTGGGAAGAGACCCAGGGCCTTTGCCTATAAATAGGACTAGCCACCCCCAGGGTAGAGGCATCGAGCGATCTAGCAATCGCATCAGGGGGAAACCAGTTAGAAAGACTCGGGCAGCAGAGAGAGAGAAGGGCGGCTGAACTCCTCCTAGCAGTTCATCCCCCTAGCCAAGAACAGACCCTCGCGAGGCTGTTCTTCCCTGTATTGTTCATCATCATCAGCCCAAGAGGCAATCCACCCACCACAAACTAGAGTAGGGTATTACACCATAATGGTGGCCCAAACTAGTATAAATCTTGTGTCTCTTGTGTTCTTCTTTCAGTAGTTAGATCTTTGCGAGACGGAGAGGTAGAAGGCATAATATCCACGCGCACCCCAGAGTTCGAACCTTAAGGGTCTGCCGGAACCCGCAATCCGACATTTGGCGCGCCAGGTAGGGGTGCGCCGGAATCCACCTTTCTACCGCTCCGCGTCCCGTCGCATCATCATCACCATGTCCGGTGACCAGGCGGGCAACCAAGATCCATGGGCGGCGTGGCCCGCCCGCGCGGAGCCGCCCGCCTCGGGCGACCCCGCGCCCCAGGCAGCTCGTGGTATGCAGGGCGCTGCGGGCCGCGGGCGGCGCGGACAGACTTCAACAACCCTCACACCACGGCAAGCGCGGTCGGCGGCAAGGGCCTCCAATCACGCCACGACCACGACACCGTACACCCGCCGGGAGCAAGCGAACTCGAGGGCCGCGCTCACGGTGGCCCGAGAGCTGCTATAGTGTAGGCTGCTGGAAGGCGGCCGTGACGTGCTGCTGGAGCGGGTTGCCGAACTCCTGGGCTTTGCCTCTTTGGGGGCTCACCCCTTCTGCATCCAGCTTCCGTCTCAAGCCCAGGGCGGCACGCGCAGGGGCCCCGCACGCTCCCGCGGGCCTCAGGGCTACCCCAACACCAGCGAATCCGTCGGCGCCGGACTGACGGTGGCGCTACCCCCACCCCCGGCGCGTGAGGGAGAGGGGCTCGACGCAGCCCACGGCGCCAGCGGGCAGCCGTGCTACCACCCCGCGGTGGGCACGTCAAGCAGCGCCATATGGCACATGGAGCACTACAGCACAGCCTTCGGGGTGGCGGCGCCAGAAGAATACGTGCCCCACATGATGGACCAAGGGCACGCTCACGAGGGCGAACAGGGCTCGCTTCTCAGCCCAAGCTGGGGAGACGAGACACCAGAAGCTGAGCTCTTCCAGGAGTCCCGGGACGGCTCCGTCGGCCACGCTGGAGGCGACAACTATCGGGTACCGCTAATTCCTCAGGAGCAGGCATACGCTAATCATGGATCGCAGGAGGTGCAGGTCGCCGCAGCGAGCAGCTGCCTCGCTCCCACAGTCTCCTACCCCTCGGAAGGAGGGCGCAGGGGGCTGCAGGAGAGGGGAAGAGATCCCAGATCACCACCGCGGCGTTCGGAGCAAGGCGTTCTTAGGAGATAGGCCCTCCGCTGGGGAGGCGCCTGAGGGCCTGCCCCTGGCGGAGGACCCGTGGTCGTCGGGGGAACCGCTGGCGACCGCTCTACCCCACCGGCGGCGTCCTGGTTTCCGGTCGTCGTTGGTGGCACTAGAGTGTGGCGCAAGGCGGGGCCCTCGTCTGGCGATATGAAGCAAGGCCGGTACCTGTGAAGAGGGCCCAGTGCTTGTGAAGCTCGCCGCCCCATGACACTCTCACGTAATAATGAGTGGGGATGTACACGCCCCGGAGTCTCAGGGGTGCCGGCCTCAGGCCCTGGGGCTCCCTCCCACGCCCAGTGGACAGCACTTAGCTCCGCGCTAGTGAGAAGACGTCCAAGGCTAGATTAGGTGCCGGACGCGGCCTTTTGCCTGTTTTCATTGACTTCTTCTTTGGTTGTAACTTTCCCCCTGCTAGATTTAAGTTGGATTCCAATTTGAGATTTCCGTGTGTTCGGGGAAGGGGTGCTTAGTCTCGTTCGAGCCATTTCTCGTGTTCTGGTTACCGATCCACCACAGCTGCCTCCCCTCGCGAGCCGGGCCGGGCCTAGCTCGCGCGCAGCCCAGACTGCCGCTGTTGCTCCTTCTCGGGAGGACATTTCGGTGCCTGTGGAGGATGCCCTTTCATGAAAAGGCCCAGAGCCTGTGTAGAAGGCGAATGCCTGTGAAGCTATCACGTTCAGGAAAAGGCCCGGAGCCTGTGAAGAAGGCGAATGCCTGTGAAGCTATCGCGTTCAGGAAAAGGCCCGGAGCCTGTGAAGAAGGCGAATGCCTGTGAAGCTATCGCGTTCAGGAAAAGGCCTGGAGCCTGTGAAGAAGGCGAATGCATGTGAAGCTATCGCGTTTAGGAAAAGGCCCAGAGCCTGTGAAGAAGGCGAATGCCTGTGAAGCTATCGCGTTCAGGAAAAGGCCCGGAGCCTGTGAAGAAGGCGAATGCCTGTGAAGCTATCGCGTTTAGGAAAAGGCCCAGAGCCTGTGAAGAAGGCGAATGCCTGTGAAGCTATCGCGTTTAGGAAAAGGCCTAGAGCTTGTGAAGAAGGCGAATGCCTGTGAAGCCATCACATGCGGGAAAAGGCCCGGAGCCTGTGAAGAAGGCCAGCGCCTGTGAAGCCCCTCGCCGGCGACACTTGCGCGTCCTACGATTTCAACTAGAGAACACTCAGGATACCACGTCCTCCCACGGGCTGCCTCGGGCCCTGCGCGAAACAAAGGTAAACCAGCCAGCCGCCAGGCACGGGTGCTCGCGCAATATAATAGCTGCTAATACGATGTATACAAGTTTTACATGAGGGGCTTCGCCTCCCCAAAATGCTCTCACAACCATCAGGCCAAACACCCGAGTTCTACTCATGCAGGGTAAAAAGACACGAGCGATACATACTCACTCGAACAAATCCCTCAATGCGTCCTCGGGAGCACCTCCCGAGCCGCCGCTCGCATCGCTGAACTCGCGATCGCTGCCTGCGTCGCCACCAGCGGCATCTGGGCCATACACCACACCGCCCTCGTCGGCAGCCACGATCACGTCGTCGTCATCCAAAGCGAAGGCCCTGACAAGAGCGTCCACGTTGTCTTCCACCCAGTGCGCCAGGTCGCCTCGGACGGCCTGGGGGACTGGGGCGATGGCGGCGTCAAAGTCGAAGTGGGGATCCATGTTCCGGAGATGACTGAAGACGCGAGAAAAGGCGCGCCCGAGCAGGGCGCGGATCCTCTCCTCCACCAACCTGTCGGCCCTGACCGACCGCACCTCCAGCTGCGTCACCATGGCGGTAAAGAACTGCAAGTTGCCGGCATAGTTGATCGTGTGCGGCTCACCAACAGCTGCCTCGCAGATGTTGCCCAAGGCTGTATTAGCCCTCTCCCTGAGCGTAGCAAGCATGGGGCCGTGCACATGCTCCAGGACCTGCCGCTGGCGTATCTCATCAGCATTCTGGCGCTCGACGGCCTCAGCCTCTTCCACCCGCTGACGAAGACGGAGCACCTCGGCCTGGAGGGCAGCCAACTCCTTTTGCGCTGCCTCAAGGGCGGCCCGGGAAGCGTCGGCCCGCCGCGTTGCCTCATCCCGTTGGGCCCTCAGGGCTGTGGTTCTTCCCTCAGCCTCGACCCGGATCAACCCCAGCTTCCTCTCGAACTCGCGCTCGAGGCCTTGGCGCGCTGTCGCCACCCGACGACCAACCTCCTCCAGGACACGTGCTTCCCGTGCAGCGACATCATCTTCCGCCTGCGTCACCAGGCGCTCCCTCGTCTCCAACCGCTCGTACTCGCGGGTGCGTTCGGCGGCTTCCAGCGTCAACGCTTCCTCACGCTTTTGGAGCTCAGCTGGGTCGCCAGAGGCCACCTTCATCGACGCAAGGGCTGCCTCACGCAGTTCCACTTGCTCCTCCAATGAGTGGCATCGGGCGAGGAGCTCCCGAGCCTGCTCCTCCGCTGCTTCTCG
Source organism: Aegilops umbellulata (assembly GCA_032464435.1). NCBI lineage: Eukaryota > Viridiplantae > Streptophyta > Magnoliopsida > Poales > Poaceae > Aegilops > Aegilops umbellulata. The sequence continues at coordinate 324,676,061 of CP136056.1, read as the reverse complement.
CCGTCGGTCAGCTCCCAGGGCCTCCTCAGTGGCCTGGGATCGGGCCACCCGAGAGGCCTCCAGCGACGCCTTCGTTTCTTCATTATCGAGGTCGCGCTGACGGCGCGCGAGGGCAATGACGGCCTCCAGCTCGCGCCTCCCTGCGGCCAGGCGCAGGCCCTCGGCCTCCAGGCGCGCGTCTTCACCAGCGAGCTCCTCCCCAAGCAGGTCCACCGCATCGGTCGCCCTTCGAAGGAACTCTTGGCGGCGAGTACGACGCTCCCGAGCGTGCTCGAGCACGTCTTCCACACCATCATCAGCCCCAAGCAAGCGCCGGGGGCCACGAACCATCGCTCCTCCTCCGGGCAGGGGCCTGGGGGCTGGCACCCTCACGACGGCCGGGCGTGCCATACCAGAAGCCCGACCTGGGGCCAGCCCGTCTCCAGAAGAAGGGCACAGGGGCCGCCTCAGCCAGTCGCAGCCCGCGACCAGATGAGAAGCCCACGGCAGGCCGGCTATGCCAAGCGAGGGCCCGCGAAAGAAGATCGCGGGAAGAGAAGGGTCGCAGTGCGCCTCGGGATGGTCCGCCCCTTCATTCGCCCTCACCACAAGAGCAGTGCTGCTCGGAGCACTTGGGGACGATGAAGGAGGCGAAGCCAAAGGAGGTGGCGCCTCAGCGACTCCCACGAGCTCGGCTGGAAGAGGCCTGCGGAGTAAGGATCAGTAGACGCAGCAAGGGGATCGGGAGCCAGGAAAGGAGAAGGCTTACTCGTCAGTAGCGAAGTATTTCCGGCGCTTCAGCAAGCGACAAGAGAAGTCATCACCCAGGGCCTCCCTTTTCCTCCGGAGGGCCTCAAAGTCCACATGGAAGCGGCCCAAGAGAAGAGTGCAAGGATCAACCTGCGACGAAGACGGAGCAACAAAGCGATCCGCGTCAGGGGCGCCTTCCTGACGCGTGCTGCCAATCACCTCGCCAGAAGACGCGGCCGGGGCCTCAGGAGCCTCGGCCCCAGGCGCTAGGAGTGGCTGCTTGCCACCCACAGCCTCAGCAGCACGGGCCTCAGGAGCTGCTCCCTCGAGGGCATCGCCACGCGCAGTCACCTCATCGGGAGCCTTCTTGGCCTCCGCCATCTCATGCCTCCCTGCTCCACCACTCGAGGAGGATTCGCCTTGACCGACCGGAAGGGCGGTCACCACCACAGGGTTCTCGCGAGGCCCTTGGAAGCCAGCGGGGCGCATCCCCATTCATCAAAGGAAGGCATCTGCTTCACTAAGTCGTCCCTGTTCTGGCAGAGATACAGCAGGGCCCCTCCCCGCTGGATGCTGCCCGGGTTGGGGTCACTAGTCAGGACCAAGAGCACTATCCTTAGCGCCCCAGGCGTCAGGTCTTCTTCCTGGAGCCTCATGCGATCATCATGCCCGCTGAAGGCCCACATTCGGCGAGAGTGCCGTTGGAGAGGGGCAATGCGGCGCAACAGGAACTCCTTCACCACCTTGGGCGCTGTCACGCCGAGCGATTTCAAGAACGTGAAGCGGTGCCAGATGAAGGCGAGCCGGGGGCTCTCGAGCGTCTCCTGGCCCCAACCCGAATTGGGTACAGCCGGCGAAGTCGGCTTCGCCAGCAGGGGGCTGGGCACCCCGACATCAACGTACAACCACCGCTCGCGGAACCCAGCTGAAGGCAAAGGACGTTTGAAGTCGATCCCTGAGGCCGCAGTCTCAAGCGCGGCGACGAAGCTCACACACGCTGAGCATTGAGTGGGGTCAGCAAGGCGCAAAGAGAAGAAGTGGCGCAACAAGGCAACGGAAGGAGGGATGCCCATCATCGCCTCGCAAACAAAAGCGAAGACCGAAAAGAGGGTGATGGATTCAGGACCCAGATGCATCATATGGATCTGGTAATGAGAGACGACGGCCTTGAAGAAATCGGAAAAGGGGGGAACCAGACCCGCCCACAAGGCGTCGGCAAAATAATGAACCTCAGTGATTATCCTGTCAGTGGGGAAGTGAGACGTAGACCAGGCCGTCGTCCTCCCACACTCGTTGAAGATGGTGGCCAGAGCCGGGCTGAGCTTATCCAGGCACTCTCGATTGAGTATGATCGACCGGCCGACGGCGGGGGCCACCGACGGCACCGAGCGGGATGGAGGCATGGGTTTCTTCCATTTCTCCTTCTTCGTCGGAGCCATGGCGATGGAAAGGAGGGGGAAGATGTGAGATGGGATTGGAGACAAGAGTCGGAGTTCGAAGGGAGGAAGAATAGGGGACGGTCGAGCAACAGGAAGGGGAGCGGCTGTGTACAACTGCGAGTCCACCTAGCAGGGCGCAAAATAAGGGAGCGTGGGGGAACAGTGCCGCCCACGTCCAATCAACCGCCACGCGGCGCCCAAGGCTGCAGGCTGTTAGGGCCCGCGGCGCTTCGCCCTTACCCTTTCGCCTCTCAGCACGGCCAAGTCCGGGCGCGCCTTGGGCCCGGGGGCTACTGTCGGCGTTCTGGGAACGGGGGTCCCCAGACTTGCCTGCCTGCGGCCTGCGGCGTGGCTCGAAAGGGGGCCCAGCACAACCCATCTTCATCAACACAAGACCCAAGACCCTCGCGAGGGGCCAAGCCTCGCGGGGCGCACGACACGGCGCTTCCTCAGGCACGGCCTCATCAGGCTGGCTCATGAGGAGGCGGAGAGATAAAGGCGGGTGTTGATGCTCAAAATTGGCACAGTCATAAAATTAGCATAGGTTATATCAAGACCAATTCAAACTTATGATTGTAAGTCACCTTGGAATGTCTCTCTTCGAGAAGATCAAGATGGATATGAAGATGGTCTAAAATGGAGCTCCGACTCAAAAGTTATGACAAGTTCAGAGATGCTCATGTTGACACCAGAGTAAAGAAATGCATAAAACTCAATGAACATGGCCGCTGATGGAAACTGTTTAAACATAAAAGTTGTGCGTCTCGTCGAGACGATTGATTTTGATATAAGAATCGTCTTAATCCGAGGTCGTATGCAACCTGTGGAGGCAAAACAAGGTCAGAAATAGAAACTGCAGAGTCATTTCGGACCGACCGAGTTGATTTGATCGGTGAGACCGAGTTGGTACGAAAATTTACCAAAGAGTTGGCAATGTTGACTCGGTAGGACCGAAGCAAACCCATCGGTGAGACCGAGATTGATCCGGAAATTGCCAAAGATTCCTGTCCGAGTTAGGTTAGGGTTTTTTATATTTTGGACGGAATTTTTAGTCCTTTTCTTGTACGGAAAGTCCAACCGCCTCATAAATAGATGAGAGGTGACGGCCGATTGAACAACACCCAATCGAACAAACACATCTACTACTTTTTCGTGTTCGTCTACTTTTTATCCCTCTCCCTTGTTCTTCTTCTTCCTTGTTCTTCGTCTGTTCTTCTTCATTGCAGGGTGGCGATCCACGAGGCCCTAGGGGCGATCAGGTCGACCTAGGGCAGCCCATAGCCGCCGCGCGCCCTAACGGGGTCCCTCCCGGGCGTGTGGGGTTTCGGGTCTACAAAAGCACCCGCCGGATTGTCTTGCGTACCGCGCTTCTGGCGGGTCTCCTTCGACGCGAGCTGCGGTGCATCACCCCCGGCGTCGAGGGTACACGGTGGCGTGTTCGTGTGCGAACAAACTTTTTGGCGACTCCGCTGGGGACCGAAGCTTTGAACAGTCTCTGGCCCATTCTTGCTACGAAGAGATCGTCTTCTAGGGTTTGCAATCTAGAAAGGTAATATGAATACCCAATTTACTTATGTAGATGCAAATAATGCATATGTTGTTGCTAGATCGTATAATGAGAATATTGTATCGGCTAGCCCTAGTTTTATCAATCATGCATCTAATTATGTGCAACAGCCGATTCAGAATAATCTTCATGCTTCAACTTAATATAATTTTAGCAACATGCAACATATGTATCCCAACTCCCATGCATCGGCAAACCCACAAATCTATATGCCGATGAACAACATGATGAGTTTGGTTAATCAAGTTGAAACACCCCATGTAGGAACTTTCAACGGCATGCAACATAGTTATTCATCTTTTTATTCAACGGCAACTAATTTGCAACATGTTAATCCAAACATTCCGGTAGATAGGGGAATTGGCCATGCTACTACTAGTTATTCGGCCAATTACCCTCAAACATCGTATGCTACACCTCATGCTACTAATTTTTCGGCACCATACGCAATTGTAGATGTTCATAATTCGGCTCCGCACCTTCATGCTCATTGCCGAATAAGTGAGAATTCTACCACGCATGTGTCTTTACCTAGTAACGTAGCATATCACGTTGCCCCCGCACAATTACAGAATTTCGGCAACACACCAGTGTCGAAAGCGTCCCAAAGTATTGGGGGGGCAATCCGATGAAGACTGGGCAGAAATTGGTCAAAAAAAGCTTAAAGATAGCCTAGCTACAATGTTTGCTGAATTTAGACAAGAACAAGAAACCTTGCGAATTAAAGAAAGAAAGAGTGGTGATTCGGATAACAAAGTTAATTCGGTTGTTAAAAAAGCCGAATCAAATAGTATGTGTACTGAATTTATTGAAGAAAAAAAGGACGCCAAGGTATTGGAGAGTCATTTAAAAGTGGAGCAAAGTATTATTCAAGTATCACAACCATCAGGCTCTCCCAGCGTGTATGAAGAGGTATGTCTAGCAATTGATTTGCCTATTTTCAGATTTGGTCACAACTTTATTGTTGATGCATCTATTAGAAAAAATCTCGTAAGTAATTTTGAAAGACCAATGATGAAGGGTAATTTACTTGTTAGCAATAAAATTGTTACAAAGCATATCGGTCAATACATTGTACCATTCGAAGAGACCAATAGTGACTTATTATTGAAGCCAAAGCTTATCCCATTGCTTTATTTAGAGTTCATATCTAATTGGGTAGCTTTGCTTGCTTCATACTTGGCTTACACATGGTCTCAATTGAGACATGTGTGTTTTAACTATTTTTGTTTCAGAAATATAAAGTCAAGGTTAAATTATTTTGAGAAATGTGCTGCTAATATTATATCTTATCCAAAGACATCGGAGATAGAGTGCAAAACACAATGTATAGCCGAATGGGAAGATTCTAAATCTGAACCATTCGTTTGCTTACCTCCAAAGCCGTTCTCACAGCAAGAACGGCTAGAAAACAAGAAGTATACCTTCAATTCAAGCATGTGTGATCAAATATTTGATTTGTTGCTGAAAAATAATTACATTACAATTCTTGATCACCATGTTAAGCCATCAATCCAAGGACGAATGTATTGTAAGTTGCATGATTCGTCCAAGCATAATTTTGATGATTACAACATGTTCCGTCAAATAGTTAAATCGGCCATTGAAAAAGGACGATTGAAGTTTGTTGAAACACCAAGAGATGGCCAGTCTATTCCGATCGGTCCCGATGGCAAAAAGATTTTGCATCGGCTGCTTCAAGGCGATCCATTCAAAGAGAAGGTAAAAACCGCAGGTGATGGGATCAAGCTTTCAAGTAAAGAAGTTGTTGAAGAGCATAATGAACATAATCTTGAGGGTGAGAATTCCATCGAAGCTACAATGGAGACGCCAAGGACTGGGGGGCAGCAAGCAAATCCAATGATCGATGAAAGCAAACCAAAAGGAAATAAAGGCCGAAATAAGCGCACGTGTAAGAGATCAAAAATCACCTTCTCTGAACTATTGGATAAATATCAAAAGAAGAGTGAAGAGAAGGATGCTTATCGGCCCAATCATGCAAAGAAACCGAGATCACCTCCAAGGCGTAAATATGAGGATCGGTATTGGCAAAGTGAGAATTTTAATGCAACATATTCATATCCTTATTTTGGGCCACCAATGCCAATGCCGTGGATGCCTCCCTCTGCTCATATAGATCCATATCCATCATGAGACAGGTATGATACAAGGGCACATTCTCCATCTTATTTTAGACCACTTCACCAATATTATGCAGCTCCGAGAAGATCAATATCTGAACAATCACATGTTAAAGACCGTTTCAATCATAAGGAATCGGTCCGGACACCATGGATGAAAAAAGAGGTGGTCAAGCAAGTCTACCACGTGAAAAGAGATGGTCGTAAGTGTGCTACTTCAGATTTGATCCCAAATAATAAAGAGTCAATTAAAGTGTTGACATTGGCTACAAAAGGCAATGAGACGAAGCAACCAATTATTGAGAGTCAAAGTGCCAAATCTGAAGAAAAGAAGTTGAGAGTGCACAAGGCCAAAAAGGAATTGGCATTGGTCAAAACAGAATCACAGCCGAGGCGCCCACTCGGCTTATCGTATTGGCAAAAGAGGGAATTACACAAACTTAGTGCACAAGAACTTGAAGAAAGGAACATGGCATGGGTTCCCAAAGGAAGTACTCAAAATAAGAATTATGTGCATGCCTCCATTACAAGAAGTGCAGCAAAAGTGAAGAAGGAAAAGAGTAAAAACTATGAAGGACCAAGCCGAAGGTTTCAACATCTTTGGTCTACACATTATCCATATTCTTCAACTATGCCATTAACGCCTATGCCATGGAATTCGTCATCAGGTATGATTGGTAACCCTCAATGGGCTTATTTTAATCAATGGATGCAATATAATTTCTTACGTTATGAAAGGGTATTACCAAGTCACTATACATTTGATTAGCTACAAGTTTGTTGCTGATCCAAAGGGCCGAAATACTTGATTTGTCGTTTCATTTGTTTCGGCTATATGTGCTTTGAATGAAGTTTACAAGCAATGGCCGATATATACTTATGATTCTAAGAAGATGCATAATGGTCGATGGAGTGTTGACATCGTCCTTAGAACCAGCATGGTACACGTTATTTTTCGGCACGCTAGCTATGCCGAAAAACAGGGGGGCATGTGTTGATGCTCAAAATTGGCACAGTCATAAAATTAGCATAGGTTATATCAAGACCAATTCAAACTTATGATTGGAAGTCACCTTGGAATGTCTCTCTTCGGGAAGATCAATATGGATATGAAGATGGTCTAAAATGGAGCTCCGACTCAAAAGTTATGACAAGTTCAGAGATGCTCATGTTGACACCAGATTAAAGAAATGCATAAAACTCAATGAACATGGCCTCTGATGGAAACTGTTTAAACATAAAAGTTGTGTGTCTCGTCGAGACGATTGATTTTGATATAAAAATTGTCTTAATCCGAGGTCGTATGCAACCTGTGGAGGCAAAACAAGGTCAGAAATAGAAGCTGCAGAGTCATTTCGGACCGACCGAGTTGATTTGATCGGTGAGACCGAGTTGGTACGAAAATTTACCAGAGAGTTGGCAATGTTGACTCGGTAGGACCAAAGCAAACCCATCGGTGAGACCGAGATTGATCCGGAAATTGCCAAAGATTCCTGTCCGAGTTAGGTTAGGGTTTTTTATGTTTTGGACGGAATTTTTAGTCCTTTTCTTGTACGAAAAGTCCAACCGCCTCATAAATAGATGAGAGGTGACGGCCGATTAAACAACACCCAATCGAACAAACACATCTACTACTTTTTTGTGTTCGTCTACTTTTTATCCCTCTCCCTTGTTCTTCTTCTTCCTTGTTCTTCGTCTGTTCTTCTTCATTGCAGGGCGGCGATCCACGAGGCTCTAGGGGCGATCAGGTCGACCTAGGGCAGCCCATAGCCGCCGCGCGCCCTGACGGGGTCCCTCCCGGGCGTGTGGGGTTTCGGGTCTACAAAAGCACCCGCCGGATTGTCTTGCGTACCGCGCTTCTGGCGGGTCTCCTTCGACGCGAGCTGCGGTGCATCACCCCCGGCGTCGAGGGTACACGGTGACGTGTTCGTGTGCGAACAGCGGGGTACCTCGCGAGGTGCCCATGACGCAAGCCATGACAACCAAGGGTGCCAGGCGGGCGCCAGTCTGCGCAGTGTCTCCTTTTCCTCTTTGGTGCAAAGGGGGCAAGCGCAGGCGAGAGGATCAAGCAAAGGCATCCATTTCGGTGCAACGAGACTAAGACCAGCCCAACGGTAGGAAGGAGGTCATCGTGAAGCCCAGAACGGCGTCACCACAGGGCCTTTGGCAGGCGAGGACCAACTTTAGTCAGGATAAATGTACCAGATGTTCCCCTTCGAATTGGCCAATTGTTGGCGCCCTTCCCGCTCAATATTTGGGAAGAGGCCCAGGGCCTTTGCCTATTAATAGGACTAGCCACCCCCAGGGTAGAGGCATCGAGCGATCTAGCAATCGCATCAGGGGGAAACCAGTTAGAAAGACTCACGCAGAGAGAGAGAGAGAGAGAGAGAGAGAGAGAGAGAGAGAGAGAGAAGGGCGGTTGAACTCCTCCTAGAAGTTCATCCCCCTAGCCAAGAACAGACCCTCGCGAGGTTGTTCTTCCCTGTATTTTTCATCATCATCAGCCCAAGAGGCAATCCACCCACCACAAACTAGAGTAGGGTATTACACCACAATGGTGGCCCGAACTAGTATAAATCCTGTGTCTCTTGTGTTGTTCTTTCAGTAGTTAGATCTTTGTGAGACGGAGAGGTAGAAGGCATAATCTCCGCACGCACCCCAGAGTTCGAACCTTAAGGGTCTGCCGGAACCCGCAATCCGACATTATCCTATCACAAAACTATCTGTTATGTATTATTTCAGTGCTTGCAGAGAATACCTTGCTGAAAACTGCTTATCATTTCCTTCTGCTCCTCGTTGGGTTCGACACTCTTACTTATCGAAAGGACTACGATAGATCCCCTATACTTGTGGGTCATCAGCCGGCTGCTCCCTGGCGTTCCGGAGCAGCCGGCAAAATATGAAAATTTTAATCTTTAATTAAAGGTCTTGTTCTTTTTCTCTTTTATCTGGTCCTTTTCTTCATGATGTACTAAACATTCGAAATAGTTATCTTCTAAATGTAGAGTGCATGTGCTTTATTCTGTTGTGCCATTTTTTAAAAATCATAACTTTCAAATCGCGCATCAAAATTAAGATCCGTTTTTACTGTTGGAACCCTCGGGGTGTGCTCTTCAAAACTAGATCCCACATGAGTACGTTTCAACGAAAAACAATTGTGCAATTTTTTCTCTGTTTTGTGCAACTGACTAGCCGTCGATGTGCAACTACCTGATAGGGATGTGCAACTTTTCTCGTACACCGTAGACGTGAAGTTTTCCTCTATGGTACCTCCACGCCAAACTGCCTCCTTCCAGTGAGATGTGCAACTTCGTTTGTCGCCCAGGCCATGCCGTTTTCACTAGTGGCACCACCCCATACTACTATCTAACAGTGAATTGTGCAATTTTGTCTGCTGCCCCGGTGCCCTGGCCAACTTAGTCACCGTGCGTGTGCAGCCCCCACAACCACATTTTAGGTACTATCCTATAAGAATGTCCCAACTCCATGGCCACACATGTGCGACTATGCACACAAGAGTGTGCAACTCCGTGGTCGGACGTGGGCACCTCCCACAACAATTCATGTGCAATTATGCAGACGAGATTGTGCAACTGTGTGGCCATGCCTGTGCGACTATGCCGACGGGAGTGCGCAACTCCGTGGCCGGGCATGAGCACCTCTCACAAAAACTCATGTGCGACTATGCGGATGAGATTTTGCAACTCCATGGCCATGTATGTGTGACTGTGCCGACGAGAGTGTGCAACTCCGCGGCCATGCGTGAGCACCTCCCACGACAATCATGTGTGACTATGCGGACGAGATTGTGCAACTCTGTGTCCATACATGTGTGACTGCGCTGACGAGAGTGTGCAACTCCACGACCATGCATGAGCACCTCCCATGATAATTTATGTGCGACTATGCGAACGAGATTGTGCAACTCTGTGGCCATGCATATGCGACTATACTGATGAGAGTGTGCAACTCCGCGACCAGGCGTGCACCTCCCCTGGCAAGCAATTCATGTGTGACTATCCGTACGAGATTGTGCAACTCTATGGCCATGCATGTGCGACTATGCCGATGAGAGTGTGCAACTCCGCGACTGGGCATGAGCACCTCCCACAACAACTCATGTGCGATTATGCGAACGAGATTGTGCAACTCCGTGGCCATGCATGTGCGACTGTGCCGACAAAAGTGTGCAACTCTGCGGCCATGCATGAGCACCTCCCATGATAATTCATTGTGTGACTATGCAGACGAGATTGTGCAACTCTGTGTTCATGCATGTGCGACTGTGCCGACGAGAGTGTGCAACCCCGTGGCCATGCGTGAGCACCTCCCACGGCAATTTATGTTCGACTATGCGCACGAGATTGTGCAACTCTGTGGCCATGCATGTGCGACTATACCGATGAGAGTGTGCAACTCCGCGGCCGGGCGTGAGCACCTCCCACAATAATTCATGTGCGACTATGCGGACGAGATCGTGCAACTCTGTGACCATGCATGTGCGACTGTGCTGACAAAAGTGTGCAACTCTGCGACCGGGCGTGAGCACCTCCCACGATAACTCATGTGCGACTATGCGAATGAGATCGTGCAACTCTGTGGCCATGCATGTGCGACTGTGCCGAAAAAAGTGTGCAACTCTGCGGCCGGGCGTGAGCACCTCCCACGATAATTCATGTGCGACTATGCGAACGAGATCGTGCAACTCTGTGGTCATGCATGTGCGACTGTGCTGACAAAAGTGTGAAACTCCGCGGCCATGCGTGAGCACCTCCCACGACAATTCATATGCGACTATGCGGATGAGATTGTGCAATTTTGTGTCCATGTGTGTGCAACTATGCCGACGAGAGTGTGCAACTCCGTGGCCGGGCGCGAGCACCTCCCACGATAATTCACATGCGACTATGCGGACGAGATCGTGCAACTCTGTGTCCATGCATGTGCGACTGTGCCGACAAAAGTGTGCAACTCCGCGGCCATGTGTGAGCACCTCCCACGATAATTCATGTGCGACTATGCAGACGAGATTGTGCAACTCTGTGTCCATGCGTGTGCGACTATGCCGGCAAGAGTGTGCAACTCCGCGGCCGAGCGTGAGAACCTCCTATGATAATTCATGTGCGACTATGCGGACTAGATTGTGCAACTCTGTTGCCATGCATGTGCGACTGCGCTGACGAAAGTGTGCAACTTCGTGGCGGGGCATGAGAACTTTCCACGACAATTCTTATGCGACTATGCGGACCAGATTATGCAACTCTATGACCATGCATGTGCCAACTAAAACTACTATGTGTACAACTACAACTATTGTGCATGCTAACAAAAAAATTGACTAGCAAAAATAGACCAACTGAAAAAAACGTAGTCGGGCTAACTTAGTATCGTCGTGTAATTTGTGAAATTTATAACACCTGCTTGTTCAACTATCTATGCTTAATTGTACGACTATAACTTTCATATTATGAAATTTGTCGTACATCCTTGTGCAACTATGTATACAACATCTTAATATCTCATGCCCCGCCGGTGTCTCGATGGTGCTGCAAATCGACGATTCAATCTGCAGCTACCCCGTCCAACTATCGGCTGTTTGTGTGCAACTTTGAATGGTTGTGCAATTCTTTTTAGGACTTCCAGAGAATCATTAGAACTGATTTGTTAGTTCTTTCAGAGTGAATTTGTCTCGTGTACTTCTACTTTTTTGCTTTCAGAGAGAGGTCGGGTTCACTGAGGGATCAATTGAAAACAGAGAAAGCTAGACCATCTTGTTCTTGCTCTTCAATTTGCAGGAGAGCAGCAGCGCTAGTACTCTCACAAAAAAACAATGCAAAGAGGAGGCCCTGGACGTGATGGCTTGCAGGTGAAGAGGCCACACCTCTCGATCGTCATACCAACACCGAGCAGTAGCACAACCCAGCACCATGTCTTCACACCGACGCCATGTCCTGGTACAGTGGTACACGGAGCTACTGCCTAAAGGGCCAAATTGGAACGCCATTGGTGAGGCTGCGAGAGGTCACCTCGATGAACTTGGAGATTAGGAAGTGGGAGGTCTCGAGTTGTGCCTCCACCGCCTCCCAGTCATGGCCCTCCTAAGCCTCCCCGCCATGGCCGCTCAAGGCCGCGCCGCACAGGCCGCCCTCCACTGCAGTCGCTCTGTCGTCCTTCAACCCCGCTGAGGGAGTCCTGGATTAGGGGGTATTCGGACAGCCGGACTATAACCTTTGGCCGGACTGTTGGACTATGAAGGTACAAGATTGAAGACTTCGCCCCGTGTCCGGATGGGACTCTCCTTGGCGTGGAAGGCAAGCTTGGCAATACAGATATGTAGATCTCCTTCCTTGTAACCGACTCTGTGTAACCCTAGCCCCCTCCGGTGTCTATATAAACCGGAGGGTTTAGTCCGTAGGACACAACAATAACAATCATACCATAGGCTAGCTTCTAGGGTTTAGCCTCTCTGATCTCGTGGTAGATCAACTCTTGTACTACCCATATCATCAATATCAATCAAGCAGGAGTAGGGCTTTACCTCCATCGAGAGGGCCTGAACCTGGGTAAAATCATCGTGTCCCTTGTCTCCTGTTACCATCCACCTAGACGCACAGTTCGGGACCCCCTACCCGAGATCCGTCGGTTTTGACACCGACATTGGTGCTTTCATTGAGAGTTCCACTATGTCGTCACCGCAGGGAAGGATGTCTCGTCTCGTCCTTAAAGACGACATTACCGCCGGAGGGGCGTTGGCTGTCGGTCAAACTCTCCAGCTAGGCGGTTTTGTCATGACCACCTATTCGGCCGCTGCACCAACGATGACTTCTCGTGTCATCAAAAACAGCCTCCACGTCAACTCGGAACTTGCCGAGCAGATAGATCCAATGGAGCTCTCTTCCATGAATGAGCTCTTGGATTGCATCGCCGCCTTGCGAGTCGCTACGGACTATGATCAGATTGGGCTTAAACCCGATCAAAGGGAAATTAACTCTCCACCTGTCACCCATCATATCGCGGTAGTGGAGGAACAATGAGGCAACTCTTCCTCTGTCTTGAGGACTAATTATGTCCGGATTCCTGAGCTCTCCGAGCCGGACACCCGTTTACAGGAGGACATCACCCAAGCCCTGGACCTAGGGTTAGGCAGCGGGCCAGACTTATCGGGCAACATCCCGGAACCCAAACTTCCAAGATTGGAAACTCCTCAGCCCCTGGGTCTCAGATCGGGTGAGGGTTCGGATTCAATTCCACCCACCCACCCAAACATAAGCGATCTTTCCCACATCAGGCAAGAGCCCGAGGAAACAGTACATCATTATTGGGCCAGATTCCTCCTTGTAATGAACGAGGTTAAGGCTGTCACGAGGAAGACGCAGTCTCATTCTTCTGCAATAATTGCACAGACAATGGAATCCTTAACGCCATAAGTCGCCGTGAAATAACACGCTTGGCCGACTTGGTGTCCATAGTACGAAAGTACTACGCAATGGGAAGCGCCTGGAAAACCGAAACAAAATTTTGGGATAATCCGGCCCCAAATACGCACCTAGTCTGAAATAAACGGGTGCATTATCACAAGACACCCGAGTTAACTACAAAAAAGCAAAAACCCTCTACAGGGCATGGAACCGTACTGGAGGGATGGCTCAACGGACCCTGCAAAATTCATAGTACAGAAGGCGCCATACCAACACATAGCCTGAGAGCATGTTGGATACTCCGGCAGGTGGCCAAAAGTGGCGAGGATCTTCCCATCCCAGAAGCCACAGAGCACCATCCCAAGGATAACAATACGGTATTAACAGTCTTTGAGACCCTTGCATCAAATAATCGGCGCAAGCGAACAGTCCGCAACCTTGACGAAATCTGCCACGTAGCAGCAATAAATCCATGGAGTGACACGGCTATTACCTTCAATGCCAGTGACGAACCCAAACTCCGAACAGCCCAGGCACCAGCTGCACTGGTCCTCATTCCAATTGTGGACGGCTTTCGACTCACCAAAGTACTCATGGACGGCGGCAGTGGATTAAACCTCATCTATGAGGAAACTCTCCAGAAAATGGAAATAGACTGGAACCGCATTGAGCAAAGCAGCACAACCTTCAGGGGAATCATCCCCAGTTGGGAAGCACGCTGTGCTGGGAAAATCACACTAGATGTGGTATTTGGAATGCCAGAGAACTATAGGTCCGAAGAAATTACATTCCAAGTGGCCCCGTTCAGTAGTGGATACCACGCCCTTTTAGGGCGGGAGGCATTCACAATCTTCCAAGCCATACCCCATTATGGGTACATGAAGCTGAAAATGCCTGGGCCCAACGGAATCATCACTCTCGCTAGTGATCCAGACACAGCCCTTCGAGCCGAAAACAAAACAGCCGCATTGGCCCTCGAGGCATTATCCGAAGCCCTCGCGACCGAGGAATTAACCGCGCTGCGCTCCAAAGTGGACAGGGATGATGTGATACTCGACAAAAGATCCAAGTCCACCTCTTTTAGACCAACGGATGAGATAGTCAAATTCCAAGTCCACCCAATGGACGCTACGAAAACAGCCTCCATTGGGACACAGTTAAACCCCGCTGTGGACGCCGCACTACGAGAGTTCCTGCGCGAGAATTGGGACATATTCGCTTGGCATCCTTCAGATATGCCAGGAATCCCACGCAGGCTGGCCGAACACAGCCTTAAAATCCTAAAAGGATTCAAGCCGGTCAAGCAAACTCTTCGGCGTTTCTCCGAACCCAAGAGACAAGCTATGGGAGAGGAACTAGCCAAGTTGTTGGAGGCTGGATTCATCAGAGAAATAAAACATCCGGACTAGCTAGCAAACCTGGTGATGGTACCAAAGAAGGACAAATCCTGGTGCCTATGCGTCGATTTCAAGGACCTCAACAAGGCCTGCCCAAAGGATCCCTTCCCACTCCCCCGCATCAATCAAATTATCGACGCTGCCCCAGGACACGATTCATTGTGTCCTCGACGCATACTCCGGCTACCACCAAATTAAGATGGCGGAGTCCGACCAAGCCGCAACGGCATTCATCACACCATACAACCCTTTCTGTTTCAACACAATGCCTTTTGGGCTCAAAAATGCCCGCGCAACATATCAGCGCATGATCCAGACATACCTGGAGATACAAATCGGTAAAACAGTCGAGGCATACATAGATGATGTGGTCGTCAAAACCAAACACGTCGACTCTCTAATAGACGACTTGAGGCTCACATTTGACAACCTCCGAGCATACGACATCAAGTTAAATCCGGAAAATGCGTTTTCAGCGTACCGGCCGGAAAGCTCCTGGGCACCATTGTCTCCAGTAGAGGAATTGAAGCAAATCCAGCCAAGATCCGAGCTCTGTCACAGTTGGCTATCCCAACGGACCTCAAACAAATCCAGAAATTAACTGGATGTGTGGCGGCTCTAAGCCGCTTTATCTCCCGCTTAGGAGAAAAGGCATTACCCCTTTATCACCTCCTTCGGCGCCCCTAACACTTCGAGTGGACGGATGCTGCCACAGCCGGATTGGAAGAAATAAAAGCCATACTGGCAACCAACCCAATCCTGGCCGCACCTAACATCGGCGAACCTATGCTGCTATACATAGCGGCGACTAATCAAGTCGTAAGCGCAGTGCTCGTCGTCGAACGAGAAGCGGACGGACATAAAATTCCCCCTTCAAAAGCCGATATATTATGTATCCACTGCCCTCACTCCATGCAAATCACGGTACCCGCATTATCAAAAGATAGCATACGCGGTATTCATGGCATCCCGGAAATTACGACACTACTTTTAGGAGTGTTCAATTACAGTGGCCTCGGAAGTACCACTCAACGACATAATAAACAACCGAGACGCCATAGGCCGGATTGCCAAATGGGCCATTGAGCTCCTTCCGTTCGACATAACATATAAACTTCGGCGAGCCATTAAGTCGCAGGTGTTGGCTGATTTCGTCGCCGAATGGACAGAACCCGAACTGCCTAAAGAGTACGGCGCATACTCCAATTGGATTATGCACTTCGACGGATCTAAAATGTTGGCTGGCATCGTCCTGACGTCTCCCACCGGAGACACAGTCCAGTATGTACTCCAAATACTGTACATGGACTCCAACAATGCAGCCGAATACGAGGCCCTGTTACATGGTCTCCGGATGGCAGTTTCCATGGGCATTCGATGCCTGCAGGTGCATGGGGATTCGAACCTTGCAATATCCCAAATAAATGGAGACATCGATGCCAAGGATCCGAAAATGGCGGCCTATCGCAACGCCGTCCTCAGGATGTCAGTTCGGTTCGAGGGGCTTGAATTCCACCATGTGGCTCGGGAAAACAATAAAGCGCGGATATCCTCGCCCGCATCGGCGCAAAACGCGATACGGTCCCACCCAACATCTTCTTGGAAAGGTTGTTTAAGCCATCCATAGTATGGGAAGGGGACACCGGTAACAACAGTCCGGACCCGGCCACAATGCGCGATATCGAACACTCCGACATAATCGGAGGCTCTGCCACCGAAATAACACCTTCAGCCCACGTAATAATGGCCATCATCGCCCCGTGGACAGAACCATTCTTGGCCTACCTAACTAGGCAGGAACTTCCTGAGGACCAAAATGAGGCACGCTGCATAGTGCGGCGGTCTAAAGCCTACAGGGTCCACGAAGGAGAGCTTTATAAGAAAAGCACTATTGGAGTCCTTCAAAGGTGCACCTCCGAAGAGGAAGGGCGGAAACTTCTGGCAGAAATTCATGCTAGACACGGCAGCCACCACGCCGCAGCCCGGGCCCTTGTAAGCAAGGTCTTCCGTACAGGTTTTTATTGGCCGGCAGCCCGTGCAGATGCACAGGACCTGGTCCAACGCTGCGCCGGTTGCCAGATTTTTGCAAACCAAAGGCATATGCCACCCACTGCCCTCCAAACAATCCCCATTACCTGGCCCTTCGCGGTCTGGGGGCTTGATATGGTTGGACCCCTTAAAGGGGGAACACATAAGAAAAAATACCTACTGGTCATGGTGGATAAATTCACCAAATGGATAGAAGCCAAACCCGTTAAAACGGCCGAATCCGGACCGGTGATAGACTTCATATCCGGGGTTGTACACCGTTACGGCGTCCCCCACAGCATCATAACTGACAACGGCACAAACTTCACGACCGATGAGGTAAAACTCTGGTGCGGCAATATGGGCATCAAGCTCAACTATGCTTCTGTTTATCACCCGCAAACTAACGGTCAAGTCGAGCGAGCAAATGGTCTTATCATGAGCGGCATCAAACCCAGATTAGTGCGGTCCTTAAAGGAATCTAACACGCACTGGGTAGAGGAGCTCGACTCCGTACTCTGGGGGCTGCGGACCACGGCGAATCGCACCACCAGATACACACCCTTCTTTATGGTGTACGGCGCAGAGGCGATTCTGCCCTACGACATAATCCATGACTCACCTAGAGTGCGCATGTACGAAGAAAGAGAAGCCGAGCTCAATCGGCAGGACAGTCTAGACACCTTGGAGGAGGAGCGCGACGTGGCAAAAGCCCGTTCCACATTTTATCAGCAACAGGCTCGAAGATACCAAAGCAGAGAAGTACGGGCCAAAACTTATAACGTTGGTGAACTAGTTCTACGCCTGCCGGAGAAGAAAAAGACCAAGCTCGAGCCCAAATGGGAAGGTCCCTTCATTATTGACCAAGTTCTGACCGGTGGAGCATACCGTCTGCCGGATGCATCGGATAACCGACTTGAGCCGAACCCATGGAACGCAGCCAGGCTCCAAAGATTCTACGCCTAGTGCCGGACTCTAAGTTCGTCTCCTTCCTCTGTCCATTTTTTATATATACATTATCTGTCTTTTCTTTCTCTCTATCCCCTCTTTCTTCTTTCTTGAGGCCCTTAAAAGCCAACTTGTGCCCTGCTTGCACACTATTGATGCGCTAACCGCGCTCACTATACCTGAGGGCTTCTTACACAGAAGCTTAAATTATCTATCTGGGCTTCATGCCCAGCACATGTGTTACTCTTCCACATGTACCTTTTCTTCGCCATTATATGCATCGATATGACTTAAGTTTTGGCCAAGCTGGGTTGCTTGGCTCTTGTATTTATGCCTTACGTTCCCGTTAATTCGGCTAGGGCATAAGGGGAGCACCTCTGCGATTGTTACTGCCGGGTCAGCCGGATGTGTACCTCAGACTTGGTGAAGCCGAAAGCTAGCGTTCTTAAGGGAATATTCGGTCGGTGAACAAAAGATGATTTTTATTTTTTATTTTTTATATGCGATCCCAGATGTTTTTTCCTGCGTCCTTTTTCGCAGTCCGGACATGCACTTTAGGGCATGCGTACCCAGGGAAAGGAACCCTTAACGGAACTATTCTCCCTGGAAGATGTTTCTTACTACCCATGTAATATAACATA
Source organism: Aegilops umbellulata (assembly GCA_032464435.1). Classification (NCBI taxonomy): domain Eukaryota; kingdom Viridiplantae; phylum Streptophyta; class Magnoliopsida; order Poales; family Poaceae; genus Aegilops; species Aegilops umbellulata. Next base: position 324,657,753 of record CP136056.1, on the reverse strand, counting down.
ACTAGTTGGACACTTGTCTGTTCAAGCACCAATGACCCCTACGCCTGGTTTCCACGCATGCCCCGGTTCTTATATAACTGAGAGGGTATTCGAAAACACTCCGGACTATCGGGTCCAGAGGTTGAAGCGAAAAGGTCCGCCATGACAAATGATTTACAATCCAGCTAGAAGGCATTTTACATGTCATTTCAAATACATAGTCACTTATACTGGCTAAATTCCTCTTCTATACCATCCAACAGGCTGTCTAGTCTACAATCCTGTTGGGAATACTTTGCAGCTAATTCTACTTGCCCATACACTAAGCTAACGGGGATTTCCTTCCCATCGGGCCCCACAGGGCCGACCTCGGCCATGTGGTTTGGGTCAGCCTTGGTATACCTCGTCTTCACCATGGCGTAGGCTTCCCTGGCACCTTGACGGCAGGCTGATATCTTCCATAATCGGAAGCGTCGCCGTGCTCCCTTGAGCTTCTCTGCAAGCTCTCCAAAGCCTTCGGGCAGTGAGGGAGTCCTGGATTAGGGGGTGTTTGGGTAGCTGGACTATACCTTCAGCCGGACTCCCGGACTATGAAGATACAAGATTGAAGACTTCGTACCGTGTCCGGATGGGACTTTCCTTGGCGTGGAAGGCAAGCTTGGCGATGCGGATATTCAAGATCTCCTACCATTGTAACCGAATTTGTGTAACCCTAACCCTATCCGGTGTCTATATAAACCGGAGGGTTTTAGTCCGTAGGACAACAACTTCATCATACAACAATCATACCATAGGCTAGCTTCTAGGGTTTAGCCTCCTTGATCTCATGGTAGATCTACTCTTGTACTACCCATATCATCAATATTAATCAAGCAGGAAGTAGGGTTTTACCTCCATCGAGAGGGCCCGAACCTGGGTAAAACTTCGTGTCCCTTGTCTCCTGTTACCATCCGGCCTAGACGCACAGTTCGGGACCCCCTACCCGAGATCCGCCGGTTTTGACACCGACATTGGTGCTTTCATTGAGAGTTCCTCTGTGTCGTCACTTTTAGGCCCGATGGCTCCTTTGATCATCAACGATGATGCGGTCCAGGGTGAGACTTTTCTCCTCGGACAGATCTTCGTCTTCGGTGGCTTCGCACTGCGGGCCAACTCGCTTGGCCACCCGGAGCAGATCGAAAGCTACGCCCCTGGCCATCAGGTCAGGTTTGGAAGGTTAAACTACACGGCAGACATCCGCGGGGATTTGATCTTCGACGGATTCGAGCCACAGCCAAGCGCGCCGCACTGTCTCGAGGGGCATGATCTAGCTCTGCTGCCGAACAGTGCCCTGGAGGCCGCACACGCATCGGTTCCGACCCTTAATTCGGAGCCTATTGCGCCAATCGAGGATAAGCGGTTGGACGTCACCTCGGGGGTTGCGATCTCAAAGGCGATCGAGCCGAACGCCAGCCCCGCACTCTGCATGACCTGTGACTCCGAGGATCCGGATTCCTCTCCGGACTCCGAACCCCCCGCGCCCCTGCCGATCGAATCCGATTGGGCGCCGATAACGGAGTTTACCGCCGCGGACATCTTTCAGCACTCGCCCTTCGGCGACATCCTGAACTCACTAATGTCTCTCTCTTTATCAGGAGAGACATGGCCGGACTACGGTCAGCAAGGATGGGATGCGGATGATGAAGAAATTCAAAGCCCACCCACCACCCACTTTGTAGCCACTGTCGACGATTTAACCGCCACGCTTGACTTCGACTCCGAAGACATCGACGGTATGGACGGCGATGCAGGAGACGAACAGGAACCAGCACCTGTAGGGCGCTGGAAGGCCACCTCGTCATATGACATATACATGGTGGATACTCCATAAGACGGAGATGGCGATGAAACAGCGGGGGATGACACCTCCAAGAAATAGCCAAAGCGCCGGCGCCAGCGGCGCCGCTCTAAATCCCTCCAAAGCAAAAACGGTGATTCCGGCATGGGAGACAATACTACCCAGGATAGCGTCGAACAACACCCCCTCCAGCCAGATTCGGCACAGGAAGATGGAGAAGCCAGCCCTCATGAGAGAGCGGCAGACAGAGAGGTTGAGGATGATAAATGTATGCCTCCCTCCGAAGACGAGGCAAGCCTCGACGACGACGAATTCGTCGTACCATCAGACCCCGCCGAACAAGAGCGTTTCAAACGCAGGCTTTTAGCCATGGCAAGCAGCCTCAAGAAAAAGCAGCAACAGCTTAGAGCTGATCAAGATTTGCTAGCTGAAGATGGACTGAAGTCCTTGCGGCCGAAGAGTATGAACTCGAACGCCCCTCCAAGAGTTACCCAAAGCGCAGGCCGCTACCCCAATCAGAGGAGGAAGCACCTACATCACCAGCGCACGACATGGCCGACCGGCCACCTCGCGGCCGCGACAGAGAGGCCTCTCGGCCCTCCACCCAAGCCATGCCCCGGCGCCGTTCAACTAAGGCACGGGAAAATGCGCCAGACCTGCGAGACGTACTGGAGTACAAGGCAAGGCAAACAAGATCGATCTACGGATCGCGCAGGCGCCCCATGGCATGTGACGGTGATCTTCATTCCGGATACAACAAATCCGGCCGGGCCGAACACAACAGACATAGCTCCTTTGAGATGCGTCGTGATATAGCCCAGTATAGAGGCGCCGCACACCCACTATGCTTCACAGATGAAGTAATGGATCATAAAATCCCAGAGGGTTTCAAACCCGTAAACATCGAATCATATGATGGGACAACAGATCCTGCGGTATGGATTGAGGATTACCTCCTTCATATCCACGTGGCCCGCGGCGATGATCTACACGCCATCAAATATCTCCCGCTCAAACTTAAGGGACCGGCCCGGCATTGGCTTAACAGCTTGCCAGCAGACTCAATCGGTTCTTGGGAGGACCTGGAAGCCGCATTCCTCGACAACTTCCAGGGCACGTATGTGCGACCACCGGATGCCGATGACTTAAGCCACATAATTCAGCAGCGAGAGGAATCGGCCAGGCAATTCTGGACACGGTTCCTAACAAAGAAAAACCAGATAGTCAACTGTCCGGACGCAGAGGCCCTAGCAGCCTTCAAGCATAATATCCGCGATGAGTGGCTTGCCCGGCACCTGGCACAGGAAAAGCCGAAATCCATGGTAGCCCTCACGACACTCATGACCCGCTTTTGCGCGGGAGAAGAGAGCTGGCTAGCTCGCAGCAACAACTTAGCAAAGAACCCTGGTAATTCGGATACCAAAGACAAAAGTGGCACGACACGTCGGAACAAGCAAAAGCGCCGCGTTAGCAGCGACAGCAACGAAGACACGACAGTTAATGCCGGATTCAGAGGGTATAAATCTGGTCAGCAAAAAAAGCCATTCAAAAAGAATACTCAGGGCCCGTCCAGTTTGGACCGAATACTCGACCGCTTGTGCCAGATACATGGCACCCCCGAAAGGCCAGCCAATCACACCAACAGGGATTGTTGGGTGTTCAAGTAGGCAGGCAAGCTAAGAGCCGAAAATAAAGACAAGGGGTTGCATAGCGATGACGAGGAGGAGCCCAGGCCGCCGAACAACAGTGGACAGAAGGGTTTTCCCCCATAAGTGCGGACGGTGAACATGATATACGCAACCCACATTCCCAAGAGGGAGCGGAAGCGTGCGCTACGGGACGTATACGCAATGGAGCCAGTCGCCCCAAAGTTCAACCCATGGTCCTCCTGCCCGATCACTTTCGATCGAAGGGACCACCCCACTAGCATCCGACACGGCGGCTTCGCCACATTGGTTCTCGACCCAATTATCGATGGATTTCATCTCACAAGAGTCCTCATGGACGGCGGAAGCAGCCTGAACCTGCTTTACCAGGATACAGTGCGGAAAATGGGCATAGATCCCTCGAGGATTAAGCCCACAAAAACGACCTTTAAAGGCGTTATACCAGGTGTAGAGGCCAACTGTACAGGCTCAGTAACACTTGGAGTGGTCTTCGGATCTCCGGACAATTTCCGAAGCGAAGAGTTAATCTTCGATATAGTCCCGTTTCGCAGTGGCTATCACGCCCTGCTCGGGCGAACCGCATTTGCAAAGTTCAATGCGGTGCCGCACTACGCATATCTCAAGCTCAAGATGCCAGGCCCTCGAGGAGTAATTATGGTCAACGGAAACACCGAGCGCTCCCTCCGAATGGAGGAGCACACGGCGGCCCTCGCAGCGGAAGTACAAAGCAGCCTTCTTAGGCAATTCTCCAGTCCGGCCGTTAAAAAGCCAGACACTGCCAAGCGCGCCCGGAGTAACCTACAACAAGACCGCCTGGCACGTTCGGAGCAGGCGTAGCAATGCGGCCCCAACCCCAGCCCTCGCGACATAGCGAAACCAGTGCTTCACGTACATAACTACGCTCTTGAAATACCATGGGCGCAGGGGAAGGGGCACAATAACGGCAAGCCCAAAATACGGCCTAAAACGTACTAGGGGCTACCGAATTCTTTTTTTTTAATTTCTTCTTACTTTCAGGACTCCATACTTCGGACGACCTGTTCGGCAATTCAACTGCCGCACGAACGATACAAGATCCAGGGAAGCAGACAAGCCATGCCGCATTATGGAACTCCCAGGTGGTCTCTGTTACGAGCAGTATACCTGTTTTGAATACAATTCCGCGGCCTGCCCCTGACCAGGACATGTTAAATAGTCCAATATCTTTTGCTCATCGCACTACTTATATCGTTCTGCTCTGATAGCAGCCTTTCTATAAACAATGCATAGCTTTCTGTCTATTTTTTGCATTATCCTCTTTTCATACATATGTTTATGACATGTTGCACCCGTACACTGTGGTACGGCAAAATACGCCAGGGGCTTCAGCACCCATAAATATGGCGTGAGAAGTCCGTACACTTTCACAAGTGCGGCACCCCGAACTTATAGCACTATATGCATCGGCTCCGAATCATGATTTGGGTCAATAGTTGGGTTTGCCCGGCTCCTATGTTTTGGTGCCTTACGTTCCGCTATATCGGCTAAGGTAGCACTAGGAGAACCACTGTGATTGTGCCCCAGTTGAGTTGGGCTAAGCACCTCAGTGGAGAAAGCTAAAACTGACTGTCATGATGAGGCGAGAGACCGGTCACTGTTCGAGAGGTTTTTTGAGTCCCTAAAGACTTATGCCGCTTCGAGCGAGGAGCCGGCTTTGTCCGGCCAAGGCGTGGATAGTGCCCCGAACTCGGTCTTCCGAACTAGGGGCTTCGCCGAAATTTAAAATTATAGAGTTCTATGGCTAAGTTAGAGTGTTCAAGCATTATAGTCCGATTGCCTGGTTCGTTGTGCTGAGCGCCTCCCTCGAAGGACCCAAATATGGGAAAAAGAGCGCTCAGGTTTATCCCGAACACCCCAGCACTAGTGGCATGGGGGCAGAAGCCGACGACTAGCCATCTCTCAATTTTTTGATAAACGGCCGCACAGAAAGTAATATTTTAAATTCAACAAGCATTGCTTAGCGCATATGAACAAGTTTTCAGCGCACAGGATAAACACGAGCGAGTTCATTCAAAAGTTACATCCTTGGTACATTCATCCGCCACAAGGCGGGCACCCGCAAGAACATCCTTATAGTAGTTCTCGGGCTTGCGATGCTCCTTCCCCGGCGGCGGCCCGTCCCTCACAAGCTTCTCACCGTCTAGCTTACCCCAGTGCACCTTTGCATGGGCAAGGGCCCTACGGGCACCTTCGATGCAGACGGAGCGCTTGATGACCTCAAGCCTTGGACAAGCCTCCACCAGCCACCGCGCCAGCCCAAAGTAGCTCCCAGGCAGGGCCTCTCAAGGCCACAGCCGAACTATGAAGCCCTTCATGGCCTGTTCGGCCGCCTTGTGGAGCTCGACCAGCTGTGTCAGCTGGTCGCTCAAGGGCACAGGGTGTCCGGCCTCAGCATACTGAGACCAGAACACCTTCTCCGTTGAGCTGCCCTCTTCGGCTCGGTAGAATGCGGTGGCATCGGATACGCTGCGGGGAAGATCTGCGAATGCCCCTGGAGAGCTCCGAATTCGGGTAAGTAACAAGTAGTTTACTTTTATATTTCTGCTTTGCATAAAGAATGCCTTACCCGCCGCTATCTTTTTCATCTCCGCCGACTCTTGGAGGGCCTTCTGGGATTCGGCCTTGGCAGACTGGGCACTTTCAAGGGCCGCCGCGAGCTCGGACGCTCGCGTCTTCGAGTCCAGCTCCAAACTCTCATGTTTTTTCATGAGAGCCTAAAGCTCTTGCTGCACCTCGCCGACCTGAGCCTCAAATTTCTCTCGCTCGGTGCGCTCCGTGGCCGCTCCCTTCTCGGCCTCGGACAGCGCCTGCTTGAGGGTCGCCACCTCAGTCGTGGCCCCTACAATAAGCAGTACAATCCTGTTATTTTTTGCAATCGCGTCTTTTTATAGGCACTTTCTCTGTAAGGTATCTCTTGCCTTATTTCTCCCCCAGCTGCCGCTTGGCAAGGCCGAGCTCTCGCTCGGTCCGCTCGAGGCCCTATTTCAGGGCACCCACCTCCGCAGTCAGTGCGACGCTGGCTAGCAGCGAAGCCTGCATACGCATATTGACTCTTTTTTGTTAGACTCCTGCGAAATTTAATAGATCCTCTATTTGGCTTTTCTTTCCGAACGCCAAACGGAGCATCAAGGGCTACTGTCTATGCGGTAATATTTTTACATATTTTTACTTACCTCGAAGCCTGTTAGAAGGCTAGCGCAAGCTTCAGTCAGTCCGCTCTTGGCGGAATGAACCTTCTGGATCACCGTACTCATAATAGTACGGTGCTCCTCGTCGATGGAGGCGCCGTCAAGCACCTCCAGCAGATTGTCCGGCACCTCCGGTTGGACGGAGGCCGCCGGCTCAGAAGGCTTGCTCCTCTTGGAAGGAGTTCGCCTACCGCGGTCTGGAACTGTTGAAGATTCCGGCGCGGTGTCCGGCTCAAAGCCGGACTTGGATCCCTGGGGGGTCTTGTCCCCTTTACTCCTGGGGTCCGAGAGGTCGCCTTGCGGCTCCTCCAGGACCACCTTCTCCTGCCCCGGAGCTTGTCGCGACGCTACTTCGGCGTCGTCCGCAGTGCGGGGGGAGACAGCGGGCGGAACTGAGTTCACGACCGATGAATCCAGGGAGCCGTTCGACGACTCGTCGAGTCCGGCCCGGGGCGGGCTGCATAATTATGTTCGACATTAGGGAAAGCTGTGCAACAAAGGAACGTCATGAGTTACTCTGATGTTCGAATACTTACGATTTCGCCGGACGCTTGGCCCTGTCTGGCCACTCCTCTTCATCCTCTTCGGCGTCGGGGGAGTAGTTCGGCGGAGGGGTCTTCCTCTTCCTGGACCCTTCGGCCTCCCCCGTTGGGGCGGCCTTCCTTTTCTTTCCTCCCCCCACTGGAGGGGGAGAGGTTTCTTCTTCCTCCTCCTCGTTCTCATGGGAGGAGAGCGTCTCGGACTCGTCGAATGACGAGTCCGACACCACCATATGACGGGCACTCTTTCGAGTCCCCGTGGCCTTTTTCTTCTTGGCCTTCTTCTCCGGCACCACATAAGGTGCCGGAGCCAGCAGCTTCGCTAAGCGAGCAGGGGCTGGGTCTTCGGGCAAGGGAGCCGGACAGTTAATCGGTCCGGACTTCGCCTGCCAAGCCTGTCAAAGGTGAGGGAGTTTAGATCCCGCATAGAGTCAAACTATGGAAAAACTTAAACATCCTGTAAAAGGTGAAAGTAGCTTACCTCGCTAGCGTGACGCTGCGAGCTGTATCCGCGGTCCTCGGAAGCGAATGCGGGAGCCTCGGCGCCCTTGGTTAGCACCTTCCAGACGTCTTCATACATCGTGTCGAAGAGCCTGTTGAGGGTTTGGTGTTGCGCCGGGTCGAACTCCCACAGATTAAAGTCCCGTTGTTGACACGGGAGGATCCGGCGGACGAGCATAACCTGGACTACATTGACAAGCTTGATCGGCTTGTTTACCAGGGACTGGATGCATGTCTGTAGTCCGGTCACCTTTTTTTCGTCACCCCGCGACAGGCCCGTCTCTTTCCAGGACATAAGCCGCGTGGGGGGTCCGGATCGGAACTCGGGGGCTGCGATCCATTTCGGATCGCATGGCTCGGTGATGTAAAACCACCTGGATTGGCACCCCTTTAGGGTCTCCACGAAGGAGCCCTCAAGCCATAGGACGTTGTCCATCTTGCCCTCCATGGCGCCTCCACACTTCGCCTGGCTGCCGCGCACCACCTTGGGCTTGACGTTGACGGTCTTGAGCCAGAGGTCGAAATGGGGACAGATGCGGAGGAAAGCCTCGCACACGACGATAAACGTCGAGATGTTGAGGACGAAGTTCGGGGCCAGATCATGGAAATCCAGGCCGTAGTAGAACATGAGCCCTCGGACAAATGGGTGGAGTGGAAAACCCAGTCCGCAGAGGAAGTGGGGAAGGAATACTACCCTCTCATGGGGACTTGGGGTGGGGAGAAGCTGCCCCTCCTCAAGAAGCCGGTGCGCGATGTCTTTGGACAAGTATCCGGCCTTCCTTAGCTTTTTGACATGGCCTTCCGTGACGGAGGAGACCATCCACCTGCCTCCCGCTCCGGACATTGCTGGGGAAGGTTGAGGTGGGAAGTGCGGGCTTGGGCGTTGGAGCTCGAGTGCGCGGAAGATGGATAGGCAAAGGAGGAAGAAGGCGTAGGTAAAAAGGTGGATCCTTATCCCCTTATATGGGCGGATGCGGCTATGCGTCCCCACCAGCCTAGTAAAACTCGCTTGCCTCCCAAGCGCCGTGATAAATGGCGCGGTTGGGTTACCCACGTCCGTATTGATGAGAATCCCGTAAATGGGGGACACGATCTCTGCTTTGACAAGACGTGCCAAGGAAACCACCTCGCAAAACGTGCAAAGGTGGAAAAGTAAAAATGATTCGAGTAAAAGACTTGGCCGTAGTGTGATGACACACTGCGGAATATGTCGGCAGATTTGATTTGTGTTAATATTATTCTCTCTATGGCAAAATGTGGAAACTTATTTTTGCAAAGCCGGACACTACTCTTGGTGTTTACAATCTTTTATGAAGAACTTGGAGGAGGAACCCGCCTTGCAATGCCGAAGACAATCTGTGCGCCGGACTCGTCGTCATTGAAGCCTGGTTCAGGGGCTACTGAGGGAGTCCTAGATTAGGGGGTGTTCGGGTAGCCGGACTATACCTTCAGCCGGACTCTCGGACTATGAAGATACAAGATTGAAGACTTCGTCCCGTGTCCGGATGGGACTTTCCTTGGCGTGGAAGGCAAGCTTGGCGATGCGGATATTCAAGATCTCCTACCATTGTAACCGACTTTGTGTAACCCTAAGCCTATCCGGTGTCTATGTAAACTGGAGGGTTTTAGTCCGTAGGACAACAACTTCATCATACAACAATCATACCATAGGCTAGATTCTAGGGTTTAGCCTCCTTGATCTCGTGGTAGATCTACTCTTGTACTACCCATATCATCAATATTAATCAAGCAGGAAGTAGGGTTTTACCTCCATCGAGAGGGCCCGAACCTGGGTAAAACTTCGTGTCCCTTGTCTCCTGTTACCATCCGGCCTAGACGCACAGTTCGGGGCCCCCTACCCGAGATCCGCCGGTTTTGACATCGACAGGCAGGGAGACGGAGGGCCACAAGGCCTGGGCAATGCCTCGCATCACCTGCCGCACTTGTTCGTGCAGTTGTGAGAGCTCTGGTAGAAGATCACCCGCCGACCCGGGCATCTCATCCGCGGGACGACCCATCAGCATACCTATAGACATAACTCCGTTAGCTGGCTTCTTCGCCAAACTCTTTTTAAAAGTTCGCTCAAGCACTTACTAAATATGCCGCGTCGAAGCCGCTTATTCTCCTTCACGGAGTCCGACAGCTGGGCGCGAACATCCTTTAGTTCCACGCTCAGCTGGGTATTGGCATCCTGGAGATTGATTTTCTCCTGCCTAACCTTTGTAAGCACGCGCTCGCCAGCCTTTAGCCGGCGTAGGAGATGTTGCTTATCCGGATTCACTCCGGCGTCATCTGCAATATTTATTGTCAGATTTGCAGCTACGCCGCACTCTATATGGTACCTATCATTCTAAAAAAAAGTGTTACCAGAGGAGGCCTCCTCGGACTCCTTCGTTGTGGCAGCTGCGGCCCGTAGCTAGGCCTTGCACTCTTCAAGCTCACGAGACAATTGAGTATTCTTCTCTGTAAGAACCTGCATAATAGATGATCCTTAAATCAGTTATCCTAACTGTTTCAAGTTTCAGGGGCTACTGCTATATGTAATCATCAAATTTTCTCACCCGTATATCCTTTACATACTGGTCAGTGGCTCTGGCTAGACCATTTTGAGCAGCACGGATGTACGCGTCTCCTTAATTGAAGGCATCAAGCGCCTCTTGGGAGAAACAAGCGTCACGGAGTACGGCTCAGCGACGCCTGTGGTTCATGGCGCTCTCCACTTCGGAATTTGTGGCGGATATTTTATCCTCATCCTCTGTTGGAGGAACATCCGGCGTGCGCCTCGTGTTCGCTTCCGCTTCCGTGTCCGGCCCTGGAGCCCGACTTGTTGAGGCGTGATTGGCGACCTCTCCGAATATAGTCCGGCGAGCGTTCTTCTTTCTAGGAAGCACGGGCGTTATTACGTATTTAAAGACGACAACCATGGAGTGAGGTGTTGCATCATACCTCTGCGCCGGCGTCTCAGTCCGGACCGCTTTCCTTTTTAGCATGTCCGGCCTCGGAGCCCCTTGTTGGCTAGTCGCCGTGGGCTCGGCATGGCGTCCCAAAGGCCTTCCCTATAAAGCACCGTTTGTATACGGTAAGTGAAGTGTGTAAAGGCAAATCCTTTTTCAAAAGGTTGGGACTTTGGTCTCATTCACCTGCGAAGCTGGGAGTAGCCCAGGGTAGTCGGCCGTAATTGCCACCAAGGCGTCATCGCTGCTTAATTGGTAGAATACCCTGTCAACAAGCTCCACGGATATGTCCGGGTCCTCTTTGAAGACCGGGTCGAGGGACCGCTCAGGATCCTCTGGTTGTGGAGGTGGGCTGTTGATCTCCCTTACAGCCTTATGCAGCTCCTGCGATTAATTTGCAAGGTAAAACATTTAATTGTGGGAATATGGAACGGATGGGCGTAACAAGTGGCGACAAACCCATCTCGAAGGATTGTACATGGAAAATCCATCCTATGGCTTGATGCAGAGGAATTCTTCCTCCTCCCCCTTGTACAAACCGGACAAGATTTTGCTAGGGCAGCGGTCGAATCCGGCCCCTTGCGACGGTAGCGGATGGCGTCATCTTCCCCGTTGAAATCCCACATAGGGTGGCCTCGATACTGAAGCGGCTGCACCCCACCCCCCCCCCCCCCCCCGCATAATGCATATTGCCATAACCTCGATTATGGTCAGTCCTGATTGAGCCAATACAATTATCCGGCCCATCAGGTAAAGAAAGTCTCTATCATCTTCCTCCTGAGGGCTCCTTGGTCGCCAGCTCAGGCGCTTCTTCAAAGGAGCATTGTCAAACTCGGGAAGGCCGATCCGAATAGGATCCGGAAGAGGGACGTCCTCTATATAAAACCACTCTGAAGGCCAGTCTTCGGATGCCTTCTTCGGGGTTCCGGATAGGTATCCGGTCCCGGCGATGCGCCATACTTCAACGCCGCCCACTTGATATATTGACCCCCTCTGTGAACGGGGCACAAGGCAGAACAACTTCTTCCACAGTGTGAAATGAGCTTTGCAGCCCAAGAACAGCTCGCAAAGGGCTACGTTACCCGCGATATGCAGTATGGAGCCAGGGGTGAGGTTATGCAGCTGGAGGCCGTAGAACTCCAAGAGCCCGTGGAGAAATGGATGGATTGGAAATCTGAGTCCCCTTAACAAATACGGGACAAGGCATACCCGCTCTCCCTTAGAAGGGCTGGGAAAGCTCTCCGCCTGCTCCCCGCCATTATAGGTGGCGAGCCCGGCTCGAACCGGGACCATATACGCTGGGGGGAATCCCTGGGTGTGAAGCTTCACTAATTGGCTGTGCGGCACGGAATACCTCTCCCAATCTCCAGGCTTGGGGCTGTGGGAGCGAGAGGAGGAGCTGCGCTGGCCGGCCATGCTGGGATGGATTTTTTCAGGCGCGCTCCGATGAATGCTCGATGAGGGAGGATGGTGTGGTTTGGATCTGAGAATCCTCGTCTATTTAAATATACAGTTCATTCACACCGCTAGGGTGGTAAATGTAATAACGCACTGGCTTCTCACATTCGCTTGACACGTGGAAGATGGCCATTATTGGGCGCAGAAGCCAAGAAACGCAACATTTACGAGAAGCCGGACACTATTTAACAGGAGCTCGGGGTTTGAAGAAGAACCCGCCTTGCAATGCCGAAGATAATCTACGCGCCGAACTCATCGTCATTGAAGCCTGGTTCGGGGGCTACTGAGGGAGTCCTGGATTAGGGGGTATTCGGCAGCCGGACTATAACCTTTGGCCGGACTATTGGACTATGAAGATACAAGATTGAAGACTTCGCCCCATGTCCGGATGGGACTCTCCTTGGCGTGGAAGGCAAGCTTGGCAATACGGATATGTAGATCTCCTTCTTTGTAACCGACTCTGTGTAACCCTAGCCCCCTCCGGTGTCTATATAAACCATAGGGTTTAGTCCGTAGGACACAACAACAACAACAACAACAACAATCATACCATAGGCTAGCTTCTAGGGTTTAGCCTCTCTAATCTCGTGGTAGATCAACTCTTGTACTACCCATATCATCAATATCAATCAAGCAGGAGTAGGGTTTTACCTCCATCGAGAGGGCCCGAACCTAGGTAAAAACAGTGTGTCCCTTGTCTACTGTTACCATCCGCCTAGACGCACAGTTTGGGACCCCCCTACCTGAGATCCGCCGGTTTTGACACCGACACCCGCCGTCCGGAGAAGCAACATCAGCTATGGGTGAGAAGGGGAGGAGCAGGGCGCACCATGGGGAGTATTGGAGGCAATGCAACTCTCGATGTGTTGATCGGGTGCATGGTGCACGTATATATGGGTACAAGGGCAGCCCTCAGCCTTATCTATACAAGGAAACTAGAGCCGGGGCCGGTAGGAGATTATCCTAATAAATACATGCACAAATATGTTCAACACCCCCCCCCCCCGCAGTCGATACGTCACCAGTGACGCATAGACTGGACCGGAACTCCTCAAATGTAGGTGTCGGTAACCCCTTCGTCATGACATCGGCAAACTGCTGAGCGGTGGGAACATGAAGAACGCAGACGCGCCCAAGGGCCACCTGATCTCACACGAAGTGAATATCGAGCTCAATGTGCTTCATGCGACGATGATGAACGGGGTTGGCGGAGAGGTAGACCGCAGAGACATTGTCACAGTAGACAATGGTGGCCTTCGGAACATCAAGAAGCAACTCCTGGAGAAGCCGGCGAAGCCACGAGCACTCGGCAAGGCCACAGCAGATACTCAGCCTCGGCACTGGAGCGGGATACCGTGGGTTGTCGTTTAGACGACCACGATATGAGCGAAGGCCCCAAGTAGACGCAGTAGCCTGAAGTCGAGCGTCGCGTGTCCGGGCAGCCAGCCCAATCGGTGTCACTGTAGGCCACCAGGACAGTCGAGGACGGGGCCGTCAACGTAAGACCCAAAGCCGTGGTGCCGTGGATGTACCGAAGAATCCGCTTCACCAGGTTCCGGTGAGTGTTGCGAGGGGCATGCATGTGGAGACACACCTGCTGGACGGCGTACTGTAGGTCCGACCGAGTGAGTGTCAAGTACTGGAGGGCACTGACAATGGAGCGGTAGAACGCTGCATCTAGCGCGGGCGAGCCGTCGAGCATAGAGACCTTGGCCTTCGTGTCGATAGGCGTGGGGACAGGCTTGCAGTTAAGCATGCCTGCCCGCTCAAAAAGGTCCTGGGCATACTGCTGCTGATGAAGAAAGAACCCATCGGCGCGTCGTACCACCTCAATGCCGAGGAAGTAGTGCAACGGGCCAAGGTCCTTAATGGCGAACTCAGCGCTCAGGCGAGCGGTATGCTGGCGAAGGAGCTCGGGCGAGGAAGCCGTCAGGATGATGTCGTCGACGTAGAGCAGGAGGTAAGCGGTCGCCGGAGCCTGGTGGTAGACAAATAGTGAGGCATCGGAGCGAGTAGCCTGGAACCCGAGCTGCTGCAGAAAACCGGTGATCCACTGGTACCAGGCGCGAGGGGCCTGCTTCAACCCGTACAAAGAGCGGGAGAGCAGGCACACATGGTCAGGATGAGCCGCGTCGACGAAGCCGGTTGGCTGCTGACAGAAAACCTGCTCCGAGAGATGGCCATGCAAGAACGCATTCGACACATCCATCTGATGCACCGGCCAGGCGCGAGAGACCGCGAGCTGAAGGACCGCGCAAATCATGCCCGGTTTGACAACCAGGGCGAACGTGTCGGTGAAGTCGACTCCAGCGAGTTGCCGAAACCCGCGGACCACCCACCGAGCCTTATAGCACTCGAGAGACCCGTCAGGGTGAGTCTTATGCTGGAATACCCACTTGCCAGAGATGACGTTGGCATGGAGTGGCCGCGGGACAAGCTGCCAGGTGCGGTTGCGCACCAACGCGTCGAACTCCTCCTGCATCGCCGCAAGCCAATGCGGATCGCGAAGTGTGGCTCGAGCGGATGACGGGAGAGGTGACGGAGCAGACGTCGAGGCAGCGAGGAGGTACTCATCCTCAGAATAGCGTGTGATGGGCTGCCGAATGCCAGTGCGAGCACGAGTGACCATGCGGGTGTCCGGGGCGGCCGGCGGGACTGGCGGGATCGGCGCGGCCGGCGGGATCGGCGGGGCCGGCGACGAGGCAGGCCAAGAAGCCATCGAGGAGCCGGGGTCAGGAGCGGTAGACGCGCTCACTGCCCGGGCTGCGGACTCAATGGGAGTCGGGGCGCCGTGGCCGCCGGCGAGGATGCAGCCGGGCCGGCGGAAGCCGTCGAGGAGCCCGGGTCAGGCGCATGGGATGCGCTCGCCTACCGGGCTACGGACTCAACGGGAGTCGGAGCTGGCGTGGCCACCGGTGAGGAGGCCGGCAAGCCGGCGGGGTCCGGGTCCGACGCCTCTGACCTAGAGTGGGGCCCAGGCGTGGTGGGGGGGCCGAAGCCAGGGGAGGGCCACGCGCTGCAAGGGGCCCGAAGCCGGGAGGGGGCCCGAGCGCAAGTGAGAGGCTTCCCCTAGGGGCACCGGGAGGCGCGGATGACGATGGCGAGTCGGCCGGCGGCGGTACCTGGTGAAAAGGAAAAGACCTCTCGTCAAAGTAAACGTGCCGAGAAGTGAAAACTCGGTGGGAAACCGGATCATAGCAACGATAGCCTTTGATGTTTGGTGGGTATCCGAGAAAGATGCATGCCACGGAGCGAGGTGCGAGTTTATGATGAGTAGTGGAGGCGATGCTAGGATAACAGAGACACCCAAAAACACGAAGATCATCATATGAGAGTGGGCTACCGAAGAGGAGATGATGTGGTGCAAAGTTCCCGCGAGCACGAGTCGGACGAACGTTGATGAGGAGAGAGGCGGTGGAGAGAGCGTCCGGCCAAAACCGGGGCGGGACATTGGCATGGAAAAGAAGAGTACGCACACAATCATTAAGGGTGCGAAGGATCCGTTCGGCGCGACCATTTTGTTGCGAGGTATACGGGCAGGTAAGACGAAAAATCGTGCCGTGTGTGGCAAGGAGGGTGCAAACTCCGACGTTGTCGAACTCCTTCCCGTTGTCGGTCTGCAAGGCATGAATGGGACGCCCAAACTGCGTAGCGACATAGGAGTAAAAAGTAGTAAGAACGGAGAGTGCATCGGATTTTCTCCGCAACGGGAAGGTCCACACATAGTGCGAAAAATCATCAAGTATGACAAGATAGTATAAAAAACCCGTATTGCTGGCAACAGGAGATGTCCACAGATCACTATGAATAAACCCAAATGGATACGACGCCACCGATGAGGACGCACTAAACGGAAGACGGACATGCTTGCCGAGACGACAAGCATGACAAGTATGATCATCGGTTTTATTACACATGAATGAAAAAGTCCTAAGAATATGACAAAGGGTGGTCGGGTTTGGATGTCCCAGCCGAGCATGCCAAAGGTCCACCGTGGCGGAGAGAGCGACCGGTGCGGATGTGGAAGTGGCGGTGGAGTTCACCGGATAGAGGCCGCCCGGGCTGTCACATCGGTGGAGCACCATCCGGGTACGAGCGTCCTTGACAGAAAAACCCACTTCATCAAATTCAACAGTTATAGGATTTTCACGTGTAAGAGAACGAACCAAAACAAGAATAGTGACTAACTCAGGTGAAACTAAGACATTAGACATGTGAATAGGCGTAGAGTTAGACGGAAAGGAACCATGACCAACATGAGTAATGGGAAGGGAAGACCCGTCCCTAATAGTGATACGAGATGTGGTAGAAACTGGAAATACGGAGTTGAGGTTACCAGGGTTGGAAGTCATGTGGATTGTAGCCCGAAATCCATATACCAGACGCCGTCTCCGGTGTACGTGTTGGTTGTCGAGGAAGAGCCCGTTCAGCTTTGCCCACACCGTCTGCGCGTCATCGGTGTCGGAAACGATGGTGTGGAAGATGTCCTTGGAGATGGTTTGGTACAACCAGCGAGTGATGGTGGCGTCGATGGTCAGTCAGTCGTCGTCCGCGAACATGAGGTCGGAGTCGACGGAGCCATCAACGTGATCGATGAGGTGGTACTCGCGGAAGACAAGGGAGAAGTAGATTTTCCAGGCATAGTAGGTGGAGGAGGCGTAGTCAAGAACGACGGGCACGCGGACAAAGATGTCGAGATCGCGGATGACCTCCACCGGGGGAGGGGCCAGACCGTCGAAGGGATTGGAGGGGAGGGAGGCGGCGGAGTGGGGAGATGCCATGGGTGCAGCGGCGACCGAGGGGAGGAGGGGTGGCGCGGCTGGCGGGGAGATGCGATCGGGTGGGAGCGGGTGGGAGGGAGGCGGCTCGGGGCGATCGGGTGGGAGGAAGGGAGGCGGCTCGGGAGGAGAGAGGGATGGGGAGGGGTGATGCGCGCGCGGCGGCGGGGTGAGGGTGTGGCGGCGGCGCAAGAGATGGCGGCGGCGGCAGCTAGGAGCTGTGGCGGCGGCGGCTAGGAGCGGAAGCTAGGGTTGGATAGGAAGGAAAACTGATACCATATTGGAGGCAATGCAATTCTTGATGTGTTGATCGGGTGCACGGTACTCGTATATATGGGTACAAGGACAGCCCTCAGCCTCATCTATACAAGGAAACTAGAGGCGGGGCCGATAGGAGATTATCCTAACAGATACATGCATAAATATATTCAACAGGGAGGAAGGGAAGGAGAGAGGCGGCGCCGGGGGAGAGTAGGGAGGCGCCATGAGAAAGAAGGAAGGAGAGGGGCGGGGCAGCGCACAGAAGAAGCAGGGCAGCGCCGCGGTGGAGGATTGGTCCAGAAAAACGAGCATGTCGCGTAGCGAGTCTTCCCGAGTCCCGACCAAGTAGCATCTGCAGGTGAACTCACGAGGACAGGAGCAAGATCGAGCGGCCAGGAGCCGGCCGCTCGTTCTCTCCGAAACATGCGAGTGCATTTTTAGATTTTAGGAAAATGTAAAGCCCCGAGAGACAAAACGGCCTAAAAGGCCGAAACAGCCCACAAGACCAAAAATCAGTTCGGGATAACCGGCCAGCCCTTTTAGCTCGCATGCCAAGGCCTTTTTTAAAAGGTCATACACATTGGGTTATGCCCTGCCATGCCTTTTTTATGGCTGGCCATGTCGGGCCGGACCGGATGCCCATATGGCCGAGTATGGTGACGGGTATGACGCGGAAATGCCCGTAGAGCGCAAGAACGATTTTCATTTGTGCAATTTCGTCTCTGTAAACATTGTTAAGTAAAAGCTTCACAAGATTGTCTTAAAAAAATTATGCAATTTCGTTTTTGAACGTAGGAACTTTAATTTTAAAGCTCATAACATCGTCAAGTATGCTTGTAATTTACCTTTAGGTCGTCATCTTTGGTTGGGCATGCCCCATGATCTGAACCATGTACCGATGAACATTATTTTGAATCAATAAAGTAGCGAGATTCCTCAAAAAAATAAAAGATCGGTGACTACCCCCTCTAGCATTCTGGAGTTTTAGCAATTGGACTTTTGGATTGTTATATTCTTTTATAGAGAGAAATTTATGTCATGGCTTTAAAAAATATAGGTATAGCAATCCTTGGGGCCAGTTTTTCCGAGTTGCGACTTGTCCGGCAGAACTTCTGCTGAGTTTTCTCCCTTTAATTTTATTCAGTCCATTCGTAAATATAATATGTTTTGGATATTTCTGTATGGACAACATATGGACTAAAATAAGTGGACAAACACACTAAAACGTGTCTATATGCATCTGATTCAGAAAAAAAAAAGTTAAACATCTTATACTTGTGAACCAGGGGCGGATCTACAGGGTGGCCAGGGTGGGCCGTGGCCCACCCTGGGATTTTTGATTTACTATATACCTACAACTCTAACTGGGCCAGAGAGAGAAAAAGTGGCCCAAGGAACGACAGCAGGCACGGTCTATCCACATCAAGCAGACCTTAAAAAAATTGTGTTTGTAAGACCATATTGATCTATTTCTTTGTGATATTGGTTAGTAGTTAGAACGTTCACATGTCGTATTGCTTCTAAAAAAAAAATTGCAGTCGGACCACCCTGTTATCAAATGCTAGCTCCGCCACTATTGTGAACGGAGGGAGTAGAATATAGCTGAAAAGCCATCCAGAAGCCACAGAAGAACTAGCCTTCAGCAACACTGTTGGACATAGATGCTCTAATGGGCTTCGGCCCAAATAGTAGATGCACCCTCACTAGGTACAGACAACCATCTTCCGCCAAAAGAAACGAGATAAAACCAACACCACAAATCACTCAAGCAACAGTTCTATTTTTAGTCCGAAATACAAATCAAAAAATGTCGGCAAACCTCAAAAAACAACTTGACTTTCTTCGAGATGACTTCATCCATGACAGCAGTGACATAATATACTGGCTAGTGTGTTGCATAATACAGTAGAGCAATATTTTGTTGGAATCAGGTGCTAGAAGCACAGACCAGGCATGCATTGTTGCCAAGTCTACCTGCACTTACCTTATAAAACATGAGCCGACAAATCAAATGTACTGTAGAAACGGTTAACCCTCTACTGTTGGCTTGAGCACAAGGGGTTTCAACTCCAACATATCTTCAGCTATTCCTCGCGTTTATAGCTAAGGCAAATTTACTCTGCTACACACACGCCAAAAGTTTGCGCACACACCAGAATTCTTTTGTGACGTTTAAAACATGTAGCAGTTGAAACCTTCATCAGGACATCAAACTTCATACTACCAGACTTTGTCTATGACTGCGTTGAGGAACAAGCAGGTAGTACGTCTGAAAGTGCCAAGGTTCTGATTAAGACGGGCAAAACTAGCGGTGATAAGAGATGAAACAAGGTTACGACTGTCAGTACAGCTTAGATATCCCTGATGAAGAAAATAGGATTCGGGGCTAATGATTCCATCGGGAAATTGATTCCAACCGGAGCACACAGAAAATCAATAGTGTATGTATAAAATCTATGCACCAGGCTGGGTAGTTGCAGGGATACACGAATAAAAGTTATCCAACCAAACATAGACTGGGTAACTCCATTCACTATCATCAGTCTGGTGTAGTGTAACAAAAAGCCCACAGGGCCTTTTCATATTCACATCATCACAATCACTCAAAAGTTGGTTATTTGACCTGTCCAAACTAAAACATAGAAAAAAGAGAGATCACTCATTGGCTCCTACTGCACAACCTATAGGCACCGAGCATATATTCTACAAATGGAAAGCCTAAAGCAAGCAGCTACATGAGATCATACACAACAGGTAGTGCTGGGACAATCGCTTGTCAAAAAGTGACAGGTCGAGCACACTAGGATCTCAGTTTATCTGACTGGCTATCGAACACTGACACTATTTTGTGGTTCTGACAGTCCACACTATCCCCATAGATACTTAAGCTGCTACAGTGTCACCTACAAACGACTTGCTGCCACTGGAACAAGACCTATGTCTAGGCCAAGAATTCTCTTGCAACTAATGAAAATTAACACTAACCACAAGAGGCAAACATCTGTAATACATCATGTTGGGCTAATCCTTCCGACAGGGATAACTTGTGTCATGGACAACCAAAAGTAACACCAATAATGCAATAACCCAACATGTGTAATACATCTTGTTAGGTCAATCCTTGCAACAGAGGTAACTTACGTCATCCGCAACCAAAAGTGAACAACACACACAGAACAGGAAACAGGCAAGCATGCACGGGCTACACCAAACAATTATTCAACCATAACATCATACCTTATTATTGATATTACACGATACAGATAAAGTACAAGGAAAGCTCTATCCACTTTTGCCTATAGTTAGAAGAGCCTCAAGAACCTAGTACTGGAAAATAAAGATGATATCTCCATACCATGGTCACCAAGTGCAGTTGATTAAGATGCCAAAGTACAGCCGTTGTGATGATAAACAAGATGGAACTCTTGAGGTTAATTAAAGGTAAGCTCAGATCTTACCATTGAGCTTCTTCTGGAGAACATCCATGACAGACCCAAAGTCAGGCTTCACACTGATGGGTGGATTGGCATACTGGCACAACATGTCCTTGATGTTCTTATCATGGTAGTCGATCTTTGATTGTGTGAACTTTAGCCCGTGTGCTGTACTAACAACCACCGTGCGGTCGTTAGTGCCAATTATACCCTGGTCACGGAGCTTGAACAGAGCAGCAAGTGCAACCCCAGTATGTGGGCAAGCAAACATCCCAGTGAGGTCAGCAAGAGCCGTCGCATCCATGAGTTCCTCCTCTGTAGCTTCCTCGACAATGCCATCAGTTGCCTTCAACGCAACAACCGCACGGTCAATAGATACTGGATCACCAATCTGTATGGCAGATGCAAATGTAGTTCCAGCAACAAGTGACTGGAAGTCAGTATACCCAGACTTAAAATACCGGTACAGTGGATTTGCGTTGGCAGCCTGTGCACATACAAGCCGTGGAACACGATCAACTAGCCCAAGAGCACGGCACATCTCAAACCCCTTGTAGAAAGCATAAATGTTGCCCAGATTGCCTCCTGGGATAATGACCCAGTCCGGCACCTGCCAATTGAACTGTTGCAATATCTCGATGGCAGCCGTCTTCTGCCCCTCCAGCCGAAGCGAGTTGAGTGAGTTTGCGAGGTAAATGGGCAGCTCAGCTGTCACCTCCCTGATAAGCCGCATGCATCCGTCGAAATCCGTGTCAAGCGAGAGCACCGTGGCGCCGTTGGCGATGGGCTGGATGAGCTGCTGCAGCGAGATGCGGTCTGCAGGGAGGAACACGATGGCGGGGATGCCCGCGGCGGCACAGTAGGCCGAGAGCGCGGCGGAGGTGTCGCCAGTGGACGCGCAACCCACGCCGTTGATGGGGCGCGAGAGCGGAGCCCGGCGGAGGCGGTTGACCTGGCTGACGAGCGCCGTCATGCCGAGGTCCTTGAAGGAGCCAGTGTGCGAGATGCCGCACTGCTTGACCCAGAGATCGTTCATCCCGCCGAGGTGCTCGCGGCCGAGGCGCTCGGCCCAGAAGAGGTTGCTGTTGCCCTCGAAGAGGGAGACGATGTGGTCGGAGTCGATCTCCGGGAGCACGAACTCCTTCTTGGACCAGACGCCGGAGCCGTAGGGCCAGGTGGTGCGGCCGACGCGGGAGTCGAAGAGGTCGCGCCAGTAGGAGCCCGGGAAGCGCGCGAGCGCGTCCATGTCGTGGCGGACGTCGAGGAGGCCGCCGGAGGTGGAGCGGTAGACGACCTCGTCGAGCGAGTAGCGCTCGTTGGGGTCGCCATCGGAGGCCGGGGGGAAGGGCTCGTACCACGCCGAGAAGGTCGTTGCGGGGCCGCGGAGGCGCGCGGCCTCCTCCCTGATGTTCTCCTCCGCGGGGCGGCGGTGCTTGGTGGCGGTCGACGCCGAGGCGCCCTCGGTGGCGCAGCGCGTGCGGCGTGGCGCCGCGCGGGGCGGGAGGCGGAGATGGGACCTGTCGAAGCGCTGCGGGGTGGAGGAGTGGTGGTGTGTGAAGAGGAGGGAGAGTGAGGAGGTGGTGGCGGCTGGCGTCGCCATGGTGCGGCGAGGGAGCTTGGCGGCGGGGCGGAGGAGGAGATGGGGGGCGGGGGAGGGAGGGGGATTAGGGAGGAGACTCGTGACGTGGTGAGAGGTTTTAGGCTTTAGAGGCGCCGTTGATCGATCTGGACGTTAATTGGGCCGGATGTCGGGCGCTGGCGTGTGGGGCCGCAGGGACGACGTCCTGCTTCTGGTTTTGCTTTCAGCTGCCGCTCGTGCGTGGCAGTAGAATGGAGCCATCCCGAGGGCCAGCGAGCGGCAGACGTGCCGCCCTCTGAGATCTTCTTTCTTTTTTTTCTTCATCAGTTTGTGTTGCGTGCCACGTTTGCCACGTGGTATCTTGTTCTTTTCTCCCAGAATAAACACGAGAGTGTGTCGGGAGCTCTTCCCGTTAGAAAGGAAAGAGAGGAATTGATGGAGTAGTTTGTTGTATTGCTCGAGCCTTGTGGGCATATATATAGGAGTACATGGTTAACTTGAAGTACAAGATAAGCCGGAACATATCCTAGTCTATCTTGTATTTCCTAACTAAACATAATACTCAACATCCCCCACAGTCATAACGGTAGCGACGCAGACGATCAGGACTGGAGAAGAATTCGAAGGGAAGCCGACGGACACCCCCCACAGTCATAACGGTTGATGCATCACGGAGTCGTGGCTGGAGTGGAAACCGACGAGGTTGCTCAAGCAAGGCGGTAGCCCTTTGTGCCATTTGTCGAGGTAACCGAAAATGCATATGGTGTAGCCGTAGTCAAGCTAGCCGTGCGAAGAACGCCGTGGCCGGTGTCGAGTCGGGAGTCGCCGGTGTCGAGGTAGTCACCGTGGAGCTGCGGAAGAAGAGCAGCGGCGGCTAGAGAACGAGCGTGGCGGCGGTGCTCGAAGTAGGCGATAATGAACCCGACAGCATGACGACGACTGGCGCGGACGATGATGTTCCCGCGCCAAGGGAGGCGGCGCGGCGCATATCACGTGGAAGTCAACGCGCGTGGACGGCGGGGGGCCGCGGGCCGCAGCGTTACGGCCTGAAGGGGCGACGCAATAGCGGCGGCCAGGTCGGGGTGACGGCGACGGCGGGGAAGACCTCATGGCGGTTGCAGGGATCGCGTGCCACGCTCGCTACGGCCCGACGGGGCAACGCAACGGCAGCGCGAGGGTCGGTGTAGCCCCAGGGACGGTCTGGAGCGGACGGCCTCGGTGCGGCGGTTGACCATGGGCCGCGACACTACGGCCCGAAGGGGCGACGCAGCGGCAGCGCGCGAGGTGGTGCAACCACGGGGACGACCTCAGGGTGGCGGCACGGACTGCGTGCCACGCTCGCTACGGCCTGATGGATGACACAGTGGCAGCGCGAGGGTCGGTGTAGCCCTGGAGAAAACCTGGAGCGGACGTCCTCGGGGCGGCGGTGGACCGCGGGCCACGACAATACGGTCCGAAGGAGCGACGCAGCGGCAGCGCGCAGGTCGGTGCAGACGCTGTGAGAACCATGGGGCGGCGACGCTGAGGTCCGAAGGGACTATTGAATTCATGCTCGAGCCAACTCATCCAAAAGTCTGAACTGATGGAGAAATTTTTGGATGAGTTGGCTGGAGCATGAATTCAATATGGTATCAGAGCCAAGAGGTTTTGAGTTCAATATCCTGCCAACGCAGTATTAAATAAAACGATTATGCGGCCTACATCAATCACATGTCTAAGGACTAAAATAGCCTAGACGTGAGGGGGAGTGTTGAAATATATTGCCCGCCTCCCTCCATCAGTTCGGACTTTTGAATGAGTTGGCTGAAGCATAAATTCAATAGGGACGACGCAGCTGCAACCCCGTGCTCGATCGGTGAAGACATGCATGAACTTGATGACAATCTTCGAAGAATTCAACATAGGCACACACATGCGGTTGATCAGACTGGACGGCATGCGTTCAACGGCTGGACACAGCAGGAGCGTGCAGCCGGACGTGGAGGCGCTGTGCACGGTGACTGGCCAAGGTGCGTACAAGTGCGCGGGCAGCCGTAACCACATGATATGCACAAGCGGCAAAATTTTGTGTTTTGACCCTTATCGCATACAAATTCAGGATCTGACCCCGGTTGAGAAAATTTTCGGGATTTGACCTTTTGCTACCGCCAGGGGCCCTGGCGGTAGGGTGCGACGGAGAGGGACGGCGACCGCTTGCCCGAGCTGACGTGGATAAGTACCCTACCACCAGGACCCCTGGCGGTAGGCTATCTGACCCTACCGCCAGAGCCCCTGGTGGTAGGGTGTGGCTGAGTTTTTGCCTCGCAAAGTTTCTGCAACGAAATATCAAAGTGCCCTGGCGGTAGGGACACCCTACCGCCAGGGGGGTGGCGGTAGGTTGTGTGACCCTACCGCCAGGGTCCGTGGCGGTAGAGTCATGTGTTTTATGGTTTCATGTTTAATTGCTTGCTTCTTTTCAAAATCAATATCACAGCAATATCACACATCTTAAACAATTAAACTTGGCAATCACATACACATTAACAAAACTTGAAGTACATAGACACATAGTTCCACAAATAGCAAATGGAGTTCAACTAATTAGTAAACAGAGTTCTACATAGACACACAAGTAGCAAACACACCGTTCCACGAATAAGCTACAAACGGAGTTCCACAAACGGAGTTCCAACACACAAGTAGCAAACACACCGTTCCACAAACGGAGTTCCAACTATCCAAGAGCAGAATTACTTGCTCCTTCCCCTTTTGGAGGTACGGTCCTCGTTACTCTTTGAACGAGTCTCTTCAGTCTTATTATTGGGCCGTCGAGTAACCGGTCTCTGGAAAGGTTCCGGGCTCAGCAAATCCTTCTTCTTCGGATTCCTCTTCGGCAGCTGAGATGGTTGAGATGTTTGAGTTGGTGGAGGTCCATAATCTCCATCGTACTCCTCCTCCCCATTGCTCTCATCCTCCTCCTCCTCCTCCCCTTCTTCATGTGTGGCCTCCTCATCCTCCTCCTCCTCCTCAATCAACCTAGACGACGAGGGAACATGGCTCGATGAGCCGATGTGACCCTGTGTGGCTACAGGCTAATAAGCTTCAACGGACCCAGCTCCAGCACACCCAAGCATCCCTACCAGCTTGCGACAATGCTTCACGAACTTCTGCACTCACAATGAAACAAGGGCATAATAAGTATCAGATTTATGATTGCAAGTGAACAAGATGCATCTGTTCCGAGGAGGCTGAAGTTGTACCTTCATCGTCCCCCTCACTCTGTTCTCAGATTGTACGCTCTCGGGGGCATCACCTAGTGCATCTGAGGCTTCAAAGATGCATTTGTTCAGCTCACTGGACTGTAACGGCATAAGTCAGTCACGATGAAAAATAAAATAATGTAAATACAACCGTCGGTTCAAACTTACCACTTTGTTGATGAGGGGTGCAAACTCCCTAAATCCACTACGCATGTCTCTGATGCCGGTCTGGTAGGCCTCTTCCTCGGGGTCATCCCTCTCCAGCTCCGCAATGTCTTCCGCCGTCCACCGAGGCCTGAGACGAAGACGGTGCTTCTGGCCATCATCGTACCACCTCATGTCGGCCCAGGTAAGCGTACTAGTCAGTCAATTTCCTCTCCACATCTTTACGGTACCTCCGTCGGTTCCACTCTGTCACATGAGTTTTATGGTCCTCTCCCCAGTCTGTGATCGACTGATTCTTCTGCCGGCTCATCCTGCAAGGCATAGGCCACAAGAAACATCATAATAAAGTTGCCACGCAATGAAATCATGGGCGCGAAGAACAAGCACGCTCACACGTGGCGCGCGTGGCCGCCGGTATCGGTCGGCAGGCCCGGTGGGGTATGCTGATGAAGGAAATATGTCGTAGAGGCAATAATAAAGTTATTATTTATTTACTTATATCATGATAAATGTTTATTATTCATGCTATAATTGTATTAACCGGAAACTTAGTACATGTGTGAATACAAAGACAAAAAACAGAGTGTCCCTAGTATGCCTCTATTTGACTAGCTTGTTTGTCAAAGATGGTTATGTTTCCTGGCCATAGACATGTGTTGTCATTTGATGAATAGGATCACATCATTAGAGAATGTTGTGATGGACAAGACCCATCCATTAGCTTAGCATAATGATCGTTTAGTTTTATTGCTATTGCTTTCTTCATGACTTATACATGTTCCTCTGACTATGAGATTATGCACCTCCCCAATACCGAAGGAACACCTTGTGTGCTATCAAACGTCACAACGTAACTGGGTGATTATAAAGATGCTCTACAGTTGTCTCCAAAGGTGTTTGTTGGGTTGGCATAGATCGAGATTATGATTTGTCACTCCGTGTATCGGAGAGGTATCTCTGGGCCCTCTCGGTAATGCACATCACTATAAGCCTTGCAAGCAATGTGACTAATGAGTTAGTTGTGGGATGATGCATTATGGAACGAGTAAAGAGACTTGCCGGTAACGAGATTGAACTAGGTATGATGATACCGACGATCGAATCTCGGGCAAGTAACATACCGATGAGAAAGGGAACAACGTATGTTGTTATGCGGTTTGACCGATAAAGATCTTCGTAGAATATGTAGGAGCCAATATGAGCATCCAGGTTCCACTATTGGTTATCGACCGGAGATGTGTCTCGGTCATGTCTACATAGTTCTCAAACCGTAGGGTCCGCACGCTTAACGTTCGACGACGATTTGTATTATGAGTTATGTGATTTGATGTACCAAAGGTTGTTCAGAGTCCCGGATGAGATCACGAACATGAAGAGGAGTCTCTAAATGGTCGAGACGTAAAAATCGATATATTGGAAGGCTATATTCGGACATCGGAAAGGTTCCAAGTGATTCGGGTATTTTTCGGAGTACCGGAGAGTTACGGGAATTCGTCGGGGAACTAATGGGCCTTAATGGCCTTTAGTGGAAAGGAGAGGAGGGCCTCAAGGGGTGGCTACGCCCCCCCATGGGCTGGTCCGAATTGGACTAGGAGAGGGCGACGGCCCCATCTTTGCTTCCCCCCCTTCTCCCTTCCCTTCCCTTTCTTGCGCTTTACACCAATATGACCTAAGCAACAGTGCCATAAATAAGTTGCACTATCATTATCAACTTTGAATTTTTTGGCTTCAATATTATGAATATGTGTATCACTACGATTGAGATTCAATAAACGATTCACCTTGGGTGTATGACCATTGAAGGTTTTATTCATGTAAACAGGACACCAATTATTCTATGACTTTAAATGAATAACCGTATTGCAATAAACATGATCAAATCATATTCATGCTTACCGCAAACACCAAATAACATTTATTTAGGTTCAACACTAATCCCGAAAGTATAGGGAGTGTGCGATGATGATCATATCAATCTTGGAACCACTTCTAGTGTGCGATGATGATCATATCAATCTTGGAACCACTTCCAACACACATCGTCACTTCACCCTTAACTAGTTCATGTTCATTCTGCAACTCCTGTTTCGAGTTACTACTCTTAGCAACTGAACCAGTGTCAAATGCCGAGGGGTTTCTATAAACACTAGTAAAGTACACATCAATAACATGTATATCCAATACACCTTTGTTCACTTTGCCATCCTTCTTTTCCACCAAGTATCTAGGGTAGTTCCACTTCCAGTGACCATATCCTTTGCAGTAGAAGCACTCAGTTTCAGGCTTGGGTCTAGCTTTGGGCTTCTTCACGGGAGCAGCAACTTGCTTGCTGTACTTTTTGAAGTTCCCCTTCTTCCCTTTTCCCTTTTTCTTGAAACTAGTGGTCTTGTCAACCATCAACACTTGATGCTTTTCTTGATTTCTACCTTCGTCGATTTCAGCATCATGAAGAGCTTGGGAATCATTCCCGTTATCCCTTGCATATTATAATTCATCACGAAGTTCTAGTAACTTGGTGATAGTGACTAGAGAACTCTGTCAATCACTATCTTATCGGGAAGATTAACTCCCACTTGATTCGAGTGATTGTAGTACTCAGACATTCTGAGCACATGCTCACTCGTTGAACTATTCTCCTCCATCTTGTAGGTAAACTACTGTCAGAGGTCTCATACCTCTTGACACGGGTATGAGTATGAGATACCAATTTCAACTCTTGGAACATCTTATATGCTCCATGGCGTTCAAAACATTTTTTAAGTCCCGGTTCTAAGCCGTAAAGCATGGTGCACTTAACTATCAAGTAGTCATCATAACGAGCTTGTCAAACGTTCATAACGTCTGCATCTGCTCCTGCAATAGTTCTGTCACCTAGCGGTGCATCAAGGACATAATTCTTCTATGCAGCAATGAGGATAATCCTCAGATCACGGACCAAGTCCGCATCATTGCTACTATCATCTTTCAACTTATTTTTCTCTAGGAACGCATTAAAATTCAACGAAACAACAGCACGGGCCATCTATCTTCAACAACATAGACATGCAAAATACTATCAGATACTAAGTTCATGATAAATTAAAGTTCAATTAATCAAATTACTAAAGAACTCCCACTTAGATAGACATCCCTCTAATCATCTAAGTGATCACGTGATCCATATCAACTAAACCATGTCCGATCATCACGTGAGATGGAGTAGTTTTCAATGGTGAACATCACTATGTTGATCATATCTACTATATGATTCACGCTCGACCTTTCGGTCTCAGTATTCCGAGGCCATATCTGCATATGCTAGGCTCGTCAAGTTTAACCCGAGTATTCTGCGTGTGCAAAACTGGCTTGCACCCGTTGTATGTGAATGTAGAGCTTATCACACCCGATCATCACGTGGTGTCTCAGCACGAAGAACTGTCGCAACGGTGCATACTCAGGGAGAACACTTATACCTTGAAATTTTAGTAAGGGATCATCTTATAAAGCTACCGCCGAACTAAGCAAAATAAGATGCATAAAAGATAAACATCACATGCAATCAAAATATTTGACATGATATGGCCATCATCATCTTGTGCCTTTGATCTCCATCTCCAAAGTACCATCATGATTTCTATCATCACCGGCATGACACCATGATCTCTATCATCTTGATCTCTATCAACGTGTTGTCATATGGTCGTCTCGCCAACTATTGCTTTTGCAACTATTGCTATCGCATAACGATAAAGTAAAGCAATTGCATGGCGCTTGCATCTTATGCAATAAAGAGACAACCATAAGGCTCCTGCCAGTTGCCGATAACTTCAACAAAATATGATCATCTCATACAACAATTTATATATCATCACGTCTTGACCATATCACATCACAACATGCCCTGCAAAAACAAGTTAGACATCCTCTACTTTGTTGTTGCAAGTTTTACGTGGCTGCTACGGGCTGAGCAAGAATCGTTCTTAACTACGCATCAAAACTACAACGATTTTTCGTCAAGTATGTGATGTTTTAACCTTCAACAAGGACCGGGCGTAGCCACACTCGATTCAACTAAAGTTGGAGAAACTGACACCCGCCAGCCACCTGTGTGCGAAGCACATCGGTAGAACCAGTCAAGCGTAAGTGTACGCATAATGTCGGTCTGTGATGCTTCATTAAACAATACAGCTGAATCAAAGTATGACATGCTGGTAAGCAGTATGACTATTATCACCCACAACTCACTTGTGTTCTACTCGTGCATATAACATCTACGCATAAACCTGGCTCGGATGTGA
Organism: Aegilops umbellulata; assembly: GCA_032464435.1. NCBI lineage: Eukaryota > Viridiplantae > Streptophyta > Magnoliopsida > Poales > Poaceae > Aegilops > Aegilops umbellulata. Next base: position 324,627,858 of record CP136056.1, on the reverse strand, counting down.
TAACCCACAAGTATAGGGGATCAATTGTAGCCTATTTCGATAAGTAAGAGTGTCGAACCCAACGAGGAGCTAAAGGTAGAACAAATATTCCCTCAAGTTCTATCGACCACCGATACAACTCTACGCACGCTTGACGTTCACTTTACCTAGAACAAGTATGAAACTAGAAGTACTTGGTAGGTGTTGTTAGATAGGTTTGCAAGATAATAAAGAGCACGTAAATAAAAGTTAGGAGCTGTTTAGATAAAGTCACAATAAAGTAAATATAGCGAGTGTGAAAAAGTGGCGGTAGGAGTTGTGAAATTGTCCCTAAGCAATTGACTACTTTACTAGACTGGTAGCAAGTTTTATGTGGGAGAGGCCACTGCTAGCATGTCATCCCTGACTTGGAATTATATGCACTTATGATTGGAACTATTAGCAAGCGTCCGCAACTACTAACGTTCGTTAAGGTAAAACCCAACCATAGTATTAAGATATATTGGTCCCCCTTCAATCCCGTATGCATCAATTTCTATGCTAGGTTGAAGCTTCTGTCACTCTTGCCCTCCAATACATAGTCCTATCAACATACAACTAACCCTATGGTGTGATCCACGCGTGCGCTCATATGATGGGCACCAAAGGACAACAACATAACCACAAGCAAATTAAATCAATCATAGCAATTCATCAACCACCAATAGGACAACGAGAATCTACTCAGACATCATAGGATGGCAACACATCATTGGATAATAATATGAAGCATAAAGCACCATGTTCAAGTAAAGGGTACAGCGGGTTGCGGGAGAGTGGACCGCTGTAGATAGATGGGAGAAGGTGATGGAGATGTTGGTGAAGATGGTGTAGGTGTTGGTGAAGATCGTGGTGATGACGATGGCCCCCGGCGGCGTTCCGGCGCCACCGGAAGCGAGGGGGAGAGAGCTCCCCTCCTTCTTCTTCTTCCTTAACCTTCTCCCTAGATGGGAGAAGGGTTTCCCCTCTGGTCCATGGTCGCCATGGCGTGGGAGGGGCGAGAGCCCCTCCGAGATTGGATCTGTCTCTCTCTGTTTCTGCGTTCTCGTCGCTCCGGCGGCGTTCTGGTTCTGGACTAACAACTACATCAAGGCATTCTGCTGCTGGATCAACTGAGTGAGCTCCGGTGGGAAAGCAAATCCATTGTCACGTCTAGGAGGCATCTGAGGGTTTAGAAAAGATGAGAATTAAGAATATAATGAGGTCTAAAGAGAAAACACTACCCAAATGCACATGAGGCAAATGCACACAAAATCACTTCATTCAATCAAACAAGGCATACAATCGGTCTAGAACTATCGCAAAAGTGCGTGGACTATAATATGTACATGGTGGAACACTACTACTTTTATGGTAGTCTACTAGAAAAACTGCTCCGATGAAGACTCCATGATATCTGCTCCAGCTTCATCTTCGAAATCATCATCACTTGGATCGGAATCGGTGTCGTCGATGATGATGTAGTTATCTGGACAGGTGCAATCGTCATCTTCTCCTCCGGGTGCCAAGTTTCCCATGATCTCTTCAATCTTCTCCTTAAGATCGCCGTTTTGTCTCACTAGAGCTACAATATCATCCATGTAGTCCTTGCGAGTGGCCTTCGGTTCTCCTTCCAGCTCAATAATCTTGGCTATTGCTACCTTCAACTCCATCATGTCTGCGCACATCTGATTCTCCTGGCGTCGAATGTGCTGGTTTAACTCCTGGATGAAAGCTGCAATGGATTTATCCTTCTTGGTGCTAACTATCTCCCATTGTTCATCTTGGCGTCCGCAAATCTGGTAAATAGTATCCTTGAGGTCTTCTTGGTAAACTTCTTCAATGCGTCCCATGGTTATGTGAGCTGCCATGCTCTTTCCCAGACTCCACGTTGGTGCATTGAAAACACACTCTATGGGCTCCGTGACTGGCGCGAATGTCCTTCCTGGAACTTGAGCTTGAATCTTCCAACGCTCCTCTTTGGGTAAAGTGGCGTTGTAGGTCCCGATGAAGCTTGGTATCCCAATGTTCAGGTACTTAGTGACTTCCTTCAGGTGTCGTCCAAAAGGTGTATCTTCATCCGGCTGGGTGAACTTGATCCTCGCTTCCGTCATCCTAAAAGAGTAGAAAAGATGATGAGTCAGAAATGAGAAGAGAGTAGTGATCTACGGCTTTAGCTTAGTGGTCGTGTCCTACAGTCAGCGTGTGCTCTGATACCATCTCTGTAGCGACCAGACCTCAAACAGTCTGATCTCTGTGCTCAGGTGTCATCCCTGGATCAGTAATGCTGACACCACACAATACTCGAAGGATTTATAACAGAGTATCAATCACACACTTATTACATCGAATGTCTCAAAGAGAACTTATTACAATAAATATGGCTTAAGGCCATCTAATAACGATAACAACGGAAGGCTTGGAAGATAAGCGAGTCCATCAACTCCAACGGCATCACTAAGTATAGAACCACGACCTAAAAGGCACCTTACTCGTCGTCTGAAAAGTCTGCAACATGAAACGTTGTAGCCCGAAAACGGGTCAGCACATGGAATATGCTGGCAATGTAACACATAGAGAGTAATGAAAGATTAAGCCTATACTACATGCATATATGGCTGGTGGAAAGCTCTATGGTTACAGTTTTGCGTAAAGCCATTTTTTCCCTACTGCAAAGGAATAAATTTATTTAACTATCATGGTGGTTGTTAAACATTGAGAATGGTTGACAGCATCCTCAATCCCATTAAAGTAATCATCATTAAACCCAACAACATTAATTTAAAGTAACATGATGAGATTCACATGATATCCAAGTATTAGATACTCAAAATGTCCATAACCGGGGACACGGCTAACCATGATTAGTTTGTACACTCTGCAAAGGTTTGCGCACTTTTCCCCACAAGACTCGATCGCCTCCGTTGGAATTTCTCGCACTACATGGTGTTTGAGAAACGGATGACCAAGACATAGTCTTTCAGAAGCGCTAGCACCTTACGATGGATAGACCAGTACACCTACTTTCCCCTACATCTGCTAGTCTACCCTGTAAGAGTTCGCACGAGTTAATCAACTATGCCAGAGCCCATAATGGCTTGTGGCTGCACACGGAAGTTTCTAGTATGAATAATCTCATGATCCCTTTGAGCCTGGGTGGTGGTCCATAAAGAAAAACAACAGGCAATCCTGGAATACCCAGGTACCTCAATCCACCCAGATGTGTGTTTAAGTTGCCACCTTAGATAAAACATTAATTTAACAAACTCACATCTGTCATGGATATCACTCAACCAATACACGTCTACTAGCATAGCATGGCATAATAAGCAAACGTAGAAGTAACTCCCAAAGGTTGGTAATAAAACAGGTAATAGGTACTACCTCATCTACTTCCCATCCCACAATTTAATTAGATCCTAATCATGCAATGTTTGAGGATTAATCTAATGCAATAAAACTGGGTAGTAGAAAAGGTATGATCAAAGTGTTACTTGCCTTGCTGATGATCCGTGAAACCTAGAGATTCGAAGTAACAGGCGGCGCACTCCGGGTATTCTATCGCAGACAAACAAACAAGCATACAATAAGTACTCATCTAATGCACAGGCAAAACTCAAATAAGAGATCTAACCAGAAAGTTCAACTTAAGAACTCCGGTTTGCAAAAGAATCAAATCGAACGAAGCAACGAAAGTCAAACGGCGAAAGAAAACAACTTCGTTCTACTAATCTGGACCTAAGTCAAATTTTACAGAAGCAAAAACTTGTTTAAGTTGGTTAAACGGATAGAGGGTTTCGAGATGAAACTCTAGGCGCTTGAATCGCCTGATTCTGATAAACGAGCGAAAAGTTATACTAAAACGAAAATCGAATCAGAAATCGCGATCACAAAATAACCGCGGAAAATCCGAGAAAAAGAAAAACGACCAACGGATTAACGAACGAATGTTCGTTATCTAGATCTAATCTACGAATACGTTCGTTAAAACGAACGAACGAGCGAACGCCCGCTATTTAACCTAAACCGAAAAAATTGATCTAAATAAAAAAACAGAAACTAAAAAAAACTGGCGGAAAAACCGATGGAAAACCGAACGGTTTTTCGAAAAAGAACGACGGCGCGGATTTCGAGGCGAACCTCGGGCGGCGGGCGGCGGCGGCTGGCGCGGGTGGCGGCTAGGGTTTCGGGGCGGCGGCGGCTGGACTGGGCTGGCCTTGGGTGCCCCGGCTTATAAAGCCTACGCGGGCCGGAGTCCCGGTCGGACACGGCCCGTAGGTCGGTTCGATTTAAAAAATATATATTACGCGTAGAAGAAAAATAAAAAGAGATACTAAACGGACTCCAAAAATCCCGAAATAAAATCTCCCCGACTTCTAAAATCAAGCCGTACAAAGTGAACATTTATTTGGGGCCTAAATGCAATTTTGAGAAATGCACATTTTTCCTAAATTCAAATAAAACAACGAAAAACTCCGAAATAAAATCTTATTTGATTTTATTATTAAATCCTCAATATTTCTATATTTTGGGAAAGTCATTTTATTCCCTCTCTCATACTTTTGTAATAGAAATAATTGATGATGAAATAAATAAAATCAAATGATCCTATTCTCAAAATTTGAGAAAACTCAAATATGAAAATAACGAAATCCCCAACTCTCTCCGTGGGTCCTTGAGTTGCGTAGAATTTCTAGGATCAAAACCAAAAGCAAATAAAATATGATATGCAATGACGATCTAATGTATAACATTCCAAATTGAAAATTTGGGATGTTACAAACCTACCCGCCCTTAAGATGAATCTCGCCCTCGAGATTCGGGTTGGCTAGAAAATAGGTGAGTGTGGTCCTTGAGAAAATCTTCCTCTCGTTCCCAGGTGGCTTCATCCTCCGTGTGGTGGCTCCACTGAACCTTGCAAAACTTGATAACCTTGCTGCGGGTGACTCGGCTGGCAAACTCGAGAATCTTAACTGGTTTCTCCTCATAGGTCAAATTGTTATCCAACTGAATTGCTTCCAATGGCACTGTGTCTCTCAAAGGAATGTCAGCCATCTCCGCGTGGCTCTTCTTCAACTGAGAAACGTGGAACACATCATGAACTCCTGACAATCCTTCGGGCAATTCCAACTTGTATGCCACTTCTCCCATACGTTCCAAAACTCGATATGGTCCTACAAATCGTGGCGCTAACTTTCCCTTAACTCCAAAGCGCTTAATTCCCCGAAGTGGAGATACTCGAAGATACACTCGGTCTCCGACTTCGTAAACTGTCTCCTTGCGTTTCGAATCTGCGTAGCTCTTCTGCCTGGACTGTGCTACCTTGAGCCTATCGCGAATCAACTTCACCTTCTGTTCAGACTCCTTAATCAAATCAGGTCCAAACAACTGGCGGTCTCCAACTTCGTCCCACGACAACGGTGTCCTGCGCCTCCTTCCGTATAAGGCTTCAAAAGGGGCCATCTTCAAACTGGTTTGGTAGCTATTGTTGTAATATAATTCTGCATATGGCAAATTGTCGTCCCAACTAGATCCATAATCTAGCGCACAAGCTCTCAGCATATCCTCCAAAATCTAATTGACTCTATCGGTCTGTCCATCGGTCTGTTGTACTGAACTCTAGCCTGGTACCCAAAGTTTCGTACAACTGCTTCCAGAACTTTGAGGTAAACTGGGTTCCTCTATCTGATACGATACTCCTCGGAACTCCATGCAGACATACGATCCTGGTCATGCATATCTTTGCCAACTTATCACTGGTGTAAGTGGTCTTTACCGGGATGAAATGAGTTACCTTCGTCAACCGATCAACTACAACCCAAATCGAGTCATAGCCGGAACGAGTCCTTGGTAATCCCATGATAAAATCCATGCCTAGCTTATCCCACTTCCATTCGGGTATCGGTAATGGCTGCAACAATCCTGCTGGCTTCTGATGCTCTGCTTTTACTCTCTGACATACATCACAAACTGCTACATACTCTGCAATATCTTTCTTCATTCCGTTCCACCAGAAAATATCCTTCAAATCCAAATACATCTTGGTATTTCCTGGGTGAATCGAATACGGTGAATCATGTGCCTCTTGCAGAATCAACTTCCTGATCTCCGGGTCTTTGGGCACATAAACACGGTCTTCAAACCATAGGGTGTCGTGCTCATCCTCACGAAAGCCTTTAGATTTTCCTTCGCTCATTTTTTCTTTTATCGAAACAATCTCCTTGTCAGTCTTCTGAGCTTCTCTGATTTTATCCATCAAAGTTGACTGAATCTCCAATGCTGCTACATGGCCTCTCGGAACTATTTCCAAATATAGCTCACGAAGATCCTCGGCTAACTCCTTTGGTATTTCTCCCGTCATTAGTGTATTGACATGGCTCTTACGGCTCAATGCGTCAGCTACTACATTAGCCTTTCCGAGATGGTAATGCAATCTCATATCATAATCCTTGATGAGCTCCAACCATCTCCTCTGTCTGAGGTTCAACTCCTTCTGCGTGAAAATGTACTTCAAACTCTTGTGATCCGTGTACACCTCACAATGATTTCCAATGAGGAAATGTCTCCATGTTTTCAATGCATGCACTACGGCTGCTAACTCCAAATCATGCGTGACATAATTTAATTCGTGAGGCTTCAGTTGTCGTGAAGCATACGAAACAACTCTTCCCTCCTGCATAAGCACTGCTCCAAGTCCTCGACATGAAGCGTCGCAATATACCTCATAATCCTTGGTCTGGTCTGGTAAAATCAACACTGGTGAGGTAACCAACCGTTTCTTCAACTCCTGGAAACTAGCCTCACACTCCTCAGTCCATATGAACTTGGTATCCTTCTTCAGCAACTCCGTCATAGGCTTTGCAATCTTTGAGAAATTCTCAATAAATCTCCGGTAGTATCCTGCGAGTCCAAGAAAACTCCGGATCTCTCCAACTGTTGTTGGTGCTTCCCAATTGGTCACAGTGATAACCTTTGTGGGGTCAACTGCTATTCCTTCTCCGGATATAACGTGTCCGAGGAATCCTACTTCCTTCGGCCAAAACTCACATTTGCTGAACTTGGCATATAACTGATGTTCTCTGAGTTTCTCCAGTACCAATCGCAAATGTTCTTTATGCTCTTCTTCATTCTTTGAATAAACCAGAATATCATCAATGAACACCATGACGAACTTATCCAAAAACTCCATAAACACCTTGTTCATCATGTTCATAAAATAGGCAGGTGCGTTAGTCAGACCAAATGACATAAAGGTATACTCATACAACCCATATCTTGTGGTGAATGCTGTCTTAGGTATGTCCTGCTCTCGAATCTTCAGCTGATGGTACCCTGATCTCAAATCGATCTTGGAAAACACTTTAGCTCCTTGCAAACGATCAAACAGATCATTTATCATCAGTAGTGGGTACTTGTTCTTGATTGTTACCTCGTTCAATCCGCGGTAATCAACAACCATCCTTAATGATCCATCCTTTTTCTCCACTAGAAGTACTGGTGATCCCCAAGGCGAAGAACTTGGGCGAATGTAACCCTTATCTAGTAACTCCTTAATCTGCTTCTTAATCTCCACCAAATCCTTTGCGGGCATCCTGTATGGTCTCTTCGATATTGGCCCTGTGCCTGGCAAAAGCTCAATCAAAAACTCAATGTCTCTATCCGGTGGCATGCCTGGCAACTCTTCTGGAAATACATCAGAGAAATCCTTTACCACTGGTACTTCCTCCTGCACAACTCCTGTTAAGGAATTTACTTGAATCCTTTTCGGCACATGCCGGGATACATACTTGATCCTTCTTCCTTCTAGCATTGTAAGCAAGATTGTCTTACTAGCGCATTCAATGTTCCCTTCATACTTTGATAACCAATCCATGCCTAATATCACATCCAATCCTTGAGAGTCCAATACTATTAGGTCCGAGGGAAACACATAGTTACCAATCCTTAATGGTAACCGATCACACCATCGACTAGCCATATACTCAGCTCCAGGCGAGGTTACTAACATGGGTGACCTAAGGGCTTGGGTTGGCAGGTTATACTTATCCACAAATCCCCTTGATATGTATGAATGCGATGCACCAGTATCAAAAAGAACGAGTGCAGTAACTGACTTAACCAAAAACTTACCGATTACTGCATCAGGCTGAGCTTCAACCTCCTCCAAATTAACGTGGTTCACCTGTCCCCTGTTCAAAGGGTTTGGTTTCTTTCGAGAGCTTCCATTGCCATTCTGGTCTTCAGGACATTCATTGGCATAATGTCCAGTCTTTGAACACTTGAAACAGGTGACTTGGCTCAAGTCTCTCTTGGCTGGGGTTGATGGGGTGGTATGGTTCTGGCCGTTGCTTCCTCCATTCCCATTACCATTCTTGGAGCCATTATGGTTGTGCGAACTACCTCCTCCATGGGTATGCTGAAAATGAACTCCCGGTTTAGGGGTAAGACGGGGCTTCTGCTGAGCTCCTGAATTATACTTCCCCTGTCCATACTTCCTCTTGCGGTTTTCAATCTGCTGCTGCTTCCCTTCAATCATAAGAGCATGATCTACCAACTCCTGGTAGTTGTTGAAGCTTGCTACCATCAACTGTATACTCAGCTCGTCATTCAGTCCTTCCAGAAACTTCTCCTGCTTAGCTGCATCCGTAGCAACGTCATCTGGGGCATAACGTGCTAGCTTACTAAAGTCATTCACATATTGGCCAACTGTCCGTCCTCCTTGGCGCAAGTTGCGAAACTCACGCTTCTTCATGGCCATAGCTCCTGCTGAAACATGGGCAGTACGGAAAGCTTGCTGAAACTGATCCCATGTGACAGTGTCTACAGGGTAAGTGGCTGTAAAATTCTCCCACCATGCTGCTGCGGGTCCTTCAAGCTGATGTGCGGCAAATTTCACCTTTTGCCCATCTGTACATCCTACAGTAGTCAACTCCCTCCCTGTCTTGCGGAGCCAATCATCTGCTACTATCGGCTCGGTGCTACTGGAAAACACCGGCGAATTCAGCCTAAGAAAACGGGTTAAGTGATCAACTGGTAGTGGCGGCGGTGGGTTGTTGTTGTTCTGGTTCTGGACTAACAACTGCATCAAGGCATTCTGCTGCTGGATCAACTGAGTGAGCTCCGGTGGGAAAGCAAATCCATTGTCACGTCTCGGAGGCATCTGAGGGTTTAGAAAAGATGAGAATTAAGAATAGAATGAGGTCTAAAGAGAAAACACTACCCAAATGCACATGAGGCAAATGCACACAAAATCACTTCATTCAATCAAACAAGGCATACAATCGGTCTAGAACTATCGCAAAAGTGCGTGGACTATAATATGTACATGGTGGAACACTACTACTGTTATGGTAGTCTACTAGAAAAACTGCTCCGATGAAGACTCCATGATATCTGCTCCAGCTTCGTCTTCGAAATCATCATCACTTGGATCGGAATCGGTGTCGTTGATGATGATGTAGTTATCTGGACAGGTGCAATCGTCATCTTCTCCTCCGGGTGCTGAGTTTCCCATGAGTTCTTCAATCTTCTCCTTAAGATCGCCGTTTTGTCTCACTAGAGCTACAATCTCATCCATGCAGTCCTTGCGAGTGGCCTTCAGTTCTCCTTGTAGCTCAATAATCTTGGCTTTTGCTACCTTCAACTCCATCATGTCTGCGCACATCTGATTCTCCTGGCGTCGAATGTGCTGGTTTAACTCCTGGATGAAAGCTGCAATGGATCTATCCTTGTTGGTGCTAACTATCTCCCATTGTTCATCTCGGCCTCCGCAAATCTGGTAAATAGTATCCTTGAGGTCTTCTTGGTAAACTTCTCCAATGCGTCCCATGGTTATGTGAGCTGCCATGCTCTTTCCCAGACTCCACGTTGGTGCATTGAAAACACACTCTATGGGCTCCGTGACTGGCGCGAACGTCCTTCCTGGAACTTGAGCTTGAATCTTCCAACGCTCCTCTTCGGGTAAAGTGGCGTTGTAGGTCCCGGTGAAGCTTGGTATCCCAATGTTCAAGTACTTAGTGACTTCCTTCAGGTGTCGTCCAAAAGGTGTATCTTCATCCGGCTGGGTGAACTTGATCCTCGCTTCCGTCATCCTAAAAGAGTAGAAAAGATGAGGAGTCAGAAATGAGAAGAGAGTAGTGATCTACGACTTTAGCTTAGTGGTCGTGTCCTACAGTCAGCGTGTGCTCTGATACCATCTCCGTAGCGACCAGACCTCAAACAGTCTGATCTCTGTGCTCAGGTGTCATCCCTGGATCAGTAATGCTGACACCACACTGTACTCGAAGGATTTATAACAGAGTAGCAATCACACACTTATTACATCGAATGTCTCAAAGAGAACTTATTACAATAAATATGGCTTAAGGCCATCTAATAACGATAACATCGGAAGGCTTGGAAGATAAGCGAGTCCATCAACTCCAACAGCATCACTGAGTATAGAACCACGACCTAAAAGGCACCTTACTCGTCGTTTGAAAAGTCTGCAACATGAAACGTTGCAGCCCGAAAACGGGTCAGCACATGGAATATGCTGGCAATATAACACATAGAGAGTAATGAAAGACTAAGCCTATACTACATGCATATATGGCTGGTGGAAAGCTCTATGGTTATAGTTTTGCGTAAAGCCAATTTTTCCCTACTGCAAAGGAATAAATTTATTTAACTATCATGGTGGTTGTTAAACTTTGAGAATGGTTGACAGCATCCTCAATCCCATTAAAGTAATCATCATTAAACCCAACAACATTAATTTAAAGTAAAATGATGAGATTCACATGATATCCAAGTACTAGATACTCAAAACGTCCATAACCGGGGACACGGCTAACCATGATTAGTTTGTACACTCTGCAGATGTTTGCGCACTTTTCCCCACAAGACTGGATCGCCTCTGTTGGAATTTCTCGCACTACATGGTGTTTGAGAAACGGATGACCGAGACATAGTCTTTCAGAAGCGCTAGCACCTTACGATGGATAGACCGGTACACCTACTTTCCCCTACATCTGCTAGTCTACCCTGTAAGAGTTCGCACGACTTAATCAACTATGCCAGAGCCCATAATGGCTTGTGGCTGCACACGGAAGTTTCTAGTATGAATAATCTCATGATCCCTTTGAGCCTGGGTGGCGGTCCATAAAGAAAAACAACAGGCAATCCTGGAATACCCAGGTACCTCAATCCACCCAGATGTGTGTTTTAGTTGCCACCTTAGATAAACCATTAATTTAACAAACTCACATCTGTCATGGATATCACTCACCCAATCCATGTCTACTAGCATAGCATGACATAATAAGCAAACGTAGAAGTAACTCCCAAAGGTTGATAATAAAACAAGTAATAGGTACTACCTCATCTACTTCCCATCCCACAATTTAATTAGATCCTAATCATGCAATGTTTGAGGATTGATCTAATGCAATAAAACTGGGTAGTAGAAAAGGTATGATCAAAGTGTTACTTGCCTTGCTAATGATCCGCGAAACCTAGAGATTCGAAGTAACAGGCGGCGCACTCCGGGTATTCTATCGCAGACAAACAAACAAGCATACAATAAGTACTCATCTAATGCACAGGTAAAACTCAAATAAGAGATCTAAGCAGAAAGTTCAACTTAAGAACTCCGGTTTGCAAAATAATCAAATCGAACGAAGCAACGAAAGTCAAACGGCGAAAGAAAACAACTTCGTTCTACTAATCTGGACCTAAGTCAAATTTTACAAAAGCAAAAACTTAATTAAGTTGGTTAAACGGATAGAGGGTTTCGAGATGAAACTCTAGGCACTTGAATCGCCTGATTCCGATAAACGAGCGAAAAGTTATACTAAAACGAAAATCGGATCAGAAATCGCGATCAGAAAATAACCGCGGAAAACCCGAGAAAAAGAAAAATGATGTACAGATTAATGAACGAACGTTCGTTATCCAGATCTAATCTATGAATACATTCGTTAAAACGAACAAACGAGCGAACACTCGCTATTTAACCTAAACCGAAAAAAACCGATCTAAAAAACGGAAACTAAAAAAAACCGGCGGAAAAACCGACGGAAAACCAAACGGTTTTTCGAAAAAGAACGACGACGCGGATTTCGAGGCGAGCCTCGGTCGGCGGGCGGCGGCGGCTGGCGTGGGCGGCGGCTAGGGTTTCGGGGCGGCGGCGGTTGGGTCGGACACGGCCCGTAGGTCGGTTCGATTTTTTTTAAATTATTACGCGCAGAAGAAAAATAAAAAGAGATACTAAGCGGACTCCAAAAATCCCGAAATATATTTTTCCCGACTTCTAAAATCAAGCCGGACAAAGTGAACATTTATTTGGGGCCAAAATGCAATTTTGAAAAACGCACATTTTTCCTAAATTCAAATAAAACAATGAAAAACTCTGAAATAAAATCTTATTTGATTTTATTATTAAATCCTCAATATTTCTATATTTTGGGAAAGTCATTTTATTCCCTCTCTCATACTTTTGTAATATAAATAATTGATGATGAAATAAATAAAAAATGATCCTATTCTCAAAATTTGAGAAAACTCAAATATGAAAATAACGAAATCCCCAACTCTCTCCGTGGGTCCTTGAGTTGCGTAGAATTTCTAGGATCAAAACCAAAAGCAAATAAAATATGATATGCAATGATGATCTAATGTATAACATTCCAAATTGAAAATTTGGGATAATTTTCTTGCGTCCAAAGTAGAGCAGCAACCGCCTTATGGGGGGCCCACGAGGGTCAGGGGCGCGCCCAGTGGGGTGGGCGCGCCCCCTGCCTCATGCCCCCCTCGGGCACCGTCTCGCATTGATTCTTCTTCCGGAATTCTCCAAATATTCCAAAAATATTCTCCGTCCATTTTTATCCCGTCTGGATTCCGTTTGATATGGGGTTTCTGCGAAACATAAAACATGCAACAAACAGGAACTGGCACTGTGCACTGGATCAATATGTTAGTCCCAAAAATAATATAAAAAGTTGCCAAAAGTATATGAAAGTTGAATAATATTGGCATGGAACAATCAAAAATTATAGATACGACGGAGACGTATCAGCATCCCCAAGCTTAATTCCTGCTCGTCCTCGAGTAGGTAAATGATAAAAAAGATAATTTTTGATGTGGAATGCTACCTAGCATAATCTTGATCATGTATCTAATCATGGCATGAATATTAAGACACGAGTGATTCAAAGCAATAGTCCATCTTTTGACATAAAAACAATAATACTTCAAGCATACCAAGTAAGCAATTATGTCTTATTGAAATAACATAGCCAAAGAAAGCTCATCCCTACAAAATCATATAGTATGGCTATGCATCTTCACCACACAAAGCACTCAAATCATGCACAAGCCCGATGACAAGCCGAGCAATTGGTTCATACTTTTAACGCGCTTCAGCCTTTTCAACCCTCACGCAATACTTGAGCGCAAGCCATGGACATAGCACTATAGGTGGAATAGCATATGATGATGGAGGTTGTGTGGGGAAGACAAAAAGGAGAAAGTCTCACATCGACGCGGCTAATCAATGGGCTATGGATATGCCCATCTAATTGATGTCAATGTGAGGAGTAGGTATTGTCATGCAACGGATGCACTAGAGCTATAAGTGTGTGAAAGCTCAAACTGAAAACTAAGTGGGTGTGCATCCAACTCGCTTGCTCTTGAAGACCTCGAGCATTTGAGGAAGCCCATCATCGGAATATACAAGCCAAGTTCTATAATGAAAATTCCCACTAGTATATGAAAGTGATAACTCAAGAGACTCTCTATATGAAGAACATGGTGCTACTCTGGAGCACACGTGTGGTAAAAGGATAGTAACATTGCCCCCCTCTTTTTCTCTCATTTTTTATTTTTTTTTAATTTTTTTTGTGGGCTTCTTTGGCCTCTTTTTTTTATTTGGGCTTCTTTGGCCTCTTTTATTTTTGTAAAGTCCGGAGTCTCATCCCGACTTGTGGGGGAATCATAGTCGCCATCATCCTTTCCTCACTGGGGCAATGCTCTAATAATGATGATCATCACACTTTTATTTACTTACAACTCAATATTACAACTTGATACTAGAACAAAGATATGACTCTATATGAATGCCTCCGGCGGTGTACCGGGATGTGCAATGATCTAGCATAGTAAAGATATCAAAAAATTGAAAAGCCATGAAAATATCATGCTAGCTATCTTACGATCATGCAAAGCAATATGACAATAAATGCTCAAGTCATGTATATGATGATGATGGAAGTTGCATGGCAATATATCTCGGAATGGCTATGGAAATGCCATGATAGGTAGGTATGGTGGCTGTTCTGAGGAAGATATAATGAGGCTTATGTGTGATAGAGCGTATTGTATCACGGGGTTTGGATGCACCGGCGAAGTTTGCACCAACTCTCGAGGTGAGAAAGGACAATGCACGGTACCGAAGAGGCTAGCAATGATGGAAGGGTGAGAGTGCGTATAATCCATGGACTCACATTAGTCATAAAGAACTCGTATACTTATTGCAAAAGTTTATTAGCCCTCAAAGCGAAGTACTACTACGCATGCCCCTAGGGGAATAGATTGGTAGGAAAAGACCATCGCTCGTCCCCGACCACCACTCATAAGGAAAGCAATGAAAGAACACCTCATGCTCCGACTTCGTTACATAACGGTTCACCATACGTGCATGCTACGGGACTTGCAAACCTCAACACAAGTATTCCTCAATTTCACAATTACTCAACTAGCACGACTCTAATATCACCACCTTTATATCACAAAACTATTGCAAGGAATCAAACATATCATATTCGGTGATCTACAAGTTTTATGTAGGATTTTATGACTAACCATGTGAATGACCAGTTCCTGTCATCTCTCTAAATAGATATAAGTGAAGCAAGAGAGTTTAATTATTTCTACAAAAGATATTCCCACGCTCTAACAAATATAAGTGAAGAAAAAAAAGCATTCTACAAATGGCGGTTTTCTATGTGAAGAGAAACACGCAATCCAAACTTCAAATGATATAAGTGAAGCACATGAAGCATTCTATAAAGCCATACTCAAAGAATATAACTAAGTGCAAAGAGCATTCTATAAATAAACCAAGGACTATCTCAAACCAGCATGGTGCATAAAATAAAAGTGAAAAATAAATGCAAAAGACGCTCCAAGATTTGCACATATCGCATGAACGAAACGAATCCGAAAACATACCGATACTTGTTGAAGAAAGAGGGGATGCCTTCCGGGGCATCCCCAAGCTTAGACGCTTGAGTCTCCTTGAATATTTACTTGGGGTGCCTTGGGCATCTCCAAGCTTGAGCTCTTGCCTCTCCTTCTTCTCCTCACATCGAGACCTTCTCGATCATCGAACACTTCATCCACACAAAACTTCAACAGAAAACTCGGTAAGACCCGTTAGTATAATAAAGAAAATCACTACTCTAAGTACTGTTGTAAACCAATTCATATTTTGTTTTTGCATTGTGTCTACTGTAATATAACTTTTTCATGGCTTAATCCACTGATATAAATCGATAGTTTCATCAAAACAAGCAAACTATGCATCAAAAACAGAATCTGTCTAAAACAAAACAGTCTGTAATAATCTGAACATTCACCATACTCCTGATGCTTGAAAATTTCTGCCAAAATTAGGAAAAATAAAAAATATAGAAAGACATTAAAATAATCAGAACCATTTGACGTTCCAGTAAAAAATTAAAAATCGCGCACTACAGCCAAAGTTTCTGTCCTGCACCGTACAAACCAACAAGCATTGTAAACATCCTAAAGGCAAACCTTGGCACATTATTTTTATAATACAATGGAATTATACAAGGGGATAATTATTTTTGTTGAAAAGTTTCTGTAATCAAGATTCACAAAGTTTCCATGAGCATAAACAAAGTTCAAGGCTAGCTCCCACTTTAACAATGCTCGTCTTTCTCACTTTCGCTTTTCTTTTTGAAAAGCTTTGGGTTCCCCTCTTTATTTTTTTAAACTAAATGAAAGCACTCAACAGAAATAAATGACTCTCTAAAACTTCCGGGTTGTCTCCCTAGTAGCGCTTTCTTTAAAGCCATTAAGCTAGGCATATAGTGCTCAAGTAATGGATCCACCCGGATCCCAAGGTATATCAAAGCCAATTTTAATTAACAATGATTTGTAATTTAGTAGTGAGCACAAAGTAACATATATCAAGCAATGACGAAGTCTAACTCTCTTCCTATGCATCCGCATGTCATAAAAGAACAATTCATGCACACCTAGTAAAGGCCAATGCATAGTATAAATAGTTTCTTGCAATTTTATCATATTGTAAACATAGAGAGGTGGAGATATAGTTCCTCTCTCATAATAATTGCAAGTAGGAGCAGCAAGCACATGCATATTATATCTATCAAAATCATCATGTGTAATAGTAGAACGCAACCCATCAATATAATCCTTAATAAGCGCAAACTTCTCCGATATAGTGTAGTTGGGAGAATTCAAAAAGATAATAGGACTATCATGCGTGGGTGCAATAGCAACAATTTCATGTTTAACATAAGGAACTATAGCAAGTTCATCTCCATAAGCATAATTCATATTGGCATCTTGGCCACAAGCATAACAAGCATCATCAAAAAGAGATATTTCAAAAGAATCAACGGGATCATAACAATCATCATAGCAATCATCCTTCGGTAAGCATGAAGGGAAATTAAACAATGTATGAGTTGAAGAGTTACTCTCATTAGAAGGTGGGCACGAGTAGCTAATTTGCTCTTCCTCCTTTTGTTCTTTGCTCTCCTCATCATCTTTTTCATCCAATGAGCTCACAGTTTCGTCAATTTATTCTTCCATAGACTCCTGCAAAATATTAGTCCCTTCTTGGACAGCGGAGACTTTCTCAATAAATGCATCAATATCAGCATTGTATTCATAATTCTCATAGCAATATTTCAATATAGCAAAATTTTAAGACATATAAACATCATCATCAAAAGCTTCATACTTTTCAAACAATGATTCAATTTCATAAGCACCCTTAAAAGCAATAAATTCTTCAATTTGTTCAACATCATAGTAATCATATATACCATTAGCATAAGAAGCTAAGGTTTCATTATCATTAAATTTGCATGAAAAGGGAAGGTGTGGAGACTTCATCCTAGAGCAACAAGTATAATCATATCTCAAGCATAGTTGCCTAGCATACCACTTCAACATATAAATTTGATCCCATAATAGTTTCCCTTTTTGAGTCAAGCGATCATCCCTAAAGTATTCACGTTGATCCAACGTGTCTCCCACTACCAGATTGAATGGGGTTTTCTCAGGATTATGAAAGTAGTACATAATGTCTGTCACATAACGAGCATCGAGGGTTTTAGGAGGTTCCCCATCTCCATGAGTAGCAAGTACACCTATTTTTTTTGGTATTTCGTGTTCCATATCCATAACTAAAGATAGAGAACAACTTAGAACAGCAAATAAAAATTACTTAGTGATAAAGCAAACAAGAACACATGAGAATATTCACCCCACGCTATGACTCCCCGGCAACGGCGCCAGAAAAAGGTCTTGATAACCCACAAGTATAGGGGATCAATTATAGCCTCTTTCGATAAGTAAGAGTGTCGAACCCAACGAGGATCTAAAGGTAGAAAAAATATTCCCTCAAGTTCTATCGACCACCGATACAACTCTACGCACGCTTGACGTTTGCTTTACCTAGAACAAGTATGAAACTAGAAGTACTTGGTAGGTGTTGTTAGATAGGTTTGCAAGATAATAAAGAGCACGTAAATAAAATCTAGGGGCTGTTTAGATAAAGACACAATAAAGTAAATATAGCGAGTGTGGAAAAGTGGTGGTAGGAGTTGCGAAATTGTCCCTGAGCAATTGACTACTTTACTAGACTGGTAGCAAATTTTATGTGGGAGAGGCCACTGCTAGCATGTCATCCCTGACTTGGAATTATATGCACTTATGATTGGAACTATTAGCAAGCGTACGCAACTACTAACGTTCGTTAAGGTAAAACCCAACCATAGCATTAAGATATATTGGTCCCCCTTCAATCCTGTATGCATCAATTTCTATGCTAGGTTGAAGCTTCTGTCACTCTTGCCCTCCAATACATAGTCCTATCAACATACAACTAACCCTATGGTGTGATCCACACGCGCGCTCATATGATGGGCACCAAAGGATAGCAACATAACCACAAGGAAATTAAATCAATCATAGCAATTCATCAATCACCGATAGAACGATGAGAATCTACTCAGACATCATAGGATGGCAACACATCATTGGATAATAATATGAAGCATAAAGCACCATGTTCAAGTAGAGGGTACAGCGGGTTGCGGGAGAGTGGACCGCTATAGATAGATGGGGGAAGGTGATGGAGATATTGGTGAATATGGCGTAGGTGTTGGTGAAGTTCACGGTGATGATGATGGCCCCCGGCGGCGTTCCGGCGCCTCCGGAAGCGAGGAGGAGAGAGCCCCCTCCTTCTTCTTCTTCCTTGACCTTCTCCCTAGATGGGAGAAGGGTTTCCCCTCTGGTCCATGGTCTCCATGGCGTGGGAGGGGCGAGAGCCCCTCCGAGATTGGATCTCTCTCTCTGTTTTTGCATTCTCATCGCTGCCCTTTCACCGTTTCGTGTATATATGGAGATCCGTAACTCCGATTGGATTGAAACCTTCGCCCAAATTTTTCTCCGGAAATTAGTTTTCTTGCGTCCAAAGTAGAGCAGCAACCGCCTTACGGGGGTCCCACGAGTGTCAGGGGTGCGCCCAGGGGGGTGGGGCGCGCCCCCCTACCTCGTGCCCCCTCGGGCACCGTCTCGCGTTGATTCATCTTCCGGAATTCTCCAAATATTCCAAAAATATTCTCCGTCCGTTTTTATCCTGTTTGGATTCCGTTTGATATGGGGTTTCTGCGAAACATAAAACATGAAACAAAAAGGAATTGGCACTGGGCACTGGATCAATATGTTAGTCCCAAAAATAATATAAAAACTTGCCAAAACTATATATGAAAGTTGAATAATATTGGCATGGAACAATAAAAATTTATAGATACGATGGAGACGTATCAGGATGCCACTATTGGGGAGCGTAGTAATTTCAAAAAAATTCCTACGCAGACGCAAGATCATGTTGATGCATAGCAACAAGAGGGGAGAGTGTTGTCCACATACCCTCGTAGACCATAAGTGGAAGCGTTATGACAACGCGGTTGATGTAGTCGTACGTCTTCACGATCGACCGCACCTAGTACCGAAAGTACGGCACCTCCGCGATCTGCACACGTTCGGCTCGGTGACGTCCCACGAACTCACGATCCAGCAGAGTGTCGAGGGAGAGCTTCTTCAGCACGACGGCGTGATGACGGTGATGATGAAGCTACCGGCGCAGGGCTTCGCCTAAGCACTGCAACGATATGACAGAGGTGGATTATGGTGGAGGGGGGCACCACACATGGCTAAGAGACCAATGATCAACTTGTGTGTCCATGGGGTGCCCCCCTCCCCCGTATATAAAGGAGTGGAGGAGGGGGAGGGCCGGTGATGCGGAGCATCCTACGGACATCACCATGTCAAGAGTTCATTTGGCAAGTGACACGTGCGACATCTACTTCTCATTCATAAAGCTGAATCTTCTCCTTTACACGTGTTCACTTGACCCCTTCGAGGATGGCATACTACTTGACACTCCACTTGTGTGCATGCATAGGTATTGCCGGAGTTTCACGGACGAGGAGGAGGAGTGCAAGCGCCAAGGAACACCTACGCCATCCACGAGGGAAACATGGAAGAGAAGACGTAAGAAACGGAGCTGCTACATGCTACAGCCACCGGACGTCTGGACGCCACCGGACATCCAATACCTGACTCAGCCCAGACGGCCAGAAGAACTGCAGGCGATGAGTGCTACAGCGGCCGGACGACCGATAAGTCCCAGCGCCCGGATGACCGACGCCCACCGGACGTTCAGTGCCACCTTCACAGAATGAAAATAGCGGAAGTCTGAAGACTTCCGGACGTCCAGACCGTCCTGAGCCACCGGACGTCCGACCCCCGCCGGACGACCGACCCTGCCTGTGCGCAGCCGGGCCTTTGGCCTTGTAGCTCTCTCCCACTTACCCCTTCGTGGCTTAGACTATAAATAGACCTCTCCCTCATCCTTTCTAGGGTTATCATTGGTTTGGCTCATACTTGAGATAGAGCTTTGCTCATCCATACGGATCTACTCCACGAGAGAGACCGCGGCCCCTCTTCGGAGAAGACCATCATCAAGACCTCCTCACGGAGAAGAACCGGTTACCTCTTGTATCGTCCATTGTTGACTTTGGATCGTGTATCTCCCCTTGTGTTTCGAGGACCTAGCGCATGTGTAATCAAATGTTGTTGGTTTGAGTGATTCTCTCATGTTTTCCCTCGTGTTTCCCCTCGTGTTCTTCGTGTTCATCGTTGGGATCCGCTCCTTTCGTGAAAGATCAGCCATATAGGGTTCCACCCTACATCATCTTGGATCAGAGCAAGGTTGATCACGAATTTGGAGCCTCCCCTCTTCGTTTTCTAGCTTGATTTTGTTGTGTTCCTCCCCAATTTCGAAAATCCCCACCAAAAATAGCCCCAATTTTTTTTGTGATTTGTTGGTGTGATGATGTTTTGTTGATTTTTATCCATGGATTTGCTTGGTTTCGAGTGCTTCTAGCATTTCCCCAAGTTTCTCCATCTTTCATCCATGAAATCTCGTCAATTTTGATCCCCAAATCCCAAAATTGCGCCCAAAATCGCGTCCCGAAACTCGCATCTCGCATTGACCCCGACCCACCGGACGACCGGCGTTTTACGGACGTCCGGACCCCCCCTCGAAGCACCGGACGTCCATCATCCACCGGACGACCGGAACCAGCCAACAGAATGAAATTTACGGATTTCCGAGGCCGACTGGACATCCGTCCATTTACAGACGTCCGTAACTTGTAGATATACACTTCGGCTGGTTTTTTGTTTTGCCCATAACTAATTCATCCAAACTCTGATTTTGACGTTCTTTAGCTCGTTTTGAAGCTATTGACACCCCCATTCCCACAAAAATACCACCGACACCATTTGACTCCATCAACTTTTGTGAATTTTGGCATCTTTGCCTAGGACTTCCACCACATGACCCGCATTACCACCACCGACTTCCGCAACCTAACCCATCTTGATCCCCATTGCATATGTGGTTGCTTGAGTAGTGATTCGAGTCTCCTAAGGTGTTTCGGCTACTTAGGGACGGTTGCTTCCTCATCAACCACCACCACCACTTCCGCATAGGCTTACCCACCATACACTTCCACCCCAACTTAACCAAATTTTTGTTTGAGCTTGTTTGAGTTGTGGCTTGTGTCTCCTAAGGTGTTTCGGCTACTTAGGGACGGCTACTTCAACATTGACTCGCATAACCCATCATTCCACTTCTGCATTGCCGAGTGCAATACTACCACCACATTCCCGCTACCACCATTTGACATTTGTCATTTGCGATTTTGAGTTTGCGGTTTTTCCATTTCCTAAGGTGTTTCGGCTACTTAGGACGAGTATCCATCATCTTGGTATCTACATCAAGAACACCACCACTCATCATCGCAATGGACGGTAACCTCGACGACATCATTGTATATTCCCCTTGCAATTGCATTGTTAACCCCTAGCCATTTTGCGTCACTTGCCTATCGAGACTAGCCATTTGAGTATTGCCGGCAACGTTACTTGTGCACATTAGTGATCATATATACACCTTCCATTGCATACTTACCATATCATATTGGTATCATATCATCTCGTGTGCCTCAAGTTTGTTCCGCATATACACAATCGCTATATTGGTTTGTGCATTGTGCAAAAGTGGCCATATCGGAAAAAAAGAAAAAGAATAAGCTTTTAAGAAAAAAGAGAAAGAATAAAGAAGCTTGTAAGCAAGTGCCATAGCATCATACCACATTGCATAAGATTGTCATATCCAATCATCTTGGATCAAACACCGGGAACCATACATATATAACATACTTGGGATAGAAAGTTTATCCATTTTGCATCTTATAGGTTGTGCACAAGTGTCGTATCCGCCTATTGAGCAATCGTGTTAGCGTCTCTCTTGAGTTGTGCAACACGAGCGTTTTCTGTGGACTCCACATTTTGTGCTCATTCCTTGGTTGCACGACCCCATTTATCTATCCGTGTGTGTGTTTCCGTGTGCCACATATTGCTATTGGTCTACTTGTTTCACTTGCGAATTTGTGAATCTCTTTCAATATTATTGACTCTCGCTAACATTTTGCATCAAATTTTTGTGCCACTATCCTCACCAAGTTCCACCATAAGCCTTATTTGTGTAGGTGTGAGAAATCGACGAGATCGGTACCAATTGTGCTATTTCCTTGTTACATTATTCAGTGATCATTGATCCATTTTCAACATCGGTCAAGGTACATTTGGTATAGTTCTCTCCTTTCTTCCACTCATATTGCTCGAGTCTTGTGATGGATAGGCAAGGCATTTCACCTTCGGTCTACAACAACAATGACAAGTTCGATGCCAAGAACAACTCCACCGACACCAAGATGCAAGCTCAAATGGAGGAGACCAAATCCCTCATCAAGACCTACAAGAGATCTTCCTCATCTTCGATAAGACGCTCAAGTGCGTGTGCTTCCGAGCTACCATCTCCGGCAAGATCACATCGGCATCGACACCATCACCACCAAGAATGTGAAGGTCGAGAGCTCTACACCAACAACCGCTCAACGACTTCACCATCTCCCTTGGCATCTTCGGCAAGCAACTACAAGGCATCTTCGCCTAAGGACATACGACATCTTCGCCAACAAGCACCTCAAGACTATGCTTAAGAGAAGCTCCCAAAGCTCAAGTCCGCGACTTCCATGAGCTACTACCTCGACATCGACCACGCAATTCCTTTCTATGGGACTCAAGAACCCGAGGAGTATCTCGAGTGGGAGCACCTAATGGACGACTACCTCAAGCTACATCAAGTTCCTCCCGAAGATCAAGTGAAGTGCGCCACAAGAAACTTCCACGACTACGGCTCGACATGGTGGCTTATACACCTTCGGACACCTACGGCATGAGTTGTCCCAACATGAAGAGAGCTTTGTGGCGAGAGTTCGTGCCTCCAACCTACACGGAACAACTTATACGCCAATTGGAGAACACCACCCAAGGATCCAAGTCTATCGATGTGTACTTCAAGGAGATGAAGAATGCCTTGCGACGAGCCGGCGTGGACGACCCCATGTCAATGAAGTTCCACTTCATGATGGGATTGCACAACGGCATCTCCAAGACTATCTTCCTCGAGAACTACAAGTCCCTCGACGACAACTACATTAGTGCTCTCAAAGCGGAACAAGAACTCATGAAGGCCAAGGCTTCTCCACCCCAAGCTCACTTCGCGACGACCAAGCTCCATGAGAACTAGAATGAGGATAGTACCACCACGATGTCCAAGCAGCCTGACGAGATCCAAGACGATGCTCCCAAGTTCGACTTCACCGCCATCCCTCTTTGTGGCATTGATGATGCTGAGTCTACTTCGACTCTTTTTCAAGACGGTGCGGTGACGAGTACAACTACGGAGACCCTCAAGGACCAAGCTTTGGAGGCGAGTGACAAGGTGGCAAGCAAGGATGATGCTTCCATCTTAGGAGGCGAGAGTGATGATGTGCCATCTTCGGCCTTCATCCAAGGCGACGATGATGAGATGATCGAGCATGGGATTTTCCCTTCGGTCATGGAGGAGAGTGATGATGTGCCATGTTCGGCCTTCATCCACGGCGACGGTGACAAGATGGTTGAGCATGGGATTTTCCCTTCGACCACGGCGACGTATGGTGACTTGAGTGACTTGTGCCACCATATTGAGAGTGAGAGTGACTTCACCACTAGCCCCATATATGATGAGTTGCCACAATTCCCATGTGATGAGAGCCACAACCCCCACCACTTGATTGAGATGAGTGACTCCACCATATGTGAGTTTGAGTGCACCTACCTTGAGGGAGTGAGTGAACCACCACATAGAGAGAGTGATATAGTTGATATGCCCATGGTTATTGGCATTTGTTTTTCTTGTGATGATATTGATATGCTCCCTTTGCATCATTTATCTCATATGCCATGCCATGACCACCTAGCTTCGGATATGCATTGTTTTGGATGTTGTCCATTTTCTCCATGTGAGTTTCCAATATTGCTCATGAGGAGACCCCCATAGTTTCCTCATACATTTTAGGAGATTTTGATCCATCCCATCCATTGCATGATCCCAATAATTATGTGCACAATATGCTCCCCATGAATCATAATGATATTGTTGTGCCATATACTAGTATGCTAAATTTGCATCCCCATCGTGTCGTACATAACAACTATTCTTTCATGATGGATGACATGTTCTTATACCATGCATCAAATTTCTTCGAGCATTGCTTATCTTGTTCTAACTCACACACGCACATACACGTCACGATGGATGATGTGTACATTTACCACATGCACAATTTATTTCGCTTGTGTATTTGTTGTGTAGGTACCCATGCTTACTTGTCAACCTCACAATCCCATGAGTTGACAAAACGAGCGCTAGAGAGCAATGATGACTTGGGATCCCATGGATTGTCTTTCCACCGCTCTCTTTGCGCAAAGACTTCACGCATTCATTCTACATGACCCTCACATGGTTATGGATTATTGTCCATTATATATCATTTGCCCATATTGCCATGTTCACTTTGCATGATATGCTCATTACTATGCTTTTGCCATGCATTTGTGACCCATGCTTTGCATTACACATGATGATTGATTCTAGTACTTGTATGTGTATTTGCAAGCTTGGTGGAGATATCACTTGTTATTGCCATGTTTGCTTTGTGCCCCATGCCTATGATGATACTATGATCTTGCTTTGTGTTCGTGCTTGTGATATGTCATGTGCATTGCCTATGCCCATCAATTGCTCACATGACATGATTGCCATAATTTCCTCTAGTGTGTTGCATCTTCGCTCCACTAGTTTGCACAACTTGATTAATATGCTTGCTTATGTTGCATCACCGATGATTCATACTTGCTCATTTCATGCGGTTGATGACAACCATCTACATGCTTTGCACATGATTATTGTTGCTTCTTGTCATATATCTCCATGTGTTGCCTCTCTCATGCTAGATGATTTTCTATGTATTGACTGCAACAAGGCTTTTAGCCTTGATAATGAGATTGCCCCCATAGCATTCTCACATATGATTGGAGATTTTGATATATTCCTTGTGAAGCATACTTGTCTTACTTCTTTGCACCATATACCTAGTGCCATGAATATTGCCATTGTTGCATCATATTATTCATGCACTTGTGCTTCTAATGGTTATGTGCAAAAGATGAGAACCATCATGATAGATGATGTGTTTATCTACCATGCACATACTTTCTTTGTTTTGTTGTGCGCATGTGTAGGATACTTGGACTTTGTGTCGACTTCCACTTCACGTGAGTTGACCATTCGAGCTCTTGAGAGCGAGCCTAATACATTCTACCATGACTCCCTTCTACACCGCATTTGCTAGCACTTCGGCATTGTGAAGGATGCACAAGGACACGCCTTCAAGGTGACATCTTTCTTGACCATGGATATTATGGATCATACTACTTGTGGTGCTTGCACCATGAGACTTATTGGCCATCTTGGACCATTTGATTGCGCACTTGTTAGAGATCTTGCTTTGACTTGCCATTCTCACACTTCCATGCATCATGATATATATGCCTTGTGTGTTGCATCCAATTCTTGGATTACTTGCTCCTATCCCATGTTTGGTTGCAACAATGTCATTCCTTCACATATGCCATGTCCCACTGATTGCTACATGCTCGCCTTGATTGCCTCACACATGATGAACAATTGATCTTTCTATTTTGTTGAGTGCCACACTATATTCACTACACCCTATGCACGTTATGCTTGGATTGTCTTGCACTTGACCCATGTGTTTAGACACTTCATTTCCTTTGGTGTTGTGAATGATTCCTATGCCTACCATAGACCTTTCATTGAGTGCTTTGCCCATGTTTGCTATGACCTTGAGGTAGATGCTTATTCTCCTCTCACACATATTTGCATCACTACCTCGCATTCGCATACTTGCCCCCATGATATCTTCGCTAGTGCTCGATTGATATGCTTACATGCCATGTCACAATCCTTTATCAAACCATATGCTTTGCATGATGACGACACTTGTTTGGTGAATCACCTCTTGAATGCTTGTTTTTGCACTAATGCTAACCACATTTGTTTTTCCAAGTGTTTGTTGTCTTTGCTCCTTTTGAAGGAATAACTAGACGGTGCGACATTGGAGAGTGCCTATTTCGAGCTTCAAGATGATGAGTGCTTGGTGATCGACCGCTTCGACACGGCAACACCATCTCTTTCCCATGGTGATTTGGCTTTCGATCCGAGGTCGGATCTTTTACAAGGGGGAGGGGATGATGCGGAGCATCCTACGAACATCACCATGTTAAGAGTTCATTTGGCAAGTGACACGTGTGACATCTACTTCTCATACATAAAGGTGAATCTTCTCCTTTACACGTGTTCACTTGACCCCTTCAAGGATGGCATACTACTTGACACTCCACTCGTGTGCATTCATAGGTATTGCCAGAGTTTCACAGACGAGGAGGAGTGCAAGCGCCAAGGAACACCTACGCCATCCGCGAGGGAAGCATGGAAGAGAAGACGGAAGAAACGAAGCTGCTACATGCTACAGCCACCGGACGTCCGGACGCCACCGGACATCCGGTACCTGACGCAGCCCAGACGGCCAGAAAAACTCCAGGCGATGAGTGCTACAGCGGCCGGACGACCGACGAATGCCGGATGTCCGACAAGTCCCAGCGCCCGGACGACCGACGCCCACCGGACGTCCGGTGCCACCTTCACAGAACAAAAATAGCGTAAGTCCGAAGACTTTCGGACGTCCGGACCGTCCTGAGCCACCAGACGTCTGACCCCCGCCGGACGACCGACCCTGCCTGTGCGCAGCCGGGCCTTTGGCCTTGTATCTCTCTCCCACTTACCCCTTCGTGGCTTAGACTATAAATAGACCTCTCCCTCATCCTTTCTAGGGTTAGCATTGGTTTAGCTCATACTTGAGATAGAGCTTTGCTCATCCATACGGATCTACTCCACGAGAGAGACCATGGCCCCTCTTTGGAGAAGATCCACATTGGATTCAAGACCTCCTTTACGAAGAAGACCATCATCAAGACCTCCTCATGGAGAAGAACCGGTTACCTCTTGTATCGTCCCTTGTTGACTTTGGATCGTGTATCTTCCCTTGTGTTTCGAGGACCTAGGCATGTGTAACCGGATCTTGTTGGTTTGAATGATTCTCTTGTGTTTCCCCTCGTGTTCTTCGTGTTCATCGTTGGGATCCGCTCCTTTCATGAAAGATCGACCATCTAGGGTTCCACCCTAGATCAACCGGCCCTCTACTATGGCGCGCCCTGGGGAGTCCTACTCCCACCGGGAGTAGGATTCCCCCCTTCCAAGTAGTAGGAGTAGGAGAGAAGGAAGGGGAGGAGAGAGGGAAGGAAGGGGGCCCACCCAATTAGGATTGGGCTAGGGGGAGCGCCCTCCACCTTTTCCCTTCCTCTCCTCTATTCCACTAAGGCCCAATAAGGCCCATATACTCCCCGAGGGTTCCGGTAACCTCCTGGTACTCCGGTAAATGCCCGAACTCATCCGGAACCATTCCAATGTCAAAACATAGGCTTCCAATATATTTATATTTATGTCTCAACCATTTTGAGACTCCTCGTCATGTCCGTGATCATATCCGGGACTCCTAACTACCTTCGGTACATCAAAACACATAAACTCATAATACTGATCGTCACTGAACGTTAAGCATGAGGACCCTACGGGTTCGAGAACTATGTATACATGACCGAGACACGTCTCCGGTCAATGACCAATAGCGGAACCTGGATGTTCATATTGGCTCCCACATATTCTACGAAGATCTTTATCGGCCAAACCGCATAACAACATACGTTGTTCCCTTTGTCATCGGTATGTTACTTGCCCGAGATTCAATCGTCAGTATCTCAATACCTAGTTCAATCTTGTTACTGGCAAGTCTCTTTACTCGTTCCGTAATGCATCATCACGCAACTAACTCATTAGTCACATTGCTTGCAAGGCTTATAGTGATGTGCATTACCGAGAGCGCCTAGAGATACCTCTCCGACAATCGGAGTGACAAATCCTAATCTTGATCTATGCCAACTAAACAAGTACCATCGCAGACACCTGTAGAGCACCTTTATAATCACCCAGTTATGTTGTGACGTTTGGTAGCACACAAAGTGTTCCTCCGGTATTCGGGAGTTGCATAATCTCATAGTCATATGAACATGTATAAGTCATGAAGAAAGCAATAGCAATATACTAAACGATCAAGTGCTAAGCTAACAGAATGGGTCAAGTCAATCACATCATTCTTTAATGATGTGATCCCGTTAATCAAATGACAACTCATATCTATGGCTAGGAAACTTAACCATCTTTGATTCAACGAGCTAGTCAAGTAGAGGCATACTAGTGACACTATGTTTTTCTATGTATTCACACATGTACTAAGTTTCCGGTTAATACAATTCTAGCATGAATAATAAACATTTATCATAATATAAGGAAATATAAATAACAACTTTATTATTGCCTCTAGGGCATATTTCCTTCAAAGCCCTGCGCCGGTAACTTCATCATCACCGTCACCACACCGTCGTGCTGACGGAACTCTCCCTCGGCCTCAACTGGATCAAGAGTTCGAGGGATGTCACCGATTTGAACGTGTGCTGATCGCGGAGGTGCCGTGCGTTCGGTACTTGGATCGGTTGGATCGCGAAGACGTTCGAATACATCGTCTGTGTTACTAAACGCTTCCGCTTTTGGTCTACGAGGGTACGTGGACACACTCTCCCCGCTCGTTGCTATGCTTCTCCTAGATAGATCTTGCGTGATCGTAGGCAAATTTTTTAAAATACTACATTCCCCAATAGCTGATACATCCCAAACTGCGTGGCCACACGGTGTGGCAAGTGCCACTCGACGGCGTACACACAGATCATGGGCATGATGCACCGCCAAGGACCACTGTCCGCGAGAAAGGTGGAATCAAAGAGAAAGGTGGTGAGCGAGTTCATATACCTGCGAATGCGTCAAAGCGTCCAATGAAGGAAATATGCCCTAGAGGCAATAATAAAGTTGTTATTTATATTTCCTTATATCATGATAAATGTTTATTATTCATGCTAGAATTGTATTAACCGGAAACTTAGTACATGTGTGAATACATAGACAAACAGAGTGTCACTAGTATGCATCTACTTGACTAGCTCGTTGAATCAAAGATGGTTAAGTTTCCTAGCCATATACATGAGTTGTCATTTCATTAATGGGATCACATCATTAGAGAATGATGTCATTGACTTGACCCATTCCGTTAGCTTAGCACTTGATCGTTTAGTATGTTGCTATTGTTTTCTTCATGACTTATACATGTTCCTATGACTATGAGATTATGCAACTCCCTAATACCGGAGGAACACCTTGTGTGCTATCAAACGTCACAACATAACTGGGTGATTCTAAATATGCTCTACAGGTGTCTCCGAAGGTGTTTGTTGGGTTGGCATAGACCGAGATTAGGATTTGTCACTCTGAGTATCGGAGAGGTATCTCTGGGCCCTCTCGGTAATGCACATCACTATAAGCCTTGCAAGCAATGTAACTAATGAGCTAGTTGCAGGATGATGCGTTATGGAACGAGTAAAGAGACTTGCCGGTAACGAGTTTTAACTAGGTATTGAGATACCGACTGTCGGTGTACTAAAGTAGGGGTACCTTAGTACCCCGAACTTGTGCACGGGCAGTCGTAGCACCCCGCGGCAAGGCTTGCCAGGCGACCGCCAAAACTCTCCGTGGTCCCTTTCTGGGCCATCCAAGAACAAAGTATTTAAGCCAAGGCCCCGGCAGGAGGAGCCTGCCGGGAAGGCCCCCCGAAGAGAGCAAGGCCCCGGCAAGAGGAGCTTGCCGGGACGACCGCTCGAAGCACAAGGCCCCGGCAAAAGGAGCTTACCGGGAAGGCTGACTGAGGCACGACAAGATACTTGCTTCGACGCGCCCCGCGTCCCGGCAAGGACCGGTGAGCGACAAGCTCCCGGGCATGACAAGGCACCAACCGCGGCAAGGCGCTTGCCGCGGCAAGTCACCACCCCGCGCCTGCGCTCCAGCTCATCCACCCACGCGTCGCTCTGGGGCCATTCCAGGCGTACGTGGCGAGAGGCTGCGCAGCCAGGGGCATGCGGTGGCGAAGCAACGCTGACAGAGTAGCCATCGTGGCAAACGGTGGCGCTCCTGACGGTCCCCTTTCTGCACCGTCTGGGCGATGCAGACGGGCATTTAATGCCCTTGTCCCCTGCCATCAGAGTTAGGTATGATAGCACTATGCAAACAGCTGTACCCAACACAGCGTTTCCCAGTTTTACCCCCGCCTACGTTGCCACCTGTGGGTAACCCCTTCCACATACAAAAGGAGGCCCCATGCGCAACGGGGAGGGGAAAAGAGGCCATTCACGCTCGGCCTCGCCAGCAGCTCTCGTGTACTGTAGCACCACACGCTCCCGAGCAAGAACACAATACCAAACCACAAAGCAGCAGTAGGGTTTTACGCATCCGTGCGGCCCGAAGCTGGGTAAACCCCTTGTGTGCATCGCCTCGATCCGCTCTTCGCGCGACCTCCGCCCCTCGCCGAACCAAGAAAGGGGCTCGGTCCCCATAGGTGTTCGTGGAGGCAGATTTCCCACCGACATCTTTGGTGCGCCAGGTAGGGGGCGTCGAAGTTGTGCGAACCTGATCCGGCGTCTGCACAGGCTAGATCTCCATCATCTTCATCGACATGCCACCGAAGAAGAAGGCTCCGGAAGTGGCTGGTCCGTCCGCGTCGAACCCACCGCCCCTGGAGCAAACGGGTGGTGGGGACGGCACCGGCGGCAGAACGGGCGCCCCCGAGCCAGCTCATGGTGCCACGGCGTCCGAACATGCACCGCGCCCCTCTCAGGAGGCACGGGACCAGCAGCGTCTTGGCACTCACGGTACCATACGCTCGCTGGACCCAGATCGAGCCGGCGGATCCCAGGGCGCTCAAGGCCAGCACTCACACCAACGTGCTGGCGCGAGCGTGGCGCGACTGCCTGGTCCGGGTGTTGCTCCTTCTAACGTAGTTAGAAGTTCGAGCACATCCCGCTCCACGCGTCGTTCGCCATCGCTGCCCGCCACTCCAGCAGAAGCTCTGGCGCGAGCTCAACTGCTCCTAGACTACCCTCCAACGGCGGACAAGCTCGACGACTAGAGGGCCACGATACAGAGCCTCATCGGTTTCGCTAACGGCGACACCCCGCGGCAGCACAGTGCGTCGCAGCCGCGGCAGGTTGGCCAGGCGAGAACCGATGGCGCCAAGACCGGTGGGGGCGCGACCACCGTGCACTCCCCGCCCCAAAGGCCAAGATCGCCGACTCACCGGAACCATCACGACAACGACTCCACCGCGTCGTCGAATCCGCGAACTCGTCGAGATCAACGCCAAGTTCTTCACGAGCGAGAGCAAGAGGACGCTCGTACTCGCATCGAGCGTCGGAGAGAAGCGCGGCATCAATCAGACCAACGCGCTGGGCCCTCTGTCGACATGCAAGCGTCCGGGGGACCAGGCGACCTGCCGTACACGGTAGGCTGCCCTGCGTTCACCCGTGATCTGCGGCAAGTCCAGTGGCCCAGCAAGAAGAATTTCAAGCCAGACGTACCAGAGAAGTACGACGGCAAGTCGCATCCGTCGGAGTTCCTCAGCATCTACACCATTGCGGTGCAGGCTGCTAGGGGGCGGGACGACAAGATCCTTGCCAACTACTTCCCGCTGGTACTCAAATCCAACGTCAAATCCTGGCTCATGCACTTGCCGGATAAGTCCATAACCTCCTGGACAGACTTGTGCCATCAGTTTGTTGGCGCCTTTACAGGCGGCCACAAACCCCATGGCCAAGCGAGCGACCTTCATCTGCTCGTCCAGAAGGAAGGGGAATCCTTGCGCAAGTTCATCCAGAGATTCAGCTGCGTACACTACAACATCCCAGACGTCCACCCTGCCGCGGTTATCAGCGCGTTCCATCAGAACGTGCATAACCGCAGGATGCGGGAGGAGATGGCGATGTGCAAGATCAAAGACGTCAGCGAGCTATATGCCCTGGCCGACAAGTGTGCATGTGCTGAGGAAGGGAGGAAACTCCCCGGAGAGAATACTGGAGCGGGAGAGTCTGACAGTGAGGATACCGCCCCGGCGAGGAAGAACCGGCGGCGGAGCAACAGGAAGAAGAAGAGCCAAGAAGTACTGGTTGTTGAGCAGTCCGGCAATGAAGGCGCCGCCAAGAAGGCCAAGGCTGGTAGCTCCGGCAAGGAGGTTGCTGGATGCGCCAACTGCCAGGCTGTGGCGGTCGCCGACAAGCGGGACGGCACCAACAAACAGTACTGCAAGATCCACCGCACCAAGGGCCATGACCTCCAGAGCTGCAAGCAGGTCGAGCGGCTCGTCGAGCTGCAAAAGGCCGAGTACGAGCGGCGCGATAAGGAGAGAGCCCGGGGAGGTGGCGGAGGATCAGGTACGAAGCGTCCCAGCCAGGGAGGACGCCGCGACAAGGACAAGCGGCGGCAAGCGGACAGACCTTCCCGCGGCCGCGATAAGAACGAAGACGACGACGAAGACGAAGACATGGATGACGTCGAGACCAGTGAGCAGGAGTTCCAGAAAGCCACAGAGGTCTTGTGCGTAGACGGCGGTGCTTCCCTGCATACTTCTCACCGCCAGCTCAAGCAGTGGGCGCGGGAAGTCAATGCAGCGGAACCACCCGTCGAGTCGCGTGAGCCTCTGAAATGGTCCAGCACGCCTATCATCTTCGATATTGAGGACCACCCTGACCGCACAACTGCGATCGGGTGTTTGCCGATGTTGGTCTCACCAACAGTCCGCAACCTCAAGGTCACTAAGATGCTAGTCGACGGCGGGGCCGGCTTGAACCTGATCTCCTCCGCTGTGCTCCGGAAACTCCAAGTCCCCGACAGCGAGCTCGAAGAGACCGGCACGTTCTAAGGGATCAACCCGGGAAGGAGCAAGCCGAAGGGGAAGATAACGTTGCCAGTAACATTTGGCAGCGAGCTGAACTTCAGGACAGAGAGGATCACTTTTGACGTTGCCGATTTTCCGTTGCCCTACAATGGAATTCTCAGCCGTCCAGCGCTCGCCAAATTCATGGCGGCCTCTCACTGCGCATACAACATGCTCAAGATGCCAGGCCCGATAAGCGTCATCTCTGTCCCTGGCGACAAGAAGGCCCTTATGTGTGCTGACAAGATCTACCGGGAAGCAGCAGCCGCAGCGGATCACAAGCCACTTGCCGCTGAAGCTCCCGGGGGGAAGAAGAAGACCAAGCCCGGCAAGTGCTCTGGTGCCCACTCCGGCAAGCGCACCTCTATGGAGTGCTGTGCTACCGTCGAGGACACGCCATCGAGCTCCGCCGGCAGGAAGAAGACCAAGCCCGGCGAGTGCTCTGGTGCCCACTCCGGCAAGCGCACCTTTTCGGAGTGCTGCGCTGCCGTCGAGGACGCGCCATCGAGCTCCACCGGCAAGAGTAAGAAGACAATGGCAGCTCCGCCAACGACCAAGAAGGTGTCCGCCAAGGAGGACGGCACTGGTGGTACCTTCACCATCAGTGCCACTCTCGACCCCAAATAGGAAAGCGCGCTCGTTGCTTTCCTGCGGGCGAATGTCGATGTGTTTGCCTGGCAACCATCTGACATCCCCGGCGTTCCCAGGAAAGTGATTGAGCACCACCTCGCCGTCTGTCCTCACGCGCGGCCCGTCAAGAAGAGAGTCAGGAAGCAAGCGGTGGAGCGCCAAGAGTTCATCGCAGAAGAGATCAACAAGTTGGAAGCGGCAGGCCTCGTCAGAGGTGTGCTCCATCCGACGTGGTTGGCCAATCCTGTTGTCGTGCGCAAAGCAAATGGGAAATGGAGGCTTTGCATCGACTTTACTGATGTTAACAAAGCTTGTCCCAAAGATCCCTTTCCCTTGTCGCGCATTGACCAGATTGTTGACTCCACGGCCGGATGTGACCTGCTTTCATTTCTTGAGGCCTACTCAGGATACCATCAGATCTTCATGGCTGAAGAAGACGAGGAGAAGACCGCATTCATCACTCCATGTGGCACGTACTGTTTCGTACGGATGCCTTTCGGTTTGAAGAATGCTGGTTCGACATTTGCGAGGGTTGTCCATACTGCTTTTGAGCCACAGATCCACAGAAATGTGGAAGCCTACATGGATGACATAGTGGTCAAAAGCAGAGACAGGGCAACCCTGATTCAAGATTTAGAAGAGACCTTCACGAACTTGCGCAGGATCAGCCTCAAACTCAACCCCGAGAAGTGCGTGTTTGGAGTCCCTTCCGGCAAGCTTCTCGGGTTCTTCGTGTCTCAGCGAGGAATCGAAGCCAACCCAGACAAGATCAAGGCCATCGAGCTGATTGAAGCACCAACACGCGTCAAGGATGTACGAAGGCTTGCCGGCTGCGTCGCGGCTCTCAGCAGGTTTATTTCCAAGTCTGCAGAACGCGCCCTGCCATTTTTCAAAGTTTTGAAAAAGGCGGGTCCAGTGAAGTGGACTCCGGAAGCGGAGGCTGCGCTGCAGGACTTGAAGAAATACCTATCCTCCGCTCCAATACTTGTCGCGCCTAAACCACAAGAGAAGTTGCTGCTGTACCTGGCGGCAACCAATCAAGTGGTTAGTGCTGCGTTAGTAGCGGAGAGGGAGGCAGATGATGAGCCAGCAACCGCGGCAAGCACGTCCAGCGACAAGCAGGGGGCTTCCCCGACAAGCTCTGGCCCCGACAAGGATGAATCTGCGCAGGAGCAAGTGGAGGTGCAGAAGAAGAAAATGGTGCAGCGCCCAGTTTACTTTGTCAGCTCCCTTCTGCAGGGGGCTAGGTCAAGGTACTCTGGTGTGCAGAAATTGCTTTTCGGCCTTCTCATGGCCTCGAGAAAGCTGCGCCATTACTTCCAAGCACATGAGATTACAGTTGTCACCCGCTTTCCGCTAAAGAGGATACTGCAGAATCCAGAAGCAACAGGCAGGATTGTCGAGTGGGCGCTGGAACTGTCGAGCTTCGGTCTCAAGTTCGAGAGCACCTCGACTATCCAAAGCAGAGCCTTGGTGGAGTTCATAGCGGAGTGGACACTGACGCCAGACGAAGAAATCCCAGAGATGAGCATCCCCGCCAAAGAAGCAAGCAAAGAGTGGCTGATGTATTTTGATGGTGCCTTCTCGCTGCAAGGCGCCGGTGCTGGCGCGTTGCTTATCGCGCCCACCGGAGAGCACCTCAAGTACGTAGTCCAGATGCACTTCCCCAAGGAACAAGCAACCAACAATACTGCAGAGTATGAAGGTCTGCTTGCCGGTCTCAGGATCGCGGCAGAACTTGGGATCAAGAAGCTCATTGTCAGGGGTGACTCGCAGCTTGTCGTCCGCCAAGTGAACAAGGATTACCAGAGTCCGTTGATGGAAGCGTACGTTGATGAAGTGAGGAATCTAGAAGAGCGCTTTGACGGCCTGCAAATGGAACACGTTCCAAGAGCTGAGAACGACATTGCTGATGGCCTGTCAAAGTGCACAACACTTAGGTTACCTGTGGAACCAGGAACCTTTGTGCTCAAGCTGACTCAGCCATCCGTGACACCATCAACCGGACAGAGCAGGAAGAGGAAGTTGGTCTCTGGCGACTATCTTCCGGCAGAGCTCCCCGGAGCCGCCGCCAAGAAGGTCCCCAAGATCGAAGCCAAGAGCGCTGAGGAGCCGTCTGCTCCGGAAAACCCCAGGGTTTGTTCCGTAGAAGCAGGCGCTCCCGACAAGTTTTGCTCCGGCAAGCTTGCCGGGGAACGTCAAGCTCCGGCTGAGCCCCAGATCCTCGCCGTAGAAGCGTACGTTCCCGCAGCAGCAGATGTGCCTTCAGTCCTTGTTGTCGAGCCACAGGCTCCAGCATGGGCGCAGCAAACTGTCCATTTCCTCCAAAACGGAGAGCTTCCCGAAGAGCAAGAAGAAGCGGAAAGAGTAGCCCGGCGCTCGAGTATGTACCAGTTCGTCGACAACACACTATACAGAAGAGGGCGCAACGGTGTGAAATTGAAGTGTATTTCCCGGGAAGACAGACAAAAGCTGTTGGCAAAGATACATGGAGGCATATGTGGTCACCACATCGGCGCCAGAGCACTTGCCAGCGAAGCATTCCGGCAAGGTTTCTTCTGGCCGACAGCCCTCCAGGATGCAACTGCACAAGTAACCAAGTGTGAAGCGTGCTAGTTCCATTCCAAGCAGATACACCAGCCAGCTCAAGCTCTCCAGACGATCCCTTTATCCTGGCCATTTTCGGTCTGGGGGCTCGACATCCTCGGCCCCTTCCCCCGAGCTATCGGGGGCTTTGAGTACTTGTACGTCACAATCGACAAGTTCACAAAGTGGCCGGAAGTGGAACCAGTGAGGAAGGTGACAGCACAGTCAGCAGTCAAGTTCTTCAGGTCGATTGTTTGCCGCTTCGGGATCCCGAACAGGATCATCACTGACAACGGTACACAATTCACAAGCCGCGCCTTCATGCAATACGTCCAAGATCTCGGCGCCAAGGTCTGCTTCGCTTCTGTTGCTCACCCCAGGAGCAACGGTCAAGCGGAGAGGGCCAATGCTGAGGTGCTGCGCGGGCTCAAGACCAGAACTTTCGACAGGCTGCACAAGTGCGGAAGAAACTGGATCAAGGAGCTACCGATGGCTCTTTGGTCGATCAGGACGACGCCAAATCGAGCCACTGGCCAGACACCATTTGCTCTAGTCTATGGAGCAGAAGCAGTTACCCCCATGGAACTCGTATACGGGTCACCTCGAGTGCTCGCTTATGATGAGCTTGAGCAAGAGCGGCTGCGTGAAGATGACGCGCTGCTCCTTGAGGAAGATCGTCTTCAGGCTGCTGTGCGAGCCTCTCGCTACCAGCAAGCTTTGCGTCGCTACCATAGCCGCAAAGTTAAAGCCAGAAGCTTCGAGGAAGGCGACCTTGTTCTTCGGTGTGCTCCGTCCGCCAAGAATCATAACAAGTTGACGCCGAAGTGGGAAGGCCCTTACCGGGTGAGACGAGTCACGAGGCCCGGCGTTGTCCGCCTCGAGACCGAAGATGGCACTCCGATGAGCAACTCCTGGAATATTGAGCATCTTCGTAAGTTTTACCCGTAAGGCGCGGTTGGCGGGCCCCGCCCGGCAACCAACCTTTTGTACAAGTCTTGCCGCTGTTGCATGTAATCCTTTGTACAAAGCCAGGTGCAGACCCTGAGCAGCAGTAAATGAAGCGCTGGCGCCCTAAGTTTTAGCATGCATGCTGAGTCGAGTCTCATCCTTGGTTAGGGTTGATAGTGCCTAACAGCTGCTAACCCCTAGCTTAGAGGTCGAGTCTGCGTCCTTTTTCCCGTTCTTTCGTTTCCTTTGATTCGCAGGGTTTTGCATATCCTGGCCAGACCGCTTAAGGACGAAGAAGAGAAGAAGGGCGGACCAGCATCTGGTCCCCGACGAACCAGCGTTGCCGGGGGCTGCAAGCACAAAGATTCGCCCGCGGCAAGCCAAAGTTGCCGGGGGCTGCAATCCCAGATAAGTCTTTCATCCCTTGTCATGCATTCTCTTATGGACTGAGGAATGCGAAAACCTTGTTCCTTCCTAAGAAGCTGCCGTGCTCCCTTAACTCTGGGCCCCGGAGCGCGTTCCTGGGGCCAGTTTCGGTAGTAGCCGCGGCGGCAAAGGAACGGAATGAGGAGCCCGAACCCGCCACATCCCTGCCTCCGCCAAAGGCGTGAGGAAGGTCGAGTGGCGCGGGTAGACGGCAGGGCCTGTTGCCGGGCAAAGAAGTGTCTATCTTAACGATGTAAAGGATCCGCTCCTTGGCATGGGTTTTACCCACGGGACAAATGGCCCCGCAAACATCCCCTTTTCATTAAAAACATTCCGCTCAGGTACAGTTCAGAGAGAATGAAAAACATGAAAGATGGGATTACAAGTTTTAAACACAGCTAAGGCCCGAGGGCTTACAGATTGAAAAAAGATAAGATGCCCGTAATCCCTTTCTTGTCTCTCTCCTCAGGAGGTAGGACAAGGAGGCGAAAAGGGCAAAAGGGGCGCCTAGGCGAGCTATGGGTGGCAGAAGACACCAACAGAACGCCCCGGGGCCGGCTGAAAGCTGGATGGTGACGGCGGCGCCGGAAGTAGGGCTCGACGGGGCGGCAGGACGTCAGCACGCTGTCGAGGGCACCTCGCCCTCGTACTCCGACTTGACGGCCTTGCCGCCAGCCCTCTTCCTCTTCCGTAGCCTCACCACACCAGCCGCCAAGGAGGTGACCCCGGGAAGCTCAAGGAGCCGGCGACACGGATGATGGGGTCGCCGGTGCCATGCAGAGCCGCGGCCGACGCCTAGTCGGACCCGTCATCCCGACAACCGCTGCCCTCGTCATCGCTGTCGCTCCCCTCCTCGTCACTCTCGCTCGAGGAGGAGTCTTCGCTGTCGGAGGAGCTATCCACGCAGCACCGGACCCGGGTCCCGAGGTCCCCGAAGACCTTGACGAAGAGGAGATCGCCCTCCATCAACTTAAAATGGAGGGTGAACCCCTCCATCAAGCTGTGGATACGGGTGAACGTCTTCCACGCTCGACCAAGATACATCACGTCGGGGGCTGGGGACTCAACATGGACCCGCGTGCCGCTGATCCCGCAG
Organism: Aegilops umbellulata; assembly: GCA_032464435.1. Taxonomy (NCBI): domain Eukaryota; kingdom Viridiplantae; phylum Streptophyta; class Magnoliopsida; order Poales; family Poaceae; genus Aegilops; species Aegilops umbellulata. Next base: position 324,588,882 of record CP136056.1, on the reverse strand, counting down.
CCCCTCATGCGCGTTCTTAGCATCTCGGGTTGCTCCATCTCCATCACGCTGGCGAAGGGAGCCGGGAGACGGAGGCGACGACGAGGTGCCCGGCGCAGCCTGATGAAGAACTCGCAGGGGTCGTCCCCGATGTGGACTGCCGTGAGAAGAGGAGCCGCTGGCGGAGGCGAGGCAGGCACGTCGCCCCGTCCGCCTCGTCCATGACCTCGTCCACGGCCTCGTCCACGACCTCGCCCCCTCCCCCTTCCCCTTACGGTTGGCTCCGCCACCGCGGGTGCAAGGGGAGGAGGGGCGCGTTGCCTAGCGGCGACCCTCGCCGCCACCGATGAAGGACCAGGATTCCCTTTCTCCATGGCGAATGGAGAGAGGGGATCAGAAGCTGAAGAGAAGCGAAGATGGAGGAGTGTGGATTTTCGTCGCCCCCTCTTGCTCTTTATAAAGGAGCAGGATGGGGGCTCGGCCACCCCGCTCAGCCAATCAAGACGCAGGGAGGGCAGGCGACTGGGACCGGCCTGCTGCCTCGGCCCGGTTTCCTGCCTCCACCGTCCGCGACCCCAGGTGCATGGGAGCCGCGTGGCTGGCGTGCAAGCCCGAGGCGACGGCTGAGGCGACCTCCCCTCGCCCCGTGATCGTGGGAAGCGGACGCCTCGGAAACCATGCCTCGGCCCCGTCCAGCGAGCCGCGCCTCCACGCCTCCCTCAACTTATGGAGATAGCGCGAACCGTCCCCCTTTATTGCGACATGACGCATGCCTGCGGGGCTCAGCCCCGCGCGCGCCGCCCACGTCACGCACGCCTCTCCCCACGATGCCGCATTCGACGCATGCCATTCGGGGAGGACGTGGTGGACGCAGAAGCAGATGCAGCGTGACCCAGGCCACGCGTGCCCGCGCACTGTTTTGGGCCTGGCCCAACAGCGCTCGGCACCGTGTATGGCCCAGGCCCGGGGGCTCCTGTCGGTGTACTAAAGTAGGGGTACCTTAGTACCCCGAACTTGTGCACGGGCAGTCGTAGCACCCCGCGGCAAGGCTTGCCAGGCGACCGCCAAAACTCTCCGTGGTCCCTTTCTGGGCCATCCAAGAACAAAGTATTTAAGCCAAGGCCCCGGCAGGAGGAGCCTGCTGGGAAGGCCCCCCCGAAGAGAGCAAGGCCCCGGCAAGAGGAGCTTGCCGAGACAACCGCTCGAAGCACAAGGCCCTGGCAAGAGGAGCTTACCGGGAAGGCCGACCGAGGCACGACAAGATACTTGCTGCGACGCGCCCCGCGTCCCGGCAAGGACCGGTGAGCGACAAGCTCCCGGGCGCGACAAGGCACCAACCGCGGCAAGGCGCTTGCCGCGGCAAGTCACCGCCCCGCGCCTGTGCTCCAGCTCATCCACCCACGCGTCGCTCTGGGGCCATTCCAGGCGTACGTGGCGAGAGGCTGCGCAGCCAGGGGCATGCGGTGGCGAAGCAACGCTAACAGAGTAGCCATCGTGGCAAACGGTGGCGCTCCTGGCGGTCCCCTTTCTGCACCGTCTGGGCGATGCGGACGGGCATTTAATGCCCTTGTCCCCTGCCGTCAGAGTTAGGTATGATAGCACTGTGCAAACAGCTGTACCCAACACAACGTTTCCCAGTTTTACCCCCGCCTACGTTGCCACCTGTGGGTAACCCCTTGCACATATAAAAGGAGGCCCCATGCGCAACGGGGAGGGGAAAATAGGCCATTCACGCTCGGCCTCGCCAGCAGCTCGCGTGTACTGTAGCACCACACGCTCCCGAGCAAGAACACAATACCAAACCACAAAGCAGCAGTAGGGTTTTACGCATCCGTGCGGCCCGAAGCTAGGTAAACCCCTTGTGTGCATCGCCTCGATCCGCTCTTCGCGCGACCTCCGCCCCCCGCCGAACCAAGAAAGGGGCTCGGTCCCCATAGGTGTTCGTGGAGGCAGATTTCCCACCGACACCGACGATCGAATCTCGGGCAAGTAACATACCGATGACAAAGGGAACAACGTATGTTGTTATGTGGTTTGACCGATAAAGATCTTCGTAGAATATGTGGGAACCAATATGAGCATCCAGGTTCTACTACTGGTTATTGACCGGAGACGTGTCTCGGTCATGTCTACATAGTTCTCGAACCCGTAGGGTCCGCACGCTTAACGTTCGGTGACGATCGGTAATATGAGTTTATGTGTTTTGATGTACCGAAGTTAGTTCAGAGTCTTGGATATTATCACGGACATGACGAGGAGTCTCAAAATGGTCGAGTCATAAAGATCGATATATTGGATGACTATGTTTGGACTTCGGAAGGGTTCCGGGTAAGTTCGGACGAATACCGGAGCACCGGGGGGTAACTGGAACCCCCCGGGGAGTGTAATGGGCCTCATGGGCCTTGGTGGAGAGAGGAAGGGGCAGCCAGGGCAGGTCGCGCAACCCCTCCCCCTCTAGTCCAAATTGGACAAGGAAGGGGGGCGCCCCCCTTTTTTCCTTCCCCCTCTCTCCTCCTTCCTTCCCTCCTACTCCTACTCTTGGAAAGGGTGGAATCCTACTCCCGGTGGGAGTAGGACTCCCCTTGGGGCGCGCCAAGGAGGCCGGCCCCCTCCCCCTCCTCCACTCCTTTATATACGGGGGAAGGGGGCACCCCATGGACACACAAGTTGATCATTGATCTTTTAGCCGTGTGCGGTGCCCCCTCCACCATAATCCACCTCGGTTATATCGTGGCGGTGCTTAGGCGAAGCCCTGCGTCGGTAGCATCATCATCACCTTCATCACGCCGTCGTGCTGACGGAACTCTCCCTCAAAGCTCTACTAGATTGTGAGTTCGTGGGACGTCACTGAGCTGAACGTGTGCAGATCGCAGAGGTGCCGTACGTTCGGTACTAGGATCGGTCAATCGTGAAGACGTACGACTACATCAACCGCGTTGTTATAACGCTTCCACTTACGGTCTACGTTGGTACGGGGACGACACTCTCCCCTCTCGGGTGCGTAGGATTTTTTTTGAAATTGCTACGTTCCCCAACAGTGGCATCAGAGCCAGGTTTATGCGTAGATGTTATATGCACGAGTAGAGCACAAGTGAGTTGTGGGCGATACAAGTCATACTGCTTACCATCATGTCATACTTTGATTCGGCGGTATTGTTGGATGAAGCGGCCTGGACCGACATTAGGCGTACGCTTACGCGAGACTGGTTCTACCGACGTGCTTCGCACATAGGTGGCTGGCAGGTGTCAGTTTCTCCAACTTTAGTTGAATCGAGTGTGGCTACGCCTGGTCCTTGTGAATGTTAAACCATCACATACTTGATGAAATATCGTTGTGGTTTTGATGCGTAGGTATGAACGGTTCTTGCTCAGCCCGTAGCAGCCACGTAAAACTTGCAACAACAAAGTAGAGGACGTCTAACTTGTTTTTGCAGAGCATGTTGTGATGTGATATGGTCAAGACATGATGCTAAATTTTATTGTATGAGATGATCATGTTTTGTAACAGAGTTATCGGCAACTGGCAGGAGCCATATGGTTGCCGCTTTATTGTATGAAATGCAATCGCCATGTAATTGCTTTACTTTATCACTAAGCGGTAGCGATAGTCGTAGAAGCAATAGTTGGCGAGACGACAACAATGATGCGGTGGAGATCAAGGTGTCACACCGGTGACAATGGTGATCATGACAGTGCTTGGGAGATGGAGATCAAAGGCACAAGATGATGATGGCACTATAATATCACTTATATTGATTGCATGTGCTGTTTATCTTTTATGCATCTTATTTTGCTTAGATCGACGGTAGCATTATAAGATGATCTCTCACTAAATTTCAAGGTATAAGTGTTCTCCCTGAGTATGCACCGTTGCGAAAGTTCGTCGTGCCGAGACACCACGTGATGATCGGGTGTTATAAGCTCTACGTTCACATACAACGGGTTAAACTTGATGAACCTAGCATATGCAGATATGGCCTCGGAACATTGAGACCGAAAGGTCGAGCATGAATCGTATAGTAGATATGATCAACATAGTGATGTTCACCATTGAAAACTACTCCATCTCACGTGATGATCGGACATGGTTTAGTTGATATGGATCACGTATCACTTTGATGATTAGAGGGATGTCTATCTAAGTGGGAGTTCTTAAGTAATATGATTAATTGAACTTTAATTTATCATGAACTTAGTCCTGGTAGTATTAGCATATCTATGTTGTAGATCAATAGCTCGCGTTTAGCTCCCCTGTTTTATTTTTGATATGTTTCCTAGAGAAAACTAAGTTGAAAGATGTTAGTAGCAATGATGCGGATTGGATCCGTGATCTGAGGATTATCCTCATTGATGCACAGAAGAATTATGTCCTTGATGCACTGCTAGGTGACAGACCGATTACAGGAGCAAATGCAAACGTTATGAACGTTTGGCAAACTCGATATGATGACTACTTGATAGTTTAGTGCAACGTGCTTTACGGCTTAGAATCGGGGCTTTAAAGACATTTTTGAAACGCCACGGAGCATATGAGATGTTCCAAGAGTTGAAATTAGTATTTCAGACTCATGCCCATGTCGAAAGGTATGACACCTTTGACAAGTACTTTGCCTACAAGATGGAGGAGAATAGCTCGGCTACTGAGCATGTGCTCAGAATGTCTGAGTACTACAATCACTTGAATCAAGTGGGAGTTAATCTTCCAGATGAGATAGTGATTAACAGAGTTCTCTAGTCACTATCACCAAGTTACTAGAACTTCGTGATGAACTATAATATGCAAGGGATAACAGAAATGATTCCCAGGCTCTTCGTGATGCTGAAATCGACGAAGGTAGAAAGCAAGAAAATCATCAAGTGTTGATGGTTGACAAGACCACTAGTTTCAAGAAAAAGGGCAAAGGGAAGAAGGGGAACTTCGAAAAGAACAGCAAGCAAGTTGCTCCTCCCGTGAAGAAGCCCAAAGCTAGACCCAAGCCTGAAACTGAGTGCTTCTACTGCAAAGGAAATGGTCACTGGAATTGGAACTGCCCTAGATACTTGGCGGAAAAGAAGGATGGCAAAGTGAACAAAGGTGTATTGTATATACATGTTATTGATGTGTACTTTACTAGTGTTTATAGCAACCCCTCGGCATTTGACACTGGTTCAGTTGCTAAGAGTAGTAACTCGAAACAGGAGTTGCAGAATGAACAGGAACTAGTTAAGGGTGAAGTGACGATGTGTGTTGGAAGTGGTTCCAAGATTTATATGATCATCATTGCACACTCCCTATTCTTTCGGTATTAGTGTTGAACCTAAATAAATGTTATTTGGTGTTTGCGGTAAGCATGAATATGATTTGATCATGTTTATTGCAATACACTTATTCATTTAAAGTCAGAGAATAATTGTTGTTCTATTTACATGAATAAAACCTTCAATGGTCATACACCCAAGGTGAATGGTTTATTGAATCTCGATCGTAGTGATATACATATTCATAATATTGAAGCCAAAAGATGCAAAGTTGATAATGATAGTGCAACTTATTTGTGGCACTGCCATTTAGGTCATATTGGTGTAAAGTGCATGAAGAAAATCCATGATGATGGGCTTTTGGAATCACTTGATTATGAATCAGTTGATGCTTGCGAACCATGCCTCATGGGCAAGATGACTAAGACTCCGTTCTCCGGAACAATGGAGCGAGCAACAGACTTGTTGAAAATAATACATTGATACGTCTTCAACGTATCTATAATTTTCGATTGTTCCATGCTATATTATATTCTGTTTTGGATGTTTAATGGGCTTTATTATACACTTCTATGTTATTTTTGGGACTAACCTATTAATTAGAGGCCCAACCCAAATTGTTGTTTTTTGCCTATTTTAGTGTTTCGCAGAAAAAGAATACCAAATGGAAAGAAACCTTCGGGAACGTGATTTTCGGAACAAACGTGATCCAGAGGACTTGGAGTCTACGTCAAGAAAGCAATGAGAGAATGAGGCAGGGGGCGCGCCTACCCCCTCAGGCGCGCCCTCCATCCTTGTGGGGCCCACGTTGCTCCACTGACGTACTTCTTCCTCCTATATATACCTACGTACCCCCAAACCATCAGGGGCATCCACGAAAACCTAATTCCACCGCCGCAACCTTCTGTACCCGTGAGATCCCATCTTGGTGCGTTTTCCGGAGTCCCGCCGGAGGGGGCATTGATCAGGGAGGGCTTCTACATCAACACCATAGCCTCTCTGATGATGTGTGAGTAGTTTACTTCAGACCTTCGGGTCCATAGTTATTAGCTAGATGGCTTCTTCTCTCTCTTTGGATCTCAATACAAAGTTCTCCATGATTCTTGTGGAGATCTATTCGATGTAATCTTGTTTTGCGGTGTGTTTGTCGGGATCGATGAATTGTGGGTTTATGATCAAGTTTATCTATGAACAATATTTGAATCTTCCGTGAATTCTTTTATGTATGATTGGTTATCTTTGCAAGTCTCTTCGAATTATCAGTTTGGTTTGGCCTACTAGATTGATCTTTCTTGCAATGGGAGAAGTGCTTAGCTTTGGGTTCAATCTTGCGGTGTCCTTTCCTAGTGACAGCAGGGGCAGCAAGGCACGTATTGTATTGTTTCCATTGAGGATAACAAGATGGGGTTTATATCTGTTGGAGATATGCCCTAGAGGCAATAATGTATGATGATATTTCCTATGTGTTTATGAATAAAGATAGTCCTTGGACATTATCAATGATGTGTATCAACAAGTACGTGACTTGTTTGTGGGACTATGCGTTGTATGATAAATGTCCTAAAAGGTCCCTAGTCGAAAGGGCTGTGTGGACGCGCAGCCAACTAGACTAGCATATGACACGGTTGATGGCTTGGTCTCACTAGCCATGAAGCATTGGATGCTAACCGGATAATATGGACTTGGAAAGGTCTGGTCGGATTCGACATAGTCGGATCCGAGTCAAGATAAGGTCTGAGTTGGACAGACCCAACTATGAGACGCAGCGATATGTCATCTGTGAGTCTCTAGTACAACATACGCTCTATGTCCTAAGACCTGAGCTGGCACGTGTACTTGGGATGGTGACAGACTTGCTTTGGGCCGACCAAACGCTACTCCGTGACTGGGTAGTTACAAAGGTAGGTTACAGGCTTGTCCAGACCCATGCTGCGAGACATGGTTGAGCAAGATGGGATTTTCCCCTCCGATCAGCAGAGATATACTCTGGGCCCCTCATGTGATCCGACCAGGATAAGCATGGCCATGCGACAAGGATTATGAGATAATCCGTATAGTGGTCAGCATCACTGGAACGAGAAAGAGGTCGGGCTAGCACAAGGATGACAGAATCGCCTTGAGCTCGACAACATATATCGTGTGGTAAAAGGAATGGAAGTGTGATGTACAGGTTCGCTAACCAGCTTCATAGTCTGCTTGGTGTTTGGCATGCCTTGCTAGAGGCCGCTACCAACCATGCAGTTCGGAGGTGATCCGAACTGCGACCAAGCCGGCTTGAACCTAAGGGGTCGCGCTCTTAAGGGAAGAAACCTACGAGGTCCGATCCGGGGACACTGGTCGGATGTGATCCGAGTTGTATCCGGATTGTGGCCGAGTAGACTTATGGGCTTTAGGGTCCATGCGAGGCCCAAGTGTTGAGCCTGCGACGGATGCCTATATAAAGTGGAGGTGCCGCACACTCATGAGGTTGATCGCTTCGGTGCTGTCACTAGGGTTTGCATGTGTTGCAAATAGACACCTCCACTCGCCGCTGGTTGTGTGATCGGACCTAGCAGTCCGCCGCACGACGTTCCTCCTGCACGCGCGGATACCGTTAGAGGCGGTGCACTTGCGCCGCTCCGGCAAACCTGTACGTGGGAATCGACGACCAGCTGCTTGAGGGAGATCGGACGAGGAGGAGACGATCCACGCGGACGCGCTGCCCCAACTCTTCTTCCGCTGCACGGCACTGAGCGTCTAGTGGTAACGAACTGTGATCCATCTCCCGTAGCATGTTCTTGGTTGTTCTGCGCATAGGAAAATTTTAATTTGCAGTCGATGCACCCTACCGTAGAACCCAACAATATCATATTGCATGAGTTTATCCCTCTACATCATGTCATCTTGCTTAAAGCGTTACTCTGTTCTTATGAACTTAATACTCTAGATGCATGATGGATAGCGGTCGATGTGTGGAGTAATAGTAGTAGATGCAGGCAGGAGTCGGTCTACTTGTCACAGACGTGATGCCTATATACATGATCATACCTAGATATTCTCATAACTATGCTCAATTCTATCAATTGCTCGACAGTAATTTGTTCACCCACCATAATACTTATGCTCTTGAGAGAAGCCACTAGTGAAACCTATGGCCCGCATGTCTATTTTCCGTCATATTAATCTTCCAACACTTAGCTATTTCTATTGCCTTTTATTTTACTTTGCATCTTTATTTCTCTTTATCATAAAAATACCAAAAGTATTATCTTATCATATCTATCAGATCTCACTCTCGTAGGTGACCGTGAAGGGATTGGCAACCCCTTTATTGTGTTGGTTGCGAGGTTCTTATTTGTTTGTGTAGGTGAGAGGGACTTGAGTGTGGTCTCCTACTGGATTGATACATTGGTTCTCAAAAACTGAGGGAAATACTTACGCTACTTTACTACATCCCCTTTCCTCTTCAAGGGAAAAACCAACACAGTGTTCAAGAGGTAGGAAGAAGGATTTCTGGCGCCGTTGCCAGGGAGATTCGCGCCAAGTCAAGTCAAGTTAAGACATACCAAGTACCCATCACAAACCCTTATCCCTCGCATTACATTATTTTCCATTTGCCTCTCGTTTTCCTCTCCCCCACTTCATCCTTGCCGTTTTATTCGCCCTTTCTTTTCCGTTCGCCTCTTTTTCGCTTGCTTCCTGTTTGCTCGTGTGTTGGATTGCTTGCTTGTCACTATGGCTCAAGACAATGCTAAATTGTGTGACTTTACCAATACCAACAACAATGATTTTCTTAGCACTCCAATTGCTCCTCTTACCAATATTGAATCTTGTGAAATTAATGCTGCTTTGTTGAACCTTGTCATGAAAGATCAATTCGCGGCCTTCCTAGTGAAGATGTCGCTACCCATCTAAATAGCTTTGTTGATTTGTGTGATATGTAAAAGAAGAAAGATGTGGACAACGATATTTTTAAATTGAAGCTATTTGCTTTTTCACTTAGAGATCGTGCTAAAGCTTGGTTTTTGTCTTTGCCTAAAAATAGCATTGATTCATGGAATAAGTGCAAAGATGCTTTTATCTCTAAGTATTTTCCTCCTGCTAAGATCATCTCTCTTAGAAACGATATTATGAATTTTAAGCAACTTGATCATGAACATGTTGCACAATCTTGGGAGATAATTAAATTAATGATATGTAATTGCCCTACTCATGGTTTGAACTTGTGGATGATTATACAAAAAAATTATGCCGGATTGAATTTTGCTTCTCGAAATCTTTTAGATTCGGCCGTGGGAGACACTTTTATGGAAATCACTTTAGGAGAAGCTACTAAACTCCTAGATAATATCATGGTTAATTATTCTCAATGGCATACCGAAAGATCCACTAACAAAAAAGTGCATGCGATAGAAGAAATTAATGTTTTGAGTGGAAAGATGGATGAACTTATGAAATTATTTGCTACTAAGAGTGTTTCTTCTGATTCTAATGATATGCCTTTGTCTACTTTGATTGAGAATAATAATGAATCTATGGGTGTGAATTTTGTTGGTAGGAATAATTTTGGTGACAACGCGTATAGAGGAAACTTTAATCCTAGGCCGTATCCTAGTAATTCCCCTAATAATTATGGTAATTCCTACAACAACTCTTATGGAAATTTTAATAAGATGCCCTCTGAATTTGATACTAGTGTTAAATAATTTATGAATTCGCAAAAGAATTTCAATGCTTTGCTTGAATAAAAATTGCTTAAAGTTTATGAATTGGCTAGGAACATTGATAGAATTTCTCTTGATATTGATTCTTTGGAACTTAGATCTATTCCTCCTAAGCATGATATTAATGAGTCTCTCAAATCCATTTCCATTGATGAGTGCAAAGAAAGAACCGCTAGGATGCGTGCTAAGAAAGATTGCTTTGTGAAAGCGTGTTCTTCTAGTTTTTATGAGAATAAAGATGAAGATCTAAAAGTTCTTGATGTGTGCCCTATTAAATATTTGTTTTGCAATATGAATCTTGATAATGATAGGACTTAATATGATCCACCTTTACCTAGAAGGCATTCCAAAAATTCGGAGTTTTTAGATCTTGATGCAAAAATTGATAAAAGTGGGATTGAAGAAGTTAAAAATTTAGATAGCAATGAACCCACCATTTTGGATTTCAAGGAATTTAATTATGATAAGTTCTCTTTGGTAGATTTTATTTCCTTGTTGCAATCCATGCTAAATTCTCTGCATGCTTATAGTCAACATAAAGCTTTTACTAAACATATCGTTGATGCTTTGATGCAATCTTATGAAGAAAAACTTGAGTTGGAAGTTTCTATCCCTAGAAAACTTTATGATGAGTGGGAACCTACTATTAAAATTAAAATTAAAGATCATGAATTATATGCTTTTTGTGATTTGGGTGCTAGTGTTTCCACGATTCCAAAAACTTTGTGTGATTTGTTAGGTTTCCGCGAATTTGATGATTGCTCTTTAAACTTACACCTTGTGGATTCCACCATTAAAAAACCTATGGGAAGAATTAATGATGTTCTTATTGTTGCAAATAGGAATTATGTGCCCGTAGATTTTATTGTTCTTGATATAGATTGCAATCCTTCATGTCCTATTATTCTTGGTAGACCTTTCCTTCGAATGATTGGTGCAATTATTGATATGAAGGAAGGGAACATTAGATTCCAATTTACGTTAATGAAAGGCATGGAACACTTCCCAAGAAAGAAAATTAAATTACCTTATGAATCTTATATGAGAGCCACTTATGGATTGCCTACCAAAGATGGCAATACCTAGATCTATCCTTGCTTTTATACCTAGCTAGGGGCGTTAAACGATAGCGCTTGTTGGGAGGCAACCCAATTTTATTTTTAGTTTTTTGCTTTTTGCTTCTATTTAGGAATAAATATTTGATCTAGCCTCTGGTTAGATTTGTTTTTATGTTTTAATTAGTGTTTGTGCCAAGTTAAACCTATAGGATCTTCTTGGATGATAGTTATTTGATCTTGCTGGAAATTCCAGAAACTTTCTGTTCACGAAAACAATTGTTAAAAATCACCAAAATGTGTTAAAATATTGATTCCAATTGCAGTAGATCAATAAAAATATTGTCTAGGTCTTCCTATTTTGGATGGATTTTTTAAGTTCAAGAAGTTTGCGTTAGTTACATATTACTACAGACTGTTCTGTTTTTGACAGATTCTATTTTTCGTGTGTTGTTTGCTTATTTTGATGAGTCTATGGCCAGTAAAATAGTTTATAAACCATAGAGAAGTTGAAATACAGTAGGTTTAACACCAATATAAATAAAGAATGAGTTCATTACAGTACCTTGAAGTGGTGTTTTGTTTTCTTTCGCTAACGGAGCTCACGAGATTTTCTGTTAAGTTTTGTGTTGTGAAGTTTTCAAGTTTTGGGTAAAGATTTGATGGATTATGGAACAAGGAGTGGCAAGAGCCTAAGCTTGGGGATGCCCATGGCATCCCAAGATAATCTAAGGACACCTAAAAGCCAAAGCTTGGGGATGCCCCGGAAGGCATCCCCTCTTTCGTCCTCATCCATCGGTAAATTTACTTGGAGCTATATTTTTATTCACCACATGATATGTGTTTTGCTTGGAGCGTCTTGTATTATTTGAGTCTTTATTTGTTAGTTTGCCACAATAATCCTTGCTGTACACACCTTTTGAGAGAGACACACTTGATTCGGAATTTTATAGAATACTCTATGTGCTTCACTTATATCTTTTGAGCTATATAGTTTTTGCTCTAGTGCTTCACTTATATCTTTTAGAGCACGGTGGTGGATTTGTTTTATAGAAACTATTGTTATCTCATGCTTCACTTAGATTATTTTTAGAGTCCTACAAAACAGCATGGTAATTTGCTTTAATTATGATAGACATTCAAGATTAGTAAAAAAAATCTTATGAGTGTGTTGAATACTATGAGAAGTTTGATGCTTGACAATTGTTTTGAGATATGAAGATGGTAACATTAGAGTCATGCTAGTTGAGTAGTTTTGAATTTGAGAAATACTTGTGTTAAAGTTTGTGATTGTCGTAGCATGCACGTATGGTGAACCGTTATGTGATAAAGTCGGAGCATGATTTATTTATTGATTGTCTTCCTTATGAGTGGCGGTCGGGGACGAGCGATGGTCTTTTCCTCACTTGACTCTATGTGATGATCATCATTATTATAGCATTGTCCCAAGTGAGGAAAGGATGATGGAGACTATGATTCCCCCATAAGTCGGGATGAGACTCCGGACTAAAAAAAGAAAAAAGAGAGAAAGGCCATAAAAATGAGAGAAAAAGAGAGAAGGGACAATGCTACTATCCTTTTTACCACACTTGTGCTTCAAAGTAGCACCATGATCTTCATGATAGAGAGTCTCTTATGTTGTCACTTTCATATACTAGTGGGAAATTTTCATTATAGAACTTGGCTTGTATATTCCAATGATGGGCTTCCTCAAAATGCCCTAGGTCTTCGTGAGCAAGCGAGTTGGATGCACACCCACTTAGTTTCTTTTGTTGAGCTTTCATATACCTATAGCTCTAGTGCATCTGTTGCATGGCAATCCCTACTCACTCACATTGACATCTATTGATGGGCATCTCCATAGCCCGTTGATACACCTAGTTGATGTGAGACCATCTTCTCCCTTTTTGTCTTCTCCACAACCACCATTCTATTCCACATATAGTGCTATGTCCATGGTTCACGCTCATGTATTGCGTGAAGATTGAAAAAGTTTGAGAACATCAAAAGTATGAAAAAATTGCTTGGCTTGTCATCGGGGTTGTGCATGATTGAAATATTTTGTGTGATGAAGATAGATCATAGCCAGACTATATGATTTTGTAGGGATAACTTTCTTTGGCAATGTTATTTTGAGAAGACATAATTGCTTAGTTAGTATGCATGAAGTATTATTATTTTTATGTCAATATTAAACTTTTGTCTTGAATTTTTCAGATCTGAACATTCATACCACAATTAAGAGAATTACATTGAAAATTATGCCAAGTAGCATTCCACATCAAAAATTCTGTTTTTATCATTTACCTACTCGAGGATGAGCAGGAATTAAGCTTGGGGATGCTTGATACGTCTCCAACGTATCTATAATTTTTTATTGTTCCATGTTATATTATATTCTGTTTTGGATGTTTAATGGGCTTTATTATACACTTCTATATTATTTTTGGGACTAACCTATTAACCGGAGGCCCAGCCCAAATTGTTGTTTTTTTTGCGTATTTCAGTGTTTCGCAGAAAAAGAATACCAAACGGGGTCCAAACGGAATGAAACCTTCGGGAACGTGATTTTTCGGAACAAACATGACCCAGAGGACTTGGAGTACATGTCAAGAAAGCAACAAGGAGAGCACGAGGCAGGGGGCGCGCCTACCCCCCCAGGCACGCCCTCCACCCTCGTGGGGCCCATGTTTCTCCACCGACGTACTTATTCCTCCTATATATACCAACGTACCCCCAAACCGTCAGGGGCATCCATGAAAACCTAATTCCACCGCCGCAACCTTTTGTACCCGTGAGATCCCATCTTGGGGCCTTTTCCGGCGTCCTGCCAGAGGGGGCATTCATCACGGAGGGCTTCTACATCAACACCATAGCCTCTCCGATGATGTAAGAGTAGTTTACTTCAGACCTTCGGGGCCATAGTTATTAGCTAGATGGCTTCTTCTCTCTCTTTGGATCTCAATACAAAGTTCTCCATGATTCTTGTGGAGATCTATTTGACGTAATCTTCTTTTGCGGTGTGTTTGTCAGGACCAATGAATTGTTGGTTTATGATCAAGTTTATCTATGAAAAATATTTGAATTTTCTCTGAATTCTTTTATGTATGATTGGTTATCTTTGCAAGTCTCTTCAAATTATCAGTTTGGTTTGGCCTACTAGATTGATCTTTCTTGCAATGGGAGAAGTGCTTAGCTTTGGGTTCAATCTTATGGTGTCCTTTCCCAGTGACAGCAGGGGCAGCAAGGCATGTATTGTATTGTTGCCATCGAGGATAACAAGATGGGGTTTATATCATATTGCATAAGTTTATCCCTCTACATCATGTCATCTTGATTAAAGCATTACTCTGTTCTTATGAACTTAATACTCTAGATGCATGCTGGATAGCGGTCGATGTGTGGAGTAATAATAGTAGATGCAGGCAGGAGTCGGTCTACTTGTCACGGACGTGATGCCTATATACATGATCATACCTAGATATTTGCATAACTATGATCAATTCTATTAATTGCTCGACAGTAATTTGTTCACCCACCGTAATACTTATGCTCTTGAGAGAAGCCACTAGTCAAACCTATGGCCCCCGGGTCTATTTTCCATCATATTAATCTTCCAACACTTAGCTATTTCTATTGCCTTTTATTTTACTTTGCATCTTTATTTCTCTTTATCATAAAAATACCAATAATATTATCTTATCATATCTATCAGATCTCACTCTCGTAAGTGACCGTGAAGGGATTGACAACCCCTTTATTGCGTTGGTTGCGAGGTTCTTATTAGCTTGTGTAGGTGCGAGGGACTTGAGTGTGGTCTCCTACTGGATTGATACCTTGGTTCTCAAAACCTGAGGGAAATACTTACGCTACTTTACCGCATCACCCTTTCCTCTTCAAGGGAAAAACCAACGCAGTGCTCAAGAGGTAGCATACATACTGATGTATGCAGTCCGATGAGTGTTGAGGCTCGCGGCGGGCATCGTTATTTTCTGACCTTCACAGATTATTTGAGAAGATATGGGTATATCTACTTGATAAAACATAAGTCTGAAACATTTGAAAAGTTCATATAATTTCAGAGTGAAGTGGAAAATCATCGTAACAAGAAGGTAAAGTTTCTACGATCTGATCATGGAGGAGAATATTTTAGTTACGAGTTTGGTCTTCATTTTAAACAATGCGGAATAGTTTCGCAACTCACGCCACCTGGAACACCACAGTGTAATGGTGTGTCCGAACATCGTAACCGTACTTTATTAGATATGGTGCAATCTATGATGTCTCTTACTGATTTACCACTATTGTTTTGTGGTTATGCATTAGAGACAGCTGCATTCACGTTAAATAGGGCACCATCTAAATCCGTTGAGACGACACTATATGAACTGTGGTTTGGCAAGAAACCAATGTTGTCTTTTCTTAAAGTTTGGGGTTGCGATGCTTATGTGAAAAAGTTTCATCCTGATAAGATCAAACCCAAATCAGAGAAATGTGTCTTCATAGGATACCCAAAGGAGACTGTTGGGTACACCTTCTATCACAGATCTAAAGGCAAGCCATTCGTTGCTAAGAATGGATCCTTTTTAGAGAAGGAGTTTCTCTGGAAAGAAGTGATTGGGAGGAAAGTAGAACTTGATGAGGTAACTGTACTTGCTCCCTTATTGGAAAGTAGTTCATCACAGAAATTTGTTCGTATGACTCCTACACCAATAAGTGAGGAAGCTAATGATAATGATCATGTAACTTCAGATCAAGTTACTACCGAGCCTCGTAGGTCAGCCAGAGTGAGATCTGCACTAGAGTGGTATGGTAATCCTGTTCTGGAGGTCATGTTACTTGACCATGACGAACCTACGAACTATGAGGAAGCGATGATGAGCCCAGATTCCGCAAAATGGCTTGAGGCCATGAAATCTGAGATGGGATCCATGTATGAGAACAAAGTGTGGACTTTGGTTGACTTGCCTGATGATCGGCAAGCCATAGAAAATAAATGGATCTTCAAGAGGAAGACGAACGGTGATAGTAGTGTTACTATCTACAAATCTAGACTTGTCGAAAAAGGTTTTGACAAAGTTCAAGGTGTTGACTACGATGAGATTTTCTCACTCGTACCGATGCTTAAGTCTGTCCGAATCATGTTAGCAAATTGCCACATTTTATGAAATCTGGCAAATGGATGTCAAAACTACATTCCTTAATGGATTTCTTAAAGAAAAGTTGTATATGATGCAACCAGAAGGTTTTTTCGATCCTAAAGGTGCTAACAAAATGTGCAACCTCCAGCGATCCATCTATGGACTGGTGCAAGCATCTCGGAGTTGGAATATACGCTTTGATGAGTTGATCAAAGCAAATAGTTTTATACAGACTTAGGATGAAGTCTGTATTTACAAGAAAGTGAGTGGGAGCACTACAACATTTCTGATAAATATATGTGAATGACATATTGTTGATCAGAAATAATGTAGAATTTTCTCGAAAGCATAAAGGAGTATTTGAAAGGAGTTTTTCAAAGAAAGACCTAGGTGAAGCTGCTTACATATTGAGCATCAAGATCTATAGAGATAGATCAAGACACTTGATAAGTTTTTTCAATGAGTACATACCTTGACAAGATTTTGAAGTAGTTCAAAATGGAACAGTCAAAGAAAGAGGTCTTGCCTGTGTTACAAGGTGTGAAATTGAGTAAGACTCAAAGCCCGACCACGGCAGAAGATAGAAAGAGAATGAAAGTCATTCCCTATGTCCCAGCCATAGGTTCTATAAAGTATGCCATGCTGTGTACCCGATCTATTGTATACCCTACACTGAGTTTGGCAAGGGAGTACAATAGTGATCTAGGAGTAGATCACTGAACAGCGGTCAAAATTATCCTTAGTGGAATAAGGATATGTTTCTCAATTATGGAGGTGACAAAAGGTTCGTCGTAAAGGGTTACGTCGATGCAAGTTTTGACACTGATCTAGATGACTCTAAGTCTCGATCTAGATACATATTGAAAGTGGGAGCAATTAGCTAGAGTAGCTCCGTGCAGAGCATTGTAGACATAGAAAATTGCAAAATACATAACGGATCTGAATGTGGCAGACCCGTTGACTAAACTTCTCTCACAAGCAAAACATGATCACACCGTAGTACTCTTTGGGTGTTAATCACATAGCGATGTGAACTAGATTACTGAATCTAGCAAACCCTTTGAGTGTTGGACACATGGCGATGTAAACTATGGATATTAATCACATGGTTATGTGAACTATTGGTGTTAAATCACATGGCGATGTGAACTAGATTATTGACTCTAGTGCAAGTGGGAGACTGAAGGAAATATGCCCTAGAGGCAATAATAAAGTTGTTATTTATATTTCCTTATATCATGATAAATGTTTATTATTCATGCTAGAATTGTATTAACCAGAAACTTAGTACATGTGTGAATACATAGACAAACAGAGTGTCACTAGTATGCCTCTACTTGACTAGATCGTTGAATCAAAGATGGTTAAGTTTCCTAGCCATAGACATGAGTTGTCATTTGATTAATGGGATCACATCATTAGAGAATGATGCGATTGACTTGACCCATTCCGTTAGCTTAGCACTTGATCGTTTAGTATGTTGCTATTGCTTTCTTCATGACTTATACATGTTACTATGACTATGAGATTATGCAACTCCCGAATACCGGAGGAACACCTTGTGTGCTATCAAACGTCACAACGTAACTTGGTGATTATAAAGATGCTCTACAGGTGTCTCCGAAGGTGTTTGTTGGGTGGGCATAGATCGAGATTAGGATTTGTCACTCCGGGTATCAGAGAGGTATCTCTGGGCCCTCTCGGTAATGCCACATCACTATAAGCCTTGCAAGCAATGTAACTAATGAGCTCGTTGCGGGATGATGCGTTACGGAACTAGGTATTGAGATACCGATGATTGAATCTCGGGCAAGTAACATACCGATGACAAAGGGAACAACGTATGTTGTTATGCGGTTTGACCGATAAAGATCTTCATAGAATATGTGGGAATCAATATGAGCATCCAGGTTCCACTATTGGTTATTGACCGGAGACGTGTCTCGGTCATGTCTACATAGTTCTCGAACTCGTAGGGTCCGCACGCTTAACGTTCGGTGATGATCGGTAATATGAGTTTATGTGTTTTGATGTACCGAAGATAGTTCGGAGTCCTGGATTGTTGGGGAACGTAGTAATTTCAAAAAAAAATCCTATGCACACACAGGATCATGGTGATGCATAGCAAGGAGAGGGGAGAGTGTTGTCCACGTACCCTCGTAGACCGAAAGCGGAAGCGTTAGCACAACACGGTTGATGTAGTCGTACGTCTTCACGATCCGACCGATCAAGTACCGAACGCTCGGCACCTCCAAGTTCAGCACACGATCAGCTCGATGATGTGCCTCGAACTCCGATCCAGGCAAGCTTTGAGACAGAGTTCCGTTAGCACGACGGCATGGTGACGATGATGATGTTCTACCGACGCAGGGCTTCGCCTAAGCACTGCTACGATATTATCGAGGTGGATTATGGTGGAGGGGGCACCGCACACGACTAAGAGATCAAGAGATCAATTGTTGTGTCTTCAAGGGGTGCCCCCTCCCCGTATATAAAGGAGTGGAGGAGGGGGAGGACCGGCCCTCTCTATGGCGCGCCCTAGGAGGAGTCCTACTCCCACCGGGAGTAGGATTCCCCCCTTCCAAGTTGTAGGAGTAGGAGAGAAGGAAGGGGAGGGGAGAGGGAAGGAAGGGGGGCCACCCAATTCAGATTGGGCTAGGGGAAGCGCCCCCTCCTTCCTTCTCTTCTCTCTCCCCTTTCCTTGACTCCTACTCCTACTACTTGGAAGGGGGGAATCCTACTCCCGGTGGGAGTAGGACTCCTCCTAGGGCGCGCCATAGAGAGGGCCGGTCCTCCCCCTCCTCCACTCCTTTATATACGGGGAGGGGCACCCCTTGGAGACACAACAATTGATCTCTTGATCTCTTAGCCATGTGCGGTGCCCCCCTCCACCATAATTGTGACGCCCCCAATTCAATCGTACACTAATCATGCACGCAAATGTGTACGATCAAGATCAGGGACTCACGGGAAGATATCACAACACAAATCTACAAAAAAAATAAGTCATACAAGCATCATAATACAAGCCAGGGGCCTCGAGGGCTCGAATACAAGTGCTCGATCATAGACGAGTCAGCGGAAGCAACAATATCTGAGTACAGACATAAGTTAAACAAGTTTGCCTTAAGAAGGCTAGCACAAACTGGGATACAGATCGAAAGAGGCGTAGGCCTCCTGCCTGGGATCCTCCTAAACTACTCCTGGTCGTCGTCAGCGGGCAGCACGTAGAAGTAGGCACCTCCGGTGTAGTAGGAGTCGTCGTCGATGGTGGCGTTTGGCTCCTCGACTCCATCGTCTGGTCGCAGCAATCGGGTAGAGAAAAGGGAAAAAGGAGGAACAAGGCAACCGTGAGTACTCATCCAAAGTACTCGCAAGAAAGGAGCTACACTACATATGCATGGGTATATGTGTAAAGGGGCATATCGGTGAACTGAACTGCAGAATACCAGAATAAGCAGGGGATAGCTAATCCTGTCGAAGACTACGCTTCTCGCAGCCTCCGTCTTGCAGCATATAGATGAGAGTAGACTGAAGTCCTCCAAGTAGCATCGCATAGCATAATCCTACCCGGCGATCCCCTCCTCGATGCCCTGTTAGAGAGCGATCACCGGGTTGTATCTGGCACTTGGAAGGGTGTGTTTTATTAAGTATCCGGTTCTACTTGTCATAAGGTCAAGGTACAACTCCAAGTCGTCCTGTTACCGACGATCACGGCTATTCGAATAGATTAACTTCCCTGCAGGGGTGCACCACATAACCCAACACGCTTGATCCCATTTGGCCGGACACACTTTTCGGGGTCATGCCCGGCCGCGGAAGATCAACACGTCGCAGCCCCGCCTAGGCACAACAGAGAGGTCAGCACGCCGGTCTAAACCTAAGCGCACAGGGGTCTGGGCCCATCGCCCTTAGCACACCTGCACGTTGCGTACGCGGCCGGAAGCAGACCTAGCCCCCTTAATACAAGCGCGAGCTTACGGTCCAATGCGGCGCGCGCCGCTCAGTCGCTGACGTCACGAAGTGCTTCGGCTGATACCACGACGTCGAGTGCCCATAACTGTCCCCGCGTAGTTGGTTAGTGCATATAGGCCAGTAGCCAGACTCAGAACAAATACCAAGATCTCGTTAAGCGTGTTAAGTATCCGCAAACGCTGAACAGGGCCAGGCCCACTTCTCTCCTAGGTGGTCTCAACCTGCCCTGTCGCTCCGCCTCAAAGATCCACTCGTGGGTACTCCTACGAGGCGACCCGTCTTTGGTCACCACATGTATCATGTATAAAGTATAGTATATACCCGTGATCACCTCCCGAGTGATCATGACCCGATAGTATAGCACAACAGACGGACAAGAATGTAGGGCCACTGATGGAAAACTAGCATCTTATACTAGGCATGTAGGATTGCAGGTAAAGGTAACAACAGTAGTAACAAGGATAGGCCATGCATCAGGATAGAAATAACGGAAAGCAGTAACATGCTACACTACTCTAATGCAAGTAGTATAGAGCAGAGTAGGCGATATATGGTGATCAAGGTGGGGGGGCTTGCCTGGTTGCTCTGGCAAGAGAGAGGGGTCATCAACACCGTAGTCGTACTGGGTAGCAGCGGCGTCGGTCTCGGTGTCTAGCGAGAGAATAGGGGGGAAGAAACAGTGAATACAATGCAAACAGATGCATAACGATGCATGACAAAGCAAAGCGTGATGCTATGTGTGCCCTAACGCGGTATGAGGTGATACCGGTGAAGGGGGGAAACATCAGGGAAAGTATCCCCGGTGTTTCGCGTTTTTGGACAAATGAATCGGAGGGGAAAACTTGCGCGTTCGCTATGCTAGGGATGCGTGGCTGGCGAACGGGCTGCGTATCCGGGTTCGTCTCGTCGTTCTGAGCAACTTTCATGTACAAAGTTTTTCGATCAGAGTTACGGATTATTTTATATTAATTTAAAAGCTTTAATCAATTTTGGAATTAACACATTTTAATTAATTAGAAAAGGTAATTATTGGGTCAGCGTGACATCAGCGTGATGTCAGAAGGCCTACAGGTTGACTAGGTCAACCCTGGCACGTGGGGACCGTTTGTCTTAGTCTCAGGTTAATTAAACATGATTAAATAATTAAGTAAATGATTAGGTTAATCTAATACAAGATTAATTAAGTTAATTAATTAATTAATTAATTAATATTTTTATCTATTATTATTTTTTAACTCTCTTTTTTAACACCTATTTTGTTTTAAAAGAAAAGGGGTTGTGGGGCCCCGCTGGCATTGGCCCAGGCCAACAAAGGAGGGCTGGGCACGCACGGGCGCGCTAGGCGCTGGCGGCCACATCCAGTGGCGCGGGCGGGGAGCAGGGCGCCGCCGACGGTGAACTGTGGCGAGGCCAGGGCGAGCTGGGTCAGGCGGTCGGAGGCGCGGCTGCGGCAACCGCAGTAGCACGGCGGCAGGTAGAGGCGCACGAGGCAGCGGGCGAGGCCGGACGCGACGGAAGTGACTAAGCGAGCACGCGGCGAAGGCGAGGCGCGCTCGGACACAGAGCATGGCGCGGGGCATGCACGAGCGTGGACGGGGGGAAGGGGAGGACGACCAGGGTCCTCACCGGCGTTGGTGAGCAGGAGGGCGTCGAGGTGCGGGGACGTACGATGGGGAGGAGGTCGAGGACGAGGAGGCAGCGTCGACGGCGAGGGCGACGAGGTCGGGGCAGCGCCGGCGACGGTGAGCTTCAGGACGGAGCTCCAGGCGGTGGCTTGTTGCTCCTCGGGCAGCGAGAAGACACAGGAGGATGAACTTGGCGCCGGAGACGACGTGGAAGCAGTCGGATCCGTCCGGGAACGGGAAGGGGCGGTGGAGGCTCGCCGGACTTGCTCGTTGGTGCGGCGGAGGTCTAGGCCGAAGGACGAGGAGGCGCGAATCCAGCCAAGTCATGGGCGAGGACGTCGACGCAAGGATGGGGGGGAGGAGTTGCGGGGCGAAGGCGACGGTTCCTCGGGGGCGGGCGCGCCGGCAGGGGTGGGGGGTCCGGCGCAGGGAGCGTGGCGGTGCAGGGGTAACGAGAGGGAGTGGGGAGGGAATCGTGCGGGAGTGGGGATCGGGAGAGGTTAGGGTTCGGGGAGTGGGGTGGCCTAATAGGCCAGGGGGCAGAAGAGGGTGGGCCGGTTGGGCCTGTGGGCCGGCCAGCTGGGCCGTTTGGCCCAGTTGGCCAGGGGGGTTCCTTCTTTTACTTTATTTTTTTGTTTCCTTTGTTTTGTTTTTCTTTTTCTTTTCCTTTTGTATTAGTTTTATAAACTATAAAAGTAGTCACTAATTTTAGTGTTAATAAGTATGCTACTCCCCAACTAAATAAATAGTTATTATTTTATAAAACACAAAAGACATTTGTTTCATTGTTTTACCTACTGTTTTAATTATTTTAGGCCACTTAAATACTTTTCAAAAAGTTTGATTTCACCACTATAATGGCCTTTGGATTATTTACACCTTTTGAACATTTTAGTTTGAAAATTGAAAACCTTTATAGTTTGACTTTATTTTAAATCTAAATTCGAATGAGTTTTGGATCAACGTGAGACTATCAACAGTAATCGTGGTGACGTGGCAACAATAGTAGAGGGTTACTGTAGCTTAATTATCCGGGCGTCACAATTATCCTCTACTACAAGAAATCTCGTCCCGAGATTTAAGAGGTGGAATAAGGGGGAAAGGTCTGGTTACGAAATCCTAACGAATCTTCTCGGCCTTGGTTGCTCTTCTTGAGGTGGTCGATCCATAGCGCTGATGTCTTCATTCCTCTGCTTCAGGTCATCATGATGAAGTTGTCGTCCTTCCTTCAGGATCTTCACCGTACTTATGAAAGGGTAAGAAGGGAAAACTCTATATGGATGGACTCTAACAAGATGGAGCATCAGACGGTTAACTCAGGGAAGAAGCATAAGTGTCTCTCGATTTGAAACTTAAGAAGATATCGAGAACAAAGTAAGAAGGTACCCTGAGAAGTTTCAAACGGATAGGCAATCGTTCGATGTCTGAAACAACATGCGAAAGGGGTCCAAAGCTACGAGATTGAATATTGCGTCTGTTACCAGAATAGATCACTAGGACGGTGGCCCGTGAATTACATACGAGGCCACGCGCGAGGAATAACTTTGGGAATAGGGGGTGTACAGGAGAGTCAGGTTTCGATCCTGTGGAACTGTGGGTTATGGGCCCACCATGTGGTTAAAAGTAGGAAGGGTGCTGACATCTCGCACGGTTAGGGTGGCCAGGCATGTCAAAGGATAGCCTGTCAGTTATGTCGGCAACAACATCGGTACCAAGGGCGAGGAACGAAGAGAACCATTTTCCTGCTCGTTGAAACGAGGCGGACCAATAGGCGAAGTTCTCGTCCATCGGTGGCTACCGGAATGTCATCAACAATAGTAACAGGGTCTTGCTATCAGAATTGTACAACGAGGTGTTTACACAAGCAGGAGGATGTTACTGCTTAGATCATATAGATCACAAGAAAGGTTAAACCAAACAATGGAAAGGAAAATATGATTACCACATTGACAGAACAATGGAAAGGAAAATGTGTTAAAACACATATTCCCGGGGTATATCCTTCCCACGGACAAGTAGGACCTGATATCCATGACATGATTTAAAGTAGAAATCTCTTTAGGTAAGGGGAGAGAAATTTCATGACATTACCCATATAGCGGTGTTTGGATAAGTTTGATAAAGAAAATTTATCCTTGTGCTTCTGATGTTATTATTGATGATCGGAGTACCACAGACATGCTTCGAGATAGCATTGACATGGTCTTCGAGCAAGGTCGGACTTTGGATGCTCAATGGATTCATCAGGAACAACTTATAGGATACGTCTTACAATTTCCTCACGGAAGAATGACTAACCTTGCCAAAAAGGAAACTATAACAATAGGTCCTCCGGTCAGGTGTGATAGGCATGACATCACCTTACCGGGTCATGTAAAGACCAATGTTATAACTCTTGGAAATTTCCCAACCATCATACCTGACCGAGATTCAGATCCGATAGGTGTCATGATACCTCAGACTCAGGATGTCCGAGAAGAAAAGGTGCAACACAAATAGACGAAATGACATTGCAAGATTCTCGGGAAATGAACTATGGGAGCGGGTTCCTGAAACAATAGTTCATCATTTAACCAAGGAGGGGATGAGAAAGTGGCTGATGGGCTCAGTGAAAATTCATCGAGAACTCCAAACGGATGGCTTTCCACAATAATGTGAACAAAAGATAACGTTTGTCAGATGAAATGATATAAGGGGATATGCTCGAGGGAAACATACCCAATTTAAACAATGGTTGATAGGTGCACCTGAAATATGGGCTGGGTTGCATGACAAATGTCAAAATGGTGATTCAATAATTAATAGTCTAAGATTGAACGACTGGCCATTATCTTCAAAGCAATAGGGTTGCTAGAAGGGCAGAATTCAAACAACACCGTTCACCTGTTGGTATCCCGGTTAGAACCAACATGGGGAACAAGAAAGATTGGTGATGGTGAAAAGTATTACTATATCAAGCATTAATAGTTGAGGTAATTCCCTCAACATTCTAGACATAACAGATGGTAATACTCCAAGATAGAATCATAATATAAGTTGGCTAGAAAGGAAACTACACAAAACATGACCAAGTTTTGTGTCGGAGGGAATGCGAGAAGGTTCTTGTTGATAACACAAAACATCGAGGGGCAAGGATGGTATTTCTCATCACGAATTCGATTGATATCCTAGAAGAGCTCAGAATGTTGATGATGATCATGACACAATTGTCGAGAGATTTCATGAAGATGTAATCCATCGGCGATGACATCAAGTCAAAGGAATGATGAAGCGAAAGGTTATTGCAACCACGAGTACGACACAAACTCAAAATCAAGCTTGCTGTTCAAGGCGAACTGATATGACGAGGAAGATCGACATAAGATTAGCTCACCGTCGAAATTTTTGCTCCGGTAAGAAAGACCAGGTAGCACAGTTAAAATCGACACGACAAGGATATAGCTAAGCAGGCTAGGAGTGACGTGATTGAGTTCAAACTTGTAAGTAATGGAGGTTACCAAGAGTTGCTTAATCGCGATGCGGACTCGAGTCAGTTATCCGTGTCTTCGAGTGTTTAATAACTCAGAGCCCGTGAAAAATTGGAATCAATGAGAATGTAGCACTTGATGAAGAACTCATAAGAAGTTATGCAGTTCCGTGATATTCTTGAGATACTAGGGGGTAATACTGAATGACAGATCAAGTAGAGGTTGGACTAGGTTAATGCTCTGCAGAAGACAAGTACTCTAACTTGTCCGAGAAATGGAATCAAGAAGAAAATATGGTCGGAACCACGGTCGCAAAAGACCAAGCATAGATAAGAGAAGAAGTTATAACAAGGGGATTATTATTACTACAAGAAGCTTCCATGATAAGTTCCACCTCAGGTCCATGGGCATGAACAAAAAGTTCAAGGTCGACTCCCACTTCTCCAAAGCATAACCTTACATTCACTTCTCGTTTCGATAATGGTATTAGTGTTAAAAGTTTTACCTGGTAAAATACCAAATGAGTATGAGCCGTGAAATCTTTCGGGCTCACATAGATTAGGAAAAGGCATAGGTTCAACCCATCAGGGTCTCTTAGGAACATATACCACAAACTTCAATAGTAAATACCACCAGCTCGAAAGCAGAGCATGGTTGGCCAAGTAGATGACACAATTTACCAAGGGCATTATGTATCAGGTAAAGAACTCACAAGAATTTTGGTTGTGAAGGACATTCTCGGATAATAACCCGGCAAGGGGTATGGCGGTCCACAACGTGGCTGATGTGGGTATCGGTACTCTATCTAAGGAAGAAGGAATGCCAAGGCATTGGATTATGGAAACAATTGACTAATTCAAAGCTTAAAGCTAAGAAATTTTATGATTTTCAAATCAAGGGATAAAAAGCAATCGTTCTGATCGAAAATGAATAGGTTCAATAGACTTGGAAACACAAACGATCAAGGCATTGATTGGTCAAGATCCAGCTCATATCCAAATGACGTCTGAGCCGGAAGGATGAATCCTAGGATTCGACTGAGGAATGCGAGCATCCTCAACATATTGAATCAATGGACTTAAAATGATAAAGGCAAGGGAGGCCAATAAGATTACGAAACTTATGGGATTAACCATAATGCAAGCAAGCGGGAATTTCAAGAGCAATGGGCTGCTCGGGATTTTTGGAAGATCGAATGATATTTTGAAGTCTTTGGCGTAACACATGATCAACGGGGAATGAGCGGATACTCGATAAGTGCGAGAATTATCTGAGGGGTATTCAGGTGACGAAGAACAGCAAGGCGGTAAGCTCAAAGGATTCTCGGAGTACCTTGTAATAACAAGATCGACTGGGAACAAAATAAGAATGACAGGTGTAAGTATTTATCCATAGGGATATTTCGGTGGAAGGGAATTGCAAAAACAGCAACCACAAGGTCTCGGTAGAATATCAGAGAGTATAGTCAGAATCTTCTGTTGAAGCAGTCGATCATCCGTAATGAAAGGGCTCTCCGGCAGGAAGTGGTAACGAGAACCTAGAGTTAGATTTTAGTAAAATCATTTAACCCGAATAGAAGAGAGATCAGAGTCCTAGAGTATAGGTCGAGGAATAAAAGATCCTAATACCACCCAATGGTGACGTGGGCCCATGGGCCGCACAGCCATGTTAGTAAAACAGTTTTCAGCGACTAGACTCAACTTCGGCCAAGGAGTTGGAAAGGGGGATTCCTACAGGCAGTCGACTCTGATACCAACTTGTGACGCCCCCGATTCAATCATACACTAATCATGCACGCAAATGTGTACGATCAATATCAGGGACTCACAGGAAGATATCACAACACAAATCTACAAATAAAAAATAAGTCATACAAGCATCATAATACAAGCCAGGGGCCTCGAGGGCTCGAATACAAGTGCTCGATCATAGACGAGTCAGCGGAAGAAACAATATCTGAGCATAGACATGAGTTAAACAAGTTTGCCTTAAGAAGGCTAGCACAAACTGGGATACAGATCAAAAGAGGCGCAGGCCTCCTGCCTGGGATCCTCCTAAACTACTCCTGGTCGTCGTCAGCGGGCAACACGTAGAAGTAGGCACCTCCGGTGTAGTAGGAGTCGTCGTCGACGGTGGCGTTTGGCCCCTGGACTCCATCGACTGGTCGCAACAATCGGGTAGAGAAAAGGGAAAAAGGAGGAACAAGGCAACCGTGAGTACTCATCCAAAGTACTCGCAAGCAAGGAGCTACACTACATATGCATGGGTATATGTGTAAAGGGGCATATCGGTGGACTGAACTGCAGAATGCCAGAATAAGAGGGGGATAGCTATTCCTGTCGAAGACTACGCTTCCGGCAGCCTCCGTCTTGCAGCATATAGAAGAGAGTAGACTGAAGTCCTCCAAGTAGCATCGCATAGCATAATCCTACCCGGCGATCCCCTCCTCGATGCCCTGTTAGAGAGAAATCACCGGGTTGTATCTGGCACTTGGAAGGGTGTGTTTTATTAAGTATCCGATTCTAGTTGTCATAAGGTCAAGGTACAACTCCAAGTCGTACTGTTACCGAAGATCATGGCTATTCGAATAGATTAACTTCCCTGCAGGGGTGCACCACAAAACCCAACACGCTTGATCCCATTTGGCCGGACACACTTTTCAGGGTCATGCCCGGCCGCGGAAGATCAACACGTCGCAGCCCCACCTAGGCACAACAGAGAGGTCAGCACGCCGGTCTAAACCTAAGCGCACAGGGGTCTGGGCCCATCGCCCTTAGCACACCTGCACGTTGCGTACGCGGCCGGAAGCAGACCTAGCCCCCTTAATACAAGCGTGAGCTTACGGTCCAATGCAGCGCGCGCCGCTCAGTCGCTGACGTCACGAAGTGCTTCGGCTGATACCACGACGTCGAGTGCCCATAAATGTCCCCGCGTAGTTGGTTAGTGCATATAGGCCAGTAGCCAGACTCAGATCAAATACCAAGATCACGTTAAGCGTGTTAAGTATCCGCGAACGCCGAACAGGGCCAGGCCCACCTCTCTCCTAGGTGGTCTCAACCTGCCCTGTCGCTCCGCCTCAAAGATCTACTCGCGGATACTCCTACGAGTCGACCCGTCTTTGGTCACCACATGTATCATGTATAAAGTATAGTATATACCCGTGATCACCTCCCGAGTGATCACGTCCCGATAGTATAGCACAGCAGACGGACAAGAATGTAGGGCCACTCATGGAAAACTAGCATCCTATACTAGGCATGTAGGATTGCAGGTAAAGGTAACAACAGTAGTAACAAGGACAGGCCATGCATCAGGATAGGAATAACGGAAAGCAGTAACATGCTACACTACTCTAATGCAAGCAGTATAGAGCAGAGTAGGCGATATCTGGTGATCAAGGGGGGGCTTGCCTGGTTGCTCTGGCAAGAGAGAGGGGTCATCAACACCATAGTCGTACTGGGTAGCAGCGGCGTCGGTCTCGGTGTCTAGCGAGAGAAGAGGGGGGAAGAAACAGTGAATACAATGCAAACAGATGCATAACGATGCATGACAAAGCAAAGCATGATGCTAGGTGTGCCCTAACCCGGTATGAGGTGATACCGGTGAAGGGGGGAAACATCCGGGAAAGTATCCCCGGTGTTTCGTGTTTTCGGACAAATGAATCGGAGGGGAAAAGTTGCGTGTTCGCTATGCTAGGGATGCGTGGCGGACGAACGGGCTGCGTATCCGGGTTCGTCTCGTCATTCTGAGCAACTTTCATGTACAAAGTTTTTCCATCAGAGTTACGGATTATTTTATATTAATTTTAAAAGCTTTAATCAATTTTGGAATTAACACATTTTAATTAATTAGAAAAGGTAATTATTGGGTCAGCGTGACATCACCATGATGCCAGCAGGCCTACAGGTTAACTAGGTCAACCCTGGCACGTGGGGCCCGTTTGTCATAGTCTCAGGTTAATTAAACATGATTAAATAATTAACTAAATGATTAGGTTAATCTAATACAAGATTAATTAAGTTAATTAATTAATTAATTAATTAATATTTTTATCTATTATTTTTTTAACTCTCTTTTTTAACACCTATTTTGTTTTAAAAGAAAAGGGGCTATGGGGCCCCGCTGGCATTGACCCAGGCCAACAAAGGAGGGCTGGGCACGCACGGGCGCGCTAGGCGCTGGCGGCCACATCCAGTGGCGTGGGCGGGGAGCAGGGCACCGCCGACGGTGAACTGTGGCGAGGCCAGGGCGAGCTGGGTCAGGCGGTCGGAGGCGCGGCTGCGGCAACCGCAGTAGCACGGCGGCAGGTAGAGGCGCACGAGGCAGCGGGCGAGGCCGGACGCGACGGAAGCGACTAAGCGAGCACGCGGCGAAGGCGAGGCGCGCTCGGACACAGAGCATGGCGCGGGGCATGCACGAGCGTGGACGGGGGGAAGGGGAGGACGACCAGGGTCCTCACCGGCGTTGGTGAGCAGGAGGGCGTCGAGGTGCGGGGACGTACGATGGGGAGGAGGTCGAGGACGGGGAGGCAGCGTCGACGGCGAGGGCGACGAGGTCGGGGCAGCGCCGGCGATGGTGAGCTTCAGGACGGAGCTCCAGGTGGTGGCTTGTTGCTCCTCGGGCAGCGAGAAGACACAGGAGGATGAACTTGGCGCCGGAGATGACGTGGAAGCAGTCGGATCCGTCCGGGAACGGGGGCGGTGTAGGCTCGCCGGACTTGCTCGTTGGTGCGGCGGAGGTCTGGGCCGAAGGATGAGGAGGCGCGAATCCAGCCAAGTCCTGGGCGAGGACGTCGACGCAAGGATGGGGGGGAGGAGTTGCGGGGCGGAGGCGACGGTTCCTCGGGGGCGGGCGCGCCGGCAGGGGTGGGGGGTCCGGCGCAGGGAGCGTGGCGGTGCAGGGGTAACGAGAGGGAGTGGGGAGGGAATCGTGCGGGAGTGGGGATCGGGAGAGGTTAGGGTTCGGGGAGTGGGGTGGCCTAATAGGCCAGGGGGCAGAAGGGGGTTGGCCGGTTGGGCCTGTGGGCTGGCCAGCTGGGCCGTTTGGCCCAGTTGGCCAGGGGGGTTCCTTCTTTTATTTTATTTTTTTGTTTCCTTTGTTTTGTTTTTCTTTTACTTTTCATTTTGTATTAGTTTTATAAACTATAAAAGTAGTCACTAATTTTAGTGTTAATAAGTATGCTACTCCCCAACTAAATAAATAGTTATTATTTTATAAAACACAAAAGACATTTGTTTCATTGTTTTACCTACTGTTTTAATTATTTTAGGCCACTTAAATACTTTTCAAAAAGTTTGATTTCACCACTATAATGGCCTTTGGATTATTTACACCTTTTGAACATTTTAGTTTGAAAATTGAAAACCTTTATAGTTTGACTTTATTTTAAATCTAAATTCGAATGATTTTTGGATCAACGTGAGACTATCAACAGTAATCGTGGTGACGTGGCAACAATAGTAGAGGGTTACTGTAGCTTAATTATCCGGGCGTCACAATTATCCTCTACTACAAGAAATCTCGTCCCGAGATTTAAGAGGTGGAATAAGGGGGAAAGGTCTGGTTACGAAATCCTAACGAATCTTCTCGGCCTTGGTTGCTCTTCTCGAGGTGGTCGATCCATAGCGCTGATGTCTTCATTCCTCTGCTTCAGGTCATCATGATGAAGTTGTCGTCCTTCCTTCAGGATCTTCACCGTACTTATGAAAGGGTAAGAAGGGAAAACTCTATATGGATGGACTCTAACAAGATGGAGCATCAGACGGTTAACTCAGGGAAGAAGCATAAGTGTCTCTCGATTTGAAACTTAAGAAGATATCGAGAACAAAGTAAGAAGGTACCCTGAGAAGTTTCAAATGGATAGGCAATCGTTCGATGTCTGAAACAACATGCGAAAGGGGTCCAAAGCTACGAGATTGAATATTGCGTCTGTTACCAGAATAGATCACTAGGACGGTGGCCCGTGAATTACATACGAGGCCACGCGCGAGGAATAACTTTGGGAATAGGGGGTGTACAGGAGAGTCAGGTTTCGATCCTGTGGAACTGTGGGTTATGGGCCCACCATGTGGGTTAAAAGTAGGAAGGGTGCTGACATCTCGCACGGTTAGGGTGGCCAGGCATGTCAAAGGATAGCCTGTCAGTTATGTCGGCAACAACATCGGTACCAAGGGCGAGGAACGAAGAGAACCATTTTCCTGCTCGTTGAAACGAGGCGGACCAATAGGCGAAGTTCTCGTCCATCAGTGGCTACCGGAATGTCATCAACAATAGTAACAGGGTCTTGCTATCAGAATTGTACAACGAGGTGTTTACACAAGCAGGAGGATGTTACTGCTTAGATCATATAGATCACAAGAAAGGTTAAACCAAACAATGGAAAGGAAAATATGATTACCACATTGACAGAACAGTGGAAAGGAAAATGTGTTAAAACACATATTCCCGGGGTATATCCTTCCCACGGACAAGTAGGGCCTGATATCCATGACATGATTTAAAGTAGAAATCTCTTTAGGTAAGGGGAGAGAAATTTCATGACATTACCCATATAGCGGTGTTTGGATAAGTTTGATAAAGAAAATTTATCCTTGTGCTTCTGATGTTATTATTGATGATCGGAGTACCACAGACATGCTTCGAGATAGCATTGACATGGTCTTCGAGCAAGGTCGGACTTTGGATGCTCAATGGATTCATCAGGAACAACTTATAGGATACGTCTTACAATTTCCTCATGGAAGAATGACTAACCTTGCCAAAAAGGAAACTATAACAATAGGTCCTCCGGTCAGGTGTGCTAGGCATGACATCACCTTACCGGGTCATGTAAAGACCAATGTTATAACTCTTGGAAATTTCCCAACCATCATACCTGACCGAGATTCAGATCCGATAGGTGTCATGATACCTCAGACTCAGGATGTCCGAGAAGAAAAGGTGCAACACAAATAGACGAAATGACATTGCAAGATTCTCGGGAAATGAACTATGGGAGCGGGTTCCTGAAACAATAGTTCATCATTTAACCAAGGAGGGGATGAGAAAGTGGCTGATGGGCTCAGTGAAAATTCATCGAGAATTCCAAACGGATGGCTTTCCACAATAATGTGAACAAAAGATAACGTTTGTCAGATGAAATGATATAAGGGGATATGCTCGAGGGAAACATACCCAATTTAAACAATGGTTGATAGGTGCACCTGAAATATGGGCTAGGTTGCACGACAAATGTCAAAATGGTGATTCAATAATTAATAGTCTAAGATTGAACGACTGGCCATTATCTTCAAAGCAATAGGGTTGCTAGAAGGGCAGAATTCAAACAACACCGTTCACCTGTTGGTATCCCGGTTAGAACCAACATGGGGAACAAGAAAGATTGGTGATGGTGAAAAGTATTACTATATCAAGCATTAATAGTTGAGGTAATTCCCTCAACATTCTAGACATAACAGATGGTAATACTCCAAGATAGAATCATAATATAAGTTGGCTAGAAAGGAAACTACACAAAACATGACCAAGTTTTGTGTCGGAGGGAATGCGAGAAGGTTCTTGTTGATAACACAAAACATCGAGGGGCAAGGATGGTATTTCTCATCACGAATTCGATTGATATCCTAGAAGAGCTCAGAATGTTGATGATGATCATGACACAATTGTCGAGGGATTTCATGAAGATGTAATCCATCGGCGATGACATCAAGTCAAAGGAATGATGAAGCGAAAGGTTATTGCAACCACGAGTACGACACAAACTCAAAATCAAGCTTGCTATTCAAGGCGAACTGATGTGACGAGGAAGATCGACATAAGATTAGCTCACCGTCGAAATTTTTGCTCCGGGAAGAAAGACCAGGTAGCACAGTTAAAATCGACACGACAAGGATATAGCTAAGCAGGCTAGGAGTGACGTGATTGAGTTCAAACTTGTAAGTAATGGAGGTTACCAAGAGTTGCTTAATCGCGATGCGGACTCGAGTCAGTTATCCGTGTCTTCGAGTGTTTAATAACTCAGAGCCCGTGAAAAATTGGAATCAATGAGAATGTAGCACTTGATGAAGAACTCATAAGAAGTTATGCAGTTCCGTGATATTCTTGAGATACCAGGGGGTAATACTCAACGACAGATCAAGTAGAGGTTGGACTAGGTTAATGCTCTGCAGAAGACAAGTACTCTAACTTGTCCGAGAAATGGAATCAAGAAGAAAATATGGTCGGAACCACGGTCGCAAAAGACCAAGCATAGATAAGAGAAGAAGTTATAACAAGGGGATTATTATTACTACAAGAAGCTTCCATGATAAGTTCCACCTCGGGTCCATGGGCATGAACAAAAAGTTCAAGGTCGACTCCCACTTCTCCAAAGCATAACCTTACATTCACTTCTCGTTTCGATAATGGTATTAGTGTTAAAAGTTTTACCTGGTAAAATACCAGATGAGTATGAGCCGTGAAATCTTTCGGGCTCACATAGATTAGGAAAAGGCATAGGTTCAACCCATCAGGGTCTCTTAGGAACATATACCACAAACTTCAATAGTAAATACCACCAGCTCGAAAGCAGAGCATGGTTGGCCAAGCAGATGATACAATTTACCAAGGGCATTATGTATCAGGTAAAGAACTCACAAGAATTTTGGTTGTGAAGGACATTGACGGATAATAACCCGGCAATGGGTATGGCGGTCCACAACGTGGCTGATGTGGGTATCGGTACTCAATCTAAGGAAGAAGGAATGCCAAGGCATCGGATTATGGAAACAACTGACTAATTCAAAGCTTAAAGCTAAGAAATTTTATGATTTTCAAATCAAGGGATAAAAAGCAATCGTTCTGATCGAAAATGAATAAGTTCAATAGACTTGGAAACACAAACGATCAAGGCATTGATTGGTCAAGATCCAGCTCATATCCAAATGACGTCTGAGCCGGAAGGATGAATCCTAGGATTCGACTGAGGAATGCGAGCATCCTCAACATATTGAATCAAGGGACTTAAAATGATAAAGGCAAGGGAGGCCAATAAGATTACGAAACTTATGGGATTAACCATAATGCAAGCAAGCGGGAATTTCAAGAGCAATAGGCTGCTCGGGATTTTTGGAAGATCGAATGATATTTCGAAGTCTTTGGCGTAACACATGATCAACGGGGAATGAGCGGATACTCGATAAGTACGAGAATTATCCGTAGGGGTATTCAGGTGACGAAGAACAGCAAGGCAGTAAGCTCAAAGGATTCTCGGAGTACCTTGTAATAACAAGATCGACTGGGAACAAAATAAGAATGACAGGTGTAAGTATTTATCCATAGGGATATTTCGGTGGAAGGGAATTGCAAAAACAGCAACCACAAGGTCTCGATAGAATATCAGAGAGTATAGTCAAAATCTTCTGTTGAAGCAGTCGATCATCCGTAATGAAAGGGCTCTCCGGCAGGAAGTGGTAACGAGAACCTAGAGTTAGATTTTAGTAAAATCATTTAACCCGAATAGAAGAGAGATCAGAGTCCTAGAGTATAGGTCGAGGAATAAAAGATCCTAATACCACCCAATGGTGACGTGGGCCCATGGGCCGCATAGCCATGTTAGTAAAACAGTTTTCAGCGACTAGACTCAACTTCGGCCAAGGAGTTGGAAAGGGGGATTCCTACAGGCAGTCGACTCTGATACCAACTT
Organism: Aegilops umbellulata; assembly: GCA_032464435.1. Lineage (NCBI taxonomy): Eukaryota > Viridiplantae > Streptophyta > Magnoliopsida > Poales > Poaceae > Aegilops > Aegilops umbellulata. The sequence continues at coordinate 324,554,017 of CP136056.1, read as the reverse complement.
GTGACGCCCCCGATTCAATCATACACTAATCATGCACGCAAATGTGTACGATCAATATCAGGGACTCACAGGAAGATATCACAACACAAATCTACAAATAAAAAATAAGTCATACAAGCATCATAATACAAGCCAGGGGCCTCGAGGGCTCGAATACAAGTGCTCGATCATAGACGAGTCAGCGGAAGAAACAATATCTGAGCATAGACATAAGTTAAACAAGTTTGCCTTAAGAAGGCTAGCACAAACTGGGATACAGATCGAAAGAGGCGCAGGCCTCCTGCCTGGGATCCTCCTAAAGTACTCCTGGTCGTCGTCAGCGGGCAACACGTAGAAGTAGGCACCTCCGGTGTAGTAGGAGTCGTCGTCGACGGTGGCATTTGGCTCCTGGACTCCATCGACTGGTCGCAACAATCGGGTAGAGAAAAGGGGAAAAGGAGGAACAAGGCAACCGTGAGTACTCATCCAAAGTAATCGCAAGCAAGGAGCTACACTACATATGCATGGGTATATGTGTAAAGGGGCATATCAGTGGACTGAACTGCAGAATGCCAGAATAAGAGGGGGATAGCTATTCCTGTCGAAGACTACGCTTCTGGCAGCCTCCGTCTTGCAGCATATAGAAGAGAGTAGACTGAAGTCCTCCAAGTAGCATCGCATAGCATAATCCTACCCGGCGATCCCCTCCTCGATGCCCTGTTAGAGAGCGATCACCGGGTTGTATCTGGCACTTGGAAGGGTGTCTTTTATTAAGTATCCGATTCTAGTTGTCATAAGGTCAAGGTACAACTCCAAGTCGTCCTGTTACCGAAGATCATGGCTATTCGAATAGATTAACTTCCCTGCAGGGGTGCACCACAAAACCCAACACGCTTGATCCCATTTGGCCGGACACACTTTTCAGGGTCATGCCCGGCCGCGGAAGATCAACACGTCGCAGCCCCACCTAGGCACAACAGAGAGGTCAGCACGCCGGTCTAAACCTAAGCACACAGGGGTCTGGGCCCATCGCCCTTAGCACACCTGCATGTTGCGTACGCGGCCGGAAGCAGACCTAGCCCCCTTAATACAAGCGTGAGCTTACGGTCCAATGCGGCGCGCGGCGCTCAGTCGCTGACGTCACGAAGTGCTTCGGCTGATACCACGACGCCGAGTGCCCATAATTGTCCCCGCGTAGTTGGTTAGTGCATATAGGCCAGTAGCCAGACTCAGATCAAATACCAAGATCACGTTAAGCATGTTAAGTATCCGCGAACGCCGAACAGGGCCAGGCCCACCTCTCTCCTAGGTGGTCTCAACCTGCCCTGTCGCTCCGCCTCAAAGATCTACTTGCGGGTACTCCTACGAGTCGACCCGTCTTTGGTCACCACATGTATCATGTATAAAGTATAGTATATACCCGTGATCACCTCCCGAGTGATCACGTCCCGATAGTATAGCACAGCAGACGGACAAGAATGTAGGGCCACTGATGGAAAACTAGCATCCTATACTAGGCATGTAGGATTGCAGGTAAAGGTAACAACAGTAGTAACAAGGACAGGCCATGCATCAGGATAGGAATAACGGAAAGCAGTAACATGCTACACTACTCTAATGCAAGCAGTATAGAGCAGAGTAGGCGATATCTGGTGATCAAGGGGGGGGGCTTGCCTGGTTGCTCTGGCAAGAGAGAGGGGTCATCAACACCATAGTCGTACTGGGTAGCAGCGGCGTCGGTCTCGGTGTCTAGCGAGAGAAGAGGGGGGAAGAAACAGTGAATACAATGCAAACAGATGCATAACGATGCATGACAAAGCAAAGCATGATGCTAGGTGTGCCCTAACGCGGTATGAGGTGATACCGGTGAAGGGAGGAAACATCCGGGAAAGTATCCCCGGTGTTTCGCGTTTTCGGACAAATGAATCGGAGGGGAAAAGTTGCGTGTTCGCTATGCTAGGGATGCGTGGCGGACGAACGGGCTGCGTATCCGGGTTCGTCTCGTCATTCTGAGCAACTTTCATGTACAAAGTTTTTCCATCAGAGTTACGGATTATTTTATATTAATTTTAAAAGCTTTAATCAATTTTGGAATTAACACATTTTAATTAATTAGAAAAGGTAATTATTGGGTCAGCGTGACATCACCATGATGTCAGCAGGCCTACAGGTTAACTAGGTCAACCCTGGCACGTGGGGCCCGTTCGTCATAGCCTCAGGTTAATTAAACATGATTAAATAATTAACTAAATGATTAGGTTAATCTAATACAAGATTAATTAAGTTAATTAATTAATTAATTAATTAATATATTTATCTATTATTATTTTTTTAACTCTCTTTTTTAACACCTATTTTGTTTTAAAAGAAAGGGGGCTGTGGGGCCCCGCTGGCATTGGCCCAGGGCAACAAAGGAGGGTTGGGCACGCACGAGCGCGCTAGGCGCTGGCGACCACATCCAGTGGCGCGGGCGGGGAGCAGGGCGCTGCCGACGGTGAACTGTGGCGAGGCCAGGGGCGAGCTGGGTCAGGCGGTCGGAGGCGCGACTGCGGCAACCGCAGTAGCACGGCGGCAGGTAGAGGCGCACGAGGCAGCGGGCGAGGCCAGACGCGACGGAAGCGACTAAGCGAGCACGCGGCGAAGGCGAGGCGCGCTCGGACACGGAGCAGGGCGCGGGGCATGCACGAGCGTGGACGGGGGGAAGGGGAGGACGACCGGGGTCCTCACCGGCGTTGGTGAGCAGGAGGGCGTCGAGGTGCGGGGACGTCCAATGGGGAGGAGGTCGAGGACGGGAAGGCAGCGTCGACTGCGAAGGCGACGAGGTCGGGACAGCGCCGGCGATGGTGAGCTTCAGGACGGAGCTCCAGGCGGCGGCTTGTTGCTCCTCGGGCAGCGAGAAGACACAGGAGGATGAACATGGCGCCGGGGACGACGTGGAAGCAGCCGGATCCATCCGGGAACGGGAAGGGGCGGCGGAGGCTCGCCGGACTTGCTCGTTGGTGGGGCAGAGGTCTGGGCCGAAGGACGAGGAGGCGCGAATCCAGCCAAGTCCTGGGCGAGGACGTCGACGCAAGGACGGGGGGAGGAGTTGCGGGGCGGAGGCGACGGTTCCTCGGGGGCGGGCGCGCCGGCAGGGGTGGGGGGTCCGGCGCAGGGAGCGTGGCGGCGCAGGGGTAACGAGAGGGAGTGGGGAGGGAATTGTGCGGGAGTGGGGATCGGGAGAGGTTAGGGTTCGGGGAGTGGGGTGGCCTAATAGGCCAGGGGGCAGAAGGGGGTGGGCCGGTTGGGCCTGTGGGCTGGCCAGCTGGGCCATTTGGCCCAGTTGGCCAGGGGGGTTCCTTCTTTTATTTTATTTTTTTGTTTCCTTTGTTTTGTTTTTCTTTTACTTTTCCTTTTGTATTAGTTTTATAAATTATAAAAGTAGTCACTAATTTTAGTGTTAATAAGTATGCTACTCCCCAACTAAATAAATAGTTATTATTTTATAAAACACAAAAGACATTTATTTCATTGTTTTACCTACTATTTTAATTATTTTAGGCCACTTAAATACTTTTCCAAAAGTTTGATTTCACCACTATAATGGCCTTTGGATTATTTACACCTTTTGAACATTTTAGTTTGAAAAGTGAAAACCTTTATAGTTTGACTTTATTTTAAATCTAAATTCGAACGAGTATTGGATCAACGTGAGACTATCAATAGTAATCATGGTGACGTGGCAACAATAGTAGAGGGTTACTGTAGCTTAATTATCCGGGCATCACAATAATCCACCTCGATAATATCGTAGCAGTGCTTAGGCGAAGCCCTGCGTCGGTAGAACATCATCATCGTCACCACACCGTCGTGCTAACGGAACTCTCCCTCAAAGCTTGGCTGGATCGGAGTTCGAAGGACGTCATCGAGCTGATCGTGTGCTGAACTTGGAGGTGCCGTGCGTTCGATACTTGATCGGTCGGATCGTGAAGACGTACGACTACATCAACCGCGTTGTGCTAACGCTTCTGCTTTCGGTCTACGAGGGTACGTGGACAACACTCTCCCCTCTCCTTGCTATGCATCACCATGATCATGTGTGTGTGTAGGATTTTTTTGAAATTACTACGCTCCCCCGCAATCCGGGACTCCGAACTATCTTCGGTACATCAAAACACATAAACTCATATTACCGATCGTCACCGAACGTTAAGCGTGCGGACCCTACGAGTTCGAGAACTATGTAGACATGACCGAGACACGTCTCCGGTCAATAACCAATAGTGGAACCTGGATGCTCATATTGATTCCCACATATTCTATGAAGATCTTTATCGGTCAAACCGCATAACAACATACATTGTTCCCTTTGTCATCGGTATGTTACGGCTGGGACATAGGGAATGACTTTCATTCTCTTTCTATCTTCTGCCGTGGTCGGGCTTTGAGTCTTACTCAATTTCACACCTTGTAACACAGGCAAGACCTCTTTCTTTGACTGTTCCATTTTGAACTACTTCAAAATCTTGTCAAGGTATGTACTCATTGAAAAAACTTATCAAGTGTCTTGATCTATCTCTATAGATCTTGATGCTCAATATGTAAGCAGCTTCACCTAGGTATTTCTTTGAAAAACTCCTTTCAAATACTCCTTTATGCTTTTGAGAAAATTCTACATTATTTCTGATCAACAATATGTCATTCACATATATTTATCAGAAATGTTGTAGTGCTCCCACTCACTTTCTTGTAAATACAGAATTCATCCTAAGTCTGTATAAAACTATTTGCTTTGATCAACTCATCAAAGCGTATATTCCAACTCCGAGATGCTTGCACCAGTCCATAGATGGATCGCTGGAGGTTGCACATTTTGTTAGCACCTTTAGGATCGAAAAAACCTTCTGGTTGCATCATATACAACTTTTCTTTAAGAAATCCATTAAGGAATGTAGTTTTGACATCCATTTGCCAGATTTCATAAAATGTGGCAATTTGCTAACATGATTCGGACAGACTTAAGCATCGGTGCGAGTGAGAAAATCTCATCGTAGTCAACACCTTGAACTTTGTTAAAACCTTTTTCGACAAGTCTAGCTTTGTAGATAGTAACACTACTATCACCGTCCGTCTTCCTCTTGAAGATCCATTTATTTTCTATGGCTTGCCGATCATCGGGCAAGTCAACCAAAGTCCACACTTTGTTCTCATACATGGATCCCATCTCAGATTTCATGGCCTCAGACCATTTCGCGGAATCTGGGCTCATCATCGCTTCCTCATAGTTCGTAGGTTCATCATGGTCAAGTAACATGACCTCCAGAACAGGATTACCGTACCACTCTGGTGCGGATCTCACTCTGGTTGACCTACAAGGCTCAGTAGTAACTTGATCTAAAGTTACATGATCATCATCATTAGCTTCCTCACTAATTGGTGGAGTCACATGAATAGATTTCTGTGATGAACTACTTTCCAATAAGGGAGCAGGTACAGTTACCTCATCAAGTTCTACTTTCCTCTCACTCACTTCTTTCGAGAGAAACTCCTTCTCTAGAAAGGATCCATTCTTAGCAACGAATATCTTGCCTTCGGATCTGTGATAGAAGGTGTACCCAACAGTAACTTTTGGGTATCATATGAAGACACACTTTTCCGATTTGAGTTTGAGCTTATCAAGATTAAACTTTTTCACATAAGCATCGCAACCCCAAACTTTAAGAAACGACAGATTAGGTTTCTTGCCAAACCATAGTTCATATGGTGTCGTCTCAACGGATTAGGCGGTGCCCTATTTAATGTGAATGCAGCCGTCCCTAATGCATAACCCCAGAATGATAGTGGTAAATTGGTAAGAGACATCATAGATTGCACTATATCCAGTAAAGTACGGTTATGACGTTCGGACACACCATTATGCTGTGGTGTTCCAGGTGGCACGAATTTGTGAAACTGTTCCACATTGTTTTAATTGAAGACCAAACTTGTAACTCAAATATTTGTCTCCGCGATCAGATCGTAGAAACTTTATTTTTTTTGTCACGATGATTTTCCACTTCACTCTGAAATTCTTTGAACTTTTCAAATGTTTCAGACTTATGTTTCATCAAGTAGATATACCCATATCTGCTCAAATCATCTATGAAGGTTAGAAAATAACGATACCCGCCGCGAGCCTCAACACTCATCGGATCGCATACATCAGTATGTATTATTTCCAATAAGCTAGTTGCTTGCTCCATTGTTCCGGAGAACGGAGTTTTAGTCATCTTGCCCATAAGGCATGGTTCGCAAGCATCAAGTGATTCATAATCAAGTGATTCCAAAATCCCATCAGCATGGAGTTTCTTCATGCGCTTTACACCAATATGACCTAAATGGCAGTGCCACAAATAAGTTGCACTATCATTATTAACTTTGCATCTTTTGGCTTCAATATTATGAATATGTGTATCACTACGATCGAGATCCAACAAACCATTTTCGTTGGTGTGTATGACCATAGAAGGTTTTTATTCATGTAAACAGAACAACAGTTGTTCTCTAACTTAAATGAATAACCGTATTGCAATAAACATGATCAAATCATATTCATGCTCAAAACACCAAATAACACTTATTTAGGTTCAATACTAATCCCGAAAGTATAGGGAGTCTGTGATGATGATCATATCAATCTTGGAACCACTTCCAACACACATCGTCACTTCACCCTTAACTAGTCTCTGTTTATTTTGCAACTCCCGTTTCAAGTTACTAATCTTAGCAACTGAACTAGTATCAAATACTGAGGGGTTGCTATAAACACTAGTAAAGTACACATCAATAACATGTATATCAAATATACCTTTGTTCACTTTGCCATCCTTCTTATCCGTCAAATACTTGGGGCAGTTCCGCTTCCAGTGACCAGTTCCTTTGCAGTAGAAGCACTTAGTCTCAGGCTTAGGTCCAGACTTGGGCTTCTTCACTTGAGCAGCAACTCGCTTGCCGTTCTTCTTGAAGTTTCCCTTCTTCCCTTTGCCCTTTTTCTTGAAACTAGTGGTCTTGTCAACCATCAACACTTGATGTTTTTCTTGATTTCTACCTTCGTCGATTTCAGCATCACGAAGAGCTTGGGAATCATTTCCGTCATCCCTTGCATATTATAGTTCATCATGAAGTTCTAGTAACTTGGTGATAGTGACTAGAGAACTCTGTCAATCACTATCTTTTCTGGAAGATTAACTCCCACTTGATTCAAGTGATTGTAGTAGTCATACATTCTGAGCTCATGCTCACTAGCTGAGCAATTCTCCTCCATCTTGTAGCTATAGAACTTGTTGGAGACTTCATATCTCTCAACTCGGGTATTTGCTTGAAATATTAACTTCAACTCCTGGAACATCTCATATGGTCCATGACGTTCAAAACATCTTTGAAGTCCCGATTCTAAGCCGTTAAGCATGGTGCACTAAACTATCAAGTAGTCATCATATCGAGCTTGCCAAACGTTCATAACATCTGCATCTGCTCTTGCAACAGTTCTGTCACCTAGCGGTGCATCAAGGACATAATACTTCTGTGCAGCAATGAGGTTAATCGTCAGATCACGGACCAAGTCCGCATCATTCCTACTAACATTTTCAACTTAGTTTTCTCTAGGAACATATCAAAAATATAAACGGGGAGCAACAACGTGAGCTATTGATCTACAACATAGATATGCTAATACTATCAGGACTAAGTTCATGATAAATTAAAGTTCAACTAATCATATTACTTAAGAACTCCCACTTAGATAGACATCCCTCTAATCCTCTAAGTGATTACGTGATCCATATCAACTAAACCATGTCTGATCATCACGTGAGATGGAGTAGTTTCAATGGTGAACAGCACTATGTTGATCATATCTACTATATGATTCACGTTTGACCTTTCGGTCTCAGTGTTCCGAGGCCATATCTGTTATATGCTAGGCTTGTCAAGTTTAACCTGAGTATTCCGCGTGTGCAACTGTTTTGCACCCGTTGTATTTGAACGTAGAGCCTATCACACCTGATCATCACGTGGTGTCTCAGCAAGAAGAACTTTTGCAACGGTGCATACTCAGGGAGAACACTTATACCTTGATAATTTAGTGAGAGATCATCTTATAATGCTACCGTCAATCAAAGCAAGATAAGATGCATAAAAGATAAACATCACATGCAATCAATATAAGTGATATGATATGGCCATCATCATCTTGTGCTTGTGATCTCCATCTCCGAAGCACCGTCATGATCACCATCATCACCGACGCGACACCTTGATCTCCATCATACAATCGTTGTCGTCTCGCCAACTTATGCTTCTACGACTATCACTACCGCTTAGTGATAAAGTAAAGTATTACAGGGCGTTTGCATTGCATACAATAAAGCGACAACCATATGGCTCCTGCCAGTTGCCGATAACTCGGTTACAAAACATGATCATCTCATACAATAAAATATAGCATCATGCCTTGACCATATCACATCAAAACATGCCCTGCAAAAACAAGTTAGACGTCCTCTACTTTGTTTTTGCAAGTTTTACGTGGCTGCTACAGGCTGAACAAGAACCGTTCTTACCTACGCATCAAAACCACAACGATAGTTTGTCAAGTTAGTGTTGTTTTAACCTTCTCAAGGACCGGGCGTAGCCACACTCGGTTCAACTAAAGTTGGAGAAATTGACACCCGCCAGCCACCTGTGTGCAAAGCACGTCGGTAGAACCAGTCTCGCGTAATGTCGGTCCGGGACGCTTCATCCAACAATACCGCCGAACCAAAGTATGACATGCTGGTAAGCAGTATGACCTATATCGCCCACAACTCACTTGTGTTCTACTCATGCATATAACATCTACACGTAAAACCAGGCTCGGATGCCACTGTTGGGGAACGTAGTAATTTCAAAAAAAATCCTATGCACACACAGGATCATGCTGATGCATAGCAACGAGAGGGGAGAGTGTTGTCCACGTACCCTCGTAGACCGAAAGCGGAAGCGTTAGCACAACGCGGTTGATGTAGTCGTACGTCTTCATGATCCGACCGATCAAGTACCGAACGCACGACACCTCCGAGTTCAGCACACGTTCAGCTCGATGCCGTCCCTCGAACTCCGATCCAGCCGAGCTTTGAGGGAGAGTTCCGTCAGCATGACAACGTGGTGATGATGATGATGTTCTACCGATGCAGAGCTTCGCCTAAGCACTGCTATGATATTATCGAGGTGGATTATGGTGGAGGGGTCACCGCACACGGCTAAGAGATCAAGAGATCAATTGTTGTGTCTTCAAGGGGTGCCCCCTCCCCGTATATAAAGGAGTGGAGGAGGGGGAGGGCCGGCCCTCTCTATGGCGCGCCCTAGGAGGAGTCCTACTCCCACCGGGAGTAGGATCCCCCCTTCCAAGTAGTAGGAGTAGGAGTCAAGGAAAGGGGAGAGAGAGAAGAGAAGGAAGGAGGGGGCGCAGCCCCTCCCCCTAGTCCAATTCGGACTAGGCCTTGGGGGGCGCCCAGCCTCTCCTCTCTCTTTCCCCTAAAGCCCAATAAGGCACATATACTCCCCGGCAAATTCCCGTAACTCTCCGGTACTCCGAAAAATACCCGAATCACTCAGAACCTTTTTGATGTCCGAATATAGTTGTCCAATATATCGATCTTTATGTCTTGGCTATTTCGACACTCCTCGTCATATCCCCGATCTCATCCGGGACTCCAAACTACCTTCGGTACATCAAAACACATAAACTCATAATATAACCGTCATCGAACTTTAGGCGTGCAGACCCTACGGGTTCGAGAACAATGTAGACATGACCGAGACATGTCTCCGGTCAATAACCAATAGCGGAACCTGGATGCTCATATCCCACATATTCTACGAAGATCTTTATCGGTCAAACCGCATAACAACATACGTTGTTCCCTTTGTCATTGGTATGTTACTTGCCCGAGATTCAATCGTCGGTATCTCAATACCTAGTTCAATCTCGTTACCGGCAAGTCTCTTTACTCGTTCCGTAATACATCATCCCGCAACTAACTCATTAGTTACAATGCTTGCAAGGCTTATAGTGATGTGCATTACTGAGTGGGCCCAGAGATACCTCTCCGACAATCAGAGTGACAAATCCTAATCTCGAAATACGCCAACCCAACAAGTACCTTCGGAGACACCTGTAGAGCACCTTCACCCAGTTATGTTGTGACGTTTGGTAGCACACAAAATGTTCCTCCGATAAACGGGAGTTGCATAATCTCATAGTCATAGGAACATGTATAAGTCATGAAGAAAGCAATATCAGAATACTAAATGATCAAGTGCTAAGCTAACGGAATGGGTCAAGTCAATCACATCATTCTCCTAATAATGTGATCCCGTTAATCAAATGACAACTCATGTCTATGGCTAGGAAACATAACCATCTTTGATCAATGAGCTAGTCAAGTAGAGGCATACTAGTGACACTCTGTTTATCTATGTATTCACACAAGTATTATGTTTTCGGTTAATACAATTCTAGCATGAATAATAAACATTTATCATGAAATAAGGAAATAAATAATAACTTTCTTATTGCCTCTAGGGCATATTTCCTTCACGGATATGATCACGGACATGACGAGGAGTCTTGAAATGATCGAGACATAAAGATCGATATATTGGATGACTATGTTTGGACTTCGGAAGGGTTCCGGGTAAGTTCGGACGAATACCGGAGTACCGGGGGGTTACCGGAACCCCCCGGGAGTGTAATGGGCCTCATGGGCCTTGGTGGAGAGAGGAAGGGGCGGCCAGGGCAGGCCACGCGCCCCCTCCCCCTCTAGTCTGAATTGGACAAGGAAGGGGGGGGGCCCTTTTTTCCTTCCCCCTCTCTCCTCCTTCCTTCCCTCCTACTGCTACTCTTGGAAGGGGTGGAATCCTACTCCCGGTGGGAGTAGGACTCCCCTTGGGGAGCGCCTAGGAGGCCGGCCCCCTCCTCCACTCCTTTATATACGGGGGAAGGGGGCACCCCATGGACACACAAGTTGATCGTTGATCTTTTAGCCGTGTGCGGTGCCCCCCTCCACCATAATCCACCTCGGTTATATCATAGCAGTGCTTAGGCAAAGCCCTGCGTCGGTAGCATCATCATCACCATCATCACACTGTCGTGCTGACGAAACTCTCCCTCGAAGCTCTACCTGATCGTGAGTTCGTGGGACGTCACCGAGCTAAACGTGTGCAGATCGCGGAGGTGCCGTACGTTCGGTACTAGGATCGGTCCATCGTGAAGTCGTATGACTACATCAACCGCGTTGTTATAATGCTTCCGCTTACGGTCTACGAGGGTACGTGGATGACACTCTCCCCTCTCGTTGCTATGCATCACCATGATCTTGCGTGTGCGTAGGAATTTTTTTGAAATTGCTACGTTCCCCAACATCCAACTCGTTGGTGTAGGTCTTGTAGGAAGTCTTGTTTAGGCCCGTGTACAGTTTGACAACGTCCCACTCGTAAGCTACGGTGGGATGTCGAGTCTCGTCGCCGTCTTTGCTATAGGCACCCCATGGGCGTCTTGGCATCTTCTCCGGACGCCCCACCGGCAGCCCCTCCCACATCCAAATGGAGAGTGCCCAGACAAAGCCACCCATATTGGACTTGTCTCCCGTCCTCTGGGTTGCGTCGTCAAGCTGTAAAACATCAAATGAGGATCAGATATAACAAAATGTCATGGACATACTTTCGTAGGTAGGCAATTAGATACTCTCTTACCGGACGGTATAGGTAGGCGAGAGATGCGGTCCCCCAACTGTACCCTGCATCCCAGTCGGCTAGGAAGAACAGATACGACCAGTTGGCAGAGTTCCCGGAGCTGTCTGGAAACATGACCTCCGTGAGAAGATACCACAGGTAGGCCCTCGCGTACCGCTCTACAGTCGCCTCATCTATGCCTTCGGGGCATGTCTTCCGGTGCTCCGAGAGCCAGGGCAACGATACACCGGATGTACGGTTACCCTTAGCATCGGGGCAGTCGCCGATGAGGGTGGTAACCCTCTGCTGCCAGTTGGTCCTCTCCACTCGCCCGGTGAGTGCATGACCCTCGATCAGCATGGCAGTAATCATCGACCAATCCTCGAGGGTCACTGTCATCTCCTCGCATGGCAGATGGAAAGAATGGGTCTCCGGTCGCCACCGGTCAATCAAAGTTGTCAGAGCTACGTGGACAAGCGTCGGCGGCTGACGCTTGAACTGCAACACGAAACCCAACAGTCGGGCTCTCTTGAAGTACGGCGTGTAGCGCTCGTCGTAGTCCATATTCCCATGAACCCCGTGACCCCTCATGCGTAGTGGCTGGAGCATCTGTCAAAAAGTGGACAGCAAAAGTTAGGAACTTATTTTCATCAATCCGACAACTTTGATCAATATTTCCTTCATATTACTTACCTCTCCGTTCTCTATGAAACGGGCACGATGACCCTTGTCGAATGCATAGTCAAGCATGGAGTACCGTGGGCCAATGTTGTCCGCAAGAGTTGCCCGCCTTAATAAAATTTCATAAACAAAAGCATCATAAGCATAAGCATACATAAACAAAAAATGAAATTTCTTGGTTACATGAACTAGGGTTCATCTTAAGCATATTCCTCCAACAACATCTACTAGACATGATTGATCAAATCATATCAACATGCATCATATCAAAATAAAATCCTCCAACATGCATCATATCATCATTTTTAAAACAATTTTTTTAAATAGAGTTCATCTTGAATGTATTTTCTCCAAACAACATCTTCGTATCATCATACCAACATGCATCATAAAACTACAATCAAGTCCTCCCACATGCATTACATCATAATTTTTTTAACAAAAATATTATGAACTAGGGTTCATCTTCACACTAACATAAGAACTATTGATTAGAGTTCATATTCAATACCACTAGTTACTAAAGAACTAAGAACTAGAACTAGAATCAAGCTAAAACAATCCTAGGTGAAAAAAAATCCAATCTAAGTTCAAAAATATGAGGGATTTCAAGCAAATAATGCGTCGAATCGGAAACAAGTTAGCAAAAACTAATTGGAGGGATCGGAGGCGCTTACGTTTCTCTCTTTGGAGCCATCTCGATCCGCAAAAACGATGAAGAAACGGTGAAGATCCGAGGGGGGGAGTGGAGGAGATGAGAGAGGGAGAAAGGGGCGAGTGGGGAGAAAGAAACTAGCGACGGGGGGAGGGGGAGGGGTGGGGAGATGGGCAGGGGCGCGGGGTCTCAGGCGAAATAACTGCTCGCACCCTACCGCCAGTGGTTCTGGCGGTAGGGTTAGACAACCTACCGCCAGGGGCCCTGGCGGTAGGGTGCGACGGAGGGGAACGTCGGTCGTCTCCGCATGCTGACGTAGATTAGTACCCTACCGCCAGGGCCCTGGCGGTAAGAAAAAGGGTCAAATCCCGAATTTTTTTCCAACCGAGGTCAGATCCTGAATTTGTATGCCAAAAAGTTCAAAACACGAAATTTTGCCTGCACAAGCACCCATCAATCCATCATATACGTACCCAACAAGGAACACAGCCTGCAAAGTGGATCAGTGACCAGCACGGGCGCTCGAGCAGCCACCATGCCGCACGAGGCACGTGAGTACTCGCGAGTGAGGCGTTGAGGATGAGACCAGCACAGGACCACGTCGGCGGCCGCTGTACCAGCGTACCTCACGCATAATCCCGGTGGCAACCGATCCTGAAGATGTTGATGAAGCAGATGCGTGATGTAGACAACGAATGGCGGCGGGCGATGCAAACCGATCTATAGATCGGAGAACAAAAAAGAACACCGATCAAACGACCGACGAGATAGAAAAATCCGGATCAATTGACTGGGAAAAAGACTCTCTAGGGCAGCCGATCAACGCGATCGGCGGACGAACACTAGGTACAGGCGGCGCGGCCCCTGGCGGCGGTCATGAAGGCCGACCGCCCCGGAAATAGCGCGCGGAGCGGAAGCGTCGGGCAGCGCCTATGGTTGGATCGGTTAGACTGATACCAAGTTAGAAGGAAGAGAGAGGGATTGGTGGAATAGTTCATTGTATTGCTTGAGCCTCGTGGGTATATATATAGGAGTACATGGTCAACTTGAAGTACAAAACAAGCCGAAACATATCCTAGTCTATCTCGTATTTCCTAACTAAACATAATTCCCAACACTTCCGATCGGAATTTCCTCTGGATTCCATTCATGCTATCTACTCCAGTTCATTCATGCTAAAATAGTTGCTCTTACTCAGGAACTCGTTCGTACGTGAGCTGAGCCTAACTCAAATAGTAGATTCAGACTTTTCGGTGTTGTTTGTTCAGCGCGGGGAAGATGTTCCCATCGACTATAAGATACACGTGATGTCTTCGTCATATTAATATGTTGAGTCGGCTTAGTATCTCGGAGGTTATACGCGTTAGAATAAATTTAAATTGCATAGTCGATCATCCGAGGACCAAGCAATCAAACGAAATACGGTTTTTTAACCGACTCGGCTACACCCCTGAGGCCTGACTACGGGTGCTCCTCTCCGTGACAGTCACAATACCGCACACGGCCACCCGGGTTCCAGAACATGCTGCTGGCTCCCCCATGCGTGTCTGTGCTATTACGTTGTCATAGTTACATCGTGTGTTTACCCTTATATTATATGAGAGGTCTGGGATACAAGTGTCCGATTAGAACACGACAACATACCCTGTAAACACAATATAACTCAAAGTCCAACTATAACCTACCATGTACATCATATTCGACACAAACTCCAACAATGTGTATATGGAGACCACGGGCATGAGACGATGGCTTGGACAACCACGAGCAGGACGGCGAGGACGTTCCGACGGGGCAGCAATTCCGTCGACGACTTCGAGGTACCAGTTCCGGTGGCGACTCAGTCCCGACGACGACTTTGAGGTACCAATTCCGGTGGCGACTTGGTTCCGACGACGATGATTGAAAGTATGGTAAGTAACGCGGATGTTCCACCTAATGTTTATCATAATTTTGAACAACAATGTCATTTTTGGCGATGAGGGCGACTCGATTCAGACGGCGACAACAAGATCAATTTCACTCCCTAATGAGAAAAAACATGCTAACCGTCTGCGGAACACATACGGTAATCCTTGTGCAGATTCTTATGTGTCTCCCAAATGGCTGGTATGTATATACCAGCGCTTCTCCTCCTTCGAGAACAACGCCTAGTCCGCTGACGGTGATCATGAAGGTTGCGTGCGGCTAGAAAAGAAGTGAATGTTGTGGGTGGCTAGAAGTGAAGAGAGGGTTTTTTTTATAGCTGCAAGCGGCGGACGGCTAAAAGGGGAGAAAGGATTTTTTATAGTTGCAAGCGGCGGGCGGCTAAAAGGGAAGAGAGATTTTGCCGAGACAGAGAGGACCCGATTGAAGGAATCTCTTGCCGAGAACTCCCTTCTGCTACTCAACATTGAGGGAGAGACACTTCTCCACAAAAAAGAATTAGGAGTTAAATCTTTTTGGGGGTCATTTAGAAAGGGTTTAACTCCTCAAAATAAAATCTTTTGAGGAGTTAAAGCTTTTCAAGGGTTCGTTTAGAGATACTCAAGTTCCCATGGAAAAAAGAGTTAAATTCTTTTAATGGTTAGGTTAGAGATGCTCTAAGTTTCCATTTGAAAAGCATAATCAAAGAAATTGACAGCATACACATACACACACATTTAGCTGTTTTGTCACAGTTTGCACGTCCAGAATTGATATGAGCCATTAAGTTCTTGTGATCCAATGGCTAATGTTCTAATTACAAATTACCTTATGGGTAAGACATTGTCAATGACTTATATAGGGCTAGTACTAACTTTTCACTTTCACAAAAAGGGGAAATAAATCATAGTGCCAATTAAACAGGAAGGTAAGAATTGGTCCCATATATTTTCCTTTAAAACAATTATTATTACTATTACTATCCTCTTGTGTGGTTTGAAATCACAATTCTGCACCTTATAAATTTATAAAAGGATGACGTCTACACACATTCATCCCTTCACTCTGAGCCTGGTAGTGGTACCCAACCAAGATCGCCGAGCCCGAACGGCATCGAATATCCGGTCTCGCGGTCGATGCTTGAGCTGGACGAAAGGCAACCTGAGCTGCGGCTTCTGGCAGAGCCGATAAGGCAAAACGAACTTATCCCTCTCCGGAACGTGGAAAATCGAATGAAAACGAGAGATTATCCCGAACATTTAAAACGTGGAGAATGGAATCGAGAGCGCCGCTGAAGATCGATTTTGGACGGCTGGAGGGAAGCGTCGAGGGCCCCGGGCTCACGGCCACCACAGGTGGTCGCGTCCGAGGGATGTGCCGCAGCGCACCTACAGTGCCAACGACGTTCCACGCCTCCACCCGGCTTCTCCAGAGATGGAAATTATATCCCCTCATTTTGTTTTGTTTTGTTTTGTTTTGTTTCATGTTATTTCATTTTCTTTTCTCTTTTGCGCAGTTCAGTGAGTGGAGGTCAACAACAGAGATCGCTCAGTAGGCATGAGTATATACAACGAAAACTATGTACTGTGCAAGACTTTTTTTTTTAATATACAAGTCGGTCAATTTGCAGACTAATATGCTTCTTAATTTGCAAAATTAGAAGATATTACATACTCCTAATGAACATGGCAGCAACAGTATACATAAAGTCAAATGTTATGACATCCATTACTACCTCTGTACGCTAGCCTACAAAACATCTTATATTTTGATACGGAGGGAGTAGTTCACAATGTTTCACATTGCTGGTATACATAAATTATTACCATCCAATATTGCCGTATATGAACAAATAAAGCTTCAGTTTTCAGGGTGGGGTCTTACAGGAAAGATGGCCACAACACAAATAACTGAAAACCCCTATCTAGTTCCTTGACTTCAATTCATCACTTGAACTCAAATCTCTTTGGCACAAAAGATGAATCAATTGGTTTGTCATCTATTCAGCATTTCGGATGATTGGGCAGTGTTCACGAAAGTAGCGCTCTTGTTGAATCCTTCAAGTGTCATTATTCTTATTGCTTCCAAGCTCCTATGGAATGTGAAATCAAGCTGCAGGAACAGATTACTTGCATTATTGTTCGGTTGTGCCGCACTTGAATCGATATAAAGATCATTTTTTTCCAAAGCATATACACTGGATAGGCGAATGGTGCCTAAGCATGACAGAGAAGCGGTAAATATCAAATATTTTAAATTTCTATCAAGCATTTCAAACCTCTTCTTGTTCTTTTTTGGTGAATGGCTTGAGAACAAAGTTGGCAGGATCCATCTTCCCAGGTGGTCGTCCAATGCCTGCAAAAATATCATCAAGAATATTTCAGACAATAGTAACAATGTTAGAAAAGGAGAAAAGTGACTGACAAAGTGGCATACCAATTCTTAGACGTGGAAAATCACGATTCTGTTTGAGATGGTTGATAATGCTTCTCATCCTTTAGATGGTGGACGGATGCCAAGAGAAAAATAGCTCTTGTCAGAACAAAAATACAAGAAAGAATCCCAGCTCATTGCAACTATTTTGTTAGGTTCTTCCAAGCTCTTCCCAGAACAATAACAAACGAAAGATTCACAATGATAAAAGTTATTGCGTTTACATTTTTTACTGTAAGTAGTAAGATCTATATATGAGTAAACGAGGGAGAAATAAATGTACAAATGTCAGCATGCTACTTAAGTTCGCCTGTTGCATTTTGTCTGTTGGGTACTAGGCTTAGGGAGAGGCTCTTGCCCTGGGGGTTAGACAGAAGAGTTTTTTCTTACTCCTAATTTTGCTCGTTTTATTCTACAAAGGGTCTTCTTTATATAGAGGCCTAACAATCCAATCCAAGGATTACGAGCCGAACGACTAGTCTAGACTAGTCGCTCGACTAGTCTAGACTAGTCGCTCGACTAGTCTAAGAGTCGCACTCCAGCTGTCGACTCCTTTTCTCGTGTAGACTAGAAATACAAGTCGAGCCGTGGATGGACTAGTCGACGACTAGTCTGGACTAGTCGAACTATACGAGTCGAGCGACTCAAAAAGTAGCACTAGTATAAATATCTGGCTCATCTCATCCAAGCCCGACCTAGTTTCTTTCCACTCGCTCCTCCTCGCGCCGCCGGCCCCTCGTCGCGGATCTGAAGCTCCTCCTGCTCCTTCGTCTCGCGCGGTCGCGCCCCTCCTCTCGCCGTCGGCCCCTCGTGCCCCTCTCCTCTTCAGGCAGGTGAGCCTCAGTGCCTCCCTTCTACTATTTCTTCTTGGCTTTCTGCTGGTGTTGCTCTGCCTCGCTGCTGGACTGCTGGTGCTGCTCTGCTTGCTGTTGGTGCTGCTCTGCTCGCAGCTGGAGTACTGGACTGCTGGTGCTGCTCTACTTGCTGCTGGTTGACCAACTCCACTGTGCTTATTTCAATTTCCAGGTCCTGAGGTCTGAGCTACAATGTCTACAACACCGGAGACAGCAGCAGCTGCAGCTCAAGCCGATGAGCATTACGATCCATCGAAGGATCCTGCGAGGAAGCCACGTAGGAGCAAGGATCCATCTCCATCATGAACTGCTTTCTTTTGTAATTCAGACCTTGATGTTGGACTACATGTTGAACCTTATGTTGCTGGACTGGACTTGTTGCTTGTGGTGTTCTTCATCCACTTCCCAATTCCCATGCATTCACTTATATTGTATACTACAGTACCATGTCGACTAGTCTCGCACTAGTCTAGACTAGTCTATGAGTCTCAACCTTGGAACGACTCGACGACTCTTCGACTCGTAATCCTTGATCCAATCTAAGGAACAAATTGTAGATCTTATCTCTAGTTGGCTTATGGACAAAGCAAAATGATATCTTCCTAATTCAAAACTTCCTCTAAGAGATCACGGGAATCATTTCACTAAATTGGCATTGGATGGACCATACCTCTGCGTACATAACATCATCACAGCCTGAAACCTTACAAGTTACAATCTGTTTTTAAGATCACAATGCAGTTACGTTGCACTGAGTTAAAAGAACAGTTGAAAAAAGTACTACCTCTTTAAACTAATATAAGACTTTTTATAGATCACTAGTGATCTATAAAGTCTTATATTAGTTTACAGAGGGAGTATATGATTATTCTATGTTTTTGCTTAGTTGAACTTAAGAGTGCATAGCGATTACATGCCTCAAAGCCATGAGGCTTTAGTTCGTAAAACAAAGGACGGGACAAAGGTAATGTGTGTATACAGGAAATGTGTTTCATTAAAGAAGTAGAAAAGATTGGAGTACCCATTATGCCCGCCATGTCCACCTTTTGGCAGTAGACGCAATTTCGCGAAGGGTAAATCCAGATCATCGTACATCTGCAGAGAAGAGAAGAATGATGTTGGAACCAAATTATATCGATCTGTGATAAAAAGAACCAAATCAAGATTAACATTTACCACAACGACTTGATTAAGTGGTATCTTGAAATATGAAACCAGCTGCCCAACCTGTACAATTCAGGGCGTCAAACAAGGAAACAACGGAAGAAGTAGTTTCAAGTTTGTTTTGCAAGCATTATACTTACAGACTCACCGCTTGCATTCATAAACGTTTGCGGCTTGGCAAGCATGATAGGAACATCTCCAATACGACCTGAACGGTTACAAACAATTTTACAAATGTCTAACTGTGCCTACAGAATTTAAAGGAGTAACATTTATCTAGGCATGTTAAATAATCAGGTATAGATTATCCTGAAGACTTTGGTGGTGATATTACCTTTGCCAACCATTGCCTTGAACTGCATACTGCTGAGTGATACACCCTCTGCTTCTGCTATAGCATCAATCATCTCGAATCCAACCTGTGAAAATATGGATAAGACTAGAGATGCTGTACATAGAAGTTATGTGCAATTCAATTCTATACAACAAAGTATGAAACAAGAGCAAACTTAAACCAAACTATAAGCAGTGCAGAATAACCGATTTTGCTGCCTATAAAGTGCAGTATCCTTCGTAATATATAAGCAGTGCAGAATGACCTTGGAAAAATAAGTATCTGGCTAGGACATTTAGCTGTTCTTCCAAATTCATTACCCAAAAAGTGGTGATTGGTCTAGATGACCACCCAGATATGGACTGACATAGTGTAAGATGACATTTCTGATAACCACCATGATTACAAAATGTGTTTATCAACAACAGGTTAACAGCGCGTCACAAAGACAATACATCTTCAATCTGCCAGCTAAAACAGAAAGCAGGTCTACACTTGCAAAATTGCTGCTAGCATGTTCCTACAATCACATACCAAATGTTCATGCCTACGTCCTCACCATTCGCTAATCAAAGCGCGCAGCTATTTTGGCGTCCAACTCCAATATGCACCAATTCTCAACATTTCAACCCACGAGTAACTAGGATAATTCCACGATCCCACCGAGCAGAATGATGGGTTTTACAGTGAAATAGAGCATGTACGGAAGCTTACGTTGTGGCGAGTCCTCTGGTACATCTTCCCGGGGTTGCCGAGCCCAACGAACAGCCACGGCTTCCGCGCGCCGCCGTCACCGACGGGCGCAGCTGAAGCGGAGGCGGCCCGGCAAGCGGAGGCGGAGGAATAGCGCGACACACATCTAGGCCTTGCCCGCGCCAAAAAGGGGAGGGGCGAGGGGAGGCGGGAGGCCGACGCGCCGGAGAGCAGCCGCATCGCCGCCGTCGTCGCCGGCACCACCAATTGGGCACCGGTAGTGTTTGGATGGGACAGGGGCCTGAACTGGGAGGAACGCTGGGCTTCTTAGGTTAGGTTAAATGGGCTAACCATGCAGGTAGTTAGATGAATTGGTCGTTGGGCCAATCTAAACACACACACACAAGACCTATTTCTCATTGCTAAAAAAACAAGACTTATTTATCAAAATTCACCTTAAAAAAAGACTTATTGCTAAAAAAACTTGATTCTAAAAAAAATGCTTATTTCAATAAAAAAACTTGATTCTAAAAAAAGACTTATTTCACTTTCTAAAGAAAACTACTGATTTCACAAGCAGTTAATCCAATTAGCGGTCCTTCTTTAGTGTCGTTTTCGTCTGGACTAGGGATTCATATGTTGGCATGTTTTCGACAAAAAAAAAAGACCATCGGTTACCAGGTGTATAGTATGCGGTTGTAATAATAACAATCAACAACGAAAGTGCTTTGGAGCACCCGGCGACTACGTCCACTGTAATCGTTCTCATTAAATCGTCTTGGGATTCCAGCCACTATATTAGGATCATATGTATTAGATGAATTTGCACCATGTATAGCTCTCTAGCATTTTTTCTATCAAATGACTCCACACGCTATCTGCAACAACCACCAACACCCACCAACCTAGCTTTCAATGCACCCCCGCTCCACATCCTCCCATCACTGCCCTTCTTCTCCAGGACACCCTATTCTTCCCCATCGAGCTTGTTGTGTCCTATGCGGCCATGGCCAACGACAACACGCCCGCCTTGGCCGCCGACACCAAGCATGCGTTCTGCACGCCAGTGACAACGTGTGTGAAGAAAGTGAGGACGAAGACGATTGCATGCTAGACATTGTTGTTGTTGTGCTTGTCGCGTTCTCGGCACCGTGTCTGCCTTGGCGTCGACTCCATGTTCTGCGTTCCCGCGGCCATCTATAACATCGCCGCCGGCACCGCCTCCTAGCATACGTTGTCCGCGTCCTGGTTATCCCCGTCGCAGTCAAGCTCGCTATGGCCATGCTCTACCTAGGCAACAATGTCATGCACACCATGCTCGCCCTGGTCGAGGTCTTGGGCTTCATGCTCGTCGTGGCCGGCGTCCTGGACCTGGGATTGTCTGTGCCCAGCGTCCTGGACCTTGGCTTGTGTGTGCCCGGCGTCCTCCGAGTCTCCGAGCTTGTCCCCGCTTGACGGCTTCATGCTCGTCGTGTCGGCGTCCTGGACCTGAGCTTGCGCGTGGCCGGCATCCTTGACCTGGGCTTGTGCGTGCCCGACGTCCTGGAGCTTGGTTGTGCATGGCCGGCGTCCTCCGAGTCTCCGACCCTGTCCCCTCTTGACGACCTAATGTTTGCTTTGCAGATATATTAAATGCTGAAGCACAAGTACATATTGTTACCTTGTACGCCGGGACGCGTATTAACTGGCAACAACCATTTCCTTCAAAGTTGCACAGATCCCTAGAGACAGGAGGGGCGGACGTGATTTCGGTGGGGCTCGTCGCCGAGTGCTCCTAATTCGCCTCCCAATCAACAATCACTACATTGATAGTGTATCATCACTAGGCAATAATTTACATGTTTTTAGGCATTTCATTGTTATGTACAAACAGGGAGGTGAGTTTTCAAATGTCACCAACAAGTAAAATATAGTATCAATACATCATAAAACTATATAACGCAAGTTTTACATTGGTGGAGAATGATATTAGTATCCTGATAGGCAAGATAATATAAAGTATAATCTAGCAAGCAAGTGGCATAACTCTTGTTTACCCTTAGCGAGGCAAACTTATCAAAACTTTTTCTCTCTGTTGTTATTGAGCATACTAAGTCTTGTGACAATCTTGCTGATTTATTCATTAAATCATTACTGGCGCCATCCTTTGAGAGATGTGTGTGTGGAATCTGTATGATGAGACTTAGGGAGATGCAAGGTTCGGGGGGAGAAACTTCGCAAACTCGTCGTTAAAATCTCGGTCCCGATGATTGAATACTCAACTTCACGGTTGAGTGGATTGCACTTTTTTTTTGAGTGAGTTTTCCTGATGTTTCTCACACGAGATTTTTGACGAGACAATTCATGCAATACAATAACATATGCTATGCACTCTTTCTCCATATTTTTTTTCGCTAGGTTTTTTGGTGTTTTGAGGCATGAATATACGGATAACTTCCCAAGGGGGGTGTGGGAAACTATTGGGCCGATAGGAGCAGCCGCAGCCCGACTCGGCCAGCGCCCTCCTGTTGACCGAAAGTTTCCCTCGCTTAATGTAAAGTGGGCACTTATCCGGTTATCCCTCCACCCCATAGTTATATACAGAGGAGAGCACCCTTTATACGGACAATGGATGATGATTAATAAACAGAGTTTTACCCCTACATCTCTGTGTCAGTTTTACTTCTTGTACCTTTGCGTGATCGACTACGCCTACGATGCTACCGCTCCGCAACCCTTGGATCGGACTCGCCGACAAAAGTTGCTGAACAATTAGTACGACTAATCTGTTGCCTTTGCGAGAAAGAACGGTGCTGAATCATATACCGCGCCAAGATTAATAATGTTTGGAAATGATTCTAGTCATCAACTCTTCTACATATAAGAAAACCATACTATGTAGGTTCATCATAACTAGCAACAAGAATATGTTTATTCTTTCCTATTTGTTTCTACTACTCCCTCTGTTCGGAATTACTTGTCTCGAAAATAAATGTATCTAAAACTAAAATACGTCTAAATACATCCATTTCTGCGACAAGTAATTCCGAACGGAGAGAGTAGGAAGCAAAGCTAGTCTTCCACCCTCCCACCCACCGCATCGCCGAATTAAATAAAATGGAAGGAAGCTATATCAGATGTTTATGTATATCCCCTTATCATATGACTAGAAACAACCAAATCATATTCCCAGGACCTTTTCAAGAAGAAGCAACAATCGTAGCTTGTCATTTTCGTTAAGATTGGGGAAGAAGAGCGTATAGTAGTAGTGGTGGTGGTGGTGGTGGTGGTGGTGAAGTTGTATGCATCACCTACCAGTTATCACTTATCAGTAACACTCGAGCGCAAAATCTTACTGAGCTTCCCAACACCCACTTCCGTCGGTTGGTTATTTTTCAATTATATCAGAATACACCGCCAAAATTCAAATTCTTGCAAGTAACCATGGAATAGTTTCACGCGAGGTTGGTCCAGCCCAACACAACAGAGGCACTACAATAACAGCTTCTCACCATATTCAAAAGAAGAAAGGTGCACAGCTCACTCACTCAGATACGGTGCTACGACGATAAGGATGCGAATGACGCGCACTTGGGAGTCTTTTACTCTGAAGGCAACCAGAGAGAGAGTGTTGGAATTTTGCTAGTAGGCCTTTGGCCCAAAGCCCAACTAAAATTCTGAAATTCTCTTTGCCCATTCATGCACACATGTGAGTGGAGTGAGTGAGGCTAAAGTTTAGTACCACCTCATAAGTTGAGAGAGAGTTGCACCTCTTTATAAGGTGAGCTCTTCTACCACTTGTATGAGCATGAGAAGAGGAGACCTACACGCGCGCTCTTCCTCCTCGCGCGCCGCGCCGCGCCGCGGGTTGCGGGATTGAGCCGAGCCGAGGACAGAGCTATGCACTCCATTTGAGGAATGGGAAAGGAAAAGGTTGAAACTCTCTTACCTACGTACTTGGGGTTGTTTGGCGAAAGTCAATATATCAATTCCCAAGAAGCGCAAGCTTGGACCAAAAACCGTGGATTGTGTTCTTCTGGGCTATGTTTTTCATAGCATCGGCTATAGATTTTTGATAATAAAATCTGAGGTATCCGACATGCATGTTGGTACCATTATGGAATCAAATGATGCAACTTTCTTTGAGGACATATTTTCTATGAAGGATATGTCGAGTTCATCAAATCAGGAGATACCTACTCCATCTAGTGAGGAATTCACTGTAATTCCTGAACCCACCATTGCGATGGAACACGTTGAGAATCCTGTTGAGGTTGACAATGGAACTCCTGTGAGGAGTAAGAGACAGAGGACTGCAAAGTCTTTTGGTGATGATTTCATTATGTACCTCGTGGATGACACACCCAGGACTATTTCAGAAGCCTATGCATCTCCTGATGCTGACTACTGGAAGGAAGCTGTACGTAGCGAGATGGATTCCATCTTAGCTAACGGTACCTGGGAGATCATTGACCGTCCTTATGGGTGCAAACCTGTAGGATGTAAGTGGGTGTTCAAGAAGAAGCTTAGACCTGATGGTACGATTGAAAAGTACAAGGCACGGCTTGTGGCCAAGGGTTATACCCAGAAAGAAGGTGAAGACTTCTTTGATACTTACTCACCCGTGGCTAGACTGACCACAATTCGGGTGCTACTATCACTGGCTGCCTCACATGGTCTTCTCGTTCATCAAATGGACGTTAAGACGGCTTTCCTCAATGGAGAGTTGAAGGAGGAAATTTACATGGATCAGCCAGATGGTTTTGTAGTACATGGTCGGGAAGGAAAGGTGTGCAAGTTATTAAAGTCTTTATATGGCCTTAAACAAGCTCCTAAGGAGTGGCATGAAAAGTTCGAAAGAACATTAACTGCTGTCGGCTTTGTAGTAAACGATGGTGACAAGTGCGTGTACTATCGCTATGGTGGGGGCGAAGGAGTTATTCTTTGTCAGTATGTTGACGACATATTGATCTTTGGAACCAAACTTGATTTAATCAAGGAGGTTAAGGATTTCTTATCTGGCTGTTTTGAGATGAAGGATCTAGGAGTAGCTGATGTTATCTTAAACATCAAGCTGTTGAGAGATGAGAATGGTGGGATCACACTGCTTCAGTCTCATTGTGTCGAAAAGGTCTTGAGTCGTTTTGGCTATAGCGACTGCACGCCTTCTCCAACTCCATATGATGCTAGTGTGTTGCTTCGAAAGAATCAACGGATTGCTAGAGATCAACTTAGGTATTCTCAGATTATTGGCTCGCTTATGTATTTGGCGAGTGCCACGAGGCCTGACATCTCTTTTGTTGTGAGCAAGCTGAGTTGGTTTGTGTCAAAACCAGGAGATGATCATTGGCATGCGCTTGAGAGAGTTAGGCGCTATTCGAAAGGCACCGCGAGCTATGGGATTCACTACACCAGGTATCCAAGGGTACTGGAGGGTTATACTGACTCAAACTGGATATCTGATGCTGATGAGATTAAGGCCACAAGTGGTTATGTTTTTACACTTGGTGGTGGCACAGTTTTCTGGAAGTCTTGCAAGCAGACCATCTTAACGAGGTCAACTATGGAAGCAGAACTCACAGCATTAGACACTGCCACTGTTGAAGCAAAGTGGCTTCGTGAACTCTTGATGGACTTACCTATGGTTGAAAAACCAATACCCCCTATCCTGATGAACTGTGATAATCAAACAGTGATCGCCAAGATAAACAGTTCTAAGGACAATATGAAGTCCTCAAGGCATGTGAAGAGGAGACTAAAATCTGTCAGAAAATTGAGGAACTCCGGAGTTATTACGTTGGATTATATCCAAACGTCGAAAAACTTGGCAGATCCCTTCACAAAGGGTCTATCACGTAATGTGATAGATAATGCATCGATGGAGATGGGTTTGAGACCCACCGCATGAGTTGTCCATAGTGGTAACCCACTCTATGTGATCGGAGATCCCGTGAAGTAGAAGTGGGAGACAAGATGTTGGTCGGCTGGGAGGAGAGTATCCCTATATTAATTATCCCACTTCGTGAAGATGCAATACTCTCCTGATCTGCATGGCAGGTTGATACTTATCTTAATGTGTTCCAAGTGGCTTATTCGGGTAAGCAGAGATGTTGTCCTGCAGAACATGTTCTAAGGAACACACCTATATGAATTTGAATGTTAACATCGCAGTCTTTGAGAATTGGGTGTTCTCTAATAAATTCATGAAAGGCCCTGGAGTATGACGTATACGCTCCACCCGCGGGGAAGCCTTGTGGCAGCCCAGTATCGGTCAAGAATTTGTGTGAAACTAGTTTCACAGAAAACTTGTAGTTCAAGGCATAGTCCACTATTCAAGTTGTGATCTAGTGTAGCATAAATTTCTAAGTGGAAGTTCAACTTCACAGTCTCCACTAAGCACCGGTATATAAAACAATGTTTTGGAACTAAATGATGAGATGTGCCAATGAGACTTTGTGGGGGATTGTTGGAATTTTGCTAGTAGGCCTTTGGCCCAAAGCCCAACTAAAATTCTGAAATTCTCTTGGCCCATTCATGCACACATGTGAGTGGAGTGAGTGAGGCTAAAGTTTAGTCCCACCTCATAAGTTGAGAGAGACTTGCACCTCTTTATAAGGTGAGCTCTTCTACCACTTGTATGAGCATGAGAAGAGGAGACCTACACGCGTACTCCTCCTCCTCGCTCACCTCGCCACGCCACGCCACGCCTCATCACGACGCGCCGCAGGTTGCGGGATTGAGAAAAGCCGAGGACAGAGCTATGCACGTTGTCTATATTTTTGCTGCACGGAAAAAATTAATGAGTCATTAATTAATAATTAACGAACGCGTTAATTACTGAACCGTTTCTGATTCTTTTGGATCGTGACGACTCGGACGTGGGGTTTACTCCCACGACCTACCCGACCCGCACTATATAGTCAGGCAGACGTCTACCCTAGCCGCCGCCGCTTCGTATGGTTTCTCACCACCGTTCCAGATCATTGCGCCGCCAAGAAAGTCTTCTCCATCCCTCCTTTCGGCGAGCACCGCGAGAAGGGACAACAGGCCTCCGGAACCCCGCCTTTCGTGATCCTGTACGGGAGAGGGGTGATCAGGTTTTTGGGGAGCGCACTCGCGCGACTGCTGGCAGCAACGACTTCGCGAACGACGACTTCTTCCCCGACCTCGGCAACCTCATCCTCGACGACATGGGCGACAACGTCAACGCCGGCGGTGCTGCACCCGCTGCACCGTATGTGATTCTATCCTTCCTGTTCGAGATCGTGGTAGAATTCATGTTTCTAGTATGGCCCTAGATGTGATATGTTCATCTGCTATGCTAGTTCGCATGATTAGTTTAATCTCTGCTGCTGTGGTCATGATTTATCTTCTGTTTATTCCGATTAAATCTCATAGTAATTTGCTCATATTTCCAACATTCCAAAAACCTGATTATAGGCAATTTACTCCGAGTGGTTTTGCTGCGCATCCGAAGCCGCCTGCCTTTAAGGGGGCGCAATATAAGAGGTGGCACACGAGAGCAGTCTACTGGTTTCAGACCATGGGCTGCTATGATGCCACCAAGGGCAAGCCTGAGGGCGATCTTAATCCAGCACAACTGGAAGCTTTTGAGAAGATCGATACCCTCTTTAAAGGCGCTCTTCTGAGTGTTCTTGATGACTCCATTGTGGATTTGTATATGTCGTTTGACAACGGCAAGGACATGTGGGCTATGCTCGAGGCCAAGTTTGGTGCCTCGGACGCCGGCAGTGAGTTGTACGTCATGGAGCAATTCTATGACTACAAGATGACTGATGAGCGCCCTGTTGTACAGCAGGCTCATGAGATACAGTCGCTCGCAAAAGAACTTGAGTACTACAAGTGTGTGTTGCCGGACAAATTTGTTGCCGGAGGCATCATTGCCAAGCTTCCACCTTCGTGGAACAATTTTGCTACTTCCCTGAAACACAAGAGACAGGAGTTTTCCGTTGCGGATCTCATTGGTACTCTTGATGTTGAAGAGAAGGCGAGAGCAAAGGACACACGTGCTCGAGTTGCTGAGGGAGGTTCTAGTGCCCACATGGTACAGAAGAAGAACTTCCAGCCCAACAAGTTCAAAAACAACAAGAACAAAACTCAGGGCAAAGGCAAGTTTGATACAAAGAACAAGCCATCACATTCTACCAACTTCAAGAAGAATTCTCATAAGAAGGGGAAGGGACTTTGCCATGTCTGCGGTGATCCTAATCACTGGGCTCCGAAGTGTCCTAACCGCTTTGAGGAGCGCGGACATGAGAAGAGCGGCAAGTCCGCTAATGTTGTCATCGGTGATACTGATATGAAGGAATCAGGGTACGGTATTTTTCCTACCATCCTTTCAGTATTTCAATCCCCTGATTGGTTAATTGACACCAGTGCCAATGTACATGTTTGTGCTGACGCCTCCATGTTTTCTTCTTACCAGGCAAAAGGGACTTCACCCGTGCTGATGAGGAACGGGTCACATGCCATCGTTCGAGGTGTTGGTACGGTCGATCTGAAGTTTACTTCGGGGAAGGCTGTGCATCTGAAGAACGTTCATCATGTGCCGTCCATCAATAAAAATCTCGTTAGCGGTTCCCGTTTATGTCGAGATGGTTTTAAGTTGGTTTTCGAATCCAATAAAGTTGTAATTTCTAAGTGTGGACAATTTTTTGGAAAAGGCTATGAGTGCGGAGCTTTGTTCCGCCTATCTTTGTCAGATATTTGCACTAAAGTTATTAATAATGTTTGCCACAATAATGAGTTTGATATTTGGCATTCACGACTTTGTCATATTAACTTTGGTTGCATGACGCGGCTAGCAAATATGAATTTAATTCCGAAAATCTCTACTGTTAAAGGCTCCAAGTGCCAAGTATGTGTGCAAGCTAAGCAACCTCGCAAGTCCCATAAGACTGCAGAGGCAAGAGACTTGGCGCCACTAGAGCTTATACATTCTGATCTTTGTGAGATGAATGGCGTGTTGACAAAAGGTGGAAAGAGATACTTCATGACGTTGATTGATGACTCCACTAGATATTGTTATGTGTACCTTCTGAAATCAAAAGATGAGGCTTTGACTTTCTTTAAAAACTATAAAGCTGAGGCAGAGAACCAACTTGATCGAAAAATTAAACGGCTTAGGTCCGGTCGTGGTGGAGAGTATTTTTCCAATGAATTTGATCTGTTTTGTGCGGAACATGGTATAATCGATGAGAGGACGCCTCCCTACTCACCCCAGTCAAATGGGGTAGCCGAAAGAAAGAACCGAACTCTAACTGATATGGTTAACACCATATTAGACACTTCGGGTCTATCCAAGGAATGGTGGGGGGAGGCGCTAATGACTGCGTGTCATGTCCTAAACCGAGTTCCCACAAAGCATAAGACCATGACTCCATTTGAGAAATGGGAAAGGAAAAGGTTGAAACTCTCTTACCTACGTACTTGGGGTTGTTTGGCGAAAGTCAATATACCAATTCCCAAGAAGCGCAAGCTTGGACCAAAAACCGTGGACTGTGTTCTTCTGGGCTATGCTTTTCATAGCATCGGCTATAGATTTTTGATAATAAAATCTGAGGTATCCGACATGCATGTTGGTACCATTATGGAATCAAATGATGCAACTTTCTTTAAGGACATATTTACTATGAAGGATATGTCGAGTTCATCAAATCAGGAGATACCTACTCCATCTAGTGAGGAATTCACTGTAATTCCTGAACCCACTATTGCGATGGAACACGTTGAGAATCCTGTTGAGGTTGACAATGGAACTCCTGCGAGGAGTAAGAGACAGAGGACTGCAAAGTCTTTTGGTGATGATTTCATTGTGTACCTCGTGGATGACACACCCAGGACTATTTCAGAAGCCTATGCATCTCCTGATGCTGACTACTGGAAGGAAGCTGTACGTAGCGAGATGGATTCCATCTTAGCTAACGGTACCTGGGAGATCACTGGCCGTCCTTATGGGTGCAAACCTGTAGGATGTAAGTGGGTGTTCAAGAAGAAGCTTAGACCTGATGGTACGATTGAAAAGTACAAGGCACGGCTTGTGGCCAAGGGTTATACCCAGAAAGAAGGTGAAGACTTCTTTGATACTTACTCACTCGTGGCTAGACTGACCACAATTCGGGTGCTACTATCACTGGCTGCCTCACATGGTCTTCTCGTTCATCAAATGGACGTTAAGACGGCTTTCCTCAATGGAGAGTTGAAGGAGGAAATTTACATGGA
The DNA here is from genome assembly GCA_032464435.1 of Aegilops umbellulata. Classification (NCBI taxonomy): domain Eukaryota; kingdom Viridiplantae; phylum Streptophyta; class Magnoliopsida; order Poales; family Poaceae; genus Aegilops; species Aegilops umbellulata. Next base: position 324,523,368 of record CP136056.1, on the reverse strand, counting down.
TCAGTCAGATGGTTTTGTAGTACCTGGTCAGGAAGGAAAGGTGTGCAAGTTATTAAAGTCTTTATATGGCCTTAAACAAGCTCCTAAGGAGTGGCATGAAAAGTTCGAAAGAACATTAACTGCTGCCGGCTTTGTAGTAAACGATGGTGACAAGTGCGTGTACTATCGCTATGGTGGGGGCAAAGGAGTTATTCTTTGTCTGTATGTCGACGACATATTGATCTTTGGAACCAAACTTGATTTAATCAAGGAGGTTAAGGATTTCTTATCTCGCTGTTTTGAGATGAAGGATCTAGGAGTAGCTGATGTTATCTTAAACATCAAGCTGTTGAGAGATGAGAATGGTGGGATCACACTGCTTCAGTCTCATTATGTGGAAAAGGTCTTGAGTCGTTTTGGGTATAGCGACTGCACGCCTTCTCCAACTCCATATGATGCTAGTGTGTTGCTTCGAAAGAATCGACGGATTGCTAGAGATCAACTGAGGTATTCTCAGATTATTGGCTCGCTTATGTATTTGGCGAGTGCCACGAGGCATGACATCTCTTTTGCTGTGAGTAAGCTGAGTCGGTTTGTGTCAAAACCACGAGATGATCATTGGCATGCGCTTGAGAGAGTTATGCGCTATTTGAAAGGCACCGCGAGCTATGAGATTCACTACACCGGGTATCCAAGGGTATTGGAGGGTTATAGTGACTCAAACTGGATATCTGATGCTGATGAGATTAAGGCCACAAGTGGTTATGTTTTTACACTTGGTGGTGGCGCTGTTTCCTGGAAGTCTTGCAAGCAGACCATCTTAACGAGGTCAACTATGGAAGCAGAACTCACAGCATTAGACACTGCCACTGTTGAAGCAAAGTGGCTTCGTGAACTCTTGATGGACTTACCTATGGTTGAAAAACCAATACCCCCTATCCTGATGAACTGTGATAATCAAACTGTGATCGTCAAGATAAACAGTTCTAAGGACAATATGAAGTCCTCAAGGCATGTGAAGAGGAGACTAAAATCTGTCAGAAAATTGAGGAACTCTGGAGTTATTACGTTGGATTATATCCAAACATCGAAAAACTTGGCAGATCCCTTCACAAAGGGTCTATCATGTAATGTGATAGATAATGCATCGATGGAGATGGGTTTGAGACCCACCGCATGAGTTGTCCATAGTGGTAACCCACTCTATGTGATTGGAGATCCCGTGAAGTAGAAGTGGGAGACAAGTTGTTGGTCAGCTGGGAGGAGAGTATCCCTATATTAATTATCCCACTCCGTGAAGATGCAATACTCTCCTGATCTGCATGGCAGGTTGATACTTATCTTAATGTGTTCCAAGTGGCTTATTCGAGTAAGCAGAGATGTTGTCCTGCAGAACATCTTCTGAGGAACACACCTATATGAATTTGACTATTAACGTCGCAGTCTGTGAGAATTGGGTGTTCTCTAATAAATTCATGAAAGGCCCTGGAGTATGACGTATACGCTCCACCCGCGGGGAAGCCTTGCGGTAGCCCAGTATCGGTCAAGAATTTGTGTGAAACTAGTTTCACAGAAAACTTGTAGTTCAAGGCATAGTCCACTATTCAAGTTATGATCTAGTGTAGCATAAATTTCTAAGTGGAAGTTCAACTTCACAGTCTCCACTAAGCACCGGTATATAAAACAATGTTTTGGAACTAAATGATGAGATGTGCCAATGAGACTTTGTGGGGGATTGTTGGAATTTTGCTAGTATGCCTTTGGCCCAAAGCCCAACTAAAATTCTGAAATTCTCTTGGCCCATTCTTGCACATATTTGAGTGAAGTGAGTGAGGCTAAAGTTTAGTCCCACCTCATAAGTTGAGAGAGAGTTGCACCTCTTTATAAGGTGAGCTCTTCTACCACTTGTATGAGCATGAGAAGAGGAGACCTACACGCGCGCTCCTCCTCGCTCGCCATGCCACGCCTCGTCACGACGCGCCGCGGGTTGCGGGATTGAACCGAGCCGAGGACAGAGCTATGCACGTTGTCTATATTTTTGCTGCATGGAAAAAATTAATGAGTCATTAATTAATAATTAACGGAGCGTTAATTACTGAACCATTTCCGATTCTTTTGGATCGTGACGACTCGGACGTGGGGTTTACTCCCACGACCTACCCGACCCGCACTATATAGTCAGGCATACATCTACCCTAGCCGCCGCCGTTTCGTATGGTTTCTCACCACCGTTCCAGATCATTGCGCCGCCAAGCAAGTCTTCTCCAGCCCTCCTTCCGGCGTGCACCGCGAGAAGGGACAGCAGGCCTCCGGAACCCCGCCTCTCGTGATCCTGTACGGGAGAGGGGCGATCAGGTTTTTGAGGAGCGCACTCGCGCGACTGCTGGCAGCGACGACTTCGCGAACGACGACTTCTTCCCCGACCTCGGCAACCTCATCCTCGACGACATGGGCGACAACGTCAACGCCGGCGGTGCTGCACCCGCTGCACCGTATGTGATTCTATCCTTCCTGTTCGAGATCGTGGTAGAATTCATGTTTCTAGTATGTGCCCTAGATGTGATATGTTCATCTGCTATGCTAGTTCGCATGATTAGTTTAATCTCTGCTGTTGTGGTCATGATTTATCTTTTGTTTATTCGGATTAAATCTCGTAGTAATTTGCTCATATTTCCAAAGCCAGCAGAACTATACCATCATCAACTTGCACTTGTATAATGGATCCGACCAGCGTCAATAATGTGTCAATGTGTGCAGTCTAGAGCCTGATTACCATTTGAAAACTGGCGTGATGGTGCGCCTCGGCCGACCAGGATCAACTCCACCTACGATCAAGTAAAACCAGAATCATCTCTATTCTGTTAATCAGCTGATCAATCTCAAATTTTCGTATTGCATCAGTGCCACCGAAGTCCGAATCCGATTCAGGTATCTGATTTCTGAAAACCTAAGGTGTGTTTCTTGGAAGGAAGTTCTTGTTTCCAAGAAGCAGCCGTGTGTAGCCAGATGCATGTGAACATGTTGACTACTGCAGCAGCATTACGCCTGTGCCACTCCTCGTCATTAAATAACGGGAGCAAGTTGGAGGGACGGCTCCTCCTCCTTTTCAGTTTCAGTTACCAGCCACTTGAGCCCACTGATCGATGGCACGTCCAAAGCCAGCTCACCACGCCCCGGATTCCCACACCAACCTTCACTTCTCCACATCCATGGCCGCCCGTCTCTGCATCTGCATGGTGGTGCTCCTCGTCTCGCTGGTGCCATGTGGCGCGGCACAGCCGGCGTCATCCAACGCCACGGACCTGGCCGCACTGCTCGCCTTCAAGGCACAGGTCGAGGACCCTCTCGGCATCCTCGCCGGCAACTGGACCGCGGCGGCGTCCCCTTGCTCCTGGGTCGGGGTCTCATGCGACCGCCGCGGGCAGCGCGTCACCGGCCTAGAGCTCGACGGCGTGCCGCTCCATGGCAGCATCGCCCCGCAGCTTGGCAACCTCTCCTTCCTCTCCAGCCTCGTCCTCAGCAACACGAGCCTCGCCGGCTCCGTGCCGGGCGAGCTTGGCGGCCTGCCCCGGCTCCGAAACCTCGTCCTCTCGTACAACAGTTTGTCAGGTGCCATCCCCTCCGCCCTTGGCAACCTCACTACGCTCGAGTCTCTTTACCTCGACAGCAACAACTTCTTCGGCGCAATCCCATACGAGTTTCAAAACCTGAGGAAACTTCAGTCGCTGAGACTGTCAAACAATGAGTTGAGCGGGGCAATACCGCATGGCCTGTTCAACAACACACCTGATCTGCGCGTAGTGCGTCTTGGATCGAACCGGCTGACGGGAGCGATTCCTGACAGCATCGGCTCGTCGTCGAAGCTCGAGTGGCTGGTCCTGGAAGGCAATCTTCTCTCAGGCCCCATGCCTCCTGCTATCTTCAACATGTCCCAGCTTCAGGTCATAGCCATCACAAGGAACAGTCTCTCAGGCCCAATCCCTGGAAATGACAGCTTCTACCTCCCCGTGTTGGAAGTGTTGTCCCTCAATGAAAACCGGTTTGAGGGACCTATCCCGCCAGGTCTTTCGGCGTGTCGGAACCTTGACACGCTCTCCCTCGCCGTGAATGATTTCACCGGTCCCGTGCCATCGTGGTTGGCGACAATGCCGAACCTCACAAGAATTTACCTGTCGACAAATGGCCTCACTGGAAAGATCCCTGTGGAACTGAGCAACCACACTGAGCTTCTCGGTTTGGACCTTAGCCAGAACAAACTTGAGGGGGGAATCGCACCAGAGTTTGGACGGCTGACAAACCTCAGGTTTATGAGCTTTGCCAACAACCGAATAACAGGTCCCATTCCTGATTCCATAGGCAGTCTTTCTAACCTCACAACCATAGATTTCTATGGAAATGGTTTGACTGGATCCGTGCCAATTTCATTTGGGAACTTGCTGAACCTTCGTCGCATCTGGTTTGATGGGAACCAGCTCAGTGGGAACCTCGACTTCCTGTCTGCATTCTCCAATTGCAGGAGCCTGAATACAATCAGCATGGCAAACAACACATTCACAGGGAGTCTGCCAGCCTACATTGGAAACTTTAGCACAGTCCTCGAGACTTTTATAGCAGATAACAACAGGATCACAGGAAGCATCCCGGGTACATTTGCCAATCTTACCAACTTATTGACTCTGTCACTCAGTGGAAACCAGCTGAATGGGACGATCCCCACACCAATCACTGCAATGAGCAATCTCCAAGAACTCAACCTTGCCAACAATAGCTTGTCTGGTACCATCCCAGCAGAAATCAGTGGATTAACAAGCCTGGCTAAGTTGCATCTTGACAGCAATAGGCTCATTGGTCCCATTCCAAGCAGCATCAGTAAGCTAAGCCAGATACAGATTATGACACTATCCCGCAACTCGTTATCTTCAACCATACCAACAAGTCTATGGCGCCAACAAAAACTAATTGAGCTTGATTTGTCACAGAACTCTTTCAGTGGTTCCCTGCCGGAAGATGTAGGGAAACTGACTGCAATTACCGAGTTGGATCTGTCGAGTAACCAGCTATCAGGTGATATCCCAACTTCATTCGGCGCACTGCAGATGATGATCAATCTGAATCTGTCCAGAAACTTATTAGAAGGATCAATACCAGACTCACTTGGGAAGTTACTAAGTATTGAGGAGTTAGACTTCTCCTTCAATGCGCTTTCTGGTGTCATTCCGAGGTCATTGGCCAATCTCACTTACCTTGCCAACTTGAACCTCTCTTTCAACAGGCTAGATGGTCAGATACCAGAAGGAGGTGTGTTCTCCAACATCACCCTCGAATCATTGATGGGAAACAGTGCACTCTGCGGTCTTCCAAGGGAAGGAATAGCGCCATGCCAAAACAACACACACTCAAGCTCAAAACAACTACTGCTGAAAGTGATAGTACCTGCATTAGTGACATTATCTATTTTATCAGCTTGCATGTGCATGTTAGTTAGAAGAAAGATGAATAAGCAAGGAAAGATTTCACTAGCCTCAAACACAGACTTGACGAACTACCAGTTGATCTCATACCATGAACTTGTCCGTGCAACAAGCAACTTCAGTGATGATAACCTGCTAGGGACTGGAGGCTTTGGTAAAGTCTTCAAAGGTCAGCTAGATGATGAGTCTGTCATTGCGATAAAGGTCCTCAATATGCAAGACGAAGTAGCTTCAAATAGCTTTGACACGGAGTGCCGTGCACTACGAATGGCCCGGCACCGGAACCTGGTCAGGATAATTAGCACTTGCTCTAATCTTGACTTCAAAGCATTGGTTCTTGAGTATATGCCTAATGGCAGCTTAGATGATTGGTTGCATTCAAGCGAACGGAGGCACATCAGTTTTCTGCAAAGGCTTGGAATCATGTTGGATGTTGCAATGGCAATGGAGTATCTGCACCACCGGCATTTCGAAGTTGTCCTGCATTTTGATTTAAAGCCAAGCAATATTTTGCTTGATATGGACATGACAGCACATGTTGCTGATTTTGGGATTTCCAAGCTGCTGGTTGGAGACGACAACTCTATGGTATTGACGAGCATGCCTGGCACTGTAGGATACATGGCACCAGGTAATTCCCCTTGAACGTCTGATGAAATATTTCCGATTGTTTTGATCAAGTATAAGCTCACTGGTTTTCTTTTGGCATGCAACAGAGTTCGGATCAACCGGGAAAGCATCACGGAAGAGTGATGTTTACAGCTTTGGGATTGTTCTCCTTGAAGTCTTCACGAGGAAAAGGCCGACTGATCCAATGTTTGCTGGTGAGCTGAGCTTAAGGCAGTGGGCTAATCAAGCATTCCCATGTGAACTGTCAAGTGTCACTGACTCTAGACTGCTGCAAGATGAACCAAAGCATGGCATTGATAAGATAAGCAATCCCTCCGAGGACTCCTCCACCATCTTGAATACTTCCCTGGTGTCCATCATTGAGTTGGGCTTAGTTTGTTCAAGAACTGCACCTGATGAGAGAATGCCAATGGATGATGTGGTTGTCAGATTGAATAAGATCAAGACAGATTACTGCTCTCAGCTACCGAAGTAAGGATGCTGATTGTGTGAAACATTTTTTGTGGGGGGCTGCCCTTAAATTCTTGCAGAAGTATTTGTAATATATTTTTCCTCAATGAAATAAAGTAGAGCAACCCGCTTCACTCCTCATCACAAGAAAAAGCACCAGTAAACCAACAACATATTTCTGACATTAGCTGAAAAAATGACGAGCAATCACACCAGATTAAAACGTCACACTAGTATCTGCTTTCACATGCTTATATACCCAACGTTGACTTGACCTATATCATAGAACAATCAAAACGTTATAATGTAAATATTCTCATGGCTTAAGTTTAAAAGGCAAGTAATTAACTGCTATAGTTGAGTGTGCACTAGATTTTGTCTTTCTTTTTAGAATCAGGATCAGAGATGGATTAAACAGGACCGATCATGATCCATTGTACTGCAAAGGACGATTGAGATGCAAATTAGGGCAGGTGCCAGCATTTCGGTTCTGACCCTACTGGCCATACAAGGCTCCACCAACTGATCCCATTCCCAGCGTGAAACCCTAAATCCTGACCTCGAGCGCAACTGTTTCTATCGGAGCGGCTGCGGCGCAAGGACTGCTAACCAGTGTGTTGTGGCGCCGTATAGTCTCGCCGCGCCGGCGGATGGAGGGTCCACGAATGCGGCAAGTCAGACTTCCCTAGCAACATCCCACATCGGGTCTGCATTCTGAGACTTTTTTCCCTTTTTCCTGGTCATGCCATTCACTGCAGGCTGGCTAGGCTTGACCGCTTGAGTTGAGTGTAAGTCAAACGCTGAGGACGTTTGCCGACGTGAACTGCATCTGATTCATGGACTGAGTACAGAGAATGTGCTGCCATTCCACGCCAGCACAGTAGAGCTGATGTTCCCTGCTTCGATAATCAACTTATCACAAGGGCTGCCATTCCACTCCAGCACACTGCACTAAAATGGCTTTCAAGCAGCGGCCAGAAGTCCTTATCTAAAGCCTCAGATGCATGCACTCAAACAGTAGTACTACCCGTTCAATCACAGAACCACACACCACACTACCACCGATCCACCATGGCTCTTGTGCACAAGAAGCATCTCCAACAAGGCTTATAGATGTTGTCGACAAAGAAGTTCTATCGCAGGGAATCAAGAGTGATTGCCATGCTGACAATGATAGCACCTAGAAAGAGCAGTCTATCATTGTCAGCACATGCTGACAATAAGGGAGTTGAGTTTGCAGTGCTCATCAACGAGACCTGATGAAAGAACCCCCATGGACAAGGTGTAGTGAAGCTGAACAAGGTAAAGGTAGATTACTGCTTGCAAATGAGGTAGAGGGCAAGTGAAACCACCTTCTGCTATCATATCTCCTGGAACAGAAGATCGTCTACTTCTTGAGTTAACAACAATAGGAATAATAAACCAGTTACGTAGTAGAAATAGAACTGTAGTTATGCGTCAATTGTATAACTTGGTCTTGGTAACAGATGGTCAATAATCTACTTCTTGAGCTAAGTGCAAGGAGATAATGTACCATGTGTCATAGAGGTGGAATTGTACAAATGACTAGTCCAACAACTTATTGTCGGATTACATTCTTGTCTGTCTGGCGTTCTCAAGTGTTTCAGGTCTCCCTGATCCATTTTCTTAGACTAGTTCTCTTGTCACATAGAGAACACGAAAGAACCTCTCAGTAGCAAGTATTCTCTCAGATCCAAAATAAGTTTGAACGAAAACCACGACACTTTTTTTGGATAGGAGGGAGTACGTGAAGAGCATCCAACTACTTTCATAGAACTGAAGGCTTTAAGTGCTACACGAAGTAGTACGCATTCCTTCACACATGCTTTCATAATGTTATATAGACTAAAAGTCAGACAGTGATTTTACCAAGACTATGTTTGAGGTGCTCATGAATATGCACCTGCTCTAAGCCAAAAAAAAAAGCATTAAGAAATTAGAGCATTTTAACTTTTCCTCTCAAAGAGAAGCATTTTAACTTGATCATGACTCTAGTAGTATGATCTAACCCCCCACCAGCCCAAATTATTTCAAAGCATACCTGGCCATTAAGAATCCACAGTTCATGTCCTCTTAAGCATTTCATCGAATACCTTGCGTGTGGGTGCACGGGACATGGATAGCGTGTGGGTGCACAAGCAAGCAGGGGATGATCTGTGTAGGAGCCCAAAGGCAGCAACCACGTACTCCCTATGGGATGAGCCGGGCGATAAAAGGGAAAGAAATACCAAGATGAGAACGAGGGGGGGGGGGGGGGGGGGATTGAAGCTGAGCCGGAGAATGTCGCGTCAGAGAGCTGGTAGGCGGCTGGATGAAACATTTGAGGAAGGAAAAGGAGGCATCGTCCTGCACGGCGGAAGTGGCGGGAGTCACTTGTCACCAGAATAGACAAAATACACGTTGAGAAAAAAAAAACAACACTTGTCCTTTTTAGGGGTAATAAAGCAACACGTGTCCTACCATATCGATTTGAAATCACAGCAACAATTGGTCCGGTAACAGGGAGGAAATAAATAAATAACGGCAATGTTACCCGGCTGATGTTTGCTGAAAGAGGGGTGGCAAGCGAACGCCGTTTGATGGCAGTTTTAATTGTGAAGAAAAATCAAACGACGGCGGTTCTTAAACGAAAAATGCCTTCTCTAGAGAAAACGTCATGTCGCTCCGAGGAAACTACCATCCACTCAGAACTAAAAGTGTCATCTAAAACGTTCGAGTGTGCTACCCTCCCTAGCGAATGTTCAACAGTTATAAGCGTCCTTAAATAAAGCAATCACTTGCATACACTCTATCCGTTCTAACATAGTGTGCATAGATTATGACTGAAATTTGTTTCCACTTGAACTTCCACTTTGCACTGTTTTTCAACTTGTAATGTAGTGTAATCATGTGTCCTGAAGGAATAGCTTCAAAAACAGAAATAGCTAGCAGGGACCCGAAATCATCTGATCGCCAGCTGCTCAGCTCAGCTCATCGTGACTTCATTTGTACACTTTGTTCGCTCACTCAATATAAGAGATGAGAGAGATACAGTAGTATTCATAAGAGAATGGATTCATCAACTGATGGTTACAGTCTACGATCTTCATCAGACCTCTCTGCATGGTACCACCGCGGCAATCACCGGAGTTGTCCATGCGACCACCGACGATGTGCACCCCTCCCTGCAAATGGATCGTCGTTATCCATTGTATGCTACAGTAGGTGCAGCAAGTGTACCAAGAACCTACATAACTACTCATTGATCGGTCCAACGCTGCGAATGTGGGGGTTTAATCGCTCGCTGCGTCTTCCGCTACAGGTAGCCCACTCAATACTTCAGCAGGTTCTTCCGACGCCACTCCCCACCCATCCTATACAGGCACCCCTGGTTTCCCTCCCAAACAGCCTTGAAAATCAAACATAATCTGAATGAGTTCCCGCTCCCCCTCCCAGTACACACACTCCTGAAGTTTTATTCAGGCAGCTCAATACGACATTGTGTGCTATTACAGGAAAATTTTAGTACATTCCAGTGTACAGGAAAAATTGTATATTCAGATACAATTTATTTGTACAATCTTCAAACTGCAGTATCAACTAAATCAGCCTCATACATCACTTCAATATAAGCTTGGACGGTATCTTTTTCAGCCCGAGCAAGTCCAATATCTGAGCAGCAAAAAAAAGTCAAAGACCTGAGCAGCAAAAATTTACGAGTGAAGTTACCACCAGTGAAATTCAGAACCAAAGGAAAATGAGAGGCCCAAGATAGATCAACCAACGTTAACGCACTACATCGACCTGACTCAAACTCCATGTTGATTTTTCAGCAGCATATCTTGTTGCGGTTCTCCTCCCAACCAATCCATCCATGCAACGGTCTTGTTAGACTGTAGGAATACAATTACAAACTATAAGAAATGGGATCAATGAACCCTGTACAATTCGCAACAGCTATTAATTTCGGGAAACAAACCAAAAAATGGTTTCTAATTCTAACTGCAATCTACTTTCAGGGATGCACATTAGTGCAGATCATTCAGTACAATATCTTTTGCCTGGTACACTGAAAAATCAAGGGGGCAAGTAAGTGCAGTCCCATAGAAAAATTCCTCTATACAGAAAACAACCTCTCAATATAGAAAACAGTAACTGTCAGAAGTTCAGAACAGAACTCGCAATGGACAACAGCATTCAGAAGGTTGTATCTTTCACTATACTCAGCGAAAATTTCAGAATAAATTATCCTTGGAAATTTCAAACCAAATACTGAAAATACATCCATAGACCCATAGACAGATTTAGCCTTGAAGTTGCTTTAAAACGCCACACAAAATAGGAACTCATGCCTGAAACTGCAGTCTGACGAAGACTGACAGTAACTTCAGCTAGGCATATCTCCTAGGATATCTGACGAAAAATTGCAAATAAATATTCGTTCGAAAGGTTTTGAAAAGATATACAACTTTTATTTTAATGGTCCGGTCATGTTCAACACCTAAAACCCTCAAAACGCAATCGATCAGTTAGGGCGTGTTTGGTTCTCGTATTGCATCTGGCTCGCACCCGCCATGCAAATACTGGATGTTTGGTACCCTGCATGCTTAACTGGGCCTGGCCCGATGGATGCAAAAACGGCCTCGCAGCCAGGCTGAGCGGAAACGCAGGTTTCTTGCGTTTCTCGCGTGCAGGCTCGGTGGTTGGCTTTTCTTCCTCACCCCTCCGTCTCGCGTCCAGACCAAGCGCCGCCGCCGTCTGCCAGAGCATCTCGTCAAGCGCCGGCCCGGACCCCATCAAGCGCCGCGTGGTGAGGTGAGCTCCGCCTTCACATCGCCCGCCGTCGTCGTCAAGCGCCGCTGCCTCGTTCGCCTCCATCAAGCGCCGTCGCCGCAGTCCATGGTCAAGCGCCGCTGCCACCGTCCTGGTCAAGCGCCGCCACCACCGTCCTCGTTCGTCGTCCACGCCGGATCCAGTCATCTTGCGCCGCCCCACACCAGGTCCTGCCGCCGCACGCCGGGTCAGGCTGCCTCGCGCCGCCGCAAGCGAGATCCCACCGTCTGGAGCCGTCGAATGATCCCCGTTTCTCTCTGATTTCAGTGACATTCAGAAGAATCTGCACCTCGTACAGCTATATGGTACAGGTTCACCAAACACCAATCTTGGTTTATTCTTGCATCGGCTCAACCAGACCACACTCAGCCCGCATCCCCCCTGCAATGCAGTCTGAACGTACCCAGGGAACCAAACACGCCCTTACTGCACGCACTGCAAACAGAGTTGTGCAAAACAGACTTGCGAAAACAAACAACAGGAATGGAAGGATTACTTCACTTCATACCTACAACAGATCACGCCCCTGCCTTCTCTATTTCGCTCTTTCTAGCTCTTCCCTGCAGCAAACCTTCTTTCAAGCTGCCTCAAACACCATGGGTTTGGATTGGTGTCTTCCTGAATACTCTGGCCCCTGAGGCTTTCTTGTCCTAGTCAGAATCTGAAGTTATCAATAGTTTAACCTATCCAGAAAGTGCAATGACAACCTTAAGAATATGCTCTTCTGAATCAAATTAGGATAGGACAGGTCAAGCTCACCTTGGCCTCTTCACATCAGTCGATGCTTGATGCTCCCAAGCCGAGCCATGGTCTTGATTGCCGCATCCAAACCTGCTTCAGCACGCAGCACACTCCTATATTTCGGCAAGCCCAAATTCACCTGCAATATTAGATCTACAAAAAAATCATTACCAGGATTGCAGAACAAATACACAAATTTTCGCACTTTTGCTGGGACGAAGCTACATAGTACATACTGAGACATAAGCCATGTACCGAAATAATTACTCTATACCCAAAACCAAATAATTATCTAATCCAAAATAGCTCTTTCATGTATCACATGTTTAGATTCAAATACTGCAGCTGTCGACACCTCTACAACAATACTATGTTATCCTCCATTAATCATTCATATGATCCTTAGATCATCGATCCATCAGTACTGGTACTACATGAGTCAGGAAAGAAATCTTCCCTTTTCACAACAAAGATAGCACACTAACCACTTCCTTATTTGTACAATGTACTGTGTGTCATAGTACAAAGCCTATATCCCTTCATTAATCACTCACACTCTCCCACTAACTTTGTATTGTCCTCATTCTCTCTTCTCTATACCATTCCCTTGACTGATACATAGCAGCACTAACTGAATTTTGTCGCTGGATCACACAACGTATCACACATTCAAACTGTCCATGTAAGATTTGGCACACAAGATCATCAAGAAGAGTCTCCCTCAATTGCATATACATGCACAAAAAAGAAGTGGAATTCAGAAATTAATCAAGTAGATGTTGTACCTGAACCTCCTGTAGGATTTGGGGGAGGTTGTCAGCAAGCCAGGAGTCCAAGTCCTCATGCGACGATGGCGCGTCGACGGAGAGGATGCACAGGATCTCGGCGGGCGCCATGGTGGAGGTCATGGCGGGTTGGGCGGCGCCGGATCGGGTAGAGCAGGTGGAGGGCGCGCGGATCCGGGAGGGAGGCGCCGGATCTGGCCGGTGGAGGTCCCGTGGCGGCGTTCGAACCTCCAATGTGAGCTCGAGGACTGGGCATTGGCGCTGGCGCTGAGCTCCTGGAGAGAAGGAGAGAAAAGGAGATTAGAGAGAGAGAGAAAGAGGAGAGAGAGAAGGCAGGGGAGCGGCGGCGTGACCTGGGAGTCGCCGGCGGCGGCGCCGGTCGCCGGACGATGTGCGAGGGAGGCCGGGGAGGAGGCGCACGGGAGGAGGAGCTCGGGGTCGGGCGCTGGTGGTGGCGGCGTACGGGAGTGGCGGCACTCGGGCCTGGGCGGGCCGGATCTAGGTCGAAATGTTTTTTCCACTTTAAAAAGGACCGCGGGTTGAATATCAAAAACCGTAGGGACTTTTCTATAAATTTGGCGACGACGTGCGACCAGAAGCACTAGGTGCTTTATTAGTAGGTAAGATAAGATATACATATTCTATAAACATGGTCAAGGTTTGTAATGTTTCAAGATACGCACTACATTATGGAACAGGGAGTATGATACTATGAAGATCGATTTCATGCCCCAGAAATTTAGAGCCCATTTTAGAAATTTAGAGCCCATTTTACAAAACACTACAGCTCGATGACCGGACCACTAAACCAGGTATCGGCCGCCCATGAGTGAAATGGAGCATCAACATCTTATAATAGTGAACAGAGGGAGTATCTCTACTTTTAATGGAGCAGTTGGTGAATAGTCCACGCGGTTTATTTTCGCTGGTTTATTTTCGTCATCCCCACCACCGTTTTTTTTTCGTCTCCTCCCCCACCCCACCGGTTTTGTTTCGATTCACCCTCGCACATAACGAAAAAATCTGAATGAATCAAGACTTTCCATGTTGAAACAACTTATTTAGTAATGTCTTTATGAAAAAATCAATCACCATCAATGTCTAAAGATCAAATCACTTTCCATGTTGAAACAACTTATTTAGTAATGTCTTTATGAAAAAATCAATCACCATCAATGTCTAAAGATCAAATCACTTTCCATGTTGAAACAACTTATTTAGTAATGTCTTTATGAAAAAATCAATCACCATCAATGTCTAAAGATCAAATCACGTGATTTGATCTTTAGACATTGATGGTGATTGATTTTTTCATAAAGACATTGATTTGATCTTTAGACATTGATGGTGATTGATTTTTTCATAAAGACATTACTAAATAAGTTGTTTCAACATGAAAAGTCTTGATTCATTCAGATTTTTTCGTTGTGTGCGAGGGTGAAACGAAACAAAACCGGTGGGGTGGGGGAGGAGATTTTTTCTTCTTCCCACTTAAAACCGAATCACGTCCGATCCTCCTTCCATTTATTCGTGCTTGCTTTGGCAGGTATCGATTCAATTCAATCATGTAAATATTTTGGCAAGTTCTGATTCAATAAATCGAGAGCAATCAGCGTAGCCGGATTCGGTAATTGGTAATTGAAATCGTAGGCAAGAGATCTCCTCGTCCATCAGTGTTAACTTCCTTTTTTTGACAATATGAGTCCCATCTTCCTAGCGCCAAAGTGTAATATATGGAAACAAACTCAACGAATTATAACAGTGATTAACCCGATTATTACATACCAAACATCAGGTACGTCATTAATTCGCTTCCTTCCCTTCCCTTCGTCCCTCAATCCCACGCTCATGGTGCTGTAGTGGCGGAGTTGCCGGTGGCGACGAGGACAACCCGTGGCAGCCCCCATCCTACTCCCTCACTTCCTCTAAATTCCTCGACCCCTACCGTCTCGATCCCGTTAACGCTCTGATCCGAAGGCCGATGCAGCTCTGGCCGATTGACAATGCAGGTTCAGGATCGTTCCTTTCAGCGCCCACTCTTGGAAGAATCGGCAGCGTGCCATGCAGATCGAACCCGGCCGAGATCACGGGATGCTTGCACAGGGCTCGCCGAGATTGCTATTCTGAACTTTTTTGTGAACAAAATGAAGAGTAGGACAGGATCTGCACTGTGATAATATAAAATATACTTGTGTAGTTGCAGGTTTTGTTTTCAAAATCCAATTGTTGTTTATCTTTTGTCGCTGAAAAATGATTACTAATTATGACATTGATTTTATTTCTTCTGGATGTTGTATATTCTTGGATTGAAGGGACTCCCTGACAAGGTGAAAGATCAGGTTACATCTGCATGTTGTTCTATACTTGTTTACCTGATTATTTGATGCATAATTTCACATGGGTAAACTAAAAATATTTAGCCTGGTTTAGATGATGCAACCCAAATTTTGGCAATTTGGTAGTTCTTCAGGTAAGTGACACATTCATTTGGAGAAGCACTAGCTGGAATCAGACACCTATTTTTTTAATGTTTCCTGCTTATTATAAGTTAATGTGACCCCGTTGCAACGCACGGGCGTTCTTCTAGTAAGATGTTTACGGTAACTTTTTTGCGCACCAGATGTATATAGACACGTTCTAGTGTCTTTGTTAACTCATTTCAGTATATATTTAGTCCATACTGAAATATCCAGAACATCTTATATTTGTGAACGAACAAACAAAACAAAAGGAAACAAATATAACTAGGTCTCGATATTATTCATCAACAACCACAAACTAGCAGGCTGTATCAAAGCTCACATCATAATTAAATGGACGACCTTACCAATCGTTCCAGCTTTAGGCCTGACCTTACAGAAATAGTGCTACATTATTGGTTCCTGAGGCACCCAGAGCCTGGCAACTACTACAAGAAAGCACACACCACACTCAGCTCCACAGCCCAGTCTCCCTGCTGCAGTAGGATCAACTTCCTAGTCCACCGCCAGGGAGCAGTCTCATAACCAACCACACTTGACGGTGATCCACCACAGCGGAGCCTGGGCACAGGGCTGTAGCCTGCAGCCACCTCTTCTTGCAGCCATAGCAACCAGAAATCCCCTTGTCCCGGTGTGCAGAAATGTGAATAGACAACAGCCAAGTTGTTGTGATCCATGCATTGCATAATGTGGCATCACCTGCTCAGAAGTATCGGCGAGCTGTGCTGAAAGATGGCTCGGAGTTTTGCAATGTTGCTTTCAGACAGTCGAGACAGCATAGAATGGCCTGCACCTTTCAACTCTTGCTGGCTGTCATCCAAGTCATGAGTTTTACTCTGCTTACTGAAATTAAAATACTAATGGTGCTCATGACTTCCAAAAACAGGTGAATAAGTACGTCTTCAAGATCAGCAAACACTGCACTAGAAAAAAGGGGGAAGCATTAGAGAGCGACACAAGAGTGGCTTTCCAAGTGACAAACAGAGGCATCTATTAATCATCGAACCCACCCTGTCATTGGTCAAAGCCCATCCAAAACTGCACATTCATGATCTAAACAACAGCTGTGTCTCCACCTGATATCAAAAGAAAAAAATTGTGGGTGTGGACCAAACCAATGAATGTGCAAAAATGGAAAAGACAGAAAGTTATTTCGATAGGTTTACCACGAATATGATAACAAGCCAAATTCAAGCAGTTCCATATAAAAACATGTTGCCTGAAAAAACAACATTTATGACGTTCAGAAAAATTGAAAATAAGAGAAGGAAGAACTGAAACAAAACCGATATATTAACAGATTTATCGCAATCCAGAATGTTGAGCTTCAAGATACATCACTATCTCATACCTTGGCCAAGGATAAGCACGGAATCCTTGGAGATAGGTACAACGTCTTGAACCTTTTCACTCGTGAAGATGGCTTCAGTAGCTGCAGGACAACAGAAGTTAATCCCCTGGAAAAGAGGGTTATGATCTACCTGCTGGAAAGCACTATATAGACCACCTAAACCAAATGAACTCACTTCCTTTGTCTGTGGGAAGAGAAGAAAACTGGGCAATACAAAAAGTGAATAATAGGTAATGCTACTCTTCTGAACAATTACTGTGTCTTTGAAGTACTGTGAATAAACTTCCGAGGTTAAACATGCAACGATGTAAACAAGTGTGTCGACTAATACATGATGCTAGCTCAGTAATCAAAGGTCTGGTATGACCTTATGATGTTGAGCAACAGCAAAACCAACTACAATAAAAAAACAGTCAGCACAACCTCATAATATTACTTCCATACTTCAGTAGGCGATACATTTCATAATTTGTATAAATTGACAATAACAGAAACAGAATAACTACCAAAAATACAACGGTGATCCTGGGTGCGTGCAGATCCGGATTGGGAAAAAAAGGTAAAAATAGTCAAATATTTTTGAAACTTTTCGGCAACAAACATGATCTAGCACAATACATTAATACTAACATTCAAAGCTTCCGGACAAAATGAGTTATGACGTAATCTGAGCGAAGAAAACAAAATAGTCATTATGTTCCGAAACTTTAAACGTGAGTAATATGCTCGAGTGCTAGACTCTGTTTGTCGCAAAAAAGTTCTAAAAAAAAGTATCTTTTTTTTTTTTGCTGAATCGAATGCGCATAGGCCCATGTCCCAAAAATCCACAGCGAATAACTATGCACTTCTAAAAGATGACTAAGTTAAGAATTGAAAAAATAACAAGAACAAAAGAACTAGGTCAATGCTACAAACCTGTGAGCTTAATGGTTGCTAACTCTCTTTCTCCATCACTATCATCAACATCACTTTTAGGAGACTTGGCATCAAATGCCGGCAATGCTGACAGTATTTGTATGGAATGTCCACCATCTGAAACCCAAAGAATCTGTGTCTCTGCACAAATACTCTGAACAGATTTATTAATTAAGTAAACCACCACAATGTAAAAAGAACAAAGCCAGTACAAAAACTCACTCGTAGAGCTACTTGGGAAAACAGCAAACAATTGGACTTTCATGGCACAATCCAAAAAACATGTTTTGGCAGCTTCCGGTTCCAATTCAGCATTTCGAAGACTGAAGGCATGTATCACTCCAGCTGAATCAAGTACCAGAAACTTGTCCTTGGAAGAAGGCTGGATTGAGACAGCTTTAACTGATTTTATCAATTTTACACCACCTTGAGAGTTATGGTCCTCTTGATTAAATGCCAAAAAGAAAGAGGAATAGCTCCCTGAACTCTGTTTTACCCGCAAGGTTGTAAGCTTACCTGAAAGAATAAATTGGAAACATATTAACTGATTTTGTGAAAATGCAGCTGCAAGCAGTACAAGTGGAGAGTCATAGACCTTGTTCAAGACTGTATGAATACAACTAACTCTAGTAGAAGTACCAATTACAAGTATTGCTTGTAAGTTGTGTGTCTCAAACGAACCAGATATGAATTGCTGTGTAATTATATAAGAATGCTATATAGTTGACACACGTCCTAGTGATCATTCCCATACAGTACATCTTCTAGAAAAGGGGTCCTTCGAGAGGCTAGTGGCATGAGAGAACTTTAGTATTAATCTTTTCTACTAGAAATCCTACCCAGTAAATTTGTCTCAAGAAATACATCAATTTAATACAGGAGATGTTGGTACTAGTACAGGTCAGGATTGATCATCATGTCTGCACGGACCTGCCCCTAAGGAGGTGTCTTGTTCGTTACTTTGTAACGTGATCAGTTTACAGCGGTAAGAGACAACGTTAGATTTTGTCTGTTTTGATCGAGCGTAATCAGATAACACGGGAATCAGATCCCGCCCTAGTTTTAATTCGACTACGGCCAAAGTCGTGTGTAAACCGTTACCCCAGAAAAAAGGAAACCCCGTATCTGTCCGCACGCGTCTTCTTCCACGAGGTCGCTTTCTTCGTGGCCTCCACCACGCCAGCCGTCGTGCTCGCTCCATGGCCTCCGAGGAGCCCCGTGACACGGACGCCCTCTTGTCCCTCTGCTCGACTCCTCCATGATCCCTCCTGGCTGGCCACACATTGCACCTGCTTCGACGGCGCGACGGCGGAGGCCCGGTCTTAGCACGACGTCAATGAGCGCCCTAATGGCGAACATGAGGACAAACTCACCTTGTATAACGCCAGCCCAATCCTGCAGTCGGCGCTGGGAGCGGCTACTTGCGGTGGCGCGGCGAGTTGTGCCACCATGGCGTACTTGTGGCATCCGGGAGCAGCCTGGAGATGGCCCGGCGGGCGCACGAACTGCATGCGATGGAGGCGCGATGCTCCGGTGACGAGGGCTGCGCTGTGATCTGTGGAGCAGCATCGCACCGGCGGTGAAGGCCTCGCTACGTGAGAACGCCAGAAAGAGGGAGATGGCATCGAGGACAAGAGCCGGCAAGCGATAGCGTTACAACTGCTAACCAAACAACTTGCGATTTTCTTCGATTACGTCTACACTAACGATATACGTTTACGCTTCCGTTGCTTCACCCGAACCAAACACCTCCTAAGACCCAACGAAAGCTATTCAAGTACTCACCATCTATTTATCTGCCATTTACATCAGCACAGTGCTAGTAAATAACTAAATATGGCACACAATGTATGCGAGCACCTACCGATACCTATGACTATGAACACAATAAAGTTTGTCTGGTGCCCATCCACGTAACTAATTACCATGAGGTACCGAATGTTGTTTATCTCTATCGAATTTTGAGTTTGAAATGATTAGGGCTTAGCATGAATTAGCCAATTCAAATATGTTTCTTATATAAAAATGACACCAGTTTGGAGAAAATGGGGCCGAGATAACATAAGAATAGGCATAACGCAGACATGTAAATAGTTTGCTTATAAGAGGAAAAAAACGCTTCCGGCTATTGCTCCTTTACTGTTATATATAAATAAGAAGACCATTTACTGACCCAGCAAACAGTAAGTGGAGGGTGGAACAACTAGAGGGCCACGCAATTAAACTGATGGAAGTAACCAAATATTCCTTGTTTGCAATGAAAAAGAAATACAATGTGAATTGATCAGACATTTCGTGTTTCATCATTTCCGCTGGCACAATTACGTTATCTTGAATATCCAAGGTGAACACTCCAATATAAAGATACATAGCAAAGACACACCTTTGAGCATGAGGCCTAGCTGATAACCTAATTACTCCTACTTTACCATCGCAAGCATAAATGAAAATGACGCCTAGTTGTAGTTTTCAGTGGTAGTTCTTTGATTGTCTGGTTATAAAAAACGGAATCAAAGCTTCACAGAAGCCGGAGATACTCACAGTCGGAAGCGGTATCTCCTTGACCATCTCGGGCGCCACTACCTCGCCCAACCGGCACAATCAGTCCATTCAGAACCCCGTTCTTCTTGCGCAAGCTCTTCTTTGCTAATGCCGCGGCACCCTCCTTCTCCCTCCCACCCTTCATCAAACTCCTCAGTGGGAACACGCGCACGCCGCCAGCCTCGCCGAGCAGCAGCCTCCCCATGGCGACCTCCATGGCATACACCGGCCGCGTTGGCTCGAGCTGGATGACCGCACACTTGTGCAGCTCAAGCGTCCTCCCGTCCGCGGCCATCCTGGGTGCAAGCACCCAGATATGGCCGGCGGCCAGGGAGAGAAGCGCCACGGCGTTGACCCCACCCGCGAGGCGGACGCCGAGGCCGAACGGAAGGCCGTGGAGGGGCAGGCCGGAGGGCGAGACGTGGCGCTTGAAGGAGAGCGGGGCGGGGGCGAAGCGAGCAGAGGCGAGGGAGTAGGCGCGGAGGTGGACCGCGGGGGAGGAGGGGGCCGGGTGCGCGGAGAGGAAGAGGAGGTGGGAGGAGGGGAGCAGGAGCGCGAAGCAGGCGGCGGCGGCGAGCGGGGAAGGCACGGGGGTGGGAGCTGGGGCGGGCGACGCGGCGGAGGCGGAGGCGGGGGCGGGGAGGGAGGCGAAGAGGCGCGCGGAGGCGTCCGGGAAGAGGAGCGCGAAGGCGCGGGACGGGGAGGGGGCCGGCGCGAGGAGGAGCGAGGTGGGGGAGGACGGCGCGGGCGGGAGAGGGAGGCGGTGGGCGCTGAGAGGAGGGGGCGAAGACGGCGGCGGCGGAGGAGGTGGGGGCGGGGGTTGCGGAGGAGGCGGAGGCGGCATGACCACCGCCGGTGTTTGAGGGGGCGGGTGGTGCGGCGACCGGGCGGAACGAACTGGGTCGGGGCCGGTCGGGGCCGGCTTGCTGTGTGTACGTGTAGATCGGGTATGATGAGCTCCGTGCCGGCTGGTTAAATTTCTTCCTCGATGGCTTTGGGCAATGTCCTGCCAAATTAAATTTGGGAGCCCGTATCAGATGCAATCTCCTTTCCGTGCCTTCTCACGATGTATATCGGATCAAATAGATAAAACCAAGTCACTTTGATTTGAGGCGTGCTAGTCAGCTGAACTTTTTAAAAGATTGGCCAAGTCACGAGCCGTCGGATCTAGCGCATCGAGCGGATGAGGGATGCCTCCATTATTGCAAAACAAATCTTGTTGCATAATTTTTTTGCAGCATAGATCTAGTTGCACAAAAGTTTTGGTACAGAATTTGCTCTTGTTGCAAAAAAAATCTAACAAAGGTCTTGTTGCAGAATGTTTTTTATGAAATTTGGTACATAGTTCTTTTTGTAGAATTTTTTTACAATAGAGATATTGTTGCAGAAAAGCACCCAAGAAGAGAGCGCCATAAGAGCTGGTTTGGGAGCTCGTTTGTGCAAAGAGAGAGGGGTAGGAGAGAGGAGGAGGAAAGGAGAAAGGGGTTGGCCCGCATCAACGGCACCTTGCAGCAACGGGCATGGATCTGCCTAGCATGTGGTGATGAGCGGTGCCCTGGGCCGCATCAACGACACCTTGCAGCAACGGGCATGGATCTGCCAAGCACGCGGTGGCGAGCGGTGCCCTGGCCTGCATCATCGGCACCTTGCAGCAACGGGCATGGACCTGCCAAGCACACGGTGGTGAGCGGAGTCCTAGCCCGCATCATCAGCGCCTTCCAAACACCATTCATGCATGCACCTTGCAGCAGCCGGCATAGATCTTAGTATTTGGGCTTCATCCAGATCGGAAAAAGGTGGGTTGAAAGAACGAGGGTGAAACACTAGAGGAAGGGGACGGAGTTTCCTCTGATATTTCTAGAAACTGGGGGGTGCACTGTACTAGGGCGCACACGGGACATGTGGCAACAAAGGGAGGCGGTCAACGCAAGCGACGTAATCTGTCGGTTGATTTGTAACGTTTCCCCTTTGATTTTGAGTTCTTTTTAGATTCTAATGTTTATGAATTTCTATTATTTCTTTTTGCGGGGAAGTTTCTATATAGTTGTTTGCTTCAACATGTTTTTTTTAGCGGGGTTCATTTCAACATGTTGTTGGTTACCGTTCGACATGAGTGGTGAGATATCTTAAAAGCATGTTGTTGGTTAAGTTTTTTTAACACCATTGTTGGTTGAGTTGACTATCATAGTTAAGATTGAAAATTTTCTAAAAAAAAGAAAGTTAGAATGAAAATGCGGGAGAGTTAGACTCTGAAAATGTGCAAGTGGCCTATCTAAGCTTCATGGAAAGCTTCACATAGGGCTAAGAGAGTTAGCCGGTGTAAAATCTTTCCTGATTGTATCAACTGGCATTGTGTGCTTATATATACAATTGCACGAGAGAGGGGGATAGGGAGAGAGTACAACGACACTAGCCGATAATGCCTATCACGCAGGTTGTACATGTGCACATAGTGCATGAGTTGTTCAAAACTTTGGGTTCCCCGACATTGAGACTGGACTAGAGTTTGAGGAAGACGCCTGTCGGTAAACCTTTGGTCAAAATATCAGCGGATTGCGAGCTTGTGGCACATGAAGAACGCGTATTTCACCAAGCGTGGCATGCTCTCGCACAAAGTGAAGATTGATCTAATATGCCTCATGCGTTGATGTTGCATCAGGTTGCTCGGCATGTACATGGAGATGACGTTGTCGCAATAGACTATTGTGGTGCGCGGTAGAGATTGATGGAGTTAGCTGAGAAGCTGGCATAGCCACGTTGACTCTGTGGCATTGGCGACCGCTCGGTACTACGCCTCGACACAAGACCGGGAGACAGTGTTTTGTCTCTTTAGACATACGTGTGTTGAGGCAGCCGGCCTAGTCGGCGTTAGAGTATGCGACGAGCTTAGTGGTGGTGGTGTGATGAATCCGAAGGCCGAGATGCATCATGCAACATTGATGACCCACAAGTATGTTGGGAAACGTAGTATTTCAAAAAAATTCCTACGATCACGCAAGATCTATCTAGGAGAAGCATAGCAACGAGCGGGGAGAGTGTGTCCACGTCCCCTCGTAGACCGAAAGCGGAAGCGTTTTATCAATGCGGTTGATGTAGTCGTATGTCTTCACGATCCGACCGATCCTAGCACCGAACGTACGGCACCTCCGTGTTCAGCACACCTTCAGCTCGATGACGTCCCTCGTACTCTTGATCCAGTTGAGTCCAAGGGAGAGTTTCGTCAGCACGATGGCATGGCGATGGTGATGATGAAGTTACCGGCGCAGGGCTTCGCCTAAGCACTACGACGATATGACCGAGGTGTGTACCTGTGGAGGGGGGCACCGCACACGGCTAAAAGATCAACTTGTGTGTGTTAGGGTGCCCCCCTCCCCACGTATATAAAGGAGGGAGGAGGGGAGGGCTGGCCGGCCCCTAGGGCGCGCCCAAGAGGGGAGTCCTACTAGGACTTGGAGTCCTAGTAGGATTCCACCAAAAGTTAGAGAGGGGGAAGGAAGGAGAGGGAGAGCGAGTAGGAAAGGGGGGCGCCGCCCCCCTTCCCTTGTCCAATTTGAACTGCTAGGGGGGCGCGGCCTGCCCTGGCTGCCCTCCTCTCTCTCCAACAAGGCCCATGGTGGCCCATTAGTTTCTCCGGGGGGTTCCGGTAACCCCTCCGGCACTCCGGTTTTACCCGAAACTATCCGGAACACTTCTGGTGTCTGAATAACATGGTCCAATATATCAATCTTTATGTCTCGACCATTTTGAGACTCCTCGTCACGTCCGTGATCTCATCCGGGACTCCGAACAACCTTCGGTCATCAAATCACATAAACTCATAATACAAACCGTCATCGAACATTAAGCGTGCGGACCCTACGGGTTCGAGAACTATGTAGACATGACCGAGACACATCTCCGGTCAATAACCAATAGCGGAACCTGGATGCTCATATTGGCTCCTACATATTCTACGAAGATCTTTATCGGTCAAACCGCATAACAACATACGTTGTTCCCTTTGTCATTGGTATGTTACTTGCCCGAGATTCGATCGTTGGTTCATCATACCTAGTTCAATCTCGTTACCGACAAGTCTCTTTACTCGTTCCGTAATGCATCATCCTGCAACTAACTCATTAGTCACATTTCTTGCAAGGCTTATAGCGATGAGCATTACCGAGAGGGCCCAGAGATACCTCTCCGATACAGGGAGTGACAAATCCTAATCTCGATCTATGCCAACTCAACAAACACCATCGAAGACACCTGTAGAGCATCTTTATAGTCACTCAGTTACATTGTGACGTTTGATATCACACTAAGTGTTCCTCCGGTATTTGGGAGTTGCATAATCTCATAGTCATAGGAACATGTATAAGTCATGAAGAAAGCAATAGCAATAAAGTAAACGATCATAGTGCTAAGCTAACGGATGGGTCTTGTCCATCACATCATTCTCTAATGATGTGATCCCGTTCATCAAATGACAACACATGTCTATGGCTAGGAAACTTAACCATCTTTGATTAACGAGCTAGTCAAGTAGAGGCATACTAGGGACACTCTGTTTGCCTATGTATTCACACATGTACTAAGTTTCTGGTTAATACAATTCTAGCATGAATAATAAACATTTATCATGATATAAGGAAATATAAATAACAACTTTATTATTGCCTCTAGGGCATATTTCCTTCGGTCTCCCACTTGCACTAGAGTCAATAATCTAGATTACATAATAATGATTGTAACACCCATGGAGTCTTGGTGTTGATCATGTTTTGCTCGTGACAGAGGCTTAGTCAACGGGTGTGCAATATTCAGATCCGTATGTATCTTGCAAATCTCTAGGTCTCCCTCCTTGACTTGATCGCGGATGGAATTGAAGCGTCTCTTGATGTGTTTGGTTCTCTTGTGAAATCTGGATTCCTTCGCCAAGGCTATTGCTCCAGTGTTGTCACAAAAGATTTTCATTGGACCCGATGCACTAGGTATGACACCTAGATCGGATATGAACTCCTTCATCCAGACTCCTTCATTCGCTACTTCCAAAGCAGTTATGTACTCCGTCTCACACGTAGATCCCGCCACGACACTTTGCTTAGAACTGCACCAAGTGACAGCTCCACCGTTCAATATAAATACGTATCCGGTTTGTGACTTAGAGTCATCCGGATCAGTGTCAAAGCTTGCATCAACGTAACTATTTACGACGAGCTCTTTGTCACCTCCATAAACGAGAAACATATCCTTAGTCCTCTTCGGGTATTTCAGGATGTTCTTGAATGCTGTCCAGTGATCCACTGCTGGATTACTTTGGTACCTCCCTGCTAAACTAATTGCAAGGCACACACCAGGTCTGGTACACAGCATTGCATACATGATAGAACCTATGGCTGAAGCATAGGGAATGACTTCCATTTTCTCTCTATCTTCTGCAATGGTCGGGCATTGAGTCTGACTCAACTTCACACCTTGTAACATAGGCAAGAACCCTTTCTTTGCTTGATCCATTTTGAACTTCTTCAAAACTTTATCAAGGTATGTGCTTTGTGAAAGTCCAATTAAGCATATTGATCTATCTCTATAGATCTTGATGCCCAATATATAAGCAGCTTCATCGATATATTTCATTGAAAAATTCTTATTCAAGTATCCTTTTATGCTATCCAGAAATTTCGTATCATTTACGATCAACAATATGTCATCCACATATAATATCAGAAATGCTACAGAACTCCCACTCACTTTCTTGTAAATACAGACTTCTCCAAAAGTCTGTATAAAACCATATGCTTTGATCACACTATCAAAGCGTATATTCCAACTCCGAGATGCTTGCACCAGTCCATAAATGGATCGCTGGAGCTTGCACACTTTGTTAGCACCTTTTGGATCGAGAAAACCTTCTGGTTGCATCATATACAACTCTTCTTTAAGATATCCATTAAGGAATGCAGTTTTGGCATCCATTTGCCAAATTTCATAATCATAAAATGCGGCAATTGCTAACATGATTCGAACAGACTTAAGCATCGCTACAGGTGAGAAGGTCTCTGAAGGAAATATGCCCTAGAGGCAATAATAAATTTATTTTTTTTCCTTATTTCATGATAAATGTTTATTATTCATGCTAGAATTGTATTAACCGAAAACATAATACATAGACAAACAGAGTGTCACTAGTATGCCTCTACTTGACTAGCTCGTTGATCAAAGATGGTTATGTTTCCTAACCATAGACATGAGTTGTCATTTGATTAACGGGATCACATCATTAGGAGAATGATGTGATTGACTTGACCCATTCCGTTAGCTTAGCACTTGATCGTTTAGTATGTTGTTATTGCTTTCTTCATGACTTATACATGTTCCTATGACTATGAGATTGTGCAACTCCTGTTTACTGGAGGAACACTTTGTGTGCTACCAAACATCACAACGTAACTGGGTGATTATAAAGGCGCTCTACAGGTGTCTTCAAAGGTACTTGTTGGGTTGGCGTATTTCGATATTAGAATTTGTCACTCCAATTGTCGGAGAGGTATCTCTGGGCCCTCTCGGTAATGCACATCACTTAAGCCTTGCAAGCATTGCAACTAATGAATTAGTTGCGGAATGATGTATTACAGAACGAGTAAAGAGACTTGCCGATAACGAGATTGAACTAGCTATTGAGATACCGAGATCGAATCTCGGGCAAGTAACATACCGGTGACAAAGGGAACAACGTATGTTGTTATGCGGTCTGACCGATAAAGATCTTCGTAGAATATGTAGGAGCCAATATGAGCATCCAGGTTCCGCTATTGGTTATTGACCTGAGACGTGTCTCGGTCATGTCTACATAGTTCTCGAACCCGTAGGGTCCGCACGCTCAACGTTACGATGATAGTTGTATTATGAGTTTATATGTTTTGATGTACCGAAGGTTGTTCGGAGTCCCGGATGTGATCACAGACATGACGAGGAGTCTCGAAATGGTCGAGACATAAAGATTGATATATTGGACGACTATATTCGGACACCGGAAGTGTTTCGGGTGATTTCGGAGAAAACCGGAGTGCGGGAGGGTTACCAGAACCCCCCGGGAGAAGTAATGGGCCTTATTGGCCTTAGTGGAGAGAGAGAGGGGCAGCCAGGGTGGGCCGCACGCCCCTCCCCCTCTGGTCCGAATTGGACTAGGAGAGGGGGGGCGGCGCCCCCCTTTCCTTCTCCCTCTCCCCCTTCCTTTCCCCCTCCTAGTAGGAGTAGGAAAGAGGGGAGTCCTACTCCTACTAGGAGGAGGACTCCTCCTCCTGGCGCGCCTAGCAAGGGCCGGCCGGCCTCCCCCCTAGCTCCTTTATATATGGGGGAAGGGGGCACCCTAGAGACACAACAATTGATCATTGATCTCTTAGCCGTGTGCCGTGCCTCCCTCCACCATATTCCACCTCGATAATACTGTAGTGGTGCTTAGGCGAAGCCCTGCGTCGGTAGAACATCAACATCGTCACCACGCCGTCGTGCTGGCGAAACTCTCCCACAACACTCGGCTGGATCGGAGTTCGAGGGATGTCATAGGGTTGAACGTGTGCTAAACTCGGAGGTGACGTACGTTCGGTACTTGATCGGTCGGATCGTGAAGAAGTACAACTACATCAACCGCGTTGTGCTAACGCTTCCGCTTTCGTTCTACGAGGGTATGTGGACTACACTCTCCCCTCTCGTTGCTATGCATCACCATGATCTTGCGTGTGCGTAGATTTTTTTTGAAATTACTACGTTCCCCAAGAGTGGTATCAGAGCCAGGTTTTATGCGTTGATGTAATATGCACGAGTAGAACACAAGTGAGTTGTGGGCGATATAAGTCATACTGCTTACTAGCATGTCATACTTTGGTTCGGCGGTATTGTTGGATGAAGCGGCCCGGACCGAAATTACGCGTACGCTTACACGAGTCTGGTTCTACCGACGTGCTTTGCACACAGGTGGCTGGTGGGTGTCAGTTTCTCCAACTTTAGTTGAACTGAGTGTGGCTACGCCCGGTCCTTGCGAAGGTTAAAACAGCACCAACTTGACAAACTATCGTTGTGGTTTTGATGCGTAGGTAAGAACGGTTCTTGCTCAGCCCGTAGCAGCCACGTAAAACTTGCAACAACAAAATAGAGGACGTCTAACTTGTTTTTGCAGGGCATGTTGTGATGTGATATGGTCAAGACGTGATGAGATATAAGTTGTTGTATGAGATGATCATGTTTAGTTAAAGTTATCGGCAACTGGCAGAAGCCTTATGGTTGTCTCTTTATTGCATAAGATGCAAGCGCCAAATAATTAATTTACTTTAACGCTATGCTATAGCAATAGTTGGCGAGACGACCATGTGACGACACATTGATATAGATCAAGATGATGGAGATCATGGTGCCATGCCGGTGACGATAGAGATCATGATGGTACTTTGGAGATGGAGATCAAAGGCGCAAGATGATCATGGCCATATCATGTCACATATTTTGATTGCATGTGATGTTTATCTTTTATACATCTTATTTTTCTTAGTTCGACGGTAGCTTTATAAGATGATCTCTCACTAATTTCAAGATAAAAGTGTTCTCCCTGAGTATGCACCATTGCCAAAGTTCGTCGTGCCCAGACACCACGTGATGATCGGGTGTGATAAGCTCTACGTCCATCTACAACGGGTGCAAGCCAGTTTTGCACACGTAGAATACTCAGGTTAAACTTGACGAGCCTAGCATATGTAGATATGGCCTCGGAACACTGAGACCGAAAGGTCGAGCGTGAATCATATAGTAGATATGATCAACATAGTGATGTTCACAATTGAAAGCTACTCCATTTCACGTGATGATCAGTTATGGTTTAGTTGATTTGGATCACGTGATCACTTAGAGGATTAGAGGGATGTCTATCTAAGTGTTAGTTCTTAAGTAATATGATTAATTGAACTTTAATTTATCATGAACTTAGTCCTGGTAGTATTAGCATATCTATGTTGTAGATCAATAGCTCGCGTTGTTGCTTCCCTATGTTATATATATGTTCCTCGAGAAAACTAAGTTGAAAAATGTTAGTAGCAATGATGCGGATTGGATCCGTGATCTAAGGTTTATCCTCGTTGCTGCACATAAGAATTATGTCCTTGATGCACCGCTAGGTGACAGACCTATTGCAGGAGCAGATGCAGACGTTATGAACGTTTGGCTAGCTCAATATGATGACTACTTGATAGTTTAGTGCACCATGCTTAACGGCTTAGAGTCGGGACTTCAAAGACGTTTTGAAACGTCATGGACCATATGAGATGTTCCAGGAGTTGAAGTCAATATTTCAAGCAAATACCCGAGTTGAGAGATATGAAGTCTCCAACAAGTTCTATAGCTAAAAGATGGAGGAGAATAGCTCAAGAAGTGAGCATGTGCTCAGATTGTCTGGGTACTACAATCGCTTGAATCAAGTGGGAGTTTATCTTCCAGATAAAATAGTGATTGACAGAATTCTCTAGTCACCATCACCAAGTTAGTAGAACTTCATGATGAACTATAATATGCAAGGGATAACATAAACAATTCCCAAGCTCTTCGTGATGCTGAAATCGACGAAGGTAGAAATCAAGAAAAACATCAAGTGTTGATGGTTGACGAGACCACTAGTTTCAAGAAAAGGGCAAAGGGAAGAAGGGGAATTTCAAGAAGAACGGCAAGCAAAGTTGCTGCTCAAGTGAAGAAGCCCAATTCTGGACCTAAGCCTGAGACTAAGTGCTTCTGCTGCAAAGGAACTGGTGACTGGAAACGGAACTACCCCAAGTATTTGGCGGATAAGAAGGATGGCAAAGTGAACAAAGGTATATTTGATATATAGATTATTAATGTGTATTTTACTAGTGTTCGTAGCAACCCCTCGGTATTTGATACTGGTTCAGTTGCTATGAGTAGTAACTCGAAACGGGAGTTGCAGAATGAACAGAAACTAGTTAAGGGTGAAGTGACAATGTGTGTTGAAAGTAGTTCCAAGATTGATATGATCATCATCGCACACTCCCTATACTTTCGGGATTAGTGTTGAAACTAAATAAGTGTTATTTGGTGTTTGCGTTGAGCATGCATATGATTTGATCATGTTTGTTGCAATACGGTTATTCATTGAAAATTAGAGAATAATTGTTGTTCTATTTACATGAATAAAACCTTCTATGGTCATACACCCAATAAAATGGTTTGTTGGATCTCGATCGTAGTGATACACATATTCATAATATTGAAGCCAAAAGATGCAAAGTTAATAATGATAGTGCAACTTATTTGTGGCACTGCCGTTTAGGTCATATTGGTGTAAAACGCATGAAGAAACTCCATGATGATGGGATTTTGGAATCACTTGATTATGAATCACTTGATGCTTGCGAACCATGCCTTATGGGCAAGATGACTAAAACTTGGTTCTCCGGAACAATGGAGCAAGCAACTGACTTATTGGAAATAATACATACTGATGTATGCGATCCGATGAGTGTTGAGGCTCGCGGCGGGTATCGTTATTTTCTGACCTTCACAGATGATTTGAGCAGATATGGGTATATCTACTTGATGAAACATAAGTCTGAAACATTTGAAAAGTTCAAAGAATTTCAGAGTGAAGTGGAAAATCATCGTGACAAGAAAATAAGGTTTCTACGATCTGATCGCGGAGACAAATATTTGAGTTACGAGTTTGGTCTTCAATTAAAACAATGTGGAATAGTTTCACAAATTCGTGCCACCTGGAACACCACAACATAATGGTGTGTCTGAACGTCATAACCGTACTTTATTGGATATAGTACAATCTATGATGTTTCTTACCGATTTACCACTATCATTTTGGGTCATGCATTAGAGACAGCTGCATTCACGTTAAAAAGGGGCACCATCTAAGTCCGTTGAGACGACACAATATGAACTGTGGTTTGGCAAGAAACCAAACTTGTCGTTTCTTAAAGTTTGGGATTGCGATGCTTATAAGGAAAAGTTTCATCATGATAAGCTCAAACCCAAATCGGAGAAATGTGTCTTCATAGGATACCCAAAGGAGGCAGTTGGGTACACCTTCTATCACAGATCCGAAGGCAAGACATTCGTTGCTGAGAATGGATACTTTCTAGAGAAGGAGTTTCTCTCGAAAGAAGTGAGTGGGAGGAAATTAGAACTTGATAAGGTAATTGTACCTTCTCCCTTATTGGAAAGTAGTTCATCACAGAAATCTATTCCTGTGACTACTACACCAATTAGTGAGGAAGCTAATGATGATGATCATGTAACTTCATATCAAGTTACTACCGAATATCGTAGGTAAATCAGAGTGAGATCCGCACCAGAGTGGTACGGTAATCCTATTCTAGAAGTCATGTTACTAGACCATGACGAACTTGCGAACTATGAGGAAGCGATGATGAGCCCAGATTCCGCGAAATGGTTTGAGGCCATGAAATCTAAGATAGGATCCATGTATGAGAACAAAGTGTGGACTTTGGTTGACTTGCCCGATGATCGGCAAGCCATAAAAAATAAATGGATCTTCAAGTGGAAGACAGACGCTGATAGTAGTGTTACTATCTACAAAGCTCAAATTGTCGCAAAAATGTTTTCGACAAGTTCAAGATGTTGAATACAATGAGATTTTCTCACTTGTATCGATGCTTAAGTCTGTCCGAATCATGTTAGCAATTGCCGCATTTTATGAAATCTGGCAAATGGATAAACAAAACTGCATTCCTTCATGGATTTATTAAAGAAGAGTTGTATATGATGCAACCAGAAGGTTTTGTCAATCCTAAAGTGCTAACAAAATATGCAAGCTCCAGCGATCCATCTATGGATTGGTGCAAGCATCTTGGAGTTGGAATATACGCTTTGATAAGTTGATGAAAGCATATAGTTTTATACAGACTTGCGGTGAAGCCTGTATTTATAAGAAAGTGAGTGGGAGCACTACAACATTTCTGATAAGTATATGTGAATGACATATTGTTGATCGGAAATAATGTAGAATTATTCTGCAAAGCATAAAGGAATGTTTGAAAGGAGTTTTTCAAAGAAAGACCTCGGTAAAGCTGCTTACATATTGAGCATCGAGATCTATAGAGATAGATCGAGACGCTTGATAAGTTTTTTCAATAAGTACATACCTTGACAAGATTTTGAAGTAGTTCAAAATGGAACAGTCAAAGAAAGAGTTCTTGCCTGTGTTACAAGGTGTGAAGTTGAGTAAGACTCAAAGCCCGACCACGACAGAAGATAGAAAGAGAATGAAAGTCATTCCCTATGCCTCAGCCATAGGTTCTATAAAGTATGCCATGCTGTGTACCAGATCTATTGTATACCCTACACTATGTTAAGCAAGGGAGTACAATAGTGATCTAGGAGTAGATCAATGGACATCGGTCAAAATTATTCTTACTGGAATAAGGATATGTTTCTCGATTACGGAAGTGACAAAAGGTTCGTCGTAAAGGGTTACGTCGATGCAAGTTTTGACACTGATCCAGATGACTCTAAGTCTCAATCTGGATACATATTGAAAGTGGGAGAAATTAGCTAGAGTAGCTCCATGCAGAGCATTGTTGACATAGAAATTTGCAAAATACATGCGGATCTGAATATGGCAGACCCTTTGACCAAACTTCTCTCACAAGCAAAACATGATCACATCATAGTACTCTTCGGGTGTTAATCACATAGCAATGTGAACTAGATTATTGACTCTAATAAACCCTTTGGGTGTTGGTCACATAACGATGTGAACTATTGGTGTTAAATCACATGGTGATGTGAACTAGATTATTGACTCTAGTGCAAGTGGGAGACTGAAGGAAATATGCCCTAGAGGCAATAATAAAGTTATTATTTATTTCCTTATTTCAAGATAAATGTTTATTATTCATGCTAGAATTGTATTAACCGGAAACATAATACACGTGTGAATACATAGACAAACAGAGTGTCACTAGTATGCCTCTACTTGACCAGCTCGTTGATCAAAGATGGTTATGTTTCCTAACCATAGACATGAGTTGTCATTTGATTAATGGGATCACATCATTAGGAGAATTATGTGATTGACTTGACCCATTCCGTTAGCTTAGCACTTGATCGTTTAGTATGTTGCTATTACTTTCTTCATGACTTATACATGTTCCTATGACTATGAGATTATGCAACTTCCGTTTACCGGAGGAACACTTTGTGTGCTACCAAACGTCACAACGTAACTGGGTGATTATAAAGGTGCTCTACAGGTGTCTCCGAAGGTACTTGTTGGGTTGGCGTATTTCGAGATTAGAATTTGTCACACCGATTGTCGGAGAGGTATCTCTGGGCCCTCTCGGTAATGCTCATCACTTAAGCCTTGCAAGCATTGTAACTAATGAGTTAGTTGCGGAATGATGTATTACGGAACGAGTAAAGATACTTTACGGTAACGAGATTGAACTAGGTATTGAGATACCGACGATCGAATCTCGGGCAAGTAACATACCAATGACAAAGGGAACAACGTATGTTGTTATGCGGTCTGACCGATAAAGATCTTCATAGAATATGTAGGAGCCAATATGAGCATCCAGGTTCCGCTATTGGTTATTGACCTGAGACGTGTCTCGGTCATGTCTACATAGTTCTCGAACCCGTAGGGTCCGCACGCTTAATGTTATGATGACAGTTATATTATGAGTTTATATGTTTTGATGTATCGAGGATTGTTCGGAGTCCCGTATGTGATCACGGACATGACGAGGAGTCTCGAAATGGTCGAGACATAAAGATTGATATATTGGACGACTATATTCGGACACCTGAAGTGTTCCGGGTGATTTCGGAGAAAATCGGAGTGCCGGAGGGTTACCGGAACGCCCCCGGGAGAAGTATGGGCCTTATGGGCCTTAGTGGAGAGAGAGAGGGGCAGCCAGGGTGGGCCGCGCGCTCCCTCCCCCTCTGGTCCGAATTGGACTAGGAGAGGGGGGGCCCTTTCCTTCTCCCTCTCCCCCTTCCTTCCCCCTCCTAGTAGGAGTAGGAAAGAGGGGAGTCCTACTCCTACTAGGAGGAGGACTCCTCCTCCTGGCGCGCCTAGCAAGGGCCGGCCGGCCTCCCCCTTGCTCCTTTATATACGGGGGCAGCGGGGCACCTTAGAGACACAACAATTGATCATTGATCTCTTAGCCATGTGCGGTGCCCCCCTCCACCATAGTCCACCTCGATAATACTGTAGCGGTGCTTAGGCGAAGCCCTGCGTCGGTAGAACATCAACATCGTCACCACGCCGTCGTGCTGACGAAACTCTCCCTCAACACTCGGCTGGATCGGAGTTCGAGGGACGTCATCGGGCTGAACGTGTGCTGAACTCGGAGGTGCCGTACGTTCGGTACTTGATCGGTCGGATCGTGAAGACGTACGACTAAATCAACCGCGTTGTGCTAACGCTTCCGCTTTCGGTCTACGAGGGTACGTGGACTACACTCTCCCCTCTCGTTGCTATGCATCACCATGATCTTGCATGTGCGTAGGAAAGTTTTTGAAATTACTACGTCCCCAAGAGTCTCATCATAGCCAACTCCTTGAACTTGTCAAAAACCTTTCGCAACAAGTCGAGCTTTGTAGACAGTAACATTACCATCAACGTCAGTCTTCTTCTTGAAGATCCACTTATTCTCTATGGCTTGCCGATCATCGGGCAATGATGGTGTCGCTAGGACTACGTCGGTATTTACCCCAAGAGAAGAGGATGATGTAGCACAACAACGGTAGGTATTTCCCTCAGTTATGAAACCAAGGTATCGAACCAGTAGGAGAACCAAGCAACACAACGTAAGCAGCACCTGCACACAAATAACAATACCTCGCAACCCAACGTGTTAAAGGGGTTGTCAATCCCTTTCGGGGTACGGCGCCTCAAGATAGGCAAACGGACAGGAAAAAATTGTATTGGATTGAAATAATAGATCACAAATAAATAAAAGTGCAGCAAAGAATTTTTGTATTTTTTAGTTTAATAGATCTGAATAAAAACATGAAGGAAAAGTAGATCGCAAGGAAAATATATGAGGAAGAAGACCCGGGGTCGTAGGTTTCACTAGTGGCTTCTCTCGAGAAAAATAGCAAACGGTGGGTAAACAAATTACTGTTGGGCAATTGATAGAACTTCAAATAATCATGACGATATCCAGGCAATGATCATTACATAGGCATCACGTCCAAGATTAGTAGACCGACTCCTGCCTGCATCTACTACTATTACTCCACACATAGACCGCTATCCAGCATGCATCTAGTGTATTAAGTTCATGGGAAAACGGAGTAATGCAATAAGAACGATGACATGATGTAGACAAGATCCGTTTATCTATATGGCGGTAGATATAGATCTCGTCTTTTTATCCTTAGTAGCAATGATACATACGTGTCGTTTCCCTTTCTGTCACTGGGATCAAGCACCGTAAGATCACACCGACTACCGGGCACCTCTTCCCATTGCAAGATAAATAGATCAAGTTGGCCAAACAAAACCCAAATATCGGAGAAGAAATACAAGGCTATAAGAGATCATGCATATAAGAGATCAAAGAAACTCAAATAACTTTCATGGATATAAAAAGACATAACTGATCATAAACTCGAAGTTCATCAGATCCCAACAAACACACTGCAAAAGAGTTACATCATATGGATCTCCAAGAGACCATTGTATTGAGAATTCAACGAGAGAGAGAGAGAAAGCCATCTAGCTACTAACTACGGACCCGAAGGTCTACAAAGAACTACTCACGCATCATCGGAGAGGCACCAATGGAAGTGGTGAACCCCTCTGTGATGGTGTCTAGATTGGATCTGGTGGTTCTGGACTCTGCGGCGGCTGGATGAATATTTCGACGATGCTTTTAGGATTTTTGGAATATTGGGGTATGTATAGAGCAAAGTGGCGGCCCGGGGGTGCCCGAGGTGGGCACAACCTACTAGGGCGCGCCAAGGCCTCCTGGCGCACCCTGGTGGGTTGTCCCCTCCTCGGGACAGCCCCCAGGTGCAATCAGGGCCCATCTTCCTTCATTTGGCCCATAAAAAATCTCCAAAAAGTTTTGGGGCATTTGGACTCTTGATATTGATTTCCTGCAATGTAAAAAACATGCAGAAAACAGCAACTGACACTGGGCACTATGTCAATAGGTTAGTACCAAAAAATGATATAAAATGACTATAAAATGTTTATAAAACATCCAAGATTGATAATAAAACAGCGTGGAACAATCAAGAATTATAGATACATTGGAGACGTATCAGCATCCCCAAGCTTAACTCCTGCTCGTCCTCGAGTAGGCAAGTGATAAAAACAGGGTTTTTTATGTGGAGTGCTATTCATCAAGTCATATCATATTCTTTTCTTTATAGCATGGACATTTGGACTTTTATGTGATTCAAAGCAATAGTCTAGTTTTGACATAATAATTTAGATACTCAAGCATATCAACAAGCAACCATGTCTTTCAGAATATCAACGCTAAAATAAGTTATCCCTGGCCCATCATGCTCAAACATTGATCCATTCATGAAACACATTCGAATACTAGCTATACCCAATAGTTACTCACGGTCATATTGCCTCTTAGCTGGTGCTTTTATAAGAGAAGATGGAGGCTCAAATTCAAAAATAAAAATTGCATAAAGTAAAAAAGAAAGGCCCTTCGCAGAGGGAAGTAGGGATTTGTAGAGGTGCGAGAGATAAATTTTTTTGGGAGGTGTATCCATTCCACGGTTGCCCTCCATACTAACACTTTCCAAGGAATTTATTATTTGACAACATAAAGTAAATTTATTTTTGCATTTAGGGACTGGGAATCCCTAAAACCTTTGCCTTACTCTCATGTAATGACAAGTGAATAAACACTCATCGTGAGAATAACACATCCAGCATGGAAAATATTAGCCACCCGTTACCATTCTGCGAGCGAAACAAGATACACAAAAGAGAAGTTTATTTTGAAAATTAGAGATGGCACATACGAATTTGCTTAGAACGGCAAAAGAATACCGCATATAGGTAGATATAGTGGACTCATATGGCAAAACTGGTTTAAAGGATTTTGGATGAACAAGTAGAGATCATACTTGGTGTAAAATGAAGGCTAGTAAAAAGATTGAGAAGCGACCAACCAAGAAACAAATAATTTTGTAAAGCAAGCATTAAGCATAAGTAACACTGAATAATGCACCACAAGTAGGATATAATATTCATTGCATGATTATTGACTTTCGTGCATGCATAGGGAATCACAAACCTTAACATCAATATTCTTACTAGAGCACAATTACTCATCAGCATAACTCACATATCACATCATCATATCTCAAAACTATTACTAAGAATCAATTTTGTTTTGTCCAATGATCTTCATGACATTTTTTACTTTATCCTTCTTGGATATCTATCACTTTGGGACTAATTTTCATGTGTTGCTTTTCATAAGCTCAAACAAATATAAGTGAAGATCATGAGCATAACAAATTTTCTTTCTCTAAAAATAATTTAAGTGAAGCAAGAGAGAATTTCTTCAAAATTTTACTAACTCTCAAATAAATCTAAGTGAAGCAAGAGAGTGTTTCTTCAAAAATACTAAGCACACCGTGCTCAAAAAGATATAAGTGAAGCACTAGAGCAAGTCCTGGCTCATAAAAGATTTAAGTGAAGCACGAAGAGCAATTCTAACAAGTCATGACATAATTTTGGCTCTCTCAAATAGGTGTGTCCAGCAAGTATTGATGACTTAAAACACAAAATAAAGCAAGCAAAGACACATATCATACAAGACGCTCCAAGCAAAACACATATCATGTGACGAATAAAAATATAGCCTCAAGTAAAATACCGATAGTTGTTGGAAGAAAGCAGGGATGCCACTCGGGGGCATCCCCAAGCTTAGTTGGTTGCTCATTCTTGGATAATATCTTGGGATGCTGGGGCATCCCCAAGCTTAGGATCTTACATCCTTCCTTCATCCATTGTAAGATAACTCATCTCAAAAACTTCAATCACACAAAACTCAACAAAACCTTCGTGAGATCCGTTAGTATAAGAAAGCAAACCACTACTATAAGTGCTCTATCAAACCAATTCATATTTTATTTTTGTATTATATCTACTGTATTCCAACTTTTCTATGGCAAAAACTCATCAAAGAAAACCATAGAACCATCAAAATAAGCACACAACACAAAGAAAACAGAATCTGTCAAAACATAATAGTCTGTAGTAATCTGTCTTTGACGAATACTTCCGTAACTCCAAAAATTCTGAAAAATTAGGACGACCAGGGTAATTTGTTTATTGATCTACTGCAGAAAGAATTGGCATTTTATCACGTTTTGGTGATTTTTAATAATTATTTGCGTGAGCACCAAAGTTTCTGTTTTTTCAGCAAGATCAAACAACTATCACCCAAGAAGATCCTAAAGGCTTTACTTGACACAAACACTAATTAAAACACAAATAGCACAATCGTACCAGAGGCATAATTTTGTAAACACACAAGAACAGAAAGCAAAAAGCAAAAATAAATTTTATTCATTGGGTTGCCTCCCAACAAGCACTATAGTTTTACGCCCTTAGCTAGGTGTAAGGCAAGGATCTAAGTTTTGTCATCCTTGGTTCGAGATCCATAAGATGCCCTCATGATTGATTCATAAGGTGGCCTGCTTTTTGTTCTAGGAAAGTGTTCCATACCCTTTCTCAAAGTAAATTGGAACTTGATATTGCCTTCTTTCATATCAATCACGGCATCAATAGTGCGTAAAAACGGTCTACCAAGAATAATTGGGCAAGACGGATTGCAATCAATATCAAGAACAATAAAATCTATGGGTACATAGTTTCTATTTGCAAGAATAAGAACATCATTAATTCTTCACATAGGCTTTTTAATAGTGAATTCGCCAAGTGCAAATTCAAGGAACATTCTTCAAGATTGGTAAGACCAAGCACATCACATAAAGATTCCGAAATTGTAGAAACACTAGCACCCAAGTCACACAATGCAAAACACTCATAATTTTTAATCTTGACTTTGATAGTAGGTTCCCACTCATCATGCAATTTTCTAGGGATTGAAACTTCTAATTCCAATTTTTCTTCCAAAGCTTTCATCATATCATCAACAATATGTTTAGTAAAAGCTTTGTTTTGTTCATAATCATGGGGTGAATTCAACATGGATTGCAACAAAGAAATACAATCAATCAAAGAGAAACTATCATAATTAAAGTCTTTGTAATCCAAAATAGTGGGTGCATCACTAGCTAAAGTTTTGACCTCTCCAAACCCACTTTCATCAATTTTCTCAACAAGATTTTCACCCTCCGAAATAT
This sequence comes from Aegilops umbellulata, assembly GCA_032464435.1. Lineage (NCBI taxonomy): Eukaryota > Viridiplantae > Streptophyta > Magnoliopsida > Poales > Poaceae > Aegilops > Aegilops umbellulata. The sequence continues at coordinate 324,483,824 of CP136056.1, read as the reverse complement.
TGGGACACCTTCTACCTAAAGTTGACTCTTCTCCAGTCCCTTTTTCATCATTCTTAATTTTACTAAACAAGGAATCAATAGAAGAAACACCAATCATTTTAAGATCTTGATCATTTTTGCAAGAAGAATCACTAGAAAAAGCTTTCTCTAAGAAATTCTCTTTTAGCTCTAAGCAGAGAGCAGTTCTTTTATTACTTTCGTCCATAGAAACATAAAGAGCTTTAATTGATTCATCAACTTTAAGCAAAAAAAATTCATCTTGAGATTTTCCACATCATGAGCAATTCCATCAACACTCCTAGACAAATCATCAATCTTATTCAACTTTTCTTCTATGGAAGTGTTGAAAACTTTTTGCGTGTTGATAAATTCTTTAATATTTTTCTCAATATGAGAGGTATTCCTATTATTATTGTAAGATTGATTTCCATAGGAATGTAGTGACCCGACCCGAATGGATCAAGTCTCTGTGCTTATGTGCCATCCCTGGATCGGTATGCTGACACACACAGTACTCGAAGGATTTATAACAGAGGTAAATCACATGTATAAAGTAACGTAAATACTATTACCTCAATCCATATAGCGGAAGCAACAAGGTTGTGGATTCCCATCAACACCAACAACAAAGTTGAGTATAGGAAATCGTAACCCTAACGTATCACTTACTCGTCGTACGAAACCTGCAACATGAGACGTTGCAGCCTGAAACGGGTCAGTACATTGAATGTATTGGCAAATTCACACCATAGAGAAAAATGATGAACAATGGCTATCACTACATGCATATATGGCTGGTGGAAAAGCTCTATGGTTATAATGTTTTGCGAAAAGCCAATTTTTCCCTACTGCAAAGGAATACATTTTATTTAACTATCATGGTGGTTGTTAAACATTGAGAATGGTTGACAGCATTCTCAATCCCAATTAAAAGTACTCATTACAAACCCAACAATCTTAATTTTAGAAGTAACATGTTGAGATTCACATGATATCCAAGTACTAGATACTCAAGTTGTCCATAACCGGGGACACGGCTAATCATGATTAGTTTATACACTCTGCAGAGGTTTGCACACTTTTCCCCACAAGACTCGATCTCCTCCGTTGGATTTCTCGCACTACATGGTGTTTGAGAAACGGATGACCGAGACATAGTCTTTCAGAAGTGCTAGCACCTTACGATGGGTAGACCGGTACACCTACATCCCCTACATCTGCTAGTCTACCACTATAAGAGTTCGCACGACTTACTCAACTATGCCAGAGCCCATAATGGCTTGTGGCTGCACACGGAAGTTTCTAGCATGAATAATCTTATGATCCCTTTAAGCCTGGGTGGCGGTCCAAAAGAAAAACAGGCAAGTCCTGATAGAAACCAGGTGCCTCAATCCACCCAGATGTGTGTTTAAGTTGCCACCTTAAGTAAACCATTAAAAATTAACAAACTCACATCTGTCATGGATATCACTCACCCAATCCACGTCTACTAGCATAGCATGGCATAATAAGCAACGTAGAGTAACTCCCAAAGGTTTCATAATAAAACAGGTAATAGGTACTACCTCATCTACTTCCCATCCCACAATTTGATTAGATCCTAATCATGCAATGTTTGAGGATTGATCTAATGCAATAAAAACTGGGTATGAAAAGGGATATGATCGAAGTGTGAACTTGCCTGCAATGTTGATGAAGATGATTCGCACTCAAAACTCTTGATAGATCTATTCATCATACTCCGGTCAATCTATCGTAATCAAGCAATAGTAACCACACATAAGCAATCACTCAAAAGATTGGAAAGATCGAAGAAGACGATTTGGAAAACATCAAAACCAAGCAAATAACTCTTGCAACATAAAAAAATTTCTAACAGTACCAAAATTGTGTGAATTTGGCCTTATCAGAAAGTTTAGGTCAAGAGTTTCGATATGCAAAAAGAATCAACTAAATCGGAGTTATAAAACTCAAGTTATGATCAAACGAAGTTCAAATACAAATCTGTTTGAATTCAAATTTTAAAACTTTCAAAAACATGTTTGAGTTGGATTACTGGATAGAGGAGATCATAACGAAGAAGTGGGCGTTGGTTTCATCTAATTCCGACTAACGAGCAAAAAGTTATAGTCGTTTGAAAAACAAGGACTAATCTGTAAAAGAAATTCTACTAATAGGTCCCTGGTCAGAAAATAACAGAAAAGGACAAAAACTAAAAAGTGAACGTTCGTTGCCGATCGCTAACGAACGAAAATCGTTCACTACCGAACCCTATCTAGTGAACGCTCGCAGAATAAGTTAACCAAAAAATATAAACCGTTTTTAAGAAAAACCGAAGTAAATCTAAACCCTAAAAAAAACCAGACCGGGCGGTTTTGTACCGGTTCAGGTGGCGGTTCGGGTCGACGGCGGCGGATGGCAGCGGCGACTCTGGCGTCAAGGCGAACGACGGCAGCGGCGGCTTCGGCCTTGGGCGGCGGGTTCGGCGCGGCGGCTCCAAGTGGCGGCGGGGAAGGCGCGGGCGGCAAGGGGTGAGGCGGCGCGGGCGGCAAGGGGCGAGGCGGCGTGGGCGGCGGTGGTTGAAAACGGCGGCGGCGGCGGCAACCGATGGCGGCGGCGGCGGATCTGGCGCGGGGCGGCGGCGGCGGCGAAAACGGGACCCAGGGGTCCCGAGGTGGCCTTTTAAAGAGGGTAGGGGAGAGGAGGTGGCGTGGGGAAAGGGGCAGGAGGAGGCCGGGCGGTGTACGACATCCATGGCGGCGCGGCGGCGTGCCCGAGCGGGACTCCCGCTCAGGAAGGAGAGGGGCGGCGCTGCTGGGCTGGGCTGCGGCCTGGCTGGCTAGCTGGGCCGGCCCAGTCGGCGAGGGAAGTTTTTTTTTTAAAAAAACACAGAGCAAAGAAAAATAATAAAGCAAACTAAATAAAAATATTATACAGGCATATAATATATCAAAATTTGCGGAAAAAGATTTTCTATGATATGGACATTTTTATAACTTCAAATAAAATCCACACAAATTCAGATAAATCAAAGAGTGCTACTGGTCTATTAAAATCCAGTAAAAATAATTTTAAAAATACCAAAATGAATTCAAATTTATTTCTCTCCAATTTTCTATTGTAGGGAATCATGTTACCCTAATTTCCATGTATTTTATTTTTGGAGAAAAATAATTTGAATAAAACCCAAATAACTCCAAATTGAAAATAATTCCAATAGGACTTTAAATTTGATCTTTGAAACTCCCAACTCATATTTCATATAATTTGAAGAAGTCATTTTATCTTCTCTCGTGAAAATCATTGAGTTGCACAAAGTTTCAGAATTGGAAATATTTTCCCAAATGAAATTCAAACCTTTTCAAAACCCTTTTCATTTATTTAAATGGAAGAGGTCATGTCATCTTCTCTCGAGGGTTTTGTATTTGAAAAGAATTTGGTTTCACAGAAATAAAAATGCAAAAGGTGAAAGTTTGGGAAAGTCCTTTTATTCCCTCTCATTTAACTTTCAATTTTTTTTGAATTCACTCACTTTTAGTCAATCAATCAAACAATCAATCAAATCTATCTATTTAATATAACATTCCAAAATTTAGAATTTTGGGATGTTACAAACCTACCACCCTTAAAATGAATCTCGTCCTCGAGATTCGGAGAGGCTAGCAAGAAATAGGTTAGGTTTGGGGGTCTTCTCAAAATCCATCGATCGTCTCCGGGGTCTAGGGTGCTACCACCCTTAGAAACATTGTTACAGTTCCATCGAAACTCATATACTCCATCCTTATTCATGATAGTGTCGATCTTCTCAGATTCCCGGGAAAGTTCCGTCTCTGAGCTCTTCCGGTAGCGGCATAACCTTTTCGTCAATCCTTCTGTCCTTTCCTCTTGGTAAGGTTATTCCGAGACTGGGTCTTCTTAGCTGACGGGTCTGGCGCCAAAACTAAACAACTATCGATATCTCATGGTGGTCAACAATTTATGGTTTCTCCTGCAGAAAATAGGTCTGGGTTGATCCTCACCGTATAACCTACGGTTGGCAACATCGGCCGTGTACAAGGGGAAAAATTCTTATACCATTCTAAGGTTTAAACAAGGTTTTGATCGTCGTCTCTCTACTATAGGTAAGTCACTCAGATTTCCCATCCCACATAGCAAGGCGAATAATAAGAGTAAGTCGGTATGGTGATCAATCCATCCCGCACCCAAATCATTACCATGTATATGGTTTAGCGAATCTCGCATTCTAACACTCGGTCATCCTCACAAGCATTGCAGAATTTTTCTTGTCGACGAACCAAGTTTGGATAAATCCATTGATTCTGCAAGCCAAACAAACATCTATCGTTCCTTAACAACTCTCAGGTTTTGCGTAAACTCCTATAAGATCGTCTATCGATAAAATCGTAATCTCTTCCACGGTTTTTCTTTCAGCAAGAGTGTGCTTGCTTCTTGGCAGGTCCTGGGGCCTGTGGGTTATGGCCCATCTCATCACTTATAATCCTTGAACTCATCCTCTGGGCAACTGATCGTTATTCCAACATCCAACTTCCAACTTCCTAGTATTCTTAAATCTATCCAATTGTACTGTCTTCCTTCCTTCTTTTGGCACCAAACTAAAACGTGATTACTCAAACTCATCGCGGGGTTACAATTGCTCCATATTACCAACATTCTACCTCCTTTAGTACTTCATCCATCCATACTCTTGGGATACCTCACATATCTAGATAAAAACTTATACTTATGAATTCATACTCCATTTCGTGGAACATCTTTATCCTTTCCAGGGTCCAGCATCCTTACAGGGGAATATTGGCCATCCTTGCATGGCACTTCTTTAACTGGGAAACATGAAACACATCATGAACTCCTGACAGTTCTTCGGGTGACTCCAATTTGTTGGCAACTTCTCCCATATGCTCCAAAACTCGGTATGGTCCTACAAATCTCGGGGCTAACTTTCCTTAATTCCAAATCGTTTAACTCCTCGCAGAGGGAACACATGAAGACATGCTTTGTCTCCAATTTCATAGACTGCCTCCTTGCGTTTTTGTGTCTGCATAACTCTTCTTGCCAGGACTGAGCTACCTTCAGTCTATCTCGAATCAACTTAACATTCTATTCTGACTCCTCGATCACATTTGGTCCAAACAACTTATGGTCTCCAACTTCAGCCCACATCAACGGTGTCTGGCTCCTTCTCCCACACAAAGCTTCAAAAGGGGCCATCTTCAAATTGGCTTGATAACTATTGTTGTATGAGAACTCCGCGTAAGGTAGATTATCATCCCTACTAGATCCTTAATATAGCGCACACGCTCTCAACATGTCCTCCAGAATCTGATTGACTCTCTCGGTCTATCCATTTGTCTGCGGATGAAAGGCTGTACTGAACTCTAGCCTAGTACCCAAAGTCTGGTGCAGCTGATTGCAAAACTTTGAGGTAAACTGTGTTCCTCTATCTGATACGATGGTCCTCGGAACTCCATGCAGACATATGATCCTAGTCAAATATATCTTGGCCAACTTTGCACTTGTATAGGTGGTTTTCACTAGGATAAAGTGAGCCACTTTGGTTAAGCGATCAACTACTACCCATATAGAATCATATACCGATTTGGTCTTGGGTAATCCGGTGATAAAATCCATGTCAAGTTTATTCTACTTCCATTCGGGTATCGGCATAGGATGTAGTAATCCGGCTGGCTTCTGATGCTCTGCCTTCACTCTCTGACATACATCACATACGGCTACATACTCGGCAATATCCTTCTTCATACCTGACCACCAGAAAAGCTCCTTCAAATCCCAAATACATCTTGGTGTTTCGAGGGCGAATCGAGTATGGTGAGTCATGAGCCTCCTGAAGTATTAACTTCCTGATCTCTGCATATTTGGGCACATATACACGGTCCTCGAACCATAAGGTGTCGTGCTCATCCTTACGAAAACCTTTGGCCTTTCCTTGGCTCATTCTCCCTTTTACCTCAGCAATCTCTTTGTCATTCTTCTGAGCTTCACGGATCCTTCCCAACAATGTAGACTGAACTTCCATTGCCTCAACAAAACCTTTGAGAACAATCTCCAACCGAAGTTCCCTGAGATCCTCGACTAACTCCTTTAGTAATCCTCCGATTATGAGGGTATTCGTCCTTGTGTTCCTTATGGGTGTGTCCTATTTCTCCACAAAGCTTGTATGCACAAGGTTTCTTCATATCCTTTCCATAAGGCCTAAATTTTCTAGGACACAAGCCAAGACTTTTGCAGAGTCAACTTAAATTCTTCCCAAGTGGTTACTCTTTGCCATCCATTGATGGTTTGGTACATCCTCCACCAAGTAGCAGCACCTCTTTTCAAAACACTTAAGAGCATGCTGGGCCATATCCTTTCCGACTATAGGGTTATTCTCCATATGATCCTCCATGTTCTGAATCCATCGGTCTGTCTCCAATTGAATCATCGGTCCAGACAATACAAACTCATCTCCATTCATCCTCTATTGGGTCCATGGGTTTTGGGGTGAGATAAGAGAGATCGAGAGGGATGCACACAATACAAACAAAGGTTTTGAAAAGACAGATTTTATTTGTGGCTATCGGAAAAATATCAAACAAATGACAACTCACAATCGTCGCATCTAACGCAGGTACAGAACAGGGGTTTGGTCTTCTAAAGGTTAATGTCGCCAAACTCTTCCAAGTCTTGTTCATGTCTCCGATGGCTACCTCTGATCATGCTTGTCCTGCTCAAGTTCTTCTGCCAGATAATCTCTGTTGTCGCAAAGACTATCGTGACGTCCTTTAATATTCTGGAGTTGCGTTCCAAACTTCTGGGTTTCAAAATTTTGGTATGAACCATGGTCCTACTGTCTTTCAGTTCCTGATGAATCTCCTGTATCACGAGGTTTTGCTCCTCCAGCTTGCCTACTTTCAGCTTCTTGGTCCTGAGTTCTTCACGAAATGCTTCCTTTCAAATACGGCTTCTTGTAGCTCCATCTTAACTTGTTGATGTAATACTCCAGATCCTGGTGATACACCGACTAAGGTTAAACTTCATCTTGCTGATAGGTGCTCCATCAGCCTTCTACCATCCAATCCTTCCATCCATAGGCATGCTTAACTTAGCACGGTGACAATAGCATAAGCGGGTGATCACATCATGGATAGCTGTGTTTCTGCTCTTGTCATTTCCATGAGCTATCTCTCCATAATTGATATCTCCTGCCTTAGGGTTTTCCTTGACAGAACTTTGAGTTTTTAACTCTCCATGCTCCGGTCTTTCTCCGATACACCTTGATCTCGGGTATTGACAGCTTCCTTAGTCTGCCAAGTACCATAAGGGTAACCTTCCTAGGTCATAAAAATCTAGAAATTCTTCAGAGCCTGCAAATTTCTCCTAGTCTTCGGAGTCTTCAACCGTTGTAGTTTCCATTATCAAAATGTATGGTAAAATCCTCTTCATTTCGAATGGTCTTAGTTGTCCGATATTTTGTACTCCTTGGAGTGGTCTCATCCATCGAATCTTCGAGTGGTCAAAAGGGGAAGGGGGTATGGTCTCACTAAAAGGGAATACTTTGAATAAGCTCAGAAGAGAAGAGAGGTAAAAAGATCCTTTTTGAAAAGGAAGTTGTAGAGAAAATCTTTCCTATGGGCTTGCCAGTTTCTAGGGTCACGTCCTACAGTCAACATGTGCTCTGATACCATCTTGTAGCGACCCGACCCGAATGGATCAAGTCTCTGTGCTTATGTGCCACCCCGGGATCGGTATGCTGACACACACAGTACTCGAAGGATTTATAACAGAGGTAAATCACATGTATAAAGTAACGTAAATACTATTACCTCAATCCATATAGCGGAAGCAACAAGGTTGTGGATTCCCATCAACACTAACGGCAAAGTTGAGTATAGGAAATCATAACCCTAACGTATCACTTACTTGTCGTAAGAAACCTGCAACATGAGACGTTGCAGCCCGAAACGGGTCAGTACATTGAATGTACTGGCAAATTCACACCATAGAGAAAAATGATGAACAATGGCTATCACTACATGCATATATGGCTGGTGGAAAAGCTCTATGGTTATAATGTTTTGCGAAAAGCCAATTTTTCCCTACTGCAAAGGAATAAATTTTATGTAACTATCATGGTGGTTGTTAAACATTGAGAATGGTTGACAGCATTCTCAATCCCAATTAAAAGTACTCATTACAAACCCAACAATCTTAATTTTAGAAGTAACATGTTGAGATTCACATGATATCCAAGTACTAGATACTCAAGTTGTCCATAACCGGGGACACGGCTAATCATGATTAGTTTATACACTCTACAGAGGTTTGCGCACTTTTCCCCACAAGACTCGATCTCCTCCGTTGAATTTCTCGCACTACATGGTGTTTGAGAAACGGATGACCGAGACATAGTCTTTCAGAAGCGCTAGCACCTTACGATGGGTAGACTGGTACACCTACATCCCCTACATCTGCTAGTCTACCACTATAAGAGTTCGCACGACTTACTCAACTATGCCAAAGCCCATAATGGCTTGTGGCTGCACACGGAAGTTTCTAGCATGAATAATCTTATGATCCCTTTAAGCCTGGGTGGCGGTCCAAAAGAAAAATAGGCAAGTCCTGATAGAAACCAGGTGCCTCAATCCACCCAGATGTGTGTTTAAGTTGCCACCTTAAGTAAACCATTAAAAATTAACAAACTCACATCTGTCATGGATATCACTCACCCAATCCACGTCTACTAGCATAGCATGGCATAATAAGCAACGTAGAGTAACTCCCAAAGGTTTCATAATAAAACAGGTAATAGGTACTACCTCATCTACTTCCCATCCCACAATTTGATTAGATCCTAATCATGCAATGGTTGAGGATTGATCTAATGCAATAAAAACTGGGTATGAAAAGGGATATGATCAAAGTGTGAACTTGCCTGCAATGTTGATAAAGATGATTCGCACTCAAAACTCTTGATAGATCTATTCGTCACACTCCGGTCAATCTATCATAATCAAGCAATAGTAACCACACATAAGCAATCACTCAAAAGATCGGAAAGATCGAAGAAGACGATTCAGAAAACATCAAAACCAAGCAAATAACTCTTTCAACATAAAACAATTTATAACAGTACCAAAATTTTGTGAATTTGGCCTTATCAGATAGTTTAGGTCAAGAGTTTCGATATGCAAACAGAATCAACTAAATCGGAGTTATAAAACTCAAGTTATGATCAAACGAAGTTCAAATACAAATCTGTTTGAATTCAAAATTTAAAACTTTCAAAAACATGTTTGAGTTGGATTACTTGATAGAGGAGATCATAACGAAGAAGTGGGCGTTGGTTTCATCTAATTTCGACTAACGAGCAAAAAGTTATAGTCGTTTGAAAAATAGGGACTAATCTGTAAAAGAAATTCTACTAATAGGTCCCTGGTTAGAAAATAACAGAAAAGGAAAAAAACTAAAAAGTCAACGTTCGTTGCCGATCGCTGACGAACGAAAATCGTTCGCTACCGAACCCTATCTATTGAATGCTCGCAGAATAAGTTAACCAAAAAAATAAACCGTTTTTAAGAAAAACCGAAGTAAATCTAAACCCTAAAAAAACCGGACCGGGCGGTTTTGTACCGGTTCAGGTGGCGGTTCAGGTCAACGGCGGCGGATGGCAGCAGCGGCTCCGGCGTCGAGGCGAACGACGGCAGCGGCGGCTTCGGCCTTGGGCGGCGGGGTTCGGCGCGACGGCTCCAAGTGGCGGCGGGGAAGGCGCGGGCGGCAAGGGGCGAGGCGGCGCGGGCGGCGGTGGTTAACAACGGCGGCGGCGGCAACCGATGGCGGCGGCGGCGGATCTGGCGCGGGGGCGGCGGCTGCGGCGAAAACGGGACCCAGGGGTCCCGAGGTGGCCTTTTAAAGAGGGCAGGGGAAAGGAGGTGGTGTGGGGAAAGGGGCAGGAGGAGGCCGGGCGGTGTACAACATCCATGGCGGCGCGGCGGCGTGCCCGAGCGGGACTCCCGCTCGGGAAGGAGAGGGGCGGCACTGCTGGGCTGGGCTGCGGCCTGGCTGGCTAGCTGGGCCGGCCCAGTCGGTGAGGGAAGGTTTTAAAAAAAAACATAGAGCAAAGAAAAATAATAAAATCAAACTAAATAAAAATATTATACAGGCATATAATATATCAAAATTTGCGGAAAAAGATTTTCTACGATATGGACATTTTTATAACTTCAAATAAAATCCACACAAATTCAGATAAATCAAAGAGTGCTACTGGTCTATTAAAATCCAGTAAAAATCATTTTAAATATACCAAAATGAATTCAAATTTATTTCTCTCCAATTTTCTATTGTAGGGAATCATGTTACACTAATTTCCATGTATTTTATTTTTGGAGAAAAATAATTTGAATAAAACCCAAATAACTCCAAATTGAAAATAATTCCAATAGGACTTTAAATTTGATCTTTGAAACTCCCAACTCATATTTCATATAATTTGAAGAAGTCATTTTATCTTCTCTCGTGAAAATCATTGAGTTGCATAAAGTTTCAGAATTGGAAATATTTTCCCAAATGAAATTCAAACCTTTTCAAAACCCTTTTCATTTATTTAAATGGAAGAGGTCATGTCATCTTCTCTCGAGGGTTTTGTATTTGAAAAGAATTTGGTTTCACGGAAATAAAAATGCAAAAGGTGAAAGTTTGGGAAAGTCCTTTTATTCCCTCTCATTTAACTTTCAATTTTTTTGAATTCACTCACTTTCAGTCAATCAATCAAACAATCAATCTAATCTATCTATTTAATATAACATTCCAAAATTTAGAATTTTGGGATGTTACAAGGAATTACCATAATTATTAGAGAAATTACTAGGAAGGCCTAGGATTAAAATTTCCTCTATAAGCATTGTTGTTGAAATTATTGCGAGAGATAAAATTCACATCAATGGCATCACTATTTTTCTCAATCAAAGTAGACAAAAGCATATCATTAAAATAAATAGGAGCACTTTCACTAGCAACCAATTTCATAAGAGCATCAACTTTATCACTCAAAGAAGAAATTTCTTCAACCGAATTAACTTTTTTACTAGTAGGAGATCTTTCGGTATGCCATTGTGAATAATTTGCCATGATATTATCAAGAAATTTGGTGGCTTCAAACAAAGTAATTTCCATAAAAGTTCCACCCGCGGTGGAATCTAAAAGATTACGAGAAACAAAATTCAACCCCGCATAATTTTTTTGTATGATCATCCAAAGATTTAACCCATGAGTTGGGCAATTCCTTAGCATCATTTTCATCCTTTTCGAAGAATGTACAACATGCTCATGTTCAAGTTGCTTGAAAATCATGATCTGGGTTCTAAGGGAAATAATTTTTGCGGGGAAAAAATACTTAGTGATAAAAGCATCTTTGCACTTGTTCCAAGAATCGATACTATTGGGAGGCAAAGAAGAGAACCAAATTTTTGCAGAATCACGCAAATAAAACAAAAATAATTTCATCTTAACCACATCATTGTCCATATCTTTTTTCTTTTGCACTAGCAAACATGCCCGTGCGTTGCAACGGGAGAAAGTCGCATGCTCCTAGCACAGTAAGGATGGCTCAAGAACCCTGTATCGGTCCACATTATCTATCCAAACATAGCGTCTCACCTATGTTGTCACTTATGCTCCTTCTCCCCTTCACCGACCAGGGCCGTGGTGTCCTTCTGATCGCAATGCGTCCAAACATGATCAATCCCAATATGATGATTTCAGTAACCATGCACACACACACACACACACACACACACACACACACACACACACACACCTGTCACTGAACCACCCAATTGCAAGTGAATGTCTAATAATTTTCAAATTAATATGGTGACCGACATGTTTCCCGAGCTAGGGCCTACACCTAGTCCATTCAACATCCCACATACGCCGGCTCATTTTTAAATTGTGTATTTCTTTTCTAAAATGCATCAACATTGTTTTTTCAAACACATAAACACTTTTTAAATCCCATGATTTTTTAAGAGCATAAATAGTTTTTAAATTATAATATATTTTAAAGCACGTGAACACTTTTTAGAACTACATGATTTTTTTTCTAAAACAACCGGGAACATTTTTCAATTGTATGAATATTATTTTAATACATGAACACTTTTCTTGGGACTACACAAAAATAATGCATGAACAGTTTTAAAAAAATAGTAACATCTTTCAAAGGGAAAAAAAATAGAACTTGTGAGCAAAATTTTGTGACCCGTATTAATTTGATTTTTTTTCTTGATATGAGACGCGCTGAATATAACACCTTATTTATATCGCCCGTTCCACCATAGAGATCCCACCAGCGTGTCATTTGGCCCATAATTATGATCGTTCCTTGTGAAACTTTTTCCTTCTGAGATCCTTCTATTAATTTCCTTCCTTCTTTAAAATACTCGAAATCCTGTTTACAATTGTGTTATTATACGTCCCTTCCGCACCCGCAATGTCAATTTGGTGCATAATTGTGATGGTACCTTTTAATTCCTTTTCTTCTAAGTTTATTCCTTCTTTTTATTTCTTTCCTTCTTCAATTTATGTATACCCCAAATCCTGCTTACAACGGTGCCTACGATTAGGCGTTTCCACATCCGGCCTCAATTTCCTTCTTCAATTTATGGTCCTCCTTGATAATCATGCAATTAAGTGCCCAATCGATTAATAATTTGTTCTGACACGTCCTCTTTTACATTGATGGTGCAACCGTCCCTCCTTTACGTTAATATAATGTCCCAATTAATTCCTCCTTTAATTTGGAGGATGCAGTCCCTCCTTTGATTATGTGATTAGTGCCCAATAGCTTAATTTCTTCTGCGTTATAACAATTCTTCATGCCCTTAATTTCCTAGGCATCTCATCTATATTTCATGTAATTGTTGAAGGTATATAAATTGATTGAATTTGATGTATGGGATCGAAGTGACACAATTTTAATTGCGAATAGTTGTGCGCCTTCTGTCTTTTATAATAGTACTATAAAGAAATCCCACATTTAAATTCACAAATAGATTGTGGTTTAGTTGGCTACCGCAGTTGTACTATTTTGCTAGAGGTCTTGGGATCGATCCCCACACATATCTTTTAGTTTTTATATATATACCGTTAGCGAAAAATCATGCGAGATACGTGGGCCTAGGCCCATTACATATTGTGAGTGAAAAATTGTGTGATATACATGGGCCGAGGCCCATTGCAGCAATGGTGCAAACCGTTTTTGAAACTATTCGCCAAAATAGTACCACCTTGGATAGACAAAAAACTCAAAAAAATAAAATTAATAATATAGGTGAACGGATGGAAAATTAGAGAAACACACCTTGCTTTATTAGTATGTATAGATATCACATAATTTCACGAAGGTATTAAGATGGGACGCGGCATCCTCATTAGGAGTACCGAAAAATTGGTCTTTCATAACACGATTCAGCAAAGCAGTATTAATATCACAAGTCTCCGCACTAGTGGCGGGAGGAGCAAGCGGAGTGCCAATAAAATCATTGTTGTTGGTATTTGAGAAATCACATAACTTGGTGTTCTCTTGAGTCATGGTGACCACATGTAACACCCGGATAATCTTGCTACAGTAATCCTGCGCTAATCATGCCACGTCATCCCGATTACTGTTACTAACCTCGCAATAATCCGAAACCGTTCAAGTTCAAATTCAAATTGCAATTAACAATAAAAGTTTTCAAAAATTAAAACAAAATTGTTCGGTGGTTGCTAAATATTACAAAGGTAATTGTGGTGAAGTAACCACATTTTTAGAAAAGGCCTAAGCAATTTTAAATGATTAAAACAGAAAAGAAATTATAAAAGAAAATACAAACAAAAAAAAAAGAAAGAAAGGGAACCCCCCCCCCCCCGCTGGGCCACCCGGCCCAGCCAACGCCACCTCGCCGCCAGGCCGGCCCACCCCCGCGCCCATATCCCCCCCCACTCCCTGGAAACCCTAATCCCCTCCCTCACAATCCCCCCCCCCCCCCCGATCCAGTCCCCTCCCCCTCTCCCCGATCTGGGCGCCGCCCCGACGCCGCGCCCCGACGCCCTGGACCTCGCCGGCCGGCCTCCTCCCGCTCCGCCGCTCGTCCCCGTCAACCTCGACCTTCCCCGAGCACACGCCCTAGACCCCACGGCCCGTGGTGAGGCCCTCCTCCTCCCCTTCCCTCGTCGCCGTTCGCTCGCGGCCGCCATGCCCGGGGCACGCCCGAACCCGCGGTCGCCGCGCCCCCCCCGTCTGTCCAGGCCGCGTCCCGCGCCCTCGTGCGCGCGCTCGCACTGGCCGCGCTCCCGCCCGCGCGGGGACACCCCTCGTGCCCCTCTGCTGCCCGCGCCTGGCCGCACCCTGCGCCGCCTGCACGCGCGCTCGCGCGCCCACCCGCGCTGCTCCACCGTCGCCCCGCGACTCGCTCGCCATCCGCCTCGGCGCCGCTCGCAGCCGAGCCCGCAGCTCCTCCCCATGCCGCCCGCCTCTCCTCTGGTCGCCCTTCGCCGGCGCCGCCCGACGGTGTTGCCGGCCCCGCGCCGTCCCATCCCCTCCTCCCGGTCGTGGCCCCCTGGCCGCGTCGCATCGGCGCCCCCGCTGGCCTCGCCCCGCGCCCGGGCGGAGCGCCCCTCGGGCTCGGGCGCCCGCACCCGCTCGCCCGCGCCCTCTAGGCCCCGATGGGCCACAGACATGTGGGGCCTGGCCCCAGAACGTTAAAAAGAAAAAGAAAGAAAAATATAATAATAAATAATAAATATAATAATTAAAATATTAATTAATTAATTAATTAATTAAGTTAATTAATCATAATTAGATTAACCTAATTAACTGTTAATTTAATCAAAACAGTAATTAGTTAGTTAAACCCTAATTAACCTAATCAGGGAATGACACGTGGGTCCCACTGGACCCACATGTCAGTTTGACCCAGTCAACTCTATTGACTGCTGACGTCAGCATGACATCATGCTGATGTCATAAATCTAAATTTCGAATTAATTAATTAATTAAATTCCCGAAATCAATAAAACCTTTAGAAAATCATATCTTTTAATCTGTAACTCGGATTAAAATATTTTCAACATGAAAGTTGCTCTGAACGTCGAGACGCTTCCGGATACGCAACCCGTTCGTCCGCCACACCCCCCTAACCTATCGAACCCGCAACTTTCCCCCTCCGGCTCCTCTGCCCGAAAACGCGAAACACCGGGGATATTTTCCCGGATGTTTCCCCCCTTCACCGGTATCACCGTATACCGCGTTAGGGCACCACTAACGCCGTTATTTGTCATGTCATGCATCACTGTGCATCTGCTTGCTTAAATATTTATTGTTTCTCCCCCCTCTTCTCTCGATAGACCCCGAGACCGACGTTGCTGCTGCCCCGTTCGACTACGGAGTTGACGATCCCTCTCTCTTGCCAGAGCAACCAGGCAAGCCCCCCCCTTGATCACCAGATATCGCCTACTCTTCTCTATACTGCTTGCATTAGAGTAGTGTAGCATGTTACTGCTTTCGTTATTCCTATCCTGATGCATAGCCTGTCTTTGATACTGCTGTTGATACCTTTACCTGCAATCCTACTGCTTAGTATAGGATGCTAGTGTTCCATCAGTGGCCCTACACTCTTGTCCGTCTGCCATGCTATACTACTGGGCCGTGATCACTTCGGGAGGTGATCACGGGCATATACTATATACTTTACACTGTTACATTACATGTGATACTATTCGGAGATGGGGGCTGAAGGGGCAGGTGGCTCCATCCCGGTAGAGGTGGGCCTGGGTTCCCGACGGCCCCCGACTGTTACTTTGAGGCGGAGCGACAGGGCAGGTTCAGACCACCTAGGAGAGAGGTGGGCCTGGCCCTAGTCGGCGTTCACGATACTTAACACGCTTAACGAGATCTGGGTATTTGATCTGAGTCTGGCCATTTGGTCTATACGCACTAACCACCTACGCGGGAGTAGTTATGGGTATCCCGACGTCGTGGTATCAGCCGAAGCACTTCTTGACGTCAGCGACTGAGTGGCGCGCGCCGGGTTGGACCGCGTAACGTGACTTCCGTTGTACTGGAGGTTACTAGGTCTGCTCACCGGCCGCGTTCGCAACGTGCAGGTGTGCTCAGGGCGATGGGCCCAGACCCCTGCGCGCATAGGTTTAGACCGGCGTGCTGACCGCTCTGTTGTGCCTAGGTGGGGCTGCGACGTGTTGATCTTCCGAGGCCGGGCATGACCCAGGAAAGTGTGTCCGGCCAAATGGGATCAAGCGTGTTGGGCTATGTGGTGCACCCCTGCAGGGAAGTTTATCTATTCGAATAGCCGCGTCCCTCGGTAAAAGGACGACCCGGAGTTGTACCTTGACCTTATGACAACTAGAACTGGATACTTAATAAAACACACCCTTCCAAGTGCCAGATACATCCCGGTGATTGCTCTCCAACAGGGCATCGAGGAGGGGATCGCCGGGTAGGATTATGCTATGCGATGCTACTTGGAGGACTTCAGTCTACTCTCTTCTATATGCTGCAAGAAGGAGGCTGCCAGAAGCGTAGTCTTCGATATGATTAGATATCCCCCTCTTATTCTGGCATTCTGCAGTTCAGTCCACCGATATGCTCCTTTACACATATATCCATGCATATGTAGTGTAGTTCCTTGCTTGCGAGTACTTTGGATGAGAACTCACGGTTGCTTTCTCCTTCTTTTCCCCCTATCCCTTCTACCTGGTTGTCGCAACCAGATGTTGGAGCCCAGGATCCAGACGCCACCGTCGACGACGACTCCTTCTACACTGGAGGTGCCTACTACTACGTGCAGTCAGCTGACGACGATCAGGAGTAGTTTAGGAGGATCCCAGGCAGGAGGCCTGCGCCTCGTTCGATCTGTATCCCAGTTTGTGCTAGCCTTCTTAAGGCAAACTTGTTTAACTTATGTCTGTACTCAGATATTGTTGCTTCCGCTGACTCGTCTATGATCGAGCACTTGTATTCGAGCCCTCGAGGCCCCTGGCTTGTATTATGATGCTTGTATGACTTAATTTATTTGTAGAGTTGTGTTGTGATATCTTCCCGTGAGTCCCTGGTCTTGATCGTACACATTTGCGTGCATGATTAGTGTACGATTGAATCGGGGGCGTCACAAGTTGGTATCAGAGCCGACTGCCTGTAGGAATCCCCCTTCCACACTCCTTGGCCGAAGTCGAGTCTAAACTTTACAAAAACTTTTACTAACTTGGCTGTGGGCCTTACGGGCCCACGTCGCCATCGGGTGGTACTAGGATCTTTTACTTCTCGACCCTTACTCTGGGACTCCGAACTCTCTTCTACTCGGGATAAACGAATTTACTAACTCTGACACTAGGGTCCCGTTACGACATTCACCCCAAAGTTGGATAAAAGCCATAGCTATTCCTTACTATAGTATTTTGAACAATTTCCACACTGTCATTTGACTCCTTGGAAACATCTTTGTTTTCAGATGGAACCCACGAGGCAGGTCGTGCGCCACACGACGGCCATGGGTGCCTCGGGATCACCGGCCGTGCTAGCTGAGATGATGACCTATCTAGGTTATCGCTGGCACCCCGAGTACACCGTCACCGAGGAGTACCAGGATTTTAACCAGGAGCAGTACCGTGCCACCGTCCACCTCTACTCTCGGGAGTATGACTCCACTACAGTGCTGCACACCGCTTATGGTGTTGGAGTGACCATTGATATGGCAGTTCACGATGCTGCCTATGCTGCTCTGACACGCCTTCGTAGGGAGTACCGGGAGTTGGACACCTCCCCCTTCAGGCACATTGCTATCGCATCTGATATTGGTGCGGAGGGTTACTACACTGCTGCCTACTCCACTGTCACCCGCGAGCCCTTCCACCATCAGAACTTTGTTCTGCACGCTGATGGTCTGGATCGAGCTAACCGAGCTCTCCGCCACGAGTTGTACACCACTCGTCAGCACCTCTACCGTGCTTTGACGATGTTACACCCCTTTGTTGGATCTGGGGAGCTGCCGCGTTCTGCTATCTATCCAGCCAGGACCGTGATGCCTCAGGGTGTCGGTTGGCCAGAGGTGGGAGGCTACTCTCCCGCACTTGGTCCTCTTCTGCCACTTGAGCGTCGGGTTCAGCACCAGAGCCCCCGCGGACCCCAGGTTGCCGACGTGGTGTACCCGTTGCCACACTACCAGCTTTCAGGCTACACCTACCTCCGCAGTGTCGTGTGGGATTGATGTAGACTTGCTTATTAGTGTTAGCTGCATTCGCCGCGAGCCTGCGTGCCGCCTATGATGTCTTAGTCTATGTACTGAACTCTATGTACCGAACCCTATGCATGATCCCTTTTGTAAGATATGCCAACTGTTATGTGGTATCTATCATGCTGTTTTCATTATGCATGTTTCATCTTGAATGATTCTTGTAGTTGCCAATTTCTCAAATACTGAAATACCCCTGTTATATATTAACAGGATGGTTAGACCAACTGGTCGTGGTCGTGGTGGCAACTTCCCACCACCGCCTGAGTACATGGCTGGTATGATCCAACAACTTGAGATGAATCGCCAGTTCATGGAGAACATGATGGCGCAGTTTCCTCGCCCCAATATGAACCAGCAGCCAAACACAGTGACTCTGCAGGATTTCATACGCCTGAACCCAACTGTGTACCGCAGCTCAACTCAGCCTCTGGATGCTGATGACTGGCTCCGTGACATCACCTATGAGATGGAGTCTGCTGATGTAGCCCCTGCCAGCTATGTCACGTTTGCTTCCTTCTTCCTGAAGGGACCCGCAGCTCAATGGTGGGACAGCCACAGGCGTACTCTGCCAGCTGGAACAATCATCACCTGGCCAGACTTCCAAACTGCTTTCCGTGCCCGCTTCATTCCTCAGGGAGTCACGGACCGGAAGAAGCGTGAGTTCCGCAACCTCATCCAAGGCAACAAAACTGTTGAAGCTTATCAGCGGGAGTTTCTGGACTTGTCCCGCTATGCTGAAGAGGACATTGCTACTGATTCACGCAGACAGGAGAAGTTCCGTGACGGCCTTCAAGCTGACATCAAGTTCGCACTTCTAGTGCACGACTTTGATGATTTCGCCACCTTGGTGAACAAAGCCATCAACGTCGAAACTGGTCTGCAGGAATACCAGAGCTCTCACAGGCGCAGCCGTGACACGGGCTCATCTTCGGGCCCGTCCTCGCAGAAGCGCAGGATATGGATTCCCAACAGCATGTACCAGTCGAATGCACCTGTCCCAAGGCAGTCCTATGCTACACCTCGTCTGCCTAATGCTCCTGCTAGGCAGCCAAAACTTCCAGCTCCACCACCCCAAGCTCCGGTCCCCACTCCCAATAATGGTCTGTGCTACAAGTGTGGTCAACCAGGTCACCTTGCCAGGAACTGCTATCAGAATCAGAATCAGAATCAGCTGGCCCTTCCTGCAGCTGGTCGTGGGAACAACCAGAACCGTAACAGCAAAGCCAAGTCCTATGGCCGTGTTCATGCCAACCACGTTGATCTGAACGAAGCTCAAGACCAGCCTTCTACTGTGATGGGTACACTCCTCGTAAATTCAGTACCTGCATCTGTTTTATTCGATACAGGAGCATCGCATTCATTCATGTCAGAAGATTTTGCATTCAAGCATGGCATTAAATACGAGGAGATGAACACTTCGGTAGTGGTAAAAACCCCCGTGGGACAATGTCAAACCTCCATGGTTGGCGTCGACGTCCCCGTGGAAATCGAAGGGCTGGAATTCTATGCCGCGCCCATTATCCTGAAGACGTCTAACATCGACCTCATTCTGGGGATGGATTGGTTGAAAGCGCATACTGCTTCCATAGTTTGCGCCACTAAGACCGTCCATCTGCTACATCCTTCAGATGAAATAGTTACATACCACGCTCGCCTGGTGCAAAATGCCGAGGCAAGGCTTTATGCCTTGAATGCATTGAACTCTGCACCACTCGAGGGCATCGAAAACATCCCCGTCGTGCGTGACTTCCTCGATGTCTTTCCTGAAGAACTTCCAGGGATTCCCCCAGCTAGAGCTGTCGAATTCGTCATCGACTTGAAACCAGGCACCACTCCTATTGCCAAGCGACCCTACAAGATGCCACCACATGAACTCCTTGAGCTTAAGGAGGAAATCGACAAATCTCTTCAAAGTGGTTTCATTCGCCCAAGTTGCTCTCCTTGGGGAGCACCTTCTCTCTTTGTCAAGAAGAAGGATGGGACAAACCGACTGGTCCAAGACTACCGTCCTATTAACCAAGCTACCATTCAGAACAAGTATCCTCTTCCTCGGATCAATGATCTGTATGATCAACTGGCTGGTTCATCAGTGTTCTCTAAACTCGACTTGAGATTGGGTTACCACCAGATCCGTGTTCGTGAAGAGGATATCCCAAAAACCGCCTTTGTGACTCGTTATGGTTCATACGAGTACACTGTTATGTCCTTCGGCTTAACCAATGCCCCAGCCACCTTCTCTCGCCTGATGAACTATATATTCATGGATTACCTCGACAAGTTCGTCGTGGTTTATCTGGATGATATCCTGGTATTTTCCAAGAATGAAGAAGAACATGCTGAACATCTTCGTCTTGTGCTGGAAAAGCTACGAGAGCATCAGCTATACGCCAAGTTCTCCAAATGTGAATTCTGGCTTCCTGAAGTAACCTATCTCGGACATGTCATCTCTAAGGATGGTATTGCCGTTAACCCTGAACGAGTTCAGGCTATTCTTGATTGGACTCCTCCAAAGAATGTCAAGCAAGTCAGAAGTTTTCTCGGTCTCGCCAGCTATTGCCGTCGATTCGTCGAGAACTTCTCCAAGATTGCCAGGCCTCTGACTAACTTGCTGCATAAGGGCGTCAAGTTCCAATGGACAGACAAATGTCAGGAAAGCTTCCAGGCACTTAAAGACAAGTTGACTTCTGCCCCAGTGCTAGCTCCACCTGATACAAAGAAGGACTTCGTCATTTACTGCGACGCTTCCCGTCAAGGATTAGGCTGTGTCCTAATGCAAGAGCGCAGAGTGATTGCCTATGCCTCTCGTCAATTGCGCCCTCATGAAGAGAACTACCCAGTTCACGATCTCGAGCTTGCGGCTGTCATTCATGCACTGAAGCAGTGGCGGCATTACCTTCTCGGTAATCGTTGCGAGATATTCACTGACCATCAAAGTCTGAAGTATCTGTTTACTCAGCCAGACCTGAACCTCCGTCAGCAGAGATGGATGGAGACTGTTGCAGACTTTGACTTGGGTATTTCCTATACACCAGGCAAGGCTAATGTAATGGCAGATGCCTTGAGCCGCAAGTCTTACTGCAACCACCTCCAGGTTCATAAAGTTCAGCCCTCGCTCGTTGAAGAATTCAGAAAGCTGAACCTCCATATTGTCCCTCCGGGTGCACTCGCTCCCCCTCCTGAGGAGTTTCAGAAGATGAACCTCCGTGTTATTCCCCAGGGTTCCCTCTATACCCTGGCTGTCGAACCCGATCTCGTGAGCTCCATCAAGACAATACAAGGATACGACTCTGAAGTCCACAAGATTAAGCGCGATCTCAAGGAAGGAAAGCCCTCATACTTCACTATTGCTGGAGATGGCGCCTTGTACTTCAAAGGCCGCCTAGTGGTGCCGTGTAAGGAGGAAAACCTGAATATGACTCGGAAAGTTATGAAAGAAGCTCATGATACGCCTCTGTGTATCCATCCTGGTAGCACTAAGATGTACCAGGACATTCGTCAAAGATTCTGGTGGTCTAATATGAAGCAAGACATTGCTCGCTATGTTGCCGAGTGTGACATTTGCCGTCGTATCAAAGCAGAACATCAAAGGCCTGCTGGAACTCTGCAACCTATCTCTATTCCTGAATGGAAATGGGACCATGTTGAAATGGACTTCGTCACTGGATTTCCCAAATCGCAGAAAGGTAATGATGCTATTCTTGTCGTCATTGACCGGCTTTCTAAAGTTGCACATTTTCTGGCGGTCAAGGAAACGATCACTGCTAGCCAGCTTGCAACTCTCTACATGTCCAGAATTGTTTCACTTCACGGTATTCCACTAGTTATCAGTTCGGACCGTGGCAGCTTATTCACTTCAAGATTCTGGGCAAGTTTCCAAGAAGCTATGGGAACTCATCTATCGTTCAGTACTGCTTTTCATCCGCAGTCTCAAGGACAAGTTGAACGTGTCAACCAAGTTCTCGAAGATATGCTTCGAGCTTGTGTTATTTCCTTTGGCAAGAAATGGGAGGAATCTCTCCCGTATGCTGAGTTCTCTTATAATAATAGCTATCAAGCTAGTCTGAAGATGGCCCCCTTCGAAGTGTTATATGGACGAAAGTGTCGAACCCCTCTGAACTGGTCAGAAACTGGGGAACGTCCATTCTTTGGTCCGGATATTATCCAACATGCCGAAGAACAAGTCCGCATTATTCGCGAGAATCTCAAGACTGCTCAGTCACGCCAAAAGAGTAACTATGACCGTCATCATAAAGACATGGTCTATCAACCTGGCGAAAAGGCCTATCTTCGAGTTACACCAATGAAGGGTGCTCACCGCTTCGGGATCAAAGGCAAACTAGCTCCTCGCTATATTGGCCCATTCACTATTCTCGAAAAGCGTGGAAAAGTGGCCTATCAATTGGAGCTTCCGCCGAACCTTTCTCAGGTCCACGATGTGTTCCATGTGTCACAACTCCGCCGTTGCTTCAAGGACCCAATCCGAGCTGTGGATCATGAAGTGCTCGAATTTCAACAGGACCTCTCCTATAAAGAGCATCCGGTCCGCATTCTCGACCAAGCTGAACGCCGCACACGTCAGAAGGCGATCAAGTTCCTCAAGGTCCAGTGGTCGAATCACTCTGAAGACGAAGCCACCTGGGAACGCGAGGATCGTCTTCGTGAAGAATACCCTGCACTGTTTCCTTCTACCTCCTAAATCTCGGGACGAGATTTCTTGTAGTGGAGGAGATTCGTAACACCCGGATAATCTTGCTACAGTAATCCTGCGCTAATCATGCCACGTCATCCCGATTACTGTTACTAACCTCGCAATAATCCGAAACCGTTCAAGTTCAAATTCAAATTGCAATTAACAATAAAAGTTTTCAAAAATTAAAACAAAATTGTTCGGTGGTTGCTAAATATTACAAAGGTAATTGTGGTGAAGTAACCACATTTTTAGAAAAGGCCTAAGCAATTTTAAATGATTAAAACAGAAAAGAAATTATAAAAGAAAATACAAACAAAAAAAAAGAAAGAAAGGGAACCCCCCCCCCACTGGGCCACCCGGCCCAGCCAACGCCACCTCGCCGCCAGGCCGGCCCACCCCCGCGCCCATATCCCCCCCCCACTCCCTGGAAACCCTAATCCCCTCCCTCACAATCCCCCCCCCCCGATCCAGTCCCCTCCCCCTCTCCCCGATCTGGGCGCCGCCCCGACGCCGCGCCCCGACGCCCTGGACCTCGCCGGCCGGCCTCCTCCCGCTCCGCCGCTCGTCCCCGTCAACCTCGACCTTCCCCGAGCACACGCCCTAGACCCCACGGCCCGTGGTGAGGCCCTCCTCCTCCCCTTCCCTCGTCGCCGTTCGCTCGCGGCCGCCATGCCCGGGGCACGCCCGAACCCGCGGTCGCCGCGCCCCCCCCCGTCTGTCCAGGCCGCGTCCCGCGCCCTCGTGCGCGCGCTCGCACTGGCCGCGCTCCCGCCCGCGCGGGGACACCCCTCGTGCCCCTCTGCTGCCCGCGCCTGGCCGCACCCTGCGCCGCCTGCACGCGCGCTCGCGCGCCCACCCGCGCTGCTCCACCGTCGCCCCGCGACTCGCTCGCCATCCGCCTCGGCGCCGCTCGCAGCCGAGCCCGCAGCTCCTCCCCATGCCGCCCGCCTCTCCTCTGGTCGCCCTTCGCCGGCGCCGCCCGGCGGTGTTGCCGGCCCCGCGCCGTCCCATCCCCTCCTCCCGGTCGTGGCCCCCTGGCCGCGTCGCATCGGCGCCCCCGCTGGCCTCGCCCCGCGCCCGGGCGGAGCGCCCCTCGGGCTCGGGCGCCCGCACCCGCTCGCCCGCGCCCTCTAGGCCCCGATGGGCCACAGACATGTGGGGCCTGGCCCCAGAACGTTAAAAAGAAAAAGAAAGAAAAATATAATAATAAATAATAAATATAATAATTAAAATATTAATTAATTAATTAATTAAAGAATTAATTAAGTTAATTAATCATAATTAGATTAACCTAATTAACTGTTAATTTAATCAAAACAGTAATTAGTTAGTTAAACCCTAATTAACCTAATCAGGGAATGACACGTGGGTCCCACTGGACCCACATGTCAGTTTGACCCAGTCAACTCTATTGACTGCTGACGTCAGCATGACATCATGCTGATGTCATAAATCTAAATTTCGAATTAATTAATTAATTAAATTCCCGAAATCAATAAAACCTTTAGAAAATCATATCTTTTAATCTGTAACTCGGATTAAAATATTTTCAACATGAAAGTTGCTCTGAACGTCGAGACGCTTCCGGATACGCAACCCGTTCGTCCGCCACACCCCCCTAACCTATCGAACCCGCAACTTTCCCCCTCCGGCTCCTCTGCCCGAAAACGCGAAACACCGGGGATATTTTCCCGGATGTTTCCCCCCTTCACCGGTATCACCGTATACCGCGTTAGGGCACCACTAACGCCGTTATTTGTCATGTCATGCATCACTGTGCATCTGCTTGCTTAAATATTTATTGTTTCTCCCCCCTCTTCTCTCGATAGACCCCGAGACCGACGTTGCTGCTGCCCCGTTCGACTACGGAGTTGACGATCCCTCTCTCTTGCCAGAGCAACCAGGCAAGCCCCCCCCTTGATCACCAGATATCGCCTACTCTTCTCTATACTGCTTGCATTAGAGTAGTGTAGCATGTTACTGCTTTCGTTATTCCTATCCTGATGCATAGCCTGTCTTTGATACTGCTGTTGATACCTTTACCTGCAATCCTACTGCTTAGTATAGGATGCTAGTGTTCCATCAGTGGCCCTACACTCTTGTCCGTCTGCCATGCTATACTACTGGGCCGTGATCACTTCGGGAGGTGATCACGGGCATATACTATATACTTTACACTGTTACATTACATGTGATACTATTCGGAGATGGGGGCTGAAGGGGCAGGTGGCTCCATCCCGGTAGAGGTGGGCCTGGGTTCCCGACGGCCCCCGACTGTTACTTTGAGGCGGAGCGACAGGGCAGGTTCAGACCACCTAGGAGAGAGGTGGGCCTGGCCCTAGTCGGCGTTCGCGATACTTAACACGCTTAACGAGATCTGGGTATTTGATCTGAGTCTGGCCATTTGGTCTATACGCACTAACCACCTACGCGGGAGTAGTTATGGGTATCCCGACGTCGTGGTATCAGCCGAAGCACTTCTTGACGTCAGCGACTGAGTGGCGCGCGCCGGGTTGGACCGCGTAACGTGACTTCCGTTGTACTGGAGGTTACTAGGTCTGCTCACCGGCCGCGTTCGCAACGTGCAGGTGTGCTCAGGGCGATGGGCCCAGACCCCTGCGCGCATAGGTTTAGACCGGCGTGCTGACCGCTCTGTTGTGCCTAGGTGGGGCTGCGACGTGTTGATCTTCCGAGGCCGGGCATGACCCAGGAAAGTGTGTCCGGCCAAATGGGATCAAGCGTGTTGGGCTATGTGGTGCACCCCTGCAGGGAAGTTTATCTATTCGAATAGCCGTGTCCCTCGGTAAAAGGACGACCCGGAGTTGTACCTTGACCTTATGACAACTAGAACTGGATACTTAATAAAACACACCCTTCCAAGTGCCAGATACATCCCGGTGATTGCTCTCCAACAGGGCATCGAGGAGGGGATCGCCGGGTAGGATTATGCTATGCGATGCTACTTGGAGGACTTCAGTCTACTCTCTTCTATATGCTGCAAGAAGGAGGCTGCCAGAAGCGTAGTCTTCGATATGATTAGATATCCCCCTCTTATTCTGGCATTCTGCAGTTCAGTCCACCGATATGCTCCTTTACACATATATCCATGCATATGTAGTGTAGTTCCTTGCTTGCGAGTACTTTGGATGAGAACTCACGGTTGCTTTCTCCTTCTTTTCCCCCTATCCCTTCTACCTGGTTGTCGCAACCAGATGTTGGAGCCCAGGATCCAGACGCCATCGTCGACGACGACTCCTTCTACACTGGAGGTGCCTACTACTACATGCAGTCAGCTGACGACGATCAGGAGTAGTTTAGGAGGATCCCAGGCAGGAGGCCTGCGCCTCGTTCGATCTGTATCCCAGTTTGTGCTAGCCTTCTTAAGGCAAACTTGTTTAACTTATGTCTGTACTCAGATATTGTTGCTTCCGCTGACTCGTCTATGATCGAGCACTTGTATTCGAGCCCTCGAGGCCCCTGGCTTGTATTATGATGCTTGTATGACTTAATTTATTTGTAGAGTTGTGTTGTGATATCTTCCCGTGAGTCCCTGGTCTTGATCGTACACATTTGCGTGCATGATTAGTGTACGATTGAATCGGGGGCGTCACACCACACAACAAGATCGCACTCAAAAAACAGATCTGGCAAGGAAACGGCGAACGGAAAAAGAGAGGCGAATAAAACGACAAATTTTTGTGAAGCGGGGGAGAGGAAAACGAGAGGCAAATGGCAAATAATGTAAAGTGCGAGAAGATGAGATTTGTGATTAGGAACCTGGTCATGTTGAAGATCCTCTCCGATAACGGCGCCAGAAATTCTACTTGATGGTGTCGCTAGGACTACGTCGGTATTTCCAGAGGAAAGGATGATGTAGCACAGCAACAGTAGGTATTTCCCTTAGTTATGAAACCAAGGTATCAAACCACTAGGAGAACCAAGGAACACAACGTAAGCATCACCTACACACAAATAACAACACCTCGCAACCCGATGTGTTAAAGGGGTTGTCAATCCCTTTCGGGGTACGACACCTCAAGATAGGCAAACGAACGGGAGAAAATTGTATTGGATTGAAATAATAGATCGCAAATAAGTAAAAGTGCAGCAAAGTATTTTTGTATTATTTTAGTTTAATAGATCTAAATAAAAACGCGAAGGAAAAGTAGATCGCAAGGCAAATATATGAGGAAGAAGACCCGGGGTCGTAGGTTTCACTAGTGGCTTCTCTCGAGAAAAATAGCAAACGCTGGGTAAACAAATTACTGTTGGGCAATTGATATAACTTCAAATAATCATGACGATATCCAGGCAATGATCATTAAATAGGCATCACGTCCAAGATTAGTAGACCGACTCCTGCCTGCATCTACTACTATTACTCCACACATAGACCGCTATCCAGCATGCATCTAGTGTATTAAGTTCATGGGAAAACGGAGTAATGCAATAAGAACGGTGACATGATGTAGACAAGATCCATTTATCTATATGGCGGTAGATATAGATCTCGTCTTTTTATCCTTAGTAGCAACGATACATACGTGTCGTTTCCCTTTCTGTCACTGGGATCAAGCACCGTAAGATCGAACCGACTACCGGGCACCTCTTCCCATTGCAAGATAAATAGATCAAGTTGGCCAAACAAAACCCAAATATCGGAGAAGAAATACGAGGCTATAAGAGATCATGCATATAAGAGATCAAAGAAACTCAAATAACTTTCATGGATATAAAAAGATATAACTGATCATAAACTCGAAGATCATCAGATCCCAACAAACACATTGCAAAAGAGTTACATCATATGGATCTCCAAGAGACCATTGTATTGAGAATTCAGCGAGAGAGAGAAAGCCATCTAGCTATTAACTACGGACCCGGAGGGTCTACAAAGAACTACTCAGGTATCATCGGAGAGGCACCAATGGAAGTGGTGAACCCCTCCGTGAATATTTCGATGATGCTTTTAGGGTTTCATGAATATTTGGGTATTTATAGAGCA
Organism: Aegilops umbellulata; assembly: GCA_032464435.1. Classification (NCBI taxonomy): domain Eukaryota; kingdom Viridiplantae; phylum Streptophyta; class Magnoliopsida; order Poales; family Poaceae; genus Aegilops; species Aegilops umbellulata. The sequence goes on along the minus strand of CP136056.1, from coordinate 324,455,821 downwards.
AAGAGGCGGTCCGGGGGGTGCCCGATGTGGGCACAACCCACCAGGGCGCGCCAAGGCCTCCTGGCGTGCCCTGGTGGGTTGTCCCCTCCTCGGGACAGCCCCCAGGTGCAACCAGGGCCCATCTTCCTTCTTTTGGCCCATAAAAAATCTCCAAAAAGTTTCGGGGCATTTGGACTCTATTTGATATTGATTTCCAGCGATGTAAAAAACATGCAGAAAATAGCAACTGGCACTGGGCACTATGTCAATAGGTTAGTACCAAAAATGATGTAAAATGACAATAAAATGTTTATAAAACATCCAAGATTGATAATAAAATAGCATGGGACAATAAAAAATTATAGATACGTTGGAGACGTATCAGGCAAGTCAACCAAAGTCCACACTTTGTTCTCATACATGGATCCCATCTCAGATTTCATGGCCTCAAGCCATTTCGCGGAATTTGGGCTCATCGTTGCTTCCTCATAGTTCGTAGGTTCGTCATGGTCAAGTAACATGACCTCCAGAACATGATTACCGTACCACTCTGGCGTGGATCTTACTCTGGTTGACCTACGAGGTTCGGCAGTAACTTAATCAGAAGTTTCATGATCATCATCATTAGCTTTCTCACTAATTGGTGTAGGAATCACTCGAACTGATTTATGTGATGAACTACTTGTTGGGGAACGCAGTAATTTCAAAACAATTCCTACGCACACGCAAGATCCATCTAGGTCATGCATAGCAACAAGTGGGAGAGTGTGTCCACGTACCCTCGTAGACCGAAAGCGGAAGCATTTATCAACACGGTTGATGTAGTCGTACGTCTTCACGATCCGACCGATCCTAGCACCGAACGTACGACACCTCTGTGTTCAGCACACGTTCAGCTCGATGACGTCCCTCGTACTCTTGATCTAGTTGAGGCTGAGGGAGAGTTCCATCAGCACGACGGCATGGCGATGGGGATGATGAAGTTACCGGCGCAGGGCTTCGCCTAAGCACTACGGAGATATGACTTAGGTGTGTAACTGTGGAGGGGGGCACCGCACACGGCTAAGAGATTGTCTGTTGTGCCTTTGGGGTGCCCCCTGCCCACGTATATAAAGGAGGGAGGAAGAGAAGGACCGCCCTAGAGGGGGCGCGCCAAGTGTGGGGAGTCCTACTAGGACTCCCAAGTCCTAGCGGGATTCCCTTTTCCTTTCTGAGTAGGAGAGAAGAAAGAGGGAAAAAGAGAGGGAGTAGGAAAGGGCAAGGGGGGTGCTGCCCCCTTTCCCCTAGTCCAATTCAGACCCATGGGGGGGGCGATGTAGGATCGAAAGTATGTCTAGAGGGGGGGTGATTAGACTACTTGACCAAATAAAAGCTTATCATTTTCCCAATTTTAGTTCTTGGCAAATTTTAGCAACTTTGGACAAGTCAAGCATTCTTAACTCAATTCAAGCAAGCATGCAAAGAGTATATGAGCAGCGGAAAGTAAAGCATGCAACTTGCAAGAATGTAAAGGGAAGGGTTTGGAGGAATCAAACGCAATTGGAGACACGGATGTTTTTGTCATGGTTCCGATAGGTGGTGCTATAGTACATCCACGTTGATGGAGACTTCAACCCACGAAGGGTAACGGTTGCGCGAGTCCATGGAGGGCTCCACCCACGAAGGGTCCATGAAGAAGCAACCTTGTCTATCCCACCATGGCCGTCGCCCACGAAGGACTTGCCTCACTAGCGATAGATCTTCATGAAGTAGGCGATCTCCTTGCCCTTACAAACTCCTTGGTTCAACTCCACAATCTTGTAGAAGGCTCCCAAGTGACACCTAGCCAATCCAGGAGACACCACTCTCCAAGAAGTAACAAATGGTGTGTTGATGATGAACTTCTTGCTCTTGTGCTTCAGATGATAGTCTCCCCAACACTCAACTCTCTCTCCCAGGATATGGATTTGGAGGAAAGAAGATTTGAGTGGAAAGCAAGTTGGGAAAGGCTAGAGATCAAGATTCATATGGTAGGAATGGAATATCTTGGCCTCAACACAAGTGTAGGTGGTTCTCTCTCAGAAAATACAAGTTGGAAGTGTAGGTTCGTTCTGATGGCTCTCTCCACGAATGAAGAGGAGGTGGAGGGGTATATATAGCCTCCACACAAAATCTAACCGTTACACACAACTTGCCAAACTCGGTGGGACCGACATGCAACTCGGTAGGACCGATATGGTTAGGGTTAGGGCATAACGTAATCTCGGTGAGACCGATTACACAAACTTGGTGCGACCGATTTTGGTAATAAGCTAACCAGAGAGTTGGTCAGGTAAACTCGGTGGGACCGATTCTCTCATTTCGGTGAGACCGAAATGTTACAAAAGGGAAACAGAGAGTTTACATTGCAATCTCGGTGGGACTGATCGCTCATCTCGGTGGGACCGAAGCGTTACGAAGGGAAACAGAGAGATTACAATCCCATCTCGGTGAGACCGATTTGCCTAGGGTTTGTGGCAGTGGCTATGACATCTGAACTTGGTGGCGCCGGAAAGATAGAATCGGTGGGGTCGAGTTTGACTTTTGGTTTAGGTCATATGTGGATGTGAGAAAGTAGTTGAGGGCTTTGGAGCATATCACTAAGCATTTTGAGCAAGAGCCTCTTTAAGCAACACCTCATCCCTCCTTGATAGTATTGGCTTTTCCTATAGACTCAATGTGATCTTGGATCACTAAAATAGAAAATGCAGAGTCTTGAGCTTTGAGCTTGAGCCAATCCTTTGTCCTTAGCATTTTGAGGGGTCCACTTTTCTCATCCATGCCATGCCAATCATTGAGCTTTCCTGAAATATTAACCTTGAAATAGTATTAGCTCAATGAGCTATATGTTGTTAGGAATTACCAAAATCACATAGGGATAGTTGCACTTTCAATCTCCCCCTTTTTGGTAATTGATGACAACATATAGATCAAAGCTTCGACAAATGATAATAAGAGTGAAAAACATTGTCGCTTTGAGAAGTATGTGAAAAGCAAGAGCTCCCCCTAAATTTGTGCATAGTTTAAGATTTGCTTTGGACTGCAAATGCACAATGAGTTAGGATCATAGGTTACTCTTCTATGTCACATACATCTTGGTGGAGCGCTCAAAATGATAATAATTAAACACATGCACTCATCACCAAGCAAAGTGCATGATCATATGGGGATATAAAAGGATAATGTCATCCAACAAGCATTAAGGTAGCATATGATCAAACACATGATCATCCAAGTATCATACAAAAGCATAAAGTATCTCAAACAAGCAAATAACAAAGTTCAACCACCAAAAACAAGAGAGAACAAAGAGCAACACTCTCTCTCGAAGCCTATGATCTATACATTTTCTCCCCCTTTGGCAACAAGTTACCAAAAAGTTCATAATAATGCATAGTGCTAGATCGACTCTCAGGCTTGGTCTTCAGGTGGTGGTGTAGATAGAACTCCAAGAACGAAGGCATCAGTTGATGTAGATGGAGCTGGTGGAGTGGGTGCTGGAGCTGGTGGCACGGAAGTTGTAGCTGGTGCAAATGAAGTTGCTCTGGTGTCTGTAACAGGCATAGCATCAGATCTCTGACCTCTGGGCACTCTAGCAAAAGCATCAGTGGTAGTCTTTCCCTTCTTCTCCTGCACTTCATCCTGAAGTTGCTCAACAACTGACTGTATCTCAGCGACCTTAACATCTAAGTCATAGAATTTCTGCTCCATGATCCTCTCCAAGCTCTCCTGGTTTTGAGTCAGGGTGGCCAATCCCTTCTCAATCCTCAGAGTGGAGGCAATCAAGTAGCCAAGCTGATCTTGCTTGCTCTTCAGAAGATACTGAGATGCCTCATCCATGGTTGGCATCTTTGCAGCCTTTTCAGTTCTTGCCTTCTTCCTCTTTGCTTGTGCTTGCATAGAAGATGGTTCATTCTCATCCATTACCACAGTGTTTTCCTCAAAGTCTGGGTAGATGGGCAGGTGCTCCTTATCCAAGAGATATGCGCCAGTGCCCATCTTGGAGTTGATTAGCTCCTGGATTTGTGGGCATACCCACAACTTCTCTTCTGATCTGCAGCTGTTCTCTTTATGGTTTCCACAATTAGGCTCATGACTTTGAACTTCTGTGGGACATCAAATATGTGCAGCAAGTTGATGGAATGTCCTCTGATCATTCTGTGATCTCCTGATTTTGGTAGCAATGTGTGCCTTAAAATCCAATTGATTGTAGGCAGGCCTGACAGCAAGTGTTTCACAGACCCAAATTGGTGAGTCTCAAGATCTGCATCAGGAATCTCCTTGTACATGCTAGCCATTGAGTTGTGATCCTTCTTCTTCTTGGCATAGACATCCAAGTCATCTTCACTCTCCTCAGGAGCATTGATCAATTTAGCCCATTCTTCAACTGTTGACTGGTACCTAGCACCTTCAGACATCCAGACAATCCTTCCATCTGGGTAGAAATGAGCTGTGGAGTAGAACTGCATAATAAGCTCATCATTCCACTTTGTGAGTTTCTGCCCAACAAATTCCTCTACTCCACAAGACTTGGAACTGTCATAGACTCCAGGATAGTGTTCTTCATTTTCCTTGATGTATTCCCAGTCCACCCATCTCATATCACAGACTATAGGCTTCTTGTCAAGCAGAATTGTCTCATAGAAGTCCTGATGTTCCTTTGTGTGGAACCTGTAGTCCACACCAGTCCTTCTCCTGGTAGCATATGGATCAGACTCTCTCCATAGTCTCAATCCTGAATCCTTCCTGATTTTCATGTTCTCAGCTACTGGATGAGCATCGTTGTGATCTGGAATTTTGGGCTTCAACTTCCTCAAGACATGTGACTCATCATCTTCTTCTTCTACAGCAGCTTCAGGCACTGGGGCCTTGTTCTTCTCTGCAGCTGGAATATTCCTTATACTCCTCTTGGGTGCAGTTTTAGGTTTTGGAGCAGCTGCCTTGGGAGCTTCTTTGGGCTTAGATGGAGCAGCCCCTGATCTTATGGCATCTCCCATAAGCTTTTGAGCTTTAGGAACTGGTGCAGCAACCTCTTCCTCTTCCTCTTCTTCAGAATCTCTCATCATTGAAGGTTTACCAATAACTCTGGCAATGGTCTTCTTGACCCTTTCTTTCCTCTTCTTGCCATCTCCAGTTTCCTTGGGTTCAAGAGTGAACTCCATTGTTTCTCCTGTGGCAACTTTCCTTGCCTTAGACATGGGCTGTCTCCTTGCTGGCACCTTAGTCTTCAGACCTGGCTTAGTTGCAGCAGCTGTGCCATATTCCTTTTTCAGCACTTTCTTCTTTGAGGTGGCCTCTTCCTCAACAGCAACATAGTCCTCATCCTCAGAATATGAGGTTCTCTTCTTTATGGCCCTGGTGGCTGCCTTAGGCAAGTTGCTGGGTGTACTCGTACTTCCATCATCAGAGCGGCTAGAGGGGTTAATGCCCTCACTCATGTGAACTTGCTCCTCAGACTTGTTTTGACTGTCACTCTGATCTGACATGATGCAAACACTGACAGCTGACCCTGTGAATAGATTATGGATGAGATAGATTGGATGAGCATCACAAAGTGCAGAGGTTTTTGCAAAAGAATGAGTCAAAAACTTAGTTTTAGTTTTCCACAGAAAGCATTTTGGATCTACCGATTTGAAATCTTGGTGATACCGAAGCAGCTTTTGGAACCTAAACTGGTGAACTCGGTCTGACCGAGTCACAGTTCGGTGGCACCAAGACTGCTAGGGTTTCACAAAGAATTGAACTCGGTCACACCGATTTGCAATTCTCGGTCAGACCGAGAATCACATGTGCAATGGCCTTAGCCAAATCAGTGGAACTGATTTCAACAACTCGGTTGGTCCGAGATGATTTCGGCGGAAACCTAACCCTAAATTTTCAATCCACAACTAAACTACGGAGTGATTTTGTTGGATAGAGTGATCTCAATCGTGGCAAGATACATGGCAAAACAATGTGCTAGGAATCGGAGTGAGATTAGCACAAAGATCAAGTCCATACCCTAAGTGCGGTGATGGACCTGCTACGGCGGCAACGACGGAGATGATTTCCGTTGACGGCGGCGGAGTCCAGCATCGGGAGGCAGCTGGTGATGAGGAGGACGATCCGGAGACCCAGGGAGGCAGAGCAGGCTGAGCGCGGGCGAAGGAGTTCAGAATTTTTTTCCAAATTTTGGCCCGGGGATATATATAGCCTGACCCTGTTGGTGTGATCGAGTGGAACAACTCAGTTGCACTGAGATGCATAACTGCAAGAAGTTAATGCAACTCGGTGTGACTGAAAGGTTCAAATCAGTTGCACCGAGATTGAAAACCTAGATCGACTTAGTGATCTCGGTATGACCAAAATGGATGAATCGGTCAGACCGAAATGCACAAAGAAGTTTTGGAAGTTTAAGTCTATGACGAATCGGGGACTCCGAGTGCTCCTCACACAAAGTGGTTTGAATCTGACTTGATCAAACTTTGTGATGTAGCATGAATAGAATTTGAGACGAGAAAAGAATAGATAGCTAGAGAAGGTTCTTAGCCATTCTTGTCCATCCACTTGGCAAAAGAAAAGGAACCAATCAATCAAAACAACAAGTGGATGTCCTCGAATGAGTAAATTATGCAACCAACATGCTCACACAATAAAGTGGCAAATGAAATATGTGGCAAAGCATGCACAACCAAATCTAGCATCTATCAAGTAGTTGGCGATGACTAGGTCATCTATATATGAGTATATTGACTTAGGAGTCAAATGAGAACATTTGATCATAGGTCATACTCATCGTTTAAGCACAAGTGGGGTTACCACTTCTACATAAAGCATTGTTGTGTTCACACCATTAGAGTTGCTTTAGCTCAATTCTTAGAGTAAAGCTCCCCCTAGATGTGAGATCCCCCCTAAGAGGGATGAACTAACCTTGGGTTTTGTCGATGATGACTTCATGTAGGTGTTGAAGATGTGGATGCTCAAAGTTGATGTAGATAATTTAGAGCAATCCTTTGGAGTGAGTTGCACTTTCAATACCTACACGGGTTAGTCCCACAAGGAATAAACAAGGATATCCATAGACATAGAGTGATGCATACACAAGATGATGTCTATGAAAGCATTAGGTTACCTTGTCCCTTGTCTTACCAACAAGAGGGTTTGTGACTCCTTGAACTAGTGCAAGATGTGGAAGTTGATTGCACTTGTTCTTGCCAAAATGATAAGAGTGAAGTATGTTGGCGGAGTCACCCTCAAGAACTCTCTAGTTCTTTTTCTTCTGGATCCACACCATCTTGATGGGAATCCTCGGAGTTGTAGTTGTACTTGATGAAGTAGAACTTGATGTAGTCTTGGGAACCCACTTGACGAAGGCCTTAGGTGCTTCTTCAAATGCATCAATTTCCTCTTGAGGCTTATCCTTGCCTTTTTGCTTGTGGTCTTATGGTGGAAGATCATCTTGAGCTTGTGTCCCTTTGAAAGAGGTAGGATCATACTTCTCTTGTTGAGGAACAAACTTCGTCTTGGGGTATTGATCTTCTTCCCACTCAACTCCATTGGCATTGAACTTTCGTTCAAAACCAACACCTTGGTTCTTCCGGTGCCTTCCTTGCTTGCGTACAATTTCCTCGAATTGCTTACTCCCGGCAAGGCTCTTGTAAACACCTTTCTCTATAATTCCCTTCAATAAGCTATTTTCTTGCTCAAGTGTAACTTGGCTAAGAGAATCATTAATGGAATCAAGAGAACTACTAGAAGCAACAACATTGGATTTAGCATGATTATTGTTACTACTAGAGGAAGAATCCTTCTTGTTCTTGTTACTAGACTTGACTTGAGGCATGTAAGTGGATAAGAGTGAACGCTTGGCAATGTAAGAAGAACTTTTCTTGCGAAGATCATCATTGATTTCCTTTAAGAACTCATGCTCTTGCTCAAGGTTGAGCTTTTCAAAACGTAATTTCTCATGAGTCCTTAAAAGTTCTCGATGATCTTCTAAGATAGTTTCATGAGCTAACTTAAGAGTGTTTAGTTCTTTAGTTAGAGACTCAATCTTCTCCTTATCATTGTCATTTGTTTTATCTTGATTAGCATGATTAATTGAAGTTTCATCATAGTATTCACCACTAGAGTTGTCAACAAGTAAATCATCATCACCTAACAAGTCATCTTCATCACTATTGAAATCAACATACTCGGGATGTGTTAGCTTTGGACCTTTGGCCATGAAGCATCTTCCAATTCCTTCATTTGGTGAGTCAAATATGTCATAGGAGTTGGTTGAGACAAGTGCTAGACCGGCAACACCTTCATCTTGAGTATATTCGGAGTCAGAGTGATAGCTTCTCTCGGAGTGGTTGTCGGAGTCGGAGCCGGATACCCATTCACCAACATGAGCTTGATGTCTTCGTTTTGTGTAGCTCCTTGATGACTTGTCCTTCCTTTCCGAATCCTTGCTTCTACGGGATGTTCTTCGTTCATAACGATCATCTCTACTCCTTCTCTCTCTTGATGGTGATTCTTCTCTTCTACTCCTTCTTTTTGGAGAATCTTCTCTTCTCTTGTAGGGTGCCGTACACCCATTGGAATAATGTCCGAGTCTTCCACAATTGTAGCAGTTTCGTTATCGACTAGAAGATCTTTTGTCATTGTAGGACCTTGACTTGGAACTTCTCTCTTTGCTTCTACTCTTGTAGAACTTGTTGAAGTTCTTCACCATTAGGCTCAATTCTTCATTGAAGGTTTGTTTCTCACTTGATGATGTGGGAGCTTCACATGAGGCTTTGTAAGCACCGCTTGACTTGTTATGGAGCTCCTCCTTATCCTTGAGTGACATCTCATGAGCAACAATTCTTCCAATGACTTCTGTTGGCTTGAGATCTTTGTAATTGGCATCATTTGGATCAATTTGCATACGGTATCATATTTTCCATCCAAAGCTCTTAGGATCTTCTTGATGATGAATTTGTCGGTCATCTCTTCATTTCCTAAGCCGTCGATCTCATTTGTGATAAGAGCAAGCCTAGAGTACATTTCAGCGACAACTTCACCATCCTTCATTTTGAACTTGTCAAGCTGACTTTGAAGCACATCTAACTTGGATTCCTTGACGCAGTCGGTACCTTCATGCATATCAATCAAAGTATCCCAAATTTCCTTTGCATTCTCAAGACGGCTAATTTTGTTGAATTCTTCGGGGCACAATCCGTTGAACAGGATATCACAAGATTGAGCATTGTATTGCAACATCTTCAACTCTTCCGCGGTAGCTTCACGGTTCGGTTCTCTCCCATCAACGAATTCACCTTGGAAGCCAATACACACAATAGCCCAAACGGCGGGGTTATGTCCAAGAATATGCATTTTTTATCTTATGCTTCCAACTAGCAAAGTTAGTACCATCAAAGTAAGGACCTCTACGGTGGTAATTTCCCTCGCTAGACGCCATACTCTACTAGGTTGTGAAACCAAGGCTATGACTACCAAAAGCTATGGAAATCGAAGCAAATGGAGACCAAAGCTCTGATACCACTTGTAGGATTGAAAGTATGTCTAGAGGGGGGGGGGGGGTGATTAGACTACTTGACCAAATAAAAGCTTATCCTTTTCCCAATTTTAGTTCTTGGCAGATTTTAGCAACTTTGGACAAGTCAAGCAATCTTAACACAATTCAAGCAAGCATGCAAAGAGTATATGAACAGCGGAAAGTAAAGTATGCAACTTGCAAGAATGTAAAGGGAAGGGTTTGGAGGAATCAAACGCAATTGGAGACACGAATGTTTTTGTCGTGGTTCCGATAGGTGGTGTTACCGTACATCCATGTTGATGGAGACTTCAACCCACGAAGGGTAACAGTTGCGCGAGTCCACGGAGGGCTCCACCCACGAAGGGTCCACGAAGAAGCAACCTTGTCTATCCCACCATGGCCGTCGCCCACGAAGGACTTGCCTCACTAGCGGTAGATCTTTACGAAGTAGGCGATCTCCTTGCCCTTACAAACTCCTTGGTTCAACTCCACAATCTTGTCGGAGGCTCCCAAGTGACACCTAGCCAATCTAGGAGACACCACTCTCCAAGAAGTAACAAATGGTGTGTTGATGATGAACTCCTTGCTCTTGTGCTTCAAATGATAGTCTCCCCAACACTCAACTCTCTCTCATAGGATATGGATTTGGTGGAAAGAAGATTTGAGTGGAAAGCAACTTGGGAAAGGCTAGAGATCAAGATTCATATGGTAGGAATGGAATATCTTGGCCTCAACACAAGTGTAGGTGGTTCTCTCTCAGAAAATGCAAGTTGGTAGTGTAGGTTCGTTCTGATGGCTATCTCCACGAATGAAGAGGAGGTGGAGGGGTATATATAACCTCCACAAAAAATCTAACCGTTACACACAACTTGCCAAACTCGGTGGGACCGAATTGGTAAACTCGGTCGGACCGATTCAGCAAATCTAGTGACTGTTAGGATTTTTGGTGGGACCGACATGCAACTCGGTAGGACCGATATGGTTAGGTTTAGGGCATAACGTAATCTCGGTGAGACCGATTACACAAACTCGGTGAGACCGGTTTTGGTAATAAGCTAACCAGAGAGTTGGTCAGGTAAACTCGGTGGGACCGATTCACTCATTTTGGTGAGACCGAAATGTTACAAAAGGGAAACGGAGAGTATACATTGCAATCTCGGTGGGACCGATCGCTCATCTCGGTGGGACCGTGTCACATCCCTAGTTCTGGTATGCTCAAGGCTAGCTGGTCATGTGTGCATCATGTTTAAAATTTCATTTAATTTTGAAATGGGGATTTGTAAAACCCTCAGAAATCATTTCTGGAAATGACCCAGATAAAAATTGCTCCAAAAAGGTCCAAGAAATGTTCAAGTTGCTCTCTGAAAATATTGGACAGAGATAAAAATCAAACCAATATTTTAGGAGCTCACAAATATTTATTTTGGCCATTTGGAATTAATCCAATATTTATTTGCATTGGATATATATATATATGTTATATATTTTATATATATCCAAAAATTCTGAATTTTGGTGAGGGGCTTTGGAATAATCCCTTAGGCCCCTGCAAAAATTGTCAGAAGAAAATAAAGTGATTTAGTACTTTAATTAAATCAAAACAAATGTCAGAAAATAGAAAAGAGAAATAAAAGGGAGAAGAGACTTACCTGGCGCTTACCTCCCTGTGCAGCCCGTTCCTGTGCGGCCTGGCCGGCCCATTTGGCCAAGCCCAGCCCACCTGGCCCCCTCCTCTGTCATCTTCGTCCTCGACAGGAGGATGGGCGCGTGCCCGACGCGCGCACACCGCCGCGCCGCGCCGCCTCCTCTGTCCCTGCCTGCCTGTCCTCCCTCTCGTCGCTCTGGATGCCCCGCGCGACGCCACGCGCCGCCCCGTACCCCTCTCACTCTCCCCAGTCCTCTCCTCTCCTCTCCCTCGCTCTCTCTCTCACGGCCGAGCGCCACCGCCGCCACCGGCCATTGTTGCCGCGCCCACAGCCACGGCCTCGCCTCCCCGACGCGCTCCACAGCTCCTCCGCGATCCCCTCTCCCTCCTCGTCGAGCCACGCACCTCCGGACGGCCTCCATCGTCGCCATCGTCGTCTCCTTCATCGCCGGCCGCCGCAGATCTCCACCGCCCGCACGTCGCCGTCCGGCCGTCCCCGAGCTCGCCGTCGATGCCATCGAGTCCGCCGTGAGCCCCTGCATCTATTCCCCCTTCTCCCCTGCCTCCCCGCGCTCTGTAGCCTTGCGCCCGCTCGAGCCGAGCTCCGGCCGCCGCCGCGAGCCTCGCTCCGGTGAGCTCCGCCGCCCCCGCAACCTTCCGTCTCCTCCGCCGGATGCGCATGAGCGCCAGGAACCCACAGAGCCCCTCCGCGAGGCGTTTGGTCGCCGGAGGGCGAAACCCGAGCCGTTCCGCCGTCGTTGTCCTCGCCGACGGCTGAACTCCGGCCGTATCGACGTGGCAGCATCATTAGCGGCTAATGGCGCCGCTAATTAACCCCTTCAGTGACACCGACAGCTGGGCCCCGCGCCTAATTAACTCCATCTTATCTTTTTTGTTTAAAGTAGCTATAATCCAGCGGGACCCAAGCGTTAGGGTTGACTTGCTGATGTGTCGTTGACCTGACCCCACCTATCGGTGACCCAGACAGCACTGTGTGACTGACCAGTGGACCCCACTGGTCAGGTTTGACCTGGTCAGTCGCAGTTGACTTGCTGACGTCACAGTGACGCAGCGCTGACGCAGTTATTCATTTTTTGGATTTAAATTTAATCAGGAAATTCCAGAAAATGTTTCAAACTTCAAAAATTCATATCAATTCAACCGTAGCTCAGATTGAAATAATTTATATATGAAAAATTATCAGAAAAATTCAATCTATCCATCTGTACCAGTTCCATGCATGACAAACCAACCTAAACCTGCTGTATAGGTGAAAACATATATATGGCATTTATAAGAGCTTAATTTGGAGTTGCATTTGAATCCTTGGTTCAAATGGACTTCATTCAATTTGAATACTAGTTGCATTAGCTCAAACAGCATCACATCTTCATGCCATGCACATGCATCATATTCTTGCATATGCTTGTGTATTGATTGTTGGCACCGTTCCTTCTCGATAGGTCCTGCTCCGGAGACCGTTCCAGAGTACCTGTCTGTGAAGCAGTGCCTCCCTTGTTGATCTACCAGGCAAGCAAAACCCCCTTGTTCATTCCGATACAATCCCACTCTCGCTCCTGCTCTCTTTTATTGCATTAGGACAACAACGATTCAACTGCTACTTTATGCTGCGGTAGTTGAACCCATTCCTTTGCATGACCTGTCATTGCCACAGTAAATAGTTGAAACCCACTAGCATGGGTAGGAGTTGATTGAGCCATGTTGTGTTCCTACCATGCTATGCCTGCTATTGCTTAGAGTTGTGTCAGGTCTGATTCATTGGGAATGAATTGGAGTGTTACGATATGTTCTGGTGTTGAGAGTTAAGCGTGTGAACACGATTTGGTAAAGGTAGCGGTGAGAGGCCATGTAGGAGTACATGGTGGGTTGTCTCACTGGAGCCGTCCTTAAGCACTGAGTTCTGCGTATGTTGTCCAATGACTAGCTACTACCACACATTGGGTTCCGGTAACTCGGCCCCTGTCGACTTATTAACCAACTCGATCTCTGTCCAGGAGTTGCAACTAGTTTCTCGTGTTTGTAGGTAGTGCTATTTTTCTACCGAGTGGCACCCGGCAGGGTGGGCTCGGGACAGACTAGGCACAGGTGGCACGGTGTACCAAGTGGCACCCGGATGGTGGGCTTGGGAACCCTGCTCACATCGTTTGGAGCCATGAGCGACACCCGGCCGGATCTCCTTGCGGATGGAACCTGAATAGGTGATAAACCTGGACTAGAGTCTTGTGTGGTTAGTCAGGTCGTGGCCGACACCCTCGCCAGGCTTCTGCTTGAAGGTTGCCGAGATACATGACGTGTACATGGTGATAAGTGGTGAGAGCATGTGTGAAGAAGTACACCCCTGCAGGGTTAACATGATCTATTCGAATAGCCGTGTCCTTGGTTATGGACTTCTTGGATGCTTACGTGGTACATAGACAACTTAAAGTGGATACTCTAAAATGCTCAAGATAAGTGTGAGTGCTATGGATGGCCTTCTCGTAGTGAGACGGGGATGAATCCATAGTAGTGTATTGATGTGGTGATTAGTGGACTCGTGTGCGCTGCCTCACCTTAAAGAAGTTTCTCATAGTCGTAGAACAGGATAGCCACTGAGTCAAAGCTGGCTTGCTGCAACTGAACCCCACATTACCTCTTTGATACTAATGCATGTATGATAGGGTCTGATGTAAGTCTTGCTGAGTACCTTTGTACTCATGTTTGCTTTATTTATGTTTTGCAGATGAGACATCTGTCTCACTAGTAGTTCCGCTTGGACTTCGACAAGTAGCTTGTTACCTCAGCTACGATCTTGTACCCTTGGGAGGGTCTTGTAGATAGTCAGGCTTCTCAGCCTTTTTCTTTTGTAGTTGTCTATACTCAGACATGTAATGCTTCCGCTTGTTGCTTGTATGCTCTGAATGATGGGTCATGTGACCCCTGTTTGTATTTAATGCTATGTGGCTCTTCTGGGCCTTTATCTATATGAGTTTGCGTTATGTTGTGATGCCATGTTGTACAACACATACTTGCATGTTATGCGTACGTGTAACGTGTATTGCTATGTATGGGATCCGACAATCTAGTTGTTTATCCTTGGCAGCCTATCATATGGGGAAATGTAGTCTAGTGCTTTCTGAGCGATAGTAGTCCGCTACAGCCCGGTCCACCGGAGTCCTGCTAGCCCAGCACTACTGCTCGGAACACTTGACTGGCCGGCATGTGTTTCACTTCGTTCCTGTGTCTGTCCCTTCGGGGAAATGTCACGCGGTGACATCCGGAGTCCTGCCTAGCCTGCTACAGCCCGGGTTACCGGAGTCCTGTTAGCCCAGTGCTACAGCCCGGATTCACACGTTGATGACCGACATGCTCGATGTGATTCATGTATGCCTGTCCTCATGGGTTAGTGCCGCTTTGGATTCACGACTAGCCATGTCGGCCCGGGTTCTTTGTCATATGGATGCTAGCGACACTATCATATACGTGAGCCAAAAGGCGCAAACGGTCCCGGGCCAGGTAAGGTGGCACCCGTGGGAATACCGTGCGTGAGGCCGCAAAGTGATATGATGTGTTACATGCTAGATCGGTGTGACTTAGGATCGGGGTCCCGACAGCTTTGGTATCAGAGCCTGACTGCCTGTAGGATTTCCAAGCCAACCTGGTCGAAGTTGAGTCTAGAAATGCTTTAGTTATATAGGGAAATTGATTGTGGAAGGGAACGTAAGGCTCTTTTTACTCCTTATACCTCATGCCCTTCTGATCTGAGTCGCCCTATCTTTCCTACGGGGTTAAGGAACTAGGCTTTCTCTTCTGTCTATCAGGATCACGTGTTACTAATCCGTAGTCTCTTAGGATTGGATGATCAGAGTCATATCCCAGTTCGAGTACCTCCGTGTAGCCTGTTTAGTAATATTTCAGAACCTTGAGTGATGATGTTGATTATGTTACTACCCCATTTTAGCAGGATGTCTCATTCTGAGCATTTTACTGCCGTTATGCTGCCGGAATTGCCCTAGGAGTTTGAGAGATACTAAATTTCCTTGTGCTACATGTTGCGTCCTATAGTTGTTGTTGACCTCGTCCTTGGTTCCGCTTCTCAGGATGTCATCAGTTAACCGAAGTTCTGTTGCTCGTTGCCTGAACCACGGAGGTGGTAGGGATGAGGAGGATCCTCCCGACCAACCTTCGTTGGCAGAGTTCATGTTAGAGATGGAGAGGAACAAGCGTGAGTCTAAACGCTTGTTGGCACGTATCGAGGAGAACACCGCACATCGGTGCAAAGAGTCAGCGACCATCCATGATTTCATTGGTCTGAAACCACCCACCTTCCATCATTCCATTGAACCACTCGATGCAGATGACTGGCTCCGTAGTATCACACACAAGTTGCGTTCTGTGAACGTAGCTGAAGGTGACAAGGTCACCTATGCTGCATATCACCTGGAAGGTCCTGCTAGTCTTTGGTGGCAGAACTATGAGGCTATGCTTCCAGCTGACCAGATACTTACCTGGAGAGATTTCACTGAAGCCTTTCGCGAGCATCACATTCCTTTAGCTCTCATTGACCACAAGAGAGAAGAGTTCTGTAGTTTCACACAGGGTAAGATGGCTGTTGATGCTTATAGTAGAGAGTTTGAGAACCTCGCCCGCTATGCTACAGAAGAAGTGTCCACGGACGCCAAGAAGCAGGCTAGGTTCCGGAAGGGTCTCAACCCCAAGTTACGTCGTGATCTCCACTTGCACCATTGCAATACATTCCAGGCTCTTGTGAACAAGGCCATTAACGCAGAGACAACTCAGCTCACTTACGAGGAGTCTCGTAAGCACACCCGTGATTTGGTTTCTTCCTCCGGTTCTAGTTCGCAGAAGCGCCGGATTTGGATTCCGAACTCCGCTCTTCCACCCGGTTATACCCCGAGGCCATCTTGTGTGGCGCCTCACCCAGTTCAGCAGTATGCTCCACCCAAGCCTGTTGGTAGACTTCCTTCCAATGCGGGTCCACGTCCAACTTCAGGGACTTGCTTCACATGCGGAGAGCCAAGACACTATGCACGTGACTGCTCTCAAGCCAGTTATGCTCCACCCCAGCCCAAGAAGTCTGTTGGCTGTGATAAGCCATCACGCAAGATGATCAGTGTCAAGTCAGCTCCCACTGAACGTGGTCGTGTGCATCACGTCTCAGCTAAAGACGCTCATGATGATCCGGATGTTGTTCTTGGTACACTCCTTGTCAATTGCCATCCAGCTTCGGTTTTGTTCGATACTGGAGCATCTCACTCCTTCATTTCCGAAAGCTATGCCAGCTTGCACAACATATCATTTTGTGATATGCCCTCTCCACTAGTAATTCAAACTCCTGGATCCAGATGGCAAACTTCTAGTGTAAGCCATGGTAATGAAATCCTGGTTGACAGACTTGTATTCCTTGCATCACTTATAGCCCTCAAGTCTACAGATATTAACATCATCTTGGGTATGGACTGGATGAAAGCTCATTATGCGAAGATTGATTTTTTCACCAGGTCTGTTCAGCTTACACACCCATCTGGCAAGATAGTCTCTGTCTCTACTAGAATTGCAAAGCGTCAGCTTTATTCTCTTAGTGCCAGCCCTCTCCCAGACCTTGAAGATATCCCGGTAGTCTGTGACTTTCCGGATGTCTTTCCAGAAGAACTGCCAGGTGTTCCACCTGACAGAGATGTAGAGTTTGTCATAGATCTTATCCCAGGAACTGCTCCAATCTCTAGGAGACCTTACAAGATGGCACCCTTAGAACTAGCCGAGCTTAAGAAACAACTTGATGAGTCCTTGCAAAAGGGTTTCATCCGTCCTAGTTCTTCTCCTTGGGCTTGCCCCGTCCTCTTCGTCAAGAAGAAGGATGGTACGGACCGGATGGTTGTAGATTATCGTCCCGTTAATTTGGTCACGATAAAGAACAAGTATCCGCTCCCCAGGATCACCGATCTGTATGATCAGCTCGCTGGATCCTCAGTCTTTTCCAAGATGGATTTGAGGTTAGGCTACCATCAAATCAAGATCAGAAACGGGGACATTCCTAAGACGGCTTTTGTCACTCGTTATGGTCAGTACGAGTACACCGTCATGTCCTTTGGTCTAACCAATGCTCTAGCCACATTCTCCCGCTTGATGAACTCGATCTTCATGGAGTACTTAGACAAGTTCGTCGTGGTTTACCTCGATGATATTCTTATTTACTCGAAGAACGAGGAAGAGCATGCCGAACATCTTAGACTTGTGCTAGAAAAACTCAGAGAGCACCGCCTTTATGCCAAATTCTCCAAGTGCGAATTTTGGTTGCCAGAAGTGACCTACCTAGGCCACGTGATCTCTGGTAAGGGCATTGCTGTCAATCCCGAGAGAGTTCAGGCCGTTCTTGATTGGACTCCACCTGAAACCGTTAAGCAAGTTAGGAGTTTCCTTGGTCTAGCCAGTTATTGTCGCCGCTTCGTTGAGAACTTCTCCAAAGTGGCCAAACCTCTCACGGAACTTCTCAAGAAAGATAAAAAGTTTGAGTGGCCCCCACAGTGTGAGTACAGTTTTCAGGAACTGAAAAGACGCCTGACTTCTGCTCCCATACTTGTGCCACCGGATTTCACTAAAGACTTTGCTATCTACTGCGACGCCTCACGACAGGGACTAGGTTGCATTCTTATGCAGGATCGTCATGTGATTGCCTATGCATCTCGACATTTGCATCCACATGAGGATAATTATCCTACACATGATCTAGAGCTTGCAGCCGTAGTCTATGCACTTAAGACCTGGCGACATTACCTTCTTGGTAAACGTTGCGAGATTTACACCGATCACCAGAGTCTCAAGTATATCTTCACCCAACCAGATTTGAACCTTAGGCAAAGACGTTGGTTGGAGTTGATCTCAGATTACGACTTAGGGATTACCTACACCCAAGCAAGGGCAATGTCATGGCTGATGCGCTAAGTCGTAAGTCCTATTGCAACAATCTTATGTTGCAGCAGGGCCAACCACTTCTCCATGAGGAATTCTGTAAGCTTAACCTTCACATTGCTCCTCACGGATTCCTTTCTACCTTGGTGGCGAAGCCTACTATTGTGGATCTTATCATAGAAGTCCAGAAGCATGATACGGGAATCTCCCGAATCAAGAGAAATATCTCCAAGGGAGTAGCTGGCTGTTTCTCGATGGATGAACGAGGTGTTGTTTACTTTGGGAACCGCTTGGTGGTTCCCAAGAGTCAGCAGATGCAGCAATTGGTCCTTAAGGAGGCGCATGAATCCCCTCTCACGATTCATCCCAGTAGTACTAAGATGTATCAGGACCTACGCCAGAGGTTCTGGTGGACTAGGATGAAGAGAGAAATCGTTGAGTTCATTGCTAACTGTGACGTTTGTCATCGCGTTAAGGCAGAATATCAAAGACCTGCTGGCACCCTTCAGCCTTTAGCTATTCCTGAGTGGAAATGGGATAAAGTTGGTATGGACTTCATCACCGGCTTTCCCAGGACCAAGAAAGGGAATAATGCTATCTTCGTAGTCATTGATCGTCTCTCCAAAGTGGCTCACTTCCTACCTGTTCGAGAGAGTATCACTGCTAGTCAGCTCGCTGACTTATATATTTCTCGAATAGTGTCACTTCATGGTGTTCCACTAGAGATCAATTCAGACCGTGGCAGTCTCTTCACTTCTCATTTCTGGGAGAGTTTCCAAACTGCCATGGGCACCCATCTTTCCTTCAGTACCGCTTTCCACCCTCCATCAAGTGGTCAGGTGGAAAGGGTCAACCAAATTCTCGAAGACATGCTTAGAGCTTGCGTTATTTCATTCGGTATGGATTGGGAGAAGTGTCTTCCTTTCGCCGAGTTTGCTTATAACAATAGCTACCAATCCAGTCTTAAGAAAGCTCCTTTCGAGATTCTCTATGGACGAAGATGTCGAACACCTTTGAACTGGTCAGAAACCGGTGAAAGACAATTCTTTGGACCGGACATGATCCAGGAGGCAGAAGAGCAAGTTCGCATCATTCGTGAGAATTTGAAAACAGCCCAATCTTGTCAAAAGAGCTAGTATGACCGTCGTCATAAGGAAGTGGCTTATGAAGTTGGCGACAAGGCTTACCTTCGGGTTACTCCCTTGAAGGGTACCCATCGTTTTGGTATCAAGGGCAAATTGGCTCCTCGTTACATTGGTCCTTTTCGCATTCTCGCTAAACGAGGAGAGGTTGCCTACCAGTTGGAACTACCCCCACATCTTTCTCGAGTTCATGATGTCTTCCACGTCTCTCAACTCAGGCGTTGCTTCTCGGATCCCATCCGCGGAGTGGACCACGAAACGCTTGATCTCCAAGATAACCTCACGTATCGAGAGTACCCTGTTCGCATTCTTGATCAAGCAGAGCGTGTTACTCGACGTCGGAACATCAAGTTTCTCAAGGTTCAGTGGTCTCATCATTCCGAGAGAGAAGCTACCTGGGAGCGTGAAGATCATCTTAGACTGGAGTACCCCACCTTCTTTCCGTCGACCCCTGAATCTCGGGACGAGATTCTTTCAAGTGGGGGCGAGTTGTCACATCCCTAGTTCTGGTATGCTCAAGGCTAGCTGGTCATGTGTGCATCATGTTTAAAATTTCATT
Source organism: Aegilops umbellulata (assembly GCA_032464435.1). Lineage (NCBI taxonomy): Eukaryota > Viridiplantae > Streptophyta > Magnoliopsida > Poales > Poaceae > Aegilops > Aegilops umbellulata. The sequence continues at coordinate 324,436,046 of CP136056.1, read as the reverse complement.
TAATTTTGAAATGGGGATTTGTAAAACCCTCAGAAATCATTTCTGGAAATGACCCAGATAAAAATTGCTCCAAAAAGGTCCAAGAAATGTTCATGTTGCTCTCTGAAAATATTGGACAGAGATAAAAATCAAACCAATATTTTAGGAGCTCACAAATATTTATTTTGGCCATTTGGAATGAATCCAATATTTATTTGCATTGGATATATATATATATATGTTATATATTTTATATATATCCAAAAATTCTGAATTTTGGTGAGGGGCTTTGGAATAATCCCTTAGGCCCCTGCAAAAATTGTCAGAAGAAAATAAAATGATTTAGTACTTTAATTAAATCAAAACAAATGTCAGAAAATAGAAAAGAGAAATAAAAGGGAGAAGAGACTTACCTGGAGCTTACCTCCCTGTGCAGCCCGTTCCTGTGCGGCCTGGCCGGCCCATTTGGCCAAGCCCAGCCCACCTGGCCCCCTCCTCTGTCGTCTTCGTCCTCGACAGGAGGATGGGCGCGTGCCCGATGCGCGCGCACTGCCGCGCCGCGCCACCTCCTCCCTCCCCGCCTGCCTGTCCTCCCTCTCGTCGCTCTGGATGCCCCGCGCGACGCCACGCGCCGCCCCGTACCCCTCTCACTCTCCCCAGTCCTCTCCTCTCCTCTCCTTCGCTCTCTCTCACGGCTGAGCGCCACCGCCGCCACCGGCCATTGTTGCCGCGCCCACAACCACGGCCTCGCCTCCCCGACGCGCTCCACAGCTCCTCCGCGATCCCCTCTCCCTCCTCGTCGAGCCAGGCACCTCCGGACGACCTCCATCGTCGCCACCGTCGTCTCTTTCATCGCCGACCGCCGCAGATCTCCACCGCCCGCACGTCGCCGTTCGGCCGTCCCCAAGCTCGCCGTCGACGCCATCAAGTCCGTCGTGAGCCCCTGCATCTATTCCCCCTTCTCCCCTGCCTCCCCGCGCTCTGTAGCCTTGCGCCCGCTCGAGCCGAGCTCCGGCCGCCGCCGCGAGCCTCGCTCCGGCAAGCTCCGCCGCCCCCGCAACCTTCCGTCTCCTCCGCCGGATGCGCATGAGCGCCAGGAACCCACAGAGCCCCTCCGCGCGGCGTTTGGTTGTCGGAGGGCGAAACCCGAGCCGTTCCGCCGTAGTTGACCTCGCCGGCGGCTGAACTCCGGCCGTATCGACGTGGCAGCGTCATTAGCGGCTAATGGCGCCGCTAATTAACCCCTTCAGTGACACCGACAGCTGGGCCCCACGCCTAATTAACTCCAGCTTATCTTTTTTGTTTAAATTAGCTATAATCCAGCGGGACCCAAGCGTCAGGGTTGACTTGCTGATGTGTCGTTGACCTGACCCCACCTGTCGGTGACCCAGACAGCACTGTGTGACTGACCAGTGGACCCCACTGGTCAGGTTTGACCTGGTCAGCCGCAGTTGACTTGCTGACATCACAATGACGCAGCGCTGACGCAGTTATTCATTTTTTGGATTTAAATTTAATCAGGAAATTCCAGAAAATGTTTCAAACTTCAAAAAGTCATATCAATTCAACCATAGCTCAGATTGAAATAATTTATATATGAAAAATTATCAGAAAAATTCAATCTATCCATCTGTACCAGCTTCATGCATGACAAAGAAACCTAAACCTGCTGTATAGGTGAAAACATATATATGGCATTTATAAGAGCTTAATTTGGAGTTGCATTTGAATCCTTGGTTCAAATGGACTTCATTCAACTTGAATACTAGTTGCATTAGCTCAAACAACATCACGTCTTCATGCCATGTACATGCATCATATTGTTGCATATGCTTGTGTATTGATTGTTGGCACCGTTCCTTCTCGATAGGTCCTGCTCCGGAGACCGTTCCAGAGTACCTGTCTGTGAAGCAGTGCCTCCCTTGTTGATCTACCAGGCAAGCAAAACCCCCTTGTTCATTCCGATACAATCCCACTCTCTCACTCCTACTCTCTTTTATTGCATTAGGACAACAACGATTCAACTGCTACTTTATGCTGCGGTAGTTGAACCCATTCCTTTGCATGACCTGTCATTGCCACAGTAAATAGTTGAAACCCACTAGCATGCGTAGGAGTTGATTGAGCCATGTTGTGTTCCTACCATGCTATGCCTGCTATTGCTTAGAGTTGTGTCAGGTCTGAATCATTGGGAATGAATTGGAGTGTTACGATATGTTCTGGTGCTGAGAGTTAAGCGTGTGAACACGATTTGGTAAAGGTAGCGGTGAGAGGCCATGTAGGAGTACATGGTGGGTTGTCTCACTAGAGCCGTCCTTAAGCACTGAGTTCTGCGTATGTTGTCCAATGACTAGCTACTACCACACATTGGGTTCCGGTAACTCGGCCCCTCTCGACTTATTAACCAACTCGATCTCTGTCCAGGAGTTGCAACTAGTTTCTAGTGTTTGTAGGTAGTGCTATTTTTCTACCGAGTGGCACCCGGCAGGGTGGGCTCGGGACAGACTAGGCACAGGTGGCACGGTGTACCAAGTGGCACCCGGATGGTGGGCTTGGGAACCCTGCTCACATCGTTTGGGGCCGTGAGCGACACCCCGGCCGGATCTCCTTGCGGATGGAACCCGAATAGGCGATAAACCTGGACTAGAGTCTTGTGTGGTTTGTCAGGTCGTGGCCGACACCCTCGCCAGGCTTTCGCTTGAAGGTTGCCGAGATACATGGCGTGTACATGGTGATAAGTGGTGAGAGCGTGTGTGAAGAAGTACACCCCTGCGGGGTTAACATGATCTATTCGAATAGCCGTGTCCTCGGTTATGGACTTCTTGGATGCTTACATGGTACATAGAAAACTTAAAGTGGATACTCTAAAATGCTCAAGATAAGTGTGAGTGCTATGGATGGCCTTCTCGTAGTGAGACGGGGATGAATCCATAGTAGTGTATTGATGTGGTGATTAGTGGACTCGTGTGCGCTGCCTCACCTTAAAGAAGTTTCTCGTAGTCGTAGAACAGGATAGCCACTGAGTCAAAGCTGGCTTGCTGCAACTGAACTCCACATTACCTCTTTGATACTAATGCATGTATGATAGGGTCTGATGTAAGTCTTGCTGAGTACCTTTGTACTCACGTTTGCTTTATTTATGTTTTGCAGATGAGACATTTGTCTCACTAGTAGTTCCGCTTGGACTTCGACGAGTAGCTTGTTACCTCAGCTACGATCTTGTACCCTTGGGAGGGTCTTGTAGATAGTCAGGCTTCTCAGCCTTTCTCTTTTGTAGTTGTCTGTACTCAGACATGTAATGCTTCCGCTTGTTGCTTGTATGCTCTGAATGATGGGTCATGTGACCCCTGTTTGTATTTAATGCTATGTGGCTCTTCTGGGCCTTTATATATATATGAGTTTGCATTATGTTGTGATGCCATGTTGTACAACACATACTTGCATGTTATGCGTACGTGTAACGTGTATTGCTATGTGTGGGATCCGACAATCTAGTTGTTTATCCTTGGCAGCCTATCATATGGGGAAATGTAGTCTAGTGCTTTCTGAGCGATAGTAGTCCGCTACAGCCCGGTCCACCGGAGTCCTGCTAGCCCAGCACTACTACTCGGAACACTTGACTGGCCGGCATGTGTTTCACTTCGTTCCTGTGTCTGTCCCTTCGGGGAAATGTCACGTGGTGACATCCGGAGTCCTGCCTAGCCTGCTACAGCCCGGGTTACCGGAGTCCTGTTAGCCCAGTGCTACAGCCCGGATTCACACGTTGATGACCGACATGCTCGATGTGATTTATGTATGCCTGTCCTCATGGGTTAGTGCCGCTTTGGATTCACGACTAGCAATGTCGGCCCGGGTTCTTTGTCATATGGATGCTAGCGACAATATCATATACGTGAGCCAAAAGGCAGAAACGGTCCCGGGCCAGGTAAGGTGGCACCCGTGGGAATACCGTGCGTGAGGCCGCAAAGTGATATGATGTGTTACATGCTAGATCGGTGTGCCTTAGGATCGGGGTCCCGACAGACCGAAACGTTACGAAGGGAAACAGAGATATTACAATCCCATCTCGGTGAGACCGAGATCCCTATCGGTGAGATCGATTTGCCTAGGGTTTGTGGCAGTGGCCATCTGAACTCGGTGGCGCCGGATAGAAAGAATTGGTGGGGCCGAGTTTGACTTTTGGTTTAGGTCATATGTGGATGTGAGAAAGTAGTTGAGGGCTTTGGAGCATATCACTAAGCATTTTGAGCAAGAGCCTCTTTAAGCAACACCTCATCCCTCCTTGATAGTATCGGCTTTTCCTATAAACTCAATGTGATCTTGGATCACTAAAATAGAGAATGCAGAGTTCCCGTAACTCTCCGATACTCCGAAAAATAAGGCCAAATACTTCTCCCGGCGAATTCCCGTAACTCTCCGGTACTCCGAAAAATACCCGAATCACTCGGAACCTTTCTGATGTCCGAATACAGCCTTCCAATATATCGATCTTTACCTCTCAACCATTTCGAGACTCCTCGTCATGTCCCTAATCTCATCCGGGACTCTGAACAACATTCGGTACATCAAATCACATAACTCATAATATAAATCGTCATCGATTGTTAAGCGTGCGGACCCTACGGGTTCGAGAACTATGTAGACATGACCGAGACACATCTCCGGTCAATAACCAATAGTGGTACCTGGATGCTCATATTGGCTCCTACATATTCTACGAAAATCTTTATCGGTCAAACCGCATAACATACGGTGTTCCCTTTGTCATCGGTATGTTACTTGCCCGAGATTCGATCGTCGGTATCTCAATACCTAGTTCATTCTCGTTACCGGCAAGTCTCTTTACTCGTTCCGTAATGCATCATCCCGCAACTAACTCATTAGTCACATTGCTTGCAAGGCTTATAGTGATGTGCATTACCGAGAGGGCCTAGAGATACCTCTCCGATACATGTAGTGATAAATCCTAATATCGATCTATGCCAACTCAACAAACACCATCGAGACACCTGTAGAGCATCTCTATAGTCACCCAGTTACATTGTGACGTTTGATAGCACACAAAGTGTTCCTCCGGTATTCGGGAGTTGCATAATCTCATAGGCATAGGAACATGTATAAGTCATGAAGAAAGCAATAGCAATAAACTAAACGATCAAGTGCTAAGCTAACGGAATGGGTCAAGTCAATAACATCATTCTCTAATGATGTGATCTCGTTGATCAAATGACAACCCATGTCTATGGCTAGGAAACTTAACCATCTTTGATCCAATGAGCTAGTCAAGTAGAGGCATACTAGTGACACTCTGTTTGTCTATGTATTCACACATGTACTAAGTTTCCGGTTAATACAATTCTAGCATGAATAATAAACATTTATCATGATATAAGGAAATATAAATAACAACTTTATTATTGCCTCTAGGGCATATTTCCTTCAGTCTCCCACTTGCACTAGAGTCAATAATCTAGTTCACATCATCATGTGATTTAACACCAATAGTTCACATCGTCATGTGACCAACACCCAAAGGTTTTACTAGAGTCAATAATCTAGTTCACATTGCTATGTGATTAATACCCAAAGAGTACTAAGGTGTGATCATGTTTTGCTTGTGAGAGAGGTTTAGTCAATGGGTCTGCCACATTCAGATCCGTATGTATTTTGCAAATTTCTATGTCTACAATGCTCTGCACGGAGTGTCGGGGAACCGACACCTATGGAATCACTGGGATCCCTTCTTCGGTTGGCGGGCGCGAGGTTGTGCAAAGAGCGGGTCTGGCAGGAAGCACCAAGATCGTTTACCCAGGTTCGGGCCGCGAAGATGCGTAATACCCTAGTCCTGCTTTGGTGTATGTATTTGAGTGTTCTTGAGTTCTTGAGCTAGCTACAGGGTGTAACTTGCCCAAAAGATCTGAATCCTTCTCATGGACGCCTCGGGCCTCCTTTTATAGACAAAGGGGGTTGCCACAGTGGCACACATGTGGTGGAAAGGTGTACAGTGGATGAGTCTATCCTCTGGCACCGTCGGACAAACGCATTTAATGCACTGCCGACGTGCCCCTCTTGCTTTATCGGGGACGACAAGGAAGCTCGTCCCAGCTGTCGCCGCCTCACCTGGCTCCGACGTGTGCCGAGCTGATGAGGCGTTGTAGCGCCATGTTGGCTGGCTGCTGGGCTGGCGCGGTGGAGGAGTCTTCACGAAGATCTGCATGCCACCACGCAGGTGCTTGCTGAGTTGGCGTAGAGGCCGCATGCTGCCACGCAGATGCCTGCCTAGCTGGTTGAGCTAGCAGCTGCATGGGAGCAGCGGTGGAGTCTTGGCAGATGCGGGCCTGGCCATGGCCTCATTGATGTCCTCGGCAAGGGTCTTGCCGGAGGCCCGGCAAGGGTCTTGCCGTGGCACTGCGGTCGTCCCCGGCAAGGCGCTTGCTTGGGGTCTCATGGATTTCCTTGGCAAAGACCATGCCAAGGATCGTCGTCTTCTGGTCCTCATCTGATCTCATGTATTTATGATCTTCACAAAGATCTGCATGCCACCATGGAGGCGCCTCCTGAGCCCTGGTTCCAATGTGGTTGACGGTGTTGGAACCCTTGGGCTCAAGGGTGGCGCATGATACGTCTCCAACGTATCTATAATTTTTGATAGCTCCATTATCTACTGTTTTGGGCAACATTGGGCTTTATTTTCCACTTTTATATTACTTTTGGGACTAACCTATTAACCGGAGGCCCAGCCCAGATTTGCTGTTTTTTTGCCTATTTCAGTGTTTCGAAGAAAAGGAATATCAGACGGAGTCGAAACGGAATGAAATAAACTAGAGAAGTTATTTTTGGAACGAAAGCCACCCGATGGACTTGGACCCCATGTCAAGGAAGGAACGAGGAAGCCACAAGGGTGGGGGCGCGCCCACCCCCTAGGGCACGCCCCTGCCTCGTGGGGCCCTCATGGCTCCCCTGACGTACTCCCTGCACCCATATATACCTACGTACCCTAAAACTTCCAGAACGGAGATTAGATCGGGAGTTCCGCCACCGCAAGCCTCTGTAGCCACCAAAAACCAATCGGGACCCTGTTCCGGCACCCTGTCGAAGGGGGGAACCCTCACCGGTGGCCATCTTCATCATCCGGCGCTCTCCATGACGAGGAGGGAGTATTTCACCCTCGGGGTTGAGGGTATGTACCAGTAGCTATGTGTTTGATCTCTCTCTCTCTCTCTCTCTCTCTCTCTCTCTCTCGTGTTCTTGATTTGGCACGATCTTGATGTATCACGAGCTTTGCTATTATAGTTGGATCTTATGTTTATTCTCCCCCTCTTCTCTCTTGTAATGGATTGAGTTTTCCCTTTGAAGTTATGTTATCGGATTGAGTCTTTAAAGATTTGAGAACACTTGATGTCTGTCTTGCGTGGGATAACCATGGTGACAATGGGTTATTCTATTGATCCACTTGATGTATGTTTTGGTGATCAACTTGCGGGTTTCGTGACATTGGGAACCTATGCATAGGGGTTGGCACACGTTTTCGTCGTGATTCTCCGGTAGAAACTTTGGGGCACTCTTTGAGGTTCTATGTGTTGGTTTGAATAGATGAATTGAGATTGTGTGATGCATATCGTATAATCATGCCCACAGGTACTTGAGGTGACAATGGAGTATCTAGGTGACATTAGGGTTTTGGTTGATTTGTGTCTTAATGTGTTATTCTAGTACGAACTCTAGGGCTGTTTGTGACACTTATAGGAATAGCCCAACGGATTAATTGGAAAGAATAACTTTGAGGTGGTTTCGTACCCTACCATAATCTCTTCATTTGTTCACCGCTATTAGTGACTTTGGAGTGACTCTTTGTTGCATGTTGAGGGATAGTTATATGGTCCAATTATGTTATTATTGTTGAGAGAACTTGCACTAGTGAAAGTATGAACCCTAGGCCTTGTTTCAACTCATTGCAATACCGTTTACGCTCACTTTTACCGCTTGTTACCTAACTATTTTTATACTTTCAGTTTACAAAAACCTATATCTACCATCCATATTGCACTTGTATCACCATCTCTTCGCCGAACTAGTACACCTATACAATTTACCATTGTATTGGGTGTGTTGGGGACACAAGAGACTCTTTGTTATTTGGTTGCAGGGTTGCTTGAGAGACCATCTTCATCCTATGCCTCCCACGGATTGATAAACCTTAGGTCATCCACTTGAGGGAAATTTGCTACTGTCCTACAAACCTCTGCACTTGGAGGCCCAACAACGTCTACAAGAAGAAGGTTGTGTAGTAGACATCAAGCTCTGTTCTGGCGCCGTTGCCGGGGAGGTTAGTGCTTGAAGGTATATCTTTAGATCTTGCAATCGAATCTTTTTGTTTCTTGTTTTAGGACTAGTCTAGTTTATAAAAGAAAACTACAAAAAATGGAATTGAGTCTACCTCATACGCTTCACCTTTTTAATATCTTTCGTGAGTATGATGGAAAGGATAATTGTGCTCAAGTGCTAGAATAAGAAATCTCTAAAATGTTTGGCACTGAATATTTGAATGATGAGCATGATTGCAATGTTGTTAGTATGAATTCTTTGAATATCCATGATGCTAATAATGATTGCACTAGTTATGATGAAAATGTCTCCTATAAACATGTCAATTTTTGTGGATTGCATTGGGTTTGCAAGTACACAACAAATAGGGAAGATAGATATTGCAAGAGGCATAAGTACTTAGAAACTAAATTGTTGCAAGAAGAGCTAGATGAATGTGCTGAAAATTTATTTTTTCTTAGCCCTACTTGTGAACTTTGCAATGAACATGATCATTTTAGTACCCAATGCAAATTTTTTCATGATCGTATCGTGTCCAAAAGTTGTGATGACTTGATTTCCCTTGCACATCATAATGAACTTAGTTTGCTCTTGGGTTATGAAGAAATTAAACGTAGAACTAAGGATATTCCAAAATTTGCCCTTGATAAAGTTCTTCATTTTGATCTAGAGAAAATTTATATGTATTGTGTGGTGAATTGCATTGATAATCTGTATATTGCCAATTACATAAAGAAAAGAAAACAAATAGAGGATGAAGAGAATACTAATGAAAGGGAAGAGACTTCCCAATATCCTCCTATTATTTCTTATGATGAATCAGGTAACGAGGAGGAGCCTTCTATTCAACCAATCTCATTAATAAGGAGCTCCAAAAATAGGATTGAACCCACACATGATGTGGTGAAGAAGAAGAAAAGAAAAAGGAAGAGAGGTAAAAAGGTATCTCTCCCAAATAAAGTTGCTCCTATTATTGCTGTGCCTCATGAAAATGAAGATGATACACTTGATTATGATCTCGTTATGCCTATTGCTTGTTGTGATGATTATGATTGGGAAGATAATGATACTTCTTATGATCTTGAGAATCTTTTTGGCACTTTCTTGGAAGAATATAATAGTTGCTATACTATTGGTGCTATCCATGCTATTAATGATGAGAGTGATTATGCTTATGATATGAAAGGGCCCAAGCTTGGGGAAGCTATGTTTGATGAGGATGACATATTTGATAATATATTTGCTGTAATTAATTTTTGTCCCAAGCTTGGGGATGCTATGTTTAATAATGATAATATTTTTAGCGTCTCAAGTTTCGATATGCAAAGTTGTTATGATGATAGCATGCCTTCTACCTATGATGATTATATTGATGAAAGTGGGTTTGGAAGAGTGTCAACTTTAGGAAGTAATGATCCCACTATTTTGGAGTATGTTGAATCTTATAATATTTATGAAAGTGGATTTGGAGAGGTTATGACTTTATTTAGTGATGTATCCAGTATTTCGGAAGAGGTTTCAATTGATTTTGATGAGAACAAAGTTGCTACTTATGATGATTATTGTGATGAAACCTATGCTATAAGAAGTAGTGATGATTATATTTATAAAACTTGTCATGATTATGAGTACCCTTTCTCTGAACATTACTCTTTTAATGTGGAAACAATTTATAGTATTCAAGTCTCTTATGATACTCCCACTATTCCGAATGAGAAGAATTTTGCTTATGTGGAGAGTAGTAAAATTTCTATGCAAGTAGATCATGAAAAGAATGTTTTAGGTGCTGGTTATATTGTTGAATTCATTCATGATGCTACTGAAAATTATTATGAGGGAGGAACATATGCTTGTAGGAATTGCAATAATATCAAGTTTCCTCTCTATGTGTTTAAAGTTTTGAAGTTATGCTTGTTTTACCTTCCTATGCAAGTTGAATATTGTTCCCATAAGTTGTTTGCTCACAAAATCCCTATGCATAGGAAGTGGGTTAGACTTAAATGTGCTAGTCTTCATGATGCTCTCTTTGTGTTTCAATTCTTATCTTTTATGTGAGCATCATTGAAATCATCATGCCTAGCTAGGGGCATTAAACGATAGCGCTTGTTGGGAAGCAACCCAATTTTATTTTAGTTTCTTGCTTTTTGGTTCTGTTTAGGAATAAATAATACATCTAGCTTCTGTTTAGATGTGATTTTGTGTTTTAATTAGTGTTTGTGCCAAGTAGAACCTTTGGGAAGACTTGGGTGAAGTCTTTATGATCATGTTGTAAAAATCAGAAACTTTAGCGCTCACGAGATTAGCTAGAACTTTTTACTGGAGAGTGCTATTTATTTGATTCATTTTGCAGATGATTACTAGAAAAATACCTCAGGTCCACCAATTTATTTTAGAATTTTTGGAGTTCCAGAAGTTTGTGTTAGTTACAGATTACTGCAGACTGTTCTGTTTTTGACAGATTCTGTTTTCATTGTGTTGTTTGCTTATTGTGATGACGCTATGGCTAGTAAAATAGTTTACAAACCATAGAGAAGTTGGAATACAGTAGGTTTAACACCAATATAAATAAAGAATGAGTTCATTACAGTACCTTGAAGTGGTGTTTTGTTTTCTTTCGCTAACGGAGCTCACGAGTTTTCTGTTAAGTTTTGTGTTGTGAAGTTTTCACGTTTTGGGTAAAGATTCGATGGGCTATGGAATAAGGAGTGGGAAGAGCCTAAGCTTGGGGATGCCCAAGGCAACCCAAGGTAATATTCAAGGATAACCAAGTGTCTAAGCTTGGGGATGCCCCGGAAGGCATCCCCTCTTTCGTCTTCGTTCATCGGTAACTTTACTTGGAGCTATATTTTTATTCACCACATGATATGTGTTTTGCTTGGAGCGTCATTTTATTTTCTTTAGCTTTGCTTGCTGTTTGAATAAAATACCAAGATCTGAAATTCTTAAATGAGAGAGCTATACATGATTCAGAAATTATTAGAATACTCTATGTGCTTCACTTATATCTTTTGCGCGTTACAATTTTGCTCTATGTGCTTCACTTAGATCTTTTAGAGCATGGTGGTGGACTTGTTTTAAAGAAACTATTGATCTCTCATGCTTCACTTAGATTATTTTGAGAGTATTAATAGCATGGTAATTTGCTTGATAATAATATGCTTGGTATTCAAGATTTGTGAAACTTTCTTTTGAGTGCGTTGAATACTAAGAAAAGATTAATGCTTGATAATTGTTTTGAGATATGAGGATGGTGATATTAGAGTCATGCTAGTTGATTAGTTGTGAATTTGAGAAATACTTGTGTTAAAGTTTGTGACTCCCATAGCATGCACGTATGGTGAACCGTTATGTGATGAAATCGGAGCATGATTTATTTATTGATTGTCTTCCTTATGAGTGGCGGTCGGGGACGAGCGATGGTCTTTTCCTACCAATCTATACCCCTAGGAGCATGCGCGTAATACTTTGCTTTGATAACTTCTAGATTTTTGCAATAAGTATATGAGTTCTTTATGACTAATTTGAGTCCATGGATTATACGCACTTTTCCCATCCTTCCACCATTGCTAGCCTCTCTAATACCGCGCACTTTTCGCCGGTATCATACACCCACCATATACCTTCCTCAAAACAGCCACCATACCTACCTATCATGGAATTTCCATAGCCATTTCGAGATATATTGCCATGCAACTTTCCACCATTCTGTTTATTATGACATGCTCCATCATTGTCATATTGCTAGCATGATCATGTAGTTGACATCGTATTTGTGGCAAAGCCACCGTTCATAATTCTTTCATACATGTCACTCATGAGTCATTGCACATCCTAGTACACTGCCGGAGGCATTCATATAGAGTCATATTTTGTTATAAGTATCGAGTTGTAATTGTTGAGTTGTAAGAAAAATAAAAGTGTGATGATCATCATTTTTAGAGCATTTTCCCAAGTGAGGAAAGGATGATGGAGACTATGATTCCCCCACAAGTAGGGATGAGACTCCGGAAGAAAAAAAAGAAAAAAAGGCCATAAAAAAGAAGAAGAGAAAGGCCCAAATAAAAAAAAAGAATAAAAAATGAGAGAAAAAGAGAGAAGGAGCAATGCTACTATCCTTTTACCACACTTGTGCTTCAAAGTAGCACCATGATCGTCATGATAGAGAGTCTCCTATGTTGTCACTTTCATATACTAGTGGGAATTTTTCATTAAAGAACTTGGCTTGTATATTCCAATGTCGGTGTACTAAAGTAGGGGTACCTTAGTACCCCGAACTTGTGCACGGGCAGTAGTAGCGTCCCGCGGCAAGGCTTGCCAGGGGAGCGACAAGAGTCTCCACGACCCTTTCTGGGCCGGACGAAGGCCAAGTGATCGAGTCTAGAAGACCAAGCCCCGGCAAGAGGAGCTTGCCGGGCCAAGAAGGCGAGGTCCGGCAAGAGGAGCTTGTCGGGCCAAGGCGACAAGGCCCCGGCAAGAGGAGCTTGCCGGGACGACTAAGCCGAAGCACCAAGGCCCCGGCGGGAGGAGCTCGCCGGGACGGCCAAACCAAGGCACCCCAAGAGAAGCCCGCCGCGGCGCGCCGCGCGCCCCGGCAAGGCCTGACGAGCGGCAAGCTCTCAGGTGTGGCAAGACAACCACCGCGGCAAGCCACTTGCCGCGGCAAACCACCACCTTAGGCATGCGCTCCAGCTCACCTGCCCACGCGTCACTCTGGAGCTTCCCCAGAGGCACGTGGCGGGGCGCCGCGCAACCTGGGGCGCGCGGTGGCATGCGACGTTGGCAGAGTCGCCCCCGTGGCAAGCGGAGGCGCCCCTAACTGTCCGCCTCGGCACTGTTCGGGCGATCCAGACGGGCATTTAATGCCTTTGTCCCCCGCCGTCAGAGTTAGGTGCGATAGCACTGTGCGGCCACTGTTCGCACAGTTCCTTGCCATTTTTACCCTCACCTGCGTCGCTACCTGTGGGAAACCCCTTAGCATATAAAAGGAGGCCCATGCGCACGTAGGGGAGAGGGGCCCGAAGGAGGACACCCAGTAGACCCTCGTCTACGTCCAGCTCCAACTTACTGTAGCTTCTTGCGCTCCAGAGCAAGAACTCGAATCAACCAGACAAGCATCAGTAGGGTTTTACGCATCCGTGCGGCCCGAAGCTGGGTAAAATCGTTGTGTGTGTGTCGCCTCGATCTGCTCTTTGTGCAACCTCCGCCCCCCGCTGAACCGAAAAGGGGCTCCGTCCCCATAGGTGCTCGTGGAGGCCGATTCCCCCCGACATCTTTGGCACACCAGGTAGGGGTGCGTCGAGGTTGTGTGAATCAGATCCGGCGTCCGCGCGAGCCAGACTCTCATTGTTCACGCCGGCATGGCGCCGAAGAAGAAAAACCCAGAGGTACTGGTTGTCGAGAAGTCCGGCAGCGAGGGCTCCGCCAAGAAAGCCCAGGCGGGAGGCCCCGGCAAGGAGGTTGTCGGGTGCGCCAACTGCCGGGCGGTGGCTGCTGCCGATAAGCGGGACGGTACCGACAAGAAGTACTGCAAGATCCACCGTACCAGGGGCCACGACCTCCAGAGTTGCAAGCAAGTCGAGCGACTCGTCGAGCTGCAGAAGGCCGAGTACGCACGACGCGAGAAGGAGAGAGCCCAAGCAGGCGGCGGGGGATCCGGCACGAAGCGTCCCGGCCCGGGGGAGCGCCGCGGCAAGGACAAGCAGCGGCAAGCAGACAGACCTCCCCGGGGACGCGACAAGGACGAAGACGATGATGGCGACGAAGACATGGAAGACCCCGAGACCAGCGAGCAGGAGTTTCAGAAAGCCACTGAGGTCTTGTGCGTGGACGCCGGTGCCTCCCTGCACGCTTCCCACCACCAGCTTAAACGGTGGGTGCGGGAGGTCAATGCAGCGGAGCCACCCGTCGAGTCACGCAGACCCCTGAGATGGTCCAGCACGCCTATCATCTTCGACATTGAGGACCACCCTGATCGCACAACCGCGGTCGGGTGCTTGCCGATGTTGGTTTCCCCAACGGTCCGCAACCTCAAGGTCACTAAGATGCTAGTTGACGGCGGGGCCGGCTTGAATCTGATCTCCTCTGCTGTTCTCCGGAGACTCCAAGTTCCCGACAGCGAGCTCGAAGAAACCGGCACATTCCAAGGAATCAACCCGGGAAGGAGCAAGCCGAAGGGAAAGATCACGCTGCCGGTAACATTTGGCAGCGAGCTGAATTTCAGGACTGAGAAGGTCACCTTTGACGTCGCCGACTTTCCGTTGCCTTACAACGGGATCCTCGGCCGACCAGCGCTCGCCAAGTTCATGGCGGCCTCTCACTACGCGTATAACATGCTCAAGATGCCTGGCCCGATATGCGTCATTTCTGTCCCCGGTGACAAGAAGGATGCCCTTATCTGCACCGACCAGATATACCGGGACGCAACAGCAGCAACGGCCCGCGGCCCACTTTCCGCTGGAGCTTCCGGGGGAAAGAAGAAGTCCGGCAAGTGCTCTGGCGCCCGCTCCGGCAAGCGCACCTCTTCGGAGTGCTGCGCTGCCGTCGAGGACGTGCCATCGAGCCCCGCCGGCAAGAAGACCAAGCCCGGCAAGTGCTCTGGCGCCCACTCCGGCAAGCGCGCCTCTTCGGAGTGCTGCGCTGCCGTCGAGGACGTGCCATCAAGCCCCGCCGGCAAGAAGGCCAAGCCCGGCGAATGCTCTAGCGCCCACTCCGGCAAGCGCGCCTCTTCGTAGCGCTGCGCTGCCGTTGAGGACGCACCATCGAGCCACCGGCCAGACACCATTTGCTCTAGTCTATGGAGCAGAAGCAGTTACCCCCACGGAACTCGTATACGGGTCACCTCGAGTGCTCGCTTATGATGAGCTTGAGCAAGAGCGGTCGCGTGAAGATGACGCACTGCTCCTCGAGGAGGATCGTCTCCAGGCTGCTGTGCGATCCGCTCGCTACCAGCAAGCTCTGCGTCGCTATCATAGCCGCAAAGTTAAAGCCGGGAGCCTCGAGGAAGGCAACCTTGTTCTTCGGCGCGTTCAGTCGGCCAAGATACACAACAAGTTGACGCCGAAGTGGGAAGGCCCTTACCGGGTGAAACGAGTCACGAGGCCCGGCGCCGTCCGCCTCGAGACCGAAGATGGTACTCCGGTGAGCAATTCCTGGAACATTGAGCATCTTCGCAAGTTTTACCCGTAAGGCGCGGTTGTCGGACCCCGTCCGGCAACCAACTCTTTGTACAAAGTCTTGCTGCAGTTGCATGTAATCCTTTGTACAAAGCCAGGCGCAGACCCTGGCAGCAGATGATGAAGCGCTGGCGCCCCCAAGTTTTAGCATGCATGCTGAGTCGAGTCTCGTCCTTGGTTAGGGTTGATAGTGCCTAACAGTCGCTAACCCCTAACTTAGAGGTCGAGTCCGCGTCTTTTTCCCGTCCTTTCCCTTTGGCTCGCAGGAATTGCATACCCTTGCCGAGCCGCTCAAGGACGAAGAAGGGGAGAAGGGCGAGCCAGCACCCGCTCCCCGGCAAGCCAGAGTTGCCGGGGGCTGCAACCTCAGATAAGTCTTTACATCCCTTATCATGCATTCTCTCGTGAGCTGCGGAATGCGAAAACCTTGCTTCCTCCTAAAAGCTGTCGTGCTCTCTTAAGCGACAAACCCCGAAGCGCGTTCCCGGGGCCCGCTTCTGATAGTAGCCGCGGCGGCAAGAGGAGGAAGCGAAGGGCCAGAACCCGCCTTCTCCCTGCCTCCGCCAAGAGCGTGAGGAGGGCCAAGGGGCGCGGGGAGACGGCAGGGTCCGTTGCCGGGCGGGGAAGTGTCTATCTTAACGATGCAAAGGGTTCGCTCCTTGCCGCGGGATGTACCCGCGAGGCAAATGGTCCGGCAAACACTCCCTTTTCATTAAAAACATTCCACTCAGGTACAACTCAGAGAGAATGAAAAACATGAAAGATGGGATTACAAGATTTAAACACAATTAAGGCCCGAGGGCTTACAAGATAAAAAGAGATAAGGTGCCCGTGATCCCTTTCTTGTCTCTCTCCTCAGGAGGTAGGGCAAGGAGGCGAGAAGGGCAAAAGGGGCGCCTAGACGAGCTACGGGTGGCAGAAGAAGCCAAGAGAGCATCCGGGGCTCCGCCCGGGGGCTCCGGAGGCCGGATGGAGACGGCGACGCCGGAAGCGGAGCTCGAAAAGGAGGCTGCGGGACGTCAACACGCTGTCGAGGGCATCTAGCCCTCGTACTCCGAGTTGACGGCCTTGCTGCCGGCCTCTTCCGCAGCCTCGCCACTCCGGCCGCCCGAGAAGACGAAGCCCCGGCAAGAGGAGCTTGCCGGGCCGGAGAGAAGACCCCGGTGGTCGTCGCCGCGAGCAGGGGTGGTGACGGTGTCTGGGGCGAAGCTGGAAGATGAGGCAGCGGCCTTGCCGCCCGCCCTCTTCCTCTTCCGCAGCCTCCCTACGCCAGCCGCCCAAGGAGACGACCCCGGGGAGTTCATGGCGCCAGCGACGCGGACGATGGGGGTCGCTGGTGCCACGCGGAGCTGCGACCGACACCTAGTCGGACCCGTCATCCCGGCGACCGCTCCCCTCGTCGTCGCTATCGCTCCCCTCCTCGTCACTCTCGCTCGAGGAGGAGCCTTCGCTGTCGGAGGAGCTATCCACGCAGCACCGGGCCCGGGTGCCGAGGTCCCCGAAGACCTTGACGGAGAGGAGATCACCCTCCATCAGCTTAAAATGGAGGGTGAACCCCTCCATCAAGCTGTGGATCCGGGCGAACGACTTCCACCCTCGGCCAAGATACATCACGCCGGGGGCTCGGGATTCGACGTGGACTCGCGTACCACTGATCCCGCAACCCCTCATGCACAGTCTCAGCGTCTCGTGTTGCTCCGCTTCCAGGACGTCCACGAAGGGAGCCGGGAGGCGGAGGCGACGGCGAGGCGCCCGGCGCAGCCTGATGATGAACTCGCAGGGGTCGTCCCCGAGATGAACCGCCGGGAGAAACGGAGCCGCCGGCGGAGGCGAGGCCGGCGCGCCGCCCCGCCCGCCTCGAGCGCCTCGGCCCCGTCCACGGCCTCGTCCACGACCTCGCCCCCTCCCCCTTCCCCTTACGGTTGGCTCCGTCACCACGGGTGCAAGGGGAGGAGGGGCGCGCTGCCTGGCGGCAACCCTTGCCGCCACCGAAGAAGGACCAGGGTTCCCTTTCTCCATGACAGTTGGGGAGAGGGGACCAGGGATCTAAGAGAAGAAAGAAGGAAGGAGTGCGGACCCTCATCACCCCCTTCCGCTCCTTATAAAGGGGCGGAGTGGGGGCTCGGCCGCCCCGCCCAACCAATCAAAGCAGAGGAAGGGCAGGCGACGGGGCCGACCCTCTACTTCGACCCGCGTCGGCCCGGTTTCCTGCCTCCACCACCGCAACCCCAAGCGCATGGAGGACACGTGGCGGGCGAGCAGGGCCGAGGCGACAGATGAGGCGACCTCTCCCCACCCCGTGATCGTGGGGGCGGGCGCCCCGAAAGCCGCGCCTCGACCCCGTTCGTTCACCAAGCCGCGCCTCCACGTCTCCCCCCCACTTGAAAGTGGGGGCGGACGTTTCGCCTTTCCAAGTAAAGGAATCGTGCCCGACGTGACGCATGCCTGCGGGCCTCAGCCCCGCGCACGCCACCCACGTCACGCACGCCTCGCCCCCCACGACGCCGCGATAAGCGTGCGCCACTTGCGGAGGGCGCGACGGGCACGTAGTTAAGGAGCAGCGCAACCCAGGCCACGCGTGCCCGTGCACTGTTAGGGCCTGGCCCAACAACGCTCTGCACCGTGTATGGCCCAGACCCGGGGGCTCCTGTCGGTGTACTAAAGTAGGGGTACCTTAGTACCCCGAACTTGTGCACGGGCAGTAGTAGCGTCCCGCGGCAAGGCTTGCCAGGGGAGCGACAAGAGTCTCCACGGCCCTTTCTGGGCCGGACGAAGGCCAAGTGATCGAGTCTAGAAGACCAAGCCCCGGCAAGAGGAGCTTGCCGGGCCAAGAAGGCGAGGTCCGGCAAGAGGAGCTTGCCGGGCCAAGGCGACAAGGCCCCGGCAAGAGGAGCTTGCCGGGACGACTAAGCTGAAGCACCAAGGCCCCGGCGGGAGGAGCTCGCCGGGACGGCCAAACCAAGGCACCCCAAGAGAAGCCCGCCGCGGCGCGCCGCGCGCCCCGGCAAGGCCTGACGAGCGGCAAGCTCTCAGGTGCGGCAAGACAACCACCGCAGCAAGCCACTTGCCGCGGCAAACCACCACCTCAGGCATGCGCTCCAGCTCACCTGCCCACGCGTCACTCTGGAGCTTCCCCAGAGGCACATGGCGGGGCGCCGCGCAACCTGGGGCACGCGGTGGCATGCGACGTTGGCAGAGTCGCCCCCGTGGCAAGCGGAGGCGCCCCTAACGGTCCGCCTCGGCACTGTTCGGGCGATCCAGACGGGCATTTAATGCCTTTGTCCCCCGCCGTCAGAGTTAGGTGCGATAGCACTGTGCGGCCACTGTTCGCACAGTTCCTTGCCATTTTTACCCTCACCTGCGTCGCTACCTGTGGGAAACCCCTTAGCATATAAAAGGAGGCCCATGCGCACGTAGGGGAGAGGGGCCTGAAGGAGGACACCCAGTAGACCCTCGTCTACGTCCAGCTCCAACTTACTGTAGCTTCTTGCGCTCCAGAGCAAGAACTCGAATCAACCAGACAAGTAGCAGTAGGGTTTTACGCATCCGTGCGGCCCGAAGCTGGGTAAAATCGTTGTGTGTGTGTCGCCTCGATCTGCTCTTTGTGCAACCTCCGCCCCCCGCCGAACCGAAAAGGGGCTCCGTCCCAATAGGTGCTCGTGGAGGCCGATTCCCCCCGACATCCAATGATGGGCTTCCTAAAATTGCCCTAGGTCTTCGTGAGCAAGCGAGTTGGATGCACACCCACTTAGTTTCTTTTGTTGAGCTTTCATATACTTATAGCCCTAGTGCATCCGTTGCATGGCAATCCCTACTCACTCACATTGATATCTATTGATGGGCATCTCCATAGCCCGTTGATACGCCTAGTTGATGTGAGACTATCTTCCCCTCTTTTTGTCTTCTCCACAACCACCATTCTATTCCACATATAGTGCTATGTCCATGGCTCACGCTCATGTATTGCGTGAAGATTGAAAAAGTTTGAGAACGTCAAAAGTATGAAACAATTGCTTGGCTTGTCATCGGGGTTGTGCATGATTTAAATACTTTGTGTGGTGAAGATAGAGCATAGCCAGACTATATGATTTTGTAGGGATAACTTTCTTTGGCCATGTTATTTTGAGAAGACATAATTGCTTTGTTAGTATGCTTGAAGTATTATTGTTTTCATGTCAATATTAAACATTTGTCTTGAGTCTTTCGGATCTGAATATTCATACCACAATTAAGAAGATTTACATTGAAATTATGCCAAGTAGCACTCCGCATCAAAAATTCTTTTTTATCATTTACCTACTCGAGGACGAGCAGGAATTAAGCTTGGGGATGCTTGATACGTCTCTAACGTATCTATAATTTTTGATTGCTCCATGCTATATTATCTACTATTTTTGGCAACATTGGGCTTTATTTTCCACTTTTATATTACTTTTGAGACTAACCTATTAACTGGAGGCCCAGCCCAGATTTGCTATTTTTTTTTGCCTATTTTAGTGTTTCGAAGAAAAGGAATATCAGACGGAGTCGAAACGGAACGAAATCAACTAGAGAAGTTATTTTTGGAACAAAAGCCACCCGATGGACTTGGACCCACGTCAAGGAAGGAACGAGGAAGCCACAAGGGTGGGGGGCGCGCCCACCCCCCTAGGGCACGCCCCCTGCCTCGTGGGGCCCTCGTGGCTCCCCTGACGTACTCCCTTCACCCGTATATACCTACGTACCCTAAAACTTCCAGAACGGAGATTAGATCGGGAGTTCCGCCGCCGCAAGCCTCTGTAGCCACCAAAAACCAGTCGGGACCCTGTTCCGGCACCCTGCCGGAGGGGGGAACCCTCACCGGTGGCCATCTTCATCATCCCAGCGCTCTCCATGACGAGGAGGGAGTAGTTCACCCACCGGGGCTGAGGGTATGTACCAGTAGCTATGTGTTTGATCTCTCTCTCATGTTCTTGATTTGGCACGATCTTGATGTATCACGAGCTTTGCTATTATAGTTGGATCTTATGTTTCTTCTCCCCCTCTTCTCTCTTGTAATGGATTGAGTTTTCCCTTTGAAGTTATGTTATCGGATTGAGTCTTTCAAGATGTGAGAACACTTGATGTTTGTCTTGCGTGGGATAACCGTGGTGACAATGGGTTATTCTATTAATCCACTTGATGTATGTTTTGGTGATCAACTTGCGGGTTTTGTGACATTGGGAACCAATGCATAGGGGTTGGCACACGTTTTCGTCGTGATTCTCCGGTAGAAACTTTGGGGCACTCTTTGAGGTTCTTTGTGTCGGTTTGAATAGATAAATTGAGATTGTGTGATGCATATCGTATAATCATGCCCATGGATACTTGAGTTGACAATGGAGTATCTTGGTGACATTAGGGTTTTGGTTGATTTGTGTCTTAAGGCGTTATTCTAGTACGAACTCTAGGGCTGTTTGTGATACTTATAGGAATAGCCCAATGGATTGATTGGAAAGAATAACTTTGAGGTGGTTTCATACCCTACCATAATCTCTTCGTTTGTTCACCGCTATTAGTGACTTTGGAGTGACTCTTTGTTGCATGTTGAGGGATAGTTATATGATCCAATTATATTATTATTGTTGACAGAACTTGCACTAGTGAAAGTATGAACCCTAGGCCTTGTTTCAACTCATTGCAATACCGTTTACGCTCACTTTTACCGCTTGTGACCTAACTGTTTTTATACTTTCAGTTTACAAAAACCTATATCTACCATCCATATTGCACTTGTATCACCATCTCTTCGCCGAACTAGTGCACCTATACAATTTACCATTGTATTGGGTGTGTTGGGGACACAAGAGACTCTTTGTTATTTGGTTGCAGGGTTGCTTGAGAGAGACCATCTTCATCCTACGCCTCCCACGGATCTATAAACCTTAGGTCATCCACTTGAGGGAAATTTGCTACTGTCCTACAAACCTCTGCACTTGGAGGCCCAACAACGTCTACAAGAAAAAGGTTGCGTAGTAGACATCAGCGCACTCTTCAGGCGTCGAGCAAGTTGCCCTGGTAAGGATCTTGCCGGGGCTGCGGAGGCTGCCCCGGCAAGGGTCTTCCCGGGGCTGCGGAGGCCGCCCCGGCAAGGGTCTTGCCGGAGGAGTCCACCTCGCCCTCTTGCTCTTTGTGTCGCTGGTCTTGGTGGTTCCTCGGTTGTCTTGCGCTCCGGTTTCCCTCCTCTGCCCTACCAAGTGTGGCCGCGGGCGCGGCTCTGACTGCCCGCGCACAAGTAAAGGGTGTTGGGGAACGTAGTAATTTCAAAAAAATTCCTACGCACACGCAAGATCATGGTGATGCATAGCAACGAGAGGGGAGAGTGTTGTCCACGTACCCTCGTAGACCGAAAGCGGAAGCTTAGCACAACGCGGTTGATGTGGTCGTACATCTTCACAATCCGACTGATCAAGTACCAAATGTACAGCACCTCCGAGTTCAGCACACGTTCGACCCGATGACGTCCCTCGAACTCCAATCCAGCCGAGTGTTGAGGGAGAGTTTCGTCAGCACGACGGCGTGGTGATGACATTGATGTTCTACCGACGCAGGGCTTCGCCTAAGCACCGCTACGATATTATCGAGGTGGATTATGGTGGAGGGGGGCACCGCACATGGCTAAGAGATCAATGATCAATTGTTATGTCTCCAAGGGGTGCCCCCTGCCCCCGTATATAAAGGAGTGGAGGAGGGGGAGGGCCGAGTCAGGATAGCTTATACTAGCTGTCTCCCTTCAAATTTGCCTGCCGTTGTTGGCTCCCTTCCCACTCAACATTTGGGAAGAGGACCAGGGCCTATATAAGTAGAGCTAGCCACCATAGTAGAGGGAAGGGAACAGATCGAGAGCCTAGTCCCAAGAACACCTCAACCTCAGGAGGCCGTTCTTCACTTGTACTGTTCATCATCAGCCCAAGAGGCCATCCACCACCACCACACTGGAGTAGGGTATTACACCACAACGGTGGCCCGAACCAGTATAAACCTCGTGTCTCTTTCTGTGTTGTGAGTTCGACGAGTTCGTCTGCAAGATCTTAGTGAGCTAGAGCATAGATTGGTAGGAGGGAAAGACTTCACGCGCACCCCAGTGTTCGAACCTTAAGGGTCTGGGGGAACCCCACATCTGACATTTGGCGTGCCAGGTAGGGGTGCGCCGTGGTTTCCCTTCCGTCGGTTCATTGCTCCATCGCTTCATTATTTGCATGGCGGACGCTCGCCGTGCTCGAGCTGAGCGTCGGGCTGCCCTCTCCGCCCGCGTCGCTCAGACGGCTCCTGTTGGTGGGCCACCTCGTCGTTCTCCGTCACCCGTCACCAACGCCGCCACCGGCCCGACGGGGAACGAGCAGCAGGCGTCCTCGCTGCATCCTTCAGTGCGGCAAGATGGACGCACCGCCACTCCGTCGCTCACCCCTGCTGGTTCTTCATCTCGCGCGCACCGCGCTCCCATGGAGGCACGAGCTACGCTCATCATGGCGAACGAGCTCCTGCGCTACCTCCCTGTCGATGACGTCTATGAGGAGTGGCTCGACCGCGTCGCCGAGCTCGTCCGTGCCGCAGGGGGCTCTCCGGTGCCGTCCCACTCTCTGCCTCTCCCTCAACCAGCCGCGGGCGACGGGGCTCACGGCGTGCCTCCACCGCCTCAACCCCAAGATGGTGCCTTGGCTCCAAGGCGCGCGCCTCCGCGGCGTGATCCACCGCGCCCAGCGCACGCGTGCGAAGAAAGAAGCTGCCAAGAAATCCCGCGGCCGCGAGAAGCTGCGCCAGCACTCCCCGAGCCACCTCGTCAAGACCGCGCACCGCCTGCAGCGGCGTAGCGCGAACCCCGTCAAGACCAAGCTCCACCCACGAAGCGGGCCCCGACAACCACAGCCAGCTGCCGCGCCTTCACCCCCGAGCTGCGTAGCGTGGCTTGGCCAGGCAAGTTCAAGCCGGACCTGCCTCCTCGCTACAACCGCACCGCTGACCTCGCGGAGTTCCTACAACTCTATGAGCTGAGCATCGAAGCAGCCAACGGCGACGAAAAGGTCATGGCAAACTAGTTTCCCATGGCTCTCAAGGATGGGGCCCGCTCTTGGCTCCTGAACCTGCAGCACGGCTCAATCTCCTCCTGGGACGAGATGCGCGACCGCTTCGTCGCCAACTTCCAGGGCACTCGTGACCGCCCGCCGGCCGCGGGTGACCTACGCCGCATCAAGCAACAACCAGGAGAAACTCTCCAGAAGTACATCCAGCGCTTCAACAACACCCGCCTAAAGATCCCCAAGGTCACGGACGAGGCCATCATCTCCGCGTTCTCCGACGACGTCCGTGACGTCAAGATGAAGGAGGAGCTGGCTATTTCTACCTCTTGAGCTTGCGTTGGTTTTCCCCGAAGAGGAGAGGATGATGCAGCAAAGTAGCGTAAGTATTTCCCTCAGTTTTTGAGAACCAAGGTATCAATCCAGTAGGAGGCCACGCTCAAGTCCCTCGTACCTGCACAAAACAATAGCTACTCGCAACCAACGCGATTAGGGGTTGTCAATCCCTTCACGGTCACTTACGAGAGTGAGAACTGATAGATAATGTTTTTGGTATTTTTGGTATAAAGATGCAAAGTGAAAAGTAAAAGGCAAAGTAAAAAGCAAAGCAAGATTAAAGTGATGGAGATTGATATGATGAGAATAGACCTGGGAGCATAAGTATTCTATGATGGGTGAACAAATTACTGTTGAGCAATTGACAAAATTGAGCATAGTTATGAGAATATCTAAGGTATGATCATGTATATAGGCATCACATCCGTGACAAGTAGACCGACTCCTGCCTGCATCTACTACTATTACTCCACTCATCGACTGCTATCCAGCATGCATCTAGAGTATTAAGTTAAAAACAGGGTAACGCTTTAAGCAAGATGACATAATGTAGAGAGATAAATTCATGCAATATGAAATAAACCCCATCTTGTTATCCTCGATGGCAATGATGCAATACGTGCCTTGCTACCCCTTCTATCACTGGAAAGGACACCGCAAGATCGAACCCAAAGCTAAGCACTTCTCCCATGGCAAGAAAAACCAATCTAGTAGGCCAAACCAAACTGATAATTCGAATAGACTTGCAAAGATAACCATCATACATAAAATAATTCAGAGAAGATTCAAATATTATTCATAGATAGACTTGATCATAAACCCACAATTCATCGGTCTCAACAAACACACCGCAAAAAGAAGATTACATTGAATAGATCTCCACAAGAGAGGGGGAGAACATTGTATTGAGATCCAAAAAGAGAGAAGAAGCCATCTAGCTACTAACTATGGACCCGAAGGTCTGAGGTAAACTACTCACACTTCATCGCAGGGGCTATGATGATGTAGAAGCCCTCTGTGATGACAACCCTCTTCGGCGGAGCTCCGGAACAGGCCCCAAGATGGGATCTCGTGGATACAGAAGGTTGCGGCGGTGGAATTAGGTTTTTGGCTCCTGTTCTGATTGTTTGGGGGTACGTAGGTATATATAGGAGGAAGGAGTACGTCGGAGGAGCTTCGAGGGGCCCATGAGGCAGGTGGGCGCACCCTAAGGGGGGGCACCCTCATGACCGCCTCTCTGATGCCTTGGCGTAAGGTCCCAGTCCCCTGGATCACGTTCGGTGAGAAAATCACGTTCCCGAAGATTTTAGTCCATTATGACTCCGTTTGGTATTCTGTTTCTCCGAAACACTGAAATAGGCAAAAAAAACAGCAATTCTGGGCTGGGCCTCCGGTTAATAGGTTAGTCCCAAAAATAATATAAAATTGGAAAATAAAGCCCAATATAGTCCAAAACAGTAGATAATATAGCCTGGAGCAATAAAAAATTATAGATACATTGGAGACGTATCAGGCATCCCCAAGCTTAATTCCCGCTCGTCCTCGAGTAGGTAAATGAAAAAAAAAAGAATTTTGATGCGGAGTGCTACTTGGCATAATTTCAATGTAAAACTTCTTAATTGTGGTATGAATATTCAGATTCGAAAGATTCAAGACAAAAGTTTTTATTGACATAAGAATAATAATACTTCAAGCATACTAATAAAGCAATTATGTGTTCTCAAAATAACATGGCCAAAGAAAGTTATCCCTACAAAATCATATAGTCTAGCTATGCTCCATCTTCACCACACAAAGTATTTAAATCATGCACAACCCCGATGACAAGCCATGCAATTGTTTCATACTTTAACATTTTCAAAACTTTTTCAATCTTCACGCAATACATGAGCGTGAGCCATGGATATAGCACTGTATGTGGAATAGAATGGTGGCTGTGGAGAAGACAAAAAGAGGGGAAGATAGTCTCACATCAACTAGGCGTATGAACGGGCTATGGAGATGCCCATTAATAGATATCAATGTGAGTGAGTAGGGATTGCCATGCAACGGATGCACTAGAGCTATAAGTATATGAAAGTTCAACAAAAGAAACTAAGTGGGTGTGCATCCAACTCGCTTGCTCACGAAGACCTAGGGCATTTTGAGGAAGCCCATCATTGGAATATACAAGCCAAGTTCTATAATGAAAAATTCCCACTAATATATGAAAGTGATATCATAGGAGACTCTCTATCATGAAGATCATGGTGCTACTTTGAAGCACAAGTGTGGTAAACGGATAGTAACATTGTCCCTTCTCTCTTTTTCTCTCATTTTTTCTTTTTTATTTATTTATTTGGGCCATTTCTTTTTTATGGCCTCTTATTATTATTATTATTATTATTATTTGTCCGGAGTCTCATCCCGACTTGTGGGGGAATCATTGTCTCCATCATCCTTTCCTCACTTGGGACAATGCTCTAAAAATGATGATCATCACACTTTCATTTTTCTTGCAACTCAACAATTACAACTCGATACTTAGAACAAGATATGACTCTATATGAATGCCTCCGCGGTGTACCGGGATATGCAATGAATCAAGAGTGACATGTATGAAAGAATTATGAATAGTGGCTTTGACACAAATACGATGTCCACTACATGATCATGCTAGCAATATGACAATGATGGAGCGTGTCATTATAAATGGAACGGTGGAAAGTTGCATGGTAATATATCTCGGAATGGCTATGGAAATGCCATGATAGGTAGGTATGGTGGCTGTTTTGAGGAAGGTATATGGTGGGTGTATGATACCGGCGAAAAGTGCGCGGTATTAGAGAGGCTAGCAATGGTGGAAGGAAGGGAAAAGTGCGTATAATCCATGGACTCAACATTAGTCATAAAGAACGCATATACTTATTGAAAAAATCTAGAAGTTATCAAAGCAAAGTATTACGCGCATGCTCCAAGGGGGATAGATTTGTAGGAAAAGACCATCGCTCGTCCCCGGCCGCCACTCATAAGGTGGACAATTAATAAACACCTCATGCTCCGACTTCGTTACATAACGGTTCACCATACGTGCATGCTACGGGAATCACAAACTTCAACGCAAGTATTCTTTAAATTCACAACTACTCAACTAGCATGACTCTAATATTATCACCTCCATATCTCAAAACAATTATCATGCTTCAATCTTTTCTTAGTATTCAATTTACTCAAGAGAAAATTTCACAAATCTTGAATACCAAGCATATTATCATTAAGCAATTTACCATGCTATTAAGACTCTCAAAATGATCTAAGTGAAGCATGAGATATCAATAGTTTCTTTAAAACAAATCCACCATCGTGCTCTAAAAGATCTAAGTGAAGCACATAGAGCAAAATTATCACGCTCAAAAGATATAAGTGAAGCACACACTACTAGGGAAAACCTTATACACAGAGGTATAGCAGTAGCGTTGGTCAAAACTCGGCGCTAGCGCTACTTAGTAGTAGCGCTTGTTGCAAAACCACGCTACAACCATTGTTTTAGCAGTAGCGCGTCTTCACGGAAAAGCGCTACTATTAAAATTCCCTCACTAATGCCGGTAGGCTAGGAATAGTAGTAGCGGTTCACCCAGAAGCACGCTACTGTTAAAAACTTTGTAGGAGCGCGTTTATGCTGTAGAGCGCTACTGCTATGAAAAATAAAATAAATAGAAAAATAAATGAAAATGAAAGAAATAGAAAAAGGGGAAATGAAAAAAAAAAGAAAATGTAAAGAAAACAAAAGAAAAAGAAAAATAAAACAGAAAGGAATAGCTGTAGCGCGTTTCTATGGAACACGCTAGAGCTATCTTAGCTATAGCGCGTTTCGGCAAAACTCGCTACTGCTAGTTTGACTCAAATCCCGGCCAGCCCGGGCTCAAAATTTCGCTAAGTCCTTTCCCCCCTCTCTACTCCCGCCCCCTGTCCCCCAACTGCTCCATCGCCGTTGTCGCCCTGCCGCCTTCGACCACACCGCCACTGCCCGAGGCCGCCTTCGACCACACTGCCGCCACCCAAGGCCACCCTCGAGCTCACAGCCGCCGCCCGAGGCCATCGTCGACCTCACCGTCGCCTCCCTCGATCCCACGGCCGCCGCCCTCGACCTCACCGCCGCCGCCCGAGCCAGAGCCTGCCCTCGTCGCCGACCGTAGGGCTCTGCCTCTCCTGTCCCCTACCCTCCTCTCTCTCTGCTAGGGCAATTCATATATATGCTGATACTGTGTTGATGTTCATATGAACCCTAGGTGTTCATATGAACCCTACATTTTTTTAAGGCAGTAGGCATTTTATAGCATTTAGGAAAAATGATTAGCATTTTTTTAGGAAAATAGCTAGGGCAATTTTTATGAAAATGCCTAAATAGTAATTCCATTTAGCTTTAAACTAATAGAGGGTATATAAATAATAGTAGCATTTAGATTTAAATTAACAGAGGCTATAAACAAAAAACACTTAGCTATAAAAAATATTTGGACTACGGACCTGAATTTGTTCCAAATTTCATTCAAATGAAATTTGAATTATTTGGGCTATGGACCTGAATATTTTTGAAGAAATTGGGTGTAGGTACTAAGGTCTTGCTATTGAATTTTTGGTGAGGTCAGAAGGGTTAGAGAAAATGGAGTTCCTAGACTTTTAGCTTTAGACAAAAAACAAAAGTATTTAGCTATAAATAAAAAACAATAGCTATGACATTTACCTATAAACAAAAAACAGAATTGTTTTTCTTTTCAAAAACTTGGTCAAACTAATTGTTGCTATGTAAACAAAAAACAAGACTGTTTTTATATGATATATGTCATTGATGTTCATTTGCATATTCCATTATTGTTGATTATATCTTTTCATTGAAGTGGCCATGTTATATGCAAATTCCTCAATAGTGTTTGCTCATGTTATATCTTTTCATTGAAGTTGTTTGATTGTGCCCAAGAGGCTTTGTTGTTTCCAGGGAATGATGCTGAGTGCCTATGTTGGTGTGGCCTATATATGTTTGCCGGAATGTTGATTCATTTCCGTTCCGGCAAATTTCAGGTTCTCGATTTGTCCACTTTTTAGCAAAGGTCATGCCGAAATTTTCCGTGAATTTCGGCATGACTTGTGCTACAAAGTAGGACATATTGAGTGCCCGTGATTTGCCACACCAGGAAGGAGTCAATGTTCCTGCAAAACAATAGGCCTTTTTTATGTCATTATTCATTTTATTAGGTCTAGAATTAATTGACTAGATTTAATCATAGGAAACATGGCTAGCAACGATGAAGGACAGGGTTCTGGTGATTGCGACGACGTCTACCGGGCGGCAGTCGAATTTTTTAGCCTTAACAACGATCAACCGATATTGTTGCTGGGCCCACCGGTGGCATCGGGGACTGAGACCGACACACAGACCGGTGCTGAGACTGAGACCGGCGCTCAGACTCAGACCAGCATCGAGACCGGCGCTGAGACTGAGACCGGCACTCCCTCGGGGAGCGGAGCCGGTGTAGAACCAAAAGCAAAGAGGCAACGGGTTCCTAACAAACTCAAGACTACTAGAGTGGTGGTAACGGAGGTGGACGACAGCAATTTTGAGCCAACAACGCCCGAGGAAGCGTGTCAATGCTACGACAATCAAATAGGATGCATCGTACGGACAACCGCCACCATCAACGATGAGAAACTACAGAAGATAGAAAATATGAGGAGCTCCCTCCTAAAGAAGTTTCACCAGATATTCTTGTTCCCGGGCTGGAATGAGAAGGATTATGTAGATCCAGATGAGGACCCGGCAATGAAGAAGATAAACAAACATGCCATGACCAAGTTTAGCGACGCGTTGGCCGCCTGGAAAAATCGAGTGAAAGCAAGGATCATCATCAATAAGGAACCCTACTCTGAGATTGTAAAGGATAATCCGACAATCATGGAAGAGCAGTTTCAAATATTCAAGGAGGCTTGCAAGGCCGAAGCTGCCAAAAAAAGTCTAAGTACATGAAGGGGCTTCAAGAGAGGAACATTGGGAGCCACCACCTCGGAAGCCGTGGTTACGGTGGAAAGAAGTCCAAATGGGCCAAGGAGGACGCGGAAGCCGTGAGTCTGGGCATCCCAGACCCCTTGGCGGAGTTCACCGTCCCGCAGGAGCGTGACGTCCTCAGGACCCGGCACCGTTGGGACCAAGTGAAGAAGGTTTACGAGACAAAACCGGTCATTACAGAGTTCATGAGACTACTAGTAATTTTAGTTCCTGATCAATTCGATTGCACACGTTAGTCATATTTGTAAATGATCCTGGTGCCTTTTGCAGAGAGAGCAGCACAGGATTGCGGCTGAAAGCGACTCGCCGTCTGAGGCATTGGCGAGGCCCAAGTGGGACACTCCATTCAACCGGGTGTTGAACATATTGAAACGACAACCGGTGGATACTCGACCGTCGTATGGACGCGTGCACGGTGTCGGAGACGACGCCACGTGGAAGAAGTACTACCGTGAGACCACGGAGGAGAGAAAGGAAAGACGGAGGTTAAATGAAGAAAACATTGACAAGAAGGTTGAGATTGCGGTTGAGAAGAAATCAACTCAGACAGTCGCAACAGCGGTAGCTGCCGCAAAACAGGTGGCTGTAGATATTTCTACTTCCTTGGTTCCGGCCATTTTCAATTGGACCAGGCAAAATCCAGAAAAAATGCAGCGGACTTTCCCCTTGCTGACTTCTTGGTGGGGAGCAGCTCGACTAGCATTGCACCATCACCTGTAGCTGCACCTGCTCCCACACCAGCTCCCGCATCGGACGTGCTCGATGGTGCTTCGTCTTTGGCTGAGCTCGACGCCCTCACGGTATCTGTTACACCGGCCTCCTTCAATATAAATGTATAATCTCTCGTTTTCGTTGCCTTTCGGATGTCTCACGTCACAGACTTTTCTTTGCAGGCCGACGAAACCCCGTGCACCATATTGTACACCATCGGCGACCAGAAGGTGGACATGGGGAAGGCAACGATAATGGAGCCGAAGGAACCATTGTTCCATAGCCGGCCAATCCCCCCGAACGTCTTCAAGGTTTCCGTGGCCAGTGTCAAACCGGGCCACGAGAATTTGCCTCCCCCAGTACTACTGGGGGATGACGACGAGACACCGCGGTGGCTTGGTGATTGTTGTAATGCTGGGTGGGTCCTGCTGTGGCCAAAGAGTCTGCTTCGTCTGGAGGCGGCCGGGAGCACACCCACGAGCACGCAACCTCAGCAAGGTATGAACATCAACACCCACCTACCCAATTAGCGTCGGGTGTCGGGTTGGGTGATAGCGGACGGGGTAAGGAGGAGGCTCCATTAGTCATTGATGACGTCGCCATGGATGAGGATGAGGACGACGATGGCGCTGAACAGTATGTCTATACTGGCACCTCCTTAGGGTTTGAGCGTCATGAGTCGGTGCCTGAATTGCCGTCTCAACGTATTATGGACGACCTTTCGGTAGTAAAGAAGTTTAGGAAGAGAGCGAGGAAAGGCAAAAAAGCTGATTCTATGATCCAGCCGCCTCAGCAGCCTCGGCTTCAGGACCGTATAGATATCCCTGATGCGGATAAATGGCATATCCCCGATCAACCAATCCTACCTGCAACAACGCTACGGGTCAGATTCGGCGATCTAAGGAGACTTCATGACGATGTGTTGCGGGTAGAGAAAGACCTCATCGCCTTGAAAGATCCAGGATACCCACTCTACGTGGTTAACGTTCCGCGGCAAATGTCGTACGTCGACAGCTTCCCCGCGGATAAGTTCTTCCTCTGATTTGATTACATATTCGACATGTTTCACGTGAAGAAGCTAGATTTTACGTTTGTCCACCTTTATGCCTTGCACATGAACTACATCATCGGGGTAGAGCAGATATCTCATATCTGTGTCGCTGACCCGTACTACATGCACGAGGGCTTCTTGGGAGTCTGCACAAAGCACCGTGAATACGCGAGGGATTACATTGTCAGTTTCATGCTCGCCAATAAGGACAAGGGGGCGATTCTCGTGCCTTATCATCCTGTGTAAGTCATCCGCGCTGCTATCCTTCCTTCGATTTCAATCATTCATTTGCACGGTGGAGGCTAATTAATTTGAGGACTTATTTTGCGCAGCGGCGGGCGCGCCGTCCTCATCATCCTCTACCCCCGATTCTCCCACGCTCTTTACTTGGACTCGTCGAAGAACATTCACAAAAAGGATTACACCCACATCAAGGATGTTCTCGACAGTGCTATGTATTACTACCAATCAATGGGTGGAGAGGTCAGGGACAAGAAGATAAGGGGCGGCAGGGTCGCCTTCGGCCATAAGACCGACTTCTGGTGCATCCAGCAACCAAACGATTCTCTTAATGATGGATTCTATGTCCTACACCACTTGCCTGAGTACAGACGGGATCACCAGAACCTTCGCATGTCACCTTTTTCCGGCGATGCCCATATTCTGCAAATGGGCAAAGGACATAGG
Source organism: Aegilops umbellulata (assembly GCA_032464435.1). Taxonomy (NCBI): domain Eukaryota; kingdom Viridiplantae; phylum Streptophyta; class Magnoliopsida; order Poales; family Poaceae; genus Aegilops; species Aegilops umbellulata. The sequence goes on along the minus strand of CP136056.1, from coordinate 324,403,712 downwards.
AGATATCGAGGATCATCGACTTCGAGCTGAGTTCTATAACATCCAGCGCGAACTTGCCCAAATCATCATGAAGGAGGTCGTCAGAAAAATAGGGATGTTCTACGGAGAAGGACAAATGTCGTGGGAAGACGTCCGAACATGGATAGCCTCTCAGCGTCTCGACCTGAAGCCTTTCACTAGGCTCGGGGACTATCTCCCTGACTTGGATGGATGGAACGGCATGTTGGAGTGATTGTCGATATATGACAATGTGTCCATTTAGTCCATACTTTCTGTATGACAAAACTTTGAGTTATGCACGGTGAAACTTTATTTGTGATGTAATTAAACCGTCCTCCTCCTCGACTAGCGAAAATCACTCTAGTTAGGGCATTTTGGGGTACGATGAACTTTGTTATTTATGCTTATGATATGTTGTTTCTATTTTTGCCAAGTCTGTCTCTTTCTGTTGCTCAGCTATATATGTTGCATATCATCGACTCATGTGACGATGCAGGTGCATAGATCATAGATGTCGAAGAAGTGCTATGCCAGGAGTATATATACGACAAGTGGCCGGAGTGTCAGGCCCAGGTGTACCGATTTCCGGTTTCCGAGCGACAGGCAGTAGTTAGTTTAGGTTCACACTAATAATGCGAGAGAGGGATACAAACTCATGTACTCAAAGTGGTAGCTCTTCTCGCGTATATCATTGTTTAGATGGATGACGATGTATTTGCAAGTAATCAAGACTTGTCGCTATTTTCGAGATGATGACGAGAGACCACTCTGTGTTGGATGATGATTATGATGATCACATGATTTGATGAGACTAATTGTATGTATATGCTATGATTACATTTGTATGTGTATGATATGCTAAAGATTATTGTATAAAGCCTATTCAAATACAAAACAAATACAAAACAAATATGCAGGAAAAAACTAATAAAAAACTAGTAGTAGCGAGGGGGGAAATTTAGCAGTAGCGCCGCCTTACCAGTAGCGCGTCCCAGCAAACAGCGCTGCAGATAATATCAGTAGCGCCCTTTCCCAAAGAGCGCTACATCTATTCATGTATAGCAGTAGCGTGGGACAACAGACGCTACTGCTATACGTTAGCTATAGCGCCTTATTAGTAGCGCCGGTACCCGCGCTACTGAGAGGCCCAAAACCTTCGCTGCTGCTAGGCTTTTCCCTAGTAGTGACATAGAGCAAAACTACATAGCTCAAAAGATATAAGTGAAGCTCAAGGAGTATTCTAACAAATTATAATGCATAAATGGCTCTCTCAAAGGTGTGTACAGCAAGGATGATTGTGGCACACTAACAAATAAATACACAAATAATACAAGACGCTCCAAGCAAAACACATATCATGTTGGTGAATAAAAATATAGCTCCAAGTAAAATACCGATGGAAGTAGACGAAAGAGGGGATGCCTTCCGGGGCATCCCCAAGCTTTGACTTTTTGGTGTCCTTGGATTATCTTGGGGGTGCCATGGGCATCCCCAAGCTTAGGCTCTTGCCACTCCTTGTTCCAAAATCCATCAAAAGATTTCACCCAAAACTTGAAAACTTCACAACACAAAACTCAATAGAAATCTCGTGAGCTCCATTAGAGAAAGAAAACATAGAACCACTTCAAGGTACTGTAATGAACTCATTCTTTATTTATATTGGTGTTAAACCTACTGTATTCCAACTTCTCTATGGATTATAAACTATTTTACTATCCATAGATTCATCAAAATAAGCAAACAACACACGAAAAACAGAATCTGTCAAAAACAGAACAGTCTGTAGTAATCTGTAACTAACGCAAACTTCTGGAGCTCCAAAAAATCTACCAAAACTATACGACCTATACAATTTGTTTATTGATCAGCAGCAATTGGAATCAGTATTTTATCACGTTCTGATGATTTTTAATAATTCGGGCACTGAACGCAAAGTTTCTGGAAATTACAGCAAGATCAAATAACTATCATCCAAGAAGATCCAATAGGTCTAGCTTGGCACAAACACTAATTAAAACACAAAACCACATATAAACAGAGGATAGATGGGTTATTTATTCCTAAACAGAAGCAAAAACAAAAAACTCAAAATAAAATTGGGTTGCCTCCCAACAAGCGCTATCGTTTAACGCCCCTAGCTAGGCATAAAAGCGAGGATAGATTTAGGTATTGCCATCTTTGGTAGGCAATCCATAGGTAGCTCTCATGATAGTTTCATATGGAACTCTTATTTTCTTTCTAGGAAAGTGTTCCATGCCTTTCTTTAATGGAAATTGAAATCTAATATTCCCTTCCTTCATATCAATAATCGCACCAACCGTTCTAAAGAAAGGTCTACCAAGAATAATGGGGCAAGAAGGATTGCAATCTATATCAAGAACGATAAAATCTACGGGCACATAATTCCTATTTGCAACAATAAGAACATCATTAATTCTTCCTGTAGGTTTTTTAATAGTGGAATCCGCAAGATGCAAGTTTAGAGAGCAATCATCAAAGTCATGGAAATCTAGCAAATCACACAAAGTTTTGGCGATAGTGGAGACACTAGCACCCAAATCACACAAAGCATAAAACTCATGATATTTAATTTTAATTTTAATGGTTGGTTCCCACTCATCATAGAGTTTTCTAGGGATAGAGACTTTCAACTCAAGTTTTTCTTCATAGGATTGCATCAAAGCATCAACAATATGTTCGGTAAAGGCTTTCTTTTGACTATAAGCATGAGGAGAATTTAGCACAGATTGCAACAAGGAAATACAATCAATTAAAGAGCAACTTTCATAATTAAATTCCTTGAAATCCATTATAGTGGGTTTAGCAACATCTAGATTTCTATTTCTTTCGATCCCACTTTCATCAATTTCATCATAAAGATCTAAATACTCCGAATTTTTGGAACGCCTTCTAGGTAAAGGAAGATCATATTCAGTTTCATCAAGATTTATATTGCAAAACAAAGATTTGATAGGGGACACATCAATAACTTTTAGATCTTCATCTTGATTTTCATAGGAATTGGAAGAACACGCTTTAATAAAGGCATCTTTGGAAGCACGCATCCTAGCAGTTCTTTCCTTGCACTCATCAATGGAAATTCTCATGGCTTTGAGAGACTCATTGATATCATGCTTAGGAGGAATAGATCTAAGCTTTAAATAATCAACCTCAAGAGAAATTCTATCAACGTTCCTCGCCAAATCATCAACTTTATGCAATTTCTCTTCAAGCAAGGCAGTAAAATTCTTTTGTGAATTCATAAACTCTTTAAAACCATTCTCAAATTCAGAGGGCATCTTATTATAATTTCCATAAGAGTTGTTGTAGGAATTTCCATAATTATTAGAAGGATTACTAGGATAAGGCCTAGGGTTAAAATTCCCTCTATACGCGTTGTTACCAAAATTATTCCTACCAACAAAATTCACATCCATAGATTCATTATTATTCTCAATCAAAGTAGACAAAGGCATATCATTAGGATCAGAAGAGACACTCTTAGTAGCAAATAATTTCATAAGTTTATCCATCTTTCCACTCAAAACATTGATTTCTTCTATAGCATGCAATTTTTTACTAGTAGATCTTTCAGTGTGCCATTGATAATAATTGACCATAATATTATCTAGGAGTTTAGTAGCATCTCCTAAAGTGATTTCCATAAAAGTGCCTCCCGCAGCCAAATCTAAAAGATTTCTAGAAGCAAAATTCAATCCAGCATAAATTTTTTATATAATGATCCACAAGTTCAAACCATGAGTAGGATAATTACATATCATTAATTTCATTCTCTCCCAAGCTTGTGCAACATGTTCATGATCAAGTTGCTTAAAATTCATAATGTCGTTTCTAAAAGAGATGATCTTAGCGGGAGGAAAATACTTAGAGATAAAATCATCTTTGCACTTGTTCCAAGAATCAATACTATTTTTTAGGGAAAGACGAAAACCAAGCTTTAGCACGATCTCTAAGCAAAAAAGGAAATAGCTTCAATTTAACAACATCATTATCGATGTCTTTCTTCTTTTGCATATCACATAAATCAATGAAGCTATTAAGATGAGTAGCGGCATCTTCACTAGGAAGGCCGGCGAATTGATCTTTCATAACAAGATTCAACAAAGCAGTATTGATTTCACAAGATTCAGTATTGGAAAGAGGAGCAATCGGAGTGCTAAGGAAATCATTATTATTGGTATTGGTGAAGTCACACAATTTGGTAGTATCTTGAGCCATCATGACAAACAAGCAATCCAACACACTAGCAAACAAAAGGCAAGCGAGAAAAGGCAAACGGGAAAAGAGAAGGAGAAGGAGATTGGGAAAGAGAGGGCGAATAAAACGGAAAGGGTGAAGTGGGGGAGAGGAAAACGAGAGGCAAATGGCAACTAATGTAATGCGAGACATAGGGATTGTGATGGGTACTTGGTATGTTGGCTTTTTGCATAGACTCCCCGGCAACAGCGCCAGAAATTCTTCTTGCTACCTCTTGAGCTTGCGTTGGTTTTCCCCGAAGAGGAGAGAATGATGCAGCAGAGTAGCGTAAGTATTTCCCTCAGTTTTTAGAACCAAGGTATCAATCCAGTAGGAAGCCACGCTCAAGTCCCTCGTACCTGCAAAAAACGATAGCTACTCGCAACCAACGCGATTAGGGGTTGTCAATCCCTTCACGGTCACTTACGAGAGTGAGAACTGATAGATAATGTTTTTGGTATTTTTGGTATAAAGATGCAAAGTGAAAAGTAAAAGGCAAAGTAAAAATCAAAGCAAGATTAAAGTGATAAAGATTGATATGATGAGAATAGACCCGGGGGCCATAGGTTTCACTAGTGGCTTCTCTCAAGAGCATAAGTATTCTACGGTGGGTGAACAAATTACTGTTGAGCAATTGACAAATTTGAGCATAGTTATGAGAATATATAAGGTATGATCATGTATATAGGCATCACGTCCGTGACAAGTAGACCGACTCCTGCCTGCATCTACTACTATTACTCCACTCATCGACCGCTATCCAGCATGCATCTAGAGTATTAAGTTAAAAACAGAGTAATGCTTTAAGCAAGATGACATGATGTAGAGAGATAAATTCATGCAATATGAAATAAACCCCATCTTGTTATCCTCGATGGCAACGATGCAATATGTGCCTTGCTGCCCCTTCTGTCACTGGGAAAGGACACCGCAAGATCGAACCCAAAGCTAAGCACTTCTCCCATGGCAACAAAACCAATCTAGTAGGCCAAACCAAACTGATAATTCGAAGAGACTTGCAAAGATAACCAATCATACATAAAAGAATTCAGAGAAGATTCAAATATTATTCATAGATAGACTTGATCATAAACCCACAATTCATCGGTCTCAACAAACACACCGCAAAAAGAAGATTACATCGAATAGATCTCCACAAGAGAGGGGGAGAACATTGTATTGAGATCCAAAAAGAGAGAAGAAGCCATCTAGCTAATAACTATGGACCCGAAGGTCTGAGGTAAACTAATCACACTTCATCGGAGGGGCTATGATGATGTAGAAGCGCTCCGTGATGACGGCCCTCTCCGGCGGAGCTTCAGAATAGGCCCCAAGATGGGATCTCGTGGATACAGAAGGTTGCGGCAGTGGAATTAGGTTTTTGGCTCCTGTTCTGATCGTTTGGGGGTACGCAGGTATATATAGGAGGAAGGAGTATGTCGGAGGAGCTTCAAGGGGCCCACGAGGCAGGGGGCGCGCCCTAGGGGGGGCGGGGGGGGGGGGGCGCCCCCACCCTCGTGACCGCCTCTCTGATACCTTGGCGTAGGGTCCAAGTCCCCTAGATCACGTTCGGTGAGAAAATCACATTCCCGAAGATTTTATTCCGTTTGGACTCCGTTTGGTATTCTGTTTCTCCGAAACACTAAAATAGGCAAAAAACAACAATTCTGGGCCCGGCCTCCGGTTAATAGGTTAGTCCCAAAAATAATATAAAAGTGGAAAATAAAGCTCGATATGTTGGGGAACGCAGTAATTTCAAAAAATTTCCTACGCACACGCAAAATCATGGTGATGCATAGCAACGAGAGGGGAGAGTGTTGTCTATGTACCCTCGTAGACCGAAGCGGAAGCGTTGACACAACATAGAGGAAGTAGTCGTATGTCTTCCCGGTTCAACCGATCCAAGCACCGTTACTCCGGCACCTCTGAGTTCTTGGCACACGTTCAGCTCGATGACGCTCCCCGGGCTCCGATCCAGCAAAGCTTCGGGGAGGAGTTCCGTCAGCACGACGGCGTGGTGTCGATCTTGATGTTCTACCGTCGCAGGGCTTCGCCTAAGCACCGCTACAATATGACCGAGGTGTAATATCGTGGAGGGGGGCACCGCACACGGCTAAGGAACGATCACGAAGATCAACTTGTGTGTCATGGGGTGCCCCCTGCCCCCGTATATAAAGGAGCAAGGGGGAGGGGGCGGCCGGCCTAGGAGGAGGCGTGCCAAGGGGAGTCCTACTCCCACCGGGAGTAGGACTCCCTCCTTCCTTGTTGGAGTAGGAGAAGGGGGAAAGAGGGGGAGAGGAGGAAGGAAAGGGGGGCCGCACCCCTTGTCCAATTCGGACCAGAGGGGGGCTGCGCGCCTCCTTCCTTTCGGCCTTTCTCCTCTATTCCCGTATGGCCCAATAAGGCCCATATACTCCCCGGCGAATTCCCGTAACTCTCCGGTACTCCGAAAAATACCCGAATCACTCGGAACCTTTCTGAAGTCCGAATATAGTCGTCCAATATATCGATCTTTACGTCTCGACCATTTCGAGACTCCTCTTCATGTCCACGATCTCATCCGGGACTCCAAACTCCTTAGGTACATCAAAACTCATAAACTCATAATATAACTGTCATCGAAATCTTAAGCGTGCGGACCCTACGGTTCGAGAACAATGCAGATGACCGAGACACGTCTCCGGTCAATAACCAATAGCGGAACCTGGATGCTCATATTGGCTCCTACATATTCTACGAAGATCTTTATCGGTCATACCGCATAACAACATACGTTGTTCCCTTTGTCATCGGTATGTTACTTGCCCAAGATTCGATCGTCGGTATCTCAATACCTAGTTCAATCTCGTTACTGGCAAGTCTCTTTACTCGTTCCGTAATACATCATCTTACAACTAACTCATTAGTTGCAATGATTGCAAGGCTTATGTGATGTGTATTGCCGAGAGGGCCCAGAGATACCTCTCCGACAATCGGAGTGACAAATCCTAATCTCGAAATACGCCAACCCAACAAGTACCATCGGAGACACCTGTAGAGCACCTTTATAATCACCCAGTTACGTTGTGACGTTTGGTAGCACACAAAGTGTTCCTCCGGTAAACGGGAGTTGCATAATCTCATAGTCATAGGAACATGTATAAGTCATGAAGAAAGCAATAGCAACATACTAAACGATCGAGTGCTAAGCTAACGGAATGGGTCATGTCAATCACATCATTCTCCTAATGATGTGATCCCGTTAATCAAATGACAACTCATGTCTATGGCTAGGAAACTTAACCATCTTTGATCAACGAGCTAGTCAATTAGAGGCATACTAGTGACACTCTGTTTGTCTATGTATTCACACATGTATCATGTTTTCGGTTAATACAATTCTAGCATGAATAATAAACATTTATCATGAAATAAGGAAATAAATAATAAATTTATTATTGCCTCTAGGGCATATTTCCTTCAGTCTCCCACTTGCACTAGAGTCAATAATCTAGTTCACATCGCCATGTGATTTAACAGCAATAGTTCACATCACCATGTGATTAACACCCATAGTTCACATCGATATGTGATCAACACCCAAAGGGTTTACTAGAGTCAGTAATCTAGTTCACATCGCTATGTGATTAACACCCAAAGAGTACTAAGGTGTGATCATGTTTTGCTTGTGAGATAATTTTAGTCAACGGGTCTGTCATATTTAGATCCGTAAGTATTTTGCAAATTTCTATGTCATCAATACTCTGCACGGAGCTACTCTAGCTAATTGCTCCCACTTTCAATATGTATCTAGACCGAGACTTAGAGTCATCTAGATTGGTGTCAAAAACTTGCATCGACGTAACCCTTTTACGACGAACCTTTTTTTTCACCTCCATAATCGAGAAACATATCCTTATTCCACTAAGGATAATTTTGACCGCTGTCCAGTGATCTACTCCTAGATCACTATTGTACTCCCTTGCCAAACTCAGTGGTAGGGTATGCAATAGATCTGGTACACAGCATGACATACTTTATAGAACCTATGGCTGAGGCATAGGGAATGACTTTCATTCTCTTTCTATCTTCTGCCGTGGTCGGGCTTTTGAGTCTTACTCAATTTCACACCTTGTAACACAGGCAAGAACTCTTTCTTTGACTGTTCCATTTTGAACTACTTCAAAATCTTGTCAAGGTATGTACTCATTGAAAAAACTTATCAAGCGTCTTGATCTATCTCTATAGATCTTGATGCTCAATATGTAAGCAGCTTCATCGAGGTTTTTCTTTGAAAAACTCCTTTCAAATACTCCTTTATGCTTTGCAGAATAATTCTACATTATTCCCGATCAACAATATGTTATTCACATATACTTATCAGAAATGCTGTAGTGCTCCCACTCACTTTCTTGTAAATACAGGCTTCACCGCAAGTCTGTATAAAACTATATGCTTTGATCAACTTATCAAAGAGTATATTCCAACTCCGAGATGCTTGCACCAGTCCATAGATGGATCGCTGGAGCTTGCATATTTTGTTAGCACCTTTAGGATTGACAAAACTTTCTGGTTGCATCATATACAACTCTTCTTTAATAAATCCATTAAGGAATGCAGTTTTGTTTATCCATTTGCCAGATTTCATAAAATGCGGCAATTGCTAACATGATTCGGACAGACTTAAGCATAGATACGAGTGAGAAACTCTCATCGTAGTCAACACCTTTAACTTGTCGAAAACCTTTTGCGACAATTCTAGCTTCGTAGATAGTAACACTACTATCAGCGTCCATCTTCCTCTTGAAGATCCATTTATTTTCTATGGCTTGCCGATCATCGGGAAAATCCATCAAAGTCCATACTTTGTTCTCATACATGGATCATATCTCAGATTTCATGGCCTCAAACCATTTCGTGGAATCTGGGCTCATCATCGCTTCCTCATAGTTCGCAAGTTCGTCATGGTCTAGTAACATGACTTCCAGAACAGGATTACCGTACCACTCTGGTGCGGATCTTACTCTAGTTTACCTACGAGATTTGGTAGTAACTTGATCTGAAGTTACATGATCGTCATCATTAGCTTACTCACTAATTGGTGTAGTAGTCACAAGAACAGATTTCTGTGATGAACTAGTTTCCAAATAAGGGAGAAGGTACAATTACCTTATCAAGTTCTACTTTCTTCCCACTCACTTCTTTCGAGAGAAACTCCTTCTCTAGAAAGGATCCATTCTTAGCAACGATTTTGCCTTTGGATCTGTGATAGAAGGTGTACCCAACAGTCTCCTTTGGGTATCATATGAAGACGCATTTCTCCGATTTGGGTTCGAGCTTATCAGGATGAAACTTTTTCATATAAGCATCACAAACCCAAACTTTAAGAAATGACAACTTTGGTTTCTTGCCAAACCACAGTTTGTGTCGTCTCAACGGACTTAGATGGTGCCCCTTTTTAACGTGAATGCAGCTGTCTTTAATGCATAACCCCAAAAACGATAGTGGTAAATCGGTAAGAAACATCATATATTGCACTATATCCAATAAAGTACGGTTATGACGTTCGAACACACCATTATGCTGTGGTGTTCCAGGTGGCGTGAGTAGTGAAACTATTTCACATTGTTTTAACTGAAGACCAAACTCGTAACTCAAATATTTTTCCTCTGCGATCATATCGTAGAATCTTTTATTTTCTTGTTACGATGATTCTCCACTTCACTCTGAAATCCATTGAACTTTTCAAATGTTTCAGACTTGTTTTTCATGAAGTAGATATACCCATATCTACTCAAATCATCTGTGAAGGTCAGAAAATAATGATACTTGTCGCGAGCCTTAACATTCATCGGACCACATACATTAGTATGTATGATTTCCAACAAATCTGTTTCTCGCTCCATTGTTCCGGAGAACGGAGTTTTAGTCATCTTGCCCAAGAGACATGGTTCGTAAGCATCAAGTGATTCATAATCAAGTGATTCCAAAATCCCATCAGCATGGAGTTTCTTCATGCGCTTTACACCAATATGACCTAAACGACAGTGCCACAAACAAGTTGCACTATCATTATTAACTTTGCATCTTTTGGCTTCAATATTATGAATATGTGTATCACTACGATCGAGATCCAACAAACCATTTTCATTGGTGTGTATGACCATAGAAGGTTTTATTCATGTAAACAGAACAACAATTGTTCTCTAACTTAAATGAATAACCGTATTGCAATAAACATGATCAAGTCATATTCATGCTCAACGCAAACACCAAATAACACTTATTTAGTTTCAACACTAATCCCTAAAGTATAGGGAGAATGCGATGATGATCATATCAATCTTGGAACCACTTCCAACACACATCGTCACTTCACCCTTAACTAGTCTATCTTTATTCTGCAACTCCCGTTTCGAGTTACTACTCTTAGCAACTGAACTAGTATCAAATACTGAGGGGTTGCTATAAACACTAGTAAAGTACACATCAATAACATGTATATCAAATATACTTATGTTCACTTTGCCATCCTTCTTATCCGCCAATCACTTGGGGTAGTTCCGCTTCCAGTGACCAGTCCCTTTGCAGTAGAAGTACTTAGTCTCAGGCTTAGGACCAGACTTGGGCTTCTTCACTTGAGCAGCAACTTGCTTGTTGTTCTTTTTGAAGTTCCCCTTTTTCCCTTTGCCCTTTTCTTGAAACTAGTGATCTTGTCAACCATCAACACTTGATGTTTTTCTCGATTTCTACCTTCGTCAATTTCAGCATTACGAAGAGCTTGGGAATCGTTTCCGTTATCCCTTGCATATCATAGTTCATCACGAAGTTCTACTAACTTGGTGATGGTGACTAGAGAATTCTGTCAAGTACTATCTTATCTGGAAGATTAACTCCCACTTGATTCAAGCGATTGTAGTACCCAGACAATCTGAGAACATGCTCACTAGTTGAGCGATTCTCCTCCATCTTTTAGCTATAGAACTTGTTGGAGACTTCATATCTCTCAACTCGGGTATTTGCTTGAAATATTAACTTCAACTCCTGGAACATCTCATATGGTCCATGACGTTCAAAACGTCTTTGAAGTACCGATTCTAAGCCGTTAAGCATGGTGCACTAAACTATCAAGTAGTCATCATATTGAGCTAGCCAAACGTTCATAACGTCTGCATCTGCTCCTGCAATAGGTCTGTCACCTAGCGGTGCATCAAGGACATAATTCTTCTGTGCAGCAATGAGGATAAACCTCAGATCACGGATCCAATCCGCATCATTGCTACTAACATCTTTCAACACAGTTTTCTCTAGGAACATATCAAAATAAACATATGAAAGCAACAACGCGAGCTATTGATCTACAACATAATTTGCAAAATACTACCAGGACTAAGTTCATGATAAATTTAAGTTCAATTAATCATATTACTTAAGAACTCCCACTTAGATAGACATCCCTCTAATCCTCTAAGTGATCACGTGATCCAAATTCAACTAAACCATAACCGATCATCACGTGAAATGGATTAGTTTTCAATGGTGAACATCTTATGTTGATCATATCTACTATATGATTCACGCTCGACCTTTCGGTCTCCGTGTTCCGAGGCCATATCTGCATATGCTAGGCTCGTCAAGTATAACCCGAGTATTCTGCATGTGCAAAACTGGCTTGCACCCGTTGTAGATGGACGTAGAGCTTATCACACCCGATCATCACGTGGTGTCTGGGAACGACGAACTTTGGCAACGGTGCATACTCAGGGAGAACACTTCTTGAGAATTAGTGAGAGATCATCTTAAAATGCTACCGTCAATCAAAGCAAGATAAGATGCATAAAAGATAAACATCACATGCAATCAATATAAGTGATATGATATGGCCATCATCATCTTGTGCTTGTGATCTCCATCTTCGAACCACCGTCATGATCACCATCGTCACCGGCGCGACACCTTGATCTCCATCGTAGCATCGTTGTCATTTCGCCAATCTTATGCTTCTGCGACTATCGCTACCGCTTAGTGATAAAGTAAAGCATTACAGGGCGATTGCATTGCATACAATAAAACGACAACCATATGGCTCCTGCCAGTTGCCGATGACTCGGTTACAAAACATGATCATATCATACAATAAAATTTAGCATCATGTCTTGACCATATCACATCACAACATGCCCTGCAAAAACAAGTTAGACGTCCTCTACTTTGTTGTTGCAAGTTTTACATGGCTGCTACGGGCTTTAAGCAAGAACCAATCTCACCTACGCATCAAAACCACAACAATAGTTTGTCAAGTTGATGCCGTTTTAACCTTCGCAAGGACCGGGCGTAGCCATACTCGGTTCAACTAAAGTTGGAGAAACTGACACCCGCCAGCCACCTGTGTGCAAAGCACGGCGGTAGAACCAGTCTCGCGTAAGCGTACGCGTAATGTCGGTCCGGGCCGCTTCATCCAACAATACCGCCGAACCAAAGTATGACATGCTGGTAGGCAGTATGACTTATATCGCCCACAACTCACTTGTGTTCTACTCGTGCATATAACATCAAACCATAAAACCTAGGCTCGGATGCCACTGTTGGGGAACGCAGTAATTTCGAAAAATTTCCTACGCACACGCAAGATCATGGTGATGCATAGCAACGAGAGGGGAGAGTGTTGTCTACGTACCCTCGTAGACCGAAGCGGAAGCGTTGATGCAACGTAGAGGAAGTAGTCATACGTCTTCCCGGTTCAACCGATCCAAGCACCGTTACTCCGGCACCTCCGAGTTCTTGGCACACGTTCAGCTCGATGACGCTCTCCGGGCTCCGATACAGCAAAGCTTTGGGGAGGAGTTCCGTCAGCACGACGGCGTGGTGACGATCTTGATGTTCTACCATCGCAGGGCTTCGCCTAAGCACCGCTACAATATGACCGAGGTGTAATATCGTGGAGGGGGGCACCGCACACGGCTAAGGAACGATCACGAAGATCAACTTGTGTGTCATGGGGTGCCCCCTGCCCCCGTATATAAAGGAGCAAGGGGGAGGGGGCGGCCGGCCTAGGAGGAGGCGCGCCAAGGGGAGTCCTACTCCCACCGGGAGTAGGACTCCCTCCTTCCTTGTTGGAGTAGGAGAAGGGGGAAAGAGGGGGAGAGGAGGAAGGAAAGGGGGGCCGCACCCCTTGTCCAATTCGGACCAGAGGGGGGCTGTGCGCCTCCTTCCTTTCGGCCTTTCTCCTCTATTCCCGTATGGCCCAATAAGGCCCATATACTCCCCGGCGAATTCCGGTAACTCTCCGGTACTCCGAAAAATACCCGAATCACTCGGAACCTTTCTGAAGTCCGAATATAGTCGTCATATATATCGATCTTTACGTCTCGACCATTTCGAGACTCCTCGTCATGTCCCCGATCTCATCCAGGACTCCGAACTCCTTCGGTACATCAAAACTCATAAACTCATGATATAACTGTCATCGAAACCTTAAGCGTGCGGACCTTACGGTTCGAGAACAATGTAGACATGACCGAGACACGTCTCCGGTCAATAACCAATAGCGGAACCTGGATGCTCATATTGGCTCCTACATATTCTACAAAGATCTTTATCGGTCAGTCCACATAACAACATATGTTGTTCCCTTTGTCATCGGTATGTTACTTTCCCAAGATTCGATCGTCGGTATCTCAATACCTAGTTCAATCTCGTTCCGGCAAGTCTCTTTACTCGTTCCGTAATACATCATCTTACAACTAACTCATTAGTTGCAATGCTTGCAATGCTTATGTGATGTGTATTACCGAGAGGGCCCAGAGATACCTCTCCGACAATCGGAGTGACAAATCCTAATCTCGAAATATGCCAAACACAACAAGTACCATCGGAGACACCTGTAGAGCACCTTTATAATCACCCAGTTACGTTGTGACGTTTGGTAGCACACAAAGTGTTCCTCCGGTAAACGGGAGTTGCATAATCTCATAGTCATAGGAACATGTATAAGTCATGAAGAAAGCAATAGCAACATACTAAACGATCGAGTGCTAAGCTAACGGAATGGGTCATGTCAATCACATCATTCTCCTAATGATGTGATCCCGTTAATCAAATGACAACTCATGTCTATGGCTAGGAAACTTAACCATCTTTGATCAACGAGCTAGTCAATTAGAGGCATACTAGTGACACTCTGTTTGTCTATGTATTCACACATGTATCATGTTTCCGGTTAATACGATTCTAGCATGAATAATAAACATTTATCAAGAAATAAGGAAATAAATAATAACTTTATTATTGCCTCTAGGGCATATTTCCTTCACGATATAGTCCAAAGCAGTAGATAATATAGCATGGAGCAATAAAAAATTATAGATACGTTGGAGACGTATCAGCTATCCACGAGGAGCTCTGCACTTCTCATGAGTTGTTCAACCTGGCGACCAAGTGCGCAAGAGCTGAGGAGGGGCGTCTCTCCCTCCTCGAGCTGCCAGCTGCAGGAGCAGAAGAAAAGAAGGCCAAGGCCAAGGACGTGAAGCGCAAGGAGGCGGTTGTGCTCGCAGTGGAGCCCGACACCAAGCGAGGCAGAGATCACCCTGAGTCATCCAAGAACGGCCGACCATTCTGCGCCTTCCACAACCTGAACACCCACAACACCAGTGACTGCCAAGATCTCAGGGCCATATGAGAAGGACGCTACGGTCGACGCCCCGAGCGCAACGACCGGGGCTACGACCGCGGAGGAGGACGTGGAGGCGGATGCTGGGACGGCCGCGACCCGCGCCAGGAGTGGCGCGACCGGCCTCGTGAGGACCGCTGGCAGGACCAACCCCGCGAGGGCGCCTGGAGGGACCCGCCTCGTGAGGATCGCCCTAGGGCAACACCGGTCTTCCCCCGCTGTCGCCACCAAGAAGGAACGACGACCACCACCAGGACGAGGGGGCTGGGGGCTTCCAAGAGCCGCGTGCGATCGCTTGCATCTTGGGCGGTGCACAAGCCCCAGCCTCTCAGCGCATCTTCAAACAGTTTGCCCACGAGGTGAACGCGGTTCTCCCCAAGCTCGAGGCCACACGCCCGCTCAGGTGGTCCCAATGTGCCATCACCTTCAAGTCGGCAGACCAGCTCAAGTGCGCGGCCACCGCATGCGCACTTCCTATGCTGTGCTCCCCAGTCATCAGCAATGTGCAAGTTACCAAGACTCTCATCGATGGCGGCGCAGGGCTCAACGTCCTGTCCGTCGACACGTTCGACAACTTCAAGTGCCCTATGAGCAGCTCCAGCCAACCAAGCCTTTCTCAGGAGTGACCGATGGTTCCACCACACCGATAGGGCAAGTCCACTTGCCCGTCGCCTTCGGCAAGCGCGACAACTTCCGCACCGAGCTCATCCACTTCGACGTCGTGCACATCTGCGTGCCGTACAACGCCATCCTCGGGTATCCAGCCCTGGCCAAGTTCATGGCGGTCATTCATCACGGCTACAACGTTCTCAAGATGCTAGGAAGCGGAGGAATCATCACGGTCCCGTGTGAAGAGAGGGATGCGGTGTGCTCTCTTGAGCGTGCCTTTCAAGCTGCAGCAATCGACGACCCCGACAGCAGAGCGAGGGCCCTCTGGAGACTATCCCCAAGAAGAAGTTGCCGCGCCGCACAGGACCCCAGGGAGATGGCGCCGCGTCAGGAGCCTCGTCAGGATCAGCGCCCGTTCCAGGGGCGCCTCCCTCCATCGCATAGGAAGGCGCGCCCGGCGCCCTCCTCGGGCAGGGCTCGGGGGCTCTCCTCTGCAGGGCCTCAGACCTGGCCAACCTCACGAGGGAGGCGCTCGGGCACCACTTGTAGACGTGTCTCGTGACACGTTTCCCCCAGGAGAACACAGGGAAAGGAGTGCCCACCACCCAAGAGTTCATCACCAAGACCATCCAAGAACTGCAAGAAGCAAGAGCCATGCGCGGCAACAACCGCTCACAGGGCGCAGCTCCCCATCCAGGCGAGGATGCCGGGCTGCGTCTCTGCGTCGATGTCCCATGGCTCAACAGGGCCGCATCTCAGGAGCGCTTCTCGCCATCACGTGTGGGCTGCTGCGAGGGCCCACCACACAGCTACATTCGCATGCCCTTCGGCTTACCGAGCTTGGCGTCGGTGTTGGAAATATGCCCTAGAGGCAATAATAAAAGATTATTATATTTCCTTGTTCATGATAATTGTCTATTGTTCATGCTATAATTGTATTGTCCGGAAATCATAATACATGTATGAATACATAGACCACAATGTGTCCCTAGTGAGCCTCTAGTTGACTAGCTCGTTGATCAACAGATAGTCATGGTTTCCTGGCTATGGACATGGGGATGTCATTGATAACGGGATCACATCATTAGGAGAATGATGTGATGGACAAGACCCAAACCTAAGCATAGCATAAAGATCGTGTAGTTCGTTTGCTAGAGCTTTTCCAATGTCAAGAATCATTTCCTTAGACCATGAGGTTGTGCAACTCCAGGATACCGTAGGAGTGCTTTGGGTGTGCCAAACGTCACAACGTAACTGGGTGACTATAAAGGTACACTACGGGTATCTCCGAAAGTGTCTGTTGGGTTGGCACGAATCGAGACTGGGATTTGTCACTCCGTATGACGGAGAGGTATCTCTTGGGCCCACTCGGTAATGCATCATCATAATGAGCTCAATGTGACCAAGGGGTTGGTCACGGGATCATGCATTACGGTACGAGTAAAGTGACTTGCCGGTAACGAGATTGAACAAGGTATTGGGATACCGACGATCGAGTCTCGGGCAAGTAACGTACCGATTGACAAAGGGAATTGAATACGCGATTGATTAAGTCCTCGACATCATGGTTCATCCGATGAGATCATCGAGGAGCATGTGGGAGCCAACATGGGTATCCAGATCCCGCTGTTGGTTATTGACCGGAGAGGCGTCTCGGACATGTCTGCATGTCTCCCAAACCCGTAGGGTCTACACACTTAAGGTTCGGTGATGCTAGGGTTGTAGAGATATTAGTATGCAGTAACCCGGAAGTTGTTCGGAGTCCCGAATGAGACCCCGGACGTCACGAGGAGTTTCATATTGGTCCGAAGGTAAAGATTTATATATAGGAAGTCTAGTTTCGGCCATCGGGAAGGTTTCGGGGGTTACCGGCATTGTACCGGGACCACCGGAAGGGTCCCGGGGGTCCACCGGGTGGGGCCACCTATCCCGGAGGGCCCCATGGGCTGAAGTGGGAGGGGAACCTGCCCCTGGTGGGCTGGTGCGCCCCCCCATGGGCCTCCCCTGCGCCTAGGGTTTGGGAAACCTAGGGGTGGGGGCGCCCCACTTGCCTTGGGGGCAAGCCACCCCCCTTTGGCCGTCGCCCCCTCTAGATGAGATCTAGAGGGGCCGGCGCCCCCCAGGGCCCCTATATAAAGAGGGGGGAGGGAGGGCAGTGCACCCAAGCCCCTGGCGCCTCCCTCCTCCTCCCGTAACACCTCTCCCTCTCGTCGGTGCTTGGCGAAGCCCTGCCGAGACTCTGCTGCATCCACCACCACGCCGTCGTGCTGCTGGATCTCCATAAACCTCTCCTTCCCCCTTGCTGGATCAAGAAGGAGGAGACGTCTTCCCGAACGTACGTGTGTTGAACACGGAGGTGCTGTCCGTTCGACACTTGGTCATCGGTGATTTGGATCACGGCGAGTACGACTCCATCATCCCCGTTCACTTGAACGCTTCCGCTCGCGATCTACAAGGGTATCTAGATGCACTCCTATTCCCCTCGTTGCTAGAATACTCCATAGATTGATCTTGGTGATGCGTAGAAATTTTTTAATTTCTGCTACGATCCCCGACAGTGGCATCATGAGCTAGGTCTATGCGTAGTTTCTATGCACGAGTAGAACACAAAGTAGTTGTGGACGTTGATATTGTCAATTATCTTGTCGTTACTAGTCTTATCTTGATTTGGCGGCATTGTGGGATGAAGCGGCCCGGACCAACCTTACACGTACGCTTGCATGAGACCGGTTCCACCGACTGACATGCACTGGTTGCATAAGGTGGGTGGCGGGTGTCTGTCTCTCCCACTTTAGTCGGATCGGATTCGATGAACAGGGTCCTTATGAAGGGTAAATAGAAATTGGCAATTCACGTTGTGGTTTTGGCGTAGGTAAGAAACGTTCTTGCTAGCAACCTATAGCAGCCACGTAAAAACTTGCAACAACAATTAGAGGACGTCTAACTTGTTTTTGCAGCAAGTGCTTTGTGATGTCATATGGCCAAAAGTTGTGATGAATGATATATGTGATGTATGAGATGTTCATGTTCTTGTAATAAGAATCACGACTTGCATGTCGATGAGTATGACAACCGGCAGGAGCCATAGGAGTTGTCTTAATTTATTTATGACCTGCGTGTCAACATAAACGTCATGTAATTACTTTACTTTATTGCTAAAGCGTTAGCGATAGTAGTACAAGTAATAGTTGACGTGACAACTTCATGAAGACACGATGATGGAGATCATGATTATGGAGATCATGGTGTCATGCCGGTGACGACGATGATCATGGCGCCCCGAAGATGGAGATCAAAGGAGCGAAATGATAATGGCCATATCATGTCACTATTTGATTGCATGTGATGTTTATCATGTTTTACATCTTATTTGCTTAGAACAACGGTAGCTTAAATAAGGTGATCCCTCGAATTAATTTCAAGAAAGTGTTCCCCCTAACTGTGCACCGTTGCGAAGGTTCGTTGTTTCGAAGCACCACGTGATGATCGGGTGTGATAGATTCTAACGTTCGAATACAACGGGTGTAAGCTAGATTTACACACGCAATACACTTAGATTGACTTGACGAGCCTAGCATGTACAGACATGGCCTCGAAACACGGAGGACCGAAAGGTCGAGCATGAGTCGTATAGAAGATACGATCAACATGGAAATGTTCACCGATGTTGACTAGTCCGTCTCACGTGATGATCGGACATGACCTAGTTGCCTCGGATCATGTTTCACTTAGATGACTAGAGGGATGTCGGTCTGAGTGGGAGTTCATTGAATAATTTGATTAGACGAACCTAATTATCATGAACTTAGTCTAAAATGTTTACAATGTGTCTTGTTGATCAAATGGCCCACGCTAATGTTGCCCTCAACTTCAACGTGTTCCTAGAGAAAACCAAGCTGAAAGATGATGGCAGCAACTATACGGACTGGGTCCGGAACTTGAGGATCATCCTCATAGCTGCCAAGAAAGATTATGTCCTAGAAGCACCGCTAGGTGAAGCACCATTCCCAGCAAACCAAGACGTTATGAACGCCTATCAGTCACGTGCTGATGATTACTCCCTTGTTCTGTGCGGCATGCTTTACAGCTTAGAACCGGGGCTCCAAAAGCGTTTTGAGCAACACGGAGCATATGAGATGTTCAAGGAGCTGAAGATGGTTTTCCAAGCTCATGCCCAGGTCGAGAGATATGAAGTCTCCGACAAGTTCTTTAGTTGTAAGATGGAGGAAAATAGCTCTGTCAGTGAACACATACTCAAGATGTCTGGGTTGCACAACCGCTTGACTCAGCTGGGAGTTAATCTCCCGGATGACGCAGTCATTGACAGAATCCTTCAGTCGCTTCCACCAAGCTACAAGAGCTTTGTGATGAACTTCAATATGCAGGGGATGGAAAAGACCATTCCCAAGGTATATTCAATGCTGAAATCAGCAGAGGTGGAGATCAAAAAGGAACATCAAGTGTTGATGGTGAATAAAACCACTAAGTTCAAGAAAGGCAAGGGTAAGAAGAACTTCAAGAAGGACGGCAAGGAAGTTGCCGCGCCTAGTAAATCAGTTGCCAGGAAGAAGTCAAAGAATGGACCCAAGCCCGAAACTGAGTGCTTTTATTGCAAGGGAAGTGGTCACTGGAAGCGGAACTGCACCAAATACTTAGCGGACAAGAAGGCCGGCAACACCAAAGGTATATGTGATATACATGTTATTGATGTGTACCTTACCAGCACTCGTAGTAGCTCCTGGGTATTTGATACCGGTGCGGTTGCTCATATTTGTAACTCAAAGCAGGAGCTGCGGAATAAGCGGAGACTGGCGAAGGACGAGGTGACGATGCGCGTCGGGAATGGTTCCAAGGTCGATGTGATCGCCGTCGGCATGCTACCTCTACATTTACCTACGGAATTAGTTTTAAACCTCAATAATTGTTATTTAGTTCCAGCTTTGAGCATGAACATTGTATCAGGATCTCGTTTAATTCAAGATGGCTACTCATTTAAATCCGAGAATAATTGTTGTTCTATTTATATGAGAGATATGTTTTTTGGTCATGCCCCGCTGGTGAATGGTTTATTCTTGATGAATCTCGAGCTAATGTTACACATGTTCATAGTGTGAATGCCAAAAGATGTAAAGTTGATAATGATAGTCCCACATACTTGTGGCACTGCCGCCTTGGTCACATAGGTGTCAAATGCATGAAGAAGCTCCATGCAGATGGACTTTTAGAGTCTCTTGATTATGAATCATTTGACACGTGCGAACCATGCCTCATGGGTAAAATGACCAAGACTCCGTTCTCCGGAACAATGGAGCGAGCAACCAACTTATTGGAAATTATACATACTCATGAGTGTTGAGGCTCGCGGTGGCTATCGTTATGTTCTCACTCTCACTGATGACTTGAGTAGATATGGGTATGTCTACTTAATTAAACATAAGTCTGAGACCTTTGAAAAGTTCAAGGAATTTCAGAGTGAGGTTGAGAATCAACGTGACAGAAAAATAAAGTTCTTACGATCAGATCGTGGGGGAGAATATTTAAGTCACGAATTTGGCACACACTTAAGGAAATGTGGAATCATTTCACAACTCACGCCACCTGGAACACCTCAGTGTAACGGTGTGTCCGAACGTCGTAATCGCACTCTATTGGATATGGTGCGATCTATGATGTCTCTTACCGATCTACCGCTCTCATTTTGGGGCTATGCTTTAGAGACTGCCGCATTCACTTTAAATAGGGCTCCGTCGAAATCCGTTGAGACGACACCATATGAATTATGGTTTGGTAAGAAACCTAAGCTGTCGTTTCTGAAAGTTTGGGGATGCGATGCTTATGTCAAGAAACTTCAACCTGAAAAGCTCGAACCCAAGTCGAAAAATGCGTCTTCATAGGATACCCTAAGGAAACCATTGGGTATACCTTCTACCTCAGATCCGAAGGCAAGATCTTTGTTGCCAGGAATGGATCCTTTCTAGAGAAAGAGTTTCTCTTGAAATAAGTAAGTGGGAGGAAAATAGAGCTTGATGAAGTACTACCTCTTGAAACGGAGAGTAGTGCAGCTCAGGAAAATGTTCCCGTGGTGCCTGCACCGATTAGAGAGGAGGTTAATGATGATGATCAAGATACTTCGGATCAAGCTCCTACTGAACTTCGTAGGTCCACAAGGACACGTTCCGCACCAGAGTGGTACGGCAACCCTGTCCTGGAAATCATGTTGTTAGACAACGGTGAACCTTCGAATTATGAAGAAGCCATGGCGGGCCTAGATTCCAACAAATGGCTAGAAGCCATGAAATCCGAGATAGAATCCATGTATGAAAACAAAGTATGGACTTTGACTGACTTGCCCGATGATCGGCGAGCCATAGAAAATAAATGGATCTTTAAGAAGAAGACAAACGCGGATGGTAATGTGACCATCTATAAGGCTCGACTTATCGCTAAGGGTTATCGACAAGTTCAAGGGGTTGACTACGATGAGACTTTCTCACCCGTAGCGAAGCTGAAGTCCGTCCGAATCATGTTAGCAATTGCCGCATTCTATGATTATGAGATATGGCAAATGAACGTCAAAAAGGCATTCCTTAACGGCTTTCTTAAGGAAGAATTGTATATGATGCAGCCGGAAGGTTTTGTCGATCCTAAGAATGCTAACAAGGTGTGCAAGCTCCAACGCTCAATCTATGGGCTGGTGCAAGCATCTCGGAGTTGGAACATTCGCTTTGATGAGATGATCAAAGCGTTTGGGTTTATGCAGACTTATGGAGAAGCCTGCGTTTACAAGAAAGTGAGTGGGAGCTCTGTAGCATTTCTCATATTATATGTGGATGACATACTGTTGATGGGAAATGATATAGAATTCTTGGAAAGCATAAAGGCCTATTTGAACAAGTGTTTTTCAATGAAGGACCTTGGAGAAGCTGCTTATATATTAGGCATCAAGATCTATAGAGATAGATCAAGACGCCTCATCGGTCTTTCACAAAGTACGTACCTTGACAAGATATTTAAGAAGTTCAATATGGATTAGTCCAAGAAGGGGTTCTTGCCTGTATTGCAAGGTGTGCGATTGAGCACGGCTCAATGCTCGACCACGGCAGAAGATATAGAAGAGATGAGTGTCATCCCCTATGCCTCAGCCATAGGGTCTATTATGTATGCCATGCGTTGTACCAGACATGTTGTAAACCTTGCCGTAAGTTTGGTAGGTAGGTACCAAAGTAATCCCGGCAAGGAACACTGGACAGCGGTCAAAAACATCCTAAAGTACCTGAAAAGGACCAAGGATATGTTTCTCGTTTATGGAGGTGCCGAAGAACTCGTCGTAAAGGGTTACGTCGACGCTAGCTTCAACACAGATCTGGATGACTCTAAGTTACAAACCGGATACGTGTATATTTTGAATGGTGGGGCAGTAAGCTGGTGCAGTTGCAAGCAAAGCATCGTGGCGGGATCAACATGTGAAGCAGAGTATATGGCAGCCTCGGAGGCAGCACAAGAAGCAGTCTGGGTGAAGGAGTTCATTACCGACCTAGGAGTCATACCCAATGCGTCGGACCCGATGAGTCTCTTCTGTGACAACACTGGAGCTATTGCCTTTGCGAAGGAGCCCAGGTTTCACAGGAAGACCAGGCATATCTAGCGTCGCTTCAACTCCATTCGTGAAAGTGTTCAAAATGGAGACATAGAGATTTGTAAAGTACATACGGACCTGAATGTGGCAGATCCGTTGACTAAACCTCTCCCTAGAGCAAAACATGATCAACACCAAAATTCCATGGGTGTACGATTCATCACAATGTAACTAGACTATTTTCTCTAGTGCAAGTGGGAGACTGTTGGAAATATGCCCTAGAGGCAATAATAAAAGATTATTATATTTCCTTGTTCATGATAATTGTCTATTGTTCATGCTATAATTGTATTGTCCAGAAATCATAATACATGTGTGAATACATAGACCACAATGTGTCCCTAGTGAGCCTCTAGTTGACTAGCTCGTTGATCAACAGATAGTCATGGTTTCCTGGCTATGGACATGGGGATGTCATTGATAACGGGATCACATCATTAGGAGAATGATGTGATGGACAAGACCCAAACCTAAGCATAGCATAAAGATCGTGTAGTTCGTTTGCTAGAGCTTTTCCAATGTCAAGTATCATTTCCTTAGACCATGAGGTTGTGCAACTCCCGGATACCATAGGAGTGCTTTGGGTGTGCCAAACGTCACAACGTAACTGGGTGGCTATAAAGGTACACTACGGGTATCTCCGAAAGTGTCTGTTGGGTTGGCACGAATCGAGACTGGGATTTGTCACTCCGTATGACGGAGAGGTATCTCTTGGGCCCACTCGGTAATGCATCATCATAATGAGCTCAATGTGACCAAGGGGTTGGTCACGGGATCATGCATTATGGTACGAGTAAAGTGACTTGCCAGTAACGAGATTGAACAAGGTATTGGGATACCGACGATCGAGTCTCGGGCAAGTAACGTACCGATTGACAAAGGGAATTGAATACGGGATTGATTAAGTCCTCGACATCGTGGTTCATCCGACGAGATCATTGAGAAGCATGTGGGAGCCAACATGGGTATCCAGATCCCGCTGTTGGTTATTGACCGGAGAGGCGTCTCGGTCATGTCTGCATGTCTCCCGAACCCGTAGGGTCTACACACTTAAGGTTCGGTGATGCTAGGGTTGTAGAGATATTAGTATGCAGTAACCCGGAAGTTGTTCGGAGTCTTGGATGAGATCTCGGACGTCACGAGGAGTTCCAGAATGGTCTGGAGGTAAAGATTTATATATAGGAAGTCTAGTTTAGACCATCGGGAAGGTTTCGGGGGTTACCGGCATTGTACCGGGACCACCGGAAGGGTCCCGGGGGTCCACCGGGTGGGGCCACCTATCTCGGAGGGCCCCATGGGCTGAAGTGGGAGGGGAACCAGCCCCTGGTGGGCTGGTGCGCCCCCCATGGGCCTCCCCTGCGCCTAGGGTTTGGGAACCCTAGGGGGGGCGCCCCACTTGCCTTGGGGGGCAAGCCACCCCCCTTTGGCCGCCACCCCCCCTCTAGATGAGATCTAGAGGGGCCGGCGCCCCCCAGGGCCCCTATATAAAGAGGGGGGAGGGAGGGCAGCGCACCCAAGCCCCTAGCGCCTCCCTCCTCCTCCCGTAACACCTCTCCCTCTCGTCGGTGCTTGGCGAAGCCCTGCCGAGACTCTGCTGCATCCACCACCACGCCGTCATGCTGCTGGATCTCCATCAACCTCTCCTTCCCCCTTGCTGGATCAAGAAGGAGGAGACATCTTCCCGACCGTACATGTGTTGAACGCGGAGGTGCTGTCCGTTCGGCACTTGGTCATCGGTGATTTGGATCACGACGAGTACGACTCCATCATCCCCGTTCACTTGAACGCTTCCGCTCGCGATCTACAAGGGTATGTAGATGCACTCCTATTCCCCTCGTTGCTAGAATACTCCATAGATTGATCTTTGTGATGCGTAGAAATTTTTTAATTTCTGCTACGATCCCCGACAGTCGGCCCATCAGCGCAACTTGCGGCAGGTCCTGGCGTCTCAGGAGGCCAGGATCCACGCCGTTCAGGAGGAGATGGAGACGCTCTTCAGGGAACCTCCCGAGCCCCCAGAGCCTCCCAAGGCTCAGGGTCCCGGTGGCTCATGAGGGGTCATTCCTTCAACGCGTGGCTTCAGCTACATCAAGTCTACTTCGTCTACAGAACCAGGTGACATCTTCCAAGTTCGTTTAAGCTGGGAGCGCCCCTCGGGCTGCATTATTCCCAGGCCGCACGGGTCCATCCCTGTGGCATGTATCCCTTCTGCTTAAGTCTTTAGCTTACCTTGCCGGGGGTGCCCCTCGGGCTGCATCATCCCCAAGCCGCTCGGGCCAGACCTAGTGGCATGTATCTTCCTGCATTTATCCAAGTCGATCTGCTCTTTATGCTTAACCTACCAATGGCTATCGCCTGCTCGATCATCGCCTCCCCCAGGGCCTTCACACAGGCACGACGTTGGTGCATGGGTCCGTCCCTGCCACGACCGACAAATCTGAGTGGTCAAGCTCTGGCTCGTGGCATGTGCCGCACACGTCACCTCACCAGGCCCTCAGTGCCTTCGCCTTACCCAGAGCAACCAGCGGCAGGCTAACAGCTGTAACAGTCAACCGTGTTCCTTCTTGTGCCTGTTCACAGGAGTCCTGAGGGAAGGATAGCAAACGGCACCGCGAGTCTCCTTTTCCTCGTGCGATCCGCTTGCGCGTTAAAAGGGGGGCTCTCCAGCTCTCACCCCTGGCCTTGTCCACGGCATTGCGACCTGGCATACCAGCGGCGGCTGAGCTCGCTCGAGGGCCGGGACCTGAGGACATAGAGCACTAAGGAGAGCGTGGGGGAAGGGAAACTCGTATGGGCCGACCTGTCTATGCCGCACAAGTTGGCGCACAACCCTAGCGCAACGTCATGAGTCGCCGCGAAATCAACAAGATAAGTCTTGCACCCGGATTGGTTAAATGTTTGGGCCTAACGATCGCTCACGCCCCGCCGCAACCCTGTTGCGGTCACGTTTACTCCCTTTCTCGCCTTACCATGGCTGCTTGAGCGCTAAGGGGGACCTCCTGAGCATCGCGCCTCAGGGGCTCTTGCTGGACCTCGGGCCGCGCACCTCCTGGCCTTGACCACGGCACGTGACCTGGCATACTAGCGACGGCTGTAGCCGCCTTGGGACCAGGACCTGTCAGCGTAGACACTACAAAAAAGACACATCCGTGACATTTTGGGCCGAGCGAATATTTTTCTGTCATACATATGACACTTCTATGACGATAATTGTGACAAAACCTGGTATCATCATAGATGTGGTGGGCTCCTACTTCTATGACAAAAAATCATGACAGAAAATGGGCTTTTAATCAGGGGCGGGCCGGAGACGCAGCTGCATGACATTCTTTGGGCTGTCCATGACGGAAAAAACCGTGGTAGAAGCGAGGGGGAGGAAAATTTCGGGGAGTTCCCGGTTACGGTGGGAGGTCGGGGGCCGAGCGATGCACGTTTCTATCATACACGTACGCGCGTGTGTGCGAGGCATTGGCTCTAACTGAACCCGAGCGAGGCGTTGGGCTCTAACAGAACCCAAGCGACTGCACTGCAGGCTACGCGTTATTGAACCAGAGCGATCGATCGTTGGCTGTTAATTGAACCCGATCGAGCGATTCCTTCGCTACTGCTGCTAACTGAAGCCGATTGATGCATCCTCTGGATGAACGGTGAGCGTTGCGGGGGGGGGGGGGGGGTTGGATGAATAGTTCCCGGTGGGGGTGGATGAACAGGACCCCGTGGTGTTGCCTCTGGATGAACAGGACCTCGATCGATCGAGCCGGTTGGGGCTGGATGAACAGGGCCCCGTGGAGGGTTGGATGAACAGGACCACCCTGTGGAGGGCAAGATGAACAGTAGACGGTGGAGGGGTGGTTGAACAGGACCCCGTGGTGTGGAGGGCTGGATGAACAGTAGACGGTGGAGGGGTGGTTGAACAGTAGCCGGTGGAGTAGCGCGGGGTGGAGGCTGGATGAACAGGAGCCCGTGGAGGCTGGAGGAGGTCGACGGTGGATGAACAGTAGCTCGTGGAGGCTGGAGGGGGTTGACGGTGGAGATGACCAGTATCCCGTGGAGTCCCGTTTTGCGGTACGCCACACCCCTCCCGATGAACAGGACCCCCGTTTCAACCGTAGGAGGTCCGTTTCCTCCGTTTTGCGGTACGCCACACCCCTTCCGATCAACAGGACCCCCGTTTCGACCTAGGAGGTCCGTTTCCTCCATTTTGCGGTACGCCAGACCCCTCCTGATCAACAGGACCCCGTTCCGAACGTGGCTGGTCGAACACAAGGCCGTTTCCTCCATTCTGCGGTACGCCAGGCCTCGTTTCCATCGCCTGTTCCGTCCAAGCCCTCCCAATGAACACGAAGCATTCCGTTACCTCCCCATGAACACGACGCATTCCGTTGCCTCCCCATGAACACAACGACGACGTTGTTTCTCCGTTTCGACCCAGCCATGTACACGAGCCCTGGCCGTACGTATGCACGAGTATGCGTTCGAGACCCTGCCCGTATGTATGTACGTGGCCGTATTTTCTTTCTTGCACCCTGGCCGCTGTACGTACGTGTACATGCTACGTGCGCGCCTCTACTACGACACGTACGCGCCTCTACTACGACACGTGCGCGCCTCTACATCGACCAGTATGTACATACACGTTCGCGACCAGAATGACAACGCTACGTACGCTTCGACCAGGTGGGTCCCGACTGTCAGGCACTTCCTTGCATGCGAAGATGTAGCTGGTGGGTCCCAGCAGTCAGGGGGGCGAAATACGGTGGCCCGTCCGGTGGGTCCCCGCTGTCAGGTGGAGGAATAATTATGTTGCACGTAATAAGGAGGCACTTCCTTGCTGCGGCCGTGGACCTAGCTGTCAGCCTCTCCACGTACACTCCACATCCGATGGAAGTGGTTCCTTGACCACGTTGACCATGCCGCGCCGAGAGCACTAGGGCGGTGGACGATGCCGAGGCCTAGGAAGGGGACGACGGGGAGCCGGGGAAGACGCGGCAGTGGAAGCCCGCACGGAGAGGAGTACGAGGGTTCACTGGTTCGGCTGCGGTGTGAGGCTGCCGTCGCCGCAGGGCCTGGCCAGCGGTGGGAATAGTAGGGGGCGGTGAGGCCTCCGCGGCAGCACAGCCGGCCATGGGAGGCAGGAGCAAGCGGCACGACCAACGCTGCTTTGGGCGGCTAGAGCAAGAAGACCAGTGGTTGAAGAAGCACTACGGTCGTTGGATGGACATCGAACGGTCACTGCAGCTAGAATCGTTCATATTGACTAAAGTTGACAAAGGCCCCCGTCCCAGTCAACTTAGTAGGCCCACAAGTCAGCCTCCCACCATGGTGGGTCCCAGCTAGCAGGGGGAGTATTCATTTTTTTGTGCGTAATAAGGAGGCACTTCCGGTGGGTCCGAGCTGACAGCGGGGGGAATGTTTTTTTCGCGAAATACGCTGGCCCGTCCGGTGGGTCCGAGCAGTCAGGGGGGAAACGTTTTTTTGCAAAATAAGGTGGCCCGTCCGGTGGGTCCCTGTTGTAAGGTGGAGGAATAATTATTTTGCGCATAATAAGGAGGCACTTCCTTGCGGCCGCCTGGACCCAGCTGTCAGCCTCTCCACGTACAGTACTCTTTCGATGGAACTCGGTGGTTGACCACGTTGACCACGCCGCACCGAGAGCACCAGGGCGATGGTCTGGACGACGGAGAGGCCTAGGAAGGGGACGGCGCGGAGCCGGGGAAGACGCAGCAGTGGAAGCCCGCGCGAAGAGGAGTACGAGGGTTCACTGGTTCGGCTGCGGTGTGAGGCTGTCGTCGCCACAGAATAACAGGGGGTGTGGGTGAGTGGAGGGATGGCCTGGCCAGCGTTGGGAGTAGTATGGGGCGATGAGGCCTCCGCGGCAGCACAGCCGGCAACGGGAGGCAGGAGCAGGCGGCACGACCGGCGCTGCTTTGGGCGGCTGGACCAAGAAGACCAGAGGTTGAAGAAGCACTAAGGCCGTTGGATGGACATCGTACGGTCACTGTAGCTAGAAATGTTTATTATTGACTAAGTTGACAAAGCCCTTGGTACGCTCCAACTTAGTAGGCCCACAGGTCAGCCTCCGAAACGGTGCGCCCCAGATGTTAGGTGGAGGAATCATTTTTTGGGCGGCCGAAGCTAAGAATATCTGAGATTGAAGAAGAAGCATGACATCCGTTAGATAGACATCCAACGGCCACTGCTGCTAGAACCGTGTGTTGACTATAATAAGTTGGCAAAGCCTTGCATACGCGTCAACTTATTTTTTTAGGGGACGCGTCAATTAGTAGGCCCACAAGTGTGTGGCAGAGAACTTATAGCCCGTTTACGTTTTGTAAGAATGTACAACCCATTTTGGAATTCTTATGGAATTTACAACAGCCCATTTACAGTTTGTTAAAAGTACAACCCATTTTCTAGCTAGGACAATGATTAATAATTTCAACCAACCGTTGAAGACAGAATTCAATAAAATTTCCCACATTTTGATGGGCTCTGAAATATTTTTATCCCGAAATTTCTAGTCAGATTAAATATAAATTTGTATTACGTAAAAATCCAACGAAACATTGCACGCGCAACAATGAAAATTTAAGATTTTCAAAATCCATAAATAATATTTTATAAACTAATTTCGTGTTTGGTGCATTTTTTATAGTTACTGCCCAGTTTTTATAATTACATCCCATTTATTATTTTTTAAAGCCCATTTTCCTGTTAAGCCTAATGCATCCCTCCTAGGAAAGATTTGGAGCCCAGCGGGGCGGAGAATAACAAGTTGACCTTGCCTGGGTATTCTTCAAAAAGACGTATAGCTGGGCTAGCCATTTTCATGTTGAAAAAATTAGTATCTGGGCTAGATATCTGGCCTGGGCTAGACGGGCCACATCCCGCCCAGTTAATACCCTGCTCTCCTCTGAACAACAACGAAATCATCGCCAAGAAAAGCTCTGCAGTTCTCACGCCTCAAAAACACAAATACTGCTCGAGCTGCTTGGTCCCAGCTGTCGGCCGCACCTTGTGCAATTCTCTCGTTTATATTGACTACATAGGTTGACAATGGTGTGGGACCGTGATGTCAGGAAACCAGGAGAAAGCAAAAAAAATATAGTTGTACATAATAAGGAGGCACTTGCGTACATACGGCTATGGCTCTAGTGGGCCCCTAGTGTCATCCAGTCAAAATAAAGTCATCTCCTGAATCCTCATGTTCGTTGACGATGTTGACAATGCTTGGCGCCACGGCGAGTGCAACAACTCGAAGGACAACGGAGAGGGCCTCATGGGCCCTACGGATGGTCTGATACAGCGCCCGCTACTCATTCAGGAAGCCAGGATCATTGGACACCTATGAGCACCTTCGAGAAACTGAGACGGCATGAAACGTAAGGCCGCGCTTGGGAGCTCTAGTTTATTTCAAACCTGTATTAACATACAAGTGTAATTTACTTGTCATCGAAAACAACGCGTAAAATACAGGCGTAATGAAACCGAGGGCCCGAGGTCTGTAAGTAAAACCGGCGGGTTACGCGTGTAATTTTTGAGACCAGTGTATATTTTACGAGCACTGCTATATGGACGACATTACCAGACGATACATGCACGACATGCGTATCATGCCATCCATGGGCAAGGCTGAAAACAGCTGGATTAGCAATCGTCCGAGTATCGTTCAACGTCTTTATCGTGTGTTAAGTACTTCCGATATTTTACTAGTCGAAATCGGCCAACCAAGCGCCTTTGCCCGAGACCATCTGCTTTAATTTACAAGCGTCAGTTTTACAAGCGGTTTTGGTTGGAAAACGATGATCCAATCACGACCTAATATCATGAGTTGGTCGGAAGATCATATGGTTTCACGTCTAACCTACCCGACTTGTCGTATAGGCTATGAATGAAACATCATACGATGAACTTCTTAAGCACGGAAACAACAGAAGAGGATGATCTTCTTAAAAAGCAAATCACTAGCATTAGATCGACATGCAAAACAATACGAAGCATTATTCTCGGGAGGCATGGTGAACAACTCGTGATGCCGCATGCCACAACATTCGAAGCTCAAAACACAAGGCCTGGCATTACATAGACAATATTCAGAACAAACTCTTAACACAGGAATATCTCAGCAGAGTAACTATTTACTTCTAAACTGAACATAGTAATAGGACAAAACACTCGACGCTGCTCACAGTAAGGGCGTCCCACTCAAAAATATCAAATGCATGTCTTCTGGCTAACATCAATGAGCAAATTTTGACAAGGTTTTCCAATTCCAATATATTAAACTAACGTCTTCTTGCTAACATCAATGATTAAACTTTGACAAGCTTTTCCCATTCAAAATATGTAATGCCTATGATCGTGGAGTCCTGTCGCTTCTTGTACTTGTTTGGGCACTTCTTGCCCAGGGCACTCCACGTGTTGTTAAATTGCCAATGGTCTCTGCAGACTAGTCATGTCACTGGTGTCTAATATTTATGGCACCGGCTGTAGCAATGGAGGGATTCGGTGCCAAACTAAGAAAAGGTGAAATTGGCACCTCTTTTGGCCTACATAGTGGAAGGCCTAATACTCTGTAAAGCTTCTCGGTCATTCCTTCTGTAATGTAGCACAAACAATGACTGCTTCTTTCTGCAAAGTGGAACGACCAACTGGACCCAGTAATGTAGCAGTTTGCCTTGGACACATTGGCTCCTTTTGTGCAGTTGAACTAAAATCGAAGTCGGAATAAAACCGAGCTTTAATTTTGATATCCCTGTAAGCAACAAAAGGTATAAGGGAAACAACTACTGAGAAATAACGGTTGATGACTTGTACTCCCAGAAGAAAAACATCTACTAATCTACCTTATCTTAATGGGAAACAAAGCAGGAGAGTAGCAATTCTCAATCAGTGTGATTCATTCATATTAACTAAGACATTATCTTAACAATGCCTTGTTTCAAGATGTATAAAGAACGAAAAAGCAGAAAAGTATCATTCCTAAAACAATGCGACTGATTCATTTTAACAGAGACATTATCTTAACAGTACCTTGGTTAAACATGTAGAAAGAACTACAAAGCAGGATAGTACCATTTGTAAAACACTGTAAGTCTGTAACTGATATATAATAATAGAGACATTATCTGAACAATACATTTCTTAAACATGTACTCCGGCCGATCCCTAACAGAAATGGTACTCATGCCGATCCCTAACAAGTGTTTGCAGTTTTGAACTAAGATTTAGTAGTTAATTCGGAGGAAGGTCGGTACTGACCATTCAAGACCAAGATTTGAAACAACTCGTGAGGAAGATCTCAAAGAAATCTCAACACATATATGGAAATCCGGTCTCATTTTGTGCAGTTCCACCAAAATTAAGCGAAGCAAAATGTCGCAATAGCAATAAGTTGAAAAGATATCCCTGTTTTAACAGAGGCAAAAAAGGAATCAATTACTGGCCAATAAAGAAGGATGAAACATGCTGCCACAAAATGGTAATCCCGCCAATCCCTAACAAGTGCTGCATTTTTGTCGGTGTACTAAAGTAGGGGTACCTTAGTACCCCGAACTTGTGCACGGGCAGTAGTAGCGTCCCGCGGCAAGGCTTGCCAGGGGAGCGACAAGAGTCTCCACGGCACTTTCTGGGCCGGACGAAGGCCAAGTGATCGAGCCTAGAAGACCAGGCCCCGGCAAGAGGAGCTTGCCGGGCCAAGGAGGCGAGGTCCGGCAAGAGGAGCTTGCCGGGCCAAGGCGACAAGGCCCCGGCAAGAGGAGCTTGCCGGGACGACTAAGCCGAAGCACCAAGGCCCCGGCGGGAGGAGCTCGCCGGGACGGCCAAGCCAAGGCACCCCAAGAAAAGCCCGCCGCGGCGCGCCGCGCGCCCCGGCAAGGCCTGACGAGCGGCAAGCTTTCAGGTGCGGCAAGACAACCACCTTGGCAAGCCACTTGCCGCGACAAACCACCACCTCAGGCCTGCGCTCCAGCTCACCTGACCACGCGTCACTCTGGAGCTTCCCCAGAGGCACGTGGCGGGGCGCCGCACAACCTGAGGCGCGCGGTGGCATGCGACGTTGGCAGAGTCGCCCCCGTGGCAAGCGGAGGCGCTCCCAACGGTCCGCCTCGGTACTGTTCGGGCGATCTAGACGGGCATTTAATGCCTTTGTCCCCCACCGTCAGAGTTAGGTGCGATAGCACTGTGCGGCCACTGTTCGCACAGTTCCTTGCCATTTTTACCCTCACCTGCGTCGCTACCTGTGGGAAACCCCTTAGCATATAAAAGGAGGCCCATGCGCACGTAGGGGGGGGACCCCGGAAGGAAAAACCCGGTAGACCCTCGTCTACGTCCAGCTCCGACTTACTGTAGCTTCTTGCGCTCCAGAGCAAGAACTCGAATCAACCAGACAAGCAGCAGTAGGGTTTTACGCATCCGTGCGGCCCGAAGCTGGGTAAAATCGTTGTGTGTGTGTCGCCTCGATCTGCTCTTTGTGCAACCTCCGCCCCCCGCTGAACCGAAAAGGGGCTCCGTCCCCATAGGTGCTTGTGGAGGCCGATTTCCCCCGACATCTTTGGCGCGCCAGGTAGGGGGTGCGTCGAGGTTGTGTGAACCAGATCCGGCGTCCGCGCGAGCCAGACTCTCATTGTTTGCGCCGGCATGGCGCCGAAGAAGAAAGCTCCGGAGGTGACCGGTCCGTCAGCGTCGAACCCACCGCCCATGGAGCAGACGGGTGGTGGGGAGGACGCCGGTGGAGGAACGGGCGCCGTCGAACCAGTTCTTGGTCCCGCGACGTCCGAGCTCGCCCCGCGCCCTCTCAGGAGGCGCGAAACCAGCAGCGTCATGGCACCCATGGTACCGTACGCTCGCTGGACCCAGACCGTGTTGGTGGGTCCCAAGGCGCTCAGGACCAGCATGTGATCCAGCGTGCCGGAACGAGCGTCGCGCGGCTGCCTGGACCGGGTGCTGCTCCTTCAAACATAGTTAGGAGTTCGAGCACATCCCGCTCCTTGCGCCGTTCGCCGCCTCTGCCCGCCACCCCAGCGGAAGCTCTCGCGCGAGCTCAGCTACTCCTAGACTACCCTCCGACGGCGGACAAGCTCGACGACTAGAGGGCAACCATCCAGAGCCTCATCGGTTTCGCCAACGGCGACACTCCGCGGCAGCACAGCGCGTCGCAGCCGCGGCCAGTCACCCAGGCGAGAACCGATGGCGCCAAGAATGGCGGGGGTGCGACCACCATGCACTCCCCGCCCCAGAAGCCGCGGTCGCCGACTCGCCGGGCTCACCTCGACAACGACTCCACCGCGTCGTCGAACCCGCGAACTCGCCGCGACCAACGCCAAGTCCTTCACGAACGAAGGGAAGAAGACGCTCGAACCCGCATCGAGCGCAGAAGAGAGGCGCGGCGTCAATCAGACCAGCGCGTCGAGCCCTCTGGAAACATGCACGCACCGGGGGAACCAGGCGAACTACCGTATTCGGTAGGCTGCCCTGCGTTCACCCGCGAGCTGCGGCAAGTCCAGTGGCCCAGCACGAAGAACTTCAAGCCCGACGTGCCCGAAAAGTACGACGGCAAGTCGCACCCGTCGGAGTTCCTCAGCATCTACACCATTGCGGTGCAGGCTGCCGGGGGACGGGACGACAAGATCCTTGCCAACTACTTCCCGCTGGTACTCAAGCCCAACGTCAGATCCTGGCTCATGCACTTGCCGGACGGCTCCATCTCCTCTTGGCCAGATCTATGCCATCAGTTCGTTGGCGCCTTCACGGGCGGCCACAAACCACATGGCCAGGCAAGCGACCTTCATCTGCTTGTTCAGAAGGAGGGGGAGCCTTTGTGCAAGTTCATCCAGAGGTTCAGCTGTGTGCACTACAACATCCCAGACGTCCACCCCGCCGTGGTGATCAGCGCGTTCCACCAGAACGTGCGCAACCGCAGGATGCGGGAGGAGATGGCGATGTGCAAAATCAAGGAGGTCAGCGAGCTTTACGCCCTGGCCGACAAGTGTGCACGCGCTGAGGAGGGGAGGAAGCTCCCCGGAGAAAGTGTTGGAGAAGGAGAATCCGACAGTGAAGGTACCACCCCGGCAAGGAGAGGCCGGCGGCGGAACAGCAAAAAGAAGAAAAACCCAGAGGTGCTGGTTGTCGAGAAGTCCGGCAGCGAGGGCTCCGCCAAGAAAGCCCAGGCGGGAGGCCCCGGCAAGAAGGTTGTCGGGTGCGCCAACTGCCGGGCGGTGGCTGCTGCCGATAAGCGGGACGGTACCGACAAGAAGTACTGCAAGATCCACCGTACCAGGGGCCACGACCTCGAGAGTTGCAAGCAAGTCGAGCGACTCGTCGAGCTGCAGAAGGCCGAGTACGCACGACGCGACAAGGAGAGAGCCCAAGCAGGCGGCGGGGGATCCGACACGAAGCGTCCCGGCCCGGGGGAGCGCCGCGGCAAGGACAAGCAGCGGCAAGCAGACAGACCTCCCCGGGGACGCGACAGGGACGAAGACGATGACGACGACGAAGACATGGAAGACCCCGAGACCAGCGAGCAGGAGTTTTAGAAAGCCACTGAGGTCTTGTGTGTGGACGGCGGTGCCTCCCTGCATGCTTCCCACCACCAGCTTAAACGGTGGGTGCGGGAGGTCAATGCAGCGGAGCCACCCGTCGAGTCACGCAGACCCCTGAGATGGTCCAGCACGCCTATCATCTTCGACATTGAGGACCACCCTGATCGCACAACCGCGGTCGGGTGCTTGCCGATGTTGGTTTCCCCAACGGTCCGCAACCTCAAGGTCACTAAGATGCTAGTTGACGGCGGGGCCGGCTTGAATCTGATCTCCTCTGCTGTTCTCCGGAGACTCCAAGTTCCCGACAGCGAGCTCGAAGAAACCGGCACATTCCAAGGAATCAACCCGGGAAGGAGCAAGCCGAAGGGAAAGATCACGCTGCCGGTAACATTTGGCAGCGAGCTGAATTTCAGGACTGAGAAGGTCACCTTTGACGTCGCTGACTTTCCGTTGCCTTACAACGGGATCCTCGGCAGACCAACGCTCGCCAAGTTCATGGCGGCCTCTCACTACGCGTATAACATGCTCAAGATGCCTGGCCCAATAAGCGTCATTTCTGTCCCCGGCGACAAGAAGGATGCCCTTATCTGTGCCGACCAAATATACCGGGACGCAACAACAGCAATGGCCCGCGACCCACTTGCTGCTGGAGCTTCCGGGGGAAAGAAGAAATACGGCAAGTGCTCTGGCGCCCACTCCGGCAAGCGCGTCTCTTCGGAGTGCTGCGCTGCCGTCGAGGACGTGCCATCGAGCCCCGCCGGCAAGAAGACCAAGTCCGGCAAGTGCTCTGGCGCCCACTCCGGCAAGCGCGCCTATTCGGAGTGCTGCGCTGCCGTCGAGGACGTGCCATCGAGCCCCGCCGGCAAGAAGACCAAGCCCGGCAAGTGCTCTGGCGCCCACTCCGGCGAGCGCGCCTCCTCGGAGTGCTGCGCTGCCGTCGAGGACGTGCCATCGAGCTCTCCCGGCAAGAAGGCCAAGCCCGGCGAATGCTCTGGCGCCCACTCCGGCAAGCGCGCCTCTTCGGAGCGCTGCGCTGCCGTTGAGGACGCACCATCGAGCCCCGCCGGAAAACACAAGAAGACGACGGCTGCTCCACCAGCGACCAAGAAGGTGCCCGCCAAGGAGGACGGCACTGGTGGTACCTTCACCATCAGTGCCACTCTCGACCCCAAATAGGAAAGCGCGCTCGTTGCTTTCCTGCGGGCGAATGTCGATGTGTTTGCCTGGCAACCATCTGACATCCCCGGCGTTCCCAGGGAAGTGATTGAGCACCACCTTGTCGTCTGTCCTCATGCGTGGCCCGTTAAGCAAAAAGTCAGGAAACAAGGGGTGGAGCGCCAAGAGTTTATCGCGGAGGAGATCAGGAAGTTGGAAGCGGCAGGCCTCGTCAGACGCGTGCTCCATCCGACGTGGTTGGCCAATCCTGTTGTCGTGCGCAAAGCAAACGGGAAGTGGAGGCTTTGCATCGATTTCACCGATGTCAACAGAGCTTGCCCTAAAGATCCATTTCCCTTGCCGCGCATCAACCAGATTGTTGACTCCACGGCCGGACGTGGCCTGCTTTCATTCCTCGACGCCTACTCCGGGTACCACCAGATTTTCATGACCAAAGAAGATGAAGAGAAGACTGCGTTCATCACTCCATGCGGCACGTACTGTTTTGTGCGGATGCCTTTTGGACTGAAGAACGCAGGCTCGACATTTGCGAGGGTTGTCCACACTGCTTTCGAGCCACAGATCCACAGAAATGTGGAGGCCTACATGGACGACATTGTGGTCAAGAGCAGAGACAAGGCAACCTTGGTTCAAGACTTGGAAGAGACCTTTGCGAACTTGCGCAAGATCAGCCTCAAGCTCAACCCCGAGAAGTGCGTGTTCGGAGTCCCCTCCGGCAAGCTTCTCGGGTTCTTCGTGTCTCAGCGTGGGATCGAAGCCAACCCCGACAAGATCAAGGCCATTGAGCAGATTGAAGAACCAACGCGTGTCAAGGACGTGCGAAGACTTGCCGGCTGCGTGGCGGCTCTCGGCAGGTTTATTTCCAGGTCTGCGGAACGCGCCCTGCCGTTTTTCAAAATCTTGAAAAAGGCAGGTCCAGTAAAATGGACTCCGGAAGCGGAGGCTGCACTGCAAGACTTGAAGAAATACCTGTCCTCCGCTCCTATACTTGTCGCGCCTAGACCGCAAGAGAAGTTGCTGCTCTACCTAGCGGCAACCAATCAAGTGGTTAGTGCTGCGTTAGTAGCGAAGTGGGAAGCTGATGACGAGCCAGCAACCACGACAAGCGTGTCCGACAACAAGCAGGGGGCTTCCCCGACAAGCTCTGGCCCCGGCAAAGGCGAATCCGCGCAAGCGCATGGGGAAGTGCAGAAGAAGAGGATGGTGCAGCGCCCAGTTTACATCGTCAGTTCCCTCCTGCAGGGGGCTAGGTCGAGGTACTCTGGTGTGCAGAAATTGCTCTTCGGCCTCCTCATGGCCTCGAGGAAGCTGCGCCATTACTTCCAAGCACACGAGATCATAGTGGTCACTCGCTTTCCGCTTAAGAGGATACTGCAGAATCCCGAAGCAACAGGCAGGATTGTCGAGTGGGCACTAGAACTGTCAAGCTTTGGCCTCAAGTTCGAGAGCACATCGACCATCCAGAGCAGAGCATTGGCAGAGTTCATAGCAGAGTGGACGCCGACACCGGACGAAGAAATTCCAGAGACGAGCATCCCCGGCAAGGAAGCAACCAAAGAGTGGCTGATGTACTTTGATGGTGCCTTTTCGCTGGAAGGCGCCGGTGCCGGCGTGCTGCTCATCGCGCCCACCGGAGAGCACCTCAAGTACATCGTCCAGATGCACTTTCCCAAGGAGCAAGCAACCAACAATACGGCAGAGGATGAAGGTTTGCTCGCCGGTCTCAGGATCGCGGCGGAACTTGGGATCAAGAAGCTCATTGTCAGGGGTGACTCGCAGCTCGTTGTCCTCCAAGTGAACAAGGATTACCAGTGCCCGTTGATGGAGGCTTACGTTGATGAAGTGAGGAAGCTGGAAGAGCGCTTTGACGGCCTGCAAATGGAATACGTTCCAAGAGCAGAGAACGACATCGCCGACGGCCTGTCAAAATGCGCCGCACTAAAGCTACCCGTGGAACCAGGGACTTTTATGCTCAAGCTGACTCAGCCATCCGTGACACCATCGACTGCGCCAAGCAAGAAGAGAAAATCGGTCTCCGGTGACTATCTCCCGGTAGAGCTTCCCGAAGCCGCCGCCAAGAGAGTCCCCAAGATCGACGCCAAGAGTGCTGAGGAGCTGTCTGCTCCGGCAAGCCCCAGGGTTTGTCCCGACGAAGCAGGCGCTCCCGGCAAGCCATGCCCCGGCAAGCTTGCCGGGGAACGTCAAGCTCCGGCTGAGCCCCAAGTCCTCGCCGTAGAAGCTGATGTTCCCGCAGCCGCCGACATGCCTTTAGTCCTCGTCATCGAGCCACAGGCTCCGACGTGGGCACAGCAGATCGTCCGTTTCCTCCAGACAGGAGAACTTCCCGAAGAACAAGAAGAAGCGGAAAGAGTAGCCCGGCAGTCCAGTATGTACCAGTTTGTCGACGGCGCACTGTACAGAAGAGGACACAATGGGGTGAAATTGAAGTGCATTCACTGGGAAGACGGACATGAGCTGTTGGTGGAGATACACGGAGGCATATGTGGACACCACATTGGCGCCAGAGCACTTGCCGGCAAAGCGTTCCGGCAAGGTTTCTTCTGGCCAACAGCCCTCCAGGATGCAACTGCACAAGTAACCAAGTGTGAAGCGTGCCAGTTCCATTCCAAGAAGATACACCAGCCAGCTCAAGCTCTCCAGACGATCCCTTTGTCCTGGCCCTTCTCGGTCTGGGGGCTCGATATCCTCGGACCCTTCCCCCGAGCCGTCGGGGGCTTTGAGTACTTGTTCGTTGCCATCGACAAGTTCACAAAGTGGCCAGAAGTGGAACCGGTGAGGAAGGTGACAGCCCAGTCCGCGATCAAATTCTTCAGGTCGATTGTTTGCTGCTTCGGGGTCCCCAACAGGATCATCACCGACAACGGTACGCAGCTCACAAGCCACGCTTTCATGCAGTACACCCAAGACCTCGGCACCAAGGTCTGCTTCGCTTCTGTTGCTCATCCCCGGAGCAACGGTCAAGCGGAAAGGGCCAACGCCGAGGTACTGCGCGGGCTCAAGACCAGAAGTTTTGACAGGCTGCTCAAGCGCGGACGGAACTGGATCGAGGAGCTGCCGGCGGTTCTTTGGTCGGTCAGAACGACGCCAAATCGAGCCACCGGCCAGACACCATTTGCTCTAGTCTATGGAGCAGAAGCAGTTACCCCCACGGAACTCGTATACGGGTCACCTTGAGTGCTCGCTTATGATGAGCTTGAGCAAGAGCGGTCGCGTGAAGATGACGCACTGCTCCTCGAGGAGGATCGTCTCCAGGCTGCTGTGCGATCCGCTCGCTACCAGCAAGCTCTGCGTCGCTATCATAGTCGCAAAGTTAAAGCCAGGAGCCTCGAGGAAGGCGACCTTGTTCTTCGGCGCGTTCAGTCGGCCAAGATACACAACAAGTTGACGCCGAAGTGGGAAGGCCCTTACCGGGTGAAACGAGTCACGAGGTCCGGCGCCGTCCGCCTCGAGACCGAAGATGGTACTCCGGTGAGCAATTCCTGGAACATTGAGCATCTTCGCAAGTTTTACCCGTAAGGCGCGGTTGTCGGACCCCGTCTGGCAACCAACTCTTTGTACAAAGTCTTGCCGCAGTTGCATGTAATCCTTTGTACAAAGCCAGGCGCAGACCCTGGCAGCAGATAATGAAGCGCTGGAGCCCCCAAGTTTTAGCATGCATGCTGAGTCGAGTCTCGTCCTTGGTTAGGGTTGGTAGTGCCTAACAGTCGCTAACCCCTAACTTAGAGGTCGAGTCCGCGTCTTTTTCCTGTCCTTCTGTGACACTCCAAAATTTTCATTTGGGTTTTTGCAAAAATCCTTGCTGGATTTTCCTTGAAATTTGAGGCTGTCAGAAAAAAACAACCCTCTTAAAATTCCTTTTCCTTGACTAGGGTTTGTTATTTCTGTTTTCTCCTTCAAGCCTTGGGTCTAACCTTCTTAAAAACTCCTTCTCTCTATTGTTTCCGTTCTCAGATTTTATTTTTGGGAGTTTTCTTTTTAAGAAAAACTCTATGAAAAAGATTTGGGATTTTTCATTCTATTGAAAACCAACCATGACCTTGAATTTTGCCCATGAGGTAAAACCACCACAACATCTTCTCCCCTCCTTGTCAACAACTCAAACTCCTATCCCAACTCATCCAAACAAGTTTTGGATTTTGTTTTATCTCTCAAATATTTTTCTATCAATTATTTTTAGCCTAATGGATTTTCAAAGCAAGTACCCTTTTCCATTTGAGATTTGACTTCAAACCAACTCTACTGGCTAGTCCTTTGCACCCACAACCCAGAACCATCTTGATCCACTCATCTTCTGTTCAAATTTTTCAACTTACACTCCTTGCAAGTTTGGACCAGATTTGTCAAATTTGGTGAAATTCATATCTACACTCCTCCAAAAATTCCACCAAAAATCAGGCAGCCTACTAGAGCAATGAGAACTCGCAGGGCTCTCTGCCGCCGTTGAGCCCGTGCGGTCACCTCACCGTGGACAGACGCCATTACGCCGGGGCCAGCTCCGTTTAGTAGCAGAACGAGTTCAGTAACCTCCACTGATGCTGCCCGACCGCTCAAGCCACCCTCTAATCCACTGCTCCGCCGTAATCGCTCGCCGGAGATTCTCCGTTTACGGCCACCCCGTCGTTCTGCCTATAAATAGAGGCCCCGAGCTTCAACTCGAGCACCCACTAGCCATGCACTCCCCCTAGAGCACGCCAGGCCTCTGGAAGGGCCCCGAGGAGGTCTCCTTCCTCGACTCCGACCGCCGCGACCCGCCACTGGATCCAGCCCGATTCGCCCCTGTGTGTGCTCCTCCACCTCCATTCTCCTGCCAGTAGCTTCTCCACGCATCCCTCTTTCTAACCCGCACTTCAATTTGAAGCTTGCAGCCCTCCACCGGAGTTCCCCATCCTCACCCGAACCGCCGTCCGCCGGAGTTAGTGTCGCCGTCGACGTGGTGCTCCCTGTTGGAGGAGTCCACCACCCCCCGACGCGGAAGAAGACACTGCAGCTCTTGGTACCCTCCGTTTCTCCTAATTCGCCGTAGTTCGACGCCGGCGTCCACCGCCGTCTTCGGGCGCCGGCGAGCCTTTTCAAACCTGACATGCGGACCCCGCATGTCAGCCTCTGTTCTTTTATTCGCGAAACGTTTTCTGTTGGCGCCTTCGGGCAAAATGCGTTTTCTCTCTTGCGCTTGCGCATTTCCTATCGACCCGTTTTCTGTTTTCTCAGTTAGAACCCTGGAAAGTTTCTGTTTCATTACAGATGAGTCCCTGGGCAAAAACCTTTATAACTTTTTATCAGGAGCATATTTTTGATTGATTCTTTTTCTGTTCTCTTCAAAATTTTGTCTAGTTTTTTATCAGATTTATTTGAAAAATATTTGCAATACTTTTTCTGCACCTCTCGGTATTCACGTTAGCGCGTATGTTTTCTCTGTACCATAGATACCGACGGAGGTGACGGGACCGCGAACTTCACTGAGCTAGGCTCTGACTACTCGGAACCAGGCAAGCATGTTCAAACTTTTGATATGATGAGTGTATTGGCATGTTTGCATGTAGATAGTTTCATGGCATGTGTGGAGCTTACCGATGAGCCGTTCATTATGCATTGTTGGAGCAAGTAAGCCCGATGATTTCACACGTCGATGGACGTGAGTATGTAAGGCCATGTGTTGGCATGAAGATGGGTAAGATGGCAGTGTTGTAGCATGCCAGTCTTAGGCCATGCAAGATATCTTCAGTACCAACCCGTATCGGTTGGTTCATATCCATTCCCTTTCCATGTACTACCACATGTTTCCCGAAA
The DNA here is from genome assembly GCA_032464435.1 of Aegilops umbellulata. Lineage (NCBI taxonomy): Eukaryota > Viridiplantae > Streptophyta > Magnoliopsida > Poales > Poaceae > Aegilops > Aegilops umbellulata. The sequence continues at coordinate 324,361,039 of CP136056.1, read as the reverse complement.
GGGATATGGTTTAGTAAGTCGCAAACTGCTTTCTTGGTACACACCAAAAAGGAGAGGCCGGGATGCTGGTTCCATGGCCCTGGATTAAAGCCAGGCATCCGGTCAGGGGGCATGGGTGTTTCCGGTTGGGACCGAGAGGGGGGCACCCCTTAGAGCGCGCGTATATAAATTTGATCCCATGCTATTCGAGATTGTGATCTCCCCGTCTCAATAGTTTTTCTTGGACGATGTTGAGGGTGATTCCTGGCATCGAAGAGTTGGATGGGTGTGTGCTGGATTGCCGTGTTTTCTTCTGAAATACCGTAACGGAACTAGTCCTAGTGACTACTGAAATCCGTCGACTGTGGGAAATTTTTGTACAAACTCTACAGAGCTCTATACCCTTAAATCATATTATCTGTTTCCAGTTTCCTGCTAACAGTCATGTGCCAGTTTGGTGACAGATTACCCGGTGGGACACATGGGCACTAAGACCGGTTAAATGTTTACCCTTGTGGATGTACTAACCCGTTATTCTCCATGAGTTAAATATATTCATGATGATATATTATTTAATTATCAGTCAAAAGCCCTTTATGTGGTGTCGCTCAGACGCCCGACTGTGGCATTTCTTTTCAAAGCCCTTTATGTGGTGTCGCTCAGACGCCCGACTGTGGCATTTCTTTTCAAAGCCCTTTATGTGGTGTCGCTCAGACGCCCGACTGTGGCATTTCTTTTCAAAGCCCTTTATGTGGTGTCGCTCAGACGCCCGACTGTGGCATTTCTTTTCAAAGCCCTTTATGTGGTGTTGCTCAGACGCCCGATTGTGGCATTATTATTCCGCATTTTCCGCTCGAGGAGTCTTTCAGACACTCGTTTGGCACCAGCATTATTATTCCGCATTTTCCACTCGAGGAGTCTTTCAGACACTCGTTTGGCACCAGCATTATTATTCCGCATTTTCCGCTCGAGGAGTCTTTCAGACACTCGTTTGGCACCAGTATTATCATTCTGCATTTTTCCGCTCGAGGGGTCTTTCAGACACTCGTTTGGCACCCAGCATTATCACCTCTATGTCTGATCGTACTGGTTAACTTATCCATGTATTTCATGTTGGCATTTGTTATATCTTACGTCTGAACTGTCTTGCGAGTACTTTCAAAGTACTCACTGGCTTGTTGATTTGGCCAGATGCTGACGAAGGTGATCTCATGGATGAAGAGTTCGATAGCGAATCCGACGCCTAGAGGAGTCCCAGTCAGTCTCGTGCAACCTTGGAGTTGGTCACTGTTTCGTATCCGCTTCCGCTACCCTAATAAATTCATCGAGCTTCACCTCGACGCTCGATGGGATGTTAGTTTGAGAATCCCATAACCACTCTCCACTGTGTTACTCCACCTCTACCTTATTTGCGAGTCAGTAGTATGCCACCACTCCCTTATGTCATTAATCGCCTTTATGTATAATTATTGGCACGTTTGGAATAAAATTGTTGAGTATCGTCAGCTCAACCCTATAATATATTTATGCTACTGGCTTATTGTATCAAAAGTTTGTCTGCCAGTGAGGTGGTTTTATCTCAAACTGGATTTCTATAGATTGGTTTTTCAATAAACATTTTATTGGAAAACCGGTCATGACAAGCTTGGTACCAGAGCCAGGCTGACTGTAGGAAGCCACTAGGTGCGATCGCTAATCGGTTATGAGCATGATAGAGCTTATTCATGTTTACAATAGTAGTCGTTTTTCTGACAGTCAGCATATATTTATGATCTGACCATTCAGGATTTTTGCCTACTTTTGTAGATGGCCGACCGCAGCTGCGAGTCTCAGACCTTCGCCAACGTACCCGATGGGTTCGTCAAGCTTCTCTCCTTCGTCGTTCAGGTCGCGATGGGGCCGTCTGTGCGCCCAGTTGTCACTCTCTGTCAGCACAGAGTCAACGACAGTCTGACTATGCACCAGGCCGTGGTGCAATTCAAGGGAGGGCGTGGTGATCTACGCCGCTTCCGGTTCTTGGGGAGAGCCATGCCTACGGAGAAGCATGCCATCCAGATGGCAGCCCGCGAGGCGATAGCTCGTCTCAGGGATGCCCTTCCCGCGATGAAGGCTCGTCGCTACCGCTATCTTCCATGCCATGTGCCCTACACCTGTCACTACGCATTCCCCTGCCACAGAGGAGAACGAGACGAGGCTTTCGAGATGCTTATTGAGTATCTCCGGGCCTTGGAGGCAGCCTTCGACAACTTGGTGGATGACTTTGTGGCCGCCCGCATGGACTCAGTCCACGGATGTGCCGCCAACAGGAGGGAGCTCCTGCCTACTGCACCGCCACTGACTTTCGTCTCGTCCTCTGCATCCCATGCTCCTGCTCGTCGCCTGCCTACCACCGAGGAGTTCAACCAGGTCATTGCACCCACTCCAGCGCGCACTGCACCGCCACTCGCACCGACTCCAATCCGTGTCGTTCCGCCCCTGGCACCCGCTCCATCTACTCGGCGCAGCACTACTCGCATGGAGCCTATTAGCGAGGAGGAAGTCGAGTCCCCGGCTTCGCTACGCCTCACCCTTGGCAGGGCCAAGGACGTCATCAACATCTCCGACTGAGTACGCATAGCCGCCATGCGTTGCATCACCATGTAAGATGTTGTGAGAAGTAGCTTGTTTGCGCATCATGTAGGATCTGGAGAAGTGCACTAGCCTAAATAACATGTCAGGATTATGTACGCATATCCTGAGTGATGTATTGTATAATTATCGCCGCGTGTAAGATGCGTAATGATGCAGTCCTTCTCGATGCGCAAATCGATTTGTTTTCCCTTGAGTATCTTGGTTCTAAAAAAAATTATTTGTCAACCTCGTGCATTATGGGTTTTATCTTCGCAACCCTTCCATTTTTCTTATGGGTTTTATAAATACATCCCCAGAGTGAAAAATGTCTCGTCCTTGGACCCGCTCCATGCCAGCTCCACCAGAGGAATATTATGGCAACCAACCGGGCAACAACTTTGCACAAGGGCAGTCAAGTCAACACTATAATACTCAATCAGGCAACAATTTTACACGAGGTCAGACAAGTCAATCGGACAGTAAAACGACACTTTCCCAAATGTGCCGCCTTTATGAACAGAGTCAGCAACAACATCGGGAAATAATGAACCAAGTTATTAACATGGGAAATCACCATGGGCAGTATCCGCAGCATTCCAAGTTATCTGAACTACAGAAGACACGTCCCTCAACATTTTCTCATACTGACAAGCCACTTGAAGCCGAAGATTGGCTTCGCGATATGGAGAGAAAGTTAATTATTGCAAAATGCTCAGACCCAGAAAAGGTACTGTACGCACCGCATTATCTCACGGGAGCAGCCGCATCCTGGTGGGAAAATTTTCTGCACATGCATCCCAACGAAAATGATATAACCTGGGATGATTTCAAAGAAGGTTTCCGTGGCGCGCATATTCCTAAGAGTATTATGAAAATCAAGAAAAGAGAGTTCGATGACCTCAAGCAAAGGAACATGACAGTGTCAGATTACAACAGCCAATTTACTCTGTTATCCCGCTACGCCAACGAAGAGCGTATGACTGAAAGCAAGAAAATGGAGAAGTTCCTTGACGGCCTAGCACCCGCGCTTAAATGCCAACTGGTCATACACACTTTCCCAGATTTTAAGACGCTGGTGGATAAAGCCATTACTCTGGAAAATGAAAGACGTAGTTTGGATGATATCCGCAAGCGAAAAAGGGACCAGACTAACCATACTCGCAATCACCGAAGTAAGATCGATTTTCAGAAGGGTGGGACGCACAAATCATCATCCAACGTCTCACGCCCAACAAAGAATTTCCATGCTAGGGACAAGGAGTTCACATATCGCCCAGGTGTTACTTGTTACGCCTGTGGAGAAGAAGGACACTATGCCAAGCAGTGTCCCAAGCCAAGAAGCTCAGCACCAAAACCGAACAACGGCAACAATAATTCAGCGCCCAAGCGAAACAACTTCAATCCCAACAATAACCACAGGAAAGGTCATCTGAACCACGTGACCAAAGAGGAGGCACAAAATGCTCCGGATATCGTACTCGGTACGTTCCCTGTCAACACAATACCTCCAACGGTTTTGTTTGATTCTGGAGCTTCTCACTCTTTTATTTCGAAAAGTTTTGCTTCGCAAAATAATTTTTCGATGCTTCCTTTGGAGAAATCCATGATCATCAAGTCCCCTGGAATTCAGCAAGTTACTCAGAATTACTGTCAGGATGTGATTATTGAGTTCAAAGGATTGAAGTTTCACGCCAATCTCATTGTGTTGGAAAATAAAGGACTAGATGTCATCCTAGGGATGGACTGGTTAACCACTAACAAAGGTTTCATTGATTGTTTCAATCGGACCGTAATTCTCACACACCGCCATGGTAAAACAATAAGAGTATCCGCCAAAGAGAGAGAAATACCCAGACAACCAAGACTGAACAAGGTAGACATTTCTGAATTAAACAAGGTTCCAGTAGTACGTGAATTTCCAGACGTATTTCCCGAAGAGCTACCAGGCATGCCACCCGACCGAGAGATAGAATTCAGCATTGAGCTAGCACCAGGAACCACCCCCATATACAAGAAACCATACCGAATGGCACCGTCCGAGTTGGTTGAACTGAAGAAACAAATAAAGGAGTTGCTTGACAAGGGATACATTCGAGCCAGTTCCTCACCATGGGGATCACCAATTTTGTTTGCCAAAAAGAAAGATGGAACACTGCGATTGTGTATTGACTACCGAGCACTCAACACGGTCACAATCAAGAACAAATACCCGATGCCAAGAATAAATGATTTATTCGATCAACTCGCTAAGGCCAAGGTATTCTCAAAAATCGACCTAAGGTCAGGATACCATCAATTAAAGGTACGAACAGAGGATATCCCCAAGACAGCCTTCACCTCCAGATATGGACTGTATGAGTTCACAGTAATGCCTTTTGGATTAACAAATGCCCCTGCATATTTTGTTCACCTTATGAACAAAGTATTTATGAAGTTTATGGACAAGTTCGTTGTGGTATTCATCGACGATATTTTAGTATACTCCAAAACACCAGAAGAACACGCTGAACATCTCAGAATTGTACTAGGAGAACTCAGGAAACACCAATTGTACGCCAAGTTCAGCAAGTGTGAGTTTTGGTTAAGGCAAGTAGGCTTTCTAGGCCGCGTGCTAACCCAAGACGGGATCGCCGTGGACCCAGAGAAAGTCAAGGCCGTACTTGGTTGGAAGTCACCAGCCAACGTAATGGACATACGAAGTTTCTTGGGAATGGCAGGATATTACCGCAGATTTATTGAAGGATTCTCCACCATAGCCAAGCCAATGACGCAGTTGCTCAAGAAAGATAAGAAATTTGAATGGACCGAAGCCTGTGAGAAAAGTTTCCAAGAGCTAAAACGGAAATTAACAACAGCACCAGTATTGATCGTGCCAGACATACGCAAGAATTTTGAAGTATATTGTGACGCATCCAGGAAGGGACTCGGATGTGTATTAATGCAAGAAGGCAAAGTTGTCGCATACGCTTCAAGGCAACTTTGCAAGCATGAGGAAAACTATCCCACTCATGACTTAGAAATGGCAGCAGTTATTCATGCACTCAAGGAATGGAGGCACTTCCTACTTGGAAATCGATGTGAAATATATACGGACCATAAAAGTCTCAAATATATTTTCACACAGCCAGAGCTGAATTTAAGGCAACGACGCTGGTTGGAGCTAGTAAAGGATTATGATGTCGGAATCCACTATCATCCTGGAAAAGCAAATGTAGTAGCCGATGCTCTTAGTCGGAACCCCTGCGCCGACAACAACAGTCTGCCCAACTTAAGACCCGAATACCAACGGGAATTTGCCAGACTCAACTTGTTGATGGTAGCAGAAGGCACTATAACAAACTTGGAGATACAGCCCAACCTTGTGAAAAGAATCAAAGAAGCCCAACCGGGTCATCCCAGCATTGAAGGCATCAAACGAAAGGTGAGTATGGGCAAGGCCTCGGAATTCGTCATAGACGAAGAAGGGACACTATGGTACGGAAACAGACTCTGCGTGCCAGACATAGAAGACCTCAAACGGCAAATTCTAGCTGAAGCCCACACCGCTCCATATTCGATCCACCCTGGAGGAACCAAGATGTATAAGGATATCCAAGAAGGATTTTGGTGGCACGGTATGAAAAGGGACATAGCCACCTTCATTGCATGCTGCGACTCTTGTCAACGTATAAAGGCCGAACATCAGAGACCAACTGGACTACTGCAACCAAATAAAATACCTGAGTGGAAATGGGATGAAATAGGGATGGATTTCATTGTCGGACTACCTCGATCACGACACGGGAACGATGCCATATGGGTTATCACCGATAGATTGACTAAGGTGGCACATTTCATTCCAGTAAAGACGAACCACACCACTCAGAAGCTTGCCAAAATATCTCTCTCTCGCATAGTTTGTCTGCACGGTGTCCCGAAGACTATAATATCTGACAGAGGAACACAGTTCGTCTCGAGATTCTGGGAGCAGTTACAACAGGCTCTAGGAACTCAACTAACCTTCAGTACGGCATACCACCCCCAGACAGATGGACAGACAGAACAGGTAAACCAGATTTTAGAGGACATGCTGAGAGCATGTGTCCTCACCTACGGAGCCAGTTGGGAAGACAGCCTGCCATACGCCGAGTTCGCGTACAACAACAGTCATCAGGCCAGCCTGCAAATGGCACCATTTGAAGCCTTGTATGGACGAAGATGTCGTACCCCGTTAAATTGGTCAGAAACCGGGGACAGCCGTATCTTCGGCCCAGACGTGCTCAAGGAAGCCGAGGAAAAGGTCCAACTAATCAGAGATCGACTCAAGACCGCCCAAAGCCGGCAAAAGAGTTATTACGATCAGAAACATCGTGGGGTCAACTTCGAACCAGGTGAATTCGTGTACCTACGAGTGTCACCTATGAGGGGGTTGCAACGATTCAAAATTAAGGGAAAGCTAGCGCCAAGATTCATCGGGCCATTCGGTATATTGGCACGGAAAGGCGCAGTAGCATACCAACTAGACCTACCTGAGGAACTGTCAGATATCCACAACGTGTTCCACGTATCGCAATTGAGGAAATGCGTGAGCGACCCAGAGAAACAAGTATCCCATGAGAACATAGACGTGCATCCAGACCTCACTTATCGGGAACACCCAGTAAGGATACTAGAGGAGTCTGAAAGGAGGACCCGACAGAAAACCGTCAAATTTTTCAAAGTTCAGTGGAGTAATCACACCGAAAGTGAAGCAACATGGGAAAGAGAGGATTTTCTTCGAGCAGAGCATCCACACTTATTTAAGGATCAACTGAAATCTCGGGGACGAGATTTTTCCTAAGGGGGTAGGTGTTGTGACACTCCAAAATTTTCATTTGGGTTTTTGCAAAAATCCTTGCTGGATTTTCCTTGAATTTTGAGGCTGTCAGAAAAAAACAACCCTCTTAAAATTCCTTTTCCTTGACTAGGGTTTGTTATTTCTGTTTTCTCCTTCAAGCCTTGGGTCTAACCTTCTTAAAAACTCCTTCTCTCTATTGTTTCCCTTCTCAGATTTTATTTTTGGGAGTTTTCTTTTTAAGAAAAACTCTATGAAAAAGATTTGGGATTTTTCATTCTATTGAAAACTAACCATGACCTTGAATTTTGCCCATGAGGTAAAACCACCACAACATCTTCTCCCCTCCTTGTCAACAACTCAAACTCCTATCCCAACTCATCCAAACAAGTTTTGGATTTTGTTTTATCTCTCAAATATTTTTCTGTCAATTATTTTTAGCCTAATGGATTTTCAAAGCAAGTACCCTTTCCATTTGAGATTTGACTTCAAACCAACTCTACTGGCTAGTCCTTTGCACCCACAACCCAGAACCATCTTGATCCACTCATCTTCTGTTCAAATTTTTCAACTTACACTCCTTGCGAGTTTGGACCAGATTTGTCAAATTTGGTGAAATTCATATCTACACTCCTCCAAAAATTCCACCAAAAATCAGGCAGCCTACTAGAGCAATGAGAAGTCACTCCACCAAAAATCAGCCCAAGGAAAAATGCCTACATGCCTGAATCATTTCGTCGAACACCTTGCATGCACTGTTCGAACACATTCAGTTAACATTCAGTCTTCAGTGTTGATTTCTTCAGATCATCTTCAGTCACGCGCCCACAGTGCTCTTGGCACGTTGCTCGCCGCCTGGTCTGCGTGTCCAGAGCCCCGCACGCGCGCTTAGCTTCTTCCTGGCGTCGGTGGCGCTCTGACCCGACCACGCCGGCGTGTCTCGCGGCGGCTGAACCGCCGTGGCAGCCAACAGGGAGCAGAACGGCGGCTCAACGCCGTTCCGCGCCGCACAACCCCGCTGATGGCTCCGCGTGGCCATCTCCGCGCCAGCGCACGCATGCAGCACCGTCGCCATGGCGCGACGCGCACAGCGCACGCTCTCTACCGCCGTTGAGCCCGTGCGGTCACCTCACCGTGGACAGACGCCATTACGCCGGGGCCAGCTCCGTTTAGTAGCAGAACGAGTTCAGTAACCTCCACTGATGCTGCCCGACCGCTCAAGCCACCCTCTAATCCACTGCTCCGCCGTAATCGCTCGCCGGAGATTCTCCGTTTATGGCCACCCCGTCGATCTGCCTATAAATAGAGGCCCCGAGCTTCAACTCGAGCACCCACTAGCCATGCACTCCCCCTAGAGCACGCCTGGCCTCTGGAAGGGCCCCGAGGAGGTCTCCTTCCTCGACTCCGACCGCCGCGACCCGCCACTGGATCCAGCCCGATTCGCCCCCGTGTGTGCTCCTCCACCTCCATTCTCCTGCCAGTAGCTTCTCCACGCATCCCTCTTTCTAACCCGCACTTCAATTTGAAGCTTGCAGCCCTCCACCGGAGTTCCCCATCCTCACCCGAACCGCCGTCCGCCGGAGTTAGTGTCGCCGTCGACGTGGTGCTCCCTGTTGGACAAGTCCACCACCCCCCGACGCGGAAGAAGACACTGAAGCTCTTGGTATCCTCCGTTTCTCCTAATTCGCCGTAGTTCGATGCCGGCGTCCACCGCCGTCTTCGGGCGCGGGCGAGCCTTTTCAAACCTGACATGCGGACCCCGCATGTCAGCCTCTGTTCTTTTATTCGCGAAACGTTTTCTGTTGGCGCCTTCGGGCAAAATGCGTTTTCTCTCTTGCGCTTGCGCATTTCCTATCGAACCGTTTTCTGTTTTCTCAGTTAGAACCCTGGAAAGTTTCTGTTTCATTACAGATGAGTCCCTGGGCAAAAACCTTTATAACTTTTTATCAGAAGCATATTTTTGATTGATTCTTTTTCTGTTCTCTTCAAAATTTTGTCTAGTTTTTTATCAGATTTATTTGAAAAATATTTGCAATACTTTTTCTGCACCTCTCGGTATTCACGTTAGCGCGTATGTTTTCTCTGTACCGTAGATACCGACGGAGGTGACGGGACCGCGAACTTCACCGAGCTAGGCTCCGACTACTCTGAACCAGGCAAGCATGTTCGAACTTTTGATATGATGAGTGTATTGGCATGTTTGCATGGAGATAGTTTCATGGCATGTGTGGAGCTTACCGATGAGCCGTTCATTATGCATTGTTGGAGCAAGTAAGCCCGATGATTTCACACGTCGATGGACGTGAGTATGTAAGGCCATGTGTTGGCATGAAGATGGGTAAGATGGCAGTGTTGTAGCATGCCATCTTAGGCCATGCAAGATATCTTCAGTACCAACCCGTATCGGTTGGTTCATATCCATTCCCTTTCCCTGTACTACCACATGTTTCCCAAAAGGGATATGGTTTAGTAAGTCGCAAACCGCTTTCTTGGTACACACCAAAAAGGAGAGGCCGGGATGTTGGTTCCATGGCCCTGGATTAAAGCCAGGCATCCGGTCAGGGGGCATGGGTGTTTCCGGTTGGGACCGAGAGGGGGGCACCCCTTAGAGCGCGCGTATATAAATTTGATCCCATGCTATTCGAGATTGTGATCTCCCCGTCTCAATAGTTTTTCTTGGACGATGTTGAGGGTGATTCCTGGCATCGAAGAGTTGGATGGGTGTGTGCTGGATTGCCGTGTTTTCTTCTGAAATACCGTAACGGAACTAGTCCTAGTGACTACTGAAATCCGTCGACTGTGGGAAATTTTTGTACAAACTCTGCAGAGCTCTATACCCTTAAATCATATTATCTGTTTCCAGTTTCCTGCTAACAGTCATGTGCCAGTTTGGTGACAGATTACCCGGTGGGACACATGGGCACTAAGACCGGTTAAATGTTTATCCTTGTGGATGTACTAACCCGTTATTCTCCATGAGTTAAATATATTCATGATGATATATTATTTAATTATCAGTCAAAAGCCCTTTATGTGGTGTCGCTCAGACGCCCGACTGTGGCATTTCTTTTCAAAGCCCTTTATGTGGTGTCGCTCAGACGCCCGACTGTGGCATTTCTTTCCAAAGCTCTTTATGTGGTGTCGCTCAGACGCCCGACTGTGGCATTTCTTTTCAAAGCCCTTTATGTGGTGTCGCTCAGACGCCCGATTGTGGCATTATTATTCCGCATTTTCCGCTCGAGGAGGCTTTCAGACACTCGTTTGGCACCAGCATTATTATTCCGCATTTTCCGCTCGAGGAGTCTTTCAGACACTCGTTTGGCACCAGCATTATTATTCCGCATTTTCCGCTCGAGGAGTCTTTCAGACACTCGTTTGGCACCAGTATTATCATTCTGCATTTTTCCGCTCGAGGGGTCTTTCAGACACTCGTTTGGCACCCAGCATTATCACCTCTATGTCTGATCGTACTGGTTAACTTATCCATGTATTTCATGTTGGCATTTGTTATATCTTACGTCTGAACTGTCTTGCGAGTACTTTCAAAGTACTCACTGGCTTGTTGATTTGGCCAGATGCTGACGAAGGTGATCTCATGGATGAAGAGTTCGATAGCGAATCCGACGCCGAGAGGAGTCCCAGTCAGTCTCGTGCAACCTTGGAGTTGGTCACTGTTTCGTATCCGCTTCCGCTACCCTAATAAATTCATCGAGCTTCACCTCGACGCTCGATGGGATGTTAGTTTGAGAATCCCATAACCACTCCCCACTGTGTTACTCCACCTCTACCTTATTTGCGAGTCAGTAGTATGCCACCACTCCCTTATGTCATTAATCGCCTTTATGTATAATTATTGGCACGTTTGGAATAAAATTGTTGAGTATCGTCAGCTCAACCCTGTAATATATTTATGCTACTGGCTTATTGTATCAAAAGTTTGTCTGCCAGTGAGGTGGTTTTATCTCAAACTGGATTTCTATAGATTGGTTTTTCAATAAACATTTTATTGGAAAACCGGTCGTGACACCTTCCCCTTTGGCTCGCAGGAATTGCATACCCTTGCCGAGCCGCTCAAGGACGAAGAAGGGGAGAAGGGCGAGCCAGCACCCGCGCCCCGGCAAGCCAGAGTATCCGGGGGTTGCAACCTCAGATAAGTCTTTACATCCCTTATCATGCATTCTCTCGTGAGCTGCGGAATGCGAAAACCTTGCTTCCTCCTAAAAGCTGCCGTGCTCTCTTAAGCGACAAACCCCGGAGCGCGTTCCCGAGGCCCGCTTCTGATAGTAGCCGCGGCGGCAAGAGGAGGAAGCGAAGGGCCAGAACCCGCCTTCTCCCTGCCTCCGCCAAGAGTGTGAGGAGGGCCAAGGGGCGCAGGGAGACGGCAGGGTCCGTTGCCGGGCAGGGAAGTGTCTATCTTAACGATGCAAAGGGTTCGCTCCTTGCCGCGGGATGTACCCGCGAGACAAATGGTCCGGCAAACACTCCCTTTTCATTAAAAACATTCCACTCAGGTACAGCTCAGAGAGAATGAAAAACATGAAAGATGGGATTACAAGATTTAAACACAATTAAGGCCCGAGGGCTTACAAGATAAAAATAGATAAGGTGCCCGTGATCCCTTTCTTGTCTCTCTCCTCAGGAGGTAGGGCAAGGAGGCGAGAAGGGCAAAAGGGGCGCCTAGACGAGCTACGGGTGGCAGAAGACGCCAAGAGAGCATCCGGGGCTCCGCCCGGGGGCTCCGGAGGCCGGATGGAGACGGCGACGCCGGAAGCGGAGCTCGAAAAGGAGGCTGCGGGACGTCAACACGCTGTCGATGGCATCTAGCCCTCGTACTCCGAGTTGACGGCCTTGCCGCCAGCCTCTTCCGCAGCCTCGCCACTCCGGCCGCCCGAGAAGACGAAGCCCCGACAAGAGGAGCTTGCCGGGCCGGAGAGAAGACCCCGGTGGTCGTCGCCGCGAGCAGGAGTGGTGACGGCGTCTGGGGCGAAGCTGGAAGACGAGGCAGCGGCCTTGCCGCCCGCCCTCTTCCTCTTCCGCAGCCTCCCTATGCCAGCCGCCCAAGGAGACGACCCCGGGGAGTTCACGGCGCCAGCGACGTGGACGATGGGAGTCGCCGGTGCCACGCGGAGCTGCGACTGGCACCTAGTCGGACCCGTCATCCCGGCGACCGCTCCCCTCGTCATCGCTGTCGCTCCCCTCCTCGTCACTCTCGCTCGAGGAGGAGCCTTCGCTGTCAGAGGAGCTATCCACGCAGCACCGGGCCCGGGTGCCGAGGTCCCCGAAGACCTTGACGGAGAGGAGATCACCCTCCATCAGCTTAAAATGGAGGGTGAACCCCTCCATCAAGCTGTGGATCCGGGCGAACGACTTCCACCCTCGGCCAAGATACATCACGTCGGGGGCTCGGGATTCGACGTGGACTCGCGTACCACTGATCCCGCAGCCCCTCATGCGCAGTCTCAGCGTCTCGTGTTGCTCCGCTTCCAGGACGTCCATGAAGGGAGCCGGGAGGCGGAGGCGACGGCGAGGCGCCCGGCGCAGCCTGATGATGAACTCGCAGGGGTCGTTCCCGAGATGAACCGCCGGGAGAAACGGAGCCGCTGGCGGAGGCGAGGCCGGCGGGCCGCCCCGCCCGCCTCGAGCGCCGCGGCCCCGTCCACGGCCTCGTCCATGACCTCGCCCCCTCCCCCTTCCCCTTACGGTTGGCTCCGTCACCACGGGTGCAAGGGGAGGAGGGGCGCGCTGCCTGGCGGCAACCCATGCCGCCACCGAAGAAGGACCAGGGTTCCCTTTCTCCATGACAGTTGGGGAGAGGGGACCAGGGATCTAAGAGAAGAAAGAAGGAAGGAGTGTGGACCCTCATCACCCCCTTTCCGCTCCTTATAAAGGGGCGGAGTGGGGCTCGGCCGCCCCACCCAACCAATCAAAGCAGAGGAAGGGCAGGCGACGGGGCCGACCCTCTACTTCGACCCGCGTCGGCCCGGTTTCCTGCCTCCACCACCGCAACCCCAAGCGCATGGAGGACGCGTGGCGGGCGAGCAGGGCCGAGGCGACAGATGAGGCGACCTCTCCCCACCCCGTGATCGTGGGGGCGGGCGCCCCGAAAGCCGCGCCTCGACCCCGTTCGTTCACCAAGCCGCGCCTCCACGTCTCCCCCCACTTGAAAGTGGGGGCGGACGTTTCGCCTTTCCATATAAAGGAATCGTGCCCGACGTGACGCATGCCTGCGGGCCTCAAGCCCCGCGCACGCCACCCACGTCACGCACGCCTCGCACGCCTCGCCCCCCCACGACGCCGCGATAAGCGCGCGCCACTTGGGGAGGGCGCGACGGGCACAGAGTTAAGGAGTAGCGCAACCCAGGCCACGCGTGCCCATGCACTGCTAGGGCCTGGCCCAACAACGCTCGGCACCGTGTATGGCCCAGACCCGGGGGCTCCTGTCGGTGTACTAAAGTAGGGGTACCTTAGTACCCCGAACTTGTGCACGGGCAGTAGTAGCGTCCCGCGGCAAGGCTTGCCAGGAGAGCGACAAGAGTCTCCACGGCCCTTTCTGGGCCGGACGAAGGCCAAGTGATCGAGCCTAGAAGACCAGGCCCCGGCAAGAGGAGCTTGCCGGGCCAAGGAGGCGAGGTCCGGCAAGAGGAGCTTGCCGGGCCAAGGCGACAAGGCCCCGGCAAGAGGAGCTTGCCGGGACAACTAAGCCGAAGCACCAAGGCCCCGGCGGGAGGAGCTCGCCGGGACGGCCAAGCCAAGGCACCCCAAGAAAAGCCCGCCGCGCCGCGCCGCGCGCCCCGGCAAGGCCTGACGAGCGGCAAGCTTTCAGGTGCGGCAAGACAACCACCGCGGCAAGCCACTTGCCGCGGCAAACCACCACCTCAGGCCTGCGCTCCAGCTCACCTGACCACGCGTCACTCTGGAGCTTCCCCAGAGGCACGTGGCGGGGCGCCGCGCAACCTGAGGCGCGCGGTGGCATGCGACGTTGGCAGAGTCGCCCCCGTGGCAAGCGGAGGCGCCCCCAACGGTCCGCCTCGGTACTGTTCGGGCGATCCAGACGGGCATTTAATGCCTTTGTCCCCCGCCGTCAGAGTTAGGTGCGATAGCACTGTGCGGCCACTGTTCGCACAGTTCCTTGCCATTTTTACCCTCACCTGCGTCGCTACCTGTGGGAAACCCCTTAGCATATAAAAGGAGGTCCATGCGCACGTAGGGGGGGGGACCCCGGAAGGAAAAACCCGGTAGACCCTCGTCTACGTCCAGCTCCGACTTACTGTAGCTTCTTGCGCTCCAGAGCAAGAACTCGAATCAACCAGACAAGCAGCAGTAGGGTTTTACGCATCCGTGCGGCCCGAAGCTGGGTAAAATCGTTGTGTGTGTGTCGCCTCGATCTGCTCTTTGTGCAACCTCCGCCCCCTGCCGAACCGAAAAGGGGCTCCGTCCCCATAGGTGCTCGTGGAGGCCGATTTCCCCCGACAATTTTTGAACTAAGATTCAGTAGTTAATTAATTCTGAGAGTGGCATTGCTTAATTTTACAAGCGGCATTAGATTAACGAAAAGCATAAGCAGTTGTAGGGTAGAGTGGGCGCAACAACAGTATGTGCTTCCATCTACTTATAAAGGGGGTGATGCAGAGTTTGTTGTAACAAAGCAACAAGCATCATGTCTGGGTTGGTTCCATTTTTGTTCACTACTTAATGCGAAAAGACAACAATACAATAGCTTCAATTCAACATTTATTTAAAATAGTACCAATACAAGTATCACAACATCTTGAAGCACACTGCACGATCATGTGGATGAAGGCAAGTACCAACCTGTCATGATGCACACAAGATAAAATACGAATCCGCCAACACGAATAGGAAATCCAATCTCGTTTTGTGCAGTTGCACTGAAATCAAGCAAAGTGTTTCGCGTAGCGAAGCAAAATGTCGCAATAGCAATAAGTTGAATAGATATCCCTGTATAAACAAAGGCAAAAAAGGAATCAATTACTGGCTAATAAAGGAGGATGAAACATGCGGCCACAAAATGGTAATCCCGCCAATCCCTAACAAGTGTTGCGGTTTTGAAATAAGATTCAGTAGTTAATTCTGAGAGTGGCATCAATTACTGGCTTATAAAGGGGGTGATGCTGAATTTGTTGTAACAAAGCAAAAAGCATCATGTCTGGGTTGGTCCCATTTGTGTTCACTACTTAATGGGAAAATACAGCAATACAATAGCTTCAATTCATCATTTATTTAAAACAGTACCAATACAAGTAGCACAACATCTCAAAACACACTGCACGATCATGTGGATGAAGGCAAGTACCAACCTGTCATGACGCACACAAGATAAAATACGAATCTGCCAACACAAATAGGAAATACAATCTCGTTTTGTGCAGTTGCACTGAAATCAAGCAAAGTGTTTCGCGTAGCGAAGCAAAATTTCACAATAGCAACAAGTTGAATAGATATCCCTGTATAAACAGAGGCAAAGAAGGAATCAATTACTGGTTAATAAAGGAGGATGAAACATGCGGCCACAAAAATGGCAATCCCGCCAATCCCTAACAAGTGTTGCAGTTTTGAAATAAGATTCAGTAGTTAATTCTGAGAGTGGCATCAATTACTGGCTTATAAAGGGGGTGATGCTGAATTTGTTGTAACAAAGCAACAAGCATCGTGTCTGGGTTGGTCCCATTTTTGTTCACTACTTAATGGGAAAAGACGGCAATACAATAGCTTCAATTCATCATTTATTTAAAACAGTACCAATACAAGTAGCACAACATCTCGAAGCACACTGCACAATCATGTGGATGAAGGCCTGTACTGGCATTTCATGAGACGACCAACATAAAATACGAATCTACCAACACGAATAGGAAATCCAATCAAGTTTTGTGTAGTTGCACTGAAATCAAGCAAAGTTACCGGTGTGACATTTAAGTTTTCCATAGCAACAAGTTGAATAGATATCCCTGTTTTAAGAGGCAAAAAAGAAAACAATTACTGGCCAATAAAGGAGGATGAAACATGCGGCCACAAAAAAAAGCATCTACCTTATCTTGATGGAAAACAAAGTATAGGACAGTAGCATTTCTAAAACGGTTGCATTGATTCATATTAACAGAGAAATTCTTTTAAAACAGATCAGTAGTTAATTCTGAGATTAACAACAGCAAAATAGCTGCATGGGACATGCCAGCACCATGTGTGTCCACACGTATAAATGGGTGATGCAGAGTATGTAGCCAAGCAGCATATATGCACTGGCCCCATATTTTTTCTCTTTGAACCTTCTTCCTATGTGAGGGCAGCAAATCTAGTCGTGCACAAACTACCTGACCCCCAGTTTCTTTCCCTTTTCAACAAACAGATCGGTTCCTTACAGATGTGTGTACTGGGTTACCCCCTTTTTCCCTTTTCGACCTACAAAGCGGTTGGATAGCCAGTCTATACTACTTTCTGCCCCTCCTTTCCTCATTGAACCACGTCCTAGATTCTTGCTCCAGCCCACTGCACCCTTCTTTCCTCTTTGAACCAAGACATAGATTCGACTACAGATCGAAAAAGATCCATATGCAGCTAGAGCAACGACGGTTTCAAAGAAACTTATACCTTAGGGTCGTCGGGATGTGGCAAGGCGTGCGGTGGGAGGCCGGATCTGCCCACACTACGTACGGCAGCGAGGAGAAGGGGTCGGTGGCCCTCCCGCACAGGCGCTGGGTGAAAGAGAACAGCACAGCCGGCAGTGGATTGCCTCCCTCGCTGAAGGAGATAGAGTGAACGCTGCACCTCCTCCCCTTCCCGGTGCGACGGGATACGGGCGCCTCCTTCACCAGCTGTGAGGGAGGAGAGAGAGAGAGACAAGAGGCCAACACAGTCTTGTTTAGATCTGGTGAAGAGAGGGTGAGAGACTATGAATATAGCAAACCCTAGCAAATGAACGCTGAGGCTCCAGCGTGTAACATATATGTAGTGCGGCGAGCGTGTGGAGAGTGCAAACCCTAGCGAACAAGCGCTGAAGCTCCCACTTATATATATACTACTGTAGTACGGACTAAGCTCCGGTGCCTTCACTGCACCTGCTTTTGGCTGTATGACAGGTGAGCCAGCCACATTTTGGGCCCACCCGTCGTAAATCCAAAGGCAGGTGCACTAAGTCAATGATGTTGCGTCCATATACTACTCTCGTGTATATGACTAAAATATAGTGGAGTGGTTTTCTTATTCTCTCCATAACAATCGTTTTAAATTGTGTAAGTACGAAACAAAACTCTTTATTTAATGTACAGTGAAGAAAACTAGTACTACTTTCGATGAACTAACGATCCACGCCCACGCGTCCTGGTCGCACTTCCTGTCCTTCACGTGTGGTACACTACCATCCCTTAAGTGAACAACCACACATGCGCCAAATTATCGGAAACGTGTGAGAGTGTGTACAAATAAAGAAATTTAATTTCAATTATCGGAAAGGTTTGAGAGTATTACAAAGTTTGATTTTAGTCAAATCGAATATGCAGAGTAAATAAAAATGGAGGGCTACTACGTCCATCCGGGTTTTTAGTCCACACCATTTTTTAAATCAAAGTTAATAGCTGGACAAATAAAATTACAGGGGAGCTGGAGACAAAGTTTTGAGAAGGCTTAGAAATCAATACAAAACTTATGCTCTTAGTACCAACATCGATCCTTCTTCGAGGAAACATTTGGTTCATAGCCGATTGTGTGATAAAATTGCACCAACGTGAAAGACGACTGCGTCTCCAACGCAACCAAGGTGAACTGACGAAGGATATCATCTTTGTGCGTAACAAGCAAAGAGCACTGATGGAAGATAGCTTGTTTTTCATCAAAATCGATCAGCTTCACCAGCCGACGCAACCATGAGGCGCAAACATGAGCATCGATAGGTCATTGTGGTGATGCATCATCCATTTGGCATCAAGTTTGGGTGAGGCACCTAAGAAGTTCGACAAATCCTCACTGCGGTCTGTTTCTTCTCAGTAATCAAGCTCGAGGAAGGAAGAACCACGTGGCAGAGGACAGTGAGGCGGAACAACAATGGCCATCCAATTTTGTGCAGTTCCACTAAAATTGAGGAAGACATACCCGGGTATGGAGACACGCATCGCTGTTTCCAAAAATATAAAAAAGGGTTAACAACGACATCTCAATTGTCAATAAGAATTAATGAAAAGTACACCAACAAACAGAAGCATCATAATTATCTTGATGAGAACTAAACCAGGATACCCGAGAAAAAAGCATTTCTTCATTTAACCAGTGATAGTACTACCACCTTATGGACAATGACCGCACAACCACCATGTACTTTTTGTCGAAACAACATGTATACCTCCATCGAGGCATAAATCAGGACAACTTTTTGAGTGGCATTTCCTCTATAATAGTAGTACTAGTAGGTGATGTTGGACCAGCTGACGAACCCTAGATACTATGCATGGGTAGCTGGGGAGTAGTCGCGTAGAATAAAACCCGCACGCAGTGACCTGGGGAGCTGGACCAGTACAAGAAGTTATACCTTAGGTAGGCAAGATGTCGTTTAGGCGGGCGGGCGGGATCTGCCCACACGACTGCAGCGAACAAGGGCGCGGAGGATCTTTGTCCGCGCCAGCGCCGGCTCCGAGAGGACGGTGCGCATCGGCTTCCTCCATCGCCGACGGCGACAACGTCAACGCTGCACCTCCTCACCTCCCGCAGCGGACGGGATTCAGCCGGATCTGTGACCACCGGTGAGGAGAGAGATAGAGTGGACATTGTCATCTTGTTTTGATATGGAGAGGGTGAGCGAGCGAGACGTGAGAAACTCTACCAAACAAGAGGCTATAATGGAGTAAAAAAATCTCTCCATAGTAGTGGTTTTAAATAGAATACACGCGTTCCCGGAAAAAAAGAAACAAAACTGGCGGCAATTTTTTAAGGGTCTGTCTAGGACACATGTAGATGTGACATAGTTATGTCACATATAAGTTGATGTCCACTCTGTTTGTGATCTTTTCCTAGTTTTTTTTGTTTCTTGTTGCTACATTATATACTTGTGGGAGCTTAGATGTGATATCCTTAAATAACATCTAGATGTGAATTAGACAAACTGATTTTCTAACGTAACAAGAAAGGAAACTCGATCAAAAACAGGCCCCCGCTTCCAGGTCGCGAGAGTCGCCGCGCACACACACATAGACATAGACATGCATATCCGTGTTTACGTAAAATTCCATTTCCATCTCCATCTCCAATCATATTTGTCCAACTGGCACATTATTTATGTTGTTAATTATGTACGCAGCAATATTAACGTACAACATCTCTTGTTTGCGCATGTCCGGACCACTGCCACGGCCGGTCCTGACAAATCCGAACCCTCTTCATCACCCGCGCGTGCTTCCCGCCCGAAATGGTCAATGCCGCATTCATGCCCGTCTAGAGCGGACGCGACCTCTCACTGGCGTCGGCATTGAAGCGGCGCGCCGGCCGAGAGAGCGTCGCCCGCGCCGCTTCCGGGTGCACGCGGCTGCTCCGCGTTCAAAGGTCGCAATAGCCGGCTACAACATGCATGTAAAAAGTTCTTGGGAGTCTGTGCTACAGCTAGCTGTCCTCCCCCAACTCGTCAATCTCTTCAAGTAGTGCTAGTACTCCATGGCGCGATCCATCGACAAGCAGGCGGGAAAGTTATGGTATACTACTCGGTTTGCGGTGAGTGGCATGCCGAGCGACCGTGTGGGGTCGAGCCATGGAGGAGGAAGAGACACGAACACGACAGACGTGATTTAAATGTTGGTTTTGCTCGATGGCGCGATCCAACGAAACGAAACGTTGGTTTCTCTCCGTTTCCATTTTTTCTCCGGAAAAATGAAAACTTTTCCACTCCATTTTCATTCCTATTCCAAGGTTGCCCCGTTACAACATTCCATCAAATACAAAGGAAAACTAACACGCATGCTGATGCATCTCAATGATTCAAAGATCATAGCCAATATTTACTTCACAACTAAAGAAAAAAGTTGTGAGAGCATGTATGATAGAAAAACTACTGATGGGGTCACTACGACTTAAACCCTAAACCCTAAAAATGATTTAATTTCCTGGCCTGGTAGAACCTATCGAAGGAAAGACGGCTGGCACCCTCGGATCATACGATGCTTTTGTGCAGTTCCACTAAAATTGACCTGAGCATCCCTGATGGCAAAGATATTGAAGAAGTGTGATTAGAACAATAGTACTGGCACTAGTTCATGAGACATAAACTCATCACAAGTAGAAGCCGGTAGAAGTAGAGAAAGATCGACATGGAGATGGCCTACGGCAGTGGAGCAAGCCGGCTCCAAAAGGAGATGGACTACCTGGGACGTCGGGCTATAGCTAGAAGGGCGGTTGGGACGCGGCATCGGCCCATACTGCAGTGACCCCCGATTGGGACGCACCGACTGTGGGTTTTCTCCCTCCCCGATGTTGACCGCGCCTACGCAGAACATTGTTCCCTTCCCCCAGCTGCGGGATCAGGCCGGTCGTTCTATGTTTGTGAAGAGAGCAAATTTCGACCGTGGACGGTCGAACACAAGGCCGTTTCCTCCATTCTGCGGTACACCAGGCCTCGTTTCCATCGGTTGTTCCATCCAAGACGGTTGGCTCCCGATGAACACGATGACACATTCTGTTCCGACCCAGCCAGTTGGCTCCCCATGAACATGACGATGATGCAGTTTCTTCGTTACGACCAAGCCATGTACACGAGCCCTGGGCATACGTATGCGTGAGTAGGCGTTCAAGACCCCGCCCGTATGTATGTATGTGGCCGTATTTACTTTCTAGCACCCTGGCTGCTGTACGTATGTGTACATGCTACGTGCGCGCCTCTACTATGACACGTGAGCGCCTCTACTATGACACATGCACGCCTCTACATCGACCAGTATGTACATACTTATTCGCGACCAGAATGACAACGCTACGTACGCTTCGACCAGGTGGGTCCCAACTGTCAAGCACTTCCTTGCGTGCGAAGATGTAGCTGGTGGGTCCTAGCAGTCAGGGGGCGAATCGGTTTTTTGCCCGTAATATGGACGCACTTCCTTGCATGCGAAGACGTAGCTGGTGGGTCCCAGCAGTCACGGGGGAAACATTTTTTTCGCAAAGTATGGTGGCCTGTCCGGTGGTTCCCTAATGTCAGGTGGAGGAATCATTATTTTGCGCATAATAAGGAGGCACTTCCTTGCTGCTGCCGTGGACCCAACTGTCAGCCTCTCCACATACAGTACTCTTCCGATGGAAGTCGTTCCTTGACCATGTTGACCACACTGCGCCGAGAGCACCAGGGTGGTGGACGACGACCAGGCCTAAGAAGGGGACGACGCGGAGCCGGGGAAGACGCGGCAGTGGAAGCCCATGTGGAGAGGAGTACGAGGGTTTACTAGTTCGGCTGCGGTGTGAGGCTGCTATCGGCGCAGAATAACATGGGGTGTGGGTGAGTGGATGGCCTGGCCAGTGGTGGGAGTAGTAGGGGGCGGTGAGGCCTCCACGGCACCACAACCGGCCACAGGAGGGAGGAGCACGCAGCACGACCGGCACTAGTTTGGGCGGCTGAAGCAAGGAGACCAGAGGTTGAAGAAGCACTACAGTCGTTGGATGGACATCGTACGGTCACTGGAGCTAGAATCGTTCATATTGACTAAGTTGACAAAGCCCTCCATCCCCATCAACTTAGTAGGCCCACAAGTTAGGCTCCCACTAGGGTGGGTCCCAGCTAGCAGGGGGTATTCATTTTTTGTGCGTAATAAGGAGGCACTTCCTTGCGTGCGAAGATATAGCTGGTGGGTCCGACCTGTCAGCGGGGGGGGGGGGGCGTTTTTTTCGTGAAATACAGACCCTTCCGGTGGGTCCTAGCTGTCAGGTCGAGGAATCATTATTTTGCGCGTAATAAGGAGGCATTTCCTTGCGTGCAGCTGTGGACCCAGCTGTCAGCCTCTATATGTAGAGCCCACTTTCGATGGATGTCATTCGTTGACCACGTTCACCACGCCGCGCTGAGAGCACCAGAGCGGTGGACGACGGCGAGGCCTAGGAAGGAACGACACGGAGCCAGGGAAGAATCGACAGTTGTTTCCCACGCGGAGGGGAGTACGAGGGTTTACTGGTTCGTCTGCCGTCGCCGGAGAATAACAACAGGTGTGGGTGAGTAGAGGGATGGCTAGGCCAGCGATGGGAGTACGATGGGGTGGTGAGACCTGCGTGGCAGCATAGCCGGCCACGGGAGGAGGGAGCAGGTAGTCCCGCCGGCGCTTGTTTGAGCCGCTGGAGTAGGAAGAGTAGAGATTGAAGAAGCACGACGGTCGTTGGATGGACATCCAACAGTCACTGCTCTTGTGTGTTGACTAAGTTGACACGGCGTTGCGTGTGCGTCAACCTTTTTTAGGAAAGCATGCACGTCAACCTGTAGTAGGCGCACAAGTTAGCCTCAAATCTATGGAAAACAACATACAACCCATTTGCCATTATTTCTAATAATTTACAACCCATTTGCTAATTCTTAAGAATTTTTTTGGAGCCCATCTTCTTTTTGTTAGCATTACACACCATATTGTGGCCACGGTTAAAAATTATATGAAATTTTGCATATTTCAGTGCGGCCAACTATTTTTAATCCCGAAATATCGAGTCACATTCAAACTATTTTGAAAAAATAATTTATATAAATATAAAATCCAAATAATTGTCCACGCATAAAAATCAATGAAATTTAAATTCTTGTAATGAAAAAATATTGAAACTAACTCCCGGTTTGATGTGTTTTAAAAATGTACAACCCATTTCTGGGGAAACCGAATGGAACTCTCCTCGTCTTGGAAGATTTGCAGCCCAGCAAGGCTGATAAAGCAAGTAGGCCTCATTTGGGTATTTCTTAAAAAAAATAGAACTAGGCTAACCATTTTCAGCAAGAAAAAAACACAATTGGGCTCATGATGTGGTAAACATAAATAAAACCCTGGCTAGACGGGCCACATCCCCCGCACAGCCCCTAGTTATCCTGATCCGTCGCTAAAACTAGTATAAATAACAACTGCTTGTTCCTAAAAAAACAACTACGCGACCTGCTGGGTCCCTGGTGTCAGCCACTCATAGTGTAATTCTCTCTTTTATTGACTACGTTGACAATGGCGTGAGCCCTAGATGTCCAACCATTAGGAGGAACCATTTTTTGGGCTTGTAATAATGAGGCACTTGCTTGCGTACTGCCATGACGCTGGTGGGTCCCTACTATCATCCTCTCCACGTACAGCCATCTCCTTGTTCCTCTCGGTTGTTGACAATGTTGACAATGCAAGAGGGCGGTGCACCGCGCACGGCGAGCGAACTAAGGCGGAGGACGACGGCGAGGCCTCGGACAGAAGGAATAGGAGTCGTGGAAGATGCGCCGGTCCATTCGCAGGCAGAGGGGAGTACGATGGTTGACTGGTTCTGGTGCGGGTGCGTGTTGGGGCTGACGTCGCCGGAGAATAACAGGACGTGTGGGGGAATAGAGGGAGGGACTGGCCAACATTGGAGGGTATGGTAGGGCAGCGGAGGCACAGCCAGCCATGGGAGGCAGGAGCAGGCGGAGCCGACGGGGTGGTTTGGTTTGGGCGGCTGGAGGAAGAAGACAAGAGATAGAAGATACACGACAGATGTTGGATGTCAATCCAACGGCTGGTAGGCAGAATTGTTTGTTGACTGGCTAGTAGGTCGACACCACCTTGGATAGGCTATTTCCTCATGGGTCCCAAATGTCAGAATCCAAATCTATCAAGGTCATGCAGCCTTTCCTATGAAAATTTACAACCCATTTGATGTGCTAGTTCGAAATAAGTTTGTGGGTGCTGGTGGGGGCTAATCACTTGCCTTCTGTAATGCACAGTGAGCTCAAGTAGCCGGCGAGAGTGATGTTATTTCCCTTGTTTGGGATTTGTTACAATATTTCACTCTAAATTAAACGAATGGCAAGCCATTTGCCTTGTTTCAAAGAAAATATGACAGTCACAGCCGAGTTGAAAAGGGCAAGAACATCTAACTCCAGCTTACAAACTGTACAAAAGCATGAGGGATAATTGTTCATCAGGTTTAGACAAAACCCAGCTTGAAAAGGGCAACAACATCTAACTCCAGCACTATTTTTGGCAGTCACAGTCAAATGGATCGGTCAGGTCCATAGAATGAACATCCTGGGTCGTAAAATTTACTAGATTATGACCACAATATGTTGTAAACTGAAGCCCGACACGTTCAGAAGCTCTTTTTGCCCACCTGAAACTCCTTTTTTTGATCTTCGACATACCCATCTGTCAAAACCATGCTGCTGATAAACTTAAGCGTGATGGACAATATAACTCGCATTCTGTAGGAAGAATGTGACAAATTTAGTGTTTGCATGGTTGGCTACTTATCGTTCTAGCGTTATTGTCTGCAATCGAATGTCATGAGAAGTGAGAAAATCCCGGTGCTTACGAATCCACTGATTGGTTATAACTTTCTTACCCCGTCATGTTTCCTAAATAAACATGAAGATTGAAAATAGTTAAGGTCTAAAAAAAGAGTGTCGAAATAGCAACAGCTGAACGGTTAATTCTAGTACACTACATGCAGGCTTCCAATGTGCGTGAAATTATCACCTTTATATAAAACTTCTCCAGACATGGAAAGCATTGCAGCGAGCCAATACTCTTGTTCAGATCAAAACTATTCATTTGGATATATAAGATCTTGAGAGAATCCAGCACCATTGATAGGCCATCCATGGAGAAACTCTTCATTGAGCATAGAACATAATATTATTACAAAATATGTACTCCAAGATGATATATAACTTATACGCAGAAATTTAAAATGCAACTTATGGTTACAAGTGTAGATGATAATATAAAGTACCTGAAGAACTATGGAGCCAAACACCATATTGAAATGAGCACAGAGATTATGTATTACACCCAAGGTCTCTAGTTTAGGCGTAGAGAGGACAGTTATTTGCGACGGTGAATAACTAGAATCAAGGATCAACCTTTGAAGTGAAGGGGCATCTTGGATGATGAGCTGCCTTCCGTCAAAAGAAATTCCAATTCTTACAAGGTTAGGCGACTTTATTTGGAGACAGCCGATTCTAACTATGAAAACAAGCACCAAGCACTCCAAGGCAGGGCAACTGGAGTGGATGATGCTGTGCAATGAGGCCTTCGATATACGAACCCGCACAAGTGAAAGTTTCTTGCGAAATGGGAGTCGAAGGTTTAGTACCAAATTGTCTGGTAGGTAGCACAACACAAAGGTGGCGGTGTGGAGAGAGGAGGAAAACTGTGAGATGGACATCGGTGCTGAGGGAACATGTACATGGCGTTCGGTATCTGGTAGGTGATTTCTGGGGGAATAGTAGAACTCAAGAAGATGTAGTTCTGTGAATTTAGGGGACTTCAGCCAGGCGTCCACCATGCAGGGCATGGTATGCTTGCTCAGGTAGCATGACGGGATGCAGAGGCTTTGAACGGAGCCCTGGTGGGAGGAGATGATGGCTCTGGGGATTTCAAAATCATTGAAGAGAGGTAGCTGAAGACAGTCGAGATTAAGGGGCACGTTGCGCCATAGAGGGCGCCACCAAATTGAGAGGACTTGGGTGCGACAGCAATCCTTGGTGGGGAGAAGCGAGATGATCTCCCCAAGGACGGCGTCTAGGAGATCGTTGATGCGGTCCACCCGAGATTCTACGGGTTCCTGGGATCCAGTG
Source organism: Aegilops umbellulata (assembly GCA_032464435.1). NCBI lineage: Eukaryota > Viridiplantae > Streptophyta > Magnoliopsida > Poales > Poaceae > Aegilops > Aegilops umbellulata. Next base: position 324,334,877 of record CP136056.1, on the reverse strand, counting down.
GGGGCAGGGTTGCCGCTTCTCCCCGTGGTGCCGGGTGAGGGATCTACAATAGGCATCGCCGCTGGCGGGAGCCTCATCTTCTTAGTGCTGGGGTCAGCCGACTCCATTTTCCTCGAGGGCGTCGCATCGCGCTCACGGATTTGAGTAGAGTAACGAATGACGAGCCTAGTTGTAGTGGAGTGAAGAAGAAGGGGAGCTGGGGGTTTTCTGTAGTAGTGAGGAAGAAGGGGAGCTGGGGTTTTCTGTAGGAGTGAGGTGAGGAATTTGGGTGTACGAGTGGAGCGAGCTGACGTGAGGTGGGTGGGAGTGAGGAGGAAGAAGAGCACCCAAGTTTTTTAGGGGGGCGGTGTGCTGGTGATACGTCTCCAATGTATCTATAATTTTTTATTGTTCCATGATACGTCCATTTTGCATCATGCTTTTATATCGATATTTATTGCATTATGGGCTGTTATTACATGTTATGTCACAATACTTATGCCTATTCTCTCTTATTTTACAAGGTTTACATAAGGAGGGAGAATGTCGGCAGCTAGAATTCTGGGCTGCAAAAGGAGCAAATATTAGAGACCTATTCTGCACAACTCCAAAAGTCCTGAAACTCCATGAAAGTTATTTTTGGACATAATAAAAAAATACTGAGCGGAAGAAGCACGTCAGAGGGGGACCCACCTGGCCACGAGGGTGGGGGGCGCGCCCTACCCCCCAGGGCACGCCCCCTGCCTCATGGGCCCCCTGTTGGCTTTCCGGTGACCATCTTCTGCTATATGAAGTCTTTCGTCGAGGAAAAAATCATAAGCAACCTTTTAGGACGAGACTCCGCCGCCACGAGGCAGAACCTTGGCAGAACAAATCTAGGGTTCCGGCAGTGCTGTTCTGCCGGGGACACTTCCCTCTGGGATGGGGAAATCATCGCCATCGTCATCACCAACACTCCTCTCATCGGGAGAGGGCAATCTCCATCAACATCTTCACCAGCACCATCTCCTCTCAAAACCCTAGTTCATCTCTTGTATCCAGTTCTTGTCTCCAAGTCTGGGATTGGTACTAGTAGGTTGCTAGTAGTGTTGATTACTCCTTGTAGTTGATGCTAGTTGGTTTATTTGGTGGAAGATCATATGTTCAAATCCTATATGCATATTAATACCCCTCTGATTATGAACATGAATATGCTTTGTGAGTAGTTACGTTTGTTCCTGAGGACATGGGAGAAGTCTTCCTATTAGTAGTCATGTGAATTTGGTATTCGTTCGATATTTTGATGAGATGTATGTTGTCTAGCCTCTAGTGGTGTTATGTGAACGTCGACTACATAACACTTCACCATTATTTGGGCCTAGAGGAAGGCATTGGGAAGTAATAAGTAGACGATGGGTTGCTAGAGTGACAGAAGCTTAAACCCTAGTTTATGCGTTGCTTCGTAAGGGGCTGATTTGGATCCATATGTTTCATGCTATGGTTAGGTTTACCTTAATACTTCTGTTGTAGTTGCGGATGCTTGCAATAGAGGTTAATCATAAGTGGGATGCTTGTTCAAGTAAGAACAGAACCCTAGCACCGGTCCACCCACATATCAAATTATCAAAGTACCGAACGCGAATCATATGAACGTGATGAAAACTAGCTTGACGATATCCCCATGTGTCCTCGGGAGCGCTTTTCTCTATATAAGAGTTTTTCCAGGCTTGACCTTTGCTACAAAAAGGATTGGGCCACCTTTCTGCACTTTATTTACTTTTGTTACTTGTTGCTCGTTACAAATTATCCTATCACAAAACTATCTGTTACCACTTATTTTAGTACTTGCAGAGAATACCTTGCTGAAAACCGCTTATCATTTCCTTCTGCTCCTCATTGGGTTCGACACTCTTACTTATCGAAAGGACTACGATAGATCCCCTATACTTGTGGGTCATAAAGACTCTTTTCTGGCGCCGTTTCCGGGGAGTGAAGCGCCTTTGGTAGGTAGAATTTGTTAAGGAAAAATTTATATAGTGTGCTGAAATTTACTGTCACTTGTTACTATGGAAAGTAATCCCCTGAGGGGCTTGTTCGGGGTATCTTCACCCCGACCAGTAGAGCAAAGAATTGCTCCTCAACCTACTTAACCTACTGAAAATGAAAATGTTCCCTTTGAAGTTCCTTCGGGTATGTTAGAAAAACTGCTAGATAATCCTTTTGCAGGAGATGGAACAAATTATGCTGATGAGCACCTAATATATGTGGATGAAGTTTGTGGATTATTTAAGCTTGCCGGTATACCCGATGATGTTGTTAAGAAGAAGGTCTTCCCTTTATCTTTGAAGGGAGATGCATCGACATGGTATAGGCTATGTGATGATACGGGATCATGGAACTATAAACGATTGAAATTGGAATTTCATCAGAAGTTTTATCCTATGCATCTTGTTCATCGTGATCGCAATTACATATATATTTTTTGGCCTCGCGAAGGATAAAGCATCGCTCAAGCTTGGGGGAGGCATAAATCAATGTTATATGCATGCCCCTATCATGAGCTCTCAAAAGAAATAATTCTTCAAAGTTTTTATGCTCGGCTTTCTGAAAACAATCACAGCATGCTCGATACTTCTTGTGTTGGCTCTTTTATGATGAAGACTATTGAATTCAAATGGAGTTTATTGGATAGAATTAAACGCAAATATGAAGATTGGGATCTCGACGAAGGTAAGGAGTCAGGTATGACACCTAAGTTTGATTGTGTTAAATCTTTTATGGATACCGATGTTTTTCGTAAGTTTAGCACTAAATATGGACTTGACTCTAAGATAGTAGCCTCTTTCTGTGAATCTTTTGCTACTTATGTTGATCTCCCCAAGGACAAGTTGTTTAAATATCATCCTCCCATAGAAGTAAAAGTAGCTGAACCTACTAAAGTTGAAGAAAAGACTGTCACTTATAATGATCCTATTGTTGCTACTTCTTATGTTGAGAAACCACCTTTCCCTGTTAGGATAAAGGATCATGCTAAAGCTACAACTGTGGTTTGTAAAAGCAATATTAGAACTTATACACCTACTGAGTAAGTTAAAGTAGAACCTAATATTGCTATTGTTAAAGATCTCTTGGCTGATAATATTGATGGGCATGTTATTTATTTTTGCGGTGAAACTGCTAGAATTGCCAAACCCTGTGCTAAAGATAAACAAAGAACTGTGGTAGGCGTGCCTGTTATTTCTATTAAAATAGGAAATCATTGTTATCATGGCTTATGTGATATGGGTGCTAGCGTTAGTGCAATACCTATTACCTTATACAATGAAACTAAGCACGATATTGCACCTACTGAGTTAGAAGATATTAATGTCACAATTAAGCTTGCCAATAGAGATACTATATCACCAATGGGAATTGTTAGAGATGTTGAAGTCTTGTGTGGGAAAACTAAATATCCTGCTGATTTTCTTGTTCTTAGCTCCCCACAAGATAGCTTTTGTCCCATAATTTTTGGTAGACCCTTCTTGAACACAGTCAATGCTAGGATAGACTGCGAAAAGAATGTTGTTACTATTGGTTTGGGTGATATGTCTCATGAGTTTAATTTCTCTAAATTTAGTAGACAACACCGTGAAGAAGAATTGCCTAGTAAGGATGAAATTATTGGTCTTGCTTCTGTTGCCGTAGCTCCTAGTAATCCTTTAGAACAATATTTGCTAGACCATGAAAATGATATGTTTATGAATGAAAGAAGGGAAATAGATGTGGTATTCTTTAAACAGGGACCTATTCTGAAACACAATTTGCCTGTTCAAATCCTAGGGGATCCTCCTCCACCCAAGGGTGATCCCGTGTTTGAGCTTAAACCGTTGCCTGATACTCTTAAATATGCTTATCTTGATGAAAAGAAGATATATCATGTTATTATCAGTGCTAACCTTTCAGAGCATGAAGAAAATAGATTATTGAAAACTCTGAAGAAGCACCATGCTGCTATTGGATATACTCTTGATGATCTTAAGGGCATTAGTCCCACACTATGTCAACATAAAATAAATTTGGAAGAAGATGCCAAACCAGTTCGTGATCATCAATGACGTTTGAATCCTAAAATGAAAGAAGTGGTAAGAAAGGAAATACTAAAGCTCCTTGAGGCAGGTATAATTTATCCCGTCGCTGATAGTCAGTGGGTCAGTCCTGTCCATTGTGTCCCCAAGAAGGGAGGCATTACTGTCGTTCCTAATGATAAAGATGAATTGATTCCGCAAAGGATTATTACAGGTTATAGGATGGTAATTGATTTCCACAAATTAAATAAAGCTACTAAAAAGGATGATTACCCCTTACCTTTTATTGATCAAATGCTAGAAAGATTGTGCAAACATACACACTATTGCTTTCTAGATGGTTATTCTAGTTTCTCTCAAATACCTATGTCAGCCAATGATCAATCAAAAACTACTTTTACATGCCCTTTTGGTACTTTTGCTTATAGACGTATGCCTTTTGGTTTATGTAATGTACCTGCTACCTTTCAAAGATGCATGATGGCTATATTCTCTGACTTTTGTGAAAAGATTTGTGAGGTCTTCATGGACGACTTTTCCATCTATGGATCCTCTTTTGATGATTGCTTGAGCAACCTTGATCGAGTTTTGCAGAGATGTGAAGAAACTAATATTGTCTTGAATTGGGAAAAGTGCCACTTTAAGGTTAATGAAGGTATTGTCTTGGGGCATAAAGTTTCTGAAAGAGGTATTGAAGTTGATAAAGCCAAGGTTGATGCTATTGAAAAGATGCCATGTCCCAAGGACATCAAAGGTATAAGAAGTTTCCTTGGTCATGCCGGTTTTATATAGGAGGTTCATTAAGGACTTCTCAAACATTTCTTGGCCTCTGACTAATTTATGACAAAAAGATATACCATTTGTCTTTGAAGATGATTGTGTAGAAGCATTTGAAATACTTAAGAAAGCATTGATCTCTGCACCCATTGTTCAGCCACCTGATTGGAATTTACCCTTTGAAATTATGCGTGATGCTAGTGATTATGTTGTAGGTCCTGTTCTAGGGCAAAGAGTTGATAAGAAATTAAATGTTATCCATTATGCTAATAAAACTCTAGACAATGCTCAAAGAAATTATGCTACTACTGAAAAAGAATTCTTAGCAGTTGTATTTGCTTGTGATAAGTTCAGACCTTATATTGTTGATTCTAAAGTAACTATTCACATGGATCATGCTGCTATTAAATATCTTATGGAAAAGAAAGATGCTAAACCTAGACTTATTAGATGGGTTCTCTTGCTACAAGAATTTGATTTGCATATTGTTGATAGAAAGGGAGTTGAGAACCCCGTTGCAGATAACTTGTCTAGGTTAGAAAATGTTCTTGATGACCCACTCCTTATTGATGATAGCTTTCCTGATGAGCAATTAAACGTTATAAGTACTTCTCATAGTACTCCATGGTATGCTGATTATGCTAATTATATTGTTGCTAAATTCATACCACCAAGTTTCACATACCAGCAAAAGAAAAAGTTTTTCTATGATTTGAGACATTACTTTTGGGATGACCCACATCTTTATAAAGAAGGAGTAGATGGTGTTATTAGACATTGTGTACCTAAGCATGAACAGGAACAGATCCTATGCAAGTATCACTCCGAAGCTTATGGAGGACACCACACTGGAGATAGAACTGCACATAAGGTATTGCAATCCGGTTTTTATTGGCCAACTCTCTTCAAGGATGCCCGTAAGTTTGTCTTATCTTGTAATGAATGTCAAGGAATTGGTAATATTAGTAGACATCAAGAAATGTCTATGAATTATTCACTCGTTATTGAACCATTTGATGTTTGGGGCTTTGATTATATGGGACTGTTTCCAGCCTCTAATGGATACACACATATTTTAGTTGCTGTTGATTACGTTACTAAGTGGGTAGAAGCTATTCCAACTAGTAGTGCTGATCATAACACCTCTATTAAGATGCTTAAAGAAGTTATTTTTCCGAGGTTTGGAGTCCCTAGATATTTAATGACTGATGGTGGTTCACACTTTATTCATGGTGCCTTTCGTAAAATGCTTGCTAAGTATAATGTTAATCATAGAATTGCATCTCCTTATCACCCGCGGTCTAGTGGTCAAGTAGAATATAGTAATAGAGAGCTCAGATTAATTTTGCAAAAGACTGTCAATAGGTCTAGAAAGAATTGGTCCAAGAAACTTGATGATGCATTTTGGGCCTATATAACTGCATATAAAAATCTTATGGGTATGTCTCCATATAAAATGGTTTATGGAAAAGCATGTCACTTACCTCTCGAACTAGAACATAAGGCTTATTGGGCAATTAAAGAGCTCAACTATGATTTCAAACTTGCCGGTGAGAAGAGGTTATTTGACATTAGCTCACTTGATGAATGGAGAACCCAAGCTTATGAAACTGCCAAGTTGTTTAAAGAAAAAGTTAAAAGATGGCATGACAAAAGGATACAAAAGCGTGAGTTTAATGTAGGTGACTATGTATTGCTATACAACTCTCGTTTAAGATTTTTTGCAGGAAAGGGGAGGCCCTTACGTTATCGAGGAGGTCTATCGTTCCGGTGTCATAAAAATCAACAACTTCGAAGGCACAAATCTGAAGGTGGTGAACGGTCAAAGAATCAAACATTATATCTCAGGTAATCCCATAAATGTTGAAACCAATGTTATTGAAACCGTAACCCCGGAGGAATACATAAGGGACACTTTCCAGAATGTTTTAGACTCCGAAAAGGACTAGGTATGTGGTACGGTAAGTAAACTGACTCCAAAGCAGTTTTTAAGGCAATATTTCTCCATTTTGGAATATTTAGAAAAATAGAAAAAATAAGTAGTAGTCCGGGAAGGACACGAGGGCCCCACGAGGGTGGAGGGCGAGCCCCCTACCTTGTGGGCACCTCGTGTGCCTTCCGGACTCCGTTTTCTTGCACGATACGTATTTTGGTCGGTAAAAATTCATTATATATTCTCCCGAAGGTTTTGACCCCTATATCATGCAATGATCCTCTGTTCTTGTTTCGAGCTGTTTTTCTGACAGATCTAGATTATCATGACATCTCCAAGTGCCCCCAAGGACAATTCTTCGAGAAGGTCATCAACCCATACCTCGCGGAGGTGCTGCGACACTCTCAAACCATTGAGATGCGTGATGGGTTGCTGCACATCCGCGATGTTGAGGGACCGAAGGGGACCGGAAGAGTGGAGACGAGGCTCGAAGCAATGGAGCAATGAAAGTGCGTTATATCGACTAGAGGGGGGTGAATAGGCGATTTTTATGAATTCTTCACTCAGGAATTTGCCAGTGAGGAAATTCCTTAGAGAAGAACTACTTGCAGCAGAATAATAACTCAGAAGTAAACATAACAGAACACAAGCATAGTCATCATGATGAAATGAAGAGAAGCACAGAGTACAGAAAGCGTAATCACAGGATAGCACAGGATGAGGACAAACAGACTGAAGAAATTGATAAAGTCTTTAGTCAAAGTCTTCAAACACAGATATTACAAGCACACAACACAATAATGAGGAAATGAAAGTGGTGAGGAATTAGAACCAGTTGGCTTGGTGAAGACAATGATTTGGTAGACCAGTTCCAACTGTTGTCTCAGTTGTACATCTAGTTGGAGCGGCTAGGTATTTAAACCTGAGGACACATAGTCCCGGACACACAGTCCTCACCGTATTCTCCTTGAACTAAGGTCACACATACCTCGTCCAATCACTCGTGGTAAGTCTTCAGGTGACTTCCGAACCTTCACAAACTCGGTCACTCGACGATCCACAATTCCTCTTGGATGCTCTAGACCATGACACCTAACCGTCTGGAAGAAGCACAGTCTTTAAAGGTAACAAGCGTCGGATCCACGCAGGATCGATCTCTTCAGTGATGCTCAATCACTTTGGGTTTTTAGGTGTTTGGGTTTGGGTTTTCCTCACTTGATGATTTTCGCTCGAAGTCCTTGGAGGATGGGATGCTCTCAGTTGACAAGTGTTAGTTTCTCTCAGAGCAGCCAACCAGCTAGTGATTGTAGGGGGCGGCTATTTATAGCCTAGGGAGCAGCCCGACATGATAAGACATAAATGCCCTTCAAGGATATGACCATTAGGTGGATAAGATATTTTGGGACAGCTGGCACGTAGCACAGCAACGGTCGGAAATTTGAGATTCAAAATCCTCAGGGCTATCATGTTCCTCACTGTGTAGGCAATCCACACTGGCGAATTCCTAACTCCTCAGTCAGAACAAATTCCTTAGAGAACAGAAGAACTTTGTCTCTATCACTGAAGAATATGACTGAACTGTATGATATTTCCAATGGCTTCACTCGAAGGGATTGGTAGGTGTAGGATTTTGAGTTGAGCATCACTTGGAAAATTTTCCTTAGTATTTCCTCGACCCCCTTTAACAGTACGGTGTTTCCTATGACTCAAGAAAGAGAAAATGAAACTACGAAAACAAAAGTCTTCATGCTTCATGTTCCTCAAATGAATAGCAAGTCTTCAAGGTCACACCAATTTCTTCACTTTCAAAGTCTTCAATAAGTCTTCAGAATACCAAAGTCTTCAGTCGAAGAACTTCATTTTTAGGGGTCGACTTTCTGAGTAAATATCAAACTCCTCATAGACTTATAGACCTGTGTACACTCATAAATGCATTAGTCCCTTAACCTATAAGTCTTCAATACACCAAAATCACTAAGGGGCACTACATGCACTTACAATCTCCCCCTTTTTGGTGATTGATGACAATATAGGTTAAGTTTTCAACGGGGATAAACATATGAAGTGTAAATACTGATATTGAGGTATTTGATTGCAAGATATAGAAGAACTCCCCCTGAAGATGTGCATAGTGAGGAATTTGCTTTTGAAGCAACGCACACTTGAAGAGTTGAATCATGGAGATCTCCCCCTATATCTTGTAATTCATACACGCATTTGACATACAATATGAAGAATTTGAAATGCATGATGAAATATGGTGACTGATGTAATTCAGCATGCATGCATAAACATTAATCAGGAATAAGCATGCAGAGAAACATATCAAAAGTATTAGAGCACCATCGGGTTTAAGTTTACAACTCGATCCAACAAAGTCATCAGAAGAACGAGAGTTGTAACTTAGAAAAAAACACCCATATAATAGAGACCCGCTTGAAGACTAACTCAAATTTCTCCCCCTTTGTCATCGAATGACCAAAAGGATCGAAAAATGAGGACTAACGCCCCTGAAGAATATCAAGTTGATGAAGGAGCGTCAGCGTTGTTGGGGTCGGTTGTTGAAGTTGGGCCTGCCGCAGTGTCGTCCAAATCTTCATGTTCATCCGTGTCGCGCGATGAAGAATAGGAGCTGGCCACCAAGGAAGGAACCTTGACCTTCTTGTATTTCTTCGATGGAGGTGCAGACCAGTCAAATTCTTCCTTGAGACCCATTTTCTTCAGATTGTCTTTGCTATAGACATGAGACAAAGCAGCCCAGGTACGGTTGAGGGTTTGATGGAGATAGTAGTGGTTTTTCTTCACTGCATTGTGAGTTGAGGTCATGTTGTGAAGAATTGAACCAAACTGTCTCTTGACCCATTTATGATTGCGATCAACTTTCTGATGAAGACTGAGGAGAAGCTCACGATCAGTCATCACCCTGGGTGCTGTGGCTTGAGGATTTTGCTTGGCAGTGTTGGTGGCAGAGTCATGTGTGGCAGATTCGTCATTGGTTAAGTAGGATGCAGCCTTGCGAAATTGACCATCTAATGGACGAATGCCTTCATCTATAACAGCAGTGGCCTTGCCTTTGTCATCAGCTGAGGAATATGTCTTTTTGAGGACTTCAATTGGAGGTAAGTAGCTGCAGTGGTTCAGTGTGTCAGCTTTGTAGTTGAGTGAAGACCTTGTCCTGATGAATCTCATAATCCAAGGTGCATAAGGCTTCAGCTCAAACGGTGACATAGCGATATTGGCTAGAGTCCTCATGAAGAAATCATGGAAGTTGACGGGAACGCCATGAATGATATTGAAAAGCAGATTCTTCATGATGCCAATGACTTCTTCTTCATTCGAGTCGTGGCCCTTGATTGGACTCAATGTCTTCGTCAGAATGCGATAGATAGTCCGAGGCACATACAACAATTCCTTCATGAGGAATTTGGTTCTGGGGCCTGTCCTGGCTTCAAAGGCTTCATCAGAACTTGCATGTAGTGATTTGTAAGCTCAGGTTCACTGTAGATGCAACGAGCAACTTTGAAGGGAGGACTGAGTGGTAAGGCACAAAGCAATTCAGTAGCTGGTGCCTTGTAGTGAGTATTTTCAGACATCCAGTCCAGCACCCATGAATTCACATCTTCAGAATCTCCTGTGATGTGGTGTGTCGCATAAAATTGAAGAATAAGTTCTTCATTCCAATCACAGATGTTAGTGCAGAAATTTAACAGTCCAGCGTCGTGAAGAACACTGAGGACTGGCTCGAAGCAATGGTAGAGACTCCATGTCCATGTGAGGAATGTGTGCATGATCAAATACTTTGTCTTTGTTGAACAGCACTGAGGAATAGAAATTAGCCTGACTGGCAGTCCAGAAACGCCTCTTCCTTATGCGAGCAGAGTCATACGAGTTGTAGTCAGTGAAAAAAGTCTTCAGCCTTGAATTTTTGCTTGCGTGAGAATGGATCCTTTGGCTTGGGCAGAGGAGTGTCAGTGAGTTGCATCACCACCTCAGGAATCGCAATGTCAGGTTCTTCAGGCTGAGGAATTTCCTGTTCCTCTTCAGTGCCAGTCTGCGTCTTCAGTTGATCAGCAGTAGCAGTTTCTTCAGCACTAGTGGCTGGAATTTTTCATGTACAGACGAAGTGGGGTGAGTTTCTTCAGAGCCCATTTGAATGGTTGGTGCAGGGGACTGAGGTATTTGTTGTGGCGGTGTGAAGAGTGGAGAATTGGGGTGCTGACTTTCCCAAAAGTCATCATTCATCACTGGCGTAGTACTCCCAATATCCACGTTTTCATCTTCCATTTCTTCAACGCCAGCCTCTTCAGCTGTGAACTGAGGCATAGGCAAGGAAACAATTGGTGTTGAAGGGATTTCATCCACTTCAATTTCTTCATCGATCTGCTCTGACGAAGTAGCAGAAGGATTTTCTTCATCAGATCCGCTGGGGATCACATATTCTTCATCGAAAGGGACGATTTCCTTTGATGGCATAGTTGAGATTGGAACAACATCAATGGGATTTTCAAATGAACTGGTCATAGGCTTCATTTTCTTCGAAGCTGAAAAATCTGAAGCAGCTGATGCTTTCCTTTTCTTCACAGCTGCACACTCTGCAGCCTTGGTCTTCTTCACATCTGATGCAGATGGAAGGATTGGAGTTGGTGTAGGCGCGGGAGGAGCAGATGAATCTGGTTGATTTTCTTCAGGCACAACTGATGCAGTTGCCCTGACCTCTTCATTTTCTTCAGGCGCACCACTAGTGGATGCCCTTGCGATTTCTTCAGCGCCTGGAATGGAGTCATCAGCCCTGGAACTCACATTTTCTTCAGCAGCCTGAAAGTCATCAGTGGTGCTGGCATGTTCTTCAGTTGGCTGAGCAGATGCTTCAGCCTGACGAATTTCCTGTTGCGTTGGAGCTGCAACATTGGAGGTGAACTTCTCAGTCAGTTTAACAAACCTGACTTTGGCTCCTTGCCAATCAGCATAGTAAGCCTTGAAGTCATCGCTGAGGGCTTAGATTTTAGACTGGATCTTTGTAAATTCATCAGTTGTCAAAGAGATAACGTTTTTCCTCAGGAATTTCTCTTTCCTGTACTGCGCCTTCTTAATCTGCCTGGCCTTGTCAAATTTCCATTTCTCTTCTTGGATGAAATGGGTCAGCATGTGATTTTGGCCAGGTGTCAACTTGGAATCAGGCATAGGAGTGTTTGGGTACTTGTGCCAGAGATCAATGTAGTCGAGGATCAACCTTGGATCCAAAAGCAGTGGCACATTTGTGCCTTTGGCTCTAGCGGCCCTGACTTGCCTATCTCTGATGATATCAGCAAGTTCTTCATCATTAGCTTCGGCTTCTTCAAACGACACTTGCAAGGCGACCTGCTTCTTCTGAGGACTAGGGTGATGTGACGCCCCCGATTCAATCGTACACTAATCATGCACGCAAATGTGTACGATCAAGATCAGGGACTCATGGGAAGATATCACAACACAACTCTACAAATAAAAAAAAGTCATACAAGCATCATAATACAAGCCAGGGGCCTCGAGGGCTCGAATACAAGTGCTCGATCATAGACGAGTCAGCGGAAGCAACAATATCTGAGTACAGACATAAGTTAAACAAGTTGCCATAAGATGGCTAGCACAAACTGGGATACAGATCAAACGAGGCGCAGGCCTCCTGCCTGGGATCCTCCTAACTACTCATGGTCGTCGTCAGCAGGCAGCACGTAGTAGTAGGCACCTCCAGTGTAGAAGGAGTCGTCGTCGACGGTGGCGTCTGGATCCTGGGCTCCATCGACTGGTTGCAGCAATCGAGTAGAGAAATGGGGGAAAAGGGGGAAAAAGGCAACCGTGAGTACTCATCCAAAGTACTCGCAAGCAAGGAGCTACACTACATATGCATGGATATATGTGTAAAGGGCTGTATCAGTGGACTGAACTGCAGAAAGCCAGAATAAGAGGGGGATAGCTAGTCTTATCGAAGACTACGCTTCTGGTCGCCTCTGTCTTGCAGCATATAGAAGAGAGTAGACTGAAGTCCTCCAAGTAGCATCGTATAGCATAATCCTACCCGGCGATCCCCTCCTCGTCGCCCTGTTAGAGAGCGACCACCGGGTTGTATCTGGCACTTGGAAGGGTGTGTTTTATTAAGTATCCGGTTCTAGTTGTCATAAGGTCAAGGCACAACTCCGGGTCGTCCTTTTATCGAGGGACACGGCTATTCGAATAGATTAACTTCCCTGCAGAGGTGCACCACATAACCCAACACGCTTTATCCCATTTGGCCGGACACACTTTTCGGGGTCATGCCAGGCCGCGGAAGATCAACACGTCGCAGCCCCACCTAGGCACAACAGAGAGGTCAGCACGCCGGTCTAAACCTAAGCGCCCAGGGGTCTGGGCCCATCGCCCTAAGCACACCTGCACGTTGCGAGGGCGGCCGGAAGCAGACCTAGCCTAGTGGCGTTCCAGTCCAATCTGGTGCGCGCCGCTCAGTCGCTGACGTCACGAAGGCTTCGGCTGATACCACGACGCCGGGATACCCATAACTACTCCCACGTAGATGGTTAGTGCGTATAGACCAAATGGCCAGACTCAGATCAAATACCCAGATCTCGTTAAGCGTGTTAAGTATCCGCGAATGTCGAACAGGGCCAGGCCCACCTCTCACCCAGGTAGTCTCAACCTGCCCTGTCGCTCCGCCACAAAGATCCACTCACGGGTGCTCCTACGAGCCGACCCGTCTTTAATCACCACATGTATCATGTATTATGTATATAAGTATATTTCCGTGATCACCCCGAGTGATCACGGCCCGATAGTATAGCATGGCAGATGGACAAGAATGAAGGGCCACATATGGAATACTAGCATCCTATACTAAGCAAGTAGGATAGCAGGTAAAGGTAACAACAGTAGTAGCAAGGACAGGCTATGCATCAGGATAGGAATAACGAAAGCAGTAACATGCTACACTACTCTAATGCAAGCAGTATAGAGCAGAGTAGGCGATATCTGGTGATCAAGGGGGGGGGGCTTGCCTGGTTGCTCTGGCAAGAGAGAGGGGTCGTCAACACCTTAGTCGAACGGGGCACCAGCAGCGGCGGCGGTCTCGGTGTCTACCGGAAAGAAGTAACGGAGGGGGAACACAATAAATAATAGATCAATCAAGGCATCACAAAGCGTAACATGGCAATACGCGGTGCTAGAGGTGACCTAACGCAGTAGGAGGTGATACCGGTGAAGGGGGGAAACATCCGGGAAAGTATCCCCGGTGTTTCGCGTTTTCGGGCAGGGGAGCCGGAGGGGGAAAGTTGCGAGTTCAATAGGTTAGGGGTGTGTGGCGGACGAACGGGCTGCGTATCCAGAATCGTCTCGTCGTTCTGAGCAACTTTCATGTAGAAAGTATTTTCATCAGAGCTACGGTTTAATTTATATTAATTTTTAAAGTTTTAAAACATTTTCTAATTTATTAATTATTAATTAAATTAACATTATCCAGAATAGTGCTTGCTGACGTCATGATGACGTCAGCATGACGCCAGCAGCCAACAGGGCGTTGACTGGGTCAACTGACATGTGGGTCCCGCATGTCATTCACTGTTAGTTAATTAATCACAGTTAATTAGTTGAACTAGTTAATTAGGCTAATCTAATTAGGTTTAATTAAGTTAATTAATTAATTAATTAAGTTATTATTATTATTATTTATTTAATTACTTTTTTTTTCTAAAAACGTTCTCGGCGCTGGGGGGGGCCCATAGGCCAGTGGCTCTGGCGAGCCTTGGCGGGCGTGCGGGTTACGGGCACGGGCGCATCGGGTGCCCAGCACCCGTTCGTTTGGGCGCACGCCAGTGCTGGCGGACTCGACAGGGGGCCGGTGCAGGGGGGCCGGTGGCCACGACGAGGTGAGCAGCGGCAGCCTCCGGCGTTAACAGCAGGTTCGCAGCGGAGCAGGGGTCGACGGAAGAAACGCAGCGGAGCATGGTGGGGAGCACCGACGGACGCAGCCGGGAGCGCGCTGGGAATGGCAGGGATGGGGGCACAGGGCGAATCCCAACACCGTGGGTGCCGGCAGCGGCAACGGGGCGGGGCTCCGGCAGCCGGAGCGGACGGAGGCGCACGGCGGGCATGTGCGTGAGCGGGAGCAGCTATGGTGGGGCTTTGCCCGAGGGAGAGGAGAGGAAGCGAGGCTCACATCGTGCCTGTAGGGGACGGGGCAGGGGTGCTTGTGGTGGGGGACGGGGACGACGGCGTCAACGTAGACGTGGAGGAAGTCCGGCGGGGAGGTCCGGTGATGGTGGCCTCCGGCGAGGCAGTGCAGGCGAGGCGGCGCCAGGCGACGAGGTCCTCGGGCAGCAGCGCGTGGCGGCGCCGGGAGCGAAGCGCCGTCCAAATCGGGTCGAGGAAGGGGCTGCGGGGACGAGGCAGGTCGTCGGGCTCTGGCGGCGGAGCAGTTCGCGGGGAGGACGGGCGTCGAGGTCGAGCGGCAGGCGGCGGCGGGTCGTCATGTGGCGATGGGGTCGCAGCCCCGATCCAGATCGGATCGGGAGGGGTTGGGAGCGAGAGGGAGTGGGGGGAAAAGTGGGGCGGTTGGATGGATCGAGGGTTAGGGTTCGGTGGATGAGGGGATAAGGGGAGTGAGGGGGCCGGCCCGGGCCGGTTTGGCTAGCTAGCTGGGCCGGTTGGCCCAGCGTGGGGGTGCTTCTTTGCCTTTTAGTTTTTTTTGTATTTTCTCTTTTCTATTTTATTTTTATTCAAGTGTTATGAATTACGAAAGTTAAAGCTAAATTAATATTACTAACAATATCTCTAACATAAATAATTTGGCCCTTTAAATAAGTATGTTGTATTTGTTTAATACTTAAAGGGCATCTAATTATTTGTTGTAAAGACGTGTTAATTAATTTGGTCCATCTAACTATTTTATAAAAAGATGATTTCTCCACCACAATTACCTATGATTTATAGGCCGCATTTTGAACAATTTTGTTTTAATATATGATAACTTTTAATGTTTGCTTGATTTCGAATCTTGATTTTGAATCGATCTTGAACTAACGCGAGATTAGCAACATAAATCGAAGTGATGTGGCATCGTTAACGTGGGATTACTGTAGACTAATTATCCGGGCGTCACAGGTGAGGACCTCGTCCAGCAGTGGCCTTTGTCTTCAGCAGAGAGGGTCCCGTTAAAGAATTAGGTGCAACCGAGGAACTAGCTGAGACACCTGAGGCAATGGAGATGCCGGTAGTCCTTTGGCACATGGCCAGATGCACAGGTGCTGAGGACTTTGTCATAGCAGCTGAGGGCTTTGGAGGAGCTGAGGATTTTGGAGGAGTAGGAGCAGCATGAGGAATTGGCCTTGAAGGCACTGAAGATTCTGGCCGTGAGGGCATTGCTGTGGAACTTGGCCGTGAGGGCACTGTAGGTGAAGCACTTGGCTTGCGTGCAGGCTTCTTTGCCATTGATTTCTTTGGCTTGACAGAGGCCTCGGTGGCAGCAGCAGCAACAGAGTCTTTTTGAATTTCTTCACTGCTTCTTTGGCTTGTCTAGCCAACTTGGCTTGGCGCTTGGCCCATTCCTCAGGAAAGTCCTCACCGCGCTTGAGGCTAGTGGGATCCGCTTCTTGGCCAGGTGCCAATGGAGGTCTTGGGCATGGCGATTGAGTGCGAATTTCTTCATGTACTTTGGAGTTACATACATGTACTCCCTCCATTCTCTTGCCCATCTCCTTTCAATCCTCTGGATGCGCACCTTGCGCTGATTTTTGTTTTCCTTGCCAAACTTGGCCTCATCAGGAGTGCAATAGTCTTTATATATGTCATTAGGTATCTCAAAGGCAGTCATGACATCAGGCTTCTTTCCTCCTTTCTATGGCTTCTTTCCGTCTGCCATATTCTTCAGTTGAGGAATTTGAACAATCGAATTCTCTGAAGAAGTATGCAACTTTTCTTCGAGGAACGCTGCAAATGAGTTAAGTTGATGAGAATCTAGTGATTCAGCAGCAGACATGAGTACCTGTGAACAGAGTATAGGTGCGAGGAATTTGGAGAGGTCATACGCGTTCTCAGAAGGTTTTTCAAAAAGAACAAGTTTGAGGAATTTGACCAGACGAGTCTTGAAGAATTTCACTAAGCGTTCATAGTCTTAGGTTCTAGAGTTGTACAGATCAGAAATCTGCACAATTGAGGAATCTTGAAGAGAAATCATAGCTTAGAGAAAAGAATCAAGAACAGATGACATGTGAGGTGTTTAGTGTGTGAGGATTTGAAAAAAGCACCTTTGAAGATTTTGTAGAAATCATTCAAATCAAAGAAGGCAGTAAAGGTAAATTTTAATTACTGATGACCCACAAGTATAGGGGGTCTATCGCAGTCCTTTCGATAAGTAAGAGTGTCGAACCCAACAAGGAGCAGAAGGAAATGATAAGCGGGTTTCAGCAAGGTATTCTCTGCAAGTACTGAAATAAGTGGTAACAGATAGTTTTGTGACAAGATAAATGTGATGCCCCCGATTCAATCGTACACTAATCATGCACGCAAATGTGTACGATCAAGACCAGGGACTCACGGGAAGATATCACAACACAACTCTACAAAATAAAAATAAGTCATACAAGCATCATAATACAAGCCAGGGGCCTCGAGGGCTCGAATACAAGTGCTCGATCATAGATGAGTCAGCGGAAGCAACAATATCTGAGTATAGACATAAGTTAAACAAGTTTGCCTTAAGAAGGCTAGCACAAACGGGGATACAGATCGAATGAGGCGCAGGCCTCCTACCTGGGATCCTCCTAACTACTCCCGGTCGTCGTCAGCAGGCTGCACGTAGTAGTAGGCACCTCCAGAGTAGTAGGAGTCGTCGTCGACGGTGGCGTCTGGATCCTGGGCTCCATCGTATGGTCGCAGCAATCGGGTAGAGAGATGGGGAAAAGGGGAAACAAGGCAACTGTGAGTACTCATCCAAAGTACTCGCAAGCAAGGAGCTACACTACATATGCATGGATATATGTGTAAAGGGACATATCAGTGGACTGAACTGCAGAATGCCAGAATAAGAGGGGGATAGCTAATCCTGTCGAAGACTGCACTTCTGGCAGCCTCCGTCTTGCAGCAAATAGAAGAGAGTAGACTGAAGTCCTCCAAGTAGCATTGCATAGCATAATCCTACCCGACGATCCCCTCCTTGATGCCCTGTTAGAGAGCGATCACCTGGTTGTATCTGGCACTTGGAAGGGTGTGCTTTATTAAGTATCTGGTTCTAGTTGTCATAAGGTCAAGGTACAACTCCAAGTCGTCCTGTTACCGAAGATCACGGCTATTCGAATAGATTAACTTCCCTACAGGGGTGCACCACATAACCCAACACGCTTGATCCCATTTGGCCGGACACACTTTCCTGGGTCATGCCCGGCCTCGAAAGATCAACACGTCGTAGCCCTACCTAGGCACAACAGAGAGGTCAGCACGCCGGTCTAATCCTAAGCGCACAGGGGTCTGGGCCCATCGCCCATAGCACACCTGCATGTTGTGTACGCGGCCGGAAGCAGACCTAGCCCCCTTAATACAAGCGCGAGCTTACGGTCCAATGCGGCGCGCGCCGCTTAGTCGCTGACGTCATGAAGGCTTCATCTGATACCACGATGTCGAGTGCCCATAACTATTCCCGCGTAGTTGGTTAGTGTGTATAGGCCAGTAGCCAGACTCTGATCAAATACCAAGATCTCGTTAAGCGTGTTAAGTATTCACGAACGCCGACCAGGGCAAGGCCCGCCTCTCTCCTAGGTGGTCTCAACCTGCCCTGTTGCTCCGCCACAAAGTAACAGTTGGGGGCCGTCGGGAACCCAGCCCCACCACTACCTGGGTGGAACCACCTGCCCCTTCAGCCCCCATCTCCGAATAGTATCATAGGTAATGTAACAGTGTAAAGTATATAGTATATGCCCGTGATCACCTCCCGAAGTGATCACGGCCCAGTAGTATAGCATGGCAGATGGACAAGAGTGCAGGGCCACTTATGAAACACTAGCATCCTATACTAAGTAGTAGGATAGCAGGTAAAGGTAAGAACACTAGTAGCAAGGACAGGCTATGCAATAGTATAGGATTAACTGAAAGCAGTAACATGCTACACTACTCTAATGCAAGCAGTATAGAGAAGAATAGGTGATATCTGGTGATCAAGGGGGGGCTTGCCTGGAAGCTCTGTTGTACAGGGAGAAGGGTCATCGGTGACGTAGTCGTACTTGGTGGCATCAGCGCCGATCTCGGGGTCTACCGGATAAGAAGAGGGGGGAAGAAACAGTAAATACGGAGCAAACAAAGCATCACAAAACATAACGAGGCAATACACGGTGCTAGGTATGCCCTTACGCGGTAGTGAGTAATACCGACGAAGGGGGAAAACATCCGGGAAAGTATTCCCGGTATTCACATTTTCGGACAAATGAACCAGAGGGGGAAAGTTCCATGTTCAGCATGCTAGGGGCATGTGACATATGAACGGACCGCGTTTTCAGATTTGTCTCGTCGTTCTGAGAAACTTTCATGTAGAAAACATTTTCATCCGAGCTACGGTTTAATTTCTATTTTTTTAGAAGATTTAACAATATTCTGAAAGTATTATTAATTCTAAAACAAAGTTATTGCACCAGCGTGATGTCATCGTGAAGTCAGCGGTCAACACTGACCGTTGACTGGTCAAACCGGGCAGTGGGGCCCGTCTGTCATTGACTAGTAACTAATTAATAGTTTTAGTTAACTAATCAAGTTAACTAGGTAAACTAAGTAAAGTTAATTAAGCTAATTAATTGGTTAATTAATTAAATAATTAATTTCATTATTTCCCTTTTTTGGAAAAGGGGCATGGGGCCTATTGCCATAGCCCCAGGCCACAAACGGGGATTGGGCGCGGGCATACCGGGCGGCGGATGCGGGCATGGGCGCCGAGAGCCAGTGCCCGGGCGGGCCAGGCCGACGGGGAGCGGCGGGGCGCCAGCGCAGGGGCTAGTGGCCGGAGGAGGGCGACGCGGGGCAAGGGGCGTGGCCCGGCGAGCGGTGGCCGGAGCAGGGCGACGCGGCAGGAAGCAGGCGGAGCTGCAACGGGACTCGAGGGTGCGAGGCGCGGTGGCCGCAGCACGGCATGCAGCAGCAGCCGGCAAAAGAGGCGAGTGGGGCGTGCGAGCTGTAGGGGAGAGGCGGCGGCAGACAGCGGCGGGACGCGGGGCTGCGACGGCAATGACACACAAGGAGGATGGCAGTACGGGTGAGCAAGTCGGGCAGATCAGAGGCGTCCATGGTCGGGCGTGAGACTGGCGGGCTGTGCGGGCGACCATGGTGAGCGCTGTGCGCGGGGGCAGCGGCCGCGTGCGCCAATGGCGGCAGCAGGCAGGCGAGTAGCGGCGGCAGTAGCCGAGCAGCAACAGTAGCGCAGCAGCAGCACTACAAGGAGAAGAAGCAGCAGGGCGTACGCGGGAGCTGCAGGTGGCGTGGGCGTGCGCGGGAGCCGCAGGTGGCGTGGGCGCGCGGCCAGGGTGCGGCGGGTGCATGCACGCGCGGCCGTACGCGGCCACGGGTGCGACCATGGACGAATGAGCATGGCTTCGGGCATGGGGATTCGGGTACGACGGGACGAGCAGCCTACGGCGTCGAATCGAAGGGAAAACAGGGGAAGATGGAGGAGAAGCTCACTGCGAGCTCGATGGCGAGGTCGGGGAGGCCGGAGATGGACTGGAGTGGCGGGAATCGACGGCGGACGATGATGATGTACAGGATGAAGATGGTGGCGATGGCGAGTGTACGGGCCGTCCCTGCTCCATTCGGCCCTCGGGATGGACGAAGTGGACCGTGGCGGTTCTCCTGGACGTCTTCTCGCAGCGCGGGGAGCACGGTGGTCGCAGCCATGGCGACGGTAGCGGCGGTTTCACACGGGGAGAAGAGAGAGAGCGAGGGAAAGGGGAAAGTGGGGGCTAGGGTTCGCCTGGGGGTCGTGGGGTCGGCCTTTATGCTCCAGGGGAGCCAGGGGATGGGCGGCACGAGGCATGGCACGGCCATGGCCGGTGGATCCCTGCCACGATCCACTGCCTGTCTCCTGTAGCAGGAGGAAGGGGAAAAGGGGATTGTTGGGCTGGGCTATGCACTGTAGCAATGGGCTACAAGTGCACAATAGTAGCTAGGCCTTTTTTGTTATAAATTATTTTCTATTTTTCTTTCATAGAATCTATTTGTAATATTTTGAGCTGCCAATTGGCCTTTGTAAAAAGTGAAACTTAGCCAAATAAATACACTACAATATTAGGCCCTGCCGCAAAAAAAAGTTTGGGAGTAGTTTGAATTGATATGCATTTTTCACGAATGGAAAAGCATTTAAAAATGCTGATTTGGAACTACTTTAATTTCCAGGGGAAATTAGCTATCTCAAATGATGTAGAATCATTCATGACATTTAGTTAGTGAAAAATTGCAACCTAGCAAACATTTTTGTTTTACTGTTTGGAGAAACAATATATTTAACTTTATTTTAAATTTGAATTTGAATCGGTTTTGAATCAAAGTGAGATTAGCAACAATAACAGTGATAACTTGGCATCATTTGCAGGGGATTACTGTAGCTTGATTATCCGGGCGTTACAATAAATTGCAACGAGCAACAAGTAACGAAAGTAAATAAAGTGCAGCAATGTGGCCCAATCCTTTTTGTAGCAAAAGACAAGCCGGAACAAACTCTTATAATAGGAAAAGCGCTCCCGAGGACACATGGGAATATCGTCAAGCTAGTTTTCATCACGTTCATATGATTCGCGTTCGGTACTTTGATAATTTGATATGTGGGTGGACCGGGGCTTGCGTGCTGTTCTTACTTGAACAAGCATCCCACTTATGATTAACCTCTATTGCAAGCATACACAACTACAACAAAAGTATTAAGGTAAACCTAACCATAGCATGAAACATATGGATCCAAATCAGCCCCTTACGAAGCAACACATAAACTAGGGTTTAAGCTTCTGTCACTAGCAACCCATCATCTACTTATTACTTCCCAATGCCTTCCTCTGGGCCCAAATAATAGTGAAGTGCTATGTAGTCAACGTTCACATAACACCACTAGAGGCTAGACAACATACATCTTATCAAAATATCAAACGAATACCAAATTCACATGACTACTAATAGCAATACTTCTCCCTTGTCCTCAGGAACAAACGTAATTACTCACAAAGCATATTCATGTTCATAATCAGAGGGGTAATAATATGCATATAGGATCTGAACATATGATCTTCCACCAAATAAACCAACTAGCATCAACTACAAGGAGTAATCAACACTACTAGCAACCTACTAGCACCAATCCCGGACTTTGAGACAAGAATTGGATACAAGAGATGAACTAGGGTTTGGAGATGAGATGGTGCTGGTGAAGATGTTGATGGAGATTGCCCTCTCCCGATGAGAGGAGCGTTGGTGATGACGATGGTGATGATTTCCCCCTCCCGGAGGGAAGTATCCCCGGCAGAACAGCTCTGCCGGAGCTCTAGATTGGTTCCGCCTCGGTTCTGCCTCGTGGTGGCGAAGTCTCGTCCCGAAAGGTTGCTTGCTATTTTTTCTCATCAAAAGACTTCATATAGCAGAAGATGGATGTCGGAGACCCACCAGGGGGCCCACGAGGTAGGGGGCGCGCCCCAGTAGGGGGGGTGCGCCGCCCACCCTCGTGAGCAGGGTTTGGTCCCCCTGGACTTCATCTTTGGCGAGGATTTTTCTTTATTTATTCTAAGATATTCCGTGGAGTTTCAGGACTTTTGGAGTTGCGCAGAATAGGTCTCTAATATTTGCTCCTTTTCCAGCCCAGAATTCCAGCTGCCGGCATTCTCCCTCCTTATGTAAACCTTGTAAAATAAGAGAGAATAGCCATAAGTATTGTGACATGATGTGAAATAACAACCCATAATGCAATAAATATTGATATAAAAGCATGATGCAAAATGGACGTATCAACTCCCCCAAGCTTAGACCCCGCTTGTCCTCAAGCGAAAAGCCGATAACAATAAATATGTCCTCATGTTTAGAGGTAGAGGCGTCGATAAAAATAAAATACGGACATGAAGGCATCATGATTATTCTCATAACAGCAACAAATATAGATTTTGTCATATGATGACTTAAGTTCAAGCGATGATCTATTCACAATGCAAAAGTATAAATCATAAACCTTATTGGGCTCCAACAAACTATAATCTCAGTCATTGAAACAATTGCAATTTATCATAACATCGGAAAGAGTCTATGTCAGAGCTCAAGAGCAAGCCCACATACTCAACTATCATCTAGTCTTTCATAATTGCTAACACTCACGCGATACTTGTGGTTACGGAGTTTTAATCAGACACAGAGAAAGATAGGGGCTTATAGTTTTGCCCCACAACCTTTTACCTCAAGGGTAATATAAAAAATAATGGTTCATGCTCCCCTACATCCAATTAGATATATATATCATGTTCCTTCCAACATGCTAAGCTTGCCAAAGGATAAAATGTAAAAAGAAAAGGTGAAGATCACCATGACTCTTGCATAAGGTAGAAGATAATAATAACAGATAGGCCCTTCGCAGAGGGAAGCAGAGGTTGCCATGCGCTTTTATGGTTGGATGCACAAAATCTCAATGCGAAAGAACGTCACTTTATATTGCCCCTTGTGATGTGAACCTTTATTATGTAGTCCGTCGCTTTTATTACTTCCACATCACAAGATCGTATAAAGCTTATTCCTCCCACACCAATCAATCATACATATTTAGAGCAATTTTTATTGTTTTGCTCCGATGACAACTTACTTGAAGGATCTTACTCAATCCATAGGTAGATATGGTGGACTCTCATGGGAAAACTGGTTTAAGGGTGTTTGGAAGCACAAGTAGTATCTCTACTTAGTGCTGAAAATTTGGCTAGCATGAGGGGGAAAGACAAGCTCAACACGTTAGAGGATCCATGACAACATACTTTATCTCAGATATAAAAAAGACATAACTCATTACGTTGTCTTCCTTGTCCAACATCAACTCTTTAGCATGTCATATTTTAATGAGTGCTTCCAATCATAAAAGATGTCAATGATAATATATCTATATGTGAATCCTCTCTTTCCTTATTACTTCCTATTAATTGCAACGATGACCAAAGCTATGTATGCCAACTCCCAACAACTTTTAATCATCATACTCTTTCTATGTGAAGTCATTACTCTCAATAAGACCAATATGAACTCTTTGGTCCCCCCTTTTTTTTATTCTTTTTCTTCTTTTCTTTTATTCACCCAAGATCATGGCAAAATAAATAGGCCCTTGACTCAACAGTAATATTTATTATATATATAGCTCACAGACTCGATTACAAAGAGAGATCATAAAGCAAAACTCAAAACTAGATCATGCCATAAACTTTATTGTACTAGATCAAGATACTACTAATAGGATCGAACTAAGAAAAACGGCAAATAGGAGTTGTGATCGTGATACGATACCGGGGCACCTCCCCCAAGCTTGGAAGTTGCCAAGGGGAGTGCGCATACCCAAGTGATTATATCTCCTTTGTCGGTGAAGAAGGTGGAGGTTTTGTCATCCATCTTCCAAGGCATAGGCTCACCATCATAGAAGGATGATCGAGTTTTCGGGATCCTCAAATCTGCAGCCAAACTCATCCTTTTGAATCTGTATTCATACACACAGTTTTGGTTTTACAGGTCATAGATTTGGGCTTGGAGGTGATCGATCTTCTCATGAAGCTTGAAGATGGCCTCCCCGATGTTGTCAGCATTCAACTTGTGGTTGCTAGTGAACTCTGCGATCATCATATGGTTGGAGTTGAGTCCATGTTCCACCATCCCTTGGCACTTGAAAACTTGTTGCTCCACTGCTTCGAGCCTCGTCTCCATGCTTCCGGTCCCCTTTGGTCACTCTTCATCGCGGATGTGCAGCAACCCATCGCGCAACTCAATGGTTTGAGGGTGCCGCAGCACCTCCGCAAGGTAAGGATTGATGACCTTCTCAAAGAACTTGTCCTTGGAAGCACTTGGGGCCGTCATGGTAACCTAGATCTGTCAGAAAAAACAGCTCGAAACGAAAACATAGGATATTTGCGTGATACAGGAGTCAAAACCTTCGGGAGAATATATAGTGAATTTTTACCGACCAAAATACGTATCGTGCCAGAAAACGGAGTCCAGAGGGCACACGAGGTGCTCACGAGGTAGGGGGCGCGTCCAGGCTGGGGGGCACGCCCACCACCCTCGTGGGGCCCTCGTGTCCTTCCCGGACTGCCACTTATTTTTCTATTTTTCTAAATATTCCAAAACGAAGAGATATTGCCTTAAAAATTGTTTTGGAGTCGGTTTACTTACCGTACCACGTACCTATTCCTTTTTGGAGTCTGAAACATTCTGGAAAGTGTCCCTTATGTATTCCTCCGGGGTTACGGTTTCAATAATATTGGTTTCAACATTTATGGGATTACCTGAGATATAGTGTTTGATTCTTTGACCGTTTACCACCTTCGGATTTGTGCCTTCGAAGTTGTTGATTTTTATTGCACCGGAACGATAGACCTCCTCGATAACATAGGGGCCTTCCCATTTAGAGAGAAGTTTTCCTACAAAAAATCTTAAACGAGAGTTGTATAGTAATACATAATCACCTACATTAAACTCACGCTTTTGTATCCTTTTATCATGCCATCTTTTAACTTTCTCTTTAAACAACTTGGCATTTTCATATGCTTGGGTTCTCCATTCATCAAGTGAGCTAATATCAAATAACCTCTTCTCACTGGCAAGTTTGAAATCATAGTTGAGCTCTTTAATAGCCCAATATGCCTTCTGTTCTAGTTCGAGAGGTAGGTGACATGCTTTTCCATAAACCATTTTATACGGAGACATACCCATAGGATTTTTATATGCAGTTCTATATGC
The DNA here is from genome assembly GCA_032464435.1 of Aegilops umbellulata. NCBI lineage: Eukaryota > Viridiplantae > Streptophyta > Magnoliopsida > Poales > Poaceae > Aegilops > Aegilops umbellulata. The sequence goes on along the minus strand of CP136056.1, from coordinate 324,309,191 downwards.
CCATAATGCATCATCAAGTTTCTTGGACTAATTCTTTCTAGACCTATTAACAGTCTTCTGCAAAATTAATTTGAGCTCTCTATTACTCAATTCTACTTGACCACTAGACTGCGGGTGATAAGGAGATGCAATTCTGTGATTAACGTCATATTTAGCAAGCATTTTATGAAAAGCACCATGAATAAAGTGTGAACCACCATCAGTCATTAAATATCTAGGGACTCCAAACCTTGGAAAAATAACTTCCTTAAGCATTTTAATAGAGGTGTTATGATCAGCACTACTAGTTGGAATAGCTTCTACCCACTTAGTAACGTAATCAACAGCAACCAAAATATGAGTGTATCCATTAGAGGCAGGAAAAGGTCCCATATAATCAAAGCCCCAAACATCAAATCGTTCAATAACAAGTGAATAATTCATAGGCATTTCTTGACGTCTACTAATATTACCAATTCTTTGGCATTCATCGCAAGACAAGACAAACTTACGGGCATCCTTGAAGAGAGTAGGCCAATAAAAACCGGATTGCAATACCTTATGTGCAGTTCTATCTCCAGTGTGGTGTCCTCCATAAGCTTCGGAGTGGCACTTGCGTAGGATCTGTTCCTTTTCATGCTCAGGTACACAACGTCTAATAACACCATCTACTCCTTCTTTATAAAGATGTGGGTCATCCCAAAAGTAATTCCTCAAATCATAGAAAAACTTTTTCTTTTGTTGGTATGTGAAGCTAGGTGGTATAAACTTAGCAACAATATAATTAGCATAATCAGCATACCATGGAGTACTACGAGAAGTACTTATAACATTTAATTGTTCATCAGGAAAGCTATCATTAATAGGTAGTGGGTCATCAAGAACATTTTCTAACTTAGATAAGTTGTCTGCAACGGGGTTCTCAGCTCCCTTTCTATCAACAATATGCAAATCAAATTCTTGTAGCAAGAGAACCCATCTAATAAGTCTAGGTTTAGCATCTTTCTTTTCCATAAGATATTTAATAACAGCATGATCAGTGTGAATAGTTACTTTAGAATCAACAATATAAGGCCCGAACTTATCACAAGCAAATACAACTGCTAAAAGTTCTTTTTCAGTAGTAGCATAATTTCTTTGAGCATTGTCTAGGGTCTTACTAGCATAATGGATAACGTTTAATTTCTTATCAACTCTTTGCCCTAAAACAGCACCTACAACATAATCACTAGCATCACACATAATTTCAAAGGGTAAGTTCCAATCAGGTGGTTGAACAACAGGTGCAGAGACTAATGCTTTCTTAAGTATTTCAAATGCTTCTACACAAACATCATCAAAGACAAATGGTATATCTTTTTGCAATAAATTAGTCAGGGACCGAGAAATTTTTGAGAAGTCCTTAATGAACCTCCTATAAAATCCAGCATGACCAAGGAAACTTCTTATACCTTTGACGTCCTTGGGACATGGCATCTTTTCAATAGCATCAACTTTGGCTTTATCAACTTCAATACCTCTTTCGGAAACTTTGTGCCCCAAAACAATACCTTCATTAACCATAAAGTGGCTTTTCCCAATTCAATACAAGATTTGTTTCTTCACATCTCTGCAAAACTCGACCAAGATTGCTCAAGCAATCATCAAAAGAGGAACCATAGACGGAAAAGTCATCCATGAAAACCTCACAAATCTTTTCAGAAAAGTCAGAGAATATAGCCATCATGCATCTTTGAAAGGTAGCATGTGCATTACATAAACCAAAAGGCATACGTCTATAAGCAAAAGTACCAAAAGGGCATGTAAAAGTAGTCTTTGATTGATCTCTAGCTGACACGGGTATTTGAGAGAAACCAGAATAACCATCTAGGAAGAAGTAATGTGTGTGTTTGCATAATCTTTCTAGCATTTGATCAATAAAAGGTAAGGGGTAATGATCTTTCTTAGTAACTTTATTTAATTTGCGGAAATCAATTACCATCCAATAGCCTGTAATAATTCTTTGTGGAATCAATTCATCTTTATCATTAGGAACAACAGTAATACCTCCCTTCTTAGGGACACAATGGACAGGACTTACCCACTGACTGTCAGCAACGGGATAAATTATACCCGCCTCCAGAAGCTTGAGTATTTCTTTTCTTACTACTTCCTTCATTTTAGGATTCAGACGTCGTTGAGGATCACGAACGGGTTTAGCATCTGCTTCCAAATTTATTTTATGTTGACATAGAGTGGGACTAATACCCTTAAGATCATCAAGAGTATATCCAATAGCAGCACGGTGCTTCTTCAGAGTTTTCAACAATCTTTCTTCTTCATGCTCTGAAAGGTTAGCACTAATAATAACATGATATATCTTATTTTCATCAAGATAAGCATATTTGAGATTATCAGGCAACGGTTTAAGATCAAACACGGGATCACCTTTGGGTGAAGGAGGATCCCCTAAAATTTCAACAGGCAAGTTGTGTTGCAGAATAGGTTCCCGTTTAAAGAATACTTCATCTATTTCCCTTCTTTCATTCATGAACATATCATTTTCATGGTCTAGCAAATAGTGTTCTAAAGGATCACTAGGAGGTACGGCAATAGAAGCAAGACCAATAATTTCATCCTTACAAGGTAATTCTTCCTCACGATGTTGTTTACTAAATTTAGAGAAATTAAACTCAAGAACCATATCATCCAGGCCAATAGTAACAACATTCTTTTCGTAATCTATCCTAGCATTAACAGTGTTCAAGAAGGGTCTACCAAATATAATGGGACAAAAGCTATCTTGTGGGGAACTAAGAACAAGAAAATCAGCAGGATATTTAGTTTTCCCACACAAGACTTCAACATCTCTAACAATCCCAATTGGTGAAATAGTGTCTCTATTGGCAAGCTTAATTGTAACATCAATATCTTCTAACTCAGCAGGTGCAATTTCATGCTTGATTTCTTCAAATAAGGTAATAGGTATAACACTAGCACTAGCACCCATATCACATAAGCCATGATAGCAATGATCTCCTATTTTAACAGAAATAACAGGCACGCCTACCACAGGTCTATGTTTATCTTTAGCACAAGGCTTAGCAATTCTAGCAGTTTCACCATCGAACTGAATAACATGCCCATCAATATTATTAGACAAGAGATCTTTAACAATAGCAATATCAGGTTCTACTTTAACTTGCTCAGGAGTTGTATAAGTTCTAATATTGCTTTTACGAACAACACTTGAAGCTTTAGCATGATCCTTTATTCTAACAGGGAAAGGTGGTTTCTCAACATAAGCAGTAGGAACAACATGATCATTATAAGTGACAGTCTTTTCTTCAACTTTAATAGGTGCAGCTACTTTTACTTCTATAGGAGGGTGATATTTAAACCACTTCTCCTTAGGGATATCAACATAAGTAGCAAAAGATTCGCAGAAAGAATCTACTATCTTAGAGTCAAGTCCATATTTAGTGCTACACTTACGGAAAATATCGGTATCCATAAAAGATTTAACACAATCAAACTTAGGTGTCATACCCGACTCCTTACCTTCGTCGAGGTCCCAATCTTTAGAGTTGCGTTTAACTCTATCCAATAAGTTCCATCTAAATTCAATAGTCTTCATCATAAAAGAGCCAGCACAAGAAGTATCAAGCATGGTGCGATTGTTTTCAGAAAGCCGAGCATAAAAACTTTGCATAATTATTTCTCTCGGGAGCTCATGATTGGGGCATGAATATAACATTGATTTAGGCCTCCCCCAAGCTTGAGCGATGCTTTCTCCTTTGCGAGGCCAGAAATTATATATATAATTGCCATCACGATGAACAAGATGCATAGGGTAATACTTTTGATGAAATTCCAATTTCAATCTTTTCTATTGCCACGATCTTGTATCACATAGCCTATACCATATCAATGCGTCTTCCTTCAAAGATAAAGGAAAGACCTTATTCTTAGCAACATCATCGGGTACACCTGCAAGCTTATATAATCCACAAACTTCATCCACATATAATAAGTGCTCATCAGGATGCTTTGTTCCATCTCCTGCAAAAGAGTAAGCTAGCAGTCTTTCCATCATATCCGAAGGAAATTCAAAAGGAGTTTCATTTTCAATAGGTTCAGTAGGTTGAGGAGCAGCACTTTGCTCTATGGTACGGGGCGAAGATACCCCGAACAAGCCCCTCAGAGAATTACTTTCCATAGTAACAAGTGACAGTAAATTTCAGCACACTATATAAATTTTTCCTTACCAAATTCCACCTACCAAAGGCGCTACACTCCCCGACAACGGCTCCAGAAAAGAGTCTTGATGACCCACAAGTATATGGGATCTATCGTAGTCCTTCCGATAAGTAAGAGTGTCAAACCCAACGAGGAGCAAAAGGAAATGATAAGCGGTTTTCAGCAAGGTATTCTCTGCAAGTACTAAAATAAGTGGTAACAGATATTTTTGTGACAAGATAAATTGTAATGAGCAACAAGTAACAAAAGTAAATAAACTGCAGCAAGGTGGCCCAATCCTTTTTGTAGAGAAGGACAAGCCAGAACAAACTCTTATAATAGGAAAAGCGCTCCCGAGGACACATGGGAATATCGTCAAGCTAGTTTCATCACGTTCATATGATTCGCGTTCGGTACTTTGATAATTTGATATGTGGGTGGACCGGTGCTTGGGTGCTGTTCTTACTTGAACAAGCATCCCACTTATGATTAACCTCTATTGCAAGCATCCGCAACTACAACAAAAGTATTAAGGTAAACCTAACCATAGCATGAAACATATGGATCCAAATCAGCCCCTTACGAAGCAACGCATAAACTAGGGTTTAAGCTTCTGTCACTCTAGCAACCCATCGTCTACTTATTACTTCTCAATGCCTTCCTCTAGGCCCAAATAATGGTGAAGTGTTATGTAGTCGACGTTCACATAACACCACTAGAGGCTAGACAACATACATCTTATCAAAATATCAAACGAATATCAAATTCACATGACTACTAATAGCAAGACTTCTCCCTTGTCCTCAGGAACAAACGTAATTACTCACAAAGCATATTCATGTTCATAATCGGAGGGGTAATAATATGCATATAGGATCTGAACATATGATCTTCCACCAAATAAACCAACTAGCATCAACTACAAGGAGTAATCAACACTACTAGCAACCTACTAGCACCAATCCCGGACTTTGAGACAAGAATTGGATACAAGAGATGAACTAGGGTTTGGAGATGAGATGGTGCTGGTGAAGATGTTGATGGAGATTGCCCTCTCCCGATGAGAGGAGCGTTGGTGATGACGATGGTGATGATTTCTCCCTCCCGGAGAGAAGTATCCCCGCCAGAACAGCTCTGCCGGAGCTCTAGATTGGTTCCGCCTCGTGGCGGCGGAGTCTCGTCCCGAAAGGTTGCTTGCTATTTTTTACTCATCAAAAGACTTCATATAGTAGAAGATGGACGTCGGAGACCCACCATGGGGCCCATGAGGTAGGGGGCGCGCCCTAGTAGGGGGGGCGCGCCCCCACCCTTGTGAGCAGGGTGTGGGCCCCCTGGACATCATCTTTGGCGAGGATTTTTCTTTATTTATTCTAAGATATACCGTGGAGTTTCAGGACTTTTGGAGTTGCGCAGAATAGGTCTCTAATATTTGCTCCTTTTCCAGCCCAGAATTCCAGCTGCTGGCATTCTCCCTCCTTATGTAAACCTTGTAAAATAAGAGAGAATAGCCATAAGTATTGTGACATGATGTGAAATAACAGCCCATAATGCAATAAATATCGATATAAAAGCATGATGCAAAATGGACCTATCAATTACCCTTAACGAAGAACATGACAAACTGTGAGATGAAGAAGTGAAGTTCGTCTGTACAGATCTTCGACGCCGTAACTCGGCGGAGGAAGACGGCTACGGCGGCAGCGGAGTGCAGATTTCCGCGGCCGGCGCGAGTACGTCGGCGACGAGGTTGAGGCAGTGAAGCTCTTCCTCACCGGCGACGATGGAGTAGCGGCGGCGCTAGGGTTTGAGAAGCTCGAGCGGGAGAGAGAGGTCGAGCGGAGTAAAGGAAGTGAGGAAGGGGAGAGGGGGTATTTATAGCCACGGTGAAAAACTATTCGCCCAAAGATTTTGGACGAACGTGCCCCTGACCCTTCACATTTGCATGACATGTGTCACCCACGTACTGGGAAGTGGAGATCGTGTTAGATCGTGGGTGAATAGATAAGTCTATCGTGGGATGCAGAACGGTTTGAGCGGCAAAGCCGAAAATTTGGCTAAGATAAGTTTTAAAGTTCCGTTCGCAAATTCTTCAGCTGACAAGGACACAGTGAAGATTTTGAACGAGTTTCAAATAGAATGCACATGAAGAATTTGTGAATAGATTGGGTTGAGTATAGCATAGAGGGGAAGGGTCCAATCACATTCACTTAGCAGAAAAAAGCAACTTGAAGAAATAGCCATAAGTGAATGCTGTAGAGGACATAAACTCATATATATATATATATATATTATATTATATATATATATAACCAATGAAAAAAATGACGGAAACAGTGAAGATTTTGAAAAGTTTAAGAATTTGAACAACTGAGGAATTTCAAAACTGAGGAAAAACTCAAATTGAAGATTTTCAACTTTTTGTGATGGCATGACCCACCGTATAAGAATGATGATTTCAGACACCGCGTACAATTGTCATAGGGTTCTGAGAATCAAATTCTTCATTAATTTCTTCACACTTAGAGTGTTATTCTTTATTGATTGAAGAAAAAGTTTCTTCATGTGTTGCACATCTAAGTCATCAATTTTGCATAAGTGTTAGGATAAGTGTCCTTTTCAAAGAACATTCGAAGACTCTAAGATATTTAGCTCACACCGCAACTTGCTAAATCTCTTCTCATCCAAGGCTTTGTGAAGATATCGGCTAACTGTTCTTCAGTCTTCACATGCTCAATAGAAATGTCGCCCTTCAACACATGATCACGAAGAATATGATGACGAATCTGAATGTGCTTTGTCTTCGAGTGCTGAGATGGGTTGTGAGCAATCTTGATGGCACTCTCATTGTCACGGAGGAGAGGCACATTCTTCACGTTGACGCCGTAGTCCTTGAGAGTTTGCTTCATCCATAGCAATTGAGCACAGCAAGAACCAGCAGCAATGTACTCAGCTTCAGCAATAGACAGTGATACACAGTTTTGTTTCTTCGAGGACCAACAGACCAAAGATCGTCCGAGGAAATGACATGTACCAGATGTTGACTTGCGGTCCACGCGATCACCAGCATAGTCAGAGTCAGAATATCCAATGAGATCAAAAGTCGAGCCCTTGGGGTACCATAATCCAAGTGTTGGTGTGTGAGCTAGATATCGAAGAATATGCTTCACAGCCTTATGGTGTGATTCCTTCGGTGTAGCTTGAAATCGGGCACACATGCAAACACTAAGGATTATATCTGGCCTAGATGCACATAAGTACAATAAGGAACCAATCATGGAGCGGTATACCTTATGATCGAAGTCAATACCATTTTCATCAGTGCACATGGCCATTTGTGGGCATAGGAATTTTGACGCCTTTGCAATCTTGCATGCCGAATTTCCTCAGTACATCCTTGAGGTATTTCTCGTGAGATATGAATATACCATTGCGCTGTTGACGAATTTGAAGACCTAAGAAGAATTTCAACTCACCCATCATAGACATTTGATATTCTTCACTCATCATATAGGCAAATTCATCACTATAATGTTCGTTAGTATAGCCAAAGATAATATCATCAACATATATTTGGCACACAAACAGTTCACCATCATAAGATTTAGTAAAGAGAGTAGGGTCGAGTGAACCGGGTGTGAAGCCATTCTTCATGAGGAATTCCTTCAAAGTATCATACCACGCCCGAGGGGCCTGCTTGAGGCCATAAAGGGCCTTATTGAGTCTGAAGACTTTGTCAGGATTCTTTGGATCTTCAAAACCTGGGGGTTGAGCAACATATACTTCTTCCTCAAGCTTACCATTGAGGAATGCACTTTTCACATCCATTTGATATAGAGTGATATCATGATGGTTAGCATAAGCAAGTAATATGTGAATAGCCTCAAGTCTAGCAACAGGTGCAAAAGTTTCATCAAAATAAATTCCTTCAACCTGTGTGTAGCCTTGAGCTACAAGCCGTGCCTTATTCCTCACCACAGGGCCATTTTCATCTTGCTTGTTGCAGTAGATCCACTTTGTGACAATGATATTGTGCTTGCGAGGATCTGGACGTTTGACCAGTTCCCAGCCGTTGTTGAGCTCGAACTGATGTAATTCTTCTTGCATGGCCTGAATCCACTCAGGCTCCAGAAATGCTTCATCTACCTTAGTGGGCTCTGTGATAGAGACAAAAGCATAGTGCCCACAAAAGTTAGACAAATGTGAAGCTTTTGAGCGTGTGAGAGGACCTGGTGCTTTAATGTCATTGATGATCTTCTCCACTTGCACTTCTTTTGCAACACGAGGATGAGCTAGTTGTCGTTGAGGAATTTGATCAGCATTTTCTTCAGCACCATTTTCTTCAGCATTTTCCTCACGTGCATGAGCTAGAAGTTCTTCACGTTCTGGAATGAATTCTTTAGCAGATTCGACGGTAGGAATGACATCCTCAGTAGCCTTGAACTTGATAGAATCCTCAGGTGTTGGTTCATCTATCACAGAAGGTAGGTGATCACTTTGCGAGCCATTAGTTTCATCAAACCGCACATCTACAGTTTCAACAACTTTGTGAAGAACGTTGTTGAAGACTCTGTAGGTGTGTGAGTCCTTTCCGTAGCCAAGCATGAAACCTTCATGTGCTTTCAGTGCAAATTTAGCATTATGATGAGGATCTCTAATCCAACATTTAGCACCGAAGACTTCGAAATAACTCACATTGGGTTTCTTGTCAGCGAGGAGTTCATAGGCATTCTTCTTGAAGAATTTGTGAAGATATACCCTGTTGATGATGTGACATGCAGTATAAATTGCCTCAATCCAGAAGTGACGAGGCGTCTTGTACTCATCAAGCATAGTGTGATCCATCTCAACAAGAATTCTGTTCTTGCGCTCCATGATGCCATTCTGCTGAGGAGTATAAGGAGCAGATAACTCATGAGTAATACCAAGTTTATCAAGACAGACATCGAGACTAGAATTTTTGAACTCAGTTCCATTATCACTTCTGATGTGCTTGATCTTCACACCAAAGTTGGTTGAAGCCCTCGAGGAAAATCGTTTGAAGACTTCCTGCACTTCATGTTTGTAAGTGACAATGTGTACCCATGTGTAACGAGAGTAATCATCAACAATAACAAGACCATATAGAGATGCATCATTAGTGACTGTTGAGTAATGATTAGGACCGAAGAGATCCATATGAAGCAATTCAAATGGTCGAGTAGTGGTCATGATAGTCTTTGCTGGATGCTTGGCCTTGGTCATCTTTCCAGCTTCACAGGCTCCGCATAAGTGATCCTTGAGGAATTTGACATTCTCAATGCCAATGACATGCTTCTTCTTTGCAAGCTTGTGCAAATTCCTCATGCCTGCATGACCAAGTCGTCGATGCCATAGCCATCCTTCTGAAGATTTTTCAAGTAGGCACACGGCTGGTTGCGGTCCTGTAGAGAAATCAACAATATACAAGTCTCCTCTCCTAAAGCCTTCAAAGACTTTGGAATTGTCAGCTTCCATAACCACAACACAACGATACTTGCCAAAGACAACAACCATATCAACATCACAAAGTATTGAGACAGACATAAGGTTGTATCCTAAGGACTCAACAAGCATGACTTTGTCCATGTGTCGATCCTTTGTGATCACAACCTTACCTAGACCCAATACCTGACTTTTGCCTTTGTCAGCGAAAATGATATGCTTCAGATGCGACGGTGATAAAGGAGCATCCACCAATAGATTCTTGTCACCAGTTATGTGATTTGTACATCCACTATTGAGGACCCACTCAGTGGCTTTGGTTTGATCATCCTGCAGATGAATTAGTGCAGCTTACGAACTCATATACTTCATCAGTGAAGAATATGATATCAAATTCATCAGATCAATTTCATCAAGCAGTAAGACAGATATAGCAGTATGAGGATGTGAGAGATGAAGATTCATTTCTTCATGATTAGCCTGCATCCCTTCAGGCATTTTTCAGGTCTCTAGCAAATTCTTTAGACGTTTGAGCACGTCTGGAGACATGACCCTGCATAAGAGATTAGTTCTTTTTCTTCACCACCCACATCTGAAGGGGTGGCAAAGAGTTCATCACTCTGCGAGCTCCATATGAGAAAGGTGGCATAGAGGCCAATCCATTTCGTTTCACATAAGAGGAGTTAGGGTAAGCATATGAATAAGCAGAGCAATTCTTCGAGGACTTATGAACATAATGATTAGAAGAATAATGCTCATATTCATAGCCCTTGGCTCTTCCCTGCGAAACAGAGTTGTTAGCACGATGATATTCATATGAGGACTTTGATCCTTTTGAGGAATTTGATCCACGTGAGTAATTTGGTCCGTATGAGGACCTGGATCCATATGAAGAATTTGGTCCATATGAAGAATTTGGTCTGGGGTTCCTATTCTTCACAGGTGGTGTCATGAGGACATTCACCTGAAGACTTTCAAGGCACTTTTTGGGAACCCAGATTTTCTTCATAGGGGAACCGTTCCTGCAGTTAGTGCCAACAAATCTAGCAAATACTTCACCATTCTGATTTTTGAACAGTTTATAGTTGGAGTCAAATGACTCATCAGAAGAATGAGAAGATTCACATGTAAAGCCAGATAGATTAGATGGATCAACTGGAGGTCCCTTTGCAGCAACCCATGAGGTTTTGGGGTACTGCTCAGGCTTCCAATATGTACCATCTGCATTGAGTTTCCTCTCAAAGGCAATACCCTCTTTCCTAGGGTTCCTGTTGAGGATTTGCTTTTTAAACACATCACAAAGAGTCTGATGCCCTTTGAGGCTTTTGTACATGCCTGTCATGTACAATTCCTTCAGCCCTGCATCGTCAGTGATACTAGCAATGTCCTCAGATGAGGAATTAGTGATAGCAGAGGCATGTGAAGAATTTGTAACATTAGAAGCATTTGAACATTCAGGTGAAGAATTAGCAAATTCACGTTCAATGCATTTGAAACATGGAGGAACAAATTCTTCCTGAGCAGCACTGATTTTTGAGCAAATAATGAATCGCGCTCCTTCTGAAGATCTTCATAACTCACTCTTAGCTTCTCAAGATCTTGCTTTCTTTGAAGAAATTCATAAGAAAGCTTCTCATGATCAGATAAGAGAGTGTTATGATGACCTTGAAGGTTGTCAAACCTGGTCTGAAGTCTCTGAAGATTTTCAGTCAAGGTTTTAGTGCGATCCATTTCTTCACCCAACATATCATCACTTATGTCTAGCATGTTTTGAACCTTTTCAAAAGCCCTTTATTGTTTCACAACAATCTTAGCAAGTTTAGAATAGCTGGGAGATTTTTCTTTAGATTTGGTGAAGCCATTTTCTTCAGAGTTGAAGATAGAATTGAAAGTGCGTTATATCGACTAGAGGGGGGGTGAATAGGCGATTTTTATGAATTCTTCACTGAGAAATTTGCCGGTGAGGAAATTCCTTAGCGAAGAACTACTTGCAGCGGAATAAGTACTCAGAAGTAAACATAACAGAACATAAGCATAGTCATCATGATGAAATGAAGACAAGCACAGAGTACAGAAAGCATAATCACAGGATAGCACGGGATGAAGACAAACAAACTGAAGAAATTAAACTGAGGAAATTGAGAAAGTCTTTAGTCAAACTCTTCAAACACAGATATGACAAGCACACAACACAATAATGAGGAAATGAAAGTGTTGAGGAATTAGAACCAGTTGGCTTGGTGAAGACAATGATTTGGTAGACCAGTTCCAACTGCTGTCTCAGTTGTACATCTGGTTGGAGCGGCTAGGTATTTAAACCTGAGGACACACAGTCCCGGACACACAGTCCTCACTGTATTCTCCTTGAACTAAGGTCACACAAACCTCGTCCAATCACTCATGGTAGGTCTTCAGGTGACTTCCGAACCTTCACAAACTCGGTCACTCGGCGATCCACAATTCCTCTTGGATGCTCTAGACCATGACGCCTAACCGTCTGGAAGAAGCACAATCTTCAAAGGTAACAAGCATCGGATCCACGCAGGATCAATCTCTTCAGTGATGCGCAATCACTTTGGCTTTGTAGGTGTTTGGGTTTGGGTTTTCCTCACTTGATGATTTTCGCTCAAATTCCTCGGAGGATGGGATGCTCTAAATTGACAAGTGTCAGTTTCTCTCAGAGCAGCCAACCAGCTAGTGGTTGTAGGGGGTGGCTATTTATAGCCTAGGGAGCAGCCCAACATGATAAGACATAAATGCCCTTCAACGATATGACCGTTAGGTGGATAAGATATTTTGGGACAGCTGGCACGTAGCACAGCAACGGTTGGAAATTTGAGGTTCAAAATCCTCAGGGCTACCATGTTCCTCACTGTGTAGGCAATCCGCACTGGCAAACTCCTAACTCCTCAGTCAGAACAAATTCCTCAGAGAACAGAAGAACTTCGTCTCTGTCACAGATTTCCAATGGCTTCACTCAAAGGGATTGGTAGGTGTAGGATTTTGAGTTGAGCATCGCTTGGAAATTTTTCCTTAGTATTTCCTCGATCGCCTTTAATAGTACAGTGTTTCCTATGACTCAAGAAAGAGAAAATGAAACTACGAAAACAAAAGTCTTCACGCTTCATGTTCCTCAAATGAATAGCAAGTCTTCAAGGTCACACCAATTTCTTCACTTTCAAAGTCTTCAGTAAGTCTTCAGAATACCAAAGTCTTCAGTAGAAGAACTTCATTTTTAGGGGTCGAATTTCTCTGCAAATGTCAAACTCCTCATAGACTTATAGACCTGTGTACACTCGTAAACGCATTAGTCCCTTAACCTATAAATCTTCAATACACCAAAATCACTAAGGGGCACTAGATGCACTTACAAGCAACAAGTTTTCAAGTGCCAGGGGATGGCGGAACGTGGACTTAACTCCAACCACATGATGATCGTGGAGTTCACCAGTAACCACAAGCTGGATGCTGACAACATCGGGGAGGCCATCTTCAAGATCCATGAGAAGATCGAGCACCTTCAAGCCCAAATCTATGACCTGCAAAACCAAAACTATGAGTATGAATATAGATTCAAAAGGATGAGTTTGGCTGCAGATTTGAGGATCCCGGAGACTCGATCATCCTTCTATGATGGTGAGCCTATGCCTTGGAAGATGGATGACAGACCCACATCATCAACAACACCTCCACCTTCTTCACCACCAACAAAGGAGACATAATCACATGGGTATGGGCACTCCCCTTGGCAATTGCCAAGCTTCGGGGAGGTGCCCTGGTATCGTATCACAACCACATCTCCTATCTTTACCATTTTTCTTAGTTCGATCCTATTAGTAGTATTTTGATCTAGTAGAATAAAGTTTATGGTATGATCTAGTTTTGAGTTTTGCTTTATGTTCCCTCTTTGTAATCGAGTCCGTGAGCTATATAATAAAGATTAGTGTTGAGTCAAGGGCTTGATTATTTTGCCATGATCTTGAGTGAATAAAAGAAAGAGAAAAAGAATAGAAAGGAAACAAAGAGATCATATTGATCTTATCGAGAGTAATGACTTCACATAGAAAGAGTATGATGATTAAAGGTTGTTGGGAGTTAGCAAACATAGCTTTGGTCATCGTTGCAATTAATAGGAAGTAATAAGGAAAGAGAGGTTTCACATATAAATACACTATCTTGACATCTTTTATGATTGGGAGCACTCATTAAAATATGACATGCTAAAGAGTTGATGTTGGACAAGGAAGACAACGTAATGGGTTATGTTTTCTTATATCTGAGATAAAGTATATTGTCATGGATCGTCCAACATGTTGAGCTTGCCCCCCTGATTCTAGCCAAATTCTCAGCACCTAGAGGTACTACTTGTGATTCCAAAAACCCTTAAACCAGTTTTGCCATGAGAGTCCACCATATCTACCTATGGATTGAGTAAGATCCTTCAACTAAGTTGTCATCGGTGCAAGCAATAAAAATTGCTCTCTAAATATGTATGACTTATTAGTGTGAGAGAAAATAATCTTTATACGATCTTGTGATGTGGAAGAAATAAAAGCGACGGACTGCATAATAAAGGTTCATATCACAAGGGGCAATATAAAGTGACGTTCTTTTGCATTAAGATTTTGTGCATCCAACCATAAAAGCGCATGGCAACCTCTGCTTCCCTCTGCGAAGGGCCTATCTGTTACTATTATCTTCCATCTTATGCAAGAGTCATGGTGATCTTCACCTTTCCTTTTTACATTTTATCCTTTGGCAAGAACAATGTGTTTGAAAGATCCTGATAGATATATCTAACTGGATGTAGGGGAGCATGAGTTATTATTGTTGACATTACCCTTGAGGTAAAAGGTTGGGAAGCGAAACTATAAGCCCCTATCTTTCTCTGTGTCCGGTTAAAACTCCATAACCACAAGTACTGCGTGAGTGTTAGCGATTATGAAAGACGAAATGAGAGTTGAGTATGTGGACTTGCTAGAAAGCTCTGACATAGACTCTTTCTGATGTTTTGATAAATTGCAATTGCTTCAATGACTGAGATTATAGTTTGTTGGTTCTCAATAAAGTTTTTGATTCATACTTTGGCATTGTGAATAGATTGTTACTTGAGCATACGAAATCATATGACAATATCATTATATGTTGCTGTTATGAGAATAATCATGATGCCCTCATGTCCGTATTTTATTTTATCGACACCTCTACCTCTAAACATGTCGACATATTTATCGTTATCGGCTTCCGCTTGAGGATAAGCGAGGTCTAAGCTTGGGGGAGTTGATACGTCCATTTTGCATCATGCTTTTATATCGATATTTATTGCATTATGGGCTGTTATTACACGTTATGTCACAATACTTATGCCTATTTTCTCTTATTTTACAAGGTTTACATAAGGAGGGAGAATGCTGGCAGTTGGAATTCTGGGCTGGAAAAGGAGCAAATATTAGAGACCTATTCTGCACAACTCCAAAAGTCCGGAAACTCCACAAAAGTTATTTTTTGGAAATAATAAAAAATACTGAGCGTAAGAAGCACGTCAGAGGGGGACCCACCTGGCCTCGAGGGTGGGGGCGCGCCCTACCCCCCAGGGTGCGCCCCCTGCCTCTTGGGCCCCCTGTTGGCTCTCCAATGGCCATCTTCTGCTATATGAAGTCTTTCGTCGAGGAAAAAATCATAAGCAACCTTTCGGGACGAGACTCCGCCGCCACGAGGCGGAACCTTGGCGGAACCAATCTAGGGTTCCGGCAGAGCTGTTCTGCCGGGGACATTTCCCTCCGGGAGGGGGAAATCATCGCCATCGTCATCACCAACACTCCTCTCATCGGGAGAGGGCAATCTCCATCAACACCTTCACTAGCACCATCTCCTCTCAAAACCCTAGTTCATCTCTTGTATCCAATTCTTGTCTCCAAGTCCGGGATTGGTACTAGTAGGTTGCTAGTAGTGTTGATTACTCCTTGTAGTTGATGCTAGTTGGTTTATTTGGTGGAAGATCATATGTTCAGATCCTATATGCATATTAATACCCCACTTATTATGAACATGAATATGCTTTGTGAGTAATTACGTTTGTTCCTGAGGAGATGGGAGAAGTCTTGCTATTAGTAGTCATGTGAATTTGGTATTCGTTCGATATTTTGATGAGATGTATGTTGTCTAGCCTCTAGTGGTGTTATGTGAACATCGACTACATAACACTTCACCATTATTTGGGCCTATAGGAAGGCATTGGGAAGTAATAAGTAGATGATGGGTTGCTAGAGTGACATAAGCTTAAACCCTAGTTTATGCGTTGCTTCGTATGGGCTAATTTGGATCCATATGTTTCATGCTATGTTTAGGTTTACCTTAATACTTTTGTTGTAGTTGCGGATGCTTGCAATAGAGGTTAATCATAAGTGGGATGCTTTTTCAAGTAAGAACAGCACCCAAGCACCGGTCCACCCACATATCAAATTATCAAAGTATCGAACGCGAATCATATGAACGTGATGAAAACTAGCTTGACGATATTCCCATGTGTCCTCGGGAGCGCTTTTCTCTATATAAGAGTTTGTCCAGGCTTGATCTTTGATACAAAAAGGATTGATCCACCTTGCTGCACTTTATTTACTTTTGTTACTTGTTGCTCGTTACAAATTATCCTATCACAAAACTATCTGTTACCACTTATTTCAGTACTTGCAGAGAATACCTTGCTGAAAACCGCTTATCATTTCCTTCTGCTCCTAGTTGGGTTCGACACTCTTACTTATCGAAAGGACTACGATAGATCCCCTATACTTCTGGGTCATCAATCCATGCTATATTATATTCTGTTTTGGATGTTTAATGGGCTTTATTATACACTTTTATATTATTTTTGGGACTAACCTATTTAACTGGAGGCCCAGCCCAAATTACTGTTTTTTGTCTATTTCAGTGTTTCGATGGAAAAGGATATCAAACGGAGTCCAAACGGAATGACACCTTCGGGAACGTGATTTTTGGAACAAACGTGATCCAGAGGACTTGGAGTCTACGTAAAGCAATCAACAAGGAGGGCACGAGGCAGGGGGCGCACTTACCCCCTAGGCGCGCCCTCCACCCTCGTGGGCCCCTCGTTGCTCCACCGACGTACTTCTTCCTCCTATATATACCCACATACCCTGGAAACATTAGATATGGAGCCAAAACCGTATTTCCACCGCTGCAACTCTCTGTATCCATGAGATCCCATCTTGGGGCCTTTTCCGGCACTCTGCCGGAGGGGGCATCGATCACGGAGGGCTTCTACATCAACACCATAGCCTCTCCGATGATGTGTGAGTAGTTTACCTCAGACCTTCGGGTCCATAGTTATTAGCTAGGTGGCTTCTTCTTTCTCTTTGGATCTCAATACAAAGTTCTCCTCGTTCTTCTTGGATTCGATGTAATCTTCTTTTGTGGTGTGTTTGTCGAGATCCATTGAATTGTGGGTTTATGATCAAGTTTATCTATGAACAATATTTGAATCTCCTCTGAATTCTTTTATGTATGATTGGTTATCTTTGCAAGTCTCTTCGATTTATCAGTTTGGTTTGGTCTACTAGATTGATCTTTCTTGCAATGGGAGAAGTGCTTAGCTTTGGGTTCAATCTTGCGGTGCTCGATCCCAGTTACAGTAGGGGAAACAACACACATTGTATTGTTGCCATCGAGTATAAAAATATGGGGTTTATATCATATTGCATGAGTTTATCCCTCTGCATCATGTCATCTTGCTTAAAGCATTACTCCATTCTTATGAACTTAGTACTCTAGATGCATGCTGGATAGTGCTCAATGTGTGGAGTAATAGTAGTAGATGCAGAATCGTTTCAGTCTACTTGTCGCAGACATGATGCCTATATACATGATCATACCTAGATATTCTCATAACTATGCTCAATTTTATCAATTACTCGACGGTAATTCGTTTACCCACCATAATACTTATGCTCTTGAGAGAAGCCACTAGTGAAACCTATGGCCCCCGGGTCTATTTTCCATCATATTAATCTTCCAACACTTAGCTATTTCTGGTGCCGTTTATTTTTACTTTGCATCTTTATTTCTCTTTATCATAAAAATACCAAAAATATTATCTTATCATATCTATCAGATCTCACTCTCGTAAGTGACCATGAAGGGATTGACAACCCCTTTATCACGTTGGTTGCGAGGTTCTTATTTGTTTGTGTAGGTGCGTGGGACTCGAGCGTGGTCTCCTACTGGATTGATACCTTGGTTCTCAAAAATTAAGGGAAATACTTACGCTACTTTACTGCATCACCCTTTCCTCTTCACGGGAAACCAACGTAGTGCTCAAGAGGTAGCAGCTGGGTGTGGGTAGCGCCTCTATTAAGTAAATATATGGGCTTTTGAATTGATTTTATTATTTACTAGGGTGGATGGGCTGTTTTGTCTTGGGCCCAGAGAAACCATTACTACTAGTACAGTGGAGACACTCTACAGCTACCCAGAAAAACAATTACTACTAGTACATTGGATACACTACCGCTTTTGGCTCCTCCTAGGTCATCGAAACATCTCCCTCTACTGAATGTCATTTTACTTTTGTTCACCGACATGCGGGCCATGCAACACGCGGGCCCAAATGCCATCCACCAAATTAGAAGGCAGTATGCAGGCGGAGAGTCACCCCGATTGTAGCGCGACAGTAACGAGCCGTCGTATCAAAAAACCCCACCTCCCCGGAGTCTAAGTTTGACGAATGAAGAAACCATCATTTCACTGTTCGTTGAATCCCCTTCTCCCTCACCATCTTCAAGAAAGCCAACACTCGCATCTGCCACTGTTCTTCTCTCCCAACGAAGGGAAGGTAGGCGGATCCGTGATGTTGGTATATTTTTGTTCAGAAAAAAAATGAACTTTTGCAAAGCAGTAACCGATCCTCACTCTCTTGTTTGTTTCATTGTCATTGCGATTGTGTTTTCCTTTCAGTGGTCTCCTAGTATTCGTCAGTTTCATGATGGACCAAGGAGAACCAAGCAAAGATCTGCCGATATTGGAGCAGACGCGGGAAGCTGATCCCCATGAGACAAAGAGCTCCAATAAGATGGATGTAGCCACTGAGCCGACCCCAGATATGCTCACGACTACTACTGAGATGGTCAATGCCCCATTTGAGGTTACAGCCCCCGTGGCACTGCAGGAGCAGTTTTCCCCCTTCAAGGATGTGTCCCCCCTGCTGAGCTGCCCAAGGTGATTTTCTTCTTTGCTAATCTCGATTGTGGTTTTTCATCTAAGTATGTGGTGATGAATAATGCAAAATATTATTAGCTTCGATGCCATGTATACATAGTGGTTTAAATAACTTGTGTTTCTTATATTGGAAAGTAATTCAAAATTTGTTTCTGTTTCAATTAGAGCCCTGATGCAGACAAGGATTGTGTGGTTGTACATGTCACTCGCTATGAGGCGGATGACCTGAATATACGTACTAGGAAAACAGAGTTCTTAGGCTGTTGGATCCTGGAAGCCATTTGCGCTTACTGATGTCGAGTTGTATTCCAGCCTCACTGTTGAAAAGCGTGTTGTCCAGGGTGTACTGAAGCACATGAAGTTCAAAGCTACTCCTTCGTTTGTCAGGCATACTATTCTTTTCAAGCTTACGCAGGAAGATGACTTGGCATGCCTCCACAAACAAGTTTATGAGTGGCAAGGCCACAAGGTTTTCTTCATGAAGGTTCACGGGATTGAGCTGCTGTCGGACATCCTCGATGATGTTCATGGCAAGGTCTGTCTTGTGTCCAGCCCAAATTAGATCGAGGCATGAAATAGTTGCCCCAGCTAGTGTTTAATAGTAGTTTTGATTGTGTCTAATTATCCAAACCTTGCCTGTTATCGAGCCCTCTGGGGATAGTACTCTGTTTGAATCCGTTTATGGGAACTGCTGCTACTTTTGTGTGCCCGTGAATCATGTGAGAACCATCGTAATTGTTGCCGAAACAGATGTGTCCTCACTAGTTTTTTCATGAATATGGCATGGTAAGACATAAGTTGTCATGGTTTATCATACGAGCAGTGTGTGTTTGATGAAATGGAGTACTTGTTCGAGAACTGTGTGCTGACGTATACATAAGTAGTTGTAAACACTGTTGGTGCTACCCCACTTGTAAGCAGTTGTGAAAAACACGGCACATTGGCTCAGCTCGCTTCAACACTAGGTTATTGACCAGCTAACAATCAACAATCTGCTGTCTGACATATAAGGAACTATGTATCTTGTTACAGTGGTTCATGCAGTTAACTGAGGCCACAATGTAAATTCCAAACGTTCACGCGCTAGTCTAGTGTTCATGTGGAACACTCACATTGAACTCGGCTTCATAAAAAACTTGAAAAGCATAAGTTAAGCAATTTTATACATCTCAATGATTCATAGAACATAACAAACATATACTAGTTCACAGCAAAAGAAAAGTTGTGAGAAGGTTTACAAATCAGGAAAAAACAAGCAAGGCTTCTGTGACCAAAGGGCCTCCCGGCGGGCTTAAATTTCCTGGAGTTCACTCTGGTTTTTTCTTGTTGCCACCATCCAGGGTTAGGTTCTCTCATTCCAGAATAACCAATTATAATTGTGTTCTCAGCTGGAATGCCGAACTGAACCATGCAGTGTACTGACCAGCTGAAATTCTTGTGCATTCCACTAAATTTAAGCACCGCAATTTGCATAAATAAGCAAACCACAATGCCTCTTGTCCGCGCACCTGTCCCAAAAACCGCAGAGTAGCCATGCCAGCTAGTCCTCGGTCCATGGATGAACTGGTAGAAAGTGCATTCTGGACTAGGATGCAGTTGTTTTCGCTTGTCCCTGCACTGCAATCAGGAAGTAAAACATACGAATCAGCTTCTTTTAGATTGCGTTGGTCATTCTACCTAGTTACTACCAATGTAGAAATACCTGGAACACTGGTGGTTAGAGGACGACAGCTAGGAATAGCCATCTCATTTTGTGCAGTTGTACAAAAACTGAGGTGTGTACTTTTGATTGCACAGATAGAAACGATATGGAGACATACATCCCTTTTTGCACAAATAAGAAATACGGTTATTTAAACAGTGACAGATATTTGCAGTGGCGTATGATTAACAACAACATCTATTGTGTTATAATTGGCACTAGATTGACAGTATGAAAGTGCCCTTAAGTAAGTAGCATCACATCACATCAAAACTGCCACTAGATTAACATGCAGAACAATAGCATTAGTATTATTATCATGAGAGTAGCACATGGTCAGTAAATGTGCAAATTTGTGCAGTTCCACTGGGATGAAGCAATGTTAGCTGTGTGAGATTTAAGTGTAACTACAAAAACACAATTGATGGGAAATAAAGCAAGACGGAAGCACTTCATAAAAAGGTGGTGGCATTGCTTCAATTTATCGACAGCACTAGTTCATTACTTATAGTGACATTAGGTGGCATTGCTTAATGCTTCATGTAATTTTACATTAACGGTAGCGATATGGGCGTAGGGACATCAGGGGCATAAAGTGGTGAGGTAGATGTGGTTGCTGAGAGCGGCAAACACTCAGGCGGCATGTCTGCATTTGTCCCATTTTTTATCTCCTCGGCAACATTTTCCTATGTGAGCACAGGAAATCTAGACCTGCACATTCTCATTTGTGTTGTCCCCCAACACCCCTAACTTTCTTTCCTTTTTTAACCAAGAGACAGGTCCACTTCCCCCCACCCTTTGAAATCCACCATGCTTTCTTCGCCTTTTAAACCAAGAGACCGGTTCGGTAGCCAGTATCTACTACTTTCCCCCGTTTCCTCTTAGAACCAAGTCCTAGATTCATGCTACAGCTTTCCCAATTTCTTCTCTGTTTGAACCAACTCTTAGAGTCGACTGTATGAACTAGCTTTACCTATAGTGATAGTAAAATTCTAGGTGGCTTTGGAACAGCCGACGGAAGTAGAAAAAGATCCACACGCGGCCAAGTGGGGAGCTAGGGTAGTAGAGCAAGGCAGGTTTCGAAGGAATTTATACCTGAGGGTCGTCGGCATGTGTCAAACACGGCGTCGGGAGGCCGCATCTTGGCCACAATACCGCAGGGAGGAAGAAGGGGTCGGAGGCCCTCCTGAGCCAGTGCTCTCTCGGAGAGAACGGCACGGCCGCCGATCGGGACGTGCCGGCAGCCGTTGGTCTCCTCCCTTACCATCACCGACAGCGTGAACGATGCACCTACACCCCTGCCCCGGTCGAGGTGGTCTGGCCGAATTTGTGTCCAGCCGTGAGAAGAGAGAGAGTGTGGCCACCTATGTCTTTCTTAGATATGGAGAGCTTGTTAGAGTAAAAGAGAGGAACCCTAGTAAAACAAGCGCTAAGGCTCCTGCTTCTATATAGAGTGGAGTGATTTTGTTGTACCAGCTTCAAAAAAATGTGCTCCTACGTGTACCCGTGAGTGGGTGTGAGAGAACTAGTGTGTGCGTGCACCGCTTCTCTTCATGAGAGTACAATATACTATGCCCAAAGAACATTATCCACAAGAGTAATAATATAAGTGTGTGATGTGTGAGCTAAAATAAAATGTGGGCGACATCTTTTGTTTTTTAGAAGTTCTGAGGGTAGGGTGTGAAGAGCACATATGTGTGTGACGTCTACCTGCAGATAGACGGTGGGTGCGAGAGGACTCGGGAGAGTCATGACTCGTGTGTGTGCGTGTGTGCGTGAGAGAGAGGGGGCACGTATCAATGCAATGCATGTGTCCGTAAATCATTATCCGACAAACGTTCGCCACAAGCCTTTTTGTGACGAATGTCATAACAACCATTAGATCGGCATCCGATAGTGTCAGTTTTGCCATGTCATTTAACAGAACAACCACTCCTCCTACACACAAATCTTCCATGTGAGTGTTAGCAACTACCGTATGCTCCTCCCTCCTTTCCAAAATGCAGTGCATATAGCTTTATTGAAAATTCGAACCTCGCAAACTTTTACCGAGTTTTCGTGTACCAAAATGCACATATAGAATACCTAGTATATATCATTTCATTCATCTTCGAGAGGTAACTATAAAGATGGGGGATGAGTCTACAAAGAAAGACCATCGTATCACCTGCAGCAATTTCTACCATCCTTTGGTGTGGAGGAATATCATAGGAACTCTATATGATATGATTTTTATAGGATTTTTTCCTTTAGAGCCAATTGGTTCATAGGAATAGATTCATATACTCCACATTTCAAAGGAAATAAACATGATATCATTTTTATAGCTTTAGAGCCACTTGGTTCATATGAATGGATTCCTATACTCCCATAATTTCAAAGGAAAATAAACATTAGCGTATATTCAATAGAAAAGTTCCTATGATGTGAACCAAATGACATCTCTTTTCTAATCCCTCCTCATAGCAATTGAGATACATGTCATCTCTAGATTCAATTGAAAAGTTCCTATGATGTGAACCAAATGACATCTCTTTTCCAATCCCTACTCATAGGAATTGAGATACTCCATGTCATCTCTTTCCCTAAAACTTCCATGTATACATCTTCTATTCCTCAATAGCTAGTACAACCCACTAGTAGCTTTTTTCCAAGACATGCAACTATGGCACAAGAACACATCATGCATGCAAGTCATAAATCACATTGTTTTTGTACTCTATGCATGCAAGCACCACATCATCAATTCGTGCATGTGACTCATAAGTTATTTCTTGCATTAAATTTTGTATTGACAATGTATGTGCTGGTCACATGCACACATATGTAGTTCACTTTCACATTTTTGTTAGAAATGTCATTCTTTTAACTGCAATTCATTTTTTCCCTTTAGTTATAGATGTTTTTGGAGGAACTTTTATGCATTATCTATACCCCTATATAGTGTGCGAATAACTTTGAAAGATGGTCGCTGGATGAAGTTAATCCGACAGTGTAGAGATGGAAAATCTAAGCACTACTGGTCGTTGGATATCATCAACATTCCACCAGATTCTGCCACATGTACAATTTAGAAGACTCCATGGTTGAACTTAAGCATAATGCAAAAACCTCAAAACACAAGCACTTCTCGTTTGTTCTAGAATCTTCCGTATCATAATTGCCCAAACTTTTTTGCTAAATGAATTGCCATTTTTTTTTACTTTATGCTTTACAATGCACAACCCCATGAAACTGAACATTTTTATAAAACTAATTGATTTTGAATGAGATGAACTATAAGAATTAAACGAACATCTGCATCATGCATATATGACTCAAAGCTTTACATGCTATAGTGTGTATTTATTCATAATTTGGTTTCCACATCTCATGCGTTCAATGCATGTGTACCTTACTAGTTTTGAGTAGAGTAAAAAATTTCACACAGCCGCGGGTATATCAAAATGCAGGGCCCATGCATCATTGCCTTTCGGTCGAACCTACATCCACAATTTTTTGTACGTATATCTCCACTGGTCCACGAACCCAAAATGTTGCCTCGTTCCCATAAAACCAAGCAGCCCACACATATTAAGGCGTCGACTCAAACCCAATCCTTCTCCTGTTTACTACGACGTGGCCCCGCACGCCATAGTACTCCTACAAATCCTACCGCCGAACGCATCGTCGGTTTTCTTCAAGAGGACGAGGGAGAAGCGGATTTGTAGTGGAGGTCCCTATCCTAGGGTGCCCTAGGTAGCTGCCAGACACATCATTGGTTTTCTCTTTTCTTTATGCTCTTGCGCCCTAGAGTGAGATGATGGTTGCTTCGTCCGTCCAGCTTAATGCGAGAAAGGTGGGGCTTTGTGATTTGACCCCTCATCGCTCATTTACTACTACTGTGGCGCTACGACCGGGGTGCCTCCAAGTACAAACACTGCTCCGAACGGTAATTTGCTGCATCGCACGTGGAACAAGACGGTGGATGAGCCACATGCCGGCCAAAGGGGTCCTGTTAAGTGTGTCATCATTTCGTGTGTGGAGTGACCCTGCTTGAGTTGCTACGCCAACACGACTGGAGCAGCCTACCACTTGGTTTTGCTGCTTGGTGAATCCCGACTATATTGATGCAAAAATATATGTACTGTACTACCCTCTCCGTCTCGGTTTATAGGGCGTGCATGTAGTTCTAGGTCATCCATTTGACTAACTAAATATGAGTTACTATGTCACAAAAAGTATATCATTGGATTCTTAAGCGGACGTAGTTTCTGAACATATAATGTTCATCACATATTTA
This sequence comes from Aegilops umbellulata, assembly GCA_032464435.1. NCBI lineage: Eukaryota > Viridiplantae > Streptophyta > Magnoliopsida > Poales > Poaceae > Aegilops > Aegilops umbellulata. Next base: position 324,284,319 of record CP136056.1, on the reverse strand, counting down.
GCCTGTTAAATTCTCAACCAAGAATGACGTGCATGCCCTGTAAACTGATACAGAGGAAGTAGTAGAAATGAGATGATTTTACCGAGCTATGGGCGGGGGAGCATGGCCTCTCATGCGTTTCCATGTGTCATGATGTACCAAGGCGATGCGTGTGTCCCTCTTGAGGCAGAACAATGGCAGAAGCAATACTACGTGGTTTTCTTGAAGGAGATGATGGCGAAGCGAAGTGTGAAATAATGGTTGCTTCGTCCATTTGGGAAGGTGCGGCATTGTGACTTGACATCTCATTGATCATTACTACTACTGGGGCGGTACGACTGGGGTGCGTCCCCTGTTGTTCCGCACTGTTATTTGGTGCATGACACGTCGACCCGGTTGCTATATGTCCCACATATCGGTGAGAGGAAGTACAGAATTCATGAAAGCGAGTGTTGACGGAGGAGTACAAGACACGACTTGGTTTTTGCTGCTTTGCGCGATCCATCAATACAAACCCAGACTAAAAAAGGGCGAGGGCGGGTCTTTTCCTGCGCGGCAGGCAGGGGAGTTTGGCTTAGTCTATTCGAGGCAAGGAGGCAGGAAGGGAAACAAGCAAATAAAGGTTGAGTGACTTAGTTTTGGGAAAATCTGATTTTACGGAGTACGTACCCACTATGGAGGTAGTACTACTTACTACTCCCTTCTTTCCAGTTTATAGGGCTCATCTAAAAAAATCGTTTTTCTGTTTTATAAGTGTCAATTCTACTACTAGTAGTAGTACCATCACATGTTGGATTTCAAGGTGCGTTAAATCACCCGATGCAAGCAGTGTCAAGAGAAAACTCACCAATGCATGTAGAAGTTCACGGAAATTTAGTGGTCATGCATGCATTCGTTCTAATTAATGCCTCGGTAAACATAACTTCTTGAGAAAAATGAGCATACTAATTACTTGTGCAAACTACGAAATTAATTCCACCACTCACCGTCTACCTTGGTTGGAGTGATTTTGAAATTGAGCCATAAACTGGAAAGGAGGGAGTAGTAACTTTTGTCTCGATTACTATTTGTGGCCTTGTATAGATGCAAAATGTATTTTATTATAGTGGCCTTGTATAAGTAAATGGAGGGAGTACTAAAGGACATATATTCCAAACAATATGATAATCTCTCTAACCAAGGTAAGGACGAGGAGTAAACGGAGGGAGTAGTAAAATTTTCTCCTCGTCTTGGGAGCCACCGCGTGCATGGGCGAGGGAGCAGGTGTAAGGCGTAATAGTAAGCAAGCTTCATCTCATCCTCCGAGCCACCGCGCCCATGGGCGGGGGAGATGGCGTACTAAGTAAGCTTCTCCTCATTCTACGAGTTGACGAGACACATCAAAAGTACTCCAATGTATAGAGCCTTGCCTCTAAGGCAGGCCCCACATGGTTTGCCTCTTTTTTAACATAACGCGTCAAGTCGCAATTTGTTTCTTCACCCATGGTAGACGATGCTCCATCAAGTGGACAACCAGTACACGTGTCAAATTACCATGTGGGCTGCCTTTTCGTACAGAAATGAGCTCCACAGTGTACCCGCGCGGGTGTGGTTGGGAAAGAGACGAGATTACGTGCGCCTTGCGTGCACCTCTTCTCTTCGTGCACGTCCCCCACCTACGTGGGTGTGTGAGAGAGAGATACAAACCTAGACATAATGCGCCGTCCATCCCCATGCCTCCGCCCAGTCCGACCACCAGTCACCACCACGCCCCACTCCTCCTCACCTTACCTCTCATCTTTCGCGAGATACCATTTTTTCGATAAAATTCTCGAGATACCATTTTTCCGATTAAATTCTCAAGATATCATTAGTTTTTACACATGGGATTACTCCTGCATGGGTCAATCACAATAGGTGTTTTTTAAAAAAATGCATCTTGATGTTCCGTGCAATGCACGGGCATCTTGCTAGTCCATGAAAACAACACATGGTAAAATTTCACGGCAAACGAGGGATTTGAATCTGTTGGGAGGGGCTGTTTGGATCTTGCCCGGGGTAGCCAAAATATTGGCGACCCTTTTGTCCACCGGTGCCTTTGCCACCGATGAACGAGGAATGGCTCGGGTGCTCATGCATCCTCCAGCGCGCACGTTGGAGACGAGCTCACATGAGGTGTGCTTTTTTTGTCCCACCACGCCGCCCGAGACGGCCGCAGACAGACTGGCGACCCGCAAATTATGCCATCCAACCATAGTCGCACACATTATGACAACAACTTAACCAACCAGACGAAATTCATGCAAACATGGTGATATTTCATATAAACAATGATGGAAATCATATAAAATACCGGATTTTCATACAAACATGACAGATTTAATTACATTCAAATGAACTATGTGGTGCTAGTTCTGGACAACACATGTATATAGGCCTAAATGGTCGCCCGCCGATCCATTTGTGTTCCTCATGTCCGGTAGCACGATCACCGGACTGCCGGGAGCCCAGGAGGTATATGCTTCAGCGCAAAGGACGGATCGCTTCCCCACTGCCCAACTGATATCGTTGGCTGATGCCCAAGATGATGGTGGAAGGGGGCTTATCCGCTTCCGTGGAGCCCATGCGGGGTCGACGAAGGTCCTCGCAACAAAAGGATCCGGCAAGACACCTGCTGTGTACGCCGGCGTCGCCTACGCGGTGCCCTTCATGGGACCCAAGCAGCGGTGGCCTCCCATGTTCTACTTCTCCTCGATGATGGCGGCGGACGCAGAGGCGCAGGCCACCGACTCGTCGCTCTCCACGCACACGGCTTCTGTCGCTGCTTGCATGGCGCAGCCGCCAACATGGGAGTCTTGGCCACAACAATGGGAGATGTGGTCGCAGACACGGGAGGCGCGGTACGAGGCGGCGGCGTGGACGGCAGCGACGACGCCCGTGCGCTGCTCCTTGTCGAGCTAGCCTGGAGCGGTGAGTTGCTGAACCACGCGCCGGCTTAGGGCATCAATTGGCTCCGTCGGGCGAAGGGATGGAGGTGGATCAGCGAGCTGCATAGCTTGTATCCGGCAGGCTCGGCGGGCCACCCAGCTGGCTTGGATGCGGGATAACTACTCTTCGTAATCCATTGTAAGAGTGGACAAAATGGTGAAGGAGGAAATAGGGTAGCGGCGGAGGTGTCCGATTCTTGGCCGGCATTTGGCCTCGTTTAAATAGGAGATTAAATAGACGGCGGATGGGAGGAGCTCGGTCGGCGTTGCGTTTAATGCTAGACCAGTCATGAACGGACGTGTGTCCAGAGTGGGTTTCTCGGCTTCCACATGGGCGGGTTTCATGGAGGCGTTTGAATGCAGCAAGGAGGCGTTTTCAGCCGGGCGTGTAGCGAGTGGCACCCTCGACTCTGACGTACGACACCGTGCCACTCTTCCACTGACGTGTGGGCTCTTTCGATACATGGCCTGCATGTCAGTGACCTAACGTAGGCAGCGCACGGCAGAGAAACTTTTGTTGGGCCAGGGCGGCCAGAAGCGGGCATTTCATAAACCGATGATTGTTCATTGAGTGTGATGTCATCTATTTCATGTAGATAAGCCTACTATATAATGTAAGATAATTTTAAAATTTTCATATATATGTTGATAGCCCGTTTTATACGTTGTGATTCATAAAGACCGCTGCAAACATCAATTTTCTGCTTATCACATATAAGACTGATTAATACCCGTAACAATCCATGTCCTTAATAAAGGGTGCATGCACGTATAGGTTGAGCGTGTGTCTTGCGTCGTGTGCTGTGTGCATGTAGGTGTGCGAGTGTTGCGTGCGTGCATGTGTACGTTTTAGTGCTGCATGCATGTGTGCGTACGTGTGTGTGTTTGTGAGTGCATGTGTACGTGTCAGTGTTGCACGCCTGCATGCGTGCGTGTGTTCGTTATGTGTACGTGTCAGTGTTGCATGCCTGCATGCGTGGGTGTGTTCATGCAAGTGTTGCGTGCGTGCATGTGTACTTGCGGGGCGAGACTACACGTCAGTCGACTGACTTTTTCATCTCTGGTCAGTAGATTTTCCAGCCGTTGGATACGAAATCAAGGCCTACAGTTTATCTTCAATCTCCACCCCCCCTAAGCCACTAGCCACCATCGCCGCCCCGTCCGCCCCAAAACCACTCCCCACCGCCGGTCCGCCGCCGCCCCAGCAACCCCTCTAGCCCCCCTCCCGCGCCGAGCTTTTTCTCTGGCGATCCCCACGCCACCGCCCAATCACCGTGCCCCCCCATTGCCGGCGACTACCAACCAGAGGTCTCACAACTTCGAATCCCCACTGACCACTAATTTATTACCATTTATGTCCTTCATATACACGCTGACGCGTGGGCCCTATGGTAATGTGCGCTGCTGAATGTGGATCGTTTGACTGGTCAATTGATCGTGTCATCAACAAATTAAGGAGCTATATGGTGAGCAAGTGACCGTATGATCACCCTAACATGTATTTTATTAACACAATACAGACCCAAACTACCATTTATTTCTTTCATATACGTGCTGATAGGTGGGCCCCATGGTTACGCGCCCCGATGGTGCAACACTAGTTGGGCCACGTGGAACGTTTGACTGGTCAATTGAATGTGTCATCAATAAAATACGGAGTTGTACGGGTGAGCCAGTGACCGTATAATCACGACGTGTATTTTTTTAACACGGTACAGACACAAGGGCTCATATTTACGCGCAAGCACTCACCGCTATAAGCGCACACACGCATACCCTACCCCTATGAGCACCTTCGAGAGAGTGAGCCAGCATATGATCTTGAGATTTTATGAAGTCACCATGGGTTCCTCGTAGTCGAGTGGAACGTCTCATCCCACTGAACACACATCGCCGGAAAATACTGAAATTAACCCAGGATAAATGCGAGCACCGGGACTTTAACCCTGGTGGGCTGGAGAAACCACTGTCCTCCTAACCATCCATCCACAGGTTGGTTAGCACCACAAAATGTATGTGGTGACCGTGATGAGCTTATTCTGAAGTCCAGTGACCATATTGTGCTTTCGCTTCAAATACAATGACCGTAAGTGTCGTCAACAAAATATGGAGCACGCATCAAATACAAAAGTCCGTCAGGGTCATCAACAAAATACGGAGACGTATCATGAGCTAGATACCGTATGATCACCATGAGAATGTATACGGTGACCGAATGACCATATTCTGAAGTCCAGTGACTGTATAGTGCTTTCGCTTAAAATACAGTGACTGTCATGCGTGAATGTGTCATGTGCATGCATACTTTTAGAGGGCCAAGAGATAGTTTGTGTGCGTACGTGAAAGTGGTGTAGAAAGCGGGGGTGTCCGATGGAGACAAGGAGAGATATGCCCTTTGTTTCTCTTTCCCGTGACTAATATTTTAGGACAAAAAAACATTCACAATGCAGAACAAATATTTTTGGATGCACCATGCAATTAACTTTCATGTATAACATTGTACTATTGTATATGCTTATTTTCTTAGTGGCCAATTGCGTGTGTGGTGTGGTAGGCACATCATTTCTAGTTTGGGTGAGCACATCATTTCTAGTTGCGGTGGTTCAACATGAGGACTCATGGGTCGGTTCCATCCTGCGCCACATAGGTTGGACCGAGACGCATTATACGAAGACCCATGTGGAGGACTCGGCGTACAACACGAAGCTACCAGAGTCGTGGAGGACTCTATCCCCACTGGTGATAAGCCGACTATATATGATTGTAACCCTAGGCCTGAGTATGTTATAGAAGCCTGGGGGCTAGTTCGTCGATAGTATACACACACGCACAATGCCTGGTATTCACGTGTACTTTGTACACACTCCTATCACTAATATACAGTACCAAGAGTAGGCTTTTTCCTCAACTGCAAGGGTCCGAACTAGGGTAAAACTTTGCCTCGTATTACCATCCAGCCTAACGGTCAGGGATATCCTACCGAATGATCTGATGGAATCGTATTTGCCAACTACTAAGATAGAGGTGTGTCTGTGGGGGGTGGGGGCAATGTGTGCGAGAGAGGCCTAAAGATAATGTGTGGGGGGGAGACACGTGGGCACATATAGAGACCATGCGTGTGTATATATGCATGTGAGAGAAATAGTGTTTTCCAACTGAGATTAGTGAAAAGAGTGGTACATAGTAGTCAGAAAGAGAGAGAGAGATATACAGAGAGCATGTGCGTGAGACACCCCGGGAGAGATTGTGAGCATGTGTGAAAGAGAAATGTCGATGCATATAAAGTGTGTGCACTTATGCGTTAGATAGAGAGATATATAGCACGTTTGTGAGAACGGGCCGAGACATAGTGCATCTACGTGTAAAAGGCGGTTCTACGCATTAAATTAAAATATAAATGGCATTATTATTTTTGGATGAGAACATGAATTTTGCAATTTGCGTATGAACGAAAATCGGTCTATCAGACACCCATACTCTATTGAATTCTAGCATGTGCATGTGTTTATTTCATATTATCGATCCATAGAGTGTGAGCGGTTTGAAATACAAACTATGCATTGCTTTTGCTATTCATAAATAAACATTAATTAGTGCACTCCATGTTGTTAGTGTGAAGCACTTTATACATTTGTCACTTACATGGATACATTCCAAATTGCGAGCCATGAAATAGAATACATGTTGAATTCAACATAAAGGGTGTTTTGAAGATTCGAATTCATAGGAAGTGCATTCATCTATTTGAACCCGAGATAATGGCATTTGTAAATCAGATCTAAAAGGGGGCGTCAATCTTTGTTGTGTGTTTGAACATGCTATATATTCGTACTATTTTTTTGCAACCAAGGAGATTATATCTGGAACCATGCATGAACTAAGGTAAGTTGCATATTTTTTAATATATACTCGTGTACAATCTATATTCAAATGTACCCCCTCCATTCCAAAATAATTGTAGCTTTAGGATTTTCAAGAGTAAAGATTTGTGAAGTTTGACAAATCCTGAAAGTTGAATTCAAGAGACCCGAAAATGTTAATGCTTCTGCTCCCAAATATTGAACGAAGCGCCGAATAAGCCTCTGGTCACCCGAAACCGCGCGAGACTAATGTTTGGTGGTAGGAAATTACTGTACTGACTCTGGCCCATGTAGCCTATCGGCCCGATGTCCCAAGGTCTAAACCGGGGTAGGTTTGTAACTTCACCAAGACGCTAGTCTCAACCGCCTCCGAGAAGCATTCATACGCCGTGGTCGCCTAAACACCCATGCGCTCGGCCAAAATCTATCCCGGGGACACCTGAGATTACTGTCCTACCCCCAACCCACAATATATCTTAAATTTTAGATGGGGGCAAAGTTTGTAACTTTCCCCAAATTTCAAACAAGCGCGTCCCAAACAGAAAAATTGTTCCCCCTTAGTTCTCCCTCCCTCTGTTTCCCCATTCATACTCCGTGGGTGCCAAAACGCCCTCTCCACCAGCCGCAAAACCCCAACCTCCTTCGTCCTCCACCGATAGTGCCCAATCCACTGCCGCCCTCCTCCATCACGCCGGAGCCAGTACCCCAACGTCGTCGTCCAACGCAACCACAATCGCAATGCCTTCAAGGACTTAGCAGCTGAAGCGGAGGCAGAGCTGCCTCCACGATGCCGACGTGCGCCGTACTAGAACCACTTCGACCACACCGTCCTGCACCTCACCCCTGTCGCTCCACTATCGCAACCATCCACCGCACCGGAGTTGTTCCCGCTACGCCGTCGTTTGCCGTCTCAGATCTGGTTCCCCGCCGCCGACAGACGGCCACCACACCACACTCAACAACTTGGCCATGGGTTTGTCCAAGGCTCCACCATCCTCCACAACTTCTCATTTCCAGCGAACCACAAGAAGATCATTGGAAAAACAGAAGGAGGACACAACACTGCCAGCAGAAAGAGGTACTCCTCTTCCCTTATTCGTGCAAATCTTACGTCTCTGCTCACACCATATTCATCCCATAAAATAAACTAGTTGAGCGCTTATTACTACATCTTCTTCGTGATACTAAATGCACAAGGTTTCCTCCCATTTACTATTTCACCTTTGCTAGAGGTCAGTAGCCTACCTGGATTTCAATTCAGGGTCTGTCAAACCACAATTAAAAGAAGCAGCACCCGCTTAGGCGCGTGGAGCACCTAGTCTGCCTGTTCGCCGGGGAAGCGGCACATCGGTGTCTATTATAGGGGTGTGGGGCGCAGGAGCTACTTGCACCCGATCTAGAGGTCGGCGGGGCTTGAAGGGATGGCCGGGGGGCGGTGCCAAGCACGGCGGTGCAGTGAGACGAGGGGAGGGCGGAGGCAGGGGACTGGGCCGGTGGTCGCTGGCGTTTCGAGGAAGATCGTCAACACTGACTGGCTGGAGGTAGAAGGCTATCTGCCTGTTCTGTGTACATCGGAAGGTGCATAAAAAATGGACTAACCTATTTTCTTTCAGTCGACTGTTATTTTCATAGGACCACACCTTGTGGTATGTTGGAGGAGCATATGCATTTCCCTGCTATACTTGTGTTCATATTTCAAAATCCTAGAATCTAGTAATTTCGTGTGCCATGCATGTTGTAGAGCTATCATATGTCTGCCGTCATTTATTTCTCACCGACCTGCTATCTACTACTTTTACACTGTACTACTTGTGCACACACTTCACCCATCACACTATTGTTTTTTTGTGCATGGGTATTTCAAACTCTCAAGCAGTGTTGATGAGTACACTAAAGAAAAGACAGAAGTCGCTCCAATGTAATTCAAAGATAAGCACTAAGTGTTGCAGCGCTCTAAAGGGTGTAGTGTTAGTAGAGGGAGACAGTAAGTTTAGCTCTGCAGTTGATGATCTCAATTTCCACACAAAACCATCTCAGGTGCTTGCTTTAACTTCACGCTGTCAAATGTGGTTGCATGTGGCGTATGGTATCTAGCTTGTGTTGCTTCCAATTTGGTTAAATTGCATATGCTTACCTGTTTTTGATACATACTACATATGTCTATTAACCATGTTCATACATCAAACTAATGCTCTTTTGTATCCCTCATCAATCACTTATGATGAGACAGTCACCCCAGTGGGTTACTGTGAAATGCGCTACTCGTTTAAAGAGTGCAGTGTCATCCTCCCCACATGATTCTCAAGAAACAGCAAGGCTAAATGAAGATAGTCAATGTAGCTCTTTAGTTGATGATTGCAATTCCCCCACACCAGCATCGCAGGTGCTTGCTCTTACTTGGCAGTGTGATATGTGGCTCACTTTATCCCAGTGAAAACCACATATACAAGTGCGAAGTTGGCCAAGATATATATGACCAGGATCGTATGTCTGCATGGAGTTCCGAGGACCATCGTATCAGATAGAGGAACACAGTTTACCTCAAAGTTTTGGCATCAGTTGCACCAGCCTTTGGGAACGAGGCTGGAGTTCAGTACAACTTTTCACCCGCAGATGGATGGACAGACCGAGAGAGTCAACCAGATTCTGGAGGATATATTGAGATCTTGTGCACTAGATTATGGATCTAGTTGGGATGACAATTTGGCCTACGTAGAGTTCTCATACAACAATAGCTATCAAGCCAGTTTGAAGATGGCACCGTTCGAAGCCCTCTATGGACGAAGGTGCAGAACACCGTTGATGTGGGATGAAGTTGTAGATCGACAGTTTTTGGGACCAGACTTGATCAAGGAGTCTAAAGAGAAGGTTAAGTTGATTCGCGATAGACTAAAGGTAGCTCAATCCAGGCAGAAGAGTTATGCAGATTTGAAACGCAAGGAGGTAACCTATGAAATTGGAGACAGAGCATATCTGCGAGTGTCACCTCTGCGAGGAGTGAAACGTTTTGGAGTCAAGAAAGTTAGCCCCGAGATTTGTAGGACTGTATCGTATTTTGGAACGTATGGGAGAAGTTGCCTACAAGTTGGAGTTACCTGAAGGACTGTCAGGAGTTCATGATGTGTTTCATGTTTCAAAGTTGAAGAAGTGTCATGCTGAGATGGCCAATATACCGTTAAGAGATACAATGCCTTTGGAGGCGATTCAGTTGGACAATGATCTGACCTATGAGGAGAAGCTAGTCAGGATTCTTGAATTTGCCAGCTGAGTCACCCGCAGCAAGGTTATCAAGTTTTGCAAAGTTCAGTGGAGTCACCATACCGAGGATGAAGCCACCTGGGAACGAGAGGATCATCTTCGCAAAGACCACCCACACCTATTTTCTAGCCAACCTGAATCTCGAGGGCGAGATTCATCTTAAGGGGGTAGGTTTGTAACATCCCAAATTTTCAATTTGGAATGTTATACATAGATCATTCCTGCATATCATATTTTGCTGCATTTCGTTATGCGATACTCGAAATCCTAAGCAACTCAAGGACCCTCAGAGAGAGTTGGGGATTTCACTGTTTTCATATTTGAATTTTATAAAATATTGAAACGAGGATTTTGGTTTTAATTATTTTTCTCTCCAAAAATATTTCATGATTAAAATAAATGATAGAAGATAATATGACTTCTCCAAAGTAATTGAAATATTGGAGGGAAAATATTAAAATCAAATATTGGATTTTATTCGGAGTTTATTGCTATTTTATTTGAATTAGAAAAAATTGCACGTTTTCAAAATTGCATTTTAGGGCCAAGAAAATGTTCATCTCGTTCTAAATATTTTATTTAGACGGTGAAAATTTGTTTTGGTATTTTTAGTTATTTATTTATTTTTCTAGGATTTATATAAGTTTCAGTGAAATTATTTAAAAAACATCCAGCGCTCGACTGGGCCGAAGCCCAGCCGAGCCGGCCCACCGCCCCGCGCCTCGTCTCCCTCCAGGAGACCGCGCGAGCGCCGCCGCCCGACCCCGAGTCCGGCCGGGACTCCTCCCGCGTCGCCTTACCCCTCCCCCAAGCAAGCCCCCCTCCTTTATATACGTCGCCCCCGGACCCCCTCACCACCACCCAAACCCCGCCACCCGCTGAATCCCGCCGCCAGCACCGCCGCCTAGCCCGTGCCACCACTGCCGCCGTCGCCTCGCCGCCTAGCGACGCGCTGCCGCCTGCTGCCGCTGCCTCACGCCGCCCCGCACCACCCGCCGCCGCAGCCCACCTCACCGGAGCCGCCGGACCTCGTCGGAGGTATACGCCGCCGCCGTCGCCGTTCGGTTTTATTTTAAAACCGATCCAGTTTTTTTAGAAAACCCTAGGTTCGTTTTTTTTGGAATAGATCATTTTTTTGGTTTAGTTTATTTAGCGGACGTTCGTCCGTACATTCGTTTTAACGAACGGTTTTCGCTCGTTAGTTACAGACAACGAACGTTCGTTCGTTAGCCTGTTCGACAGTTTTTCTTTTTCTCAGACTTTCCGTGATTATTTTCGATCGCGATTTCTGATCCGATTTTCGTTTCAGTTTATCTTTACGCTCGTTTATCGGAATCAGGCGATTCAAGCGCCTAGATCTTTGTCTCGAAACCCTCTTTCTGTTTAATCAACTGGAACAAGATTTTGGTACTATAAAATTTGACTTTAGTTCAGATTAGTAAACGGATCTTGTTTCTTTCGCAGTTTGAGTTTCGTTGCTCCGTTTAATTTGATTCTTTTTGCAAACCGGAGTTCTTAAGTTGAACTTTCTGGTTAGTTATTCTTATTTGAGATTTACCCGTGCTTCTTTGCTTGATTGCTTATGTATGCTATTGTTTGTTTCCGATAAAATTCCCGGAGTGCGAAGCGTGCTACTACGAGTCCCTAGGTTTTGCGGATCGTCAGCAAGGCAAGTAACACATTGATTATACTCTTTTCATACCCAGTTTTAATGCATTAGCTCCAATCCTCAAACACTGCATGATTAGGATATGATTAACTTGTGGGTATTGGGAAGTAGTTGATGAGGTAGAACCTATTGCCCTGTTATATTCAAACCCTTGGGAGTTACTTCTATGTTATGCTTATATTGTTATGCTATGCTCGTAGACGTGGTTTTGGGTGAGTGAATCCATGACAGGTGTGAGATGATTAATTAATGGTACAACTTAAGGTGGAAACTTTAATACACATCTGGGTGGATTGCTTGTCGGGCACCTGGAGAATCCAGTGTTGTCCTAGGATATCCCGGAGTACCCGTGTGATCATCCAAAGGTCCGCCACCCAGGCTCAAAGGAAACTGAGATATTTTCATGCTAGAAACTTCCGTGTGCAGCCACAAGCTATTATGGGCTCTAGCATAGTTGAGTAAGTTGCATGAGCTTTTGAAGAGGTGGATCAGCAGGTAGAGGGATGTAGGTTGGTATGGTCTACCCGGAGTAAAGAGTTAATGTTTCTGAAAGACTGTGTCTCGGTCATCCGTTTCTCAAACACCATGTAGTGCTTGAAATCGAACGGAGGAGATCGAGTCTTGTGGGGAAAAGTGTGCAAACCTCTGCAGAGTGTACAATCTAATCATGGTTAGCTGTGTCCCCGGTTATGGACAATCTTGAGTATCTAGTACTTGGAGTATCCTAAGTATCTCATCACTCTAAATTAATATTGTTGGGTTGATTTAATTGGGATTGAGTTGGAGGAACCTTCTCAATAATATTTCAACTACCATGATAGTTAAATAAAAACTATTCCTTTGTTGTAGGAAAAAATTGGCTTTTCGCAAAAACTATAACCATAGAGCTTTCCACCAGCCAAATATGGATGTAGTGGTAGCATTATTCTGTTCTTGCTCTACTGTGTTATATTGCCAGCATATTCCATGTACTGACCCGTTTCCGGGCTGCAACATATTATGTTGCAGACTTTTCAGACGAGGAGTAAGGTTCGTTAGGTCATTACCATGCAGCTCAGCTATGTCGTTGGAGTTGATGGACTCACTTTATCTTCCAAGCCTTCCGTTGTTATCGTATTAGATGGCCTTAAGCTATATTTATTGTAATAAGCTCTCTTTTAAGACATTCGGTGTAATAAGTGTGTGATTGCTACTATGTTATAAATCCTTCGAGTGTTGTGATTGTCAGCATTACCGATCCAGGGATGACACTGAAGCACAGAGACTTGACCGTTTGAGGTCGGGTCACTACAATATGACACGCCTTCCTATTTTTGGTACATACTACATCTGCCTATCACACCATGTTCTTACATCAAACTACTGTTCTTGTGTATCCTGCATCTATCACTTATGATGAGACAGTTACGCCCGTGGGTTAGTATGAGACGCGCTACTCTTATAAAGAGTGCAGTTTCATCCTCTCCACATGATTCTCAAGAAACAACAAGCCTAAATGAAGATATTGAATGTAGCTCTATACTTGAAGATCGCACTTCCCCTACACCAACATCACAGGTGCTTGCCCTGACTTTGTAGTGTGATATGTGGTCGCATGTTGCATACCGTGTCTAGCTTGTAATGCTTCTAATTAGGGTAAATTGCATCTGCTTAATTTACACATTATACCTGTGAATATGACATGCCTTCCTATTTTTGGTACACACTACATCTATGTGTTAACCATGTTCTCACATGAAACTACCTCTCTTCTGTACCCTACATCAACCCACTTACGATGAGACACCTTTATTCATTGCATATTGCATATTTTTTCTAGCCTGTTGCCATGTATTGCTTCTAATTTGGTCAAATACATTTGTTAGGCCACCCTTTTAATTTGGCAGAGTGATATTGGTTTCATCTTTCATATGATTTCTAGCTTGCATTACTTCTAACAAGTTCAAACACCTTGTGCTTACTTTACACTTTATACATCATACATGTCAATATGTCACGTCGCCCTGTTTTTCATACATATTCCATCCTCCTATCATGCGGCTGCCTTACATGGAAGTAGTGTTCGTCAATATCATGCATCAATGAGTTCTGAAGAGCAAATTTTATTCCTTTTTCTTGTGGGTTTGACTTGATAAGGCAAAATCAAGAAAGAGGAAGGAAAAGAGTAAGGAAGGCGGTGATGGTGGTCCCCTGCAGCAACATAAACGGAGCATCTGTACGGATTCTCATTGTATTGCTAGTGCATTACAAGGTCCAAGTCTCCGCTCCCCTACTCCACCATCCAAGGTGGTTTCTCTAACTTGGCTGTGTGATATCTGGTTGCATATGTTGTCTAGCTTGTATTGCTCCTAATTAGTGTAAAACTGCATCTGCTTAGCTTACGCATGATACGTATGAATATGACACACTTTCCTGTTTTTGGTACATACTATATCTGTCTATCACACCATGTTCTTACATGAAACTACTCTTCTTGTGTATCCTCCATCAGTCACTTATGATGGGACACCTTTAAGTTGGCAGTGTGATATTGGTTTGCCTCTTGAATATAATTTCTATAATGTAGTGCTTCTAGTTTGATGAACGCCACCTATGATGAGACAATTTTAACTTGGCAGGGTGATATTGATTGCACCTTCCATATGGTGTCTAGCTTGCAGTGTTTCTAATTAGATGAAGTGCCTTCTGCTTAGTTACCACATCATAGGTGTGAATATATCAAGCCGTCCAGTTTTTTCGTACATATTCCATCCTCGTATCATGCCTTTGCCTTTCATCAGTGTAATGTTCATTAGTATCATGCTTGAATGAGTTCTCAAGAGCGAATTATATTCCTTTTTCTTGTCGGTTTGACCTCACAATGCAAAATCAATAAAGTGGAAGGAAATTGGTAAGGCATTGGATGATGGCGGTCCTTCCGAGCAACTGAAACGGAGGGTCTCTATAGATTCTACTCTGCCATCCTCCCAACAAGATTCGCAAGACAACGCAAGGCTAGACAGTCAACGTAGCTGTGTAGATGATGAGCACATCTCCCCTACTCCACCATCACAGGTGCTTGCTCTAACTTGGCACTATTATATGTGGTTGCATGTTGCGTATGATGTCTAGCTTGTATTGCTTCTGACTTTGTTGAATTGCATCTGCTTACTTTACACATAATGCCTGTGAATATGACACATGATCCTGCTTCTAGAACATATTATATCTGATCACACCATGTTCTTACATCAGAATATTGTTCTTGCATATCCCGCATTAGTCACTTATGATAAGGCACCTTTAAGTCGCCATTCTGATATTGGTTGTGTCTTGCATATGACTTCTAGCATGTACTGCTTCTAATTTGTTGAAACGCTATACAGTTTGAACTTGGCAGAGTGATATCGGCTGCATCATTCATATGGTGTCTAGCTTGCAGTGCTTCTAATTTTTTGAAATGCCTTCTGCGTAGTTAGCACATCATAGGTGTGAATATGTCACACCATCCTGTTTTTCGTACATATTCCATCCTCGCACCTTGTGTTTGCCTTTCATCCGAGTAGTGTTCGTCAGTATCATTGGTATGTCTCCGTTGTATCTATAATTTCTGATTGTTCCATGCCAATATTATACAAGTTCCATATACTTTTGGCAACTTTTATACTATTTTTTGGGACTAACATATTGATCCAGTGCCCAGTGCCAGTTCCTGTTTGTTACATGTTTTTTGTTTCACAAAAAATCCATATCAAATGGAGTCCAAATGGGATAAAACTGACGGAGATTTTTTTTTGGAATATTTATGATTTTTGGGAAGAAGAATCAACGCGAGACGATGCCCGAGGGGGCCACGAGGTAGGGGGTGCCTCAGGGGGTTAGGCGCACCCTGGACCCTCGTGTCCACCCCGTAAGGAGGTTGGAGCCCTTCTTTTGCCGCAAGAAAGCTAATTTCCGGATAGATATCGTGTCCAAAATTCAGCCCAATCGGATTTGCGGATCTCCGGTTATAAAAGAAACGGTAAAAGGCCAGATCTGAGAACGCAGAAACAGAGAGAGACAGATCCAATCTCGGAGGGGCGAGAGCCCCTCCCATGCCATGGAGGCCAAGGACCAGAGGGTAAACCCTTCTCCCATCTAGGGGGAGGTCAAGGAAGAAGAAGAAGAAGGGGTCCCCTCTCCCCCTCTCTTTCGGTGGCGCCGGAACGCTGCCATGGCCACCATCATCATCACCGCGATCTTCACCAACACCTCCGCCATCTTCACCAACATCTCCATCACCTTCCCCCCTCTATCTACAGCGGTCCACTCTCCCGCAACCCGTTGTACCCTCTACATGAACATGGTGCTTTATGCTTCATATTATTATCCAATGATGTGTTGCCATCCTATGATGTCTGAGTAGATTTTCATTGTCCTATCGGTGGTTGATGAATTGCTATGATTGATTTAATTTGCTTGTGATTGTGTTGCTGTCCTTTGCCGCCCATCATATGAGCGCGCGCGTGGATCACACCATAGGGTTACTTGTATGTTGATAGGACTATGTATTGGAGGGCAAGAGTGACAGAAGCTTCAACCTAGCATGGAAATTGATGCATACGGGATTGAAGGGGGACCAATATATCTTAATGCTATGGTTGGGTTTTACCTTAATGAATGTTAGTAGTTGCGGATGCCTGCTAATAGTTCCAATCATAAGTGCATAGAATTCCAAGTCAGGGATAATATGCTAGCTGTGGCCTCTCCCACATAAAACTTGCTATCGGTCTAGTAAAGTAGTCAATTGCTTAGGGACAATTTCGCAAATCCTACCACACTTTTCCACACTCGCTATATTTACTTTATTGTGTCTTTACCTAAACAGCCCCTATATTTTATTTATGTGTTCTTTATATTCTTGCAAACCTATCCAACAACACCTACAAAGTACTTCTAGTTTCATACTTGTTCAAGGTAAAGCGAACGTCAAGCGTGCGTAGAGTTGTATCGGTGCTCGATAGAACTTGAGGGAATATTTGTTCTACCTTTAGCTCCTCGTTGGGTTCGACACTCTTACTTATCAAAAGAGGCTACAATTGATACCCTATACGTGTGGGTTATCAAGACCTTTTTCTGGCGCCGTTGCCGGGGAGCAATAGCGTGGGGTGAATATTCTTGTGTGTGCTTGTTTGCTTTATCACTAAGTAATTTTTATTTGCTGTTCTTAGTTGTTCTTTATCTTTAGTTATGGATATGGAACACGAAATACCAAAAAAAAGGTGTACTTGCTACTCATGGAGATGGGCAACCTCCTAAAACCCTCGATGATCATTATGTGAAAAATATTATGTACCACTTTGATAATCCTGAGAAAACCTCATTCAATTATGTAATGGGAGACACGTTGGAACAACGTGAAACTTTAGGGATTATCGCTTGACTCAAAAAGGGAAACTATTATGGGATCAAATTTATATGTTGAAGTGGTATGCTCGGCAAGTATGCTTGAGATATGATTATACTTGTTGCTCTAGGATGAAGGCTCCACACCTTCCCTTTTCATGCAAATTTAATGATAATGAAACCTTGTCTTCTTATGCTAGAGGTATATATGATTACTATGATGTGGAACAAATAGAAGAATTTGTTGCTTTTATGGGTGCTTATGAAATTGAATCTATGTTCAAAGAGTTTGAAAATCTTTATGATGTTGTTTATAGGCCTGAAAATTTAGCTATCCTTAAATATTGCTATGCCAATTATGAATTCAATTCCAATATTGATGCATTTATTGAGAAAGTCTCCGCTGTCCAAGAAGAGATTAATACTTTGCAGGAACCTATGGAAGAAGAAATTGATGAAACTGTGAGCTCATTGGATGAAAAAGATGAGGAGGAGAGCGAAGAACAAAAGGAGGAAGAGCGGATTAGCTACTCGTGCCCACCTTCTGATGAGAGTAACTCTTCAACTCATACATTGTTTAATTTCCCGTCATGATTACCGAAGGATGATTGCTATGATGATTGTTATGATCCCGTCGATTCATTTGAAATATCCCTTTTTGATGATGCTTGATATGCTTGTGGCCATAATGCCAATATGAATTATGCTTATGAAGTTGAACTTACTATAGTTCCTTATGTTAAACATGAAATTGTTGCTATTGCACCCACGCATGATAGTCCTATTATCTTTTTGAATTATCCCGACTACACTATATCGGAGAAGTTTGCACTTATTAAGGATTATATTGATGGGTTGCCTTTTACCGTTGCACGTGATGATTTTGATAGATATAATATGCATGTGCTTGCTGCTCCTACTTGCAATTATTATGAGAGAGGAACTATATCTCCACCTCTCTATGTTTCCCGCACGATAAAATTGCAAGAAACTGTTTATACTATGCATTGGCCTTTACTTTGTGTGCATGAATTGTTCTTTTATGACATGACGATGCATAGGAAGAGAGTTAGACTTCGTCATTACAAGATATATGTTACATTGTGTTCACTATTAAATGCCAAATCATTGCTAATTAAAATTGGCTTTGATATACCTTGGGATCCGGGTGGATTCACTACTTGAGCACTATATGCCTATCTTAATGGCTTTAAAGAAAGCGCTGCCAGGGAGACAACCCGAAAGTTTTAGAGAGTCATTTATTTCTGTTGAGTGCTTTCATATAGTTTAAAAACAAAAAGGGGGGAACCCAAAACTTTTCAAAAAGAAAAGTTAAAGTGAGATAGACAAGCATTGTGATGGGGGACGTCATTGAACTTTGTTCATGCCCATGGAAACTTTGTGAATCTTAATTACAGAAACTTTTCAAAAAAATAATTACCCCCTTGTACAAATCCATTGTGTTATAAAAATAATGTGCCAAGGTTTGCCTTTAGGATGTTATGATTCTTTCTGCACTATCTTTCTATACAAAATGTTTATTTTTCCTAATTTTGGAAGAAATTTTCAAGTATGATAAGTATGGTGAATGTTCAGATTATTACAGACTGTTCTGTTTTAGACAGATTCTGTTTTTGATGCATAGTTTGCTTGTTTTGATGAAACTATCAATTCCTATCAGTGGATTAAGCCATGGAAAATCTATATTACAATGGACACAATGCAAAAACAAAATACGAATTGGTTTGCAACAGTACTTAGAGTAGTGATTTGCTTTATTATACTAACAGATCTTACCGAGTTTTCTGTTGAAGTTTTGTGTGGATGAAGTGTTCGATGATCGAGAAGGTTTCGATATGAGGAAAAGGAAGAGAGGCAAGAGCTCAAGCTTGGGGATGCCCCAGGAACCCCAAGTAAATATTCAAGGAGACTCAAGCGTCTAAGCTTGGGGATGCCCCGGAAGGTATCCCCTCTTTCTTCAACAAGTATCAGTATGTTTTCGGATTCGTTTCGTTCATGCGATATGTGCAATCTTGGAGAGTCTTTTGCATTTAGTTTTCACTTTTCTTTTATGCACCATGCTGGTATGAGATAGTCCTTGGTTGATTTATAGAATTCTATTTGCACTTCACTTATATCTTTTGAGTATGACTTTATAGAATACTTCATGTGCTTCACTTATATCATTTGAAGTTGGGATTGCCTGTTTCTCTTCACATAGAAACCGCCATTTGTAGAATGCTCTTTTGCTTCACTTATATTTGTTAGAGCGTGGGCATATCTTTTGTAGAAAGAATTAAACTCTCTTGCTTCACTTATATCTATTTAGAGAGATGATAGGAATTGGTCATTCACACGGTTAGTTATAAAATCCTACATAAAACTTGTAGAACACTGAATATGATATGTTTGATTCCTTGCAATAGTTTTGCGATATAAAGGTGGTGATATTAGAGTCGTGCTAGTTGAGTAATTGTCAAATTGAGAAATACTTGTGTTGAGGTTTGCAAGTCCCGTAGCATGCACGTATGGTGAACCGTTATGTAACGAAGTCGGAGCATGAGGTGTTCTTTGATTGCTTTCCTTATGAGTGGCGGTCGGGGACGAGCGATGGTATTTTCCTACGAATCTATCCCCCTAGGGGCATGCGTAGTAGTACTTTGCTTCGAGAGCTAATGAACTTTTGCAATAATTATATGAGTTCTTTATGACTAATGTGAGTCCATGGATTATACGCACTCTCACCCTTCCATCATTGCTAGCCTCTTCTGTACCATGCATTGCCCTTTCTCACCTCGAGAGTTGGTGCAAACTTCGCCGGTGCATCCAAACTCCATGATACGATACGCTCTATCACACATAAACCTCATTATATCTTCCTCAAAACAGCCACCATACCTACCTATCATGGTAATTACATAGCCATTCCGAGATATATTGCCATGCAACTTCCATCATCATCATATACATGACTTGAGCATTAATTGTCATATTGCTTTGCATGATCGTAAGATAGTTGGCATGATGTTTTCATGGCTTGTCCGTTTTTTGATATCTTTTGCTATGCTAGATCATTGCACATCCTGGTACACCGCCAGAGGCATTCATATAGAGTCATACTTTGTTCTAGACATCAAGTTGTAATATTGATTTGTAAGTAATTAAAAGTGTGATGATCATCATTATTAGAGCATTGCCCCATTGAGCAAAGGATAATGGAGACTATGATTGTAACATCCCAATTTTCCTAAATTAGGATGTTAATAGATCATACATATGCATATCATATTTTTATTGCATTATTTGTCTTTCTGCAATAATCGAATCATTATGCAACCAAAGGCAATTTATTGGAGCGGAGATAACATGAATTCTCCCCTGTTTTAAAAATGTTCATAATGTGCAGGATATTATTTACTGTTCATGTGTTATATCCGGTATTTTTCATAGTCCCCAAAATATTTCACTTGTCTGTTTTATTGCTGTTTGAGTGACCTATTGCATAAAAAGGATTTTACAAAATTGCATTAGTATTGGAACTAGTGTTCCTGTAGTTTATAGCTATAGGGATATTTTTACTGTGTGTCTAGGTATTTTTATTTAGAATTTATACTGTGTATTTTATTTTATTTATTTTGTTCTGCTGCTGTAGTTTTGGTTAAAATAGCACCAGCCGGCCAGCCAGCTAGCCACCGGCCCAGCTCGCTAGCCCGCCAGCCAACCAACACCGTGGCCTAGCTCCCGCCGCTGCCGCCCACTTCCCGCGAAGCGGTACGCCGCAGCGTCGCTCGCACCGGACCTACGCCCGATCCACCTCGCCTCCAGCCACTGATCGTGGGCCCTGCGCCGCTTTCTTCTTCCCCGAGTCGAACACGCACACACCACACGCACACCCGGGGCGAACCTGAGTCGAGGTCGCACACCCGAGCCGCCCCGTGCACGCCTGAGACATCTGGCGCGTGACCAAGACCCCGACGAACCCCTGCAGCCCCTTTTCCCCGTCTCCTGTTGCCGCACACATGAGCTAGGGCGAAACGGATCTCGCCGTAGGAGCTCCAGGTCTGCCGGCCGTTCCGTCGCTATAAGAGCACGCCCAGCCGCGCCACGTGTCTCCACTTGATCCCCCTCTCGGTTGCTGCTACCTCTTGAGCTTGCGTTAGTTTTCCCCAAAGAGGAGAGGATGATGCAGTAGAGTAGCGTATGTATTTCCCTCAGTTTTTGAGAACCAAGGTATCAATCCAGTAGGAGGCCACTCTCAAGTCCCTTGTACCTGCACAAATCGGTAGCAACTCGCAACCAACGCGATTAGGGGTTGTCAATCCCTTCACGGTCTCTTACAAGAGTGAGATCTAATAGAGATAATATTTTTGGTATTTTTGATATAAAGATGCAAAGTGAAAAGTAAAAGGCAAAGTAAAAAAACAAGATTAAAGTGATGGAGATTGATATGATGAGAATAGACCCGGGGGCCATAGGTTTCACTAGTGGCTTCTCTCGAGAGCATAAGTTTTCTATGGTGGGTGAACAAATTACTATTGAGCAATTGAAAGAATTCAGCATACTTATGAGAATATCTAGGCATGATCATGTATATAGGCATCACGTCCGTGACAAGTAGATCGAAACGATTCTGCATCTACTACTATTACTCCACTCATCGACCGCTATCCAACATGCATCTAGAGTATTAAGTTAAAAACAGAGTAACGCTTTAAGCAAGATGACATGATGTAGAGAGATAAATTCATGCAATATGAAATAAACCCCATTTTGTTATCCTCGATGGCAATGATACAATACGTGCCTTGCTGCCCCTTCTGTCACTGGGAAATGACACCGCAAGATCGAACCCAAAGCTAAGCACTTCTCCCATGGCAAGAACTACCAATCTAGTTGGCCAAACCAAACGGATAATTCGAAGAGACTTGCAAAGATAACCAATCATGCATAAAAGAATTCAGAGAAGATTCAAATATTATTCATAGATAAACTTGATCATAAACGCACAATTCATCGGTCTCAACAAACACACCGCAAAAGAAGAAGATTACATCAAATAGATCTCCACAAGAGAGGGGGAGAACATTGTATTGAGATCCAAAAAGAGAGAACAAGCCATCTAGCTAATAACTATGGACCCGAAGGTCTGAGGTAAACTGCTCACACTTCATCAGAGAGGCTATGATGATGTAGAAGCCCTCCATGATGACGGCCCTCTCCGGCGGAGCTCTGGAACAGGCCCCAAGATGGGATTTCGTGGATACAGAAAGTTGCGGCGGTGGAATTAGGTTTTTGGCTCCTGTTCTGATCGTTTGGGGGTACGTGGGTATATATAGGAGGAAGAAGTACGTCGGTGGAGCTTCGGTGGGCCCACGAGGGTGGGAGGCGCGCCTGGGGGTGTAGGGCGCGCCCCCCTACCTTGTGCCCTCCTCGGAGGTTCCTTGGCGTAGGGTCCAAGTCTCCTGGATCTTATTTGGGAAGAAAATCACGTTCCAGAAATGATTTTTCTGTTTGGACTCCGTTTGATATTCTGTTTCTTCGAAACACTGAAATAGGCAAAAAATAGCAATTTTGGGCTGAGCCTCCGGTTAATAGGTTAGTCCCAAAAATAATATAAAAGTGGAAAATAAAGCCCAATATAGGCCAAGACAGTAGATAATATAGCATGGAGCAATCAAAAATTATAGATACGTTGGAGACGTATCAGGCATCCCCAAGCTTAATTCCTACTCATCCTCGAGTAGGTAAATGATAAAAAGAGAATTTTGATGCGGAGTGCTACTTGGCATAATTTCAATGCCAAATTTCCTAATTGTGGTATGAATATTCAGATTCGAAAGATTCAAGACAAAAGTTCATATTGACATAAAGATAATAATACTTCAAGCATACTAATAAAGCAATTATGTCTTCTCATAATAACATGGCCAAAGAAAGTTATCCCTACAAATTCATATTGTCTGGCTATGCTCCATCTTCACCAAACAAAGTATTTAAATCATGCACAACCCCGATGATAAGCCAAGCAATTGTTTCATACTTTAACATTTTCAAAACTTTTTCAACCTTCACGCAATACATGAGCGTGAGCCATGGATATAGCACTATATGTGGAATAGAACAGTGGTTGTGGAGAAGACAAAAAGAGGGGAAGATAGTCTCACATCAACTAGGCGTATAAACGGGCTATGGAGATGCCTATTAATATATATCAATGTGAGTGAGTAGGGATTGCCATGCAACGAATGCACTAGAGCTATAAGTATGTGAAAGCTCAACAAAAGAAACTAAGTGGGTATGCATCCAACTCGCTTGCTCACGAAGACCTAGGGCATTTTGAGGAAGCCCATCATTGGAATATACAAGCCAAGTTCTATAATGAAAAATTCCCACTAGTATATGAAAGTGACAACATAGGAGACTCTCTATCATGAAGATCTTGGTGCTACTTTGAAGCACAAGTGTGGTAAAAGGATAGTAACATTGTCCCTTCTCTCTTTTTATCTCATTTTTTATTTGGGCCTTTTTTATGGCCTCTTTTTTATTTTTTATTTTTATTTTTCGTCCGGAGTCTCATCCCGACTTGTGGGGGAATCATGGTCTCCATCATTCTTTCCTCACTTGGGACAAGGCTCTAAAAAATGATGATCATCACACTTTTATTTTTCTTACAACTCAACAATTACAACTTGAGCGCCACAATGTTTTCTCAAATCAGCTTTCAAATATGCCCCAGCCCACTCTCTCTGGCCCCCTTGCTTATCGGCCCATTATAAGATAGATTGGGCCTAGGCTGGATATTCCGAGGAAGATATTGATTTGATTAACGATAATTGGGCAGTTTTATGTGCTCGTTGTCTTCAATGGGGGCACAAAAAGATTAACTGCCCGGCCAGAGTGGTTTGTTTCCACTGCTCCACTCTTGATCACAAGGCAAGACATTGCCCCGCGCGGACTCACATTAAATGCTATGGACCAAACATGGCAGTGCACTCGCCCAGTATCAACCTATCCAAATTTCCCCCGGCCGCTGCGATGCACCGCAAGAAACCCAATTCCAAATCCTACGTTCGGTGTGAGACTTGTGGGTACTATGGCCACGTGGCGAAATCTTGTCAACGGAAGAGGTGGCTCGAGCGATGGAAGTGGATTCCCAAAATCCCGCCTAATGCCCAAAATACCCCTCACGCTTCCGCTTCTGCTCGGTTTCCTCAATCGTCACCGCCCTCTGCCTGCCAGTCGCCACCTCTGTCACACCCGACACCCAAGACGCTCTCCCTCTGCTCCTCCGCCATGGCGAACTACCCCCTTAACCCGGTGTCGTTCCTGCCGCAAGGCTTCGCCGTCGAATCGGGGCCGGCCGATCGTGTCGTCCGCAGCGGGATGGTGGTTGGCCCCATTCCGCCGCTCAACCACGACTACTTGGCCATCGCGGAGACCAGCGAGTACGTCCCACTCCATCGCCGTGCTGCCATTTGTCAGGCAATCCAAGGTCTGCTCCATGAGGCTCAGCTTTTCACCACTGAAGTAAGTGACCATCCCTTTGGAATCGGAATCTTTGGATTTGTGGACTCCTTCATCCGTGATACTGCTGTTGCCACGCCACTAGAACTTGAGGATGAAGATTTGCTAATCACCTTTGTACCTCACCATGAAGCACTAAATTGCCGTACCACCACATTTGGTCCAGAGATTTGGCTGATGTATTTTGGGTTTCCTTATGATTACCAAATTGATTATTATGTCAATAAGTCCCTTGGTGGGTTTGGTGCTCTGGTCTCCTAGTACAATCCCTGCCAAGATCGTCGTTTCATGTTGATCAAGGCACGAGTGCTAAATCTGAGACTTGTGCCCAAAAGTTTTGTAGTGTGGCAGCTGGGTGGTGCGCGTGACTGCTGGACGGTTCATATCACGATCCTCAGGAGCAATGACTGGAACGGGCTCCTCCCTGAGGTGCTGCCGTCCGGTGAGGAACCACCGCCTGAAGACGGGAACCCACATCCCCAGTTTGGTCCTCATCTGACAGCAGAGCAGTTGTACCAACAGCAGGTGCACAACTGGCTAGTGCAGAACGCAGCTCCCCCCAATGGCGCTCCAAATGTACCAGCTGATCAGAATAACCAAGACAATGGGGGATGGGGAGCATGGCCTGCCCCTCCTGCTCCACCGTTGCCACAACTACCACCTTTTCTCATGAACTTTCAAGCTTGGCTCGCTACCCAGGGTCTGCAGGTTCAGGATGGCATTGTCCCTGAAAACAATGTCACGGATAATGCATTACAAGCTTGGCATGACTCGATCACAAGCTCTGATGACTCTGACTCAGTTCATTCCGTTGATATGATTGTGATCAATGCCCCAGCAGTGCCTCTGCCTCATACGGATGAAATCATAGTTTCTGTCGAAGTCCACAGTCAGGGTCTGCGCTTTGGTCTGTCTGCGCAAGGTGATATGCTCATGTCTCTCCTGTTGAATAACCTTGTCCCTCGCCAGCAACTAAATTCAGCCCTGTTCTCGGCTCTGCGCCCACTTGTGGCTACTTTTGGACCATGGGCCTTGGGTCTTGGCTTCAGGCAGGAATCTGTTCAGGTAGAACTGCAAGTGACACTTTCAGATGGCTGCATTCAGTTTTCTCAAGCTCAAGTGATGGCTTCGACTGCTCAGGTAAGTCTGACAGTGGTTAATGCTCCACTGCCTGAACCCAATGTGCATTTGGAGGAGCTTGAAGTCTCAGGTGATGAGCACCTCACTGCCCTACTCCCACTCCGTGCCCCATTTGAAACTGCAGTGCCTGTATCCACCATGCCAACTTTGTCAATGTCTGTTGAGGCTTCTTTGGCTCTGCCTAGTGAGACTTGATGAAGCTCCTCTTCTGATGCCTGAGGAAGGATCAAGATCTATGCCTACTACTGCACCTACTCTGAAGCAACGCAAAGGCAAGATGTTGGCCCCAATTGATACTGCTACTCTGCGTAGAAGCAACAGAACCAACAAGTATGATGGCTTCCGGGTTTCTGCTACGTCTGAAGCACGCCCTGTCAAGTCCAAAGTCAAGCCTCGCGTTGTGCCCGCTACTCTGATGATCTCTGAAGATGTCAACTCTGCTGCACCCACTCTGGCGGTCCCCAACTCTGCTGATACACTTCCAGCTGTGCCTCCTCCAACTCCCATCGCCATGCTACAGGCCATCGGTACGGATCTTTGCGCCGTGCCTGCTGAAGAGCTTACTGCCTCGGCTCTGTCCGAAGAGTAGGCGAGTTTATTTCTATTCAGTTTCTGCAGTTATCTGAAACGTTATCTTTCCAATGCTTTTGCGTGACTGGAACGTACTTTGCTGGAATGTTCGCGGTCTTAATGCGCCTGAAAAACAATTAGCGCTTGGTAATGCGATTCGATCTAGTGGATGCGATGTGATTTGTCTTCAGGAATCTAAAATGCCCTTGTTTGATGCTGCTGCCTTAAAATCCTTATGCCCCCGACGTTTTGATCAGTTTGCGTTTATCCCTTCGATTGGCGCTTCTGGTGGCATCATTACGATTTGGAATAGCAGCGTTTTCACGGGGCGGGTCTTCTTGTCTGAAAGTTTTGCGTTAGGCGTAGAGCTCACTTCTATGCAATCCAATCATTCTTGGAAGTTAATCAATGTATACGGCCCTTGCCAAGGTGAGCTTCATGTGGCATTCACCACTTGGCTTTTTGAGCTGGATATCCCTAGCTTTGAAGATTGGCTTTTTCTTGGAGATTTTAACTATATCCGATCACCTGACAATCGCAACAAGCCAGGAGGCAGTGTGCAAGATATGTTCACCTTTAATGATTTCATACGTGAACAAACCCTTACTGAACTGCCAATCAAAGGGAGAACATATACTTGGTCAAATATGCAACACCAACCACTTCTAGAACAGCTCGACTGGTTTTTCACCACACTGCACTAGGCGCTCTCTTTTCCAAATACTCTGGTAAACCCGTTGGGGAAACCCGTCTCTGATCACACCCCCTGTAATGTGATCATTCAGACGATCATCCCAAAAAGCAAAATTTTTAGGTTTGAAACATATTGGATCGCCAACCCTGGTTTCATGGAGGTGGTGGAAAAAGCTTGGAAAAAACCTATCAAACATAACAAATGCTCCAACCATGCAGCGATTATTGGGCAGAAACTCAAGTCTGTGAGGTATGCTTTAAAACATTGGAGTAAAAAGATATCCCGCCTATCTATTGCCATTGAGAATACTAACAAAGCCCTCCTGGAATTGGACAGCATTGAAGATCGCTGGCATCTTACTACCCCCAAACGAAATTTTCGTAGTATTCTCAAAAAACACCTTCTGATGCTCCTTCAATATCAAAAAGACTACTGGAAAAAACTCTGCACCATTCGTTGGATTCAGTTTGGAGATGAGAACTCCAAATTTTTCCAAACAGTTGCTACTGAACGTTACAGGAGGAATTGCATCAATTCTCTTAAAGATGCGGACGGCGGAATCGTGGACGATCATGCTGGAAAAGAATCTATCCTATTTGAGGCCTTTAAGGCTAGAATGGGACAAGCTAACCCTTTGCCCATGAAATTTAACTTAGATCATTTGCTCAAAGATGAAGAGATCTTCACAAACCTTGTGGCTCCGTTCACACATAAGGAGATTGATGATGTGGTGGCAGCCATGCCACCTGATTGCACCCCAGGTCCTGATGGCTTCAATGGGGCCTTCCTGAAAGCTTGTTGGCCAATCCTCAAAGAGGATTTCTATCTTTTGTGTGATGAGTTCCATCGGGGAGGCCTCAACTTGGAAAGTATCAATAGTGTCTACATCACGTTGATCCCTAAAACAAATGCTCCTGACACGGTCAACGATTTTAGGCCCATAGCGCTCCTGAACTGCTGTCTAAAACTGATCACTAAAATACTTGCCGACCGCCTCTAGAAAATCATCCGCAGCCTGGTGCATCAAAATCAATATGGTTTCCTCCGTGGGCGATCCATTTATGACTACTTGACCTGGGCCTTCGAATATATACACCAATGTCAAGCTTCGAAGAGAGAAATTGTACTCCTGAAACTTGACTTTGCCAAAGCCTTCGATACAGTTGAGCATTCTGCTATGCTTCTCATCACGGGGAAAATGGGCTTCCCTCCTAAATGGCTCACTTGGATGGAAAGCATCCTCTCTTCTGGCAAGTCCTCTATGCTCCTAAATGGTGTGCCTGGTCGGCAATTCTCTTGCAAATGTGGTGTGCGTCAAGGTGATCCCATGTCTCCCCTCATCTTTGTCATTGCAGCCGACCTCTTACAATCGGCCATCAATGAAGCGCTTGAACAAGGTTTAATAAGCCACCCCATCCCTCCCAAGGGCAGGGCCAAGTACCCGGTGATCCAATATGTGGACGACACTATCATTGTCTTGCCTGCATGTCTTCGCCAAGCTGCTAAGATCAAGCAAATCCTTGAGGACTACGCTACCTCCATTGGACTTAAGCTCAACTTTCATAAATCAACTCCCGTGCCTATTAACACTCCGGTGGACACATGCAATGATATGGACGCTATTTTTGGGTGCACACATGCCAACATGCCGTTTACATACCTGGGTTTACCTTTAGGGACCACCAGACCTTCTGTTCTTGACATGACACCTTTTGTGTGCAAAGCTGAAAGAAGGATCACCGCAGCCATGTCCCTCATGTCGCATGCTGGTAGATTGGCCTTGATCAACTCGATCATCACATCGCTTGCTATATACCCGATGGGTACCATGCGGCTGCCTCCAAAAATCATTGCGCAACTAGATAAAATATGGCGACATTGCCTGTGGACCAAAAAACCTGCAGATGGCGTCAAACATAACTCGCTCGCTGCCTGGCCCATGGTGTGTAGACCCAAATCTAGTGGTGGTATCGGAGTTCTGGATTTGAAAGTTCAAAATGACGGCCTGCTTCTGAAGTTTCTGCACAAGTTTTACAATAGGATGGATATGTTGGGGAACGTAGCAGAAATTTAAAATTTTCCTACGTGTCACCAAGTTCTATCTATGGAGAAACCAGCAACGAGGGGAAAGAGAGTGCATCTACATACCCTTGTAGATCGCTAAGCGGAAGCGTTCAAGTGAACGGGGTTGATGGAGTCGTACTCGTCGTGATCCAAATCACCGATGACCAAGTGTCGAACGGACGGCACCTTCGCGTTCAACACACGTACAGCCCGGTGACGTCTCCCATGCCTTGATCCAGCAAGGAGAGAGGGAGAGGTTGAGGAAGACTCCATCCAGCAGCAGCACAACGGCGTGGTGGTGGTGGAGGAGCGTGGCAATCCTGCAGGGCTTCGCAAAGCACCTGCGGGAGAGGAGGAGGTGTCACGGGAGGGAGGGAGGCGCCAGGGCTTCAGGTGTGGCTGCCCTCCCTCCCCTCCACTATATATAGGGGCAAGGGAGAGGGGGGAGGCGCAGCCTTGCCCCTTCCTCCAAGGAAGGGGTGCGGCCAAGGGGGGGAGGAGTCCATCCTCCCCAAGGCACCTCGGAGGTGCCTTCCCCTTTGAGGACTCTCCCCTTTTTCTTATATCTTGGCGCATGGGCCTCTTGGGGCTGGTGCCCTTGGCCCATATAGGCCAAGGAGCACCCCCTACAGCCCATGTGGCCCCCCGGGGCAGGTGGACCCCCCGGTGGACCCCCGGACCCCTTTCGGCACTCCCGGTACAATACCGATAAAGTGCGAAACTTTTCTGGCGACCAAAATAAGACTTCCCATATATAAATCTTTACCTCCGGACCATTTCGGAACTCCTCGTGACATCTAGGATCTCATCCAGGACTCCGAACAACATTCAGTATCCACATACAAACTTCCTTTATAACCCTAGCGTCATCGAACCTTAAGTGTGTAGACCCTACGGGTTCGGGAATCATGCAGACATGACCGAGATGTACTTCGGTCAATAACCAACAGCGGGATCTGGATACCCATGTTGGCTCCCACATGTTCCACGATGATTTCATCGGATGAACCACGATGTCGAGGATTCGATCAATCCCGTATACAATTCCCTTTGTCTAGCGGTATAGTACTTGCCCGAGATTCGATCGTCGGTATCTCGATACCTTGTTCAATCTCGTTACCGGCAAGTCTCTTTACTCATTCCATAACACATCATCCCGTGATCAACTCCTTGATCACATTGTGCACATTATGATGATGTCCTACCGAGTGGGCCCAGAGATACCTCTCCGTCACACGGAGTGACAAATCCCAGTCTCGATTCGTGCCAACCCAACAGACACTTTCGGAGATACCTGTAGTGTACCTTTATAGCCACCCAGTTACGTTGTGACGTTTGGCACACCCAAAGCACTCCTACGGTATCCGGGAGTTGCACAATCTCATGGTCTAAGGAAACGATACTTGACATTAGAAAAGCTTTAGCATACGAACTACATGATCTTGTGCTAGGCTTAGGATTGGGTCTTGTCCATCACATCATTCATCTAATGATGTGATCCCGTTATCAATGACATCCAATGTCCATGGTCAGGAAACCGTAACCATCTATTGATCAACGAGCTAGTCAACTAGAGGCTTACTAGGGACATGGTGTTGTCTATGTATCCACACATGTATCTGAGTTTCCTATCAATACAATTCTAGCATGGATAATAAACGATTATCATGAACAAGGAATTATAATAATAATCAATTTATTATTGCCTCTAGGGCATATTTCCAACAGTCTCCCACTTGCACTAGAGTCAATAATCCAGTTCACATCGATATGTGATTAACACTCAAAGTCACATCCCTATGTGACTAACACCCAAGAGTTCTGGGTTTGATCATGTTATGCTTGTGAGAGAGGTTATAGTCAACGGGTCTGAAACATTTCAGATCCGTGTGTGCTTTACAAATATCTATGTCATCTCCTAGATGCAGTTACCACGCTCTATTTGAAGTTATTCCAAATAACTGTTCTAATATACGAATCCAATTTACTACTCAGAATAATCTGGATTAGTGTCAAAGTTTGCATCGGCGTAACCTTTTACGACGAACTCTTTTTCCACCTCCATAATCGAGAAAATTCCTTAGTCCACTAGTTACTAAGGATAACCTTGACCGTTGTCCTGTGATCCATTTCTAGATCACACTTGTACCCCTTGACTGACTCATGGTTTGGCACACTTCAGGTGCGGTACACAACATAGCATACTTTAGAGCCTACGACTAAAGCATAGGGGACGACCTTCGTCCTTTCTCTCTATTCTGCCGTGGTCATGTCTTGAGTCTTGCTCAATACTCACACCTTGTAACACAGCCGAGAACTCCTTCTTTGCTGATCTATTTTGAACTCCTTCAAAATCTTGTCATGGTATGTGTTCGTTTGAAAGTACTATTAAGCGATTTTGATCTATCCTTATAGATCTTGATGCTCAATGTTCAAGTAGCTTAATCCAGGTCTTCCATTAAAAAACACTTTTCAAACAACCCTATATGCTTTCCAGAAATTCTACATCATTTCTGATCAACAATATGTCAACAACATATACTCATCAGAAATTCTATAGTGCTCCCACTCACTTCTTTGGAAATACAAGTTTCCCATAAACTTTGTATAAACCCAAAATATTTGATCATCTCATCAAAGTGTACATTCCAACTCCGAGATGCTTACTCCAGTCCTTAGAAGGATTGCTGGGGCTTTGCATACTTGTTAGCGTCTTTCAGGATTGACAAAAACTTCTGGTTGTATCACATACAACCTTTCCTCAAGAACAAGGAAACAATATTTTGACATCCTATCTGCAAGATTTCATAAATAATGCAGTACCTGCTAATTCCAACAGACTCTTAGCATCGCTACGAGTGAGAAAGTCTCATCGTAGTCAACTCCTTGAACTCGTCGGGAAACATCTTAACGACAAGTCGAGCTTTCTTAATGGTGACATTTACCATCATTGTCCGTCTTCCTTTTGAAATCCATCTGTACTCAATAGCCTCACGACCATCGAGTCGTTCTGCCAAAGTCTACACTTTGTTTGCATACATGGATCCTCTCTCGGATTTTATGGCCTCGAGCCATTCATCGGAATCCGGGCCCACCATCGCTTCTCCATAGCTCGTAGGTTCATTGTTGTCTAGCAACATGACTTCCAAGACAGGATTACGTACCACTCTGAAGTAGTATGCATCCTTGTCATTCTACGAGGTTTGGGAGTGACTTGATCCGAAGTCTCATGATCACTATCATAAGCTTCCACTTCAATTGGTGTAGGTGCCATAGGAACAACTCCTGTGCCCTGCTACACACTAGTTGAAGTGACGGTTCCATAACCTCATCAAGTCTCCACCATCCTCCCACTCAATTCTTTCGAGAGAAACTTTTCCTCGAGAAAGGACCCGATTTCAAAAACAATCCCTATTTCTTTCGGATCTGAGACAGGAGGTATACCCAACTGTTTTGGGTGTCCTATGAAGATGCATTTATCCGCTTTGGGTTCGATCTTATCAGCCTGAAACTTTTCACATAAGCGTCGTAGCCCCAAACTTTTAAGAAACAACAGCTTAGGTTTCTCTAAACCATAGTTCATACGGTGTCGTCTCAACGGATTTGTGTGGTTCCCTATTTAAAGTGAGTGCGGTTGTCTCTAATGCCTAACCCATGAACGATAGTGGTAATTCGATAAGAGACATCATGGTATGCATCATATCCAATAGGGTGCAGTTATGATGTTCGGACACACCATCACACTATGGTGTTCCAGGCGGTACTAGTCGTAAAACAATTTCCACAATGTCTCAATTGTGTACCAAACTCGCAACTCAGATATTCATCTCTATGATCATATCATAGATATTTTATCCTCTTGTCACGACGATATTCAACTTCATTCTGAAATTACTTGAACCATTCAATAATTCAGACTTGTGTTTCATCAAGTAAATATGCTCAGTATCTACTCAAATCATCTGTGAAGTTAGAGCATAACGATATCCACTGCGTGCCTCAGCACTCATTGGACTGCACACATCAAAATGTGTTACTTCCAACAAGTTGCTTTCTTGTTCCATTTTACTGAAACTGAAGCTTTCAGTCATCTTGCCCATGTGGTATGATTTGCATGTCTCAAGCGATTCAAAATCAAGTGAGTCCAAACGGTCCATCTGCATGGAGTTTCTTCATGCGTATATACCAATAGACATGGTTCACATGTCTCAATCCTTTTCAAAAATGAGTGAGTCCAAAGATCCATCAACATGGAGCTTCTTCATGCGTTTTATACCAATATGACTTACATGGCAGTGCCACAAGTAGGTGGTACTATCATTACTATCTTATATCTTTTGGCATGAACATGTGTATCACTACGATCGAGATTTCCATAAACCATCCATTTTAGGTGCAAGACCATTGAAGGTATTATTCAAATAAACAGAGTAACTATTATTCTCTTTAAATGAATAACCGTATTGTGATAGACATAATCCAATCATGTCTATGCTCAACGCAAACACCAAATAACAATTATTTAGGTTTAACACCAATCTCGATGGTAGAGGGAGCGTGAGATGCTTGATCATATCAACCTTGGAAACACTTCCAACACATCTCGTGAGCTCACCTTTAGCTAGTCTCCACTTATTCCGTAGCTTTTATTTCGAGTTACTAACACTTAGCAACCGAACCGGTATCTAATACCCTGGTGCTACTAGGAGTACTAGTAAAGTACACATTTACATAATGTATATCCAATATACTTCTATCGACAGCCTTCTCATATACCAAGTATCTAGGGTAATTCTGCTCTAGTGGCTGTTCCCCTTATTACAGAAGCACTCAGTCTCGGGTTTGGGTTCAACCTTGGGTTTCTCCACTAGAGCAGCAGCTGATTTGCCGTTTCATGAAGTATCCCCTCTTGCCCTTGCCCTTCCTGAAACTAGTGGTTTCACTAACCATCAACAATTGATGCTCCTTCTTGATTTCTACTTTCGCGGTGTCAAACATCGCGAATATTTCAAGGATCATCATATCTATCCCTGATATGTTTATAGTTCATTACGAAGCTCTAGCAGCTTGGTGGCAATGACTTTGGTGAAACATCACTATCTTATCTGGAAGATCAACTCCCACTCAATTCAAGTGATTGTTGTACTCAGACAATCTGAGCACAAGCTCAACGATTGAGCTTTTCTCCCTTAGTTTGCAGGCCAAGAAAATCGTCAGAGGTCTTATACCTCTTGACGTGGGCACGAGCCTGAAATCCCAATTTCAGCCCTTGAAACATCTCATATGTTCCGCGACATTTCAAAAATGTCTTCGGTGCCTCAATTCTAAACCATTTATCATTACCGAACTATCATGTAGTCATCAAAACGTGTATGTCAGATGTTCGCAATATCCACAGACCACGTTCGAGGTCCAGCACACCGAGCGGTGCATTAAGGACACAAGCCTTCTACTGTCCGCATAATTGCTACTATCAACTTTCAACTATATTTTCTCTAGGAACATATTTAAAACAGTAGAACTAAAGCGCGAGCTTACGACATAATTTGCAAAGACCTTTTTGACTATGTTCAGGATAATTAAGTTCATCTTATGAACTCCCACTCAGATAGACATCCCTCTAGTCATCTAAGTGATTACATGATCCGAGTCAACTAGGCCGTGTCCGATCATCACATGAGACGGACTAGTCATCATCGGTGAACATCTTCATGTTGATCGTATCTACCATACGACTCATGCTCGACCTTTTGGTCTCTTGTGTTCCGAGGCCATGTCTGTACATGCTAGGCTCGTCAAGTCAACCTAAGTGTTTCGCGTGTGTAAATCTGTCTTACACCCGTTGTATGTGAACGTAAGAATCTATCACACCCAATCATCACGTGGTGCTTCGAAACGACGAACTTTCGCAACGGTGCACAGTTAGGGGTAACACTTTCTTGAAATTTTAATGAGGGATCATCTTATTTACTACCGTCGTTCTAAGCAAATAAGATGTATAAACATGATAAACATCACATGCAATCAAATAGTGACATGATATGGCCATCATCACTTTGCTCCTTTTGATCTCCATCTTCGGGGCTCCATGATCATCGTCGTCACCGGCATGACACCATGATCTCCATCATCATGATCTCCATCATCGTGTCTTCATGATGTTGTCATGTCAACTATTACTTCTACTACTATGGCTAACGCTTTAGCAATAAAGTAAAGTAATTACATGACGTTTATTTTGACACGCAGGTCATAAATAAATTAAGACAACTCCTATGCCTCTTGCCGGTTGTCATACTCATCGACATGCAAGTCGTGATTCCTATTACAAGAACATGATCATCTCATACATCACATATATCATTCATCACATCCTTTTGGCCATATCACATCACATAGCATACCCTACAAAAACAAGTTAGACGTCCTCTAATTGTTGTTTGCATGTTTTACATGGCTGCTATGGGTTTCTAGCAAGAACGTTTCTTACCTACGCAAAACCACAACGTGATATGTCAATTGCTATTTACCCTTCATAAGGACCCTTTTCATAGAATCCGATCCGACTAAAGTGGGAGAGACTGGCACCCGCTAGACACCTTATGCAACTAGTGCATGTTAGTCGGTGGAACTTGTCTCACGTAAGTGTACGTGTAAGGTCGGTCCGGGCCGCTTCATCCCACAATGCCGCCGAATCAAGATTGACTAGTAACGGTAAGCATATTGAACAAAATCAACGCCCACAACTACTTTGTGTTCTACTCGTGCATGGAATCTACGCAATAGACCTAGCTCATGATGCCACTGTTGGGGAACGTAGCAGAAATTTAAAATTTTCCTACGTGTCACCAAGATCTATCTATGGAGAAACCAGCAACGAGGAGAAAGAGAGTGCATCTACATACCCTTGTAGATCGCTAAGCGGAAGCGTTCAAGTGAACGGGGTTGATGAAGTCGTACTCGTCGTGATCCAAATCACCAATGACCAAGTGCCGAACGGACGGCACCTCCGCGTTCAACACACGTACATCCCGGTGACGTCTCCCATGCCTTGATCCAGCAAGGAGAGAGGGAGAGGTTGAGGAAGACTCCATCCAGCAGCAGCACAACGGCGTGGTGGTGGTGGAGGAGCGTGGCAATCCTGCAGGGCTTCGCCAAGCACCTGCGGGAGAGGAGGAGGTGTCACGGGAGGGAGGGAGGCGCCAGGGCTTCAGGTGTGGCTGCCCTCCCTCCCCTCCACTATATATAGGGGCAAGGGAGAGGGGGGAGGCGCAGCCTTGCCCCTTCCTCCAAGGAAGGGGTGCGGCCAAGGGGGGGGAGGAGTCCATCCTCCCCAAGGCACCTCGGAGGTGCCTTCCCCTTTGAGGACTCTCCCCTTTTTCTTATATCTTGACGCACGGGCCTCTTGGGGCTGGTGCCCTTGGACCATATAGGCCAAGGCACACCCCCTACAGCCCATGCGCCCCCCCGGGGCAGGTGGACCCCCCGGTGGACCCCCGGACCCCTTTCGGCACTCCCAGTACAATACCGATAAAGTGTGAAACTTTTCTGGCGACCAAAATAAGACTTCCCATATATAAATCTTTACCTCCGGACCATTTCGGAACTCCTCGTGACGTCTGGGATCTCATCCGGGACTCCGAACAACATTCGGTATCCACATACAAACTTCCTTTATAACCCTAGCATCATCGAACCTTAAGTGTGTAGACCCTACGGGTTCGGGAATCATGCAGACATGACCGAGATGTACTTCGGTCAATAACCAACAGCGGGATCTAGATACCCATGTTGGCTCCCACATGTTCCACGATGATTTCATCGGATGAACCACGATGTCGAGGATTCGATCAATCCCGTATACAATTCCCTTTGTCTAGCGGTATAGTACTTGCCCGAGATTCGATCGTCGGTATCTCGATACCTTGTTCAATCTCATTACTGGAAAGTCTCTTTACTCGTTCCGTAACACATCATCCCGTGATCAACTCCTTGATCACATTGTGCACATTATGATGATGTCCTACCGAGTGGGCCCAGAGATACCTCTCCGTCACACGGAGTGACAAATCCCAGTCTCGATTCGTGCCAACCCAACAGACACTTTCGGAGATACCTGTAGTGTACCTTTATAGCCACCCAGTTACGTTGTGACGTTTGGCACACCCAAAGCACTCCTACAGTATCCGGGAGTTGCACAATCTCATGGTCTAAGGAAACGATACTTGACATTAGAAAAGCTTTAGCATACGAACTACATGATCTTGTGCTAGGCTTAGGATTGGGTCTTGTCCATCACATCATTCATCTAATGATGTGATCCCGTTATCAATGACATCCAATGTCCATGGTCAGGAAACCGTAACCATCTATTGATCAATGAGCTAGTCAACTAGAGGCTTACTAGGGACATGGTGTTGTCTATGTATCCACACATGTATCTGAGTTTCCTATCAATACAATTCTAGCATGGATAATAAACGATTATCATGAACAAGGAAATATAATAATAATAATCAATTTATTATTGCCTCTAGGGCATATTTCCAACAGGATATCCCTTGGGTGCAGCTAATCTGGGATACATACTATGTCCATTCGATCCCCCATGCTACGGATGCATGTGGTTCCTTCTGGTGGCGAGACGTGGTTCTCTTAATGCCAATATACCGCAGAATCACTACAGTGCATATAAAACAAGGCACATCTGCACTCTTTTGGAAGGATAGCTGGAACTATGAGATCTACGCCGAAAAATTTCCGAGAGCTTTCTTGTATGTCACTAATGAAGATCTGTCGGTGAGGGATTTCTTAACTGCTCCCACGCTGCATGAAACCTTCCAACTTCCCCTCTCCGTGCAAGCTCATGAGGAGGTCAAACTGCTGCAACTTGATGTCATAGCTGTCAGGTTTGATGAGCATAATGATGTTTGGTCGTACTGCTGGGGGCGACAGAGTTCAAAACGGCCAGGTATTACAAATTCTTCTTTCGGGAGGTGATTGCTCATATAGCCTTTAGATCGCTATGGCAGACCAAGTGCACCCCGAAAATCAAAGTCTTTGGTTGGTTCTTGTTGTCAGATCGCCTCAATACACGTAACGTGCTTAAAAGAAGGCACTACAACATTGGTTCAGACGTTGACTGCTTGCTTTGTGGCCTGCTTATTGAAGAAACGGTAGAGCATCTGTTCTTTCACTGTACCTTTAGCAAAGAGCGTTGGCGACGCTTGGAAATAAGCTGGGCCGCGGTGGGAGACAGGTTGGACTTGGTGAGGCAATTGAAGGAACGACATCGCCACAAAATGATCATGGAAATTTTCTTGGTTGCTGTTTGGAGCCTATGGAAGGAGCGCAACAATAACCATTTTAGACATATTACACCCTCGGTGACCTCTTGGTGGGCTCGGTTTAAGACTGATTTTTGTAACATCCAATATAGATTACCTGCTCACAAGAGACATGTGGTCTATTCCATCTTGCAAAACTTATCACAGGACCCTACATAGCATCTGGTCTAGATTTTAGCTCTAGACCTTCACTACAACCCCCTGTAATTACCACCATGTAATAGCTCTTTGTTATTGCAATATATATGCAGTAGGAGCCTTTCCTACTGTCTCCACTTTCAAAAAAAAAACAATTACAACTCGATACTTAGAACAAGATATGACTCTATATGAATGCCTCTGGCGGGGTACCGGGATATGCAATGAATCAAGAGTGACATGTATGAAAGAATTATGAATGGTGGCTTTGCCACAAATACGATGTCAACTACATGATCATGCTAGCAATATGACAATGATGGAGCGTGTCATAATAAACGGGACGGTGGAAAGTTGCATGGCAATATATCTCGGAATGGCTATGGAAATGCCATGATAGGTAGGTATGGTGGCTGTTTTGAGGAAGATATATGGTGGGTGTATGATACTGGCGAAAAGTGTGCGGTATTAGAGAGGCTAGCAATGGTGGAAGGATGGGAAAAAGTGCATATAATTCATGGACTCAACATTAGTCATAAAGAACTCATATACTTATTGCAAAAATTTAGAAGTTATCAAAGCAAAGTATTACATGCATGCTCCTAGGGGGGTAGATTGGTAGGAAAAGACCATCGATCGTCCCCGACCGCCACCCATAAGGAGGACAATCAATAAACACTTCATGCTCCGACTTCGTTACATAACGGTTCACCATACGTGCATGCTACGGGAATCACAAACTTCAACGCAAGTATTCTTTAAATTCACAACTACTTCCACTAGCATGACTCCAATATTATCACCTCCATATCTCAAAACAATTATCATGCTTCAATCTTTTCTTATTATTCAACGCACTCAAAAGAAAATTCCACAAATCATGAATACCAAGCATATTAATATTAAGCAATTACCATGCTATTACGATTCTCAAAATAATTTAAGTGAAGCATGAGAGATCAATAGTTTATTTAAAACAAACCACCACCATGCTCTAAAAGATCTAAGTGAAGCACATAGGGAAAAATTATAACGCTCAAAAGATATAAGTGAAGCACATAGAGCAAAACTACATAGCTCAAAAGATATAAGTGAAGCACAAAGAGTATTCTATCAAATTCCAATTTAAGTATGGCTATCTCAAAAGGTGTGTACATCTAGGATGATTGTGGCACACTAAAAAACAAAGACACAAATAATACAAGACGCTCCAAGCAAAACACATATCATGTTGATGAATAAAAATATAGCTCCAAGTAAATTACCGATGGAAGTGGACGAAAGAGGGGATGCCTTCCGGGGCATCCCCAAGCTTTGACTTTTTGGTGTCCTTGGATTATCTTGGGGGTGCCATGGGCATCCCCAAGCTTAGGCTCTTGCCACTCCTTGTTCATAATCCATCAAAAGAATTCACCCAAAACTTGAAAACTTCACAACACAAAACTCAATAGAAATCTCGTGAGCTCCGTTAGAGAAAGAAAACATAAAACCACTTCAAGGTACTGTAATGAACCCATTATTTATTTATTTTGGTGTTAAACCTACTGTATTCCAACTTCTCTATGGATTAGAAACTATTTTACTAACCATAGATTCATCAAAATAAGCAAACAACACACGAAAAACAGAATCTGTCAAAAACAGAACAGTCTGTAGTAATATGTAACTAAAGCAAACTTCTGGAACTCCAAAAAATATACCAAAATTAGACTACCTAGACAATTTGTTTATTGATCAGCAGAAATTGGAATCAGTATTTTATCATGTTCTGATGATTTTTAATAATTCGGGCACTGAACGCAAAGTTTCTGGAAATTACAGCAAGATCAAATAACTATCATCCAAGAAGATCCAATAGGTCTAGCTTGGCACAAACACTAACTAAAACATACAACCACATCCAAACAGAAGGTAGATGGGTTATTTATTCCCTAACAGAAGAAAAACACAAAAAACTAAAAATAAAATTGGGTTGCCTCCCAACAAGCGCTATCATTTAACGCCCCTAACTAGGCATAAAAGCGAGGATAGATCTAGATATTGCCATAATAGTGGTATGGCAAATCATGAAAACTTCTTTCATATTCTCTATGTTCAGAAGCAAAAGTCCCCAAGATCAATCTCGGGAGGTATGGGTGCCTCCCTAGGCCCTTTGTATTGCAGAATCAATTCATCATTAAGAGCATTCTTTTGGCAAAAAGCTACAAGCCTTCGTTCAAGAGGAAAACCTAGTCCATTATTCTGAATAGAAAAATCATCATTAAGCTCGGAAATTTTATCAACTAGAACATCGGCAGGAACCTTTTTCCTAAGATTTTCATTTTACGCAATATGATATAAAGATTACAAACGCATCATGTCTTCTTGATTAAAAAGGATAGCTTCAATGGGAGGATGACTAGCATCCACCCTATAATGCGCAAAGATTTCTTTGGCCTCTTTTACTATAAATCTAAACTCATGAGCCAAAAAGATAGTAGCGGCACGCTTAACAGAAGAATGCTCAATATTAGAGAATTCTAAGAAGATTCGTTGGATGCAAGGATGCATGTGCATAAATTGTCTTTCAAGTTCAACTATAAGCATGGCAATAGTGTCCGCAAGACTACTAGTTTTATGAAGAATAGAACCGCCCATAGAGGGCAAAGCACCGGCACAAGTAAAAAAATCTTGGATAACTCCTTTTCCAATAATATTACCACTACCAACATGAAATTTTTGTGTATGCAAGGTTGGGAGTTTTTCAGTAGGAGCATCAGAATTCTCCATGATATTATTATT
Organism: Aegilops umbellulata; assembly: GCA_032464435.1. Lineage (NCBI taxonomy): Eukaryota > Viridiplantae > Streptophyta > Magnoliopsida > Poales > Poaceae > Aegilops > Aegilops umbellulata. The sequence continues at coordinate 324,242,965 of CP136056.1, read as the reverse complement.
GTCCATATCGGCAATAATTTCCCCAAATTCAGTATTAACAACAAGCAAGCGAGAAAAAGGGAAACGGAGAAGGAGAAGGAGAAGGAGAAGGAGAGGGCGAATAAAACGGCAAGGGTGAATTGGGGGAGAGGAAAACGAGAGGCAAATGGCAACTAATGTAATGCGGGAGATAGGGATTGTGATGGGTACTTGGTATGTTGACTTTTTGCGTAGACTCCCTGGCAACGGCGCTAGAAATTCTTCTTGATACCTCTTGAGCTTGCATTGGTTTTCCCTGAAGAGGAGAGGATGATGCAGCAGAGTAGCGTAAGTATTTCCCTCAGTTTTTGAGAACCAAGGTATCAATCCAGTAGGAGGCCACGCTCAAGTCCCTCGTACCTGCACAAATTGATAGTAACTCGCAACCAACGCGATTAGGGGTTGTCAATCCCTTCACGGTCTCTTACGAGAGTGAGATCTAATAGAGATAATATTTTTGGTATTTTTTATATAAAGATGCAAAGTGAAAAGTAAAAGGCAAAGTAAAAACAAAGCAAGATTAAAGCGATGGAGATTGATATGATGAGAATAGACCCGGGGGCCATAGGTTTCACTAGTGGCTTCTCTCGAGAGCATAAGTTTTCTACGGTGGGTGAACAAATCACTATTGTGCAATTGACAGAATTGAGCATAGTTATGAGAATATCTAGGCATGATCATGTATATAGGCATCACGTCCGTGACAAGTAGATCGAAACGATTCTGCATCTACTACTATTACTCCACTCATCGACCGCTATCCAGCATGCATCTAGAGTATTATGTTAAAAATAGGGTAACACTTTAAGCAAGATGACATGATGTAGAGAGATAAATTCATGCAATATGAAATAAACCCCATCTTGTTATCCTCGATGGCAACGATACAATACGTGCCTTGCTGCCCCTTCTGTCACTAGGAAAGGACACCGCAAGATCGAACCCAAAGCTAAGCACTTCTCCCATGGCAAGAACTACCAATCTAGTTGGCCAAACCAAACGGATAATTCGAAGAGACTTGCAAATATAACCAATCATACATAAAAGAATTCAGAGAAGATTCAAATAATATTCATAGATAAACTTGATCATAAACCCACAATTCATCGGTCTCAACAAACACACAGCAAAAGAAGAAGATTACATCAAATAGATCTCCGCAAGAGAGGGGGAGAACATTGTATTGAGATCCAAAAAGAGAGAAGAAGCCATCTAGCTAATAACTATGGACCCGAAAGCCTGAGGTAAACTACTCACACTTCATCGGAGAGGTTATGATGATGTAGAAGCCCTCCGTGATGATGGCCCTCTCCGGCGGAGCTCCGGAACAGGCCCCAAGATGGGATCTTGTGGATACAGAAAGTTGCGGCGGTGGAATTAGGTTTTTGGCTCCTGTTCTGATCGTTTGGGGGTACGTGGGTATATATAGGAGGAAGAAGTACGTCGGTGGAGCTTCGGTGGGCCCACGAGGGTGGGAGGCGCGCCTGGGGGTGTAGGGCGCGCCCCCCTACCTCGTGCCCTCCTCGGAGCTTCCTTGGCGTAGGGTCCAAGTCTCCTGGATCTTATTCGGGAAGAAAATCACGTTCCAGAAAGGATTTTTCTGTTTGGACTCCGTTTGATATTCCATTTCTTTGAAACACTGAAATAGGCAAAAAACAACAATTCTGGGCTAGGCCTCTGGTTAATTGGTTAGTCCCAAAAATAATATAAAAGTGGAAAATAAAGCCCAATATAGTCCAAAACAGTAGATAATATAGCAAGGATCAATAAAAAATTATAGATACGTTGGAGACGTATCAGTTACCCGCTTGTTTAACACCGTGGGGTGACCTGCAGAGCACCAGCACGACCACCGATGTCGAGCCAAAGCTCCGAAGATTTCCGGAGTCACGCGAGCTACCACCACTGCCCGAGGAAGCTAACGATGCCCCCAGACCACACCCTTGCCACCACCGCCGAAAGCCACCTCCCATCGCTTCGCCCACGCCGGAGACTCGCCGGAGAACCGCCGACGCCGACGCCTGAACCGCCGCCGCCATCCCCTGCTCGGGTGAGCACACACGCGCATAGCACCACTGAGCCAACCGCGCGCTGCCACGTGGCAACAAGCATGCAGTACACGCACGAGGAGTGCAGGAGTTTTCTGTTGTTTTTGTTTTTCTTTTCAGATTCTTCCTCTAACTTCAATTAGCTATAACTTCTATTCTGTATATCCAATTTAGGTAATTCTTTTTCCTGTGATCTCACAAAAATTAGCCCTTCATGACAGTACCAACTTTGCACATGTTTGCACTTTTCAAATATGAATTCGTTTGAATTCAAATCAAATCTTTCGGAGGCCATAACTTTCAAACCGTTTGTCGGAATCAAGTGATTCTTTTTGTGTTGTTACCATAGTGCAATTTAGGTGCTATTAAGCTTCTGTTGTTGAGTTTCAAAAATGTTTTTCTTGCTGTTTGTTTTATTTTGGTTCTATTCGTCTTCCGATGATTGATTTGTTGAATTGTGTGAAACGTGTAGATTGTCCGGAGTGTGACGCGAGCTATTGTCAGGAGTGTGACTTTCTGAACCAGGACCAAGGCAAGTTACATGTTGATCATCCTTTACCTATTATTTTCTATGCATGTAGTTATATCACACTATGAATATATGCATGTGTAGGATTAATATATAATTTTGCTATGTTGTTGAGCTATCTTCCCGTGTTTTGCAAATCATGGTAGTTGTAGTTTGCTATGCTTTGTAGACGGGATTGGTTCGTGTATTCGTTGAGATTATGTGAGGATTATATATTTAACAAATTGAGTAGTAACTCAGGATTTAACTCACCTCCGGGCGGAAGTGGTCTTGCTTGGTGTTGAGGGAAGGCATCATGGGGTCTTGCACCTTTTCTAAGTCCATGTGCTCATGAGAGTGCACCTTAAGTGGAATGCCGCCTAGGTTCAAAAATATCAGACAAACTTAGTGACTAGTAGCTTCCATGTGCGGCCATTGGCTATATGGGCTCTGGCATAGTTGATCAGTTGTTGGAACCTTGGCCCAGGCAGTGTCGACAGATGTAGCATATATAGGTGGGATGTGGACGTCAGGTGGTTAAGGGAACCTCTTCTGAAAGACTTCGTCTCAATCTTCGGATTGGGTCCAGTGGGTAAAGCGCACCAAACTCTGCAAAGAATTAAAACTAATCATGATTAGCCGTGTCCCCGGTTATGGGAAACTTTGAGCCACTATGCCATTACAGTTGTTGGATGATCTTGACAGATGTGACACTTAATAAATTTGTTGGGCAACTTAATAAAGGGTAGGTTGGAGTTGATTATCAAACTCAACCTTGTGTATATAATTGTAGTAATAAAAGAACTAAATAAAAATTTGACTATTAGGTAGTTATGAGGATAAAATCAGCTTTCTGCAAAAATAAACCCTCAAGCCTTCCTTTTGATATACTATGCATATACATGTAGGTCTGCTTTATTATTACTCCTGTGTAACTTGCCAATACATTCCAAGTATTGACCTATATGGCTGCAATGTCTCATTGTAGCGACCCGACCTCAGATGGTCAAGTCTCTGTGCTCAGGTGTCATCCCTGGATCAGTAATGCTGACACCACACAGTACTTCGAAGGATTTATAACAGAGTAGCAATCACACACTTATTACATCGATGTCTCAAAGAGAACTTATTACAACAAATATGGCTTAAGGCCATCTAATAACGATAACAGCGGAAGGCTTGGAAGATAAGTGAGTCCATCAACTCCAACGGCATCACTGAGTATAGAACCACGACCTAAAAGGCACCTTACTCGTCGTCTGAAAAGTCTCCAACAAGAAACGTTGCAGCCCGAAAACGGGTCAGCACATGGAATATGCTGGCAATGTAACACATAGAGAATAATGGATGATAAGCCTATACTACATGCAGATATGGCTGGTGGAAAAGCTCTATGGTTCCAGTTTTGCGTAAAGCCAATTTTTCCCTACTTCAAAGGAATAAATTTATTTAACTATCATGGTGGTTGTTAAACATTGAGAATGGTTGACAGCATCCTCAATCCCAATTAAAAATAATCATCAATAACCCAACAATATTAACTAGAAGTAACATGATGAGATTCACATGATATTCAAGTACTAGATACTCAAGTTGTCCATAACCGGGGACACGGCTAATCACGATTAGTTCGTACACTCTGCAGAGGTTTGCGCACTTTTCCCCACAATACTCGATCGCCTCCGTTTGGTTTCTCGCACTATATAGTGTTTGAGGAACGGATGACCGAGACATAGTCTTTCAGAAGCGCTAGCACCTTACGATGGGTAGACCGATACACCAACATCCCCTACATCTGCTAGTCTACCACTATAAGAGTTCGCACGACTTAATCAACTATGCCAGAGCCCATAATGGCTTGTGGCTGCACACAGAAGTTACTAGCATGAATAATCTTATGATCCCTTTGAGCCTGGGTGGCGGTCCAAAGAAAAACAGGCAAGTCCTGATAGAAACCAGGTGCCTCAATCCACCCAGATGTGTATTTAAGTTGCCACCTTAGATAAACCATTAATTAACATTACTCACATCTGTCATGGATATCACTCACCCAATCCACGTCTACTAGCATATCATGGCATAATAAGCAAACGTAGAAGTAACTCCCAAAGGTTTCATAAGTAAAACAGGTAATAGGTACTACCTCATCTACTTCCCATCCCACAATTTAATTAGATCCTAATCATGCAATGTTTGAGGATTGATCTAATGCAATAAAACTGGGTAGTAGAAAAGGTATGATCAAAGTGTTACTTGCCTTGCTGATGATCCGCGAAACCTAGAGATTCGAAGTAACAGGCGACGCACTCCGGGTAATCTATCGCAGACAAACAAAAAGCATACAATAAGTACTCATCTAATGCACAGGTAAATCTCGAATAAAAGATCGAACCAGAAAGTTCAACTTAAGAACTCCGGTTGCAAAAAGAAAACGAACCGAACAAAACAAGAAGGTCAAACGGCGGAAGAAAACAACTCGGTTCTAGCAATTGAAACTAGGTCAAATTTTACCATAGCAAAACGTGTTTAAGTTGATTATTCGGAACGGTGGTTTCGAAACGAAACTCCAGGTGCTTGAATCACCTGATTCCGATAAACGAGTGAGAAGATAAACTAGAACGAAGATCGGATCTGAAATCGCGATCAACAAAATCGCGGAATAAATCCGACGAAAAAGAAAATGGCGAACGGTTAATCGAACGGATGTTCGTTAACCGAGAATAACCGGTAATTACGTTCGTTAAGACGAACGGTCCGGCGAACGCTCGCTAAACAAAAAAACCGGAAATAAAAACCGATCTAGGGTTTCGAAAAAAACCGAAACAATGAAACGAAAAGAAACCGGAACGGTTTTTATATAAAAAAATCGAACCGAGGGGAGGGTGGCGCGGCGCGGTGGCTACCTCGACAAGGGGCTCCGGCGGCGGGGCTGCGGGCAAGGCGCGGGGCGGCGGCGGCGGGCGGCGGCGGCAGGCGGCGGCGGCGCGGCACTGCTGCTGCTGCTGCGGGCGGCGGGGTGGTGTGGGGAGGAGAGGGGGGGCTGGGTATTTAAAGGGGGGGTGGGGAGACTTGGGGGAGGGGGCAAGGCAAGGGGCGGCGGCGGTAGAGTCCAACTCGGACTCGGTGGCGGCGCTGCGCGCGGGCGCGCGCGCGAGGGGGGGGGCGCGGCTGGGCCGGCCGGGCCTTGGCCCAGGCGGGGCGCGACGCGGTTTTTTTTAAATAATTTCACGAGCAGAAAAATCAAAGAAAAATAAAATAAAATCTAACGAACTCCAAAAAAATACAAAGTAAATTTTCCCCGACTCCTAAAAATGAGTCGAACAAAATGAACTTTTACTCGGGGCCTAAAATGGAAATTTTGAAAATACGCATTTTTCCCTAATGCAAATAAAATGCAAATAAACTCCGGAAAAATCCAAAATCTGATTTATTTATTAAATCTTCATTTTTCCTAAATTTGGGAAAAGTCATATTATTTCCCTCTCGTATTTTTCATATTGGAAAAATAATTGAAGATGAAATAAATAAAATCAAATGATCCTCTTTTCAAAATTTGAGAAATCTCAAATATGAAAATATCGAAATCTCCAACTCTCTCCGAGGGTCCTTGAGTTGTGTGAAATTTCTAGGATCGATAAAATGCAAGAAAATATGATATGCATGATGATCTAATGTATAACATTCCAAATTGAAAATTTGGGATGTTACAAACCTACCCCCTTAAGATGAATCTCGTCCTCGAGATTCGGGTTGGCTAGAAAATAGGTGAGGGTGGTCCTTGAGAAAATCTTCTTCTCTCTCCCAGGTGGCTTCATCCTCTGAGTGGTGGTTCCACTGAACTTTGCAAAACTTGATAACCTTGCTGCGAGTAACCCTGCTGGCATGCTCAAGAATCTTGATGGGTTTCTCCTCATATGTTAAGTCATCCTTCAACTGAATCGCTTCAAGCGGCACTGTATCTCTTAGCGGTACCTCCGCCATCTCGGTGTGACATTTCTTCAGCTGAGCAACATGGAATACACTCCTGACAGTCCCTCTGATAATTCCAACTTATAAGTGACTTCTCCCATGCGTTGCAAGATCCTATACGGTCCAACGAAACGTGGTGCTAATTTTCCCTTAACTCCAAAGCGCTTAACTCCTCGAAGTGGGGATACTCGAAGGTAAACCCTATCTCCGGTTTCGTAGACTGTCTCCTTGCGTTTAGAATCTGCGTAGCTCTTCTGCCTGGACTGGGCTACCTTGAGCCTATCGCGAATCAACTTAACTTTCTGTTCAGACTCCTTAATCAAATCTGGTCCAAACAACTGACGGTCTCCAACTTCGTCCCATGACAATGGTGTCCTGCACCTCTTTCCGTATAAAGCTTCGAAAGGTGCCATCTTCAAACTGGTTTGATAACTGTTGTTAAAAGAAAACTCCGCATACGGCAAGTTATCGTCCCAACTAGATCCATAATCTAGTGCACAAGCTCTCAGCATATCTTCCAAAATCTGATTGACTCTCTCAGTCTGTCCATCTGTCTGTGGATGAAAAGCTATACTAAATTCTAGCCGGGTTCCCAAAGTTTCATGCAACTGATTCCAAAACTTTGAGGTAAATTGGGTCCCTCTATCTGATACGATACTCCTCGGAACTCCGTGCAAGCAAATGATCCTAGTCATGTATATCTTTGCCAACTTAGCACTGGTGTAAGTGGTCTTAACTGGGATGAAATGTGCTACCTTCGTCAAACGATCAACTACTACCCATATCGAGTCATAGCCTGCCTTTGTCCTGGGTAGTCCTGTGATAAAATCCATGCCTATCTTATCCCACTTCCATTCGGGTATCAGCAATGGTTGTAACAATCCGCCTGGCTTCTGATGTTCTGCCTTCACTCTATGACACACATCACAAACTGCTACATATGCTGCAATATCCTTCTTCATTCCGGTCCACCAGAACATTTCCTTCAAATCCAAATACATCTTGGTATTTCCTGGGTGAATCGAATAGGGTGAATCATGTGCCTCTTGCAGAATCAACTTCCTGATCTCCGGGTCATTTGGCACATAAACACGGTCCTCAAACCATAGGGTATCGTGCTCATCCTCACGAAATCCCTTTGCTTTTCCTTCGCTCATTTTCTTCTTTATATCTGCAATCTCTTTGTCATTTTTCTGAGCTTCTCTGATTTTATCCATCAAGGTAGATTGAATTTCCAATGCTGCTACATAGCCTCTCGGAACTATCTCCAAACATAGCTCACGAAGATCTTCTGCTAACTCCTTTGGTATTTCTCCCGTCATCAGTGTATTGACATGGCTCTTACGGCTCAATGCGTCAGCTACTACATTAGCTCTTCCGGGATGGTAATGCTATCTCATATCATAATCCTTGATGAGCTCCAACCATCTCCTTTGTCTGAGGTTCAACTCCTTCTACGTGAAAATGTACTTCAAACTCTTGTGATCTGTGTACACCTCACAATGATTTCCAATGAGAAAATGTCTCCATGTCTTCAATGCATGCACTACGGCTGCTAACTCCAAATCATGTGTGGCATAATTTAATTCATGAGGCTTCAGTTGTCGTGAGGCATACGAAACAACTCTTCCTTCCTGCATAAGCACTGCTCCAAGTCCTCGACGTGAAGCGTCGCAATACACCTCATAATCCTTGTTCTGATCTGGCAAAGTCAACACTGGTGAGGTAACCAATCTTTTCTTCAACTCCTAAAAACTGGCCTCACATTCCTCAGTCCAATTGAACTTGGTATCCTTTTTCAGCAACTCCGTCATAGGCTTTGCAATCTTTGAGAAATTCTCAATGAATCTCCGGTAGTATCCTGCGAGCCCAAGAAAACTCCGGATCTCTCCAACTGTCGTTGGAGCTTCCCATTCGGTTACGGTCTCAACCTTTGTGGGGTCAACTGCTATCCCTTCTTCGGATATAACATGTCCAAGAAATCCAACTTCCTTTAGCCAAAACTCATATTTGCTGAATTTGGCATATAACTGATGTTCCCTTAGTTTCTCCAAAACCAATCGCAAATGTTCTTTATGCTCCTGTTCATTCTTTGAAAATACCAGAATATCATCAATGAAAACCATGACGAACTTATCCAAAAACTCCATAAACACTTTGTTCATCAGGTTCATGAAATAGGCAGGTGCGTTAGTCAGTCCAAATGACATAACGGTATACTCATACAGTCCATATCTTGTGGTGAATGTTGTCTTAGGTATGTCCTGCTCTCGAATCTTCAACTGATGGTACCCTGATCGCAAATCGATCTTGGAAAACACTTTAGCTCCTTGCAAACGATCAAACAGATCATTAATCATTGGTAGTGGGTACTTGTTCTTGATGGTTACTTCATTCAATCCACGGTAATCAACAACCATCCTTAACGATCCATCCTTCTTCTCCACTAAAAGTACGGGTGATCCCCAAGGCGAAGAACTTGGGCGTATATAACCTTTATCCAATAGCTCCTTAATCTGCTTCTTGATTTCCGCCAAATCCTGTGCGGGCATCCTGTATGGTCGCTTCGATATTGGGCCTGTACCTGGCAAAACCTCAATTAAGAACTCGATATCTCTATCGGGTGGCATTCCTGGCAATTCCTCAGGAAATACATCAGGGTAATCCTTCACCACTGGTACCTCTTCCTGCACAACTCCTGATAAGGAATTTACTTGATTCCTATTTGGTCCATGTCGTGATACATACTTGATCCTTCTTCCTTCTGGCGTCGTGAGCAAAATCGTCTTACTTGCGCAATCGATGTTTCCTCCATACATCGACAGCCAATCCATACCGAGAATCACATCCAGACCTTGGGATTCCAGAATGATCAAATTCGTTGGGAATACATGCCTTCCTATACTCAATGGCACTTGAAAACATCCTTGTCTGGCCATGTAATCTGCTCCTGGCGAGCTTACTAGCATAGGGGGTTTAAGAATCTTAGTGGGCAGGCTATACTTTTCTACGAATCCCCTTGATATGTACGAATGCGATGCACCAGTATTGAAAAGAACGAGTGCAGTAAATGACTTAACCAAAAACTTACCGATTACTTCTTCAGGCTGAGCTTCAACCTCCTCCACATCAATGTGGTTCACCTGTCCCCTGTTGAAAGAGTTTGGCTTCTTTCCAGAGCTTCCATTTCCACCTTGGCCTTCGGGACATTCATTTGCATAATGTCCGGTCTTGGAACACTTGTAACAGGTGACATGGCTCAGGTCTTTCTTGGCTGGGGTTGATGGGGTGGTCCAGTTCTGGCCGTTGCTTCCTCCATTCCCATTACCATTCTTGTGGCCATTATGGTTGTGCGAACTACCTCCTCCATGGGTATGCTGAAATTGAACTCCCGGTTTAGGGGTATAACGGGGCTTCTGCTGGGCTCCAGAGTTATACTTCCCCTGTCCATACTTCCTCTTCCGGTTCTCAATCTGCTGTTGCTTCCCTTCAATCATGATGGCACGGTCTACCAACTCCTAGTAGTTATTGAAACTTGCTACCATCAACTGCATGCTTAACTCATCATTCAGTCCTTCCAGAAACTTCTCCTGCTTAGTTGCGTCTATAGCAACGTCATCTGGGGAATAACGTGCTAACTTACTAAAATCATCCATATACTGGCCCACTGTCCTTCCTCCTTGGCGTAAGTTGCGAAACTCACGCTTCTTCATGGCCATAGCTCCTGCTGAAACATGGGCAGTGCGGAAAGCTTGCTGAAACTGATCCCATGTGACAGTGTCTACTGGGTAAGTGGCTGTGAAATTCTCCCACCATGCTGCTGCGGGTTCGTCAAGCTGATGTGCGGCAAACTTCACCTTCTCACCATCTATACATCCTGCAGTGGTCAACTCCCTTCCTATCTTGCGGACCCAATCATCTGCTACAATCGGCTCGGTGCTACTGGAATACACCGACGGATTCAGCCTAAGGAAACGAGTCAAGTGATCCGCGGGTGGTGGTGGTGGTGGGTTGTTGTTGTTGTTGTTGTTGTTGTTGTTGTTGTTGTTGTTGTTGTTGTTGTTGTTGTTATTGTTGTTGTTGTTGTTGTTGTTGTTGTTGTTGTTGTTGTTCTGCATCAATGTTTGGATCAGGGCATTTTGCTGCTGAATCAACTGAGTGATCTCCGGCGGGAAAACGAATCCATTGTCACGTCTCGGAGGCATCTGAGGGTTTAGAAAAGACGAGAATTAAGAATAGAGTGAGGTCTAAGGAGAAACACTACCCCAATGCACATGAGCAAATGCACACAAATTCACTTCATTCAATTCAAACAAAGGGCATACAACGGTCTAGAACTATCGCAAAAGTGCTTGAACTATAATGTTTACATGGAGGGAATACTACTAATATATGGGGGTCATCTATTAATTTGAATCGGTGGAAGACTCCATGATGTTTGCTCCAGCTTCATCTTCAAAGTCGGGTTCACTTGGATCCGAATCGGTGTCGTCGATGATGATGTAGTTGCTCGGACATGCGACGTACTTGTCTTCATTCTTGAACGCTAATTTCCCCTTGAGTTCTTCAATCTCTCGCTTAAGATCGCCATTGTGCCTTACTAGAGCTACGATCTCGTCCATGTAGTCCTTGCGTGTAGACTTCAGCTCTCCTTCAAGCTCGATGATCCTTCCCTTCGCATTCTTCAACTCTATCGTATCATTGCACATCTGGTTTTCCTGGCGTCGAATGTGCTGGTTTAGCTCTTGGATGAAAGCTGCAATGGATCTATCCTTCTTGGTGCTGACTATCTCCCATTGTTCATCTCGGCGTCCGCAAATCTGGTAGATAGTGTCCTTGAGGTCTTCTTGATAAACTTCTCCAATGCATCCCATGGTGATATGAGCTGCCATGCTCTTTCCCAGACTCCAGGTTGGTGCACTGAAAACACTATCTATGGGCTTCGTGATTGGCGCGAATGTCCTTCCCGGAACGTGAGCTTGAATCTTCCAGCGCTCCTCTTCAGGCAGAGTGGCGTTGAAGGTCCCGGTGAAGCTTGGTAGTCCAATGTTCAGCTACTTGGTGACTTCCTTCAAGTGGAATCCAAAAGGTGTGCCTTCATCCGGTTGAGCGTACTTGATCTTCGCGTCCGTCATCCTAAAAGAGTAGAAAATATGAGGAGTTAGAAATGAGAAGAGAATAGTGATCTATGGCTTTAACTTAGTGGTCGTGTCCTACAGTCAGCGTGTGCTCTGATACCATCTCTGTAGCGACCCGACCTCAGATGGTCAAGTCTCTGTGCTCAGGTGTCATCCCTGGATCAGTAATGCTGACACCACACAGTACTTCGAAGGATTTATAACAGAGTAGCAATCACACACTTATTACATCGATGTCTCAAAGAGAACTTATTACAACAAATATGGCTTAAGGCCATCTAATAACGATAACAGCGGAAGGCTTGGAAGAAAAGTGAGTCCATCAACTCCAACGGCATCATTGAGTATAGAACCACGACCTAAAAGGCACCTTACTCGTCGTCCGAAAAGTCTGCAACATGAAACATTGCAGCCCGAAAACGGGTCAGCACATGGAATATGCTGGCAATGTAACACATAGAGAATAATGGATGATAAGCCTATACTACATGCAGATATGGCTGGTGGAAAAGCTCTATGGTTCCAGTTTTGCGTAAAGCCAATTTTTCCCTACTTCAAAGGAATAAATTTATTTAACTATCATGGTGGTTGTTAAACATTGAGAATGGTTGACAGCATCCTCAATCCCAATTAAAAATAATCATCAATAACCCAACAATATTAAGTAGAAGTAACATGATGAGATTCACATGATTTTCAAGTACTAGATACTCAAGTTGTCCATAACCGGGGACACGGCTAATCATGATTAGTTTGTACACTCTATAGAGGTTTGCGCACTTTTCCCCACAAGACTCGATCGCCTCCGTTTGGTTTCTCGCACTACATAGTGTTTGAGAAACAGATGACCGAGACATAGTCTTTCAGAAGCGCTAGCACCTTACGATGGGTAGAACGATACACCTACATCCCCTACATCTGCTAGTCTACCACTATAAGAGTTCGCACGACTTAATCAACTATGCCAGAGTCCATGATGGCTTGTGGTTGCACACGGAAGTTACTAGCATGAATAATCTTATGATCCCTTTGAGCCTGGGTGGCGGTCCAAAGAAAAACAGGCAAGTCCTGATAGAAACCAGGTGCCTCAATCCACCCAGATGTGTATTTAAGTTGCCACCTTAGATAAACCATTAATTAACATTACTCACATCTGTAATGGATATCACTCACCCAATCCACGTCTACTAGCATAGCATGGCATAATAAGCAAACGCAGAAGTAATTCCCAAAGGTTTCATAAGTAAAACAGGTAATAGGTACTACCTCATCTACTTCCCATCCCACAATTTAATTAGATCCTAATCATGCAATGTTTGAGGATTGATCTAATGCAATAAAACTGGGTAGTAGAAAAGGTATGATCAAAGTGTTACTTGCCTTGCTGATGATCCGCGAAACCTAGAGATTCGAAGTAACAGGCGGCGCACTCCAGGTGATCTATCGCAGACAAACAACAAGCATACAATAAGTACTCATCTAATGCACAGGTAAATCTCAAATAAAAGATCGAACCAGAAAGTTCAACTTAAGAACTCCGGTTGCAAAAAGAAAACGAACCGAACAAAACAAGAAGGTCATACGGCGGAAGAAAACAACTCGGTTCTAGCAATTGAAACTAGGTCAAATTTTACCGTAGCAAAACGTGTTTAAGTTGATTATTCAGAACGGTGGTTTCGAAACAAAACTCCAGGCGCTTGAATCACCTGATTCCGATAAACGAGTGAGAAGATAAACTAGAACGAAGATCGGATCTGAAATCGCGATCAACAAAATCGCGGAATAAATCTGACAAAAAAGAAAACGACGAATGGTTAATCGAGCGGACACTCGTTAACCGAGAATAACCGGTAATTACGTTCGTTAAGACGAACGGTCCGGCGAACGCTCGCTAAACAAAAAAACCGGAAATAAAAACCGATCTAGGGTTTCGGAAAAAACCGAAACAACGAAACAAAAAGAAACCGGAACGGTTTTTATATAAAAAAACCGAACCGAGGGGAGGGTGGCGCGGTGCGGTGGCTACCTCGACGAGGGGCTCCGGCGGCTGCGCTGCGGGCGAGGCGCGGGGCGGCGGCGGCGCTGGCGGCGAGCGACGCAGGCAGCGGGCGGCGGCGGCGCGAGCGGCGGCGGCGCGGCGCTGCTGCTGCTGCGGGCGGCGGGGTGGTGTGGGGAGGAGAGGGGGGGGCTGGGTATTTAAAGGGGGGGAGACTTGGGGGAGGGGGCAAGGCAAGGGGCGGCGGCGGCAGAGTCCAACTCGGACTCGGCGGCGGCAGGCGGCGGCGCTGCACGCCGGCGCGCGCGCGAGGGGGGGGGCGCGGCTGGGCCGGCCGGGCCTTGGCCAAGGCGGGGCGCGACGCGTTTTTTTTAAATAATTTCGCGAGCAGAAAAATCGAAGAAAAATAAAATAAAATCTAACGAACTCCAAAAAAAATACAAAGTAAATTTTCCCTGACTCCTAAAAATGAGTCGAACAAAATGAACTTTTACTCGGGACCTAAAATGCAAATTTTGAAAATACACATTTTTCCCTAATGCAAATAAAATGCAAATAAACTCCGGAAAAATCCAAAATCTGATTTATTTATTAAATCTTCAATTTTCCTAAATTTGGGAAAAGTCATATTATTTCCCTCTCGTATTTTTGATATTGGAAAAATAATTGAAGATGAAATAAATAAAATCAAATGATCCTCTTTTCAAAATTTGAGAAATCTCAAATATGAAAATATCGAAATCTCCAACTCTCTCCAAGGGTCCTTGAGTTGTGTGAAATTTCTAGGATCGATAAAATGCAAGAAAATATTATATGCATGATGATCTAATGTATAACATTCCAAATTGAAAATTTGGGATGTTACACTCATGTTGCAGGATTTTCAGACGAAGAGTAAGGTACCGTTAGGGTCGCGAGTCTGCACTCAGCATCGCCAGTGGGCTATGATGGGACTCATCGTTATTTTCTGCTACTTTCCACTGTTTGATTGAAAAAAGCTAGCCAAGTGCTATGCAGATTGTTTTATTTTATATATTCTGGATCATACGTTGTAATAAATGATGCACTTGCTATTCTGGTATTCATCTATACTGTGTGTGCTAGCGAGTTCGATCCAGGGACTAGCACGGTAAGCATAGAGACTCAAATCCTTTGAGGTTTGGTCGTTACAGATGGTATCAGAGCAGTGTGTTGCCCGTAGGACGTGACCCTAGAAATTGGATTAGAAAAGCCATAGGAGTGAAAATTATTTTATAAACCAGCTATACTTCTTGCTGTTTATTAGTTAACCCCCTCAAGTATGTTGACCAGTTAAGTAGGAACTAGTGCTGAGACCACCATTCATGTTTGTTTTATATTGCCACGTTATCGTGTTAGCGTATCTGATTATGTCCACTTTTGTGGTATGAAGATACTAGATTGTTTCTTTATTGGCAGTTGTTTGTTAAATTGCATAGTGTCGAAATTATTCGACTATATATATAATATTATCATATTGTTTGTTGTTTGTTGTTTGTTGTTTGTTTGTTTGTTGGTGTTATTCATTGTTGTGTTTTGTTGGCTTGATCATATAATGCATATGGGTAGAATATATTTATATA
This sequence comes from Aegilops umbellulata, assembly GCA_032464435.1. Lineage (NCBI taxonomy): Eukaryota > Viridiplantae > Streptophyta > Magnoliopsida > Poales > Poaceae > Aegilops > Aegilops umbellulata. The sequence goes on along the minus strand of CP136056.1, from coordinate 324,227,687 downwards.
TACATAGTGTTTGGCCCTATTATATCTATAACTCATCTATTCTTGCCAACCAAAACCCTTAGTATGCCTATTAGAGTGAGTTCCCCAGAAGCTGAGATGATAGCAGGTGTTGGTTTTCATCAGTTGACTTTATCTATTGGGAAGCATGAGTTTCCTACGGATTTGTTATATTGAAGTCACAAGGTCTGGATATTATTTTGGGTATGGATTGGTTACAGTTATATAAAGGTCGTATTGATTGTGCCAGTCGATCTATTACTCTCAGTGCACCAAGAGGGAAGAGTGTCAAATATGTTTGTAAGTAAAAGCATAATCAGGAAGTGAACTCTCTTAAGGGGGGTAGCCTGGAAGAGGTGCCAGTTGTGAAAGATTATCCAGATGTTTTTCCAAAGGAGTTGCCAGGTACGCCACCAGATAGAGATATTGAGTTTCTTATTGATTTAATACCGGGCACTGGACCTATTGCAAAGAGACCATAGAGAATGCATCCTCAAGAGTTGGAGGAATTGAAGAAGCAGATAAGAGAATTGCAGGCACAAGGATTTATTCGCCCAAGTTAATCACCTTGGGGAGCTCCAGTTCTGTTTGTGGAGAAGAAGGATGGGACCTTGAGGATGTGTGTTGATTATCGTTCTCTGAATGAGGTAACCATTAAGAATAAGTATCCTTTGCCTATGATAAATGATCTGTTTGACCAGTTGGAGGGAGCTAATATGTTTTCTAAGATTGACCTTCATTCTGGTTATCATCAATTGAAGACGTGAGCAAGATATTCCAAAGACTGCTTTTACTACGAGGTGTGGGTTGTATGAATATACTGTTATGTCATTTGGATTGACTAACGCTCCTGCATACTTCATGAATATGATGAACAAGGTGTTTATGGAGTTCTTGGATAAATTTGTGGTTGTTTTCATTGATGATATATTGGTGTTCTCCAAGAATAAGCAAGAGCATGAGGTGCATCTGCGTTTGGTACTGGAGAAATTGAGGGAACATCAGTTGTATGCCAAGTTCAGCAAATGCGAGTTTTGGCTAGATGAGGTAGCTTTCCTTGGACATGTTGTGTCAGGTAATGGAGTTGCAGTTGATCCATCTAAGGTTGCTGCAGTTACAGAGTGGGAGACACCCACGACAGTTGGGGAGATTCGCAGCTTTTTGGGCCTTGCAGGTTATTGCAGGAGGTTTATTGAGAACTTTTCCAAAATTGCAAAGCCTATGACTGAATTGTTAAAGAAAGAGAAGAAATTTGTTTGTACTGATGAATGTGAAGCCAGTTTTCAGGAGTTGAAGCAGCGTTTGGTTACAGCACCAGTCTTAACTCTACCGGATATACATAAGGACTTCCAGGTATATTGTGATGCTTCTCGTCAAGGACTTGGCAGTGTTTTGATGCAGGAAGGTAAAGTTGTTTCATATGCTTCACGTCAGCTTAAGAATCATGAGCATAATTATCCTACACATGATTTGAAGTTAGCCTCAGTTGTGCATGCCTTGAAAACTTGGAGGCCATATCTTATTGGTAATCATTGTGATATATTTATTGATCATAAGAGCTTGAAGTATATTTTTACTCAGAAGGATTTGAACCTCAGGTGGAGGAGATGGTTGGAGCTTATTAAGGATTATGATTTGAATGTGCAGTATCATCCTGGTAAGGCTAATGTTGTTGCTGATGCATTGAGTCGTAGGAGCCATGCTAATGCAATTAATATTGATAATATGCCACCCGAGTTATGTGAACAGTTCAGGAATCTCAGATTGGAGATGGTTCCTAAGGGATATTTAGCAACACTGGAGGTAAAGCCTACTTTTCTTGACAGGATCACAGAAGCTCAAAAGAATGATAAGGATATTGCTGAGATAAAAGAGAATATGGTTAAAGGTAAGGCAAAAGGTTTCCATGAGGATGAACATGGGGCCATATGGTTTGAGAAGCGTATTTGTGTACCTCAAGATGTAGACATCAAGAAGTTGATTCTTCAGGAGGCACATGATTCACCTTATTCTATTCACCCAGGTAATACTAAGATGTATTTTGATTTGAGGGAAAGATTTTGGTGGCCTATCCTGAAGAGGGAAATTGCTGGATATATTGCAACAAGTGATGTGTGCCAGAGAGTTAAAGCAGAACATCAGAGACCAGCAGGTTTGTTACAGCCATTGCCTATACCTGATTGGAAGTGGGATGAGATTGGTATGGACTTCATTACAGGTTTACCCAGGACTCGGTCAGGTTATGATTCCATTTGGGTAGTTGTTGATCGTTTGACTAAAGTTTCTCACCTCATCCCGGTAAAGACTACTTATACCAGTGCTCAGCTAGCAAAAATTTATATGTCTAAAATTGTTTGTCTGCATGGTGTTCCAAGGAAGGTAGTGTCTGATAGAGGTACTCAGCTCACATCCAAATTTTGGCGTCAATTGCATGAATCCTTGGGCACCAGGCTGGAGTTCAGTACAACTTTCCATCCACAGATAGATGGGCAGACAGAGAGGGTAAACTAGATTTTGGAGGATATGTTGAGAGCTTGTACTTGGACTATGGGTTTAGTTGGGATGGTAATTTACCTTATGCAGAGTTCTCATATAATAACAGTTATCAGGCTAGTCTGAAGATGGCACCATTTGAGGTATTGTATGGTAGGAAGTGCAGGACACCATTGATGTGGGATGAGGTTGGAGAACGTCAGTTCTTTGGACCAGACTTGATCAAAGATGCTCAGGAGAAGGTCAAGTTGATTTGTGACAGGCTAAAGATAGCACAGTCTAGACAGAAGAGTTATGTTGATGCAATGCGTAAGGAGGTGACATATGAGGTAGGATACTGTGCATACCTTTGAGTTTTACCACTTCGCGAAATTAAGAGGTTTGGAATCAAAGGTAAGTTAGCACCATGTTTTGTGGGGCCTTACAAGATCTTGGAGCGTAGAGGAGAGGTAGCTTATCAGCTGGAGTTGCCAGAATCCTTGTCTGGAGTTCATAATGTGTTTCATGTATCTCAGTTGAAGAAGTGCCATGTAGAGATAATGGATGTTCCATTGAGGGACACGGTGCCACTTGAGGCAATTCAGTTGGAGAGTGAATTGACATATGAGGAGAAGCCTATTAAGATTTTGGAGACTGCAGCGAGAGTTACTCGCACCAAGACAATCAAGTTATGCAAGATTCAGTGGAATCATCACACGGAGGAGGAAGCTACCTGGGAACGAGAGGAAGATCTCACGCAGGATCACCCGCACCTACTTGCTAGCCAACCCGAATCTCGAGGGCGAGATTCATCTTAAGGGTGGTAGGTTTGTAACATCCCAATTTTCCTAAATTAGGATGTTAATAGATCATACATATGCATATCACATTTTTATTGCATTATTTGTCTTTCTGCAATATTCGAATCATCATGCAACCAAAGGCAATTTATTGGAGCGAAGATAACATGACTTCTCCCCTGTTTCAAAAATGTTCATAATGTGCAGAATATTATTTACTATTCATCTATTATATCCTGGTATTTTTCGTAGTCCCCAAAATATTTTACTTGTCTGTTTTATTGCTGTTTGAGTGACCTATTCCATAAAAAGGATTTTACAAAATTGCATTAGTATTGGAACTAGTGTTCCTGTAGTTTATAGCTATAGGGATATTTTTACTATGTGTCTAGGTATTTTTATTTCGAATTTATACTGTGTATTTTATTTTATTTATTTTGTTCTGCTGCTGTAGTTTTTGTTTAAAAAAACACCAGCTGACCAGCCAGCTAGCCACCGGCCCAACTAGCTAGCCAGCCAACCAACCAACGCCGCGGCCCAGCTCCCGCCGCCGGAGCCCACTTCCTGCGAAGCGGTATGCCGCAGCGTCGCTCGCACCCGACCCACGCCCGATCCACCTCGCCTCCAGCCACTGACCATGGGCCCCACGCCACTTTCTTCTTCCCCGAGTCGAAGACGCACGCACCGCACGCACACCAGGGGCGAACCTGAGTCGAGGTCACACACCCGAGCCGCCCCGTGCATGCCCGAGACATCTGGCGCGGGCCCAAGACCCAGACGAGCCCCTGCAGCCCCTTTTCCCTGTCTCCTGTTGCCGCACGCGTGAGCTAGGGTGAAATCGATCTCGCCGGAGGAGCTCCAAGTCTGCCAACTGTTCCGTTGTCGTAAGAGCAAGCCCAGCCACGCCACTTGTCTCCACTCGATCCCCCTCTCGGTTACCCGCTTGTTTAACACCGTGGGGTGACCTGCAAAGCACCAGCACGACCACCGATGCCAAGCCAAAGCTCCGGAGATCGCCGGAGTCACGCGAGCTACCACCACCGCGCGAGGAAGCTAACACTGCCCCCAGACCACACCCTTGCCACCACCGCCTCCCGTCGCCTCCCGTCGCTTCGCCCACGCCGGAGACTCGCCGAAGAACCGCCGCCGCCGTCCCCTGTTCGGGTGAGCACACGCGCGCACAGCACCACCTGAGCCAACCGTGCGCTGCCACGTCGCAACCAGCATACAGTACACGCACGAGGAGTGCAGGAGTTTTCTGTTGTTTTTGTTTTTCTTTTCAGATTCTTCCTCTAACTTCAATTAGCTATAACTTCTATTCTGTATATCCAATTTAGGTAATTCTTTTTCCTGCGATCTCACAAAAATCAGCCCTTCATGACAGTACCAACTTTGCTCATGTTTGAACTTTCCAAATTGAATTCGTTTGAATTCAAATCAAATCTTTCGGAGGCCATAACTTCAAACCATTTGTCGGAATCGAGTGATTCTTTTTGTGTTGTGACCATAGTGCAATTTAGGTGCTCTTAAGTTTCTGTTGTTGAGTTTCAAAAATGGTTTTCTTTCTGTTGGTTTTATTTTGGTTCTATTCGTGTTCCGATGATTGATTTGTTGAATTGTGTGAAACATGTAGATTGTCCGGAGCGCGATGCGAGCTATTGTCAGGAGTGTGACTTTCTGAACTAGGACCAAGGCAAGTTACATGTTGATCATCCTTTACCTATTGTTTTCTATGCATGTAGTTATATCACACTATGAATATATGCATGTATAGGATTAATATATAATTTTGCTATGTTGTTGAGCTATCTTCCCATGTTTTGCAAATCGTAGTAGTTGTAGTTTGGTATGCTTTGTAGACGGAGTTGGTTCATGTATTCATTGAGCTTATGTGAGGATTATATATTTAACAAATTGAGTAGTAACTCGGGATTTAACTCACCTATGGGCGGAAGTGGTATTGCTTGGTGTTGAGGGAAGGCATCATGGAGTCTTGCACCTTTTCTAAGGCCATGCGCTCATGAGAGTGCACCCTAAGTGGAATGCCGCCCAGGTTCAAAAAGATCAGACGGACTTAGTGGCTAGTAGCTTCCATATGTGGCCACTGGCTATATGAGCTCTGGCTTAGTTGATCAGTTGTTGGAACCCTAGCCCAGACAGTGTCGACAGATGTAGCATATATAGGTGGGATGTGGCCGTCAGGTGGTTAAGGGAACCTCTTCTGAAAAACTTTGTCTCAATCTTAGGATTGGTTCCAGTGGGTAAATCACACTGAACTCTCCAGAGTATTAAAACTAATCATGATTAGACGTGTCCCCGATTATGGGCAACTTTGAGCCACTATGCCATTACAGTTGTTGGATGATCTTGACAGATGTGATACTTAACAAATTTGTTGGGAAACTTAATAAAGGGTAGGTTGGAGTTGATTTTTCCAACTCAACCTTGTGTATATAATTGTAGTAATAAAAGAACTAAATAAAAATTTGACTATTAGGTAGTTATGAGGATAAAATCAGCTTTCTGCAAAAATAAACCCTCAAGCCTTCCTTTTGATATACTATGCATATACATGTAGGTCTGCTTAATTATTACTCCTATGTAACTTGCCAATACATTCCAAGTATTGACCTATATGGCTGCAACGTCTCATGTTGCAGCATTTTCAGACGAAGAGTAAGGTACCGTTAGGGTCGCAAGTCTGCACTCAGCATTGCCAGTGGGCTATGATGGGACTCATCGTTATTTTCTGCTACTTTCCGCTGTTTGATTGAATAAAGCTAGCCAAGTGCTATGCAGATTGTTTTATTTTATATATTCTAGATCATACGTTGTAATAAATGATGCACTTGCTATTCTGGTATTCATCTATACTGTGTGTGCTAGCGAGTTCGATCCAGGGACTAGCACGGTAAGCACAGAGACTCAGATCCTTCGAGGTTTGGTGGTTACAATGATTCCCCCACAAGTCAGGATGAGACTCCAGACTTTACAAAAAAAATAAAAGAGGCCAAAGAAGCCCACGAAAAAAAGAAAAAAAGGAAAAACAAAACAAATGAGAGAAAAAGAGAGAAGGGGCAATGTTACTATCATTTTACCACACTTGTGCTTCAGAGTAGCACCATGTTCTTTATATAGAGAGTCTCTTGAGTTATCACTTTCATATACTAGTGGGAATTTTCCTTTTAGAACTTGGCTTGTATATTCCAATGATGGGCTTCCTCAAATACCCGAGGTCTTCATGAGCAAGCAAGTTGGATGCACACCCACTTAGTTTCCAGTTTGAGCTTTCATACACTTATAGCTCTTAGTGCATCCGTTGGATGGCAATCCCTACTCCTCACATTGACATCAATTAATGGGCATCTCCATAGCCCGTTGATTAGCCGCGTCAATGTGAGACTTTCTCTTTTTTTGTCTTCCCCACACAACCTCCATCATCATATGCTATTCCACTATAGTGCTATGTCCATGGCTTGCGCTCATGTATTGTGTGAGGGTTGAAAAGGCTGAAGCGCGTTAAAAAGCATGAACCAATTGCTCGGCTTGTCATCGGGGTTGTGCATTATTTGAATGCTTTGTGTGGTGAAGATGGAGCATAGCCAGACTATACGATTTTGTAGGGATGAGCTTTCTTTGGCTATGTTATTTCGATAAGACATAATTGCTTGGTTGGTATGCTTGAAGTATTATTATTTTTATGTCAAATGATAGACTATTGCTTTGAATCACTCGTGTCTTAATATTCATGCCACGATTAGAAACATGATCAATATTATTCTAGGTAGCATTTCACATCAAAAATTATCTGTTTTATCATTTACCTACTTGAGGATGAGCAAGAATTAAGGTTGGGGATGCTGATACGTCTCCGTTGTATCTATAATTTTTGATTGTTCCATGCCAATATTATACAACTTCCATATAATTTTGGCAACTTTTTATACTATTTTTTGGGACTAACATATTGATCCAGTGCCCAGTGCCAGTTCCTTTTTGTTGCATGTTTTTTTTCGCAAAAAATCCATATCAAACGGAGTCCAAACGGGATAAAACCTGACGGATTTTTTTGGCATATTTATGATTTTTGGGAAGAAGAATCAACACGAGATGATACCCGAGGCGGCCACGAGGCAAGGGCGCACCCTGGACCCTCGTGGCCACCCCGTAAGGCGGTTGGAGCCCTTATTTCACAGCGAGAAAGCTAATTTCCGGATAGAGATCGTGTCCAAAATTCAGCCCAATCGGAGTTACGGATCTCCGGTTATAAAAGAAACGGTGAAAGGCCAGATCTGAGAACGCAGAAACAGAGAGAGACAGAGAGACAGATCCAATCTCGGAGGGGCTCTCGCCCCTCCCATGCCATGGAGACCAAGGACCATAGGGGAAACCCTTCTCCCATCTAGGGAGGAGGTCAAGGAAGAAGAAGAAGGGGGCCCCTCTCCCCCTCTCTTCCGATGGCGCCGGAACGCTGCTGTGGCCACCATCATCATCACCGCGATCTTCACCAACACCTCCGCAATCTTCACCAACATATCCATCACCTTCCCCCTCTATCTACAGCGGTCCACTCTCCCGCAACCCGTTGTACCCTCTACTTGAACATGGTGCTTTATGCTTCATATTATTATCCAATGATGTATTGCCATCCTATGATGTCTGAGTAGATTTTCGTTGTCCTATCGGTGGTTGATGAATTGCTATGATTGATTTAATTTGCTTGTGATTTTGTTGCTGTCCTTTGGTGCCCACCATATGAGCGCGCACATGGATCACACCATAGGGTTAGTTGTATGTTGATAGGACTATGTATTGGAGGGCAAGAGTGACAGAAGCTTCAACCTAGCATAGAAATTGATGCAAACGGGATTGAAGGGGGGCCAATATATCTTAATGCTATGGTTGGGTTTTACCTTAATGAACGTTAGTAGTTGCGGATGCTTGCTAATTGTTCCAATCATAAGTGCATAGAGTTCCAAGTCAGGGATAATATGCTAGCGGTGGCCTCTCCCACATAAAACTTGCTATCGGTCTAGTAAAGTAGTCAATTGCTTAGGGACAATTTCGCAACTCCTACCACCACTTTTCCAAACTCGCTATATTTACTTTATTGTGTCTTTACCTAAACAGCCCCTAGTTCTTATTTACGTGCTCTTTATATTCTTGCAAACCTATCCAACAATACCTACAAAGTACTTCTAGTTTCATACTTGTTCTAGGTAAAGCGAACGTCAAGCGTGCGTAGAGTTGTATCGGTGGTCGATAGAACTTGAGGGAATATTTGTTCTACCTTTAGCTCCTCGTTGGGTTTGACACTCTTACTTATCGAAAGAGGCTACAATTGATCCCCTATACTTTTGGGTTATCAATCATGCATGAATGAGTTTTGAAGAGCAAATTTTATTCCTTTTTCTTATCAGTTGACTTCACAATGCAAAATCATTACAGCTGAAGGAAATTAGTCTAGCAGTGGATGATGGTGGTCCTTCGGAGCAACTCAAACAGGGGTCTCTACAGATTCTACTCCGCCATCCTCCCAACAAGATTCGCAAGACAACACAAGGCTGGACAGTCAACATAGCTGTGTAGATGATGAGCACATCTCCCCTACTCCACCAACATAGGTGCTTGCTCTAACTTGGCACTATTATATGTGGTTGCATGTTGCGTATGAGGTCTAGCTTGTATTGCTTCTAACTTTGTTGAATTGCATCCGCTTAATTTACACATAATGCCTGTGAATATGACACGTGCTCCTGCTTCTAGAACATATTATATCTGATCACACCATGTTCTTACATCAGAATACTGTTCTTGCATATCCCGCATCAGTCACTTATGATAAGGCACCTTTAAGTCGCCACTGTGATATTGGTTGTGTCATGCATATGATTTCTAGCATGTATTGCTTCTAATTTGTTGAAATGCCATACAGTTTGAACTTGGCAGAGTGATATTGGTTGCATCTTTCATATGGTGTCTATCTTGCAGTGCTTCTAATTTGTTGAAATGCCTTCTGCTTAGTTAGCACATCATAGGTGTGAATATGTCACGTCATCCTATATTTCGTACATATTCCATCCTCGCATCGTGTGTTTTCCTTTCATCCGAGTAGTGCTCGTCAGTATCATGCATGAATGAGTTCTGAAGAGCAAATTTTATTCCTTTTTCTTATCGGTTGACTTCACAACGCAAAATCATTACAGCTGAAGGAAATTAGTCCGGCAGTGGATGATGGTGGTTCTTTGGAGCAACTCAAACAGGGGGTCTCTACAGATTCTACTCCGCCATCCTCCCAACAAGATTCGCAAGACATCACAAGGCTGGACAGTCAACGTAGCTGTGTAGATGATGAGCACATCTTCCCTGCTCCACCATCATAGGTGCTTGCTCTAACTTGGCACTATTATATCTGGTTGCATGTTGCATATGATGTCTATCTTGTATTGCTTCTAACTTTGTTGAATTTCATCTGCTTACTTTACACATAATGCCTGTGAATATGACACTTGTTCCTGTTTCTAGAACATACGTGTACATGATGAGCACATCTCCCCTACTCCACCATCACAGGTGCTTGCTCTAACTTGGAACTGTTATATGTGGTTGCATGTTCTGTATGATGTCTAGTTTTTATTGCTTCTGATTATGTTGAATTGCATCTGCGTAGCTTACAACTTATACCTGCAATGATCACTCACACATAAGACATATTTAACTTGGGACTGTGATGTAGGTTGCATCTTGCATTGTCTTCTAGCTTGTACTGCTTCTAATTTCCTGAAATGGCACTTGCTTGCATGTTCATACATTGCCTAGCTTTCATTTCTTCTAATTTTGTTGAAATGCCTTCTGCTTACTGTTTTTTCATACACATTCCATCCTCCTATCGTACGTGTGAATATGCAATGCTTTCTTTTTTTGTATTTATTCCGTCCTCCTATCCTACGCTTGCCTTACATCAAAGTAGTGTTCGTTTGTACCATGCATCAAGCAGTTATGCATAGTAAATTTTATTCATCTTCTTGTGGTTTTGACTTCATAAGGCAATATCAGAAAATAGGAAGGAAAAGAGTAAGTCCGGGATGTTGGTGGTCCTCTGCACCAACGCAACAGAGACTCTCTAGATTTGCCACTTCTACTGCTAATGAAGTTTAAGTCCCAAGTCTACATGATGAGTTCATCTCCCGTACACCACCATCGCAGGTGCTTGCTCTAAGTTGACAGTGTGATAATTGGTTTCATGTTGCATATGTTGTCTAGCTTGTATTTCTTCCATTTTGATTAAATTGCACCTGCTAAGTTTATACGCTATACATGTGCATATGACATGGCTTTCTGTGTCTAGAATACACTGCATCTATCTATCATACCATGTTCTTACATCAAAGTACTACTGTTGTGTATCCCGCATCAGTCACTCATGATTGGATGCTTTTAACATGGCAGTTTGATAGTGGTTGCGTCTTGCATTGATTTCTACGTTGTACTGCTTCTAATTTTTCGAATTGCCACTTATGACAAGACACTTTCAACTTGGCAGAGTAATATTGGTTGCATCTTTCATATGGTGTCTAGCTTGCATTACTTCTATTTTCTTTAAAATCCTTCTGCTTAGTTTACACATCATAGTTGTGAATATGTCACGCCGTCTTGTTTTTCTTACATATTCCATCCTCATGCGGTTGTCTTACATCAATGTATTTCTTGTCTGTATCATGCATCAATGAGTTCTGAAGAGCGATATTATTCATTTTTGTTGTGAGTATGGCTTGACATGGCAAAGTCAAAAAAGAGCAAGGAAAAGAATATAGTAGGGAATGGTGTTACTCGTCGGGTGAAACGGAGAAGGATCTGCCCTTGAGATTCTTCTGGTACTTATAGTGCAGTAGAAAGGTCCAAGTCCACCAGCTAAATCTACAAAGACAGTATCACCTGCAGCATCCACTTCAACTGTACCAGCATCTCAACGAGTTACTTGTTTGTTTGCTCCGGAACTGGCCAATTCCCAAGCTGCCTTCACACCTAACACTACTTCCGAAGCACTGCTGACAAAACCGGACTTGGCAAGATCAGATGAACCTCATGAGCATCAACACCAAGACGGTACCGGGTCAAGTTGCAGTTGCATGCTCCTTTATATGTACTCTCACAGTTTGATGTACACTAACACTTTCCATACTCGTTGTTGAACTAGCACCACGGCGCAAGCGGAAATAGACATCAGGAATAATGCTTGACAGGTTAACAAAATCTAAAGGAGGGAGAATGGATATCCATTTTGAGGCAAGTTTAAATAGGCCACGTGATGCTAGAGAGTCAGCCAAGTTAGTATCAGAGGCAACTGTTGCCGTTAGGTGTCATGCACGTATCCTCCCAACGTGGATCCAGTAGAGGAATGAGAAAGACAATACCCAGTTTAACACCTTCCTTGACCATTTATCCATAAGTAATGTAATTCATCGCAATAAGTAATATTGTCTTGCTCTGTCCCATACTTTCTAGCTTCCTCCTAATAAGACTCACATTCTTTTATCAACAGATGAGATTCAAGTTGGATCCGAAAGATCATGCAACTAAACAAGCATGCACTCATGTTTTTTAGTCTACTCTGCGACAGTATCGGTACCACCTTAGAAAATCTCACTTTGAAGGCAAGGCTAACAGTGAAATCGCCCAAACATCTCCAGTGGAATATATTACAGATGAAGACTGGACAGCCCTTGTTAAACACTGGTCTGATCCAAAGTATCAGGTAGGCTATATGTATTTGATCATACCACGTATTGAACTTGTATTTATGTATGTACCTTACAAGTGTATCATCTTCTAGTCTAACTATTTGAAGAACAAGACCAACCATTCTAAAGTGAAATTCCAATAGACAACAGGATCTCGTAGCTATATTGCACACTGCGAGGCTCTTCTAAATAGCTGCTACTTCCTTCTTTTTTCTGTGCCACATTATCGTATCTATATTGACTTGTTCCAAATACAGAGGAAAGCCCGTGCGGACCAAAAAGAACCTGAATCGAATGTAGTGCAAATCTTCAAGGATTGCCACACCAGCAAGATGAAGGGCATGAGCACACCAGTTCAAGCCGCTGTTGTAAGTCCTTACTCCTCCTGCCTTTGAACTGATTAGTATTGTGATGTGTTCATTTAACTGCTTGGTTTGCAGCCAATGTCGGTTAGTCTGTTCACTCTTATACACAGTTTTCTTAACGTATCATTTCACCTTACATGGTTTAAAAGAGATGAAGGATATCCTTTTGGTCTTGATCTGTAATCTAGTTGTGATGTTCACGTGCGCGCACAATGATAAAATAGCATGTTTGTTTTATATCTGTTTGCCCACGATATGAATGATGTCATACTATGGTAATCCTACTTCAAACCACGTCTCTTTATCCTTAGATGTCAACGAATGTGAGTAAATAGACAATACAGTAGGCATGCTACATGGACATATGTTCCGAAAATGATTTTATTATGTAGTTGGCGCTACAATACACGCTAACGTATTACAGTAGTTCACCAAAATAAGTTATGTATAAATGTGTAACCTACTTTGTTTGTTTTTTTCTCATTAGTAACTTATCTGGTACACTAATCTACAAGTTCAAACTTTTAGCAAGCTATGGAACAAATGACTGAACAGCCACAACCACCTGAAGGTGACGAGGCTACCGCAGGCACAATGTCACCACTTGCTGCAATGCGTCAGTATCTCTCCACTAACAGTGCAAAAAGCACCTTCCTGCGTAATTCTGGGTTGGTTGTCAAGGTAACCTTGTCCAAAACTCCTATTGAACAAAATCATCCGGCTAGACAGAGTGATATATCTGTGCTCCGGACACAAGTCCAATCCCTAATGGATGTCGTTTCGGAAACAAGAATAGTGGTGTACAAATGTCATCAAGATATGAATGGTTTTGAAACCAGACGATCAGACATTCGCTTCATTGTTCAAGAGCAATGGCGGAAAAAGGGTGAAGATCGTGCTGCTCCATCAGATTTTACAGCCTGAAACATTAGCATTCAGGTCAAATGATCTATGCTTCTATACATCTAATGGTGCTTTTATCTGCAAGGACTGTAAACTTGATGCCAACAGGCCTTTTGTTGGATGGTTGGAATTTATTTTGTTGTGATACAACATTTATGATGCTGCCAAAGGCTATAGTAATTACGATGCTTTTTTTGTATAGTGTAGGTTTATCTTAGTAATGTGTTCGCCCGAAAGCTTCATAGGAGCCCAACATGCCAACATTCGTCTGGCCCATTCCAATTGGGCTAAAAAGGATTATGGGCCGAAATTTGCATGTGGCCCACTAAAAATATCTGGGCCTAAATCAGCATAAGCTTTCATATTTTTCTACTAGGCCTATGCCCATAGTGGGCCTTTAACAGGCCTAAACATAATTTGGGCCATCAGTAACAATAGGCCGTTTACAGGTGTAAATATCTCGAGCCCATAAAAACATGGGCCTTTAAGAGGCCGAAACTGAGATTGGGCCCTAATTGTGCCAAATAACCCACTGGTCTTAGTAGGCCGAAATGGTGGCCCATTTACAATGCGGATCGTTCACATGCCAAAATTTGGACGGGCCGTAAATGCGCCGACCTACTACATGGGCCTTTAACAGGCCGGAAGTTCGGTCGGTCTTGATTAGTGTCATTTTTATATGGGCCGTTAATAGGCCCGATGTGACGTTGGGCCACATATGGCCCATGGATTTCGTCCGACGTTAACAGACCGAAAATCACAACAGGCTGAAAGTGGCCCAAATCTATAGTGGGCCTCTAATAGGCCGAATGTCAGACATGGACGAATATGACCCAAATCCTTCATGGTCGTTTATGGGCCGAAAGTTTCAATGGCCTATAAATGGGCCCAAATGAAGTAGGACCTTTAACAGGTGTAAATACACCGGGCCGTAATTCGGCCTTAATACTTAGCGATCTGTTAACGGGCTAGAAGTGACCATGGGGCGCGATGATGACAAGTTTAGGACGGGCCGTTGACGGGCCGATTTGACACTAGCCATATGGGCCTTAACTGAGAATGTTGGGCCTTTAGCTGGGCAGGCCCATTATGGTCTGTAAAATCTAGTGGGCCTTTAACAAGATTTTACAGACCATTATGGTCCACTAAATCTTGTGGGCCTTTAGTTGGGCCGGCCCATTTAAACTTTATGGGCCACTTTTGGCCCGTTCACGTGTCAACATATCATAGGCGCATCTCGACCATTGGATGAGTGACACCTGTGCCAACGCGGAGCTGACACGTGGTTATGTCGGCCAATGAGAATTTTACACTTGGAAAATGGGCATTGCTCGTGGCTATTAGCGGGTTATTGGATCCAAAACCAGACTTGATAGCTAAACGGCGAGCCGTTACGGTGGATGCCACGTGTCGATCACCCTTGACGAAAGCACTTCCATGACGCGGCATTTATCATCATGGAAGTGGACACTTCCATGATGATAATATTGGTAATGTCATGGAACACTTCTACGACAGCGCAGGTATGACTATCTTGATTCTGTCATAAAATCGTCATGGATGTACATGCATGACAGAAAACGTGACCTACTGTGACAAACATGTATCATCACGAAAGTGTATTTTTTGTAGTGTACTAAGAGAGAGGTGTGGGTGGGTGTGTGCGAGAGATGCCTAAAGATAATGTGCATGCGGGATACACATAGGCACATATATGTGCCTATAGAGGGCTAGTATATACCGCGCGTGTGTATATATGCATGTGAGAGAAATAGTGTTTTCCAACTGAGATTAGTGAAGAGAGTGGTGCATAGTTGTAAGAAAGAGAGAGGGAGATATATAGAGAGTGTGTGCGTGAGACACCCCGACACCCCGGGATAGATTGTGAGCATGTGTGAGAGAGAAATGCCGATGTATATAAAGTGTGTGCACTTATGCATTAGATAGAGAGAGATATAGCGCGTGTGTGAGAATGGGCCGAGGCATAGTGCATCTACGTGTAAAAGGCGGTTCTACGCATTAAATTAGAATATAAATGGCATTATTATTTTTGGATAAGATCACGAATTTTGCAATTTGCATATGAACGAACATCGGTCTATCAGACACCCATACTCTATTGAATTAAAGCATGTGCACGCGTTTATTTCGTATTATTGATCCATAGGGTGAGAGCGGTTTGAAATCCAAACAATGCATTGCTTTTCCAATTCATATATAAAAATTAATTAGTGCAATCCATGTTCTTAGTGCGAAGCACTTTATACATTTGTCACTTACATGGATACATTCCAAATTGCTTGATACAAAATAGAACACATGTTGAATTCAACATAAAGGGGGTTTTGAAGATTCAAATTCATAGGAACTGCATCCATCTATTTGAATCCAAGATAATGGCATTTGTAAATAAGATCTAAAAGGGGGCATCATTCTTTGTTGTGCGTTTGAACATGTTTTATATTCATACGCATGTCTAAATATTTTTTTGCAACCAACGAGATTATATCCGGAACCATGCATGAACTAAGGTAAGATGCATAGTTTTTAATATATACTAGTGTACAATGTATATTCAAATGCACCCCCTCCATTCCAAAATAATCGTAGTTCTAGGGATTTCAAGAGTCAAGATTTGTGAAGTTTGACAAATCCTGAAAGTTCAATTCAAGATAACTGAAAACTTTAATGCTTCTGCTCCCAAATATTGAACGAAGCGCCAAATAAGCCTTTGGTCAACCGAAGCCGCGCGAGACTAATGTTTGGTGGTAGGAAATTACTATCCTGACTCTGGCCTGTGTAGCCTATCAGCCTGATGTCCAAAGGTCTAAATCGGGGTAGGTTTATAACTTCACCAAGACGCCATTGTCAACCGCCTCCGAGAAGCATTCATACGTCGTGGGCGCCTAAACACCCATGCGCTCGGCAGAAATCTATCCCGGCCACCATTTGGGACACCTGAGATTACTGTCCTACACCCAACCCGCAATATGTCTGAAATTTTAGATGGGGGAAAGTTTGTAACTTTCCCCAAATTTCAAACAAGCGTGTCCCAAACCGAAACACTGTTCCCCCTTAGTTTCCCCTCCCTCCGTTTCCCCATTTCATACTCCGTGGGCGCCAACACGCCTCCTCCACCATCCACGAAACCCAAGCCTCCTCCGTCCTCCACCCTATCGCACCCAATCCACCACCGCCCTCCTCCATCACGCCGGAGCCGGTACCCCGACGTCGTCGTCCAACGCAACCGCAACCGCAACACCCTCAAAGACTTAGCAGCTCAAGCCGATGTAGAGCTGCCTGCATGACACCAACGCCGACGTGCGCCGTACCAGAACCACTTCGACCACGTCGTCCCGCGCCTCACCTCTACCGCTCCACTGTCGCAACCGTCCATTGCACCAGAGTTGTTCCCGCTACGCCGTCGTTCTCCGCCTCAGATCTGGTTCCCCGCGGCCGACAGACGACCACCGCACCACACTCAACAACTTGGACATGGGTTCGTCCAAGGCTCCACCATCCTCCACAACTTCTTGTTTCTAGCGAACCACAAGAAGATCATTGGAAAAAACAGAAGGAGGACACAGTACTGCCAGCAGAAAGAGGTACTCCTCTTCCCTTATTCGTGCAAATCTTACGTCTCTGCTCACACCGTATTCATCCCATGAAATAAACTAGTTGAGCGCTTCTTACTACATCTTCTCCGTGATACTAAATGCACGAGGTTTCCTCCCATTTACTATTTCACCTTGGCTAGAGGTTAGTAACCCGCCTGGATTTCAATTCAGAGTCAGTTGATTCGCAATTAAAAGAAGCAGCACCCGCTTAGGCGCGCAGAGCACCTAGTCCGCATGTTCGTCGGGGAAGCGGCGCATTGGTGTCTATCATAGGGGTGTGGGGCACAGGAGCTACTTGCGCCCGATCTGGAGGTCGATGGGGCTTGAAGGGATGGCCGGGGGAGGTGCCAAGCACATCGGTGTGATGAGGTTGAGGGGAGGGCGGAGGCAGGGGACTGGGCCAGTTGTCACTGGCGTTTTGAGGAAGATCGTCAACACTGACTGGCTGGAGGTAGAAGGCTATTTGCCTGTTCTTTGTACATCGGAAGGTGCATAAAAAATGGACTAACCTATTTTCTTTCAGTCGACTGTTATTTTCATAGGACCACACCTTGTGGTGTGTTGGAGGAGCATCTGTATTTCCCTGCTATACTTGTGTTCATATTTCAAAATCCTAGAATCTAGTAATTTCGTGTGCCATGCATGTTGTAGAGCTATCATATGTCTGCCGTCATTTATTTCTCACCGACCTGCTATCTACTACTTTTACACTGTACTACTTGTGCACACACTTCACCCATCACACTTTTGTTTTTTTATGCATGGGTATTTCAGACTCTGAAGCAGTGTTGATGAGTACACTAAAGAAAAGACAGAAGTCGCTCCAATGTAATTCAAAGATAAGCACTAAGCGTTGCAGCGCTCTAAAGGGTGTAGTGTTAGTAGAGGGAGACAGTAAGTTTAGCTCTACAGTTGATCATCTCAATTGCCACACACAACCATCCCAGGTGCTTGCTTAAATGTCGCACTGTCAAATGTGGTTGCATGTTGCATATGGTGTCTAGCTTGTATTCCTTCCAATTTGGTTAAATTACATCTGCTTACTTTACACATTATACCTTTGATAATGACATGCTTTCCTATTTTTGATACATACTACATATGTCTATTAACCATGTTCGTACATCAAAATAATGCTCTTTTGTATCCCTCATCAATCACTTATGATGAGACAGTCACCCTAGTGGGTTACTGTGAGATGCGCTACTCGTTTAAAGAGTGAAGGTTCATCCTCCCCACATGATTCTCAAGAAACAGCAAGGCTAAATAAAAATAGTCAACGCAGCTCTCTAGTTGATGACCGCAATTCCCCTACACCACCATCGAAGGTGCTTGATCTTACTTGGCAATGTCATATGTGATTGCATGTTGCATATGGTGTCTACCTTGTAATGCTTCTAATTAGGGTAAATTGCATCTGCTTTGTTAACACATTATACCTGTGAATATGACATGCCTTCCTGTTTTTGGTACATACTACGTCTTTCTATTAACTATGTTCTTACATAATACTACTTTTTTTGTGTATCTCTCATCAATCACTTCTGACGTGACACCTTCAAGTTGATAGTGTAATATTGGTTGCATATTGCATATCATTTCAAACATGTATTGCCTCTAATTTGTTGAAGTGCCACTTATAATGAGACACATCTAACTTGGTAGAGTGATTTTGGTTGGATCTTTCTTATGGTGTCTAGATTGCATTGCTTCCAATTTGTTGAAATGCCTTCTGCTTAACGTTTTTCGTACATATTCCATCCTCCTACAATGTGGTTGCCTTACATAAAAGATGTGTTCGTTAGTATCATGCATCAACGAATTTGGAAGTGCGAATTTCATTCCTTTTTCTTGTGTGTTTACTTGACAAGGCAAAATCTAAAAGGACGAAGGCACGGAATGATGGTGGTCCTCTCGAGCAACCGAAACAGATGATCTCTGCAGATTCTCCTGCTACTCCTACTGCAGTGCAAGTTCCAAAACTCATCTCCCCTACTCCACAGCCCCAGGTGCTTGCTCTAACATGGCAGTGTGATATATGGTTGCATGTTGCATATGGTGCCTAGCTTGTATTGCTCCTAATTTGTTAAATTGCATCTCCTTAGCTTACAAATTATACATGTGAATATGACACGCCTTCCTGTTTTTGGTACATACTACATCTGCCTATCACACCATGTTCTTACATCAAACTACTGTTCTTGTGTATCCTGCATCTATCACTTATGATGAGATAGTCATGCTCGTGAGTTAGTATGAGATGCGCTACTCTTATAAAGAGTGTAGTTTCATCCTCCCCACATGATTCTCAAGAAATAGCAAGCCTAAATGAAGATATTGAATGTAGCCCTGTACATGAAGACCACATTTACCCTACACCAACATCGCAGGTGCTTGCTCTAACTTCACAATGTGATATGTGGGCGCATGTTGCATACGGTGTCTAGCTTGTAATGCTTCTAATTAGGGTAAATTGCATCTGCTTAGTTTACACATTATACCTGTGAATATGACATGCCTTCCTATTTTTGGTACATAATACATGTATCTATTAACCATGTTCTTACATGAAACTACCTCTCTTCTGTATCCTGCATCAGTCACTTACGATGAGACACCTTTATTCGTTGCATATTGCATATGATTTCTAGCATGTTGCCATGTATTTCTTATAATTTGGTCAAATACAGTTATGAGGCCACTCTTTTAATTTGGCAGAGTGATATTGGTTTCATCTTTCATATGGTTTCTAGCTTGCATTGCTTCTAACTAGTTCAAACACCTTGTGCTTAGTTTACACTTTATACATCATACATGTCAATATGTCATGCCATCCTGTTTTTCATACATATTCCATCCTCCTATCATGCGGCTGCCTTACATGAAAGTAGTGTCCGTCGGTATCATGCATCAAGGAGTTCTGATGAGCAAATTTTATTCCTTTTTCTTGTGGGTTTGACTTGACAAGGCAAAATCAAAAAACAGGAAGGAAAACAGTAAGGAAGGCGATGATGGTGGCCCTATGCAGCAAATTAAATGAAGCGTCTGTACGGATTCTCCTCGTACTGCTAGTGCACTACAAATTCCAAGTCTTCATTCCCCTACTCCACCATCCAAGGTGCTTGCTCTAACTTGGCAGTGTGATATCTGGTTGCATGTTGCGTATGGTGTCTAGCTTGTATTGCTTCTAATTAATGTAAACTTCATTTATTTAGCTTACACATGATACGTGTGAATATTACACGCCTTCCTGTTTTTGGTACATACTATATCTGTCTATCACACCATGTTCTTACATGAAACTACTCTTCTTGTGTATCATGCATTAGTCACTTATGATGGGACACCTTTAAGTTGGCAATGTGATATTGGTTTGCGTCTTGAATATGATTTCTAGCATGTAGTGCTTCTAGTTTGATGAACGCCACCTATGACGAGACAGTTTTAACTTGGCAGAGTGATATGATTGCACCTTCCATATGGTTGCTAGCTTGCAGTGCTTCTAATTTGTTGAAGTGGCTTCTGCTTAGTTACCACATCATAGGTGTGAATATGTCAAGTAGTCCAATTTTTCGAACATATTCCATCCTCGTATCATGACTTTGCCTTTCATCAGAGTAGTGTTCGTCAGTATCATGCATGAATGAGTTCTGATGAGCGAATTTTATTCCTTTTTCTTGTCGGTTTGAGCTCATAATGCAAAATCAATAAAGCGGAATGAAATTGGTAAGGCATTGGATGATGGTGGTCCTTCCGAGCAACTGAAATGGAGGGCCTCTACAAATTCTACTCCACCATCCTTCCAACAAGATTCGCAAGACAACACAAGGATATACAGTCAACGTAGATGTGTAGATGATGAGCACATCTCCCCTACTCCACCATCACAGGTGTTTGCTCTAACTTGGCACTATTATATGTGGTTGCATGTTACGTATGATGTCTATCTTGTATTGCTTCTAACTTTGTTGAATTGCATCTGCTTACTTTACACATAATGCCTATGAATATGACGCATGTTCCTGTTTCTTGAACATACTATATCTGATCACACCATGTTCTTACATCAGACTACTGTTCTTGCATATCCCGCATCAGTCACTTATGACAAGGCACCTTTAAGTCACCACTGTGATATTGGTTGCGTCTTGCATATGATTTCTAGCATGTACTGCTTCTAATTTGTTGAAACGCCAGACAGTTTGAACTTGGCAGAGTGATATTGGTTGCACCTTTCATATGGTGTCTAGCTTGCAGTGCTTCTTATTTGTTGAAATGCCTTCTTCTTACTATCACATCATAGGTATGAATATGTCACGTCGTCCTGTTTTTCATACATATTCTATCCTTGTATCATGACTTTGCCTTTTATCGGAGTAGTGTTCGTCAGTATCATGCATGAATGAGTTCTAATGAGCGAATTTTATTCCTTTTTCTTGTCGTTTTGACCGTACAATGCAAAATGAATAAAGCAGAAGGAAATGGGTAAGGCATTGGATGATGGCGGTCCTTCAAAGCAACTAAAATGGAGGGTCTCTACAGATTCTACTCCGCCATCCTCCCAACAAGATTTGCAAGACAACGCAAGGCTAGACAGTCAACATAGTTGTGTAGATGATGAGCACATCTCCCCTACTCCACCATCATAGGTGTTTGCTCTAACTTGGCACTATTATATGTGGTTGCATGTTCCGTATGATGTCTAGTTTGTATTGATTCTGATTTTGTTGAATTGCATCTATGTAGCTTACAACTTACACCTACAACAATCACTTACCCATAAGACACATTTAACTTGGGAGTGTGATGTAGGTTGCATCTTGCATTGTCTTCTAGCTTGTACTGCTTCTAATTTCTTCAAATGGCACTTACGACGAGACACTTTTTACCTGATAGAGTGATATAGGTTGCATGCTCATATGGTGCCTAGCTTTCATTTCTTCTAATTTTGTTGAAATGCCTTCTGCTTACTATTTTCGTACATATTCCGTCCTCCTATCGTACCTGTGAATATGCAATGCTGTATTTTTTGTATATATTCCATCCTCCTATCCTGCGCTTGCCTTACATCAAAGTAGTGTTCGTCTGTATTTTGCATCAACCAGTTATGCAGAGCTAATTTTATTCATATTCTTGTGGCTTTGACTTCATAAGGCAATATCAAAAAAGAGGAAGGAAAAGAGTAAGTTAGGGGATGTATGTGGTCCTCCGGACCGACGCAAACATAGACTCTCTAGATTTTCCACTTCTACTGCTAATGCAGTTGAAGTCCCAAGTCTACATGATGAGTTCATCTCCCGTACTCCACCATCGCAGGTGCTTGCTCTAAGTTGATAGTGTGATAATTTGTTTCATGTTGCATATGTTGTCTAGCCTGTATTTCTTCTATTTTGATTAAATTGCACCTGCTAAGTATATACGTTATACATGTGCATATGACATGCCTTTCTGTGTCTACAATACACTACATCTATCTATCATACCATGTTCTTACATCAAAGTACTGCTGTTGTGTATCCCGCATCAGTCACTCATGATTGGACGCTTTTAACATGGTAGTTTGATAGTGGTTGCATCTTGCATTGATTTCTACGTTGTACTGCTTCTAATTTTTTTGAAATGCCACTTATGACAAGACACTTTTAACTTGGCAGAGTGATATTGGTTGCATATTTCATATGGTGTCTAGCTTGCATTACTTCTATTTTCTTGAAAATACTTCTGCTTAGTTTACACATCGTAGCTGTGAATATGTCACACCGTCCTATTTTTCTTACATATTCCATCCTCATACGGTTGTCTTACATCAAAGTACTGCTTGTCTATATCATGCATCAATGAGTTCTGAAGAGCGATTTTATTCTTTTGTGTCTTGGTTACGTCTTGACATGGCAAAGTCAATAAAGAGCAAGGAAAAGAATATAGTAGGGAATGGTGTTACTCGTCGAGTGCAATGAAAATGGATCTGCCCTATTCTGCTGGTACTTATAGTGCACTAGAAGGTCCAAGTCCACCAGCTAAATCTCCAAACATAGTATCACCTGCTCCACTACCTGCAGCATCCGCTTCAACTATATCGGCATCTCAACGAGTTACTTGTTCGCTTGCTCCGCATCTTGCCAGTTCCCAAGCTATCGGTGTCACAACCGGCAGATCTCGGATAGGGGGTCCCAAACTGTGCGTCTAAGGCGGATGGTAATAGGAGGTGGGGGACACGATGTTTACCCAGGTTTGGGCCCTCTTGATGGAGGTAATACCCTACTTCCTGCTTGATTGATCTTGATGATATGAGTATTACAAGAGTTGATCTACCATGAGATCGTAGATGCTAAACCCTAGAAGCTAGCCTATGGTATGATTGTTGCTGTCCTATGGACTAAACCCTTCGGTTTATATAGACACCGGAGGGGGCTAGAGTTACACAGAGTCGGTTACAAGGGAGGATATCTACATATCCGTATTGCGAAGCTTGCCCTCAACGCCAAGGAGAGTCCCATCCGGACACGGGACGAAGTCTTCAATCTTGTGTCTTCATAGTCCAACTGTCCGGCCAAAGTATATAGTCCGGCTGTCCGAGGACCCCCTAATCCAGGACTCCCTCAGTAGCCCCTGAACCAGGCTTCAACGACGATGAGTCCGGCACGCAGATTGTCTTCGGCATTGCAAGGCGGGTTCCTCCTCCAAATACTCCGTAGAAGATTTTGAACACAAGGATAGTGTCCGGCTCTGCAAAACAAATTCCACATACCATCATAGAGATAATAATATTTCCACAAATCTAATCTGCTGACACATTTGGCAGCATGACATCATACCACGACACGGTCATTATCCGAACCGTTTTTCTCAACCAGCCTGCCACTGCACGACGAGGCAGTTTTATTGGCACGTCTTGTCGAAGGAGAGATCATGTTCCCCTTATTATGGGATTCTCATCAATACGGATATGGGTAACCCAGTCGTGCCTGTTGGGATGACTGCTCGATTTTAGGCAAGTTCCAAACAGCCATGCGGAGGACGCTTGATATTCACCCTCTTTATAAAGAGGCCAAGGCCTGTCCTTTTCTTCTCGCACTCAATCGAACCCTTCCCCCACCTCGAGTTCCAACACCCAAGGCTCAGGCTAGGCGCTTTAGACCTTCAATCATGTCCGGATCCAACCTTTAAGGTCGGTGGATGCCCTCCTCTGTCACAGAGGAGGACATTAAGAAGCTAAGAGAAGCCAGGTATCTGACCGCCGAAATCTCGCACAGGCTACCTGGTCGAGGGCAGGTCATTCCCACTCCCGAACCCGGCGAGAGCACCGTATTCATCTCTCACTTCCTCCGAGGACTAGGCCTTAGCCTAGATCCCTTTGTTAGGGGGATCATGTTCTATTACGGGCTGGATTTACATGACCTAGCCCTGGATTCCATCCTTCATATCTCGTCGTTCATTGTCCTGTGTGAGGCCTTCCTCCACGTCACCCCGCACTTCGGCTTGTGGCTCAAGACCTTTAATGTGGAGCCGAAGACGATTAATGGTCGACACACAGAATGTGGAGGAGCCTTAATAAGCAAAGGCGCCAATGTTCCATGGCCAAAGGGTTCCTTCCCGGAGGTATCCAGCTTATGGCAACGGGAGTGGCTTTACATCACAGCTCCCCACGGTACTAAGTGGGTGGCCGCCCCTGCCTTTCGCTCCCCCCCCCCCCCCCGCCACAACTGACGTCATGGATCAACAAGGGGCTGGACTTGGGGCCAGTAAATGATGTGTCGATATTGCAGAGTCGCATCCGAGATCTCCTCGAGAGAGATGTCAGCCTGGTCACGGTAATGCAAGTCATGCTAGTTCGTCGAGTCCCGCCTTGCAAACGTCGACCTCTCCATATGTGGGAGTTCAACCCGGAAGGACCGCGAGCTATTCAGCACTTCCTCGGCATGACGCTCGAAGAGATGTACAGATTTTTCTTTGGATCACAAATAAATTGTCCGGACACCACCGAGGATGCGGGTCTGAGCTGGAATCGTCCAGATACCCAAGTAAGTAGTCCTTCGGCCGAACATGTTGTCTCTTTATTTATCACAACATCATTTTGGAAAGTCGCTCTTTGACCAGGACTGGGTAAAAAAGGCGAAGATGATCAGGCGTTCGGGCCCCCTTCCCGAAGGCTCAGCAGATCCAGTACTGGCCAGAATGCGAGCTTGCGCCTTATCAAGCGCCCTCAGGGGAAGATAAAGGGGGGAATAAAGAGGCTGAAAGCAGGCCTCACTCATTATTCATCCAAACCGGGGGAATTAGCGTCTCCGCAAAGGAGGATAACCGGGGAGAAGAATCTGAAATTCCCTCTCCCCAGGGAAGGAAGAGGGCCGCCTCCGAAGACTTGGAATAGTTTCCAAACGAGGTAAGAAACCTTTGTCAGGGGGCCCTACCCCGGAGGGCATCCTTACCGCACAGTTCCCGCAAGGGAAATAGCCCTCCACCGAGCTGTAAGTAAACAAAAGTACTTCATAGTAAATATAATTTGCCTCTTTTCTGAGATCAATGACCAAGACGTATGTCTTGTAGTTCGGATCATAACCCTTCTCGACAGAGTTCGTCTTCGGGGGATCTTCTTCCGGAGATGATGGAGAGCGAAACACCTCCCCGTGCCTCCCCGCCTCATAAGGCGGGTGACCCTGAGGTGTCGTCACGGAGGATTTCTCCTGATCCGCCAAGGCCAGAGGGTAACCCTTCGGCCACCCGAAGTCCGGAGTACTCGGCTCCTACGGAGAGCCACAGAAAGTGTAACATTCCAAATTTTCAATTTGGAATGTTATACATAGATCATTCATGCATATCATATATTATTGCATTTCATTTCACGATCCTCGAAATCCTAAGAAACTCAAGGACCCTCGGAGAGAGTTGGGGATTTCCCGGTTTTCATATTTGAATTTTATCAAATATTGAAATGAGGATAATTGATTTTAATTATTTTTCTCTCCAAAATATTTCATATTAAAATATATGAGAGGAGATAATATGACTTCTCTAAAGTAATTGAAATATTGGAGGAAAAATATTAAAATCAAATATTTGATTTTATTCGGATTTTATTGCTATTTTATTTGCATTAGAAAAATTGCACGTTTTTCAAAATTGCATTTTAGGGCCAAGAAAATGTTCATCTCGTTCTAAATATTTTATTTCGACGGTGAAAATTTGTTTTGGCATTTTTAGAATTTTATTTTACTTTCTAGGATTTACTTTTTGTTCGGCGGAATTTTTTTTTTAAAAAGTTTCAGCGCCCGACTGGGCCGAAGCCCAGCCGAGCCGGCCCGCTCCCCGCGCCGCCGTCTCCCTCCTAGAGACCGACGCTGCCGCCGCCTCGGACCCGGAGTCCGGCTGGGACTCCACCTCCCCGCCGCCTTGCCTAATCCTCCAAGCAGCCCCCTCCTTAAATACCCCACCCCGGAGCCCCCACTACCACCCAACCCCGCCGCCTGCCCCGCCCCGACCGCAGCGCCGCTGCCGCCGCCGTCGTCGCCCCGCCGCCGCATCCCGCCTCCCCGCCACCGCAGCCCCGCCTCGCCGGAGGTAACGCCGCCGTGGCCGCCGCCGTTTTTTTTAGGAAAACCGATCCGGTTTTTTTAAAAAACCCTAGTTCGTTTTTTAGATCGGTTCACCGGTTTTCTCGGTTTAGCTACTTAGCGTACGTTCGTCCATACATTTGTTTTAACGAACGGTTTTCACTCGATAGTTACAGACAACGAACGTTCGTTTGTTAGCCTGTTCGTCAGTTTTCTTTTTCTCGGATTTTTCTGCGATTATTTTTGATCGTGATTTCTGATCCGATTTTCGTTTCAGTTTATCTTTTCGCTCGTTTATCAGAATCAGGTGATTCAAGTGCCTAGATCTTCGTCTCGAAACCCTCTTTCTGTTTAATCAACTTGAACAAGATTTTGGTACTCTAAAATTTGACTTTAGTTTAGATTAGTAAACGGATCTTGTTTCTCGCCGTTTGAGTTTCGTTGCTTCATTTGATTTGATTCTTTTCACAAACCGGAGTTCTTAAGTTGAACTTTATGGTCAATTCTTCTTATTTGAGTTTTGCCCGTGCATCTTTGCTTGATTGCTTATGTATGCTCTTGTTTGTTTGTGATAGAATTCCCGGAGTGCGAAGCGTGCTACTACGAGTCCCTAGGATTTGCAGATCGTCAGCAAGGCAAGTAACACATCGATTGTACTCCTTCCATACCCAGTTTTATGCATTAGTTTCAATCCTCAAACATTGCATGATTAGGATGTGATTAACATGTGGGGTGGGAAGTAGTTGATGAGGTAGAACCTATTGCCCTGTTATATTCAAACCCTTGGGAGTTACTTCTACGTATTGCTTATATTGCTATGCTATGCTCGTAGACGTGGTTTGGGTGAGTGAAATCCATGGCAGATGTGAGATTGTTAATTAATGGTTCAACTTAAGGTGGCAACTTTAATACACATCTGGGTGGATTGAGGCACCTAGAGAATCCAGTGTTGCTTGTATTTTTTGGAAATCCGGGGGTACCGTATGATTTTCCTATGGACCGCCACCCAGGCTCAAAGGGAACTGAGATATTTTCATGCTAGAAACTTCCGTGTGCAGCCACAAGCTATTATGGGCTCTAGCATAGTTGAGTAAGTTACATGAAGCTCTCGAAGAGGTGGATCAACAGGTAGAGGGTTGTAGGTTTGGTATGGTCTG
Organism: Aegilops umbellulata; assembly: GCA_032464435.1. Taxonomy (NCBI): domain Eukaryota; kingdom Viridiplantae; phylum Streptophyta; class Magnoliopsida; order Poales; family Poaceae; genus Aegilops; species Aegilops umbellulata. Next base: position 324,200,084 of record CP136056.1, on the reverse strand, counting down.
CTCGAAGTAAAGAGTTAATGTTTCTGAAAGACTGTGTCTCGGTCACCCGTTTCTCAAACACCATGTAGTGCGAGAAATCCAACGGAGGCGATCGAGTCTTGTGGGGAAAAGTGTGCAGACCTCTGCAGAGTGTACAATCTAATCATGGTTAGCCGTGTCCCCGGTTATGGACAATCTTGAGTATCTAGTACTTGGAGTATCCGAAGTATCTCATCACTCTAAATTAATATTGATGGGCTGATAACTACTTTAATTGGGATTGAGTTGGAGGAACCTTCTCAATGGTGTTTCAACTACCATGATAGTTAAATTAAAATCTATTCCTTTGTTGTAGGGAAAAATTGGCTTTTCGCAAAAACTATAACCATAGAGCTTTCCACCAGCCAAATATGCATATAGTGATAGCATTATTCTGTTATTGCTCTACTGTGTTACATTACCAGCATATTTCATGTGTTGACCCATTTTCGGGCTGCAACGTATTATGTTGCAGACTTTTCAGACGAGGAGTAAGGTTCCTTAGGTCATTGCCGTGCAGCTCAGCTATGCCGTTGGAGTTGATGGACTCACTTTATCTTCCAAGCCTTCTGTTGTTATCGTATTAGATGGCTTTAAGCCATATTTATTGTAATAAGTTCTCTTTTGAGACATTCGATTTAATAAATGTGTGATTGCTAGTCTGTTATAAATCCTTCGAGTACTGTGTGTGTCAGCATTACTGATCCAGGGATGGCACTGAAGCATAGAGACTTGACCGTTTGAGGTCGGGTCGCTACAAGATGGTATCAGAGCACACGCTGAGTGTAGGACACGACCATTAAGATAAACCATAGGTCACTCTTCTCTATTCATTTCTGACTTCTCTCCATTTTCTACTCTTTAGGATGGCGGAGTTGAAGAACAAGTTTGCACAACCGGATGAAGACAGACCCTTTGGACGCCACTTGAAGGAAGTCACTAGGTACTTGAACATTGGAATACCAAGCTTCACCGGGACGTACAACGCCACCTTACCAGAAGAGGACCGCTAGATGATTCAAGTACAAGTTCCAGGAAGGACGTTCTCGCCAACCACTAAGCCCATGGAATTTTCTTTTGAAGCACCCACCTGGAGTCTAGGAAAGAGCATGGCAGCCCACATTACCATGGGACGCATTGGAGAAGTCTACAACAAGGATCTTAAGGACACTATCTATCAGATATTTGGGCGCCGAGACGAGCAATGGGAGATGATCAACACCAAGAAGGACAAATCCATTGCAGCTTTCATCCATGAGTTAAACCAGCACATTCGACGCCAGGAGAATCAGATGTGCGCAGACATGATAGATTTGAGGACGGCGAAGACTAGGATCATCGAGCTGGAAGAAAAACTCAAGTCTACACGCGATGGATATGAGGAGGAATTTGCGACACTATTGGAGAAGAATGACGACCTGATAAAGAAGATCGGAGTATTCATGGGAGATCCAGCGCCGGGAGGAGAGGACGATGATTCCACTTGCCCAGAGAACTACATTATCATCGACGAAATCGACTCTGGCCCTAGTGATGATGACTTTGAAGACGAAGCTGGAGCAGACATCGTGGAGTCTTCCACCGATCAAAATTTCTAGATGACCACCAAATAATTAGTAGTATTCCCCCATGTGTATAGAAGTAGTGGAGCACTTTTACGATAGTTCTAGACCGCTTGTATGCCCTTGCTTGATTGATTGAGTGAAATTTTTATGTTTGTCTCATGTGCATATGGGTACTGCTTTCTCACTAGACCCCTTTTCTATTCTGATCTCTTCCCTCTAAACCCGTCCGATGCCTCCGAGACATGACACCGGATTTGCCTTCCCGCCGGAGCTCACTCAGTTGATGCAGCAACAGAATGCCTTGATGCAATTGCTAGTCCAGAACCAAGGCAACAACAACAACAACCCGCCTCCAGTCGACAACTTAGCTCGCTTTCTGAGGTTACAGCCGCCGATGTTTTCCAGTAGCACCAAGCCTATAGTTGTTGATGATTGGCAACGCTGTATTGGAAGGGAGTTGACCACCGCAGGTTGCACATATGCTGAGAAGGTGCGCTTTGCCGCACATCAATTGGATGGACCAGCAATCTCATGGTGGGAGAATTATACGGCCACTTTCCCCATAGCCAACGTCACTTGGGACCAGTTTCAGCAAGCTTTCCGCACAGCCCATGTCTCAACTGGAGCTGTGAATATGAAGAAGCGTGAGTTTTGCAACTTACGCCAGGGGAACCGTACTGTGGCTCAGTACGTGGATGAGTTTAGCAAGTTATCTCGTTATGCCCCTGATGATGTGGCCACAGATGCCGCGAAGCAGGAGAAGTTTATGGAAGGGCTGAATGATGATATGAGCATGCAGTTGATGGTGGCAACATTCAACAACTACCAGGAGTTGCTAGATAAGGCTCTTATGATTGAAGGGAAGCAGCAGCAGATTGAGAGCCGTAAGAGGAAGTATGGGCAAGGGAGGTATAACTCAGGAGCTCAGCAGAAGCCTCGCCTAACCCCGAACTCGGGAGGACTTGTTCATAACCATGGAGGTCATAACCACACCGGAGGAAGTTCGCATAACCACAATGGTTCTAAGAATGGAAATGGGAACGAAACAAACAACAATCAGAACCGCCCCAATCCAGCCACACCCGCCAAAAGAGATCTAAGTCACATTACTTGCTATAAGTGCGGGAAGACTGGACACTATGCCACGGAGTGCCCTGAAGCGAAGAATGGAAACGGAAGTGGGAGCGCTGGGAAGAAGCCCAATCTCTTCAACAAAGGACAAGTGAACCACGTTAACGTGGAGGAGGTTGAAGAGCAGCCAGACGCGACTATAGGTAAGTTTTTGGTTAAGTCTTTTACCGCCCTTGTTCTTTTTGATACTGGTGCATCGCATTCATACATATCAAGGGGATTCGTGGATAAGTTTAAACTACCAACCCAAACCCTTAGGACCCCTCTGTTAGTGAGTTCGCTTGGAGCAGAGTATATGGCTAGTCGATGGTGCGACCAGATACCTCTAACCATTGGTAGCCATGTTTTTCCGTCCGACCTAATAGTCTTGGAGTCACAAGGATTGGATGTGATATTAGGTATGGACTGGATGTCAAAGTATGGAGGAAGCATTGACTGTGCTAGTAAGTCGATTTATCTCACCACCCTAGAGGGAAAAAGGATTAAGTATGTATTTAGGCATGCGCCTAGGAGGAGTCAAGTAAATACCCTCACAGGAGTTGTTTAGGAGGAAGTGCCTGTAGTGAAGGATTACCTGGATGTTTTTCCAGAGGGCATGCCACTGGATCGAGACATCAATTTTTTGATAGAGCTATTGCCAGGTACAGGGCCAATATCAAACAGACCCTACAAGATGCCCGCAAATGATCTGGAGGAGATTAAGAAGCAGATCAAGGAGTTATTGGAGAAAGGTTACATTCGACGGAGTTCATCACCATGGGGAGCCCCAGTGCTTTTGGTTGAGAAGAAGGATAAGTCTCTAAGAATGGTTGTTGATTATCGTGCGTAAAATGAGGCGACGATCAAGAACAAATACCCACTGCCGATGATCAATGATTTGTTTGACCAACTGCAAGGAGCTAAGGTGTTTTCGAAGATCGATCTGCGATCAGGATACCACCTGTTGAAGATTTGAGAGAAGGATATACCAAAGACAACATTCACCACGCGGTATGGGTTGTATGAATATACAGTCATGTCATTTATACTGACTAACGCCCCTACCTACTTCATGAGCATGATGAACAAGGTGTTCATGGAATATTTGGACAAGTTTGTTGTGGTGTTTATTGATGATATAATGGTATACTCGTAGAATGAGGAGGAACACAAGCAGCATTTGTGTTTAGTTCTCGAGAAACTCAGGGAACACCAGTTATATGCCAAGTTCAGCAAATGCGAGTTTTGGTTGAAGTAAGTCGGATTCCTTGGACATGTTATACCGGGAGAAGGTATAGCAGTAGATCCCACCAAGGTTCAATCGATCACTGAATGGTTGGCACCCACTTCAGTTAGCGAGATCCGCAGTTTTCTTGGACTCGCAGGATACTATCGGAGATTCATTGATAATTTTTCCAAGATTGCGAAGCCAATGACTGAGTTATTGAAGAAGGATACCAAGTTTAAATGGACGGAAGATTGTGAGGCAAGTTTTCGGGAGTTAAAGAAACATTTGACTACAACCCCAGTGTTGATACTGCCAGATATACGCAAGGATTTCCAAGTGTATTGCGACGCCTCTCGCCTAGGACTTGGAAGTGTGCTCATGCAGGACGGAAGAGTTGTTTCGTATGCCTCATGACAACTAAAACCGCACGAATTGAATTATGCCACGCATGATTTGGAGTTAGCAGCCATAGTCAATGCGTTGAAGACTTAGAGACATTACCTTATTGGAAACCGTTGTGATGTGTACACGGATCATAAGAGTTTGAAGTACATCTTCACACATAAGGAGATGAACCTTAGGCAGAGGAGATGGTTGGAGCTTATAAAGGATTATGACATGAAGCTGCACTCTCATCCAGGCAAGGCTAATGTCGTAGCAGACGCTTTGAGCCGGAAGAGTTATGCTAATACCCTAGTGGGTACAGGATTACCAAAGGAGTTAGCAGAGGATCTCAGGGAACTTCGATTGGAGATTGTTCCTAGAGGTTTTGTTGCAACAATGGAGGTTCAGTCTACATTGTTAGGAAATATTCGAGAAGCTCAGAAGGATGACAAAGAGATTGCCGAGATAAAAGAGAGAATGAGCAAAGGAAAGGCCAAAGGTTTTTGTGAGGATGAGCATGATATCTTATGGTTTTAGGACCGGGTTTATGTGCCCAATAACACAGATGTCGAGAAGTTAATACTTCAGGAGGCTCATGACTCACCATACTCGATACACCCCGGGAACACCAAGATGTATCTAGATTTGAAGGAATGTTTCTAGTGGACGGGTATGAAGAAGGATATTGCCGAGTATGTAGCCGTATGTGATGTATGTCAGAGAGTGAAGGCAAAGCATCAAAAGCCAGCAGGATTGTTACAGCCTATGCCGATACCCGAATGGAAGTGGGATAAACTTGGCATGGATTTTATCATCGGATTTCCTAGGACCAAATCAGGATATGATTCTATATGGGTAGTAGTTGATCGCTTGACCTAAGTGGCTCACTTTATCCCTGTGAAAACAAGTTATACAAGTGCGAAGTTGGCCAAGATATATATGACCAGGATCGTATGTCTGCATGGAGTTCCGAGGATCATCGTATCGGATAGAGGAACACAGTTTACCTCAAAGTTTTGGCATTAGCTGCACCAGACTTTAGGAACTATATTGGAGTTCAGTACAGCATTTCACCCGCAGACGGATGGGCAGACCGAGCAAGTCAACCAGATTCTGGAAGACATGTTGAGGGCCTGTGCGCTAGATTATGGATCTAGTTGGGATAAGAATTTGCCTTACGCAGAGTTCTCATACAACAATAGCTACAAAGCCAGTTTGAAGATGGCACCGTTCGAAGCCCTGTATGGACGAAGGTGCAGAACACCGTTGATGTGCGATGAAGTTGGAGACCGATAGTTGTTTGGAACAGACTTGATCAAGGAGTCTGAAGAGAAAGTTAAGTTAATCCGAGATAGACTGAAGGTACCTCAGTCCAGACAGAAGAGTTATACAGATTCGAAACGCAAGGAGGTAACTTATGAAATTGGAGACATAGCATATCTGCAAGTATCACCCTTGCGAGGAGTGAAACTTTTTGGAGTTAAGGGAACGTTAGCCCCGAGATTTGTAGGACCGTATCGTGTTTGGAATGTATGGGAGAACTTGCCTACAAGTTGGAGTTACCTGAAGGACTGTCAGGAGTACATGATGTGTTTCACTTTTCACAGTTGAAGAAGTGTCATGCTGAGATGGCCGATATACCATTAAGAGATACAGTACCCTTGGAGGCGATTCAGTTGGATAGTCATTTGACTTATGAGGAGAAGCCAGTCAGGATTCTTGAATTTGCCAGTCGAGTCACCCGCAGCAAGGTTATCAAGTTCTGCAAAGTTCAGTGGAGTCACCATACCGAGGATGAAGCCACCTGGGAACGAGAGGATGATCTTCGCAAAGACCACCCACACCTATTTTCTAGCCAACCCGAATCTCGAGGGCAAGATTCATCTTAAGGGGGATAGGTTTGTAACATCCCAAATTTTCAATTTGGAATGTTATACATAGATCATTCATGCATATCATATATTATTGCATTTCGTTTCGCGATGCTCAAAATCCGAAGCAACTCAAGGACCCTCAGAGAGAGTTGGGGATTTCCCGGTTTTCATATTTGAATTTTATCAAATATTGAAACGAGGATAATTGATTTAATTATTTTTCTCTCCAAAAATATTTCATATTAAAATATATGAGAGGAGATAATCTGACTTCTGCAAAGTAATTGAAATATTGGAGGAAAAATATTAAAATCAAATATTTGATTTTATTCGGATTTTATTGCTATTTTATTTGCATTAGAAAAATGCATGTTTTTCAAAATTGCATTTTAGGGCCAAGAAAATGTTCATCTCGTTCTAAATATTTTATTTAGATGGTGAAAATTTGTTTTGGCATTTTTAGAATTTTATTTAATTTTCTAGGATTTATTTTTGGTTTGGCGGAATTTTTATTAAAAAAAGTTTCAGCCCCCGAGTGGGCCGAAGCCCAGCCGAGCCGGCCCGCTCCCCATGCCGCCGTCTCCCTCCACGAGACCGCCGTTGCCGCCGCCTCGGACCCGGACTCTGGCCGGGACTCCACCTCCCCGCCGCCTTGCCCCCTCCTCCAAGCAGCCCCCCTCCTTAAATACCCCACCCCCGAGCCCCCACCACCACCCAACACCGCCGCCTGCCCCGCCCCGACCGCAACGCCGCCGCCGATGACTTTGCCGCGCCGCGGCGCCGTCGCAGCCCGCCTCCCCACCGCTGCAGCCCCGCCTCGCGGAGCCTCGCCGGAGGTAACGCCACCGTTGCCGCCGCCGGTTTTTTTAAGAAAACCGATCCGGTTTTTTAGAAAACCCACGTTCATTTTTTTAAATCGGTTCGCTGGTTTTCTCGGTTTAGCTACTTAGCGGACGTTCATCTGTATGTTCATTTTACCGAACGGTTTTCGCTCGATAGTTACAGACAACGAACGTTAGTTCGTTAGCCTGTTCCTCAGTTTTCTTTTTCTCGGATTTTTCCGCGATTATTTTCGATCGCGATTTCTGATCCGATTTTCGTTTCAGTTTATCTTTTCGCTCGTTTATCAAAATTAGGCGATTCAAGCGCCTAGATCTTCGTCTCGAAACCCTCTTTCTGTTTAATCAACTTGAACAAGATTTTGGTACTGTAAAATTTGACTTTAGTCCAGATTAGTAAACGGATCTTGTTTCTTTCGCCGTTTGAGTTTCGTTGCTTCGTTTGACTTGATTCTTTTCGCAAAGTGAAGTTCTTAAGTTGAACTTTCTGGTCAATGCTTCTTATTTGAGTTTTGCCCATGCATCTTTGCTTGCTTGCTTATGTATGTTATTGTTCGTTTGCGATAGAATTCCCGGAGTACGAAGCGTGCTACTACGAGTCCCTAGGTTTTACGGATCGTCAGCAAGGCAAGTAACACATTGATCATACTCCTTCCATACCCAGTTTTTATTCATTAGTTTCAATCCTCAAACATTGCATGATTAGGATGTCATTAACATGTGGGATGGGAAGTAGTTGATGAGGAAGAACCTATTGCCCTGTTATATTCAAGCCCTTGGGAGTTACTTCTACGTATTGCTTATATTGCTATGCTATGCTCATAGACGTGGTTTGGGTGAGTGAAATCCATGACAGATGTGAGATTGTTAATTAATGGTTCAGCTTAAGGTGGCAACTTTAATACACATCTAGGTGGATTGAGGCACCTGGAGAATCTAGTGTTGCCTATACTTTTTGGAAATCCCGGGGTACCGTGTGATTTTCCTATGGACCGCCACCCAGGCTCAAAGGGAACTGAGATATTTTCATGCTAAAAACTTCCGTGTGCAGCCACAAGCTATTATGGGCTCTAGCATAGTTGAGTAAGTTACATGAAGCTCTCGAAGAGGTGGATCAGCAGGTAGAGGGTTGTAGGTTTGGTATGGTCTGCCCGGAGTAAAGAGTTAATGTTTCTTAAAGACTGTGTCTCGGTCATCCGTTTCTCAAACACCATGTAGTGCGAGAAATCCAAAGGAGGCGATCGAGTCTTGTGGGGAAAAGTGCACAAACCTCTGCAGAGTGTACAATCTAATCATGGTTAGCCGTGTCCCCGGTTATGGACAATCTTGAGTATCTAGTACTTGGAGTATCCTAAGTATCTCATCACTCTAAATTAATATTGATGGGTTGATAACTACTTTAATTGGGATTGAGTTGGAGGAACCTTCTTAATGATGTTTCAACTACCATGATAGTTAAATTAAAATCTATTCCTTTGTTGTAGGAAAAAATTGGCTTTTCGCAAAAACTATAACCATAGAGCTTTCCACCAGCCAAATATGCATGTAGTGATAGCATTATTCTGTTATTCCTCTACTGTGTTACATTGCCAGCATATTCCATGTGCCGACCAGTTTTCGGGCTGCAACGTGTTATGTTGCAGACATTTCAGACGAGGAGTAAGGTTCGTTAGGTCGTTGTCGTGCAGCTCAGCTATGCCGTTGGAGTTGATGGACTCACTGTATCTTCCAAGCCTTCCGCTGTTATCGTATTAGATGGCCTTAAGCCATATTTATTGTAATAAGTTCTCTTTTGAGACATTCGATGTAATAAGTGTGTGATTGCTAGTATATTATAAATCCTTCGAGTACTGTGTGTGTCAGCATTACCGATCCAGGGATGGCACTGAAGCACAGAGACTTGACCGTTTGAGGTTGGGTCGCTACAGAAAGAGTCCAGGACTGTTCGGTGTGCGACCAGACGCACTGATGAATCTTCTGGAGCAAGCGGCTATCTCAGAAACGCATCGTATGCTAATGGGTACGGTGGTTGAGAGGGTTTCATCCGCCGAAAGCGGGTTGCCTGAAGCTTTTATGAGCCTGATGAGAGGCTTTGAGGTACACAAAGTAGTATATATTTTTGACGGTACCGCACACGCTAGGTGTGCCCTATGCAGATAGTAGCCCCTGAGACTCAGGTCGCTATCGAAAACGGCAGCAAACAGAGGATCATAGTCCCAGGTAATAATCACGCCGCCTTTATGTGCAGGTGGATGAAGGTCCGGTGGCTAGCCGGACTGGTGAATTTGCCGAGCTGAAGCGGCAACCTGATGCGGCAGATGCCGACATCGTGCTTGTAAACAAGCGGCTTGATGAGGCACACGGTATGTATTTTTCTCCGGTGATCAACACATATTAAGAGGAGCATGATGCTAGTATCTTTAATATATTGTGACTGCAGATGGAGTTGCCGCCGTGGAGACCCTTCGGGCGGAACTTGCCCGAGCCGAGGAACAAGCCAGGAAGAGTGATGCAGCCGCTCTAAAGGCGGTCGAAGAGCTGAGAGCCGAACAGGCTGCACATTGCCAAAGCAAGGATAAAATAGCCAAGATGGCCGTTGAGTTGAAAGATGCCGCCGACCGTTACGAGCTTCTTGAAAATGAAAGCCGAACAAAGACGACGGAACTGGAGGAGGCCATGGTAACAGCCAAGGAAGCCCGCTCTAAAATCAGGGCGGTGAAGGAGGAGCTACGTCAAGCCGGACATATCGTGGCTGGGTAGCCCTTTTTGTTGCGGACGAAGTTCGGAGATCCTAAGTATGCCCCTCTTGATCAATTATGGAGTTCTGCAGACGCATACATGGATTTGGCAGCGAGTGCTGCTGATGCGGCCGAGTTTTTCAAAGATCAAAAAGATCATGAAGTGTAAAAGTTGTTCTGGTCACAGTTCAATGTTCTAGTGCGTCCGTTGCTGTTAAATGAGCGAATGGCCGAGTGGGCCGAGCTCCATAGGTTGTCCGGGCTTGCCATGAGGTCTGTTGTGGATCATCTTTGGCCGGAAGGACCAAGGCCGAATAGTTATTTTGGCTTAGTGCAACGATTCCTTGGTGCTGTGCCGCATATCGACGCTATGAAGAGGTCGGCGTGCATAGAGGGTGCGCGGATGGCTCTTGCCCGTGTCAAGACATACTACGCAGAGATGGAGTCCACCGCTATTGCAACCCAGAGTTTGGCCGTAGGCCGAGTATCGACCGAGCACTACTTTGAAGAAGTCCTTGAAGGCGCTCATTTAATAGAGGCTCAGTGCTCGAAGAATATTATGTTCTAGTGACATGTATCCCCATTGAAAGAACAATGTTGTTTGAATTATGAAGGCTGTGTTTATACTTTTTCCTGAAAGTATTATTATGCCTCCTTTGCGGTCGTTTATGTATATGTACATATATATCCTGAAAGTTTGCAGTCGTCGGCTTCAGCCCCCACGCATATAATGCGGGGGTGTTTGCAAAAGCGCGTCTTCACACTTGATCCAACGTCTTGGTCCATTAAGGAGTTGGTAGCATGGCGAACGAGGCAATCGGACTATATTGCTTTAACACTTTCACTTAACCATAGGAGTTTGAAAGTGGGGCTACTATATAGCCCCTGGTATTTCCGCGCTCATCCGAATTCCGGGCGCGTACGTACATGACCGGGAAAACCGGCCCTTCGTTAATGCGGAGGAATCCCGAAGATTCCGCTATGTCATTGAGTGGTTGACCAGTCTCACGCTTTATCATGGCAGTGTGTTTTTGGCTTTCTCTATTGAGGTGCTCGTCCGGATGAACCAGGGCACAATCGCAGTAGTTCTCCTGGTGCCACCTTACCCGATAGAGCAGAGCGTAAGGTAGCAAAACACGGGAGCCGGGCAAACCCAACATTTGACCAAAGACATGATTCGGAGCTGATGCATATAAGGCCAAACTCGCGACGCCGAACACTCCCTAAGGTATTCGGTCTTTATAACATATACCGGGCTGAGCAATGCCCTCGATAATGAACCCCGAGTGTCCAGGTACGTGCAATATTCTGACATGGCAAAATGCCAATAAAGCCAGCATCCTTCTCGGTTATACTAAGTATCCAGAGGATGTGGAGCAACAAAAGACAGTAAAAAAGGTTTACACAGGGTCTTAATCTAAAAAGAAACCTTTGAGCGGGTCCATGCTGCACGTCTGCGCATGTGTCTCTGTTGTGCCGTATCCTGGAAGGGTGTAGCACGATTGTCATCTGTAAAAGAGGAGAACTTAGGTGAAAGTTGTCGTGCGAAAAATTGGTTATTCGCAATAAACCACTAAAATTCAAGATAAGTCAAGTTGAGCTGAACTAGTCCTTTTTATACGCGGGAAGCCCCTGGTACCGCCTATGGGGGTATAATCATCAAACCCATCTCAGGTTTATCTAAGCTGTTACAGCCAGTAATGCACCGGACTCGTCTTGCCGTGTCCGCGGTCTTGACGACCGATCATTTATTCTGGTTGGAGAGGTTGTTTAGTGTTTGGTTGTCAAGGCCGCCGCACGTTCTTCCGCGTGTAAGGAACGCTCAATATTTCCACTAACTGTGATGATGCCACGTGGACCGGAGTGAAAGTTGTTCTTCCGAGTAGTGCTTGATAGCCGCTTTGGAATGGAGCGATGTCGAAGGTTAACTTTTCACTTCAGAAGTTGTCGGGGGGACCGAATACAACCTCTAGTACTAGAGAGCCCGTATAGCAGGCCTCTGGGCCTGGTATTACCCCTTTAAAGGTAGTAGTACTTTGGCAGATTCTTGTCGAGTCTATCCCCATTTTGCGGACTGTGTCCTGATATATCAGATTAAGACTACTTCTCCATGAGGAATTGGGTGAGATGGTATCCGTCGATAATTGGGTCTAGCACCAAGGCAGCCAATCCTCCGTGCCGGATACTTGTCAGGTGATCCCTGCGATCAAAGGTGATTGGGCGGGCCTACAAGGGTTGAACTTGGGGGTGACGGGCTCTACGGCGCATGTGTCTTGGAGTGCATGTTTGCCCTTTCTTTCTGTTATGTGAATCATGTTCACTGTTTTGACCTCTGGTGGGAATTTTTTCTGTCCCCCCAGTGCTTTGCTGACGAGGCTCATCCTCATCTTCACTTGGTGTCTCCCTCCCCTTGTGTTCGGCGTTTAGCTTGTCGGCCTGCTTGAAGACCCAGCATTCTCTGTGGGTGTGATTCGCAGGTTTGTCGGAGGTGCCGTGAATCTGACATAATTTGTCTAGAGTCTTGTTGAGGCTAGACGGTCCATCTCTGTTGCCTTTCAAAGGCTTCTTCCGCTGACCGGTTCGAGAGCCCCTGAATCTGGTGTTTACCACCGTGTTGGCTGGGCTGTCTTTGTTATTTTGACACTTGCTTTTACTGCGTCGTGGTTTTCCATTACGATCCCTGACTTCAGATGTGCCTGGGTCGCTGGTGCTACTACGAGCCAGCCAGCTATCTTCGCCCACGCGAAAGCGGGTCATGAGGCTTGTTAGGGCTGCCATTGTCCTTGGTTTTTCTTGGCCGAGGTGTCTGGCAAGCCATTCGTTGCGAACGCTGTGTTTGAAAGCTGCTAAGGCTTCAGCGTCCGGGCAGTCGACGATTTGGTTCTTCTTAGTGAGAAATCTGTTCCAAAGCTTTCGGGCTGACTCTCCGGGCTGTTGAGTTATATGACTTAAATTGTCTCTGTCCGAAGGTCGGACATAAGTCCCTTGAAAATTGGCCCTAAAAGCATCCTCAAGTTCCTCCCAACTTCCAATTAAATTTTCGGGAAGGCTCTTCAGCCAGTGCCGAGCTGGTCCTTTCAGCTTGAGGGGCAGGTATTTAATGGCGTGGAGATCGTCTCCGCGAGCCATATGGATATGGAGGATGAAGTCCTCAATCCAGACCCCAGGGTCTGTTGTTCCGTCGTACGCCTCTATGTTCACGCGCTTGAATCCCTCTGGAAATTCATGATCCAGTACCTCATCAGTGAAGCATAGGAGGTGTGCGGCACCCCTGTATTTGGATGTATCATGGCGTTCGGACGGTTGTAGTATTCGGTTTTGATTTTGTGCCGGAGCATGCTTCCTAGATCCATAGATGGACCTGGTCGTACCGGATTTTTGGCGCAAGTCCGCACGTAAATCGTGTGTCGACTTATGTGCGACCCTGTTAGCCGCCCTATCGCGGCCACGAGGTGGTCGATCCGGCTGATCGGCCGTTTTATTCTTCAGTTGTGTAGGCTCTATGGCCTCATCATCAAACTCAGGCAACAGCTTGCGCTTTGGATAGCTCTTTGTATGGCAACTACCACCATACTTTTCTTCAGTGTCGAGCACTTTGCTCCATCTACTGTTGAGCGTATTCTACGCAACCTTAAGCCTTTGCTTCCGCTTCTTCAGACTCCTCGCGGTGGCAATAAGCCTTCTATGGAGGTTCACTTGTTCCAAGCGCCTTTCCGGGATGACGTGTGCGTCGTCGTCCGGACTGTTTTCCTCTCCGGAGAGAGGTTGATGAGCTTTATCCTCGGTGTCGACGTGTTCGGACAACTGCTTTGTACTATGTTCGCCATTCGCTGGTTCATCCTGCTCTATCGCTGGGTCAATGTTGTCGTCTCCTCTGGAGTCGACCGGGGTGTTATTTTCTCTTGCGCTGTTATCGCTGTTTTTGCCGAGGCGGGATTTGGAGCGGCGCCTATGTCATCGCTTTGGTTGCTTCTTGCAGGGGTCATCCTCTGTTGTCTTATCGCCATCGCCTTCTTTGGGGGTATCCACCATGTATATATCATATGATGAGGTGGCGGTCCAGCACCCTGTGGGCGGTGGTTCCTGTTCGTCTCCTGCATCGTCGTCCATACCGTCGATGTCTTCAGAGTCGAAGTCGAGCATGTCGGTTAAATCGTCGATAGTGGCTATTAAGTGGGTGGTGAGTGGGGAGCGAATTTCTTCGTCGTCCGCATCCCATTATAGCCGGACATAGTTCGGCCAAGGTTCTCCTGACAAGGAGAGATACCTTAATGAATTTAGCACGTCGCCAAAAGGCGAGTGCTGAAAGATATCCGGAGGTAAACTCCATGATCGGTGCCCAATCGGATTCGATAGGCATGGACGCAGGTGGCTCGGAGCCCGTGGCCGGGGACGAATCCAATGGTTCGGCAACACGGCTCTTGTAGGAGGTGGAGTCAGTATTCGGCTATATCGCCACTGAGAGTGTGGCCTCCGTGGCGGGGTCTATCCACCTGTCCTTAGATGGCGCAATTTGTTCCAGATTGAGGGCCGGAGTAGTTGCATGTGTGATCTGCCGAACACTTTCCGACGGTAGAGTTAAGGCATGCTCGTCGTGATTGTGCGGCGCACCTGACATGGGCTTGAATCCGTCAAAGATCAAGTCTCCGCAGATGTCGGCAGTATAGTTCAAGTTTCCGAACCTGACCTAACGGCCAGGGGCATAGCTCTCGATCTGCTCTAGATGGCCAAGCGAGTTGGCCCGCAGTACAAAGCCGCCGAATACGAAGATCTGTCCGCAGAGGAAAACCTCACCCTGGATCGCATCGTTGCCGATGATCAAAGGAGCCATCAAGCCTTATGGTGACGACACAGTGGAACTCGCAATGAAAGCACCAATGTCGGTGTTAAAACCGGCGGATCTCGGGTAGGGGGTCCCAAACTGTGTGTCTAAGGCGGATGGTAACAGGAGGCGGGGGACACGATGTTTACCCAGGTTCGGGCCCTCTCGATGGAGGTAATACCCTACTTCCTACTTGATTGATCTTGATGATATGAGTATTACAAGAGTTGATCTACCATGAGATCGTAGAGGCTAAACCCTATAAGCTAGCCAATGGTATGATTGTTGTTGTACTACGGACTAAACCATCCGGTTTATATAGACACCGGAGGGGTCTAGGGTTACACAGAGTCGGTTACAAGGGAGGAGATCTACATATCGGTATTGCCAAGCTTGCCCTCCACACCAAGGAGAGTCCCATCCGGACATTGGATGAAGTCTTCAATCTTGTTTCTTCATAGTCCAACTATCCGGCCAAAGTATATAGTTCGGCTGTCCGAGGACCCCCTAATTGAGAACTCCCACACAAGCTGCCTTCACACCTAACACTACTTCCGAAGCACTGCTGACACAACAGGACTTGGCAAGATCAGATGAACCTCATGAGCATCAACACCAAGGCGATACCTGACCGAGTCAAGTTGCAGTTGCATGCTCCTTTATATGTACTCTCACAGTTTGATGTGCACTAACACTTTCCATATTCGTTGTTGAACTAGCACCATGGCGCAAGCAGAAATAGACATCAGGGATAATGCTTGACAGATTAACAAAATCTAAAGGAGGAAGAATGGAGATCCATTTTGAGGCACGTTTAAAAAAGGCCACGTGATGCTATAGAGTCAGCCAAGTTAGTACCAGAGGTAGCCGTTGCCGTTAGATGTCATGCACATATCCTCCCAACATGGATCCAGTACAGGAATGAGAAAGAAGATACCAATTTGAACACCTTCCTTGACCATTTATCCGTAAGTAATGTTATTCATCGCAATTGGTAATATTGTCTTGATCCGTCCCATACTTTCTAGCTTCCTCCTAATAAGATGCACATTCTGTTTTCAACAGATGAGGTTCAAGTTGGATCTGAAAGATGATGCACCTAAACAAGCATGCAGTCATGTTTTTCAGTCTGCTCTACGACAGTATCGGTATCACCTTAGAAAAACTCACTTTGAAGGCAAGGCTAGCAATGAAATCGCCCAAACATCTCTAGTGGAATATATTACAAATGAAGACTAGACAACCCTTGTTAAACACTGGTCTGATCCAAAGTATCAGGTAAGGTATATGTATTTGATCAGATCACATACTGAACTTGTATTTACGTATGTTCCTTACAAGTGTATATTCATCTAGGCTAACTCTTTGAAGAACAAGACCAACCGTTCTAAAGTGAAATTCCAATTGACAACAGGATCTCGTAGCTATATTGCACACTACGAGGCTCTTGTAAGTAGCTGTTACTTCCTTTTTTTTGTGCAATATTATCTTATCTATATTGACTTGTTCCAAATACATAGGAAAGCCCGTGCAGAGCAAAAATAACCTGAACTGAATGCAATGCAAATCTTCAAGCATTGCCACACCAGCAAGATGAAGGGCATGAGCACACCAGTTCAAGCCGCTATTGTAAGTCCTTACTCCTCCTGCCTTTGAACTGATTGGTACTGTGAGGTGTTCATTTAACTGCTTGGTTTGTAGCCAATGTCAATTACTTTGTTCACTTCTATACACAGTTGTCTTAATGTATCATTTCACCTGACACGGTTGAAAAGAGAGGAAGGATATTCTTTTGGTCTTGATCTGAAATCTAGTTGCGATGTTCACGTGCCCACACAATGATACAATAGCCTGTTTGTTTGATATTGGTTTGCCCATGATATGAATGATGTCATACTATGTTCATCCTACTTTAAACCATGTCTCTTTATCCTTACATGTCAACGAATGTGAGGAAATTGAATATATAGTAGGCATGCTACATGGACATATGTTCCGAAAGTGATTTTATTATGTAGTTGGCACGACAATACATGCTAATGTATTACAGTACTTCACCAAAATAAGTTATGTATAAACGTGAAACCTACTTTGTTTGTTTTTGTCTCATTAGTAACTTATCTGGTACACTAATCTAGATGTTCAAACTTTCAGCAAGCTATGGAACAAATGATTGAACAACCACAACCACCTGAAGGTGATGAGGCTACCATGGGCACAATGTTACCTCTTGCTGCAGTGCGTCAGTATCTCTCCACTAAAAGTGCAAAAAGCACCTTCCTGCATGTTTCTGGGTTGGTTGGCAAGGTAACCTCAACCAAATCGCTTACTGAACAAAATCTTCCGGCTAGACAGAGTGATATATCTATGCTCCAGACACAAGTTCAATCCCTAATGGACGTCATTTTAGAAACAAGAATAGTGGTTGACAAATGTCATCAAGATATGAATTGTTTTGAAGCCAGACTATCAGACATATGCTTCGTTGTTTAAGAGCAATGGCAGAAAAAAGGGGATGGTCATGCTGCTCCATCAGATTCTACAGCCTTAAACATTAGCACTCGGGTTAAATGATATGTGCTTCTATACATCTGATGGTGCTTTTATCTGCAAGGACTGTAAACTTTATGCCAACAGGCCTTTTGTTGTATGTCTGGAATTTATTTTGTTGTGATACCACATTTGTCGTGCTGCCAAAGGTTGTACAAATTGTGACGCTATTTTTGTATAGTGTAGGAGCCCAACGTGCCAAGATCCGTTAGGCCCATTCCAATTGAGCTAGAAACGATTATGGGCCATAATTTGCATGTAGAACACTAAAAATATCTGGGCCTAAATCAGCATAAGCTTTCATATTTTTGGTAGGCTTGTGCACCTAGTGGGCCTTTAACAGGCCTAAACATAATTTGGGCCCTCAGAACAATACACCGTTAGCACTTGTAAATGTCTCGAGCCCACAAGTAATATGGGCTATTAATAGGCCAAAAGTGAGATTGGGCCCTGATTGTGCCAAATAACCCACTGGCCATTAGCAGGCAGAAATGTATCTCAAATCGTGTTGGCCCATTTACAATGCGGATCGTTCATAGGCCGAAATTCAGACGGGCCAAAAATGCGCCGACCTACTACACGGGCCTCTAACAGGCCGAAAGTTCTGTCGGGCTTGATTAGTGTCAGTTTTATATGGGCCGTTAATAGGCCCGATGTGACATTGGGCCGTATATGGCCCATGGATTTCGCCCTACGTTAATAGGCCGAAAGTCACAATAGGCTGGAAGTGGCCCAATTCTATAGTGGGCCTCTAACAAGCCGAATGTCACAACAGGCTGAAAGTGTCCCAAATCTACAGTGGTCCTCTAACAAGCCGAATGTCACAACAGGATGGAAGTTGCCCAATTCTACAGTGGGCCTCTAACAGGCCGAATGTCACAACAGGCTGGAAGTGGCCCAAATCTACATTGGGCCTCTAACAGGCCGAATGTCAGACATGGTCGAATATGACCCAAATCCTTGACGGTCCTTTATGGGCCGAAAGTTTCAAGGGCCAAAAAATGGGCCCAAATGAAGGAGGACCTTTAACAGGCCAGAAACACACCGGGCCGTAATTCGGCCCAAATACTTAGTGGACTGTTAATGGGCCAGAAGTGGCCATTGGCTGCGATGTTGAAAAGTTTAGAACGGGTCGTTGATGGGCCAATTTGACAATAGCCGTATGGGCCTTAACTGTGAATGGCTCATCTGCAAGTAGGTCGTTAATGGGCCAGCCCGCAAATTTTGACTGGGCCAGCCTTTTTAACCTAAATGGGTCATCATTGGGCTTTGCCACGTGTCGACGTTTCATAGGCGCCTCCTATCCATTGGGCGGTTGACATCTGTCCTTTTCGGGTGCTGATACATGGTTCCTCTAGCCAATGAGAAATTTACACGTGGAAAATCCCCATTGGTCGTGGCTGTTAGTGGGTTATCGGATCCAAAACCGGACCCGATAGCTTAACGGCGACCCGTTACGGTGGATGCCACATGTCGGTCACCCTTGATGAAAGCACTTATATGACGCGTGATTTATCGTCATGGAAGTGGATACTTCCGTGATGATAATTTTGGTAATGTCACAGAACACTTCTACGACAACACATGTTTGACTATCTTGATTCTGTCATAAAATCGTTATGGATGTACATGCATGACAAAAAACGTGACCTACTATGACAAACACGTATCATCACTGAAGTGTATTTTTTGTAGTGCAAGGAAGTGCCCAAGGGGAGGCCCGTGGGGCCGACAAGGCAACAGGGCGCGCCAGAGGCCCCTGTCGCACCCTGGTGGGTAGTGGCGCCCACAGGCCCCCTATCCATCGCCTATCAGCTCTATAAATACTCTAGAACCCCAAAAACCTTAGGGGAGCAGAGAGATCAGAGTTTCCACCGCCGCAAGTTCTAGAACCACGAGATACAATCTAGAGGCCTTTTCCGGCACCTTGCCGGAGGGGTCAACGATCATGGAGGGGTTCTTCATCAACACCCTTTCCCCTCCGATGATGCGTGAGTAGTTTACCACAGACCTACGGGCCAGTAGGCAGTAGCTAGATGTCTTCTTCTCACTTTTTGATTCTCAATACAATCTTCTCCTCAATTTTCTTGGAGATCTAGTTGATGTAACTCTTTTTTGCGATGTGTTTGTTGGGATCCGATGAATTGCGAGTTTATGATCAGTCTATCTATGAGTATTATTTGAGTCTTTGTTGAACTCTCTTATGCATGATTGTTATAGCCTCGTATTTCTTCTCCGGAACTTTGGTTTGGTTTGTCCAACTACATTGATTTTTCTTGCAACGGGAAGAGGTGCTTTGTGATGGGTTCGATCTTGCGGTGTCCTCACCCAGTGATAGAAGAGGTAGCAAGGCACGCATGTATCATTGCTATTAAGGATAAAAAGATGGGGTCTATTCCTACTTGAATAGATCTTTTCTATATAATGTCATTGTTCATATTACATTACTCCGTTTCTCCATGAATTTAATACACTAGATGCATGCTGGATAGCGTTCGATGTGTGGAGTAGTAGTAGTAGATGTAGGAAGGAGTCAGTCTACTAATCTTGGACATGATGCCTATATACATGATCATTGCCTTGAATATCATCATAATTATTTGCTCTACTATCAATTGCCGAATAGTAATTTGTTTACCCACCGTATGATATTTTCTTGAGAAAAGCCTCTAGAGAAATCTACGGCCCCCGAGTCTATTTTCTATCGTATTGTTTTCAGATCTATTAATCCAAAAATACCTTGCCACACTTTTCTTTAGTTCTTTTATTTTGTGTTTTTGTTAGATCTATTTATCCAATCTCATACAATTTAATCTATCTCGATACCGAGGAGGGACTGACAAGTTTTATTATTTGTGTGAAGGTATTGCTTACATAGTTTGGGTGGATCCTCCTACTGGATTGATACCTTGGTTTCATAACTGAGGGAAATACTTACCATTGTTGTGCTGCATCATCTTCTCCCCTTCGTGGAAATACCAACGCGGATACAAGCAATCAGGAAGAATTTCCGGCGCCGTTACCGGGGAGGATCAAGTCTAGATCTATCAATTTTGTGTGATTGTGGTGAGATCGCGATGGATGAAGAAATAAGGAGTGTCAAGAGCCTAAGCTTTGGGATGCCCCATGGCACCCAAGGTAATATTCAAGGAGTACCAAGCAACTAAGCTTGGTGATGCGTGGGAAGGCATCCCCTCTTTCTTCTAACAACCATCGGTAATTTTACTTGGAGCTATATTTTGATTCGTAACATATCATGAGTTTTGTTTGAAGCGACTTGTATTATATGAGTCTTTGCTTGATTTTCTTTTTAGTCACAATAATCCTTGCTGGACACACTCATTTGAGAGAGGCATAATTATGCTATGATTTTCTCTATGTGCTTCACTTAAATTTTTTGAGGTATGGAATTGCTCTAGTACTTCACTTATATCTTATTGAGCATGGTGATGCTTTAATTTTAAAATAAATAGGCTCTAATTTGCTTCACTTATATTATTTTTAGAGATGAAAATTATTTTGAAGAAATATTTATGCTCTCATTCTTCACTTAAATTTGTTTGAGAGCTTTGTTGGTAGCAATGTATGAAATTAGTCCCAAAGTGAAGATCATTGTATATTAAAAACTTGATTCCTTGCAATAGTTTTGAGATATGATGATGATAATATGTGAGGTATGTTAATGAGTAATTATGCCTTAGTAAGAATATTCGTGTTAAGGTTTGTGATTCCCTATGCAAGCACGAAAGTCAATAGTTATGCAATGAAGTTACATCCTGCTTATGATGCATTATTCTATGTTAGGTATGTTTTTGTTTCTTGGTTGGTCACTTCTCAATCTATTTGCCAGCCTTCATTTGTACTAAGTAGGGATACTACTTGTGCATCCAAATCCTTAAAACCAAAGGTGTGCCAAATGAGTCCACCATACCTGCCTATATGCGGTATTCCCGTGTCGTTCCAAGAAAATTTGTATGTGCCAACTCTAATGTTCAAAATAAATTTCCCTTTTGTGTGCCCATACCACTCATGAAGCGGCAGGAGGTGGCCAATATTTGCCATGCTAGATATTCTATTCTCAAGATGAGTGGTTATTCACTTGTCATTGCACGAGAGTGTGGCAAAGGTTAAAGGGATGCCTAGTCCCGAAATGCAAAAAAAATATTTGTGTTGTTCAATAATAAATTCCTTAAAAAGTGTTGGTATGGAATGCACCCATGGATACGGCTAGCCATGGATTGTGAAAGATTGGTGGAAAAAGGAATAAACTTTATTTTTTTTGTTTGGGAACCGCCTATGATCCATCTAGCATGGAAAGTATTGGAAATTCTCGGTCAGTTTCGTTGAAGGGAAAAGCATGCCACTCAAAAAAAATTATCTCTCAATTTAAACCTTGAGCTCTGGCACCTCTACAAATATCTTCTTCTCTCTGTGAAGGGCCTATCTATTTACTTCATGCAATTTTTTTATTGAGTCGTCATCTTCTCTCATAAAGCACCAACTAGAGAACACTATTATCATGCTTGAGCATTGGGCATAGTTAATATTTGGGCATGTTTCATGAATGGATCAATGATTGAGCATAATGGGATATGAATAGCTTTCTTTACCATTGATATTTTGAATGACATGGCTGCTTGTTGATATGCTTCAGTATTGATGTCTTCGTGTCAAATATAGACTATTGCTTTGAATCATCTAAAAGTCCAAATGTCCATGCTGCAAAAGAAAAGTTTATGATATGAACATGTTAGGCAGCATTCCACATCAAAAATTCTGTTTTTATCATTTACCTACTCGAGGACGAGCAGGAATTAAGCTTGGGGATGCTGATACATCTCCAACGTCTATAATTTTTTATTGTTCCATGCAGTTATATTATCAATCTTGGATGTTTTATATTCATTTTATAGCAACTTTATATCATTTTTGGGACTAACCTATTGACATAGTGCCCAGTGCCAGTTGCTGTTTTTTGCTTGTTTTTTACTTCACAGAATATGAGTACCAAACGAAGTCTAAATGCCACGAAACTTTTTGGTGATTTTTTCTGGACAGAAGACAACTTGGGAGCCAAGGAAGTGCCTGAGGGGAGGCCTGTGGGGCCCACAAGGCACCAGGGCACGCTAGAGGCCCCTGGTATGCCCTGGTGGGTAGTGTGGCCCACAGCACCCCTCCACCGCCTATCAGCTCTATAAATACTCTAAAATCCAGAAAACCCTAGGGGAGCAGATAGATCAGAGTTCCCACCGTCGCAAGTTCCAGAACCACAAAATCCAACCTAGAGGCCTTTTCCGGCACCTTGCCGGAGGGGTCAACGATCACGGAGGGGTTCTTCATCAACACCCTTGCCCCTCCAATGATGTGTGAGCAGTTTACCGCAGACCTACGGATCTGTAGGCAGTAGCTAGATGGCTTCTTCTCTCTTTTTGATTCTCAATACAATGTTCTCCTCGATGTTCTTGGAGATCTATTTGATGTAACTCTTCTTTGCGGTGTGTTGTTGGGATCCAATGAATTGCGAGTTTATGATCAGATCTATCTATGAATATTATTTGAGGCTTTGTTGAACTCTCTTATGCATGATTGTTATAGCCTCATATTTCTTCTCTGAAACTTTGGTTTGCACTACTGCAGGATGCTGCTAACGCAACACTACGACCAAGACCCTTTGACGAAATTGTGTGCGATGCATTAATCGTAGACGGTGGTGTAAAAGAACCATAAAAAAGGTGCAAAACGTTTGCGATGGCAGAGCCATCAAACACGGTTCAGATTTTAGTTACATGTGCGATGCAGGGCACACGGTTAGTCCATTCGAACAGTTTGTGATGAGGCAGAACAACAGAAACGGGCGGCCATATCAATGTGTGTGCGATATACGGCATACAGTTCGCTCCAATGAACTATTTGCTATTAGGGAGTGCAACAGAAATGGTTAGCCAGATCGAGGTGTGTGTGATATACGGCATACGGTTCACTCAGTCGAACTGTTTTCGATTAAGGAACACAATAGAAATGGTTCAACTTAACAAGATGTGTGTGATATGCGACATCCAGTTCACATGGATGAACTATTTGGGATGAGCCAAAAGAACACAAATGAGACCTGTAAACAAGATGTGTGTGATACATGGCAAACAGCCGACTCAGATGAACTATTTGCGATGAGAAATTACAACACAAACGGTTAATACAGTAAGTTCGTATGCAATTCTGTGTGTACAAAAAACTTTGAAAAATGCTAACTAGTTGCTTGCGGTGGCTAGGAGTATCGCACATGATGCGTCTGCGAGTACTCGTGTGCGATGATTAGTAAGTTACAAATACGTTTCCTTATGTTAACATGTGTGTGAATTTGCAATATGGATAGTTAATATGCAAATACCTTGTGGACATCAGGCACACTCTTAAACTCAAAGAATTGTGTACAATACTAATACTTTCCGTGAAAATTTAAGAACTTGGCTAACAGCATTTGAGTAACATATATATAGTGGTTTCACTATTTGACAAAAGGAGGATCTTCGTAACACGGTTTTGACAACCATATGGTCCATATCTAGATACTTAACATCGTAACAACTACCATATTTTAAGAGGCTAATAGACAACAATCATATGGTCCATATCTACATACTTAAAATAGTAACAGTTAGCACATTTTAAGAGGCTGAGGACCAACAACCACAACTATCTACTGGAAGCAGCTTGATCACGGAGACTCGGCATCTCGTCAATGAAATGGAAGAGCCCTCTTGTGCCTTGGTAGAGCATGAGTAGAACAGTGTCTCCAATTTTCCAATATGGATGCATTGCCACGACAAGCGAGAACTTGTTAATTTAAATTGTTCCATTTCTGAGGGAAATGCAGTACCTTGCAATCACTTTGGCGTTATTAGCAGGCACAAGTGTAGTTTGACCATGCCGGGAAATCGAACCAGGAATTGCTATAGAAGGTAATTTCTGTTGAAATGTAGAATAAAAACCAATTGTAACATATCGTTCAAGATATATAGAGTTTATGAGCATCAACATTAATATAAGACAGTTTTACCAGCGTTTTGTGCACACAATTGGTCTTGTTCAATGTGTGCACCATATGTATAATTAATCCCATCCAAAATCCAGCGTTCATACGTTGTGCTATCTCCGTCACATTATCAACAAACTTTATGACATGCTTCAAGTCCTTCCAGTGAAATTTGGTACGCTTAGTAACATACAGATCGTTCACTATGCATCCAACATATCCTGCTTAAAAGGTGGAAAGGCACATACACTAAGCGCAAAAGTGCTCAATCCAGACCCATGGCAGCGATGCGCGCGAGCGGCCAGCGGCTGTGCCAGATGGTCCAAGGCGTCGGCCTATGGCATGGCACCAAGGATCGTCTCCAAACGGCATTTCCATAGCCATTACGTGATATATTGCCATGCAACTTTTCACCATTCCGTTTATTATGACACACTTCATCATTGTCATATTGCTTTGCATGATCATGTAGTTGACATCGTATTTGTGGCAAAGCCATCATTTATAATTCTTTCATACACATCACTCTTGATTCATTGCACATCCTGGTACTCCAACGGAGGCATTCACATAGAGTCATATTTTGTTCTAAGTATCGAGATGTAATTCTTGAGTTGTAAGTAAACAAAAGTGTGATGATCTTCATTATTAGAGCATTGTCCCAGTGAGGAAAGGATGATGGAGACTATGATTCCCCCACAAGTCGGGATGAGACTCCGGACGAAAAATAAAAAAATTAAAAAAAGAGGCCAAAAAAAGAGAAGGCCCAAAAAACAAAAAAAACGAGAAAAATAAAAAAAATGAATGAGAGAAAAAGAGATAAGGGGCAATGCTGCCATCCTTTTACCACACTTGTGCTTCAAAGTAGCACCATGATCTTCATGATAGAGAGTCTCCTAGTTGTCACTTTCATATACTAGTGGGAATTTTCATTATAGAACTTGGCTTGTATATTCCAATGATGGGCTTCCTCAAATTTCCCTAGGCCTTCGTGATCAAGCAAGTTGGATGCACACCCACTTAGTTTCTTTTTGAGCTTTCGTACACTTATAGCTCTAGTGCATCCATTGCATGGCAATCCCTACTCACTCACATTGATATCTATTGATGGGCATCTCTATAGCCCGTTTACACGCCTAGTTGATGTGAGATTATCTTCTCCTTTTTTGTCTTTTCCACAACCACCATTCTATTCCACCTATAGTGCCATGTCCATGGCTCACGCTCATGTATTGCGTGAAGATCAAAAAAGTTTGAGAACATCAAAAGTATGAAACAATTGCTTGGCTTGTCATCGGGGTTGTGCATGATTTAAATATTTTGTGTGATGAAGATAGAGCATAGCCAGACTATATGATTTTGTAGGGATAGCTTGCTTTGGCCATGTTATTTTGAGAAGACATGATTGCTTTGTTAGTATGCTTGAAGTATTATTGTTTTCATGCCAATATAAACTTTTGTTTTGAATCTTATGGATCTGAATATTCTTGCTACAATAAAGAAGATTACATTGATAAATATGTTAGGTAGCATTCCACATCAAAAATTCTGTTTTTATCATTTACCTACTCGAGGACGAGCATGAATTAAGCTTGGGGATGCTAGATACGTCTCCAACGTATCTATAATTTTTTATTGTTCCATGCTAATATATTATCCATCCAGGATGTTTTATATGCATTTATATGCTATTTTATATGATTTTTGGGACTAACATATTAACCTAGAGCCCAGTGCCAGTTTCTGTCTTTTCCTAGTTTTTGAGTTTTACAGAAAAGGAATACCAAACGAAGTTCAATTGACATGCCAATTTTTGTGGATTTTTTATGGACAAAAGAAGCCCCCGAAGTAAAAGAGTTGGGCCAGAAGAGTCCCGAGCCATCCACAAGGGTGGAGGGCGCGCCCCCCTATCTCGTGGATGACTCGGATACCCCTCCTGACATGAGACCGACGCCAAAAATTTCTATAAATACAAAAACCCCCAGAAATAAACCTAGATCGGGAGTTCCGCCGCCGCACGCCTCTGTAGCCACCATTAACCAACTGGGACCCTGTTCCGGCACTCTGCTGGAGGGGGGATCCATCACCGGTGGCCATCTTCATCATCCCGACGCTCTCCATGACGAGGAGGGAGTAGTTCACCCTCGGGACTGAGGGTATGTACCAGTAGCTATGTGTTTGATATCTCTCTCTCTCTCTCTCTCTCTCTCTCTCTCTCGTGTTCTTGATATGGCACGATCTTGATGTACCGCGAGCTTTGCTATTATAGTTGGATCTTATGATGCTTCTCCCCCTCTACTCTCTTGTAATGGATTGAGTTTTCCCTTTGAAGTTATCTTATCGAATTGAGTATTTAAGGATTTGAGAACACTTGATGTATGTTTTGCGTGGGATACCCGTGGTGACAATGGGGTATTCTATTGATCCACTTGATGTATGTTTTGGTGATCAACTTGCGTGCTCCGTGACCTTGGGAATCTATGCATAGGGGTTGGCGCACGTTTTCTTCTTGACTCTCCGGTAGAAACTTCGGGGCACTCTTTGAAGTTCTTTGTGTTGGTTGAATAGATGAATCTGAGATTGTGTGATGCATATCGTATAATCATACCCGCGGATACTTGAGGTGACATTGGAGTATCTAGGTGACATTAGGGTTTTGGTTGATGTGTGTCTTAAGGTGTTATTTTACTATGAACTCTAGGGTTGTTTGTGACACTTATAGGAATAGCCCAATGGATTGATCGGAAAGAATAACTTTGAGGTGGTTTCATACCCTACCATAATCTCTTCGTTTCTTCTCCGCTATTAGTGACTTTGGAGTGACTCTTTGTTGCATGTTGAGGGATAGTTATATGATCCAATTATGTTATTGTTGTTGAGAGAACTTGCACTAGTGAAAGTATGAACCCTAGGCCTTGTTTCGAAGCATTGTAATACCGTTTGTGCTCACTTTTATCATGAGTTACCTTGCTGCTTTTATAATTTCAGATTACAAAAACCTATATCTACCATCCATGTTGCACTTGTATCACCATCTCCCGCCGAACTAGTGCACCTATACAATTTACCATTGTATTGAGTGTGTTGGGGACACAAGAGACTCTTTGTTATTTGGTTGCAGGGTTGTTCGAGAGAGACCATCTTCATCCTACGCCTCCCACAGATTTATAAACCTTAGGTCATTCACTTGAGGGAAATTTGCTACTCTCCTACAAACCTCTGCACTTGGAGGCCCAACAACGTCTACAAGACGAAGGTTGCGTAGTACACATCAGCCTTCCTCAACCGGCTGGAAGCATTAGACGCCTTTGCTGAGAAGCACCTTGACCTCTCCACAAAAGCCGCAGCTGCTAAGCTGTTGGTCGGTGGCCCAGCGCACTGAGTCGAGGAGGAGGAGGTCATGCGTTGATGGATGCATCTTTCTTGTTGCCTCCTGTAACCACCACTATGATCACATCATCGTGGCCTTAATTCTTATTGTGCTATTGCTTTCTTGTTCCAGTCAATACAGACATGTGTGATCCCTTTGCTCACATTTGAAGGCAATTATATGCATCACTATAACTAGTACTCCATTTGTCAATTTATAAGTTGTGGTTACCTTTTCCATCAACTTCGTGCAATGCACGTGCATCTTGCTAGTAATGCTAAAAAGAAGAAGTTGGAGGGACGAAGCAACCATCATTTCACTTGTTGTTGAATCCGCTTCTCCCTCGTCTTCTTCAAGTTAACCACATGTTGCTTCTGCCTCACGTGGGACGCGGATCGGTTTGGTAAAGCACTGACATGTGGGACCGCATGTTAGCAAACCGCCAGCCCAACGTCCTCTAAAAAAAAGAACCCCCCCCCCCCGCCGCCATCCGCGCGGCAAAATCACCTCCTTTTTACTAATCTTGATACTATAATTTTTTAGATCAATGTAATCGAGATTTGTATAGTAGCACATAGGAGCAAAACCAAGTGGACGGTTAAGGGCATCCACAATGCGTAGCCAAATGTGAAAATAGCTTTTGGCATCGATGGGAACCATTGTGGACGGTGCAGCCAAAACCAAAGGGATGGAACCGAAGCTCCCTAATTGATTGATTGAAGGAATAGAAAAATGCAACCCCTCTCCTCTTTCTCCCGTGCTTGGATGCATGTACAGTATAGAGCACAGAGTCTACTCCCCTGTCCCTTCTATCACAAATCACAAAGCAGTGAGGCGTCAAATCATAAAGCATGGACGAAGCAACCATCATTTCACTCTTCGCTGACTTTGCTTCTCCATCGTCTTCTTCGGGAAACCACGTTACCGCACTAAGCTGGATGGATGATGCTATTGTGTAGTACTAGTACCTTTACATGTCCTTTGGTTCAACAGACTTCCTGGATGCAAATAAGGCGGTCGTATCGGATTGCAGGAGGCACTTGTGAACGACTTAACATGGTCTCTCTCAATGGTGTTCTCCGTCGAACGCACTTGGCCAAACCACAACGTTCAAGATATCGTCGACGTCACCGCAATGGGGAAGGAAGTCATTTCATAAAAAAAAAGGGGGAAGAAAGTCAAATTTTTACTACCTCCATTTTTCTTTACACAAGGTCAGTATATCAAAATTACAATTTGCAGAAGGCCACTAACACTAATCAAGACAAAATTGATGGGGTTTGCCTCGTACTAGCAACCAAGGACCTTAATATACCCTTGCATGCATGCGAAAATGAGAAGGTTGGTTTGCATGGCGCTGGATTAATCAAGCGATGAGGAGTGATATGGTTAGCTCTTTAGGCGTAGGAGAAAAAATACGCATTAATTGACACTTCGAACGAGGATTTGTATCAATCAATCCCGCGAAGGAAAACCATGCCTTTGTTTTTTTAACACAAGTAATACTCCTACGTACGTACTTGTATCCTGTTTGGGTCTAGGTCTTGCATTGCCATACTTCGCCACACATTTTTTCCAAGCTTGCCTAAAGTTTTCAAAATGAAAAGGAGGTACACTTGCGCACGGCTATCGCGGTCGCACCTGCACCCTCACATAGTCGCTCTTGCACGCCGCAAACCCAACCAAGGGAACGCACCCTCACTGACACGTGCTACTGCCTGTGATCAAACCAATCTCAGCCATCCTACCGCTAACACATAATTTTTGTTCATACAGTATGTTTATCCAACCGCATGTTGGGGAAGATCCATACGACCCGTGCGGTGCTCTATTGGGGAAGAAGAAGAGGTGAGGAAGAAGGGTTAGGAGACGTAGGATAGTCATCCAACCGCTTGAAATCGTCGACTGACCCAAATGACGAAAGTCAGGTGACTCGCATAAATATATGTTTTTATGCAACAAAAGATCCATAAAAACGACAACATAAAGAAAAACTATCACTGCTCGTGGAACCAGACGGCCTCGTCGTCTTTGGCTGCCGATGCAAACCAGCCGTAGCTGTCGACGTTTGTCTCCGCACTGTGGTTTTCCTCTACCTCCAGCTACTCATTCACGCGGAGTGTGCGGGTGCTCTGCACGGATGCGAGCACCACCCGGTTCAAGTCCAGGACGTCCGGTTCCGCCAACAGGAGGGCCTCGATGGCAGCGGCATCCATG
The DNA here is from genome assembly GCA_032464435.1 of Aegilops umbellulata. Taxonomy (NCBI): domain Eukaryota; kingdom Viridiplantae; phylum Streptophyta; class Magnoliopsida; order Poales; family Poaceae; genus Aegilops; species Aegilops umbellulata. The sequence continues at coordinate 324,170,336 of CP136056.1, read as the reverse complement.
CGCTCCGCGTCGAATTGAGCCTCCGCCGCCCGGTTCAAGTCCAGGACGTCCGGTTCCGCCTGCAGGAGGGCCTTGATGGCAGCGGCATCTGCGCACTCCGCGTAGACTAGAGCCTCCGCCACCCGGTTCAAGTCCAGGAAGTCCGGTTCCGCCTACAGGAGGGCCTCGATGGTAGCGGTATCCGCGCGCTCCGTGTCGAGTTGAGCCTCCGCCTCCCGGTCCTCCTTTAGTATCGCCATGTTGCACCGCTGGTTTGCCTGCTCCATGGGGGGCCCGGACGCTGACACGTAGTCGACATCCATCGTCTCATACGCATCGGGGGCCTTCTGCGCCGCAACCTCCGCCATGAACATTGGATCGGTTTCCTCCTCCTCAGAGCTTGGCTCCAGAAAACTCGGGGATTGGCCCGCCGCAAAGCGAGCTTGGGAACGGAGGTCTGTGGCACCGGCCGCCGTCATGATTTTTGCGCAGCGCTCCGGCATCAGGATCTTGTAGTACGTGATCTTCCGGCGCACCATGGCTTTCCGGTGAACTAGGCGATGCTTGATGCGGGCTAGGGGATCGAAAGGTGGGGGAATGGTCTAGAGAGGAGGTGTTGTTTTGGGGCAGTGGCTGGCGTAGTCGGAGCAGCAAAGGTTTTGGTGTGAATAGTGGTTCCGGTGACGACCAGTCAATTGGTTTTCACTATACATTGCTCTTGTCGCGTTCGCGTTGCACCCCAGCACGCTGGACCCGCCACGTCACTCACTAAATGGAATGCGCTTCGTCTTGCGTTTTCGCTCGCTTGTGGGACCGTAGTTGAGAGCAAACCGACGACCCTCCCCCTCCCCCGCCCGCATCATTTATACTACTGCTACTACCTCTGTCCTGGTTTATTGGTCTTCATTGTAATCTATGCCAAAGTTTGACCATAAATTTAACTAACAAAATATTCATGCATGTCATAAAAAACTATATCATTAAAAATTATGTTCAAATATGAATCCAATGATATAATTTTATTAACATGCACTAATAGTCCATCAGTTAAATCGTTGGTAAAAGATTAGCACAAACTACAAAGAGGACTAATAAACCAGGAAGGAGGTAGTAGAAGAGAGAGAGAGGTCGGCCGAGTGTTACTAGTACTCCCTCCGTTCTATGCGGAGTAAATAAAAACAGAGGGAGTATACTACTAGTACTGTGAGCACTGCATACTCTACTCCAGATGTTCGATTGTCAGTACTCCACTAGTACATTGGACATGGAGCTTAAAAAAGTTACTATTAGACTGGCTATACGTGGCGAAATCCTAGTAGGAAGAGCATGTGCGAGAACAAGCATGTTCACGTGTTTGAAAACAAATTGGAAACCATCTCTGTTTGAATACAAATCTAGGAGTATGTATGAATCTAACAATTTTGATTGGGCGTTGTTGAATGTTGATATTTTTCCTGTATGTTTGATCAAAGTAGAGATACTTTCACTACACATATAGCTTATATGTAAACTAGAAAGGATCAGAGGGAGTATATTGTATGTTCAAAAACGAAACAAACATTGAATACCCTTTATATATGATATGCTGATGCTATGATCACCGGTTCAAAATTTTGAATCCACCATAGGTATCACACATAAACCCACTCGTTCTCTCTTGGATTCATCTCAAGGTCTGGGAGATCGATTGAAAGAGGACTAGGGTGGGTACAGTACGTTTGTTTCGCTTTTGAACGTACAATATACTCCCTCCGATCCCCACAGACCCCCTGGGTCATTTTTATCATAGAAACTCACCAAACGTTTATCTCCTTGCACGACACGCACGTGATCTCTCAACATCAATTGATGTCGTGAAGATGTGTCGGGGCATAAACCAAATGGGATGTCAAAACTAAGATGGGAAGCGACACGTAGTGGAGGAAAAGTGAAACTTTAAATGAACCGTTTGTCTGTATGCATGTCGAACAAATTACAACATTAGAAATACAAGCATGGTATAGGCCCACATGCTAATGATACTCGGCAGAATGTTCAAATGAGGCATGCAGGAGGATGGACTCGACCGGAGGGCGGCATGATCGATGGAAAAGAGGGTTGTAGAGGAATGGGAAATAAACAACGCCACATGATTATACTTGAACGGCTCAAATAAACAATAAGTTGTCTCCTTTTACCTTCGTATTGGTCACGGAGTAAGATACTCCCTCCATTTTTATTTACTCTGCATATTAGGTTTGACTGAAGTCAAACTTCATAAAATTTGACCATTTTTTAGAAAAAATATGAACATTTATGCCGGTGTACAAAAAGGGGGTACACTTTTTGTACCCCTATGACTGTGCACGGGCAGTCTGAGCCACGGGCGCCGCCACACCGAGCACGGCAAGGGAGGTAAGCCAAGGTAAGGCCGAAGCTGAAGAGAAGCAGAACGACGCCAAGACCAAGACCATAAAGAGCAAAGGGGACGGAGCAGCCCCCCCGGCAAGATCCTTGCCGAGGGGTAGCTTTGGCTAGCCCGGCAAGATCCTTGCCGTGGCAGCTCGCCCCACACCTACGGAGCGAGGTCACCCTCGAGTCCACTACCCCCATGGGGCAAGGATTCGGGAGACATCCCCGTGGTGGCATGCAGATCTTTGTGAAGAAATTCAAAACCAGATGCCCACTTAAGAAGGTGATGATCCTTGGCGGGATCCCAGCCAAGGAGGACCACAAGGCCTCGGGCAAGAGCCTTGCCGGGGATGACAGCGAGCGCCACGGCAAGACCCTTGTCGGGGCCCCGGCAAGGCCCTTGCCAAGGACGCCCGTAGGGCCACCATCAGGCCCGCACCAGTCGCACCTCCACCGCCATTCGCATGCGGCTGCCGACCCAACCAGTTGTGCAGGCACCTGCGTGGCGGCGTACAGATCTTCGTGGAGACCCACCACTGCCCCACCTCAGTTGCTTGCCTACCTACATGGCACCACAAGCACCGTTGGCCAGGGCGCGTGTCAATGCAAGAGGGAGCGGCAACGGATGGGACAGGGCTCTCCCCCGTCCCCGATAAAGCAAGGACACCTAAGCAAGGCGCATTAAATGTGCCTTGTCATGTAATGCGAGGGATAACCTCGCATTACTGTACCCTTTCCACCTCCTGTGTGCCACTGTGGCAACCCCTTTCCTATTAAAGGAGGCCCGAGGCTACCAGGAGGAGGATTCGGCTTTTTGGAGCTCCTCATGCCCCATAGCTAGCTCAAGAACACAGATATACAATCCACCAAAGCAGGAGTAGGGTTTTACGCATCCTCGCGGCCCGAACATGGATAAAAGAATCGTGTGCTATCTGTTTGATCCACTCTTCTCACGACCCCCGCGCCCCGAAACCGTATTAGGGATTCTTGTGATCCCATAGGTGTCGTTTCCCACCGACATCTTTGGCGCGCCAGGTAGGGGGCAGCGCAGTTGTGAGAATTGGCTTTAGCGGTTAGTGCGACGCTCCTTCATCGTCATGGCGCCCAAGAAGAAGATGACGGTGGCGGTTGGCCCATCGGAAGCCGGACATCCCGTCCCGACGCGGGCGAGCAGCGGACCGGTCGCGGAAAGGACCCGGGGTGCCGTTCGCGAACACCAACACCGTCCCAACAGCCGGAGTTTGGGAGGCGGCGATGTTCGTGCGCCTGGCAACGGGCTGCACGCCGCCAAATCCAAAGACGGAGCCAGGCCCTCCGCGGGTGGCACGGGGCCTTCCAAGATCGCGGCCACCCCGCCCGAAGGCGACGCGAGGGCTTCCCATACTCCCACGCCGGCGCCGATGGTGCGCTCCTCTCAAGCGGCGCGCAACGAACGGCGTAATCACACCGAAGACCCCGGGCGTCGCTGCGGGAAGAGCCCCGAGCGCCCCTCCCGGGATGTAGAAGACATGCCCGCTCGCCGAGGCGCTGGCGAAGATGGCATGCGACCGCGAGGTTGTGATAGAGCTCCTTCTGACATGGTCATAAGTCGAAGCGCGTCGCGATCCGTGCAGGTTTCGCTGCCACCAACGCCAGCAGAAGCCCTGGCGCGCGCGCAGTTGCTCCTTGATTTCCCTCCCACTACGGTGAAACTCGACGAATGGAGAGCCACCATCCGAAGACCTTTGACAGGCTGCACAAGACCGGAAGGCGCTGGATTGATGAGTTGCCGACGGTTCTTTGGTCGATCAGAACGACGCCAAATCGAGCCACCGGGCAGACACCCTTTGCCCTAGTATACGAAGCAGAAGCAGTTCTCCCCACTGAACTCATACACGGGTCACCTCGAGTGCTCGCTTATGATGAGCTTGAGCAAGAGCAACTGCGGCAAGATGACGCAATGCTCCTTGAGGAAGATCGTCTTCGGGCGGCTGTGAGAGCAGCACGCTACCAGCAAGCCTTGCGCCGCTACCATAGCCGCAAGGTTCATGCCCAAAGCCTTGAGGAAGGCGACCTTGTCCTTCAGCACGTTCAATCGGCCAAGAATTCCAACAAGTTGACGCCAAAGTGGGAAGGCCCTTATCGGGTAATATGAGTCACCAGGCCCGACGCAGTCCGCCTGGAGACCGAAGATGCCATTCCGGTGAGTAACTCCTGGAACATTGAGAATCTTCGCAAGTTTTACCCGTGAGGCGCGGCTTGCCGGGCCCCCCGGCAAGCCACCTTTTGAACAAGCATTGCCGATGATGCATGTAACCCTTTGTACAAAGCCAGGCGCAGACCCTGAGCATAAATAAATGAAGCGTTGGCGCCCTAAGTTATAGCATGCATGCTAGGTCGAGTCTCGTCCTTGGTTAGGGTTGATAGTGCTTAGCGTCGACTAACCCCTAGCTTAGAGGTCGAGTGTGTGTCCCTTTGCCGTTCTTTCGTATTCTTTGATTCACAGGACTCACAAATATCCTTGCCGGATCACTTAAGGATGAAAAAGAGAAGGAAGACAGACCAGCATCTAGACCCCGGCAAGCCAGTACTACCGGGGGCTGCAAGAGCAAAGATTCACCCATGGCAAACCAAAGTTGCCGGGGGCTACAACTTCAGATAAGTTCTTCATCCCTTATCATGGATTCCCTTATGGACTGAGGTATGTGGAACCTCGTTTTTCCTAAAAGCTACCGTGCTCCTCTAACTCCAGGCCCTAGGACTCGTTCCTGGGGCCAGGTTTGATTGTAGTCGCGGCAGCGAAAGGATGAAACGAGGAGCCTAAACCCGCCTCATCCCTGCCTCCGCCAAAGGCGTGAGAAAGGTCGAGTGGGGTGGGGAGACGACAAGGCCTGTTGCCGGGCAAGGAAACGTTTATCTTAAGGATATTAGGGATTTACTCCTTGTCGTGGGTTCTACCCACAAACAAATGGCCCGGCAAGCATCCCTTTTTCATTAAATACATTCCATTTAGGTATAGTCCATAGGGAATGAAAAACATGAATGATGGGATTACAAGTTTTAAATTCAGCTAAGGCCCGAAGTCTTACAAACTAAAAAGAGATAAGGTGCCCGTAATCCCTTCCTTGTCCCTCTCCTCAGGAGGCAGGTCAAGGAGGCGAAAAGGGCAAAAGAGGCGCCTAGGCGAGCTACGGGTGGCAGAAGACACCAAGAGAACGTCTCGGTAGCCGTCCAAAGGCTGGATGGTGATGGCGGCGCCGGAAGCAGAGCTCGAATACTAGGCGGCAAGACGTCAGCACGCGTCGAAGGCGTCGGCGCCCCCGTACTCCAAGTTGACGGCCTTGCCGCCCGCCCTCTTCCTCTTCTGCAGCCTCCCAACGCCAGCCGCCCAAGGAGACGACCCCGAGAAGTTCAAGGAGCCGGCGACACGGATGATGGGGTCGCCGGTGCCGCGCGGAGCGGCACCCGACACCTAGTCGAACCCGTCATCCTGCCGCCTACTGCCCTCGTCGTCGCTGCCGCTGTCCTCCTCGTCACTCCCGCCCGAGGAGGAGTCTTCGCTATCAGAAGAACTCTCCACGCAGCACCTTGCGCGGGTCCCGAAGAGCCCGAAGACCTTGACGGAGAGGAGTCCGCCCTCCACCAGCTTGAAATGGAGAGTGAGCCCCACCGTCAGGCGGTGGATATGGGCGAACGTCTTCCATCCTCGACGAAGATACATCACGTGAGGTGCTGGGAAATCAACGCGAACCCGCGTGCTGCTGATCCCGCAGCCCCTCATATGCAGCCACAATGACTCCGGCGGATCCAGCTCCATCTCCCGCGCAAATGGAGTCGGGAGACGAAGGCGACGACGAGGCGGCCGGCGCAGCCTGACGAAGAACTCACAAGGGTCGTCCCCAACGTGGCCCTCCATGGGAGGAGGAACCGCTGGCGGAGGCGAGGCCGGCGCGCCGCCCCATCCTCCTCTTCCCCGAGCGCCTCGGCCTCGCCCACGGCCTCGCCCCCTCCCCCTTCCCCTCGCGGCTGGCTCTGCCACCGCAGGCGAGGGAGAAGGAGGGAAGCGTTGTCGAGCAGCGACCCTCGCCGCCACCATTGAAGGACCAAGGTTCCCTCTCTCCATGGCGGATGGAAGGGAGGAGCAGAAGCTGAAGAAAGGAGGAGATGAAAGAATGCGGGGCGCCATCCTCCCCCTCCCACTCCTTATAAAGGAACGGGGTAGGGGCTCAACCGCCCCACTCCGCCAATCAAGACGCGGAGGGCGACGGGTGAGGCGACCTCTCCCCACCCCGTGATCATGGGGAGTGGGCGCCTTGAAGACCACGCCTCGGCCCTGTTCAGTAAATAGGCCGCGCCTCCGCGCCTTCCTCCGTTTATGGGGAAGGCGCGAACCGCCCCCCTTTTTTACTACGACGTGACGCCTGCATGCGGAGCTCAGCCCCATGCACGCCGCTCACGTCACGCACGCCTCCCCACGTAGCGCCACGCGCGGGACGCGTGGAAAGCATAGCGCGCGAAGAAACTTACCACGGTAAAAACCGCCCCGCCTGCCCGCGCACCGTTTTTGGGCCTAACCCAACAACGCGCTGCGCTTATGTGTGGCCCAGGCACGGGGGCTCCTGTCGTTGTACAAAAAGGGGAGTACAATTTTTGTACCCCTCTGACTGTGCACGGGCAGTCTGAGCCACGGGCGCCGCCACACCGATCACGGCAAGGGAGGTAAGCCAAGGTAAGGCCAAAGCTGAAGAGAAGCAGAACGACGCCAAGACCAAGACCACAAAGAGCAAAGATCCTTGCCGTGGCAGCTCACCCCACACCTACGGAGCGATGTCACCCTCGAGTCCACTACCCCCATGGGGCAAGGATTCAGGAGACATCCCCGTGGTGGCATGCAGATCTTTGTGAAGACATTCAAAACCAGATGCCCACTTAAGAAGGTGATGATCCTTGGCGGGATCCCAGCCAAGGAGGACCACAAGGCCCCCTGGCAAGAGCCTTGCCGGGGATGACAGCGAGCGCCACGGCAAGACCCTTGCCGGGGCCCCGGCAAGGCCCTTGCCAAGGACGCTCGTAGGGCCACCATCAGGCCCGCACCAGTCGCACCTCCACCGCCGTTCGCATGTGGCTGCCGACCCAAACAGTTGGGCAGGCACCTGCGTGGCGGCGTACAGATCTTCGTGGAGACCCAGCACTGCGCCACCTCAGCTGCTTGCTTGCCTACATGGCACCACAAGCACCACTGGCCAGGGCGCGTGTCAACGCAAGAGGGAGCGGTGACAGACGGGACAGGGCTCTCCCCCATCCCCGATAAAGCAAGGACACCTAAGCAAGGCGCATTAAATGTGCCTTGTCATGTAATGTGAGGGATAACCTCGCATTACTGTACCCTTTCCACCTCCAGTGTGCCACTGTGGCAACTCCTTTCCTATAAAAGGAGGCCCGAGGCGACCAGGAGGAGGATTCGGCTTTTTGGAGCTCCTCATGCCCCATAGCTTGCTCAAGAACACAGATATACAATCCACCAAAGCAGGAGTAGGGTTTTACGCATCCTCGTGGCCCGAACCTGGATAAACGAACCGTGTGCTATCTGTTTGATCCGCTCTTCTCACGACCCCCGCGCCCCGCAACCGTAGTAGGGATTCTGTTGATCCCATAGGTGTCGTTTCCCACCGACAATTTACAATAGCAAATCTATATAATGTGAAAGTACATTCAATAATTAATCTAATGGTATTGATTTGTTTATGTATATCTTATTATTTCTGACTATAAACTTTGTCAAAGTTTACAAAGTTTGACTTTGAGCAAAGCTAAAATGCGGAGTAAATAAAAACATAGGGAGTACGCAGGGACTAGTATAGTTACTACTGCCGGAACGTGGTAAGTTGGACCCCTAAATGCGGGCACGGACTGGGCACACCTTAATTATTCCTTCAAACAGTCTGACACCTACAATAGCACACCATCTGGCTACTTAATCAAGTGTTACTCTTCATTAGTTGAAAAAGAAAAGGGTGGTACCATACCCAAAACCACAAAACTTGGGGCCATGGTAACAACTTGGTACTGTACCACATTTGAACCAGGGCACAAAAACCACCTGTTCTGTGCCTAATGCACAACGCGGAGCATTGACGCTCGAATTTGGCCGTGAAAATCAGGAAACGGACATCTAGGGCACACCCGTCGGGACGACGTCGCGCAGACTAGTCCAATGGTGGAGCTGGCCCACGACCTCCTCACCACCAGCAACCGTTCATGTGGGTCGTGGGGGCCAGCAACATGGTGCAAGTCCCGCACTGCCTCTGGACATAGCGACTGCGGTGAGCGACATGCTCATCGTCGCTGGACACGGTCTACTTCAGGGTGCCGAGGTTGGAGTTAGTGCTGTGGCAAGACCAGCATATCAACACCCGGCTCGTTGAGGATGCACGGGGCACCAAAGTGCGCGCGCACTGCGACACATCCGCGGAGTGCTGTAGCGCGACCAACTGCATCCCCAAGACCTAAGACTATGTCGAGTCGTCTTGGTTTTGCAATGACTTGTGTGGATCGCATGTGAGCAAAGGGCATCTCCAACGTTGCCACGACCACTGCTGACTACCCTGGCACAAAAAAAACCCTCGTCCCTCGCGCCATCATGCGGTGCAACCCAGACGGCGCCATCTGCCTACATTCATGTCCTCCGTCTGTATGCCATCATTAAGAGGCTCCGTGCCCGGGGAACCAACTCCGGCGACTTAATGACGCACCCGGACGCTTGGCCTCACCGGAATGTGCTACTTAAAGCGGCAACGCCCAACTAAACTTCACATCATAGCGCATCGTCCTGCTACCTGGCACCACAGCCGCCATGACCGCGAGCACAAATGCTCTGCAGGAGAGCTTGTCTTCGGGGATGAAGCTCGAGAATGCCGTCCTCGCTCAAGTCGCCACTCGCAATGCAATAGCAGCGTAGCTGGACGTGGACGCGACCACACAAGCGGTGGCCACGCTAGCGGCCGACGACGGGAGCACCGTCAGCCACGCGTCCTACTTGCCGCCGTCCAACGTTCGGTGGCGCATGTGGCAGGTGAGACGACGGACCGTCCACATCCATCATCATCAACCTCACGTCCACCGGCACCGCCGAGGTCGGGGACTCCTCCGAGGATGAGTAGGGCATGGGAGGCGGCAGGGCATGGTGTGCCAACTAGCCGGTCTGTCTCCCGTGTTCTACTCTTCCTCGCCGGAGACCGCTCCTTCACTTCACGGGTCTTGAACCACGACCCCGTACATGGAGACCGCAGATGGAGGACGTCGGTTCCCGCCATAGAATAGGTTTAGTGTCGAGTTTCCTTTATTTTTATGTCCTATAAAAGTTCGAAATGTAATGGAAATATGTCGTGTTTCCATGAATCTCGTTCGGTGTATATGAACTTTCACAATAATAGTAAGATATATTGTAGGAGTATGAAAATATATGGAATGATGATTCGTTTTTGTGTGTATAAACTTAGAAGGTTTGACCCGAGACAAAGCTAACATGTGAAGTAAATAAACACATAGGGTCTACATACACAATTTATCTTAGGCACTCCAATAGTACGTCCACTACACATTCACGCATTTCATATCTTTCTACATCTACAGGAACCTACGAAAGGGTTAACGTAAATTGCCTCTCTCTCTCTCCCCTGATTTTCATGGTGGTGGGCCCCTTCCTCCCCCGATCTCCAATCAACAGCTCACATGTTTCACATTATGTTAATTAAGTAACTGGGATTACGTAAGTGTAGCATTACTCATCCTAAATAAACCAACTAAGCCAACCTCCCAGCATATCGTGCAGGAAAAGACCTGACCGTGCCGTTTTAGTTGGGATTACCGGATTACTAGTAGTAGTATCGATGGATCACATGAAGCACCAAGTTTTTTTGAGGGGGCGAAGCACCAAGTTTAAAAGGAATAAAAGGCGGTACACTCACAACATGCTTTTCATGGTCGCATTGCACCCCTCACACGATTGGTCCTGCACACGTCTCACACAAACGGAACGCACTTCGGCTTGCCTATTCACTAACATGTAGGACTGCACTTGGAGAAACCAACCATGCGCCAAACTCCCCTGCCCACCGCGCGAAAATCCCCCCCCCCCCAAATTTCACCCAAAATCCCAAATTCAACCGCCCTTTGTCCAACTAGCCAATAATATTCCCAAACCCCCCTCCCCCCCGGCCCCCTCCAATCCATTCACTCCGCCAAACCCGCCCTCCCCGCCATGGTGATACGTCAGCGCCGCGATTCATAGAGGGAACGCACGGCGATCCTCTCGCTCCCACAGTACACTCTCATAGATTGTCGTCCTCTAGCCGCGCCGCCACTACTGGCAACGTTCTTGTGGAGACACACGGCGGTCAGCTTCTCCCATCGTACGCGCATTCTGGACAGAGGCCCCGTCCATGTCAGAGTAGCGCTGAATGTTAGCTGATAGACGCTGTTAATCTCACTGTTTGCTGAAGTAGTTTACAGTCAATATGCTCTGCTTAAGAAGCTTCCTTGCCCTGTTCTGCACTCAATCTGCTTAGCTGAGATGGCATGCCACGCCCGATTAGGTGCTAAAATATCCTGCCATATATTTATTGTGGCGTAGATTGCCATGGTCTAGTAGCCAATTTGTTAGGTGAAATATCTCTACACTATTTTATACTATATCTTTGTTGCTGAGATGGCCTTTGATGTCTGTGTGCTCGGCCTCGTTGACTACTGAAACAGCCTGCCATAATTTAGCACTCAAATATGTTTGCTGAATTAGCTTTACATATATTTCGTTACTTAGATCTGCTTGTCCAAATATCTTGCCATAGATTTAGACATCGACCTAGGTATTTTTTTTTGGACTTCATAAAAAAGAATATATATTTTTCCTGTAATATCTAGTAGAAGAACTAATTTGTATGTCTAACAGATGAACTGGACTTGGATAACTTCTGCTTGAAGATTCTCCACTGCATATGTCGAGGGGGTTGAAAACTTCATGAACTTTATCAGAGCTGAGTACGGTGGTCCGAAATCATATGTGCTTTTCCCGTGTAGTAGTTGTATGAATTCAGTTAGAAGACCCCAGCCAACTTTGCAAAATCGTCTACACTTGTATGGGATGTCGGTCACATATACTAGGTGGGTTCATCATGGTGAAGCAGTGAACGTCAATGTTACTGACTATGTAGAAGCAACAGATCACCATCTTGATATGCCTAATGCTTAGGTGGAAGAGGAGGGGGTGGTGGTGGTGGAGCCAGTGAGTTTGACCAACATTGAAACAATGCTATGAAATGCTCGTGCATTTCGTGAACTTTCACCTGCAGAAGAAAAACGGTGGGCCCGCATGTTGGAACAATGCAACGTGGTTGGCACCCCAGGAAATAAGATGTCAGTATTCTCAGCTCTGGTCACCTTTCTTCAGGTGAAGACATCTGAGCGGATGACCAACAAATCATTCAATGCGACGTTGGCTGCTTTCCGCAAATCTTTCCCAGAAGCGTCTGAGCTACCACACACCTACAGTAAAATGAAGAATTTCCTTCGTGCAGTTGGAATTGCATATGATATGATCCATCTTTGTAAGAATAATTGTGTTCTATTATGGAAGGATTATGCCAACTTAAGTGAATGCCCAAAATGCAAATTATCAAGATGGAAAGATGGCGATGTTGTGAAGAGGATTCCTCATAATGTTCTGAGACATTAACCAATTATACCAAGATTGCAGAGGTTGTTTCATGATGTTGAAACAAGAGAGGATGTATTGTGGCATTCTAGGAACCAGGAGCACAGAGATCAGAATGTAATGAGCCATCCATTTCAGGGTAGTGATTGGAAAAGCTTCAATCACAGACACCAAAAATTTGCTGCTGACCCGAGAAATATTAGACTTGGCTTAGCTTTAGATGGATTAAACCCATTTGGCCACCAGAGCGCCACATATAGCATGTGGCCAGTGCTTGTTATCCCTTACAACATGCCTCCAAATGTCTGCACCAAAGAATTAAACTACATGATGGCCTTGCTCATCCCAGGTCCAAAAAGTCCTGGAAAGGATTTTATTTATTCATGGAGCCTCTTGTGGAGGAACTTCAACAGCTATGGAGGGGTGTTCTCACTCGAGACCTATATAGCAGCCCACCAGCTGATTTCTTTCTACGTGCTATTAAAATTTGGTGCATCCACGATTATCCGACTTTGGGCACTATGTCAGGGCGAACGACACATGGTTACAATGCATGTGTTTGCTCTGATAGGAATCCGTTGTCATACGCAATACTTAGCAAGATCTGTTACATTGGACACCGCTGTTTCCTTACCTAGGACAAGCCGTGTCCTACAAAATATCGAAGATATGTGTTCAATGCAAAGCATGAAAACCGTGATGCGCCAAAGAGGCTCACCGCCGATGAGTTACAAGTGGAATTAGAGAAGGTCAGGCATATTACACCAGGAAACCATCCTGATAATGGTAGCGGGAAAAGGAAGCGTGGTAGGGTAGAAAAGAGATAATTGTTTACCCGCAGGTCCACTTTGTGGGACTTGGAGTATTGGAAAGATTTGGATCTGCGGCATAATCTTGATGTGATGCACATCAAGAAAAGTTTCTGTGACAGCATTATCGGCACACTTCTTAATATTGAAGGAAAGACGAAAGATACCTTAAAATCTAGGATTGATTTGACACACCTGGGTATCAAAAAGGATTTGCAGGTGGAAGATGAAGGTAAACCACGGGATATGGCACCAGCTGTGTACGTCTTGGACAAGGTAAAAAGAAAAGAATTCTGCGAGGTCCTGTCACGTGTGAGATTCCCACATGGATTTGCTTCCAGCCCTGAAAGGAGAGTTAGTGCAGATGGAAACAATGTACAAGGGTTGAAAACTCATGACTGCCACATCCTACTTCAGAGGGTTTTACCTGTTATCCTTAGAGGATTGGGACACCCTGACTTATACAGAGCAGTTGCGGAGTTGCGACAATTCTTCAGGGAACTCTGGAGTAGAAATATCAGGATAGATGCTTTGGAGCGTCTTAGAGACAAGATACCAACTATCCTATGCGACCTTGAGAAGATATATCCTCCAGCCTTCTTTGATGTGATAGTGCATTTGGCTGTTCATCTACCTGATGAGGACTACTTAGAGGTCCAGTATAGTATGGCTGGATGTACCCTATTGAAAGGTGGCTAGGCACTTTCAAGGGCTATGTTAGGAACATAGCTAGACCCGAGGGTTCCATTTCATAGGCCTACATTGCTACAGAAACGTTGACATTCTGCTCAAAATACATTGAAACAGCTGATTAGCTTAGCAAAGAGGTGGGTGAAGACAATCCCGGGCTCAATGTTTTCGATTGTTCTGTTCGAGTTACTGGGAGGAGTCGACAAGGCGACAAACCTAAAGATTTGGACAAAATGGTTTGGTATGTATTCAATAATTGTCCTAAGATTCTACCTTATATCGAGTAAGTGCTAAGTAATGCAGCTTATACATCGTAATCTACTAAACTTGCAGCACATTCTTATATATTTAGATGTTTGACGTGATCACTATGTTGTGCAGCATCTACATAAAGGTGTTACTGCCGCAAAATCCAAGAAACATTGACAAGCTAGTTACGGCAGGATTTGCGAAATGGTTCAAGAGCCATGTAAGATTTTGAATTGCACTGTCAGTTGTTTTAATATATTGAGTACATAAGATGATCAACTTGTCTATTTTCTAACCATAGGTTAAGAAGATGCGGGAGGATGGGCAGGCAGTTGATGATGCCTGTCGGTGTCAAAACCGGTGGATCTCGGGTAGGGGGTCCCGAACTATGCGTCAAGGTCGGATGGTAACAGGAGACAAGGGACACTTTATTTTACCCAGGTTCGGGCCCTCTCGATGGAGGTAAAATCCTACTCCTGCTTGATTAATATTGATGATATGGGTAGTACAAGAGTAGATCTACCACGAGATCAAGAAGGCTAAACCCTAGAAGCTAGCCTATGGTATGATTGTGTAAGATGATGTTTGTTGTGATGGTCCTACGGACTAGAACCCTCCGGTTTATATAGACACCGGATAGGGTTAGGGTTACACAGAGTCGGTTACAATGGTAGGAGATCTTGAATATCTGCATCGCCTAGCTTGCCTTCCACGCCAAGGAAAGTTCCTTCCGGACACGGAATGAAGTCTTCAATCTTGTATCTTCATAGTCCTGGAGTCCGGCGAAGGTATAGTCCGGCTACCCGAACACCCCCTAATCCAGGACTCCCTCAGTCGCCCCTGAACCAGGCTTGAATGACGACGAGTCCGGCGCGCAGATTGTCTTCGGCATTGCAAGGCGGGTTCCTCCTCCAAGTCCTTCATAGAAGATTGTAAACACCAAAAATAGTGTCCGGCTTTGCAAAACAAGTTTCCACATATCGCCATAGAGAGAATAATATTAACACAAATCAAATCTGCCGACGTATTCCGCAGTGCGCCATAACACTGCGGCCAAGCTCTTTATACAAATTGTTTTCACTTTTCCACCTCAGCGCGTTTAGCGAGGCGGTTTCCTTGGCATGTCTTGTCAAAGCAGAGATCGTGTGCCCCTTTTAACGGGATTCTCATCAATACGGACGTGGGTAACCCAACCGCGCCATTTACCACGGTGCTTGGGAGGCAAGCGAGTTTTATTAGGTAGGTGGGGACGCATAACCGCATCCGCCCATCTAAGGGGATAAGGATCCACCTTTTTACCTACACCTTCTTCCTCCTTTGCCAATCCATCTCTCGCGCACTCAAGCTCCAGCGCCCAAGCCCGCTCTTTGTTGGGGAACGTAGTAATTTCGAAAATTTTCCTACGCACACGCAAGATCATGGTGATGCATAGCAACGAGAGGGGAGAGTGTTGTCTACGTACCCTCGTAGACCGAAGCGGAAGCGTTGACACAACATAGAGGAAGTAGTCGTACGTTCTCCTCGCGATCCAACCGATCACAGCACCGTTACTCCGGCACCTCCGAGTTCTTGGCACACGTTCAGCTCGATGACGATTCCCGGGCTCCGATCCAGCAAAGCGTCGGGGAAGAGTTCCGTCAGCACGACGGCGTGGTGACGATCTTGATGTGTTACCGGCGCAGGGCTTCGCCTAAGCACTGCAACGATATGACCGAGGTGGAATTTGGTGGAAGGGGGCACCGCACACGGCTAAGGAAAGATCTCAATGATCAATTGTGTGTCCAAGGGGTGCCCCTTGCCTCTGTATATAAAGGATGGAGGAGGAGGAGGCCGGCCAAGCCAATTGGTGCGGCCAAGATATGGAGTCCTACTAGGACTCCAAGTCCTAGTAGGAGTCCACCAAGAGGGGAGGAAGGGAGAAGGAATAGGAGGAGAAGGAGAGGTGGCCGGCCCCCTTTTCCCTAGTCCAATTCGGACTAGAGGGGAGGGGGGGCGCAGCAGCCTTTTTCCTCTTCCCACTAAAGCCCATCAAGGCCCATTACTTCTCCCGTAATCCCGTAACTCCCCGGTACCTCCGAAAATACCCGAACCACTCAGAACCCTTCCGATGTCCGAATATAGTCGTCCAATATATCGATCTTTACGTCTCGACCATTTCGAGACTCCTCGTCATGTCCCCGATCTCATCCGGGACTCCGAACTCCTTCGATACATCAAAAATCATAAACTCATAATATAATTGTCATCGAAACCTTAAGCGTGCGGACCCTACGGTTCGAGAACAATGTAGACATGACCGAGACACATCTCCGGTCAATAACCAATAGCGGGACCTGGATGCCCATATTGGCTCCTACATATTCTGTGAAGATCTTTATCGGTCAGACCGCATAACAACATACGTTGTTCCCTTTGTCATCGGTATGTTACTTGCCCGAGATTCGATCGTCGGTATCCAATACCTAGTTCAATCTCGTTACCGGCAAGTCTCTTTACTCGTTCCGTAATACATCATCCCGCAACTAACTCATTAGTTGCAATGCTTGCAAGGCTTAAGTGATGTGCATTACCGAGAAGGCCCTGAGTTACCTCTCCGACATTCGGAGTGACAAATCCTAATCTCAAAATATGCCAACCCAACAAATACTTTCGGAGACACCTGTAGAGCACCTTTATAATCACCCAGTTACGTTGTGACGTTTGGTAGCACACAAAGTGTTCCTACGGTAAACGGGAGTTGCATAATCTCATAGTTAAAGGAACATGTATAAGTCATGGATAAAAGCAATAGCAACATACTAAATGATCGGGTGCTATGCTAATGGAATGGGTCATGTCAATCAGATCATTCAACTAATGATGTGATCTCGTTAATCAAATAACAACTCTTTGTTCATGGTTAGGAAACATAACCATCTTTGATTAATGAGCTAGTCAAGTAGAGGCATACTAGTGACACTCTGTTTGTCTATGTATTCACACATGTATTATGTTTCCAGTTAATACAATTCTAGCATGAATAATAAACATTTATCATGATATAAGGAAATAAATAATAACTTTATTATTGCCTCTAGGGCATATTTCCTTCAGTCTCCCACTTGCACTAGAGTCAATAATCTAGATCACATCACCATGTGATTAACATCAATAGTTCACATCATCATGTGATTAACACCCATAGTTCACATCGATATGTGACCAACACCCAAAGGGTTTACTAGATTCAGTAATCTAGTTCACATCGCTATGTGATTAACACCCAAAGAGTACTATGGTGTGATCATGTTTTGCTTGTGAGAGAAATTTAGTCAACGGGTCTGCCACATTCAGATCCGTTATGTATTTTGCAATTTTCTATGTCTACAATGCTCTGCACGGAGCTACTTTAGCTAATTGCTCCCACTTTCAATATGTATCTAGATTGAGACTTAGAGTCATCTAGATTAGTGTCAAAACTTGCATCGACGTAACCTTTTACGACGAACCTTTTTGTCACCTCCATAATCGAGAAACATATCCTTATTCCACTAAGGATAATTTTGACCGCCGTCTAGTGATCTACTCTTAGATCACTATTGTACTCCCGTGCCAATCTCAGGGTAGGGTATACAATAGGTCTGGTACACAGCATGGCATACTTTATAGAACCTATGGCCAAAGCATAGGGAATGACTTTCATTCTCTTTCTATCTTCTGCCGTGGTCGGGCTTTGAGTCTTACTCAATTTCACACTTTGTAACACAGGCAAGAACTCTTTCTTTGACTGTTCCATTTTGAACTACTTCAAAATCTTGTCAAGGTATGTACTCATTGAAAAAACTTATCAAGCGTCTCGATCTATCTCTATAGATCTTGATGCTCGATATGTAAGTAGCTTCCCCGAGGTCTTTCTTTGAAAAACTCCTTTCAAATACTCCTTTATGCTTTACAGAATAATTCTACATTATTTCCGATCAATAATATGTCATTTACATATACTTATCAGAAATGCTGTAGTGCTCCCACTCACTTTCTTGTAAATACAGGCTTCACCGCAAGTCTGTATAAAACTATATGCTTTGATCAACTTATCAAAGCGTATATTCCAACTCCAAGATGCTTGCACCAGTCCATAGATGGATCGCTGGAGCTTGCATATTTTGTTAACACCTTCAGGATCGACAAAACCTTCTAGTTGCATCGTATACAACTCTTCTTTAATAAATCCATTAAGGAATGTAGTTTTGTTTATCCATTTGCCGGATTTCATAAAATGCGACAATTGCTAACATGATTCGGACAGACTTAAGCATAGATACGAGTGAGAAACTCTCATCGTAGTCAACACCTTGAACTTGTCGAAAACCTTTTGCGACAATTCTAGCTTTGTAGATAGTAACACTACTATCAGTGTCCGTCTTCCTCTTGAAGATCCATTTATTTTCTTTGGCTTGCCGATCATCGGGCAAATCCCTCAAAGTCCATACTTTGTTCTCATACATGGATCATATCTCAGATTTCATAGCCTCTAACCATTTCGCGGAATCTGGGCTTATCATCGCTTCCTCATAGTTCGCAAGTTCGTCATGGTCTAGTAACATGACTTCCAGAACAGGATTACCGTACCACTCTGGTGCGGATCTCACTCTGGTTTACTTACGAGATTCGGTAGTAACTTGATCTTGAAGTTACATGATCATCATCATTAGCTTCCTTACTAATTGGTGTAGTAGTCACAAGAACAGATTGTTGTGATGAACTACTTTCCAATAAGGGAGAAGGTACAATTACCTTATCAAGTTTTCTACTTTCCTCCCACTCACTTCTTTCGAAAGAAACTCTTTCTCTAGAAAGTTTCCGAACTTAGCAACAAAAGTCTTGCCTTCGGATCTGTGATAGAAGGTGTATCCAACAGTTTTCTTTGGATATCCTATGAAGACACATTTCTCCGATTTGGGTTCGAGCTTATCAGGTTGAAGCTTTTTCACATAAGCATCGCAACCCCAAACTTTAAGAAACGACAGCTTAGGTTTATTGCTAAACCATAGTTCATACGGTGTCGTCTCAACGGATTTAGATGGTGCCTCTTTTAACGTGAATGCAGCTGTCTATAATGCATGATCCCAAAACGATATTGGTAAATCGGTAAGAAACATCATAGATTGTACTATATCCAATAAAGTACGGTTATGACGTTCGGACACACTATTATGCTGTGGTGTTTCAGGTGGCATGAATTTGTGAAACTATTCCACATTGTTTTAATTGAAGAACAAACTCGTAACTCAAATATTTGTCTCCGCGATCAGATCGTAGAAACCTTATTTTCTTGTCACGATGATTTTCACTTCACTCTAAAATTCTTTGAACTTTTCAAACGTTTCAGACTTATGTTTCATCAAGTAGATATACCCATATCTGCTCAAATCATCTGTGAAGGTTAGAAAATAATGATACTTGTCGCGAGCCTTAATATTCATCGGACCATATACATCAGTATGTACGATTTCCAACAAATCTGTTGCTTGCTCCATTGTTCCGGAGAACGTCGTTTTAGTCATCTTGCCCAAGAGGCATGGTTCGCAAGCATCAAGTGATTCATAATCAAGTGATTCCAAAATCCCATCAGCATGGAGTTTCTTCATGCGCTTTACACCAATATGACCTAAACGGCAGTGCCACAAATAGGTTGCACTATCATTATTAACTTCGCATCTTTTGGTTTCAATATCATGAATATGTGTATCACTACGATCGAGATCCAATGAACTATTTTCATTGGTGTGTATGACCATAGAAGGTTTTATTCATGTAAACAGAACAACAATTGTTCTCTAACTTAAATGAATAACTGTATTGCAATTAACATGATCAAATCATATTCATGCTCAACGCAAACACCAAATAACACTTATTTAGTTTCAACACTAATCCCGAAAGTATAGGGAGTGTGTGATGATGATCATATCAATCTTGGAACCACTTCCAACACACATCGTCACCTTGCCCTTTAACTAGTCTTTGTTCATTCTGCAACTCCCGTTTCGAGTTACTAATCTTAGCAACTTGAACTAGTACCAAATACTGAGGGGTTGCTATGAACACTAGTAAAGTACACATCAATAACATGTATATCAAATATACTTATGTTCACTTTGCCATCCTTCTTATCCGCCAATCACTTGGGGTAGTTCCGCTTCCAGTGACCAGTCCCTTTGCAGTAGAAGCACTTAGTCTCAGGCTTAGGACCAGACTTGGGATTTTTCACTTGAGCAGCAACTTGCTTGCCGTTCTTCTTGAAGTTCCCCTTCTTTCCTTTTGCCCTTTTCTTGAAACTAGTGATCTTGTCAACCATCAACATTTGATGTTTTTCTTTGATTTCTACCTTCGCCGATTTTAGCATCGCGAAGAGCTTGGGAATATTTTCCGTTATCCCTTGCATATTATAGTTCATCACGAAGTTCTACTAACTTGGTGATGGTGACTAGAGAATTCTGTCAATCACTATCTTATCTGGAAGATTAACTCCCACTTGATTCAAGCGATTGTAGTACCCAGACAATCTGAGCATATGCTCACTAGTTGAGCGATTCTCCTCCATCTTTTAGCTATAGAACTTGTTGGAGACTTCATATCTCTCAACTCGGGTATTTGCTTGAAATATTAACTTCAACTCCTGGAACATCTCGTATGGTCCATGACGTTCAAAATGTCTTTGAAGTCCCGATTCTAAGCCGTTAAGCATGGTGCACTAAACTATTAAGTAGTCATCATATTGAGCTAGCAAAACGTTCATAACGTCTGCATCTGCTCCTGCAAAAGGTCCGTCACCTAGCGGTGCATCAAGGACAAAATTCTTCTGTGCAGCAATGAGGATAAACCTCAGATCACGGATCCAATCCGCATCATTGCTACTAACATTTTTCAACACACTTTTCTCTAGGAACATATCAAAATAAACATAGGGAAGTAACAACGCGAGCTATTGATCTACAACATAGATATGCTAATACTACCAGGACTAAGTTCATGATAAATTAAAGTTCAATTAATCATATTACTTAAGAACTCCCACTTAGATAGACATCCCTCTAATCCTCTAAGTGATCACGTGATCCAAATCAACTAAACCATGTCCGATCATCACGTGAGATGGAGTAGTTTCAATGGTGAACATCATTAGGTTGATCATATCTACTATATGATTCACGCTCGACCTTTCGGTCTCCGTGTTCCGAGGCCATATCTGTTATATGCTAGGCTCGTCAAGTTAAACCTGAGTGTTCCGCGTGTGCAACTGTTTTGCACCCGTTGTATTTGAACGTAGAGCCTATCACACCCGATCATCACGTGGTGTCTCAGCACGAAGAACTTTCGCAACGGTGCATACTCAGGGAGAACACTTCTTGATAATTTAGTGAGAGATCATCTTATAATGCTACCGTCAATCAAAGCAAGATAAGATGCATAAAAGATAAACATCACATGCAATCAATATAAGTGATATGATATGGCCATCATCATCTTGTGCTTGTGATCTCCATCTCCGAAGCACCGTCATGATCACCATCGTCACCGGCGCGACACCTTGATCTCCATCGTAGCATCGTTGTCGTCTCGCCAATCTTATGCTTCCACGACTATCACTACCGCTTAGTAATAAAGTAAAGCATTACATCGCGATTGCATTGCATACAATAAAGCGACAACCATATGGCTCCTGCCAGTTGCCGATAACTCGGTTACAAAACATGATCATCTCATACAATAAAATTTAGCATCATGTCTTGACCATATCACATCACAACATGCCCTGCAAAAACAAGTTAGACGTCCTCTACTTTGTTTGTTGCAAATTTTACGTGGCTGCTACGGGCTTAAGCAAGAACTCATCTTACCTATGCATCAAAACTACAACGATAGTTTGTCAAATAGACTCCGTTTTAACCTTCTCAAGGACCGGGCGTAGCCACACTTGGTTCAACTAAAGTTGGAAAGACAGTCTTCCGCAAGCCATCTATGTGCAAAGCACGTCGAGGGAACCGGTCTCGCGTAAGCGTACGCGTAAGGTTGGTCCGGATCGTCTCGTCCAACAATACCGCTGAACCAAAGTATGACATGCTGGTAGGCAGTATGACTTGTATCGTCCACAACTCACTTGTGTTCTACTCGTGCAAATAACATCAAACCAAAAAAACCTGGCTCTGATACCACTGTTGGGGAACGTAGTAATTTCGAAAATTTTCCTATGCACACGCAAGATCATGGTGATGCATAGCAACGAGAGGGGAGAGTGTTGTCTACGTACCCTCGTAGACCGAAGCGGAAGCGTTGACACAACATAGAGGAAGTAGTCGTACGTTCTCCTCGCGATCCAACCGATCACAGCACCGTTACTCCGGCACCTCCGAGTTTTTGGCACACGTTCAGCTCGATGACGATCCCCGGGCTCCGATCCAGCAAAGCGTCGGGGAAGAGTTCCGTCAGCACGACGGCGTGGTGACGATCTTGATGTGTTACCGGCGCAGGGCTTCGCCTAAGCACTGCAACGATATGACCGAGGTGGAATTTGGTGGAAGGGGCACCGCACACGGCTAAGGAAAGATCTCAATGATCAATTGTGTGTCCAAGGGGTGCCCCTTGCCTCAGTATATAAAGGATGGAGGAGGAGGAGGCCGGCCAAGCCAATTGGTGCGGCCAAGATATGGAGTCCTACTAGGACTCCAAGTCCTAGTAGGAGTCCACCAAGAGGAGAGGAAGGGAGAAGGAATAGGAGGAGAAGGAGAGGTGGCCGGCCCCCTTTTCCCTAGTCCAATTCGGACTAGAGGGGAGGGGGGCGCAGCAGCCTTTTTCCTCTTCCCACTAAAGCCCATCAAGGCCCATTACTTCTCCCGTAATCCCGTAACTCCCCGGTACCTCCGAAAATACCCGAACCACTCAGAACCCTTCCGATGTCCGAATATAGTCGTCCAATATATCGATCTTTACGTCTCGACCATTTCGAGACTCCTCGTCATGTCCCCGATCTCATCCGGGACTCCGAACTCCTTCGATACATCAAAACTCATAAACTCATAATATAATTGTCATCGAAACCTTAAGCGTGCGGACCCTACGGTTCGAGAACAATGTAGACATGACCGAGACACATCTCCGGTCAATAACCAATAGCGGGACCTGGATGCCCATATTGGCTCCTACATATTCTGCGAAGATCTTTATCGGTCAGACCGCATAACAACATACGTTGTTCCCTTTGTCATCGGTATGTTACTTGCCCGAGATTCGATCGTCGGTATCCAATACCTAGTTCAATCTCGTTACCGGCAAGTCTCTTTACTCGTTCCGTAATACATCATCCCGCAACTAACTCATTAGTTGCAATGCTTGCAAGGCTTAAGTGATGTGCATTACCGAGAAGGCCCTGAGTTACCTCTCCGACATTCGGAGTGACAAATCCTAATCTCGAAATATGCCAACCCAACAAATACTTTCGGAGACACCTGTAGAGCACCTTTATAATCACCCAGTTACGTTGTGACGTTTGGTAGCACACAAAGTGTTCCTACGGTAAACGGGAGTTGCATAATCTCATAGTTAAAGGAACATGTATAAGTCATGGATAAAAGCAATAGCAACATACTAAATGATCGGGTGCTATGCTAATGGAATGGGTCATGTCAATCAGATCATTCAACTAATGATGTGATCTCGTTAATCAAATAACAACTCTTTGTTCATGGTTAGGAAACATAACCATCTTTGATTAATGAGCTAGTCAAGTAGAGGCATACTAGTGACACTCTGTTTGTCTATGTATTCACACATGTATTATGTTTCCAGTTAATACAATTCTAGCATGAATAATAAACATTTATCATGATATAAGGAAATAAATAATAACTTTATTATTGCCTCTAGGGCATATTTCCTTCACTCTTCCCACCTCAACCTTCTCCAGCAATGTCCGGAGCGAGAGGCAAGTGGATGGCCTCCTCCGTTACGGAGGCTCAAGTAAAAAAGCTAAGGAAAGTTGGATACCTATCCCAGGACATCCCGCATCGGCTTCCTGAGAAGGGGCAGCTTCTCCCCGCCCCAAGGCCCCATGAGAGGGTAGTTTTCCTTCCCCACTTCCTCCGCGGACTGGGTTTTCCACTTCACCCATTTGTCCGGGGACTCATGTTCTACTACGGCCTAGATTTCCATGATCTGGCCCCGAACTTCATCCTCAACATCTCGACGTTTATCGTCGTGTGTGAGGCCTTCCTCCGCGTCCGCCCCCATTTTGGCCTCTGGCTCAAGACTTTCAATGTCAAGCCCAAGGTGGTGTGCGGCACCCAAGCGGAGTGCGGAGGTGCTATGGCTGGCAAGATGGCCAATGTCCTCTGGTTCGAGGGCTCCTTTGTGGAATCCCTAAAGGGGTGGCAGGTCTGGTGGTTTTACATCACGGAGCCACGCGATTCAAAATGGGTCGTAGCCCCCGAGTTCAGATCCGGACGCCCCACGCGGCTTATGTCCTGGAAAGAGACGGGCCAGTCATGGGGCAACGAGGAAGAAGTCACCGGATTGCAGACATGCATCCAGTCCCTGGTGAACAAGCCAATCAAGCTTGTCAATATAATCCAGGTTATGCTCGTCCGCCCGATCCTCCCGTGCCAACAACGGGATTTTACTTTGTGGGAATTCGACCCGGCGCAGCACCAAACCCTCAACAGGCTCTTCGACATGACGTATGAAGACGTCTGGAAGGTGCTAACCAAAGGCGCCGAGTCCCCCGCATCCGCTTCCGAGGACCGCGGATACAGCTCGCAGCGTCACGCTAGCGAGGTAAGCTATCTATGCCTTTGACAGGATTATTAAGCTCTTTTTCATAGATTAACTCTACGCGGGATCTAAACTCTCTTACCTTTGACAGGCTTGGAAGGCAAAGTCCGGACCAATTAGCTGTCCGGCTCCTCTGCCCGAAGACCCAGCCCCAGCTCTCCTGGTGAAGCTACTGACTCCGGCACCTTACATGGTGCCGGAGAAGAAGGCCAAGAAGAAGAAGACCACCGGGACTCGAAAGAGTTCCCGTAATATGGTGGTGCCGAACTCATCATGTGACGAGTCCGAGGCGCCCTCCTCTCGTGAAAACGAAGAGGAGGAACGAGAAAGCTCTTCCCCCTAGTGGGGGGAGAAAAGAAGAAGAAGGCCGCCCCAACGGGGGAGGCCGAGGGGTCCAGGAAGAGGAAAACCCCTCCGCCGGATTACTCCTCCAACGCCGACGAGGACGAGGAGGAGTGGCCGAACAGGGCCAAGCGTCCGGCGAAATCGTAAGTTCGGATATCAGAGTAACTCATGACGTTCCTTTATTGCACCGCTTTCCCTAATGTCGAATATAATTATGCAGCCCGCCCCGGGCCGAACTCGACGATTTGTCGAGCGGCTCCCTAGATTCGTCAGACGTGAACTCAGTTCCGCCCGCTGTCTCCCCCTGCAGGGCAGACGACGCCGAAGTGGCGTCGCAACAAGCTCCGGGGCAGGAGGAGATAGTCCTGGAGGAGCCGCAAGGCAACCCTCCGGATCCCAGGAGTAAAGGGGACAAGACCCCCCAGGGCTCCAAGTCCGGCTTTGTGCCGGACGCCGCGCCGGACTCTTCAACAGTCCCGGTCTGCGGCGGGCGAACTCCTTTTAAGAGGAGCAAGCCTTCTGAGCCGGCAGCCTCCGTCCAACCGGAGGCGCCGGACAATCTAATGGAGGTGCTTGACGGTGCCTCCATCGACGAGGAACACCGTACTGTTGTGAGTACGGTGATCCAAAGGGTTCAGTCCGCCAAGAGCGGACTGACTGAAGCTTGCGCTAGCCTTCTGACAGGCTTCGAGGTAAGTAAAAATATGTCAAAATATTACCGCATAGACAGTAGCCCCTGATGCTCTGTTCGGTGTTCGGAAAGAAAAGCCGAATAGAGGATCTATTAATCTTTGCAGGAGTCTAACAATAAAGAGTCAATATGCGTATGCAGGCTTCGCTGCTATCCACCGCCGCACTGACTGCACAGGTGGATGTCCTTAAAAAGGACCTTGGGCGGACCGAGCAAGAGCTCGGCCTTGCCAAACGGCA
The DNA here is from genome assembly GCA_032464435.1 of Aegilops umbellulata. Lineage (NCBI taxonomy): Eukaryota > Viridiplantae > Streptophyta > Magnoliopsida > Poales > Poaceae > Aegilops > Aegilops umbellulata. The sequence goes on along the minus strand of CP136056.1, from coordinate 324,144,449 downwards.
GCTCGAGGAGAAAGAAGGAAAGAAATACCCTACAAAAAAGAAAAAAGGTGCCTATGGAGAGGCGTGATTGCAAAGAATAACAGGATCGTACTACTTATTGTAGGGGCCACAACTGAGGTGGCGACCCTCAAGCAGGCGCTATCTGAGGCCAGAAAGAAAACGCCCAAGGAGCACGCCGAGCGAGAAAGACTTGGGGCTCAGGTCGGCGAGGTGGGGCAAGAGCTGCAGGCTCTCATGAAAAAACATGAGAGTTTGGAGCTTGAGTCAAAGGCGCAAGCATCCGAGCTCGCGTCGGCCCTTGAGACCGCCAAGAGTGCCAAGGCCGAAGCCCAAAAGGCCCTCCAAGAGTTGGAGGAGATGAAAAAGATAGCAGCGGGTAAGGCATTCTCAATGCAAAGTAGGGATATAAAAGTAAACTACTTGTCACTTACCCGAATCCGGAGTTCTCCAGGGGCGTTCGCAGATCTTCCCCGCAGCGTATCCGATGCCGCCGCATTCTACCGAGCTGAAGAGGGCAGCTCGATAGAGAGTGTGTTCTGGTCTCAGTATTCTGAGGCCGGACACCCTGTGCCTTTGAGCGATCAGCTGAAACAGCTGGTCGAGCTCCACAAGGCGGCCGAACAAGCCATGAAGGGCTTACTAGTTCGGCTGTGGCCCGGAGAGGCCGTGCCTGGGAGCTATTTCGGGCTGGTGCGGCGGCTGGTGGAGGCCTGTCCACAGCTTGAGGTCATCAAGCGCTCCGTCTGCATTGAAGGTGCCCGGAGGGCCCTTGCCCGTGTAAGGGTGCACTGGGGTAAGCTTGACGGAGAGAAGCTGGTGAAGGACGGGCTGCCGCCGGGGAAGGAGCATCGCAAGCCCGAGAACTACTACAAGGATTTTCTTGCTGGTGCCCGCCTTATTGCGGATGAATGTACCAAGGATGTAATATTTGAATGAACTCGCTCGTGTTTATCCTGTGCGCTGAAAACTTGTTCATATGCGCTAAGCAATGCTTATGGAATTTAAAATATTATTTTTTGTGCGGCCGTTTATCAAAAATTGAGAGATGGCCAGTCGTCGGCTTCTGCCCCCATGCCGCTAGCGCTCTTTTTCCCATAATTGGGTCCTTCGAGGGAGGCGCTCAGCACAGCGAACCAGGCAATCAGACTATAATGCTTGAACACTCTCACTTAGCCATAGAACTTTATAATTTTAAATTTCGGCGAAGCCCCTAGTTCGGAAGACCGAATTCGGGGCGCTATCCATGCCTTTGGCCGGATATAGCCAGCTCCTCGCTCGAAGCGGCATAAGTCTTTAGGGACTCAAAAAACCTCTCGAACAGCGACCGGTCTCTCACTTATCATGACAGTCAGTTTTAGCTTTCTCCACTGAGGTGCTTAACCCAGCTGAACCGGGGCACAATCGCAGTGGTTCTCCTAGTGCTACCTTAGCCGATAGAGCGGAATGTAAGGCACCAAAACATAGGAGCCGGGCAAACCCAGCTTTTTACCCAAATCATGATTCGGAGCCGATGCATATAGTGCTATAAGTTCGGGGTGCAGCACTTGTGAAAGTGTACGGACTTCTCACACCAGATCAAAGGGTAATGAAGCCCCTGACGTGTTTGCCGTACCATGGTGTACGGGTGCGATCATGTTATTTAATAAACATATATATTAAAAGAGAATAATGCAAAAAGTAGATAATAATCTATGCATTGTTTACAAAGAGGCTATTTATCAAAGTTGAACGATACAAGTAGTGCGATAAGCGAAAAGATATTAGACTATTTGACATGTCCTGACAAGGGGCAGGCCGCGGAGTTGTGTTTGAAATAGGTATACCGCTCGAAATAGAGACCACCTGGGAGTTCCATAATGCGGCGTAGCTTTGTCTGCTTCCCTGGGTCTTGCATCGTCTGTGCGGCAGCCGAATAGCCGAACAGGTCATCCAAAGTGTGGAGTCCTGAAAGTAATAGAAAGAATCCGGCAACCCCTAGTACGTTTTAAGCCGTATTGTGAGCATGTCGTTATTGTGCCCCTCCCCCTGTGCCCATGGAATTTCAAGGGCGTAATTATGTACGCGAGGTACTAGCTCCGCTATATTGCGATGGCTGGGGTTGGGGCCTGAAAGTGCTTGTTATCGACTAGAGGGGGGGTGAATAGGCGATTTTTAGGAAAGTCTTCAAAACATAAATGTTTCGAAGACAAACATCAGAAATGAACCTATTGATATGCAGCGGAAGGTAAACTACACAAGGAAAGCCATAGTCAAGTATCCAATAATGTGAATGTACGATGACTAATGGCAACTAGGTAGTGAGGATCAGGGTGGAAGATAGTATGAAGCCAAACAGCAATAGTAGTCAAGCAGTGAAGTCAAACAGGTATAACAAACAGGCAATGACTTCACGAAGACAAACTGTAAGTAAGGGAAGAGAGAATAGAACCAGTCACTCGATGAAGACACAGGATTTGTTTGACCAGTTCCAGTTGCTGTGACAACTGTACATCTGGTTAGGGAGGCTGAGATTCAACTCACAAGACCGCGTCTTCACCTTATTCCCCTTGAGCTAAGGACACACAGTCCTCGCCCAATCACTTTGGTAAGTCTTCAAGGTAGACTCCCAAACCTTCACAGACTTCGTTCACCGGCAATCCACAATGGCTCTTGGATGCTCAGAATGCGACGCCTAACCGGCTGGAGGATTCACAGTCCTCAAGTGTAATAAGTCTTCATGTCACACAGACAGAAAGACTTCAGTGATGCCTAACACTCTTTGGCTCTGGGTGTTTGGGCTTTGTCCTCGCAAGGATTTCTCTCTCTCAAAGGCTTCGAGGTGGGTTGCTCTCAAACGACAAAAGCCGTGCACTAACTCTGAGCAGCCACCAATTTATGGTGTAGGGGGTGGGCTATTTATAGCCACTAGGCAACCCGACCTGATATGTCCAAAATGACCCTGGGTCACTAAGGAACTGACACGTGTTCCAACGGTCAGATTTCAAACACACGCGGCAACTTTACTTGGGCTACAAGCAAAGCTGACTTATCCAGCTCTGGATAAGATTTTCTCTCATTGTCTTCGCTCGAAGCCATAGGATTTGAGTTGAGCATCACTTCAGTCACTCTGACTGTATTCACTTGGACCCCACTTAACAGTACGGTGGTTCCTATGACTCAACAAAGAAGAAAAGGAAACAACAAAACAACTAAGTCTTCGCGCTCCATAGTCTTCACAAAATGTCTTCTCATGTCATAGTCTTCAATATGAATATCTTCATGTACCAACATTGTCGTCAATGTCTTCTTGCATTTTTAGGGGTCATCTCCGGTAGGTAAACCGAATCAATGAGGGACACTACCTGTGTTCTCCTGCAATTCTCACAAACACATTAGTCCCTCAACCAAATTTGTCGTCAATACTCCAAAACCAACTAGGGGTGGCACTAGATGCACTTACAATCTCCCCCTTTTTGGTGATTGATGACAAACTGGTTGAAGTTTTCAACGGGAATAAAGTATGTGGAATTGTAAATGGTAGAGGATTGTCTTCATAAGTTTCAAAGGCTCCCCCTGAAGATGTGCATATAAGTAATTTGCTTTTGGAATGCAAATGCACATGGCAGGTTGTACTTGTGGAGATCCTTTTCAACTTATGACGACAAATCATCATGCATGATAGGATATGATGAAGATAATGACATGCATAATGAAAAATGGGCGTCTGCAGAATGACCTAAGTGCGGGAGTTATCATCGCACATGCGGAATTTATCATCGCATCACAAAATAGCAAATAAGTAGCAATGACCATCAAGTTTAAGTGTTACAACTCAAAGAACCAAATGTATCAAAACGCGAGTTGTAACCACTAGGCAAATTATAAAGCAACCGCCCATATGAACCCGCTTGAAGACTATCAAACTCATATGCTTCTCCCCCTTTTGTCAGTAATGACCAAAAAGGTTTGAAGACATAGAGCGTCTACTCGTCCTCACGAGGAGTAGGTGAAGCAGCAGGGTTGGTGTTGTCGTTTTGCGGTGCAGACGAGCTTGGTGCAGTGTCGATGCGGAGAGAGGTTGGAGGTGGGGAAGTAGCATCATCTTCATCATCGATCACTCTGGCATTGACCGTTGCCGCGGAGGAGGAATATTCAGAGTCTTCAAGAGATGGAGTGCGACGTAGGACTACATTCCGTGGAGGAGTGGAGTCAAACTTGAAGCGTTCATTGAAGCCATCATCTTGAAGATCTGCTTCAGCACTAAGCAAAGTCAAACTCTTCCATGACCGCCGATAGGTTTCATGAGTAACAAAAGCATTCTTGGTGGCAAGGTTGCGAATGCGATTGACATCCACCAAGAGGCTTTGCATCTGTCTCCTGAGCCAAGAGTGATGCTTATCCTGTTTCTGATGAAGGGCCACAAGAAGTTCTCGATCATTAAGAACGCGAGAACGCTTCAGACGCCTTTGGGCAACAGTGCTTTCAGTGGCTTCAGTAGATGCTCTATGAGGCAGACGAGTGTTTCCAGCTAAGGGATAGATTCATGTCACTGCTTTAACATCTTCAATGGGTTGAGTGAAGCTTTGGTGCTCGGCATTCTGAAGACAGAGAGGCTTCTTGGCAGGGTCAGGGTATATGGCTTCCACTGACATATCAACCTCTGGTAAAAAGATTATATGATTGCGAGCAGATGGCTGATAGTTGACAGATGAGTGTCGCTTGATGAGGCGCATGACCCATGGAGCATAAAACTTCAGACCAAATAGGTCAGAGCCGGAAGCAACAAGTTGTCTGATGAAGAACTCTTGAGTGTTGAAGAGCTTGCCATTGAGAATGTAGAAGACCAATGTCTTCATAGCTCCTTCTAGCTTGGCCGCTGAAGAATGTCCTTTGATAGGCCACAGAGTCCGCCTGATGATATGATATATGGTGCGAGGCAGATACTCAAGGTCTTCAACAAAGAATTCCTGAGGATATTCAGCGTCACGCGGCAAAGGCTTCATCATGCTCAACATCTGACTCATGTTGGGCTCAGGCTTATGAAAGATGCTCTCCATAGCATCGTGGTGAAGTTGGCAACCAGGTTCAAACAGGTCTCCGGGAGAGGGAAGGCCAGTGAGTTCAATGATATCCATTGCTTTGGCTTCATGGCGAACATTGCCAGTCATCCACTCGAGAACCCAGGTCTTCGTGTCTTTGTAGAAGCCGCGAATGTGAAGTGTAGCATAGAATTGGAGCAAGAGCTCTTCATTCCAGTGTTCTTTGTCCGTGATGAAACCAAGCAGACCTACATCACGAAAGTAGTCAAGTGCTTCTTCTAAGCACGGCAGTCCAGCAATGGCTTCAGTGTCGAGGCGCATATGAGGGAAAATGCGCCCTTGATCATACAGAACACAGGAGTAATAGCTTCGCTGTTGGTAACTCCAGAAGCGATCAGATGATATCCTTGGCCTGGTGTAGGGGTTCTTTGCCTTGTCAAAGAAGGTGTTGTGGGCCATGATTCCATTGGCATTGAATGACCCAGCTAATGTGGCTGTGCCAGGAAACCTTGGCAGTCTTGGCTTTGGTTTCTGGACCTGAGGCCTATGCCCAACGTGATATTCAAACTGAGGACTAGTGGCATTAGGCGGAGGGACCAGAATGGGCCATCGGACAGTGACTAGCTGCCCATAGTTGTACGCTCGCTCAATTGTGTGAGGCCTTGGTGGCGGAACAGGAGCAGGGGCGACAGCTGAGGCATCAGGCTGCACGACAGGTGCTTCTAGAGCAGTTGTGAGATTAACTTCAGGTGCAGTAGTCTCATTGGCTTCGAGCACGGTGGCCTCATTAGTTTCAGGCACACTGGTTGGTTCAGGCTCCACACGAGCATCAGCCATGACTACGTCACTGGCTTCATGGGCGTTGGTGGTGGCAGCCTCAAGATGTTCAACCTCCTCTTGAGGAGCAGGAGGGTCAGGCTCAGGCACGTTCATATCATGAACTGCTTCTTCTTCAATCGCTGGGGGAGTAGGTACACATACTTCTTCTTCATTTTCTTCGGCTGATGCAGCCAGAATGTCTTTCAGCAGCATGTGCTTCAGATTCGGAGACATTCACAGTTGGAGCAGGTTCAGAAAATACTTGTCGTGCAACAGGTGAACGTTGCACATCTCCTTCTGGAACGCTCGACGGAGGGACTTGAGGCCTTTGTCCTTTGTGAAGCCTGCGAAATGCGGGCGACGCCTTTGGTGATGGAGTTGGTTGGGCCTCAAAATCTTCATCCTCTTCTTGCACTGGGGTTGTAGCTTGTTGTTGGTAAGTACTGGGGGAGTCTTCTTGTTGTTGTTGGTGATCAGCCCACGATGCATCCTGAGCAATTGGCGTCAAAGGACGACCAATGCTGATGAGCTCGCTGTTCGTATGAACAGGCGATGATACCATTTCATTTTCGATCTAAGGAAGAACTTCATCATCATGACCAATGTTTCAGCAGCGTTGGGGTCAGCTGCTGGAATATCTTCATATTCATGAGCCTCTGTTTGAGCAGGCTCATGAACTATCATCTGTCTTCCATGATGTTCAGATGCAGGGCGAACCATTGAGATGGGTTCAACGACTAAGGGCTCTGTGGAAGCAGCCCTAGTCTTCTTGGTTTTGCGCTTCTTCTTGAGGGGAGCGGCATCAGAGGCTTCAGTGTTCTTTCTCTTTCTGGCTTCAGCCTCGGCAGCCTTTGTCTTCTTCTGTTCAGAGGCTATTTTGGTGACCTTTGGCTTCGAGCCAGTCATGCTGCTTGGGAAGATAATGCGAGGTGCTTCTAGGCTTTGAAGGTGCAGACTGGGCAGGGTGCTTCTTCTTCTTCTTCTTTGCAGCCATCCTGGGGTCAATGCCAGGACGGCCAAGTGACTTGCGCTTCTCAGCCTCATTATAAGCAAGTACACACTTATCAGCCAAACTCTTCATGCGCTCACGAGAGCCTTGAGCTTCTTGGCGTTTCTTGAGAAAAGCTTCTTTAAGCTCATTCAGCATGACCTTAAAGTTTCTGACATCTTGAACACTTAGCCTGGCCATATGCTTCTTGAATTGAGCCTTCTCATAGTCAATCTTGTTCTTGAGCTCAATGATGCGCTGAGCGAGAGCTAGTTCAGAAGCAATGGCGCCGTTGAAGGCGACACTGAGGCCAATGGGGAGCTGTAAATCATCAAAGCTGACATTGGGGGTGTCGAACCACTCATCAATGAAATTGTGGATGATGGACACATCAAAGAGAGGTAAGTTGCTGAAGATTTCTGCTTCTTCTTTGCTCTTTATCAGTTGCTCAAGAGCATCATCAGCAAGATCTTCATCACTTGACAGATTGATGGGATCATCACGCAGAATTGCAGCAGGAGTCAGAGCTTGATCAGTATTCCTGACAAGTTGCTTTGTCTTCTCCTTCTTCTTGGAGATACGTGACAAATCTTCAGACTGCACACTATCTTCAGTCGGTGCAGTTGCAAGTGGCTTCGCACGTGAAGCTTTTGGAGGAGCAGATTTGGAAGTCTTTAGCTTCTTTTGCTTCTGTGGCTTCGAAGGAGGAGCTGGGGCTTCATCCGTGTCAGCATCATGATCAGAATGATCTACCTTGGCACCCTGGACCAAGATGTAAGTGATGAGGACGTCAAGGTTGGAGAAGGGGCCGATGATATTGGGTTCTGCATCTCGAGAGCCGTCTGCACGAGGAGCAGAGGGACCAGGATTGAAGTCTAATCCCCATGATTTCTTGTTTTCCTTGGCCTAAGCCTTAGCGTGCTGGAAGTTGCGTTTGAAGAGGGCATCATCACGACACCAGAGTAATGATGTGGGATCGGCACTCTCAGGCTGAGGTCCACGGACCATGCAAGGATAGAAGCCTTGATCAATAGCTTCAACTCTGTTCTTGGGTTGAAGGCCTCGATAGAGAATATCGCCCCAAGGACTGTTGATAGCATTCTTCTCTGCATATTCCTTGGTCACGAACTTGTATTTGAAACATTCTTCAGCCCAATAGCGACGAATCCATTGGATTCGTGTCTTGCACTGATGATAAGACTCTTCAGGATCTGTCTTGTACAGTTCGGCTAAGTCTTCAGGCAAATCTTTGGATGTTCCTTCTCAACGCTGTCTACCACCCTTTCTGACGGATTTTTCTGCAGCCATGAATTTCAAACTGTATGGCTTCAGCACGTTCAATGGCTTCAGTGGCTTTCGCTGGTTGGGCAGACAGGAACTAGCTTCGGGAGAGTTGATATGATGCTGTAAGAATTCTGCAAACAAATGCAGACTATGAGAACCAAGGGATTCTCCCACGGACATGTACCTGTGACAGCATTAGAGATGCGAGGGAAGGAGAAGAGGTCATATGCATTCTCAGAAGATTTTGAAGGTAAATCAGTTTGAGGACATTGACCTCATGATGCGAAGACATTCACTTATATGTTGGGAGTTGGTTCCAGATTTGTACGAATCCGCGAATAAGTACAAGTGAGGAATCTAACTTGTTATGAAGCTTAAGTGAATATACTAGGCAGTATGAGATGCAGACAGAATGGATCTAACTTGTACAGGCAGAAACCTATTTCGGTAGACAGGATGAATCTTTGAAGATCAAAAAAATGGTAAAAAGAGAGTTTTATTTACCACACAAAGAACTGCTAGATGGAAAGAGTAGGAGACCGAGCAGTTCAATCCACCGTGCCCTAACTTGGCGACGGAGGATACCTACGGCGACGGCGGAGAGGACGATGTCCGCGGCCGGCGTGAGGACGGCGTCGGAGAAGTCGCGGCAGCTAAGCGCTTCGTCGCCGGCGTCGTCGAGAGATAGCGGTGGTGCTAGGGTTTTGACAAAGTGGAGAGGTGGAAGAAGTTTCTTTTATTGCAGGGGGACAGCATTTATAAGGAGGTGGGCGGCACAGCACAATTACGCAGGTGCCCCTGGCGGTTCACATCTGACGGGCACTTGGCAAGCATGCAACATACATAGAGTTATCCCACGTTCCCACGCCCGCCAGGTTTGTCGGATAGACGTTCCGGCTTCTCCGGATTTCAAGCAATAAGGATGACGCATTTAATACAGATTTTAATGTTTGTCTCTGTATCTTCTGCTGACAAGGACGCAGAGAAGACATTCGACAGTTTCAATAGAATGCATATGATTTGGACAGATAGAGTTTGAGATAGGAAGCTAGACAGATTAGGGTCCGATCACATTCACTTAGTTCAAAAGATTCAACAAGAAAATGTAGCTATAAGTGAATGTTGTAGAGGACAGAACACTAGTATATATATATATGTCAAACAGCTGTCGAATTAACGCAGTGAAGATAATCATGAAGACAAAGTGACTTTGAAGACAAACCAAATGTGAAGACATATCAAATGCAACGCCATGAGTGAAACACTTCAAACAGTAAAGTTTGGTGGTGGCGTTACCCACCGTATAGGAAGTATTAGACCCAGACACGGCGCACAATTATCGTGGTGCTCCGAAGTCAAATTCCACATTAATGTATTCACACTCAGAATGTAAGTCTTCATTGATTGAAGATATACTTTACTTCGTGTGTTGCACATCTAAGTCATCAACATGCATAAGTGTTAGGATGTGTGCCTGATCACAGGACATTTGAGGATTCCAAGATATTTAGCCCACACCGTAACTTGCAAAACCTTTTCTCATCCAAGGGCTTTGTGAAGATATCTGCCAATTGCTCTTCAGTGTTGACGTGAATGATATCAATATCTTTCTTCATGACATGATCTTTGTGTCAGATTGATGCCATAGTCCTTGAGTGCTTGCTTCATCCATAGTAGCTGAGCACAGCAAGATCCAGCAGCAATGTATTGAGATTCAGCAGTTGAGAGTGACACGCAGTTCTGCTTCTTTGAAGACCAACAGACAAGTGATCGTCCTAGAAAGTGACATGTGCTTGATGTAGACTTGCGATCCACCTTGTCACCCGCATAATCAGCATCCAAAAATCCAACCACATCAAATTCTGAGCCCTTTGGATACCATAATCCTAGTGTTGGGGTGTGAGCCAAATATCGAAGAATTCACTTCACCGCTAGGTGATGTGATTCCTTTGGTGCCTCCTGGAATCGAGCACATGTGCAAACACTAAGCATAATATCTGGCCTAGATGCACATAGGTAAAGTAAAGAACCAATCATGGAGCGGTATACCTGTTGATCGAACCCTTTACCATTTTCGTCGGGGCCCAGATGATGTTTGGCTGGCATTGGCGTCATGTAACCTTTACAATCTTGCATTCCAAACTTCTTCAGGCAATCTTTGAGGTATTTCTCTTGAGATATGAAGATGCCATTCCTTTGCTGACGAATTTGAAGACCAAGGAAGAACTTTAGCTCACCCATCATGGACATCTGATATTTCTCTTGCATCATGTATCCAAACTCATCACTGTACTTCTGGTTGGTGCAGCCGAAGATAATGTCATCCACATAGATTTGGCACACAAACAGTTCACCATCATATGTCTTCGTAAAGAGTGTAGGATCGAGGGATCCAGGTTTGAAGCCTTTGCTCTTCAGGAAGTCTTTGATTGTATCATACCAAGCGCGAGGAGCTTGTTTGAGTCCATACAGTGCTTTGTTTAGTTTGTACACCATATCAGGATGTTTTGGATCTTCAAAGCCGGGTGGTTGTGCAACGTATACTTCTTCTTCAATCTTGCCATTGATAAATGCACTCTTCACATCCATTTGGTATAGCAGGATATTGTTGTGGTTAGCATAGGCTAGCAATATGTGAATAGCTTCAAGTCTAGCCACATGAGCAAATGTTTCATCGAAGTCAATCCCTTCAACTTGAGTATATCCTTGTGCAACGAGACGTGCTTTGTTTCTGACGACTTGGCCATGCTCATCTTGCTTGTTTCGATATATCCATTTTGTTCCAATGATGTTATGCTTGCGAGGGTCAGGACGCTTGACTAATTCCCAAACATTGTTCAGCTTGAACTGTTGAAGCTCTTCTTGCATTGCTTGAATCCATTAAGGTTCCATAAAGGCTTCAGCAACTTTCTTGGGTTCTGATATTGATACAAAAGAAAAGTGCCCACAGAAATTTGCTAACTGTGTTGCTCTTGAACGAGTAAGTGGACCAGGTGCATTGATGCTATCAATTATCTTCTCAATTTGCACTTCACTTGCGACACGAGGATGAGCTGGGCGAAGACTTTGCTCTTGCTGATCATAGTCATCATTGGGAGGATTGTCTTCAGGCTGAGCATTGTCTTCAGGTTGGTTAGGTGCAGAAATGATAAGCTCTTCTTCAGGTTGTGCTTCAGTAGGCATAATTTCACCAGTTCCCATCAGCTTGATAGACTCGCTGGGTGGTGCTTCTTCAAGTGTACTTGGCAGGAGCTCTCTTTGTGAACCGTTGGTTTCATCAAACCGCACATCCACAGTTTCAACGATTTTATAGAGATAGAGATTGAAGACTCTGTATGAGTGTGAATCCTTTCCGTAACCGAGCATGAAGCCTTCATGAGCTTTTGGTGCAAATTTTGACTTGTGATGGGGATCCTTGATCCAGCACTGTGCTCCAAATACTCTGAAGTAACTTAAATTTGGCTTCTTGCCAGTGAGGAGCTCATAGGATGTCTTGTTCAGAAGCTTATGGATGTAAACATGATTGATGACGTGGCCTGCGGTATCGATAGCTTCAGGCCAGAACTTTCTTGGTGTTTTGTATTCGTCCAGCATCGTCCGAGCCATCTCAATGAGGGTTCTGTTCTTGCGCTCTACGATGCCATTTTGCTGAGGTGTGTAAGGAGCAGAAAACTCATGAGTGATTCCCATTGTGTCCAGATAAAGATCAAGTCCGGTGTTCTTGAACTCAGTGTCGTTATCACTTCTGATATGCTTGATCTTGACTCCATAATTGTTCATGGCTCGATTTGCAAAACGTCTGAAAACATCTTGCACTTCAGTTTTGTAGAGAATTATGTGCACCCATGTGTATCTTGAGTAATCATCAACAATGACGAAGCCATAGAGACAGGCAGTCGTAGTGAGGGTAGAGTAGTGAGTAGGGCCAAATAAGTCCATGTGTAGCAGCTCAAAGGGTTGAGACGTAGTCATGATTGTCTTTGAGGGATGCTTGGCCCTAGTCATCTTTCCAGCTTCGCAGGCACCGCACAGATGATCTTTCTTGAACTTGACATCTTCAATGCCAATTACATGCTTCTTCTTGACGAGCGTATGTAAGTTCCTCATCCCAGCATGCCCCAGCCTCCGATGCCATAGCCAGCATTCTGAAGCTTTTGTGAGAAGACATCTTGCAAGTTGTGGACCTGCTGAGAAATCTACCATATACAGATCGTCTTTCCTGTACCCTTCAAAGACTAGAGATTTGTCAGATTCCATTAGTACAAGGCAAAGATACTTTCCAAATATTACAACCATGTTTAGGTCGCAAAGCATTGAGACAGACATTAAGTTGAATCCAAGGGATTCAACAAGCATCACTTTATCCATGTGCTGATCCCTTGAGATTGCAACTCTACCTAGACCCAATACCCTGCTTTTACCAGTGTCAGCAAATGTGATGTGACTCTTATCAGATGGACATAAGGTTGAGTCCATGAGAAGACTTTGATCACCAGTCATATGATTAGTGCATCCGCTGTCCATAATCCATTCTGAAGCACGAGGTATCATACTCTGCATTACAGTTAGGAGGATAGGCTTCACCAAGAGCATTGTGAAGCATAAACATTTGACGAGCAAGAGGATTGTGGAAGCTCAAATCGAGATTAGGGCTGATGGGATGAATGGCAAGCGATTCAGGAACAAAATACATAGTGAGACCATTTGGGCATTTGATCTTGCGCCCTACAAGATATTTTAGGTCCCCAGCAATAACATCAGACGCCTTTGATTTTTGGCTGGAGACCTTTCCCTGCAAAAGAAAGTTAATTCTTCTTAACCACCCACATCTTCAGGGGTGGCTTAGAAGCAATGAGTCTAAGTGCAGCATCTGAGAACTTCGGCTTTGGAGCCCTAGTAAATAGCCTTGCAGGAGATGAATGATACTCATATGAATAAGCAGAAAAGTTCTTAGTTGTATGAACATAGCGGTTTGAAGATACACGCTCATATTCATAGGTTTGAGTACGGTTTCCCTGCAAAACATTGGCGTTAGGGTGACTCAGGTGAGTCCTCTGTCTGTATGAAGCATTTGGTCCATATGAAGCCTTAGGTCTGGGGTTTGTCTTCTTCCCAGGTGGTGTCATGATGACATTTACTGGCAGCTTCTCAAGACAGCTTTTGGGAACCCAGATCTTCTTCATAGGTGGCCCATTCCTGCAGTTAGTACCAATATATCTGGCAAACACTTCACCATTCTGATTCTTGAATAGCTTATAGTTTGCATCAAAGGATTCATCAATGACAACAGGATTAGCACAAGTAAAGCAGGATAAGGTGGATGGATCCACTGAAGGTCCCTTTGCAGCTACCCATGTGGTTTTGGGATACTGCTCAGGCTTCTAGTAGGAACCATCAACGTTCATTTTCCTCTCGAACCCAACACCCTCTTTCCTAGGGTTTCGGTTCAAAATCTGCTTTTTGAGGACATCGCAAAGTGTCTGATGCCCTTTCAGACTTTTATACATCCCTGTTTCAAGCAATGTCTTCAACCTAGCATTTTCATTAGCAATAGTAGTGGTATCCTCCGCAGAGGGGTTAGTTACCACATTAGTAGTTGAAGATATTGCAACAGTAGCAGTAGTGGAACATCCAGCAACAGAGGTAGCGTTATCACGCTCAAGGCATTTTAGACATGGTGGTTCAAATCCTTCCTGAGCGGGACTGATCTGTTGAGTGCGAAGTGACTCATTCTCCTTTTGAAGATCTTCATGAGCCGCTCTCAACTTCTCAAGTTCTTGCTTCCTTTGAAGATAATCATAGGAGAGCTTTTCATGAGTGGTTGTAAGCGCATCATGACGATTTTCAAGTTCTTTGTACTTAGCATGAAGGTTTTTTATATCTTCAACTAAGGACTGTGAACGAGTCATTTCCGCGTCCAACAGGTCATCGCTTTTGTCTAACAGTTTTTGAGTATGTTCCATAGCTTTTTGTTGTTCAGTTGCAATTTTAGCAAGTGTTTTGTAGATGGGTTTGGATTCACAATCAGAGTCATCGTCACTTGATGTTTGAAAGTAAGCATCGCGTGATTTTACCTTGGCACCACGTGCCATGAAGCAGTAGGTAGGAGTAGGGTCGTCATTGTCATCAGCTTCAGCATTGGTGTTGAAGTCATTGTCTTCAGTGTTGAAGATGGACTTGGCAACATAAGCAGTGGCTAAAGCCAGACTTGCGACGCCAGGGTCGGACTCCTCCTCAGACTCCACCTCTGCCTCCTCAGAAGCAGACTCCTCTTCTGAATCCATTTCCTTCCCAACAAAAGCACGAGCCATGCCAGATGAGCTCTTCTTATGAGATGAAGACTTTGATGAGGACTTGGAGGAAGACTTTGAAGATTTCTTCTTCTTCTTGTCATCAGAATCATATTCCTTGCTCTTCTTCTTCTTCTTCTTCTCATTGTCCCACAGTGGACACTCAGAGATGTAGTGTCCAGGTTTCTTGCACTTGTGACATGTTTTCTTCTTGTAGTCATGAGTGGAGGCTTCATCATTTCTTGAGCTGGATCGCGATGACTTTCTGAAGCCCTTCTTCTTGGTGAACTTCTGGAACTTCTTCACAAGCATAGCAAGTTCCTTTCCAATGTCTTCAGGATCATCAGAACTGCAGTCAGATTCTTCTTCAGATGAGGACACAACTTTTGCCTTCAAAGCGCGAGTTCGGCTATAGTTGGGACCATAGATATCTCTTTTCTCAGATAACTGGAACTCATGTGTGTTAAGCCTCTCAAGTATATCAGACGGATCGAGTGTCTTGAAGTCCGGACGTTCTTGTATCATGAGGGCAAGGGTGTCAAAGGAGCTGTCAAGTGATCTCAGCAGTGTCTTGACGATTTCATGCTTGGTAATCTTAGTTGCGCCAAGAGCTTGAAGCTCATTTGTGATGTCGGTGAGGCGATCAAACGTGAGCTGGACATTCTCATTGTCGTTTCTCTTGAAGCGGTTGAAGAGGTTGCGAAGAACACTGATCCTTTGGTCTCTCTGGGTTGAGACGCCTTTGTTGACCTTGGATAGCCAGTCCCAGACTAGCTTTGACGTCTCCAGAGCACTCACACGGCCATACTGTCCTTTGGTCAGATGACCACAGATGATGTTCTTGGCTGTTGAATCCAGTTGAATGAACTTCTTAACATTAGCAGGGGTGACACCTTCACCAGTCTTTGGAACGTCGTTCTTGACGACATGCCAGAGGTCGACATCAATGGCTTCAAGATGCATGCGCATCTTATTCTTCTAGTAGGGATATTGAGTTCCATCGAACACGGGGCAAGCACCGGAGACATTGATTATCCCTGCAGTCGACATAGCTAAAACTCCAGGTGGTTAAACCGAATCACACAGAACAAGGGAGTACCTTTCTCTGATACCAATTGAAAGTGCTTGTTATCGACTAGAGGGGGGTGAATAGGCAATTTTTAGGAAAGTCTTCAAAACATAAATGTTTCGAAGACAAACATCAGAAATGAACCTATTGATATGCAGCGGAAGTTAAACTACACAAGGAAAGCCATAGTCAAGTATGCAATAATGTGAATGTACGATGAGTAATGGCAACTAGGTAGTGAGGATCAGGGTGGAAGATAGTATGAAGCCAAACAGCAATAGTAGTCAAGCAGTGAAGTCAAATAGGTATAGCAAATAGGCAATGACTTCACGAAGACAAACTGTAAGTAAAGGGAAGAGAGAATAGAACCAGTCACTCGATGAAGACACAGGATTTGTTTGACCAGTTCCAGTTGCTGTGACAACTGTACATCTGGTTAGGGAGGCTGAGATTCAACTCACAAGACCGCGTCTTCACCTTATTCCCCTTGAGCTAAGGACACACAGTCCTCGCCCAATCACTTTGGTAAGTCTTCAAGGTAGACTCCCAAACCTTCACAGACTTCGTTCACCGGCAATCCACAATGGCTCTTGGATGCTCAGAATGCGACGCCTAACCGGCTGGAGGATTCACAGTCCTCAAGTGTAATAAGTCTTCAGGTCACACAGACAGAAAGACTTCAGTGATGCCTAACACTCTTTGGCTCTGGGTGTTTGGGCTTTGTCCTCGCAAGGATTTCTCTCTCTCAAAGGCTTCGAGGTGGGTTGCTCTCAAACGACAAAAGCCGTGCACTAACTCTGAGCAGCCACCAATTTATGGTGTAGGGGGTGGGCTATTTATAGCCACTAGGCAACCCGACCTGATATGTCCGAATTGACCCTGGGTCACTAAGGAACTAACACGTGTTCCAACGGTCAGATTTCAAACACACGCGGCAACTTTACTTGGGCTACAAGCAAAGCTGACTTATCCAGCTCTGGATAAGATTTGCTCTCATTGTCTTTGCTCGAAGACATAGGATTTGAGTTGAGCATCACTTCAGTCACTCTGACTGTATTCACTTGGACCCCACTTAACAGTACGGTGGTTCCTATGACTCAACAAAGAAGAAAAGGAAACAACGAAACAACTAAGTCTTCGCGCTCCATAGTCTTCACAAAATGTCTTCTCATGTCATAGTCTTCAATATGAATATCTTCATGTACGACCATTGTCGTCAATGTCTTCATGCATTTTTAGGGGTCATCTCCGGTAGGTAAACCGAATCAATGAGGGACACTACCTGTGTTCTCCTGCAATTCTCACAAACACATTAGTCCCTCAACCAAATTTGTCGTCAATACTCCAAAACCAACTAGGGGTGGCACTAGATGCACTTACAGAGCCGTATTGCTACGCTTGCTCAGAACGTGCAGAGCGGTCTTGTTGTACGTTACTCCGGGCGCGCTTGGCATTGTCCGGCTTTTTAATGGCCGGACTGGAGAGTTGCCTAGAAAGGCTACTTTGTACTTCCGCTGCGAGAGCCGCAGTGTGCTCCTCCGTACGGAGGAAGCGTTCGGTGTTTCCGTTGACCGTGATTACTCCTCGAGGGCCCGGCATGTTGAGCTTGAGGTATGCGTAGTGCGGCACCGCATTGAATTTGGCAAATGCGGTGCGTCCAAGCAGGGCGTGATAGCCACTGCGGAACGGGACTATGTCGAAGATTAACTCTTTGCTTCGGAAGTTATCCGGAGATCCGGAGACCACATCAAGTGTTACAGAGCCTGTACAATTGGCCTCTACACCTGGTATGACGCCTTTAAAGGTCGTCCTTGTGGGCTTAATCCTTGATGGATCTATGCCCATTTTCCGCACTGTATCTTGATAAAGCAGGTTCAGGCTACTGCCGCCATCCATGAGGAATCTTGTGAGATGAAATCCATCGATGATTGGGTCGAGAACCAATGCAGCAAAGCCGCCATGACGGATGCTAGTGGGGTGGTCCCCTCGATCAAAAGTGATCGGGCAAGAGGACCATGGGTTGAACTTTGGGGCGACTGGCTCCATCGCGTATACGTCCCGTAGCGCACGCTTCCGCTCCCTCTTGGGAATGTGGGTTGCGTATATCATGTTCACCGTCCGCACTTGTGGGGGAAACCCCTTCTGTCCATTGTTGTTCGGTGGCCTGGGCTCTTCCTCATCATCGCTACGCAGCCCCTTGTCTTTGTTTTCGGCTCTTAACTTGCCTGCCTGCTTGAACACCCAACAATCCCTGTTGGTGTGATTGGCTGGCCTTTCGGGGGTGCCATGAATCTGGCACAAGCGGTCGAGTGTTCGGTCCAAACTAGACGGGCCCTGAGTATTCTTTTTAAATGGCTTTTTCCGCTGACCAGATTTATAGCCTCTGAATCCAGCATTTACTGTCGTATCTTCATTGTTGTCGCTGCTAACGCGGCGCTTTTGCTTATTTTGACGTGTCCTGCCAATTTTGTCCTTGGTATCCGAATTACCAGGGTTCTTTGATAAGTTGTTGCTGCGAGCTAGCCAGCTATCTTTGCCTGCGCAAAAGCGGGTCATGAGTGTCGTGAGGGCTGCCATAGATTTCGGCTTTTCCTGTCCTAGGTGCCGGGCAAGCCACTCGTCGCGGATGTTATGCTTGAAGGCTTCTAGGGCCTCTGCGTCCGGACAGTCGACTATCTAGTTTTTCTTTGTTAGGAACCGTGTCCAGAATTGCCTGGCCGATTCCTCTGGCTGCTGAATTATGTGGCTTAGGTCGTCGGCGTCCGGTGGTCGCACGTAAGTGCCTTGGAAGTTGTCGAGGAATGCGGCTTCCAGGTCCTCCCAAGAACCGATTGAGTCCGCTGGCAGGCTGTTAAGCCAGTGCCGGGCCGGTCCTTTGAGTTTGAGGGGGAGGTATTTGATGGCGTGTAAGTCATCGCCGCGTGCCATGTGGATGTGAAGGAGATAATCCTCGATCCATACCGCCGGATCTGTCGTACCATCGTACGATTCGATGTTTACGGGTTTGAAACCCTCTGGGATTTTATGATCCATTACTTCATCTGTGAAGCATAGTGGGTGTGCGGCGCCCCTGTACTGGGCTATGTCACGACGCAGCTCGGAAGAGCTATGTCTATTGTGTTCGGCCCGGCCGGATTTATTGTGTCCGGAGTGAAGATCATCATCACGTGTCGTCGGGCGCCTGCGTGTAACATCCCAAAATTCTAAATTTTGGAATGTTATATTAAATAGATAGATTTGATTGATTGTTTGATTGATTGACTGAAAGTGAGTGAATTCAAAAAAATTGAAAGTTAAATGAGAGGGAATAAAAGGACTTTCCCAAACTTTCACCTTTTGCATTTTTATTTACGTGAAACCAAATTCTTTTCAAATACAAAACCCTCGAGAGAAGATGACATGACCTCTTCCATTTAAATAAATGAAAAGGGTTTTGAAAAGGTTTGAATTTCATTTGGGAAAATATTTCCAATTCTGAAACTTTATGCAACTCAATGATTTTCACGAGAGAAGATAAAATGACTTCTTCAAATTATATGAAATATGAGTTGGGAGTTTCAAAGATCAAATTTAAAGTTCTAATGGAATTATTTTCAATTTGGAGTTATTTGGGTTTTATTCAAATTATTTTTCTCCAAAAATAAAATACATGGAAATTAGGGTAACATGATTCCCTACAATAGAAAATGGAAGAAATAAATTTGAATTCATTTTTGTATTTTTAAAATGATTTTTACTGGATTTTAATAGACCAGTAGCACTCTTTGATTTATCTGAATTTGCGTGGATTTTATTTGAAGTTATAAAAATGTCCATATCGTAGAAAATCTTTTTCCGCAAATTTTGATATATTATATGCCTGTATAATATTTTTATTTAGTTTGCTTTTATTATTTTTCTTTGCTCTGTGTTTTTTTTAAAACCCTTCCCTCGCCGACTGGGCCGGCCCAGCTAGCCAGCCAGGCCGCAGCCCAGCCCAGCAGCGCCGCCCCTCTCCTTCCCGAGCGGGAGTCTCGCTCGGGCACGCCGCCGCGCCGCCATGGATGCCGTACACCGCCCGGTCTCCTCCTGCCCCTTTCCCCACGCCACCTCCTCTCCCCTGCCCTCTTTAAAAGGCCACCTCGGGACCCCTGGGTCCCGTTTTCGCCGCCGCCGCCGCCCCGCGCCAGATCCGCCACCGCCGCCGCCGTTGTCAACCACCGCCGCCCGCGCTGCCTCGCCCCTTGCCGCCCGCGCCTTCCCCGCCGCCACTTGGAGCCGCCGCGCCGAACCCCGCCGACCAAGGCCGAAGCCGCCGTTGCCGTTGTTCGCCTCGACGCCGGAGCCGCCGCTGCCATCCGCCGCTGTCGACCCGAACCGCCACCTGAACCGGTACAAAACCGCCCGGTCCGTTTTTTTAGGGTTTAGATTTACTTCGGTTTTTCTTAAAAACGGTCTATTTTTTGGTTAACTTATTCTGCGAGCGTTCACTAGATAGGGTTCGGTAGCGAATGATTTTCGTTCGTTAGCGATCGGCAACGAACGTTCACTTTTTAGTTTTTCTCCTTTTCTGTTATTTTCTTACTAGGGACCTATTAGTAGAATTTCTTTTACAGATTAGTCCCTGTTTTTCAAACGACTAGAACTTTTTGCTCGTTAGTCGGAATTAGATGAAACCAACGCCCACTTCTTCGTTATGATCTCCTCTATCCAGTAATCCAACTTAAACATGTTTTTGAAAGTTTTAAAATTTGAATTCAAACAGATTTGTAGTTGAACTTCGTTTGACCGTAACTTGAGTTTCAAGACCCCGATTTAGTTGATTCTTTTTGCAAATTAAAGCTCTTGACCTAAACTTTCTGATAAGGCCAAATTCACATAATTTTGGTACTGTTAGAAATTGTTTTATGTTCCAAGAGTTATTTGATTGGTTTTGATGTTTTCCGAATCGTCTTCTTCGTTCTTTCTGATCTTTTGGGTGATTGCTTATGTGTGGTTACTATTGCTTGCTTACGATAGATTGACCGGAGTGTGACGAATAGATCTATCAAGAGTTTTGAGTGCGAATCATCTTCATCAACATTGCAGGCAAGTTCACACTTTGATCATATCCCTTTTCATACCCAGTTTTTATTGCATTAGATCAATCCTCAAACATTGCATGATTAGGATCTAATCAAATTGTGGGATGGGAAGTAGACGAGGTAGTACCTATTACCTGTTTTATTATGAAACCTTTGGGAGTTACTCTACGTTGCTTATTATGCCATGCTATGCTAGTAGACGTGGATTGGGTGAGTGATATCCATGACAAATGTGAGTTTGTTAATTTTTAATGGTTTACTTAAGGTGGCAACTTAAACACACATCTGGATGGATTGAGGCACCTGGTTTCTATCAGGACTTGCCTGTTTTTCTTTTGGACCGCCACCCAGGCTCAAAGGCATCATAAGATTATTCATGCTAGAAACTTCTGTGTGCAGCCACAAGCCATTATGGGCTCTGGCATAGTTGAGTAAGTCGTGCGAACTCTTATAGTGGTAGACTAGCAGATGTAGGGGATGTAGGTGTACCGGTCTACCCATCGTAAGGTGCTAGCGCTTCTGAAAGACTATGTCTCGGTCATCCGTTTCTCAAACACCATGTAGTGCGAGAAATCCAACGGAGGAGATCGAGTCTTGTGGGGAAAAGTGCGCAAACCTCTGCAGAGTGTATAGACTAATCATGATTAGACGTGTCCCCGGTTATGGACAACTTGAGTATCTAGTACTTGGATATCATGTGAATCTCATCATGTTACTTCTAAATTAATATTGTTGGGGTTATTGATGATTACTTTTAATTGGGATTGAGGATGCTGTCAACCATTCTCAATGTTTAACAACCACCATGATAGTTAAATAAAATTTATTCCTTTGTAGTAGGGGAAAATTGGCTTTTCACAAAAACATTATAGCCATAGAGCTTTTCCACCAGCCATATATGCATGTAGTGATAGCCATTGTTCATCATGTTCTCTATGGTGTGAATTTGCCAGTACATTCAATGTACTGACCCGTTTCGGGCTGCAACGTCTCATGTTGCAGGTTTCTTACGACGAGTAAGTGATACGTTGGGGTTACGATTTCCTATACTCAACTTTGCCGTTGGTGTTGATGGAATCCACAACCTTGTTGCTTCCGCTATATGGATTGATGTAATAGTATTTACGTTACTTTATACATGTGATTTACCTCTGTTATAAATCCTTCGAGTACTGTGTGTGTCAGCATACCGATCCAGGGATGGCACATAAGCACAGAGACTTGATCCATTCGGGTCGGGTCGCTACAAGATGGTATCAGAGCACATGTTGACTGTAGGACGTGACCCTAGAAACTGGCAAGCCCATAGGAAAGATTTTCTCTACAACTTCCTTTTCAAAAAGGATCTTTTTACCTCTCTTCTCTTGTGAGCTTATTCAAAGTATTCCCTTTTAGTGAGACCATACCCCTTTCCCCTTTTGACCACTCGAAGATTCGACGGATGAGACCACTCCAAGGAGTACAAGATATCGGACAACTAAGACCATTCGAAATGAAGAGGATTTTACCATACATTTTGATAATGGAAACTACAACGGTTGAAGACTCCGAAGACTAGGAGAAATTTGCAGGCTCTGAAGAATTTCTAGATTTTTATGACCTAGGAAGGTTACCCTTATGGTACTTGGCAGACTAAGGAAGTTGTCAATACCCGAGATCAAGGTGTATCGGAGAAAGACCGGAGCATGGAGAGTTAAAAACTCAAAGTTCTGTCAAGGAAAACCCTAAGGCGGGAGATATCAATTATGGAGAGATAGCTCATGGAAATGACAAGAGCAGAAACATGGCTATCCATGATGTTATCACCCACTTATGCTATTGTCACCGTGCTGAGATAAGCATGCATATGCATGGAAGGATTGGATGATAGAAGGCTGATGGAGCACCTATCAGCAAGATGAAGTTTTATCCTTAGCCGGTGTATCACCAGGATCTGGAGAATTACATCAAGAAGTTTAAGATGGACCACAAGAAGCTGTATTTGATAAGGAAGCGTTTCGTGAAGAACTCAGGACCCAAAAGCTGAAAGTAGCCAAGCTAGAGGAGCAAAACCTTGAGATACAGGAGATTCGTCAGGAACTGAAAGACAGTAGTACCATGGTTCATACCAAAATTTTGAAACCCAGAAGTTTGGAACGCGACTCCAGAATATTAAAGGACGCCATGAGAGACTTCGCGTCAACAGAGATGATCTGGGAAAAGAATTTGAGAAGGACAAGCACGATGAGAAGAAGCCATTGGAGGCATGAACAAAACTGGAAGAGTTTGATGACTTGAAGATTTATTGACCTTTAGAAGACCAAACCCCTGTTTTATACCTGCGTTAGATGCGACGATTGTGAGCTGTCATTTGTTTGATGTTTTTCCGGCAGCCACAATAAAATCTGTCTTTTCAAAAACCTTTGTTTGTATTGTGTGCATCTCTCTCGATCTCTCTTATCCCACCCCAAACCCATAGACCCAATAGAAGATGAATGGAGACGAGCTTATATTTTCTGGACCGATGAGTCAATTGGAGATGGACCGATGAATTCAAAACATGGAGGATCACGTGGAGAAAAACCCTATAGCCGGAAAGGATATGGCCCAGCATGCTCTTCAATGCTTTGAAAGAGGTGCTGCTACTTGGTGGAGGATGTACCAAACCATCAATGGATGGCAAGGAGTTACCACTTTGAAAGAATTTAAGTTGACTTTGTTAAAGTCTCAGTTTGTGTCCCAGAAATTGAAGCCTTCGAGAAAGGATATGAAGAAACCCTGTGCATGCAAGCTCTGTGGAGAAATAGGACACACCCATAAGGAACACAAGGATGAATGCCCTAATTGTGAAGGAAGTCACCCAGCTGAAGAATGCCCAACTAGGCAGGTTACTTGTTTCTTGTGTGAAGGAACTACCCACTACCCTGCTCAGTGTCACATTTACCCTATGGTACAGAAAACCATCCAGCAGAAAAAAGAAGAAATGAAAAGAGCCCTCATGGAGATTTTAGAAGAACCTGTGATGAAGGAAGATGTCGAGGACACACACAAAGGAAACAAAATTAAAGCCCGCACCAAGTCATGCTATTCATGTGGAGAAGAAGGACACATCTCTCAAGATTGTGTGAATGGAGATCTAGTAGAATTCCCGACAGAGGAAGTAGAGTATGACCCACAGGAAATAGAAGCCCTGATTGGAACGGAAAAGTCCAGGAAGAGGAATAGATTGGATTCCAGGAAGGACCTGAGTCATGTCACCTGTTACAAGTGCAGGGAGTCAGGGCACTACATCAACACTTGCCCAAAAAGGAAGCCGAGGACCCAAGGAGGCTATGTGATCATGAGGAAACCTCGAAACTTGTCAGAAGTGTTATGTTTTCGTTGTAATGAAGCAGGGCACTTTGCGAGGGATTGTCCCAAGAAGAAGGAGACTTGCGCTAAATAGTTGAGTTAGCAGCAATGTAAATGTAGTAGTAGTAGTGAGAACATCTTTTCTGTGTTGAGGTGTTGAGTTGAGGCATGTAATGGAAAAACAGGAGATTGTAATAATTTGAGAAATCAATAAAGTTAGGAGAGTTGGTACTAATTTGGATTTTATGAGTTATTCTATGAGGAAAGATGTTAACCATTTTTGAGGATATGAGAAATATGGTCTATGGAATATTGGAGCATTTTAAGGGTGGTAGTACCCTGTAAGAACCGTTGACCCTTGGAAAAGATAAGGATACCCCACTGAGTGGATTTCAGACAAAATGAATATGAGTTTTGTCTCGATATGTTTGATACCCCAAGAGTGTGTGGGATGAAGATGGAGATCGTCAGTTGTTTGGACCAAATGTGATCAAGGAGTCAGAAGAGAATGTTAAGTTGACTCAAGATAGACTGAAGGTAGCTCAGTCCAGGCAGAAGAGTTATGCAGACTCAAAAATGCAAGGAGATAGTCGATGAAACTGGGAACAGAGCATGTCTTTGTGTGTCCCCTCTGCAAGGAGTTAAACAAATTGGATTTAAGGGAAAGTTAGCCCCGAGATTTGTAGGACCATACCGAGTTTTGGAGCGTATGGGAGAAGTGGCCAACAAGTTGGAGTCACCCGAAGGACTGTTAGGAGTTCATGATGTGTTTCACGTTTCCCAGTTGAAGAAGTGCCATGCAGGGATGGGCAATATTACCCTGTGAGGAGATTTGACCCTGGAAAGGATAATATTCCACGGAGTGGATTTCGGATTAAGCAAGCATGAGTTTTATCTCGATATGTTGGATACCCCCAAGAGCATGAAGGAAAGAAGTATTACTATTGGATATAAAGGAGGTATGATGTTGGAAATATGGATCAATGGAAATTCCATGATGAGTCTGAGTAATCATGTCCTAGTTTGGTGCCAATAGAAGGAAGGAGAACAGTAAAATTGGATGGATTTAAGAATACTAGGAAGCTGGAAGTTGAAATAACGATCAGCTGCCCCGAGGATGATTTCAAGGTTTACAAGTGATGAGATGGGCCATAACCCACAGGCCCCAGGACCTGCCAAGAAGCAAGCACACTCTTGCTGAAGGAAAAACCTTGGAAGAAGTTACGAATTTATCGACAGATGATTTATAGGAGTTTACGCAAAACCTGAGAGTTGTGAAAGAACGATAGATGTTTGTTTGGCTTGCAGAATCAATGGATTTATCCGAACCTAGTTCGTTGACAAGAGAAATTCTGCAATGCTTGTGAGGATGACCGAGTGTTAGATTGCGAGATTCGCTAAACCATATACAAGATAATGATTTGGGTGCGGGATGGATTGATCACCATACCGACTTACTCTTATTATTCGCCTTGCTATGTGGGATGGTAAATCTGAGTGACTTACCTATAGTAAAGAGACGACGATCAAAACCCTGTTTAAACCTTAGAATGGTATAGAATTTTTCCCCTTGTACAAGGCAGCTGTTGCCAATCGTAGGTTATACGGTGAGGATCAACCAGACCCATTTCCTGCAGGAGAAACCATAAATTGTTGACCACCATGAGATATCGATAGTTGTTTAGAATTGGCGCCAGACCCGTCAGCTAAGAAGACCAAATCTCGGGATAACCTTACCAAGATGAAAGGACATAAGAATTGCGGTAAAGGTTATGCCACTACCGGAAGAGCCAGAGAAGGAATTTTCCGAAAATCTGAGAAGACCGACACTGTCATGAATAAGGATGGAGTATATGAGTTTCGCTGGAACCGTAACAATGTTTCTAAGGGTGGTAGCACCCCAGACCAACGGAGACGATCGATGGATTTTGAGAAGACCCCCAAACCTAACCTATTTCTTGCTAGCCTCTCCGAATCTCGAGGACGAGATTCATTTTAAGGGTGGTAGGTTTGTAACATCCCAAAATTCTAAATTTTGGGATTTTATATTAAATAGATAGATTTGATTGATTGTTTGATTGATTGACTGAAAGTGAGTGAATTCAAAAAAATTGAAAGTTAAATGAGAGGGAATAAAAGGACTTTCCCAAACTTTCACCTTTTGCATTTTTATTTCCGTGAAACCAAATTCTTTTCAAATACAAAACCCTCGAGAGAAGATGACATGACCTCTTCCATTTAAATAAATGAAAAGGGTTTTGAAAAGGTTTGAATTTCATTTGGGAAAATATTTCCAATTCTGAAACTTTATGCAACTCAATGATTTTCACGAGAGAAGATAAAATGACTTCTTCAAATTATATGAAATATGAGTTGGGAGTTTCAAAGATCAAATTTAAAGTCCTATTGGAAGTATTTTCAATTTGGAGTTATTTGGGTTTTATTCAAATTATTTTTCTCCAAAAATAAAATACATGGAAATTTGGGTAACATGATTCCCTACAATAGAAAATTGGAGAGAAATAAATTTTAATTCATTTTGGTATTTTTAAAATGATTTTTACTGGATTTTAATAGACCAGTAGCACTCTTTGATTTATCTGAATTTGTGTGGATTTTATTTGAAGATATAAAAATGTCCATATCGTAGAAAATCTTTTTCCGCAAATTTTGATATATTATATGCCTATATAATATTTTTATTTAGTTTGCTTTTATTATTTTTCTTTGCTTTGTGTTTTTTTTTAAAAACTTTCCCTCGCCGACTGGGCCGGCCCAGCTAGCCAGCCAGGCCGCAGCCCAGCCCAGCAGCGCCGCCCCTCTCCTTCCCGAGCGGGAGTCCCGCTCGGGCACGCCGCCGCACCGCCATGGATGCCGTACACCGCCTGGCCTCCTCCTGCCCCTTTCCCCACGCCACCTCCTCTCCCCTGCCCTCTTTAAAAGGCCACCTCGGGACCCCTGGGTCCCGTTTTCGCCGCCGCGGCAGACCCACGCCAGATCCGCCGCCGTCGCCATCGGTTGCCGCCGCCGCCGTTGTCAACCACCGCCGCCCGCGCCGCCTCGCCCCTTGCCGCCCGCGCCTTCCCCGCCACCACTTGGAGCCGCCACGCCGAACCCCGCCGCCCAAGGCCGAAGCCGCCGCTGCCGTCGTTCGCCTCGACGCCGGAGCCGCCGCTGCCATCCGCCGCCGTCGACCCGAACCGCCACCTGAACCGGTACAAAACCACCCGGTCCGGTTTTTTGGGGTTTAGATTTAATTCGGTTTTTCTTAAAAACGGTTTATTTTTTTGGTTAACTTATTCTGCGAGCGTTCACTAGATAGGGTTCGGTAGCGAACGATTTTCGTTCGTTAGCGATCGGCAATGAACGTTCACTTTTTATTTTTTTTTTCCTTTCTGTTATTTTCTGACCAAGGACCTATTAGTAGAATTTCTTTTACAGATTAGTCCCTGTTTTTCAAACGACTATAACTTTTTGCTCGTTAGTCGGAATTAGATAAAACCAACGCCCACTTATTCGTTATGATCTCGTCTATCCAGTAATCCAACTTAAACATGTTTTTGAAAGTTTTAAAATTTGAATTCAAACTGATTTGTAGTTGAACTTCGTTTGACCGTAACTTGAGTTTCAAGACCCCGATTTAGTTGATTCTTTTTGCAAATTAAAGCTCTTGACCTAAACTTTCTGATAAGGCCAAATTCACATAATTTTGGTACTGTTAGAAATTGTTTTATGTTCCAAGAGTTATTTGATTGGTTTTGATGTTTTCCGAATCGTCTTCTTCGTTCTTTCTGATATTTTGGGTGATTGCTTATGTGTGGTTACTATTGCTTGCTTACGATAGATTGACCGGAGTGTGACGAATAGATCTATCAAGAGTTTTGAGTGCGAATCATCTTCATCAACATTGCAGGCAAGTTCACACTTTGATCATATCCCTTTTCATACCCGGTTTTTATTGCATTAGATCAATCCTCAAACATTGCATGATTAGGATCTAATCAAATTGTGGGATGGGAAGTAAATGAGGTAGTACCTATTACCTGTTTTATTATGAAACCTTTGGGAGTTACTCTACGTTGCTTATTATGCCATGCTATGCTAGTAGACGTGGATTGGGTGAGTGATATCCATGACAGATGTGAGTTTGTTAATTTTTAATGGTTTACTTAATGTGGCAACTTAAACACACATCTGGGTGGATTGAGGCACCTGGTTTCTATCAGGACTTGCCTGTTTTTCTTTTGGACCGCCACCCAGGCTCAAAGGGATCATAAGATTATTCATGCTAGAAACTTCCGTGTGCAGCCACAAGCCATTATGGGCTCTGGCATAGTTGAGTAAGTCGTGCTAACTCTTATAGTGGTAGACTAGCAGATGTAGGGGATGTAGGTGTATAGGTCTACTCATCGTAAGGTGCTAGCGCTTCTGAAAGACTATGTCTTGGTCATCCGTTTCTCAAACACCATGTAGTGCGAGAAATCCAACGGAGGAGATCGAGTCTTGTGGGGAAAAGTGCGCAAACCTCTGCAGAGTGTATAAACTAATCATGATTAGCCGTGTCCCCGGTTATGGACAACTTGAGTATCTAGTACTTGGATATCATGTGAATCTCATCATGTTACTTCTAAATTAATATTGTTGGGGTTATTGATGATTACTTTTAATTGGGATTGAGGATGCTGTCAACCATTCTCAATGTTTAACAACCACCATGATAGTTAAATAAATTTTATTCCTTTGTAGTAGGGAAAAATTGGCTTTTCGCAAAAACATTATAACCATAGAGCTTTTCCACCAGCCATATATGCATGTAGTGATAGCCATTGTTCATCATGTTCTCTATGGTGTGAATTTGCCAGTACATTCAATGTACTGACCCATTTCGGGCTGCAACGTCTCATGTTGCAGGTTTCTTACAATGATTAAGTGATATGTTAGGGTTACGATTTCCTATACTCAACTTTGTCGTTGGTGTTGATGGGAATCCACAACCTTGTTGCTTCCGCTATATGGATTGAGGTAATAGTATTTACGTTACTTTATACATGTGATTTACCTCTGTTATAAATCCTTCGAGTACTGTGTGTGTCAGCATACCGATCCAGGGATGGCACATAAGCACAGAGACTTGATCCATTCGGGTCGGGTCGCTACACTGCGTGATCCATAGATCGATCTTGTTTGCCTTGCTTTATCCTCCAGTACATCTCGCAGGTCTGGCGCATTTTCCCGTGCCTTAGCTGAGCGGCGCCGGGGCATGGCTTGGTTGGAGGTTCGATAGGCCTCTCTATCGCGGCCGCGAGGTGGCCGGTCTGCCATGTCGTGCGCTGGTGATGTAGGTGCTTCCTCCTCTGATTGGGGTAGCGGCCTGCGTTTGGGATAATTCTTGGAGGGGCGCTCGAGTTCATACTCTTAGCCGCAAGGACTTCAGTTCATCTATCAGCTAGCAAATCTTGATCAGCTCTAAGCTGTTGCTGCTTTTTCTTTAGGCTGTTCGCCGTGGCTAAAAGCCTGCGTTTGAAGCGCTCTTGTTCGGCGGGGTCTGATGGTACGACGAATTCATCGTCATCGAGGCTTGCCTCGTCTTCGGAGGGAGGCATATAGTTATCATCCTCAACCTCTCGTTCTGCCGCTCTCTCATGAGGGATGGCTTCTCCATCTTCCTACACTGAATCTTGCTGGTTTTGGTGTTCTTCGGCGCTATCCGGGGTAGTATTATCTCCCGTGCCGGAATCACCGTTTTTGCTTTGGCAGGATTTAGAGCGGCGCCGCTGACGCCGGTGCTTTGGCTATTTTTTGGAGGTGTCATCCCCCGCTGTTCCATCGCCATCTCCATCCTTTGGAGTATCCACCATATATATGTCATATGACGAGGTGGCCGTCCAGCGCCCTACAGGTGGTGGTTCATGTTCGTCTCCTACTTCGTCGTCCATACCGTCAAAGTCTTCAGAGCCGAAGTCAAGCATGTCGGTTAAATCGTCGACAGTGGCTATCAAGTGGGTGGTGGGAGGGCTTTGAATTTCTTCATCGTCCGTATCCCATCCTCGCAGACCGTAATCCGGCCTGGGCTCTCCTGATAAAGAGAGAGACTTGAGAGAATTCAGGATATCACCGAAAGGTGAGTGCAGAAAGATGTCCGCGGCAGTGAACTCCATTACCAGCGCCCAATCGGGTTTGATTGGCAGGGGCGCGGGAGGCTCGGAGTCCGGAGAAGAATCCGGTTCCTCGGAGTCATGGGCCGTGCGGAGTGCGGAGCTAGCGTTCGGCTCGATCGCCTTTGAGATCGCAGCCCCCGAGGTGACGTCCAACCGTTCATCCTCAATTGGCGCAGCAGGCTCCGAGTCGAGGGTCAGAACCGGTGCGTGTGCGGCCTCCAGGACACTGTTCGGAGGCAGAGCTAGATCGTGCCCCTCGAGATAGTGCGACGCGCTTGGCTGTGGATCGAACCCGTCGAAGATCAAGTCTCCATGGATATCAGCCGTGTAGTTTAAGCTTCCAAATCTGACTTGATGGCCAGGGGCGTAGCTTTCGATCTACTCCAGATGACCAAGCAAATTGGCCCG
Source organism: Aegilops umbellulata (assembly GCA_032464435.1). Classification (NCBI taxonomy): domain Eukaryota; kingdom Viridiplantae; phylum Streptophyta; class Magnoliopsida; order Poales; family Poaceae; genus Aegilops; species Aegilops umbellulata. Next base: position 324,114,022 of record CP136056.1, on the reverse strand, counting down.
CAGAGCGAAGCCGCCGAAGACGAAGATCTGTCCGGGGAGAAAAGTCTCACCCTGGACCTCATCGTTGTTGATGATCAAAGGAGCCATCGGGCCTAAAGGCGACGACACAGAGGAACCCTCAATGAAAGCACCAATGTCGGTGTCAAAACCGGCGGATCTCGGGTAGGGGGTCCCGAACTGTGCGTCAAGGTCGGATGGTAACAGGAGACAAGGGACACTTTATTTTACCTAGGTTCGGGCCCTCTCGATGGAGGTAAAACCCTACTCCTGCTTGATTAATATTGATGATATGGGTAGTACAAGAGTAGATCAACCACGAGATCAAGAAGGCTAAACCCTAGAAGCTAGCCTATGGTATGATTGTGTATGATGATGTTTGTTGTGATGGTCCTACGGACTAGAACCCTCCGGTTTATATAGACACTGGATAGGGTTAGGGTTACACAGAGTCGGTTACAATGGTAGGAGATCTTGAATATCCGCATCGCCTAGCTTGCCTTCCACGCAAGGAAAGTTCCTTCCGGACACGGGACGAAGTCTTCAATCTTGTATCTTCATAGTCCTGGAGTCCGGCGAAGGTATAGTCCGGCTACCCGAACACCCCCTAATCCAGGACTCCCTCAATGCCCTTTACGCACTAGCAATGGGTCTTGATACTCGGGTAAGACATTTTGAATCTTGCATTGTTGGAGATGTGCACTACAACACCCTTGCACACGACGAAGGCAGGAAGACACAAAATAGTGCCATCATGAGCACGGATACATATGACAAAGAGACAACTGAAATGTATGCTAACATAACAAACATTGTTCAGTTGGAGTATATCTCCAGTTTCGAGGATCATCGGTGTGTGGTTCTGTTGTGCTGTCGTTGGTATAACCTGTTTTCCAGGATCACAAAACCTAGAGCTGATGATTATTTCAAATCCATCAATGTCAAGGCGGCGTACCAGACCAACGAGCCTTTTCTTTTGGCAAATCAAGCAACACAGATATTTTTCTTGGAAGACACATTTGCACGTTGCGATGACTGGAGAGTAGTGCAAAGGTTTGAGCAGAGGAATTTGTTTAATGAAGTTGCACAACAAGATGATGCTTACACTGCTCCTAATGTACAAGATAATACAGATGTTCCTAATATCTTTGAGAACCATCACGTCAATGACGCCGGCGAAAAGATTGCATGTCGTGTTGTGGACATACAAGAGTTGATCAAGAAGAAGCTAACGTTCGAGGACGTTGAGTACGAAGAAGAAGATGACACCATGTGGGATTACGATTCAGACTGATACACATGGCGAAGATGTTGACGCTGCTGCTACGGATGATGATTACATTGCTTTTGTCGTATTTGCCTGTCAGAAGACAATTTTTTATCTACTATGTGAAATTGTGTTTGCTATGACAACTGAAACCTGATGAACATGTTGTTTAGTAGTTTCCAGTGAGAACATCACTTGTTATGTATGCTGATTTGTGTTTGGTGATTGTATGACGACTAAAACATGATGACATTGTTGTTTAGTTGTACTCATATTTCGCTGTGAAACTTGAATTTGATGACATAGTTTGATGTTGGACTGCAATTTGCTCGACGTCTTCGAATGAGAACAAAGCTGACCCGACAGGTCCTCTGCTAATTTATTTATTTATTACCAAAAGGGCATCTGCTATTAATTTATTTATGAGAAAAAGGGGATACCTCCTGATTTCTGTTAATAGAAATCATTAGATGTTCACAACACTACGCCCAGCCTGCTACACAGGTTTCATTCATTACTAGTTCCAGCAAAGTGCTCATGTCATAGCCACTGAATACATCACGAGTGCTACATACACTGCAAATAAAGAGACAATCATCCTATAGAACACGTCGATTTTCCCATTATCTTCACAAGCTCTTTCATCTCCTCATTGCTATCAAGGCCGTTCAGCAGCTGTTGCTTGGCCATGATCAGAGGAACTTCATCTTTAACCTTCTTCTCTGCATCTTCCTCTTCTGTCGTTCCTTCAGTTACTTGTCCAACACCCCAACCTGCTGGTATTGGGATTCCTCGGCTAACCAAATAATCAGCGTAGTTGCACTCCTGCACATCAGCAACTTCCCAGAAATAAAAATCACACAAATCTTCCCTTTTCTGCACGAATCAAATTGGAAGATCATCAACCAAACTATTAAAAAAATCAGCAACTGAAAGCAGCAGAACAACACTTAAACATATTATTACCCCGTGATTCGGGCATTTGTAGAAGACTCGGCCAGGGTTGAGGATTGTGATTGAGACACGACAGATGACTCTGCGTGATTTGCAGCAGTGGCACCACACTGTAACGCCCTCGATGCGGCTATATCTCCCACGTGTCGAAGCACGACTTAGAGGCATAACCGCATTGAAAGCAATGTTGCAAGTGAGGTAATCTTCACACAACCCATGTAATACATAAGGGAAAGAGATACATAGTTGGCTTACAATCGCCACATCTCGCAATACAGGAGTAAAGCATTACATCATACAGATACAATCAAGGTCCGACTACGGAACCAAAATAAAAGAAGACTACCCCAAATGCTACACAGATCCCCGATCGTCCCAACTGGGCTCCACTACTGATCAACTGAAACGAAACAACCCAATGAATAAGATCCTCATCGAGCTCCTCCTTGAGCTCGGGTGCGCCACCTGCACGGTTTCAGGAGGCACCTGCAAACAGGTTTTGGAAGTATCTGTGAGTCACGGGGACTCAGCAATCTCACACCCGCGAGATCAAGACTATTTAAGATTAAAGGTAGGACAGGGTAGTGAGGTGGAGCTGCAGCAAGCGGCTAGCATATATGGTGGCTAACATACGCAAAAGAGAGCCAGAAGAGAAGCAAAGCACGGTCGAACAACTATGATCAAGAAGTGATCCTGAACTACTTACGTCAAACATAACTCCAACACCGTGTTCACTTCCCGGACTCCGCCGAGAAGAGACCATCACGGTTACACACGCGGTTGATGTATTTTAAATTAAGATCAACTTCGGGTTTTCTACAACCGGACATTAACAAATTCCCATCTGCCACATAACCACGGGCACGGCTTTCGAAAGTTTATACCCTGCAGGGGTGTCCCAACTTAGCCCATGATAAGCTCTCGCGATCAACGAAGGATATTCCTTCTCCCCGGGAAGACCCGATCAGTCTCGGAATCCCGGCTACAAGAGATTTCGACAATGGTAAAACAAGTCCAGCAAGACCTCCCAGCGTGACGACACCCTGATAGTAGCCGCGCGTATCTCGTCTCAGGCCACGACCGGATAAGCGAAGCGTACAGGTACCAACATAACCCAAGTTGCCAAGGGACGGTCCCGCACGGTGCTCTAGTTTGGACCAACACTTAGACAAGCATTGGGCCGGGGGGGCTAAATAAAGATGACCCTCGGGATGCGCGACTCCCAAGGGAAAAAGGTAATGGGCTGAGTCAAATGTAAAACCAATGTTGGGCCTTGCTGGAAGAGCTTTATTCAAAGCGAACTGTCAAGGGGGTCCCATAAATCACCCAACCGCGTTAGGGACGCAAAATCCGGGAACATAACACCGATATGACGGAAACTAGGGCGGCAAGAGTGGAACAAAACACCAGGCATAAGGCCGAGCCTTCCACCCTTTACCAAGTATATAGATGCATTAATAATATAAGAGATATTGTGATATCCCAACATAAACATAATCCAGCATGGAGCAATCTTCATCTTCACCTGCAACTAGCAACGCTATAAGAGAGGCGGAGCAGAAGCGGTAACTTAGCCAAACAACGGTTTGCTAGGACATGGTGGGTTAGAGGTTTGACATGGCAATATGGGAGGCATGATAAGCAAGTGGCAGGTATCGCAGCATAGGCATAGCAAAAGAGTGAGCAACTAGAAAGCAAAGATAGAAGTGATTTCGAGGGTATGGTCATCTTGCCTGAAATCCCGCAAGGAAGAAGAACGAGTCCATGAAGAAGACAAACGGACGTAGTCGAATGAATCCTCACAACTCCGGAACGAAACCGAAGCTAACGAGAGAAGCAACCCGGAAAGAAGCAAGCAACATAGTAAACAATCATCACATAACATGGCATGATGCATAACCAAATATGATGCATGTCCGGTTTTAAATAGCATGGCATGACAAAGCGCAACAAACAATTCTACAACTTAAGTGGAGCTCAATATGCAACGAGTTGCATATTGACGAAACACCACATGACTCATTTAATTCTCTCTTGGTTATGTACCCAACAATATTAAATGTTGTTAAACATGGCAAGAGGTGAAGCATATGCAAACTACCTATCTAGGCAAGTTTAAATGAGGCTGGAACAACAAAACAACAAGTCCGGAAACTCCTCATATGCATATATTAGGTTTGGTACTGTTCTGTCCTAAAGCATATTTTATTGCTGTTAAGCAGTAAAACAAAGTGTACCAAGTTAATCTATGCATTTTTCCACCCCATTTACATCTAAAGTTTATTAAATTCCGAGTTACGGTTTAATAGTTAAGAATTAAATCATTTTAACATGGCATAGGAGCAAATTAAAGCAAACAGCAGTTTAAACATTTTAAACATAGATGAAAGTGGCATATTATGAAACTAGGCGAAAAACTAAGCATTTTACATGTTAAAATCATTTTAATCCGATGCACCATTTGAGAGTTATTAAATGCATGAAGTTTAGGGTCAAATCTGTAAACATGCAGTTTTCTGAACAATTAGGAAAATCGCAGCGCACAGAAAAAAAACATATGCGGGCTGGATCTGCTGGGCGTGGCTGGACTGCTCACCATGGGCCGAGCCCGTTGGTGCGGGGAGGAGGCAGGCGATGTGCTCGGTCAACGCGGGCGCCGGAGGCGTCGGCCCCCTGGTTTGAAGCAGAGGCGGTGCGCTCGTGTTCTGACGAAGCAGAGGGACGCAGCGGCTCGATGCAGAGGCTCGGCGCAGCGGGACTTGCGCGATCCAGGCGGAGGCGGCACTCGACGGCAAAGGCTGGAGGCCGAAGCAGGGGAGGCCGCAATGCAGAGGACGTCCAGGGCGCAGGGATCCAGCGCGGTGGCTCGTCTGGTCTCGATCCGGGCGGTGGGAAGCAGAGGCGTCCCGATGAACTTGGCGGCGGCCTTGGCGTGGGTCCGGCGACGAGGTAGGCGGGAACAGGTCGATGGGCTCGAGGTACACCGGATCTGGGCCGAGAAGGGGCACACCAGCGCTGAGGAACTGGCGGCGTGAGGTTGCGGGGCTCCGGCTGGGTGCTCCTGCGAGAGACAGAGAGGGGAAGTGAGGAGCAGAGGAGAAGGGAGAAGCAGGCAGGCGAAGGAAGGAGAGATGGATCGATGGCGAGGTCGGGTGATGGTCGGGTGGATCGAGAAGGAGGAGGCTTTGGCTTTGTAGTGGTTGGGCGGCGACGCAAATCGAGGAAGATGGTCGGAGCGAGGTGATTGGCCTGGTGGGGAAAAACGAGGAGGGTGGAGACGGCGCTGGTTGGGCAGGTGGATTGGGAGGAGATCTCGAGGAAGAGAGGTCAGTGGGTGGCTGCGGCGGCGGGCGACGGGACACATCTCCTAGATTTTAGGGTTTGTGCAAAATAGGCTAGTGGTTGATCTATATATAGCAAATGGATTTTAGGTAGAGGTCTAATTGGACCCTCCAATTTAGATCGGGCGGTCGAGAAAAATAGGCCAGGGAAGCCTAAATAAGAAGTCGAAGACATTTTGTAGATGTTAGGGGATGATCCGGACACAACGGTAGCGACAGAGCGGGTCGGGTTCGGGACAGTTTCGGACGAGCAAGCGAGGGGTTCGAGCATTGAACAAAGAGATTAAGCGGCCAGGCAAGAGAGACTCGAAAAACCCGGTTGGTCTCGAAACGGTCAACGAAAGCAAGGGGAACGCGGCAACTACGAACGGATGCAAGTTTTATGAAAACATGCAAATGCAAATGATGCGATGATGAATGCAACCACCAAATAAATAACACAACGAAACTCGGAAAACATGGAAGGCGTCTGGAGCGTCAGTCTCGGGGCGTTACACACACCAACGGCAGCGGGTTGCGATGAGCAACCGGCTGCGGTGCGCGTGCCGGTGGGGGTGTGATGAGACCCACAAGCGATGGTACGGGTGGCGACTTGGCACATATTTGGTTGTTGCCTGCTGAAGAGCAGGTGGACGAGCAGCCAGCGGACATGGTTGCTGCGGCCAGAGCTTTTGATGCTAGGCAGAGTAAGTAGAGAAGAGGAGAAGCGAATGTTGGATATGTCAGTTTCATTACTTGCAGAGTAGCATAGCACCATGTATAGTCATAGTCTAGGTTTGGATTCGAACCAGCTACAGGAGCACGTCTCTCTTTTTTCTAAAACTCAGCAACGTCTCTTTCCTGGTACGCTAGCTTATTCTGTACGCCTTCTCAAGTCTTTGATTCCTCCACCTAACATCTAGGACCCACCGGAAGGGTCTCTATATTTCGCAAAAAAAGCGTGCCCCCCGCTGACAGGTCGGACCCACCAGCTATCTTCGCACGCAAGGAAGTGCCTCCTTATTATGCACAAAAAAATGAATACTCCCCCTGCCAGCTAGAATCCAGCATCGTGGGAGGCTGACTTGTGGGCCTACCAAGTTGACGGGGACGGAGGGATTTGTCAACTTAGTCAATATGAACGATTCTAGCTCCAGTTACCGTACGATGTTCATCCAACTGCAGTAGTGCTTCTTCAACCTCTGGTCTTCTTGCTCTAGCCGCCCAAACCAGCGCCGGTTGTGCCGCGTGCTCCTGCCTCCCGTGGCCGGCTATGATGTCGCGGAGGCCTCACCACTGTTGGGGAACGTAGTAATTTCAAAAAAATTCCTACGCACACGCAAGATCATGGTGATGCATAGCAACGAGAGGGGAGAGTGTTGTCTACGTACCCTCGTAGACCGAAGCGGAAGCGTTGACGCAACGTAGAGTAAGTAGTCGTACGTCTTCCTGATCCGACCTCTCCAAGTGCCGTTACTCCGGCACCTCCGAGTTCTTAGCACACGTACAGCTCGATGACGTTCCCCGGGCTCCGATCCAGCAAAGCTTCGGGGATGAGTTTCGTTAGCACGACGGCGTGATGACGATGATGATGTTCTACCGACGCAGGGCTTCGCCTAAACTCTGCAACGATATGACCGAGGTGGAATATGGTGGAGGGGCACCGCACACGGCTAAGGAACGATCGCATTGATCAACTTGTGTGTCCTAGGGTGCCCCCTGCCCCCGTATATAAAGGAGGGGAGGGGAAGGCGCGGCCGGCCCCCAAGGGGTGCGCCAGGAGGAGTCCTACTCCCATCGGGAGTAGGACTCCCCTCCCTTGCCTTGTAGGAGAAGGAAGGAGGAAGGGGAAAAGGAAAAAGGGGGGCGCCGCCCCCCTTCCTTTTCCTATTCAGACTAGGGGGAGGGGGCGCGCGGCCTGCCCTGACCGCCCTTCCTCTTTTCCCTTAAGGCCCATATGGGCCCATTAACCCCCGGGGGGGTTCCTGTAACCCCCCGGTACTCCGGTAAAATGCCGATTTCACCCGGAACAATTCCGATGTCCAAATATAGGCTTCCAATATATTGATCTTTATGTCTCGACCATTTCGAGACTCCTCGTCATGTCTGTGATCACATCCGGGACTCCGAACTAACTTCGGTACATCAAAATGCATAAACTCATAATAACTGTCATCGTAACGTTAAGCGTGCGGACCCTACGGTTCGAGAACAATGTAGACATGATTGAGACAAATCCCTGGTCAATAACCAACAGCGGGACCTAGATGCCCATATTGGCTCCTACATATTCTACGAAGATCTTTATCGGTCAGACCGCATAACAACATACGTTGTTCCCTTTGTCATCGGTATGTTACTTGCCCGAGATTCGATCGTCGGTATCCAATACCTAGTTCAATCTCGTTACCGGCAAGTCTCTTTACTCGTTCCGTAATACATCATCTTGCAACTAACTTATTGGTTGAAATGCTTGCAAGGCTTATGTGATGTGCATTACCGAGAGGGCCCAGAGATACCTCTCCGACATTCGGAGTGACAAATCCTAATCTCGAAATACGCCAACCCAACAAGTACTTTCGGAGACACCTGTAGAGCACCTTTATAATCACCCAATTACGTTGTGACGTTTGGTGGCACACAAAGTGTTCCTACGGTAAACGGGAGTTGCATAATCTCATAGTCATAGGAACATGTATAAGTCATGAAGAAAGCAATAGCAACATACTAAACGATCGGGTGCTAAGCTAATGGAATGGGTCATGTCAATCAGATCATTCAACTAATGATGTGACCTCGTTAATCAAATAGCAACTCCTTGTCTATGGTTAGGAAACTTAACCATCTTTGATTAACGAGCTAGTCAAGTAGAGGCATACTAGTGACACTCTGTTTGTTTATATATCCACACATGTATTATGTTTCCGGTTAATACAATTCTAGCATGAATAATATTTATCATGATATGTAAGGAAATAAATAATAACTTTATTATTGCCTCTAGGGCATATTTCCTTCAGTCTCACACTTGCACTAGAGTCAATAATCTAGATTACACAGTAATGATTCTAACACCCATGGAGTCTTGGTGCTGATCATGTTTTGCTCGTGGAAGAGGCTTAGTCAACGGGTCTGCTACATTCAGATCCGTATGTATCTTGCAAATCTCTATGTCTCCCACCTGGACTAGATCCCGGATGGAATTGAAGCGTCTCTTGATGTGCTTGGTTCTCTTGTGAAATCTAGATTCCTTTGCCAAGGCAATTGCACCAGTATTGTCACAAAAGATTTTCATTGGACCCGATGCACTAGGTATGACACCTAGATCAGATATGAATTCCTTCATCCAGACTCCTTCATTTGCTGCTTCCGAAGCAGCTATGTACTCCGCTTCACATGTAGATCCCGCCACGACGCTTTGTTTAGAACTGCACCAACTGACAGCTCCACCGTTTAATGTAAATACGTATCCGGTTTGCGATTTAGAATCGTCCGGATCAGTGTCAAAGCTTGCATCAACGTAACCGTTTACGATGAGCTCTTTGTCACCTCCATATACGAGAAACATTTCCTTAGTCCTTTTCAGGTACTTCAGGATGTTCTTGACCGCTGTCCAGTGATCCACTCCTGGATTACTTTGGTACCTCCCTGCCAAACTTATAGCAAGGCACACATCAGGTCTGGTACACAGCATTGCATACATGATAGAGCTTATTGCTAAAGCATAGGGAACATCTTTCATCTTTTCTCTATCTTCTGCAGTGGTCGGGCATTGAGTCTTACTCAACTTCACACCTTGTAACACAGGCAAGAACCCTTTCTTTGCTTGATCCATTTTGAACTTTTTCAAAACTTTGTCAAGGTATGTGCTTTGTGAAAGTCCAATTAAGCGTCTTGATCTATCTCTATAGATCTTAATGCCCAATATGTAAGCAGCTTCACCGAGGTCTTTCATTGAAAAACTTTTATTCAAGTATCCCTTTATGCTATCCAGAAATTCTATATCATTTCCAATTAGTAATGTGTCATCTACATATAATATCAGAAATGCTACAGAGCTCCCACTCACTTTCTTGTAAATACAGGCTTCTCCAAAAGTCTGTACAAACCCAAATGCTTTGATCACACTATCAAAGCGTTTATTCCAACTCCGAGAGGCTTGCACCAGTCCATAAATGGATCGCTGGAGCTTGCACACTTTGTCAGCTTCCTTTGGATCGATAAAACCTTCTGGTTGCATCATATACAACTCTTCTTCCAGAAATCCATTCAGGAATGCAGTCTTTACATCCATTTGCCAAATTTCATAATCATAAAATGCGGCAATTGCTAACACGATTCGGACAGACTTAAGCATCGCTATGGGTGAGAAGGTCTCATCATAGTCAATCCCTTGAACTTGTCGAAAACCTTTTGCGACAAGTCGAGCTTTGTATACAGTAACATTACCGTCAGCGTCAGTCTTCTTCTTGAAGATCCATTTATTCTCTATTGCTTGCCGACCTTCGGGCAAGTCAACCAAAGTCCATACTTTATTATCATACATGGATCCCATCTCAAATTTTATGGCTTCCAGCCATTTTGCGGAATCTGGGCTCACCATCGCTTCTTCATAGTTCGTAGGTTCATCATGATCTAGTAGCATGACTTCCAGAACGGGATTGTCGTACCACTCTGGTGTGTATCTTACTCTGGTTGATCTACGAGGTTCTGTAGTAACTTGATCTGAAGTTTCATCATCAATATCATTAGCTTCCTCACTAATTGGTGTAGGTGTTACAGAAACAGATTTCTGTGATGCACTACTTTCCAATAAGGGAGCAGGTACAGTTACCTCATCAAGTTCTACTTTCCTCCCACTCACTTCTTTCGAGAGAAACTCCTTCTCTAGAAAGGATCCATTCTTAGCAACGAATGTCTTGCCTTCGGATCTGTGATAGAAGGTATACCCAATAGTTTCCTTTGGGTATCCTATGAAGACACATTTCTCCGATTTGGGTTCTAGCTTATCAGGTTGAATCTTTTTCACATAAGCATCGCAGCCCCAAACTTTAAGAAACGACAACTTTGGTTTCTTGCCAAACCATAGTTCATAAGGCGTCGTCTCAATGGATTTTGATGGTGTCCTATTTAACGTGAATGCGGCCGTCTCTAAAGCATAACCCCAAAACGATAGCGGTAAGTCTATAAGAGACATCATAGATCGCACCATATCAAGTAAAGTACGATTACGACGTTCGGACACACCATTGCGTTGTGGTGTTCCGGGTGGCGTGAATTGCGAAACTATTCCGCATTGTTTCAAATGTAGACCAAACTCGTAACTCAAATATTCTTCTCCACGATCAGATCGTAGAAACTTTATTTTCTTGTTACGATGATTTTCAACTTCACTCTGAAATTCTTTGAACTTTTCAAATGTTTCAGACTTATGTTTCATTAAGTAGATATACCCATATCTGCTTAAATCATCTGTGAAGGTGAGAAAATAACGATATCCTCCACGAGCCTCAACATTCATCGGACCACATAAATCTGTATGTATGATTTCCAACAAATCTGTTGCTCTCTCCATAGTACCGGAGAACAGTGTCTTAGTCATCTTGCCCATGAGGCACGGTTCGCAAGTACCAAGTGATTCATAATCAAGTGGTTCCAAAAGTCCATCAGTATGGAGTTTCTTCATGCGCTTTACACCGATATGACCTAAACGGCAGTGCCACAAATAAGTTGCACTATCATTATCAACTCTGCATCTTTTGGCTTCAACATTATGAATATGTGTATCACTACTATCGAGATTCATCAAAAATAGACCACTCTTCAAGGGTGCATGACCATAAAAGATATTACTCATATAAATAGAACAACCATTATTCTCTGATTTAAATGAATAACCGTCTCGCATCAAACAAGATCCAGATATAATTTTCATGCTTAATGCTGGCACCAAATAACAATTATTCAGGTCTAATACTAATCCCGAAGGTTGATGTAGAGGTAGTGTGCCGACTGCGATCACATCGACTTTGGAACCATTTCCCACGCGCATCGTCACCTTGTCCTTTGCCAGTGTTCGCTTAATCCGTAGTCCCTGTTTTGAGTTGCAAATATTAGCAACAGAACCAGTATCAAATACCCAGGTGCTACTGCGAGCTCTAGTAAGGTACACATCAATAACATGTATATCACATATACCTTTGTTCACCTTGCCATCCTTCTTATCCGCCAAATACTTGGGGCAGTTCCGCTTCTAGTGACCAGTCTGCTTGCAGTAGAAGCACTCAGTTTTAGGCTTAGGTCCAGACTTGGGTTTCTTCTCTTGAGCAGAAACTGGTTTGCTGTTCTTCTTGAAGTTCCCCTTCTTCTTCCCTTTACCCTTTTTCTTGAAACTAGTGGTCTTGTTGACCATCAACACTTGATGCTCCTTCTTGATTTCTACATCTGCAGCCTTTAGCATTGCGAAGAGCTCGGGGATTGTCTTATCCATCCCTTGCATACTATAGTTCATCACGAAGCCTTTGTAGCTTGGTGGAAGTGATTGGAGAATTCTGTCAATGACACAATCATCCGGAAGATTAACTCCCAGTTGAATCAAGTGATTATAATACCCAGACATTTTGAGTATATGCTCACTGACAGAACCATTCTCCTCCATCTTGCAGCTATAGAACTTATTGGAGACTTCATATCTCTCAATCCGGGCATTCTGTTGGAATATTAACTTCAACTCCTGGAACATCTCATATGCTCCATGGTGTTCAAAACGCCGTTGAAGTCCCGGTTCTAAGCCGTAAAGCATGGCACACTGAACTATCGAGTAGTCATCAGTTTTGCTCTGCCAGACGTTCATAACATCTGGTGTTGCTCCTGCAGCAGGCCTGGCACCAGCGGTGCTTCCAGGACGTAATTCTTCTGTGCAGCAATGAGGATAATCCTCAAGTTATGGACCCAGTCCGTGTAATTGCTACCATCATCTTTCAACTTTGCTTTCTCAAGGAACGCATTAAAATTCAACGGAACAACAACACGGGCCATCTATCTACAATCAACATAAACAAGCAAGATACTATCATGGACTAAGTTCATGATAAATTTAAGTTCAATTAATCATATTACTTAAGAACTCCCACTTAGATAGACATCCCTCTAATCTTCTAAGTGATCACGTGATCCAAATCAAACTAAACCATAACCGATCATCACGTGAAATGGATTAGTCCTCAATGGTGAACATCATTATGTTGATCATATCTACTATATGATTCATGCTCGACCTTTCGGTCTCCGTGTTCCGAGGCCATATCTGCATATGCTAGGCTCGTCAAGTATAACCCGAGTATTCTGCGTGTGCAAAACTGGCTTGCACCCGTTGTAGATGGAAGTAGAGCTTATCACACCCGATCATCACGTGGTGTCTGGGCACGACGAACTTTGGCAATGGTGCATACTCAGGGAGAACACTTCTTGATAATTTAGTGAGAGATCATCTTATAATGCTACCGTCAATCAAAGCAAGATATGATGCATAAAAAGATAAACATCACATGCAATCAATATAAGTGATATGATATGGCCATCATCATCTTGTGCTTGTGATCTCCATCTCCGCAGCACCGTCATGATCACCATCGTCACCGGTGCGACACCTTGATCTCCATCGTAGCATCGTTGTCGTCTCGCCAATCTTATGCTTCTACGACTATCGCTACCGCTTAGTGATAAAGTAAAACATTACAGGGCGATTGCATTGCATACAATAAAGCGACAACCATAAGGCTCCTGCCAGTTGCCGATAACTCGGTTACAAAACATGATCATCTCATACAATAAAATTTAGCATCACGTCTTGACCATATCACATCACAACATGCCCTGCAAAAACAAGTTAGACGTCCTCTACTTTGTTTGTTGCAAGTTTTACGTGGCTGCTACGGGCTTAAGCAAGAACCAATCTCACCTACGCATCAAAACCACAACGATAGTTTGTCAAGTTGATGCCGTTTTTACCTTCGCAAGGACTGAGCGTAGCCACACTCGGTTCAACTAAAGTTGGAGAAACTGACACCCGCCAGCCACCTGTGTGCAAAGCACGGCGGTAGAACCAGTCTCGCGTAAGCGTACGCGTAATGTCGGTCCGGGCCGCTTCATCCAACAATACCGCCGAACCAAAGTATGACATGCTGGTAGGCAGTATGACTTATATCGCCCACAACTCACTTGTGTTCTACTCGTGCAAAACATCAAACCATAAAAACCTAGGCTCGGATGCCAATGTTGGGGAACGTAGTAATTTCACAAAAATTCCTACGCACACGCAAGATCATGGTGATGCATAGAAATGAGAGGGGAGAGTGTTGTCTACGTACCCTCGTAGACTGAAGCGGAAGCGTTGACGCAACGTAGAGGAAGTAGTCGTACGTCTTCCCGATCCGACCGATCCAAGTGCCGTTACTCCGGCACCTCCGAGTTCTTAGCACACGTATAGCTCGATGACATTCCCCGGGCTCCGATCCAGCAAAGCTTCGGGGATGAGTTTCGTTAGCACGACGGCGTGATGACGATGATGATGTTCTACCGACGGAGGGCTTTGCCTAAACTCTGCAACGATATGACCGAGGTGGAATATGGTGGAGGGGGGCACCGCACACGGCTAAGGAACGATCGCAATGATCAACTTGTGTGTCCTAGGGTGCCCCCCTGCCCCCGTATATAAAGGAGGGGAGGGGGAGGCGCGGCCGGCCCCCAAGGGGTGCGCCAGGAGGAGTCCTACTCCCACCGGGAGTAGGACTCCCCTCCCTTGCCTTGTAGGAGAAGGAAGGAGGAAGGGGAAAAGGAAAAAGGGGGGCGCCGCCCCCCTTCCTTGTCCTATTCGGACTAGGGGGGAGGGGGCGCGCGGCCTGCCCTGGCCGCCCCTCCTCTTTTCCCTTAATGCCCATATGGGCCCATTAACCCCCGGGTGGGTTCCGGTAACCCCCCGGTACTCCGGTAAAATGACGATTTTACCCGGAACAATTCCGGTGTCCAAATATAGGCTTCCAATATATCGATCTTTATGTCTCGACCATTTCGAGACTCCTCGTCATGTCCGTGATCACATCCGGGACTCCGAACTAACTTTGGTACATCAAAATGCATAAACTCATAATAACTGTCATTGTAACGTTAAGCGTGCGGACCCTACGGTTCGAGAACAATGTAGACATGACTGAGACAAATCCCTGGTCAACAACCAACAGCGCGACCTGGATGCCCATATTGGCTCCTACATATTCTATGAAGATCTTTATCGGTCAGACCGCATAACAACATACGTTGTTCCCTTTGTCATCGGTATGTTACTTGCCCGAGATTCGATCGTCGGTATCCAATACCTAGTTCAATCTCGTTACCGGCAAGTCTCTTTACTCATTCCGTAATACATCATCTTGCAACTAACTTATTGGTTGCAATGCTTGCAAGGCTTATGTGATGTGCATTACCGAGAGGGCCCAGAGATACCTCTCCGACATTCGGAGTGACAAATCCTAATCTCGAAATACGCCAACCCAACAAGTACTTTCGGAGACACCTGTAGAGCACCTTTATAATCACCCAATTACGTTGTGACGTTTGGTGGCACACAAAGTGTTCCTACGGTAAACGGGAGTTGCATAATCTCATAGTCATAGGAACATGTATAAGTCATGAAGAAAGCAATAGCAACATACTAAACGATCGGGTGCTAAGCTAATGGAATGGTTCATGTCAATCAGATCATTCAACTAATGATGTGACCTCGTTAATCAAATAACAACTCCTTGTCTATGGTTAGGAAACTTAACCATCTTTGATTAACGAGCTAGTCAAGTAGAGGCATACTAGTGACACTCTGTTTGTTTATATATCCACACATGTATTATGTTTCCGGTTAATACAATTCTAGCATGAATAATATTTATCATGATATGTAAGGAAATAAATAATAACTTTATTATTGCCTCTAGGGCATATTTCCTTCAACCGCCCCCTACTACTCCCACCACTCGCCAGGCCATCCCTCTACTCACCCACACCCCCTGTTATTCTGTGGCGACGGCAGCCTCGCACCGCAGCCGAACCAGTGAACCCTCGTACTCCTCTCCGCCTGGGCATCCACTGTCGCGTCTTTCCCGGCTCCGCATCGTCCCCTTCCTATGCCTCACCGTCATCCACCGCCTTGGTGCTCTCGGCGTGCTGAGGTCAACGACCGACTTCTATCGGAAGAGTACTGTACGTGGAGAGGCTGACAGCTGGGTCCACGGCCACAGCCCAGACTTTTTGTGATTTGCCAAGTAAGTCACTTTTTCAGGCCTGTTGGGCTACAAATCTTTCAAGACGAGGAGAGCTTCATTCGGCTGGCCGAGAAAATGGCCTATCAGTAATGAGAAATGGGTTGTACATTTTTAAAACACATCAAACAGGCAATTAGTTTCAAATTTCTTTTTTTCATTTTGAGATTTTAAATTGCATTAATTTTTATGCGCGGACAATTTGTTGGATTTTATATTGACATACATTTATTTCAAAAATCCGTTTGAACGTGACTCGAAATTTCGGGACTAAAAACAGTTCGGACCGCACCGAAATATGCAAAATTTTGTATAATTTTTTAACCGTGGCCACAATATGGGCTGTAATGCTAACAAAAAGAATATGGGCTCCTAAAAAACCCTAAGAATTAGCAAATGGGCTGTAAATTATTAGAAATAATGTCAGATGGGTTGTATGCTGTTTTCCACAGATTTGAGGCTTTCCTAAAAAAAAGGTTGACGCACAAGCAGTGACTGTTGGATGTCCATCCAACGGCCGTCGTGCTTCTTCAATCTCTGCTCTTCCTGCTCCAGCCGCTCAAACAAGCGCCGGCGGGACTGCCTGCTCCCCCTCCCCGCGGCCGGCTGTGCTGTCGCGCAGGCCTCACCGCCCCATCGTACTCCCATCGCTGGACTAGCCATCCCTCTACTCACCCACACCTGCTGTTATTCTCCGGTGACGGCAAACGAACCAGTAAACCCTCATACAGTCGTACTCCCCTCCGTGTGGGAAACAACTGCCGAGTCTTCCCTGTCTCCGTGTCGTTCCCTTCCAAGGCCTCGTCGTCGTCCACCGCCATGGTGCTCTCGGCGCGGCGTGGTCAACGTGGTCAAGGAACGACTTCCATCGGAAGAGTACTGTATGTGGAGAGGCTGACAGCTGGGTCCACGGCAGCCGCAAGGAAGTGCCTCCTTATTACGCGAAAAATAATTATTCCTCCACCTCACAGTAGGGACCCACCGGACGGGCCACCGTATTTGGCAAAAAAAATGTTCCCCCCTGACTGCTGGGACCCACAGGACGGGCCAACGTATTTCGCGAAAAAAACGTTCCCCCCGCTGTCAGCTCGGACCCACCGGAGGTGCCTCCTTATTACGCACAAAAAATGAATACTCCCCTGCTAGTTGGGTCCCACCTTAGTGGGAGGCTGACTTGTGGGCCTAATAAGTTGACGGGGACGGAGTGCTTTCTCAACTTAGTCAATATGAACGATTCTAGCTCCAGTGACCGTACGATGTCCATCCAACGGCCGTAGTGCTTCTTTAACCTCTGGTCTTGTTGCTCCAGCCGCCCAGAGCAGCACCGGTCGTGCCGCATGCTCCTACCTTCCGTGGCCGGCTGTGCTGCCGCGGAGGCCTCACCGCCCCCTACTATTCCCACCGCTGGCCAGGCCATCCCTCTACTCACCCACACCCCCTGTTATTCTGCGGCGACGGCAGCCTCACACCGCAGCGAACCAATCAACCTCGTACTCACTACACGTGGGCATCCACTGCCACGTCTTCCCCGGCTCCGTGTCGTCCCCTTCCTAGGCCTCGCTGTCGTCCACCGCCCTGGTGCTATCGGCGCGGCATGGTAAACGTGATCAAGGAACGGCTTCCATCGGACGTGGACTGTGCGTGGAGAGGCTGAGAGCTGGGTCCATGGCCGCAGTAAGGAAGTGCCTCCTTATTACGTGCAAAATAATTATTCCTCCATGAAAGTGCAACTATCCCTAGGTGGTTTTAGTAATTCATAACAACATATAGCTCATTGAGCTAATGCTATTCCAAGATGAATATTTCAGGAAAGCTCAATGATTGGCATGGCATGGATGATGAAAGTGGATCCCTCAAAATACTAAGGACAAAGGATTGGCTCAAGCTCAAAAGCTCAAGACTCTTCATTTTATATTTTAGTGATCCAAGGTCACATTGAGTCTATAGGAAAAGCCAATACTATCAAGGAGGGATGAGGTGTTGCTTAATGAACCTCTTGCTTCATGTGCTTAGTGATATGCTCCAAAACCCTCAACTACTTTCTAACATCCACATATGACCTAAACCCAAAGCCAAACTCGGTCCTACCGATTCTTTCAACCCGGCACCACCGAATTTCACTTGTCATAGCCACTGCCAAACCCTAAGCAAATCGGTTCTACCGATAGGGATCTCGGTCTCACCGAGATGGGATTGAAATTTCTCTGTTTCCTTTTCGTAACTTTTCGGTCTCACCGAAAGAGCGGATCGGTCCCACCGAGATTGCAATGTAAACTCTCTGTTTCCTTTTTGTAACATTTCGGTCTCACCGAAAGAGCAAATCGGTCCCATCGAGTTTATCTGACCAACTCTCTGGTTAGCTTATTACCAAATCGGTCTCACCGAGTTTGTGTAATCGGTCAAACCGAGATTACGTTATGCCCTAACCCTAACCATATCGGTCCTACCGAGTTGCATGTCAGTCCCACCGAAAATCACTAACGGTCACTAGGTTTACTAAATCGGTAGGACCGAGTTTAACTATTCAGTCCCACCGAGATTGGTAAATTGTGTGTAACGGTTGGATTTTGTGTGCAGGCTATATATACCCCTCCACCTCCTCTTCATTCGTGGAGAGAGCCATCGTAACACATCTACACTTCCAACTCGCATGTTCTGAGAGAGAACCACCTACCCTTGTGTTGAACTCAAGATATTCCTTTCCTACCATATGAATCTTGATCTCTAGCCTTCTCAAGTTGCTTTCCACTCAAATCTTCTTTCCACCAGATCCAAATCCTATGAGAGAGAGTTGAGTGTTGGGGAGACTATCATTTGAAGCACAAGAGCAAGGAATTCATCATCAACACACCATTTGTTACATCTTGGAGAGTGGTGTCTCCTAGATTGGCTAGTTGTCACTTGGGAGCCTCCGACAAGATTGTGGAGTTGAACCAAGGAGTTTGTAAGGGCAAGGAGATCGCCTACTTCGTGAAGATCTACCGCTAGTGAGGCAAGTCCTTCGTGGGCGACGGCCATGGTGGGATAGACAAGGTTGCTTCTTCATGGACCCTTCGTGGGTGGAGCCCTCTGTGGACTCGCGCAACCGTTACCCTTCGTGGGTTGAAGTCTCCATCAACGTGGATGTAGGATTGCACCACCTATCCGAACCACGCGAAAAACATCCGTGTCTCCAATTGCGTTTGAATCCTCCAAACCCTTCCCTTTACATTCTTGCAAGTTGCATGCTTTACTTTCCGCTGCTCATATACTCTTTGCATGCTTGCTTAAATTGTGTGATGATTGCTTGACTTGTTCTAAAGTAGCTAAAATCTGCCAAACTACAAAATTGGGAAAAGGTTAAGTTTTTATTGGTCAAGTAGTCTAATCACCCCCCTATAGACATACTTCAAGGTCCTACAAGTGGTATCAGAGCTTTGGTCTCCATTTGCTTTGATTTCCATAGCTTTTGGTGGTCATAGCCTTGGTTTCACAACCTAGGAGAGTATGGCGTCTAGCGAGGGAAATTATCACCGTAGAGGTCCTTATTTTGATGGTACTAATTTTGCTAGTTGGAAGCATAAGATGAAAATGCATACTCTTGGACATAACCCCGCCGTTTGGGCTATTGTGTGTGTTGGTTTGGAAGGTGACTTCTTTGATGGGAAAGAGCCAAACTGTGAAGCTACCGCGGAAGAGTTGAAGATGCTGCAATACAACGCTCAAGCTTGTGATATTCTCTTCAACGGATTGTGCCCCGAAGAATTCAACAAAATCAGCCGTCTTGAGAATGCAAAGGAAATTTGGGATACGTTGATTGATATGCACGAAGGTACCGACTCCGTCAAGGAATCCAAATTGGATGTGCTTCAAAGTCAACTTGACAAGTTCAAAATGAAGGATGGTGAAGGTGTCGCTGAAATGTACTCTAGGCTTGCTCTTATCACAAATGAGATTGCCGGCTTAGGAAGTGAAGAGATGACCGACAGATTCATCATCAAGAAGATCCTAAGAGCCTTGGATGGAAAATATGATACCGTGTGCACATTGATCCAAATGATGCCCAATTACAAAGATCTCAAGCCAACGGAGGTCATTGGAAGAATTGTTGCTCATGAGATGTCACTCAAGGATAAAGAGGAACTTCACAACAAATCAAGTGGTGCTTACAAAGCCTCAAGTGAAGCCCCCACATCATCAAGTGATAAACAAACCTTCAATGAAGAATTGAGCTTAATGGTGAAGAACTTCAACAAGTTCTACAAGAGTAGAAGCAAAGATAGAAGCTCCAAGTCAAGGTCCTACAATGACAAAAGATCTTCTAGTCGAGAGTGAAACTGCTACAATTGTGGAAGACCCGGACACTATTCCAATGAGGGTACGGCTCCCTACAAGAGAAGAGAAGACTCTCCCAAAAGAAGAAGTAAAAGAGAAGAATCACCATCAAGAGAGAGAAGGAGTAGAGATGATCGTTATGAATGAAGATACTCACGGAGGAGCAAGGATTCGGAAAGAAACGAAAAGTCATCAAGGAGCTACACAAAACGAAGACATCAAGCTCATGTTGGTGAATGGGTATCCAGCTCCGACTCCGACAACCACTCCGAGAGAAGTTATCACTCCGATTCCGAATATACTCAAGATGAAGGTGTTGCCGGTCTAGAACTTGTGTCAACCAACTCCTATGACATATTTGAATCACCAAATGAAGGAATTGGGAGATGCTTCATGGCCAAAGGTCCTAAGGTAACACACCCCGAGTATGTTGATTTCAATAGTGATGAAGATGACCTGTTAGGCGATGATGATTTACTTGTTGACAACTCTAGTGATGAATACTATGATGAAACGTCAATTAATCATGCTAATCAAGATAAAACGGACAATGATAAGGAGAAGATTGAGGATCTAACTAAAGAACTAAACACTCTTAAGTTATCTCATGAAACTATCTTCGAAGATCATCGAGAACTTTTAAGAGCTCATGAGAAGTTACGCTTTGAAAAGCTCAATCTTGAGCAAGAGCATGAGTTCTTAAATGCAATCAATGATGATCTCCATAAGAAAAGTTCTTCTTACATTGCCAAGCGTTTACTCTTATCTACTTACATGCCTCAAGTCAAATCTATTAACAAGAACAAGAAAGATTCTTCCTCTAGTAGTAACAATGATCATGCTAAATCCAACATTGTTGCTTCTAGTAGTTCTCTTGATTCCACTAATGATTCTCTTAGCCAAGTTACACTTGAGCAAGAAAATAGTCTATTGAAGGGAATTATAGAGAAAGGAGTCTACAAGAGCCTTGCTGAAAGCAAGCAATTCGAGGAAATTGTACGCAAGCAAGGAAGGCACCGGAAGAATCAAGGTGTTGGTTTTGAATGAAAGTTCAATGCCAATGGAGTTGAGTGGGAAGAAGATCAATACCCCAAGACAAAGTTTGTTCCTCAACAAGAGAAGTATGATCCTACTTCTTTTAAAGGGACACAAGCTCAAGATGATCTTCCACCACAAGACTACAAGTCAAAAGGCAAGGACAAGCTTCAAGAGGAAATTGATGCATTTGAAGAAGCTCCTAAGACCTTAGTCAAGTCGATTCCCAAGACTACTTCAAGCTCTACTTCATCAAGTACGACTACAACTCCAAGGATTCCCATCAAGATGGTGTGGATCCAAAAGAAGAAGAACTAGAGAGTTCTTGAGGGTGACTCCGCCAACATATTTCACTCTTATTATTTTGGCAAGAACAAGTGCAATCAACTTCCACATCTTGCACTAGTTCAAGGAGTCACAAACCCTCTTGTTGGTAAGTCAAGGGACAAGGTAATCTAAAAGCTTTCATAGACATCATCTTGTGTGTGCGTCACTCTATGTCTATGGATATCCTTGCTTGTTCCTTGTGGGACTAACCCATGTAGGTATTGAAAGTGCAATTCACTCCAAAGGATAGCTCCAATTGATCTACATCAACATTGAGCATCCAAATCTTCAACATCTACATGAAGTCATCATCGACAAAACCCAAGGTTAGTTCATCCCTCTTTGGGAGGATATCACATCTAGGGGGAGCTTTACTCTAAGACTTGAGCTAAAGCAACTCTAATGGTGTGAACACAACAATTCTATATGTAAAAGTGGTAACCCCACTTGTGCTTAAACGATGAGTATGACCTATGATCAAATGTTCTCATTTGACTCCTAAGTCAATATACTCATATATAGATGACCTAGTCATCGCCAATTGCTTGATAGATGCTAGTATTGGTTGTGCATGCTTTGCCACATATTTCAATTGCCATTTTATTGTGTGAGCATGTTGGTTGCATATTTTACTCATTCGAGGACATCCGCTTGTTGTTTTTGATTGTTTGGTTTCTCTTCTTTTGCCAAGTGGATGGATAAGAATGCCTAAGAACCTTCTCTAGCTATCTATGCTTTTCTCGTCTCAAACTCTATTCATGCTACATCACAAAATTTGATCAAGTCATATTCGAACCACTCTGTGTGAGGAGCACTCGGAGTCCCCGATTCGTCATAGACTTAAACTTCCAAAACTTCTTTGTGACTCTCGGTCTGGATATCTTATTTTCGGTCCAACCGAGATCATCAAGTCGATCTATGTTTTCAGTCTCGGTGCAACCGATTTGAACCATTCGATCACACCGAGTTGCAATAACTGTATATAGTTTTGCATCTCGGTGCCACCGAGTTGTTCCACTCGGTCACACCGACAGGGTCGGGCTATGTATAGACATGGGCAAAAATTTGGAAATTTCTCCGAACCCCTTCGCCCGCGCGATAGCTCGCTCTGCCTACGTGGTCTCCGGATCGTCTCCTCGCCGCCAGCCGCCTCCAGTCGCTGGTCTCCATCGCCGTCAATGGAATTCAACCCCACCGTTGCCGCTGTAGCGAGTCTCCGCCGAACTAGGGGTCAGTAGTCAGCTTTTACATCATGTCTGATCAGAGTGACAGCCAGAACATGTCAGAAGAGCAAGTGCACATGAGTGAGGGCACTAGTCCCTCCAGTTCTTTAGATGAAGGCAGCAGGAGTACCCCAAGCAATCTGCCAAAAGCTGCCACCAGACAAAGGAAGAAGAGAACCTCAGACTCAGAGGATGAGGACTATGTGGCAGAAGAAGAGGAAGCAACTTCCAAGAAGGTAGTGCTCAAAAGGAGTACGGCTCAGCACAGACCACAAAGCCAGGTATGCACAAGAAGGCACCTGCAAGAAGAGTTCCCACTTCTAAGCCTAGGAAGGCTGTAACTGAAGGAACCATGAAACTCACCATGGAATCAGAAGAGGAAGCAAGTGGCCAGGAAAAGAAAAAGAAGAGAGTCAGAACTACCACTGCCAGAGTTTTTGGCAAATCTTCCATGAGGAGAGACTCAGATGAAGAAGAAGAAGAAGAAGAAGAAGAAGAAGAAGAAGAAGAAGAAGAAGAAGAAGAAGAAGAAGAAGAAGAAGAAGAAGAAGAAGAAGAAGAAGAAGAAGAAGAAGAAGAAGAAGAAGAAGAGGTTGCTGCACCAGCACCTAAGCCACCTAAGCTTATGGGTGATGCAATCAAGTCAGGGACTACTGCATCCAAGCCCAAAGATGCACCCAAAGCTGCCTCCAAGGTCAAGTCAGCTCCAAAGAGGAATACAAGGAGCATTCCAGCTGCTGAGAAGAACAAGGCCCCAGTGCCTGAAGCTGTTGAAGAAGATGAAGAACAAGTTCTGAGAAAGCTTAAGCCCAAGATTCCAGACCACAATGATGCTCATCCTGTGGCTGAGAACATGAAAATAAGAAGAGACTCAGGGTTGAGAAAGTGGAGAGAAGCTAATCCATATGCTTCAAGGATAAGAACTGCTGTTGACTACAGGTTCCACACAAAGGAACAGCAGGACTTCTATGAGACAGTTTTGTTGGATAAGAAGCCTATCGTTTGTGACATGAGGTGGGTCGAGTGGACCTACATCAAAGAAAATGAGGAACACTATCCTGGAGTGCAAGACAGCTTCATTGCTTGTGGAGTTGCTGACTTTGTTGGGCAGAAGCTCACAAAGTGGAACGAGGAGCTCATTATGCAATTCTACTCCACAGCACACTTCTCCCCGGATGGAAGGATTACATGGATGTCTGAAGGTACAAGGTACCAATCAACTGTTGAGGAATGGGCAAAGTTGATCAATGCCCCAGAGGAGAATGAAGATGACTTGGATGCCTATGCCAAGAAAAATATGGATCATAACTCAATGGCTCACATGTACAAGGAGATTCCTGTAGCTGATATTGACACTCACCAGTTTGGGTCTGTAAAACACTTGTCGTCAGGACTGCCTACGATCAACTGGATCCTTAGGCACACACTTTTGCCCAAGTCTGGAGATCACAGGATGATTAGAGGCCATGCAATTAACTTGCTACATATCTTTGATGTGCCTTAGAAATTCAAGGTCATGAGCCTCATAGTAGAGACAATCAAGAGGACTCCAGCAGATCAGAAGAGGAGCTGTGGTTATGCCCCTCAGATCCAAGAGTTGATTATCTCAAAGATGGGCACATGCACTTACTTGTTGGACAAGGAACACTTGCCTATTCATCCAGATTTTAAGGACAATCAGGTTGTCACGAATGAGAATGAACCATCATCAGCACAAGCACAAGCCAAGAAGGAGAAGGCAAGGAAGGAGAAAACTGCCAGGATGCCAACTCAAGAGGAGGCATCTGAGTACTTCTTGAAAACCAAGCAAGAGCAGCTTAGTTACTTAATTGCATCCACACTGAGGATTGAGAAAGGACAGGCCACCCTCACTCAGAAACAGGAGAGCTTAGAGAGGATCGTAGAACAAAAGTTCTATGACTTGGATGTTAAAGTAACTGAGATTCAGTCTGTAGTGGAGCAACTTCAAGATGACATGCATGAGAGGAAGGGCAAGACTACGGCTGATGCATTTGCCAGAGTGCCACGAGCTCAGAGGTCAACCGCAGTGCCAGTTCCTGACACCAGAGCCACCACCTCAGCTCCAGCTACAGCACCAGCCCAACCAGCACCAGCATCTACTTCAGCTCCAGCTCCAACCACGTCTATAGAAGCCTTCGTCCTTGGCGTGATCCAGACTCCACCACCACCAGAAGATCAAGCCTGAGAGTCGATCTAGCACTATGCATTTTCTAGGAACTTTTTGGTAACTTGTTGCCAAAGGGGGAGAAAAATGTATAGATCATAGGCTGAGAGAGAGAGAGAGAGTGTTGTCTTTATTCTCTCTTGCTTTATTTGGTGGTTTTTCAAACTTTTTTTGCTTTTGGTTGAGATACTATGATATGCTTGTGAGACATTGATGATCATGTGTTTGATCATAAGCTACACTTATGCATGCTTGATATTATTCTATCTATCTTATGTGATCATTCACTTTGCTTGGTGATGAGTGCATGTATTCAATTCTTATGATTCTGAGCGCTCCACCAAGATGTATGTGACATGGAAGAGTAACCCATGAGCCTAATCTCTTGTGCATTTGCAGTCCAAAGCAAATTTAAAATATGCACAAATTTTGGGGTGAGCTCTTGCTTATCACATACTTCTCAAAGCGACGATGTTCTAAATCTTATTATCATTTATCGAAGCTTTGATCTATATGTTTTCATCAATTACCAAAAAGGGGGAGATTGAAAGTGCAACTATCCCTAGGTGGTTTTGGTAATTCATAACAACATATAGCTCATTGAGCTAATGCTATTCCAAGATGAATATTTCAGGAAAGCTCAATGATTGGCATGGCATGGATGATGAAAGTGGATCCCTCAAAATACTAAGGACAAAGGATTGGCTCAAGCTCAAAAGCTCAAGACTCTTCATTTTATATTTTAGTGATCCAAGATCACATTGAGTCTATAGGAAAAGCCAATACTATCAAGGAGCGATGAGGTGTTGCTTAATGAGCCTCTTGCTTCATGTGCTTAGTGATATGCTCCAAAACCCTCAGCTACTTTATCACATCCACATATGACCTAAACCCAAAGCCAAACTCGGCCCTACCGATTCTTTCAACCCGGCGCCACCGAGTTTCACTTGTCATAGCCACTGCCAAACCCTAAGCAAATCGGTTCTACCGATAGGGATCTCGGTCTCACCGAGATGGGATTACAATTTCTCTGTTTCCTTTTCGTAACTTTTCGGTCTCACCGAAAGAGCGGATCGGTCCCACCGAGATTGCAATGTAACCTCTCTATTTCCTTTTTGTAACATTTCGGTCTCACCAAAAGAGCAA
This sequence comes from Aegilops umbellulata, assembly GCA_032464435.1. NCBI lineage: Eukaryota > Viridiplantae > Streptophyta > Magnoliopsida > Poales > Poaceae > Aegilops > Aegilops umbellulata. Next base: position 324,087,944 of record CP136056.1, on the reverse strand, counting down.
ATCGGTCCCACCGAGTTTATCTAACCAACTCTCTGGTTAGCTTATTACCAAATCGGTCTCACCGAGTTTGTGTAATCGGTCAAACCGAGATTACGTTATGCCCTAACCCTAACCATATCGGTCCTACCGAGTTGCATGTCAGTCCCACCGAAAATCACTAATGGTCACTAGGTTTACTAAATCGGTCCGACCGAGTTTAACTATTCGGTCCCACCAAGATTGGTAAATTGTGTGTAACGGTTGGATTTTGTGTGGAGGCTATATATACCCCTCCACCTCATCTTCATTCGTGGAGAGAGCCATCAGAACACATCTACACTTCCAACTCGCATGTTCTGAGAGAGAACCACCTACCCTTGTGTTGAGCTCAAGATATTCCATTCCTACCATATGAATCTTGATCTCTAGCCTTCCCAAGTTGCTTTCCACTCAAATCTTCTTTCCACCAGATCCAAATCCTATGAGAGAGAGTTTTTTTTGACAGAAAGACTGTAAGGAAACCCCCTATAGTATAATTGGTGCAACAAACCCAAATTGCAAGTACCATGCCTTGAACCTAGGTGGGTGGGAAGACATCAGCCCCTTCCCACCACTAGGCTATGCCTTAGTCTGCCCTATGAGAGAGAGAGTTGAGTGTTGGGGAGACTATCATTTGAAGCACAAGAGCAAGGAGTTCATCATCAACACACCATTTGTTACTTCTTGGAGAGTGGTGTCTCCTAGATTGGCTAGGTGTCACTTGGGAGCCTCCGACAAGATTGTGTAGTTGAACCAAGGAGTTTGTAAGGGCAAGGAGATCGCCTACTTCGTGAAGATCTACCGCTAGTGAGGCAAGTGGGATAGACAAGGTTGCTTCTTTGTGGACCCTTTGTGGGTGGAGCCCTCCGTGGACTCACGCAACCGTTACCCTTCGTGGGTTGAAGTCTCCATCAATGTGGATGTAGGATAGCACCACCTATCCGAACCACGCGAAAAACATCCGTGTATCCAATTGCGTTTGAATCCTCCAAACCCTTCCCTTTACATTCTTGCAAGTTGCATGCTTTACTTTCCGCTGCTCATATACTCTTTGCATGCTTGCTTGAATTGTGTGATGATTGCTTGACTTGTCCTAAAGTAGCTAAAATCTGCCAAACTATAAAATTGGGAAAAGGTTAAGTTTTTATTGGTCAAGTAGTCTAATCACCCCCCTCTAGACATACTTCAAGGTCCTACACTCCACCTGACAGCGGGGACCCACCGGACGGGCCACCGTATTTCGCGAAAAAAACGTTTCCCCCTGACTGCTGGGACCCACCAGCTACATCTTCGCATGCAAGGAACTGCGTTCGAGCAAAAAAACGATTCACCCCCTGATTGCTGGGACCCACTAGCTACATCTTCGTAGGCAAGGAAGTGCCTGACAGTCGGGACCCACCTGGTCGAAGCGCATGTAGCGTTGTCATTCTGGTCGCGAAGGTGTACGTACATACTGGTTGATGTGGAGGCGCGGATGTAGCATGTACACGTACGTACAGCGGCCAGGGTGCAAGAAATTAAATACGGCCACATACGTACATACGGGTAGGGTCTCGAACGCCTTCTCGCACGGACGTACGGCTAGGGCTCGTGTACATGGCTGGGTCAGAACGGAGAAACAGTGTCGTCGTCGTGTTCATGGGGAGCCAACCGGCTGGGTCGGAATGGAATGCGTCGTCGTGTTCACCGGGAGGGCTTGGACGGAACAGTCGATGGAAACAAGGCCTGGCGTATCGCAGAATGGAGGAAACTGCCTTGTTTTCGACCAGACACGTTCGAAGCGAGATCCTGTTCATCGGGAGGGGTCTGGCATACCGCAAAACGGAGGAAACGGACCTCCTATGGTCGAAACGGGGGTCTTGTTGATCGGCAGGGGTGTGGCATACCACAAAACGGAGGAAACGGACTTGTGTTGGAGTGCTACGGTCGAAGCGGGGGTCCTGTTCACCGGGAGGGGTGCGGCGTACCGCAAAACGGGACTCCACGGGATAATGTTCATCTCCACCGTCGACCCCCTCCAGCCTCCATGGGCTACTGTTCATCCACCGTCGACCTCCTCCAGCCTCCACCTGCGACTGTTCATCCATGGGCTCCTGTTCATCCAGCCTCCACCGTGCGCTACTCCACCGGCTACTGTTCAACCAGCCCTCTCCATGGGCTCCTGTTCAACCACCCCTCCACGGGCTACTGTTCATCCAGCCCTCTCCATGGGCTCCTGTTCAACAACCCCTCCACGGGCCACTGTTCATCCAGACTGTTCATCCTGCCCTCCACGGGGTGGTCTTTGTCGGATTTCGGGTTCCGGCAGACCCTTAAGGTTCGAACTCTAGGGTGCGCGCGGAGATTATGCCCTCTACCTCTCCGTCTCGCAAAGATCTAAACTACTGGAAGAACAACACAAGAGACATAGGGTTTATACTAGTTCGGGCCACCATTGTGGTGTAATACCCTACTCTAGTTTGTGGTGGGTGGATTGCCTCTTGGGCTGATGATGATGAACAATACAAGGAAGAACAGCCTCGCGAGGGTCTGCTCTTAGCAAGGACGATGAATTGCTAGGGAGAGTTCAGCCGCCCTTCTCTCTCTCTCTCTGCTGCCTGAGTTTTTCTAACTGGCTTCTTGATGATCCTCTACCCTCGGGGTGGCTAGTCCTATTTATAGGCAAAGGCCCTGGGCCTCTTCCCAAATATTGAGCGGGAAGGGCGCCAACAATTGGCCAATTCGAAGGGGAACATCTGGTATAGTTATCCTGACTAAAGTTGGTCCTCGCCTGCCAAAGGCCCTGTGGTGACGCTGTTCTGGGCTCCACGATGACCTCCTTCCCACCGTTGGACTGGTCTTGGTCTCGTTGCACCAAAATGGATGCCTTTGCTTGATCCTCTCGCCTGCGCTTTCCCCCTTTGCACCAAAGAGGAAAGGGAGACACTGCGTGGGTTGGCACCCGCCTGGCACCCTTGGTCGTCATGGCTTGCGTCATGGGCACCTCGTGAGGTACCCCGCCTTGATCTCTCCGCCTCTTCGCGAGCCAGCCTGATGAGGCCGCGCCTGAGGAAGCGCCGTTCCGTCCGCCCCGCGAGTCTTGGCCCCTCGCGAGGGTCTTGGGTCTCATGTTGATGAAGATGGGCCGTGCTGGGCCCCCTTTCGAGCCACGCCGCAGGCCGCAGGCAGGGAAGTCTGGGGACCCCCGTTCCCAAAACGCCGACAGTAGCCCTCGGGCCCAAGGCGCGCATGGGCTTGGCCGTGCCGAGAAGCGAAAGGGCAAGGGCGAAGAGCCGCGGGCCCTAACAGCCTGCGGCCTTGGGTGCCGCGTGGCGGTTGATTGGACGTGGGCGGCACTGTTCCCCCCACGCCCCCTTATTTTGCGCCCGGCTAGGTGAACTCATAGTTGTACACAGCCGCACCCCTTCCTGTTGCTCGAACGTCCCATGTTCTTCCTCCCCTCGGACTCCGGCTCTTGCCTCCAATACAATCTCACATCTTTCCCCTCCCTTCCATCGCCATGGCTCCGACGAAGAAAGAGAAAGGGAATAAACCCATGCCTCCATCTCGCCCGCCGCCGTCGGTGGCCCCCGCCGTTGGCCGGTCGACCATACTCAATCGAGAGTGCCTGGATAAGCTCAGCCCGGCTCTGGCCACCATCTTCAACGAGTGTGGGAGGACGACGGCCTGGCCTACGTCTCACTTCCCCACTGATAGGATAATCACTGAGGTCCATTATTTTGCCGACGCCTAGTGGGCGGGTCTGGTTCCCCCTTTTCCGATTTCTTCAAGGCCGTCCTCTCCCATTACCATATCCATATGATGCATCTGGGTCCTGAATCCATCACCCTTCTGTCGGCTTTGCTTTTGTTTGCGAGGCGATGATGGGCATCCCTCCTTCCGTTGCCTTGCTGCACCACTTCTTCTCTTCGCGCCTTGCCAACCCCACTCAATGCTCGGCGTGTGTGAACTTCGTCGCCGCGCCTGAGACTGCGGCCTCAGGGATCGACTTCAAGCTTCCTTCGCCTTCAGCTGGGTTCCGCGAGCGGTGGTTGTACGTTGATGTCGGGGTGCCCAGCCCCCTGCTGGCGAAGCCAACTTCGCCTGTTGTACCCAATTCGGGCTGGGGCCAGGAGACGCTCGAGAGCCCCCGGCTCGCCTTCATCTGGCACCGCTTCGCGTTCTTGAAATCGCTCGGCGTGACACCGCCCAAGGTGGTGAAGGAGTTCCTGTTGTGCCGCATTGCCCCTCTCCAATGCCACTCCCGTCGAATGTTGGCCTTCAGTGGGCATGGTGATCGCATGAGGCTCCAGGAAGAAGACCTGACGCCTGGGGCGCTAAGGACAGTGCTCTTGGTCCTGACTGGTGACCCCAACCTGGGCAGCATCCAGCGGGGAGGGGCCCTGTTGTACCTTTGCCAGAACAGGGACGACTTCGTGAAGCAGATGCCCTCCTTTGACGAATGGGGGCTGCGCCCTGCTGGCTTCCAAGGGCCTCGTGAGAACCCTGTGGTGGTGACCGCCCTTCCGGTCGGTCAAGGCGAATCCTCTTCGAGTGGTGGAGCAGGGAGGCATGAGACGACGGAGGCCGAGAGGGCTCCCGATGAGGTGACTGCGCCTGGTGATGCCCTCGAGGGGGAAGCTCCTGAGATCCGTGCTGCTGAGGCTGAGGGTGGCAAGCAGCTGCTTCCAACGCCAGGGGCCGAGGCTCCTGAGGCCCCGGCCGCGTCTTCTGGCAAGGCGATTGACAGCGCGCGTCAGGCAGGCTCCCCTGACGCGGATCGCTTTGATGCTCCGTCTTCGTCGCAGGTTGATCCTTGCGCTCTTCTCTTGGGCCGCTTCCGTGTGGACTTTGAGGCCCTCCGGAGGGAAAGGGAGGCCCTGGGTGATGACTTCTCTTGTCGCTTGCTAAAGCGCCGGAAATACTTCGCTACTGATGAGTAAGTCTTCTCCTTTCCTGGCTCCTGATCCCCTTGTCGCGTCTACTGATCCTTACTCCGCAGGCCTCTTCCGGCCGAGCTCGTGGGAGTCGTTGAGGCGCCGCCTCCTTTGGCTTCGTCTCCCCCGTCGTCCCAAGTACTCCGAGCAGCACTGCTCTTGTGGTGAGGGTGAATGAAGGGGCGGACCGCCCCGAGGCGCACTGCAGCCCTTCTCTTCCTGCGATCTTCCTTCGCGGGCCCTTTCTTGGCATAGCCAGCCTGCCATGGGCTTCTCGCCTGGCCGCGGGCTGCGACTGGCTGAGGCGCCCCTGGCCCGCCCAGGACAAAAAGCCCATTTTCTGTCATGATTTTTTGTCATAGAAGTAGGACCCCACCACATCTATGACGATACCGGGTTTTGTCACAATTATTGTCATAGAAGTGTCATAAGTATGACAGAAAAGATTTTCGTTCGGCCCAAAATGTCACGGATGTGTCTTTTTTTGTAGTGATAGGCATCACGTCTGTGACAAGTAGACCGAAATGATTCTACATCTACTACTATTACTCCACACATCGACCGCTATCCAGCATGCATCTAGAGTATTAAATTCATAAGAACAGAGTAACGCATTAGGCAAGATGACATGATGTAGAGAGATAAACTCAAGCAATATGATATAAACCCAATCTTTTTATCCTCGATGGCAACAATACAATACGTGCCTTGCTGCCCCTGCTGTCACTGGGAAAGGACACCGCAAGATTGAACCCAAAGCTAAGCACTTCTCCCATTGCAAGAAAGATCAATCTAGTAGGCCAAACTAAACCGATATTTCGAAGAGACTTGCAAAGATATTAAATCATGCATATAAGAATTCAGAGAAGAATCAAATATTTTTCATAGATAATCTTGATCATCAACCCACAATTCATCGGATCTTGACAAACACACCGCAAAAATAATTACATCGAATAGATCTCCAAGAAGATCGAGGAGAACTTTGTATTGAGATCCAAAGAGAGAGAAGAAGCCATCTAGCTAATAACTATGGACCCGTAGGTCTGTGGTAAACTACTCACATCATTGGAGAGGCTATGATGTTGATGTATAAGCCCTCCGTGATCGATTCCCCCTCCGGCGGAGCGCCGGAAAAGGCCCCAAGATGGGATCTCTCGGGTACAGAAGGTTGCGGCGGGGGAAATAGGGTTTCATGGTGCTTCTGGATGTTTTCAGGGTATGTGAGTATATATAGGCGAAAGAAGTAGGTCAGTGGAGCCACAAGGGGCCCACAAGGGTGGGGGCGCGCCTACCTCCCTGGGCGCGCCCTCCTACCTCGTGGCCTTCTCGTTGCTTCCTTGACGTCCACTCCAAGTATCCTGGATTGCGTTTGTTCCAAAAACGATCCTCGCGAAGGTTTCATTCCGTTTGGATTCCGTTTGATATTCCTTTTCCGTGAAACACTGAAATAGGCAAAAAAACAGCAATTTTCTCTGGGCCTTCGGTTAATAGGTTAGTCCCAAAAATAATATAAAAGTGCATAATAAAACCCATTAAACATCCAAAATAGATAATATAATATCATGGAACAATCAAAAATTATAGATACGTTGGAGACGTATCAAGCATTCCCAAGCTTAATTCCTGCTCGTCCTCGAGTAGGTAAATGATAAAAACAGAATTTTTGATGTGGAATGCTACCTAACATAATTTTCTATGTAATTCTCTTTATTGTGGCATGAATGTTCAAATCCAAAATATTCAAGATAAAAGTTTAATATTGACATAAAAATACTAATACTTCAAGCATACTAACTAAGCAATTATGTCTTCTCAAAATAACATGGCCAAAGAAAGCTTATCCCTACAAAATCATATAGTTTGGCTATGCTTCATTTTCGTCACACAAAAATTCTCTCATCATGCACAACCCCAATGACAAGCCAAGCAATTGTTTCATACTTTAGTAATCTAAAAAAATCAATTTTCACGCAATACATGAGCGTGAGCCATGGACATAGCACTATGGGTGGAATAGAATATAATGATGGGGGTTGTGTGGAGAAGACAAAAAGGAGAAACTCTCACACTGAAGCGGCTAATTGACGGGCTAGGGAGATGCCCATCAATTGATGTCAATGCAAGGAGTAGGGGATTGCCATGCAACGGATGCACTAGAGCTATAAATGTATGAAAGCTCAACAAAAGAAACTAAGTGGGTGTGCATCCAACTTGCTTGCTCATGAAGACCTAGGGCATTTGAGGAAGCCCATTGTTGGAATATACAAGCCAAGTTCTATAATGAAAAATTCCCACTAGTATATGTAAGTGACAAAATAAGAGACTCTCTATCACAAAGACCATGGTGGTACTTTGAAGCACAAGTGTGGAAAAAAGGATAGTAGCATTGTCCCTTTTATTTCTTTTTTTCTTTTTTTTGGCCTTTCTTTTTTTGGTCTTTCTTCTTTTTTATGGGACAATGCTCTATTAATGATGATCATCACACACTAGTGTAGAACCGGGCAATAACACCGGTTTGTAAGGCCCTTTAGTGTCGGTTTGGTAACCGGCACTAAAGTGTGGGCACTAAAGCCCCCCCTTTAGTACCGGTTCAGCACGAACCGGTGCTAAAGGGCAACCACGTGGCACGAGGCGCGCTGTGGTCTAGAGGACCTTTAGTTCCGGTTGGTAAGGATTATTTTTATTTTTATTTTTGAAATAAAGTAAAAACAGCCCTCCTACTGGGCCGGTACGGCCTGCGTATGACTAGAAACCCAATCTCTAGTTGGGCCAGGATGCAGGCCCGTGCGTCCCAGTAGGCCCCACAGGGCAGAAGACTTGTAATAGGCCCATAAAGGCCTGCTAGAGAGGAGCTCGATATGGTAGCTGCGGCGGGCTTATAAACCGGTGTGAACTCCTCTCAACTAGCGAGGTGGGACTAAACATTATGCATCGCGGGTGGCAGCGCACCACCTTTAGTACCGGTTCGTGGCTCCAACCGGTACTAAAGACCCCCCCCCCCCTTAGTACCGGTTGGAGCCACCAACCCGTACTAAAGGCCACAACCTTTTTAGTACTGGTTCGTGGCATGAACCGGTACTAAAGTTTCGCCACGAACCGGTACTAAAGGTTCGCCACGAACCGGTACTAATGAGCGCCGCCCACCTAGCCGTTGGAACCGGTACTAATGGTCACATTAGTGCCAGTTCAATTACAAACCAGGACTAATGAGTTTCACATTAGACCCTTTTTCTACTGGTGACACTTCTATTTATTTACAACTCAAGGATTAAAACTCTGTCGGCGTTCTGGGAACGGGGGTACCCAGACTTGCCTGCCTGCGGCCCGCGGCGTGACTCAAAGGGGGCCCAGCACTGCCCATCTTCATCAACACACACTCAAGACCCTCGCGAGGGGCCAAGCCTCGCGGGGCGGACGACAAGGAGCTTCCTCAGGCATGGCCTCATCAGGCTGGCTCGCGAGAAGGCGGACAGATCAAGGCGGGGTACCTCACGAGGTGCCCATGACGCAAGCCATGACGACCAAGGGCGCCAGGCGGGCGCCAGCCCGCCCAGTGTCCTCCTTTCCTCTTTGGTGCAAAGGGAGCAAGCGCAGGCGAGAGCATCAACTAAAGGCACCCGTTTCGGTGCAACGAGACCAAGACTAGCCCAACGGCGGGGAAGAAGTCATTGTGGAGCCCAAGCAGGCGTCACCACCAGAGCCTTTGGCAGGCGAGGACCAACTTTAGTCAGGATAAGTGTACCAGATGTTCCCATTCAAAATGGCCAATTGTTGGCGCCCTTCCCGCTCAATATTTGGGAAGAGGCCCAGGGCATTTGCCTATAAATAGGACTAGCCACCCCCAGGGTAGAGGGGGATGATCCATCATTCAGAGTCCAAGTAGAACCCCATGCACCAGCTCAAGAACACCCTCGCAAGGTGGTTCTTCCTTGTATCACTCATCATCATCAGCCCGAGGCAATCCACACACCACACATTGGAGTAGGGTATTACACCACGACGGTGGCCCGAACCAGTATAAACTCTGTGTCTCTTGTGCTGTTCCTTTTCATAGCTTAGATCTTAGCGAGGCGGCGGGGAGCAGGTAGGTAGAAGGCGAGGTCTCCGCGTGCACCCTAGTGTTCGAACCTCAAGGGTCTGCCGGAACCCGAAACCCGACATTTGGCACGCCAGGTAGGGGTGCGCCGGAATCCACCTTCTACCGCTTCATGTCCCGCCGCGTCGTCATCACCATGTCCGGCGACCAGGCGGGCAACCCAGATCCTTGGGCGGTGTGGCCCGCCCCCGCAGAGCCGCTCGCCTCGGGCGACCCCGTGCCGCAGGCAGCTCGCGGTCCGCAGGGCGTTGCGCGCCGCGGGCGACGCGGACAGGCTTTGACAGCTCTCACACCGTGGCAGGCGCGATCGGCAGTAAGGGCCTCCAATCACGCCGCGACCACGGCACCGTACACCCGCCGGGAGCAGGCAAACTCGAGGGCCGCGCTCACAGTGGCTCGAGAGCTGCTGCAGTGCAGGATGCTGGAGGGCGGCCACGATGTGCTGCTGGAACGGGTGGCAGAGCTCTTGGGCTTTGCCTCCTCGGGGGCTCACCCCTTCTCCACCGGGCTCCCATCTCAAGCCCAGGGCGGCCCGCGCGGGGGCTCTACGCGCCCCCGCGGGCTCCAAGGCTACTCCAACACCAACGAAGCTGTCAGCACCGGACCGGCGGCGGCGCTGCCCCCGCTCCCAGTCCGTGAAGAAGGACTCGACACAACCCACGGCCCCAATGGACAGCCGCGCTATCACCCCACGGTGGGCGCGTCAAGCGGAGCAGTATGGCGCGCAGAGCCCTACGGTGTGGCTTTCGGGATGACGGCGCCAGAAGAATACGTGCCCCACATGGTGGGCCAAGGGCACCCTCATGAGGGCAGACCAGGCCCGCTCCTCAGCCCAAGCTGGGGGACGAGGCGCCAGAAGCTGAGCTCTTCCAGGAGCCCCGGGACGATCCCACTGGCCATGCTGGAGGCAACGATTATCGGGTACCGCTAATTCCTCAGGAGCAGGCATACGCTAATAATGGATCGCAGGAGGTGCAGGTCGCCACAGCGAGCAGCTGCCCCGTTCTTGCAGTCTCCTACCCCTCGGGAGGAGGGCGCAGGGGGCTGCAGGAGAGGGGCCGAGATCCGACATCACCACCGCGGCGTTAGGAGCAAGGCGTCCTCGGGAGGTAGGCCCTCTGCTGGGGAGGTGCCTCAGGGCCTGCCCCTGGCAGAGGACCCGTGGTCTTCGGGGGAACCGCTGGCGACCGCTCTACCCCATCGGCAGCGTCCTGGTTTCTGGTCGTCGTTGATGGCACTAGAGTGTGGTGCAAGGCGGGGCCCTCGTCTGGCGATATGAAGCAAGGCCGGTACCTGTGAAGAAGGCCCAGTGCCTGTGAAGCTCCCCGCCCCGTGACACTCTCACGTAATAATGAGTGGGGCTATACACGCCCCGGAGTCTCAGGGGTGCCGGCCTCAGGCCCTGGGGCTCCCTCCTATGCCCAGTAGCAACACTTAGCTCCGCGCTGGTGAGAAGACGTCCAAGACTAGATTAGGTGCCGAACGCGGCCTTTTGCTTGTTTTCATTGCTTTTCCCTTTGATTGTCACTTTCCCCCTCTGGATTTAAGTTGGATTCGAATTTGAGATTTGTGTGTGTTCGGGGAAGGGGTGCTTAGTCTCGTTCGAGCAATCTCTCGCGTTTTGATCACCATTTCGCCTCGGCTGCCTCCCCTCGCGAGCCCCTCGCGAGCCGGGCCAGGCCTAGCTAGCGCGCAGCCCAGACTGCTGTCGCCGCGTCCTCTCAGGAGGGCTTTTACTACAGATCCTACGGATTCGATCAGGAAACACTTGGGACACCGCAGCCTCCCACAGGCTACCTCAGGACCCGCACGGAACGCAGGTAAATTAGCCAACCAGCGCGTTGCTTAGCCAACCACTTGGCGCGGGCGCATGAGCAATGTAACCTCAACTAATATGATGAACACAAGTTTTACATGAGGGGCTCCCCCTCCCAAAATGCTCTCACAGCCATCAGGCCAAATCCTGAGTTCTATTCATGCAGGGTAAGGAAACAGGAACGACGCACAGTCAGTCGGATAAATCCCCCAATGCGTCCTCAGGAGTTCCTCCCGAACCGTCACTGGCGTCGCTGGACTCGCCATCACTGTTTGCGTTGCCACCAGCGGCGTCAGGGCCGTTCACCACACCGCCCTCATCGGCAGCCACGATCACGTCGTCGTTGTCTGAAGCGAAGGCCCTGACAAGAGCATCCACATTGTCTTCCACCAAGTGCGCCAGGTCGTCTCAGACGGCCTGGGGAACTGGGGCGATGGCGGCGTCAAAATCGAAGTGGGGATCCATGTTCCGGAGATGGCTGAAGACGCGGGAAAAGGCGCACCCGAGCAGGGTGCGGCTCCTCTCCTCCACCAACCTGTCGGCCCTGACCGACCGCGCCTCCAGTTGCGTCACCACGTCGGTGAAGAACTGAAGGTTGCCGGTGTAGTTGACTGCGTGCGGCTCACCAATAGTCGCCTCGCAGGTGTTACCCAAAGCTGTATTGGCTCTCTCCCGGAGTGTGGTGAGCGTGGGGCCGTGCTCATGCTCTAGGATCCATCACTGACGTATCTCATCCGCATTCTAGCGCAGGACGGCCTCAGCCTCCTCCACCCGCTGGCGAAGAAGGAGCACCTCGGCCCGGAAGGGGGTTGACTCCCCTTGCGCTACCTCAAGGGTGGCCCGAAGGGCATCGGCCTGCCGCGTCGCTTCCTCCAGCTTGGCCCTCAAGGCAGCAGTCCTACCTTCGGCCTCGACCCGGATCAACCCCAACCTCTCCTCGAACTCGCGCTCAAGGTTCAAGCGCGCCATCGCCACCCGACGTCCGACCTCCTCCAGGACACGGGCTTCCCGTGCAGCGACCTCATCCTCCGCCTTCGTCACCAAGCGCTCCCTCGTCTCTAGACGCTCGTACTCGCAAGCATGCTTGGCAGCTTCCAGCGTCAACGCCTCCTCACGCATCCGGAGCTCTGTTGGGTCGCCGGAGGCCACCTTCATCGATGCGAGGGCTGCCTCGCGCAGCTCCAATTGCTCCTCCAGTGAGTGGCATCGGGCCAGGAGCTCCCGTGCCCGCTCCTCTGCCGCCTCTCGCCGTCGGTCGGCTTCCCGGGCCTCCTCAGCGGCCCGGGAGCGGGCCACCCGAGAGGCCGCCAGCGACTCCTTGGCCTTTTTATCGTCAAGGTCGCACTGATGGCACGCATGGGCGATGGCGCCATCCAGCTCGCGCCTCTCTGCAGCCAGGCGCAGGCCCTCGGCCTCAAGGCACGCGTCTTCATCAACAAGCTCCTCACCAAGCAGGTTCACCGCGTCAGCCGCCCTCCGGAGGAATCCTTGGCGAAAAGCGCGGCGCTCCCGGGCGCGCTCGAGTACGTCTTCCACACCATCGTCTGCCCCAAGCAAGCGCCGGGGGCCACGAATCAGCGCTCCCCCTCCGGTCAGGGGGCTGGGGGCTGGCACCCTCGCGACGGCCGGGCACGCCACGCCAGGAGCCCGGCCTGGAGCCAGCCCGTCCCCAGGTGAGGAGCACAGAAAGCGCCTCAGCCAATCGTAGTCCACGACCAGGTGAGAGGCCCACGGCAGGCTGGCTACGCCACGAGAAGGCCCGCGAAGGAGGATCGTGGGGTGCGCAGGGCCTTGATGCACCTCGAGATGGTTCGCCTCTCCGATCCCCCTCACCACAAGGGCGCTGCTGCCCGGAGCGCTTGAGGACGGTGGAGGAGGCGAAACCAAGGGGGACGGCACCTCAGCCATCTCCGAAAGCTCGGCTGGAAGGGGCCTGCGGATCAAGGATCAGCAAAAGCAACAGAAGGACCGGGAGCTGGAAAAGGAGAAGGCTTACTCATCGGTGGCGACGTACTTCCTACGCTTCAGCAGTCGACAAGGGTAATCGTCGCCCAGGGCCTCCCTTCTCTTACGGATGGCCTCGAAGTCCACGCGGAAGCGGCCCAAGAGTTGAGCGCAGGGATCAACCTGCGACGAGGACGAAGCATCGAGGCGATCCGCGTCAGGGGCACCTGCCTGATGCGCACTGCCGATCGCCTCACCAGGAGAAGCAGCTGGAGCATCAGGGGCCTCAGCCGCATACGCTGGGGGCAGCTGCACGCCGCCCTCAGCCTCAGCGACACGGGCCCCGGGAGCTGCTCCCTCAAGAGCGTCGCCCAGCGCTGTCACCTCGCCGGGAGCCCCTTCGGCCCCTGGCGCCTCATGCCTCCCTGCTCCGCCACTTGAGGAAGAGTCGCCTTAGCCGACTAGAAGGGCAGTCACCATCACTGGATTCTCGCGAGGCCCCTGGAGCCGGCCGGACGCGGCCCCCACTCATCAAAGATAGGCATCTGATTCACGAAATCGCCCCTGTTCTGGCAGAGGTACAACAGGGCCCCTCCCTACTGGATGCTGCCGGGGTTGGGGTCCCCGGTCAGGGTCAGGAGCACTGTCCTCAGCACTTCAGGCCTCAGGTCCTCTTCCTGGAGCCTCATACGATCACCACGCCCGCTGAAGGCCCACATCCGACGAGAGTGGCATTGGAGAGGAGCAATGCGGCGCAGCAAGAACTCCCTCACCACCTTGGGCGCTGTCACGCCAAGCGATTTCAAGTGCGCGAAGCGATGCCAAACGAAGGCGAGCCGGGGGCTCTCGAGCGTCTCCTGGCTCCAACCCGAATTGGGGACAGCAGGCGAAGTCGGCTCCGATAGCAGGGGGCTGGGCACCCCTGCATCCACATACAGCCACCGCTCGCGGAACCCAGCCGCGGGCGGAGGGAGCTTGAAGTCAATCCCTGAGGCCGCTGTCTCAGGCGCGACAACGAAGCTCACGCACGCCGAGCGTTGGGTAGGATCGACGAGACGCAAAGAGAAGAAGTGGCGCAGCAAGGCAACCGAAGGAAGGATGCCCACCATTGCCTCGCAAACAAAGGCAAAGGCCGAAAGAAGGGCGATGGATTCAGGACCCAGGTGCATCATGTGGATCTGATAGTGGGAAAGCACAGCGTTGAAGAAATCGGAGAAGGGGGGAACCAGCCCCGCCCACAGGGCGTCGGCAAAGTACCGGACCTTGGTGACTATTCCGTCAATGGAGAAGTGAGACACAGGCCAGGCCGTCGTCCTCCCGCATTCGTTGAAGATAGTGGCCAGAGCCGAGCTGACCTTGCCCAAGCCTTCTTGGTTGATTATGATCGACCGATCAACAGCAGGAGCCATCGAAGACGGCGGGCGAGACGGAGGCACAGGCTTCTTTCCTTTCCCCTTCTTCGTCGGTGCCATGGCGGCAGGATGGGGAGGATTCAAGATCGGATTGGAAGCGGAAACTTGAGCTTGAGAGGAGGAAGAGCAGGGAACGCTCGAGCGGTGAAAGAGGGATAACTGTGTGCAACCACGGGTCCGCCTAGCTGGGCACGAAATAAGGAGGCAATGGGCAACAGGGACGCCCATGTCCAATCAACCGCCGCGCGGCGCCCAAGGCCGCAGGCTGTTAGGGCCCACGGCGCTTCATACTCGCCCCTTCGCTTCCCTACGAAGCCAAGTCCGGGCGTGCCTTGGGCCCGGGGGCTACTGTCGGTGTTCTGGGAACGGGGGTACCCAGACTTGCCTGCCTGCGGCCCGCGGCGCGACTCAAAGGGGGCCCAGGACGGCCCTTCTTCATCAACACACACTCAAGACCCTCGCAAGGGGCCAAGCCTCGCAGGGCGGACGACAAGGAGCTTCCTCAGGCATGGCCTCATCAGGCTGGCTCGCGAGGAGGCGGAGAGATCAAGGCGGGGTACCTCACGAGGTGCCCATGACGCAAGCCATGACGACCAAGGGCGCCAGGCGAGCGCCAGCCCGCGCAGTGTCCTCCTTTCCTCTTTGGTGCAAAGGGAGCAAGCGCGGGCAAGAGCATCAACCAACGGCACCCGTTTCGGTGCAACGAGACCAAGACCAGCCCAACGGCGGGGAAGAAGTCATTGTGGAGCCCAAGCAGGTGTCACCACCAGAGCCTTTGGCAGGCGAGGACCAACGTTAGTCAGGATAAGTGTACCAGATGTTCCCCTTCAAAATGGCCAATTGTTGGCGCCCTTCCCGCTCAATATTTGGGAAGAGGCCCAGGGCCTTTGCCTATAAATAGGACTAGCCACCCCCAGGGTAGAGGGGGGATGATCCATCATTCAGAGTCCAAGTAGAACCCCATGCACCAGCTCAAGAACACCCTCGCGAGGTGGTTCTTCCTTGTATCACTCATCATCATCAGCCCAAGAGGCAATCCACACACCACACACTAGAGTAGGGTATTACACCACGACGGTGGCCCGAACCAGTATAAACTCTGTGTCTCTTGTGCTATTCCTTTTCATAGCTTAGATCTTAGTGAGGCGGCGGGGAGCAGGTAGGTAGAAGGCGAGGTCTCCGCGTGCACCCCAGTGTTCGAACCTCAAGGGTCTGCCAGAACCCGAAACCCGACAAACTCGATACTAGAACAAAATATGACTCTATATGAATGTCTCCGGTGGTGCACCAGGATGGGCAACGAATCAAGAGTGACATGTATGATAAATTATGCATGGTGGCTTTGCCACAATTACGATGTCAACTACATGATCATGCAAGGCAATATGACAATGATGAAGTGTGTCATAATAAATGAAACGGTGGAAAGTCGCATGGCAATATATCTCGAAATTGCTATGGAAATGCCATAATAGGTAGGTATGGTGGCTATTTTGAGGAAGATATAAGGAGGTTTATGTGTGATAGAGCGTATCATATCACGGGGGTTGGATGCACCGGCGAAGTTTGCACCAACTCTCAAGGTGAGAAAGGGCAATGCACGGTACTGAAGAGGCTAGCAATGATAGAAGGGTGAGAGTGTGTATAATCCATCGACTCAACATTAGTCATAAAGAACTCACATACTTATTGCAAAAATCTACAAGTCATCAAAAACCAAGCATTACGCGCATGCTCCTAGGGGGATAGATTGGTAGGAAAAGACCATCGCTCGTCCCCGGCCGCCACTCATAAGGAAGACAATCAAAGAACGCCTCATGCTTCAAATTTGTCACACAACGTTTACCATATGTGCATGCTACGGGACTTGCAAATCTCAACATAAGTATTTCTCAATTCTACAATTACTCAACTAGCACGACTCTAATATTACCATCTTCATATCTCAAAACAATCATCAAGTATCAAACTTCTCATAGTATTCAACGCACTCTATATGGAAGTTTTTATTATACCCATCTTGGATGCCTATCATATTAGGACTAATTTTATAACCAAAGCAAATTACCATGATGTTCTAAAGGACTCTCAAAATAATATAAGTGAAGCATGAGAGATCAATTATTTCTATAAAATAAAACCATCGCCGTGCTCTAAAAGATATAAGTGAAGTACTAGAGCAAAATTATCTAGCTCAAAAATATATAAGTGAAGCACATAGAGTATTCCAATAAATTCCGATTCATGTTTGTCTCTCCAAAAGGTGTGTACAGCAAGGATGATTCTGGTAAACTAAAAAGCAAAGACTGAAATAATACAAGACGCTCCAAGCAAAACACATATCATATGGTGAATAAAAATATAGCATCGAGTAAAGTTACCGATAGACGAAGACAAAACAGGGGATGCCTTCCAGGGCATCCCCAAGCTTAGGCTTTTGGTTGTCCTTGAATTTTATCTTGGGGTGCCTTGGGCATCCCCAAGCTTAGGATCTTGCCACTACTTGTTCCAAAATCCATCAAATCTTTACCCAAAAACTTGAAAACTTCACAACACAAAACTCAACAAAAAATCTCATGAGCTCCGTTAGTATAAGAAAACAAATCACTACTTCAAGGTACTGTAATGAACTCATTATTTATTTATATTGGTGTTAAACCTAATGTATTCCAACTTCTCTATGGTTCATACCCCCCTGATACTAGCCATAGATTCATCAAAATAAGCAAACAACACACGAAAAACAAAATCTGTCAAAAACAGAACAGTCTGTAGTAATCTGTATCAAACGTAGACTTTTGGAACTCCAAAAATTCTACCAAATTAGGACGATTGGGGTAATATGTATATTAAACTACTGCAAAAAGAATCAGAGTAAAACCTCTTTTCTGTGATTTATGAAAAATATTTTCATGGGTGCAAAGTTTTTGTCTTTTACAGCAAGATCAAACAACTATCATCCAAGAAGATCCTAAAGGCTTTACTTGGCACAAACACTAATTAAAACACAATCATAGCAGTAGCAAGATTAATTATTTATTACTAAAAAAAGAAAATTGGGTTGCCTCCCAACAAGCGCTATCGTTTAACGCCCCTGGCTAGGCATAAAAACAAGAATAGATCTAGGTAGTATCATCTTTGGTATGCAACTCTTCAATGGAACACTTATAACCCTTAGGAGTTTCCTTCCTATTAATGATCCAACTCCTAGGCAAGAAATCAAGAAATTCATTTGTAGCAAAAGGTTCCTTAATGATAGCAAAAAAGTTGGGGTGAACACTTATTGACTTGAGATCCGCATTTTCCTTACTAGAAGATTCACCCTTATTTTTAGGAACATACATCAGTTTGGCAACTTTGGTAATACGGGGATTTGGAGTATTTTTCACGAAAGAAAAGGCAGACCCTAAGTTGGTAATAATATCCTCATGTTTATCAATTCTTGTGGAATCTTAATCTATCTTTTCGTTAACTATGGGTTCCTTTTCTGTCAAAAAAATTCAGAGTAATTTCGACCTTAGACCATATTGGGTAATTTGGTTGTGCATCTTTTTATCCAAATTCTCAATCAACTCTACAGTGGCAACTTTATTTTCAATAATTTCAAGTCTTTGCATCACATGTTCCAAAGTTAAAATAGTTCCATTAACCAAAAGAGGTGGTGGGCCAAACAAATCTAACATAGCATTATAAGAATCAAAAGTATGGCTACCCAAGAAATTCCCTCCGGTAATGGTATCAAGAATATATCTTTTACAAGCACTGATGCCTACATAAATATTCGAAGAAGAACGGAAGTAGGTTGCTTCCTAGTAGATCTATTCTGAGCATTGCAAATTCAATGCCAAGCATCTTTTAGATTTTCTCCCTCCCTTTGTTTAAAATTAAGAACTTCATGATCGGGAGTACTAACAATGATAGAAGGACTAGCCATAACGACCAAACAAACGATCTAACACACGGAGACACAAGAAGCAAGCGAAAAGAGACGGACGGAAAAAGGGCGAATAAAATGGCAAAGGTGAAGTGGGGGAGAGGAAAACGAGAGGCAAATGGCAAATAATGTAATGCGAGGGATAAGAGTTTGTGATGGGTACTTGGTATGTCTTGACTTGTGCGTAGATCTCCCCGACAACGGCGCCAGAAATCCTTCTTGATACCTCTTGAGCATGTGTTGGTTTCCCTTGAAGAGGAAAGGGTGATGCAGCAAAGTAGCGTAAGTACTTCCCTCAGTTTTTGAGAACCAAGGTATCAATCCAGTAGGAGACTACACGCAAGTCCCTGGTACCTGCACAAACAATCAAGAACCTTGAAACCAGCGCGATAAAGGGGTTGTCAATCCCTTCGCGGCCACTTGCAAAAGTGAGATCTAATAAATAAAATAAGATAAATATTTTTGGTATTTTTGTTGTATAGATTGGAAAGTAAAGATTGCAAATAAACAATGATAGAAATATCTAGTTGATAGGAAAATAATATGATGGAAAATAGACCCGGGGGCCATAGGTTTCACTAGTGGCTTCTCTCAAGATAGCATATTCTATGGTGGGTGAACAAATTACTGTGGAGCAATTGATAGAAAAGCGCATAGTTATGAGAATATCTAGGCATGATCATGAACATAGGCATCACGTCCGTGACAAGTAGACCGAAATGATTCTGCATCTACTACTATTACTCCACACATCGACCGCTATCCAGCATGCATCTAGAGTATTAAGTTCATAAGAACAGAGTAACGCATTAGGCAAGATGACATGATGTAGAGAGATAAACTCAAGCAATATGATATAAACCCCATCATTTTATCCTCGATGGCAACAGTACAATACGTGCCTTGCTGCCCCTACTGTCACTGGGAAAGGACACCGCAAGATTGAACCCAAAGCTAAGCACATCTCCCATTTCAAGAAAGATCAATCTAGTAGGCCAAACTAAACCGATAATTCAAAGAGACTTGCAAAGATATTAATTCATGCATATAAGAATTCAGCTAAGAATCAAATATTGTTCATAGATAATCTTGATCATAAACCCACAATTCATCGGATCTCTACAAACACACCGCAAAAAGAATTACATCGAATAGATCTCCAAGAACATCGAGGAGAACTTTGCATTGAGATCCAAAGAGAGAGAAGAAGCCATCTAGCTAATAACTATGGACCCGAAGGTCTATGGTAAACAAGTCACACATCATCGGAGAGGCTATGGTGTTGATGTAGAAGCCCTCCATGATCGATTCCCCCTCCGGCAGTGCGCCGGAAAAGGCCCCAAGATGGGATCTCACGGGTACAGAAGGTTGCGGCGGTAGAAATAGGGTTTCGTGGTGCTCCTGGATGTTTTCAGGGTATATGAGTATATATATAGGTGAAAGAAGTAGGTCAGTGGAGCCACGAGGGTCCCACAAGGGTGGGGGCGCACCTACCCCCCTGGGCGCGCCCTCCTACCTCGTGGACGTATCATTGCTTTCTTGACGTCCACTCCAAGTCTCCTAGATTGCGTTTGTTCCAAAAAAATGATCCTCGCGAAGGTTTCATTCCGTTTGGATTCCGTTTGATATTCCTTTTCCGTGAAACACTGAAATAGGCAAAAAAACAGCAATTTGCTCCAGGCCTTCGGTTAATAGGTTAGTCCCAAAAATAATATAAAAGTGCATAATAAAGCCCATTAAGCATCCAAAACAGATAATATAATAGCATGGAACAATCAAAAATTATAGATACGTTGGAGACGTATCAAGCATCCCCAAGCTTAATTCCTGCTCGTCCTCGAGTAGGTAAATGATAAAAACAGAATTTTTGATGTGGAATGCTACCTAACATAATTTTCTATGTAATTCTCTTTATTGTGGCATGAATGTTCAAATTCAAAAGATTCAAGATAAAAGTTTAATATTGACATAAAAAGAATAATACTTCAAGCATACTAACTAAGCAATTATGTCTTCTCAAAATAACATGGCCAAAGAAAGCTTATCCCTACAAAATCATATAGTTTGGCTATGCTTCATTTTCATCACACAAAAATGCTCTCATCATGCACAACCCCGATGACAAGCCAAGCAATTGTTTCATACTTTAGTAATCTAAAAAAAATCAATTTTCACGCAATACATGAGCGTGAGCCATGGACATAGCACTATGGGTGGAATAGAATATATCGATGACAACCTTGATGACAAGCCAAGCAATTGTTTCACACAATTGCTTCCTTGACAGCCACTCCAAGTCTCCTGGAATGCGTTTGTTCCAAAAACGATCCTCGCGAAGGTTTCATTCCGTTTGGATTCCGTTTAATATTCCTTTTCTGTGAAACACTGAAATAGGCAAAAAAAAATAGCAATTTGCACTGGGCCTTCGGTTAATAGGTTAGTCCCAAAAATAATATAAAAGTGCATAATAAAGCCCATTAAACATCCAAAACAGATAATATAATAGCATGGAACAATAAAAAAGTATAGATACGTTGGAGACGTATCAGCGTGGTCAACGTGGTCAACGAACAACATCTATCGGAAGAGGACTGTCTGTGCAGAGGCTGACAGCTGGGTCCACGGCCGCACGCTGATATGTCTCCAACGTATCTATAATTTTTTATTGTTCCATGCTATTATATTATCTGTTTTGGATGTTTAATGGGCTTTAATATGCTCTTTTATATTATTTTTGGGACTAACCTATTAACCGAAAGCCCAGTGCCAGTTTTTGTTTTTTTTGCCTATTTTAGTGTGCTGCAGAAAAGGAATACCAAACGGAGTCCAAACGGAATGAAACCTTCGTGATGATCTTTCTTAAACCGAAAGCAAACCTGAAGACTTGGAGTTGAAGTCAGAAACGCCACAAGGCGTCCACGAGGCAGGAGGGCGCGCCCCCACCCTCGTGGGCCCCTCGTAGCTCCATCGACGTACTTCTTTCGCCTATATATACTCTTATACCCCAGAAACATCAGGGGGAGCCACGAAACCACTTTTCCACCGCCACAACCTTCTGTACCCGTGAGATCCCATCTTGGGGCCTTTTCAGCGATCTGCCGGAGGGGGTATCAATCACGGAGGGCTTCTACATCAACACCATTGCCTCTCCAATGAAGCGTGAGTAGTTTACCACATACCTTCGGGTCCATAGTTATTAGCTAGATGGCTTCTTCTCTCTCTTTGATTCTCAATACAAAGTTCTCCTCAATGTTCTTAGAGATCTACTCGATGTAATACCCTTTTGCGGTGTGTTTGTCGAGATCCGATGAATTGTGGATTTATGAACAAGACTATCTATGGATATTATTTGGTTTTTCTCTGAATTCTTATATGCATGATTCGATATCTTTGCAAGTCTCTTCGAATTTTTGGTTTAGTTATGGGAGAAGTGCTTAGCTTTGGGTTCAATCTTGCGGTGTCCTTTCCCAGTGACAGTAGGGGCAGCAAGGCACGTATTGTATTGTTGCCATCAAGGATAAAAAGATGGGTTTATATCATATTGCTTGAGTTTATCCCTCTACATCATGTCATCTTGCTTGATGCGTTGCTCTGTTTTTATGAACTTAATACTTCATATGCATGCTGGATAGCGGTCGATGTGTGCAGTAATAGTAGCAGATGCAGAATCATTTCGGACTACTTGAAACGGACGTGATGCCTATGTTCATGATCATTGCCTTAGATGTCTTCATAATTATGCGCTTTTCTATCAATTGCTCGGCAGTAATTTGTTCACCCACCATAATACTTGCTATCTCGAGAGAAGCCACTAGTGAAACTTATGGCCCCGGGGTCTCTTTTCCATTATATTGCATCTCGTTTACTATTTTTCAATCTTTACTTTCCAATCTATACAACAAAAATACCAAAAACATTTACTTTATTATCTCTATCAGATCTCACTTTTGTGAGTGACCGTGAAGGGATTGACAACCCCTTCATCGCGTTGGTTGCAAGGTTCTTGATTGTTTGTGCCATGTCATCATGTTTTATTAAGCCAATTTGCCACTTGCTAAAAATCAAAGTCAAATTCAAATTTAAATTTGCATGTGAAACTATTATTTCACCTAATGGTAAAATAAAAATGTTCGTTGGGTTGCAAATATTCTCTAAGGAATATTCATGTAGACACCAAAACCATTTGCCTCACAGATAAATTCCTAGGAAGTTAATAATGGTCCAACAACAATTATTTTGGCCACTTTAAAATAAGCAATTTTCTATGCATTTCTGAATGATGTAAAACCTTGTGTGTGGTGTTAGATTATTGCATAGCATTTATGTGCCAAGTTACATATATACCAAAGTTCATTTAGTGGACAAACTAATTGAAATCAGAAGCAAAATTGAAAACTGAATAATACAAATAAATCAAAGAAGGACTATTGGTACTCGGCCCTAGTGCATTAGTGAATTAGGCCAAGCCCACACCCCCACTCATCCCCAACCTCCTGCTACAGGGAGGCAGGGGATTGTGGCGGACATCCGACCGGTCATGGCCGCGCCATGGCGCGTGCCGGCCATCCCCTAGTCCCCTTAGAATATAAGACCATCCCCTCCTCCCCGAAACCCTACGACATTCCTCCCCTTCCTCGCGCCGCTTCTCTCTCACACATACGCACCGAGCGTAGTTGACGCCGCGCCCTCGTTGATCCTGAAGCCACCGTCGTCCCCGCGCACCGCCAAGGTGTCCAGCGGCTCCGACATCGTCTTCTTCGTCTTCCTCGTCCACAAGATCAAGCCCGGGGGCACCGCATCGACCGGATCGACGTCGTCTTCCACCTTTGGCCATCGCGACACCATCGTCGGAAATAACGCCTCTGCAGCTCCTAACCTCCTCGAAGAGCCTCCTTGAGCTCCCTTGGTGAGCTCCGCGTTTCCCCCCTCTCGTTTTCATGCTATGCCGATGTCGTAGTTGTAGTTTTCGCCGGCCGCATCTCTGCACCACCGCCATGTTCGCCGCTACCGCTATAATCCACGCCGCGTCGTGCTGCTGCTGCTACCGTGCTCTGGAGGGCTTCATGAAGCCGATGCTCCGAGTAACCCGCTTGCTTGCGCGCTATTATGGAAACCCAGCCGCGGTCGTGACCTTGTGGTCGCCATGGCCGGACCTTGCCTTGCGCCCGCTCGCCTGCGTCCTCTGGACGCGCCCGCCTACGCGTAGCCGCGCACCCTAGACCCACACCCGCGTCCACTGCCGCCTTCGGCTGCTGCCCGTGCGCGCCAGCCTCCCATGGTCGCGCCTCTGCGCCTGCCCCCGCTGCCTTCTCCTTGTCGTTGCTCTGCTTCTCTGCTTCCGGCGCTGTTGCTGCTACTCCCGTCCTTGGCTTCTGCTCCTTGCTGCCGGCGCTGTGGCTCCTTGCTACCTGCTACTGCCGCTACCCACTGCTGCCTACTGCGCTGCACTACTACCTGTCGCTGCTCCTGCTACCATAGTTGTTGCTGCTGGTGTTTATGCCATGCATGGCCATGGCCTTTGCCTTTGTGCATGGCCGGCTGGCTCTCTGGATGAGGCCAACCCACTTAGTTTAGTTTAATTTGGCTGATTAGTAATTGGGTATAGCTAGTAGTCAAGGGCATGTGGGACCTCCCTTGATTAAATTAGTTAGATGGTTTATTAATGCATGTGGCAATGACATGTGGGCCACACATTCTATTGACCAGTCAAATTGACGGTCCACCCAACCCATGGTCCCACCCGTAATACACCTGGTTAGCACAACCCCATGTGACAGAAGTAATTAGATATTTAATTTTTGAATTGAAATAACTTAGAAAATCTTTTAAAGTTTGGAAAATAATAGAAAATAAACCGTAGCTCAGATGAAAATCTTTTTTACATGAAATTTGCTCAGAACGACGAGACTAATCCAAATATGTGGTCTGTTTACCTATCAGATGCCTATAACTATCTGAACTTGGAACATTCCCCCTCCGGTCATCTGTCGGACACAGGTCCAAACCGGGAAAACATTCCCGGTTGAATTCCCCCTTCACCTATATCATGTAGTACTACCTTAGAACACGCCCAGTTCTGCTTTGCGACGTGTCATGCTTAGTGTTGAATCTGTTTGCTTATATTTACTGTTTCTTCCCCCTCTTCTCTCCGATAGACCCCGAGGCCGATGATGCCCTGGTGATCGACTACGTCGACGACAACCCTTCTTCCCTTTCAGCGAAGCTTCCAGGCAAGCCCCCCCTTTTGATCATCCCAATATCGCCCATTCCATTCTCTCATGCTTGCATTAGATTTTGCTACTATTATAGTTGGCTCCTATTCTAATGCATAGCCTGCTTTTGTAACCTGCTTATTGTTACCTACCTGCTTATCATAAACTGCTTAGTATAGGTTGGTTAGTGATCCATCAGTGACCCCCACCTGGTCCTTGTTGCCCCTGCTTCATCATCGATGACTCGATCAACGTGATCGACGACCAGAGCCCGACACCTCACATCACATCATGCCCCTTTTGTTGCTCGACTCTGCAGAGTTACCATCGAGTGCCGAGGGTGGAACCTCATACATCACTCCTGATGAGAGCTTTGTAGTGTAGCTATTTGGTCGTGGTCATCAAGGGTGATTTCCTCCTTAACCACTTTCGATACGACTCTATCATGCAACCCCTCAAGTGTGAACCTCGAGGGTGGTTACTCTTACATTCACCTTGATAATTACATCGAGTGGAATACACTGAGGGTGGTTCCTCGAAGTTTCCTCTTGGTGTTTGGACACACGGATACTTGGACTTTGCAACTGTTACTTGGAATGGTGGGTCGACCCTGAGGGGTACCCGCGAATGATGTGGAGACGGGTTGACCTGGAGGGTACCCGAGACCTGAATACGAGGCGTGGCCGGGCATTCTTAGCCCTTGCCGCAAGTCCTCGAGACGGGGCAACAGGGTCACATATTTCATGAGTCTCTGCTCGTGACCGCACTACTAACACACTAACGGTTTGGATATTTGATCTGAGGGGCCTCTAGCCTGATAGCACTAACCATCACGTGGGCATAGTATGGGCGTTCTGTGTCGTATGCATCAGCCGAAGCTTAATAGATGTCATGCGACTGAGCGGCGCGCGCGGGGTTGGACTGGTAAGCACCTGCCTTTTTAAGGAGGTAGCTAGGTCTGCTCACCAGCACCCACGCAATGTGCAGGAGTTCCCGGGGTGATGGCCCAAGACCCCTGGGGGCATAGGTTTAGTCCGGCGTGCTGACCTCTCTGTCAAGCCTAGGTCGGGTTGCGACGTATTGTTTGGCCGAGGCCGGGCATGACCCTGGAAAGTGTGTCCAGCCGGAGTTAATCGAGCGTGGTGGGTAAGTTGGTGCACCCCGGCACGGAAGAAAACATCTATCGATAGCCTGTCCTACGGTAACGGACACTTGGAGTTGTAACCCGGTCGATACAACTAGAACTGGATACTTGATGTGATAACTGGATAGTATGGCTCTGGGATTGCTTTCTCGCAGGGAGTCGAGAAAGGATCTCTGGCCAAGGTTGATAACTCCACTACTACTTTACTTTATACTACTTTTATCTCTTCTAATGTTGCAAGATGCTTGAAGCTGGTTGAAGATGCTAGTCTTCGATAGGCTAGGCTTTCCCCCTTCTCTTCTGGCATTCTCCATTTCAGTCCACAGATACTACCCCTTTTCATTGACACCGATGCATATGTAGTGTAGATCCTTGCTTGCGACTACTTTGGATGAGTACTCACAGTTGCTTTGCTCCCACTTTTCCCCCCTTTTCCATTCTTCTCGGATGACGCAACCAGATGACGGAGTCCAGGAGCCAGATGTCACCACCGACGATTACTACTACACCGAGGGTGCCTACTACTACGTGGAGGCCACCGACGACCAGGAGTAGTTAGGAGGCTCCTAGGCAGGAGGCCTTGCCTTTTCGATCGATGTTGCTTTTGTGCTAGCCTTCTTAAGGCAAACTTGTTTAACTCATGTCTGTACTCAGATATTGTTGCTTCCGCTGACTCTTGTGTATTCGAGCTTATGTATTCGACCCTCGAGGCGCCTGGCTTGTAATATAAAGCTTGTATTATTTTAATTTGTGTCTAGAGTTGTGTTGTGATATCTTCCCGTGAGTCCTTGATCTTGATCGTACACATTTGCGTGTATGATTAGTGTAAGATTGAATCGGGGGCGTCACAAGTTGGTATCAGAGCCGACTGCCTGTAGGTAGCCCCATTTCCAACTCCTTGGCCGAAGTCGAGTCTAGTCCCTACAAAACTTTTACTAACATGGTTGTGTGTCTTACGGGCCCACATCACCATTGGGTGGTATTAGGATCTTTTATTCCTTGTCTATACTCTGGGATTCTGATCTCTCTTCTATTCAGGTTAAATGATTTTGCTAACTCTAACACTAGGATCTCGTAACTACTTCGTGCCGGAGAGCCCCTTTATTCCAGATGATGGCTTGATTCATCATAAGACCCTGAAGATACTCTCCCATGTTATCCCAATAACTTGTGCTCATCGCGTTTGCAATTCCCTTCCATCATCAACCTGTAGCGACCCGACCTCAAACGGTCAAGTCTCTGTGCTTCAGTGTCATCCCTGGATCGGTAATGCTGACACACACAGTACTCGAAGGATTTATAACAAAGTAGCAATCACACACTTATTACATCGAATGTCTCAAAAGAGAACGTATTACAATAAATATGGCTTAAGGCCATCTAATACAATAACAGCAGAAGGCTTGCAAGATAAAGTGAGTCCATCAACTCCAATGGCATAGCTGAGCTGCACCGCAACGACCTAACGAACCTTACTGCTCGTCTGAAAAGTCTGCAACATAATACGTTGCAGCCCGGAAATGGGTCAGCACGAGGAATATGCTGGCAATATAACACAGTAGAGCAAGTACAGAATAATGCTATCACTACATGCATATTTGGCTGGTGGAAAGCTCTATGGTTACAGTTTTGCGAAAAGCCAATTTTTTCCTACAACAAAGGAATAAGTTTTATTTTAACTATCATGGTAGTTGAAACATCATTGAGAAGGTTCCTCCAACTCAATCCCAATTAAAAGTAATTATCAACCCAACAATGTTAAATTAGAGTGATGAGATACTTATGATAATCCAAGTACTAGATACTCAAGATGTCCATAACCGGGGACATGGCTAACCATGATTAGATTGTACATTCTGCAGAGGTTTGCGCACTTTTCCCCACAAGACTCGATCGCCTCCGTTGGATTTCTCGCACTACATGGTGTTTGAGAAACGGATGACTGAGACACAGTCTTTCCGAAACATTAACTCTTTACTCCAGGTAGACCATACCAACCTACATCCCTCTACCTGCTGATCCACCTCTTCAAGAGCTCATGCAACTTACTCAACTATGCTAGAGCCCATAATAGCATGTGGCTACACACGGAAGTTTCTAGCATGAAAATATCTCAGTTCCCTTTGAGCCTGGGTGGCGAACCTTAGGATGATCACACGGGTACTCCGGGATATCCTAGGACAACACTGGATTCTCCAGGTGCCCGACAAGCAATCCACCCAGATGTGTATTAAAGTTCCCACCTTAAGTTGAACCATTAATTAATCATCACACATCTTTCATGGATTCACTCACCCAAACCACGTCTACGAGCATAGCATAGCAATATAAGCAATACGTAGAAGTAACTCCCAAGGGTTTGAATATAACAAGTCAATAGGTTCTACCTCATCAAATACTTCCCAATACCCACAAGTTAATCATATCCTAATCATGCAGTGTTTGAGGGTTGGAGCTAATGCATAAAAACTGGGTATGAAAAGAGTATGATCAATGTGTTACTTGCCTTGCTGACGATCCGCAAAACCTAGGGACTCGTAGTAGCACGCTTCGCAATCAAGCAAACAAGAAAGTTCAACTTAAGAACTCCGGTTTGCAAAAAGAATCACATCAAACGGAGCAACGAAACTCAAACTGCGAAAGAAATCAAGCAAAGGAGCGCGGGAAAAACTAAAATAAAAAGAATTTACCAGAAAGTTCAACTTAAGAACTCCGGTTTGCAAAAAGAATCACATCAAACGGAGCAACGAAACTCAAACTGCGAAAGAAACAAGATCTGTTTGCTAATCTGAACTAAATTCAAATTTTACAGTACCAAAATCTTGTTCAAGTTGATTAAACAGAAAGAGGGTTTCGTGACAAAGATCTAGGCGCTTGAATCGCCTGATTCCGATAAACGAGCGAAAAGATAAACTAAAACGAAAATCGGATCAGAAATCGCGATCGAAAATAATCACGGAAATTCCATGAAAAAGAAAAACTGATGAACAGGCTAACGAACGAACGTTCGCTGTCTGTGGCTAACGAGTGAACACCGTTCGTTAAAACGAATGTACGGACGAACATCCGCTAAATAAACTAAACCGAGAAAACCGGCGAACCGATCTAAAAAACGAACCTAGGGTTAATAAATCGAACGGCGGCTTATACCTCCGGCGAGGTCCGGCGAGGCGGGGCGGCTCCGGCGAGGTCTGGCTGCGGCGGCGGGTGGCACGGGTGGCGCGGGGTGGCGGCGGCAGCGGCGGCGCGGCGCTAGGCGGCGGGGCGGGGTGGTTCGGGTGGTGGTGTGGGGTGCGGGGGTGGTGTATATAAGGAGGGGGCTAGCTTGGGGAGGGGGCAAGGCGGCGCGGGGAGGAGTCCCGGCCAGACCCGGCTTGCGGTGGTGGCGGTCTCCGCGTCGGGGACGAGGCGGGCGGCTCGGGCGGTGGGCTGGGCTGGCTGGCTGGGCTTCGGCCCAGTCGGTGAAGAGATTTTTTAAAAAAATAATTTCGCCGAAACTTAAATAAATCCTAGAAAATAAAATAAAAATCTAAAAACAACAAAACAAATTTTCGCCATCTAAATAAAATATTTAGAATAAGATGAACATTTTCTTGGCCCTACAATGCAACTTTGAAAAACGTGCAATTTTTCTAATGCAAATAAAATAGCAATAAACTCTGAATAAAATCAAATATTTGATTTTAATTTTTTCCTCCAATATTTCATTTATTTTGGAGAAGTTGTATTATCTCCTCTCATATATTTTAATATGAAATATTTTCACAGAGAAAAATAATTAAAACCAAAAATCCTCATTTCAATATTTGATAGAATTCAAATATGAAAACTGTGAAATCCCCAACTCTCTCCGAGGGTCCTGGAGTTGCTTAGAATTTCGAGGATTGTGAAATGAAATGCAGCAAAATATGATATGCAGGAATGATCTATGTATAACATTCCAAATTGAAAATTTGGGATGTTACAAACCTACCCCCCCCCCCTTAAGATGAATCTCGCCCTCGAGATTCGGGTTGGCTAGAAAATAGGTGTGGGTGGTCTTTGCGAAGATCATCCTCTCGTTCCCAGGTGGCTTCATCCTCGATATGGTGGCTCCACTGAACTTTCCAAAACTTACCTTGCTGCGGGTGACTCGGCTGGCAAATTCAAGAATCCTGATTGGCTTCTCCTCATAGGTCAGATCACTATCCAACTGAATCACCTCCAAGGGCACTGTATCTCGTAACGGTATATCGGCCATCTCAGCATGACACTTCTTCAGCTGTGAAACATGAAACACATCATGAAATCTTGACAGTCCTTCAGGTAACTCCAACTTGAAGGCAACTTCTCCCATACGTTCCAAAATTCGATACGATCCTACAAATCTTAGGGCTAACTTTCCCTTGACTCCAAAATGTTTCACTCCTTGCAGAGGTGACACTCGCAGATATGCTCTGTCTCCAATTTCATAGGTTACCTCCTTGCGTTTTGAATCTGCATAACTCTTCTACCTGGACTGAGCTACCTTTAGTCTATCATGAATCAACTTAACCTTCTCTTCAGACTCCTTGATCAAGTCTGGTCCAAACAACTGTCGATCTCCAACTTCTCCCCACATCAACGGTGTTCTGCACCTTCGTCCATACAGGGCTTCGAACGGTGCCATCTTCAAACTGGCCTGGTAGCTATTGTTGTATGAGAACTCTGCGTAGGGCAAATTGTCATCCCAACTAGATACATAATCCAGCGCACAAGCTCTCAACATATCCTCCAGAATCTGGTTGACTCTCTCGGTCTGTCCATCTGTCTGCGGGTGGAATGTTATACTGAACTCCAACCTTGTCCCCAAAGTCTGGTGCAGCTGATGCCAAAACTTTGAAGTAAACTGTGTTCCTCTATCTGATACGATGGTCCTCGGAACTCCATGCAGACATACGATCCTGGTCATATATATCTTGGCCAACTTCGCACTTGTATAGGTGGTTTTCACTGGGATAAAGTGAGCCACTTTGGTCAAGCGATCAACTACTACCCATATAGAATCATATCCTGATTTGGTCCTGGGCAATCCGGTGATAAAATCCATGCCAAGTTTATCCCACTTCCATTTGGGTATCGGCATAGGCTGTAACAATCCTGCTGGCTTTTGATTCTCTGCCTTCACTCTCTGACATACATCACATACAGCTACATACTCGGCAATATCCTTCTTCATACCAGTCCACCAGAAACGTTCCTTCAAATCCAAATACATCTTGGTGTTTCCAGGGTGTATCGAGTATGGTGAGTCATGAGCCTCCTGAAGTATTAACTTCCTGATCTCTGTGTTATTGGGCACATAAACACGGTCCTCAAACCATAACGTGTCGTGCTCATCCTCACGAAAACCTTTGGCCTTTCCTTTGCTCATTCTCTTTTATCTCAGCAATCTCTTTGTCATCCTTCTAAGCTTCTCGAATCTTTACTAACAATGTAGACTGAACCTCCATTGTTGCAAGAAAACCTCTAGGAACAATCTCCAATCGAAGTTCCCTGAGATCCTGTGCTATCTCCTTTGGCAATCCCGTGCTTACTAGGGTGTTAGCATAACTCTTCCGACTCAAAGCGTTTGCTACGACATTGGCCTTGCCTGGATGATAGTGAAGCTTCATGTCATAATCCTTTATAAGCTCCAACCATCTCCTCTGCCTAAGGTTCAACTCCTTCTATGTGAAAATGTATTTCAAACTCTTATGATCCGTGTACACATCACAACGGTTTCCAATAAGGTAATGTCTCCAAGTCTTCAATGCATGCACTACGACAGCCAACTCCAAATCATGCATGGCATAATTCAATTCGTGTGGTTTTAGTTGTCGTGAGACATACAAAACAACTCTTCCATCCTGCATAAGCACACTTCCAAGTCCTAGGCAAGAGGTGTCGCAATACACTTGGAAATCCTTGTGCATATCCGGCAGAATCAGCACTGGGGCTGTAGTCAAACGTTTCTTTAACTCCTGAAAACTTGCCTCACATTATTCCGTCCATTTAAATTTTGTATCGTTCTTCAGTAACTCCGTCATTGGCTTCGCAATCTTGGAAAAATTCTCAATGAATCTCTGATAGTATCCTGTGAGTCCAAGAAAACTGCGGATCTCGCTAACTGAAGTGGGTGCCAACCATTCATTGACTGACTGAACCTTGGTGGGATGTACTGCTATACCTTCTCCTGATATAACATGTCCAAGGAATCCAACTTCCTTCAACCAAAACTCACATTTGCTGAACTTGGCATACAACTGGTGTTCCCTGAGTTTTTCGAGAACTAAACGTAAATGTTCCTTGTGCTCCTCCTCATTCTTTGAGTATACCATTATATCATCAATGAACACCACAACAAACTTACCCAAATATTCCATGAACACCTTGTTCATCATGCTCATGAAGTAAGCAGGGACGTTAGTCAGTCCAAATGACATGACGGTATATTCATACAACACGTACCGTGTGGTGAATGATGTCTTTGGTATATCCTTCTCTCGAATCTTCAGCTGGTGATATCCTGATCGCAGATCGATCTTTGAAAACACCTTAGCTCCTTGCAGCTAGTCAAACAAATCATTGATCATCGGCAGTGGGTATTTGTTCTTGATCGTCACCTCATTCAACGCACAATAATCAACAACCATTCTTAGAGACTTATCCTTCTTCTCAACCAAAAGCATTGGGGCTCCCCATGGGGATGAGCTCCGTCGAATGTAACCTTTCTCCAATAACTCCTTGATCTGCTTCTTAATCTCCTCCAGATCATTTGCGGGCATCCGGTAGGGTCTCTTTGATATTGGCCCTGTGCCTGGCAATAGCTCTATCAAAAACTCGATGTCTCAATCTGGCAGCATGCCTGGTAATTCCTCTGGAAAAACATCTGGGTAATCCTGTACTACAGGCACTTCCTCCTGAACGACTCCCGTGAGGGTATTTACTTGGCTCCTCCTAGGCGCATGCCTAGATACATACTTAATCATTTTTCCCTCAGGGGTGGTGAGATAAATTGACTTACTAGCATAGTCAATGCTTCCTCCATACTTTGACATCCAGTCCATGCCTAATATCACATCCAATCCTTGTGACTCCTTATTAGGTCTGACGGGAAAACATGGCCACCAATGGTTAAGGGTTCGCACCATCGGCTAGCCATATAATCTGCTCTAGGTGAACTCACTAACAGAGGGGTCCTAAGGGTTTGGGTTGGTAGTGTAAACTTATCCACGAATCCCCTTGATATGTATGAATGTGATGCACCGGTGTCAAAAAGAACAAGGGCGGTAAAAGACTTAACCAAAAACTTACCGATAACCGCGTCTGGCTGCTCTTCAACCTCTTCCATGTTAATGTGGTTCACTTGTCCTTTGTTGAATGGATTGGGCTTCTTCCCTGCACACTCGTTACCATTTCCATTCTTCGCTTCAGGGTACTCCGTGGCATAGTGTCCAGTCTTTCCGCACTTGAAGCAAGTAATGTAACTTAGGTCCCTCTTGGCGGGTGTGGCTGGATTGGAGCGGTTCTGATTGTTGCTTGTTCTGTTCCCAGTCCCATTCTTAGAACCATTGTGGTTATGCGAACTTCCTACGGTGTGGTTATGACCTCCATGGTTATGAACTAGTCCTCCCGAGTTCACGGTTAGACGAGGCTTCTGCTGAGCTCCGGAGTTGTATCTTCCTTGCCCATACTTCCTCTTACGGCTTTCAATCTACTGCTGCTTCCCTTCAAACATAAGAGCCTTATCTACCAACTCCTGATAGTTGTTGAATGTTGCCACCATCAACTACATGCACATCTCATCATTCAGCCCTTCCATAAACTTCTCTTGCTTCGCGGCATCCGTGGCCACATCATCAGGGGCATAGCGAGATAACTTGCTAAACTCATCCAAGTACTGAGCTACAGTACGGTTCCCCTGGCGTAAGTTGCGAAAGTCACGCTTCTTCATATTCATAGCTCCAGTTGAGACATGGGTCGTGCGGAAAGCTTGCTGAAACTGATCCCAAGTGACGTTGGCTATGGGGAAAGTGGTCGTATAGTTCTCCCACCATGAGGCTTCTGGTCCATCCAATTGATGTGCGGCAAAGCGCACCTTCTCGGCATCTGTGCAACCTACGGGGGTCAACTCCCTTCCAATATGGCGTAGCCAATCATCTGCAACTATAGGCTCGGTGCTACTGGAAAACACCGGCGGCTACAACCTCAGAAAGCGAGCTAAGTTGTCAACTAGAGGCGGGTTGTTGTTGCTGTTGTTGTTGTTGTTGTTGTTGTTGTTGTTGTTGTTGTTGTTGTTGTTGTTGTTGTTGTTGTTGTTGTTGTTGTTGTTGTTGTTGTTGTTGTTGTTGTTGTTGTTGTTGTTGTTGTTGCCTTGGTTATGGACTAACAATTGCATCAAGGCTTTATGGTGCTGGATCAACTGAGTGAGCTCCGGCGGAAAGGCAAATCTAGTGTCACGTCTCGGAGGCATCTAGCGGGTTTAGAGGGGGAGAGATTAGAATAGAAAAGGGGTCTAGTGAGAAAGCACTACCCATATGCACATGAGACAAACACAATCATTTCACTCAATCAATCAAGCAAGGGCATACAAATGGTCTAGAACTATCGTAGAAAGTGCTCAACTACTACTATATACATGGGGGAATACTACTAATCATTTGGTGGTCATCTAGAAATTTTGATCGGTGGAAGACTCCATGATGTCTTCTCTAGCTTCGTCTTCAAAGTCATCTTCACTGGGGTCGGAGTCGGTGTCATCAATGATGATGTAGTTCTCCGGGCAAGTGGAGTCGTCGTCCTGTCCTCCCGGCGCGGGGTCTCCCATGAATACTCCGATCTTGTTTATCAAGTCGTACTTCTTCTCCAATAGTGTTGCAATTTCCTCCTCATATCCATCACGTGTAGACTTAAGTTCTTCTTCCAGCTCGATGATCCTTGTCTTCGCCTTCTTGAAATCTACCATATCTGCACACATCTAGTTCTCCTGGCGTCGAATGTGTTGGTTTAACTCCTGGATGAAAGCTGCAATGGATATGTCCTTCTTGGTGCTGATCATCTCCCATTGCTCATCTCGGCACCCACATATCTGATAGATAGTGTCCTTAAGATCCTTGTTGTAGACTTCTCCAATGCGTCCCATGGTAATGTGGGCTGCCATGCTCTTGCCTAGGCTCCAGGTGGGTGCTTCAAAAGAAAACTCTATGGGCTTAGTGGTTGGCGAGAACGTCCTTCCTAGTACTTGAACTTGAATCATCCAGCGCTCCTCTTCTGGTAAAGTGGCGTTGTAAGTCCCGGTGAAGCTTGGTATTCCAATGTTCAGGTACCTAGTGACTTCCTTCAAGTGGCGTCCAAAGGGGGTGTCTTCATCCGGTTGTGCAAACTTATTCCTTGAATCCGCCATCCTAAGAGTAGAAAATGGAGAAGAGTCGGAAATGAGTAGAGAAGAGTGACCTATGGGTTTTCTCTTAGTGGTCGTGTCCTACACTCAGTGTGTGCTCTGATACCATATTGTAGCGACCCGACCTCAAACGGTCAAGTCTCTATGCTTCAGTGTCATCCCTGGATCGGTAATGCTGACACACACAGTACTCGAAGAATTTATAACAGAGTAGCAATCACACACTTATTACATCGAATGTCTCAAAAGAGAACTTATTACAACAAATATGGCTTAAGGCCATCTAATACAATAACAGCGGAAGGCTTGGAAGATAAAGTGAGTCCATCAACTCTAATGGCATAGCTGAGCTGCACGGCAACGACCTAACGAACCTTACTCCTCGTCTGAAAAGTCTGCAACCAAGGTTGTCAGAATCGCGATTTTGAATCGGATCGGAGCTTCGATGGCAGGATCACAAATCGTAGAATCTTCACTACAAAATCATAGAAACATAGATTCTAAGAACTAAAATCATAGAATCATAGAGGTTAGTTTGGATCGTAAAGTCATTGAATCGTATAACAGAATCATGATTCTGACAACCTTGTCTGCAACATAATACGTTGCAGCCTGGAAATGGGTCAGCACATGGAATATGCTGGCAATATAACACAGTAGAGCAAGTACAGAATAATGCTATCACTACATGCATATTTGGCTGGTGGAAAGCTCTATGGTTACAGTTTTGCGAAAAGCCAATTTTTTCCTACAACAAATGAATAAGTTTTATTTTAACTATCATGGTAGTTGAAACATCACTGAGAAGGTCCCTCCAACTCAATCCCAATTAAAATTAATTATCAACCAAACAATGTTAAATTAGAGTGATGAGATACTTATGATAATCCAAGTACTAGATACTCAAGATGTCCATAACCGGGGACACGGCTAACCATGATTAGATTGTACACTCTGCAGAGGTTTGCCCACTTTCCCCACAAGACTCGATCGCCTCCGTTGGATAGAGCCCATAATAGCATGTGACTGTACACGGAAGTTTCTAGCATGAAAATATCTCAGTTCCCTTTGAGCCTGGGTGGCGGACCTTAGGATGATCACACGGGTACTCCGGGATATCCTAGGACAACACTGGATTCTCCAGGTGCCCGACAAATAATCCACCCAGATGTGTATTAAAGTTTCCACCTTAAGTCGAACCATTAATTAATCATCTCACATATTTCATGGATTCACTCACCCAAACCACGTCTACGAGCATAGCATAGCAATATAAGAAATACGTAGAAGTAACTCCCAAGGGTTTGAATATAACAAGGCAATAGGTTCTACCTCATCAACTACTTCCCAATACCCACAAGTTAATAATATCCTAATCATGCAGTGTTTGAGGGTTGGAGCTAATGCATAAAAACTAGGTATGAAAATAGTATGATCAATGTGTTACTTGCCTTGCTGACGATCCATAAAA
Organism: Aegilops umbellulata; assembly: GCA_032464435.1. NCBI lineage: Eukaryota > Viridiplantae > Streptophyta > Magnoliopsida > Poales > Poaceae > Aegilops > Aegilops umbellulata. The sequence continues at coordinate 324,051,578 of CP136056.1, read as the reverse complement.
CCTAGGGACTCGTAGTAGCACGCTTTGCACTCCGAGAATTCTATCGCAAACAAATAATAGCATACATAAGCAATCAAGCAAAGATGCGCGGGCAAAACTCAAATAAAAAGAATTGACCAGAAAGTTCAACTTAAAAACTCCGGTTTGCAAAAAGAATCAAATCAAAAGGAGCAACGAAACTCAAACTGCGAAAGAAACAAGATCTTTTTGCTAATCTGAACTAAAGTCAAATTTACAGTACCAAAATCTTGTTCAAGTTGATTAAACAGAAAGAGGGTTTCGAGACGAAGATCTAGACGCTTGAATCGCCTGATTCCGATAAACGAGCGAAAAGATAAAATGAAACGAAGATCGGATCAGAAATCATGATCGAAAATAATCGCAGAAAATCCGAGAAAAAGAAAAACTTACGAACAGGCTAACGATCGAAAGTTCGCTGTCTGCGGCTAACGAGTGAACACCGTTCGTTAAAACGAATGTACGGACAAACGTCCACTAAATAAACTAAACCGAGAAAACCGGCGAACCGATCTAAAAATCAAACCTAGGATTTTCTAAAAAATGAACCGGTTTTAAAAATAAAACCGAACGGCGGCTTATACCTCCGGCGAGGTCCGGCGAGGCGGGGAGGCTCCAGCGAGGTCCGGCTGCGGCGGCGGGTGGCGCGGGTGGAGCGGGGCGGCGACGGCAGGCGGCGGCGCGACGCTAGGCGGCAACGGCAGCGGCGGCGCGGCGCTAGGCGGCGGGGTGCGGTGGTTCGGGTGGTGGTGTGGGGTGCGGGGGCGGCGTGTATAAGGAGGGGGGCTAGCTTGGGGGAGGGGGCAAGGCGGCGCAGGGAGGAGTCCCGGCCGGACTCGGCTTGCGGCGGCGGCAGTCTCCGCGTCGGGGACGAGGCTGGCAGCTCGGGCGGGGGGCTGGGCTGGCTGGCTGGGCTTCGGCCCAGTCCGCGAAGAGATTTTTTTAAATAATTTCGGCGAAACTTAAATAAATCGTAGAAAATTAAATAAAAATCTAAAAATGCTAAAACAAATTTTCGCCATCTAAATAAAATACTTAGAACAAGATGAACATTTTCTTGGCCCTAAAATGCAACTTTGAAAAACATGCAATTTTTCTAATGCAAATAAAATAGCAATAAACTCCGAATAAAATCAAATATTTGATTTTGATATTTTTCCTCCAATATTTCATTTTTTTGGAGAAGTCATATTATCTGCTCTCATATATTTTAATATGAAATATTTTCGGAGAGAAAAATAATTAAAACCAAAAATCCTCGTTTCAATATTTGATAGAATTCAAATATGAAAACAGTGAAATCCCCAACTCTCTTTGAGGGTCCTTGACTTGCTTAGAATTTCGAGGATCGCGAAACGAAATGCAGCAAAATATGATATGCAGGAATGATCTATGTATAACATTCCAAATTGAAAATTTGGGATGTTACACAACCCCTATGGATAACTACATATTGTTGCCATTCTTATATTCGTCCCCAGTTGCTCTTGTTATTACAAGATACCCCGTAATACTCGTAGTTGTTCCGAGAATCCTTTGTGCCTACTGCCTTGCAGTTCCTTGTCGCCTGAATGCACCTACAAATTAATCCTCGCACATATCGAGGAGATGTTTTTTTCAGTTGTTCATGTGTTTCACCAAAGTCTTCAAAATACTATTCGATATTTCGAACATCCTCAACAGCCTTTTGTTCTTGAATTTCTTGCTTGCTTGTGTTATGGTTAATCCCATAAGTCTACTAATCTTATTGGCATCCTTTGTCAATATCATTTTGATTCCGTTGATTCAATATTTTGCGGATGCTCGCGATCCTTAGTCGAATCCTAGAATTCATCGTCCCAGCCCAGACGTCATTTTGAACAGGAGCTGGTTCTTGACCAATCAAATTACCGTCGATTGTCCCCCTAAGTATTTTCAACTTACCCATCCTTGATCAGAGCGTTTGCTTCTGATTCCTTGATTTGGAAATCATAATTCATTTGCAATTGAGCTTTGAATTAGTCAGTTGTTTCCATAATTTGATCTCCTTGTGTTCTTTCTTCTTCTGGTTGAGTACCGATGCTCACATCGGATTCCCTGCGGTCCGCCAAATCCTTTGTTGGATAATTATTCGACAGTGTCCTTCATATTAAAAAATCTTGTGAATTCTTCCCTTGATACATAATGCCTTTGGTAAATGGTATCCTCTGCTTTCTCAACCATGCTCTACTACCGAGCTTGTGTTATTTACTCTTGAAGTTTGTGGTATATGTTCCTAAGATGCCCCTATGGGTTGAACCTATGCCTTCCTTAATCCGTGCGAACCCGAGAGTTTTCACGACTCACACCCTTCTGGTGTTTTGCTAGATATAATTTCAACACCACCACTTCATCAAAAGCGAGAAGTGAATGGAAGGTTATGCATTGAAGAAGTGGGAGTCGACCTTGAACTTTGTGTTCATGCCCATGGACCCGATGTGGAACTTATCTTGGAAGCTTCTTCTAATAATAATAATCCCCTTGTTGTATGTTCATTTGGTATCTATGTCTGATCCTTAGCAATTGTGGTTCCGACCATGATTGTTCTCCTTTGATTACATTTATCAGACAAGTTAAAGCACTTGTCTTCTGTAGATCAATGCATCTCCGCAACCTCTATTTTGATCTTCCTTAGAATAACAAAGGACGGTGTTGCTTCCTACGAGTCTTCATCTAGTATTGCTTCTCACCGATTTCAGATTTCCTCGGGTTCTGAGTTATTAGTCACTCGAGAATGCCGATAAGTGAATTGATTCCGCACTCCGATTCTATAAATCTTAAGAAATTTTCGTTGCTTACGAGTTTAATAATCCTTCGAGTCATTCCTAGCCTGATCAGCTATATCATTATCGTGCCAAATTTTAACTCTGCTACCTGGTTCTTCTTGCCGGAGCACAATTTTCGACGATGAGCTAAGCTTACGTCGATCTTCCTCGTCATATCATTTCGCCTTGAACAACAAGCTTGATTTCAAGTTTGTGTCATATCCATGGTTCCAATAAACTTTAGCTTCATCATTCCTTTGACTTGACGTCATCTCCGATCGATTACATCTTCATGAAATCTCTCGACAAATATGTCGTGATCATCATCAGCATTCTAAGCTCGTCCAGGATATCAATCAAATTCAGGAAGAGAAATACCATCGTAGCCCCTCGATGATTTGTGTTATCATCGGCAACATTCTTGCATTCCCCCCAACACAAACTTGTTCATATAATTTTTGAAATACATCCTTTTTGACATGTCGATAGATTGATGTTGAACCCATCGGCCACATCCTCATCTTTTTCCTGATAAAATTGCATGATGTGTTCTAGAAAATTCTCGATGGATCCTTTGTGTTCTCAAGGTCCGACCTTTACCTGATGACCATGTCAATGCTATCTCGAAGCATGTCTATGGTACTTCAATAATCAACAAGAACATTGGGAGCACAATGCTAAGTGTTTCTTGATCAAATATCCTTTTTAATTTTGTATGGGTAAACCTCTTAAATTCTTTGCCCCTTTGTCTAAATGGTTTCATACTTGGATCCCTATCATGTATATCATGCTCCTCCTTTCCTTGGGAAAGTTATACTCTAATACTCGGGTATAAACACCTTTCCTTTCCATTGGTCTAATTATCATAATAATCATATTTTCCTTTCGATTGTTTTGTTTAACCTTTCTTGTAATCTAACTTGTCTGAGCAGAGATAAATCCCTGCTTAAGTAAGCACCTCGGTGTACAACTCTGTCAGTAAGACCCTGTTACTATTGTTGATGACATTCCGGTAACAACCGATGGACGAGAACTTTGCCTATTGGTCTGCCTCATTTCAACGAGCAAGAAAATGGTTCTCTTCATCCCTCGCCCTTGGTCCCGACGTTGTTGCCAACCTAACTGACAGGCTATCATTTGGCCTGCCTTGCTATCATGACCGTGCAAGATGTCAGCGTCATGCCTACTTTTTACCCACAGGTGGGCCCATACCCCACAGTTCCACAGGATCAAAACCTGACTCTCCTGTACACCCTTGTTGCCAAGGTTATTCCTCACAGTGGCTTCGTATGTAATTCACAAGCCACCTTCCTAGAGATGATCTACTCTGGTATCAAACGGAATATTTATTTCGTTGCTCTAAACCACTTTCACCTTCTAATTAGGCATCGAGCGATTGCCTGACCGTTAGAAACTTCTCTTGTAACCTTCTTACTTTGCTCTCAGTATTTTCTTAACTTCCAATTTGAGAGTTACTTTCTGCCACCTTCCCTGGTGTTATCTACCAGATAGGCAACCTTGTAGAGGTCCGTTCCTTCAAAACTACCCATTATCGTTTTCTTAAGTACGATGGACTTCCTGAAGAAAGGATGACGACTTCATCAAGATGACCTGAAGCAGAGAAACGAAGACATTAATGAAATGGATCGACCTCTTCGCAGAGAGCAACCAAGACCGAGAAGATCCGTTACAATTTCGTAACTAGAACTTCCCCCTTACTCCACCTCTTAAATCTCAGGATGAGATTTCTTGTAGTGGAGGAGATTTGTAACGCCACGATAATCAAGCTACAGTAACCTCAACCTAATGTGTCATGTCATCATGTTTTATTAAGCCAATTTGCCACTTGATGAAAATCAAAGTCAAATTCAAATTTAAATTTGCAAGTGAAATTATTATTTCTCCTAATAGTAAAATAAAAGTGTCCGTTGGGTTGCAAATATTCTCTAAGGAATATTCATGTAAAAACCAACATCATTTGCCTCACAGATAAATTCCTGGGAAGTTAATAATGGTCCAACAACAATTAGTTTGGCCTCTTTAAAATAAGCAATTTTCTTTGCATTTCTGAATGATGTAAAACCTTGTGTGTGGTGTTAGATTATTGCATAGCATTTATGTGCCAAGTTACATATATAGCAAAGTTCATTTAGTGGACAAACTAATTGAAATCAGTAGCAAAATTGAAAACTGAATAATATAAATAAATCAGAGAAGGACTATTGGTACTGGGCCCTAGTGCATTAGTGAATTAGGCCCAGCCCACACCCCCACTCATCCCCAACCTCCTGCTACAGGGAGGCAGGGGATCGTGGCGGACATCCGACCGGCCATGGCCGCGCCATGGCGCGTGCCGGCCATCCCCTGGACCCCTTGGAGTATAAGACCGTCCCCTCCTCCCCGAAACCCTACGCCATTCCTCACCTTCCTCGCGCGGCTTCTCTCTCACACATACGCACCGAGCATAGTCGACGTCGTGCCCTCGTCGATCCCGGAGCCACCGTCGTCCCCGCGCCCCGCCAAGGTGTCCAGCAGCTCCGCCATCGTCTTCCTCGTCCATGAGATCAAGCCCGGGGGCACTGCATCAAGCGGATCGACGTCGTCTTCCACCTTTGGCCACCGCGACACCATTGTCGAAAATAATGCCTCTACAGCTCCTAAACTCCTCGAAGAGCCTCCTTGAGCTCCCTTGGTGAGCTCTGCATTTACCCCCTCTCTTTTTCATGCTATCCCGATGCCGTAGTTGTAGTTTTCGCCGGCTGCATCTCTGCACCGCCGCCATGCTCGCCGCTGCCGCTATAATCCACCTTGTGTCGAGCTGCTGCTGCTATCATGCTCTAGAGGGCTTCATGAAGCCGATGCTCCGAGTAACCCGCTTGCTTGCGTGCTGTAATGGAAACCCAGCCGCGGTCGTGACCTTGTGGTCGCCATGGCCGGACCTCGCCTTGCGCCCGCTCGCCTGCATCCTCTGGACGCGCCCGCCTACGTGCAGCCGCGCGCCCTAGACCCGCACCCGCGTTCGCTGCCGCCGTCGGCTGCTGCCTATGCGCGCACCAGCTGCCCATGACCGCGCTGCGCCTGCCCCCGCTGCCTTCTCCTTGTCGTTGCTCTGCTGCTCTGCTTCCGGCACTGCTGCTGCTGCTCCCGTCCTTGGCTGCTGCTCCTTGCTCCTGGCGTTGCGGCTCCTTGCTACCTGCTACTGCCGCTGCCCACTGCTGCCTACTGCGCTGCACTACTACCTGCCACTGCTCCTGCTACCATAGCTGTTGCTGCTGGTGTTTAAGCCATGCATGGCCATGGCCTTTGCCTTTGTGCATGGCCAGCTGGCTCTCTGGATGAGGCCAGCCCACTTAGTTTAGTTTATTTTGGCTGATTAGTAATTAGGTATAGCTAGTAGTCAAGGGCATGTGGGACCTCCCTTGATTAAATTAGTTAGATGGTTTATTAATGAATGTGGCAATGACATGTGGGCCACACATTCTATTGACCAGTCAAATTGACGGTCAACCCGACCCATGGTCCCACCCGTAATACATGCTGGTTAGCACAGCCCCATGTGACAGAAGTAATTAGATTTTAATTTTCGAATTGAAATAACTCATAAAATCTTTTAAAGTTTAAAAAATAATAGAAAATAAACTGTAGCTCAGATGAAAATCTTTTTTACATGAAAGTTTCTGAGAACGACGAGACGAATCCGAATACGTAGTCCGTTTACCTATCATATGCCTATAACTATCTGAACTTGGAACATTCCTCCTCTGGTCATCTGTCTGACATAGGTCCGGAACCAGGAAAACATTCCCGGTTGAATTCCCCCTTCACCTATATCATGTAGCACTACGTTAGAACACCCCTAGTTCTGCTTTGCGACGTGTCATGTTTAGTGTTGCATCTGTTTGCTTATATTTACTGTTTCTTCCCCCTATTCTCTCCGATAGACCCCGAGGCCGATGATGCCCTGGTGATCGACTATGTCGACGACAACCCTTCTTCCCTTTCAGCGAAGCTTCCAGGCAAGCTCCCCTTTTAATCATCCTGATATCGCCCATTCCATTCTCTCATGCTTGCATTAGATTTTGCTATTGTTATTGTTGGCTCCTATTCTGATGCATAGCCTGCTTTTGTAACATGCTTATTGTTACCTACCTGCTTATCCTAAACTTCTTAGTATAGGTTGGTTAGTGATCCATCAGTAACCCCCACCTGGTCCTTGTTGCCCTTGCTTCATCATCGATGACTCGATCAACATGATCGACGACCAGAGCCCGACACCTCAAATCACATCACTCCCCTTTTGTTGCTCGACTCTGCAGAGTTACCATCGAGTGCCGAGGGTGGAACCTCATACATCACTCCTGATGAGAGCTCTGTAGTGTAGCTATTCGGTCGTGGTCATCGAGGGTGATTTCCTCCTTAACCACTTCCGATACGACTCTGTCGTGCAACCCCTCAAGTGTGGACCTCGAGGGTGGTTCCTCTTACGTTCACCTTGATGATTACATCGAGTGGAATACACTGAGGGTGGTTCCTCGAAGTTTCCCCATGGTGTTTGGACACACGGATACTTGGACTTTGCAACTATTACTTGGAAAGGGGGGTCGACCCTAAGGGGTACCCGCGAGTGATGTGGAGACGGGTTGACCTGGAGGGTACCCGAGAGCTAAATACGAGGCGTGGTTGGGCATTCTTAGCCCTTGCCGCAAGTCCTCTAGATGGGGCGACGGGGTCACATTTTTCGTGAGTGTCTGCTCGTGACCGCACTACTAACACACTAACGGTTTGGATATTTGATCCGAGGGGCTTCTGGCCTGATAGCACTAACCATCACGTGGGCATAGTATGGGCGTTATGCGGCGTATGCATCAGCCAAAGCTTAATAGACGTCATGCGACTGAGCGGCGCGCGCCAGGTTGGACTGGTAAGCACCTGCCTTTTTAAGGAGGTAGCTAGGTCTGCTCACCGGCCGCCCACGCAACATGCAGGAGTTCCCAGGGCGATGGCCCAAGACCCCTGGGGGCATAGGTTTACTCCGGCGTGCTGACCTCTCTGTCAAGCCTAGGTCGGTTTGCGGCGTATCGTTTGCCCGAGGCCTGGCATGACCCAGGAAAGTGTGTCCGGCCGGAGTTAATTGAGCATGGTGGGTAAGTTGGTGCACCCCTGCAGGGAAGAAAACATCTATCGATAGCCTGTCCTACGGTAACGGACACTTGGAGTTGTATCCCGATCGATACAACTAGAACTGGATACTTGAGGTGATAACTGGATAGTATGGCTCTGGGATTGCTTTCTCGCAGGGAGTCAAGAAAGGATCTCTGGCCGAGGTTGATAACTCCACTACTACTTTACTTTATGCTACTCTTATCTCTTCTGATGCTGCAAGATGCTTGAAGCTGCTTGAAGATGCTATTCTTCGATAGGCTATGCTTTCCCCCTTCTCTTCTGGCATTCTGCAATTCAGCCCACAGATACTTACCCCTTTTCATTGACACCAATGCATATGTAGTGTAGATCCTTGCTTGCGAGTACTTTGGATGAGTACTCACGGTTGCTTTGCTCCCACTTTTCCCCCCTTATCCATTCTTCTCGGATGACGCAACTAGATGACGGAGTCCAGGAGCCAGATGTCACCACCGACGATTACTACTACACCGAGGATGCCTACTACTACATGGAGGACGCCGATGACCAGGAGTAGTTAGGAGGCTCCTAGGCAGGAGGCCTTGCCTTTTCGATCGATGTAGCTTTTGTGCTAGCCTTCTTAAGGCAAACTTGTTTAACTCATGTATGTACTCGGATATTGTTGCTTCCGCTGACTCTTGTGTATTCAAGCTTATGTATTCGAGCCCTCGAGGCCCCTAGTTTGTAATATAAAGCTTGTATTATTTTAATTTGTGTCTAGAGTTGTGTTGTGATATCTTCCCGTGAGTCCTTGATCTTGATCGTACACATTTGCGTGTATGATTAGTGTATGATTGAATCGGGAGTGTCACACCTTTCCTCTTCAAGGGAAAAACCAACGCAAGCTTGAGAGTTAGCAACAAGGATTTATGGCGCCGTTGCCGGGAAGGATTTTGCCAAGTCAAGACAAGATTTGATCTCTCGTCAACTTGCCGATTTCTGGCGACGTTGCCGGGGAGATCTTCACCAAGTCAAGCCATACCAAGTACCCATCATAAACTCTTCTCCCTCGCATTACATTATTTGGCATTCACCACTCGTTTTCCTCTCCCCCACTTCTAAAATGATTTTAAAAAATCTTTGCCTTTTCTTCGCCCCTCTTCTGTTCGTCTCTTTTCGCTTGCTTATTGTGTGCTTGTTAGTTGGATTGATTGCTTGTCATGATGGCTCAAGATAATACTAAATTGTGTGACTTTTCCAATACCAACAACAATGATTTTATTAGCACTCCGATTGCTCCTACTATCGATGTTGAATCTTGTGAAATTAATACCGCTTTGTTGAATCTTGTTATGAAAGATCAATTTTCTGGCCCTCCTAGTGAAGATGCCGCAACCCATCTAAACAACTTCTTGTGTGATATGCAAAAGAAGAAAGATGTGGATAATGCTATTGTTAAATTGAAGCTATTTCCATTTTTTGTTAGAGATCGTGCTAAAACTTGGTTGTCTTATTTTCCTAAAAATAGTATTGATTCATGGAATAAGTGCAAAGATGCTTTTATCTCTAAGTATTTTCCTCCCGCTAAGATCATCTCTCTTAGGAACGATATTATGAATTTTAAGCAACTTGATCATGAGCATGTGGCAAAAGCTTGGGAGAGGATGAAATTAATGATACGTAATTGCCCTACACATGGTTTGAATTTGTGGATGATTATACAAAAAAATTATGCCGGATTGAATTTTGCTTCTAGAAATCTTTTAGATTCGGCCGCGGGAGGCACTTTTATGGAAATCACTTTAGGAGAAGCTACTAAACTCCTAGGTAATATTGTGGTTAATTATTCTCAATGGCAAACTGAAAGATCCACTAGTAAAAAGGTTCATTCTATCGAAGAGATTAATGTTTTGAGTGGAAAGATGGATGAACTTATGAAATTGTTTGCTAATAAAAGAGTTTCTTCTGATCCTAATGATATGCCTTTGTCCACTTTGATTGAGAATAATAATGAATCTATGGATGTGAATTTTGTTGGTAGGAACAATTTTTGTAACAACGCGTATAGAGGCAATTTTAATTCTAGGACGTTTCCTAGTAATTCCTCTAATAATTATGGTAATTCCTACAACAACTCTTATGGAAATTTTAATAAGATGCCCTCTGATTTTGAGAATAGTGTTAAAGAATTTATGAGTTCGCAAAAGAATTTCAATGCTTTGATTGAAGAAAAATTGCTTAAGATTGAAGAGTTGGCTAGGAACATGGATAGAATTTCTCTTGATGTTGATTCTTTGAAACTTAGATCTATTCCACCTAAGCATGGTATCAATGAGTCTCTCAAAGCCATGAGAATTTCCATTGATGGGTGCAAAGAAAGAACAGCTAGGATGCGTGCTAAAAAAGATTGGTTTGTAAAAGCATGTTCTTCTAGTTTTCATGATAATATTGATGAAGATCTAAAAGTGATTGATGTGATTCCTATTAAATCTTTGTTTTCCAACATGAATTTTGATAAAGATGGGACTGGAGATGAGTCAACTTTAGTTAAAAGGCAATCCAGTGATTTGGAGTTTTTAGATCTAGATGCAAAAATTGATAAAAGTGGGATCGAAGAGGTCAAAACTTTACATAGCAATGAACCCACTATTTTGGATTTCAAGAGATTTAATTATGATAATTGTTCTCTAATAGATTGTATTTCCTTGTTGCAATCCGTGCTAAATTCTCCTCATGCTTATAATCAGAATAAAGCTTTTACTAAACATATCGTTGATGCTTTTATGCAATCTTATGAAGAAAAGTTTGAACTAGAAGTTTCTACCCCTATAAAACTTTATGATGAGTGGGAACCTACTATTAAAATTAAGATTAAAGATTATGAATGTTATGCTTTGGTGATGTGGGTGCTAGTGTTTCCACTATTCCAAAAACTTTATGTGATGTGCTAGGTTTCCGTGAATTTGATGATTGTTCTTTAAATTTGCATCTTGTGGATTCCACCATTAAGAAACCTATGGGAAGGATTAATGATGTTCTTATTGTTTCAAATAGGAATTATGTGCCCGTATATTTAATTGTTCTTGGTATAGATTGCAATCCTACATGTCATATTATTCTTGGTAGACCTTTCCTTAGAACGATTGGTGCAATTAATGATATGAAAGAAGGAAATATTAGGTTCCAATTTCCGTTAAGGAAGGGCATGGAACACTTTCCTGGTAAGAAAATTAAATTGCCTTATGAATCTATTATGAGAGCCACTTATGGATTGCATACCAAAGATGGCAATACCTAGATCTATTCGTGTTTTTATGCCTAGCTAGGGGCGTTAAACGATAGCGCTTGTTGGGAGGCAACCCAATTTTATTTTTGTTCTTTGATTTTTGCTCCTATTTAGTAATAAATAATTCATCTAGCTTATGTTTAGATGTGGTTTTATGTTTTAATTAGTGTTTGTGCCAAGTAGAACCTTTGGGAAGGCTTGGGTGAAGTCTTTGCGATCTTGCTGTAAAAACAGAAACTTTTGCGCTCACGAGAATAACTGTGATTTTTTACAGAAGAGTGATTTTAAGTTGATTATTTTTTAAGATGATTAATAGACAAATTCCTAACGTCAAAAAAATATTTTAGAATTGTTGGAGTTACCGAAGTATTCGAAAGTTATAGATTGCTACAGACTGTTCTGTTTTGACAAATTCTGTTTTTCGTGTGTTGTTTGCTTATTTTGATGAATCTATGAGTAGTATCGGGGGGTATGAACCATAGAGAAGTTGAAATACAGTAGGTTTAACACCAATATAAATAAAGAATGAGTTTATTACAGTACTTAAAGTGATGGTTTATTTTGTTATACTAACGGAGCTCATGAGATTTTCTGTTGAAGTTTTGTGTTGTGAAGTTTTCAAGTTTTTGGGTAAAGATTTGATGGATTTTGGAATAAGAGTGGCAAGAGACTAAGCTTGGGGATTCCCAAGGCACCCGAAGGTAAAATTCAAGGACAACCAAAAGCCTAAGCTTGGGGATGCCCCGGAAGGCATCCCCTCTTTTGTCTTCGTCTATCGGTAACTTTACTTGAGGCTATATTTTTATTCACCACATGATATGTGTTTTGCTTGGAGCGTCTTGTATGATCTGAGTCTTTGCTTTTTAGTTTACCACAATCATCCTTGCTGTACACACATTTTTGGAGAGACACGCATGAATCGGAATTTATTAGAATAATGTATGTCCTTCACTTATATCTTTTGAGCTAGACAATATTGCTCTAGTGCTTCACTTATATCTTTTTAGAGCACAGCGATGGTTTTATTTTATAGAAATTGTTGATCTCTCATGCTTCACTTATATTATTTTGAGAGTATTTTGAACATCATGGTAATTTGCTTTGGTTATAAAATTAGTCCTAATATGATGGGCATCCAACATGGGTATGATAAAAACTTTCATATAAAGTGCATTAAATACTATGAGAAGTTTGATTCTTTATGATTGTTTTGAGATATGAAGATGGTGATATTAGATTCATGCTAGTAGAGTAGTTGTGAATTTGAGAGATACTTGTGATAAGTTTGTGATTCCCATAGCATGCACGATGGTGAATCGTTATGTGATGAAGTTCGAGCATTATTTATTGATTGATTTTCTTCCTTATGAGTGGCGGTCGGGGACGAGCGATTGTATTTTCCTACCAATCTATCCCCCTAGGAGCATGCGTGTAGTAATTCATTTCGATAACTAATAGATTTTTGCAATAAGTATGTGAGTTCTTTATGACTAATGTTGAGTCCATGGATTATACGCACTCTCACCCTTCCACCATTGCTAGCCTCTCTTGTGTCGCACAACTTTCGCCGATACCATACACTCACCATATACCTTCCTCAAAAAAACCACCATACCTACCTATTATGGCATTTCCATGGCCATTATGAGATATATTGCCATGCAACTTTCCACCGTTCCGTTTATTATGACATGCTCCATTATTGTCATATTGCCTTGCATTATCATGTAGTTCACATCGTATTTGTGGCAAAGCCACCGTTCATAATTTTTTCATACATGTCACTCTTGAATCATTGCACATCCCGGTACACCGCCGGAGGCATTCACATAGAGTCATATTTTGTTCTAAGTATTGAGTTGTAAGTAAATAAAAGTGTGATGATCTTCATTATTAGAGCATTGTCCCATGTGAGGAAAGGATGATGGAGACTATGATTCCCCCACAAGTCGGGATGAGACTCCGGACTAAATAAAAAAAAGAAGCCATAAAAAAGATGAGAGAAAAAGAGAGAAGGGACAATGATACTATCCTTTTACCACACTTGTGCTTCAAAGTAGCACCGTAATATTCATGATAGAGAGTCTCCTATGTTGTCACTTTCATATACTAGTGGGAATTTTTCATTATAGAACTCGACTTGTATATTCCAACAATGGGCTTCCTCAAAAGTGCCCTAGGTCTTCGTGAGCAAGCAAGTTGGATGCACACCCACTTAGTTTCCTTTTTAGCTTTCATACACTTATAGCTCTAGTGCATCCGTTGCATGGCAATCCCTGCTCACTCACAATTATATTTATTGATGGTCATCTACATAGCCCGTTGAGACTATCTTCTCCTTTTTGTCTTCTCCACAACCACCATTCTATTCCACCTATAGTGCTATGGCCATGGCTCACGCTCATGTATTGCGTGAAGATTGAAAAAGTTTTAGAACATCAAAAGTATGAAACAATTGATTGGCCTGTCATCAGGGTTGTGCATGATTAAATACTTTGTTTGATGAAGATAGAGCATAACCAGACTATATGATTTTGTAGGGATAACTTTCTTTGGCCATGTTTTTTTGAGAAGACATCATCGCTTTGTTAGTATACTTGAAGTATTATTATTTTATGTCAATATTAAACTTTTATCTTGAATCTTTCGGATCTGAACATTCATGCCACAATAAAGAAAATTACGTTGATAAACATGTTAGGTAGCATTCCACATCAAAAATTCTGTTTTTATCATTTACCTACTCGAGGACGAGCAGGAATTAAGATTGGGGATGCTTGATACGTCTCCAACGTATCTATAATTTTTATTGCTCCATGCTATTATATTATCTGTTTTGGATGTTTAATGGGCTTAATATGCACTTTTATATTATTTTTGGGACTAACCTATTAACCGCAGGTCCAGTGCTAGTTTCTGTTTTTTGCCTATTTTAGAGTTTTGTAGAAAAGGAATACCAAATGGAGTCCAAACAGAATGAAACCTTCGCGATGATCTTTCTTGGACCGAAAGCAAACCAAAAGACTTGGAGTTGAAGACAGAAACGCCACGAGGCGTCCACAAGATAGGAGGGCGCGCCCTGGGGGGTAGGCGCGCCACCCACCCTCGTGGGCCCCTCGTACCTCCACGACGTACTTCTTTCGCCTATATATACTCTTATACCCTAGAAACATCAGGGGGAGCAACGAAACCACTTTTCCACCACCGCAACCTTCTGTACTTGTGAGATTCCATCTTGGGGCCTTTTCCGGCGATCTGTCGGAGGGGAATCAACCATGGAGGGCTTCTACATCAACACAATTGTCTCTCCAATGAAGCGTGAGTAGTTTACCACAGACCTTTGGGTCCATAGTTATTAGCAAGATGGCTTCTTCTCTCTCTTTGATTCTCAATACAAAGTTCTCCTCGATGTTTTTGGAGATCTATTCGATGTAATACTCTTTTGCGGTGTGTTTGCCGAGATCAGATGAATTGTGGATTTATGAACAAGATTATCTATGAATATTATTTGGTACTTCGCTGAATTCTTATATGCATGATTTGATATCTTTCCAAGTCTCTTTGAATTTTCGGTTTAGTTTGGCCTACTAGATTGATCTTTCTTGTCATGGGAGAAGTGCTTAGCTTTGGGTTCAATCTTGCGGTGTCCTTTCCCAGTGACAGTATGGGCAGAAAGGCACGTATTGTATTGTTGCCATCGGGGATAAAAAGATGGGGTTTATATCATATTGCTTGAGTTTATCCCTCTACATCATGTCATCTTGCTTAATGCGTTACTCCATTCTTATGATCTTAATACTCTAGATGCATGCTGGATAGCGGTCGATGTGTGGAGTAATAGTAGTAGATGCAGAATCGTTTCGGTCTACTTGACACGGACGTGACGCCTATGTTCATGATCATTGCCTTAGATGTCTTCATAATTATGCGCTTTTCTATCAATTGCTCGGCAGTAATTTGTTCACCCACCGTAATACTTGTGTAGGATCGAAAGTATGTCTAGAGGGGGGTGATTAGACTACTTGACCAAATAAAAATCTAGCCTTTTCCAATTTTAGTTCTTCGTAGATTTTAGCAACTTAGCACAAGTCAAGCAATCAACCTACACATGCAATTCTAAGAGTGTAGCGGCGGAATGTAAAACAATTGCATATGAAGGTAAAGGGAGGAGTTTGAGGGAGCAAACTCAATGTTGACACAGAGATTTTTTATCTGTGGTTCCGATAGGTGGTGTTATCGTACATCCACGTTGACGGAGACTTCAACCCACGAAGGGTAACGGTTGCGTGAGTTCACAGAGGGCTCCACCCATGAAGGGTCTACGAAGAAGAAACCTTGTCTATCCCACCATGGACGTTGCCCATGAAGGACTTGCCTCACTCAGGTAGATCTTCACGAAGTAGGGGATCTCCTTTCCCTTACAAACACCTTGGTTCAACTCCACAATCTTGACAGAGGCTCCCAAGTGACACCTAGCCAATCCAGGAGACACCACTCTCCAAGAGGTAATAAAAGGTGTGTTGATGATGAACTCCTTGCTCTTGTGCTTCAAATGATAGTCTCCCCAACACTCAACTCTCTCTCATAGGATTGGATTTGGTAGTAAGATGATTTGACTGGAAAGCAACTTGGGGAAGGCTAGAGATCAAGATTTATGTGGTTGGAATGGAATATCCTGACCTCAACACAAGTGTAGGTGGTTCTCTCTCAGAAAATGTATGTTGGAAGTGTAGGCCTGTTTTGATGGCTCTCTCCACGAATGAAGAGTGGGTGGAGGGGTATATATAGCCTCCACACAAAATCTAACCGTTACACACAATTTACCAAACTCGGTGGGATCGAATCGTGAAACTCGGTCAGACCGGTTTAGTTCATAATGTGACCGTTAGGAATTTTGGTGGGACCGATACGTCAACTCGGTGAGACCGATTTCATTAGGGTTAGGGCATAACGTAATCTCGATGAGACCGATTTCACAAACTCGGTGAGACCGATTTTGGTAATAGACAAACAAAGAGTTGGTCAGGCAAACTCGGTGAGACCTATTCGCTCATCTCGGTTGGACCGAAATGTTACGAAAGGGAAACAGAGAGTTTGCATTGCAATCTTGGTGGGACCGATCGCTCATCTCGGTTTGACCGAAACTTTATGAAGGGAAACAAAGAGATTACAATCCCATCTCGGTGATACCGAGATCCCTATCGGTGAGACCGAAAAGACTAGGGTTTCTGGCAGTGGCTATGTCAACTGAACTCGGTGGCGCCGGATAGAAAGTTTTGGTGGGGCCGAGTTTGACTTTTGGTTTGGGACATATGTGGATATGAGAAAGTAGTTGAGGGTTTTTGGAGCATATCACTAAGCATTTTGAGCAAGAAACTCATTAAGCAACACCTCACCCCATCTTGATAGTATTGGCCTTTCCTATGGACTCAATGTGATCTTGGATCACTTAAAATAAAAAATGTAGAGTCCTGAGCCTTGAGCTTGAACCAATCCTTTCTCCTTAGCATTTTGAGGGGTCCACTTTTCTCATCCATGCCATGCCAATCATTGAGCTTTCCTGAAATGTATGTCTTGAAGTAGCATTAGCTCAATGAGCTATATGTTGTTAGGAATTACCAAAACCACCCAGGGATAGTTGCACTTTCAACTTGCTATCTCGAGAGAAGCCACTAGTGAAACCTATGGCCCCCGGGTCTCTTTTCCATTATATTGCATCTCGTTTACTATATTTGCAATCTTTACTTTCCAATCTATACAACAAAAATACCAAAAATATTTACTTTATTATCTCTATCAGATCTCACTTTTGCAAGTGACCGTGAAGGGATTGTCAACCCCTTTATCGCGTTGGTTGCAAGGTTCTTGATTGTTTGTGTAGGTACTAGGTGACTTGTGTGTCGTCTCCTACTGGATTGATACCTTGGTTCTCAAAACTGAGGGAAATACTTACACTACTTTGCTGCATCACCCTTTCTACTTCAAGGGAAAAACCAACGCAAGCTCAAGAGGTAGCACACACAAGAAAGTGCCTCCTTATTACGCGCAAAATAATTATTCCTCCACCTGACAGTTGGGACCCACCGGAAGGGCCTCTGTATTTCGCGAAAAAAACGGTCCTCCCGCTGATAGCTCGGACCCACCAGCTATATCTTCGCACGCAAGGAAGTGCCTCCTTATTACGCACAAAAAATGAATACTCGCCCTGCTAGCTGGGACCCACCATAGTGGGAGGCTGACTTGTGGGCCTACTAAGTTGATGCCGACGGAGGGCTTTGTCAACTTAGTCAATATGAACGATTCTAGCTCCTGTGACCATATGATGTCCATCCAACGGCCTCAGTGCTTCTTCAACCTATGGTCTTCTTGCTCCAGCCGCCCAAACCAGCGCCGGTCGTGCCGCCTGCTCCTGCCTCCCGTGGCCGGCTCTGCTACTACGCAGGGCTCACCGCCCCACTCTAATCCAACCTCTGGCCAGGCCATCCCTCTACTCACCCACAACCCCTGTTATTCTGTGGTGACGGCAGTCTCACACCGCAGCCGAACCAGTCAACCCTCGTACTCCTCTCCGTGTGGGCACACTACCGCATCTTCTCCGGCTCCGCGTCGTCCCCTTCCTAGGCCTCGCCGTAGTCCACCGCCTTGGTGCTCTCGGCGCAGCGTGGTCAATGTGGTCAAGTAATGACTTCCATCGGAAGAGTACTATAAGTGGAGAGGCTGACAGCTGGGTCCATGGCCGCAGCAAGGAAGTCCCTCCTTATTACGTGCAAAATAGTAGTTCCTCCACCTGACAGCAGGGACCCACCTAACGGGCCACCGTATTTCGTGAAAAAACATTTCCCCTGACTGCTGGGACCCACCAGCTACATCTTCGCATGCAAGGAAGTGTGTCCTTATTACGGGCAAAAACATGACCCCCCTGACAGCTGGGACCCATCAGCAATATCTTTGCACGCAAGGAAGTGTGTCCTTATCCTCCCTGATAGTGGGACCCACCCGGTCGAAGCGTACGTAGTGTTGTCTGTCTTGTCGCGAACGTGTATGCACATACTAGTCGATCGGTCGCTCTGCAATGATGAACCATGGCCGAGTAAGTAGCAGCACATGTCATAGTAGAGCCCCCCATGTAGTAGTTCAGGTTGTCCCGTCTAAACCGTGTAAACGTACATACAACCACACGCAAAAAAATACGGTCACGTACGTACATATGAGCGGGGTCTCGAAACGCATACTCGTGCATACGAACGGCCAGGGCTCGTGTACATGGAGAGGCAACGGACGGCAGCGACGTTCTCCTGTTCATCTTCAGCTAACCGGCTGGGTCGGAACGGAGGAAACAGCGTCGTGGTCGGTGGGAGCCAAGTGACTGGGTCGGAATGCGTCCTGCTCATCCGGAGGCAACAGACTGGGTTGGAATGCGTTGTGTGTTCATCGGGAGCCAACCGGCTTGGATGGAACAGCCGAAACGAGGCCTGGCGTACCGCAGAACGGAGGAAACGGCCTTTTGTTTGATCGCCTATGGTTGAAATTGGATCCTTGTTCACCGGGAGGGGTCTGGCATACCACAAAACGGAGGAAACGGACTTCTCTTCCACCTCCTACAGTCGAAACATGGTCCTGTTGATCGGGAGGGGTGTGGCGTACCGCAAAACGGAGGAAACGGACTTGTGTTGGAGCGCTACGGTCGAAACGGGGGTCCTGTTCATCGGGAGGGGTGTGGCGTACCGCAAAACGGGACTCCACGGGCTACTTTTCATCCATCGTCGACCTCCTCCTGCCTTCACCTGCTACTGTTCATCCACCGTCGACTTCCTCCAGCCTCCACCAGCTACTGTTCATTCATGGGGTCCTATTCATCTAGCCTCCACCGGCTACTGTTCATCCAGCACTCCACGGGGTCCTGTTCATCCAGCCTCCACCGGCTATTGTTCAACCAGCCCTCCACGGGGTCCTGTTCAACCAGCCATCCACGTGCGGGGTCCCTCCACCGGCTACTGTTCATCCACCCCCACCTCCTCGATCAGGGTCCTGTTCATCTAGCGGCAATGGCCTCTACTACCATGGGATCCTATTCATCCAACCCCTACTGGGAACTTTTCATCAAGAGGCAGCTTCGATCGGCTTCAGTTAGCAGCAGTAGCGAAGGAATCACTTGGGTCCAGTTAACAGCAAGGGATCGATCGGGGTTCAGTAACATAGCTAGTGCAATCGCTCAGGTTCAGTTGGAGCCAACTCCTCGCTCGGGTTCAGTCAGAGCGCAACACCTCGCACACACACGCGTACGTGTACGAGAGAAATGTGCAAACCTCCTTGCATCGCTTGGCCCCAACAACCCACCGTAACCGGGAAGTCCCCAAAATTTTCCTCGCCCTCGCTTCTACCATGATTTTTTCCATCATGGACGGCCCAAAGAATGTCATGCAGGTCCGCCTCTGGCCCGCCCAGGACGAAAAGCCCATTTTCTGTCATGGTTTTTTGTCATAGAAGTAGGATCCCGCCAATCTATGATGATACCGGGTTTTGTCACAATTATCGTCATAGAAGTGTCATAAGCATGACAGAAAAAAAATTGTTCGGCCCAAAATATCACGGATGTGTTTTTTTGTAGTGCATACTCTGAATGCACTAACAAAGTAATAAAAAGGGAACCATGGTCTGAATTCTTACAATTGAAAATTCGCATTACACCATCTATGTACTGGAGTCTAGGCAGCAAACAGTCAGAAAAATTATACAACAAACAACCATAGCTATGTATCAATCAAGCTCAGTTTTGGGTTTGAAATTTTAATCTCTTTGTAATCTGTAGTCTACCTAATATTGTACCTAGTCTGGTAATAATAAAATAATAGATATATGGTTAATAAGAGGAACATAATACATATCTTCTCAGAGAACCCAGAATTATGCACAGTAAACAAAACTAAACTGGATGTAACAGTTTACTAAATCAATCATGTAATATAAATCGGAAGGATACATAGTGGACAAAAACTAAACTGAAATCAAAAGCATATGCAATAAATAAAACTAAACTGAATGTAATACATGGCAAACACTACTCAACCAGGTCTAAACCATCCCATGACCGATGCGCTAATAAAAATTAGCAGGTAGTATTCCCATGGAGCAAATACACAATGCCTTGCTGAATCATGCTTATGCAGCCAGCCATGACCGAAGAGCTAATAAACATTTATCTATACAGTTCAAGGCTCTGATAATCAAACATGTATAAACCAATCATTCATTTTCCAAGGATACAACAAAGGTCAAAGCAGGCATACATTCGAAAGCAGATAATCAAACATTTGTATATCATTGCAAAACTACTAGGAAAATCAAAGCAGATTATCAAACATGTATAAACAAAAAATTATAAATTAGTAAACCAAGTGGATGGTCCAGATATGCACCTGAAAGAGAAAGGATGGCCAATACTAAGGAGTAATAGACCCTGACAATAAACCCTAACTAACCCCTGTTCATCATAAAAGAACAGTGAACCACGCTTGGGGTGCACAGCGAGCAGGAAAACTGGAAGGACTAAGAAAGGAAAGAAGAACATACCTTTCCCATGGCGGCAACCAAGCGAATGACGTACAGTGGACGTGAAGTCTTTGTGGTCTCAAGTTTTATCTCGCCATCTCTTACATAAGTCAGCAAAGTTAATGGAAGGGGAGGGGAAAGGCAGTTAACACCAGCCAAAATACATGCACCAAAGACTCGTCAATGCCAGTCCATATGTAAACGATGGTATACCAATTCTGATAATGTCAGGACCCCGATCCTAAGTCACACCGATCTAGCATGTAACACATCATATCACTTTGCGGCCTCACGCACGGTATAACTACGGGTGCCAGCTTACCTGGCCCGGGACCGTTTGCGTCTTTTGGCTCACGTATATGCTAGTGCTGCTAGCATCCATATGAGAAAGAACCCGGGCCGACATGACTAGTCGTAAACCCAAAGTGGCACTAACTTACACGGACAGGCATACATGACCCAGCAACGAACGTTTCGGTCATCAGTGAATGAATCTGGGCTGTAGCAGCTAGGATAACAGGACTTCGGAGAATCCGGGCTGTAGCAGGCTAACAGGACTCCGGTAGACACCGTGTGACAATTCCCCAAAGGGACAGACACATGAACGAAGAAGGACACATGCCGGCCAGCCTAAGTGTTCTGGAGCAGTAGCAAGCTACCATGGCTCAGTGGAAGCACTAGGAGACATTTCCCAATAAGAGAGGCTACCAAGGATAAACAACTAGGTTGTCGGATCCCACACATACCAAGCATTTCAAATCATACACACAATATGCTCGATATGTGCAAATACAACATGGCATCACAACAAAACTCTACAACTCAAAGTATTTATTCATTAGGCTCCAAGGAGCCAAGTATTACAAACATGGGTCTCATGACCCAACATACAAGTCATACAAGCAACAAGCACATGTGGAAGCATAAACATGTCTGAGTACACACAACTACAAATGAAAAGGCTGAGAAGCCTGACTATCTACAAGACCCTCCAAAGGGTACAAGATCATAGCTAAGGTAACAAGCTAAACGTCGGAGTCCACGTGGAACTACTAGTGAGACTGAAGTCTCTCTGCAAAAACATAAATTAAGCAAACCTGAGTACAAATGTACCCAGCAAGACTTACATCAGAACTAGCTACATATGCATTAGTATCAATAAAGGCGTGGTGGAGTTTAACTGCAGCAAGCCATCTTTGACTCAGTGGCTATCCTATACTACGACTGCTGGTAACTCTTTTGAGGTGGCGCACACGAGTCCACATATTCACCATATCAATACACCACTATGGATCCGCTCCCGTCTCCCTACGAGAAGGCCATCCATAGCACTCATGCTTCTCTTGCGCATTTTAGAGTATCCACTTTCACTTGTCTATGAATTGTACAGGCAACCCAGAGGTCATTTACCACGGACGCGGCTATTCGAATAGATGATGTTAACCATGACTCAAAGGAACTCGTCCCCGTCCCATTAGCAATGTTCCATCTTGGAACACGTATATATGTCCAGTCCGAACACGGTGCCATGCCGTGTGTCACCCGGACACACGCGTCATGCATCACCTGCCCGCACACCTGACCGCAAATGTCCGTGTAACCCCAAGGTAGGCTCTGATAAGCACGGAACTCAATTCCCGTGAGCCGTATCACAAGACAATTCACCATGTTTTCCAACACGACCTCTCATCACCAACTTAACCAAAATGGGTCAAGACACTTAAGTCTCATCATTAGGACATTATCATTCCAATTCATCACCCAGATGGATCAGACCTGACACAACTCTAAGCATAGCAAGCGAGCATGTAAGAGTGGTCACAACAAAGCTCAAGCAACTCCTAAGCATGCTAGGATGGTTTAGCTATTCGGTGACAATGACAGGTCATGCAAAGGAATGTGTTCAACTACCGAGAAAAGGTAAGTGTTGAAACGTTATTGTCCTAATGCAATGAAAGATAGCAAGAGCAGAGATTAGGATTGTATCGAAATGAACAAGGGGTTTCCTTGCCTGGAACTTCTGAAGATAGTATAGCTCTTCATCGGTGTCATCGATCACATCGTCGAAACCACGTCTACTGAGAGGGGACAAATACCGGCAAACAAGAAAGAACACAATCAATGCGATGCAACAATATGATGCATGAATGTGACATGGCAATATGCTGTGATTTGAGGTCATGCAACTAGCAACGATTTAAATGGAGTTGGTTTGAACACTAGGTTCAAATTCAAACTCCACATGGGACATTTAAAATGCCATTTATTCAAATTGTCATAAACAGTGGTTGCAAGTTGTTCAAACATGCATAAGGATGCCATAAACAGATTCTTTGGATTTTTCTGATCATTTTTCATATATAAATCTTTTTAATCTGAGTTATAGATTATTTTCTATGATTTTTGAAGTTTTAACTATTTTCTGGAATTTCCTAGTTATTGAAAATGCCAGAGGCGTCAGCAAGGCCAACAGTGACATCAGCAGGTCAACTAACCAGGTCCAGGTCAAACCTGACCTGTCGAGCCCATTGGTCAGTGACAGAGGCGCTAATCCCATGTTGACTCATGCTTTGACTCACTGCGGGGCCCAGTGTCACTGGCTGTGGGGTGGTTAGCTGGCAGTCATTAGCACTAATCACACGGCCACGTCGGCGCGGCCGGGGATTAGCCGCCGGTGACCTTGACAGACGGCGGAGGCATGCCAGAATCGCTACTCCGTCGACGGTTTGATGCGCAGGAGGGCTCTATGGGTTCCTGGCGTTGCGGCGCTTCTAGTGGTGGTGGCGGGTGGTGCTGGGGTGGCCGGAAAGTGGCCGGTGACGAGCTTTAGCGTTGGCCGGAGCTCGGGCGAGCTCGGGTTCAGTGATGCGGGGCACGGAAGGAACCATGGATGGTCTTGTTCGACTCACGAGAGTGCGGTGAGTGCAGCCGTGAGCTCGGATGCGGGCTTGTGCGGCCGTAGCTGTGGTGGCGACATGGCCAGCGACGGGGAGATCTCGACCGCGACGGTGGCCTAGCTAGGGCGCGTTATCGAAGAAGAGAACAGGGGGAAGCAATCACGGGCTCACTGGGGGGCGGAGGAGATGGTCAACGGGCTCGGGGACGCGTCGGAGCGGAAGCACGGTCGCCGGCGATCTCGGTGACCCGAGAAGGAAGAAGACGTTGGGGACGGCGCTACGGGGCTCTTCCCGTCGCGTGGCTCGGTGGAGGCGGCGTATGGGTCAACGGCGGAGCTCGAGGTCACGTCAGAGAGGCACGGGGGAGGCTGTGGTCGCAGTGGTGCTCACGTTCTCGGGTGCATTCGAGGGAGAGCAGGAGAGGGAGGCAGAGGAGGGGAAAGTGAGCGCGGAGATGTAGGAAGGATCCATGGCGCGTGGGCGTCTCTGTGGCTTGATCAAAAGGCTCGGGGAGAGGTACAGCAAGGCAGGCAGGAGGTGGCGGCCTCAGCGCGCGCCGTGCCTGCCTTCGCCTCTGCCTACTGCCAGAGGTTGAGGACGACTGGCACTTGCCAGGTGGACTGGGCCGGCTGGAGGAGCTGGGCCAGGTAAGTCAGGTGAGTTTCTACTCTGTTTTATTTTTCTGTTTTGTTTTCTTTTTATTTATTTCTTTCTGCCACTGTTTTGAATCTAGACAAATTCAAACAATGCCAAAAAGTTTCTGAAATATTATATGATACAGGTATGGACCCTGCTAAAAGCACATAATTGATTTCAGAAGTATTTGAATTTATATTCTAAATATCTGAATATAAATTGAAACTCAAATACAATATTGATTTAAATTAAGTGCCCAAAATATTCCATAAAAATGTTCATCATTTTTGGTTGGGCTCAAAACCTTTGCCAAAATATAACCAACATTATTTGAGGCTATTTTGGAAGCATTGAATGCATTTTTAGGGTTTTTCCCCTTAATTTATTTTGAGGCTTTGGAATTCCCTCAATTCCAATTTCTTGAATTTAACAAGATGCATGATGCTGATGCAACTAGTTACACACAAATTCGAGGGCTGTGACAACTCACCCCCACTAAACAAGAATCTCTCTCGAGATTCAAGACGTAGGGTAAGACGAAGAGGGAATACAAAATTATCACAATCTTCTCAATCTGACTGCCCTTCCTGGAGATGTTGATTGATTGCCTCATATTGATCTTGACGTCTTTGCTTTCGAGATCTTCATTCAAACACGACGACAAAAAGAAACTCTACACAAATCGATCTTCTTGAAGATTGAGCAACTCAAGATCAACTCATGGAATGAGACATAATAACATCTCTCGAGCTGGGACACAAAACACACATCAAGAGGTATGGAGGAATAGACGACGAAGGTTCAATTTGGTAGGCAACAATTCCACACTTAAATAGATGGTATGTATGTGTCAAGGTGGCGAGGAGATAAATTGCCATGATTCCATAATGGGGCACCGTAGGGGAGGTGACTCGTAGAATTATTCCCTGAAGTGGCAAAAAGAAATACTTTTGATGCATAGAACATTGGAACTCTTCATACCAGCCTAAGGCATTCATAATCGATCTTTAGAAGGAGATCGAAAGAACGACATACTTGGGCTAGAATGGATGATGTGGACTACCTTGTTGAAGACAATGCAATGGATGATTTTGGCTTATCATCGGGAAATGAATGGGACCCACGGTAGGACCACTTTTGAAGATGATCCTGAACAGCAATTACTGAGAAGGCGGATCATAGTAAAATGGCACAATGGCGGGTTCAAGCTGGGGACAAAATGCAAATGTTAGGAATGTTCCAACCATCATATCTGCCTAAGATTCAGATCTGGTTGGTAACGGGATATTTCTGACATCATGTCTGGAAAAAGAAAGGTAGCAACACAATTCGACGAGATAACATTGTGAGATTCTCGGGACATGAACTGCAATAGCAAACTCCGAAACATGAGTTTGTTCTGCTACACACATGTGAGCGCGTTGTCCCAGACAAGCATGACCACATAGTAGTCTTACAACCAAACACTACCGAGTTCTGGAGGGGAACCATCATTAAGGATACCGAAGTCTTGTGCATTACCATGGATTAGCATTTAACTCCTTTTCCTAGAACAAATCAGTTAGTGGCTTGGTGTGATAGGAATTACATATGGAATGGAGGTGGCCAAACCTATCAAACCATAGAATACTTTGCGCATGCATAACTGACTTGGGATGATTCCAGAGGAAGCAAGATTGACTTTCTCGAATTCATGGGTGGCAACTTGCATCAAATGCACATGTATTAGAGGAAGTCACTTCTTTCATCCGAACATAAACTTCATGAGCTAGCACGAAGAAAATGCTTTCAAAAGTTTTCCAACACTAACTTAGATGTTCAACATGAATCATGGACAAGATGAAAATGTTGTCAATGGGTCTAACAACAATTCATCCAGGTTTCCATATAAACGTAATTCCACAATTATGTGAACTAGGTGATAGCATTGGTTAGACCCAAGAGATATAATGGTGTATGCTCGAGGAAACAACCACGAGTAAGACAACATTACGAACTTTGTTGGTTCTGATTTGATTTGGTAATAGCCCACACTCAAATCAAAGTTTGGACAAGAGAATAGATCCAACAACTGATCACGAGGACCAATCAATGAAGATATCATCTTTCTTCAACACACACACAGAGATATCCCCTTGAAATGAATTAAGTTAGGCAAAGCTTTTATCTTCAAACTCTCCAAGTTGTTGTTCAGCTTGACCAACTAGCTCAGGGGTATCCAACACAGATTCTTGGAGAATGGCTGGTTTAAAGAAAACCAACATGATCACGAACTCAACATAGTGGTCAGGGAACAACCTAGTAATACTTCCGAGAAGATATTCGGAGAATCACGAACCATCGATAGGTAATTAAGCTCGAGAACAATCTTGCTTTTCAGGGCAAGATGATATGATCAAAAGAGTGAGGGATTGACACAATCCTTACTCATTGATCGGAGGGTGCACCGGAAATAAGGACTACGTAGCATGATCAATCTTAGGATGATGATTCAATAACCAGCATGCTAAGAGTGAGAGTATTGTCCATTAACTACCAAACAACGAGGTTGCTAGGAGTATTGATTTCACACATCACAGTTCACTTGTCGGTATTCCGGTTACAACAACACGGGTCCGAGGAATGAATAATGATGGCGAGAAGTATCACAGCGTCAAGAATTCATAAGAGGTGGTGCAATTATCATGACATTCTTGACATAAAGATGGTAACAATCCAAGGTAGAACAGAGCAAAAGCTAGATTGGCATTTTGATCCACGGAATACAACTACTTTGACCCAATCCTTGAAGTGGACAAGGTACTGGAGTTTGTTTCTCCTAGTCATTCCAGAATAGAATGGCTTGACAGACCACAAGAATATGAGGTATCGATGAGCGAATGCACACCTACTCTTGACTATGAATTGATAGACGAAGGTCAGAAAACAACTAAAGAGGGACAACTCAAAGGAATACGATTTTCGGAGTTGTGGGTGCATAGATGAGCATGTCAAACGAGTTCAACATATTTCTTCTGGTAACCCATGCAGAAAGGTAGAACTGGCATATTCACAATTTTTGAATGGAGAACTCATCAAGAGCACTCTTGTTGTCATCATTTGTTCAAAGATCTTCTGCCATAATGGTTCATGGTATTGGAAGAATGATATACCACGGACCTCAAAGACTATCACAAAGGTTACTAATATCCTAAAGGAACGAGCAAACACTACCAACACGAAGTAAGTAGAGTGAATATTGGGTTCAAGAACCCAGGAATGGAATGCCTACTAACTAAATGGCATCACGGGATGCTTTCGAGAATAATGGCCAGAATCATCACACTGGGGATACAAAGCATTGTTAGATTACTGAGTGGTTCTCTAAGACGCCTAGGGTCATAATAATGGCTTCAACATATATGCCGAGGCAATGGAGTACCTCAACTCACCTCTTAGTGTGGTTGATCTGGCCCAAAGGGACATCGGGAACGGAAAGAAGGGATTTGCAAATGCATCAGACTATTTGCAAACCTGGGATGACTCGGACAGCATAACGGTTGTAAATGCTCAAAAATATTTGAGACATCCTGCAAAATGGTGGCATAACCACTCAACATCACAATATCAAGGTTCCGAGACCAACTGTTAACTCACAAAAGTACTAGAAACCGAACTGAGACTTGAGTCCATCAATCTTATAAGTCTATCATAGTAACTCGTCATCCTGATAGATAGATGAGAAGGCCTAGTTCTTAATCCCGTAGAAAATAAGAGGTTGACTCAGATCAGAAGGGCATAAGGTAAAGGAGTAAAAAGAGCCTTACGTTCCCTTCCACAATCAATTCCCTTATATAGCTAAAGCATTTCTAGACTCAACTTCGACCAGTTTGGCTTGGTAATCCTACAGGCAGTCAGGCCTTGATACCAAAGTTGTCAGGACCCCGATTCTAAGTCACACCGATCTAGCATGTAACACATCATATCACTTTGCGGCCTCACGCACGGTATAACTACGGGTGCCAGCTTACCTGGCCCGGGACCGTTTGCGCATTTTGGCTCACGTATATGATAGTGTTGCTAGCATCTATATGACAAAGAACCCGGGCCGACATGACTAGTCGTAAACCCAAAATGGCACTAACTTACAGGGAGAGGCATACATGACCCAGCAACGAACGTGTCGGTCATCAGCGAGTGAATCCGGGCTGTAGCAGCTGGGCTAACAGGACTCCGGAAAATCCGGGATGTAGCAGGCTAACAGGACTCCGGTAGAAACCGCGTGACATTTCCCCGAAGGGACAGACACAGGAACGAAGAAGGACACATGCCGGCCAGCCTAAGTGTTGCGGAGCAGTAGCTAGCTACCATGGCTCAGTGGAAGCACTAGGAGACATTTCCCGATAAGAGAGGCTACCAAGGATAAACAACTAGGTTGTCGAATCCCACACATACCAAGCATTTCAAATCATACACACAATATGCTCGATATGTGCAAATACAACATGGCATCACAACAAAACTCTACAAATCAAAGTATTTATTCATTAGGCTCTGAGGAGCCAAGTATTACAAACATGGGTCTCATGACCCAACGTACAAGTCATACAAGCAACAAGCACATGCGGAAGCATAAACATGTCTGAGTATAGACAACTACAAATGAAAAGGCTGAGAAGCCTGACTATCTACAAGACCTCCAAAGGGTACAAGAACATACCTGAGGTAACAAGCTAAACGTCGGAGTCCATGCAGAACTACTAGTGGGACTGAAGTCTCTCTTCAAAAACATAAATTAAGCAAACGTGAGTACAAATGTACCCAGCAAGACTTACATCAGAACTAGCTACATATGCATCAGTATCAACAAAGGGGTGGTGGAGTTTAACTGCAGCAAGCCAGCTATGACTCAGTGGCTATCCTATACTACGACTGCTGGTAACTCTTTTGAGGTGGCGCACACGAGTCCACATATTCACCATATCAATACACCACTATGGATCCGCTCTCGTCTCCCTACGAGAAGGCCATCCATAGCACTCACGCTTATCTTGCACATTTTAGAGTATCCACTTTCACTTGTCTATGAACTGTACAGGCAACCCAGAGGTCCTTTACCGCGGACGCGGCTATTCGAATAGATGATGTTAACCATGACTCAAAGGAACCCGTCCCCGTCCCATCAGCAACGTTCCCTCTTGGGACATGTATCTACGTCCAGTCCAGACACTGTGCCATGTCGTGTGTCACCCGGACACACGCGTCATGCGCCACCTGCCCGCACACCTGACCGCAAATGTCCGTGTAACTGCAAGGTAGGCTCTGATAAGCACAGAACTCAATTCCGTGAGCCGTATCACAAGACAATCCACCATGTTTTCCAACACGGCCTCTCATCACCAACTTGACCAAAATGGCTCAAGACACTTAAGTCCCATCATTAGGACATGGTAATTCCAATTCATCACCCAGATGAATCAGACCCGCACAACTCTAAGCATAGCAAGCGAGCATGGAAGAGTGATCACAACAAAGCTCAAGCAACTCCTAAGCATGCTAGGATGGTTTACCTATTCGGTGACAATGACAGGTCATGCAAAGGAATGTGTTCGACTACCAAGAAAAGGTAACAGTTGAAACGTTATTGTCCTAATGCAATGAAAGAGAGCAAGAGCAGAGAGTAAGATTGTATCAACGTGAACAAGGGGATTTGCTTTCCTGACACTTCTGAAGATAGTATAGCTCTTCATCGGTGTCATCGATCACATCGTCAAAACCACGTCTACTGAAAGGGGACAAATACCGGCAAACAAGAAAGAACACAATCAATGCGATGCAACAATATGATGCATGAATGTGACATGGCAATATGTTGTGATTTGAGCTCATGCAACTAGCAACGATTTAAATGGAGTTGGTTTGAACACTAGGTTCAAATTCAAACTCCACATGGGACATTTAAAATGCCATTTATTCAAATTGTCATAAACAATGGTTGTAAGTTGTTCAAACATGCATGTGGATGCCATAAACAGATTATTTGGATTTTTCTAATAATTTTTCATATATAAATCTTTTAAATCTGATTTATAGATTATTTTCTATGATTTTTAGAAGTTTTAACTATTTTCTGGAATTTCCTGGTTATTGAAAATGCCAGAAAAGCTTTATGGCGTCAGCAAGGTCAACAGTGATATCAGCAGGTCAACTGACCCGGTCCAGGTCAAACCTGACCTATCGGGCCCATTGGTCAGTGACAGAGGCGCTAAACCCGCGTTGACTCGTGCTTTGACTCGCTACGGGGCCCACTGTCAGTGGTTGTGGGCTGGTTAGCTGGGAGTGATTAGCACTAATCACGCGGCCATGTCGGCGCAGCTGGGGATTAGCCGCCGGCAACCTTGACAGACAGCGGAGGCACACTGGAATCGCTACTCCGGCGACGGTTTGATGCGCGGGAGGGCTCTATGGGTTCCTGGCGTTGCGGCACTTCTAGTGGTGGTGGCGGGTGGTGCTGGGGTGGCCGGAAAGTGGCCGGCGACGAGCTTTAGCGATGGCCGGAGCTCGGGCGAGCTCGGGTTCAGCGATGCGGGGCACGGAAGGAACCATGGATGGTCGTGTTCGACTCACGAGAATGCGGTGAGTGCAGCTGTGAGCTCGGATGCGGGCTTGCGCGACCGTAGCTGCGGTGGCGACATGGCCAGCGACAGGGAGATCTCGACCGCGATGGTGGCCTAGCTAGGGCGCGCTATCGAAGAAGAGAACAGGGGGAAGCGATTAGGGGCTCACTGGGGGGTGGAGGAGATGGTCAGCAGGCTCGGGGACGCGTCGGAGCGGAAGCACGATCGCCGGCGATCTCAGTGACCCGAGAAGGAAGAAGACATTGGGGACGGCACTCCGGGGCTCTTCCCATCGCGTGGCTCGGTGGAGGTGGCGTATGAGCTCGAGGTCACGTCAGAGAGGCACGGGGGAGGTTGTGGTCGCGGTGGTGCTCACGTTCTCAGGTGCATTCGAGGGAGAGCAGGAGAGGGAGGCTGAGGAGGGGAAAGTGAGCGCGGAGAGGTGGGAAGGATCCAGGGCGCGTGGGCGTCTCCGTGGCTCAATCAGAAGGCTCGGGGAGGAGTACAGCGAGGCAGGCAGGAGGTGGCGGCCTCAGCGCGCGTCGTGCCTGCCTTTGCCTCCGCCTACTGCCAGAGGTTGAGGATGACTGGCACTTTCCAGGTGGGCTGGGCCGGCTGGAGGAGCTGGGCTAGGTAAGTCAGGTGAGTTTCTGCTCTGTTTTATTTTTCTGTTTTGTTTTCTTTTTATTTATTTCTTTCTGCCATTGTTTTGAATCCAGACAAATTCGAACAATGCCAAAAAGTTTCTGAAATATTATATGATACAGGTATGGACCCTGCTAAAAGCACATAATTGATTTCAGAAGTATTTGAATTTATATTCTGAATATATGAATATAAATTCAAACTCAAATACAATATTGATTTAAATTCAGTGCCCAAAATATTCCATAAAAATGTTCATCATTTTTGGTTGGGCTCAAAACCTTTGCCAAAATATAACCAACATTATTTAAGGCTATTTTGGAAGCATTGAATGCATTTTTAGGGTTTTTTTCCCTTAATTTATTTTGAGGCTTTGAAATTCCCTCAATTCCAATTTCTTGAATTTAACAAGATGCATGATGCTGATGCAACTAGTTACACACAAATTCTAGGGCTATGACAGATAATGAGTGCTGACGTCTCCTTAGCTGCTCCCCATGCTGCAAGATGAAAGGGGGTTAAACTAAAAGAAATGTGAAATTTGATTTCCTGGTGTATTGATCAAGTTGTTTGGCTAGAGATAGCATGGATAGTACTATTTACATGGTAAATTACTAAAATGATGATACTTGTGATGATGCTTCTAGCAGTACGTGCATACAGAGCTTATATTCCTCTAGGTTTGCACCCATAATATCTTTCTCAAATTGCTACTATCGAAATATAGGTTTCATATAGATGAAGAACTTCATGTGTGAATCGACAAAAGAAAATATTACTGAAAAAATGGACTGAATTCTGGCCAAACATGACAAGGACCCCTTGTGCAAATTTTAGCTCATTGGTATGGATAGCTCACATGCTTCTAGCTTCGCTCTTCAGGCTCCCTTGATAACTAATATCTTCCTTTCCATCCCCACTCTCACAAATTAAGCACTAAATTAGACATGTGAGACAGTAAATAAACAAAAGAAGGATGAATGCAACATGGACAGAGATCATATCTTATAATGAACCACACCTTCCAAACAACATATCCACCCTAGTTGCATGGAAAACTATAATTGGCTTGCACCATGTGTGTGCCGTTGCTTTGTTTGGTAGCCTCAGCAACACAACAAAGGCAAACAAGAAAACAAAATGATTCAGTAGGCTGCTACTAAGACCATGGACAAAAAACAGAAGCAAACAAATAAAGCAAGGAAAGGAACAAAAGCAACAATCCTAGGCCCTACTAGGAGGAAAAGGCACATATTTATACTCCAGTAACAAACAAGCAAGGAAGGCAAGGAAACGACCAAAATTAAGTGCACAGACTCTCTACCAAGAACAAAACATAAAACAAAAGGCTCTCATTGGCCAATCTGCATAAGAGGAGCAGAGAGGAGGAGAAGAAGGGTCAACCACAGATCCGTAATGCCGCGGTAGGGAGACATGCAGGCACATGCCGAACAAGGGATCGACCAAGCAGACGCGAAACCAGAAACAATGAACCAACCTGCAGCAAAATCAAAGGTAAATCACGGATGAGCAGCAGCCAATGACCAAGAACGGGACAAAAAAGATGCATACCTACAGTTCAGCTAGCACAACAACAGATCTGACACATCAACAACGATAAGAACAAGAGACCTGCAGACATATGAGATCCAAAATCAATCAAGGATGGTCAAGACAATGGAAACAAATAATATGAGACAAGGGAAACTATCTTACCCTGCGTCATGGTGCAGCTAAGCCATCACAACCCGAAGCTTGGAGGCCACAACCATGGCGGATGGGAAGGCGGATAGCCAAGCAGGAGAACGAGCACCGCTGCCGTGGCAGATGGAGAGGCGACCGTCAGTGAGGAGGACGGGCGCCGGAGCCGTGGCGGATGGAGAGGCGATCTCCGACGAGGCTTGTGGCGCCCATCGTCCCCGAGGAGGTTGACCCGCGGCGCCCATGCCTCCAGCAATCGCAGCGCGAACCCGCAGAGGCACGCGCACACCCGGCGACGCCCTCTTGCGGTGATGCGCGTGGCGGCCGTGGACGGGGGGCTGTCCAGGAGGAGTGGCGGCTAGGGTTCAATCAGGGGCGGGGCGAGTGGGCGACTGAGAGAAGACGTGGTGCGGGGAGGAGAGGGAGGCGGCTGCGGGGGGAGAGGAAGCGAGCAAGGGAGGAGGCGGCGGGGCGGCACGACAGGGAGGCGAGCTCGGGCCTAGGGTTTGGAAGGAGAGAGAGAGGTGAGGCAGGAGGAAGGAGGAGAGGGCGACAGCGTCGAAGGAGGACAGGGAGGCGCGGTCGCAGGAGAAGGAGGCGGCAGCGGCTAGGTCTCCACTGAGCCGCTACAATATATAACTATAAGTGAAATGACGGAAATGCCCTCGACGGGGTATGAGAATTACACGCGGTGGCATGAGATTTTTATAGGGAGCGGTAACTATTCATTGCCACAATGTTGCAGGATCGATCCGACGGCCGAGCTCTTCCACGCGGTCGATCAGACGGACCAGATCGCATCAAGCAGCCAGATCCAACGGTCAGAAATCCAAATCGCTGAGGAGGCTCGGTGAGACCCTCTTCTCTTGTTTCTAGATGCTATGAATATCAATTGTGCTAATGATCATGATTGGGGTGATAATTATGATGCTTCTAATGATCTTGAAAATTTATTTAAGCTTCATGACAAATATGTCATTGATTAATAATGTTTGCAATAATACTGAAAGTGGTCTGGAAGAACGTCGGTAATAATGATCTCACTACTTTGGAGAATAATCAATCTTATGAAATTTTTGACATAAGTGGGTTTGAAGAGGTCATGACTTTAGTTGATAATAATCCCATTATTTTCAAATATTATATTTTTCTGTGTGTGGAATGAGGGAGTCCTGGATTAGGGGGTGTTCGGGTAGCCGGACTATACCTTCAGCCGGACTCCAGGACTATGAAGATACAAGATTGAAGACTTCGTTCCGTGTCCGGATGGGACTTTCCTTGGCGTGGAAGGCAAGCTTGGCGATGCGGATATTCAAGATCTCCTACCATTGTAACCGACTCTGTGTAACCCTAACCCTATTCGGTGTCTATATAAACCGGAGGG
The DNA here is from genome assembly GCA_032464435.1 of Aegilops umbellulata. NCBI lineage: Eukaryota > Viridiplantae > Streptophyta > Magnoliopsida > Poales > Poaceae > Aegilops > Aegilops umbellulata. The sequence continues at coordinate 324,016,962 of CP136056.1, read as the reverse complement.
TTCTAGTCCGTAGGACAACATCATCATACAACAATCATACCATAGGCTAGCTTCTAGGGTTTAGCCTCCTTGATCTCGTGGTAGATCTACTCTTGTACTACCCATATCATCAATATTAATCAAGCAGGAGTAGGGTTTTACCTCCATCGAGAGGGCCCGAACCTGGGTAAAAACATCGTGTCCCTTGTCTGCTGTTACCATCCGGCCTAGACGCACAGTTCGGGACCCCCTACCCGAGATCCGCCGGTTTTGACACTGACATTGGTGCTTTCATTGGGAGTTCCTCTGTGTCGTCACTTTTGGGCTCAATGGCTCCTTTGATCATCTATAACGATGAAGTCCAGGGCGAGACTTTTCGCCCCGGACAGATCTTCGTCTTCGGCGGCTTCGCACCGCGGGCCAATTCGCTTGGCCACCTGGAGCAGATCGAAAGCTACGCCCCTGGCCATCAGGTCAGGTTTGGAAGCTTAAAGTACACGGCTGACGTCCGCAGGGATTTGATCTTCGACGGATTCGAGCCACAGCTGAGTGCGTCGCACTGTTTCGAGAGGCACGATCTAGCTCTGCCGCCGAACGGTGCCCTGGAGGCCGCACAAGCACCGGTTCCGACCCTTTATTTGGAGCCTATTGCGCCAATCGAGGATGAGCGGTTGGACGTCACCTCAGGGGCTACGATCTCAAAGGCGATCGAGCCGAACGTCAGCCCCGCATTTCGCACGGCCCGTGACTCCGAGGAGCCGGATTCCTCTTCTTGAACTCCGAACCCCCCGCGCCCCTGCTGATCGAATCCGATTGGGCGCCGATAATGGAGTTCACCGCCGCGGACATCTTTCAGCACTCGCCTTTCGGCGACATCCTGAATTCTCTAAAGTCTCTCTCTTTATCAGGAGAGCCCTGGCCGGACTATGGTCAGCAAGGATGGGATACGGACGATGAAGAAATTCAAAGCCCACCCACCACCCACTTGGTAGCCACTGTCGACAATTCAAACGACGTGCTCAACTTCGACTCCGCAGACATCGACAGCATGGACGACGATGCAGGAGATACAGATGAGCCAACGCCCATAGGGCACTGGACAGCCACCCCGTCTCATGATGTGTACATGGTGGATACCCCTAAAGGAAACGACAACAAGGAAAAAGGGGATGGAACAGGGGACCGATCCCTCGAAAAGCAATCAAAGCGTCGGCGTAAACGCCGACCCAAGCCCCGCCTCGATAAAGACCCAGCCATAGAGCAGGATGAGCCGGTAGACGATGAGTAGGCCTTAGAGCAACCGTCCGAACAGGGCAACACGGATAGAGAAACTGAACATCCCTCCCCCGGCGAAAATGGCACTCCGGACGACCTTACGCCCGATAAACCCACGAAGCAGAAGAATCTCCACAAGAGGCTCGTTGCAACAGCACGCAGCCTGAAAAAGCAGAAGCAGAAGCTAAAAACGGCAGAAGATGCACTCAGGATCAGATGGAGCAAAGTAATCAACACCGCAGATAAATACGGCAACAGTCGCTGCACTAAAAGCTATCCGAAGAGAAAGCTACTGCCCGAATTCGACGAAGAGGCCCTAGATCCCTCGCATTCAAAAAATAAGAAAGCCACACGGTCGGCTAGACGACCCCATGGCTAGCATAAAGCGGCAAGTGGCGCCGCACTTAAGTCGGCATGCGACCCACTTAAGGATTCGCATCATGGCCCTCAGGTCCATTTACGGGCCAAGAAAGCAAGCTCTCGTAAGCAATGCAATAAAGCCACCATCAGAATCCGGCACACCCAAATACAGGGGCGCCGCACACCCCCTATGTTTCACCAATGAGGTCCTGGACTATGAATTTCCGGAGGGATTCAAACCCGTAAACATAGAGGCATATGATGGAACAACAGACCCTGGAGTCTGGATCGAGGATTATATCCTCCACATACATATGGCTAGAGGAGATGACCTCCACCCCATAAAATACTTACCCCTTAAGCTTAAAGGGCCAGCCCGGCATTGGCTTAAAAGCCTTCCTGAAAACACAATCGGAAGTTGGGAAGAGCTCGAGGACGCTTTCCGAGCAAATTTTCAAGGGACCTATGTCCGCCCTCCGGATGCAGACGATCTTAGTCACATAACTCAACAGCCCGGAGAATCAGCTCGGCAATTCTGGAATAGATTCCTCACTAAAAAGAATCAGATAGTAGACTGTCCGGACGCCGAAGCCTTAGCAGCTTTCAGGCATAACGTCCGAGACTAATGGCTCGCCAGACAACTCGGCCAAGAAAAGCCAAGAACAATGGCCGCACTGACAAGCCTCATGACCCGCTTTTGTGCAGGAGAGGACAGCTGGTCGGCAAGATGCAGCACCAGTGACCCAAGTACATCCGAAACTAGGGATGTAAACGGAAAACCGCGAGGCAACAAGGACCATCGCCGGACTAAGCAAAAAGGTCCGAAGAGCACGGCAGTCAACGCCGAATTCAAAAGCTCACGACAGAATCAGACAAAGCCGCCCCTCCAGGATAACAGGGATGATCCATCCAACTTAAACAAAATCCTGGACAGGATATGTCAAATACACAGTACTCCCAGGAAGCCTGCTAACCATACCCATAGAGATTGTTGGGTTTTCAAACAATCCGGCAGACTCAACGCCGAACACAAGGGGCTCGACACACCAAGCGAAGACGAGGACGAACCCCAAAAGCAGAGCACCAGCAAACAAAAGAACTTCCCACAAGAAGTAAAAACAGTAAACTTACTTCACATAACAAAACATGCGGCGCCCATAAAGGTACGCACCACACGACCTATCCCAAAGGGGTCCCACCACTAGTTGTCAAAACCAATCATCTTCGATCAGCTGGATTATTCTAGAAGTATCAGGAACGCGGGCTGGACTGCCTTGGTACTCGATCCAATAATTGGCAGACTCCAGTTTTCAAATGTCCTTATGGACGGCGGCAGTGGACTAAACCTGATATATCAGGACACAATCCGTCACATGGGGATAGACCCAGCAAGAATCCGCCGCAGCAAAACCGCCTTTCAAGGGGTAACACCTGGTCCGGACACCCATTGCATGGGTTTTCTCCGGCACGAAGTTATATTCGGCTCTATCGATAACTTCCACCGCGAAAAGCTGACTTTCCACATCGTCCCATTCTCAAGTCGCTACCAAGCACTACTGGGACGCGAAGCTTTCGCCCGCTTTAACGCAATACCGCATTATGCATCTCTAATGCTTAGGATGCCCGGTCCACGAGGCATCATCTCTTTGAAGGGGAAGCATTGAAGTGCGCCTCCCTGAAGCGGAGGACTGTGCGGCCGCTTTGACAGCCCCACAGTAAAATGGCTTCACCGGCTAAAAACTTCAGAATAGGTCATTAAAGACCACGAACGCGGATAGACGAGTTCGGTACAAAATTATCATTGATGCAGGCTTAGTGGCCATATACCCCCGCACTAGGGGCTCCGTACATATACAATAAGAGACAATAAAGCTCAGTTTTATATATTTTACTTTATACTTTGTTTATTTTAAACTTTTGTTCGGCACGACCCATTTTCAACTCAGTTCCTCTCTTTTACAGATGAACGTCGTGCGACGCCCGTTCAGGATACGGCACAACGGAGACACAGGCGCAGACGTGCAGTAGGGACCCGTCCTAAGGATTCTTTTTAGATTAAGACCCTGTGTAAACCTCTTTTACTGTCTCTTGTTGCTACACATCCCCTGGTTTCCTCTGATATAACCAAGGAGGAGGCTGGCGTCTTGGCATGTGGCCACGTCAGAATTTTTGCACGTACCTGGACACTAGGGGCTTTTTAATAAAGAGTGTTGTTTCGCCCGCACTCATAAAGACCGAATACCTTAGGGAGTGTTCGGCGTTGTGAGTTTTGGCATTATATGCATCAGCTTCGAATCATGTCTTTGGTCAAATGTTGGGTTGCCCAGCTCCTGAGTTCGGCTACCTTACGTGTCGCTCAATCGGCTAAGGTAGCACCAGGAGAACTACTACGATTGCCCGGTTAGGCCGGGCGAGCACCTCAGTAGAGAAAGCCGAAAACTGACTGTCATGATGTAGCATGAGACTGGTCAGCCACTCGATGACCTATCGGAATCTATAGGATTCCTCCGCTTTAACGAAGGGTCATTTCTCGGCCAGGCACATACGCGCCCCGAACTCGGGCGAGCGCAGTCGCCACCAAGGGGCTACCTAAATAGTCCCACTGTCAAGCTCCTATGGCTAAGTGAAAGTGTTAAAGCATTATAGTCTGGTTGCCTAGCCCGCTGCGCTATCACCTCCTTTGTAGGACCAAGACGTTGGATTAAGTGTGAAAATGCGTCTTCTGCGAGCACCCCCGCACTATGTGCGTGGGGCCTGAAGCCAACGACTGCCATCTTTCAGATTTTGTATATATATATCTTAAAACGGCCGCACAGGAGGTGTTCCCAATACTTGAAGGCACAAGTATAAAAGGCCACTACAATTTATCAAAATATTGCTTTATAATTACATATGCTATCATAAAATAGCATCCTTCGAGCACTGCGTCTCTATTACACGAGCGCCTTCAAGGACTTCCTGAAAATAGTGCTCGGAGGGTACTCGGCTTTTGTCCGAATCTCGGGACGCAACAACGGTGGTCTCCATCTCTGCCCAGTATGTCTTGACACGGGCAAGAGCCATCCGTGCGCCCTCTATGCATGCTGACCTCTTCATCGCATTGATACGTGGCACCACGTCAAGAAATTGCTGCACCAAGCTGAAATAACTCTTCGGCTCCGATCTCCCCGGCCACAGATGACCCATGACGTACTTCATGGCGAGTCCGGACAACCTATTTAGTTCGGCCCATTGAGCCAGGCGATCGTCCACTGCCAGTGGACGCTCTGGATTGTGGAACTGCGACCAGAAAAGCTTTTCCACTTCGTGATCTTTTTTATCTCGAAAGTGTTCGGTTGCATAAGCAGCACTCGCTGACAAATCCAGATAGGTGTCCTCCACACTCCACATCCAGTCCAACGGAGCAAACTTCGGATCGCAAAACTTCCTCCGCAGCATAAAGGGCTTTCCAGCCGCAATCTGTCCGGCTTGACGCAGCTCCTCCTTCATAGCTCTCATCGCAGAGCGAGCATCCTTGGCATCAGCAACGGCCTTCTCTAAGCCCGTCTGCCTCGCCCGGTCTTCTTCCTCAAGAAGCTTGCAACGGTCAGCAGCGCTCTTTAACTTCATGGCCATCTCGGCCATCTCCTCCTTGCTTCGGCAGTGGGCAGCCTGTTCGGCTCTCAGCTCTTCAAGGGCTTTCTCGGCAGCCGCATCGCTTTTTCTGGCTTGTTCCTTAGCTCGGGCAAGTTCGGCCCTAAGACTCTCCACGGCGGCCGCACCATCTGCGTCAAGCACACACATTGTAAGATACTAGCATAAAGCTCCCCTTACCAGCTACCGCCCGATGAATTACATACCTTGAGCCTCATCAAGCCGCTTGTTGACAAGCGCGATGTCGGCATCTGCCACGTCAAGTTGCCGCTTTAGTTCGGTGAAATCATCAATCCGGCTCGACTCCGGACAATTCGCCACCTATATACAAAGGCGACATTTAAGACCTGGGATTATGATCCTCTGCACGCCGTCAATTTTGACAACGCACAGAGTCTCAGGGGCTACTATCTACACAGGGCGCATCTTACTTATGCGTAACTGACAAAAGTGTACATTATCTAACGTACCTCAAAACCCGTCAGTAAACTTTTGACGGCCTCATGCAATCCACTTTGTGCGGATGAAATCCTTTCAATCACCGTGCACATCAATGCACGGTGCTCCTCTGAGATAGAAGCTCGCCCCAGCAGAATCTTTAGCTCCTCCTGCTGAGCACCAGACGGTGCCGGACTTGTCCTATGGCCTCTTTCGAAGGCCGGACGCGGAGAACCTTGGGGGGCCACATAGCTATCTTCCGCCCCTGCCGGATTCGGAGAAACCCTTCGCGACGACACCTCAGGGTCGCCCGCCTCGCTAGGCGGTATGACAGGGGGAGGCGTCCCGCTCTCCATCATCCCCGGAAGAAGATCCCCCGAAGACGAGCTCTGCTCAGAAGGGCTGAGGTCCGAGCTACAAGGTAAAATTTCAGTTAATCTTCTCAGATATAAATCAAGTATTTATCTCATCCCTCAAAAGGAAAATCTTTCTCTACTTACGGCTCGCTGGAGGGCTGATCCCTTTGAGGGCGTAGTTCGGCCGAGGAACTCCCCGGCGTCGGACCCTCTGACGAGGATTTTTTCCCCCGCTTCAAGGCCATGGTCTCCGGGTCGTCAGAGGCGGCCCTCTTCTTCCCCTTAGGAGAGGAATTGTCAGTTCCTCCCTTCGGAGCAGCCTCCTTCGAGGAGGCCATAGTTTTCTTGTCCTCCCCCTTACTTCCCTCCAAAGGCATTATCTTCAACATCCTGACAAGCACGGGATCCGGCCTGGTTTCGGGAAGGGGAGCCGGACACCTGATCAGCTTTGCCTTCGCTATCCACTCCTGTTTGAAAGTACAGCTCTTTTAGGGGCAAGTTTATGACAATTATACGGATAGCAGGTCCGGGCACAAGGTTACTTACTTGAGTATCCGGGCGATTGCAGCTTAGGCATGCGTCCTCGGTCAAATCCTGACACATCGCTTGTGATCCGAAGAACAGTTTATACATCTCCGCGGGCGTTGCGCCCATGAAATGCTGGAGAGCCCGCGGTCCCTCTGGATTAAAGTCCCACAGGCGAAGGGAGCGACGTTTGCTGGGCAATATTCGGCGAATCAGCATGACCTGCGTCACCTTGACTAGGCTGAGGTCTCCTTCTAACAGATCCCTAATGCGGCCCTGCAACAAGGCCACGTCTTTGGGTAACCCCAAATCTAACCCTTTGCTGACTCATGACGCTAGCCGTGGTGGAGGACCCGAGCGAAAGGCAGGAGGCGCCACCCACTTGGTGCCCCTGGGAGCGGTGATATAGAACCACTCTCGTTGCCACAAGCTAAGCTCCTCTTGAAAAGAGCCCTCGGGCCATGGAGCATCAGCATTCTTGCTTATAACAGCGCATCCGCACTCTGCGTGTCGTCCCTCGATCATCTTCGGCTCCACTTTAAAAGTCTTGAGCCATAATCCGAAGTGAGGGGTAACACGGAGGAACGCTTCACACACGACAATGAATGAGGAGATATGGAGGATGGACTCTGGAGCTAAGTCGTGGAATTCCAGCCCGTAAGAAAATAGCAGCCCCCTCACAAAGGGATCCATTGGGAATCCTAACCCCTGAAGGAAGTGGGGTGTGAACACCACGCTCTCACCAGGCTGGGAACTGAGAATGGCCTGCCCTTGAGCAGGCAACCTATGCAAAATTTCGCCGGTCAAGAACTTAGCCTCTCTTAGCTTTAGCACGTCCTCCTCCGCGACGAAGGAGGGCATCCATCGGCCTTGAAGGTCGAAACCGGACATTGTCGAAGGTCCGAAGCGCCTGGAATCTGGAGCCTAGGGTGTTGGAGCTCGAGGCGACGGGCGAACTCGTTTGAGATTGGAAAAAGGAGTAAGGCCTTGGTCTCTTTATAAGAGGTTGAATACCTAGAGCCCTCCCCGTAATTGTTTGGGACTCGCCTTTAATCGAGGAAACGTGCTAACGGGCACGATTGGGTTATCCACGTCTGTATTGATGAGAATCCCGTAAAAGGGGGACACGGTCTCTGCTTTGACAAGACGTGCCAAGGAAACCGCCTCGCAAAACGTGCTGAGGTGGAAAAGTAAAAACAATCCGAGTAAAGGACTTGGTCGTAGTGTGATGTCACGTTGCGGAATACGTCAGCAGATTAGATTTGTGTTAATATTATTCTCTCTATGGCAATATGTGGAAACTTATTTTGCCGAGCCAGATACTATCCTTGGTAGTTAAAATCTATTTGAAGAACTTGGAGGAGGAACCCGCCTTGCAATGCCGAAAACAATCTGCGCGCCGGACTCGTCGTCATTGAAGCCTGGTTCAGGGGCTACTGAGGGAGTCCTGGATTAGGGGTGTTCGGGTAGCCGGACTATACCTTCAGCCGGACTCCAGGACTATGAAGATACAAGATTGAAGACTTCGTCCCATGTCCGGATGGGACTTTTCTTGGCGTGGAAGGCAAGCTTGGCGATGCGGATATTCAAGATCTCCTACCATTGTAAGCGACTCTGTGTAACCCTAACCCTATCCGGTGTCTATATAAACCGGAGGGTTCTAGTCCGTAGGACAACATCATCATACAACAATCATACCATAGGCTAGCTTCTAGGGTTTAGCCTCCTTGATCTCGTGGTAGATCTACTCTTGTACTACCCATATCATCAATATTAATCAAGCAGGAGTAGGGTTTTACCTCCATCGAGAGGGCCCGACCTGGGTAAAAACATCGTGTCCCTTGTCTCCTGTTATCATCCGGCCTAGACGCACAGTTCGGGACCCCCTACCCGATATCCGCCGGTTTTGACACCGACATGGATCATAAAGAAAATATTTTTATGATAGATATATTGTTGAATTTGAATATGATCCTACATGTATTGTTAGAAAGAATGCCTTATTTAATACTGTATTAAGTTTTGTTTCCCTTTTTAACACTCAAAACTTTTTATTTCCCAATCTAACACCGAAACTAAATTTTATGCCTTTTATAACATTTTTGTCCATTTTCCGTCTATTACTGTTAAATGGCATGTGAAAAAACACTTTTGCCCTCATGTAATGTGAAACAGCCATCTGGCCCAACCCGAGTTGCTCGCTTCCTTGCTCTGGCACGGGAGAAAGCCTGCGGTGTGCGGGCGTCCTGGGATCCAGTGCTCAACTTGGTTGCCCGGGCTATGGCGATAGCAGCTGTGGCGACGCAGACTGGATGCATCTGTGGCTACGATGGAGCTCATCGTGGTGGCGGCTCGTGCATCCAGTGCGGCAGCAGAGCGCAGATCTCGTGCGGCTCGTGTGTGGCGCGCTGCAGGTGGCAGGCGGCCGGCGGAGCTGTGTCACGATCAGGCGCACGGGGCCCGTGCTGCGAAGGCATGCAGCCGCCGGGAGCAGCGGACGGGGCTAGCAGGGTACCGGTATTGTGTCCCGTCCGCGGTTGGTCAACGTGTACCTCAATTTGGCGCGGCCTGACCGGCTGACCCAGTGTGTTTGCATGTGTGATGGGCATTGGTGTCGTACCAGTTGATCTCGTTTGAGCCGATCTTATTTTTGCCTACCTTTTTGTTTACACGATCTTAAGCACGCACGGAAGAAAAAGTGTGCCGCGCGTGTGTATGAGTTGGAGTTGCATGCTAGTCAGCTACATAGGCCCCGGCGCGGGTGAGCTGGACGTTCTTTTTGTCACATGCCACTTGAGGGCAAAAAAGTCTTTTGAGGTGACATTTAACGCCGTTAATGTAGAAGGCAATGCAACTCTCGATACATTGACCGGGTGCACGGTGCACGTATATATGGGTACAAGGGCAGCCCTCAGCCTCATCTATACAAGGAAACTAGAGGCGGGACCGGTAGGAGATTATCCTAACAGATACATGCACAAATATGTTCAACACCCCCCCCCCCCCCGGCAGTCGATACATCACCAGTGACGCATAGACTGGACCGGAACTCCTCAAATGTAGGCGGCGCTAACCCCTTCGTCATGACATCGGCAAATTGCTGAGCGGTGGGAACATGAAGAAGGCGGAAGCCACCTACTCTCGCACGAAGTGAATGTCGAGCTCAATGTGCTTCGTGCGACGATGATGAACGGGGTTGGCGGAGAGGTAGACCGCAGAGACATTGTCACAGTAGACAATGGTGGCCTTCGGGACATCAAGAAGCAACTCCTAGAGAAGCTGGCGAAGCCATGAGCACTCGGCGACGGCATTGGCCACAGCACGATACTCAGCCTCGGCACTGGAGCGGGATACCGTGGGTTGTCGTTTAGACGACCACGATATGAGTGAGGGCCCCAGGTAGACGCAGTAGCCTGAAGTCGAGCGTCACGTGTCCGGGCAGCCAGCCCAATCGGCATCACTGTAGGCGACCAAGTCAGTCGAGGGCGAGGTCGTCAACGTAAGACCCAAAGTCGTGGTGCCGCGGATGTACCGAAGAATCCGCTTCACCAGGTTCCAGTGAGTGTCATGAGGGGCGTGCATGTGGAGACACACATGCTGGACGGCGTACTGCAGGTCCGGCCGAGTGAGTGTCAAGTACTGGAGAGCGCCGACGATGGAGCGGTAGAACGCTGCATCTGGCGTGGGTGAGCCGTCGAGCGCAGAGACCTTGGCCTTCGTGTCGATAGGCGTGGGGACAGGCTTGCAGTTAAGCATGCCTGCTCGCTCGAGAAGGTCATGTGCATACTACTGCTGATGAAGAAAGAACCCATCGACGCGTCATACCACCTCAATGCCGAGGAAGTAGTGCAACGGGCCGAGGTCCTTAATGGCGAACTCGGCACTGAGGCGAGTAGTATGCTGGCGAAGGAGCTCGGGCGAGGAAGCCGTCAGGTTGATGTCGTCGACGTAGATGTAACACCCCCAGTATCATGCTACAGTAATCTCTTGCCTGATGATGCCATGTCATCATAATGAAGTTGCTAATCCTCACTTTGTTTCAAACCAAACTCAAATTCAAATTCAAAATGCAAGTCAAATATTTAATTCTTCAAGCAGTAAAACAAAAATGTTCACTTTGTCCTATAAATTCCCCTGACCATTGTCATGTTGGAACCAACCTCTTTTGGATTCCCAAATGCCCTTGGAAAATTATTTAGTAGTCAGCAAAGATTTATAATTGGCCTTTTCAATTTCTAAAAATGGTTAGACAACTCCTTTTGGCCTCAAACTTTTTGTGACTCCTAGACATAATGTGTTTGAGTTATGTGCCAAGTTTCTTGTTCACCCAAAAATTCATTTGCTACTTAATCTAAATGCAAAACAGAAACAAAAAGAGAAAGGCCAACCCCCCCCCCCCCTTTTACCCACGAGGCCTCAACCCCGCCGGCCCAGTCGGCCACCCCCACAGGCCGACCCACCCGTCTCCTCCTTATCCCCTCAATCTCTCGTGACCTAAACCGCTACCCCCCACTCCCCACGCTCCCCCCACTCCCCCGATCCCCTTCTGGATCAGGGCAATCGGGCGGACCGCCCCCGACCCCGACGAACCACCAACCCCGTCGACCTCAACCTGACCCCGCCGCTTCTCCCCGGCGACCGCGCCGCCCCACTCATTGTCGTCGGCGCCTCGCCTCATCACCGCCCCCCAAAGCTGCCGAATCGAGCTGCTCCCCGCCACCTGGACACGGCCGCACCAAGACGCCGCCACCGACGCCACGCCGTCGCCGGACCTCCCCCCTCGCCGGATCGTCCCCGTCCTCCTCCACGTCGACTCCTACGAGCCTCTCCCCCTACTCGGCAACGGCCGTGAGCGCACCCCCCCCCCTTCATCTCCCCTCTCTCTCCCTAGGTCGCCACGGTCCCCGCCCGCGGTCGACGCACTTGCCGCGCAAGTTGCGCACTCACCGCGCCCCTCTCCTTGTCGCTCGCGCTGGACCACCGCTCACCCGCGCCCCTGGTCGCGTTTTAGCCGCGACCAGCGGCCACCCGCTGTCCCGCTCGCCACCGGCGCTCCGCCGCTGCCCTACTATCACTTCCGTCGTGCCTCCCTCACCCTGCGCCTCCCTTGCTCAACCTGCGCCGGCCCCTGCCTCCGCCTGGCCATGCCCTGACGCCGCCCTCGTCGCTCCACGGCGTCCGGGGCTCCTGCCGCTGGCCGCGCCCCCCCCCCCCCTCCATTCTGCGGTGGCCGGTGGCCTCGCTGGAGGCCGCGCCCGGCTGCGGAGCCTGAGCCCCCTGGTGCCGTGCGTGCCCAGGTCCGGCCTCCTCGGGCGCCCGCCCGTTAACCCTCGCCCACTTCGCCCGGTTGCCCCCTGGGCCTATGATAGTGGGGCCCGCCCCAAAACGTTTAGAAGAAAACGTATTTTAAAAAAATAAAATAAATTAATTAATTAATTAAGTAATTAGTTAATTAATTAAATAAGTAGGTAATTAATTAACTTTATTAACTTTGTTTAGTACCTAATTAACTTGATTAGTTAATTAAAACTAGTAATTAGATGTTAGACTATGACAGGACGGCCCCACATGTCAGGGTTGACTTTAGTCAACTCTGTTGACTGCTGACGTTATGATGACGTCCTGCTGATGCAATAACCCCATTTTAGATTTAATAATAATTTTAGAATAGATTTTAAAACTTTGAAAAATCATAGAAGTTAATCCGTAGCTCGGATGAAAAAGTTTTATACATGAAAGTTGCTCAGAACGACGAGACGAATCCGGATACGCGGTCCGTTCGTCCTCCACACATCCCTAGCATAGAGAACCTGCAGCTTTCCCCCTCCGTTTCATCTGTCCGAAAAATGCAAACATCGGGAAATCTTTCCCGGATGTTTCCCCCCTTCCACGGTACCGCGTTAGAACACGTCTAGCTTTGCCTATTGTCCTATTATGCACTTGCTTACTATGTATTTACTGTTTCTTCCCCCTCTTCTCTCCACAAATCACTATGAATCAACTCAAATGGATATGACGCCACCGATGAGGACGCGCTAAACGGAAGACGGACATGCTTGCCGATACGACAAGCATGATAAGTATGATCATCGGTTTTATTACACGTGGATGAAAAAGTCCTAAGAATATGACGAAGGGTGGCCGGGTTCGGATGTCCCAGCCGAGCATGCCAAAGGTCCACCGTGGAGGAGAGAGCGACCGGAGCGGATGTGGAAGTGGCGGTGGAGTTCACCGGGTAGAGGCCGCCCGGGCTTTCACATCAGTGGAGCACCATCCGGGTACGGGCGTCCTTGACAGAAAAACCGACTTCTTCAAATTCAACAGGTATAGGATTTTCACGTGTAAGAGAATGAATGGAAACAAGATTAGTGACTAACTCACGTGAAACTAAGACATTAGACATGTGAATAGGCGTAGAGTTAGACGGAAAGGAACCATGACCGACATGAGTAATGGGAAGGGAAGACCTGTCCCCAACAGTGATACGACATGCGGTAGAAACTGGAAATACGGAGTTGAGGTTACCAGGGTTGGAAGTCGCGGGTGGTAGCCCCGGAATCCATATACCAGTCGCCGCCTCCGGTGTACATGTTGGGTGTAGGGGCGGAGTGAAGCGCCGCAAGGAGAGCCGGAACCCAAGGGGCCGGCGGGAGTGCGGCGGCCGCGGCCAGAGGGCGGCGGGGTAGCCACCCGGGGCAGCGTAGCCAGGCATGGCCGCGGCATAGCCACCCTGGGCGGCGTACGGAGGGGCCGCGATGGGGTAGCCACCCTGGGCGGGGGCCGAGGATCCTAGTCGGGACGGGGGCCCGCGGCACATGCATCATGTACGCATGGACCACCCCCGTCCAAGGGTTGGTCGCGGCGGCCCAGGGGGCCGGGGGCTGCTGCTACGGCTAGCGGAACGCCCCCCCCCCCCCCCCCCCCCGCGCCGTGCTGCTGCTGCTTCTTCTTGCCGCGGCGCCCCCCGCGGTGACAATCAGGGGCAGGGGCGGCGGCTAGTAGACGGACACCGGTGGCGCCTGGAAGTATGACGCCGGCGCCGTCGGTGAAGGCCGCGGCGGCTGCGGCGCCGTGGGGGGGATGGCGCGGGAGGTGCCCGCCGCGAGAGCCGTGTGCGTGGCCCGGGACTTCACCATCTTCATCCTCCTCTCCTCCAACCGAAGATAGGCCACGACCCGAGGAAAGGTCGGGTCCGGGAGGAACGTGAGGTTGGAGGCCGCGTTGCCGAACTCCCCGTTCAGGCCGGCGGTGAGCGTGCTGAGGAGGAGGTCGTCGGAGACCCTCTCCCCGAGGTCGCAAAGTTCATCAGCAAGTTTCTTAAGGTGCATGCAATAATCGTCAATAGATGAGTCAAGCTAATGGCAGCCAAAAAAATCCTGCTGAAGAAACATGCGGCGCTGGAGGGCGTTGTCGAGGAAGAGCCCGTTCAGCTTCGCCCACACCGTCTGTGCGTCATCAGTGTCGCAAACGATGGTGTGAAAGATGTCCTTGGAGATGGTTTGGTACAGCCAGCGAGTGATGGTGGCGTCGATGGTCAGCCAGTCGTCGTCCACGAACATGAGGCCGGAGTCGACGGAGCCATCGACGTGATCGATGAGGTGGTACTCGCGGAAGACGAGGGAGAAGTAGGTTTTCCAGGCATAGTAGGTGGAGGTGGCGTAGTCAAGAATGACGGGCACACAGGCGAAGATGTCGAGATCGCAGACGACCTCCACCGGGGGAGGGGCCAGACCTTCGAAGGGATTGGAGGGGTGGGAGGCGGCGGAGTGGCGATAAGCCATGGATGCGACGGCGACCGAGGAGAGGAGTGGCGGCGCGGCTGGCGGGGAGATGGCGATCGGGTGGGAGGGGCGATCGGGTGGGATGGAGGCGGCTCGGGAGGGAGAGAGAGGCGGCTTGGGAGAGGGAGAGGGATGGGGATGGGGAGGCGCGCGCGGCGGCGGGGTGAGGATGCGGCGGCGGCGCTAGCAGCGGAAGCTAGGGTTGGATCAGAAGGGGAAGTGAAACCATGTAGAAGGCAATGCAACTCTCGATATATTGATCGGGTGCACGGTGCACATATATATGGGTACAAGGGCAGTCCTCAGTCTCATCTATACAAGGAAACTAGAGGCAGGGCCGGTAGGAGATTATCCTAACAGATACATGCACAAATATGTTCAACAATTAAGACTTAAAATGGACGGAAGTGTTTTGTTTTTTGAGAAAAACTTCCAATTTATTCATCTTCAATCACGGCAATACAACGAACACCAAAAATAATAAAAATTACATCCAGGTCTGTAGACCACCTAGCGACGACTACAAGCACTGAAGCGAGCTGAAGGCGCGCCGCCATCATCGCCCCTCCCTCGCCGGAGCTGGACAAAACTTGTTGTAGTAGACAGTCGGGAAGTCGTCATGCTAAGGTCCCATAGGACCAGCACAGCAGAACAGCAACCGCCGTCAATGAAGAGTAGCGTAGATTGGAAGGATCTAACCCGAGGAAACACAAATGTAGACGAATTACGACCAGATCCGAGCAAATCCACCAAGGATAGATCCGCCGGAGACACACCTCCACACGCCCACCGATGATGCAAGACACATCACCGGAACGGGGGCTAGGCGGAGAGAATCTTATTCCATCTTCAGAGAGTCGCCGCCGTCTCGTCTTCCTAAGCAAGACACGAACCCTAACAAAAGTTGAAGAAATATCTAAAAACGGAGCCCTTCCGCTGGCAAGGACCGAGATCCACCGAGCGGACCTGCGGCGCCGGCGGGAGGCAAAGAAACCCTAAGTTTTCTTGGGAAGGAGGCCGAGCCCTAAACGTAGCTAAAGGGCATAAAATTTAGATTCGGAGTTAGAAAAGGAAGAAAAATATTTTCAGTGTTAAATAGGGCAAGAAAATTTAAGACAGTGTTAAATAAGGAATTCTCTCTAATTATTATGAGAGGGGCAAATATGGTTATATGAATTTTTATGTTACTTAATTACCTCTCTTGACGTTCAAACTAATTCGTTCTTCTTCTTTGCATATGCTAAATACCTAAAAAATGTCAATCGGGCCCTTCATTATGAAGGGGTATCGATTGATCTCCGTCATCGATGTATCTAAGGGGGTCTACTGAAGTAGAAGTGTTATTACTAAACCTGCGCAAACGTCGGACTGAGCCGGACTTGTAAAAGCCTGACCTTCCTTTCTCAAGCTCGAGCGCAGCCGAAGCCCAAAATACACTTTGTTTTCAAGCCCGAGCTTGTCCCAAAATCAAGCCCGAAACCCAAAAACCCGGCCCAAACGCCTTTTCTGTGTACACATGTGCAAGACCAGCCCCAAATACAGAAAAAGAGAAGCCCGAGCCCGGCCTGGACTATCTTACAGGCTGCAAAACAAAGCCCGGCCCGGGCTGCCCATGCCCAGGTCTTATTGCCAAGGGCTAGAAATGTCAAATTGTCTCAGTGCTCCTTCTATAAATACGTCGAGACCACAAGTTCCCATGGTACTCTGTACACCTACCAATACCAAGAAGCAGAGCGCAACACAGACACAGAAGAATGGCTATGGGGCGGGAGAGGCGCATCAAGCTTCTCATGGCAGTTGTCCTGCTCCTCACCTTGGCGAAAGGTAACAGAACATCTCCAATCCAGAATCATGCGAGCATATGTATAATTTCTTGAGCAGCTCGTGAATCTATTCGGTCCCTAACTCATTCAGCTAGTGAATCTCTCTGTTCCAGGGAGCAGCTGCAGCAAGACATGCACCGTGGCGGACCTGGAGATACGGCATATCCGGGTCGACAGCTACAAGCAGGACGGCGGCCGCACGCACGAGCAAGAGCAGCAGCACATGAACTCCGGCGGCGGCGACGGCGGCGGGCGCAAGCTGAAGCAGCTGCCCATGGTCATGGCGGTGTGGGTGTACAACCACTGCCCGTGCATGGTGGACAACGTGGTGATCTAACGCGCCCGACGGCTTCTCCACCATCTACGCCAACGGGACCGACGAGAGGATCTTCTCCAAGGTGACGGAGCACCTCTACCTCATCCACAACGCCGGCCCGCTCCTGCCGGCGGCGAGCTGCCCGCGTTTCCCCCCATCTCCGCCCGAGAACACATCTGCCGCCGGCCCGGTTGATTTTTTTTAGAAAAGGAGGATGACCCCCGACCTATGCATCTGAGAGATGGCATACGGTCACTTTATTAATTATGCTTGAGGACCTTACAAAGTATTACAAACAATATTCCTGCATCCACCGTCTCGGCAACATATGCCGCTACTCTTATCCATATGATGAAGGGATGTTAGTTGGGCCACTACCCAAACCACTCACCTAAACCTAACATCAAAAGCCGGAAGGCCCAGCTGAGCCACATACTGGGTCTGGGGCACAATCCGGTTAGACACACTCTTGTGTCGTCGCAGCCATCTTTCACAGGTCCGTCTTTAGAATATATTGAGTCTTCTATCTTGTGTAGGCCACTCTGCTATCGACGTCACCATGACGCCAGACAGCTACCTCCTCCTGCGCGAGTCGATCTCCGCGCATCGGGCGGCGCGCCTCTACAGCGCCATGCCGCCGACCTGCGTCGCCATCAATGAGTGAGATGAAGTACCGCTTCACCACGGCATATACTGATATAGAGCACTAGACAGAACAGCTCAAAGGCAACAGCAGCTGCAAAGCAGCGCTAATGCCATCACCCTACACACGGCGCAGAACGAAGGCACAAACTGAAGATTTTAGATGCCCGTCCACCGCTTTCTTCTATACCTGGTACGACGATATCCAGCTCAAGCCTGCCTTCCTCGTGCCTCACTGCTAGAGTGCCTGTCTAGAGCTGCAGGAAATTCCATGTCGATCCACTGGGATTTCCGTCCGTATGATGATAAAATAAGTTGTTGGTGAACTAGTGTACTCCGTGTGCGTGGTTTAGCTGTAAAGTTTTGGGATGATGAGGACCAGACCAGTCCCAAATCTACTCTTCGATTCTCACGGATGTTTAATCCTCTCAAGGATCTGTTATGGTTGCAGAATAAATCAATCAAGTATTTGCAGAATTAATATTTTGTGCTTTTGTTGAGTTTGTGGGGATGGGTATGCTAGTGTGAGTGAGATTAATTGATGATGACACACGTCGATGTTTCAGTTATCCGTTCTACAGACTTATGTTTCAGTTTTTTCTACGCCTGGTTTCTGAACAAACAAATGCATGTTCAGTACTGGCATCTATTTGTGGTGCCAGTTCTGAATGATTTACAGTGCATATTTACTGGTGCTATAGATGTTGGTGGAACATGCAAGAAAGAACCAAAAATTCAAAATGTAATAGTATTATCTAATTTGTCATTACTATTCCATATACACATCGAGGCACAATCTGATGCTTATCTTGTTCCACAATTGAAAGTATGAAAACTGAAAAACGCTTCCACTGGAAACCATGCATGTGCATGCATGTGAGTTGGGAGTGGAAGTTACAGAAAAGACAAGGACTATATATGCAGAAAGTTTGCTTACACAGAGACAGCAGAGTTGTTTCCGATGATAAAAACTGCCACCACCTATCGTGATTGGCAAGAAAAAAAATGCCAATTAGAGGTGTCCCAATACAGATGAGCACCACCAATGTAGCCATACAGGCCATGTTGCAGTTACCTCATAGCATGTAAACCAAAAGAATATTTTCCCATGGTTGCTTCTGTACAAGTTCTTCCTCAAAAAAAGTTCCATATAATAGTACAAAACAATATTGTCTTCTTTGGAGGCAGAAGTTAGCTATATATTTGCCTCAACCATTCATACGTGCATTCCAGGAGTTTTATCATGGCAACTTCACGACTGGTTTATCATGGCAACATCACAGAGTGAGGAGGGGAGCATGGTAGTTCACTTCGCCTAAATTTCCTTGGCCTGAACTTCAATTCATGACAGGGGTGTTGTGTATTGATGCCAGATTGTGATGAGGATGCACCTTTTTTCTGTAAATAAAAGACGTTATGGCAGTGATTGTTTCTCGTGCCAATCATTTTTTTTTTGATAAAGGGTGGATTTATTGATGGGTCATTTACATTTTTCCCCCTAATCTTGCCCCAGTCTCAGCTTTACCCCTAAAAGAAACAAGTGCTCAACTTTGCCCCTCTTCCGTCTGGTGCCACTTCAGAAATACCCCTCCGTACCCTTACCGTCCAGTCAAAGTGGTTTGACCGTGCAGGAGACACATTTCGGACAATTTACCCCTGGTACTTACATGTGGGCCCCTTCGGACAGAGTCACTCACTCACAAATATCCTCTCCTCTCATCTCTTCTCTTCTCTCTGGCGACTTGAACCCTAACCCTAGCCCGCCCATGATTTGGTTCGCCGTCGGCCACCGTGGAGGGATAGCGTGGGGATTGAGATGCGCGGCGACTGGATCTGACCCGCCGCTCTTCACCGAGGGATTTCGCGGATGGCTGCCGTTCGTGGAAGCGGCGCCGGCAACGGCAGAGCTGAGAGATCTCAGACCACAGCGGCGACCACACCGACTGTTCCAACGGGGTAAGTGTCTCCATTAGGTTACTCGCACGATTGATATGCTCACTGTCTTTGCCTTCCTCTAATTTTTCTCAACATTTACCGTAGGATGGATCCAGCTAGAGCTTTCTATCTCAACTGTAGGATGGAAACCGCCGTGTTAGGCACTTCTGGTACAAAAGGATCTGGCACAGGGTTTAATTTTCGTCTTGTAGTTGATTGCACATCAACATTTGTGAAGTTTAGATCTGCAATCTCAGATAAATATCCATGGGGCCTCTATGATGCTGTAGAATTTAGGTATTGGGACATGGGAAATACTAATTGGGTGCCAGTGCAGTCTGATGATGAATTGGGAATTATGTTTGCAACCAATGCTGAAACTAAGACAGTAGATTTAGAAATTAATGTGATACAAAGGCTGAGAGGAGAGACTGAGAGGAGAGGAACTAGATCTCAAGCTCACAGTTCTCAAGCTAGGTGCAGTCAAACAAGAGGAAGAGGGAGTTCAGGTGGCAGAGGTAGTTCAGGTGCAAGAGAGAATTCAGGTGGCAGAGGTAGTTCAGGTGCAAGAGAGAATTCAGGTGGCAGAGGTAGTTCAGGTGCAAGAAGGAATTCAGGTGGAAGAAGAAATTCAGAAACTAGTGCTGTGCATGAACCAGGTCCTAGCAGTAGCAAGCAACCAGATGCTGATCCAATCATAGAAGAGGAACAACCTGATGATGTACCAACAGATGATGAGGATGAATTAATGCATCCTGAATCTGTAATAGGGAAGAAGCCAAAGGGGAAGGAAGCAGCTCAACAAGATGATTACATTTCCCCTCCAGAGTTTGCTGAGACAGATTCAGATGAGAGAGAGGAGGAAAATGACATGGGTTATTCTGAGAGTTCTGATGAGGCCAGGCCAGATGTGCATTTTAACAGAGATGATCCTTCTTTTGCAGAAGGAACTATATTCTCTGATGTTGTAGAGTGCAGAAATGCATTAGCCACTTATGCAATCAAGACTCAGAGTGAATTCAAAATTGACAATAGTGAGCCTGGTAGGCTAACAGTACATTGTGCATATTGAAGGTGTAAGTGGAGGATGCATGCATCCTTTCTGAAAAATACCAAACTATTTCAGGTAACTAACAGTCTGAAAAATATAGAAACTATGCATGTTCTTTGTGATTGTTATGTTGTTTATGATTCTGATCCTTGTTACAATGTTTAACTGCAGGTCAAAGTAAACAGAAATCCTCACACATGCCCAAGTGTGACAAGAAGACAAAGGTTGAGATCAGCAAAGTGCAGATGGATTGCAGATGCAGTTAAGAACTGGGTGAGAGAAAACTCCAATATAAGTGTCACACAACTTCAAATTGACTTGAAGAAGAAGTATGGATTGCAGCTGCCATACATGAGAGTATTTTATGGTAAGCAGATGGCCATTGACAACATCTATGGTAAGTGGACTGACAGTTTTCAATTGTTGTACACATTCAAGGCTGAGGTAGAGAAAGCATCACCTGGTAGTGTAGTTCACATTGATAGGCACACTGTTCAGTTTGAAAATAATGGTCACGGTAGGTCCAAAGAGTGCTTTAGGAGAGTGTTTGTGTCATTTAAGGCATGCTGGAAGGGTTTTTTAGAAGGTTGTAGGCCATATCTGGCGGTAGATGCCACTGCACTCAATGGTAGGTTCAAAGGACAACTAGTCAGTGCATGTGCTGTAGATGCAAACAACTGGATATTTCCAGTTGCATATGGTGTGCTAGAGGTAGAGAACCTTGAGAGTTGGACATGGTTCTTTGAGCAATTGAAAAACCTGATAGGCCACCCAGATGGTCTAGTCATACACATTGATGCCTGTAAAGGATTAGAGGCAGCTGTAGATGATGTTTTCCCTGGAGTAGAGCACAGAGAATGCATGAGGCCCTTAGCTGCAAACTTCACCAAGAAGTTTAAAGGGAAATTTTTTGATGAGAACTTGTGGCCCTGTTCCCTAACATTTAGCTTAAAGAAACACAATTACCATCTCAGGCAGTTGTATAGCAAGCCAGATGTAAAAGATTATCTGGATGAACATCACAGCAAGATATGGGCCAGGGCACTGTTCAATGAGAAGTGCAAGTTAGATTATGTGAACAATAACCTTGCAGAGTCTTTCAATTCCAAAATCAGAAAATGGAAAGGACTACACATTGTAGACCTGCTAGACAAAATTAGGCAAGTCTTAATGGAGAAATTTGATCTAAGGCAAAGCATTTCTGCTGGCACTTATGGAGGGCATATCATAGTCCCCAAAGTGATGAAACAGTTAATGGCAAAATCAAAGACCTTAGATATGAGCATTGTTAAGAGAAGTACTCATGAGGCAGAGGCGACTGCAATTGATAAAGAGAAGAGGGAGTGGAGGTATCCTGTTGATCTGCAAGCACAAACTTGTAGCTGCAGAAAATGGCAAATCACTGGACAACCTTGCATTCATGCATTATACTTCATTACTTCACTCAGAGGTCCAGCAAGTGAGATTGATCAGTATGTGCATGAATTTTACTCTGTGCATAGATTCAATCTTACTTATGCAGAGAATTTGCCTGCAATGGAGGGGAAGCAGCAGTGGGACATTGTTGATACTGGGTTTAAACTATGTGCACCAGTGCAAAATAGACCACCTGGAAGACCAAGGAAAACTAGGATAAGGGCACAGGCAGAAGGAAAAGGTCTTGGAGGAAGGAAAAAGAAATGCAGTAGATGTGGCAGACTTGGTCACAGAGGCACCCATTGCAAAGAGTCAATTGATCCTGCATTTGGAGAAGATGAGCATTGGGGTGCAGAAAATGCTCCAGAAAATGCTCTTGCAACTGCTCCTAGCTCTCCACCATCTGCTACAAGCTCTCTACCAGCTCCAAGCTCTCCACCAGCTCCAAGCTCTCCACCAACTGCTCCAAGCTCTGCACCAGCTCCAAGCTCTCCAACAGCACTTGTCAGGTATGTTTTCTACTACATGTTCATGCATTCTTTGTGTAACTTCATTATTTCATACTCATCTTGATTGTTTACATGCTTCTCAGTCCAAAGAAATGTACTAAAAGAGCTGCTGAGAGAGGAACTAGGTGGGGGTCACCACAGAAGAAGGCGAAAGGCGGTAACTCTGCTGTCAGCACAAGGAGCAAAGCTGCAAATCCTGCTGCCAACACTAGGAGCAAGAGGGCCAAACTAGTGTGATCAGCTTAATGTTGGTTCTGTTCAACTAGAGTGATGAACTGCTATGTTAGATGTAATGTGTTAACTGATGTGTGCTGCTTTGCATGTTGTCAAACTGTTGTGAACTCATGTGTAATGTGCTCATATTTGCCCTGTGCTACACTTCTATGCTCATATTTGTCACTGTGCTACACTTCTGTGCTCCTGTCCATGTGCTACACTCGTGTGCTCATATTTGCCCCTGTGTTATATTTGTGTGCTCATATTTGCCCCTGGATTGATATATATTTGTGCTCAATGTGCATTCATACAGGATTCATACAGGATTTAAACCACATTAACAACATAACCATTATATAAAGGGACATTTCATAAAGGCTCCAGAACATTACTACAATTTCATAGTTCACACCATTATATAAAGGATCCATTACATAAAGGCTCCAGAACATAACAACATAACCTACATCAGCAAACACTTCAATAGCCTAATTTGACCACACAGAAACAAGACTAGCCACAATGCTTATGCCAAGAACAATGACAAAACACATTGTTTCCATCAGCTCATTCTTTTTCTTCAACTTTTGCTTCAACTTCTTGTTTTTAGTGGTAAGATCCACAACCCTCCTCTCCAGATTGCTTGCTTTGATCCAACTGTGTTCAAGGGCAGCATGTAAATCCTCAAAAGCAAGCCCAACATAGTCAGTAGGAGGGGGGTCAATCCATACAACCCAATCACATTCATCGGGAAGCTGCAAAAGCATAGTTCAAAAATAATGTCAAACTGAAACCTTAGCATCAATTCGACAAAAAAAATATCAAATTGAGGGA
The DNA here is from genome assembly GCA_032464435.1 of Aegilops umbellulata. Lineage (NCBI taxonomy): Eukaryota > Viridiplantae > Streptophyta > Magnoliopsida > Poales > Poaceae > Aegilops > Aegilops umbellulata. The sequence continues at coordinate 323,993,873 of CP136056.1, read as the reverse complement.
AATATAGCACTTACATCAACTGGACAACCCAAAAAACGTCTACCAGTGATTGCTCCTCCCCAAGCTACACGGCGAGCCGGAACTAGCCCATGCCCTGGGCATCTACGCTTCGAGCGCTCCTCAAGGCCACAGAAGATGGGATTGGGAATGAAATGCTCTGAACTAAACTGCACAATGCCGCAACCATCCACCTACAAACAAAATCGGATGCACATGGCTAAAAAATCCCAAATCCGCACAAACCCTAGATCTGAAATCCCCAAATATGCAGACTTTACTAACCTCGTCCTCCGCGGCTGAAGTCGCCAAGCACTGAGTCGTCGAGGACATGGACGCCATCTTCCTTTCCTAGCTCTCCAGCACCGAGCTGCCGAAATCGCCTGAGCAGCCGCCTCCTCCTACACTTTGTTCTTAGCGTCGGGAGGAAGAAGAAAACCGAGAGAGATAACTGTTCAGTCAGCCCCACATGTAAGTAGGGGCAAACTTGTCCTAAAATTGTCCCGAAAACGGTCAAACCACTTTGACTGGACGGAAACGGCGCAGAGGGGTATTTCTGAAGTGCAACCAGACAGAAGAGGGGCAAAGTTGAGCACATGTTTTTTTAGGGGTAAAGCTGAGACTGGGGCAAGATTAGGGGGAAAATGAAATTGGCCCTTTATTGATTCATAATGTCGCATCAAGAAAATACAATCATCATGAACACACCCGGCCTCTGCACAACTAGGATGCACACAGCCAACACCAACGCACACACACGAAGTAAAAAGAAAAGGTGACCTCTGAAAGTCTTGTTGACGCGAACTCAGACATGCAGCTGCAACCATCAACATCAACCACCGCCGATGACAGTATCCAAACTGTGAGAAAAGTGCTTCAACAACGATGCCTCCAAGAAGAGAACAACACGTGAGTGCTGCCATCGCCTGATCCATCAACGGAGGTTGGGTCTTGGGTTTTCACCCCAAGAATAAGTCTGAGCAAAGTCCATACAATGCCTCCAACGAGGGTATGATGTAGAAACCACCATGGTCAGGTACAACCAATGTAGGTGAAACCTAGAGTTTTCACTCCGGAGCTCGAGACCATGTGCTCAAAAGCACCAACAATCTTCTGTATTGTCGCCCCCACTTTCAATGAAGAAGTCACCACTGCAAGCCATGTCGTCACACCTCAAGAACCATACATGTTCACATCCCTAACGTGGAGACCACCACGCAAACAGAACATACCACATATATGTAGAGCAGATCAGGGCAACACCGCTAACATCAACAAGGTTATCAACGCCGCCAAGAACCCACTGAAGGGACCATCCACCAGCCTCAAGTCTTCAACAATGGTTGAACATAGACCGCAGACATGAAGTCGTCGGAGCCGCCAAGAACCCATACAGGGCCATCCGACAGCCACGTCGCATCTTCACCAAAGTCCACTGGCGACGGTTCTGGACACAACGTTGAGCATTTCGGTAGTGGAACTAGCAAGGAAGCCTCGGTCCTGATCACGTGTCGTCCGTCACCATATGTATGCAAAAGTTTCCTTACACAGAGACAGCAGAGTTGGTTCCGATGATCACCTATCGTGATTGGCAAGAATGACAGTTCAGAGGTGTCCCTCCCAATACAGATGAGCACCACCAATGAAGCCATACAGGCCATGTTGCAGTTACCTCACAACATGTAAACCAAAAGAATTTTTTCCCATGGTTGCTTCTGTACAAGTTCTTCCTCCAAAAAAGTTCCATATAATAGTACAAAACAATACTGTCTTCTTTGGAGGCAGAAGTTAGCTATATATTCGCCTCAACCATTCATACGTACATTCCAGGGGTTTTTTTAAATCCATTCCAGGGGTTTTATCATGGCAACTTCACGACTGGTTTATCATGGCAACTTCACGACTGGTTTATCATGGCAACATCACAGAGTGAGGAGGGGAGCACCCGGGCCGCCCCAAAGGAGCGCCGCGGGGGATCCATTCACTTTGCCTAAAATTCCTTGGCCTGAACCTCAACTTATGACAGGAGTGTTGTGCATTGATGCCCGATTGTGATGAGGTTGCACCTTTTTTTGTAAATAAAAGACGTTATGGCAGTGAATTTCTCTTGTGTCAGTCATATATGTTGTTGCGCAATAATAAAAGCGGTGGCATCGAGATAACGGCATGAAAAACATGCAATCTGGCATTACATATACTGATCCATTGTAACAATCATCAATCAGCACAGATGTCACATTCATATATTCCCAACACTACGAGAATTCAGGAGCTTATAAATTAGAGCTGCATTCAGGAGCTTCATTTCAGTGATCAACGAGCCATGCAAGTTAAGCGTACATTCGACCTCTGATGCGGGAAAGTATCGGGTGCTGCCAGCCTTAAGGTACTCCCAGTGCTCCAATGTTATAAAAACATTTTTAAATGTTTCAAAAAGTTCTAGAAAAAAATATGAATGTTAACAAGAAATGTGACTACCATCCCTAAAAATTTCAGGTCCAAAATCAAAACACACATTGAGAAACAAAAATGTGAAATCTAGCACGAATAGTGTAAAAAAAAGACTAAAGCAACATTGACACTATTCACATTTGGATTTGTCTTTTTTGTTTCTCAATGTGCATTTTGAGTTTGGAGCTGAAATTTTTAGGGGTTGTAGTCATATTCTATGTGAACGTTCAGAATTTTTTGAAATGTTTAAAAATATATTTTTTGTCATTGGAGCACCGGGAGTACCCCAGGCTGGGAGCACCTGATACTTTCCCCCTCTAATGCTTCCATCCCAAGTGCGCATCAACAGGCTATGAAAAAGAACGAGATCCTCTGACGTACTTCGATCTACTGCCGAGGGACGTCGTTCGCGTGTCACCGTTCGCTAGCCATCGGACGGCAGCAGGTGGAAACCAAGGGGGAAACAGAGCTCACGGTCGAGCCCACAAGACCGATCCAGCCCAGTCCAATGGAACGGGAGAGGGAAACAGCGCCATACGAGGGAAAAGGGCGCGAAATCACGGAAACGGCGCCAAATTGACGGAAAAAGTACGCATTCCTCGAAAGAGTCGATCGCCTAAGGGACGAGCTGCTCTGCTCTTCAATCGTGTGAGTAGACTGACAGAAAAAGGGAGTGTTCCACTAAGGAATCGACCGTTGAAGGGACGATCTGCTCTGCTCATCAATTATGTGAGTATGTCTTATTATTCTGTCTTTATCTTGTCGATTAATCTCCCATATCAAATTGCTTTGAAATTGATTCCAATTCGTAAGTGATACAAGACCCAGATTGTTATTTCTCATCGTATCAGATAGATTTAAGTTGTCCAAGTACTAATGATCTCTTGCTTATTCTATTTGGCATGAGTCTCACAATTTCTAGCAAGAGTTTACATGAACTGTTTCATGTCCCCGAGAACAACTATCCATTCTCTGTTCTCTTTCACATTGGTTCTAAAATTTGCTCTGCACTTTGCATATCCCTTGCTCATGTTGTTTTTCCCATTATAGAGCTATACTTCCTGGTTTGGTACCTGTTGTTGGCATGAAATTTAGAAACTCGGATGAGGCTTGGGCATACTGGCTAACCTACAGTGTAGAGCAAATTTGCGGACGAAGCGCCAACAAGAAATGGCATATGGCGAAGCAGACAAAGTTGCAGAAAACCCATCATTCCAATATGCATTGCGAATGGATTGTGAAGAGTAAATAGCAAATATATTTTGGTCTAAGGATTACAATGCCAATTTTAGCTATACTCAACTGTTGAATATTCCTCATAGTTTCTTTACAACCAGGATATGATAATGTGAAAAAGAACTTACATTTTTACTTAATTTACAGGGACCAATCACAGATGATGTTTTTACCGGGTCTTGGTGATGTACTTTTGTTCTTGGAATTGTTAGTCATGTGCTCTAACTAGAGTGGTCCTAAAGAAGCAAGTAACTGGAACAATTTAGTGTCATGGATGAGTTCACTTCAGGTAATTTAGTGACAGGAGCAGTGCTCTTTCTGATAGTAGAAAAGAGAGTTTAAATAGAGGTTCAGTACAGGGGTAGTTCAGTATAGGGCCCAACCCCTAGCGGTACACAACCCAGATCATCAATGAGCCTTGTGCTCACATTTTGACAAGCATCTGTGGCTAAATTACTATACAATCACAGATCAATTTGAGCAAATTACTATACAATCACAGACCAATTTGAGTTGCAGATTCCTCACAAAATACAAATTCAGTGACTAAAACTGAAACTCCACTTCAGACTCTTGCTGCTCAACTACTGCCTTACAAATTCAGTTTCTAAAACTGAAACTTCACTTCAGTCTCTTGCTGGCTCCTGCTGCAGATACCCACGTCGCACTCCAGGCTTGTGTTGGTCGGCCTTCATCTGCGGCTGCTTGCGCTCAGCAACGCGGCGCTCACTTGGCGCCTCCCGCAGCGACCGCGAGCTCGACGGCGTGGTGCAGCCATGCGGTGGTGGCGGCCATGGCGTTGCCAGCAGCTCTCCCTCTTGCGATGACCCGGACGGCAGCCGCGGCCGCACTCCCGCGCTGGTGCAGCCATGGCAGCGGAGGTCGCTCAATCGCCCGCAGCGGCGCTAGGGTTAGGCAGGGTCATGGCGATGGCGACCGAACGAGGATGGGTGTTTTCTTTTGAACTGGGCCGCATCTCTTCTGGGCTGATTGCTTTTCGCTGCTTCTTGGCTCTGTTTCCCTGGTTTCCACCTGCTGCCGTCGGATGGCTAGCGAACGGTGACACGCAAACAACGTCCCTCGGCAGTAGATCGAAGCGCGTCAGAGGATCTCGTTTCATCGATGAAACGGCATGAACGAGTAGAAACAACCCCTTCGATTATAAGTTTTTATCGACCAACCGGGTTACCAGGAACATGTTGGATGCATGAACAGATAAACGTTAGCACAGTAAGTTAAAACTGTCCAGAAAACTCTTTCAGAACAATTGAGCAGAATCATGACGTATGGGTTTAAAAGTGTTATTATGAGTAGCCGTCTAGCATGGAAGATGGAAATATAAACATTTGGACCAAAAGCAGGACAAACTTCATTCTCATCCACAAAACAAGTAAGATTTCACAAAGACGAAGCAAAGCTCCCACGAAACATCTAAGATTTCAGTGTCAATAGAATATCCACTTACACTAATCTAGGCATTTCAGGTAACAGAGCAAACACAAAATACTTCCACACTATGCTAGGCTTTGCATCGCAGTCCTGACCTAGGCCTTTATTATACTTCCTCATGGAGAAGTAGTTCTTATGCTTCCTTTCACTCTCCATCTTCAGAGAAAGCTGTGGGACAAATCAATAAAATGTTGGGTCAGTGTGGTTAAACCAACAAAAAAAAATGTACGTCCATCCCATTTGTATGATGCAAAACCAGTGGTATCTCCAAAAATGGAAAAATAAAATGTCAGAACATAAGAAAAATATTAATCTAAAAAACAGTGGATTGAATGAGGCATACCAACATGAAATGGGAAACGCTTCTACTCAGACGTCTGATTCAAGCAATTCGTCAGACCAGCATCTAGCCGTCCGATACACATCATACATCCAACCGATACACATCATACATCCAACGACATGTGTTTGGGCAATATAAATCCACAACGCATCTATTTTTCCGTCCGTAAACACAGTTGCCTATTTTACTGCGGCGGATCCAATCTGATCCATCTCAACACCTTCCTCCGTTCCTCGTCTCTCGTTCCCATATCTCATCTCCACGAGACCCGTCTCCCAAGCAAGGGCACCAACCCTACTTATTGATCATAAGTCGCCACTGCCATTGAAGAGATCTCCATTGTGCCGCAAGCCTGGTGCTCAGGGAGATCGTCCAGCCGACCGCGTGAATCGTCATGCATTAGCGAGCGCGGCGACAGACTCCGGTGCATACATGACAGGGCTGGCATAACCGCATAAGGCGACGGAACGTGGAGGTCGCATGCAACTTGCAACATGCAAGCATGGCTGCCTTGGGTCGTCCTCAACGGATCTAGTAGGTAACTCATATCTCAACCTCAGCTACTTAGCAGTCAATTGGAATCTCAGCTAATGGTGCATCCATTCTGCAGCTTCACCCCTTCCATGCCATTCCTCAGCAGACGTCTGTTCGATCATGTGGACCACCTAGGGTTGGAAGGAAGCACACCACCACATGTAGGAAGCACGGCTAGATGGAAGCAAGTCTATAGTTTGTAGGATACATATGTTATTAGCTTAGGAAGCATTGTACTACTAGTGGCTTGAAGGAAGCAAAACTGCAGTACGTCTGAAAGATGTTTTATGAACAGATGAAGCACATATACAATTTTATGTCAGTGTTAGAAGGTATTTAGTTTTACAAAAATAATTGTAATGGAAACACTTTTGTAGTGGATGGAAGCAAAGTTCTCTTGTGTTGGAATAAAATAAAAAAGACATACAGGACTCAAATTTTCCAAAGTGGAAATATATTCTTGGATGCAATATTTTTAGATGGAAGCAAACTTCTTGGACACAATATTTTTGTTAGGTCAAAATTCATTGCAAGCTAGTTTGCAACAGAAGCACATTGTCCCATAAGTGGAAGCAATTTTTTGTAAAATTGGAAACAAAATAAAGTGTTACCGTAAATTTGATGTTCATTAGAAGCAGTTTATACTAGCATCCAAAAAAAAACGTTGAATAAAATTTCTGAAAACAGACGAGTATATTCCTGCATGATTTTCTGAAGCAGTTAATTCATTGAAGGAAACAAAAATAAAGTTTGGAAGCACGGCCTATAATATGGAAACAACCTAGAGGGTGGGCCACACGATTAATTAATTACATCTATAATCTGATGGTCCAACAACAATTGATCAAACGGCCATGCGCTGGTCTAATACGTTGCTTGGGATCTGACGTCTGATCCAGAGTGGTGCCCAAAATATTATCCCACTATTTCAACCTATGTTAAGGGTACTATAGTTGTCTAGAAACAGTCCATTTACTTGAAGAGTGCTAGAAATGCACAAACAATTTCATAACATTGCCTAAGGTGTCAACTTTGAAATACCAGTTACACCGGCAAGCTGACTTGCTACCACATTTAAAATGTTTAAGCAAAAAAACACAAATGTTTTAAAAAGTGGTAGAGAAAGCGCTCCAGCTCCACCTAGCAACTAGACCACTGCCTAGCATTTCTAGGCATTTCGCAAAAACAAAAAAAGAGCCAAGTGTATATATACTTCATTATACACTGCAAAATTTTAAATTTGACAAGGATGAGTACTTCAATCAGTCAGATATTTACTAGACACAGTTTCCATACATCTCCCACTTATCCTCTTCACTACCCACTGTTCCTGTCCTGCAAAGCAGGCAGTAGCATGCAAGAAGCACTGAATAAGTATTGGGAACACGGACCGGTGCTGTGCAAACTGACACACTAAAGCAGCAAAAAGCAGGAAAAAAACACCTTTTCGAATGCTTAAGCATCCAGGCACTTAAAAGCAATCGCTTAGATGAAAGACCTTAGGCGCAGCTTTTTAAACACTAAACTACTAAGGTAACTTTGACATAACATCTGCTATCAAGAAACTAATAAGACTAGTGCAGTCACTACTATCATCTGGAACAACAGTCTTCAAAAGATCCCACTATTTCAACCTATGTTAGGGGTAATAACAGTCCTTTTACATGAAAAGTGCTAGAAATGCACAATTTCACAAAAGCGCATAAGGAGTGAACTTTGAATTAACAATTACAGCAGCAAGCAGAATTGCTACCACATCCAAAATGTTTAAGCAAAAACCACCAATACTTAACAAGCCATAGAGAGAAGCAAGCGCTCCAGCTCCACCTAGTGTTTCTAGGCGTTTTGCAGAGAACAGAGCAAAGTGTATATACTCTTAATTATAAACTGTAAATGTTTTAATTTGACAAGGATGAATGTTTCAATCAACGATATATTTACTAAATAGAGTTTCCATACATGTCACTTCTCCTCCTCTATCACTACCCGCTGTTCCTGTTGTCATGCAGGAGACAGTAGCATGCAAGAATCATTGAGTAAGTATTATAGAAACATGAATCGGTGACACAGTAAAGCAGGAAAAAGCAGGAAAAAATAAAAACCCTTTCGGATTAAGCACTTAAAATCCATGGCCCCACAGCCCTTGGGCGCAGACTAATCCGCTAAGGTAACAGTCAGTCCTATCGTCAGAAACAACACTCTTCAAAAGAAGAGTAAACAGTCGTCGAAACAAGACTCTTCAAAAGAAGAGCTAACCCTCCAGTCACGGATAATCAATCAAGAATGTCTATCTTATGATGTATGATGGGTTCCCAAATAAAACAGTCACCTAATTTAAGCTACTATTATATTATTATTATTATTATTATTATTATTCTCTAAAAAAAACATCTTACGAACGAACAATAACGCCATCAGATACTGACATAGACCGCAGTGAGTAGCATTGGTGATGGTATATCAACCTGGGAGCATGACAACACCTGGTGGTGATGCGCACGGGTCTTTCCGGGAGTTGAGACGGAGGATGGGTGGTTCGCGGTTGCTGTACGCCTCCCGCAGCTCCGCCCTGTTCTTCTTCACCACCTCCGCGAGAAAAGGGAGGCTGAACAACCCAGATAGATTCAATTTCGCTCGGTTAGTTAGAATCAATTCAATTCCCCAAGATAGACATACGCGCAAGCGAGCGAACAAGAGAGAGGGCGCGCGCACATCTCGGAGGGGGGGCCCTTGGTGACCTTGGCGCCTGGGAGAGATCGTTCCTTCAGCTCCGCCCTCATCTCCTTAAGCTGCGCCTGAAGTTCCGCCGACTTGACCGGGTCTGCCGCACAACAACGGAGGCGTCAGATCACAAGAAACTAGTAAGGACGGACGCAATGATGCTTACCCATGGCGACGGTAGCGGTTGCAGCGTCAGGGGCAAAGCGGAGGCGGCGGCGGAGCGGGGTGGAGGCTGTGCGCAAGGTAACTGACTGCCGGCGGCGGATTTTTCTGAAACAAGAGAGAAGGCAATACAAAACCCTAGGCACAGTGTGGGCTGAATGGGCCCAGCTGGGTTGAAAATGAAATCCTAACGTGTGGAGCTGTTGGACCAGCCTAGGACAAAGTCCATATTACCACTCTCAAGTCTCAACTTATGTGAGAGTCAGCATTTCCTCCCTAAACTAGAGAACCGGATGTTTATGCTCCTCGAACTATTGAAACCGGTCGATTCATCTTCCTATGTGGTTTTCAAAGCGGCTTTGCTGACATGGCGTCATATCAACTGGCTTATGTGACGCCACATCAGCCATGTGGGACGTAAATTAAACTTTCATAATAGTTCAGGGAGATCCAGTAGACATTATAAAATATATAGAAATATTTTTAAAAAAAATCCAAATATTTTTTCTGAAATAAATGTACATTTTAAAATAGCAAATGATATTTAATGTTATAAAAACCATGAAAAGTTTCTTGGACGCGACTAGCCAGCAACCGTTGGCTGGCTAGTGGTCGGGAGCACACGCCTAAATAAGGCAGTGGAGCCTCCCCTTTGCCACCCGGTGCCTAAAAAAGGAAAGAAACGGTCTGATTGCATACATGGCCAGATTACCTCCTCCCCTAATCGTAACTGACGCAACTAACGTACCACAACCCCATCTAAAAAAACTACCGCAACCCAGTGTGAACGCCATGCCACAAAACCCCTGCAACCTTTCCTCCTTTCCCATCCAGTTCTTCCCCATCTACTCCTCCTTCCCTTCTCATCCATCTTCCGCCATGGATCTCTCTGGACAGCTTGGGGGTGCACTCTGATCCCTGCAACAGTGAAACGCAAGAGACCAGCAGTGCTGGGATGTTATGCATGCAACTCCACCTTGTATTAGGTTGGTTTTCGGTTTGATTTGGCTATAGCCAAAATAAAGTGAGGCAACTTGTTGCTGCTATTTTGGGCAAGTTCAGTAAACCCAACAGGCAAAATTCTGTAATGCACTATGACTTGCTACGGTAGAAAAAAAACGTGTGTTCCTTTCACAGGAAACATGCAAAAAAACTGTTTTTTGAATATCGTGGACATTCAAACACACAAGTTACAAGTTTTTGTTTGGAAAATATAGAAATAATTTGCCTAAACAAACCTCAAGTAAGGGAGGGGGAAAATGTTTGTCTGTCAGGTAAATCACACATGCAGAACAGGCAAGACACAATTTTCCTAATACAGCAAGCAAGTCACACACTTAACACCAGCAAGTCACAGCCAAAATGTCAAGTCCTACTAATCACTAGCTGCAATGCACTCTGACTTGCTAGGGGTAGACAAAATACCTTGTGTTCCTTCGGAAAAATATGGACATTGAAAAACACAAGTTATAGGTTTGTTGTTTGGAAAAACTTAGAAATAATTTACCCACAGCTAATGGCAGGAGATGAATCTTGGTCAGGAGCAGCCACATGTTGGTCTTGCCAATTGTGTTTTTTTGCTCATCACAGCCATTTTCCTGCTAAAAACATCATCATAAATGCATATTCTGAGTGGCTTGTATGGAACTTCTAGGACACTAACTAAAAAGAACTAGCAAGTTCTAAGCCATACGATGAAATGTGAAGGAAGATAACAAAGTTTCATGTGTTAACTGAGGCAACTACCTATAGAGTGTTGGGCAAATTTTGGCAAAACTCAAAGCCATCTAAGTAACAAAACCATTAAAAGCAAATTTCTGAACCATGTCAGGCAACTATGTAACAAACATTAGGCCAGTTTAGGATTGTTCATTATCTAAAGTATTTCATCCAGACACAAAAAGGCTCAATCTCCATTCATTATGAAAAACATCTATGCATCATTCAGCCCCCCAATTAAATATCCCAAATGCTAAGTTTAAAAATCTCGATCAACGCATTTGTGTGTGCTAGTTTTTTGCACTCTGAGTAAGCAAGTTTGAACGCATTGGCTAGTATTGAAAACTACGAGTAACTAGTGCTAACGCACATGTCTGTATCCCAAAAACTACCTATCAAACCATTTGATAAGTCAGAAAGCAAATTTGAGGAAACTACTTATCAATAGTTATGCAATGTTTTGTGAGAGAACACAGAAAAACATCACTATTTTGGATAAGCATTCTGGCAACTCGTGCAGTACATCCAGTAACTTGTATCCTCTGCCACGGGCAACTTTCAACATCCCACCCTCCCAAGCTCGCCCCAGTGTCGCACATTATCTACTTTGAGGGAAAAAACTTCACGTCAAACTCGCCATGCCTATCTTCCTCCCCATATCCACACCATAACCTCACCCCCCCTCCCGCTCGTCGCTTGCTACCCACCTCCGCCAACAGCCACAACCACCGCGTGATCCCCGTGAAAACCTTCACCACCGCCAGACGACCAACATAGAGGATCACGAAAACCATTGGGCAAGTGGAAAAGCAAAAACAAGCATCTACTTATCAATTTTTATGCAAGTTTTGTGAAAAAAGGGCGAACCACACAAGTTCCAAGCTCAAAAAACTGCAGATCTGGCAACTTGTATCGCACATCTGGCAACTCATGCCCGTAGATCTGGCAACTCATAGCATCTGCCTCGCAACTTCACACCCTGCAACCCTCTCAAACGTCATCAAGATAATATCGATTTCGAGGCAGACCACTGGTTTGCCGCACCCAAAAAATACCCATCGACATTGACCCGTCCCTGCCTATTGTCCTCGGGATCAACAGTTATTGCTACCTCTTGAGCTTGCGTTGGTTTTTCCCTTGAAGAGGAAATGGTGATGCAGCAAAGTAGAGTAAGTATTTCCTTCAGTTTTGAGAACAAAGGTATCAATCTAGTAGGAGACAACGCACAAGCCACCGAATACCTGCATAAACAAACACCAACTTGCACCCAAGACGATAAAGGGGTTGTCAATCCCTTCACGGTTATTTGCAAAGTGAGATCTGATATAGATGGATAAACCGCAATGTAATATTTTTGGTATTTTTGGTTTATGGAACGAAAAGTAAAAGATTGCAAAGAAAGTAAATAGGAAACTAAAATTGTAGATCAGAAACTTATATGATGGAAAGTAGACTTGAGGGCCATAGGTTTCTGTTGGGGAACGTAGTAATTTCAAAAAAATTCCTACGCACACGCAAGATCATGGTGATGCATAGCAACGAGAGGGGAGAGTGTTGTATACGTACCCTCGTAGACCGAAGCGGAAGCGTTGACGCAACGTAGAGGAAGTAGTCGTACGTCTTCCCGATCCGACCGATCCAAGCGCCGTTACTCCGGCGCCTCCGAGTTCTTAACACACGTACAACTCGATGACGTTCCCCGGGCTCCGATCCAGCAAAGCTTTCGGGGACGAGTTTCGTCAGCACGACGGCGTGATGACGATGATGATGTTCTACCATCGCAGGGCTTCGCCTAAACGCTGCAACGATATGACCGAGGTGGAATATGGTGGAGGGGGGCACCGCACACGGCTAAGGAACGATCTCAATGATCAACTTGTGTGTCCTAGGGTGCCCCCTGCCCCCGTATATAAAGGAGCAAGGGGGGAGGCCGGCCGGCCCTGGTTGGGCGCGCCAGGAGGAGGAGTCCTCCTCCTAGTAGGAGTAGGACTCCCCTCTTTCCTACTCCTACTAGGAGGGGGAAAGGAAGGGGGAGAGGGAGAGGGAAAGGGGGGCGCCGCCCCCCCCCTCTCCTAGTCCAATTCGGACCAGAGGGGGAGGGGGCGCGCGGCCCACCCTGGCCGCCCCTCTCTCTCTCCACTAAGGCCCATGTGGCCCATTACTTCTCCCCGGGGGGGGGGGGGGTTCCGGTAACCCTCCGGCACTCCGGTTTTCTCCGAAACCACTCGGAACCATTCCGGTGTCCGAATATAGCCATCCAATATATCAATCTTTACGTCTCGACCATTTCGAGACTCCTCGTCATGTCCGTGATCACATCCGGGACTCCGAACTAACTTCGGTACATCAAAATGCATAAACTCATAATAACTGTTATCGTAACTTTAAGCGTGCGGACCCTACGGTTCGAGAACAGTGTAGACATGACTGAGACAAATCTCTGGTCAATAACCAATAGCGGGACCTGGATGCCCATATTGGCTCCTACACATTCTACGAAGATCTTTATCGGTCAGACCGCATAACAATATATGTTGTTCCCTTTGTCATCGGTATGTTACTTGCCCGAGATTCGATCGTCGGTATCCAATACCTAGTTCAATCTCGTTACCGGCAAGTCTCTTTACTCGTTCTGTAATACATCATCCCGCAACTAACTTATTAGTTGCAATGCTTGCAAGGCTTATGTGATGTGCATTACCGAGAAGGCCCTGAGATACCTCTCCGACATTCGGAGTGACAAATCCTAATCTCGAAATACGCCAACCCAACAAATACTTTCGGAGACACCTGTAGAGCACCTTTATAATCACCCAGTTACGTTGTGACGTTTGGTGGCACACAAAGTGTTCCTACGGTAAACGGGAGTTGCATAATCTCATAGTCATAGGAACATGTATAAGTCATGAAGAAAGCAATAGCAACATACTAAACGATCGGGTGCTAAGCTACTGGAATGGGTCATGTCAATCAGATCATTCAACTAATGATGTGACCTTGTTAATCAAATAACAACTCCTTGTCTATGGTTAGGAAACTTAACCATCTTTGATTAACAAGCTAGTCAAGTAGAGGCATACTAGTGACAGTCTGTTTTTCTATATATCCACACATGTATTATGTTTCCGGTTAATACAATTCTAGCATGAATAATAAACATTTATCATGATATATAAGGAAATAAATAATAACTTTATTATTGCCTCTAGGGCATATTTCCTTCAGTCTCCCACTTGCACTAGAGTCAATAATCTAGATTACATAGTAATGATTCTAACACCCATGGAGTCTTGGTGCTGATCATGTTTTGCTCGTGGAAGAGGCTTAGTCAACGGGTCTGCTACATTCAGATCCGTATGTATCTTGCAAATCTCTATGTCTCCCACCTGGACTAGATCCCGGATGGAATTGAAGCGTCTCTTGATGTGCTTGGTTCTCTTGTGAAATCTGGATTCCTTTGCCAAGGCAATTGCACCAGTATTGTCACAAAAGATTTTCATTGGACCCGATGCACTAGGTATGACACCTAGATCGAATATGAATTCCTTCATCCAGACTCCTTCATTTGTTGCTTCTGAAGCAGCTATGTACTCCGCTTCACATGTAGATCCCGCCACGACGCTTTGTTTAGAACTGCACCAACTGACAGCTCCACCGTTTAATGTAAATACGTATCCGGTTTGCGATTTAGAATCGTCCGGATCAGTGTCAAAGCTTGCATCAACGTAACCGTTTACGACGAGCTCTTTGTCACCTCCATACACGAGAAACATTTCCTTAGTCCTTTTCAGGTACTTCAGGATATTCTTGACCGCTGTCCAGTGATCCACTCCTGGATTACTTTGGTACCTCCCTGCCAAACTTATAGCAAGGCACACATCAGGTCTGGTACACAGCATTGCATACATGATAGAGCCTATGGCTGAAGCATAGGGATCATCCTTCATCTTCTCTCTATCTTCTGTAGTGGTCGGGCATTGGGTCTTACTCAACTTCACACCTTGTAACACAGGCAAGAACCCTTTCTTTGCTTGATCCATTTTGAACTTTTTCAAAACTTTGTCAAGGTATGTGTTTTGTGAAAGTCCAATTAAGCGTCTTGATCTATCTCTATAGATCTTAATGCCCAATATGTAAGCAGCTTCACCGAGGTCTTTCATTGAAAAACTCTTATTCAAGCATCCCTTTATGCTATCCAGAAATTCTATATCATTTCCAATTAGTAATATGTCATCTACATATAATATCAGAAATGCTACAGAGCTCCCACTCACTACAGGCTTCTCCAAAAGTCTGTACAAACCCAAATGCTTTGATCACACTATCAAAGCGTTTATTCCAACTCCGAGAGGCTTGCACCAGTCCATAAATGGATCGCTGGAGCTTGCACACTTTGTTAGCTCCCTTTGGATCGATAAAACCTTCTGGTTGCATCATATACAACTCTTCTTCCATAAATCCATTCAGGAATGCAGTCTTTACATCCATTTGCCAAATTTCATAATCATAAAATGCAGCAATTGCTAACATGATTCGGACAGACTTAAGCATCGTTACGGGTGAGAAGGTCTCATCGTAGTCAATCCCTTGAACTTGTCGAAAACCTTTTGCGACAAGTCAAGCTTTGTAGACAGTAACATTACCGTCAGCGTCAGTCTTCTTCTTGAAGATCCATTTATTTTCTATTGCTTGCCGACCATCGGGCAAGTCAACCAAAGTCCATACTTTGTTGTCATACATGGATCCCATCTCAGATTTCATGGCTTCTAGCCATTTTGCGGAATCTGGGCTCACCATCGCTTCTTCATAGTTCGTAGGTTCGTCATGATCCAGCATCATGACTTCCACAACAGGATTGCCGTACCACTCTGGTGTGGATCTCACTCTGGTTGATCTACGAGGTTCTGTAGTAACTTGATCTGAAGTTTCATGATCAATATCATTAGCTTCCTCACTAATTGGTGTAGGTGCTACAGAAACAGATTTCTGTGATGTACTACTTTCCAATAAGGGAGCAGGTACAGTTACCTCATCAAGTTCTACTTTCCTCCCACTCACTTCTTTCGAGAGAAACTCCTTCTCTAGAAAGGATCCATTTTTAGCAACAAATGTCTTGCCTTCGGATCTGTGATAGAAGGTGTACCCAACAGTCTCCTTTGGGTATCCTATGAAGACACATTTCTCCGATTTGGGTTCGAGCTTATCAGGTTGAAGCTTTTTCACATAAGCATTGCAGCCCCAAACTTTAAGAAACGACAACTTTGGTTTCTTGCTAAACCATAGTTCATAAGGCGTCGTCTCAACGGATTTCGATGGTGTCCTATTTAACGTGAATGCGGCCGTCTCTAGAGCATAACCCCAAAACGATAGCGGTAAATCTATAAGAGACATCATAGATCGCACTATATCAAGTAAAGTGCGATTACGACGTTCGGACACACCATTGTGTTGTGGTGTTCCGGGTGGCGTGAGTTGCGAAACTATTCCGCATTGTTTTAAATGTAGACCAAACTCGTAACTCAAATATTCTCCTCCACGATCAGATCGTAGAAACTTTATTTTCTTGTTACGATGATTTTCAACTTCACTCTGAAATTCTTTGAACTTTTCAAATGTTTCAGACTTGTGTTTCATTAAGTAGATATACCCGTATCTGCTTAAATCATCTGTGAAGGTGAGAAAACAACGATATCCGCCACGAGCCTCAACATTCATCGGACCACATACATCTGTATGTATGATTTCCAACAAATCTGTTGCTCTCTCCATAGTACCGGAGAACGGTGTTTTAGTCATCTTGCCCATGAGGCACGGTTCGCAAGTGCCAAGTGATTCATAATCAAGTGGCACTACACCACGACACCACAAAGACGACATGCATCTGTTGGTAAAAGTGAGCATCGCCGACACTTTTTTTGTCCCAAACTATACCGACACATAGTATGACAGTATTATATAACCTCATTGACACATTATCTGTCGCCGAAGCACCACCAGAGCACCGACGTAATTTCTGTCGGCAGTTACCATCTTTACTGATTGTTTGTGTGTCGGCGATTCGTAGGAACAGAAAAAGTGTCGGGGTAGTTTCCTTCCACCCACACCCGAAAAATAAGGCGCGGAAAGAGAGGCATGCGCACGCGATGGAAAACACGAAGAGTCGGACCAGACCAGCAAAAGAAAAGAAAAAACACACCCGTCCACTCCCCAATCCCCCCTCCCTCTCTCTCTCTCTACCCGATTGCGCTGCCGCCCCCGACCTAAACCTAACTCAACTGCGCCGCCGCCCCTGATCTGCGCGCCGCTGCCCGTCCTCTGGTCCCCTCGTGCCACATCATCTCCGACCCTGGCCTTCCTCCCCGCAGGGCACCATACGCCCAGGAGCAGCAGCTCTGTCCGCCACGCCGAGGAGCAGCAGCGCCGTCAACCGCCACCGAGGATCCACTGCTGATTTTTCTCCACGTGCAACCTCTGCTTCGGCTGATCTCCTTTCCTCTGCCCCGCCTACAGAATACAAGAGGTAAGCTTCTGGTGGGTGAGTGGTTCCTTGTCGCCCCTTCTCTGCCCCACCTCCAGATCTGGTCGCTATAGGTAAGCTGGGTTAGTGGTTTTTCCAGTACGTGTAGGTAACTAATCGGATCCAGCCATGAATTGGTTGGCTTCTTTCAGTAGGTAAATAAAACTATGGTTGTTCTAGTGCGTGCTTCATCTACAAATTTGCAGCATGTAACAATTTCTTAGCCGAGGCATTACAAAGGAGAGGGATGCGTGTCATTCTTCTGTTAGAATTGTAATTATGTTCCCCTTTGTGATTGGCATATTTTATTTTTCAATTTCTCCTTTTCTTATTGCGTGGATGCTAGCTTTCATAGCCTCTTGTAGCTAAATGTGATTATGTGTGGGCCTATCAAGTCCCAAATGTGATCTGTATGTCCTAATTACGTACACATGTAGTGATGCATCTATTGAAGAGAAGCATTTGTCAGTAACATACTAACAATCAGTCAATCTTCATATGTAGGTGGTGAAGGCAAGTAAAGAATTTATGCCGGTTCTGTTATAGGAACAGGTGAATAGGTGATAGTCCTCCTAAGCTGCTTAATGCTACAATTTCTAATGTCATTATAAACATTGGATGCATCAGACTGTCATAATACCTAGTTTTTATATAAAAATGATAATAAATAAGGGCATAATATGATGACAGTAAATCTGGGTTATGGAAGAACATTGAATATTTGGTTTCTACATTTGTATATGTATAGCAGCACCCTGATTATGCAAATAGTATCAAACCCTGAGTCTGAATCATGGCAGCTACTAGAAAATGTATGGTTTAGTTTGTAGCCACATACATGTGAATATTATTCCAGCAAGAATGCGAGCTGCTAGCATATATCTATCTATCCGAGGTACTTTGCGGATAGGCCAGCGACGAGCCTTGTTTTTTCTTTTTAGATTTTCCCTTGATGTATTCTCCTTGTTGAACGAACAGTTTTTGGCATCCTGGCATGTTACCATTGTGCTGGTTGGATCTTGGTTACCAATTAATATTCAGGAGATGACTCTCTTTTAATTTATTGATTTCCTTGTTGCGAGGAGAGGGTTGCTGATGCCGATGATTTATAGTTCGGATGATGATGATGGTGACCAGCCACTGATGCTCGAAGATGAAGCAGGATGAACCGAGGTCCTCAAAGCCTATCCCTGATGCTGATGGGTGGACCGTTGTGCTGCCTAGGTGTGATCAGCCTGGGCAATAGTAAATTAAGCATATGAGAAGCAAAACTTGGTGCTATTCGGTCTGAAGGTAAATAAGTGTCAGTGTTTTTTTTCTATATCGTTGCTGCTGGGTCACCCTTTTACTAATGCAAAAATGTCATGTAATAATATATGCATCTTTAGCTTTGGAATGCACACACACACACACACACTAGAGATTTACTCTGCTGCAGCAGGGATGGAGGCCCCTAAATTAATGGAGGGTTTTAGAAATAAGTTGTTGTTTTGTTCCTTATAATCTTCATGTGATTTTATTTCTTTTTCCACTTGATTGTATGTCTGACTTTTGAATAATATGATGTTTATTTTCCTGCTTGAATTGGTGCAGCAGGCACCCGGCTCCATGGATGAGGAGGACAACTAAGACCCCAAGCCCAAGACGACGACCCTGACCTCAACTCCCCAAACAAGGTTGTGGATCAGCGCCTCTTGACTGTGAGGTTTCTCCCCAGTTTCTCACTGCTCTACACTGTTGATTTAGACCTGTGATATCTGGTTTACTGATTGATTGATGATACTCGACTCCAGCCTAGTTCATTCTTGTGGTCTTCCCTGTACGAGACTAGTTCAACTATGCATGGTTCCAATTCATCATATAATATTTGGCAATACTATATGATCTGTGTGTATACTGTACATCTTCTAAAACATACGAGTTCTTTTGTAGGGACAAATGGTAGAAAGTAGCAAGTCCAGAAGTTGACTGAAGATGTTCTTGTGACTGCTTTTGTTGAGAACAGGGTTGACACATTTTGTTCATATATGGAAGTTGATTCGGCTTGGCGATTGAAGAGTTGGTCTTCCATATTATTCTGTAGCAATCCAGTGATCATGCAATTGGTCTCTGAGGAACTTTGGCCATTATGTTTGTAAAATGCCTCTCTTGTATATATGATTTGTGGATCCTTAATGGTTGTAGCTACTTGAGTGAAGTAAAACAATGAATGTTCTATATATGTTGAATGAATGCATTTGATTAATAGTATCTTTTGATGAATACAAGAGTGCAATTTTCTATATATGTATTACGTATTGAACATGAATTGAATATTATGAGTGTAAATTCATTTAAAATATGGTGCATTTGCATTTCTGGTGAAATGTAGAACCCTGCAGTAAATCTGTCGGCAGTAATATTGGACGTCACACAAACTGTCGGCATAGCACACTTACACACAAACTGTCGACATAGCAATGGACGTCGCACAATCTGTCGGCATAGCACATTGTTAGATGATCTGTCGCCATAGAAAAGTCCGTCGGTGTAGAAATGTCTGTCGCTATATGTCTCACCAAAGCTAACATACTATCTGTCGGTGTAGATTTATCTGTCGGCGAAGACCTTTCCCGACAGGACTATAGGCGTCAGCTCCTTTCTGTCGACAAAGGTCTTTCCCGGCACTAAATGTGTCGCCTTAGGTGGCTTATGCCGACAGATTATTTGATGTTGCTTTTAGTGTCGTGGTGTAGTGTGGCTCCAAAAGTCCATCAGTATGGAGTTTCTTCATGCGCTTTATACCGATATGACCTAAACGGCAGTGCCACAAATAAGTTGCACTATCATTATCAACTCTGCATCTTTTGGCTTCAACATTATGAATATGTGTATCACTACTATCGAGATTCATCAAAAATAGACCACTCTTCAAGGGTGCATGACCATAAAAGATATTACTCATATAAATAGAACAACCATTATTCTCCGATTTAAATGAATAACCGTCTCGCATCAAACAAGATCCAGATATAATGTTCATGCTCAACGTTGGCACCAAATAACAATTATTCAGGTCTAATACTAATCCCGAAGGTAGATGTAGAGGTAGCGTGCCAACTGCGATCACATCGACTTTGGAACCGTTTCCCACGCGCATCGTCACCTCGTCCTTTGCCAGTGTTCGCTCAATCCGGAGTCCCTGTTTTGAGTTGCAAATATTAGCAACAGAACCAGTATCAAATACCCAGGTGCTACTGTGAGCTCTAGTAAGGTACACATCAATAACATGTATATCACATATACCTTTGTTCACCTTGCCATCCTTCTTGTCCGCCAAATACTTGGGGCAGTTCCGCTTCCAGTGACCAGTCTGCTTGCAGTAGAAGCACTCAGTTTCAGGCTTAGGTCCAGACTTGGGTTTCTTCTCTTGAGCAGCAACTTGTTTGCTATTCTTCTTGAAGTTCCCCTTCTTCTTCCCTTTGCCCTTTTTCTTGAAACTAGTGGTCTTGTTGACCATCAACACTTGATGCTCCTTCTTGATTTCTACCTCCGCAGCCTTTAGCATTGCGAAGAGCTCGGGAATTGTCTTATCCATCCCTTGCATGTTATAGTTCATCACGAAGCCTTTGTAGCTTGGTGGAAGTGATTGGAGAATTCTGTCAATGACACAATCATCCGGAAGATTAACTCCCAGTTGAATCAAGTGATTATAATACCCAGACATTTTGAGTATATGCTCACTGACAGAACCATTCTCCTCCATCTTGCAGCTATAGAACTTATTGGAGACTTCATATCTCTCAATCCGGGCATTCTGTTGGAATATTAACTTCAACTCCTGGAACATCTCATATGCTCCATGGTGTTCAAAACGTCGTTGAAGTCCCGGTTCTAAGCCGTAAAGCATGGCACACTGAACTATCGAGTAGTCATCAGCTTTGCTCTGCCAGACGTTCATAACATCTGGCGTTGCTCCAGCAGCAGGCCTGGCACCCAGCGGTGCTTCCAGGACGTAACTCTTCTGTGCAGCAATGAGGATAATCCTCAAGTTACGGACCCAGTCCGTGTAATTGCTACCATCATCTTTCAACTTTGCTTTCTCAAGGAACGCATTAAAATTCAACGGAACAACAGCACGAGCCATCTATCTACAATCAACATAAACAAGCAAGATACTATCAGGGACTAAGTTCATGATAAATTTAAGTTCAATTAATCATATTACTTAAGAACTCCCACTTAGATAGACATCCCTCAAATCTTCTAAGTGATCACGTGATCCAAATCAAACTAAACCATAACCGATCATCACGTGAAATGGATTAGTTCTCAATGGTGAACATCATTATGTTGATCATATCTACTATATGATTCACGCTCGACCTTTTGGTCTCCGTGTTCCGAGGCCATATCTGCATATGCTAGGCTCGTCAAGTATAACCCGAGTATTCTGCGTGTGCAAAAACTGGCTTGCACCCGTTGTAGATGGACGTAGAGCTTATCACACCCGATCATCACGTGGTGTCTGGGCACGACGAACTTTGGCAACGGTGCATACTCGGGGAGAACACTTCTTGATAATTTAGTGAGAGATCATCTTATAATGCTACCGTCAATCAAAGCAAGATAAGATGCATAAAAAGATAAACATCACATGCAATCAATATAAGTGATATGATATGGTCATCATCATCTTGTGCTTGTGATCTCCATCTCCGCAGCACCGTCATGATCACCATCGTCACCGGCGCGACACCTTGATCTCCATCGTAGCATCGTTGTCGTCTCGCCAATCTTATGCTTCTACGACTATCGCTACCGCTTAGTGATAAAGTAAAGCATTACAGGGCGATTGCATTGCATACAATAAAGCGACAACCATACGGCTCCTGCCGGTTGCCGATAACTCGGTTACAAAACATGATCATCTCATACAATAAAATATAGCATCATGTCTTGACCATATCACATCACAACATGCCCTGCAAAAACAAGTTAGACGTCCTCTACTTTGTTTGTTGCAAGTTTTACGTGGCTGCTACGGGCTTAAGCAAGAACCAATCTCACCTACGCATCAAAACCACAACGATAGTTTGTCAAATAGACTCCGTTTTAACCTTCGCAAGGACCGGGCGTAGCCATACTCGGTTCAACTAAAGTTGGAGAAACTGACACCCGCCAGCCACCTGTGTGCAAAGCACGGCGGTAGAACCAGTCTCGCGTAAGCGTACGCGTAATGTCGGTCCGGGCCGCTTCATCCAACAATACCGCCGAACCAAAGTATGACATGCTGGTAGGCAGTATGACTTGTATCGTCCACAACTCACTTGTGTTCTACTCGTGCAAAACATCAAACCATAAAAACCTAGGCTCGGATGCCACTGTTGGGGAACGTAGTAATTTCAAAAAATTTCCTACGCACACGCAAGATCATGGTGATGCATAGCAATGAGAGGGGAGAGTGTTGTCTACGTACCCTCGTAGACCGAAGCGGAAGAGTTGACGCAACGTAGAGGAAGTAGTCATACGTCCTCCCGATCCGACCGATCCAAGCGCCGTTACTCCGGCGCCTCCGAGTTCTTAACACACGTACAGCTCGATGACGTTCCCCGGGCTCCGATCCAGCAAAGCTTTCGGGGACGAGTTTCGTCAGCACAACGACGTGATGACGATGATGATGTTCTACCGTCGCAGGGCTTCGCCTAAACGCTGCAACGATATGACCGAGGTGGAATACGGTGGAGGGGGGCACCGCACACGGCTAAGGAACGATCTCAATGATCAACTTGTGTGTCCTAGGGTGCCCCCTGCCCCCGTATACAAAGGAGCAAGGGGGAAGGCCGGCCGGCCCTGGTTGGGCGCGCCAGGAGGAGGAGTCCTCCTCCTAGTAGGAGTAGGACCCCTCTTTCCTACTCCTACTAGGAGGGGGAAAGGAAGGGGGAGAGGGAGAGGGAAAGGGGGGCGCCGCCCCCCTTTCCTAGTCCAATTCGGACAAGAGGGGGAGGGGGCGCGCGGCCCACCCTGGCCGCCCCTCTCTTTCTCCACTAAGGCCCATGTGGCCCATTACTTCTCCGGGGGGGGGGGGGGGGGGTTCGGTAACCCTCCGGCACTCCGGTTTTCTCCGAAACCACTCGGAACCATTCCGGTGTCCGAATATAGCCGTCCAATATATCAATCTTTACGTCTCGACCATTTCGAGACTCCTCGTCATGTCCGTGATCACATCCGGGACTCCGAACTAACTTCGATACATCAAAATGCATAAACTCATAATAACTGTTATCGTAACTTTAAGCGTGCGGACCCTACGGTTCGAGAACAGTGTAGACATGACTGAGACAAATCTCTGGTCAATAACCAATAGCGGAACCTGGATGCCCATATTGGCTCCTACACATTCTACGAAGATCTTTATCGGTCAGACCGCATAACAATATATGTTGTTCCCTTTGTCATCGGTATGTTACTTGCCCGAGATTCGATCGTCGGTATCCAATACCTAGTTCAATCTCGTTACCGGCAAGTCTCTTTACTCGTTCTATAATACATCATCCCGCAACTAACTTATTAGTTGCAATGCTTGCAAGGCTTATGTGATGTGCATTACCGAGAAGGCCCTGTGATACCTCTCCGACATTCGGAGTGACAAATCCTAATCTCGAAATACGCCAACCCAACAAATACTTTCGGAGACACCTGTAGAGCACCTTTATAATCACCCAGTTACGTTGTGACGTTTGGTGGCACACAAAGTGTTCCTACGGTAAACGGGAGTTGCATAATCTCATAGTCATAGGAACATGTATAAGTCATGAAGAAAGCAATAGCAACATACTAAACGATCGGGTGCTAAGCTACTGGAATGGGTCATGTCAATCAGATCATTCAACTAATGATGTGACCTTGTTAATCAAATAACGACTCCTTGTCTATGGTTAGGAAACTTAACCATCTTTGATTAACAAGCTAGTCAAGTAGAGGCATACTAGTGACACTCTGTTTGTCTATATATCCACACATGTATTATGTTTCCGGTTAATACAATTCTAGCATGAATAATAAACATTTATCATGATATATAAGGAAATAAATAATAACTTTATTATTGCCTCTAGGGCATATTTCCTTCAGTCTCCCACTTGCACTAGAGTCAATAATCTAGATTACATAGTAATGATTCTAACACCCATGGAATCTTGGTGCTGATCATGTTTTGCTCGTGGAAGAGGCTTAGTCAACGGGTCTGCTACATTCAGATCCGTATGTATCTTGCAAATCTCTATGTCTCCCACCTGGACTAGATCCTGGATGGAATTGAAGCATCTCTTGATGTGCTTGGTTCTCTTGTGAAATCTGGATTCCTTTGCCAAGGCAATTGCACCAGTATTGTCACAAAAGATTTTCTTTGGACCCGATGCACTAGGTATGACACCTAGATCGGATATGAACTCCTTCATCCAGACTCCTTCGTTTGCTGCTTCCGAAGCAGCTATGTACTCCGATTCACATGTAGATCCTGCCATGATGCTTTGTTTAGAACTGCACCAACTGACAGCTCCACCGTTTAATGTAAACACGTATCCGGTTTGCGATTTAGAATCGTCCGGATCAGTGTCAAAGCTTGCATCAACGTTACCATTTACGATGAGCTCTTTGTCACCTCCATATATGAGAAACATTTCCTTAGTCCTTTTCAGGTACTTCAGGATGTTCTTGACCGCTGTCCAGTGATCCACTCCTGGATTACTTTGGTACCTCCCTGCTAGACTTATAGCAAGGCACACATCAGGTCTGGTACACATCATTGCATGCATGATAGAGCCTATGGCTGAAGCATAGGGAACATCTTTCATTTTCTCTCTATCTTCTGCAGTGGTCGGGCATTAAGTCTTACTCAACTTCACACCTTGTAACACATGCAAGAATCCTTTCTTCGCCTGATCCATTTTGAACTTCTTTAAAACTTTGTCAAGGTATGTGCTTTGTGAAATTCCAATTAAGCGTCTTGATCTATCTATATAGATCTTAATGCCCAATATGTAAGCAGCTTCACCGAGGTCTTTCATTGAAAAACTCTTATTCAAGTATCCCTTTATGCTATCCAGAAATTCTATATCATTTCCGATCAGTAATATGTCATCTGCATATAATATCAGAAATGCTACAGAGCTCCCACTCACTTTCTTGTAAATATAGGCTTCTCCAAAAGTCTGTATAAAACCAAATGCTTTGATCGCACTATCAAAGCGTTTATTCCAACTCCGAGAGGCTTGCACCAGTCCATAAATGGATCGCTGGAGCTTGCACACTTTGTTAGCTCCCTTTGGATCGACAAAACCTTCCGGTTGCATCATATACAACTCTTCTTCCAGAAATCCATTCAGGAATGCAGTTTTGACATCCATCTGCCATATTTCATAATCATAAAATGCGGCAATTGCTAACATGATTCGGACAGACTTAGGCATCGCTACGGGTGAGAAGGTCTCATCGTAGTCAATCCCTTGAACTTGTCGAAAACCTTTTGCAACAAGTCGAGCTTTGTAGATAGTAACATTACCGTTAGCGTCAGTCTTCTTCTTGAAGATCCATTTATTCTCAATTGCTTGCCGATCATCGGGCAAGTCAACCAAAGTCCATACTTTGTTCTCATACATGGATCCCATCTCAGATTTCATGGCTTCAAGCCATTTTGCGGAATCTGGGCTCACCATCGCTTCTTCATAGTTCGTAGGTTCATCATGATCTAGTAGCATGATTTCCAGAACAGGATTACCATACCACTCTGGTGCGGATCTTACTCTGGTTGATCTACGAGGTTCAGTAATAACTTGATATGAAGTTTCATGATCATCATCATTAACTTCCTCACTAATTGGTGTAGGTGTCACAGAAACCGTTTTCTGTGATGAACTACTTTCCAATAAGGGAGCAGGTACAGTTACCTCATCAAGTTCTACTTTCCTCCCACTCACTTCTTTCGAGAGAAACTCCTTCTCTAGAAAGGATCCTTTCTTAGCAACAAATGTCTTGCCTTCGGATATGTGATAGAAGGTATACCCAACAGTTTCCTTTGGGTATCCTATGAAGACACATTTCTCCGATTTGGGTTCGAGCTTATCAGGTTGAAGCATCTTCACATAAGCATCATAGCCCCAAACTTTCAGAAATGACAACTTTGGTTTCTTGCCAAACCACAGTTCATAAGGCGTTGTCTCAACGGATTTCGATGGTGCCCTATTTAACGTGAATGCGGCCGTCTCTAAAGCATAACCCCAAAACGATAGCGGTAAATCAGTAAGAGACATCATAGATCGCACCATATCTAGTAAAGTACGATTACGACGTTCAGACACACCATTACGCTGTGGTGTTCCATGTGGTGTGAGTTGTGAAACTATTCTGCATTGTTTCAAATGTAGACCAAACTCGTAACTCAAATATTCTCCTCCACGATCAGATCGTAGAAACTTTATTTTCTTGTTAGGATGATTTTCAACTTCACTCTGAAATTCTTTGAACTTTTCAAATGTTTCAGACTTATGCTTCATTAAGTAGATATACCCATATCTTCTTAAATCATCTGTGAAGGTGAGAAAATAACGATATGCGCCACGAGCCTCAACATTCATCGGACCACAAACATCTGTATGTATGATTTCCAACAAATCTGTTGCTCTCTCTATAGTACCGGAGAATGGTGTTTTAGTCATCTTGCCCATGAGGCACGGTTCGCAAGTACCAAGTGATTCATAATCACGTGGCTCCAAAAGTCCATCAGTATGGAGTTTCTTCATGCTGTTTACACCGATATGACCTAAACGGCAGTGCCACAAATAAGTTGCACTATCATTATCAAATCTGCACCTTTTGGCTTCTACATTATGAATATGTGTATCACTACTATCGAGATTCATCAAAAATAGACCACTCTTCAAGGGTGCATGACCATAAAAGATATTACTCATATAAATAGAACAACCATTATTCTCTAATTTAAATGAATAACCGTCTCGCATCAAACAAGATCCAGATATAATGTTCATGCTCAACGCTGGCACCAAATAAGAATTATTTAGGTCTAATACTAATCCCGAAGGTAGATGTAGAGGTAGCGTGCCGACCGTGATCACATCGACTTTGGAACCATTTCCCACGCGCATCGTCACCTCGTCCTTGACCAGTGTTCACTTAATCCGTAGTCCCTGTTCCGAGTTGCTAATGTTAGCAACAGAACCAGTATACAAATACCCAGGTGCTACTGCGAGCTCTAGTAAGCTACACATCAATAACATGTATATCACATATACCTTTGTTCACCTTGCCATCCTTCTTATCCGCCAAATACTTGGGGCAGTTCCGCTTCCAGTGACCAGTCTACTTGCAGTAGAAGCACTCAGTCTTAGGCTTAGGTCCAGACTTGGGTTTCTTCTCCTGAGCAGCAACTTGCTTGTTGTTCTTCTTGAAGTTCCCCTTCTTCTTCCCTTTGCCCTTTTTCTTGAAACTGGTGGTCTTATTGACCATCAACACTTGATGCTCCTTCTTGATTTCTACCTCCGCAGCCTTTAGCATTGCGAAGAGCTCGGGAATCGTCTTATCCATCCCTTGCAGGTTATAGTTCATCACGAAGCTCTTGTAGCTTGGTGGAAGTGATTGGAGAATTCTGTCAATGACGCTATCATCCGGAAGATTAACTCCCAGTTGAATCAAGTGATTATTATACCCAGACATCTTGAGTATATGCTCATTAACAGAACTGTTCTCCTCCATCTTGCAGCTATAGAACTTATTGGAGACTTCATATCTCTCAATTCGGGCATTTGCTTGAAATATTAACTTCAACTCCTGGAACATCTCATATGCTCCATGACGTTCAAAACATCGTTGAAGTCCCGACTCTAAGCCGTAAAGCATGGCACATTGAACTATCGAGTAGTCATCAGCTTTGCTCTGCCAGACGATCTTAACGTCGTCAGTTGCATCAGCAGCAGGCCTGGCACCCAGCGGTGCTTCCAGGACGTAATTCTTCTGTGCAGCAATGAGGATAATCCTCAAGTTACGGACCCAGTCCGCGTAATTGCTACCGTCATCTTTCAACTTTGCTTTCCCAAGGAACGCATTAAAGTTCAACGGAACAACAGCACGGGCCATCTATCTACAATCAACATAGACAAGCAAGATACTATCAGGTACTAAGTTCATGATAAATTTAACTTCAGTTAATCATATTACTTAAGAACTCCCACTTAGAAAGACATCTCTCTAATCCTCTTAAGTGATCACGTGATCCAAATCAACAAAACCATAACTGATCATCACGTGAAATGGAGTAGCTTTCAATGGTGAACATCACTATGTTGATCATATCTACTGATTCACGCTCGACCTTTCGGTCTTAGTGTTCCGAGGCCATATCTTCATATGCTAGGCTCGTCAAGTTTAACCTGAGTATTCTGCGTGTGCAAAACTGGCTTGCACCCGTTGTAGATGGACGTAGAGCTTATCACACCCGATCATCACGTGGTGTCTGGGCACGACGAACTTTGGCAACGGTGCATACTCAGGGAGAACACTTTTATCTTGAAATTTAGTGAGAGATCATCTTATAATGCTACCGTCAATCAAAGCAAGATAAGATGCATAAAAGATAAACATCACATGCAATCAATATAAGTGATATGATATGGCCATCATCATATTGTGCTTGTGATCTCCATCTTCGAAGCACCGTCATGATCACCATCGTCACCGGCGCGACACCTTGATTTCCATCGTAGCATCGTTGTCATCTCGCCAATCTTATGCTTCTACGACTATCTCTACCGCTTAGTGATAAAGTAAAGCATTACAGGGTGATTGCATTGCATTTAATAAAGCGACAACCATATGGCTCCTGCCAGTTGCCGATAACTCGGTTACAAAACATGATCATCTCATATAATAAAATTTAGCATCATGTCTTGACCATACCACATCACAACATGCCCTGCAAAAACAAGTTAGACGTCCTCTACTTTGCTGTTGCAAGTTTTACGTGGCTGCTACGGGCTTAGCAAGAACCGTTCTTACCTACGCATCAAAAACCACAACGATAGTTTGTCAAGTTGGTGCTATTTTAACCTTCGCAAGGACTGGGCGTAGACACACTCGGTTCAACTAAAGTTGGAGAACTGACACCCGCCAGCCACCTATGTGCAAAGCACGTCGGTAGAACCAGTCTCGCGTAAGCGTACGCGTACTGTCGGTCCGGGCCGCTTCATCCAACAATACCGCCGAACAAAGTATGACATGCTGGTAAGCAGTATGACTTATATCGCCCACAACTCACTTGTGTTCTACTCGTGCAAATAACATCAACGCATAAAACCAGGCTCGGATACCACTGTTGGGGAACGTAGTAATTTCAAAAAAATTCCTACGCACATGCAAGATCATGGTGATGCATAGCAACGAGAGGGGAGAGTGTTGTCCACGTACCCTCATAGACCGAAAGCGGAAGCGTTATAACACCGCGGTTGATGTAGTCGTACGTCTTCACGGCCCGACCGATGAAGCACCGAAACTACGACACCTTCGAAGTCTAGCACACGTTCAGCTCGATGACGATCCCCGGACTCCGATACAGCAAAGTGTTGGGGATGAGTTCCGTCCACACAACGGCGTGGTGACGATCTTGATGTTCTACCATCATAGGGCTTCGACTAAGCACCGCTACAATATTATTGAGGATTATGGTGGAGGGGGGCACCGCACACGGCTAATAGATATCAAGGATCAATTGTTGTCTCTAGAGGTGCCCCCTGCCCCCGTATATAAAGGAGCAAGGGGGAGGGGGCGGCCGGCCAGGAGGAGGCGCGCCAGGGAGGAGTCCTACTCCTACTGGGAGTAGGACTCCCTCCTTTCCTTGTCCAAGTAGTAGAGGGGGAAGGAAGGGAGGGAGGAGAGGAAGGAAAGGGGGGGGGGGGGCGCCGCCCCCCTCCTTGTCCAATTCGGACTAGAGGGGGAGGGGGTGCGCGGCCTGCCCTGGTCGCCCCTCCTCTGCTCCACTTTGGGCCCATGAGGCCCATTATCCCCCCGGGGGGTTCCGGTAACCCCCCGGTACTCCGTTTTAATCCGATACTTCTCCAGAACACTTTCGGTGTCCGAATATAGTCGTCCAATATATCAATCTTCATGTCTCGACCATTTTGAGACTCCTCGTCATGTCCGTGATCACATCCGGGACTCCGAACAACCTTTGGTACATCAAAAGATTACTGTCATCGTAACGTTAAGCGTGCGGACCCTACGGGTTCGAGAACAATGTAGACATGACCGAGACATGTCTCTGGTCAATAACCAATAGCGGAACCTGGATGCTCATATTGGCTCCTACATATTCTACGAAGATCTTTATCGGTCAGACGGCATAACAACATATGTTGTTCCTTTTGTCATCGGTATGTTACTTGCCCGAGATTCGATCGTCGGTATCTCAATACCTAGTTCAATCTTGTTACCGGCAAGTCTCTTTACTCGTTCCGTAATACATCATCTCACAACTAACTCATTAGTTGTAATGCTTGCAAGGCTTATGTGATGTGCATTACCGAGAGGGCCCAGAGATACCTCTCCCACAATCGGAGTGACAAATCCTAATCTCGAAATACGCCAACCCAACATGTACCTTCGGAGACACCTGTAGAGCACCTTTATAATCACCTAGTTACGTTGTGACGTTTGGTAGCACACAAAGTGTTCCTCCGGCAAACGGGAGTTGCATAATCTCATAGTCATAGGACATTTATAAGTCATGAAGAAAGCAATAGCAACATACTAAACGATCGGGTGCTAAGCTAACGGAATGGGTCATGTCAATCAGATCATTCTTCTAATGATGTGATCCCGTGAATCAAATAACAACTCTTTTGTTCATGGTTAGGAAACATAACCATCTTCGATTAACGAGCTAGTCAAGTAGAGGCATACTAGTGACACTCTATTTGTCTATGTATTCACACATGTATTATGTTTCCGGTTAATACAATTCTAGCATGAATAATAAACATTTATCATGATAGAAAAAAGTCCATTTTACTCCCCTCAACAAAGTCGATGGTTCACATAACCCCCCGAAGTCTAAAATGGTTCACTTAACCCCTTAATAAAACCAATACCGTTCAATTCTCACCCAAAGTGGATTTGCCAGGTGGTTTTGTTGAGTTGACCCGGTCAAGGCTGTTTTGTTCACCATGGAGTCTCCTCCTTCCTTGTGCAGCCTTGGCCTCTTTGGCAGGCGATGCACACAGCATGGCCACCGGCAGCGACAGGTGCGGGGAGCCAGGAGCTGGCGGCGGCGACCTGTACGCCGGCTGGGGCTGAATAAGGAGTGCTCCGACGCCGACCTCAACGTAACGAATGCTCGGCATGGTGGGCATTAATCACGAGACCTCCTTTTTCCTTCCTCCGGTGTGCACGTTAGTGATGCCTGGCTGCATAGCGTGCTCCTCTTCATAGGATTCTTCCTCCTGGAGGACCACGGTGCGTCCGCGTTGCTGTTAGTGCACCAGCACTTCGCCGGCGACACGCTGAAGGGCTCTGAAGTGTGCATTGCTACTGACGCCGGAGTGCCGTTCGTGGTCGCGATGGCTCGCTCTTGTGCCTTCCGGCGTCCATGGTCGCCACGCAGAAGCTGATGACCACCACCTCCACGTCCCGACGATGCCGCCATGGTCACCACATCCGTCTCTTGCTGTTGTTGCCGATGCGCCATGGTCACCACGACCTCTCCATGGCCAGTCCTCTCGGTCGCCAGTCCGTTCCCTGGAAATAGGACCGCCAGACTGGTGACTGGTCGGTTCGGCCCATCTCGGTCCGCCGGTGGCCGGTCCCAATGGTGGCTCGGTCAGGGACCGACCTCGCCCAGACCGTGTCCATCCTAACCTCCCAGCACGGCGGATTGGCCACCATGCTCCAGATCACGAGCCTCTGGCCTGACCTCCACTCAACCGGAATTGCCACGGCTGGCCAAGCACCACCACACCTCGTCCTGGTTCCTCATTGCCTGCTCCAGATCCCAGCAGCGCGCTAGGGGCTGTGCGAACTGGATGCAGTGGCCAGGTCGTTGCAGGAGAGATGCGGCCTGCTAGCGAGCAGCCCAGGCTCCCCATCACCTCGCGCCACCAGCCGTCGCCGCCTTCCTGCTCCATCCCTGGACGAACCCAGCCGCGCCTCCTAACCTGTATCCGGGCGAGCACCTTCCTAAGACTCGCCCCACCTCAGCTATTGAAAGCACAAGTGCTCTCCAGGTGGTTTTGGTAATTAATGTCAACATATCTCTTGTTGGACTAACACCTTTATCTAGTATGTTTCAGATAAGTTCAACAATGGAGTGGCATGGACTAAAGGTTGTGGGAACTCCTTCAAGATGCTAAGGACAAAGGATTGGCTAAAGCTTCAAGCTCAAGACTCTTCATTTTACATTTAGTGATCCAAGATCACATTGAGTCCATAGGAAAAGCCAATACTATCAAGGAGGGATGAGGTGTTGCTTAATGAGCCCTTTTCTCCATGTGCTTGATGATATGCTCCAAAACCCTCAGCTACTTTCCCACTTCCACATATGACCTAAACCCAAAGTCAAACTCGGTCCTACCGATTCTTTCTATCCGGCGCCACCGAGTTTCACATGTCATAAGCCACTGCCAAACCCTAGCAAATCGGTTCTACCGATAGGGATCTCGGTCTCACCGAGATGGGGTTGCAATCTCACTGTGTATGTCCATTGTCAAAATCGGTCTCACCGAGTTTAGGCAATCGGTACTACCGAGATTACAACGCAAACTCTCTGGTTAACTCATTACCAAAATCGGTCCAACCGAGTTTTGTAATCGGTCCCACCGAGTTTGCCTGACAACCTCTCTGGTTAGCTAATTACCAAATCGGTCTCACCGAGTTTGAGTAATCGGTCTCACCGAGATTACGTTATGCCCAAACCCTAACCATATCGGTCCCACCGAGATGCATGTCAGTCCCACCAAAAATCTCTAACGGTCACTAGGTTTACTATTTCGGTCCGACCGAGTTTGTTGATTCGGTCCCACCGAGATTGGTAAATTGTGTGTAACGGTTGGATTTTGTGTGGAGGCTATAAATACCCCTTCCACCTCCTCTTCATTCGTGGAGAGAGCCATCAGAACACATCTACACTTCCAACCCATATGTTCTGAGAGAGAACTTCCTACCCTTGTGTTGAGGCCAAGATATTCCATTCCTACCATATGAATCTTGATCTCTAGCCTTCCCCAAGTTGCTTTCCACTCAAATCTTCTTTCCACCAAATCCAAATCCTGTGAGAGAGAGTTGAGTGTTGGGGAGACTATCATTTGAAGCACAAGAGCAAGGAGTTCATCATCAACACACCATTTGTTACTTCTTGGAGAGTGG
Source organism: Aegilops umbellulata (assembly GCA_032464435.1). Taxonomy (NCBI): domain Eukaryota; kingdom Viridiplantae; phylum Streptophyta; class Magnoliopsida; order Poales; family Poaceae; genus Aegilops; species Aegilops umbellulata. The sequence continues at coordinate 323,960,337 of CP136056.1, read as the reverse complement.
TGTCTCCTAGATTGTCTAGGTGTCACTTGGGAGCCTCCGACAAGATTGTGGAGTTGAACCAAGGTGTTTGTAAGGGCAAGGAGATCGCCTACTTCGTGAAGATCTACCGCTAGTGAGGCAAGTCCTTCGTGGGCGATGGCCATGGTGGGATAGACAAGGTTGCTTCTTCGTGGGCCCTTCGTGGGTGGAGCCCTCCGTGGACTCGCGCAACCGTTACCCTATGTGGGTTGAAGTCTCCATCAACGTGGATGTAGGATAGCACCACCTATCTGAACCACGGGAAAAACATCCGTATCTCCAATTGCGTTTGAATTCTCCAAACCCTTCCCTTTACATTCTCGCAAGTTGCATGCTTTACATTCCGCTGCTCATATACTCTTTGCATGCTTGCTTGATATGTATTGTGTGTGTTGAAATTGTGCCTAAATCTCCACTCGAACCAAAAAGCCTTAAAAATTGCAACTTTAGCACTAAGTGTCTAATCAACCCCCTCTAGACACTCCTACTTCTAGATCCTACAAGTGGTATCAGAGCTTTGGTCTCCATTGCTTTGGTTTAATCACCATTGGAGGAAGATGGATGTGTCTACTTTAGGGAGTCTTAGACATAGAGTGCCTATTCTTGATGGAGAGTATTTTCATGAGTGGAAAAATGAGATGCTTGTGATTTTCAATCAATATCATTTGAACAAGTATATTGCTAGTCCTTGTGCACCTCATTTTGATCCTATGCATCCTACCCTAGATGAAGATATTGACATGATTCGCAATCTTAGAACTGCTGAGCTCATCATTAGAGGCTTGCCTAGAAACTTGATTAGATGTTTGCTTACTCTCAAGTGTGCTTACACTATATGAAAATTTCTTGAGGAACTCTTTCCAAATTATTCCTTGAAAAATCTAGATGAAATTCTCCATAAATCCATTACCTTGAGTAAGATGAATGCTAGTGATCCCATGTATGGTGATTGTCTATTTGAGCTTACGAATCTTATACGTGACAAAGAAGATGTTGGAATTATTGGTGATATTATTTCCGAAACTATAAGAATTCATAGACAAGATCATTGTCAAACTCACTCTAATGAATTACCCTCTCTAGGACTTGATCCACCACATGACGATGTTGAACATGGATACTATGATGAGGATGATGATAGTGACTTCGATCTTGATGATGCAATGAGACACTTTGGTCTTATGACAAATCTTCGAGGATATGTGTCTGGAGGAAAGGAATGGGTTCTCGACAGTGGATGTACTGATCATATGACCGGAGATGAAGAAATGTTCCGTGAGCTTGCTGAAAATGATGGCCCTCGAAAGTATGTCACTTTTGGTGATAATTCAAAGGGTAAGGTGGTTGGCCTTGGTAAGGTGGCCATGTCACACGATAGCTCCATTCAAAATGTCATGCTCGTTGAATCTCTTGGGTACAACTTACTTTCGGTATCTAGACTTGCTGATTTCGGTTTGAATGTCCTATTTACTGAGGTAGATTGCCAAGTGTTTCGTCGAGACAATCATAAAATGGTCTTTACTGGTATACGTAGAGGTGATCTTTACGTTGTCGATTTCTCTAAAAAGGCACAACCTAAAACTTGCTTTATTGCTAAATCCTAAAAAGGTTGGTTGTGGCATAGACGACTAGGTCATGTTGGCATGAGAAACCTTGACAAGCTTATTAAAGGAAATCATATCCTTGGAGTTAACGATGTCATATTTGATAAGGATAGACTTTGCAGTGCTTGTCAAGCACGTAAACAGGTTGGAGGAAGGCATCCCGTGAAGAACATCATGACCACAAGGAGGCCACTCGAGCTACTTCATATGGATCTCTTTGGTCCCAACGCCTACAAGAGTCTCGGTGGAAATTCTTTTGGTCTAGTTATAGTTGATGATTTTTCAAGATTTACGTGGGTGTTATTTCTTGATGATAAATCTCAGGTCCAAAATATCTTCAAAAACTTCGCTAGGAAGGCCCAAAATCAATTTGAAGTGAAGATCAAGAAGGTTCGGAGCGACAACGGAACGGAGTTCAAGAACGCAAATGTGGACACCATTCTTGACGAAGAAGGGATTTCACACGAGTTCTCGGCTACGTACACACCTCAACAAAATGGAGTTGTTGAGAGGAAGAACCGGACGCTCATCGAAATGGCGAGAACGATGCTTGATGAGTACAAGACACCGAAGCACTTTTGGGCGGAAGCGGTTGAGACAGCTTGTCATGCAACAAATCGTTTGTATCTTCACAAGCTACTCGGCAGGACGGCATACGAGCTCCTCACCGGTAACAAACCCCAAGTTGGATGCTTTCGAGTATTTGGCTCAAAATGCTACATTCTTGACAAGCATCGTCGTTCTAAATTTGCTCCTAAGTCTCATGAAGGTTTCCTACTTGGTTATGGCTCAAACTCTCACACTTACTGTCGTGGATTTGTCACGGCAGATGTCCTTAGTGTCAGGACTTGGTCGCGAGGCCAACGCATCTATGTGGTAGCTTGAGAGGGGTTGAGTAGGACGAGAGACGCAGGGCAGATCAACACGCAAGACAAAGATTTAGACAGCTTCGGGCCCCGGGAAACATCATCCGGTAATAACCCTACATGCTGTTTGAGGCTAGGTCTCATTATCATCACAAGGCAGACGCCGTAAACCGGCTCTTGTGTCTAGCCCTAGAGATTATTGATTGTTTGTAGCTTGTAGCTTCTCATTTCTAACCTGTCCCTCTTTGGGGAGCCCTGCCCCTCCTTATATATGTTGAAGGGGCGGTTTACATGTGGAGTCCTATTGGGATTAGGACTAGTCTATCTCTAATACAAACCGGATACAAGTCCTGGCTTTAACTCCTTGTAAGGCAAGTATTCCTTTCCTCTTAAACCGACCCATCATAGTTGAACCGACCTTCTGGGCCTTGGGCCTTGTCATCCATCTAATCCGCCCGCCGGGTTATCAGTAAGTCATAACGACCAAGCGGGCTGCTTGTAAACCGTCAAGGTCAGGGCGGGTCTTCAGATAAACCGTCAAGTCCGGCCGGGTTAACTTCCGGCCGGTTTACGCCGCGGGGTATATCCCCGACATTAGCCCCCAAGTTTAGCTTGGATTTATCCATGGTAAACTTATGCTGCAAATAAACATAAGAACAAATTTGACAGGTTGCGCTCCGGGTTAAGAACTCTTGTAAACCGACCCTGATCATCCTTAGATCTTTGTTATTCCCTCCTTCTAGAAAAATCCGGATCAATAACTAGCTTCATACTTTAAACTGCTGACAGTGGTTTCTCATAGAAAAATATTGTGAAGAATAATCCACTTGAGTCGGCTTCCAAAGCGCCGGTTTAAGAAATATTGGTCTTGAAATATTCATCTGATATTCAGCCGGTTTGAAGATGATCCCGGTCTTGAAAACTTGCCGGTTTAACATTACCAAATGGCCGGGTTATAAAAACTGATGACCCCGGATTATGATTGTTGCAGACACCGGTTCATGATTGTTGCCAACATCGGTTTATGATTATTGATGACACCGGGTTGCAGCCACAGGGTCATAATGATTGGTGACGCCGGGTCAATCTAATTTGCTCAACAGAGAATTTGAAAATATTTCTTCGATAATAATATAATACCGGTAGCCCCCAAGTGCCGGTTTGTCATGCTTGCAGCAACCTGGGACTTGTAATTGACTGATGCCCATAAAACTTCAACCAATGTAGCCCCCAAGGGCCGGGTCATTATGTAATAATCAGCAGGGACTTTGTAAATATAATCTTGTAAACTTTGAACAGCAATGTGTAGCCCCCAAGGGCCGGCTCAGTAAGATAATATTGAGCTGGGACTTTGATATATATACTTCAATGAAAATAACATCATATGATGTAACCCCCATCATGAGGCTTGAATTCACGTCCACAAGGTTAAGAGCCTTGTGCTTTACCAACTGAGCAGTGAACCCTTCAATATAATGGATAAAAAGCTTTGTACCTTGAATAGTTGACAGGAGCAATTGGTAGCCTCCAAGGGCCGGCTCATTACATTGTGATGAGTCGGGTCTTCAATAAGATTTGCTAAAATGACTTTGCATTAGCCCCCAAGTGTCATGGTGCATGCTTGCAGCGACATGAGACTTGCATATTTGATGTAATCTCAACTTAAATAATGTAGCCCCCAAGTGCCGGGTCGTAAGCCTGCAGCGACTCGGGACTATTCCTTCCATTGCAAAGTAAATCATATTCTTTGATAAAATAATAGCCATTGCGCTAAAGCGACTTTTGAAAACCTCAATAACAATACTGGTTATTCATAACCATAATAAAAATCCAGCCATGTTGGCTATTCAAGATAATATAATCTGGTATGAAAACCTTATTCATCCAATATCATAATGAAAATTTAGCCAAGTTTGGCTATTTGAATAATATAATCCAATAACTTATAAGCGCATGATTCCAATGGCGCAATCCAAATATATACTGGCGACTTATAGTCCAAAGCCAGACCGGTTTAATAAACACTGGATAATTTCTCATCATATACTGGCAACTTTATCGTCTTAAAGCCAGGCCGGTTTAACAAACACCGGAAAAGTTATCATTATACTGGCGACTTATCGTCTTAAAGCCAGGCCGGTTTAACAAACACCGGATAAGTTATCATCATACTGGCGACTTATCGTCTTAAAGCCAGGCCGGTTTAATAAACACCGGATAATTTATAACCATGCGTTATTCAACCTATTTCTGCATACAACAAGTTTAAAGTGTCCTGGCGGTTTACCGCCGGACGGGTCATAATGCCCAACATATAACCTGGGTTTATAACCAAGGCCGCACTTAAAAATATGAAATATCATACCTGTGACATTGAATCACATCGTTGGTTTACCAACTTTTTGTAGTAAGAGTGATAACCCCAATCTTGAGTAATGATAACTCCTTCCATATTGTGTCGGTTTATGAAAAAACCGTACCGGGCTGTGATAAACACCGGATTAACCATATATAATACTGGTGACTTGTAGCCAAACCAGACCGGGCTGATAATCTCCGGATTATAATTTGATCATGCACTCACAACTTGTAGTTGAAAGCCGAGCCGGGTTGATAAACACCGGTTTACTCCATAATAGGATGGTAACAGAAAATCAAACTGGGCAGATAATCTCCGGTCTAAAAATGGACCGTGTTCCGCCAATTTAGCTGTTTGAACCGGTACAAAATACTGCCGGTTTAAAAAACGCAAATAAAATAGCAACTTCTCAAGAAAGGCTATTAAAGCAAAAGCAATGGCAACAACTTTTTGCAAAAGAAGAGCTCTACTGAGCTTGGTCAGATGGAATTACCATGGTCAGACACAACCAAGCCCCCCGAAGGCGTAGCGATGGTGCCAGTCAGCCAGGACCCCAAAATGACGCGTGGCGTTACGCCGGCCAAGTGGCATTGCTATGGTTCGGGTTCGACCAAGCCCCCAAATGACTCTAAGGCCCGTAGGCCGACCAAGAGGCGTGACCGGTTCAGACGTGACCGTGTCCCCAAATGATTCTGGTGGCTTTCGCCGGCCAAGAGGTATTGCATCAGTTCGGACACGACCGAGCCCCCAAATGACTCTGGTGGCTTTCGCCGGCCAAGAGGTATTGCATCGGTTCAGACATGACCGAGCCCCCAAATGACCTCATAAGGATAGCTATGTTCTCTTTGGTTCGAATACGACCTATGTTTGAACAGGAAGCCTCAAGTGATCTTGTTAAGACTTGCAAGGGGTAAACCGGATGTTGCTTGAAAACAACCCCGTGTAACCACACATGATATAAAGAATAGATACCCCGCTTTATAAAGCGGGAGCCCCCATGTGATCAATAATATGTCAGGCCAATAAGGAAGGATACCCATGTTTGAACCGTGCATCATAGCAGCAGGTCTTCTTCGGTAATTTTTAACTTTTTGCAAGAGATAAATTCTTCTTGAACCGGGATTTTAAACCGGATATAGAGAGCTTCAAAGCTTTGTGGGAGACATCCTTCCCTTGAACCGGATCTTAAACCGGAATCTTCATTTTCAGCCGGAAATTTTCTGACGGCCTTTAAACTCGAACTTGCGAGAAGTTAATTCCTTTTTGAACCGGACATTGTTAAACCGGATTTGGGCGCTTTAGAGCTTTGTGGGAGAACAGATTTCCCTTGAGCCAGATTATAAACCGGAGATTTGAGAGCTTCAGTGAGACTGACTTCCCTTGAGCCGGATTTTAAACCGGAATCCTTTCTGATGACCCGGATTTTCCTCATTGAGCCGGGATTTTATAACTGTCATATACTTTCTAAGCCAGATTTTTTCTGACGGCCTTTAAATTTTCATCAATATAACAGTAGCATCCGGGACCGGGTTATCTTTCCCTCCATCGTCCTGGGTTTTTTAAACCGGCTGAAACTGGCAAGAATTGCTGAGTCATGTCATCGTAGCCCCCGAGTATCAAAGGTGACTTGAGGAGTTGGCTTGAAACTCTTCATATTTGACCGGGATATAAACCGGCATAACTTGTATATCATTTGTGTTGATAGCACGATGTGAATCCACAGAAGGTTGAGGTGACTGCGGCGGGTTATAAATGATCCCATATGAGCCGTGTCAGCAACTCGGCCAATGGTTCCTTCCAACTGGCGATTTTGAAGTTTTAACCAAAACTGTAGTGGCGGTGACTTGTGCGCCTACCCATTGAGCCATCCAGTGCAAAACGGCGGTTGATGATAATTTATCTCCAATTTGAAAGAAAACCGGGCTACCCAAGCTGTGACTTGCCCATATCCAATAAGGAGCTCATGCAGTCAGGTGCGGCCCGGTATGTTGATGTAGACCAGGCCACGACAAACGGATAGCAAAGACGACCGCGGCTTCCGAGGCGGCTCAGACAGATGAGTCGGCCGCAGCGTTGTAAACCGGTGCGGGCGGGAGAATCGGCCGCGGCGTCGTAAGCTGGTGCAGACGAGGGAAATCAGCTGTATGCTGATGTAGACCGGACTGCGGGGGATGGCAGCCTGTGCACGCGCTATTGGGTAATTCGCATGGTCCTGACGAGTTGACGCGGACTGGATCGTGATATAAACCGGCACGGGTTATCCAATAGCTCAGCGATATAATAATCCCCTTTTTGCAATAGACAATTTGTCCTGCATTGGAAAACTTGCAAGCCAGAGTATTTGCTCTTTTTAAAGAAAGCAATACATATTACGAAAATATAATGGATGGATTTCACCTGATATGTTTAGCCAGAAAATATCCACCGCGGAGTTGATGATCACCACAGTGAAACTGAAATCAATCACGGACGAGTCGTCCATGCGAGCAAACGGAGAAATCGGCCACGGCGTTGTAAAACGGTGCGGACGAGCAAGTTGCCCTCCGTGTTGTAAACCGGTGCCGACGCCGGAACCGGTGGCCGGGGCGGGCGGGCGAGTCAACCGGCGTGTCGACGTAAACCGGACCGCGATACTCGTGTCCGTGAATGGCATAAAAATTGTCCTGTGCAAAAATATTACAGGACAGAGTAATTGTTCTTTGACAAAAAACAATAAGTATTTAATACATAAATTTAGATTAATACCACCTGATGTTTGGGCGGACAGTAAAACCACCGCAGCATCAGAAACGGCTTCAGAGTGATGAGTTAGTCGCGGCCTTGTAAGCCGGCACAGACGAGCCAGCTGTACTCCGCGTTATACACCGGTGCGGACACGCGAACCGCCACGAGGGCGGACGGGCGAGTTAATTTCAGGCGTTGTGAGACGTGCGGACGGCGAGTCAATCGCGGGCGACGTCCCGATAAGTGGATGTAAATCGAGCTGCCCCGGCGGCGGTTTACGCACACCCGTTCAACAGCAAATGATGAATCATTATCCTGATGTTTGCAGATGGCAAACGGCTTTGGATGTTCACCGCAACCGAGGTGGTGGCTTAAAGCACTGCCCCGGTCGACTCAGACAGACCCTCCGGGTCATGTTTGGCTTTTTTTTGACAGCCCTTGATTTTTCCTTTGTTTTCTTCTGTCCAGCCAGAGCGAATGCAGGGGAAGCTAGACTCTTTCTCTGGCGGAGTGAGCGGCGAGAGCTTGCGGAACCAGAGCTGAGGCGGCGGCGGTTTTTAATCAGGGGAACGAGCCAGCGGTAGCCCACGAACGGTGTTGACTGTCAGGGCGTGGCAGCGGAGATGAACCGACCGCTTAGAGCGGCGCGGTCATGAGGGAGACTCAATCCGGCGGCAGCTCAAGGCTCGGAGACCCGCAAGTAACTCACCAACAGCAGCAGTGGCGGGGGCCAGAGGCAGATGTGGCCTGCGATTGGAAAGGAGGCCCGCAACGAGGCGGCTCCAGGGGAGAAGGTGCGGCCGCTCGGCGATTTAGCAGGGCCAGGGCGGACGACAGCCTACCCACATTGCACCTGAATCGGACAGTGGCTTGACGAGGCTCAGGGCTGTGGCTGAAACGGACTGCGGTGTTGGTTCTTGGACTCTTGACCCAGCGATGAGTGGATGAAGTGAGGCCGTGACCCGGGGCGACACGGTAGGTCAGGGGCGGTTTAGCGCGGCTCAAAAACGCATCAGCAGGGGCGCCCCGGAACGATCTCGAGCAGTAGCGGCCGGTCACGGTGACCCGGCAGGGCGGCTCATAGTGGCCGTTTTGAAGAGGCGTCGCCAAATCAGCGACTGACGGCGTTGCAGAGGCGGTGGCTCGGAGTGGCGTGTGGTGAAGGCGAGTTCGGGGTGGCTTCAGAGATGATGACTTTGATCGGAGCAGCATGTCCAACGACTAAGAGGCGGGGTCAACTCCAAGCCTGACTCGAAGAAGCGCCTGTGGAGGCAGGGCGCGCGGCCGAGCCGCGATGCGGCGGCTCAAAGCGTGGCGGCGGTTCAGACGCGGCGGATCAGGCCGGCGTAGTACGAGGCCACAGCGGCCAGGCAAACCGAGGAGTCCTCCCCAACGACAGAGTAGTACTTTCTTCTTTTCTTGGTTCCTTCAATCTTCACGTGAATTAAAGGCAGTCGATTGCTGTTTTACCTCAGGATTTCAAGCGACCAGTAGTAGAAAACGCGGCGGATGGGACCATGATAGCCGCAGCTTTTGGGTCTTGATCTTGTATGTACTAGTAGCCACGCAAATCGAAACGTGCAGCCTGTATGCAGCAACAGCGACTCGGCGGATCGGACAAAAACGGTTGTACCTTGGACATGAACGCTGGAGACGGAACACCTGTCAGTTTTGACTTAGTAAGCGGTGCCGTAGCGGAAACACAATCCCGATCTGATTCGTCGGAACGCCAGACGCGCGCGTTGGCGCACGTAACCCTAGTTTCTGCTTTTTGACTTAAATCTCGTGTATTGTAAAATCTGAACCAATGAACTCGAAGTTGATGTAGATCCTTCAAAAAAAAAACTGGTATTTTCTTCATCTAGATGCAAACTTCTCGAACCCTAGATGAGATCCCTTCAAGAACTCAACACCACCGTGCGCCGCCCCACGGTGGGCGCCAACTGTCGTGGATTTGTCACGGTAGATGTCCTTAGTGTCAGGACTTGGTCGCGAGGCCAACGCATCTATGTGGTAGCTTGAGAGGGGTTGAGTAGGACGAGAGACGCAGGGCGGATCAACACGCAAGACAAAGATTTAGACAGCTTCGGGCCCCGGGAAACATCATCCGGTAATAACCCTACATGCTGTTTGAGGCTAGGTCTCATTATCATCATGAGGGAGACGCCGTAAACCGGCTCTTGTGTCTAGCCCTAGAGATTATTGATTGTTTGTAGCTTGTAGCTTCTCATTTCTAACCTGTCCCTCTTTGGGGAGCTCTGCCCCTCCTTATATATGTTGAAGGGGCGGTTTACATGTGGAGTCCTATTGGGATTAGGACTAGTCTATCTCTAATACAAACCGGATACAAGTCCTGGCTTTAACTCCTTGTAAGGCAAATATTCCTTTCCTCTTAAACCGACCCATCATAGTTGAACCGACCTTCTGGGCCTTGGGCCTTGTCATCCGTCTAATCCGCCCGCCGGGTTATCAGTAAGTCATAACGACCAAGCGGGCTGCTTGTAAACCGTCAAGGTCAGGGCGGGTCTTCAGATAAACCGTCAAGTCCGGCCGGGTTAACTTCCGGCCGGTTTACGCCGCGGGGTATATCCCCGACACTTACCGTGTCTACAACAATTTCACCCGAAAGGTTGAAGAGACGGTAGATGTGAAGTTTGATGAATCTAACGGCTCGCAAGTAGAGCAATTGCCAATTGATGTAGGAGACAAAGACCCTTCGGAAGCAATCCAAGACTTGTCTATTGGCAAAGTTCGTCCAACGAAGGTGAAGGAGAGTACCTCGTCCGTCCAAGTGGAAGCTTCTACTTCACAACAAGGTGAACCAAGAATTGACATGGAAGCATCCACAAGTGGGACACACCAAGACGAAGGAAACGAGGAAATACGTCAAGACGAACATCAACAACCTCCTTCTCCACCACGACAAGAGAACGACAACGCCAACAATGAAGAAGACCAAGAAGAAGAACAAGATGAAGAAGATGTTGAACGAAGACCCAAGCAAAAGCTTTCACGAGTTCGAGCAAGAATTGCCAAAGATCATTCCGTCGAGCAAATCTACAATGATATCCAAACCAGGAGAATTACTCGCTCAAAAACTCGTTTAGCTAACTTTTGTGAAAACTATCCATTCATCTCTAGCATTGAAACCATGAAGGTTGAAGAAGCATTGGAAGATCCGGATTGGATAAACGCTATGCATGAAGAGCTACACAACTTTGAGAGAAACCAAGTTTGGACATTGGTCGAGAAGCCCGACAACAACCATAACATCATTGGTACCAAATGGGTGTTTCGCAACAAGCAAGATGAAGATGGACAAGTGGTTCACAACAAAGCACGTCTCATCGCCCAAGGGTACACACAAGTCAAAGGTATGGACTATGGTGAGACATATGCTCCCGTTGCTAGACTTGAGTCCATTCGCATCTTACTTGCCTATGCTAATCACCATAATATCACATTGTACCAAATGGACATTAAAAGTGTTTTCTAAATGGTGAAATAGAGGAGGAAGTTTATGTCAAACAACCTCCCGGCTTTGTCAATCCTAAGAAAACTAATCATGTTTACAAACTTCACAAAGCCCTTTATGGTTTTAAACAAGCTCCTAGAGCATGGTATAAATGCTTGACCAAATTTCTTATTGCAAGTGGTTTTGAGATTGGAAAGATTGATTCCACACTTTTTACTAAAAGGGTTAATGGAGAACTGTTTGTATGCCAAATTTATGTTGATGATATCATATTTGGTTCAACTAACCCTCTTGTTAGTGAAAATTTTGGAAAGCTTATGTCGAAGAAGTTTGAGATGTCTATGATGAGTGAACTCAAATTCTTTCTTGGTTTGCAAATCAAGCAAACTAAGGAAGGTACATTTATCTCTCAAACGAAGTACACCAAAGACTTATTCAAGAAGTTCAATATGCAAGAATGCAAAGGTATGCCTACACCCATGCCCACTAGTGGACATAATGATTTGACCAAAGGTGGTGAACCGGTTGATCAAAAGGTTTATCGCTCTATGATTGGTTCATTATTATACCTATGTGCCTCATGTCTCGACATGATGCTAAGTGTGTGCATGTGTGCACGATATCAAGCTGCACCTAAAGAATGTTATCTCAAGGCTGTGAAAAGGATAATGAGATACTCAATCCATACACCAAATTTTGGCATTTGGTATCCTAAGAGGTCCTCTTTTGATCTTGTTGGCTACTCCGACTCGGATTATGCCGGAGACAAGGTTGATAGAAAGTCCACTTCGGGTACTTGTGAATTTCTTGGTAGATCTCTTGTATCTTGGTCCTCCAAGAAACAAAACTTGGTATCCTTATCTACCGCCGAAGCGGAATACATTGCCGCTGGTTCATGTTGTGCTCAACTGCTTTGGATGACCCAAACTCTTAAAGATTATGGGGTCTATGTGAAACATGTTCCATTGCTTTGTGACAATGAAAGTGCTATTAAAATTGGTCATAATCCTGTGCAACATTCTCGAACTAAGCATATTGAAGTTCGTCATCATTTCATTCGAGATCATGTTGCTAAGGGTGACATTGATCTTAAGCATGTTCGCACCGATAAGCAATTAGCGGATATATTCACTAAACCACTTGATGAGAAAGTGTTTTGCAGGTTGAGAGGAGAATTGAATGTCATTGATGCTTCAAACTTGGAGTAGAAACTCCATTGGATACATGCAATACATGAGCTTATGACTAATCCTTGATATATCTCTTATGATGACTATCTTATGTCTTGGATATATTTGCACCTTGCATGTTATCTAACCCATGTAGGTACTTGGGTGAATCTAATTCTATGAGATTGCAACTCACTCACATCTTGAGCAATCTCTACATCACCAAGTCTCTACACAACGGTGGTCGAAGACAAGGAAGCACGAAACCATTCAAAAATATCCTTTGACACATTCTACGCTGAATTTCATGATTGTCATCTTTGGATATAAAAGTGATTTTCCTTGCAAGAACTAACCCATGTAGGATGATGAACTCAAATTCCAAGTGGTGCTTCCAACTCTTGATGAGCTACATCAACTTAGAGCACCCACACAAGTTCAACTACATGAGCAAGATCCACACCTCTACCCAAGGTATGATATTCCATCTTAGAGAAGCTTTACTCCAAGTCATGAGTCAAAGCAACTCAACGAGATGAGAATACATCAAAATGCTTAAACGAAAAATGGTAACCCCATTTTGAGCTTAAATGATGAGTATGACCCATGATCAAGTGCTCTCACTTGACTCCTAAGTCAATATACTCTAACATAGGTGACTATGTCACCGCCCAATTCTAGATGAAGTTCTCTTGTGTTCTTTTGTCATTGCATTTGTCCCTTGCATATTTGTTTCCCTTTTTCAACAAAAAAAACTTCATCTAGAACTTCCATTTTCTTTGATTCTTTGTTCTGCATATTTCTGTATCAAATTCCTTGCAAATCCTTCAGTTAATTCATTGAAAATCTTTGTGAGATCTTATTTGACTAGTGAGCTGAGGTGACAAGTGTTTTCTCTGTGATGAACTCGGTTTCACCGATTTGCTTTTGGTCCAACCGAATCCCTTCGGTACCACCGAAACATACCACTCGGTGCCACCGATTTCACAACAGGAAAAACAGTTTGCAACTTACTCTATATTTCTTTTGAGCCAGCTCCACTCAATGAATCTTATCCTCTACAAGCATCACAGTTTTATCCATTGCTTTGTGCTGAGTCTCAAGGACCAAGCCCATTCGACAGATTCCAGAAAGCCCTTCTTGGAAATTGATGTCAAAGGGGGGGAGAGAGATCACATCAAAGCTTATCATTTAGAGAGAGATCACATCAGAGAAAGAGACATCGAGATTAAGGGGGAGAAAGAGATCTCCAGGGGGAGAGAATACTCAAGGATCCTAGATGCTTAATGTTCAAGAGGAGAGATGCCACATGTCTTTTTGGGGGAAAGACATGTTCATATGTGACATGTTTATATATGCTTATTTGCATTAAAGCTCTATTTCATTTGAATCTTTCAGCTCTGATTTTCTGTTCCCTGTCTTCTCCCAATATCTCATGCTAGATTCAGGGGGAGCAAGACATCTAAGGGAAAGAAATCATTCAAATTCATTGCATATCTTTACTCTTGGGGACATGTCTAATCTAATGTGGTACCTTGTACTCACTCTCTACATGTCATCCCAGTCTTGGTATTCTTGTGGTTTCTTTTGTTTGCTCTGGCTAGTGGATGTACATGTGTTATCTAACCTTGTTTGTGCAGGCTCATTCCATCCTAAGCCAACTCAAGACTACAAGGTAAGTGTATGCATCAGAATCATGAGTATGAGGAATTCTTGCTTTTGCACATACTGTTTGCAAGAAGGACTCATAAGCATGAAGGTACTTCTCTTAATAATCTTTTGCTCTGATGCATATGGCCAAGATACATGTAACACAGTGCTTGCTCTGTCATGATTATGCTCTCACATGCTTCTACATTTCACATTCACATGATTGCATACATGTAGGGGGAGCCTATGCATGTTACATGTCTTTCCAAAGCTTTACTTGCTATTATCTATATCTTTATCTAAAGCTTTGATGTATGTTGCCATCAATTACCAAAAAGGGGGAGATTGAAAGCACAAGTGCTCTCCAGGTGGTTTTGGTAATTAATGTCAACATATCTCTTGTTGGACTAACACCTTTATCTAGTATGTTTCAGATAAGTTCAACAATGGAGTGGCATGGACTAAAGGTTGTGGGAACTCCTTCAAGATGCTAAGGACAAAGGATTGGCTAAAGCTTCAAGCTCAAGACTCTTAATTTTACATTTTAGTGATCCAAGATCACATTGAGTCCATAGGAAAAGCCAATACTATCAAGGAGGGATGAGGTGTTGCTTAATGAGCCCTTTGCTCCATGTGCTTGATGATATGCTCCAAAACCCTCAGCTACTTTCCCACTTCCACATATGACCTAAACCCAAAGTCAAACTCGGTCCTACCGATTCTTTCTATCCGGCACCACCGAGTTTCACATGTCATAAGCCACTGCCAAACCCTAGCAAATCGGTTCTACCGATAGGGATCTCGGTCTCACCGAGATGGGGTTGCAATCTCACTGTGTATGTCCATTGTCAAAATCGGTCTCACCGAGTTTAGGCAATCGGTACTACCGAGATTACAACGCAAACTCTCTGGTTAACTCATTACCAAAATCGGTCCAACCGAGTTTTGTAATCGGTCCCACCGAGTTTGCCTGACCAACTCTCTGGTTAGCTAATTACCAAATCGGTCTCACCGAGTTTGAGTAATCGGTCTCACCGAGATTACGTTATGCCCAAACCCTAACCATATCGGTCCCACCGAGATGCATGTCAGTCCCACCGAAAATCTCTAACGGTCACTAGGTTTACTATTTCGGTCCGACCGAGTTTGTTGATTCGGTCCCACCGAGATTGGTAAATTGTGTGTAACGGTTGGATTTTGTGTGGAGGCTATAAATACCCCTTCCACCTCCTCTTCATTCGTGGAGAGAGCCATCAAAACACATCTACACTTCCAACCCATATGTTCTGAGAGAGAACTTCCTACCCTTGTGTTGAGGCCAAGATATTCCATTCCTACCATATGAATCTTGATGTCTAGCCTTCCCCAAGTTGCTTTCCACTCAAATCTTCTTTCCACCAAATCGAAATCCTGTGGGAGAGAGTTGAGTGTTGGGGAGACTATCATTTGAAGCACAAGAGCAAGGAGTTCATCATCAACACACCATTTGTTACTTCTTGGAGAGTGGTGTCTCCTAGATTGGCTAGGTGTCACTTGGGATCCTCCGACAAGATTGTGGAGTTTAACCAAGGTGTTTGTAAGGGCAAGGAGATCGCCTACTTCATGAAGATCTACCGCTAGTGAGTCAAGTCCTTCGTGGGCGATGGCCATGGTGGGATAGACAAGGTTGCTTCTTCGTGGACCCTTCGTGGGTGGAGCCCTCCGTGGACTCGCGCAACCGTTACCCTACGTGGGTTGAAGTCTCCATCAACGTGGATGTAGGATAGCACCACCTATCTGAACCACGGGAAAAACATCCGTGTCTCCAATTGCGTTTGAATTCTCCAAACCCTTCCCTTTACATTCTCGCAAGTTGCATGCTTTACATTCCGCTGCTCATATACTCTTTGCATGCTTGCTTGATATGTATTGTGTGTGTTGAAATTGTGCCTAAATCTCCACTCGAACCAAAAAGCCTTAAAAATTGCAAATTTAGCACTAAGTGTCTAATCACCCCCCTCTAGACACTCCTACTTCTAGATCCTACAACTATGTCTCCGGCGCAGACAGAGGATGCTGCCGGGAGCCGATGCATCCAGGACGGACTTGAGGGCTAGCAGAGGTTCCTGTTTGTTGCGTGCACGACGAGCGCCGACAGAGAGAGAGAGAGAGAGAGAGAGAGAGAGAGAGAGAGAGAGAGAGAGAGATAGATAGATAGATAGATAGATGGATAGATAGAGAGAGGCAGCGGCGGTGGTGGGTCAAGGAGGCAACAACGGCGGCGGCGGGTCACGGGAGCAGCAGCGGCGGTCGGTCACGAAGGCGGCCGACGAACCCCATCTTCCCCTTTCTTCTCTCATTCTCTGCAGCGGCGCCGGAGAAACCTCTTTGACCCAGTCCACGTCAGCAAACCACCTGAGAAACCCACCAACAACGATTTTTGAACGGTATTGGTTAGATTAGGGGGTTAAGTGAACCAGAAGAAAGATGAGGGGGTTATGCGAACAACCCACTTTCTTCAGGGGAGTAAAATGGACTTTTTTCATCATGATATAAGGAAATAATAATAACTTTATTATTGCCTCTAGGGCATATTTACTTCAACCACAAGGAGCAAGTTGCATACCAACGGTTGGCCTCATGCTTGACCTTGTCATCCTTGCCATGGATGATCTTGAGGTGGTGCTTGCAAAATAGAATAAACAACAATCAGATACAACAGGGATAAAGTAAAATGATGCACTTGTATCAATAAAGGAAAGCATTTGGACCATCATGCACATACATGTAATACATGTGAAACAAACTTGATGGATCAACAATAAAGTGATCTAGTGTTATTAATTAAGAAAACATGTAAGTGCACTAAACAAGCATGCACGTACACTAGTAGCAAGCAAGCAAAGTGCATAAGTGCTACTAATACAAGCAAGCAAGCAAGCAAAGTGCTACTGATAGAAACAAGCAAGCAATGAAGGAAAATGAAGAGAAGGAAGCGAGTACTATTGATACAGACCCTAATTAATAAGCAAGCAAGTAGATTCTTCTCCAAGTGCTAGTGATACAAGCAAGTAATGCTGATGGAAACCCTAATTAAGCATGTATGCCAGCAAGCAACATGTATGCTAGCAAGCAAGCAACATGAACTAGTGAATTGGTGTCATGTACACATGCTTAGACAGTCTGACAGCAAGCTAGACGAGTATATCATGAGGACCTTCAAAACAACTAGATGTTGCCACTGGTAAAGCATGAAACAACTACACTTGCAGCAGCACAAAAGCAGATGAAAAAACTATACTCAACTATTGATTATGCTGCCTCTACACACCAAAAATGGCTACAGACTAGATGACACAAGTTAAGCCATTTTGACAATTAGAATCAACCTTGTATATTACAACAATCAAAATTATCTAGCACCAATCTAGTATATATTAAAACAAGTCATACTGCCTTAACACACCAGGAATTCCAATACCACAATAAGTACTAAGCATTCCCGTGTTCACTGGAAAGAAGAACACAAGCTTCATACACATATCATGAAAGAAGAACACTGCTACAAACCCCAGTAGTGCTACTGATAGCAAAGTGCTACAAGCAATCAAGTACATGTTCATACTAACCCTAGTTGCAAGCAAGCAAAGTGCATAATACAAGCAAGCAAGCATGGAAAGTGCTACTGATAGAAACAAGCATAGTGCTACTGATAGTAACAAGCAAACAAGGAAGGAAATTGAAGGGCAACAAACAAGAAAGTACTGTTGATACAAACAAGCAAGCAAGTAGCTTCTTTTCCAAGTGCTGTTGGAAACCTAATTCACCATCTATGCTAGCTGAGTAATTGAACCATACACAAGCAAGTACTGATACAAGCACCATGAACCAGACATCATCCACTTCCTCATCCCCTAAAATCACCCACTTCCCCATCCATCCCCATCCCCTAAAATCATGAACCCTGAACCATGAAGCGGAGCAAACGAACCACCAGGAGGTCCTAACCCTAACCCCATGAACCCTAACCCTGACCCCATGAACCCTAACCCTAACCCCATGACCTACCGAACCACCAGGAGATCCTAACCCTAGAATATCCTAACCCATGAGGGGGATCTACCAGAGGGTAGATGGATCGACCAGAGGGGAGGTGTATCCACCAGAAGAGGGGAGATGGATCAAGGGGAGAAGTACCTGGGGGGAGATGATGTTGACGATGCAGCGGTGGTCATCGTCGATCGTGCCATCGTCGATGTAGTCGCCGTCGTAGTTGATGTAGTCGATGTGGCCGTCGTCGTCATCGATGTAGTCGATGTAGCCGCCGCCGTCGTTGATGTAGTCGATGTAGCTGCCGTCCTCGTCGATGTAGTCGATGTAGCCGCCGTCGATGGAGGGCGGCGCACCGCGGGCGCGGCGGGGCGCCGCAGCGGCGTGGCGGGGCGGCACGGATGAGGGGAGGGAGTGGGAGTGGGGCGGCACGGAGCAGGGAGGTGCGGGGCGAAGCAGAGGAGGGGCGACGCTAGGGTAGGGATTCGTCAGGGCAGGGAGGTGGGGAATGGAGGGAGAAGCTAGGGTTCATCGGGGAGAGGGGAGGGGAATGGGGAAATTTTGGGAGGGAAGGGGAGGGGATCCCGTGTGTTAGTGGGAGAGGGAGTGGTGGGTCCCACCTGGTAGTCGGAGAGGGAGTGGAGGGAAATTCTGGGAGAGGGAGATTTTGGTGGAGGGAAAATTTTGGTGTGGGAGGGAAATTCTTTTGGGTTTGGGGGTAGAAAAAAATAGGGTTTTTTTTGTAAATTTTGTAGAAATCATGGTTAAAATCATACCGAGTAGCTCAAGAAAACGCCGGTATTGCAAGTTTATTATTTTTGCTAGTTGGTAGGCCACATTTGATGATGTGACGCGAAAGTCTCCCATTTTTTTTTGATTTTTTTGAATTTTTTATGGTGTTTTCAAAAACCGGCCGATTTCGTCGCGGCGACCGTCCATGGCTAGGGTTTGAGCCATGCAAATCTATTGTCGATTCTGTGATGAAATGCCTACCTGTGAAGCTAAAAAGCATTTTTAGTGAAAATAATGGGCAAGCTATGGAGGACCCGCAGTTCAAATTCCAGCCGGTCCCAACTGAATCGGCCGAAGGTGGTCTGAATTGCTGGGAGTAGCTACGAGGGTCGGAAATGCATGCTTTTTGGCGACCGTCCATAAAATAGGGTCTACTTTGAGATAGACATGGAATGGCGCCGTTTGGGGTGCCCCTCCTTGTAGCCGCTTCACGAAAAACGCATGTCTTTAGCATGCAAAAAATGAAAAACGATTTTTTTGTTAAACAAGTTGGAACCTTGATTTGGCAACATTGTTTGCCATCACAAGACGGAGGCATGCGCCTTATTTGGGCATATTATCAGAAACTATTCAACGGATGCGACCATATCTTTGCTAGTTTGGCTTGAAAGCCATGGATCTTCGTTCATTGTAGGTCGTTTTTTAGAACATTTTTCAAGAAAACGCCGGTATTGCAAGTTTATTATTTTTGCTAGTTGGTAGGCCACATTTGATGATGTGACACGGAAGTCTCCCATTTTTTGATTTTTTGAATTTTTTACGGTGTTGTCAAAAACCGACCGATTTCTTTGCGGCGGCCGTCCGTGGCTAGGGTTTGAGCCGTGCAAATCTATTGTCGATTCTGTGATGAAATGCCTACCTGTGAAGCTAAAAAGCATTTTTAGTGAAAATAACGGGCAAGCTATGGAGGACCCGCAGTTCAAATTCCAGCCGGTTCCAGCTGAATCGGCCGAAGGTGGTCTGAATTGCCGGGAGTAGCTACGAGGGTCGGAAATGCATGCTTTTTGGCGACCGTCCGTAAAATAGGGTCTACTTTGAGATAGACATGGAATGGCGCCGTTTGGGGTGCCCCTCCTTGTAGCCGCTTCATGAAAAACGCATGTCTTTAGCATTCAAAAAATGAAAAACAGTTTTTTTATTAAACAAGTTGGAACCTCGCTTTGGCAACATTGTTTGCCATCACAAGACGGAGGCATGCGCCAAATTTGGGCATATTATCAGAAACTGTTCAACGGATGCGGCCATATCATTGCTAGTTTGGCTTGAAAGCCATGAATCTTCGTTCATGGTAGGTCGTTTTTTAGAACACTTTTTCAAGAAAACGCCGGTATTGCAAGTTTATTATTTTTGCTAGTTGGTAGGCCACATTTGATGATGTGACGCGGAGGTCTCCCATTTTTTTTGATTTTTTGAATTTTTTACGGTGTTTTAAAAAACCGGCCAATTTCGTCGCGGCGGCCGTCCGTGGCTAGGGTTTGAGCCGTGCAAATCTGCTGTCGGTTCTATGATGAAATGCCTACATGTGAAGCTAAAAAGCATTTTTAGTGAAAATAACGGGCAAGCTTTGGAGGACCCGTAGTTCAAATTCCAGTCGGTTCCAGCTAAATCGGCCGAAGGTGGTCTGAATTGCCGGGAGTAGCTACGAGGGTCGGAAATGCATGTTTTTTGGCGACCGTCCGTAAAATAGGGTCTACTTTGAGATAGACATGGAATGGCGCCGTTTGGGGTGCCCCTCCTTGTATCCGCTTCATGAAAAACGCATGTCTTTAGCATTCAAAAAATGAAAAATGGTTTTTGAATTTTTTATGGTGTTTTCAAAAACCGGCGGATTTCATCACGACGGTCGTCCGTGGCTATGGTTTGAGTCATGTTTTTAGCATTCAAAAAATGAAACTTATATTGTTTCATACATGAGCATGCACAAAAACCCATAATTCTATCTTTCATCCATGAGCATGCATAAAAATTTTCAATTCCCATCAATTACCAAACTGAATATTCATTGTTAAGAAATTGACATGTTTAGATGACACTGTCATACAACATCCATGAGCATGCACAAAATTAAACCTGACATACTTAACATTGAAATGTTCAGATTACACTAACAAGCTTAAACCTAACATGCTTAACATTGACACTTCATTTTCTTAACATCTTCACTCCTTCTTCTCCTTCATCAACCTGATGCGCTCAGAGTGGCGAATCCCAACGCGGATGTACTCCTCTACCACAATTGGCATGGTACTGTCGCCAAGCTATGGGATTGCAGGCGCCACCACCATCGCGAGGTCGTCGTCCGCCACCACCATAGCAAGGTCGTCGTCCGCCACCACCATAGCAAGGTCGTCATCCGCCACCACCATAGCAGGGTCGTCGTCAGCCACCATCATAGCATGGTCGTCGTCAGCCAGAATAGGCTGCTCCTCGTCATCCCCACTCTGCTCCTCGTCATCCCCGCTGCTGCTCCCATTGCCTGGCCAATGCAACAAAGTGTGAACATGGTGTTGTCGTCGTGCAGGTAGAGGAAGCCAAAAGGACAGGAAGAAGAGAGGCAGAGATCTTACTGGCATCGTCGTCGTGCTGGTAGTACATGCGGCACATGGTGTTGTCGAACATCTTCATGGTGAACATGGCGTCGCTGTCGTAGTGGAAGACAAGGAAGTACCCGAGCTGTAGCTCATGGGCACGGGTGAAATGCACCCAGCCGGGCCCTAGGTACATGTGGCCTTCACCATCGAACACCACCAACACGTCCCACAACCTGTGAAGCCCGCTGCCGGCCTCCCGCAGCTTCACTTTGTGGGGCTCACGGCCGGCGAGCATCTTCGCAAACTTGTCAGGCAGCCTCTGCAACAAGGGTCAAGCAGTGGTTAATTGTGCAATCAAGCACTAGATAGTAGAGTGATGATAAAGAAATGAGTGATGATAAATATACCTGCCTACTGCAAGATTTCTCAATTACGATCTCGAAGAACTCAAAACCTTCCAAGCCAGCCATCTCACTTCTCTGAAAAGCAGCATTGTAAATTAAACAACAGGTCTGGACAGAAATAGGAAACAAGCACTTCAAAACAGTAGAATAATTACTACATGTGTTTGCCAGGGCCTCAATTTGGAATACTACTATAAATGGCAATGGCCTCAATTTGCTCCTACTCTATGTTGGCAAAGAGGCAACGAGTAGAAGAAGAACATCAACATCAACAGCACCCATCAATATTTCTGATGGCAAAAAGATCAACAGACACACCGACTTGAGCATGTGCACTCATAATGTAATGTTTCTTGGCCACTAAGCTCGAGAAGAATGTAATGTTTCCATACTCGAGCATGTTCAGTTTAAAAAAATATAAACAAGCAAGAATGCATGCATAACAGCATAGTAATCAACAGTAACAGCAACAGTTAATTGCTGTCAGGTGACTACCAACAGCAACAACATAGTAATCAAACAGCAATTCAACCACACTAGATCCACCAACAGAGCATACAGTTGTTTGAATATTTTTGGAAGAATCATCTAGTTATTCCAGATCCAGTGGGCATACTGCACACATTCATCATAGCCTTGGTAAGACGCCCACAAAGTTCTTGTATTTGTTATTTTCATATTTATACTTATCAAATATGCGAACATTCTTTAATTATTTTTTGTGGTGTTGGTGTGCTGCCAGAGTCACTTGCCCTTTCTAGAAAAAGCTTGAACTGTGAGTGCAATGAAGAACTTGCAGGGTTCATCTATGGAAAATTAAGGACCCTAAAGAAGAAGAAGAAAAATCCAAATAGAGCAATTGAAACTAGCACCACGGGTCAACCAATGTCAGTAGAGGACACCCAAATCTCATGGGAGGAGACCTCTACCAACTTGAGAAATGACCACATGTTCCAAAATAAGTAAATGGAACATGGTAATTTGACAAGTGGTGTGCCACAAGAGGTCTCATCTAGTGCTGAGCATATGATCTCAGAGGAGCAGGAACCTGTTCAAGAAATCCATAGAGAATGTCGTTTATCGATTTATGTGCTTCCTAACATCACTGTGGAGAGAAGAACAGAGTTAGTCGACACTGATCATGGCAATTTCACAAATGGTACACTACAAGAGGTCTCATCTGGTGCTGAACATATGACCTCAGAGGTGCAGGTAGGAACTTGTTTAAGAAACTCACAGAGAATGTCATTTGTTAAATAATGAACTTCCTAACATGATTGAGTAGAAAAGAACAGAGTTAATTGACAACAATTTCAGAAATGGTGCAGCACGAGAAGTCTGCTGATTATTGGTCCTGCCTCCACTGCTGTATAACCTCCACTGTGTCCAAGTTCAGCTTTAAATTCAGAAGAGTGTGCGCGGCTCTGCGGCAATGGGTGAACAGGAAAGGAAACCTAGATGCCTAGTATGCATAACAAATCCTAGATTCTCAAACCCTAGAGCAGAAGTGAAAGGAGAGAGGATATGAAGCGGATGGCTTACCTACGCCGGAGTCCGAGAAGAAGTGGTCGCAGGCGGCGTAGGGCAAGCCGCGCGGGAGGCGTCGAACCAGCAGAGGCACCGGGGAGGAGAAGGGGAGGCGTCGCCGTCACCCTAAACAAAAAATGTATTAAAAAACATCCTAATCAAACCCTAATCCGGCGGCAATAACCCTAATAAAATCACCCTAATCTATCATAACAGTAGATAGGAAGAGGAAGAGGAAGCGGATTCATACCCGCGGCGACGGAGAGTCGACAACGGAGAGAGAGGAAGGAGCCGGCGGCGGTGGGAGAGGAAGAAGTCGGTGGCGGCGGAGAGGAGGAGCAGGGAAAGAGTGGATAGGAGGAGGAGTGGAGAGGGGGAGTGGGGAAAAGAGTGGATAGGAGGAGGAGCGGGCCCAATTGTCAGCGAGTTGTTTGATATATTGAAAAAGGGTGGGCATAGAGTACAAAACCAACAACCTCTTCCTAGCCCAGTTGTAGAAACCAAGTGAACTAAGCGCACAGTCGTGGGTTCGAGCCCCCCCGCGCGCATATTTTTTTGGCCACGCGCATATTTTTGGTAGCTTGGGTACAATAGCAAAATGGCCCACTTGTCAGCGAGTGGGTCGAGTGGCCCACTTGTCAGTGAGGCGTGTGCTTGATACTTGACTAGTTTGATATATTCAAAAGGGTTGGCATAGAGTGGAAGACTAATAGTCTCATCCCAACCCAGTGGTAGAAACATGGTGAAACAAGCGCACAGTCGTAGGTTCGAGTCCCCGCTGGAGCATATTTTTTTGCTCACAATGAAACGGGTTCAGTTGAAGCAAAATTCAGTTAAAATAGCATCTTCAGTTCAGAAAAAGTACTAAATGATCACAAAAACTACTAGACAACATTCTATATGATCTGACCAAAACTTGAACTAAATGATCACCAAAACTTGAACTAAAGATGTTCAACAAATCTTCTGTATGATCATTTTGCAATCTTTTGCATTACAAGACAACATTTTGACAACATTCTGAGCACAACAGCTCCATGCCATCAGAACACAACTTCATTTTGCCATCAGCTCCATGCCATCAAAACAACATCACATCACAACAAAAAACAACATGTGCTACAACATGTGCATCTTTAGTTCACCAAAAACTACATCAGTATCTTCATCACATACAGCCATCAGGATCACACCACTATAGCCATCAGGATCACACCACTACAGCCATCAGGATCTTCAAGCATTTTGCTACCTGGAGATAATTGTAGTACATCAGGATCACCATGCATATGCACAAGAAGGAAAACTACAAAGAGTTAGAAGGATCACCAAGGAGACCAAATTTACCTTCATGTCCATTCGCTACTCATCGTCGTCGATACGAAAACAAGGAACTCTATGCCCACTCATGTTTTCCTCATCATCACTACAATATTGCAGCATAGTATGATCAGTCCAGTTTTCCTCATCCTCGCTTTCATGTCCATACGCTACCACCTTTCTTCTTCTCTTGATGCCTTCAACTATTGCAGCACCAACGATCACACGTTCCCGGTCCCTTCGCACTCTGCTTTGCACCGGAACTTCCATAGAGTCATCATCAGCTTGCAACGGAACTTCCGTAGAGTCATCATCTTGGTATGTTAGTCCACCATCACCGGGGCCCTTTTCCACTTAAGTTTCAGTCACACTCCACAAGTGTCTGTGCTAAAAGTTTTGCACAACTCGCCATTTTTCGTGCAAAAGAGTGTCTGGCAGATAAAACACCATTGTTGCTTGTGTTGTTAGAATCAAGGGATCACTCTTATACCAGCACCTTGCAGTGTTGATGCTTTTGAAGTGGCCATCATATTTGAAAAAAGAGTCTCTCCTCTTCTTGCTACCAAGCTCAAACCAGTCACAGCGAAATAAGACAACCAAGCGATGGATGCCTCCACTAGAGTTGTACTGCAACTCTACGATGCTTCTCAACTGACCATAGAAGTCAATGATCTCACCATCATGTGACCCCTTAGTGACGATTCCACTATTCTGTGTCTTCCTTTTTTCCTCGCGGTCAACGGTGTGGTACCGGACACCGTCAGCAATGCATGCTGAATACACTCTCACTCGCTTATTCGGTAAGCATGCCAAAGCAAATAGATCATCACTGACCTTCTTCTCCTCATGCACCTTTCCAATCTGCACAAATAAAACATTTAGCAAACAATGGTATTTAACAATTGGTGAATAACACAGAAAACATAAAACATGTGGCTAAAGATCTCACATGATTCTTAAACCACTTAGCAAACCCCTTGGCAACCCTTTTATCAACATGGATATTGCTTTCTTCCTGATTTAACTCTTCCTTGCATTTCCTGCAATGCCAACAAAACATGTGAATTAAAACATTAGGCTGGTGCCAACCCAAGCAAAAAATATATATAATGAGTGCACAAGATATAACGTACTCGATATATGGTAGAACCTCGACGCAATTGCTGAGCACAAACCAAACCATCTTGTCATACTCATCACCAGCCTCCAAGTATTGTGAGGCTCCAAGAAAGTTCACACCATGGTTGAAAACAGAGACATCACCACTTTGCAAATCAGACCGCTCTCTATTTCTGCCCGGCCGGTTCCATCTTGTTTCCACATCACCAAAGTATCTAGAGCAAAAAGTCAAGCACTCGTCAACGACATATGCTTTAGCAATAGAACCTTCAGGTCTCGCGGTGTTTCGCACATAACGCTTACAAGTAAGCAACCTTCTTTCGATTGGGTACATCCAACCGTATTGCACAGGGCCTCTAAGCATTGCCTCTTTTGGTAAGTGCACCACCAAATGGACCATCACGATGAAGAAAGTTGGAGGGAAAATCTTCTCGAGCTTGCAAAGAATAATTGGGATTTCTTTTTCAAGTCTTTCCAGGACAGTTAACTTGAGTGTTTTGCAACACAGTTCTCTAAAGAAATTTCCCAGCTCAACAACCGCTTCATATATATCCTTGTCCATGATTCCTCGGAGGCCCGCCAGTAAAATCCTTTGGAGGAGGATGTGACAATCATGGGTTTTCAGTACTGAAAGCTTGAATCCATCAAAAGTAACACACTTTGATAGGTTAGCAGCATAACCATCTGAAATTTCACCGCTCTTAGGAATTCACAGAATGCAAGCTTTTGTTCTTTACTCATTGTATACCATGCTCGTGGCATTTCAAATGAATCTTCATCTTCATTGTGTTGTAGATGCAAATCTTCTCTTATGCCCATGTCCTCCAAATCAAGCCTAGAACTAACCGTGTCCTTTG
The DNA here is from genome assembly GCA_032464435.1 of Aegilops umbellulata. NCBI lineage: Eukaryota > Viridiplantae > Streptophyta > Magnoliopsida > Poales > Poaceae > Aegilops > Aegilops umbellulata. The sequence goes on along the minus strand of CP136056.1, from coordinate 323,933,893 downwards.
TCTTCCCTTCAATGTTCAGAAACTTCCCTAGCAGATTCTCGCATATGTTTTTCTCAATGTGCATTACATCAAGATTATGCCTTAATTTCAGATCAGCCCAGTATGGCAGGTCCCACAAACAAGACCTCCGGTCCCAACATTGACCTTCGTCACGCTTTCTTTTCTTCGCCAGCTTTCCTGGTCTCATATCTTTCACCTTTTCAAGTTGCTGCTCCAGTCTTCTTTAGTGAATTCAGCTGGCTTGTCACGGGTTTTATTCTCACCATTAAAATCTTTGCTTCTTCGCCAGCGATGGTTTCGGGGAAGAAAGCGGCGGTGCCCAATATAGCAGATCTTGCTCCTTATTCTCTTTGAGCAAGGGTCTTTGTCACAATGGACACAAGCCTGATAACCCGCTGTGATCCTCCCAGGCAGAGTGTGCAGAGTCGGGAAATCATGGATGGACCATATGATTGCAGCATGTAGATTGAACTTTTCTTCCGGACTAAAGGCATCGTATGTAGGTACACCAGTCCAGAGCTGGAGCAGTTCTTCTACGAGGAGCTCCATAAAGACATCAAAATCCTTTCCTGGAGACTCTGGACCCGGGATAAGCAATGACATCATGAAGTTGGACTGATCCATGCATGCCCATGGTGGCAGGTTGTACGGCACCACAAAAACTGGCCACATGCTATAAGACGTGCTCATGTTCCCAAACGGATTAAACCCATCTGTGGCAATGCCAAGTTTTATGTTCCTTGGATCTGCAGCAAAATCTAAATGTATACGGTCAAACTCTTTCCATGCCTCTCCATCCGCTGGATGGCTCAGCTCATTGTCCACAGGTTGCCGCTTGAGCTTGTGCCACTGTACCTCACGCGATGATTTCTTCGAGATGAACATCCGCTGCAGCCTTGGTATCAAGGGAAAGTGCCTCAGTACCTTCTCCGGTATTGACTTGTTCCCATCATCATCTTTCCACCTAGATGCATTGCATTTTGGACAGTTGTCATGCTTTGCTAAATCCTTCTGAAATAAGACACAGTTATTTGGGCACACATGTATTGACACATAACCTAACCCCAACCTGCGGATTATGCTCAATGCTTCATCATAAGATCTGGGAACACAACTATCAGGGAATTGCAAGCTCAAAAGACGGAGTATTGCGTTGAATGCGGCATTGCTAATCCGGTAGAAAGACTTGATGTGGAGTAACTTCACGGTGAAAGTAAATCTTGAAAATTTACCCCTTCATGAGCTGCGCGCTTCGCCTCCTCTAACACCTCAGCAAACAATGACTTTTGTCCATCAGCACGATCTTCAGCATCGTACAAATCCTTAATAGGTCAGGAATCCTATCATATTCATGCCCATCCTCTTCCTCCAAAACAACATTATCTCGCAAAACCTTTTCCATGAAATCAATGCCAGCATCACCACCACCCGTCATATGAGGGGCCTCTGTATCAGCTTCAAAATGTTGAGGTTGTCTGTCTAAAGGTTCTCCATGATATATCCATCTATCATATGTGCTGGACATCCCATTAAGAAGCAGATGATCTTCCACTATTCCTTGAGCCATTCTTGGACGGTTGAGGCATTCACAACATGGGCAAAGAATGTGAGCATCGTTGGCAAAATTTGCCCGAACAAATGCCATGAAATGATCAACTCCTTTCATATGTTCTTTCGAAAACTTTATAACTCCTTTTCTAATCCAGCTTATGTCCATCTGCCAAAGACAACAAATTGTTGCAACTTAGCAAATCAATCTAAGTGCATCAACATTAATTAATGAAAATGGATGGAAGTAATGGCACCCAACTTTATATGCTAACTCCCTAACCACAACATTCAGCTATTTCCAATTTCTCACCACTTTAGTCCAACTTGGTGGACAAAATAAATCAGCATTCAATATTTACTCATGGCATGAATTAGTCAAATGGATCAGGATTCTATTTACTCAGTATTCATTATTTACTCATGGACAAAATAAATCAGGAAAGCAACAGCAATTTCAGGATCCTGTTTCAGGGAAAGAACAACATCAATTTCATCAACGCAATTTACTCTTGGACAAAATAGAACAGAGAGCTATGTTCTATTGATAGCTAACAACATAATTCATCACTATGAATTGACTAAATTCCAAAATAATTCTTCACAATTTCATCAACAGCAATTCTCCTAACAATTTCATCAACATAATTTCTCTTCACAATTTCTAGCAAATTCATCAATGCCATTTCCAAGAGATTTTCCAAGCTTACAACAAACCTACATCAAATCAGTGTGTGTGTGTGTGTGTGTGTGGAGATTCTCCTAACAGATCTACATGAAATCAATGGCATCAACAGAGAGGAGAGGGGGAGAGGAGAAGGGGGGAGGAGAGGAGTGCATACGCGGGTGAGGTCTGCTTGCGGCGGTGGCGAGTCCCCCATGCTCGGCGAGCCTCTCCTTGCGTGGGCGTCGTTCCTACGCCCGCCCCCACCACCGCAGGTCGCCCACGCCCCTGCTGGTCACTTCGGCAGCCAGCCCCGCCTCCACCCCCGGCCCTGCTGGTTACCTCCACTTCCGGCCCCGCCCTCGCCTCCGCCCCTGCTGGTTGCTTCCGCCGCGAGGCCGTGGGCGAGGTCACCTGCAGCGAGGTCATGGGCAAGGCGAGCGGCCCCTACTGGTTGCTTCGGCCGCCGGCCCCACCCGCCGGCCGCCGCCCACCGCCCACCGCCCACCGGCCCCGCCCTCGTCCGAGCGACCCCTGCTGGTTGCTTCTGCCGCCGCCCGCCGCCACCTGGTCGGAAGACCTAGAAAAACGGTAAGTGTTGCTCTGTTCAATGCCACCCACCGCCACCTGCTCGAAAGGCCCCACTTGTCACTGACATGAGAGAGCCGTTTTTTGTATAGTATATAGAAAACTACCCACACATTAGCAACAATCCCTCTCTAGCCCAGCAGTACCGAACGAGCGAACGAGCGCCAGGTCATGGGTTAAATGCTCGCTCACCCACCTGTCAGTGGCTCACCCACCTGTCAAATGGGTCCCACCTGTCAGTGTTGCTAATTGTTGCTCTGTTCGATGCCACATGATCGGAAGGTCCCACTTGTCAATGATACGAGAGAGCCATAGTTTTATATAATGTATAGATAAATTCCCATATCTGAGCAACTGTCCCTCTCTAGCCCAGTGGCAGCAAGCGAGCGAAGCAAGCGCGAGGTCGTGGGTTCGAGTCCCGCCTCGCGCCTCTTTTTTGGGCGAATTAAGCGCTCGGCCCCACCTGTCAAATGGGTCCTACATGTCAGTGTGTGCCCCGTCTGTTGTTGAATATTAACATTTAAGTAAAAATGACAGCTAGACAGTGACACATAAGCAAGGTTGCTGAGGTGGCTGCCTAATCATCCTAATTCATTCAAACTCAAGTGTAGTGACCATGTTATATTGGTCGTTATCAGCTAGGCGTGAGGCAGTGGACAGTGCTTCCCGCTTTACGACCATTTCCTCTAATGACATTAGGACCTTTCTGACCAGAATGGTCGTTATAGGTTAGGGTTTGGAGCCCCTCCAATAGTTTTTGACCTATTTGTCTAAAATGGTCATAAATTTGTGACCAATTCTTCCAGGGTCACTGGCAGAAGGTCACTAGTTGAGATATTTCTTGTAGTGTATTAGTCTTATGACACCTAGCTACCAAATTGTTGGACTAATCTAACAATTGATCCAAGCATGAACTTGAACATTTGAAATTTAGGATAGTACTAGCAAAAATGTCGGGGCGTTGCAACGGAAAAAAATCACATGGCCATCGACCACCCACCTTGCGGCGCTGCCAGTTGCATGCAAACAATCCCTGCCCACCATCAACCCCACCACATACCTGCATGGCATGCAAGTTCTTCAAACAATTGTCATCCAAACATGCATATTGCATTTTTTTCGAGGGTACGCCAGAGGCGTACCTTAGCTTTATAGTAGGGAAGAAAATATGTACAAGAGATTACACCTTTTTTTATACAAATGACGCAAACAATTTCTACAAAGTGTAAAAAACAATAAGTTGTAAATCATAAATTTCTATGAGCAAGTGTCACTTGGTGAAAGACACGTGAGAGAGAGATTCAGGCGCCCAAGTCGGACATGTGGTACAGTATGTCATGGGTTCCTGAGATTTTTGTGTGGCAATGTTGTCTCCTTGTGTGATGCGTACAGCTGTAGGGAATAGTGTCCTAGGACCTCATAGGTATATCACATGTGCATGTACCAATTAACTCATGCATGCAAACTGATGGTACATGTAAACGTCTTTGACTAGACTTAAAAACATGTAAACGTCTTTGACTAGGCATAGCGCGCCACCGACGCATATGCACTAGTGCAACGCCTACACCCTAGTCACTACACTGTACAGTGTAGCGCCTAGCTCTCAGGCGTTGCACACTAACTTAGCGATTCTCAGGCAGCCCGATGTGCGACGCTGGTCAAGCGTGTAGCGCCTGTCAGTTAGGCGCTGTACAGTGTAGTATGGCGCCTAGATGTCGGGCGCTACACAAAAAGGTCAGTTATGTGAAGTTTTTCATCAACAATTCAGTTTGTGAATTCTTTTCATCTATAGGTCAAATTTATCATTTTTGCCTGAGTTCACCCACCACCTCTTCCTCCTATTGTGTCTTACACGTGGGACCCCCTTAGTCCACCTCCACGCTAGCACCTAAAAAAATATAGCCTACCTCCACACCTGACACCACAATGTCCTATCCATTCTTACGCTACAGCTAAAAAAACTTGCATGTCCGGAACAGAGTCAGTGGAGCACAACTTTGGAAACACTTTCCTCGCTACCAAATTTTTTATTTCGAATACGCACGAGTGTGCATACTATATATGTTAAGAAGAATAGGGGTAAAGAGCCCTCCACAATGTTGTTACACGGTATTTACATTCACAAGCATTTCCACCTCCACCCTCCTTGCTACCGTAGCTAACTTGTCCTGCTCGCCCGCCGTTCCACCCGGTTGAAGAAGACGGTGAGGTCTCCTTTGAGCAGTCCCGCTTGTTTCCAATTCCGGCCTTCCTCCGTGAAGCACCGAAGCATATGTGGTATCGATGGAGAAGCACCCTAAAAAACAATTGCATTGCAATGTTTCCAAATCTCCCACATGGCTAAGACACGAAAAGCATTGAGCACTCTCTTGTGGGTCGCATTTGAGTTCTGTGCCGCGCACCAAGCATCTAGTGTGTCGTTCATCGTGGGCATCCAACCGGGTTTGTCCATGGCCTGGAAGATCGCAGCCCAAAGCTGTCTGGTAAAAACGCACCGGATGAAAAGGTGATCGATGCTCTCCTCCTCCTGGTTGCACAGCGGGCAACTGTCTTGGTGGTCAAGGCCTCTCCTCGCCAGACGATCAGAGGTCCAACATCTATTCTGCATAGCCAACCACACAAAGAAACGACAACATAGCGGCGCCCTAGCTTTCCATGTAAATTCTGCTGTTTGATCCACCTCCCTTCCACAAAACTTTGCCGTGTAAGCTGATCGCGCCGAGTATATGCCATTCATCTCCCAAGACCAAACCACATCATCCTGCCTCATCTGATCCAGTATTATGCCGGCAACCCTCGTCCACAATGCGAGGTATTCATACAAGGTCACGGGGTTTAGCTCAGTGTTCACGTCCCTCGCCCAGGCATTATCTTGCAGTGCCGTGGCAACCGAGCAGGTATTCCTCGTTCGGGGCCGCACGCGGGCATAGATGTTGGGGGCAATATCAGCGACACATAATCCATCTAGCCATCGATCTTCCCAAAACCTTATGCTCTGGCCACTGCCCACAACTGGCCTCATCGCAGAGAGAGCTAACTGATGTGCAGCATTCGGAACTTGGATTTGGAATTCCGCCCAGGCCGTTCCTTGTCGAACTGCTGTAGCCACGGCCAACGTGCTTGCAGGGAAATATTCAGCCACTTCAGATTCGGGATGCCAAGTCCTCCCTCCCACTTTGGAGAGCAAACTCTTTCCCAAGCTACAACGCAGCTTCCACCATGCGCAGATGAGTCCACAGTCCACAGAAACCCACGGCAGATTTTGCTCAACGCAGCGATTGTTTTCTTTGGCAAATCAGGAGCAAGCATTGCATGCAGCGGCATTGCACATAGGACCAATTGAATCAGCAGTAATCTTCCACTCTTGGGCATCTTGGATGCCTTCCACTTCGGCAGCGCACCCGCTGGTTGATCCACAAGATATGAAAGTTGCACTGCGGACTGCTTTCTGAGGGTGAGGGGCAGCCCCAAATATTTGCAAGGGAAGGATCCTCTAGGGCAGCCAAAGGTCCGCTCCACCATTTCCATCGTTTCAGTCGTGCATCTAATCAGGAATTTTGCGGTTTTTGCGAGGTTTAACTTGAGCCCCGAGGCTTCTCCGAAAGTTTGAAGCAGCAGCACACAAGTGCGTAGATCAAGCTCATTTGACTTGGTGAAGAAAACCACATCGTCGGCGAACATTGAGAGCCGATGCTTCATCCCAGACCGTGCTAGAGGAGCAAGCATGCCCCTCGAAGCCGCAAGCTCGAACATGTGATGCAATGGCTCCATGATCATGATAAATAACATAGGAGATATTGGATCACCCTGCCTCAGCCCGATTTGATTCGAGATTGGTCTTCCTGGCGTCCCATTTACCATGATTCTAGTGGATGAAGTCGCAAGCAGCCCACAGGTCCAGTCCACCCAACGAGCGCAAAAACCCATGGCAGTAAGCACTTCCACTAAGAAAGGCCATTGCACCAAGTCGAAAGCCTTTGCGATATCTAGTTTGAGCATAACTACCGGTTCCCGAAGGGCATGGAGACGCCATGCAATGCGTTGAACCAGCATGAAGTTGTCTTGAATTGATCGTCCCTTGACGAAAGCACTTTGCTGATTTCCCACAAGGAGTGGTAGCTCGGCGGCGAGACGCGAAGCCAAGACTTTGTCGAAGATTTTGATCACCCCATGCACCAAACTAACTGGCCTATAGTCCTTGATATCCACAGCTCCTTCCTTCTTTGGCAGCAGGGTCACAATTGCCTTATTGAGCACGACCAAACCTCTCATGTCCGCTTGGTAAAAAGCTCCCAAAGCCGACATGAAATCCTGACGAATAATGCTCCAGCACGCAGCATAAAACCGGCCAGTGAATCCATCCGGCCCCGGCGCTTTGTCGAGCGGCATAGACTTCACTATCTTCTCCACCTCCTCCTTGGAGAATGGGGTTTCAAGGTGCGCCAAGCTTCTTGATGGCAGGTGAATGCTGGCCAAGTCGAGCGCATGTTCTCGTTCTGGCGCCTCCCCAAACACATTTGAGAAGTAGTCATTGACCTCGTTGGCGATCTCGTCCTGCCCAGTGGCCACTCTGTCCCCATGCTGAATCGTCGTCAGCATGATCCTCCTCTGCCTATGGCACGCACTTTGGTGAAAAAAGCTCGTATTTGCATCTCCCTCGCGGAGGACGAGGATTCGTGACCTTTGTCACGCGATGGTACGCTCCAGCGAGCACAAAGCCAATAACTTCCCTTTGAGCAGCTTCCGAAGAGCATACTCCTGCTCAGTCAGCGTCCTTGATTCCATCGCCTTGTCCAGCCGGAAAATCACCTCCATAGCTATACCAATCTGGAGCTTAACATTTCCAATCCAAGGATCACTCCATTTTTTCAGACGCTTCGCCGTTGCCCTTAGCTTTGCATCAAGCACCACATACGGGTTTCCCTCGCTTGAGACCGAGCTCCACGACTTCTGCACCGTTTGCATGAAGCCCTCTGCCTTGGTCCAAAATGATTCGAACTTAAACCTCCATCCCATGCACAAGTCGGCATTCAGATCCAAAAGTAGCGGACAGTGGTCCGACACGGCCGTACCTAGCGCGGTGAGCTGACAAGTTGGGTAGCAGTCCTCCCAGTCCACAGTGGCAAACACACGTTCAATTCGCTCCAAAGTTGCACGCTCCCTCTCATTCGACCAAGTATATCTCCTACCGTTCAGGTAGATTTCCTTCAGCTCGAGGAAACTGAGCTTTGCCCGAAAATGCGCCATCCTCCTCCTATTGATGAGAGAGTTGCTTTTGTCCTCCGGGTTTACCAACAGATTGAAATCACCCAGCACCGTCCAAGATCCTCCAATGAGCTCTGGAATGTCCACCAATTCTTGCATAAAAGCAATCTTCTCATGATCATGCTGCGGTCCATAGACCCCGGTTACCCACCATTGCGCTCCACCCAGGTGCTTGACTAGTATCGTTAAAGCATTCTCCGTGTAGTGGGGATTTGAGATAGCAACCACCGAAGCATCCCATGCAAGGAGAATCCCCCCTTGTTCCTACTACCGACAAGTAGAAGAAACTTTCAAATTTATTCCCAAGGCATTGAGTCACTAGCTCCACAGTTATAACCTCTAACTTTGTCTCTTGGAAGCACACTATGCTCGGCTTGGCCGCCACTACCACCTAATAAATGGCACTATGTCGCGCGGGATTATTAACGCCCCGCACGTTCCACACTAGTGTTTTGAAAGGAGCAACATTCATTACAACAGCCTACAAAGAACCGCCACGGCACAGCCTCAACGCTGGCACGTGTCCACCGCGTTCTGCTCAAGCAAGGACAGAGCCGAGGCATCCCAGCCAAACAGAGCAAGGATCGCTCGTATATGGCCATCAGATAACGGCTGCTCGAAAAGCTTCGCATATGTCTGCAGGGCTTCATCGCTAATGACTTCGCCCTCATTGGCCAGACAGAGCTTTAGGATTAGGACATTTTGCTGCTTGGAAGCAATAGAACGACGTCCCACACCCCTGGCAAGGCACACACTTCGCCTGGGTTGGACACCAGCTCGCGCTTCCTCCGAGGCCGCCTCCTGGTCCCGTCCTTTGCCACAGATGGCCTACTGCCCAGCAATGACGACATGGCCTTTTTCAGCTCACCACAAAGCTCATCCAGGGCGACTCGTTGGCTAGCCGACGTGCATTAGCTGCATGGCCCTCCACCAATCATCTGTGGGCGTGTGGGGCCGCCCAACCCGTCCGATAGGCTCACGCAGAACAACTCGTCCACATGCATGCGAACAGGAGTTGCTGCGACCTCGTGATCCGCCGAAGAAAGGCTGTCCACACTAGCTCCCTCAAAAGATGCGCCCGCTGGGTCCTCTGGCAGCATCTTATCTTGTTGGGGAGACAGCAGGTGGGCGCTGTCCCCCCAATCTATCCATGGGGCGGCGTGTCCGCCAAGCCGCTCATTATCGGGATCCGAAGCGACCCCACTTGGAACCCACCAGTACTGCTCTGACTCTCCACCTCCTTTTCCTTTCCTGTAGGCATCCAACATGTACCCTGGCTAGTCTTATCGAGCATTGACCCTGACTGGCCCACCTCTTCCATGTGCCTGACCGGCTGCAAATCGACCGCGGGGATTGCTGCCCACCAGCCACGACCCCTCCATAATCAGGCTCGGTCTCCGCCTGGTTTGAACCGCAAGACGACGATGCAACGGGACTTGATTCAAACCCGGTCAAAAGCGACCGCGGTCCCACCTCACTTTGGCTGACGGAAGCGGCGGCAGTGACGAAAGCAGCACGGCTCGAAAGCGAGCACCGCACCTCACCGCTGTGCGACCTCCTCGCCGGCGAACACACCGGCGCCAACACCTCTACGCGAGCCGCCAACCTCACCGGCAGATCCACCTGCACCGGCGCCGGTGCCAGAGCACGAACACCCGTGGCTGGCCCCAGCCCGGCCGGACCAGGGCCCCTGGAATCCTCACCGCCCGGGGGCCACCAGACGGCGGCAACGGCCGCGACGGGGGTGGAGCGCCGTCCACGCCCGACTCCGCCCTAACCGGAGGGGCAAGCATTCTGATGTCCACTGGGTACCAAAGCGCGTTCGGGGCACCCTGGATATCCACCGGCTCTTGGACGAATAGAAGACGCCGCTCGGGAATCTTGCACGGGTCCGCCGTCTTCAGCCAAACTCTGAACCCCGCCATGTCGAAGCGCTGGGCCGTGCGCACCGCTACCTACACCACGAAGACGCATCCCCAAGCACGACCTCCGCCGTGCGCCGCGTCCAGGCATGGGCAGGCACTCCACAAAGCTCAAGCGGGATAAGGAAAGGAAGAAACGCCCCAGTAGCCTGCGCCTGACGCATCCACGGCCGGAGAGAAAGAGCAAAGCCCTGGCGAGGGGCATGCCCACGATCCACCATGAGCTGCCCGATGATGGGATGCTTGCAAAGGATAAGGAAGTCCTCGGGGAAGAAGGGGCGGATAGACATGTCAGCCGGGCCGATGCCAAACTCGGCATGCAGCGCAGCCGCCGCGTCGGCCAGGTCCACCGGCGGTCGCGCACCAGTGATGGTGACCACGACCGCATGCGCCAGGTCTTGCTCCATCCTCTACAAGCCGTCCGAATCCTCCAAAAAGCAACACTCCACCTCCATGTCCGGGGCCACCGGGCTAGCCGGCACCGGCACGGCCATCAGACCAACAAACGGAACCGAGAACCCAGGACCTTCCACACTTGCCACCGACAAGTCCGAACCTTGGGCAACTTGGCTCCAGGTCCGAGCAACCCTGACCGCCCCACGCGGGGGAGGGCCGGTGGCGGGAGGGGGAGCGTCGTGCCCGCAGTCCGCAAGGAGCCCAATGGCGTAGGAACTGCCGCGCGCGGGAGGCCTGCATCTACCGCCGGCGGCAGCCCACCAGAGCCGCGGCCACTAGCCGCCGGCTGAATGCGCCCGCCACCAGCCGCCGGCCGAACGCGCCCGCCACCGGACGCCGACGAATCCTGCAGCAACCTGCACTCCCTGGCAATGTGGCCCTCGCTGCCACACCACACACAAATCGTGTTCTTCCAGCCCCCTTGAGATGTGGCTGTCATCACCACAGTTGTAGCAGCAGCCATGCAGGCACGCCGGGATGTTCGACCGCGGCGGCCTGGAGGAGGGCAGCGTTAGGCCGACGCGACGGCGCTGGGATGGCAGGGAAGGATACGATGAGCACCGGGGCCTCCGACCCGGCCTCTGCCAACCGTAAGCAGCCGCCGACCGTGGTGGAGAGACACCAGAGCCTCCCCCCTGCGAGATTGGCCCGAACACCGTCCCCACAACGTCAGGGAGCACTAGCAGGGAGCGGAGCGGAGGGCGCTACGGGGGCGAGGGGTGCGCCGGAGTGGAGGAGTCTGAGGACGCCGCAGAACTAGAGAGAGAAACCCGTGAGGCCATCACCGGTTGACGGGAGAGGAAGGGGACGGAGGCAGAGAGGTGGTGGACGCCGGCACCGGAGTGGTGGCCGGCGGGGAGGGGGTGGCCGCCGGTGCCAGAGTGGCCGCCGGCGCTTAGGAGTGGGGGGAATGCTCAGGAGAGGGGGGAACACTCAGGAGGAAGCTCAAAAGTGGCAGTGAGTTCCTCGTTACCAAATGGGCTACTAGAGCATTCTTGTGTCCAGTAAGGGTACATAATATTTTTTAATAAAATCTACATGCTCAATTTTTTTTGGGGGAAATCTAAAATCTACGCCGGCACTGAGATTAGGCCTTGAACCGGAGTGCAAGAGCAACACCCGTTGCGGCCGGCCGCCCCATGGTCTTTTTCCGAAAACCAAAGCGCCGCTGTTCTGCGACTGGTGTGTGGTTCCGGTGGAGAGAGAGATAGAGAGAAGGGTGAGAAGATGGCGAGGGGTTTGTCGACTACATGGCATAGAGAAACATGAGCAGCCATGGTAATTCAAAGTTTAAACTTCCTCAGTTGGAATGTGCGAGGGCTGAATGATCCTCATAGACGCGCGACGGTGCACGAGACGATCGCCTCCTCTTCCTGTCACATAGTTTGCCTCCAGGAGTCTAAGCTGGAGGATGTTGACAAATTTGTCATCTCCTACCTAGGCGGAAATCGGCTACGGAGCTTTGCCCAATGGCCTGCGATGGGCACTAGAGGCGGCATGCTAATGCTTTGGGATGATAGTGTCGTCTGTATTTCGGACGTCCACACCTCCGAATTTTGCTTGTCGGTGACTGTTAACGTGCTTCACTCCGAGACGTCATTCAAGTTAACTACTATTTATGGACCCACGGCTTTCAACAGAAAGGATGATTTCTTCGAGGACTTGATCGCCCAAAAGTCAACTACTGGAACCAAATGGATTGCCATGGGCTATTTCAACCAAATCTCAAGAGCTAGAGACATAAACAATAGAAATGTCAACCGCAGTCGTATTAACCGCTTTCGTGATGCTCTCGACTCATGCGAACTCAAAGAAATTCACCTATAAAACAGAAGTTTCACTTGGAGTAATGAGCGGCAAAACCCCACTTTATGCAAGCTTGACTCGGTCTTCTGTAATGCTGATTGGGACATTCATTTTGGATCACATGTGTTCCACGCCATCTCTTCCTCCCTCTGAGATCACTGTCCTCTCCTTCTTGCTGATGATAAGGGGACAAAGCGACCAAGATGCTTCAAGTTCGAGAATTTCTGGACATGTCTTCTAGGCTTCCGAGACATCATGCTCAAAGCTTGGGCGGATCCATGCGAGCATGCCGAGCCTTGCCAACAGCTTTTCTTCAAGCTAAAGCACACAGGATGGCTCCTGGCTAAATGGAGCAAGGGTCTTTTCTCAAAGGTGAAGCTTCACCTGCATGCGGCCCTCTTCATCATCCTCCATCTCGACATTGCCTAGGAAACATGCCCAGTCTCTATGGCGGAAAGGGACCTTCGAGGTTGTCTCAAGCGTCGAGTCATTTCCCTCGCCTCGGTTGAAAGGGCAAGAAAGAAGCAATGCGCTCGCATAGCAAATATCAGAGAGGGCGATGCCAATGCCAAATTCTTCCATCTCAGAATAAATGGGCACCGAAGGAAGAACCACATTCACCGACTCAAGAGAACTGGTGGATGGGTCACTGATCACAAGGTCAAAGAGGAAATCATCCATGAGCACTTTGCAGGGACATTGGGTGGAGGCCAACACCGCCAAAGGGATCTAAACTGGGAGAACCTTAGCCTGAGGACGGTTGATCTGACTGGTATTGATGCCCCCATCACTGATGATGAGGTCATGGCTGCCATTAACCTCATGCCGGGCGATAAGGCCCTGGGGCCGGATGGCTTCACGGGCATTTTTTTCAAGAAATGTTGGCCCATTGTCAAGGATGATGTCATGTGAGTTATTCATCAATTCAACAACCTACAAACGTCCAACCTACACTGGCTGAACTCGGCAAATATTGTCTTGCTCCCGAAGAAGGATGGGGCGGAAGAGATTGGGGACTTCCGCCCCATCAGCCTCATTCACGCTATCGCCAAGATCATTGCCAAGGTGTTGTCTGTTCGTCTTGCCCCATTCATGAACAACTTGGTCTCCAACGCGCAAAGTGCTTTCATAAAAAAGAAGCATCCATGAAAACTTCATGTACGTCAGAAACCTTGCACGACACTGCACCGAAACAAGACCCCATCCTTGCTTTTCAAGTTGGACATTCGGAAGGCCTTCGACTCGGTGCAATGGGAATATATCTTGGACCTGCTTCGTTGCTTGGGCTTTCCGAACCGCTTTCGGGATTGGATTGCTGCCCTTTTTTGCACCCCATCATCACGCGTTCTTCTCAGCGGTATTGCCGGGCCCCCGATCCTCCATGGTTGTGGACTTAGACAGGGAGACCCTCTCTCTCCCCTGCTTTTCGTCATCGCAATCGACAGGCTGCAGCAGATCCTCGATGTCGCAACGAACCACAACCTCCTACACAAGCTTCGAGGGAGGGAATCGCATGTTCGGACCTCCCTCTATGTAACACCCCGAGAATCATGCTACAGTAATCTCCCCCTAATGGTGGCCATGTCATCATGATTACTATGCAAATTGCCACTTAATCAATTCTCAATTCAAATTCAACTTTAAAATACAAGTCAAATTATTATTTGTTCAAATAGTAAAACAAAAATGTTGGTAATGTCCCATAAAATCCTTAAGTAATTATCATGTTGAACCCAACCCCATTTCAATTCCCAAATTGCCTCTGGTAATTAATTAAGAGGATCAACAGTAAAATATTTGACCTTTTCAATTTCTATTTTTTTAAACATTTCCAATTGCTCTGAAACATTTTGTGAAACACCCCAATATTATGCTAGGTTTATGTGCAAGTTTTCACATTTAACAAAAATCAAATATTATTAGAACAAAATACAAATCAAAGGAGAAAATTACAAAACAAAAAGTAATAATAGGAAGAAAAGGGAATAGTCGGGGCACCATATCACTTCTACTACTCCAGACCCAACCCACCCCGCAGCCATCTTCAACCTTCTGTTCACAGAAGGCTTGGTGGCCGCCGTTCGCTCGTACACGCTGTGGATCCTCCACGCGTCGTGCATCTGCCGCCTCCCCGCGTGGATAAGAGCACCCCCTCTCTCCCCCGCAAACCCTAAATCCCCATCACCCCAGTTTCCCCTCTCGTTTCTTTTCTAGAAGAGAGCCAATGTGACGCCCGGATAATCAAGCTACAGTAACCCTCTGTTAATGATGCCACGTCACCACGGTTATTGTTGTTAATCTCGCGTTACTTCGAAACTGATTCAAATTCAAATTCAAAATCAAATCAAACGGTAAAAGTTTCCAAACTTTAAAACTAAAATGTTTGAGTTATGCCAAATAAAGAAAAGGTAATTATTGGTGCAGAAACCACACTTCTTTAAAGTATTAAATTGCACTATAATAAGTAAAGCAGCTACAAAGCTATTATTTAGATGCTCTTAAAATAATAAACAAATACAAACTACTATTTTTAATGTGTCAAAATATTTGTGCCAGTGGCATAATTACATATACTAAATTAGGTACAACTTTTGTATTTTAATAAAACTAAAATAAATAGAAACTAAATAAAACAGAATAGAAAAATAAAAATAAAAAGAAGAAAAGAAAACAGAACAAAAAAAAAAAGAAAGGAAAACACACCCCCCACTGGGCTCCGGCCCAGCTGCCGGCCGGCCCAACCGGCCCGTCCACGCCACCTTATCCCCTCACCACCCTGCAAACCCTAGCCCACAATCCCCATCTCTCCCTCATTCCCACCTCGCGCCGCCAGGGACGAGCGAGAGCGCTCCCGCTCGGCCCCGCAGCTCCTCCCGCCGGCCACGCCCTGCCCCTCCCCCGAGCTCGCCTCACCCTCCCCTGCACCTACCTCCGCCGTCACTCCCGCGCCAAAGCCCTCCCCCGCAGACGCCTCGCCAAACCGACGCCGCTCGGTACCGATCCCTGGTGCCAGCGCTTGCTGCCGTCGCCATGAACTTCGTCACCCTCGCGCACACCAAGCTCCCCGGCGCCTAAGAATGTGACCAGCTGCTTCACCGACATCGGCTACGTCGACTACGTGAACGGATTCGTCCTCGGAGCCCCTGCAACACCGGATCGAGCCATCTTCCTCCGCCACAGCCACCGCGGCCTCACCTGATCTACCTCGTCGGAGCTACTCTGCCCCGCCGAACGTGACCTCTGCCTCCCCCTGTGAGCGCCATGCCAATTCCCCTCGTCTCCCCCTCTGTTCATCGTTTCGTTGTGCCGTCCCATGCCGCCGAAGTTCTGGCCAGTGGCCGCGGTCACCGCAACCATGCCCACCTCCTCGCCCGCGCCCTAGCGCACTCACCGCACTGCGGTCACGCCCCTGCTGTGCTTCCGCGACGCCCGTGCTGCTGCTCCTAGCTGCTGCCCTGCTGGACCTTGTCCCCTCGCCACCGCTCGTCGGAGCCGCCGCAACGCGCCAACCCGGCTTCCGTGCTGTCCCGTCCACCGGCGCCCACGCGTCCAACCGGGTGTGCCCCTGTGGCTCCGCCCGTGTGCCCGAACCCGCATGCCTGCTAAGGCCCCCCTGACCAAATGACATGTGGGGCCTAGCCCCTGGAACGTTTAATAAAAAAAAGAAAAGATTAAAAGAAAATAATAAAAATATTAATTAATTGGTTAATTAAATTAATTAAATTTAACTAATCCTGATTAGATTAACCTAATTACTGATTAAACTAATTAATCTGTTTTAGTTAATCTCAGTGAACGACGAACGGGACCCACACGTCAGCGTCCCAGTCAACAACTCTGTTGACTGCTGACATCATGCTGACGTCAGCATGCACTGTTTTGGATAATGTTGTATTAAGTTAATTAAATAAATGCTAAAATTAATCTAAATCCTTTAAAATTAATATAAAATAAACCGTAGCTCGGATGGAAAAACTTTGTACATGAAAGTTGCTCAGAACGACGAGACGAACCCGGATACGCAACCCGTTCGTCCGCCACGCATCCCTAGCATATCAAACTCGCAACTTTCCCCCTCCGGCTCCTCTGCCCGAAAACGCGAAACACCGGGGATACTTTCCCGGATGTTTCCCCCCTTCGCCGGTGTCACCTATCCCTGCGTTAGATCACCTCTAGCATCGCGTTTGTCATGTTATGCTTTGATTGCTATGTTATTTATTGTGTTCCCCCTTTGTTACTTTTCCGGTAGACCCTGAGATCGCTGCCGGTACCCCTGTGACCGACTACGGTGTTGACGACCCCTTCTTCTTGCCAGAGCAACCAGGCAAGCCCCCCCCTTGATCACCAGATATCGCCTATTCTTATCTCTACTGCTTGCATTAGAGTAGTGTAGCATGTTACTGCTTTTCGTTAATCCTATTCTGATGCATAGCCTGTCCTTGCTACTACTGTTGTTACCTTTACCTACTATCCTACTGCTTAGTATAGGATGCTAGTGTTCCATCAGTGGCCCTACACTCTTGTCCGTCTGCCATGCTATCTACTGGGCCGTGACCACTTCGGGAAGTGATCATGGGCATATACTATACACTTTATACTGTTACATTACCTGTGATACTGTTCGGAGATGGGGGCTGAAGGGGCAGGTGGCTCCATCCCGGTAGAGGTGGGCCTGGGTTCCCGACGGCCCCCGATTGTTACTTTAAGGCGGAGCGACAGGGCAGGTTGAGACCACCTAGGAGAGAGGTGGCCTGGCCCTGGTCGGCGTTCGCGGATACTTAACACGCTTAACGAGATCTGGGTATTTGATCTGAGTCTGGCCATTTGGTCTATACGCACTAAACATCTATGCGGGAGTAGTTATGGGTATCCCGGCGTCGTGGTATCAGCCGAAGCACTTCATGACGCCAGCGACTGAGCGGCGCGCGCCGGGTTGGACCGCGTAACGTGACTTCCTTTGTAATGGAGGTTGCTAGGTCTGCTCTCCGGTCGCGTACGCAACGTGCAGGTGTGCTATGGGCGATGGGCCCAGACCCCTGTGCGCTTAGGTTTAGACCGGCGTGCTGGCCTCTCTGTTGTGCCTAGGTGGGGCTGCGACGTGTTGATCTTCCGCGGCCGGGCATGACCCCGAAAAGTGTGTCCGGCCAAATGGGATCAAGCGTGTTGGGTTATGTGGTGCACCCCTGCAGGGAAGTTTATCTATTCGAATAGCCGTGTCCCTCGGTAAAAGGACGACCCGGAGTTGTACCTTGACCTTATGACAACTAGAACTGGATACTTAATAAAACACACCCTTCCAAGTGCCAGATATAACCCGGTGATCGCCCTCTAACAGGGCAACGAGGAGGGGATTGCCGGGTAGGATTATGCTATACGATGCTACTTGGAGGACTTCAGTCTACTCTCTTCTATATGCTGCAAGACAGAGGCGACCAGAAGCGTAGTCTTCGATAAGACTAGCTATCCCCCTCTTATTCTGGCTTTCTGCAGTTCAGTCCACTGATATGGCCCTTTACACATATATCCATGCATATGTAGTGTAGCTCCTTGCTTGCGAGTACTTTGGATGAGTACTCACGGTTGCCTTGTTCCCCCTTTTCCCCATATCTCTACCCGATTGCTGCGACCAGACGATGGAGCCCAGGATCCAGACGCCACCGTCGATGACGACTACTACCCCGGAGGTGCCTACTACTACGTGCTGCCTGCTGACGACGACCAGGAGTAGTTAGGAGGATCCCAGGAAGGAGGCCTGCTCCTCTTTCGATCTGTATCCCAGTTTGTGCTAGCCATTTTATGGCAACTTGTTTAACTTATGTCTGTACTCAGATATTGTTGCTTCCACTGACTCGTCTATGATCGAGCACTTGTATTCGAGCCCTCGAGGCCCCTGGCTTGTATTATGATGCTTGTATGACTTATTTTATTTGTGGAGTTGTGTTGTGATATCTTCCCGAGAGTCCCTGATCTTGATCGTACACCTTTGCGTGCATGGTTAGTGTACGATTAAATCGGGGGCGTCACAGCCAAGCACCGCGTTGCCACACCGTCGTCATGGTCGCGACCATCATCCACCATGAGCCACAACGGGAGGTCCAGGAGGTGAGCACCGTCGTCCTCGACACTGGAGCAAAAGGAGCTGAACCACGGAGCATCAACACCGACGCCAACTGCGTCTTCTTCCTCGGATCGTCGTCGCCGTTCTTCGTCGATCCCCAGCCGTCGCTACCTCACCGTCTCCCCCGAGCTATCCCGACTTCCCCGAGGTCGCCACTGGAACCACTGTGAGCTACTTGTTCCGTTCGCCTCCTTTTCCCCTTTGATCCATGACGCTTATGCCGTTGTTCACCGAGCACCACTTACGTGTACACTTGTGCCCGCTGCTCCTTTGCTCGATGTTGCTGCTCTATTGCCGATGCTGCTATGTTGTTGCTCTGCTGCTGTTGCGAGCAACTACTGCTACTTCCTGTTGCTGCCTCCGCGCACCGCGCTTGTCCGATGCAGCCAGTCGCGCCCTAGCCACCCCACACCTCCCTCGTGCACCCCGCATCCGCTCTGCACTGCTACCGCTGCGAACTACTGCAGCCGCCGCTGCGCGCCCGCCTCCGGCCACCCCACTCGCCTACCACGCGCGCGCCGCCCTACGCCGGCGCTACCCGCTGCTGGCCCCTCACGCCGCCTACCTCCGTCGCGGGCCACTGCTTCCGCTCGCCCTCGCTGCCTAGCGCCCCGCCGCTCCTCCCGTATGCCCGTGGCCATTGCTACCTCTTGAGCACTGCATTGGATTTCCTTGAATAGGAAATGATGATGCATCAAAGTAGCGTAAGTATTTACCTCAGTTTTTGAGAACCAAGGTATCAATCCAGTAGGAGGCTACGCGTGAGTCTCTCGTACATACACAAAGCAAATAACTCCTCGCAACCAACGCGAATAGGGGTTGTCAATCCCTTCACGGTCACTTACGAGAGTGAGATCTGATAGAGATGATAGATAATATTTTTGGTATTATTGTGATAAAGATGCAAAGTAAAATAAAAGGCAAAGAAAACAATAAAGCGATGGAAGATTAATATGATGAAGATAGACCCGGGGACCATAGATTTCACTAGTGGCTTCTCTCAAGAGCATAAATATTTTACGGTGGGTGAACGAATTACTGTTGAGCAATTGACAAAATTGAGCATAGTTATGAGAATATCTAGGTATAATCATGTATATAGGCATTCCAAGACAAGTAGACCGACTCTTGCCTGCATCTACTACTATTACTCCACTCATCGACCGCTATCCAGCATGCATCTAGAGTATTAAGTTCAAGAAAACAGAGTAACGCCTTAAGCAAGATGACATGATGTAGAGGGATAAATTCATGCAATATGATAAAAACCCCATCTTGTTATCCTCGATGGCAACAATACAATACGTGCCTTGCCGCCCCTACTGTCACTGGGAAAGGACACCGCAAGATTGAACCCAAAGCTAAGCACTCTTCCCATTGCAAGAAAAACCAATCTAGTAGGCCAAACCAAACTGATAGTTCGAAGAGACTTGCAAAGATAACCAATCATACATAAAAGAATTCAGAGAAGATTCAAATATTGTTCATAGATAATCTTGATCATAAACCCACAATTCATCGGTCTCAACAAACACACCGCAAAAAGAAGATTACATCGAATAGATCTCCATGAGAGAGGGGGAGAACATTGTATTGAGATCCAAAAAGAGAGAAGAAGCCATCTAGCTACTAACTATGGACCCGAGTCTAAGGTAAACTACTCACACTTCATCGGAGGGGCTATGGTGATGATGTAGAAGCCCTCCGTGGTGGATGCCTCCTCCGGCGGAGCTCCGGAACAGGCCCCAACATGGGATCTCGTGGGTACAGAAGGTTGCGGCGGTGGAATTAGGTTTTTGGCTCCGTATCTGATCGTTTGGGTATACATAGGTATATATAGGAGGAAGAAGTACATCGGTGGAGCAAGGTGGGGCCCACGAGGGTGGAGGGCACGCCTGGGGGGGGGGGGAGGGCGCCCCTACCTCGTGCCCACCTCCTTTATTTCTTGACACAGGGTCCAAGTCTCCTGGATCATATTCGGTGAGAAAATCACGTTCCCGAAGGTTTCATTCCGCTTGGACTCCGTTTGATATTCCGTTTCTTCGAAACTCTGAAATAGGCAAAAAAACAGCAATTCTGGGCTGGGCCTCTAGTTAATAGGTTAGTCCCAAAAATAATACAAAAGTGGAAAATAAAGCACGATAATGTCCAAAACAGTATATAATATAGCATGGAGAAATAAAAAATTATAGATACGTTGGAGACGTATCATGCCCCCAAGCTTAATTCCTGCTCGTCCTCGAGTAGGTAAATGATAAAAACAGAATTTTTGATGCGGAGTACTACTTGGCATAATTTCAATGTAACTCTTCTTAATTGTGGTATGAATATTCAGATCCGAAAGATTCAAGACAAAAGTTAATATTGACATAAAAATAATAATACTTCAAGTGTACTAACAAAGCAATCATGTCTTCTCAAAATAACATGGCCAAAGAAAGTTATCCCTACAAAATCATATAGTGTGGCTATGCTCTATCTTCACCACACAAAGTATTTAAATCATGCACAACCCCGATGACAAGCCAAGCAATTGTTTCATACTTTTGACATTTTAAAAACTTTTTCAATCTTCACGCAATACATGAGCATGAGCCATGGATATAGCACTATATGTGGAATAGAATGGTGGTTGTGGAGAAGACAAAAAGAGGGGAAGATAGTCTCACATCAACTAGGCATATCAACGGGCTATGGAGATGCCCATCAATAGATATCAATGCGAGTGAGTAGGGATTGCCATGCAACGGATGCACTAGAGCTATAAGTATGTGAAAACTCAACAAAAGAAACTAAGTGGGTGTGCATCCAACTCGCTTGCTCACGAAGACCTAGGGCATTTGGAGGAAGCCCATCATTGGAATATAGAAGCCAAGTTCTATAATGAAAATTTCCCACTAGTATATGAAAGTGACAAAATGAGAGACTCTCTATTATGAAGATCATGGTGCTACTTTGAAGCACAAGTGTGGTAAAAGGATAGTAACATTGTCCCTTCTCTCTTTTTCTCTCATTTTTTATTTGGGCCTTTTCTCTTTTTTATGGCCTCTTTTTCTTTTCTTTTTTTATTTTTCGTCCGGAGTCTCATCCCGACTTGTGGGGGAATCATAGTCTCCATCATCCTTTTCCTCACTTGGGACAATGCTCTAAAAATGATGATCATCATACTTTTATTTTCTTACAACTCAACAATTACAAGGCGATACTTAGAACAAAATATGACTCGATATGAATGCCTCTGGCGGTGTACCGGGATATGCAATGAATCAAGAGTGACATGTATGGAAGAATTATGAACGGTGGCTTTGCCACAAATACGATGTCAACTACATGATCATGATAGCAATATGACAATGATGGAGCGTGTCATAATAAACGGAACGATGGAAAGTTGCATGGCAATATATCTCGGAATGGCTATGGGAATGCCATAATAGGTAGGTATGGTGGCTGTTTTGAGGAAGGTATATGGTGGGTGTATGATACCGGCGAGAAGCGCGCGGTATTAGAGAGGCTAGTAATGGTGGAAGGAAGAAAAGTGCGTATAATCCATGGACTCAACATTAGTCATAAAGAACTCATATACTTATTGCAAAAATCTACAATTTATCAAAGCAAAGTATTACACGCATGCTCCTAGGGGGATAGATTGGTAGGAAAAGACCATTGCTCGTCCCCGACCGCCACTCATAAGGAAGACAAACAATAAATAAATCATGCTCCGACTTCATCACATAACGGCTCACCATACGTGCATGCTACGGGAATCACTAACTTTAACACAAGTATTTCTCAAATTCACAACTACTCAACTAGCATGACTCTAATATCACCATCTTCATATCTCAAAACAATTATCAAGCATCAAACTTTTCTTAGTATTCAAAGCACTCAAAAGAAAGTTTTACAAATCTTGAATACCAAGCATATTAGGATTGTTTAAGAAAATTACCATGCTATTAACGGCTCTCAAAATGATCTAAGTGAAGCATGATAGATCAATAGTTTCTTTAAAACAAACCCACCACCATGCTCTAAAAGATATAAGTGAAGCGCTAGAGCAAAACTATATAGCTCAAAAGATATAAGTGAAGCACATAGAGAATTCTAACAAATTCCAAATCATGTATGGCTCTCTCAAAAGGTGTGTACAACAAGGATGATTGTGGTAAACTAAAAAGAAAAGACTCAAATCATACAAGATGCTCCAAGCAAAACACATATCATGTGGTGAATAAAAATATAGCTCCAAGTAAAGTTACCGATGGAAGTAGACGAAAGAGGGGATGCCTTCCGGGGCATCCCCAAGCTTTGACTTTTTGGTGTCCTTAGATTATCTTGGGGGTGCCATGGGCATACCCAATCTTAGGCTCTTTCCACTCCTTGTTCCATAATCCATCAAAAGATTTCAACCAAAACTTGAAAACTTCACAACACAAAACTCAACAGAAATCTCATGAGCTCCGTTAGCAAAAGAAAACAAAAGACCACTTCAAGGTACTGTAATGAACTCATTATTTATTTATATTGGTGTAAACCTACTGTATCTCAACTTCTCTATTGTCGTGGATTTGTCACGGCAGATGTCCTTAGTGTCAGGACTTGGTCGCGAGGCCAACGCATCTATGTGGTAGCTTGAGAGGGGTTGAGTAGGACGAGAGACGCAGGGCGGATCAACACGCAAGACAAAGATTTAGACAGCTTCGGGCCCCGGGAAACATCATCGGGTAATAACCCTACATGCTGTTTGAGGCTAGGTCTCATTATCATCACGAGGGAGATGCCGTAAACCGGCTCTTGTGTCTAGCCCTAGAGATTATTGATTGTTTGTAGCTTGTAGCTTCTCATTTCTAACCTGTCCCTCTTTGGGGAGCCCTGCCCCTCCTTATATATGTTGAAGGGGCGGTTTACATGTGGAGTCCTATTGGGATTAGGACTAGTCTATCTCTAATACAAACCGGATACAAGTCCTGGCTTTAACTCCTTGTAAGGCAAATATTCCTTTCCTCTTAAACCGACCCATCATAGTTGAACCGACCTTCTGGGCCTTGGGCCTTGTCATCCGTCTAATCCGCCCGCCGGGTTATCAGTAAGTCATAACGACCAAGCGGGCTGCTTGTAAACCGTCAAGGTCAGGGCGGGTCTTCAGATAAACCGTCAAGTCCGGCCGGGTTAACTTCCGGCCGGTTTACGCCGCGGGGTATATCCCCGACATTAGCCCCCAAGTTTAGCTTGGATTTATCCATGGTAAACTTATGCTGCAAATAAACATAAGAACAAATTTGACAGGTTGCGCTCCGGGTTAAGAACTCTTGTAAACCGACCCTGATCATCCTTAAATCTTTGTTATTCCCTCCTTCTAGAAAAATCCGGATCAATAACCAGCATCATACTTTAAACTGCTGACAGTGGTTTCTCATAGAAAAATATTGTGAAGAATAATCCACTTGAGTCGGCTTCCAAAGCGCCGGTTTAAGAAATATTGGTCTTGAAATATTCATCTGATATTCAGCCGGTTTGAAGATGATCCCGGTCTTGAAAACTTGCTGGTTTAACATTACCAAATGGCCGGGTTATAAAAACTGATGACCCCGGATTATGATTGTTGCAGACACCGGTTCATGATTGTTGCCAACATCGGTTTATGATTATTGATGACACCGGGTTGCAGCCACAGGGTCATAATGATTGGTGACGCCGGGTCAATATAATTTGCTCAACAGAGAATTTGAAAATATTTCTTCGATAATAATATAATACCTGTAGCCCCCAAGTGCCGGGTTGTCATGCTTGCAGCAACCTGGGACTTGTAATTGACTGATGCCCATAAAACTTCAACCAATGTAGCCCCCAAGGGCCGGGTCATTATGTAATAATCAGCAGGGACTTTGTAAATATAATCTTGTAAACTTTGAACAGCAATGTGTAGCCCCCAAGGGCCGGCTCAGTAAGATAATATTGAGCTGGGACTTTGATATATATACTTCAATGAAAATAACATCATATGATGTAACCCCCATCATGAGGCTTGAATTCACGTCCACAAGGTTAAGAGCCTTGTGCTTTACCAACTGAGCAGTGAACCCTTCAATATAATGGATAAAAAGCTTTGTACCTTGAATAGTTGACAGGAGCAATTGGTAGCCTCCAAGGGCCGGCTCATTACATTGTGATGAGTCGGGTCTTCAATAAGATTTGCTAAAATGACTTTGCATTAGCCCCCAAGTGTCATGGTGCATGCTTGCAGCGACATGAGACTTGCATATTTGATGTAATCTCAACTTAAATAATGTAGCCCCCAAGTGCCGGGTCGTAAGCCTGCAGCGACTCGGGACTATTCCTTCCATTGCAAAGTAAATCATATTCTTTGATAAAATAATAGCCATTGCGCTAAAGCGACTTTTGAAAACCTCAATAACAATACTGGTTATTGATAACCATAATAAAAATCCAGCCATGTTGGCTATTCAAGATAATATAATCTGGTATGAAAACCTTATTCATCCAATATCATAATGAAAATTTAGCCAAGTTTGGCTATTTGAATAATATAATCCAATAACTTATAAGCGCATGATTCCACTGGCGCAATCCAAATATATACTGGCGACTTATAGTCCAAAGCCAGACCGGTTTAATAAACACTGGATAATTTCTCATCATATACTGGCAACTTTATCGTCTTAAAGCCAGGCCGGTTTAACAAACACCGGAAAAGTTATCATTATACTGGCGACTTATCGTCTTAAAGCCAGGCCGGTTTAACAAACACCGGATAAGTTATCATCATACTGGCGACTTATCGTCTTAAAGCCAGGCCGGTTTAATAAACACCGGATAATTTATAACCATGCGTTATTCAACCTATTTCTGCATACAACAAGTTTAAAGTGTCCTGGCGGTTTACCGCCGGACGGGTCATAATGCCCAACATATAACCTGGGTTTATAACCAAGGCCGCACTTAAAAATATGAAATATCATACCTGTGACATTGAATCACATCGTTGGTTTACCAACTTTTTGTAGTAAGAGTGATAACCCCAATCTTGAGTAATGATAACTCCTTCCATATTGTGTCGGTTTATGAAAAAACCGTACCGGGCTGTGATAAACACCGGATTAACCATATATAATACTGGTGACTTGTAGCCAAACCAGACCGGGCTGATAATCTTCGGATTATAATTTGATCATGCACTCACAACTTGTAGTTGAAAGCCGAGCCGGGTTGATAAACACCGGTTTACTCCATAATAGGATGGTAACAGAAAATCAAACTGGGCAGATAATCTCCGGTCTAAAAATGGACCGTGTTCCGCCAATTTAGCTGTTTGAACCGGTACAAAATACTGCCGGTTTAAAAAACGCAAATAAAATAGCAACTTCTCAAGAAAGGCTATTAAAGCAAAAGCAATGGCAACAACTTTTTGCAAAAGAAGAGCTCTACTGAGCTTGGTCAGATGGAATTACCATGGTCAGACACAACCAAGCCCCCCGAAGGCGTAGCGATGGTGCCAGTCAGCCAGGACCCCAAAATGACGCGTGGCGTTACGCCGGCCAAGTGGCATTGCTATGGTTCGGGTTCGACCAAGCCCCCAAATGACTCTAAGGCCCGTAGGCCGACCAAGAGGCGTGACCGGTTCAGACGTGACCGTGTCCCCAAATGATTCTGGTGGCTTTCGCCGGCCAAGAGGTATTGCATCAGTTCGGACACGACCGAGCCCCCAAATGACTCTGGTGGCTTTCGCCGGCCAAGAGGTATTGCATCGGTTCAAACATGACCGAGCCCCCAAATGACCTCATAAGGATAGCTATGTTCTCTTTGGTTCGAATACGACCTATGTTTGAACAGGAAGCCTCAAGTGATCTTGTTAAGACTTGCAAGGGGTAAACCGGATGTTGCTTGAAAACAACCCCGTGTAACCACACATGATATAAAGAATAGATACCCCGCTTTATAAAGCGGGAGCCCCCATGTGATCAATAATATGTCAGGCCAATAAGGAAGGATACCCATGTTTGAACCGTGCATCATAGCAGCAGGTCTTCTTCGGTAATTTTTAACTTTTTGCAAGAGATAAATTCTTCTTGAACCGGGATTTTAAACCGGATATAGAGAGCTTCAAAGCTTTGTGGGAGACATCCTTCCCTTGAACCGGATCTTAAACCGGAATCTTCATTTTCAGCCGGAAATTTTCTGACGGCCTTTAAACTCGAACTTGCGAGAAGTTAATTCCTTTTTGAACCGGACATTGTTAAACCAGATTTGGGCGCTTTAGAGCTTTGTGGGAGAACAAACTTCCCTTGAGCCAGATAATAAACCAGAGATTTGAGAGCTTCAGTGAGACTGACTTCCCTTGAGTCGGATTTTAAACCGGAATCCTTTCTGATGACCCGGATTTTCCTCATTGAGCCGGGATTTTATAACTGTCATATACTTTCTAAGCCAGATTTTTTCTGACGGCCTTTAAATTTTCATCAATATAACAGTAGCATCCGGGACCGGGTTATCTTTCCCTCCATCGTCCTGGGTTTTTTAAACCGGCTGAAACTGGCAAGAATTGCTGAGTCATGTCATCGTAGCCCCCGAGTATCAAAGGTGACTCGAGGAGTTGGCTTGAAACTCTTCATATTTGACCGGGATATAAACCGGCATAACTTGTATATCATTTGTGTTGATAGCACGATGTGAATCCACAGAAGGTTGAGGTGACTGCGGTGGGTTATAAATGATCCCATATGAGCCGTGTCAGCAACTCGGCCATTGGTTCCTTCCAACTGGCGATTTTGAAGTTTTAACCAAAACTGTAGTGGCGGTGACTTGTGCGCCTACCCATTGAGCCATCCAGTGCAAAACGGCGGTTGATGATAATTTATCTCCAATTTGAAAGAAAACCGGGCTACCCAAGCTGTGACTTGCCCATATCCAATAAGGAGCTCATGCAGTCAGGTGCTGCCCGGTATGTTGATGTAGACCAGGCCGCGACAAACGGATAGCAAAGACGACCGCGGCTTCCGAGGCGGCTCAGACAGATGAGTCGGCCGCAGCGTTGTAAACCGGTGCGGGCGGGAGAATCGGCCGCGGCGTCGTAAGCTGGTGCAGACGAGGGAAATCAGCTGTATGCTGATGTAGACCGGACTGCGGGGGATGGCAGCCTGTGCACGCGCTATTGGGTAATTCGCATGGTCCTGACAAGTTGACGCGGACTGGATCGCGATATAAACCGGCACGGGTTATCCAATAGCTCAGCGATATAATAATCCCCTTTTTGCAATAGACAATTTGTCCTGCATTGGAAAACTTGCAAGCCAGAGTATTTGCTCTTTTTAAAGAAAGCAATACATATTACGAAAATATAATGGATGGATTTCACCTGATATGTTTAGCCAGAAAATATCCACCGCGGAGTTGATGATCACCACAGTGAAACTGAAATCAATCACGGACGAGTCGTCCATGCGAGCAAACGGAGGAATCGGCCACGGCGCTGTAAACCGGTGCGGACGAGCAAGTTGCCCTCCGTGTTGTAAACCGGTGCCGACGCCGGAACCGGTGGCCGGGGTGGGCGGGCGAGTCAACCGGCGTGTCGACGTAAACCGGACCGCGATACTCGTGTCCGTGAATGGCATAAAAATTGTCCTGTGCAAAAATATTACAGGACAGAGTAATTGTTCTTTGACAAAAAACAATAAGTATTTAATACATAAATTTAGATGAATACCACCTGATGTTTGGGCGGACAGTAAAACCACCGCAGCATCAGAAACGGCTTCAGAGTGATGAGTCGGTCGGGGCCTTGTAAGCCGGCACAGACGAGCCAGCTGTACTCCGCGTTATACACCGGTGCGGACACGCGAACCGCCACGAGGGCGGACGGGCGAGTTAATTTCAGGTGACGTGCGGACGGCGAGTCAATCGCGGGCGACGTCCGGATAAGTGGATGTAAATCGAGCTGCCCCGACGGCGGTTTACGCACACCCGTTCAACAGCAAATGATGAATCATTATCCTGATGTTTGCAGATGGCAAACGGCTTTGGATGTTC
Source organism: Aegilops umbellulata (assembly GCA_032464435.1). Taxonomy (NCBI): domain Eukaryota; kingdom Viridiplantae; phylum Streptophyta; class Magnoliopsida; order Poales; family Poaceae; genus Aegilops; species Aegilops umbellulata. The sequence goes on along the minus strand of CP136056.1, from coordinate 323,905,476 downwards.
ACCGCAACCGAGGTGGTGGCTTAAAGCACTGCCCCGGTCGACTCAGACAGACCCTCCGGGTCATGTTTGGCTTTTTTTTTGACAGCCCTTGATTTTTCCTTTGTTTTCTTCTGTCCAGCCAGAGCGAATGCAGGGGGAGCTAGACTCTTTCTCTGGCGGAGTGAGCGGCGAGAGCTTGCGGAACCAGAGTTGAGGCGGCGGCGGTTTTTAATCAGGGGAACGAGCCAGCGGCAGCCCACGAACGGTGTTGACTGTCAGGGCGCGGCAGCGGAGATGAACCGACCGCTTAGAGCGGCGCGGTCATGAGGGAGACTCAATCCGACGGCAGCTCGAGGCTCGGAGACCCGCAAGTAACTCACCAACAGCAGCAGTGGCGGGGGCCAGAGGCAGATGTGGCCTGCGATTGGAAAGGAGGCCCGCAACGAGGCGGCTCCAGGGGAGAAGGTGCGGCCGCTCGGCGATTTAGCAGGGCCAGGGCGGACGACAGCCTGCCCACATTGCACCTGAATCGGACAGTGGCTTGACGAGGCTTAGGGCTGTGGCTGAAACAGACTGCGGTGTTGGTTCTTGGACTCTTGACCCAGCGATGAGTGGATGAAGTGAGGCCGTGACCCGGGGAGACACGGTAGGTCAGGGGCGGTTTAGCGCGGCTCAAAAACGCATCAGCAGGGGCGCCCCGGAACGTTCTCGAGCAGTAGCGGCCGGTCACGATGACCCGGCAGGGCGGCTCATAGTGGCCGTTTTGAAGAGGCGTCGCCAAATCAGCGACTGACGGCGTTGCAGAGGCGGTGGCTCGGAGTGGCGTGTGGTGAAGGTGAGTTCGGGGTGGCTTCAGAGATGATGACTTTGATCGGAGCAGCATGTCCAACGACTGAGAGGCGGGGTCAACTCCAAGCCTGACTCGAAGAAGCGCCTGTGGAGGCAGGGCGCGCGGCCGAGCCGCGATGCGGCGGCTCAAAGCGTGGCGGCGGTTCAGACGCGGCGGATCAGGCCGGCGTAGTACGAGGCCACAGCGGCCAGGCAAACCGAGGAGTCCTCCCCAACGACAGAGTAGTACTTTCTTCTTTTCTTGGTTCCTTCAATCTTCACGTGAATTAAAGGCAGTCGATTGCTGTTTTACCTCAGGATTTCAAGCGACCAGTAGTAGAAAACGTGGCGGATGGGACCATGATAGCCGCAGCTTTTGGGTCTTGATCTTGTATGTACTAGTAGCCACGCAAATCGAAACGTGCAGCCTGTATGCAGCAACAGCGACTCGGCGGATCGGACAAAAACGGTTGTACCTTGGACATGAATGCTGGAGATGGAACACCTGTCAGTTTCGACTTGGTAAGCGGTGCCGTAGCGGAAACACAATCCCGATCTGATTCATCGGAACGCCAGACGCGCGCGTTGGCGCACGTAACCCTAGTTTCTGCTTTTTGACTTAAATCTCGTGTATTGTAAAATCTGAACCAATGAACTCGAAGTTGATGTAGATCCTTCAAAAAAAAACTGGTATTTTCTTCATCTAGATGCAAACTTCTCGAACCCTAGATGAGATCCCTTCAAGAACTCAACACCACCGTGCGCCGCCCCACGGTGGGCGCCAACTGTCGTGGATTTGTCACGGCAGATGTCCTTAGTGTCAGGACTTGGTCGCGAGGCCAACGCATCTATGTGGTAGCTTGAGAGGGGTTGAGTAGGACGAGAGACGTGGGGCGGATCAACACACAAGACAAAGATTTAGACAGCTTTGGGCCCCGGGAAACATCATCCGGTAATAACCCTACATGCTGTTTGAGGCTAGGTCTCATTATCATCACGAGGGAGACGCCGTAAACCGGCTCTTGTGTCTAGCCCTAGAGATTATTGATTGTTTGTAGCTTGTAGCTTCTCATTTCTAACCTGTCCCTCTTTGGGGAGCCCTGCCCCTCCTTATATACGTTGAAGGGGTGGTTTACATGTGGAGTCCTATTGGGATTAGGACTAGTCTATCTCTAATACAAACCGGATACAAGTCCTGGCTTTAACTCCTTGTAAGGCAAATATTCCTTTCCTCTTAAACCGACCCATCATAGTTGAACCGACCTTCTGGGCCTTGGGCCTTGTCATCCGTCTAATCCGCCCGCCGGGTTATCAGTAAGTCATAACGACCAAGGGGGCTGCTTGTAAACCGTCAAGGTCAGGGCGGGTCTTCAGATAAACCGTCAAGTCCGGCCGGGTTAACTTCCGGCCGGTTTATGCCGCGGGGTATATCCCCGACATCTATGGTTTATAAACTATTTTACTAGCCATAGATTCATCAAAATAAGCAAAACAATACACGAAAAACAGAATCTGTCAAAAACAGAACAGTCTGTAGTAATCTATAAGTAACGCAAACTTATGGAACATCAAAAAATCAGCCAAAATAGGAAGACCTAGGAAATTTGTTGATTGATCACCAGCAATTGGAATCACTATTTTATCACGTTTTGGTGATTTTTAATAATTGTTTTCGTGAACAGAAAGTTTCTGGAAATTACAACAAGATCAAATAACTATCATCCAAGAAAATCCTATAGGTTTAGCTTGGCACAAACACGACTTAAAACATAAAAACACATCTAACCAGAGGCTAGATCAAAGATTTATTTCTAAACAAAAGCAAAAGCAAAAAAACTAAAAATAAAATTGGGTTGCCTCCCAACAAGCGCTATCGTTTAACGCCCCTAGCTAGGCATTGAGATTTCAATGATGCTCACATGAAAGGCAAGAATTGAAGCGCAAAGAGATCATCATATAGCATGTGAAAACACACATCTAAGTCTAATATACTTCCTATGCATAGGCATCTTATAGGTGATACGTCTCCAACGTATCTATAATTTTTGATTGCTCCATGCTATATTATCTACTGTTTTGGACTATATTGGGCTTTATTTTCCACTTTTATATTATTTTTTGGGACTAACCTATTAACCGAAGGCCCAGCCCAGAATTGCTGTTTTTTGCCTATTTCAGTGTTTCGAAAAACGGAATATCAAACGGTGTCCAAACAGAAAAATCCTTTCTAGAACGTGATTTTCTTCCCGAATAAGATCCAGGAGACTTGGACCCTACGCCAAGGAAGCTCCGAGGAGGGCACGAGGTAGGGGGGCGCGCCCTACACCCCCAGGCATGCCCCCACCCTCGTGGACCCATCGAAGCTCCACCGACGTACTTCTTCCTCCTATATATACCCACGTACCCCCAAACGATCAGAACAGGAGCCAAAAACCTAATTCCACCGCCGCAACTTTCTGTATCCACGAGATCCCATCTTGGGGACTGTTCTGGAGCTCCGCCGGAGAGGGCCGTCATCACGGAGGGCTTCTACATCATCATAGCCTCTCCGATGAAGTGTGAGTAGTTTACCTCAGACCTTCGGGTCCATAGTTATTAGCGAGATGGCTTCTTCTCTCTTTTTGGATCTCAATACAATGTTCTCCCCCTCTCTTGTGGAGATCTATTTGATGTAATCTTCTTCTTTCGCGGTGTGTTTGTTGATACCGATGAATTGTGGGTTGATGATCAAGTCTATCTATGAATAATATTTGAATCTTCTCTGAATTCTTTTATGTATGATTGGTTATCTTTGCAAGTCTCTTCAAATTATCCGTTTGGTTTGGCCAACTAGATTGGTAGTTCTTTCCATGGGAGAAGTGCTTAGCTTTGGGTTCGATCTTGCGGTGTCCTTTCCCAGTGACAGAAGGGGCAACAAGGCACGTATTGTATCGTTGCCATCGAGGATAACAAGATGGGGTTTATTTCATATTGCATGAATTTATCTCTCTACATCATGTCATCTTGCTTAAAGCGTTATTCTGTTTTTACCTTAATACTCTAGATGCATGCTGGATAGCGGTCGATGAGTGGAGTAATAGTAGTAGATGCAGAATCGTTTCAATCTACTTGTCACGGACGTGATGCCTATATAAATGATCATGCCTAGATATTCTCATAACTATGCTCAATTCTGTCAATTCCTCAACAGTAATTTGTTCACCCACCGTAGAAAACTTATGCTCTCGAGAGAAGCCACTAGTGAAACCTATGGCCCCCGGGTCTATTCTCATCATATCGATCTCCATTACTTTAATCTTGTTTTGTTTTTACTTTGCCTTTTACTTTTCACTTTGCATCTTTATATCAAAAATACCAAAAATATTATCTCTATTAGATCTCACTCTCGTAAGAGACCGTGAAGGGATTGACAACCCCTAATCGCGTTGGTTGCGAGTTGCTATCGATTTGTGTAGGTACGAGGGACTTGAGCATGGCCTCCTACTGAATTGATACCTTGGTTCTCAAAAACTGAGGGAAATACTTACGCTACTCTGCTGCATCATCCTCTCCTCTTCGGGGAAAACCAACGCAAGCTCAAGAGGTAGCAAGAAGAATTTCTGGCACCGTTGCCGGGGAGTCTACGCAAAAAGTCTACATATCAAGTACCCATCACAATCACTATCTCCCGCATTATATTAGTTTCCATTTGCCGCTCGTTTTCCTCTCCCCCACTTCACCCTTGCCGTTTTATTCGCCCTCTCCTTCTCCTTCTCCTTCTCCGTTTGCCTTTTTCTCACTTGCCTTTTGTTTGCTCGTGTGTTGGATTGCTTGTTTGTCGCGATGGCTCAAGATACTACGAAATTGTGTGACTTCACCAATACCAACAATAATGATTTCCTTAGCACTCCGATTGCTCCTCTTGCCAATACTGAATCTTGTGAAATCAATACTGCTTTGTTGAATCTTGTTATGAAAGATCAATTCGCCGGCCTTCCTAGTGAAGATGCCGCTACTCATATGAATAGCTTCGTTGATTTATGTGATATGCAAAAGAAAAAAGATGTCGATAATGATGTCGTTAAATTGAAGCTATTTCCTTTTTCGCTTAGAGATCGTGCTAAAGCTTGGTTTTCGTCTTTGCCTAAAAATAGTATTGATTCTTGGAACAAGTGCAAAGATGCTTTTATCTCTAAGTATTTTCCTCCCGCTAAGATCATCTCTCTTAGAAATGATATTATGAATTTTAAGCAACTTTATCACGAACATGTTGCACAAGCTTGGGAGAGAATGAAATTAATGATACGTAATTGCCCTACTCATGGTTTAAATTTGTGGATGATTATACAAAATTTTTATGCCGGATTGAATTTTTCTTCTAGAAATCTCTTAGATTCGGCCGCGGGAGGCACTTTTATGTAAATCACTTTAGGAGATGCTACCAAACTCCTATATAATATTATGGTTAATTATTCTCAATGGCATACTGAAAGATCTTCTACTAAAAAAGTGCATGCGATAGAAGAAATCAATGTTTTGAGTGGAAAGATGGATGAACTTATGAAATTATTTGCTACTAAGAGTGTTTCTTCGGATCCTAATGATAAGCCTTTGTCTACTTTGATTGAGAATAACAATGAATCTATGGATGTGAATTTTGTTGGTAGGAATAATTTTGGTAACAACGCGTATAGAGGGAATTTTAATCCTAGGCCATATCCTAGTAATCCTTCTAATAATTATGGAAATTACTACAACAACTCTTATGGAAATTATAATAAGATGCCCTCTGAATTTGAGAATAGTGTTAAAGAGTTTATGAATTCACAAAAGAATTTTAATGCTTTGCTTGAAGAGAAATTGCTTAAAGTTGATGATTTGGCTAGGAACATTGATAGAATTTCTCTTGAGATTGATTCCTTAAAGCTTAGATGTATTCCTCCTAAGCATGATGTCAATGAGTCTCTCAAAGCTATGAGAATTTCCATTGATGAGTGCAAGGAAAGAACCGCTAGGATGCGTGCTTCAAACAATGCCTTTATTAAAGCGTGTTCTTCCAATACCTATGAAAATCAAGATGAAGATCTAAAAGTTATTGATGTGTCCCCTATCAAATCTTTGTTTTGCAATATGAATCTTGATGAAACTGAATATGATCTTCCTTTACCTAGAAGGCGTTCCAAAAATTCGGAGTATTTAGATCTTTATGATGAAATTGATGAAAGTGGGATTGAAAGAAATAAAAATTTGGATTTTGCTAAACCCACTATATTGGATTTCAAGGACTTTAATTATGAAAGTTGCTCTTTGATTGATTGTATTTCCTTGTTGCAATCCGTGCTAAATTCTCCGCATGCTTATAGTCAAAAGAAAGCCTTCACCGAACATATTGCTAATGCCTTGATGCAATCTTATGAAGAAAAACTTGAGTTGAAAGTCTCTATCCCTAGAAAACTCTATGATGAGTGGGAACCAACTATAAAAATTAAAATTAAAGATCATGAGTTTTATGCTTTGTGTGATTTGGGTGCTAGTGTCTCCACTATCCCCAAGACTTTGTGTGATTTGCTAGATTTTCGCGATCTTGAAAATTGCTCTTTAAACTTGCATCTCGCGGATTCTACTATTAAAACCTATGGGAAGGATTAATGATGTTCTTATTGTTGCAAATAGGAATTATGTGCCCGTAGATTTGATATAGATTGCAATCCTTCTTGCCCTATTACTCTTGGTAGACCTTTCCTTAGAACGGTTGGTGCGATTATTGATATGAAAGAAGGGAATATTAGATTCCAATTTCCATTAAAAAATCGCATGTAACACTTTCCAAGAAAGAAAATAAAATTGCCATATGAAACCAACATGAGAGTCACTTATGGATTGCCTTCCAAAGATGGCAATACCTAGATCTATCCTCGCTTTTATGCCTAGCTAGGGGCGTTAAACGATAGCACTTGTTGGGAGGAAACCCAATTTTATTTTTAGTTGTTTTGTGTTTTTCTTCTGTTAGGAAAAAATAACCAATCTACCTTCTGTTTGGATGTGGTTTTATGTTTTAATTAGTGTTTGTGCCAAGCTAGACCTATTGGATCTTCTTGGATGATAGTTATTTGATATTGCTGTAATTTCCAGAAGCTTTGCGTTCAGTGCCCGAATTATTAAAAATCATCAAAACGTGATAAAATACTGTTCCAATTGCTGCTGATCAATAAACAAATTGTCTAGGTCGTCTAATTTTGGTAGATGTATTGGAGTTCCAGAAGTTTGCGTTAGTTACAGATTACTACAGACTGTTCTGTTTCTGACAGATTCTTTTTTTCGTGTGTTGTTTGCTTATTTTGATAAATATATGGTTAGTAAAATAGTTTATAATCCATAGAGAAGTTGGAATACAGTAGGTTTAACACCAAAATAAATAAAGAATGAGTTCATTACAGTACCTTGAAGTGGTTTTATGTTTTCTTTCTCTAACGGAGCTCACGAGATTTCTATTGAGTTTTGTGTTGTGAAGTTTTCAAGTTTTGGGCGAATTCTTTTGATGGATTATGGAACAAGGAGTGGCAAGAGTCTAAGCTTGGGTATGCCCATGGCACCCCGAAGATAATCCAAGGACGCCAAAAATTCAAAGCTTGGGGATGCCTCGGAAGGCATCCCCTCTTTCGTCCACTTCCATCGGTAATTTACTTGGAGCTATATTTTTATTCATCAACATGATATGTGTTTTGCTTGGAGCGTCTTGTATTATTTGTGTATTTGTTTGTTAGTGTGCCACAATCATCCTTGTTGCACACACCTTTTGAGAGAGCCATGCTTAAATTGGAATTTGATAGAATACTCTTTGTGCTTCACTTATATCTTTTGAGCTATGTAGTTTTGCTCTATGTGCTTCACTTATATCTTTTGAGCGTTATAAATTTGCTCTATGTGCTTCACCTAGATCTTTTAGAGCATGGTGGTGGTTTGTTTTAAAGAAACTATTGATCTCTCATGCTTCACTTAAATTACTTTGAGAGTCGTAATAGCATGGTAAATTGCTTAATATTAATATGCTTGGTATTCATGATTTGTGGAATTTTCTTTTGAGTGCGTTGAATACTAAGAAAAGATTGAAGCATGATAATTGTTTTGAGATATGGAGGTGATAATATTAGAGTCATGCTAGTCGAAGTAGTTGTGAATTTAAAGAATACTTGCATTGAAGTTTGTGATTCCCGTAGCATGCACGTATGGTGAACCGTTATGTAACGAAGTCGGAGCATGAAGTGTTTATTGATTGTCCTCCTTATGGGTGGTGGTTGGGGACGAGCGATGGTCTTTTCCTACCAATCTATCCCCCTAGGAGCATGCGCGTAATACTTTGCTTTGATAACTTCTAAATTTTTGCAATAAGTATATGTGTTCTTTATGACTAATTTTGAGTCCATGGATTATATGCACTTTTTCCCATCCTTACACCATTGCTAGCCTCTCTAATACCGCGCACTTTTTGCCGGTATCATACACCCACCATATATCTTCCTCAAAACAGCCACCATACCTACCTATCATGGCATTTCCATAGGCATTCCGAGATATATTGCCATTCAACTTTCCACCGTTCCGTTTATTATGACACGCTCCACATTGTCATATTGCTAGCATGATCATGTAGTTGACATCGTATTTGTGGCAAAGCCACCATTCATAATTCTTTCATACATGTCACTCTTGATTCATTGCATATCCCGGTACCCCGCCGGAGGCATTCATATAGAGTCATATCTTGTTCTAAGTATCTAGTTGTAATTGTTGAGTTGTAAGAAAAATAAAAGTGTGACGATCATCATTTTTTAGAGCATTAGCCCAAGTGAGGAAAGAATGATGGAGACCATGATTCCCGCACAAGTCGGGATGAGAATCCGGACGAAAAATAAAAATAAAATAAAATTAGAGGCCATAAAAAAAGGCCCAAATAAAAAAATGAGAGAAAAAGAGAGAAGGGGCAATGTTACTATCCTTTTACCACACTTGTGCTTCAAAGTAGCACCAAGATCTTCATGATAGAGAGTCTCCTATGTTGTCACTTTCATATACTAGTGGGAATTTTTCATTATAGAACTTGGCTTGTATATTCCAATGATGGGCTTCCTCAAAATGCCCTAGGTCTTCGTGAGCAAGCGACTTGGATGCACACCCACTTAGTTTCTTTTGTTGAGCTTTCTCATACTTATAGCTCTAGTGCATCCGTTGCATGGCAATCCCTACTCACTCACATTGATATCTATTAATGGGCATCTCCATAGCCCGTTGATACGCCTAGTTGACGTGAGACTATCTTCCCCTCTTTTTGTCTTCTCCACAACCACCGTTCTATTCCACATATAGTGCTATATCCATGGCTCACGCTCATGTATTGCGTGAAGGTTGAAAAAGTTTTGAAAATGTTAAAGTATGAAACAATTGCTTGGCTTGTCATCGGGGTTGTGCATGATTTAAATACTTTTTGTGGTGAAGATGGAGCATAGCCAGACTATATGAATTTGTAGGGATAACTTTCTTTGGCCATGTTATTTTGAGAAGACATAATTGCTTTATTAGTATGCCTGAAGTATTATTATTTTTATGTCAATATGAACTTTTGTCTTGAATCTTTCGAATATTCATACCACAATTAAGAAATTTTGCATTGAAATTATGCCAAGTAGCACTCCGCATCAAAAATTCTCTTTTTATCATTTACCTACTCGAGGACGAGCAGGAATTAAGCTTGGGGATGCCTGATATGTCTCCAACGTATCTATAATTTTGATTGCTCCATGCTATATTATCTACTGTTTTGGACTATATTGGGCTTTATTTTCCACTTTTATATTATTTTTGGCACTAACCTATTAACCGGAGGCCCAGCCCAGAATTGCTGTTTTTTGCCTATTTCAGTGTTTCGAAGAAATGGAATATCGAACGGAGTCCAAATAGAAAAATCCTTTCTGGAACGTGATTTTCTTCCCGAATAAGATCCAGGAGACTTGGACCCTACGCCAAGGAAGCTCCGAGGAGGGCACGAGGTAGGGGGCGCGCCCTACACCCCCAGGCGTGCCCTCACCCTCGTGGGCCCACCGAAGCTCCACCGACGTACTTCTTCCTCCTATATATACCCACGTACCCCAAACAATCAGAACAGGAGCCAAAAACCTAATTCCACCGCCGCAACTTTCTGTATCCACGAGATCCCATCTTGGGGCCTGTTCCGGAGCTCCGCCGGAGAGGGACGTCATCACGGAGGGCTTCTACATCATCATAGCCTCTCCGATGATGTGTGAGTAGTTTACCTCAGACCTTCAGGTCCATAGTTATTAGCGAGATGGCTTCTTCTCTCTTTTTGGATCTCAATACAATGTTCTCCCCGTCTCTTGTGGAGATCTATTTGATGTAATCTTCTTCTTTTGCGGTGTGTTTGTTGAGACCGATGAATTGTGGGTTTATGATCAAGTCTATCTATGAATAATATTTGAATCTTCTCTGAATTCTTTTATGTATGATTGGTTATCTTTGCAAGTCTCTTCGAATTATCTGTTTGGTTTGGCCAACTAGATTGGTAGTTCTTGCCATGGGAGAAGTGCTTAGCTTTGGGTTCGATCTTGCGGTGTCCTTTCCCAGTGACAGAAGGGGTAGCAAGGCACGTATTGTATCGTTGCCATCAAGGATAACAAGATGGGGTTTATTTCATATTGCATGAATTTATCTCTCTACATCATGGCATCTTGCTTAAAGCGCTACTCTGTTTTTAACTTAATACTTTAGATGCATGCTGGATAGCGGTCGATGAGTGGAGTAATAGTAGTAGATGCAGAATCGTTTCAATCTACTTGTCACGGACGTGATGCCTATATACATGATCATGCCTAGATATTCTCATCACTATGCTCTATTCATTCAATTGCTCAACAGTAATTTGTTCACCCACCGTAGAAAACTTATGCTCTCGAGAGAAGCCACTAGTGAAACCTATGGCCCCCGGGTCTATTCTCATCATATCAATCTCCATAACTTTAATCTTGCTTTGTTTTTACTTTGCCTTTTACTTTTCACTTTGCATCTTTATATCAAAAATACCAAAAATATTATCTCTATTAGATCTCACTCTTGTAAGAGACCGTGAAGGGATTGACAACCCCTAATCGCGTTGGTTGCGAGTTGCTATCGATTTGTGCAGGTACGAGGGGCTTGAGCGTGGCCTCCTACTAGATTGATACCTTGGTTCTAAAAAACTGAGGGAAATACTTACGCTACTCTGCTACATCATCCTCTCCTCTTCGGTAAAAACCAACACAAGCTCAAGAGGTAGCAATAGGTAAACAAATTATCAAGGCAAGCAAAAACTAGCATATGCAAGGGAGCGGAAAGAAACAATAGCAATCTCAACATAACGAGAGGTAATTTATTATCATGAAAATTTCTACAACCATATTTTCCTCTCTCATAATAATTACATGTGAGATCATAAGCAAATTCAACAACATAGCTATCACATAAAATATTTTCAATACGATCCACATGCATGCAAAGTTGACACTCTTCCAAAATAGTGGGATTATCATTAACTAAAGTCATTACCTCTCCAAACCCACTTTTAATAATATCGCAAACACTATTATCAATCTCATAGTCATCATGGGGCTTAAATAAATTTTCAAGATCATAAGAAGAACTATCACCCCGATCATGATCATTGCAACAAGTAGAGGACAGAGCAAAACGAGCATCCCCAAGCTTAGGGTTTTGCATATTTTTAGCACAATTGAAATCAATAGAATTTATAGTAAAATCATTGCAATCATGATTTTTATTCAAAGATCTATCGTGAATCGCTTCATAAAGTACTTCATCACAATTTTTAGATTCACGAATTTCAGGTAAAACCTCATAAAGATAATCTAGTGCACTCAATTCACTAGCAATAGGTTCATCATAATTGGATCTCTTAAAGAGATTAGCAAGTGGATGAGGATCCATAAACTTTTAGCAAGCGAAGATGCAAGAAAAAAGAAGGCACATGGTAACACAAGATTGAACGGAGGAAGGGCGAATAAAACGGCAAGGGTGAAGTGGGGGAGAGGAAAACGAGAGACAAATGGCAAATAATGTAATGCGGGAGATAAGGGATTTGTGATAGGTACGTGGTATGTTGACTTTTGCGTAGACTCCCCAGCAACAGCGCCAGAAATTCTTCTTGATACCTCTTGAGCATTGCGTTGGATTTCCTTGAAGAGGAAAGGATGATGCAGCAAAGTAGCGTAAGTATTTCCCTCAGTTTTTGAGAACCAAGGTATCAATCCAGTAGGAGGCTATGCGCGAGTCCCTCGTACCTACACAAAGCAAATAACTCCTCGCAACCAACGCGAATAGGGGTTGTCAATCCCTTCACGGTCACTTACGAGAGTGCGATCTGATAGAGATGATAGATAATATTTTTGGTATTTTTGTGATAAAGATGCAAAGTAAAATAAAAATCAAAGTAAAAAAGCAAAGCAAATAATAAAGCGATGGAAGATTAATATGATGAAGATAGACCCAGGGACCATAGATTTCACTAGTGGCTTCTCTCAAGAGCATAAATATTTTACGGTGGGTGAACGAATTACTGTTGAGCAATTCACAGAATTGAGCATAGTTATGAGAATATCTATGTATGATCATGTATATAGGCATCACGTCCAAGACAAGTAGACCGACTCCTGCCTGCATCTACTACTATTACTCCACTCTCGACCGCTATCCAGCATGCATCTAGAGTATTAAGTTCAATAAAACAGAGTAACGCCTTAAGCAAGATGACATGATGTAGAGGGATAAATTCATGCAATATGATAAAAAACACATCTTGTTATCCTCGATGGCAACAATACAATACGTGCCTTGCTGCCCCTACTGTCACTAGGAAAGGACACCGCAAGATTGAACCCAAAGCTAAGCACTTCTCCCATTGCAAGAAAAACCAATCTAGTAGGCCAAACCAAACTGATAATTCGAAGAGACTTGCAAAGATAACCAATCATACATAAAAGAATTCAGAGAAGATTCAAATATTGTTCATAGATAATCTTGATCATAAACCCAGAATTCATCGGTCTCAACAAACACACCGCAAAAAGAAGATTACAACGAATAGATCTCCACGAGAGAGGGGGAGAACATTGTATTGAGATCCAAAAAGAGAGAAGAAGCCATCTAGCTACTAACTATGGACCCGAAGGTCTGAGGTAAACTACTCACACTTCATCGGAGGGGCTATGGTGATGATGTAGAAGCCCTCCGTGGTGGACGCCCCCTCCGGCGGAGCTCCGGAACAGGCCCCAAGATGGGATCTCGTGGGTACAGAAGGTTGCGGCGGTGGAATTAGGTTTTTGGCTCCGTATCTGATCGTTTGGGGGTACGTAGGTATATATAGGAGGAAGAAGTACGTCGGTGGAGCAAGGTGGGGCCCACGAGGGTGGAGGGCGCACCTGGGGGGGGAGGGCGCGCCCCCTACCTCGTGCCTACCTCCTTTCTTTCTTGACATAGTGTCCAAGTCTCATGGATCATATTCGGTGAGAAAATCACGTTCCCGAAGGTTTCATTCCGTTTGGACTCCGTTTGATATTCCGTTTCTTCGAAACTCTGAAATAGGCAAAAAAAACAACAATTCTGGGCTGGGCCTCTGTTTAATAGGTTAGTCCCAAAAATAGTATAGAAGTGGAAAATAAAGCCCAATAATGTCCAAAACAGTAGATAATATAGCATGGAGCAATCAAAAATTATAGATACATTGGAGACGTATCAGCCATCCGCCCCCCTGCTCACTAGCTCGAGCCCACGCGAGGCCTCGCATCGACAGCCGCCGGCACCTCGTGCTGCTGGCCTCTGTTCGCCGGGCCGGCCGGGCTGCTGCATAATGTGAAAGGGGCTAATTGTGATGCCCCATATTCAATCATACACTAATCATACACACAAATGTGTACGCTCAAGATCAGGGACTCATGGGAATATATCACAACACAACTCTAGACACAAATTAAAATAATACAAGCTTTATATTACAAGCCAGGGGCCTCGAGGGCTCGAATGCACAAGAGTCAGCGGAAGCAACAATATCTGAGTACAGACATGAGTTAGACAAGTTTGACTTAAGAAGGCTAGCACAAAAGCAACATCGATCGAAAAGGCAAGGCCTCCTGCCTGGGAGCCTCCTATCTACTCCTAGTCGGCGGCGGCCTCCACGTAGTAGTAAGCATCGGCGGTGGCATCTGGCTCCTGGGCTCCGACATCTGGTTGCATCAATCAGAAAGAAGAAGAAAGGGGGAAGAGGGGGAGCAAAGCAACCGTGAGTACTCATCCAAAGTACTTGCAAGCAAGGAACTACGCTACATATGCATCAATATCAATGAAATGGGCTGTATATGTGGGTTGAACTGCAGAATGCCAGAAGAGAAGGGGAAAGCATAGCCTATCGAAGACTAGCATCTTCAAGCAGCTCCAAGCATCTTGCAGCATCGGAAGAGATAAGAGTAGCATAAAGTAAAGTAGTAGTAGTGTTATCAACCTCGGCCAGAGATCCTTTCTCGACTCCCTGCGAGAAAGCAATCCCAGAGCCATACTATCCATTTCTCATATCCATTTCTCATCTCAAGTATCTAGTTCTAGTTGTATCGTTCGGGATACAACTCCAAGTGTTTGTTACTGTAGGACAGGCTATCGATGGATGTTTTCTTCCCTGCAGGGGTGCACCAACTTACCCACCACGCTCGATTAACTCCGACCGGACACACTTTCCTGGGTCATGCCCGGCCTCGGCCAAACAATACGCTGCAACCCGACCTAGGCTTAATAGAGAGTTCAAGCACGCCGGACTAAACCTAAGCCCCCAGGGGTCATGGGCCATCGCCCCTGGAACTCGTGCATGTTGCGTGGGCGGCCGGTGAGCAGACCTAGCTACCTCCTTAAAAAAAGGCAGGAGCTTACTAGTCCAACCCGGCGCGCGCCGCTCAGTCGCTGACGTCTACTAAGCTTTGGCTGATGCATACGACGCAGAACGCCCATACTATGCTCACGTGATGGTTAGTGCTATCAGGCCAGAGGCCCCTCGGGTCAAATATCCAAATCATAGTGGATTAGGAGCATGCGGTAACAAGTAGAGACTCACGAAAGATGTGACCCCGTTGCCCCGTCTCGAGGACTTGCGGCAAGGGCTAGGAATGCCCGGCCATGCCTCGTAATTATCTCGTGGGCACCCTCCAGGTCAACCCGTCTCCACATCACTCGCGGGTACCCCTCAGGGTCGACCCGCCTTTCCAAGTAGCAGTTGTAAAGTCCAAGTACCCGTGTGTCCAAACATCCATGGGAAACCCGAGGAATCACCCCCAGTGAATTCCACTCGATGTAATCATGAAGGTGAACATAAGAGGAACCACCCCCGAGGTTCACACTTGAGGGGTTGCACGACAGAGTCGTATCGGAAGTGGTTAAGGCGGAATCACCCTTGATGACCACGACCGAATAGCTACACTACGGGGTTAACATCCGAAGTGCTGTAGAGGTCTCACCCTCGGCACTCGATAGTAACCCAGTAGTATCGAGGAACTAAGGGGAAAGTGATGTGCGGTGCCGGGGCCTGGTCTTCGATCCCGTTGATTGGGTCTTCAATGATGAAGCAGGGGCAACAGGGACAAGGTAGGGGTCACTGATGGATCAATAACCAACTTATACTAAGCAGTTTAGGATAAACGGGTAAGGTACAATGAGCAGGTTACAAAAGCAGGCTATGCATCAGAATAGGAGCAAATAATAACAGTGGCAAAATCTAATGCAAGCATGAGAGAATGGAATGGGCGATATCAGAATGATCAAAGGCGGGGGGTTTGCCTGGAAGCTCCGCTGAAAGGGGAAGAAGGGTCGTCGTCCACGTAGTCGAACACAGGGGCATCAACAGCGGTCTCGGGGTCTACCGGAGAGAAGAGGGGGAAGAAACATTAAATACAGAGCAAGCAAGTGCAATACTATGCATGACAAGACAAAAGCAGCGCCAGGGGTGTTCTAACGCGTCACTACACAATACCGGCGAAGTGGGATAACGTCCGGGAATGTTTTCCCGGTTCCAGACCTGTGTCAAACAGATGACCGGAGGGGAAATGTTCCATGTTCAGATAGTTAGAGGCATCTGACAGGTAAACAAATCGCGTATTCGGATTCGTTACATTTTTCTGAGCAACTTTCATGTAGAAAACATTTTCATCGGAGTTACGGTTTAATTTCTATTAATTTTCAAAGATTTTAGTAATTTCTGGAATTACTGCTAATTTGAATTATCCAAAATAGTGTAAAACCCTTTTATACACAGCAGCAGCTAGCCTTAGAGTATGACAAGTGGGTCCAGGTCAACTGTTGACCCAGGAGTCAAAAGTTGACTGGTCAGATTCAGTGGGGCCTACATGTCATAGCCTTAGTTATAGAAAACTTATTTAGCCACGTTTTACTAGCAGGAGGACCCACATGTATGTGAAGGTTTAGCAAAAGGTTAAGCTAATTTAGATAATTAAGCCCCCTAATCTATTTTGGGTTGGCCCACTAGCAGAGGCACAGCCGGCCTCCTAGGCAAGGCACGCATGAACGCCCAAGGCCTCGGCGGCCAGAGGCCTGTTCGCGACCATGGCAGGGAGCTCGGCTTGGCGCAGCCGACCAGCGAGGATGCGGTGGTCGAGCACGATAGGGCGTTGGCGTGGGGCTGCGGGCGCGCGCCGGCAGCGGAGTGGCGCCAGGGGAGCTTGGTCGGGAGCTGCAGAGGGTGCGGCCGGGGACGCGACAACTGCGGTCGTCAGTGGCAGCGGCGCGGGAGGAGAAGCAGGGGGCGGCCACGGGCATCGCCGGGCACGGCGTGGACGCGTCTGGACGAGGGGCGGGTGAGCACGGCCGTAGCACGAGGCTGCGGACACGCGCAGGCGGCGCATGCAGGGCTCAGCCAGGGCACGGCCGGAGCGTTGCAGGGGCGCGGTGAGGTCGCAGTGAATCGGGGACGGCGCGGGCGCATTTGATCTGTAGGGGAAAGGAGAGGAATGGCGGACGACGGCTCAACCCCGTTGCAGGGGAACACCGGCGAGGCTCGGTGTAGCCGCGGTTGAGGAGGAGGTCGAGGACGTGGCGATGATGAGGACGAGGCGGCGGGGCGATGTCAGGGCGAGGTGGCGCCGGCGATCCAGCGACGACGCACAGCGGCGGGGGCGAAGGGGTCGGGGCGACGAGCGGCTTTGGGTCGGGCGATGCCGCGCAGGAGGAGAGGTGGCGCGTGGTCGAGGTGGTGGCGAGGGGCGACGGTGATGGGGTCGGGGGTTCGTCCGATCCCGATCCTGATCGGGTCGGGTTGGGGTCTTGGGGAGAGGAGCGAGGGGGGTCGAGGGAAGGGGAAGGGGGGTGGTAGCGGTTAGGGTTCGCTCGGGGTGAGGGGATAAGGGGGAAGGTGGGCCGACTGTGGGAAGGGGTGGCTGACTGGGCTGGCGGGGTCGAGGCTCGGTGGGGAAAAGGGGGGGGGTTCCTTTTCTCTTATTTTAATTCTTTAATTTTCTATTAAAAGGACATCTACTGTTTGGATGGAAACAAGGCATCAAATGATTTTTGTTGAAAGTGAAACTTAGCAAATAGTTCAGGCACAACATTTTGGTGTTGCCTAAAAAGTTTCAGGGCCAAAGGAATTGTTCAAGCATTTTTAGAAATTGAAAAGGTCATTTAATATGAGGTTGGACCAGTTTATAAATTTCCTAGGAATTTATCATTAAGTCTGTTGAAGTTGAATTCAACATGACAATGATCAGGGGAATTTATAGGATTAATTGAACATTTTAGTTTTCATGTTTGACAAAATTTGAACTTTTGACTTTATATTGGATTTGAATTTGAATTTTGATTTGGATCAAGTAAAGATTAGCAACAGTAACATGATGACATGGCACCATTAACAGGGGAATACTTTAGCATGACACTAGGGGTGTTACAAATCTTGTCCACTATAAGAAATCTCGTCCAGAGATTTAACTGGGAAGTAAAGAGTAACTTCGGGAGAACTGACCCTTATAGGGTTAATTATCTAGTGAACAATTTAGGGAATGAGGTAGAAGTATCTCTCAAGTTTAAACTTAATAAAACATCGAGAGCAAAGTAAGAAGGTACCATAGGAAGTTTCAAGCGAATGGACAAACAATTGATACCTGAACAGTGTGAGAAAGGGGTTCAGAGCATCAGGAATAGATCATCTCTCAGAAGGTGGCTCGTGACATGATACAAAGCCAAATGCAAGAATATTTCGGAATCAAAGATATACAGGAGAGTCTGGTTTCAATCCTGTGGAACTGTGGGTTATGGGCCTCGTGCTGCTGGCCTCTGTTCGCCAGGCCGGCCGGGCTGCTGCATAATGGGAAAGGGGATAATCCTTCTTTAATACCACCCCTCCTAATTAGAGTAGGACAGCTGGACCCCACCTTGTTAAATTAAACCTAGTTAAAGAAATTAAAATTAAAATAACACATGTGACACTGACATGCGGGTCTCGCCCGCACTATTCACCCTGTTGACCAGTCTTTGTTGACTGGGTCAACTAGACCATCTGACCCCACCTGTCAGCCTCGGTGGTCCATTGTGGGTGCACTTCACCGGGTGCACCTAATGTTTGTATTGTGATTTCGATTTAAAATTAAGTTTAGAAATTCCTGAAAATTGATAAAACTTTGAAAATTAATATAAAATAATCCGTAACTCGGATGAAAATACTTTGTACATGAAAGTTGCTCAGAATGACGAGAGGAATCCGAATACACAGTCTGTTCATTTTCCATACATCCATATCATAGCAAACATGCAACAATCCACCTCCGTTTCATCTGTCCGAAAATGCCTAACACCGGGAATACTTTCCCGGATGTCTTCCCCTCGCCAGTAGCACCTAGTACTGCGTTAGGTCACCTCTAGCACCGCGTATTGCCATGTTATGCTTTGTGATGCTTTGATTGCTCTGTTGTTTATTGTATTCCCCCTCCGTTACTTATTTCCGGTAGACCCTCGCACTGCCAGCGACCCCCAGTTCGACTACGATGCTGACGACCCGTCCTTCTCTGCCGAGCTTCCAGGCAAGCCCCACCCCCCTTGATCACCCTATATCGCCTATTCCTTCTCTCTACTGCTTGCATTAGAGTAGTGTAGCATGTTACTGGTTTCGGTTAATCCTATTCTGCTGCATAACCTGTCATTGTTGCTATAGTTGTTACCCTTACCTGCAATCCTAAATGCTTAGTATATGATGCTAGTTTTCCATCAGTAGCCCTACATTCTTGTCCGTCTGCCATGCTATACTATTAGGCCGTGATCACTCGGGAGGTGAACACGGGTTTATACATACATACATACATACATACATACATACAAACATACATACATACATACATACATACATACATACATACATACATACATACATGCATACATACATACATACATACATACATACATACATACATACATACATACATACATACATACATACATACATACATACATACATATTATACAGATTACATGTGGTGACTAAAGTCGGGTCGACTCGTAGAGTACCCACAAGTGATTCCGATGTGGGGGCTGAAAGGACAGGTGGCTCCATCCTGGTAGAGGTGGGCCTGAGTTCCCGACGGCCCCCGACTGTTACTTTGTGGCGGAGCAACAGGGCAGGTTGTGACCACCTAGGAGAGAGGTGGGCCTAGCCCTGGTCGGCGTCCGCGGTTACTTCAAAATAACACGCTTAACGAGATCTTGGTATTTGATCTGAGTCTGGACACTGGCCTATACACACTAACCAACTACGCGGGAACAATTATGGGCACTCGACGTCGTGGTATCAGCTCAAGCCTTCTTGACGTCTACGACTAGCGGCGCACGCCGGATTGGACCGTAAGCCTGCACTTGTATTAAGGGGGCTAGGTATGCTTCTGGCCGCCCTCGCAACGTGCAGGTGTGCAATGGGCGATGGGCCCAGACCCCTGCGCGCTTAGGATTTAGGCCGGCGTGCTGACCTCTCTGTTGTGCCTAGGTAGGGCTGCGACATGTTGATCTTCCGAGGCCGGGCATGACCCAGGAAAGTGTGTCCGGCGAAAGGGGATCGAGCGTGTTGGGTAATGTGGTGCACCCCTACAGGGAAGTTTATCTATTCAAATAGCCGTGATCCTCGGTAACAGGACGACCCAGAGTTGTACCTTGATGTTATGACAACTAGAACCGGATACTTAATAAAACACACCCTTCCAAGTGCTAGATATAACCCAGTGATCGCTCTCACACAGGGCGACGAGGGGAGGATCGCCGGGCAGGGTTATGCTATGTGATGATACTTGGTGAAATTACCATCTACTCTCTTCTACATGCTGCAAGATGGAGGCTGCCAGAAGCATAGTCTTCGACAGGACTAGCTATCCCCCTCTTATTTTGGCATTATGCAGTTCAGTCCACCGATATTGCCCCTTTACACATATAGCCATGCATATGTAGTGTAGATCCTTGCTTGCGAGTACTTTTGATGAGTACTCACGGTTGCTTTGCTCCCCCTTTCCCCCCCTTTCCTTTCTTATCGGTTGTCACAACCAGATGCTGGAGCCCAGGAGCCAGATGGCACCGTCGACGACGACTCCTACTACACCGCGGGTGCCTACTACTACGTGCAAGCCGCCGCTGCCAGGAGTAGTTTAGGAGGATCCCAGGCAGGAGGCCTGCGCCTCTTTCGATCTATATCCCAGTTTGTGCTAGCCATCTTATGGCAACTTGTTTAACTTATGTCTGTACTCAAATATTGTTGCTTCCGCTGACTCATCTAAGATCGAGCACTTGTATTCGAGCCCTCGAGGCCTCTGGATTGTATTATGATGCTTGTATGACTTATTTTATTTTTAGAGTTGTGTTGTGATATCTTCCCGTGAGTCCCTGATCTTGATCGTACATGTTGTGTGTATGATTCGTGTACGATTGGATAGGGGGCGTCACAAGTTGGTATCAGAGCCAACTGCCTGTAGGAATACCCTTCCACACTCTTTGGCCAAAGTCGAGTCTAGTCATTGCAAAACTTTTACTAACATGGCCGTGCGGCTTACGGGCCCACGCCGCCATTGGGTGGTAGTAGGATCTTTTATTCCTCGACCTATACTCTGGGACTCTGACATCTCTTCTATTCGAGTTAAACGATTTTACTAACTCTGACTCTAGGTTCTCGATAATACTTTCTCCCGGAGAGCCCCTTCAGTCCCGATGATCGTGTACTGCACCAGAAGATTCGGAAGGTACTCTCCAGTGTTCACTCGAGATCTTGTTGCTATTGCTTTTGCAATTCCCTACAACCATTATCCCTATGGAGAATTACAAGCACCTGTCGTCTTACTTTCTTTCCCAGTTGCTCTTGTTATTACAAGATGCATCGAATTATTTGTCCAACTTTTTGAGAATCCTTGAGCTTAGTGCCTTGCAGTTCTTTGCCACATAAATACCCCCTATGAATAATTCCTCACACTTATCGAGTATCCGTACTTCCCTCGTTGTTCATATTATTCACAAGATACATTGAGATGTTATCTAATCTTTCGGTAATTCTCTGCCCGCTATTGCTCTGCAATTGTGTGCTTGCAATTTGGTCACGTTCCTTAAGACCATCAATATTCATTTAGTATCCTTTGTCACTATCATTTTAAGTCCATTGATTCAATAAGTTGTGAATGCTCGCAATCCTCAATCAGATCCTATGATTCATCCTTCTGGCTCAGACGTCATTTTGAACTGGAGCTGAATCTCGACCAATCAAATTGCCATCGATTGTACCCCTAAGCCTACTCAACTTATCCATCCTTGATCAGAGTGTTAGATTCTGATCCCTTGATTTGAAGATCATAATTCCTTTGCATTAGAGCGTTCAATTAGTCAGTTGTTTCTATAATCTAATCTCCTTGCATTTCTTCTTCCTCTGGTTGAGTACCGATGCTCACATCAGATCCCTTGAGGACCACCGGATCCCTTGTTGGATTTTATCCGACAGCGTCACTCATACTTAGTCACTTTGGAAGTTCTTTCTCTATGATGTAATGCCATTGGTCAATCTTATCCTCTGATTGGCCAACCATGCTCTGCTTTTAAGCTGGTGATATTTACTATTAAAGCTTGTGGTGTATGTTTCCACGATACCCCGATGAGTTGAACCTATGCCTTCCTTAATACGTGTGAACTCGAAAGTTTTCACGAGTCATACTCTTCTAGTATTTTGCCAGATAATTCAACACTACAACTTCTTTGAAAAAGATAAGTGAATGAAAGGTTATGCATTGGAGAAGTGGGAGTCGACCTTGAACCCTGTGTTCATGCCCATCGACACAATGTATACCTTATCATGGAAGCTTCTCTTAAAATAATTATCCCCTTGTTATAAGTTCATCTTGTATCTGTGGACGTGGTTCTGACCATGTTTCTCCTTGATTCCATTTCTCGTGCAAGTTTGAGCACTTGTCTTCTGCAGAGCAATACCCTAGTTCAACCTCTACTTTGATTTGTCGTCGAGTATTACCCCCCCGTGTCTCGAGATTACCATGGAACTTGATAACTTCTTATGAGTTCTTCATCAAGTGTTACATTCTCACTGATTCCAATTTTTCACGGGCTCTGAGTTATTAAACACTCAAAGACACCGAAACTGACTCGAGTCCGCATCGCGATTAAACAACTCTTGGTACCCTTCATTACTTACGAGTTTGAACTCGATCACGTCATTCCTAGCCTGCTTGGCTATATCCTTGTCATGCCGATTTTAATTGTGCTACCTGGTCCTTCTTCCCAGAGCAAAAATTTGGGCGGTGAGCTAATCTTACGTCGATCTTCCTCGTCACATCATTTGTCCTTGAACAACAAGCTTGATTTCGAGTTCGTGTCGTACCCGTGGTTTCAATAACTTTTTGCTTCATCATTCCGTTGACTTGATGTCATCGCCGATCGGTTACATCTTCTGGAAACCTCTCGACAAATGTGTCGTGATCATCATGAACATTATGAGGTCTTCCAAGATATCAGTCGAATTCATGATGAGAAATAACATCCTTGCCCTCGATGATTGGTGCTATCATCAATCACTTTATTGCCTTCTGTTCAACAAAAACTTGTTCGTGTTTTGTGTATACCTTGAGATCCTTACTATCCAGCATTTGTTCTACTTTACCTTGGAGTATTACCATATTTTGTGTCAAGAATGTCATGAGAATTTCACCACCTCTTAAGAATTCCTGATACAGGTGATAATTCTTGCCATATCCATTCATTCCTTGGTCCCCGTGTTGTTTCTAACAGAAAAAACCCGACAATTGAACTATGTTGTGCGACTTCAAAACTTCTAGCAACCCTATTGCTTTGATGTTAATGGTCGATATTTCATTCTTAGACCATTGGTTATCGAATCACCATTCTAACATTGATCATACTACCTAAGCCCATATTTCGGGTGCACCTTTCAACCAATGTTTAACTGTATATGTTTTCCTCGAGCATACCTCATTATATACTTCGGTGTGTCCAATGCTATCACCTTGTTCACTTAATTGTGCGAATCCATCTTTTTGGAAATCTTGAGGAATTGTCTCTGAGTCCATCAGCCACCCCCTCACCCTTTGATTGGTTTACCGATGAACTCTTGTTTCACAACTCGCCTCCATAGTTCATTTCCTAGAATCTAACAATGCCATCTCGTCAATTGTGTCACACCTTTTCTTCTCAGGCATGCTGAGTCTGAGGTAACCTAACACCAATCAGATATGAATCTTGGTCAGATATTATGGTTGGAGCATTTTCCAAGAGTCATAACATTGGTCTTTATATCACCCAGTAAGGTGATGTCATGCCTAGCACACCAGGCCGGAGGACCTGTTGTTACCATTTCCTTTTTAGCAAGGTTATCCATTCTTCCATGAGGAAATTGTAAGACTTATTCTATGAGTTTTCCTGATGGATCATTTGTGAATCCTAAGTCTGATCTTTACTTGATGACCATGTCAATGCTATCTCGAAGCATGTCAGTGGTACTCCGATTTTCAATAAGAACATTTGAAGCACAATGCTAAATTTTCTTTATCAATTATTCAAACACCGTTGTCTGGGTAATATCATGAAATTTCTCTCCCCTTATCTCAAGGGTTTTCTACATTATATCCTGTCATGGATATCATGCTCTGCTTGTCCTTGGGAAGGATATACCCCTGAAATATGTGTTTAAACACATTTTCCTTTCCATTGTTTTGTTTAATCTTTCTTGTGATCTATATGATCGAAGGAGTAATAATTTACTGCTTATGTAAACACTCGATGTATAACTCTGTCAGTAAGACCCTGTTGCTTTTGTTGATGGCATTCTGGTAACCACCAATGGATGAGAACTTTGCCTATTGGTCCGCCTCGTTCAATGAGCAGGAAGATGGTTCTCTTCGTCCCTCGCCCTTGGTACCAACGTTGCCGACATAATTGATAGGCTATCCTCTCACATGCCTTGTTATCATGATGGTGCAAAATATCACTGCCCTTTCTACTTTTAACCCACATGGTGGGATCATAACCCACTGTTCCAGAGGATCGAAACCTGACTCTCCTGTACACCACCTGTTGACAAAGTTGTTCCTCGTGCATGGCCTTGTATGTAATTCATGCGCCACCTTCAAATATGGTATCCGACACAATACTTATCCCCGTTTCTTTGAACCCCTTTCATACCCTGTAGCAGGTATCGAACGATTGCCTGCCCGCTCGAAACTTCCCAGGATACCTCCTAACTTTGCTCTGGATATTTTCCTAAGTTTCAATTCGAGAGTTACTTTCCGCCACCTTCCCCGATGTTATCGACCAAATAGTCAAACCTTGTAGAGGTCCGTTCTCCCGGAATACCCACCCTTTATTCTTTCGTAAGTACGATGGAGTTCTCGAAGAAAGGATGCCGACTTCATCATAATGACCTAAAGCAGTGAAATAAAGACATCAACGTAATGGATCAACCTCTTTGGGAAGAGCAACCAAGACCGAGAAGAATCGTTAGAATTTCGTAAACAGATCTTCCCCCCTTACTCTACCTCTTAAATCTCAGGATGAGATTTCTTGTAGTGGAGGAGATTTGTAACACCCCAAGAATCATGCTACATTAATCTCCCCCTAATGGTGGCCATGTCATCATGATTACGATGCAAATTGCCACTTAATCAATTCTCAATTCAAATTCAAATTTAAAATACAAGTCAAATTATTATTTGTTCAAACAGTAAAACAAAAATGTTGGTAATGTCCCATAGAATCCTTAAGTAATTATCATGTTGAACCCAACCCCATTTCAATTCCCAAATTGCCTCTGGTAATTAATTAAGAGGATCAACAGTAAAATATTTGACCTTTTCAATTTCTATTTTTTTAAACATTTCCAAATGCTCGGAAACTTTGTGAAACACCCCAATATTATGCTAGGTTTATGTGCAATTTTTCACATTTAACAAAAATAAAATATTATTAGAACAAAATACAAATCAGAGGAGAAAATTACAAAACAGAAAAGTAATAATAGAAAGAAAAGGGAATAGCCGGGGCACCCCATCATTCTACTGCTCTAGACCCAGCCCACCCCGCAACCATCTTCAGCCTTCTGTTCATAGAAGGCTCG
Source organism: Aegilops umbellulata (assembly GCA_032464435.1). Lineage (NCBI taxonomy): Eukaryota > Viridiplantae > Streptophyta > Magnoliopsida > Poales > Poaceae > Aegilops > Aegilops umbellulata. The sequence continues at coordinate 323,879,993 of CP136056.1, read as the reverse complement.
ATGGCAGCCGTTCGCTCGTACACTCTGCGGATCCTCCACGCGTCATGCATCCTCCGCCTCCCCGCGTGGATAAGAGCACCTCCTCTCTCCCCCGCAAACCCTAAATCCCCATCACCCCAGTTTCCCCTCTCGTTTCTTTTCTGGAAGAGAGCCGAGCACCGCGTTGCCACGCCATCGTTATGGTCGCGACCATCGTCCACCATGAGCCACAACGGGAAGTCCAGGAGGTGAGCACCATCGTCCTCGACACAGGAGCAAAAGGAGTTGGATCGCGGAGCATTAACACTGACGCCAACTGCGTCTTCTTCCTCGGATCGCCGTCGCCGTTCTTTGTCGATCCCCGGCCGTCGCTACCTCACCGTCTCCCCGAGCTCTCCCGACTTCCCCGAGGTCGCCACTGGAACCACTGTGAGCTACTCATTCCGTTCGCCTCCTTTTCCCCTTTGATCCTGAAAGTGCGTTATATCGACTAGAGGGGGGGTGAATAGGCGATTTTTATGAATTCTTCACTGAGGAATATGCTAGTGAGGAAATTCCTTAGCAAAGAACTACTTGCAGCGGAATAAGTACTCAGAAGTAAACATAACATAAGACAAGCATAGTCATCATGATGAAATGAAGACAAGCATAGAGTACAAAAAGCGTAATCACAGGATAACAATAGATGAAGACAAACAGACTGAAGAAATTGAACTGAGGAAATTCAGAAAGTCTTCAATCAAAGTCTTCAAACACAGATATGACAAGCAAACAGCACAATACTGAGGAAATGAAAGAGTTGAGGAAATAGAACCAGTTGGCTTGGTGAAGACAATGATTTGGTAGACCAGTTCCAACTGCTGTCTCAGTTGTACATCTAGTTGGAGCGGCTAGGTATTTAAACCTGAGGACACACAGTCCCGGACACACAATCCTCACCGTATTCTCCTTGAACTAAGGTCACACAGACCTCGTCCAATCACTCGTGGTAAGTCTTCAGGTGACTTCTGAACCTTCACAAACTCGGTCACTCGGCGATCCACAATTCCTCTTGGATGCTCTAGACCATGACGTCTAACCGTCTGGAAGAAGCACAATCTTCAAACGTAACAAGCATCGGATCCACGCAGGATCAATCTCTTTAGTGATGCTCAATCACTTTGGGTTTGTAGGTGTTTGGGTTTGGGTTTTCCTCACTTGATGATTTTCGCTCAAAGTCCTCGGAGGATGGAATGCTCTCAAATGACAAGTGTCAGTTTCTCGCGGAGCAGCCAACCAGCTAGTGGTTGTAGGGGGCGGCTATTTATAGCCTAGGGAGCAGCCCGACATGATAAGACATAAATGCCCTTCAATGATATGACCGTTAGGTGGATAAGATATTTTCGGACAGCTGGCGTGTGGGACAACAACGGTCGGAAATTTGAGGTTCAAATTCCTCAGGGCTATCACGTTCCTCACTATGTAGGCAATCGGCACTGGCGAATTCCTAACTCCTCAGTCAGAACAAATTCCTCAGAGACCAGAAGAACTTCATCTCTGTCACTGAAGAAATTGACTGAACTGTACGAGATTTCTAATGGCTTCACTCGAAGGGATTGGTAGGTGTAGGATTTTGAGTTGAGCATCACATGGCAATTTTTCATTAGTATTTCCTCGACCCCCTTTAACCGAACAGTGTTTCCTATGACTTAAGAAAGATAAAATGAAACTACGAAAACAAAAATCTTCACGCTTCATGTTCCTCGAATGAATACCAAGTCTTCAAGGTCACACCAATTTCTTCACTTTCAAAGTCTTCAGAAAGTCTTCAGAATACCAAAGTCTTCAGTCGAAGAACTTCATTTCTAGGGGTCAACTTTCTCTGTAAATAACGAACTCCTCATAGACTTATAGACCTGTGTACACTTATAAACACATTAGTCCCTTAACTTATAAGTCTTCAATACACCAAAATCACTAAGGGACACTAGATGCACTTACAATCTCCCCCTTTTTGGCGATTGATGACAATATAGGTTAAGTTTTCAACGGGCATAAACATATGAAGTGTAAATACTAACATTGAGGAATTTGATTGCAAGATATAGAAGAACTCCCCCTGAAGATGTGCATAGTGAGGAATTTTGCTTTTGAAGCAATGCACACTTGAAGAGTTGAATCATGGAGATCTCCCCCTATATCTTCTAGTTCATACACGCATTTGACATATATATATATATATATATATATATATATATATATATATATATATATATATATATATATATGAAGAATTTGAAATGCATGATGAAATATGGTGACTGATGAAATTCAGCATGCGTGCAATAATATTAATGAGGAATAAGCATGCAGAATAACACATCAAAAGTATCAGAGCACCATCGGGTTTAAGTTTACAACTCGATCAAATAAAGTTTTGGAAGAACGAGAGTTGTAACTTAGCAAAAAAAACGCCCATATAATAGACCCGCTTGAAGACTACTCAAATTTCTCCCCCTTTGTCATCGAATGACCAAAATGATCGAAACTGAGGACTAACGCCCCTGAAGATAATCAGGTTGATGAAGGAGCGCCAGCGTTGTCGGGGTCGGTTGTTGTAGTAGGGCCTGCCGCTGTGTCGTCCAAGTCTTCATGTTCATCAGTGTCGCGTGATGAAGAATAGGAGCTGGACACCAAAGAAGGAACCTTGACCTTCTTGTATTTCTTCGGAGGAGGTGCAGACCAGTCAAATTCTTCCTTGAGACCCATTTTCTTCAGATCTTCTGCGCTGTAGACATGAGACAGAACAGCCCAGGTACGGTTGAAGGTTTCATGGAGGTAGTATTGGTTTTTCTTCACTGCATTGTGTGTTGAGGTCATGTTATGAAGAACTGAACCAAACTGACGCTTGACCCATTTATGATTGCGATCAACCTTTTGATGAAGACAGAGGAGTAACTCACGATCAGTCATCACCCTGGGTGCTGTGGCTTGAGGATTTTGCTTGGCAGAGTTGTTGGCGGCAGAGTCATGTGTGGCAGAGTCATCATTGGTGGAATAGGATGTAGCCTTGCGAAATTGACCATCCAATGGACGAATGCCTTCATCTATCACAGCAGCTGCCTTGCCTTTGTCATCAGCTGAGGAAAATGTCCGTTTGAGGACTTCAATTGGAGGCAAGTAGCTGCAGTGGTTCAGATTGTCATCTTTGTAGTTGAGTGAAGACCTTGTCCTGATGAATCTCATAATCCACGACGCATAAGGCTTCAGCTCAAATGGTGACATAGCAATATTGGCCAGAGTCCTCATGAAGAAATCATGGAAGTTGACGGGAACGCCATGAATGATATTGAGAAGTAGATTCTTCATGATGCCAACGACTTCTTCATCATTTGAGTCGTGGCCTTTGATAGGACTCATTGTCTTCAACAGAATGCGATAGAAAGTCTGAATTTGGTTCGAGGGGCCTGCCCTGGCTTCAAAGGCTTCATCAAAACTTGCATGTAGTGATTTGTAAGCTCAGGTTCACTGTAGACACAACATGCACCTTCAAGGGGAGGACTGAGTGGTAGGGCACGAAGCAATTCAGAAGCTGGTGCCTTGTAATGAGTGTTTTCCGTCATCCAGTCCAGCACCCATGAGTTCACATCTTCAGAATTTCCTGTGATGTGCAGCGTTGCATAGAACCGAAGAATTAGTTCTTCATTCCAATCACAGATGTCAGTGCAGAAGTTTAGCAGCCCAGCGTCGTGAAGAACATTGGGGACTGGCTCGAAGCACGACAGAGACTCCATGTCCACGTGAGGAATATGTGCATGATCGAAGACTTTATCTTTGTTGAACAGCACCGAGGAATAGAAATTGGCTTGACTAGCAGTCCAGAAACGCCTTTTCCTTATGCGAGCAGAGTCATATGGGTTGTAGTCGGTGACGAAGACATACTCGCCAAAGAAGTCTTCACCCTTGAACTTTTGCTTTCGTGAGAAGGGATCCTTTGGTTTGGGCAGAGGAGTGTCTGTGAGTTGCATCACGACCTCAGGAATCGCAATCTCAGGTTCAGTAGTCTGAGGAATTTCCGGTTCCTCTTTAGTTGCAGTCTGTGTTGTCACATGATCAGCAACAACAGTTTCTTCAGCACTAGTGGCTGGAATTTCTTCACGCACAGACAAGGTGGGATGAGTTTCTTCAGAGACCGTTTGAACTGTTGGTGCAGGGGACTGAGGAATTTGTTGTAGCAAGGTGAAGAGTGGAGAATTGGGGTGCTGACTTTCCTAAAAGTCATCATTCATTACTGGTGTTGTACTTCCAATATCCACGTCTTCATCTTCCAATTCTTCAACACCAGCCTCTTCAGCTGTGAACTGATGCATTGGTGAGGATACAACGGGTGTAGAAGGGATCGCATCCACTTCAATTTCTTCATCAATCTGCTCTGACGAAGCAGCAGATTGAGTTTCTTCATCCGATCCACTAGGGATCTCACATTCTTCACCAAAAGGAACAAGGTCCTTTGATGGCATGGTAGAAATCGGAACAACATCAATCGGATTTTCAAACGAGCTGGTCATAGGCTTCATCTTCTTTGAAGCTGAAGATTCTGAAGCACCTGATGCTTTCCTTTTCTTCACTGCAGCTCGCTCAGCAGCCTTGGTCTTCTTCACATCTGATGCAGATGGAAGGATAGGAGTTGGTGTAGGCACAGGTGGAGCTGAGGAATATGGTTGATTTTCTTCAGGCGCAACTGATGCAGTTTCCCTGACTACTTCAGTTTCATCAGGCGCATCACTAGTGGATGCCCTGGCAATTTCTTCAGCGGCTGGAATGGAGTCATCAGCCCTGGAACTAGCATTTTCTTCAGCAGTCTGAAAGTCATCAGCGGTGTTGGCATGTTCTTCAGTTGGCTGAGCAGAAGCTTCAGCTTGAGGAACTTCCTGTTGCGATGGGGCTGCAACATTGGTGAACTTCTCAGTCAGTTTCACAAACCTGACTTTGGCTCCTTGCCAATCAGCATAGTATGCGTTGAAGTTGTCGCCGAGGGTTTTGATTTCAGACTAGATTTTGATAAGTTCATTAGTTGTCATTTTGACAACGTTGGTCTTCAGATACTTCTCCTTCTTGTACTGGGCCTTCTTGATCTGCCTGGCCTGCTCATATTTCCATTTCTCCTCTTGGATGAAATGAGTCAGCATGTGACTTTGGCCAGGAGTCAACTTGAAATTTGGCATAGGATTATTTGGGTCCTTTTGCCAGAGATCAATGTAATCGAGGATCGCCCTTGGATCCAAAAGCAGTGGCACAGGTGTGCCTTTGGCTCTAGCGGCCCTTTGTTGTCTGTCTCTGATGATTTCTACAAGTTCATCATCATCAGCTTCATCGTCAGATGGCAATTGGAAGGCGACATGTTTCTTCTTAGGACTTGGCCGAGGACCTTGTCCAGCAGTTGCCTTGGTCTTCAGTAGAGTGAAGCCTGATGAAGAATTTGGTGCAGCTGAGGAACTTGCTGAGACACCAGAGGCAATGGAGATGCCTGCAGTCCTTTGGCACGAGGCCAGATGTGCAGGTGCTGAGGACTTTGTCGGAATAGCTGAGGCTCTTGAAGGAGCTGAGGATTTCGGAGGAGCAGCAGCAGCATGAGGAATTGGTCTTGAGGACTTTGAAGATTCTGGCCGTGAGGGCACTATTGGTGAAGCACTTGGCTTGCGCGCATGCTTCTTTGCCATAGATCTCTTTGGCTTGACAGAGGCCTCAGTGGCAGCAGCAGCAGCAGAGTCTTCGTTGAATTTCCCCACTGCTTCTTTTGCTTGCTTGGCCAACTTGGCTTGGCGCTCGGCCCATCCTTCAGGAAAAATCCTCACCGCGTTTGATGCTAGTGGGATCTGCCACTTGGCCAGGTGCCAATGGGGCTCTTGGGCATGGAGGATTGAGTGCGAATTTCTTCATATACTTTGGAGTTACATATCTGTATTCCCTCCATTCTCGTGCCCATCTCCTTTCAATCCTCTGTATGCGCACCTTGCGCTGATCTTTGTTTTCTTTGCCAAACTTGGACTCATCAGGTGTGCAGTATTCTTTGTAAATGTCCTCAGGGATTTCAAAAGCAGTCATGACCTTAGGACTCTTTCCTCCTTTCTGTGGCTTGTTTCCGTCTGCCATATTCTTCAGTTGAGGAATTTGAACAATCGAATTCTCTAAAGAAGTATGCAATTTTTCTTCGAGGTATGCTGCAAATGAGTTAAGTTGGTGACAACCTAGTGATTCAGTAGTGGACATGAGTACCTGTGAACAGAGTATAGTTGCGAGGAATTTGGAGAGGTCATATGCGTTCTCAGAAGGTTTTAAACAAAACAAGTTTGAGGAATTTGACCAGATGAGTCTTGAAGAATTTCACTAAGCATTCTTTGTCTTAGGTTCCAGAGTTGTATAGATCGAAGATCCACACAATTGAGGAATCTTGAAGAAAAATGATGCTTAGAGAAATGAATCAAGAACAGATGACTTGTGAGGTGTCTTAGTGTGTGATGATTTGAAGAAAAACACCTTTGAAGATTTTGTCGAAAACTTTCGAATCAAGGAGGGCAGTAAAAGTAACTTTTAATTACCCTGAATGAAGAACACGACAAACACAGAGGTGGAGAAGTGAGGTTCATCAGTGTAGATCTTCCACGCCCTAACTTGGCAGAGGAAGACAACTACGGTGGCGGCGGAGTGAAGATTTCCGCGGCCGGCGCGAGTACGACGGCGACGAGGTCGAGGCAGTGAAGCTCTTCCTCACCGGCAACAATGGAGTAGCGGCGGCGCTAGGGTTTGGGAAGCTCGAGCGGGAGAGAGAGAGAGAGAGTTCGAGCGGAGTAAAGGAAGTGAGGAAGGGGACGGGGGTATTTATAGCCACGGTGAAAAATTGTTCGCCCGAAGATTTGGGACGAACGTGCCCCTGACCCTTCTTCTTCGCACGACATGTGTCACCCACGTACTGAGAAGTGGAGATCGTGTAAGATCATGGGTGAATAGAAAAATGTATCGTGGGATGCGGAACGGTTTGAGCGACAAAACCGAAAATTTTGGATAAGATTAGTTTTAACGTTTCGTTCGCAATTTCTTCAGCTGACAAGGACACAGTGAAGATTTTGAACGAGTTTCAAATAGAACGCACATGAAGAATTTGTGAATAGATTGGGTTGAGTATAGCATAGAGGGGGAAGGGTCCGATCACATTCACTTAGCAGAAAAACCAACTTGAAGAAATAACCATAAGTGAATGCTGTAGAGGACAAAAACTCATATATATAGCCAATGAAGAAACACGACGGAACAAGTGAAGATGTTGCAAAGTTGAAGAATTTGAACAACTGAGGAATTTCACAAAACTTAGGAAAAACTCAAATTGAAGATTTTCAACTTTTGTGGTGGCGTGACCCACCGTATAAGAATGATGATTTCAGACACCGCGTACAATTGTCATAGGGTTGTGAGAATCAAATTCTTCACACTTAGAGTGTTATTCTTCATTGTTTGAAGAAAAACTTTTCTTCATGTGTTGCACATCTAAGTCATCAATTTTGCATAAGTGTTAGGATGAGTGCCTTTTTCGAAGTACATTCAAAGACTCTAAGATATTTAGCTCACACTGCAACTTGCTAAATCTCTTCTCATCCAAGGGCTTTGTGAAGATATCGGCTAGATGTTCTTCAGTCTTCACATGCTCGATAGAAATGTCGCCCTTCAACACATGATCACGAAGAAAATGATGACGAATCTGAATGTGCTTTGTCTTCGAGTGCTGAACTGGGTTGTGAGCAATCTTGATGGCACTCTCATTATCACAGAGGAGAGGCACATTCTTCATGTTGACGCCATAGTCCTTGAGAGTTTGCTTCATCCATAGCAGTTGAGCACAGCAAGAACCAGCAACAATGTACTCAGCTTCAGCAGTAGACAGTGATACGCAGTTCTGTTTCTTCAAGGACCAACAGACCAAATATCGTCCAAGGAAATGACATGTACCAGATGTTGACTTGTGGTCCACACGATCACCAGCATAGTCAGAGTCAGAATATCCAATGAGATCAAAATCCGAGCCCTTGGGATACCATAATCCTAGTGTTGGTGTGTGAGCTAGATATCGAAGAATATGCTTCACAGCCTTATGGTGTGATTCCTTCGGTGCAGCTTGAAATCGGGCACACATGCAGAAACTAAGCATTATATCTGGCCTAGATGCACCTAAGTACAATAAAGAACCAATCATGGAGCGGTATACCTTATGATCGAAGTCAATACCATTTTCATCAGTGCACAGATGGCCATTTGTGGGCATAGGAATTTTGATGCCTTTGCAATCTTGCATGCCAAATTTCCTCAGTACATCCTTGAGGTATTTCTCCTGAGATATGAATATGCCATTGCGCTGTTGACGAATTTGAAGACCTAAGAAGAATTTCAACTCTCCCATCATAGACATTTGATATTCTTCACTCATCATATAAGCAAATTCATCACTATAACGTTGGTCAGTACAGCCAAAGATAATATCATGAACATATATTTGGCACACAAACAGTTCACCATCATAAGATTTAGTAAAGAGAGCGGGATCGAGTGAACCGGGTGTGAAGCCATTCTTCATGAGGAATTCCTTCAAGGTATCATACCACGCCCGAGGGGCCTGCTTGAGGCCATAGAGGGCCTTATTGAGTCTGAAGACTTTGTCAGGATTCTTTGGATCTTCAAAACCTGGGGGTTGAGCAATATATACTTCTTCCTCAAGCTTACCATTGAGAATGCACTTTTCACATCCATTTGATATAAGATGATATCATGATGGTTAGCATAAGCAAGTAATATGCGAATAGCCTCAAGTCTAGCAACAGGTGCAAAAGTTTCATCAAAATCAATTCCTTCAACCTGTGTGTAGCCTTGAGCTACTAGTCGTGCCTTATTCCTCACCACAAGGCCAATTTCATCTTGCTTGTTGCGGTAGATCCACTTTGTGCCAATGATATTATGCTTGCGAGAATCTGGACGTTTGACCAGTTCCCAGACGTTGTTGAGTTTGAATTGATGTAATTCTTCTTGCATGGCCTGAATCCACTGAGGCTCCAGAAATGCTTCATCTACCTTAGCGGGCTCTGTGATAGAGACAAAAGCATAGTGCCCACAAAAGTTAGATAGATGTGAAGCTTTTGAGCGGGTGAGAGGACCTGGTGCTCTAATGTCATCAATGATCTTCTCCACTTGCACTTATTTTGCAACGCGAGGATGAGCTGGTTGTCGTTGAGGAATTTGACCAGCATTTTCTTCATCACCAATTTCTTCAGCATTTTCCTCAGGTGCATCAGCTCGACGTTCTTCACGTTTTGGAATGAATTCTTCAGCAGATTCTTCAGTAGGAATGACATCCTCAGTAGCCTTGAACTTGATAGAATCCTCAGGTGCTGGTTCATCTATCATAGAAGGTAGGTGCTCTCTTTGCGAGCCATGAGTTTCATCGAACCGCACATCTACAGTTTCAACAACCTTGTGAAGGACGTTGTTGAAGACTCTGTAGGTGTGCGAGTCCTTTCCATTACCAAGCATAAAACCTTCATGTGCTTTTGGTGCAAATTTTGAGTTATGGTGAGGATCTCTAATCCAACATTTAGCACCGAAGACTTTGAAATAACTCACATTGGGTTTCTTGTCAGTGAGGAGTTCATAGGTAGTCTTCTTGAAGAATTTGTGAAGATATACTCTGTTGATGATGTGGCACGCAGTATCAATTGCATCAACCCAGAAACGACGAGGCGTTTTGTACTCATCGAGCATAGTGCGAGCCATCTCAGCAAGAGTCCTATTCTTGCGCTCCACGACGCCATTCTGTTGAGGAGTATAAGGAGCAGATAACTCATGAGTAATACCAAGTTCATCAAGATAGTCATCGAGTCCCGAATTCTTGAACTTAGTGCCGTTGTCACTTCTAATGTGCTTGATCTTCACACCAAAGTTGGTTGAAGCCCTCGAGGAAAATCGTTTGAAGACTTCCTGCACTTCATGTTTGTAAGTAACAAGGCGTACCCATGTGTAACGAGAATAATCATCAACAATAACAAAGCCATATTGATATGCTTCATTTGAAACAGCAGAATAATGATTAGGACCAAAGAGATCCATGTGAAGCAGTTCAAATGGACGAGTAGTGGTCATGATAGTCTTTGCTGGATGCTTGGCCTTGGTCATCTTTCCAGCTTCACAGGCTCCACATAGGTAGTCCTTGAGGAATTTAACATTCTCAATGCCAATGACATGCTTCTTCTTTGCAAGCGTGTGCAAATTCCTCATGCCTGCGTGACCAAGTCATCGATGCCATAGCCATCCTTCTGAAGCTTTTGCAAGTAGGCACACGACTGGTTGAGGTCCTGTAGAGAAATCAACAATATACAAGTCTCCTCTCCTAAAGCCTTCAAAGACTTTGGAATTGTCAGCTTCCATAACCACAACACAACGATACTTGCCAAAGACAACAACCATATCAAGACCACAAAGCATTGAGACAGACATAAGGTTGTATCCTAAGGACTCAAAAAGCATGACTTTGTCCATGTGTAGATCCTTTGTGATCGCAACCTTACCTAGACCCAATACCCGACTTTTGCCTTTATCAGCGAAGATGATATGCTTCAGATGCGATGGTGATAAGCGAGCATCCATCAATAGATTCTTGTCACCAGTCATGTGATTTGTACATCCACTATCATGGACCCACTCTGTTCTTTGGGTTGATCATCCTGTAGATGAATTAGTGCAGCTTACGAACTTCATATACTTCATCAGTGAAGAATATGATATCACAATTCATCAGATCAATTTCATCAAGTAGTAAGACAAATAAAGCAGTAGGAGGACGTGTGAAATGAAAGTTCATTTCTTCATGATTGGCCTGCGTCCTTTCAGGCACATTGTCAGGTCCCTAGCAAATTCTTCAGACGTTAAAGCACGTCTGGAGACCTGACCCTGCATAAGAGATTAGTTCTTTTTCTTCACCACCCACATCTGAAGGGGTGGCAAAGAGTTCATCACTCTGCAAGCTCCATATGAGAAAGGTGGCATAGAGGCCAAACCATTTCGTTTCACATGAGAGGGGTTAGGGTAAGCATATGAATAAGCAGAGAAATTCTTCGAGGACTTATGAACATAATGATTAGAAGAATAATGCTCATAATCATAGCCCTTGGCTCTTCCTTGCGAAACAGAGTTGTTGGCACGATGATGTTCATATGAGGACTTTGATCCTGTTGAAGAATTTGATCCATATGAAGAATTTGATCTGGGGTTCCTATTCTTCACAAGTGGTGTCATGAGGACATTCACCTGAAGACTTTCAAGGCACCTTTTGGGAACCCAGATTTTCTTCATAGGGGAACCGTTCCTGCAGTTAGTGCCAACATATCTAGCAAATACTTCACCATTCTGATTTTTGAACAGTTTATAGTTGGAGTCAAATGACTCATCAGAAGAATGAGAAGATTCACATGTATAGCCAGATAAATTAGATGGATCAACTGGAGGTCCCTTTGCAGCAACCCATGAGGTTTTGGGGTACTGCTCAGGCTTCCAATATGTACCATCAGCATTGAGTTTCCTCTCAAAGGCAATACCCTCTTTCCTAGGGTTCCTGTTGAGGATCTACTTTTTAAGCACATCACAAAGAGTCTGATGCCCTTTGAGGCTTTTGTACATGCCTGTCATGTACAATTCCTTCAGCCCTACATCGTTAGTGATACTAGCAATGTCCTCAGATGAGGAATTAGTGATAGCAGAGGCAGGTGAATAATTTGTAACATTAGAAGCATTTGAACATTCAGGTGAAGAATTAACAGATTCACGTTCAATGCATTTCAAACATGGAGGAACAAATTCTTCCTGAGCAGCGCTGATTTTTTGAGCAAGTAATGAATCACGCTCCTTCTGAAGATATTCATAACTCACTCTTAGCTTCTCAAGATCTTGCTTTCTTTGAAGAAATTCATAAGAAAGCTTCTCATGATCAGTCAAGAGGGTGTTATGATGACCTTGAAAGTTGTCAAACCTGGTCTGAAGTCTCTGAAGATTTTCAGTCAAGATTTTAGTGCGATCCATTTCTTCACCCAACATATCATCACTCTTACTAAGCATGTTTTGAACCTTTTCCAAAGCTCTTTGTTGTTTAGCGGCAAGGGAAGCAAGTTTGACATAGCTGGGTCAAAATTCATCACCAGATTCATCATCACTGGTTTCAGACAGATAGCATTCAGTTACCTTTTCACCATCTGCCATAAGACATGGTGAGGAGGATGATGATTCTGGTTCAAATGTCATTGACTTCCTTGAAGTCCTCAAACCAAGGATCATGACAGGTTCGATGACCTTAATAGACATCAGAGAGATGGTCCCAGATAAGCTTCGCATGATCGAGATGCATGATGTTCCTGAACTGATTTTGAGATAGACAGGAGCAGATGACGTCCTTCGCCGTGAGGTTGAGAAGAGTGTACTTGCGAATGTCATCAGCATCCGCCATCTTACACAGATCAGTCAGACCAATCTCAGTGACGGTCCACAGCTTGCTGTTCATCGCCATGAGGCGCTTCTTCATCATGGCCTTCCACTTGGGATACTCGTGACCGTCAAAGATAGGGCATGCCACTTTCTTCATACCTGTGGTCGACATAACTAAAACTCCAGGCGGTTAAATTAAAATCACACAGAACAAGGGAGTACCTTGCTCTGATACCAATTGAAAGTGCATTATATCGACTAGAGGGGGGGTGAATAGGCGTTTTTATGAATTCTTCACTGAGGAATTTGCTAGTGAGGAAATTCCTTAGCGAAGAACTACTTGCAGCGGAATAAGTACTCAGAAGTAAACATAACATAAGACAAGCATAGTCATCATGATGAAATGAAGACAAGCACAGAGTACAGAAAGCGTAATCACAGGATAACACTAGATGAAGACAAACAGACTGAAGAAATTGAACTGAGGAAATTGAGAAAGTCTTCAGTCAAATTCTTCAAACACAGATATGACAAGCAAACAACACAATACTGAGGAAATGAAAGAGTTGAGGAAACAGAACCAGTTGGCTTGGTGAAGACAATGATTTGGTAGATCAGTTCCAACTGCTGTCTCAGTTGTACATCTGGTTGGAGCGGCTTGGTATTTAAACCTAAGGACACACAGTCCCGGACACACAGTCCTCACCGTATTCTCCTTGAACTAAGGTCACACAGACCTTGTCCAATCACTCATGGTAAGTCTTCTGGTGACTTCCGAACCTTCACAAACTCGGTCACTCGACGATCCATAATTCCTCTTGGATGCTCTAGACCATGACGCCTAACCGTTTGGAAGAAGCAAAGTCTTCAAAGGTAACAAGCGTCGGATCCATGCAGGATCAATCTCTTTAGTGATGCTCAATCACTTTGGGTTTGTAGGTGTTTGGGTTTGGGTTTTCCTCACTTGATGATTTTCGCTCAAAGTCCTTGGAGGATGGGATGCTATTAAGTGAAAAGTGTCAGTTTCTCGCGGAGCAACCAACCAGCTAGTGGGTGTAGGGGGCGGCTATTTATAGCCTAGGGAGCAGCCCGACATGATAAGACATAAATGCCCTTCAATGATATGACTGTTAGGTGGATAAGATATTTTGGGACAGCTAGCGCGTAGCACAGCAACGGTCGGAAATTTGAGGTTCAAATTCCTCAGGGCTATCATGTTCCTCACTGTGTAGGCAATCCGCGCTGGCGAATTCCTAACTCCTCAGTCAGAACAAATTCCTCAGAGACCAGAACAACTTCGTCTCTGTCACTGAAGAAATTGACTGAACTGTACGAGATTTCCAATGGCTTCACTCGAAGGGATTGGTAGGCGTAGGATTTTGAGTTGAGCATCACATGGAAATTTTTCCTTAGTATTTCCTCGACCCCCTTTAACAGTACAGTGTTTCCTATGACTCAAGAAAGAGAAAATGAAACTACGAAAACAAAAATCTTCACGCTTCATGTTCCTCGAATGAATACCAAGTTTTCAAGGTCACACCAATTTCTTCACTTTCAAAGTCTTCAGAAAGTCTTCAGAATACCAAAGTCTTCAGTCGAAGAACTTCATTTTTAGGGGTCGACTTTCTCTGTAAATAACAAACTCCTCATAGACTTATAGACATGTGTACACTTATAAACACATTAGTCCCTTAACCTATAAGTCTTCAATACACCGAAATCACTAAGGGGCACTAGATGCACTTACAGATCTGTGCCGCTTACGCCATTGTTCACCGAGCACCGCTTACGCGTACACTTGTGCCCGCTGCTCCTTTGCTCGATGTTGCTGCTCTATTGCCGACGCTGCTATGTTGTTGCTCTGCTGCTGTTGCGAGCCACTACTGCTACTTCCTGTTGCTGCCGCCGCGCACCGCGCTTGTCCGATGCAGCCAGTTGCGCCGTGGCCACCCCACACCTCCCTCGTGCGCCCCACAGCCTCTCTGCACTGCTACCGCTGCGAACTGCTGTCGCCGCAGCTGCTCGCCCGCCTCCGGCCGCCCTGCTCGCCTGCCACGCGCGTGCCGCCCTACACCGGCGCTGCTCTCCGCCGGCGCCGCCCGCTGCTGGCCCCTCGCGCCGCCTACCTCCGTCGCGGGCCACTGCTTCCGCTCGCCCTCGCTGCCTAGCGCCCCGCCGCCCTGGCTCCGCCCCGCCGCTCCTCCCGCATGCCCGTGGCCGTCTGCCCCCTGCTCGCTAGCTCGAGCCCACGCGAGGCCTCACACCAACAGCCGCCGGCGCCTCGTGCTGCTGGCCTCTGTTCGCCGGGCTGGCCGGGCTGCTGCATAATGGAAAGGGGATAATCCCCCTTTAATAGGACCCCTCCTAATTAGAGTATGACAGCTAGACCCCACCCTGTTAAATTAAACCTAGTTAAAGAAATTAAAATTAAAATAACACATGTGACACTGACATGCGGGTCCTGCCCGCACTATTCACCCTCTTGACCAGTGTTTGTTGACTCTGTCAACTGGACCATCTGACCCCACCTGTCAGCCTCGATGGTCCATTGTGGGTGCACTGCACCAGGTGCACCTAATGTTTGTATTGTGATTTCGATTTAAAATTAAATCCAGAAATACCCGAAAATTGATAAAACTTTGAAAATTAATATAAAATAATCCGTAACTCGAATGAAAATACTTTGTACATGAAAGTTGCTCAGAACGACGAGACAAATCCGAATACGCAGTCTGTTCGTTCGCCATACGTCCATAGCATAGCGAACATGCAACAATCCACCTCCGTTTCATCTGCCCGAAAATGCCTAACACCGGGAATACTTTCCCGGATGTTTCCCCCTTCGGCAGTAGCACCTAGTACTGCGTTAGGTCACCTCTAGCACCGCGTATTGCCATGTTACGCTTTTTGATGCTTTGTTTGCTCTATTATTTATTGTGTTCCCCCTCCATTACTTCTTTCGGATAGACCCTGAGACTGCCGGCGACCCCCAGTTCGACTACGATGCTGACGACCCGTCCTTCTCTGCCGAGCTTCCAGGCAAGCCCCACCCCTCTTGATCACCCGATATCGCCTATTCCTTCTCTCTACTGCTTGCATTAGAGTAGTGTAGCATGTTACTGCTTTCGGTTAATCCTATTCTACTGCATAGCCTGTAATTGTTGCTACAGTTGTTACCCTTACCTGCGATCCTAAATGCTTAGTATAGGATGCTAGTTTTCCATCAGTGGCCCTACATTCTTGTCCGTCTGCCATGCCATATTATTGGGCCGTGATCACTTGGGAGGTGAACATGGGTTTATACATACACACATACATACATACATACATACATACATACATACATACATACATACATACATACATACATACATACATACATACATACATACATACATACATATTATATAGATTACTAAAGTCGGGTCGGCTCGTAGAGTACCCACAAGTGATTCCGATGTGGGGACTGAAAGGACAGGTGGCTCCATCCCGGTAGAGGTGGGCGTGAGTTCCCGATGGCCCCCGACTGTTACTTTATGGCGGAGCGACAGGGCAGGTTGAGATCACCTAGGAGAGAGGTGGGCGTGGCCCTGGTCGGCGTCCGCGGTTACTTCAAAATAACACGCTTAACGAGATCTTGGTATTTGATCTGAGTTCGGCCACTGGCCTATACGCACTAACCAACTACGCGGGAACAGTTATGGGCACTCGACGTCGTGGTATTAGCCGAAGCCTTCTTGACGTTAGCGACAGAGCGGCGCGCACCAGATTGGAACGTAAGCCTGCACTTGTATTAAGGGGGCTAGGTCTGCTTCCGGCCGCCCTCACAACATGCAGGTGTGCAATGGGCGATGAGCCCAGACCCCTGCGCGCTTAGGATTTTGAACAGCGTGCTGACCTCTCTGTTGTGCCTAGGTAGGGCTGTGACGTGTTGATCTTTCAAGGCCGGGCATGACCCAGGAAAGTGTGTCCGGCCAAAGGGGATCGAGCGTGTTGGGTAATGTGGTGCACCCCTGCAGGGAAGTTTATCTATTATAATAGCCGTGATCCTCGGTAACAGGACGACCCAGAGTTGTACCTTGACCTTATGACAACTAGAACCGAATACTTAATAAAACACACCCTTCCAAGTGCCAGATATAACCCGGTGATTGCTCTCACATAGGGCGACGGGGGAAGGATTGCCGGGCAGGGTTCTGCTATGCGATGATACTTGGTAAAATTACCATCTACTCTCTTCTACATGCTGCAAGATGGAGGCTGCCAAAAGCGTAGTCTTCGACAGGACTAGCTATCCCCCTCTTATTCTGGCACTCTGCAGTTCAGTCCACCAATATTGCCCCTTTACACATATAGCCATGCATATGTAGTGTGGATCCTTGCTTGCGAGTACTTTTGATGAGTACTCACGGTTGCTTTGCTCCCCCTTTCCCCCCCTTTCCTTTCTTATCGGTTGTCACAACCAGATGCTGGAGCCCAGGAGCCAGATGCCACCATTGACGACGACTCCTACTACACGGCAGGTGCCTACTACTACGTGCAGGCTGCCGCCGATGAACAGAAGTAGTTTAGGAGGATCCTAGGCAGGAGGCCTGCGCCTCTTTCGATCTGTATCCCAGTTTGTCCTAGCCATCTTATGGCAACTTGTTTAACATATGTCTGTACTCAGATATTGTTTCTTCCGCTGACTCGTCTATGATCGAGCACTTGTATTCGAGCCCTCGAGGCCCATGGCTTGTATTATGATGCTTGTATGACTTATTTTATTTTTATAGTTGTGTTGTGATATCTTCCTGCTACCTCTTGAGCACTGCGTTGGTTTTCCCCGAAGAGGAGAGGATGATGTAGCAAAGTAGCTTAAGTATTTCCCTCAGTTTTTGAGAACCAAGGTATCAATCTAGTAGGAGGCTACGCTCAAGTCCCTCGTACCTGCACAAAGCAATAGCTCCTCGCAACCAACGTGATTAGGGGTTGTCAATCCCTTCACGGTGACTTACGAGAGTGAGATCTGACAGAGATAATATTTTTGGTATTTTTGGTATAGAGATGCAAAGTGAAAAGTAAAAAGCAAAGTAAAAAAGCAAGAAAGATTAAAGTGATGGAGATTGATATGATGAGAATAGACCCGGGGGCCATAGGTTTCACTAGTGGCTTCTCTCAAGAGCATAAGTATTCTACGGTGGGTGAACAAATTACTGTTGAGCAATTGACAGAATTGAGCATAGTTATGAGAATATCTAGGTATGATCATGTATATAGGCATCACGTCCGAGACAAGTAGACCGACTCCTGCCTGCATCTACTACTATTACTCCACTCATCGACCGCTATCCAGCATGCATCTAGAGTATTAAGTTAAAAACAGAGTAACGCCTTAAGCAAGATGACATGATGTAGAGGGATAGTTTCATGCAATATGATAAAAACCCCATCTTGTTATCCTCGATGGCAACAATACAATACGTGCCTTGCTGCCCCTTCTGTCACTAGGAAAGGACATCGCAAGATTGAACCCAAAGCTAAGCACTTCTCCCATGGCAAGAAAAACCAATCTAGTAGGCCAAACCAAACTGATAATTCGAAGAGACTTGCAAAGATAACCAATCATACATAAAAGAGTTCAGAGAAGATTCAAATATTATTCATAGATAGACTTGATCATAAACCCACAATTCATCGGTCTCAACAAACACACCGCAAAAAGAAGATTACATCGAATAGATCTCCACGAGAGAGGGGGAGAACATTGTATTGAGATCCAAAAAGAGAGAAGAAGCCAACTAGCTACTAACTATGGACCCATAGGTCCGAGGTGAACTACTCACACTTCATCGGAGAGGCTATGATGATGTAGAAGCCCTCCGTGATGACGGCCCTCTCCGGCGGAGCTCCGGAATAGGCCCCAAGATGGGATCTCGTGGATACAGAATGTTGCGGCGGTGGAATTAGGTTTTTGGGTCCGCAACTGATCGTTTGGGGGTACGTAGGTATATATAGGAGGAATGAGTACGTCGGTGGAGCAACAAGGGGCCCACGAGGCAGGGGGCGCGCCCTAGGGGGGGAGCCCCCCACCCTCATGACCGCCTCTTTTGTTCCTTGGAGTAGGGTCCAAGTCTCGTGGATCACGTTCGGTGAGAAAATCACGTTCCCGAAGGTTTTATTCCGTTTGGACTCCGTTTGATATTCTGTTTCTCCGAAACACTGAAATAGGCTAAAAAACAGCAATTCTGGGCTGGGCCTCCGGTTAATAGGTTAGTTCCAAAAATAATATAAAACTGGAAAATAAAGCTCAATATAGTCCAAAACAGTAGATAATATAGCATGGAGCAATCAAAAATTATAGATACGTTGGAGACGTATCAGGCATCCTCAACCTTAATTCCTACTCGTCCTCGAGTAGGTAAATGATAAAAAGAGAATTTTTGATGCGGAGTGCTACTTGGCATAATTTCAATGCAATTCTTCTTAATTGTGGTATTAATATTCAGATTCGAAGGATTCAAGATAAAAGTTCATATTGACATAAAAATAATAATACTTCAAGCACACTAACAAAGCAATTATGTCTTGTCAAAATAACATGGCCAAAGAAAGTTATCCCTACAAAATCATATAGTCTGGCTATGCTCTAGCTTCACCACACAAAGTATTTAAATCATGCACAACCCCGATGACAAGCCAAGCAATTGTTTCATACTTTAACATTTTCAAAACTTTTTCGATCTTCACGCAATACATGAGCGTGAGCCATGGATATAGCACTATATGTGGAATAGAATGGTGGTTGTGGAGAAGACAAAAAGAGGGGAAGATAGTCTCACATCAACTAGGCGTATCAACAGGCTATGGAGATGCCCATCAATAGATATCAATGTGAGTGAGTAGGGATTGCCATGCAACGGATGCACTAGAGCTATAAGTATATGAAAGCTCAACAAAAAAAACTAAGTGGGTGTGCATCCAACTCGCTTGCTCACGAAGACCTAGGGCAATTTGAGGAAGCCCATCATTGGAATATACAGGCCAAGTTCTATAATGAAAAATTCCCACTAGTATATGAAAGTGACAAAATGAGAGACTCTCTATCATGAAGATCTTGGTGCTACTTTGAAGCACAAGTGTGGTAAAAGGATAGTAACATTGTCCCTTCTCTCTTTTTCTCTCATTTTTTTTATTTGGGCCTTTTCTCTTTTTTTATGGCCTCTTTTTTCCCTTTTTTTATTTTTCGTCCGGAGTCTCATCCCGACTTGTGGGGGAATCATAGTCTCCATCATCCTTTCCTCACTTGGGACAATGCTCTAAAAAATGATGATCATCACACTTTTATTTTTCTTACAACTCAACAATTACAACTAGATACTTAGAACAAGATATGACTCTATATGAATGCCTCCGGCGGGGTACCGGGATATGCAATGAATCAAGAGTGACATGTATGAAATAATTATGAATGGTGGCTTTGCCACAAATACGATGTCAACTACATGATCATGCTAGCAATATGACAATGATGGAGTGTGTCATAATAAACGGAACGGTGGAAAGTTGCATGGCAATATATCTTGGAATGGCTATGGAAATGCCATGATAGGTAGGTATGGTGGCTGTTTTGAGGAAGATATATGGTGGGTGTATGATACCGGCAAAAAGTGCGCGGTATTAGAGAGGCTAGCAAAGGTGGAAGGATGGGAAAACGTGCATATAATCCATGGACTCAACATTAGTCATAAAGAACTCATATAATTATTGCAAAAATCTAGAAGTTATCAAAGCAAAGTATTATGCGCATGCTCCTAGGGGGATAGATTGGTAGGAAAAGACCATCGCTCGTCCCCGACCGCCACTCATAAGGAAGACAATCAGTAAATAAATCATGCTCCGACTTCATCACATAACGGTTCACCATACGTGCATGCTACGGGAATCACAAACTTTAACACAAGTATTCTTTAAATTCACAACTACTCAACTAGCATGAATCTAATATCACCATCTTCATATCTCAAAACAATTATCAAGCTTCAATCTTTTCTTAGTATTCAACGCACTCAAAAGAAAATTTCACAAATCTTGAATACCAAGCTTATATTCAGCAATTACCATGCTATTGTCAACTCTCAAAATGATCTAAGTGAAGCATGAGAGATCAATAGTTTATTTAAAACAAATCCATCACCGTGCTCTAAGAGATCTAAGTGAAGCACGTAGAGCAAAATTGTAACGCTCAAAAGATATAAGTGAAGCACATAGAGCAAAACTACATAACTCAGAAGATATAAGTGAAGCACATAGAGTATTCTATCAAATTCCAATTCATGTATGGCTCTCTCAAAAGGTGTGTACAGCAAGGATGATTGTGTCACACTAACAAACAAAGACACAAATAATACAAGACACTCCAAGCAAAACACATATCATGTGGTGAATAAAAATATAGCTCCAAGTAAAATTATCGATGGAAGTAGACGAAAGAGGGGATGCCTTCCTGGGCATCCCCAAGCTTTGAATTTTTTGGTGTCCTTGGATTATCTTGGGGGGTGTCATGGGCATCCCCAAGCTTAGGCTCTTGCCACTTCTTTTTCCATAATCCATCAAAAGAATTTACCCAAAACTTGAAAATTCACAACACAAAACTCAACAGAAATCTCGTGAGCTCCCTTAGAGAAAGAAAACAAAAGGCCACTTCAAAGTACTGTAATGAACTCATTTATTTATATTGGTGTTAAACCTACTGTATTCCAACTTCTCTATGGATTATAAACTATTTACTAGCCATAGATTCATCAAAATAAGCAAACAACACACGAAAAACAGAATCTGTCAAAAATAGAACAGTCTGTAGTAATCTGTAACTAACGCAAACTTCTGGAACTTTAAAAAATCTACCAAAATAGGACGACCTAGACAATTTGTTTATTGATCAGCAGCAATTGGAATCAGTATTGTATCACGTTCTGGTGATTTTTAACAATTGTTTTCGTGAACAGAAAGTTTCTGGAAATTAGAGCAAGATCAAATAACTATCATCCAAGAAGATCCTATAGGTTTAACTTGGCACAAACACTAATTAAAACATAAAACCACATCTAAATAGAAGGTGGATGGATTATTTATTCCTAAACAGAAGCAAAACAAAAAAAACTGAAATAAAATTGGGTTGCCTCCCAACAAGCGCTATCGTTTAACGCCCCTAGCTAGGCATAAAAGCGAGGATAGATCTAGGTATTGCCATCTTTGGTAGGCAATCCATAAGTGGCTCTCATGATAGATTCATATGGCAATTTTATTTTCTTTCTATGGAAGTGTTACATGCCCTTTTTTAATGGAAATTTAAATCTAATATTCCCTTCCTTCATATCAATAATTGCACCAACCATTTTGAGGAAAGGTCTACCGAGAATAATAGGGCAAGAAGGATTGCAATCTATATCAAGAACGATAAAATCTAAGGGCACATAATTCCTACTTGCAACAATAAGAACATCATTAATTCTTCCCATAGGTTTCTTAATAGTGGAATCCGCAAGATGCAAGTTTAGAGAGCAATCGTCAAAATCACGGAAATCTAGCAAATCACACAAAGTTTTGGGAATAGTGGAGACACTAGCACCCAAATCACACAAAACATAAAACTCATGATCTTTAATTTTAATTTTAATAGTAGGTTCCCACTCATCATAGAGTTTTCTAGGGATAGAGTCTTTCTTCATAAGACTGCATCAAGGCATCAAAAGGCTTTATTTTGACTATACGCATGCAGAGAATTTAGCACGGATTGCAACAAGGAAATACAATCAATTAAAGAGCAACTTTCATAATTAAATTCCTTGAAATCCAATATAGTGGGTTTAGCAACATCTAGATTTTTATTTCTTTCAACCCACGTTTATCAATTTCTTCATCAAGATCTAAATACTCTGAATTTTTAGAACGCCTTCTAGGTAAAGGAGGATCATATTCAGTTTCATCAAGATTCATATTGCAAAACAAATATTTAATCGGGGACACATCAATAACTTTTAGATCGTCATCTTGATTTTCATTAGAATTGGAAGAACACGCTTTAATAAAAGGCATCTTTGGAAGCACGCATCCTAGTGGTTCTTTCTTTGCACTCATCAATGGAAATTCTCATGGCTTTGAGAGACTCATTGATATCATGCTTAGTAGGAATAGATCTAAGCTTTAAAGAATCAACCTCAAGAGAATTTCTATCAATGTTCCTAGCCAAATCATCAACTTTAAGCAATTTCTCTTCAAGCAAAGCATTAAAATTCTTTTGTGAATTCATAAACTCTTTAACACTATTCTCAAATTCAGAGGGCATCTTATTAAAATTTCCATAAGAGTTGTTGTAAGAATTACCATAATTATTAGAAGGATTACTAGGATAAGGCCTAGGATTAAAATTCCCTCTATACGCGTTGTTACCAAAATTATTCCTACCAACAAAATTCACATCCGTAGATTCATTATTATTCTCAATCAAAGTAGACAAAGGCATATCATTAGGATTAGAAGAAACACTCTTAGTAGCAAATAGTTTCATAAGTTCATCCATCTTTCCACTCAAAACATTGATTTCTTCTATCGCATGCACTTTTTTTATTAGTAGATCTTTCAGTGTGCCATTGAGAATAATTGACCATAATATTATCTAGGAGTTTAGTAGCATCTCCTAAAGTGATTTCCATAAAAGTGCCTCCCGTGGCCGAATCTAAAATATTTCTAGAAGCAAAATTCAATCCGGCATAAATTTTTTGTATTATCATCCACAAGTTCAAACCATGAGTAGGACAATTACGTATCATTAATTTCATTCTCTCCCAAGCTTGTGCAACATGTTCATGATCAAGTTGCTTAAAATTCATAATGTCGTTTCTAAGAGAGATGATCTTAGCGGGAGGAAAATACTTAGAGATAAAAGCATCTTTGCACTTGTTCCAAGAATCAATACTATTTTTTGGCAAAGACGAAAACCAAGATTTAGCACGATCTCTAAGCGAAAAAGGAAATAGCTTCAATTTAACAACATCATTATCGACATCTTTCTTCTTTTGCATATCACATAAATCAACGAAGCTATTCAGATGAGTAGCGGCATCTTCACTAGGAAGGCCAGCGAATTGATCTTTCATAACAAGATTCAACAAAGTAGTATTGATTTCACAAGATTCAGTATTGGCAAGAGGAGCAATCGGAGTGCTAAGGAAATCATTATTATTGGTATTGGTGAAGTCACACAATTTGGTAGTATCTTGAGCAATCGCGACAAACAAGCAATCCAACACACAAGCAAACAAAAGGCAAGCGAGAAAAAGGCAACGGAAAAAGAGAAGGAGATTGGGAAAGAGAGGGCAAATAAAATGGCAAGGGTGAAGTGGGCGTGAGGAAAACGAGAGGCAAATGGCAACTAATGTAATGCGAAAGATAGGGATTGTGATGGGTACTTGGTATGTTGACTTTTGCGCAGACTCCCCGGCAACGGCGCCAGAAATTCTTCTTGCTACCTCTTGAGCACTGCATTGGTTTCCCCTAAGAGGAGAGGATGATGCAGCAAAGTAGCGTAAGTATTTCCCTCAGTTTTTGAGAACCAACGTATCAATCCAGTAGGAGGCTACGCTCAAGTCCCTCGTACCTGCACAAAACAATAGCTCCTTGCAACCAACGCGATTAGGGGTTGTCAATCCCTTCACGGTCACTTACGAGAGTGAGATCTGATAGAGATAATATTTTTGGTATTTTTGGTATAGAGATGCAAAGTGAAAAGTAAAAAGCAAAGTAAAAAAGCAAGCAAGATTAAAGTGATGGAGATTGATAAGATGAGAAAAGACCCGGGGGCCATAGGTTTCACTAGTGGCTTCTCTCAAGAGCATAAGTATTCTACGGTGGGTGAACAAATTACTGTTGAGCAATTGACAGAATTGAGCATAGTTATGAGAATATCTAGGTATGATCATGTATATAGGCATCACGACCGAGACAAGTAGATCGACTCCTGCCTGCATCTACTACTATTACTCCACTCATCGACCGCTATCCAGCATGCATCTAGAGTATTAAGTTAAAAACAGAGTAACGCCTTAAGCAAGATGACATGATGTAGAGGGATAGTTTCATGCAATATGATAAAAACCCCATCTTGTTATCCTCGATGGCAACAATACAATACGTGCCTTGCTGCCCCTTCTGTCACTAGGAAAGGACATCGCAAGATTGAACCCAAAGCTAAGCACTTCTCCCATGGCAAGAAAAACCAATCTAGTAGGCCAAACCAAACTGATAATTTGAAGAGACTTGCAAAGATAACCAATCATACATAAAAGAGTTCAGAGAAGATTCAAATATTATTCATAGATAGACTTGATCATAAACCCACAATTCATCGGTCTCAACAAACACACCGCAAAAAGAAGATTACATCGAATAGATCTCCACGAGAGAGGGGGAGAACATTGTATTGAGATCCAAAAAGAGAGAAGAAGACAACTAGCTACTAAATATGGACCCATAGGTCCGAGGTGAACTACTCACACTTCATCGGAGAGGCTATGATGATGTAGAAGCCCTCCGTGATGACGGCCCTCTCCGGCGGAGCTCCGGAATAGGCCCCAAGATGGGATCTCGTGGATACAGAATGTTGCGGCGGTGGAATTAGGTTTTTGGGTCCGCAACTGATCGTTTGGGGGTACGTAGGTATATATAGGAGGAAGGAGTACGTCGGTGGAGCAACAGGGGCCCACGAGGCAGGGGCGCGCCCTAGGGAGGGGCGCCCCCCATCCTCGTGACCCCCTCTTTTGTTCCTTGGAGTAGGGTCCAAGTCTCGTGGATCACGTTCGGTGAGAAAGTCACGTTCCCGGAGGTTTTATTCCGTTTGGACTCCGTTTGATACTATGTTTCTCCGAAACACTGAAATAGGCAAAGAACAACAATTCTGGGCTGGGCCTCCGGTTAATAGGTTAGTCCCAAAAATAATGTAAAAGTGGAAAATAAAGCCCAATATAGTCCAAAACAGTAGATAATATATCATGGAGCAATCAAAAATTGTAGATACGTTGGAGACGTATCACTTCCCGTGAGTCCCTGATCTTGATCGTACACGTTGCGTGTATGATTAGTGTACGATTGGATCGGGGGCATCACACTCTATGCTAATGACGCAGCGATTTTCGTCTCGCCGACGCGGGAGGACGTCCATAACCTTGCTGCCATCCTTAGATATTTCGGCGAGGTCACCGGGCTGTCAACCAACTTTCAAAAGAGCTTTGTTGTTGCTATTCGGTGTGGTCACATGAACCTGGATGACATTCTGGGAAGCCTTCCTGCTATGCGGACGTCCTTTCCGATGGAGTACCTGGGCCTTCCCTTTTCGATCTGGCAGCTCAAAATGGTTGACTTTCAACACCTTGAGGATAAGGTTGTGGCGAGGTTGCCCCCTGGCAGGGGCGGAACATTACCACGATCGGGCGGGCGGCTTTGGTGAAATCGGTCCTCACCTCACAAGTTATCTACCACATCACCCCACTCATAGCCCCCCTGGTGTGCTGCAAAGCATCAACAAGATTGAGCAGACATTTTTGTGGTCAGCTAGCGACACAACTATAGGAGCAAAATGCAAGGTCAATTGGGAGATAGTCTGCCGCCCTACATAGCTCTGTGGGCTTGGCATACTCCACTTGGGGAAATTTGCAAGAGCTCTCAGGCTGAGATGGCCCTGGATGGCATGGAAGGACCCGTCTAAGTTGTGGGTTGGCCTGGGCAACCCATGCTCTGAGGTGGATGTGAACCTTTTCTACGCATCCACAATCATCACCTTGGGCAACGGAGGGAAGACACCTTTATGGGAAGCGCCATGGTTAGGAGGGAAAAGGCCAAAGGATATTGCCCCACTCATTTTTGCGGCCTGCAAGCGCAAAAAATGGTGCGTGATGGAGGCCATGCACGACAAGGCTTGGGTGCACAAGATCAACCCTTATACCGACCTCACGGTGGGGCACATTGTCCAGTTTGTTGACCTCTGGGTGCGGCTTCTAGGCATACAATTAGAAATGGACGTTGAAGACGACATCACTTGTAAATTCGAGGAAAATGGAGAATACTTAGTAGGCTCTGCTTATAGGGCAAAATTCTTGGGCTCCACCTCCACAGTCATGGACAAGACCATCTGGAAGGTTTGGGCGCCTCCCAAGGTCAAGTTCTTCTCATGTTTGGCCATCCAAAACAGGATATGGACTGCGGATAGGCTGCAGAAGAGGGGTTGGGAGAATTGTGGCCTATGCACCCTTTGTAGGAGGGCCAACGAGACATCCGATTGCCTCTTCTTGAAATGCCGGTTTACCCTGCGTATTTGGAGAATGGTCAAATCATGGCTTGGACTTGGGGCGCTGGAGATGAATAGGCGGGGGACGGAACACAACATCAAGTGTTGGTGGACAAGCATGTCCAAACCAAATACAAGAAACAGGAAGGCCATGGCCTCACTTACCATGCTGGTATGTTGGGTCATCTGGAATGAGAGAAACGCTAGAGTCTTCCGAAAGAAATCGACGCCGCCACACTACATTCTAAAACTCAACCAGGAGGAGGCCAGGACGTGGGTCACCGTGGGGGCTAGACTTCTGAGTATCATCATGCCGCGAGAGTAATTCGTTTGCACCTTATGTTGATGGGCTATGTTGTAAAGCCGGTTCTTATGTACTCAAAACTCTCCTTCTTAATTAATGAATGAGGCAAATTTTTTTCCTCTGTTTCAAAAAAAGAGTTTAAACTTCGATGGACTGTAATTGGAGAGGAAGTCGGCTGGTGGACGGTGATTGGGGAGCGATTAGTGAAGAAACATGAATGGCGAAGAGCGGCGACGTAGTGGAGTCCAGGTCGTCAGGAGAAGATGGATCTTTTTCCCCCAAATAAAAACTGAGCATGTAGATTTTATTAAAAAATTATGTTTCCTTACTAGGCATGAGAATGCTCTAGTATTGGACTAATATACATGTAAACGACAAACTAGAACACCAATAACAAAACAACTTTGACATTCTTACTACATCAGAAATTTAAAAATTTAATGCTATAGGATTTTATAGTACATCCGAGTACATTGGTGTGTGAGCCTTAATTACATACAAGAAGGCTTTCAGATTAATTACCAAAACTACATAGTCAAAAGAGAACAAAGTTAGAACTGAATTTCATCACCTGAAAGTTGACGGCGTGTTTACACTACAAAAAAAATACACTTCCGTGATGATACGTGTTTGTCACAGTAGGTCGCGTTTTCTGTCATGCATGTACATCCATGACAAATTTATGACAGAATCAAGATAGTCATACCTGTGCTGTCGTAGAAGTGTTCCATGACATTGCCAAAATTATCATCACGGAAGTGTCCACTTCCATGACGATAAATTGCGCGTCACATAAGTGCTTTCGTCAAGGGTGACTGACACGTGGCATCCACCGTAACGGAACGCCGTTAAGCTATCGGGTCAGGTTTTGGATCCGATAACCCATTAACAGCCCCGACAATGGGAAATTTCCACGTGTAAAATTCTTATTGGCCGGACGAAACACGTGTCAGCTTGTCAATAGGTCAGATAGGCGCCTATGATACGTCGACACGTGGCACGACCCAACAGAGGCCCATTCCTGTGAATAGGCCGGCCCGTTTGACTTGGTTAAAAGGTGGCGGGTCGACCCATGGAAAGCCTGTTAACGGCCTGTTCGCATATAGCCCATTTATAGCCCGCTAAACCAAGGCCCGTTACGCCCTATTCGAATTAGGCCCAGTAGCGTCATCTGGGCCATCCAATATGATTCCAACCCATTTTCACTTCTGGCCCATGTATGGCCCATGACGTATTTCGGCCCATATGAGGCCCTATGTAACTCTTGGCCTACTGACGGCCCATGGTGAAACTGGCCCATAATGAACAGTGTATCACTTTACACCCATTACGCCCCGTGGTGAAACTGGCACGTAAAGAACAGTGTATCACTTTATACCCATTAATGGCCCTTTATTCCGTTGGGCCTTTTCCGGCCCATGTTATCTTTCGGCCTTTTCAGAGCCCATTTATTCTTGGGCCCATTTCCAGCATTTGTTTACTTATGGCCCGTTACTGTCATTTTCTGCTTGTGGGCCAAATTCAGCCCGTGGTTACAGTCGGCCCGTTTGTGGTTCGTTAATATGTTGGGCCGTTTTCATAGCGTCATCAAATACGACCTATTAACAATGGCCCGTTATGGTCGGTCCATGAATGGACGATCCCAACTCTAGCCCGTTTACGGCCATAATGCGGCCTGTTATTGGCCCATGTTTGGCCAATCGATCATACTGCCCGTATAAGGCCCATTGATGATACGACCCGTAGAAGGCCCATTGTTTCTACGGCCCGTAGAAGGCCCACTGTTTCTACGGCCCGTAGAAGGCCCACTGTTTCTACAGCCCATAGGAGGCCCAATGTCACTACAGTAAATATTAGCACATGGTTATTGTGGCCTAGTTTTAAAAAATAGGTTATTGCAGCCACTAGCAAACCACAGAAAAAGAACTGAAATGACTACAAGCAAACAAATAAACAAGACAACAAGGAAATAAATAAGCAAGCAACTTACGCTAGGCTATCACGGCTATCACACATATTACATCCACTTGGCATCGAAGTTCGCCACCAGTGCAAATAAACACACCGACAAAAGAATATACAAAACTGAGAGCACTTCAGAAGGCACTAGGCCTGGCCAGGTCGCCCCCCCAAACTGCTCAAGAAGCTGAGTAGACCTTAGTTGTTGCAACGATAGATGCATCAACACTAGATTTAAGGCATGATGGTGCGCACGACAGTCCTCTGACATCTTCATTACATCTTTGACTTCAAGTCGGAGCTGAGCTGAAGCAAGCCTTGCCGCTTTAAGTTGAGACTGAAGAAGTCGAACTGATTGAGGCAACAACTGCACAGAGGTTGTCTCACACCTGCTGGTGAGTAGCTTCAACTCACTGTCTTCATCAAGACAGGACCTTGGGGTCATCTCGCTGTCCTCAAGATGGTTTGGCTCACTATCTTCCCTAAAGTTCTGCCTGGCGTAAGAGATACGAGTCTGAAAGAGAAACAAGGAGACACGTAACAGGTTTCACAATTATATAAGCAAATAAATGGATATGTTCTGCATAAGGAACATGTTTTTACAACTACAATTTAAAACTGGTAGTTGTTGCAAACATCCAATCAGATGTAAACAGCAAAGCAAACAGCAGTGGAGGAAATGATGCCCATCCAAATCTATACTAGAACAAAGTTTGAAGGCTTGAGAAGGATGAACTTACATTACATGTTAACACGGGCTGGACAAAGCCCTTCTCCATGTTGATGGAAGGATAATTCGATAAATTCCCCAAAGAAAATTCTTTATAAGCGTTGCCATTATTCTACATTTTGCAAAGAGTAAATATAGATCAAATAATATTGGAATAAACAGAGGATAATGAAGCTCAGGTGCAGACTGATGATACATAATCAAATAGCAATTAATTAAGTACATCGTTACAAGGCAAAAGGGAGAGAGGTACTGACAAGAGCAATGCAGAGCCCATTATTGTTTTGAGATCGTATGATCCTTTGAGCAAGGAGATTCGTCTGAAATTAGTTTTCATACAAGAGAGAAGGTAAAGCGCAAGCAGAAATTTAGGAGTTCAAATTTTGAATTAATATCATAGACAGTACCTGACGCTGGGCTCCCAGCAGTTCTAATAGGGGTTTGGCCACTGGAGTAGGGGTAAAGTGTGGTACAGTTGGGCCTGTGTTTTTTGTGGCTGCTGATCTATCTGATTTAACAGGTATCACTACCTTTTCCAAATACCTAGTTTGTACTCCTTGACGACCTGCACCCACCCTCTTCCTTTTGGACAGCTATTACGAAAGAACAACATTTGACTGGAAAAACATAGTGTGACGACACATGGAATAGGTACAGAAAATGGATAGGTATGGCATATACTCATATATGATGCTTAAACTAAGCAGATGGTGTAACAAAGTAGAATTAATGCAAGAGGTCAGATGCAAAATATGTGCGACCAATACAAGTTTTCAAAGTTAGAGCAAGCACCTTGATGGGTGAATAAGATAGGCCATCCTCCACCATGCCAAGTTTGATAGCCAGTGGATCGTTCCGCAATATTCCTCTCGTGCGCCCATTCTCATATTCATTTTGATAATGTTCAATATCTGACATGCATGAAAACATAAAAACAAGTGAGATTTTATTTGTAATGCAGAAGTGATTCTAATCCAATACTGCCTCCCTGTAAACCCCTTTGTGCTATCTCTGCAATTCTTTTAAAATATTCCATGCATGCTGTAATTTGTTGTGTGCATTAATATAATGTGTCCTACTACTCAAAACATGAGAGCTCCAGAAGTGATGACACTTCGCAGATGATAGCTTCAACATATAGTAAAGAAGAACAAGTCGACCTGACCTGACAGATTCAAAATATACTAAGGGAGAACAACTCGACTTGACCAGTCGACCGCAATAGAAGAGTATCATCTTAAAGAAGAGCAGAAGAGCAAGCAGATTGAAGATATTACAAGTCTTTCAATACAATGTCGGTTGGACACCCATGATGAACCAGAGCGCACAGAGAAATACTATTCTTTCCGGTCTCTCCATATGTGGCTGACATGCATTTCGAAACTAAAGTAGGAACATTTAGCTAACCAATTAAACATCTCTCCATTTTCCTAATATCAGCAATAATATCAGATATGAATTTGTACAACTAAGCTTGTTTAGCTCGATGGGTGGAGCAGTGCTATTACGAAACGAACCACGTAGGCTGATTGTGGTCATCATAAAATAGGGAAAACATAATTATGATGAGTACAATGTTGACCGTGGCAGTGGGATGGCAGATTGGAAGCTGCAAACCGTGCAAAGGGTAGTTAGCAACCGATGTTTGCTTTGAAATAACAACTAAGATTTTGTATGGATAAGAAAGTACGGTCAACAAGTGGCAAAGAAATGCAATTATGCTGTCTCTCTATATGTAACATCCCAAATTTTCAATTTGGAATGTTATACATTAGATCATCATTGCATATCATATTTTATTTGCTTTTGTTTTGATCCTAGAAATTCTACGCGACTCAAGGACCCACGGAGAGAGTTGGGGATTTCGTTATTTTCATATTTGAGTTTTCTCAAATTTTGAGAATAGGATCATTTGACTTTAATTATTTTATCTTCAAATATTTCTATAATAAACATATGAGAAAGGGAATAAAATGAATTTCCCAAAATAAAGAAATATCGAGGATTTAATAATAAAATCAAATAAGATTTTATTTCAGAGTTTTTCGGTATTTTATTTGAATTGAGGAAAAATATGCGTTTTTCAAAATTGCATTTAGGCCCCAAATAAATGTTCACCTTGTCCAGCTTGATTTTAGAAGTCGGGGAAAATTTATTTCATGATTTTTGGAGTCCGTTTAGTATTCCTTTTGTTTGTTTTTCTGAGCGTAATTATTAAAAAAAACGAAACCGACTCCGGGCCGTGTTCGGCCAGGACTCCGCCTGGCCGGGCCTTTATATTGCGCCGCCCCGAGCCCCGCAGCCCACCCGAGCCGCCCCAAGCCCAAGCCACCGCTGCCGCCTAAACCCTAACCCTAGCCGCCGCGCGTCGCTGCCGCCGCCGCCGTTGCCGCCGCCGGGCGGCGCCGCCGCCGGATCTCGCGCCACAGCCGCCGATCCCGCCGCCCGAGCCGCCTGTCCCGCCGACCCGCCGCCCGAGGTTGACCCCGCCGCGCCGCCGGTTTTTCCTAGAAAACCGTTCGGGTTTCGCCGGTTTTCGTTCTGTTTTTTAGTTCCGTTTTTTATTAGATCGATTTTTTTTCGGTTTTGGTTAATGAGCGAGCGTTCGCTCGTTCTTCATTTTAACGAACGCGTTCATCATTTAGATCCAGATAACGAACGTTCATTCGTTAATATGTTCCTCAGTTTTTCTTTTTCTCGGATTTTCTGTGATTAGTTCTGATCACGATTTCTGATCCGATTTTCGTTTT
Source organism: Aegilops umbellulata (assembly GCA_032464435.1). Taxonomy (NCBI): domain Eukaryota; kingdom Viridiplantae; phylum Streptophyta; class Magnoliopsida; order Poales; family Poaceae; genus Aegilops; species Aegilops umbellulata. The sequence continues at coordinate 323,847,462 of CP136056.1, read as the reverse complement.
AGTATAACTTTTCCCTCGTTTATCGGAATCAGGCGATTCAAGCGCCAGGGGTTTCGTCTCGAAACCGTTTTTCCGCTTGACCAACTCAAACAAGTTTTTTTTGTAAAATTTGACTTAGGTCCAGATTAGTAAAACGAAGTTTGTTTCTTTCGCCGATTGACTTTCGTTGCTTCGTTTGATTTCATTCTTTTTGCAAACCGGAGTTCTTAAGTTGAACTTTCTAGTTAGATCTCTTATTTGAATTTACCTGTGCATTAGATGAGTACTTATTGTATGCTTGTTTGTTTGTTTGCGATAGAGTACCCGGTGTGCGCCGCCTGTTACTTCGAATCTTTAGGTTTCGCGGATCATCAGCAAGGCAAGTAACACTTTGATCATACCTCCTTACTACCCAGTTTTATTGCATTAGATCAATCCTCAAACATTGCATGATTAGGATCTAATTAAAATTTTGGGATGGGAAGTAGTTGAGGTAGTGCCTATTACCTGTTTTATTATCAAACCTTTAGGAGTTACTTCTACGTTTGCTTATTATGCCATGCTATGCTAGTAGACGTGGATTGGGTGAGTGATATCCATGACATATGTGAGATTGTTAATTAATGGTTTATTTAAGGTGGCAACTTAAACACACATTTGGGTGGATTGAGGTACCTGGGTATTCTAGGATTGCCTGTGTTTTTCTTTATGGACCGCCACCCAGGCTCAAAGGGATCATGAGATTATTCATACTAGAAACTTCCGTGTGCAGCCACAAGCTATTATGGGCTCTAGCATAGTTGACTAAGTCGTGCGAACTCTTACAGTGGTAGACTAGCAGATGTAGGGTATGTAGGTGGTACGGTCTACCCGATCGTAAGGTGCTAGCGCTTCTGAAAGACTATGTCTTGGTCATCCATTTCTCAAACATCATGTAGTGCGAGAATCCCAACGGAGGAGATCGAGTCTTGTGGGGAAAAGTGCGCAAATCTCTGCAGAGTGTACAAACTAATCATGGTTAGCCGTGTCCCTGGTTATGGACATCTTGAGTATCTGGTTCTTGGATTATCATGTGAATCTCATCATGTTACTTTAATTAACTTTGTTGGGTTTTAATGATGATGCTTAATTGGGATTGAGAATGCTGTCAACCATTCACAATGTTTAACTACCACCATGATAGTTAAATAAAATTTATTCCTTTGCAGTAGGGAAAAATTGGCTTTACGCAAAACTGTAACCATAGAGCTTTCCACCAGCCATATATGATGTAGTATAGCTTTATTCTTTCATTACTCTTCATGTGTTACATTGCCAGCATATTTCATGTGCTGACCCGTTTTCGGGCTGCAACGTTCATGTTGCAGACTTTTCAGACGACGAGTAAGGTGGTTTTAGTTCGTGGTTCTATACTCAGTGATGCCTTTTGAGTTGATGGACTCGCTTATCTTCCAAGCCTTCCGTTGTTATCGTTATTAGATGGCCTTAAGCCATATTTATTGTAATAAGTTCTCTTTTGAGACATTCGATGTGATAAGTGTGTGATTGCTACTCTGCTATAAATCCTTCAAGTACTGTGCGTGTCAGCATTACTGATCCAGGGATGACACTTATGCACAGAGATCAGACTGTCTGAGGTCTGGTCGCTACAAGATGGTATCAGAGCACACGCTGACTGTAGGACACGACCACTAAGCTAAAGCCCTAGATCACTACTCTCTTCTCATGTCTGACTCCTCATCTTTTCTACTCTTTTAGGATGGCGGATGCGAGGAACAAGTTCATGCAACCGGATGAAGATACACCCTTTGGACGCCACCTGAAGGAAGTCACTAAGTACCTGAACATCGGAGTACCAAGCTTCATCGGGACCTACAACGCCACTTTATGCGAGGAGGAGCGCTGGATGATTCAAGTTCAAGTTCCAGGAAGGACGTTCGCACCAGTCACTGAGCCCATAGAGTTTTCCTTTGATGCACCAGCCTGGAGTCTAGGAAAGAGCATGGCAGCTCACATCACCATGGGACGTATTGGAGAAGTTTACCACAATGATCTCAAGGATACTATCTACCAGATTTGTGGGCGCCGAGATGAGCATTGGGAGATGATCAGCACCTGGAAGGACCGATCAGTTGCAGCTTTCATCCAGGAGTTAAACCAGCACATTCGACACCAGGAGAACCAGATGTGCGCAGGCATGATAGATCTAAAGAAGGCGATGACAAGAATCACAGAGCTGGAGGAAGAACTCAAGTATACACACGATGGATATGAGGAGGAAATCAAGACACTATTGGAGAAGAATGACGACCTAGTTAAGAAGATCGGAGTATTTATGGGAGGACCAGGACCTGGAGGAGAAGATGACGATTCCACTTGCCCGGGGAACTACATCATCATCGATGACACTGACTCGGGTCCAGACGACAGCGATGATGACGACGTTGATGAAGCTGGAGCAGATATCATGGAGTCTTCATCGGAGCAGTTTTTCTAGTAGACCACCATAACAGTAGTAGTGTTCCACCATGTATATAGCATAGTCCAAGCACTTTTACGATAGTTCTAGACCGATTGTATGCCCTTGTTTGATTGAATGGAGTGATTTTGTGTGCATTTGCCTCATGTGCATATGGGTAGTGTTTTCTCTCTAGACCTCAATCTATTCTTAATTCTCATCTTTTCTAAACCCTCAGATGCCTCCGAGACGTGACAATGGATTTGCTTTCCCACCGGAGCTCACTCAGTTGATCTAGCAGCAGAATGCCTTAATGCAATTGCTAGTCCAGAACCAGAATCAGGGGAACAACAACAACAACCCACCGCCACCACCACCTGTTGATCACTTAACCCGTTTTCTTAGGCTGAATCCGCCGGTGTTCTCCAGTAGCACCGAGCCGATTGTTGCAGATGATTGGCTCCGCAAGACAGGAAGGGAATTGACCACTGCAGGATGCACATATGCGGAAAAGGTGAAATTTGCCGCACATCAACTTGAAGGACCCGCAGCAGCATGGTGGGAGAATTTCACAGCCACTTACCCTGTAGACACTGTCACATGAGATCAGTTTCAGCAGGCTTTCCAAACTGCCCATGTTTCAGCAGGAGCTATGGCTATGAAGAAGCGTGAGTTTCGCAACTTGCGCCAAGGAGGACGCACAGTTGGCCAGTATGTGGATGATTTTAGTAAGCTAGCACGTTATGCTCCCGATGACGTTGCTAGGGATGCAGCTAAGCAGGAGAAGTTTCTAGAAGGACTAAATGATGAGCTGAGCATGCAGTTGATGGTAGCAAGCTTCAACAACTACCAGGAGTTGGTAGATCGCACTCTTATGATTGAAGGGAAGCAGCAGTAGATTGAAAACCGCAAGAGGAAGTATGGACAGGGGAAGTACAATTCTGGAGCTCAGCAGAAGCCACGTTTTACCCCTAAAACGGAAGGACCTTTTTAGCATACCCATGGAGGAGGAGGCTCGCACAATCATAATGGCCCCAAGAATGGTAATGGGAATGGAGGAAGCAACGACCAGAACCATACCAACCCATCAACCCCAGCCAAGAGAGACCTGAGCCAAGTCACTTCAAGTGCCAGAAGACCGGGCATTAGGCCAACAAATGTCCTGAATCCCAGAATGAAAATGGCAATGGAAGCTCTGGGAAGAAGCCGAACCCTTTCAACAGGAGACAGGTGAACCACGTTAACGTGGAGGAGGTTGACGCTCAGCCTGATGCAGTAATAGGTAAGTTTTTGGTTAAGTCATTTACTGCACTCGTTCTTTTTGATACTGGTGCATCGCATTCATACATCTCAAGGGGATTTGTGGATAAGTACAAACTGCCAACCCAAGCCCTTAGGTCACCCATGTTAGTAACCTCGCCAGGAGCAGAGTATATGGCTAGTCTATGGTGTGATCGGTTACCATTAAGGATTGGTAACTATGTGTTTCCCTCGGACCTAATAGTATTGGAATCTCAAGGACTGGATGTGATATTAGGCATGGATTGGTTATCAAAGTATGAAGGGAACATTGAGTGCACCAGTAAGTCAATTTTTCTTACGACGCCAGAAGGAAGAAGGATCAAGTATGTATCCCGACATGTGCCGAAGAGGACTCAAGTAAATTCCTTAATAGGAGTTGTGCAGGAGGAAGTACCAGTGGTAAAGGATTTCCCTGATGTATTTCCAGAAGAGTTGCCAGGCATGCCACCAGATAGAGACATCGAGTTTTTGATTGAGCTTTTGCCAGGCACAGAGCCAATATTGAAGAGACCATACAGGATGCCCGCAAAAGATTTGGAAGAGATTAAGAAGCAGATTAAGGAGTTACTGGATAAAGGTTATATTCTCCCAAGTTCTTTGCCTTGGGGATCGCCAGTACTTCTAGTGGAGAAGAAGGATGGATCGTTAAGGATGGTTGTCGATTATCGTGGATTGAATGAAGTAACAATCAAGAACAAGTACCCACTACCAATGATCAATGATCTGTTTGATCGATTGCAAGGAGCTAAGGTATTTTCCAAGATCGATCTGCGATCGGGGTACCATCAATTGAAGATTCGAGAACATGATATACCTAAGACCGCTTTTACCACAAGGTATACTGTATGAGTATACCGTTATGTCATTTGTTCTGACTAACGCACCTACCTATTTTATGAACATGTTGAATAAGGTGTTTATGGAGTTTTTGGACAAGTTCGTCGTAATGTTCATTGATGGTATTCTGGTTTACTCAAAGATTGAAGAGGAACATAAGGAGCATTTGCGATTGGTACTTGAGAAGCTCATAGAACATCAGTTGTATGCCAAGTTTAGCAAATGTGAGTTTTGGTTGAAGTAAGTAGGATTCCTCGGACACATTATATCCAGAGAAGGAATAGCAGTTGATCCCACCAAGGTTGTCACTGTGACAAATTGGGAAGCCCCAACAACAGTTGGAGAGATCCGCAGTTTTCTTGGACTCGCAGGATACTACCGGAGATTCATTGAGAATTTCTCAAAGATTGCGAAGCCTATGACGGAGTTGTTGAAGAAGTATACCAAGTTCAAATGGACTGAGGTATGTGAGGCCAGTTTTCAGGAGTTGAAGAAACGTTTGGTTACCTCACAAGTATTGATTCTGCCAGATCAGAACAAGGATTATGAAGTGTATTGCGACACTTCACGTTGAGGACTTGGAGCCGTGCTTATGCAGGAGGGAAGAGTTGTTTCGTATGCTTCACGATAGCTGAAACCTCATGAGTTGAACTATGCTACGCATGATTTGGAGTTAGCAGCCGTAGTGCATGCATTAAAGACTTGGAGACATTTTCTCATTGGAAATCATTGTGAAGTGTACACGGATCATAAAAGCTTAAAGTATATTTTCACGCAAAAGGAGCTAAACCTCAGGCAAAGGAGATGGTTGGAGCTCATCAAGGATTATGATATGAGATTGCATTATCATCCCAGAAAGGCTAACGTAGTAGCCGATGCACTGAGCCGTAAGAGCCATGTCAATACACTAATGACCAGAGATTTACCAAAGGAGTTAGCCGAGGATCATCGTGAGCTATGTTTGGAGATAGTTCCGAGAGGCTATGTAGCAGCATTGGAGATTCAGTCAACTTTGATGGATAAGATCAGAGAAGCTCAGAAGACTGACAAGGAGATTGCCTATATAAAGGAGAAAATGAGCAAGGGAAAGGCTAAAGGATTTCGTGAGGATGAGCACGATACCCTATGGTTTGAAGACCGTGTTTATGTGCCTAATGACTCGGAGATCAGGAAGTTAATTCTGCAAGAGGCCCATGATTCACCATATTCGATTCACCCAGGAAATACCAAGATGTATTTGGATTTGAAGGACACTTTCTCATGGACCGGAATGAAGAAAGATATTGCGGAGTATGTAGCAGTTTGTGATGTATGTCAAAGAGTAAAGGCAGAGCATTAGAAGCCAGCAGGATTGTTACAGCCATTTCCGATACCCGAATGGAAGTGGGATAAGCGAGGCATGCATTTTATCACGGGATTACCCAGGACCCGTTCAGGCTATGACTCGATTTGGGTTGCAGTCCATCGATTGACAAAGGTAGCTCATTTCACCCCGGTAAAGACCACTTACACCAGTGCTAAGTTGGCAAAGATATACATGACCAGGATAGTATGTCTGCATGGAGTTCCGAGGAGTATCGTATCAGATAGAGGAACCCAGTTTACCTCAAAGTTCTGGAATCAGTTGCATGAAACTTGGGGTACCAGGCTAGAGTTCAGCACAACTTTTCATCCACAGACAGATGGACAGACCGAGAGAGTCAATCATAATTTGGAGGATATGCTGAGATCTTGTGAGCTAGATTACAGATCTAGTTGGGACGACAATTTACCATATGTAGAGTTCTCTTACAACAACAGCTATCAATCCAGTTTGAAGATGGCCCCTTTCGTAGCCTTGTACGGAAGGAGGTGCAGGACCCCGTTGTCGTGGGATGAAGTTGGAGACCGCCAGTTGTTTGGACCGGATTTGATTAAAGAGTCTGAACAGAAGGTGAAGTTGATTCGCGATAGGCTCAAGGTATCCCAGTCCAGGAAGAAGAGCTACGCAGATTCTAACACAAGGAGATAGTTTATGAAGTCGGAGACCGATTATATCTTCGAGTATCTCCACTTCGGGGAGTTAAGCGCTTTGGAGTAAAGGGAAAGTTAGCGCCACATTTTGTAGGACCATACCGAGTTTTGGAGCGTGTGGGAGAAGTGGCCTACAAGTTGGAATTGCCCGAAGGATTGTCAGGAGTTCACGATGTGTTCCACATTTCCCAGTTAAAGAAGTGCCACGCAGAGATGGCTGATATACCATTGAGAGATACAATGTCGTTGGAAGCAATTCAATTGGACAGTGATTTGACCTATGAAGAGAAACCAGTTAAGATTCTTGAGTATGCCAGCCGAGTCACCCGCAGCAAGGTTATTAAGTTTTGTAAAGTTCAGTGGAGCCACCACACCGAGGATGAAGCCACCTGGGAGCGAGATGAAGACTTGTTGAAAGGCCACCCTCACCTATTTTCTAGCCAACCTGAATCTCGAGGGCGGGATTCATCATAAGGGGGGTAGGTTTGTAACGTCCCAAATTTTCAATTTGGAATGTTATACATTAGATCATCATTGCATATCATATTTTATTTGCTTTTGTTTTGATCCTAGAAATTCTACGTGACTCAAGGACCCACGGAGAGAGTTGGGGATTTCGTTATTTTCATATTTGAGTTTTCTCAAATTTTGAGAATAGGATCATTTGAATTTAATTATTTTATCTTCAAATATTTCCATAATAAACATATGAGAGAGGGAATAAAATGAATTTCGCAAAATAAATAAATATTGAGGATTTAATAATAAAATCAAATAAGATTTTATTTCGGAGTTTTTTTGGTATTTTATTTGAATTTAGGAAAAATGTGCGTTTTTAAAAATTGCATTTAGGCCCCAAATAAATGTTCACCTTGTCCGGCTAGATCTTAGAAGTCGGGGAAATTTTTTTTGGGGATTTTTGGAGTCGGTTTAGTATTCCTTTTGTTTGTTTTTCTGAGCGTAATTATTAAAAAAAACCGAAACCGACTCCGGGCCGTGTTCGCCCAGGACTCCGCCTGGCCGGGCCTTTATATTGCGCCGCCCCGAGCCCCGCAGCCCACCTGAGCCGTCCCAAGCCCAAGCCGTCGCCGCTGCCTAAACCCTAACCCTAGCCGCCGCCCGCCGCCGCCGGACGCCGCCATTGCCGCCGCCGGATCCCGCGCCGCCACCGCCGATCCCGCCGCCCGAGCTGCCCATCCCGCCGACCCGCCGCCCGAGGTTGACCCCGCCCCGCCGCCGGTTTTTCCTAGAAAACCGTTCGGTTTTCGCCGATTTTCGTTCGGTTTTTTTAGTTTCCATTTTTTATTAGCTCTGTTTTTTCGGTTTAGGTTAGTTAGCGAGCGTTTGCTCGTTCATTCGTTTTAATGAATGCATTCATCATTTAGATCTAGATAACGAACGTTCGTTCGTTAATCTGTTCGTCGGTTTTTCTTTTTCTCGGATTTTCCACGATTATTTCTGATCGCGATTTCTGATCCGATTTTCGTTTTAGTATAACTTTTCGCTCGTTTATCGGAATCAAGCGATTCAAGCGCCTGGAGTTTCGTCTCGAAACCCTCTTTCCGCTTAACCAACTCAAACAAGTTTTTGTTTTTGTAAAATTTGACTTAGGTCCAGATTAGTAAAATGAAGTTTGTTTCTTTCGCCGATTGACTTTCGTTGCTTCGTTTGATTTGATTCTTTTTTGCAAACCGGAGTTCTTAAGTTGAACTTTCTAGTTAGATCTCTTATTTGAGTTTTACCTGTGGATTAGATGAGTACTTATTGTATGCTTGTTTGTTTGTTTGCGATAGAGTACCCGGTGTGCGCCGCCTGTTACTTCGAATCTCTAGGTTTCGCGGATCATCAGCAAGGCAAGTAACACTTTGATCATACCTCCTTACTACCCAGTTTTATTGCATTAGATCAATCCTCAAACATTGCATGATTAGGATCTAATTAAAATTTTGGGATGGGAAGAAGTTGAGGTAGTGCCTATTACCTGTTTTATTATCAAACCTTTGGGAGTTACTTCTACGTTTGCTTATTATGCCATGCTATGCTAGTAGACGTGGATTGGGTGAGTGATATCGATGACAGATGTGAGATTGTTAATTAATATTTTATTTAAGGTGGCAACTTAAACACACATCGGGGTGGATTGAGGTACCTGGGTATTCCAGGATTGCCTGTGTTTTTCTTTATGGACCGCCACCCAGGCTCAAAGGGATCATGAGATTATTCATACTAGAAACTTCCGTGTGCAGCCACAAGCTATTATGGGCTCTAGCGTAGTTGACTAAGTCATGCGAACTCTTACAGTGGTAGACTAGCAGATGCAGGGGATGTAGGTGGTACGGTCTACCCGATCGTAAGGTGCTAGCGCTTCTGAAAGACTATGTCTCGGTCATCCGTTTCTCGAACATCTTGTAGTGCGAGAATCCAAACGGAGGAGATTGAGTGTTGTGGGGAAAAGTGCGCAAACCTCTGCAGATTGTACAAACTAATCATGGTTATCCGTGTCCCCGGTTATGGACATCTTGAGTATCTGGTTCTTGGATTATCATGTGAATCTCATCATGTTACTTTAATTAACTTTGTTGGGTTTTAATGATGATGCTTAATTAGGATTTAGAAGCTGTTAACCATTCTCAATGTTTAACAATCACCATGATAGTTAAATAAAATTTATTCCTTTGTAGTAGGGAAAAATTGGCTTTACGCAAAACTGTAACCATAGAGCTTTCCACCAGCCATATATGCATGTAGTATAGCTTTATTCTTTCATTACTCTCCATGTGTTACATTGCCAGCATATTCCATGTGCTGACCCGTTTTCGGGCTGCAACGTTCATGTTGCAGACTTTTCAAACGACGTGTAAGGTGCTTTTAGGTCGTGGTTCTATACTCAGTGATGCCTTTGGAGTTGATGGACTCGCTTATCTTCCAAGCCTTCCGCTGTTATCGTTATTAGATGGCCTTAAGCCATATTTATTGTAATAAGTTCTCTTTTGAGACATTCGATGTGATAAGTGTGTGATTGCTACTCTGTTATAAATCCTTCGAGTACTGTGCGTGTCAGCATTACTGATCCAGGGATGACACTTATGCACAGAGATTAGACTGTTTGAGGTCTGGTCGCTACACTATATGTCGCGACATGCATTTGGAAACTCAAGTGGGACCTTTAGCTAACCAATTATATGTGTCAGTTAACTAATATCAGTATCATATCACAATCATATTTGAACAACAAAGCTCTTGAATTATGAGTGTTGTGTTGTTTAGCTTGAAGGGTGGAGTAATGCTAGTACGACAGAAAGCACCTACACAGATCATAGTAGAGTAGATAAAAGGGGAAAACCCTAAGCATCAAGAGAAAAATCAGGAAAGTGGAACTAGCTGGACCAGTGGGTGGCGCACATGCTTTTCGGAACGAATATAGGAACATTAGGTGACCAATTAAACGTTCTCTATTTTAGTGATATGAGCATCATATCAGATTCATATTTCAACACATAAGCTTTGGGTTGAGGTCTTGAGGAGCAGTGCTAGCACGACACGAAGCACCTACGATGATGGTAGTTAATATAAAGGGGGGAGCCATAAGCTTTACAAGTATAGTGCCCATGCCATGGCGAATCTGAAGGTGCAAACCGGACAAAGCTACTTCGCAACCAATGTTTGCTTTCAACTAGCCACTACGATTTGGTACGGACAAGAAAAGTACAGTAAACAAATTACGATCTATTTTCCAAGTGAGATCAATAACTTAAGCACATATGGAAGAGTACCACCTCTCTTGCGACGACGTGTAGGCCTATGCTGATACGTTGAGGGTGCTGCGGGTGCGATGGCTGTCAGCAGCGGGGAAGAAGACTTTAGACGGCAGACGGCCGGGTCGGGGGATATATCCTATTGCCGTGGACGAGGCGGTCGTAGGAGCGGCAACACCAAGGTGGACGACGGCGCTAATGAAGCGAGAGGAGGCGGTGAAAGGATCCTGGTCCAGCGCCATGGATGAGAGACGTCCATCTCTTGCAGTGGACGACGGGGTAGGGGTAGCGGCTCCGGCAAGGTGGAGGATGGGGTGGCGGACGGAGGAGGCTGGCCGCAGTACGGAGGTTGTCGTGCCACCGACGGTGTATGAATGGGGAAATGGAGGGGGGGATCTCAAACTTTGGGACGCGCTTCTCTGAAATGGGGGAAAGTTACAAACTTATCCCCGTTTAAAATTTTGGACATCGCGTCGGTTGGGGATAGGACGGTAATCTCGCATCTCCCAAATATTTGCCGGTAACTATTTCGGGCGAGGAGAGGGTGTTTTGCCGCCCACGGTTGGCGCCCATGGTGTATGAACGGGCTGACAGGTAGGGCGGTTGTGTCACGTCTGATGGAAGTTACACATGTGCCCCTATTTAAAATATTAGCCTACATCAATTTCGGACGAGGAGAGTTTGTTTTGCCGCCCACCGTGCATGAATGGGGAAATGGAGGGAGAGACACATGTCTTTCGGACGAGCTTGAATCAAATGTGTTTTGCCGCCCACATTTGGCGCCAACCGTGTCTGAATGGGCTCAGAGGCCGTCGTGTCACGTTTGATTGAAGTTACTAGTCTACCCCTATCAACAGCAGTGTAAATCCGGTCGATAAGGATGTCAAGTGTCAGGGGTAGACAGTAATTTCCATATCGCAAACACTTGCTTCGGGCAACCCACAAATTATAGAGGGTGTTTAGCCGCTTCGTTCAAAACTTGGGAGAATTAGCATTCACGTTTGCCCTGGGACCTGGCAAACTAAATTCAAATCCAATTTGTATTCGATTACGAATATCCACAGATAATTATAAGTTTTGTTATTTATTTCTTCAAAACCACAACGGAGATTTATTCCATATGATTATGATTTAGAAATGCCGTGATCTTCGAATTCAGTAGGTTGGATACACTCTGAGTCAAACAGTTATTTCATCCAATACAATATGCTCACACGAAAAATAGTTCACCTTATGTCAATCATACAAGTACTGAGGATTACCTCGCCTAAAAAATTCGGATCATTACAACACATGGACAACATAGGGGGTCTTGCAACATAATCCATTCAGAGACATGACACAACATGCAAGTACAATAATCTAACGACAATTTCAACGGGTATCTAAAGAAGAACCGTTATTATCTTGGGCTTCAGACAGCAAAAACAACATGACCTTCTCCGTCTTCGAATGCAACATTCTTACTTCCTCCAATTCTTGGGTTGCTTGCATAATGCGTGCTGCTAATTCCGTAATTTCCAGCCTCAAGATAAAGATTATCTCATTCATGGCAGCCACACCATCTCTTTCTGCCTCTAGTAGAGCCTCAAGCACTATAATATCTGTGCTCAGACTGCTCTCCGGCAGTGTTGCCTCTGAACTGCTACCATCTGGTAACATGGATGGCGCACTGCTTCCACAAATAGATTCTGGGGTTGTACATTGTGTCCTAGTGTGAACGGCATCCTGAAAGGTTTCCGTTGGACATCAGTAAGAGACAGTTATCATATGATCCAGGCAGTAAGCTTACACGGTAAACGACGGATGAATTATTGCCGACCATGGCCAACTATATTTAAATGGTTCGAAGCAGCATCAACCAAAAAGAAATTAAAATGGTAAGATGAAACTAGGGATGTAAGTGGCAAATAAACGACATCCGCCAGTCCCATCTAGTTAGTTTTTGCTACCTCACTAGTTCGTTTTCCTCAAAAAACAAAAACTCTTTTGAACTATCATACCACTAGTGGACTTTAATCGGGATTAAACGGGACCCAATTGACATCCCTAGTTGAAAGGGAGTGTACAACCGGTATATTTAAGTTGCCAAGGCATCTAAGCATTTGAAATAATCTGAGAAAGCACTTAACAGTGTGGCCTCATATAAACTACGAAGACAGTCTTGTGATGAAGTTGAGAGGAAAACTTAAGGACTCAAATGAAATAGGCATGCATTTCTTTACGATAGTACAGCAGGCACTGCTGACATATTGGCCAACTCAGGTATAGCGTAACAACAAATAAGCATTCAAATCAAGCAATACAGCAAAGCAGACAACTGAACTATTTGTAATTCGGTAGGATTACACGTTGAGGGCACAAGCCAAGAAAGCATCCCACTCGCATTACATTTCACATGTACTAAAACACACTGGCTTACCATATGTTGCTGTGAAGCCTAGCTGCTGTTGCAATGTTCTTTGAAGATATCGTCAGCATCCCGTGGTTGCAAATCTAGTTATTGTAGTTTATTCTGCACCATCTATTTAGGTAAAATTAATTTTAATCGCATGCACTGGTCCGAATTGATCATCAATGGTTCGTCTAAACTAATGAAAGAAGGGTGTGTGCATACACGACAATACTCCCTCCGATTCTTTTTTACTTTGCGTATAACTTTTTCTCAGTTTTCTCGTATTAGTCTGCGCGTTGCCGATTCCTAGCGCTGGTTTCCTTTTGTGCCCCGCCCCATCCGCCTCTGCCCTAATTAATTGGCAAATTAGTCCAAAAAAATTAAACCAGTGCCCTCCTTGGTATGCGGGTCAAGAGTTATGCGCAGAGTAAATAGAATCGGAGGGAGTATATCTGCTTCCCTCTATTTTTATGCTTGTTCGAGGTGCCAGCCCCAAAAGAACAAATATTTTGCTTGATGGGGTTGGCAGCTCTATAATTAATAGAAGCATCAAATTAGTCATGCAACTTGGGAAGATCAAGAACACACAAACAAGTAATGAACAGAGGCTCAGAGCAGTGATGGTATAGCTAGCATCAGAAAATGTAGGGTAAAACGAACAAAAAGCAGCGGAACCACATGCTAGTTTGATGATGTGTAATTAAGCATAGAGAACATTAAGCAGTCTGATGGAACCAACAGGTGGCATCAGAACAAAACTAAAGCATATTAACTATATGTGCACTGGTATGTAACTTAGCACATGTAACATCTTCATTGCCAGAAGTATGGCCCTACAGGTGCAAGCAGAATAATGCGTCTCATGAAGAACTGAATGATGCCCTGAAGAAATTCAAAGGTGCGGTGCTTATGCTAGGAAAGTGAGCGTAGGCGCCGGCCGTTGGATAATAGTACCTGATTCTCGGCGGCGTATGGGTATCGTTGTCATACTTGATAGCTAAGGATCATCGATGGTGCTCGTGTTGCGGTTGAGTTTGGGCCGGCTATCGCCGTCGCTAAAGCGGCTCCGGTGCTACGGTTGCGGCGCCTGTAGACATACAAGAAAGCTCATCTATGGTAAGTGAACAGTTGCACGATAAAGAGAAAAACCGAAGGAGTACAAATCAAAATAACCTGATGAGGCTGCGGCGTCGGTAAAGCAGTGCCGGTGGAATTGAATATGGCGTCCGTGGAGCGGGTCCGGTGCAGTGGACGAAGGCTTCGGCGGGCGCGTTGTACAGTGCTTTCGGTGAGGCGGACCTGTTGCGGCGGACGAGGGCTTGTATGAAGGGCCAGCGAAGGGGCGGACGAGGGAGTCAGTGAAGGGCCTACGCTGTGGTGGACGAGGGCGCCGGTTAAGCAGATCCGGTGTGGTGCACCATGATGGCGGTCAAGTAGATCTGGAGCGGTGGACAAGCCAGTCGCTGAAGCGGCTCCGGTGAAGTGGTGAGTTGGCAGTTGGGGGTTCCAAGGTGCGGAAGGTAGATCTGGCGGGGTGTGAGGTCCACCGCTGCGGCGGAGGACTAGATTCGGCGGCTTGCTGTGGTTGGGGGGGTCGGGGAGGGGAAGGGGAGGGGCTCTAGGGAAGAATGTTGGGGGCAAAGAGGGGAAAATAATGGAGTTACCAAAGCAGCCCTTTTCCGTTCATGTGGCAGGGGTAAAACAGGAATATCGCAGGGCTAAACTTTCGGGCGCATGATATTTCGATGTGAGCGGGAAGTTTGAAAGCTTTTGGCACCTAAAATTATAAGTATTCTGCTCTCGTACGGCCGACTATGATATCATGGCCGACAATTTGTTTGTTTTGCACGCAAAAAAATGTGCAAGTTTTGAAAATCAATGTCTCCAACTCGAAACTTAGATTGTCCATTCAATTCAAATATGGATCATTGAGCTACTACAAGCAAATACCATCATACAGTCCAATTGAAATGAAATTCCAAATGTGTTTATCCTAAATATGATGACAAAAGCAAAAATGTGTATGTGTATGAATAAAGTGGATGATTATAAAGTTTGAACATGCCCGTATGTGTATATATCTAGGTTTGATATATGAATTTGAAATCACGAAATCTCGGCTTAAAAATGTACCTCCGTTTAAATGAATTACAAAAGTTAATGATGGAGTCAAATTCCAAAATTCCAATCTTAGGTTTGTAATTCTGGTACATCAAGGTATATCACGCATGTTCAAAAGTATCGTTATCTCATTGTACATATTGTGAAACAAATTGATCAACCATGAGTGCACAATATCTCAATTACGCTAAAGTCCCTCAAATATAGACACCTCACTCTTTATCTGAAGTCAACCCCCCCCCCCCCACACACACATAGAGAAGTCATTCTCTCCCCCAAACACCAACACACGAGCACATTAACACCCCTCTCTCTTGTAAAGTCCGGACCCCAACATAGGTCTGTATCACTTTGTCTCTCAGGCATGCACACATCTCTTCCCTCACTCTCTAGGTCTCCCGCTATCTCTCTTACCCAAGCACACCATTATCTAGAGTGTATACTTCCCATACACACAAAACGTCGCCCCCAAATGTCTATCTCCCTAGTTATGTGGTTCTCGCGCACTCATCTCACACACCACCCCCACTGCAAACAAGCACACTTTGTCTCTTTGTGCACCACTCTCCTCTTTCTATCTCTCCCACATGTGGACCCGCCCTAGCTCCTTCCCTGTATACATATATGTCGTGACTCTTTGCATAGCTCCCTAATGTATAATCGTTCTCGATTTCGCACATTGTTCTCTACACCATCTATTCTAGATCTCTCATGAAGTCCCTATCACACACACGATGACTCGCTTCCCTTGCGTCTCCGTTCATAGGCCAATTTCAGACAACATCAACATTGTCTCCCTATCTATATGCCATTTATGGACACAAACGACCCCTCTCTCCCACTCTCTTCCTCTCTCTCTCTCTCTCTCTCCGTCGCTCGCTCTCCCTTTCTCTCGCTCTCACACCCCTCTCCCACACACACACTCGATGTCTCTTCTAAATAGTCTATTCCCCCCACCCGCACCCGTGCTATCTCGCTACTACACATGTCACACCATTCCCCCTTCCCTTATACTAGGTTTACATCATCAGTGGTCTCTCTACTCCACATACACTCTCTCCCTCTCACACACAAACGCGTGCACAAACACACACAGACACGCACAAACACCCATTTATCTGGATCCTCATCTCTCCTCATGTCCGCATGTGTATCTCACACACTCACTCTCTAATTATGTATATGTGTATCCACGTTACACAACACAAAGCCCCATGTACATGTCTCTCTCTATCCTCCGCACACATAGACACAAATAATCTGTTATCATTGCCTCAGTCTCTAACATATCACACACACGCACACTGTCTCTCTCTCTCTCTCTCTCTCTCTCTCTCTCGCAAACACGCTCAACAAGGGTTTCCCCGTGAATAACCTACTGTATATTCATCAACAGTTGTGGCAGTACGCCGAACACGAGATGTGAAAAAGAATAAATCTACACGTGCTTAGACCACCTAGTATGACTACTAGGACTAGAGCAAGCCAAAAAGCGCGCCGCCGTCACCCCCTCCTTGTCAGCGACGGGAAAATCTTTGTTTTACACTGTCAAGAAGTCATTGTGCTAAGGCCCCACATGCCGAGGCGTTGAATAGAATGTAGATGCTAGTTTACGGAAGCAAGTATCGATAATACGTTTGTATCTCCATACTTATATTTCTTCTCTTATAAAAAACCGAGTTGGTGATGATGGTACGTGTGCCATCTTGCAATATAGAACACCCAACCTATATCTGACGGATGGAAATTAAACTAAAAGATACCCGCACCCCTCTCCACATTTGCAGACAAGGCCTTCACTCGTTCATCCTTATCTCCAACAAACCTCATTGTTGAGCAATTAAGAAAGGAAGCCTCTGGAACAAACTGGCCTGGTGGCCGCCGCCGGCGTCGACAATCCCCATGCCTCCGCTCAGTCCGACCACCAACCACCACCACACCCCACTCCTCTTCACCTTATCTCATATTTCTCGAGATATCATTAGTTTTTACACATGGGATAACTCCCGCAAGGGTCAATCACAACATGTGTCTTATAAAAAATGCATCTTGATGTTCCGTGCAATGCACAGATCTTGCTAGTACTCCTAAACAAGACTAAGTTGGTGATGCTGGTGTGTATGCCATCCGTCGTTTCTGACCATTAGATCTACATCTAACGATTGTGAGGTAAGTTGTTGCCTTTTCTCACCAACATCCCACTTGTCTACCAATTTGCAGAAAAACCCATAATTAGTATCTTAAAACCAACCACATCCCTCCCTTACCTCGCCAAAACAGCCCAAGGAATATATTCTAATTGAAACATAATATATCTCTAGTGACATATGTATATCAAAATTAGAGTGTTTTGTACCAAGTTTGTGAATAAGTATTATTCTAATTATGATTCGTTGCAACGGACATGAACATTGCTAGTTGTCGGTGTCAAAACCAGCGGATCTCGGGTAGGGGGTCCCGAACTGTGCGTCTAGGCGGATGGTAACATGAGACAGGGGACATGATGTTTTTACCCAGGTTCGGGCCCTCTCGATGGAGGTAAAACCCTACTCCTGCTTGATTAATATTGATGATATGGGTAGTACAAGAGTAGATCTACCACGAGATCAGAGAGGCTAAACCCTAGAAGCTAGCCTATGGTATGATTGTTGTTCGTCCTATGGACTAGAGCCCTCCGGTTTACAATAGAAGGAGATCTACATATCCGTATTACCAAGCTTGCCTTCCACGCCAAGGAAAGTCCCATCCGGACATGGGAAGAAGTCTTCAATCTTGTATCTTCATAGTCCAAGAGTCCGGCCAAAGGTTATAGTCCGGCTATCCTGACACCCCCTAATCCAGGACTCCCTAAGTAGCCCCTGAACCAGGCTTTAATGACGACGAGTCCGGCACGCAGATTGTCTTCGGCATTGCAAGGCGGGTTCCTCCTCCGAATACTTCATAGAAGATTTTGAACACAAGGATAGTGTCCAGCTCCGCGAAATAAGTTCTACGTACCACCGTAGAGAGAATAATATTTACACAAATCTAATCTACTGACGTATTTTGTAGCATGACATCACACCACAGCCAAGCCTTTATTCGAAACGTTTTTTACTGTCCTACCTCAGTGCGTTTTGCGAGGCGGTTTCCTTGGCACGTCTTTGTCGAAGCAGAGATCGTGTCCCCTTTATTTACGGGATCCTCATCATTACGGACATGGGTAACCCAGTCGTGCCCGTTGGTATATCCCCTCGATCAAAGGTAAGTACAAAACGGTCACGGGGAGGGCCCTTGGTATTCAACCTCTTATAAAGAGACCAGGGCCTCACTCCTTTCTTTCGATCCCAATCGAATCCGCCTCTCGCCTCGAGTTCCAACACCCAAGGCCCCAGATTTTAGGCGCTTCGGACCTTCAACGATGTCCGGCTCCGACCTTCAAGGCCGATGGATGCCTTCCTCCGTCACGGAGGAAGACGTACTAAAGCTGAGGGAGGCCAGTTATTTAACCGGCGAAATCCCGCATAGGCTGCCTGCTCAAGGACAGGTTATCCCCACTCCCAAGCCTGGTGAGAGCGTTGTGTTCATGTCTCACTTCCTCCGAGGGCTAGGCTTCGCGACGGACCCCTTCGTGAGGGGGCTCATGTTCTATTATGGGCTGGAATTTCATGATTTAGCTCTGGTGTCTATCCTCCGCATTTCATCGTTCATCGTCGTGTGTGAAGCCTTCCTCCATATTACTCCTCACTTCGGACTGTGGCTTAAGACCTTCAAAGTGGAGCCGAAGATGATCGAGGGTCAGCACGAAGAGTGCGGAGGCGCCGTAATATGCAAGAATGCCGATGCTCCATGGCCCGAGGGCTCTTTTCAAGAGGAGTCCAGCTTTTGGCAACAAGAATGGTTTTATATCACAGCTCCCAGGGGTACCAAGTGGGTGGCGCCACCTGCTTTTCGCTCGGGTCCCCCGCCCCGACTAGTGTCATGGGTTAATAAGGGGCTGGACTGGGGGCCAGCAAAGGACGTGCCCCTACTGCAGGGTCGCATCCGATACCTCCTGGAAAGAGACATCAGTCTGGTCATGGTGATGCAAGTCATGTTGATTCGCTGAACCCTGCCCTGCAAACGTCGCCCCCTCCACCTGTGGGAGTTTAATCCGGAGGGACCACGAGCTCTCCAACACTTTATGGGCGTGACGCCCACGGAGATGTACAAGTTGTTCTTCGGGCCGCAAGCAGCGTGCCCGGACTCGACTGAGGACACAGATCTGAGCTGCAATCGTCCGGATAATCAAGTAAGTAGCCCTGTGCCCTGTCACGCCATCCGTACATTTATCACAACATCGCCCTTAAAGGAGCTTTCCTTGAAGCAGGAGTGGATTGCGAAGGCGAGGTTAATCAGGTGTCCGGCCCCCCTTCCCGAGACCTCGCCGGATCCCGTGTTAACCAGGATGCTGGAGATCGTGCTTTCGAAAGAAAGCGAAGGGGGGAACAAGGAAGCTACTGCCTCCCCGAAGGAGGCTGTCCGGAAAGGAGGAATCGAAAATTTCTCTACTCAGGGGAAGAAAAGGATCGCCTCTAAAGACCCGGAGACCATGGTCTCAAAGCGGGGGAAGAAATCTTCACCAGAGGGTCCTGTGCCGGGAGATACCCCGGCCATATTATGCCCTCAAGGGGATCAGCCCTCCACCAAGCCGTAAGTAAAGAGGATGTTTTAATAAAGAGAGAAATCTTTGCTTTACTTCTGAGGAAAATAACCGAACATTTACCTTGTAGTTCGGACCTTAGCCCTTCTCAGCAGAGCTCGTCTTCGGGGGATCTTCTTCCGGAGATGATGGAGAGCGGAACGCCTCCCCCTGCCATACCGCCTCATGAGGCGGGCGATCCCGAGGTGTCGTCACGGAGGGTTTCTCCTGATCCGGTAAGGCCGGAAGGTAGTAATAAGGCCACCCGAAGCCCTCTGAGTCCGGCTTTCAAAAAAGGCAATCGGACGAGTCCGGCACCGCCTGGTGCATGGTCGAAGGCACTGCAGGACTTGCTAGGGCGAGCACCTATCTCAGAGGAGCACCGTACATTGATGAGTACGGTGATCGAGAAGATTTCATCCGTGGAAAGCGGGTTGCATGAAGCTGTCGTGAGTCTACTGACGGGCTTTGAGGTACGTGAAATGATGTACCTTGTTTGGACAGTGCCGCATACTTTAAGATGCGCCCTGTGTAGGTAGTAGCCCTTGAGACTCTAGGTGATGTCGAAGACGACGACACATGGAGGATCATAGTCCTAGGTATAATTTTGCCACCTTCATATGCAGGTGGCGAAGTGTCCGGTGTCCAGCCGGACTGATGAATTTGCCGAGCTAAAGCGGCAACTTGACGTGGCAGATGCCGACATCACGCTTGTCAACAAGCGGCTTGACGAGGCACAAGGTATGTAAGTTCTCCGGAGACGCCTGGTAAGAGGAGCTTGATGCCAGTATCTTATAATGCGTGTGCTTGACATAGATGGGGCTGCCGCCATAGAGAAACTTCGGGCAGAGCTTGCCCGAGCCAAGGAGCAAGCCAAAAAAAGTGATGCGGCTGCCTTAAAGGCGGTTGAAGAGCTGAAAGCCGAACAGGCTGCTCACTGCCGAAGCAAGAAGGAAATGGCCGAGATGGCTATGAAGTTGAAGAGTTCTGCTGACCGTTGCAAGCTTCTTGAAAAAGAAGATCGAGCGAAACGGACGGACCTGGAGAAGGCCACTACAGCGGCCAAGGATGCTTGTTCTGCGATGAGGGCGATGAGGGAGGAGCTTCGTCAAGCCGGAGATATCGCGGCTGGAAAGCCCTTTATGCTGCGGATGAAGTTCAGGGATCCTAAATATGCTCCGTTGGACCGGATGTGGAGTTCGGCGGACGGTTATCTGGATTTAGCGGCAAGTGCCGCTGATGCGGCCGAACACTTCCGAGATCAAGAGGGTCGCGAAGTGGAAGAGCTTTTTTGGTCGTAGTTCCACAATCCAGAGCGTCCGCTTCCATTAACCGATCGCTTGGCCGAATGGGCTAAGTTGAATAGGTTATCCGGACTCGCCATGAAGTATCTCATGGATCATCTGTGGCCGAAAAGGCCAAAGCCGAACAGTTATTTTAGCTTGGTGCAGCAGTTCCTTGGTGCGGTGCTGTATATCAACGCGATGAAGAGGTCAGCGTGTGTGGAGGGTGCGCGGATGGCCCTTGCCCGTGTCAAGACATACTGGGCAGAGATGGAGGCCACCGCTGTTGCAACCGACGGGCGAAAGCCGAGTACCTGCTGAGCACTTCTTTCAAGAAGTCCTGGAGGGCGCTTGTTTAATAGAGACGCAGTGCTCGAAGGATGTTATGTTCGTATAACATGTATTCTTATTGAAAACAATATTTTGCCGAAGTTTAGAAGCTTTTTATACTTGTTCTTGCAAGAATTATAATACCTCCTATGCGGTCGTTTACGTATATGTATATGTAACCTGAAAGATGGCGGTCGTTGGCTTCAGCCCCCACGCATATAATGCGAGGGTGTTTGCAAAAGGCGCATCATCACACTTGATCCAACGTCTTGGTACATTAAGGAGGTGGTAGCGCAGCGAACTAGGCAACCGTACTATAATGCTTTATCACTTTAACTTAGCCATAGGAGTTTGACCGTGGAGCTACTATATAGCCCCTGGTGGCACCACGCTTCGCCTGAATTCGGGGCGCGTGTGTGCCTGACCGTGAAACGACCCTTCGTTAATGCGGAGGAATCCCGAAGATTTCGATAGGTCATCGAGTGGTTGACCAGTCTCACGCTATATCATGACAGTCAGTTTTCGACTTTCTCTACTGCGGGTGCTCGCCTGGCTGAACCGGGGCACAATCACAGTAAGTTCTCCTGGTGCCGCCTTAGCCGATAGAGCGGAACGGAAGGCAGCAAAACATAGGAGCCGAGCAAACCCAACATTTGACCAAAGACATGATTCGGAGCTGATGCATATAAGGCCAAACTCGCGACGCCGAACACTCCCTAAGGTATTCAGTCTTTATGAAAACGGGCCAAACAGTGCCCTTGGTAATAAGCCCCTGGTGTCCAGGTACGTGCAAAATTCTGACGTGGCCACATGCCAAGACGTTAGCCTCCTCCTCGGTTATATTGAGAATCCGGGGGATGTGTATCAACAAGAGACAGTAAAAAAGGTTTACGCAGGGTCTTAATCTAAAAAGAATCCTTGGGACGGGTCCCTGCTGCACGTCTGCGCCTGTGTCTCCGTTGTGCCGTGTCCTGGACGGGTGTAGCACGGTGTTCATCTATAAAAGAGAGGAACTTAGTTCAAAAAGGTCGTGCGAAATGTACGGTATACTAAATAAAGTATGATTCGAGATGGAAAAAATTGAGCCTTAGTGTCTCTTATTTTACATGCGCGGAGCCCCTTGTACAGGGGTATACAGCTATTATTCCTTTATCAAATGTATGCTTATGCCAGACTCGTCTAGCCATGTTCGTGGTCTTAACGACCTGTTTAGGTGCTTTGATTGATGAAGCCGTTTTAGTGTGTGGCTGTCAAGGCAGCCACACAGTCTTTCGCGCGGGAGGGACACTCGATATTTCCCTTTAGTGACATGATGCCTCGTGGACCGGGCATCTTAAGCGTGAGAGACGCGTAACATGGTATTGCGTTAAAGCGAGCGAAAGCTTCGCATCCCAGTAGTGCTTGATAGCCACTTGAAAATGGGGCGATGTGGAAGCTGGAAGGTTAGCATTTCGCTACTGAAGTTATTGGGAGAACCGAACATAACTTCTAGTAAGAGGGAACCCGTGCAATGGGCATCTGGGCCTGGCGCTACTCCTTTAAAGGAAGTGTTGCTATGGCGAATTTTTGTTGGGTCCATCCCCATTTTGCGGATTGTGTCCTGATATAGCAGGTTTAAACCACTGCCGCCATCCATCAGGACTCGTGTAAAGTGGAATCCGTCAATTATCGGGTCTAATACCAAGGCAGCCCAGCCTGCATGCCGGATACTTTCGGAGTAATCCTGATGATAGAAGGTGATCGGTTTTAACAACCAGTGGTGATACTCCTTTGTGATAGGCCGTATGGCGCGTATCTCTATAGGTGCCACTTCGTCTTTCCCTTTTGTCACGTGAAGTAAATTTACTGTTTTAATTTCTTGTGGGAAATTCTTTTGTTTCCCAGTGCTCTGTTTGTTGGTTTCATCATCGTCCTCACTTGGTGTATCCAGCCCCTTGTGTTCGGCATTGAGTTTGCCGGATTGCTTGAAGACCCAACATTCTCTGTGGGTATGGTTTGCAGGCTTCCCAGGGGTGCTGTGGATTTGACATATCTTGTCTAGGATTTTATTTAAGTTGCACAGTTCATCCCTGTTATCTTTGAGGGGCAGCTTCTGCTTACCCTGCCGAGAGCTTTTGAATCCGGCGTTAACCGCCGTGCTCCTCGGACTGTTTCCCTTATTCCGGCGCTGGTCTTTGATGCGTCGTGGCTTTCCCGTTTTCGTCCCTGACTTCAAACATACTTGGGTCGCTGGTGCTGCGTCTTGCCAACCAGCTGTCCTCTCCCACACAAAAGCAAGTCATGAGGCTTGTTAATGCGGCCATTGTTCTTGGCTTTTCCTGGCCGAGGTGTCTAGCGAGCCATTCGTCTCGGATGCTATGCTTGAAAGCTGCTAAGGCTTCAGCGTCCGGACAGTCGACTATCTGGTTCTTTTTGGTAAGAAATCTATTCCAGAGCTTCTGGGCAGACTCTCCGGGTTGTTGAATTATATGACTTAAATCATCTGCATCCGGTTGTCGGACATAAGTCCCTTGAAAATTTGCTCGAAAAGCGTCCTCGAGCTCTTCCCAGCTTCCAATAGTGTTTTCAGGAAGGCCTTTAAGCCAATGCCGGGCTGGCCCTTTGAGCTTGAGGGGTAGGTATTTTATGGCATGGAGGTCGTCTCCTCTGGCCATGTGTATATGGAGGATGTAGTCCTCAATCCAGACTCTAGGGTCTATCATTCCGTCATATGCCTCTATGTTTACGGGTTTGAATCCCGCTGGGAATTCGTGGTCCAGCACCTCATCGCTGAAACATAGGGGGTGTGTGGCACCCCTGTATTTGGGCGTGCCGTTGTGTTCGGATATATGCTTTGTTGCATTGCTTGATAGAGCTCGCTTTCTTGGCCCGTAGATAGATCTGTCTGGGCCATCTTTTTGATGTGAATCCTCGCGTGGATCACGTGTTGTCTTGTGTGCGGCATTGTTTGACGCTCTGTGTTGGCCATGAGGTCGTCTATCTGACCGGATGGCTGCTTTGTTTTTTGATTGCGGGGGCTCTAATACCTCCTCATCAAATTCGGGCAGTAGCTTTTGCTTCGGGTAGCTCTTTGTATGGCGACTGTCGCCATATTTGTCTGCGGTGTTGAGTACTTTGCTCCATCTGATTCTGAGTGCATCTTCCGCAGTCTTGAGCTTCCGCTTCTGTTTTTTCAGGCTACGCGCGGTGGCGACGAGCCTTTTGGGGAGGTTCTCCTGTTCCAGGAACTTGTCCGGCGTGAGGTCATCCAGACTATTATCTTTGCCGGGGATGGGTTGTTTGATACCATGTTCATCGTCCGCGTGCTCGCCCTGCTCTATGGCTGGGTCTATACGACCGCTCCCTCTGTCGAGGCGGGGTTTGGAGTGGCGCTTACGCCGCCGCTTTGACTGCTTCTCAAAGGAACGATCCTTCGGCGCGTCCTCCCGTTCCTCGTCGTTGCTTCCTTTGGGTGTATCCACCATGTATATATCGTGGGCTGAGGTGGCCGTCTAGTGCCCTGTAGGCGCTAGTTGCTGTTCGTCTCCTGCATCGTCGTCCATACCGTCAATGTCTTCGGAGTCGAAGTCGAGCACGTCAGTTAAATCATCGATAGTAGCTACGAAGTGGGTGGTGGGTGGGCATCGAATTTCTTCGTCGTCCACATCCCAATCCTGCCGGTCCTAATCCGTCCAGGACTCTCCTGACAAAGAGAGAGACCTTAGTGAATTCAGAATGTCGCCAAAGGGCGAGTGCTGAAAGATATCTACGTTCCATGATCGGCGCCCAATCGGATTCGATTGGCAGGGGCGCAGGGGGTTCGGAGTCCGGAGACGAGTCCGGCACCTTGGAGTCACGGGCTTCGCAGAGGATAAGGCTGGTCTTTGGCTCGATCGCCGTCGAGACTGCAGCCCCCGCGGTGGGGTCTAGCCACCCGTTCGCGATCGGCGCAGTTGGCTCCGAGCTAAGGGTCGGAGCTGATGCGGGTGCGGCCTCCAGGGCACTGTTCGCGCGGCACAGCTAGATCATGCCCATCGTGACAGTGCGGCGCGCCCGGCTGTGGCTCGAATCCGTCGAAGATCAAGTCCCCGCGGATGTCGGCCGTGTAGTTCAAACTTCCAAATCTAACCTGATGGCCAGGGGCATAGCTTTCAATCTGCTCCAGATGGCCAAGCGAATTAGCCCGCAGTGCAAAGCCGCCGAATACGAAGATCTATCCGGGGAGAAAAGTCTCAGCTTGGACCGCATCGTTGTTGATGATCGGAGGAGCCATCGGGCCTAAAGGTGACGACACAGAGGAACTCTCAATGAAAGCACCAGTGTCGGTGTCAAAACCGGCGGGTCTCGGGTAGGGGGTCCCGAACTGTGCGTCTAGGCGGATGGTAACAGGAGACAGGGGACACGATGTTTTTACCCAGGTTTGGGCCCTCTCGATGGAGGTAAAACCCTACTCCTGCTTGATTAATATTGATGATATGGGTAGTACAAGAGTAGATCTACCACGAGATCAGAGAGGCTAAACCCTAGAAGCTAGCCTATGGTATGATTGTTGTTCATCCTATGGACTAAAGCCCTCAGGTTTATATAGACACCGGAGAGGGCTAGGGTTACACGAAGTCGGTTACAATAGAAGGAGATCTACATATCCGTATTACCAAGCTTGCCTTCCACGCCAAGGAAAGTCCCATCCGGATATGGGACAAAGTGTTCAATCTTGTATCTTCATAGTCCAAGAGTCCGACCAAAGGTTATAGTCCGGCTATCCAGACACCCCCTAATCCAGGACTCCCTCACTAGTATTTCCAACCATGCATTTTTCCCTAGTATTCCATAGTTTTGAGTTTTCCATCAAGATATTAGTCACTCATGGTTGATATTTACTTTCAATCATGTACACATATGCACTATGTAATTAGCCTTGCTTATTGGCTTCCAAAGCTTAACTTTCACTCCTACTTACAATATGTAGAGTATTTAACAAAAAACTACCACTTTCAACCAGCCCTAGGAAGAATCTATTGTATAAAAAATAGCAAAAACATACCCAAAGTTTCTTAATCCATGCCAAAAACTACCTAGTACTCCTACTGATTAGGTTCGTTTAAACCCATTTATGACAGGGTTGGCCCACATGTTCGTGCTGACGGGGCAGCTTAAACCAACACATTTTGTTTGACCGGTGACATGAGGGACCCACATCTGACCTTCTATCCTGTTATTCCCCCTCAAACCATTATTTTTCCTGAACATTACTTCAAACAGTACTAATGCGTGTTCGGGGTGGCGCCGGTGATGAGCGAGTTAGCCGCCGCTCCGCCGGACGGGCCGGACGCCGTGCTGGCCTCCGCACGGGTTGGCAGGCTGGCCTGAGCATGACTCACGAGCGAGCAAGCCGCCGCGCTGGCCTTCGCTCGAGGCAGATGGCTGGCCTTAGCGCGGCGCGCACGAGCAAGCCGCCGCGCTGCCGTGCCAATCTAGCTAGCAAACCTGGCAGACAAGCAGCTGGATGGAGCTATCTTGGCTAGCTAGCGGCCGCGAGCGCCGGACGGAGCTGGCATCCGGGCTGCCACAACATGGGCTCCGCACCGGCAGCGGTAGCTGCGTCCCATGGCCGAGGATGACTGGGTGGACGGGCCGGAGGTAGGAGGTCACTCGAGGATTTTTGTTGGTAAGAGCATGTACAATGGTTGATAAGGTAGTCTTATCTTAAGTCTGCCACATATGCAAGTGGTAGTAGTTTCTTGGCATTTTAGTGGTTTCTTGCATTATTAGAGCAAGTACAATAGAGCTGAGTCAGCGGGCTATAAGAAATAAACTACTCCCTCCGTCTAGGTGTGTAAGTCATCTTACGAAAACCAAATAACCCCAAAACACTTAGGCGCGATGCATTAACTTCTACCTCGTTTCTTGTTTCTTGACATATCAACCAATAAGACATGTGAGTGTGCATGCTTTTAATGACTTGAAACTACCAAATACGAGATGCAGTGGTTAATTTGCATGCAATGCTATTAATTAGCAAATAAACATTAAGTTCTCTAGTTTTCCCCTCCTCCTTGGTCATGGTGCACAATCTAAGATGACTTATTCACCTAGACGGAGGGAGTAGTATATTTCTGCTTAGTTGGAGGAAAGAGAAGAGGAGAGAGAAGGTAAGTGGGCTCTTCGTGAAGAGCCAGCTCTAGCACGGGCTCCTAGGCACTTTGTGAGAATGAGAAGTGGGCCACATAATAAAAAAGTAGTACACTCTTTTGATCTATTATTGTACTACATGTTGGCTATAAGATGGGTTGTAGATGACATGGCACTGGCTTATAGCCAGCAGCTCGCTATAATATTAGCCATGCTCTTAGGGGTTTCTTGTAAGGAACAATGTACGTACTACTAGCGACAAAAGGCGATTCTAGGTTGCGTTGTACTCCAACGAGTACTACTAGTGGTCGCGGGAGTGTGTACCTCGTTTTGTGGGTTCGATCCCGGCCGAACGCACGGCGGCCTTTTAAAAAACATAGTACTACTACACTTTGCTGCGAGCCAATATTTTACATGGGTAGTTTGAGTTTTGAAGTCAAACGGATGTGCGGCCCCACAATCTGGGTGCACTGGACAGCCTAGCCACGTGAACGGGTTTTCCTTCCTAGCATTCCGTGGCTCGCGTGCTCACCCTAGCCGCACCTCGCTTGCAGCTTCCAGCTAGTAGCATATTTAAACTAGCGCCTCCCAATTAAGCCCGAGGAGTCGGAAAAGCCTGGCGGGGCATTGGGAACTGTGCAATATGGCTCTGTACGTAAAGTGCTCTACTACTACTCTGTAGCTTGTGGCGTTGCATGCATGGACTTCACTCCATTATCAGCTCTACTATAAAAGAAATTCCTCATGACGTGTTTTTTTTGAAACGGAGGCAAAAGCTTTGCTTCATCTCATTCATAAAGAAGGAACTACTAACAAAGTTCGACGAGATCCATTACACCTCCACAAATGGAAGCGAAAAACCTAGTCTCGCTGTATCAAATAACTCAAATGTTCTGCCCCCACAGTAACCGTCGCGGATAAACAAGCTGCTAGTGTGTGCATGAGAGGAGCGACTAAGTAGGCCAGCTACATGAGAGGAGCGGCTGAATAGAGCACCGAGAGTACCCACTAGGCCACTACGCAGGTGTACTCCCCCTGTATTGATAGTATAGCGATGGTTCTAGAGAACAGTAGTACCCTCCACTTCCAACTGTAGCTCCTTGGCCCTGAGATTCAAGAGTTCAAAACTGGTGCACTATACTAGACTAGACTAGAAGTACAATACATCACACTACTAGTTGAGAAAATTAGTACTAGTACTACTACAGTACGAGTACGTACTCCTCCATCACATATTGTAAGACGTTTTTTGACACTAGTTGGCGTGTACAAAAAATGGCACAAACATACCCAAAATTTCTTAATCCACGTCAAAAACTACTACCTAGTGCCAAAAATTTCTTACTAGTGCTATTATTTACAATATAATGCAATCCCATAACGTTCCATAATGCTAATACTAGTAGTAAATAATAGCCTCAACCCTTTGCTGAGGAACGACCTACAGTTGGAAGGGACGAGGCCCTGCGGTCACTACGCTCTTATCTCCTCCTCGTCAGTTCCCCTCCCCCCGAAGAGAAGGCAGTTCGCCGCTGCTCCCATGGATTCGACAGGCGGTTCTCCTCCTCGTCGGGACTGGGAGAAATCCTCTGGGAGAAATTGCACGCCGCTCCGACGTCCTCACCGCCGCAAGACTCGGTGCTTCCTGCACCAATGTAACGCCCTCTGGGAGAAATTGCAGTTGGCGTTCACCGGTTTCTGACCAATTGAGGGGAGTACGACACTTTTTGCCATAGAGAATCTCGAATGGGGCTTTGCCCGAGCTGGCTTGGAAGCTGTTGTTGTAAGAGAACTCAACATATGGAAGACAATCCTCCCACTTCATGCCGAAAGAGATGACACAAGCTCTGAGCATATCTTCAAGAATTTGGTTGACACGCTCGACTTGCCCACTAGTTTGAGGATGGAAAGCTGTGCTGAAGCGAATATTTGTGCCCATGGCCTCGACACAGTAGCTGAATGTCTTTGGCTGATTAGCAAGGAACTGATTGAGGGAAGCGAAGTGCGCCTGATTGTTGCCTTGGCCTTGATTTCCTTGATTACCTTGCCCTTGGTTACGATCTTGCAAGAGCTGAATCAAAATCTGAGCGTTGGCATTAGTGGCAGTCATCAGGGCTTGCCATGCCTCCGGAGGCGGAGGTGGTGGCGGAGGGTTAGCCTGACTTCCATCATTGCGATCCGGAGTCAGACGCGTTGGCGGAGCCATCCTGAAGAGAGGGTCACATCCGTTAGTATCTTGAGAAAGATATATTCAAGCTGAATCAAAGGATCGAAATTGCAACATATAGTCTTCACAATAAACATTCGAACGAGAATGAATGAATGAATTCCAAAGTTAATCATCACACTTCCATAAGTTGAGAAGCCACTTAGTAAAAGGTATGGAACCAACATCTGCCTTCGGAACAACTCGAATATCGCAACTGAAAACAAAAACAAAAGATTGGCTTGAAGAATAAGCCGGAACAAACAGATGATAGATCCCATATCGTATCATGTGTCTGTTGGAAAGATATTCTAGGAGCTACTTGAATTCCCACTTATAAACTCCCGAAACTTTCTGGTTATGCAATCAGGTGTTGGGGATACAGGGGACACAAATATATATCACCCAAATTAACAATACCTAGATCCAGCTGTATCCATCCTTCAACACATAACCAAGAAATCCTCGGAAATCGTCTACCTCAACCTTCGAAAAGCATCCGTTATACGAGTCATGGCAATACTCCCGCACTCGCCACAGTACTGGGCTATCAGGGTTATCTCACCAACAACTGTACAAAAGAGATTTTCGATGTCGGCGTACTAAACTCAGGTATTCCAGAACTGCCACGATAAAATTATGATGACAACACCTCGGAGCTCAACTCCCCGGGACACCTCCACTAAACCCCTGCTGACAGGAGGCACCAAGACAATGTTGTCATCATAAAACCATCGGAACGGTTCTAAGATACCCGCGTGATCCTAAATTTTTTTTAGTGAAATTTGAGAAGAGAAGAGTTAAAACTCTACGTCAGGATGCCTCACCAGAAGGTCGAAGGGACTGGGGAGTAAAAAGAATTCCTAAACTCTCCGGTATATACTTCCTAAATGACTCAAAACATTTTTCTAGACACAACTCGGCCGCTAAGAACGATCAAGCAGAGGGGGGCTCCTAAGTCGGGGAAGGCTCTGATTACCAACTTGTAACGCCCTCGATGCGGCTATATCTCCTACGTGTCGAAGCACGACTTAGAGGCATAACCGCATTGAAAGCAATGTCGCAAGTGAGGTAATCTTCACACAACCCATGTAATAAATAAGGGGAAAGAGATACATAGTTGGCTTACAGTCGCCACTTCACACAATACATAAATAAACATCCATCATACAAGTTTCACTCAAGGTCCGACTACGGAACCAAAATAAAAGAAGAATACCCCAAATGCTACACAGATCCCCGAATCAACCCGACTGGGCTCCACTACTAATCATCCGGAAAAGACACATAGTAACGACCACGTTCCTCGTCGAACTCCCACGTGAGCTCGGTTGCATCATCTGCACTGGCATCGTTGGCACCTGAAACTGTTGTGATAGAATCTGTGAGTCACGGGGACTCAGCAATCTCACACCCGTGAGATCAAGACTATTTAAGCTTATAGGAAGGATGGTGGTAATGAGGTGGAGCTGCAGCAAGCGACTAGCATATATGGCGGCTAACATCGCAAAAGAGAGCGAGGAGAGAAGCAAGGCACGGTCGTGGAGCTAGTAGTGATCACGAAGTGATCCTGAACTACTTACGTCAAACATAACTCCAACACCGTGTTCACTTCTCGGACTCCGCCGAGAAGAGACCATCACGGTTACACACGCGGTTGATGTGTTTTAATTAAGGTCAACTTCGGGTTTTCTACAACCGGACATTAACAAATTCCCATCTGCCACATAACCGCGGGCACGACTTTCAAAAGATAATACCCTGCAGGGGTGTCCCAACTTAGCCCATTATAAGCTCTCACGGTCAACGAAGGATATTCCTTCTACCGGGAAGTCCCGATCAATCTCGGAATCACGGACTACAAGACATTTCGACAGCAACAAAACAAGACCAGCAAAGCCGCCCGATTGTGCCGACAAATCCTGATAGGAGCTGCACATATCTCGGTCTTAGGGCACATCCGGATAAGTCAAGCTACGAGTAAAACCAAGCTTCGAATTGCCCCGTGGTGGCCCCGCAGGTTGCTCGGTTCGGGCCAGCACTCGAAGGAGCACTGGTCCGGGGGGGGGCTAAAATAAAGATGACCCTTGGGCTCGCGAAACCCCAGGGGAAAAAGGTGGTAGGTGGTCAAATGGTAAAACCAATGTTGGGCCTTGCTGGAGGAGTCTTATTCAAAGCGAACTGTCAAGGGGGTCCCATAAATCACCCAACTGTGTAAGGAACGCAAAATCAAGGAACATAACACCGGTATGACGGAAACTAGGGTGGCAAGAGTGGAACAAATCACCAGGCATAAGGACGAGCCTTCCACCCTTTACCAAGTATATAGATGCATTAATTAAAATAAGAGATATTGTGATATCCCAAAGTAATCATGTTCCAACAAGGAACAAACTTCATCTTCACCTGCAACTAACAACGCTATAAGAAGGGCTGAGCAAAGCGGTAACATAGCCAATCAACGGTTTGCTAGGACATGGATGGTTAGAGGCTGACATGGCAATATGGGTGGCATGATATAGCAAGTGGTAGGTATCGCAGCATAGGCATAGCAAAAGAGCGATCATCTAGCAAGCAAAGATAGAAGTGATTTCGAGGGTATGGTCATCTTGCCTGCAAGGTTCTCAGAGTTGTCGAAAGCTTGATCCTCGTAAGCGTTCTCAACAGGTTCCTCGTTCACGTACTCGTCTCCCGGCTCTACCCAAGGAAAGAACACAAGCAAAGGGGACAGACATCAATCATGATGCAATGCGCAAGCAACATGATTCAAAACATGGTATGATATGCGAGATGTGGTATGCAATGCATATGCGTGCTCCGGAAGGGAAAAGATGAACCAGGAATAATCTTGGCAAACCAATTATGCCACTGGAAAGATGAGATGATTTCGGTTGAAATCAATATAAAGATCACCGGAATCGGATGCACGGTTTGCAAATGACAAGCAAAACAAGAATGACAAGAATCTGCCATTAACAGCACGATGCTACTTAGCAAGCAACAAGAAATTAAGCTACTGCACCCAAACATAGCAACAAAGCATATGGCAGTGATCTACTCAAGATGCTTGACAAAAGATGAACAGTGAGCTACGGCTAAAACACACCACAACAGGTTCAAACAAGCATGGCAAAAGTGCATAATATAACAGGTTCACAGACAGTGAAAATACTAACATGCCAGAAATTAACATCAGGAAGGCATGTTCAGAGCAAGAAAAACTACAAGTTACAGGAAAAGAACATAGCAAATTATGGCATGGCATGAATCTACTCAAAGCACTTGACAAAAGTCCCTTACTGATCATAAGCCAGAAAGGAACATAAAATACAATAACACCCATGTCAATTAAGCAATTTTCGTTACAGATTTCAGACTTGGCGGAAAACTGGACATGTCAAAAACAGACAAGTAGGCATATTCGAGAGATCGATGCACTCACTACAGAGCATTACATGATAAACCAAGCATACATCCATCTAGAAGACTTGGCATAGAAGATATACATGGCAAGAATAACATCATAGCATGCAAGGATCAACTACAACAAGCTTGGCAAAATTGAATAACAAGTAGACAATCTGCCAGGAAACAGTTTATAGCAAAAGTAGAGCTCGATAGACTCAAGCTATGGCACTCCATAAATACAAACAAAGGCATGGATGGATAGAGAACATCCATATGCCCAAAACATCCTTACTGATCATGCTTAAAATATGCATAGGTCTCTCTGAAACAACATGAATATATGGCATAAAAATAACATCAGGGAAAAACTTAGTGAAATTACTAAGTCCCTGGAATCAGCAACATCAAGTACCCTAGTTTGCATGCTTGTGCTAGTCACCACAGAGATCACAAAAATACATGTCATACACCTCTGGAAATATAGCATGGCATATTACAAAACACATATAGAGCTCAAGTTCATAGGGTGCACACATCAATCATGGCAAAAATGACAAAAGTGCATGTTCTGCTGAGAATCAGAAACTAACATCACATAGCCCTCTTCCAACAGCATTTCGGGCATCAAGATGATCTCAAATGAAAATGATGCAATGAGGTGAAATGATGTACTCATCGAGACGAACAATTTGAAATATTATACGCATGAAACGGAGCTACGGATGCAGAGATATGATGCGATGAAGATGCAACAATATTGCAATAAATCAGGGACTTAGCAGTTTTTGGGGGGAGGAGAAAGTCAACCGCTGGATGGCACGCGGATCAAGGTCGGATCGGGCGCGGTGAGGCAGGGGTCGTCGGGATCTCGCCGGAGTTGGGCGGATCTCGCCGGATCCGCGGGAGAGGGCGCCGGCGAGGGGAGACAAGCGGCGCCGGCGACGAGGGGCGGCGAGGGCCCTCTGGCGCGGCGCCGGCGCGGGATCCGACGCGGGATCCGGCAGCGGGAGGCGAGCAGAGGCGGCGGCGCTGGAGGGCGGTGCGGGCGAGCTGCGGCGGACGGCGGCGACTCGGCGGCGGCGAGGCGCGGCCCTGGGCGGAGGAAGGTGGTGGGGGCGCGCCGGGCCTCGGGGGCCCGCACCGGGCCTGGCGGGCCGGCGCGGCGAGCGGCGGCGGGAGGCCACGTGGCAGCCTCCGGTTGGCTGCGGCGCGGCGGCGGACGCGTCCGGCGCCGTCCAGACATTCCGACGGCGCGGAGAGGAGCGGGGCTAGGGTTTAGGGTGGTTTTGGACCCGAAAATTGAAGGAGGGGGCACATATTTATAGGTAGGAGGAGCTAGGAGGCTCCAAATGGAGAGTGGTTTGCGGCCACACGATCGTGATCGAACGGCGATGGACATGGGAGTGTCTTAGATGGGTTATTGGGCTGTTTTGGAGGGGTGTAGGGCTGCAACACACACGAGGCCTTCACGGTCACCCGGTTAACCGTTGGAGTACCAAACGACCTCCGAATGACCCTAAACTTGACAGGCGGTCTACCGGTGCTATACCAAGGCCGCTTGACAAACCTCGGTCCATTCCGAGAAGGTTTAATACCCGCTCACGGAAAAATGTAAAAGGGGACGCCGGGGGACATAGGAGCGCCGGATTGCAAAACGGACAACGGGGAAAATGCTCGGATGCAAGAGACGAACACGTATGCGAATGCAATGCACATGATGACATGATATGAAATGCATGACATGAACAAAATGCAACATGAAGGAAACCCAACCACGGAGGGAATATCATATCACAATGCCAAAAATGGCAAGAGTTGGAGTTACAAATATGGCAAGTTACTTCCGGGGTGTTACAACACTCCACCACTACGAGAGGATCTCGTCCCGAGATCTAGGACTGAAAGAACTCCGGATATTCGGAACGGAGGTGGTCCTCGCGTTCCCAGGTGGCTTCTCGGTCGGAATGATGAGACCACTTCACTTTCAGGAATTTGATTGACTTGTTGCGAGTCTTGCGCTCGGTTTCTTCAAGAATAGCAACGGGGTGCTCATGATAAGACAAATCTTCTTGAAGATCAATCTCTTCGAAGTTGATAGTGCGCTCAGGCGTCTTGAAGCACTTGCGAAGCTGTGACACGTGGAACACATCGTGCACATTTGCAAAGTTGGGGGGAAGCTCAAGTTGATAGGCGAGATCGCCTCTTTTGCCAATGACCTTGAAAGGACCCACGTATCTAGGAGCAAGTTTCCCTTTGATACCGAAGCGACGAGTGCCTTTCATTGGAGAGACGCGGAGGTAGACATGATCTCCGATCTCGAATGCCAAATCACGGTGCTTACTGTCATAGTAACTCTTCTAGCGCGAATGCGCAGCCTTTAGATTCTCACGAATGACTTTGCACATTTCCTCAGCCTCAGAGATCAAATCGTTCCCAAGCAGTTGGCGTTCACCGGTTTCTGACCAATTGAGAGGAGTACGACACTTTCTGCCATAGAGAATCTCGAATGGGGCTTTGCCCGAGCTGGCTTGGAAGCTGTTGTTGTAAGAGAACTCAGCATATGGAAGACAATCCTCCCACTTCATGCCGAAAGAGATGACACAAGCTCTGAGCATATCTTCAAGAATTTGGTTGACACGCTCGACTTGCCCACTAGTTTGAGGATGGAAAGCTGTGCTGAAGCGAATATTTGTGCCCATGGCCTCGACACAGTAGCTGAATGTCTTTGGCTGATTAGCAAGGAACTGATTGAGGGAAGCGAAGTGCGCCTGATTGTTGCCTTGGCCTTGATTTCCTTGATTACCTTGCCCTTGGTTACGATCTTGCAAGAGCTGAATCAAAATCTGAGCGTTGGCATTAGTGGCAGTCATCAGGGCTTGCCATGCCTCCGGAGGCGGAGGTGGTGGCGGAGGGTTAGCCTGACTTCCATCATTGCGATCCGGAGTCAGACGCGTTGGCGGAGCCATCCTGAAGAGAGGGTCACATCCGTTAGTATCTTGAGAAAGATATATTCAAGCTGAATCAAAGGATCGAAATTGCAACATATAGTCTTCACAATAAACATTCGAACGAGAATGAACGAATGAATTCCAAAGTTAATCATCACACTTCCATAAGTTGAGAAGCCACTTAGTAAAAGGTATGGAACCAACATCTGCCTTCGGAACAACTCGAATATCGCAACTGAAAACAAAAACAAAAGATTGGCTTGAAGAATAAGCCGGAACAAACAGATGATAGATCCCATATCGTATCATGTGTCTGTTGGAAAGATATTCTAGGAGCTACTTGAATTCCCACTTATAAACTCCCGAAACTTTCTGGTTATGCAATCAGGTGTTGGGGATACAGGGGACACAAATATATATCACCCAAACTAACAATACCTAGATCCAGCTGTATCCATCCTTCAACACATAACCAAGAAATCCTCGGAAATCGTCTACCTTAACCTTCGAAAAGCATCCGTTATACGAGTCATGGCAATACTCCCGCACTCGCCACAGTACTGGGCTATCAGGGTTATCTCACCAACAACTGTACAAAAGAGATTTTCGATGTCGGCGTACTAAACTCAGGTATTCCAGAACTGCCACGATAAAATTATGATGACAACACCTCGGAGCTCAACTCCCCGGGACACCTCCACTAAACCCCTGCTGACAGGAGGCACCAAGACAATGTTGTCATCATAAAACCATCGGAACGATTCTAAGATACCCGCGTGATCCTAAATTTTTTTTAGTGAAATTTGAGAAGAGAAGAGTTAAAACTCTACGTCAGGATGCCTCACCAGAAGGTCGAAGGGACTGGGGAGTAAAAAGAATTCCTAAACTCTCCGATATATAATTCCTAAATGACTCAAAACATTTTTCTAGACACAACTCGGCCGCTAAGAACGATCAAGCAGAGGGGGGCTCCTAAGTCGGGGAAGGCTCTGATTACCAACTTGTAACGCCCTCGATGCGGCTATATCTACTACGTGTCGAAGCACGACTTAGAGGCATAACCGCATTGAAAGCAATGTCGCAAGTGAGGTAATCTTCACACAACCCATGTAATAAATAAGGGGAAAGAGATACATAGTTGGCTTACAGTCGCCACTTCACACAATACATAAATAAACATCCATCATACAAGTTTCACTCAAGGTCCGACTACGGAACCAAAATAAAAGAAGAATACCCCAAATGCTACACAGATCCCCGAATCAACCCGACTGGGCTCCACTACTGATCATCCGGAAAAGACACATAGTAACGACCACGTTCCTCGTCGAACTCCCACGTGAGCTCGGTTGCATCATCTGCACTGGCATCGTTGGCACCTGAAACTGTTGTGATAGAATCTGTGAGTCACGGGGACTCAGCAATCTCACACCCGCGAGATCAAGACTATTTAAGCTTATAGGAAGGATGGTGGTAATGAGGTGGAGCTGCAGCAAGCGACTAGCATATATGGCGGCTAACATCGCAAAAGAGAGCGAGGAGAGAAGCAAGGCACGGTCGTGGAGCTAGTAATGATCACGAAGTGATCCTGAACTACTTACGTCAAACATAACTCCAACATCGTGTTCACTTCCCGGACTCCGCCGAGAAGAGACCATCATGGTTACACACGCGGTTGATGTGTTTTAATTAAGGTCAACTTCGGGTTTTCTACAACCGGACATTAACAAATTCCCATCTGCCACATAACCGTGGGCACGACTTTCGAAACATAATACCCTGCAGGGGTGTCCCAACTTAGCCCATTATAAGCTCTCACGGTCAACGAAGGATATTCCTTCTACCGGGAAGACCCGATCAATCTCGGAATCCCGGACTACAAGACATTTCGACAGCAATAAAACAAGACCAGCAAAGCCGCCCAATTGTGCCGACAAATCCTGATAGGAGCTGCACATATCTCGGTCTCAGGGCACATCCGGATAAGTCAAGCTATGAGTAAAACCAAGCCTCGAGTTGCCCCGTGGTGGCCCCGCAGGTTGCTCGGTTTGGGCCAGCACTCGAAGGAGCACTGGTCCGGGGGGGGGCTAAAATAAAGATGACCCTTGGGCTCGCGAAAACCCAGGGGAAAAAGGTGGTAGGTGGTCAAATGGTAAAAACAATGTTGGTCCTTGCTGGAGGAGTCTTATTCAAAGCGAACTGTCAAGGGGGTCCCATAAATCACCCAACCGTGTAAGGAACGCAAAATCAAGGAACATAACACCGGTATAACGGAAACTAGGGTGGCAAGAGTGGAACAAATCACCAGGCATAAGGCCGAGCCTTCCACCCTTTACCAAGTATATAGATGCATTAATTAAAATAAGAGATATTGTGATATCCCAAAGTAATCATGTTCCAACAAGGAACAAACTTCATCTTCACCTGCAACTAACAACGCTATAAGAAGGGTTGAGCAAAGCGCTAACATAGCCAATCAACGGTTTGCTAGGACATGGATGGTTAGAGGCTGACATGGCAATATGGGTGGCATGATATAGCAAGTTGTAGGTATCGCAGCATAGGCATAGCAAAAGAGCGAGCATCTAGCAAGCAAAGATAGAAGTGATTTCGAGGGTATGGTCATCTTGCCTGCAAGGTTCTCAGAGTTGTCGAAAGCTTGATCCTCGTAAGCGTTCTCAACAGGTTCCTCGTTCACGTACTCGTCTCCCGGCTCTACCCAAGGCAAGAACACAAGCAAAGGGGACAGACATCAATCACGATGCAATGCGCAAGCAACATGATGCAAAACATGGTATGATATGCGAGATGTGGTATGCAATGCATATGCGTGCTCCGGAAGGGAAAAGATGAACCAGGAATAATCTTGGCAAACCAAGTATGCCACTGGAAAGATGAGATGATTTCTGTTGAAATCAATATAAAGATCACCGGAATCGGATGCACGGTTTGCAAATGACAAGCAAAACAAGAATGACAAGAATCTGCCGTTAACAACACGATGCTACTTAGCAAGCAACAAGAGATTAAGCTACTGCACCCAAAAATAACAACAAAGCATATTACAGTGATCTACTCAAGATGCTTGACAAAAGATGAACACTGAGCTACGGCTAAAACACACTACAACATGTTCAAACAAGCATGGCAAAAGTGCATAATATAACAGGTTCACAGACTTGGTGAAAATACTAACATGCCAGAAATTAACATCAGGAAGGCATGTTCATAGCAAGAAAAACTACATGTTACAGGAACAGGACATAGCAAATTATGACATGGCATGAATCTACTCAAAGCACTTGACAAAAGTCCCTTACTGATCATAAGCCAGAAAGGATCATAAAACACAATAACACCCATGTCAATTAAGCAAGTTTCGTTACAGATTTCAGACTTGGCGGAAAACTGGACATGTCAAAAACAGATAACAAGTAGGCATGTTCGAGAGCTCGATGCACTCACTACAGAGCATTTCATGATAAACCAAGCATACATCCATCAAGAAGACATGACATAGAAGATATACATGGCAAGAATAACATCATAGCATGCAAGGATTACCTATAACAAGCTTGGCAAAATTGAATAACAAGTAGACAATCTGCCAGGAAACAGTTTATAGCAAAAGTAGAGCTCGATAGACTCAAGCTATGGCACTCCATAAATACAAACAAAGGCATGGATGGATAGAGAACATCCATATGCCCAAAACATCCTTACTGATCATGCTCAAAATATGCATAGATCTCTCTGAAACAACATGAACATATGGCATAAAAATAACATCAGGGAAAAACTTAGTGAAATTACTAAGTCCCTGGAATCAGCAACATCAAGTACCCTAGTTTGCATGCTTGTGCTAGTCACCACAGAGATCACAAAAATACATGGCATACACCTCTGGAAAGATAGCATGGCATATTACAAAACACATGTAGAGCTCAAGTTCATAGGGTGCACACATCAATCATGGCAAAAATGACAAAAGTGCATGTTCTGCTGAGAATCAGAAACTAACATCACATAGCCCTCTTCCAACAGCATTTCGGGCATCAAGATGAGCTCAAATGAAAATGATG
This sequence comes from Aegilops umbellulata, assembly GCA_032464435.1. Lineage (NCBI taxonomy): Eukaryota > Viridiplantae > Streptophyta > Magnoliopsida > Poales > Poaceae > Aegilops > Aegilops umbellulata. Next base: position 323,807,574 of record CP136056.1, on the reverse strand, counting down.
CAATGAAATAAAATGATGTACTCATCGAGGCGAACAATTTGACATATTATACGCACGAAACGGAGCTATGGATGCAGAGATATGATGCGATGAAAGTGCAACAATATTGCAATAAAACAGGGACTTGGCAGTTTTTGGGGGGAGGAGAAAGTCAACCGCTGGATGGCACGCGAATCGAGGTCGGATCGGGCGCGGTGAGGCAGGGGTCGTCGGGATCTCGCCGGAGTTGGGCGGATCTCGCCGGATCCGTGGGAGAGGGCGCCGGCGAGGGGAGACAGGCGGCGCCGGCGACGAGGGCGCGGTGCCCGAGGCGGCGAGGGGCGGCGAGGGCGCTCTTGCGCGGCGGCGGCGCGGGATCCGCCCCGGGATCCGGCCGCGGGAGACGAGCAGAGGCGGCGGCGCTAGAGGGCGGTGCGGCGAGCTGCGGCGGACGGCGGCGACTCGGCGGCGGCGAGGCGCGGCCCTGGGCGGAGGAAGGTGGCGGGGGCGCGCCGGGCCTCGGGGTCCCGCACCGGGCCTGGCGGGCCGGCGCGGCGAGCGGCGGAGGGAGGCCACGTGGCAGCCTCCGGTTGGCTGCGGCACGGCAGCGGACGCGTCCGGCGGCGCGGAGAGGAGCGGGGCTAGGGTTTAGGGTGGTTTTGGACCCGAAAATTAAAGGAGGGGGCACATATTTATAGGTAGGAGGAGCTAGGAGGCTCCAAATGGAGAGCGGTTTGCGGACACACGATCGTGATCGAACGGTGATGGACATGGGAGTGTCTTATATGGGTTATTGGGCTGTTTTGGAGGGGTGTTGGGCTGCAACACACACGAGGCCTTCACGGTCACCCGGTTAACCGTTGGAGTACCAAACGACCTCCGAATGACCCGAAACTTGATAGGCGGTCTACCCGTGCTATACCAAGGCCGCTTGACAAACCTCGGTCCATTCCGAGAAGGTTTAATACCCGCTCACGGAAAAATGTAAAAGGGGACGCCGGGTTACATAGGAGCGCCGGATTGCAAAACGGACAACGGGGAAAATGCTCGGATGCAAGAGACGAACACGTATGCGAATGCAATGCACATGATGACATGATATGAAATGCATGACATGACCGAAATGCAACATGAAGGAAACCCAACCACGGAGGGAATATCATATCACAATGCCGAAAATGGCAAGAGTTGGAGTTACAAATATGGCAAGTTACATCCAGGGTGTTACAACCAACTTTTTCAAGACGTTGCTTAAACAAGCTTGGGAAAAGGCCATGCTTGTTGGTCTTCCATGCGTCCTCGAGGAGAAGGTTCTTCTATGGGACAATCCTTCGAACAGTCCACCGCTCCCTGGCCGTGGTTGCACGTTGACTCTGCTAGAGTTGCCGACGTTGAGAGGTAGTCAGATTTTGTCCGATGAGCAGGCCAGTAATGGAGTTTGATCATGTAGTACTTAGTTATTCCATTTCCATCCCGTAATTTCTCCGCTGCCCACGGTCTTATATATAGGTCTGGGTCAGTGCCAACGGAGATTGGCTTGCATACCTCCGGCCGGATACCACCATCATTTTGCACAACATCCACAGCAGTGCGGTCGTTCCGGTAGACCCCTTCTCCACCATTGGGATCGGCCTTCCGGACTGGCTGGGCTTGAATACGTATGATGATGCCTCCATGAGATTGAACAAGATAGCAATTGCGGACCAGCCGACAAAGCGATGCGCCTTCGACAATTACTATCTCATCGCGGTGTTCGACATAAGGATTGCCATCAATACAAGAGGCAGTAACGACAGACAGGGCAGAGGCTGGCGCATGTTGGCCGCGGCAGATTTGTACCCCTACACGTTCGAAGACGCCGTGTTCCATCTAGGCTGCATCTTCGCGGTGACAAGCCAGGGGACTTGTTTCATCTGGTTGCCATCCTACGGTACGGGAGATTACAAACGGAATGCACAAACCATCATTTGCATCCCTAACGGTACTCCATTATTTTGTAGGGACCAGTCATCCCCCGATCAAAATAAGATCGCCGATCCTGGATGTGCATTTGCATCCGTGATTCGGTCTAACCTGGAACCTTGTAGCTAACTTTGGCATATTGGGATCAACTATCTTAGCAGTCGTTACCCATGGTACCACTGATGTGCAACATGGTCACACAATCTACCACGATCGGACCGTCACCATCTACCCAGGTATTCCATTTTTAACCCTCTCGCCTTCTCTTTCATTGTTGTACTAGTAGTATACTTTGTAGTACTAGTAGGAGTACTTTTTACCTTGGAGGACGCGTATAGCTAGCTAGGCCCTTGAAGACTTGAACCCACTAGCTGCCACCATTTTTGTTTTTCCATGGCTTACTATCTCATCCATGGAGCCGAGAGTGGCTATATATAATAAGCCGGTTATTTTACTTCCTCTATACCGGAGTAGTACTATTTGCTGCACAGTATTACTGACCCCCATATTTGTGCACAACATTATTATGCATGGACCTTGACTATGTACGTCACCATGTGTCCATATCTGGGATGCCGCGTGTACCAGATGAACAGCGCCGAGTTCGACCCCCGTGATGCTACGTGGGTGCCGAGGAACACTCTTGGAGAGTACTCGCTTTTCATTGGGGATAGCTACCCCATTGTGAAGCGGATGCCACCTTCCATGCGCGACACGAAAGGTCTGCCGTTCATGAAGCATGGTTGTGTCTTTAGTGCGGACCGCCGGATGAACGACATGCTGGGACATGCTATCCCTGATTTATGCCGCTTCAGCTTGGATGAGTCTCCATCATGTGGAACCGGACTAGAAAGCTGCGACAATGATTCCCGTTGCCCACCGCTATGGATCATGCCATCCATGAAGAACACCTGTGTCGGTGGGAACGACACCTATGGGATCACAGGAATCCCTACTATAGTTGCGGGGTGCGGAGTTGAGAGAAGAGCGGATCAAACAAATAGTACGCGGTTCGTTTATCCAGGTTCGGGCCACGAGGATGCGTAAAACCCTACTCTTGCTTTGGTGGATGTTTATTTGTGTTCTTGAGCTAGCTATGGGGCGTGAGGAGTCCCAAAAAGCCGAATCCCCTCCCTGGTTGCCTCGGGCCTCCTTTTATAGGAAAAAGGGGTTGCCACAGTGGCACACAAGAGGTGGAAAGGGTACAGTGTCACGAGTTTATCCCTCGCATTATATGACAAGGTGCATTTAATGCGTCTGCTTAGGTGTCCTCTTGCTTTACTGGGGACGGAGGCGGAGCCCGTCCCGTCCGTCTTCGCTCTTCCTTGTGTCGACACGCGCCCTGGCCAGCGGTGCGTGCGATGCCATGTAGGCAGGCAGGCAGCTGAGGGGCGCGGTGGTGGAGTCTTGACGAAGATCTGCATGCCGCCACGCAGGTTCCTGCCCAGTTGGTTGGGTCGGCAGCTGCATGCGAATGGCGGTGGGGGTTCGATCGTCGTGGGCCTGGCGGTGGCCCTATAGATGCCCTCGGCAAGGGCCTTGCCATGGCGTCTGCTGTTGTCCCCGGCAAGGTGCTTGCTAGGGGCCTCGTGGTTTTCCTCGGCTGGAGTCTCGCCAAGGGTCGTCGTCTTCTGGTGCTCGTCTGATCTTGAATGTTTCTTCACAAAGATCTGCATGCCACCACAGAGGCGCCTCCTGAGCCCTTGCCCCAACATGGTGGACCATGGAGGAGGCCGTGGACTCAAGGGTGGCTTGCTCCGTGGGCGTGGGGCGAGCTTCCGCGGCAAGGGTCTTGCCGGGGCTGCTAAGGCTGCTCCCGACAAGGGTCTTGCCGGGGGGAGCCCGCTTCGTCCCTTCGCTCTTTGTGGTCTTGGTGTTGTTCCAGTTATCCTGGGCTTCGGTCTTACCCCGGCTTACCTCCCCTGTCCTACTTGGTGTGGTCGTGGGCATGGCTCTGTCTGCCCGTGCATAGTTGTAGGGGTACAAAAAGTGTACCCCTCTTTTGTACACCGGTAGGAGCCCCTGGGCCTGGGCCACAGATGAGCGCAACACGTTGTTGGGCTAGGCCCAGAACGGTGCGCGGGCAGGCGGGGCGGTTTTTGCCGCGGTAAGTTTCTTCGTGCGCGGCGCCTCCCACGACTCGCGCGCGCGGCGCGGCGTGGGGAGGCGTGCGTGACATGGGCGGCATGCGTGAGGTCGGGTTCCACACGCATGCGTCACGTCGTAATAAAGAAGCGGCACGCGTCTAACCCGTAACCGGAGGGAGGCATGGAGGCGCGGCCCATTTACTGAATGGGGCCAAGGCGCGGTCTCCGAGGCGTCCACTCCCACGATCACGAGGTGGGAAGAGGTCGGCTCACCCATCCCCTCGGTTCTGCACGTTTGCCACGCGGCTCCCATGCGCTTGGGGTGGCAAACGGTGGAGGCGGGAAACTGGGCCGTCGCTGGTTGGGGCAGCGAGTCGGTCCGGGTTCCCTGCGCCTCCTGCGCCTTGATTGGCCGAGCGGGGCGGCCGAGCCCCACCCCCGTTCCTCTATAAAGAGCAGGAGGGGGGACGACATCCCGCACTTCTCCATCTTCTTTTTCCTTCTGCTTCTGCTCCTCTCCCTCATTCGTCATGGAGAAAGGAAATCCCGGTCCTTTGACGGTGGCGGCGAGGGTTGCTGCTCAACAACGAGTCCCTCCTCCTCCTGCTCCTGCGATGGCAGAGCCGGCCGCGAGGGGAAGGGGGAGGAGGCGAGGCTGTGGGCGAGGCCGCAGCGCTCGGGGAAGAGGAGGACGGGGTGGCGCTCCGGCCTCGCCCCCGCCAGCGATCCTCCCTCCGATGGAGGGCCATGTCGGGGACGACCCCTGCGAGTTCTTCATCAGGCTGCGTCGGCCGCCGCGTCGTCGCCTTCGCCTCCCGACCCCATTTGCGTGAGAGATGGAGCTGGATCCGCCGTAGTCGTTGCGGCTGCACATGAGGGGCTGCGGGATCAGCGGCACGCGGGTCCGTGTTGACTTCCCCGCTCCTCATGTGATGTATCTCCGTCGGGGATGGAAGACATTTGCTCGTATCCACAGCTTGACGGATGGGCTCACTCTCCACTTTAAGCTAATGGAGGGTGGCCTCCTTTCCGTCAAGGTCTTCGGGCACTTCGGGACTCGCTCAAGGTGCTGCATGGAGAGCTCTTCTGATGATGAAGACTCCTCCTCGAGCGAGAGTGGCGAGGAGGACAGCGACAACGACGACGAGGGTGGTAGGCGGCAGGATGACGGGTCCGACTAGGCGTCGGGCACCGCTCCGAGTGGTACCGACGACCCCATCATCCGTGTTGCCGGCGCCTTGAACTTCTCGGGGTCGTCTCCTTGGGAAGCTGGCGTTGGGAGGTTGCAGAAGAGGAAGAGGGCGGGCGACAAGGCCGTCAACTCAGAGTACACGGGCACCGATGCCTTCAACGCGTGCTGACGTCCTACCGCCTCGTCTTCGAGCTCTGCCTCCGGCGCCGTCACCACCATCCAGCCCCCGGACGGCCACCAAGATGTTCTCTTGGTATCTTCTGCCACTCGTCGGTTGCCTAGGCGCCCCTTTTGCCCTTCTCGCCTCCTTGACCTGCCTGCTGAGGAAAGGGACAGGAAAGGGATTATGGGCACCTTATCTCTTTTCAGTTTGTAAGCCTTCGGGCCTTTGTTGAATTTAAAACTTGTAATCCCCTTGTTCATGTTTTTCATTCCCTACGGACTGTACCTGAGTGGGATGTTTTTTAATGAAAAAAGGGATGTTTGCCGGGTTAGTTGTTTGCGGGCGGAACCCACAACGAGGAATAAATCCTTGGTATCTCTAAGATAAACATTTTTTTGCCCGGAAACAGGCCCTGCCGTCCCTCCGCTTCACTCGACCTTTCTCACGCCCTTGGCGGAGGCAGGGATGAAGTGGGTTTAGGCTCCTTGTTTTTCCCTTCCGCGACCGTGACTACAACCAAACTCGGTCCCAGGGACGAGCCCTAGGGCCTAGAGTTAGGGGAGCACGGTATCCCCAGGGTAAAACGAGGTTTCACATACCTCAGTCCATAAGAAGATGCATGATAAGGGATGGAGAACTTATCTGAGCCTGCAGCCCCCGGCAACCTTGACTTGCCGCGGGTGAATCTTCGCTCCTGTAGCCCCCGGCAATACTGGCTTGCCGGGTTCCAGATGTTGATCCGTCCCCTTTCTCCCAAGGTAGTTCGGCAAGTATACTTATGTGTCCTGCGAACCAAAGAAGACAGAGAAGAACAGATAAACACGGACTCGACCTCTAAGCTAGGGGTTAGCCGCTGCTAAGCACTATCGACCCTAACCAAGGACGAGACTCGACCTAGCATGCATGCTATTACTTAGGGCGCCAACGCTTCATTTATTTATGCTCAGGGTCTGCGCCTGGCTTGGTACAAAGGGTTACATGCCTTACCGGCAAGGCTTGTTCAAAAGGTGGCTTGCCGGGGACCCCGGCAAGCCGCGCCTTATGGGTAAAACTTGCGAAGATGCTCAATGTTCCAGGAGTTTCTCACTGGGATGGCATCTTCGGTCTCCAGGCGGACTGCGCCGGGCCTGGTGACTCGTATTACTCGATAAGGGCCTTCCCACTTTGGCGTCAACTTGTTGGTATTCTTGGCCGATTGAACGCGCCGAAGAACAAGGTCGCCTTCCTCAAAGCTTCGGGCATGAACGTTGCGGCTGTGGTAGCGGCACAAGGCTTGCTGGTAGCGTGCCGCTCTCACAGCCGCCCGAAGACGATCTTCCTTAAGGAGCGTCGCGTCATCTTGGCGCAACGACTCTTGCTCAAGCTCATCATAAGCAAGCACTCGAGGCGACCCATATATGAGTTCTGTGGGGAGAACTGCTTCTGTCCCATATACCAGGGCAAAGGGTGTGTGGCCGGTGGCTCGATTTGGTGTCGTTCTGATCGACCAAAGAACTGCCGGCAACTCATCAATCCAGCGCCTTCCACTCTTGCGCAGCCTGTCAAAGGTCTTTGTCCTTAAGCCTCGCATCACTTCTGCGTTTGCCCTCTCAGCTTGACCATTGCTTCGCTGGTGAGCCACAGAAGCGAAACAGACTTTGCTGCCGAGGTCCTGGGTGTACTGCATGAAGGTGCAGCTTGTGAACTGCGTGCCGTTGTCGGTGATGACCCTGTTGGGTACACCGAAACGGCACACCAGCCCCTTGAGGAACTTGATGGCTGACTGGGCTGTAACTTTCCTCACTGCTTCCACCTTTGGCCACTTTGTGAACTTGTCGATTGCCACGTACAAGTACTCAAAGCCCCCGGCAGCGCGGGGGAAAGGGCCTAGTATGTCGAGCCCCCAGACCGAGAAGGGCTAGGAGAGAGGAATGGTTTGAAGGGCTTGAGCTGGCTGATGAAGCTTCTTTGAATGGAACTGAGATGCTTCACACTTGGTGACTAGTGTCGTCGCGTCCTGGAGGGCAGTGGTCTAGAAGAAGCCTTGCCGAAACGTCTTGCCGGCAAGGGCTCTTGACCCTATGTGTGATCCACATATGCCCCCATGTATCTCTGCCAACAGCCCCAGTCCCTCCTCTCGAGGGATACACTTCAATTTCACACCGTTCGGCCTTTTCCTGTACAAGACTTCATCGACGAACTGATACATGGCAGACGACGGGCTACTTTTTCCGCTTCTTCCTGCTCCTCGGGGAGTTCCCCTGTTTGGAGGAATCGGACAGTAGGCTGTGCCCATGCCGAAGCCTGAGGCTCGACGGAAAGGACCGAAGGCATTTCTTCCATCGGAAGGGTGGCCGTCTCTACGGCAAGAGCTTGACGTTCTACCGGAGCCGATCACCCCACAATGGGCTCAGTGTCTCCGGCAACATCTTTGCCGGCGGCTCCGGGGAGCTTGGTGGGAAAGTACTTGTCGGGCCCTGATTTCCTTCTCTTGCTCTGTCCTGCTGATGGGTCAACGGATGGCTGAGTTAGCTGGAGCACAAAGGTACCTGGTTCCACACGCAGCTTGAGGGCAGCGCGCTTCGATAGGTAATCGGCGATGTCGTTCTCCGCTCGGGGAACGTGCTCTGCACTTATACCGTCAAAGCGCTCTTCCAGTTTTCTCACTTCATCTACGTAGGCCTTCATCAACGGGCTCTGGTAGTCTTTGTTGACTTGCTTGACAACAAGTTGCAAGTCGCCCCTGACGATGAGTTTCTTGACTCCGAGGTCTGCCACGATCCTAAGACCGGCAAGCAGCCCTTCGTACTCGGTAGTATTGTTTGTCGACGCCTCCCGGGGGAAGTGCATTTGGACCACGTACTTGAGGTGCTCTCTAGTGGGCGCGACAAGCAGTAGGCCAGCCCCGGCGCCTTGTAAAGAGAAAGCTCCATCAAAGTACATGATCCAGTCGCAATCCGCCTCCTTGCCGGGGAGGGCAGTCTCCTGAGTTTCTTCATCGGGCGTCGCGGTCCGCTCTACAACGAACTCCGCCAAGACTCGACTTTGGATCATTGAGGTACTCTCAAACTTGAGGCCAGAGCTGGACAACTCCAGTGCCCACTCCACGATCCTTCCAGTCGCGTCTGGATTGTGCAATATCCGTTGTAGAGGGAGGCGAGTGACGAGAGTGATTTCGTGCGCCTGGAAGTAGTGACGCAGCTTCCTCGAGGCCATAAGAAGGCCGAAGAGCAGTTTCTGTACACCGGAGTACCTTGATCTAGCCCCCTGCAGGAGGGAGCTAACAAAGTAGACCGGATGCTGCATCATTTTCCTCCTCGGCAGCACTCCAACTGGCTGCATCATCTCTACACCAATGGCATCAGGCTCTGTTGCTGCTATCACCTCATCGTCGACTTCTCTCTGCGCCACTAGTGCGGCGCTGACCACCTGGTTCGTTGCCGCCAAGTACAGCAGCAACGGTTCCTGTGGTTTAGGCGCAACTAGTACTGGCATAGAGGAGAGATACCTTTTCAAATCTTGTAACGCTGCTTCGGCTTCTGGTGTCCACTCCATTGGGCCTGCCTTTTTCAAAATCTTAAAAAAGGGGAGGGCACGCTCGGCGGACTTGGAGATAAACCTGCTCATGGCGGCAATGCAACCAGCAAGCCGACGCACATCCTTGACCCGCTTGGGTGCCTCAATCTGCTCTATAACCTTGATCTTGTCCGGATTGGCCTCTATCCCATGCTGCGACACAAAGAACCCGAGAAGCTTGCCGGACGGGACGCCAAAGACGCATTTCTCGGGGTTCAACTTGAGGTTGATCTTGCATAGGTTTGCAAATATCTCTTGCAAATCCGGTATCAGGGTCGCCCTGTTTTTGGTTTTGACCACTACATCATCCATATAGGCTTCCATATTTCTATGGAGCTGGGGTTCAAAACCAATCTGGGACGCCCTTGCAAATGTTGAGCCAGCACTCTTCAACCCAAAAGGCATCCATATGAAACAATACGTACCACATGGGGTGACGAACGCTGTCTTCTCTTTGTCTTCCCTTGTCATGAAGATCTGTTGGTAGCCGGAGTAGGCGTCGAGGAATGACAACAAGTCACACCCAACCATGGAGTCAACAATTTGGTCGATGCGCGGCAATGGGAAAGGGTCCTTGGGACAAGCCTTATTGATATCTGTGTAGTCAATACACAGCCTCCACTTCCTATTCGCCTTGCACACTACCACTAGGTTGGCCAACCACGTTGGATGGAGCAATCCTCTTACCAAACCCGCTGCCTCTAGTTTCCGGATCTCCTCTGTAATGAACTCTTCCCGTTCCAAAGCTTGCTTTCTGACCTTCTGCTTGATGGGCCGCGCATGAGGACAGACAGCAAGGTGGTTCTCAATCACCTCCCTGGGAACGCCGGGGATGTCGGATGCTTGCCCTGCAAACACATCGACATTCGCCTGCAGGAAGGTGACGAGCGCGTCTTCCTATTTGTCGCCGAGGGCGGAGCTTATGGTGAAATCTCCTCCCGTGCTATCCTCTTTGGCGGATACCCTCTTGGTCTCCGGCGGCGTGGCCCTGGATTTCTTGTTTCTGCCGGTGGAGCTCTCTGGCACGTCCTCGATGGGGGCGCCACACTCCGAAGAGGGGCGCTTGCCGGAGTGGGTGTCCGAGGTCTCACCGGTCTTCTTCTTCTTTCCTCCTGGGGCTCCAGTGGCAGGAGCGGCTGCCTTGGCGGCGGCGGCCGCTGCAACTACTTCTTGGTAAAGTTTATCAGCACAAATCAGCGCATCTTTCTTGTCGGAGGGGACGGTGATGATCGTTACAGGCCCTGGCATCTTCAGGGTGTTGTAGGCGTAGTGTGACGCTGCCATGAACTTGGCCAGCGCTGGGCGGCCAAGGATCCCGTTGTAGGGCAAGGGGATCTTGGCAACATCGAACGCGATCCTTTCCGTCAGATCACTCCCAAAGGTCACATGCAGCGTGACCTTTCCCTTTGGTTGGCTCCTTCCCGGGTTGATCCCCTGGAACGTTCCCGTTTCTTCGATGTCTCCGTCGGGGATCTGCAGCTTCTTGATTACGGCGGGCGAGATTAAGTTTAGACCGGCCCCGCCATCGACTAGCATTTTCGTCACCTTGAGGTTGCGTATTGTCGGCGAAACCAACAACGGCAAGCACCTGACCGCAGTGGTGCGATCAGGGTGATCCTTAGTGTCAAAAATGATAGGTATGCTGGACCACTTCAGCGGCTTTTGGGCAACCAACGACGGCTCCGCTGTTGTAATCTCACGCGCCCACTGTTTAAGCTGGTGGTGAGAGGTATGCAGCGATGCGCCACCATCGACGCACATGGCCTCTGTAGCCTTCTGAAACTCTTGGTCACCGGACTCGTCGTCTTCTCCGTGATCATCGTCTTCCGGCTTCTTGTCGCGGCCCCAGGCGGGCCTCTCCTGCTGTTTATCCTTACCGCGATGGCCCGCCTGGCCGTCGCGCTTCTTGCCGGACCCCTCAGCACCGTCCTGGCCCTTCTCCTTATCCCGCCTATCATATTCAGCTTTTTGCTTTTCAGTGAACAGCTCAACTTGTCGGCAGTTCTGGAGGTCATGGCCTTTGGTGCGATGGATCTTGCAGTATTGCTTGCCGGTGTTCCCTGGCTTCTCGGCAGCCGCCAAGGCCCGACAGGTGACACATCCGGCAATTTCCTTGCCGGGGTCATCTGCCTTGGTTTTCTTGGTGGAGCCGGTGTCATCAGATCCCTCGACGATGGGCACAGCTTTACTCTTGCGCTTCCTGTTGCGGCGCCGACCTTTCTTCGCCGAGGCGGCAATATCCTCGTCTGAAGAGTCGGTTTCCACGTCGGCATCTTCGCCGGGGTACTTCCTTCCCTCTTCAGCCCGGGCACACCTGTCGGCAAGAACGTAGAGTTCCGCCACATCTTTCACCTTGTTCATTGCCAGCTCTTTGCGCATCTTGCGGTTACGCATGTTCTGATGGAACACGCTGATGATTGCGGCAGGATGAACGTCAGGGATATTGTACTGTACCCGGCTGAATCTCTGTATGTACTTGCGCAGACTCTCACCCTCCTTCTGGGGGATGACGTGCAGGTCGCTCGCTTGGCCATGGGCTTGGTGGCCTCCGGTGAAGGCGCCAACAAACTCATGGCACAAATCCGACCAAGAGGAGATAGAGTCTACCGGCAAGTGCATCAACCATGACATGGCGTTGGGTTTAGGAGCCAATGGAAAGTAATTCGCAAGCACCTTATCGTCGCGGGCCCCGGCAGCCTGCATCGCGATGGAGTAGATGCTGAGGAACTCCGATGGGTGGGTCTTGCCGTTGTACTTCTCGCCAACGTCAGGTTTGAAAGTGCTGTGAGTGGGCCACTGGAACTGCCGCAGCTCGCGGGTAAAAGCCGGACAGCCTACCTCGTAAGGTAGACCTCCAGGGCTCTCCGGTGCAGGATGGTTTATAGGAGGCCCCGCTCACCTGTCTGACTGGTGGCGCGCTCCGCGCGGGCACTCGATGGTACTCCGAGCGTCTTCATGGGCTCGCTCCTAAAGAACTTGGCGCTGGTCATAGTGGGTCCGTGGGTCGGATGACGCTATGGAGGCGTCGTCGCCCATAACTTCGCGACGAGCCGACACCCGCGGTACCGGGTGAGGAGGGGGCGAATGCACCGTGGCCGCAGCGCCGCCGGTCCTCCTGCCGCTGGTGCGTGGGACCCCATCAGAACGTCGACCCAGGTGAAGGAAATATGCCCTAGAGGCAATAATAAAGTTATTATTTATTTCCTTATATATCATGATAAAAGTTTATTATTCATGCTAGAATTGTATTAACCGGAAACATAATACATGTGTGGATATATAGACAAACAGAGTGTCACTAGTATGCCTCTACTTGACTAGCTTGTTAATCAAAGATGGTTAAGTTTCCTAACCATAGACAAGGAGTTGTTATTTGATTAACAAGGTCACATCATTAGTTGAATGATCTGATTGACATGACCCATTCCAGTAGCTTAGCACCCGATCGTTTAGTATGTTGCTATTGCTTTCTTCATGACTTATACATGTTCCTATGACTATGAGATTATGCGAACTCCCGTTTACCGTAGGAACACTTTGTGTGCCACCAAACGTCACAACATAACTGGGTGATTATAAAGGTGCTCTACAGGTGTCTCCGAAAGTATTTGTTGGGTTGGCGTATTTCGAGATTAGGATTTGTCACTCTGAATGTCGGAGAGGTATCTCAGGGCCTTCTCAGTAATGCACATCACATAAGCCTTGCAAGCATTGCAACTAATAAGTTAGTTGCGGGATGATGTATTACAGAACGAGTAAAGAGACTTGCCGGTAACGAGATTGAACTAGGTATTGGATACCGACGATCGAATCTCGGGCAAGTAACATACCGATGACAAAGGGAACAACATATATTGTTATGCGGTCTGACCGATAAAGATCTTCATAGAATGTGTAGGAGCCAATATGGGCATCCAGTTCCCGCTATTGGTTATTGACCAAAGATTTGTCTCAGTCATGTCTACACTGTTCTCGAACCGTAGGGTCCGCACGCTTAAAGTTACGATGACAGTTATTATGAGTTTATGCATTTTGATGTACCGAAGTTAGTTCGGAGTCCCGGATGTGATCACGGACATGACGAGGAGTCTCGAAATGGTCGAGACGTAAATATTGATATATTGGACGGCTATATTCGGACACCGGAATGGTTCCGAGTGGTTTCGGAGAAAACCGGAGTGCCGGAGGGTTACCGGAACCCCCCTGCAGAAGTAATGGGCCACATGGGCCTTAGTGGAGAGAGAGAGGGGCGGCCAGGGTGGGCCGCGCGCCCCCTCCCCCTCTGGTCCGAATTGGACTAGGAGAGGGGGGGCGGTGCCCCCCTTTCCCTCTCCCTCTCCCCCTTCCTTTCCCCCTCCTAGTAGGAGTAGGAAAGAGGGGAGTCCTACTCCTACTAGGAGGAGGACTCCTCCTCCTGGCGCGCCCAACCAGGGCCGGCCGGCCTCCCCCCTTGCTACTTTATATACGGGGGCAGGGGGCACCCTAGGACACACAAGTTGATCATTGAGATCGTTCCTTAGCCGTGTGCGGTGCCCCCCTCCACCATATTCCACCTCGGTCATATCGTTACAGCGTTTAGGCGAAGCCCTGCGACGGTAGAACATCATCATCGTCATCACGCCGTCGTGCTGACGAAACTCGTCCCCAAAAGCTTTGCTGGATCGGAGCCCGGGGAACGTCATCGAGCTGAACGTGTGCCAAGAACTCGGAGGTGCCGGAGTAACGGTGCTTGGATCGGTTGGACCGGGAAGACGTACGACTACTTCCTCTATGTTGCGTCAACGCTTCTGCTTCGGTCTACGAGGGTACGTAGACAACACTCTCCCCTCTCGTTGCTATGCATCACCATGATCTTGCGTGTGCATATGAAATATTTTGAAATTACTACGTTCGCCAACAGTGGCATCCGAGCCTAGGTTTTATGTGATGATGTTATATGCACGAGTAGAACACAAGTGAGTTGTGGGCGATATAAGTCATACTGCTTACCAGCATGTCATACTTTGGTTCGGCGGTATTGTTGGATGAAGCGGCCCGGACCGACATTACGCGTACGCATACGCGAGACTGGTTCTACCGCCGTGCTTTGCACACAGGTGGCTGGCGGGTGTCAGTTTCTCCAACTTTAGTTGAACCGAGTGTGGCTACGCCCGGTCCTTGCGAAGGTTAAAACATCACCAACTTGACAAACTATCGTTGTGGTTTTGATGCGTAGGTAATATTGGTTCTTGCTTAAGCCCGTAGTAGCCACGTAAAACTTGCAACAAACAAAGTAGAGGACGTCTAACTTGTTTTTGCAGGGCATGTTGTGATGTGATATGGTCAAGACGTGATGAGATATAAGTTGTTGTATGAGATGATCATGTTTTCTTGAAGTTATCAGCAACTGGCAAAAGCCTTATGGTTGTCTCTCTATTGCATAAGATGCAAGCGCCAAATAATTGCTTTACTTTATCGCTATGCGATAGCAATAGTTGCAAGAACAATTGTTGGCGAGATGACCATGTGACGACACATTGATATAGATCAAGATGATGGAGATCATGGTGTCATGCCGGTGACGATGGAGATCATGACGATGCTTTGGAGATGGAGATCAAAGGCACAAGATGATGATGGCCATATCATGTCACATATTATGATTGCATGTGATGTTTATCTTTCATACATCTTATTTTGCTTAGTTTGACGGTAGCATTTTAAGATGATCTCTCACTAATTATCAAGAAGTGTTCTCCCTGAGTATGCACCGTTGCGAAAGTTCTTCGTGCTGAGACAGCACATGATGATCGGGTGTGATAGGCTCTACGTTCAAATACAACGGGTGCAAAACAGTTGCACACGCGGAATACTCAGGTTAAACTTGACGAGCCTAGCATATAACAGATATGGCCTCGGAACACGGAGACCGAAAGGTCGAGCGTGAATCATATAGTAGATATGATCAACATAGTGATGTTCATCATTGAAACTACTCCATCTCACGTGATGATCGAACATGGTTTAGTTGATTTGGATCACGTGATCACTTAGAGGATTAGAGGGATGTCTATCTAAGTGGGAGTTCTTAAGTAATATGATTAATTGAACTTTAATTTATCATGAACTTAGTCCTGGTAGTATTGGCATATCTATGTTGTAGATCAATAGATCGCGTTGTTGCTTTCATATGTTAATTTTGATATGTTCCTAGAGAAAATTGTATTGAAAGATGTTAGTAGCAATGATGCGGATTGGATCCGTGATCTGAGGTTTATCCTCATTGCTGCACAGAAGAATTATGTCCTTGATGCACCGCTAGGTGACAGACCTATTGCAGGAGCAGATGCAGACGTTATGAACGTTTGGCTAGCTCAATATGATGACTACTTGATAGTTTAGTGCACCATGCTTAACGGCTTAGAATCGGGACTTCAAAGACGTTTTGAACGTCATGGACCATATGAGATGTTCCAGGAGTTGAAGTTAATATTTCGAGCAAATACCCGAGTTGAGAGATATGAAGTCTCCAACAAGTTCTGTAGCTAAAAGATGGAGGAGAATCGCTCAACTAGTGAGCATGTGCTTAGATTGTCTGGGTACTACAATCGCTTGAATCAAGTGGGAGTTAATCTTCCAGATAAGATAGTGATTGACAGAATTCTCTAGTCACCATCACCAAGTTAGTAGAACTTCGTGATGAACTATAATATGCAAGGTATGACGAAAGTAATTCCCAAGCTCTTCGTGATGCTGAAATCGACGAAGGTAGAAATCAAGAAAAACATCAAGTGTTGATGGTTAACAAGACCACTAGTTTCAAGAAAAGGGCAAAGGGATAGAAGGGGAACTTCAAGAAGAACAGCAAGCAAGTTGCTGCTCAAGTGAAGAAGCCCAAGTCTGGTCCTAAGCCTGAGACTAAGTGCTTCTACTGCAAAGGGACTGGTCACTTGAAGCGGAACTACCCCAAGTATTTGGCGGATAAGAAGGATGGCAAAGTGAACAAAGGTATATTTGATATACATGTTATTGATGTGTACTTTACTAGTGGTTATAGCAACCCCTCGGTATTTGGTACTGGTTCAGTTGCTAAGATTAGTAACTCGAAACGGGAGTTGCAGAATAAACAGAGACTAGTTAAGGGTGAAGTGACGATGTGTGTTGGAAGTGATTCCAAGATTGATATGATCATCATCGCACACTCCCTGTACTTTCGGGATTAGTGTTGAAACTAAATAAGTGTTATTTGGTGTTTGCGTTGAGCATGAATATGATTTGATCATGTTTATTGCAATACGGTTATTCATTTAAGTTAGAGAACAATTGTTGTTCTGTTTACATGAATAAAACCTTCTATGGTCATACACACCAACGAAAATTGTTTGTTGGAACTCGATCGTAGTGATACACATATTCATAATATTGAAACCAAAAGATGCAAAGTTAATAATGATAGTGCAACTTATTTGTGGCACTGCCGTTTAGGTCATATTGGTGTAAAGCGCATGAAGAAACTCCATGCTGATGGGATTTTGGAATCACTTGATTATGAATCACTTGATGCTTGCGAACCATGTCTCTTGGGCAAGATGACTAAAACGACGTTCTCCGGAACAATGGAGCAAGCAACAGATTTGTTGGAAATCATACATACTGATGTATGTGGTCCGATGAATATTAAGGCTTGCAGCGGCTATCATTATTTTCTGACCTTCACAGATGATTTGAGCAGATATGGGTGTATCTACTTAATGAAACACAAGTTTGAAACATTTGAGAAGTTCAAAGAATTTCAGAGTGAAGTTGAAAATCATCGTAACAAGAAAATAAAGTTTCTATGATCTGATCGTGGAGGAGAATATTTGAGTTACGAGTTTGGTCTACATTTAAAACAATGCGGAATAGTTTCGCAACTCACGCCACCCGGAACACCACAACGCAATGGTGTGTCCGAACATCGTAATCGCACTTTACTTGATATGGTGCGATCTATGATGTCTCTTACAGATTTACCGCTATCGTTTTGGGGTTATGCTCTAGAGACGGCCGCATTCACGTTAAATAGGACACCATCGAAATCCGTTGAGACGACGCCTTATGAACTATGGTTTAACAAGAAACCAAAGTTGTCGTTCCTTAAAGTTTGGGGCTGCGATGCTTATGTGAAAAAGCTTCAACCTGATAAGCTCGAACCCAAATCGGAGAAATGTGTCTTCATATGATACCCAAAGGAGACTATTGGGTACACCTTCTATCACAGATCCGAAGGCAAGACATTTGTTGCTAAAAATGGATCCTTTCTAGAGAAGGAGTTTCTCTCGAAAGAAGTGAGTGGGAGGAAAGTAGAACTTGATGAGGTAACTGTACCTGCTCCCTTATTGGAAAGTAGTACATCACAAAAATCTGATTCTGTAGCACCTACACCAATTTGTGAGGAAGCTAATGATATTGATCATGAAACTTCAGATCAAGTTACTAAAGAACCTCATAGATCAACCAGAGTGAGATCCGCACCAGAGTGGTACGACAATCCTGTTCTAGAAGTCATGATGCTGGATCATGACGAACCTACGAACTATGAAGAAGCGATGGTGAGCCCAGATTCCGCAAAATGGCTAGAAGCCATGAAATCTGAGATGGGATCCATGTATGACAACAAAGTATGGACTTTGGTTGACTTCCCCGATGGTCGGCAAGCAATAGAAAATAAATGGATCTTCAAGAAGAAGACTGACGCTGACGGTAATGTTACTGTCTACAAAGCTCAACTTGTCTCAAAAGGTTTTCGACAAGTTCAAGGGATTGACTACGATGAGACCTTATCACCCGTAGCGATGCTTAAGTCTGTCCGAATCATGTTAGCAATTGCTGCATTTTATGATTATGAAATTTAGCAAATGAATGTAAAGACTGCATTCCTGAATGGATTTCTGGAAGAAGAGTTGTATATGATGCAACCAGAAGGTTTTATCGATCCAAAGGGAGCTAACAAAGTGTGCAAGCTCCAGCGATCCATTTATGGACTGGTGCAAGCCTCTCGGAGTTGGAATAAACGCTTTGATAGTGTGATCAAAGCATTTGGGTTTGTACAGACTTTTGGAGAAGCCTGTATTTACAAGAAAGTGAGTGGGAGCTCTGTAGCATATCTCATATTATATGTAGATGACATATTACTAATTGGAAATGATATAGAATTTCTGGATAGCATAAAGGGATACTTGCATAAGAGTTTTTCAATGAAAGACCTCGGTGAAGCTGCTTACATATTGGGCATTAAGATCTATAGAGATAGATCAAGACGCTTAATTGGACTTTCACAAAGCACATACCTTGACAAAGTTTTGAAAAAGTTCAAAATGGATCAAGCAAAGAAAGGGTTCTTGCCTGTGTTACAAGGTGTGAAGTTGAGTAAGACTCAATGCCCGACCACTGCACAAGATAGAGAGAAGATGAAGGATGTTCCCTCTGCTTCAGCCATAGGCTCTATCATGTATGCAATGCTGTGTACCAGACCTGATGTGTGCCTTGCTATAAGTTTGGCATGGAGGTACCAAAGTAATCTAGGAGTGGATCACTGGACAGCGGTCAAGAATATCCTGAAGTACCTGAAAAGGACTAAGGAAATGTTTCTCGTGTATGGAGGTGACAAATAGCTCGTCGTAAACGGTTACGTTGATGCAAGCTTTGACACTGATCCGGACGATTCTAAATCGCAAACCGGATATGTATTTACATTAAATGGTGGAGCTGTCAGTTGGTGCAGTTCTAAACAAAGCGTCGTGGCGGGATCTACATGTGAAGCGGAGTACATAGCTGCTTCAGAAGCAGCAAATGAAGGAGTCTAGATGAACGAATTCATATCCGATCTAGGTGTCATACCTAGTGCATCGGGTCCAATGAAAATCTTTTGTGACAATACTGGTGCAATTGCCTTGGCAAAGGAATCCAGATTTCACAAGAGAACCAAGCACATCAAGAGACGCTTCAATTCCATCCGGGATCTAGTCCAGGTGGGAGACATAGAGATTTGCAAGATACATACGGATCTGAATGTAGAACACCCGTTGACTAAGCCTCTTCCACGAGCAAAACATGATCAGCACCAAGACTCCATGGGTGTTAGAATCATTACTGTGTAATCTAGATTATTGACTCTAGTGCAAGTGGGAGACTGAAGGAAATATGCCCTAGAGGCAATAATAAAGTTATTATTTATTTCCTTATATATCATGCTAAATGTTTATTATTCATGCTAGAATTGTATTAACCGGAAATATAATACATGTGTGGATATATAGACAAACAGAGTGTCACTAGTATGCCTCTACTTGACTAGCTTGTTAATCAAAGATGGTTAAGTTTCCTAACCATAGACAAGGAGTTGTTATTTGATTAACAAGGTCACATCATTAGTTGAATGATCTGATTGACATGACCCATTCCAGTAGCTTAGCACCCGATCATTTAGTATGTTGCTATTGCTTTCTTCATGACTTATACATGTTCCTATGACTATGAGATTATGCAACTCCCGTTTACCGTAGGAACACTTTGTGTGCCACCAAACGTCACAACGTAACTGGGTGATTATAAAGGTGCTCTACAGGTGTCTCCGAAAGTATTTGTTGGGTTGGCGTATTTCGAGATTAGGAATTGTCACTCCGAATGTCGGAGAGGTATCTCAGGGCCTTCTCGGTAATGCACATCACATAAGCCTTGCAAGCATTGCAACTAATAAGTTAGTTGCGGGATGATGTATTACAGAACGAGTAAAGAGACTTGCCGGTAACGAGATTGAACTAGGTATTGGATACCGACGATCGAATCTCAGGCAAGTAACACACCGATGACAAAGGGATCAACATATATTGTTATGCGGTCTGACCGATAAAGATCTTCATAGAATGTGTAGGAGCCAATATGGGCATCCAGGTCCCGCTATTGGTTATTGACCAGAGATTTGTCTCAGTCATGTCTACACTGTTCTCGAACCGTAGGGTCCGCACGCTTAAAGTTACGATGACAGTTATTATGAGTTTATGCATTTTGATGTACCGAGGTTAGTTCGGAGTCCCGGATGTGATCACGGACATGACGAGGAGTCTCGAAATGGTCGCGACGTAAAGATTGATATATTGGACGGCTATATTCGGACACCGGAATGGTTTCGAGTGGTTTCGGAGAAAACCGGAGTGCCGGAGGGTTACCGGAACCCCCCGGGAGAAGTAATGGGCCACATGGGCCTTAGTGGAGAGAGAGAGGAGCGGCCAGGGTGGGCCGCACGCCCCCTCCCCCTCTGGTCCAAATTGGACTAGGAGAGGGGGGGCGGCGCCCCCCTTTCCCTCCCCCTCTCCCCCTTCCTTTCCCCCTCCTAGTAGGAGTAGGAAAGAGGGGAGTCCTACTCCTACTAGGAGGAGGACTCCTCCTCCTGGCGCGCCCAACCAGGGCCGGCCGGCCTCCCCCCTTGCTCCTTTATATACGGGGGCAGGGGGGCACCCTAGGACACACAAGTTGATCATTGAGATCGTTCCTTAGCCGTGTGCGGTGCCCCCCTCCACCATATTCCACCTCGGTCATATCGTTGCAGCGTTTAGGCAAAGCCCTGCAACGGTAGAACATCATCATCGTCATCATGCCGTCGTGCTGATGAAACTCGTCCCCGAAAGCTTTGCTGGATCGGAGCCCGGGGAACGTCATCGAGCTGAACGTGTGCCAAGAACTCGGAGGTGCCGGAGTAACGGTGCTTGGATCGGTTGGACCGGGAAGACGTACGACTACTTCCTGTACGTTGCGTCAACGCTTCCGCTTCGGTCTACGAGGGTACATAGACAACACTCTCCCCTCTCGTTGCTATGCATCACCATGATCTTGCGTGTGCGTAGGATTTTTTTTGAAATTACTACGTTCCCCAACACCAGGGGCCCCGCTGGACTTGGTTCGTCCTTGTTGGCGACGACGACAAGGCTTCGGATGGTAGCTCTCCATTCATCGAGTTTCCTCGTAGCGGGAGGAAAGTCGAGGAGCAACTGCGCGCGCCAGGGCCTCTGTCGGCGTCAGCGGCAGCGAAACCTGCACGGACCGCGACGCGCTTCGACTTCTGACTATGTTAGAAGGAGCTCTATCACGGCACCGCGGTCGCGCGCCGTTTTCGCCGGTGCTTTGGCGAGCGGGCAGGTTTTCTGCATCCCGGGAGTGGTGCTCGGGGCTCTTCCCGCGGCGGCGTCCGGGAATTTCGTCGCGACGACGCCGTTCGTCGCGTGCAGCTTGAGAGGAGTGCGCCGTAGGCGCCGGCGTGGGAGTCTTCGAGGCCACCGCGCCGCCTTCGGGCGGCGCGACGGTGCTTCTGGAGGGCCCCGCGCTGCCTGTGGAGGGCCTGGCTCCACTTTTAGATTTGGCGACGTGAACGTCGCCGCCTCCCAAGCTCCGGCTGCTGAGGTGGTGTTGGTGCCCGCGAGCTGCGCCCCAGGTCCTCTAAGTGACCGGTCCGCTGCTCACCCGCATCGGGACGGGCCGTCCTGCCCCCGACGGGCCGACCGTCATCGTTGCCTTCTTCTTGGGCGCCATGGTGATGATGAAGCGCTGAACTAGCCGCTAAAGCTGATTCTCACAACTGCACGCCCCCTTCCCGGCGCGCCAAATATGTCGATGGGAACGACACCTATGGGATCAAAAGAATCCCTACTACAGTTGCGGGGTGCGGAGTTGAGAGAAGAGCGGATCAAACAGATAGTATGCGGTTCGTTTATCCAGGTTCGGGCCGCGAGGCTGCATAAAACCCTACTCCTGCTTTGGTGGATGTTTAATTGTGTTCTTGAGCTAGCTATGGGGCATGAGGAGTCCCAAAAAGCCGAATCCCCTCCCTGGTTGCCTCGGGCCTCCTTTTATAGGAAAAACAGGTTGCCACAGTGGCACACAGGAGGTGGAAAGGGTACAGTGTCGCGAGTTTATCCCTCGCATTATATGACAAGGCGCATTTAATGCGTCTGCTGAGGTGTCCTCTTGCTTTACTGGGGACGGGGGCGGAGCCCGTCCCATCCATCACCGCTCTTCCTTGTGTCGACACGCGCCCTGGCCAGCGGTGCGTGCAATGCCATGTACGCAGGCAGACTGCTGAGGTGGCGCGGTGGTGGAGTCTTGACGAAGATCTGCACGCCGCCACGCAGGTGCCTGCCCAGTTGGTCGGGTCGGCAGCTGCATGCGAACGGCGGCAGGGGTTCGATCATCGTGGGCCTGGTGGTGGCCCTGTAGATGCCCTCGGCAAGGGCCTTGCCGGGGCCCCGGTAATGGCCTTGCCGTGGCGTCCGCTGTTGTCCCCGGCAAGGTGCTTGCCAGGGGCCTCGTGGTTTTCCTCGGCTGGAGTCTCGCCAAGGGTCGTCGTCTTCTGGTGCTCGTCTAATCTTGAATGTTTCTTCACAAAGATCTGCATGCCACCACAAAGGCGCCTCTCGAGCCCTTGCCCCAACACGGTGGACCATGTAGGAGGCCGCAGACTCAAGGGTGGCTTGCTCCGTGGGCATGGGGCGAGCTGCCGCGGCAAGGGTCTTGCCGAGGCTGCTAAGGCTGCCCCTAGCAAGGGTCTTGCCGGGGGGGAGCCCGCTTTGTCCTTCGCTCTTTGTGGTCTTGGCGTTGTTCCAGTTATCCTGGGCTTCGGTCTTACCCCGGCTTACCTCCCCTGTCCTGCTTGGTGTGGCCGTGGGCGTGGCTCTGTCTGCCCGTGCACAGTTGTAGGGGTACAAAAAGTGTACCACTCTTTTGTACACCGACAACCTAGGACTGGATCCTAGAGGAGGACATGTAGCCCATCTATAACGTGTAAGTGGAGTACGGTAATTGTGAACGGTAGCGCTGTGAATATATGTAGACTAGTCGTGCACAAATTTATCACATGAGTTGGAGATGAACTTGTGTGGCATACTGGCATTTGTCCTTTAGAATTTATTACTAGTAAATGTGTTATGTGGACGTGCAACTTGTGTGGTTGTTGCACGGGCTCCAACATGCTCTTTGAGAAAAAAGGTGGCACAACTTTGGATATACGTGACGTGTCGGCATCATACAGTAGCATCGTTCGCTATAGTTGTAGTACACTCCTACTAGGACGACAACTCCTATAAAACCTTGCGCTTGGCTCTTTGCCTCTTCGGGAGGTTCAACAGTTTGTACTCGTGTGAAGCTTGCACTTGGCTCTTTGCCTCTTCGGAAGGTCCAACAATGATGATTCTACAGTACAATATGCTTCTGGCAATCTGACACCGATTGAACTGCTACATGTCCACTGCGAGGGCGAGGGCGAGGGAGAGGGAGAGGGAGAGGGAGAGGGAGAGGGCGCTGTAGTCAAAACCCTCTCCTCGTCCTGTGAACCACTGCGCGCGTGGGCGAGGGAGAGGCGTAGTAAGCAAGCTTCTCCTCGTTCGGCGAGTTGACGGGACACATCAAAGCAGTACTTGTACTACTAGTAGTAGTCCATACTGCGTCCTTTCCGATTAATACGGCTTAATTTGAAACGAAAAAAATACACTGGCGGTCAACGTATGTAAGAATACGCTCTTTACGGTCACTATATATAGTTTTGCGGCGATTATACGATCACTAGCTCATCGTAGAGCACCGTATTGCACCCTACTGACCGGCCACATAGTCGACATGGCACTTTGTTGACTGGTTAAATTGTCACCTGGTTTCTGGGTCCCACCTGTCAGTTGGCAGAGCAAAGAAATTAGTTAAACAAAACTTTACGCAGGCGCGACACGAGTCCAACCCTTGCGCGCGAACCGCCCTGGCTGTGGATGTGAGTGCATGCACGTGTCCTCCCTCGTTCTTCCAACAAAGAGTGTACACCGGCTATAAAACAAAGAGTGTAGTACATGATGTACATCTACACTTCCAATGCATTTAGCCTTTAATCTAAATCGATATTGAATTACTAATGCACCATCTTGTGCTGTAGGTATAGGCTACATGTCTATCCTTAATTACAGCATGCAACGGCCTTCATTTAATCTTCTTATCTCAATGGTCGCATGCACACATAAGTCTGCTACTTTTGGGCGTTAATTATGCCCTGGTCAATGTGTAAATCTCTAAATGTACAGTCTTTCACGCACGTAGGGAGTAGGTTGAGCACTTGAGCGCGAGCGTGTGTGTTGCTTGTGTGCTGTGTGCCGCATGGGTGCGTGAGTGTTGCGTGTGTCCATGTGTACGTGTGAGTGTTGCATGTTGCATGCATCCATGCATGCATGCATGCATGGGGCTTACTCCCTCCCATTGACAAGTTCATATTTCAAGCTTCCTCTGTTCCCTCCATATGGTGATACTCCCTCTGTTCCCAAATAGTACGGAGTAAAAGCCTCCCTCTGTTCCCAAATACGGAGTATTTGTCTGTCTACAGATTTCAACAAGTGACTAGGTACGGAGCAAAATGAGTGAAGTGAGCGTAGAGGCATAGGGATACTGTAGAAAGGAAGTCCTCGCGATCCATTATTCCCCATCTCGGTCAGAGAGAACTATTCAACTAGTTTCGGAGTGAAGTGACAATACACGCTGCAGTAGATGGGACATGTAATTAATAAGCTGAACCAGCATGTTGGTGTTACTAAATCAGCCTTACCCAGTACTGCCATCATGTTTGCCAGTAGAGCACGCTTCCGCAAATATGCCTACACACCTCTGTCCTCCATTAACTGACATATGGGCCCTGTTGTGGTAGACCAACATGTCATCGGTGTAACTATTTACTCTCCGAAGGACGGTATATCCTGGTAATAGTACTAGTAGAATTGAGATTGAATGCACTTTCTTCCCCGTCTTCCACTCTTCTTCCTCCTCTATTCTTCTTCCTCCTCTCTTCCCCATCGTCGGCCGCACACCATTTAACCCCGCTCACTGCTCGCCCGCCCGTGCCATCTTCCTTGGTAGCTCGCGCGTACCATATCCCCCCGCTCATTGCTCGGCCACACAAGGAGAAGCTTCTTTGCTCGCCCGCCCGAATCCACTTCCCCGCTGGCTCGCAGGCACCGAAAACCCCAATGGCAAAAACGACTGACACGCAGTGCCGTGATTGGAATTCCCTCCCTGATGTTCTCTTGGAGCAGATCTGTAGTCGTATGGACCTACTCAGCCCCGTCCGTCTGGCCGCATCCTCGGTGTCTTTGTACCATCTACTCGTCTGCAACCGGCCGGCTCTTTTCAAGACACCCTGCTTGCTGACGACCGATCCTCGCAGGTGGCCCAGACACCGACTTGACGATCCTACAAAGGTTGCCGTGGTTCCCCTCAACATGTTACCACTGCCCGTCCACCTGTCCTTCATGCGCGACCACTACTGGGCGGGCATGAAGGCCAACTGTGGCCACAATATGGGCTGTAATGCTAACAAAAAAATATGGGCTCCAAAAAAATCTTAATAATTAGCAAATGGGTTGTAAATTATTAGAAATAATGGCAGATGGGCTTTCCTAAAAAAAGGTTGACACACAAGCAGTGACTGTTGGATGGCCATCCAACGACCGTCGTGCTTCTTCAATCTCTGCTCTTCCTGCTCCAACCGCTCAAACAAGCGCCGGCGGGACTGCCTGCTCCCTCCTCCTCGCGACTGGCTCTACTGCCGTGCAGGCGGGACTGCGTGCTCCCTTCTCCCCGCGGCTGGCTCTACTGCCATGCAGGCCTCACCGCCCCATCGTACTCCCATCGCTGGCCTAGCCATCCCTCTACTCACCCACACCTGTTGTTATTCTCTGGCGACGGCAGACGAACCAGTAAACCCTCGTACATTCGTACTCCCCTCCGCGTGGGAAACAACTGTCGAGTCTTCCCTGCCTCCGTGTCGTTCCCTTCATAGGCCTCGCGGTCGTCCACTGCCCTGGTGCTCTCGGCACGGCCTGGTCAACGTGGTCAACGGCCGACATGCATCTGAAGTGGACTGTACGTGGAGAGGCCGACAGATGGGTCCATGGCCGCACGCAAGGAAATGCCTCCTTATTACGCGCAAAATAATGATTCCTCCACCTGACATCAGGGACCCACCGAAAGGGCCTCTGTATTTCATGAAAAAAACGTTACCGTCGCTGACAGCTCGGACCCACTAGCTATATCTTCGCACGCAAGGAAGTGCCTCCTTATTACGCACAAAAAAATGAATACTCCCCGTGTTAGCTGGGACCCAGTATAGTGGCAGGCTGACTTGTGGGCCTACTAAGTTGATGGGGACGGAGGGCTTTGTCAACTTAGTCAATATGCACGATTCTAGCTCCAGTGACCGTACGATGTCCATCCAACGACCATAGTGCTTCTTCAACTTCTGGTCTTCTTGCTCCAGCCGCCCAAACCAGCGCCGGTCGTGCCTCGTGCTCCTGCCTCCCGTGGCCGGCTGCGATGCGGTGGAGGCCTCACCGCCCCCTACTACTCCCACCACTGGCCAGGCCATCCCTCCACTCACCCACACCCCATGTTATTCTGCGGTGATGGCAGCCTCACACCGCCGTGGTGCTCTCGGCGTGGCGTGGTCAACGTGGTCAAGGAACGGCTTCCATCAGACGTGGACTGTATGTGGAGAAGCTGACAGCTGGGTCCACGGCCGCAGCAAGGAAGTGCCTCCTTATTACGTGCAAAATAATTATTCCTCCACCTGACAGCGGGGACCCACCGGATGGGCCACCGTATTTCATGAAAAAACGTTTGCCCCTGACTGCTGGGATCCACCAGCTACATCTTTGCACGCAAGGAAGTGCGTCGGGGCAAAAAAACGATTCCCCCCTGACTGCTGGGACCCACCAGCTACACCTTCGCACGCAAGGAAGTGCGTCCAGGCAAAAAAACGATTCGCCCCCGACTGCTGGGACCCAGCAGCTACACCTTCGCACGCAAGGAAGTGCGTCCGGGCAAAAAAAACAAGATGATTCGCCCCCTGACTGCTGGGACCCACCAGCTACATCTTCGCACGCAAGGAAGTGCCTGACAGTCGGGACCCACCTGGTCGAAGCGTACGTAGTGTTGTCATTCTGGTCGCGAACGTGTACGTACATACTGGTCGATGTAGAGGCGCGCACGTGTCTTAGTAGAGGCACACACGTAGCATGTACACGTACGTACAGCGGCCAGGGTGCAAGAAAGAAAATACGGCCATGTATGTGTACATACGGGCGGGGTCTCGAATGCCTACTTGCGCATACGTACGGCTAGGGCTCGTGTACATAGCTGGGTCGGAATGGAGAAACAACATTGTCGTCATCTTCATGGGGAGGCAACGAAATGCGTCGTGTTCATCGGGAGGCAACATAATGCGTCGTGTTCATCGGGAGGCAACGAAACGCGTGGGAGCCAACCATGGGTCGGAACGGAATGCGTGGTCATGTTCATCGGGAGGGCTTGGACGGAACAGGCGATGGAAACGAGGCCTGGCGTACCGCACAACGAAGGAAACGGACCTCCTACGTTCAGAACGGGGTCCTGTTGATCGGGAGGGGTGTGGCTTACCGCAAAACGGAGGAAATGGACCTCCTACGGTCGAAACAGGGGTCCTGTTGATCGGGAGGGGTGTGGCGTACCGCAAAACGAACGAAACGTACCTCCTACGGTCAAAACGGGGGTCCTGTCGATCGGGAGGGGTATGGCGTACCGCAAAACGGATGAAACGGACTTGTGTTGGAGCGCTACAGTCGAAATGGAGGTCTGTTGATCAGGAGGGGTGTGGCGTACTGCAAAACAGGACTCCACGGGATACTGTTCATCTCCACCATCGACCTCCTCCAGCCTCCACGGGCTCCTGTTCATCCAGCCTCCACCGCACGCTATTCCACCGGCTACTATTCAACCACCCCTCCACCGTCTACTATTCATCCAGCCCTCCACACCACGGGGTCCTGGTCAACCACCCTCCACGGGCACCCCTCCACCGTCTACTGTTCATCCTGCCCTCCGCACCATGGGGTCCTGTTCATCCACCCCTCCACGGGCACCCCTCCACCGTCTACTGTTCATCTAGCCCTCCACCACACCACGGGGTCATGTTCATCCAGAGGCCACGCCACTGCTCACTGTTCATCCAAACCCCCTGCAATGCTCACTGTTCATCCCAGAGGCAGCATCGATTGGCTTCAATTAGCAGCAGTAGCGAAGGAATCGCTCGATCGGGTTCAGTTAACAGCAATCGATCGATTGCTCGGGTTCAGTAACGTGTAGCCTGCAGTGCAATCACTCGGGTTCAGTTAGAGCCCAATGCCTCGCTCGGGTTCAGTTAGAGCCAACGCCGCGCATACACGCGTGTACGTGTACGAGAGAAACGCACATCGCTCGGCCCCCGACCTCCCACCATAACCGGGAATTCCCCGAAATTTTCCTCCCTCTCGCTTCTACCACGGTTTTTTCCGTCATGGACGGCCCAAAGAATGTCATGCAGCTGCGTCTCCGGCCCGTCCAAGACAAAAAACCCATTTTCTGTCATGATTTTTTGTCATAGAAGTAGGAGCCCACCACATCTATGATGATACCGGGTTTTGTCACAATTATCGTCATAGAAGTGTCATATGTATGACAGAAAAAAATCCGTTCTGCCCAAAATGTCACGGATGTGTCTTTTTTTTGTAGTGTTACATCATAACGAGCCTGAACTTTTCTGTTGATGGATCCCCTTTGTTTTGCTCCAAATTGTAGATCAATTGCTCGCTCTACTTTGATTTGATCATAGATGAATCTACTAAATATTGGACGAAACTGGGCGAGCAGAGACCTCTTATTTTTCTTATTACTCTCTCTCCATGAGTAACAAAATTAGATCAAAAAATCTAGGCATTCACTAATTTCTAGAGTTCTCCATATTTAAGTAGCACCATTCAACAGTAGCGTTATATATTAGCATGAGGTATACTACTTTTTCCATCTAAGAGAAAAAAGTGTACTACTTCGGAAAAACAAGCATCATTACTCCGGCAACTTTGCTAAATCTGCCTGGAATAATTGTCCATCTCACTCCTTTGCAACAAAGTCATCTTCTTTGGCAGGTTCTTTGAAAAAGTGGCGCAAGAAGAAAAAGCCTCTTCAGAAAGAAATTTTGGAACTTGAATCAAGTATCAATCAGATTCAGCAGCTTCCTTTGCAGCAGCAAAATCATACTTTGGAAGGCTCTCTCACTCTTAGGTATGAACAAACTCTTTCCAAACGTAATCAGTTTTACAAACAAATAAGTAAAAAGGGTTGGGCCATGGATGGTGATCGCAATACTAAATTTTTCATCAGGCCGTGATCAAAAGAAGAAAAAGGAATATTGTTTGTTCTGTTAAGGATGAGAATGATGTGATTCATTTTAAGCCTAGTGCTACACTAATACTTTTGTCAACTATTTTAGCTACATCGTCTCCTTGCCTAACAATGACATTGGAAGGCTTTTTCTCAATACTCACTTGCCTGTCAACTCTTTGGATCCTACTTATTTTCTTCCTGATAAAAATGAAGTTTTGCAGATTCTTAAAGAGATGAAGTTGAACGCTTCTCCAGGTCCGGATGGTTTTAATGTGGAATTTTATTTGGCTGCTTGGGATTGGATAGGGGGGGAGGTCACTCAACTTGTGATTAACTTTTATCAAACGGGTATTTTACCTCCCCACATTAATGATACTAATATCGCTCTAATCCCAAAGAAGTTAGTTCCTCAGGTTCCTATGGATTATCATCCCATTAGCCTTTGTAATGTTGTCTATAAAATCATTGCAAATCGCTAGCTAATAGGATTAAGCCTCATCTTCTGGACTATATTGATCCTGCTAAGCAAGCCTTTATTGAGGGTAGAAGAATTAGTGACAACACTATTATTGATCAAGAGATTACTCACTCTTTCTCTCTTGCTTCATGGAATCATCACACTTTCATGCTAAAAATAGATCTGGCTAAAGCTTTTGATCATATAGAGTGGAACTTCATTGTGTCTGCGCTTGCACGTAAAGGGTTGCATCGTCATTTCATTAATTTAGTTCATGGATGCATTTCTTCTCCTACTTTCTCTGTGCTTGTTAATGGGCAGCCTTTGTATAAATTTAGAAGTTTTAGAGGCATTCGTCAAGGTTGTCCCATGTCGCCTTATTTGTTTGTTATTGCTACTAATGAATTGTCTATTGCTCTCAACACTACAAAAAAGACACATCCGTGACATTTTGGGCCGAACGATTTTTTTTCTATCATGCTTATGACACTTCTATGACGATAATTGTGACAAAACCCGGTATCATCATAGATATGGTGGGATCCTACTTCTATGACAAAAAATCATGACAGAAAATGGGCTTTTCGTCCTGGGCGGGCCGGAGATGTAGCTGCATGACATTCTTTGTGCCGTCCATGATGGAAAAAACCGTGCTAGAAGCGAGGGCGAGGAAAATATCGGGGGAGTTCCCGGTTACGGTGGGTGGTCAGGGGCCGAGCGATGCGCGTTTCTCTCGTACATACGCGCATGTTGCGAGGCATTGCGCTCTAACTGAACCCGAGCGAGGCTTTGGGATCTAACTGAACCCGAGCGATTGCACTACATGCTACGCGTTACTGAACCCGAGCGATTGATCGATCCCTTGCTGTTAACTGAACCCGAGTGATTCCTTCGCTACTGCTGCTAATTGAAGCCGATCGATGCTGCTTCTGGATGAACAGTGAGTGCTGTTGGGGGGGGGGGGTGGATGAATAGTTCTTGGTGGGGGGTAGGATGAATAGGACCCCATGGTAGTAGAGACCGTTGCCGCTGGATGAATAGGACCCTGATCGAGCCGGTTGGGGGTGGATGAACAGGACCCTGTGGAGGGCTGGATGAACAGGACCCCGTGGAGGGTTGGTTGAACAGGATCCGGTGGAGGGCTAGATCAAGAATAGCCCGTGGAGGGGTGGTTGAACAGGACCCTGTGGAGAGGGCTGGGTTGAACAGTAGCCGGTGGAGGAGCGTGCAGTGGAGGCTGGATGAACAGGAGCCCATGGATGAACAATCACAGGTGGAGGCTGGAGGAGGTCGACGGTGGATGAACAGTAGCCCGTGGAGGCAGTCGACGGTGGAGATGAACTGTATCTCGTGGAGTCCCGTTTTGCGGTACGCCACACCCCTCCCGATGAACAGGACCCCAGTTTCGACCGTAGCGCTCCAACACAAATCCGTTTCGTCCGTTTTGGGGTACGCCACACCCTTCCCGATCAACAGGACCCCGTTTCGACCGTAGGAGGTCCAAGAGAAGTCTGTTTCCTCCGTTTTGCGGTACACCAGACCCCTCCCGATGAACAAGATCCCGCTTTGACCGTGGCCGGTCGAACACAAGGCCATTTCCTCCGTTCTGCGGTACGCCAGGCCTTGTTTCCATCGGCTGTTCCGTCCAAGCCGGTTGGCTCCCGATGAACAGCACGCGTTCCGTTGCCTCCCGATGAACACGACGCATTTCGTTGCCTCCCCATGAACACGACAACGAAGCAGTTTCTCCGTTCCGACCCAGCCATGTACACGAGCCCTGGCCGTACATATGCGCGAGTAGGCGTTCGAGACCCCGCCCATACGTACGTACATGGCTGTATTTAGTTTCTTGCACCCTGGTTGTACGTCCATGTACATGCTACATGCGCGCCTCTACTACGACACGTGCGCGCCTCTACTATGACACGTGCCCTTCTTTACACGCCCACGGTTCATCGCTACAGCCTGCTGACAGACCGATCGACCAGTATGTACGTACATGTTCGCGACTAGAATGACAACGCTATGTATGCTTCGACCAGGTGGGTCCCGACTGTCAGGCACTTCCTTGCGTGCGAAGATGTAGCTGGTGGGTCCCAGCAGTCAGGGGGCAAATCATTTTTTTGCCCGTAATATGTATGCACTTCCTTGCGTGCGAAGATATATGTAGGATCTAGAAGTTGGTGTGTCTAGAGGGGGGGGGGTGATTAGACACTTAGTGCTAAAGTTGCAATTTTTAAGCTTTTCGGTTTGAGTGGAGTTTTAGGCACAATTTCAACATACACAATACATATCAAGCAAGCATGCAAAGAGTATATGAGCAGCGGAATGTAAAGCATGCAACTTGCGAGAATGTAAAGGGAAGGGTTTGGAGAATTCAAACGCAATTGAAGACACGGATGTTTTTCCCGTGGTTCGGATAGGTGGTGCTATCCTACATCCACGTTGATGGAGACTTCAACCCACGAAGGGTAACGGTTGCGCGAGTCCATGGAGGGATCCACCCACGAAGGGTCCACGAAGAAGCAACCTTGTCTATCCCACCATGCCCATCGCCCACGAAGGACTTGCCTCACTAGCGGTAGATCTTCAC
This sequence comes from Aegilops umbellulata, assembly GCA_032464435.1. Taxonomy (NCBI): domain Eukaryota; kingdom Viridiplantae; phylum Streptophyta; class Magnoliopsida; order Poales; family Poaceae; genus Aegilops; species Aegilops umbellulata. The sequence continues at coordinate 323,775,375 of CP136056.1, read as the reverse complement.
GAAGTAGGTGATCTACTTGCCCTTACAAACTCCTTGGTTCAACTCCACAATCTTGTCGGAGGCTCCCAAGTGACACCTAGCCAATCTAGGATACACCACTCTCCAAGAAGTAACAAATGGTGTGTTGATGATGAACTCCTTTCTGTTGTGCTTCAAATGATAGTCTGCCCAACACTCAACTCTCTCTCACAGGATTTGGATTTGGTGGAAAGAAGATTTGAGTGGAAAGCAACTTGGGGAAGGCTAGAGATCAAGATTCATATGGTAGGAATGGAATATCTTGGCCTCAACACAAGGTTAGGAAGTTCTCTCTCAGAACATATGAGTTGGAAGTGTAGATGTGTTCTGATGGCTCTCTCCACGAGTGAAGAGGAGGTGGAGTGGTATATATAGCCTCCACACAAAATCCAACCATTACACACAATTTACCAATCTCGGTGGGACCGAATTAACAAACTCGGTCGGACCGAAATAGTAAACCTAGTGACCGTTAGAGATTTTCGGTGGGACTGACATGCAACTCGGTAGGACCGATATGATTAGGGTTTGGGCATAACGTAATCTCGGTGAGACCGATTACACAAACTCGGTGAGACCGATTTTGGTAATAGGCTATCCAGAGAGTTGGTCAGGCAAACTCGGTGGGACCGATTACAAAACTCGGTTGGACCGATTTTGGTAATGAGTTAACCAGAGAGTTTGCATTGTAATCTCGGTAGTACCGATTGCCTAAACTCGGTGAGACCAATTTTGGTAATGGACATACACAGTGAGATTACAACCCCATCTCGGTGAGACCGAGATTCCTATCGGTAGAACCGATTTGCTAGGGTTTGGCAGTGGCTTATGACATGTGAAACTCGGTGGCGCCGGATAGAAAGAGTCGGTAGGTCCGAGTTTGACTTTGGGTTTAGGTCATATGTGGAAGTGGGAAAGTAGCTGAGGGTTTTGGAGCATATCATCAAGCACATGGAGCAAAAGGCTCATTAAGCAACACCTCATCCCTCCTTGATAGTATTGGCTTTTCCTATGGACTCAATGTGATCTTGGATCACTAAAAGTGTAAAATGAAGAGTCTTGAGTTTGAAGCTTTAGCCAATCCTTTGTCCTTAGCATGTTGAAGGAGTTACCACAACCTTTAGTCCATGCCACTCCAGTGTTGAACTTATCTGAAACATACTAGATAAAAGTGTTAGTCCAACAAGAGATATGTTGACATTAATTACCAAAACCACCTGGGGAGCACTTGTGCTTTCAATCTCCCCCTTTTTGGTAATTGATGGCAACATACATCAAAGCTTTAGATAAAGATACAAGGAATAGCAAGTAAAGCTTTGAAAGAACATGTAACAAACATAGGCTCCCCTACATGTATGCAATCATGTGAATATGAAATATAGAAGCATGTGAGAGCATAATCATGACAGAGTAAGCAATGTGTTACATGTATCTTGGCCATATGCATCAGAGCAAAAGATTATTAAGAGAAATACCTTCATGCTTATGAGTCCTTCTTGCAAACAGTATGTACAAAAGCAAGAATTCCTCATACTCATGATTCTGATGCATATACTTACCTTGTAGTCTTGAGTTGGCTTAGGATGGAATGAACCTGCATAAACAAGGTTAGATAACGCAGGTATATCCACTAGCCAGAGCAAACCAAGAAAAACCACAAGAATACCAAGACTGGGATGACATGTAGAGAGTGAGTACAAGGTACCACATTAGATTAGACATGTCCCCAAGAGTAAGGATATGCAATGAATTTGAATGATCTCTTTCCCTTAGATGTCTTGCTCCCCCTAAATTTGACATGGGATATTGGGAGAACATAGGGAACAGAAAATCAGAACTGAAAGATATGAATGAAAAGAACTTAATGCAAATGAGCACATATAAACATGTCTTCCCCCAAAAAGACATGTGGCATCTCTCCTCTTGAACATCAAGCATCTGGGATCCTTGAGTATTCTCTCCCCCTGGAGATCTCTTTCTCCCCCTTAATACTTTCTCTCTCTTTCTCCCTGATGATAAGCTTTGGTGTGATCTCTCTCTCCCCCTTTGACATCAATTTCCAAGAAGGTTTTTCTGGAATCCGTCGAATAGGTTTCGTCCTTGAGACTCAGCACAAAGCAATGGATAAAACTGTGATGCTTGTAGAGGACAAGATTCATTGAGTGGAGCTGGATCAAAAGAAATATAGAATAAGTGGCAAACTGTTTTTCCTGTTGCGAAATCGGTGACACCGAGTGGCATGTTTCGGTGGTACCGAAGGGGTTCGGTTGGACCGAAAATTACAATTCGGTGAAACCAAGTTCATCACAGAGAAAACACTTGTCACCTCAGCTCACTAGTAAAATAAGATCTCACAAGGATTTGCAATGAATTAACTGAAGGATTTGCAAGGAATTTGATGCAGAAATATGCAGAACAAAGAATCAAAGAAAATGGAAGTTCTAGATGAAGTTTTTTTGTTGAAAAATAGGGAAACAAATATGCAAGGGACAAATGCAATAACAAAAGAACACAAGAGAACTTCATCTAGAATTGGGCGGTGACATAGTCACCTATGTTAGAGTATATTGACTTAGGATTCAAGTGAGAGCACTTGATCATGGGTCATACTCATCGTTTAAGCTCGAAATGGGGTTACCATTTTTTCGTTTAAGCATTTTGATGTATTCTCATCTTGTTGAGTTGCTTTGACTCATGACTCGGAGTAAAGCTTCTCTAAGATGGAATATCATACATTGGGTGGTGGTGTGGGTCTTGCTCATGTAGTTGAACTTGTGTGGGTGCTCGAAGTTGATGTAGCTCATCAAGAGTTGGTAGAACCACTTGGAATTTGAGTTCATCTACCTACATGGGTTAGTTCTTGCAAGGAAAAGCACTTGTATATCCAAAAATGACAATCATGAAGCTCAACATAGAATTTGTCAAAGGATATGTTTGAATGGTTTTGTGCTTCCTTGTCGTCAACCACCGTTGTGTAGAGACTTGGTGATGTAGAGATTGCTCAAGACGTGAGTGAGTTGCAATCTCATAGAATTAGATTCAACCAAGTACCTACATGGGTTAGATAACATGCAAGGTACAAATATATCCAAGACATAAGATAGTCATCACAAGAGATATATCAAGGATTAGTCATAAGCTCATGTCTTGCATGTATCCAATGGAGTTTCTACTCCAAGTTCGAAGCATCAATGATATTAAATTCCCCTCTCAACCTGCAAAACACTTTCTCATCAAGTGGTTTAGTGAATATATCCGCTAATTGTTTATCGGTGCGAACATGCTTAATATCAATGTCTCCCTTAGCAACGTGATCTCGAATGAAATGATGACGAACTTCAATGTGCTTAGTTCGAGAATGTTGTACATGATTATGACCAATTTTAATGGCACTTTCATTGTCACATAGCAATGGAACATGTTTCACATAGACCCCATAATCTTTAGGAGTTTGGGTCATCCAAAGTAATTGAGCACAACATGAACCAGCGGCAATGTATTCCGCTTCGGCGGTAGATAAGGATACCGAGTTTTGTTTCTTGGAGAACCAAGACACAAGGGATCTACCAAGAAATTCACAAGTACCCGAAGTGGACTTTCTATCAACCTTGTCTCCGGCATAATGCGAGTCGGAATAGCCAACAAGATCAAAAGAGGACCTCTTAGGATACCAAATTCCAAAATTTGGTGTATGAATTAAGTGTCTCACTATCCTTTTCACGGCCTTAAGATGACATTCTTTAGGTGCAGCTTGATATCATGCACACATGCACACACTTAGCATAATATCGGGACGTGAGGCACATAGGTATAACAATGAACCAATCATAGAGCGATAAACATTTTGATCAACCGGTTCACCATCTTTGGTCAAATCATTATGTCCACTAGTAGGCATGGGTGTAGGCATACCTTTGCATTCTTGCATATTGAACTTCTTGAATAAGTCTTTAGTGTACTTCGTTTGAGAGATAAATGTCCCTTCCTTAGTTTGCTTGATTTGCAAACCGAGAAAGAATTTGAGTTCACTCATCATAGACATGTCAAACTTCTTCGACATTAGCTTTCCAAACTTTTCACTAAAAAGAGGGTTAGTTTAACCAAATATGATATCATCAACATAAATTTGGCATAAAAATAGTTCTCCATTAACCCTTTTAGTAAAAAGTGTGGAATCAATCTTTCCAATTTCAAAACCACTTGCAATAAGGAACTTGGTCAAGCATTTATACCATGCTCTAGGAGCTTGTTTAAGACCATAAAGGGCTTTGTGAAGTTCGTAAACATGATTAGGTTTCTTAGGGTTGACAAAGCCGGGAGGTTGTTTGACATAAACTTCCTCCTCTATTTCACCATTTAGAAAAGCACTTTTAATGTCCATTTGGTACAAGGTGATATTATGGTGATTAGCATAGGCAAGTAAGATGCGAATGGACTCAAGTCTAGCAACGGGAGCATATGTCTCACCATAGCCCGTACCTTCGACTTGTGTGTACCCTTGGGCGACGAGACGTGCTTTGTTGCGAACCACTTGTCCATCTTCATCTTCCTTGTTGCGAAACACCCATTTGGTACCAATGATGTTGTGGTTGTTGTCGGGCTTCTCAACCAATGTCCAAACTTGGTTTCTCTCAAAGTTGTGTAGTTCTTCATGCATTGCGTTTATCCAATCCGGATCTTCCAATGCTTCTTCAACCTTCATAGGTTCAATGCTAGAGATGAATGAATAGTTTTCACAAAAGTTAGCTAAATGAGTTTTTGAGCGAGTAATTCTCCCGGTTTGGATGTCATTGTAGATTTGCTCGACGGGATGATCTTTGGCAATTCTTGCTCGAACTCGTGAAAGCTTTTGCTTGGGTCTTCGTTGAACATCTTCTTCATCTTGTTCTTCTTCTTGGTCTTCTTCATTGTTGGCGTTGTCGTTCTCTTGTCGTGGTGGAGAAGGAGGTTGTTCATGTTCGTCTTGACGCATTTCCTCGTTTCCTTCATCTTGGTGTGTCCCACTTGTGGATGCTTCTGGGTCAATTCTTGGTTCACCTTGTTGTGAAGTAGAGGCTTCCACTTGGACGGACGAGGTATTCTCCTTCACCTCCGTTGGACGAATTTTGCCAATAGACAAGTCTTGGATTGCTTCTGAAGGGTCTTTGTCTCCTACATCAATTGGCAATTGCTCTACTTGCGAGCCATTAGATTCATCAAACTTCACATCTACCGTTTCTTCAACCTTTCGGGTGAAATTGTTGTAGACACGGTAAGTGTGAGAGTTTGAGCCATAACCAAGTAGGAAATCTTCATGAGATTTAGGAGCAAACTTTGAACGACGATGCTTATCAAGAATGTAGCACTTTGAGCCGAATACTCGAAAGTATCCAACTTGGGGTTTGTTACCGGTGAGGAGCTCGTATGCCGTCTTGCCGAGTAGCTTGTGAAGATACAAGCGATTTGTTGCATGACAAGCCGTCTCAACCACTTCTGCCCAAAAGTGCTTTGGCGTCTTGTACTCATCAAGCATCGTTCTCGCCATTTCGATGAGAGTCCGGTTCTTCCTCTCAACAACTCCATTTTGTTGAGGTGTGTACGTAGCCGAGAACTCGTGTGAAATCCCTTCTTTGTCAAGAAAGGTGTCCATATTTGCATTCTTGAACTCCGTTCCGTTGTCACTCCGAACCATCTTGATCTTCACGTCAAACTGATTTTGGGCCTTCCTAGCGAAGTTTTTGAAGATCTTTTGGACCTGCGATTTATCATCAAGAAAGAACACCCACGTAAATCTTGAAAAATCATCAACTATAACTAGACCAAAAGAATTTCCACCGAGACTCTTGTAGGCATTGGGACCAAAAAGATCCATATGAAGTAGCTCGAGTGGCCTCCTTGTGGTCATGATGTTCTTCACGGGATGCCTTCCTCCAACCTGTTTACCTGCTTGACAAGCACTGCAAAGTCTATCCTTATCAAATATGACATCGTTAACTCCAAGGATATGATTTCCTTTAATAAGCTTGTTAAGGTTTCTCATGCCGACGTGACCTAGTCGTCTATGCCACAACCAACCTTTTGAGGATTTAGCAATAAAGCAAGTTTTAGGTTGTGCCTTTTTAGAGAAATCGACAATATAAAGGTCACCTCTACGTACACCAGTAAAAACCATTTTATGATTGTCTCGGCGAAACACTTGGCAATCTACCTCAGTAAATAGGACATTCAAACCGAAATCAGCAAGTCTAGATACCGAAAGTAAGTTGTAGCCAAGAGATTCAACGAGCATGACATTTTGAATGGAGATATCATGTGAGATGGCCACCTTAACAAGGCCAACCACCTTACCCTTTGAATTATCACCAAAGGTGACATACTTTCGAGGGCCGTCATTTTCAGCAAGCTCACGGAACATCTCTTCGTCTCCGGTCATATGATCAGTACATCCACTGTCGAGAACCCATTCCTTTCCTCCTGACACATATCCTCTAAGATTTGCCATAAGACCAAAGTGTCTCATTGCATCATCAAGATCGATGTCACTATCATCATTCTTATCGTAGTATCCATGTTCAACATGATCTTGTGACTCATCATTTCCTAGAGAGAGTAATTCATTAGATAAATGATCATCAAAGTGGTCACTTTTATGAATTCTTATAGCTTCGGATATAATATCACCAATGATTCCAACATTTCCTTTAGCATGCATGAGATTAGTAAGCTCAAATAGACAATCACCAAAACTAGGATCACTAGAGTTCATTTTACTCAAGGCAGTAGATTTATGGAGAATTTCATCCAAGTTTTTCAAGGAATAATCGGGGAATCATTCCTCAAGAAATTTCCATATAGTATAGGCACAATTAAGAGTAGGTAACCTAGCAATCAAGTTTTTGGGCAATCATGTAATGATGAGCTAAACGGTTCTAAGATTGCGAATCATGTCAACATCTTCATCTAGGGTGGGATGCATAGGATCAACATGAGGTGCACAAGGACTAGCAATATACTTGTTCAAATGATATTGATTGAAAATCACAAACATATCATTTTTCCACTCATGAGAATACTCTCCATCAAGAATAGGCACTCTATGTCTAATACTCCCTAAAGTAGACACATCCATCTTCCTCCAATGGTGATTAAATCAAGGCAATGGAGACCAAAGCTCTGATACCACTTGTAGGATCTAGAAGTAGGTGTGTCTAGAGGGGGGGTGATTAGACACTTAGTGCTAAAGTTGCAATTTTTAAGCTTTTCGGTTTGAGTGGAGTTTTAGGCACAATTTCAACATACACAATACATATCAAGCAAGCATGCAAAGAGTATATGAGCAGCGGAATGTAAAGCATGCAACTTGCCAGAATGTAAAGGGAAGTGTTTGGAGAATTCAAACGCAATTGGAGACACGGATGTTTTTCCCATGGTTCGGATAGGTGGTGCTATCCTACATCCACGTTGATGGAGACTTCAACCCACGAAGGGTAACGGTTGCGCGAGTCCACGGAGGGATCCACCAACGAAGGGTCCACGAAGAAGCAACCTTGTCTATCCCACCATGGCCATCGCCCACGAAGGACTTGCCTCACTAGCGGTAGATCTTCACGAAGTAGGCGATCTCCTTGCCCTTACAAACTCCTTGGTTCAACTCCACAATCTTGTCGGAGGCTCCCAAGTGACACCTAGCCAATCTAGGAGACACCACTCTCCAAGAAGTAACAAATGGTGTGTTGATGATGAACTCCTTGCTCTTGTGCTTCAAATGATAGTCTCCCCAACACTCAACTCTCTCTCACAGGATTTGGATTTGGTGGAAAGAAGATTTGAGTGGAAAGCAACTTGGGGAAGGCTAGAGATCAAGATTCATATGGTAGGAATGGAATATCTTGGCCTCAACACAAGGGTAGGAAGTTCTCTCTCAGAACATATGAGTTGGAAGTGTAGATATGTTCTGATGGCTCTCTCCATGAGTGAAGAGGAGGTGGAGGTGTATATATAGCCTCCACACAAAATCCAACCGTTACACACAATTTACCAATCTCGGTGGGACCGAATCAACAAACTCGGTCGGACCGAAATAGTAAACCTAGTGACCGTTAGAGATTTTCGGTGGGACTGACATGCAACTCGGTAGGACCGATATGATTAGGGTTTGGGCATAACGCAATCTCGGTGAGACCGATTACACAAACTCGGTGAGACCGATTTTGGTAATAGGCTATCCAGAGAGTTGGTCAGGCAAACTCGGTGGGACCGATTACAAAACTCGGTTGGACCGATTTTGGTAATGAGTTAACCAGAGAGTTTGCATTGTAATCTCGGTAGTACCGATTGCCTAAACTCGGTGAGACCAATTTTGGTAATGGACATACACAGTGAGATTACAACCCCATCTCGGTGAGACCGAGATTCCTATCGGTAGAACCGATTTGCTAGGGTTTGGCAGTGGCTTATGACATGTGAAACTCGGTGGCGCCGGATAGAAAGAGTCGGTAGGTCCGAGTTTGACTTTGGGTTTAGGTCATATGTGGAAGTGGGAAAGTAGCTGAGGGTTTTGGAGCATATCATCAAGCACATGGAGCAAAAGGCTCATTAAGCAACACCTCATCCCTCCTTGATAGTATTGGCTTTTCCTATGGACTCAATGTGATCTTGGATCACTAAAAGTGTAAAATGAAGAGTCTTGAGTTTGAAGCTTTAGCCAATCCTTTGTCCTTAGCATCTTGAAGGAGTTCCCACAACCTTTAGTCCATGCCACTCCATTGTTGAACTTATCTGAAACATACTAGATAAAAGTGTTAGTCCAACAAGAGATATGTTGACATTAATTACCAAAACCACCTGGGGAGCACTTGTGCTTTCAATATAGCTGGTGAGTCCCAGCATCAGGGGGAATTTTTTTCGCGAAATACGGTGGCCCGTCCGGTGGGTCCCTGCTGTCAGGTGGAGGTATCATTATTTTCCGCGTAATAAGGAGGCACTTCCTTGCTGCGGCCGTGGACCCAGCTGTCAGCCTCTCCATGTATAGTACTCTTCCGATGGAAGTCGTTCCTTGACCACATTGACCACGCCGCGCCGAGAGCACCAGGGCGGTGGACGACGGCGAGGCCTAGGAAGGGGACGACGCGGAGCCGGGGAAGACGTGGCAGTGGATGTCCACGCGGAGAGGAGTACGAGGGTTCACTGGTTCGGCTATGTGAGGCTGCCATCGCCGCAGGGCCTGGCCAGCGGTGGGAGTAGTTGGGGGCGGTGAGGCCTCTGCGGTAGCACAGCCGGCCACGGGAGGCAGGAGCATGCGACACGACCGGCGCTGCTTTGGGCGGCTGGAGTAAGAAGATCAGAGGTTGAAGAAGCAGCAGGACCGTTCGATTCAAATCCAATGGTCACTACTGCTAGAATCGTTTGTTGACTAAGTGGACAAAGCCCTGTGTACGAGTCAACTTAGTAGGCCCATAGGCCAGCGTCCCAACCGGTGCGCCCCAGATGTCAGTGGGAGGAATCATTTTTTCGCGTAATAAGGAGGTAGTTGATTGCGTGCGGCATCACGGCGGGCCACAAGACGAGGGAGCAGGCAATCCTGCCGTGCTAGTTTAGGCGGCTGGAGCAGGAAGATCAGAGATTGAAGAAGCACGTCGGCCGTTGGATGGACATCCAACAGTCACTGCTGCTAGAATCGTGTGTTGACTAACAAAGCCTTGCGTAAACAAGTCAGCCTCGAAATCTGTGGCGTGTACATCCCATTTGTTATTATTTTTATAATTTTACTCATTTTCTAATTCATATGGAATTTATTGCAACCCATTTTCCATTTTTAGAATTGCTGCCCATTTTCTGGTCAGTACCAGGGTTAAAAAATTGAACTAAATATGTGCAAAATTTTGAAAATTCACAAATTTTTGCTGGGGAACAAAATATTCTTAATCCAAAAATTAGTAGCCATACTAAAACAAATTTAAAAATAAATTAGTACTATGTCATGTTAAAATCCAATGAAATATAAAATATCAGTGAAGAACAAAAACAAAAAGAAAGTAATTTCCCATTTGCTATATTTTTTGGAATTTTCAACCCCTTTGATATTACTTTTAACAGACACTGACCATACTCTTTGGCCAGGCCGGAATGCATCCCTACTCGTCTTGAAAGATTTGCAGCCTAGTAAGTCGGAGAAAACAAATAGGCCTAGCTTGGGTATTCTTGAAAAAGAAATACTGAGCTACCTATTTTCCCAAAGAAAAAACTGTTGGGCTGGTCATGTTGTTAGACGGGCCATAGAGACCGCACAACCCAGTTTATAGCATGCTCCTTTGAATTACTACTAAAAAAAGTTGCTCAATTCTGTTGTTAATTGACTACATGTTGAAAATGATGTGGGTCCCAGATATCAACAGGGTGGATTAGAGTAAAAAAAACAAGGGTCCGCTGGTAGTAAAAGAGGTGCTTGCTTGTTTTTGGGAGTGGACCTGGTGGGTTCGTACTGTCATATTAACAACTACAACCCTCTCCCGATTCACTATGTTGATAGGGGCCAGACGGCGACGCCGCGGCGAGCGCACCAAGGCGGAGGATAAAGTGCTGTCGCCATTGTGTTGGGCTGGGTTGGACATTCTTATTAAAAAATTGGACCGGAACTATTTACGACGTTGACTACAATTTGCATGGGCCCGCTGGTTGCAGGAAGAAAATGATGGTTGAAAGAAGATGGGTTGCCATCTTTTCCTAAGAATAATATCGACCGAATGTAACGACACTATCATAGGAATTAATATCCTCCTGTTAAATTGTGAATTTAAAGAACTGGTGCATGAGCATTTAGCTTTATTTATTTATTTACTTATTTATGTTTAGGGGACCATGAGCATGTACCTGGGCCGGATTCATGTGAGAGCCTCCCTTCCAGTTAATTATGGGCTCCTCTATTGGGATTTCATCAGTGGGTTGCATGTTATCAACAAGTGGAAAATGTGTCCCGTACCAAAAATAGTATGTGCTACGTATGGTACGGGGCACTAAAGGATCAGACCATCCCCCCCCCCAAAAGGATCAGACCGTGCAACGACTTCCAAAACATTGTGTTTGTCGTTCTAACAACACATTTATTCAACCGACAGACGAAATATACTACTGATTGTACATTGAAAACAGCAGCAGCAACAACCAGGGCTGGGGGTGCAATAGAAGCAGTAAGCAGGCCAGAAGAGTAAAGACACAGCTCTCTCTTCCAAACCAAACATCAACCACCATTACAAAAGGGCTACCAAAAAAGAACAAGTGTATGCATCAAACTAAATAAAGATCCTACTACACCAAGTGTACGCATCTAACTAACTGGCTCAGTTAGACGTTACTATTTATGAAGCTGTGGAGATTGGCTGACGGCTTGAACTAGATGGGTGCCTGATGGGGAAACTCCAGCCAGCAGGTCAAAGTCTGATACTTGCGACCCTCTCTCCTACTTTGGGCTGCAGAGCGTGGCGGCACATATCAGGGTATGGTGCTATTAGGGAACGTAGTAATTTCAAAAAAATTCCTACGCACATGCAAGATAATGGTGATGCATAGCAACGAGAGGGGAGAGTGTTGTCCACGTACCCTCGTAGACCGAAAGCGGAAGCGTTATGACAACACGGTTGGTGTAGTCGTACGTCTTCACGATCCGACCGATCCAAGTACCGAACGCACGACACCTCCGAGTTCAGCACACGTACAGCTTGATGACGTCCCACGAACTCCGATCCAGCAGAGCTTCGCGGGAGAGTTCCGTCAGCACGATGGCGTGATGACGGTGATGATGTTGCTACCGACGCAAGACTTCGCCTAAGCACCGCGACGATATGACCGAGGTGGATTATGGTGGAGGGGGCAGCGCACACGGCTAAAAGATCAACCGATCAACTTGTATCTTGCGGTGCCCCCTGTCCCCGTATATTAAGGAGCATGGGGGGAGGCCAGCCGGCCCTAGCAGGGCACGCCAGGAGGAGGAGTACCCCTCCTAGTGGGAGTAGGACTCACCTTTCCAAGTCCCACTAGGAGGGGGAAGGAAGGAGTGGGAGAGGGGAAAGGCAAGGGGGGCGCCGCCCCCCTTCCTTGTTCTATTTGGATTCAAGGGGAGGGGGCGCGCGGCCTGCCCTGTCCGGCCCCTCTCTCTCCACTAGGGCCCAACAAGGCCAATTAGTTCCGGGGGGGGGGGTTCCGGTAACCCTCCGACACTCCGGTTTTCTCCGAAATCACCCGGAACACTTCCGGTGTCCGAATATAGCCGTCCAATATATCAATCTTTATGTCTCGACCATTTTGAGACTCCTCGTCATGTCCGTGATCACATCCAGGACTTTGAACTACCTTAGGTACATCAAAACATATAAACTCATAATACCGATTGTCATCGAACGTTAAGCGTGCGGACCCTACGGGTTCGAGAACTATGTAGACATGATCGACACTCATCTCCGGTCAATAACCAATAGAGGAACCTAGATGCTCATATTGGTTCCTACATATTCTACGAAGATCTTTATCGGTCAAACTGCATAACAACATACGTTGTTCACTTTGTCATTGGTATGTTACTTACCCGAGATTCGATCGTCGATATCTCAATAACTAGTTCATTCTCGTTACCGGCAAGTCTCTTTACTCGTTACGTAATGCATCATCCCGCAACTAACTCATTAGCTACATTGCTTACAAGGCTCATAGTGATGTGCATTACCGAGAGGGCCCAGAGATACCTCTCCGACAATCGGAGTGACAAATCCTAATCTCGAACTATGCCAACTCAACAAGTACCATCGGAGACACCTGTAGATCACCTTTATAATCACACAGTTACGTTGTGACGTTTGGTACCACACAAAGTGTTCCTCCGGTATTCGGGAGTTGCATAATCTCATAGTCATAGGAACATGTATAAGTCATGAAGAAAGCAATAGCAATATACTAAACGATCGAATGCTAAGCTAATGGAATGGGTCATGTCAATCACATCATTCTCTAATGATGTGATCCCGTTAATCAAATGACAACCCATGTCTATGGCTAGGAAACTTAACCATCTTTGATTCAACGAGTCAGTCAAGTAGAGGCATACTAGTGACACCCTGTTTGTCTATGTATTCACACATGTACTAAGTTTCCAGTTAATACAATTCTAGCATGAATAATAAACATTTATCATGATACAAGGAAATATAGATAATAGCTTTATTATTGCCTCTAGGGCATATTTCCTTCAGTCTCCCACTTGCACTAGAGTCAATAATCTAGATTACACAATAATAATTCTAACACCCATGGAGTCTTGGTGCTGATCATGTTTTGCTCGTGAGTGAGGCTTAGTCAACGGGTCTGCAACATTCAGATCTGTATGTATCTTGCAAATCTCTATGTCTCCCTCCTTGACTTGGTCGCGGATGGAATTGAGGAGTCTCTTGATGTGCTTGGTTCTATTGTGAAATCTAGATTACTTTGCCAAGGCAATTGCACTAGTATTGTCACAAAAGATTTTCATTGGACCCGATGCACTAGGTATGACACCTAGATCGGATATGAACTCATTCATTAAGACTCCTTCATTTGCTGCTGCTGAAGTAGCTATGTACTCCGCTTCACACGTAGATCCCACCAGGACGCTTTGCTTAGAACTGCACCAACTGACAGCTCCATGTTCAATATAAATACATATCCGGTTTGTGACTTAGAGTCATCCGGATCAGTGTTAAAGCTTGCATCGACGTAACCATTTACGACGAGCTCTTTGTCACCTCCATAGACGAGAAACATATCCTTAGTCCTTTTCAGGTATTTCAGGATGTTCTTGACCGCTGTCCAGTTATCCACTCCTGGATTACTTTGGTACCTCCCTGCTAAACTAATAGCAAGGCACACATCAGGCCTGGTACACAGCATTGCATACATGATAGAGCCTATGGCTGAAGCATAGGGAACATCTTTTATTTTCTCTCTATCTTCTGCAGTGGTCGGGCATTGAGTCTGACTCAACTTCACACCTTGTAACACAGGCAAGAACCCTTTCTTTGCTTGATCCATTTTGAACTTCTTCAAAACTTTATCAAGGTATGTGCTTTGTGAAAGTCCAATTAAGCGTCTTGATCTATCTCTATAGGTCTTGATGCCTAATATATAAGTAGCTTCATCGAGTTCTTTCATTGAAAAACTCTTATTCAAGTATCCTTTTCTGCTATCCAGAAATTCTATATCATTTCCAATCAACAATATGTCATCCACATATAATATTAGAAATGCTACAGAGCTCTCACTCACTTTCTTGTAAATACAGGCTTCTCCAAAAGTCTGTATAAAACCATATGCTTTGATCACACTATCAAACGTTTATTCCAACTCCGAGATGCTTGCACCAGTCCATAGATGGATCGCTGGAGCTTGCACACTTTGTTAGCATCCTTTGATCGATAAAACCTCCAGGTTGTGTCATATACAACTCTTCTTCCAGAAATCCATTCAGGAATGCAGTCTTTACATCCATTTGCCAAATTTCATAATCATAAAATGCGACAATTGCTAACATGATTCGGACGGGCTTAAGCATCGCTACGGGTGAGAAGGTCTCATTGTAGTCAACTCCTTGAACTTGTCGAAAACCTTTCGCAATAGGTCGAGCTTTGTAGACAGTAACATTACCGTCAGCGTCAGTCTTCTTCTTGAAGATCCATTTATTCTCGATGTCTTTCCGATCATCGGGCAAGTCAACCAAAGTCCACACTTTGTTCTCATACATGGATTCCATCTCAGATTTCAAGGCCTAAAGCCATTTTGCGGAATCTGGGCTCATCATTGCTTCCTCATAGTTCATAGGTTCATCATGGTCAATTAACATGACCTCCAGAACAGGATTACCATACCACTCTGGTGCGGATCTTACTCTAGTAGACCTACAAGGTTCAGTAGTAACTTGATCTGAAGTTACATGAACATCATCATTAGCTTCCTCACTAATTGGTATAGGAGACACAGGAACAGTTTTCTGTGACGAACTACTTTCCTATAAGGGAGCAGGTACAGTTACCTCATCAAGTTCTACTTTCCTCCCACTCACTTCTTTCAAGAGAAACTCCTTCTCTAGAAAGGATTCATTCTTAGCAACGAATGTCTTGCCTTCGGATCTGTGATAGAAGGTGTACCCAACAGTCTCCTTTGGGTATACTATGAAGACACATTTCTCTGATTTGGGTTCGAGCCTATCAGGTTGAAGCTTTTTCACGTAAGCATCGCAGACCCAAACTTGAAGAAATGACAACTTTGGTTTCTTGCCAATCCACAGTTCATAAGGCGTCGTCTCAATGGATTTAGATGGTGCCCTATTTTACGTGAATGCAGCCATCTCTAAAGCATAACCCCAAAGCGATAGCGGTAAATCAGTAAGAGACATCATAGATCGCACCATGTCTAGTAAAGTACGATTACGGCGTTCGGAAACACCATTACCCTATGGTGTTCCGGGTGGCGTGAGTTGCGAAACTATTCCGCATTGTTTCAAATGAAGACCAAACTCGTAACTCAAATATTCTCCTCCACGATCAGATCGTAGAAACTTTATTTTCTTGTTACGACGATTTTCCACTTCACTCTAAAATTCTTTGAACTTTTCAAATGTTTTAGACTTATGTTTCATCAAGTAGATATACCCATATCTGCTCAAATCATCTGTGAAGGTGAGAAAATAACGATACCCGCCGCTAGCCTCAACATTCATCGGACCACATACATCCGTATGTATGATTTCCAACAAATCTGTTGCTCGCTCTATTGTTCCGGAGAAGGGCGTTTTAGTCATCTTGCCCATGAGGCATGCTTCACAAGTATCAAGTGATTCATAATCAAGTGATTCCAAAAGTCCATCAGAATGGAGTTTCTTCATGCGCTTTACACCAATATGAATATGTGTATCACTACTATCGAGATTCAAAAAGAATAGACCACTCTTCAAGGGTGCATGACCATAAAAGATATTACTCATATAAATAGAACAACCATTATTCTCCGATTTTAATGAATAACCATCTCGCATCAAACAAGATCTAGATATAATGTTCATGCTCAACGCTGACACCAAATAACAATTATTTAGGTCTAAAACTAACCCCGAAGGTAGATGTAGAGGTAGCGTGTCGACTGCGATCACATCGACTTTGGAACCATTTCCCACACGCATCGTCACATTGTCCTTAGCCAATCTTCGCTTAATCTGTAGTCCCTGTTTCGAGTTGCAAATATTAGCAATAGAACCAGTATCAAATACCCAGGCACTACTGCGAGCATTAGTAAGGTACACATCAATAACATGTATATCACATATACCTTTGTTCACCTTGCCATCCTTCTTACCCGCCACATACTTGGGGCAGTTTCGCTTCGAGTGACCAGTCCCTTTGCAGTAGAAGCACTCAGTCTCAGGCTTAGGTCTAGACTTGGGCTTATTCACTTGAGCAGCAACTTGCTTGCCATTCTTCTTGAAGTTCCCCTTCTTCCCTTTACCCTTTTTCTTGAAACTGGTGGTCTTGTTGACCATCAACACTTGATGCTCCTTCTTGATTTCTACCTCCGCATCCTTTAGCATCGCGAAGAGCTCAGGAATTGTCTTATCCATCTCTTGCATATTATAGTTCATCATGAAGCTCTTGTAGCTTAGTGGCAGTGATTGAAGAATTTTGTCCATGACACTATCATCCGGAAGATTAACTCCCAGTTGAATCAAGTGATTGCAGTACCCAGACATTCTGAGTATATGCTCACGGACAGAAATATTCTCCTCCATCTTGCACTTGTAGAACTTATTGGAGACTTCATATCTCTCAATCCGGGCATTTGCTTGAAATATTAACTTCAACTCTTGGAACATCTCATATGCTCCATGATGTTCAAAACGTCGTTGAAGTCCTGGTTCTAAGCCGTAAAGCATGGCACACTGAACTATCGAGTAGTCATCAACACGCGACTGCCAGGCATTCACAATGCATGTAGTTGCCGACGCGGGTGGTACACCTAGTGATGCTTCCAGGACGCAATTCTTCTATGCAGCAATGAGGATAATCCTCAAGTTATAGACCCAGTCCGTGAAATTGCTACCATCAGCTTTCAACTTTGCTTTCTCAAGGAACGCATTAAAATTCAACGAAACAATAGCACGGGCCATCTATCTACAACAACATAGACATGCAAAATACTATCAGGTACTAAGTTCATGATAAATTAAAGTTCAATTAATCATATTACTTAAGAACTCCCACTCAGATAGACATCCCTCTAATCATCTAAGTGATCACGTGATCCATATCAACTAAACCATGTCCGATCTTCACATGAGATGGAGTAGTTTTCAATGGTGAACATCACTATGTTGATCATATCTACTATATGATTCACGCTCAACCTTTCGGTCTCAGTGTTCCGAGGCCATATCTGCATATGCTAGGCTCATCAAGTTTAACCCGAGTATTCTGCGTGTGCAAAACTGGCTTGCACCCGTTGTATGTGAACGTAGAGCTTATCACACCCGATCATCACGTGGTGTCTCGGCACGACGAACTTTCGCAACGGTGCATACTTAGGGAGAACACTTATACCTTGAAATTTAGTGAGAGATAATCTTATAATGGTACCATCGAACTAAGCAAAATAAGATGCATAAAAGATAAACATCACATGCAATCAATATAAGTGATATGATATGGCCATCATCATCTTGTACCTTTGATCTCCATCTCCAAAGCACCGTCATGACACCTTGATCTCCATCGTAGCATCGTTGTCGTCTCGCCAACTATTACTTCTACGACTATCGCTACCGCTTAGTGATAAAGTAAAGCAATTACATGGCGATTGCATTTCATACAATAAAGCGACAACCATATGGCTCCTGCCAGTTGCCGATAACTCGGTTACAAAACATGATCATCTCATACAATAAAATTTAGCATCATGTCTTGACCATATCACATCACAGCATGCCCTGCAAAAACAAGTTAGAGGTCCTCTACTTTGTTGTTGCAAGTTTTACGTGGTTGCTACAAGCTAAGGAAGAACCGTTCTTACCTACGCATCAAAACCAAAACGATATCTCGTCAACTATGTGTTGTTTTAACCTTCATAAGGACCGGGCGTAGCCACACTCGATTCAACTAAAGTTGGAGAAATTGACACCCGCCAGCTACCTGTGTGCGAAGCACGCCGGTAGAACCAGTCTCGCGTAAGCGTACGCATAATGCCAGTCCGGGCCCCTTCATCCAACAATACTGCAGAATCAAAGTGTGACATGATGGTAAGCAGTATGACTTGTATCGCCCACAACTCACTTGTGTTCTACTCATGCATATAACATCTACGCATAAACCTGGCTCGGATGCCACTGTTGGGGAACGTAGTTATTTCAAAAAAAATCCTACACACACGCAAGATCATGGTGATGCATAGCAACGAGAGGGGAGAGTGTTGTCCACGTACCCTCATAGACCGAAAGTGGAAGCATTAAGACAACGCGGTTGATGTAGTCGTACGTCTTCATGATCCGACCGATCCAAGTACCGAACGCACGACACCTCTGAGTTCGGCACACGTACAGCTTGATGACGTCCCACGAACTCTGATCCGGCAGAGCTTCGCGGGAGAGTTCCATCAGCACGACGGCATGATGACGGTGATGATGTTGCTACCGACGCAGGGCTTCACCTAAGCACCGCTACGATATGACCGAGGTGGATTATGTCTGAGGGGGCACCGCACACGGCTAAAAGATCAACTGATCAACTTGTGTCTTGGGGTGCCCCCCTGTCCCCGTATATAAAGGAGCAAGGGGGGAGGCCAGCCGGCCCTTGCAGGGCGCGGCAGGAGGAGGAGTCCTCCTCCTAGTGGGAGTAGGACTCCCCTTTCCTAGTCCCACTAGGAGGGGGAAGGAAGGAGTGGGTGTCGGTGTACTAAAGTAGGGGTACCTTAGTACCCCGAACTTGTGCACGGGCAGTAGTAGCGTCCCGCGGCAAGGCTTGCCAGGGGAGCGACAAGAGTCTCCACGGCCCTTTCTGGGCCGGACGAATGCCAAGTGATCGAGCTTAGAAGACCAAGCCCCGGCAAGAGGAGCTTGCCGGGCCAAGCAGGCGAGGTCCGGCAAGAGGAGCTTGCCGGGCCGAAGCGACAAGGCCCCGGCAAGAGGAGCTTGCCGGGACGACGGAGCCGAAGCACCAAGGCCCCGGCGGGAGGAGCTCGCCGGGACGGCCAAGCCAAGGCACCCCAGGAGAAGCCCGCCGCGGCGCTCCGCGCGCCCCGGCAAGGCCTGACGAGCGGCAAGCTCTCAGGTGCGGCAAGGCAACTACCGCGGCAAGCCACTTGCCGCGGCAAACCACCACCTCAGGCATGTGCTCCAGCTCACCTGCCCACGCGTTGCTCTGGGGCTTCCCCAGAGGCACGTGGCGGGGCGCCGCGCAACCTGAGACGCGCGGTGGCATGCGACGTTGGCAGAGTCGCCCCCGTGGCAAGCGGAGGCGCTCCTAACGGTCCGCCTCGGCACTGTTCAGGCGATCCAGACGGGCATTTAATGCCTTTGTCTCCCGCCGTCAGAGTTAGGTGCGATAGCACTGTGCGGCCACTGTTCGCACAGTTCCTTGCCATTTTACCCTCACCTACGTCGCTACCTGTGGGAAACCCCTTAGCATATAAAAGGAGGCCCATGCGCACGTAGAGAGGAGGCCAGACCCCTAGATCCAGACCCCAGAGGGAACCCTAGAGGAGGACGCCCAGTAGACCCTCGTCTACGTCCAGCTCCAACTCACTGTAGCTTCTTGCGCTCCAGAGCAAGAACTCTAATCAACCAGACAAGCAGCAGTAGGGTTTTACGCATCCGTGCGGCCCGAAGCTGGGTAAAATCATTGTGTGTGTGTGTGTCGCCTCGATCTTCTCTTTGTGCATCCTCCGCCCCCGCCAAACCGACAAGGGGCTCCGTCCCCATAGGTGCTCGTGGAGGCCGATTTCCCCCGACATCTTTGGCGCGCCAGGTAGGGGGTGCGTCGAGGTTGTGCGAACCAGATTTGGCGACCACAGGCAAGCTCAGGTATGGCCAGGGACCTTTCCGCTCCGACTCGCTGAGCGGAGGCATCCCTCCTCACGGACTCGCGCACGGCCCTCCTCGAGTACCCACTCACGCAGAGTCCGGGCAAGAGCAGCTGCTCCTTGAGGAGGACCGCCTTCCGGCCGCTGAGCGAGTTTCTCGCTTCCAGCAAACTCTGCGCCGCTCCCGTAGCCGCAGAAGTTAGCGCCGGAAGTTGCGGGAAAGGCGACCTCGTTCTTCGGCGAGCCCAGGCCGCCAAGATCCAAACGAGTCGACGCCGACCGTGGGAGGGACCTTGCCAGCGCGGCAGTCGGAACCCGTTCCGTCGGCCATCCTCTCTGTCCAAGTCTTGCCGCAGTTGCATGTAATCCTTGGTACAGAGACGGGCGCAGATCTTGAGCATAGCTTATGTGCCCCGCACATCTTGTCAATTTCGCGCCTCTCCGCTTGGCGCATGCATCATTTGACACGATTGTGCAGCACTCGACTCCGGCAAGCGATGGCGGGCCGCGAAGCCCCGAGCTTTCGTTATTCCCTTACCTCGAAAAGGGGGGATGACAGGATAGGCTGGGCGTCGCCCGAGGAAGCTGCGCCTTGCCGGCCTGCGAACGACAGAGAAGCTAAGTCGCCAAAGTTTGAGCGATTAAGCTCCTTTTTATTCTTAAGTTATCTTCCTCGAACGACCGAGCTTCGTATGGGAAACCTGTGCGCGGAGGGGCCGGCTCGTGGCTGGTTGCGCCCTTATTTCGTTTCGAGTCCGCTCAACGACTTAAGTGTGCTACATCCCAAGTGGCGTCCTTACTTGTTTTGAGCTCGCTCGGCAGCTTGAGTGTGCCGCGACTGCAATCGCCACGCTTACCTCGCCCCGAGCCTGCTCAACATTTAAGTGAGTTGCGCCATCCGCGGCAAGGTTTCTTGCCGGTGGAAGCCCCGTCAGCGGGTTGCTGATGTCCCGCACTCGACACCCGTGGCAAGGCGGAGACTTGCGCCGACAAGTTCCCGGAAGCGTAGGGCGCGAATGTACGAAGCACAAGGTCGAACGAGGGAGATAACAGCGCAATGAACTGCCTAAGATAAAAGTTATATTACAAAATGACTTGCCGCTGCCCTAATCAGCTGTTTCTATGACATGCTCAGCAGCGACAAGGGAAGAAAAGAAAGAGGTGGGCGACCTAATCCGCGCGGTCGCCCTCGATCCGCCTGATCCTGGCCACCCTTTCCACAATGGGGGTGACGAGGACCCTGATCTCCGTCAGGTCGGCGTCTTCCGGCAGGTGCCTGAGGACGTTGGTAAGCCTGATGGTGGGGTTGCGGAAGACGATCTTCACCAACACCCTCTCGAGGGCCCCGGAGACGGCTTCCCGTGTCTCCTCGGCCAGCTGTTCTGGGATCGATTCCCGGAGATGCTGGAGCACCCCCACCAAGCCCTTGAAGAAGGAAGTGAGCTTGACGCTCGGCGGGACGTTCTCGCCAGAGGGGTACTCGTGGCCCTCCACCCCCAACAGCTTCAGCTCCCTGTCGATGGTGGGGGCGATGTCGACGAGGCCTTCCGTCCATCGCTCCACCATCTCCTGGAAGGCGTTCTGGGTAACGGCGGCGCTTTTCAACAGCTCCTCGTTGCCAGCAACCTCCTTCCGCAAGGTCGCTTCCTGCTCCTTGGCGCTCTCCAGCGCCTTGGCCAGGGTGTCCAGCTTCAGCTCGAGGACAGCCTTGGAGTCCTTGGCGGCGTCGAGCTCCTGGATCTTCTCGGCGAAGCGGCCCTGCAGCTCGCCAAGGGTGTGAGCGCCCTTCTCGCGCTCCTGTTTGAGCGCGGCAAGCTCCTCGCCGCTCGCCTTGAGGTCGCTGACGAGCTGTGCCACCCTCGCCTCCAGCTCCCCCTTGGCGACCTCGGCGGCCGCGGCAGCGTCCTGCACTTCCTGCAGGGCCCCGCCGAGCGCCTGCTCGCGCGCGGCAACCTCCTCCTCATGGCTGGCGAGGCTGGCCCTCTGCTGCACCAGTTCGCTTTCCCGCGCGGATAGCCCCGCAGCGGCAAGCCTTTGCTGCTCTTCAGCCTCTGCCTTCTCAAGGAGGAAGGCCGTCCGCGCCTCGTCGAGCAGCCTCCGCTCCTCCGCCAAAGACCGGAGAGCCTCCTGGTTGAGCTCCCGGAGCTCCCCGGCACGCTTCTCCATGTCCGCGCCGGCCTTCGCGACGAGTGCCTCCTGGCGCTCCACCTTGGCCTGCCGGGCGCGGTAGAGCGACACAAGCTTCCGGAGCAGCCGCTCCTCCTCGGGCTCGTCGCCGCCGGTGCTTGGCGCGTCGACCATTGTCAGCCCGACGGAGGCGAGCACTTCTCCGTCCAAGGCCTCCCCTGGACCGGCGCCTTGGAGCTAGGGTCCCAGGGGAGCCTGATGAAGACGCCATCGCCGGCCCGCAGGTAGGCACCCGCCGGGGGCTCCTCAGGGTCCGACGCGGTGGCGGCAGCGGGATCATCGGACTGCGGAGTGCTTGACGCCCCTGCCTCCCCGGTGCCGTCGGCACGGTCACCGGTCCCCTCGTCGTCTGCCGCCACGGCGGCCTTGGCGGCGTCGGCCTCCCCGCCGCCTGCGGGGTCATCGGCGCCGTCCGCCTCCTCGGTGACGACGACGTCGTCGGCATCGCCACGCGCGCCCTCCCCGACGACGACCTCGATCTCCATCGGGTCCGCGGTGGGCGGGTCTGATGCCCGGAAGAGGGGAGAAGAGTCAGCTGAACAGCCAACAAAAAGGCTCATAAGGAAAGATAACCAGGGACAGATTTCCGTGCAGGGGGGCTTACCGGTGGCAGGGTCCATGGCCGCGGCCTCCGTTGTCGGGGGATCGCTGGCCGCATTCCTCGCTGGAGATCCCTCCCTTGCCGGGGAGGTCTCGCCTGCTGGGGGCTCCTCTCTTGCCGGAGATTTCTCCCTGGGCGGGGTGGTCGACGCGGACGGCGTGGCAGGAGTGCCCCCCGGGGGCGCCTGCTGGGGCTGCTCTGCTCCTACCCAACAACAACAACAACAGCCACATGTCAACAAAGAGAAGGGAAGCTCGCGCGCGCGCCAAATGGCAAGAACTAGCCGTGCCCTCACCCTGGGGGCTGCGCTGTGGGCTGCCCTGCGGGCCCGCTGCCAGGTCCGTCAAGGTCGTCTCCGGCACCTCCCCAGTTGCCGGGGGAGATTCGCCCTCAAGGACGACCAACGGGATCTTTGCCCTCTTCGCCCTCCTCTGGGCCAGCGTCCTGAAAAGGAAACGGTTTCGGGGGAGGATGAATGGGCTGCGAAACAAGACGAAGCGACGGAAATCAAGAAGATACAAGCTCTACCAGGGACTTACTCTCCGTCCTCCTCTTCGTCGTCGGAGCTGAGTGCGGAATAATCAAAAACCGGCTTGCTCCAGGCGCGAGGAGACAGGGGAGTGGGTTCCCGGGACCGCTTGGCGGGGGCGGTGGACGACCCCGCCCCCGTTGCCGCCGTGGAACGGGGAGCGGCAGGAGCAGAAGCCGTGGCCCATGAGGACCCCGCTCCCGCTGCTTCAGAGGCGCGCGTCACCCGGGGCTGCGGTTGCTGGTTGGCCTGCCGCACCACCTCTTCGGCCCTGCAGAGACGCCTCCTCGGCTGGGCAGGGGGCTCCGCCTGCGACGAGCTGCCCGGGAGCTGCGAGGAGGGCGCGCCATCCTCCGGCAAGCCACCCGCGTCCTGGGCGGGCTCGCCTGCGCCACCGTGCTCGGCTGGTTCCTCCGCGCCGGCGAACTCCATTTGGCCGGCGAGGCTCTCCGCCTCCGCCGCGTCTGCCTCGGCCAGGGTGAAGCCAGACTTGCCCGCGGCCGCGGCGGCCGCCGCCTCCTCCATCTTGGAGGCGATGTAGGCCAGCTCCTCGGGGGTGGTGTCCCGCGTGAGGCCCCTCTTCTCGTCGGGGTCGACCGGCACCTCCTCCAAGTTGTCGAAGAAGGCTTGCACGACGTCGTCCGCTGGCTCCTGCCAGGTCGCGTCGATCCCGTGCGAGTCGCACAACGGCATCATCGCGAGGATGCGGCTGAGCGCCGAGTTGTTGCACAGGGGGACGACGCCCGGCGGCAACCTGAACCATTCTGGGTGCTCGGAGTCGTGCTTGAATAGCTCCTTCAACACTCCGTCGAGCTCCAGAACGGTGAAGTTGTAGTTAAGGCCCGGGCGCAGCCTCATGATGTCCGCCACGTTTTGGAATTCCCAAGCCGGTTTCCCCCTCTCCTGCAGGGGGGCGATACGCCGGCAAAGGAAATCCGCGCCGACGGCGCCGACGGTGAGCCCGGCAAACCTGAGGCGCAGGATTCGGGTGGCGGCAATCTTCAGCTTTGGCGTCGTCCGGGGCCAGGTCGCTCCAGTTGCGGCCGCGCACCACTGGAGTTCGCCGCACGGCGGTGAACGGCGATGGATTCTCCTCGACGATCAGGCACCACTCGGCCCTCCACTCCTCCCATCTGCCACGGAGTTCCCCCTCCAAGTAGACCTCTTTCTTGCCAGTCCTGGAGACCCAGGCGACTCCGCCGGACAGCGGCTCTCCTTTCTCCACCCGAGGAGTAAAGAAGTGGCGGAAGAGGGCTACGTTGGGGCGGACTCCGACAAAGTTCTCGCAAAGGTGTGCGAAAACCGCCATTGTCAGAATGGCGTTGGGGGTGAAATCAAGGAGGTGGAGGTTGTAGGTGTGCATGATGTCGCAGAAGAACTCCGAAAAGGGCGGGCAGAGCCCGCAGAGGAAGAACATGGCGAAGAAAGGGTACCCGGTCGGTTACAGCTTCTGCGCGATGGCAGGAAGAACTCGCGTGCGCGGATGCGCTCGCGTCGCCGTCGACCAGAAGAGGCGGTATCCATTCTTCAGCCCCAGCGCATCGAGCTGAGGGGGGAACGTCGTCGTCTCCTTCCGAAGCGCTTCCAGCCGCAGCGCCTCGGCCGACTTCACGGCCTTCCCCTTCGCCTTGTCGCTCTTCGGGGCCATGGCAGAAACGGGGAGGGGGAGTTGTCGGCGTTGGCGGCACCGGGGGCTGCGAGGGCGAATCGCTGCTTTCTCTAGCAAGGAGGAAGTGGCGGAGATTTTCGAGGAACAGCAACCGGCGGAATGGCGAGCTGCCCCTGTTCCCCTCCGCTTATAAAGGGGGCAAGGAGTGGGGGCGGACGTTCCGCCTTTCCAGATGAAGAGGTCGTGCCCGACGTGACGCGTGCCTGCGGACCTCAAGCCCCGCGCATGCCGCCCACATCACGCACGCCTCGCACGCCTCGCCCCCCCCCCCATGACGCCGTGATAAGCGTGCGCCACTTGGGGAGGGCGCGACGAGCATGGAGTTAAGGAGCAGCGCAACCCAGGCCACGCGTGCCCGTGCACTGTTAGGGCCTGGCCCAACATCGCTCGGCACCGTGTATGGCCCAGACCCGGGGGCTCCTGTCGGTGTACTAAAGTAGGGGTACCTTAGTACCCCGAACTTGTGCACGGGCAGTAGTAGCGTCCCACGGCAAGGCTTGCCACGGGAGCGACAAGAGTCTCCACGGCCCTTTCTGGGCCAAACGAAGGCCAAGTGGTCGAGCTTAGAAGACCAAGCCCCGGCAAGAGGAGCTTGCCGGGCCAAGCAGGCGAGGTCCGGCAAGAGGAGCTTGCCGGGCCGAAGCGACAAGGCCCCGGCAAGAGGAGCTTGTCGGGACGACGGAGCCGAAGCACCAAGGCCCCGGCGGGAGGAGCTCGCCGGGACGGCCAAGCCAAGGCACCCCAGGAGAAGCCCGCCGCGGCGCTTCGCGCGCCCCGGCAAGGCCTGACGAGCGGCAAGCTCTCAGGTGCGGCAAGGCAACTACCGCGGCAAGCCACTTGCCACGGCAAACCACCACCTCAGGCATGCGCTCCAGCTCACCTGCCCACGCGTCGCTCTGGGGCTTCCCCGGAGGCACGTGGCGGGGCGCCGCGCAACCTGAGACGCGCGGTGGCATGCGACGTTGGCAGAGTCGCCCCCGTGGCAAGCGGAGGCGCTCCTAACGGTCCGCCTCGGCACTGTTCAGGCGATCCAGACGGGCATTTAATGCCTTTGTCTCCCGCCGTCAGAGTTAGGTGCGATAGCACTGTGCGGCCACTGTTCGCACAATTCCTTGCCATTTTTACCCTCACCTACGTCGCTACCTGTGGGAAACCCCTTAGCATATAAAAGGAGGCCCATGCGCACATAGAGAGGAGGCCAGACCCCTAGATCCAGACCCCAGAGGGAACCCTAGAGGAGGACGCCCAGTAGACCCTCGTCTACGTCTAGCTCCAACTCACTGTAGCTTCTTGCGCTCCAGAGCAAGAACTCTAATCAACCAGACAAGCAGCAGTAGGGTTTTACGCATCCGTGCGGCCTGAAGCTGGGTAAAATCGTTGTGTGTGTGTGTTGCCTCGATCTGCTCTTTGTGCATCCTCCGCCCCCGCCGAACCGACAAGGGGCTCCGTCCCCATAGGTGCTCGTGGAGGCCGATTTCCCCCGACAGTGGGAGAGGGGAAAGGCAAGGGGGCGCCGCCCCCCCTTCCTTGCCCTATTCGGATTCAAGGGGAGGGGGCATGCGGCCTGCCCTGGCCGGCCCTCTCTCTCTCCACTAGGGCCTAACAAGGCCCATTAATTCCGGGGGGGGGGGGTTCCGGTAACCCTCAGGCACTCCGGTTTTCTCGAAAATCACCCAGAACACTTCCGGTGTCCGAATATAGCCGTCCAATTTATCAATCTTTATGTCTCAACCATTTCAAGACTCCTCGTCATGTCCGTGATCACATCCAGGACTCCAAACTACCTTTGGTACATCAAAACACATAAACTCATAATACCGATCGTCACTGAACGTTAAGCGTGCGGACCCTACGGGTTCGAGAACTATGTAGACATGACCGAGACTCATCTCCGGTCAATAACCAATAGCGGAACCTGGATGCTCATATTGGTTCCTACATATTCTACGAAGATCTTTACCGGTCAAACCGCATAACAACATACGTTATTCCCTTTGCCATCGGTATGTTACTTGCCCGAGATTCGATCATCGGTATCTCAATACCTAGTTCAATCTCATTACAGGCAAGTCTCTTTACTCGTTCTGTAATGCATCATCCCGCAACTAACTCATTCGTTACATTGCTTGCAAGGCTTATAGTGATGTGCATTACTGAGAGGGCCCAGAGATACCTCTCCGACAATCAGAGTGACAAATCCTAATCTCGATCTATGCCAACTCAACAAGTACCATCGGAGACACCTTTAGAGCACCTTTATAATCACCCAGTTATGTTGTGACATTTGGTAGCACTCAAAGTGTTCCTCCGGTATTCGGGAGTTGCATAATCTCATAGTCATAGGAACGTGTATAAGTCATGAAGAAAGCAATAGCAATATACTAAACAATCGAATGCTAAGCTAACAGAATGGGTCATGTAAATCACATCATTCTCTAATGATGTGATCCCATCAATCAAATGACAACCCATATCTATGGCTAGGAAACTTAAGCATCTTTGATTCAACGAGCTAGTCAAGTAGAGGCATACTAGTGACACTCTGTTTTTCTATGTATTCACACATGTACTAAGTTTTCGGTTAATACAATTCTAGCATGATTAATAAACATTTATCATGATATAAGGAAATATAAATAACAACTTTATTATTGCCTCTAGGGCATATTTCCTTCAGGTGCATGCAGAGACGCATGGTACGCTATGTACACACAGTTTTGCTGATGAATGAAACCGTGCTGCCATCATGATCCTTGCCATCGGTTATTTCTTGGTTAATCGGATAATTCAGTCTGATAAACATAGAGCGTGTACCAAGGCTACTTACCAGCCTCCAGTCAAAAATTCCTGAAGGCCCAGAGAAGTTGGGATCCTGCTCAAAGACCTTGAAGTGACTATGATTGTATTCCGCGAAACAACATGTCTGGTACGTGCGAACGATCATCAATCGTTCGCCGTCGTCTGATCGAGCCAGGAACCACCTGCAAAAGCCATGCCGCTTTTCTTTGAAAGGTTATGAGATTAGGTATGGTAGGGACACCAGGTGGCCTACAACATCATATCAAGTTGGAGTCAAATAAAAATGGGCTCTTAATGTAGTCAATCTTAAGAACAACATGTTATGAGCATGAATATTTTTCAGTAAATGTTGGCAGTAATATAGGCAAGCCATCATGATATCATAGGAAAGTAACATACTGCTGTAACAGCCGTTTGTAGCGATGACTAGAGCAGGCCAGCAATACGTCCAACCATAGAAGGAGACGACGACGTAAATGAAGCCCTTGTGTTCAATGGCATCAGAGAACCATGGAGGATGTATGATCCTACGATGGACGTGCAGATTTATCCACTTACCGCAGTGACCTGTTAGATTGGCGAGACCGCGGTTGAAGAACGCAATTAGCCTGAAGTGTTTATAATTCGCAGCTCTTGTGGGCACTTAGTAGATTACAACCTTGAGCAAATCAAACTTGGTATCATATTGGCTACTGTAAGATTCCGAGTATTCTGTGAAGGAAATGTGCCCTAGAGGCAATAATAAAGTTGTTATTTATATTTCCTTATATCATGATAAATGTTTATTATTCATGCTAGAATTTTATTAACTGGAAACTTAGTACATGTGTGAATACATAGACAAACAGAGTGTCACTAGTATGCCTCCACTTGACTAGCTCGTTAATCAAAGATGGTTAAGTTTCCTATCCATAGACATGCGTTATCATTTGATGAACGGGATCACATCATTAGAGAATGATGTGATCGACTTGACCCATCTGTTAGCTTAGCACTATGATCATTTAGTTTATTGCTATTGCTTTCTTCATGACTTATACATGTTCCTATGACTAAGATTATGCAACTCCCGAATACCGGAGGAACACTTAGTGTGCTATCAAACATCACAACGTAACTGGGTGATTATAAAGATGCTCTACAGGTGTCTCCGATGGTGTTTGTTGAGTTGACATATATCAAGATTAGGATTTGTCACTCTGATCGTCGGAGAGGTATCTCTGGGCCCTCTCGGTAATGCACATCACTATAAGCCTTGCAAGCAATGTGACTAATGAGTTTGTTTTGGGATGATGCATTACGGAACGAGTAAAGAGACTTGTCGGTAATGAGATTGAACTAGGTAAGATGATACCGACGATCGAATCTCGGGCAAGTAACATACCGATGACAAAGGGAACAACGTATGTTGTTATGCGGTTTGACGGATAAAGATCTTCGTAGAATATGTGGGAGCCAATATGAGCATCCAGGTTCCGCTATTGGTTATTGCCGGAGATGAGCCTCGGTCATGTCTACATAGTTCTCGAACACGTAGGGTCCACACGCTTAACGTTCGATGACGATCGGTATTATGAGTTTATGTGTTTTGATGTACCGAAGGTTGTTCGGAGTCTCGGATGTGATCACGGACATGATGAGGAGTCTCCAAATGATCGAGACATGAAGATTGATATATAGGAAGGTTATGTTTGGACACCGAAAAGCTTTCGGATAGGTTCGGGCATTTTCTGGAGTACTGGGGGGTTACCGGAACCCCCCGGGGGTTAATGGGTCTACATGGTGTAACATCCCAAATTTTCAATTTGGAATGTTATACATAGGTTATTCATGCACAACATATTTTATTTGCATTTTGTTTCGTGATCCTCGAAATTCTAAGCAACTCAAGGACCCTCGGAGAGAGTTGGGGATTTTACTGTTTTCATATTTGAATTTTATCAAATATTGAAACAAGGATTATCTGTTTTAATTATTTTTCTCTCTGAAAATATTTCATATTAAAATATATGAGAGGAGATAATATGACTTCCCCAAAATAAATGAAATATTGGAGGAAAAATATTAAAATCAAATAAATGTTTTATTTGGATTTTATTGCAATTTTATTTGCACTAGAAAAATTGCACGTTTTCAAATTGCATTTTAGGGCCAAGAAAATGTTCATCTTGTTCTAAATATTTTATTTAGACGGTGAAGTTTTTTTTGGCATTTTTAGATTTTTATTTGTTTTTCTAGAATTTATTTTCGGCAGAACGTTATTTAAAAAAAAGTCAGCGCCCGACTAGGCCGAAGCCCAGCCGTGCCGGCCGGCCCAACCCCGCGCCACCACCTCCCTCGCGTGCCCCGTGCCCGCATCGGACTCCATCGGAGTCCGGGAGACCGCCGCCTCGGGTTGCCCCTTCCCCAAGCCGACCCCGCCCCCTCCCCCTCTTAAATACCCGCCGCCGCCGCCCCACATTGCCACCCAAGCCACAGCAGCAGCAGCGCCTGCAGCCGCCGCCGCCGAGCCGCCACGCCACCGCCTGCCTTGCGCCGTCGTGCCTCGCCGTCGCCCCGCGCTGCCATGTTGCCCTCTGCCGCCCCGCACCGCACCCAGCCGTCGCCCGCGCCGCCGCCCGCTCGCCGAAAGCCGCCGGAGCCACGCCGGAGTTCGCAGATCTCGGCGTTCATTTTTTCGGTTTAGGTAAAAAGTGTCGGTTTGTTTTAAAAAAAACCTAGTTACGTTTTTAGATCGGTTCATTGGTTTTCTCGGTTTAGAGTATTTAGCGGTCATTTGTCCGTACGTTCGTTTTAACGAACGGTTTTCGCTCGTTAGTCACAGACAACGAACATTCATTCGTTAGCCTGTTTGTCAGTTTTTATTTTTCTCGGGTTTTTCTCGATTATTCTCGATCGCGATTTTTGATCCGATTTTCATTTTAGTTTATCTTTTCGCTCGTTTATCGTAATCAGGCGATTCAAGCGCCTAGATCTTCACCCCGAAGCCCTCTTTCTGCTTAACCAATTTGAACAATATTTTGGTACTGTAAAATTTGACTTTAGTCCAGATTAGTAAATGAATCTTGTTTCTTTCGCAGTTTGAGTTTAGTTGCTCCCTTTGATTTGATTCTTTTTGCAAACCGGAGTTCTTAAGTTGAACTTTCTGGTTAGATCTTCTTATTTGAGTTTTACCCGTGCTTCTTTGCTTGATTGCTTATGTATGCTATTGTTTGTTTGCGATAGAATTCCTAGAGTGCGAAGCGTGCTACTACGAGTCTCTAGGTTTTGCGGATCATCAGCAAGGCAAGTAACACATTGATCATACTCTTTTCATACCCAGTTTTTATGCATTAGCTCCAATCCTCAAACACTGCATGATTAGGATGTGATTAACTTGTGGGTATTGGGAAGTTGCTGATGAGGTAGAACCTATTGCCCTGTTATTATCAAACCCTTGGGAGTTACTTCTACGTATTGCTTATATTGCTATGCTATGCTCGTAGACGTGGTTTGGGTGAGTGAATCCATGACAGATGTGAGATTGTTAATTAATGGTTTAACCTAAGGTGGCAACTTTAATACACATCTGGGTGGATTGCTTGTCGGGCACCTGGAGAATCCAGTGTTGTCCTAGGATATCCCGGAGTACCGGTGTGATAATCCTAAGGTCCTCCACCCAGGCTCTAAGGGAACTGAGATATTTCATGCTAGAAACTTCCGTGTGCAGCCACAAGCTATTATGGGCTCTAGCATAGTTGATTAAGTTGCATGACCTCTTCCAGTGGTAGGCTAGCAGATGTAGAGGGATGTAGGTTGGTATTGTCTACCCGGGGTTAGAGTTAATGCTTCTGAAGGACTGTGTCTCGGTTATCCATTTCTCAAACACCATGTAGTGCGAGAAATCCAACGGAGGAGATCGGGTCTTGTGTGGAAAAGTCCGCAAACCTCTACAGAGTGTACAATCTAATCATGGTTAGCCGTGTCCCCGGTTATGGACATCTTGAGTATCTAGTACTTGGATTATCATATGTATCTCATCACTCTAATTTAATATGTTGGGTTGATAATTACTTTAATTGGGATTGAGTTGGAGGAACCTTCTCAATGATGTTTCAACTACCATGATAGTTAAATAAAATATATTCCTTTGTTGTAGGGAAAAATTGGCTTTTCACAAAACTATAACCATAGGGCCTTTCCACCAGCCAAATATGCATGTAGTGATAGCATTATTCTGTTCTTGCTCTACTGTGTTATATTGCCAGCATATTCCATGTGCTGACCCGTTTTCGGGCTGCAACATATTATGTCGCAGACTTTTCAGACGAGGAGTAAGGTTCGTTAGGTTGTTGCCGTGCAGCTCAGCTATACCGTTGGAGTTGATGGACTCACTTTATCTTCCAAGTCTTCCGCTATTATCGTATTACATGGTCTTATGCCATATTTATTGTAATAAGTTCTCTTTTGAGACATTCGTTGTAATAAGTGTGTGATTGCTACTATGTTATAAATCCTTCGAGTACTGTGTCGGTCAGCATTACCGATCCAGGGATGACACTGGAGCTCAGAGACTTGACCGTCTGAGGTCGGGTCGCTACACATGGGCTTTAGTGGAAGAGAGGAGGAGGCGGCTAGGTTGAGGTGCGCGCCCTCCAAGCCCAATCCGAATTAGGGAGGGGGCCGGCCCCCCTTTCCTTCTCCCCCTCTTCCTCTTTCCTTGCCCTCCTAGTTGGACTAGGAAAGGGGGGAACCTACTCCTAGTAGGAGTAGGATTCCCCCCTTGGGGCGTGCCCCATGAGGCCGGCCGGCCCCCTCCTCCCTTGTTGGGGAACGTAGTAATTTCAAAAAAATTCCTACGCACACGCAAGATCATGGTGATGCATAGCAACGAGAGGGGAGAGTGTTGTCTACGTACCCTTGTAGACCGAAACGGAAGCGTTGACACAATGTAGAGGAAGTAGTCACACGTCTTCCAGATCCGACCGATCCAAGCACCGTTACTCCGGCACCTCCGAGTTCTTGGCACACGTTCAGCTCGATGACGCTCCCCGGGCTCCGATCCGGCAAAGCTTCGGGGAGGAGTTCCGTCAGCACAATGGCGTGGTGACGATCTTGATGTACTACCGACGCAGGGCTTCGCCTAAGCACTGCAACGATATGACCGAGGTGGGATATGGTGGAGGGGGGCACCGCACACGGCTAAGGAACGATCACGAAGATCAACTTGTGTGTCCATGGGGTGCCCCCTGCCCCCGTATATAAAGGAGCAAGGGAGGGAGGAGGCCGGCCCTATGTTTGGCGCGCCAAGGCGAGTCCTACTCCCACCGGGAGTAGGATTCCCCTTTTCCTAGTCTAACTAGGAGTTCTTCCTTGTAGGGGGAGTAGGAGAGAAGGAAAGGGAAGAGAGAAGGAGAAGGAAGGAGGGGGCGCCCCCCCTCCCTAGTCCAATTCGGACTAGTCCAAGGGGAGGGGTGCGGCCACACTTTTGGCCCTTTCTCTCCTTTCCCGTATGGCCCAATAAGGCCCAATACGAATTCCCGTAACTCTCCGGTACTCCGATAAATACCCGAACCACTCAGAACCTTTCCGATGTCCGAATATAGTCGTCCAATATATCGATCTTTACGTCTCGACCATTTCGAGACTCCTCGTCATGTCCCCGTTCTCATCCGGGACTCCGAACTCCTTCGGTACATCAAAACTCATAAACTCATAATAAATGTCATCGTAACCTTAAGCGTGCGGACCCTACGGTTCGAGAACAATGTAGACATGACCGAGACACATCTACGGTCAATAACCAATAGCGGGACCTGGATGCCCATATTGGCTCCTACATATTCTACGAAGATCTTTATCGGTCAGACCGCATAACAACATACGTTGTTCCCTTTGTCCATCGGTATGTTACTTGCCCGAGATTCGATCGTCGGTATCCAATACCTAGTTCAATCTCGTTACCGGCAAGTCTCTTTACTCATTCCGTAATACATCATCCCGCAACTAACTCATTAGTTGCAATGCTTGCAAGGCTTAAGTGATGTGCATTACCGAGAGGGCCCAGAGATACCTCTCCCACAATTGGAGTGACAAATCCTAATCTCGAAATACGCCAACTCAACATCTACCTTTGGTGACACCTGTAGTACTCCTTTATAATCACCCGGTTACGTTGTGACGTTTGGTAGCACCCAAAGTGTTCCTCCGGCAAACGGGAGTTGCATAATCTCATAGTCAAAGGAACATGTATAAGTCATGGATAAAAGCAACAACAACATACTAAACGATCGAGTGCTATGCTAATGAAATGGGTCTTGTCAATCAGATCATTCAACTAATGATGTGACCTTGTTAATCAAATGACAACTCCTTTTGTCTATGGTTAGGAAACTTAACCATCTTTGATTAACAAGCTAGTCAAGTAGAGGCATACTAGTGACACTCTGTTTGTCTATGTATCCACACATGTATTATGTTTCCGGTTAATACAATTGTAGCATGAATAATAAACATTTATCATGATATGTAAGGAAATAAATAATAACTTTATTATTGCCTCTAGGGCATATTTCCTTCAGTCTCCCACTTGCACTAGATTCAATAATCTAGGTCACATCACCATGTGATTAACTCACATCACCATGTGATTAACTCGATAGTTCACATCATCATGTGATTAACACCCATAGTTCACATCGCCATGTGACCAACACCCAAAGGGTTTGCCAGATTCAGTAATCTAGTTCACATCGCTATGTGATTAACACCCAAAGAGTACTACGGTGTGATCATGTTTTGCTTATGAGAGAAGTTTAGTCAACGGGTCTGCCACATTCAGATCCGTTATGTATTTTCAAATTTTCTATGTCTACAATGCTCTGCACGGAGCTACTCTAGCTAATTGCTCCCACTTTCAATATGTATCTAGATCGAGACCTAGAGTCATCCAGATCGGTGTCAAAACTTGCATCGACGTAACCCTTTACGACGAACCTTTTGTCACTTCCATAATCGAGAAACATATCCTTATTCCACTAAGGATAATTTTGACCGTTGTCCAGTGATCTACTCCTAGATCACTATTGTACTCCCTTGCCAAACTCAGTGTAGGGTATACAATAGATCTAGTACACAGCATGGCATACTTTATAGAACCTATGGCCAAGGCATAGGGAATGACTTTCATTCTCTTTCTATCTTCTACCGTGGTCGAGTTTTGAGTCTTTACTCAACTTCATACCTTGTAACACAGGAAAGAACTCTTTATTTGACTGTTCCATTTTGAACTACTTCAAAATCTTGTCAAGGTATGCACTCATTGAAAACTTATCAAGCGTCTTGATCTATCTCTATAGATCTTGATGCTCAATATGTAAGCAGCTTTACCGAGGTCCTTCTTCGAAAAACTTCTTTCAAACACTCCTTTATGCTTTGCAGAATAATTCTACATTATTTCCGATCAACAATATGTCATTTACATATACTTATCAGAAATGCTGTAGTGCTCCCACTCACTTTCTTGTAAATACAGGCTTTACCGCAAGTCTGTATAAAACTATATGCTTTGATCAACTCATCAAAGCGTATATTCCAACTCCGAGATGCTTGCACCAGTCCATAGATGGATCGCTGGAGCTTGCACATTTTGTTAGCACCTTTAGGATTGACAAAACCTTCTGGTTGCATCATATACAACTCTTCTTTAATAAATCCATTAAGGAATGCAGTTTTGTTTTATCCGTTTGCCAGATTTCATAAAATGCGGCAATTGCTAACATGATTCGGACAGACTTAAGCATGGATACGAGTGAGAAACTCTCATCGTAGTCAACACCTTGAACTTGTCGAAAACCTTTTGCGACAATTCTAGCTTTGTAGATAGTAACACTACTATCAGCTTCTGTCTTCCTCTTGAAGATCCATTTATTTTCTATGGTTTGCCGATCATCGGGCAAATCCATCAAAGTCCATACTTTGTTCTCATACATGGATCCCATCTCAGATTTCATGGCTTTAAGCCATCTTGCGGAATCTGGACTCACCATCGCTTCTTCATAGTTCGTAGGTTCATCATGATCTAGTAGCATGACTTCCAGAACAGGATTGCCGTACCACTCTGGTGCGGATCTTACTCTGGTTGATCTATGAGGTTCTGTAGTAACTTGTTCTGTAGTTCTATGATCATCATCATCAACCTCCTCACTAGTTGGTTTTGACGTCACAGAAACTGGTTCCTGTGATGTACTGGTTTCCAACAAGGGAATAGGTACAGTTACCTCATCAAGTTCTACTTTCCTCCCACTCACTTCTTTCGAGAGAAACTCCTTCTCTAGAAAGGATCCATTCTTAGCAACGAATGTCTTGCCTTCGGATCTGTGATAGAAGGTGTACCCAACTATCTCCTTTGGGTATCCTATGAAGACATATTTCTCCGATTTGGGTTTGAGCTTATCAGGATGAAACTTTTTTCACATAAGCATCACAACCCCAAACTTTAAGAAACGACAACTTTGGTTTCTTGCTAAACCACAGTTCATATAGTGTCGTCTCAACGGATTTAGATGGTGCCCTATTTAACGTGAATGCAGCTATCTCTAATGCATAACCCCAAAACGATAGTGGTAAATCGGTAAGAAACATCATAGATTGCACTATATCAATAAAGTACGGTTATGACGTTCGGACACACCATTATGCCGTGGTGTTCCAGGTGGCGTGAGTAGTGAAACTATTTCACATTGTTTAACTGAAGGCCAAACTCGTAACTGAAATGTTTTACCTCTGCGATCATATCGTAGTAACTTTTATTTTCTTGTTACGATGATTCTCTACTTCACTCTGAAATTCTTTGAACTTTTCAAACGTTTCAGACTTATGTTTCATCAAGTAGATATACCCATATCTTCTCAAATCATCTGTGAAGGTTAGAAAATAATGATACTTGTCGCGGGCCTTAATATTCATCGAACCACATAAATCAGTATGTATGATTTCCAACAAATCTGTTGCTTGCTCCATTGTTCCGGAGAACGGCGTTTTAGTCATCTTGCCCAAGAGGCATGGTTCGCAAGCATCAAGTGATTCATAATCAAGTGATTCCAAAATCCCATCAGCATGGAGTTTCTTCATGCGCTTTACACCAATATGACCTAAACGGCAGTGCCACAAATAGGTTGCACTATCATTATTAACTTCGCATCTTTTGGTTTCAATATTATGAATATGTGTATCACTACGATCGAGATCCAATGAACTATTTTCATTGGGTGTGTATGTCCATAAAAGGTTCTATTCATGTAAACAGAACAACAATTGTTCTCTAACTTAAATGAATAATCGTATTGCAATAAACATGATCAAATCATATTTATGCTCAACGCAAACACCAAATAACACTTATTTAGGTTCATCACTAATCCCGAAAGTATAGGGAGTGTGCGATGATGATCATATCAATCTTGGAACTACTTCCAACTTTCATCGTCACTTCACCCTTAACTAGTCTTTGTTCATTCTGCAACTCCCGTTTCGAGTTACTACTCTTAGCAACTGAACCAGTATCAAATACCGAGGGGTTGCTATGAACACTAGTAAAATACATATCAATAATATGTATATCAAATATACCTTTGTTCACTTCGCCATCCTTCTTATCCGCCAAATACTTGGGGCAGTTCCGCTTCCAGTGCCCAGTCCCTTTGCAGTAAACGCACTCAGTCTCAGACTTAGGTCCAGACTTGGGCTTCTTCACTTGAGCAGCAACTTGCTTGCCGTTCTTCTTGAAGTTCCCCTTCTTCCCTTTGCCCTTTACTTGAAACTAGTGATCTTGTCAACCATCAACACTTGATGCTCTTTCTTGATTTCTACCTCCATAGATTTCATCATTATGAAAAAGTTCGGGAGTCGTTTTCGTCATCCCTTGCATACTATAGTTCATCACGAAGTTCTACTAACTTGGTGATGGTGACTAGAGAATTCTGTCAATCACTATCTTATCTGGAAGATTAACTCCCACTTGATTCAAGCGATTGTAGTACCTAGACAATCTGAGCACATGCTCACTAGTTGAGCGATTCTCCTCCATCTTTTAGCTATAGAACTTGTTGGAGACTTCATATCCCTCAACTCGGGTAGTTGCTTGAAATATTAACTTCAACTACTGGAACATCTCATATGGTCCATGACGTTCAAAACGTCTTTGAAGTCCCGATTCTAAGTCGTTAAGCATGGTGCACTAAACTATCAAGTAGTCATCATATTGAGCTAGCCAAACGTTCATAACGTCTGCATCTGCTCCTGCAATAGGTCTGTCACCTAGCGGTGCATTAAGGACATAATTCTTCTGTGCAGCAATGAGGATAAACCTCAGATCACGGATCCAATCCGCATCATTGCTACTAATATTTTTGAACACAATTTTCTTTAGGAACATATCAAAATAAACATAGGGAAGCAACAACGCGAGCTATTGATCTACAACATAGATATGCTAATACTACTAGGACTAAGTTCATGATAAAATAAAGTTCAATTAATCATATTACTTAAGAACTCCCACTTAGATAGACATCCCTCTAATCCTCTAAGTGATCACGTGATCCAAATCAAACTAAACCATAACCGATCATCACGTGAAATGGATTAGTTTTCAATGGTGAACATCATTATGTTGATCATATCTACTATATGATTCATCATCGTCACCGGCGCGACACCTTGATCTCCATCGTAGCATCGTTGTCGTCTCGCCAATCTTATGCTTCTACGACTATCGCTACCGCTTAGTGATAAAGTAAAGCATTACAGGGCGATTGCATTGCATACAATAAAGCGACAACCATACGGCTCCTGCCGGTTGCCGATAACTCGGTTACAAAACATGATCATCTCATACAATAAAATATAGCATCATGTCTTGACCATATCACATCACAACATGCCCTGCAAAAACAAGTTAGACGTCCTCTACTTTGTTTGTTGCAAGTTTTACGTGGCTGCTACGGGCTTAAGCAAGAACCAATCTCACCTACGCATCAAAACCACAACGATAGTTTGTCAAATAGACTCCGTTTTAACCTTCTCAAGGACCGGGCGTAGCCACACTTGGTTCAACTAAAGTTGGTGAGACAGTCTCCTGCAAGCCATCTGTGTGCAAAGCACGTCGAGGGAACCGGTCTCGCGTAAGCGTACGCGTAAGGTTGGTCCGGGTCGTCTCATCCAACAATACCGCTGAACCAAAGTATGACATGCTGGTAGGCAGTATGACTTGTATCGTCCACAACTCACTTGTGTTCTACTCGTGCAAATAACATCAAACCATAAAAACCTAGGCTCGGATGCCACTGTTGGTGAACGTAGTAATTTCAAAAAATTTCCTACGCACACGCAAGATCATGGTGATGCATAGCAACGAGAGGGGAGAGTGTTGTCTACGTACCCTCGTAGACCGAAACGGAAGCGTTGACACAACGTAGAGGAAGTAGTCGTACGTCTTCCCGATCCGACCGATCCAAGCACCGTTACTCCGGCACCTTCGAGTTCTTGGCACACGTTCAGCTCGATGACGCTCCCCGGGCTCCGATCCAGCTAAGCTTTGGGGAGGAGTTCCGTCAGCACGACGGCGTGGTGACGATCTTGATGTACTACCGACGCAGGGCTTCGCCTAAGCATTGCAACGATATGACCGAGGTGGGATATGGTGGAGGGGGGCACCGCACACGGCTAAGGAACGATCACGAAGATCAACTTGTGTGTCCATGGGGTGCCCCCTGCCCCCGTATATAAAGGAGCAAGGGAGGGAGGAGGCCGGCCCTATGTTTGGCGCGCCAAGGGGAGTCCTACTCCCACCGGGAGTAGGATTCCCCTTTTCCTAGTCTAACTAGGAGTTCTTCCTTGTAGGGGGAGTAGGAGAGAAGGAAAGGGAAGAGAGAAGGAGAAGGAAGGAGGGGGGCGCCCCCCCTCCCTAGTCCAATTCGGACTAGTCCAAGGGGAGGGGTGCGGCCACCCTTTTGGCCCTTTCTCTCCTTTCCCGTATGGCCCAATAAGGCCCAATACGAATTCCCGTAACTCTCCGGTACTCCGATAAATACCCGAACCACTCAGAACCTTTCCGATGTCCGAATATAGTCGTCCAATATATCGATCTTTACGTCTCGACCATTTCGAGACTCCTCGTCATGTCCCCGATCTCATCCGGGACTCCGAACTCCTTCGGTACATCAAAACTCATAAACTCATAATAACTGTCATCGTAACCTTAAGCGTGCGGACCCTACGGTTCGAGAACAATGTAGACATGACCGAGACACATCTCCGGTCAATAACCAATAGCGGGACCTGGATGCCCATATTGGCTCCTACATATTCTACGAAGATCTTTATCGGTCAGACCGCATAACAACATACGTTGTTCCCTTTTTCCATCGGTATGTTACTTGCCCGAGATTCGATCGTCGGTATCCAATACCTAGTTCAATCTCGTTACCGGCAAGTCTCTTTACTCGTTCCGTAATACATCATCCCGCAACTAACTCATTAGTTGCAATGCTTGCAAGGCTTAAGTGATGTGCATTACCGAGAGGGCCCAGAGATACCTCTCCCACAATTGGAGTGACAAATCCTAATCTCGAAATACGCCAACCCAACATCTACCTTTGGTGACACTTGTAGTACTCCTTTATAATCACCCAGTTACGTTGTGACGTTTGGTAGCACCCAAAGTGTTCCTCCGGCAAACGGGAGTTGCATAATCTCATAGTCAAAGGAACATGTATAAGTCATGGATAAAAGCAACAACAACATACTAAACGATCGAGTGTTATGCTAATGAAATGGGTCTTGTCAATCAGATCATTCAACTAATGATGTGACCTTGTTAATCAAATGACAACTCCTTTTGTCTATGGTTAGGAAACTTAACCATCTTTGATTAACAAGCTAGTCAAGTAGAGGCATACTAGTGACACTCTGTTTGTCTATGTATCCGCACATGTATTATGTTTCCGGTTAATAAAATTCTAGCATGAATAATAAACATTTATCATGATATGTAAGGAAATAAATAATAACTTTATTATTGCCTCTAGGGCATATTTCCTTCATCCCCTCCTTTATATACGGGGGAGGGGGGCACTCCATAGACACACAAGTTGATTTTTTAGCTGTGTGCGGTGCCCC
The DNA here is from genome assembly GCA_032464435.1 of Aegilops umbellulata. Classification (NCBI taxonomy): domain Eukaryota; kingdom Viridiplantae; phylum Streptophyta; class Magnoliopsida; order Poales; family Poaceae; genus Aegilops; species Aegilops umbellulata. The sequence goes on along the minus strand of CP136056.1, from coordinate 323,734,356 downwards.
CTCCACAGATTTCTACCTCGGTCATATTGTTGTAGTGCTTAGGCGAAGCCTTGCGTCAGTAACTTCATCATCACTGAGGGAGTCCTGGATTAGGGGGTGTTCGGGTAGCCGGACTATACCTTCGCCGGACTCCAGGACTATGAAGATACAAGATTGAAGACTTCGTCCTGTGTCCGGAAGGAACTTTCCTTGGCGTGGAAGGCAAGCTAGGCGATGCGGATATTCAAGATCTCCTACCATTGTAACCGACTCTATGTAACCCTAACCCTATCCGGTGTCTATATAAACCGGAGGGTTCTAGTCCGTAGGACCATCACAACAAACATCATCATACACAATCATACCATAGGCTAGCTTCTAGGGTTTAGCCTTCTTGATCTCGTGGTAGATCTACTCTTGTACTACCCATATCATCAATACTAATCAAGCAGGAGTAGGGTTTTACCTCCATCGAGAGGGCCCGAACCTGGGTAAAATAAAGTGTCCCTTGTCTCCTGATACCATCCGACCTTGACGCACAGTTCGGGACCCCCTACCCGAGATCCGCCGGTTTTTACACCGACATTGGTGCTTTCATTGAGAGTTCCTCTGTGTCGTCACCTTTAGGCCCGATGGCTCCTTTGATCATCAACAACGACGAGGTCCAGGGTGAGACTTTTCTCCCCGGACAGATCTTCGTCTTCGGCGGCTTCGCTCTGCGGGCCAATTCGCTTGGTCATCTGGAGCAGATCGAAAGCTACGCCCCTGGCCATCAAGTCAGGTTTGGAAGCTTAAACTACACGGCTGATATCCGCGGAGACTTGATCTTCGACGGGTTCGAGCCACAGCCAAGCGCGCCGCACTATCTCGAGGGGCACGATCTAGCTCTGCCTCCGAACAGTGTCCTGGAGGCCGCACACGCACCGGTTCCGACCCTCGACTCGGAGCCTGCTGCGCCAATTGAGTATGAACGGTTGGACGTCACCTCGGGGGCTGCGATCTCAAAGGCGATCGAGCCGAACGCTAGCCCCGCACTCCGCACGTCCCATGACTCCGAGGAACCGGATTCTTCTCCGGACTCCGAGCTTCCCGCGCCCCTGCCAATCGAACCTGATTGGGCGCCGGTAATGGAGTTCACCGCCGCAGACATCTTTCAACACTCACCTTTCGGTGATATCTTGAATTCTCTCAAGTCTCTCTCTTTATCAGGAGAGCCCAGGCCAGATTACGGTCTGCGAGGATGGGATACGGACGATGAAGAAATTCAAAGCCCTCCCACCACCCACTTGATAGCCACTGTCGACGATTTAACCGACATGCTTGACTTCGGCTCCGAAGACTTCGACGGTATGGACGGCGAAGTAGGAGACGAACATGAACCAGCACCTGTAGGGCGCTGTACGGCCACCTCGTCATATGACATATATATGGTGGATACTCCAAAGGATGGAGATGGCGATGGAACAGCGGGGGATGACACCTCCAAAAAAATAGCCAAAGCGCCGGCGTCAGCTGCGCCGCTCTAAATCCCGCCAAAGAAAAAACGATGATTTCGGCACGGGAGATAATACTACCCCGGATAGCGCCGAAGAACACCAAAACCAGCAAGATTCAGCGCAGGAAGATGGAGAAGCCAGCCCTCATGAGAGAGCGGCAGAACGAGAGGTTGAGGATGATAACTATATGCCTCCCTCCGAAGACGAGGCAAGCCTCGAGACGACGAATTCGTCGTACCATCAGACCCCGCCGAACAAGAGCGCTTCAAACGCAGGCTTTTAGCCACGGCGAACAGCCTAAAGAAAAAGCAGCAACAGCATAGAGCTGATCAAGATTTGCTAGCTGACAGATGGACTGAAGTCCTTGCGGCCGAAGAGAACGAACTCGAGCGCCCCTCCAAGAATTATCCCAAACGCAGGCCGCTACCCCAATCAGAGGAGGAAGCACCTACATCACCAGTGCACGACATGGCAGACCGGCCACCTCGCGGCCGCGATAGAGAGGCCTGTCGAACCTCCAACCAAGCCATGCCTCGGCGCCGCTCAGCTAAGGCATGGGAAAATGCGCCAGAGCTGCGAGATGTACTGGAGGATAAAGCAAGGCAAACAAGATCTATCTACGGATCGCGCAGGCCCCCGACGACACGTGATGATCTTCACTCCGGACACAATAAATCCGGCCGGGCCGAACACAACAGACATAGCTCTTCTGAGCTGCGCCGTGACATAGCCCAGTACAGGGGCGCCGCACACCCACTATGCTTCACAGATGAAGTAATGGATCATAAAATCCTAGAGGGTTTCAAACCCGTAAACATCGAATCGTATGATGGTATGACAGATCCGGCGGTATGGATCGAGGATTATCTCCTTCACATCCACATGGCACGCGGCGATGACTTACACGCCATCAAATACCTCCTCCTCAAACTCAAAGGACCGGCCCGGCACTGGCTTAACAGCCTGCCAGCAGACTCAATCGGTTCTTGGGAGGACCTGGAAGCCACATTCCTCGACAACTTCCAAGGCACTTACGTGCGACCACCGGGCGCCAACGACCTAAGCCACATAATTCAGCAGCCAGAGGAATCGGCCAGGCAATTCTGGACACGGTTCCTAACAAAGAAAAACCAGATAGTCGACTGTCCGGACGCAGAGGCCCTAGCAGCCTTCAAGCATAACATCCGCGACGAGTGGCTTGCCCGGCACCTGGGACAGGAAAAGCCGAAATCTATGGCAGCCCTCACGACACTCATGACCGGCTTTTGCGCGGGCGAAGATAGCTGGCTAGCTCGCAGCAACAACTTATCAAAGAACCCTGGTAATTCGGATACCAAGGACAAAAGTGGCAGGACACGTCGAAATAAGAAAAAGCGCTGCGTTAGCAGCGACAGCAATGAAGATACAACAGTAAATGCCGGATTCAGAGGCTATAAATCCGGTCAGCGGAAAAAGCCATTTAAAAAGAATACTCAGGGCCCGTCCAGTTTGGACCGAATACTCGACTGCTTGTGCCAGATTCATGGCACCCCCGAAAGGCCAGCCAATCACACCAACAGGGATTGTTGGGTGTTCAAGCAGGCAGGCAAGTTAAGAGCCGAAAACAAAGACAAGGGGCTGCGTAGCGATGATGAGGAAGAGCCCAGGCCGCCGAACAACAATGGACAGAAGGGGTTTCCCCCACAAGTGTGGACGGTGAACATGATATACGCAACTCACATTCCCAAGAGGGAGCGGAAGCGTGCGCTACGGGACGTATACGCGATGGAGCCAGTCGCCCCAAAGTTCAACCCATGGTCCTCCTGCCCGATCACTTTTTATCGAAGGGACCACCCCACTAGCATCCGTCATGGCGGGTGTGCCGCATTGGTTCTCGACCCAATCATCGACGGATTTCATCTCACAAGAGTCCTCATGGACGGCGGCAGTAGCCTGAACCTGCTTTATCAGGATACAATGCGGAAAATGGGCATAGATCCATCAAGGATTAAGCCCACAAGGACGGCCTTTAAAGGCGTCATACCAGGTGTAGAGGCCAATTGTACAGGCTCTATAACACTTGATGTGGTCTTCGGATCTCCGGATAACTTCCAAAGCGAAGAGTTAATCTTCGACATAGTCCCGTTCCGCAGTGGCTATCACGCCCTGCTTGGATGCACCGCATTTGCCAAATTCAATGCGGTGCCACACTACACATACCTCAAGCTCAAGATGTCAGGCCCTCAAGGAGTAATCATGGTCAACGGAAACACCGAACGCTCCCTCCGTACAAAGGAGCACACGGCAGCTCTCGCAGCGGAAGTACAAAGTAGCCATTCTAGGCAACTCTCCAGTCCGGCCATTAAAAAGCCGGACAATGCCAAGCGCGCCCGGAGTAACCTACAACAAGACCGCTCGGCATGTTCTGAGCAAGCGTAGCAATACGGCCCCAACCCCAGCCATCGCAATATAGCGGAGCTAGTACCTCGCGTACATAATTACGCCCTTGAAATTCCATGGGCACAGGGGGAGGGGCACAATAACGGCATGCTCACAATACGGCTTAAAACGTACTAAGGGCTGCCGGATTCTTTTTATGACTTTCAGGACTCCACACTTTGGATGACTTGTTCGGCTATTCGGCTGCTGCACAAACGATGCAAGACCCAGGGAAGCAGACAAAGCTACGCCACATTATGGAACTCCCAGGTGGTCTCTATTTCGAGCGGTATAACTATTTCAAACACAACTCCGCGGCCTGCCCCTGGTCAGGACATGTCAAATAGTCTAATATCTTTTCGCTTATCGCACTACTTGTATCGTTCAGCTTTGATAAATAGCCTCTTTGTAAACAATGCATAGATTTTTATCTACTTTTTGCATTATTCTCTTTTAATATATATGTTTATTAAATAACATGATCGCACCCGTACACCATGGTACAGCAAACACGCCAGGGGCTTCATTACCCTTTGATCTGGTGTGAGAAGTCCGTACACTTTCACAAGTGCGGCACCCCGAACTTATAGCACTATATGCATCGGCTCCGAATCATGATTTGGGTCAATAGTTGGGTTTGCCCGGCTCCTATGTTTTGGTGCCTTACGTTCCGCTCTATCGGCTAAGGTAGCACTAGGAGAACCACTGCGATTGTTCCCCGGTTCAGCTGGGTTAAGCACCTCAGTGGAGAAAGCTAAAACTGACTGTCATGATAAGGCGAGAGACCGGTCGCTGTTCGAGAGGTTTTTCGGGTGCCTAAAGACTTATGCCGCTTCGAGCGAGGAGCTGGCTATGTCCGGCCAAAGGCGTGGATAGCGCCCCGAATTCGGTCTTCCGAACTAGGGGCTTCGCCGAAATTTAAAATTATAAAGTTCTATGGCTAAGTGAGAGTGTTCAAGCATTATAGTACGAATGGGTGAAGTGGAAAACCCAGTACGCAGAGGAAGTGGGGAAGGAAAACTACCCTCTCATGGGGCCTTGGGGTAGGTAGAAGCTGCCCCTCCTCAGGAAGACAGTGCGGGATGTCCTTGGACAGGTATCCGGCTTTCCTTAGCTTTTTTACTTGAGCCTCCGTCACGGAGGAGACCATCCACTTGCCTCCCGCTCCGGACATTGCTGGAGAAGGTTGAGGTGGGAAGTGCGGGCTCGGGCGCTGGAGCTTGAATGCGCGAGAGATGGATTGGCAAAGGAGGAAGAAGGCATAGGTAAAAAGGTGGATCCTTATCCCCTTATATGGGCGGATGTGGTTGTGCGTCCCCACCTACCTAATAAAACTCATTTGACTCCCAAGCGCCGTGGTAAATGGCGCGGTTGGGTTACCCACATCCGTATTAATGAGAATCCCATTAAAAGGGGCACACGATCTCTGCTTTGACAAGACGTGCCAAGGAAACTGCCTCGCTAAACGCGCTGAGGTGGAAAAGTGAAAACAATTTGTATAAAGAGCTTGGCCGCAGTGTTATGGCGCACTGCGGAATACGTTGGCAAATTTGATTTGTGTTAATATTATTCTCTCTATGGCGATATGTGGAAACTTGTTTTGCAGAGCCGGATACTATTTTTGGTGTTTACAATCTTCTATGAAGGACTTGGAGGAGGAACCCGCCTTGCAATGCCGAAGACAATCTGCGCGCCGGACTCGTCGTCATTGAAGCCTGGTTCAGGGGCTACTGAGGGAGTCCTGGATTAGGGGGTGTTCGGGTAGCCGGACTATACCTTCACCGGACTCCGGGACTATGAAGATACAAGATTGAAGACTTCGTCCCGTGTCCGGAAGGAACTTTCCTTGGCGTGGAAGGCAAGCTAGCTAGGCGATGCGGATATTCAAGATCTCCTACCATTGTAACCGACTCTGTGTAACCCTAACCCTATCCGGTGTCTATATAAACCGGAGGGTTCTAGTCCGTAGGACCATCACAACAAACATCATCATACACAATCATACCATAGGCTAGCTTCTAGGGTTTAGCCTTCTTGATCTTGTGGTAGATCTACTCTTGTACTACCCATACCATCAATATTAATCAAGCAGGAGTAGGGTTTTACCTCCATCGAGAGGGCCCGAACCTGGGTAAAATAAAGTGTCCCTTGTCTCCTCTTACCATCCGACCTTGACGCACAGTTCGGGACCCCCTACCCGAGATCCGCCGGTTTTGACACCGACAATCACCGTCACCACGCCGTCGTGCTGACGAAACTCTCCCTCGGACTTAGCTAGATCAAGAGTTCGAGGGACGTCACCGAGCTGAACGTGTGCAGATCGCGGAGGTACCGTGCGTACGGTACTTGATCGGTTAGATCTCGAAGACGTTCGACTGCATCAACCGTGTTACTTAACGCTTTCGCTTTCGGTCTACGAGGGTACGTGGACACACTCTCCCGCTCGTTGCTATGCATCACATAGATAGATCTTGCGTGATCGTAGTTAAATTTTTTGAAATACTGCATTCCCCAACAGTGGCATCTGAGCCAGGTCTATGCGTATATGCACGAGTAGAACACAAAGAGTTGTGTGCGATAATAGTCATACTGCTTACCAGCATGTCATATTTTGATTCAGCGGTATTGTTGGATGAAGCGGCCTAGATCGACATTACATGACCGCGCTCATGAGACTGGTTCTATCGACGTGCTTCGCACACAGGTGGCTAGTGGGTTTCTATTTCTCCAACTTTAGTTGAATCGAGTGTGGCTACGCTCGGTCCTTTTTGAAGGTTAAAACAACACACTTGACAAAAAATCGTTGTGGTTTTGATGCGTAGGTAAGAACAGTTCTTGCTAAGCCCGTAGCTGCCACGTAAAACTTGCAACAACAAAGTAGAGGACGACTAACTTGTTTTTGCAGGGCATGTTGTGATGTGATATGGTCAAGACATGATGCTATATTTTATTGTATGAGATGATCATGTTTTGTAATGGAGTTATCGACAACTGGCAGGAGCCATATGATTGTCTCTTTATTGTATGCAATGCAATCGCCATGTAATTGTTTTTTTACTTTATCACTAAGGGGTAGCGATAGTCGTAGAAGCAACAGTTGGCAAGATGACAATGATGCTATGATGGAGATCTAGGTGTCGCGCCGGTGACGATGGTGATCATGACGGTGCTTTGGAGATGGAGATCAAAGGCACAAGATGATGATGGCCATATCATATCACTTATATTGATTGCATGTTATGTTTATCCTTTATGCATCTTATTTTGCTTAGTACGGCGGTAGCATTATAAGATGATCCCTCACTAAATTTCAAGGTATAAGTGTTCTCCCTGAGTATGCACTGTTACTACAGTTCGTCGTGTCGAGACACCATGTGATGCGGGTGTGATAAGCTCTACGTTCACATACAACGGGTGCAAGCCAGGTTTGCACACGCAAAATACTCGGGTTAGACTTGACAAGCCTAGCACATGCAGATATGGCCTCGCAACACTGAGACCGAAAGGTCGAGTGTGAATCATATAGTAGATATGATCAACATAGTGATGTTCACCATTGAAAGCTACTCCATCTCACGTGATGACCGGACATGTTTTAGTTTATTTGGATCACGGGATCACTTAGATGATTAGAGGAATGTCTATCTAAGTGGGAGTTCTTAAGTAATATGATTAATTAAACTTTAATTTATCATGAACTTAGTATCTGATAGTATTTTGCATGTCTATGTTGTTGTAGATCAATGGCCCGTGCTACAGTTCCTTTGAATTTTAATGCGTTCCTAGAGAAAGCTAAGATGAAATATGATGGTAGCAACTACACGGACTGGGTCCGTAACTTGAGGATTATCCTCATTGTTGCATAGAAGAATTAGATCCTGGAAGCACCGCTAGGTGCAAGACCCGCTGCAGGAGCAACACCGGACGTTGTGTACGTCTCGCAGAGCAAAGCTGATGACTACTCGATAGTTCATTGTGCCATGCTTTACAGCTTAGAACCAGGACTTCAACGACGTTTAGAACGTCATGGAGCATATGATATGTTCTAGGAGTTGAAGTTAATATTTCAAGAAAATGCCCGGATTGAGAGATATGAACTCTCCAATAAGTTCTATAGCTATAAAATGGAGGAGAATAGTTATGTCAGTGAACATATACTCAAAATGTCTGGGTACCACAACCACTTCAATCAACTGGGAGTTAATCTTCCTGATGATAGTGTCATTGACAGAGTTCTTCAATCACTGCCACCAAGCTACAAAAGCTTCATGATGAACTATAATATGCAAGGGATGAACAAGACTATTCCTGAGTTCTTCGCGATGCTAAAGGCTGCGGAGGTAGAAATCAAGAAGGAGCATCAAGTGTTGATGATTAACAAGACCACTAGTTTCAAGAAAAAGGGTAAAGGGAAGAAGGGGAATTTCAAGAAGAACGGCAAGCAAGTTTCTACTCAAGTGAAGAAGCCTAAGTCTGGACCTAAGCCTGAGACTGAGTGCTTCTACTACAAAGGGACTAGTCACTGGAAGCGGAACTGCCCCAAGTATTTGGCGGATAAGAAGGATGGCAAAGTGAAAGGTATATTTGAGATACATGTTATTGATGTGTACCTTACTAGTGCTCGTAGTAGTGCCTGGGTATTTGATATTGGTTCTGTTGCTCATATTTGCAACTCGAAACAGGGACTACGGATTAAGCAAACATTGGCTAAGGATGAGGTGACGATGCACGTGGGAAATGGTTCCAAAGTCGATGTGATCGCCGTCGGCACGCTACCTCTACATCTACCTTCAGGATTAGTTTTAGACCTGAATAATTGTTATTTGGTGCCAGCGTTAAGCATGAACATTATATCTGGATCTTGTTTGATGCGAGATGGTTATTCATTTAAATCAGAGAATAATGGTTGTTCTATTTATATGAGTAATATCTTTTATGGTCATGCACCCTTGATGAATGGTCTATTTTTGTTGAATCTCAATAGTAGTGATTCACATATTCATAGTATTGAAACCAAAAGATATAAGTTTAATAATGATAGTGCAACTTATTTGTGGCACTGCCGTTTGCGTCATATTGGTGTAAAGTGCATGAAGACATCCCATGTTGATGGGATTTTGGAATCACTTGATGCCGGCGAACCATGCCTCATGGGCAAGATGACTAAAACTCAGTTCTCCGGAACAATGGGACGAGCAACAGACTTGTTGGAAATAATACATACTGATGAATGTGGTTCGATGAGTGTTGAGGCTCGTGGCGGGTATCGTTATTTTCTGACCTTCACAGATGATTCGAGCAGATATGGGTATATCTACTTGATGAAACATAAGTCTGAAACATTTGAAAAGTTCAAAGAATTTCAGAGTGAAGTGGAAAATCATCGTAATAGGAAAATAAAGTTTCTACGAACTGATCATGGACGAGAATATTTGAGTTACGAGTTTGGTCTTCATTTGAAACAATGCAGAATAGTTTCGCAACTCACGCCACCCGGAACACCACATCGTAATGGTGTGTCCAAACGTCATAACCGCACTTTATTAGATATGGTGCGATCTATGATGTCTCTTATTGATTTACCGCTATTGTTTTGGGGTTATGCTTTAGAGACGGCTGCATTCACGTTAAATAGAGCGCCATCTAAATCCGTTGAGACGACACCATATGAATTGTGGTTTGGCAAGAAACCCAAGTTGTCGTTTCGTAAAGTTTGGGGCTGCGATCCTTATGTGAAAAAGCTTCAACCTGCTAAGCTCGAACCCAAATCGAAAAAATGTGTCTTCATAGGATACCCACAGGAGACTGTTGGGTACACCTTCTATCACAGATCTGAAGGCAAGATATTCGTTGCTAAGAATGGATCCTTTCCAGAGAAGGAGTTTCTCTCAAAAGAAGTGAGTGGGAGGAAAGTAGAACTTGATGAGATAACTGTACCTGCTCCCTTATTGGAAAGTAGTTCATCACAGAAATCAGTTCCAGTGATTCCTACACCAATTAGTGAGGAAGCTAATGATAATGATCATGAAACTTCAGATCAAGTTACTACCAAACCTTGTAGGTCAACTAGAGTAAGATCCGCACCAGAGTGGTACGGTAATCCTGTTCTGGAAGTCATGTTACTTGACCATGATGAACCTACAAACTATGAGGAAGCGATGATGAGCCCAGATTCCGCGAAATGGCTTGAGGCCATGAAATCTGAGATGGGATCCATGTATGAGAACAAAGTATGGACTTTGGTTGACTTGGCTGATGATCGGCAAGCCATAGAGAATAAATGGATCTTCAAGAAGAAGACTGAAGATGACGGTAATGTTACTATCTACAAAGCTCGACTTGTTGCAAAAGGGTTTTGACAACTTCAAGGAGTTGACTATGATGAGACCTTCTCATCCGTAGCGATGCTTAAGTTTGTCCAAATCATGTTAGCAATTGCTGCATTTTATGACTGTGAAATTTGGCAGATGTAAAAACTGCATTCCTGAATGGATTTCTGAAAAAAGAGTTGTATATGATGCAACCGATTGTTTTATCGATCCAAAGGATGCTATCAAAGTGTGCAAGCTCCAGCGATCCATTTATGGACTGGTGCAAGCCTCTCGGAGTTGGAATAAACGTTTTGATAGTGTGATCAAAGCATATGGTTTTATACAGACTTTTGGAGAAGCCTGTATTTACAAGAAAGTGAGTGGGAGCTCTATAGCATTTCTAATATTGTATGTGGATGACATATTGTTGATTGGAAATGATATAGAATTTCTGGATAACATAAAAGGATACTTGAATAAGAGTTTTTCAATGAAAGACCTTGGTGAAGCTGCTTATATATTGGGCATCAAGATATATAGAGATAGATCAAGACGCTTAATTGGACTTTCACAAAGCACATACCTTGATAAAGTTTTGAAGAAGTTCAAAATGGATCAAGCAAAGAAAGGGTTCTTGCCTGTGTTACAAGGTGTGAAGTTGAGTCAGACTCAATACCCGACCACTGCAGAAGATAGAGAGAAAATGAAAGTCATTCCCTATGCTTCAGCCGTAGGTTCTATCATGTATGCAATGTTGTGTACCAGACCTGATGTGTGCCTTGCTATTAGTTTAGCAGGGAGGTACCAAAGTAATCCAGGAGTGGATCACTGTACATCGGTCAAGAACATCCTGAAACACCTGAAGAGGACTAAGGATATGTTTCTCGTTTATGGAGGTGACAAAGAGCTCATAGTAAATGGTTACGTCGATGCAAGCTTTGACACTGATCCGGATGACTCTAAGTCACAAACCGGATACGTATTTATATTGAACGGTGGAGCTTTTAGTTGGTGTAGTTCTAAGCAAAGCGTCATGGCGGGATCTACATTTGAAGAGGAGTACATAGCTGCTTCGGGAGCAGCAAATAAAGGAGTCTGGATGAAGGAGTTCATATCTGATCTAGGTGTCCTACCTAGTGCCTCGAGTCCACTGAAAATCTTTTGTGACAATACTGGTGCAATTGCCTTGGCAAAGGAATCCAGATTTCACAAGAGAACCAAACACATCAAGAGACGCTTAAATTTCATCCACGATCAAGTCAAGGAGGGAAACATAGAGATTTGCAAGATACATACAAATCTGAATGTTGCAGACCCGTTGACTAAGCCTCTCTCACGAGCGAAACATGGTCAACACGAAGACTCCATGGGTGTTAGAATCATTACTGTGTAATCTAGATTATTGACTCTAGTGCAAGTGGGAGACTGAAGGAAATATGCCCTAGAGACAGTAATAAAGTTGTTATTTATATTTCCTTATATCATGATAAATGTTTATTACTCATGGTAGAATTGTATTAACCGGAAACTTAGTACATGTGAATACATAGACACATAGAGTGTCACTAGTATGCCTCTACTTCACTAGCTCGTTAATCAAAGATAGTTAAGTTTCCTAGCCATAGACATGAGTTGTCATTTGATGAACGGGATCACATCATTAGAGAATTATGTGATTGACTTGACCCATCCATTAGCTTAGCGCTCCGGCAGCGGCAGCGGCGTCGGATTGCGAGGCTGCGGCAGCAGCGCGGATCACAAAGTGGCGGGCTGATGGGCTGGGGCGGAGGCCTCGGCGGCTTATAAAGCCTGGGCGCGGACAGAGTGTGGGTCGCCCACGGCCCAAAGGTCGGTTCACTTTTAAAAAATAGACTCCGCCGAGAAAAGCCTAAATAAATTTTAAAAAATTCTAAAAATGCCAAAAACAATTTTCATCGTCTAAAGAAAATATTTAGAACTAAGTGAACATTTACTTGGACTAAAAATGAAATTTTGAAAAATGCATATTTTTTAATTCAAATAAAATAGCAATAAAATCCAAATAAAATTATTTATTTGATTTTAAAAATTTTCCTCCAATATTTCATTTATTTTGGAGAAGTCATATTATCTCCTCTCATATATTTTTAATATGAAATATTTTTGGAGAGAAAAATAATTAAAACCAAAATGATCCTTGTTTTGGTATTTGAGAAAATTCAAATATGAAAATGGTGAAATCCCCAACTCTCTCCGTGGGTCCTTGAGTTGCTTAGAATTTCGAGGATCGCAAAGTAAAATACAAATAAAATATGATCCGCATATAATGACCTATGTATAACATTCCGAATTGAAATATTGGCTAAAAAAAGATTCCGCCGAGAAAATCCTGAATAAATATAAAAAATTTCTAAAAATGCCAAAAACAATTTTCACCGTCTAAATGAAATATTTAGAACTAAGTGAACATATTCTTGGCCTAAAAATGAAATTCTGAAAAATGCATATTTTTCTAATTCAAATAAAATAGTAATAAATTCCAAATAAAATTATTTATTTGATTTTAACATTTTTCCTCCAATATTTCATTTATTTTGGAGAAGTCATATTATCTCCTCTCATATATTTTAAATATGAAATATTTATGGAGAGAAAAATAATTAAAACCAAAATGATTCCTTGTTTTGATATTTGAGAAAATTCAAATATGAAAACAATGAAATCCCCAACTCTGCTCGTGGGTCCTTAAGTTTCTTAGAATTTCGAGGATCGTAAAGCAAAATGCAAAATAAAATATGATATGCATATGATGACCTATGTATAACATTCTAAATTGAAAATTTGGGATGTTACACACTATGATCGTTTAGTTTATTGCTATTGCTTTCTTCATGACTTATACATGTTCGTTTGACTATGAGATTATGCAACTCCCGAATACCGGAGGAACACTTAGTGTGCTATCAAACGTCACAACATAACTGGGTGATTATAAAGATGCTCCACATGTGTCTCCGATGGTGTTTGTTGAGTTAACATAGATCGAGATTAGGATTTGTCACTCCAATTGTCGGAGAGGTATCTCTGGGCCCTCTCGGTAATGCACATCACTATAAGCCTTGCAAGAAATGTGACTAATGAGTTAGTTGCGGGATGATGCATTACAGAAGGAGTAAAGAGACTTGCCGGTAACGAGATTGAACTAGGTATGATGATACCGACGATCGAATCTCAGGCAAGTAACATACCGATGACAAAGGGAACAACGTATGTTGTTATGCGGATTGACTGATAAAGATCTTCATAGAATATGTGGGAGCCAATATGAGCATCCAGGTTCCGCTATTGGTTATTGACCGAGATGAGTCTCGGTCATGTCTACATAGTTCTCGAACCCGTAGGTCGCATGCTTAACGTTCGATCACGATCAGTATTATGAGTTTCTGTGTTTTGATGTACCGAAGGTTGTTTAAAGTGCCGAATGTGATCACGGAGACGACGAGTAGTCTCAGAATGGTCGAGACATGAAGATTGATATATTGGAAGGTTATGTTTGGACACCAGAAAGGTTTCGGATAGGTTCGGGCATTTTCCGAAGTACCGGGGGGGGGGGGGTTACCGAAACCCCCCGGGGGGTTAATGGGCCTACATGGGCTTTAGTGGAAGAGAGGAGGAGGCGGCTAGGTGGAGGTGCGTGCCCCCCAAGCCCAATCCGAATTGGGGAGGGGGGGCGGCCTCCCTTTCATTCTCTCCCTCTTCCTCTTTCCTTCCCCTCCTAGTTGGACTAGGAAAGGGGGGAACCTACTCCTAGTAGGAGTAGGATTCCCCCCTTGGGGCGTGCTCCATGAGGCTGGCCGGCCCCCTCCTCCCCTCCTTTATATACGGGGGAGGGGGCACCCCATAGACACACAAGTTGATTTCTAAGTCGTGTGCGGTGCCCCCCTCCACAGATTTCCACCTCGGTCATATCGTTGTAGTGCTTAGGCGAAGCCCTCATCGGTAACTTCATCATCACTGTCACCATGCCGTCGTGCTGACGAAACTCTCCCTCGGCCTCAACTAGATCAAGAGTTCGAGGGACGTCACCAAGCTGAACATGTGCAGATCGCGGAGGTGCCGTGCATTTGGTACTTGATCCGTTGGATCGCGAACACGTTCGACTACATCAACCGCGTTACTTAACGCTTCCGCTTTTGGTCTACTACATGGACACAATCTCCCGCTCGTTGCTATGCATCACATAGGTAGATCTTGCGTGATCGTAGGTAAATTTTTTGAAATACTGCGTTCCCAAACATTCTGGGCCGCGGTGCCAAAGCAGTGTAGTGTTAATCGCAGGAAGGGGATCAATCGCCGGGTGTATACCTGCACGAGCTTCCGGCTGCCGCGACCATCCATGAGCACCATCCAAGACATGTTCATGCTGACCCAGTACATACCGTTAATGTAGTTGAGGGTGACGGGGATCGGATCGCAGTCAAGGGGGTTGATGCTTGCCACCCTACGATCGTTATGCTGCGTGACACGCCGTTTCTGAAGACCAGGCAGCATCAGCAAGCAAGGAGCTGGCTTAAAAAGCTCCAACCTGAGGGCTTTGAGTAAACGGTATAGCCCCAACGAGCACGCGGCGAGCGGCATGGTACTGAGATTGTCCACACGCAGTATAATGAGCTTGATTACCTCTGTGGGGAGCGAATTCCAGTCACTCTTTCGGTGGACGCTGCTCGGTTCTGCCATTGTTAGTGCTTGGGTTCCGGACGAGGGGGGAGGCGCCTTTGCGAGGATGGAAGATTGGACGAGATTATGTGCGGACAAAGATGAAGAAGCGAATATGTGCTGCGGGAACTAGACATGTGATGATGACTATAGCACGCCGCTTGACTTACGGGACACATATCAGCATCGTAGGGTCATATCGATGCCAGACAACTTGCTTGAGTGATCACAGTACTGGTACTCCCTACAGTACCTACTACTATGCCCTAACTTGCTTGAGTAGAGTAATAGTGGAGTAGGACTCTGCTCTACTACTAGCACCAGAGGAGTAGTATATTCTAATCTAAAATAGTTACAAACTTCAATGCCCGAGCATGGAACGACTACGAACCGCCATCGGTGCTAACTCCAATCCCTAGCAAACGTTCACTGGGAGACATGGCAGTTGCAGACGCCCGCGACGTAGTTACAGTATGTGTGTAAGGGTTGCGGTTTTGTCAAATACTATGGCTTAAAAACAGGCCACCGTCGGATGGAAATTTGACGGTTACGTGGGATCCGCCAGGATTGAGCTCGTGGCGAACAATTGCCGGATATCATTACTAAAAAAAGGTTAAAACACCCGGGGCTATAACTTGCACCGGCTGACCACTAACAATGATACTAACATAGTTGTAAAATGGTTAAAGACCATGTCTACGTGGTGTTTGGAATTATAGCAAGATGCCCGTGCATTGCATGGAACATCAAGATGCATTTTTTTTTTACAAAACACCTGTTGTGATTGACCCATGAAGGAGTAATCCCATGTGTAAAAACTAATGATATCTCGAGAATTTTATCGGAAAATGGTATCTCGACCATTTCATCGAAAAAATGATATCTCGAGAAAGATGATAGATAAGGTAAGGAGGAGTGGGGCGTGGTGGTGACTGGTGGTCGGACTGGGCGGAGGCATGGGGATGGACGGCGCCGGTAGTGGCCACCATGCCAGATTGTTCTAGAGACTTCCTTTTTTAATTGCTTAGCAATGAGGTTGTGGGAGATAAGGATGAACGAGGCAAGGCCTTATCTATAAATGTGGAGAGAGGTGCGGATATCTTTTGTAAAATTGTCATAGTTTGCTTTCTATCCGTCAGATATAGATCGGACGGTCTATATTATAAGATGGCAGGCACACCATAATCACCAACTAAGATATAGATCTTTTGTAAGTTGTGGCCTTTTGCAACAATTCCCACTTCTCTGCTCTAGTTTACACAAAACCCCTTAGTATCTTGAAACCAACCACATTCCTCCCTTACTTCATCAAACTGCCCAAAGAATATATTTGGAGTGAAACATAAGATATTTTTAGTGATATGTATATCAAAACTAAACTGTTTTGTTTCAAATATGTGAATATGTATTATTCTACTTTGGATCCGTTGCAACGGACGGGCTCATTGTTATAAAGGTTTATCTCTTGCATCATCCGCATCGAACACCTGGTGTACTGGTCCGGGCTGGATTCTCACAGCGCGATGACCTGAGTTCGAATTCTGTCCTAAACTTTAGCTTTTTATTTTTTAATATATACCTCTTTTGCTACTGTACTGGCAGTGGAACCCATAGAGTACTTAGAATACAAGATTAAGGATGGATTTGTTTCTTTTTAACTTTCTGTATGAACCTGTAGCCCGCCTGCAAGTCATGTTCACTATACTGACAGTGGAACCGACAGAGTACTTAGAATACAAGATTAAGGATGCAATTAACTTTTTATAGAGGGAGAATCATACACGCAATTAACTCAAATAGATTGGACGTAACTCTATTATTCTCCAATGGCAACCGGCAAATTTCCTCCCACGGGACGGAGTAGGTTTCGCGTTTTGCATGCGGGTTTAACGGAGGCATTTGATGGAGGCGAGGAGGCGTGTTCAGCCGGGCGTGCAGCGGACGACGCAGTACTATTCGATTTGACAACTACTACTAATATATTATAAAAAACAAAGAAGAGTAGTAGAGATAGAGATAAGAGTAGAGATAGAGACTAGGGAGGAGCACCATCTGCTGCTTCGTGTGCTACTCCTGCGCTCCATTTGGCGGCTGTAACGTCCCCTACAACCACTCCCTCCCGCGCTCCATTCGGCGGGCGCTGTTGAATTTTTGGGAGCGCACTCTCGCGACTGCTGGCAGCGACGACTTCGCTGACGACGACTTCTTCCCCGACCTCGTCAACCTCTTCCTCAACGACATGGGCGACAACCTCAACGCCAACGGTGCTGCTCCCATTGCACCGTATGTGTTTCTGTCCTTCCTGTTCAAAATCATGGTAGAATTCATGTTTCTAGTGTGTGTCCTAGATTCGATATGTTCATCTACTATGCTAGTCCACATGATTAGTTTAATATCTGTTATAGCCGTCATGATTTATTTCGTGCTTATTCGGACTAAATCTCGTAGTAACTTGCTCATATATTCATCTGGCGCAACATCCCCTACAGCCACTCCCGTTTCATGGACGACCTGGTCGATGCCTCCAAGGAGCCCTTCGTCTACTGCTATGAGTGCCCGATGCCGTTTTGGGGCTCGCCGGTAGACATCGTGCATCACCTCACGCAGGCGTGCGGCGATCACTACTGGCCCTTGGCGGAGAATATCAAGTACGAGACGTGCTACCCGTTCACCGCGCCGGAGTCACTGGAGGATCACCACTGCCTCAAGTCTCGAAGGAGGATGACGACACACTACTAGGGAAAAGCCTAGCAGCAGCGCGGGTTTTGGGCCTATTAGCAGCGCGGGGGCCGGCGCTACTAATAAGGCGCTGCAGCTAACTTATAGCAGTAGCGCGGGTGCCACCCGTGAAGGAAATATGCCCTAGAGGCAATAATAAAGTTATTATTTATTTCCTTATTTCATGATAAATGTTTATTATTCATGCTAGAATAGTATTAATTGGAAACATAATACATGTGTGAATACATAGACAAATAGAGTGTCACTAGTACGCCTCTACTTGACTAGCTCGTTGATCAAAGATGGTTATGTTTCCTAGCCATAGACATGAGTTGTAATTTGATTAACGGGATCACATCATTAGGAGAATGATGTGATTGACATGACCCATTCCATTAGCTTAGCACCCGATCGTTTAGTATGTTGCTATTGCTTTCTTCATGGCTTATACATGTTCCTATGACTATGAGATTATGCAACTCCCGTTTGCCGGAAGAACACTTTGTGTGCTACCAAACGTCACAACGTAACTGGGTGATTATAAAGGAGCTGTACAGGTGTCTCCAAAGGTAGATGTTGGGTTGGCGTATTTCGAGATTAGGATTTGTCACTCCGATTGTCGGAGAGGTATCTCTGGGCCCTCTCGGTAATGCACATCACATAAGCCTTGCAAGCATTTCAACTAATAAGTTAGTTGGGAGATGATGTATTACGGAACGAGTAAAGAGACTTGCCGGTAACGAGATTGAACTAGGTATTGGATACCGACGATCGAATCTCGGGCAAGTAACATACCGATGACAAAGGGAACAACGTATGTTGTTATGTGGTCTGACCGATAAAGATCTTCGTAGAATATGTAGCAGCCAATATGGGCATCCAGGTCCCGCTATTGGTTATTGATCAGAGACATGTCTCGGTCATGTCTACATTGTTCTCAAACCGTAGGGTCCGCACGCTTAAGGTTTCGATGATAGTTATATTATGAGTTTATGAGTTTTGATGTACCGAAGGAGTTCGGAGTCCCGGATGAGATCGGGGACATGACGAGGAGTCTCAAAATGGTCGAGACGTAAAGATCGATATATCGAACGACTATATTCGGAGTTCGGAAAGGTTTCGAGTGATTCGGGTATTTTTCGGAGTACCGGAGAGTTACGGGAATTCGTATTGGGCCTCATTGGGCCATACGGGAAAGGAGAGAAAGGGCCAAAAAGGTGGCCGCACCCCTCCCCTTGCACTAGTCCGAATTGGACTAGGGAGGGGGGCGCCCCCTTCCTTCCTTCTCCTTCTCTCTTCCCTTTCCTTCTCTCCTACTCCCACTACATGGAAGGACTCCTAGTTGGACAAGGAAAGGGGGAATCCTACTCCCGGTGGGAGTAGGACTCCCCTTGGCGCGCCCCTTCTAGGCCGGCCGCCCCCTCCCCCTTGCTCCTTTATATACGGGGGCAGGGGGCACCCCATGACACACAAGTTGATCTTCGTGATCGTTCCTTAGTCGTGTGCGGTGCCCCCCTCCACCATATTCCACCTCGGTCATATCGTAGCGGCGCTTAGGCGAAGCCCTGCAACGGTTGAACATCAAGATCGTCACCACGCCGTCGTGCTGACGGAACTCCTACCCGAAGATTTGCTGGATCGGAGCCTGGGGAACGTTATCGAGCTGTACGTGTGTTAAGAACTCGGAGGCGCCGGAGTAACGGCGCTTGGATCGGTCGGATCGGGAAGACGTACGACTACTTCCTCTATGTTGTGTCAACGCTTCCGCTTGGGTCTACGAGGGTACGTAGACAACACTCTCCCCTCTCGTTGCTATGCATCACCATGATCTTGCGTGTGCGTAGGAAATTTTTTGAAATTACTACGTTCCCCAACAGTGGCATCCGAGCCTAGGTTTTTATGGTTTGATGTTATGCACGAGTAGAACACAAGTGAGTTGTGGGCGATATAAGTCATACTGCCTACCAGCATGTCATACTTTGGTTCGGCGGTATTGTTGGATGAAGCGGCCCGGACCGACATTACGCGTACGCTTACGCGAGACTGGTTTTACCGCCGTGCTATGCACACAGGTAACTAGCGGGTGTCAGTTTCTCCAACTTTAGTTGAACTGAGTGTGGCTACGCCCGGTCCTTGCGAAGGTTAAAACGACATCAACTTGGCAAACTATCGTTGTGGTTTTGATGCGTAGGTGAGATTGGTTCTTGCTTAAGCCCGTAGCAGCCACGTAAAACTTGCAAGAACAAAGTAGAGGACGTCTAACTTGTTTTTGCAGGGCATGTTGTGATGTGATATGGTCAAGACGTGATGAGTTATAAGTTTTGTATAAGATGATCATGTTTTGTTGAAGTTATCGGCAACTGGCAAAAGCCTTATGGTTGTCTCTCTACTGCATAAGATGCAAGCGCCAAATGATTGCTTTACTTTATCGCTATGCGATAGCAATAGTTGCAAGAGCAATTGTTGGCGAGACGACCATGTGACGGCACATTGATATAGATCAAGATGATGGAGATCAGGGTGTCATGCCGGTGACGATGGAAATCATGACGATGCTTTGGAGATGGAGATCAAAGGCGCAAGATGATCATGGCCATATCATGTCACATATTTTGATTGCATATGTGTCGGGGCGGACGGGCGTCCCCCCGCGAGCACCTATGGGGCCGGAGCCCCTTCCGTTGTCCGGTGAGGGGGGCGGAGGGAGCACAGAGAGCAGATCGAGGCGGGCACACGAGCGGTTTACCCAGGTTCGGGCCGCGATGGACGCGTAAAACCCTACTCCTGCTTGGTTGTATTGAACTGGGGAGCTCGGGAGCTTGGGGAGCTAGCTGCACCGAGCGTATAGCTGTCTGGATGCCGAATCTCCGAACCCAACCCCCGGAACCTTTCCGGAACCGAACCCCTTCTACGTTGCACACGGGCCTCCTTTTATAGCGCAAAGGGGTCACCGACAGGTGTCAACGTAAGAGAAAGGGGTAAAAGTGTAAAAGGGGTGGTAGCTGTAATAGTGTGGGAACGGTGGCGCTATAGTGCGGCACAGTGTTATCATACCTACTTCTGACGGTAGGGGACAAGGGCATTAAATGCCCGTCACGGTCGCCCGGACATCACCGAGGCGGACCGTTAGGTGCGCCACCGTTCGCCACGAGGGCGGCTGCATGCCGCTGCATGCCCCAGGCTGCGCGGTGCCTCGCCACGTGCCCTCGGGGGGGAAGCCCCAGAGTGACGCGTGGGCGGGCGAGCTGGAGCGCAGTCTTGAGGTGGCGATCTTGCCGCGGCAAGTGGCTTGCCGCGGGGGTCGTCTTCCTGTGCCTGATAGCGTGCCAGCTGTCAGGCCTTGCCGGGGCGCTTGGCGCGCCACGGCGGGATCGTCCCGGCAAGCTCCTCTTGCCGGGGTCTTGTCTTCTTGGCCCGGCAAGCTCCTCTTGCCGGGGGCCTCGTCTTCTTGGCCCGGCAAGCTCCTCTTGCCGGGGGCCTTGTCTTGAAAGCTTGGTCTTCTCTTGGCGCTTCCGGGGCGGGCCTTGCCGCAGGGTGCTACGACTGCCCGTGCACAAGTCTGGGGTACTAAGGTACCCCTACTTTAGTACACCGACAGGAGCCCCCGGGCCTGGGCCACACATGGCGCCGAGCGTTGTTGGGCCAGGCCCTAACGGTGCACGGGCACGCATGGCCTTGGTCGCGCTGCTCCTTAACTCCGCATCCGCCGCGCCTTCCCCAGGCGGCGCGCGCTTACCGCGGCGTCATGGGGGCGGGGCGTGCGGGGTGAGCGTGACGTGGGCGGCGTGCGCGGGGCTGAGCCGCACAGGCGCGCGTCACGTCGCGCACGATTTCTCGATTTGGAGAGGCGAAACGTCCCCCCCCCCACCTCTCCCTCTTGTAGCGGAGGAAAGTAGGGGCGGTTCGCCTTTCCCTCGGTTACCATCTCTCTAAAACCTCCGCCACCTCCTTCTCCCAGAGGCGGCAACGATCCGTCCTTGGAGCGCCCGTCGTCGTCAGCTTCGACGATCTCCCGCCCCCGCCATGGCCCCGAAGAGCGATAAGGCGAAGGGGAAGGCTGCGAAATCGGCCGAGGCGCTACGGCTTGAAGCGCTTCGGAAGGCGACGGCGACGTTTCCCCCCCAGCTCGGTGCGGTGGAGCTGAGGGACAAGTACTCCCTTTTCTGGTCGACGAAGAAGCGAGCGCATCCGCGCACGCGAGTGCTCCCCGCCGAAGCCCAGAAGCAGTACCCGACCGGGTATCCTTTCTTTGTCGTCTTCTTCTACTGCGGGCTCTGCCCGCCTTACTCGGAGTTCTTCTCTGAAATCATGAGCACCTATGGCCTCCACCTCCTCGACTTCACCCCCAATGCCGTCCTCACAATGGCGGTCTTCACGCACCTTTGCGAGAACTTCGTCGGAATTCGTCCCATCGTGGCCCTCTTCCGGCACTTCTTTGTCCCTCGGGTGGAGAAAGGAGAGCCGCTGTCCGGTGGGATCGCCTGGGTTTCCCGGTCCGGCAAGAAGGAGGCCTACTTGGGCGGGGACCTCCGTGGCAGGTGGGAGGAGTGGAGGGCGGAATGGTGCTTGATCGTCGAGGACCATCCGCAGCCGTTCACCGCCGTGCGCCGAACTCCGGTGGTGCGCGGCGATGGCTGGAGCGAGGTGTCCCCGGACGATGCCAGATTGAAGATTGCCATCACCCGGATCCTGCGCCTCAGGCTCGCCGGCCTCACCGTCGGCGCCGTCGGCGCGGATTTCCTTCGCCGCCGGATCGCCCCTCTGCAAAAGAGGGGGAAGCCGGCCTGGGAGTTTCGGAATGCGGCGGACATCATGAGGCTGCGTCCGGGCCTCAATTTCAACTTCACCGTGCTGGAGCACGACGCAATGTTGAAGGAGTTGTTCAAGCACGACCCTGACCACCCGGAGTGGTTCCGGCTGCCGCCGGGCGTCGTTCCCTTGTGCAACAACTCGTCGCTCAGCCATATCCTTGCGATGATGCCACTGTGCGACTCGCACGGGGTCAACGCGACCTGGCAAGAGCCGCCGGATGACGTCGTGCGGGCCTTCTTCGACGGCCTGGAGGAGGAGCCAGTCGATCCCGCCGAGAAGGACGGCCTCACCCGAGCCACCACCGCGGCGGAGCTGGCTTACATTGCCTCCAGGATGGAGGAGGCGGCGGCCGCCGCGGCCGCGGGCGAAGCTGGGTTCACCGTGGCCGAGGCGGAGGCGGCGGAGGCGGAGAGCCTCGCCGACCCGATGGAACTTGTCGACCAGGGGGAACCAGCCGGGCACGGCGGCGAGGACGAGCCTGCCCGAGACGCGAGTGGCTTGCCGGAGGTCGGCGTTGCCTTTCTGCGGCCTCCGGGCGGCTCGTCGCGGGCGGAGCCCCCGGCCCAGCCGAGGAGGCGCCTCCGCAGGGCCGGGTCGGCAGCGGGAGCGGGGTCTTCGCGGGCCGGGGCTTCGGTTGCCGCTGCGCCCCGTGCCGCGGCGTCGACGGGGGCGGAGTCGTCTTCTGCCCCCGCCAAGCGTCCTCGGGAGCCCACTCCCCTGCCCCCCCCGCGTCAGGGCCGAGCCGGCTTTCGACTATTCCGCGCTCAGCTCCGACGACGAGGAGGACGGAGAGTAAGTTCCCCATGGAGCTCATATCTTTTTTCCCCTGATGGTTCGTCCTGTTCGACAGCTCGTTCGCCCTTCCCCTGACCCGGTCCCCTTCTCAGGACCCTGGCCCAGAGGAGAGCGAAGAGATCGAGGATCCCGTGGGTCATCCTTGATGACGAATCTCCCCCGGCAAGCGAGGTCGTGTCGGAGGCGCCCTTACCGGACCCGGCAAGGGATCCTCAGGGCAGCTCGCAACGCAGACCCCAGCGTGAGCACATAACTCGCTCTTGTTGCTTGGCGCGTACGCGAGCCCTCCCTCTTCTTATTGTTGATGCGAAGTCGTTGCTTTTGGGCAGGAGCGGAGCAGCCCCGGCGGGCGCGTCCAGAGGGCGCCTCCGCCGCGCCGAACGAACCCGCTACCCCGCCACGGGAGAGATCCCCGGCAAGGGAGGACCTTCCGACGGGGGACGCGGCCGACGATCCCCTGGCCGCGGCGAGCGCAGCGCCCGCCTCGGATCCGACGAAGGCTGGGGTCGTCGTCGAGGAAGGCGCGCGTGGCGATGCCGACGACGTCGCCGGCGCTCAGGAGGCGGGCGGCGTTGATATCCCTGTGGGCGACGGGGAGGCCGAGGAGCAGCAGAGGCTTGCCGCCGCGGAGTTATCCGCGCGGGAAGGCGAGTTGGTGCTGAAAACGGCCAGCCTCGCCGACCACGAGGAGGAGGCTGCCGCGCGCGAGCGGGCGCTCAGCGGAGACCTGAAGAAGGCGCGGGACGCTGCCGCAGCCGCTGAGATCACCAAGAAGGGGCTGGAGGCGAGGGTGGCGCAGCTCAATTCCGACCTCAAGGCGAAGGGCGAGGAGCTCACCGCGCTCCGGCAGGAGCACGAGAAGGGTGTGCTCACCCTTGGCGAGCTTCAGGGTCGCTTCGCCGAGAAGATCCGGGAGCTCGACGCCGCCAAGAACTCCAACTCCACTCTGGAACTGAAATTGGAGGCGCTCGGCAAGGCGCTGGACAGCGCTAAGGAGCGGGAGGCGGCTTTACGGAAGGAGGTCGACGGCAACGAGGAGCTGCTGAGGCGCGCCGCCGTTTCCCAGAACACTTTCAGGGACACTGTGGAGCGGTGGACCGAGGGCCTCGTCGACATCGCCGCCACCATCGACAAGGAGCTGACGCTGCTGGGGATCGAGGGCCACCAGTCCCTCACCGACGAGGACGTCGCGCCCAGCGCCAAGCTCACTTCCTTCTTCCAGGGGGTGGTGCAGGCGCTCCAGCACCTCCGAATGTCGCTCCCGAAGGAGCGGGCCGACGAGATGCGGAAAGCCATCTCTGGGGCCCTCGAGAGGGTGCTGGTGAAGATCGTTTTCCGCAATCCCGACGTCAGGCTCACCAACGTCCTCAGGCCCTTGCCGGAGAACGCAGACCTGACGGGGATCCGGGCCCTCATCGCCCCTATCGTCAAGAAGGCGGCCGGGGTCAAGAGGATCGAGGGCGACCGCGTAGATTAGGCCGCCTGCCCCTTTCTTTTATCTCCCTTGCCCTGCCGCTGTTAAATATGCCACGGAAACGGCTGGTTAGGGCAGCAGTAAGGCATTTTGCAATATAACTTTTCATCTTAGGCTATGCATCGCGCTGTCATCCCCTCTACTCGATCGGCGCCTTGATTGTTTCCGCCCTACGCTTTCGGGGACTTGCTGGCATAGGCCTCCGCCTTGCCACGGGTGCCGAGTGCGGGACGTCAGCGACCCGCTGGCGGGGCTGCCACCGGCAAGAAACCTCGCCGCGGCTGGTTGCCGCTCACTCAGATTGTTGAGCAGGCTCGAGGCAAAGTAAACGGTGCGACTGCGGTCGCAGCACGCTTAGGGTGCCGGGCGAGCTCGAAACAAAGTGAGGACGCTACTCGGGGTGTAGCACACTCGAGTCGTTGAGCGGACTCGAAACGAAACGAGGGCGCAACCAGTCTCGTGCCGGTCCTTCCGCGCTCAGGCCTCTCAACCCAGGCTCGGTCGTTCGAGGGAGATAACTCTTAAAAATTAAAGGAGCAATTGCTCGAGCTCCGGCAACTTATCTTTTCTTATCGCTCGCCGCCCGGTAGGGTAGAACCTCCTTGGGCAGCATCCAGCCCATCCTGGGGGTAAGCAAGGCGCAGGGCCTCACGACCTCCCGGAGCTAGGCGTAGCTATGCTTGGGGATCCGCGCCCCTCTCTGCGCCGAGGATCACATGCAACTGCGGCAAGACTCGGGCAGAGAGGATGGTTGGCGGAACGGGTTCCGGCAACCGCGCTGGCGAGATTCCTCCCACGGTCGGCGTCAACTCGTTCGGCACCCCGGCGGACGAGGCGCGCCGGGGAACGAGGTCGCCTTTCTCGTGACTTCTGGCGCTAACTTCCGCGGCTACGGGAGCGGCGCAGAGTTCGCCGGAGGCGAATCGTTCGCCCAGCGGCCAGAAGGCGGTCCTCCTCAAGGAGCAGCTGCTTCTTGCCCAGTCTCTGCGCGAGTGGGTACTCGAGGAGGGCCGCACACGAGCCCGTGGGAAGGAACGCCACAGCTTGTCGGGAACCCCCGCTTCGACTGGACAGATCCTCGGATCCGCAGGAGCGGGCTGTTCCTCAGCGTTCAGGCTGCTGATCTGCTCGCCGGGGCAAGGCCTATCGGGGGCACCTGCTTCGACTGGACGGATCCTGGGATCCGCAGGAGCGGGCGGTCCCCCGGTGCTTGTCCAGCCCCTACCTGGCGCGCCAAAGATGTCGGGGCGGACGAGCGTCCCCCCGCGAGCACCTATGGGGCCGGAGCCCCTTCCGTTGTCCGGTGAGGGGGGCGGAGGGAGCACAGAGAGCAGATCGAGGCGGGCACACGAGCGGTTTACCCATGTTCGGGCCGCGATGGACGCGTAAAACCCTACTCCTGCTTGGTTGTATTGAACTGGGGAGCTCGGGAGCTTGGGGAGCTAGCTGCACCGAGCGTATAGCTGTCTGGATGCCGAATCTCCGAACCCAACCCCCGGAACCTTTCCGGAACCGAACCCCTTCTACGTTGCACACGGGCCTCCTTTTATAGCGCAAAGGGGTCACCGACAGGTGTCAACGTAAGAGAAAGGGGTAAAAGTGTAAAAGGGGTGGTAGCTGTAATAGTGTGGGAACGGTGGCGCTACAGTGCGGCACAGTGTTATCATACCTACTTCTGACGGTAGGGGACAAGGGCATTAAATGCCCGTCACGGTCGCCCGGACATCACCGAGGCGGACCGTTAGGTGCGCCACCGTTCGCCACGAGGGCGGCTGCATGCCACTGCATGCCCCAGGCTGCGCGGTGCCTCGCCACGTGCCCTCGGGGGGGAAGCCCCAGAGTGACGCGTGGGCGGGCGAGCTGGAGCGCAGTCTTGAGGTGGCGATCTTGCCGCGGCAAGTGGCTTGCCGCGGGGGTCGTCTTCCTGTGCCTGATAGCGTGCCAGCTGTCAGGCCTTGCCGGGGCACTTGGCGCGCCACGGCGGGATCGTCCCGGCAAGCTCCTCTTGCCGGGGTCTTGTCTTCTTGGCCCGGCAATCTCCTCTTGCCGGGGGCCTCGTCTTCTTGGCCCGGCAAGCTCCTCTTGCCGGGGGCCTTGTCTTGAAAGCTTGGTCTTCTCTTGGCGCTTCCGGGGCGGGCCTTGCCGCAGGGTGCTACGACTGCCCGTGCACAAGTCTGGGGTACTAAGGTACCCCTACTTTAGTACACCGACAATATGATGTTTATCTTTTATACATCTTATCTTGCTTTGTTTGACGGTAGCTTTATAAGATGATCTCTCACTAAATTATCAAGGTATAAGTGTTCTCCCTGAGTATGCACCGTTGCGAAAGTTCTTCGTGCTGAGACACCACGTGATGATCGGGTGTGATAGGTTCTACGTTCAAATACAACGGGTGCAAAATAGTTGCACACGCGGAATACTCAGGTTAAACTTGACGAGCCTAGCATATAACAGATATGGCCTCGGAACACGGAGACCGAAAGATCGAGCGTGAATCATATAGTAGATATGATCAACATAGTGATGTTCACCATTGAAACTACTCCATCTCACGTGATGATCGGACATGGTTTAGTTGATATGGATCACGTGATCACTTAGAAGGTTAGAGGGATGTCTATCTAAGTGGGAGTTCTTAAGTAATATGATTAATTGAACTTTAATTTATCATGAACTTAGTCCTGGTAGTATTAGCATATCTATGTTGTAGATCAATAGCTCGCGTTTTTGCTTTCATATGGTAATTTTGATCTGTTCCTAGTGAAAATTGTGTTGAAAGATGTTAGTAGCAATGATGCGGATTGGATCCGTGATCTGAGGTTTATCCTCATTGCTGCATAGAAGAATTATGTCCTTGATGCACCGCTAGGTGACGGACCTATTGCAGGGGCAGATGCAGACGTTATGAACGTTTGGCTAGCTCAATATGATGACTACTTGATAGTTTAGTGCACCATGCTAAACGGCTTAGAATCGGGACTTCAAAAACGTTTTGAATGTCATGGACCATATGAGATGTTCCAGGAATTGAAGTTAATATTTCAAGCAAATACCCGAGTTGAGAGATATGAAGTCTCCAACAAGTTCTATAGCTAAAAGATGGAGGAGAATCGCTCAACTAGTGAGCATGTACTCAGATTGTCTGGGTACTACAATCGCTTGAATCAAGTGGGAGTTAATCTTCCAGATAAGATAGTGATTGACAGAATTCTCTAGTCACCATCACCAAGTTAGTAGAACTTCGTGATGAACTATAATATGCAAGGTATGACGAAAGTAATTCCCAAGCTCTTCGTGATGCTGAAATCGACGAAGGTAGAAATCAAGAAAAACATCAAGTGTTGATGGTTAACAAGACCACTAGTTTCAAGAAAAGGGAAAAGGGATAGAAGGGGAAGTTCAAGAAGAATGGCAAGCAAGTTGCTGCTCAAGTGAAGAAACCCAAGTCTGGTCCTAAGCCTGAGATTAGGTGCTTCTACTGCAAAAGGATTGGTCACTGGAAGCGGAACTACCCCAAGTGATTGGCGGATAAGAAGGATGGCAAAGTGAACATAAGTATATTTGATATACATGTTATTGATGTGTACTTTACTAGTGTTTATAGCAACCCCTCAGTATTTGGTACTAGTTCAGTTGCTAAGATTAGTAACTCGAAACGGGAGTTGCAGAATGAACAGAGACTACTTAAGGGTGAAGTGACGATGAGAGTTGGAAGTAGTTCCAAGATTGATATGATCATCATCGCACACTCCCTATACTTTCGGGATTAGTGTTGAACCTAAATAAGTGTTATTTGGTGTTTGCGTTGAGCATAAATATGATTTGATCATGTTTATTGCAATACAGTTATTCATTTAAGTAAGAGAATAAATTGTTGTTCTGTTTACATGAATAAAACCTTGTATGGTTACACACCAAATGAAAATAGTTCATTGTATCTCGATCGTAGTGATACACATATTCATAATATTGAAGCCAAAAGATGCAAAGTTAATAATGATAGTGCAACTTGTTTGTGGCACTGCCGTTTAGGTCATATTGGTGTAAAGCGCATGAAGAAACTCCATGCTGATGGACTTTTGGAATCACTTGATTATGAATCACTTGATGCTTGCGAACCATGCCTCATGGGCAAGATGACTAAGACACCGTTCTCCGGAACAGTGGAGCGTGCAACTGACTTATTGGAAATAATACATACTGATGTATGCGATCCGATGAGTGTTAAGGCTCGCGACGGGTATCGTTATTTTCTGACCTTCATAGATGATTTGAGCAGATATGGGTATATCTACTTGATGAAACATAAGTCTGAAACATTTGAAAAGTTCAAAGAATTTCAGAGTGAAGTGGAAAATCATCGTGACAAGAAAATAAGGTTTCTACGATCTGATCGCGGAGACAAATATTTGAGTTACGAGTTTGGTCTTCAGTTAAAACAACGTGAAATAGTTTCACAAATTCGTGCCACCTGGAACACCATAGCATAATGGTGTGTCCGAACGTCATAACCGTACTTTATTGGATATCGTACAATCTATGATGTTTCTTATCGATTTACCACTATCGTTTTGGGGTCATGCATTAAAGATAGCTGCATTCACGTTAAAAAAGGGCACCATCTAAGTCCGTTGAGATGACACAATCTGAACTGTGGTTTGGCAAGAAACCAAAGTTGTCTTTTCTTAAAGTTTGGGATTGTGATGCTTATATGAAAAGGTTTCATCCTGATAAGCTCAAAACCCAAATCGGAGAAATATGTCTTCATAGGATACCCAAAGGAGACTGTTGGGTACACCTTCTATCACAAATCCGAAGGCAAAATTGTTGCTAAGAATGGATCCTTTCTAGAGAAGGAGTTTCTCTCAAAAGAAGTGAGTGGGAGGAAAGTAGAAAACTTGATAAGGTAATTGTATCTTCTCCCTTATTGGAAAGTAGTTCATCACAGAAATCTGTTCCTGTGACTACTACACCAATTAGTGAGGAAGCCAATGATGATGATCATGTAACTTCAGATCAAGCTACTACCGAACCTCATAGGTAGACCAGAGTGAGATCCGCACTAGAGTGGTACGGTAATCCTGTTCTGGAAGTCATGTTACTTGACCATGACGAACCTACGAACTATGAGGAAGCGATGATGAGCCCAGATTCCGTGAAATGGCTTGAGGCCATGAAATCTGAGATGGGATCCATGTATGAGAACAAAGTGTGGACTTTGGTTGACTTGCCCGATGATCGGCAAGCCATAGAAAATAAATGGATCTTCGAGAGGAAGACGAACGCTGATAGTAGTGTTACTATCTACAAAGCTAGACTTGTCGAAAAAGGTTTTTGACAAAGTTCAAGGTGTTGACTACGATGAGATTTTCTCACTCGTATCGATGCTTAAAGTCTGTCTGAATCATGTTAGCAATTGCCGCATTTTATGAAATCTGGCAAATGGATAACAAAACTGCAATCCTTAATGGATTTCTTAAAGAAGAGTTGTATATGATGCAACCAGAAGGTTTTGTCGATCCTAAAGGTGTTAACAAAATATGCAAGTTCCAGCGATCCATCTATGGACTGGTGCAAGCATCTCGGAGTTGGAATACACGCTTTGTTAAGTTGATCAAAGCATATAGTTTTATACAGACTTGCGGTGAAGCCTGTATTTACAAGAAAGTGAGTGGGAGCACTACAACATTTCTGATAAGTATATGTGACTGACATATTGTTGATCGAAAATAATGTAAAATTATTCTGCAAAGCATAAAGGAGTATTTGAAAAGAGTTTTTCGAAGAAAGACCTCGGTGAAGCTGCTTACATATTGAGCATCAAGATCTTAGAGATAGATCAAGACGCTTGATAAGTTTTTTTCAATGAGTACATACCTTGACAAGATTTTGAAGTAAGTTCAAAATGGAACAGTCAAAGAAAGAGTTCTTGCCTGTGCTACAAGGTGTGAAATTGAGTAAAACTCAAATCCCAACCACGGCAGAAGATAGAAAGAGAATGAAAGTCATTCCCTATGCCTCAGCCATAGGTTCTATAAAGTATGCCATGCTATGTACCAGACCTATTGTATACCCTACACTGATTTTGGCAAGGGAGTACAATAGTGATCTAGGAGTAGATCACTGGACAACGGTCAAAATTATCCTTACTGGAATAAGGATATGTTTCTCGATTATGGACATGACTAAAAGGTTCGTCGTAAAAAGTTACGTCGATGCAAGTTTTAACACTGATCCAGATGACTCTAAGTCTCAATCTGGATACATATTGAAAGTGGGAGCAATTAGCTAGAGTAGCTCCATGCAGAGCATTGTTGACATAGAAATTTGTAAAATACATGCGGATCTGAATGTGGCAGACCCGTTGACTAAGATTCTCTCACAAACAAAACATGATCACACCGTAGTACTCTTTGGGTGTTAATCACATAGCGATGCGAACTAGATTACTGACTCTAGTAACCCTTTGGGTGTTAATCACATATCGATGTGAACTATGGGTGTTAATCATATGGTGATGTGAACTATTGTTGTTAAATCACATGGCCATGTGAACTAGATTATTGACTCTAGTGCAAGTGGGAGACTGAAGGAAATATGCCCTAGAGGCAATAATAAAGTTATTATTTATTTCCTTATTTCATGACAAATGTTTATTATTCATTCTAGAATTGTATTAATCGGAAACATAATACATGTGTGAATGCATAGACAAACAGAGTGTCACTAGTATGCCTCTACTTGACTAGCTCGTTGATCAAAGATGGTTATGTTTCCTAGCCATAGACATGAGTTGTCATTTGATTAACGGGATCACATCATTAGGAGAATGATGTGATTGACATGACCCATTCCATTAGCTTAGCACCCGATCGTTTAGTATGTTGCTATTGCTTTCTTCATGACTTATACATGTTCCTATGACTATGAGATTATGCAACTCCCGTTTGCCGGAGGAACACTTTGTGTGCTACCAAACGTCACAACATAACTGGGTGATTATAAAGGAGCTCTACAGGTGTCTCCAAAGGTAGATGTTGGGTTGGCGTATTTCGAGATTAGGATTTGTCACTCCGATTGTCGGAGAGGTATCTCTGGGCCCTCTCGGTAATGCACATCACATAAGCCTTGCAAGCATTTCAATTAATAAGTTAGTTGGGAGATGATGTATTATGGAACGAGTAAAGAGACTTGCCGGTAACGAGATTGAACTAGGTATTGGATACCGACGATCGAATCTCGGGCAAGTAACATACCGATGACAAAGGGAACAACGTATGTTGTTATGCGGTCTGACCGATAAAGATCTTCGTAGAATATGTAGGAGCCAATATGGGCATCCAGGTCCCGCTATTGGTTATTGATCAGAGACATGTCTCGGTCATGTCTACATTGTTCTCGAACCGTAGGGTCCGCACGCTTAAGGTTTCGATGACAGTTATATTATGAGTTTATGAGTTTTGATGTACCGAAGGAGTTCGGAGTCCCGGATGAGATCGGGGACATGACGAGGAGTCTCGAAATGGTCGAGCGTAAAGATCGATATATTGGACGACTATATTCGGAGTTCGGAAAGGTTCCGAGTGATTCGGGTATTTTTCGGAGTACCGGAGAGTTACGGGAATTCGTATTGGGCCGGCCTCATTGGGCCATACGGGAGAGGAGAGAAAGGGCCAAAAAGGTGGCCGCATCCCTCCCCTTGCACTAGTCCGAATTGGACTAGGGAGGGGGGGCGCCCCCTTCCTTCCTTCTCCTTCTCTCTTCCCTTTCCTTCTCTCCTACTCCCACTACATCGAAGGACTCCTAGTTGGACTAGGAAAGGGGGAATCCTACTCCCGGTGGGAGTAGGACTCCCCTTGGCGCGCCCCTTCTAGGCCGGCCGCCCCCTCCCCCTTGCTCCTTTATATACGGGGGCAGGGGGGCACCCCATGACACACAAGTTGATCTTCGTCAGCGTTCCTTAGCCGTGTGCGGTGCCCCCTCCACCATATTCCACCTCGGTCATATCGTAGCGGTGCTTAGGCGAAGCCCTGCGACGTTTGAACATCAAGATCATCACCACGCCATCGTGCTGACGGAACTCCTCCCCGAAGCTTTGCTGGATCGGAGCCCGGGGAACATCATCAAGCTGTACGTGTGTTAAGAACTCGGAGGCACCGGAGTAACGACGCTTGGATCGGTCGGATCGGGAAGACGTACTACTACTTCCTCTATGTTGCGTCAACGCTTCCGCTTCGGTCTACGAGGGTACGTAGACAACACTCTCCCCTCTCGTTGCTATGCATCACCATGATCTTGCGTGTGCGTAGGAATTTTTTTGAAATTACTACGTTCCCCAACAACCCGCGCTACAGCTAACGTATAGCAGCAGCGTGGGTAAAAACCCGCGCTACTACTAAAATCTAATCTCTGATTTTTTTTTGAATTTTTTCCCATTTTTTTTCAATTTTTCCCTAATTTTCAAATTTCTGAATTATTTTAACCTCAAATCTCTAATCACCCCTCATCGCTGCTCAATTTAATCTCTAATCACCCCTCATCATTCCAAATCATCTAACTTCCCGGACGGTCACCCATCCTCTCACTACTCCAACCTGAGCACGCTTAACTTCCGGGTTCTATTCTCCCTCGTTTCCAAGTCTGCACTTGTTGTTTTCCTGACAATAGTAAGATGTCAATCCTATTAACCTCAGGAATTTAGCTTGAGCATGAAGTCACACATTTCACTGTTTGAGTTTGAAACTATTGTTCTAAGAAATTAGTAACACTAATATTTCTTGAATAATTAGTTTGACCATAGTTTGACCACAATTTGACCACAGTTTGACCATAGTTTGACCAGATTTGACCAAAATTCAAAAAAATTAAAATAATTATTTAGTAACACTAATATTCTTGAATAATTAGTTTGACCATAGTTTGACCAGATTTAACAAAAATTAAAGAAAAAACTGAAATTTGATGAATTTTTTGCCTCCAGATCTTAAAAGCCCTGTAACTTTTTTTCTATTAGGTTTTTGAGGATTTTAAAAATGTTTAACTATGTTACCCCCGTTAAATTTGGATGTAACTTTTCGAGTAGATGATTTTTCATATAAAAAACTTTTTCATCCAAGTTAGTATGCAAAAGTTATGCCCATTTTTACTAATTCTCAAGAGATTTTGCATATAAAGTCGAAATTCATATTTGCAAATTTTCCCAACAACTAGAGCACATATCACATGGGAAACTTATTTTCTTTTATTTTTTTGACATTTTCATCATTTTCTTTTATTTATTTTAAAACTAAAAAGGCGATCCACAAGGGGGGGTAGAGTTTGAAAATGGGACCTTTAGTAGTAGCGCGGGTTTTTACCCCTCGCTACTACTATGCCTAAAAACCAGCGCTACTACTATCAACTTAGTAGTAGCGAGGGCTAAAAACCAGCGCTACTGCTATCAACTTAGTAGTAGCGAGGGTTAAAAACCCGAGCTACTAACCTCGCTGCTACTAAGTTGATAGCAGTAGCGCGGGTTTTAACCCTCGCTACTAGTAAGATTCTGTGTATAGGCTTTTCCCTAGTAGTGGCATCTTCCTCTTTATCATGGGCACCGGTGAGGCCCACGCAGGTTGTCGCCCGTCTCTGTAGTGTGTTTCAGGGGTGATGCCTCTGACGCTAACACTGACACGAGGCCGATGTACGGGTGAGTGCTCACTGTTACTACCCCTCAGAGGTACGTGGGCGGTGACGCTGGCTACATAAAGCTGACTAGGACTGTGCCGAGCTAGGACCTTCCCGTTGATGTGGACGGAAGACGCATGGTATGATTCCCCCCCCCCCCAACGTGGTGCACACGGACTCCAAGGAGGTTCACCTGGACATATGCATTACCAAGTTACATGTTGATCATTAGTATTCGCTCAATGTAATCCGCAGTCTAAGCATGTGGATACTTCCATGCATGATCTTGCTCTATTGGAGTATCACACATGAATAAAAGTGTATACATTTATGGTTTAGTCTAGAATCTTCCATGTATTAATTTTTACTAAAGTACTGGTGAAAGACTTATGATGAACAATTTCATACATCTCCTCTTCCCCCTTCCAAGTCATCCTGATTTAATCCCTCCGTCTAGGTGTATAAGGGCATGGTTAATACTTAATAGTATAGCCAACTGTTGACTATAAGAAAGTGCCATGTCATCTGTAGCCAACATGTATAACAATCGATACTCAAAAACTAATTCTTAAAGATCATTTCTTGCAAAACACAATAAGTGTTATTTTTCTTCACAAGTTTTGGATGCAGGTTGAACAGTTGAATGCTTTTGCTTGCAAAAGATACTTTTTTTATCTATTTCGCCCGGATGTTTGTGAGCTCTAGAGATGAAATTATCCGAAGAAACCTATCGATACCCATTACGCATGATATGACCCCCACATCCTTTGTCAAAATAAACAACTCCCCGATCAACGCATTTCACTGTTTCGTGCAACACACATGCACCTTACTATAGATTATTACGACCAAAAATTGAACTAACATGATATATAGTACGATAAATGTTGATGCATGTCACCTAAAATTATATCATTGAAAACTATGTTCAAATACGAATCCAACGATATAGTTTTTGTTGACATGCACTAACATTTTGTTAGTTAAATCTTCAGTCAAATTCAGCGGGGGACTAATAAACCACGACCGATGTAGTGCTAGTGTAGAGGGCGGCGCTGCACGGGAGTCTCACCCCGCTCGTGGCGCGGCAGTAAAGTTGTCATATCACAAAACCCAACCACTCCCAGTAATAAGTGGCCTGGTAAAATAAACGGACAAGCAACCATCACATCCCTCTGTCTTTTTTGCATTTGATCTCTCTGCATTTACTTTCTCCGGTTCAGCTCGCACACTCGATCCCTAGCTACTAATCCTAGTATCCCTAGCTACTACTCCTAGGGCCAGTTCTTTTGGCGGCTTAAAAAATAAGCCGTCTCTTCCCCAGCTTTTCCCATAAGACTAGTCATAGTGGAGCGTAACATTAAGGCGCCTCACTCATTTATTTGGGCTTCTAAACTACTAGTACCTCTGTCTTGGTTTATTCGTCACCATTGTAATTTGTGCTAAATTTTGACCAAAGATTTAACTGATAAAACGTTAGTGCATGTGACATGCACAAACATTTCATTAGTTAAATTTATGATCAAAATTTGACACAGATTACAATGGGGACCAATAAACCAGGACGGAGGTAGTAGTTATGGGATTACTAATCTAGAAGCCTAAAAGAACTAGCCCCTGGTACTCCTACTAGTAGTAGTACTCAAGTTGGAATTCCAATTGCACGTCACAACTTGTTAGGCAAAAAATTCGATACAGGGTGTAGGAAGCGGTTTGGGAATTTGCATGCCTTTTCGACCAGTGAGATACTCCATACAAAGTACGACAGAGAAATAACCACAGAGAAGGAAGCTAAAAGTAAAAAATCAAATGAGCATTTTTGCATTTGTTTTGCATTGAGTCGTTTCACAAGCTTTACTAGTGTTTTTTTTTACTTTTACAAAAACCGCATTGTAATGTTAAAACGTGCATTTGCACGTACATAAGTAATAGTAGTACTCCCTCCGTCTAGGTGTATAAGTCTTCCCTTCTTCTTGGTCACGGTGCACAACCAAAGATGACTTATTCACCTGGACGGAGGGAGTAGCACAGTCTGCAAGCATATATAGAGAGAGACGTGTAGTGCGATAGTATATAGTAAAGTTTGTGCTATATGCACGTACTTACAAAATGCGTACGGATACACAATGTTTCAAAACTTTCCCTTTTACATACTTAATTAAGGACGCTAATAATTCCCGAACGTTCGGGATTTATCATTTGCGTCCCAAAACTAATTAGATCGCCTTACGAAACTAAATTATACTCCTACTAAAAGTCATGGCTCGCAGGAGCGCTTGCGGTGCGCCACGAGTGCCCTGGTGCACGGCCGTTTCCCTGCGCGCCGACACAACGCCTCTTCCTCAGCCTCGCAACTCGCGAGGTGCTGATTGGCGGCTTGCCGGCGGGCGAGCGCGATCTCACCGGTGTGGTGATCCAGCGCCAACAGGTACTCCTCCTCGCTGGAAGCATGCACCCGGTCTACGTACCGCCAAGCGTAGATGAGGCGCTTGGGCCCGATTGCACTCAGTGATTTGGCACGGGCGTCCTCCACCACCCTCACGGCCCTCGCACGAGCCTTCTTCCAAAGAGGCAATTGCCTGACTCTCTTGGACACGACATAGGCCTGCCAGGTAGCTTGCCCCGTGGCGCGCTTCTCTTCCTCGACCCTCTTCTCCGCCTCTATTTTGGCGCGCTCTGCCAGAGGCAAAGCCTCCCACAAGGCGGCATCCATTTCTTTCCAAAGCTCCTCAAGGCTGGGGGGCTCGGCGGGCGGCACGGCGTTCTCCTCGTAGCGGGGAGCCGACGCGTCCTCTGACGCGCGTGCTGGCGAGATTGGGAACGCCGACGTGTCCACCTTGATGCGTCGCGGCGATGAGCGGAATGCTGACGCGTCCTCCTCGACTAGTGGCGGCAAGGAACGGAATGACAATGCATCCTCCTCGACTAGTGGCGGCGAGGAACGGAATGGCGATGTGTGACCGTCCGCGCGGTGCAGCGAGGGACGCCTAGGGCTTGGGAGGGGCGATGTCATGGTGGTCGACGTGAGAGGGAAGGGGAGGAGATAGCAATGAACGTGAGCGTTCTTCCGAATGCCGTGGGAGGCACCGTATTTATAGTGAGCAATGGCACACCTATGTAATATATGGACTCAGCTTCACTGACTTAACTGCAGGTCTAGTTGCCTCACTGACATGTGGGCCAGATGCATGTTGGGCCCACATGTCAGTGACCCAATGCACCTGCAGTTAAGTAACTAAAGCAGCTACATGGGCATATTTGTTGGAGTAAATTACGGGTGAGGGAAGGGGTGGAAATATTGCTGGTCACAATGGATTGGACGAGCGCGGGGGAGGAGAGTCATGCATGCAAATTTTTTCCACACGGGGTGGAGTGGTGGGACTGCTGGAGGGAGAAGGAGAGTCAAGCAGCCGTTCAGATTTCAAGGTGCACTAAATTATTGCATGCGATGATTAAGGCTGGCCATAGTGGTGGTAATGTGGTACTCCCTCCTTTCCGGTTTATAGGGCTTAATTTGAGAATCTCTTCAACCAAGGTAGATGATGAATGGTGGAATTAATTCCATAGTTTGCAAAAGTACTTAATAAGTACTCTTGTTTTTCTCAAAAATTTGTGTAAACCGATGCATTAGTTACACCACATTCATGCATGACCACTCCTATAAAAATCTCAGTTGGTGGTGATGGTATGTCTGCCTTTGGAGAACATGAGCCTCTCGATCTACTTGGGACCAACGGGTGAGATGTGTGTGCATAGAGACATGGCCTTGCCACCGGAGGTATAGCAGATATTTACCAACCTCTACCGTTGTATAAAATACGGAACTACTCATTCCAGCCTCATTTCCTTTCTGGTTCATCTCCTTGCATTCTTGCCGGCGACGGTGAAGGTTCCTGAAGATGGAGTCCAGACTCTAGAAACCACTACAAAAACTATTCCACTGCCTCTATCTTGGTAAGAGTAGGTGAAATTTTCGAATCGAGCCCTTTAAACTAGAAGGGAGGTAATAGTACTCTAATAGCTAACCTTGTTGTGATAACTAGATAGGACATGGCACGCACCTGGACGGAGGAACTAGTCTGTATTGTGCATTTAAGTTTTGTCTAAAGTCAATATACCTCTACTTTGACCAAACTTATAGAAAAATGTACATCAACATTCACAATGTCAAATCAATATTTTTATACTCATTATAAAATGTACTTTTATACTCATTATAATCAGTATTGTAGATATTGATATTTTTAGTATAAATTTGGTCAAAAACTTTGCAAACGGTTGACGGAAGTAAAAAGGACCAGAGGGAGTATCATGCATGCGGTGTAGGCAAAACAATTGCTCATTTATAGCCGGTCGAAGTCTCAAAGGGCACGACCGCGCGAGGGAGGCAAAGGTTGTGGGAGGCGCGACGGTTGAGGGAATTAAGTGAAGTTACATCCACACGCCGACATGGCGTGCGAACAAGCAGAAGCTATACCGACAGGCCTATGATATTGGTCTAGTAGACATGACATCTAGTAGGTCACGCATAGTACTCGAGAACTCTTTGGGGGCTTGCAGCCGTTTATCCACCGGGCAAGCCAACAACCCCATGCCGTTCGCACGCCCTACTCGTCCCCGTCTTTGCTCCCAGTCGTCCCGTCCTTTCACATTACACTAGTTCAACTTCTCCTAACCCTCCTCCAAAATCCATGGCCTCCCAAATCTCCATGGTTGCCGCTGAGTACCAAGTTAGAGCCATCACTAGCGATGAGTTCATCGTCATCTACACCCGTGGATCCGCGACGGTGAAAGCTTGACTTGCTCGCTTCCTACGCATGTTCAACAATTCAAAGGATGAGTGGGTCGCTGTGCTAGATGTTGAGTACACCACAGTCTTGGAAAGTGAGAACATTCTAAAGGAGGCAGAGAATAAGAAGCCCGCCGTGATCTAGGTTTGTGTACATAACGTGTGCTTGGTCTACCACATATGCCATGCCAACATTGAGTGCCAGGATTTTAAGAACTTCCTCAAGGACGAAAGACTGAAATTCGTTACTGTAGACTTTAGGAATGGCAGGGATGTCCTGGGTCGGATAGCCCTCGTTGTAGGCCAGCCCTTCGATCTCTAGAAGGTAAGCCTGGTGTCCTCCTCTCAGCCTTCAATGCTGACCCTGGCAGCAGCCATGATTGATCATTTGTACGCTAAACTGAATAAACCTCACCACGAGTTTCATCATGCATGGGAGTCGAAGACAATAGATGAAGATCACATCATGTACGCAACAATGGATGCCTACCTTTGTTTAAATATCTACAAGGGTTGGATGAAGAAGCAGAGCTCAGTGTCCGATTCAAGCAAAGAAGCGGCAACGAAGAGGAAGAGGAAGAAGAAGAGGGACGAGGACGAAGTCGAGGACATGGACTCGGACTCCGAGTATGGTGGCAGTGTCGTCGCTCATGATGGTTCTACTACAGTGTCAAGCAGACAAGTTGCTTAGTTTTATTTCAGGGGTGTGTTGTGCTGAGCCCCCAGCAGAACTATGTTTATGTTCTTTCTTGTTATTTGAACTTTATGTTCTCTCTCATTATTTGAACTCTTTAGTACGTACAGTAGTACTTGTCTTACTACTGTTCTTCTTGCAATTGGTACTACTTCTCGTATCTTTGTGTTCCTACCTTACTTAATACGTTCGTACTAGTAGTATAATTTGGGTCAGTCGATTTGTGAAAGAAGTTCGACAGAGCGAAGGAAGAAGACAACAGAGAAGCTACCCCAGTATCTATATTAGGGTGGCAGGGTGCCCATGATCTATATTACGAGTGTTGGGTGTGGAATGCAGTTCACCGGAAAAAATGGATCGTGCCCAGGGTTAAGCGGATGGCAGGGGTGGGGGGAGCATGGCGGCGGCAGGTGGTTCAGGGGAGCGCGGGGCAGCGGCGGCATGTGGTTAGGCGGGTGGCGGGCTGAGAAGATGAACAATGCATACATTTCAGAGGTTGAAGAAGCCCTTCTAGCCATCCATGTTGCATCCAATGGCTCACAAGAGTCGACTGACCCAAATTGCTCCTTCAGATTGCATGATCCAAGTGGCATTCAAGGTCTAGAAGGTAGATTCTGTGTCTGCACCCATTTTGCAGGCTCAGTGCGGGCGCGACCGACTTCCGCTGCGACAGCCACCATGCGTGCCTCCTCCGCGCTGGTGGAGACGACAATGACACGCTAGTTCCTCCTCGCCGGCGTGCTAGAGCACGCGCTTGTCCTCCTCTTTGTATGTTGTGTGCATAGACGTGGCTCGACCTATTGCAGCATCGCGAAGAGGGACTGCAGACGACGTGAGCGGGCAAGCCTTCGGATTCATGCCACAGGGATGGCCGCGACACGGCGGTGATGGGTGAGAAATGGTTGGCCGGAGCAGGCGGGCGCCGGCATGCGCAACGGCGGCGGCGGCATATTGATGAGTGGACTTATGGGAGCTTAGTTTAGTTTTATATTGGGTTGATCAAACTTAAAAGAAAACCGTACTAGTACACGTAAACGTTAGACCGATGCAACGCTTATATTAGTTACCACAACCACGATACGGAATCCTGTGCAAGCGCATGAACCGCTGCCGCGCGGTCGATCGAACGATGCGTCACCGTGTCGCGCTCGAAGGAAATCCACCGAACCTTTTTGTGTGTGTGAAAAAAATCCCCGAATATTACTCAACTTTTTTTCCTGGAAAAGTTCTTGACGCTACAATATTTCCATATATTTGAATTTAGCTCCAGTTCGTGTTTATTTGGATTTGGACGTTTTAGGTGCGCCCTAGTTTTTTAATACTTATTTTGTGTGTGTGTGTGACTGAGAGAGAACGTGTGTATGTGTCCATATGTGTGTTGTGGCGGAAGGGCAATGTGGAGACGGTGTGCGTGTGATAGAGACATAGAGAGGTGTGAATATGCAAACGATCATGCATGAGTGAGACATAGATAGATGTCGTTACGTTGTGTATACATGAGAGAACGGTCTTCTATTTGTACTTGTGTGTGTGTGTGTGTGTGTGTGAGAGAGGGGAGCATCTGTAACACAACAACCATCTCTCTCGATTCGTCCGTCCCTCGCACGATCGCATGTAACACATGCATCAACGCAGATCATTTGACACCCTCACCCGGCCCCTGCCGACCTTAAGGCCCGCACATCGCTCTCTATCTCACACGCACAATCTCTTCGTGAACTTTCCGTCACATACACACACATTTCTCGCCATAGGTTTGATTTCTCTCAATATCTGACACACACACACACACACACACACACACACACACACACACACGCACACACACACACACACCGCACACACACTCCCCCTCCCCCGAGCACACAATTCATCCCCATCCAAGGTTACATGGCGACACTCTCGCCTGTGCTTCTCTGAACCCCAGCATGCACAACACCTCATGAAGGAAATATGCCCTAGAGGCAATAATAAAGTTATTATTTATTTCCTTATATCATGATAAATGTTTATTATTCATGCTAGAATTGTATTAGCCGAAAACATAATACTTGTGTGAATACATAGACAAACTAAACGTCACTAGTATGCCTCTACTTGACTAGCTCGTTGATCAAAGATGGCTATGTTTCCTAACTAGAGTTGTATATGGTGCAGCCGGAAGGTTTTGTCGATCCGAAGGGAGCTAACAAAGTGTGCAAGCTCCAGCGATCCATTTATGGACTGGTGCAAGCCTCTCGGAGTTGGAATAAACTCTTTGATAGTGTAATCAAAGCATTTGGTTTTATACAGACTTTTGGAGAAGCCTGTATTTACAAGAAAGTGAGTGGGAGCTCTGTAGCATTTCTGATATTATATGTAGATGACATATTGCTAATCGGAAATGATATAGAATTTTTGGATAGCATAAAGGGATACTTGAATAAGAGTTTTTCAATGAAAGACCTCGGTGAAGCTGCTTACATATTGGGCATTAAGATCAATAGAGATAGATCAAGACGCCTAATTGGACTTTCACAAAGCACATACCTTGACAAAGTTTTGAAGAAGTTCAAAATGGATCAAGCAAAGAAAGGATTCTTGCCTGTGTTACAAGGTGTGAAATTGAGTAAGACTCAATGCCCGACAACTTCAGAAGATAGAGAGAAAATGAGAGATGTTCCCTATGCTTCAGCCATAGGCTCTATCATGTATGCAATGGTGTGTACCAGACCTGATGTGTGTCTTGCTATAAGTCTAGAAGGGAGGTACTGTCGTGGGTTTGTCACGGCAGATGTCCTAGCCAAAGGACTTAGTCGTGGAGCCATCGCAACGGGTTAACTCGAAGGGGTTAAAGCGGACACAGGGACACAGAGTTTATACTAGTTCGGCCCCTTCGATGAAGGTAAAAGCCTACGTCTAGTTTGTGGTGGAATTGATGAAGTCTCGATGACTAGGGAGCAGATAAGCTTCGCCTAGGCCTCGAGTTGTTGTTGTTGTCCCCTGAACTGATATCGGGTCATCCCCTTATATACACGGGTGACGCCCGTCGGCTCATAGAGTCCCAATCTCCGGTTTATACTCGTACCCGGGTTGGTCTCTTGCGTATTCCCAACTTACAATACAAGTTGTACACAGGCCGGTTTACGGCTACAGATGTTAAACCGACTATGGCCTCGGGCCTTTACATAGCCTCCTGGGCTTTAACATTCTTGAGCTACTGATGAAATTAACCCGGCCCGGACGGCCGGTTTAGGCCCAGTAGTAATATCCACAACATTAGGCCCCAGGTTGATTTGAATGATCTCATGTCAACCCTCAGCATAAACCTTCATATTTGGCATCTTCCCCTCATTGCTAAACCGATATGTCGTCATTTTCTCTAGTGGTCGTAACCCGGCATGACATCATCATGAAGCTAGCTTTTATGGTGCCTTCTTTGTTTAACCAATTCGCAATAATCAAGGCGACGACTCCGCTTCCAAAACCCGTGGCTCCTGGATTCGCGCGCCCGATACACGTGCCTTGCCTTATAAATAGGGGTGAAAGGTCATTTCTTTCTCCCCTTCATCCCTTTCCTCTTCGTCTTCTCTGCGTCGCCAGCCTCCAAGCTCCGCCGCTGTCGCCGATCTCTGCATCACCTCGGGCCGCTGCATCAACCTGACTGGGCCAGAGAAACTGTGGCGTTCTTCGGCACCGCTCGGAGCTCCGGTGAGATCCCATCTTCTCAACTCAGGCCCGCCTCTAGGGTTTACTGTGTTCTTCCCGCTCCTCGAGTTCTTCGCGTTCTTCGCGTTCAAACTGGGATATACCTTCAGACGATCCCGCGACTTTTGCTCCGTTCAGTAGCAGTTTTCCGCCTCTGTTTTTAGGGTAATATACTTAGATCGTAGATCTAATCTACAGTTTTGACCTTGCTGTTCTTGCACAATCTTCAAAAGTTTCATGAGTTTTTACCCCTTTTATGAGATCGCCTCAGATTCAATATCACACTGAGATAATGTGAAACCTATTTCCGCACACCTGCTATTTTGCATTTCCAACTGTTCCACGGTCTTCGATCCAGCGGTTTAACCTTGTTGTAGAAGATCACCAAATCGGTGCATACCATTAGTCCCCTTGTTGAACCGCCAGCAATCCTTTGTTAGACCGCACCGCTTTACTAATGTCAGATTGTAATTGATTTCCTCCGGTTTAACATTGATAGCATCGACATGATAAAATCTGTGCAGAACATAAATCCTGA
This sequence comes from Aegilops umbellulata, assembly GCA_032464435.1. Taxonomy (NCBI): domain Eukaryota; kingdom Viridiplantae; phylum Streptophyta; class Magnoliopsida; order Poales; family Poaceae; genus Aegilops; species Aegilops umbellulata. Next base: position 323,690,281 of record CP136056.1, on the reverse strand, counting down.
ACCGGAATCATTTTCATTTTGTAGATTTCCCCATGGCTAAGCAAGTGTATGAGTTCAACTGGGCTCCTTCCCGGGTCACGGAAACTCAACTGAATAATCTGGTCCTGACTGGTGCTTTGAGCAGCAAAAACGCGATTCATTGGAGGGTGCCAGGCAAAGAGTGCCCCCCTACACCCCGAGATGGAGAAGTTGTTGTGTTCGCGGATCACTTAGCCCGTGGTTTCAACCCGCCCGGTTCAAAATTTTACCGCGACGTTTTAGCTAATTTCCAACTCCATCCACAAGATATTGGCCCCAATTCTGCCACTAACATATGCCACTTCCAAGTGCTCTGTGAGGTGTTCTTTCAAGAGGAACCTACCGTTGAGTTGTTCCGAGATTGCTTTCACTTAAACCGCCGCACAGAATTTACTGATGGCTCCAACATGGAACTGGGTGGCGTGTCAATCCAGAAGAGGAAAGAGGTCACTTACCCTCATGCGAAACTGCATAGTCACCCCCAAGAGTGGAATAACTCCTGGTTTTATTGTAAAGACACCTCCCCAGAGAACGAGAATATCCTGCCCGGTTTTCGTCCAGAACGGCTCAGCAACACTCACCCCCTTCCTCAAAGGTTGACTGCTAAAGAGAGGAGTAAATACGCTCCCCAACTGTCCAAGCTCAGAGCCTTCATGGCCAACGGTTTAACAGGAGTCGACCTCGCTCGTTGCTGGATATCTTGGAGTATACTGCCACTCAGTCAATGCTCCGGTTTGATGTGTGAATACACAGGCAGTGTTGATGATCCGTTACATCATGTAAACATCCAGCTTACGGATGAAGAGGTCACTGAAGCCGTAAAGAAGATTCTAAATGAACCGGAACGCGTCTGTGCACGAACTGGCCTTCTTCCCTTCTGCGCCATCAATAAACCACCAGCGGTAAATCAAAATTTCTTCTCATTAAGTCTGATGTTATCTTGTGCGCGTATGATTGATTCTAATATCTGTTGACGCAGGGTGATGACCCGTTTTGGAGCAAAAAACTCCCTCAAGGAAAGGCGGATAAACCGGAGCAATCGACCCGGCCTAAGACGAGAGTCGTCAAAAAGTCTGCTCACAAGAGGAAAACCACGACCTCTTTCGATCCTGCCGATGATGAGGTGGGTAATCCGGGTTTTGAAGCTGATCTTGACTCCCTCGGTTTATTGTTCGTGCAGTTTGCTGACGATGCAATTTGTCAGGATGATGCCGAAGCGAGCCATGCTGATGATGCAGAGGTAATTACTATTTCTTCTGATTCAAGCCTTCTGCCTTCCCACAAAATCCGTCAGGCGAACCGTAAAGTTAAATTTTCCCATCCTCTTGCTTACTTGGATCCCAACTTTCTTATGAAGACCCGTCAGCACGAGGTGCGCCGTACAACCCGACACAGCGGTCAGGTAGTTACCTCCGCCGGTTTACCGAACAGTCCGGTTCGGAGACGTCGTTCAGAGGTCTCTAATTTGCTTGTCAAATTTTATCCTAAAGCGGGCTGTTTTCGTCAACCGCTTAATCCGTCTGACTCCGATCATCAGGTCACCTCGCACTCATCTTCTGGCGAGTCAACTGGTACTCAGCTGCCTCCGCACAAAACCGTGCTTGGGTAAGTTTACCTTTCTTATCAAGTTGTCCATTGCTGTCATCTTCAACATATGTTGTCTTCAACCTTGCTGCTTCTTTCAGAGCTAAACCAAGGCCGAGCAAAAAAGCTCGCCAAGACAAAACAGGAGGAGAAAACGCTCCTCCTGAACCGGACACTGCCCCGAACGTTGAAGCGACCATCCCTGAAGATGTAATTGATGAATCATTAGTCCGAGATGAAGTCGTTGTTCCTGAAGAAGGCTCTGTTAACCCCTCCGGCCCAACGGATCAACCAGCCAGTACGATTCGTGCTGAGAAAACCATTATTTCCTCAAAGCCTGCCGAGAAACCGACCGTACCAGTCAAGACCGGCGACCACAAAGATGACAAAGTCATGATTACTGGCATAGGTCGTACTGAACCGGGAAATCCCATCGCTTTGGCCAAGCACACTGCTAAAGAAGAAATTTCTGCTTTAAGTAAAGGTAAATGGGATGTTGATCTGGCAACGTACTCCGCTCTTGGTGCTCAAGATATTCATTCTGGCTATTTAAACCGGCTATATACTAGCCGTGACTATAAAGCCAATCTTGTGAAGATGATGAAAGACAAATTCGAGGTAACTTCCATGCCCTCACTCCTGCTTCTTACCACCGTAGCCCCCAAGGGTCGGTTTAACTTTATCATAATTGAATCGACACTTGCAATCATCATACTTTAGCATCCGAAATATCATTAGAGCAAATAGCCATTAGCCCCCAAGTGCCAAGTTGAATATTTGTATTGAGCTTGGGACTTTGATAATGACCTGAGAACTTGAGATCAAATAAGCATTAGCCCCCAAGTACAAAGTACCTAACTTGTTATGTGCTTGGTACTTCCTTTGTTTAAACTGTATAACTTGTCGGACTGCAGGCTGAACTGAAGGTCAAAGAGAGCCAAATCGCTGATCTTCAAGAGAATGTGAAGTCCCAGCAAGCAGAAACTTCCAAAGCCAAGGAGGAACTAACCAGCGCTTTAGGCAGCATGGAACAATTGAAGGAAGGTTTTAAGAAGGAGCGGGCGGACTGGGCTACAGAAAAGGCCGCTTTAACCAAGAAGATTGAAAACGCAGAAGCTGCCCTTAAACCGGTAACGGATGAATTGACCAGCGTGAAGCGACAGGTGCACGCAATGACTGCAGCCATCTTTGGTAAGCCTCCTGTAACATGTGTAATGACCTTGATTCTTCTATAAAACAACTCGGTTTACGACCTGCTGATCGTATTACAGGCACTCGCATCCATCACTTGGGATCAGACGTGCGTATGAAGCTGAAAGCGGTCTATACTTTAGTCGAGCAGTTGTATACGGGCGCTCAGCGGATTATCACCACTGCTTCACACAACAATCCGGCACCCACATTGATCCAGGACACACTGAAGAGGTTGTCGATGCTCCCTGCTCGGATTGAAGAGCTAAAAAGATCTGCTACTCGAACCGAAGCCATTAATGCCTTAATCCGGGCCAAAGCATGGGTGCCTGATTTTGATCCCGTTGAAGCGGCTCAAGGCTATCCTAGCTTAAAGGAGGATGGCTCCGAATTCGATGAAGAAGAATTGAGAAAGATAAACCGGGCAGTGCGCCCTCTGGCCTGCCAATTGGTAGAAGAAGCAAACTTGTCTCATTATCAAGCCCAGTATGACGATCAGAACAAGCGGGTAGCTGTGCCAATCCCTGAAGCGGAAAACTTAATTCCTCCAATCCGTAAGCACACTTATGCCCCTGATATTGAACCATCGTCACTGATACATGAGGAAGCCGTTTTTCAAGCATTAATGGGGATCGATTGGACCACTGTTGACTTCCAGCCGCTGGGTAGGGAGGAGGACGCTGAAGTGGCGCAGGATGATCCAGAACCATCAAACCGGAACGGCACGCAGGCGTGAACCGAGGGCAGTTTTAACTGGTTTCCTTTTGATACTTTGTCAAGAAACAATCATCTTATTCGGGCATCGTGTTGCCTTGTAATAGGATAGACCGTACCTTATGCTTCATGAGATGCCTTCGCGCATCAGCACTGATACCCTCCTTTGGAAAATCATTATTGCCAACTTATATCTCCTGCGATCACAAAATTTTAAACTACCAGGGCGGTTGTACCGTCATCCAGTTTGTGAATCATTATAGTTACGCAAGGAAACTTGCAAGTATGATCAAACTTTTGTGATACGAAATACATGTCATATAATGGGCATGAAATAGGCGTTCGTAGCCAATGTTGAAGCGGGAGTTGATAACTCTTAAACCGTCATGGGAGAATCGAACCCCTGTGTATATAACACCGGTTTACAATGTAAACCGTCCTTTAATGATAGCAGCCTTTTGTTGCTCGAAAGAGGATATTTAGCAGAAAAACTCAAACCGAGCCAACAATATCAGGTTTTTGAAAAAGAGGGTCGTGTTCCGCCAAATTGGCTATGTTGAACCGGTGCCGAATGTTGTCGGTTTAAGAGAAAAGCAATAAACTATCAACTCTTAAAAAAGGAAAGAGAGCAAAATACGGTGACAAAAACCTTTTGCAAAAGAAGAGCTCTATTGAGCTTGGTCAGACGGAATTACCATGGTCAGACGCAACCAAGCCCCCCGAAGGTGTAGCGATGGTGCCAGTCAGCCAGGACCCCAAAATGACGCGTGGCATTATGTCGGCCAAGTGGCATTGCTATGGTTCGGGTTCGACCAAGCCCCCAAATGACTCTAAGGCTCGTAGGCCGACCAAGAGGCGTGACCGGTTCAGACGTGACCGTGTCCCCAAATGATTCTGGTGGCTTTCGCCGGCCAAGAGGTATTGCATCGGTTCGGACACGACCGAGCCCCCAAATGACTCTGGTGGCTTTCGCCGGCCAAGAGGTATTGCATCGGTTCAAACATGACCGAGCCCCCAAATGACTCTGGTGGCTTTCGCCGGCCAAGGATTCTGATGATGAAAAGGCAGGGAAGGGAAAGAAGAACGGCAACTTCAGAGGACAGCAGCATCACCCAGGGAGCGGCGTTGGAGGCAAGCGTAAAGCAGATGGTTCCATGGATTTTGTGGCTAACACCAATGTGCAGAATAGGGGCCGGCCGCATAGGGGCAAAGGCCGCGGTGGCGGACCCAGCCCCAATCCAGAGCGCTTAAATAGTTTGTTGAATCAGCCACCAGAGTTGAACGTGTGCTAGAATTCGGAGGTGCCGTAGTTTCGGCGCTTGATTGGTCAGGCCGTGAAGACGTACGACTACATCAACCGCGTTGTCATAACGCTTCCGTTTTCGGTCTACGAGGGTACGTAGACAACACTCTCCCCTCTCATTGCTATGCATCACCATGATCTTGCGTGTGCGTACGAATTTTTTTGAAATTACTACGTTCCCCAATACCTCAATCTTCGAAGAGGGCATCAAGAAGATTGAAGACGGCGACCACACTGCACTAGAGAATGCGGGGCCATTTGGAAGCAGGATGATGTGACGACGGCTGACTGACTCCTCCCCGCTCTCTCTCCTGCACAAAATTACCAATCCCTCTCTCTCTCCAGCACAAAATTATCAATCCCTCAACCCACGAGATCCTTCCCCTCTCGTCCATGTTTTTCCAGCTCTCTCATCAAACATGTTGTCTCCTCTCCTTCCACATGTACAGAATCCGGATGCACACACATCTCACGTATATTACATGTCTCCATCTTTCTCACAGACCTAACTTCTTCCTCTCTCCTTCTCTCTCTCTCTCGTTAGGTTTGTCTTCTACTCTCTTGTCTACATACACACAATCTTTCCCGCCCTATCTGCTCCATCTTTGCAAGCTCTCTCTACACGTTTCATTCACACATTGGGATGTGTTCAAAATGTTGCTTTTTATAATGGATGATGTAGAGTTATGGTTGGTTTTGTTGCATCCTACAAAGTAATAACTCTGAAATGCATTTAGATTCTTATTTGACTGGGCTTATGTGAGTTTGAGCATATTGTGAAGTACTATAGACCTCGTATACATCTTGGAATTCAACAATGATTGTAACTATTGAATTGTATAGACCATTACATTCGAAGTTAGTAGCCTAATATATTTATTTCACAATTACAAGAAATACAAACTAAGAAAACAAATGTGTATTCCCTCCATTTTTATTTAAGTCCGCATATTAGCATTGGTCAAAGTCAAGTTTTGCAAACTCTCAGAAAGTTTATAACAAAAAATATTAACATATACAATAACAAATAAATACCATTAGATTCATTATTGAATGTACTTTCACATCATACATATTTGTTATGGTAAATGTTTATATTTTTCTATAAACTTGGTCAAACTTTAGGAAGTTTGACTTTGGTCAAACCTAATATGCAAAGTTAATAAAATCGGAGGAAGTACTAGTAGTTACTAGTACTAATCGCTAGTTTCTTAGCCCAATCACCCAACACGCCACACGACGAGTTCAGTGTCACAAAATTTTAAGGTCGGCGGGAAAATCTCCAGCGACCCTGATTCGAGCAGTTGAAGTTACCATCATAGCTTCGGAACAGGCCTACGGATGATGCTTTGTAGGGGGCTGTTTTCGTAACTTCAGGTTCACCCTACCCAGCCAACCCCACCCCGGCACCCAGAGTAGTACACCTGAATACTCCCCATTTCTATCCCCATAGCAAAATAGACTTCTCCACGACACCGCAGCCTTCGTGCTCCTCCCCTACTACATCGACGCACTCGTCCACCACAGTGCATCTGCCTCATCGACGACCTCGCACTACAAAAAAAAGACACATCCGTGACATTTTGGGCCGAACAAATTTTTTTTCTGTCATACATATGACACTTCTATGATGATAATTGTGACAAAACCCGGTATCATCATAGATGTGGTGGGCTCCTACTTCTATGACAAAAAATCAAGACAGAAAATGGGATTTTCGTCCTGGGTGGGCTGGAGACGTAGCTGCATGACATTCTTTGGGCCGTCCATGATGGAAAAAACCGTGGTAGAAGCGAGGGGGAGGAAAATTTCAGGGAGTTCCTAGTTACGGTGGAAGGTCGGGGGCCGAGCGATGCACGTTTCTCTCATACACGTATGCGCGTGTGTGCGGGGCGTTGGCTCTAACTGAACCCGAGCGAGGCGTTGGGCTCTAACTGAACCCGAGCGATTGCACTGCTAGCTACACGTTACTGAACCCGAGCGATCGATCGATGGCTGTTAACTGAACCCGATCGAGCGATTCCTCCGCTACTGCTGCTAATTGAAGCCGATCGATGCTGCCTCTGGATGAACAGTGAGCATTGCGGGGGCGGGGGGGGGGGGGGGTGGATGAACAGTTCCCGGTGGGGGTGGATGAACAGGACCCCGTGGTGTTGCCTCTGGATGAACAGGACCCCAATCGATCGAGCCGGTTGGGGCTGGATGAACAGGACCCTGTGGAGGGCTGGATGAACAGGACCACCCCGTGGAGGGCAAGATGAACAGTAGACGGTGGAGGGCAGAATGACAGTAGCCCGTGGAGGGGTGGTTGAACAGGAGCCCGTGGAGAGGGCTGGTTGAACAGTAGCCGATGGAGTAGCGCGCGGTGGAGGCTGGATGAACAGGAGCCCGTGGATGAACAGTCGTAGGTGGAGGCTGGAGGAGGTCGATAGTGGATGAACAGTAACTCGTGGAGGCTGGAGGGGGTCGACGGTGGAGATGAACAGTATCCCATGGAGTCCAATTTTGCGGTACGCCACACCCCTCCTGAAGAACAGGACCCCCGTTTCGACCGTAGGAGGTCCGTTTCCTCCATTGAAAGGATCGAGAAGAGGTGTCTAGAGGGGGGTGATTAGACACTAAGTGCCAAAAGTTGCAGTTTTTAATATTCTTAAGTTCAAGTGGAGTTTAAGCACAACTTTAATGAACAGAATACATATCAAGCAAGCATGCAATGAGTATATGAGCAGCGGAAAGTAAAGCATGCAACTTGCAAGAATGTAAAGGGAAGGGTTTGGAGTATTCAAACGCAATTGGAGACACAGATGTTTTTGGCATGGTTCCGATAGGTGGTGCTACCGTACATCCATGTTGATGGAGACTTCAACCCACGGAGAGTAACGGTTGCGCGAGTCCACAGAGGGCTCCACCCACGAAGGGTCCACGTAGAAGCAACCTTGTCTATTCCATCACGGCTGTCGCCCACGAAGGACTTGCCTCACTAGCGGTAGATCTTCATGAAGTAGGCGATCTCCTTGCCCTTACAAACTCCTTGGTTCAACTCCACAATCTTGTCGGAGGCTCCCAAGTGACACCTAGCCAATCTAGGAGACACCACTCTCCAAGAAGTAACAAATGGTGTGTTGATGATGAACTCCTTGCTCTTGTGCTTCAAATGATAGTCTCCCCAACACTCAACTCTCTCTCACAGGATTTGGATTTGGTGGAAAGAAGATTTGAGTGGAAAGCAACTTGGGGAAGGCTAGAGATCAAGATTCATATGGTAGGAATGGAATATCTTGAGCTCAACACAAGTGTAGGTGGTTCTCTCTCAGAAAATGTGTATTGGAAGTGAAGATCTGTTCTGATGGCTTTCTCCACGAATGAAGAGTGGGTGGAGGGGTATATATAGCCTCCACAAAAAATCTAACCGTTACACACAATTTGCCAAACTCGGTCGGACCGATTCAGCAAACCTAGTGACCGTTAGGATTTTCGGTGGGACTGAGATGCAACTCGGTAGGACCGATATGGTTAGGGTTAGGGCATAACATAATCTCGGTGAGACCGATTACACAAACTCGGTGGGACTGATTTTGGTAATAAGCTTACCAGAGAGTTTGCATTGTAATCTCGGTAGTACTGATTGCTCAAACTCGGTGGGACCGATTTTGGTAATGGACATACACAATGAGATTACTATCCCTTCTCGGTGAGACCGAGATCCCTATTGGTGAAACCGATTTGCTAGGGTTGTGGCAGTGGCTATGACATGTGAAACTCGGTGGCTCCGGATAGAAAGAATCGGTGGGGCCGAGTTTGACTTTTGGTTTAGGTCATATGTGGATGTGGGAAGATAGTTGAGGGTTTTTGGAGCATATCACTAAGCACATGAAGCAAGAGGCTCATTAAGCAACACCTCATCCCTCCTTGATAGTATTGGCTTTTCCTATAGACTCAATGTGATCTTGGATCACTAAAATAGAAAATGTAGAGTCTTGATCTTGAAGCTTGAGCCAATCCTTTGTCCTTAGCATCTTGAATGGGTTCCACATCCTCAAGTCCATGCCACTCCATTGTTGAACTTATCTGAAACATACTAGGTAAAAGTGTAAGTCCAACAAGAGATATGTTGACATTAATTACCAAAACCACCCAGGGAGCACTTTGTGCTTTCAATCTCCCCCTTTTTGGTAATTGATGACAACATACATCAAAGCTTAGATAAAGATATAGAGAATAGAAAGTAAAGCTTTGGAAAGACATGTAATATGCATAGGCTCCCCCTTCATGTATTCAATCATGTGAATATTGAATATAGGAGCATGTGAATGCATAAGCATGACAGAGTAAGCAATGTGTTACATGTATCTTGGCTATATGCATCAGAGCAAATGATGTGAAAGTGAGAAATATACCTTCATGCTCATGAGTCCTTCTTGCAAACAGTATGTACATCAGCAAGAATTTCTCATTCACATGACTGAGATGCATATACTTACCTTGTGGTCTTGAGTTGGCTTAGGATGGGATGAACCTGCGCAAACAAGGTAAAATAACACAGATACACCTACTGACCAGAGCAAACAAGAGAAACCACAAGATAACCAAGACTGGGATGACATGTAGAGTGAGTACTAAGTACCACATTGGATATAGACATGTCCCCAAAGGTAAAGATATGCAATAAAATCAGAAATTTCCTTCCCATAGATGTCTTGCTCCCCCTGAATCTGCATGGGATATTGGGAGAAGATAGGGAACGGAAAATCAGAGCAATAGAAAATAAACAACAGAGCTTGAGCTAAAGCAAGCAAGCAAACATGTCTTTCCCTTCTTAAAGACATGTGACATCTCTCCTCTTGAACACCAAGCATCTGGGGTCATTGATGATATTACTTTCTCTCCCCTGAGTATTCTCTCTTTCTCCCCCTATAGGAAGGATTAAGCTTTGATGTGATCTCTCTCTCCCCTTTGACATCAATTTCCAAGAAGGGTCTTCTGGACATGTGATACAAATGGGTTGGTCCTTGAGTCACAGAGCAAAGCAGCATGTGTAACATGATGCTGGTAGAGGATAAGAATCATTGAGTGGAGCTGGAGCAAACAGAAATCAGGAATAAGTGGCAAGTTGGTTTTCCTGTGATGGAATCGGTGACTCCGAGTTGTGTGCTTCGGTTGCACCGAAAGATTTCGGTTAGACCGAAGAAAACAAACCGGTGTGACCGAGTTCATCAGAGTAGAACCACTTGTCACCTCAGCTCACTAGACAAGTAGAATCTCACAAAGATTTGCAAGGAATTAACTGAAAGATTTGCAATGAATTGGATGCAGAAAATGCAAAACAAAAAGAAAAGAAAAGAAACTGAAAGATCTAGATGAAGTTTTTTTGTTTGAAAAGGGGAAACAAATATGCATGATACAAATGCAATAGCACAGAAGAGAACACAAGAGAACTTCATCTAGAGTTGGGCGGTGACTAAGTCACCTATGTTAGAGTATATTGACTTAGGATTCAAGTGAGAGCACTTGATCATAGGTCATACTCATCGTTTAAGCTCAAAATGGGGTTACCATTTTTCGTTTAAGCATCTTGATGTATTCACATCTTGTTGAGTTGCTTTGAGTCATGACTTGGAGTAAAGCTTCTCTAAGATGGAATAACATACCTTGGGTAGTGGTGTTGATCTTGCTCATGTAGTTGATTTGTGTGGGTTGCTCAAGGTTGATGTAGTTCATCAAGAGTTGGGAGCACCACTTGGAGTTTGAGTTCATCTACCTACATGGGTTAGTCTTGCAAGGAAGAGCACTTGTGTATCCGAAATGACTATCATGAAACTCAACATAGAATTTGTCAAAGGATACGTTTGTATGGTTTCGTGCTTCCTTGTCTTCAACCACCATTGTGTAGAGACTTGGTGATGTAGAGATTGCTCAAGATGTGAGTGAGTTGCAATCTCATAGAATTATATTCAACCAAGTACCTACACGAGTTAGATAACATGCAAGGTGCAAATATATCCAAGACATATGAATAGATTCATAAGAGAAATATCAAGGATTAGTCATAGGCTCATGCCTCGCATGTATCAAATGGAGTTCCTACTCCAAGTTTGAAGCATCAATGATGTTAAATTCACCTCTTAACATGCAAAACACTTTCTCATCAAGTGGTTTAGCGAATACATCCGCTAATTGCTTATCGGTGCGAACATGCTTAAGGTTAATGTCCCCTTTGGCAACATGATCTCGAATGAAATGATGACGAACTTCAATATGCTTAGTTCGAGAGTGTTGCACGGGATTGTGAGCAATTTTAATAGCACTTTCATTGTCACATAGCAATGGAACATGTTTCACATATATCCCATAATCTTTAAGAGTTTGGGTCATCCAAAGTAACTGAGCACAACATGAACCAGCGACAATGTATTCCGCTTCGGCGGTGGATAAGGATACCGAGTTTTGTTTCTTGGAAGACCAAGACACAAGAGATCTACCAAGCAATTGACAAGTACCCGAAGTGGACTTTCTATCAACCTTGTCTCCGGCATAGTCCGAGTCAGAGTAGCCAACAAGATCAAAAGAGGACCTCTTAGGATACCAAATGCCAAAATTTGGTGTCTGGATTAAGTATCTCACTATCCTTTTCACGGCCTTAAGATGACATTCTTTAGGAGCAGCTTGATATCGTGCACACATGCACACACTTAGCATAATATCGGGACGGGAGGCACATAGATATAACAATGAACCAATCATAGAGCGATAAACTTTTTGATCAACCGGTTCACCATCTTTGGTCAAATCAAGATGTCCACTAGTAGGCATGGGTGTAGGCATACCTTTGCATTCTTGGATATTGAACTTCTTGAATAAGTCTTTGGTGTACTTCATTTGAGAGACAAAGGTACCTTCCTTAGTTTGCTTGATTTGCAAACCGAGAAAGAATTTGAGTTCACTCATCATAGACATCCCAAACTTCTCCGACATTAGCTTTCCAAACTTCTCACTAAAATGAGGGTTAGTTGAACCAAATATGATATCATCAACATAAATTTGGCACACAAATAGTTCTCCATTAACCCTTTTAGTAAAAAGAGTAGAATCAATTTTACCAATTTCAAAGCCTTTTTCAGTAAGGAACTTGGTCAAGCATTTATACCATGCTCTAGGAGCTTGTTTAAGACCATAAAGAGCTTTGTGAAGTTTGTAAACATGATTAGGTTTCTTAGGATTGACGAAGCCGGGAGGTTGCTTAACATAAACTTCCTCCTCAATTTTGCCATTTAGAAAAGCACTTTTAATGTCCATTTGGTACAAAGTGATATCATGGTGATTAGCATAGGCAAGTAAGATGCGAATGGACTGAAGTCTAGCAACGGGAGCATATGTCTCACCATAGTCCATACCTTCAACTTGTGTGTAGCCTTGGGCGACGAGACGTGCTTTGTTGTGAACCACTTGTCCATATTCATCTTGCTTGTTGCGAAACACCCATTTGGTACCAATGATGTTGTGGTTGTTGTCAGGCTTCTCGACCAATGTCCACACTTGATTTCTCTCAAAGTTGTGTAGCTCTTCATGCATAGCATTTATCCAATCCGGATCCTTCAATGCTTCTTCAGCCTTCATAGGTTCAATTTTAGAAATGAATGAGTAATGTTCACAAAAGTTAGCTAAACGAGTTTTAGAGCGAGTGATTCTCCCAGTTTTAATATCATTGTAGATTTGCTCGACGGGATGATCTTTCGCAACTCTTGCTCGAACTCGTGAAAGCTTTTGCTTGGGTCGGGGTGGAACATCCTCTTCATCTTGTTCTTCTTCTTGGCCTTCTTCATTGCTGACATTGTCGTTCTCTTGTCGTGGTGGAGAAGGAGGTTGTTGATGTTCATCTTGGTGAACTTCCTCGTTTTCTTCATCTTGACGTGTCCCACTTGTGGATGCTTCTGTATCAACTCTTGGTTCACCTTGTCGTGAGGTAGAAGCTTCCACTTGGATGGACGAGGTACTCTCCTTCATTTCTGTTGGACGAATCTTGCCAATGGACAAGTCTTGTATTGCTTCCGAAGGGCCTTTGTCTTTGTCTCCTACATCAATTGGCAATTGCTCTACTTGTGAGCCGTTAGATTCATCAAACTTCACATCCACCGTCTCTTCAACCTTTCGGGTGAAATTGTTGTAGACACGGTAAGTGTGAGAGTTTGAGCCATAACCAAGTAGAAAACCTTCATGAGACTTAGGAGCAAATTTAGAACGACGATGCTTGTCAAGAATGTAGCACTTTGAGCCAAATACTCGAAAGTATCCAACTTGGGGTTTGTTACCGGTGAGGAGTTCGTATGCCGTCTTGCCGAGTAGCTTGTGAAGATATAAGCGATTTGTTGCATGACAAGCTGTCTCAACCGCTTCCGTCCAAAAGTGCTTTGGCGTCTTGTACTCATCAAGCATCGTTCTTGCCATCTCGATAAGAGTCCGGTTCTTCCGCTCAACAACTCCATTTTGTTGAGGTGTGTACATAGCCGAGAACTCGTGTGAAATCCCTTCTTCGTCAAGAAAGGTGTCCACATTTGCGTTCTTGAACTCCGTTCCGTTGTCGCTCCGAACCTTCTTGATCTTCACGTCAAACTGATTTTGGGCCTTCCTAGCGAAGTTTTTGATGATCTTTTGGACCTGCGACTTGTCATCAAGAAAGAACACCCACGTGAATCTTAAAAAGTCATCAACTATGACCAGACCAATGAGTTACCACCGAGACTCTTGTAGGCATTTGGACCAAAGAGATCCATGTGAAGTAGCTAGAGTGGTCTTCTTGTGGTCATGATGTTCTTCTCACGGTGACTTCCTCCAACTTGTTTCCCTGCTTGACAAGCACTACAAAGTCTATCCTTGTCAAATACGACATCTTTTATTCCAAGGATATGATCACCTTTAATAAGCTTATCAAGATTTCGCATTCCAACATGACCTAGTCTTGTATGCCACAACTAGCCTTTAGAAGATTTAGCAATTAAGCAAGTTTTAGGTTGGGCCTTTTTAGTGAAATCAACAATGTAAAGATCTCCTCTACGTATACCGGTAAAGACCATTTTATGATTGTCTCTACGAAACACTTGGCAATCTACTTCAGTGAATAAGACATTGAAACCGAAATCCGCTAGTCTAGAAACTGAAAGTAAATTGTATCCAAGGGATTCAACGAGCATGACATTTTGTATGGAGCTATCATGTGAGATGCCACCTTACCAAGGCCAACCACCTTACCCTTTGAATTATCACCAAAGGTGACATATTTTCGAGGGCCATCATTTTCAGCAATCTCACGGAACATCTCTTCATCTCCGGTCATATGATCAGTACATCCACTATCAAGGACCCATTCCTTTCCTCCAGCCATGTATCCGCGAAGATTTGCCATAAGACCAAAATGTCTCATTGCATCATCAAGATCATAGTCACTATCATCATCTTCATCATAGTATCCATGTTCAACATCATCTTGTGATTGATCAATTCCTAGAGAGGGTAATTCATTAGATAAATTATCATCAAAGTGGTTACCTTTATGAATTCTAATAGCTTCGGATATGATATCGCTAATGATTCCAACATTTCCTTTAGCACGCTTGAGATTGGTAAGCTCAAATAGACAATCACCAAAACTAGGATCACTAGAGTTCATCTTACAAAAAGCAATAGACTTATGGAGAATTTCGTCTAAATTCTTTAAGGAATAATCGGGAAATCGTTCCTCAAGAAATTTCCATATAGTATAGGCACAATTAAGAGTAGGCAAACTAGCAATCAAATTTTTAGGCAATCCTCTAATGATGAGCTCAACAGTTCTAAGATTGCGAATCATGTCAATATCTTCATCTAGGGTAGGGTGCAAAGGATCAATATGAGGTGCACAAGGACTAGCAATGTACTTGTTCAAATGATATTCATTGAAAATCTCAAGCATTACATTTTTCCACTCATGAAAATATTCTCCATCAAGAATGGGCACTCTATGTCTAAGACTCCGTAAAGTAGACACATCCATCTTCCTCCAAAGGTGTTTAAACCAAGGCAATGGAAACCAAAGCTCTGATACCAATTGAAAGGATCGAGAAGAGGTGTCTAGAGGGGGGTGACTAGACACTAAGTGCCAAAAGTTGCAGTTTTTAATATTCTTAAGTTCAAGTGGAGTTTAAGCACAACTTTAACGAACACAATACATATCAAGCAAGCATGCAATGAGTATATGAGCAGCGGAAAGTAAAGCATGCAACTTGCAAGAATGTAAAGGGAAGGGTTTGGAGTATTCAAACGCAATTGGAGACACGGATGTTTTTGGCGTAGTTCCGATAGGTGGTGCTATCGTACATCCATGTTGATGGAGACTTCAACCCACAGAGGGTAATGGTTGCGCGAGTCCACGGAGGGCTCCACCCACGAAGGGTCCACGAAGAAGCAACCTTGTCTATTCCATCACGGCCGTCGCCCACGAAGGACTTGCCTCACTAGCGGTAGATCTTCACGAAGTAGGCGATCTCCTTGCACTTACAAACTCCTTGGTTCAACTCCACAATCTTGTCGAAGGCTCCCAAGTGACACCTAGCCAATCTAGGAGACACCACTCTCCAAGAAGTAACAAATGGTGTGTTGATGATGAACTCCTTGCTCTTGTGCTTCAAATGATAGTCTCCCCAACACTCAACTCTCTCTCACAGGATTTGGATTTGGTGGAAAGAAGATTTGAGTGGAAAGCAACTTGGGGAAGGCTAGAGATCAAGATTCATATGGTAGGAATGGAATATCTTGAGCTCAACACAAGTGTAGGTGGTTCTCTCTCAGAAAATGTGTATTGGAAGTGAAGATCTGTTCTGATGGCTTTCTCCACGAATGAAGAGTGGGTGGAGGGGTATATATAGCCTCCACACAAAATCTAACCTTTACACACAATTTGCCAAACTCGGTCGGACCGAATCGTTAAACTCGGTCGGATCGATTCAGCAAACCTAGTGACCGTTAGGATTTTCGGTGGGACTGAGATGCAACTCAGTAGGACCGATATGGTTAGGGTTAGGGCATAACGTAATCTTGGTGTGACCGATTACACAAACTCGGTGGGACCGATTTTGGTAATAAGCTAACCAGAGAGTTGGTCAGGCAAACTCGGTGAGACAGATTACACAAACTCGGTGGGACCGATTTTGGTAATAAGCTGACCAGAGAGTTTGCATTGTAATCTCGGTAGTACCGATTGCTCAAACTCGGTGGGACCGATTTTGGTAATGGACATAACAGTGAGATTACAATCCCATCTCGGTGAGACCGAGATCCCTATCGGTGAAACCGATTTGCTAGGGTTGTGGCAGTGTCTATGACATGTGAAACTCGGTGGCTCTGGATAGAAAGAATCGGTGGGGCCGAGTTTGACTTTTGGTTTAGGTCACATGTGGATGTGGGAAGATAGTTGAGGGTTTTTGGAGCATATCACAAAGCACATGAAGCAAGAGGCTCATTAAGCAACACCTCATCCCTCCTTGATAGCATTGGCTTTTCCTATAGACTCAATGTGATCTTGGATCACTAAAATAGAAAATGTAGAGACTTGATCTTGCAGCTTGAGCCAATCCTTTGTCCTTAGCATCTTGAAGGGGTTCCACATCCTCTAGTCCATGCCACTCCATTGTTGAACTTATCTGAAACATACTAGGTAAAAGTGTTAGTCCAACAAGAGATATGTTGACATTAATTACCAAAACCACCCAGGGAGCACTTTGTGCTTTCAGTTTTGCGGTACGCCACACCCCTCCCGATCAATAGGACCCCCGTTTCGACCGCAGGAGGTTCGTTTCCTATGTTTTGCGGTACGCCAGACCCCTCCCGATCAACAGGACCCCGTTCCGAACGTAGGAGATCCGTTTCCTCCTTTGTGCGGTATGCCAGGCCTCGTTTCCATCGCCTGTTCCGTCCAAGCCCTCCCGATGAACACGACCATGCATTCCGTTGCCTCCCCATGAACACGACGCATTCCGTTGCCTCCCCACGAACACGACAATGACATTGTTTCTCTGTTCCGACCCAGCCATGTAGACGAGCCCTCGCCGTACGTATGCGCAAGTAGGCGTTCGAGACCCCGCCCATATGTACACATACGTGGCCGTATTTTCTTTCTTGCACCCTGGCCGCTATACGTACGTGTACATGCTACGTGTGCGCCTCTACATCGACCAGTATATATATACGTACACGTTCGCGACCAGAATGACAACGCTACGTACGCTTTGACCAGGTGGGTCCCGACTATCACGCACTTCCTTGCGTGCGAAGATGTAGCTGGTGGGTCCCAGCAGTCAGGGGGCGAATCGTTTTTTTTTTGCCCGGACGCACTTCCTTGTGTGCGAAGGTGTAGCTGGTGGGTCCCAGCAGTCAGGGGGAAACATTTTTTTCACAAAATACGGTGGCCCGTTCGGTGGGTCCCCGCTGTCAGGTGGAGGAATAATTATTTTGCACGTAATAAGGAGGCACTTCCTTGCTGCGGCCGTGGACCCAGCTGTCAGCCTCTCCACGTACAGTCCACATCCGATGGAAGTCGTTCCTTGACCATGTTGACCACGCCGCGTCGAGAGCACCAGGGCGGTGGACGACGGCGAGGCCTAGGAAGGGGACGACGGGGAGCCGGGGAAGACGCGGCAGTGGAAGCCCGCGTGGAGAGCAGTACGAGGGTTCACTGGTTCGGCTGCGGTGTGAGGCTGCCGTCGCCGCAGGGCCTGGCCAGCGGTGGGAATAGTAGGGGGCGGTGAGGCCTCCGCGGCAGTATAGCCGGCCAAGGGAGGCAAGAGCATGCGGCATGACCGGCGCTGCTTTGGGCGGCTGGAGCAAGAAGACCAGAGGTTGAAGAAGCACTACGACTGTTGGATGGACATCGTACGGTCACTGGAGCTAGAATCGTTCATATTGACTAAAGTTGACAAAGGCCCCCGTCACAGTCAACTTAGTAGGCCCACAAGTCAGCCTCCCACCATGGTGGGTCCCAGCTAGCAGGGGGAGTATTCATTTTTTGTGCGTAATAAGGAGGCACCTCTGGTGGGCCCGAGCTGACAGCGGGGGGAACATTTTTTTCGCAAAATACGCTGACCCGTCCGGTGGGTCCGAGCAGTCAGGGGGGAAACGTTTTTTCACGAAATAAGGTGGCTCGTCCGGTGGGTCCTTGCTGTAAGGTGGTGGAATAATTATTTTGCGCGTAATAAGGAGGCACTTCCTTGCAGCCGCCTAGACCCAATTATCAGCCTCTCCACGTACAGTACTCTTCCGATGGAAGTCGGTCGTTGACCATGTTGACCACGCCGCGCCGAGAGCACCATGGCGGTGGTCTGGACGATGGCGAGGCCTAGGAAGGGGACGACGCGGAGCCGGGGAAGACGCAGCAGTGGAAGCCCGCGCGGAGAGGAGTACGAGAGTTCACTGGTTCGGCTGTGGTGTGAGGCTGCCGTCGCCGCAGAATAATAGGGGGTGTGGGTGAGTAGAGGGATGGCCTGGCCAGCGATGGGAGTAGTAGGGGGCGGTGAGGCCTCCGCCGCATCGCAGCCGGCCACGGGAGGCAGGAGCACGAGGCACGACCGACGCTGGTTTGGGCGGCTGGAGCAAGAAGACCAGAGGTTGAAGAAGCACTACGACCGTTCGATGGACATCGTACGGTCACTGGAGCTAGAATCGTGCATATTTACTAAGTTGACAAAGCCCTCCGTCCCCGTCAACTTAGTAGGCCCACAAGTCAGCCTGCCACTATACTGGGTCCCAGCTAACAGGGGGTATTCATTTTTTTGTGCGTAATAAGGAGGCACTTCCTTGCATGCGAAGATATAGCTGGTGGGTACGAGCTGTTAGTGGCGGTAACATTTTTTTGGCTAGGCCAGCGATGGGAGTACGGTGGGGCGGTGAGGCCTGCGTGGCAGCAGCGACAGACGTGGGGAGGAGGGAGCAGGCAGTCCCGCCGGCGCCTGTTTGAGCGGCTGGAGCAGGAAGAGCAGAGATTGAAGAAGCACGACACCCGTTGGATGGCCATCCAACGGTCACTGCTTGTGCGTGAACCTCTTTTTAGGAAAGCCTCAAATCTGTGGAAAACAGCATACAACCCATCTGCCATTATTTCTAATAATTTACAGCCCATTTGCTAATTATTAAGGTTTTTTTGGAGCCCATATTCTTTTTGTTAGCATTACAGCCCATATTGTGGCCACGGTTAAAAAATTATACAAAATTTTGCATATTTCGGTGCGGTCCGAACTGTTTTTAATCCCGAAATTTCGACTCACATTCAAACTGATTTTAAAAATAAATGTATATCAATATAAAATCCAACAAATTCTCCACGCATAAAAATTAATGTAATTTCAAATCTCGAAATGAAAAAAGGATATTTGAAACTAATTGGCGGTTTGATGTGTTTTAAAAATGTACAACCCATTTCTCATTACTGATGGGCCATTTTCTCGGACAGCCGAATGAAAGCTCTCCTCGTCTTGAAAGATTTGCAGCCCAACAGGCCTGACAAAGCGACTTACTTGGCAAATCAAAAAAACTGGGCTGTGGCTGTGGACCCAGCTGTCAGCCTCTCCACGTACAGTACTCTTCCGATGGAATGTCGTTGACCACGCCGTGCCGAGAGCACCATGGCGGTGGACGACGGCGAGGCCTAGGAAGGGGACGACGCGGAGCCGGGGAAGACGCGGCAGTGGATGCCCACGCGGAGAGGAGTACAAGGGTTCACTGGTTTGGCTACGGTGTGAGGTTGGCGTCGCCGCAGAATAATAGGGGGAGTGGGTGAGTGGAGGGATGGCCTGACCAGCGGTGGGAGTAGTATGGGGAAGGTGAGGCCTCCGCGGCAGCACAGCCGGCCACGGGAGGCACGAGCATGCGGCACGACCGGCGCTACTTTGGGCGGCTGGGGCAAGAAGACCAGAGGTTGAAGAAGCACTACGGCCATCGGATGGACATTGTTGACCACGCCGCGCCGAGAGCACCAGGGCGGTGGACGACGGCGAGGCCTACGAAGGGAACGACACGGAGCCGGGGAAGACACGGCAGTGGCTGCCCAGGCGGTGGAGAGTACGAGGGTTGACTGGTTCGGCTGCCGTCGACGGAAAATAACAGGAGGTGTGGGTGAGTAGAGGGATAGACAGGCCAGGGATGCGAGTATGATGGGGCCGTGAGGCCTTCCCGGCAGCACTGCTGGCCACAGGAGGCGGGAGCAGGCGGTTCCGACGGTGCTGGTTTGGGCGGCTGGGGCAGGAGGATCAGAGACTGAAGAAGCACGATTGCCGTTAGATTGACATCTAACGGTCTGACGCTGGTAGAGTCGATTGTTGACTAAGTTTCTTTTTTGAGAAACCTTGTGTACGCATGAACTTAGTAGGCCCACAAATCAGCCTCCAAATCTGTGGCAGACAACATAAAGCTCATTTGCTATTTTTTATAATTTGCAGCCCATTTGCTAATTCTTAAGTAATTTATTACAACCCATTTTCTGCCCAGGACCACAGTCAAAAAGTCCAACCTTATTTTGCATATTTCAGTGGAGTCCGAACTGTTGTAATCCCGAAATGATAAACATTTTTAAGAACTTATTGATTTGCCAAAAAAATCGTTTTGTTATTGTAAGCAAATAAGACGTGGGACAATTTAGTTGGTTTAAGGGAAAAACAGTGATAAAAAATCAGCGCTGGGTGGGAAAAAACAACAAAAATAAGGATGTAAATATGAAAAGGGAATTTTATGTGTTTTCAATATAATGATACGTGTATATGAACTAGTAAAAATATAGGTAGAGCTTATAAAACGAATGTAGGACATGCGTTTCAAGAGGAAAATGGAACTGGGTTGTGTGTTTGATTCAGTAAAAAAACAGTCTGCGGATGTTGTAAGACAAAATATAACTAACGCTGGTGGGCCAGAGGCCAGTAGATACCTGTTGGATCTTTGTGCCCTGTTGTCGTCATGGGCTGGGCCTGTTAAAAACAAAACAACCCTGGGCAATCTACAGCCCAGTTGAAACTTGCTCTACCTGAAAAAACAATATACGTGCTCAATAAACGAGAGAATTCTGCAAGTACAGACTAATAACTGGGATGCGGCATGGATATTGTTTTTTTATCGTGATAGTAAGTGCATGCACTTGTTTTGAAAAAATTGGAGAACTGGGAATTCGAATGGCGGGTGCGTATGCTACCCATCAAATAAAAATCAGGTGCCTAAAAATTTGTTTCGAAACAAATGATTCAGCTTTATATCCACGTCGACCCTCGGCATGATGGTTGGAAGCAAATGCAAGCTCATACCAAAAGATCATTAACAACAATACCAACTTGTGGACGATAAGGTAGTACAACTACCAATACCAAACTAACTTATAATCTTTTTACTCCTGGCCCTAGTGTTCGTCTGGTAGAAAATCTTGCAGAGGACCAGCTCCCGCTCCTTCTCTTGCTCCAGGCCCCCGAGGTGGTACTGGTGCATCACCTAGTTGGTCCTCTGATGGTCGAAGTTCTTGTTGGTGTGCAGCACCAGTACCTTTTTTGCTGCCCGTCTGCCGGCCGTTGACCATCACCGGCAAGGTATTGCCGGTCTTGTGCCACACCGCGTGCATGTTGCACTCCGACTATACCTTGCGACCCGTCCACGCGCCCCTTTTGAACGCCCTGGAATTGCGCTGGAAGAAATGCTTCCTTAGGCCACTCAGTGTGATACCTGCAGTATTGTGGAGTACATGTTTTAGTGTACCTAGTTGGCATTTTCATAACATCTTTGGCATGGTGCAGTCACTTGTTTCACTTTTGTTTAACTGTCAAATTGTAATTGCTCCACCAGGTCTGTGTCTAAAAAGAAAAATAGAGCTATAAACAAAGGAATATGTTTGTGCAAGTAGATGGCCGATCAATGTCTTACCTGGAAGTTTCTTAGGTTGGGTGTAACATATGCCGTGCTCGTTCTCGATGGTTGGTATGAACAAATCAATGAGAGACTGAAATCTCGCGCTGTCAGCACTCACTTTGGCCTCAAGGTGCTCGATCAGCTCCTGATCCATGGGATGGAACTTGACGCCAGCCGGCAGCACGGGCCAATCCTTCTTCGACTTGCATCGGTAATTCCAGTTATATGGTACTCAATGTACGATCAATCGACTGTTTTACGTAAATGATGAAAGATTTCGACAGATAAGTGGCACTCCAAATCTGAAGTCCAAAATACCCGAACACGCCGTCGGGATTCTTGTGTCACCACACGCGCAGCGTGTTGTCACGTCAATTCAATGTGTGGACATGATGAATAATTTGACCGACGTATACTAGTACTGCTACTGTACTACTTACTAGTCTTATTTAGTGTCACAATTTATACATAGGTTTAACTAACAAGTACGCACTTGAAGCCTAACTGATATATATATATATATGGCTTCTGCACAGCATCTCCATCATCATTATCAGTACATCCTACACAGGTGGGTTAGGATGCACTTGATCCCAGGAAGGTATCTATCCTTCAAACCAGAGGAGTGCTTCAAACTAACAACAGTACATAATATCCAACAAAAGAGGGTCGTGCTACAGCAGCAGAATACATGGCTCAGTCTAGATATCAACACGAATCAAGTTGTGCATATTTGCTGTTGGCATGAACCACATCGCCGCATGTCGGGTTTGCAAAAGCCATCCATTGCATGGAAGCTTGATGCCTTTCACACACTGAAGATTATCTGGCAACAAGCTGTGTCGACAAATCTCTGGATATGGTGATTCATGAAACCCATGGTATGAGGTGTAAACACAGCCCCCCTCGCGAATGGAAGTTGAATAACACAGTAATCATCGCCGGTGATATGATCGATGATTGGTTGGATGATCGGATAATTCAGCCCAAGGAACAAGGAGTGGTTGCCGAGGCTGTAAACCCGCCTCTAGTTGAATACGCCTGGCCCAACGGAGTTGGGATCTATCTCGAACACGAAGCAGCCATAGCCATCAATGTCATGAATGCCCCACGCATTGTACTGCATGTGGTTTGATGTAATGGTTTGGTCAATTTGGTACGTGCAAATGAGCATCAAATGACCGCCATCAGCTGAACGAGCGATAAACCACCACCCATCGGCTGGTATGATTCTAGGTCCTGGAATCATGAAGGCCAGCGCATTTGCATCTACTGCAACAATTCAAATTGGAGACCAAAAGGACAAAAATAAACAATCATGTTCAGAGTATGTGTGGAATTAAGATTATTATAACAGTGACACATATCATAGACAGAGAATTGCAATGTCGTGGTCATAATCATACCCCAAGTTAAAAAAAATAAGCCAATGGCTTTCATATTCTAGCAATATGTCATGGTTCAAACATCATGTAACAATGAGAGGAAAACAGCTATGACAGCGCCTACTCATATTCTACCATAGCACTTACTACTACTGTTCTCATATCAACTCTAAGCAATAACATGCGTTGTTATAAAAATCTTGTAAACGAGAGTAACATATAGCAATCATGATGTTATGCTCATAATATGTATTCTAACAATCATTAGATGCCAATTATTCTCATATCAACTCTAACAATAACATGTGTGGTCATAAAAATCTAGGAAATGAGAGGAACATATAGCAATGATGTGGTTATAGACATGCTATGCATTCTAAATTTGTAACAAATGAACAGGCAGTCATATTCATAAGGTAAAGATGAGATGAGATAGAACAATTACACGATGATAGATTCCACCAGTATAGGTAGCCAATCTGTGCGTCGACTGCGTAAACGATGCCATCGTGCACTATAGCATCAGACAGAAATGTTTCCTCAACAGGATTGATGACGAGCCATAACCATGTATGGCGGCCGGATTACAGATACACTAATCCCTTGTTGAACAAGGCAATGAGGTTGTAATCCATGTAGTCTTCTGATGGTGTGGGCACTTCGCAGATTACAACTTTCTGCAAACAGAGGTCGAGCCAAAAGCTTGACACGTCTCATGCGTAGTAGGCAGGAGTGTCCGGCGGGCCGCGAGGCTCGATGGCGGCGGTGTCCAAAGATGGAAGGGTGATTTCTCGCTGGGTGTAGATATCCACGAGACGCCATGGCCTACCAGATTGGTGGATGAGGATGATCCAGTTGGCCTTCATGCCCGCCCAGTAGTGGCCGCGCATGAAGGGCAGGTGGACGGGTAGTGGTAGCATGTCGAGGGGCACCACGGCAACCTCCGTAGGATTGTCAAGTCGGTGTCTGGGCCACCCACGAGGATCGGGCATCAGCAAGCAGGGTGTCTTGAAAAGAGTCGGCCGGTTGCAGACGAGTAGACGGTACAAAGACACCGAGCATGCAGCCAGACGGACGGTGCTGAGTAGGTCCATACGACTACAAATCTGCTCCAAGAGAACATCGGGGAGGGAATTCCAATCGCGGCTCTGCGTGTCAGTCGGTTCTGCCATTGAGGTTTTCGGTGCCTGCGAGCCAACGGGGAAGTGGATTCGGGCGGGCGAGCAAAGAAGCTTCTCCTCGTGTGGCCGAGCAGTGAGCGGGGGGATATGGTACGGCGAGCTACCAAGGAAGATGGCGCGGGCGGGCGAGCAGTGAGTGGGGGTAAATGGTGTGCGGCCGACGATGGGGAAGAGAGGAGGAAGAAGAGTGGAAGACGGGGAAGAAAGTGCATTCAATATCAATTCTACTAGTACTACTACCAGGATATACTGTCCTTCGGAGTGTAAATAGTTACACCGATGACATGTAGGTCTACCACAACAGGTCCCATATGTCAGTTAATGGAGGACAGAGGTGCATAGGCGTATTTGCGGAAGCGTGCTCTACTGGCAAACATGATGGCAGTACTGGGTAAGGTTGATTTAGTAACACCAACAGGCTGGTTTAGCTTATTAATTACGTGTCCCATCTGCTGCAGCGTGTATTATCACTTCACTGCGAAGACTAGTTGAATAGTTCTCTCTGACCGAGATGGGGAATAAATGGATCGTGAGGACTTCCTTTCTACAGTATCCCTATGCCTCTACGCTCACTTCACTCATTTTGCTCCGTACCTAGTCACTTGTTGAAATCTGTAGAAAGACAAATACTCCGTATTTGAGAACGGAGGGAGGCTTTTACTCCATACTACTCCCTCCATTACAAAATAGATGACTCAACTTTGTACTATATTTGGGAACAGAGGGAGTATCACCATATGGAGGGGACATAGGAAGCTTGAAATATGAACATGTCAATGGGAGGGAGTAAGCCCCATGCATGCATGCATGCATGCATGCAACATGCAACACTCACACGTACACATGGTCGCACGCAACACTCACGCACCCATGCAGCACACATCACACGACGCAACACACACGCTCACGCTCAAATGCTCAAACTACTCCCTACGTCCGTCAAAGACTGTACATTTAGAGATTTACACATTGACCAGGGCATAATTAACGCCCAAAAGTAGCAGACTTATGTGTGCATGCGACCATTGAGATAAGAAGATTAAATGAAGGCCGTTGCATGATGTAATTAAGGATAGACATGTAGACTATACCTACAACACAAGTTGGTGCATTAGTCAATCAATATCGATTTAGTAGATTAAAGGCTAAATGCATTGGAAGTGTAGATGTACATCATGTAGTACACTCTTTGTTGGAAGACCGAGGGAGGACACGTGCATGCACTCACATACACAGCCAGGGCGGTTCGCGCGCAAGGGTTGGACTCGTGTCACGCCTGCGTAAAGTTTTGTTTAACTGATTTCTTTGCTCTGCCAACTGACAAGTGGGACCCAGAAACCAAGTGACAATTTAACCAGTCAACAAAGTGCCACGTCGACTATGTGGCCGGTCAGTAGGGTGCAATACGGTGCTCTACGATGAGCTAGTGATCGCATAATCGCCGCAAAACTATATATAGTGACCGTAAAGAGTGTACTATTACATACGTTGACCGCCAGTGTATTTTCTCATTTCAAATTAAGCCATATTAATTGGAAAGGACGCAGTATGGACTAATACTACTAGTACTAGTACTGCTTTGATGTGTCCTGTCAACTCGCCAAACGAGGAGAAGCTTGCTTACTACGCCTCTCCCTCGCCAACGTGCGCGGTGGTTCGCAGGACGAGGATAGGGTTTTGACTACATCGCCCTCTCCCTCTCCCTCTCCCTCTCCCTCTCCCTCTCCCTTGCCCTCGCCCTCGCGGTGGACGTGCAGCAGTTCAATCGGTGTCAGATTGCCAGAAGCATATTGTACTGTAGTATCATCATTGTTGGACCTTCCGAAGAGGTGAAGAGCCAAGTGCAAGGTTCACACGAGTACGAACTGTTGAACCTCCCGAAGAGGCAAAGAGCCAAGCGCAAGGTTTTATAGGAGTTGTCATCCTAGTAGGAGTGTCGGGGGCAACTTGCTCCTCGAACACCTATGGGACCAGGGTCCCTTTTGGGTTCGGCGGGGGGCGGAGGCCGCACAAAGAGCAGATCGAGGCGACACACACACGAACGATTTTACCCAGCTTCGGGCCGCACGGATGCGTAAAACCCTACTGCTGCTTGTGATTGTATTGGCTTCTTGTTCAGGAGCCGTGGGAGCTACTGAGCTGAGCGAGAGAGCTTTTGGGATGTCTCGCCTTCGAGTGTCTAACCTACCGATCAGCCAACCCCTCTACGTTGCGCATGGGCCTCCTTTTATAGGTCTAAAGGGGTCACCGACAGGTGGCAACGTAGGGAAGGGCAAAGGTGTAAAAACGCTGTAGTTGGCACAACTGTTTGCACAGTGTACCGCACCTAACTCTGACGGCAGGGGACAAGGGCATTAAATGCCTGTCGCCGTCGCCCTAAACAGTGCTGAGAAGGACAGTCAGGGGCGCCACCGCCCGCCACGAGGGCGGCCTTGTTATCGCTGCTGGCCACCATGTACCCCCTAGCTACGCAGTTGCTTGCCACGTGTGCCCGAGAAGGGCCTCAGGGCGACACGTGGGTGGGTGAGATGGACTGTGGGCACGGGGTGGCTGCCTGCCGCGGCAAACGCCTTGCCGCGGTCTCTGTTTGGTCATGCCCGGCAAGCGCCTCTTGCCGGGCTTGGGTCGTTCTTCCCGGCAAGCTCCTCTTGCCAGGGCCTTGGTAGCCCTTCCTGGCAAGCTCCTCTTGCCGGGGCCTTGGTTGGCCTTCCCGGCAAGCTCCTCTTGCCGGGGCCTTGCTTCTTTGTCTTGAATACTTTGTTCTTGAATGGCTTTAAAGGGAAGACGAAGGATCTTGGCGGTCGCTCGGCAAGCCTCGCCGAGGGGCGCTACGACTGTCCGTGCACAAGTTCGGGATACTAAGGTACCCTTACTTTAGTACACCGATAGGAGCCCCCGGGCCTGGGCCACACACGGTGCCGAGCGTTGTTGGGCCAGGCCCAAAACAGTGCACGGGCACGCGCGGCCCAAGCGATGCCGTATCTTAACTCCGCACCCACTACTCCCACTCCGCACGCCATGCGTTGGGCGCCGCGTCGTGGGGGTGATCGTGGGTGACTTCTTTAATCGTGAATGCGGAACGTCCGCCACCTCCCTCTTTATAGGTAGAGGGAGCAGGGGTAGTCCGCCCACTTT
Organism: Aegilops umbellulata; assembly: GCA_032464435.1. Taxonomy (NCBI): domain Eukaryota; kingdom Viridiplantae; phylum Streptophyta; class Magnoliopsida; order Poales; family Poaceae; genus Aegilops; species Aegilops umbellulata. The sequence goes on along the minus strand of CP136056.1, from coordinate 323,662,871 downwards.
GCCATTCGCTACCTTGATCTCGAAAAGCCTCCACCGCCCCCTTCCTCCTTTCCAAGAAGAGAGAGCAGCGCCCCGCCCTCGTCGCCTCCGACGCCACCAGCGCCGTCAGTCTCCATCACCGTCCCTGCCATGGCCCCGAAGGCCGTGAAGGGCGCGAAGTCGACCGAAGCGCTACGGCTCGCGGCGCAGCAAAAGGAGCGCGCAGAGACGGTTCCCGAGGCGCCTTCTGCATCGACTACTCCGCCAAAGGGGGCCTCTCTGGCAAGGGAGAGGTCCCCGGCAAGGGAGAGCACTCCGGCGAGGAACGGGTCCCCGGCAAGGGACGGGTCCCCGGCAACAGAGAAGTCTCCGGCAAGGGACAGCACCAACGACCCTCCGCCGACGGGGGACACGACCGCAGATCTTGGCACAGGTAACCTTGCTTGAAGACCTTTCTTGGGTTCTTCTTCTTTTTTTGGATGTTGGCTTGACTTTTTCTCCGTCTTCCGTCTGTCAGGGGCGAACGCCATGGAGCCAGTGGTGACTGAGGCCACCGGCGACGAAGATGCGTACGACAACAGTGATGACGCCGCTGCCCCTGAAAAGGCATCTGGCGCCGATGATCCGACCAAGGAGGAGGCCGCCAAAGCCGCTGCTGATAAGGCCGGCGAGGAGTCAGGCGATCGTACTGACGACCCAGAGGCCGCAGGAGCGCCAGGCGCTACTCCGACCGCCGACCCGTCCGTCGTTGGCGCTGCGTCGGATTCTGGGGAGCTCCAGGCTGGCCCCTACTTGAAGGCCGGTGACGACGTCTTCATCAAGCTCCCCTGGGAGTCGAGCTCAAGGGCGCCAGTCGAAGGAGAGACCTTTGACGGGGATGTGCTCGCCTCCGCTGGGTTGACGCTAGTCGACACGCCAAGCAGCAGCGACGAGCCTGAGGAAGAGAAGCTGCTCCGAAAACTGGTGTCGCGAAGGAAACTCTTGTCGCGAAGGCGGGAGCAGACATGGAGAAGCGCGCGGAGGAGCTGCGGGGCACCAACCACGAAGCCCTCCAGGCTCTGGCGGAGGAGCAGGCGCGTCTGGCGGAGGCGCAGAAAGCTTTCCTGCTTGAGAAGGCTGAGGCCGAGGAGCAGCAGAGGATCGTCGCCGAGAAGTTGTCGGTGCGAGAGGGCGATCTGACGCAGCTGCAGGCTAGCCTTAACAGCCATCAGGAGGAGCTCGCTGCGCGCGAGCAAAAGCTTGACGGGGCCCTCAAGGAGGCCCAGGAAGCTGCCGGAGCCGCTGAGGCCGCCAAGAAGGAGCTGGAGGTGAAGGTGGCGCAGCTGGAGGGTGATCTGAAGGCGAGGGTTGATGAGATCGCAGCACTCAGGCATGAGCGTGAGAAGGATGCCTACACCTTTGGCGAGTTGCAAGGTCGCCTCGCCGAGAAGGTCAAAGAGCTTGACGCCGCCAAGGGCTCCAGCGATGACCTCGAGATGAAGCTGGCTACCCTGAACAAGGCGCTGGATAGCGTCAAGGAGCGGGAGTTGGCCCTGATCAAGGAGGTCAAGGGCGGCGAGGCGCTACTGGCGAGCGCGGTCGCCGCTCAGAACACCTTCAGGGGGAACGTGGAGCGCTGGACGGAGGGTCTTGTAGATCTTGCCGCCACCATCAACAAGGAGCTGACGTCGCTGGGAATGGAGGGCCACGAGTATCCTTCCGACGTGCACCTCCAGCCCAGCGCCAAGCTCACTCTGTTCTTCAGGGGTGTGGCGACGGCTCTTCAGGAGCTTCGGGATGCGATCCCAAGGCAGTTGGCCGAAGAGTCGCGCGACATCTGCGCGGGTGCCCTCGAGAAGGTGTTGGTGAAGATAGTCTTCCGCAACCCAAGCATCAACCTTACCAACGTCCTCAGGTCCTTGCCGGAGGGTGCAGACGTGGAGCCGATCAAGTCCCTTGTCGCACCCATCGTGGAAAGGGTGGGCGAGATCAGGCGAGTCGAGGGCGACCGCGTGGACTAGGCCGCCTGTTTGCTCGTCTCCTTGTCGCCGCTAGCCATGTTATCAAACCATTAGTGCTGCAACAAGTTTTATTGTAATATAACTTTATCTTAGGTATCAACTGCAATGTTACTTCCTTTACTCGATCCCACTCTCTGTATGTTTTTACCCTACGCTTTTAGGGGACTTGTCGGCGCAGGCACACTTGCCGCGAGTGCTAAGTGCGGAACATCAGCAGTTTGCGGGCAAGGCTGCCGCGTGCAGGGAACCTTGTCGCAACTAGGTGCAGCTCGCTTAGACTGTTGAGCGGACTCGAAACAGAGCAATAGTGCGTTCTAGCCGCGAGGCGGTCCCTGCCTGTGCCGGCAAGAAACCTTGTCGCAACTAGCTGCGGCTCGCTTAGACTGTTGAGCGGACTCGAAACAGAGTAAGAGCGCAGTCTAGCCATGAGTCGGTTCCTCGTCGCCCAGGTTTCCCATACAGAGCGTGGTCGTTCAAGGAAGATAACTTGATGATTTAATAGTTTGATTGCTCAAGCTTTGGCAACTTAACTTTTTCGTCGCTTTGCCCCTCGACAAGAAGGCACTTCCTAGCTCGGTGCTTAGCCCGTACCATCACCTTCTCCGTGGGTAGATGCTGCACAACGTGTCAGATAATACACGCAAAAGGAAAGCACGGAATCGACAAGATGTGCGGATAACATGAATCTTATTTACGCACAAGGTCCACTCCCGGCTTTGTACAAAGGATTACATGCAACAGCGGCAAGACTTGTACAAAGAAAAGGGGGAGGGAGAGGTTGCCGGAGCGGGGTCCGACAACCGCGCCTTACGGGTAAAACTTACGAAGATGCTCGACATTCCAGGAGTTGCTCACTGGAGCGCTATCTTCGGTCTTAAGGCGGACAGCGCCAGGCCTATCGACTCGTTTCACCCAGTAAGGGCCTTCCCACAGACGGCGCCCATATATTCTCGGTGGACTGGGCGCGCCAGAGAACAAGGTCGCCTTCCTCAGAACCTCAGGCATTAACTATGCGGCTATGGAAGCGGCGCAAAGCTTGCTGGTATCAAGCAGCTCGTATAGCAGCCCGAAGGTAACTGCCTCCGCTCCATAGACTGGAGCGATGGGGAAAATTTACCTGTGCCCCTACCTGGCGCGCCAAAGATGTCAGGGGCAACTTGCTCCTCGAACACCTACGGGACCAGGGTCCCTTTTTGGTTCGGCGGGGGGCGGAGGCCGCACAAAGAGCATTTGTCTTGAATACTTTGTTCTTGAATGGCTTCAAAGGGAAGACGGAGGATCTTGGCGGTCGCTCGGCAAGCCTCGCCGAGGGGCGCTACGACTGTCCGTGCACAAGTTCGGGATACTAAGGTACCCTTACTTTAGTACACCGACAAGGAGTGTACTAGTACAACTATAGCGAACGATGCTACAGTATGATGCCGCCACGTCACATATATCCAAAGCTGTGCCACCTTTTTTTCTCAAAGAGCTTGTTGGAGCCCGTGCAACAACCACACAAGTTGCACATAGACATAACACATTTACTAGTGATAAATTCTAAAGGACAAATGCTAGTATGCCACACAAGTTCATATCCAACTCATGTGATAAATTTGTGCACGACTAGTCTACATATATTCACAGCGCTACCGTTCACAATTACCGTACTCTACTTACACGTTATAGATGGGCTACATGTCCTCCTCCAGGTTCCAGTCCCAGGTGTTCTTCATGGATGGCATGATCCATAGCGGTGGGCAACGGGAATCATTGTCGCAGCTTTCTAGTCCGGTTCCACACGATGGAGACTCATCCAAGCTGAAGCGGCATAAATCAGGGATAGCGTGTCCCAGCATGTCGTTCATCCGGCGGTGCGCACTGAAGACACAACCATGATTCATGAACGGCAGGCCTTCCGTGTCGTGCACGGAAGGTGGCATCCGCTTCACAATGGGGTAGCTGTCCCTGATGAAAAGTGAGTACTCTCCAAGAGTGTTCCTCGGCACCCACGTAGCATCACGGGGGTCAAACTCGGCGTCGTTCATCTGGTATACGCGACATCCCAGATCTGGACACATGGTGACATACATAGTCTAGGTCCATGCATAATAATGTTGTGCTCAAATGTGGCGGTCAGTAATACTATGTAGCAAATAATACTACTCTGGTATAGAGGAAGTAAAATAACCGGCTTATTATATATAGCCACTCTTGGCTACATGGATGAGATAGTAAGACATGGAAAAACAAAAATGGTGGCAGGTTGTGGGTTCAAGTCTTCAAGGGCCTAGCTAGCTATAGGCGTCCTCCAAGGTAAAAAGTACTCCTACTAGTACTACAAAGTATACTACTAGTACAACAATGAAAGAGAAGGCGAGAGGGTTAAAAAATGGAATACCTTGGTAGATGGTGACGGTCCGATTGTGGTAGATTATGTGACCATGTTGCACATCAGTGGTACCATGGGTAACGGCTGCTAAGATAGTTGATCCCAATATGCCAAAGTCAGCTACAAGGTTCCAGGTTAGACCGAATCGCGGATGCAAATGCACATCCAGGATCGACGATCTTATTTTGACCGGGGGATGACTGGTCCCTGCAAAATAATGTAGTACCGTTAGGGATGCAAATGATGGTTTGTGCATTCCGTTTGTAATCTCCCATACCGTAGGATGTCAACCAGATGAAACAAGTCCCCTGGCTGGTCACCATGAAGATGCGGCCTAGATGGCGCATGGCATCTTCGAACGTGTAAGGGTACAAATCTGCCGCCGCCAACATGCGCCAGCCTCTGTCGTTACTGCCTCCTGCATTGATGGCAATCCTTATGTCGAACACCGTGATGAGATAGTAATCGTCGTAGCCGCGTCGCTTTGTCGGTGGGTCCGTAATTTCTATCTTCTTCAATCTCATGTAGGCATCATCATATGTATTCTTACCCAGCCAGTCCGGAAGGCCGATCCCAATGGTGGAGAAGGGGTCTACCAGAACGGCCGCACTGTTGTGGATGTTGTGCAAAATCATGGTGGTATCCGGCCGGAGGTATGCAAGCCAATCTTCGTTGGCACCGACCCAGACCTATATATAAGACGGTGGGCAGCGGAGAAATTACGGGATGAAAATGGAATAACTAAGTACTACATGATCAAGCTCCATTACTGACCTACTCATCGGACAAAATCCGACTAACTCTCAACGTCGTCAACTCTAGCGGAGTCAACATGCAACCATGGCCAGGGAGCGGTGGACTGTTCGAAGAATTGTCCCATAGAAGAACCTTCTCCTCGAGGACGCATGGAAGACCAACAAGCATGGCCTTTTCCCAAGCCTGTTTAAGCAGTGTCTTGAAAAAGTTGGTGTAGGAAGCACCGAGTCTTGCGGCGGTGAGGACGTCGGAGCGGCGTGCGATTTCTCCTAGAGAATCGTCGTCCAAGATCTCCCAGCCCCGACGAGGAGGAGAACCGCCTGGCGAATCCATGGGAGCAGCGGCGAACTACCTTCTCTTCAAGGGGAGGGGAACTGGCGAGGAGGAGATAAGAGCGTAGTAACCGCAGGGCCTCGTCCCTTCCAACTGTAGATCGTTCCTCAGCGAAGGGGTGAGGCTATTATTTACTACTCTAAATAATAGCACTAGTAAGAAATTTTTGGCACTAGGTAGTAGTTTTTGGTACCATGGAGTACTAGTACTAGCATTATGGAACGTTATGGGATTGCATTATATTGTAAATAATAGCACTAGTAAGAAATTTTTGGCACTAGGTAGTTGTTTTTGGCGTGGGTTAAGAAATTTTGGGTATGTTTTAGCCATTTTTTGTACACGCCAACTAGTGTGAAAAAACATCGTACATTATGTGACGGAGGAGTACGTACTCGTACTGTAGCAGTACTAGTACTACTTTTCTCAACTACTCCTCAAAAAAGCACCCAATTAATGCCCTTGTTTTCCTCAAAAAAGTATGTTTACCAATGCATTAATTGCAATGCATGCATGCATAAATTACATTCATTGGTCAATTTTCTCTTAATACTTGCATGCAATGATTTAATGCACCTTGGAATCTGAACATGTGATGGGAAACAACCAAATTGAGCCTTATAAAATGGAAAAACTAAAATTTTGAGATGAGCCCTATAAACCGGAAAGGAGGGAGTACTGTACTTCTAGTCTAGTCTTGTATAGTGCACCAGTTTTGAACTCTTGAATCTCAGGGCCAAGGAGCTACAGTTGGAAGTGGAGGGTACTACTGTTCTCTAGAACCATCATTGTACTATTAATGCAGGGGAAGTACACCTGCGTAGTGGCCTAGTGGGTACTCTCTGTGCTCTATTCAGCCGCTCCTCTCATGTAACTGGCCTACTCAGCCGCTCCACTCACGCACACACTAGCAGCCTGTTTATCAGCGACGGTTACTGTGGGGGCAGAACATTTGAGTTATTTGATACAGCAAGACTAGGCTTTTTGCTTCCATTTGTGGAGGTGTAATGGATCTCGTCGAATTTGTTAGTAGTTCCTTCTTTATGAATGAGATGAAGCAAAGCTTTTGCCTCCGTTTAAAAAAAACACGCCAAGAGGAATTTCTTTTGTAGTAGAGCTGATAATTGAGTGAAGTCCATGCATGCAACGCCACAAGCTACAGAGTAGTAGTAGAGCACTTTACGTATAGAGCCATATTGCACAGTTCCCAATGCCCCGCCGGGCTTTTCCGGCTCCTCGGGCTTAATTGGGAGGCGCTAGTTTAAATATGCTACTAGCTGGAAGCTGAAAGCGAGGTGCGGCTAGGGCGAGCACGCGAGCCACGGGATGCTGGGAAGGAAAACCCGTTCACGTGGCTAGGCTGTCCAGTGCACCCAGATTGTGGGGCCGCACGTCCGTTTGACTTCAAAACTCAAACTACCCGTGTAAAATATTGGCTCGCAGCGAAGTGTAGTAGTATACTATTTTAAAAAAAAGGCCGCCATGCGTTCGGCCGGGATCGAACCCACAAAACGAGGTATACACTCCCGCGACCACTAGTAGTACTCGTTGGAGTACAACGCAACCTAGAATCGCCTTTTGTCGCTAGTAGTACGTACATTGTTCCTTACAAGAAACCCCTAAGAGCATGGTTAATAGTATAGCCAGCTGCTGGCTATAAGCCAATGCCATGTCCTCTACAGCCCATCTTATAGACAACATGTAGTAGTAGTTTATTTCTTATAGCCCGCTGACTCAGCTCTATTGTACTTGCTCTAATAATGCAAGAAACCACTAAAATGCCAAGAAACTACTACCACTTGCATATGTGGCAGACTTAAGATAAGACTACCTTATCAACCATTGTACATGCTCTTACCAACAAAAATCCTCGAGTGACCTCCTACCTCCGGCCCGTCCACCTAGTCATCCTCGGCCATGGGACACAGCTACCGCCGCCGACAGAAGAAGAGGTCAAAACCACCAGCGGTGCGGAGCCCATGTTGCGGCAGCCCGGATGCAAGCTCCGTCCGGCGCTCGCGACCGCAAGCTAGCCAAGATAGCTCCGTACAGCTGCTTGTCTGCAAGGTTTGCTAGGAAGATTGGCACGGCAGCGTGGCGGCTTGCTCATGCGCGTCGCGCTAAGGCCAGCCATCTGGCTCGAGCGAAGGCCAGCGCGGCGGCTTGCTCGCTCTTGAGTCACGCTTGGGCCAGCCTGCCAACCCATACGGAGGCCAGCGCGGCGTCCGGCCCGTCCGGCGGAGCGGCGGCCAACTCGCTCATCACCGGCGCCACCGACGAACACGCATCAGTACTGTTTGAAGTAATGTTCAGGAAAAATAATGATTTGAGGGGGAATAACAAGATAGAAGGTCAAATGTGGGTCCCTCGTGTCAACGGTCAAACAAAATGTGTTGGTTTAAGCTGCCTCGTCAGCACGGACATGTGGGCCAACCCTGTCATAAATGGGTTTAAACGAACCTAATCGGTAGGAGTACTAGGTAGTTTTTGGCGTTGATTAAGAAATTTTGGGTATGTTTTTGCTATTTTTTACCATAGATTCCTCCTAGGGCTGGTTGGAAGTGGTAGTTTTTTGTTAAATACTCTACATATTGTAAGTAGGAGTGAAAGTTAAGCTTTGGAAGCCAATAAGCAAGGCTAGTTACATAGTGCATATGTGTACATGATTGAAAGTAAATATCAACCATGAGTGACTAATATCTTGATGGAAAACTCGAAACTATGGAATACTAGGAAAAGAAATGCATGGTTGGAAATACTAGCAATGTTCATGTCCGTTGCAACGAATCATAATTAGAATAATACTTATTCACAAACTTGGTACAAAACACTCTAATTTTGATATACATATGTCACTAGAGATATATTATGTTTCAATTAGAATATATTCCTTGGGCTGTTTTGGTGAGGTCACGGAGGGATGTGGTTGGTTTTAAGATACTAATTATGGGTTTTTCTGCAAATTGGTAGACAAGTGGGATGTTGGTGAGAAAAGGCAACTTACCTCACAATAGTTAGATGTAGATCTATGTTGGGGAACGTAGTAATTTCAAAAAAATTCCTACGCACACGCAAGATCATGGTGATGCATAGCAACGAGAGGGGAGAGTATTGTCTATGTACCCTCGTAGACCGAAGCGGAAGCGTTGACGCAACATAGTGGAAGTAGTTGTACGTCTTCCCGATCCGACCGATCCAAGCGCCGTTACTCCGGCACCTCCGAGTTCTTAGCACACGTACAGCTCGATGACGTTCCCCGGGCTCCGACCCAGCAAAGCTTCGGGGATAAGTTTCGTCAGCACGACAGCGTGATGACGATGATGATGTTCTACCGACGCAGGGCTTCGCCTAAACACTGCAATGATATGACCGAGGTGGAATATGGTGGAGGGGGGCACCCCACACGGCTGAGGAACGATCACGAAGATCAACTTGTGTGTCTATGGGGTGCCCATGCCCCCGTATATAAAGGAGTGGAGGAGGGGGAGGGCCGTCCCTCTCTATGGCGCTCCCTAGGGGAGTCATACTCCCACCGGGAGTAGGATTCCCCTTTTCCTAGTAGAACTAGGAACCCTTCCATGTAGTAGGAGTAGGAGAGAAGGAAAGGGAAGAGAGAAGGAGAAGGAAGGAAGGGGGCGCCCCCCCTCCCTAGTCCAATTCGGACTAGTCCAAGGGGAGGGGTGCGGCCACCGTTTTGGCCCTTTCTCTCCTTTCCCGTATGGCCCAATGAGGCCCAATACGAATTCCAGTAACTCTCCGGTACTCCGAAAAATACCTGAATCACTCGGAACCTTTCCGAACTCCGAATATAGTCGTCCAATATATCGATCTTTACGTATCGACCATTTCGAGACTCCTCGTCATGTCCCCGATCTCATCCGGGACTCCGAACTCCTTCGGTACATCAAAACTCATAAACTCATAATATAACTATCATCGAAACCTTAAGCGTGCGGACCCTACGGTTCGAGAACAATGTAGACATGACCGAGACATGTCTCTGATCAATAACCAATAGCAGGACCTAGATGCCCATATTGGCTCCTACATATTCTACGAAGATCTTTATCGGTCAGACCGCATAACAACATACGTTGTTCCCTTTGTCATCGGTATGTTACTTGCCCGAGATTCGATCGTCGGTATCCAATACCTAGTTCAATCTCGTTATCGGCATGTCTCTTTACTCGTTCCGTAATACATCATCTTGCAACTAACTTATTAGTTGAAATGCTTGCAAGGCTTATGTGATGTGCATTACCGAGAGGGCCCAGAGATACCTCTCCGACAATCGGAGTGACAAATCCTAATCTCGAAATACGCCAACCCAACATCTACATTTGGAGACACCTGTAGAGCTCCTTTATAATCACCCAGTTACGTTGTGACGTTTGGTAGCACACAAAGTGTTCCTCCGGCAAATGGGAGTTGCATAATCTCATAGTCATAGGAACATGTATAAGTCATGAAGAAAGCAATAGCAACATACTTAAACGATCGAGTGCTAAGCTAACGGAATGGGTCATGTCAATCACATCATTCTCCTAATGATGTGATCCCGTTAATCAAATGACAACTCATGTCTATGGTTAGGAAACATAACCATCTTTGATCAACGAGCTAGTCAAGTAGAGGCATACTAGTGACACTCTGTTTGTCTATGTATTCACACATGTATTATGTTTTTCGGTTAATATAATTCTAGCATAAATAATAAACATTTATCATGAAATAAGGAAATAAATAATAACTTTATTATTGCCTCTAGGGCATATTTCCTTCAGTCTCCCACTTGCACTAGAGTCAATAATCTAGTTCACATCGCCATGTGATTTAACAGCAATAGTTCACATCACCATGTGATTAACACCCATAGTTCACATCGATATGTGATCAACACTCAAGGGGTTTACTAGAGTCAGTAATCTAGTTCACATCGCTATGTGATTAACACCCAAAGAGTACTAAGGTGTGATCATGTTTTGCTTGTGAGATAATTTTAGTCAACGGGTCTGTCACATTCAGATCCATATGTATTTTGCAAATTTCTATGTCAACAATGCTCTGCAAGGAGCTACTCTAGCTAATTGCTCCCACTTTTCAATATGTATCTGGATCGACCCTTAGAGTCATCCAGATCGGTGTCAAAACTTGTATCGATGTAACTCTTTACGACGAACCTTTTGTCACCTCCATAATCGAGAAACATATCCTTATTCCACTAAGGATAACTTTGACCGCTGTCAAGTGATCTACTCCTAGATCACCATTTTACTCCCTTGCTTAACTCAGTGTAGGGTATACAATAGATCTGGTACACAACATGGCATACTTTATAGAACCTATGGCTGAGGCATAGGAAATGACTTTCATTCTCTTTCTATCTTCTGCCGTGGTCGGGTTTTGAGTCTTACTCAATTTCACACCTTGTAACACAAGCAAGAACTCTTTCTTTGACTGTTCCATTTTGAACTACTTCAAAATCTTGTCAAGGTATGTACTTATTGAAAAAACTTATCAAGCGTCTTGATCTATCTCTATAGATCTTGATGCTCAATATGTAAGCAACTTCATCGAGGTTTTTCTTTGAAAAACTTCTTTCAAACACTCCTTTATGCTTTGCAGAATAATTCTACATTATTTCCGATCAACAATATGTCATTCATTTATACTTATCAGAAATGTTGTAGTGCTCCCACTCACTTTCTTGTAAATATAGGCTTCACCGCAAGTCTGTATAAAACTATATGCTTTGATCAACTTATCAAAGCGTATATTCCAACTCCGAGATGCTTGCACCAGTCTATAGATGGATCGCTGGAGCTTGCATATTTTGTTAGCACCTTTAGGATCGACAAAATCTTCTAGTTGCATCGTATACAACTCTTCTTTAATAAATCCATTAAGGAATGCAGTTTTGTTTATCCATTTGCCAGATTTCATAAAATGCGGCAATTGCTAACATGATTTGGACAGACTTAAGCATAGATACGAGTGAGAAACTCTCATCGTAATCAACACCTTGAACTTGTCGAAAACCTTTTGCGACAATTCTAGCTTTGTAGATAGTAACACTACTATCAGCATCCGTCTTCCTCTTGAAGATCCATTTATTCTTAATTGCTTGCCGATCATCAGGCAAGTCAACCAAAGTCCAAACTTTGTTCTCATACATGGATCATATCTCGGATTTCATGGCCTCAAACCATTTCGCGGAATCTGGGCTCATCATCGCTTCCTCATAGTTCGTAGGTTTGTCATGGTCAAGTAACATGACCTCCAGAATAGGATTACCATACCACTCTGGTGCGGATCTCATTCTGGTTGACCTACGAGGTTCGGTAGTAACTTGATCCGAAGTTACATGATCATCATCATTATCTTCCTCACTAATTGGTGTAGTAGTCACAAGAACAGATTTCTGTGATGAACTACTTTCCAATAAGGGAGATGGTACAATTACCTTATCAAGTTTTCTACTTTCCTTCCACTCACTTCTTTCGAGAGAAACTCCTTCTCTAGAAAGGATCCATTCTTAGCAATGTATATCTTGCCTTCGGATCTGTGATAGAAGGTGTACCCAAATGTCTCCTTTGGGTATCCTATGAAGACATATTTCTCCGATTTGGGTTTGAGCTTATCAAGATGAAACTTTTTCATATAAGCATCACAATCCCAAACTTTAAGAAATGACAACTTTGGTTTCTTGCCAAACCATAGTTTGTGTCATCTCAACGGACTTAGATGGTGCCCCTTTTTAACGTGAATGCAGCTGTCTTTAATGTATAACCCCAAAACGATAGTGGTAGATCGGTAAGAGACATCATAGATTGCACTATATCCAATAAAGTACGGTTATGACGTTCGGACACACCATTATGGAGTGGTGTTCCAGGTGGCATGAGTTTATGAAACTATTCCACATTGTTTTAATTGAAGACAAAACTCGTAACTCAAATATTCGTCTTCACGATCAGATCTTAGAAACTTTATTTTCTTGTCACGATGATTTTCCACTTCACTCTGAAATTCTTTGAACTTTTCAAATGTTTCAGACTTATGTTTCATCAAGTAGATATACCCATATCTGCTCAAATCATCTGTGAAGATCAGAAAATAACGATACTTGTCGTGAGCCTTAATACTCATCGGACCGCATACATCAGTATGTATTATTTCCAATAAGTTAGTTGCTCGCTCCGGAGAACGGAGTCTTAGTCATCTTGCCCATGAGGCATGGTCCGCAAGCATCAAGTGATTCATAATCAAGTGATTCCAAAATCCCATCAGCATGGAGTTTCTTCATGCGCTTTACACCAATATGACCTAAACGGCAGTGCTACAAATAAGTTGCACTATCATTATTAACTTTGCATCTTTTTGGCTTCAATATTATGAATATGTGTATCACTACGATCAAGATCCAATGAACTATTTTCATTGCGTGTGTAACCATATAAGGTTTTATTCATGTAAACAGAATAACAATTTATTCTCTTACTTAAATGAATAACTGTATTACAATAAACATGATCAAATCATATTCATGCTCAACGTAAACACCAAATAACACTTATTTAGGTTCAACACTAATCCCGAAAGTATAGGGGGAGTGCGATGATGATCATATCAATCTTGGAACCACTTCCAACACACATCGTTACTTCACCCTTAACTAGTCTCTGTTTATTCTGCAACTCCAGTTTCGAGTTACTAATCTTAGCAACTGAACCAGTATCAAATGCCGAGGGGTTGCTATAAACATTAGTAAAGTACACATCAATAACATGTATATCAAATATACCTTTGTTTACTTTGCCATCCTTTCTTATCCACCAAATACTTGGGGTAGTTCCGCTTCCAGTGACCGGTCCCTTTGCAGTAGAAGCACTTAGTCTTAGGCTTAGGACAAGACTTGGGTTTCTTCACTTGAGCAGCAACTTGCTTGCCGTTCTTCTTCAAGTTCCCCTTCTGCCCTTTGCCCTTTTCTTGAAACTAGTGATCTTGTCAACCATCAACACTTGATGTTTTTCTTTGATTTCTACCTTCGCCGATTTTAGCATCGCGAAGAGCTTGGGAATAGTTTTTGTTATCCCTTGCATATTATAGTTCATTACGAAGTTCTACTAACTTGGTGATGGTGACTAGAGAATTCTGTCAATCACTATCTTATCTGGAAGATTAACTCCCACTTGATTCAAGCGATTGTAGTACTCGGACAATCTGAGCACATGCTCACTAGTTGAGCGACTCTCCTCCATCTTTTAGCTATAGAACTTGTTGGAGACTTCATATCTCTCAACTCGGGTATTTGCTTGAAATATTAACTTCAACTCCTGGAACATCTCATACGATCCATGACGTTCAAAACGTCTTTCAAGTCCCGATTCTAAGCCGTTAAGAATGGTGCACTAAACTATCAAGTAGTCATCATATTGAGCTAGCCAAACGTTCATAACGTCTGCATCTGCTCCTGCAATAGGTCCGTCACCTAGCGGTGCATCAAGGACATAATTCTTATGTGCAGCAATGAGGATAAACCTCAGATCACGGATCCAATCCGCATCATTGCTACTAACATTTTTTAACACAATTTTCTCTAGGAACATATCAAAATAAACATATGAAAGCAACAACGCGAGCTATTGATCTACAACATAGATATGCTAATACTACCAGGACTAAGTTCATGATAAATTTAAGTTCAATTAGTCATATTACTTAAGAACTCCCACTCAGATAGACATCCCTCTAATCTTCTAAGTGATCACGTGATCCAAATCAAACTAAACCATAACCGATCATCACGTGAAATGGATTAGTCTTCAATGGTGAACATCATTATGTTGATCATATCTACTATATGATTCACGCTCGACCTTTCGGTCTCCATGTTCCGAGGCCATATCTGCAAATGCTAGGCTCGCCAAGTATAACCCGAGTATTCTGCGTGTGCAAAACTGGCTTGCACCCGTTGTAGATGGATGTAAAGCTTATCACACCCGATCATCACGTGGTGTCTGGGCACGACGAACTTTGGCAACGGTGCATACTCAGGGAGAACACTTCTTGATAATTAGTGAGAGATCATCTTATAATGCTATCGTCAATCAAAGCAAGATAAGATGCATAAAAGGATAAACATCACATGCAATCAATATAAGTGATAGGATATGGCCATCATCATCTTGTGCTTGTGATCTCCATCTCCGAAGCACCGTCATGATCACCATCGTCACCGGCGCGACACCTTGATCTCCATCATAGCATCGTTGTCGTCTCGCCAATCTTATGCTTCTACGACTATTGCTACCGCTTAGTGATAAAGTAAAGCATTACAGGGCGATTGCATTTCATACAATAAAGCGACAACCATATGGCTCCTGCCAGTTGCCGATAACTCGGTTATGATCATCTCATACATTAAAATTTAGCATCATGTCTTGACCATATCACTTCACAACATGCCCTGCAAAAACAAGTTAGACGTTCTCTACTTTGTTTGTTGCAAGTTTTACGTGGCTGCTACGGGCATAAGCAAGAACCAATCTCACCTACGCATCAAAACCACAACGATAGTTTGTCAAGTTGATGCCGTTTTAACCTTCGCAAGGACCGGGCGTAGCCACACTCGGTTCAACTAAAGTTGGAGAAACTGACACCCGCCAGCCACCTGTGTGCAAAGCACGGTGGTAGAACCAGTCTCGCGTAAGCGTACGCGTAATGTCGGTCCGGGCCGCTTCATCCAACAATACCGCCGAACCAAAGTATGACATGCTGGTAGGCAGTATGACTTATATCGCCCACAACTCACTTGTGTTCTACTCGTGCACAACAACAAACCATAAAACCTAGGCTCGGATGCCGTTATTGGGGAACGTAGTAATTTCAAAAGAATTCCTACGCACACGCAAGACCATGGTGATGCATAGCAACGAGAGGGGAGAGTATTGTCTACGTACCCTCGTAGACCGAAGCGGAAGCGTTGACGCAACATAGTGGAAGTAGTCGTACGTCTTCGTGATACGACCGATCCAAGCGCCGTTACTCCGGCACCTCCGAGTTCTTAGCACACGTACAACTCGATGACGTTCCCCGGGCTCCGATCCAGCAAAGCTTCGGGGATGAGTTTCGTCAGCACGACGGCGTGATGACGATGATGATGTTCTACCGACGCAGGGCTTCGCCTAAACACTGCAACGATATGACCGAGGTGGAATATGGTGGAGGGGGGCACCGCACACGACTGAGGAACGATCACGAAGATCAACTTGTGTGTCTATGGGGTGCCCATGCCCCCGTATATAAAGGAGTGGAGGAGGGGGAGGGCCGGCCCTCTCTATGGCGCGCCCTAGGGGAGTCATACTCCCACCGGGAGTAGGATTCCCCTTTTCCTAGTAGAACTAGGAACCCTTCCATGTAGTAGGAGTAGGAGAGAAGGAAAGGGAAGAAATAAGGAGAAGGAAGGAAGGGGGCGCCCCCCTCCCTAGTCCAATTCGGACTAGTCCAAGGGGAGGGGTGTGGCCACCGTTTTGGCCCTTTCTCTCCTTTCCCATATGGCCCAATGAGGCCCAATACGAATTCCCGTAACTCTCCGGTACTCCGAAAAATACCCGAATCACTCGAAACCTTTCCGAACTCCGAATATACTCGTCCAATATATCAATCTTTACGTCTCGACCATTTCGAGACTCCTCATCATGTCCCCGATCTCATCCGGGACTCCGAACTCCTTCGGTACATCAAAACTCATAAACTCATAATATACTGTCATCGAAACCTTAAGCGTGCGGACCCTACGGTTCGAGAACAATGTAGACATGACCGAGACATGTCTCTGATCAGTAACCAATGGCGGGACCTGGATGCCCATATTGGCTCCTACATATTCTACGAAGATCTTTATCGGTCAGACCGCATAACAACATACGTTGTTCCCTTTGTCATCGGTATGTTACTTGCCCGAGATTCGATCGTCGGTATCCAATACCTAGTTCAATCTCATTATCGGCAAGTCTCTTTACTCGTTCCGTAATACATCATCTTGCAACTAACTTATTAGTTGAAATGCTTGCAAGGCTTATGTGATGTGCATTACCGAGAGGGCCTAGAGATACCTCTCCGACAATCGGAGTGACAAATCCTAATCTCGAAATACGCCAACCTAACATCTACCTTTGGAGACACCTGTAGAGCTCCTTTATAATCACCCAGTTACGTTGTGACGTTTGGTAGCACACAAAGTGTTCCTCCGGCAAACGGGAGTTGCATAATCTCATAGTCATAGGAACATGTATAAGTCATGAAGAAAGCAATAGCAACATACTTAAACGATCGAGTGCTAAGCTAACGGAATGGGTCATGTCAATCACATCATTCTCCTAATGATGTGATCCCGTTAATCAAATGACAACTCATGTCTATGGTTAGGAAACATAACCATCTTTGATCAACGAGCTAGTCAAGTAGAGGCATACTAGTGACACTCTGTTTGTCTATGTATTCACACATGTATTATGTTTTCCGGTTAATACAATTCTAGCATAAATAATAAACATTTATCATGAAATAAGGAAATAAATAATAACTTTATTATTGCCTCTAGGGCATATTTCCTTCAATCTAATGGTCAGAAATGACGGATGGCAGACACACCAGCATCACTAACTTAGTCTTGTGTAGGAGTACTAGCAAGATCCATGCATTGCACGGAACATCAAGATGCATTTTTTTATAAAACACTTGTTGTGATTGACGCTTGCGGGAGTAATCCCATGTGTAAAAACTAATGATATCTCGAGAAATATGAGATAAGGTGAAGAGGAGTGGGGTGTGGTGGTGGTTGGTGGTCGGACTGAGCGGAGGCATGGGGATTGACGACGCCGGCAGCGGCCACCAGGCCAGTTTGTTCCAGAGGATTCCTTTACTAATTGCTCAACAATGAGGTTTGTTGGAGATAAGGATGAACGAGGGAAGGCCTTGTCTGCAAATGTGGAGAGGGGTGCGGGTATCTTTTAGTTTAATTTCCATCCGTCAGATATAGATCGGACGGTCTATATTGCAAGATGGCACACGTACCATCATCACCAACTCGGTTTTTTATAAGAGAAGAAATATAAGTTTGGAGATACAAACGTATTATCGATACTTGCTTCCGTAAACTAGCATCTACATTCTATTCAACATCTCGGCATGTGGGGCCTTAGCACAATGACTTCTCGACTGTGTAAAACGAAGATTTTCCCGTCGCCGACAAGGAGGGGGTGATGGCGATGCGCTTTTTGGCTTGCTCTAGTCCTAGTAGTCATACTAGGTAGTCTAAGCACATGTAGATTTATTCTTTTTCACGTCTCGTGTTCGCCGTACCGCCACGACTGTTCATAAATAGACGGTAAGTTATTCACGGGGAAACCCTTGTTGAGCGTGTTTGCGAGAGAGAGAGAGAGAGAGAGTGCATGTGTGATATGTTAGAGACTGAGGCAATGATAACAGATTCTTTGTGTCTATGTGTGTGGAGGATAGAGAGAGACATGTACATGGGGCTTTGTGTTGTGTAACGTGGAGACACATATACATAATTAGAGAGTGAGTGTGTGAGATACACATGCGGACATGAGGAGAGATGAGGATCCAGGTAAATGGGTGTTTGTGCGTGTCTGTGTGTGTTTGTGCACGCGTTTGTGTGTGAGAGGCAGAGAGTGTATGTGGAGTAGAGAGACCACTAATGATGTAAACCTAGTATAAGGGAAGGGGGAATGGTGTGACATGTGTAGTAGCGAGATAGCACGGGTGCGGGCGGGGGGAGCAGACTATTTGGAAGAGACATCGAGTGTGTGTGTGGGAGAGGGGTGTGAGCGCGAGAGAAAGAGAGAGCTAGCGACGGAGAGAGAGAGAGAGAGAGAGAGAGAGAGAGAGAGAGAGAGAGAGGAAGAGAGGTGGCGAGAGGGGTCGTTTGTGTCCATAAATGGTGTATAGATAGGGAGACAATGTTCATGTTGTCCGAAATTGGCCTATGAACGGAGACGCAAGGGAAGCATGCCATCGTGTGTGTGATAGGGACTTCATGAGAGATCTAGAATAGATGGTGTAGAGAACAATGTGCGAAATCGAGAATGATTATACATTAGGGAGCTATGCAAAGAGTCACGATATATATGTATATAGGGAAAGAGCTGGGGCGGGTCCGCATGTGGGAGAGATAGAAAGAGGAGAGTGGTGCATAAGGAGACAAAGTGTGCTTGTTTGCAGTGGGGGTGATGTGTGAGGTGAGTGCGCGAGAACCACATAACTAGGGATATGGACGTTTGGGGGTGACGTTTTGTGTGTATGGGAAATATACACTCTACATAGTGCGTGTTCTTGGGTAAGAGAGATAGCGACCTATGTTGGGGTCCGAGAGACAAAGTGATAGAGACCTATGTTGGGGTCTGGACTTTACAAGAGAGAGGGGTGTTAATGTGCTCATGTGTTGGTGTTTGGGGGAGAGAACGACTTCTCTCTCTCTCTCTCTCTCTCTGTGTGTGTGTGTGTGTGTGTGTGTGTGTGGTGGGGGGGGTTGACTTCAGATAAAGAGTGAGGTGTCTATATTTGAGGGACTTTAGCGTAATTGAGATATTGTGCACTCATGGTTGATCAATTTGTTTCACAGTTTGTACTATGAGATAACGATACTTTTGAACATGTGTGATATACCTTGATGTACCAGAGTTACAAACCTAAGATTGGAATTTTGGAATTCGACTCCATCATTAGCTTTTGTAATTCATTTAAATGGAGGTACATTTTTTAAGCCGGGATTTCGTGATTTCAAATTCATATATCAAACCTAGAGATATACACATACGGGCATGTTCAAACTTTATAATCATCCACTTTATTCATACACATACACATTTTTGCTTTTGTCATCATATTTAGGATAAACACATTTGGAATTTCATTTGAATTGGACCGTATGATGGTATTTTCTTGTAGTAGCTCAATGATCCATATTTGAATTGAATGGACAATCTAAGTTTCGAGTTGGAGACATTGATTTTCAAAACTTGCACATTTTTTTGCGTGCAAAACAAACAAATTGTCGACCATGATATCATAGTCGGCCGTACGAGAGCAGAATACTTATAATTTTAGGCGCCAAAAGCTTCCAAACTTCCTGCTCACATTGAAATATCACGCGCCCGAAAGTTTAGCCCTACTATATTCCTGTTTTACCCCTGCCACATGAACGGAAAAGGGCTGCTTTGGTAACTCCATTTTTTTCCCTCTTTGCCCCCAACATTCTTCCCCAGAGCCCCTCCCCTTCCCCTCCCCGACCCCCCAACCACGGCAAGCCACCGAATCTAGTCCTCCGCCGTAGCGGTGGACCTCACACCCCGCCGGATCTACCTTCTGCACCTTGGAACCCCCAACTGCCAACTCACCACTTCACTGGAGCCGCTTCAGCGACTGGCTTGTCCACCGCTCTAGATCTCCTTGACCGCCATCATGGTCCATCGCACCGGATCTGCTTAACCGGCGCCCTTGTCCACCACAGCGTAGGCCCTTCACTGACTCCCTCGTCCGCCCCTTCGTTGGCCCTTCATACAAGCCCTCGTCCGCCGCAACAGATCCGCCTCACCGAAAGCACTGTACGCCCGCCGAAGCCTTCCTCCACTGCACCGGACCCGCTCCACAGACACCATATTCAACTCCACCGGCCCTGCTTTACCGACGCCGCAGCCTCATTAGGTTATTTCGATTTGTACTCCTTCGGTTTTTCTCTTTACCGTGCAACAGTTCACTTACCACAGATGAGCTTTCTTGTAGGTCGACAGGCGCCGCAACCGTAGCACCGGAGCCGCTCCAGCGACGGCGACAGCCGGCCCAAACTCAACCGCAACACGAGCACCATCGACGATCCTTAGCTATCAAGTATGACAACGATACCCATACGCCGCTGAGAATCAGGTACTATTATCCAACGGCCAGCGCCTACGTTCACTTTCCTAGCATAAGCAGCGCTCCTTTGAATTTCTTCAGGGCATCATTCAGTTTTTCATGAGATGCGTTATTCTGCTTGCACCTATAGGGCCATACTTCTGGCAGTGAACATGTTACATGTGCTAAATTACATACCAGTGCACATGTAGTTAATATGCTTTAGTTTTGTTCTGATGCCACCTCTTGGTTCCATCAGACTGCTTAATTTTCTCTATGCTTAATTACACATCAGCAAACTAGCATGTGGTTCTGCTACTTTTTGTTTGTTTTACCCTACATTTTCTGATGCTAGCTATTACATCACTGCTCCGAGCCTCTGTTCATTACTTGTTTGTGTGTTCTTGATCTTCCCAAGTTGCATGACTAACTAGATGCTTCTATTAATTATGGAGCTTCCAACCCCATCAAGCAAAATATTTGTTCTTTTGGGGCTGGCACCTCGAACAAGCATAAAAATAGAGGGAAGCAGATATACTCCCTCCGATTCTATTTACTCTGCGCATAACTCTTGACCCGCATACCAAGGAGGGCACTGGTTTAATTTTTCTAGACTAATTTGCCAATTAAATAGGGCAGAGGCGGATGGGGCGGGGCACAAAAGGAAACCAGCGCTAGGAATCGGCAACGCGCAGACTAATACGAGAAAACTGAGAAAAAGTTATACGCAAAGTAAAAAAGAATCGGAGGGAGTATTGTCATGTATGCACACACCCTTCTTTCATTATGCGATTAAAATTAATTTTATCTAAATAGATGATGCAGAATAAACTACAACAACTAGATTTGCAACCACGAGATGCTGGCGATATCTTCAAAGAACATTGCAACAACAGCTAGGCTTCACAGCAACATATGGTAAGCCAGTGTGTTTTAGTACATGTGAAATGTAATGCGAGTGGGATGCTTTCTTGGCTTGTGCCCTCAACGTGTAATCCTACCGAATTACAAATAGTTCAGTTGTCTGCTTTGCTATATTGCTTGATTCGAATGCTTATTTGTTGTTACGCTATACCTGAGTTGGCCAATATGTCAGCAGTGCCTGTTGTACTATCATAAAGAAATGCATGCCTATTTCACTTGAGTCCTTAACTTTTCCTCTCAACTTCATCACAAGACTGTCTTCGTAGTTTATATGAGGCCACACTGTTAAGTGCTTTCTCAGATTATTTCAACTGCTTAGATGCCTTGGCAACTTAAATATAGCGGTTGTACACTCCCTTTCAACTAGGGATGTCAACTGGGTCCGGTTTAATCCCGATTAAAGTCCACTAGTGGTATGATAGTTCAAAAGAGTTTTTGTTTTTTTTGAGGAAAATGAACTAGGGAGGTAGCAAAAACTAACTAGATGGGACTGGCGGATTTCGTTTATTTTCCACTTACATCCCTAGTTCCATCTTACCATTTTAATTTCTTTTCGGTTGATGCTGCTTCGAACCATTTAAATATAGTTTGCCATGCTCGGCAATAATTCGTTCGTTGTTTACCATGTAAGCTTACTGCCTGGATCATACGATAACTATCTCTTACTGATGTCCAGCGGAAACCTTTCAGGATGTCGTTCACACTAGGACACAATGTACAACCCCAGAATCTATTTGTGGAAGCAGTGTGCCATCCATGTTACCAGATGGTAGCAGTTCAGAGGCAACACCGCTGGAGAGTAGTCTGAGCACAGATATTATAGTGCTTGAGGCTCTACTAGAGGCAGAAAGAGATGGTGTGGCTGCCATGAATGAGGTAATCTTTATCTTGAGGCTGGGAATTACGGAGTTAGCGGCACACATTATGCAAGAGAATTGGAGGAAGTAAGAATGTTGCATTTGAAGACGGAGGAGGTCCTGCTGTTTCTGCTATCTGAAGCCCAAGATAATCCCGGTTCTTCTTTAGATACCAGTTGAAATTTTCATTAGATTATTGTACTTGCATGTTGTGTCATGTCTCTGAATGGATTATGTTGCAAGACTCCCTATGTTGTCCATGTGTTGTAATGATCCAAATTTTTTAGGCGAGGTAATCCTCAGTACTTGTATGATTAACATAAGGTGAACTGTTTTTCGTGTGAGCACATTGTATTGGATGAAATTACTGTTTGACTCAGAGTGTATCCAACCTACTGAATTCGAAGATCACGACATTTCTAAATCATAATCATATATAAAGGTGGAATAAATCTTTGTTGTCGTTTTGAAGAAATAAATAACAAAACATGTAATTATATGTGGATATTCGTAATCGAATACAAATTGGATTTGAATTTAGTTTGCCAGGTCCCAGGGCAAACGTGAATGCTAATTCTCCCAAGTTTTGAACGAAGCGGCTAAACACCCACTATAATTTGTGGGCTGCCCGAATCAAGTGTTTGCGAGATGGAAATTAATGTCTACCCCTGACACTTGACATCCTTATCGACAGGATTTACACTGCTGTCGATAGGGGTAGACTAGTAACTTCAATCAGATGTGACACGAAGGCCTCTGAGCCCATTCAGACACGGTGGGCGCCAAACGTGGGCGGCAAAACACATTTGATTCAAGCTCGTCCAAAAGACATGTGTCTCTTCCTCCATTTCCCCATTCATACATGGTGGGCGGCAAAACAAACTCTCCTCGTCCGAAATCGATGTAGGCTTATATTTTAAATAGGGGCAGATGTGTAACTTCCATCAGGCGTGACACAACCGCCCTACCTGTCAGCCCCGTTCATACACCGTGGGCGCCAACCTTGGGCGGCAAAACACCCTCTCTGTGACACCCCAAAATTTTGACCTTATTTTATTAATCAAAATTTTGCCAGGAAATTAAAACTTTTATTTTCTGGGCTCCCTTCTTATTTTTGAACCATTTCCTCTCTTGTTATTATGGAGTTTTTCCCCAAAGTGAAAACTTTTCAATATGCTATTGGACTTCTTTAATCTCTCAAGAAATTTTCCTTTATTAGTAGAACTAATTGAATATATGAGTTGCTTGATTTTATTTTCTTAAAAATGGTTTTTCAAGGTTAATTGGCCATATTTGAACTACAACCATTTGATAAATTCACTTAAAATTCCAACCAAAATTTGGAGGTGTCAGATGATGTTTTTAAATCACTTTTGTGCAAAAATAACTTTTATTCATAAAATATTTTGAGCTCTATACCCATTTCTCTTCTCTGGTCCAGAGTGCAAAATTGCACTACAACCCATTTAAATAATTATTTCTAGCCTTGACCAAAATTATGGGATGTTGGTAATAGCCTACGATTCAACTTTCTGCAAAAACCCAATGATGTTATTTGAAAAAATTGAGTGAAACAACCTCATCTTCATTCTGGCCCAACTTGCTGGTTTGTACAACAACCATACTTTTGCTTGCCCCTCGGCTCTTGATTCCTTTTTCTATTTATAGCCAACCCTGCAAAACCCTTAAGTCCAGGAGCATGCACCTATTGGATCATTTTTGGTTCATGTAATGATGCCTTTTGTCTTCTGACCAGAATTGAGTTTTTGCAAAACTTGCATAACAAGTTTCTGCATTTGACAAACTAACCTTATCACCCTCTCTTTCATCTAAGGATACACTGATCTGGAGAACTTGGCCACTCGAAGAACTACCTTGGTGCCTTTGGCATTCTGTCAAACACCCTGAGTGCACAGCCAGTTTTGGCATGATTTCAAGTTTACATTGTGAACTTGCGCCCCTGACCCATCCACCATGTCCCTTAGCTCCATTGCTAACCCTAGACTAGACCTGTTTGTTGCCAGCCTCAACCGCGACCTCTAGGCTGCCCTGGCATTTCATCAAGCATGTCCCGGGCATGCTCTAGGCGCGCCCAGAGCGTGCATTTGGCACCCGCAAGCGCACGAGCCGCCGCGTCGCGCGCCCCTGGCTTGGCCCACTCTGCCAAGCCGCGCCACTCACTTGGCCTCTAGCTGCGTCGCGCCAAACACCCCGACCACCTCTGTGGCGTTGCCAGCAAGCCGTTTGGCGGCACGCCCGCGGCCGCATCCGCCACCGCCATGAGCAGCACCGCCCAAGCCTTCCCCGCTCGCCACCTGGCCCCTGGAACAGCGCGAGCTCATCCGCAGCCATGTCCACTAGCGCTCGTCGCCGCCACGATGCCCTGCAGCTACAGAACGGCGGTCCCCGGCAAGCTTATCCACGGCCGCCGCAAACCGACTCGGTTGTGCTATAAAAGAGGCCCCCGAGCTCAAGCCCGCACGCAGGCAGCCTCACACCACTCCACTCTTGCCCCTTTGGCCGTCAATCGAAGGGAGGGAGTCGTCTTCTTCCTCTCCGGCAGCTCCATCCGCCACCATTGCCCCGGCCATTCCGGCGCCACCAGGACCTCTCCCTCTCCATTCTCTCCACCAGGAACCACCACATCCTCCTGTGAGCCCGTTCCCCTACTCAATCTTGATCGAGACTCGCCGCGAGCAAAATTTCACTTTTTCCGACGACCTCCGTCCGCCGCGGAGCTCGCCGCCGGCAGCTCCGTCCACCCCAGAGGACAAAATAACCACCGGGAGAACCGCCCCAGTCATGCGGATCCATCTCCACCCGCGGATGCCCGTGAAGAGCCACCGTTCGCCGGCGACGATCGACGGAGCCCCGCTCCGCTCGGGCAGAGGAGGGAGACAACGCGGGCGACTGGTCAAACCTGACCAGTGGGCCAGACGGGCCCACTGTCAGGGACCCAGCGCCGGTCCACGTGGGTAAGTGGAAGCGTAAAGCCTCAAGTACGCCTCCTCCGACCGAAAAGCGTAATCCCAAAATACGCTTTCGACGTGTACGTGTTTAATTAAAACATTTATTATTTTAAATAACAGATTTGACCAGAATTTGACGGTCTATAACTTTTTAAATATAAGTCCAAATGAATTGATTCTTTTTCCTACCTCTCTCAAATAATGTCTAGTTTATTTTAAGATTTATTTGAAAAATTTCCAAACAAATTTTTTGTGCTGTTTTGAAATGTGGGTTAATTCAAATTTATTTGAAATAGGATTTTTGGAGAAGGCTTTCAAAAGTTTTGGAGTGCACCCTGTCTTTACTCCTATTGAAGGCAAGCATTCTGAGCCCTCGCATAATATTTTGCATGCATCGTTTGACACATTTGTGACATCACCTCAATTCGTGGAACTCGTTATTTTATGTGGTGATGTGATCATTTTCATAAAGGCTTGTTTGAAATTTCCTTGCTGTTGGAAATGGACATGTTGGTAACGATGATCACCCTCGTATGCCATTCATGCTTACCGGAAGGAAAACGGGAAAGTCTCTGTCTTGGTTAGACCCGACCTTGTCCCTAGTTCCTCGTCGAGACGAGTGTGTCCGGTATAGCATGAAGGATACGATGAGTGGTGAGCCTGTCTGTTTAATGCAATATTTTTGTTATGCTAATCATGCAGAGAATACCTAAGACCTCCTGAGTCGACCATAGATCGAGTCTTGTTCCGGTAACCCCCATGCTTGTTTTGTACTACCACTTGTCCCTGCCGCAGGTAGGGTACGGTTCAGTAAGTTGTCAACCCCTTTTCTAGCACACACCATACAGAGAGGCCATGGTGGAAGATGCCGGAGGCATCTGGTAGGCATGCCACCTGACCCGGGGGCATGGGTGTTTTTGGTTGTAGCCGAAGGGGTAGCTCCCCTAGTTTGCGCGCGGTATAAATTTTGGTGATCCCATGCTACGTCGAGGTTGTAGCATCCCCACTTAGAGTTTTGCTTAACGGGTGTCGTGGGTGATTTCCAGACACCGGTAAGTTAAGCTGGTGTGTGCGGATAGGTGTGTTTTCAATTAAAAGACCGTAGATGGAATTAGTCCCAATGGGCTAAAGGAATCCATTACCAGTGGGTAAAGAGTACACCCACTGCAGAGTTTAAACCTATTCGTATAGCCGTGTCCATGGTTAAGGATTACAGTCTGGGATGGGTCAAGTGTCGGTCTTAGTGTCGGTCTTCAGAGGAGAAACTACTAAACCCGAATAATTGTGACTTATGATGGCTATGGTTATTATCATTGTGGACTAACCGTTTGCATTGTTGAGATAATGAATGTCCCTGGGACGGTACGACCTCCTGGATATTCACTATGATCATGTTATTATATAAGTCCTTTATGTGGCGTCGTTCAGACGCCCGACTGTGGCATGTTCGTTACTTTCCTTTTATACAAGCCCTTTCTGTGGTGTCGCTCTGACGCTCGACTGTGGCATGTTTGTTATCACCCTTTTATACAAGCCCTTTCTATGGTGTCGCTCAGACGCCCGACTGTGGCATGTTTGTTATTTCCCTTTTACACAAGCCCTTTCTGTGGTGTCGCTCAGACGCCCGACTGTGGTATGTTTGTTATTTCCCTTGTACACAGGCCCTTTCTGTGGTGTCACTCAGACGCCCGACTGTGGCATGTTCGTTATTTCCCTTTTATACAAGCCCTTTCCGTGGTGTCGCTTAGACGCCCGACTGTGGCATGCTTGTTATTTAATTACCTTAAAAGCCCTTTATGTGGTGTCGCTAAGACGCCCGACTGAGGCGAATACTCATTTTCTATCCTTTCGATACGTTGCTTCAGACATCCGATCGGTGCATTTTATTACTATTCTTCCGTTTCATATTCCTGTTGCATATATAACCTGATTGCATGCATATAAGATTTTTATTCATGATTGACGATGTGATCATAAGATATTTCAGAGCATGATCATCAGTGGTTATATTATAACCGTGTTCTTAATGTTTGCGAGTACATTCAAAGTACTCACTGGCTTGTCCCTGGCTATTGTCTTGGCCAGATTGCTTGCTTGGAGAGGAGCGTTGCGATGACAGCCCCGGAAACTAAGCAACGGTGATAGCAGCCTCGCGAAGATAGGAGTTAACCTGGTCAGCTGTTCCTGTGGGAAATGGAGTCCCATAGACCGTGGTGATCCACCAACCGCTTCCGCCCTCAACCACTAGAAACCATTTGCTGTACTCACAGGCCAAAATGGTCTTGTACTACATATGTTGTATTTTGCTTGGAATATCTGTATCAAGTTGATGCCTCATCAGCTAACAATTATCCTGGGGCTGATGAGCACGACGGCCATTTTCTGGAAAGTAATACCCGGAAAACCGGTCCCGACAGACTTGGTATCAGAGCCAGGCTGACCATTGGCTAACCCTATCTTAGCCAGGTCAATAAACTTAGGAAGACCAACCCACCAAGCCTTAACCAAACCCCAGCCAAGCTTCCCTTGCAAGATAGCCCCACAGTGACCCGACACCTTTTGGCAGTCGGTGCCCAACCTATCAACCTAACCTGTCGCTCATGCGCCAGTGACCGAATCCTAAATAGTCCTTTCTCGCCAAGCGTGTGAAGGAAGGCTCCGTCCCCTTTTCCTATAAAAAGGAGCACGCTAACCTCAACCCAACACCGCACAGCCGCTACCTCAAACCGAGCCACAATGCCTGGTCCCGTCGTGCACAATGAGACCACAGCAACCAACCTTTGAGGCTTTGTGACCATACTCGCAAACCTCACCCGTCGTGCCTATGCGTTAGAAGAGCCCCCAGAATATGTTGTGTACCAAGGGTCCATGAGCGGTGAGAGCCGTCAATTCTGGGCCACTGTACACATTTATGGTAGGGGATTGTCGCCAGAACGCCCCTACAGGTTCACCGGAAGGACGACTTCCTTTGAGACACAAGCCATCCAACTAGCTGCTCGAGAGGCTATAGTTCATCTCCGGCACTTGTCGCCCAGAGTTAACTGTCGCTCGTTCCACTACTACCCTAGACGTGAAGGGTATGGTAGACCACCCCAAGTTGCCAACGGAGATCACGAGACAGATCCTGCATTGTTGCACCTAGTGCGCTATGTAAGTGCACTAGAGGAACTATGCGATCAAATCACTATTGATCTAATCGCAGCCCGTGGAGAGCTGGTTCGTCGAGCCCCGGCAAGAGAAAGGAACGAGCCCAACGCCGATAACCCAGTCGTGCTGTTTGGACAACCGATCGAGTCCCTGAGATCTGCCGCAGCCATCGGCCAAGGTGTTGCAATAACCCCAAAAGTGCTTCGTCGTGTTCTGGGAGCACACCCCAACGGGGTTGTGGCCAACAATCCCCGAGACGGTCATCATTGCTACCCCGAGCCTGCAGCCCCTCGACCCACTCCAGCTAATTCCGACGGTGAGACCCGTGGAGAAGCCTCGACATCCGCAAGGCATGCCCGCTTAGATGTAAACGAGGTAGACTAAGTCACCCGGGCCGTATCAAGTTCCAGTGTATCCTCGCTTTGTAATCGCGTGACCTTGTAAATAAACGCTGCCTGTTTTAATAGTAGCCTTACCTGGATATGCCAGCAAGCATTATAAATTTCTACCCCAGACACAGTTGCCAAAAACCTCCCCGACAACCCCCACAGTAACACGTCACCTCGGTGAAATATGCGTATTTGTGGCTTTGACCTCGACCCGTGGGACAGAGCTGGAAATTTCTTTACCATTCACAGCAGTAAAAATGACCCAGCTCCAGTGCTATAAAGGAGGCCACCGCGTGACCTTGCCTAGCACCTCTCACCTTGTGCACCACCCTCACAACCATTTCTTGCCATGCCGAGCCCCAGCATTTACTTGAGAACTCCAGATGCAATCCCGGGTAGTTTTGTCAAGATATTGTGGGATTTTACCTGCAGTACCATGGGCGCTACCCAGCCACCCCAGTACGAGCTGTTCAAATCGAGAATCACTTCTTCCACCTCGAGATATTGGGCAGCAGTTCACATCCCTCCCGTGAACTCAGACCAAGACCCAACGGAGGTCTCCTTCGTGGGGAAATCTATGCCAACCCCACATATGGCCATAGAAGCTGCTGCATACGAAGTGCTTGCTCGCCTTCGATTCGCGGTACCCTACGCCAGCGAACGAGGGTATTATTACTTTCCGAGCCGTGCAACACCTGGAGGAGTAACATCTTTTCCTGGTGGACGAATTGAGAGAGACCCAGTCCTGGCCAACCTTGTCCAGTACGTCATCGCTCAAGAACATTTAACCCAACGTGTGATGGGTTATCTCCAGAGCCTCGCGGATTTAAATCCGCAGATCGCCATCGGCAAATCACTAAGGCCCGACCAGGAGGGTCACGTGCATCGACTAGTCAACCCGCTTTCCCCGATCGAAGAAGAGTGTATCCCTGTACCAGAGACATTTTCTCACGACCCCGTTTAGTTACCATTTCCATTTTAGACGTCACTGCTGTGTTCATTATTGCAACATTTAATTGTGTATTGTAACTTGTGCATGGTAACCTGAGCTTGCGCGGCGAATAAATTATCTGGCTTCTACTAATATGTATAGTTTTGTTGTGACTTATGCTCCTTTATTTTTAGTTGTTCTCCCTCACGAAAAATCCCTGAGAGTTTTTGTTTCCAAAACAACCCTTAGCAAATCTCGAGGACGAGATTTTTCTTAAGGGGGGTAGTGTTGTGACACCCCAAAATTTTGACCTTATTTTATTAATCAAAAATTTGCTAGGAAATTAAAACTTTTATTTTTTGGGCTCCCTTCTTATTTTTGAACCATTTCCTCTCTTGTTATTATGGAGTTTTTCCCCAAAGTGAAAACTTTTCAAATATGCTATTGGACTTATTTAATCTCTCAAGAAATTTTCCTTTATTAGTAGAACTAATTGAATATATGAGTTGCTTGATTTTATTTTCTTAAAAATGGTTTTTCAAGGT
Organism: Aegilops umbellulata; assembly: GCA_032464435.1. Taxonomy (NCBI): domain Eukaryota; kingdom Viridiplantae; phylum Streptophyta; class Magnoliopsida; order Poales; family Poaceae; genus Aegilops; species Aegilops umbellulata. The sequence goes on along the minus strand of CP136056.1, from coordinate 323,632,754 downwards.
TAATTGGCCATATTTGAACTACAACCATTTGATAAATTCACTTAAAATTCCAACCAAGATTTGGAGGTGTCAGATGATGTTTTTAAATCACTTTTGTGCAAAAATAAATTTTATTCATAAAATATTTTGAGATCTATACCCATTTCTCTTCTCTGGTCCAGAGTGCAAAATTGCACTACAACCCATTTAAATAATTCTTTCTAGCCTTGACCAAAATTATGGGATGTTGGTAATAGCCTATGATTCAACTTTATGCAAAAACCCAATGATGTTATTTGAAAATTTTGAGTGAAACAACCTCATCTTCATTCTGGCCCAACTTGCTGGTTTGTACAGCAACCATACTTTTGCTTGCCCCTTGGCTCTTGATTCCTTTTTCTATTTATAGCCAACCCTGCAAAACCCTTAAGTCCAGGAGCATGCACCTATTGGATCATTTTTGGTTCATGTAATGATGCCTTTTGTCTTCTGACCAGAATTGAGTTTTTGCAAAACTTGCACTAACAAGTTTTTGCATTTGACAAACTAACCTTACCACCCTCTCTTTCATCTAAGGAGACACTGATCTGGAGAATTTGGCCATTCCAAGAACTACCTTGGTGCCTTTGGCATTCTGTCAAACACCCTGAGTGCACAGCCAGTTTTGGCATGATTTCAAGTTTACATTGTGAACTTGAGCCCCTGACCCATCCACCATGTCCCTTAGCTCCATTGCTAACCCTAGACTAGACCTGTTTGTTGCCAGCCTCAACCGCGACCTCTAGGCTGCCCTGGCATTTCATCAAGCATGTCCCAGGCATGCTCTAGGCGCGCCCAGAGCGTGCGTTTGGCACCCGCAAGCGCATGATGCCCTGCAGCTACAGAACGGCGGTCGCCGGCAAGCTTATCCACGGCCGCCGCAAACCGACTCGGTTGTGCTACAAAAGAGGCCCCTGAGCTCAAACCCGCACGCAGGCAGCCTCACACCACTCCACTCTTGCCCCTTTGGCCGTCAATCGAAGGGAGGGAGTCGTCTTCTTCCTCTCCAGCAGCTCCATCCGCCACCATTGCCCCGGCCATTCCGGCGCCACTAGGACCTCTCCCTCTCCATTCTCTCCACCAGGAACCACCACATCCTCCCATGAGCCCGTTCCCCTACTCAATCTTGATCGAGACTCGCCGCGGGCAAAATTTCACTTTTTCCGACGACCTTCGTCCGCCGCGGAGCTCGCCGCCGGCAGCTTCGTCCACCCCAGAGGATAAAATAACCACCGGGAGAACCGCCCCAGTCATGCGGATCCATCTCCACCCGCGGATGCCCGTGAAGAGCTACCGTTCGCCGGCGACGATCGCCGGAGCCCCGCTCCGCTCGGGCAGAGGAGGGAGACAACGCGGGCGACTGGTCAAACCTGACCAGTGGGCCAGACGGGCCCACTGTCAGGGACCCAGCGCCGGTCCACGTGGATAAGTGGAAGCGTAAAGCCTCAAGTACGCCTCCTCCGACCGAAAAGCGTAATCCCAAAATACGCTTTCGACATGTACGTGTTTAATTAAAACATTTCCTTTTCTGTTTATTATTTTAAATAACAGATTTGACCAGAATTTGACTGTCTATAACTTTTTAAATATAAGTCCAAATGAATTGATTCTTTCTCCTACCTCTCTCAAATAATGTCTAGTTTATTTTAAGATTTATTTGAAAATTTCCAAATAAATTTTTTGTGCTGTTTTGAAATGTGGGTTAATTCAAATTTATTTGAAATAGGATTTTTGGAGAAGGCTTTCAAAAGTTTTGGAGTGCACCCTGTCTTTCCTCCTGTTGAAGGCAAGCATTTTGAGCCCTCGCATAATATTTTGCATGCATCATTTGACACGTTTGTGACATCACCTCAATTCATGGAACTCGTTATTTTATGTGGTGATGTGATCATTTGCATAAAGGCTTGTTTGAAATTTCCTTACTGTTGGAAATGGACATGTTGGTAACGATGATCACCCTCGTATGCCGTTCATGCTTACCGGAAGGAAAACGGGAAAGTCTCTGTCTTGGGTAGACCCGACCTTGTCCCTAGTTCCTCGTCGAGACGAGTGTGTCCGGTATAGCATGAAGGATACGATGAGTGGTGAGCCTGTCTGTTTAATGCAATATTTTTGTTATGCTAATCATGCAGAGAATACCTAAGACCTCCTGAGTCAACCATAGATCGAGTCTTGTTCCGGTAACCCCCATGCTTGTTTGGTACTACCACTTGTCCCTGCCGCAGGTAGGGTACGGTTCAGTAAGTTGTCAACCCCTTTTCTAGCACACACCGTACAGAGAGGCCATGGTGGAAGATACAAGAGGCATCCGGTAGGCATGCCACCTGACCCGGGGGCATGGGTGTTTTCGGTTGTAGCCGAAGGGGTAGCTCCCCTAGTTTGCGCGCGGTATAAATTTTGGTGATCCCATGCTACGTCGAGGTTGTAGCCTCCCCACTTAGAGTTTTGCTTAACGGGTGTCGTGGGTGATTTCCAGACACCGGTAAGTTAAGCTGGTGTGTGCGTATAGGTGTGTTTTCAATTAAAAGACCGTAGATGGAATTAGTCCCGATGGGCTAAAGGAATCCATTACCAGTGGGTAAAGAGTACACCCACTGCAGAGTTTAAACCTATTCGTATAGCCGTGTCCATGGTTAAGGATTACAGTCTGGGATGGGTCAAGTGTCGGTCTTAGTGTCGGTCTTCGGAGGAGAAACTACTAAACCCGAATAATTGTGACTTATGATGGCTATGGTTATTATCATTGTGGACTAACCGTTTGCATTGTTGAGATAATGAATGTCCCTGGGACGGTACGACCTCCTGGATATTCACTATGATCATGTTATTATATAAGCCCTTTATGTGGCGTCGTTCAGACGCCCGACTGTGGCATGTTCGTTACTTTCCTTTTATACAAGCCCTTTCTGTGGTGTCGCTCTGACGCTCGACTGTGGCATGCTTGTTATCTCCCTTTTATACAAGCCCTTTCTATGGTGTCGCTCAGACGCCCGACTGTGGCATGTTTGTTATTTCCCTTTTACACAAGCCCTTTCTGTGGTGTCGCTCAGACGCCCGACTGTGGTATGTTTGTTATTTCCCTTGTACACAAGCCCTTTCTGTGGTGTCTCTCAGACGCCCGACTGTGGCATGTTCGTTATTTCCCTTTTATACAAGCCCTTTTCGTGGTGTCGCTTAGACGCCCGACTGTGGCATGCTTGTTATTTAATTACCTTAAAAGCCCTTTATGTGGTGTCGCTAAGACGCCCGACTGAGGCGAATACTCATTTTCTATCCTTTCGAGACGTCGCTTCAGACATCCGATCGGTGCATTTTATTACTATTCTTCCGTTTCATATTCCTGTTGCATATATAACCTGCTTGCATGCATATAAGATGTTTATTCATGATTGACGATGTGATCATAAGATATTTCAGAGCATGATCATCAGTGGTTATATTATAACCGTGTTCTTAATGTTTGCGAGTACATTCAAAGTACTCACTGGCTTGTCCCTGGCTATTGTCTTGGCCAGATTGCTTGCTTGGAGAGGAGCGTTGCGATGACAGCCCCGGAAACTAAGCAACGGTGATAGCAGCCTCGCGAAGATAGGAGTTAACCTGGTCAGCTGTTCCTGTGGGAAATGGAGTCCCATAGACCGTGGTGATCCACCAACCGCTTCCGCCCTCAACCACTAGAAACCATTTGCTGTACTCACAGGCCAAAATGGTCTTGTACTACATATGTTGTATTTTGCTTGGAATATCTGTATCAAGTTGATGCCTCATCAGCTAACAATTATCCTGGGGCTGATGAGCACGACGGCCATTTTCTGGAAAGTAATACCCGGAAAACCGGTCCCAACAGACTTGGTATCAGAGCCAGGCTGACCATTGGCTAACCCTATCTTAGCCAGGTCAATAAACTTAGGAAGACCAACCCACCAAGCCTTAACCAAACCCCAGCCAAGCTTCCCTTGCAAGATAGCCCCACAGTGACCCGACACCTTTTGGCAGTCGGTGCCCAACCTATCAACCTAACCTGTCGCTCATACGCCAGTGACCGAATCCTAAATAGTCCTTTCTCGCCAAGCGTGTGAAGGAAGGCTCCGTCCCCTTTTCCTATAAAAAGGAGCACGCTAACCTCAACCCAACACCGCACAGCCGCTACCTCAAACCGAGCCACAATGCCTGGTCCCGTCGTGCACAATGAGACCACAGCAACCAACCTTTGAGGCTTTGTGACCATACTCGCAAACCTCACCCGTCGTGCCTATGCGTTAGAAGAGCCCCCAGAATATGTTGTGTACCAAGGGTCCATGAGCGGTGAGAGCCGTCAATTCTGGGCCACTGTACACATTTATGGTAGGGGATTGTCGCCAGAACGCCCCTACAGGTTCACCGGAAGGACGACTTCCTTTGAGACACAAGCCATCCAACTAGCTGCTCGAGAGGCTATAGTTCATCTCCGGCACTTGTCGCCCAGAGTTAACTGTCGCTCGTTCCACTACTACCCTAGACGTGAAGGGTATGGTAGACCACCCCAAGTTGCCAACGGAGATCACGAGACAGATCCTGCATTGTTGCACCTAGTGCGCTATGTAAGTGCACTAGAGGAACTATGCGATCAAATCACTATTGATCTAATCGCAGCCCGTGGAGAGCTGGTTCGTCGAGCCCCGGCAAGAGAAAGGAACGAGCCCAACGCCGATAACCCAGTCGTGCTGTTTGGACAACCGATCGAGTCCCTGAGATCTGCCGCAGCCATCGGCCAAGGTGTTGCAATAACCCCAAAAGTGCTTCGTCGTGTTCTGGGAGCACACCCCAACGGGGTTGTGGCCAACAATCCCCGAGACGGTCATCATTGCTACCCCGAGCCTGCAGCCCCTCGACCCACTCCAGCTAATTCCGACGGTGAGACCCGTGGAGAAGCCTCGACATCCGCAAGGCATGCCCGCTTAGATGTAAACGAGGTAGACTAAGTCACCCGGGCCGTATCAAGTTCCAGTGTATCCTCGCTTTGTAATCGCGTGACCTTGTAAATAAACGCTGCCTGTTTTAATAGTAGCCTTACCTGGATATGCCAGCAAGCATTATAAATTTCTACCCCAGACACAGTTGCCAAAAACCTCCCCGACAACCCCCACAGTAACACGTCACCTCGGTGAAATATGCGTATTTGTGGCTTTGACCTCGACCCGTGGGACAGAGCTGGAAATTTCTTTACCATTCACAGCAGTAAAAATGACCCAGCTCCAGTGCTATAAAGGAGGCCACCGCGTGACCTTGCCTAGCACCTCTCACCTTGTGCACCACCCTCACAACCATTTCTTGCCATGCCGAGCCCCAGCATTTACTTGAGAACTCCAGATGCAATCCCGGGTAGTTTTGTCAAGATATTGTGGGATTTTACCTGCAGTACCATGGGCGCTACCCAGCCACCCCAGTACGAGCTGTTCAAATCGAGAATCACTTCTTCCACCTCGAGATATTGGGCAGCAGTTCACATCCCTCCCGTGAACTCAGACCAAGACCCAACGGAGGTCTCCTTCGTGGGGAAATCTATGCCAACCCCACATATGGCCATAGAAGCTGCTGCATACGAAGTGCTTGCTCGCCTTCGATTCGCGGTACCCTACGCCAGCGAACGAGGGTATTATTACTTTCCGAGCCGTGCAACACCTGGAGGAGTAACATCTTTTCCTGGTGGACGAATTGAGAGAGACCCAGTCCTGGCCAACCTTGTCCAGTACGTCATCGCTCAAGAACATTTAACCCAACGTGTGATGGGTTATCTCCAGAGCCTCGCGGATTTAAATCCGCAGATCGCCATCGGCAAATCACTAAGGCCCGACCAGGAGGGTCACGTGCATCGACTAGTCAACCCGCTTTCCCCGATCGAAGAAGAGTGTATCCCTGTACCAGAGACATTTTCTCACGACCCCGTTTAGTTACCATTTCCATTTTAGACGTCACTGCTGTGTTCATTATTGCAACATTTAATTGTGTATTGTAACTTGTGCATGGTAACCTGAGCTTGCGCGGCGAATAAATTATCTGGCTTCTACTAATATGTATAGTTTTGTTGTGACTTATGCTCCTTTATTTTTAATTGTTCTCCCTCACGAAAAATCCCTGAGAGTTTTTGTTTCCAAAACAACCCTTAGCAAATCTCGAGGACGAGATTTTTCTTAAAGGGGGTAGTGTTGTGACACACCAAAATTTTGACCTTATTTTATTAATCAAAAATTTGCTAGGAAATTAAAACTTTTATTTTTTGGGCTCCCTTCTTATTTTTGAACCATTTCCTCTCTTGTTATTATGGAGTTTTTCCCCAAAGTGAAAACTTTTCAAATATGCTATTGGACTTATTTAATCTCTCAAGAAATTTTCCTTTATTAGTAGAACTAATTGAATATATGAGTTGCTTGATTTTATTTTCTTAAAAATGGTTTTTCAAGGTTAATTGGCCATATTTGAACTACAACCATTTGATAAATTCACTTAAAATTCCAACCAAAATTTGGAGGTGTCAGATGATGTTTTTAAATCACTTTTGTGCAAAAATAACTTTTATTCATAAAATATTTTGAGCTCTATACCCATTTCTCTTCTCTGGTCCAGAGTGCAAAATTGCACTACAACCCATTTAAATAATTCTTTCTAGCCTTGACCAAAATTATGGGATGTTGGTAATAGCCTATGATTCAACTTTATGCAAAAACCCAATGATGTTATTTGAAAATTTTGAGTGAAACAACCTCATCTTCATTCTGGCCCAACTTGCTGGTTTGTACAGCAACCATACTTTTGCTTGCCCCTTGGCTCTTGATTCCTTTTTCTATTTATAGCCAACCCTGCAAAACCCTTAAGTCCAGGAGCATGCACCTATTGGATCATTTTTGGTTCATGTAATGATGCCTTTTGTCTTCTGACCAGAATTGAGTTTTTGCAAAACTTGCACTAACAAGTTTTTGCATTTGACAAACTAACCTTACCACCCTCTCTTTCATCTAAGGAGACACTGATCTGGAGAATTTGGCCATTCCAAGAACTACCTTGGTGCCTTTGGCATTCTGTCAAACACCCTGAGTGCACAGCCAGTTTTGGCATGATTTCAAGTTTACATTGTGAACTTGAGCCCCTGACCCATCCACCATGTCCCTTAGCTCCATTGCTAACCCTAGACTAGACCTGTTTGTTGCCAGCCTCAACCGCGACCTCTAGGCTGCCCTGGCATTTCATCAAGCATGTCCCGGGCATGCTCTAGGCGCGCCCAGAGCGTGCGTTTGGCACCCGCAAGCGCATGATGCCCTGCAGCTACAGAACGGCGGTCGCCGGCAAGCTTATCCACGGCCACCGCAAACCGACTCGGTTGTGCTACAAAAGAGGCCCCTGAGCTCAAACCCGCACGCAGGCAGCCTCACACCACTCCACTCTTGCCCCTTTGGCCGTCAATCGAAGGGAGGGAGTCGTCTTCTTCCTCTCCAGCAGCTCCATCCGCCACCATTGCCCCGGCCATTCCGGCGCCACCAGGACCTCTCCCTCTCCATTCTCTCCACCAGGAACCACCACATCCTCCCATGAGCCCGTTCCCCTACTCAATCTTGATCGAGACTCGTCGCGGGCAAAATTTCACTTTTTCCGACGACCTTCGTCCGCCACGGAGCTCGCCGCCGGCAGCTTCGTCCACCCCAGATGATAAAATAACCACCGGGAGAACTGCCCCAGTCATGCAGATCCATCTCCACCCGCGGATGCCCGTGAAGAGCTACCGTTCGCCGGCGACGATCGCCGGAGCCCCGCTCCGCTCGGGCAGAGGAGGGAGACAACGCGGGCGACTGGTCAAACCTGACCAGTGGGCCAGACGGGCCCACTGTCAGGGACCCAACGCCGGTCCACGTGGATAAGTGGAAGCGTAAAGCCTCAAGTACGCCTCCTCCGACCGAAAAGCGTAATCCCAAAATACGCTTTCGACATGTACGTGTTTAATTAAAACATTTCCTTTTCTGTTTATTATTTTAAATAACAATTTTGACCAGAACTTTGACTGTCTATAACTTTTTAAATATAAGTCCAAATGAATTGATTCTTTTTCCTACCTCTCTAAAATAATGTCTAGTTTATTTTAATATTTATTTGAAAATTTTCCAAACAACTTTTTTGTGCTGTTTTGAAATGTGGGTTAATTCAAATTTATTTGAAATAGGATTTTTGGAGAAGGCTTTCAAAAGTTTTGGAGTGCACCCTGTCTTTCCTCCTATTGAAGGCAAGCATTCTGAGCCCTCGCATAATATTTTGCATGCATCGTTTGACACGTTTGTGACATCACCTCAATTCGTGGAACTCGTTATTTTATGTGGTGATGTGATCATTTGCATAAAGGCTTGTTTGAAATTTCCTTGCTATTGGAAATGGACATGTTGGTAACGATGATCACCCTCGTATGCCGTTCATGCTTACCAGAAGGAAAACGGGAAAGTCTCTGTCTTGGGTAGACCCGAGCTTGTCCCTAGTTCCTCGTCGAGGCGAGTGTGTCCGGTATAGCATGAAGGACACGATGAGTGGTGAGCCTGTCTGTTTAATGCAATATTTTTGTTATGCTAATCATGCAGAGAATACCTAAGACCTCCTGAGTCGACCATAGATCGAGTCTTGTTCCGGTAACCCCCATGCTTGTTTTGTACTACCACTTGTCCCTGCCGCAGGTAGGGTACGGTTCAGTAAGTTGTCAACCCCTTTTCTAGCACACACCGTACAGAGAGGCCATGGTGGAAGATACCGGAGGCATCCGGTAGGCATGCCACCTGACCCGGGGGCATGGGTGTTTTCGGTTGTAGCCGAAGGGGTAGCTCCCCTAGTTTGCGCGCGGTATAAATTTTGGTGATCCCATGCTACGTCGAGGTTGTAGCCTCCCCACTTAGAGTTTTGCTTAACGGGTGTCGTGGGTGATTTCCAGACACCGGTAAGTTAAGCTGGTGTGTGAGGATAGGTGTGTTTTCAATTAAAAGACCGTAGATGAAATTAGTCCCGATGGGCTAAAGGAATCCATTACCAGTGGGTAAAGAGTACACCCACTGAAAAGTTTAAACCTATTCGAATAGCCCTGTCCATGGTTAAGGATTACAGTCTGGGATGGGTCAAGTGTCGGTCTTAGTGTCGGTCTTCGGAGGAGAAACTACTAAACCCGAATAATTGTGACTTATGATGGCTATTGTTATTATCATTGTGGACTAACCATTTGCATTGTTGAGTTAATGAATGTCCCTGGGACGGTACGACCTCCTGGATATTCACTATGATCATGTTATTATATAAGCCCTTTATGTGGCGTCGTTCAGACGCCCGACTGTGGCATGTTCGTTACTTTCCTTTTATACAAGCCCTTTCTGTGGTGTCGCTCTGACGCTCGACTGTGGCATGTTTGTTATCTCCCTTTTATACAAGCCCTTTCTATGGTGTCGCTCAGACGCCCGACTGTGGCATGTTTGTTATTTCCCTTTTACATAAGCCCTTTCTGTGGTGTCGCTCAGACGCCCGACTGTGGTATGTTTGTTATTTCCCTTGTACACAAGCCCTTTGTGTGGTGTCTCTCAGACGCCCAACCGTGGCATGTTCATTATTTCCCTTTTATACAAGCCCTTTCCGTGGTGTCGATTAGACGCCCGACTGTGGCATGCTTGTTATTTAATTACCTTAAAAGCCCTTTATGTGGTGTCGCTAAGACGCCTGACTGAGGCAAATACTCATTTTCTATCCTTTCGAGACGTCGCTTCAGACATCCAATCGGTGCATTTTATTACTATTCTGTCGTTTCATATTCGTAATGCATATATAACCTGCTTGCATGCATATAAGATTTTTATTCATGATTGACGATGTGATCATAAGATATTTTAGAGCATGATCATCAGTGGTTATATTATAACCGTGTTCTTAATGTTTGCAAGTACATTCAAAGTACTCACTGGCTTGTCCCTGGCTATTGTCTGGGCCAGATTGCTTGCTTGGAGAGGAGCGTTGCGATGACAACCCCGGAAACTAAGCAACGGTGACAGCAGCCTCGCGAAGATAGGAGTTAACCTGGTCAGCTGTTCCTGTGGGAAATGGAGTCCCATAGACCGTGGTGATCCACCAACCGGTTCCGCCCTCAACCACTAGAAACCATTTGCTTTACTCACAGGCCAAAATGGTCTTGTACTACATATGCTGTATTTTGCTTGGAATATCTGTATCAAGTTGATGCCTCATCAGCTAACAGTTATCCTGGGGCTGATGAGCACGACGGCCATTTTCTGGAAAGTAATACCCGGAAAACCGGTCCCGACACTCTCCTCACCCGAAATAGTTACCGGCAAATATTTGGGAGATGCGAGATTACCGTCCTATCCCCAACCGACGCGATGTCCGAAATTTTAAACGGGGGATAAGTTCGTAACTTTCCCCCATTTCAGAGAAGCGCGTCCCAAAGTTTGAGATCCCCTCCCCTCCATTTCCCCATTCATACACCTTCGGAGGCACGACAACCTCCGCACTGCAGCAGCCTCCTCCGTCCGCCACCCCATCCTCCACCTTGTCGGAGCCGCTACCCCTACCCCGTTGTCCACTGCAAGAGATGGACGTCTCTCATCCACGGCGCTGGACCAAGATCCTTTCATCGCCTCCTCTCGCTTCATCGGCGCCGTCGTCCACCTTGCCATTGCCGCTCCTATGACCGCCTCGTCCACGGCAACAGGATATATCCCCCGACCCGGTCGTCTGCCGTCTAAAGTCTTCTTCCCCGCCGCCGACAGCCATCGCACCCGCAGCACCCTCAACGTATCAGCATAGGCCTACACGGCGTCGCAAGAGAGCTGGTACTCTTCCATATGTGCTTAAGTTATTGATCTCACCTAGAAAATAGATTGTAATTTGTTTACTGTACTTTTCTTGTCCGTACCAAATCGTAGTGGCTAGTTGAAAGCAAACATTGGTTGCGAAGTAGCTTTGTCCGGTTTGCACCTTAAGATCCGCCATGGCATGGGCACTATACTCGTAAAGCTTATGGTTTCCCCCCTTTATATTCACTACCATCATCATAGGTGCTTCGTGTCGTGCTAGCACTGCTCCTCAAGACCTCAACCCAAAGCTTACGTGTTGAAATACGAATCTGATATGATGCTCATATCACTAAAATAGAGGACGTTTAATTGGTCACCTAATGTTCCTATATTCATTTCGAAAAGCATGTGCGCCACCCACTGGTCCAGCTAGTTCCACTTTCCTGATTTTTCTCTTGATGCTTAGGGTTTTCCCCTTTTATCTACTCTACTATGATCTGCGTAGGTGCTTTCTGTCGTACTAGCATTACTTCACCCTTCAAGCTAAACAACACAACACTCAGAATTCGAAAGCTTAGTTGTTCAAATATGATTGTGATATGATACTGATATTAGTTAACCGACACATTTAATTGGTTAGCTAAAGGTCCCACTTGAGTTTCCAAATGCATGTCGCGACATATAGAGAGACAGCATAATTGCATTTCTTTGTCACTTGTTGACCGTACTTTCTTGTCCATACCAAATCTTAGTTGTTATTTCAAAGCAAACATCGGTTGCTAACTACCCTTTGCGCGGTTTGCAGCTTTAGATCTGCCATCCCACTGCCACGGTCAACACTATACTCATCATGCTTAAGTTTTCCCCATTTTATGATGACCACAATCAGCCTACGTGGTTCGTGTCGTAATAGCACTGCTCCACCCATCAAGCTAAACAAGCTTAGTTGTACAAATTCATATCTGATATTATTGCTGATATTAGTAAAACTGAGAGATGTTTAATTGGTTAGCTAAATGTTCCTACTTTAGTTTCGAAATGCATGTGAGCCACATATGGAGAGACCGGAAAGAATAGTATTTCTCTGTGCGCTCTGGTTCATCATGGGTGGCCAACCGACATTGTATTAAAAGACTTGTAATATCTTCAATCTGCTTGCTCTTCTGCTCTTTTTTAAGATGATACTCTTCTCTTGCGATCGACTGGTCAGGTCGAGTTGTTCTCCCTTAGTATATTTTGAATCTGGCGGGTCAGGTCGACTTGTTCTTCTTTACTATATGTTGAAGCTATCATCTGTGAAGTGTATCACTTCTGGAGCTCTCATATTTTGAGTAGTAGGCCACATTATATTAATGCACACAAGAAATTATAGCATGTATGGCATCTTTTAAAAGAATTGCAGAGATAGCACAAAGGGGTTTACAGGGAGGCAGTATTGGATTAGAATCACTTCTGCATTACAAAGAAAATCTCACTTGTTTTTATGTTTTCATGCATGTCAGATATTGAACATTATCAAAATGAATATGAGAATGGGCGCACGAGAGGAATATTGCGGAATGATCCACTGCCTAACAAACTTGGCATGGTGGAGGATGGCCTATCTTATTCACCCATCAAGGTGCTTGCTCTAACTTTGCAAAGTTGTATTGGTCGCACATATTTTGCTTCTGACCTCTTGCATTACTTCTAGTTTGTTACACCATCTGCTTAGTTTAAGAATCATATATGAGTATATGACATACCTATCCATTTTCTGTACCTATTCCATGTGTCGTCACACTATGTTTTTCCAGTCAAATGTTGTTCTTTTGTAATAGATGTCCAAAAGGAAGAGGGTGAGTGCAGATCCTCAAGGAGTACAAACTAGGTATTTGGAAAAGGTAGTGATACCTGTTAAATCAGATAGATCAGCAGCCACAGAAAACACAGGCCCAACTATACCACACTTTACCCCTACTCCAGTGGCCAAACCCCTATTAGAACTGCTGGGAGCCCAGCGTCAGGTACTGTCTATGATATCAATTCAAAATTTGAACTCCTAAATTTCTGCTTGTGCCTTACCTTCTCTCTTGTATGAAAACTAATTTCAGATGAATCTCCTTCCTCAAAGGATCATATGATCTCATAACAATAATGGGCTCTGCATTGCTCTTGTCAGTACCTCTCTCCCTTTTGCCTTGTAACGTTGTACTTAATTAATTGCTATTTGATTATGTATCATCAGTCTGTACTTGAGCTTCATTATCCTCTGTTTCTTCCAATATTATTTGATCTATATTTACTCTTTGCAAAATGTAGAATAATGGCAACGCTTATAAAGAATTTTCTTTGGGGAATTTATTGAATTATCCTTCCATCAACATGGAGAAGGGCTTTGTCCAGCCCGTGTTAACATGTAATTTAAGTTCATCCTTCTCAAGCCTTCAAACTTTGTTCTAGTATAGATTAGGATAGGCATCATTTCCTCCACTGCTGTTTGCTTTGCTGTTTACATCTGATTGGATGTTTGCAACAACTACCAGTTTCAAATTGTAGTTGTAAAAACATGTTCCTTATGCAGAACAGATCCATTTATTTGCTTATATAATTGTGAAACCTGTTACGTGTCTCCTTGTTTCTCTTTCAGACTCGTATCTCTTACGCCAGGCAGAACTTTAGGGAAGATAGTGAGCCAAACCATCTTGAGGACAGCGAGATGACCCCAAGGTCCTGTCTTGATGAAGACAGTAAGTTGAAGCTACTCACCAGCAGGTGCGAGACAACCTCTGTGCAGTCGCTGCCTCAATCAGTTCGACTTCTTCATTCTCAACTTAAAGCGGAAAGGCTTGCTTCAGCTCAGCTCCGACTTGAAGTCAAAGATGCAGTGAAGATGTCAGAGGACTGCCGTGCGCGCCATCATGCCTTAAATCTAGTGTTGATGCATCTATCATTGACACAACTGAGGTCTACTCAGCTTCTTCAGTTGTTTGGGGGGGCCCGACCTGTCCAGGCCTAGTGCCTTCTTAAGTGCTCTTAGTTTTGTATATTCTTTTGTCGGCGCGTTTATTTGCACTGGTGGCGAACTTTGATGCCCAGTGGATGTAATATGTGTGATAGCCGTGATAGCCTAGCGTAAGTTGCTTGCTTATTTATTTCCTTGTTGTCTTCTTTATTTGTTTGCTTCTAGTCATTGCAGTTCTTTTTCCGCGGTTTGCTAGTGGCTGCATTAACCTATTTTTAAAACTAGGCCACAATAACCATGGGCTAATATTTACTGTAGTGACGCTGGGCCTCCTACGGGCCGTAGAAACAGTAGGCCTTCTACGGGCCATAGAAACAATGGGCCTTCTACGGGCCGTAGAAACAATGGGCCCTCTACGGGTCGTATCATTAATGGGCCTTATACGGGCAGTATGATCGATGGCCAAACATGGGCCAATAACAGGCCGCATTATGGCCGTAAACGGGCTAGAGTTGGAATCGTCCGTTCATGGGCCGACCATAACGGGCCATCGTTAATAGGCCGTATTTGATGACGCTATGAAAACGGACCAACGTATTAACGGACCACAAACGGACCGGCTGTAACCACGGGCTGAATTTGGCCCACAAGCAGAAAATGACAGTAACGGGACATAAGTAAACGAATGCTGGAAATGAGCCCAAGAATAAATGGGCTCTGAGAAGGCCGAAAGATAACATGAGCTGGAAACGGCCCAACGGAATAACGGGCCGTTAATGGGTATAAAGTGATACACTCTTCCTCACGGGCCAGTTTCACCACGGGCCGTTAATGGGTGTAAAGTGATACACTGTTCATTACGGGACAGTTTCACCATGGGCCGTTAGTAGGCCAAGAGTTACATAGGGCCTCATATGGGCCGAAAGATGTCATGGGCCATACATGGGCCAGAAGTGAAAACGGGCTGGAATCATATTGGATGGCCCAGATGACGCTACTGGGCCTAATTCGGATAGGGCGTAACAGGCCTTGGGTTAGCGGGCTGTGAATGGGCTATATTCGAACAGACCGTTAACAGGCTTTCCATGGGCCGGCCCGCCAGCTTTTGACCAAGTCAAACGGGCCAGCCTTTACACAGTAATGGGCCTCTGTTGGGCTGTGCCATGTGTCGACGTATCATAGGCGCCTATCTGACCTACTGATGAGCTGACACGTGTTTCGTCCGGCCAATAAGAATCTTACACGTGGAAATTTCCCATTGGTCGGGGCTGTTAACGGGTTATCGGATCCAAAACCCGACCCGATAGCTTAACGGCGTTCCGTTACGGTGGATGCCACGTGTCGGTCACCCTTGACGAAAGCACTTCTGTGACGCGCGATTTATCGTCATGGAAGTGGACACTTCCGTGATGATAATTTTGGTAATGTCATGGAACACTTCTATGATAGCACAGGTATGACTATCTTGATTCTGTCATAAATTTGTCATGGATGTACATGCATGACAAAAAAAGAAACCTACTGTGACAAACACGTATCATCACGGAAGTGTGTTTTTTTGTAGTGTCGTACGCCGCACCGGTCCACCGTCGTCGTCGTCGTCGCACACGGAGCCTCTTCCCCGGCACCGTCTTCCACGGTCTCGGATCTGCTTCCCGGAAGCCGATGGCAAGCGCAGAAGCACCACCGTCGTGCACAATGAACTAACTCCCTTTGCCGACCATGATGCATAGAGGCCGCCGCAACCATCGTTCTCCTCCTCGATTGGTAATGTGTGTATTAGTAGTACAAGTGCAGTTCCAATTTTGTTCATACCTATCCTTCAAATTTCCTGGTTGTTATTGTTCCCGTAAAAGTAATTGGTTATAGCCTCCATTGTCCAACAGAATATCAGCTTGTAATTGTTCGTCACTCATGTACCGCGCTGTGCTTCGGTAGGTTCTTCATCTGCAACCAGTAGTGTGGCAAATGATGGAAAGTTTTTTAGAACTAGCAAGATGCCCATCCGTTGCACGAAACATCAAGATGCATTTGTATGAGTAGTTTATCTTGTAGGAGAAAAGGATGAACAAGGGAAGACCTTATTTGCAAATCTGGAGAGGGGTGTCGGTATCTTTCTGCAAAATTGCCATAGTTTCCTTCCTATCCGTCGGATATAAATCGGACGACCTATATTGCAAGATGGCAGGCACACCATCATCACCAACTCTGTTTTTTAAGAAAAAAAGAGTTGAGAAGTAGAGATAAATATGAAATATAAAATAAATATAATAGTAGAGAAGAGAGTAGAGATAAATATAAAATATAAAATAAATATAACAGCAGAGAAGAGAGTAGAGATAGCAGGGACATCGGGAAAGGATCGCGTGCGGGGGAAAAAGCCGCCGGGCGCGCGGTAGTTTTGGCACGCGGCGTCCGGCGTGCTTTATAAAATCCAATGCCCTCCCACCGCTATGTGCCTTGCCACCACTCTATCCCTCTCTGTGCCTCGCCACCGCTCTCTCCCCGCTCTGCGCCTCGCCACTGCTCTCTCTCTGCTCTTTCTTGCCTCTCCGCCGCCGCGTCACCGGCAAACTTGGGGATACTGCGGCGTCCACGTGCGCCCCTCCAGTGGCTTCTCCGCCGAGATCCGGTTCCGCGAGATGCGGCTCGGCCTCGGCAATTTCGATACCACTAACGAGGCCGCAAGCACGTATGACGTGATGGCGTGGCGCCTTCGGTGGCCACATAGAACTTTGAACTTCCCCAACGTGCCGACGCAGGAGCAGGCGCAGGAGCTCGCGCCTCTGCCGCGGCTTATCACCGACAAGGATCGTCGCGACAACCGGAGGCGGGAGCGCCGTCTCGGCATTGCCGAGATGGACAAGGAAGCCATGGTGCTGTGGCGCCAACGCTTCCCGTAGGACATCATCAACAAGCACGAGTTCTACGTGCAAAGGAGGACAGAGAGGGAGAAGAGGAGGGCGGAGCGAGACGCCTATCGCGAGGACAAGCGTACGTGAAAAGCGGACGCTCAATTCAACATGCGGCTAGGAGCAGCGTCGCCCTGGGAATCCATCGATGATCGGTATCTTCACGCCTACATTGAGACGTCGGAGGAGGACAGCACCGAGGTGGAGTCGTACGACGAGGAGTAGTTGAACTATCTATTTTTTATCTATCTATATGCTATATCTATGCTGAGAACTATCTATGTGTCTACTCTCTATTCTCTGCTCTCTATCTCTACTTCTCGATCTCAGCACTGTAAACGCTTTTTTTAAAGCGCCGCATATTGCGCTTCTGTTGGAGATGCTATAACATGGCAGACTAGTGCTTTAATGTTGCCCACAAGATGTGTGAGTATTACTAGTAGTATATTTTTCCTGCCATGTTGAGATTTTAAAACCACGAGTGCGAACATGCAGAGGAGCAATGAAGACCAAACACGGGATATTGGGCACATCTTCAAGGAGCACGGCAAGTTAAAGAGGAGCTGCACCGAACCTGTAAAACGAGCTTTGGTAAGTAACACCCTTTCAATTACTTCTGTTTAGCCTCATGTTCTTCGATGTGTAATAAGAAGAGTCTTAATCATCCTGGTGCTTTCGTTTTTAGCTTGATGTAGGAAGTGGGTGTTCTCACATTGTAGTCTATTTTTATATTTTTCCTTTTGAATTCACTTCTCCGAGTCCTGTTTATCTCGCTTCTACTAAATGGATCTGGGTTACTCTGAGTATTGATCTAAAAAAGAAGTAACTTCATGTCAGGATGCAGTTCCTGCGAGGAGGGAAGTATGGTCAACCTCGAGATCATGTTTCCAAATGAGGATGGATTTCACACAAGGTGCCAGTTCCCTAATGATGCTGGATTAAACACAAGGTGCAAATTCCCAGATGATGCTGGATTACACACAAGCCAGGTGGAGTCGCCAACTGTTCGTGTCCTCGTGGCTCTAGTAAAGGCTGAAAGAAAGCATGCAACAACCCTTGAGAACGTAGCTAGTTCCTGAAGAAGCGAAAAGAGCAATCATATGCTCTCTTCACCCAAGCCAAAGAAGAGATGGAAGAAGCCAGAAAGAAGCTAGCAGAGGCAAAGCAGGCTAGGCGTCTCCTGCTATCTAAAACTGTTGTCGATACAAATTTTCCTTCATAATAGCTAGGTTCAAATGTTTATCCAGTCGGCATGCCTGTTGTGATGTCCGTTCATCTACTGATATGGCAAAAAATAATTTTTTTAAGGTCGTGTAATAACAGCAATTACTTTCGAAACAATAACAGACGAAGCATGGGACATGGTATAGTTCACACGCAAGCCCAACATTCCAAGTTCAACTTCCACATCAAACTCATGTTCACAGGTATCTGCACATTCATAGATAATGTCCACAACCATGATTCACTTCAAAGCCAAAAAAATGTGAGGAGAGTTATAAATAAAGAAAAACCTCTAGTTCCTGCTACCAGTGCGAGCACAACAAGTCAAGACCATGCGTAATTAATTATATGTTGATCATTTTTTGTGTTCTAAAATGCCGACCGGCTCGCGGAAGGATGTGTTGCCGGCACACACGCGGATTCAATGGAGGCAGGCGGGGCAGTCTGAAGTCGGTTGCATGCGGCGAGGAAGCGTGTTCAGTCGGGCCTATAGCGGGTGGGGCCCTCTTGGCCGGCGCGCCGGTTCAATGCCTGCGCTATGAGAGGTCGCGCCCGTGTCAGAGAAATCACTCCCACTAGTCTTTTTATGTTGGGTATAACAAAATCTCATTTTCCATTCACATTTTACAAGTAAAATTCATGGACAAACTTTGACCCAAAATACGATGGGGACTAGTAAACCAGGACGGAAGTAGTAGTTTTATTTTTTTGATCAAAGAAGGGTTTCCCCCTTCTGATTTTCATTACTGAAAACCAACATCTAAACCATAGTATTTGCCCTAGAACTACCAGGTTCAACATCTCGCAACATAAACCCATAAAACCATACGCCAAGTAGGTAGTATTATGAATTCCATTTTCGCTCCATACCAATCGTTCTAAAAACTACTTCATTACTTATAACGCGCCATTGAAAATCGCAACTCTTACCCCGCTAAAAAGATGATATTTTAAACGTGGCTACTCGATCTGTGGCAACTGGCGAGCCATCACCTCCAGCTCGTTCACCTGTGGTCCCGACCATCAACTCCTACGGATCAAATTATCACGCGAGCTGACTATTCCTACAAAGGTGCGCTCCACCACGTACCCGGTACCCGTGCATGCAGCAATCGTGCACCTATGGTTTTAGGGTTTATTTGTTAACGATGCCTTTACGTAACTCTCATGTGCGAGGCAGCGAGAGACCGACTACGTGTGTGCGCCTCTTCTCTTCGTATATGTACTCAACCGTTTGTCTGGTGTCCAAAAAATTATACATTAGTAACAACTACTAGCAATGTGCCAATGCGTTGCCACATGATCAAAGTAGATTAATACATATTCACCAATTCGATAGAAAAAGGAGTCTAGTTTTGAAATATGTGTATCACTAAAAATATGTTATGTTTCACTCAAAATATATTCCTTTGGCGGTTTTGTTGAGATAAGGGAGGAATGTTGTTGGTTTCAAGATTCTAGAAGTGGTATATCTCTAATTTCTATTCTTACTTGCAAGATGCCCGTGCGTTGCATGGAACATCAAGATCTTGTGGGAGAAAAGGATGAACGAGGGAAGGCCTTATCTGCAAATGTGGAGAGGAGTGCGGGTAAATTTCCATAGTTTCCTTCCTATCCATTAGATATAGATTGGACAACCTATATTGCAGGATGGCAGGCACACCATCATCACCGACTATGCTTTTTATAAGAGTAGAGATAAAAAAGAGTTGGTGATGATGGTGTGCCTGCCAGCCTGCAATATAGGCCGTCTGATTTATATCTGATGGATAGGAAGGAAACTATGGCAATTTTGCAAAAAGATACCCACACCCCTCTCCACATTTGCAAATAAGGCCTTCTCGCGTTCATCCTTTTCTCCCACAAGATAAACTACTCATACAAATGCATCTTATGTTTCGTGCAACACATGGGCATCTTACTAGTTGTTGCAAAAAACCCATGTGTGTGTGTTGTGTGTGAGAGAGAGAGGGAGAGAGGAGGACGAAGTGCATGTGTGACAAAGACACAAAGAGTGTGTGTGCGAGAGGTATCAGCTTAAAATGAGGCGATAGTGTGTGTGCACGATCAAGAGGGCGTGTCTCAAGAAGGGGCGAAAAATCTACATAGATACAAGGAGCGCGAGAGAGACATGTGCGCGATAGTGGAAGCACGAGTGTGCGGGTGTATAAACCTATCTGGAGGCTAGTCGATCAATGTTTGTGAGAGAAATACGAGTCGGGGTGCGAAAGCGAGAGTTTTGTGAGAGAGAGAGAGAGAGAGAGAGAGAGAGAAAGAGAGAGAGAGAGAGAGAGAGAGAGAGAGACGGTAGTCGGGAAGGGGAGTGGAAGCAGGAGTTGTGGGTGTGTGTGAGAGAGAGAGCCGGGGGGAGTATGTCCGATCGGTAAACAAATGAATAATATTAGTTTTATAACTGGGATGGAGACAGAAAGGAGACCGCAGCAAATGTTGAGAGAGTAATTTTAGTGGTATGAGTCATATCTAGAGACATATAGGGTGTGTGAGAGAACCCCATAGAGAGAAAGACAAAGTGAAAGACGAGTGAGCTGTGTGTGTGGCGGTGAAAAAGAAAGCTTAGGTACCTAGTGATACCAGAGAACGGTAGAGACGTGAGAGATAATGAAAACCATGTAATGTATAATGATAGGGAGAGTGTGACACTTCTCAAGGGAGACGTCGAGATACCATGTTTGCGAAGATAGGAGAAACATGAAGTGAGCGTGCGGGTGAGCTAGAGAAAAGAGAATGATAGCTACATGAAGGAGCATGCGAGAGAGATGGGCGTGAAAGGAGTCAACATGAAAGGAATTCAAATATTTTAATTCAAGATGATGATACATGTAATTCATACTCGAACCAAAATTGATATATCAAACATGCATACTCATATGAATTCACGCGCATCTATGTTATTTAATATGTAGATATTACTGATCAATATATTTTAGTCGAACATGATTTGGTTTAAATTTTTTGAATTCAGCCTTATGATTTTGAGGTCATTGTATTTGGAAATCATATCATACATATAAAGGAGCTGAATTCTTTGTTGTGCTTTTGAAAGTTTATATATATAAATGATGTATATAGAATTTTATTCCAATCGAAAATGGATCCTGCCTGAACAAAAATGGAATACAAACCGGATTCGAATTGAGTTGGCACGGTAAACATGCACTCTTGCTCTGCAAAAAATTAAACAAAGCGGGGGAAGTTGCAGTAACCGCCCGAAACCAAAATCTACGAGATGGAAATTACTGCCTATCCCTGACACGCAAACCCTATCGGATCAATTTCTATAGGTTTCGATAGGGGTAGGTTTGTAATTTTACTCAAATGTGACATAACCGCCTCTCACCCAGATTCATACACGGTGGGCGCCAAAACTCAGTGTCTCCTCGGCCGAAATTGACTCCTTCCCGGATACATACACGGTGGGCGCCAAAAACAAACTCTCGTTGGCAAATATTCGGTGTATGCGAGATTACTGTCCTATCCCCAACCGACTAATATTGTTGTGATGTAGGAAATTTTAAACGGGGGCTAAGTTTGGAAATTTCCTCGCATTTGAGACAAGCGCGTCCTCAAGACATGGTTCTCCCTTCCCCTCTCCCTCCATTTCCCCATTCGTACTCTGTGGGCGCCAAAACACCCTCTCCACCACAGCCTCCTCCGTCCGCCACCCCATCCACCGTCGTCCTCCTCCACCATGCCGGAGCTGATACCTCAACGCAGTTATCCATTACAAGAGATCGACCTCTCTCATCCACGGCTTTGGACCGGGATCCTTGCATCCCGTCCTCTCGCTTCATCCCCGTCGTCGTCCACCTTGTCGGTGCCGCTCCTACGACCATCTTGTCCACCGCGCCCCGCCACCACCGTCTACCCTCCTAGATCTGCTTCCACGCTGCCGACAGCCATCGTTACCGCAGCACCGTAAAATTCTTAGTAGATGCATACATAGCGCGGCACCAGAGGCGGTACTCTTTTGTATCTGCTCAACTTATTTATCACAGCAAGAAAATAGATCGCCACTGCTTTAGTCTGATTTCTTGTCCATCACTTACTTGCTAGATGAAAGCAAACATTGGTTGCAAAGTTGCCTTTGTCCGGTTTGCACCTTCAAATCTGCCATGGCATGCTCAACACTATACTCACAATGCTTATGGTTTTCCCCTTTTATATTCCACACTGGTTAAATGAGAGTAGACTAAATTTCAAAATTGGGTCAGTCGATTTTTGAGAGCTCGCCAGAGTTCGCCGGTGCGAAGGAAGGGGCTCGGGTGGGGACGGTGGTTGTAGGGGGTGGTGGTGGGGCCTCGCCGAATGAAGAAAACTCGACGCGGGTGGGGGCGGGGGTGGGGGTGGCGGAGGCACACAGGCGGTGGGGGCGGTTCAGGGGAGGGCGGGGGGGTTGGGGCCGGTGGTTCGGCCGGCGGCTCGTGCGCTGTTCTGTATGGGAAGAATCAAAGACGAGGAAGAAGAAGGGTTAGGAGACGTAGGATCTTCATCCAACTGCCTGAAGTGGTCGACTGACTCAAATGACAAAAGTCACGCGACTTGCATGCAGACATGCCTTTATATTCAGTACCATCATCGTAGTTGCTTAGCACTGCTCCTGAATCCATCAAGCTAAACAACGTGCCACTCGTAATTCCAAACTTGTTGCTCAAATACGAATCTGATATGACGCTGATATTACTAAAACAGATAACGTTTAATTGGTCAGCTAATGTTCCTACTTTACTTTCGAAAAGCACATGCACCACATATAGAGAGACAGAGGGAGTTGCATTCTTAATGCACTGCAACGAACATTTTATTATCCAAAATCTGCTTGCTCTTCTTTCGCATGTTCCTCTTCTGTTCTTCTTTAATAAGTACTCTCTCTATTCCTAAATATAAGTCTTTGTATAGATTCCACCATGGACTACTTATGGAGCAAATTGAGTGAATCTACGGTCTAAAATGTATCTGTATACATTTGTATGTGATCCATAGTGGAAATCTCTACAAAGACTTATATTTTGGAACGGAGGGGGTATGATAGTAGTACAGTATGTTCCTTGTAGTGAAGATGAGCAGGGACATTTGCAGTGTAGGGGTCTATACGGTCGGTTGTGATGGACACTTTGAACTCTTTGGGCCTCTTTGATTCGTAGGATTTTGTAAACATAGGAATAGGAATTGTAGTGGCCTGCCCACTTGAATCCTATAAGATTAGCAAGGAAATGCGGGGAGCTATGTCGCCTTTGAGAGTTACATTGATATTAACAGTACCACGCCTTCAGTTGAAGAGAGCTGGTATCCGAAGCCTTTCTAGCCATACTGGAAATACTAGCACATATATTCCAGCAAGTTCCACTTTGTTGATTTTACTCCTGATGCTTACGGTTTTCCCGTTATATCTACACTATGATCTGTGTAGCTGCTTTGTGTCGCACTAGCAGCAGTCCACTCTTGAAGCTAAACAACACACCAATCATAAGTCCAAAGCTTACTTCTTCAAATATGAATTGTAATATGATACTGATATTAGGTAACAGACACACATTTAATTGGTCAGGTAATGCTCCCACTTGATTTTCCAAATGCATGTGGCCACATATAGAGAGACAACATGGAATTGCATTTCTTTGGGCCCTGTGAGTCATCATGAGTGGGCAACCAACATTGTATGAAATGATGGAACCTTAAGAATATGCTTCCTCTTCTGTTCTTTAACATGTTTCTCTTTTGTTATTCTGTATTTAGTATGTACAGTATGTTCCTTGTCAGAAAGGGGAGCAGGGACATCTGCAGTCAACAACTGATAGAGTTGGCCTGTATGTGATTGATAGGCTTTCAATTAGTAGCGGCAATACAATACTGTATTTTCCAGCCAGTTCTACTTTCCCGATTTATATATCGTGGTTATGGTGTACCCCTTTTATGTACACTATGATCTGCCTAGTTGTTGTGTGCTCTTGTTATCATGGTTTGGCAATAAACTCTCCATACAGTATATTATGAACCTATCATCTGCCAACTATCCTTACTTCTGGAGCCTTTTTTGTGTACTTGTGCCAGATTATATTAATGCACATACCATATTACAGCACACATGAGCTCTCTCATCAGAATCCAGTGATAGCACACAAGGGTTTACAGGGGCGCCCCTATATTAGAATATCCTCTGCGTTACAAAGATAATATCACTACAATTTATGTTTTCATGCTTCTTAGATATTATACGTAATTACAGTGAATATCAGAATCCGCGCATTAGAAGAATATTGTGCAACACTGCAATGACTTACAAAATTGGCACCAAGGCATTGAGTGCCATTTTGGATGCAATGAAACTCATACGCTCCCCACCTGTAGATTCTTGTTCAGAATATGATCCTAATGACTATTCTAACCTCGAGGAGTCAAAGGCAGATGGCATGTCCTGTTCACCCATCAAGGTGCCTGTTCTAATTTTGCAAGGTTTTATTGATTGTGTGTATGTTGCATATGCTATCTTGCATTTCTTCTACTTTGTTGCACCGCCATTTGCTTAGTTTACTCATCATATATGTGAAGATGCCATGCCCATCCATTATTATATTCGATATGTCATCATACCATGTTTTTTCACTCAAATGATGTTCTTGTGCATCAGACATCAAAAAGGAAGAGGGTGATTGCCGAACCTTAAGGAGCACCAGCAAAGTCCTTGAAAAACATGGTGGTGGAGGAGAAATCAGACAGCACCCCACTTATATTGGTTGTACAACCAGTGACACAAAATGTAGGACCGACTCCAGCAGACCGTACCCATACCTCACTGGCCACACCACTAGCCCCACCACACAGGACCTGCACTCCAGCAAAAGGTATGCCGATTTCAGTTGCCATAGCACCAGCCATACCACAGGAAAATCCCACTCCAGCAAAAACTACAACAAGTCCACCGGCTGAAGACCTATCCCAACTACAGAGACGGCCAATTCCTGCAGATTGGAACCCCATTCCAATTATTCTAGTTTAAAAGACAATGCTTTCAATGTTGTTAGGGACTACATGAATATATTCCCATCATGGGAATATTATAGTGAAGACAAACACCATTTTCACATCTTCCTGTCCCACTTACGTGTAAGTGATATTATCATGTACCATCACTCTGTAGCTTATTTTCCTTTGCCCTCCATTTTCTACACATCAGATCTATATTTACTCTTACCATAAGGTTGGATAACACCGATGGTCCTGAAGAAGTTAAGCTCTGCATTGCTCTTGGCTGTACCTTTTGCTTGTATCACTATACTTACATTTATAGCTACTTGGTTATGTAGCATCACTCTTCATCTTATCTTAAATATTCTCCATTTTTTCTTATATTATCACATCTATATTTACTCTTAACAAAATGTAGAATAAAGGCAATGCTTATGAAGAAGATTTTGGGGTAAACTTCTTGAATTGCCACCCCCCCATCAGCATGGACTAGGGCTTTATAGAGCCTGTCTTCACCAATAATGTAAGTTTGTCCTTCCCAAGCCTTCAAACTTTGTTGTGTATATTTGGTTAGGCATGACTGCAACAGTTGTTTATTTTTGGTGTTTACATCAAATTGCGTGTTTAAAGTTTATTATGTAGTTCATAAACAAAAGTTTGTCCTTCTCAATTTAAGTTTTTAGTTGTACAACCAAGTTCCTTCTTCATACCATGTAAATTAAACTATACAGAGCAAGTGATCTTCTTTTGCACTGCATGTATGCTTCTGTTCTTGATCCGTAATCCAGTGGTGTGGTGAACCTACCCACTACACCACAATGTCATACTCTGCAATGTCTTAACTATGAACAATGCCCTATCATTCTACTATTATTTAAACCGTCTCTTTATTTGCCAATCTGAAATGGGATAAATTGACAGCACACTAACCATTGATACTTATGAGTTCTTGATCTGTAATCCAGTGGTGTTGTGAAGCTGCCAACTCCTTCACAATGTCATTTCCTGCCATGTCTTAACCTGAACAATACCATATTGTGTTAATGCTATTTTAAACTATGCCACTTTATTCGTCAGTAAGAAATGTGATGAATTGCGAGAACTGATACTTATATGTGCAAAACCTGTCATCTGTCTGCTTGTTTATCTTTCGGAGTGAGGAGGGTATAAGTGTCAAACAAGTGCAGTCTCATCAGCTTGCTCAGCTACTTGCGCTGCAGCTCCTGAGCAGGGCTAACCTTTCTTGAACTCTATTGAAGTGTTGTCGGTTTTGTATATTATTTTGTCGGCGTGTTTATTTGCACTGGTGGCGATCTTTGATGCCCAGTGTATGTAATCTGTTGTCTGCTTGTGCTTTATTATCATAGTGGCAAACTTTGATGCCCAGTGGATGTAATATGCCGTAATTTCTTTATTGTATAGTCTAGGTTTTTTCTTATTCATGATGCTACAGTTATTTTACTGTATATATATCCTATCTTCGCAGTAAACTGGCCAAACTGTAAAATTACGGTACATAATCGGGATGTCATGCAAATCCCTACATACTCGGTCCGTTAACAGGCCAAAATGTAAACTGGCCCACTAGTAGATTCAGGCCTCTAATAGGCCGAGTAAACCGTCAGCCCTATTTTCGCAAGAAAACTCAATGGGCTTTTAGGAGGTTGAAAAGTAGGTTGGGCCTGAAACGTGTCGAACAGCTCACGGGCCGGCAGCAGGCCGAAATAGACCCTGGCCCATGATTGTGCCAATCATATCACAGGCCATTAACATGCCAAAATTGTCTCGGTCCTTGTTTGGCCCAATCGGATTATCGACTATGAGCAGGCCGGATGCAAACCGGGCCGTCGTTAGGCCCAACTATATGACAGGCTTTTAACAGGCCGAAATAAATATAGGGATAAAATGTTAAACAAGCCTTTAATAGGCCAAAACTAATATCAGGCCGAATTACTAAATGGGCCTTTAGCAAGTGGGCCCAAAAGCATAGCGTCCAGTTGACGGGCCGAATCTGATATGGACCATAATTCAGCCCAAAGCCTCTTAAATGGCTAGATCTGATCTGGGCCATAATTTGGCCCAGAACGTGGTAGGATTTTAACTGGCCGGATCTCATATGGGCCTTTATTAGGCCCGGAACATGGCAGGATGTTAATGGACTGGATCAAATATGGGTCGGCATTTGGCCCGAAACATGGCAGCCTGTTAACGGGCCGGCCCACTAGTGTCCTCAAAATATTGTGGGCCTTTAGCTGGGCCGGCCCATTATGGTCGGCGAAATCTCGTGGGCCTTTAGCTGGGCTGGCCCATTATGGTCCACAAAATCTTGTGGACCTTTAGTTGGGACGACCCATTTAATCTTTATGGGCAACTTTTGGGCTGGTCCACGTGTCAACATATCATAGGCGCATCTCGCCCATTGGATGAGTGACACCTGTGCCAACGCGGAGCTGACACGTGGTTCCGTCGGCCAATGAGAATTTTACACATGGAAAGTTGTCATTGGTTGTGGCTGTTAGCGGGTTATCGGATCCAAAACCGGACCCGATAGCTTAACGTCCACCCGTTATGGTGGATGCCACATGTCGGTCACCCTTGACGAAAGCACTTCCATGACGCAACATTTATCATCATGGAAGTGAACACTTCTATGATGATAATTTTGGTAATGTCATGGTACACTTCGACGGCAGCACATGTATGACTATCTTGATTCTGTCATAAATTCGTCATGGATGTACATGCATGACAGAAAACATGACCTACTATGACAAACACGTATCATCACGAAAGTGTATTTTTTTTGTAGTGCAATGAAGCTCTTGCTGCTCAAAATCTTCAAGGAATTTCGCTTGGACCAAATTGCCCTTCTATTCATTCTCTATTGTTTGTAGATGATTTGTTGGTTTGTGGTCAAGCCACTATTTAGGAAGCCAATGCTATGGCTCAGCTCATTCTTCACTTTTGTTCTATTTCAGGACAAATTCCAAACTAGGGCAAATCTGGCATTCTTTTTATCGAGTTAGCCAACCTACATTGTAGGAGATTAAGCAAGTTTTTCATGTTTCCTCCTTGGATAGCAATTTCACCCATCTTGGTCATCCGCTTATTCTTCCTGCTAAAAATAGAACTGGCACCTATAACTTTGTTCTTGATAAATTTATGAATAAATTGCCTGCTTACAAAGCCAATATGCTTTCTCGTGCTGTGAGGCTTGAATTGATTCGCTCTGTTTTCTCTGCTATTCTTGTTTATTATATGGCTAACATCTTGTTCACAAAGAAATTTATTGCAAAGCTCACTACTGTCATTAGAAATTTCTTGTGGACAGGTGTTAGGGAGAATGATTCTACAAGCAGTCTTTGTGTTCGTGCATGGAAAGACATATGCAATTCTAAAGAAGAAGGTGGAATGGGCATAAGAAATTTGAAGGCTATCAATGAGAGTCTTGTTCTTGCAGCTGCATGGAGAATTGCTAAATCCCCTTTTTGTAAACTGTACTTAGTTCTTAAGGCTAAATATTTTCATGACTCCTCCATCTGGGTTGCTCATTCTTCTACTCCTAAATCTGCTTTTGGGGCTTCGATATTAAAGATGATTCCTAAATTGAAATCTCATTCTTTTTACCAATTAACTCAAGGTAATATCTCTATTTGGAGCACACTTGGTGCACCATTTGGGACTCCATTCATGATCATCTCATTATTCAAGAACCGAGCTTTAGATATCCTTCTTTAGTTAAGGATCTTTGGCTCCCTGGACAATTTTTTGGAATAATGAGCTTGTTCATTTACTTTTCCAGCAACCTGTGGCCTCAATTATTCTCCAAATTGATATTATCAATGATGATGGTCCAGATTTGCTTTGTTGGGATCTCACTCCGAATGGCATTTGTTCTTCCAAATCTTCTTATAAGCGTTGTTTGCAGGACATTCATGCAGTTCCCAGGAATGCTCCTTTTGTTCTTTCTTTGGAATTGAAGAATCTTCTCAAGATGGTTTGGAAACAAAAACAGGTTTTGCCTAGGGTACAAACTTTTGCGTGGAGGCTTCTTAGAAGGTCTTTGCCTATAGGTTTGCGAGCTAGTCGATTCTCTGTTCATATATCTAAAAACTGTTGTAGGTGTGGCCATCAGGAAGATGAATCCCATTTATTTTTTGTTTGTCCCTTTGCTCGTGCGGGTTGGTCTGACTATCCTTGGTTTATTAGGTCTGATGTTTTAATCCAAGGTCATACTTCCATGCATTCTATCCTTATTGCCTTGCTTCAAATGGGACATCCTAATGGTTCTATATCTAACATTCTTAATTTCTTGTGGTGTCTCTGGAAGGCTAGAAATGATTTTCTTTTTGATAGGAAAAAGGCTCTTCCTCATCATGTGCACATTGCTACTATGGCCTTGTCCTCTGATTCTTATAATGACTTGCCTAATTTATCTAAGATGCACGTGATGCCACAAGTTCTTTCTCCTCCTGATCATCTTCCTACGCAGGGTCAAACTCTTAAGTCGGATTTGCTCATTACGGGGCCCAAAATATTTTCTGACGCTGCTTTCAGAAGTTCAAAAGTTCCTGGTCTATTACAAGGAGCAGTTGCTACTGGAATAGGGTTCTATCTTGTTTTGCCTCAAGATCGTTTCGAAATCGGTGTGCAAATTCAAGCATCAGCTCCTCCCACCACTTCTCCTCTACATGCAAAAGCTCTGGCTCTTTCTTTTGCAGCTCAAGTGGCTAGTAAGCTCAATATTCTTCGGCCAACCTTTCTCAAGGATTGCCTCTCTTTATCTTTGGTGGCTGCTACTGTCAAGATTGTGGAATCTACCACCCCTTGGAGCATCAGGAAGCCTTTGGCTAATTTCTTCAAGCATGCTAACAACTTGCAACCTCGAGTGTTTCACATTTCTAGGGAAATTAATGGCATAGAACACAATGTAGCTCATCAGGTTCTTCATTCTAGGGTTGAACCTCAAGTTTGTTGCTTCGCTTCAGCTCATAGACATAGTTCTTGTCCTGTGGCATCTCTTCTCTCAAATTTTCAGGTTCAGGAGTTTGTAATTCATGTTGTACATTGTTTCTGAGCTGAAATGAATTTGGCGCTTCGAGTGCCTTTTGTTGTTCAAAAATAATAATCCGGCCAAGCTCCTGGATCGATAAAAAACAATCATCCTGGTGCCCACCAACACTGCCAACGCCCCATGCCACCACTATTTTTCAACCTTATCTTCCCAACACAGCCAATGTTCCCCCGCCCACCATGTAGTTGTGCGGTGCTTCTAGATCGAGGACCAGCACCACCACAGGTTCCATCTTTGTCGCCTCCCAACCCACCTTCGTCGCCTCACTTAGGCCAACTCCAGCGCGCGGCCCCATCCTGTCCGGGTGCGTCCATTTGGGGGCAAAACATACAAACCAGACGGTCCAGCGCACGGGCGCAAACGGACTTTTGTCCGTTTATGTCCACTTTCGACCCATCCCCGGCCCAAGTTTGGGCCTCTTTTGGGATAAAACGGACAGCGCGCGGATGGGCGGGATGCGCACGCTTGTCCTCCCTTGGCCCGCCTGTCGGTGGCACAAAGCACCACCCCGGCGCCCAATTTCGCGCCATTCCCCCCAAACCCTCCCACATCCCGCCCACCACCCTCCCTATCCATGGCCGATGCCCCGCCGAATTCTGGCAGCCAGGCCGTCGACCCGCCCGGAAAGGTGAAGCAGAAGGCAGCCAAGGATATAAGGAAGTTGCGGTTGGAATGCACGCCAGTGGAGCTCGCAAAGATGGATGTGGAATCGACGAAGAGGAGGAACCGGAGGGCGGTCATCAAGGGCAAGAATGCCGCGGCCAAGTTTGCCGTCGAGCGCAATGTGGTGGAGCTGCACGGCGCAAGGCTGAGGTCGACGAGAAGGAGGACATGGTCAACAAAGCGCATGCCCTCCTCATGCTTGGGATTTGCCGTCCGGCTGGTTTCTCTACAGTTGTCGTTGGCCTGGCGAGCACAGGCTCGTCGGTCGTCAGGCCTCCGCGCTGCCCCTCGCTGACGTCGTGGACTATGCAGGTCTCGCTCGATTTTCCTCCGCCAAGGCACAATGTCCAGACCCATTTTTTGGGGTCACCAGACATTGGCATGATTGCGCTGTCCATGCTGCACCACTCGGCCGTCATCGACACCAACGTCACGCCGGGGTCCAGTAGCAGCGGCCGGCCGTCCGTCGAGATGCAAAGAAAGCAAGCACGACCGTCGTCTACGGGCACCATGTCGTCGCCCCATGTCCTGTTCGACGAAATGCCAACACCAACGCCAACGGTCGACGACCCCTTCTACAACCAGTTAATGGAGAATGTCATCTACGAGGGTGGGCATGGCGGTGCCTACAATCCCGATGAGAACCAAAGTCAGGATGGCCGCGCCCAGTACGTTGCCGATGAAGACAATGAGGCCCACGACCATTATGACTATGACATGGTTACTCGTGGCATGAAGATGATGACATCTATTGCAAAGGTGATGGTGATCAGGAAGAAAGCATTGATATTGGGGGCGAGTCATTGTTCATTGACGAGCTCTCCAAAAGAGCGGAAGCACAAAAGAGGAAGAAAAGCATTCGTACGGGTTCATGCTCACAAGAAGAGGACAAGTTGATTTGCCAAAGTTGGATGGAGATTAGTCAAGATCTAAGGACCGATGTGCAATAAAAGGGACTTGTTTTTTGGACAAAAGTTCACAAAAGATTCCCTGAAAGAAAGTTGTTTGTGCCCTACCAATTTATGAGCGACCATGGCATGACCTACATTCAAAAGAGGTGGTTGTTCATCCAACATGAATGCAACAAGTATTGTGCCGCACTTGAGAGCATTGAAGCACGACCCTTGAGTGGTCTCGGCAATGGGGACATGGTATGCTCTCCTCATCCTAGTTCTTTTGTTGCTACGACCACGAGACTTTGACCTTCTATATGTTTGCATGTTCAATTGTTGTTGGTCGTGTAGGCATTTCAATCTTTGGAAGCATTCAAGGCCTGGCAGAATGACAAGTCATTCACTCTTACGCATTGTTGTATGATCATCAACAATTTCCCTAAGTTCAAAGATCAATAACGTGAACTTCAAAGGAAGAGAGGCAAAAATACGGCCGTGTTTGTCGGAGGTGGAGATGGTGAGGCGTTGAAGAGGCCGAGGCGCAAGACCAACTCCAAGGTGGATGACATACGTGATGCATCATCCATGGCCTTGCATGAGACTATGCACAGCATGATGTCTCAAAAGGATGTGAGGGACGAGAAAAAGCGACAAAGCAAGGACGAGCAAATGAAGCAATACATAGAGCTTCAAAGTAAGAAGCTTGAGATGGAGCACGCGGCCAAGAAGAGGAAGATCGATATGGAGGAAGCGTCCCGGCAAAGGCAGATCGACATCGAGGCCGCCAATGCCACGACCAGGCAGAGGCAGCTCGACATCGAGGCCACCAATGCTGCAACCAAAGCAAAGGAGGTGGCCCTAGCGATCATGAGCGTGGACTTGACCAAGATGAGCGAGGAGCTGGTTCAAGGCCAGGCAGAAGGAGATGTTCGACGCCGACGGACTGAACTAGGTCGTCTGTTTGGCCGTGTCATTCTTTTTGGAGGCTGCATGGGTGCCGGCCCCTGGGCCGCTGGCTATGTGCCGGCAAGAAACCTATTCATTTTGGGGGCTGGCTGTGTTGCCGGCCGATGGTTGTGTTGCCGACGACAAAACTATTCATTTTGTAGGCTCCCTCTGTTGCCGGCCGCTGGCTGTGTTGCCGGCGAGGACTGTAGGGCCGCTGGCTGTGTTGCCAGTGTGAACTAGGGCCGCTGGCCTGAACTAGGGCGTGGTTTATTCGAAAAATGGCGTTTGAAAAAGGATGCAAACGGGATGCGTCCGCGCATTGGGCGCACGGCCACCGCATCCCAGAAATGGCACGGACACACTCGATTGCCCTACCCAAACAGACAGAATCCAGGCAAAACGGACGTCTGTTTGAGGTCGTGCACTAGAGTTGTCCTTAATCCCCACCAAAGCTTCACCCTCGGCGAGCCAATTTAAGGATGACCAGGAAAGCTCCTACCTCCACCGCATCAAAGGCTGCACCGCGGGTCTGAGGCCACCTTGGCCAAGACCTGGCCAAGGCTGGTGCTGCACGCCCTGCTGCCTTCCTGCTGACGGGCTGTTGTTGCCTCTCCCTATTTTCCATCCTCTCATGCGCGCCTATGATCGACCAGCCCCGCTCTGCCGCTCTGCCAGCCCGCGCTCATTTTTTTAGAGAAAAGGCCAGAGCCCGACTTTTTAGAGAAAAATCCCTCAGAGTTTTTGTTTCCAAAACAACCCTTAGCAAATCTCGAGGACGAGATTTTTCTTAAGGGGGGTAGTGTTGTGACACCCCAAAATTTTGACCTTATTTTATTAATCAAAAATCTGCTAGGAAATTAAAACTTTTATTTTCTGGGCTCCCTTCTTATTTTTGAACCATTTCCTCTCTTGTTATTATGGAGTTTTTCCCCAAAGTGAAAACTTTTCAAATATGCTATTGGACTTATTTAATCTCTCAAGAAATTTTCCTTTATTAGTAGAACTAATTGAATATATGAGTTGCTTGATTTTATTTTCTTAAAAAAGGTTTTTCAAGGTTAATTGGCCATATTTGAACTACAACCATTTGATAAATTCACTTAAAATTCCAACCAAAATTTGGAGGTGTCAGATGATGTTTTTAAATCACTTTTGTGCAAAAATAACTTTTATTCATAAAATATTTTGAGCTCTATACCCATTTCTCTTCTCTGGTCCAGAGTGCAAAATTGCACTACAACCCATTTAAATAATTCTTTCTAGCCTTGACCAAAATTATGGGATGTTGGTAATAGCCTATGATTCAACTTTATGCAAAAACCCAATGATGTTATTTGAAAATTTTGAGTGAAACAACCTCATCTTCATTCTGGCCCAACTTGCTGGTTTGTACAGCAACCATACTTTTGCTTGCCCCTTGGCTCTTGATTCCTTTTTCTATTTATAGCCAACCCTACAAAACCCTTAAGTCCAGGAGCATGCACCTATTGGATCATTTTTGGTTCATGTAATGATGCCTTTTGTCTTCTGACCAGAATTGAGTTTTTGCAAAACTTGCACTAACAAGTTTTTGCATTTGACAAACTAACCTTACCACCCTCTCTTTCATCTAAGGAGACACTGATCTGGAGAATTTGGCCACTCCAAGAACTACCTTGGTACCTTTGGCATTCTGTCAAACACCCTGAGTGCACAGCTAGTTTTGGCATGATTTCAAGTTTACATTGTGAACTTGAGCCCCTGACGCATCCACCATGTCCCTTAGCTCCATTGCTAACCCTAGACTAGACCTGTTTGTTGCCAGCCTCAACCGCGACCTCTAGGCTGCCCTGGCATTTCATCAAGCATGTCCCGGGCGTGCTCTGGGCGCGCCCAGAGCGTGCGTTTGGCACTCGCAAGCGCACGAGCCACCGCGTCGCGCGCCCCTGGCTTGGCCCACTCTGCCAAGCCGCGCCACTCACTTGGCCTCTAGCTGCGTCGCGCCAAACACCCCGACCACCTCTGTGGCGTTGCCAGCAAGCCGTTTGGCGGCACGCCCGCGGCCGCATCCGCCACCGCCATGAGCAGCGCCGCCCAAGCCTTCCCCGCTCGCCACCTGGCCCCTGGAACAGCGCGAGCTCATCCACAACCATGTCCACTAGCGCTCGTCGCCGCCATGATGCCCTGCAGCTACAGAACGGCGGTCGCCGGCAAGCTTATCCACGGCCGCCGCAAACCGATTCGGTTGTGCTACAAAAGAGGCCCCTGAGCTCAAACCCGCACGCAGGCAGCCTCACACCACTCCACTCTTGCCCCTTTGGCCGTCAATCGAAGGGAGGGAGTCGTCTTCTTCCTCTCCAGCAGCTCCATCCGCCACCATTGCCCCGGCCATTCCGGCGCCACCAGGACCTCTCCCTCTCCATTCTCTCCACCAGGAACCACCACATCCTCCCGTGAGCCCGTTCCCCTACTCAATCTTGATCGAGACTCGCCGCGGGCAAAATTTCACTTTTTCCGACGACCTCCGTCCGCCGCGGAGCTCGCCGCCGGCAGCTCCGTCCACCCCAGAGGATAAAATAACCACCGGGAGAACCGCCCCAGTCATGCGGATCCATCTCCACCCGCGGATGCCCGTGAAGAGCCACCGTTCGCCGGCGACGATCGCCGGAGCCCCGCTCTGCTCAGGCAGAGGAGGGAGACAACGCGGGCGACTCGTCAAACCTGACCAGTGGGCCAGACGGGCCCACTGTCAGGGACCCAGCGCCGGTCCACGTGGATAAGTGGAAGCGTAAAGCCTCAAGTACGCCTCCTCCGACCGAAAAGCGTAATCCCAAAATACGCTTTCGACATGTACGTGTTTAATTAAAACATTTCCTTTTCTGTTTATTATTTTAAATAACAGTTTTGACCAGAACTTTGACTGTCTATAACTTTTTAAATATAAGTCCAAATGAATTGATTCTTTTTCCTACCTCTCTAAAATAATGTCTAGTTTATTTCAAGATTTATTTGAAAATTTTCCAAACAACTTCTTTGTGCTGTTTTGAAATGTGGGTTAATTCAAATTTATTTGAAATAGGATTTTTGGAGAAGGCTTTCAAAAGTTTTGGAGTGCACCCTGTCTTTCCTCCTATTGAAGGCAAGCATTCTGAGCCCTCGCATAATATTTTGCATGCATCATTTGACACGTTTGTGACATCACCTCAATTCGTGGAACTCGTTATTTTATGTGGTGATGTGATCATTTGCATAAAGGCTTGTTTGAAATTTCCTTGCTATTGGAAATGGACATGTTGGTAACGATGATCACCCTCGTATGCCGTTCATGCTTACCGGAAGGAAAACGGGAAAGTCTCTGTCTTGGGTAGACCCGAGCTTGTCCCTAGTTCCTCGTCGAGGCGAGTGTGTCCGGTATAGCATGAAGGATACGATGAGTGGTGAGCCTGTCTGTTTAATGCAATATTTTTGTTATGCTAATCATGCAGAGAATACCTAAGACCTCCTGAGTCGACCATAGATCGAGTCTTGTTCCGGTAACCCCCATGCTTGTTTTGTACTACCACTTGTCCCTGCCGCAGGTAGGGTACGGTTCAGTAAGTTGTCAACCCCTTTTCTAGCACACACTGTACAGAGAGGCCATGGTGGAAGATACCGGAGGCATCCGGTAGGCATGCCACCTGACCCGGGGGCATGGGTGTTTTCGGTTGTAGCCGAAGGGGTAGCTCCCCTAGTTTGCGCGCGGTATAAATTTTGGTGATCCCATGCTACGTCGAGGTTGTAGCCTCCCCACTTAGAGTTTTGCTTAACGGGTGTCGTGGGTGATTTCCAGACACCGGTAAGTTAAGCTGGTGTGTGAGGATAGGTGTGTTTTCAATTAAAAGACCGTAGATGGAATTAGTCCCGATGGGCTAAAGGAATCCATTACCAGTGGGTAAAGAGTACACCCACTGCAGAGTTTAAACCTATTCGAATAGCCATGTCCATGGTTAAGGATTACAGTCTGGGATGGGTCAAGTGTCGGTCTTAGTGTCGGTCTTCGGAGGAGAAACTACTAAACCCGAATAATTGTGACTTATGATGGCTATGGTTATTATCATTGTGAACTAACCGTTTGCATTGTTGAGATAATGAATGTCCCTGGGACGGTACGACCTCCTGGATATTCACTATGATCATGTTATTATATAAGCCCTTTATGTGGCGTCGTTCAGACGCCCGACTGTGGCATGTTCGTTACTTTCCTTTTATACAAGCCCTTTCTGTGGTGTCGCTCTGACGCTCGACTGTGGCATGTTTGTTATCTCCCTTTTATACAAGCCCTTTCTGTGGTGTCGCTTAGATGCCCGACTGTGGCATGTTTGTTATTTCCCTTTTACATAAGCCCTTTCTGTGGTGTCGCTCAGACGCCCGACTGTGGTATGTTTGTTATTTCCCTTGTACACAAGCCCTTTCTGTGGTGTCTCTCAGACGCCCAACTGTGGCATGTTCGTTATTTCCCTTTTATACAAGCCCTTTCCGTGGTGTCGCTTAGACGCCCGACTGTGGCATGCTTGTTATTTAATTACCTTAAAAGCCCTTTATGTGGTGTCACTAAGACGCCTGACTGAGGCAAATACTCATTTTCTATCCTTTCGAGACGTCGCTTCAGACATCCGATCGGTGCATTTTATTACTATTCTGTCGTTTCATATTCCTGTTGCATATATAACCTGCTTGCATGCATATAAGATTTTTATTCATGATTGACGATGTGATCATAAGATATTTCAGAGCATGATCATCAGTGGTTATATTATAACCGTGTTCTTAATGTTTGCAAGTACATTCAAAGTACTCACTGGCTTGTCCCTGGCTATTGTCTGGGCCAGATTGCTTGCTTGGAGAGGAGCGTTGCGATAACAGCCCCGGAAACTAAGCAACGGTGACAGCAGCCTCGCGAAGATAGGAGTTAACCTGGTCAGCTGTTCCTGTGGGAAATGGAGTCCCATAGACCATGGTGATCCACCAACCGGTTCCGCCCTCAACCACTAGAAACCATTTGCTGTACTCACAGACCAAAATGGTCTTGTACTACATATGCTGTATTTTGCTTGGAATATCTGTATCAAGTTGATGCCTCATCAGCTAATAGTTATCCTGGGGCTGATGAGCACGACGGCCATTTTCTGGAAAGTAATACCCAGAAAACCGGTCCCGACACTCTCCTCACCCGAAATAGTTACCGGCAAATATTTGGGAGATGCGAGATTACCGTCCTATCCCCAACCGACGCGATGTCCGAAATTTTAAACGGGGGATAAGTTCGTAACTTTCCCCCATTTCAGAGAAGCGCATCCGAAAGTATGAGATCCCCCTCCCCTCCATTTCCCCATTCATACACCTTCGGTGGCACGACAACCTCCGCACTGCGGCAGCCTCCTCCGTCCGCCACCCCATCCTCAACCTTGCCGGAGCCGCTACCCCTACCCCGTTGTCCACTGCAAGAGATGGACATCTCTCATCCACGGCGCTGGACCAAGATCCTTTCATCGCCTCCTCTCGCTTCATCGGCGCCGTCGTCCACCTTGCCGTTGCCGCTCCTATGACCGCCTCGTATACGGCAACAGGATATATCCCCCGACCCGGTCGTCTGCCGTCTAAAGTCTTCTTCCCCGCCGCCGACAGCCATCGCACCCGCAGCACCCTCAACGTATCAGCATAGGCCTACACGGCGTCGCAAGAGAGCTGGTACTCTTCCATATGTGCTTAAGTTATTGATCTCACCTAGAAAATAGATTGTAATTTGTTTACTGTACTTTTCTTGTCCGTACCAAATCGTAGTGGCTAGTTGAAAGCAAACATTGGTTGCGAAGTAGCTTTGTCCGGTTTGCACCTTAAGATCCGCCATGGCACGGGCACTATACTCGTAAAGCTTATGGTTTCCCCCCTTTATATTCACTACCATCATCATAGGTGCTTCGTGTCGTGCTAGCACTGCTCCTCAAGACCTCAACCCAAAGCTTACGTGTTGAAATACGAATCTGATATGATGCTCATATCACTAAAATAGAGGACGTTTAATTGGTCACCTAATGTTCCTATATTCATTTCGAAAAGCATGTGCGCCACCCACTGGTCCAGCTAGTTCCACTTTCCTGATTTTTCTCTTGATGCTTAGGGTTTTCCCCTTTTATCTACTCTACTATGATCTGCGTAGGTGCTTTCTGTCATACTAGCATTACTTCACCCTTCAAGCTAAACAACACAACACTCAGAATTCGAAAGCTTAGTTGTTCAAATATGATTGTGATATGATACTGATATTAGTTAACCGACACATTTAATTGGTTAGCTAAAGGTCCCACTTGAGTTTCCAAATGCATGTCGCGACATATAGAGAGACAGCATAATTGCATTTCTTTGTCACTTGTTGACCGTACTTTCTTGTCCATACCAAATCTTAGTTGTTATTTCAAAGCAAACATTGGTTGCTAACTACCCTTTGCGCGGTTTGCAGCTTCAGATCTGCCATCCCACTGCCACGGTCAACACTATACTCATCATGCTTAAGTTTTCCCCATTTTATGATGACCACAATCAGCCTACGTGGTTCGTGTCGTAATAGCACTGCTCCACCCATCAAGCTAAACAAGCTTAGTTGTACAAATTCATATCTGATATTATTGCTGATATTAGTAAAACTGAGAGATGTTTAATTGGTTAGCTAAATGTTCCTACTTTAGTTTTGAAATGCATGTGAGCCACATATGGAGAGACCGGAAAGAATAGTATTTCTCTGTGCGCTCTGGTTCATCATGGGTGGCCAACCGACATTGTATTAAAAGACTTGTAATATCTTCAATCTGCTTGCTCTTCTGCTCTTTTTTAAGATGATACTCTTCTCTTGCGATCGACTGGTCAGGTCGAGTTGTTCTCCCTTAGTATATTTTGAATCTGGCGGGTCAGGTCGACTTGTTCTTCTTTACTATATGTTGAAGCTATCATCTGTGAAGTGTATCACTTCTGGAGCTCTCATATTTTGAGTAGTAGGCCACATTATATTAATGCACACAAGAAATTACAGCATGTATGGCATCTTTTAAAAGAATTGCAGAGATAGCACAAAGGGGTTTACAGGGAGGCAGTATTGGATTAGAATCACTTCTGCATTACAAAGAAAATCTCACTTGTTTTTATGTTTTCATGCATGTCAGATATTGAACATTATCAAAATGAATATGAGAATGGGCGCACGAGAGGAATATTGCGGAACGATCCACTGCCTAACAAACTTGGCATGGTGGAGGATGGCCTATCTTATTCACCCATCAAGGTGCTTGCTCTAACTTTGCAAAGTTGTATTGGTCGCACATATTTTGCTTCTGACCTCTTGCATTACTTCTAGTTTGTTACACCATCTGCTTAGTTTAAGAATCATATATGAGTATATGACATACCTATCCATTTTCTGTACCTATTCCATGTGTCGTCACACTATGTTTTTCCAGTCAAATGTTGTTCTTTTGTAATAGATGTCCAAAAGGAAGAGGGTGAGTGCAGATCCTCAAGGAGTACAAACTAGGTATTTGGAAAAGGTAGTGATACATGTTAAATCAGATAGATCAGGAGCCACAGAAAACACAGGCCCAACTGTACCACACTTTACCCCTACTCCAGTGGCCAAACCCCTATTAGAACTGCTGGGAGCCCAGCGTCAGGTACTGTCTATGATATCAATTCAAAATTTGAACTCCTAAATTTCTGCTTGTGCCTTACCTTCTCTCTTGTATGAAAACTAATTTCAGATGAATCTCCTTCCTCAAAGGATCATATGATCTCATAACAATAATGGGCTCTGCATTGCTCTTGTCAGTACCTCTCTCCCTTTTGCCTTGTAACGTTGTACTTAATTAATTGCTATTTGATTATGTATCATCAGTCTGTACTTGAGCTTCATTATCCTCTGTTTCTTCCAATATTATTTGATCTATATTTACTCTTTGCAAAATGTAGAATAATGGCAATGCTTATAAAGAATTTTCTTTGGGGAATTTATTGAATTATCCTTCCATCAACATGGAGAAGGGCTTTGTCCAGCCCGTGTTAACATGTAATGTAAGTTCATCCTTCTCAAGCCTTCAAACTTTGTTCTAGTATAGATTAGGATAGGCATCATTTCCTCCACTGCTGTTTGCTTTGCTGTTTACATCTGATTGGATGTTTGCAACAACTACCAGTTTCAAATTGTAGTTGTAAAAACATGTTCCTTATGCAGAACAGATCCATTTATTTGCTTATATAATTGTGAAACCTGTTACGTGTCTCCTTGTTTCTCTTTCAGACTCGTATCTCTTACGCCAGGCAGAACTTTAGGGAAGATAGTGAGCCAAACCATCTTGAGGACAGCGAGATGACCCCAAGGTCCTGTCTTGATGAAGACAGTAAGTTGAAGCTACTCACCAGCAGGTGCGAGACAACCTCTGTGCAGTCGCTGCCTCAATCAGTTCGACTTCTTCATTCTCAACTTAAAGCGGAAAGGCTTGCTTCAGCTCAGCTCCGACTTGAAGTCAAAGATGCAATGAAGATGTCAGAGGACTGCCGTGCGCGCCATCATGCCTTAAATCTAGTGTTGATGCATCTATCATTGACACAACTGAGGTCTACTCAGCTTCTTCAGTTGTTTGGGGGGGCCCGACCTGGCCAGGCCTAGTGCCTTCTTAAGTGCTCTTAGTTTTGTATATTCTTTTGTCGGCACGTTTATTTGCACTGGTGGCGAACTTTGATGCCCGGTGGATGTAATATGTGTGATAGCCGTGATAGCCTAGCGTAAGTTGCTTGCTTATTTATTTCCTTGTTGTCTTCTTTATTTGTTTGCTTCTAGTCATTGCAGTTCTTTTTCCGCGGTTTGCTAGTGGCTGCATTAACCTATTTTTAAAACTAGGCCACAATAACCATGGGCTAATATTTACTGTAGTGATGATGGGCCTCCTACGGGCCGTAGAAACAGTAGGCATTCTACGGGCCGTAGAAACAATGGGCCTTCTACGGGCCGTAGAAACAATGGGCCCTCTACGGGTCGTATCATTAATGGGCCTTATACGGGCAGTATGATCGATGGCCAAACATGGGCCAATAACAGGCCGCATTATGGCCGTAAACGGGCTAGAGTTGGAATCGTCCGTTCATGGGCCGACCATAACGGGCCATCGTTAATAGGCCGTATTTGATGACGATATGAAAACGGACCAACGTATTAACGGACCACAAACGGACCGGCTGTAACCATGGGCTGAATTTGGCCCACAAGCAGAAAATGACAGTAACGGGACATAAGTAAACGAATGCTGGAAATGAGCCCAAGAATAAATGGGCTCTGAGAAGGCCGAAAGATAACATGAGCTGGAAACGGCCCAACGGAATAACGGGTCGTTAATGGGTATAAAGTGATACACTCTTCCTCACGGGCCAGTTTCACCACGGGCCGTTAATGGGTGTAAAGTGATACACTGTTCATTACGGGCCAGTTTCACCATGGGCCGTTAGTAGGCCAAGAGTTACATAGGGCCTCATATGGGCCGAAAGACGTCATGGGCCATACATGGGCCAGAAGTGAAAACGGGCTGGAATCATATTGGATGGCCCAGATGACGCTACTGGGCCTAATTCGGATAGGGCGTAACAGGCCTTGGGTTAGCGGGCTGTGAATGGGCTATATTCGAACAGACCGTTAACAGGCTTTCCATGGGCCGGCCCGCCAGCTTTTGACCAAGTCAAACGGGCCGGCCTTTACACAGTAATGGGCCTCTGTTGGGCCGTGCCATGTGTCGACGTATCATAGGCGCCTATCTGACCTACTGATGAGCTGACACGTGTTTCGTTCGGCCAATAAGAATCTTACACGTGGAAATTTCCCATTGGTCGGGGCTGTTAACGGGTTATCGGATCCAAAACCCGACCCGATAGCTTAACGGCGTTCCGTTACGGTGGATGCCACGTGTCGGTCACCCTTGACGAAAGCACTTCTGTGACGCGCGATTTATCGTCATGGAAGTGGACACTTCCGTGATGATAATTTTGGTAATGTCATGGAACACTTCTACGATAGCACAGGTATGACTATCTTGATTCTGTCATAAATTTGTCATGGATGTACATGCATGACAAAAAAAGCAACCTACTGTGACAAACACGTATCATCACGGAAGTGTGTTTTTTTGTAGTGTCGTACGCCGCACCGGTCCACCGTCGTCGTCGTCGTCGCAC
Organism: Aegilops umbellulata; assembly: GCA_032464435.1. Classification (NCBI taxonomy): domain Eukaryota; kingdom Viridiplantae; phylum Streptophyta; class Magnoliopsida; order Poales; family Poaceae; genus Aegilops; species Aegilops umbellulata. The sequence continues at coordinate 323,590,074 of CP136056.1, read as the reverse complement.
ACGGAGCCTCTTCCCCGGCACCGTCTTCCATGGTCTCGGATCTGCTTCCCGGAAGCCGATGGCAAGCGCAGAAGCACCACCGTCGTGCACAATGAACTAACTCCCTTTGCCGACCATGATGCATAGAGGCCGCCGCAACCATCGTTCACCTCCTCGATTGGTAATGTGTGTATTAGTAGTACAAGTGCAGTTCCAATTTTGTTCATACCTATCCTTCAAATTTCCTGGTTGTTATTGTTCCCGTAAAAGTAATTGGTTATAGCCTTCATTGTCCAACAAAATATCAGCTTGTAATTGTTCGTCACTCATGTATCGCGCTGTGCTTCGGTAGGTTCTTCATCTGCAACCAGTAGTGTGGCAAATGATGGAAAGTTTTTTAGAACTAGCAAGATGCCCATCCGTTGCACGGAACATCAAGATGCATTTGTATGAGTAGTTTATCTTGTAGGAGAAAAGGATGAACAAGGGAAGACCTTATTTGCAAATCTGGAGAGGGGTGTGGGTATCTTTCTGCAAAATTGCCATAGTTTCCTTCCTATCCGTCGGATATAAATCGGACGACCTATATTGCAAGATGGCAGGCACACCATCTTCACCAACTCTGTTTTTTAAGAAAAAAAAGAGTTGAGAAGTAGAGATAAATATGAAATATAAAATAAATATAATAGTAGAGAAGAGAGTAGAGATAAATATAAAATATAAAATAAATATAACAGCAGAGAAGAGAGTAGAGATAGCAGGGACGTCGGGAAAGGATCGCGCGCGCGGGAAAAAGCCGCCGGGCGCGCGGTAGTTTTGGCACGCGGTGTCCGGCGTGCTTTATAAAATCCAATGCCCTCCCACCGCTATGTGCCTTGCCACCACTCTCTCCCTCTCTGTGCCTCGCCACCGCTCTCTCCCCGCTCTGCGCCTCGCCACTGCTCTCTCTCCGCTCTTTCTTGCCTCTCCGCCGCCGCGTCACCGGCAAACTTGGGGATACTGCGGCGTCCGCGTGCGCCCCTCCAGTGGCTTCTCCGCCGAGATCCGGTTCCACGAGATGCAGCTCGGCCTCGGCAATTTCGACACCACTAACGAGGCCGCAAGCACGTATGACGCGATGGCGTGGCGCCTTCGGTGGCCACATAGAACTTTGAACTTCCCCAACGTGCCGACGCGGGAGCAGGCGCAGGAGCTCGCGCCTCTGCCGCGGCTTATCACCGACAAGGATCGTCGCGACAACCGGAGGCGGGAGCACCGTCTCGGCATTGCCGAGATGGACAAGGAAGCCATGGTGCTGTGGCGCCAACGCTTCCCGTAGGACATCATCAACAAGCACGAGTTCTACGTGCAAAGGAGGACAGAGAGGGAGAAGAGGAGGGCGGAGCGAGACGCCTATCGCGAGGACAAGCGGACGTGAAAAGTGGACGCTCAATTCAACATGCGGCTAGGAGCAGCGTCGCCCTGGGAATCCATCGATGATCGGTATCTTCACGCCTACATTGAGACGTCGGAGGAGGACAGCACCGAGGTGGAGTCGTACGACGAGGAGTAGTTGAACTATCTATTTTTTATCTATCTATATGCTATATCTATGCTGAGAACTATCTATGTGTCTACTCTCTAGTCTCTGCTCTCTATCTCTACTTCTCGATCTCAGCACTGTAAACGCTTTTTTTAAAGCGCCGCATATTGCGCTTCTGTTGGAGATGCTATAACATGGCAGACAAGTGCTTTAATGTTGCCCACAAGATGCGTGAGTATTACTAGTAGTATATTTTTCCTGCCATGTTGAGATTTTAAAACCACGAGTGCGAACATGCAGAGGAGCAATGAAGACCAAACACGGGATATTGGGCACATCTTCAAGGAGCATGGCAAGTTAAAGAGGAGCTGCACCGAACCTGTAAAACGAGCTTTCGTAAGTAACACCCTTTCAATTACTTCTGTTTAGCCTCATGTTCTTCGATGTGTAATAAGAAGAGTCTTAATCATCCTGGTTCTTTCATTTTTAGCTTGATGTAGGAAGTGGGTGTTCTCACATTGTAGTCTATTTTTATATTTTTCCTTTTGAATTCACTTCTCCGAGTCCTGTTTTATCTCGCTTCTACTAAATGGATCTGGGTTACTCTGAGTATTGATCTAAAAAAGAAGTAACTTCATGTCAGGATGCAGTTCCTGCGAGGAGGGAAGTATGGTCAACCTCGAGATCATGTTTCCAAATGAGGATGGATTTCACACAAGGTGCCAGTTCCCTAATGATGCTGGATTAAACACAAGGTGCAAATTCCCAGATGATGCTGGATTACACACAAGCCAGGTGGAGTCGTCAACTGTTCGTGTCCTCGTGGCTCTAGTAAAGGCTGAAAGAAAGCGTGCAACAACCCTTGAGAACATAGCTAGTTCCTGAAGAAGCGAAAAGAGCAATCAGATGCTCTCTTCACCCAAGCCAAAGAAGAGATGGAAGAAGCCAGAAAGAAGCTAGCAGAGGCAAAGCAGGCTAGGCGTCTCCTGCTATCTAAAACTGTTGTCGATACAAATTTTCCTTCATAATAGCTAGGTTCAAATGTTTATCCAGTCGGCATGCCTGTTGTGATGTCCGTTCATCTACTAATATGGCACAAAATAGTTTTTTTAAGGTCATGTAATAACAGCAATTACTTTCGAAACAATAACAGACGAAGCATTGGACATGGTATAGTTCACACGCAAGCCCAACATTCCAAGTTCAACTTCCACATCAAACTCATGTTCACAGGTATCTGCACATTCATAGATAATGTCCACAACCATGATTCACTTCAAAGCCAAAAAAATGTGAGGAGAGTTATAAATAAAGAAAAACCTCTAGTTCCTGCTACCAGTGCGAGCACAACAAGTCAAGACCATGCATAATTAATTATACGTTGATCATTTTTTGTGTTCTGAAATGCCGACCGGCTCGCGGAAGGACGTGTTGCCGGCACACACGCGGATTCAATGGAGGCAGGCGGGGCAGTCTGAAGTCGGTTGCATGCGGCGAGGAAGCGTGTTCAGTCGGGCCTATAGCGGGTGGGGCCCTCTTGGCCGGCGCGCCGGTTCAATGCCTGCGCTATGACAGGTCGCGCCCGTGTCAGAGAAATCACTCCCACTAGTCTTTTTATGTTGGGTATAACAAAATCTCATTTTCCACTCACATTTTACAAGTAAAATTCGTGGACAAACTTTGACCCAAAATACGATGGGGACTAGTAAACCAGGACGGAAGTAGTAGTTTTATTTTTTTGATCAAAGAAGGGTTTCCCCCTTCTGATTTTCATTACTGAAAACCAACATCTAAACCATAGTATTTGCCCTAGAACTACCAGGTTCAACATCTCGCAACATAAACCCATAAAACCATACGCCAAGTAGGTAGTAGTTATGAATTCCATTTTCGCTCCATACCAATCGTTCTAAAAACTACTTAATTACTTATAACGCGCCATTGAAAATCGCAACTCTTACCCCGCTAAAAAGATGATATTTTAAACGTGGCTACTCGATCTGTGGCAACTGGCGAGCCATCACCTCCAGCTCGTTCACCTGTGGTCCCGACCATCAACTCCTACGGATCAAATTATCACGCGAGCTGACTATTCCTACAAAGGTGCACTCCACCACGTACCCGGTACCCGTGCATGCAGCAATCGTGCACCTATGGTTTTAGGGTTTATTTGTTGACGGTGCCTTTACGTAACTCTCATGTGCGAGGCAGCGAGAGACCGACTATGTGTGTGCGCCTCTTCTCTTCGTATATGTACTCAACCGTTTGTCTGGTGTCCAAAAAATTATACAGTAGTAATAACTACTAGCAATGTGCCAATGCGTTGCCACATGATCAAAGTAGATTAATACATATTCACCAATTCGATAGAAAAAGGAGTCTAGTTTTGAAATACGTGTATCACTAAAAATATGTTATGTTTCACTCAAAATATATTCCTTTGGCGGTTTTGTTGAGATAAGGGAGGAATGTTGTTGGTTTCAAGATTCTAGAAGTGGTATATCTCTAATTTCTATTCTTACTTGCAAGATGCCCATGCGTTGCATGGAACATCAAGATCTTGTGGGAGAAAAGGATGAACGAGGGAAGGCCTTATCTGCAAATGTGGAGAGGAGTGCGGGTAAATTTCCATAGTTTCCTTCCTATCCATTAGATATAGATTGGACAACCTATATTGCAGGATGGCAGGCACACCATCATCACCGACTATGCTTTTTATAAGAGTAGAGATAAAAAAGAGTTGGTGATGATGGTGTGCCTGCCAGCCTGCAATATAGGCCGTCTGATTTATATCTGATGGATAGGAAGGAAACTATGGCAATTTTGCAAAAAGATACCCACACCCCTCTCCACATTTGCAAATAAGGCCTTCTCACGTTCATCCTTTTCTCCCACAAGATAAACTACTCATACAAATGCATCTTATGTTTCGTGCAACACATGGGCATCTTACTAGTTGTTGCAAAAAACCCATGTGTGTGTGTTGTGTGTGAGAGAGAGAGAGGGAGAGAGGAGGACGAAGTGCATGTGTGACAAAGACACAAAGAGTGTGTGTGCGAGAGGTATCAGCTTAAAATGAGGCGATAGTGTGTGTGTGCACGATCAAGAGGGCGTGTCTCAAGAAGGGACGAAAAATCTACATAGATACAAGGAGCGCGAGAGAGACATGTACGCGATAGTGGAAGCACGAGTGTGCGGGTGTATAAACCTATCTGGAGGCTAGTCGATCAATGTTTGTGAGAGAAATACGAGTCGGGGTGCGAAAGCGAGAGTTTTGTGTGAGAGAGAGAGAGAGAAAGAGAGAGAGAGAGAGAGAGAGAGAGAGAGAGAGAGAGAGAGACGGTAGTCGGGAAGGGGAGTGGAAGCAGGAGTTGTGGGTGTGTGTGAGAGAGAGAGCCGGGGGGGAGTATGTCCGATCGGTAAACAAATGAATAATATTAGTTTTATAACTGGGATGGAGACGGAAAGGAGACCGCAGCAAATGTTGAGAGAGTAATTTTAGTGGTATGAGTCATATCTAGAGACATATAGGGTGTGTGAGAGAACCCCATAGAGAGAAAGACAAACTGAAAGACGAGTGAGCTGTGTGTGTGGCGGTGAAAAAGAAAGCTTAGGTACCTAGTGATACCAGAGAACGGTAGAGACGTGAGAGATAATGAAAACCATGTAATGTATAATGATAGGGAGAGTGTGACACTTCTCAAGGGAGACGTCGAGAGACCATGTTTGCGAAGATAGGAGAAACATGAAGTGAGCGTGCGGGTGAGCTAGAGAAAAGAGAATGATAGCTACATGAAGGAGCATGCGAGAGAGATGGGCGTGAAAGGAGTCAACATGAAAGGGATTCAAATATTTGAATTCAAGATGATGATACATGTAATTCATACTCGAACCAAAATTGATATATCAAACATGCATACTCATATGAATTCACGCGCATCTATGTTATTTAATATGTAGATATTACTGATCCATATATTTTAGTCGAACATAATTTGGTTTCAATTTTTTGAATTCAGCCTTATGATTTTGAGGTCATTGTATTTGGAAATCATATCATACATATAAAGGAGCAGAATTCTTTGTTGTGCTTTTGAAAGTTTATATATATAAATGATGTATATAGAATTTTATTCCAATCGAAAATGGATCCTGCCTGAACAAAAATGGAATACAAACCGGATTCGAATTGAGTTGGCACGGTAAACATGCACTCTTGCTCTGCAAAAAATTAAACAAAGCGGGGGAAGTTGCAGTAACCGCCCGAAACCAAAATCTACGAGATGGAAATTACTGCCTATCCCTGACACGCAAACCCTATCGGATCAATTTCTATAGGTTTCGATAGGGGTAGGTTTGTAATTTTACTCAAATGTGACATAACCGCCTCTCACCCAGAATCATACACGGTGGGCGCCAAAACTCAGTGTCTCCTCGGCCAAAATTGACTCCTTCCCGGATACATACACGGTGGGCGCCAAAAACAAACTCTCGTTGGCAAATATTCGGTGTATGCGAGATTACTGTCCTATCCCCAACCGACTAATATTGTTGTGATGTAGGAAATTTTAAACGGGGGCTAAGTTTGTAAATTTCCTCGCATTTGAGACAAGCGCGTCCTCAAGACATGGTTCCCCCTTCCCCTCTCCCTCCATTTCCCCATTCGTACTCTGTGGGCGCCAAAACACCCTCTCCACCACAGCCTCCTCCGTCCGCCACCCCATCCACCGTCGTCCTCCTCCACCATGCCGGAGCTGATACCTCAACGCCGTTATCCATTACAAGAGATCGACCTCTCTCATCCACGGCTTTGGACCGGGATCCTTGCATCCCGTCCTCTCGCTTCATCCCCGTCGTCGTCCACCTTGTCGGTGCCGCTCCTACGACCATCTCGTCCACCGCGCCCCGCCACCACCGTCTACCCTCCTAGATCTGCTTCCACGCTGCCGATAGCCATCGTTACCGCAGCACCGTCAAATTCTTAGTAGATGCATACATAGCGCGGCACCAGAGGCGGTACTCTTTCGTATCTGCTCAACTTATTTATCACAGCAAGAAAATAGATCGCCACTGCTTTACTCTGATTTCTTGTCCATCACTTACTTGCTAGATGAAAGCAAACATTGGTGGCAAAGATGCCTTTGTCCGGTTTGCACCTTCAAATCTGCCATGGCATGCTCAACACTATACTCACAATGCTTATGGTTTTCCCCTTTTATATTCCACACTGGTTAAATGAGAGTAGACTAAATTTCAAAATTGGGTCAGTCGATTTTTGAGAGCTCGCCAAAGTTCGCCGGTGCGAAGGAAGGGGCTCGGGTGGGGACGGTGGTTGTAGGGGGTGGTGGTGGGGCCTCGCCGAACGAAGAAAACTCGACGCGGGTGGGGGCGGGGGTGGGGGTGGCGGAGGAACACAGGCGGTGGGGGCGGTTCAGGGGAGGGCGGGGGGTTGGGGCCGGTGGTTCGGCCGGCGGCTCGTGTGCTGTTCTGTATGGGAAGAATCAAAGACGAGGAAGAAGAAGGGTTAGGAGACGTAGGATCTTCATCCAACTGCCTGAAGTGGTCGACTGACTCAAATGACAAAAGTCACGCGACTTGCATGCAGACATGCCTTTATATTCAGTACCATCATCGTAGTTGCTTAGCACTGCTCCTGAATCCATCAAGCTAAACAACGTGCCACTCGTAATTCCAAACTTGTTGCTCAAATACGAATCTGATATGACGCTGATATTACTAAAACAGATAACGTTTAATTGGTCAGCTAATGTTCCTACTTTACTTTCGAAAAGCACATGCACCACATATAGAGAGACAGAGGGAGTTGCATTCTTAATGCACTGCAACGAACATTTTATTATCCAAAATCTGCTTGCTCTTCTTTCGCATGTTCCTCTTCTGTTCTTCTTTAATAAGTACTCTCTCTATTCCTAAATATAAGTCTTTGTATAGATTCCACCATGGACTACTTATGGAGCAAAATGAGTGAATCTACGGTCTAAAATGTATCTGTATACATTTGTATGTGATCCATAGTGGAAATCTCTACAAAGACTTATATTTTGGAACGGAGGGGGTATGATAGTAGTACAGTATGTTCCTTGTAGTGAAGATGAGCAGGGACATTTGCAGTGTAGGGGTCTATACGGTCGGTTGTGATGGACACTTTGAACTCTTTGGGCCTCTTTGATTCGTAGGATTTTGTAAACATAGGAATAGGAATTGTAGTGGCCTGCCCACTTGAATCCTATAAGATTAGCAAGGAAATGCGGGGAGCTATGTCGCCTTTGAGAGTTACATTGATATTAACAGTACCATGCCTTCAGTTGAAGAGATCTGGTATCCGAAGCCTTTCTAGCCGTACTGGAAATACTAGCACATATATTCCAGCAAGTTCCACTTTGTTGATTTTACTCCTGATGCTTACGGTTTTCCCGTTATATCTACACTATGATCTGTGTAGCTGCTTTGTGTCGCACTAGCAGCAGTCCACTCTTGAAGCTAAACAACACACCAATCATAAGTCCAAAGCTTACCTCTTCAAATACGAATTGTAATATGATACTGATATTAGGTAACAGACACACATTTAATTGGTCAAGTAATGCTCCCACTTGATTTTCCAAATGCATGTGGCCACATATAGAGAGACAACATGGAATTGCATTTCTTTGGGCCCTGTGAGTCATCATGAGTGGGCAACCAACATTGTATGAAATGATGGAACCTTAAGAATATGCTTCCTCTTCTGTTCTTTAACATGTTTCTCTTTTTTTATTCTGTATTTAGTACGTACAGTATGTTCCTTGTCAGAAAGGGGAGCAGGGACATCTGCAGTCAACAACTGATAGAGTTGGCCTGTATGTGATTGATAGGCTTTCAATTAGTAGCGGCAATACAATACTGTATTTTCCAGCCAGTTCTACTTTCCCGATTTATATATCGTGGTTATGGTGTACCCCTTTTATGTACACTACGATCTGCCTAGTTGTTGTGTGCTCTTGTTATCATGGTTTGGCAATAAACTCTCCATACAGTATATTATGAACCTATCATCTGCCAACTATCCTTACTTCTGGAGCCTTTTTTTGTGTACTTGTGCCAGATTATATTAATGCACATACCATATTACAGCACACATGAGCTCTCTCATCAGAATCCAGTGATAGCACACAAGGGTTTACAGGGGCGCCCCTATATTAGAATATCCTCTGCGTTACAAAGATAATATCACTACAATTTATGTTTTCATGCTTCTTAGATATTATACGTAATTACAGTGAATATCAGAATCCGCGCATTAGAAGAATATTGTGCAACACTGCAATGACTTACAAAATTGGCACCAAGGCATTGAGTGCCATTTTGGATGCAATGAAACTCATACGCTCCCCACCTGTAGATTCTTGTTCAGAATATGATCCTAATGACTATTCTAACCTCGAGGAGTCAAAGGCAGATGGCCTGTCCTGTTCACCCATCAAGGTGCCTGTTCTAATTTTGCAAGGTTTTATTGATTGCGTGTATGTTGCATATGCTATCTTGCATTTCTTCTACTTTGTTGCACCGCCATTTGCTTAGTTTACTCATCATATATGTGAAGATGCCATGCCCATCCATTATCAATACATATTCGATCTGTCATCATACCATGTTTTTTCACTCAAATGATGTTCTTGTGCATCAGACATCAAAAAGGAAGAGGGTGATTGCCGAACCTTAAGGAGCACCAGCAAAGTCCTTGAAAAACATGGTGGTGGAGGAGAAATCAGACAGCACCCCACTTATATTGGTTGTACAACCAGTGACACAAAATGTAGGACCGACTCCAGCAGACCGTACCCATACTTCACTGGCCACACCACTAGCCCCACCACACAGGACCTGCACTCCAGCAAAAGGTATGCCGATTTCAGTTGTCATAGCACCAGCCGTACCACAGAAAAATCCCACTCCAGCAAAAACTACAACAAGTCCACCGGCTGAAGACCTATCCCAACTACAGAGACGGCCAATTCCTGCAGATTGGAACCCCATTCCAATTATTCTAGTTTAAAAGACAATGCTTTCAATGTTGTTAGGGACTACATGCATATATTCCCATCATGGGAATATTATAGTGAAGACAAACACCATTTTCACATCTTCCTGTCCCACTTACGTGTAAGTGATATTATCATGTACCATCACTCTGTAGCTTATTTTCCTTTGCCCTCCATTTTCTATACATCAGATCTATATTTACTCTTACCATAAGGTTGGATAACACCGATGGTCCTGAAGAAGTTAAGCTCTGCATTGCTCTTGGCTGTACCTTTTGCTTGTATCACTATACATACATTTATAGCTACTTGGTTATGTAGCATCACTCTTCATCTTATCTTAAATATTCTCCATTTTTTCTTATATTATCACATCTATATTTACTCTTAACAAAATGTAGAATAAAGGCAATGCTTATGAAGAAGATTTTGGGGTAAACTTCTTGAATTGCCACCCCCCCCCATCAGCATGGACAAGGGCTTTATAGAGCCTGTCTTCACCAATAATGTAAGTTTGTCCTTCCCAAGCCTTCAAACTTTGTTGTGTATATTTGGTTAGGCATGACTGCAACAGCTGTTTATTTTTGGTGTTTGCATCAAATTGCGTGTTTAAAGTTTATTATGTAGTTCATAAACAAAAGTTTGTCCTTCTCAATTTAAGTTTTTAGTTGTACAACCAAGTTCCTTCTTCATACCATGTAAATTAAACTATACAGAGCAAGTGATCTTCTTTTGCACTGCATGTATGCTTCTGTTCTTGATCCGTAATCCAGTGGTGTGGTGAACCTACCCACTACAGCACAATGTCATACTCTGCAATGTCTTAACTATGAACAATGCCCTATCATTCTACTATTATTTAAACCGTCTCTTTATTTGCCAATCTGAAATGGGATAAATTGACAGCACACTAATCATTGATACTTATGAGTTCTTGATCTGTAATCCAGTGGTGTTGTGAAGCTGCCAACTCCTTCACAATGTCATTTCCTGCCATGTCTTAACCTGAACAATACCATATTGTGTTAATGCTATTTTAAACTATGCCACTTTATTCGTCAGTAAGAAATGTGATGAATTGCCAGAACTGATACTTATATGTGCAAAACCTGTCATCTGTCTGCTTGTTTATCTTTCAGAGTGAGGAGGGTATAAGTGTCAAACAAGTGCAGTCTCATCAGCTTGCTCAGCTGCTTGCGCTGCAGCTCCCGAGCAGGGCTAACCTTTCTTGAACTCTATTGAAGTGTTGTCGGTTTTGTATATTATTTTGTCGGCGTGTTTATTTGCACTGGTGGCGATCTTTGATGCCCAGTGTATGTAATCTGTTGTCTGCTTGTGCTTTATTATCATAGTGGCAAACTTTGATGCCCAGTGGATGTAATATGCCGTAATTTCTTTATTGTATAGTCTAGGTTTTTTCTTATTCATGATGCTACAGTTATTTTACTGTATATATATCCTATCTTCGCAGTAAACCGGCCAAACTGTAAAATTACGGTACATAATCGGGATGTCATGCAAATCCCTACATACTCGGTCCGTTAACAGGCCTAAATGTAAACTGGCCCACTAGTAGATTCAGGCCTCTAATAGGCCGAGTAAACCGTCAGCCCTATTTTCGCAAGAAAACTCAATGGGCTTTTAGGAGGTTGAAAAGTAGGTTGGGCCTGAAACGTGCCGAACAGCTCACGGGCCGGCAGCAGGACAAAATAGACCCTGGCCCATGATTGTGCCAATCATATCACAGGCCGTTAACATGCCAAAATTGTCTCGGTCCTTGTTTGGCCCAATCAGATTATCGGCTGTGAGCAGGCCGGATGCAAACCGGGCCGTCGTTAGGCCCAACTATATGACAGGCTTTTAACAGGCCGAAATAAATATAGGGATAAAATGTTAAACAAGCATTTAATAGGCCAAAACTAATATCAGGCCGAATTACTAAATGGGCCTTTAGCAAGTGGGCCCAAAAGCATAGCGTCCAGTTGACGGGCCGAATCTGATATGGACCATAATTCAGCCCAAAGCCTCTTAAATGGCTAGATCTGATCTGGGCCATAATTTGGCCCGGAACGTGGTAGGATTTTAACTGGCCGGATCTCATATGGGCCTTTATTAGGCCCGGAACGTGGCAGGATGTTAATGTACTGGATCAAATATGGGTCGGCATTTGGCCCGAAACATGGCAGCCTGTTAACGGGCCGGCCCACTAGTGTCCTCAAAATATTGTGGGCCTTTAGCTGGGCCGGCCCATTATGGTCGGCGAAATCTCGTGGGCCTTTAGCTGGGCTGGCCCATTATGGTTCACAAAATCTTGTGGACCTTTAGTTGGGACAACCCATTTAATCTTTATGGGCAACTTTTGGGCTGGTCCACGTGTCAACATATCATAGGCGCATCTCGCCCATTGGATGAGTGACACCTGTGCCAACGCGGAGCTGACACATGGTTCCGTCGGCCAATGAGAATTTTACACGTGGAAAGTTGTCATTGGTTGTGGCTGTTAGCGGGTTATCGGATCCAAAACCGGACCCGATAGCTTAACGTCCACTCGTTATGGTGGATGCCACGTGTCGGTCACCCTTGACGAAAGCACTTCCATGACGCAACATTTATCATCATGGAAGTGAACACTTCTATGATGATAATTTTGGTAATGTCATGGTACACTTCGACGGCAGCACATGTATGACTATCTTGATTCTGTCATAAATTCGTCATGGATGTACATGCATGACAGAAAACATGACCTACTATGACAAACACGTATCATCACGAAAGTGTATTTTTTTTGTAGTGCAATGAAGCTCTTGCTGCTCAAAATCTTCAAGGAATTTCGCTTGGACCAAATTGCCCTTCTATTCATTCTCTATTGTTTGTAGATGATTTGTTGGTTTGTGGTCAAGCCACTATTCAGGAAGCCAATGCTATGGCTCAGCTCATTCTTCACTTTTGTTCTATTTCAGGACAAACTCCAAACTAGGGCAAATCTGGCATTCTTTTTATCGAGTTAGCCAACCTACAATGTAGGAGATTAAGCAAGTTTTTCATGTTTCCTCCTTGGATAGCAATTTCACCCATCTTGGTCATCCGCTTATTCTTCCTGCTAAAAATAGAACTGCCACCTATAACTTTGTTCTTGATAAATTTATGAATAAATTGCCTGCTTACAAAGCCAATATGCTTTCTCGTGCTGCGAGGCTTGAATTGATTCGCTCTGTTTTCTCTGCTATTCTTGTTTATTATATGGCTAACATCTTGTTCACAAAGAAATTTATTGCAAAGCTCACTACTGTCATTAGAAATTTCTTGTGGACAGGTGTTAGGGAGAATGATTCTACAAGCAGTCTTTGTGTTCGTGCATGGAAAGACATATGCAATTCTAAAGAAGAAGGTGGAATGGGCATAAGAAATTTGAAGGCTATCAATGAGAGTCTTGTTCTTGCAGCTGCATGGAGAATTGCTAAACCCCCTTTTTGTAAACTGTACTTAGTTCTTAAGGCTAAATATTTTCATGACTCCTCCATCTGGGTTGCTCATTCTTCTACTCCTAAATCTGCTTTTGGGGCTTCGATATTAAAGATGATTCCTAAATTGAAATCTCATTCTTTTTACCAATTAACTCAAGGTAATATCTCTATTTGGAGCACACTTGGTGCACCATTTGGGACTCCATTCATGATCATCTCATTATTCAAGAACCGAGCTTTAGATATCCTTCTTTAGTTAAGGATCTTTGGCTCCCTGGACAATTTTTTGGAATAATGAGCTTGTTCATTTACTTTTCCAGCAACCTGTGGCCTCAATTATTCTCCAAACTGATATTATCAATGATGATGGTCCAGATTTGCTTTGTTGGGATCTCACTCCGAATGGCATTTGTTCTTCCAAATCTTCTTATAAGCGTTGTTTGCAGGACATTCATGCAGTTCCCAGGAATGCTCCTTTTGTTCTTTCTTTGGAATTGAAGAATCTTCTCAAGATGGTTTGGAAACAAAAACAGGTTTTGCCTAGGGTACAAACTTTTGCGTGGAGGCTTCTTAGAAGGTCTTTGCCTATAGGTTTGCGAGCTAGTCGATTCTCTATTCATATATCTAAAAACTGTTGTAGGTGTGGCCATCAGGAGGATGAATCCCATTTATTTTTTGTTTGTCCCTTTGCTCGTGCGGGTTGGTCTGACTATCCTTGGTTTATTAGGTCTGATGTTTTAATCCAAGGTCATACTTCCATGCATTCTATCCTTATTGCCTTCCTTCAAATGGGACATCCTAATGGTTCTATATCTAACATTCTTAATTTCTTGTGGTGTCTCTGGAAGGCTAGAAATGATTTTCTTTTTGATAGGAAAAAGGCTCTTCCTCATCATGTGCACATTGCTACTATGGCCTTGTCCTCTGATTCTTATAATGACTTGCCTAATTTATCTAAGATGCACGTGATGCCACAAGTTCTTTCTCCTCCTGATCATCTTCCTACACAGGGTCAAACTCTTAAGTCGGATTTGCTCATTACGGGGCCCAAAATATTTTCTGACGCTGCTTTCAGAAGTTCAAAAGTTCCTGGTCTATTACAAGGAGCAGTTGCTACTGGAATAGGGTTCTATCTTGTTTTGCCTCAAGATCGTTTCGAAATCGGTGTGCAAATTCAAGCATCAGCTCCTCCCACCACTTCTCCTCTACATGCAAAAGCTCTGGCTCTTTCTTTTGCAGCTCAAGTGGCTAGTAAGCTCAATATTCTTCAGCCAACCTTTCTCAAGGATTGCCTCTCTTTATCTTTGGTGGCTGCTACTGTCAAGATTGTGGAATCTACCACCCCTTGGAGCATCAGGAAGCCTTTGGCTAATTTCTTCAAGCATGCTAACAACTTGCAACCTCGAGTGTTTCACATTTCTAGGGAAATTAATGGCATAGAACACAATGTAGCTCATCAGGTTCTTCATTCTAGGGTTGAACCTCAAGTTTGTTGCTTCGCTTCAGCTCATAGACATAGTTCTTGTCCTGTGGCATCTCTTCTCTCAAATTTTCAGGTTCAGGAGTTTGTAATTCATGTTGTACATTGTTTCTGAGCTGAAATGAATTTGGCGCTTCGAGTGCCTTTTGTTGTTCAAAAATAATAATCCGGCCAAGCTCCTGGATCGATCAAAAACAATCATCCTGGTGCCCACCAACACTGCCAACGCCCCATGCCACCACTATTTTTCAACCTTATCTTCCCAACACAGCCAATGTTCCCCCGCCCACCATGTAGTTGTGCGGTGCTTCTAGATCGAGGACCAGCACCACCACAGGTTCCATCTTTGTCGCCTCCCAACCCACCTTCGTCGCCTCACTTAGGCCAACTCCAGCGCGCGGCCCCATCCTGTCCGGGTGCGTCCATTTGGGGGCAAAACATACAAACCAGACGGTCCAGCGCACGGGCGCAAACGGACTTTTGTCCGTTTATGTCCACTTTCGACCCATCCCCGGCCAAAGTTTGGGCCTCTTTTGGGATAAAACGGACAGCGCGCGGATGGGCGGGATGCGCGCGCTTGTCCTCCCTTGGCCCGCCTGTCGGTGGCACAAAGCACCACCCCGGCGCCCAATTTCACGCCATTCCCCCCAAACCCTCCCACGTCCCGCCCACCACCCTCCCTATCCATGGCCGATGCCCCGCCGAATTCTGGCAGCCAGGCCGTCGACCCGCCCGGAAAGGTGAAGCAGAAGGCAGCCAAGGATATAAGGAAGTTGCGGTTGGAATGCACGCCAGTGGAGCTCCCAAAGATGGATGTGGAATCGACGAAGAGGAGGAACCGGAAGGCGGTCATCAAGGGCAAGAATGCCGCGGCCAAGTTTGCCGCCGAGCGCAATGTGGTGGAGCTACGCGGCGCAAGGCTGAGGTCGACGAGAAGGAGGACATGGTCAACAAAGCGCATGCCCTCCTCATGCTTGGGATTTGTCGTCCGGCTGGTTTCTCTACAGTTGTCGTTGGCCTGGCGAGCACAGGCTCGTCGGTCGTCAGGCCTCCGCGCTGCCCCTCGCTGACGTCGTGGACCATGCAGGTCTTGCTCGATTTTCCTCCGCCAAGGCACAATGTCCAGACCCATTTTTTGGGGTCACCAGACATTGGCATGATTGCGCCGTCCATGCTGCGCCACTCGGCCGTCATCGACATCAACGTCACGCCGGGGTCCAGTAGCAGCGGCCGGCCGTCCGTCGAGATGCAAAGAAAGCAAGCACGACCGTCGTCTACGGGCACCATGTCGTCGCCCCATGTCCTGCTCGACGAAATGCCAACACCAACGCCAACGGTCGACGACCCCTTCTACAACCAGTTAATGGAGAATGTCATCTACGAGGGTGGGCATGGCGGTGCCTACAATCCCGATGAGAACCAAAGTCAGGATGGCCGCGCCCAGTACGTTGCCGATGAAGATAATGAGGCCCACGACCATTATGACTATGACATGGTTACTCGTGGCATGAAGATGATGACATCTATTGCAAAGGTGATGGTGATCAGGAAGAAAGCATTGATATTGGGGGCGTGTCATTGTTCATTGACGAGCTCTCCAAAAGAGCGGAAGCACAAAAGAGGAAGAAAAGCATTCGTACGGGTTCATACTCACAAGAAGAGGACAAGTTGATTTGCCAAAGTTGGATGGCGATTAGTCAAGATCTAAGGACCGATGTGCAATAAAAGGGACTTGTTTTTTGGACAAAAGTTCACAAAAGATTCCCTAAAAGAAAGTTGTTTGCGCCCTACCAATTTATGAGCGACCATGGCATGACCTACATTCAAAAGAGGTGGTTGTTCATCCAACATGAATGCAACAAGTATTGTGCCGCACTTGAGAGCATTGAAGCACGACCCTTGAGTGGTCTCGGCAATGGGGACATGGTATGCTCTCCTCATCCTAGTTCTTTCGTTGCTACGGCCACGAGACTTTGACCTTCTATATGTTTGCATGTTCAATTGTTGTTGGTCGTGTAGGCATTTCAATCTTTGGAAGCGTTCAAGGCCTGGCAGAATGACAAGTCATTCACTCTTACGCATTGTTGTATGATCATCAACAATTTCCCTAAGTTCAAAGATCAATAACGTGAACTTCAAAGGAAGAGAGGCAAAAATACGGCCGCGTTTGTCGGAGGTGGAGATGGTGAGGCGTTGAAGAGGCCGAGGCGCAAGACCAACTCCAAGGTGGATGACATACGTGATGCATCATCCATGGCCTTGCATGAGACTATGCACAGCATGATGTCTCAAAAGGATGTGAGGGATGAGAAAAAGCGACAAAGCAAGGACGAGCAAATGAAGCAATACATAGAGCTTCAAAGTAAGAAGCTTGAGATGGAGCACGCGGCCAAGAAGAGGAAGATCGATATGGAGGAAGCGTCCCGGCAAAGGCAGCTCGACATCGAGGCCGCCAATGCCACGACCAGGCAGAGGCAGCTCGACATCGAGGCCACCAATGCTGCAACCAAAGCAAAGGAGGTGGCCCTAGCGATCATGAGCGTGGACTTGACCAAGATGAGCGAGGAGCTGGTTCAAGGCCAGGCAGAAGGAGATGTTCGACGCCGACAGACTGAACTAGGTCGTCTGTTCGGCTGTGTCGTTCTTTTTGGAGGCTGCATGGGTGCCGGCCCCTGGGCCGCTGGCTATGTGCCAGCAAGAAACCTATTCATTTTGGGGGCTGGCTGTGTTGCCGGCCGATGGTTGTGTTGCCGATGACAAAACTATTCATTTTGTAGGCTCGCTCTGTTGCCGGCCGCTGGCTGTGTTGCCGGCGAGGACTGTAGGGCCGCTGGCTGTGTTGCCAGTGTGAACTAGGGCCGCTGGCCTGAACTAGGGCGTGGTTTATTCGAAAAATGGCGTTTGAAAAAGGATGCAAACGGGATGCGTCCGCGCATTGGGCGCACGGCCACCGCATCCCAGAAATGGCACGGACACACTCGATTGCCCTACCCAAACAGACAGAATCCAGGCAAAACGGACGTCTGTTTGAGGTCGTGCACTAGAGTTGGCCTTAATCCCCACCAAAGCTTCACCCTCGGCGAGCCAATTTAAGGATGACCAGGAAAGCTCCTACCTCCACCGCATCAAAGGCTGCACCGCGGGTCTGAGGCCACCTTGGCCAAGACCTGGCCAAGGCTGGTGCTGCACGCCACCTGCTGCCTTCCTGCTGACGGGCTGTTGTTGCCTCTCCCTATTTTCCATCCTCTCATGCGCGCGTATGATCGACCAGCCCCGCTCTGCCGCTCTGCCAGCCCGCGCTCATTTTTTTAGAGAAAAGGCCAGAGCCCGACTTTATAAATAAAGCCACACGGCAGTGTCACGAGACCAAACAAGAGACCAGTTAACGAGGAAAGCATACACAACGTGCGTAAAAGAGTATATAAGAGTAGCCAAGGGAGAGTGGATACAAGCAACTGCCATACACGGCGCGCAGGCCGGAAAGAAGCGACCTAAACTCCATAGACAGCACCACCAAGGTTAGATGACAGGATCCCGACCGGAGATGTGAGATGCGGAAGCCCGTATTTTGTCAATAAGAAGGTCCAGGGCATCCCGATCAGCCTCCTTAGTTAATGATCTCCACTGCTGCAGCAATGTACATGATTTCAAAAGAACGTCAGCAGGCTTGGATGGGAAGATATGCTCAATAGTAAATTTGTTCCTAATGGTCCAGAGGGCCCAACATAAGGCACCCAGGCCAACTCAGAACACCCTCTTGGTGACCCCAACCAAAGCATTGGCTAGGGATCGAATGTCGGAGAAGGAGGAGGGATTCCAAGAGACCTGAAGCCACGATCTATCACAGCACCACACCAGCTTAGCCAGCACGCAATTGAAAAAAATGTGATCGGAGTTCTCCAAGGCCCCACATAAATGACAGAATTCAGTGCCAGGGCCATTGCGCTTTTTAATCTGGTCAGCACTCGGCAGGCAACCACGAAAAGCTTGCCAAAAGAAAATTTTAATCTTAGGAGGAACTCTGGACTTCCAAACACAAGAGAATCTAGATGAAGGAATACCACCAATAAGTCTAGAGTAAAGCGACTTGACCGAAAATCTACCAGAAGCCGAATGAGGCCAGACTACAGAATCAGCCATCTCCGAGAGCACAGGGAATAGGGCCTTGTCCTCTGATTCTTATAATGACTTGCCTAATTTATCTAAGATGCACGTGATGCCACAAGTTCTTTCTCCTCCTGATCATCTTCCTACACAGGGTCAAACTCTTAAGTCGGATTTGCTCATTACGGGGCCCAAAATATTTTCTGACGCTGCTTTCAGAAGTTCAAAAGTTCCTGGTCTATTACAAGGAGCAGTTGCTACTGGAATAGGGTTCTATCTTGTTTTGCCTCAAGATCGTTTCGAAATCGGTGTGCAAATTCAAGCATCAGCTCCTCCCACCACTTCTCCTCTACATGCAAAAGCTCTGGCTCTTTCTTTTGCAGCTCAAGTGGCTAGTAAGCTCAATATTCTTCAGCCAACCTTTCTCAAGGATTGCCTCTCTTTATCTTTGGTGGCTGCTACTGTCAAGATTGTGGAATCTACCACCCCTTGGAGCATCAGGAAGCCTTTGGCTAATTTCTTCAAGCATGCTAACAACTTGCAACCTCGAGTGTTTCACATTTCTAGGGAAATTAATGGCATAGAACACAATGTAGCTCATCAGGTTCTTCATTCTAGGGTTGAACCTCAAGTTTGTTGCTTCGCTTCAGCTCATAGACATGGTTCTTGTCCTGTGGCATCTCTTCTCTCAAATTTTCAGGTTCAGGAGTTTGTAATTCATGTTGTACATTGTTTCTGAGCTGAAATGAATTTGGCGCTTCGAGTGCCTTTTGTTGTTCAAAAATAATAATCCGGCCAAGCTCCTGGATCGATCAAAAACAATCATCCTGGTGCCCACCAACACTGCCAACGCCCCATGCCACCACTATTTTTCAACCTTATCTTCCCAACACAGCCAATGTTCCCCCGCCCACCATGTAGTTGTGCGGTGCTTCTAGATCGAGGACCAGCACCACCACAGGTTCCATCTTTGTCGCCTCCCAACCCACCTTCGTCGCCTCACTTAGGCCAACTCCAGCGCGCGGCCCCATCCTGTCCGGGTGCGTCCATTTGGGGGCAAAACATACAAACCAGACGGTCCAGCGCACGGGCGCAAACGGACTTTTGTCCGTTTATGTCCACTTTCGACCCATCCCCGGCCAAAGTTTGGGCCTCTTTTGGGATAAAACGGACAGCGCGCGGATGGGCGGGATGCGCGCGCTTGTCCTCCCTTGGCCCGCCTGTCGGTGGCACAAAGCACCACCCCGGCGCCCAATTTCACGCCATTCCCCCCAAACCCTCCCACGTCCCGCCCACCACCCTCCCTATCCATGGCCGATGCCCCGCCGAATTCTGGCAGCCAGGCCGTCGACCCGCCCGGAAAGGTGAAGCAGAAGGCAGCCAAGGATATAAGGAAGTTGCGGTTGGAATGCACGCCAGTGGAGCTCCCAAAGATGGATGTGGAATCGACGAAGAGGAGGAACCGGAAGGCGGTCATCAAGGGCAAGAATGCCGCGGCCAAGTTTGCCGCCGAGCGCAATGTGGTGGAGCTACGCGGCGCAAGGCTGAGGTCGACGAGAAGGAGGACATGGTCAACAAAGCGCATGCCCTCCTCATGCTTGGGATTTGTCGTCCGGCTGGTTTCTCTACAGTTGTCGTTGGCCTGGCGAGCACAGGCTCGTCGGTCGTCAGGCCTCCGCGCTGCCCCTCGCTGACGTCGTGGACCATGCAGGTCTTGCTCGATTTTCCTCCGCCAAGGCACAATGTCCAGACCCATTTTTTGGGGTCACCAGACATTGGCATGATTGCGCCGTCCATGCTGCGCCACTCGGCCGTCATCGACATCAACGTCACGCCGGGGTCCAGTAGCAGCGGCCGGCCGTCCGTCGAGATGCAAAGAAAGCAAGCACGACCGTCGTCTACGGGCACCATGTCGTCGCCCCATGTCCTGCTCGACGAAATGCCAACACCAACGCCAACGGTCGACGACCCCTTCTACAACCAGTTAATGGAGAATGTCATCTACGAGGGTGGGCATGGCGGTGCCTACAATCCCGATGAGAACCAAAGTCAGGATGGCCGCGCCCAGTACGTTGCCGATGAAGATAATGAGGCCCACGACCATTATGACTATGACATGGTTACTCGTGGCATGAAGATGATGACATCTATTGCAAAGGTGATGGTGATCAGGAAGAAAGCATTGATATTGGGGGCGTGTCATTGTTCATTGACGAGCTCTCCAAAAGAGCGGAAGCACAAAAGAGGAAGAAAAGCATTCGTACGGGTTCATACTCACAAGAAGAGGACAAGTTGATTTGCCAAAGTTGGATGGCGATTAGTCAAGATCTAAGGACCGATGTGCAATAAAAGGGACTTGTTTTTTGGACAAAAGTTCACAAAAGATTCCCTAAAAGAAAGTTGTTTGCGCCCTACCAATTTATGAGCGACCATGGCATGACCTACATTCAAAAGAGGTGGTTGTTCATCCAACATGAATGCAACAAGTATTGTGCCGCACTTGAGAGCATTGAAGCACGACCCTTGAGTGGTCTCGGCAATGGGGACATGGTATGCTCTCCTCATCCTAGTTCTTTCGTTGCTACGGCCACGAGACTTTGACCTTCTATATGTTTGCATGTTCAATTGTTGTTGGTCGTGTAGGCATTTCAATCTTTGGAAGCGTTCAAGGCCTGGCAGAATGACAAGTCATTCACTCTTACGCATTGTTGTATGATCATCAACAATTTCCCTAAGTTCAAAGATCAATAACGTGAACTTCAAAGGAAGAGAGGCAAAAATACGGCCGCGTTTGTCGGAGGTGGAGATGGTGAGGCGTTGAAGAGGCCGAGGCGCAAGACCAACTCCAAGGTGGATGACATACGTGATGCATCATCCATGGCCTTGCATGAGACTATGCACAGCATGATGTCTCAAAAGGATGTGAGGGACGAGAAAAAGCGACAAAGCAAGGACGAGCAAATGAAGCAATACATAGAGCTTCAAAGTAAGAAGCTTGAGATGGAGCACGCGGCCAAGAAGAGGAAGATCGATATGGAGGAAGCGTCCCGGCAAAGGCAGCTCGACATCGAGGCCGCCAATGCCACGACCAGGCAGAGGCAGCTCGACATCGAGGCCACCAATGCTGCAACCAAAGCAAAGGAGGTGGCCCTAGCGATCATGAGCGTGGACTTGACCAAGATGAGCGAGGAGCTGGTTCAAGGCCAGGCAGAAGGAGATGTTCGACGCCGACAGACTGAACTAGGTCGTCTGTTCGGCTGTGTCGTTCTTTTTGGAGGCTGCATGGGTGCCGGCCCCTGGGCCGCTGGCTATGTGCCAGCAAGAAACCTATTCATTTTGGGGGCTGGCTGTGTTGCCGGCCGATGGTTGTGTTGCCGATGACAAAACTATTCATTTTGTAGGCTCGCTCTGTTGCCGGCCGCTGGCTGTGTTGCCGGCGAGGACTGTAGGGCCGCTGGCTGTGTTGCCAGTGTGAACTAGGGCCGCTGGCCTGAACTAGGGCGTGGTTTATTCGAAAAATGGCGTTTGAAAAAGGATGCAAACGGGATGCGTCCGCGCATTGGGCGCACGGCCACCGCATCCCAGAAATGGCACGGACACACTCGATTGCCCTACCCAAACAGACAGAATCCAGGCAAAACGGACGTCTGTTTGAGGTCGTGCACTAGAGTTGGCCTTAATCCCCACCAAAGCTTCACCCTCGGCGAGCCAATTTAAGGATGACCAGGAAAGCTCCTACCTCCACCGCATCAAAGGCTGCACCGCGGGTCTGAGGCCACCTTGGCCAAGACCTGGCCAAGGCTGGTGCTGCACGCCACCTGCTGCCTTCCTGCTGACGGGCTGTTGTTGCCTCTCCCTATTTTCCATCCTCTCATGCGCGCCTATGATCGACCAGCCCCGCTCTGCCGCTCTGCCAGCCCGCGCTCATTTTTTTAGAGAAAAGGCCAGAGCCCGACTTTATAAATAAAGCCACACGGCAGTGTCACGAGACCAAACAAGAGACCAGTTAACGAGGAAAGCATACACAACGTGCGTAAAAGAGTATATAAGAGTAGCCAAGGGAGAGTGGATACAAGCAACTGCCATACACGGCGCGCAGGTCGGAAAGAAGCGACCTAAACTCCATAGACAGCACCACCAAGGTTAGACGACAGGATCCCGACCGGAGATGTGAGATGCGGAAGCCCGTATTTTGTCAATAAGAAGGTCCAGGGCATCCCGATCAGCCTCCTTAGTTAATGATCTCCACTGCTGCAGCAATGTACATGATTTCAAAAGAACGTCAGCAGGCTTGGATGGGAAGATATGCTCAATAGTAAATTTGTTCCTAATGGTCCAGAGGGCCCAACATAAGGCACCCAGGCCAACTCAGAACACCCTCTTGGTGACCCCAACCAAAGCATTGGCTAGGGATCGAATGTCGGAGAAGGAGGAGGGATTCCAAGAGACCTGAAGCCACGATCTATCACAGCACCACACCAGCTTAGCCAGCACGCAATTGAAAAAAATGTGATCGGAGTTCTCCAAGGCCCCACATAAATGACAGAATTCAGTGCCAGGGCCATTGCGCTTTTTAATCTGGTCAGCACTCGGCAGGCAACCACGAAAAGCTTGCCAAAAGAAAATTTTAATCTTAGGAGGAACTCTGGACTTCCAAACACAAGAGAATCTAGATGAAGGAATACCACCAATAAGTCTAGAGTAAAGCGACTTGACCGAAAATCTACCAGAAGCCGAATGAGGCCAGACTACAGAATCAGCCATCTCCGAGAGCACAGGGAATAGGGCAGAGAGACTTTGCCACTCTTCCAACTCTTCAGGAGACAGGGCCCGACGAAAAGCCAGGTCCCAGTTATTAGCCGCCACCTCCACGATGGAGATACCCGGATTAGGACAATAGAAAAACAAAACCGGAAAACTCTCGGCGAGGGGGGGCATCCCCCGACCACCAGTCCAGCCAAAAACGGACAGTCGTCCCATTACCAACATTAAATTTAACATGTTCCAGGAAAATAGGTCGGACTTTGACAAGGGATTTCCAAAATTGAGAGTCGTGCCTCGCGAAAGCAAACAGTGGATTAGAGTGTGGAAAGTATTTATCCTTCAGAATCGAGAGCCAGAGCGAGTCAGGCCCGCTAGTTAAAATTTTCCACCACCATTTGATAAGCAAGCACAAGTTCATCACCCGAGTATTGATACTACCTAACCCACCACGGTTTTTAGTCCTACACATAAGCTGCCACTTGACCAGTCCATATTTCCGTTTGTTATCTGCGGAATTCCAATAAAAGGCTTCCCTATGTTTGCCAAAGCCCGCATGCACGCCATCCGTAAGAAGATAGAAGCCCATAAGAAACATGGGGAGAGAGGATAAGCATGAGTTAATTAGGGAAACTTTGCCAGCATTAGTGTTGTATCTGCCTCTCCAAGGGAGCACCCTGTTCCCCACTTTAGCAACCGCCGGAGCGAAGTCTTTCGCATGGAGCACGCCCGGAGAGATAGGAAGACAGAGGTATTTAAAGGGGAAGGAGCCCAAAGAACAGTTCAGAAGCCTGGCAACCCGCACAGCTTCCGCCTCCTCCACACCCGTCACCAGGACCTCACTTTTAGCGAAATTAATCTTGAGACCCGAAACAGCTTCGAAACATAACAGGATGAATTTGAGATTGGCAATGCAAGTGTCATCCAGCTCCACCAAGATAATTGTATCATACGCATATTGCAAGTGGGATACACCTTCTGGAAGTAAATGAGAGATCACATGGGCGATGTGCCCACATCGGGCCGCCCTGGAAAGCATACACGAGAAGGCATCGGCCACAAAATTAAAGAGAACAGGGGAGGCAGGGTCCCCCTAGCGCAAGCCCCTACCATTGGCGAAGAAATTACTAATGAAACCATTAACCGAGACGGCAGTATGGCCACCCGAGACCAACTGCATGATACGATGAACATAGGCACCGTCGAAACCTTTAGCAAGAAGGACCTGCTTGAGGAAAGACCAGCTCACGAAATCGTAGGCTTTCTCAAAGTCAAGCTTAAGGATGACCGCTTTAGCTCTCCGAGCGTGAAGGTCGTGAACAATCTCATGAAGGGATAAGATACCGTCAAGGATGAAACGCCCTTTGATGAAAGGCTTCCCCTATGTGTCCTTGTCCTCTGCCTTATCTCTGAGTGCCCGGGCACGCTCTCCCTGCCCTTCCTCCCTAGTTCTTCCACCTGAGACGGCCTGCACCGGGTCGAACAAGTAGCAGGCATACGGATCCCGACATCCATCCCCACTCCTCAGCGGCCGCCACTTGATCTCTATCTCCCAAAACTGAAACGACGGTCCTGACGGTAAGGCTTGAGACCATGCGGTCCACCTTACCCCCCGTTATTCTTCATCTCGCCCCTTGCTTGCTGCCATGGTAGTGTTTGGTTGATCTTGGCTGGGAATAGAGTGGCGGTGGTGAGGCAATGCTCAGGGAGGCGAGGACAATGCAGGGTAGTTATGGTGGCAGAATGGGTTGGTTCATGGTGGTCGTCGACTCGCCGGAGAGGGGGGAGCTGCGGCGCGATTCGTTGGGTGACGGGGTGCCATTGCGGCGGTCGAGAGGTCAAGATAAGGAAAGGACATGCGGCTGGTGTTGTCGCTAGTGAATCATTATTGTACTTAGGTGTGGATTGCGGGTTGAATTACGCAGAAAACAAGGACTTTTCTGAAAAATGCCACGACGGTGAATGGCCTGATCGGTGCTTTGTTATTAGATAAGTACAAATGCCATGCGTTGCACCGGGCGATAAAAGGGGCACAACCTGCTTCATGTGTCATTGTGCACCTTTTTGTATCCAATTTTAATAAACGTCGATAATAAGGTTAAACATGGAAATATCCTTATTTTTAATAAAATTTAATGTTTTCATGCCGCTTCAGCTCATCAATTGTGCTACACTCTCCAACTTTAGTATCAAGCATGCTATCGTCAGAGATGCCCGAGTAGTTCCACTGTGGTCAGAGCGCTCTATTGATGTTGTGCAGCATGGCCTTCTCATGTTGCTGCTCTTGCAAGCTCAGGTTGTCGGGTGTCCGGAAAGAAGAAGAAAAAACGTAGAGCTACGAGAGTAGTAGCTTCAGTTGTTGATGTGTAAGGAATCCTTGCATGTCGAAAATTTAGTCTCCGGTTTCTTATAGCATAGATAAGATAAATAGAAATTTATTAGTCTGTGTTATTACTCATGAATTATTTTATCCATCGATGTGGCTAATAAAAAGATCAAAAAGTTCAGCATAATTCGGACCTGAGGTGTCAACTTTGCTATTGCTTGTACTCAAATATGGGCAGAGAGCACCGTTTGAGTGGTACATTATCTCTCTAAATATCTAGTCAAAGGTTGGATCTCAAAATCATGAATGTCATGAGACTAAAATGCTAAAACTACTTGCGGATCCACTACATCTCTATCAACGTATACATGTTAATATATGTGAAGCATTTTGTTAATGGAACCTGACTAATGGTATTTTCTTTTGATTATCATGATTACAGAAGCTTAAGCACTTGAGCTATCTAGAAAAAAAAACACTAAAACTACTTGCGAATCAAGTGTTGATACGTCTCCAACGTATCTATAATTTGTGATTGTTCCATGCTATTATATATTCTGTTTTGGATGTTTAATGGGCTTTATTATAAACTTTTATATTATTTTTGGGACTAACCTACTAACCCAAGGCCCAGTGCAAATTGCTGTTTTTTTTCCTATTTCAGTGTTTCGTAGAAAAGGAATATCAAACGGAATCCAAATGGAATGAAACCTTCGAGAGCGTAATTTTTGGAACAAACGTGATCCAGAGGACTTGGAGTGGACGTCAAGAAACAACCGAGGAGGCCACAAGGCAGGGAGGCGTGCCTGCCCCCCTGGGCGCAACCCCCACCCTCGTTGGCGCCTCGTGGCTCTCCTGACCGACTTCCTTCGCCTATATATACTCTTATACCCCAAAAACATCCAGGAGCACGACAAAACGCTATTTCCACCACCGCAACTCTCTGTACCCGTGAGATCCCATCTTGGGGCCTTTTCCGGCGCTCCGCCGGAGGGGGCACCGATCACGGAGGGCTTCTACATCAACACTATAGCCTCTTCGATGATGTGTGAGTAGTTTACATCAGACCTTTGGGTCCATAGTTATTAGCTAGATGGCTTCTTCTCTCTCTTTGGATCTCAATACAAAATTCTCCTCGATCTTCTTGGAGATCTATTCGATGTAACTCTTTTTGCAGTGTGCTTGTCGAGATCCGATGAATTGTGGGCTTATGATCAAGATTATCTATGAACAATGTTTGAATCTCCTCTGAATTCTTTTATGTATGATTTGTTATCTTTGCAAGTCTCTTCGAATTATCAGTTTGGTTTGGCCTACAAGATTGATCTTTCTTGCAATGGGAGAAGTGCTTAGCTTTGGGTTCAATCATGCGGTGCTTGATCCCAGTGACAGAAGGGAAAACAACACGTATTGTATTGTTGCCATCGAGGATAAAAAGATGGGGTTTATATCATATTGCTTGAGTTTATCCCTCTACATCATGTCATCTTGCCTAATGTGTTACTCTGTTCTTATGAACTTAATACTCTAGATGCATGCTGGATAGCAGTCGATGTGTGGAGTAATAGTAGTAGATGCGGAATCATTTCGGTCTACTTGTCACGGACGTGATGCCTATATACATGATCATGCCTAGATATTCTCATAACTATGCACTTTTCTATCAATTGCTCCACAGTAATTTGTTCACCCATCGTAATACTTATGATATCTTGAGAGAAGCCACTAGTGAAACATATGGCCCCCGGGTCTATCTTCCATCATAATAATCTCCCGTCAACTAGCTATTTCTGTCGCCGTTTATTTTGCACTCTTTACTTTCAATCTTTATCATGAAAATACCAAAAATATTATCTTATCATCTCTATTAGATCTCACTTTTGCAAGTGCCCGTTAAGGGATTGACAACCCGTCTATCGCGTTGGTTGCAACGTTCCTATTTGTTTGTGTAGGTACGAGGCGACTTGCGTGTGGTCTCCTACTGGATTAATACCTTGGTTGTCAAAAACTGAGGGAAATACTTACGCTACTTTGCTGCATCACCCTTTCCTCTTCAAGGGAAAACCAACGCAGTGCTCAAGAGGTAGCAAGAAGGATTTCTGGCGCCGTTGCCGGGGAGTCTACGCACAAGTCAAGACATACCAAGTACCCATAACAAACTCTTATCCCTCGCATTAGATTATTTGCCATTTGCCTCTCGTTTCCCTCTCCTCCACTTCACCCTTGCCGTTTTATTCGCCCTCTCTTTCCGTTCACCTCTTTTTCGCTTGCTTCTGGTGAGCTTGTGTGTTGGATTGCTTGCTTGTCACGATGGCTCAAGATAATACTAAATTGTACGACTTTTCCAATACCAACAACAATGATTTTCCTAGCACTCCGATTGCTCCTATTACCGATGCTGAATTTTGTGAAATTAATGCTGCCTTGTTGAATCTTGTTATGAAAGATCAATTCTTTGGCCTTCCTAGTGAAGATGCCGCTACACATCTAAACAACTTTGTTGATTTGTGTGATATGAAAAAGAAGAAAGATGTGGATAATGATATTGTTAAGTTGAAGCTATTTCCGTTTTCGCTTAGAGATCGTGCTAAAACTTGGTTTTCGTCTTTGCCTAAAAATAGTATTGATTCTTGGAATAAGTGCAAAGATGCTTTTATCTCTAAGTATTTCCCTCCCGCTAAGATCATCTCTCTTAGAAACGATATTACGAATTTTAAGCAACTTGATCATGAACATGTTGCACAAGCTTGGGAGAGGATGAAATTAATGATACGTAATTGCCCTACGCATGGTTTGAATTTATGGATGATTATACAAAAAATTTATGCCGGATTGAATTTTGCTTTTAGAAATCTTTTAGATTTGGCCACGGGACACACTTTTATGGAAATCACTTTAGGAGAATCTACTAAACTCCTAGATAATATTATGGTTAATTATTCTCAATGGCACACCGAAAGATCTACTAGTAAAAAGGTTCATGCGATTGAAGAAATTAATGTTTTGAGTGGAAATATGGATGAACTTATGAAATTGTTTGCTAATAAGAGTGATCCTTCTGATCCTAATGATATGCCTTTGGCCACTTTGATTGAGAATAAAAATGAATCTATGGATGTGAATTTTGTTGGTAGGAACAATTTTGGTAACAATGCATATAGAGGAAACTTTAATCCTAGGCCGTTCCCTAGTAATTCCTCTAATAATTATGGTAATTCCTACAACATATCTTATGGAAATTTTAATAAGTTGCCCTCTGATTTTGAGACTAGTGTTAAAGAGTTTATGAATTCTCAAAAGAATTTCAATGCTTTGCTTGAAGAAAAATTGCTTAAGGTTGATGAGTTGTCTAGGAACGTGGATAGAATTTCTCTTGATGTTGATTCTTTGAAACTTAGATATATTCCAACTAAGCATGATATCAATGAGTATCTCAAAGCCATGAGAATTTCCATTGATGAGCGCAAAGAAAGAACCGCTAGGATGCGTGCTAAGAAAGATTGCTTTGTAAAAGCGTGTTCTTCTAATTTTCATGATAATAAGGATGAAGATCTAAAAGTTATTGATGTGTCTCCTATTAAATCTTTGTTTTCCAGTATGAATCTTGATAATGATGGGACTGGAGATGAGTCGACTTTAGTTAAAAGGCGTCCCGATGATTCAGAGTTTTTAGATTTTGATGCAAAAATTGGTAAAAGTGGGATTGAAGAGGTCAAAACCTTAGATAGCAATGAACCCACTATTTTGGATTTCAAGGAATTTAATTATGATAATTGTTCTTTAATAGATTGTATTTCCTTGTTGCAATCCGTGCTAAATTCTCCTCATGCTTATAGTCAAAATAAAGCTTTTACCAAACATATCGTTGATGCTTTAATGCAATCTTATGAAGAAAAGTTTTAATTAGAAGTTTCTATCCCTAGAAAAATTTATGATGAGTGGGAACCTACTATTAAAATTAAAATTAAATATCATGAATGCTATGCTTTGTGCGATTTGGGTGCTAGTGTTACCACGATTCCAAAAAGTTTGTGTGATTTGTTAGGTTTCCGTGAATTTGATGATTGTTCCTTAAACTTGCATCTTGCGGATTCCACCATTAAGAAACCTATGGGCATAATTAATGATGTTCTTATTGTTGCAAATAGGAATTATGTGCCCGTAGATTTCATCGTCCTTGATATAGATTGCAATCCTTCATGTCCTATATATTCTTGGTAGACCTTTCCTTAGAACGATTGGTGCAATTATTGATATGAAGGAAGGGAATATTAGATTCCAATTTCCGTTAAGGAAAGGCATGGAACACTTCCCTAGAAATAAAATTAAATTACCTTATGAATCTATTATGAGAGCCACTTATGGATTGCATACCAAAGATGATAATACCTAGATCTATCCTTGATTTTATGCCTAGCTAGGGGCGTTAAACGATAGCGCTTGTTGGGAGGCAACCCAATTTTATTTTTGTTCCTTGATTTTTGTTCCTGTTTAGCAATAAATATTTGATCTAGCCTCTGGTTAGATGTGGTTTTATGTTTTATTTAATGTTTGGGCCAAGTAAAACCTATAGGATCTTCTTGGATGATAGTTATTCGATCTTGCTGAAAAAGTCAGAAACTTTCTGCTCACGAAAACAATTGTTTAAAATCACCAGAATGTGATAAAATACTGATTCCAACTGCAGTAGATCAGTAAACAAATTATTTGGTTCATACTATTTTGGTATAATTTTCTTAGTTACAGAAGTTTGCGTTGGATACAGATTACTACAGACTGTTCTGTTTTTGACAGATTCTGTTTTTGTGTGTTGTTTGCTTATTTTGATGAATCTATGGCTAGTAATGGAGGTTATGAACCATAGAGAAGTTTGAATACAGTAGTTTTAACACCAGTATAAGTAAAGAATAAGTTCATTACAGTACCTTGAATTGGTGGTTTGTTTTCTTTCGCTAACGGAGCTCATGAGATTTTCTGTTGAGTTTTGTGTTGTGAAGTTTTCAAGTTTTGGGTAAAGATTTGATGGATTATGGAACAAGGAGTGGAAAGAGCCTAAGATTGGGGATTACCAAGGCACCCCAAGGTAAAATCCAATGACAACTAAAAGCCTAAGCTTGGGGATGCCCCGGAAGGCATCCCCTCTTTCGTCTTTGTCCATCGGTAACTTTACTTGATGCTATATTTTTATTCACCACATGATATGTGTTTTGCTTGGAGCATCTTGTATGATTTGAGTCTTTGCTTATTAGTTTGCCACAATCATCCTTGCTGTACACACCTTTTCGGAGAGACACACATGATTCGGAATTTATTAGAATACTCTATGTGCTTCACTTATATCTTTTGAGCTATATAGTTTTGCTCTATGTTCTTCACTTATGTCTTTTTAGAGCACGGTGGTGGTTTTATTTTATTGAAATTATTGATCTCTCATGCTTCACTTATATTATTTTGAGAGTCCCTTAGAACAGCATGGAAATTTACTTTGGTTATAAAATTAGTCTCAATATGATAGGCATCCAAGATTAGTATAATAAAAACTTTCATATAAAGTGCATTGAATACTAAGAGAAGTTTGATACTTGATGATTGTTTTGAGATATGGAGGTAGTGATATTGAAGTTTTGCTAGTTGAGTATTTGTGAATTTGATAAATACTTGTGTTTAAGTTTGCTAGTCCCGTAGCATGCACATATGGTAACCGTTGTGTAACAAATTTGAAACATGAGGTGTTCTTTGATTGTCATCCTTATGAGTGGCGGTCGGGGACGAGCGATGGTATTTTCCTACCAATCTAACCCCCTAGGAGCATGCGCGTAGTTCTTGGTTTTTGATGACTTGTAGATTTTTGCAATAAGTATGTGAGTTCTTTATGACTAATGTTGAGTCCATGGATTATACGCACTCTCACCCTTCCATCATTGCTAGCCTCTTCGGTACCGTGCATTGCCCTTTCTCACCTTGAGAGTTGGTGCAAACTTCGTCGGTGCATCCAAAACCCGTGATACGATACGCTCTATCACACATAAGCCTCCTTATATCTCCCTCAAAACAGCCACCATACCTACCTATTATGGCATTTCCACAGCCATTCCGAGATATATTTCCATGCAACTTTCCCCCGTTCTGTTTATTATGACACGCTTCATCATTGTCATATTACCTTGCATGATCATGTAGTTGACATCGTATTTGTGGCAAAGCCACCATGCATATTATTTCATACATGTCACTCTTGATTCATTGCCCATCCCGGTACACCGCCGGAGGCATTCATATAGAGTCATACTTTGTTCTAGTATCGAGTTGTAAACATTGAGTTGTAAATAAATAGAAGTGCGATGATAATCATGCATAGAGCATTGTTCCAAATAAAAAAAGGAATAAAGGCCAAATAAAAAGAAAGGCCCAAAAAAAGAAAAAAAAAGAAAAAAAAAAAGAAAAAAGGGACAATGCTACTATCCTTTTTCCACACTTGTGCTTCAAAGTAGCACCATGATCTTTATGATAGAGAGTCTCTTGTTTTGTCACTTTCATATACTAGTGGGAATTTTTCATTGTAGAACTTGGCTTGTATATTCCAACAATGGGCTTCCTCAAATGCCCTAGGTCTTCGTGAGCAAGCAAGTTGGATGCACACCCACTTAGTTTCTTTTGTTGAGCTTTCATACATTTATAGCTCTAGTGCATCCGTTGCATGGCAATCCCTACTCCTTGCATTGACATCAATTGATGGGAATCTCCCTAGCCCGTTGATTAGCCGCGTCAATGTGAGACTTTCTCCTTTTTTGTGTTCTCCACATAACCCCCATCATCATACTCTATTCCACCCATAGTGCTATATCCATGGCTCACGCTCATGTATTGCGTGAAAGTTGAAAAAAGTTTGAGATTACTAAAGTATGAAACAATTGCTTGGCTTGTCATCGGGGTTGTTCATGATGAGAGCATTCTTGTGTGACGAAAATGGAGCATGACCAAACAATAGGATTTTGTAGGGATGAACTTTCTTTGGCCATGTTATTTTGAGAAGACATAATTGCTTAGTTAGTATGCTTGAAGTATTATTATTTTTATGTCAATATTAAACTTTTATCTTGAATCTTTCAGATCTGAACATTCATGCCACAATAAACAAAATTACATTGAAGAATATGCTAGGAAGCATTCCACATCAAAAATTCTGTTTTTATCATTTACCTACTCGAGGACGAGCAGGAATTAAGCTTGGGGATGCTTGATACGTCTCCAACGTATCTATAATTTTTTATTGTTCCATGCTATTATATATTCTGTTTTGGATGTTTAATGGGCTTTATTATACACTTTATATTATTTTTGGGACTAACCAACTAACCCAAGGCCCAGTGCAAATTGCTGTTTTTTTTGCCTATTTTAGTGTTTCGCAGAAAAGGAATATCAAACGGAATCCAAACGGAATGAAACCTTCGGGAGCGTGATTTTTGGAACAAACGTGATCCAGAGGACTTGAAGTGGACGTCAAGAAACAACCGAGGAGGCCACGAGGTAGGGAGGTGCGCCTGCCCCCCTGGGCGCCCCCCCCCCCCCCACCCTCGTGGGCCACTCGTGGCTCACCTGACCGACCTCCTTCGCCTATATATACTCTTATACCCCAAAAACATCCAGGAGCACGACGAAACCCTATTTCCACTGCCGCAACTCTCTGTACCCGTGGGATCCCATCTTGGGGCCTTTTCTGGCGCTCCACCGGAGGGGGCATCGATCGTAGAGGGCTTCTACATCAACACCATAGCCTCTCTGATGATGTGTGAGTAGTTTTCCTCAGACCTTCGGGTCCATAGTTATTAGCTAGATGGCTTCTTCTCTCTTTGGATCTCAATACAAAGTTCTCCTCGATCTTCTTGGAGATCTATTCGATGTAACTCTTTTTGCGGTGTGTTTGTCGAGATCCGATGAATTGTGGCTTTATGATCAAGATTATCTATGAACAATATTTGAATCTTCTCTGAATTCTTTTTTGTATGATTTGTTATCATTGCAAGTCTCTTCGAATTATTAGTTTGGTTTGGCCTACTAGATTGATCTTTCTTGCAATGGGAGAAGTGCTTAGCTTTGGGTTCAATCATGCGCTCGACCCCAGTGACAGAAGGGGAAACGACACGTATTGTACTGTTGCCATCGAGGATAAAAAGATGGGGTTTATATCATATTGCTTGAGTTTATCCCTCTACATCATGTCATCTTGCCTAATGCGTTACTCTGTTCTTATGAACTTAATACTCTAGATGCATGCTGGATAGCGGTCGATTTGTGGAGTAATAGTAGTAGATGCAGAATCGTTTCGGTCTACTTGTCGTGGACGTGATGCCTATATACATGATCATGCCTAGATATTCTCATAACTATGCACTTTTCTATCAATTGCTCGACAGTAATTTGTTCACCCACCGTAACACTTATGCTATCTTGAGAGAAGCCACTAGTGAACGAAAATCGGATCAGACATCGCGATCAAAAATAATCACGGAAAATCCGAGAAAAAGAAAAACTGATGAACAGGCTAACGAATGAACGTTCGCTGTCTGCGATTAAACGGTGAAAACTGTTCGTTAAAACGAACGAACGAATGAACGGGCGTTCGCTATATAACTAAACCAAAAAATAAAAATAAACCGATCTAAAAAAATAAACCATGGGTTCTTAAAAAAACCCGACAGTTTTCTAACGAGAACCATGGCGACGGCGCGGCTACCTCCGGCGGATCCGGCGACGGCGGCGGCGACAGGCGGCTCCGACGAGGCGGCGCGGGCAGCGGCGTCCGGTGGCGGCGCAGCAGCTGGCGGCAGCGGCGGGCGGCGGCGGCGCGGGCAGCGGCGGGCGGCGGCGGCGCGGGCGGCGGCGGCGGGGTGGCGGTTAGGGTTACGGTTTGGGCGACGGCGCGGGTTGGGCTGGCGGCTCGGGTGGGCTTCGGCGGCTTGGGGGTGGTGGCTTATAAAGGCCCCCCGGGAGGGGTCCCGCTCGAGTACGGCCCGGAGTCTGTTTGACTTTTTTTTAAAATAATTCCAACGTGCAGAAAAAGAAAGAAAAGAAATACTAAACTGACTCCAAAAATTCCGCAATAAATATTTCCCGTCCTCTAAAAGTAAGCCGGACAAGGTGAACATTTATTTGGGCCTAAAATGCAATTTTGAAAAACGCATATTTTCCTAATTCAAATAAAATAGCAATAAAACTCCAAATAAAAATCTTATTTGATTTTAATATATAATCTCTGATATTTCTTTATTTTGAGGAAGTCATTTTATCCTCTCTCTTTTATTTTAATAAAAGAAATATTTCAAAGAAAAATAATTAAAATCAAATGATGCTCTTTTCAAAAATTCGAGAAAAACTCGAATATGAAAATAATGAAATCCCCAACTCTCTCCGTGGGTCCTTGAGTTGCGTAGAATTTCTAGGATCGAACCAAAATGCAATAAAACATGATATGCAATGATGATCTAATGTATAACATTCCAAATTGAAAATTTGGGATGTTACAAACCTACCCCCCTTAAGATGAATCTCGCCCTCGAGATTCGGGTTGGCTAGAAAATAGGTGAGAGTGATCCTTCCGTAGGTCTTCCTCTCGTTCCCAGGTGGCTTCATCTTCGGTATGGTGACTCCACTGAACCTTGCAAAACTTGATAACCTTGTTGCGTGTAACTCGGCTGGCAAACTCGAGTATCTTGACTGGTTTCTCCTCATATGTCAAGTCACTATCCAACTGTATCGCTTCCAGCGGCACTGTATTTCTCAGAGGAATATCAGCCATCTCTGTGTGTCACTTCTTGAACTGAGAAATATGGAACACATCGTGAACTCCTGACAATCGTTCGGGTAATTCCAACTTGTAGGCAACTTCTCCCATACGTTCCAAAACTCTGTATGGTCCCACAAAACGTGGCGCTAACTTTCCCTTAACTCCAAAGCGCTTCACTCCTCGAAGTGGGGATACACGAAGATACATTTTGTCTCCAACTTCGTAAGCTGTCTCCTTGCGTTTTGAATCCGCATAACTCTTCTGCCTAGACTGGGCTACCTTGAATCTATCACGAATCAGCTTAACCTTCTCTTCAGACTCTTTAATCAAATATGGTCCAAACAACTGTCGGTCTCCAACTTCGTCCCACAACAACGGTGTTCTGCACCTCCTTCCGTACAGTGCTTCGAAAGGGGCCATCTTCAAACTAGATTGATAGCTGTTGTTGTATGAGAACTCTGCATAAGGCAAATTATCGTCCCACTAGATCCATAGTCTAGCGCACAAGCTCTCAACATGTCCTCCAGAATCTGATTTACTCTCTCAGTCTGTCCGTCTGTCTGCGGGTGAAAAGCTGTACTGAACTCTAGCCTGGTTCCCAAAGTTTCATGCAACTGATTCCAAAACTTTGAAGTAAACTGGGTTCCTCTATCGGATACAATGCTCCTCGGAACTCCATGCAGACATACGATCCTGGTCATGTATATCTTTTCCAACTTAGCACTGGTGTAAGTCGTCTTTACTGGGATGAAATGAGCTACTTTCGTCAAACGAACGACTACAACCCATATCGAGTCATAGCTTGAACGAGTCTTGGGTAATCCCATGATAAAATCCATTCCTAGCTTATCCTACTTCCATTCGGGTATCGACAATGGTTGTAGCAATCCGGCTGGCTTCTGATGTTCCGCCTTCACTCTCTGACATACATCACAAACTGCTACATACTCCGCAATATCCTTGTTCATTCCGGTCCACCAGAAACTGTCCTTCAAGTCCAGATACATCTTGATATTTCCCGGGTGAATCGAATAGGGCGAATCATGGGCTTCATGCAGAATCAACTTCCTGATCTCCTGATCATTTGGCACATATATGCGGTCCTCAAACCATAAGGTATTGTGCTCATCCTCATGAAATCCTTTAGCTTTTCCTTTACTCATTCTTTCCTTTATCCCGACAATCTCCTTGTCCGTCTTCTGAGCTTCTCTGATCTTATCCATCAAAGTTGACTGAATCTCCAATGCTTCTACATAGCCTCACGGAACTATCTCCAAACATAGCTCGCGAAGGTCTTCTGCCAACTCCTTGGGTAACTCTCCGGTCATGAGTGTATTGACATCACTTTTGCGGCTCAACGCATCGGCTACTATGTTAGCCTTTCCGAGATGATAATGCAATCTTATATCATAATCCTTAATAAGCTCCAACCATCTCCTCTGCCTGAGATTCAACTCCTTTTGCGTGAAGATATACTTCAAACTCTTGTGATTTGTGTATACCTCACAATGGTTTCCGATGAGAAAATGTCTCCATGTCTTCAACGCATGCACTACGGCTGCTAACTCCAAATCATGCGTAGCATAATTTAACTCATGCGGTTTAAGCTGTCGTGAGGCATATGAAACAACTCTTCCCTCCTGCATAAGTACGGCTCCAAGTCCTCCACGAGAAGCGTCGCAATATACTTCATAATCCTTGCGTTGATCTGGCAGAGTCAACACTGGTGATGTAACCAATCGTCTTTTCAACTCCTGAAAACTGGCCTCACATTCCTCAGTCCAATTAAATTTGGTGTCCTTCTTCAACAACTCCGTCATAGGCTTTGCAATCTTTGAGAAATTCTCAATGAACTTCCGGTAGTATCCTGCGAGTTCAAGAAAACTCTGGATCTCTCCAACTGTCGTCGGTGACTCCCAGTTTGTCACAGTGACAACCTTGGTGGGGTCTACCGCTATTCCTTCTCCAAATATAACATGTCCAAGGAATCCAACTTCCTTCAGCCAAAACTCACACTTGCTGAACTTGGCGTATAACTGATGTTCTCTGAGCTTCCCAAGTACCAAACGCAAATGCTCTTCACTACAAAAAAAATAGACACATCCGTGACATTTTGGGCAGAACGAATTTTTTTTCTGTCATACATATGACACTTCTATGATGATAATTGTGACAAAACCCGGTATCATCATAGATGTGGTGGGCTCCTACTTCTATGACAAAATATCATGACAGAAAATGGGCTTTTCGTCCTGGGCGGGCCGGAGACGCAGTTGCATAACATTCTTTGGGCCGTCCATGACGGAAAAACCGTGGTAGAAGCGAGGGTGAGGAAAATTTTTGGGAGTTCCCGGTTACGGTGGGAGGTCGGGGGCCGAGCGATGCGTGTTTCTCTCGTACACGTATGTGCGTGTGTGCGAGGCGTTTTCTCTTACTGAACCCAAGCGAGGCGTTGGGCTCTAACTGAACCCGAGCGATTGCACTGCAGGCTACGCGTTACTGAACCCGAGCGATCGATCGATGGCTGTTAACTGAACCCGATCGAGCGATTCCTTCGCTACTACTGCTAACTGAAGCCGATCGATGCTGCCTCATGTATGAACAGTGAGTGTTGCGGGGGGTTTTGGATGAACAGTGAGCGGTGGCGTTGCCTCTGTATGAACAGGACCCCGTGGTGTGGAGGGCTGGATGAACAGTAGACGGTGGAGGGGTGCCCGTGGAGGGGTGGTTGAACAGGACCCCTGGTGTGGAGGGCTGGATGAACAATAGACGGTGGAGGGGTGGTTGAACAGTAGCCGGTGGAGTAGCACACGGTGGAGGTTGGATGAACAGGAGCCCATGGAGGCTGGAGGAGGTCGACGGTGGAGATGAACAGTATCCCGTGGAGTACCGTTTTGCGGTACGCCACACCCTTCCCGATGAAGAGGACCCCCGTTTTGACCGTAGGAGGTCCATTTCGTCCGTTTTTCAGTACGCCACACCCCTCCCGATCAACAGGACCCCCGTTTCGACCATAGGAGGTCCGTTTCCTCCGTTTCGCGGTACGCCAGGCCTCGTTTCCATCGCATGTTCCGTCCAAGCCCTCCCGATGAACACGACCACGCATTCCGTTCCAACCCAGCCGGTTCGCTCCCACGCGTTCCGTTGCCTCCCGATGAACACGACGCATTTCGTTGCCTCTGATGACCCACAAGTATAGGGGATCTATCGTAGTCATTTCGATAAGTAAGAGTGTCGAACCCAACGAGGAGCAGAAGGAAATGATAAGCGGTTTTCAGCAAGGTATTCTCTGCAAGTACTGAAATAAGTGGTAACAGATAGTTTTGTGATAAGATAATTTGTGACAAGCAACAAGTAACAAAAGTAAATAAAGTGCAGCAAGGTGGCCCAATCCTTTTTATAGCAAAGGACAAGCCGGAACAAACTCTTATAATAGGAAAAGCACTCCCGAGGACACATGGGAATATCGTCAAGCTAGTTTTCATCACGTTCATATGATTCGTGTTCGGTACTTTGATAATTTGATATGTGGGTGGACCGGTGCTTGGGTGCTGTTCTTACTTGAACAAGCATCCCACTTATGATTAACCTCTATTGCAAGCATCCGCAACTACAACAAAAGTATTAAGGTAAACCTAACCATAGCATGAAACATATGGATCCAAATCAGCCCCTTACGAAGCAACGCATAAACTAGGGTTTAAGCTTCTGTCACTCTAGCAATCCATCATCTACTTATTACTTCCCAATGCCTTCCTCTAGGCCCAAATAATTGTGAAGTGTTATGTAGTCGACGTTCACATAACACCACTAGAGGCTAGATAACATACATCTTATCAAAATATCGAACGAATACCAAATTCACATGACTACTAATAGCAAGACTTCTCCCTTGTCCTCAGGAACAAACGTAACTACTCACAAAGCATATTCATGTTCATAATCAGAGGGGTAATAATATGCATATAGGATCTGAACATATGATCTTCCACCAAATAAACCAACTAGCATCAACTACAAGGAGTAATCAACAATACTAGCAACCTACTAGCACCAATCCCGGACTTGGAGACAAGAATTGGATACAAGAGATGAACTAGGGTTTGGAGATGAGATGGTGCTGGTGAAGATGTTGATGGAGATTGCCCTCTCTCGATGAGAGGAGCGTTGGTGATGAAGATGGTGATGATTTCCCCCTCCCGGAGGGAAGTATCCCCGGCAGAACAGCTCTACCGGAGCTCTAGATTGGTTCCGCCAAGGTTCCGCCTCGTGGCGGCGGAGTCTCTTCCCGAAAGGTTTCTTCTGGTTTTTTCTCTCATCAAAAGACTTCACATAGCAGAAGATGGACGTCGGAGACCCACCAGGGGGCCCATGAGGTAGGGGGTGCGCCCTAGGAGGGGGGAGCGCGCCCCCCACCCTCGTGAGCAGGGTGTGGGCCCCCTGGCCTTCATCTTTGGCGAGGATTTTTCTTTATTTATTTTAAGATATTCCATGGAGTTTTAGGACTTTTGGAGTTGCGCAGAATAGATCTCTAATATTTGCTCCTTTTCCAGCCCAGAATTCTAGCTGTCGGCATTCTCCCTCTTCATGTAAACCTTGTAAAATAAGAGAGAATATCCATAAGTATTGTGACATAACGTGAAATAACATCCCATGATGCAATAAATATCAATACAAAAGCATGATGCAAAATGGACGTATCAACTCCCCCGAGCTTAGACCACGCTTGTCCTCAAGCGAAAAGCCGATAACAATAAATATGTCCTCATGTTTAGAGGCAGAGGCGTCGATGAAAATAAGATACGGACATGAAGGCATCATGATTATTCTCATAACAACAACATATATGGATTTTGTCATATGATTACTTATATTCAAGTGATGATCTATTCACAATGCAAAAGTATGAATCAGAAACCTTATTGAGCACCAACAAACTATAACCTCGGTTATTGAAGCAATTGCAATTTATCATAACATCGGAAAGAGTCTATGTCGGAGCTAAAAAGCAAGTCCACATACTCAACTATCATTTAGTCCTTCATAATTGCTAACACTCACGCAATACTTGTGGTTACGGAGTTTTAATCGGACATAGAGAAAGATAGGGACTTATAGTTTTGCCCCACAACCTTTTACCTCAAGGGTAATGTCAACAATAATAATTCATGCTCCCCTACATCCAATTAGATATATATATCATGTTCTTTCCAACATGCTGGGCTTGCCAAAGGATAAAATGAAAAAGGGAAGGTGAAGATCACCATGACTCTTGCATAAGTTAGAGGATAATAATAGATAGGCCCTTCGCCAAGGGAAGCAGAGGTTGCCATGTGCGAAAGAACGTCACTTTATATTGCCCCTTGTGATATGAACCTTTATTATGCAGTCCGTCGCTTTTATTACTTTCACATCACAAGATCGTATAAAGCTTATTTCTCCCACACCAATCAGTCATACATATTTAGAGCAATTTTTATTGCTTTGCACCGATGACAACTTACTTGAAGGATCTTACTCAATCCATAGGTAGATATGGTGGACTCTCATGGCAAAACTGGTTTAAGGGTATTTGGAAGCACA
Source organism: Aegilops umbellulata (assembly GCA_032464435.1). NCBI lineage: Eukaryota > Viridiplantae > Streptophyta > Magnoliopsida > Poales > Poaceae > Aegilops > Aegilops umbellulata. The sequence goes on along the minus strand of CP136056.1, from coordinate 323,549,026 downwards.
AGTAGTATCTCTACTTGGTGCTGAGAATTTGGCTAGCATGAGGGGGAAAGGCATGCTCAACATGTTAGAGGATCCATGACAACATACTTTATCTCAGATATAACAAAACATAACTCATCACGTTGTCTTCCTTGTCCAAATCAACTCTTTAGCATGTCATATTTTAATGAGTGCTCCCAATCATAAAAGATGACAATGATAATATATCTATATGTGAAACCTCTCTTTCCTTATTACTTCCTATTAATTGCAACGATGACCAAAGCTATGTCTGCCAACTCCCAACAACTTTTAATCATCATACTCTTTCTATGTGAAGTCATTACTCTCAATAAGATCAATATGAACTCTTTGTTTCTTTTTATTCTTTTTCTTCTTTTCTTTTATTCACTCAAGATCATAGCAAAATAATCAAGCCCTTGACTCAACACTAATCTTTGTTATATATATAGCTCACGGACTCGATTACATAGAGAGATCATAAGCAAAACTCAAAGGTAGATCATGCCATAAACTTTATTCTACTAGATCAAGATACTACTAATAGGATCGAACTAAGAAAAATGGTAAAGACAGGAGATGTGATTGTGATATGATACCGGGGCACCTCCCCCAAGCTTGGCGGTTGCCAAGGGGAGTGCCCATACCCATGTGATTATGTCTCCTTTATCGGTGAAGAAGGTGGTGGTGATGGATAATCGCACATAGAGCGTAAGAGGTCCTCCAGCTTGCGGATAATGCCCTTGAGTGCGATAATATGCTCCTTCAACAAAATATTTTCATGGGTGAGATACTTATTCTGTATACGGGCTAACTCAATCATCTTGAAAGCTTCGATCTCGGTTGGGGTAAGAAGATTGTGGTCAAGTTGAAGGATGTCTTCTGCTGCCGGAGCTTGATTCTCCGTGGCCTTCTTGATCCCTTCATCCTTGTTGATCTCCATGGGCTCTTCCCTCTTCAGCTCTATCTTCATTAGCCAAGCATCTTTGTCACCATTGTTGGAGGAGGGGGACGACATGATGCCTGGCCTTGACAACCCTGACAGAAAACAGCTCGAAACAAGAATAGAGGAGATTTGCATGATACGGGAGTCAAAACCTTCGGGAGAATATATAATGAATTTTTACCGACCAAAATATGTATCGTGCAAGAAAACGGAGTCCGGAAGGCACACGAGGTGCTCACGAGGTAGGGAGGCGCGCCCAGAGGGGTAGGGCGCGCCCACCACCCTCGTGGGGCCCTCGTGTCCTTCCCGGACTGCTACTGATTTTTCTATTTTTCTAAATATTCCAAAACGGAGAAATATTGCCTTAAAAATTGTTTTGGAGTCGGTTTACTTACCGTACCACATACCTATTCCTTTTCGGAGTCTGAAATGGTCTGGAAAGTGTCCCTTATGTATTCCTCCGCGGTTACGGTTTCAATAATATTGATTTCAACATTTATGGGATTACCTGAGATACAATGTTTGATTCTTTGACCGTTTACCACCTTACGATTTGTGCCTTCGAAGTTGTTAATTTTTATGGCACCGGAACGATAGACCTCCTCGATAACATAGGGGCCTTCCCATTTAGAGAGAAGTTTTCCTGCAAAAAATCTTAAACGAGAGTTGTATAGCAATACATAATCACCTACATTAAACTCATGCTTTTGTATCCTTTTATCATGCCATCTTTTAACTTTTTCTTTAAACAACTTGGCATTTTGATAAGCTTGGGTTCTCCATTCATCAAGTGAGCTAATATCAAATAACCTCTTCTCACCGGCAAGTTTGAAATCATAGTTGAGCTCTTTAATAGCCCAATATGCCTTATGTTCTAGTTTGAGAGGTAAATGACATGCTTTTCCATAAACCATTTTATACGGAGACGTACCCATAGGATTTTTATATGCAGTTCTATAAGCCCATAATGCCTCGTCAAGTTTCTTGGACCAATTCTTTCTAGACCTATTAACAGTCTTTTGCAAAATTAATTTGAGCTCTCTATTGCTCAATTCCACTTGACCACTAGACTATGGGTGATAAGGAGATGCAATTCTATGATTAACGTCATACTTAGCAAGCATTTTACGGAAAGCACCATGAATAAAGTGTGAACCACCATCAGTCATTAAATATCTAGGGACTCCAAACCTCAGAAAAATAACTTCCTTACGCATTTTAATAGAAGTGTTATGATCAGCACTACTAGTTGGAATAGCTTCTACCCACTTAGTAACATAATCAACAGCAACTAGAATATGTGTATATCCATTAGAGGTAGGAAAAGGTCCCATATAATCAAAGCCCCAAACATCAAATGGTTCAATAACAAGTGAATAATTCATAGGCATTTCTTGACGTCTACTAATATTACCAATTCTTTGACATTCATCACATGACAAGACAAACTTACGGGCATCCTTGAAGAGAGTAGGCCAATAAAAACCAGATTGCAATACCTTATGTGCAGTTCTGTCTCCAGCATGGTGTCCTCCATAAGCTTCGGAGTGACACTTGCGTAGGATCTGTTCCTGTTCATGCTCAGGTACACAACGTCTAATAACACCATCTACTCCTTCTTTATAAAGATGTGGGTCATCCCAAAAGTAATGTCTCAAATCATAGAAGAACTTTTTCTTTCGCTGGTATGTGAAGCTAGGTGGTACAAACTTAGCAACAATATAATTAGCATAATCAGCATACCAAGGAGTACTATGAGAAGTACTTATAACATTTAATTGTTCATCAAGAAAGCTATCATTAATAGGTAGTGGGTCATCAAGAACATTTTCTAGCCTAGACAAGTTGTTTGCAACGGGGTTCTCAGCTCCCTTTCCATCAACAATATGCAAATCAAATTCTTTTAGCAAGAGAACCCATCTAATAAGTCTAGGTTTAGCATCTTTCTTTTCCATAAGATATTTAATAGCAGCGTGATCAGTGTGAATAGTTACTTTAGAATCAACAGTATAAGGTCTGAACTTATCACAAGCAAATAGAACTGCTAAAAGTTCTTTTTTCAGTAGTAACATAATTTCTTTGAGCATTGTCTAGAGTCTTACTAGCATAATGGATAACATTTAATTTCTTATCAACTCTATGCCCTAGAACAGCACCTACAGCATAATCACTAGCATCACACATAATTTCTAATGGTAAATTCCAATCAGGTGGCTGAACAACAGGTGCAGTGACTAATGCTTTCTTAAGTATTTCAAATGCTTCTACACAATCATCATCAAATACAAATGGTACATCTTTTTGCAATAAATTAGTCAGAGGCCGAGAAATTTTTGAGAAGTCCTTAATGAACCTCCTATAAAATCCGGCGTGACCAAGGAAACTTCTTATACCTTTGCTGTCCTTGGGACATGGCATCTTTTCAATAGCATCAACCTTGGCTTTATCAACTTCAATACCTCTCTCAGAAACTTTATGCCCCAAGACAATACCTTCATTAACCATAAAGTGGCACTTTTCCCAATTCAAGACAAGATTAGTTTCTTCACATCTCTGCAAAACTCGATCAAGATTGCTCAAGCAATCATCAAAAGAGGAACCATAGACAGAAAAGTCGTCCATGAAAACCTCACAAATCTTTTCACAAAAGTCAGAGAATATAGCCATCATGCATCTTTGAAAGGTAGTAGGTGCATTACATAAACCAAAAGGCATACGTCTATAAGCAAAAGTACCAAAAGGGCATGTAAAAGTAGTCTTTGAGTGATCTTTAGCCGACATAGGTATTTGAGAGAAACCAGAATAACCATCTAGAAAGCAGTAATGTGTGTGTTTGCATAATCTTTCTAGCATTTGATCAATAAAAGGTAAGGGGTAATGATCTTTCTTAGTAGCCTTATTTAATTTGCGGAAATCAATTACCATCCTATAACCTGTGATAATTCTTTGTGGAATCAATTCATCTTTATCATTAGGAACAATAGTAATACCTCCCTTCTTAGGGACACAATGGACAGGACTTACCCACTGGCTATCAGCAATGGTGTAAATTATACCTGCCTCAAGAAGCTTTAATATTTCTTTTCTTACCACTTCTTTCATTTTAGGATTCAGACGTCGTTGAGGATCACGAACTGGTTTGGCGTCCGCCTCCAAATTTATTTTGTGTTGACATAGAGTGGGACTAATGCCCTTAAGATCATCAAGAGTATATCCAATAGCAGCACGGTGCTTCTTCAGAGTTTTCAACAATCTTTCTTCTTCATGCTCTGAAAGGTTAGCACTAATAATAACAGGATATATCTTCTTTTCATCAAGATAAGCATATTTAAGATTATCAGGCAATGGTTTAAGTTCAAACACGGGATCACCCTTGGGTGGAGGAGGATCCCCTAAAATTTCAACAGGTAAATTGTGTTGTAGAATAGGTTCCTGTTTAAAGAATACTTCATCTATTTCCCTTCTTTCATTCATGAACATATCATTTTCATGGTCTAGCAAATAGTGTCCTAAAGGATCACTAGGAGGTACGGCAATAGAAGCAAGACCAATAATTTCATCCTTACTAGGTAATTCTTCCTCACGATGTTGTTTACCAAATTTAGAGAAATTAAACTTATGAACCATATCATCCAAGCCAATAGTAACAACATTCTTTTCGCAGTCTATCCTAGCATTAACAGTGTTCAAGAAGGGTCTACCAAATATAATGGGACAAAAGCTATCTTGCGGATAAGTGAGAATAAGAAAATCAGCAGGATATTTAGTTTCCCACACAAGACTTCAACATCTCTAACAATCCCAATTGGTGAAATAGTATCTCTATTGGCAAGTTTAATTGTGAAATCAATACCTTCTAACTCAGCAGGTGCAATTTCATTCTTAATTTCTTCGTATAAAGTATGTGATATAACACTAGCACTAGCACCCATATCACATAAGCCATGATAACAATGATCTCCTATTTTAACAGAAATAACCGGCACGCCTACCACAGGTCTATGTTTATCTTTAGCACAAGGTTTAGCAATTCTAGCAGTTTCACCATTGAACTGAATAACATGCCCATCAATATTATCAGACAAGAGATATTTAACAATAGCAATATTATGTTCTACTTTAACTTGATCAGGAGGTGTATAAGTTCGCTTTTACGACACTACTAGGAAAAGGGCTATAGATGAAATTGACACTAATGGCGCACCAGACATGTGGTGCGCCACTACTATATACTAATGGCGCACCATGTGTTCGTGTGCCATTAGTGTCCAAATACTAATGGTGCACCACATCCACGGTGCGCCATTAGTAACAAGATTTTTTTTTCAAAACTAGTAATGGCGCACCAGAGGATAGTGCGCCATTACTAGTTAAACTAGTAATGGCGCACCACATCCACGGTGCGCCATTAGTAAAATTTTCTCAATATTTTTCAAATTTTTTTTATTTTTTTTCAAAACTAGTAATGGCGCATCAGGGGATAGTGCGCCATTACTAGTTAAACTAGTAATGGCGCACCACATCCACGGAGCGCCACTAGTAATTTTTTTTCAAATATTTTTTTATATTTTTTGAAAACTAGTAATGGCACACCGTGGGAGTGGTGCGCCATTACTAGTTCAACTAGTAATGGCGCACTACTCCCACGGTGCGTCATTACTAACTTGGCCCAAAAATTCCCTCGCATGCACCACCACCACCCCCCCCCCCCCCCCGTGGACCGCCTTTTCAGTTTAGAAAAATAAAAGAAAATGATGGAAATGTCAAAAAAATAAAAGAAAATAAGTTTCCCATGTGATATCTGGTCTAGTTGTTCGGAAAATTTACAAATATGAATTTCGACTTTATTTGCAAAGTCTCTCTAGAATTTGTAAAATTGGCATAACTTTTGCATACGAACTCGGATTAAAAAGTTTTCTATATGAAAAATCATCTACTCAAAAAGTTACATCTGAATTTAACCGGGGGGAACCCCGTTAAACATTTTCAAAATCCTCAAAAACCTAACAGAAAAAAGTTACAGGGCTTTTAAGATCTGGAGGCAAAAAAATTCAAACTTACTAGTGGCGCACCGTTTGCTAGGTGCGCCACTAGTAACAGAAAAAAATTGGTTTAAAAAAATTTATTTTTTTTCAAAATATGATACGTAATATTACCGGGAAGTTTGAAATATTTTTACGAAATTTCATCATACTCATAAAAATGAACAAAGTCCTAGACATCAACAAGGTTTAATAGGATTGATATGATAGATATATCAATAAGTCTCTGTGAAGTGAGGAGGTACTGGGATTGGATAGAACTGTGAAGTTAAGCGTGCTCGGGCTGGAGTAGTGTGAGGATGGGTGACCAGCACGGGCTGGAGTAGTGTGAGGATGGGTGACCTTCCGGGAAGTTTGACCACAGAGTGCGATTTGACTTGAGATTAAGCATATTGACCTGAGATTAAGCCATAGTGACCTGAGATTAAGAAAAAACAAAAACAAAAATTAAAAAAAATAAAAATTTAAAAAAATCTGAAGAAAAAATTTTAAAAAAAATTGTTACTAATGGCGACTTCTATGTGGTGCGCCATTAGTATACCAGATACTAATGGCGCATCGTGGGCTATACTAATGGCACACCTGTGGTGCGCCATTAGTATATCAGATACTAATGGCGCACCACTGGTGCGCCATTAGTAAAAAATACTAGTGGCGTGGTATTAGTGGCGCACCAGTAGTGCGCCATTAGTAGGCAAAACTGGTGCGCCACTAGTAGGCCTTTTCCTAGTAGTGGAGCGGCAACGGCAAGGTGGACGATGGCGCCGATGAAGCGAGAGGAGGCGATGAAAGGATCCTGGTCCAGCTCCGTGGATGAGAGACGTCCATCTCTTGCAGTGGACGACGGGGTAGGGGTAGCGGCTCTGGCAAGGTGGAGGATGGGGTGGCGGACGGAGGAGGCTGGCCGCAGTGCGGAGGTTGTCGTGCCACCGCCGGTGTATGAATGGGGAAATGGAGGGGAGGGGGGATCTCAAACTTTGGGACGCGCTTCTCTGAAATGGGGGAAAGTTACGAACTTATCCCTCGTTTAAAATTTCGGACATCGCATCGGTTGGGGATAGGACGGTAATCTCACATCTCCCAAATATTTGCCGGTAACTATTTTGGGCGAGGAGAGGGTGTTTTGCAGCCCAAGGTTGGCGCCCACGGTGTATGAACGGGGCTGACAGGTAGGGCGGTTGTGTCACGTCTGATGGAAGTTACACATCCGCCCCTATTTAAAATATTAGCCTACATCGATTTCGGGCGAGGAGAGGGTATTTTGCCGCCCATGGTTGGCGCCCACGGTGTATGAACGGGGCTGACAGGTAGGGCGGTTGTGTCACGTCTGATGGAAGTTACACATCTGCCCCTATTTAAAATATAAGCCTACATCGATTTCGGACGAGGAGAGTTTGTTTTGCCGCCCACCGTGTATGAATGGGGAAATGGAGGAAGAGACACATGTCTTTCGGACGAGCTTGAATCAAATGTGTTTTGCCGCCCACGTTTGGCGCCCACCGTGTCTGAATGGGCTCAGAGGCCGTCGTGTCACGTCTGATTGAAGTTACTAGTCTACCCCTATCGACAGCAGTGTAAATCCTGTCGATAAGGATGTCAAGTGTAAGGGGTTGATAGTAATTTCCATCTCGCAAACACTTGCTTCGGGCAGCCCACAAATTATAATGTGTGTTTAGCCGCTTCGTTCAAAACTTGGGAGAATTAGCGTTCACGTTTCCCCAGGGACCTGGCAAACTAAATTCAAATCCAATTTGTATTCGATTACGAATATCCACAAATAATTACACGTTTTGTTATTTATTTCTTCGAAACCACAACAAAGATTTATTCCACCTTTATATATGATTATGATTTATAAATTCCGTGATCTTCGAATTCAGTAGGTTGGATACACTCTGAGTCAAACAGTTATTTCATCCAATACAATATGCTCACACAAAAAACAGTTCAACTTATGTCAATCATACAAGTACCGAGGATTACCTCGCCTAAAAAATTCGGATCTTTACAACACATGGACAACATAGGGGGTCTTGCAACATAATCCATTCAGAGACATGACACAACATGCAAGTACAATAATCTAATGAAAATTTCAACTGGTATCTAAAGAAGAACCGGGATTATCTTGGGCTTCAGATAGCAGAAACAGCAGGACCTCCTCCGTCTTCAAATGCAACATTATTACTTCCTCCAATTCTTGGGTTGCTTGCATAATGTGTGCCGCTAATTCCGTAATTTCTAGCCTCAAGATAAATATTACCTCATTCATGGCAGCGACACCATCTCTTTCTGCCTCTAGTAGAGCCTCAAGCACTATAATATCTGTGCTCAGACTGCTCTCCAGCGGTGTCGCCTCTAAACTGCTACCATCTGGTAACATGGATGGCGCACTGCTTCCACAAATAGATTCTGGGGTTGTACATTGTGTCCTAGTGTGAACGGTATCCTGAAAGGTTTCCGCTGGACATCAGTAAGAGATAGTTATCGTATGATCCATGCAGTAAGCTTACATGGTAAACGACGGACGAATTATTGCCGAGCATGGCAAACTATATTTAAATGGTTCGAAGCAGCATCAGCCGAAAAGAAATTAAAATGGTAAGATGAAACTAGGGATGTAAGTGGCAAATAAACGAAATCCGCCAGTCCCATCTAGTTAGTTTTTGCTACCTCCCTAGTTCATTTTCCTCAAAAAAACAAAAACTCTTTTGAACTATCATACCACTAGTGGACTTTAATCGGGATTAAACTGGACCCAGTTGACATCCCTAGTTGAAAGGGAGTGTACAACCGCTATATTTAAGTTGCCAAGGCATCTAAGCAGTTGAAATAATCTGAGAAAGCACTTAACAGTGTGGCCTCATATAAACTACGAAGACAGTCTTGTGATGAAGTTGAGAGGAAAAGTTAAGGACTCAAAGGAAATAGGCATGCATTTCTTTACGATAGTACAGCAGGCACTGCTGACATATTGGCCAACTCAGGTATAGCGTAACAACAAATAAGCATTCGAATCAAGCAATACAGCAAAGCAGACAACTGAACTATTTGTAATTCGGTAGGATTACACGTTGAGGGCACAAGCCAAGAAAGCAGCCCACTCGCATTACCTTTCACATGTACTAAAACACACTGGCTTACCATATGTTGTTGTGAAGCCTAGCTGCTATTGCAATGTTCTTTGAAGATATCGCCAGCATCCCGTCGTTGCAAATCTAGTTGTTGTAGTTTATTCTGCACCATCTATTTAGGTAAAATTAATTTTAATCGCATGCACTGGTCCGAATTGATCATCAATGGTTCATCTAAACTAATGAAAGAAGGGTGTGTGCATACAGGACAATATATCTGCTTCCCTCTATTTTTATGCTTGTTCGAGGTGCTAGCCCCAAAAGAACAAATATTTTGCTTGATGGGGTTGGCAGCTCCATAATTAATAGAAGCATCAAATTAGTCATGCAACTTGGGAAGATCAAGAACACACAAACAAGAAATGAATAGAGGCTCGGAGCAGTGATATAATAGCTAGCATCAGAAAATGTAGGGTAAAACGAACAAAAAGCAGTGGAACTACATGCTAGTTTGCTGATGTGTAATTAAGCACAGAGAACATTAAGCACTCTGATGGAACCAACAGGTGGCATCAGAACAAAACTAAAGCATATTAACTATATGTGCACTGGTATGTAATTTAGCACATGTAACATGTTCACTGCCAGAAGTATGGCCCTATAGGTGCAAGCAGAATAAGGCGTCTCATGAAAAACTGAATGATGCCTTGAAGAAATTCAAAGGTGCGGTGCTTATGCTAGGAAAGTGAACGTAGGCGCCGGCCGTTTGATAATAGTACCTGATTCTCGGCGGCGTATGGGTATCGTTGTCATACTTGATAGCTAAGGATCGTCGATGGTGCTCGTGTTGCGGTTGAGTTTGGGCCGGCTGTCACCGTCGCTGAAGCGGCTCCGGTGCTACGGTTGCGGCGCCTGTCGACATACAAGAAAGCTCATCTGTGGTAAGTGAACAGTTGCACGATAAAGAGAAAAACCGAAGGAGAACAAATCAAAATAACCTGATGAGGCTGCGGCATCGGTAAAGCAGGGCCGGTGGAGTTGAATATGGCGTCCGTGGAGCGGGTCCGGTGCAGTGGACGAAGGCTTCGGCGGGCGCGTTGTACAATGCTTTTGGTGAGGCGGATCTGTTGCGGCGGACGAGGGCTTGTATGAAGGGCCAGCGAAGGGGCGTACGTGGGAGTCAGTGAAGGGCCTACGCTATGGTGGACAAGGGTGCCGGTTAAGCAGATCCGGTGCGGTGGACCATGATGGCGGTCAAGGAGATCTGGAGCGGTGGACAAGCCAGTCGCTGAAGCGGCTCCAGTGAAGTGGTGAGTTGGCAGTTGGGGGTTCCAAGGTGCGGAAGGTAGATCCAGTGGGGTGTGAGGTCCACCGCTGCAGCGGAGGACTAGATTCGGCGGCTTGCCGCGGTTGGCGGGGTCGGGGAGGGGAAGGGGAGGGGCTCTGGGGAAGAATGTTGGGGGCAAAGAGGGGAAAACAATGGAGTTACCAAAGCAGCCCTTTTCCGTTCATGTGGCAGGGGTAAAACAGGAATATCGCAGGGCTAAACTTTCGGGCACGTGATATTTCGATGTGAGTGGGAAGTTTGAAAGCTTTTGGCGCCTAAAATTATAAGTATTCTGCTCTCGTACGGCCGACTATGATATCATGGCCGACAACTTGTTTGTTTTGCACGCTAAAAAATGTGCAAGTTTTGAAAATCAATGTCTCCAACTCGAAACTTAGATTGTCCATTCAATTCAAATATGGATCATTGAGCTACTACAAGCAAATACCATCATACGGTCCAATTCCAATGAAATTCCAAATGCGTTTATCCTAAATATGATGACAAAAGCAAAAATGTGTATGTGTATGAATAAAGTGGATGATTATAAAGTTTGAACATGCCCGTATGTGTATATCTCTAGGTTTGATATATGAAATTGAAATCACAAAATCCCGGCTTAAAAATGTACCTTCGTTTAAATGAATTACAAAAGCTAATGATGGAGTCGAATTCCAAAATTCCAATCTTAGGTTTGTAATTCTGGTACATCAAGGTATATCACGCATGTTCAAAAGTATCGTTATCTCATAGTACAAATCTCAATTACGCTAAAGTCCCTCAAATATAGACACCTCACTCTTTATCTGAAGTTAACCCCCCCCCCACCACCACCACCACACACACACACATAGAGAAGTCGTTCTCTCCCCCAAACACCAACACACGAGCACATTAACACCCCTCTCTCTTGTAAAGTTCGGACCCCAACATAGGTCTCTATCACTTTGTCTCTCGGGCATGCACACATCTCTTCCCTCACTCTCTAGGTCTCCCGCTATCTCTCTTACCCAAGCACACGCACTATGTAGAGTGTATATTTCCCATACACACAAAACGTCGCCCCCAAACGTCTATCTCCCTAGTTATGTGGTTCTCGCGCACTCACCTCACACACCACCCCCACTGCAAACAAGCACACTTTGTCTCCTTGTGCACCACTCTCCTCTTTCTATCTCTCCCACATGCGGACCCGCCCTAGCTCCTTCCGTGTATACATATATGTCGTGACTCTTTGCATAGCTCCCTAATGTATAATCGTTCTCGATTTCGCACATTGTTCTCTACACCATCTATTCTGGATCTCTCATGAAGTCCCTATCACACACACGATGACTCGCTTCCCTTGCGTCTCCGTTCATAGGCCAATTTAGGACAACATCAACATTGTCTCCCTATCTATACGCCATTTATGGACACAGATGACCCCTCTTGCCCCCTCTCTTCCTCTCTCTCTCTCTCTCTCCGTCGCTAGCTCTCTCTTCCGCTCTCACACCCCTCTCCCACACACACACTCGATGTCTCACCCGCACCCGTGCTATCTCGCTACTACACATGTCACACCATTCCCCATTCCCTTATACTAGGTTTACATCATCAGTGGTCTCTCTACTCCACATACACTCTCTCCCTCTCACACACAAACGCGTGCACAAACACACACAAACACGCACAAACACCCATTTACCTGGATCCTCATCTCTCCTCATGTCCGCATGTGTATCTCACACACTCACTCTCTAATTATGTATATGTGTCTCCACGTTACACAACACAAAGCGCCATGTACATGTCTCTCTCTATCCTCCACACACATAGGCACAAAGAATCTGTTATCATTGCCTCAGTCTCTAACATATCACACACGCACATTGTCTCTCTCTCTCTCTCTCGCAAACACGCTCAACAAGGGTTTCCCCGTGAATAACTTACCGTCTATTCATCAACAGTCGTGGCAGTACGGCGAACACGAGATGTGAAAAAGAATAAATCTACATGTGCTTAGACCACCTAGTATGACTACTAGGACTAGAGCAAGCCAAAAAGCGCACCACCGTCACCCCCTCCTTGTCGGCGACGGGAAAATCTTCGTTTTACACAGTCGAGAAGTCATTGTGCTAAGGCCCCACATGTCGAGGTGTTGAATAGAATGTAGATGCTAGTTTACGGAAGCAGGTATCGATAATACGTTTGTATCTCCATACTTATATTTTTTCTCTTATAAAAAACCGAGTTGGTGATGATGGTACGTGTGCCATCTTGCAATATAGACCGTCCGATCTATATTTGACGGATGGAAATTAAACTAAAAGATACCCGCACCCCTCTCCACATTTGCATACAAGGCCTTCCCTCGTTCATCCTTATCTCCAACAAACCTCATTGTTGAGCAATTAAGAAAGGAAGCCTCTGCAACAAACTGGCCTGGTGGCCGCTGCCGGCGTCGTCAATCCCCATGCCTCTGCTCAGTCCGACCACCAACCACCACCACACCCCACTCCTCTTCACCTTATCTCACATTTCTCGAGATATCATTAGTTTTTACACATGGGATTACTCCCGCAAGGGTCAATCACAACAAGTGTTTTATAAATAAATGTATCTTGATGTTCCGTGCAATGCACGGATCTTGCTAGTACTCCTACACAAGACTAAGTTGGTGATGCTGGTGTGTCTGCCATATGTCGTTTCTGACCATTAGATCTACATCTAATGATTGTGAGGTAAGTTGTTGCCTTTTCTCACCAACATCCCACTTGTCTACCAATTTGCAGAAAAACCCATAATTAGTATCTTAAAACCAATCACATCCCTCCCTGACCTCACCAAAACAGCCCAAGGAATATATTCTAATTGAAACATAATATATCTCTAGTGACATATGTATATCAAAATTAGAGTGTTTTGTACAAAGTTTGTGAATAAGTATTATTCTAATTATGATTCGTTGCAACGGACATGAACATTGCTAGTATTTCCAACCATGCATTTCTTTTCCTAGTATTCCATAGTTTCGAGTTTTCCCTCAAGATATTAGTCACTCATGGTTGATATTTACTTTCAATCATGTACACATATGCACTATGTAACTAGCCTTGCTTATTGGCTTCCAAAGCTTACTTTCACTCCTACTTACAATATGTAGAGTATTTAACAAAAAAATACCACTTTCAACCAGCCCTAGGAAGAATCTATTGTACAAAAAATAGCAAAAACATACCCAAAATTTCTTAATCCACGCCAAAAACTACCTAGTACTCCTACCGATTAGGTTCGTTTAAACCCATTTATGACAGGGTTGGCCCACATGTCCGTGCTGACGAGGCAGCTTAAACCAACACATTTTGTTTGACCGTTGACACGAGGGACCCACATTTGACCTTCTATCCTGTTATTCCCCCTCAAATCATTATTTTTCCTGAACATTACTTCAAACAGTACTGATGCGTGTTTGTCGGTGGCGCCGGTGATGAGCAAGTTGGTCGTCACTCCGCTGGACGGGCCGGACGCCGCGCTGGCCTCCGCACGGGTTGGCAGGCTGGCCCGAGCGTGACTCATGAGCGAGCAAGCCGCCGCGCTGGCCTTCGCTCGAGTCAGATGGCTGGCCTTAGCGCGGCGCGCGCGAGCAAGCCGCCGCGCTGCCGTGCCAATCTAGCTAGCAAACCTTGCAGATAAGCAGCTGGACGAACCTATCTTGGCTAGCTAGCGGCCGCGAGCGCCGGACGGAGCTGGCATCTGGGCTGCCGCAACATGGGCTCCGCGCCGCCGGTGGTTTTGACCTCGCCTTCTGCTGGCGGCGGTAGCTGCGTCCCATGGATGAGGATGACTAGGTGGACGGCCGGAGGTAGGAGGTCACTCGAGGATTTTTGTTGGTAAAAGCATGTACAATGGTTGATAAGGTAGTCTTATCTTAAGTCTGCCACGTATGCAAGTTGTAGTAGTTTCTTGGCATTTTAGTGGTTTCTTGCATTATTAGAGCAAGTACAATAGAGCTGAGTCAACGGGCTATAAGAAATAAACTACTCCCTCCGTCTAGGTGTGTAAGTCATCTTACGAAAACCAAATAATCCCAAAACACTTAGGCGCAGGTGCATTAACTTCTACCTTGTTTCTTGTTTCTTGACATATCAACCAATAAGAGATGTGGGTGTGCATGCTTTTAATGACTTGAAACTACCAAACACGACATGCAGTGGTTAATTCATTGCATGCAATGCTATTAATTAGCAAATAAACATTAAGTTCTCTAGTTTTCCCCTCCTCCTTGGTCACGGTGCACAATCTAAGATGACTTATTCACCTAGACGGAGGGAGTACTACATGTTGGCTATAAGATGGGCTATAGATGACATGGCACTGGCTTATAGCCAGCAGCTGGCTATACTATTAACCATGCTCTTAGGGGTTTCTTGTAAGGAACAATGTACGTACTACTAGCGACAAAAGGCGATTCTAGGTTGCGTTGTACTCCAACGAGTACTACTAGTGGTCGCGGGAGTGTATACCTCGTTTTGTGGGTTCGATCCCGGCCGAACGCACGGCGGCCTTTTTTTAAATAGTACTACTACACTTCGCTGCGAGCCAATATTTTACACGGGTAGTTTGAGTTTTGAAGTCAAACAGATGTGCGGCCCCACAATCTGGGTGACAGAGACAGCCTAGCCACGTGAACGGGTTTTCCTTTTCAGCATCTTGTGGCTCGTGTGCTCACCCTAGCCGCACCTCGCTTGTAGCTTCCAGCTAGTAGCATATTTAAACTAGCGCCTCCCAATTAAGCCCGAGGAGCCGGAAAAGCTTGGCGGGGCATTGGGAACTGTGCAATATGGCTCTGTACGTAAAGTGCTCTACTACTACTCTATAGCTTGTGGTGTTGCATGCATGGACTTTACTCCATTATCGGCTCTACTATAAAAGAAATTCCTCTTGACGTGTTTTTTTAAATGGAGGCAAAAGCTTTGCTTCATCTCATTCATAAAGAAGGAATTACTAACAAAGTTCGACGAGATCCATTACACCTCCACAAATGGAAGCGAAAATCCTAGTCTCGCTGTATCAAATAACTCAAATGTTCTACCCCCGCAGTAACCGTTGCTGATAAACAGGCTGCTAGTGTGTGCGTGAGAGGAGCGGCTCAGTAGGCCAGCTACGTGAGAGGAGCGGCTGAATAGAGCATCGAGAGTACCCACTAGGCCACTACGCAGGTGTACTTCCCCTGCATTGATAGTACAGCGATGGTTCTAGAGAACAGTAGTACCCTCCACTTCCAAGTGTAGCTCCTTGGCCCTGAGATTCAAGAGTTCAAAACTGGTGCACTATACTAGACTAGACTAGAAGTACAATACATCGCACTACTAGTTGAGAAAACTAGTACTAGTATTGCTACAGTACGAGTATGTACTCCTCCGTCACATAATGTACGACGTTTTTTGACACTAGTTGGCGTGTACAAAAAAATGGCAAAAACATACCCAAAAATCTTAATCCACGCCAAAAACTACTACCTAGTGCCAAAAATTTCTTACTAGTGCTATTATTTACAGTATAATGCAATCCCATAACGTTCCATAATGCTAGTACTAGTACTCCCTCCTTTCCGGTTTATAAGGCTCAATTCAAAATTCTCACCAACCAAGGTAGATGGTGAGTGGTGGAATACTTTTTGTAGTTTGCAAAAGCACCCAATTATGTCTCTTGTTTTCCTCAAAAAAGTATGTTTACCAATGCATTAATTGCAATGCATGCATGCATAAATTACATGCATTGGTCAATTTTCTCTTAGTACTTGCATGCAATGATTTAATGCACCTTGGAATCTAAACATGTGATGGAAAACAACCAAATTGAGCCTTATAAAATGGAAAAACTAAAATTTTGAGATAAGCCCTATAAATTGGAAAGGAGGGAGTAGTAAATAATAGCCTCACCCCTTTGTTGAGGAACGATCTACAGTTGGAAGGGACAAGGCCCTGCGGTTACTACGCTCTTATCTTCTCCTCGCCAGTTCCCCTCCCCCCCCCCCCCCGAAGAGAAGGCAGTTCATCGCTGCTCCCATGGATTCGCCAGGCGGTTCTCCTGCTCGTCAGGGCTGGGAGACCTTGCACGACGATTCTCTGGGAGAAATCGCACGCCGCTCTGACGTCCTCATCGCCGCAAGACTCGGTGCTTCCTGCACCAACTTTTTCTAGACGCTGCTTAAACAGGGTTGGGAAAAGGCCATGCTTGTTGGTCTTCCATGCGTCCTCAAGGAGAAGGTTATTCTATGGGACAATTCTTTGAACAGTCCATCGCTCCCTGGCCATGGTTGCACGTTGACTCCGCTAGAGTTGACGACGTTGAGAGGTAGTCGGATTTTGTCCGATGAGCAGCTCAGTAATGGAGTTTGATCATGTAGTACTTAGTTATTCCATTTCCATCCCGTAAATTCTCCTCTGCCCACCATCTTATATATAGGTCTGGGTCGGTGCCAACGAAGATTGGCTTGCATACCTCCGGCCGAATACCACCATGATTTTGCACAACATCCATAGCAGTGCGGCCGTTCCGGTAGACCCCTTCTCCACCATTGGGATTGGCCTTCCGGACTGGCTGGGCAAGAATACGTATGATGATGCCTACATGAGATTGAAGAAGATAGAAATTGTGGACCCGCCGACAAAGTGACGCGGCTACGACGATTACTCTCTCATCACGGTGTTCGACATAAGGATTGCCATCAATGCAGGAGGCAGTAACGGCAGAGGCTGGCGCATGTTGGCGGCGGCAGATTTGTACCCCTACATGTTCGAAGACGCCGTGCGCCATCTAGGCCACATCTTCGCGGTGACAAGCCAGGGGACTTGTTTCATCTGGTTGACATCCTACGGTACGGGAGATTACAAACTAAATGCACAAACCATCATTTGCATCCCTAATGGTACTCCATTATTTTGCAGGGACCAGTCATCCCCCGATCAAAATAAGATCACCGATCCTGGATGTGCATTTGCACCCGCGATTCGGTCTAACCTGGAACCTTGTAGCTGACTTTGGCATATTGGGATCAACTATCTTAGCAGCCGTTACCCATGGTACCACTGATGGGCAACATGGTCACACAATCTACCACGATCGGACCGTCACCATCTACCCAGGTATTCCATTTTTTAACCCTCTCGCCTTCTCTTTCATTGTTGTACTAGTAGTATACTTTGAAGTACTAGTAGGAGTACTTTTTACCTTGGAGGACGCGTGTAGCTAGCTAGGCCCTTGAAGACTTGAACCCACTAGCTGCCACCATTTTTGTTTTTCCATGTCTTACTATCTCATCCATGTAGCCAAGAGTGGCTATATATAATAAGCCAGTTATTTTACTTCCTCTATACCGAAGTAGTACTATTTGCTACACAGTATTACTGACCGCCACATTTGAGCACAACATTATTATGCATGGACCTTGACTATGTACGTCACCATGTGTCCAGATCTGGGATGCCGGGTGTACCAGATGAACGGCGCCGAGTTCGACCCCCGTGATGCTACGTGGGTGCCGAGTAACACTCTTGGAGAGTACTCGCTTTTCATCGGGGACAGCTACCCCATTGTGAAGCGGATGCCACCTTCTGTGCACGACACGGAAGGCCTGCCGTTCATCAAGCATGGTTGTGTCTTCAGTGCGCACCGCCGGATGAACGACATGCTGGGACACGCTATCCCTGATTTATGCCTCTTCAGCTTGGATGAGTCTCCATCGTGTGGAACCGGACTAGAAAGCTGCGACAATGATTCCCGTTGCCCACCGCTATGGATCGTGCCATCCATGAAGAACACCTAGGACTGGAACCTGGAGGAGGACATGTAGCCCATCTATAACGTGTAAGTGGAGTACGGTAATTGTGAACGGTAGCGCTGTGAATATATGTAGACTAGTCGTGCACAAATTTATCACATGAGTTGGAGATGAACTTGTGTGGCATACTGGCATTTCTCCTTTAGAATTTATTACTAGTAAATGTGTTATGTGTACGTGCAACTTGTGTGGTTGTTGCACGGGCTCCAACACACTCTTTGAGAAAGAAAAAGGTGGCACAGCTTTGGATATACGTGACGTGGCGGCATCATACAGTAGCATCATTCGCTATAGTTGTACTAGTACACTCCTACTAGGACGACAACTTCTATAAAACCTTGCGCTTGGCTCTTTGCCTCTTCAAGAGGTTCAACAGTTCGTACTCGTGTGAACCTTGCACTTGGCTCTTCGCCTCTTCGGAAGGTCCAACAATGCTGATACTACAGTACAATATGCTTCTGGCAATCTAACACCGATTGAACTGCTGCACGTCCACCGCGAGGGCGAGGGCGAGGGAGAGGGAGAGGGAGAGGAAGAGGGCGTTGTAGTCAAAACCCTCTCCTCGTCCTGCGAACCACCGTGCGCGTGGGCGAGGGAGAGGCGTAGTAAGCAAGCTTCTCCTCGTTCGGCAAGTTGACAGGACACATCAAAGCAGTACTAGTACTAGTAGTAGTAGTCCATACTGCGTCCTTTCCGATTAATATGGATTAATTTGAAACGAGAAAAATAGACTGGCGGTCAACGTATGTAACAGTACGCTCTTTATGGTCACTATATATAGTTTTGCGGTGATTATACGATCACTAGCTCATCGTAGAGCACCGTATTGCACCCTACTGACCGGCCACATAGTCGACGTGGCACTTTGTTGACTGGTTAAATTGTCACCTGGTTTCTGGGTCCCACCTGTCAGTTTGCAGAGCAAAGAAATCAGTTAAACAAAACTTTAGGCAGGCGCGACACGAGTCCAACCCTTGCGCGCGAACCGCCCTGGCTGTGTATGTGAGTGCATGCACGTGTCCTCCCTCGGTCTTCCAACAAAGAGTGTACTACATGATGTACATCTACACTTCCAATGCATTTAGCCTTTAATCTAAATCTATATAGATTGACTAATGCACCAACTTGTGTTGTAGGTATAGGCTACATGTCTATCCTTAATTACAGCATGCAACGGCCTTCATTTAATCTTCTTATCTCAATGGTCGCATGCACACATAAGTCTGCTGCTTTTGGGCGTTAATTATGCCCTGGTCAATGTGTAAATCTCTAAATGTACAGTCTTTCACGGACGTAGGGAGTAGGTTGAGCACTTGAGCGTGCGCGTGTGTGTTGCGTCGTGTGCTGTGTGCCGCATGGGTGCGTGTGTGTTGCATGCGTCCATGTGTACGTGTGAGTGTTGCATGTTGCATGCATGCATGCATGCATGGGGCTTACTCCCTCCCATTGACATATTCATATTTCAAGCTTCCTCTATTCCCTCCATATGGTGATACTCCCTCTGTTCCCAAATAGTACGGAGTAAAAGCCTCCCTCTGTACCCGAATACGGAGTATTTGTCTTTCGACAGATTTCAACAAGTGACTAGGTATGGAGCAAAATGAGTGAAGTGAGCGTAGAGGCATAAGGATACTGTAGAGAGGAAGTCCTCGCGATCCATTATTCCCCATCTCGGTCAGAGAGAACTATTCAACTAGTCTTCGCACTGAAGTGACAAAACACGCTGCAGCAGATGGGACACGTAATTAATAAGTTGAACCAGCGTGTAAGTGTTACTAAATCAGCCTTACCCAGTACTGCCATCATGTTTGCCAGTAGAGCACGCTTCCGCAAATACGCCTACGCACCTCTGTCCTCCATTAACTGACATATGGGCCCTGCTGTGGTAGACCCACATGTCATCGGTGTAACTATTTACACTCCGAAGGACGGTATATCCTGGTAGTAGTACTAGTAGAATTGAGATTGAATGCACTTTCTTCCCCGTCTTCCACTCTTCTTCCTCTTCTCTTCTTCTTCCTCCTCTCTTCTTCTTCCTCCTCTCTTCCCCATCGTCGGCCGCACACCATTTACCCCCGTTCACTGCTTGCCCGCCCGCGCCATCTTCCTTGGTAGCTCACGCGTACCATATCCCCCCTCTCACTGCTCGGCCACACGAGGAGAAGCTTCTTCGCTCGCCCGCCCGAATCCACTTCCCCGCTGGCTCGCAGGCACCGAAAACCCCAATGGCAGAACCGACTGACACGCAGAGCCGCAATTGGAATTCCCTCCTCGATGTTCTCTTAGAGCTGATCTGTAGTCGTATGGACCTACTCAGCACCGTCCGTCTGGCCGCATGCTCGGTGTCTTTGTACCGTCTACTCGTCTGCAACCGGCTGGCTCTTTTTAATACACCCTGCTTGCTGATGCCCGATCCTCACAGGTGGCCCAGACAACGACTTGACGATCCTACGGAGGTTGCTGTGGTGCCCCTCGACATGCTACCACTACCCGTCCACCTGTCCTTCATGCGCGGCCACTACTAGGCGGGCATGAAGGCCAACTGGATCGTCCTCATCCACCACACGGTAGTCCGTGGCGTCTCGTGGATATCTACGCCCAGCGAGAGATCACCCTTCCATCATTGGATACCGCCGCCATCGAGCCTCGCGGCCCGCCGGACACTCCTGCCTACTACGCATGAGACGCGTCAAGCTTTTGGCTCGACCTCTGTTTGCAGAAAGTTGTAATCTGCGAAGTGCCCAGACCATCAGAAGACTACATGGATTACAAGCTCATTGCCTTGTTCAACAAGGGATTAGTCTATCTGGAATCCGGTCGCCATACATGGTTATGGCTCATCATCAATCCTGTTGAGGAAACATTTCTGTCTGATGCTATAGTGCATGATGGCATCGTTTACGCGGTCGACACACAGATTGGCTACCTATACTGGTGGAATCTATCGTCGTGTAATTGTTCTATCTCATCTCATCTTTACCTTATGAATACGACTGCATGTTCATTTGTTACAAATTTAGAATGCATAGCATGTCTATAACCACATCATTGCTATATGTTCCTCTCATTTCCTAGATTTTTATGACCACACATGTTATTGCTAGAGTTGATATGAGAACAATTGGCATCTAATGATTGTTAGAATACATATTATGAGCATAACATCATGATTGCTATATGTTACTCTCGTTTACAAGATTTTTATTACAACGCATGTTATTGCTTAGAGTTGATATGAGAACGGTAGTAGTAAGTTCTATGGTAGAATATGAGTAGGCGCTGTCATAGCTGTTTTCCTCTCATTGTTACATGATGTTTGAACCATGACATATTGCTAGAATATGAAAGCCATTGGCTTATTTTTTTAACTTGGGGTATGATTATGACCACGGCATTGCAATTCTTTGTCTATGATATGTGTCACTGTCATAATAATCTTAATTCCACAGATACTCTGAACATGATTGTTTATTTTTGTCCTTTTGGTCTCCAATTTGAATTGTTGCAGCAGACACAAATGCGCTGGCCTTCATGATTCCAGGACCTGGAATCATACCAGCCGATGGGTGGTGGTTTATCGCTCGTTCAGCTAACGACGGTCATTTGATGCTCATTCGCACGTACCAAATTGACCAAACCATTACATCAAACCACATGCAGTACAATGCGTGGGGCGTTCGTGACATTGATGGCTATGGCTGCTTCGTGTTCGAGAAAGATCCCAGCTCCGTTGGGCCAGGCGTATTCAACTGGAGGCGGGTTTACAGCCTCGGCAACCACTCCTTGTTCCTCGGGCTCAATTATCCGATCATCCAACCAATCATCGATCATATCACCGGCGATGATTACTGTTCTATGCAACTTCCATTCACGAGGGGGCTGTGCTTATACATCATACCATGGGTTTCATGAATCACCATATCTAGAGATTCGTCGACACAGCTTGTTGCCAGATAATCTTCAGTGTGTGAAAGGCATCAAGCTTCCATGCGATGGATGGCTTTTGCAAACCTGACATGTGGCGATGTGGTTCATGCCAACAGCAAATATGCACAACTTGATTCGTGCTGATATCTAGACTGAGCCATGTATTCTGCTGCTGTAGCACGACCCTCTTTTGTTGAATATTATGTACTATTGTTAGTTTGAAGCACTCCTCTGGTTTGAAGGATAGATACCTTCCTGGGATCAAGTGCATCCTAACTCACCTACGTAGGATGTACTGATAATGATGATGGAGATGCTATATATATATATCAGTTAGGCTTCAAGTGCGTACTTGTTAGTTAAACCTATGTATAAATTGTGACACTAAATACGACTAGTAAGTAGTACAGTAGCAGTACTAGTATACATCGGTCAAATTATTCATCATGTCCACACATTGAATTGACGTGACAAATCGCTACGCGTGAGGTGACACAAGAATCCCAGCGGCGTGTTCGGGTATTCTGGACTCCAGATTTGGAGTACCACTTATCTGTCGAAATCTTTCATCATTCACTTAAAACAGTCGATTGATCATACATTGAGTACCATATAACTGGAATTACCGATGCAAGTCGAAGAAGGATTGGCTGGTGCTGCCGGCTGGTGTCAAGTTCGATCCCACGGATCAGGAGCTGATCGAGCACCTTGAGGCCAAAGTGAGTGATGACAGCGCGAGATTTTAGTCTCTCATCCATTTGTTCATACCAACCATCGACAGCGAGCATGGCATATGCTACACCCAACCTGAGAAACTTCCAGGTAAGACACCGATCGGCCGTCTACTTGCACAAACATATTCCTTTGTTTATAGCTCTATTTTTTCTTTTTAGACGCAGACCTGGTGAAGCAATTACAATTTGACAGTTAATAAAAAGTGAAACAAGTGACTGCAACATGCCAAAGATGTTATGAAAATGCCAACTAGGTACACTAAAACCTGTATTCCACAATACTGCAGGTATCACACTGAGTGGCCTAAGGAAGCATTTCTTCCAGCGCAATTCCAGGGCATTCAAAAGGGGCATGTGGACGCGTCGCAAGATACAGTCGGTGTGTGGCGTGCACACGATGTGGCACAAGACCGGCAATACCTTGCCGGTGATGGTCAATGGCCGGCAGATGGGCAGCAAAAAAGGTTCTGGTGCTGCACACCAACAAGAACTTCGACCAGCAGAGGACCAACTGGGTGATGCACCAGTACCACCTCGGGGACCTGGAGAAAGAGAAGGAGCGGGAGCTGGTCCTCTGCAAGATTTTCTACCAAACGAACACTAGGGCCAGGAGTAAAAAGATTATAAGTTAGTTTGGTATTGGTAGTTGTACTAACTTGTCGTCCGCAAGTTGGTATTGTTGTTAACGATCTTTTGGTATGAACTTGCATTTGCTTCCAACCATCATGCCGAGGGTCGACGTGGATATAAAGTTGAATCATTTGTTTCGAAATGAATTTTTAGGCACCTGATTTTTATTTGATGGGTAGCATAAGCACCCGCCGTTCGAATTCCCAGTTCTCCAATTTTTTTGAAAGAAGTGCATGCACTTATTATCACGATAAAAAACAATATCCATGTTGCATCCTAGTTATCAGTCTGTACTTGCAGAATTCTCTCGTTTATTGAGCACGTATATTGTTTTTTCAGGTCGAGCAAGTTTCAACTGGGTTGTAGATTGCCCAGGGTTGGTTTTGTTTTTAACAGGCCCAGCCCATGATGACAACGGGGCACAAAGATCTAGCAGGTATCTACTGGCCTCTGTCCCGCCAGCATTGGTTATATTTTGTCTTACAACATCCGCAGGCAGTTTTTTTTACTGAATCAAACACACAGCCCAGTTCTATTTTCCTCTTGAAACGCATGTCCTACATCCGTTTTCTAATCTCTACCTATAGTTTACTAGTTCATATACACGTATCATTATATTGAAAACACATAAAATTCCCTTTTCATATTTACATCCTTATATTTGTTGTTTTTTCCCACCCAGCGCTGATTTTTTACCACTGGTTTTCCCTTAAACCAACTCAATTGTCCCACGTCTTATTTGCTTACAAAAACAAAACGATTTTTTTGGAAAATAAATAAGTTCTTAAAAAAATGTTTATCATTTCGGGATTACAACAGTTCAGACTCCACCGAAATATGCAAAATAAGGTTGAACTTTTTGACCGTGTTCCTGGGCAGAAAATGGGCTGTAATAAATTACTTAAGAATTAGCAAATGGGCTGCAAATTATAAAAAATAGCAAATGGGCTTTATGTTGTCTGCCACAGATTTGGAGGCTGACTTGTGGGCCTACTAAGTTCATGCGTACACAAGGTTTCTCAAAAAAGAAACTTAGTCAACAATCGACTCTACCAGCGTCAGACCGTTAGATGTCAATCTAACGGCAATCGTGCTTCTTCAGTCTCTGATCTTCCTGCCCCAGCCGCCCAAACCAGCGGCGTCGGAACCGCCTACTCCCGCCTCCCGTGGCCAGCAGTGCTGTCGGGAAGGCCTCACGGCCCCATCATACTCTACTCACCCACACCTCCTGTTATTTTTCGGCGACGACAGCCGAACCAGTCAACCCTCGTACTCTCCACCACGTGGGCAGCCACTGTCATGTCTTCCCCGCCTCCGTGTCATTCCCTTCGTAGGCCTCGCCGTCATCCACCGCCCTGGTGCTCTCGGCGCGGCGTGGTCAACGATGTCCATCCAACGGCCGTAGTGCTTCTTCAACCTTCGGTCTTCCTGCCCCAGCCGCCCAAAGCAGCGTCGGTCGTGCCGCATGCTCCTGCCTCCCGTGGCCGGCTATGCTGCCGCGGAGGCCTCACCGTCCCCATACTACTCCCACCGTTGGCCAGGCCATCCCTCCACTCACCCACTCCCCCTGTTATTCTGCGGCGACGGCAGCCTCACACCGCAGCCGAGCCAGTGAACCCTCGTACTCCTCTCCGCGTGGGCATCCACTGCCGCGTCTTCCCTGGCTCCGCGTCGTCCCCTTCCTAGGCCTCGTCGTCGTCCACCGCCGTGGTGCTCTCGGCGTGGCGTGGTCAATGTGGTCAACGACCAACTTCCATCAGAAGAGTACTGTACGTGGAGAGGCTGACAGCTGGGTCCACGGCAGCCGCAAGGAAGTGCCTCCTTATTACATGCAAAATAATTATTCCTCCACCTGACAACAGGGACCCACTGGACGGGCCACCAGTATTTCTTGGAAAAAACGTTTCCCCCTGACTGCTGGGACCCACCGGACGAGCCACCGTATTACGTGAAAAAAAACATTTGCCCCTAACTGCTGGGACCCACCGGACCAACCACCATATTCCACGAAAAAACGTTCCCCCCCCCCCCCCGCTGTCAGCTCGGACCCACCGGAAGTGCCTCCTTATTACGCATAGAAAAATGAATACTCCCCCTGCTAGCTGGGACCCACCATGGTGGGAGGCTGACTTGTGGGCCTACTAAGTTGATGAGGATGGAGGGCTTTGTCAACTTAGTCAATATGAACGATTCTAGCTCCAGTGACCGTATGATGTCCATCCAACGGCCATAGTGCTTCTTTAACCTCTGGTCTTCTTGCTCCAGCCGCCCAAAGCAGCGCCGGTCGTGTCGCGTGCTCCTGCCTCTCGTGGCCGGCTGTGATGCCGCGGAGGCCTCACCGCCCCCTACTACTCCCACCGCTGGGCTAGGGTATCCCTCTACTCACCCACACCCCCTGTTATTCTGCGGCGACAGTAGCCTCACGCCACAGCCGAACCAGTGAACCCTCGTACTCCTCTCCACGTGGGCATCCACTGCCGCGTCTTCCACGGCTCTGTGTCATCCCCTTCCTAGGCCTCACCGTCGTCCACCGCCTTGGTGCTCTCGGCGCGGCGTGGTCAATGTGGTCAACGACCGACTTCCATCGGAAGAGTACTATACGTGGAGAGGCTGACAGCTGGGTCCACGGCCACAGCCAAGTTTTTTTGTGATTTACCAAGTAAGTTGTTTTGTCAGGCCTGTTGGGCTGCAAATCTTTGAAGACGAGGAGAGCTTCATTCGGCTGGCCGAGAAAATGGCCCATCAGTAATGACAAATGGGCTGTACATTTTTAAAACACATCAAACCGGCAATTAGTTTCAAATATCATTTTTTATTTCAAGATTTTAAATTACATTAATTTTTATGCATGGAGAATTTGTTGGATTTTATATTGATATTCATTTATTTTTAAAATCAGTTTGAATGTGAGTCGAAATTTCAGGATTAAAAACAGTTCGGACTGCACCGAAATATGCAAAATTTTGTATAATTTTTTAACCGTGGCCACAATATGGGATGTAATGCTAACAAAAAGAATATGGGCTCCAAAAAAACCTTAATAATTAGCAAATGGGCTGTAAATTATTAGAAATAATGGCAGATGGGTTGTATGCTGTATTCCACAAATTTGAGGCTTTCCTAAAAAAAGGTTGACGCACAAGCAGTGATTGTTGGATGGCCATCCAACGGCCGTCGTGCTTCTTCAATCTCTGCTCTTCCTGCTCCAGCCGCTCAAACAGGCGCCGGCGGGACTGCCTGCTCCCTCCTCCCCGCGGCCGGCTCTACTGCCGTGCAGGCCTCACCGCCCCACCGTACTCCCATCGCTGGCCTAGCCATCCCTCTACTCACCCACACCTGCTGTTATTCTCCGGCGACGGCAGACGAACCAGTAAACCCTCGTACAGTCGTACTCCCCTCCGCGTGGGAAACAACTGCCGAGTCTTCCCTGCCTCCGTGTCGTTCCCTTCCTACGCCTCGCCGTCGTCCACCGCCCTGGTGCTCTCGGCACGGCCTGGTCAACATGGTCAACGACTGACATGCATCTGAAGTGGACTTTACGTTAGAGGCCGACAGCTGGGTCCACGGCCGCACGCAAGGAAATGCCTCCTTATTATGCGCAAAATAATGATTCCTCCACCTGACATGAGGGACCCACCGAAAGGGCCTCTGTATTTCGCAAAAAACTGTTACCGCCGCTGACAGCTCGGACCCACCAGCTATATCTTCGCATGCAAGTAAGTGCTCCTTATTACGCACAAAAAATGAATACTCCCCCTTTTAGCTGGGACCCAGTATAGTGGCAGGCTGACTTGTGGGCCTACTAAGTTGACGGGGACGGAGGGCTTTGTCAACTTAGTCAATATGCACGATTCTAGCTCCAGTGACCGTACGATGTTCATCCAACGGCCGTAGTGCTTCTTCAACCTCTGGTCTTCTTGCTCCAGCCGCCCAAACCAGCGCCGGTCGTGCCTCGTGCTCCTGCCTCCCGTGGCCGGCTACGATGCGGCGGAGGCCTCACCGCCCCCTACTACTCCCACCGCTGGCCAGGCCATCCCCCTACTCACCCACACCCCCTGTTATTCTGCGGCGACGGCAGCCTCACACCGCAGCGAACCAGTGAACCCTCATACTCCTCTACACGTGGGCATCCACTGTCGCGTCTTCCCCGGCTCCGCGTCGTCCCCTTCCTAGGCCTCGCCGTCGTCCACCGCCCTGGTGCTCTCGGCATGGCGTGGTCAACGTGGTCAAGGAATGGCTTCCATCCGACGTGGACTGTACGTGGAGAGGCTGACAGCTGGGTCCACAGCCGCAGCAAGGAAGTGCCTCCTTATTACATGCAAAATAATTATTCCTCCTACTGACAGCGGGGACCCACCAGACGGGCCACCGTATTTCGCCCCCCTGACTGCTGGGACCCACCAGCTACATCTTCGCACACAAGGAAGTGCCTGACAGTCGGGACCCACCTGGTCGAAGCGTACGTAGCGTTGTCATTCTGGTCGCGAACGTGTACGTACATATATACTGGTCGATGTAGAGGCGCGCACTTGTCATAGTAGAGGCGCGCACGTAGCATGTACGAGTACGTACAGCGGCCAGGGTGCAAGAAAGAAAATACGACCACGTATGTGTACATACGGGCGGGGTCTCGAACGCCTACTCACGCATACGTACGGCCAGGGCTCGTGTACATGGCTGGGTCGGAACGGAGAAACAGCGTCATTGTCGTGTTCATGGGGAGGCAACGGAATGCGTCTTGTTCATGGGGAGGCAACGGAATGCATCGTGTTCATCGGGAGGCAACAGAATGCGTGGGAGCCATGGTCGTGTTCGTCGGGAGGGCTTGGATGGAACAGGCGATGCAAACGAGGCCTGGCGTACCGCAAAAAGGAGGAAACGGACCTACGTTTGGAACGGGGTCCTGTTGATCGGGAGGGGTGTGGCGTACCGCAAAACGGACCTCCTACGGTCGAAACGGGGGTCCTGTTGATCGGGAGGGATGTGGCGTACCACAAAACGGACGAAACGGACTTGTGTTGGAGCGCTACGGTCAAAACGGGGGTCCTGTTCTTCGGGAGGGGTGTGACGTACCGCAAAACAGGACTCCACGGGATACTGTTCATCTCCACCGTCAACCTCCTGCAGCCTCCACGGGCTACCGTCGACCTCCTCCAGCCTCCACGGGCTCCTGTTCATCCAGCCTCCACGGGCTCCTGTTCATCCAGCCTCCACCACGCGCTACTCAACCGGCTACTGTTCAAGCACCCCTCCACCGTCTACTGTTCATCCAGCCCTCCACACCACGGGGTCCTGTTCAACCACCCCTCCACAGGCACCCCTCCACCGTCTACTATTCATCCAGCCCTCCAAACCACGGGGTCCTGTTCAACCACCCCTCCATGGGCACCCCTCCACCGTCTACTGTTCATCCATCCCTCCACACCACGGGGTCCTATTCATCCACCCCTCCACGGGCACCCCTCCACCGTCTACTGTTCATCCAGCCCTCCACCACACCACGAGGTCCTATTCATCCATAGGCAACGCCACCGCTCACTGTTCATCCAAACCCCCCCCCCCCCACGCAACGCTCACTGTTCATCCAATCGATCGGCTTCAGTTAGCAGCAGTAGCGAAGGAATCGCTCGATCGGGTTTAGTTAACAGCCATCGATCGATCGCTCGGGTTCAGTAACGCGTAGCCTGCATTGCAATCGCTCGGGTTCAGTTAGAGCCCAACGCCTCGCTCGGGTTCAATTAGAGCCAACGCCTTGCACACACACGCGTATGTGTACGAGAGAAACGCGCATCGCTCGGCCCCCGACCACCCACCATAACCGGAAACTCCCCGAAATTTTCCTCCCCCTCGCTTCTACCACGGTTTTTTCCGTCATGGACAGCCCAAAGAATGTCATGCAGCTGCGTCTCCGGCCTGCCCAGGACGAAAAGCCCATTTTCTATCATGATTTTTTGTCATGGAAGTAGGAGCCCACCACATCTATGATGATACCGGGTTTTGTCACAATTATCATCATAGAAGTGTCATATGTATGACAGGAAAAAAATTCGTTTGGCCCAAAATGTCACGGATGTGTCTTTTTTTTGTAGTGTTATGACAATTTATATATTATGATCAATATAATAAACCGGAGCCTCAGCTAAAGCGGGGTATCTGTTGTTTTTCTTACATCATGTGTGGTTACATGGGGGCTTCTGTTTATAAAGCAGCGTCCGGTTTACCCCTTGATTCAGCTTATAAAGCCATATATAAAAATCACTTGGGGGCTCGGTCGTATTCGAACCGTAGCTACACCTCTTGATCGGCGCAAGACCACCAGGAAAATCACTTGGGGGCTTGGTCATATTCGAACCATAGCCACACCTCTTAATCGGCTCAAGGCCAAAAGAAAATTACTTAGGGGCCAAAGAGAGTGTTGCAAAGAACAACTCAAACATAGGCACCCACTGAGCATAGCTCAAAATATTGCTTAGGGATTCTTTGCTTCGCAATGAACAAAGAATCTACACTTGTAATAGGCTATCAAGCCACGGCTTGGAAGCCTGGTGTATACACCTAAAACCCCGAGTTAGCTTGCCTTTTTAACAAGTCAATCTCATAGACCCTGAACTTGTCAAAGTTAAAATGACGATTGGTTAAAGATTGAGGTCCATCTTAAAAGGCTTTGCAAAATGGTTTAACTCAGTGGCCTGGCAGCCCATGAAAAGCCTCGAATTTGGGGCCTGGCAGCCCGTGAAAAGCCTCGACTACAAGTTTTCATATACTTTTATTTGCCAAAAAATTTCCCCTTTGATGAGATTTATAATGGTTTTGATAAACCGGCATTCATTAACCCGGCTCAGCTTTCAACTACTAGTTGTCAGTACAAGATCAATTATAATCCGGCGCTTCTTAACCCGGTCTAGTTTTGACTATAAGTCACCAGTCATATGTATGGTTAATCCGGTGTTTATCACAACCCGGTACGGTTTTATCATAAACCGGTACAATATGAAAGGAGTTATTATTACTCAAGATTGGGGTTATCACCCTCACTACAAAAGATGGTCAACCAACATTGTGATTCAATGTCACAGGTGTCATTTATTTTCATATTTGATTATCTTTTTATAGCCTTGGTTAAAAACCCTGGCTATATATCTGGGCATCATGACCCGTCCGGCGGTGAATCGCCAGGACACTTTCAAAACTTCAGGTATGCAGGTGTCACAGCCCTAGAGTTTGCTTGTAACTAGTGGCATTGCATCCATGCATCTTGTCTAAATTACTTCTTTAATTTGAAATGGGGGATAATAAACCCTAGCAGCAAATGAAATTCAACCAGGTTCAAACTTAAATCTTTTCAATGATCCCAAAATGCCCTTTAGAAATGTTCATCATTTTTGAATTGGTCCAGCACCTCTAACAAAAATGATGCACATATTTCTAGGACATTCTGGATTTTTGAATTAATTCATATTGTATTTGCATTTGGGAATTTAAATGCTATAAAATATCTTAAATGCTCAAATAATCATAACTAAAATGTTTGTTGTTGGATATATTCTAAATAGTAACCATGATTAGTGTCATGATTTTTGGAAATGCCCTGGAATTTTTAATAAAGCCCTGAAGTTACAGAAATAATAGAAAACGGAAAATAGAGGAGAGAGAGAGAACTTACCTGTCGCGGCCCAGCTGGCCAGCCCACCTGCGCAGCCCAGCCCGCCTAGCCCCTCTCCTGTCGTCTTCCTCCTTGCCAGGAGGACGGGCGCGTGCCCGACGCGCGCGCACCACCATGCGCCACCTCCTGCTTGACACCGAGGGCCTGGACGCCTCTAGCGTTGCCATGCAGACCCCCTGGACCCCTCGACCGCTCCCCTCTCTCCTTGCCTCGTCTGTCTCCCTCTCTCTCCCGAACCCGAGCGCAGCCGTCGGCGCCGACGAGCACCGCCATGGCCATAGCCACTGCCTCGCCTCGCCAACACGCTCAGAGGCTCCGCCCGGTCCCCCTCTTCCTCCTCGCCAAGCCACGCAAGCCGAGGATCACAATGTCGTCATCTTTGAGCTCCTCACTACCGCATGTGCTCGCCGGACTTCGCCGGTCGATTCGCCGCCTCCGACGCTTCCCCGAGCATGCTGGCCATCCCTATGTCACCAAAGTGAGGCCCGAGTCATTTCCCCTTCTCCCCTGGTCGCTTTCGACCTCTAGGCCATAGCCCCATCGTGGCCGAGAACTCCACGCCACCGGTGTCGGTGGGAAACGACACCTATGGGATCACAAGAATCCCTACTACGGTTGCGGGGCGCGGGGGTCGTGAGAAGAGCGGATCAAACAGGTAGCACACGGTTCGCTTATCCAGGTTCGGGCCGCGAGGACGCGTAAAACCCTACTCCTGCTTTGGTGGATTGTATATCAATGTTCTTGAGCTAGCTATGGGGCATGAAGAGCTCCAAAAAGCCGAATCCTCCTCCTGGTCGCCTCGGGCCTCCATTTATAGGAAAGGGGTTGCCACAGTGGCACACAGGAGGTGGAAAGGGTACAGTAATGCGAGGTTATCCCTCGCATTACATGACAAGGCGCATTTAATGCACCTTGCTTAGGTGTCCTTGCTTTATCGAGGACGGGGGAGATCCCTGTCCCGTCCGTCGCCGCTCCCTCTTGCGTTGACACGCGCCCTGGCCAGCGGTGCTTGTGGTGCCATGTAGGCAGGCAAGCAGCTGAGGTGGCGCAGTGGTGGGTCTCCACGAAGATCTGCACGCCGCCACGCAGGTGCCTGCCCAACTGGTTGGGTCGGCAGCTGTATGCGAACGGCGGTGGAGGTGCGACTGGTGTGGGCCTGATGGTGGCCCCATGGGTGTCCTTGGCAAGGGCCTTGCCGGGACCCCGGCAAGGGTCTTGCCGTGGCGCTTGCTGTCATCCCCGGCAAGGCTCTTGCCGGGGGCCTTGTGGTCCTCCTCGGCACGGATCCCGCCAAGGGTCATTACCTTCTTAAGTGGGCATCTGATCTTGAATGTCTTCACAAAGATCTGCATGCCACCACGGGGATGTCTCCCGAATCCTTGCCCCATGGGGGTAGTGGACTCAAGGGTGACCTTGCTCCGTAGGTGTGGGGAAGGCTGCCACGGCAAGGATCTTGCCGGGCTAGCTAAAGCCTTTGCCGGGGGGGTTTGCTCTGTCCCCTTTGCTCTTTGTGGTCTTGGTCTTGGTGTCGTTCTGCTTCTCTTCAGCTTCGGCCTTACCTTGGTTTACGTCCCTTGCCATGCTCGGTGTGGCGGCGCCCGTGACTCAGACTGCCCGTGCACAGTCATAGTGGTACAAAAAGTGTACCCCCCTTTTTGTACACCGACAGGAGCCCCCGGGCCTGGGCCACACATAAGCGCAATGTGTTGTTGGGCTAGGCCCAAAAAATGGTGCACGGGCAGGCGGGGCGGTTTTTACTGTGGTAAGTTTCTTCGCGCGCTGCGCGTTCCACGCGTCCCGCGCGTGGCGCGGTGTGGGGAGGCGTGCGTGACGTGAGCGGCGTGCGTGGGGCTGAGCTCCGCATGCATGTGTCACGTCGTAGTAAAAAGGGGGGCGGTCGCGCCTTCCCCATAAACAGAGGAAGGCGTGGAGGCGTGGCCCTTTTTACTGAACGGTTCCGAGGCGTGGTCTTTAAGGCGCCCACTCCCCACGATCACGGGATGGGGAGAGGTCGCCTCACTCGTCGCCTCAGTCCTGCACGCTTGCCATGTGGCTCGCATGCGCTTGGGGTGGCGATCGGTGGAGGCGGGGAACCGGGCCGCCGCGGGCTGGGGCAGCAGGTCGGTCCAGTTCCCGGTGCCCTCTGCGTCTTGACTGGCGGAGTGGGGCGGTCGTGCCCCCACCTCGTTCCTTTATAAGGAGCGGGAGGGGGAGGACGGCGCCCCGCATTCTTTCATCTCCTCCTTCCTTCAGCTTCTGCTTCCCCCCCCCCTCCATCTGTTATGGAGAGAGGGAAACCTGGTCCTTCAACGGTGGCGGGGAGGCTTGCCGCTCGACAACGCGTCCCTCCTTCTCCCGCACCTGCGGTGGCAGAGCCATCCGAGAGGGGAAGGGGGAGGGGGCGAGGCCGTGGGCGAGGCCGAGGCGCTCGGGGAAGAGGAGGACAGGGCGGCGCGCCTGCCTCGCCTCCGCCAGCGGTTCCTCCTCCCATGGAGGGCTACGTTGGGGACAACCCTTGCGAGTTCTTCGTCAGGCTGCGCCGGCCGCCTCGACGTCGCCTTCGTCTCCCAGCTCCATTTGCGCGGGAGATGGAGCTGAATCCGCCGGGATCACTGCGGCTGCATATGAGGGGCTGTAGGATCGGCGGCACACGGGTCCGCGTCGACTTCCCTGCTCCTCAAGTAATGTATCTTTGCCGGGGATGGAAGACGTTCGCTCATATCCACCGCCTGACGGAGGGGCTCACTCTCCATTTCAAGCTGATGGAGGGCGGCCTCCTCTCCGTCAAGGTCTTCGGGCTCTTCAGGACCCGCGCAAGGTGCTGCGTGGAGAGTTCCTCTAATAGCGAAGACTCCTCCTCGGGCGGGAGTGACAAGGAGGACAGTGGCAGCGACGACGAGGGCAGTAGGCGGCAGGATGATGGGTCCGACTAGGTGTCGGGTGCCGCTCCGTGCGGCACCAGCGACCCCATCATCCGTGTCGCCGGCTCCTTGAACTTCTCGGGGTCGTCTCCTTGGGCGGCTGGCGTTGGGAGGTTGCGGAAGAGGAAGAGGGTGGGCGGCAAGGCCGTCAACTCGGAGTACGCGGGCACCAACGTCTTCGACGCGTGCTGACGCCCTGCCGCCTCGTCTTCGAGCTCTGCTTCCAGCGCCGCCATCACCATCAAGCCTTTGGACGGCCACCGGGATGTTCTCTTGGTGTCTTCTACCACCCGTAGCTCGCCTAGGCGCCTCTTTTGCCCTTTTCGCCTCCTTGACCTGCCTCCTGAGGAGAGGGACAAGGAAGGGATTATGGGCATCTTATCTCTTTTTAGTTTGTAAGCCTTCGGGCCTTAACTGAATTTAAAAATTGTAATCCCATCATTCATGTTTTTCATTCCCTATGGACTGTACCTGAATGGAATGTTTTTAATGAAAAAGGGATGTTTGTCGGGCCATTTGTTTGCGGGTAGAACCCACGACAAGGAGTAAATCCTTGATATCCCTAAGATAAACATTTCCTCGCCCGGCAATAGGCCTTGCCGTCTCTCCACCTCACTCGACCTTTCTCACGCCTTTGGCGGAGGCAGGGATGAGGCGGGTTCAGGCTCCTCGTTTCATCCTTCCGCTGCCGTGACTACGATCAAACCTGGCCCCAGGAACGAGTCCTAGGGCCTAGAGTTTAGAGGAGCACGGTAGCTTTTAGGAAAAAACAAGGTTTCACATACCTCGGTCCATAAGGGAATGCATGATAAGGGATGAAGAACTTATCTGAAGTTGTAGCCCCCGGCAATTTTGGTCTGCCGTGGGTGAATCTTTGCTCTTGCAGCCCCCGATAATATTGTCTTGCCGGGGTCTAGATGCTAGTCCGTCCTCCTTCTCTTTTTCGTCCTTAAGTGATCCAGCAAGGATATTTGTGAGTCCTGCGAACCAAAGAAGACGAAAGAACGGCAAAGGAACGCACACTCGACCTCTAAGCTAGGGGTTAGTCGCCGCTAAGCACTATCAACCCTAACCAAGGACGAGACTCGACCTAGCATGCATGCTATAACTTAGGGCGCCGGCGCTTCATTTATTTATGCTCAGGGTCTGCGCCTGGCTTTGTACAAAGGGTTACATGCATCATCGGCAATGCTTGTACAAAAGGTGGCTTGCCGGGGGGCCGGCAAGCCGCGCCTCACGGGTAAAACTTGCGAAGATGCTCAATGTTCCAGAAGTTACTCACCGGAACGGCATCTTCGGTCTCCAGGCGGACTGCGCCGGGCCTGGTGACTCGTATTACCCGATAAGGGCCTTCCCACTTTGGCGTCAACTTGTTGGAATTCTTGGCCGATTCAATGCGCCGAAGGACAAGGTCGCCTTCCTCAAGGCTTCGAGCATGAACCTTGCGGCTATGGTAGCGGCGCAAGGCTTGCTGGTAGCGCGCTGCTCTCACAGCCGCCAGAAGACGATCTTCCTCAAGGAGCATTGCGTCATCTTGCCGCAATTGCTCTTGCTCAAGCTCATCATAAGCGAGCACTGGAGGTGACCCATGTATGAGTTCAGTGGGGAGAACTGCTTCTGCCTCGTATACCAGGGCAAAGGGTGTCTGGCCGGTGGCTCGATTTGGTGTCGTCCATATAAGCTTCCATATTTCTATGGAGCTGGGGTTCAAAACCAATCGGGACCGCCCTCGCAAATGTCGAACCAGCACTCTTCAACCCGAAAGGCATCCGTATGAAACAATATGTACCACATGGGGTGATGAATGTTGTTTTCTCTTCGTCTTCTCTTGTCATGAAGATCTGGTGGTAGCCGGAGTAGGCATCGAGGAATGACAACAGATCACACCCAGCTGTGGAGTCAACAATCTGGTCGATGCGCGGCAATGGGAAGGGGTCTTTAGGACAAGCCTTATTGATATCTGTGTAATCAATACACAGCCTCCACTTCCCATTTGCCTTGCGCACTACGACCGGATTGGCCAACCACGTTGGATGGAGCACTCCTCTTACCAAACCCGCTGCCTCCAGTTTCCGGATCTCTTCTATGATAAACAATTGTCGTTCCAAAGCTTGCTTCCTGACCTTCTGCTTGACGGGCCGCGCGTGAGGACAGACGGCAAGGTGGTGCTCAATCACCTCCTTGGGAACGTCGGGGATGTCGGAAGCTTGCCATGCAAACACATCGACATTCACCCGCAGGAAGGTGACGAGCGCATCTTCCTATTTGTCGTCAAGGGTGGAGCTTATGGTAAAAGCTCCTCCCGTGCCGTCCTCATTGACGGAAACCTTCTTGGTTCCCGGCGGCATGGACCTGGACTTCTTGTTTCCGCCGGTGGAGCTCTCTGGCACGTCCTCAACGGCAGCGCTATACTTCGAAGAGGTGCGCTTGCCGGAGTGGGTGTCCGAGGTCGCACCGGCCTTCTTCTTCTTCTTCCCTCCCGGGGCCCCAGCGGCAGGAGCAAGTGCCCTAGTGGCGGCAACTGCTGCAACTGCTTGCTGGTATAGTTGGTCAGCGCAAATCAGCGCATCTTTCTTATCGGAGGGGATGTTGATGATCGTCACAGGTCTTGGCATCTTCAGGGTCTTGTAGGCGTAGTGTGACGCCGCCATGAACTTGGCCAGCGCTGGGCGGCCAAGGATCCCGTTGTAGGGCAAGGGGATCTTGGCAACACCAAACATGATCCTCTCCGTCCTATAGCTCAGGTCGCTTCCAAAAGTCATGGGCAGCGTGACATTTCCCTTGGGTTGGCTTCTTCCCGGGTTGACCCCTTGAAACGTGCCCATCTCTTCGAGGTCTCCATCAGGAATCTGCAGCTTCTCGATCACGGCAGGCGAGATCAAGTTCAGACCGGCCCCGCCATCGACCAGCATCTTTGTCACCTTGAGGTTGTGTATCGTTGGTGAAACCAACAACGGAAAGCACCCGACCACAGTAGTGCGAGCAAGGTGATCCTCAGTGTCAAAAACGATAGGTGTGCTGGACCACTTCAGCGGCCTTTGGGCATCAAACGACGGCTCTGCCGCTGTAATCTCTCGCGCCCACTGTTTAAGCCGGCGATGAGAGGTATGCAGCGAGGCGCCGCCATCGACGCACATGGCCTCTGTAGCTTTCTGAAACTCTTGGTCGCCGGACTCGTCGTCCTCTTCGTGATCGTCGTCGTCTGGCTTTCTGTCACGACCCCGGGCGGGCCTCTCCTATGGTTTATCCTTGCCGCGACGGCCCGCTTGGACGTCACGCTTCTTGCCGGACCCCTCAGCACCATCTTGGCCCTTCTCCTTGTCCCGCCTCTCATATTCAGCCCTCTGCTTCTCAGCGAGGAGCCCAACCTGTCGGCAGTCTTGGAGAGCATGGCCTTTGGTGCGATGGATCTTGCAATACCGCTTGTCGGAGTTGCCTGGCTTCTCGGCAGCCGCCAAGGCCCGGCAGGGGACACATCCGGCAATTTCCTTGCCGGGGTCATTTGCCTTGGTTTTCTTGGTGGAGCCGGTGTCATCAGACCCCTCGACGGCAAGCACGGCTTTTCCTTTGCGCTTCCTGTTGCGGCGCCGGCCTTTCTTCGCCGGGGCGGCGGTATCCTCATCTGAGGAGTCGGTTTCCACGCCGGCATCTTCGCCGGGGTACTTCCTTCCCTCTTCAGCCCGGGCACATCTGTCAGCGAGAACATAGAGTTCTGCTACATCTTTCACCTTGTTCATCGCCAGTTCTTCGCGCATCTTGCGGTTACGCACGTTCTGATGGAACGCGCTGATGATGGCGGCAGGGTGAACATCAGGGATATTGTACTGTATCCGGCTGAACCTCTGTATATACTTGCGGAGACTCTCGCCTCCCTTCTGGGGAATGACGTGCAGGTCGCTCGCTTGGCCATGGGCTTGGTGGCCTCCAGTAAAGGCACCCACGAACTCATGGCACAAATCCGACCAGGAGGAAATGGAGTCTACCGGCAAGTGCATCAACCATGACATGGCGTTGGGTTTAAGAGCCAACGGAAAGTAATTCGCAAGCACCTTATCTTCGCGGGCTCTGGCAGCTTGCATCACGATGGTGTAAACGCTGAGGAACTCGGACGGGTGAGTCTTGCCGCTGTACTTTTCGCCCACGTCAGGTTTGAGAGTGCGGGTGAGTGGGCCACTGAAACTGCTGCAGCTCACGGGTAAAAGCCGGACAGCCTACCTCGTAAGGTAGGCCTCCAGGGCTCTCCGGTGCCGGGTGGTCCACATCAGGCCCCGCTCGCCTGTCTGATTGGTGGCGCGCTCCGCGCCGGCGCTCGATAGTGGTTCGAGCGTCTTCATGTTCTCGTTCCCGAAGGACTTGGCGCTGGTCACAGTGGGTCCGCGGGTCGGACGACGCTATAGAGATTTCATCGCCCGTGATGTCACGATGAGCTGGCGTCCACAGCGCCGGGCAAGGAGGGGGCAAGTGCACCGTGGTCGCGGTGCCGCCGGCTCTCCTGCCACTGGTGCGTGGGACTCCGTCGGAGCATCGACCCGGGGGCTCCACCGGTCTCGGTTCGTCTTTGTTGGCTGCCGCAACAAGGCTTCGGATGGTGGCTCTCCATTCGTCGAGTTTCCCCATAGTGGGGGGGAATCGAGGAGCAACTGCGCGCGCGCCAGGGCTTCTGCTGGCGTTGGTGGCAGCGAAACCTGCACGGATCGCGACGCGCTTCGACTTCTGACCATGTCAGAAGGAGCTCTATCACGACCCCGCGATCGCGTGCCATCTTCGCCAGCGCCTCGGCGAGCGGGCAGGTCTTCTACATCCTGGGAGGGGCGCTCGGGGCTCTTCCCGCGGCGACGCCCGGGGTCTTCGGTGTGATTACGCCGTTCGTCGCGCGCCGCTTGAGAGGAGCGCGCCGTCAGCGCCGGCGTGGGAGTCTGGGAAGCCCTCGCGTCGCCTTCGGGCGGGGTGGCAGCGATCTTGGAAGGCCCCGCGCCACCCGCGGAGGGCCTGGCTCCGTCTTTGG
The DNA here is from genome assembly GCA_032464435.1 of Aegilops umbellulata. Lineage (NCBI taxonomy): Eukaryota > Viridiplantae > Streptophyta > Magnoliopsida > Poales > Poaceae > Aegilops > Aegilops umbellulata. The sequence goes on along the minus strand of CP136056.1, from coordinate 323,509,932 downwards.
ATTTGGCGGCATGTAGCCCGTTGCCAGGCGCACAAACATCGCCGCCTCCCAAACTCCGGCTGCTGGGACGGTGTTGGTGCTCGCAAACGGCGCCCCGGGTCCTTTCCGCGACCGGTCCGCTGCTCGCCCGCGTCGGGACGGGATGTCCGGCTTCCGACCGGCCAACCGCCACCGTCGTCTTCTTCTTGGGCGCCATGACGATGAAGGAGCGTCGAACTAACTACTAAAGCCGATTCTCACAACTGCGATGCCCCCTACCTGGTGCGCCAAAGATGTCGGTGGGAAATGACACCTATGGGATCACAAGAATCCCTACTATGGTTGCGGGGCGCGGGGGTCGTGAGAAGAGCGGATCAAACAGGTAGCACACGGTTCGCTTATCCAGGTTCGGGCTGCGAGGACGCGTAAAACCCTACTCCTGCTTTGGTGGATTGTATATCAATGTTCTTGAGCTAGCTATGGGGCATGAAGAGCTCCAAAAAGCAGAATCCTCCTCCTGGTCGCCTCGGGCCTCCTGTTATAGGAAAGGGGTTGCCACAGTGGCACACAGGAGGTGGAAAGGGTACAGTAATGCGAGGTTATCCCTCGCATTACATGACAAGGCGCATTTAATGCGCCTTGCTTAGGTGTCCTTGCTTTATCGGGGACGGGGGAGAGCCATGTCCTGTCCGTCGCCGCTCCCTCTTGCGTTGACACGCGCCCTGGCCAGCGGTGCTTGTGGTGCCATGTAGGCAGGCAAGCAGCTGTGGTGGCGCAGTGGTCGGTCTCCACGAAGATCTGCATGCCGCCACGCAGGTGCCTGCCCAACTGGTTGGGTCGGCAGCTGTATGCGAATGGCGGTGGAGGTGCGACTGGTGCGGGCCTGATGGTGGCCCCACGGGTGTCCTTGGCAAGGGCCTTGCTGGGACCCTGGCAAGGGTCTTGCCGTGGCGCTTGCTGTCATCCCCAGCAAGGCTCTTGCCGGGGGCCTTGTGGTCCTCCTTGGCTGGGATCCCGCCAAGGGTCATTACCTTCTTAAGTGGGCATCTGGTCTTGAATGTCATCACAAAGATCTACATGCCACCACGGGGATGTCTCCCGAATCCTTGCCCCATGGGGGTAGTGGACTCAAGGGTGACCTTGCTCCGTAGGTGTGGGGCGGGCTGCCACGGCAAGGATCTTGCTGGCCTAGCTAAAGCTGCCCCCCGGCAAGGATCTTGCCGGGGATGTCTGCTCTGTCCCCTTTGCACTTTGTGGTCTTGGTCTTGGCGTCGTTTTGCTTCTCTTCAGCTTAGGCCTTACCTTGGTTTACCTCCCTTGCCGTGCTCGGTGTGGCGGCACCCGTGGCTCAGACTGCCCGTGCACAGTCATAGGGGTACAAAAAGTGTACCCCCCCTTTTTGTACACCGACAGCCGGCAATGTCGCCGTCATGGCCACAGCCACCGCAGCTCGTGCCCGAGCACACCATCGCGCTCAGCATGATCCCATGAGGCCGTAGACAACCGCAGCGCCTCCTCCCGTGCTCTGTAGCGCTACCCGAGGATGCCCGAGCTGCTGCCGCCGCTGAACCTCGTCGGCGGCCACTTTCCGGCCACCCCAGCTCGAGCCGCCACCACCACTAGATGCGCCCCTCCGCCAGCTCCCTGTAGATGCTCCCCGCGTGCCAAATCGGGCCCTGCAGCGAAATTCCGACTCCCTCCGCCGCGGATTTGGTCGCCGGCGGTTAAACGCCGGCAGCTGACGTGGCAACGTCATTAACGACTAACAATTCTGCTAATTAACCTCCTAGTGACACTGACAGCTGAGCCCCACTGTCTAATTAAACATAGTTTACTTTCTGTTTAGGTTTAACTAACCACGATGGGCCCACGCGTCAGCTCTGACCATGCTGACGAGGCAGTTGACTGGGCCCACATGTCAGCGACCCTAACCAGCAATGGTTCACTGACTAGTGGACCCCACTGGTCAGGTTTGACCCTGGGCAGCCCTATTGACAAGCTGAGGTGAGCATCACGTAATGCTGATGCAATAATGTAATTTCTGGATTTATTTCTATTCAGGAAATTCCAGAAAATGATATTAACTTCTAAAAATCATATAAAATCAACCGTACCTCAGAATGAAATAATTTATATATGAAAAATTATCAGAAAAAATCCAATATATCCATCTGTACCATTTTCATGCATGTTAGAAAAACTTATGACTGCTGTTTAGGCCAAATCATATAAATGGCATTTAAACTCTCACATGCGGAGTTTGAATTTGAACATAGGGTTCAAACCAACTCCATTTAACATGTTGCTAGTTGCATTAGCTCAAAACACAACATATTGACATGTCATGATCATGCATCATATTGTGCACTGCATTGATTGTGTTTTCCTTCTCTGTTACTGGTATTTGTCCCCTCTCGATAGACGTACTCCGACGATGAGATCGATGACACCGATGAAGAGTTATACTATCTTCAGAAGTGCCAGGCAAGCAAAACCCCCTTGTTCATTCCGATACAATCCCACTCTCTCGCTCCTGCTCTCTTTTACTGCATTAGGACAACAACGATTCAACTGTTACATGCTGCGGTAGCCGAACCCCTTTTCCTCTGCATGACCTGTCAGTGTTACAGTAAATAGATGAAACCCACTAGCATGAGTAGGAGTTGTTTGAGCCCTGATGTGCCTACTCATTCATGCTTATTTGTCGTGCCTACTATTGCTTAGAGTCATGTCAGGTCTGATTCATCGGGGATGAATCGGAGGTGTGTAAACATGTCCTACTGCTGAGAGCTAAGTGTGTGAACATGATTTGGTAAAGGTAGCGGTGAGAGGCCATGTAGGAGTACATGGTGGGTTGTCTCATTGAAGCCGTCCTCAGGAACTGGGATCTGTGTTTGTGATCCATGAAACAGCTACAACCATGCATTGAGCCCTGAAATATGACCCCGCTCGACTTCTTAACCACCCTAGTCCTCTGTCCAGGAGTTGCAAGTAGTTTCTGGTGTTTGTAGTATGCTGGAGGCCGTGGGCAGTGCTGACCGGAGGGGTGGGCTGTGATGCGGTAGGCACGTGGCCGGGCATGTCGGGCGCCCATTTGGTGTCTCGGAACCCTGTACACATCGTTCGGGGCCGTATGTGGAAACCTCGTCCGGACTCCCTGTAGATGGAACCTGAATAGGCGATAAACCTGGACTAGAGACTTGAGTGTTTAGGTAGGTCGTGGTCTACACCCACGTCGGCTTTCGCTTGAAGTCTGCCGAGCACATGTCGTGTGCAGACGCTAAGTGGTGGAAACATGTGTGAAGAAGTACACCCCTGCATGGTTATAATGATCTATTCGAATAGCCGTGTGGGTTGCCTATAACAGTTCATAGATAACTTGGAGTGGATACTCTAAAATGCGCAAGATAAGCGTGAGTGCTATGGATGGCGTTCTCGTAGGTAGACGGGAGCGAATCCATAGTGGTGTATTGATTGGTGAATATGTGGACTCATGTGCGCCACCTTAAAAGAGTTGCTTGCGGTCGTAGTTAAGGTTAGCCACTCAGCCAAAGCTGGCTTGCTGCAGTTAAACTCCACTACCCCCTTTGTTGATACCGATGCATATGTAGTTAGTTGTGATGTAAGTCTTGCTGGGTACATTTGTACTCACGTTTGCCTATTTTATGTTTTTGCAGAGAGACTTCAGTCTCGCTAGTAGTTCCGTGTGGACTTCGACGTTTAGCTTGATACCTTAGGTACGATCTTGTGCCTTCAGCAGGATCTGGTAGATAGTCAGGCTTCTCAACCTTTTTCATTTGTAGATGTCTGTACTCAGACATGTTAAGCTTCCGCATGTGCTTTGACTTGTATGCTCTGAATGTTGGGTCATGAGACCCATGTTTGTAATATCTCGCTCCTCGGAGCCTATTGAATAAATACTTGGGTCATAGAGTTATGTTTAGATGCCATGTTGTATTTACACATATCGAGCATATTGTGTGTATGATTGAAATGCTTGGTATGTGTGGTATCCGACAACCTAGTTGTTTATCCTTGGTAGCCTCTCTTATGGGGAAATGTAGTCTTGTGCTTCCGTGAGCCATAGTAGTCCGCTACAGCCCGGTTCACCGGAGTCCTGCTAGCCCAGCACTACTGCTCAGGACACTTGACTGGCCGGCATGTGTTTCACTTCGTTCTTGTGTCTGTCCCTTCGGGGAAATGTCACACGATGACATCCGGAGTCCTGCCTAGCCTGCTACAGCCCGGGTTACCGGAGTCTTGTTAGCCCAGTGCTACAGCCCGGATTCGCACCCTGCTGACCGACATGCTCGAAGTTGATTCATGTATGCCTGTCCCCATGGGTTAGTGCCGCTTTGGGTTCACGACTAGCCATGTCGACCCGGGTTCTCTGTCATATGGATGCTAGCGACACTATCATATACGTGAGACAAAAGGCGCAAATGGTCCCGGGCCATGGTAAGGCGACACCCGTGGGAATACCGTGCGTGAGGCCGCAAAGTGATATGAGGTGTTACCAGCTAGATCAATGTGACTTGGAATCGGGGTCCTGACAGCTTTGGTATCAGAGCCTGACTGCCTGTAGGATTACCAGGCCAAACTGGTCGAAGTCGAGTCTAGAAATGCTTTAGTTATATAAGGGAATTGATTGTTGAAGGGAACGTAAGGCTCTTTTTACTCCTTTACCTTATGCCCTTCTGATCTGAGTCAACCTCTTCTTTTCTACGGGGATTAAGAACTAGGCCTTCTCATCTATCTATCAGGTTGACGTGTTACTAATCCGTAGAATCTTAGGATTGTTGGTTCCAGGCCTCAGTTCAGTTTCTACTACTTTAGTATGTTGACAGTTGATCTCGGAACCTTAATCTTGTGATGTTAAGTGGTTATGCCACCATTCTTGCAGGATGCCTCAAATCTTTTGAGCATTTACATCCGTTATGCTGTCCGAGTCATCCCAGGTCTCTACATAGTCTGATGCATTTGCAAATCCTTTCTTTCCGTTCCCGATGTCCTTTTGGGCCAGATTAAGCACACTACTCGGTCTGTGAGGTACTCTGTTGCCTCTGTATATATGTTGGAGCTATTATCATGACCCTAGGTGTTTTAGGGAGTCACCTAGTAATCTAGCCATGTTTTGTGTTCCCAGTGTGATGATTCTGGCCACCATTCTCGAAAGCATCCCATGATGCCATTTAGTAGTAGGTATTCCACTCCTGGGTTCTTGACCCGAGATTCACCTTACTTCATGTTGATAGTGTTTGCTCGTTCCTTTAGGTTATTAGTAACCTTTGCATTAGTCCTCGAGGTCCATGGTATTTCCTTCTTCCAAATACTATGAACCACTTATGGCAGAAGTTTGTTGGATCAAAAGATCACAACAAGGGTGCTCTCGATGAGTTTCACATTATGTATTGTGACTCTGCCAGTTCTACCTTTCTGCATGGGTTATCCGGAAGAAATATGTTGAACTTGGTTCGACATATTAATCTATGCATCCACAACTCAGAAAGATATATGTCCCCTTGAGTTGTCCCTCTTCATTTGTATTCCGACCACCGTCTATCAATTGATAGTCAGGAATAGTGGTGCATTCGTGTTCATCGATGCCTATTATTCTTGTGGGCTGTCAAGCCATTCTATTCCGGAATGACTAGGAGAAACAAACTCCAGTACCTCATCCATTTCTAGGATTGGGTCAAAGCAGTTGTATTCCGCAGATCAAATGCAATCAAGCTTTTGATTCTGTTCTACCCTGAAGTATTACCCACATTATGTCAGGAACGTCATGAGAATTGCACCTTCTCTTATGAATTCTTGATGCAGTGATACTCTCACCATCATCATTCATTCCTCGGTCTCGTGTTGTTGCAACTGGAATGCCGACAAGTGAACCATGATGTGTGAAATTTATACTCCTAGCAACTGTGTTGCTTGGTAGTTAATGGACAGTATTCTCATTCTTAGCGTGATGGTTACTAAATCATCATCCTAAGATTGATCGTGCTACCTAGTCCTTATTTCTGGTGCACTCTTCGATCAATGAGTTAGGATTATTCAATCCCTTGCTTATTTGGTCACATCGTCTTGCTTTGGAAAGCAAGATTGTTCTCGAGTTTAGTAACATATCGGTGGTTCATGATTTTTCGAATATCTTCTCGGAAGTATTACCAGGTTGTCCCCTGATTGTTATGTTGAGCTCGTGATCAAGTTGGTCTTCCTCTAAACCAGCCATTCTCCAAGAATCTGTGTTGGATACCCCTGAGCTAGTTGGTTGAGCTAAACAACAACTTGCAGAGTTGGAAGATAAAAGCTTAATCCACTTAGTTCACTCCAAAGGGATATCTGGTGCGTGTGTCTGTTGAAGGAAGATGATATCTCCATCTATTGGTCCTCGTGATCAGTTGTTGGATCTATTGCTTTGTCAAAACTTTGACTTGAGTATGGTCTATCGTCAAGTCAAATCAGAACCAACGATGTTTGTAATGTTTTCTTACTCGTGGTTGATTCCTTGAGCATATACCATTACATCTTTTGGTCTGACCAATGCTATCACCGTGTTCACATGATGATGGAAGTCCAGTGATATGGAAATTCCGATGAGGTGTTGTTAAGCCCATCAGCAGCATTTTGTCTCCTCCATGATTCATGTTGAACATCAAGCTAGTGTTGGAAACTTTTGTAAGCATTGTCTTCGTGTTTCGTTCATGAAGCCTATGTTAGGATGAAAGAAGTGACTTCCTTAGATTCACGTGCATTTGATGTAAGTTGCCGCTGTGAATTCGAGAAAGTTTGTTTTTGCTTCCTCTGGAATCATCCCAAGTCAGTCATGCATGTGCGAAGTATTCTATGGTCTGATAGACTGCTCATCTTCATTCCATATGTATTCCCTAGCACACCAAGCCACTGATTGATTTGTTCAAGGAAAGGAAGTTCCTTCTTAAGAGCATGCCTTATGCAAGGACTTCACTATCCTCGATTATGGTTCCCCACCTGAACTCGGTAGTGTTTTATTATAAGACCGCCACGTGGTCATGCTTGTCTAGGACAGTGTGTTCACAGGTGGGTAGCAAAACCTGCTCATGTTTTGGAGCTTGCTATCATGGTTCATCTCCCGAGAGTCTTGCAATGTTATCTTGTAGACTTGTGTTGCAGTTCTTCTTTTCAGACACGTGAGTCTGAAGTATCCTGTTTCTAACCAGATCTGAATCTCAGGCAGATATGATGGTTGGAACATTCCCAGCATTTGCATTTTGTCCCCAGCTTGCACCGCCATAGTACCAAATTTCCATGGGCTGCACTTCTCAGTAATTGTTGTTCAGGATCATCCTCAAAAGTGGTCCTACCATGGGTCCCATCCATTTCCAATGATAGGCAAAAATCATCCATTGCGTTGTCTTCAACGAGGTAGTCCACATCATCCATCCTGGTATGGGTATGCCATTCTTTCGAATTCGTTCGCACGATCGGTTGTGATTGCCTTAGGCAGGTATAAAGAATTTCAATGATCTTTGTATCAAAAGTAATTCTTTTTGCCACTTAAGGGAATAGTTCCTCGAGTCACCTCCCCCAAGGTGCCACGTTATGGGATCACGGAAATTTTTCCTCGCCACCTTGACACCATCCACCATCTCTCTAAGCGTGGAATTGTTGCCCACCAAATCAAACCTCGTCGATTGTTCTTCCATCCCTTTTGATGTGTTTTGTGTCTCAACTCAAGATGTTTCAACATCTCATTCCGCGAGTTGATCTTGTATAGCTCGATCTTCGAGAAGATCAATCCTAGTAGAGTTTCTTTCCGTCGTCATCGCGTGGATGAAGATCTCAAAAGCGAGGATGTCAAGATCAACGAATGCAACAAATCAACAACCTTATGAAGTGCAACCTGGATCATGAAGATCAAGTTAGCTTTGTATCCCCTCTGTCTCCTTACCTCACGTCTTGAATCTCGGGACGAGATTCTTGTTTAGTGGGGGTGAGTTGTCACAGCCCTAGAGTTTGCTTGTAACTAGTGGCATTGCATCCATGAATCTTGTCTAAATTACTTCTTTAATTTGAAATGGGGGATAATAAACCCTAGCAGCAAATGAAATTCAACCAGGTTCAAACTTAAATATTTTCAATGATCCCAAAATGCCCTTTAGAAATGTTCATCACTTTTGAATTGGTCCAGCACCTCTGACAAAAATGATGCACATCTTTCTAGGCCATTCTGGATTTTTGAATTAATTCATATTGTATTTGCATTTGGGCATTTAAATGCTATAAAATATCTTAAATGCTCAAATAATCATAAACTAAAATGTTTGATGTTGGACATATTCTAAACAGTAGCCATGATTAGTTTCATGATTTTTGGAAATGCCCTGGCATTTTTAATAAAGCCCTGAAGTTACAGAAATAATAGAAAACAGAAAATAGAGGAGAGAGAGAGAGAGAGAGAGAGAGAACTTACCTGACTTACCTATCGCAGCCCAGCTGGCCAGCCCACCTGCGCGGCCCAGCCCGCCTGGCCCCTCTCCTGTCGTCTTCCTCCATGCCAGGAGGACGGGCGTGTGCCCGACGCGCGTGCACCGCTGTGCGCCACCTCCTGCTTGACGCCGAGGGCCTGGACGCCTCTAGCGTTGCCACGCAGACCCCTTGGACCCCTCGACCGCTCCCCTCTCTCCCTGCCTCGTCTCTCTCCCGAACCCGAGCGCAGCCGTCGCCGCCGACGAGCATCGCCGTGGCCACAACCACAGCCTCGCCTCGCCAACACGCTTAGAGGCTCCGCCTGGTCCCCATCTTCCTCCTCACCAAGCCACGCAAGCCGAGGATCACCGTGTCGTCGTCTTCGAGCTCGTCACCACAGCATCTGCTCGCCGGACTTCACCGGTCGACTCGCCGCCTCCGACGCTTCCCTGAGCACGCTGGCCATCCCTACGTCACCACAGTGAGGCCCCGAGTCGTTTCCCCCTTCTCCCCTGGTCGCTTTCGACCTCTAGGCCATAGCCCCATCTTGGCCGAGAACTCCACGCCGCCGGCGATGTCGCCGCCGTGGCCACAGCCACCGCAACTCGTGCCCGAGCACACCATCGTGCTCAGCACGATCCCGTGAGGTCATAGACAACCGCAGCGCCTCCTCCCGTGCTCTGTAGCGCTACCCCGAGGATGCCTGAGCTGCTGCCGCCGCTGAACCTCGTCAGCGGCCACTTTTCCGGCCACCCCAGCTCGAGCCGCCACCACCACTGGATGCGCCCCTCTGCCAGCTCCCTGTAGATGCTCCCCGCGCGCCAAATCGGGCCCTGCAGCGAAATCCCGACTCCCTCCGCCGCGGATTTGGTCGCCGGCAGCTGACGTGGCAACGTCATTAACGACTAATAGTTCTGCTAATTAACCTCCTAGTGACACTGACAGCTGAGCCCCACTGTCTAATTAAACATAGTTTACTTTCTGTTTAGGTTTAACTAACCACGGTGGGCCCACGCGTCAGCTCTGACCATGCTGACGAGGCAGTTGACTGGGCCCACACGTCAACGACCCTAACCAGCACTGGTTCACTGACTAGTGAACCCACTGGTCAGGTTTGACCCGGGGCAGCCCTGTTGACCTGCTGAGGTTAGCATGACGTAATGCTGATGCAATAATGTAATTTCTGGATTTATTTCTATTCAGGAAATTCCAGAAAATGATATTAACTTCTAAAAATCATATAAAATCAACCATAGCTCAGAATGAAATAATTTATATATGAAAGATGATCAGAAAAATCCAATATATCCATCTGTACCATTTTCATGCATGTTAGAACAACTTATGACTATTGTTTAGGCCAAATCATATAAATGGCATTTAAACTCTCACATACGGAGTTTGAATTTGAACATAGGGTTCAAACCAACTCCATTTAACATGTTGCTAGTTGCATTAGCTCAAAACACAGCATATTGACATGTCATGATCATGCATCATATTGTGCACTGCATTGATTGTGTTTTCCTTCTCTGTTACTGGTATTTGTCCCCTCTCGATAGACGTACTCCGACGATGAGATCGATGACACCGATGAAGAGTTATACTATCTTCAGAAGTGCCAGGCAAGCAAAACCCCCTTGTTCATTCCGATACAATCCCACTCTCTCGCTCCTGCTCTCTTTTACTGCATTAGGACAACAACGATTCAACTGTTACATGCTGCGGTAGCTGAACCCCTTTTCCTCTGCATGACCTCTCATTGCCACAGTAAATAGATGAAACCCACTAGCATGAGTAGGAGCTGTTTGAGCCCTGATGTGCCTACTCATTCATGCTTGTTTGTCGTGCCTGCTATTGCTTAGAGTCGTGTCAGGTCTGATTCATCGGGGATGAATCGGAGGTGTGTGAACATGTCCTACTGCTGAGAGCTAAGTGTGTGAACACGATTTGGTAAAGGTAGCGGTGGGAGGCCATGTAGGAGTACATGGTTGGTTGTCTCATTGAAGTCGTCCTCAGGAACTGAGATCTGTGTTTGTGATCCATGAAACAGCTACTACCATGCATTGGGACCTGAAATATGACCCCGCTCGACTTCTTAACCACCCTAGTCCTCTGTCCAGGAGTGGCAAGTAGTTTCTGGTGTTTGTAGTATGCTGGAGGCCGTGGGCAGCGCTGACCGGAGGGGTGGGCTGTGATGTGGTAGGCACATGGCCGAGCATGCCGGGCGCCCGTTTGGTGTCTCGGAACCCTGTACACATCGTTCGAGGCCATATGTGGAAACCTCGGCCGGACTCCCTGCGGATGGAACCTGAATAGGCGATAAACCTGGACTAGAGACTTGAGTGTTTAGGTAGGTCGTGGTCTACACCCACGTTGGCTTTCGCTTGAAGTCTGTCGAGCACATGTCGTGTGCCGACGCTAAGTGGTGGAAACATGTGTGAAGAAATACACCCCTGCAGGGTTATAATGATCTATTCGAATAGCCGTGTCCGCGGTAAAAGACTTCTGGGTTGCCTATAACAGTTCATAGATAACTTGAAGTGGATACTCTAAAACCCGCAAGATAAGCGTGAGTGCTATGGATGGCGTTCTCGTAGGTAGACGGGAGCGGATCCATAGTGGTGTATTGATTGGTGAATATGTGGACTCGTGTGCGCCACCTCAAAAGAGTTGCTTGCAGTCGTAGTTCAGGTTAGCCACTCAGTCAAAGCTGGCTTGCTACAGTTAAACTCCACTACCCCCTTTGTTGATACCGATGCATATGTAGTTAGTTCTGATGTAAGTCTTGCTGGGTACATTTGTACTCACGTTTGCCTATTTTATGTTTTTGCAGAGAGACTTCAGTCTCGCTAGTAGTTCCGTGTGGACTTCGACGTTTAGCTTGATACCTCAGCTACGATCTTGTGCCCTCGGCAGGATCTGGTAGATAGTCAGGCTTCTCAGCCTTTTTCATTTGTAGATGTCTGTACTCAGACATGTTAAGCTTCCGCATGTGCTTTGACTTCTATGCTCTGAATGTTGGGTCATGAGACCCATGTTTGTAATATCTCGCTCCTTGGTGCCTATGTATAAATACTTGAGTCGTAGAGTTATGTTGTGATGCCATGTTGTATTTACACATATCGAGCATATTGTGTGTATGATTGAAATGCTTGGTATGTGTGGTATCCGACAACCTAGTTGTTTATCGTTGGTAGCCTCTCTTATGGGGAAATGTAGTCTTGTGCTTCCGTGAGCCATAGTAGTCCGCTACAGCCCGGTTCACCGGAGTCCTGCTAGCCCAGCACTACTATTCAGGACACTTGACTGGCCGGCATGTGTTTCACTTCGTTCTTGTGTCTGTCCCTTCGGGGAAATGTCACGCGGTGACATCCGGAGTCGTGCCTAGCCTGCTACAGCCCGGGTTACCGGAGTCCTGTTAGCCCAGTGCTACAGCCCGGATTTGCACGCTGCTGACCGACATGCTTGAAGTTCATTCATGTATGCTTGTCCCCATGGGTTAGTGCCGCTTTGGGTTCACGACTAGCCATGTCGGCCCGGGTTCTCTGTCATATGGATGCTAACGACACTATCATATACGTGAGCCAAAAGGCGCAAACGGTCCCGGGCCATGGTAAGGCGACACCCGTGGGAATACCGTGCGTGAGGCCGCAAAGTGATATGAGGTGTTACCGGCTAGATTGATGTGACTTGGAATCGTGGTCCTGACAGCAGGAACAGTTGGAATAAATTGCTATGGATTATGAGCATAAAGCATGGCAGATTAACAGTGTCAGGCAAAATAAATATGCATGACGGCATAGCAGACCAAGTGTTTGAACTAGCCTATTACAAAGTGCTTTAATGCCCAAAAAGAATAATTGTTTTTCGGCAAGTATTGCAGCAAGTAGAAGGCTAAACCGGCTTCCGGATCATGACTCGTCACCAGGCTGACTTGACGGTTGCGGATCATCTTGTGCCGGTTCATCCTCCTCATCTCTACCCAGTGGCTGGAAGTCAATGGTTGCCCAATCGATCCTAGTTAGGGCTTGGAATACAGCTTTGTTGCTTATAAGGATGGACGGTTCAATGTCAGGGGCATAGGTGTGCTTACGGATTGGCGGGATAAGATTTTGAGCCTCAGGAGTTGGAGCAGCAACCCGTTTGTTGTTGACGTCATAACTCGCTTGGTAATGTGAAAGATTAGCTTCTTCAGCCAATTGGCAAGCCAGTGGATGTACTTCCCGGTTTATGGCTCGGAGGTCATCATTGCCAAATTCGGATCCGTCTTCTTTCAAGCTCAGATAACCTTTACCCACATCCACCGGATCAAGATCTGGCACCCATGCTTTTTCCCGGGTTAGCGCGGTCAGAGCACCAGGCCTTGCAGCAGATCTTTTTAGCTCTTCTACCCGGGAAGGCAGCATTGACATGTTGGGGAACGTAGCAAAAATTCAAAATTTTCCTACGTGTCACCAAGATCTATCTATGGAGAAACCAGCAACGAGGGGAAAGAGAGTGCATCTACATACCCTTGTAGATCTCTAAGTGGAAGCGTTCAAGAGAACGGGGTTGAAGGAGTCATACTCGTCGTGATCCAAATCACCGGAGATCCTAGTGCCGAACGGACGGCACCTCCGCGTTCAACACACGTACAGCCCGGTGACGTCTCCCATGCCTTGATCCAGCAAGGAGAGAGGGAGAGGTTGAGGAAGACTCCATCCAACAGCAGCACAATGGAGTGGTGGTGGTGGAGGAGCGTGGCAATCCTGCAGGGCTTCGCCAAGCACCGCGGGAGAGGAGAAGGGAGAGAGGTAGGGCTGTGCCAGGGAGAGGTCAAAACTCACGTGTTGGCAGCCCTCAAGACCTCAACTATATATAGGGGAGAGGGAGGGGGTGCGCCCCCTCTAGGGTTTCCACCCCAAGGGGTGCGGCAGCCCCAATCCCATCTAAGGGTGGCGGCCACGGGGGAGAGGGGGGAAACTTGCCCCCCAAGTTAGGTGGAAGCACCCCCTCCCCAAACCCTAGGCGCCTTGGGCCTTGGTGGGGGGCGCACCAGCCCACCTGGGGCTGGTCCCCTCACACACTTGGCCCATGCAGCCCTATGGGGCCGGTGGCCCCACTTGGTGGACCCCCGGGACCCTCCCGGTGGTCCCGGTACGTTACCAATAAAACCCGAAACTTTTCCGGTGACCAAAACAGGACTTCCCATATATAAATCTTTACCTCCGGACCATTCCGGAACTCCTCGTGACGTCCGGGATCTCATCCGGGACTCCGAACAACATTCGGTAACCACATACAAACTTCCTTTATAACCCTAGCGTCATCGAACCTTAAGTGTGTAGACCCTACGGGTTCAGGAACCATGCAGACATGATCGAGACGTTCTCCGGTCAATAACCAACAGCGGGATCTGGATACCCATGTTGGCTCCCACATGTTCCATGATGATCTCATCGGATGAACCACAATGTTAAGGACTCAATCGATCCCGTATATAATTCCCTTTGTCTAGCGGTATTGTACTTGCCCGAGATTCGATCGTCGGTATACCGATACCTTGTTCAATCTCATTAACGGCAAGTCTCTTTACTCGTTCCGTAACACATCATCCCGTGATCAACCCCTTGGTCACATTGTGCACATTATGATGATGTCCTACCGAGTGGGCCCAGAGATACCTCTCCGTTTACACGAAGTGACAAATCCCAGTCTCGATTCGTGCCAACCCAACAGACACTTTCGGAGATACCTGTAGTGCACCTTTATAGCCACCCAGTTACGTTGTGACGTTTGTACACCCAAAGCATTCCTATGATATCCGGGAGTTGCACAATCTCATGGTCTAAGGAAATGGTACTTGACATCAGAAAAGCTTTAGCATACGAACTACACGATCTTTGTGCTAGGCTTAGGATTGGGTCTTGTCCATCACATCATTCTCCTAATGATGTGATCCCGTCATCAACGACATCCAATGCCCATGGTCAGGAAACCGTAACCATCTGTTGATCAACGAGCTAGTCAACTAGAGGCTTACTAGGGACATGGTGTTGTCTATGTATCCACACATGTATCTGAGTTTCCTATCAATACAATTATAGCATGGATAATAAACGATTATCATGAACAAGGAAATATAATAATAAGTAATTATTATTGCCTCTAGGGCATATTTCCAACAGTCTCCCACTTGCACTAGAGTCAATAATCTAGTTCACATCGTCATGTGATTAACATTCATACGTCACATCGCCATGTGACCAACATCCAAAGAGTTTACTAGTGTCATTAAACTAGTTCACATCATCATGTGATTAAGACTCAATGAGTTTTGGGGTTTGATCATGTTTTCCTTGTAAGAGAGGTTTTAGTCAACGGGTCTGTACTTCGCAAATCTCTAGGTCATTCTGTAAATGCTGCTTCCACGCTCCACTTGGAGCTATTCCAAATGGTCGCTCCACTATACGTATCCGGTTTGCTACTCAGAGTCATTCGGATGGGTGTTAAAGCTTGCATCGACGTAACCTTTTACGCCGAACTCTTTATCACCTCCATAATCGAGAAACATGTCCTTATTTACTCCAAGGACAATTTTGACCGATGTCCAATGATCCATTCCTGGATCATCCTTGTACCCCTTGACTGACTCATGGCAAGGCACACTTCCGGTGCGGTACACAACATAGCATACTGTAGAGCCTACGTCTAAAGCATAGGGGACGACCTTCGTCCTTTCTCTCTTTTCTGCCGTGGTCGAGCTTTAAGTCTTAACTTCATACCTTACAACTCAGGCAAGAACTCCTTCTTTGACTGATCCATCTTGAACACCTTCAAGATCATGTCAAGCTATGTGCTCATTTTGAAAGTATCATTAAGCGTTTTTGATCTATCATTATAGATCTTGATGCTCAATGTTCAAGTAGCTTAATCCAGGTTTTCCATTGAAAACACTTTTCAAATAACCCTATATGCTTTACAGAAATTCTACATCATTTCTGATCAACAATATGTCAATACCATATACTCATCAGAAATTCTATAGTGCTCCCACTCACTTCTTTGGAAATACAAGTTTATCATAAACTTTGTATAAACCCAAAATCTTTGATCATCAAAGCGCACACTCCAACTCCAAGATGCTTACTCCAGTCCTTAGAAGGATCGCTGGAGCCAGCATACCTTTTAGCATCCTTAGGATCGACAAAAACTTTCTGATTGTATCACATACAGCCTTTCCTTACGAAGACTGGTAAGGAAACTCATTTTGACATCTATCTGGCAGATTTCATAAATGCAGCTAATGCTAACATGATTTCGATGGACTTAAGCATCGCTACGAATGAGAAAATCTCATCGTAGTCAACTCCTTAAACTTGTGAAAAACTCTTCGCCACAAGTCGAGCTTCATAGACGGTGACATCACCGTCCATGTCCGTCTTCTTCTTAAAGGTCCATTTATCTCAATGGCTTGCTGATCATTGGGCAAGTCCACCAAAGTCGATGCTTTGTTCTGATACATGGATCCTATCTCGTATTTCATGGCTTCTAACCATTTGTCGGAATTTGGGCCCACCATCGCTTCTCCATAGCTCGTAGGTTCATTGTTGTCTAGCAACATGACCTTCAAGATAGGATTACTGTACCACTCTAAAGTAGTACGCATCCTTGTCACCCTATGAGGTACGGTAGTGACTTGATCCAAAACTTCATGATCACTATCATAAGCTTCTACTTCAATTGGTGTAGGCGCCACACGAACAACTTCCTGTGCCCTGCTACACACTTGTTGAAGTGACGGTTCAATAACCTCATCAAGTCTCCACCATCCTCCCACTCAATTCTTGAGACAAACCTTTCTTCGAGAAAGGACCCGATTCAAGAAACAATCCCTATTGCTTTCGGATCTGAATTAGGAGGTATACCCAACTGTTTTGGGTGTCCTATGAAGATGTATTTTATCCGCTTTGGGTTCGAGCTTATCAATCTGAAACTTTTCCACATAAGCGTCGTAGCCCCAAACCTTTAAGAAACGACAACTTAGGTTTCTCCAAACCACAGTTCAAACGATGTCGTCTCAACGGAATTACGTGGTGCCCTATTAAAGTGAGTGCGGTTGTCTCTAATGCCTAACCCATGAACGATAGTGGTAATTCGATAAGAGACATCATGGTACGCACCATATCCAATAGGGTGCAACTATGATGTTCGGACACACCATCACACTATGGTGTTCCAGGCGGTATTAATTGTGAAACAATTTCCACAATGTCTTTGTTGCGTGCCAAAGCTCGTAACTCAGATACTCATCTCTATGATCATATCATAGACATTTTATCCTCTTGTCACGATGATCTTCAACTTCACTCTGAAATTACTTGAACCATTCAATAATTCAAACTTGTGTTTCATCAAGTAAATATACTCAACATCTACTCGAATCATCTGTGAAGTAAGAACATAACGATATTCACTGCATGCCTCAGCACTCATTGGATTACACACATCAAAATGTGTTACTTCCAACAAGTTGCTCTCTTGTTCCATCTTACTGAAAACGAGGCTTTTCAGTCATCTTGCCCATGTGGTATGATTTGCATATCTCAAGTGATTCAAAATCAAATGAGTCCAAACGATCCATCTGCATGGAGTTTCTTCATGCGTATACACCAATAGACATGGTTCGCATGTCTCAAACTTTTCAAAAACGAGTGAGTCCAAAGATCCATCAACATGGAGCTTCTTCATGCGTTTTGTACCAATATGACTTACATGGCAGTGCCACAAGTAAGTGGTACTATCATTACTATCTTATATCTTTTGGCATGAAAATGTGTATCACTATGATCGAGATTCAATAAACCATTCCTTTAGGTGCAAGACCATTGAAGGTATTATTCAAATAAATAGAGTAACCATTATTCTCCTTAAATGAATAACCGTATTGCGATAGACATAATCCAATCATGTCTATGCTCAACGCAAACACCAAAAGACAATTATTCAGGTTTAACACTAATCTTGATGGTAGAGGGAGGGTGCGATGTTTGATCACATCAAACTTGGGAACACTTCCAACACATATCGTCAGCTCACCTTTAGCTAGTCTCCGTTTATTCCGTAGCCTTTTATTTCGAGTTACTAATACTTAGCAACAGAACCGGTATCTAATACCTTGGTGCTACTAGGGGTACTAGTAAAGTACACATTAACATAATGCATATCCAATATACTTCTATCGACCTTGCCTGCCTTCTCATCTACCAAGTATCGAGGGTAATTCTGCTCTAGTGGTTGTTCCCCTTATTACAGAAGCACTTAGTCTCGGGTATGGGTTCAACCTTGGGTTTCTTCATTAGAGCAGCAGCTGATTTTCTATTTCATGAAGTATCCCTTCTTGCCCTTGCCCTTCTTGAAACTAGTGGTTTCACCAACCATCAACAATTGATGCTCCTTGTTGATTTCTACTTTCGCCGTGTCAAACATCACGAATACCTCAAGGATCATCATATCTATCCCTGATATGTTATAGTTCATCACGAAGCTTTAGCAGCTTGGTGGCAATGACTTTAGAGAAACATCACTATCTCTGGAAGATCAACTCCCACTCGATTCAAGTGATTGTCGCACTCAGACAATCTGAGCACAAGCTCAACGATTGAGCTTTTCTCCCTTAGTCTGCAGGCTAAGAAAATCGTCGGAGGTCTCATACCTCTTGACGTGGGCACGAGCCTGAAATCCCAATTTCAGCCCTCGAAACATCTCATATGTTCCGCGACATTTCGAAAACGTCTTTGGTGCCTCAACTCTAAACCGTTTAACTAAACTATCACGTAGTTATCAAAAACGTGTATGTCCGATGTTCGCAACATCCACACACAACGTTTGAGGTCCAGCACACCGAGCGGTGCATTAAGGACATAAGCCTTCTACGAAGCAACGAGGACAATCCTCAGTTCACGGACTCAGTCCGCATAATTGCTACTATCAACTTTCAACTATATTTTCTCTAGGAACATATCTAAATAGTGGAACTAAAGCGCGAGCTTACGACATAATTTGCAAAGATCTTTTGACTATGTTCAGGATAATTAAGTTCATCTCATGAACTCCCACTCAGATAGACATCCCTCTAGTCATCTAAGTGATTACATGATCCGAGTCAACTAGGCCGTGTCCGATCATCACGTGAGACGGACTAGTCATCATCGGTGAACATCTTCATGTTGATCGTATCTACCATACGACTCATGCTCGACCTTTCGGTCTCTTGTGTTTCGAGGCCATGTCTGTACATGCTAGGCTCGTCAAGTTAACCTAAGTGTTTCGCGTGTGTAAATCCTGCTTACACCCATTGTATGTGAACGTAAGAATCTATCACACCCGATCATCACGTGGTGCTTCGAAACGACGAACTTTCGCAACGGTGCACAGTTAGGGGGAACACTTTCTTGAAATTATCATGAGGGATCACCTTATTTACTACCGTCGTTCTAAGCAAATAAGATGCATAAACATGATAAACATCACATGCAATCAAATAGTGACATGATATGGCCAATATCATTTTGCTCCTTTTGATCTCCATCTTCGGGGCTTCATGATCATCATCGTCACCAGCATGACACCATGATCTCCATCACCATGATCTCCATCATCGTGTCTCCATGAAGTTGTCTCGCCAACTATTACTTCTACTACTATGGCTAACGGTTTAGCAATGAAGTAAAGTAATTACATGGCGTTATTCAGTGACACGCAGGTCATACAATAAATAAAGACAACTCCTATGGCTCCTGCCGGTTGTCATACTCATCGACATGCAAGTCGTGATTCCTATTACAAGAACATGATCAATCTCATACATCACATATCATTCATCGCATTCTTTTTGGCCATATCACATCACATAGCATACCCTGCAAAAACAAGTTAGACGTCCTCTAATTGTTGTTGCATGTTTTACGTGGCTGCTATGGGTTTCGAGCAAGAACGCATCTTACCTACGTAAAAGCCACAACGGTGATATGCCAATTGCTATTTACCCTTCATAAGGACCCTCTTCATCGAATCTGATCCGACTAAAGTGGGAGAGACAGACACCCGCTAGCCACCTTATGCATCAAGTGCATGTCAGTCGGTGGAACCTGTCTCACGTAAGAGTACGTGTAAGGTCGGTCCGGGCCGCTTCATCCCAAAATGCCGCCGAATCAAGATAAGACTAGTAACAGCAAGCAAATTGAACAAATCATCGCCCACAACTACTTTGTGTTCTACTCGTGCATAGAATCTACGCATAGACCTAGCTCATGATGCCACTGTTGGGGAACGTAGCAGAAATTCAAAATTTTCCTACGTGTCACCAAGATCTATCTATGGAGAAACCAGCAACGAGGGGAAAGAGAGTGCATCTACATACCCTTGTAGATCGCTAAGCGGAAGCGTTCAAGAGAACGGGGTTGAAGGAGTCGTACTCGTCGTGATCCAAATCACCGGAGATCCTAGTGCCGAACGGACGGCACCTCCGCGTTCAACACACGTACAGTCCGGTGACGTCTCCCATGCCTTGATCCATCAAGGAGAGAGGGAGAGGTTGAGGAAGACTCCATCCAACAGCAGCACAACGGCGTGGTGGTGGTGGAGGAGCGTGGCAATCCTGCAGGGCTTCGCCAAGCACCGCGGGAGAGGAGAAGGGAGAGAGGTAGGGCTGCGTCAGGGAGAGGTCAAAACTCACGTGTTGGCAGCCCTCAAGACCTCAACTATATATAGGGGAGAGGGAGGGGGTGCGCCCCCTCTAGGGTTTCCACCCCAAGGGATGCGGCAGCCCCAATCCCATATAAGGGTGGCGGCGAAGGGGGAGAGGGGGGGAACTTGCCCCCCAAGTTAGGTGGAAGCACCCCCTCCCCAAACCCTAGGCGCCTTGGGCCTTGGTGGGGGGCGCACCAGCCCACCTGGGGCTGGTCCCCTCCCACACTTGGCCCATGCAGCCCTCTGGGGCCAGTGCTCCACTTGGTGGGCCCCCGGGACCCTCCCGGTGGTCCCGGTACGTTACCGATAAAACCCAAAACTTTTCCGATGACCAAAACAGGACTTCTCATATATAAATCTTTACCTCCGGACCATTCCGGAACTCCTCGTGACGTCCGAGATCTCATCCGGGACTCCGAACAACATTCGGTAACCACATACAAACTTCCTTTATAACCCTAGCGTCATCGAACCTTAAGTGTGTAGACCCTATGGGTTCGGGAACCATGCAGACATGACCGAGACGTTTTCCGGTCAATGACCAATAGCGGGATCTGGATACCCATGTTGGCTCCCACATGTTCCACGATGATCTCATCGGATGAACCACGATGTCAAGGACTCAATCGATCCCGTATACAATTCCCTTTGTCTAGCGGTATTGTACTTGCCCGAGATTCGATCGTCGGTATACCGATACCTTGTTCAATCTCGTTACTGGCAAGTCTCTTTACTCATTCCGTAACACATCATCCCGTGATCAACCCCTTGGTCACATTGTGCACATTATGATGATGTCCTACCGAGTGGGCCCAGAGATACCTCTCCGTTTACACGAAGTGACAAATCCCAGTCTCGATTCGTGCCAACCCAACAGACACTTTCGGAAATACCTGTAGTGCACCTTTATAGCCACCCAGTTACGTTGTGACGTTTGGTACACCCAAAGCATTCCTACGGTATCCGGGAGTTGCACAATCCCATGGTCTAAGGAAATGATACTTGACATTAGAAAAGCTTTAGCATACGAACTACACGATCTATGTGCTAGGCTTAGGATTGGGTCTTGTCCATCACATCATTCTCCTAATGATGTGATCCCGTCATCAACGACATCCAATGCCCATGGTCAGGAAACCGTAACCATCTGTTCATCAACGAGCTAGTCAACTAGAGGCTTACTAGGGACATGGTGTTGTCTATGTATCCACACATGTATCTGAGTTTCCTATCAATACAATTATAGCATGGGTAATAAACGATTATCATGAACAAGGAAATATAATAATAAGTAATTTATTATTGCCTCTAGGGCATATTTCCAACATGACAACCTTTCTAAGGTCTCCTTGATAAGAGTGGGGGCGGCTTGTTGTGAGAAGCAGTGCAGATGATCTGTTGTGTGTCGGTATATAATTGCTCTATCAGAGTATAGGTAGCCTTCAACTTCTTCTGCATGTCAGAACCCAGATGGGTAATGCGAGTCCCTGCATCATTACAAAACATCAGTAAACCGGCAATGTATGGGATGTTATGTTGAAAACTTAATGTGAAGAGACTTGCCAAATACAGCAGTGGTCATAGCATTGATCTGCCGCTTTAGACCAGTCAGTTCTTCCGCCACCGATTTAAGGGCTGCCTCAGCATCCTCGACTCTTTTTTGCAATGCGTATTTTTCTATGGCCCAATCCGCCGGCTCCTTGAAACCCTCCTTCAGCTTTTCCATGGCGGCTAAGGCACTGGTCAGCTCATCTTTTGCTTTGGAGGTTTCTGCTTGCTGGGACTTGATGTTTTCTTGCAGATGAGCAGTTTGAGCTTCCTTTTTGGTCAGCTCAGCCTATAAGAGACAGACATGTCATGAGTTGGCAGTACATATTTAAAGTACCAAGCACATAACAAGTTATGCACATGATACTTGGGGGCTAATGCTTATTTGCTCATTATCAGAAATTTCTACAAGTCCCAAGCACAATACAAGTATTATTCTTGGCACTTGGGGGCTAATGTATGATTGTTCAAAGTAACATTATGGGTTTTCTTCTAAAAGTCCCGGTTTACCTTGAAAAGATAACCCGGCCCTTGGAGGCTAAGTATGCAAACTTGAGATATTACAAAGTTCCGGTTTAGATTAACATCATAAACCGGCCCTTGGGGGCTACTGGAGTTGATATTTGAAATTGGACATAAGAGAGAGATAGTTATGTAGTTACCTCATATCGCTCCTTCATCAGATTTACTAAGCCAGCTTCATAGTCGCGGCTTGTGTATAGACGGTTCAAGAAGCCAGAATGAATATCTTGGGCGTTGAGATGAGCATAGCTTGATAAATCGGCATTCCATTTGCCTTTGCCCATAGCAGAAAGTTCGTCCTTGGCATTATGCTTTGAGAAGGCAACAAGATTGCCAGGGGTGGTATGGCCGAAGCACAGAAATCATGATGTCATCCTCCTTGTCATCAGCAGCCTTCACTAGAGTTGACGGTTTATCAGTAGCCTTAGTTGGACTTGCCGGTTTATCGTCAGCTCGAATTAGGCTTGTCGGTTTATCAGCATGGCCCATTGTATCAACTTCGGCTTGTTCAACGAAGAAGTCATGATCTTGTGGTGGCGGATCATCGAGCATGGCATCAACATTTGTTTCCTCTGGATCGGGACTATTTTCCGGTTCAACAACTGCATTATCGTCAGCCGTTTTGTTTAACCTGGCCTTCTTGCTGGGTCTAGGCTTGGCACTGAGAACAAATGTAAAGGTCAGTACATTAGGTGAACATAAGATATTAAGGATAAGTTCAAAGCATAACTCACCCAGGAACTGTCTTGAGAGGTGGAAGTTGTGTGGCTGATGACTCGCCAGAGGATGAGTGAGGTGTTCCCTGATAATTGAATCAGATGGATTAAGAGGCTGTCGGAAACAACCCGCCTTGGGGCAAGAAACATCAGTAATATAAGAGACCTCTGATCGATGTTTTCGGACGGGAGTGTTTGGTAAACCAGCGGAGGTAACTACCTGGCCGCTATGCCGGGTTGTGCGGCGGGCTTCGTGTTGCTGCTTCTTCAAAAGAAAGTTTGGGTCCAAGTGAGCAAGGGGTGAGAAAAATTTACTTTCCGGTTTGCTTGACGGATTGTCTGTGTTGGCAGAGGATCTGAACCGGAGGAAAGAATAATTACCTCTGCATCCTCAGCTTGGCTGCCTTCAGCGTCATCCTGATAATAGTCATTGTCAATGAGGTGTATGAAAAAAGAACCAGGGGAGTCAAGTTCTACCTCTGAGTCCGGATTATCCAGGTCAGCATCAGCATTTGGTTCAGAAGACCCAGTGGTCCTCTTCTTGGCAGGTTTTTTAACAACCATGGTCTTGGGGCGAGGTGTCTTGGCCGGTTTATCTTGTGGTTTCTTCTTCCAGAACGGATCATCGCCCTGTCAAAGATGGACAAAAATTTGAGAGAATATTTGAAAGGAGCAAGTCAGAACAAAAAAAAGTTATGTGATTCTTACAGTTGGCGGTTTGTTGGAAACACAGAAAGGACTTAGCCCGGTCTGGCTACAGACAGCCTCCCGTTCATTCAGTATTTTTTTAACAGCCTCAGTAACTTCAGCCTCTGTTAGCTGAATATCAACATGTCGTTGAGGGTCTTTCAAACTCCCTGTGTATTCACACATCAAACCGAGGTGTCGACTTAAGGGTAGAATGCTCCAGGTTATCCAACAGCGAGCAAAATCAACACCTGTTAAACCGTTCGCCATAAAGGCTCTGAGCTTTGACAGTTGTGGAGCGTAGTTGGACCTTTTATTTGTAGTTAATCTCTGAGGAAAGGGATGTGTATTGCTAAGACGGTGATGGCGGTAACCCGGCAGAGGATTTTCATCAGTTAGAGATGTGTCTTTGCAATAAAACCAAGTCTGATTCCAGTCCTTGGGGTGACTATGAAGTTTGGCATGAGGGAAGCTGGCATCCTTCCTTTTTGAATCGCCATTCCATCAAGCTCAGGGTTGGGTCTGTCTGTGAACTCTATGCGACGGTTTAAATAGAAGAAATCCCTAAACAGTTCGACTGTGGTCTCCTCTTGAAGATAAGCCTCGCAAAATACTTGGAAATGGCAAACATTGGACACAAAGTTTGGGCCAATGTCCTGAGGGTGGAGTTGGAAGATAGCAAGTACATCTCGGAAGAACTTTGATCCGGGAGGGCTAAACCCTCGGCGCAGGTGATCGACAAACACGACTACTTCCCCATCCTTGGGCTCGGGAGGATTTTCTGGACCGGGGCCCTCCACTGGATAGCTTCTTTCTTCGCTAAAGCGCCAGTTGCGACACATCCCTCTAGTTGTGATTCCGTAACCCGAGAAGGGACCCAGTTACAAGCATAAAATTGTTTGGCCATTGCAATGAAAAGCTAGAAAAAGATAAATGTCGGATTAAGATTGATGATGGGCAAGCATAAAGCGATGCAAGATAAGCAAAAGCAGAGGTGTATGCATATTGTTAAATCGGAGTCTGATATTGCTAAACCAGAGTCTGATATTGCTAAACCGGAGTCTGACAATGGAGGAGGTGCAAAGATAAATGAATCGGTGGTTTAAGAGGGGACTAGTGGTACCTACCGGATTATCATTTTTTAAAAAGCTAAACCTCCTATATTGGTATGAAAGATACAGATCTAAAGTATCTAAGTGAGGGAAAAACAAGTTTCACAGATTGATATGATAATTTCAGATCTGCGGTGTGATAGAAAACTAGAATATATTCAGACCTAAACTTCAGGTGCTTAAACAGTTCATCAAGTTCAGATGAGTTTTTCCATATAAAGGGGATGCTCCAATGAGGAAAAGGGGGATTATGGCTACGACCGCACAAGAAATATCAGATCCAAACTAGCCGTTTATGCTACTAAGGAAAACAGGGAAGAACGGCGTCAGAACTTCAATGAACTCCGATGAACACCGAAACCCTAATGGTGGATCTAGAGCAAGGAAAGGAGGAACTTACTCATGTTGACGGAACAGCGGAGGAGCGCCGCGTTTCTCTAGTGCGGTCAGGTTGATGCAGCGGTCGTCGTTGGGGCGGAAGCGAAGGATGACGGCGGCGGCAGAGCTCCAACGTTCGGGCGATGCGAGGAAGAGGACGATGTGAAGGGGCACGAAGGGGAAAAATGAAAAGGACCCTTCGGCTTTATTTATAAGGTGAATGGATAAGTGACAGGCGCGGGAATAGAGGAGCCCAAAAATGGGATATGTGACAGCTCTGTTGCCTCGATTGTTGGAGGCTCATTAATGAAGGCGAGATATATGCAATCTTTAATAACAGGTGACGTCATGGCGGTTTATCATGATCCTGGAAGATGACGTTATGGCGGTTTATGAGACTTATGTGAAGGTGCTGAAGAAGAAATTTTCCTAAGTATTGAAGATTGACATGAAGCAGTTCAAAACAATCTGGGGCCTAATGTTGGGGATATTACAGTTGGGCATAAACCAGCCAGGAGAGGCCAGGTTATCCCCATAATGAGTTATTATATTTGAAGCCCATGAAGACAAAGATGGTGGCGCTTTATGAAGGCCCAGGGCCCAAAGGCGGATTAAGGCCTGTGGACATAAACCGACATTGGTATGTAAACTTGTGCTATAAGATAGAAAGAGTAGAGACCAAGCCGGACACGTTTAGGAGCCGGCCTCGGGATTCTGTAAACCGATGGGCGTCAACCTATGTATATAAAGGGACGACCCGACGGCGGTTTAGGGACAACAAACAACAACTCGAGAGCCAGGCATAGCGAATTCGCTCCCTGGTCATTGAAACCCTAGCAATTCCACAACAACTGGATTAGGCCTTTACCTTCATCACAAGGGGCCGAACCAGTATAAATTCTCTGTGTCCTTTGTCCGCTTTAACCCCTCTAAGCTAACTCATCGCGATAGTTCCACGACTAAGTCCTTTCACTAGGACATCTGTCGTGACAAAACCACGACAAGTAGCGACCCAGATCGTTGTCAGCAATTTCCTTCTTCTCTTGCCCCCATGTCTTCCGGGCTTTGCCGCATGTGGCATTTTAAATTATCCGGAATATGTAAGACAATTATTATGTGCGGCATTGTAAATTTGTCGTCGTATTATCTGTTGCCATTTTATTTGTGGTCGTATTATCCGTTGTCCTATGTGGCAATTTAAATTAGGGCGTAATACTAGTTGAAAACACGAACAAAGCAAATGTTGCCATGGGATCACAAGCAAACACCCTCCGTCCAGGTGCTTTAATTAACCCATTAATGGAGAAGTTGTGAGCGAGGCGGGCGGCGGCTGGTGCATGGAGGTCAAAGAGCTCGCTTCCCGGTGAGCATGGGCGGCCTTGCTGCTCATACGTGTCTCATCGAGCCTGCGAGGTGGACAGGATACACGCGTCCCGTCGAGCCTGCGCGGCGGACTGCTCGCACTCGTCCCGTCAATCCTGCACGGCGGACTTCTCACGCTCGTCCCGTCTAATCAAACAACTTCACGCACGCCATCGAGTATGGTTAAATTTCGAGACGGTAAATATAATACAAGTGTTTGCAATATTAACGTGTCAGCTTTTTGTTTCAAAAAGGACTTTGTTGGCTACTAATGTGTGCGCCTCTTCTCAAACTGGACGATTTTTTTACCACGGCATATATGTGCCATGTCATGAAACCATGCCAAGTTTCATGTTTTTGGGTGACTTTTTTATTTACTGTGATATAAAAACCGAGATTCTCATTGTTTCAGGACGACGACAAGTTTGTAATTCATTCTCATTCCTTAAACGAGACCTAAACATGCACCCAGTGACACATGTACGATTTCCCACCCATTTTGCTTCACTGGAGCATGTGGTTGTAGTTCAAATTTGAATTATGGACTACATTAAATGCATATAAAACTTAGTAATTAGTAATATATATATATATACAATGGCCGAACGAACCCTGAACAATTTCAAATTTCAGCCCGACACTCCTGTTATTCTATGTTGCATGTAGAAAACAAAGTTCAAGGCGAGAAGAGGGATCGATTATCATTTCACCCACAAGAGGGGCATGTTTTCCTACCGGAACCACGAGGGTTGCGACAGGCTCCGGTTTGTAAAAGGCTTGTAATATAGCTTCACCCAAATTGGACAATTTTATATACCATGTAGTGACACCATGCCATGTTTCATGATTTCCTGGTGAGTTTTGGATTTACAGACATTTAAAAACCGAGATTCGCAATGTTTGTGGCCAGGCCAGGACAGCGAGACGGTTGAATTCGTTCCCATTCGTTCCATGGGACCTAAACATGCACCCCAAGGAAACATGTACGTTTTTTCTAGCCATTTTGGCGCACTGGAGCATGTATTTGTAGTTCGTATTTGAATGATGGACATTAAATGCCTAGAAAACTCAATTAATGAATAAAAAAGGTCAAACGAACCCTGAATAATTTCAAAGTTTAGCGTGAATCTCCAGTTGTTCCGTGTTGCGTGTAGAAGAAAATACGAGGCTAGAAGAGGGAGTGATTATCGTTTAGCCCACAAGGGGACACGTTTCCCTATCGAAACCATGAGGGTTCTTGCGACAGGCTCCGGCTTGTAAGAGGTTTAAAATAAAGCTTGGCCCAAATTGGCAATGTTTTTACCACGACATATATGTGCCATGACATGACACCTTGCCACCTTTGATGACTTTCTGGTGAGTTTAGGATTTATGGGGACTTAAAAACCGAGATTCGAAATGTTTGAGGAAGAGCCAGGACACCGGTATGGTTGTAATTCGTTCCCATTCTTGGCATGAGACCTAAACATGCACCCAAGGACACATGTATAATTTTTCTAGCCATTTTGGTGAACTGGAGCATGTATTTGTAGTTCAGATTTGAATTATGGGCATTAAATGCCTAGGAAACTCAATTAGTGTATCAGAAGGCCAAACGAACCCTCAATAAGTTTAAATTTCAGCACGGATATCCCGTGGTTCCATGTTGCCCGTGGAAGAAAATACAAGGCGAAAAGAGGCAGGGGTTACGTTTCACCCACAAGGGGAACACGTTTCCCTATTAGAACCACGAGGCTTCTTTGAGAGAAGCTCCAGTTTTTTTAAGAGGTTTGTAATAAAGCTTGGCCCAAATTGGACAATGTTTTTACCATGACATATATGTGCCATGATGTGACACCATGCCACCTTTGATGACTTTCTGGTGAGTTTAGGATTTATGGGGACTTAAAAACCAAGATTCAAAATGTTTGAGTATGAGCCATGACACCAGTACGGTTGTAATTCGTTCTCATTCCTGACATGGGACCTAAACATGCACCCAAGGACACATGTATAATTTTTCTAGCCATTTTGGTGAACTGGAGCATGTATTTGTAGTTCAGATTTGAATTATGGACATTAAATGCCTAGGGAAATCAATTAGTGTATAAAAAGGCCAAACGAACCCTGAATAAGTTTAAATTTTAGCATGGATATCCTGTCGTTCCATGTTGCCCGTAGAAGAAAATACAAGGTGAAAAGAGGCAGTGATTACATTTCGCCCACAAGGGGGACACGTTTCCCTATCGGAACCACGAGGCTTCTTTGAGAGAAGCTCCGGTTTGTAAGAGGCTTGTAATAAAACTTACGCCACAATGGACGAAAAAAATTCCTCGGCATATAAGTGCGATGTCGTGACACCATGGCAGGTTTCATGATTTTCAGCTTAGTTTTGGATACGGCGATTTAAAAACCGAGATTCTTCTCACGAAATGTTTTCAAATAGCACACAGTTCACTCAGGAAAGCCGATATTCAATGAAAACTTCGTGAAACCATATTTTAAAGTTTCATAAAAATCTGGAAAAAATGTGGGATGTTAAGAAGGTGATTTTTTATTGCGACACAAAATTTCAAGTTGAAAAACATTACGAGATGTGAGCTATAAAAAGACAAATTCCGCCCTGAATAGTGACATTACTATTCGGCACTATTCAACATTGATTCTGTCTTTTTCATAGCTCACATCTCTTAATGTGTTTCAACTTGAAATTTTGTGTGCCAATAAAACATCATCCTCTTAACATCCTGCATTTTTTTGAATTTTTTTGAAACTTCAAAACATCTTTTTCTCGTGGTTTTCACCGGTTTCCACCGAATGTTGGTTTCCGTATGATATCCCCCCCCCCCCCGCCCGCTAGGCGCGCGATCTGAGTCCTGTGTTCTGACTGGCCAAAACCCAAACCCCACGGATCGTACGTGTGCACCGTTGGATGCTCCCAGATCGAACAGCAACCATGAGCCCTTTCGACAGCACTTGCAGTACATGGGTAAGCACTATGCGCATGCATCGTGTATCTCACGCTTCCTTCTCTACTAGTAGGTTTTCATTCAAAATAGGCTACCGTTTCTCGCCACTCCTCTCATTGGGTTCCCGCCTCTTCTCCCAGATATGCATGATGTAGATGTTCGTTTAATTCTTATAGTTCATCTCATCCAAAATCAATTAGTTTTGTAAAAACTATTTTAAGATTCATGGAATTGTGCATTGTAAAGGTAAAAACAAAAAGTGACAATTCATTTAGAAAAAAAGGTTTGGGCAATTAAGATATGAAAGATTCTAGAGAACAAAGGAGAAGTGCTTGTGTTTTGAGGTTTGTGCATTATGCTTAAGTTCAACCCTGGAGTCTTCTAGATTGTACATGTGGCAGAATCTGGTGGAATATAGATGATATCCAACGGACAGTAGTGCTCTTATTTGCCATCTCTGTACCATCGGATTGGCTTCATCCAACGAGCAACTTGCATAGTTATTCGCACACTATATAGTGTATAGATGTATATATATATATATATGTGTGTGTGTGTGTGTGTGTGTGTGTGTGTGTGTGTGTGTGTGTGTGTGTCCCATGCTAGACAAAATAAAGTTTGAGCACATGCGTGGGACCCCCCTGCCGCCTCGAAGTTGGGAAACTGACATCATAGGTATTGAACCAGGCTTGGAGTCGGGTACGGTGTTCGGTTCGTAATGTACTTGGCGTGGCCCATCAAAGTTGTGCATTTGGGATTTAAACACACCATACACCATCGTACCCATACATATTTTCGGGCCGCATGCAGTGTATACGGGGTCTTCTGATCGACCATGTCTCCCTTGTGCGGGTTTTTGTGACGACACTGATATCTATGGGCTCCCCGAGTGTATATATATTATCCCTTTGACCGATAATGAGGGGTATGTGTTGGTCATGAATGGATTCCTCCTAGTTCATGTTAGGGCCGGTCACCGTCAAATGTCGGCCAACCAAAGCTCGAGCTCATGCGTTGTCAGGATTCCCTCCCAGATGCTCGGATTGCTGGGTTCGACCTACATCAAACCCTGCGTACGTATCTCGTCCTTAACTACCTTGCCTTCATGGTTGTTGTCTGTATCGAGAGCTAGGGACCACATCTAAATTGTACATTATTCTATATTGAAAACACACATCACCCCTTCCCAACATACGTCATTTTGGGCCGCATGCAAGAGGTGCTGGTTTTGTGGTCCCTCTCGTGCGATGTTTATGATGGTTCAATCTATTGGCCTAAGTGGTTTATCGACAACAACAACTATCATTTGACCAAACGAAAGATTCATTGGTCCGTCTTATGGTAGGTCATGGCGACATGCATGTATGACCAAAGTATCGATCATTACGTGCATCCGCCCCGCTGACACGAAGTGGGAGGTGGTGGGCCAAGCATCCTATCTAGGTACGACATTAT
Source organism: Aegilops umbellulata (assembly GCA_032464435.1). NCBI lineage: Eukaryota > Viridiplantae > Streptophyta > Magnoliopsida > Poales > Poaceae > Aegilops > Aegilops umbellulata. The sequence goes on along the minus strand of CP136056.1, from coordinate 323,479,044 downwards.
GTCATTATATATATATATATATATCCTAGCTAGGTGGTTGTTAGGGTGCTTTCGGGTTTGCGAGGCAGGTGCCACCAAAGTTATGCATTGTGTATTTAATGTTTTAAACATCCCCAATATTCGTACATATATTTGACCACTCCCAGGTGGTTCTTGACTTCTGGCCCCTCTCATGGATCTTCAATGACGCGCCCAACTATGGGCCCGCAGGTTTAAAGTTGTGCATTGGAATTTTGAACGTCACATACCACCCTTTTCACTCATATATATTTGGGCCACATGCTGGTATGGCTGTCTTTTGACCCTCCCTAGCGTTATTTTTGCTGCAAAGACTCTGATGACCCTCAACGGACACGGGGTATAATATCTTAACCGTGTGCGATACAAGTGCGATGTGAATCACCACGACCGCGCAAGTGCGAGCAAATTAAGGTGGAGGTACTGGCTCAACCGTGTGCGATGCAAGTGCACTGAAATCACCACGACCGCGCAAGCGCAAGAAGAGGGTGGAGGTACTGGCTCAAGCGTGTGCGATGCAAGTGCGCTGAAATCACCACGACCGCGCAAGCGCAAGCAAAGGGTGGAGGTACTGGCTCAACCGTGTGCGATGCAAGTGCGCTGAAATCACCACAACCGCGCAAGCGCGAGCAAAGGGTGGAGGTACTGGCTTAACCGTGTGCGATGCAAGTGCGCTGTAAAACCACCACCTGTGGAAGCTAAAGGCGGGTAAGTTTATTTGGAAATTAGGACGAACCGTGTGCGATAGACCAGCTAGCTAGAAATATAAAAAACAAACTACCCGCCTTGAGCGTTGCAAAAATCGAAGGATCCGCACCACTTTTCCTTATTATCATACACGCATATTGTTATTAGACCGTGCGTGATCTTGGGCCCTGCCACGCTGCATCAATTCCTTTACCCAAATTTTAGTAGCCACCGTACTTCAACCGTCGCCCACACTCCTCCAGCACCGCCGCGCATTTGAACCATCGCCCTCGCTCGTCCACCACCATCTCCACCCACCATTACTAAAATTTTCAATAGCCGCGGCGTATCCTCAAACACCCCCCCTCCACATTCCCCTACCCGCCCCCTCCCTTCCTTTGAACTCTAGCTCGCGGCCGCCGCCGGCGCCGCCGTCAACCCTGTCGGTCTGCCCGTTCCTCCTAGCTTATATAATAAAGTTCAGGTTATCCAGCGATTCCTATACCGTCGGCCCACTCCCCCGAGTTTTTAGATGATGCCTGCGGTGTCCCTCCCCGCCAGATCCACATCCCCTGCTCCAGAATGTCGTAGCCTAAGCTCAACCACGTATCCCGGGGAGCCCGACGAGCTTTCGGCCAAGAAGAGGTTTATCATGGCCTCTCCGGCGGACGTTGGCGAGGTGGCCGCCATTCGTCCCGACCCATCGATCCCGGAGCAACACGTCGCCGCGGAAGCCGGCAAAGACGTTCACTACGTTGCCATGCCGAAGGCTTCATGTCAGCGGGCTAGCGTATTACTGTATCTCGGGAAAGCTGGCTACGATATCAAGCTCATCCACACCGACGGCTTCACGCGGGTCATGTCACAGGTTAAGTGGTCCATCCCCAACCCCTCTGGTTCAACCGCCGTCGATCTCTTTGACGGCCCTACCGCTGATCTCCTCAGCCAAGCGGTCAAGGATTTGCGAGCTTTATACGCCATCGAGCCCATTTTGTCACTTCTGAAGGACATGTTCTACGGCGGTGGCTTGGGATCCTCAATTGCCAAGTCAGATCTCATCGACCACGACCACGACCAGGAGGAGGGCACCCACGAAGGTTCTTCCAAGGTGAAACAGCCCATCTGTGACATCAGAGAGCGCACCATGGGTCTGTGCTCTTCCAACTGGAAGGATCCCGTCCATGAAATGTGAGGCAACATTCTATCAGCAAATATTACATTTTCTAGCTTGCCAACCCGTACCCTTTGTTGTAGTAGCATTTGTCGTGCGGTGCTTTAACTGTGCCGTGTTTAATTATTTCAGTTATGCAAAAATGTTTTGTTCAATAGGTCTATGTGATGTTTAAGTATGAATTGTCCACTTTAGTTTCACGAATGGCTATATTTGGTTGTTTATAGTGAGTAGATGCCTTGTTTATCTATATTTGGTTGTTAGGTTGGTTGGAGTGAGCATTTTTTCAGTTACCGAGCAGATGTCTTGTTTTCTGTATTTGGTTCTTAGTTTGGTTGCAGTGAGTATTTGTCCAGTTATCAAGCAGATGCCTTGTTTATCTGTATTTGGTTGTTAGGTTGCTTATTTTTTTTAGCATTTGTCCAGTTATCAAGCAGATGCCTTGTTTATCTGTATTTGGTTGTTAGGTTGCTTTTTTAGCATTTCTCCAGTTATCAAGCAGATGCCTTGTTTATCTTTATCTGCTTGTTAGGTTGGTTGCAGTGAGCATTTGTCCAGTTTTCAAGCATATGCCCTGTTTATCTGTATTTACTTGTTAGGTTGGTTGTAGTGAGACTTTGTCTAGTTTTCAATGGCTATACTTGGTTGTTATACTGGTCATTTATGCCTTGTTTATTTCAGTCATTCACAATGTGTGGTTCATTATGTGCAAGCCGGAACTGTGCCGCTCGACTACATCAATACCAGTTTGAACGGCTATATCTGGTTCCAGTTATTCCTGGTGTAGTTAACACATGCCCTTTATTTCAGTTTTACACATTTATCCAGTGTGATGTTTAAGCATTACCTATGTTCTATTCATTTTCAACAATACCAGTTTGAATTGCAATATTTGATGGCTGTTAAGCCTGCTGTCGGTAACATTGCCTTCCATTTTATATCTGCTTTAACAGCATGCTTAAACCAACACATTCAATCTATCATTTGAAGATGATGTTGTTTACCTTTGCTATATTTGTTTGATGTTCAGATTGTTGTACTTATCATGCCTTTCCACTACTTATGCAGGACAACAACGGGAGTGGCCACCATTTTCCGCCGAGGTTAGCTTCATCCCTCGGTTTGTACTCCCCCCGTCGTGCCATAATGTAGTGCATATAGATCCAGGCCTGGACACTAGTTAGCTTCTAATATTGACTTGTTGCTTGTAGGTACATATGTCCTTGGCAAGGATCCACGCATCGACCCTTTTTGCGTATGGGGCAATGAGATATTAATGAACAAGCATCAAGTGAGGAAACTGATAACGATTATTAGCAAAAAGATACGAATGGTGGCAAGCAAATTATTTGTTTATGCTCTATCCAACACAACAGTGAGCTGTAGGATGGTAGCTACAAACTCTGCAGCCTTCTCTTTTTACTGCTCATAATGAGTTGTTAGACAACAATGTCTGAATTTTTTTCGTTCCCAGTGGTTCCCGAAGCAGTTCACTCAAGATTACCTCGCAAAGTACATGATTGGTGGACACGCAATGAAGGTTAAAGTATTTTATCCAGACTACAATGAGCATCGAGAAGTCCTAATGAAGACAATGAAGGATGGACGGGCAGCCATCACAAGGGGTTGGCCAAGAGTCGTGTGCGCCTTATGCATGGAGGAGGGCACAATATGGGCATTCCGCTTCACCTTCTCCAGCAACCAGAATGTCTTTCGCCTCTCTCTTACAGTCTTTAGTACAAGTGTGGTTCATCATTCTTTACTTGGTGCTTCTGTAGTTCTTTAGTATATGTCGTGTGCACTGAATTATGGATTCGTGGTTGAACCTATATTTGTAATAAACATGGTTGGATATGAAATAAGTGATTGCCTACTTCCAAATTCATAACATGTGATTTTTTTAAATTAGGGATTAATTGGATTAATTATGGATTAAATAGGGATTACACTGCACACGGTTTGCGAAAGCGAAATGTCTGCGATATACGTGAAGATCAGAAACATTTCTAGGGTCCACTACGTGTGCGATCAATCTCCACTGCACACACGATTTTCTCTTGAAAACTGTTTGCATTAGGCCACCTTGCGCAAACGTTTATCACACAAAAAGTGTGTGTGATGGATAGCCTTTGCCACACCGTTTTTTCTACGCACCATGGTGATGCATTCAATAATGCAAACGATAAAATTATTAATATCGTGTGCAATGTCAATGCTATCACAAACGATTTAACGGAAAAAATTGTATGTGATGTACCTGTGAACGGAAACGTTTTCCTTGGAGCGACTGTGTGGGATGTGCACACACGAACGGAAACATTTAGCGAGGACTGACTGTGTGGGATGTACTTGCGACAGGAAACAATTTTGCCGTATAATTGTTTTTTTATCTGTACTGTACATCTTTCCGTTTTTGAGCGCTCGCCGGTCGCACACGACCTCATTTTGCCGAAAGTGTGTGCCAGGAGGGCATATCCCCGACGGTTTCTGGGTCGTGTGGGAAGGACCCCCCTATCGCCACACTCACTTGGATACGGTTCCAGATGCCGTCGCGGAAAGGGGTTTTAAACCGTTTGTTTAGGACCGACACGCACCAGTGGGCGGCTTGTTCCGCCCTCCTCTTCACCCTCTCCACCCTCCTTTGCGCGTAAAACTCGCGCTCGTTGATGATGTCCCATGGGAAGTGTTGGCGCCACAACGCCATGGCTTCCTCGTCCATCTCGGCGATGCCGAGACGGTGCTCCCACCTCTGGTTGTCGTGATGATCCTCGTCGATGATAAGCCGCGGCGGAGGCGCGAGCTCCTGCGCCTGCTCCCGCGTCGGCACGTTGTGGAAGTTCAATGCTCTATGAGGCCACCGGAGGCGCCACGCCACCGTGTCGTATGCGTGGGCGGCCTCGTGGGAGGTGTCAAAAGTGCCGAGGCCGAGGCGCATCCCGCGGAACCGGATCTCGGCGGAGAAGCCACTGGAGGGGCGCCCGCGCATGCCACGGTATCCCCAAGTTTCCCGATGATGCGGTGGTGGCGAGGCGAGAAAGAGCGGGGAGAGAGCGGTGGCGAGGCACAGAGCGGGGAGAGAGCGGTGGCAAGGCACAGAGCGGTGGGAGGGTGTTGGATTTTATAAAGTGCGCCGAACGCCGCGCGCTCGGCCGCTTTTTCCCGCGCGCGATCCTTTCCCGACGTCCCTGCTATCTCTACTCTCTTCTCTACTCTTATATTTATTTTATATTTATATTTATCTCTACTGTTATATGTTATAAAAAACAAAGTTGGTGATGATGGTGTGCCTGCCATCCTGCAATATAGGCCGTCCAATTTATATCCGACGGATAGGAAGAAAACTATGGCAATTTTGCAAAAAGATACCCACACCCCTCTTCACATTTGCAAATAAGGTCTTCCCTCGTCCATCATTTTCTCCCACAAAATAAACTACTCATACAAATGCATCTTAATATTCCGTGCAACGCATGGGTAGCTCTGAGGATGATGGATGATGATTTTGTTTCATGGCATTTCATCAAGAATGGAATTTTTTCGGTCAGAACGGCGTATCACGCAGAGTGGGATGACCAACACATACGTAAGTTGAGCAGGACAAACTCCAATGAAGGCTCAAGTACTAGTCCCATCTGGTCGACCCTTAGGATACGCGCGCCAACAAAAATTAAAATTTACTATTGGAAATCGTTACATGGCGCTTACCTTCTGTGGAGTCCTGGCCAAGCGTCATAAAATCACAACCTCTGGCGATGTCTTCTATGCACAGCCGATTGTGAGAGGATACGCCATGCCTTCTCCTTATTTTATTTTCTTTTTGACGGAAAGGCCTTCCAGGCTAGCTTTATTACTTTATAAGACTTACATCATCCGCTAGAAATTTAATGATAAAATCAGGAGGATACGCCGTGCCTTCTCCTTATGCCCGAGGGTGTGTGAGATTTTGTGTATCCTAGGCCTTGGAGGTATGGTGAATGACTTGTGCATGCAGGAGAGGAATGGAGGATCTGTGGTCGTGTGGTATACTTGGTGGGAGCGACGATGCATCACACTCACACATGGAGAAAATATTGACGAACAAACAAGTTCGGCGCAGGCCATTTCCACTCTAGTGAAGAATTTTTCAAGATTGAGGAAGGAATGGAGAAATCGGGCACTAAGACACAAATTGGAAAAACCAAAAGAAGGGTTCATAAAACAGAATGTGGATGCAACTTTTGATCCGGGCAAAGACTCAGGACCCAGGTTGCGACTTCCTAGCACCAGCCTTCCGTGATATTTCTTTTGTTGAGGACTCAAGAGACGGCCTCATCTTGGAAAATGATATGAGCTACAAGAATTGTGGCAATTCTTCTATATACGAGGAATGTACCTTTTTTATGTCACAATCTTAATTCAATTTAGTTTTCAGTATGGCCCTAGGTAGGCCAATATGGAGACGGGAATTTCGGTGGATGTACTAGCAAATTTTGTACTACATCTATTTCCACATAAAATATAAACCACCATGATTGCGTTCCCTCAAAAACAACAAAAGAACACATTCAGTCTGACAAAAGCCTTGATTAAATATGACAGTAAATATTCTTGCTAACTAAATCAATTAATTTAATATACAATATTACAACACACAGACAAACTGTTAGGACTGCAGCAATGGTTAGCGTCAGTCAGTCAATTGCGGACGCGGATCCTCTGCCGTGCGGCAGGGTACCGTTCGGCCACTGACAGGTGGGCCCGCCGGGAATCAGGCCCACATGTCAGTGGCCCCAACGGCATGTTCAGTACGTCAGGGGAGCTTCTTCCGTCAATTGCGGGCTCCTTGCAAAAAGAATGCTGCTGCAAGTAACCCACTGTCCTCATTGGAGTAAGACATGCCGATCAAATAATATCCCTTGTCCATTTGTAAATCACTAGCTCTGCCGTTTGGTCGCCACATAAGCCTCAGCCTGCAAGTGGTACTACTTTTTACCACAAGGATACAGCTACTATACAACTTGGGAGTGACCGGTGTTCGGAGAAGCAATAGCTCCAGCACAAACACGATAGACCACCCTCTAATCAACCACATTCGATCCAGACCACCCTTTAATCAGTAACCACGATAGATTGTTGAGTTGCTGAGAGGCATTAACTGCAAACACATCAAAGGGCACCGCCGTCCTCATTTGTGTCATTCCACGCCCATATATCTCTGAATGTCCACCTGTGATGAACAAGGCATTATTGCACCTGATCGGTGCTACGACTTCCATCATCAGATTTCACATTATGTTTGCACCAGGAAGAGAGGAAGTCGTGTCTGCTGTTTGTAATGCAGCAGGCGCAAATGGCATTGGTGCCTGCTGTGGTTCGTTAACGAAGCCCAAAATATTCAAAGTATGTCTGCCATGTAGAAATCATCAAACAAGACACGTTAGAAAAAACAGAAACTGAATGTCCACAGATATTTTGGGAGTTTTGGAAACATCATCTATTTTGACAATATTCTGACATGAGCCTAATGCAACTGAGGGGCGTAAAACTCTTAAGCAACTTAGACAGAACCAACATGGCACACTCTAAAGAAAGGTGATTACTCTTTCTTGGTTTAGAACTCCACAATAGGACGATGTATGTGAAAACTATACAGGTCACTGCCACACTGACAAAGGGGTAGTTCGAGATTCGGGAGTAGTGTAGGGGTGGGGCAAGAAATTGCTGGAGAGATGACCATGAGACAGGCATGAAAGAAACAATGAAACCCATGATTGCGAGCTGAGTAGGTGGCTTAATGGCTACGAAGAGGGTTGCGTTCAGATCTAAATCAGATGCTTCGGAAGGATGGAGGCTGAGGGAGGCCAGGGCAACCAACATTAGATGGAAGAGATTCTATGCCCCCCTGGTCTCCCCCTCTCGCCATCTGCTTTGGCAATGCATCTTTAATACACCTTTGCAAGACATCCTAGCATCTGCCCGGTCTCCTGCAACGTCATACATGACACAGCGAGAAACCATATGCTAGCAAGCTTCGGCAGACCCACTGCAACACAGCCAAGCGCCTTACAGATTCGGGACACCTAGGCAACGCGCTGTTAACTTGGTGCTTGAGCCACAAATTAACAATAATACATCACAAACTCCAAAAAGAATAGCCAGGAGATTTACTTGAGGAGGCCCAGAATATAACTCAACTTTACCAAGGCTACAAATTCCACACAAAGCACCATTGAAGTACCGAGCCCAAGAAGTGCCACAGCAATATAAGTAAAACCAGACCAGGCTCATTAGCTACACTATTTAGAAGCCCCAAGTAACTATTAGCAGCAACCCAAATGTTTGCCAGTGCAGCAATTTAATACAACAGTGATAAGTTGTTACATAGATAGCTACTACTTTTAGAAAATCAGCCTTTAATGCACCTAAATGCAAGATTAATTATTTTGTGCCCAAGTTAACAAGAGTTCCACAGCATTCGAGTGAGCTGTTAAGATCAACAGGAAGTACCTGGGCAACTTGTTGTGCAAGTTCTGCCGATTAACAAAGGAAGAAAGATGTGATCGAAGATTCGGGTACTTATTCAATGCAACTTCAAGCTGTGGTGGAGGTAACTACATGTAGCATCGTGATGTCATATCAGTAAAAATACAAGAACATATATCCAGGAATATACTGTATTCAGTAACACGATAAAGAAATACTAATACCTGTAATAAAACATCAAAAGAGCGTGGTTGAGTCTGGTATGCCAATTTTAAGAACCCAACCCACAGCTTTGGCATTTTCCAGATCTGCAGCAAGAGAGAGAAAAAACTGAAGCTTAAGAAATATAACTAAAAGGTTAAAAACTGATTAACAAACTTTCATCTCACAATTTCTTAGCAAAATAAACAAGATAAACACTCAAATTGTTTAACATGGGCATGTTCTAGAGATCATTAACCTGTTGAATACAACAAAATTGCTGTACATCAGTCACAGATGGTTATCTTTTCTAACATCTAAACAGACTCTAAAGCGCAACTTTGACCACTAGTTACTATTGTGATATGTTTATAAGGGAAGGCACACTTTTCAACCCGCCAGTCACAATCATGATACCCAAAAACGTCTTCGTTGAAACCTTGAACTATCAAAATCATGGAATTAAAGGTGCTGGCGGTTTTAAAGTTCCAGTTTGAAAATTAGACTCATGTAAGAGTTGAGGGCTGCAATTTGCACCTTTCTGTTTATTGAGGGCTGCAATTTGCACTTTTCTGTTTATGATAAAAATTGTGAAAGGAATTTTCGAGACAAACCTACATATATCATTTCCATGTGTTCAGTGTTGTCACACGTTCGAAAAAGATTTTTTTTTCTTTTTTGTTGCTATACAGAATATTGAACCAAGAAAAGGCCAAATAAAACCTTAGGTTAGAACACCTGGCTAGCTTGTTCATACTCCCTCCGTCCCAAAATAAGTGACTCAACTTTGTACTAACTTTGTACTATCTGACTATTGAAGCAAATAAAACCTAAAGTTAGTACAAAGTTGAGTCACTTATTTTGGGATGGAGCGAGTACAAGATAATCATATTCTGTTACAATTAACTATCTGACTATTGAAGCAAATATTATCATGATTCAACAGGGGTCCCATATGGTCAATCAATGAACAGGCAAGTAGAGTCAAACACAGTGAAACTCAAGAAATTCACAAACCTGCTTATTGACAAGCCTGGAAAGTATCCCCATGACAAAATCAACCTGATGAAATAAAGCATGATCAGATCACTGAAAAACAATATTATCCAAACTTCGATGTTGTCTTGACCTAAAGAAGTCCATTACAAAGATGGAAAGTGTACTGGCAAGAAAGAATTGTTTCTATTCTGTGGAACAAAATTATAATCAAATCATTGCACGCAATATAAAGGGAAATGTAAGCTGCAAATATATACACTAACTAAGCAAGTACTCAGTTTATACTAAAGACTGCAAAGATTTAGAAGTCACGATATAAAGTGGTATAGGCAAGTAAAAGTTCTAATTTCTACCAGTTAGAATCAGATATTGTTCACTGCACCTAAATAAATTATCAAAGCATCAACATACCAAAGCTGGGAAAGCATCGAGTGCTTGAATAACTGTTCTCATAAAAAGAAGAGGAATCGGTACATTGTCGACCTGCATGACAGGGTGAACAACTAAGCAAAAGGAATATACATGAAAGTATTGCACATGATAACAGTGGTAATGTAAGTACCAATTTATTTAGTGCCTTTTCTAGAACTTGCTGAGTAAATACCGTGCGCTGCTCAAAGCAAGCAGTACAAGCATCTATGACCTGAAAATATGTTCATTTCCATCAGTGATCGATTAAACTGCAGGACAACAAATAAACTAATATCACACGTCACAAATGCATGTGTATGTATTTGAATACAAAATCTAAGCATTCACATGTGTCCGATATAACTCGAGAATTGAATTGATTATGGAAAGTCAGAAAATGAACAAGGTGCTCAAAAAGAAGCTTTGTCTATCTGTACATGCTGAGAATATGCTCAAGAGATGTTGAATATAACGAGACAGCGTTAAAAGAAACAATAGGAAACAAAATTACCTTCTTTAGAGGAACTTTGTCCTTTTCTGGATTAATATCATGAATTGCAATCAGAACTTCAGCAGGGGTTAACGCTGGCCCAGTATGAGCAGATCCCTGTCGAAAGCAGAGCTAGTCATCAACTCAAAGGTTGAGAAAACAACACATATCTCACTAAAATCGTTTAAAAGAGTGCCCCTTTAATAACAAATCACATACATGGGCTGTTCCATTGTAAATAAAAATACAAAATCATACAAAACAACAGAAAGGTTGCATTAGCTAAAAAGAAACTGTTTCGCAGAAGCTATCACAGAAACATATAGCAAATTCAACAAAATCAATAACATGCTCCTAGAATGAATAGGACATATATGCTGACGAAGATCAGCACTGTGTATAATGCACTAATCTATTCAAACATTGACTTTATATAACTTGTGCATTTTTATTTGCTTGCTTTGTGCTTTTTCTTGCTTGTGGGTAAAGTAACTTCAAATTTTATGAAATAAAGAGGCAAGAATGTATGCAGGCATTTCATATGACAAATTTTATTTACTGTGATTCCAAGATCAATTGTGACTGGTGGCAGCTATGTTGGTCTCAACATATTCCAATAGAGGTACTCTATCGAACCAACTTTTATGAAATGCCATCATATATAAATGCAATACCCACTAATGGAGTTGCTAATAAGCAAGATAAAACAACCTGCAATATCCGAGCAAGTGCGTCTTGGAACCTGTCAGGTGAGAGATCAACTAGTCTCGGAAATATAGGCAGCACCTGAGACCACAAAGAAACAAGACAATAAATAAATATGCTACTAAATGAAGATTTCAAAGAATAAATGAAATCCATGATCATGAAAACCATATAGTGTGAAAAATGCAATGGATACAAAAAAACATGTGGATAATAAACTATACTCATAAAAAAAGGACCACCCTACATGGCATCCTCTGAGAATTTTTCAAATGACTTTATAACATGCATTTATTACCAGCTGCAAAATAATGTTTCATTCTCGAAACACGTGTAACTCCAAAAAAAATCACACTTTTTAAAGATATTCCAAGTATTAAAATAAAATAGACTAAGTGGTCAAAGTTGGCCTGAATTATGAGTCTGCGTGAAGTTCAAAAACTGCATACATATGAACCATTGTGACCTCAGAGAACAATCATTGCATCTTTTTTTTCAAAAATTACTGTTATGCCTGGAGTGTGCTTGTGTCTGCTGATTTTAGATTATGAAATCCTTTCACTATTAGCCTCTAAATACCCAAATTCTGTCTTGTTAATTATATAACATGTCCCAATCAAGTTGCTGCTTTGCCGATGCAATGATTGGTCCAGATTGTGCAGAGCGTACAAGCTCTTACAAACATTACCATGTCAGTGACAGCATTTCTGCTTCTGAGCTATAGTAAAGATGTAGACATCATAATACATATAAAAAAACAGAAACCAATACCTCTTCCTTCGGAAATGAGGATAGCAATGGAATGAGAATAGACGCATCCTGCAGAGAAAAATACAAAATTCAGCAGATGTGGTGCTCTAATAAAAGGGCACAAACCATCGTTTTGGAGGCAGTATGCAATGTAAGCAAAAGGTATACAAACCTTCAGCTTGGTCTCATATAGATGTTTAACAGCCACGACCAGGTTGGCTGAAGGATTTGATTCTTCGGTCAGTGTTTGCAGTATCTTTGAGAATAGAATGAAGTAAAACACATAATCAACTTCAACGTTTCACAATAATGTACAAAGAGAAGTCAGAGATAAATTGTAATACCATAGTAACAAGTTCCTCACTGCCTTCAGGTGGACTATGAATAATGTCCAGCATCTCAGGACATGAGGATCCCAGATTTCTTACAAGAGTAGGTATATGCCAATGGATACACTGCACAATTTTGTACCAAAATGTGCGGCAAGTAATTCAGTAGTCAATTTTTAAACACTTTAAACTTCACAACACAAGTTAAAAGTAAAACCTGCTTAACAACTTTTGGAGACCCTCCATAAACATTGAACAGTTGTCGAAGAAGAGTAGGTCTCTGGAACAAGGCAAAAAGATTTTAGTACCTCTCCAGACAAAATATATAAGAGACAAAATGGTATGCTCACGAGGATACCTTTGTGCAAAGTGCAAAAAATAATGAAGTGTGGCGTTTGGCCTCGGATACCGATATTGCTGATTGTTTAGGTGAAATCAGAGAGGTCTTAGTAGATCCACTTTCAGAAGGTCCAGCATCAAAAATCTGGGAACCACTAACTGAAGCTTCCTGGTTGCTTACTTCAACCTGTTACATAAAAGCCATATAGTACTCAAACATTCAGCCGAAATACAGTACACAGAGCACATAAAACATTGTATCACTCTCTGGAGAAGATGGATGGGGGGGGGGGGGGGGGGCTACCGAACTCGGCACATCTAGTTGTGGCTAAGTGTGAGAACTGAGAAGCCATACGTTAACCCAAAAGCTCGAGCCGATTAGGAATGATGAGCAATGCACTTATACTTCAACACTCCACCTTACGTTTGGCTACCTCAGGCCTAAACATGGACCGAAAGTGGACTGCAATTTATTTTTTTATCCAAACTGCGCCAGCCAGTCTTACTCTAGACCTATTGTCTCTAATACCATGTACTCCCTCCGTTCCTAAATATAAGTCTTTTTAGGCATTTCAAATGGAATACAACATACGGATGTTTGTAGACATATTTTAGAGTATAGACTCATTCATTTTGCTCCGTATGTAGTCACTAGTTGGAATATCTAAAAAGACTTACATTTGGGAACGGAGGGAGTAGAATTGCATGTACCAACCAATTCACCCAAAAGTTCAAGCTGATGGGGAAAGGTAGGCAATGCACTTATAACAAAACAGTGTTCAGCCAGTTAGGCATACCACAACAAAATAATTCATGTTGCTTTATCAAATTATTAGACTTCAAATGCAGCTAATACAGCATTTTGGATGGGAAAGTCTAAGGCATATCCATATTCAGTCTCGTATTTCCACTGGAGCACTTAGCCAATTAGGCAAAATGATAAGGTGGGTGATGCCCGTGACCTTCATGCATATAAAGGAAGCGCAGTTCTGACAGAAGAAGCTAAATGGATAAAAACCCTAACCCGTATTTCTTGCTATTGAATTCCGTAATCAAGCAAGTCGGATAATCAGTATCTATTTTCCATTCCTATGGGAGAAGATGAGTGCATGCTAGACTACTCAATGCTTACCATAACAAGGATCCCAATCATCAAGAATTACCTCAGATGTAGATTCTTTTGAGGTTGTGAAGTTAACATCTGTCGACACACCATGCTTATTAGCAATTGCCAGAAGACTATCCGTGGCAAACTGCTCAACCTTTTCTGATGCATATGTTAGATCATAGAGCTTTTTCGCAACCTAAGAAATATAAATGTACCAGCATTATAGAGCGCAGTATTATATTAAAAAAACAGTTAATGGATGCTGCTGCCTACCAATCTAACCGCCTTTCCTCTGACTTCATCTTGAGAGTGAATAGCACACTGCAAATTCATCACAATAAGTGAGACATAGTTTGAGATGGTAAATAATGTGACACCAGCAGCATAAAAACATGTCATTGTTGCGAACTCAGATTTGTAGTGTCATAAATCAAAGTTATCCTAAGATAGAAATTAAAATCATGAAATATTGAGTGTTTGATCTTAGAATACATGGGGTTATTACAGAGTTGATGGTCAAATAATTTAGTGAACTCGACACCAGAATGCAGGCCACGAATAACAGAAGCAGCCTCAGAGAAATTGCAATTGTAAATGCCAGTCATACCAGTTGAAAAGGGAACATTACAAACCTTCAGAACAATATCCAAGCAAGCTTGCCGCAGTGGAGGCCGCCCTAAAATAAGATTCCATACTGTTCCCAGGCCTTGAGTGACACGGTCACCCTCACTATCCTTTGTTTGTTGGTTGTTGCCTTGTGACATGCAAAGACCCTCAAGGAATCTAAACAGAGACTCAGGCAAACATGGGGCATCACATAGAAGTTTACTGAAAGATTTATCTGAAGCAGGTAGCACGTCAATCAACAACTTTGCCTGGGTACAAAACAAATGGGAAAAATGGCATGTAAGTTCACCTTTTAGCTGGAAGACAATGAACAGATGTCTGAATAGCATGTGCTAACTTACAAGTGATATAAAGAACTTCTCGTAATGTTCAGAAGTAGATATAGAACTTTCTGGGGCATCAGCAACATTGACACACTGCAGCTGATACAACACATGCATAGCCAGTTCATGCCCCTAGGAGAAATACATGCTACAAAAGTGAGAATCGTGTGAAAAATACTACTTGATATGCAGTGTGATAGATCATGATGAGTTGATGACTCGTGTTCTGTTTGAGAAATGGGAATTATAAGTAGAAAATACACAAGCCAAACCAGCTCAAACACAGCACAATATGTTCAAGGTCAGTTTATATTGTGTAAAACCTTGATTTACCAGCATAATCACAACCTGAAGCATACTTGAAGTACCACAAGCTCAGGACAGGTGGGCACAACTGTATGCAAGCTGAAGGCAACACAGAATAAATAAAGATATAGAGCACCACGATAAAGTACCTTTTGATCATGATTATGCAAGATAATGTGCGTCTGAATCAAATCCATAATATTATCATCAGCAGTACTCTGTCCAGTTAAAGATGATGAAAATCAGAAAATATTACTTGTGGCACAACGAGCATATAAATTATCGATATTAACACCGGTAATTTCAAAGAACTCTAGCAAAGTAAACTACAAACTGGAAGTGTTACGCATTTGGTCTACAGAAAAGGAGTTCAGGAACAAAACAAATAAATAGGGCTACAGATATTATAACACCAAATGAATACCTGAGCAACCAAATGAGCGAGCAAGGAAAATCTTGAATTGATGCTATTTTTCTTGTAATCATCAATTATCCGCCCAATAGCTAATTTGTGCAGTGAGATTTTCTCACTGTCACTTAATTCCAAATGAGATGGAAGAAGTGGCAACTCATGATTAGTATCCTCTGGTGTGGATGTCTTGGAGACTGGTGAAAAGGGACCGACCTCCAAATCCATACTATCAGATCCGTTGTTTGAAATAGCTTCTGGTGTCAAGGGATTGTTCATCTCTTCATTGACATCAGAAGAAGGAAATCCGGCTTCCATCGGTGGGTACACTTCAAATTTTGTCTCTGGTTCTGTGGAATCATCCAAAAACTCAGATCTCTCTTCGTCCATTGACTGATGAGGCTTCGAAGATGGATGCTCCTCATCTTCATTTTTTGGTGGATCCGCTGAATAATCTGCACACTTTTCAATCTTCCCATGAAGCGGAGAAAGTGTATTTGACAAAGAATTTGTCTGATGCACACTGGTAATTTCCACCGTCATCTGCATGGGACTAGTAGCAGCAGGTGCAACTGTTCGCCGTGGATCAAGGCGACGAGGATCCTGCAACACATACATTTTCACAATAGGAACTTCTGTGACTTCATAAAATTTGAAGTAAAGATAGATCGTACTCTTCTTGGGTCACGCTTTGAATCAGAAACACCAGGCATGACAAGGACCTCAGGTGGTGAAATGCCTGCTCCATCTGCCGATGGTACTGATTGTGCCGTGAAGGGCAAAGAGTGCAGATTGCCTGGTAAGTTCTCTGTGGAGGGATTGGAGGGGGATTGCAAATTTGGTTGAGGGACACTCTTATTTCTAGCTAATGGAAATGGTGCTTCAGGTAGATGCTTCATTGTTTCAATTACAATGTCAGCCATGACGTCTGACTCTACTGATGAGATGAGAATACCAAGGGATTCAGCTCCTCTTTCCCCTTCAGCAAGTAAAGCACCTATCATTTCAATCATCTTCTCAACAGGAGATACATCAGTACTCAAGAGAGATGGGTCAGAGGAATGACCCATAATGGCATCATTTTCAATCTGCATCTCAGAATAATCAGGTATTCCCTGAACTGGGGGATTCGAAGCTGCAGAACTATCAAATCTTGCTCTCTTAGCCATGCCCTCGGCCATAGCAAGAGTGTCACTTGATCTGCCTGCAGGATTCTTTCGATTCACATCGCCATACGACATCTCCCATGTTGGATGCTCGTCCTATTAATATGAGAACACAGTAAAACTCATCGCAAAAAGCCTATAATAAACTTTAAAATTAGACATGCCAACTCCATCAAGACCAACCACATAATCGTTCACACATATACCTTGTTAGTACGACAAGCACGCTCTATATTTCTAGACATCTTCTCTGCCTGCCTAATAATCTGTTCTGTTGCTTCACCTGGGCTCAGAGCTCGAAGGCGCCTTACTAGAACGTCCTTGGACTGTCCAGAGAAAAATGGCTATGGTTAACTTGAGAAGTAGCATAAAACAATCAAAACCCAATTTCAGGACAATAAAGGAATTAAGTTCAGCAAAAATATAAAGGAAACAATATAGGGTAAACATATATGTACAAATTCTACACAAATATGAGAAGTAATCAAAGAAAACAGTGGCAAAATATTGTATGAACGCTCCAAATAAATTAAGGCGCATCTCAGAAGAGAGCGAATAAAATCTAGTGCATCCTATAAACAGATACAGCGAAGAAGTGACAAGCTACATAGGTGTGCATATTAAAAAATCAATGAAGTGATAACCAAACTTCTCTAGCGCACACGTGAGCCATGAGAGCATTATCATTGTTTTTTACGAGTAGGAACTCGGCAATGATAAATCAAGAAAAATAGGATGTAATCATGTAAATAGACCTGAAGCAATGAACTTCCAAGTTTTCATAGCCAAATTTGTCACTGTTCTAGAACCAAAGAAAAAACAATCAGCACTGTAGCTATCCATATGACAAAGCACAAGCTCCATAGACATGAAGCAACAACTACCCATTTCACAAATAAGAGCAGATACAGCTCAAAGAGTTTAAAAACAAAAATACATTGACTGAACATGTCAAGTGTGGCCTTCATACATGACAACATCATGAGATGGAATGTGCAATTAAAGCAAGATTTTTCTAACAATCAACCATAACAGTTGTACATTCATTTAGCTGAATCAGATGACTTTTGATATGAAATGTGTTTGTTCAACTGAATAGTTTAACAACACTACCTCAACTAGATCTACAAGTAAAAACTGTAACATGGGCAGTCGGAAAGAACGAAATAAAATGCATCATCGACATAAGTATTTTTGTACTTGAAATTTAAAAAAATGGTAGAAGAAGACATTGCTAAATAAGGTGAGCTCACCTCAAGCATTGCCTGGCAAGGACTACGTAGGAACCCTAAAAAAGCTGTTTTCAGGGAATATTTCAGGCTTCCTGAATGAGCTCCTTTTGAAGTCTCCAAATTAGGGTCAAACCCAAACAACACTGAAAGGGCACGGTCATAGTAAACCGGCCTACTCTTTCCAATAGCTGCAAGACTAACATGTAACCAAGAACTTATATTTCTGATAATAACAAATATGTTTATATCACAAAGCACATATACAGTGGGAACATGGAGTGGAAAGAGTACGACATGAGTAAAGTGGCTAGCCTTAGTTCAGCAAAATAGGATAAACATGTGGCTAGGTCGGAAATCATATGAGAAATTGATGGCATGAATTAAATAAACCAATTAGCAAACAACTTAGCAGATGCCATCAAATATTCATCCATGCAGGGAACTGGTGAAAAGAGGGCAGGCTGGTGATGGAGGTGAAATGAACAACTTCTTCATATATAGATCTTCATCATGGGAATTTGGGGTGAAAAGAGTAGGACAACACTAAAACGGCTACATCAGTTATGATAATATTACATGCAAATTCAGAATTCAGGACAAATATGTGGTCCAAACATATCAAGGGAGTAGTGTAAAGAAAGAAAGCTGGAAATGGAGTGAAATGAACAGCTTCCACTTCATTTAAGCCATACAGCTGGTAGAAATACTTACGAATTAATGGTGCCAACTAGGAAGGATCCTCTATGAGCATAAGCTGATTGCACAATATCCACAAGGATGATGAAAGTCCTGTTTGCATCAGCTTCCAGAACAACGGGATCAAGGCTAGGGTGAAATTTAGCTAATCGTGAAGCATCAAACCTACGATTCTTTCCTGTTTGTAGAGTGAATATGTGATTGGTTAGTTTGAAAGAACATTCAGCAATATGGCCCGTCTAATTGTGATCATGAATCGGGTAAATGATACCTTCGATTGGCTGCATTCGGTCACTGTTGGATTGAGGTGTGAGGCACAAGATCCATGTTTCAATGAACTTTACAGCGAGTAGTTTAGATGCAATAGGAACAGGCTGTTGTTACATGTCAGAGAAATAATAGTATTAGTCAGTAAGTTGACTAGAAATGCAGAAATTACAGCGATAGCTGTCATTATATTTACGATATTCTCATAAGCACTGTAGCGTGGCGTAACATAGACATACAGTCACAGCTCTCCACAAAATCCCTTCCAAGGATTTAAGCTAACAGATCAGGACAGTACAATAAAGGCCAGCTACATGTCGACATGGATATGATACACATGATTTACTGCTAAATCCACGGATTTAGCTGCTAAAACCATGATGTGCTGAATACTGATCGCAAATATGATAACACAACAGCAACAGTTTCATGACATTATTGAAATTTCATAAGGCTACATCAGCAATAACTATTATTAAACTAACCTCACGCATCATAACACATACTGCATCCTTGAACTGGTTCATCCAAGCCCACATCTCTTCAAGCCAAGCATCAACTCTTCCACACTCGTTAACCTAGATTTAGCATTCAAGTGACAAAGTGAGTGCTAAGATTAAGGAGAAGAATTAAGCTATCCTTAGCAAGTAAAGAACACGTAAGGATCAATAAGTAACAAAAGAGATGCAGACAGGAAACTTTTGGAGACTTCAGCAACATACAATCCAAACAAACATTTGTATCCTCAAAACAAACTAAAAATTAGGAAAAGAAGTCATGAGTTTTCTTTTATCTACTCCACCTATAGGTAAATTTCCTCCTTGACCTGTGTTAACGGTAAAGTCATGATTCGTAAATTAGTCTACACAAACACATATCAAACCAAACCTAAGACCATTATATGACGCAGTAGTTAAACTAGTTAATGACTGATGGAAGAAGCTTTGTTTTGTTCTTTTTTTTACATATCTGTTTTGTTCTTGATTAGATGAAGCTCTAGTGTTTGCACAAAATACCATTAGGTTGAAGAATAATTTTTAATACTTCGGTACAAAATGTATGTTTAATATGTAACTTATCTAATGGGTTTCATTTTTCTAGGAGTTTCTTTCAGCTTATAAAATCAGATTTCATGAAAACAAAATATATTTCTTACTGCTAAAAAATTCGTATGTTTCCAGTCAGTGAATGAATATGATCATGGATACTACAGGGATGAACTATTTGCTAAGGATTCAACTGGGCAATAACAGATATACACAAAAAAAGGCTACTTCAAATCTCTAACTGGGAAACATTTAGGCTGTATTTTCTTTTCATGGAGATATGAACAGAGGAATCCAGTGCTTTTATTACCATTTTATTATTTGTATGACTGTGTATGGTTGAGTGCAAAAAACAAAATGAACTGCAACTGGAGGTAGTAAACCCCTCTTTGTAGGAAATCATTTTATGTCAGGTATTTCTTTTGACGTAGTTTTCACTCGGGAAATTGTTTACACAATCCAGCAGACCAACAGAATTAGGAGGAGCAAATAAAATAACCTCATCAAACAACAGCAACACCGCAGCAGGTAGTAGTTACAACAGTGTATTTATTTACTCATTGATAAATATCTGTTTTACAAAATAGACCTGAAGTGCCATCTCTTCCAATACAGCAGCAAATAAGTTTGTCCCACTAGCTATAGATTGCTTAACAACTGCAGGATCGTCATGTTTCAAAAATGACAGCAAGTTTGGCATCAGCACAACCAAATCTTCTGTTACATTACTGTCAAGCTCTGTCAGCAATCTGTAAGAAGAAATAGTTCCATGAGTACCACTGAAATAATTCTTAAAGTAATAATCAGGGGACAGAGTTAAGCATTATATATTCTTTTTGACCACCGGAGAACCATAAATTGAAAGGTATGTCATACAAGAAAACCCATGAATCAAGAAAATTAAGCTATCAGCAAATAATCTATATTCAATGAATAAACACCTCTATGTACTGGCATAAAAATAATATACCCATCTAAACACGAATGCTCCTAAAATACGACTTTGTTTTGACAAAAAGAATCTCCCCGAGGCCCTAAAGACTACTGAGATGAGTGAATGACTATGTGCATATTCCACAACCCTCATCAAGGCCCTATAGACTATTCAAACGAGCGACTGATTATGTGCATATTCCACAACCCTCAATTCTTCCTCTTTATTTACCACTCCAGGGTCTTGTCCTGTCCTTCAATATAATTACTGACAAAGAGGCACGGCAAACAGCATTGTCCTTCATTGCTCCATTTTGTTATATTATTATTTTGTCAAAGAAAGAGTTGTATTATTATTTCTTATACATGTGGAAGTGAAACCACATAAATGTTCTCAGGTTATTGCCAATTCAAACGGAGGTATTTCATGTTCGTATTACTGCCAGTTATAGGCTTCAACATGAGAACTAATAATTCCCTGGAGATTAAGAGACCATCAAACCTGCTAATAAAGATCACAACTTGCTCATGCGCTTGCTCACGAAATTCTGGGAGAGCAACGCTTAACATCCTCTGGGGAGAGCTGAGCTAAGCTCGCATGCATCTACTAGTAAATACTACAACAACTTTCCCAGCAAGTTCACTAGCATGGGCTCCAACCAAACTAAAAAAAGAAAAGAAAAATCCTGAACATAGCCAACGTAAACCTAGAAAATCACTCATCGCGCATGAGTATTCCATGTGTCAGGCAAGGGGATAGGGCCCCGGCTCTCACCTTAGGGCACGCGACGAATCGAAGCGGGGAGAGGGGACCTCGCCGCGCTCAAGCGGCGGCGGCGGGGCCTCGGCAGCGCCGCCTCGCTGCTCCGGCCACCGGGCGCCGTCCGCCTCGAATTCCATGGCCCGGGGCCGCCAAAACCCTAGCTACTTGGTGCAGCGCCTTACGGGCTGGCCGCTGCCGTGGCGGGCTAGGCCTCGGCTTTGCGGTACGGATGAGGAGGCGGCGGCGGCGGTGACAATGGGATTGGACTAGGGTTTGGGCGGCCGCAGAGAAGGAGGCGCGACGGCGAGAGGAGCGCAGCGAGGCGCGGGCCACGGGGGATACGAGGAGGAGCGGGTAGGAAGGGGGCAAGGGAAGCGCCTCCTTGGCTGCACGATTATTGTAGTGCTGGGCTGCGTTTCAGCCGCTGGGGAGGCCGACGGGTGGTCCCTCCTGCGGTTTCCCCGGGACCCACGTGTAAGTTTTTTCTTAGGGGGCCACGTGTGAAGTTTTTAAGGGGTCCCACGTGTAAGTGAATGGTCACCCTTCTCGTCCGGTTCAAAAGCAATGGAGCTTTTGCAGTGAAGCGACATATCAGCGCCCGAGAAGGATAGCTCCCATCGTCCACGGACGGCCCCTTCCCTTCGAAGAACAAAACCGATTGCATTTTTTTTAAGTACCACATTTATCTAACATTCTTAAGAAGTTGCTCCCCACTTCTACCTATTCTTTTATCATACACACTGTCCACATTAGCTTTATGCCACATCATCAATCAATTGCAAAATCAGCCAATCAATCTTATTACACCGTTCACATCATCTTCATGCCATGCCACGTCAGTGTTCAGTTCTCAATTTCATGCGTCCTCCAGCAAAGTTACCACGTCCCTGCCGAATCTTTTTTTGTTTAAAACAACGTTTCGGTTGCTTCCACGAAAGAAGAAGAAACGTTGGAGCCCCCCCCCCTCCCACCACCACCATTGCAGCCCCGTCTCCTCAATTCCCTGTAAGGCCCACCAACTAATTTCATGTCTCTTAATATTAGCCAACAAATCCTCTTCGTCTTCATCTTCTATCCACCAAAAACCGATGGAAGAGTAAACAGATAAACCTGATCCTCCTTTTAAGCAACCAATCTCATCATAGCTACCGCCCCTGCCAGAATTTATTCCGATGACACAACCATGCCGCCGGCATCGGTGGACATGTTGTTGATAGCTGCCGCAAGTTCATGGCGTCAAGCAAGGGCACTGTCGAGGCGCTCCTCCGCGCCGCATGCGGCTGCCACGGCAGGTGCCGCAAGCGCGAGGTCGAGGTCGTTGACTCTGGATGCTCCTCCTCCATGCTGCAGAAGTCTCCTCTTTTCTTGCTAGCTCATCTGGGTAGATCAACATCGGCAGGTAATGTGTATACATTGAGATGATCCCATTCGATCTTGATGGATCAATCAACTATATGAATCCGTTAATTATCTTCATCCCCCTCCTCTTGGTATTTTGATTAATTTGTTGATCGTAGTTAATACAACCGTGTAACTGTTGAAATATGAGATGGGCCTAGAGCCCATATGACAATTTCAGATTTGATCTCTAAGGGCCCATGTAGGTGGCATGACAAGGTGGTGGGAAGTTTAGTCCCACCCTGGAAGTGAAAGGAGAGTTGGAGTGGTTTATAAGGGATTCTCTCCCTCATGCTATTGGAGTTTGAGAAGAGATGAGGCCCTCGCGCACTCCTCCTCCTCCGCTCGCCTCGCCACGCCGCGTCTCGTCGCGACGCGCCTCACTCCTATGCGCTTCTTTTTGCCGGTCAGGAACGGAGAGTCTTTGGCAGGTGGGGCCACGATCTGAGACGTCGGATCGTGGGCTACCGACTTGGACGTGGGTTCAGCCCACGTCTCTCCACGCGCAGCCGCACATATATATGTGGGGCGCTGCCAATCCTAGCCGCCACGAAATAGAACACATCTCCGCCTCCACGCCCACGTCGTTCCTCTGCTGCTGCTGCCGCCGGCGACTCCGTCCCGTTCACCGCGTACACGGTTGACGGGAGAGCAGGCCTCCAAAACCCCGCCTCTTCGGATCCTGTACGGGAGA
Organism: Aegilops umbellulata; assembly: GCA_032464435.1. Lineage (NCBI taxonomy): Eukaryota > Viridiplantae > Streptophyta > Magnoliopsida > Poales > Poaceae > Aegilops > Aegilops umbellulata. The sequence goes on along the minus strand of CP136056.1, from coordinate 323,455,514 downwards.
GGGGCGATTAGGTTTTTGGGTAGCGACTACGCGACTGCTCGCTTCTGTTCATCTACGTCCGCATCACCTTCGTCATCACCATGTCAACCGACGCCGACCGTGCCGCCGCTGAGAAGGCCGAGGCCGACAAGAAGGCCGCCGAGGATGCTGCGGCTACTGCCACCGCCAACACCGCCGCGTGGCCGATTGGAGGGTACACATCGTTTATCCCTCTCGTGTTTCTTTCTGTTGTAGCAGTACTAGCGATATGCGTAGATGTTTCTACTATATGCGTAGTGCATGCTCTGTTAGATCGTAATCAGTGTGTTATCAATGTTGTCCATGTCATGCTCATGATTTATTCATGGATTGATTTAATCGAAAAACTGCCTATTTTCTTATCAATCCAAAAACATGTGTGTAGGAGTTTTTCGAATTCTGGTTTTGCTGCTGCACTGAAACCGTCCCCGTTTATGGGGACGTACTTTAAGCGTTGACAGACTAAAACCACCTTATGGCTCACGGCCATGAACGTGTTCTGGGTCGCCGGTGTGACTCCCACAGGAACGATCGCTCCTAAACAGGAGAAGGCGTTTAAGGAGGCCACTGTCGTGTTCCTCGAGGCAGTTCTGAGCGTGATTGGAGATAAGCTGGTTGACGCATATTTGCATGTGCGGTCTACCAAGGACTTGTGGGAGGCGCTCGAATCTAAGTTCGGGGCTGTCGATGCAGGGAGAGAGATGTATATTATAGAGCAGTTCCACGATTACAAGATGGTTGAAAACCGTCCTGTATTGGAGCAGGCTCATGAGATAATATGCATTGTTAAGGAGCTTGAGCTTCTTAAGTGCGAGTTACCGGGCAAGTTTGTCGTGGGCTGCATAATCGCTAAGCTTCCCAATTCCTGGAGGAACTTTGCCACCACTCTGAAACATCAGAGGCGTGAATTCTCTGTGGAGGATGTCATTGGCCATCTGAGTGTTGAGCATAATTCAAGGGCAAAGGACTCGCACGGAAAAGGAGTCGAAGGAACTTCTCTGGCCAATATGGTGCATCAGAAGAACTCCAATTCCCACAAGCCCAAGGGAAAGAACGGTGTCCAACAGAGTATCGACTTTAAGAAGAAGGGTAAGAAGACCTTCAAGAAGAACAAGAAGGATGAGGGCTGCTTTACTTGTGGTTCGCTTGAACATTGGGCCAACAAGTGCCCAAACAAGTATAAGAAGCAAGGGCAGGACTCCAAGTCTGTCAATATGATTGTGAGCAACAATGAGAGTGGTGCATCTGGGTACGGTAATTTGTTTGCTGTATTTTCAGTTTGGTCGTTCACCTATTGGTGGGTCGACACAAGTGCAGGTGTTCATATGTGTGCTGACATTTCATTGTTTTCTTCTTACCAGGCCACAGGTCACGGGTCCGTACTGATGGGGAATGGCGCGAGTGCTTCTGTTCTTGGTGTTGGCACGGTCGATCTGAAGTTTACTTTGAAGGAAATATGCCCTAGAGGCAATAATAAATTTATTATTTTATTTCCTTATATCATAATAAATGTTTATTATTCATGCTAGAATTGTATTAATCGGAAACATAATACTTGTGTGAATACATAGACAAACTAAACGTCACTAGTATGCCTCTACTTGACTAGCTCGTTAATCGAAGATGGTTATGTTTCCTAACCATAGACATGTGTTGTCATTTGATTAACGGGATCACATCATTAGGAGAATGATGTGATTGACATGACCCATTCCATTAGCTTAGCACCCGATCGTTTAGTATGTTGCTATTGCTTTCTTCATGACATATACATGTTCCTGTGACTATGAGATTATGCAACTCCCGTTTACCGGAGGAACACTTTGCGTGCTACCAAACGTCATAACGTAACTGGGTGATTATAAAGGTGCTCTACAGGTGTCTCCAAAGGTACATGTTGGGTTGGCGTATTTCGAGATTAGGATTTGTCACTCCGATTGTCGGAGAGGTATCTCTGGGCCCTTGTCGGCGTTCTGGGAACGGGGGTTCCCAGACTTGCCTGCCTACGGCCTGCGACGTGGCTCAAAAGGGGGCCCAGCACGGCCCATCTTCATCAACAAGAGACCCAAGACCCTCGCGAGGGGCCAAGCCTCGCGGGGCGGATGACACGGCGCTTCCTCAGGCGCGGCCTGAAGGAAATATGCCCTAGAGGCAATAATAAAGTTATTATTTATTTTCTTACATATCATGATAAATGTTTATTATTCATGCTAGAATTGTATTAACCGGAAACATAATACATGCGTGGATACATAGACAAACAGAGTGTCACTAGTATGCCTCTACTTGACTAGCTTGTTAATCAAAGATGGTTAAGTTTCCTAACCATAGACAAAGGAGTTGTCATTTGATTAACAAGGTCACATCATTAGTTGAATGATCTGATTGACATGACCCATTCCATTAGCTTAGCACCCGATCGTTTAGTATGTTGTTATTGCTTTTATCCATGACTTATACATGTTCCTTTGACTATGAGATTATGCAACTCCCGTTTACCGTAGGAACACTTTGTGTGCTACCAAACGTCACAACGTAACTGGGTGATTATAAAGGTGCTCTACAGGTGTCTCCGAAAGTATTTGTTGGGTTGGCGTATTTCGAGATTAGGATTTGTCACTCCGAATGTCGGAGAGGTGTCTCAGGGCCTTCTCGGTAATGCACATCACATAAGCCTTGCAAGCATTGCAACCAATGAGTTAGTCGCGAGATGATGTATTACGGAGCGAGTAAAGAGACTTGCCGGTAACGAGATTGAACTAGGTATTGGATACCGACGATCGAATCTCGGGCAAGTAACATACCGATGACAAAGGGAACGACGTATGTTGTTATGCGGTCTGACCGATAAAGATCTTCGCAGAATATGTAGGAACCAATATGGGCATCCAGGTCCCGCTATTGGTTATTGACCGTAGAAGTGTCTCGGTCATGTCTACATTGTTCTCGAACCGTAGGGTCCGCATGCTTAAGGTTACGATGACAGTTATTATGAGTTTATGCATTTTGATGTACCGAAGGAGTTCGGAGTCCCGGATGAGATCACGGACATGACGAGGAGTCTCGAAATGGTCGAGACATAAAGATTGATATATTGGAAGCCTACATTTGGACATCGGAATGGTTCCGAGTGAAATCGGCATTTTACCGGAGTACCGGGGGGTTACCGGAACCCCCCCGGGGGGTTAATGGGCCCATATGGGCCTTAAGGGAAAAGAGGAGGGGCGGCCAGGGCAGGCCGCGCGCCCCCTCCCCCCCTAGTCCGAATAGGACAAGGAAGGGGGGGCGGCGCCCCCCTTTTTCCTTTCCCCCTCTCTCCTTCCTTCTCCTACAAGGCAAGGGAGAGGAGTCCTACTCCCGGTGGGAGTAGGACTCCTCCTGGCGCACCCCTAGGGGGGCGGCCGCGCCTCCCCCTCCCCTCCTTTATATACGGGGGCAGGGGGCACCCTAGAACACACAAGTTGATCCTTGAGATCGTTCCTCAGCCGTGTGCGGTGCCCCCCTCCACCATGTTCCACCTCGATAGTATTGTCGCAGTGCTTAGGCGAAGCCCTGCGCCGGTAGATCATCAAGATCGTCACCACGCCGTCGTGCTGACGGAACTCATCCCCGGAGGTTTTGCTGGATCGAGACCCGGGGACGTCATCGAGCTGTACGTGTGTCGAGAACTCGGAGGCGCCGGAGTAACAGCGTTGGGATCGGTCGGATCACGAGGAGAACGTACGACTACTTCCTCTACGTTGCGTCAACGCTTCCACTTCGGTCTACGAGGGTACGTAGACAACACTCTCCCCTCTCGTTGCTATGCATCACCATGATCTTACGTGTGCGTAGGAAATTTTTTGAAATTACTACGTTCCCCAACAGTGGCATCCGAGCCTAGGTTTTTATGGTTTGATGTTTTGCACGAGTAGAACACAAGTGAGTTGTGGACGATACAAGTCATACTGCCTACCAGCATGTCATACTTTGGTTCGGCGGTATTGTTGGATGAAGCGGCCCGGACCGACATTACGCGTACGCTTACGCGAGACTGGTTCTACCGCCGTGCTTTGCACACAGGTGGCTGGCGGGTGTCAGTTTCTCCAACTTTAGTTGAACCGAGTATGGCTACGCCCGGTCCTTGAGAAGGTTAAAACGGAGTCTATTTGATAAAATATCATTGTGGTTTTGATGCGTAGGTGAGATTGGTTCTTGCTTCAGCCCGTAGCAGCCACGTAAATTTTGCAACAAACAAAGTAGAGGACGTCTAACTTGTTTTTGCAGGGCATGTTGTGATGTGATATGGTCAAGACATGATGCTATATTTTATTGTATGAGATGATCATGTTTTGTAACCGAGTTATCGGCAACCAGTAGGAGCCGTATGGTTGTCGCTTTATTGTATGCCATGCAATCGCCATGTAATGCTTTACTTTATCACTAAGCGGTAGCGATAGTCGTAGAAGCATAAGATTGGCGAGACGACAACGATGCTACGATGGAGATCAAGGTGTCGCGCCGGTGACAATGGTGATCATGACGGTGCTGCAGAGATGGAGATCACAAGCACAAGATGATGACCATATCATATCACTTATATTGATTGCATGTGATGTTTATCTTTTATGCATCTTATCTTGCTTTGATTGACGGTAGCATTATAAGATGATCTCTCTCTAAATTATCAAGAAGTGTTCTCCCCGAGTATGCACCGTTGCCAAAGTTCGTCGTGCCCAGACACCACGTGATGATCGGGTGTGATAAGCTCTACGTCCATCTACAACGGGTGCAAGCCAGTTTTTGCACACGCAGAATACTCGGGTTATACTTGACGAGCCTAGCATATGCAGATATGGCCTCGGAACACGGAGACCGAAAGGTCGAGCGTGAATCATATAGTAGATATGATCAACATGATGATGTTCACCATTGAGAACTAATCCATTTCACGTGATGATCGGTTATGGTTTAGTTTGATTTGGATCACGTGATCACTTAGAAGATTAGAGGGATGTCTATCTAAGTGGGAGTTCTTAAGTAATATGATTAATTGAACTTAAATTTATCATGAACTTAGTCCCTGATAGTATCTTGCTTGTTTATGTTGATTGTAGATAGATGGCTCGTGCTGTTGTTCCGTTGAATTTTAATGCGTTCCTTGAGAAAGCCAAGTTCAAAGATGATGGTAGCAATTACACGGACTGGGTCCATAACTTGAGGATTATCCTCATTGCTGCACAGAAGAGTTACGTCCTGGATGCACCGCTGGGTGCCAGGCCTGCTGCTGGAGCAACGCCAGATGTTATGAACGTCTGGCAGAGCAAAGCTGATGACTACTCGATAGTTCAGTGTGCCATGCTTTACGGCTTAGAACCGGGACTTCAACGACGGTTTGAGAACCATGGAGCATATGAGATGTTCCAGGAGTTGAAGTTGATATTCCAACAGAATGCCCGGATTGAGAGATATGAAGTCTCCAATAAGTTCTATAGCTGCAAGATGGAAGAGAATGGTTCTGTCAGTGAGCATATACTCAAGATGTTTGGGTATTATAATCACTTGAATCAGCTGGGAGTCAATCTTCCGGATGATTGTGTCATTGACAGAATTCTCCAATCACTGCCACCAAGCTACAAAGGCTTCGTGATGAACTATAATATGCAAGGGATAGATAAGACTATGCCCGAGCTCTTCGCAATGCTAAAGGCTGCGGAGGTAGAAATCAAGAAGGAGCATCAAGTGTTGATGGTCAATAAGACCACTAGTTTCAAGAAAAAGGGCAAAGGGAAGAAGAAGGGGAACTTCAAAAAGAACAGCAAACAAGTTGCTGCTCAAGAGAAGAAACCCAAGTCTGGACCTAAGCCTGAAACTGAGTGCTTCTACTGCAAGCAGACTGGTCACTGGAAGCGGAACTGCCCCAAGTATTTGGCGGACAAGAAGGATGGCAAGGTGAACAAAGGTATATGTGATATACATGTTATTTATGTGTACCTTACTAGAGCTCGCAGTAGCACCTGGGTATTTGATACTGGTTCTGTTGCTAATATTTGCAACTCGAAACAGGGACTACGAATTAAGCGAACACTGGCAAAGGACGAGGTGACGATGCGCGTGGGAAACGGTTCCAAAGTCGATGTGATCGCAGTCGGCACGCTACCTCTACATCTACCTTCGGGATTAGTATTAGACCTGAATAATTGTTATTTGGTGCCAGCGTTGAGCATGAACATTATATTTGGATCTTGTTTGATGCGAGACGGTTATTCATTTAAATCAGAGAATAATGGTTGTTCTATTTATATGAGTAATATCTTTTATGGTCATGCACCCTTGAAGAGTGGTCTATTTTTGATGAATCTCGATAGTAGTGATACACATATTCATAATGTTGAAGCCAAAAGATGCAGAGTTGATAATGATAGTGCAACTTATTTGTGGCACTGCCGTTTAGGTCATATCGGTATAAAGCGCATGAAGAAACTCCATACTGATGGACTTTTGGAGTCACTTGATTATGAATCACTTGGCACTTGCGAACCGTGCCTCATGGGCAAGATGACTAAAACACCGTTCTCCGATACTATGGAGAGAGCAACGGATTTGTTGGAAATCATACACACAGATGTATGTGGTCCGATGAATGTTGAGGCTCGTGGCGGATATCGTTATTTTCTCACCTTCACAGATGATTTAAGCAGATATGGGTATATCTACTTAATGAAACACAAGTCTGAAACATTTGAAAAGTTCAAAGAATTTCAGAGTGAAGTTGAAAATCATCGTAACAAGAAAATAAAGTTTCTACGATCTAATCGTGGAGGAGAATATTTGAGTTACGAGTTTGGTCTACATTTGAAACAATGCGGAATAGTTTCGCAACTCACGCCACCCGGAACACCACAACGCAATGGTGTGTCCGAACATCGTAATCGCACTTTACTTGATATGGTGCGATCTATGATGTCTCTTACAGATTTACCGCTATCGTTTTGGGGTTATGCTCTAGAGACGGCCGCATTCACGTTGAATAGGACACCGTTAAAATCCGTTGAGACAACGCCTTATGAACTATGGTTTAGTAAGAAACCAAAGTTGTCATTTCTTAAAGTTTGGGGTTGCGATGCTTATGTGAAAAAGCTTCAACCTGATAAGCTCGAACCCAAATCGGAGAAATGTGTCTTCATAGGATACCCAAAGGAGACTGTTGGGTACACCTTCTATCACAGATCCGAAGGCAAGACATTTGTTGCTAAAAATGGATCCTTTCTAGAGAAGGAGTTTCTCTCGAAAGAAGTGAGTGGGAGGAAAGTAGAACTTGATGAGGTAACTGTACCTGCTCCCTTATTGGAAAGTAGTACGTCACAGAAATCTGTTTCTGTAGCACCTACACCAATTAGTGAGGAAGCTGATGATGTTGATCATGAAACTTCAGATCAAGTTACTACAGAACCTCGTAGATCAACCAGAGTGAGATCCACACCAGAGTGGTACAGCAATCCTATTCTGGAAGTCATGCAACTAGATCATGATGAACCTACGAACTATGAAGAAGCGATGGTGAGCCCAGATTCCGCAAAATGGCTCGAAGCCATGAAATCTGAGATGGGATCCATGTATGAAAACAAAGTGTGGACTTTGGTTGACTTGCCCGAGGGTCGGCAAGCAATAGAGAACAAGTGGATCTTTAAGAAGAAGACTGACGCTGACGCTAATGTTACTGTCTACAAAGCTCGACTTGTCGCAAAAGGGTTTCGACAAGTTCAAGGGATTGACTACGATGAGACCTTCTCACCCGTAGCGATGCTTAAGTCTGTCCGAATCATGTTAGCAATTGCCGCATTTTATGATTATGAAATTTGGCAAATGGATGTTAAGACTGCATTCCTGAATGGGTTTCTGGAAGAAGAGTTGTATATGATGCAACCAGAAGGTTTTATCGATCCAAAGGGAGCTAACAAAGTATGCAAGCTCCAGCGATCCATTTATGGACTGGTGCAAGCATCTCGGAGTTGGAATAAACGCTTTGATAGTGTGATCAAAGCATTTGGGTTTATACAGACTTTTGGAGAAGCCTGTATTTACAAGAAAGTGAGTGGGAGCTCTGTAGCATTTCTAATATTATATGTAGATGACATATTACTGATTGGAAATGATATAGAATTTCTGGATAGCATAAAGGGATACTTGAATAAGAATTTTTCAATGAAAGACCTCGGTGAAGCTGCTTACATATTGGGCATTAAGATCTATAGAGATAGATCAAGACGCTTAATTGGACTTTCACAAAGCACATACCTTGACAAGATTTTGAAGAAGTTCAAAATGGATCAAGCGAAGAAAGGGTTCTTGCCTGTATTGCAAGGTGTGAAGTTGAGTAAGACTCAATGCCCGACCACTGCAGAAGATAGAGAGAAGATGAAAGATGTTCCCTATGCTTCAGGCTCTATCATGTATGCAATGCTGTGTACCAGACCTGATGTGTGCCTTGCTATAAGTTTAGCAGGGAGGTACCAAAGTAATCCAGGAGTGGATCACTGGACAGCGGTCAAGAATATCCTAAAGTACCTGAAAAGGACTAAGGAAATGTTTCTCGTGTATGGAGGTGACAAAGAGCTCATCGTAAAGGGTTACGTTGATGCAAGCTTTGACACTGATCCGGACGATTCGAAATCGCAAACCGGATACGTATTTACATTAAACGGTGGAGCTGTCAGTTGGTGCAGTTCTAAACAAAGCGTCGTGGCGGGATCTACATGTGAAGCAGAGTACATAGCTGCTTCGGAAGCAGCAAATGAAGGAGTCTGGATGAAGGAGTTCATATCCGATCTAGGTGTCATACCTAGTGCATCGGGTCCAATGAAAATCTTTTGTGACAATACTGGAGCAATTGCCTTGGCGAAGGAATCTAGATTTCACAAGAGAACCAAGCACATCAAGAGACGCTTCAATTCCATCCGGGACTTGGTCCAGGTGGGAGACATAGAGATTTGCAAGATACATACGGATCTGAATGTAGCAGACCCGTTGACTAAGCCTCTTCCACGGGCAAAACATGATCAGCACCAAGACTCCATGGGTGTTAGAATCATTACTGTGTAATCTAGATTATTGACTCTAGTGCAAGTGGGAGACTGAAGGAAATATGCCCTAGAGGCAATAATAAAGTTATTATTTATTTCCTTACATATCATGATAAATGTTTATTATTCATGCTATAATCGTATTAACCGGAAACATAATACATGTGTGGATACATAGACAAACAGAGTGTCACTAGTATGCCTCTACTTGACTAGCTTGTTAATCAAAGATGGTTAAGTTTCCTAACCATAGACAAAGGAGTTGTCATTTGATTAACAAGGTCACATCATTAGTTGAATGATCTGATTGACATGACCCATTCCATTAGCTTAGCACCCGATCGTTTAGTATGTTGCTATTGCTTTTATCCATGACTTATACATGTTCCTTTGACTATGAGATTATGCAACTCCCGTTTACCGTAGGAACACTTTGTGTGCTACCAAACGTCACAACGTAACTGGGTGATTATAAAGGTGCTCTACAGGTGTCTCCGAAAGTATTTGTTGGGTTGGCGTATTTCGAGATTAGGATTTGTCACTCCGAATGTCAGAGAGGTATCTCAGGGCTTTCTCGGTAATGCACATCACATAAGCCTTGCAAGCATTGCAACCAATGAGTTAGTCGCGAGATGATGTATTACGGAACGAGTAAAGAGACTTGCCGGTAACGAGATTGAACTAGGTATTGGATACCGACGATCGAATCTCGGGCAAGTAACATACCGATGACAAAGGGAACGACGTATGTTGTTATGCGGTCTGACCGATAAAGATCTTCGCAGAATATGTAGGAACCAATATGGGCATCCAGGTCCCGCTATTGGTTATTGATCGGAGAAGTGTCTCGGTCATGTCTACATTGTTCTCGAACCGTAGGGTCCGCACGCTTAAGGTTACGATGACAGTTATTATGAGTTTATGCATTTTGATGTACCGAAGGAGTTCGGAGTCCCGGATGAGATCACGGACATGACGAGGAGTCTCGAAATGGTCGAGACATAAAGATTGATATATTGGAAGCCTACATTTGGACATCGGAATGGTTCCGAGTGAAATCGGCATTTTACCGGAGTACCGGGGGGTTACCGGAACCCCCCGGGGGTTAATGGGCCCATATGGGCCTTAAAGGAAAAGAGGAGGGGCGGCCAGGGCAGGCCGCGCGCCCCCTCCCCCCCTAGTCCGAATAGGACAAGGAAGGGGGGGGCGCCCCCCTTTTTCCTTTCCCCCTCTCTCCTTCCTTCTCCTACAAGGCAAGGGAGAGGAGTCCTACTCCCGGTGGGAGTAGGACTCCCCCTGGCTAACCCCTAGGGGGCCGACCGCGCCTCCCCCTCCCCTCCTTTATATACGGGGGCAGGGGGAACCCTAGAACACACAAGTTGATCCTTGAGATCGTTCCTCAGCCGTGTGCGGTGCCCCCCTCCACCATGTTCCACCTCGATAGTATTGTCGCAGTGCTTAGGCGAAGCCCTGCGCCGGTAGATCATCAAGATCGTCACCACGCCGTCGTGCTGACGGAACTCATCCCCGGAGGTTTTGCTGGATCAAGACCCGGGGACGTCATCGAGCTGTACGTGTGTCAAGAACTCAGAGGCACCGGGGTAACGGCGCTGGGATCGGTCAGATCACGAGGAGAACGTACGACTACTTCCTCTACGTTGTGTCAACGCTTCCGCTTCGGTCTACGAGGGTACGTAGACAACACTCTCCCCTCTTGTTGCTATGCATCACCATGATCTTGCGTGTGCGTAGGAAATTTTTTGAAATTACTACGTTCCCCAACACGGCCTCATCAGGCTGGCTCGCAAGGAGGCGGAGAGATCAAGGCGGGATACCTCACGAGGTGCCCATGACGCAAGCCATGACGACCAAGGGTGCCAAGCGGGCGCCAGCCCGCGCAGTGTCTCCCTTTCCTCTTTGGTGCAAAGGGGCAAGCGCAGGCGAGAGGATCAAGCAAAGGCATCCATTTCGGTGCAACGAGACCAAGACCAGTCCAACGGTGGGACGGAGGTCATTGTGGAGCCCAGAACGGCGTCACCACAGGGCCTTTGGCAGGCGAGGACCAACTTTAGTCGGGATAAGTGTACCAGATGTTCCCCTTCGAATTGGCCAATTGTTGGCGCCCTTCCCGCTCAATATTTGGGAAGAGGCCCAGGGCCTTTGCCTATAAATAGGACTAGCCACCCCCAGGGTAGAGGATGAAGAAACCAGCTAGAAAGACTCAGGCAGCAGAGAGAGAGAGAGAGAAGGGCGGCTGAACTCTCCCTAGCAGTTCATCGTCCTAGCTAAGAGCAGACCCTCGCGAGGCTGTTCTTCCTTGTATTATTCATCATCATCAGCCCAAGAGGCAATCCACCCACCACAAACTAGAGTAGGGTATTACACCACAATGGTGGCCCGAACTAGTATAAACCCTGTGTCTCTTGTGTTGTTCTTCCAGTAGTTTAGATCTTTGCGAGACGGAGAGGTAGAGGGCATAATCTCCACGCGCAACCCAGAGCTCGAACCTTAAGGGTCTGGCAGAAACCGAAATCCAACATTTGGCGCGCCAGATAGGGGTGCGCCGGAATCCACCTTTCTACCACTCCGCGTCCAGTCGCATCGTCATCACCATGCCCGGCGACCCGGCGGGCAACCAAGATCCATGGGCGGCGTGGCCCGCCCGCGCGGAGCCGCCCGCCTCGGGCGACCCCGCGCCCCAGGCAGCTCGTGGTCCGCAGGGCGCTGCGGGCCGCGGGCGACGCGGACAGGCTTCAACAACCCTCACGCCGCGGCAAGCGCGGTCGGCGGCAAGGGCCTCCAATCACGCCGCGACCACGACACCATACACCCGCCGGGAGCAGGCGAACTCGAGAGCCGCGCTCACGGTGGCCCGAGAGCTACTACAGTGCAGGCTGCTGGAAGGCGGCCGCGACGTGCTGCTAGAGCGGGCTGCCGAACTCCTGGGCTTTGCCGCTTCAGGGGCTCACCCCTTCTGCATCCGGCTCCCGTCTCAAGCCCAGGGCGGCACGCGCGGGGGCCCGTGTAGGGGAACGTAGTAATTTCAAAAAAATTCCTACGCACACGCAAGATCATGGTGATGCATAGCAACGAGAGGGGAGAGTGTTGTCTACGTACCCTCGTAGACCGAAGCGGAAGCGTTGACGCGATGTAGAGGAAGTAGTCGTATGTCTTCCCGGTCCGACCGATCCAAGCACCGTTACTCCGGCACCTCCGAGTTCTTGGCACACGTTCAGCTCGATGACGCTCCCCGGGCTCCGATCCAGCAAAGCTTCGGGGAGGAGTTCCGTCAGCACGACGGCGTGGTGACGATCTTGATGTACTACTGATGCAGAGCTTCGCCTAAGCACCGCAACGATATGACCGAGGTGGAATATGGTGGAGGGGGGCACCGCACACGGCTAAGGAACGATCATGAAGATCAACTTGTGTATCTATGGGGTGCCCCCTGCCCCCGTATATAAAGGAGTGGAGGAGGGGAGGGCCGGCCCTCTCTATGGCGCGCCCTAGGGGAGTCCTACTCCCGCCGGGAGTAGGATTCCCCCTTTCCTAGTCCAACTAGGAATCCTTCCAAGTATTAGGAGTAGGAGACAAGGAAGGGGAAGGGAGAAGGGAAGGAAGGAGGGGGCGCGGCCCCTCCCCCTAGTCCAATTCGGACTAGGCCTTGGGGGGCGCGCGGCCTGCCCTAGGCAGCCCCTCTCTCTTTCCCGTATGGCCCAATAAGGCCCGATACTTCTTCCCCGTATTCCCGTAACTCTCCGGTACTCCGAAAAATATCCGAACCACTTGGAACCTTTCCGATGTCCGAATATAGTCATCCAATATATCGATCTTTACGTCTCGACCATTTCGAGACTCCTCGTCATGTCCCCATTCTCATCCGGGACTCCGAACTCCTTCGGTACATCAAAACTCATAAACTCATAATATAACTGTCATCGAAACCTTAAGCGTGCGGACCCTACGGTTCGAGAACAATGTAGACATGACCGAGACATGTCTCCGGTCAATAACCAATAGCGGAACCTGGATGCTCATATTGGTTCCTACATATTCTACGAAGATCTTTATCGGTCAGACCGCATAACAACATACGTTGTTCCCTTTGTCATCGGTATGTTACTTGCCCGAGATTCGATCATCGGTATCTCAATACCTAGTTCAATCTCGTTACCGGCAAGTCTCTTTACTCGTTCCGTAATACATCATCTCACAACTAACTCATTAGTTGTAATGCTTGCAAGGCTTATGTGACGTGTATTACCGAGAGGGCCCAGAGATACCTCTCCGACATTCAGAGTGACAAATCCTAATCTTGAAATACGCCAACCCAACAAGTACCTTCGGAGACACCTGTAGAGCACCTCTATAATCACCCAGTTACGTTGTGACGTTTGGTAGCACACAAAGTGTTCCTCCGGTAAACGGGAGTTGCATAATCTCATAGTCATACGAACATGTATAAGTCATGAAGAAAGCAATAGCAACATATTAAACGATCGGGTGCTAAGCTAATGGAATGGGTCATGTCAATCAGATCATTCATCTAATGATGTGATCCCGTTAATCAAATAACAACTCTTTGTCCATGGTTAGGAAACATAACCATCTTTGATTAACGAGCTAGTCAAGTAGAGGCATACTAGTGACACTATGTTTGTCTATGTATTCACACATGTATTATGTTTCCGGTTAATACAATTCTAGCATGAATAATAAACATTTATCATGATATAAGGAAATAAATAATAACTTTCTTATTGCCTCTAGGGCATATTTCCTTCAGTCTCCCACTTGCACTAGAGTCAATAATCTAGTTCACATCGCCATGTGATTTAACATCAATAGTTCACATCTTTATGTGGTTAACACCCATAGTTCACATCGACATGTGACCAACACCCAAAGGGTTTACTTGAGTCAGTAATCTAGTTCACATCGCTATGTGATTAACACCCAAAGAGTACTAAGGTGTGATCATGTTTTGCTTGTGAGGTAATTTTAGTCAACGGGTCTGCCACATTCAGATCTGTATGTATTTTGCAAATTTCTATGTCAACAATGCTCTGCACAGAGCTACTCTAGCTAATTGCTCCCACTTTCAATATGTATCCAGATTGTGATTTAGAGTCATCTCGATCAGTGTCAAAATTTGCATCGACGTAACCCTTTACGACGAACCTTTTGTCACCTCCATAATCGAGAAACATATCCTTATTCCACTAAGGATAATTTTGACAGTTGTCCAGTGATCTACTCTTAGATCACTATTGTACTCCCTTGCTTAACACAGTGTAGGGTATACAATAGATCTGGTACACAACATGGCATACTTTATAGAACCTATGGCTGAGGCATAGGGAATGACTTTCATTCTCTTTCTATCTTCTGTCGTGGTCGGGCTTTGAGTCTTACTCAATTTCACACCTTGTAACACAGGCAAGAACTCTTTCTTTGACTGTTCCATTTTGAACTACTTCAAAATCTTGTCAAGGTATGTACTCATTGAAAAACTTATCAAGCGTCTTGATCTATCTCTATAGATCTTGATGCTCAATATGTAAGCAGCTTCTCCGAGGTCTTTCTTTGAAAAAACTCCTTTCAAACACTCCTTTATGCTTTGCAGAATAATTCTACATTATTTCCGATCAACAATATGTCATTCACATATACTTATCAGAAATGCTGTAGTGCTCCCACTCACTTTCTTATAAATACAGGCTTCACCGTAAGTCTGTATAAAACTATATGCTTTGATCAACTTATCAAAGCGTGTATTCCAACTCCGAGATGCTTGCACCAGTCCATAGATGGATCGCTGGAGCTTGCATATTTTGTTAACACCTTTAGGATCGACAAAACCTTCTGGTTGCATCATATACAACTCTTCTTTAAGAAATCCATTAAGGATTGTAGTTTTGTTATCCATTTGCCAGATTTCATAAAATGCGGTAATTGCTAACATGATTCGGACAGACTTTAAGCATCGATACGAGTGAGAAAATCTCATCGTAGTCAACACCTTGAGCTTTGTCAAAAACCTTTTTCGACAATTCTAGCTTTGTAGATAGTAACACTACTATCAGCGTCGGTCTTCCTCTTGAAGATCCATTTAATCTCAATGGCTCGCTGATCATTGGGCAAGTCAATCAAAGTCCATACTTTGTTCTCATACATGGATCCCATCTCAGATTTCATGGCCTCAAGCCATTTTGCGGAATCTGGGCTCATCATCGCTTCCTCATAGTTCGTAGGTTTGTCATGGTCAAGTAACATGACCTCCAGAACAGGATTACCGTACCACTCTGGTGCGGATCTCACTCTGGTTTACCTACGAGATTCGGTAGTAACTTGATCTGAAGTTACATGATCATCATCATTAGCTTCCTCACTAATTGGTGTAGTAGTCAGAGGAACAGATTTCTGTGATGAACTACTTTCCAATAAGGGAGAAGGTACAATTACCTTATCAAGTTCTACTTTCCTCCCACTCACTTCTTTCGAGAGAAACTCCTTCTCTAGAAAGGATCCATTCTTGGCAACGAATGTCTTGCCTTTCGGATCTGTGATAGAAGGTGTACCCAACATTTTGGGTATCCTATGAAGATGCACTTCTCCGATTTGGGTTCGAGCTTATCTTTTTGAAACTTTTTAACATAAGCATCGCCGCCCCAAACTTTAAGAAACGACATCTTAGGTTTATTGCTAAACCATAGTTCATACGGTGTCGTCTCAACAGATTTAGATGGTGCCCTATTTAACGTGAATGCAGCTGTCTCTAATGCATAACCCCAAAATGATATTGGTAAATCGGTAAGAGACATCATTGATCACACCATATCAAATAAAGTGCGGTTATGAAGTTCGGACACACCGTTATGCTGTGGTGTTCCAGGTGGCATGAGTTTGTGAAACTATTCCACATTGTTTTAACTGAAGGCCAAACTCGTAACTCAAATATTTTACTTCTGCGATCATATCGTAGAAAACTTTTATTTTCTTGTTGCGATGATTCTCCACTTCACTCTGAAATTCTTTGAACTTTTCAAATGTTTCAGACTTATGTTTCATCAAGTAGATATACCCATATCTGCTCAAATCATCTGTGAAGGTCAGAAAATAATGATACTTGTCGCGAACCTTAATATTCATCGGACCACATACATCAGTCTGTATGATTTCCAACAAATCTGTTGCTCGCTTCATTGTTCCGGAGAATGGTGTCTTAGTCATCTTGCCCATGAGGCATGGTTCGCAAGCATCAAGTGATTCATAATCAAGTGATTCCAAAAGTCCATTAGCATGGAGTTTCTTCATGCGCTTTACACCAATATGACCTAAACGGCAGTGCCACAAATAAGTTGCACTATCATTATTAACTTTGCATCTTTTGGTTTCAATATTATGAATATGTGTATCACTACGATCGAGATCCAACGAACCATTTTCATTGGGTGTGTAACCATATAAGGTTTTATTCATGTAAACAGAACAACAATTATTCTCTAACTTAAATGAATAACTGTTTTGCAATAAACATGATCAAATCATATTCATGCTCAACGCAAACACCAAATAACACTTATTTAGGTTCAACACTGTGTGCGATGATGATCATATCAATCTTGGAACTATTTCCAATACACATCGTCACTTCACCCTTAACTAGTTTCTGTGCATTCTGCAACTCCCGTTTCGAGTTACTACTCTTAGCAACTGAACCAGTATCAAATACCGAGGGATTGCTATGAACGCTAGTAAAATACACATCAATAATCTGTATATCAAATATACATTTGTTCACTTTGCCATCCTTCTTATCTGCCAAATACTTGGGGTAGTTTCGCTTCCAGTGACCAGTTCCATTGGAGCAAAAGCACTTAGTCTCAGGCTTAGGTCCATACTTGGGCTTCTTCACTTGAGCTGCAACTTGCTTGCCGTTCTTCTTGAAGTTCCCTTTCTTCCCTTTGACCTTTTCTTTAAACTAGTGTTCTTGTCAACCATCAACACTTGATGTTTTTCTTGATTTCTACCTTCGTCGATTTCAGCATCATGAAGAGCTTGGGAATTGTTTCTGTTATCCCTTGCATATTATAGTTCATCACGAAGTTCTACTAACTTGGTGATGGTGACTAGAGAATTCTGTCAATCACTATTTTATCTAGAAGATTAACTCCCACTTGATTCAAGCGATTGTAGTACCCAGACAATATGAGCACATGCTCACTTGTTGAGCGATTCTCCTCCATCTTTTAGCTATAGAACTTGTTGGAGATTTCATATCTCTCAACTTGGGTATTTGCTTGAAATATTAGCTTCAACTCCTGGAACATCTCATATGGTCCATGACGTTCAAAACGTCTTTGAAGTCCCCATTCTAAGCCGTTAAGCATGGTGCACTAAACTATCAAGTAGTCATCATATTGAGCTAGCCAAACGTTCGTAACGTCTGCATCTGCTCCTGCAAAAGGTCTGTCACCTAGCGGTGCATCAAGGACATAATTCTTCTGTGCAGCAATGAGGATAAACCTCAGATCACGGATCCAATCCGCATCATTGCTACTAACATCTTTCAACACAATTTTCTCTAGGAACATATCAAAAATTAACATATGAAAGCAACAACGCGAGCTATTGATCTACAACATAGATATGCTAATACTACCAGGACTAAGTTCATGATAAATTAAAGTTCAATTAATCATATTACTTAAGAACTCCCACTTAGATAGACATCCCTCTAATCTTCTAAGTGATCACGTGATCCATATCAACTAAACCATGTCCGATCATCACGTGAGATGGAGTAGTTTCAATGGTGAACATCACTATGTTGATCATATCTACTATATGATTCACGCTCGACCTTTTGGTCTCCGTGTTCCAAGGCCATATCTGTTATATGCTAGGCTCGTCAAGTTTAACCTGAGTATTCCGCGTGTGCAACTATTTTGCACCCGTTGTATTTGAATGTAGAACCTATCACACCCGATCATCACGTGGTGTCTCAGCACGAAGAACTTTCGCAACGGTGCATACTCAGGGAGAACACTTATACCTTGATAATTTAGTGAGAGATCATCTTATAAAGCTACCGCCAAACTAAGCAAACTAAGATGTATAAAAGATAAACATCACATGCAATCATAATATGTGACATGATATGGCCATGATCATCTTGCGCCTTTGATCTCCATCTCCAAAGTACC
The DNA here is from genome assembly GCA_032464435.1 of Aegilops umbellulata. Taxonomy (NCBI): domain Eukaryota; kingdom Viridiplantae; phylum Streptophyta; class Magnoliopsida; order Poales; family Poaceae; genus Aegilops; species Aegilops umbellulata. The sequence continues at coordinate 323,437,225 of CP136056.1, read as the reverse complement.
ATCATGATCTCTATCGTCACCGGCATGACACCATGATCTCCATCATCTTGATCTATATCAATGTGTCGTCACGTGGTCGTCTCGCCAACTATTGCTCTTGCAACTATTGCTATCGCATAGCGATAAAGTAAAGCAATTATTTGGCGCTTGCATCTTATGCAATAAAGAGACAACCATAAGGCTCCTGCCAGTTGCCGATAACTTCAACAAAACATGATCATCTCATACAACAACTTATATCTCATCACGTCTTGACCATATCACATCACAACATGCCCTGCAAAAACAAGTTAGACGTCCTCTACTTTGTTGTTGCAAGTTTTACGTGGCTGCTACTGGGCTTAGCAAGAACCGTTCTTACCTACGCATCAAAACCACAATAATAGTTTGTCAAGTTGGTGTTGTTTTAACCTTCGCAAGGACCGGGCGTAGCCACACTCGATTCAACTAAAGTTGGAGAAACTGACACCCGCCAGCCACCTGTGTGCAAAGCACGGCGGTAGAACCAGTCTCGCGTAAGCGTACGCGTAATGTCGGTCCGGGCCGCTTCATCCAACAATACCGCCGAACCAAAGTATGACATGCTGGTTAGCAGTATGACTTATATCGCCCACAACTCACTTGTGTTCTACTCGTGCATATAACATCAAACCATAAAACCTAGGCTCGGATGCCACTGTTGGGGGACGTAGTAATTTCAAAAAAAAATCTTTCACACACGCAAGATCATGGTGATGCATAGTAACGAGAGGGGAGAGTGTTGTCTACGTACCCTCGTAGACCGAAGCGGAAGCGTTGACGCGACGTAGAGGAAGTAGTCGTATGTCTTCCCGGTCCGACCGATCCAAGCACCGTTACTCCGGCACCTCCGAGTTCTTGGCACACGTTCAGCTCGATGACGCTCCCCGGGCTCTGATCCAGCAAAGCTTCGGGGAGGAGTTCCGTCAGCACGACGGCGTGGTGACGATCTTGATGTACTACTGACGCAGAGCTTCGCCTAAGCACCGCAACGATATGACCGAGGTGGAATATGGTGGAGGGGGGCACCGCACACGGCTAAGGAACGATCACGAAGATCAACTTGTGTATCTATGGGGTGCCCCCTGCCCCCGTATATAAAGGAGTGGAGGAGGGGAGGGACGGCCCTCTCTATGGCGCGCCCTAGGGGAGTCCTACTCCCGCCGGGAGTAGGATTCCCCCTTTCCTAGTCCAACTAGGAATCCTTCCAAGTATTAGGAGTAGGAGACAAGGAAGGGGAAGGGAGAAGGGAAGGAAGGAGGGGGCGCGGCCCCTCCCCCTAGTCCAATTCGGACTAGGCCTTGGGGGGCGCGCGGCCTGCCCTAGGCAGCCCCTCTCTCTTTCCCGTATGGCCCAATAAGGCCCGATACTTCTTCCTCGTATTCCCGTAACTCTCCGGTACTCCGAAAAATACCCGAACCACTCGGAACCTTTCCGATGTCTGAATATAGTCGTCCAATATATCGATCTTTACGTCTCGACCATTTCGAGACTCCTCGTCATGTCCCCGTTCTCATCCGGGACTACGAACTCCTTCGGTACATCAAAACTCATAAACTCATAATATAACTGTCATCGAAACCTTAAGCGTGCGGACCCTACGGTTCGAGAACAATGTAGACATGACCGAGACATGTCTCCGGTCAATAACCAATAGCGGAACCTGGATGCTCATATTGGTTCCTACATATTCTACGAAGATCTTTATCGGTCAGGCCGCATAACAACATACGTTGTTCCCTTTGTCATCGGTATGTTACTTGCCCGAGATTCGATCATCGGTATCTCAATACCTAGTTCAATCTCGTTACCAGCAAGTCTCTTTACTCGTTCCGTAATACATCATCTCACAACTAACTCATTAGTTGTAATGCTTGCAAGGCTTATGTGACGTGTATTACCGAGAGGGCCCAGAGATACCTCTCCGACATTCAGAGTGACAAATCCTAATCTCGAAATACGCCAACCCAACAAGTACCTTCGGAGACACCTGTAGAGCACCTTTATAATCACCCAGTTACGTTGTGACGTTTGGTAGCACACAAAGTGTTCCTCCGGTAAACGGGAGTTGCATAATCTCATAGTCATAGGAACATGTATAAGTCATGAAGAAAGCAATAGCAACATATTAAACGATCGGGTGCTAAGCTAATGGAATGGGTCATGTCAATCAGATCATTCATCTAATGATGTGATCCCGTTAATCAAATAACAACTCTTTGTCCATGGTTAGGAAACATAACCATCTTTGATTAACGAGCTAGTCAAGTAGAGGCATACTAGTGACACTATGTTTGTCTATGTATTCACACATGTATTATGTTTCCGGTTAATACAATTCTAGAATGAATAATAAACATTTATCATGATATAAGGAAATAAATAATAACTTTATTATTGCCTCTAGGGCATATTTCCTTCACCCCGCACGCTCCCGCGGGCCCCAAGGCTACCCCAACACCAGCGAATCCGTCGACGCCGGACTGACGGGGGCGCCACCCTCGCCCCCGGCGCGTGAGGGAGAGGGACTCGGCGCGGCCCACGGCGCCAGCGGGCAGCCGCGCTACCACCCCGCGGTGGGCACGTCAAGGAGCGCTGCATGGCACATGGAGCACTACAGCACAGCCTTCGGGGTGACGGCGCTAGAAGAATACGTGCCCCACATGATGGACCAAGGGCACGCTCACGAGGGCGAACAAGGCTCGCTACTCAGCGCAAGCTGGGGAGACGAGACACCAGAAGCTGTGCTCTTCCAGGAGCCCCGGGACGGCTCCATTGGCCACGCTGGAGGCGACAACTATCGGGTACCACTAATTCCTCAGGAGCAGGCGTACGCTAATCATGGATCGCAGGAGGTGCAGGTCGCCGCAGCAAGCAGCTGCCCGCTCCCACAGTCTCCTACCCCTCGGGAGGAGGGCGCAGGGGGCTGTAGGAGAGGGGCAGAGATCCGACATCACCACCGCGGCGTTCGGAGCAAGGCGTTCTTAGGAGGTAGGCCCTCCGCTGGGGAGGTGCCTAAGGGCCTGCCCCTTGCGGAGGACCCGTGGTCGTCGGGGGAACCCCTGGCGACCGCTCTACCCCACCGGCGGCCTCCTGGTTTCCGGTCGTCGTTGGTGGCACTAGAGTGTGGCGCAAGGCGGGGCCCTCGTCTGGCGATATGAAGCAAGGCCGGTACCTGTGAAGAAGGCCCAGTGCCTGGGAAGCTCGCCGCCCCGTGACACTCTCACGTAATAATGAGTGGGGCTGTACACGCCCCGGAGTCTCAGGGGTGCCGGCCTCAGGCCCTGGGGCTCCCTCCCACGCCCAGTGGACAACACTTAGCTCCGCGCTGGTGAGAAGACGTCCAAGACTAGATTAGGTGCCGGACGCGGCCTTTTGTCTATTTTCATTGACTTCTTCTTTGGTTGTAACTTTTCCCCTGCTGAATTTAAGTTGGATTCTAATTTGAGATTTGCGTGTGTTCGGGGAAGGGGTGCTTAGTCTCGTTCGAGCCATTTCTAGCGTTCTGGTTACCGCTTCACCACAGCTGCCTCCCCTCGCGAGCCCCTCGCGAGTCGGGCCGGGCCAGGCTCATGCGCAGCCCAGACTGCCGCTGTTGCTCCTTCTCGGGAGGACTTTCCGGTGCCTGCGGAGGATGTCCTTTCATGAAAAGGCCCAGAGCCTGTGAAGAAGGCGAATGCCTGTGAAGCTATCGCGTTTAGGAAAAGGCCCAGAGCCTGTGAAGAAGGCGAATACCCGTGAAGCTATCACGTTTAGGAAAAGGCCCAGAGCCTGTGAAGAAGGCGAATGCCTGTGAAGCTATCGCGTTTAGGAAAAGGCCCAGAGCCTGTGAAGAAGGCGAATGCATGTGAAGCTATCGCGTTTAGGAAAAGGCCCAGAGCCTGTGAAGAAGGTGAATGCCTGTGAAGCCATCACATGCGGGAAAAGGCCCGAAGCCTGTGAAGAAGGCCAGCGCCTGTGAAGCCTCCCGCCAGCGACACCCGCGCGTCCTATGAATTCAACTAGAGAACACTCAGGACACCACGTCCTCCCACGGGCTGCCTCGGGGCCTGCGCGAAACAAAGGTAAACCAGTCAGCCGCCAGGCGCGGGTGCTCGCGCAATATAATAGCTGCTAATACGATGAATACAGGTTTTACATGAGGGGCTTCCCCTCCCAAAATGCTCTCACAGCCATCAGGCCAAACACCTGAGTTCTACTCATGCAGGGTAAAAAGACATGAGCGATACATACTCACTCGGACAAATCCCCCAATGCGTCCTCAGGAGCACCTCCCGAGCCGCCGCTGGCGTCGCTGAACTCGCCATCGCTGCCTGCGGCGCCACCAGAGGCATCAGGGCCGTCCACCACACCGCCCTCATCAGCGGCCACGATCACGTCGTCGTCATCCGAAGCGAAGGCTCTGACAAGAGCGTCCATGTTGTCTTCCACCCAGTGTGCCAGGTTGCCTCGGACGGCCTGGGGGACTGGGGCGATGGTGTGTTAAAGTTGAAGTGGGGATCCATGTTCCGGAGATGGCTGAAGACACGAGAAAAGGCGCGCCCGAGCAGGGCGCGGCTCCTCTCCTCCACCAACCTGTCGGCCCTGACCGACCGCACCTCCAGCTGCGGCACCACGGCGGTGAAGAACTGCAAGTTGCCGGCATAGTTGATCGTGTGCGGCTCGCCAACAGCCGCCTCGTAGATGTTGCCCAAGGCTGTATTAGCCCTCTCCCTGAGCGTAGCAAGCATGGGGCCGTGCACGTGCTCCAGGACCTGCCGCTTGCGTATCTCATCAGCATTCTGGTGCTCGACGGCCTCAGCCTCCTCCACCCGCTGTCGAAGACGGAGCACCTCGGCCTGGGAGGCAGTCAATTCCTTTTGTGCTGCCTCAAGGGCGGCCCGGGAAGCGTCGGCCCACCGCGTCGCCTCATCCCGTTGGGCCCTCAGGGCTGCGGTTCTTCCCTCAGCCTCGACCCGGATCAACTCCAGCCTCCCCTCGAACTCATGCTCGAGGCCCTGGCGCGCCGTCGCCACCCGACGACCAACCTCCTCCAGGACACGTGCTTCCCGCGCGGCGACATCATCTTCCGCCTACGTCACCAGGCGCTCCCTCGTCTCCAGCCGCTCGTACTCGCGGGTGCGTTCGGCGGCTTCCAGCGTCAATGCTTCCTCACGCTTCCGAAGCTCAGCGGGGTCGCCAGAGACCACCTTCATCGATGCAAGGGCCGCCTCTCGCAGTTCCACTTGCTCCTCCAATGAGTGGCACCGGGCCAGGAGCTCCTGAGCCTGTTCCTCCGCTGCTTCTCGCCGTCGGTCAGCTCCCCGGGCCTCCTCAGCGGCCTGGGATCGAGCCACCCGAGAGGCCTCCAGCGACGCCTTCGCCTCTTCAACATCAAGGTCGCGCTGATGGCACGCGAGGGCGATGGCGGCCTCCAGCTCGCGCCTCCCTGCGGCTAGACGCAGGCCCTCGGCCTCCAGGCGCGCGTCTTCACCAGTGAGCTCCTCCCCAAGCAGGTCCACTGCGTCGGTCGCCCTTCGAAGGAACTCTTGGCGACGAGCACGGCGCTCCCGAGCGCGCTCGAGCACGTCTTCCACACCATCATCTGCCCCGAGCAAGCGCCGGGGGCCATGAATCATCGCTCCCCCTCCAGGCAGGGGGCTGGGGGCTGGCGCCCTCACAACGGCCGGGCGCGCCGTACTAGAAGCCCGGCCTGGGGCCGGCCCGTCTCCAGAAGAAGGGCGCAGGGGGCGCCTTAGCCAGTCGCAGCCCGCGGCCAGGCGAGAAGCCCACGACAGGCTGGCTATGCCAAGAGAGGGCCCGCGAAGGAAGATCGCAGGAAGAGAAGGGCTGCAGTGCGCCTCGGGATGGTCCACCCCTTCATTCGCCTTCACCACAAGAGCAGTGCTACTCGGAGCACTTGGGGACGATGGGGGAGACGAAGCCAAAGGAGGCGGCGCCTCAGCGACTCCCACGAGCTTGGCTGGAAGAGGCTTGCGGAGTAAGGATCAGTAGACGCAACAAGGGGATCAGGAGCTAGGAAAGGAGAAGGCTTACTCGTCAGTAGCGAAGTATTTCCGGCGCTTCAGCAAGCGACAAGAGAAGTCATCACCCAGGGCCTCCCTTTTCCTCCGGAGGGCCTCAAAGTCCACGCGGAAGCGGCCCAAGAGAAGAGCGCAAGGATCAACCTGCGACGAAGATGGAGCATCAAAGCGATCCGCGTAGGGGCGCCTGCCTGACGCGCGCTGTCAATCGCCTCGCCAGAAGACGTGGCCGGGGCCTCAGGGGCCTCGGCCCCAGGCGCTGGAAGCAGCTGCTTGCCACCCTCAGCCTCAGCAGCACGGGTCTCAGGAGCTGCCCCCTCGAGGGCATCACCAGGCGCAGTCACCTCATCGGGAGCCCTCTCGGCCTCCGCCGTCTCATGCCTCCCTGCTCCACCACTCGAGGAGGATTTGCCTTGACCGACCGGAAGGGCGGTCACCACCACAGGGTTCTCGCGAGGCCCTTGGAAGCCAGCAGGGCGCAACCCCCATTCATCAAAGGAGGGCATCTACTTCACGAAGTCATCCCTGTTCTGGCAGAGGTACAACAGGGCCCCTCCCCGCTGGATGCTGCCCGGGTTGGGGTCACCAGTCAGGACCAATAGCACTGTCCTTAGCGCCCCAGGTGTCAGGTCTTCTTCCTGGAGCCTCATGCGATCACCATGCCCACTGAAGGCCCAAATTCGGCGGGAGTGGCGTTGGAGAGGGGCAATGCGGCGCAACAGGAACTCCTTCACCACCTTGGGCGCTGTCATGCCGAGCGATTTCAAGAACGCGAAGCGGTGCCAGACGAAGGCGAGCCGGGGGCTCTCGAGCGTCTCCTGGCCCCAGCCCGAATTGGGTACAGCAGGCGAAGTTGGCTTCGCCAGCAGGGGGCTGGGCACCCCGACATCAAAGTACAACCACCGCTCGTGGAACCCAGCTGAAGGCGAAGGAAGCTTGAAGTCGATCCCTGAGGCCGCAGTCTCAAACGCGGCGACAAAGTTCACACACGCCGAGCATTGAGTGGGGTCGGCAAGGAGCAAAGAGAAGAAGTGGCGCAGCAAGGCAACGGAAGGAGGGATGCCCATCATCGCCTCGCAAACAAAAGCGAAGACCAAAAGAAGGGTGATGGATTCAGGACCCAGATGCATCATATGGATCTGGTAATGGGAGAGGACGGCCTTGAAGAAATCGGAAAAGGGGGGAACCAGACCCGCGCACAAGGTGTCGGCAAAATAATGGACCTCAGTGATTATCCTGTTAGTGGGGAAGTGAGACGTAGGCCAGGCCGTCGTCCTCCCACACTCATTGAAGATGGTGGCCAGAGCCGGGCTGAGCTTATCCAGGCACTCTCGATTGAGTATGATCGACCGGCCAACGGCGGGGGCCACCGGCGGCGGCAGGCGAGATGGAGGCATGGGTTTCTTCCCTTTCTCTTTCTTCGTCGGAGCCATGGCGATGGAAAGGAGGGGGAAGATGTGAGATTGGATTGGAGGCAAGAGCCGGAGTTCGAGGGGAGGAAGAACAGGGGACGTTCGAGCAACAGGAAGGGGAGCGGCTGTGTACAACTGCGAGTTCACCTAGCCGGGCGCAAAATAAGGGGGCGTGGGGGAACAGTGCCGCCCACGTCTAATAAACTGCCACGCGGCGCCCAAGGCCGCAGGCTGTTAGGGCCCGCGGCGCTTCGCCCTTGCCCTTTCGCTTCTCGGCACGGCCAAGCCCATGCGCGCCTTGGGCCCGGGGGCTACTGTCAGCGTTCTGGGAACGGGGGTCCCCAGACTTGCCTGCCTGTGGCCTGCGGCGTGGCTCAAAAGGGGGCACAGCACGACCCATCTTCATCAACACGAGACCCAAGACCCTCGCGAGGGGCCAAGCCACGCGGGGCGGACGACACGACGCTTCCTCAAGCGCGGCCTCATCAGGCTGGCTCGCGAGGAGGCGGAGAGATCAAGGCGGGATACCTCACGAGGTGCCCATGATGCAAGCCATGCCGACCAAGGGTGCCAGGCGGGCGCCAGCCCGCGCAATGTCTCCCTTTCCTCTTTGGTGCAAAGGGGGCAAGCGCAGGCGAGAGGATCAAGCAAAGGCATCCATTTCGGTGCAACGAGACCAAGACCAGTCCAACGGTGGGAAGGAGGTCATCGTGGAGCCCAGAACGGCGTCACCATAGGGCCTTTGGCAGGCGAGGACCAACTTTAGTCAGGATAAGTGTACCAAATGTTCCCCTTCGAATTGGCCAATTGTTGGCGCCCTTCCCGCTCAATATTTGGGAAGAGGCCCAGGGCCTTTGCCTATAAATAGGACTAGCCACCGCCAGGGTAGAGGATGAAGAAACCAGTTAGAAAGACTCAGGCAGCAGAGAGAGAGAGAAGGGCGGCTGAACTCTCCCTAGCAGTTCATCGTCCTAGCTAAGAGCAGACCCTCGCGAGGCTGTTCTTCCTTGTATTATTCATCATCATCAGCCCAAGAGGCAATCCACCCACCACAAACTAGAGTAGGGTATTACACCACAATGGTGGCCCGAACTAGTATAAACCCTGTGTCTCTTGTGTTGTTCTTCCAGTAGTTTAGATCTTTGCGAGACGGAGAGGTAGAGGGCATAATCTCCACGCGCAACCCAGAGCTCGAACCTTAAGGGTCTGGCGGAACCCGAAATCCGAAGTTTGTTCGGAGTCCTGGATGTGATCACTGAAGGAAATATGCCCTAGAGGCAATAATAAAGTTATTATTTATTTCCTTACATATCATGATAAATGTTTATTATCCATGCTAGAATTGTATTAACCGGAAACATAATACATGTGTGGATACATAGACAAACAGAGTGTCACTAGTATGCCTCTACTTGACTAGCTTGTTAATCAAAGATGGTTAAGTTTCCTAACCATAGACAAAGGAGTTGTCATTTGATTAACAAGGTCACATCATTAGTTGAATGATCTGATTGACATGACCCATTCCATTAGCTTAGCACCCGATCGTTTAGTATGTTGCTATTGCTTTTATCCATGACTTATACATGTTCCTATGACTATGAGATTATGCAACTCCCGTTTACCGTAGGAACACTTTGTGTGCTACCAAACGTCACAACGTAACTGGGTGATTATAAAGGTGCTCTACAGGTGTCTTCGAAAGTATTTGTTGGGTTGGCGTATTTCGAGATTAGGATTTGTCACTCCGAATGTCGGAGAGGTATCTCAGGGCCTTCTCGGTAATGCACATCACATAAGCCTTGCAAGCATTGCAACCAATGAGTTAGTCGCGAGATGATGTATTACGGAGCGAGTAAAGAGACTTGCCGGTAACGAGATTGAACTAGGTATTGGATACCGACGATCGAATCTCGGGCAAGTAACATACCGATGACAAAGGGAACGATGTATGTTGTTATGCGGTCTGACCGATAAAGATCTTCGCAGAATACGTAGGAACCAATATGGGCATCCAGGTCCCGCTATTGGTTATTGACCGTAGAAGTGTCTCGGTCATGTCTACATTGTTCTCGAACCGTAGGGTCCGCATGCTTAAGGTTACGATGACAGTTATTATGAGTTTATGCATTTTGATGTACCGAAGGAGTTCGGAGTCCCGGATGAGATCACAGACATGACGAGGAGTCTCGGAATGGTCGAGACGTAAAGATTGATATATTGGACGACTATATTCGGACATCGGAATGGTTCCGAGTGGTTTCGGATAAAACCGGAGTGCCGGAGGGGTTACCGGAACCCCCCGGGGAAGTAATGGGCCTTATTGGGCCAGAGGGGAGAGAGAGGGCTGCGCTAGGAGGTGGCGCGCCCCCCCATGAGGAGTCCGAATTGGACAAGGAGGGGGGGGGCCCCCCTTTCCCTCTCCCTCTCCCTCTCTTTCCTTCCCCCTTCTCCTTCCTAGTTGGACTAGGAAAGGGGAGTCCTACTCCCACTAGGAGGAGGACTCCCCCTCCCTTTGGCGCGCCCCTACAGGTCCGGCCGGCCTCCCCCCTTGCTCCTTTATATACGGGGGCAGGGGGCACCCCAAGACACACAAGTTGATCCTTGAGATCGTTCCTCAGCCGTGTGCGGTGCCCCCCTCCACAATATTCCACCTCGGTCATATTGTCGCAGTGCTTCGGCGAAGCCCTGCGTCGATAGTTCATCAAGATCGTCACCACGCCGTCGTACTGACGAAACTCTTCCCCGAGAGCTTTGCTGGATCGGAGCCCCGGAGAACGTCATCGAACCGTACGTGTGTCAAGAACTCGGAGGCGCCGGAGTAACGGCGCTTGGATCGGTCAGATCGGGAGGAGAACGTACGACTACTTCCTCTATGTTGTTTCAATGCTTCCGCTTCGGTCTACGAGGGTACGTAGACAACACTCTCCCCTCTTGTTGCTATGCATCACCATGATCTTGCGTGTGCGTAGGAATTTTTTTGAAATTACTACGTTACCCAACAGTGGTATCCGAGCCTAAGTTTTTATGGTTTGATGTTTTCCACGAGTAGAACACAAGTGAGTTGTGGACGATACAAGTCATACTGCCTACTAGCATGTCATACTTTGGTTCGACGCTATTGTTGGATGAAGCGACCCGGACCGACATTACGCGTACGCTTACGCGAGACTGGTTCTACCGCCGTGCTTTGCACACAGGTGGCTGGCGGGTGTCAGTTTCTCCAACTTTAGTTGAACCGAGTATGGATACGCCCGGTCCTTGAGAAGGTTAAAACGGAATCTATTTGACAAACTATCGTTGTGGTTTTGATGCGTAGGTGAGATTGGTTCTTGCTTCAGCCCATAGCAGCCACGTAAAATTTGCAACAAACAAAGTAGAGGACGTCTAACTTGTTTTTGCAGGGCATGTTGTGATGTGATATGGTCAAGACATGATGCTAAATTTTATTGTATGAGATGATCATGTTTTGTAACCGAGTTATCGGCAACCGGCAGGAGCCGTATGGTTGTCGCTTTATTGTATGCAATGCAATCGCCCTGTAATGCTTTACTTTATCACTAAGCGGTAGCGATAGTCGTAGAAGCATAAGATTGGCGAGATGACAACGATGCTACGATGGAGATCAAGGTGTCGCGCCGGTGACGATGGTGATCATGATGGTGCTGCGGAGATGGAGATCACAAGCACAAGATGATGATGACCATATCATATCACTTATATTGATTGCATGTGATGTTTATATTTTTATGCATCTTATCTTGCTTTGATTGACGGTAGCACTATAAGATGATCTCTCACTAAATTATCAAGAAGTATTCTCCCCGAGTATGCACCGTTGCCAAAGTTCGTCGTGCCCAGACACCACGTGATGATCGGGTGTGATAAGCTCTACGTCCATCTACAACGGGTGCAAGCCAGTTTTTGCACACGCAGAATACTCGGGTTATACTTGACGTGCCTAGCATATGCAGATATGGCCTCGGAACACGGAGACCGAAAGGTCGAGCGTGAATCATATAGTAGATATGATCAACATAATGATGTTCACCATTGAGAACTAATCCATTTCACGTGATGATCGGTTATGGTTTAGTTTGATTTGGATCACGTGATCACTTAGAAGATTAGAGGGATGTCTATCTAAGTGGGAGTTCTTAAGTAATATGATTAATTGAACTTAAATTTATCATGAACTTAGTCTCTGATAGTATCTTGCTTGTTTATGTTGATTGTAGATAGATGGCTCGTGCTGTTGTTCCGTTGAATTTTAATGCGTTCCTTGAGAAAGCAAAGTTGAAAGATGATGGTAGCAATTACACGGACTGGGTCCGTAACTTGAGGATTATCCTCATTGCTGCACAGAAGAGTTACGTCCTGGATGCACCGCTGGGTGCCAGGCATGCTGCTGGAGCAACGCCAGATGTTATGAACGTCTGGCAGAGCAAAGCTGATGACTACTCGATAGTTCAGTGTGCCATGCTTTACGGCTTAGAACCGGGACTTCAACGACGGTTTGAGAACCATGGAGCATATGAGATGTTCCAGGAGTTGAAGTTGATATTCCAACAGAATGCCCGGATTGAGAGATATGAAGTCTCCAATAAGTTCTATAGCTGCAAGATGGAAGAGAATGGTTCTGTCAATGAGGATATACTCAAGATGTATGGGTATTATAATCACTTGAATCAACTGGGAGTTAATCTTTCGGATGATTGTGTCATTGACAGAATTCTCCAATCACTGCCACCAAGCTACAAAGGCTTCGTGATGAACTATAATATGCAAGGGATAGATAAGACTATGCCCGAGCTCTTCGCAATGCTAAAGGCTGCGGAGGTAGAAATAAAAAAGGAGCATCAAGTGTTGATGGTCAATAAGACCACTAGTTTCAAGAAAAAGGGCAAAGGGAAGAAGAAGGGGAACTTCAAGAAGAACAGCAAACAAGTTGCTGCTCAAGATAAGAAACCCAAGTCTGGACCTAAGCCTGAAACTGAGTGCTTCTACTGCAAGCAGACTGGTCACTGGAAGCGGAACTGCCCCAAGTATTTGGCGGACAAGAAGGATGGCAAGGTGAACAAAGGTATATGTGATATACATGTTATTGATGTGTACCTTACTAGAGCTCGCAGTAGCACCTGGGTATTTGATACTGGTTCTGTTGCTAATATTTGCAACTCAAAACAGGGACTACGGATTAAGCGAACACTGGCAAAGGACGAGGTGACGATGCGCGTGGGAAACGGTTCCAAAGTCGATGTGATCGCAGTCGGCACGCTACCTCTACATCTACCTTCGGGATTAGTATTAGACCTGAATAATTGTTATTTGGTGCCAGCGTTGAGCATGAACATTATATCTGGATCTTGTTTGATGTGAGACGGTTATTCATTTAAATCAAAGAATAATGGTTGTTCTATTTATATGAGTAATATCTTTTATGGTCATGCACCCTTGAAGAGTGGTCTATTTTTGATGAATCTTGATAGTAGTGATACACATATTCATAATATTGAAGCCAAAAGATGCAGAGTTGATAATGATAGTGCAACTTATTTGTGGCACTGCCGTTTAGGTCATATCGGTATAAAGCGCATGAAGAAACTCCATACTGATGGACTTTTGGAGCCACTTGATTATGAACACTTGGCACTTGCGAACCGTGCCTCATGGGCAAGATGACAAAAACAACGTTCTCCGGTACTATGGAGAGAGCAACAGATTTGTTGGAAATCATACATACCGATGTATGTGGTCCGATGAATGTTGAGGCTCATGGCGGATATCGTTATTTTCTCACCTTCACAGATGATTTAAGCAGATATGGGTATATCTACTTAATGAAACACAAGTCTTAAACATTTGAAAAGTTCAAAGAATTTCAGAATGAAGTTGAAAATCATCGTAACAAGAAAATAAAGTTTCTACGATCTAATCGTGGAGGAGAATATTTGAGTTACGAGTTTGGTCTACATTTGAAACAATGCGGAATAGTTTCGCAACTCACGCCACCCGGAACACCACAACGCAATGGTGTGTCCGAACGTCGTAATCGCACTTTACTTGATATGGTGCGATCTATGATGTCTCTTACAGATTTACCGCTATCGTTTTGGGGTTATGCTCTAGAGACGGCCGCATTCACATTGAATAGGACACCGTTAAAATCCGTTGAGACGACGCCTTATGAACTATGGTTTAGTAAGAAACCAAAGTTGTCATTTCTTAAAGTTTGGGGTTGCGATGCTTATGTGAAAAAGCTTCAACCTGATAAGCTCGAACCCAAATCGGAGAAATGTGTCTTCATAGGATACCCAAAAGAAACTGTTGGGTACACCTTCTATCATAGATCCGAAGGCAAGACATTTGTTGCTAAAAATGGATCCTTTCTAGAGAAGGAGTTTCTCTCGAAAGAAGTGAGTGGGAGGAAAGTAGAACTTGATGAGGTAACTGTACCTGCTCCCTTATTGGAAAGTAGTACATCACAGAAATCTGTTTCTGTAGCACCTACACCAATTAGTGAGGAAGCTAATGATAGTGATCATGAAACTTCAGATCAAGTTACTACAGAACCTCGTAGATCAACCAGAGTGAGATCCGCACCAGAGTGGTACGGCAATCCTGTTCTGGAAGTCATGATGCTGGATCATGACGAACCTACGAACTATGAAGAAGAGATGGTGAGCCCAGATTCCGCAAAATGGCTAGAAGCCATGAAATCTGAGATGGGATCCATGTATGACAACAAAGTATGGACTTTGGTTGACTTGCCCGAGGGTCGGCAAGCTATAGAGAATAAGTGGATCTTTAAGAAGAAGACTGACGCTGACGGTAATGTTACTGTCTACAAAGCTCAACTTGTCGCGAAAGGTTTTCGACAAGTTCAAGGGATTGAGTACGATGAGACCTTCTCACCCATAGCGATGCTTAAGTCTGTCCGAATCATGTTAGCAATTGCCGCATTTTATGATTATGAAATTTGGCAAATGGATGTAAAGACTGCATTCCTGAATGGATTTCTGGAAGAAGAGTTGTATATGATGCAACCAGAAGGTTTTATCGATCCAAAGGGAGCTAACAAAGTGTGCAAGCTCCAGCGATCCATTTATGGACTGGTGCAAGCCTCTCGGAGTTGGAATAAACATTTTGATAGTGTGATCAAAGCATTTGGGTTTATACAGACTTTTGGAGAAGCCTGTATTTGCAAGAAAGTGAGTGGCAGCTCTGTAGCATTTCTAATATTATATGTAGATGACATATTACTGATTGGAAATGATATAGAATTTCTGGATAGCATAAAGGGATACTTGAATAAGAGTTTTTCAATGAAAGACCTCGGTGAAGCTGCTTACATATTGGGCATTAAGATCTATAGAGATAGATCAAGACGCTTAATTGGACTTTCACAAAGCACATACCTTGACAAAGTTTTGAAGAAGTTCAAAATGGATCAAGCAAAGAAACGGTTCTTGCCTGTGTTGCAAGGTGTGAAGTTGAGTAAGACTCAATGCCCGACCACTGCAGAAGATAGAGAGAAGATGAAAGATGTTCCCTATGCTTCAGCCATAGGCTCTATCATGTATGCAATGCTGTGTACCAGACCTGATGTGTGCCTTGCTATAAGTTTAGCAGGGAGGTACTGTCGTGGATTTGTCACGGCAGATGTCCTAGCGAAAGGACTTAGTCGTGGAGCCATCGCAACGGGTTAACTTGAAGGGGTTAAAACAGACGCAAGGACACAAAGTTATACTAGTTCGGCCCCTTCGATGAAGGTAAAAGCCTACGTCTAGTTGTGATGGGATTGATGTGTTTCGAGGGCTAGGGAGCGATAAGCTTCGCCTAAACCTCGAGTTTTTGTTCTCTGTCCTTAAACCGCCGTCGGGTCGTCCCCTTATATACACGGGTGACGCCCGTCGGTCTACAAAGTCCCAACCTCCGGTTCATAAACGTGCCCGGGTTGGTCTCTCTATTCCTAACTTACAATGCAAGTTTACCTCAGGCCGGTTTACGGCCATAAACCTTTAAACCGATTATAGGCCTTGGGTCCTTCTATTTCTCCTTGGGCTTTAACATCTTGGGTCCATTGACGGAGCTAACCCGGGCCCTGTAGGCCGGTTTACCCAAATAGCAATATCCCCAACATTAGGCCCCAGATTGATTTGAACAGGTTCATGTCAATCCTTAATAAGAATTTCTGTCTTCAAATGTCTCCCAGTAACCGTTAAACCGCCGTTTCGTCGTCTCCCCTTGCTGCGGTAAACCGATATGACGTCAGCGCAAAGTTACCGTCTTTTTTTGCTAATCCGCAATAATCAGGGCGACGGCTGGGCTCCCGAAATCAACGGCCCCTGGATTCGCGCTCCTGGCATGCGCGCCGCGCCTTATAAATAGGACTTGAAGGCCATCTTCCTTTCCTCCCTTTCGTCCCCTTCTTCGTCTTCCTCGCGACCCAGTCTTCGGAGCTCCGCCGCCGCCGTCAGCTACTGCATCAACTCCAGCCGCTGCATCAACCTGACCGGACCAGAGCACCGCGGCGACCCTCCGCATCCGTTTGGATCCCGGTAAGGCTCCTGCCCTTCTTGCTTTAGATCCGTTCTAGGGTTCGTCATCCTTATCCTGCCGCTGTTCATTGTTCATCTCCATAGCAAGTTTTTTGTAAACAGATTATGATACTTATATTGTGATTTGTAGTCACTCTCAGTATTCGCCATAAATCTGTACTCATCTCCTTAGATCCCACTCATTTCCCTGCTTGTCGAACTTTGTGCTGTTCTGCTGCGAGCCAAACCTCATATTTTTACTTCTTTTTTGCCCTAGCTGTAGATCCATTGTTTTGAAAGAATCCGTACGGGATCTGTTTCTGCTTTCATATTCACAACTGTTAGATCTGGTCGGTTTAACTTTTAGCAGAGCGAACAACCCAAACTATATATCCATTAGTCCCCTTGATGAACCGCCAGATGATATCATTGTAGATAACTCCGTTCTATATAAGAGCATCTTCGGTTTACAATCACACCTGTTCTCAAACCGGAATGCCTTTGTCTTGTAGATTTCCTCATGGCAAAACAGGTATACGAATGCAACTGGGTTCCCTCTCGCATCACCGAGACCCAATTAAACAACTTAGTTCTGACTGGCGCCTTGAGTAGCAAAAATGCCATCCATTGGAGGGTTCCAGGGAATGAATGTCCTCCTACCCCACAGGAAGGAGAAGTTGTTGTGTTTGCGGATCACCTGGCCCGGGGCTTTAACCCACCCGGTTCAAAATTTTACCGGGACGTCCTGGCTAACTTTAAGTTGCGCCCACAAGATGTTGGTCCAAACTCAGTCACGAATATCTGCCATTTTCAAGTGCTTTGTGAGGTGTACTTCCAGGAGGAACCTACTGTAGAGTTGTTCCGAGACTGTTTTCATTTGAACCGACGTACTGAATTCACCGACGGCCCTAATATGGAACTGGGTGGTATGGCGATTCAAAAGAGGAAAGAAGTGACTTATCCTCACGCCAAGCTACATAGTCATCCGCAAGAATGGAATCACACTTGGTTCTATTGCAAGGATACTTCCCCTGCTGAAGAAAATCCTCTGCCTGGCTTTCGTCCAGAGAGACTCAGCAACACACACCCCTTCCCCCCAAGGCTAACCGCCAAAGAGAGGAGTAAGTATGCCCCTCAACTGTCCAAGCTCAGAGCCTTCATGGCCAACGGTTTAACGGGGGTAGATCTTGCCCGTTGCTGGATTTCATGGAGCATCCTGCCCCTTAGTATCCGCTCCGGTTTAATGTGCCAATACACGGGCTGGGTTAATGATCCTTTGAGGCACTGCAACATTCAGCTGACGGAAGACGAAGTTACTGAAGCTGTGAAAAAGATGCTGAATGAACCGGAATATGTTTGCGCCCGAACCGGCCTGCTTCCCTTTTGTGCTACAAATAAACCACCTGCTGTAAGCATCTCACCTCTGTTTGTTATAGAATTTATGATCTCCTTATATGTACACTGTTAACTCCAGTCCTTTCTGAAACAGGGAGATGATCCGTTTTGGAGCAAGAAGCTTCAAGAACCGACAGAAAAGGTAACCCGCCCCAAAACAAGGGTGAAGAAGCCCGCTCAGAAGAAAAGGAACACCGCTTCCTCTACCCCGGATTTAGATGAGGACGATGTGGGTAATCCGGACCTTGAGGTAGACCTCGATTCAGTTGGCTTACTTTTTATACGTCTTATTGATGATGATATTTGTCAGGACGACGCTGAAGCGAGTAATGCTGAAGGCCCAGAGGTAACTATTCTTTCTTCTGACACAGTTCCTTTGCCTTTGAAAAAACCTCGCCAAGCAAACCGGAAAGTTAAATTTTCTCATCCTCTTGCTTACTTGGATCCGAAATTTCTTGTGAAGACCCAGCAACATGAAGCTCGTCGCACCACCCGGCATAGTGGCCAGGTAGTTACCTCCGCCGGTTTACCGAACAGCCCGGTTCGGAAACGCCGCTCAGAGGTCTCCGATTTATGCGCTAGCTTTCCTCCTAAAGCAGGTTTAATTCGTCAGCCTCTTAATCCATCTGACTCCGATTATCAGGTCACTTCCCATTCCTCTTCTGGTGAATCTTCAGCCACTCAACTGCCACCGCTAAAGACAGTTATTGGGTAAGTTGGACCGATCACAACATATTTCCATGTGGGTTTCTTAATCCATCTTACACCGTTCTTTCAATTTTTGGGTCTTTCCCAGGGCTAAACCTAGACCGAGCAAGAAGGCTCGTCTGGATAATCCGGTCGAAGGAACTGCCGCTCCTGAACCGGAGAAAGCTCCTGGTGCTGATGCTCTAGTTCATGAAGACATTCAGAATTATCTACCTCCACAAGATGACGCCTATGCTGAAGAAAGGCCTACCAATCCTGCCAGCCGTACCGATCAGCCTGCCAGTCCTGTTCGGGTTGAGGAATCCATCCACCCTTCTGGAACTGTTGACAAACCGACAGTGCCAATGCAGAGCAGCGATTCCAAAGATGATGATGTTGTGATTACCGGCATTGGTCGCTCTGAACCGGGGAACTCTGCTACTCTGGCCAAGCATACTGCCAAGGAAGAAATCTCGGCCATAAAGGGTAAATGGGACGTTGATTCCTCCACGTATGCCGCTTTAAGCGCCCAAGATCTTTATTCTGGGTACCTGAACCGACTGTACACCAGTCGTGATTATGAAGCTGGCATGATCAATATGATGAAGGAGAAACTTGAGGTAACTCTCTTGTGCTTCGTTCTATTGCAACTTAGCTTCTCAATTTTTTCCAAACCGAGATGGTAACCCGAATCATGCTGCCTTGACAACTAAGGTCCGGTTTAAAAAAACCCAGGGCTTCAACATAGGTCGTAACCAGAAAACATCATCAAATAACCATTAGCCCCCAAGTGCCAAGTTTAAATACTTGTATTAATCCTGGGACTTTTGTAATGTAAAAC
The DNA here is from genome assembly GCA_032464435.1 of Aegilops umbellulata. Taxonomy (NCBI): domain Eukaryota; kingdom Viridiplantae; phylum Streptophyta; class Magnoliopsida; order Poales; family Poaceae; genus Aegilops; species Aegilops umbellulata. The sequence continues at coordinate 323,418,309 of CP136056.1, read as the reverse complement.
ATGCGTTAAGATCAAGTACGCATTAGCCCCCAAGTATCGAGCACATAACTTGCTTGTGTGGTTGATACTTCCAAACCGTGCAATATTTTCTGAACACTGCTGATGACCTGCTGCAGGGGGATCTGAAGACCAAAGAGAAACAAGTCTCGGACCTTCAGGAAATCCTAAAAACCCAGCAGGCTGAAACTGCCAAAGCGAAGGAAGAATTGACCAATGCCTTAACCGTTATGGAACAGCTGAAAGAAACCCGCAAAAAGGAACAAGCTGATTGGGCTACTGAAAAAGCTCTTTTGATTAAAAGGGCTGAAAATGCCGAAGCTGCTCTCAAACCAGTGGTTGATGAATTATCCACCGTAAAGCGACAAATACACTCCATGACCTCTGCCGTCTTTGGTAAATTTCTTTTGATGCCCTTCCTCCACCTTGCACCTTGTCTGCTATATCCTATGTTCGGTTTGTAATCCATCTTGAAACACTGCAGGCACACGTATTGGACACTTGGGTTCTGATGTGCGGATGAAACTCAAAGCTGCTTATACCTTGATTGAACAGTTGTATACCGGAGCACAGAGGGCTATCACCACTGCATCGCATAACAACCCCGCACCGTCTCTGATTCAAGACATGTTAAAAAGGTTATCCATGCTTCCTGCCCGGATTGAAGAGTTAAAAAGATCAGCTGCTCGAACCGGAGCCATCACTGCCTTGATCCGGGCCAAAGCGTGGGTACCAGACTTTGATCCTGTCGAAGCGGCACAAGGATATCCCAGCTTGAAAGAGGACGGTTCAGACTTCGGTGAAAATGACTTGAGGGCGATAAACCGGGCGGTGCGCCCCCTAGCTTGTCAATTGGCTGAAGAAGCAGATCTGACACATTATCAGGCCCAATATGATAACCAGAACAAGCGAGTAGCTGCCCCGATCCCTGAAGCGGAAAACCTTATTCCTCCAATCCGTAAGCATACCTACGCCCCTGACATTGAACCGTCTTTGCTGATTCATGAAGAAGCTGTCTTTCAAGCGTTAATGGGAATCGACTAGACCACTGCTGATTTCTAGCCGATGGGTAGCCATGAGAGGGCTGAAGCGGCGCAAGATGATCCACAACCTTCGAACCGAGGCGGCGAACAAGCGTAATCAAAGCTCCGGTTCACCTTAATTGGTGACGTTAATCCGTCAAAAAACAATATATTCAGGCACTACGCTGCCTTGTAATAAGATAGTTAATACCTCTGTGTTTGAATGCGCCTTTGTGCACGGGTACTGATGCCCTTGCCATTGACTTTTTCCAACTTGTGTTTCCTGTCTTTACTGGGTACAAAGGACGGTCTTTCGACCATACGAACCGTGCTACGCCTTTGCCAAACCGGGCAACTTGCCTCCGGGTTAAAAAATGGACCAGGCTGTGTCAGCTGAATCGGTTTAAAAATACTTGTCGTTCCAAAGAACAGAAAACACCGCAAGAAGGAAGATAACAAACAACCAAATACGAGAGAAAAATGCAATAGTAAAACGCATGCAAAGGGTGGTTGCTATGAACCGTTCAGAAGGCGTTACCATCGTCAAGACAAAAAACCAAGCCCCCCAAGGGGTGTAACTACGGTTTAAGTCGACTAGGTTCCTAACTGAATCGTGGCAAATATGCCGGTCAAATGGCATTGCATTGGTTCGGATTCGACCAAGCCCCCAAGTGACTCAGTGGCCTAGGGCCGATCAAGTGGCATTGCATTGGTTCGGACACGACCAAGCCCCCAAATGACTTATTGGCTGTTTAAAAGCCGATCAGAAGGCATTACCATCATCAAGACATGACCGAGCTCCCATAAGGTGTAACTATGGTTCAAGTCGATTAGGTCCCCAACTGACTTAGTGGCAAATGTGCCAGCCAGAAGGCATTACCGTCGTCAAGACATGACCAAGCTCCCCGGAGGTGTAGCTACGGTTCAGGTCGACTAGGTCCCCAACTGACTTTGTTGATCTTCTGTGAAGCGACCTCAAGGGGTAAACCGGAGGTTGCACTAAAGCGAATTAACTCCATGTAACCACGCATGATGTGAAGAACAGCAGAGACCCCGCTTTACTCGAGGCTCCGGTTTATTATATTGATCATAATATATACATGGTCATGATATGTACATAAACGGAGCCCAAGGCTTATGTATAATAAGGTCGAAGATGAGCTATGTTCCACGGCCTGTTGGTCTCCTCCTCTGATGTGCGTGAATCTTTGCGCTCTCGAATATCAATCAGGTAGTATGACCCATTATTCAGATTCTTGCTGACCACAAAAGGTCCTTCCCAAGGCGGGGATAATTTATGCTGATCAGACTGATCCTGGATGAGCCGAAGCACCAAATCCCCCTCCTGAAAGGTTCTGGTCTTAACCCGACGGCTGTGGTAACGGCGAAGATCTTGCTGGTAAATCGCTGAACGGGCAGCTGCTAATTCACGTTCCTCATCCAACAAGTCAAGAGCGTCCTGCCGTGCCTGCTCGTTGCCCGCTTCAACATAAGCTGCCACACGAGGTGAATCATGTCGTATATCACTGGGGAGAACCGCCTCTGCTCCATAGACCATAAAGAACGGCGTAAACCCCGTGGATCTGTTAGGCGTGGTGTTGATACTCCATAATACAGACGGTAGCTCCTCAACCAAACAACCCGGCGTCCTTTGCAAAGGGACCAGAAGCCGGGGTTTGATACCTCTCAAGATCTCTTGATTCGCTCATTCTGCTTGACCATTAGATTGTGGGTGAGCTACTGAAGAAACATCAAGCCGTATATGCTCACGTGCGCAGAACTCTTTCATGGCACCTTTGGATAGATTGGTACCATTATCTGTGATGATGCTGTGTGGAAAGCCAAACCGGAAGATCACCTTCTTTATAAACCGAACCGCCGTGGCCGCATCACATTTACTGACAGGTTCTGCCTCCACCCACTTTGTAAATTTGTCAACCGCCACCAATAGTTGGGTCTTCTTATCTTTGGAACGTTTAAAAGGTCCAACCATATCGAGCCCCCAAGTCGCAAACGGCCAAGTAATTGGAATCATCCTCAATTCTTGAGCCGGTATGTGCGCTCGTCTGGAAAATTTCTGGCAACCATCACATAACCTGACCAGGTCTTCTGCATCCGCATGAGCAGTTAACCAGTAGAAACCGTGGCGGAACGCTTTAGCCACCAATGATTTTGAACCGGCGTGGTGGCCGCAATCCCCTTCATGTATTTCACGTAATATCTCGTACCCCTCCTCAGAGGATACGCACCGTTGCAGCGCTCCTGACACGCTGCGATGATGTAGCTCCCCCTTGAGAATGGTCATAGACTTGGACCGGCGTACTATCTGCCGAGCCAAGGTTTCGTCTTCTGGCAACTCACCCCGGTTCATATATGCCAGATAAGGAAGCGTCCAATCCAGGGTGACGTGAAGAGCCGCCACTAATTGAGCCTCCGGATCAGGAATAGCCAACTCCAGCTCACCGGGCAGCTGTACCGATGGGTGATACAATACATCCAAGAAAACATTGGGTGGGACCGGTTTACGCTGAGAGCCCAAGCGGCTTAAAGCGTCCGCTGCCTCATTCTTTCTGCGGTCCACATGGTCCACTTGATAGCCTTTGAAATACCCAGCCACCATATCTACTTCACGACGGTATGCAGCCATGAGCGGGTCCTTAGAATCCCAGGTGCCAGATACCTGCTGAGCCACTAGATCCGAATCACCAAAGCACCTAACTCGGCTCAGATTCATCTCTTTAGCCATCCGAAGACCATGAAGCAAAGCTTCATACTCAGCCGCATTATTTGTACAGGGGAACATTAAACGGAGGACATAACAAAACTTATCTCCTCGTGGGGAAGTTAAAACGACTCCAGCCCCCGAGCCTTCCAATTGTCTGGATCCGTCAAAATGAATAGTCCAATATGTGTTATCTGGCTTCTCCTCAGGTGCTTGTAACTCTGTCCAATCGTTTATGAAGTCGACAAGTGCTTGTGACTTTATGGCCGTCCGGGGTACGTATCTTAAACCGTGCGGCCCGAGCTCGATAGCCCACTTGGCAATCCGACCGGTCGCCTCCCGGTTCTGTATGATGTCACCCAAAGGAGCAGAACTGACCACCGTGATGGGGTGTCCTTGAAAATATTGCCTCAGCTTCCGGCTTGCCATAAAAACACCATATACCAGCTTCTGCCAATGTGGATACCTTTGTTTGGACTCGATAAGCACTTCGCTGATATAGTAAACCGGTCGCTGAACCTGATGCTCCTTCCCAGCCTCCTTGCGTTCTACCACCATCGCCACACTGACCGCTCTGGCGTTCGCAGCAACATATAACAGGAGTGGCTCTTTATCTACAGGGGCTGCCAACACTGGCGGATTGACTAACTGTCGCTTCAAGTCCTCAAACGCTTTATCAGCCTCCGGACTCCAGACAAATTGATTTGTCTTCTTGAGCATTTGATACAAGGGGATCGCCTTTTCACCGAGGCGGCTGATAAACCGGCTTAACGCTGCAATCCGTCCGGCCATGCGCTGAACATCATTGACGCATTTCGGCTTGGCCAGTGAGGTGATGGCTGTGATCTTTTCCGGATTGGCCTCAATTCCTCTATGGGACACTAAGAATCCCAACAACTTGCCTGCAGGTACACCGAAAACACATTTAGCTGGGTTGAGCATCATTTGGTACACTCTCAAGTTATCAAAGGTTTCCCTCAAATCGTCAACCAGGGTCTCCTTCTTTCGTGATTTGACCACAATGTCATCCACATAGGCATGTACATTACGACCAATCTGTTCGTGGAGGCAATTTTGCACACACCGTTGATAAGTAGCCTGCGCACTCTTAAGCCCGAAGGGCATAGAAACATAGCAGAAGGCTCCAAAGGGAGTAATGAACGCCGTCTTCTCCTGGTCCTTAACTGCCATCTTGATCTGATGATAACCCGAATAGGCATCCAAAAAACTCAAGCGCTCGCAACCTGCCGTAGCATCAATGATTTGATCAATACGGGGGAGAGCAAAAGGATCCGCTGGACAGGCTTTATTCAAGTCTGTGTAATCCACACACATGCGCCAGGTGCCATTTTTCTTAAGAACCAGCACCGGATTAGCAAGCCACTCGGGATGAAAAACCTCGATGATAAAACCAGCTGCCAGGAGCCTGGCTACTTCCTCACCAATCGCTTTACGTCTTTGTTCGTTAAACCGGCGTAGGAACTGTTTTACCGGTTTATACTTAGGATCCACATTAAGGGTGTGCTCAGCGAGTCGCCTCGGTACACCAGGCATGTCAGATGGCTTCCATGCAAAGATGTCCCGATTCTCACGGATGAACTCGATGAGCGCGCTTTCCTATTTTGGATCCAAGTTTGCACTGATGCTGAACTGCTTGGACGAATCGCCAGGTACGAAGTCAACAAGCTTAGTTTCGGCAGCTGATTTGAACTTCAAGGCCGGATCGTGGTCCGTAGTTGGCTTCTTTAATGAAGTCATGTCCTCCGGATCAACACTGTCTCTATACTGCTTTAGGTCCTCCGTAGCACAAACCGATTCCGCATAAGTCGCATCTCCTTCCTCGCATTCCAAAGCGATTCGACGGCTCCCATGAACCGTTATAGTGCCCTTGTAACCCGGCATCTTGAGTTGCAGATATACATAGCAGGGCCGTGCCATAAATTTTGCATAGGCTGGCCGTCCGAACAAAGCGTGGTATGGACTTTGGATTTTAACCACTTCAAACGTCAGCGTCTCTGATCTGGAATCATGACTATCGCCGAAGACCACTTCAAGGGCTATCTTACCAACAGGGTACGCAGACTTGCCAGGCACCACCCCGTGGAACACTGTATTGGTCGGTTTGAGATCCTTATCCACCAGTCCCATGCGACGGAAGGTCTCATAATACAAGATGTTAATGCTGCTCCCTCCGTCCATGAGTACCTTGGTGAGCTTATAACCTCCCACCTGAGGCGCCACCACCAATGCTAACTGACCCGGATTATAAACCCTGGGAGGATGATCTTCTCGGCTCCATATGATTGGTTGTTCCGACCAACGCAGATAGTGAGGCGTGGCCGGTTCAACAGCACTAACTGCCCGCCTCTGAAGCTTTCTATCCCGTTTATCCAAGCTTGTAGTAAAAACATGGTACTGCCCGCCACTCAACTGTTTCGGGTTGCTCTGATAACCTGATTGCTGCTGTTGCTGCTGGCTGTGACCACTTTGATTGCCTTGATTATTTTGGCTGTTATGTCCGCCCGGATTACCATGGAACCCTGGACCAGAATTTCCGCCGCCGTACCCTGATCCGGAACCTGAACCGCCGCCAGAGCCGTGATCATATTGGAAAATGTTTGAGCTTTTGAATTCCCTCATGATGTAACAATCCTTCCAAAGATGGGTTGCTGGCTCCTCTTTTGTTCCGTGCTTCGGACAGGGCTGGTTTAAGAAAAAGTTCAAACGCTCCGGATTAGGACCGGGATTTCCGCGAAAACCTGACTGTTTCCCCTTACGTCGCTGGCCCTTGTTCTGTGCACTGGTGTTGGCCACAAAATCCGTGCTCCCATCCGGTTTACGCTTACCTCCGCCTCCATTGCCTGTTGGTTGATGCTGCTGGCCTTTGGTGTTGCTATTCTTCCTTCCCTTCCCTGCTTTGTCGTCACCAGAGTCAGGATCCTTGGTACTGTCAGAATCCGCATACTTTACTAAAGCGGTCTTGAGCGTTCCCATATCCGTGCAATCACGCTTCATCCGGCCTAACTTTAGCTTCAAAGGGCCAAACCGACAGTTGCCTTCCAACAGCACCACGGCGGTGTCTGCGTTGATGCGATCTGACGAGTGCAAAACTTCTGATACCCGGCGTACCCAATGGGTAGTTGATTCCCCTTCTTGCTGAACGCAAGCTGCTAGGTCAACTATCGACATTGGCTGTTTGCACGTGTCCTTGAAATTCTTGATAAACTGGGCTCGCAACTGGGCCCACGAATTAATGGAATTAGGCGGTAGGCTCTTTAGCCAAGTCCGGGCCGTTCCTTCTAACATCATAGTAAAATACTTGGCACACGCCGTGTCATCCACATCCAGCATCTCCATAGCCATCTCATAGCTCTCCACCCATGTCTCCGGAGGCTGATCTGCCGTGTAGTTTGGTACCTTGCGGGGGCCTTTGAAGTCTTTGGGCAGGCGTACGTTGCGCAAAGCGGGAACAAGGCACGGTACTCCCAAAGAACTAGAAACCACCCCCGGTTCAACCGTAGCAGCTGGGAAGATAGGTGTAAGCTGACGAGCCTGATGCTGCGCTGCTAATCCGGCCTCCTGCGCACGGGCGCGATCCACATTCTCCTGAGCATTGTCGACGCCCGCCGGATTGTTGCCGCGGAGCGCTTCACGCCTGGCATTACTTGAAACAGCCGGTTCCTCCATGCGCCTACTATAGCTCTCGCTGGGGCGAGGGGTGGAGTGAATCCGATCACGGCTTTGCGAATATGCTTCTTGTTGGGCCAACGCGGTCCTAAGGAGCTCCTTGACCCGGCGTGTCTCTACATCCTGCGGTGAATCGCCTTCGATCGGAATGGCTTCCAATCGAGCTGCCGCCGCGACGAGGTTATCCATCGGGTTGGAATAATGGCCCGATGGTGTTGGCATGGCCTGTGGTGTACCAGTGTTGTGACGAGGCAGGTTTATTATCCGGTGCTGAACCGGGGCGCCAACTGTCGCTTCCGCACGGTTTACCCCCGGGGTGTTGAAGAGATTTCTGGCATCGAGGGCTGCGGGCAATCGAGATCGGAATTTCCTCTTTAGGACTTCCTGAGACGCATTCTGGTCCATCATGAGCCTGTAAGCCTGTGCATCTAAAGAGGCGCGCTCCGCCGTCATCCTGGCCTCTTCTGCTGCCAGCTCCGCTTTAGCTTGAGTGATCTGTTCTCTCACTTTGGCAATCTCGGCATTATGAACCTCCTGATCCACCGGGTTGGCTTCCGCCATGAGCGCTGCCAGTGCGTCAAACAGGTCTGACAATACTTGGGCTGGTGAATCCGCAGGGCCTCCTGCCCGCGCAGCTGTTGCCGCTGCCGACCCGGAGATCACTGCTGCCGCAGTTGATGAATGTGGCGCCACCTGTGTTCCAGCCATGAAGATCCCAACTCGATAGGGCAGATCAGAGGGGTCCGGAATACTGTCGCCATCGGAGCTGCCCCCAATCCGATCATCTTGCAGCTGGTATAGAGACTCGGTTTCCCCAGTTGACGTTTCATCGCCGGAGTAGATGGCGGTTTCGTCACCTGATTCGGATCCTTCCTCGTAGCTTCCTCCGTGGATGACTCCCACGAAGGCGCGCTTCCTGGTCGGTTTAGCCAGGGTCGATCTCGTGCACTGAGCCGTCTCGACGAGGTCGGTGCAGACGCCCAGCTCGGGGCCCGGTTCACCGATCTTGCCGATGAAAACATGGATGCCGCCAAAGGGGACCCGGTACCCGTACTCGATCGAGCCGGCGTCGGGGCCCCAGCCTGTGCTGTCGATGTAGAGTTTTCCACGACGACTTTTGGTCATCCGGCCCACAGCGTAGCCCTCGAGTCCTTCAAAGCGGCCCTCCAAGAACTTGAAACCATCTCGCGATAGCCCCACGGTGGGCGCCAACTGTCGTGGATTTGTCACGGCAGATGTCCTAGCGAAAGGACTTAGTCGTGGAGCCATCGCAACGGGTTAACTTGAAGGGGTTAAAACAGACGCAAGGACACAAAGTTATACTAGTTCGGCCCCTTCGATGAAGGTAAAAGCCTACGTCTAGTTGTGATGGGATTGATGTGTTTCGAGGGCTAGGGAGCGATAAGCTTCGCCTAAACCTCGAGTTGTTGTTCTCTGTCCTTAAACCGCCGTCGGGTCGTCCCCTTATATACACGGGTGTCACCCGTCGGTCTACAAAGTCCCAACCTCCGGTTCATAAACGTGCCCGGGTTGGTCTCTCTATTCCTAACTTACAACGCAAGTTTACCTCAGGCCGGTTTACGGCCACAAACCTTTAAACCGATTATAGGCCTTGGGTCCTTCTATTTCTCCTTGGGCTTTAACATCTTGGGTCCATTGACGGAGCTAACCCGGGCCCTGTAGGCCGGTTTACCCAAATAGCAATATCCCCAACAGGTACCAAAGTAATCCAGGAGTGGATCACTGGACAACGGTCAAGAATATCCTGAAGTACCTGAAAAGGACTAAGGAAATGTTTCTCGTGCATGGAGGTGACAAAGAGCTCGTCGTAAACAGTTACGTTGATGCAAGCTTTGACACTGATCTGGACGATTCTAAATCGCAAACCGGATACGTATTTACATTAAACGGTGGAGCTGTCAGTTGGTGCAGTTCTAAACAAAGCGTCGTGGCGGGATCTACATGTGAAGCGGAATACATAGCTGCTTCAGAAGCAGCAAATGAAGGAGTCTGGATGAAGGAGTTCATATCCGATCTAGGTGTCATACCTAGTGCATCGGGTCCAATGAAAATCTTTTGTGACAATACTGGTGCAATTGCCTTGGCGAAGGAATCCAGATTTCACAAGAGAACCAAGCACATCAAGAGACGCTTCAATTCCATCCGGGATTTGGTCCAGGTGGGAGACATAGAGATTTGCAAGATACATACGGATCTGAATGTAGCAGACCCGTTGACTAAGCCTCTTCCACGGGCAAAACATGATCAACACCAAGACTCCATGGGTGTTAGAATCATTACTGTGTAATCTAGATTATTGACTCTAGTGCAAGTGGGAGACAAAAGGAAATATGCCCTAGAGGCAATAATAAAGTTATTATTTATTTCCTTACGTATCATGATAAATGTTTATTATTCATGCTAGAATTGTATTAACCGGAAACATGATACATGTGTGGATACATAGACAAACAGAGTGTCACTAGTATGCCTCTACTTGACTAGCTTGTTAATCAAAGATGGTTAAGTTTCCTAACCATAGACAAAGGAGTTGTCATTTGATTAACAAGGTCACATCATTAGTTGAATGATCTGATTGACATGACCCATTCCATTAGCTTAGCACCCGATCGTTTAGTATGTTGCTATTGCTTTTATCCATGACTTATACATGTTCCTATGACTATGAGATTATGCAACTCCCGTTTACCGTAGGAACACTTTGTGTGCTACCAAACGTCACAACGTAACTGGGTGATTATAAAGGTGCTCTACAGGTGTCTTCGAAAGTATTTGTTGGGTTGGCGTATTTCAAGATTAGGATTTGTCACTCCGAATGTCGAAGAGGTATCTCAGGGCCTTCTCGGTAATGCACATCACATAAGCCTTGCAAGCATTGCAACCAATGAGTTAGTTGCGAGATGATGTATTACGGAACGAGTAAAGAGATTTGCCGGTAACGAGATTGAACTAGGTATTGGATACCGACGATCGAATCTCGGGCAAGTAACATACCGATGACAAAGGGAACGACGTATGTTGTTATGCGGTCTGACCGATAAAGATCTTCGTAGAATGTGTAGGAGCCAATATGGGCATCCAGGTCCCGCTATTGGTTATTGACCAGAGAATTGTCTCAGTCATGTCTACACTATTCTCGAACCGTAGGGTCCGCACGCTTAAGGTTACGATGACAGTTATTATGAGTTTATGCATTTTGATGTACCGAAGTTAGTTCGGAGTCCCGGATGAGATCACGGACATGACGAGGAGTCTTGGAATGGTCGAGACGTAAAGATTGATATATTGGACGACTATATTCGGACATCGGAATGGTTCCGAGTGGTTTCGGATAAAACCGGAGTGCCGGAGGGGTTACCGGAACCCCCCGGGGAAGTAATGGGCCTTATTGGGCCATAGGGGAGAGAGAGGGCTGCGCGAGGAGGTGGCGCGCCCCCCCCATGAGGAGTCCGAATTGGACAAGGAGGGGGGGGGGCGGCCCCCCTTTCCCTCTCCCTCTCCCTCTCTTTCCTTCCCCCTTCTCCTTCCTAGTTGGACTAGGAAAGGGGATTCCTACTCCCACTAGGAGGAGGACTCCCCCTCCCTTTGGCGCGCCCCTACAGGGCCGGCCGTCCTCCCCCCTTGCTCCTTTATATACGTGGGCAGGGGGCACCCCAAGACACACAGGTTGATCCTTGAGATCGTTCCTCAGCCGTGTGCGGTGCCCCCCTCCACAATATTCCACCTCGGTCATATTGTCACAGTGCTTAGGCAAAGCCCTGTGTCGGTAGTTCATCAAGATCGTCACCACGCCGTCGTACTGACGAAACTCTTCCCCGAGAGCTTTGCTGGATCGGAGCCCCGGAGAACGTCATCGAACCGTACGTGTGTCAAGAACTCGGAGGCGCCGGAGTAACGGCGCTTGGATCGGTTGGATCGGGAGGAGAACGTACGACTACTTCCTCTACGTTGTGTCAACGCTTCTGCTTCGGTCTACGAGGGTACGTAGACAACACTCTCCCCTCTCGTTGCTATGCATCACCATGATCTTGCGTGTGCGTAGGAATTTTTTTGAAATTACTATGTTACCCAACAATCACGGACATGACGAGGAGTCTCAAAATGGTCGAGACATAAAGATTGATATATTGGACGACTATATTCGGACACCGGAAGTGTTCCGGAGAAGTTTCGGATAAAACTGGAGTACCGGGGGGTTACCGGAACCCCCCGGGGGTTAATGGGCCTTATGGGCCTAAAGTGGAGAAGAGGAGGGGCGGCCAGGGCAGGCCGAGCGCCCCCTCCCCCTCTAGTCCGAATTGGAAAAGGAGGGGGGGCGGCGCCGCCCCTTTCCTTCCTCTCCTCTCTCCCTTCCTTCCCCCTCTCCTACTTGGACATGGAAAAGGAGGGAGTCCTACTCCCGGTAGGAGTAGGACTCCTCCCTGGCGCGCCCCTCCTGGACGGTCACCCCTCCCCCTTGCTCCTTTATATACGGGGGCAGGGGGGCACCTCTAGACACACAAGTTGATCTTCGTGATCGTTCTCTTAGCCATGTGCGGTGCCCCCCTCCACCATACTCCTCGATAATATTGTAGCGGTGCTTAGGCGAAGCCCTGCGACGGTAGAAAATCAAGATCATCATCACGCCGTCGTGCTAACGGAACTCTTCCCCGACACTTTGCTGGATCGGAGTCCGGGGATCGTCATCGAGCTGAACGTGTGCTAAGAACTCGGAGGCGTCGTAGTTTCGGTTCTTGGATCGGTCGGATCGTGAAGACGTACGACTACATCAACCGCGTTGATATAACGCTTCCGCTTTCGGTCTACGAGGGTATGTGGACAACACTCTCCCCTCTCGTTGCTATGCATCACCATGATCTTGCGTGTGCGTAGGGAAAATTTTGAAATTACTACGTTCCCCGTCAGTGGCATCCGAGCCTAGGTTTTATGTGTTGATGTTATATGCACGAGTAGAACACAAGTGAGTTGTGGGTGATATAAGTCATACTGCTTACCAGCATGTCATACTTTGGTTCGGCGGTATTGTTGGATGAAGCGGCCCGGACCGACATTACGCGTACGCTTATGCGAGACTGGTTCTACCGACGTGCTTTGCACACAGGTGGCTGGCGGGTGTCAGTTTCTCTAACTTTAGTTGAACCGAGTGTGGCTACGCCCGGTCCTTGCGAAGGTTAAAACAACACCAACTTGACAAACTATCGTTGTAGTTTTGATGCATAGGTAAGATTGGTTCTTGCTTAAGCCCGTAGCAGCCACGTAAAACTTGCAACAAACAAAGTAGAGGACGTCTAACTTGTTTTTGCAGGGCATGTTGTGGTGTGATATGGTCAAAACATGATGCTAAATTTTATTGTATGAGATGATCATGTTTTGTAACCGAGTTATCGGCAAATGGCAGGAGCCATATGGTTGTCGCTTTATTGTATGCAATGCAATCGCCCTGTAATGCTTTACTTTATCACTAAGCGGTAGCGATAGTCGTAGAAGCATAAGATTGGCGAGACGACAATGATGCTACAATGGAGATCAAGGTGTCGCGCCCGTGACGATGGTGATCATGACGATGCTTCGGAGATGGAGATCACAAGCACAAGATGATGATGTTCATATCATATCACTTATATTGATTGCATGTGATGTTTATCTTTTATGCATCTTATCTTGCCTTGATTGATGGTAGCATTATAAGATGATCTCTCACTAAATTTCAAGATAAAAGTGTTCTCCCTGAGTATGCACCGTTGCCAAAGTTCGTCATGCCCAGACACCACGTGATGATCGGGTGTGATAAGCTCTACGTCCATCTACAACGGGTGCAAGCCAGTTTTGCACACGCAGAATACTCAGGTTAAACTTGACGAGCCTAGCATATGCAGATATGGCCTCGGAACACTGAGACCGAAAGGTCGAGCGTGAATCATATAGTAGATATGATCAACATAGCGATGTTCACCATTGAAAACTACTCCATTTCACGTGATGATCGGTTATGGTTTAGTTGATTTGGATCACGTGATCACTTAGAAGATTAGAGGGATGTCTTTCTAAGTGTGAGTTCTTAAGTAATATGATTAATTGAACTTAAATTTATCATGAACTTAGTACCTGATAGTATCTTGCTTGTTTATGTTTGATTGTAGATAGATGGCCCGTGTTGTTGTTCCGTTGAATTTTAATGCGTTCCTTGAGAAAGCAAAGTTGAAAGATGATGGTAGCAATTACACGGACTGGGTCCGTAACTTGAGGATTATCCTCATTGCTGCACAGAAGAGTTACGTCCTGGAAGCACCGCTAGGTGCCAGGCCTGCCGCTGATGCAACTGACGACGTTAAGAACGTCTGGCAGAGCAAAGCTGATGACTACTAGATAGTTCAATGTGCCATGCTTTTACGGCTTAGAATCGGGACTTCAACGACGTTTTGAACTTCATGGAGCATATGAGATGTTCCAGGAGTTGAAGTTAATATTTCAAGCAAATGTCCGGATTGAGAGATATGAAGTCTCCAATAAATTCTATAGTTGCAAGATGGAGGAGAACAGTTCTGTAAGTGAGCATATACTCAAAATGTCTGGGTATAATAATCACTTGATTCAACTGGGAGTTAACCTTCCGGATGATTGCGTCATTGACAGAATTCTCCAATCACTTCCACCTAGCTACAAGAGCTTCGTGATGAACTATAATATGCAAGGGATGGATAAGACAATTCCCGAGCTCTTCGCAATGCTAAAAGCTGCGGAGGTAGAAATCAAGAAGGAGCATCAAGTGTTGATGGTCAACAAGACCACTGGTTTTAAGAAAAGGGGCAAAGGGAAGAAGAAAGGGAACTTCAAGAAGAACAACAAGCAAGTTGCTGCTCAGGAGAAGAAACCCAAATCTGGACCTAAGCCTGAAACTGAGTGCTTCTACTGCAAGCAGACTGGACACTGGAAGCAGAACTGCCCAAAGTATCTGGCGGATAAGAAGGATGGCAAGGTGAACAAAGGTATATGTGATATACATGTTATTGATGTGTACCTTACTAGAGCTCGCAGTAGCACCTGGGTATTTGATACTGGTTCTGTTGCTAATATTTGCAACTCGAAACAGGGACTACGGATTAAGCGAACACTGGCAAAGGACGAGGTGACGATGCGCGTGGGAAATGGTTCCAAAGTCGATGTGATCACGGTCGGCACGCTACCTCTACATCTACCATCGGGATTAGTATTAGACCTAAATAATTGTTATTTGGTGCCAGCGTTGAGCATGAACATTATATCTGGATCTTGTTTGATGCGAGACGGTTATTCATTTAAATCAGAGAATAATGGTTGTTCTATTTATATGAGTAATATCTTTTATGGTCATGCACCCTTGAAGAGTGGTCTATTTTTGATGAATCTCGGTAGTAGTGATACACATATTCATAATGTTGAAGCTAAAAGATGCAGAGTTGATAATGATAGTGCAACTTATTTGTGGCACTGCCGTTTAGGTCATATCGGTGTAAAACGCATGAAGAAACTCCATACTGATGGACTTTTGGAACCACTTGATTATGAATCACTTGGTACTTGCGAACCGTGCCTCATGGGCAAGATGACTAAAACGTCGTTCTCCGGTGCTATGGAGAGAGCAACAGATTTGTTAGAAATCATACATACAGATGTATGTGGTCCGATGAATGTTGAGGCTCGTGGCGGATATCGTTATTTTCTCACCTTCACAGATGATTTAAGCAGATATGGGTATATCTACTTAATGAAACATAAATCTGAAACATTTGAAAAGTTCAAAGAATTTCAGAGTGAAGTTGAAAATCATCGTAACAAGAAAATAAAGTTTCTACGATCTGATCGTGGAGGAGAATATTTGAGTTATGAGTTTGGTCTACATTTGAAACAATGCGGAATAGTTTCGCAACTCACGCCACCTGGGACACCACAACGTAATGGTGTGTCCGAATGTCATAATCGTACTTTACTTGATATGGTGCGATCCATGATGTCTCTTACAGATTTACCGCTATCGTTTTGGGGTTATGCTTTAGAGACGGCTGCATTCACGTTAAATAGGGCACCATCAAAATCCGTTGAGACGACGCCTTATGAACTGTGGTTTGGCAAGAAACCAAAGTTGTCGTTTCTGAAAGTTTGGGGCTGCGATGCTTATGTGAAAAAACTTCAACCTGATAAGCTCGAACCCAAATCGGAGAAATGTGTCTTCATAGGGTACCCAAAGGAGACTGTTGGGTACACCTTCTATCACAGATCTGAAGGCAAGACATTTGTCACTAAGAATGGATCCTTTCTAGAGAAGGAGTTTCTCTCGAAAGAAGTGAGTGGGAGGAAAGTGGAACTTGATGAGGTAACTGTACCTGCTCCCTTATTGGAAAGTAGTACATCGCAGAAACCGGTTTCTGTGACACCTACACCGACTAGTGAGGAAGCTAATGATAATGATCAAGAAGCTTCAGAACAAGTTACTACTGAACCTCGTAGATCTACCAGAGTAAGATCCGCACCAGAGTGGTACGGTAATCCTGTTCTGGAAGTCATGCTACTAGATCATGATGAACCTACGAACTATGAAGAAGCGATGGTGAGCCCACATTCCGCAAAATGGCTTGAAGCCATGAAATCCGAGATGGGATCCATGTATGAGAACAAAGTATGGACTTTGATTGACTTGCCCAATGATCGGCAAGCAATTGAGAACAAATGGATCTTTAAGAAGAAGACTGACGCTGACGGTAATGTTACTTTCTACAAAGCTCGACTTGTCGCAAAAGGTTTTCGACAAGTTCAAGGGATTGACTACGATGAGACCTTCTCACCCGTAGCGATGCTTAAGTCTGTCCGAATCATGTTAGCGATTGCCGCATTTTATGATTATGAAATTTGGCAGATGGATGTCAAAACTGTATTCCTGAATGGATTTCTGGAAGAAGAGTTGTATATTATGCAACCAGAAGGTTTTATCGATCCAAAGGGAGCTAACAAAGTGTGCAAGCTCCAGCGATCCATTTATGGACTGGTGCAAGCCTCTCGGAGTTGGAATAAACGCTTTGATAGTGTGATCAAAGCATTTGGGTTTGTACAGACTTTTGGAGAAGCCTGTATTTACAAGAAAGTGAGTGGGAGCTCTATAGCATTTCTGATATTATATGTGGATAACATATTACTAATCGGAAATGATATAGAATTTCTGGATAGCATAAAGGGATACTTGAATAAGAGTTTTTCAATGAAAGACCTCGGTGAAGTTGCTTACATATTGGGCATTAAGATCTATAGAGATAGATCAAGACGCTTAATTGGACATTCACAAAGCACATACCTTGACAAAGTTTTGAAGAAGTTCAAAATGGATCAGGCTAAGAAAGGATTCTTGCCTGTGTTACAAGGTGTGAAGTTGAGTAAGACTCAATGCCCGACCACTGCAGAAGATAGAGAGAAAATGAAAGATGTTCCCTGTGCTTCAGCCATAGGCTCTATCATGTATGCAATGCTGTGTACCAGACCTGATGTGTGTCTTGCTATAAGTCTAGCAGGGAGGTACCAAAGTAATCCATGAGTGGATCACTGGACATCGGTCAAGAACATCCTGAAATACCCGAAAAGGACTAAGGATATGTTTCTCATATATGGAGGTGACAAAGAGCTCATCGTAAATGGTTACGTTGATGCAAGCTTTGACACTGATCCGAACGATTCTAAATCACAAACCGGATATGTGTTTACATTGAACGGTGGAGCTGTCAGTTGGTGCAGTTCTAAACAAAGTGTTGTGGCGGGATCTACATGTGAAGCGAGTACATAGCTGCTTCAGAAGCAGCAAATGAAGGAGTCTGGAAGAAGGAGTTCATATCCGATCTAGGTGTCATACCTAGTGCATCGGGTCCAATGAAAATCTTTTGTGACAATACTGGTGCAATTGCCTTCGCAAAGGAATCCAGATTTCACAAGAGAACCAAGCACATCAAGAGACGCATCAATTCCATCCGGGATCTAGTCCAGGTGGGAGACATAGAGATTTCCAAGATACATACGGATCTGAATGTTGCAGACCCATTGACTAAGCCTCTTCCACGAGCAAAACATGATCAGCACCAAAGCTCCTTGGGTGTCAGAATCATTACTGTGTAATCTAGATTATTGACTCTAGTGCAAGTGGGAGACTGAAGGAAATATGCCCTAGTGGCAATAATAAAGTTGTTATTTTATTTCCTTATATCATGATAAATGTTTATTATTCATGCTAGAATTGTATTAACCGGAAACATAATACTTGTGTGAATACATAGACAAACTAAATGTCACTAGTATGCCTCTACTTGACTAGCTCGTTAATCGAAGATGGTTATGTTTCCTAACCATAGACATGTGTTGTCATTTGATTAACGGGATCACATCATTAGGACAATGATGTGATTGACATGACCCATTCCATTAGCTTAGCACCCGATCGTTTAGTATGTTGCTATTGCTTTCTTCGTGACTTATACATGTTCCTGTGACTATGAGATTATGCAACTCCCGTTTACCAGAGGAACACTTTGTGTGCTACCAAACGTCACAACGTAACTGGGTGATTATAAAGGTGCTCTACAGGTGTCTCCAAAGGTACATGTTGGGTTGGCGTATTTCGAGATTAGAATTTGTCACTCCGATTGTCGGAGAGGTATCTCTGGGCCCTCTCGGTAATGCACATCACATAAGCCTTGCAAGCATTGCAACTAATGAGTTAGTTGCGAGATGATGTATTACGGAACGAGTAAAGAGACTTGCCGGTAACGAGATTGAACTAGGTATTGAGATACCGATGATCGAATCTCGGGCAAATAACATACCGATGACAAAGGGAACAACGTATGTTGTTATGCGGTCTGACCGATAAAGATCTTCGTAGAATATGTAGGAGCCAATATGAGCATCCAGGTTCCGCTATTGGTTATTGACCGGAGACATGTCTCGGTCATGTCTACATTGTTCTCGAACCGTAGGGTCCGCACGCTTAACGTTACGATGACAGTTTCATTATGAGTTTATATATTTTGATGTACCGAAGTTCGTTTGGAGTCCCGGATGTGATCACAGACATGACGAGGAGTCTCAGAATGGTTGAGACATAAAGATTGATATATTGGACGACTATATTCGAACACCGGAAGTGTTCCAGAGAAGTTTCTGATAAAACCGGAGTACCGGGGGGTTACCGGAACCCTCCGGGGGTTAATGGGCCTTATGGGCCTAAAATGGAGAAGAGGAGGGGCGGCCAGGGCAGGCCGCGCGCCCCCTCCCCCTCTAGTCCGAATTGGACAAGGAGGGGGGGGGGGGGGCGGCGCCCCCCCTTTCCTTCCTCTCCTCTCTCCCTTCCCCCTCTCCTACTTGGACAAGGAAAAGGAGGGAGTCCTACTCCCGGTAGGAGTAGGACTCCTCCCTGGCGCGCCCCTCCTGGCCGGCTGCCCCTCCCCCTTGTTCCTTTATATACGGGGGCAGGGGGCACCTCTAGACACACAAGTTGATCTTCGTGATCGTTCTCTTAGCCGTGTGCGGTGCCCCCCTCCACCATACTCCTCGATAATATTGTAGCGGTGCTTAGGCGAAGCCCTGCGACGGTAGAACATCAAGATCGTCATCATGCCGTCGTGCTGACGGAACTCTTCCCCGACACTTTGCTGGATCGGAGTCCGGGGATCGTCATCGAGCTGAACGTGTGCTAAGAACTCGGAGGTGTCGTAGTTTTAGTGCATGGATCGGTCGGATCGTGGAGACGTACGACTACATCAACCGCGTTGATATAACGCTTCTGCTTTTGGTCTACGAGGGTACGTGGACAACAGTCTCCCCTCTCGTTGCTATGCATCACCATGATCTTGCGTGTGCGTAGGGAAATTTTTGAAATTACTACGTTCCCCATCATACTTCGGGAAGGATCGTGCAGCTGAAGAACATGCAGCATGTCCCCGCCATCAAGAAGAACCTCGTTAGTGGCTCCCTTCTATGTAGAGAAGGGTTTAAGTTGGTATTCGAGTCTAATAAATTAGTTGTTACGAAATATGGACTATTTGTTGGAAAGGGTTATGAATGCGGAGGCATGTTCTGCCTTTCTCTTGCAGATCTATGTAATAAAGTCGTGAACAATATTCATTTGAGTGTTAATGAATCTGAAGTATGGCATTCACGTCTTTGTCACATTAGTTTCGGTGTTATGACGTGGCTAGCAAAATCGAATTTAATCCCAAGTTTCACTTTAGCCAAAGGTTCTAAGTGCCATTCGTGTGTGCAATCTAAGCAACCTCGCAAGCCTCACAAGGCAGCAGAGGAGAGACACTTGGCGCCACTGGAACTCATACATTCTGATCTTTGTGAGATGAATGGTGTGTTGACTAAAGGTGGAAAGAAATATTTCATGACTTTGATAGATGATTCCACTAGATTTTGCTATGTGTATCTGTTAAATACTAAAGATGAGGCTCTACACTACTTCAAAATCTATGAGGCAGAAGTTGAGAATCAACTTGAAAAGAAAATTAAACGAGTCCGGTCAGATCGTGGTGGAGAGTACTTCTCGAAAGAGTTTGATGCCTTTTGTGCGAAACACGGCATTATTCACGAGAGGACGCCTCCCTACTCGCCCCAGTCAAACGGGGTTGCCGAGCGGAAAACCCGTACTCTAACTGATTTGGTTAACGCCATGTTAGATACGTCGGGTTTATCCAAGGCATGGTGGGGGGAGGCTATAATGACATCCTGTCATGTCCTGAAGAAAGTTCTGACAAAGGATAACGAGATCACTCCTTACGAGAAGTGGACCAAGAGAAGGACAACACTCTCGTACTTACGTACCTGGGGTTGCTTGGCGAAAGTTAATGTGCCGATCCCCAAAAAGCGTAAGCTTGGACCAAAGACTGTGGACTGTGTTAATTTGGGCTACGCTATGAATAGTGTTGGCTATAGATTTCTAGTAGTGAAATCTGAGGTACCTGACATGAAGGTCGGTACAATTATGGAGTCTAAAGATGCTACATTCTTTGAGGACATTTTCCCCATGAGAGATGTACAAAGCACTTCTAGACAGGAATCTGAGGAGACTCCTGAACCTGCCATTCCGATGGAATATTATAACCAAACACATGATGAAAATCCTGAGGAGGATAATGAGGAATCCCTTGGTAGGGGCAAGAGAATCCCTTGGTAGGGGCAAGAGACAAAGGACTGTAAAGACCTTTGGTGATGATTTCTTCATATACCTCGTGGAGGATAATCCCACTTCTATTTCAGAAGCGTATGCATCTCCAGAAGCTGACTACTGGAAGGATGCGGTCCGTAGCGAGATGGATTCCATCATGGCTAACGGGACTTGGGAGCTTACTGAACGTCCTTATGGTTGCAAACCATTGGGATGCAAGTGGGTGTTCAAGAAGAAGCTTAGGCCCGATGGTACGATAGAAAAGTACAAGGCTAGGCTTGTGGCCAAGGGCTACGCCCAGAAAGAAGAAGAAGATTTCTTCGACACTTATTCACCTGTGGCCAGACTGACCACCATTCGAGTATTACTCTTGTTGGCGGCCTCGCATGGTCTTCTCATTCATCAGATGGATGTTAAGACAACTTTCCTGAACGGAGAGCTAAAGGAGGAAATCTATATGCAACAGCCTGATGGCTTTGTGATGGATGGTCAGGAAGGAAAGGTGTGTAAGTTGGTGAAATCTTTGTATGGCCTGAGACAAGCGCCTAAGCAATGCCATGACAAGTTTAATGAAACGTTGACATCTGTTGGCTTTGTTGTTAATGAGGTCGACAAATGTGTATACTATCGCTATGGTGGGGGCGAAGGAGTTATACTATGTTTGTATGTTGATGACATACTGATATTCGGGACTAATCTCAAGTTGATCGAGGAGGTTAAGTCTTTCCTATCTCAGAACTTTGAGATGAAGGACCTTGGAGTGGCTGATGTTATCTTGAACATCAAGCTGTTGAGAGATGATGAAGGTGGGATTACACTTCTGCAATCCCATTATGTTGAGAAGGTTTTGAGTCGTTTTGGATATTCGGACTGCAAACCATCTCAAACACCATATGATCCTAGTGTGCTGATTCGAAAGTCTAAAGGCACAACTATAGATCAATTGAGATACTCTCAGATTGTTGGTTCACTCCAGTATCTAGCGAGCGCAATGAGGCCTGACATCGCATTTGCTATTAGCAAACTGAGCCGATTTGTTTCCAAATCGGGTGATGTACATTGGCGTGCTCTTGAGAGAGTTATGCGGTATCTGAAAGGTACTATAAACTATGGACTTCACTATACCGGATACCCGTCGGTACTTGAAGGTTATAGTGATGCGAATTGGATCTCTGATGCTGATGAGATGAAGGCCACAACTGGGTATATATTTACTCTTGGAGGTGGTGCTGTTTCCTGGAAGTCTTGCAAGCAAACGATCTTAACAAGATCGACAATGGAAGCAGAATTAACATCATTAGACACATCGGGTGGCGAAGCATAATGGCTTCGAGATCTGTTGATGGACTTGCCACTGGTTGAGAAGCCGGTTCCGACCATCCTTATGAACTGTGACAATCAAACAGTTATTGTCAAAGTGAAGAGTTCAAAGGACAACATGAAGTCCAATAAACACATAAGAATGAGATTGAAAGCTGTCAGAAAATTGAGGAACTCCGGAGTGATAGCATTGGATTATATTCAAACGGCTAAGAATCTGGCAGATCCCTTTACTAAAGGGCTATCACGTGTTGTGATAGATAGCGCATCAAGGGAGATGGGTATGAGACCCACATGAGTTGCCATGGTAGTAATCCAACCTATGTGATCGGAGATCCCGTGAAGTAGGACCTGGGAAAACAAGCCAGTGGTGAACTGAGGAGACTAACTTTACTAACCCACTCCGTTGGAGATGCAATACTCTCGGAAAACTCTATGGAAGGATGACTATTGTCTTAATGTGTTCCAAGGCTTATATGCATAAGCAAGATGCTATCCTACAGAGCGATCTTTGGAGGAACACACCTATATGAGCCCGACTGCTGGTCACAGTCTATGAGATTGGGGTGATCTCTAGCAAGCTCATGAACAGGCCAGGAGTGTGACTAATATGCCCCACCCGAGGGGTCGGCCTTCAGCAGCCTCGTATCAGTGAGACTTGCGGTGAAACTCATTGATGCCAAACTGACAATTCAAGGCATAGTCCATTGTTCGGTTGTGAAGGAGTGTAACTACTTGGTCTAGGTGGAGCTCAACCTTAATCGGTCTCCACTAAGATGCTGGTATATCAAAACAACGTTTGTAACAAAGGACAAACTGGGCCCCTGAGATCTGGTGGGGGATTGTTGAAATATGAGATGGGCCTAGAGCCCATATGACAATTTCAGATTTGATCTCTAAGGGCCCATGTAGGTGGCATGACAAGGTGGTGGGAAGTTTAGTCCCACCCCGGAAGTGGAATGAGAGTTGGAGTGGTTTATAAGGGATTCTCTCCCTCATGCTATTGGAGCTTGAGAAGAGACGAGGCCCTCGCGCACTCCTCCTCCTCCGCTCGCCTCGCCACGCCACGCCTCGTCATGACGCGCCGCGGGTTGCGGGATTGAGCCGAGCCGAGCCGAGCTCACTCCTATGCGCTTCTTTTTGCCGGTCAGGAACGAAGAGTCTTTGACAGGTGGGGCCACGATCTGAGACGTCGGATCGTGGGCTACCGACTTGGACGTGGGTTCAGCCCACGTCTCTCCACGCGCAGCCGCACATATATATGTGGGGCGCTGCCAACCCTAGCCGCCACGAAACAGAACGCATCTCCGCCTCCACGCCCACGTCGTTCCTCTGCTGCTGCTGCCGCCGGCGACTCCGCCCCGTTCACCGCGTACACGGTTGACGGGAGAGCAGGCCTCCGAAACCCCGCCTCTCCGGATCCTGTACGGGAGAGGGGCGATTAGGTTTTTGGGTAGCGACTACACGACTGCTCGCTTCTGTTCATCTACGTCCGCATCACCTTCGTCATCACCATGTCAACCGATGCCGACCGTGCCGCCGCTGAGAAGGCCGAGGCCGACAAGAAGGCCGCCGAGGATGCCGCGGCTACTGCCACCGCCAACACCGCCGCGTGGCCGATTGGAGGGTACACATCGTTTATCCCTCTCGTGTTTCTTTCTGTTGTAGCAGTACTAGCGATATGCGTAGATGTTTCTACTATATGCGCAGTACATGCTCTGTTAGATCGTAATCAGTGTGTTATCAATGTTGTTCATGTCATGCTCATGATTTATTCATGGATTAATTTAATAAAAAAACTGCCTATTTTCTTATCAGTAACATAGCACATGTGTTAATGAGAATCTAAAATGATGTGTAAAACTGTAGGACCAATCGACGATAATAGAACTGGTGCATGGAAATCCACATACAGGCGATGAATTTCAAGGATGGAGTTTCTCTGCTGCAGGCCGCCGCCCCATGGATCCAGACGCACTGGTGTGATTCGCCCTCAAGATGAGAAGCACATGCCCCGGGACATTGCCGTTGACGCTACCCTGCAACCTCGATGCACCCAACCCCGATCACCACCATCACGACCCTGCTGCCCAGAAGCAACGCCACCACCGACTCTAGGCGACTTCACCTGCCCCGCTAAATTCCACCTCTAAAAAGTGGAGGGGCATCACATCATCTCCAGCATCAGCTTGGTATCTCCGGTAATCTCTTTTTCGTTATTGACATCAAAAGACAGCAACGACACTACATCTGCATCACTTCTCTGCCCGACTGACTCCACCAAAGGACAATTTGTGTTGACTGATTTCAGTCAGTTGTTCACCATGTCTGGCTATCCAAGCCCACAGTACTACGACATGCAATTAGCAGCATACCTGAACTTAGGTAAAAAATTATACTTCCCTGTAACCTTCATCCGCTGATGGAGTGGTTGGCAATGTACTATGTATTTAGATGCATGAGTCTGAATGATAAGTGTAATTCCACAGAACTATTTTCCCTTGTGTGTCAGCAAGACTAACCTGTAGGTTGTAGCACTACAACTGAACTTTCCATGCCCTTTTTTCTTTTTATATATAGCAGAGATTGAAAAAGATTCTGTTGAAAGAAGTTTGTTAATAAGAGACTTCATCCTTCTTTTGGTATTTGGATTAATTTGTTGATCTTCGTCCTCCACCTAATTGTTCCATGGCTCTATATTAATCCTCTGCTGCAATCTTGCTACTTTAGACCGAGTTAATCTCACATGATTTCTTTATTATATTTTCACATGTATTCTATAGTTTCATTCATAGACGTTCATACTCTTTGCCATCCCAACTTCCCAAGGATCCATCATCCATGTCTATTGGTTCCAACATGCATAATTTATTTCTAATTTTTTAACATGCCTTCTTTAGTTATGTTCGTACATGAATGAAATTTCATATTATTTGCCATCCCAACTTCCCAAGTATACATGTTTATTAGTTAGTTGATTGGATTGCTGTCAAATTCTATTGCCTAACTCATGTCTTATATCAGAACAAGATGGTTATGGTATAAGAAGGGTTGGAATTACATAATTTAGTATGGACCATATTGAATAAGAAAAAAAATGATCACATTAGATTGTCGAGCAATTATCAGACATTGCATATTGTTTTCCCTATGAGACATCATTGATATATAATTCATGTTTAATAGTTTCCTTCCAGTTGTTCAATCACATGTTACCTGATCATCGCGTCTCAGTTTGACAAGGAAATCTTGCAACCTCGCCTACCCATCGAGGATCCTGATGGAGTGGTTATGAACCAAACTATGAAGAGTCCATTCTCTAGGTGTTAACATTATTTCGCCCAATGTTTGTTTTTATTTCAAATTTTTCAAGCCAACCTGAAGGAATGATTGCATGTTAGTGCTAAATCCATGCGTGGTGGTGAACACTAAATTTATTCACTATTTTGACTGTAAAAATAAACCCAAATCGGATCTTCAATTTCATTTTTAATTTGTATTATGTGTGTTTTTCTTTGAAGCTGCATATAAAAGCCAGAAAGTTCCGCTGCAACACGCGGGACATCATCTAGTATTAATAATATCAGCAAGTGCATCATCTCTCAGGAGAAATCCAAAGGGATAGCACACCAAGAGAAAGTACAGGAAACACAAAGAACAAAAGAATTTGCAATAAAATTCTTCTTCAATCCTGCAACCACCAACACATTGACCAAAAACTTCGACCAACAACGTCGCCGGAGAGGAGAAGAAACGGTCTCCACTAAGCCAAGATCCAAGAGAAAGCCATAGCAGCGAAGCTGTGTTGTGAGCCTTTGAACAGGTGCCACCGCGAACGGCGCCGCACTTGTCGTTTTGGGTTGTCGGCCGGAACAAATCTCCACCCCTCTTGGATCACGACCCTGAAGTCTCGACCGACGTTGCGTCGAGAAACTCCAGAATCGTTAACCATCTTCTGCCTGTAAGTGCATCTAGTGCCCCTTATGTTATCGCACGCATGCTGAATTGCATCAGGCACCATATTTCATCATGCATTTCAAATTCTTCATATCATATATCAAATGCGTGTATGAATTACAAGATATAGGGGGAGATCTCCATGATTTAACTCTTCAAGTGTGCATTGCCTCAAAAGCAAATTCCTCACTATGCACAACTTCAGGGGGAGTTCTTCTATATCTTGCAATCAAATTCCTCAATATCAGTTTCTACACTTCATATATTTATCCCCGTTGAAAACTTAACCTATGTTGTCATCAATCACCAAAAAGGGGGAGATTGTAAGTGCATCTAGTGCCCCTTAGTGATTTTGGTGTATTGAAGACTTATAGGTTAAGCATCTGATGTGTTTATGAGTGTACACAGGTCTATAAGTCTATGAGGAGTTTGATATTTACAGTAAAAGTCGACCCCTAAAAATGAAGTTCTTTGACTGAAGACTTTGATATTCTGAAGACTTTCTGAAGACTTTGAAAGTGAAGAAATTGGTGTGACCTTGAAGACTTGGTATTCGTTCGAGGAACACGAAGCGTGAAGACTTTTGTTTTCGTAGTTTCATTTTTCTCTTTCTTGAGTCATAGGAAACACCGTACTGTTAAAGGGGGTCGAGGAAATACTAAGGAGAAAATTTCCATGTGATGCTCAACTCAAATCCTACACCTACCAATCCCTTCGAGTGAAGCCATTGGAAATCTCATACAGTTCAGTCAATTTCTTCAGTGACAGAGACGTAGTTCTTCTGGTCACTGAGGACTTTGCTCTGACTGAGGAGTTAGGAATTCGCCAGTGCGAATTGCCTACACAGTGAGGAACATGATAGCCCTGAGGAATTTGTACTCCAAATTTCCGACCGTTGCTGTGCCACGCGCCAGCTGTCCTAAAATATCTTGTCCACCTAACGGTCATATCATTGAAGGGCATTTATGTCTTATCATGTCGGGCTGCTCCCTAGGCTATAAATAGCCGCCCCTTCAACCACTAGCTGGTTGGCTGCTCCGAGAGAACTTGACACTTGTCATTTGAGAGCAACCCATCCTCCGAGGACTTTGAGCGAAAATCATCAAGTGAGGAAAATCCAAACCCAAACCCAAAACACCTACAAACCCAAAGTGATTGAGCATCACTGAAGAAATTGATCCTGCGTGGATCCGACGCTTGTTACCTTTGAAGACTGTGCTTCTTCCAGACGGTTAGGCGTCAAGGTCTAGAGCATCCAAGAGGAATTGTGGATCGCTGAGTGACCAAGTCTGTGAAGGTTTGGAAGTCACCTGAAGACTTACCACGAGTGATTGGACGAGGACTGTGTGTCCTTAGTTCAAGGAGAATACGGTGAGGACTTGGTGTCCCGAGCTGCGTGCTCAGGACTGGGTGTCCGGGACTGTGTGTCCTCGAGTTTAAATACTCAGCCGCTCCAACCAGACGTACAACTGAGACAGCAGTTGGAACTGGTCTACCAAATCATTGTCTTCACCAAGCTTACTGGTTCCATTTCCTCAACACCTTCATTTCCTCATTACTGTGTTGTCTGTTTGTTCATATCTGTGTTTGAAGACTTTGACTGAAGACTTTCACAAATTCCTCAGTTCAATTTCTTCAGTCTGTTTGTCTTCATCTAGAGTTATCCTGTGCCTACGCTTTCTGTACTCTGTGTTTGTCTTCATTTCATCATGATGACCATGCATGTAATCTGTTATGTTTACTTCTGAGTACTTATTCCGCTGCTAGTATTTCTTCACTAAGGAATTTCCTCACGAGCAAATTCCTCAGTGAAGAATTTCATAAAAATCGCCTATTCACCCCCCATCTAGTCGATATAACGCACTTTCACTGCCGCCGAAGAAACTCTTGGTGCACCATCGCTCGGGATGAGACCGGCGCCGCAACACCAGCCACCTCCAACACAAACACTTTCGGCTCCGCGATGACGATGGAGGAACCGCCGACGCGACATGGAGAGAGCCGAAGAAACAAGACCCCTAGCAAGACCTTCACCGCCGCCTTGAAGGTCTCGTCTAGACAGAAATCCGCGGCTCCTCGACACCGTCGTAGAACGCCGTCAGGGCGATGGCCCAGAAACTTTTATTCGCGATGACGACATTGGCACCGAACAAGTGTCGTCACCAGACAAACTAGTCATATACCTAGACATCGGAGAGAAGAACCTGGGGCTCCCCAACCCAGCCAGCGACGTACGGAGGGAAGGGGAGCCAGCGGCTGCACCGGCGTAGGTACAGGAACCGCTCGCCTCGATCGCCTGGGAGAGATAGAGACGAAAACCGTTCGCCACAGGAAGGGTAATTTGCATATGTTGTGGTAGAAATTATTTGCTTTCCAGCATGAAAAAACAACGGCCCTCTCTCTTGAAAAAACGGTTACCGGTTTATTGATATATTTAAAAAATTATTATTAATTCAAAAAATGTTCACATATTTTTAAAAGTGTTCATCAATTTATAAAATGGTCATAAAGTTTTCTAAAAATATCGTAATTTTAAAATCACTAATTTCTAATATGTTTGTGAATTTTAGAAAGTATTCGTGGTTTTTTAAAATTTCCATGTTTTTAAAAAAGTATTTTAGGTAAAATTTTAAAAATGTTGACAAAAAAGTAAAAAAGGGCAAAAAATGAATGAACACGTGAAGAAAAAACAACCAAAACACAAAATAAAACACTGGGAAAGAAACCTGGAGCAAAAATCGCTACAATCAGCGCTCGCGCCCAAAGCTCCCTATTGGGTCGACCTCTCATGGTTATCATTGTGAAGAATACATTTGATTAGTACTCTACGCATCGTGGAAAAGGAAATGCCCCACTGGCGACCTCACCATGTCTACACAGATGTAGGCTGGCGCCGACTGTTGTTCGATCTGGCCGTGCTCCTTCCCGAGATGGTGGAATCCCCTCCCACCCCCTTCCCGTTCTCTTTGTCTATTCTTTTGTTAGCGGGATCCAAGATACCAAATCAAATTCTTTTGTGAAAATATTTATATTAAAATACTTATGATGGTATAAGACATCCTATAATTAGAACCAAGTCTTTAGATAGCTAAACAAGGTCGGACTCAAGTACGAGCTGAAAGTATGCCGCCATCGTGCCCCGTCGTCGGGTCGGCCTGACGGTGTATCATGTGGTCAAGAAGTCATCATGCTAAGGTTTGGACCAACTCCCCATAAAGAGAATATGTCAATGTAGAAGCCCTGCATAGATCGAAAACCCACTGTAAGTGAATGGCCACACTTTGCATTTGGTTCCAAAGCAATGGAGCTTTTGTAGTGGGTTCAAGTATCTGGCCCAATAGAAGAGACATGGGCTTACTTTTAAACCTCCTTTCCCATGGGTCAGGCATCTCCAACACCATGCTAGCCGTGGGAAGAACACCCCACCGCTAGCAAGGAGATCATCATATTCCGCTTTATGCGAAGGATATCCCCAATGGGGCACCCAAGGAGAGCAGCTCCCTTCTTCGAAAAACACATCTTGTCTCATATGGTGGTGTAGAAATTATTTGCTTTCCTCAATGAAAAACTGGCAACTCTCTCCTTTCACAAAAAATGTAGTAGTTTATATATATTTATTTAAAATATGTTCGCCAAAACTTCCGATTTAGACGAAAATTACAGGGCATTCATAAAATGTTTATGGGCTTAGTTTGTGAATTTAAAAATATTCATGAATTTATAAAATAGTCATACTTTTTAAAATGTACTAATTTCAAATATCTTCATGGATTTTAGAAAATATTCATATGTTTTAAAACTATTTATGATTTTAAAAATGTTTTTTAATATTTAGAAAAAAAATTCATAGATAAAAATTAGAAAAGGAAAAAACAAACAAACAAAAATGAATGGACACTTGGAGGACAAACCCAGTAGGAAAACCACAAAAGAAAAGCCTAGAGAAAACTTGGAGCAATAATCAACGCTCGCGCCCAAAGCTCCTTATTGGGTCGGGTCGTCACGGTTCGTGTTGTGAAGAATAAACTTGATTACTAGTTTACGCAATGAGTGTATAATAGAAAATGTCCCACGGGCGACCTCACCATGTCCACATCGATGTAGGTCGACGTCGACTCTTACTCGATCTGGTCGTGCTCCTTCCGGAGATGGTGGAATCCCCACTCCCACTCTCTTTGTCTATTCTTTTGTTTGCGGGATCCAAAATACCAAATCAAACAATATGAAAAACTCTAGATCTATAATAAAATACTTCTAATGATATAAGACATCCTACAAACAAAGTGAATTAGAACCAAGTCCTTAGATAGCCAAACAAGGTCCATTGCAAGTATGAGCTAAAAGCACGATGTCATTGCCGTTCCATAGATGGGGTCAACCTGACATTGTATCATGCAGTTGGGAAATCGTCATGCCAAGGTTTAGACTAACTCCCCATAGAAGAAACTGTCATCATAGACGTCATGTGTGGTCAAAAATCCCAAAGCCAAACTATCTTCTAAACAAATTCTATGAGATCTAAGGGCGATGGCTAAGGCGGCACGGGCGACACGGACGACGCCCGCGGCGATCGCCGTGATCCGGACGCCGGCGTCCGTCGTCTTTGGCGATGGGTGTTGGAAATATGCTCTAGAGGCAATAACAAATTAGTTATTATTGTATTTCCTTGTTCATGATAATCATTTATTATCCATGCTATAATTGTATTGATAGAAAACTCACATACATGTGTGGATACATAGACAACACCATGTCCCTAGTAAGCCTCTAGTTGACTAGCTCGTTGATCAATAGATGGTTACGGTTTCCTGACCATGGACATTGGATGTCGTTGATAACGGGATCACATCATTAGGAGAATCATGTGATGGACAAGACCCAATCCTAAGCCTAGCACAAAGATCGTGTAGTTCGTATGCTAAAGCTTTTCTAATGTCAAGTATCATTTCCTTAGACCATGAGATTGTGCAACTCCCGGATACCGTAGGAATGCTTTGGGTGTGCCAAACGTCACAACGTAACTGAGTGGCTATAAAGGTACACTACGGGTATCTCCGAAAGTGTCTGTTGGGTTGGCACGAATCGAGACTGGGATTTGTCACTCTGTGTGACGGAGAGGTATCTCTGGGCCCACTCGGTAGGACATCGTCATATGCACAATGTGACCAAGGAGTTGATCACGGGATGATGTGTTACGGAACGAGTAATGAGACTTGCCGGTAACGAGATTGAACAAGGTATCGGATACCGACGATCGAATCTTGGGCAAGTGCAATACCGCTAGACAAAGGGAATTAAATACGGGATTGATTAAATCCTCGACATCGTGGTTCATCCGGTGAGATCATCGTGGAACATGTGGGAGCCAACATGGGTATCCAGATCCCGCTATTGGTTATTGGCCGGAGAGGTGTCTCGGTCATGTCTACATGGTTCCCGAACCCGTAGGGTCTACACACTTAAGGTTCGGTAACGCTAGGGTTATAGGGAAAGTATGTACGCGGTTAATGAATGTTGTTCGGAGTCCCGGATGAGATCCCGGACGTCACGAGGAGTTCCGGAAAGGTCCGGAGGTAAAGATTTATATATAGGAAGTATGGTTTTGGCCACCGGAAGTGTTCCGGGCATCACCGGTAGTGTACCGGGACCACCGGAAGGGTCCGGGGGTCCACCGAGAGGGTCCACCAGCCCAGAAGGCCTACATGGGCCAATAGTGGGAAGGGACGAGCCCCTAGGTGGGCTGGGGCGCCTCCCACCAAGGCCCAAGGCGCTTCCTAGAGGGGAGGGGGGCAAACCCTAGGGCAGATGGGCCCTAAGGCCCACCCCAGGTGCGCCTCCCCCTCTCCCCCCTTGGCCGCAACCCTAGATGGGTTTTGGGGCTGCCGCCACCCCTAGGTAGGGAACCTTAGATGGGGGCGCAGCCCCTCCCCTTCCCCTATATATACTTGAGGTCTTGGGGGCTGCAAGATACGCGATTCGATCTTTGTGTTAGCGCAGCCCTACCCCTCTCCCTCCTCGTCTCTCGTAGTGCTTGGCGAAGCCCTGCTAGAGTTCCGCGCTCCTCCACCACCACCACGCCGTCGTGCTGCTGCTGGACAGAGTCTTCCCCAACCTCTCCTTCTCCCCTTGCCGGATCAAGGTGTGGGAGACGTCACCGGGCTGCATGTGTGTTGAACACGGAGGTCCGTTCGGCACTAGGATCATCGGTGATTTGGATCACGACGAGTACAACTCCATCAACCCCGTTCACTTGAACGCTTCCGCTTAGCGATCTACAAGGGTATGTAGATGCACTCTCCTTCCCTTCGTTGCTAGATTACTCCATAGATTGATCTTGGTGATGCGTAGAAAATTTTAAATTTCTGCTACGTTCCCCAACAGTGGCATCATGAGCTAGGTCTATGCGTAGTTTCTATGCACGAGTAGAACACAAAGTAGTTGTGGGCGTCGATTTTGTCAATTTACTTGCCGTTACTAGTCTTATCTTGATTCGGCGGCATTGTGGGATGAAGCGGCCCGGACCAACCTTACACGTACGCTTACGTGAGACCGGTTCCACCGACTAGCATGCACTAGTTGCATAAGGTGGTTGGCGGGTGTCTGTCTCTCCCACTTTAGTCGGATCGGATTTGATGAATAGGGTCCTTATGAAGGGTAAATAGAAATTGGCAATTCACGTTGTGGTTTTGGCGTAGGTAAGAAACGTTCTTGCTAGCAACCTATAACAGCCACGTAAAAACTTGCAACAACAATTAGAGGACGTCTAACTTGTTTTTGCAGCAAGTGTTTTGTGATGTGATATGGCCAAAGGATGTGATGAATTATATATGTGATGCATGAGATGATCATGTTCTTGTAATAGGAATCACGACTTGCATGTCGATGAGTATGACAACCGGCAGGAGCCATAGGAGTTGTCTTAATTTATTTATGACCTGCGTGTCAACATAAACGTCATGTAATTACTTTACTTTATTGCTAACCGTTAGCTGTAGTAGTAGAAGTAATAGTTGGCGAGACAACTTCATGAAGACACGATGATGGAGATCATGATGATGGAGATCATGGTGTCATGCCGGTGACGATGATGATCATGGAGCCCCGAAGATGGAGATCAAAAGGAGCGAAGTGATGATGGCCATATCATGTCACTATTTGATTGCAGGAGATGTTTATCATGTTTTACATCTTATTTGCTTAGAACGACGGTAGCTTAAATAAGATGATCCCTCACTAAAATTTCAAGAAAAGTGTTCTCCCTAACTGTGCACCATTGCGAAGGTTCGTCGTTTTGAAGCACCACATGATGATCGGGTGTGATAGATTCTTATGTTCGAATACAACGGGTGTTGACGAGCCTAGCATGTACAGACATGGCCTCGGAACACATGCGAAACACTTAGGTTAACTTGATGAGCCTAGCATGTACAGACATGGCCTCGGAACACGGAGGACCGAAAGGTCGAACATGAGTCATATAGAAGATGCGATCAACATGAGATGTTCACTGATGATGACTAGTCCGTCTCACGTGATGATCGGACACGACCTAGTCGATTCGGATCATGTATCACTTAGATGACTAGAGGGATGTCTATCTGAGTGGGAGTTCATGAAATAATCAGATGAACTCAATTATCATGAACATAGTCAAATGGACTTTGCAAATTATGTCGTAGCTCACGCTTTAGTTCTACTGTTTTAGATATGTTCCTAGAGAAAATTTAGTTGAAAGTTGATGGTAGCAATTATGCGGACTGGGTCCGTATACTGAGGATTGTCCTCATTGCTGCGCAGAAGGATTATGTCCTTAATGCACCGCTCAGTGAGCTGAACCTCGAACGTCGGTTATGGATGTTGCGAACATCTGACATACATGTTTTGATGACTACATGATAGTTCAGTGCGTAATGCTAAATGGTTTAGAATTGAGGCACCAAAGACGTTTTTGAAACATCGCAGAACATATGAGATGGACTAAGGACTGAAATTGGGATTTCAGGATAGTGCCTGCGTCAAGAGGTATGAGACCTCTGACAAGTTTCCTAAGCCTGCAAACTAAGGAGAAAAGCTCAATCGTTGAGCATGTGCTCAGATTGTATGAGTACAACAATCGCTTGAATCGAGTGGGAGTTAATCTTCCAGATGAGATAGTGATGGTTCTCCAAAATCACTGTCACCAAGCTACTGGAGCTTCGTGATGAACTGTAACATATCAGGGATAGATATGATCCTTGAGCTATTCGCGACACCGCGAAAGTAGAAATCAAAAGGGAGCATCAATTGTTGATGGTTAGTAAAACCACTAGTTTCAAGAAGGGCGAGGGCAAGAAAGGGATACTTCATGAAACAACAAATCAGTTGCTGCTCTAGTGAAGAGACCCAAAGTTGAACCCAAGCCCGAGACTAAGTGCTTCTGTAATAAGGGGAACGGTCACTGAAGCAGAACCACCCTAGATACTTGGTAGATGAGAAGCCTGACAAGGTTGACAGAAGTATGTACTGGACATATATTAAATGTGTACTTTACTAGTACTCCTAGTAGCAGCAGGGTATTAGATACCAGTTCAGTTGCTAAGTGTTAGTAACTCGAAATAAAAGGCTACAGAATAAACGGAGACTAGCCAAAGGTGAGACGACGATAGGTGTTGGAAGGTATTCCAAGGTTGATGTGAACAAACATAGCACGCTCCATCTGCCATCGGGATTGGTGTTTGCGTTGAGCATAGACATGATTGGATTATGTTTATCGCAATACGATTATTCATTTAAGGAGAATAATGATTACTCTGTTTATTTGAATAATACCTTCAATGGTCTTGCACCTGAAATGAATGGTTTATTGAATCCCGATTGTAGTGATACACATGTTCATGCCAAAAGATATAAGATAGTAATGATAGTACCACATATTTGTGGCGCTGCAATTTTTGTCACAATGGTATAAAACGCATGAAGAAGCTCCATGTTGATGGATCTTTGGACTCGCTTGATTTTGAATCACTTGAGACATGCAAATCATACCACATGAGCAAGATGACTGAAAGGCCTCGTTTTCAGTAAGATGGAACAAGAAAGCAACTTGTTGGAAGTAATATATCTTGATGTGTGCAGTCCAATGAGTGTTGAGGCATGTAGTGGATATCGTTATATTCTTACTTCACAGATGATTTGAGTAGATGCTAAGTATATTTGCTTAATGAATCACAAGTCTGAATTATTGAAAGGTTCAAGTAATTTCAGAGTGAAGTTGAAAGATCGTCGTGACAAGAGGATAAAATATCTTTGATATGATCATAGAGATGAATATCTGAATTACGAGTTTGGCACAGAATTAAGACATTGTGGAAATTGTTTCACAACTAATATAGCCTGGAACACCATAGTGTGATGGTGTGTCCGAACATCATAACTGCACCCTATTGGACATGGTGCATACCATGATGTCTCTTATCGAATTACCACTATAGTTTATGAGTTTAGGCATTAGAGACAACCACATTCACTTTAAATAGGGCACCACGCAATTCCGTTTGAGTCGACACCGTATGAACTATGGTTTAGAGAAACCTAAGCTGTCGTTTCTTAAAAGTTTGGGGCTGCGACTCTTATGTGAAAAAGTTTCAGGCTGATAAGCTCGAACCCAAAGCGGACAAATGCATCTTCATAGGACACCCAAAACAGTTGGGTATACCTCCTGTCTCAGATCCGAAAGCAATAGGGATTGTTTCTCGAATCGGGTCCTTTCTTGAGGAAAAGTTTCTCTCGAAAGAATTGAGTGGGAGGAAGATAGAACTTGATAAGGTTGTTGAACCTTTACTTCAACCAGAGAGTAGTGCAACACAGGAAAAATGTTTCTATGGCTCCTGCCTCAGTTGAAGAGAAAGCTAATGATGATGATCATGGAGCTTCAGATCGAGTTACTATCGAACCTCATAGGTTGACAGGGGTGTGTACAACTTCTAAGTGGTAACCCTGTCTTAAAGGTCACGTTGTTAGACAAAGATGAACCTATGAGCTATGGAGAAGCGATGGTGGGCCCGGATTTCGAAAATTGGCTTGAGGCCATAAAATCCGAGAGAAGATCCATGTATGAAAACAAAGTGTAGACTTTGGAAGAACTACTTGATGGTTGTAAGACTATTAGGTACATATGGATTTCAAAAGGAAGACGGACAATGATGGTAAGTATCACCATTAGTAGAGCTCGACTTGTCATTAAGATGTTTTTCGACAAGTTCAAGGAGTTGACTACGATGAGACTTTCTCACTCGTAGCGATGCTTAAGTCCGTTGGAATCATGTTAGCATAAGCTGCATTTATGAAATCTGGCAGATGGATGTCAAAACAAGTTTCCTTACCAGTTTTCGTAAGGAAAGGTTGTATGTGATACAATCAGAAAGGTTTTGTCGATCCTAAGGAAGCTAAAAGGTATGCAAGCTCCAGCGATCCTTCCATGGACTAGAGCAAGCATCTCGGAGTCGGAATATACACTTTGATGGAGTAATCAAAGTTTATGGGTTTATACAAAGTTTGTTAGAAACTTGTATTTACAATAAAGTGAGTGGGAGCACTACGACATTTCTGATAAGTATATGTGGATGACATATTGTTGATCCGAAATGATGTGGAATTTCTGGAAAGCATATAGGGTTATTTGAAAGGTGTTTTTCAATGGAAAACCTGGACTAAGCTACTTGAACATTGAGCATCAAGATCTATAAGGATAGATAAAAAATGCTTAATGGTACTTTCAAATGAGCACATACCTTGACATGATCTTGAAGGTGTTCAAGATGGATCAGCCAAAGAAGGAGTTCTTGCCTGAGTTGTAAGGTATGAAGTTAAGACTTAAAGCTCGACCACGGCAGAAGAAAGAGGGAGGACGAAGGTCGTCCCCTATGCTTTTGTCATAGGCTCTATACGGTGTGCCATGCTGAGTACCGCACCTGATGTGTGCCTTGCCACATGTCTGGCAAGAGGGTACAAAGGTTATCTAGGAGTAGATCACCAGATAGCGGTCAAAATTATCCTTAGAGGAATAAGGATATGTTTCTCGGTTATGGAGGTGATAAAGAGTTCGACATAAAGAGTTACGTCGATGCAAGCTTAACACCTATCCGGATAGCTCTGAGTAGAGATACCGGATACGTATAATGGAGCAACAATTTAGAATAGCTCCAAGTAGAACAGTTATTTGAAATGGATCCAAATATAGCGTAGAGATTTGCGAAGTACATACGGATCTGAATGTTGCAGACCCGTTGACTAAAACCTCTCTCACAAGCAACATGATCAAACCCAGAACTCATTGAGTGTTAATCACATAGTGATGTGAACTAGATTATTGACTCTAGTAAACTCTTTGTATGTTGGTCACATGGCGATGTGACCTGTGAGTGTCAATCACATGGCGATGTGAACTAGATTATTGACTCTAGTGCAAGTGGGAGACTGTTGGAAATATGCTCTAGAGGCAATAACAAATTAGTTATTATTATATTTCCTTGTTCATGATAATCGTTTATTATCCATGCTATAATTGTATTGATAGAAAACTCACATACATGTGTGGATACATAGACAACACCATGTCCCTAGTAAGCCTCTAGTTGACTAGCTCGTTGATCAATAGATGGTTACGGTTTCCTGACCATGGACATTGGATGTCGTTGATAACGGGATCACATCATTAGGAGAATCATGTGATGGACAAGACCCAATCCTAAGCCTAGCACAAAGATCGTGTAGTTCGTATGCTAAAGCTTTTCTAATGTCAAGTATCATTTCCTTAGACCATGAGATTGTGCAACTCCCGGATACCGTAGGAATGCTTTGGGTGTGCCAAACGTCACAACGTAACTGGGTGGCTATAAAGGTACACTACGGGTATCTCCGAAAGTGTCTGTTGGGTTGGCACGAATCGAGACTGGGATTTGTCACTCTGTGTGACGGAGAGGTATCTCTGGGCCCACTCGGTAGGACATCGTCATATGCACAATGTGACCAAGGAGTTGATCACGGGATGATGTGTTATGGAACGAGTAAAGAGACTTGCCGGTAACGAGATTGAACAAGGTATCAGATACCGACGATCGTATCTCGGGCAAGTGCAATACCGCAAGACAAAGGGAATTAAATACGGGATTGATTAAATCCTCGACATCGTGGTTCATCCGATGAGATCATCGTGGAACATGTGGGAGCCAACATGGGTATCCAGATCCCGCTATTGGTTATTGGCCGGAGAGGTGTCTCGGTCATGTCTACATGGTTCCCGAACCCGTAGGGTCTACACACTTAAGGTTCGGTGACGCTAGGGTTATAGGGAAAGTATGTACGCGGTTACCGAATGTTGTTCGGAGTCTCGGATGAGATTCCGGATGTCACGAGGAGTTCCGGAAAGGTCCGGAGGTAAATATTTATATATAGGAAGTATGGTTTTGGCTACCGAAAGTGTTCCGGGGATCACCGGTAGTGTACCGGGACCACCGGAAGGGTCCGGGGGTCCACCGGGATGGGCCACCAGCCCCGGAGGCCTACATGGGCCAATAGTGGGAAGGGACGAGCCCCTAGGTGGGCTGGGGCGCCTCCCACCAAGGCCCAAGGCGCTTCCTAGAGGGGAGGGGGCAAACCCTAGGGCAGATGGGCCCTAAGGCCCACCCGAGGTGCGCCTCCCCCTCTCCCCCCCTTGGCCGCAACCCTAGATGGGTTTTGGGGCTGCCGCCACCCCTAGGGAGGTAACCCTAGATGGGGGCGCAGCCCCTCCCCTTCCCCTATATATACTTGAGGTATTGGGGGCTGCAAGATACGCGATTCGATCTTTGTGTTGGCGCAGCCCTACCCCTCTCCCTCCTCGTCTCTCGTAGTGCTTGGCAAAGCCCTGCTAGAGTTCCGCGCTCCTCCACCACCACCACGCCGTCGTGCTGCTGCTGGACGGAGTCTTCCCCAACCTCTCCTTCTCCCCTTGCTGGATCAAGGCGTGGGAGACTTCACCGGGCTGCATGTGTGTTGAACACGGAGGTGCCGTCCGTTCGGCACTAGGATCATCGGTGATTTGGATCACGACGAGTACGACTCCATCAACCCCGTTCACTTGAACGCTTCCGCTTTGCGATCTACAAGGGTATGTAGATGCACTCTCCTTCCCTTCGTTGCTAGATTACTCCATAGATTGATCTTGGTGATGCGTAGAAAATTTTGAATTTTTGCTACGTTCCCCAACAATGGGCACGTCGGGGGTAGGTTCTGGGCTCTCGTCGACTCTGACGATGAGGACGACGATGACGGGGATTGCGCCGGTGACTCGTCGGAGGGGTACTCGCCAACACCGTCGGATGTGATTTGTGAGGCGTTCTATCCCGGGTATTCGGAGGAGGAAGTGGCTACGATTGTGGAGGGTATCGTGTCGATTGATGATCCGGCGCGGCAAGGTCTGCATCCCGAGGACAAGGTGGAGGTCGTTCGCCGAATTGTTCATCGGAGGACGGCGGCTTCCGCGATCCGGCCATGGAAAGGCCCCCTACCTAAGGTACGTCTTCCGAACTTGACTATTTTCGATCTGATTCGGCCGGAATCATGGACTACGTTGACAAGGAGTAAGTTTTCTCGCCGGGCACGGGCTCGATCGACGCCGGAGGTGACCGCGGCAGCGCCGCCGGTGGTCACGGCGTCCCGGATCACGGCGGCTCGCCAGGAGCGTTTGAATTCGCTCCTGGGCCGAGATGAGATGCATTCCGTTTGTGGGCCGGTGGGTGTCTCTGGGCCGGGGTCTGTTGGGTATGCGGCCCAGACAGAACCGGTTCATGAGCACATCGATGGGGACGAGGCATGCAGTGCGTCTCGGTCAACGTTGTCGTCTCCCTCACAACGCCCTAGGGTTCTAGTTTGTCGGACGCCGACGCCGCGATTTCGTTCCGCGGGGGTCGGGCGGGCTAGGCGCATTCTGCCTCTCGGGGCCATGGCGGGGTGCGGTGGGCCACCGTTGCCCACAAAGAAGCCGGCTTCGTCTGGCGGGGGAGGGGGGCAGCGGTGGAGCGCCGCCGCCGGGTGCTGGCAGCGGCCGGGCCGCTCCGCCCCTGCCAGTGCCTGGCGCCGGTCGAGGAGGGGGGACACCCTTGTCTGCGGGTCGTGGCACCGGTGCCCCTAGTGGTGCTGCCACTGCGATGACAGGTCGCGGTGCTGGCGTGCTGCCCGGTGTTCAGCCGCCGGCGCGTGGCTCGGCAGTTCTGCCTTTGGCTGTGGGGCGCGGCGCTGCTCCGCCGAGGCCTCCGACTCCTACGGCTGTGGGGCGTGGAGCTGCTCCGCCGAGGCCGCTGGTGCATAATGGCCCTCGGTCGGTTGTGCAAGCCAATGGTCCTCGGCCGGTTGTCCAGGCCACTACTGCCGGCGTGCAGCCTCGTGTCGCGCCGCTGCCTCACTATGTCGCAAGGCCAACGCAAAAGCGCTCGGGCCTATCGCAGACGAGACATGATATGGTGGCTGGAGAGTCTACTGATCCGCCTTGAGGACAGTGGGGGGACGATGGCTATGATTCTTTTGGGGATGGTCAGCACCGTGGATCGTCATCTATGGGAGGTGGTCGTGGTTATGCTTGGCAGAGTGATGGTTCCGCTGAGAGGCCGTTCCTTGGCCCTCCGGGCGGTTTTGTCGAGGGAGCTTCAGGACCGGATTACCGACAGAGAGGTGGCTACCGTGGTCACCGTGGTGGTCGTGGTCAATTCCGCAGACAGCCTCCGCCACCGGCCGTTGTGGACCATCAGGCTACTGAGGTGGCAGCCGATCCCGTTCAGGCGACCGCACTGCCTAGCCAGGCTATGGAGGTAGTGACGGCTTTGTCCAACGCGGATGTTTCTATGACTGGTGCTTCAGCTGCCGCAGACAACAGGACAGAGTCTGAGAGGGTGTCCAAGTGGGCGCGTAAGAAGGAGAAGATGCTATGCTATCGATGTGGTGAGAAGGGTCACTTCATTGCTGAGTGCCTGGTTGAGTTGTGTGATACGTGTGGTAAGCCAGCACATGCCACGGGGGATTGCCCGCTTCTGCGTGATCAGGCCCCGGCTCTTACAATGTATGGAGTATATTGTGCTGAGCTGTTGTTCTTTGAGTCCCCGGCTGCGAGAGAGATTCCCGTAGAGACGCAGAGCTTGACTACTGGAATTGTGAAAGCTACCCAGGGGGCGGTTTCTGAGGCTCAGATTGTTCAGAGACTTCAGGAACTGGCTCCAGGTGATTTTCAGTGGGAGCTTGTCCATATCGAGGACAATGTGTTCAGGGTTGACTTCCCAACGATGGAGGACTTGCAGCGGTTGCTGAACTTTGGGTTGTGCAAGGTCCCTGGCACTAAATGCATTCTAGAGTTTCACGAGTGGAAGAAAGTGGAGCCTAAGGGAAAGCCCCTCACTCAGGTGTGGCTGCGGTTTTCTGGGGCTCCCTCTGAGCCTCTGACGGATGCTCGAGTTGTGGCTAGTCTGGGTATTATGGTTGGCAAAACTGAGAAAGTGGATATGGCATACACTCGCGCCCATCGGGTGGCCCGACTGCTAGTGAGTGTTCTGGACATCGAGTTCGTCCCGGATGTGGTTAACTGGACTTCTAGGGGAGAGGTGTTTCCTCTTGAGATTGAGTTTGAGGATTCAGAGTTATTTGCTGAGGCGGTTAATGGGGCTGATGTGGATATGCACGAGGGTGACGACAATGCGGGTGCTAGTGAGGATCCGACTGATGAGGCTGGACAAGAGAGGTCCAACGGATCGGGACCTGTTGCTCAGTTGCCCGGCAATGGGCCCGGGGTAGAGCCGGCCCCATCTCCGTCGGTGTCGATGAGTACTTTGCGGTTTGGGTCCTTTGAGCCAGCGTCTGCCCCTCCTAGGCTTTGGAGCGACCGGGTGGATTCTGATGATGCTTTCGAGTGCTCGCTCCCGGTGCTGGATTTTGTGACTGTTGATAGTCCCATGGTGGGTGACTTTGTGAGGGCGCACTCGGCGACGGCCTTGGAGGGGGAGGGGACATGGAGCCTCAGGTGGTTTCGCTCCCCCCGCTCCCCCAGTGGTCTCGTGCCGAGAGATGTCGTCTACTTTGGAGGATATGCCTAGGAGGGAGTCCGGGCCAGGTGGCCTCAACTTCTTCTCCCCCTATCCTGGCACCAGCGACGACGGCCGGCCTTGGGGGAGACCGTCTGGGTCAGGTGGCCCCGGTTCCTTCTCCTACGGCGGCGGCTAGTGAGGCCATATCTCCAGTGGTGCTGGGTAGGGGTGTGGGGCAGGTGGCCTCGGCCCTTCCTTCTCCTTCAGCAGTCGGGACGGCGACACCCTCAGGCTTGAGGGTTGGGGCAGGGGGAGTGTTCGGGCAGGCAGCGCCCGCGCCTCCCTCCCCCGACTTTCCATCCGTGGGCCTTGGGAGCCCTCCGCCGCCTCCTCCGAGTGGCACTACTCGGGAGGAGGTCATTGCCTTTGGTGGGATCCCCGACCCGGTCTCTGCGGGGCGACGGATGAGTTCTCGTCTCCAGGACCACCCGGAGGTTGATGACATGTAGCAGAGGTGCGCTATGAGGGAGGCCAAGCTTCGTGACATTGAGGTCACTACTGGTATGTCAGTCAACTTGTCTAATTCTATTTTGCATTTTTCTAAGGATGAGATTATAAATAATGCAAACCAATTAGGAGTTTCACTAGGGAGTACTAATAGTGAAATTTCCAAATCGGTTAATGATCTCCTTGATTTGGAAGCGGAACGCGCTTTAGAAACAATTCGAAACCTAGCAGCAGTAAGACCTATGAATGATGCTGAGATTGATGCGTTGGGGGTAAGAGTACTTGATAATTTTTGTGCAGATCTTGCACCATCCACTATTGAATCCGAGGAGGAGGAGGTTATTCTAGAGGATGTAGTGAATAGACCACCTAAGCCCGATTATGAGGACCAGATGGAGGACCATAGTAAACCCAAGCGTAAGTGGAAGCGGAAGGTTTATCCCGCGTCCGCGGTTCGTAGGAGTGCTAGGATTCGGACGGCCAAAAAATTCCATGATGACATATGAGAGGAATCTTTTGGAATAGCAGAGGTCTGAAGGACTTGGCTAAAAGAAGGTTTCTTGCTGAGGCGACTTTGGAGCACCGATTAGATTTCATTGCTCTCTCGGAAACTGGTAGGGATAATTTTGCGCCACAGTTTCTCAACACATTATCGGGGGGTGTCGAATTTGATTGGCATTGCCTTCCTCCACGAGGAAGATCGGGTGGGATCGTGCTTGGAGTGAGACGTGATTCACTGGAAGTCCGAAGTGTAGTGATGGGTGACTTCACGGTTAAATTTCGGGTCAGGTCCAAAGCTGATGGGTTTAACTGGGCTCTGGTGGCGGTTTATGGTGCCGCACAACCTGAGCTTAAACCGGAGTTTTTGACGGACTTGGTTCAAATTTGCGGATCCGAGCAGCTCCCAATTCTGGTTGGGGGTGATTTCAACATCATTAGGAGGAGAGAGGAAAAGAATAACGATAATTTTGACTGCATATGGTCATTTATGTTTAACACCATCATTGAAATCTTGGATCTGAGAGAGATAGAGCTTTCTGGTCGAAAATTTACATGGGCCAACGCTTTGCCAAACCCGACTTATGAGAAGTTGGATTGAGTCCTCGCGAGCGTCGAGTGTGAACAGAAGTTCCCTCTCATAACAGTTCAGGCTCTCTCGCGCGGAATCTTGGATCACACACCTTTATTCGTGGACTCGGGTGAGCCAAACCACGTGGGAAACAAAATCACCTTTTCTTTCGAACTTGCTTGGTTTGAACGAGAAGGTTTCTTGGATCTGATAGCCAGGGAATGGGCTAAAGATAGAGGAGGTAAGACTTCTGTCGAGCGTTGGCAGAATAAGATTAGGCATTTGAGAAGTTTCCTACGGGGATGGGCTAAACACCTTAGTGGGATTTATAAGATTGAAAAGACCAGGCTCCTTTCTCTGATTCAGTCCCTAGATATTAAAGCCGAATCCATGATTTTGCAACCTGCAGAGTTCCAGTTTAAGCTGGATGCAGAGATGAGGTTGAAAGAACTTCTCCGCGAAGAAGAGTTGAAGTGGGTGTTGCGAGCTAAAGTTCGTAGAGTGGTCCAGGGGGACGCAAACACTCAATTCTTTCATTTGATTGCTAATGGCAAGCACAGGAAGAAGAGAATATTTCAGCTTGAGCAAGATGAAGGAACGATTGTAGGGGAGGACAACCTGAAACTTTACATCACCGAGTATTATAAGCAGTTATTTGGACCTCCGGAGGATAGTTGTGTATCCCTCGATGAGTCCAGGATTGAGGATGTGCCTCAACTAACTGCTAACGATATTGATATTCTGGTTGCCCTTTCTCGGAGAAGGAGGTGTTTGATGCTATAATGCAGATGAAAAACAATAAGGCTCCCAGGCCTGATGGATTCCCGGCGGAGTTTTACAAAAGATGTTGGCACATTATTAAGGGGGATTTACTTCCTTTGTTCCACGATCTTTTCTCTGGACAGCTTCAGTTATTTCACTTAAATTTTGGAACAATAACACTGCTTCCTAAGAAGATAGATGCTCTGAGAATCGAGCAGTTCAGGCCGATCTGCC
The DNA here is from genome assembly GCA_032464435.1 of Aegilops umbellulata. Lineage (NCBI taxonomy): Eukaryota > Viridiplantae > Streptophyta > Magnoliopsida > Poales > Poaceae > Aegilops > Aegilops umbellulata. The sequence goes on along the minus strand of CP136056.1, from coordinate 323,373,809 downwards.
TTCTCAATGTTAGTTTCAAATTTTTTACCAAGGTTGGGACGAATCGACTAACATAGATTGCGCATTCTATGGTGCAGCATTCCCAAACTGCTTTCATGCCGGATAGAAACATCCTGGAAGGGGTGGTGGTCCTGCATGAAACGATCCATGAAATCCACTCGAAAAAAATGGATGGAGTTATTTTTAAGGTGGATTTCGAGAAAGCGTACGATAAAGTAAAGTGTGTTGGGGAACGTAGTAATTTCAAAAAAATTCCTACGCACACACAAGATCATGGTGATGCATAGCAACGAGAGGGGAGAGTGTTGTCTACGTACCCTCGTAGACCGAAGCAGAAGCGTTGACGCAACGAAGAGGAAGTAGTCGGACGTCTTCCCGGTCCAACCGATCCAAGCACCGTTACTCCGGCACCTCCGAGTTCTTGACACACATACAACTCGATGACGCTCCCCGGGCTCCGATCCAGCAAAGCTTCGGGGAGGAGTTCCGTCAGCATGACGGCGTGGTGACTATCTTGATGTACTACCGACGCAGGGCTTCGCCTAAGCACCGCCTCAATATGACCAAGGTGGAATATGGTGGAGGGGGGCACCGCACACGGCTAAGGAACGATCACGAAGATCAACTTGTGTGTCATGGGGTGCCCCCTGCCCCCGTATATAAAGGAGCAAGGGAGGGGGTGGCCGGCCTAGGAGGGGGAGCACCAAGGAGGAGTCCTACTCCCACCGGGAATAGGATTCCCCCCTTCCAATTAGTAGGATTAGGAGTCAAGAAAGGGGAAAGAGAAGAGAAGGAAGGAGGGGGCGCAGCCCCTCCCCCTAGTCCAATTCGGACTAGGCCTTGGGGGCGCCCAACCTCTCCTCTCTCTTTCCCCTAAAGCCCAATAAGGCCCATATACTCTCCGGCGAATTCCCGTAACTCTCCGGTACTCTGAAAAATACCCGAATCACTCGAAACCTTTCCGAACTACGAATATAGTCGTCCAATATATCGATCTTTACGTCTCGACCATTTCGAGACTCCTCGTCATGTCCCCGATCCTATCCGGGACTCCGAACTCCTTCGGTACATCAAAACTCATAAACTCATAATATAACTGTCATTGAAACCTTAAGCGTGCGGACCCTACGGTTCGAGAACAATGTAGACATGACCGAGACATGTCTCCGGTCAATAACCAATAGCGGAACCTGGATGCTCATATTGGCTCCTACATATTCTATGAAGATCTTTATCGGTCAGACCGCATAACAACATACGAGTTCCCTTTGTCATCGGTATGTTACTTGCCCGAGATTCGATCGTCGGTATCCAATACCTAGTTCAATCTCGTTACTGGCAAGTCTCTTTACTCATTCCGTAATACATCATCTCACAACTAACTCATTAGTTGCAATGCTTGCAAGGCTTATGTGATGTGCATTACCGAGAGGGCCCAGAGATACCTCTCCGACAATCGGAGTGACAAATCCTGATCTCGAAATACGCCAACCCAACATGTACCTTTGGAGACACCTGTAGAGCTCCTTTATAATCACCCAGTTATGTTGTGACGTTTGGTAGCACACAAAGTGTTCCTCCGGCAAACGGGAGTTGCATAATCTCATAGTCATAGGAACATGTATAAGTCATGAAGAAAGCAATAGCAACATACTAAACGATCGAGTGCTAAGTTAATGGAATGGGTCATGTCAATCACATCATTCTCCTAATGATGTGATCCCGTTAATAAAATGACAACTCATGTCTATGGCTAGGAAACATAACCATCTTTGATCAACGAGCTAGTCAAGTAGAGGCATACTAGTGACACTCTGTTTGTCTATGTATTCACACATGTATTATGTTTCCGATTAATACAATTCTAGCATGAATAATAAACATTTATCATGAAATAAGGAAATAAATAATAACTTTATTATTGCCTCTAGGGCATATTTCCTTTAGTCTCCCACTTGCACTAGAGTCAATAATCTAGTTCACATCGCCATGTGATTTAACAACAATAGTTCACATCACCATGTGATTAACACCCATAGTTCACATCGATATGTGATTAACACCCAAAGGGTTTACTAGAGTCAGTAATCTAGTTCACATCGCTATGTGATTAACACCCAAAGAGTACTAAGGTGTGATCATGTTTTGTTTGTGAGAGAATCTTAGTCAACGGGTCTGCCACATTCAGATCCGCATGTATTTTACAAATTTCTATGTCAACAATGCTCTGCATGGAGCTACTCTAGCTAATTGCTCCCATTTTCAATATGTATCCAGATTGAGACTTATAGTCATCTGGATCAGTGTCAAAATTTGCATCGACGTAACCTTTTACGACGAACCTTTTAGTCACGTCCATAATCGAGAAACATATCCTTATTCCACTAAGGATAATTTTGACCGTTGTCCAGTGATCTACTCCTAGATCACTATTGTACTCCCTTGCCAAAATCAGTGTAGGGTATACAATAGATCTGGTACACAGCATGGCATACTTTATAGAACCTATGGCCAAGGCATAGGGAATGACTTTCATTCTCTTTCTATCTTCTGCCGTGGTCGGGTTTTGAGTCTTACTCAATTTCACACCTTGTAATACAGGCAAGAAACTCTTTCTTTGACTGTTCCATTTTGAACTTACTTCAAAATCTTGTCAAGGTATGTACTCATTGAAAAAACTTATCAAGCGTCTTGATCTATCTCTATATATCTTGATGCTCAATATGTAAGCAGCTTCACCGAGGTTTTTCTTTGAAAAACTCCTTTCAAACACTCCTTTGTGCTTTACAGAATAATTTTACATTATTTCTGATCAACAATATGTCATACATATACTTATCAGAAATGTTGTAGTGCTCCCACTCACTTTCTTGTAAATACAGGCTTCATCGCAAGTCTGTATAAAACTAAATGCTTTGATCAGCTTATCAAAGTGTGTATTCCAACTCCGAGATGCTTGCACCAGTCCATAGATGGATCGCTGGAGCTTGCATATTTTGTTAACACCTTTAGGATCGACAAAACCTTCTGGTTGCATCATATACAACTCTTCTTTAAGAAATCCATTAAGGATTGCAGTTTTGTTATCCATTTGCCAGATTTCATAAAATGCGGCAATTGCTAACATGATTCGGACAGATTTAAGCATCGCTACAGTTGAGAAAATCCTATTGTAGTCAACACCTTGAACTTGTCGAAAACCTTTTTGCGACAAGTCGAGCTTTGTAGATAGTAACACTACTATCAGCGTCTGTCTTCCTCTTGAAGATCCATTTAATCTCAATGGCTCGCTCATCATTGGGCAAGTCAATCAAAGTCCATACTTTGTTCTCATACATGGATCCCATCTCAGATTTCATGGCCTTAAACCATTTCGCGGAATCTGGGCTCACCATCGCTTCTTCATAGTTCGTAGGTTCATCATGGTCTAGTAACATGACTTCCAGTACATGATTACCGTACCACTCTGGTGCGGATCATGCTCTAGTTTATCTACGAAGTTCTGTAGTAACTTGATCTGAAGTTACATGATCATCATCATTAGCTTCCTCACTAATTGGCGTAGGATTCACAGGAACAGATTTTTGTGATGAACTACTTTCCAATTCGGGAGTAGGTACAGTTACCTCATCAAGTTCTACTTTCCTCCCACTCACTTCTTTCGAGAGAAACTCCTTCTCTAGAAAGGATCCATTCTAAGCAAGGAATATCTTGCCTTCGGATCTGTGATAGAAGGTGTACCCAAATGTCTCCTTTGGGTATCCTATGAAGACACATTTCTCCGATTTGGGTTTGAGCTTATCAGGATGAAAGTTTTTCACATAAGCATCACAACCCCAAACTTTAAGAAACGACAACTTTGGTTTCTTGCCAAACCACAGTTCAGATTGTGTCGTCTCAACGGACTTAGATGGTGCCCTTTTAAACGTGAATGTAGCTGTCTCTAATGCATAACCCCAAAACTATAGTGGTAAATCAGTAAGAAACATCATAGATTGTACGATATCTAATAAAGTACGGTTATGACGTTCGGACACACCATTATGCTGTGGTGTTCCAGGTGGCACGAATTTGTGAAACTATTTCACATTGTTTTAATTGAATACCAAACTCGTAACTCAAATATTTGTCTCCGCGATCAGATCGTAGAAACCATATTTTCTTGTCACGATGATTTTCCACTTCACTCTGAAATTCTTTGAACCTTTCAAATGTTTCAGACTTATGTTTCATCAAGTAGATATACCCATATCTGCTCAAATCATCTGTGAAGGTCAGAAAATAACGATACCCGCCGCGAGCCTTAACACTCACCGGATCGCATACATCAGTATGTATTATTTCCAATAAGTCAGTTGCTCGCTCCACTGTTCCGGAGAACGGAGTCTTAGCCATCTTGCCCATGAGGCATGGTTCGCAAGCATCAAGTGATTTATAATCAAGTGATTCCAAAATCCCATCAGCATGGAGTTTCTTCATGCACTTTACACCAATATGACCTAAACGGCAGTGCCACAAATAAGTTGCACTATCATTATTAACTTTGCATCTTTTTGGCTTCAATATTATGAATATGTGTATCACTACGATCGAGATCCAACAAACAATTTTCGTTGGTGTGTATGACCATAGAAGGTTTAATTCATGTAAACAGAACAACAATTGTTCTCTAATTTAAATGAATAACCGTTTTGCAATAAACATGATCAAATCATATTCATGCTCAACGCAAACACCAAATAACACTTATTTAGTTCCAACACTAATCCCGAAAGTATAGGGAGTGTGCGATGATGATCATATCAATCTTGGAACCACTTCCAACACACATCGTCACTTCACCCTTAACTAGTCTCTGTTCATTCTGCAACTCCCGTTTCGAGTTACTACTCTTAGAAACTAAACCAGTATCAAATACAGAGGGGTTGCTACAAACACTAGTAAAATACACATCAATAATCTGTATATCCATTATACCTTTGTTCACTTTGCCATCCTTCTTATCCGCCAAATACTTGGGGTAGTTCCGCTTCCAGTGACCAGTCCCTTTGCAGTAGAAGCACTTAGTCTCAGGCTTAGGACCAGACTTGTGCTTCTTCACTTGAGCGGCAACTTGCTTGCCGTTCTTCTTGAAGTTCCCTCCTATCCTTTTGCCCTTTTCTTGAAACTAGTGGTCTTGTTAACCATCAACACTTGAAGTTTTTCTTGATTTCTACCTTCGTCGATTTCAGCATCACGAAGAGCTTGGGAATTACTTTCATCATCCCTTGCATATTATAGTTCATCACAAAGTTCTACTAACTTGGTGATGGTGACTAGAGAATTCTGTCAATCACTATTTTATCTGGAAGATTAACTCCCACTTGATTCAAGCGATTGTAGTACCCAGACAATCTGAGCACATGCTCACTAGTTGAGCGATTCTCCTCCATCTTTTAGCTATAGAACTTGTTGGAGACTTCATATCTCTCAACTCGGGTATTTGCTTGAAATATTAACTTCAATTCCTGGACCATCTCATATGGTCCATGACGTTAAAAACGTCTTTGAAGTCCCGATTCTAAGCCGTTAAGCATGGTGCACTAAACTATCAAGTAGTCATCACATTGAGCTAGCCAAACGTTCATAACGTGTGCATCTGCTCCTACAATAGGTCTGTCACCTAGCGGTGCATTAAGGACATAATTCTTCTGTCCAGCAATGAGGATACACCTCAGATCACGGATCCAATCCGCATCATTGCTACTAACATCTTTCAACACAGTTTTCTCTAGGAACATATCAAAATAAACATATGAAAGCAACAACGCGAGCTATTGATCTATAACATAATTTGCAAAATACTACCAGGACTAAGTTCATGATAAATTAAAGTTCAATTAATCATATTACTTAAGAACTCCCACTTAGATAGCCATCCCTCTAATCCTCTAAGTGATCACGTGATCCAAATCAACTAAACCATGTCCGATCATCACGTGAGATGGAGTAGTTTCAATGGTGAACATCACTATGTTGATCATATCTACTATATGATTCACGATCGACCTTTCGGTCTCCGTGTTCCGAGGCCATATCTGCATATGCTAGGCTCGTCAAGTATAACCCGAGTATTCTGCGTGTGCAAAACTGGCTTGCACCCGTTGTAGATGGACGTAGAGCTTATCACACCCGATCATCACGTGGTGTCTGGGCACGACGAACTTTGGCAACGGTGCATACTCAGGGAGAACCCTTCTTGATAATTAGTGAGAGATCATCTTATAATGCTACCGTCAATCAAAGCAAGATAAGATGCATAAAAGGATAAGCATCACATGCAATCAAAATAAGTGATATGATATGGCCATCATCATCTTGTGCTTGTGATCTCCATCTCCGAAGCACCGTCATGATCACCATCGTCACCGGCGCGACACCTTGATCTCCATCGTAGCATCGTTGTCGTCTCGCCAATCTTATGCTTCTACGACTATCGCTACCGCTTAGTGATAAAGTAAAGCATTACAGGGCGATTGCATAGCATATAATAAAGCGACAACCATATGGCTCCTGCCAGTTGCCGATAACTCAGTTACAAAACATGATCATCTCATACAATAAAATTTAGCATCATGTCTTAACCATATCACATCACAACATGCCCTGCAAAAAAAAGTTAGACGTCCTCTACTTTGTTTGTTGCAAGTTTTACGTGGCTGCTACGGGCTTAAGCAAGAATCAATCTCACCTACGCATCAAAACCACAATGATAGTTTGTCAAGTTGATGCCGTTTTAACCTTCGCAAGGACCGGGCGTAGCCACACCCGGTTCAACTAAAGTTGGAGAAACTAACACCCGACAGCCACCTGTGTGCAAAGCACGGCGGTAGAACCAGTCTCGCGTAAGCGTACGTGTAATGTCGGTCCGGGCCGCTTCATCCAACAATACCGCCGAACCAAAGTATGACATGCTGGTAGGCAGTATGACTTATATCGCCCACAACTCACTTGTGTTCTACTCGTGCATAACATCAAACCATAAAAACCTAGGCTCGGATGCCACTGTTGGGGAACGTAGTAATTTCAAAAAATTTCCTACGCACATGCAAGATCATGGTGATGCATAGCAACGAGAGAGGAGAGTGTTGTCTACGTACCCTCGTAGACCGAAGCGGAAGCGTTGACGTAACATAGAGGAAGTAGTCGGACGTCTTCCCGGTCCAACCGATCCAAGCACCGTTACTCCGGCACCTCCGAGTTCTTGACACACATACAACTCGATGACGCTCCCCGGGCTCCGATCCAGCAAAGCTTCGGGGAGGAGTTCCATCAGCACGACGGCGTGGTGACGATCTTGATGTACTACCGACGCAGGGCTTCGCCTAAGCACCGCCTCGATATGACCGAGGTGCAATATGGTGGAGGGGGGCACCGCACACGGCTAAGGAACGATCACGAAGATCAACTTGTGTGTCATGGGGTGCCCCCTGCCCCCGTATATAAAGGAGCAAGGGAGGGGGTGGCCGGCCTAGGAGGGGGCGCACCAAGGAGGAGTCCTACTCCCACCGGGAATAGGATTCACCCCCTTCCAAGTAGTAGGAGTAGGAGTCAAGGAAAGGGGGAAGAGAAGAGAAGGAAGGAGGGGGCGCAGCCACTCCCCCTAGTCCAATTCGGACTAGGCCTTGGGGGGGCGCCCAACCTCTCCTCTCTCTTTCCCCTAAAGCCCAATAAGGCCCATATACTCCCCGGCGAATTCCCGTAACTCTCCGGTACTCCGAAAAATACCCGAATCACTCGGAACCTTTCTAAACTCCGAATATAGTCGTCCAATATATCGATCTTTACGTCTCGACCATTTCGAGACTCCTCGTCATGTCCCTGATCCCATCCGGGACTCCGAACTCCTTCGGTACATCAAAACTCATAAACTCATAATATAACTGTCATCGAAACCTTAAGCGTGCGGACCCTACGGTTCGAGAACAATGTAGACATGACCGAGACATGTCTCCAGTCAATAACCAATAGCGGAACCTGGATGCTCATATTGGCTCCTACATATTCTACGAAGATCTTTATCGGTCAGACCGCATAACAACATACGTTGTTCCCTTTGTCATCGGTATGTTACTTTGCCCGAGATTCGATCGTCGGTATCCAATACCTAGTTCAATCTCGTTACTGGCAAGTCTCTTTACTCGTTCCGTAATACATCATCTCACAACTAACTCATTAGATGCAATGCTTGCAAGGCTTATGTGATGTGCATTACCGAGAGGGCCCAGAGATACCTCTCTGACAATCGGAGTGACAAATCCTAATCTCGAAATACGCCAACCCAACATGTACCTTTGGAGACACCTGTAGAGCTCCTTTATAATCACCCAGTTACGTTGTGACATTTGGTAGCACACAAAGTGTTCCTCCGGCAAACGGGAGTTGCATAATCTCATAGTCATAGGAACATGTATAAGTCATGAAGAAAGCAATAGCAACATACTAAACGATCGGGTGCTAAGCTAATGGAATGGGTCATGTCAATCACATCATTCTCCTAATGATGTGATCCCGTTAATCAAATGACAACTCATGTCTATGGCTAGGAAACATAACCATCTTTGATCAATGAGCTAGTCAAGTAGAGGCATACTAGTGACACTCTGTTTGTCTATGTATTCACACATGTATTATGTTTCCGATTAATACAATTCTAGCATGAATAATAAACATTTATCATGAAATAAGGAAGTAAATAATAACTTTATTATTGCCTCTAGGGCATATTTCCTTCAAAGTGGCCATTCCTACAACAAGCGTTGCGTATGAATGGTTTTGATGAAGTCTGGCGACGCCAGGTTGAATCATATATGCAAAAATGGAGTGTTGGAATTAAAGTGAATGACGAGATCGGTCATTATTTACAGACACAAAAGGGCCTGAGACAAGGGGATCCGATGTCCCCTATCTTGTTCAACATTGTAGTTGATATGTTGGCAATTTTGATAGGAAGGGCTAAGGAGGCTGGTCAAGTGGGTGGCCTGGTACCTCATCTCGTTGATGGAGGGGTGTCCATCCTCCAGTACGCCGATGATACAATCATCTTTATGGAGCACGACTTGGAAAAAACGAGAAATATGAAGCTGGTGTTATGCTTATTTGAACAATTGACTGGGTTAAAGATTAATTTCCACAAAAGCGAATTGTTCTGCTTTGGTAGAGCCAATGAAGAACAAGAGGCTTACAAGCAATTGTTTGGGTGTGATTTGGGGGCTTTTCCGTTCACATACTTAGGAATACCAATCCACCATCGTAAGCTGACAAACAGAGAATGGAAGTGTATCGAGGACCGATTTGAAAAGAAACTGGGTTGCTGGAAGGGCAAGCTCATGTCATACGAAGGCCGTTAATAAATTCGGTTCTCACGAGTATGACTATGTTTCTTTTGTCTTTCTTCGAAGTCCCAATTGGTGTTAGGAAAAGACTGGATTTTTATCGATCCCAATTCTTTTGGCAGGGTGATGAGCTAAAAAGAAAAATACCGTTTAGCCAAATGGGATATCATCTGTAGACCGAAAGACCAAGGGGGTCTTGGGATTGAGAATCTTGAAGTTAAGAACAAATGTCTTCTCAGCAAGTGGTTGTGGAAGTTATCTAGTGGAACTGACGCCACTTGGGTACAAATCCTTCGTAGTAAGTATCTTCAAGCCAAAACTTTGTCTTAGGTGACAGTAAGACCGACTGATTCATCCTTTTGGAAAGGTCTTATGAAAGTAAAGCTTTCCTTGTTTAATATGACAAAGTTTATTGTTGGTGACGGTGTCAGTACGCGATTCTGGGAGGATACTTGGCTCAGAGAGGTACCCTTAGCCATCCAATACCCGTCTTTGTATCGTATTGTTCAACGACGTGAGGTTTTGTTGCAACGGTATTACAATCAATTCCCCTTAATATTCAGTTCAGAAGGGCGTTAGTGGGCAATCGTTGGGAAGAATGGTTACATCTAGTAAGGAGACTGATGGACGTTCAGCTTTCCCAACAACCCGATGAATTACGCTGGAAGCTTACTAGGTCGGGCGTATTTAGAGTTAAATCAATGTATGTTGATGTTATCAATTCAAGCTTGATTCCTAGTTCCAAACATGTGTGGGCTGTCAAAGTCCCTTTGAAAATCAAAGTGTTTATGTGGTTTCTGCATAAACAAGTTATTTTAACCAAGGACAACTTGACAAAGCGTAATTGGACAGGACCTACTAGGTGTAGTTTCTGTGATCGGGATGAGACGATTAAACACCTTTTTCTTGATTGCCCACTAGCTAAAGTTTTATGGAGGGCGGTCCATATTGCTTTCAATATTACTCCACTGAGTTCAGTCAACACGTTATTTGGAACGTGGCTTAACGGGGTAGAGCCTGAGTTAGCACGACATATTCGTGTAGGAGTCTGCACCTTGGTGTGGGCGCTCTGGAATTGCAGAAATGATTTGGTTTTTAACAGAACAACACACATTCATTTTTTGCAGTTTATTTTCAGAGCCACGGCGTTGATCCGTTCCTGGTCGCTACTCACTCCGACGGAGGCCAGGGAGCGTTTGGTTACTGGATCTATCCGCTAGGAGATGCTAGCTCGGGATATCTTCAACCGGTTTGGATGGCGGTCATGTAATAGGATAGGCAATTAGTTTACCTATCTCTCTTTAGCCAGCTGGTTGTGGCGTCCTTCATTTGGCTAGTTTGTGTTTCTAGCCCTTTTTGGTTCTCTGTGAGCCCTTTTTTTCACTTTTTCCAATTGGAGACTTCGAGACCTTGTTGGAACTTATTTATTTGGTTTAATAAGATGGCCATATGCATCGTTCTGATGCAGAGGCCGGGGAGACCCCCCTTTTTGAAAAAAATCTTCTAAACAAAATGTATGGTGGCCTCGCAACGACGACAGAGAGAATGTTGTTGCGATGGAAAGGGTGATACGTAGCGTCAGGGAGGCAGACGAAAGTAGGGGCCACTATCTTGTTACTGCCTAGTCTGTAAGGGTCACGCTTATGTCGTTGATGCTGCTAGAGGCCCATAACACCACCATCGCGAAAGAGGAGGAAGAAGGAGATCGTTAACTCGGCACCAACATGAAGACACATGAAGCGACCGCCCATGTCCGAATGTCCCAAGATGACGCAGACAGTGCCCCATAGATCAAACACCAATAGTCGAGAGAACTTTTATGTATTACGACCGGGACAAAATATGTAACACGTTGAGAACTTTTATATAACAAGCTGATACTTAGTGAATTGTGAAATGTGAATTGTGATGTGTGAAATACGAACGGTCATATATAAAAAATAGGATTTTTTATTTTGACAATTACAAAATAATTGTTTCTAGAATTATTGAAGTGTTTATCTCCAAAATCAATGAAATAGTTCTTTTTTTGTTTTGATGGAAGTACAATTGAATTTTCTAAAATAGGTACTGAAGTTAATGAAAACTAATGAGAGCATCTCCAATAGATTATGTAAAAATTTGTGCCTAAAAAAGTTCTACGACATGAGAGAGAAGATTTTAGAGAAGATATTAGGGCACGAGAACAATTTTTGCCGTAACAGATGATGTAAAACTGGTGCCCTGAAACTTCCAAACTTTAAACATGATCATTGCATATTCCAATTGTCACATCCCTAGTTCGTATGCTCAAGGCTAGCTAGTCATGTGTGCATCATGTTTAAATTTCATTTAAATTTTGAAATGGGGATTGTAAAACCCTCAGAAATCATTTCTGGAAATGACCCAGATAAAAATTGCTCCAAAAGGGTCCAAGGAAATGCTCATGTTGCTCTCTGAAAATATTGGACAGAGATAAAAATCGAACCAATATTTTCAGGACCTCATAAGTATTTTATTTTGGGCATTTGGAATTAATGCAATAATTATTTGCTTGGATATATAAATGTTATATATATATATATTATATGTCCAAAATTGTGCCATTTGTTGAGGAGCTCTGGAATAATACCATTAGCCCCTACAAAAATTGGCATAATAAAATAAAATGGTTTAGTATTTTTATTAAACCAAAACAAATGTCAGAAAATAGGAAAGAAAAAGAAAGGGATAAACTTACCTGTGCTCACCTGAGGCCTGGCTTGGCCCAGTGGCCAACAGGCCGGCCCAACCGCCAACCGTCGTCCTCCTGGCGATGACAGAAGGCAGGGGCACGCGCCGGCGCGCGCGGCCACGCGTCCGGCCGGGGCCACGTCCCCGCCACCTCCTGCTTCTCCCCCTCGTCGTCTGGATGCCCCGCGCGTCGCCATGCGCCGCCCCGCACCTCTCTCCCTCTCTCTAGTGGCCTCCCCTCCTCTCTCTCGCCCTTCCCCCGCGAACGTCCGAGCGCCACCGCCGCCGCCGACGAGCACCACCGTAGACACCGCCTCCCCCTCGTCTCTCTGACAAGTCCAACAGCTCCGCGCCATCGTCCTCGTCCTCCCCGTCAAGCCACGCGCTGCCGGACGCCCCCGAACGCCCCCACCGCCGCCTTCTTCAACCCACGGCCGTGCAGATCTCCGGCGACCGTACGCCGTCGTCAGAACGTCCCCGCGGCCGCCAAGCTGCTCTTCCGGACCGCTGTGAGCCCCGCGTCGGTTTCCCATTCTCTCCTGCCTCCCCGTGCTCTGTAACCCGCAGCCGCTCGAGCTCGAGCTCCGGCCGCCGCCGCGAGCTCCGCTCCGGCGAGCTCCGCCGCCCCCGCAGCCTCCCGCGTGTTCCACCGGATGCGCGTGAGCCTGGGCTTCGCGTAGGTGGACTCCGCCGTTCGAATGGTCGTCGGAGCGACGATCCCGAGCCCTCCGCCGCGCTTGGCCTCGCCGGCGGCTAAACGCCGGCGGGATTGACCGGGTCAACCGCGCTAACCACCCCCCAGTTGACCAGATTTGACTACCCAGGGTCAGTGACATGTGGGCCCCGGCCCTGACTAATTTTAGTTTAGGATTAGTTTAAAACTAATTAACCCCCCTGTTAACTAACTAAAATACTGACGTGTGGCCCCCACACGTCAGGTTTGACCTGGTCAGCACCGTTGACTGCTGATGCAGGCATGACGCAATGCTGACACAATTATTTATATTCTGGAATTATTTTCAAATAGGAAATTCCAGAAATTATTCAAAACTTCAAAAATTCATATCAATTCAACCGTAGCTCGGATTGAAATAAGTTATATATATGAAAAATTATCAGAAAAATTCAATATTTCCATCTGCACCAGTTTCATGCATGACAAAACAACTTAAACCTGCTGTATAGATGAAAACATATAAATGGCATATATAAGGACTTACTTTGGAAATGCATTTGAATCTTTGGTTTAAATGGACTTCAACCAAATGAACTCTAGCTGCATTAGCTCAAACAGCATCACATCTTCATGCCATGTTCATGCATCATATTGTTGCATATGCTTGTGTATTGATTGTTGGCACCGTTCCTTCTCGATAGGTCCTGCTCCGGAGACCGTTCCAGAGTACCTGTCTGTGAAGCAGTGCCTCCCTTGTTGATCTACCAGGCAAGCAAACCCCCCTTGTTCATTCCGATATGATCCCACTCTCGCTCCTGCTCTCTTTTATTGCATTAGGACAACAACGAAACAACTGCTACTTTATGCTGCGGTAGTTGAACCCATTCCTCTGCATGACCTGTCATTGCCACAGTAAATAGTTGAAACCCACTAGCATGTGTAGGAGTTGATTGAGCCATGTTGTGCTTCTACCATGCCATGCCTGCTATTGCTTAGAGTTGTGTCAGGTCTGATTCATTGGGAATGGATTGGAGTGATATGATATGTTCTGATGCTGAGAGTGAACGTGTGAACACGATTTGGTAAAGGTAGCGGTGAGAGGCCATGTAGGAGTACATGGTGGGTTGTCTCACTGGAACCGTCCCTAAGCACTGGGTTCTATGTATGATGTCCAATGACTCGATACTACCACACATTGGGTTCCGGTAACTCGACCCCTCTCGACTTATTAACCGACCTGATCTCTGTCCAGGAGTCGCAACTAGTTTCTGGTGTTTGTAGGTAGTGTTAGTAGTCTACCAAGTGACACCCGGCCAGGTGGGCTTGGGACAGACTAGGCACAAGTGGCACGGTGTACCAAGCGTAGATCCATCCGGCGAGGTGGGCTTGGAACCCTGCACACATCGTTTGGGGCCGTGAGCGACACCCCGGCCGGATCTCCTTGCGGATGGAACCCGAATAGGCGATAAACCTGGACTAGAGTCTTGTGTGGTTAGTCAGGTCGTGGCCGACACCCTCGCCAGGCTTCCGCTTGAAGGTTGCCGAGATACATGACGCGTACATGGTGATAAGTGGTGGGAGCGTGTGTGAAGAAGTACACCCCTGCAGGGTTATCATGATCTATTCGAATAGCCGTGTCCTCGGTTATGGACTTCTTGGATGCTTACATGGTACATAGACAACTTGAAGTGGATACTCTAAAATGCTCAAGATAAGTGTGAGTGCTATGGATGGCCTTCTCGTAGTGAGACGGGGATGAATCCGTAGTAGTGTATTGATGTGGTGATTAGTGGACTCGTGTGCGCCATTTCAAAAGAGTTACCAGCAGTCGTAGTACAGGATAGCCACTGAGTCAAAGCTGGCTTGCTGCAACTAAACCCCACATTACCTCTTTGATACTAATGCATGTATGATAGGATCTGATGTAAGTCTTGTTGAGTACCTTTGTACTCACGTTTGCTTTATTTATGTTTTGCAGATGAGACATCTGTCTCACTAGTAGTTCCGCTTGGACTTCGACGAGTAGCTTGTACCTCAGCTACGATCTTGATCGGATGTTGTAGATAGTCAGGCTCTTCAGCCTTTTTCATTTGTAGTTGTCTGTACTCAGACATGTAATGCTTCCGCTTGATGCTTGTATGCTCTGAATGATGGGTCATGTGACCCTTGCTTGTATTTAATGCTATGTGGCTCTTTTGGGCCTTTATCTATATGAGTTTGCGTTATGTTGTGATGCCATGTTGTACAGCACATACTTGCATGTTATGCGTACGTGTAACGTGTATTGCTATGTGTGGGATCCGACAATCTAGTTGTTTATCCTTGGCAGCCTATCATATGGGGAAATGTAGTCTAGTGCTTTCTGAGCGATAGTAGTCCGCTACAGCCCGGTTCACCGGAGTCCTGCTAGCCCAGCACTACTGCTCGGAACACTTGAGTGGCCGGCATGTGTTTCACTTTGTTCCTGTGTCTGTCCCTTCGGGGAAATGTCACGCGGTGATATCCGGAGTCCTGCCTAGCCTGCTACAGCCCGGGTTACCGGAGTCCTGTTAGCCCAGTGCTACAGCCCGGATTCACACGTTGATGACCGACATGCTCGATGTGATTCATGTATGCCTGTCCTCATGGGTTAGTGCCGCTTTGGATTCACGACTAGCCATGTCGGCCCGGGTTCTTTGTCATATGGATGCTAGCGACACTATCATATACGTGAGCCAAAAGGCGCAAACGGTCCCGGGCCAGGTAAGGTGGCACCCGTGGGAATACCATGCGTGAGGCCGCAAAGTGATATGATGTGTTACATGCTAGATCGGTGTGACTTAGGATCGGGGTCCCAACAGCTTTGGTATCAGAGCCTGACTGCCTGTAGGATTTCCAAGCCAACCTGGTCGAAGTTGAGTCTAGAAATGCTTTAGTTATGTAGGGGAATTGATTGTGGAAGGGAACGTAAGGCTCTTTTTACTCCTTATACCTCATGCCCTTCTGATCTGAGTCATCCTATCTTTCCTACGGGGTTAAGGAACTAGGCTTCCTCTTCTGTCTATCAGGATCACGTGTTACTAATCCGTAGTCTCTTAGGATTGGTTGATCAGAGTCATATCCCAGTTCGAGTACCTCCGGTGTAGCCTGTTTAGTAATATCTCAGAACCTTGAGTGATGATGTTGAGTATGGTGCTACCCCGTCCTTTGCAGAATGTCTCATTTTGAGCATTTTACTGCCGTTATGCTGCCGGAATTGTCCTAGGAGTTTGAGAGATACTAAATTTCCTTGTGCTACATGTTGCATCCTATAGTTGATGTTGACCTCGTCCTTGGTTCCGCTTCTCAGGATGTCGTCAGTTAACCGAAGTTATGTTGCTCGTTGCCTGAACCATGGAGGTGGTAGGGATGAGGAGGATCCTCCCGACCAACCTTCGTTGGCAGAGTTCATGTTAGAGATGGAGAGGAACAAGCGTGAGTCTAACCGCTTGTTGGCACGTATCGAGGAGAACACCGCACATCGGTGCAAAGAGTCAACGACCATCCATGATTTCATTGGTCTGAAACCACCCACCTTCCATCATCCCATTGAACCACTCGATGCAGATGACTGGCTCCGTAGTATCACACACAAGCTGCGTTCTACGAACGTAGCTGAAGGAGACAAGGTCACCTATGCTGCATATCACCTGGAAGGTCCTGCTAGTCTTTGGTGGCAGAACTATGAGGCTATGCTTCCAGTTGGTCAAATTCCTACCTGGAGAGATTTTACCGAGTCTTTTCGCGAGCATCATATTCCTGAAGCCCTCATCGATCGCAAGAGAGAAGAGTTCTGTAGTTTCACCCAGGGTAAGATGGCTGTTGATGCTTATAGTAGAGAGTTTGAGAAGCTCGCCCGCTATGCTACAGCAGAAGTGTCCACCGACGCCAAGAAGCAGGCTAGGTTCTGGAAGGGTCTCAACCCCAAGTTGCGTCGTGATCTCCACTTGCACCATTACAATACGTTCCAGGCTCTTGTGAACAAGGCCATTAATGCAGAGACAGCTCAACTCACTTACGTGGAGTCTCGTAAGCACAACCGTGATTTGGGTTCTTCCTCCGGTTCTAGTTCTCAGAAGCGCCGGATTTGGATTCCGAACTCTGCTCTTCCACCAGGCTACACACCGACGCCATCTTATGTGGCGCCTCACCCAGTTCAGCCATTTGCACCACCCAGGCCTATTGGTGGACCGCCTGCTAATGCGGGTCCACTCCTACCTCCAAGATTTGTTACAAGTGCGGAGAGCCAGGCCACATTGCCCGTATTTGCACTCAGACCAGTGTTGCTCCATCCCAGCCCGAGAAGTCTGTTGGCCGTGGTAGTAAGCCATCACTCAAGATGATCAGTGCCAAGTCAGCTCCCACTGGACATGGACATGTGCATCACGTCTCAGCTAAAGATGCTCAGGATGACCCAGATGTCGTTCTTGGTACACTCCTTGTAAACTGTCATCCAGCATCGGTTCTATTCGATACTGGAGCATCTCATTCCTTCATTTCCGAAAGTTATGCCCGCCTGCATGACATGTCATTTTGTGATATGCCCTCCCCACTGCTCATTCAAACTCCTGGATCCAAATGGCAAACCTCTAGGATAAGTTATGGCAATGAAATACATGTTGACAGACTTGTATTCCTAGCTTCCTTGATATCTCTTAAGTCTTCAGATATTAACATCATCTTGGGTATGGACTGGATGAAAGCTCATTATGCCAAGATTGATTGTTACACCAGGTCTGTTCAGCTCACACACCCCTCTGGCAAGATAGTCACCGTCTCCACCAAAATTGCAAAGCGTCAGCTTTATTCTCTTAATGCCAGCCCTCTTCCAGACCTTGAAGATATCCCGGTAGTCCGTGACTTTCCGGATGTCTTTCCAGAAGAACTGCCAGGTATTCCACCTGACAGGGATGTAGAGTTCGTCATAGATCTTCTCCCAGGAACCGCCCCAATTTCTAGGAGACCTTACAAGATGGCACCCTTAGAACTAGCCGAGCTTAAGAAACAACTTGATGAGTCCTTGCAAAAGGGTTTCATCCGTCCTAGTTCTTCTCCTTGGGCTTGCCCCGTCCTCTTCGTCAAGAAGAAGGATGGTACGGACCGGATGGTTGTAGATTATCGTCCCGTTAATTTGGTCACGATAAAGAACAAGTATCCGCTCCCCAGGATCAACGATCTGTATGATCAGCTCGCTGGATCCTCAGTCTTTTCCAAGATGGATTTGAGGTTAGGCTACCATCAAATCAAGATCAGAAACGGGGAAATTCCCAAGACGGCTTTTGTCACTCGTTATGGTCAGTACGAGTACACCGTGATGTCCTTTGGTCTAACCAATGCTCCAGCTACCTTCTCCCGCTTGATGAACTCGATCTTCATGGAGTACTTAGATAAGTTCGTCGTGGTTTACCTCGATGACATTCTTATTTACTCGAAGAACGAGGAAGAGCATGCCGAACATCTTAGACTCGTGTTAGAGAAACTCAGAGAGCACCGCCTTTATGCCAAGTTCTCCAAGTGCGAATTTTGGTTGCCAGAAGTGACCTATCTAGGCCACGTGATCTCTGGTAAGGGCATTGCTGTCAATCCCGAGAGAGTTCAGGCCTTTCTTGATTGGACTCCACCTGAAACCGTTAAACAAGTTAGGAGTTTCCTTGGTCTAGCCAGTTATTGTCGCCGCTTCGTCGAAAACTTCTCCAAAGTGGCCAAACCCCTCACGGAACTTCTCAAGAAGGATAAAAAGTTTGAGTGGTCCCCACAGTGTGAGCACAGTTTTCAGGAACTGAAAAGACGCCTGACTTCTGCTCCCATACTTGTGCCACCGGATTTCACTAAAGACTTTGTTATCTACTGCGACGCCTCACGACAGGGACTAGGTTGCATTCTTATGCAGGATCGTCATGTGATTGCCTATGCATCTCGACAGTTGCATCCACATGAGGATAATTATCCTACACATGATCTAGAGCTTGCAGCCGTAGTCTATGCACTTAAGACATGGCGATATTACCTTCTCGGTAAACGTTGCGAGATTTACACCGATCACCAGAGTCTCAAGTATATCTTCACCCAACCAGATTTGAACCTTAGGCAAAGACGTTGGTTGGAGTTGATCTCAGACTACGACTTAGGTATTACCTACACCCCAGGCAAGGGCAATGTCATGGCTGATGCGCTAAGTCGTAAGTCCTATTGCAACAATCTCATGTTGCAGCAGGGCCAACCTCTTCTCCATGAGGAATTATGTAAGCTTAACCTTCACATTGCTCCTCACGGATTCCTTTCTACCTTGGTGGCGAAACCCACTCTTGTGGATCATATCATAGAAGCCCAGAAGCATGATACAGGGATTACCCGGATCAAGAGTAACATTGCCAAGGGTATTGCTGGTAGTTTCTCATTAGATGATCGAGGTGTTGTTTTCTTCGGAAACCGCCTGGTGGTTCCCAAGAAGGAGCATCTTCGACAATTGATTCTTAAGGAGGCGCATGAATCCCCTCTCACGATTCATCCCGGTAGTACTAAGATGTATCAGGACCTACGCCAGAGGTTCTGGTGGACTAGGATGAAGAGAGAAATCGCCGACTTCGTCGCTAATTGTGACGTTTGTCGTCGCGTTAAGGCAGAGCATCAAAGGCCTGCTGGCACCCTTCAGCCTTTAGCTATTCCTAAGTGGAAATGGGATAAAGTTGGTATGGACTTCATCACCGGCTTTCCCAGGACCAAGAAAGGAAATAATGTTATCTTCGTAGTCATTGATCGTCTTTCCAAAGTGGCTCACTTCCTACCTGTTCGAGAGAATATCACTGTTAGTCAGCTCGCTGACTTATATATTTCTCGAATAGTTTCACTTCATGGTGTTCCACTAGAGATCAACTCAGACCGTGGTAGTCTCTTCACTTCTCATTTCTGGGAGAGTTTCCAAACTGCCATGGGCACCCATCTTTCCTTCAGTACCGCTTTCCACCCTCAATCAAGTGGTCAGGTGGAAAGGGTCAACCAAATTCTCGAAGACATGCTTAGAGCTTGTGTTATTTCATTCGGTATGGATTGGGAGAAGTGTCTTCCTTTCGCCGAGTTTGCTTATAACAATAGCTACCAATCCAGTCTCAAGAAAGCTCCTTTTGAGATTCTGTATGGACGAAGATGTCGAACACCTTTGAACTGGTCAGAAACCGGTGAAAGACAATTCTTTGGACCGGATATGATCCAGGAGGCAGAAGAGCAAGTTCGCATCATTCGTGAGAATTTGAAAACAGCCCAATCTCGTCAAAAGAGCCAGTATGACCGTCGTCATAAGGAAGTGGCTTATGAAGTTGGCGACAAGGCCTACCTTCGGGTTACTCCCTTGAAGGGTACCCATCGTTTCGGTATCAAGGGCAAGTTGGCTCCTTGTTACATTGGTCCTTTTCGCATTCTCGCTAAACGAGGAGAGGTTGCCTACCAGTTGGAACTACCCCCACATCTTTCTCGAGTTCATGATGTCTTCCACGTCTCTCAACTCAGGCGTTGCTTCTCGGATCCCATCCGCGGAGTGGACCACGAAACGCTTGATCTCCAAGATAACCTCACTTATCGAGAGTACCCCGTCCGCATTCTGGATCAAGCAGAGCGTGTCACTCGACGTCAGAACATCAAGTTCCTCAAAGTTCAGTGGTCTCATCATTCCGAGAGAGAAGCTACCTGGGAACGAGAGGATCGTCTTCGACTGGAGTACCCCACTTACTTTCCATCGACCCCTGAATCTCGGGACGAGATTCTTTCAAGTGGGGGCGAGTTGTCACATCCCTAGTTCTGGTATGCTCAAGGCTAGCTAGTCATGTGTGCATCATGTTTAAATTTCATTTAAATTTTGAAATGGGGATTGTAAAACCCTCAGAAATCATTTCTGGAAATGACCCAGATAAAAATTGCTCCAAAAGGGTCCAAGGAAATGCTCATGTTGCTCTCTGAAAATATTGGACAGAGATAAAAATCAAACCAATATTTTCAGGACCTCATAAGTATTTTATTTTGGGCATTTGGAATTAATGCAATAATTATTTGCTTGGATATATAAATGTTATATATATATATTATATGTCCAAAATTGTGCCATTTGTTGAGGAGCTCTGGAATAATACCATTAGCCCCTACAAAAATTGGCATAATAAAATAAAATGGTTTAGTATTTTTATTAAACCAAAACAAATGTCAGAAAATAGGAAAGAAAAAGAAAGGGATAAACTTACCTGTGCTCACCTGAGGCCTGGCCTGGCCCAGTGGCCAACAGGCCGGCCCAACCGCCAACCATCGTCCTCCTGGCGACGACAGAAGGCAGGGGCACGCGCCGGCGCGCGCGGCCACGCGTCCGGCCGGGGCCACGTCCCCGCCACCTCCTGCTTCTCCCCCTCATCGTCTGGATGCCCCGCGCGTTGCCACGCGCCGCCCCGCACCTCTCTCCCTCTCTCCAGTGGCCTCCCCTCCTCTCTCTCGCCCTTCCCCAGCGAACGTCCGAGCGCCACCGCCGCCGCCGACGAGCACCACCGTAGCCACCGCCTCCCCCTCGTCTCTCCGACAAGTCCAACAGCTCCGCGCCATCGTCCTCGTCCTCCCCGTCAAGCCACGCGCTGCCGGACGCCCCCGAACGCCCCCACCGCCGCCTTCTTCAACCCACGGCCGTGCAGATCTCCGGCGACTGTACGCCGTCGTCAGAACGTCCCCGAGGCCGCCAAGCTGCTCTTCCGGACCGCTGTGAGCCCCGCGTTGGTTTCCCCTTCTCTCCTGCCTCCCCGTGCTCTGTAACCCGCAGCCGCTCGAGCTTGAGCTCCGGCCGCCGCCGCGAGCTCCGCTCCGGCGAGCTCCGCCGCCCCCGCAGCCTCCCGCATGTTCCACCGGATGCGCGCGAGCCTGGGCTTCGCGTAGGTGGACTCCGCCGTCCGAATGGTCGTCGGAGCGACGATCCCGAGCCCTCCGCTGCGCTCGGCCTCGCCGGCGGCTAAACGCCGGCGGGATTGACCGGGTCAACCGCGCTAACCACCCCCCAGTTGACCAGATTTGACTACCCAGGGTCAGTGACATGTGGGCCCCAGCCCTGACTAATTTTAGTTTAGGATTAGTTTAAAACTAATTAACCCCCCTGTTAACTAACTAAAACACTAATGTGTGGCCCCCACACGTCAGGTTTGACCTAGTCAGCACCGTTGACTGCTGACACAGGCATGACGCAATGCTGACGCAATTATTTATATTCTGGAATTATTTTCAAATAGGAAATTCCAAAAATTATTCAAAACTTCAAAAATTCATATCAATTCAACCGTAGCTCGGATTGAAATAAGTTATATATGAAAAATTATCAGAAAAATTCAATCTTTCCATCTGTACGAGTTTCATGCATGACAAAACAACTTAAACCTGCTGTATAGATGAAAACATATAAATGGCATATATAAGGACTTACTTTGGAAATGCATTTGAATCTTTGGTTCAAATGGACTTCAACCAAATGAACTCTAGCTGCATTAGCTCAAACAGCATCACATCTTCATGCCATGTTCATGCATCATATTGTTGCATATGCTTGTGTATTGATTGTTGGCACCGTTCCTTCTCGATAGGTCCTGCTCCGGAGACCGTTCCAGAGTACCTGTCTGTGAAGCAGTGCCTCCCTTGTTGATCTACCAGGCAAGCAAACCCCCCTTGTTCATTCCGATATGATCCCACTCTCGCTCCTGCTCTCTTTTATTGCATTAGGACAACAACGAAACAACTGCTACTTTATGCTGCGGTAGTTGAACCCATTCCTCTGCATGACCTGTCATTGCCACAGTAAATAGTTGAAACCCACTAGCATGTGTAGGAGTTGATTGAGCCATGTTGTGCTTCTACCATGCCATGCCTGCTATTGCTTAGAGTTGTGTCAGGTCTGATTCATTGGGAATGGATTGGAGTGATATGATATGTTCTGATGCTGAGAGTGAACGTGTGAACACGATTTGGTAAAGGTAGCGGTGAGAGGCCATGTAGGAGTACATGGTGGGTTGTCTCACTGGAACCGTCCCTAAGCACTGAGTTCTATGTATGATGTCCAATGACTCGATACTACCACACATTGGGTTCCGGTAACTCGACCCCTCTCGACTTATTAACCGACCTGATCTCTGTCCAGGAGTCGCAACTAGTTTCTGGTGTTTGTAGGTAGTGTTAGTAGTCTACCAAGTGACACCCGGCCAGGTGGGCTTGGGACAGACTAGGCACAAGTGGCACGGTGTACCAAGTGTAGATCCATCCGGCGAGGTGGGCTTGGAACCCTGCACACATCGTTTGGGGCCGTGAGCGACACCCCGGCCGGATCTCCTTGCGGATGGAACCCGAATAGGCGATAAACCTGGACTAGAGTCTTGTGTGGTTAGTCAGGTCGTGGCCGACACCCTCGCCAGGCTTCCGCTTGAAGGTTGCCGAGATACATGACGTGTACATGGTGATAAGTGGTGGGAGCGTGTGTGAAGAAGTACACCCCTGCAGGGTTATCATGATCTATTCGAATAGCCGTGTCCTCGGTTATGGACTTCTTGGATGCTTACGTGGTACATAGACAACTTGAAGTGGATACTCTAAAATGCTCAAGATAAGTGTGAGTGCTATGGATGGCCTTCTCGTAGTGAGACAGGGATGAATCCGTAGTAGTGTATTGATGTGGTGATTAGTGGACTCGTGTGCGCCATTTCAAAAGAGTTACCAGCAGTCGTAGTACAGAATAGCCACTGAGTCAAAGCTGGCTTGCTGCAACTAAACCCCACATTACCTCTTTGATACTAATGCATGTATGTTAGGATCTGATGTAAGTCTTGTTGAGTACCTTTGTACTCACGTTTGCTTTATTTATGTTTTGCAGATGAGACATCTGTCTCACTAGTAGTTCCGCTTGGACTTCGACGAGTAGCTTGTACCTCAGCTACGATCTTGATCGGATGTTGTAGATAGTCAGGCTCTTCAGCCTTTTTCATTTGTAGTTGTCTGTACTCAGACATGTAATGCTTCCGCTTGATGCTTGTATGCTCTGAATGATGGGTCATGTGACCCTTGCTTGTATTTAATGCTATGTGGCTCTTTTGGGCCTTTATCTATATGAGTTTGCGTTATGTTGTGATGCCATGTTGTACAGCACATACTTGCATGTTATGCGTACGTGTAACGTGTATTGCTATGTGTGGGATCCGACAATCTAGTTGTTTATCCTTGGCAGCCTATCATATGGGGAAATGTAGTCTAGTGCTTTCTGAGCGATAGTAGTCCGCTACAGCCCGGTTCACCGGAGTCCTGCTAGCCCAGCACTACTGCTCGGAACACTTGAGTGGCCGGCATGTGTTTCACTTTGTTCCTGTGTCTGTCCCTTCGGGGAAATGTCACGCGGTGATATCCGGAGTCCTGCCTAGCCTGCTACAGCCCGGGTTACCGGAGTCCTGTTAGCCCAGTGCTACAGCCCAGATTCACACGTTGATGACCGACATGCTCGATGTGATTCATGTATGCCTGTCCTCATGGGTTAGTGCCGCTTTGGATTCACGACTAGCCATGTCGGCCCGGGTTCTTTGTCATATGGATGCTAGCGACACTATCATATACGTGAGCCAAAAGGCGCAAACGGTCCCGGGCCAGGTAAGGTGGCACCCGTGGAAATACCGTGCGTCAGGCCGCAAAGTGATATGTTGTGTTACATGCTAGATCGGTGTGACTTAGGATCGGGGTCCCGACACCAATATTTGAAACTCTAAATTCCAAATGTTCAACCTCAAACGCACTACTATGGACATACATGGAAACAACATAACCAGACACACTCCTACGGACACAGTACATGCATGCTACTCATCGTCCTCGTCCGACTCAATATTAATCTCCCCCGAGGGGCCTATCTCGTGGTCATTGTCGGTAAATGGCTTCATGTTCTCCTTCTCTTCATCAGGGCATCCCCCTGTCAATCTCGTCGAAGAACTCGTCGACCATGGCGTCGATCCTCCACTAATGCTCCTCGTCCTCACTCCTTCTCCTTCTTGGCGAAGAACTCGAGCTCCACTGCCACGATGTCCAGATTAGCCTCAGCGAACCTCGCCATGGCCACCGAGCCCCTCTCATGCCCACTGCGCTACTCCACCACGAGGCGATGTGCCTTCTCCTCCTTACAAGGCATGACCCGCACTTCAGGGGCAAGGAACTACGCCTGTTCAAGCGACATAACGTTCAAGAAACTGAGCTCAGACTTGGGTCGATACCTCCAAGCCACCACATCACGAGCACACGCGGCGAGCTGAAGTGTGGCAAAGGTGTTGAGCCACCTCCGTCGACCATCACAAGTGATTTCGAAGCGAAGCTACCCGACTGCTGGAGCCGAACACCATGGTAGGGCATGTTGTCCGTGGTACGACTATGTGGAGGCAACGGTTGCTGGTGTGGCGGCATTGTCGGCACGACGTATCCTGGCGGCGATGAAGGGCGATGGGGCGGCGACGATGATTCTTGACGAAACGACAGCCGAATGGGGTGGGGTGGCCGGAACATGTAGATAGATGGAGGGGGTCGTGCATCCAGGGCTGGCGGATGATGGGGCATCCATAATTGGGCGGCGTCGAGGCGACAACTTGCGTGTGGGCGGGCGGCGGGGCGCACTGAGGCGGAAAACGGGCTGGATCTTGGTGGCGGCATGGTGGCGGTCGTATTCAACAACATAGGCGACACGCGGACAAAGCGGTTGTGGCAAGAAGGGATGAGGTTCAGGAAGCAGTTGTAGCTTCGCGTGACACAACTTGCGTTCGCGACAGCTGCGTGAGTGCTGCAAATATGCAGTGTCGGGAGGCTAAATTTTTAGACTGGCTAAGAAAATTTGCAACAACAGTTGTAGATACATCATCTGTTGAAGATGCTCTGAAATAGTTAGTGTGCAAATGTTCATGTAAAATATTTATTGTGAAATTCGGGAAATATGTGGAATATGATTAAAACTAATGAAGTATGAGTGTGATAAGCGAACCAGTCAGTTTTTCAAATAACTGAATTCACGATCTTCCCGCAAAAAAAATGAATTCACAATCTTGTAAATGAAATTCTTTATAACACTTTTTTTTGAAATAGGTGTAATCACCATTTTGAAACAATGAAATAAACTGCTTCGCTTTTTGAAATAACTAAAATCACAATTTGGATTTTCTTTGCTTATATCCATTACAAATAAGTGTAATCACGTGTTTTAAATAACGAAATAAATTGAATAACTTATTTTTAAGTAGTTTTTTTAATAATTGAAATCATTTCTATGAAATAGTTGGAATCACAATTTTAAAATATCTGAAATCACTTATTTGAAATAGATGGAATCACATTTTTAAAATAGTTGAAATCAGTTACTGTAAGTAATTGAAATCAGTCTTTGAAAATAATTGAAATATATTGATGGGGTGAAATCATATTTAAAAAATGTACGGATGTGGCGAGATAATTGAAATTACTTTATTTAAGTGATATCTTTTCTGAAATAGTTGAAATGACTAATTTTTAAAATAGTGAAATAGTTAAAACCACTGTTTTTGAATTGTGAAATAGTTGAAAACAAATGAAATCTCCACATCATTTTGTATTGTTTTCTTCAAAAAAAATACTTACTTGATGTGTGTACTATTTTATTTTTCATATAAATACACAAAAATGACATCGGAATATATACATTGCCCAGAATACAGAGGAGCGTAGAGTGTGCAGTGCCGGATCGATGTGGTTGGCTAGCAGAACCACTAGAAAACATTTTGGCTCCTGCAGACAGCATCTGCGGTGCCGAACTCAAATCATAACGTCCGATCTTCTGCAGCCAACCGAGCATGCATGAGTAGCTGGCAATCTGGCATGAGGAATGGGTCAACTAGTACAACCTATCTGAAAAGATCTGAAAAAACCAATCTAGTAAGGAGTCAAGGCCATATTATATGCACGGACACGGCATGATGCCTCGATTTGTTTCTGCAATATTCTGGGTAAACTTGTCGCCTGACTGAGGCGCAGAAGTATCATGGGCAGATCGGCAGCAAATATTACGATTCGATGGCAGCTCAAGTGCGGATTTTTCAGGCAAACTTCGCAGTGCGTGCGGTTGCGAATTCTCTCGAGCAGAAACCAGAAAGAAAGTAACCCAAGATACTGCACTTCCACACCCTCACAGCACAATAACATCAACCGATCAAGTTCAGATATTGCATTTCTGATCTACCAAGCGCACAGCAAGAATGTCAAGCATTCTCGCCAAAAAAGAAAGTCAAAAATCTAGCAAGGATCCCCTCAAAAATCTACCAAGTACTACTACACATGAACGAATCGTCAAGACCTAACTCTGAAGCCTGGAAGCCAGGGCAAAACTGGGAGTCTTGGGCTTGAACTGAATACGCCGATCACTGATCCTGATCTAGTCATGGTGGCAGAGCAGCATGACGACGCACCGCCGGATGATGTAGAGCCTCGCCTTGTGCTCCCTCAGCATCCTGCTGAGGCCTCCTCCCCGCTTCCCTTCGCTGCTTTGCTTGCTCATCCTGGTTGGAGAACAGTCAAGGTGTTTCGCTTCAGAATAGAGTTGCTGTTTCTGCTGAGTCTGGGCTCTTCAAGTCTTTATGTCTAGTGTGCTTTGATCTCATAGCATCTGCCGAGCTTTATATAGGGGAGGAGCCCCGGATCGCCGGCTCTCTTGGCTAGTTGTAGCTTGCAGCGACATGTCCCGTTGTTCAGAAAAATCATATGCCACCTCTCCGAGACGGCAGCTGTCACTCCACATGCACATGGGCATGGTATGGCACAGCTTGACATCTTGCGCGAACTTTGATGCAAGATCTTGGGGTCGATTTCTCCAAAATCTGTGGACCATCTGGTGCCTCATTAGTCCTTCTGATTCCGGTGACATTGAGATATTTGCCTCTGGGATTTGCTCAGCTCAGCCACATGTATGGATTGACCGCTAGACATTCCTACTTGTTTGGCACCCACTTGACCTGATTTGTCTAGCCCTGGGCATGCATATCTCAGTTATCTATTCCCAATCTGAGAGATTCTGGTGAGTTGAGATCGTTAGGTTCCCCTACACAACGGTATCAAGGCTAATCAAGTTCCGGGCAACTGATCTCGCTGTGCTTATCAGCTGCATTGAGCTGTACAGACATGTGTATCAGTGTATAAGTTCCAGCCTTCTAGGCAACTGATCGTGCCGTGTTTATCAATTGTATTGAGTTGTACAGACATGTGTATCAGTGCATATCACTGAAGGTCGAACTTTGCTTAATTCTATAAGTAGAGGCTGCATGCATTTCACATTTTCTTCAGAAGAAAAAAAAGGAGGGACTGAACCACGGAGAAAGTGAGAATGACAAAGTTGTCACCACGAGACAGTACACTTCGAAACGTGAAAACTTGGATTAGTTCATCAGATGAATCAACGATTGAAAGTCAGAGAGCTTTCCAGTTCTGTTTTTTCCCCTTGCAATGGAAGCTTTTCTTCTCTTTCAAGTATGAAGCTTTGACTATGATAACTTTAGGAGGCTTCGTATTATTTGATTGCATCAAAAGCTACCGTTTGTTTGATTGACATTTTCAAAACACACGCATGTGCCTTTTGTTCTAGCAACGTTAACTTTTGTGGCCACCAAGGTTTCATCAGTCAATTGGCTTGCGCGCAAATATAGCAAATGTTTCGCGTAGACGAGTAATCTTCAATGTCCAATTTTCAGCCAGTTATCCTATCCGAAAGTTGGGGAGTGAGTCCAGCTCAACTTGTTGGGGGAGTGGATGTACAAACCCAACACCTAGGTTCAAATCCTCACGGAGGCGAATTTAGGTTCCTATTTATTCTTAAGGACCAGACGTTCCTGGTACTCATACATTTATTGAGGACTAGGACTAGGCTCTGCGGGGAAGTGAAATTCTCCACCAAATAGCACGAAGAGCACACGTACCCCCCCTCCCCCCGTGCGGCGGCGGCGGCAATCCTCCTCGGTTCGCGATTGGATCTGGGTGGTGGCATTCTACTCTGGCCGGATCAAGGGCGGTGGCGCGGGCCGACGACGACCAGGGTCGGCGTGCTAGAGCCGATGACGGTGAGATCTCCGTGGCAGCGGGTAGGGCGCTCGATCTGGGCCCAGATGGGCTTCAGCGGGCCGCTCCACACGCTGTCGTGCATCTCCACAGATCCGGCGACGTCAAGTGGCTTCTGGGCTGGACCAGCAACACGAGGACGTCGGGGGCTCCGGCCCTGGACGCGGTAGCGGGCCGCTCCACACGCTGCCATGCATCTCCACTGATCCGGCGACGTGAAGTGGCTTCTGGGCTGGACCAGCAACACGAGAACGTCGAGGGCTCCGCCCCTGGACGCGACAGTGGTGGCCATCTCCTTCGCCGGAGGTGGTCGGCCTGACGCTAGATGGGCAAACCTCGAGATCCGTCATCTAGCTCCGGCTGCGAGCCGGGAAGACATAGTTGCCGCTGAAAACCAAGCCGATGGCAGGCGATGGCGGCGTTCTGTGACACGAGGACGTCGGGGGCTCCGCCCTGGATGCGGCAGTGGTGGTCATCTCCTTCCCCGGAGGTGGTCGGCCTGACGCTAGATGGGCAGATCTCGAGATCCGTCATCTAGCTCCGAGTGCGAGCCGGGAAGACATAGTTGCTGGTGAAAACCAAGCCGATGGCAGGCGATGTCAGCGTTATGTGTCGTTACCTTGATGAAGGCATTGTCGTGTAACTACTGTCGACCCACTCGTGCTGCTCTGGGGGAAACCCTAGGATCTAGTCTTCCAGATCGGAAGATGGCGGTACCGCGGTGTCGTTTTCTCTCTTGGGAGCATCGTTTGTGGAGCAGCGCTAGAAGACAGAGGCAGGAGGTGGAGCGGCTTCGTCTTGCACGGAGCGTTCGGTGGAGTTGTCAAGTCATGCCTGGCCGACAGGTGCTACGCTGTGTCATGGCTGGTCGGCAGGTGCTACGCACGACATATCTTCTTGAATATTCCCGTTTGAATGGGCGAGCGCGGGGCGGTGGTACCGTTGGGCGCCATGGTGGCGTCAATGGATGGATGGATTGGCAAGGATGATGCGGATCTCTCTCCTGAAGATGGGTCAGCGGTCCGATGAAGATGGCGGCGTCTAAAACGTATGCATGTGGTTTACGCTTTAGGTCTGTTGCACCGACTATTGGTTTCGATATGTTATGTGGATGGATCGGCGACGACACCGGATTTAGATATGGGGAGTAAGAGCACTCCACATTATTGAGTTTTATATGTGTGAGTGATGGCTTCGGATTGCTTGATGTATGTTCTTGTTACACCCTTGTTGAACAATAAATAATGTAAGTATGCATGCAAACTAGTAAATGGGTTAATATTGTCAATAATTGAAAATACCATATACTGATGTTGATTTCTTAAGAAGTCAGCCTTTTCGAATCTTTGTCATACATTTTCTTGAATTTTTTTTGTATGACCTATTTTTTCCTGCCATTTGTTCATAAATTTACAGTTTCCAAGAGTCAAAATCTTATATTTCCCTTGATTATGTCCTTCCAAAATTATCTTAGCTTTACAATAATCGTTAGTTGATTACACTAAAATAGGTCACCACATGTGAAAAGTCACCAAAATGAAATGATCCAAGAGATGGAACCAAATGATTTCAAGAATACGCAAGCAAAGTTGTGTGGCACTAAAGTCTAGGGACAAAATAAAAATAAAAAACAATTCAAGGATGAAACTAGTGATTTCCTTATCAATATGAGTTTGTGCTACAAAATTCATAGCTTATTCACTAGGTTTACAATGAAAGTCAGAAAGAGTAATGTCGGAGAAGGATGAAACTAGTGATTTACTTATCAATATGACTTTGTGAGACAAAACTCATAGCTTATTCACTAGGTTTTACGGTGAAAGTCATAACGAGTAGAAAAGCCTAGATCTCATGAGACTGATGTGGCGATCACAAGACCGACATACCCAGGTCTATTGAATAACACATCCTCTATTGCGAATATATAAGATGATATGCGCTTACCTTGTTGCAAACCATTCCAAATTTCTTGTGGATAATCTCTCTTTTTACGCAAAAAAAAACTTAGATCAATTAACCAATTCAGCGTATAACCACCCTTGAAAAAAAGATATTGCATTGAAGTTCTTGGGGCTTCACCATCATCATCCTCCCGAATATGCCCCGATGTGGAATCGTCGCGTTCCGCTCCAACGTTGAAGTCAGCATGTCATTTTCTATCGTGGACGGAAAGTCATCAAGGCCACACTCCTACTAGACAAGCGTCCTGGAGAAGAAGTCCTCATCATCGAAAGAGCCTGGGATCCAAGAGCCAAACCTCCATTATATTTGTCAAATACATCATACCGACACCAGAGGCTGCATAGGTGTGATGGAGACGAGGTCAGCGGATTAAACTGCAAAGGGAAGCCATCACCATCGCGCTAACAAACCTTGCAAACCATAACCTCACTCGGGACAATATGCTATCGAACCATGTACGCCGTCTTAGCGGACATCCATCGAGATGGGGAGGCTTGAGGAGGCCTCATTCGCCGGGCCAGTGCCACGGCCACTGTCGGTGTCAAAACCGGCGGATCTCGGGTAGGGGGTCCCGAACTGTGCGTCTAGGCGGATGGTAACAGGAGACAAGGGACACGATGTTTTTACCCAGGTTCGGGCCCTCTCGATGGAGGTAAAACCCTACTCCTGCTTGATTAATATTGATGATATGGTAGTACAAGAGTAGATCTACCACGAGATCAAGGAGGCTACACCCTAGAAGCTAGCCTATGGTATGATTGTTGGATGTCCTACGGACTAAAACCCTCCGGTTTATATAGACACCGGAGAGGGTTAGGGTTACACAGAGTCGGTTACAATGGTAGGAGATCTACATATCCGCGTCGCCAAGCTTGCCTTCCACGCCAAGGAAAGTCCCTTCCGGACACGGGACGAAGTCTTCAATCTTGTATCTTTATAGTCCAGGAGTCCGGCTGAAGGTATAGTCCGGTTATCCGGACACCCCCTAATCCAGGACTCCCTCAGTAGCCCCTGAACCAGGCTTCAATGACGACGAGTCCGGCGCGCAGGTTATCTTCGACATTGCAAGGCGGGTTCCTCCTCCAAGTACTTCATAGAAGATTTTGAACACAAAGGATAGTGTCCGGCTCTGCAAAATAAGTTTCCACATATTGCCATAGAGAGAATAATATTTACACAAATCTAATCTGCTGACGTATTCCGTAGCGTGACATCACACTACGGCCAAGCTTTTATTCGAGTCGTTTTTACTCCCCCGCCTCAGCGCATTTCGCGAGGCGGTTCCTTGGCACGTCTTGTCAAAGCAGAGATCGTGTCCCCTTTATTTACGGGATTCTCATCAATACGGACGTGGGTAACCCGATCGTGCCCGTTGGCATGTTTTCTCGATTAAAGGCGAGTCCCAAACGGTTACGGGGAGGGCCCTTGGTATTCAACCTCTTATAAAGAGACCAAGGCCTTACTCCTTTCTTTCAATCTCAAACGAGTTCGCCCTTCGCGTCGAGTTCCAACACCCAAGGCTCCAGATTTCAGGCGCTTCAGATCTTCGACAATGTCCGGTTCCGACCTTCGAGGCCGATGGATGCCCTCCTTTGTTATGGAGGAGGGCGTGCTAAGGCTGAGAGATGCCAGGTTCTTGACCGGCGAAATCTCTCATAGGTTGCCCGCTCAAGGGCAGGCCATTCCCACTCCCAAGCCTGGTGAGAGCGTGGTGTTCATGTCTCATTTCCGTCGGGGGCTAGGTTTCCAGACGGATCCCTTCGTGAGGGGGATCATGTTTTATTATGGGTTGGAATTTCACGAGTTAGCTCCGGAGTCCATCCTCCACATTTTCTCATTCATCGTCGTGTGTGAAGCCTTCCTCCGTGTTACTCCTCACTTCGGACTATGGCTCAAGACCTTCAAAGTAGAGCCGAAGATGATCAAGGGACGGCACGCGGAGTGCGGAGGCGCCGTTATAAGCAAGAATGTCGATGCTCCATGGCCCAAGGGCTCTTTTCAAGAGGAGCTTGGCTTGTGGCAACGAGAGTGGTTCTATATCACCGCTCCCAGGGGCACCAAGTGGGTGGCGCCACCTACCTTTCGCTCGGGTCCCCCACCACAGCTAGCGTCATGGGTCAATAAAGGACTAGACTGGGGGTCATCCAAGGACGTGCCCTTGTTGCAGGGCCGCATTAGGGATCTCTTAGAAAGAGACCTCAGCCTGGTCAAAGTGGCACAGGTCATGCTGATCCGCCGAACCCTGCCCGGCAAACGTCGCCCCCTTCGCTTGTGGGAGTTTAATCCGGAGGGACCGCGAGCTCTCCAGCATTTCATGGGCGCAACGCCCGCGGAGATGTATAAATTGTTCTTCGGATCACAAGCAACGTGTCCTGACTTGACCGAGGACGCAGGTCTGAACTGCAATCGCCCGGATACTCAAGTAAGTAGCCTTGTGCCCGGACTCGCTATCCGTATATAAACTTGCCCCTAAAAGAGATGTTCTTTAAATAGGAGTGGATAGCGAAAGCAAAGCTTATCAGGTGTCCGGCTCCCCTCCCCGAGACCATGCCAGATCCCGTGCTGGTCAGGATGTTGAAGATTGTGCCTTTGGAGGAAAGCAAGTGAGGGGACAAGGAAACTACGGCCTCCTCGAAGGAGGATGTTCAGAAGGGAGGAATCGAAAATTCCTCTCCTCAGGGGAAGAAGAGGACCACCTCTGAAGACCCGGAGACCATGGCCTCAAAACAGGGGAAGAAATCCTCGTCAGCGGGTCCTGCGCAGGGAGATACCTCGGCCGAATTATGCCCTCAAGGGGATCAGCCCCCCACCGAGCCGTAAGTAGAGAGAGGTTTTCTTTTTAAGAGATAAAAGAAATCCTTGCTCTATATCTGAGGAAAGTAACCGAAAATTTACCTTGTAGCTCGGACCTCGGCCCTTCTCAGCAGAGCTCGTCTTCGGGGGACCTTCTTCCGGAGATGATGGAGAGCGGAATGCCTCCCCCTGCCGTACCGCCTAGCGAGGCGGGCGACCCTGAGGTATCGTCGCGGAGGGTTTCTCCGAATCCGGCAGGGCCGGAAGGTAGTCGTCTGGGCCCCCAAAGCCCTCCGCGTCCGGCCTTCGAAAAGGGCCATCAGACGAGTCCGGCACCGTCCGGTGCACGGTCGGAGGACCTGAAGGATCTGCTAGAGCGAGCGTCTATCTCAGAGGAGCACCGTGCATTGATGGGTACGGTGATTGAGAGGATTTCATCTGCGGAGAGCGGATTGCACGAGGCCGTCAGGAGTTTACTGACAGGTTTTGAGGTACGTGAAATAATGTACCCTGCCTTGATAGTTGCGCATAAAGAAGATGCGCCATGTGTAGATAGTAGCCCCTGAGACTTTGTGCGTTGTCAAAAGTGACGACGCGCAGAGGATCATAACCCCAGGTCTAAAATGCCGCCTTTATATGTAGGTGGCGAAGTGTCCGGTGTCCAGCCGGACTGATGAATTGGCCGAGCTAAAGCGGCAACTTGATGTGGCGGATGCCGACATCGGCTTGTTAACAAGCGGCTTGACGAGGCACAAGGTATGTAATTCCTCCGGTGGCACCTGGTAAGAGGAGCTTTATGCCAATATCTTACAATGTGTGTGTTTGATGCAGATGGTGCTGCTGCCATGGAGAATCTTCGGGCAGAACTTGCCCGAGCCAAGGAGCAAGCCAGAAAAAGTGATGCGGCTGCCGGGAAGGCCATTAAAGAGCTAAAAGCCGAACAGGCTGCTTACTGCCGAAGCAAGAAGGAGATGGCCGAGATGGCCTTGAAGCTGAAGAGCGCTGCTGACCGTTGCAAGCTTCTTGAAAAAGAAGACCGGGCGGAACAGACGGACCTGGAGAAGGCCGTTGCCGATGCCAAGGATGCTCGCTCTGTGATGAGAGCTGTGAAGGAGGAGCTGCGTCAGGCCGGAGAAATCGCGGCTGGAAAGCCCTTTATGCTGCGGAGGAAGTTCTGTGATCCTAAACATGCTCCGTTAGACCGAATATGGAGTACGGCGGACACCTATCTGGATTTGGCAGCGAGTGCTGCAGATGCGACCGAACACTTTCGAGATCAGGAAGATCACGAAGTGGAAAAGCTCTTCTGGTCGCAGTTCCATAATCCAGAGCATCCGCTGTCAGTAGCTGATCGTCTGGCCGAATGGGCTGAGCTGAATAGGTTGTCCGGACTCGCCATGAAGTGTGTCATGAGCCATTTGTGGCCGGAGAGGCCAGAGCCGAAAAGTTATTTCAACCTGGTGTAGCAGTTCCTTGGTGCGGTTCCGCATATTAATGCGATGAAGAGGTCAGCATGCATAGAGGGTGCACGGATGACTCTTGCCAGTGTCAAGACATACTGGGCGGAGATGGAGACCACCGTTGTTGCATCCCGAGATTCGGACGAAAGCCGAGTACCTGCCGAGCACTATTTTCAGGAAGTTCTTCAAGGCGCTTGTGTGATAGAGACGCAGTGCTCAAAGGATGTTATGTTCAAATAGCATGTGTTATTGTAAAACAATGTTTTGATAAATTGTAGAAGCTTTTTATACGTGTGCCTTCATGTATTGTAGCACCTCCTGTG
The DNA here is from genome assembly GCA_032464435.1 of Aegilops umbellulata. Taxonomy (NCBI): domain Eukaryota; kingdom Viridiplantae; phylum Streptophyta; class Magnoliopsida; order Poales; family Poaceae; genus Aegilops; species Aegilops umbellulata. Next base: position 323,338,393 of record CP136056.1, on the reverse strand, counting down.
CGGCCGTTTAAGATATATATATATATATATATATATATATATATATATATATATATATATATATATATATATATATATATATATATATATATATATCTGAAAGATGGCAGTCGTCGGCTTCAGCCCCACGCAAATATTGCGGGGGTGTTCGCAGAAGGCGCGTTTTCACACTTGATCCAACGTCTTGGTCCTACAAAGGAGGTGATAGCGCAGCGAACTAGGCAACCGGACTATAATGCTTTAACACTTTCACTTAGCCATAGGAGTTTGACAGTGAGGCTACTTATATAGCCCCTGGTGGCGCCTGCGCTCGCCCGAACTCGGGGCGCGTATGTGCCTGGCCGGGAAACGGCCCTTCGTTAATGCGGAGGAATCCTAAAGATTCCGGTGAGTCATCGAGTGGTTGACCAGTCTCACGCTATATCATGACAGTCAGTTTTCGGCTTTCTCTACTGAGGTGCTCGCCTGGCCGAACCGGGGCACAATCGCAGTAGTTCTCCTGGTGCCGCCTTAGCCGATAGAGCGGAACATAAGGCAGCAAAACACAGGAGCCGGGCAACCCAACATTTGACCAAAGACATGATTCAGAGCTGATGCATATAAGGCCAAACTCGCGACGCCGAACACTCCCTAAGGTATTCGGTCTTTATGAGGGCGGGCGGAACAACGCCCTTAGTTATAAGCCCCTAGTGTCCAGGTACGCGCAAAATTCTGACGTGGCCACATGCCAAGACGCCAGCCTCCTCCTTGGTTATACCAAAAACCAGGAGATGTGTATCAACAAGAGACAGTAAAAAAGGTTTACGCAGGGTCTTAATCTGAAAAGAATCCTTGGAACGGGTCCCTACTGCACGTCTGCGCTTGTGTCTCCGTTGTGCCGTATCCTGGACGGGCGCAGCACGGTGTTCATCTATAAAAGAGAGGAATTTAGCCGAAGAAAGGTCGTGCCAAACAGAAGTTATACTAAATAAACAAAGTATAAATGGAAATGGGTAAAGTTGAGCTTGATTGTCTCTTGCTTTATATGCGCGGAGCCCCTAGTACAGGGGTATACGGCTATTAAGCCTTTACCGATTGTATTTTTATGCCGGACTCGTCTAGCCGTGTCCGTGGTCTTGATGACTTGTTTAGATGTTTTGGCTGGTGAGGCCGTTTTATTGTGGGGCTGTTAAGGCAGCCGCACAATCTTCCACGCGGGAGGCGCACTCAATGCTTTCCCTTTAATGAGATCATGCCTCGTGGACCGGGCATTTTAAGCGTAAGAGATGCATAATGCGGAATTGCGTTAAAGCGGGCGAAAGCTTCGCGTCCTAGTAGTGCTTGATAGCTGCTTGAGAATGGGGCGATATGGAAGGTTAGCCTGTCGCGACGGAAGTTGTCGGGGGAGCCGAACATGACTTCTAGCCGGAGAGAACCCATGCAGTGGGCATCCGGGCCTGGTGTTACCCCTTGAAAGGAGGTTTTGCTATGGCGAATTTTTGTTGGGTCTATCCCCATGTGGCGGATTGTGTCCTGATATATCAGGTTTAGACCACTGCCGCCATCCATCAGGACATTTGTAAAGTGGAGTCCGCCGATTATTGGATCTAATACCAAGGCAGGCTAGCCTGCATTCCGGATACTTCTAGAGTAATCCAGATGATCGAAGGTGATCGGTTTTAACAACCAGTGGCGAGACTCCTTTGGGATAGGCCGTATGGGCGCCGCTCGTTTTGTTATGTGAAGTAAGTTTACTGTTTTTACTTCTTGTGGAAAATTCTTTTGTTTCCTGGTGCTCTGCTTTTGGGGTTCGTCATCGTCTTCGCTTGGTGTGTCGAGCCCCTTGTGTTCGGCGTTGAGTTTGCCGGATTGCTTGAAAACCCAACAATCTCTGTGGGTATGGTTTGCAGGTTTCCCGGGAGTACTGTGTATTTGACATATCTTGTCCAAGATTTTGTTTAAGTTGGATAGCTCGTCCCTGTTATCCTTAAGGGGCGGCTTTTTCTGATTCTGCCGAGAGCTTTTGAATCCGGCATTGACTGCCGTGCTCTTCGGCCTGCTTTCCTTAGTCTGGCGCTGGTCCTTGTTGCGTCATTGTTTTCCGTTTCCATCCCTAATTTCGGATGTACTTAGGTCGCTGGTGCTACATCTTCCCAACCAGCTGTCCTCTCCTGCGCAAAAGCAAGTCACGAGGCTTGTTAATGCGGCCATTGTTCTTGGCTTTTCTTGGCCGAGGTGTCTGGCGAGCCATTCGTCTCGGACGTTATGCTTAAAAGCTGTTAGGGCTTCGGCGTCCGGACAGTCGACTATCTGATTCTTTTTAGTAAGGAATATGTTCCAGAATTTCTGGGCTGAATCTCCGGGCTGTTGAGTTATGTGACTTAGATCATCTGCATCCGGAGGGCGGACATAGGTCCCTTGAAAATTTGCCCGGAAAGCATCCTCGAGCTCTTCCCAACTTCCAATGGTGTTTTCGGGAAGGCTTTTGAGCCAGTGCCGAGCTGGCCCTTTAAGCTTAAGGGGTAAGTATTTTATGGCGTGGAGGTCATCTCCTCTGGCCATGTGTATGTGGAGGATGTAATCCTCAATCCAGACTCCAGGGTCTGTTGTTCCGTCGTACGCCTCTATGTTTACGGGCTTGAATCCCGCTAGAAATTCATGGTCCAGAACCTCATCGGTGAAACATAGGGGGTGTGCAGCTCCCCTATATTTGGGTGTGCCGTGATGTTCGGATATTGGCTGTGTTGCATTGCTTACGAGAGCTTGCTTTCTTGGCCCATAGATAGATCTAGCTGGGCCATCTTTTTGATGCGAATCCTTGATGGGTTGCGTGCCGGCTTGTATGCGGCGCTGCTTGCCGCTTTATGCTGGCCGTGGGGTCGTCTATCCGACCGGGTGGCTTTCTTATTATTTTGATTGCGGGGGCTCTAAGGCCTCCTCGTCAAATTCCGACAGTAGCTTTCGCTTCGGATAGCTTTTGGTGTGGCGACTGCCGCCGTATTTGTCTGCGGTATTGAGTACTTTGCTCCATCTAATTCTGAGTGCATCTTCCGCAGTTTTGAGCTTCTGCTCCTGCTTTTTCAGGCTACGCGCAGTGGCGACGAGCCCTCGGTGGAGGTTCTTCTGCTCCATTAGCTTGTCCGGTGTAAGGTCGTCCGGAATGCTGTTCTCGCCGGGGACAAGTTGTTCGGTTTGTTTATCCAAGTTGCCCTGTTCGTCGTCCGCCGGCTCGTCCTACTCTATGGCTGGGTCTGTATGGCTGCTGCCTCTATCGAGGCGGGGCTTGGAGCGGCGTTTACGTCGCCGCTTTGATTGCTTTTCGAGAGAACGATCCCTCGTTGCATCCCTGTGTTCCTCGTCGTCGCTTCCTTTAGGTGTGTCCACCATGTACACATCATGAGATGAGGTGGCTGTCCAATGCCCAATAGGCATTGGTTCATGTTCGTCTCCTACATCGTCGTCCATACCGTCGATGTCTTCGGAGTCGAAGTCGAGCACGTCGTTTAAATTATCGACAGTGGCTACCAAGTGGGTGGTGGGTGGGCTTCGAATTGCTTCGTCGTCCGCATCCCAATCCTGCCGGTCATAGTCCGGCCAGGATTCTCCTGACAAAGAGAGAGACCTGAGTGAATTCAGAATGTCGCCGAAGGGCGAGTGCTGAAAGATATCTGCGGCGGTGAATTCCATTACCGGCGCCCAATCGCCTTTGATTGGTAGGTGCGCGGAGGGTTCCGAGTCCGGAGAAGAGTCCGACGCCTTAGGGTCACGGGCTTCGCAAGGGACAAGGCTGGTGTTCGGCTTGATCGCCGTAGAGATTGCAGCCCCCGAGGCGGTGTCTAACCACCCGCCCTCGATTGGTGTGGTCGGCTCCGAGTTAAGGGTCGGAGCGGACACAGGTGCGGCCTCCAGGGCACTGTTCGGCGGTAGGGCTAGATCGTGCCCATCGAGACAGTGCGGCGCGCTTGGCAGTGGCTCAGATCCGTCGAAGATTGAGTCTCCGTGGTCGTTCGCCGTGTAGTTTAAGCTTCCAAATCTGACCTGATGGCCAGGGGCGTAGCTTTCGATCTGCTCCAGATGGCCAAGCGAATTGGCCCGTAGTGCGAAGCCGCCGAAGATGAAGATCTGTCCGGGGAGAAAGGTCTCACCCTGGACTGCATCGCTATTGATGATCGGAGGAGCCATCGGGCCTAAAAGTGACGACACAGAGGAACTCTCAATGAAAGCACCAATGTCGGTGTCAAAACCGGCGGATCTCGGGTAGGGGGTCCCGAACTGTGCGTCTAGGCGGATGGTAACAGGAGACAAGGGACACGATGTTTTTACCCAGGTTCGGGCCCTCTCGATGGAGGTAAAACCCTACTCCTGCTTGATTAATATTGATGATATGGTAGTACAAGAGTAGATCTACCACGAGATCAAGGAGGCTACACCCTAGAAGCTAGCCTATGGTATGATTGTTGGATGTCCTACGGACTAAAACCCTCCGGTTTATATAGACACCGGAGAGGGTTAGGGTTACACAGAGTCGGTTACAATGGTAGGAGATCTACATATCCGCGTCGCCAAGCTTGCCTTCCACGCCAAGGAAAGTCCCTTCCGGACACGGGACGAAGTCTTCAATTTTGTATCTTCATAGTCCAGGAGTCCGGCTGAAGGAATAGTCCAGCTATCCGGACACCCCCTAATCCAGGACTCCCTCAGCCACCACCAATGACGTGCTGCCGCAAAAAACTTCTTATTTGTACACCCCGGTTACTAACGTCGAAAAGGCCGAAGCAACAGACAACAAAAACCTGCCTAAAAGCCTCAAATGGGGAAACTATAGGTCCATTCGGTAGACCCGGGCCTCCCTGCACTCCCACACAAGCAAAGTTGGTGGAGAGCGACATACCAGTGGAGAGATGGTGGCGGGGTGCACCAAGAGATGGCCTCTTAGAGGACGGTTTGGGGTACAACTACTATGTTCCATTAGATACACTATATTTTTGGTTGTGTGCAACATGCTACGCAGAGGCCTAGGATTCGTTCAGTGCAGTTGTATCACCTCGGTATATTGATTGGAGTCAATTGCAAGAAACCACCATATTTGTGGCTAGGTTTGCAGAAAACCACCAACTCGTTAATCCATTGCAAAAAACACCGCAAAATCACTTAAGTCGTCGCAAAAAGCACTGATCGAGTGATTTGGTCCGTTTGATCGCTTTTCTGACGAGTGAGGCCTGGTTGAATGGAAATGCCCTTTATCGACAAAAAAAAATAGGCACACTACATTTGACTAACCAGTATCAACCACACATCAAATGTGTAAGTAAAAGTGAGCACTTGTTGAGTAATATCCATATATTGCATTATAATCTACTAAATGCACAACTAGCACAAGATTTCTCCCAATGTAAAAACAAGAATGTCTGAAAACTATGAAATATCCACTCGGTATACACATCAAAGAATTGTCAAGACCTACATTCTGAATTCTGAAACAGAGACCAGAAAAAAAATTGGTGCCCTTTCACTCGAACAAAACACACTGATCACTTATTAGTCGTGGTGACAAAGAAGCATGACGATGCATCGCCGGATTATGTAGAGCCTCGCCTTGTGCTCTCTCATAATTCTGCGAAGGCCTCCTCTGTGCTTGCCCTGACACCTTGACTTGTCCATCCTGGTTGAACGATTAAGGGGTTTCTGCTCAGATAAAGACACGAGCGATTGGGTTGTCGATAGCCTCTGCTTAGTGTGCCTAATCTCATAGCATTTGGTGTGCTTATATAGTGGAGAGGCCCTGAAAAGTGCCAGATCACTGGCTACCTTGCCTAGATGTAGCTTGTGACAACATCTTCCACTCTGATGTTGTAACAAAAAAGAACTTTCTCTGAAGTCGGCAGCTGCCACTCCACAGGCACAGTGCACATGGCAGTTGACAACTTGAGTGGACGAACCTGAATGCAGGATCTAGGGAATAGCGGCCCTGATAATCTATGGACCATAGTGCCTGCTCATGAACCGCTCTGATTGCATGCAGATACAGATATCTCGCTCTGTGATATGTTTAGACAAGTGTATGGCTGCTAACACTCCCACTTGGTTGGCATCAACTTGGTTCTGTCTAGCCTTGGGCATACATATCCTAGTTCCTCCTCTCAACACGAGAGATCCTGACGAGTCCAAATGATAAGATTCCCTAAACAATGGTCTCAATGCTAAGTTCTAGTCATCAATGATCTCATTGTGTTCTCGTTTGCACCGAGTTGTGCAGACATGTGTATATCACAGCAGATTGCGTTTTGTTTATGCTATCAGCAGAAGTTGCATGCATTCCACATTTTTGCTGTCATAGAAAAGGAGCGAGATTCAGAATTTTGTGACCACTTGTGGTGGATGATGCCTGCGAGTATATATATCTGACCGCCTATTGACTGGACATGACATCGCATTCTTATCAGGCATATACTGTATCAATGAGGATTGTTGAGTAACGTGATCGTATTAGGAAACATAGGTTAGACTAGAAAATATTCTGGCTTGCCTTGTACTCCAAGTAGATTATGTACTCCTATATATATGCCCACGAGGCTCAAGCAATACAACAACTATTCCACCAATCCTCTCTCTCCCTTCTAACATGATATCTATCACAAGTCGATCCTAAACCCTAGCCACCACCGCTTCCGCACCTGCGCGCCGCCCCCGGGGCGGTCGGCCTCCATGACCGCCGCCGGGGGCCGCGCCGCCCGTACCTAGGGTTCGTCTGCCGGTCGTGTTGACCAGCTGCCCTAGAGAGTCTTTTTTCCGATCCTTTGATCCGGGTTTTCTCTCTCTCGCCAGTCACTTTGATCGGCGTCTATTTTTTGGTTTTCCGGTCTATGTGATCCGGTTTGCGTCGCCCACCGCCGCTGTCGACCCCGTGCGCCTCTACTCCAACACCGGCGCGATCGACCGGCTTCTTCACCGACCCGGCGGCCTCGCGCGTCGTCCGCGCGTCTGCCTGCCGGTCGCCCCGACCCGGCGGCCTCGCGCGTCGGCCCGCCGGTGGCCCCGACCCGGCGGCCTCGCGTCATGCGGCGGCCCTTCGCCGCCGCCGTTCGCGCGCCGGCCCGCCCGTCGATCTGCGCCGGCTGTCACCGCCCTGCTCCAACCGGGACTCCTACATCACCCCGACCTGGCGGCCTCGCGTCATGCAGCGGCCAATCATAGCCGCCCTGCTGACCGCCGCCGCCGGCTTCATCTCGGACTCCGTCGCCACCACGCCTCCACCGAGCGGCGTTCTCGACCTCGCGCGCGATCGGCTTGATCACCCGCTCGCCGCTGCGATCCGACTCATCTACGCCGCGCGATCGACCTGGCCCGTCGGTTACGTGCGCCTCCGCAGGTCCCGTGAAGATCGTCCCCGAGTTTAGCGCGCCTCTCCACCGATCGAGCATCGGGCTGCCGCTGCGTCGCCCCGTCGGGCCGCAGCGCCGCCGCCCCGTGGTTCTTCTCCCGGCTGCACCGACCTGCGTCACCGCTGCGTCGCCCCTTCGGGCCGTAATGCCGCGGCCCGCGGTCCCCCGCCGCCCCGAGGGCGTCCGCTCTAGGCCGTCCCGTGGCTGCATCGATCCTCGCGCCGCCGCTGCGTCGCTCCGCGGGCTGTAGCGAGCGTGGCACGCGGTCCACGCCGCCGTCTCGAGGCCGTCCCCGCGGCTGCACCGACTCGCGAACCGCCGTTGTGTCGCCCCTTCGGGCCGCAGCGTCGCGGCCCGCGGTCCCCGCCGCCGCCCCGAGGTCTTCCCACCGTCGCCCCGACCCGCCTGCCGCCGCTGCGTCGCCCCTTCGGGCCGTAGTGCCGCGGCACGCAGTCCACTCCGCCGTCACCGCGCGTCGACCTCACGTGGTATGCGCCGCGCCGTCTCCCTTGGCGCGGGAACGCCACCGTCCGCGCCGGTCTTCGTCACGCTGTCAGGGTTCTTCGCCTACTTCGAGCACCGTCGCCGCACTCCTAACCTAGCCGCCGCCGCCGCTCTTATTTGGCCGCCGCCGCGGCTACCTCCGTAGCTGTCGCCGCCGCCCGTCCACCCCACTTCGTCTTCATCCAGCACCAGCTCGTCGCCAGCGTCGCCGTTATCTACCCCGACCGCTTCATCTACTACGACAACCGCGGGCGACATTGGCCCCGCGCCGATTGGCGCCGCAACCGTCGTCGAGTCCTTCTCTGCTGGCCTCTCCGACTTCTTCGACATGGCATACAGCTCGTGCAGGTCCCAGTCCACGCATGCCCGGTACTGGCAACACCGCCGCGTGCCTTCGTCCACGACGTGTCCCCGGGCCTGGCAAGCCTGGTGCAGCGCTTCGTCAACTTCTTCTTCGTCCGTCTACGCATGCCCGGTGCTGGCAACACCGGTGCGTGCCTTCGTCCACGATGTGTCCCCGGGCTTGGCAAACCCGCCGCGACGCATCGTCAACAACATTTTCTTCCCGGCGCACCCCTACTTCGACACCACTGCGCCCATGCTAACTCGGCGCACTCTTGCGCCCGCGGCTCCACGGTGACTTCCTCGACACCGGTCACCCCGACTCGACATCGGCCACGGCATCCTTCGCACGGCTACCTCGACCACGGCTCCACCACCCACGCTCTCGGCTACATCGACAAACGGCACAAAGGGCTACCGCCTGCTTGAGCAACCTCGTTGGTTTCCACTCCAGCCACGACTCCGCGATGCGTCGACCGTTACGACTGTGGGGGGGGGGGGGTCCGTCGCCTTGCCTTCGGATTCTTCTCCAGTCTCACCGTCTGCGTCGCTACCGTTGTGACTGCGGGGGGATGTTGAGTAACGTGATTGTATTAGGAAACATAGGTTAGACTAGGAAATATTCTGGCTTGCCTTGTACTTCAAGTAGATCATGTACTCCTATATATATGTCCACGAGGCTCAAGCAATACAACAACTATTCCACCAATCCTCTCTCTCCCTTCTAACAAGGATAATTCAGATGAAATTGAGTGTATCTGCAGTTTCTCACTCCAAAATAAACAAAATGTAACTGTACTTTTCTTCTTTGCTTTCAGGTTACTAGAGGCCTTGACTCTGAGGTTTTGTTGCATCAAAACCAAGCTAGCTTTTGTTTGACCAGTATTTTAGAGACACTTGGATGTGATGTGGCTTTGTTCTGCCAACGTTAACATTTGTGGCCTCCAAGGTTTCCAGTCAACTCGCTTGCGCGCCAAGATAGCAACACTGTCGCTCGCGTGGACGAGTGAACCCCGATGCTTGATCAAGTAACTTAAGTCAAACCTCAGACGCCGGCCCTCAGCCGTCCACACCGCATACCACCAATCCTTCAGAATTTGGCCGGGTAAAACGCAAGTCCGAAATGGACGGACGGATTAACCACAAATCATCACGGTGCGTCACGAAGTACTTTTCACAGCAGAATTATCTACCATCGTTCCAGGTGACGATGTACAGACTTGAGACCATGAAATCAGGTTGCTTTGCGCTGGACTGAAAGAAAGATTCTTGCTGCTCGGCCAAGGTACGCACGCAGACAGACAGGAAGTATTTGCTCTTTGCAAATGTGTGAAGGAATGGCGATAACTCGCGGTGCAAGGCATGGTCGGCGATGACCAACGAGCAAGGCGGAGGCGGACCGGCCATACCGGGCGGGGGCGCCCTCTGGATCCGGGGCCTGAATAAAACGCAATCAATCTAAACCTCCCACGGAGATACAGATGCTATTAATTTAGCAACGTGCGGTGGCGATCGATCGAGTAGGCCGAGCGCGCGGAAAGCGATGAAGATCGCGGATTCGGATCCACGGCCCACATGCTGGACTATCCATTTGGGAGGATGAATCCGGCGGACCGGCCGACCGGCGCGAAAGAAAAAAGGGGATTGACGTATCTGCACGGGATCGCTCACCGTGAGCTGCCAACGCGGTCAAAACCCTCGCACGTACGTACGTACCTATACAGCTAGCAGCGCGACAGATACACTGAACTGGCCAGCTCCCTCCGCGTGCAGTGCAGTATAAAGCCTCAACGGGCCAAAGTGTTTGGCAACGCCGCCGCCTAGCTCCGTCCAGCCTAGGATCCAGCAGTACGTGTGCGCGCTTCAAGCACGCAGAGTTTTTCTCCGTCGCCGGAGACGCAGGAGAAGGCCGGAGATGGAGATGGAGATGGAGCTGGCCGTCGTGAGCCACGGGAAGCGCCGGGGCCTGGGGCTGGGCAGGGTGGTGCGGGAGCACAAGGCGAGGCTCCGCATCATCTGCCGCTGCGTCGAGCTGCTCGTCTGCTACCGCGACTGACTGAAGGCCACCCGTCCGTCCATGGATCTCTACGTGTGTGCGAGTGTTGCTGGAGTGATCCGTTTGTGTTTCCGGCCGTGTGTCGCGTGTGTCTTGTGCGCGTTGGCCTGCTGCTAGCCGATGCCCTGCCGTATCTCTTTCTCTCGTTGTTTCCCCGATCGCCGAGGGGGCCTTTCCTACGAACGTGGCTGTTGCCCTTCGTTTTTGGGGGGCCTCCTGTCCTGGCGCGGCGGATTATTAGGGAGAGAGTGCGTTGCATACTTGCGTCAGGCTGAGGCGGCCTCGTGGTAACCATGTTTTACTGGTGGTTCTCGACTGGGCATGAGTAAACCGAGAAGAGAATGCGCTTGAAATGTTTCCAAGTTTCGTCATCTGTTCGTTCTTGTTATATAAGAAATCAATAATATTTATTGTATACTGGTATGCATGCATTGTAATTCTTTCATGTGGATGTAAAAGCTCGAGTTCTTGATTACATATGTAAGACAGCTTGTTTCTATAAAAGAAATAATTCGCCTAGTTGTAAATTAGAGTGAATCCCATTCTTTACCCACTATAAGATCAACTTTACTACGCATTTACCCCGTTTTATAGAAATTCCTCAAATTTTTATCTAAGTTAACGACCATTCTTTCACTCTTTTTACCCTTTAAATATTTACCCCTAGGCAAGGGGTCGGTCCTATGAAGCGACCACTTCAGATGCCACCTGGGACTGGTACTCCTCATGTGCGATATAGACGTTTAAAACAGCATATGTCTTATGGGTTAGCCAAAGCTACCGTTCTTTCGTGCGCTGCTGGTGCCCCGGCTCACCCCGCGGGCGGTCTGGGAGCTTGAGGCGGTTCAACAGCTTATGGAGGCATGCCCTGATGAAGTCATGTACCTGGGGTAGGATCATGGGCCTGCCCAAGGGTACCCTCCCCAAGTTCACTTACTAAAAGAGGCTGCTTACCAGTCGACCTGGCAAGCATTCACTCGACTAACATGGAGACACTCGACCATGAAGATTCACTCGACCATCGTAAGAACAGGAGCCACTCCGCATCCAAACGGTCTGTAATTAAATAGCCTTTATAGCCTTAATAATCACTTTATGCAGGACGTTTCCAGTAACGCCCTGCCTTAATGTACCTTAAAACCCTTCATTACGTGGGCTGGCTGGGGTCCGGGCGAACTCTATATAAGCCACCCCCCTCCACAGGAAGAAGGGTTCGCATCTTTGTAAACACACACGCATATAATCCAGTCGACCGCCTCCGGGCTCCGAGACGTAGGGCTGTTACTTCCTCCGAGAAGGGCCCGAACTCGTTAACTCTTTGCGTGCACAACTACTCCAGAGCTAAGATCTTGCCTCTCCATTCCTACCCCCCATTCTACTATCAGACTTAGAACCGCGACAGTTGGCGCCCACCGTGGGGCAGGTGTTCTAGCAAATTTTTGGAGAAGTTGGGATTCTTTTGACATCTCCCATCATGTCTTCGAGCGGAATCCTGGTCGAGGGGCGCGAGATCCGTCTCGGCGCCCTCACTTTCGTCGTCGATGATTCTGCTTAGCTCCAGGAGGCTCCACTCGACGTGGACGCGCTCCCCGCCCGCGGAGCGACGCACTTCCGCGCGTGCATTCGTGGAGTCCTCCTGCGACAACCGTCGGCCCAGTACGGGTCGGTACCCGTTTTGCCCTCGCTCCCTGTTTCCCGCCGGCGCAAGCGCTCTGGTCGGTCGAGACTCCAGCGGTGGGTGAGGCATGCATTGGCCCGCCAGTCGGCCATCCCCCAAGTCGCGGCGATTGAACCCGACGAATCACTCTACGGCCTGTTCGATCTGTCGACTGGCTCCGCAGAGACTGCGTCCGAGTGCGACGGCAGCAATCCAGCGGCGGAGGTACTCATGGTCGACGGACCGCGCAGTCCTCCCGGGTTTCCCCACACCGAAGAGGTTGCCGGGGGAGGAGTCCCGACGCGGGGCCATGAAGAGTACAGGCCCGAGCCTCTCACCTCGCTGCAGAGGGAGGAACTTCGTCGCCGGAACATGGACGCGCTTCACACTCCTATCGTTAGAGAAACCCCCGAGGCACGCGCCTTGGAGGAGGCGCGCTTGGCCAACCTGGCTGAACGTACTCGACTAGAGAATCTCCAGAGGGTACTCGACGAGCGCGCTCGACCGCCAGTCGTCGAATCCAGTCGACGCCGCCTCTTCCAGCCACCAACTCAGGTATACCGAACCCCGATTCAGAATTTAGCGGCTGCAGCTCGCATAGCAGAGTCGATCCAACCTTCTCAGTCGGAGGCGGGTAGAGGTCAGTTACAGATCAGAGATTTGCTCCGGGCAGCGGGGGATCAGAACTCAGTGGTATCTCAGTCGCGTAACAGGATTCACAGCCGATCCGTCGCTGCGAATTCTGTACAGTCGGCTCATAGTCCAGGATCGCCTCCGAGGCATGGGGAACGTAGAGACCGGCGTGATGATCAATATCAAGACCGTGAGCGGTACGAACACCGATTCGATCGCAATGATCGACGTCGAGTGCCCACTCCTCCCCCAAGGGGTGGATCGTACGTTTCTCGGCAGCAAGATGACAGACGCCAGCTCAGTGCTGGGCGAAGGTTTCCAGTCGACCCCAGGGAACCAGGCTTTGATGCGAGATCCATTATCGTTCAAGGTCTGGTCGACAGGAATAGAGCTCATAGAGGAGGCCACGACAGAGACGCTCCGTCCAGCAGCAGGGCTCGTGTATCAGGACCAGAGTGTTTCAGCAGGGCGATCAGAGCCGCAGTAATTCCCCCCAACTTCAGGTTGGCGGCTGGAGTTAGCAAGTTCACCGGCGAGTCCAAGCCTGATACCTGGCTCGAGGATTACCGAGTGGCTGTTCAGATTGGGGGTGGCAACGACGAGGTAGCCATGAAGCATTTGCCTCTTATGTTGGAAGGGTCGGCCAGAGCATGGTTGAACCAGTTGGCACCCATCAGTATTTACACTTGGGAGGATCTTGCCCGAGTGTTTGTCAGGACATTTGAAGGGACTTGCAAGCGACCAGCAGGGTTGACAGAATTGCAGTCGTGTGTTCAGAAGTCGGGGGAAACTCTGAGGGATTATATCCAGAGGTGGATCACTTTACATCACACATTCGAGAATGTATCTGATCACCAGGCAGTTTGTGCCTTCAAGGAAGGCGTCAGGAACAGAGAACTGAGTTTGAAATTCGGTCGAACCGGAGATATGACATTGAGTCGAATGATGGAAATTGCCACCAAGTATGCAAACGGTGAAGAAGAAGATAGGCTCCGGAGTGGCAAGTATAAAGCAGCCGCTAATGAGACCGGCGGAGGGAACTCCAGTCGGAAGCAAAAGCGCAAAGCCGAGCCAGCTGCACCCGGAGAGGCCTTGGCTGTGACCCCAGGAAAGTTTAAGGGGAAACCCAAGGGTCCCTGGAACCCCAAGAAAGTGAAAGACCAGGATGGGAACGATGTGATGGACTTACCGTGTCACATTCACACGAAGAAAGACGAGGAGGGTAAACTCATTTACCCAAAACATACCACTCGACAATGTCGACTCCTGATGCAGCAGTTTCAAGGGAAACAGGCCAAAGAAAAAGAGAAAGAGTCAGACAAAGTTGAGGACAAGGAAGACAGCGGTGAGGAATACCCCCAGGTCAATTCCACCTTGATGATTTTTGCTGACGTCAAAAGCAAAAGTCGATTGAAGGTCATCAATCGAGAGGTGAACATGGTCGCTCCGGCGACACCCAATTATCTAAAATGGTCCCAGACTGCCATCACCTTCGACCAGTCCGACCACCCGACTCACATTGCTACCCCAGGGAGGCAAGCGTTGGTGGTCGACCCAGTCATTGAAGGCACTCGACTGACCAAAGTTCTGATGGATGGTGGCAGTGGTTTGAACTTGTTGTACGCAGAGACACTGAAAGGGATGGGCATTCCGATGTCCAGACTCAGCACCAGTAACATGAGCTTCCACGGAGTCATTCCCGGAAAGAAGGCTGAGTCACTCGGCCAAATCGCTCTCGATGTAGTTTTTGGTGACGCGAAGAATTTCCGGAAGGAAAAGTTAACCTTTGAGGTCGTGGATTTTTAGAGTGCATACCACACCATCCTTGGAAGGCCAGCGTACGCTCGTTTCATGGCCCGACCATGCTACGTGTACCTCAAATTGAAGATGCCCGGTCCCAAAGGTGTGATCACCGTCACGGGTAATCGGAAGAAGGCAGAAGAGTGCTTCCAGAAAGGCTCCAAAATTGCTGACGCTCAGATGGCCGAAATGGAATTACAGGAGTACCAGAAGACTGCAGACCCGAGTGATTTGTTACGAGCCAAGAAGCCCGCCACAGAGTCAGCATTTCAGTCGTCCGGTGAGACAAAACAGGTTCACATCCACCCGACTGACCCCAATGCGGCTCCGACCAATATCTCCTCTACACTCGACTCTAAATAGGAAGAAGCGCTCATCCAGTTCCTCCGTGAGAACTGGGACATCTTTGCATGGAAGCCTGCTGACATGCCGGGTGTTCCCAGGGGACTGGCTGAGCACCGCCTTCGAGTCGACCCAAAGGTCAAACCAGTTAAGGAACATCTTCGACGGTCCGCCGTACAGAAGAGAAAGGCCATTGGCGAAGAGGTGGCTCGACTCTTAGCGGCAGGTTTCATTCGCGAGATTTTCCACTCCGAGTGGCTCGCCAACGTTGTAATGGTCCCGAAGAAGGACAAGTCGTTGCGCATGTGCATCGATTTCAAACATGTCAATCGGGCCTGCCCGAAAGATCATTTTCCTCTTCCTCGCATCGACCAAATAGTCGACTCGACTGCAGGATGCGAGAGGTTGTCTTTTTTAGATGCTTACTCCGGATACCATCAGATCCGTCTGTATGGACCCGATGAAATAAAAACAGCTTTCATCACCCCGTTCGGGTGTTTCTGTTATGTCACCATGCCCTTCGGCCTCAAGAATGCTGGAGCTACATTCATGAGAATGATTCATAAGTGCCTGATCACACAAATCAGTCGGAATGTAGAAGCATACATGGATGATATAGTGGTCAAGTCGCGAAAAGGTTCCGACCTGTTGACTGACCTTACTGAAACATTTGCCAATCTCAGGAGGTATGATATCAAGCTTAATCCGTCGATATGCACGTTCGGGGTCCCTGGAGGAAAGTTACTCGGTTTTCTCGTTTCCGAACGAGGAATCGATGCTAACCCTGAAAAAGTTGGCACTATACTCCGAATGAAACGCCCTGTGCGTGTGCACGACGTCCAGAAACTTACTGGATGCTTGGCTGCTTTAAGTCGATTCATCTCCAGGCTCGGCGAAAAGGCACTGCCTCTTTACCGACTGATGAAGAAGTCAGACAAGTTCGAGTGGACTCCAGAAGCTGATGCAGCATTTGCAGAGCTAAAAGCCCTGCTCTCCACCCAGCCGGTGCTTGCTGCCCCTGTCAGCAAAGAGCCATTGTTTCTTTACATTGCAGCCACCGGACAAGTCGTTAGTACCGTTCTTACGGTCGAGCGGGAAGAGGAAGGGAAAGCCTTCAAAGTTCAGCGCCCAGTTTATTACCTTTCTGAAGTTCTGACCCCGTCAAAGCAAAGATACCCTCACTATCAGAAGCTTGTTTACGGGATTTACATGACCACGAAGAAGGTTGCTCATTATTTCTCTGATCACTCCATTACAGTCGTCAGCGACGCCCCGTTATCAGAGATTCTTCATAACAGAGATGCAACCGGTCGAGTGGCAAAATGGGCAATTGAACTTCTTCCTCTTGATATCAAGTTCGAGGCAAAGAAAGCTATCAAGTCCCAAGCAATAGCCGATTTCCTCGCCGAGTGGACTGAACAACAACTTCCGACTCAAGTTCACTCGGAACACTGGACTATGTTTTTTGATGGCTCCAAGATGCTGAATGGGTCCGGTGCGGGGGTTGAATTGTTTCCCCCCGAGGAGATAAGCTCAAATATGTCCTCCAGATTCACTTTGATTCCTCCAACAATGAGGCAGAATATGAAGCACTCCTATATGGATTACGTATGGCCATTTCACTCGGCGTCCGTCGCCTTATGGTCCATGGCGACTCAGATCTGGTTGTTAATCAAGTGATGAAAGAGTGGGATGTCCGAAGCCCAGCCATGATGGGATATTGCAATGCGGTGAGAAAGTTGGAAAAGAGATTTGAGGGGTTAGAGCTCCATCATATACCCCGACTGAAAAACCAAGCTGCAGATGACTTGGCAAAAATTGGGTCCAAGAGAGAAGCCATCCCCAGTGACGTGTGTTTAGAGCACATTCGTGCGCCATCGGTACAGGGAGATCCTTTCACAGAAGAACCTCCGCAGCCAAGGAGCGCCAACGATCCGACTGAAGTGGAGATTCCAGCCGTGGTCGACCTGATTATGGAAGTTGTAGTCATCACTCCCGACTGGACAACGCCTTACATCGCATATATTATGTGGAAAGAGCTCCCAAAAGATGAAGAAGAGGCTCGACAGATCGTCCGTCGATCCAAGGCCTTTACAGTAATCAAAGGGCAGTTGTACAGAGAAAGCGCGACTGGAGTTGGCCAGAAGTGCATCACGCCAGAAGAAGGTCAGGTAATTCTTGAGGATATCCACTCGGGGACTTGTGGCCATCATGCGTCCTCTCGGACTATTGTGGCTAAAGCATACCGAGCGGGATTTTACTGGCCGAGGGCAAATGAAATGGCAAAAGACATAGTCGACAAGTTCGAAGGGTGTCAATTTTATTCCAACATGTCACACAAGCCCGCCTCTGCTCTGAAGACCATTCCACTTGTCTGGCCCTTCGCTGTTTGGGGGCTAGACATGATCGGACCGCTGAGAACTGGTCGAAGCGGCTTCACCCACTTACTGGTCGCAGTCGACAAGTTCACCAAGTGGATAGAAGCTAAACCCATCAAGAACCTCGATGCAAGCACTGCTATCAGTTTCATCAGGGAGCTGATATTCAGATGTGGGGTTCCACATAGTATCATCACGGACAATGGATCAAACTTTGATAACGACAGATTCAAAGCCTTTTGCGCCTCCCAGGGCACGCGAGTCGACTATGCCTCAGTTGCCCATCCTCAGTCGAATGGGCAGGCAGAGCGTGCGAATGGCCTCATCCTCAAAGGTCTGAAACCTCGATTGATGCGTGATCTCAAGCACGCGGCAGGAGCTTGGGTCGACAAACTTCCGTCAGTTCTTTGGGGATTAAGGACCACTCCCAATCGATCGACTGGAAGAACGCCATTCTTTCTGGCCTACGGGGCTGAAGCGGTTCTTCCGAGTGATCTGCTCCACAACGCACCTCGGGTCGAACTATACTCTGAAGCAGAAGCGGAACAAGCTCGGCAAGATGCAGTCGACCTCTTGGAAGAAGAGAGGGAGATGGCCCTAATCCGCTCGACTATCTACCAGCAGGACTTACGTCGGTTCCACGCGAGAAACGTGAAGAGTCGAGCCTTTCAGGAAGGAGAGTTGGTCCTCCGAGTGGATCAGCAAAAACCTCACAAGCTCGCTCCAAATTGGGAAGGCCCCTTCATCGTCACCAAAGTCCTCCACAACGGAGCATATCACCTCTACAACGTTGATCGCCGGATCGACGAGCCTCGAGCTTGGAACGCGGAGTTGCTCCGTCCTTTTTACACTTGAAAAAAGAAACTCACTCGACTGAGATGTAATAAAAGTACCTCTGTAGTTCTTTTATCTAAAGCAAGAATGTTATAATTTTCACAGAAGATTGCTATTTCTTTTTCGAAATTTCCCCCAGTGGGTGGCTTAGCCGCGAATCCGTTTCGCCTAAGTTTGTAAAAATCCCACCGAGTGGAGAGCCGGCCTCCCACTCGGGGGCTTAGCCGCGAACCCGTTTCGCCTAAGTATTCAAAAATCCCACCGAGTGGAGAGCCGGCCTCCCACTCGGGGGCTTAGCCGCGAACCCGTTTTGCCTAAGTATTCAAAAATCCCACCGAGTGGAGAGCCGGCCTCCCACTCGGGGGCTTAGTCGCGAACCCGTTTCGCCTGAGTATTCAAAAATCCTACCGAGTGGAGAGCCAGCCTCCCACTGGGGGCTTAGCTGCAGTCCAAGTACTCACCTAAGTATTCAAAAATCCTACCAAGTGGAGAGCCAGCATCCCACTCGGGGGCTTAGCTGCAGTCCAAGTACTCGCCTAAGTATTCAAAAATCCTACCGAGTGGAGAGCCAGCCTCCCACTCGGGGGCTTAGCTGCAGTCCAAGTACTCGCCTAAGTATTCAAAAATCCTACCGAGTGTAGAGCCAGCCTCCCACTCGGGGGCTTAGCTGCAGTCCAAGTACTCGGCTAAGTATTCAAAAATCCTACCGAGTGGCGAGCCAGCCTCCCCACTCGGGGGCTTAGCTGCAGCCCAGTGCTCGCCTAAGTATTTAAGATTCCTACCGAGCGGAAAGCCAGCCTCCCGCGGAGTTAAACTCTCATTCTTATCCTTCAGAAGCTACGTTCAAAAATCCTACCGAGTGGAGAGCAGACCTCCCACTCGGAGGCTTAGCTGCAGCCCAGCGCTCTCCTAAGTAATTCAAAACCCTACCGAGTGGAGAGCAGACCTCCCACTCGGAGGCTTAGCTGCAGCCCAGCGCTCGCCTAAGTAATTCGAAATCCTACCGAGTGGAGAGCAGACCTCCCACTCGCTGGCTTAGCTGTAGCCCAGCGCTCGCCTAAGTAATTCAAAATCCTACCGAGTGGAGAGCAGACCTCCCACTCGGAGGCTTAGCTGCAGCCTAGTGCTCGCCTAAGTAATTCAAAATCCTACCGAGTGGAGAGCAGACCTCCCACTCGGAGGCTTAGCTGCAGCCCAGCGCTCGCCTAGGTAATTTAAAAATCCTACCGAGTGGAGAGCAGACCTCCCACTCGGAGGCTTAGCTGCGGCCCAGTGCTCGCCTAAGTAATTAAAAATCCTACCAAGCGGAGAGCAGACCTCCCACTCGGAGGCTTAGCTGCAGCTCAGTGCTCGCCTAAGTCATTTTCAGTAAAAGTCGAGCCAAATCCCACTCGGCGGATAAATCACGAAGATATTCAACAATAAATAAAGTCTGGATAAAGATCAAAAGGTCCTGGACCGCAGATAAAAGTACTCGAGCCTCCAGCTCGACAGAGTTTATCGGTTACATAAACCACTCGGCATTCCGAGGCAAATTTAAAGCGACACACAGCAGTTTTTTACTCCTCCGGCGGAGGACTAGATGGTGCAACAAACTCGTCCAAATCAATCCCGTCTGAGATGCGAGTGGCAGCAGCAATGAAGGTCTCCATGAAGTCCTGGAAATTATGCTTCCTGGTATTGGCAACTTGGAGGGCGGCCAGCTTCTCTTCTCGCGCCTCCTTGCAGTGGACACGAACCAGCGACAGAGCAACATCGGCACCACACCTGGCAGAAGACTTTTTCCATTCTTGCACTCGACTTGGAACTTCATTCAGTCGAGTGACCAAGGATTCAAGGTCATTCTGAAGCGTCTGTTTGGGCCAGAGTGCAGAGTCGATCCGCGACACTGCAGCCTTCAGTCGAGCAAGATAGTCCACCACGCCAGCAACGCGAGACTCCAACCGGAGAACATTCATGGCAGCTTCGTCCTTCACAAGAGAGTTGATGGGATCCAGACTGGTCTCCACTCGACCAGTTTCTTCCTCGAAGTTTTGACAGAATTCTGAAAGAAGTTTTGACGGTCCAAAATTATAATTGAATGATGAGTCGGCAACAACGAGTTAATCAAGCAAAGAGGATTACCTTCGAGCATAAGGAATAATTTCTTGGCAAGATCGCCGAGATAAACCTCTAGATCATGGCGCTTCCCCGCCATCTGGCCGACCTTGTCAGTCAGAGCAATCTTGTCATTTTTCAGTCGACTTGCTTCCTTGTTGGCCGCATCAAGGGCAGACTTCAGCCTGGCATTCTCATCTTCGAGCCGACCAACTGAGGCAAGCTTCTCCTCAGCGAGCTTCATCTTCTCCGAAGCCGCCTTCTGTGCTTCCGCAAGGTCAAGATCCTTCTTCCTCAGAGCCTCCTCCAGTTGGTCTGCAAAACAATAATGAGGACAGGGTTGAGAATAGGCAGAAAAATAGAGGCAGTCGTCGAATCCTCACCAGCCATACCTTTCGCGTCATCCTTCGCCTTCTGCAAGTTTTCCTGGGCAAACTGTAAGTTGAGGTTAAGCTGGACTTGTTTCTCCTTCAAATCAGCAAACTGAGCAACAAGCTCGCAAGACTTCTGCAAAGAGATAATCGACAAAAGACACCAAAGACAAGTTATTTCCGAGTGACTAAAGGAAAGGATGTGACATTTCTAAGACTACAGTTGAATCAAAACATTCGACAGTAGCCTCGGGGACTACACCCAGTGGGTGCACTCAGCGTGCCCCCACCGGTATTTTTGAAAGATTCTGCTCGATCCCATTATGATTCTAAAGCATGACTAATAGTTAACGGTCAGCTGTATATAAAAAAAAGAGGAAGAAGAGGGCATAAAATTCTTTAGACTATAGTCGACCGCCAGCAGTCAACCATAGCCTCGGGGACTACACCCAGTGGGTGCACTCAGCGTGCCCCCACAGGTTTTCTTGATACCACTCGACTTGATCTGACCAGGCCGAGTGAAGAAGTTTGAAAGCATAAAGATTATAGTCGACTGCCAGCAGTCGACCATAGCCTCGGGGACTACACCCAGTGGGTGCGCTCAGCGTGCCCCCCACAGAAATTCAATCGACACACACACCCCAGTGGGTGTATAAACAACAAAAATCTTCAGAAAGAAGCAGTTTTCGGGTGGCATTTCACGACGAAACAGACAAGTCGACTTACCTAAACATTACTCTGAAGAGCTGAGCTAGCATCATAAGCCGCTTGACCGGCCTCTCGAACCATCTTCACTTGTTCCATCATAACCCCTGCTTGGCGTATGGCTTCCTTAGCAGCGCTCACTGGGTCTTCTGGGACGCAGTGGATAGCAAAAAGAGATGGTGGAACAGCAGTCGACAAAGTAGGTTGAGCACTCGTAAGCGGTTCAGCAAAAGTCACTGAAGTCCGAGCAACATCACCCCCATCCCGAGCCACGACCTCAGACATTGGAGTGGCTTATGGAGTCTGGCCAGCCAGAGCCTTCTTGTTCCTCCTCGCCCCCAGCGGCACTTCATCGTCGTCATCAGGGAGGTCAATGACATGAGGAGGAGCTGCAACAAAAGTTCAACCGACCAGAGTTACAAGAAATAGTCAGTCGACCAATGACAGAACATCAGTAACTGTACCTGGGTTGGAAGTAACAGCGTCTTCCATCTCTTGGTCTCTGTCCTTGGCAGAGGTCTCAGAAGTAGCAGCACTACAAATGTCGGAAGTCAGTCAGTTGGTTCAATGAATCGACCGAGGATCCGTCCACAGTCGACAAAGGGAAATAAGTATCGTTATTACCCAGAAATGGTGGGGACAGTCATCTTCATCTTGGGCAGAGCCTTGGGCGGCTTGGATGGCGTCGCGTGTTGGTGCTTGGGAGCCTTCTCAGTCAGCGCAGGAGAAGAGGTCCGAGGGCGTTTCGACGACTGCCCAACAGGAGCAGTCGCCTTACCACGTTCCCTCGCGGGATCGTGTGTAAGCTTGGATCGCCTCTCCATGCGGGGAGGTTCATCTTCCTCCTCCTCCTCTTCACTGGAGTAGACGTCGTCGTCTCCCTCCCCTTCGCCATCGGATTCCCACTCGTCGTGCTCATCTCCGCTTTCACCTCCGCTCGCCTCCCCTTCTTCGATTGGCTCCTGTGCCCCGTTGGGCGTCGAGTACATCTCAGTAATTTCCTGGAGAACAACAAACAAGAGAAAGATCAATCGACTGTCTCGGAAGATTGAATATTACAGATCAGTCGGAGAAAGCTATTCGCACCTTGTCTGGCTGACGAGACTGGTCGAATGGGAGAACTCTCCTGGCGCCTCGAGGATTGTCCTTGTTCCCAGTAATGGCAGTCATCCACCTCTCCAATGTGGCCTCGTCGACCTCCTCTGGATCAATCCGAGTGGTGTCGTCGGTACCAGAGTACAACCACATCGGATGACCTCGGTATTGCAGTGGTTGAATTCGCCGTCGAAGGAAAACTTCCAGGAGGTCCATGCCAGTCACTCCGTCGCGTATAAGCTGGACTACGCGCTCCATCAACAACTTCACTTGGGCCTTCTCCTCAGGTAACACTTTCAGAGAGGCTGGCTTGTCTACTCGACTCATGGAGAAAGGGGGGAGCCCAGTCGACTGCCCAGGCGTCGACTGGTCTTGGCAGTAGAACCAGGTCGACTGCCACCCTCTAACCGAGTCAGGCAGAGTCATCGCTGGAAAGGCGCTCTTGCCCCTCATCTGAACTCCGAGTCCTCCACACATCTGGACCACTTGGGTTTTCTCGTCATCTGAATTTGTTCTCTTCACTGACTGAGAGCGGCAAGTGAATATGTGCTTGAAAAGCCCCCAGTGCGGCCGGCAGCCCAAGAAATTTTCACACAGCGAAACAAAGGCAGCGAGGAAGACGATGGAATTGGGAGTGAAATGATGGAGTTGCGCCCCAAAGAAGTTCAGAAACCCTCGAAAGAAATGACTCGGCGGCAGAGAAAACCCGCGATCTAGATGAGTGGCCAGAAGAACACACTCACCCTCCTTAGGTTGCGGTTGCGACTCCATCCTCGGGAGCCTCGCTGATCCGTGAGGGATCAATCCCTTGTCGGCCAGATCAGCAAGGTCCTTCTCGGTGATGGTCGAGCGGATCCAATCCCCTTGGACCCAACCCTGCGGCAACTTGGACCGCGACGAGGATCCGCCCCGGCTTGACGCCCTCCCCTTCGCCGTCGTCGTTGCCTTCTTCGCCCGCTCCAAAGCCGCGGTCTTCTCCTTCCCCATCGTCGCCGGCGAGACTGGTGCGAAGCGGCGGCGCGGAGAAAGCTACAGGCGCTACGGAGAGATTTGGAAGCGAATGGAGACGAAGATTGTGTTGGCACTGTTCAAAATGCGCCCGCCCGGCGCCTTAAATGAGGCTGCTTCCGAGTGGCTGACTGGTAGGCCCAGGCAATCTGTCAAATCCCGCAACAGGCGCGCGAGCGATACGTGGCGAAAAAGGCGGCGCGAAGATCGAGGCGTCATCGTCTCGTCCCATCCGAGTGCCGTGGTTTTCTCCACTTCGCGCGCTTCCCAAAATTTGGATCCCGTGAAATCCGCTAAGCGCAGAGCAACCAACCTGACAACGGTCTCCGCCGATCTGTCACTCGGAGATCCTCAAGGCTACGAAGTTCACTCGACAAAACGCAAAGAATGGATCAAGGCGACTGAAAGAGAGTTTGAAGCCATCACTGCAAGGCCCTTAGTCTAGGGCAAGACACACTTTCAACACGAGAAGCAGGTCGGAAGACTATCAACTCCTTCCTCACTCAAACCTCGATCCATTCGGGGGCTAATGATGAAGTCATGTACCTGGGGTAGGGTCATGGGCCTGCCCAAGGGTACCCTCCCCAAGGTCACTTACTAAAAGAGGCTGCTTACCAGTCGACCTGGCAAGCATTCACTCGACTAACATGGAGACACTCGACCATGAAGATTCACTCGACCATCGTAAGAACAGGAGCCACTCCGCATCCAAACGGTCTGTAATTAAATAGCCTTTATAGCCTTAATAAGCACTTTATGCAGGACGTTTCCAGTAACGCCCTGCCTTAATGTACCTTAAAACCCTTCATTACGTGGGCTGGCTGGGGTCCGGGCGAACTCTATATAAGCCACCCCCCTCCACAGGAAGAAGGGTTCGCATCTTTGTAAACACACACGCATATAATCCAGTCGACCGCCTCCGGGCTCCGAGACGTAGGGCTGTTACTTCCTCCGAGAAGGGCCCGAACTCGTTAACTCTTTGCGTGCACAACTACTCCAGAGCTAGGATCTTGCCTCTCCATTCCTACCCCCATTCTACTGTCAGACTTAGAACCACGACATGCCCCCCTCGACATGAGCCCGACGTCCGATCTGTCACGCTTTGTGAGGGCCGTGGCGGTGGACTCTCCTCTCGGGGCGCATATTCCCACTACGGCGGGGTGACCGCGCCCGCTGCCTCCTTCCTTTGGTCTTCCCGTGCTCCCTCACGAGTGAAGTTCTTCGGGTGGCTGCTCACCCAATCTCGGGTGCATAAGCGGGACGTGCTGCTGCGTAAAACCATCCTCACCGCCGAGGAGGCTGGGTGCCCCTACTGCAATGCTGAGCTTGAGACGGCCGACCACCTCATCTTCGGGTGTCCGTTCGCGGTGCAATTTTGGCGTAGGATCGGGCTGACCCGCGCCGCGGGGTCGGTCCGTGCGCTTCATCGCTTCGACGTGTCGCCGGCCGTCGGCAACAACTCTCCCGCGAGCTTCGTCCTTCTCTGCTGCTGGTGGCTTTGGAAGCGTCGCAATGCATGTGTCTTCCGGGGAGACGAGATGTCCCTGGTTGCTACGCTCAAGGCCTGTCGAGATGACGCGGTGCTCTGGCGTGGCCGGATGAAGACCGAAGATCAATCCCACATCGACGTTTGGTTGTTCGTCCTTAGCGGAGCCGCGTGACTCGCGAACTTAGAGAGTTTCGCTCCACTCTCGCCCCCTCCCCTCTTGTACTGACTGTGTTGTCTGGTGGCTTTGCCCTTTTACGCAATATATACAGGTGGTGGAAGGGCTTCCCTCCCCCCCCCCCCCCCGCATTGAAAATTCAAAAAAAAATCACAAAGTATCAATCTTTGCAAGCTGAAATACCACCAAAACTTCAGCAAAGAGACTACAATTGAACTGGACCAGTGCTACTGCTACTCATTCGCCTGCATGAATTTGATTACAAATAAAGGTTTTCAAATGCCCCTTGAGTCGCCCATCCAAAAAGATGGGAATCCGTGATTAACATGCTTGGGCCGGGATGATCCCATAGAAGTGCAGGTCCTCGAACCACAATATCTTCATCATAATGTCATGGAAAGATTTCAACTTCACATGAATTAACTGAACGAAAAGAACATGACACGATAACATGAACTCATCAGATCCGAATAACTGGCTCTGCGAAGACATTGAACTCTATCTCTCTATGACACCGCCACAAAAATCGAGAGTAATTTATCTCAAAAAGAACACGATGGTTGCTAAATGTTGACAAAGAATATTAAAATGGTGAAGATCCAAGACCCCTCACCTCCTAACATCAAGATGACACTTGGAGGCGAGGGGACTAAAAATTTCCATGCAGCAAGTGCTAGGGTTCCTTCATCTCCTAAGGGCGTAGGAAGGTAGCACCTAATATTTGGTAGTTTTTTTTAAAAAAAGGAATACACCAGCATCTGCTTCTGAATGATGCATGCAACCATATTATTAAGAAAAAGGTCTCACATAAGGTTTGTGATACATAAGTCGCTCATAAAAAAGCCAAAGTAAAATAGCCGCAACCAGCGAAAATAGAGACTAAGCACCTAGTTTATTATTGGACCGCCATCCAAATCTGTTGTAAGTATGTCGTGCTACCTTCTCCCAACGGTTGCACCCAATAGTCATATGCTACTTGGCTTCTGCATGACTGAGTAAGGACCATGTACGGATCCAAGCCGTGGCTCTGTATATAACCTGCAAAAAAAATTATAAGAGGTTTTCTGTTAAGAATCATGTCATTTCTGCAGTTCCATATAGCCCAAAGTAATGCACATATACCTATCCTAATATGTCCTACAATACTTGTCTCCACTCCATCTAGGCATGGTCCAAATAATGTGTTAATACTAGACGAATGGCTAACATTAAAGGCTACATGAATCGTACGCCATAAATGTTTTGCGAGAGGATATTTGAGAAAGAGGTGTTTTATAGTCTCATCTTGATTACAAAAGCAACATCGTTTACTATCCTCCCATCTTCGTTTGACTAAGTTATCCTTTGTTGGAATCACTTCCTTGTGAACGAACCACATGAATATCTTGATTCTGAAAGGGACTTTAAGCTTCCAAATATGACTTGATTTTGGAATTGGACTAGAGTTTATTAGGTCTAAATACATAGACTTGATGAAGAATATCCCATTGATAGATAATTTCCAATGGATCGTGTCTGGCTCATTAAAGAGTTGAACATCCATCAACCTCCACACGAGATGTAACCAACTGTCCCATCGATCTCCTACTAGAGACCTTCTGGATGGATATTCAAAGGAACAGACTATAATATTGTGGCAACATAGGCTTCCTTATATTGCACAATATTGTACAGAGAGGGATATTGTGTGGCTAGTGGTGTCTCCTCTAACCAGGTGTCCTCCCAGAATCTAGTCGTGTTACCATTCCCATTAATAAATTTGATTGTGTGGAAGAAAGCAGCTCTCGTTCTCATTAGCCCCTTCCAGAAAGGAGAGTCATTTTGAAAGTAACCTGGGCTAGAGTTTTTACACATGCTAATGACCAGAGTGAGTTATAATTAGTTAGGCCCAAACTTAATTACCTTCATGCATTTTGTATTATACTAAAAGCTCCCAAAGGGGGACGCGATCATACCAGCACTAAAGCACTGGATCCCATCAGAACTCCGAAGTTAAGCGTGCTTGGGAGAGAGTAGTACTAGGATGGGTGACCTCCTGGGAAGTCCTCGTGTTGCATTCCATTTTAAGGTCATGAATGAATTAATGGACTGGAGCAGGAACATACTGGGTGATTTAGAGAAGAGAGTCCATCAGGTGAAGATGGATCTTGAAGCTGTGAGAAGAAAGAATGTTGGGCAAGAGCATGTAAACCGTGAGCATATCCTGCGTTTCAAGCTATAAGCCGACTAGAAGAGTAGTGGAAACCTACTAGAAGCAGCGAGCCCATGTACATTGGATGAAAGGAGGAGACCGCAATATGAAGTTCTTTCACGGAGCAGCATCAGAAAGAAGAAGGAGAAATAGGCTCAAAAGACTGAAAACGGATGACGGAAGTGTAGTAGAGAAGGTGGAGGAGATGAAGGAAGTAGCCACCAAGTACTTTCTTAACCTATTTACATCCCATGCAGGTACACAGTATGATGAAGTCTTGGATAACATTGAGGTGCGTGTTACTCATGCCATGAATGAGCTGCTAGAGAAAGAGTACACGCAAGAGGAGGTGTTCAAGGTCGTGAAAAGCATAGGGGACTTGAAGGCTCCTGGACCTGATGGTATGCCTTCGGTTTTCTACAAAAAGTACCTGGATGTGGTGGGAGATGACATAGTGAAAGAGGTGATGAATGTCCTGAAAGGCGACCCTATGCCAGCAGGGTGGAACGAGAAGTGTGTTGTACTCATCCCCAAGATAAAGAGCCCGGAAAGTATGAAGGACTTGAGGCCGATTAGCCTCTGTAATGTTGTCTACAAATTAGTTTCCAAGGTTCTCGCCAACCAGTTGAAACAAATTCTCCCAGAGACTATTTCCCCTAACTAGAGTGCTTTCGTACCCGGGCGTTTAATCACGGATAACATCCTGCTAGCTTATGAGTGCACGCACTATATGCAAAACAAAAGGGGAGGTAAAGATGGATATGCAGCGGTAAAGCTCGACATGAGTAAAGCGTATGACCGAGTTGAGTGGCAGTTCCTTGAGAAAATGATGCAGAAATTGGGATTCAATGAACAATGGATAAACCGCATTATGCTTTGTGTTTCTTCAGTGTCCTACAAAGTGAAGGTAAATGGAGAGTGTACTGGTGTGATTGTGCCACGGCACAGATTGAGACAAGGTGATCCTTTGTCTCCCTATTTGTTCCTTATTGTTGCTGAAGGATTCTCATCTTTACTGAATAAGGCCGAGGTAGATGGAACTTTGAAGGGGATCCGTATTTGCAACGCATCCCCGAGTTTCAACCACTTATTCTTTGCAGATGACTCTCTAGTACTCATGAAAGCTTCGCGAGAGAGTGCTACATCTCTGCAGAAAGTGCTACAACTGTATGAGGTTTGCTCGGGACATGTTGTGAATTATGATAACTCCTTTGTTATGTTCAGTAAAAATACAAGACAAACACAAAAAAGAGTGGTTCTGGACACTTTAAACATTCAGGCGGAGGCTAGGACTGAGAGGTACCTCAGTTTGTCGGTATATGTTGGCCAGGTTAGAAAGCAAGTATTCAAATATTTGAAGGATAAGATTTGGCAGAAAATTCAAGGCTGGCAGGAAAGGTTACTGTCAAAAATGGGGAAGGATGTACTCATCAAAGCTTGTGCGCAAGCCATTCCAACATTTGCTATGTCCTGCTTTCACCTTACTAAAACTCTTTGTGAGGAGATAGGCATGATGATATGCAGGTTTTGGTGGAAGAAGTAAGAGAAAAATAATACTTTGCATTGGTTAAGCTGGGAACTCCTAACAAGACCGAAGAAGGATGGAGGAATGGGATTCCACGACATCTATGGTTTCAACATGGCCATGCTCGCCCGGCAGGCATGGCGCATGTTATCCACACCGAAATCTTTGTGTGCATAGGTCTTAAAGACGAGGTACTTCCCGCACACATCGATGAAGGAAATATGCCCTAGAGGCAATAATAAAGTTGTTATTTGTATTTCCTTATATCATGATGAATGTTTATTATTCATGCTAGAATTGTATTAACCGGAAACTTGATACATGTGTGAATACATAGACAAAACATAATGTCCCTAGTATGCCTCTACTAGACTAGCTCGTTAATCAAAGATGGTTAAGTTTCCTAACCATAGACATGTGTTGTCATTTGATCAACGGGATCACATCATTAGGAGAATGATGTGATGGACAAGACCCATCGGTTAGCTTAGCATAATGATCGTTAAGTTTTATTGCTATTACTTTCTTCATGACTTATACATATTCCTTTGACTATGAGATTATGCAACTCCCGAATACTGGAGGAATACCTTGTGTGCTATCAAACGTCACAACGTAACTGGGTGATTATAAAGATGCTCTACAGGTATTTACGAAGGTGTTTGTTGGGTTGGCATAGATCGATATTAGGATTTGTCACTCCGAGTATCAGAGAGGTATCTCCGGGCCCTCTCGGTAATGCACATCATGATAAGCCTTGCAAGCATGTGACTAATGAGTTAGTTGCGGGATGATGTATTACGGAACGAGTAAAGAGACTTGCCAGTAACGAGATTGAACTAGGTATGAAAATACCGATGATCGAATCTCGGGCAAGTAACATACCGATGACAAAGGGAATAACGTATGTTGTCATTACGGTTTGACCGATAAAGATCTTTGAAGAACATGTAGGAACCAATATGAGCATCTAGATTCTACTATTGGTTATTGACCGGAGAAGTGTCTCGGTCATGTCTACATAGTTCTTGAGCCCATAGGGTCCGCACACTTAACGTTCGATGACGATTTGTATTATGAATTATGTGTTTTGGTGACCAAATATTGTTCGGAGTCCCAGATGAGATCACATACATGACGAGGAGTCTTGAAATGGTCGAGAGGTAAAGATTGATATATTCGACGATAGTATTCGGACACCAGAAGTGTTTCGGAATGTATCGGGTGCATATCGGAGTACCGGGGGCGTTACCGGAATCCCCCGGGGGAAGATATGGGCCATAGGAGGGAGGCAAACCAGCCCACAAGGGGTGCCCCCCCAAGGGAGGAGTCCGAATTGGACTAGGGGAGGGGGCGGCACCCCCCCTTTCCTTCTCCTTCTCCCTCTCCTTTCCCCTTTCCCCCTCCGATAAAAGGAAGGGGGGCGAATTGGACTAGGAGCCCAAGTGGGATTCCTCCCAGTTGGGGCGCGCCTAGGTCGGCCTCCTCCCCTCTCCTTCCTTTATATACGGGGCAGGAGGCGCCCCTAACACACATCAATTGTTCCTAGCCGTGTGTGGCGCCCCCTCCACCGTTTACTCCTATGGTCATATTGTTGTAGTGCTTAGGTGAAGCCCTACGCGGATCACTTCACTATCACCGCCACCACGTCGTCATGCTGACGAAACTCTCCCTCGACACTTTGCTGGATCAAGAGTTCGAGGGACGTCATCGAGCTTCACGTGTGCAGAACTCGGAGGTGTCGTACGTTCGGTGCTTGATCGGTTGAATCGAGAAGACGTTCTACTACATCAACCGCGTTAAGCTAATGCTTCTGCTTTCGGTTTACGAGGGTACGTGGTACACTCTCCCCCTCTCGTTGCTATGCATCTCCTAGATAGATCTTGTGTGAGCGTAGGGAATTTTTTGAAATTGCATGCTATGTTCCCCAACAATGGCATCCGAGCTAGGTCTATGCGTAGATGATATGCACGAGTAGAACACAAAGAGTTGTGGGCGATCATAGTCATACTGCTTACCACCAACGTCTTATTTTGATTCGACAATATTGTTGGATGAAGCAGCCCGAACCAACCTTACATGACCACGTTCATGAGACCGGTTCCACCGACAGACATGCAACTTATTTTGCATAAAGGTGGCTGGCGGGTGTCTGTTTCTCCAACTTTAGTTGAATCGAATTTGACTACGGGAGGTCCTTGTTGAAGGTTAAAACAGCAAACTTGACGAAACATCATTGTGGTTTTGATGCGTAGGTAAGAATGGTTCTTACTAGAAGCCCGTAGTAGCCACGTAAAACTTGCAACAACAAATTAGAGGACGTCTAACTTGTTTTTGCAGGGCATGTTGTGATGTGATATGGTCAAGACATGATGGTGATATACGTTATTGTATGAGATGATCATGTTTTGTAAAAGTTATCGGCAATTGGTAGGAGCCTTATGGTTGTCAGTTTATTGTATGAAATGCAATCGCCATGTAATTGCTTTACTTTACCACTATGCGTTAGCGATAGTTGTAGAAGCAATAGTTGGCAACACGACAATGACGCTACGACGGAGATCAAGGTGTCAAGCCGGTAATGATGGAAATCGTGACGGTGCTTTGGAAATGGAGATCAAAGGCACAAGATGATGATGGCCATATCATGTCACATATTTTGATTGCATGTGATGTTTATCTTTTATGCATCCTATTTTGCTTAGTACGGCCGTAGCATTATATGATGATCCCTTACTAAAATTTCAAGGTATAAGTGTTCTCCCTGAGTATGCACCGTTGCGACGGTTCGTTGTGCTGAGACACCACATGATGATTGGGTGTGATAAGCTCTACGTTCACATACAACGGGTGCAAGACAGTTTTGCACATGCGGAATACTCGGGTTAAACTTGACGGGCCTAGCATGTACAGACATGGCCTCGGAACACTGGAGACCGAAAGGTCGAACGTGAATCATATAGTAGATATGATCAACATAGAGATGTTCACCATTGAAAACTACTCCATCTCACGTGATGATCGAACATGGTTTAGTTGATATGGATCACGTGATCATTTAGATGACTCGAGGGATGTCTATATAAGTGGGAGTTCTTAAGTAATATGATTAATTAAACTTAATTTATCATGAACTTAGTCTTGATAGTTTTTGCATATCTATGTTGTAGATCAATGGACCGTGCTACCGTTCCCTTGAGTTTTAATGCGTTCCTAGAGAAAGCTAAGTTGAAAGATGATGGTAGCAACTACATGGTTTGTGTCCGTAACCTGAGGATTATCCTCATTGCTGCATAGAAGAATTATGTCCTTGATGCACCGCTAAGTGAAAGGCCTGCTGCAGGAGCAAATGTTGATGTTATGAACGTCTGGCAAGCTCGATCTGATGACTACTCGATAGTTCAGTGTGCCATGCTTTACGGCTTAGAATCAGGACTTCAAAGACATTTTAAACGTCATGGACCATATGAGATGTTCCAGGAGTTGAAGTTAATATTTCAAGAAAATGCTCGAGTTTAGAGATATGAAGTCTCCAACAAGTTCTATAGCTGCAAGATGGAGGAGAATAGTTCTGTCAGTGAACACATACTCAGAATGTCTGGGTACCATAACCACTTGACTCAGCTGGGAGTTAATCTTCCAGATGATAGTGTTATTGACAGAGTTCTTCAATCACTTCCACCAAGCTACAAAGGCTTCGTGATGAACTATAATATGCAAGGGATGGATAAGACTATTCCCGAGCTCTTCACAATGCTCAAAGCTGCAGAGGTAGAAATCAAGAAGGAGCGTCAAGTGTTGATGGTTAACAAGACCAATAGTTTCAAGAAAAAGGGCAAAGGAAAGAAGGGGAACTTCAAAAAGAATGGCAAGAAAGTTGCTACTCCCGGTAAGAAGCCCAAGTCTGGACCTAAACCTGAAACTGAGTGCTTCTACTGCGAAGGGACTGGTCACTGGAAACGGAACTGCCCCAAGTATTTGGCGGATAAGAAGGATGTCAAAGTGAATTAAGGTATATTTGATATACATGTTATTGATGTGTACCTTACTAAAGCTCGTAGTAGCACCCGGGTATTTGATACTGGTTCTGTTGCTCATATTTGCAACTCAAAACAGGGGCTACGGATTAAACGAAGATTGGCTAAGGATGAGGTGACGATGCGCGTCGGGAATGGTTCCAAGGTCGATGTGATCGCCTTCGGCATGCTACCTCTACATCTACCTTCGGGATTAGTTTTAGACCTGAATAATTGTTATTTGGTGCCAGTGTTGAGAATGAACATTATATCTGGATCTTGTTTGATGCGAGACGGTTATTCATTTAAATCAGAGAATAATGGTTGTTCTATTTATATGAGTAATATCTTTTATGGTCATGCACCCTTCAAAAGTGGTCTATTTTTGTTGAATCTCGATCATGGTGATACACATATTCATAATATTGATGCCAAAAGATGCAAAGTTTATAATGATAGTGCAACATATTTGTGACACTGCCGTTTAGGTCATATTGGTGTAAAGCGCATGAAGAAACTCCATGCGGATGGACTTTTGGAATCACTTGAGTATGAATCATTTGATGCTTGCGAACCATGCCTCATGGGCAAGATGACTAAGACTACGTTCTCTGGAACAATGGAGCGAGCCACTGACTTATTGGAAATAATACATACCGATGTATGCGGTCCGATGAGTGTTGATGCTCGCGGCGGGTATCGTTATTTTCTGACCTTCACAGATGATTTGAGCAGATATGGGTATATCTACTTAATAAAACACAAGTCTGAAACAATTGAAAAGTTTAAAGAATTTCAGCGTGAAGTTGAGAATCATCGTAACAAGAAAATAAAGTTTCCATGATCTGATCGCGGAGGCGAATATTTGAGTTACGAGTTTGGTCTTCATTTGAAACAATGTGGAATAGTTTCACAACTCACGCCACCTGGAACACCACAGCGTAATGGTGTGTCCGAACGTCGTAACCGTACTTTATTAGATATGGTGCGATCTATGATGTCTCTTACCGATTTACCACTATCATTTTGGGGTTATGCATTAGAGACAGATGCATTCACGTTAAATAGGGCACCATCTAAATCCGTTGAGACGACACCATATGAAATGTGGTTTCGTAAGAAACCTAAGCTGTCGTTTCTTAAAGTTTGGGGTTGCGATACTTATATGAAAAAGCTTCAGCCTGATAAGCTCGAACCCAAATCGAAGAAGTGCATCTTCATAGGATACCCAAAAGAAAATGTTGGGTACTGATAATCCACAAGTGCAAGGAATCATCGTAGCAATTTCCAAGGGTGGAAGTGATAAGTATGGAGTGTCGAACCCACAAGGAGCTAAAGGTAAGATCAATATTCTCACAAGCCCTATCTGCCACTAATACGATTCTACGTACACCGAACGTTTGCTTCCAACTAGCAACAACAAATAAAACTACGTTGTGGGTATGAAGTGGATCACTTTGTATGATATCGGAGAGCTAAAATTGAAAGTAGGTGTTGTTATCATAAAGTTAGAATATATTACTAAATATTATAAATAGCAAGTGTGGAATAAGTGTGGATCGATGTGCGAAATTGTCCTAGGCAACCGTTGACAAGACCGGTGATCACTATTGCAGTTTCATATGAGGGAGAGGCATAAGCTAACATACTTTCTCTACTTGGATCATATGCACTTATGATTGGAACTCTAGCAAGCATCCGCAACTACTAAAGATCATTAAGGTAAAACCCAACCATAGCATTAAAGCATCAAGTCCTCTTTATTCCCATACACAACAACCCCCTTACTCGGGTTTGTGTTTGAGTCACTCACCAACCCATTATAAGCGAATCATGAACGTATTGCAACACCCTACAGCGGGAACCCCTCACGCTTGTGCGAAACGGAGGGCACCATAGGACAACATCAAAGTAAAACATACAACTCATACCAATCTAGATCAACAATCAACCCAAAGACAAAAGATATCTACTCGAAACATCATAGGATGGCAACACGTCATTGGATCATAATATGTGGCATAAAACACCTTGTTCAAGTAGGGATTACAACGGGGTGCGGGAGAGTGGACCGCGTAAAAGAGATGAGGATGGTGATGATGGTGGTGATGTTGATGAAGACGATCACCACGGCGATGATTCCCCTCCCGATGGCACTCCGGTGCCAACAAGAGAGAGGAGGAGAGGTTCTCCCCCTTGTGCTTCCTCCTCCATGGCATCCCCACTAGATGGGGAAAGGTTCTCCCTTTGGTCCTTGGCCTTCATGGCGATGATGGCATCTCCGGGATACTCCTCCATGGCCACCGGTGATGATGGCCCACTCTGGCAGGGTGCCAGAGAGGGCCTAGATTGATTTCTCGTGGCTACAAAGGCTTGCGGCGGCGGAACTTCCGATCTAGGTTAATTTTCCGAGGTTTCTGTATTTATAGGAATTTTTGGCGTTGGTCTCACGGTAAGGAGGTGCCCGAGCTGTCCACGAGGTAGGTGATACATCTCCAACGTATCTATAATTTTTTATTGCTCCATGCTATATTATCTACTGTTTTGGACTATATTGGGCTTTATTTTCCACTTTTATATTAATTTTGGGACTAACCTATTAACCGGAGGCCCAGCCCAGAATTGCTTTTTTTGCCTATTTCATTGTTTCGAAGAAAAGGAATATCAAACGGAGTCCAAACGGAATGAAACCATCGGGAACGTGATTTTCTCACCAAATATGACCCAGGAGACTTGGACCCAATGCCAAGGAAGCTTCGAGGTGGGCACGAGGTAGGGGGCGCGCCCTACACCCTATGCGCGCCCCCACCCTCGTGGGGCCCATGAAGCTCCACTGGCGTACTTCTTCCTCCTATATATACCTACGTACCCCCAAACAATCAGAGACGGAGCCAAAAACCTAATTCCACCGCCGCAACTTTCTGTATCCACGAGATCCCATCTTGGGGCCTGTTCCGGAGCTCCACCGGAGAGGGCCATCATCACGGAGGGCTTCTACATTATCATAGCCCCTCCGATGAAGTGTGAGTAGTTTACCTCAGACCTTCAGGTCCATAGTTAGTAGCTAGATGGCTTCTTCTCTCTTTTTGGATCTCAATACAAAGTTCTCCCCCTCTCTCGTGGAGATCTATTCGATGTAATCTTCTTTTTGCGGTGTGTTTGTTGAGACCGATGAATTGTGGGTTTATGATCAAGTCTATCTATGAATAATATTTGAATCTTCTCTGAATTCTTTTATGTATGATTGGTTATCTTTGCAAGTCTCTTCGAATTATCAGTTTGGTTTGGCCTACTAGATTGGTTTTTCTTGCCATGGGAGAAGTGCTTAGCTTTGGGTTCGATCTTGCGGTGTCCTTTCCCAGTGACAGAAGGGGCAGCAAGGCACGTATTGTATCGTTGCCGCCGAGGATAAAAAGATGGGGTTTATTTCATATTGCATGAATTTATCTCTCTACATCATGTCATCTTGCTTAAGGCGTTACTCTGTTTTTAACTTAATACTCTAGATGCATGCTGGATAGCGGTCGATGAGTGGAGTAATAGTAGTAGATGCAGGCAGGAGTCGGTCTACTTGTCTCGGACGTGATGCCTATATACATGATCATACCTAGATATTCTCATAACTATGCTCAATTCTGTCAATTGCTCAACAGTAATTTGTTCACCCACCGTAGAATACTTATGCTCTTGAGAGAAGCCACTAGTGAAACCTATGGCTCCCGGGTCTATTCTCATCATATCAATCTCCGTCACTTTTATTTTGCTTTGCTTTTTTACTTTGCCTTTTACTTTTCACTTTGCATCTCTATATAAAAAATACCAAAAATATTATATATCATCTCTATCAGATCTCACTCTCGTAAGTGACCGTGAAGGGATTGACAACCCCTAATCGCGTTGGTTGCGTTGAGCTATTGCTTTTGTGTAGGTACGAGGGACTTGAGCGTGGCCTCCTACTGGATTGATACCTTGGTTCTAAAAAACTGAGGGAAATACTTACGCTACTCTGCTGCATCATCCTTTCCTCTTCGGGGAAATCCAACGCAAGCTCAAGAGGTAGCAGTAGGCCCACACGCCCAGGGGGGTGGGCGCGCCCCCCACCCTCGTGGGCAGCCCGAGACTCTTCTGGCCCAACTCCGATGCTCCGTGGTCTTCTTTTGGTCCATAAAAAATCATCAAAAATTGGCACGTCAATTGGACTTCGTTTGGTATTCCTTTTCTGCAAAACTCAAAAACAAGGAGAAATCAGAAACTGGCACTGGGCTCTAGGTTAATAGATTAGTCCCAAAAGTCATATAAAACAACATATAAAAGCCCATTAAACATCCAAGATAGATAATATAACAGCATGAATACTTCATAAATTATAGATACGTTGGAGACGTATCACCATCCCCAAGCTTAATTCCTGCTCGTCCTCGAGTAGGTAAATGATAAAAGAAATAATTTATGAAGTGTGAATGCTAGCAAGTGCTTAAGTTTGATCAATGATAATTCCAATCACTCTTTCTAGCATCATTATATGTCATAATAGTAGCTCATCTCATAAAACTTTTCATGACCAAGTAACAAGCTATTCATATGTTAAAGTATAGATCATAAACTTTCTTGAAAACTAACAAACCGTATTATCAGTCATTATACAATTACAATTCATCTTATTTTCAAGAAGAGTCTATGTCAGAGCTTTGATTTAGCAAACTTCACATGCTCAACTATCACTTAGTCTTTCACAATTGCTAACATTCACGCGATATTTATGGGTTCAAAGTTTTAATCAGGCACAGAGAAAGATAGGGGCTTATAGATTCACCTTCCAACCTTTTACCTCAAGGGTAATGTCAACAATAATAGTTCATGATGCCTTACATCCAATTGGATATATATATATCAGAATCTTTCCAACACAATGTGTTTGCCAAAGGATAAAATGTAAAAAGAAAAGGTGAAAAATCACCATGACTCTTGCATAAGGGTAAGAGATAAAAGTAAAAGATAGGCCCTTTGTAGAGGGAAGCAGGGGTTGCCATGCGCTTTCAAGGTTGGATGCACAAAATCTTAATGCGAAAGAACGTCATTTTATATTGCCACTTGTGATATGGACCTTTATTATGCAGTCCCTCGCTTTTATTTCTTCCACATCACAAGATCGTATAAAGCTTATTTCCTCCACACTAATCAATCATACATATTTAGAGAGCAATTTTTATTGCTTGCACCGATGACAACTTACTTGAAGGATCTTACTCAATCCATAGGTAGGTATGGTGTACTCTCATGGCAAAACCGGGTTTAAGGGTATTTGGAAGCACAAGTAGTATCTCTAATTAGTGCAAAGAATTTGGATAGCATGAGGGGGAAAGGCAAGCTCAACGTGTTAGGTGATCCATGACAATATACTTTATTTCAGATATAAGAAAACATAACCCATTACGTTGTCTTCCTTGTCCAACATCAACCTTTTAGCATGTCATATTTTAATGAGTGCTCACAATTACAAAAGATGTCCAAGATAGTATATTTATATGTGAAATCCCTCTTCCTTCAATATTCTTTCACGAATTGTTCAAGTGACCAATTCTACGTTTGCTAACTTTCAATAAGTTTACTACCTATACTTATTATGTGTGAAGTCATTACTCCCCATGTTATAAGCATATGAAACATATATAAATTCAGATTTATGACATTCAATTCATTCAACCATTTACTCATAGGATATACGTGAAGCACATGAGTGAATGACATACTACTCCAAAAGATATGAGTGAAGAACACTGAGTAGTCAAATAATTAACTAGCCATGGGAGGATTATTTTTCATTCAATATTTCAGATCCAGTGATTTTATTCAAACAGCAAGTAAAATTGAAAATACGCTCCAAGAAAAACACATATCATGTGACGAATAAAAATATAGCTCCGAGTAAGGTATACCGATAGTTTTGAAGACGAAAGAGGGGATGCCTTCCGGGGCATCCCCAAGCTTAGGCGCTTGAGACTTCCTTGAATATTACCTTGGGATGCCTTGGGCATCCCCAAGCTTAGGGTCTTTCCACTCCTTATTCTCCTCATATCGATATCTCACCCAAAGCTTGAAAACTTCAATCACACAGAACTTAACAAAACTTCGTGAGATAGGTTAGTATGATAAAGAGTAAACCATCCACTTTGGTACTGTCTAAGACAATGTTCATAATTGTTCTCACACAATGTCTACTGTACCATATCATTTCTACAATTTATATTGAGAAATATAAGTCATAGAAACTAGAAAACAAGCAAACTATGCAATGAAAACAGAATCTGTCAGAAACAGAATAGTCTATAATGATCTGCAAATAAACAATACTTCTGCTACTCCAAAAATTATGAAATAAATTGGTGGACGTGAGGAATTTGTCTATTGATCTTTTGCAAAAATAATCAACTCAAAATCACTATTCTGTAAAAAATGACAGCTAATCTCGTGAGCGCAAAGTTTCTGTTTTTACAGCAAGATCATATTAACTTTCACCCAAGTCTTCCCAAAGGTCTTACTTGGCACTTCATTGAAACAAAAGCTATAAAACATGATTAATACAGTAGCTTAATCATGTAAACACACAAAAACAGTAAGGGTAAATATTGGGTTGTCTCCCAACAAGCGCTTTTCTTTAGTGCCTTTTAGCTAGGTATGATGATTTCAATGATGCTCACATAAAAGATAAGAATTGAAACATAAAGAGAGAATCATGAAGAACATGACTAGAACAAGATCAACTAGCATAGGAAGGCAAAACAAGTATAACTTCAAAACTTTAAGCACATAGAGAGGAAACTTGATATTATTGCAACTACTACAAGCATATATTACTCCCTAATAATAATTTTCAGTAGCATCATGAATGAATTCAACAATATAACCATCACATAAAGCATTCTTTTCATGATCTACAAGCATAGAAATTTTTCTACTCTCCACATAAGCAAAATTCTTCTCATTCGGAATAGCAGGATCACTAGTTCCTAAAGTTGACACTCTTCCAAACCCGTTTTAGATGATAGTATTATTCATACTCCAAAAGATATAAGTGAAGTTCATGGAGCATTCTAAAATTAATATAGGCTAACCAATATCCAAGCTCAAAATATATAAGTGAAGCACACGAAGCATTCTATAAAACCATACTCAAAATATTTAAGTGAAGCACAAAGAGCAATTCTATAAGATCATACTTAAAAGATACAAGTGAAGCACATGAAGTATTCTATAAATCAATGAAGGTATATCTCATAATAGCATGGTTCTTAAAGGAAAAACAAAAACACAAAGGACACAAATCATGTGAACAAAACAAAAACCGAGGTACACTGATATTTGTTGAAGAAGAAAGATGGGATGCCAACCGGGGCATCCCCAAGCTTAGATGCTTGAGTATCCTTTGAAATATTTACTTGGGGTGCCTTGGGCATCCCCAAGCTTGAACTCTTGCCTCTCTTTATTCTTCTCATATTGATAGCTCATCGATCTTCAAACACTTCATCCACACAAAACTTTACCAAAAACTTTGTGAGATCCGTTAGTGTAATAAAGCAAATCACTACCTTTAGGTACTGCTGCAAACTTATTCCAATTTCATATTAGAATTATATCAACTGTATTCCAACTTCACCATGGTTCATAACCCCCGATACTACCCATAGATTCATCAAAATAAGCTATCAACACAAGGGAAACAGAATCTGTCTAAAACAGGACAGTCTGTAGTAATCTGGAGGTTTAGTAAACTTCTGTAACTCCATAAATTATGAAATAAATTTGAAAATTTGGAAAATTTGTACATAAGTAATGTGCAAAAATTTTCAGACCCATTTGAATTTTCAGTAAAAAAATGTAAAATCACGCACTACAGCCAAAGTTTCTGTTTTTGTTCTGCACATAGTAAACAAGCAATCTAATCGTCCTAAAACCAAAGCTTGGCACATTATTTTTATAATACAATGGATATACACAATGGGGTAATTATTTACAGAGAAAATTCCATGAAAAATTCTACATTGTTTCCGTGAGCATGAACACAAGTGCTCAAGGTCGACCCTCACTTCTTCAATGCATAACTTTCCAATCACTTCTCTTTCTGAAAAACTTTTTAGGCATAAGAGGCAAGTAAATTTTTTGTATTTTCATTATTTTAATTTTTTTTGTATGTTTCACCCACAACTAAACAGAAACAAAAAGGAAAAATAAAATCTACTTAGTGAAGAAAGCAAACAAGCACGCACGAGAATATCAACCCCACGCTATTGCTCCCCGGCAACGGCGTCAGAAAAGAACTTGATAATCCCCAAGTGCAAGGAATCATCGTAGCAATTTCCAAAGGTGGAAGTGATAAGTATGGAGTGCCGAACCCACAAGGAGCTAAAGGTAAGATCAATATTCTTTCAAGCCCTATCTGCCACTGATACGACTCTACGTACACTGAACGTTTGCTTCCAACTAGCAACAAGAAATAAAACTATGTTGTGGGTATGAAGTGGATAACTTTGTATGATATCGGAGAGATAAAATATAAAAGTAGGTGCTGTTTTCATAGAGTTAGAATATGTTACTAAATATTATAAATAGCGAGTATGGAATAATGGTGGATCGATGTGCGAAATTGTCCTAGGCAACCGTTGACAAGACCGGTGATCACTATTGCAGTTTCATATGAGGGAGAGGCATAAGCTAACATACTTTCTCTACTTGGATCATATGCACTTATGATTAGAACTCTAGCAAGCATACACAACTACTAAAGATCATTAAGGTAAAACCCAACCATAGCATTAAAGCATCAAGTCCTCTTTATTCCCATACGCAACAACCCCCTTACTCGGGTTTGTGTTTCAGTCACTCACCAACCCACTATAAGCGAATCATGAACGTATTGCAACACCCTATAGCGGGAACCCCTCACGCTTGCGCGACACGGAGGGCACCATAGGACATCATCAAAGTAAAACATACAACTCATACCAATCTAGACCATCAATCAACCCAAAGACAAAACATATCTACTCAAAACATCATAGGATGGCAACATGTCATTGGATCATAATATGTGGCATAAAGCACCATGTTCAAGTAGGGATTACAGCGGGGTGCGGGAGAGTGGACCGCGTAAAAGAGATGAGGATGGTGATGATGGTGGTGATGTTGATGAAGACGATCACCGCGGCGATGATTCCCCTCCCGATGGCACTCTGGTGCCACCAAGAGAGAGGAGGACAGGTTCTCCCCCTTGTGCTTCCTCCTCCATGGCGTCCCCCCTAGATGGGGAAAGGTTCTCCCTCTGGTCCTTGGCCTTCATGGCGATGATGGCCTCTCCGGGATACTCCTCCATGGCCACTGGTGATGATGGCCCCCTCCGGCAGGGTGCCAGAGAGGGCCTAGATTGATTTCTCGTGGCTACAGAGGCTTGCGGTGGCGGAACTTCCGATCTAGGTTAATTTTTCGAGGTTTCAGTATTTATATGAATTTTTGGCATCGGTCTCACGTCAAGGAGGTGCCCGAGCTGTCCATGAGGCAGGCCCACGCGCCTAGGGGGTGGGCGCGCCCCCACCCTCTTGGGCAGCCCGGGACTCTTCTGGCCCAACTCCGATGCTCCGTGGTCTTCTTTTGGTCCATAAAAAATCATCAAAATTGGTACGTCAATTGGACTCCGTTTGGTATTCCTTTTCTACAAAACTCAAATACAAGGAGAAAACAGAAACTGGCACTGGGCTCTAGGTTAATAGGTTAGTCCCAAAAATCATATAAAACAACATATAAAAGCCCATTAAACATCTAAGATAGATAATATAACAGCATGAATACTTCATAAATTATAGATACGTTGGAGACGTATCGGGTACACCTTCTATCACAGATCCGAAGGCAAGATATTTGTTGCTAAGAATGGATCCTTTCTAGAGAAGGAGCTTCTCTCGAAAGAAGTGAGTGGGAGGAAAGTAGAACTTGATGAGGTAATTGTACCTTCTCTCGAATTGGAAAGTAGCTCATCATAGAAAACCGTTCCCGTGATGCCTACACCAATTAGTGAGGAAGCTAATGATGATGATCATGAAACTTCAGATCAAGTTACTACCGAACCTCGTAGGTCAACCAGAGTACATTCCGCTCCTGAGTGGTATGGTAATCCTGTTATGGAAGTCATGTTACTAGACCATGACGAAACTATGAACTGTGAGGAAGCGATGATGAGCCCAAATTCCGTAAAATGGCTTGAGGCCATGAAATCTAAGATGGGATCCATGTATGAGAACAAAGTGTGGAGTTTGGTTGACTTGCCCGATGATCAGCAAGCCATAGAGAATAAATGGATCTTCAAGAAGAAGACTGACACTGATGGTAATGTTACTATCTACAAAGCTCGACTTGTTGCAAAAGGTTTTCGACACGTTCAAGGAGTTGACTATGATGAGGCTTTCTCACCCATAGTGATGGTTATGTCCGAATCATGTTAGCAATTGCCGCATTTTATGATTATGAAATCTGGCAAATGGACGTCAAAACTGCACTCCTTAATGGATTTCTTAAAGAAAAGTTGTATATGATGCAACCAGAAGGTTTTGTCGATCCAAAAGGAGCTAACAAAGTGTGTAAGCTCCAGTGATCCATTTATGGGCTGGTGCAAGCATCTCAGAGTTGGAATATACGCTTTGATGAAGTGATCAAAGCATATGGTTTTATACAGACTTTTGGAGAAGCCTGTATTTACAAGAAAGTGAGTGGGAGCTCTGTAGCGTTTCTGATATTATATGTGGATGACATATTGTTGACTGGAAATGATATAGAATTTCTGGATAGCATAAAAGAATACTTGAATAAGAGTTTTTCAATGAAAGACCTCGGTGAAGCTACTTATATATTGGGCATCAAGATATATAGAGATAGATCAAGACGCTTAATTGGACTTTCACAAAGCACATACCTTGATAGAGTTTTGAAGAAGTTCAAAATGGATCAGTCAAAGAAAAGGTTCTTGCCTGTGTTACAACATGTGAAGTTGAGTCAGACTCAATGCCAAACCACTGCAGAAGATAGAGAGAAAATGAAAGTCATTCCCTATGCCTCAGCCATAGGTTCTATCATGTATGCAATGTTGTGTACCAGACCTGATGTGTGCCTTGCTATAAGTTTAGCAGGGAGGTACCAAAGTAATCCAGGGGTGGATCACTGGATAGCGGTCAAGAACATCCTGAAGTACCTGAAAAGGACTAAGGATATGTTTCTCGTTTATGGGGTGACAAAGAGCTCGTCGTAAATGGTC
The DNA here is from genome assembly GCA_032464435.1 of Aegilops umbellulata. Lineage (NCBI taxonomy): Eukaryota > Viridiplantae > Streptophyta > Magnoliopsida > Poales > Poaceae > Aegilops > Aegilops umbellulata. The sequence continues at coordinate 323,294,518 of CP136056.1, read as the reverse complement.
ACGTTGATGACTCTAAGTCGCAAACTGGATACGTATTTATAGTGAATGGTGGAGCTGTTAGTTGGTGCAGTTCCAAGCAAAGCGTTGTGGCGGGATCTACGTGTGAAGCGGAGTACATAGCTGCTTCGAAAGCAGTGAATGAAGGAGTCTGGATGAAGGAGTGCATATCCGATCTAGGTGTAATACCTAGTGCATCGGTTCCAATGAAAATCTTTTGTGACAATACTGGAGCAATTGCCTTAGCAAAGGAATCCAGATTTCACAAGAGAACCAAACACATCAAGAGACGCTTCAACTCCATCCGTGATCAAGTCAAGGAGGGAGACATAGAGATTTCCAAAATACATACGGATCTGAATGTGGCAGACCCGTTGACTAAGCCTCTTCCACGAGCAGAACATGATCAGCACCAAGACTCCATGGGTGTTAGAGTCATTACAATGTAATCTAGATTATTGACTCTAGTGCAAGTGGGAGACTGAAGGAAATATGCCCTAGAGGCAAGAATAAAGTTATTATTTGTATTTCATTATATCATGATGAATGTTTATTATTCATGCTAGAATTGTATTAACCAGAAACTTGATACATGTGTGAATACATAGACAAAACACAGTGTCCCTAGTATGCCTCTACTAGACTAGCTCGTTAATCAAAGATGGTTAAGTTTCCTAACCATAGACATGTGTTGTCATTTGATGAACGGGATCACATCGTTGGGAGAATGATGTGATGGACAAGACCCATCCGTTAGCTTAGCATAGTGATCATTAAATTTTATTGCTATTGCTTTCTTCATGACATATACATATTCCTTTGACTATGAGATTATGCAACTCCCGAATACCGGAGGAATACAACTGGGTGATTATAAAGATGCTCTATAGGTATCTTCGAAGGTGTTTGTTGGGTTGGCATAGATCGAGATTAGGATTTGTCACTCTGAGTATCGGAGAGGTATCTCTGGGCCCTCTCGGTAATGCACATCGTGATAAGCCTTGCAAGCAATGTGACTAATGAGTTAGTTGCGGGATGATGTATTACGGAACGAGTAAAGAGACTTACCGGTAACGAGATTGAACTAGGTATGAAGATACCGACGATCGAATCTCGGGCAAGTAACATACCGATGACAAAGGGAATGACGTATGTTGTCATTACAGTTTGACCGATAAAGATCTTTGAAGAATATGTAGGAACCAATATGAGCATCCAGGTTCCACTATTGGTTATTGACCGGAGAAGTGTCTCGGTCATGTCTACATAGTTCTCGAACCCGTAGGGTCCGCACGCTTAACGTTCGATGACGATTTGTACTATGAGTTATGGGTTTTGGTGACCGAAAATTGTTCGGAGTCACGGATGAGATCACGGACATGACGAGGAGTCTCGAAATGGTTGAGAGGTAAAGATTGATATATTGGACGATAGTATTCGGACACCGAAAGTGTTTCGGAATGTATCAGGTACTTATCGGAGTACCGGGAGGGGGGGTTACCGGAACCCGCCGGGGGAAGATATGAGCCATATGGGCCATAGGAGGGAGGCAAGCTAGCTAGCCCACAAGGGGTGGCGCACGTCCCCCAAAGGAAGAATCCGAATTGGACTAGGGGAGGGGGGGCGTCCCCCTTCCCTTCTCCTTCTCCCTCTTCTTCCCCCTTTCCCCCTCTGATAAAAGGAAGGGGGCGAATTGGACTAGGATCCCAAGTGGGATTCCTCCCACTTGGGGCGCGCCTAGGCCAGCCTCGTCCCCTCTCCCTCCTTTATATATGAGGGCAGGGGCGCCCCTAACACACATCAAGTTTTCCTAGCGGTGTGCGGCGCCCCCTCCACCGTTTACTCCTCCGGTCATATTATCGTAGTCCTTAGGCAAAGCCTTGCGTGAATCACTTCACCATCACTATCACCACGCCATCATGCTGACGAAACTCTCCCTCGACACTTTGCTAGATCAAGAGTTCGAGGGACGTCATCGATCTGAACGTGTGCAGAACTCGAAGGCGCCGTACGTTCGGTGCTTGATCGGTTGAATCGAGAAGACGTTCAACTACATCAACCGCGTTAAGCTAGCGCTTCCGCTTTAGGTCTACGAGGGTACGTGGACACACTCTCCCCCTCTCGTTGCTATGCATCTCCTAGATAGATCTTGCGTGAGCATAGGAATTTTTTTGAAATTGCATGCTATGTTCCCCAACAATCGATCCTTGAGGCTCAGGCACACCCCGATATTTCTTATACATGGCGAAGCATCTTGAAGGGCATGGCACTGCTGAAAGAGGGCCTCATCTGTCGTGTTGGGGATGGTACATCAATCAAAATTTGGTCCGATCCCTGGCTAAATAGAGAAGGAGTGTGAGTCCCAGGTACACCAAGAGGACGCTGCCTGTTGACCAAGGTTTGCGAGCTAGTTGATCCAGGCACCCATAACTGGGATGAGGGGCTAGTGAGAGACATCTTCTCGGCAGAGGAAGCAAAAATTATTCTGGCTACACCAGTCCGAGAGGAGTATGGTGATTTCTATGCTTGGTTCCATGATAGCAAGGGCCAGTTCTTAGTTAAGTCAGCCTACAAACTGTATGTGCAGGGAAGAGATGCTGGAATATTGGAAACATCTGATCCACAACCAGCTGATTGGGAGTGGAAAGAGATATGGTCTCTGCCTTGTCAACCCAAGGTCCAGCAGTTTATGTGGCGTCTTGCCCATAATAGTCTCCCCCTGAAGTTGAACATAAAGCAAAGAGGCATCAACTGCGACACCCTATGTGTTTGCTGCAGAAGATTGGATGAAGATGGGGCACACCTATTTCTGAAATGTAAGTAGGTGAGGAGAGTATGTCAATCTCTTCAGCTAGAGGCAGTGAGAGAAAGACTCTATGTATGCGACAACGCCAGTGATATGATGCATGCATTGCTCCGGTTGCCAGAGGATAAAAGAATACTTGTTGCATGCCTTCTATGGAGATGGTGGCCTTGGAGGAACAAGATAAATGCTGGAGAAAGCGTTGGAAGACTAGACAGCTTGCCTACAGAGATCAATCACTGGGCTATTGATTCACTAACTCAGTGCAGGCCTCGGCGTCCGGTGCAGCGGATACAGCCAATGCATGCTTGGATAAGACCTGTGGAGGATGTGTTAAAAATTAACTGTGATGGGGCCTTTTCAGAACGGCAGGGCACATGTGGTTGGGGTTTCGTTGTCAGAGACCACCTGGGAGATGTTCGAGGTTCTGGCATGGGATTCCTGCGCAATGTCGCTTCTGCAGTACAGGCGGAAGCGGAAGCATGTGCTGCTGCTCTGGAGGCGGCGACAAATTGGGGAATGACAAACGTCCAAGTCAAGTTGGACCGCCAAGTTCTCGTGAAAGCATTGCAAGGCACCGAGTCTGATTTTGCTGCCGAAGGAATCCTGTTTAGAGAAATCCGTGAGTTTGCCCGGATGAACTTCAATTGTATTTCTTTCTTTTTTGCCCCGAGGGCTTGTAATGCGTTAGCACACGAATTAGCGGCCTTTGGTGCTTGTCGTCCTGTGAGCCGGGAACTATGGTCTGAGGACCTCCCGAATGATGTGATTGTTCATCAGGCCAGCACTATGGCTGTACCTGTGTGATGTATGGAATCCATGTGTTCCATCTATAAAAAAAGCCCCTAAAGGACTCCATGCACGTTGTCCTGTGTTTAGCCCAAACTTAATTACCTTCATACACAACGGTTAGTCAGGCCCTCATTACCTTGCTTCCTAAGTGTGGGGAGGCGGTGGGAGATACAAGACTACTAGATGATTAGAATGATTCATAGCTTTATGAAACTTGTGGCCAAAGTTCTTGCTGGCTTGTCAGTGGGGGCGCATTACAGTGCATTCAGACATGGTTGATGGTTGCATGGAAATTTTATGCTAGTTCAAGGGATGGCTGGGAAGCTCCATGGCTCTAGAAGACCAGCAATCATGCTAATTAAATCTCGGCATCATGAAAGCATTTGACGCAGTGGATTGGGCATTCCTCCTCGAGATGCTTGTAATACTTGGGTTTGGCTGTCGGTGGTGGTAGTGGATCACTGGGTTTCTCTCGACATCATCTAACGGGTACATGTTGAATGGCGTACTAGGGGAAGTGATCTCGATAGGAGACGACTTCGGCGGGAGGGTCCTCTCTCCCTACTCTTTGTGCTAGTTATGGATGGTCTGCACTACCTTCTAAGTGGGGTCGTGGAACATGGAGTCTTATCACGCTGTTGGTGGTGTCAGGGCTCCATCACCATATGTCCTTCTATGTGGAGGATGTTATACCTTTCTGGCACTGGAGCTGCAGTGATGGAGGGCTTGCGCCAGGATTTTGCATGACTTGTTACCATCTTCACTAGACATCTAGCTTAGGATGCCCTATAGAGGGATCTTCCGATTTAGCTCCGACACTGCCTCTCTCGCGACGATGGTTCTTCGCAAAACTAGGAGCGAGGGGGAGAATTGGAGAGTGGCGTTGTTGATTTGGTCGCTAGGGATGGTAGATTGATGGGCATATAGCGAGTAGTTCTATTGATTTTTTTATTTGCCTTCCTTCTGAAGGCGTTGTAGCTGCCTGAGGGGTGTTGTACTGAGCACCTAGTTCCTTCCTTCTAAGCCACTGGTGCATTCATCTTGAGTGTACCATTGAGAGAAAAAAACTAAGACATATGGTCTACTAGTCCGACAGTTGTGACTTGTGCACTAAGTTGGACGATTGTTCCATTTTTCGACAATTTTTAGAGGAAAAGGGCTCCAACCCGAGCTCCATTGCATAACAACAAAACCAAGTATTTATTGTCAAGTATACTCCCTGTGTAAAGAAATATAAGATCATATATTTATTTTTTTAACACCACCTCATATAAATCGTTCAATACAAGATTCGCCACATAGGACGGAACATTGCTAACAAGAATACCATCGGATCTATTATCAAAGCTAAACTTAGCAATTAAATAGGTCACCACATTGGCCGAGCGTCTAATATTAGACACTTGAAAACTATTTATCAGCTTAGAAATACTCAACGCTTCCTTCTTCATCTCAAGCAAAGCTGGCCTGTCAGAAGGCTCTTTTGCAAGAGTCGCAACAACAAACGCATGGTCAGTCTCTAAAATCATAGGATCGTGTAGAGTTATACATATGTAAAGACCGGATATGCAGGCTCTTAGTTCCACTTTCTCCACACTCTGGCATGATCCAATGAAGTCACAAGCAGAGACATTGACTTCCCCATCCGCATCCCTGGCCACCACACCCACACTTGCCTCTCTACTGCTCTCCACAAAGCTTGCGTCGACATTAATCTTGATATAACCCGCAGGGGGGTAGTCCAAGGCATCTTAGCTTCCGTAGTATTAGGAGCCCATCTTAATTCAGCCATCAAATCTTTTCCTTTACTCTTCGAGTCCATTGGTGTCAAAGAATGGCATGCAACAAAGGACGCCCAATAATTCTCCACGGAACTAGCAGAGGCTGAAACTGACTCCTTTCCTTTACCAAATATCAAATCGTTTCTCAAGTGCGAGGCTCTCCAGAAAATGAATATAATTCTTTCATTGAAAAACTCTTATTCAAGTATCCCTTTATGATATCCAGAAATTCTATATCATTTCCGATTAGTAATATGTCATCCACATACAATATCAGAAATGCTACAGAGCTCCCACTCACTTTATTGTAAATACAAGCTTCTCCAAAAGTCTGTACAAACCCAAATGCTTTGATCACACTATCAAAGCGTTTATTCCAACTCTGAGAGGCTTGCACCAGTCCATAAATGGATCACTGGAGCTTGCACACTTTGTTAGCTCCTTTTGGATCGACAAAACCTTCCGGCTGCATCATATACAACTCTTTTTCCAGAAATCCATTCAGGAATGCAGTTTTGACATCCATCTGCCAAATTTCATAATCATAAAATGCGGCAATTGCTAACATGATTCGGATAGACTTAAGCATCGCTACGGGTGAGAAGGTCTCATCTTAGTCAATCCCTTGAACTTGTTGAAAACCTTTTACGACAAGTCAAGCTTTGTAGACAGTAACATTACCTTCAGCGTCAGTCTTATTCTTGAAAATCCATTTATTCTCAATTGCTTGCCGATCATTGGGCAAGTCAACCAAAGTCCACACTTTGTTCTCATACATGGATCCCACCTTAGATTTCATGGCTTCAAGCCATTTTGCGGAATCTGGGCTCACCATCGCTTCTTCATAGTTTGTAGGTTCATCATGATCTAGTAGCATGACTTCCAGAACAGGATTACCGTACCACTCTGGTGCGGATCTTACTCTGGTTGATCTACGAGGTTCAGTAGTAACTTGTTCTGAAGTTTCATGATCATCGTGATTAGCTTCCTCACTAATCGGTGTAGGTGTCACAGAAACCGGTTTCTGTGATGTACTACTTTCCAATAAGGGAGCAGGTACAGTTACCTCATCAAGTTCTACTTTCCTTCCACTCACTTCTTTCGAGAGAAATTCCTTCTCTAGAAAGTTTTTGAATTTAGCATAAAAAGAGTTGCCTTCGGATCTGTGATAGAAGGTGTATCTAATAGTTTCCTTTGGATATACTATGAAGACACATTTCTCCGATTTGGGTTCGAGCTTATCAGGTTGAAGCTTTTTCACATAAGCATCGCAGCCCCAAACTTTAAGAAACGACAACTTTGGTTTCTTACCAAACCATAGTTCATAAGGCGTCGTCTCAACGGATTTCGATGGTGCCCTATTTAACGTGAATGCATCAGTCTCTAAAGCATAACCCCAAAACGATAGCGGTAAATCAGTAAGAGACATCATAGATCGCACCATATCTAGTAAAGTACGATTACGACGTTTGGACACACCATTACGCTGTGGTGTTCCGGGTGGCGTGAGTTGCGAAACTTTTCCGCATTGTTTCAAATGTACACCAAACTCGTAACTCAAATATTCTTCTCCATGATCAGATCGTAGAAACTTTATTTTCTTGTTACGATGATTTTCAACTTCACTCTGAAATTCTTTGAACTTTTCAAATGTTTCAGACTTATGTTTCATTAAGTAGATATACCCATATCTGCTTAAGTCATCTGTGAAGGTGAGAAAATAACGATATCCGCCACGAGCTCAACATTCATCGGACCGCATACATCTGTATGTATGATTTCCAACAAATCTGTTGCTCTCTCCATAGTACCGGAGAACGGTGTTTAGGTCATCTTGCCCATAAGGCACGGTTCGCAAGTACCAAGTGATTCATAATCAAGTGGTTCCAAAAGCCCATCAGTATGGAGTTTCTTCATGCGCTTTACATCGATATGACCCAAACGGCAGTGCCACAAATAAGTTGCACTATCATTATCAACTCTGCATCTTTTGGCTTCAACATTATGAATATGTGTGTCACTACTATCGAGATTTAATAAGAATAGACCACTCTTCAAGGATGCATGACCATAAAATATATTACTCATATAAATAGAACAACCATTATTCTCTGATTTAAATGAATACCCGTCTCGCATCAAACAAGATCCAGATATAATGTTCATGCTCAACGCTGGCACCAAATAACAATTATTTAGGTCTAATACTAATCCCGAAGGTAGATGTAGAGGTAGCGTGTCGACTGCGATCACATCGACTTTGGAACCATTTCCCACGCGCATCGTCACCTCGTCCTTAGCCAATCTTCGCTTAATCCGTAGTCCCTGTTTCGAGTTCAAATATTAGCAACAGAACCAGTATCAAATACCCAGGTGCTACTGCGAGCATTAGTAAGGTACACATCAATAACATGTATATCACATATACCTTTGTTCACCTTGCCATCCTTCTTATCCGCCAAATACTTGGGGCAGTTCTGCTTCCAGTGACCAATCTGCTTGCAGTAAAAGCACTCAGTTTCAGGCTTAGGTCCAGATTTGGGTTTCTTCTCCTGAGCAGCAACTTGCTTGCTGTTCTTCTTGAAGTTCCCCTTCTTCTTCCCTTTGCCCTTTTTCTTGAAACTAGTGGTCTTGTTGACCATCAACACTTGATGCTCCTTCTTGATTTCTACCTCCGCAGCTTTCAGCATTGCGAAGAGCTCGGGAATTGTCTTATCCATCCCTTGCATATTATAGTTCATCACGAAGCTCTTGTATCTAGGTGGAAGTGATTGGAGAATTCTGTCAATGACGCAATCATCTGGAAGATTAACTCCCAATTGAATCAAGTGATTATTATACCCAGACATTTTGAGTATATGCTCACTCACAGAACTGTTCTCCTCCATCTTGCAGCTATAGAACTTATTGGAGACTTCATATCTCTCAATCCGGGCATTTGCTTGAAATATTAACTTCAACTCCTGGAACATCTCATATGCTCCATGACGTTCAAAACGTCGTTGAAGACCCAATTCTAAGCCGTAAAGCATGGCACATTGAACTATCGAGTAGTCATCAGCTTTGCTCTGCCAGACGTTCTTAACGTCGTCAGTTACATCAGCAGCAGGCCTGGCACCTAGCGGTGCTTCCAGGACGTAACTCTTCTGTGCAGCAATGAGGATAATCCTCAAGTTACGGACCCAGTCCGTGTAATTGCTACCATCATCTTTCAACTTTGCTTTCTCAAGGAACGCATTAAAATTCAACGGAACAACAACACGGGCCATCTATCTACAATCAAACATAAACAAGCAAGATACTATCAGGTACTAAGTTCATGATAAATTTAAGTTCAATTAATCATATTACTAAAGAACTCCCACTTAGATAGACATCCCTCTAATCCTCTAAGTGACCACGTGATCCAAATCAACTAAACCATGTCCGATCATCACGTGAGATGGAGTAGTTTCAATGGTGAACATCACTATGTTGATCATATCTACTATATGATTCACGCTCGACCTTTCGGTCTCCGTGTTCCGAGGCCATATCTGTTATATGCTAGGCTCGTCAAGTTAAACCTGAGTATTTTGCGTGTGCAACTGTTTTGCACCCGTTGTATTTGAACATAGAGCCTATCACACCCGATCATCACGTGGTGTCTCAGCACGAAGAACTTTCGCAACGGTGCATACTCAGGGAGAACACTTTTACTATGATAATTTAGTGAGGGATCATCTTATAATGCTACCGTCAATCAAAGCAAGATAAGATGCATAAAAGATAAACATCACATGCAATCAATATAAGTGATATGATATGGCCATCATCATCTTGTGCTTGTGATCTCCATCTCCGAAGCATCGTCATGATCACCATCGTCACCGGCGCGACACCTTGATCTCCATCGCAGCATCGTTGTCGTCTCACCAATCTTATGCTTCTACGACTATCGCTACCGCTTAGTGATAAAGTAAAGCATTACAGGGAGATTGCATTGCATACAATAAAGCGACAACCATATGGCTCCTGCCAGTTGCCAATAACTCGGTTACAAAACATGATCATCTCATACAATAAAATTAAGCATCATGTCTTGACCATATCACATCACAACATGCCCTGCAAAAACAAGTTAGACGTCCTCTACTTTGTTTGTTGCAAGTTTTACGTGGCTGCTACGGGCTTAAGCAAGAACCAATCTTACCTACGCATCAAAACCACAACGATAGTTTGTCAAGTTGGTGATGTTTTAACCTTCGCAAGGACCGGGCGTAGCCACACTCGGTTCAACTAAAGTTGGAGAAACTGACACCCGCCAGCCACCTGTGTGCAAAGCACGTCGGTAGAACCAGTCTCGCGTAAGCGTACGCGTAATCTCGGTCCGGGCCGCTTCATCCAACAATACCGCTGAACCAAAGTATGACATGCTGGTAAGCAGTATGACTTATATCGCCCACAACTCACTTGTGTTCTACTCATGCAAATAACATCAACACATAAAACCTAGGCTCTAATACCACTGTTGGGGAACGTAGTAATTTTAAAAAAATTCCTACGCACACGCAAGATCATGGTGATGCATAGCAACGGGAGGGGAGAGTGTTGTCCACATACCCTCGTAGACCGAAAGCGGAAGCGTTATGACAACGCGGTTGATGTAGTCGTACGTCTTCACGGCCCGACCGATCAAGCACCGAAACTACGGCACCTCCGAGTTCTAGCACACGTTCAGCTCGATGACGATCCCCGGACTCCGATCCAGCAAAGTGTCGGGGAAGAGTTCCGTCAGCACGACGGCGTGGTGACGATCTTGATGTTCTACAGTCGCAGGGCTTCGCCTAAGCACCACTACAATATTATCGAGGATTATGGTGGAGGGGGACACCGCACACGGCTAAGAGAACGATCACGAAGATCAACTTGTGTGTCTAGAGGTGCCCCCTGCCCCGTATATAAAGGAGCAAGGGGGGTGCGGCCGGCCCTAGGAGGAGGCGCGCCGGAGGAGTCCTACTCCTACCGGGAGTAGGACTCCCCCCTTTCCCTAGTTGGATTAGGACTTGGGGGGAAGGAGGAGAGGGGTGAAAGGAAAGGGGGGCGCCACCCCCCCCTCCTTGTCCAATTTGGACTTGGGGAGGAGGGGCGTGCGGCAGCCCCTAGGCCTCCTCTCCTCTTCCTCCACTAGGCCCATTAAGGCCCATTAGGTTACCGGGGGGTTCCGGTAACCTCCCGGTACTCCGGTAAAATGCCGATTTCACCCGGAACACTTCCGATGTCCAAACATAGGCTTCCAATATATCAATCTTCATGTATCGACCATTTCGAGACTCCTCGTCATGTCCGTGATCACATCCGGTACTCCGAACAAACTTCGGTACATCAAAATATATAAACTCATAATGAAACTGCCATCGTAATGTTTAAGCGTGCGGACCCTACGGGTTCAAGAACAATGTAGACATGACCAAGACACGTCTTCGGTCAATAACCAATAGCGGAACCTGGGTGCTCATATTGGCTCCTACATATTCTACGAAGATCTTTATCGGTCAGACCGCATAACAACATACGTTGTTCCCTTTGTCATCGGTATGTTACTTGCCCGAGATTCGATCGTCGGTATCTTAATACCTAGTTCAATCTCGTTACCGGCAAGTCTCTTTACTCGTTCCGTAATACATCATCTCACAACTAACTCATTAGTTGCAATGCTTGCAAGGCTTATGTGATGTGCATTACCGAGAGGGCCCAGAGATACCACTCCGACAATCGGAGTGACAAATCCTAATCTCGAAATACGCCAACCCAACATGTACCTTTGGAGACACCTGTAGAGCTCCTTTATAATCACCCAGTTACGTTGTGACGTTTGGTAGAACATAAAGTGTTCCCCCGGCAAACGGGAGTTGCATAATCTCATAGTCATAGGAACATGTATAAGTCATGAAGAAAGCAATAGCAACATACTAAACGGTCGGGTGCTAAGCTAATGGAATGGGTCATGTCAATCACATCATTCTCCTAATGATGTGATCCCATTAATCAAATGACAACACATGTCTATGGTTAGGAAACATAACCATCTTCGATTAACGAGCTAGTCAAGTAGAGGCATACTAGTGACGTTTAGTTTGTCTATGTATTCACACAAGTATTATGTTTCCGGTTAATACAATTCTAGCATGAATAATAAACATTTATCATGATATAAGGAAATAAATAATAACTTTATTATTGCCTCTGGGGCATATTTCCTTCAATATCCGTATTGCCAAGCTTTCCTTCCACGCCAAGGAGAGTCCCATCCGGACACGAGACGAAGTCTTCAATCTTGTATCTTCATAGTCCAACTGTCCAGCCAAAGGATATGTCCGGCTGTCCGGATACCCCCTAATCCAGGACCCCCTCAGTAGCCCCTGAGTCAGGCTTCAATGACGATGAGTCCGGCGCGCAGATTGTCTTCGGCATTGCAAGGCGGGTTCCTCCTTCGAATACTTCATGGAAGATTTTGAACACAAGGATAGTGTCCGGCTCTGCAAAACAAATTCCACATACCACCGTAGAGAGAATAATATTTACACACATCTAATCTGCCGACCGTTTTTCATAACGTGACGTATTGCCATGGTTCGGCCATGACGAACCATATTCCTCCATCAACCTGCCACTACACGTTTTGCGAGGCGATTTATTTGGCACGTCTTGTTGAAGCAGAGATCGTGTCCCCCTTATTACGGGATTCTCATCAATACGGATGTGGGTAACCCAATCGTGCTCGTTGGTATGACTCCCCAATTCTAGGCAAGTCCCAAACGGCCACGCGGAGGACGCTTGATATTCACCTCCTTTATAAAGAGACCAAGGCCTTTTCTTCTTGCGCTCAATCGAATCCTTCCTCCCACCTCGAGTTCCAACACCCAAGGCGCAGGTCAGGCGCCTCGGACCTTCAACCATGTCCCCGGGGAGAAGAATCCGAAATTCCTTCTCCCCAAGGAAGGAAGAGGACCGCCTCTGAAGACCCGGAAACGATGGTTCCAAACGGGGGAAGAAATCTTCGCCAGAGGGTCCTGCCTCGGGGGGTACCCTAGATGCACAATGCCCGCAAGGGGGGTCAGCCCTCCACCGAGCTGTAAGTAAAATGGTACTTAATAGTGAGGAAAATAACCGAAGCATTTATCTTATAGTTCGGATCGTAGCCCTTCTCGGCAGGGTTCGTCTTCGGGGGATCTTCTTCCGGAGATGATGGAGAGCGAAACGCCTCCCCCTGCCATCTCGCCTCATGAGGCGGGCAAACCCAAGGTGTTGTCGCGGAGGGTTTCTCCTGATCCGGCAAGGCCAGATGGTAATCCTTTGGCCACCCAAAGTCCTCAATATCCGACCCTTGAAGAGAGCAACCGAAAGAGCCCGGCACAGTCTGGTGTGCGGTCGGCATCACTGAAGGGTCTGCTAGAGCAAGCGGCTATCTCAGAGGCGCATCGTATGCTAATGGGTATAGTGATTGAGAAGATTTCATCCACTGAAAGCGGGTTGCATGAAGATTTTGTGAGTCTGCAGAAAGGTTTTGAGCTACGTGAAATAGTGTGTATTTTTGGCAGCACCGCACATGTTAGGTGTGCCCTATGCAGATAGTAGCCCCTGAGACTCTGGTTGCTGTCGAGAACGGCGACAAACAGAGGATCATAGTCCCAGGTAATAATTAGGCCGCCTTCAAATGCAGGTGGCGGGAGGTCCGGTGGCTAGCCGGACTGGTGAGTTTGCCGAGCTAAAGCGGCACCTTGATGCGGCGGATGCCGACATCATGCTTGTGAACGAACGGCTCGACGAGGCACAGAGTATGTGATTTCTCCTGTGATCAACACATGGTAAGAGGAGAATGATGCGAGTATCTTTAATATGTTTCTGACTGCAGATGGAGCTGCCGCCGTGGAGACCCTGCGGGCAGAACTTGCCCGAGCCAAGGAACAAGCCAGAAAAAGTGATGCGGCCGCTCGAAAGGCGGTCGAAGATCTGGGAGCCGAACAGGCTACGCATTGCCGAAGCAAGGATGAGATAGCCAAGATGGCTGTGGAATTGAAGGAAGCCGCCGACCGTTACGAGCTTCTTGAAAGTGAAAGTCGAGCGAAGGTAACGGACCTGGAGAAGGCGACGGTGGCTGCCAAGGACACCCGCTCTACAATCAGAGCGATGAAGGAGGAGCTGCGCCAAGCCAGGGATATCACGGCTGGGAAGCCCTTTATGCTGCGGATGAAGTTCAGAGATCCTACGTACGCTCCTCTTGATCGGCTATGGAGTTCTGCAGACATGTATCTGGATTTCGCAGCAAGTGCTGCTGACGCAGCCGAATACTTCAAAGATAAAAAAGATCGTGAAGTGGAAAAGCTGTTTTAGTCACAATTCAATGCTCCAGCGTGTCCGCTTTGGTTGAATGAGAGAATGGACGAGTGGGCCGAGCTCCATAGGTTGTCCCGGCTTGCCATGAGGTCTGTTGTGGATCATCTGTGGCCGGAAGGGCCAAGGCCAAATAGTTATTTTAGTTTTGTGCACCAATTCCTTGGTGCTGTGCCGCGCATCAATACTATGAAGAGGTCGGCGTGAAGGAAATATGCCCTAGAGGCAATAATAAAGTTATTATTTATTTCCTTATTTCATGATAAATGTTTATTATTCATGCTAGAATTGTATTAACAGGAAACATAATACATGTGTGAATACATAGACAAACAGAGTGTCACTAGTATGCCTCTACTTGACTAGCTCATTAATCAAAGATGGTTATGTTTCCTAACCATAGACAAAGGAGTTGTTATTTGATTAATGGGATCACATCATTAGGAGAATGATCTGATTGACTTGACCCATTCCGTTAGCTTAGCACTTGATCGTGTTGTTTGTTGCTATTGCTTTCTTCATGACTTATACATGTTCCTATGACTATGAGATTATGCAACTCCCGTTTACCGGAGGAACACTTTGTGTGCTACCAAACGTCACAACGTAACTGGGTGATTATAAAGGTGCTCTACATGTGTCTCCGAAGGTACTTGTTGGGTTGGCGTATTTCGAGATTAGGATTTGTCACTCCGATTGTCGGAGAGGTATCTCTGGGCCCTCTTGGTAATGCACATCACATAAGCCTTGCAAGCATTGCAACCAATGAGTTAGTTGCGAGACGATGTATTACGGAACGAGTAAAGAGACTTGCCGGTAACGAGATTGAACTAGGTATTGGATACCGACGATCGAATCTCGGGCAAGTAACATACCGATGACAAAGGGAACAACATATGTTGTTATGCGGTCTGACCGATAAAGATCTTCGCAGAATATGTAGGAGCCAATATGGGCATCCAGGTCCCGCTATTGGTTATTGACCGGAGACGTGTCTCGGTCATGTCTACATTGTTCTCGAACCGTAGGGTCCGCACGCTTAAGGTTTCGATGACAGTTATATTATGAGTTTATGAGTTTTGATGTACCGAAGGAGTTCTCAGTCCCGGGTGAGATCGGGGACATGACAAGGAGTCTCGAAATGGTCGAGACATAAAGATCGATATATTGGACGGCTATGTTCGGACATCGGAATGGTTCCGAGTGGTTTCGGATAATACCGGAGTGCCGGAGGGGTTACCGGAACCCCCCGGGGAAGTAATGGGCCTTATTGGGCCGCGAGGGAAGAGAGAGGGCCGCGCCAGGAGGTGGCTCGTGCCCCCCCCATGGGCAGTCCGAATTGGACAAGGAGGGGGGCGCGTCCCCCCTTTCCCTCTCCCTCTCCCTCTCTTTCCTTCCCCCTTCCCCCTCCTAGTTGGACTAGGAAAGGGGAGTCCTACTCCCACTAGGAGGAGGACTCCCCCTCCCTTGGCGCGCCTCTCTAGGCCGGCCGGCCTCCCCCCTTGCTCCTTTATATACGGGGGCAGGGGCACCCAAAGACACACAAGTTGATCCTTGAGATCGTTCCTCAGCCGTGTGCGGTGCCCCTCTCCACCATATTCCACCTCGGTAGTATTGTCGCAGTGCTTAGGTGAAGCCCTGCGCCGATAGTTCATCAAGATCGTCACCACACCATCGTGCTGACGGAACTCATCCCTGGAGGTTTTGCTGGATCGAGACCCGGGGACGTCATCGAGCTGTACGTGTGTCAAGAACTCGGAGGCGCCGGAGTAACGGCGCTGGGATCGGTCGGATCGCGAGGAGGACGTACGACTACTTCCTCTATGTTGTGTCAACGCTTTCGCTTCGGTCTACGAGGGTACGTAGACAACACTCTCCCCTCTCGTTGCTATGCATCACCATGATCTTGCGTGTGCGTAGGAAATTTTTTGAAATTACTACGTTCCCCTACAGTGGCATCCGAGCCTAGGTTTTTATGGTTTGATGTTTTGCACGAGTAGAACACAAGTGAGTTGTGGACGATACAAGTCATACTGCCTACCAGCATGTCATACTTTGGTTCGGCGGTATTGTTGGATGAAGCGTCCCGGACCGACATTACGCGTATGCTTACGCGATACTGGTTCTACCGCCGTGCTTTGCACACAGGTGGCTGGCGGGTGTCAGTTTCTCCAACTTTAGTTGAACCGAGTATGTGTGACGCCCGGATATTCAAGCTACAGTAAACCTCTGCTAATGATGCCTCATCACCTCAATTACTGTTACTAATCTCGCATTAGTTTGAAACCGGTTCGAATACAAATTCAAAATCAAACAAACAATAAAAGTTCTCAAATATTGAAACTAAAATGTTTGGAGTGAGCCAAATAATTCATAAGTAAGTATGGTGGAGAAACCACACTTTTATAAAAGTGTTAAATACTCTAAAATGTTTTAAACAGTAACTAAAACAATTATTGAATGCCTGTAAATAATAAAAAAATACAAACCTATTTTATTATTGTGCCAAATTAATTATGGCAGTAGCCTAAGTTATAATACTAATTTTGAGGCTAGGTTTATATTAAAATAAACTAAAAATAAATACATGAAAGGAAACTTGATTGAAGACAGAAACTATAAAAAGAAAACAAAACAAAATAAGTAAAAGAATAAACAGAAACCCCTGGCTCCCCCTGGGCCTCGGCCCACTCCTACCCATCCAACCCAATTCCCCCCCCCCCCCCCCGCACCGGTTGCCCCTCTCCTGTTCCTCGGTCTCAAACCGCAACAGGGACGTGCTCCCGCCTGACCACATCACCGGCCACGCCGACGAGGAGATAAGGGCGTCACGCCCCGACTCCTCAATCCTATCCCCCCACTCGCTCGCTCTCTTCTCCCTCTCTACTGTGCTCTGCCTCCCTCCTCAAATCCCCCTCCTTCCTGATCTCCGCCATGGATGCGTCGTCGGCGTAGCCGTCGCCGATGGCCTCCTCGCCGCCAGAGACCGCGCCAGGGGCACTGTCTTCATCGCCTACTTCGACTACATGGGCGAGATCGAGCCGGAAGCCACCAGGACGCCCGCTGCTTCCCCGTCCTCAACCTCCATCCGTCTTGGTCGCCGCCGCCGTCGCCAACACCGGCCACCTCTGCTGCTCCTAAGCCACTCGACGGGCCTCCTCGTGCCTGCTCGGTGAGCACATCCTCTCCCCTCCCATTCTTGCGCCGTAGGCCGCCGTCCCCGAGCTCGTCCGAGCTGCCGTGTACGCGTACGTGCGTGCGTGCTGTGGCTGCTTCTATGCGCGCGCGCCGGCCTCGCCGTGGTCTAGTGCTACTTCGCCTGCTACTGCTCCAACGCCGCCCCGTACGACGCTCGTCGACCCGCCACACGCGCGTCACCACGCCCGCATGCACCAGCCCTGCCCTTGATCGTGCCCGTAGTCGCCGCGACCGTGCCGCCCGCGCCCACCTCCCCTGGCCTCTGCTGCTGCTCACGCCGCGGCTTGCTGCTCGCCTGAGCTCCTGCGCCCGCCCACCGCACGCACAGCACGCACCAGGCGCCCGTGCTGCTCGCTGCAGCTCCGCCTACTGTACTACTTGCCGCTGCCACTCGGCGATGCTCTGCTGCCCACCGTTGCGTCTGGCCCTGACCGGCCTTGCCGTACAGCCCCGCTCCCCGCGCCCTGCCTTGGCCGTCCTTTGCAGGCGCCGCAGCTCGTCTCCGGCGCACACCCACGCCCCGCGTCCGTCCCGCCCTGGGCCCAACATGCGCGGCCCCGTGCACGTCGCTCGCTTCGCTGCTGCTTTCCTGCTCCCGCAGGTGCCTGCTGCTACGCTACACTGCTACAGTAACATTCAGTTACTGTAGCTAGTGCTAGCTTTTCTAATTTGACATTGTCTGACCCTCTGTACAGCCTCTAAACAACGTCTAACCAGCGGTTAACATGGGTAAAAATAATATGAGTAGAAAGCATAAATGACAAACTCCATTTTATCCCACTGGACCAAATCCTTTTGATGTATGGTTTAACTCCTACAAAAATCACAAATTCCAATGTTCTGTTAATAGAAAAGCTGAAAACAGCTTTAATTTCATAGCTACTTTAGAGCTGTTAATGATCAATCAAATGGACTCTAACAAAGATGAAAGTGCTACTATCGTATAGACCACAGAAAAATGCTCCAGATTGATATAAGGCACAAAATCATAGGAGTTACAGATCAATAGTTGTAGTGCTTTGAAAACAGCCAAGTAATGTTTAAAACTGTCGAATTCTCAGACTTAGCAAAATTTCAGGGTTTTCCGAATATTGTTTTAATCTTCGAAAAAAAACATATAAAATAATCCGTAGTTCGGATGAAAAAGTTTTATACATGAAAGTTGATCAGAACGACGAGACGAATCCGGTTACACCCTCCGTTCGTCCGCCACACACTCCTAGCATAGCGAACATGGAACTTTTCCCCTCCCGTTCGTCTGTCCGAAAATGCTAAACCTGGGGAAACATTCCCGGATGTTATCCCCCTTCGCCGGTAACATGTAGCACCGCGTTAGAACACGTCTAGCTCTGCCTGTTGTCCTGTTATGCTCTTGCTTGCTATGTATTTACTGTTTCTTCCCCCCTCTTCTCTCCGGTAGACCCCGAGACTGCCGCTGATGCCGCTATGATCAACTACGTCACCGACGACCCTCCTTCTTGTCTGAGCAACCAGGCAAGCCCCCCCCCCTTGATCACCAGATATCGCCTACTCTTCTCTATACTGCTTGCATTAGAGTAGTGTAGCATGTTACTGCTTTCGTTATTCCTATCATGATGCATAGCCTGTCTTTGATACTGCTGTTGATACCTTTACCTGCAATCCTACTTCTTAGTATAGGATGCTAGTGTTCCATCAGTGGCCCTACACTCTTGTCTGTCTGCCATGCTATACTACTGGGCCGTGATCACTCGGGGGTGATCACGGGCATACTATATACTTTACACTGTTACATTACATGTGATACTGTTCGGAGATGGGGGCTGAAGGGGCAGGTGGCTCCATCCCGGTAGAGGTGGGCCTGGGTTCCCGACGGCCCCCGACTGTTACTTTGTGGCGGAGCGACAGGGCAGGTTCAGACCACCTAGGAGAGAGGTGGGCCTGGCCCTAGTCGGCGTTCGCGATACTTAACACGCTTAACGAGATCTGGGTATTTGATCTGAGTCTGGCCATTTGGTCTATACGCACTAACCACCTACGCGGGAGTAGTTATGGGTATCCCGACGTCGTGGTATCAGCCGAAGCACTTCTTGACGTCAGCGACTGAGTGGCGCGCGCCGGGTTGGACCGCGTAACGTGACTTCCGTTGTACTGGAGGTTACTAGGTCTGCTCACCGGCCGCGTTCGCAACGTGCAGGTGTGCTCAGGGCGATGGGCCCAGACCCCTGCGCGCTTAGGTTTAGACCGGCGTGCTGACCGCTCTGTTGTGCCTAGGTGGGGCTGCGACGTGTTGATCTCCCGAGGCCGGGCATGACCCAGGAAAGTGTGTCCGGCCAAATGGGATCAAGCGTGTTGGGCTATGTGGTGCACCCCTGCAGGGAAGTTTATCTATTCGAATAGCCGTGTCCCTCGGTAAAAGGACGACCCGGAGTTGTACCTTGACCTTATGACAACTAGAACCGGATACTTAATAAAACACACCCTTCCAAGTGCCAGATACAACCCGGTGATCGCTCTCTAACAGGGCATCGAGGAGGGGATCGCCGGGTAGGATTATGCTATGCGATGCTACTTGGAGGACTTCAGTCTACTCTCTTCTATATGCTGCAAGACGGTGGCGACCAGAAGCGTAGTCTTAGATAAGACTAGCTATCCCCCTCTTATTCTGGCATTCTGCAGTTTAGTCCACTGATATGGCCCTTTACACATATATCCATGCATATGTAGTGTAGCTCCTTGCTTGCGAGTACTTTGGATGAGTACTCACGGTTGCTTTCTTCCCCCTTTTCCCCCTTTCCTTTCTTCTGGTTGTCGCAACCAGATGTTGGAGCCCAGGATCCAGACGCCACTTTCGACGATGACTCCTACTACTCTGGAGGTGCCTACTACTACGTGCAGCCCGCTGACGACGACCAGGAGTAGTTAGGAGGATCCCAGGCAGGAGGCCTGCGCCTCGTTCGATCTGTATCCCAGTTTGTGCTAGCCTTCTTAAGGCAAAACTTGTTTAACTTATGTCTGTACTCAGATATTGTTGCTTCCGCTGACTCGTCTATGATCGAGCACTTGTATTCGAGCCCTCGAGGCCCCTGGCTTGTATTATGATGCTTGTATGACTTATTTTATTTGTAGAGTTGTGTTGTGATATCTTACCGTGAGTCCCTGATCTTGATCGTACACATTTGCGTGCATGATTAGTGTACGATTGAATCGGGGGCGTCACAAGTTGGTATCAGAGCCGACTGCCTGTAGGAATCCCCCTTTCCAACTCCTTGGCCGAAGTTGAGTCTAGTCGATGAAAACTGTTTTACTAACTTGGCTGTGCGGCCCATGGGCCCACGTCACCATTGGGTGGTATTAGGATCTTTTATTCCTCGACCTATACTCCGGGACTCTGATCTCTCTTCTATTCGGGTTAAATGGTTTTACTAACTCTAACTCTAGGTTCTCGTAACTACTTCCTCCCGGAGAGCCCCTTATTACAATGACCGCCTGCTGCACCAGAAGGTTCTGAAGATGCTATTCGTTGTTTTTCCGAGATGCTTGTGCCGACCCGTTTTGCAAATCCCTACCACTATTATCTGTATGGATAACTGAACACACTTGCCTACATTCAATCCCATTGATCTTGTTATTACAAGATGCCCCGAACTGCTCTCCGTTGTTCCGAGAATCCTTTGAGCTTACTGCCCTGCAGTTCTTGCCTAATGAATACCCCCTACGGATAATTCCTCGCACTTATCGAGTATCCGCTCATCCCCCAGTTGTTAATGTGTTTCACAATGGTCTTCGAAATACTATTCGATCCTCCAAAAATCCTTAGTAGCTTATTGCTCTACAATACTTGTCTGCTTGCATGATGGATGCTTTCCATATGTCTGTCAATATTCGTTAGTATCCTTAGGCACCGTCATTTTGATCCTTTTGATTCAGCATGAGTGCGAATGCACGCAATCATCAGTTGACCCCTTTTAAATTATCTTTCCGACTCAGGCGTCATTTTAAACATGAGCTAGTTCTCAACCATTCCAATTGTCGTCGATTGTACCCCTAAGGCTATTCAACTTATCCATCCCTAATCAGAACATTGCTTCTGACCCCTTGATTTGAAAATCATAATTCCTTTGCATTTGAGCTCTGGATTAGTAAGTTGTTTCTATAATCCAATGCCCTTGCATTGTTACTTCCTCTGATTGTGTGCCAATACTCACATCAACTTTGTTGTGGATCACCCGACCCATTGTTGGATTTTTAGCCGACAGTGATATCCATGCTCTGCTTTTGAGCTTGTGATATTTACTCTTGAAACTTGTGGTATATGTTTCTAAGAAGCCCCTATGGGTTGAACATATGCCTTCTCTAAACCGTGTGAACTCGAAAGTTTTCACGAGTCATACACTTCTGGTATTTTGCCAGATAAAATTTCAACACTACAACTTCTTCGAATGTGAGAAGTGAATGAAAGGTTATGCATTGGAGAAGTGGGAGTCGACCTTGAACTTTGTGTTCATGCCCATGGACACGATGTAGATCTTATCATTAAAGCTTCTCTTAAATTAATTATTCCTTTGTTATAAGTTCATCTTGTATCTATGTTGGTCCTTTGCAACCGTGGTTCCGACCATGATTGATCATCTTTGATCCTTTCTCGGACAAGTTGAACCACTTGTCCTCTGCAGATCAATGCACCCGTCCAACCTCTATTATGACCTACCTTCGAGAATTACCCCGTGGTATCTCGATAATAGCACAAAACCATATTACTTCTTATGAGTTCTTCAAGTATTATTTCTCACCGATTCCAATTTTCCCCGGGTTCTGAGTTATTAGTCACTCGAGAATACCGATAAGTGAATCGATTCCGCACTCCGATTCAATAGCTCTTAAGTAATTTTCGTTGATTATGAGTTTAATAATCATTCAAGTCATTCCTAGCCTGATCGGTTGTATCCTTATCGTGCAACTTTTTAACTGTGCTACCTGATCCTTCTTCCCGAAGCACAAATTTCAACGGTGAGCTAATCTTACGTCGATCTTCCTCATCATATCATTTCGCCTTGAACCGCAAGCTTGGTCTCGAGCTTGTGTCGTACCCATGGTTCCAATAACCCTTCGCTTCATCATTCATTTGACCTGATGTCGTTGCTGATTGATTACATCTTCATGAAATCTCTCGACAAATGTGTCGTGATCATCATCAACCTTATGAGCTCTTCCAGGATATCGATCGAATTCATGATGAGAAATACCACCCTTGCCCTCGATGATTTCTGTTATCATCGGCCACTTTACCGCCTTCCCTCCAACACAAACTTGTTCATGTTTTGTATTGTACCTTGAGTTCCTTGCTATCCAACTTATGTTATGATTCTACCGCGGAGTATTACCATCTTTGATGTCAAGAATGTTGTGAGGATTGCTCCACCTCTTCAGAATTCTTGCTATAATGATACTTCTCACCATCACCATTCTTTCTTGGTCCTCGTGCTGATTCCAACCGGGGTACCCACAAGTGAACGGTGTTGTTTGGATTCTGCCCTTCTAGCAACCCTCTTGCTTTGAAGTTAATGGTCGACCGTTCATTCTTAGCCTATTGATTATTGAATCACCATTCCGACATTCGTCATGCAACCGAGCCCATATTCGGGTGCACCCTTCAACCAATGTTTAATTGTGTATGTTTTCCTCGAGCATACATCATTATACCATTTGATCTGGCAAATGTTATCTTCTTGTTCACATAATTGTGTAAATCCATCTTTTGTTAAATCTCGATGAATTGCCGCTGATTCCATCAGAGCCCAATGCTAAATGTTTCTTGCTCAATTATCCAAACACTGTTGTATGGGTAATGTCAAGAAATTCCTCTCCCCTTACCTAAAGGGTTTTCTATGTTATATCCTGTCAAGGATATCATGCCTTGCTTGTCCTTGGGAAGGTATACCCCCGAAATATGTGTTTAAACACATTTTACTTTCCATTGTTCTGTTTAATTGGATAATCATATTGTCCTTTCCATTGTTAGGTTGAACCTTTCTAGAGGTCTATAGGATCTAAGCAGCAATATTTCCCTGCTTATGTAAACACCTCGGTGTACAACTCTGTCAGTAAGACCCTGTTTCTATGTTGATGACATTCCGGTAACCACCCATGAATGAGAACTTTGCCTATTGGTCCGCCTCGTTCAACGAGCAAGGAAAAATGGTTCTCTTCGTCCCTTGCCCTTGGTACCGACGTTGTCGCCGACATAACCGACAGGCTATTCCCTGCCATGTCTTGCTATCATAACCGAGCAAGATGTCAGCGGCTTTCCTACTTTAAACCCACATGGTGGACCCATAACCCACAGTTCCACAGGATCGAAACCTGACTCTCCTGTACACCCCTATTTCCATAGTTATTCGTCGCGCGTGGCCTCGTATGTAATTCACGAGCCACCTTTAATTCACGAGCCACATTTCAAGAGATCATCAATTATACGGTATTAAACACAATACCTATTCTCGTTGCCTTGAGCCCCTTTCACGCGTTGTTTCAGGCATCGAATGATTGCCTGCCCGCTCAAAACTTCCCATGATACCTCCTTACCTTGCTCTCGAAATTTTCTTAAGTTTCAATTCGCGAGTGACTTCCGCCACCTTCCTCGATATCATCGACCAGATAGTCGACCTTACAGAGGTCTGTTCTCCCGGATTGCCCACTTTTTTTTTCCTCTTTCGTAAGTACGGTGGAGTTCCTGAAGAAAGGATGCCGACTTCATCATGATGACCTGAAGCAGAGAAATAAAGACATCAATATGATGGATTGACCACTTCGAGAGGAGCAACCAAGACCGAGAAGATTCGTTAGAATTTCGTAACCAAACCTTTCCCCCTTAGACCCCCTCTTAAATCTCGGGACGAGATTTCTTGTAGTGGAGGAGAATTGTGACGCCCGGATATTCAAGCTACAGTAAACCTCTGCTAATGATGCCTCATCACCTCAATTACTGTTACTAATCTCGCATTAGTTCGAAACCGGTTCGAATACAAATTCAAAATCAAACAAACAATAAAAGTTCTCAAATATTGAAACTAAAATGTTTGGAGTGAGCCAAATAATTCATAAGTAAGTATGGTGGAGAAACCACACTTTTATAAAAGTGTTAAATACTCTAAAATGTTTTAAACAGTAACTAAAACAATTATTGAATGCCTGTAAATAATAAAAAAATACAAACCTATTTTATTATTGTGCCAAATTAATTATGGCAGTAGCCTAAGTTATAATACTAATTTTGAGGCTAGGTTTATATTAAAATAAACTAAAAATAAATACATGAAAGGAAACTTGATTGAAGACAAAAACTATAAAAAGAAAACAAAACAAAATAAGTAAAAGAATAAACAGAAACCCCTGGCTCCCCCTGGGCCTCGGCCCACTCCTACCCATCCAACCCAATTCCCCCCCGCACCGGTTGCCCCTCTCCTGTTCCTCGGTCTCAAACCGCAACAGGGACGTGCTCCCGCCTGACCACATCACCGGCCACGCCGACGAGGAGATAAGGGCGCCACGCCCCGACTCCTCAATCATATCCCCCCACTCGCTCGCTCTCTTCTCCCTCTCTACTGTGCTCTGCCTCCCTCCTCAAATCCCCCTCCTTCCTGATCTCCGCCATGGATGCGTCGTCGGCGTAGCCGTCGCCGATGGCCTCCTCGCCGCCAGAGACCACGCCAGGGGCACTGTCTTCGTCGCCTACTTCGACTACATGGGCGAGATCGAGCCGGAAGCCACCAGGACGCCCGCTGCTTCCCCGTCCTCAACCTCCATCCGTCTTGGTCGCCGCTGCCGTCGCCAACACCGGCCACCTCTGCTGCTCCTAAGCCACTCGACGGGCCTCCTCGTGCTTGCTCGGTGAGCACATCCTCTCCCCTCCCATTCTTGCGCCGTAGGCCGCCGTCCCCGAGCTCGTCCGAGCTGCCGTGTACGCGTACGTGCGTGCGTGCTGTGGCTGCTTCTATGCGCGCGCGCCGGCCTCGCCGTGGTCTAGTGCTACTTCGCCTGCTACTGCTCCAACGCCGCCCTGTACGACGCTCGTCGACCCGCCACACGCGCGTCACCACGCCCGCATGCACCAGCCCTGCCCTTGATCGTGCCCGTAGTCGCCACGACCGTGCCGCCCGCGCCCACCTCCCCTGGCCTCTGCTGCTGCTCACGCCGCGGCTTGCTGCTCGCCTGAGCTCCTGCGCCCGCCCACCGCACGCACAGCACGCACCAGGCGCCCGTGCTGCTCGCTGCAGCTCCGCCTACTGTACTACTTGCCGCTGCCACTCGGCGATGCTCTGCTGCCCACCGCTGCGTCTGGCCCTGACCGGCCTTGCCGTACAGCCCCGCTCCCCGCGCCCTGCCTTGGCCGTCCTTTGCAGGCGCCGCAGCTCGTCTCCGGCGCACACCCACGCCCCGCGTCCGTCCCGCCCTGGGCCCAACATGCGCGGCCCCGTGCACGTCGCTCGCTTCGCTGCTGCTTTCCTGCTCCCGCAGGTGCCTGCTGCTACGCTACACTGCTACAGTAACATTCAGTTACTGTAGCTAGTGCTAGCTTTTCTAATTTGACATTGTCTGACCCTCTGTACAGCCTCTAAACAACGTCTAACCAGCGGTTAACATGGGTAAAAATAATATGAGTAGAAAGCATAAATGACAAACTCCATTTTATCCCACTGGACCAAATCCTTTTGATGTATGGTTTAACTCCTACAAAAATCACAAATTCCAATGTTCTGTTAATAGAAAAGCTGAAAACAGCTTTAATTTCATAGCTACTTTAGAGCTGTTAATGATCAATCAAATGGACTCTAACAAAGATGAAAGTGCTACTATCGTATAGACCACAGAAAAATGCTCCAGATTGATATAAGGCACAAAATCATAGGAGTTACAGATCAATAGTTGTAGTGCTTTGAAAACAGCCAAGTAATGTTTAAAACTGTCGAATTCTCAGACTTAGCAAAATTTCAGGGTTTTCCGAATATTGTTTTAATCTTCGAAAAAAAACATATAAAATAATCCGTAGTTCGGATGAAAAAGTTTTATACATGAAAGTTGATCAGAACGACGAGACGAATCCGGTTACACCCTCCGTTCGTCCGCCACACACTCCTAGCATAGCGAACATGGAACTTTTCCCCTCCCGTTCGTCTGTCCGAAAATGCTAAACCTGGGGAAACATTCCCGGATGTTATCCCCCTTCGCCGGTAACATGTAGCACCGCGTTAGAACACGTCTAGCTCTGCCTGTTGTCCTGTTATGCTCTTGCTTGCTATGTATTTACTGTTTCTTCCCCCCTCTTCTCTCCGGTAGACCCCGAGACTGCCGCTGATGCCGCTATGATCAACTACGTCACCGACGACCCTCCTTCTTGTCTGAGCAACCAGGCAAGCCCCCCCCCCTTGATCACCAGATATCGCCTACTCTTCTCTATACTGCTTGCATTAGAGTAGTGTAGCATGTTACTGCTTTCGTTATTCCTATCCTGATGCATAGCCTGTCTTTGATACTGCTGTTGATACCTTTACCTGCAATCCTACTTCTTAGTATAGGATGCTAGTGTTCCATCAGTGGCCCTACACTCTTGTCTGTCTGCCATGCTATACTACTGGGCCGTGATCACTCGGGGGTGATCACGGGCATACTATATACTTTACACTGTTACATTACATGTGATACTGTTCGGAGATGGGGGCTGAAGGGGCAGGTGGCTCCATCCCGGTAGAGGTGGGCCTGGGTTCCCGACGGCCCCCGACTGTTACTTTGTGGCGGAGCGACAGGGCAGGTTCAGACCACCTAGGAGAGAGGTGGGCCTGGCCCTAGTCGGCGTTCGCGATACTTAACACGCTTAACGAGATCTGGGTATTTGATCTGAGTCTGGCCATTTGGTCTATACGCACTAACCACCTACGCGGGAGTAGTTATGGGTATCCCGACGTCGTGGTATCAGCCGAAGCACTTCTTGACGTCAGCGACTGAGTGGCGCGCGCCGGGTTGGACCGCGTAACGTGACTTCCGTTGTACTGGAGGTTACTAGGTCTGCTCACCGGCCGCGTTCGCAACGTGCAGGTGTGCTCAGGGCGATGGGCCCAGACCCCTGCGCGCTTAGGTTTAGACCGGCGTGCTGACCGCTCTGTTGTGCCTAGGTGGGGCTGCGACGTGTTGATCTCCCGAGGCCGGGCATGACCCAGGAAAGTGTGTCCGGCCAAATGGGATCAAGCGTGTTGGGCTATGTGGTGCACCCCTGCAGGGAAGTTTATCTATTCGAATAGCCGTGTCCCTCGGTAAAAGGACGACCCGGAGTTGTACCTTGACCTTATGACAACTAGAACCGGATACTTAATAAAACACACCCTTCCAAGTGCCAGATACAACCCGGTGATCGCTCTCTAACAGGGCATCGAGGAGGGGATCGTCGGGTAGGATTATGCTATGCGATGCTACTTGGAGGACTTCAGTCTACTCTCTTCTATATGCTGCAAGACGGTGGCGACCAGAAGCGTAGTCTTCGATAAGACTAGCTATCCCCCTCTTATTCTGGCATTCTGCAGTTTAGTCCACTGATATGGCCCTTTACACATATATCCATGCATATGTAGTGTAGCTCCTTGCTTGCGAGTACTTTGGATGAGTACTCACGGTTGCTTTCTTCCCCCTTTTCCCCCTTTCCTTTCTTCTGGTTGTCGCAACCAGATGTTGGAGCCCAGGATCCAGACGCCACTTTCGACGACGACTCCTACTACTCTGGAGGTGCCTACTACTACGTGCAGCCCGCTGACGACGACCAGGAGTAGTTAGGAGGATCCCAGGCAGGAGGCCTGCGCCTCGTTCGATCTGTATCCCAGTTTGTGCTAGCCTTCTTAAGGCAAAACTTGTTTAACTTATGTCTGTACTCAGATATTGTTGCTTCCGCTGACTCGTCTATGATCGAGCACTTGTATTCGAGCCCTCGAGGCCCCTGGCTTGTATTATGATGCTTGTATGACTTATTTTATTTGTAGAGTTGTGTTGTGATATCTTACCGTGAGTCCCTGATCTTGATCGTACACATTTGCGTGCATGATTAGTGTACGATTGAATCGGGGGCGTCACAGTATGGCTACGCCCGGTCCTTGCGAAGGTTAAAACGGAGTCTATTTGACAAACTATCGTTGTGGTTTTGATGCGTAGGTGAGATTGGTTCTTGCTAAGCCCGTAGCAGCCACGTAAAACATGCAACAACAAAGTAGAGGACGTCTAACTTGTTTTTGCAGGGCATGTTGTGATGTGATATGGTCAAGACGTGATGAGATATAAGTTGTTGTATGAGATGATCATGTTTTGTTGAAGTTATCGGCAACTGGCAAAAGCCTTATGGTTGTCTCTCTACTGCATAAGATGCAAGCGCCAAATAATTGCTTTACTTTATCGCTATGCGATAGCAATAGTTGCAAGAGCAATTGTTGGCGAGACGACCATGTGACGACACATTGATATAGATCAAGATGATGGAGATCATGGTGTCATGCCGGTGACGATGGAGATCATGACGATGCTTTGGAGATGGAGATCAAAAGCACAGATGATGATGGCCATATCATGTCACATATTTTGATTGCATGTGATGTTTATCTTTTATACATCTTATTTTGCTTAGTTCGACGGTAGCTTTTTAAGATGATCTTTCACTAATTATCAAGAAGTGTTCTCCCTGAGTATGCACCGTTGCCAAAGTTCGTCGTGCCCAGACACCACGTGATGATCGGGTGTGATAAGCTCTACGTCCATCTACAACGGGTGCAAGCCAGTTTTGCACACGCAGAATACTCGGGTTATACTTGACGAGCCTAGCATATGCAGATATGGCCTCGGGACACGGAGACCGAAAGGTCGAGCGTGAATCATATAGTAGATATGATCAACATAGTGATGTTCACCATTGAAAACTACTCCATTTCACGTGATGATCGGTTATGGTTTAGTTGATTTGGATCATGTGATCACTTAGAGGATTAGAGGGATGTCTATCTAAGTGTGAGTTCTTAAGTAATATGATTAATTGAACTTTAATTTATCATGAACTTAGTCCTGGTAGTATTTTGCAAATTATGTTGTAGATCAATAGCTCGCGTTGTTGCTTCCCTGTGTTTATTTTGATATGTTCCTAGAGAAAATTGTGTTGAAAGATGTTAGTAGCAATGATGCGGATTGGATCCGTGATCTGAGGTTTATCCTCATTGCTGCACAGAAGAATTATGTCCTTGATGCACCGCTAGGTGACAGACCTATTGCAGGAGCAGATGCAAACGTTATGAACATTTGGCTAGCTCAATATGATGACTACTTGATAGTTTAGTGCACCATGCTTAATGGCTTAGAATCAGGACTTCAAAGACGTTTTGAACGTCATGGACCATATAAGATGTTCCAGGAGTTGAAGTTAATATTTCAAGAAAATACCTGAGTTGAGAGATATGAAGTCTCCAACAAGTTCTATAGCTAAAAGATGGAGGAGAATCGCTCAACTAGTGAGCATGTGCTCAGATTGTCTGAGTACTACAATCGCTTGAATCAAGTGGGAGTTAATCTTCCAGATAAGATAGTGATTGACAGAATTCTCTAGTCACCATCACCAAGTTAGTAGAACTTCGTGATGAACTATAATATGCAAGGGATAACGGAAACTATTCCCAAGATCTTCGCGATGCTAAAATCGGCGAAGGTAGAAATCAAAGAAAAACATCAAGTGTTGATGGTTGACAAGATCACTAGTTTCAAGAAAAGGGCAAAGAGCAGAAGGGGAACTTCAAGAAGAACGGCAAGCAAGTTGCTTCTCAAGTGAAGAAGCCCAAGTCTGGACCTAAGCCTGAGACTAAGTGCTTATACTGCAAAGGGTCTAGTCACTAGAAGCGGAACCACCCCAAGTATTTGGCGGATAAGAAGGATGGCAAAGTGAACAAAGGTATATTTGATATACATGTTATTGATGTGTACTTTACTAGCATTTATAGCAACCCCTCGGTATTTGGTACTGGTTCAGTTGCTAAGAGTAGTAACTCGAAACAGGAGTTGCAGAATAAACAGAGACTAGTTAAGGATGAAGTGACGATGTGTGTTGGAAGTGGTTCCAAGATTGATATGATCATCATCGCACTCTCCCTATACTTTCGGGATTAGTGTTGAAACTAAATAAATGTTATTTGGTGTTTGCGTTGAGCATGAATATGATTTGATCATGTTTATTGCAATACGGTTATTCATTTAAGTTAGAGAACAATTGTTGTTCTGTTTACATGAATAAAACCTTCTATGGTCATACACACCAACAAAATGGTTTGTTGGATCTCGATCGTAGTGATACACATATTCATAATATTGAAACCAAAAGATGCGAAGTTAATAATGATAGTGCAACTTATTTGTGGCACTGCCGTTTAGGTCATATTGGTGTAAAGCGCATGAAGAAACTCCATACTGATGGGTTTTTGGAATCACTTGATTGTGAATCACTTGATGCTTGCAAACCATGCCTTATGGGCAAGATGACTAAAACGCCATTCTCCGAAACAATGAAGAGCGCAAAAGATTTGTTGGAAATCATACATACTGATGTATGTGGTCCAATGAATATTAATGCTTGAAGCAGGTATCATTATTTTCTGACCTTCACAGATGATTTGAGAAGATATGGGTATATCTACTTGATGAAACATAAGTCTGAAACATTTGAAAAAGTTCAAAAGGATTTCAGAGTGAAGTGGAAAATCATCGTGACAAGAAAATAAAGTTTCTACGATCTGATCGCGGAGACGAATATTTGAGTTACGAGTTTGGTCTTCAATTAAAACAATGTGGAATAGTTTCACAAACTCATGCCACCTGGAACAACACGGCATAATGGTGTGTCCGAACGTCATAACCGCACTTTATTGGATATAGTGCAATCTATGATGTTACTTACCGATTTACCACTATAGTTTTGGGGTTATGCATTAGAGACAGCTACATTCACGTTAAAAAGGGGCACCATCTAAAGTCCGTTGAGATGACACAATATAAACTGTGGTTTGGCAAGAAACCAAAGTTGTCGTTTCTTAAAAGTTTGGGATTATGATGCTTATATGAAAAGGTTTCATCCTAATAAGCTCAAACCCAAATCGGAGAAATATGTCTTCATAGGATACCCAAAGGAGACTGTTGGGTACACCTTCTATCACAGATCCGAAGGCAAGATATTCGTTGCTGAGAATGGATCCTTTCCAGAGAAGGAGTTTCTATCGAAAGAAGTGAGTGGGAGGAAAGTAGAGAACTTGATAAGGTAATTGTACCTTCTCCCTTATTGGAAAATAGTTCATCACAGAAATCTGTTCCTGTGACTACTACACCAATTAGTAAGGAAGCTAATGATGATGATCATGTAACTTCAGATCAAGTTACTACCGAACCTCGTAGGTAGACCAGAGTGAGATCCGCACCAGAGTGGTACGGTAATCCTGTTCTGAAAGTCATGTCACTGGACCATGACGAACTTGCGAACTATGAAGAAGCGATGGTGAGCCCAGATTCCGCAAAATGGTTTGAGGCCATGAAATCTGAGATGGGATCCATATATGAGAACAAAGTATGGACTTTGGTTGACTTGCCCGATGATCGGCAAGCCATTGAGATTAAATGGATCTTCAAGAGGAAGACGGACGCTGATAGTAGTGTTACTATCTACAAAGCTAGAATTGTCACAAAAGGTTTTCGACAAGTTCAAGGTGTTGACTACGATGAGAGTTTCTCACTCGTATCTATGCTTAAATCTGTCCGAATCATGTTAGCAATTGCCACATTTTATGAAATCTAGCAAATGGATAACAAAAACTGCAATCCTTAATGGATTTCTTAAAGAAGAGTTGTATATGATGCAACCAGAAGGTTTTGTCAATCCTAAAGGTGCTAACAAAATATGCAAGCTCCAGCGATCCATCTATGGACTAGTGCAAGCATCTCGGAGTTGGAATATACGCTTTGATAAGTTGATCAAAGCATATAGTTTTATACAGACTTGCGGTGAAGCCTGTATTTACAAGAAAGTGAGTGGGAGCACTACAGCATTTCTGATAAGTATATGTGAATGACATATTGTTGATCGGAAATAATGTAGAATTATTCTGCAAAGCATAAAGGGGTATTTGAAAGGAGTTTTTTTTCGAAGAAGGACCTCGATGAAGCTGCTTACATATTGAGCATCAAGATCTATAGAGATAGATCAAGACGCTTGATAAGTTTTTTCAATGAGTACATACCTTGACAAGATTTTGAAGTAGTTCAAAATGGAACAGTCAAAGAAAGAGTTCTTGCCTATGTTACAAGGTGTGAAATTGAGTAAGACTCAAAACTCGACCACGGCAGAAGATGGAAAAAGAATGAAAGTCATTCCCTATGCCTTGGCCATAGGTTCTATAAAGTATGCCATGCTGTGTACCAGATCCCTACACTGAGTTTGGCAAGGGAGTACAATAGTTATCTAGGAGTAGATCACTGGACAGCGGTCAAAATTATCCTTAGTGGAATAAGGATATGTTTCTCGATTATGGAAGTGACAAAAGGTTCGTCGTAAAGGTTTACGCCGATGCAAGTTTTGACACCGATCTGGATGAATCTAAGTCTCGATCTAGATACATATTGAAAGTGGGAGCAATTAGCTAGAGTAGCTCCGTGCAGAGCATTGTAGACATAGAAAATTGCAAAATACATAACGGATCTGAATGTGAAAGACCCGTTGACTAAGATTCTCTCACAAGCAAAACATGATCACACCTTAGTACTCTTTGGGTGTTAATCACATAGCAATGTGAACTAGATTACTGAATCTAGTAAACCCTTTGGGTGTTGGTCACATGGCGATGTGAACTATGGGTGTTAATCACATGATGATGTGAACTATCAATGTTAATCACATGGTGATGTGATCTAGATTATTGACTCTAGTGCAAGTGGGAGACTGAAGGAAATATGCCCTAGAGGCAATAATAAAGTTATTATTTATTTCCTTATTTCATGATAAATGTTTATTATTCATGCTAGAATTGTATTAACAGGAAACATAATACATGTGTGAATACATAGACAAACAGAGTGTCACTAGTATGCCTCTACTTGACTAGCTCATTAATCAAAGATGGTTATGTTTCCTAACCATAGACAAAGGAGTTGTTATTTGATTAATGGGATCACATCATTAGGAGAATGATCTGATTGACTTGACCCATTCCGTTAGCTTAGCACTTGATCGTGTTGTTTGTTGCTATTGCTTTCTTCATGACTTATACATGTTCCTATGACTATGAGATTATGCAACTCCCGTTTACCGGAGGAACACTTTGTGTGCTACCAAATGTCACAACGTAACTGGGTGATTATAAAGGTGCTCTACAGGTGTCTCCGAAGGTACTTGTTGGGTTGGCGTATTTCGAGATTAGGATTTGTCACTCCGATTGTCGGAGAGGTATCTCTGGGCCCTCTCGGTAATGCACATCACATAAGCCTTGCAAGCATTGCAACCAATGAGTTAGTTGCGAGATGATGTATTACGGAACGAGTAAAGAGACTTGCCGGTAACGAGATTGAACTAGGTATTGGATATCGATGATCGAATCTCGGGCAAGTAACATACCGATGACAAAGGGAACAACGTATGTTGTTATGCGGTCTGACCGATAAAGATCTTCGCAGAATATGTAGGAGCCAATATGGGCATCCAGGTCCCGCTATTGGTTATTGACCGGAGACATGTCTCGGTCATGTCTACATTGTTCTCGAACCGTAGGGTCCGCACGCTTAAGGTTTCGATGACAGTTATATTATGAGTTTATGAGTTTTGATGTACCGAAGGAGTTCGGAGTCCCGGATGAGATCGGGGACATGACGAGGAGTCTCGAAATGGTCGAGACGTAAAGATCGATATATTGGACGGCTATGTTCGGACATCGGAATGGTTCCGAGTGGTTTCGGATAATACCGGAGTGCCGGAGGGGTTACTGGAACCCCCCGGGGAAGTAATGGGCCTTATTGGGCCGCGAGGGGAGAGAGAGGGCCGCGCCAGGAGGTGGCGCGTGCCCCCCCATGGGCAGTCCGAATTTGACAAGGAGGGGGGCGCGGCCCCCCTTTCCCTCTCCCTCTCCCTCTCTTTCCTTCCCCCTTCCCCCTCCTAGTTGGACTAGGAAAGGGAGTCCTACTCCCACTAGGAGGAGGACTCCCCCTCCCTTGGCGCGCCTCTCTAGGCCGGCCGGCCTCCCCCTTGCTCCTTTATATACGGGGGCAGGGGGCACCCCAAGACACACAAGTTGATCCTTGAGATCGTTCCTCAGCCGTGTGCGGTGCCCCCCTCCACCATATTCCACCTCGGTAGTATTGTCGCAGTGCTTAGGCGAAGCCCTGCGCCGGTAGTTCATCAAGATCGTCACCACGCCGTCGTGCTGACGGAACTCATCCCCGGAGGTTTTGCTGGATCGAGACCCGGGGACGTCATCGAGCTGTACGTGTGTCAAGAACTCGGAGGCGCCGGAGTAACAGCGCTGGGATCGGTCGGATCGCGAGGAGGACGTACGACTACTTCCTCTATGTTGTGTCAACGCTTTCGCTTCGGTCTACGAGGGTACGTAGACAACACTCTCCCCTCTCGTTGCTATGCATCACCATGATCTTGCGTGTGCGTAGGAATTTTTTTGAAATTACTACGTTCCCCAACACGGCGTGCATAGAGGGTGCGCGGATGGCACTTGCCCGTGTCAAGACATACTGGGCGGAGATGGAGGCCACCACTATTGCAACCCAGGGTTCGGCCGTGGGCCGAGTAGCTGCCGAGCACTACTTTGAAGAAGTCCTTGAAGGCGCTCGTTTAATAGCGGCTCGGTGCTCGAAGAATATTATGTTCTAATGACATGTATTCCCATTGTGAAAACAATGTTTTATTGAGTTATAAAAGGTTGTGTTTATACTTTTTGCCTGAAAGTATTATGATGCCTCCTGTGCGGCCGTTTATGTATATATGTATATAACCTGAAAGTTTGCAGTCGTCGGCTTCAGCCCCCACGCATATAATGCGGGTGTGTTCGCAGAAGATGCGTGTTTACACTTGATCCAACGTCTTGGTCCGTTAAGGAGGTGATAGCATAGCGAACTAGGCAATCGGACTATATTGCTTTAACACTTTCACTTAGCCATATGAGTTTGACGGTGGGGCTACTATATAGCCCCTGGTGGTTCCGCGCTCGTCCGAATACGGGGCGCGTGCATGCCTGGCCGGGAAACGGCCCTTCGTTAATGCGGAGGAATCCCGAAGATTCCGCTAGGTCGTCGAGTGGTTGACCAGTCTCGCGCTTTATCATGACAGTCAGTTTTCGGCTTTCTCTACTGAGGTGCTCGTCCGGATGAACCAGGGCACAATCACAGTAGTTCTCCTGGTGCCACCTTAGCCGATAGAGAGGAACGTAAGGTAGCAAAACACAGGAGCCGGGCAAACCCAATATTTGACCAAAGACATGATTCGGAGCTGATGCATATAAGGCCAAACTCACGATGCCGAACACTCCCTAAGGTATTCGGTGTTTATAATATATGACGGGCTAAACAATGCCCTTGAAAATGAGCCCCAAGTGTCCGAGTACGTGCAATGTTATGATGTGGCCACATGCCAAAAACGTCAGCATCCTTCTCGGTTGTACTGAGAATCCGGAGGATGTGAACAACAAGAGACAGTAAAAAAGTTTTACGCAGGGTCTTAATCTAAAAGGAAACCTCTGAACGGGTACCTGCTGCATATTTGCGCCTGTGCCTCCGTTGTGCTGTATCCTGAATGGGTGTAGCACGCTCGTCATCTGTAAAAGAGAGGAACTTAGTTGAAAGTTGTCGTGCAAAAAAATTGGTTACTCTAAATAAACCATTTAAAATTCAAGATAAGTAAAGTTGAGCCGTAGCCCTGTTTACACGCGGGAAGCCCCTGGTACCGTCTATAAGGGTGCAACCACCAAACCTATCTCAAGTATATCTGGTGATGTGCCAGACTCGTTTAACCGTGTCAGTGGTCTTAACGACCGTTCATTTTCTCTAGTTGGTGAGGCCGTCTAGTGTTCGGCTGTTAAAGCAGCCGCACGTTCTTCCGCACGTAAGGAATGCTCAATGTTTCCATTAACTGTGATGGTGCCGTGCGGACTAGGCATCTTGAGCTTGAGAGAAGCGTAATGCGGTATAGCATTGAAACGAGCCAAGGCTGTTCGTCCGAGTAGTGCTTGATAGCCGCTTCGGAATGGAGCGATGTCGAAGTGTAACGTTTCACTTTGGTAGTTGTCGGGTGAACCGAATACTACTTCTAGTATTAGAGAGCCCATGGAGTGGGCCTCTGGGCCTGGTATTACTCCCTTGAAGGTAGTATTACTGTGGCTGATTTTTGTTGGGTCTATCCCCATTTTACGGACTGTGTCCTGATATATCAGGTTTAAACTACTGCCGCCGTCCATGAGGACTCGTGTGAGATGGTATCCATTTATTATTGGGTCTAACACCAAAGCAGCCAATCCTTCGTGTCAGGTACTTATCGGGTGATCCCTACGATCAAAAGTGATCGGACGGGCCAACCAGGGGGTGAACTTAGTGGTGACAGGTTCTAGGGCGTGTGTGTCTCGGAGTGCAGTTTTGCTTCTCCCCTTTATCACATGTACCAAATTTATTGTTTTGACTTCTGGTGGGAATTTTTTCTGTCCCCCAGTGTCTTGCTGGCGAGGCTCATCCTCCTCTTCGCTTAGTGTATCCTGCCCCTTGTATTCGGCGTTTAGCTTGCCGGCCTGCTTGAAGACCCAACATTCTCTGTGGGTATGATTTGCAGGTTTATCGGGGGTGCAGTGGATCTGACATAGTTAGTCTAGAATCTTGTTTAGGCTGGACGGTCCATCCCTGTTGCCTTTAAAAGGCTTTTTCCGCTAACCTAGCCGAGAGCCTCGGAATCCGGCGTTTACCGCCGTGTTATCTGGGTTGTCTTCTTTATACCGGCGCTTGTGTTTACTACGTCATGGTTTTTCATTGCCATCCCTAACTTCGGATGTGCTTGGGTCGCTGGTGCTACTGCGGGCCAACCAGCTATCCTCACCCGCGCAAAAGCGGGTCATGAGGCTTGTTAGGGTTGCCATTGTTCTCGGCTTTTCTTGGACGAGGTGTCTGGCGAGCCATTCGTCTCGGACGCTGTGCTTGAAAGCTGCTAAGGCTTCGGCGTCCGGACAGTCGACGATTTGGTTCTTCTTAGTGAGAAACCTGCTCCAAAGCTTTCGGGCTGACTCTCCGGGCTGTTGAATTATATGATTTAAATCGTCTGCATCCAGAGGTCGGACATAGATCCCTTGAAAATTAGCCCGAAAGGCATCCTCGAGCTCCTCCCAACTGCCAATGGAGTTATCGGGGAGGCTTTTTAGCCAGTGTCGAGCTGGTCCTTTAAGCTTGAGGGGCAAGTACTTGATGGCGTGGAGATCGTCTCCGCAAGCCATATGAATATGGAGGATAAAGTCCTCAATCTAGACCCCAGGGTCTGTGGTCCCGTCATACGCCTCTATGTTCACTGGTTTGAATCCTTCTGGAAATTCGTGGTCCAGCACCTCATCGGTGAAACATAGGGGATGTGCGGGACCCCTGTATTTGGATGTACCATGGCGTTCAGACGGCTGTGGTGTTCAGTTTTGGTTGTGCGTTGGAGCGCGCTTTCTTGATCCGTAGAAGGACTTGGTTGCGCCGGCCTTTTGATGCGAGTCCTCGTGTGGATCGTGTACTGACTTATGTGCGGCCTCGTTAGCCGCTCTATCACGGCCACGGGGTCGTCGATCCGACCGGTCGGCTGTTTTATTTTTTGGTTGTGGGGGCTTTAAGGCCTCATCGTCGAATTCAGGCAGCAGCTTGCGCTTTGGATAGCTCTTTCTGTGGCGACTGCCACCGTACTTTTCTGCGATGTCGACCACTTTGTTCCATCTACTGTTGAGTGTATTTTGTGCGGCCTTGAGCCTTTGCTTCTGCTTTTTCAGACTCCTCGCAGTGGCGATAAGCCTTCTATGGAGTTTCTCTTGCTCCAAGTGCCTTTCCGGGATGATGTGTGCATCGTCATCCGGACTGTTCTCCTCTCCGGAGACAGGTTGATTAGCTTGACGCTCGGCGTCCCCGTGATCGGACAGCGGCTCCGTAATGTGTTCGTCGTCCGCTGGCTCACCCTGCTCTATCGCTGGGTCTATGTGGTCGTCGTTTCCTCCGGAGTCGATCGGGGTATTATTTTTTCTTGTGCTGTTATCGCTGCTTTTGCCGAGGCGGGATTTGGAGCGGCGTCTACGCCGCCGCTTTGATTGCTTCTCGAGGGAGTTATCCTTCGCTGCATCCTTCCGTTCCTTGTCATTATTTTCTTTGGGTGTATCCACCATGTATATGTCATGTGATGAAGTGGCGGTCCAGCGCCCTGTGGGCGGTGGTTCCTGTTCGTCTCCTGCATCGTCGTTCATACCGTCGATGTCTTCGGAGTCGAAATTGAGCCTGTCGGTTAAATCGTCGACAGTGGCTACTAAGTGGGTGGTGGGTGGGAAGCGAATTTCTTCGTCGTCCGCATCCCATCCTAGCTGGACATAGTTCGGCCAAGTTTCTTCTGACAAGGAGAGAGATTTTAACGAGTTCAGTACATCGCCGAAGGGCGAGTGCTGAACGATATCCGCGGAGGTGAACTCCATGATCGGCGCCCAACCGAATTCGATAGGCATGGGCGCAAGCGGATCGGAGCCTGTGGCCGGGGTCGAATCCAACAGTTCAGCAACACGGCTCTCGAGAGGGGTAGAGTAGGTATTCGGCTCTATCGCCGCTGAAAGTGCGGCCTCCAAGGCGGGGTCTACCCGCCCGTCCTCAGATGGCGCAATTTGCTCCGGATTGAGGGCCGGAGTAGTTGCCGGTGTGATCTCCCGAACACTGTCCGACGGCAGAGCTATATCATGCTCGTCGTCGTGCGGCACACCTGGCATGGGCTCGAATCCGTCGAAAATCAAGTCTCCGCGGATGTCAGCAGTGTAATTCAAGTTTCCAAACCTGACCTGACGGCCAGGGGCGTAGCTTTCGATCTGCTCCAGATGGCCAAGCGAGTTGGCCTGCAGTGCGAAGCCGCCGAATATAAAGATCTGTCCGGGGAGGAAGACCTCACCCTGGACCGCATCGTTACTGATGATCGAAGGAGCCATCAAGCCTTATGGTGATGGCACAACGGAACTCTCAATGAAAGCACCAATGTCGGTATAAAAACCGGGGGATCTCGGTTAGGGGGTCCCGAACTGTGCGTCTAAGGCGGATGGTAACAGGAGGCAGGGGACACAATGTTTACCCAGGTTCGGGCCCTCTCGATGGAGATAATACCCTACTTCCTACTTGATTGATCTTGATGATATGAGTATTACAAGAGTTGATCTACCACGAGATCGTAGAGGCTAAACCCTAAAAGCTAGCCTATGGTATGATTGTCCTTGTCCTACGGACTAAACCCTCCGGCTTATATAGACACCGGAGGGGGCTAGGGTTACACTGAGTCGGTTACAATGGGAGGAGATCTACATATCCGTATCGCCAAGCTTACCTTTCACGCCAAGGAGAGTCTCATTCGGACACGAGACGAAGTCTTCAATCTTGTATCTTCATAGTCCAACAGTCCGGCCAAAGGATATAGTCCGGCTGTCCGGATACCCCCTAATCCAGGACTCCCTCAAAGAGAGTGGATGGGAGTTGAAAGGGAATTGTTTAAGTGAGTCAATCTTAACCGTTCATCCTAACTTTTCTTATTAGTCCCATGTCAATTCCCACAAACCAAACAAAGGAGTACAATTTCTTCTTAAATTCTCACACATAACTTCTATCACGCACCAAACAGAAGATTAGGAATAAAATGACTTATCCCATGTCTAATCTCGAACCAACTTCCTACTCTAAACTCTCATTCCCCTACCCTTAATATTGCCAAACACGCTGCCATTTCCTGATAACCACGGGAATATCTGCGTCGTGGCCTTGTGGGCACCATGCGTACGAACCCTGTAAACGCCCAACAGAAACATCTCCATTCTCCAACCACTCGACGCCGGCGCCTCACATCCATGTCCGCTGGCGAAAGAGATGCCGCGCGCGAGGCCTGACCGACTGAAAGGGAGGAGCCAACGTTCCTTCATTCTGTGCTCAATCTTTCTTCGGATCTATCCATTTCCTTTCTCTCAGAAATCTTCTTGCGCGCGTTGCATGGGACCGACTTTGGTACCAGGGGAAGTCGCAAAGGAAGCTTCAGATAATTAACGGCGACGTCAATCATCGCACCGGTGAGACATACGTACGTGCTTCTCCCTTAACTGGCACCTCCACCTCCAGCGACGCATCTCCTACCTAGTTATCTTTCTTTCGAGGTAGGACCATTTCGGTTAGGTCATCTGAGTTGTCGTTCGTCTTTTACAGCCAGACCACCGCATGCTTCTGTTTCTGTACGTATATGCACAACATAAATATGATTACATGGAACGAAGCAAATAGGCTCGTGTACTCTATGCTCGATCTGGTTCTTCGTGGATGCATCATGCATTGATGGTGCATGTTGAGCCGACAGAAAAAGAAAAGCCAACCGTAGCCCGGAAATACTCACTCAGTGTAGGGTGGAGAATATCACATGGAAACCATAATTCAATTTTTTTTTGCAGAAACCATGTTTGAGTGTTACAATTTTTTTGAACAAATAAAGGATGTTAAGAGGGTGATGTTTTTTTGAACACATCATATGCGCAGACACTCGTACACATGCACATACACTCACCCTTATGAATGCACGCACGCACATCCTACCCATATGAGCACATCCGGGAGACTGAGCCTGCACATCATTCTGCGATTGACAAAGTCACTACAGATGCCTTCGTAGTCGACGGGACCATCTCCTCCCAGTGAACGCACATCGCCGGAATGGCTGAAATAAATCTAGTAAAATGCGAGCATCAGTATCAAGTCTAGAACTTGAACTCCGGTGGGTCGGGATATCAATGTCCTCCTAACCATCCAACCAAAGGTTAATTCACGAGAGTGATGTTTTATTGACATGCGAAATTCGAAACACATTACGAGATGTGAGTTATGAAAAGAAATTCAATGATGAATAGTGATGTTACTGTCCGGCACTATTCAGTGTTGATTTTATTATTTTCATAGCATGCATCATGCAATGTGTTTGAATTTGGAATTTCAAATGGCAATAGAACATCACTCTCCTAAACCTAGACCATATGTGTTTCAAAAAAGTTTTAGAAATATTTGACATTTGTTGGCTATCTTAAAAAAATCAACTGGGTTAAATGTGCAAGAGAATATCATACGAAAACCACCATTCAATGAAACCACGCGGAAAAGACCGCTTCAAGTTTTGAAAAATACTGATGTTTTCAAGAATGCTAGACAACGACGCCTAGCCGCCACGAAAAAGACACTAAACCTAGTTACGAAAAGATTGAGAGCCCTCCAACCGAAAAGGAGTCGGGATCCGCCGTATGGCCCATAGAGCCACCGGGGGCGAAGCGGACCGACAACGGCGTTGGCAAGAGGAGTGGGCCAC
This sequence comes from Aegilops umbellulata, assembly GCA_032464435.1. Lineage (NCBI taxonomy): Eukaryota > Viridiplantae > Streptophyta > Magnoliopsida > Poales > Poaceae > Aegilops > Aegilops umbellulata. The sequence continues at coordinate 323,252,967 of CP136056.1, read as the reverse complement.
TGGGTGTTGGGAGATGGGATTGGAAGAGCGCCAGCTTGTGGTGGCTTCTGCATGATTCCACTCTTTTGTGATCCCTATGCGTGTCTACATTGTACTCGGGTTTTAAGGGTGCAAAATCCTAAAACCACTAGTTAGAATTGAGGCCTCCTTTGATTTACATGAATTTTGTAGGAATTCTATGATATAGGGTTCCTATAGATTTTTCCCATTTTAGGGGTTTTTATATGAATTTATAAAAGTTAAAGGATAAGAATTCTATAAGAAAATTTTATTTGGAGCCCTTTGTTTTATCGGAACAGAATCCTATTCCTACACATGATATGAACCCGTCCTTTGTATTTCAAAGGAAATTTAGCTAAATTGCATGGGAAACCAAATGAGATCCCTTTTCTTGTAGATTTGAGATACATGTAATCGCCTATTCTATAAACCAAGGAGGACCGAATCTTTTGTTTTGCAATAATGAACTCCTATTCTTATGTAGGATTGATTCCTATCCTTCACACTTCAAAGAAAAAATAGATTAGACCTAATGAGAAATTTCCTATCCTATGAACCAAATGATTTTTATCCCTTATAGTAATTGAGATACATGCCATCTCAATGCCTATGACTTCCTTATTTCTATTCATATGATATGTCTATTGTATAAACCAAGACCAAAGAATGCCGTGTCGAGGTGTGTCTTTGATGGATATTGTGGGATGTGGTCAGTGTTCGTCTTTGATGGATCTCCGTGGACCTAGTCTTCATTCGTGTGACTATAGTTTAGATCCTTTCGATCTACGCTTCTTTTAATTGGCGGCAACTGCTATTCTGGTGCGCTAGTCCTGTGAAGCATTAACACGACGATTTCCTACCAGTTTACTAGTACATTAATTTTTGATCGGCTTGGTGAGGAAGGGCGATGATGGTGGCGCACATTTGGATCACTCAAGTGCTTGTAGTCGTACGGACCTGAATTTAATTTTTGTTACATTTACACGATTTTTTTAATGTTGTTTGTACTGTCACGATAGATGACCAATACAACAGTTTGCGCTACCACAGACGAGACGACCTAGCCAGCCGTCGCCTTCCCAAAAAGCCAGGGTTTCTCTGCCTCTCACTAGTACCGTCGTCGGTCCACCCCTAACCGAATCCTCTAACATGCACAAGGAAAGTCACCGTACTACAGTGCAAGTCTAGTGTAAATTCAAGAAGAAAAGCTAGGAACTGTTAGCAAGTTGTTTACTGTTGATATTTACTGTAGATATAAATAATTCAAAATTAACTTTTATTTCACCATCGATTTGTTTGTATGTAGTTACTATAAATGTACATAGTAGGTCATTAATTTACAAATCAATTTAAGTCATTTTAGCCTTAATCATATGGACAGAAAGAACGAAAGTTAGGATACTGTAGCTTCTCTAACATTCCTTATCAATATTAGAGGATCCGGTTCCGTCTTCGATGGCCTTAGGGCCATGGGGGCGGAGTGGATCCCGGCCCTTGCCGGTGGGAGGGCTCCATTTTTATATTTTTTTTAGTTTTGTTAGGGTTTGTGTCCTGCTCAGGAAGGCGAGACGGCGATGGCTCTCTGAAGATAGAATAAATGTCTCCCCGCCTAGTCCTCATTCCGTTGATGCTTCTAGCATCGTCGGTGGACATGTGGAGGTGTGTCTCAGGCGGACCTGTCTTTGATGGATTTGCTCAGATCTATTCGTCTTGCGCCTATGTTTTTATGTCTACAGGCTGGATCATTCTAATCTACACTCTTCATGGGCGGCGGTTGCTGTTCTGGTGCGTTAGCCCTGTGGGGCCTTAGCACGACGACTTCCGGCATGTCTACTACAGTAAGGTTTGCCCGGCTTCGGCGAGGAAGGGGCGATGACAGCGGCGCGCCTTCAGCTCGCTTCTGTACTTGTAATCGTCGCTAGGTGTTCTATGAATCTGGATGTATTTTTTATCATATCCCGTTTTCTTTGTACTAACCATTATTGAAGATGAATAGATTGGATTTTTTTTAAAGAGATGACCAATAGATCAGATTTTTTTTAAAGCGAAGGCGTGAGGCGTGAATGAAAACTGAAGAGTGGGAAACGCGCCATCTGCTTCACTGGTAGGCGGCAGCTCCGCGAAAAAGAAAGGAAACCAACATCTATTTCGGCTGCTCCGTGCGTCGTCGATTGGATACACCAACACACAAGGCGAAAATAAAAAAACGAGGCGAGGCGAGGCGGCAGCCGACGACGAGCAGCAGCGGGAAATGTCGGCGCTGCAGAGCTGGCGCAAGGCGTACGGCGCGCTCAAGGACACCACCACCGTCAGTCTCGCCAGCCTCAACTCCGACTTCAAGGTTCCCCCTCCTCGCCGTCTCCGGGCGGCAAGCTCGCTCGGTTCTCCCCCCATTCCCCCAACCGTCCGAGGCGAGGGGTTCAGTTGCTGCGCGCACGCGCTTTGGATCTGTGGTTCGTACTCCATCAAGATTCATTTTTTGCCATTTGTCCTAGGATCTGGATGTGGCGATCGTGAAGGCCACGAACCATGTGGAGTGCCCGCCCAAGGATCGCCACCTGCGCAGTACGTCGATTGGTTCTCGCACCCCGAGCCCTCCTTATATTTCTCGCTCAATCTTATCCAGTGTGTGCTGGGTTGTGCAGTGGGGGAGAGGGTGCCGTAGTCTGTCCCAAGTCTCGGTTTGGTTTGGTGTTTGATCAGTTGGTGGTGGTGTTGCAGAGATTGTGGCGGCTTCGTCCATGGCCAGGCCCCAAACGGACGTCGCCTACTGCATCCACGCGCTTGCTCGCCGCCTCACCAAGACCCGGAGTTGGATCGTAAGCACTGCGCACTGGCTTCTCCCGTGAAATCTCTCCATTCATTTGCTAATTTTTTTAATACTTCAATGGATAACCATGCGGCCTTTCGACCTGCGTTTTCCGTACTTCTGCCGGTTAACTGTTGCACGGTTACTGAAATTTGTACAGTATCCCCAAATGTAATCAGTCAATAATCAATCTGTCCAACTGCTGCCTGTTGAGCCTAAATTGAACGTAGTTTGGTTCACTGTCTCTTTGTTATCCAAGGCAATAGTTCTATATGCGTTTATTCTTGGATCATACATCACTTGTTTGAATTTGGCACTGAGGATACCATTATGTTGCTGCGTGTGATCTCCAGTGCGAACCCAGTTTGTACTGCGGTTGAGTGCTGATATTGGTGGATTTGGAACCTAAAACCACAAGTGTGGCCAACAACTGTGCAATTTGGTCATAAAACGACTTTACACAATACAGTTTATATAGCCGAGTTGGAAATTACAGTATCTGGGTTAGTTTTGTAGCTTAATTTGCTTATGTTTCTTCTTGGTATTGCATTGCATACACATTGCCGATTTCCCAGCACAAAAAGATGAACATACATGAAAATGTCCAAAACTGTTTGTACCATCAGAAGTCAGAACAACGGGGTCAGGGCTCCCGTACTTGCACTGATGTCTGTGAAATTCCAATTCGGTTCGCCAGTTTCATTGCATTACCATGTGGCAATGAAATTTGCTAACATGGTATCTGGCGTGCATACTAAGACAGCTGAAATAGCTTATACCTTGGAGCTGTGAGTTGTCGAGTTCAAACATAACATGCACACATAATTAATTAAAATTCCCTGTCTTCTTAATTTCTGTATTTTCTTGGGTTAGCTTTCATATTCTCAATCCATTAAGTGCTTATGCCGCAATATTACTTATTTACTAACTTGATAGGTGAAGTTAAACATTTTGAAGAGGAATCATGTTTAGTCAATCATGCTTTGCTCTGCTCGTTTTTTCTTCTTGCAATTACCTTAACAGGAATAACCTCAAAGTTTTTTGAGTTCTAAAAAAAATTTATCTAGTAATATTTGTAGTGTTTTACATCTTTTCAGTTAACTTGATAGGTGAAGTCTTTGTCCATCATCGTGGGAGCCAACTAATTTAGCATACTTTTTCACGCACTATGCAGGTTGCACTGAAGACACTTGTGGTGATCCATCGACTCCTCCGGGATGGTGATCCTACATTCCGGGAAGAACTTCTTAATTTTACACAAAGGGTCCAGATTTTGCAGTTATCTAACTTCAAGGATAACTCCAGTCCTATTGGTCTGTATTTCTATTTTTCTATTTGCAGCATGACATCATGCCTTGTTCAGCTCAACATTCTGCATGCTAAATTTCCTTTCTAATATTGATTTATATATCCAGCTTGGGACTATTCTTCATGGGTTCGAACATATGGTTTATTTTTGGAGGAAAGACTGCAATGCTTCAGGATCTTGAAGTATGATATTGAAGCTGAGCGTTTGCCCAAGCAAGGTCAAGGCACTGAAAAGGTTTGAGCATTTGCATTCTCATAATAAAAATCAGCTTTCAGAGTTATGACTAAATTGGAAAAGTTATACAATTTTTTGCCAATTATTATCTGTTAATTATCTTGCTGGTGCTGCTTTAATTTATCTTTAGACTAATTTTCAGACACACAGTCAAACCAGAGAATTAGATTCTCAGGCCTTGCTGGAGCAGATGCCGGCACTTCAGCAGTTACTATATCGACTTATTGGATGCCGGGTGCTCTCTCTTATACCCACCATCCACTACTCTGCACTAGTTGAAAAATGAATATTTTGGATAATCCGTTTACCCCTCAGTATTTTTATGGACAGAACATGACATGGCTTTTCCTTTTCTGATGCAGCCGGAAGGAGCCGCGAATACCAATTATTTGGTGCAATATGCTCTAGCCCTTGTAAGATTTATTGTTTTCTGATCACTTTTTTTCCTTTTCTTACTCAAATCTGAAAAATCATATTTCATTTGACCATGCAACTATACTTTCGCGAACCACTTTGGTTGCCTTGGGCATTAATAGTTTCTCTGAACAGAACAATGTGTGCCGGTGGTGTTATGGTGGAGCAGTTCTTTTCCTTCCATATATATTTTCCGTAAAATAAAATTTATGCAGTAACATAACATGTTCTATTTCTTTTCTAAGTATTTTTTTATTACTAGTATCTCTGATTTTAAATACAAGGCCACTATCAAAAATACAATTTACATCTATACAACGCCACTATCTCTTCCCGAGAAGAATTTATTAGATTTTTGCCTTGTATGATGGTGCTTATAGAGAAAGAGGCATCACATGCAACATATTTAATTAGCTCGGAACACGAGAGGTTTTCCACACAATTAATTGTGTTATTTGTTAGTTGGCTTTGTTTTCTTGGTATATGAAAAATGGGATAGTGGCCTTGTATACAAAAGTGGAGGGAGTAATTACAGTCAGCTAGCTGATTCCTTAGCGCATTCACAGAAATTTCCACTTGCCGAGTTGTTGATTTAATTACACCCCATCTCCCATCCTGCGTAAAAGGATATAATTTTGTTCCTTTTATGAAAAGTAATCACAACTTCACATCTGTACTTTGATTCTGCACACCTTATAAAATGAGGGAAAACATTCTGTTCACATAGGCAACATGAATGGGCAAATGGCCCCTGTATTTTCTCGAAAACATGCCTCATTAGTTGCTAACTTTGTAATTTGAGTGGATGCCTTCATTTCCCGCAGGTCCTTAAAGAAAGCTTCAAAATTTACTGCGCAATAAATGACGGAATTATCAACCTTGTTGATAAGGTAAGTTATTTTTCAAAGTGATAGCATCATTTTTCTTGTCATGACAAGTTATGTGCAATTTTTTTCATTCTTTTTGCTGAACAACTATGTAGTTTTTTGAGATGCCAAGGCATGATGCACTTAAAGCCCTTGAAATATACAGGAGGGCTGGCCAACAGGTAAATCTGTAGGGTGATCGCGTAAAATTTATCTTACATCATAGAGGATCAAGATGATAGTAATTGCCTGTGATTATTTTGGGATTTTTACCAAACAACTTTACTTGGATGCTTCAGGCTGGAAACCTATCTGATTTCTACGAAAATTGCCGGGGATTAGAACTCGCAAGAAATTTCCAGTTTCCCACTTTGAGGGAGGTGAGGTTTTGTGTTTATGGTGTAAGTTCCCATTGTTTACCATCCGGTATATCACTGTATTCACTTCAATTTTATTTGTTCTCAGCCACCACAGACATTCCTTTCAACCATGGAAGAGTACGTGAAGGAGGCTCCACGTATGGTTCCAATTAAAGACCCCTTGGTTAGTTAAGATCTACCTATTTCAGTCTAGACAACAATCTTGTTAACTTGTCCATTCTTCTTTCACTGCTATAGTGATCGAAACGTGTGACACTGTTAGCAATTTTAATAGGTTCTGTAATGGTCATTGTGTCACTACTATGAAAGCACAAGTAGACCTTTTTCCCCTTAAACAATGTATCGATGGCTAGAATTTATTCTTACACTTGCGTAATTGTTATTTTATCAGGAGTTTCCTGAGAGGCTTCTTCTTACATACAAACCGGAAGAATCAGAAGAAGTTCCTGAGCCTGTTCCTGTTCAGGAGGAAGTTCCGCAAATAGAAGAACCTGCTCCAATACCATCTTTAACTGAAGTAGCTTCATCTCCTCCCAACACCAGGGTTGCAGATACTGGTGATTTACTGGTAAGCAAAACAGATCATTTGCTGAATTTTACACCAGTGCATTTTTTCACAATCTAATGTCATGTCTGCTCCTAGGGATTAAGTGATCCAAACCCCAGTGTATCGGCAATAGAGGAAAGCAATGCTTTGGCCTTGGCTATTACTCCGACAGGTAATTAGTCAGCATTCAATTTGTAGTGATGTCTGACATGAATCTGATATTAGGTAATTCTGAAGATTATCTGCATGAATGCAACAGGTGTTAATACTTCAACAACTAGCACAGCTACAATGCAAGATACAGGATTTGACCCAACGGGATGGGAACTTGCTCTTGTCACTACCTCGAGTAGCAACACCAATTCACTGGCTGTGGATAGTACTTTGGTTGGTGTCTTTACCCTTTCTCTGAATATACCTTACTGTTGGTTGCCTCTGTCCAAATCTGGATCTGGAACCTGCTAGGCTTCTATGGTTCTGCTACTGATTTCCTGCAAGCTTGTCGCAGTTTTCGTCTAAGTAGGGCTGTAAATCGTAACCATAGCGGTTTCATGGTGTCCAGCAAGCTTTTCACAGCTTTGGTAGGAATCTGACCATAGCCTAAAACTCAGTTGATGACTGGACGGAAATCAGCATGTGCCTGGTTGATTGTCCTTCAATGCCTGGAGCAGTGACTAATTAAAATACATTTATACGAAGCAATATTTTTTTAGATAATATATGAAGGAATAGCTGAAACTATAATTCGTAGACATTCCTTCATAATCAAAATCATTCACTGCCTCGTCATAATAGTGTTCAGGCTCACAACTTTAGGCACCCGAGTTTTTCGGCACCTGAACTTTTTGGAGGTATAAATTGCCGCCTCAATATTTCAGGCCAGCTGAAACCACTTCTCAGCTACCCACATCCATCTGCAAATAAAAATTGACGGCAAGGGCTTGCAGCCAGATGATGTATGGGAAGCTATAGATTTCTTGCACTGATTATATTTTTCTGTTAGCAAGATTGTAATGTCTTTCTTTAATTATCCATGTGTGAACGTCTGATTGTCAAACTTGTGACTCTTATTCCTGCTTTCAGGGCGGTGGATTCGACAAGCTCACGTTGGACAGCTTGTACGACGATGGAACCTACAGGCAGATGCAGCAGCAGTTGCCATACGGTTCAGTACCTCACAATCCCTTCATGGCGAGTGACCCTTTCGTGGTGTCGAATCAAGTAGCTTCCCCGCCATCGGTTCAAATGCCCGCCATGGTGCAGCAGCCCCAGCAGATGCAACCAAATCCCTTCGGACCACCGTCGCACGCACAGCCTGTGCCAAACCCCTTCCTCGATGCCGGCTTCGGCCCTTTCCCGGCAGCAAATGGAAATGGAATGCACGCACAGGCCAACCCGTTCGGAACCGCCCAACTCCTATAGCTTCACACCATACAGCCACAGTTACATACACGTTGCGCAATGCCAACCCAGATTCCAGAGCTACATACTGCGTGTTGAGAAGTTCAATCTCTTTGCGTCACAAATGTCAATGCCAGCTTTGTCCCGCTATCTCTCGGGCGTTGGCTGCTTGATCCATTCTTGTATAGCCCATGCTTATTAAATTTTGGTTTATATTTTTTCACTGCTTTGACGGTTATGGAAGACCCTCTTTGTAAAGGATTTCGTTATTGCTAATGCAGCATCACATGCCAATGAAAACGTATATGCGGATACAGGAAACACGGAGGTCACAGTTCACACGAGTTCTTGATCCCCGCTCCCCAGCGACTCGATTTTTCTTTCTGCCAAGTGTTTGTTTTTCTTCACCCGCAAAAGAAGAGAAGTGCTCAAGAGAAGGGTTTGTTCTTTGGTCTCTGATGAGAGGAAACATCCTTAACTTCTCGTTTAATCTGCACATTTATTGGAGTATCACAATTCAGACTAACGTTCATTTTTTGAGACGGGTTATATGCGACAGGAATGAATGATTGTGCTTATTCCAAAGGTGGATGACCCCAAACGTCTAAATGCATGGTGAATCAGCTTCGGCCTCTATTTGACGGCATTATTTCTCCTAACCAGAGTGCTTTCATCCCTGCCAAATTAATTACAGATAATGCTTTCATCAATTTTGAGTGCATTTACACTATTAAACAAGAGAACGGTCCAGATGGGAGTTAATGTGCATACAAATTGGATTTATTGAAAGCTTATTAATGGTGGATTGGAAATACTTGGAGCGAGTGATGCAACAGATGGGTTGAATGCTCGAGTTGCCCTTGAACAAAGAGATGATGTGATCCAAAGCATCCTTAGCATTCATAACCGGACGAATATGATGGAGTTGATTGGGCGGCAAGGATTGTTGAAGGATGAACAAGGAGGATGCGTTGAGTTGCTTGTCCACTTCTTTTTATGACGAAATTCTTGGATCATATGGGTGATATCCTTCTTCGATGATTCCTCACAACTGAGTCGAAGAACCGCTAATAAAAGACTTCATTAAAAAAACAATTAGCAAAGTTAGTCGTATCATGTTGAGGAGAAGTGCCAAGATGCGTGATATGAGGTGAGGGAATCGGACCACCATAGACTGGAGGTGGGCCACCTCGGCATGAGCACCCGACCCATTTTTCCCTTAGGAAGGATTAGGCTCCACGCCAATAGTCATCCCCTTGGAGGCATCCAAGGAGGTAGCATCAACTTCCTTCTCGGAAATGGTGGCGATAATGGTGGTAGACAATCCTAGAAGGAATTTATCCAACATGATTCGCACTTTGTCCACTATGGTCGTGTCAAATGTCTCAAGGGCGGCATTTAACTCGGCCCTGGTGATCGTAGTGTTGTCCACGATGGGGCTACAACTTGTTCCTCACCCACATCGTTGTCGACTATACTTTTCAGGCGGTAAAGCCTTTATAAAGAGACGAAGCTCTGATATCAATTGAAAAGATCAATATGATCGATTAGAGGGGGGTAATTAAGCGACTAACAATTTTTAGCTTATTTTGCAAGTTTTAGGACAAGCTCAACAACAACAAGTGCAAGCTAAAGAGTAAACACGATATAGCAAGCTTGCGCAACAAAAGTAAAGGATAGAAGTAACCGCAAGTGAAGACGAAGATGTGTTGTCGAAATTCCCTCATTTGAGGGGGATAAGTCTTCGTTGGAGGGATGTGGAGTCATGATGCACCCCAAGCGCCATAATGGCTCACCCCATTCTCGTCATGCTCTCGCACGATGCAAGGTATCGTGAATCCACTAGCGGTACCCACTAAAGCGGCAACCGAAACCTTCACAAACAAGATTGGGGCTCTCTCCACAACTTAGTTGGAGGCTCTCAACACCACCGCCGAGCTTCACCATAATGGAATGTGGCTCTAAGGTGAGCTCTTCCGTCAATGATGCACAAACACCCTAGAGTAACAAGATCCACAACAAAATGTAGGGGGGATCAAATCCTTTGGTGAGAGTGTAGATCTAGATTTCCTTTCTTAATCCCTAACAAATCAACAAATTTGGTTGGCTAGAAATGGAGATCGGCAAGCATAAGCTACGTGCATTAATGGAAGGAGAGACGGAGTCAAGAGGTAGGTGAGAGGAGGAATAACCTCCTCCACAAATAGTCCTCATCAAATCCAACCGTTACTCACATAAATACACACGGTTGTACAACTGCTCCGAAGAGCGGTACAACCGCCCCAAGCCCCAAATGGCAGCCTACCTAGTCTGAGCGGTACAATCGCATAGAAGAGCGGTACAACCACTCCACACAGAAAGCGTGCCCCCCGCTCCGGTGCCTAGTTGTACCGGTTATTTTACACCTGGCCACCGCCCAAGTTTTGCTGCCAACCCCGAGAGGATCACCCCTCAGGCGGTGGTTGCGCCGGTACAAGGGCCGGTAGTACCGCCCCATACTGGGAGCGGTACAACCGCACTTATACGCGATACAACCGCCTCACAATACTCTTGTTATTGCCCACTCCACACGAGAGCGGGACAATCGCTTGTACAACGGTACAACCGCCTAGCTGAATTTCAGCACAAGTTGAATTGGGGTTCTCTCCTCGAAAACAAATTGGAATGCAAAGATGTGTGCAATATATATTTTGCATACATGATTTGATTCCCCCCGTACCTTTCAACCCGGACCCCATCTTAATAGTATGGATTTCCTATGACCAAAAAAATAGAAGCATCAGAAATGTTGTCTTTCATATTTTCCTTCCAGTGGGGTGCCTAACCATCTTGTGCCATATAGATATGCCCGTGTAGCTCAAACACACAGTTAATCCACAAACTGTGTTGTCACCAACATCAAAAGATTTTAGGTAGGAAATGCCCTTTCAGTTAGATGGAAGCGAAGGATTCAAGGATCATGGGACATTTTTTTCTTTCTTCAGAATTCAAAACATTTTGGGATACAAGCAGTGTTACTGTAGCCACATGGCGACCAACAGAAAGAGAAGAAGCTCCTGTGGCTAAAGAGTGAGCTTCAAAATTTGATTCCCTATGTTCGAAACAAAAATTGAAGCATAGGAAGATGCTGCTCCATTCTTGATGTTGGTGATGACTTCAAGGGGCAGATTGAAGAAATGATCAACTTCTGAAGATTAAGATCCTAGGCCAGCACAAGACAATAGCAGAGGCACCCAAAAAAATCTTGACTTGTCTCTACATACTGCCGCTGCCACACCCTTGTCACCCATGCATGGTACATAATCCTCCATCAACGTTAAACTTGTATGCTTTGCTGGAATTTATTTCTATTTTGGGACAGCCCAATAACTATTTCAAAAATTCCTAAATAAATCCTAGAGGCCCACTTAGCCCATTTGTGCAAGGCAAGGGATATTACTAAAGTTTAGTCCCACATTGCTAGTTTAGTGGGAGTTGGACCTCCTTATAAGGGAGGTTCTTTCCCCACTTGTATGAGCATGAGAACAAGAGCGATATCCACGCGCGCTCCTCCTCCGCCGCCCGCCTCGCTGCGGGTTGCGGGAATGAGCCGTGCGAAAGTTTTTGCTCTAGTGGATATTGAATGCGCTGCCTGTTCGTTTCGTCTCCCGCGTTCCCTTCAGCTCCCGTCGCAGCCTCTCGCCTCCTTCTCTCGCGCCTATAAAAGGGAGGTCGCTCCTCTCAGAGAGACGCACCAGAACTTCTCCTTCCTCTCGCCATCGGTTCCAATCTCTGAGCTGCTGCTGTCTTCCTCATCCCGACTTGCGGCGTGCACCGCGAGTCGGGACGGTAGGCCTCCGAAACCGCACCTCTTTGAGTCCTGTACGGGAGAAGGGTGATAAGGTTTTTGGGGAGCGCTCCGCGTGACTACTGACTTCTTCATCACGGACTCCGACGACTACTTCCCCGACGTCGACAACCTCATCAACGACATGGCTGGAGAGGATGTCGACCCCAAGTCCAGTGCTTCTTCTGTTGTTGTCCCGTACGTGTTCTTGCTCTTTCTGTTAGAAGTCCTGCCATAATTCTTTGCTCTAGTCTCTGCCCTACATATGTTAGGTTCTACTTCATATATGCAACTTCATCTAGTGTCTGTTCTAGATGTGTTTAGTTCAAGTTCATATATGCAGATGCTATTTACCTTCTCTCTGTCAGATTGCATGACTTGGTTTATCTCTGTTATATTAGTCATGCTTTATTTAGTATTTCCGTTAATAAAATCATTCGGTAAATTGCTCATATTTCCAACAATCCAAAAACCTTATTATAGGCAATTTACCCCGAGTGGTTTTGCTGCTTCCATGAGACCTCCTATGTTTGAGGGTATCCACTATAAGAGGTGGTGCGTGAGAGCAGTCTTATGGTTTCAAACCATGAGTTGCTATGACACCACTCTTGGCAAACCTGAAGGAGAGCTTGATGCTCAACAGGCACAAGCTTTTCAGAAAATGGATACTCTGTTTAAGGCTGCTCTCTTGAGTGTTCTTGGTGAGAACATAGTTGATGCTTATGCGTCAATTGACAATGGAAAAGATATGTGGGATGCACTCGAGGCCAAGTTTGGGGTCTCGGATGTTGGCATTGAGTTGTACATCATGGAGCAATTCTATGATTACAGGATGACTGAAGAGCGCTCCGTGGTTGAGCAAGCTCATGAGATACAGTCATTTGCTAGAGAACTTGAGCACTTCAGTTGTATGCTACCGGACAAGTTTGTTGCCGGAGGTATCATCACTAAGCTCCCTCCTTCATGGAGGAACTTTGCTACCTTACTGATGTTGGAAATATGCCCTAGAGGCAATAATAAAAGCATTATTATTATATTTCCTTATTCATGATAATTGTCTTTATTCATGCTATAATTGTGTTATCCGGAAATCGTAATACATGTGTGAATAACAGACAACAATGTGTCCCTAGTGAGCCTCTAGTTGACTAGCTCGTTGATCGACAGATAGTCATGGTTTCCTGACTATGGACATTGGATGCCATCGATAACGGAATCACATCATTAGGAGAATGATGTGATGGACAAGACCCAATCCTAAACATAGCATAAGATCGCATAGTTCGTTTGCTAGAGTTTTCAATGTCAAGTATCCTTTCCTTAGACCATGAGATCGTGTAACTCCCGGATACCGTAGGAGTGCTTTGGGTGTGCCAAACGTCACAACGTAACTGGGTGACTATAAAGGTATACTACGGGCATCTCTGAAAGTGTCTGTTGGGTTGACATGGATCGAGACTGGGATTTGTCACTCCGCTTGACGGAGAGGTATCACCGGGCCCTCTCGGTAATGCATCATCATAATGAGCTCAATGTGATCAAAGTGTTTGATCACAGGATCATGCATTACGGTACGAGAAAAGTGACTTGCCGGTAACGAGATTGAACGAGGTATTGGGATACCGACGATCGAATCTCGGGCAAGTAAAATACCGATTGACAAAGGGAATCGTATACGGGATTAATTGAATCCTCGACATCGTGGTTCATCCGATGAGATCATCGTGGAGCATGTGGGAGCCAACATGGGTACCCAGATCCCGCTGTTGGTTATTGCCCGAGAGCCGTCTCGGTCATGTCTGCATGTCTCCCGAACCCATAGGGTCTACACACTTAAGGTTAGGTGACGCTAGGGTTGTGAAGATATGTATATGCAGTAACCCGAATGTTGTTCGGAGTCCCGGATGAGATCCCGGACGTCACGAGGAGTTCCGGAATGGTCCGGAGGTAAAGAATTATATATAGGAAGTGCTATTTCGGCCATCGGGACAAGTTTCGGGGTTATCGGTATTGTACCGGGACCACCGGAGGGGTCCCGGGGGTCCACCAGGTGGGGCCACCTACCCTGGTGGGCCAGATGGGCCTTAGGGGGTGCGCCTTGGCCTGCTTGGGCCAAGGGGAACCTGCCCCAAAGGGCCCATGCGCCTAGGGTTCCATCTAGGAGGAGTCCTAGTGGTGGAAGGCACCTCCTAGATGGCTTGGGGGGGAGGGAAACCTCCCTGGCCGCCGCCCCCCTTGGGAGATCTGATCTCCCAGGGCCGGCGCCCCCCCAAGAGGCCTATATAAAGGGGGGGAGGGGATGGGGGCAGCGCACCCTATGCCCTGGCGCCTCCCTCTCCCTCTGCAACACCTTCTCCTCCTCCCGTAGTTGCTTAGCGAAGCCCTGCCGGAGTTCTGCTGCATCCACCACCACGCCGTCGTGCTGCTGGATCTTCATCAACCTCTCCTTCCCCCTTGCTGGATCAAGAAGGAGGAGACGTCACGCTTTCCGTACGTGTGTTGAACACGGAGGTGCCGTCCGTTCGGCACTAGATCATCGGTGAATTGGATCACGACGAGTACGACTACCTCATCCACGTTCACTCGAACGCTTCCGTTGCAATCTACAAAGTGGTATGTAGATGCTATCTAATCTGAATACTCGTTGCTAGATGAACTCATAGATGGATCTTGGTGAAACCGTAGGAAAAATTTTAATTTTCTGCAACGTTCCCCAACAACTGAAGCATAAGAGACAGGAGTTTTCCGTCCCGGATCTCATTGGCACTCTTGATGTGAAAGAAAATGCGAGAGAAAAGGAGACACGTGCTCGAGGTATTGAGGGAGGATCTAGTTCCAATCTGGGACAGAAGAAGAACTTCTAGCCCCACAAGTTCAAGAACAAGGGCAAGTTTGATGGTAAAGCAAAGTTTGATGGTAAGAACATGGCTGTGCAACACACGAACTTCAAGAAGAAGAATGACAAGAAGAAAGGTGTTTGTCATGTGTGTGGGGATCCTGATCATTGGGCTCCTAGTTGCCCTAATCGCTATGACAAGCGTCATCCTGGGAAAGGCGGCAAGACCACTAATGTTGTCATTGGAGACACTGACATGAAGGATGCTGGGTATGGTATATTTCCCACTATTCTTTCGGTATGTCACTCTCCTGATTGGTTGATTGACACGGGTGCTAATGTGCATGTATGCGGTGATATTTCCATGTTTTCGTCTTATCAGACCGCAGGGACTTCAACCGTGCTGATGGGCAACGGTTCAAGTGCTTCTGTTCATGGTGTTGGCACGCTCGATCTGAAGTTTACTTCGGGGAAGATTGTGCGGCTAAAGAACGTGCATTATGTCCCCTCCGTCAATAAAAATCTTGTTAGCGGATCTCTTCTGTGTAGAGATGGCTACAAGCTTGTCTTTGAGTCGAATAAATTTATAATATCCAAGTATGGAACCTTTGTTGGTAAAGGCTATGAGTCAGGACGTCTGTTTCGTTTATCCTTATCAGACGTTTGCAATAAAGTTGTTAATCATGTTTGCAACAATAGTGAATCAAATGTGTGGCATTCACGTCTTTGTCATGTTAACTTTGGTTGCATGTCGCGACTAGCGAAGTTGAACTCAATCCCTAGTTTCATCACTGTCAAGGGATCTAAGTGTCAAGTTTGTGTGCAAGCTAAGCAACCTCGTAAGTCTCACACGACTGCGGAAACGAGAAATCTTGCACCACTAGAGCTCATACATTCAGATCTATGTGAAATGAATGGTGTTTTTACAAAAGGTGGAAAGAAATATTTCATGACGTTAATTGACGACTCCACTAGATACTGCCGTGTGTATCTTCTGTAATCTAAGGATGGGGCTTTGAACTTTTTCAAGATCTATAAAGATGAAGTGGAAAACCAACTTGATTGAAAAATCAAGAGGCTTAGGTCCGACCGTGGTGGAGAGTATTTTTCCAATGAATTTGATGCTTTTTGTGCGGAACATGGTATAATCCATGAGAGGACGCCTCCCTATTCACCTCAGTCAAATGGGGTAGCCGAAAGAAAGAACCGTACTCTAACTGATTTGGTTAACGCCATGTTAGACACATCGGGTCTCTCCAAGGCATGGTGGGGGGAGGCGATATTGACTACATGTCATGTCCTAAACCGTGTTCCCACAAAGAATAAAGAGATAACTCCATTCGAGGAATGGGAGAAGAAAAGATTAAAACTCTCTTATCTACGAACCTGGGGTTGTTTGGCGAAAGTCAATGTGCCAATTCCAAAGAAGCGCAAGCTTGGACCAAATACCGTGGATTGTGTTTTCCTGGGATATGCTTTTCATAGCATTGGTTATAGATTCTTGGTTGTAAAATCTGAGGTACCTGACATGCATGTCGGTACGATCATGGAACCGAATGATGCGACTTTCTTCGAAGATATCTTTCCCATGAAGGATATGGCTACCTCATCTAATCAGGAGATGCCTAGTTCATCGAATCAGGAACCAATTACAATTACCGAACCTGCCATATCGATGGAACACTTTGAAAGTCCTATGGAGGAGAACAATGAAGTTCCTACTAGGAGCAAGAGACAGAGGATTGCAAAGTCCTTTGGTGATGATTTTCTTGTGTATCTCATAGATGATACTCCCAGTTCTATTTCAGAGGCTTATGCATCTGAAGATGCTGACTACTGGAAGGAAGTGCTTCGTGGCGAGATGGATTCCATCTTGGCGAATGAAACTTGGGAGATAACTGATCGTCCTTATGGGTTCAAACCCATAGGATGCAAATGGGTATTCAAGAAGAAGCTTAGGCCTGATGGTACTATTGAAAAGTACAAGGCTCGACTCGTGGCTAAGGGTTATACCCAAAAGGAAGGTGAAGACTTCTTTGATACTTACTCACCTGTGGCTCGACTGACCACTATTCGAGTTCTACTTTCACTAGCTGCCTCACATGGTCTTCTCGTTCATCAAATGGATGTTAAGACTGCTTTCCTAAATGGAGAGTTGGATGAGGAAATTTATATGGAACAACCAGATGGGTTTGTACTAGATGGCCAGGAAAGAAAAGTGTGCAAGTTGCTGAAGTCTTTGTATGGACTCAAGCAAGCACCCAAACAGTGGCATGAGAAGTTCGAAAGAACTTTAACAGCTGCAGGATTTGTTGTAAACGAAGCTGACAAATGTGTGTACTATCTCCATGGTGGGGGCGAGGGAGTTATCCTTTGCTTGTATGTTGACGACATACTGATTTTCGGAACAAATCTGAATGTTATTAAGGAGGTCAAGGATTTCCTATCTCGCTATTTTGAGATGAAGGATTTAGGAGTGGCTGATGTCATTCTGAACATCAAGTTGTTGAGAGACGATGATGGTGGGATTACATTGCTTCAATCTCACTATGTGGAAAAGATCTTGAGTCGCTTTGGCTATAGTGACTGCAAGCCCTCTCCAACACCATATGATGCGAGTGTGATACTTCGAAAGAATCGAAGAATTGCTAGAGATCAATTGAAGTATTCTTAGATTATTGACTCGCTTATGTACTTAGCCAGTGCTACAAGACCTGCCATCTCTTTTGCTGTTAGCAAACTGAGTCAGTTTGTCTCAAAACTAGGAGATGTGCATTGGAAAGCTCTAGAGAGAGTTTTGCGTTATTTGAAAGGCACTGCAAATTATGGAATTCATTACACTGGGCACCCAAAGGTGCTTCAAGGGTATAGTGACTCAAACTGGATCTCAGATGCTGATGAGATAAAGGCCACGAGCGGATATGTATTCACTCATGGAGGTGGCGCTGTTTCTTGGAAGTCTTGCAAGCAGACCATCTTAATGAAGGAAATATGCCCTAGAGGCAATAATAAAGTTATTATTTATTTCCTTATATCATGATAAATGTTTATTATTCATGCTAGAGTTGTATTAACTGGAAACATAATACTTGTGTGAATACATAGACAAACAGAGTGTCACTAGTATGCCTCTACTTAACTAGCTCGTTGATCAAAGATGGTTATGTTTCCTAGCCATAGACATGAGTTGTCATTTGATTAACGGGATCACATCATTAGGAGAATGATGTGATTGACTTGACCCATTCCGTTAGCTTAGCAATCGATCGTTTAGTATATTGCTATTGCTTTCTTCATGACTTATACATGTTCCTATGACTATGAGATTATGCAACTCCCGTTTACCGGAGGAACACTTTGTGTGCTACCAAACGTCACAACGTAACTGGGTGATTATAAAGGTGCTCTACAGGTGTCTCAAAGGTACTTGTTGGGTTGGCGTATTTCGAGATTAGGATTTGTCACTTCGATTGTCGGAGAGGTATCTCTGGGCCCACTCGGTAATGCACATCACTTAAGCCTTGCAAGCATTGCAACTAATGAGTTAGTTGCGGGATGATGTATTACGGAAGAAGTAAAGAGACTTGCCGGTAACGAGATTGAACTAGGTATTAAGATACCGACGATCGAATCTCGGGCAAGTAACATACCGATGACAAAGGGAACAACGTATGTTGTTATGCGGTCTGACCGATAAAGATCTTCGTAGAATATGTGGGAGCCAATATGAGCATCCAGGTTCCGCTATTGGTTATTGAACGGAGACGTGTCTCGGTCATGTCTACATAGTTCTCGAACCCGTAGGGTCCGCACGCTTAAAGTTTCGATGATGGTTATATTATGAGTTTATGAGTTTTGATGTACCGAAGGTTGTTCGGAGTCCCGGATGTGATCACGGACATGACGAGGAGTCTTGAAATGGTCGAGACATGAAGATTGAAATATTGGAAGCCTATATTTGGATATCGGAAGTGTTCCGGGTGAAATCGGGATTTTACCGGAGTACCGGAGGGGTTACCGGAACCCCTCGGGGGTTTAATGGGCCATAGTGGGCCTTAGTGGAGAAGAGGAGGGGCGGCCAGGGCAGGCCGCGCGCCCCCTCCCCCTCTAGTATGAATAGGACAAGGAGGGGGGGGGGGGCGGGGCGGCGCCCCCCTTTCCTTCTTCTCCTCTTCCTCCTTCCCCTTCTCCTAATCCAACAAGGAAGGGAGGGAGTCCTACTCCTGGTGGGAGTAGGACTCCTCCTGGCGCGCCCCTCCTGGCCGGCCGCACCTCCCCCCTTGCTCCTTTATATACGGGGGCACGGGGCACCCCATAGACACAGCAATTGATCATTGATCATTTAGCCGTGTGCGGTGCCCCCCTCCACCATAGTCCACCTCGATAATACTGTAGCGGTGCTTAGGCGAAGCCCTGCGTCGGTAGAACATAATCATCGTCACCATGCCGTCGTACTGACGATACTCTCCCTCAACACTCGGCTGGATCGGAGTTCGAGGGACGTCATCGGGCTGAACGTGTGCTGAACTCGGAGGTGCCGTGCGTTTGGTACTTGATCGGTCGGATCGTGAAGACGTACGACTACATCAACCGCGTTGTGCTAACGCTTCCGCTTTCGGTCTACGAGGGTACGTGGACAACACTCTCCTCTCTTGTTGCTATGCATCACCATGATCTTGCGTGTGCGTAGGAATTTTTTCAAAATTACTACGTTCCCCAACAGTGGCATCCGAGCCTGGTTTTATGCATAGATGTCATATGCACGAGTAGAACACAAGTGAGTTGTGGGCGATATAAGGCATACCGCTTACTAGCATGTCATACTTTGGTTCGGCGGTATTGTTGGATGAAGCGGCCCGGACCGACATTACGCGTACGCTTACGCGAGACTGGTTCTACCGACGTGCTTTGCACACAGGTGGCTGGCGGGTGTCAGTTTCTCCAATTTTAGTTGAACCGAGTGTGGCTACGCCCGGTCCTTGCGAAGGTTAAAACAACACCAACTTGACAAACTATCGTTGTGGTTTTGATTCGTAGGTAAGAACGGTTCTTGCTCAGCCCGTAGCAGCCACGTAAAACTTGCAACAACAAAGTAGAGGACGTTTAACTTGTTTTTGCAGGGCATGTTGTGATGTGATATGGTCAAAGCATGATGCTAAATTTTATTGTATGAGATGATCATGTTTTGTAACCGAGTTATCAGCAACTGGCAGGAGCCATATGGTTGTCGCTTTATTGTATGCAATGCAATCGCCCTTTAATGCTTTACTTTATCACTAAGCGGTAGCGATAGTCGTAGAAGCATAAGATTGGCGAGACGACAACGATGCTACGATGGAGATCAAGGTGTCGCGCCGGTGACGATGGTGATCATGACGGTGCTTCAGAGATGGAGATCACAAGCACAAGATGATGATGGCCATATCATATCACTTATATTGATTGCATGTGATGTTTATCTTTTATGCATCTTATCTTGCTTTGATTGACGGTAGCATTATAAGTTGATCTCTCACTAAATTTCAAGATAAAAAGTGTTCTCCCTGAGTATGCACCGTTGCCAAAGTTTGTCGTGCCCAGACACCACTTGATGATCGGGTGTGATAAGCTCTACGTCCGTCTACAACAGGTGCAAGCCAGTTTTGCACACACAGAATACTCAGGTTAAACTTGACGAGCCTAGCATACGCAGATATGGCCTCGGAACACTGAGACCGAAAGGTCGAGCGTGAATCATATAGTAGATATGATCAACATAGTGATGTTCACCATTGAAAGCTACTCCATTTCACGTGATGATCGGTTATGGTTTAGTTGATATGGATCACATGATCACTTAGAAGATTAGAGGGATGTCTATCTAAGTGGGAGTTCTTAAGTAATATGATTAATTGAACTTAAATTTATCATGAACTTAGTACCTGATAGTATCTTGCTTGTCTATGTTGATTGTAGATAGATAGCGCGTGCTGTTGTTCCGTTGAATTTTAATGCGTTCCTTGAGAAAGCAAAGTTGAAAGATGATGGTAGAAATTACAGGGACTGGGTCCGTAACTTGAGGATTATCCTCATTGCTGCACACAAGAATTACGTCCTGGAAGTGACTACTTGATAGTTCAGTGTGCCATGCTTTACGGCTTAGAACCGGGACTTCAACGACCACACAAAAAAAAAGACACATCCGCGACATTTTGGGCCAAACGAAATTTTTTCTGTCATACATATGATACTTCTATGACGATAATTGTGACAAAACCTGGTATCATCATAAATGTGGTGGGCTCCTACTTCTATGCCAAAAAATCATGACAGAAAATGGGCTTTTCGTCCTGGGCGGGCCGGAGACGCAGCTGCATGACATTCTTTGGGCCGTCCATGACGGAAAAAACCATGGTAGAAGCGAGGGCGAGGAAAATTTCGGGGAGTTCCCGGTTACGGTGGGAGGTCGGGGGCAGAGCAATGCGCGTTTCTCTCGTACGCGTACGCACATGTGTGCGAGGCGTTGGCTCTAACTGAACCCGAGCGAGGCGTTGGGCTCTAACTGAACCCGAGCGATTGCACTGCAGGCTATGCATTACTGAACCCGAGCGATCGATAGATGGCTGTTAACTGAACCCGATCGAGTGATTCCTTCGCTACTACTGCTAACTGAAGCCGATCGATGCTGCCTCTGGGATGAACAGTGAGCGTTGCGGGGGGGGGGGGGTGGATGAATAGTGAGCGGTGCCGTTGCCTCTGGATGAACAGGACCCCGTGGTGTGGTGGAGGGTTGGATGAACAGTAGACAGTGGAGGGGTGCCCGTGGAGGGGTGGTTGAACAGGACCCCGTGGTGTGGAGGGCTGGATGAACAGTAGATGGTGGAGGGTTGCCCGTGGAGGGGTGGTTGAACAGGACCCCATGGTGTGAGGGCTGGATGAACAGTAGACGGTGGAGGGGTGCCCATGGAGGGGTGGTTGAACAGTAGCCGGTGGAGTAGCGCGCGGTGGAGGCTGGATGAACAGGAGCCCGTGGAGGCTGGAGGAGGTCGACGGTAGCCGGTGGAGGCTGGAGGAGGTCGACGGTGGAGATGAACGGTATCCCGTGGAGTCCCGTTTTGCGATACGCCACACCCCTCTCGATGAACAGGACCCCCGTTTCGACCGTAGTGCTCCAACACAAGTCCGTTTCTTCCGTTTTGCGGTACGCCACACCCCTCCCGATGAACAGGACCCCCGTTTCGACCGTAGGAGGTCCGTTTCGTCCGTTTTGCGGTACGCCATACCCCTCCCGATCAACAGGACCCCCGTTTCGACCGTAGGAGGTCCGTTTCGTCCGTTTTGCGGTACGCCACACCCCTCCCGATCAATAGGACCCCCGTTTCGACCGTAGGAGGTCCATTTCGTCCGTTTTGCGGTATGCCAGACCCCTCCCGATGAACAGGATCCCGTTTCGAATGTGGCCGGTCGAACACAAGGCCGTTTCCTCCGTTCTGTGGTACGCCAGGCCTCGTTTCCAGCGCCTGTTCCATCCAAGCCCTCCCGATGAACACGACCACGCATTCCGTTCCGACCCAGCCGGTTGGCTCCCACGCGTTCTGTTGCCTCCCGATGAACACGACGCATTCTGTTGCCTCCCCATGAACACGACGACGACGCTGTTTCTCTGTTTCGATCCAGCCATGTCAACGAGCCCTCGCCATACGTATGCGCGAGTAGGCATTCGAGACCCCGCCCGTATGTACACATACGTGGCCGTATTTTCTTTCTTGCACTGTACGTACGTGTACATGCTACGTGCGCGCCTCTACTACGACACGTGCGCGCCTCTACATCCACCAGTATATATGTACGTACACGTTCGCGACCAGAATGACAACGCTACGTATGCTTCAACCAGGTGGGTCCCGACTGTCAGGCACTTCCTTGCGTGCGAATATGTAGCTGGTGGGTCCCAACAGTCAGGGGGGCGAATCGTTTTGTTTTTTTGCCCGGACGCACTCTCTTGCGTGCGAAGGTGTAGCTGGTGGGTCCCAGTAGTCAGGGGGAAACATTTTTTCACAAAATACGGTGGCCCATCCGGTGGGTCCCCGCTGTCAGGTGGAGGAATAATTATTTTGCGCGTAATAAGGAGGCACTTCCTTGCTGCGGCCGTGGACCCAGCTGTCAGCGTCTTCATGCACATTACTCTTCCGATGGAAGTCGGTCGTTGATCACATTGACCACGCCGCGCCGAGAGCACCACGGCGCTGGACGACGGTGAGGCCTAGGAAGGGGACGACACGGAGGCAGGGAAGACTCGGCAGTTGTTTCCCATGCGGAGGGGAGTACGACTGTACAAGGGTTTACTGGTTCGTCTGCCGTCGCCGGAGAATAACAACAGGTGTGGGTGAGTAGAGGGATGGCTAGGCCAGCGATGGGAGTACGGTGGGGCTGTGAGGCCTGCGCGGCAGCACAGCCGGCCGCGGGGAGGAGGGAGCAGGCAGTCCCACCGGTGCTTGTTTGAGCGGCTGGAGCAGGAAGAGCAGAGATTGAAGAAGCACGATGGCCGTTGGATGGACATCCAATAGTTAGTGCTTGTGCGTCAACCTTTTTTTTAGGAAAGCCTCAAATCTGTGGAAAATAGCATACAACCCATCTGCCATTATTTCTAATAATTTACAGCCCATTTGCTAATTCTTAAGGTTTTTTGGAGCCCCTATTCTTTTTGTTAGCATTACAACCCATATTGTGGCCACGGTTAAAAAATTATATGAAATTTTGCATATTTCGGTGCGGTCCGAACTGTTTTTAATCCCGAAATTTCAACTCACATTCAAACTGATTTTAAAAATAAATGTATATCAATATAAAATCCAACAACTTCTCCACACATAAAAATAAATGTAATTTAAAATCTTGAAATAAAAAAAGATATTTGAAACTAATTGCCGGTTTGATGTGTTTTAAAAATGTACACCCCATTTCTCATTACTAATGGGCCATTTTCTCGGCCAGCCGAATGAAAGCTCTCCTCGTCTTGAAAGATTTGCAGCCCAACAGGCCTGACAAAGTGGCTTACTTGGCAAATCACAAAAAACTGGGCTGTGGCCGTGGACCCAGCTGGCAGCCTCTCCACGTACAGTACTCTTCCGACGGAAGTCGTTCCTTGACCACATTGACCACGCCGCGCGGAGAGCACCACAGCGGTGGACGACGGCGAGGCCTAGGAAGGGGACGACGCGGAGCCGGGGAAGACGCGGTAGTGGAAGCCCGCGCGGAGAGGAGTACGAGGGTTCACTGGTTCGGCTGTGGTGTGAGGCTGCCGTCGCCGCAGGGCTTGGCCTGCGGTGGGAATAGTAGGGGGCGGTGAGACCTCCGCGGCAGCACAGCCGGCCACGGGAGGCAGGAGCATGCGGCACGACCGGCACTGCTTTGGGCGGCTGGAGCAAGAAGACTAGAGGTTGAAGAAGCACTACGGCCGTTGGATGGATATCGTACAGTCACTGGAGTTAGAATCATTCATATTGACTAAGTTGACAAGCCCTTCGTCCCCATCAACTTAGTAGGCCCACAAGTCAGCCTCCCACCAAGGTGGGTCCCAGCTAGCCGGGGGAGTATTCATTTTTTTGTGCGTAATAAGGAGGCACTTCCGGTGGGTCCGAGATGATAGCGGGGGGAACGTTTTTTTCACAAAATACGGTGGCCCGTCCGGTGGGTCCCAGCAGTCAGGGGTGAGGGAGTCCTGGATTAGGGGGTGTTCGGATAGCCGGACTATACCTTCGCCGGACTCCAGGATTATGAAGATACAACATTGAAGACTTCGTCCCGTGTCCGGAAGGAACTTTCCTTGGCGTGGAAGGCAAGCTAGGCGTACGGATATTCAAGATCTCCTACCATTGTAACCGACTCTGTGTAACCCTAACCCTATCCGGTGTCTATATAAACCGGAGGGTTGTAGTCCGTAGGACAACCATCATCATACACAATCAAACCATAGGCTAGCTTCTAGGGTTTAGCCTCCTTGATCTCGTGGTAGATCTACTCTTGTACTACCCGTATCATCAATATTAATCTAGCAGGAGTAGGGTTTTACCTCCATCGAGAGGGCCCGAACTTGGGTAAAATAAAGTGTCCCTTGTCTCCTGTTACCATCCGACCTTGACGCACAGTTCGGGACCCCCTACCCGAGATCCTCCGGTTTTGACACCGACATTGGTGCTTTCATTGAGAGTTCCTCTGTGTCGTCGCCTTTAGGCACGATGGCTCCTTTGATCATCAGCAATGATGAGGTCCAGGGTGAGACTTTTCTCCTCGGACAGATCTTCGTCTTCGGCGGCTTCGCTCTGCGGGCCAATTCGCTTGGTCGTCTGGAGCAGATCTAAAGCTACGCCCCTGGCCATCAAGTCAGGTTTGGAAGCTTAAACTACACGGCTGACATCCGCGGAGACTTGATCTTCGACGGATTTGAGCCACAGCCAAGCGCGCCGCACTATCTCGAGGGGCACGATCTAGCTCTGCCTCCGAACAGTCTCCTGGAGGCCGCACATGCACCGGTTCCGACCTTCGACTCGGAGCCCGCTGCACTGATTGAGGATGAACGGTTGGACGTCACCTCGGGGGCTGCGATCTCAAAGGCGATCGAGCCGAACGCTAGCCCCACACTCCGCACGGCCCATGACTCCGAGGAGCCGGATTCTTTTCCGAACTCCGATCCTCCCGCGCCCTTGCCGATCGAATCCGATTGGGCGCCTGTAATGGAGTTCACCGCCGCAGACCTCTTTCAGCACTCACCTTTTGGTGATATCCTGAATTCTCTCAAGTCTCTCTCTTTGTCAGGAGAGCCCAGGCCGGATTACGGTCTGCGAGGATGGGATACGAACGATGAAGAAATTCAAAGCCCTCCCACCACCCACTTGATAGCTACTGTCGACGATCTAACCGACATGCTTGACTTCGGCTCCGAAGACTTCAACGGTATGGACGACGAAGGAGGAGACGAACAGGAACCAGCACCTGTAGGGCGCTGGACCGCCACCGCGTCATACGACATATATATGGTGGACACTCCAAAGGATGGAGATGGCGATGGAACAGCAGGGGATGACACCTCCAAAAAACAGCCAAAGCGCCGGCGTCAGCGGCGCCGCTCTAAATCCCGCCAAAGCAAAAACGGTGATTCCGGCACGGGAGATAATACTACCCCAGATAGCGCCGAAGAACACCAAAACCAGCAAGATTCGGCACAGGAAGATGGAGAAGCCAGCCCTCATGAGAGAGCGGCAGAACGGGAGGTCGAGGACGATAACTATATGCCTCCCTCCGAAGATGAGGCAAGCCTCGACGACGACGAGTTCGTCGTGCCATCAGACCCCGCCGAACAAGAGCGCTTCAAACGCAGGCTTTTAGCCACGACGAACAGCCTAAAGAAAAAGCAGTAACAGCTTAGAGCTGATCAAGATTTGCTAGCTGACAGATGGACTGAAGTCCTTGCGGCCGAAGAGTACGAACTCGAGCGCCCCTCCAAGAATTATCCTAAGCGCAGGCCGCTACCCCAATCAGAAGAGGAATCACCTACATCACCAGCGCACGACATGGCAGATCGGCCACCTCGCGGCCGCGACAGAGAGGCTTGTCGAACCTACAACCAAGCCATGCCCCGGCGCCGCTCAACTAAGGCACGGGAGAATGCGCCAGACCTGCGAGATGTACTGGAGGATAAAGCAAGGCAAACAAGATCGATCTATGGATCGCGCAGGCGCCCGATGACACGTGATGATGATCTTCACTCCGGACACAATAAATCCGGCCGGGCCGAACACAACAGACATGGCTCTTCTGATCTACGTCGCGACATATCCCAGTACAGGGGCACCGCACACCCACTATGCTTCACAGACGAAGTAATGGATCATAAAATCCCAGAGGGCTTCAAGCCGGTAAACATTGAATCGTATGATGGTACGACAGATCCGGCGGTATGGATCGAGGATTATCTCCTTCACATCCACATGGCACGCGACGATGATTTACACGCCATCAAATACCTCCCCCTCAAACTCAAAGGACCAGCCCGGCACTGGCTTAACAGCCTACCAGCGGACTCAATCGGTTCTTGGGAGGACCTGGAAGCCACATTCCTCGACAACTTCCAGGGGACCTATGTGCGGCCACCAGACGCCGACGACCTAAGCCACATAATTCAGCAGCCAGAAGAATCGGCCAGGCAATTCTGGACACGGTTCCTAACAAAGAAAAACTAGATAGTCGATTGTCCGGATGCAGAGGCCCCAGCAGCCTTCAAACATAACATCCGCGACGAGTGGCTTGCCCGGCACCTGGGACAGGAAAAGCCGAAATCTATGGCAGCCCTAACGACACTAATGACCCGCTTTTGCGCGGGCGAAGATAGGTGGCTGGCTCGCAGCAACAACTTATCAAAGAACCCTGGTAATTCGGATACCAAGGACAAAAGTGGCAGGACACGTCAAAATAAGCAAAAGTGCCGCGTTAACAGCGACAGCAATGAAGATACGGCAGTAAACGCCGGATTCAGAGGTTATAAATCCGGTCAGCGGAAAAAGCCGTTTAAAAAGAATACTCAGGGCCCGTCCAGTTTGGACCGGATACTCGACCGCTCGTGCCAGATTCATGGCACCCCCGAAAGGCCAGCCAATCACACCAACAGGGATTGTTGGGTGTTCAAGCAGGCAGGCAAGTTAAGGGCCGAAAATAAAGATAAGGGGCTGAATAGCGACGACGAGGAAGAGTCCAGGCCTCCAAACAACAATGGACAGAAGGGGTTTCCCCCACAAGTGCGGACGGTGAACATGATATACGCAACCCACATCCCCAAGAGGGAGCGGAAGCGTGCGCTACGGGACGTATACGCGATGGAGCCAGTCGCCCCAAAGTTCAACCCATGGTCCTCTTGCCCGATCACTTTCGATCGAAGGGACCACCCCACTAGCATCCGTCATGTCGGCTTTGCCGCATTGGTTCTCGACCCAATCATCGACGGATTTCATCTCACAAGAGTCCTCATGGACGGCGGCAGCAGCCTGAACCTGCTCTATCAGAACACAGTGCGGAAAATGGGCATAGATCCATCAAGGATTAAGCCCACAAGGACGACCTTTAAAGGCGTCATACCAGGTGTAGAGGCCAATTGTACAGGCTCTGTAAAACTTGATGTGGTCTTCGGATCCCCGGATAACTTCCGAAGCGAAGAGTTAATCTTCGACATAGTAGCGTTCCGCAGTGGCTATCACGCCCTGCTCGGACGAACCGCGTTTGCCAAATTCAATGCAGTGCCGCACTACGCATACCTCAAGCTCAAGATGCCAGGCCCTCGAGGAGTAATCACGGTCAACGGAAACACCGAACGCTCCCTCTGTACGGAGGAGCACACGGCGGCTCTCGCAGCGGAAGTACAAAGTAGCCTTTCAAGGCAACTCTCCAGTCCGGCCGCCAAAAAGCCGGACAATGCCAAGCGCGCCCGGAGTAACCTACAACTAGACCGTTTGGCACGATCTGAGCAGGCGTAGCAATACGGCCCCAACCCCAGCCATCGCAATATAGCGGAGCTAGTACCTCGCGTACATAATTACGCCCTTGAAATTCCATGGGCACAGGGGGAGAGGCACAGCAACGGCATGCTCACAATACGGCGTAAAACGTACTAGGGGCTGCCGGATTCTTTTTCTTATTTTCAGGACTCCACACTGTGGATGACCTGTTTGGCTATCCGGCTGCCGCACAGACGATACAAGACCCATGAAAGCAGACAAAGCTATGCCGCACTATGAAACTCTTAGGTGGTCTCTATTTCGAGCAGTATACCTGTCTCAAAAACAATTCCGCGGCCTGCCCCTGGCCAGGACATGTTAAACAGTCTAATATCTTTTTGCTTATCGCACTACTTGTATCGTTCAGCTTTGATAAATAGCCTCTGTATAAACAAATGCATAGATTTTTATCTACCTGTTGCATTATTATTTTCATATATATATATATATATATATATATATATATATATATATATATATATATATATATATATATATATATATATATATATATATGTTCATTAAACAACAAGATCGCACCCGTACACCATGGTACGGCAAACACGCCAGGGGCTTTATTACCCTTTGATCTGCTGTGAGAAGTCCGTACACTTTCACAAGTGCGGCACCCCGAACTTATAGCACTATATGCATCGGCTCCGAATCATGATTTTGGTCACATGTTGGGTTTGCCCGACTCCTATGTTTTGGTACCTTACGTTCCGCTATATCGGCTAAGGTAGCACTAGGAGAACCACTACGATTGTGCCTCGGTTCAGCTGGGTTAAGCACCTCAGTGGAGAAAGCTAAAACAGACTGTCATGATAAGGCGAGAGACCGGTCGCTGTTCGAGAGGTTTTTTGAGTCCCTAACGACTCATGCCGCTTCGAGCGAGGAGCTGGCTACGTCCAGCCAAAGGCGTGGATAGCGCCCCGAATTCGGTCTTCCGAACTAGGGGCTTCGCCAAAATTTAAAATTATAAAGTTCTCTGGCTAAGTGAGAGTGTTCAAGCATCATAGTCCGATTGCCTGGTTCGTTGTGCTGAGCGCCTCTCTCGAAGGACCCAACTATGGGAAAAAGAGCGCTTAGGTTTATCCCGAACACCCCAGCACTAGCGGCACGGGGGCAGAAGCCGACGACTCGCCATCTCTCAATTTTTGATAAACGGCCGCATAGAAAATAATATTTTAAATTCCATAAGCATTGCTTAGCGCCTATGAACAAGTTTTCAGCGCACAGGATACAAACGAGCGAGTTGATTCAAATACTATATCTCTAGTACATTCATCCGCAACAAGGCGGGCTCCGGCAAGAACTTGTAGTAGTTCTCGGGCTTGCGATGCTCCTTCCCCTGCGGCGGCCCGTCCTTCACCAACTTCTCTCCGTCCAGCTTACCCCAGTGTACCCTCACACGGGCAAGGGCCCTCCGGGCACCTTCGATGCAGGCAGAGCGCTTGATGACCTCAAGCCGGGGACAGGCCTCCACCAGCCGCCGCACCAGCCCGAAGTAGCTCCCAGGCAGGGCCTGCCCGGGCCACAGCCGAACTAGTAAGCCCTTCATGGCTTGTTCGGCCGCCTTGTGGAGCTCGACCAGCTGTTTCAGCTGATCGCTCAAAGGCACAGGGTGTCCGGCCTCAGAATACTGAGACCAGAACACACTCTCCGTCGAGCTGCCTTCTTGAGCTTGGTAGAATGCGACGGCGTCGGATACGCTGCGGGGAAGATCTGCGAACGCCCCTGGAGAACTCCGGATTCGGGTAAGTGACAAGTAGTTTACTTTTATATTTCTACTTTGCATTAAGAATGCCTTACCCGCTGCTATCTTTTTCACCTTCTCCAACTCTTGGAGGGCCTTTTGGGCTTCGGCCTTGGCACTCTTGGCGGTCTCAAGGGTCGACGCGAGCTCGGATGCTTGCGCCTTTGACTCAAGCTCCAAACTCTCATGTTTTTTCATGAGAGCTTGCAGCTCTTGCTGCACCTCGCCGACCTGAGCCCCAAGCCTTTCTCGCTCGGCGCGCTCCTCGGCCGTTTTCTTTCCGGCCTCAGATAGCGCCTGCTTGAGGGTCGCCACCTCAGTTGTGGCCCCTACAATAAGTAGTACAATCCTGTTATTTTTTGCAATCACGCCTCTCCATAGGCACCTTTTTTCTTTTTTTGTAGGGTATTCCTTACCTTCTTTCTCCTCGAGCTGCCGTTTGGCAAGGCCGAGCTCTTGCTCGGTCCGCCCGAGGTCCTTTTTAAGGACATCCACCTGCGCAGTCAGTGCGGCGGTGGATAGTAGCGAAGCCTGCATACGCATATTTGACTCTTTGTTGTTAGACTCCTGCGAAAATTACTGGATCCTCTATTCGGCTTTTCTTTCCGAACACCGAACAGAGCATCAGGGGCTACTGTCTATGCGGTAATATTTTGACATATTTTTTACTTACCTCGAAGCCTGTCAGAAGGCTAGCGCAAGCTTCAGTCAGTCCGCTCTTGGCGGACTGAACCCTTTGGATCACCGTACTCATAACAATACGGTGTTCCTCGTCGATGGAGGCGCCTTCAAGCACCTCCAGCAGATTGTCCGGCGCCTCCGGTTGGACGAAGGTCGCCGGCTCAGAAGGCTTACTCCTTTTGGGAGGAGTTCACCCACCGCGGACCAGGACTGTTGACGAGTCCGGCGCGGCGTTCGGCCCAAGGCCGGACTTGGAGCCCTGGGGGGTCTTGTCCCCTTTACTCCTGGGGTCCGGAGGGTTGCCTTGCGGCTCCTCCAAGACCACATCCTCCTGCCCCGGAGCTTGTTGCGATGCCACTTCGGCGTCGTCTACCCTACAGGGGGAGACAGCGGGCGGAACTGAGTTCACGTCCGATGAATCCAGGGAGCCGCTCGACGAGTCATCGAGTTCGGCCCGGGGCGGGCTGCATAATTATATTCGACATTAGGGAAAGCAGTGCAATAAAGGAACGTCATGAGTTACTCTGATATTCGAACTTACGATTTTGCCGGACGCTTGGCTCTGTCCGGCCACTCCTCTCCGCCCTCTTCGGCGTCGTGGGAGTAGTCCGGCGGAGGGGTCTTCCTTTTCCTCGACCCCTCGGCCTCCCCCGTTGGGGCGACCTTCTTCTTCTTTTCTCCCCCCGCTGGGGGGAGAACTTTCTTGTTCCTCCTCCTCGTTTCCATGAGAGGAGGGCGTCGCGGATTTGTCAGATGACGAGTCCGACACCACCATATTGCGGGAACTCTTTTGAGTCCCGGTGGTTTTCTTCTTCTTGGCTTTCTTCTCCGGCACCACATAAGGTGCCGGAGCCAGCAGCTTCACCAGGAGAGCTGGGGCTGGGTCTTCAGGCAGAGGAGCCGGACAATTAATTGGTCCGGATAACTTCCGCCAAGCCTGTCAAAGGTAAACGGAGTTTAGATCCCGCATGGAGTTAATCTATGAAAAAGAGCTTAACGAACCTATCAAAGGTATAGATAGCTTACCTCGCTGGCGTGACGCTGCGAGCTGTATCCGCGGTCCTCGGAAGCGGATGTGGGGGACTCGGCGCCTTTGGTTAGCACCTTCCAGACGTCTTCATACGTCATGTCGAAGAGCCTACTTAGGGTTTGGTGCCGCGCCGAGTCGAATTCCCACAAAGTGAAATCCCGTTGTTGGCACGGGAGGATCCGGCGGACGAGCATGACCTGGATCACATTGATCAGCCGGATTGGCTTGTCCACCAGGGATTGGATGCATGTTTGCAATCCGGTCACTTCTTCCTCGTTGCCCCACGACAGGCCCGTCTCTTTCCCGGACATAAGTCGTGTGGGGGGTCCGGATCTGAACTCGGGGGCTGCGACCCATTTTGAATCGCGTGGCTCGGTGATATAAAACCACCCGGCTTGCCACCCCTTTAGGGACTCCACAAAGGAGCCCTCGAACTAGAGGACGTTGGCCATCTTGCTGGCCATAGCTCCTCCGCACTCCGCTTGGGTGCCGCACACCACCTTGGGCTTGACGTTGAAGGTCTTGAGCCAGAGGCCGAAGTGGGGGCGGACGCGGAGAAAGGCCTCACATACGACGATAAACGCCGAGATGTTGAGGATGAAGTTCGGGGCCAGATCATGGAAATCCAGTCCGTAGTAGAACATGAGCCCCCGGACGAATGGGTGAAGTGGAAAAGCCAGTCCGCAGAGGAAGTGGGGAAGAAAAACTACCCTCTCATGGGGCCATGGTGTAGGAAGAAGCTGCCCTTCCTCAGGAAGCCGGTGCAGGATGTCCTTGTACAGGTATCCGGCTTTCCTTAGCTTTTTTACTTGGGCCTCCGTAACGGAGGAGGCCATCCACTTGCCTCCCGCTCCGGACATTGCTGAAGAAGGTTGAGGTGGGAAGAGCGGGCTTGGGCGCTGGAGCTTGAGTGTGCAAGAGATGGATTGGCAAAGGAGGAAGGAGGCGTAGGTAAAAAAGGTGGATCCTTATCCCCTTATATGGGCGGATGCGGTTATGCGTCCCCACCTACCTAATAAAACTCGCTTGCCTCCCAAGCGCCGTGGTAAATGGTGCAGTTGGGTTACCCACGTCCGTATTGATGAGAATCCCGTTAAACGGGGGCACACGATCTCTGCTTTGACAAGACGTGCCAAGGAAACCGCCTCGCTAAACACGCTGAGGTGGAACAGTGAAAACAATTTATACAAAGAACTTGGCCGCAGTGTTGTGACGCACTGCGGGATACGTCAGCAGATTTGATTCATGTTAATATTATTCTCTCTATGGCAATATGTGGAAACTAGTTTTGCAGAGCCGGACACTATTTTTGGTGTTTATAATCTTCTATGAAGGACTTGGAGGAGGAACCCGCCTTGCAATGCCGAAGACAATCTGCGCGCCGGACTCGTCGTCATTGAAGCCTGGTTCAGGGGCTACTGAGGGAGTCCTGGATCAGGGGGTGTTCGGATAGCCGGACTATACCTTCGCCGGACACCAGGACTATGAAGATACAAGATTGAAGACTTCGTCCCATGTCCGGAAGGAACTTTCCTTCGCGTGGAAGGCAAGCTAGGCGTACGGATATTCAAGATCTCCTACCATTGTAACCGACTCTGTGTAACCCTAACCCTATCCGGTGTCTATATAAACCGGAGGGTTGTAGTCCGTAGGACAACCATCATCATACACAATCAAACCATATCTAGCCTCCTTGATCTCGTGGTAGATCTACTCTTTTACTACCCGTATCATCAATATTAATCTAGCAGGAGTAGGGTTTTACCTCCATCGAGAGGGCCCGAACCTGGGTAAAATAAAGTGTCCCTTGTCTCCTGTTACCATCCGACCTTGACGCACAGTTCGGGACCCCCTACCCGAGATCCGCCGGTTTTGACACCGACAAGGGGGAAACGATTTTTTCGCAAAATACTGGTGGCCCGTCCGGTGGGTCCCCGCTGTTAGGTGGAGGAATAATTATTTTCCGCATAATAAGGAGGCACTTCCTTGCGGCTACCATGGACCCAGCTGTCAGCCTCCGTACAGTACTCTTCCGATGGAAGTCGGTCGTTGACCACATTGACCACGCCGCACCGAGAGCACCACGGCGGTGGACGACGGTGAGGCCTAGGGAGGGGACGACGCGGAGCCGGGTATGGCCCGACAGTGGATGCCCATGCGGAGAGGAGTACGAGCGTTCACTGGTTTGGCTGCAGTGTGAGGCTGCCGTCGCCGCAGAATAACAGGGGGTGTGGGTGAGTGGAGGGATGGCCTGGCCAGTGGTGGGACTAGTACGGGGGCGGTGAGGCCTCTGCGGTAGCACAGCCGGCCACGGGAGGCAGGAGCAGGCGGCACGACCGGCGCTGCTTTGGGCGGCTGGAGCAAGAAGACCAGAGGTTGAAGAAGCACTATGGCCGTTGGATGGACATCATATGGTCACTGGAGTATTGACTAAGTTGACAAAGCCCTCCGTCCCCGTCAACTTAGTAGGCCCACAAGTCAGCCCAACAATATGGTGGGTCCCAGCTAGCAGGGGGTATTCATTTTTTTGGGCGTAATAAGGAGGCACTTCCTTGCATGCGAAGATATAGCTGGTGGGTCCGACCTGTCAGCGGGGGGAACGTTTTTTTCGCGAAATACAGAGGCACTTCCTGTGGGTCCTAGCTGTCAGGTGGAGGAATCATTATTTTGCGCCTAATAAGGAGACATTTCCTTGCGTGCAGCCGTGGACCCAACTGTCAGCCTCTCCACGTACAGTCCACTTTCGATGGATGTCGTTCATTAACCACGTTGACCAGGCCGCGCCGAGAGCACCAGGGCGGTGGACGACGGCGAGGCCTAGGAAGGGAACGACACGGAGCCAGGGAATACTCAGCAGTTGTTTCCCACGCGGAGGAGTACGAGGGTTTACTGGTTCGTCTGCCGTCGCCGGAGAATAACAACATGTGTGGGTGAGTAGAGGGATGGCTAGGCCAGCGATGGGAGTACAGTGGGGCAGTGAGGCCTGCGCGGCAGCATAGCCGGCCCATAGTTTAAAAAACCGAACCAGAAATCGAACCGGAAAGTTTGTCGGTTCAGGTTTTTACCGGTCGGACTGCCGGTTCACCGGTTCGATTTTTGGTTTTTTAAGAAATAAAATAATGTATATTGATTAATATATGTGCTAATATAGAGTGAAACAATGGTCAAATAAAATTATAACCATGTAGTGGACAACAAAGTAGCACAACCAAGTTGGTTATTGGGCCATGGGCAGGCCCCGCCTACTGCTCACATGCCCTTGGATGGATCGAATCCCACTTTCCCAATTTCTATTAAAAAAATTTTCCTGGTTTTTCCCGGTTCAATTGCCCGGTTATTTCACCGGTTTTCCAGAAAACCGGCCGGTTCGATCGGGTTATTCCGGTCTGATTGCATATCGGTCTTATTAGCTTAAAAACCCGATGAGGCTGCCGGTTCCGGTTTTTTCCAGTTCGACCGCCGGTCCGGTTCGGTTTTTTAAACTATGAGCCGACCGCGGGAGGAGGGAGCAGGCAGTCCCGCCGGCGCTTGTTTGAGCGGCTGGAGCATGAAGAGCAGAGATTGAAGAAGCACGACAGCCGTTGGATGGACATCCAACAGTCACTGCTCTCGTGTGTTGACTAAGTTGGCAGGGCGTTGCGTGTGCGTCAACCTTTTTTTATGAAAGCATACGCGTCAACCTGTAGTAGGCGCACAAGTCAGCCTCAAAGCTGTGGAAAACAGCATACAACCCATCTGCCATTATTTCTAATAATGTACAACCCATTTGCTAATTCTTAAGAACTTTTTTGGAGCCCATCTTGTTTTTGTTAGCATTACACCCCATATTGTGGCCACGGTTAAAAAGTATACGAAATTTTGCATATTTCGGTGTGGTCAACTGTTTTTAATCCAGAAATATCGATTCACATTCAAACTATATTGAAAAATATTTTATATAAGTATAAAATCCAAATAATTGTCCACGCATAAAAATCAATGGAATTTAAGATCTTGTAATAAAAAAAATTGAAACTAATTCCCGGTTTGATGTGTTTTAAAAATGTACAGCCCATTTCTGGGCAAACCGAATGAAACTCTCCTCGTCTTGAAAGATTTGCAGCCCAGCAGGGCCGATAAAGCAAGTAGGCCTTGTTTGGGTATTTCTTTTAAAAAAATAGAACTGGGCTAGCCATTTTCAGCAAGAAAAAAACACAACTGGGCTCATGATGTGGTAAACATAAATAAAACCCTGGCTAGACGGGCCACAGCCCCCGCACAGCCCCGTTGTTACCCTGATCCATCGCTGAAACTAGTATAAATAACAACTGCTTGTTCCTCAAAAAAAAACTGCGCGACTTCCTGGGTCCCTGGTGTCAGCCGCTCGTAGTGTAATTATCTCCTTTATTGACTACGTTGATAATGGCGTGAGCCCCAAATGTCCAACCATTAGGAGGAACCATATTTTTGGGCTTGTACTATAGAGGCACTTGCTTGCGTACTGCCATGACGCTGGTGGGTCCCTACTGTCATCCTCTGCACGTACAGTCATCTCCTTGTTCCTCTCGGTTGTTGACGACGTTGACAACGCATGAGGGCGGCGCACCACGCACGGCAAGCGAACCAAGGCCGCAAGGCGGAGGACGACGCCGAGGCCTCGGACGGAACGAACAGGAGCCGTTGAAGATGCACCGGTCCAGTCGCAGGCGGAGGGAAGTACGAGGGTTGACTGGTTCGGGCGCGGGTGCGTGTTGGGGCTGACGTCGCTAGAGAATAACACGACGTGTGGGGGAATAGAGGGAGGGACTGGCCAACGTTGGAGGGTATGTACGGTAGGGCGGCGGAGGCGCAAACAGCCATGGGAGGCGGGAGCAGGCGGAGCCGACAGGGTGGTTTGGTTTGGGCGGTGATACGTCTCCAACGTATCTATAATTTTTGATTGCTCCATGCTATATTATCTAATGTTTTGGACCATATTGGGCTTTATTTTCCACTTTTTATATTACTTTTGGGACTAACCTATTAACCGGAGGCCCAACCCAGAATTGCAGTTTTTTGCCTATTTCAGCGTTTCGAAGAAAAGGAATATCAAACGGAGTCCAAACGGAATGAAACCTTCGGGAACGTGATTTTCTCAACAAATATGATCGAGGAGACTTGGACCCTCCGTCAAGAAAGGAGGGAGGCGGTCACGAGGGTGGAGGGCGGCCCCCTACCTTGTGGGCTCCCCTTTGCTCCACCGACGTACTCCTTCCTCCTATATATACCTATGTACCCCCAAATGATTAGATACGGAGCCAAAAACCTAATTCCACCGCCACAACCTTCTGTATCCACGAGATCCGATCTTGGGGCCTGTTCCGGAGCTCCGCCGGAAGGGGAATCCACCATGGAGGGCTTCTACATCATCACCATAGCCCCTCCGATGAAGTGTGAGTAGTTTACTTCAGACCTTCGGGTCCATAGTTAGTAGCTAGATGGCTTCTTCTCTCTTTTTGGATCTCAATACAATGTTCTCCCCCTCTCTCGTGGAGATCTATTCAATGTAATCTTCTTTTTGCGGTGTGTTTGTTGAGACCGATGAATTGTGGGTTTATGATCAAGTTTATCTATGAACAATATTTGAATCTTCTCTGAATTCTTTTATGTATGATTGGTTATCTTTGCAAGTCTCTTTGAATTATTAGTTTGGTTGGGCCTACTATATTGGTTCTTGCAATGGGAGAAGTGCTTAGCTTTGGGTTCAATCTTGCGGTGTCCTTTCCCAGTGACAGTAGGGGCAACAAGGCATGTATTCTATTGTTGCCATCGAGGATAACAAGATGGGGTTTTTATCATATTGCATGAATTTATCCCTCTACATTATGTCATCTTGCTTAAGGCGTTACTCTGTTTTCTTAAACTTAATACTCTAGATGCATGCTGGATAGTGGTCGATGAGTGGAGTAATAGTAGTAGATGCAGGCAGGAGTCGGTCTACTTGTCTCGGACCTGATGCCTATATACATGATCATACCTAGATATGCTCATAACTATGCTCAATTCTGTCAATTGCTCAACAGTAATTTGTTCACCCACCGTAGAATACTTATGCTCTTGAGAGAAGCCACTAGTGAAATCTATGGCCCCCGAGTCTATTCTCATCATATCAATCTTCCATCACTTTATTATTGCTTTGCTTTTTTTACTTTGCCTTTTATTTTACCTTGCATCTTTATATCAAAAATACCAAAAATATTATCTATCATCTCTATCAGATCTCACTCTCGTAAGTGACCGTGAAGGGATTGACAACCCCTAATCGCGTTGGTTAAGTTGAGCTATTTGTTTTGTGTAGGTACGAGGGACTCGCACGTAGCCTCCTACTGGATTGATACCTTGGTTCTCAAAAACTGAGGGAAATACTTACTCTACTCTGTGGCATCACCCTTTCCTCTTCAAGGAAAAACAAAGCAGTGCTCAAGAGGTAGCAGGTGGCTGGAGGAAGAAGAAGACAAGAGATAGAAGATACACGACAGATGTTGGATGTCAATCCAACGGCTGGTAGGCAGAATCGTTTGTTGACTGGCTATTAAGTCGACACCACCTTGGATAGGCTATTTCCTCACGGGTCCCAAATGTCAGAATCCAAATCTGTCACGGTCATGCAGCCTTTCCTATGAAAATTTACAGCCCATTTGATGTGCTAGTTCGAAATAAGTTTGTGGGTGCTGGTGGGGGCTAATCATTTGGCTTCTGTAATGCACAGTGAGCTCAAGCAGCCGGCGAGAGTGATGTTATTTCCCTTGGTTGGGATTTGTTACAATATTTCACTCTAAATTTAACGAATGGCAAGCCATTTGCCTTGTTTCAAAGAAAATATGACAATCACAGACGAGTTGAAAAGGGCAGGTACATCTAACTCCAGCTTACAAACTGTACAAAAGCACGAGGGTTAATTGTTCATCAGGTTTACAAAAAAACCAGATTGAAAATGGCAACAACATCTAACTCCAGCACTGTTTTCGGCAGTCACAGTCAAACGGATCGGTCAGGTCCATAGAATGAACATCCTGGGTCGTAAAATTTACTGGATTATGACCACAATATGTTGTAAATAGAAGCCCGGCACGTTCAGAAGCTCTTTTGCCCACGTGAAACTCCTTTTTTTGCTCTTCGACATACCCATCCGTCAAAACCATGCTGCTGATAAACTTAAGCCTGATGGACAATAGTAACCTTGCATTCAGCAGGAAAAATGTAACAAATCTTGTGTTTGCACGGTTGGCTACATATCGTTCTAGCGTTATTGTCTTCAATCGAATCTCATGAGAAGTGAGAAAATCCCGATGCTTACGAATCCACCGATTGGTTATAACTTTCTTACCCCATCCTGTTGCCTAAATAGACATGAAGATTGAAAACAGTTAAGGTCTAAAAGAAGAGTGTCAAAAGAGCAACAGCTGAACATGTCACTCGCTATGAGGCGGACGACCTGAATATACGCACTGGGAAAACAAAGTTCTTAGGCTGTTGGATCCTGGAAGCCATTTGCGGTTATACCAATGAAGAGTTGTATTCCAGCCTCACTGTTGTCAGGCGTGTTGTCCACGGTGTACTGAAGCACAAGAAGTTCAAAGCTACTCCTTCGTTTATGAGGCATACTGTTCTTGTCAAGCTTACATAGGAAGATGACATGGCATGCCTCCACAAACAAGTTTATCAGTGGCAAGGCCACAAGGTTGTCTTCATGAAGGTTCACAGGATTGAACTGCTGCGGGACGTCCTCGATGATGTTCATGGGAAGGTCCGTCTTGTGTCCAGCCCAAATTAGATTGAGGCATGAAATAGTTGCCCCAGCTAGTGTTTAATAGTAGTTTGGATTGTGTCTAATTATCCGAACCTTGCCTGTTATCGACCCCTATTGGAACTGCTGCTACTTTTGTGTGCCCGTGAATCATGTGAGAACCATCGTAATTGTTGCCGAAACAAATGTGTCCTCACTAGTTTTTTCATGAATATGGCATGGTAAGACATAAGTTGTCACGGTTTATCATACGAGCAGTGTGTGTTTTGATGAAATAGAGCACTCGTTCGAGAACCGTGCGCCGACGTATACATAAGTACTTGTAAACACTGTTGGTGCTACCCCACTTGTAAGCAGTTGTGCAAAACACGACACATTGGCTCAGCTCGCTTCAACACTAGGCTATCGACCAGCTAACAATCAACAATTTGTTGTCTGACATATAAGCAACTATGTATCTTGTTACAGTGGTTCATGCAGTTAATTGAGGCCACAATGTAATAAATTCCAAACGTTCACACGCTAGTCCAGCGCTCATGTGGAACACTCACATTAAACTCGTCTTCATAAAAAACTTGAAAAGCATAAGTTAAGCAATTTTATACATCTCAATGATTCATAGAACATAACAAACATATACTAGTTCACAGCAAAAGACAAAGTTGTGAGAAGGTTTACAAATCAGGAAAAAACAAGCAAGGCTTCTCTGATCAAAGGGCCTCCCGGCAGGCTTAAATTTCCTAGAGTTCACTCTGGTTTTTTCTTGTCGCCACCATCCAGGGTTAGGTTCTCTCATTCCAGAATAACCAATTATAATTGTGGTCTCAGCTGGAATGTTGAACTGAACCATGCAGTCTACTGACCAGCTGAAATGCTTGTGCATTCCACTAAATTTAAGTACCGCTATTTGCAGAAATAAGCAGACCACAATGCCTCTTGTCCGCGCACCTGTCCAAAAAACCGCCGTGCAGCCATGCCAGCTAGTCCTCGGTCCATGGATGAACTGGTAGAAAGTGCATTCTGGACTAGGATGCAGTTGTTTTCGCTCGTCCCTACACTACAATCAGGAAGTAAAACGTACGAATCAGCTTCTTTTAGATTGCGTTGGTCATTCTACCTTAGTTACTACCAATGTAGGGATACCTTGAAGACGGGAGGTTAGACGACGGCAACGAGGGATAGCCATCTCATTTTGCGCAGTTGTACTAAAACTGAGGTGTGTGCTTTTGATTGCGCGGATAGAAACGATACGGAGACAGACATCCCGAAACGATATGGAGACAGACATCCCTGTTTGCGCAAATAGGAAATACGGTTATTTAAATAGTGACAGATACTACAACTTTCCCCTGTTTCCTCTTAGAACCAAGTCCTAGATTCATGCTACAGCTTTCCCACTTTCTTCCCTGTTTGAACCAACGCTTTGAGTCGATTGTATGAACTAGCTTTACTTCTAATAATAGTAGAAGTCTAGGTGGCTTTGGAACAGCCGACGGAAGTAGAAATGGATCCACACGAAGGGAGCTGGGGCAGTAGATCAAGGCAGGTTTCGAAGGAATATATACCTGAGGGTCGTCGGCATGTGGCAAAGACGGTGTCGGGAGGCCGCATCTTGGCCACAATATCGCAGGGAGGAAGAAGGGGCCGGAGGCCCTCCCGAGCCGGCGCTCTCTCGGAGAGAACAACATGGTCGCCGATCGGGACACGCGGGCAGCCGTTGGTCTCCTCCCTCGCCGCCGGTGACAGCGTGAACGATGCACCTACACCCCTGCCCCGGTCGAGGTTGTCCGGCCGGATTTGTGACCAGCCGTGAGCTGAGAGAGAGTGTGGCCACCTATGTGTTGCTTAGATCTGGAGAGCATGAGAGAGTGAACGAGAGGAACCCTAGTAAAGCAAGCGCTAAGGCTCCTGCTTTTATATATAGTGGAGTGATTTTGTTGTACCAGCTTCAAAAAAATGCGCTCCTACGTGTACCCGCGAGTGGGTGTGAGAGAACTAGTGCGTGCGTGCACCGCTTCTCTTCGTGAGAGTACAATATACTATGCCCAAAGAACGTTCGCTGCAAGAGTAATAGTATAAGTGTGTGACGTGTGAGCTAAAATAAAATGTGTACGCCGTCTTTTGTTTTTTAGAAGTTCTGAGGGTAGGGTGTGAAGAGCACATATGTGCGTGACGTCTACCTGCAGATAGACGGTTGGTGCGACGTGCGTGTCTGCGAGAGGACTCGGGAGAGTCGTGACTCGTGAGGGTGCGTGTGCGTGAGAGAGAGGGGGGGGGGGCACGTATCAATGCAATGCATGTGTCCGTAAATCATTATCCGACAAACGTTCGCCACAAGCCTTTTCCTGACGAACGCCGTAAGAACCGTTAGACCGGCATCCGACAGTGTCAGTTTTGCCATGTCATTTAACAGAACAACCACTCCTCCTACACACAAATCTTCCACGTGAGTGTCAGCAACTGCCGTATGCTCCCTCCGTTCTGAAATGCAGTGCATATAGCTTTATTGAAAATTCGAACCTCGCAAACTTTTACCGATTTTTCGTGTACCAAATTGCACATGTAGAATACCATGTATATATCATTTCATTCATATTCGAGAGGTAACTATAAAGATGGGTGAGGAGTCTACAAAGAAAGACCATCGTATCACCCGCAGCAATTTCAAGCATCCTTTAGTGTCGAGGAATATCATAGGAACTCTATATGATATGATTTTTATAGGATTTTTTCCTTTAGAGCCAATTGGTTCATAGGAATAGATTCATACACTCCACATTTCAAAGGAAATAAACATGATATCATTTCTATAGCTTTAGAGCCACTTGCTTCATATGAATGGATTCCTATACTCCCTTAATTTCAAAGGAAAATAAACATTAGCGTATATTCAATAGAAAAGTTCCTATGATATGAACCATATTACATCTCTTTTCTAATCCCTCCTCATAGGAATTGAGATACATGTCATCTCTAGATTCAATAGAAAAGTTCCTATGATGTGAACCAAATGAATCTCTTTTCCAATCCCTACTCATAGGAATTGAGATGCTCATGTCATCTCTTCCCCTACAACTTCCATGTATACATCTTTTATTCCTAAATAGATAGTACAACCCACTAGTAGCTTTTTTTCAAAACATGCAACTATGGCACAAGAACTATATAGTGTGCCAATAACTTTGAAAGATGGTCGTTGGATGAAGCTAACCCGACAGTGCAGAGATAGGAAAATCCGAGCACTACTGGCCGTTGGATATCATCAACATTCCACCAGATCTGCCACATGTTCAATTTAGAAGACTCCATGATTGAACTTAAGCATAATGCACAAACCTCAAAACACAAGCACTTCTCCTTTGTTCTAGAATCTTCTGTATCATAATTGATTATTTTTTTCTAAATGAATTGCCACTATTTGTTTTTTACTTTATGATTTACAATGCACAACCCCATGAATCTTAACAATTTTATAAAACTAATTGATTTTGAATGAGATAGACTATAAGAACTAACCGAACATCTACATCATGCATATATGACTCAAAGCTTTACATGCTATAGTGTGTATTTATTCATAATTTGGTTTCAAAATCTCATGCGTTCAATACATGTGTACCTTACTAGTTTTGAGTAGAGTAGCAAATTTCACGCTGCCCCGGGTATATCAAAA
Organism: Aegilops umbellulata; assembly: GCA_032464435.1. Taxonomy (NCBI): domain Eukaryota; kingdom Viridiplantae; phylum Streptophyta; class Magnoliopsida; order Poales; family Poaceae; genus Aegilops; species Aegilops umbellulata. The sequence goes on along the minus strand of CP136056.1, from coordinate 323,209,917 downwards.
TGCAGGGCCCATGCATCATTGCCTTTCGGTCGAACCTACGTCCACAATTTTTTGTACGTACTATATCTCCACTGGTCCCCGGACCCAAAATGTTGCCTCGTTCCCGTAAAACCAAGCGGCCCACACATATTTAAGGCGTCGACTCGAACCCGTTTAATACGACGTGGCCCCGCACGCTGTAGTACTCTTACAAACCCTAGCGCCACGCTCATCATCGGTTTTCTTCAAGAGGACAAGGAGAAGCCGATTTGTAGTGGAGGTGCTTTAAAAAAAAGGATCTATAGTGGAGACCCCTACCCTAGGGTGCCCTAGGTAGCTGCCGCACACATCATTGTTTTCTCTTCTCTTTATGCTCTTGCGCCCTAAAGTGAAATGATGGTTGCTTCGTCCGTCCAGCTTAATGCGGGAAAGGTGGGGCTTTGTGATTTGACCCCTCATCGCTCATTTTCTACTACTGCGGTGCTACGACCGGGGTGCCTCCAATTCCAACCGCTGCTCCGAACTGTAATTTGGTGCATCGCACGTGGAACAAGACGGTGGATGAGCCACATGTCGAACAAAGGGGTCCTGTTAAGTGTGTCGCCATTTCGTGTGCAGACTGACCCTGCTTGAGTTGCTACGCCAACACGACAGGAGCGGCCTACCACTTGGTTCTGCTCCTTGGTGAATCCCGACTATATTGATCTAAAAGGATACGTGCTGAACTACCCTCTCCGTCTCGGGTTTTTTATTTTTAGGCGTCTCAGTTTATAGGGCCTGCACGTAGTTCTAGGTCATCCATTTGACTAACTAAATATGAGTTACTATGTCACAAAAAGTATATCATTGGATTCTTAAGCAGATGTAGTTGTATTTAAAAGTCGAGGGCGGGGCTTTTCCTGTGCGGTAGGCGGGGCAGTTCCGCCTAGTCGGTTCGACATAGACGCGAGAAGATGAGGGAGTAGGCTGCTGCAAACGTAGGGCTGTGTGATTTGATAGCGAGTTACTGCTGGACAGGTGGGGCCCCATGATTTGACTTGCCATTATCATTTTAACTGCGGCGCTACGACCGGCGTGAGTCTCCCGATTCTTGACCACCTCCATACAGGTGCCTCTCCCAATGCTCCACCATGTAGTAGAGGCTGGCTCTTGCATGAGAGCCCACTTCTCCACTTTTTCCTTGCCTCTCTTTCCTCCACATATGCAAAAATGCCATGTAAAGCGCACTATTGTACTTACTTTTACTTGCTCCTACAGGTGCTTAAGCTTGCCACATAGGCATAAAGTCTGATGTGGCAAGTTAATCAAGAAGAGAGAGACTAGTTTGGTGATCCAAGGAAGAAACGGTGCTAAGCGCGTGTACCTAGGTGAAAAGACAATTTTTGAGTCTATAGCTAATTAAATGAAGCAAACTTAGCAACACCATTTCATTGGAAGAGGTCACTCATTGGCAAATGCAATAAATACTAGTACTCCCTGTGTCCCATAATATAAGAATGTTTTTGGCACTACACTAGTGTCAAAAACATTCTTATATTATGGGACGGAGGGAGTACGAAGAAAGAGATAGAGAGGAGTAAAAAAATACACTTATAGCCAACCTTATAGCCAACCTTGTTGTAGTATGAGTGACTAAGTGATGACTATGTATGACATGCCAACATCAGATAGCCTAACGCACTGTGTTAAATCTCCAAGGGCGCGACCGCGCGAGCGACGGTCGTGGTAGGCGCGACCATGATACGAGCTGCTGGCAGCCCTTGGACTTGAGATCAAACGGTTGCATGCTAAGTTGCTGAAAATTTGCAGAATAACCCTCCAGGATAGGATATTCACCCATAGGTCTAGAATCACGCCATGCAACCGTTCGATCTCAGATCCAAGGGATCTCGGAAGCCCGTATCATGGGAGAATGGAAAGCCACTACCCTGCCGTTCGCACGCTGGCAGTTCGCTCCTACTCGTCCCCACACGTCCTTTAATACTACGGCGATTCGCTCCTAGTCGTCCCGTCCACTCACATTACGGCAGTTCCACTAATCCTAACCCTCCTCCCAAATCCATGGTGTCCCAAATCTCCACGATCGGCGGTGAGTACAAGGTTAGAACCATCACCGGCGATGAGTTCGACATCCTCTACACCCCTTCTTCCGCGACGGTGAAAGGATGCCTTTCTCACTTCAGATGCATGTTCGAAAACTCAGATGATGAGTGGGTCACTAGGCTAGATGTTGAGTACACCACAGTCCTGGGACGAGAGAAGGATCTAAAGGACGAAGAGAGGAAGAAGCCCGCCGTGATCCAGGTTTGTGTACATAACGTTTGCTTGGTCTACCACATATGCCATGCCGATGTTGAGTGCCAGGATTTTAAGAACTTCCTCAAGGACAAAACAGTGAAATTCGTTACTGTAGACTTTAAGAATGACAAAGAAGTCCTGGGTCGGATAGGCCTCGTTGTAGGCAACCCCTACGACCTCCAGAAGAATCGGCTGGTGCCCTCTCGTCAGCCTTCAATGCTGACCCTGGCAGGAGCCATGGTTCATCCTTTGTATCGTAAACTGGAGAAACCTCATTGCACGTTTCATCGTCATGCATGGCAGCGGAATGTACTAGATATAGACCACATCCATTACACTGCAATGGATGGCTACCTTTGTTTCAATATCTACAAGGGTTGTATGAAGAGCAACAACCAGGTGTGCGGTTCAAGCAAAGAAGTATCGGCCAAGAGGAAGAGGGACAAGGACGAAGTCGAGGACGTGGACGAGGACTCCGAGTAAGGTGGCAGTGTCGTTGCTCATGGTGGTTCTAAACTTCTAATGCAGTGTCTACCGGATTAGTTGCATAGTTTAATGTCAGGTGTGCTTAGTTTAATTTGAGGGGTGTGTTGTGCTGAGCCCCCAGCAGAACTATGTTATGTTTCTTCTCATTACTTTAACTCTTCAGTATGTACATACTACTAGTATTTCTTTAATAGAATTTAGCACCCCAATTAAGCACGTAATAGCTTTTTTAATAGTACTATATGCATAATTTGGCGACGAGCGCTCTCTATATGTACCACCTTTTTTTAATTTCAATTTTTACTCCATGGCGCAATCCATTGGTAGTACTACTGTACAAAACTATACATTTTTTAAAAGGCTAGAGTACTGTTCATCACATATATAGCCAGTTAAATTCTCAACCTAGAACGACGTGCATGCCATGTAGTAAACCGATACAGAGGAAGTATAGTAAAAATGAGGTGATTTTACCGAGCGATCGGCGGGGGAGCATGGCCTGTCATGCGGTCCCACGTGTCATGATGTACCAAGGCGATGCGCGTGTCCCTCTTGAGGCAGAAGCAATACTACGTGGTTTGAGATGATGGCAAACCGAAGTGTGAAATAATGGTTGCTTCGTCCATCTGGGAAGGTGCGGCATTGTGATTTGACGTCTCATTGCTCATTACTACTACTGGGCCGGTACGAGTGGGATGCGTCCCCCTGCTGTTCTGCACTGTTATTTGGTGCTACGTCGACCCGGTTGCTATATGTCCCACATGTCGGCGACAGGAAGTACAGAGTTCATGAAAGGGAGCGTCGACGGAGGAGTATACTACATAATTCATGAAAGGGAGAGACTTAGTTTTGGAAAAATCTGTTTTTACGGAGTACGTACCCACTAGGGTTTATAGGGATCATCTAAAAAACATTCGTTTTTCCGTTTGATAAGTCTCAATTCTACTATACTACTAGTAGTACCATTACATGTTGGATTTCGAGGTGCGTTAGATCACCCGACGCAAGCAGTGTCAAGAGGAAACTAACCAATGCATGTACAAGTTCATGGAAATTTAGTGGTCATTCATGCATTCGTTCTAATTAATGCCTCGGTGAACATAACTTCTTGAGAAAAATGAGCGTACTAATTGTGCAAACTATGAAATTAATTTGACCACTCACCGTCTACCTTGGTTGGAGAGATTTTGAAATTGAGCCATAAACTGGAAAGGAGGGAGTAGTAACTTTTGTCTCGATTACTATTTGTGGCCTTGTATAGATGCAAAATGTATTTTTTTATAGTGGCCTTGTATAAGTAAATGGAGGGAGTACTAACCAAAGTACGTAGTAGGGACAAGGAGTAAACGGAGGGAGTAGTAAAATTTTCTCCTCGTGCTGCGAGCCACCGCACGCGTGGGCGAGGGAGCGGGTGTAAAGGCGTATAGTAGTAGTAGTAGTAGTAGTAGTAGTAGTAGTAGTAGTAGTAGTAGTAGTAGTAGTACTCGTAAGCAAGCTTCACCTCATCCTGCGAGCCACCGCGCCCGTGGGCAGGGGAGATGGCGTACTAAGCAAGCTTCTCCTCGTTCTGCGAGTTGACGGGACACATCGAAAGTACTCCAGTGTATAGAGCCTTGCCTCTAAGGTAGGCCCCACATGGTTTGCCTCTTTTTTAAATTTAACATAACGCATCAAGTTGCAATTGGTTTGTTCACCCGTGGTAGACGATCCTCCCTCCACCAAGTGGACAACCAGTACACGTGCCAAATTACCACGTGGGCTGCCTTTTTCGTACAGAAATGAGCTCCGCCGTGTACCCGCGCGGGTGTGGTTGGGAAAGAGATGGGAGTATGTGCGCCGTGTGTGCACCTCTTCTCTTCGTGCACGTCCCCCACCTACGTGTGTGTGTGAGAGAGAGGTACAAACCTAGACATAATGCGCCGTCCATCCCCATGCCTCCGCCCAGTCCGACCATCAGTCACCACCACGCCCCACTCCTCCTCACCTTATCTCTCATCTTTATCCCTCCATTTTTATATACAAGGGGCCACTATCAAAATTACAATTTGCAGATATACAAGGCCACTAACACTAATCGATGCAATATTAATGGTGTTTGCCTCATGGTACTAGCAAAGGAGGACATTAATTATCCCTTGCATGCATGCGGGAGTTTGTAAAAAATGCATCTTGATGTTCCGTGCAATGCACGGGCATCTTGCTAGTCCATGGAAACAACACATAGCAAAATTCCACGGCGAACGAGGGATTTGAATCTGTTGGGAGGGGCTGTCTGGATCTTGCCCGGGGTAGCCAAAATATTGGCGACCCTTTTGTCCACCGGTGCCTTTGCCACCGATGAACGAGGAATGGCTCGGGTGCTCATGCTGTCATGCATCCTCCAGCGCGCACGTTGGAGACGAGCTCGCACGAGCTGTGTTTTTTTGTCCCACAACGCCGCCCGAGCCGCCCGCAGACCGACCTGCGACCCGCAAATTACGCCATCCAAGCGTAGCCGCACACATTATGACAACAACTCAACCAACCGGACGAAATTCACGCAAACACATAGACAAACTGATATTTCATATAAAAAACAACGGAAATCATATAAAATACCGGATTTTCATACAAACATGACGGATTTCATTACATTCAAATGAACTACGCGGTGCTAGTTCTGGACAGCACAGGTATATAATACCTGGCCTAAATGGTCGCCCACTGATCGATTTGTGTTCCTCATGTCCGACAGCACGATCACCGGACTGCCGGGAGCCCCAGAGGTATATGCTTCAGCGCAAAGGACGACTCGCTTCCCCACTGCCCAACTGATATCATTGGCTGGTGCCGAAGATGATGGTGGCCGGCACCGGTTCGAGTTCATCACCGGCCACTACTTCGCCATGGCCGGCACCGGCTCGAGTTCAACCTAACATTCCCCTCTTCCGTGGAGCCCATGCGGGGTCGACGAAGGTCCTCGCAACAAAAGGATCTGGCAAGACAACTGCTGTGTACGCCGGCGTCACCTCCGCGGTGGCCTTCATGGGACCCAAGCGGCGGCGGCCTCCCGTGTTCTACTTCTCCTCGATGATGGCGGCGGACGCGAAGGCGCTGGCCACCGACTCGTCGCTCTCCGCGCACCCGGCTTCTGTCGCTACTTGCATGGCGCGGCCGTCGGCATGGGAGTCTCGGCCACAGAAACGGGAGACGCGGTACGAGGCGGCGGCATGGACGGCAGCAACGACGCCCGTGCGCCGCTCCTCATCGAGTTGGCCTGGAGCGGCGAGTTGCTGAACCGCGCGCCGGCTTGGGGCGGCAACTGGCTCCGTTGGGCGAGGGGAGGGAGGTGGATCAGCGAGCTGCATAGCTCGTATCCGGCGGGCTACCCAGCCGGCTTGGATGCGGAATAACTACTCTATGTAAGCCATTTTAAGAGTGAACAAAATGGTGGATGAGATAGGGGATCGGCGGAGGTGTGCGATTCCTGGCCGGCGTTTGGCCTCGTTTAAATAGGAGATTAAATAGACGGCGGACGGGAGGAGCTCAGCCGGCATTGCGTTTAACACCGGCCCGGTCATGAACGGACGTGTGTCCAGAGTGGGTTTCTTGGCTTCCACACGGGCGGGTTTCATGGAGGCGTTTGAATGTGGCACGGAGGTGTGTTCAGCCGGGCGTGCCGCGAGTGGTGCCCTCGACTCTGACCTAGGACACCGCGCCGTTCTTCCACTAATGTGTGGGCTCTTTGGGTGCATGGCCTGCAGTCAGTGACCCAACGTAGGCACCGCACAACAGAGGAACCTTTGGTGGGCCAGGGTGGTCAGAAGCGGGCATTTCATAAACCGATGATTGTTCATTGAGTGTGACGCCATCTTTTTCATGTAGATAAGCCTACTATGTTGATAGCCCGTTCGATACATTGTGATTCATAAAGACCGCTGCAAACATCAATGTTCTGCTTATCACAGATAAGATTGATTAATACCCATAACAATCCATGTCCTTAACAAAGGGTGCATGCACGTATAGGTTGAGCGTGTGTCTTGCGTCGTGTGCTGTGTGCATGTAGGCGTGCGAGTGTTGCGTGGGTGCAAGGGTACGTTTCAGTGTTGCATGCATGGGCGCGTACGTGCGTGTGTTTGTGAGTGCATGTGTACATGTCTGTGTTGCACGCCAGCATGCGTGCGTGTGTACGTGTCAGTGTTGCACGCCTACATGCGTGCGTGTCTTGCGTGCGTGCATGTGTACGTGCGGGGTGAGGCTACACGTCAGTCGACTGACTTTTTCATCTCTGGTCATTAGATTTTTCAGCCGTTGGATACGAAATCAAGGGCCTCCAGTTTATCATCAAACTCCACCCCCTGAGCCGCCAGCCACCATCGGCCGAACCGCCAGCCCCCGCCGCCCGCAGCCGGCCCGCCCTCCCCGAAACCACTCCCCACCGCCGGTCCGCCGCCGCAGTGGCCATCCCTCTAGCCCCCCCCCCCCCCGCCGAGCTTTTTCTCCGGGGATCACCACCCCACCGCCCAATGAACGCCCCCCAACCGCCGGTGACTGCCAACCAGAGGTCTCACGACTTTGAATACCCACCGACCACTAATTTATTACCATTTCTGTCCTTCATATACGCGCTGACGGGTGGGCCCTATGGTAATGTGCGCTGCTGAATGTGGACCGTTTGACTGGTCAATTGATCGTGTTATCAACAAATTGCGGAGCTGTATGGTGAGCCAGTGACCATATGATCACCCTAAAATGTACTCCTATTTTATTAACACTGTACAGACTAAAACTACCATTTCTTTCTTTCATATACGGGCTGACAGGTGGTCCCCACGGTTACGCGCCCCGATGGTGCAACACTAGTTGCGCCGTGTGGAACGTTTGACTGGTCAATTGATTGTGTCATCAACAAAATACGGAGTTGTATGGGTGAGCCAGTGACCGTATAATCATGATATGTATTTGTTTAACACGGTACAGACGCAAGGGCTCATATATACGCGCAAGCACTCACCGCTATAAGCGCACACACGCGAACCCTACCCCTATGAGCACCTTCGAGAGAGTGGGCCAGCATATATGATCTTGAGATTTTACGAAGTCACCATAGGTGCCTCGTAGTCGAGTGGAACGTCTCCTCCCACTGAACGTACATCGCCGGAAAATACTGAAATTAACACAAGATAAATGCGAGCACCGGGACTTTAACCTTGGTGGGCTCGAGAAACCACTGTCCTCTAACCATCCAACCACATGTTGGTTAGCACGACAAAATGTATGTGGTGACCGTGATGAGCTTATTCTGAAGTCCAGTGATCATATCATGCTTTCGCTTCAAATACAACGACCGTAAGTGTCATCAACAAAATACGGAGCACGCATCAAATGCAAAGTCCGTCAGTGTCATCAACAAAATATGGAGACGTATCATGAGCTAGATACCGTTGTACTATTGTATATGCTTATTTTCTTAGTGGCCGATTGCGTGTGTGGTGTGGTGGGCACATCATTTCTAGTTGTGCTGGGTCAACATGAAGACTCATGGGTCGGTTCCATCCTGCGCCACATATAGGTTGGACCGAGACGTGTTATACGAAGACCCATGTGGAGGACTCGGCATACAACACGAAGCTACCAGAGTCGCGGAGGACTCTATCCCCACTGGTGATAAGACGACTATATATGATTTGTAACCCTAGGCCCTTAGTATGTTATACAAGCTTGGGGGCTAGTTCGTCGATAGTATACACACACGCACAATGCCTGGTATTCACGTGTACTTTGTACACACCCCTATCACTAATATACAGTACCAGGAGTAGGCTCTTTCTTCAACTACAAGGGTCCGATCCGAACTAGGGTAAAACTTTGCCTCGTATTACCATCCAGCCTAACAGCCAGGGATATCCTACCGAATGATATGATGAAATCATATCTGCCAACTACTAAGAGAGAGGTGTGTCGGGGGGCAATGTGTGCGAGAGAGGCCTAAAGATAATGTGCGTGCGGGAGACATGTAGGCACATATATGTGCTTATAGAGGGCTAGTAGAGACCGTGCATGTGTATATATGCATGTGAGAGAAATAGTGTTTTCCAACTGAGATTAGTGAAAAGAGTGGTACATAGTAGTCAGAAAGAGAGAGAGAAACAGAGAGAGCATGTGCGTGAGACACCCCGACACCCTGGGAGAGATTGTGAGCATGTGTGAAAGAGAAATTCCGATGCATATAAAGTGTGTGCACTTATGCGTTAGATAGAGAGATATATAACGCGTTTGTGAGAACGGGGCGAGGCATAGTGCATGTACGTGTAAAAGGCGGTTCTACGCATTAAACTAAAATATAAATGGCATTATTATTTTTGGATGAGATCATGAATTTTGCAAATTGCGTATGGACGAAAATCGGTCTATCAGACACCCATACTCTATTGAATTCTAGCATGTGCATGTGTTTATTTCATATTATCAATCCATAGAGTGAGAGCGGTTTGAAATACAGGCAATGGATGCTTTTGCAATTCATATATAGACATTAATTAATGCACTCCATGTTGTTAGTGTGAAGCACTTTATACATTTGTCACTTGCATGGATACATTCCAAATTGCTAACTACGAAATAGAATACATGTCGAATTCAACATAAAGGGGTTTTTGAAGATTTGAATTCATAGGAAGTGCATTCATCTATTTGAACCCGAGATAATGGCATTTGTAAATTAGATGTAAAAGGGGGCATCAATCTTTGTTGTGAGTTTGAACATGCTATATATATTCATACGCATATCTAACCTTTTTTTGCAACCAAGGAGATTATATCTGGAACCATGCATGAACTGAGGTAAGTTGCATATTTTTTAATATATACTCGTGTACAATGTATATTCAAATGTACCCCCTCCATTCCAAAATAATCGTAGCTTTAGGATTTTCAAGAGTAAAGATTTGTGAAGTTTGACAAATCCTGAAAGTTCAATTCAAGAGAACCGAAAATGTTAATGCTTCTGCTCCCAAATATTGAACGAAGCACCAAATAGGCCTCTGGTCACCCGAAACCGCGCGAGACTAATGTTTTGGTGGTAGGAAATTACTGTCCTGACTCTGGCCCGTGTAGCCTATCGGCCCGATGTCCAAAGGTATAAACCGGGGTAGGTTTGTAACTTCACCAAGACGCCCTCAACCGCCTCCGAGAAGCATTCATACGCCGTGGGCGCCTACCCATGCGCTCGGCCGAAATCTATCCCGCCCACATTTGGGACACCTGACATGACTGTCCTACCCCCAACCCGTAATATGTCCGAAATTTTAGATGGGGGCAAAGTTTGTAACTTTCCCCAAATTTCAAACAAGCGCGTCTCAAACCGAAACATTGTTCCCCTTAGTTCCCCGCCTCCCTCTGTTTCCCCATTCATACTCCGTGGGCGCGAAAATGCCCTCTCCACCAGCTGCGAAACCCCAGCCTCCTCCGTCCTCCACCCCATAGCGGCCAATCCACCGCTGCCCTCCTCCATCACGCCGGAGCCGGTACCTTGACGTCGTCGTGCAACGCAACCGCAATCGCAACGCCTTCAAGGACTTAGCAGCTAAAGCCGAGGAGATCTGCCTCCACGACGCCGACGCCAACGTGCGTCGTACCAGAACCACTCCGACCACGCCGTCCTGCGCCTCACTGTTGCGACTCCTTTGTCGCAACCGTCCACCGCACTGGAGCTGTTCCTGCTACGCCGTCGTTCGCCGCCTCGGATCTTCTTCCCCGCCGCCGACATACGGCCACCGCACCACACTCAACAACTTGGCTATGGGTTCGTCCAAGGCTGCACCGTCCTCCACAACTTCTGGTTTCCGGCGAACAACAATAAGATCGTCGGAAAAAACAGAAGGAGGACACAACACTGCCAGCAGAAAGAGGTACTCCTCTTCCCTTATTCGTGCAAATCTCACATCTACGCTCACACCGTATTCATCCCATGAAAGAAACTAGTGGAGCGCTTCTTACTGCATCTTCTTCGTGATACTAAATGCACAAGGTTTCCTCCCTTTTACTATTTCACCTTTGCTAGAGGTCAGTAGCCCACCTGGATTTCAATTCAGGGTCAGTCGAACCGCAATTAAAAGAAGCAGCACCCGCTTAGGCGCGCGGAGCACCTAGTCCGCATGTTCCCCGGGGAAGCGGCGCATCGGTGTCTATCATAGGGGTGTGGGGCGCAGGAGCTGCTTGCGCCCGATCTAGAGGTCAGCGGGGCTTGAATGGATGGCGGGGCGGGGGGGGGGGGGGTGCGGTGCGGTGAGGTCGAGGGGAGGGCGCAGGCAGGGGAGGAATACTGGGCCGGTGGTCACTGGCGTTTCGAGGAAGATCGTCAACACTGACTGGCTGGAGGTAGATGAAGGCGATCTGCCCGTTCTTTGTACATCGGACGATGCAGAAAAAATGGACTGACCTATTTGCTTTCAGTCGACTGTTATTTTCATAGAATCATGTAGTAATTTAGTGTGCCATGCATGTTGTTGTAACGCCCTCGATGCGGCTATATCTCCCACTTGTCGAAGCGCGACTTAGAGGCATAACCGCATTCAAAGCAATGTCGCAAATGAGGTAATCTTCACGCAACCCATGTAATACATAAGGGAAAAAGATACATAGTTGGCTTACAATCGCCACTTCACACAAATACATGAATAAAACATTACATCATACAGCTACAATCAGGGCCCGACTACGGAGCCAAAATAAAAGAAGAAACCCCAAAAGCGACAAAGGACCAAGATCGACCCCAACTGGGCTCCACTACTGATCGACTAGAACGAAACAACATAAAGGACAAGATCTTCATCGAACTCCTCCTTGAGCTCGGGTGCGTCACCTGCACGGTCTCATCGGCACCTGCAAACTGGTATTGGAAGTAACTGGTGAGTCACGAGGACTCAGCAATCTCACACCCGCGAGATCAAGACTATTTAAGCTTAAAGGTGGGGTAAAAGGTATGAGGTGGAGCTGCAGCAAGCGACTAGCATATATGGTGGCTAACAAACGCAAATGAGAGTGAGAAGAGAAGGCAAAAGCACGGTCGAACAACTATGATCAAGAAGTGATCCTGAACTACTTACGTCAAACATAACTCCAACAACCGTGTTCACTTCCCGGACCCCGCCGAGAAGAGACCATCACGGTTACACACGCGGTTGGTGTATTTTAATTAAGATCAACTTCGGGTTTTCTACAACCGGACATTAACAAATTCCCATCTGCCACATAACCGTGGGCACGGCTTTCGAAAGTTCAAAACCCTGCAGGGGTGTCCCAACTTAGCCCATGATAAGCTCTCGCGATCAACGAAGGATATTCCTTCTCCCCGGGAAGACCCGATCAGTCTCGGAATCCCGGCTACAAGACATTTCGACAGCAATAAAACAAGTCCAGCAAAGCCGCCCGATGCGCCGACATCCTGATAGGAGCTGCACATATCTCGTTCTCAGGGCAACACCGGATGAGCAGTCCGTACAACTAAAACCAGCCCTCAAGTTTCCTTGAGGTGGCGCTGCAAAGGGCTCTAGTTCGGACCAACACTTAGACAAGCATTGGCCCGGGGGGGCTGAATAAAGATGACCCTTGGGTTAATTACTCCCAAGGGAAAATAGGTGGTGGTGAGGCAAATGGTAAAACCAAGGTTGGGCCTCGCTGGAAAAGTCTTACTCAAAGCGAACTGTCAAGGGGGTCCCATAAATCACCCGACCGCGTTAGGGACGCAAAATCCAGGAACATAACACCGATATGACGGAAACTAGGGCGGCAAGAGTGGAACAAAACACCAGGCATAAGGCCGAGCCTTCCACCCTTTACCAGGTATATAGATGCATTAATTAAATAAGATATATTGTGATATCCCAACAAGTAAACATATTCCAAACAAGGAACAACATCTCCATGTTCCAACAAGGAACAAAGTTCATCTTCACCTGCAACTAACAACGCTATAAGAGGGGCTGAGCAAAGCGGTAACATAGCCAAACAACGGTTTGCTAGGACAAGGTGGGTTAGAGGCTTGGTTTAACAGTATGGGAGGCATGATAAGCAAGTGGTAGGTATCGCAGCATAGGCATAGCAAAAGAGCGAGCAACTAGCAAGCAAAGATAGAAGTGATTTCGAGGGTATGGTCATCTTGCCTGAAATCCCGCAAGGAAGAAGAACGAGTCCATGAAGAAGACAAACAGACGTAGTCGAACGAATCCTCACAACTCCGGAACGAAACCGAAGCTAACGAGAGAAACAACCCGGAAAGAAACAAACAACAAAGTAAACAACCATCACATAAACATGGCATGATGCACAATCAAGTATGATGCATGTCCGGTTTAAAGATGCATGGCATGGCAAAGAGCACAAGCAATCCTACAAATTAAGTGGAGATCAATACGCAACGAGTTGCATATTGACGAAACACCACATAAATTATTTAGTTCTCTCTTGTTTAGGCTACCCAACAATATTAAATGTTGGTTAACATGGCAAGGGGTGAAGCATAACAAAACTACCTATCTAGGCAAGTTTAAATGAGGCCGGAAATAACAACAACAATTCCGGAAAATCCTCATGTGCGTATTTTAGATTTGGTACTGTTTTGTCCTAAAGCATATTTTAATATTGTTAAACAGGAAAATGAAGTGCAACATGTTAAAACATGTTAAACGAGGCATTTCCTACCCCATTTACATATAAAGATTATTAAATTCCGAGTTACGGTTATTTAGTTATGAATTAAATCATTTTACCATGGCATAGGAGCAAATTTAAACAAACAACATTTTAATCATGTTAAACATAGATGAAAGTTGGATATTATTAAACTACACAATTTTCTGAGCATTTTTCATATATAATTTATTTTAATCTGATGCACGGTTTGTGAGTTATTATATGAATGAAGCTCGGGGTCCAAACTGTAAATATGCAGTGCACTGGTTTAAATAGCAAATCGCTCCGCGAAAAAAAACATGAGTTGGGCCGAAACTGGCTGGCTGCTGGGGCGCTCACCATGGGCCAGGCCCAGTTCGGTGGAGAGGCAGGCAGGCCGGGCGAGGGGAGCGGCTTGGGCTTTGGGGCGCTGCGGCTGGAGAGGCAGCCCAGGCACGCGCTCTCGGTTCGACAGAAAACAGAGGAGCAGCGGCGCTGGAGCTCGCGACGGGAAGCAGGGAACGGCGAACTTGGCGCGCGAGGAGGCTCTCCACCCAGGCGCGTCACCGGGGCGGCGCAGATGACGGCGGGGAGGCAGATCTGGCTGCGGGGCTCCGGGACGGCGCGACGGCGGATCTGGGCGATGCAGGAGGTCGCCGGGGTCCCGTTCCCTGCCGGATCGAAGCGGAGGCGGGCTGGCGGACTTGGAGCTCCAAGCTTCGGTGGGGCGTAGCCATGGCGCGCGTGATGCAGGAGGCGGCCTGGGGCGTGCGGTCGATGAAGCAGGGGTCGACCGGAGCGGCTGGGCGCTCGAGGCAAGGAGAAGGGGGTGCCATGGTTTACTGCTGCTCCTGCGTGAAAAACATAGGGAAAAGGGAGAGAGTTTAGCAACGGGAGAGAGAGAGATGGCGAGGGGGAGGCAAGGGATGGCGAGGCTTGGCCTGTTCGTGGTTGTCGCAGGGCGCGTTGGATCGGGAGGAGCGGCGAGCACGAGGGAGCGAGAGATTCTCGAGGCCTCTGCTTGCGGGAGGCTGGGAGCGAGGGGATTTGGGTGGAACTGGATCGGGAGGATCCCGAGGGGAATCGGTGGAGTGGCGGCGGCGGCGACGGGTGGATGGGACAAGGTCCCTAGGTTTTAGGAATTGGTCTAGGTTTAGACTATTTATATAGGTAGGGATTAGAGTAGGGGTTACCTCGTTCCTCCGATCGTAATCGGACGATCGAGACTAAATAGGTAGGGAGTCCAAATAATAAAACGGAGATATTTTGTAGACGTTAGGAGATGATCCGGACCCAACGGTGGCGACAGTCCGGGTCGGGTCCGGGGCAGCTTTCGGACGCGCGCGCGAGTAGGGCCGCGGGCTGACGATAGAGGTTAGGTTGGACCTGGCGGAGTTTTGTAGACGCTCTCAAGCTGAGAGAAGAGAAGAGAGATTAGGTGGTTTGACAAGAGGGAACCGAAAACACGGTTGGTCTCGGAACGGACAAGGGAGAGAACTCGGAGAACCCGGACGGATGCAAGTTTCGAAAACTATGATGATGCAATGCGGAAGATGACATGGCAAGATGCAACACGCAAGCAAATGACAAAGCAACAACAGCGAATAACTGGCGGACACGTGGCGCATCAGATCCGGGGCGTTACAACACTCCACCACTACGAGAGGATCTCGTCCCGAGATCTAGAATGGCACCGGAGGGGAAAACGGAAGAGAAAGAGAAGAGGTAAAGCTAAGTTGCTTCTTTGACAAAAGAGTGAAACCAAAGAACCTTGAGAGGTTGAACAAAATGAAAGAACGAAAACAATGAAGATGAACAAAGTTGAAAACACTCCGTTAGCAAAGAGGAACAAGTGATACGATGGGAACCAAGAGGTTTAGTGATAAGATAGATATTGAAATCACTCCAGTTAAAACAAGATAGGAAGGAATAAGAATGATATAATTTGGCAGCACTCCGACTGGAAAAGGAAGGGATTGAACATGATCTTGGCAAAATGAAAGCAATTAGATGAGACTCCGGTTAGAAGAGGACTGATAGACATAACACTCCGGTTAAATCGATAAGCAAGCGAAAGGGCACGATCCTCACAATTTGAGATGATGTGCGAAGAGAGCAACATCACAATGCCTCCGGAAGAAGAAATAGAAGATAGATCATTGAAACAAAGGAATGGAGAGGAAAATGACAACTCTCGCAAATAAAATTGAAAGAGAAAGCTTACGAAGAGAAGGTTGAACGGAGTTGTTGGATTATCAACAACGAAAGCTTAAGCTTGATGTGGACTTATGGGAGACATCCCAAAATTATGAGGTGACAACCTGCCACTAACGAAAACCAAAGATTGGATTGATATCACCAAGGAGACGAGAGACTTATTTCACCGGGAGGACAAACGAAGAATTTGGGTCATTTATAAGCACCATAAATAGCAACAATCTTTAGGGAAGGCTATAGGTGAAACATGACACAAGATAAATCCAACGAAGAGATTGGTGGATTAAAAATATCTCATTCTTGACAACATGTGAATCATGAGACATGAACTCAAGTTATCAAGAATGACATAATACCACCTCGAATGATACGGTTGAAAGAATTGCACTTTAAAATGCAAGATAAAGAATACTTGAACT
The DNA here is from genome assembly GCA_032464435.1 of Aegilops umbellulata. Taxonomy (NCBI): domain Eukaryota; kingdom Viridiplantae; phylum Streptophyta; class Magnoliopsida; order Poales; family Poaceae; genus Aegilops; species Aegilops umbellulata. The sequence goes on along the minus strand of CP136056.1, from coordinate 323,193,865 downwards.
CCTCAAGACAAAACATGTGTTGAAACACCATGTTTATTTTAGAGTATGGCTTGACGGATCATAGCTTTGAGAGAAATCTTGAAGAACAATTGAAGAATTGAAAAGAATCATTGGCGAACCACCATGTAGAGCCTCCATGAATAACTCCGGTAATAAAAGAATGATAGGAAGCAAGATAAGTTGAGAACACAAGGTGAAACCTTGGAGTGATAAGATGAAGCTTTGAAATGATATAACTGAGAAAACTTGAAGCTCCAGAAAGAAAGATGACCAAATGAAATCAAGAATTTTGATGAATCTTCGGAATAAGGAATTAAATTTACTCGATAAAACAAGAATAAGAATTACATTATGCTTATCCTTCACCAATTTAAATTGATGACAAGCAACGGATTTGGCATACTACTTATTCCCGTATAAAGGATTTAGAGATATATAGCGCAAACTTGAGAAGGTCTTCAACGAACCACCGGTAGGATTTAGAAAGAACGAATGAATTGATATGATAACAAAGAAAGAGAACTCTTGAACGAACCACCGTAAGAATTGAAAATGAACGAAGAAGAGATAAGAAAATACCGGGAAGAATTAGCAAATGAACGAAGATGCTTGTTAGGATTTAGATACATGAGAACGAAGAGATCATGAACTGATTAGAGAATATTCGAACGATTTACCGGTAAGATTTGGAGAACAAGAGCTGAAAGCTTGAATGAATAATTCTGAGATGATGGACCCCGGAGAATCAAACTGAAAAGACTTCTGAAATGCTCCGGATGGTTGAAAAGAATTCTCGCAATCAAAAACAATTATGAGAGGATGGCCACAAGCTAAAGCAATGAATCTTGAAGAGAATGGAGCAAGATTAAGAGAACTCTTCTTCGGTCTTCAAATGTTGAGAATGATGATGAGAAACACCACCATAAAATTGTTGAGGCACTCCGGAATGAGAATTGGAAAGGTTGAACCAACGATGAAAATAATATGAAAGCAAACTTGGATGATACATTTGACTGATGATAAATCATTCTTACGTCACACTTTGAAATGAATTTGGGAATAGCTCTGGGAAAATTAGAAGAGTCAGGTAAGATCCTGGAAAAAGACCTATGGGTTAGGGCCCACTCAAAAGAATCACCGTTGAACGATTACTTGAAAGGAGAGATTACATCGGTTGAATTAAATGGCTTGAAAGAGATAGCATCCTGAAAAGAAATTGAGTGAATTGAGAATGGAAACTTGAATCTTCTGAGATATCTTCATCACTCCGGAACAATTGAATAGCGAGAAGTGGATGATTAAGAGGTGCACCGATGAGAAAAACATTAGAAACGAGGAAAAGATATGATCGTCAAAGCTTGAATTAAATCCACCGGAGAAGAAAAAAGAATGAAGAATGATAAACTTGAAGCTCCCTTAGCGTCTTCATGAGAAATCACTGGATAAAACATTAAAGGAAAAAGAATGAAGAAACTTCTCATCAATAAAAAGAATACTTGATTAAGAAATCTAAGTCCTTAAAGAAAGAGGGTGGGAGGGCGGGAAAAACAAAGACAATTTGGGACGGATGAAACAAGCAACGTTGGGAAAAACTGAGAGGTGAACTTGTGAATGTTGAAATGATCGGATCCACTTGAAGAGAATCACACCGGTTGGAAAAGATTGAAAAGACAACCTTGATGAACAAGAAGGATTAACATTCACATAGAAATATGAGAACACCGCTTAGAATAAGGTATGGAATCCACATTTGACTTCGAAGCAACTCGAATACCACAACACAAAACAAAACAAAAAAAACAAAGGATTGGCTCAGGAAATAAGCCGGAAACAAACCTATGATAGATCCCATATCGTATCATGTGTCTGTCGGAAAGAATTCCTACGTGATACTTGAATTCCCACTTATAAACTCCCGAAACTTTCTGGTTATGCAATCAGGTGTTGGGGATACAGGGGAAGCATAATATCTCACCCAAACTAGCAAATCCTACAACCAGCTGTATCCATCCTTAAACACATAACCAAGAAACCTTCGGAAATCGTCTACCTCAACCTTCGAAAAGCATCCGTTATACGAGTCATGGCAATACTCCCGCACTCGCCTCAGTACTGGGCTATCAGGATTATCTCACCAACAACTATACAAAAGAGTTTTTCGATGTCGGCGTACTAAACTCAGGTATTCCAAAACCGCAACGATAATATTATGACGACAACACCTCGGAGCTCAACTCCCCAGGACACTGCCACAACCCCTAAATGTCAGGAGGCAACCAAGACAATGTTGTCATCATAAAACCATCGGAACGACTGTAATATACCCGCGTGATCCTAAATTTTTTTTTAGTGAAATTTGAGAAGAGAAGAGTCAAAACTCTACGTCAGGATACCTCACCAGAAGGTCGAAGGGACTGGGGAGTAAAAAGAATTCCTAAACTCTCCGATATATAATTCCTAAATGACTCAAAACATTTTTCTAGACACAAATCGGCCGCTAAAAACGATCAATCAGTGGGGGCTCCTAAGGTCGGGGAAGGCTCTGATTACCAACTTGTAACGCCCTCGATGCGGCTATATCTCCCACTTGTCGAAGCGCGACTTAGAGGCATAACCGCATTGAAAGCAATGTCGCAAATGAGGTAATCTTCACGCAACCCATGTAATACATAAGGGAAAAAGATACATAGTTGGCTTACAATCGCCACTTCACACAAATACATGAATAAAACATTACATCATACAGCTACAATCAGGGCCCGACTACGGAGCCAAAATAAAAGAAGAAACCCCAAAAGCGACAAAGGACCAAGATCGACCCCAACTGGGCTCCACTACTGATCGACTAGAACGAAACAACATAAAGGACAAGATCTTCATCGAACTCCTCCTTGAGCTCGGGTGCGTCACCTGCACGGTCTCATCGGCACCTGCAAACTGGTATTGGAAGTAACTGGTGAGTCACGAGGACTCAGCAATCTCACACCTGCGAGATCAAGACTATTTAAGCTTAAAGGTGGGGTAAAAGGTATGAGGTGGAGCTGCAGCAAGCGACTAGCATATATGGTGGCTAACAAACGCAAATGAGAGCGAGAAGAGAAGGCAAAAGCATGGTCGAACAACTATGATCAAGAAGTGATCCTGAACTACTTACGTCAAACATAACTCCAACAACCGTGTTCACTTCCCGGACCCCGCCGAGAAGAGACCATCACGGTTACACACGCGGTTGGTGTATTTTAATTAAGATCAACTTCGGGTTTTCTACAACCGGACATTAACAAATTCCCATCTGCCACATAACCGCGGGCACGACTTTCGAAAGTTCAAAACCCTGCAGGGGTGTCCCAACTTAGCCCATGATAAGCTCTCGCGATCAACGAAGGATATTCCTTCTCCCCGGGAAGACCCGATCAGTCTCGGAATCCCGGCTACAAGACATTTCGACAGCAATAAAACAAGTCCAGCAAAGCCGCCCGATGCGCCGACATCCTGATAGGAGCTGCACATATCTCGTTCTCAGGGCAACACCGGATGAGCAGTCCGTACAACTAAAACCAGCCCTCAAGTTTCCTTGAGGTGGCGCTGCAAAGGGCTCTAGTTCGGACCAACACTTAGACAAGCATTGGCCCGGGGGGGCTGAATAAAGATGACCCTTGGGTTAATTACTCCCAAGGGAAAATAGGTGGTGGTGAGGCAAATGGTAAAACCAAGGTTGGGCCTCGCTGGAAAAGTCTTACTCAAAGCGAACTGTCAAGGGGGTCCCATAAATCACCCGACCGCGTTAGGGACGCAAAATCCAGGAACATAACACCGATATGACGGAAACTAGGGCGGCAAGAGTGGAACAAAACACCAGGCATAAGGCCGAGCCTTCCACCCTTTACCAGGTATATAGATGCATTAATTAAATAAGATATATTGTGATATCCCAACAAGTAAACATATTCCAAACAAGGAACAACATCTCCATGTTCCAACAAGGAACAAAGTTCATCTTCACCTGCAACTAACAACGCTATAAGAGGGGCTGAGCAAAGCGGTAACATAGCCAAACAACGGTTTGCTAGGACAAGGTGGGTTAGAGGCTTGGTTTAACAGTATGGGAGGCATGATAAGCAAGTGGTAGGTATCGCAGCATAGGCATAGCAAAAGAGCGAGCAACTAGCAAGCAAAGATAGAAGTGATTTCGAGGGTATGGTCATCTTGCCTGAAATCCCGCAAGGAAGAAGAACGAGTCCATGAAGAAGACAAACAGACGTAGTCGAACGAATCCTCACAACTCCGGAACGAAACCGAAGCTAACGAGAGAAACAACCCGGAAAGAAACAAACAACAAAGTAAACAACCATCACATAAACATGGCATGATGCACAATCAAGTATGATGCATGTCCGGTTTAAAGATGCATGGCATGGCAAAGAGCACAAGCAATCCTACAAATTAAGTGGAGATCAATACGCAACGAGTTGCATATTGACGAAACACCACATAAATTATTTAGTTCTCTCTTGTTTAGGCTACCCAACAATATTAAATGTTGGTTAACATGGCAAGGGGTGAAGCATAACAAAACTACCTATCTAGGCAAGTTTAAATGAGGCCGGAAATAACAACAACAATTCCGGAAAATCCTCATGTGCGTATTTTAGATTTGGTACTGTTTTGTCCTAAAGCATATTTTAATATTGTTAAACAGGAAAATGAAGTGCAACATGTTAAAACATGTTAAACGAGGCATTTCCTACCCCATTTACATATAAAGATTATTAAATTCCGAGTTACGGTTATTTAGTTATGAATTAAATCATTTTACCATGGCATAGGAGCAAATTTAAACAAACAGCATTTTAATCATGTTAAACATAGATGAAAGTTGGATATTATTAAACTACACAATTTTTTGAGCATTTTTCATATATAATTTATTTTAATCTGATGCACGGTTTGTGAGTTATTATATGAATGAAGCTCGGGGTCCAAACTGTAAATATGCAGTGCACTGGTTTAAATAGCAAATCGCTCCGTGGAAAAAAAAAACATGAGTTGGGCCGAAACTGGCTGGCTGCTGGGGCGCTCACCATGGGCCAGGCCCAGTTCGGTGGAGAGGCAGGCAGGCCGGGCGAGGGGAGCGGCTTGGGCTTTGGGGCGCTGCGGCTGGAGAGGCAGCCCAGGCACGCGCTCTCGGTTCGACAGAAAACAGAGGAGCAACGGCGCTGGAGCTCGCGACGGGAAGCAGGGAACGGCGAACTTGGCGCGCGAGGAGGCTCTCCACCCAGGCGCGTCACCGGGGCGGCGCAGATGACGGCGGGGAGGCAGATCTGGCTGCGGGGCTCCGGGACGGCGCGACGGCGGATCTGGGCGATGCAGGAGGTCGCCGGGGTCCCGTTCCCTGCCGGATCGAAGCGGAGGCGGGCTGGCGGACTTGGAGCTCCAAGCTTCGGTGGGGCGTAGCCATGGCGCGCGTGATGCAGGAGGCGGCCTGGGGCGTGCGGTCGATGAAGCAAGGGTCGACCGGAGCGGCTGGGCGCTCGAGGCAAGGAGAAGGGGGTGCCATGGTTTACTGCTGCTCCTGCGTGAAAAACATAGGGAAAAGGGAGAGAGTTTAGCAGCGGGAGAGAGAGAGAGATGGCGAGGGGGAGGCAAGGGATGGCGAGGCTTGGCCTGTTCGTGGTTGTCGGAGGGCGCGTTGGATCGGGAGGAGCGGCGAGCACGAGGGAGCGAGAGATTCTCGAGGCCTCTGCTTGCGGGAGGCTGGGAGCGAGGGGATTTGGGTGGAACTGGATCGGGAGGATCCCGAGGGGAATCGGTGGAGTGGCGGCGGCGGCGACGGGTGGATGGGACAAGGTCCCTAGGTTTTAGGAATTGGTCTAGGTTTAGACTATTTATATAGGTAGGGATTAGAGTAGGGGTTACCTCGTTCCTCCGATCGTAATCGGACGATCGAGACTAAATAGGTAGGGAGTCCAAATAATAAAACGGAGATATTTTGTAGATGTTAGGAGATGATCCGGACCCAACGGTGGCGACAGTCCGGGTCGGGTCCGGGGCAGCTTTCGGACGCGCGCGCGAGTAGGGCCGCGGGCTGACGAGAGAGGTTAGGTTGGACCTGGCGGAGTTTTGTAGACGTTCTCGAGCTGAGAGAAGAGAAGAGAGATTAGGTGGTTTGACAAGAGGGAACCGAAAACATGGTTGGTCTCGGAACGGACAAGGGAGAGAACTCGGAGAACCCGGACGGATGCAAGTTTCGAAAACTATGATGATGCAATGCGGAAGATGACATGGCAAGATGCAACACGCAAGCAAATGACAAAGCAACAACAGCGAATAACTGGCGGACACCTGGCGCATCAGATCCGGGGCGTTACAGTTGTAGAGCTATCATATGTCTCCCGTCATTTATTTCTCACCGACCTGCTATCTGCTACCTTTACACTGTACTAATTGTGCACACACTTCACCCATACTCACACTATTGTTTTTTATGCATGGGTATTTCAGACTCTGACGTAGTGTTGATGAATGCAGAAAAGAAAAGACAGAAGTCGCTCCAGTGTAATTCGAAGATAAGCACTAAGCTTTTCAGAGCTCTAATGGGTGCGGTGTCAGCAGTTGGAGACAGTAAACATAGCTCTGCAGTTGATGATCTCAATTGCCACACACAACCATCCCAGGTGCTTGCTTTTAACTTCGCGCTGTCAAATGTGGTTGCATGTTGCATATGGTGTCTAGCTTGTAGTGCTTCCAATTTGGTTAAATTGCATCTACTTACTTTACACATTATACCTTTGATAATGACATGCCTTCCTGTTTTTGATACATACTACATATGTCTATTAACCATGTTCGTACATCAAACTAATGCTCTTTTGTATCCCTCATCAATCACTTATGATGAGACAATCACCCGAGTGGGTTACTGTGAGACGCCCTACTCGTTTAAAGAGTGCAGTGTCATCCTCCCCACATGATTCTCAATAAATAGCAAGGCTAAATGAAGATAGTCAACATAGCTCTCTAGTTGATCACCGCAATTCCCCCACACCACCATCGCGGGTGCTTGCTCTTACTTGGCAGTTTGATATGTGGTTGCATGTTGCATATGGTGTCTACCTTGTAATGCTTCTAATTAGGGTAAATTGCATCTGCTTAGTTAACACATTATACCTGTGAAAATGACATGCCTTCCTGTTTTTGGTACATACTACGTCTTTCTATTAACCATGTTCTTACATCAAACTACTTTTCTTGTGTATCCCTCATCAATGCTCCTAATTTGTGAAATCGCATCTCCTTAGCTTACACATTATACATGTGAATATGACATGCCTTCCTGTTTTGGGTACATACTACATCTGCCTATCACACCATGTTCTTACATCGAACTACTGTTCTTGTGTATCCTGCGTCTATCGCTTATGATGAGACAGTCATGCGCGTGGGTTAATATGAGACGCTAATCTCTTATAAAGAATGCAATTTCATCCTCTCCACATGATTCTCAAGAAATAGCAAACCTAAATGAAGATATAGAACGTAGCTCTGTACCTGAAGACCGCACTTCCCCTACACCACCATCACAGGTGCTTGCTCTAACTTCGCAGTGTGATATGTGGTTGCATGTTGCATACGGTGTTTAGCTTGTAATGCTTCTAATTAGGGTAAATTGCATCTTCTTAGTTTACACACTATACCTGTGAATATGACATGCATTCCTATTTTTGGTACACACTACATCTATGTGTTAACCTTGTTCTTACATGAAACTAACTTTCTTCTGTATCCTGCATCAATCACTTACGATGAGTCACCTTTATTCGTTGCATATTGCATATTATTTCTAGCCTATTGCCATGTATTGCTTCTAATTTGGTCAAATACATTTGTTAGGGCACCCTTTTAATTTGGCAGAGTGATATTGGTTTCATCTTTCATATGGTTTCTAGCTTGCATCGATTCTAACAAGTTCAAGCACCTTGTGCTTAGTTTACACTTTATACATCATACATGTCAATATGTCACGCCGTACTATTTTTCATACATATTCCATCCTCCTATCATGCGGCTGCCTTACATGAAAGTAGTGTTCGTCAGTATCATGCATCAATGAGTTCTGAAGAGCAAATTTTATTCCTTTTTCTTGTGGGTTTGACTTGACAAGGCGAAATCAAGAAAGAGGAAGGAAAAGAGTAAGGAAGGCGATTATGGTGGTCCCCTGCAGCAACGTAAATGGAGCATCTGTACTGATTCTCCTTGTACTGATAGTGCATTACAATGTCCAAGTCTCCGCTCCCCTACTCCACCATCCAAGGTGCTTCCTCTAACTTGGCAGTGTGATATCTGGTTGCATGTTGCATATGGTGTCTAGCTCGTATTGGTCCTAATTAGTGTAAACTGCATCTGCTTAGCTTACACATGATACATGTGAATATGACACACTTTCCTGTTTTTGGTACATACTATATCTGTCTATCACACCATGTTCTTACATGAAACTACTCTTCTTGTGTATCCTGCATCAGTCACTTATGACGGGACACCTTTAAGTTGGCAGTGTGATATTGGTTTGCGTCTTGAATATGATTTCTAGCATGTATTGCTTCTAGTTTGATGAACGCCACCTATGACGAGACAGTTTTAACTTGGCAGAGTGATATTGATTGTACCTTCCATATGGTGTCTTGCAGTGTTTCTAATTTGTTGAAGTGCCTTCTGCTTAGTTACCACATCATAGGCGTGAATATGTCAAGCCGTCCATTTTTTCGTACATATTCCATCCTCGTATCATGACTTTGCCTTTCATCAGAGTAGTGTTCGTCAGTATCATGCATGAATGAGTTCTGAAGAGCGAATGATATTCCTTTTTCTTGTCGGTATGACCTCACAATGCAAAATCAATAAAGCTGAAGGAAATTGGCATGACATTGGATGATGGTGGTCCTTCCGAGCAACTGAAACGGAGGTTCTCTACAGATTCTACTCCGCCATCCTCCCAACAAGATTCACAAGACAACGCAAGGCTAGACAGTCAACGTAGATGTGTAGATGATGAGCACATCTCCCCTACTCCACCATCACAGGTGCTTGCTCTAACTTGGCACTATTATATGTGGTTGCATGTTGCGTATGATGTCTAGCTTGTATTGCTTCTAACTTTGTTGAATTGCATCTGCTTACTTTACACATAATGCCTGTGAATATGACATGTGTTCCTGTTTCTACATCAGACTACTATTTTTGCATATCCCGCATCAGTCACTTATGATAAGGCACCTTTAAGTCGCCACTGTGATATTGGTTGTGTCTTGCATATGATTTCTAGCATGTACTGCTTCTAATTTGTTGAAACGCCATACAGTTTGAACTTGGCAAAGTGATATTGGTTGCATCTATCATATGCTGTCTAGCTTGCAGTGCTTCTAATTTGTTGAAATGCCTTCTGCTTAGTTACCACATCATAGGTATGAATATGTCACACCATCCTGTTTTTCATACATATTCCATTCTCGCATCATGTGTTTGCCTTTCATATGAGTAGTGTTCGTCAGTATCATGCATGAATGAGTTTTGAAGAGCGAATTTTATTCCTTTTTCTTTTCGGTTTGACTTCACAATGCAAAATCATTACAGCTGAAGGAAATTAGTCCGGCAGTGGATGTTGGTGGTCCTTCGGAGCAACTCAAACAGGGGGTCTCTACAGATTCTACTCCGCCATCCTCCCAACAAGATTCGCAAGACAACACAAGGCTGGACAATCAACGTAGCTGTGTAGATGATGAGCACATCTCCCCTACTCCACCATCACAGGTGCTTGCTCTAACTTGACACTATTATATGTGGTTGCATGCTGCGTATGATGTCTAGCTTGTATTGCTTCTAACTTGAATTGCATATGCTTACTTTACACATAATGCCTGTGAATATGACACGTGTTCCTGTTTTTAGAACATACGTGTACATGATGAGCACATCTCCCCTACTCCACCATCACAGGTGCTTGCTCTTACTTGGAACTGTTATACGTGGTTGCGTTTTCCGTATGATGTCTAGTTTGTATTGCTTCTGATTATGTTGAATTGCATCTGCGTAGCTTACAACTTATACCTGCAACGATCACTTACCCATAAGACACATTTAACTTGGGACTGTGATGTAGGTTGCATCTTGCATTGTCTTCTAGCTTGTACTGCTTCTAATTTCTTGAAATGGCACTTACGACGAGACACTTTTTACCTGATAGAGTGATATTGGTTGCATGTTCATATGGTGCCTAGCTTTCATTTCTTCTAATTTTGTTGAAATGCCTTCCGCTTACTGTTTTTTCATACATATTCCATCCTCCTATCGTACGTGTGAATATGAAACATTGTCTTTTTTGTATATATTCCATCCTCCTATCCTGCGCTTGCCTTACATCAAAGTAGTGTTCGTCTGTATCATGCATCAACCAGTTATGCAGAGCTAATTTTATTCATCTTTTGTGGTTTTGACTTCATAAGGCAATATCAGAAAATAGGAAGGAAAAGAGTAAGTTAGGGGATGTTGGTGGTCCTCCGCACCGACGCAAACAGAGACTCTCTAGATTTGCCACTGCTACTGCTAATGAAGTTGAAGTCCCAAGTCTACATGACGTGTTCATCTCCCGTACTCCACCATCGCAGGTGCTTGCTCTAAGTTGACAGTGTGATAATTGGTTTCATGTTGCATATGTTGTCTAGCCTGTATTTCTTCTATTTTGATTAAATTGCACCTGCTGAGTTTATACGTTATACATGTGCATATGACATGGCTTTCTGTGTCTAGAATACACTACATCTATCTATCATACCATGTTCTTACATCAAAGTACTGTTGTTGTGTATCCCGCATCAGTCACTCATGATTGGACGCTTTTAACATGGCAGTTTGATAGTGGTTGCATCTTGCATTGATTTCTATGTTGTACTGCTTCTATTTTTTTGAATTGCCACTTATGACAAGACACTTTTAACTTGGCAGAGTAATATTGGTTGCATCTTTCATATGGTGTCTATCTTGCATTACTTCTATTTTCTTGAAAATCCTTCTGCTTAGTTTGCACATCGTAGCTATGAATATGTCATACCGTCCTGTTTTTCTTACATATTCCATCCTCATACGGTTGTCTTACATCAAAGTATTGCTTGTCTGTATCATGCATCAATGAGTTCTGAAGAGTGATTTTATTCTTTTGTGTTGTGGGTACAGCTTGACATGGCAAATTCAAAAAAGATCAAGGAAAATAATATAGTAGGGAGTGCTGTTACTCATCGGGTGAAACGGAAAAGGTTCTGCCGTCGAGATTCTGCTGGTACTTATAGTGCAGTAGAAGGTCCAAGTCCACCGGCTAAATCTACAAACACAGTATCACCTGCTCCACCAGCTGCAGCATCCGCTTCAACTATACCAGCATCTCAACCAGTTACTCGTTCGTTTGCTCCGGACCTGGCCAGTTCCCAAGCTGCCTTCACACCTAACACTACTTCCGAAGCACTGCTGACACAACAGGACTTGGCAAGATCAGATGAACCTCATGAGCATCAACACCAAGACGGTACCTGACCGAGTCAAGTTGCAGTTGCATGCTCCTTTATATGTACTCTCACAGTTTGATGTACACTAACACTTTCCATATTCGTTGTTGAACTAGCACCACAACGCAAGCAGAAACAGACATCAGGGATAATGCTTGACAGATTAACAAAATCTAAAGGAGGAAGAATGGAGATCCATTTTGAGGCATGTTTAAAAAGGCCACGTGATGCTACAGAGTCAGCCAAGTTAGTATCAGAGGCAGCTGTTGCCGTTAGGTGTCATGCACGTAATTCTGGGTTGGTTGTCAAGCTAACCTCGTCCAGATCGCGTACTGAACAAAATCTTCCTGCTAGACAGAGTGATATATCTGTGCTCCAGACACAAGTCCAATCCCTAATGGACGTTGTTTCGGAAACAAGAATAGTGGTTGAGAAATGTCGTCAAGATATGAATGGTTTTGAAACCAGACTATCATACATTCACTTCGTTGTTCAAGAGCAATGGCGGAAAAAAGGTGGAGATCGTACTGCTCCATCAGATTCTACAGCCTGAAACATTAGCACTCAGGTCAAATGATCTGTGCTTCTATACATCTGATGGTGCTTTTATCTGGAAGGACTGTAAAATTTATGCCAACAGGCCTTTTGTTGTATGGTTGGAATTTATTTTGTTGTGATACAACATTTATAATGCTGCCTCAGGCTGCAGTAATTACGACGCTATTTTTGTATAGTGTAGGTTTATCTTAGTAATGTATTCGGCCGAAAGCTTCGTAGGAGCCCAACATGCCAACATTCGTCGGGCCCATTCCAATTGGGCTAAAAACGATTACGCGTCAAAATTGGCATGTAGCCCACTAAAAATATCTGGGCCTAAATCAGCATAAGCTTTCATATTTTTCTGGTAGTCCTGTGCCCATAGTGGGCCTTTAACAGGCCTAAACATAATTTGGGCCCTCAGTAAAAATAGGCCGTTTATAGGTGTAAATATCTCGAGCCAATAAAAAACATGGGCCTTTAATAGACCGAAAGTGAGATTGGGCCCTGATTGTGCCAAATAACCCAATGGACTTAGCAGGCCGAAATGGTGGCCCATTTACGATGCAGATCTTTGACAGGCCGAAATTCGGACGGGCCATAAATGCGCCGACCTAATACACGGGCCTTTAACAGGCCGGAACTTCGGTTGGGATAGATTATCGTCATTTTTATATGGGTTGTTAATGGGCCCGATATGACGTTGGGCCACATATGGCCCATGGTTTATGTCCGGCGTTAACAGGCCGAAAATGACAACATGCCGAAAGTGGCCCAAAGCTATAGTGGGCCTCTAACAGGCTGAATGTCAGACATGGCCGAATATGACCCAAATCCTTCACGGTCGTTTATGGGCCGAAAGTTTTGATGGCCTGTAAATGGGCCCAAATGAAGCCGGACCTTTAACAGGCCGGAAATACACCGGGCCGTAATTCGGCCCAATTACTTAGCGGACTGTTAACGGGCCAAAAGTGACCATGGGCCGCGTTGATGACAAGTTTAGGACAGGCCGTTGACGGGCCGATTTGACAGAGAATGTTGGGCCTTTAGCTGGGCCGACCCATTATGGTCTGTAGAATCTTGTGGGCCTTTAGCTGGGCCGGCCCATTGTGGTCCGCAAAATCTTGTGGGCCTTTAGCTGGGCCGGCCCATTATGGTCTGCAAAATCGTGTGGGCCTTGGCTGGCCCATTATGGTCTGCTAAATTTTGTGGGCCTTTAGCTGGGTCAGCCAATTATGGTCCGCTAAATCTTATGGGCCTTCGGTTGGGCCGGCCCATTTAAACTTTGGGCCACTTTTGGGCCGGTCCACGTGTCAACATATCATAGGCCCATCTCAACCGTTGGATGAGTGACACCTGTGCCAACGCGGAGCTGACGCGTGGATCCGTCAGCCAATGAGAATTTTACACATGGAAAATCGGCATTGGTCGTGGCTGTTAACGGGTTATCGGATCCAAAATCTGACCCGATAGCTTAACGGTGTTCCATTACGGTGGATGCCACGTGTCGGTCACCCTTGACGAAAGCACTTCTGTGACGCACGATTTATCGTCATGGAAGTGGACACTTCTGTGATGATAATTTTGGCAATGTCATGGAACACTTCTACGACAGCACAGGTATGACTATCTTGATTCTGTCATAAATTTGTCATGGATGTACATGCATGACAGAAAACGCGACCTACTGTGACAAACACGTATCATCACGGAAGTGTATTTTTTTGTAGTGGACGTTTTGAACGTCATGGTGTTGGGGAACGTAGTAATTTCAAAAAAATTCCTACGCACACGCAAGATCATGGTGATGCATAGCAACGAGAGGGGAGAGTGTTGTCCACGTACCCTCGTAGACCGGAAGCGGAAGCGTTAGCACAACGCGGTTGATGTAGTCGTACGTCTTCATGATCCGACCGATCAAGTACCGAACGCACATCACCTCCGAGTTCAACACACGTTCAGCCCGATGACGTCCCTCGAACTCCGATCCAGCCGAGTGTTGAGGGAGAGTTTCGTCAGCATGACGGCATGGTGACGATGTTGATGTTCTACCGACGCAGGGCTTCGCCTAAGCACCACTACAGTATTATCGAGGTGGACTATGGTGGAGGGGGGCACCGCACAGGGCTAAAAGATCAAACAGATCAATTGTTGTGTCTCTCGGGTGCCCCCTGCCCTGTATATATAGGAGCAAGGGGGGTGCGGCCGTCGTAGAGAGGGGCGCTCCAGGAGGAGTCCTACTCCTACCGGGAGTAGGACTCCCCCTTTTCCTTGTTGGACTAGGAGAGAGAGGGGAAAGAGGTGGAGGAGAAGAAGGAGGGGGGGGCGCCGCCCCCTCTCCTTGTCCTATTGGGACTAGGGGGAGGGGGCACGGCCCTTGCCCTGGCCGCCTCCTCTCTCTTCCACCAAGGCCCACTAAGGCCCATTAAGTCCCCGGGGGGTTCCGGTAACCTCCCGGTACTCCGGTAAAATCCCGATTTCACCCGGAACACTTCTGATATCCAAACATAGGCTTCCAATATATCAATCTTCATGTCTCGACCATTTCGAGACTCCTCGTCATGTCCGCGATCACATCCGGGACTCCGAACAACCTTCGGTACATCAAAACATATAAACTCATAGTATAACTGTCATCAAAACGTTAAGCGTGCGGACTGATGGAGTCCTGGATTAGGGGGTATCCGGACAGCCGGACTATATCCTTTGGCCGGACTGTTGGACTATGAAGATACAAGATTGAAGACTTCGTCCCGTGTCCGGATGGGACTCTCCTTGGCGTGGAAGGCAAGCTTGGCGATACGGATATGTAGATCTCCTTCCTTGTAACCGACTCTGTGTAACCCTAGCCCCCTCCGGTGTCTATATAAACCAGAGGGTTTAATCCGTAGGACCAAGGACAACAATCATACCATAGGCTAGCTTCTAGGGTTTAGCCTCTTCGATCTCGTGGTAGATCAACTCTTGTAATACTCATATCATCAAGATCAATCAAGCAGGAGTAGGGTTTTACCTCCATCGAGAGGGTCCGGACCTGGGTAAAAACATCGTGTCCCCCGTCTCCTGTTACCATCCGCCTAGACGCATAGTTCGGGACCCCCTACCCGAGATCCGCCGGTTTCGACACCGACATTGGTGCTTTCATTGAGAGTTCCTCTGTGTCGTCATCGTCAGGCTTGATGGCTCCTTCGATCATCGATAGCGATGCAGTCCAGGGTGAGACTTTTCTCCCCGGACAGATCTTTGTATTCGGCGGCTTCGCACTGCGGGCCAACTCGCTTGGCCATCTGGAGCAGATCAAGAGTTACGTCCATGGCCATCAGGTAAGGTTTGGAAGCTTAAACTACACGGCTGACATCCGCGGAGACTTGATCTTCGATGGATTCGATCCCTTGCCGAGTGCGCCGCACGGTCTCGATGAGCATGATTTAGCTCTGCCGTCGGACAGTGTTCAGGAGGTCGCACCTGCAACCGCTCCGACCCTCAATTCGTAGCCAATTGCGCCAGCCATGGACGGGTGTCTAGACCCCGCCACGGAGGCCGCAGTCTCAGCGGTGATCGAGCCAAATTCCAACCTTACCCTTCACAAGAGCCATGACGCCAAACAGTTGGATTCTTCCCTGGCCACGGACTTCGAACCGCCTGCGCCCGTGCCTATCGAGTCCGACTGGGCGCCGATCATGGAGTTCACCTCCGCGGATATCTTTCAGCACTCGCCCTTCGGCGACATACTGAACTCATTAAGGTCTCTCTCCTTGTCAGGAGAGTCCTGGCCGGACTATGTCCAGCAGGATTGGGATGCGGATGACGAAGAAATTCGCCGCCCACCCACCACCCACTTAGTAGCCACTGTCGACGATTTGACCGACATGCTCGACTTCGACTCCGAAGACATCGACGGTATGGACGACGATGCAGGAGATGAACATGAACCACTACCCACAGGGCACTGGACAGCCACCTCATCATATGATATATATATATATATATATATATATATATATATATATATATATATATATATATATATATATGGTGGACACACCCAAAGAAGGCAATGGCGGCGGGACAGCGGAGGATGACCCCTCCAAGAAGCAACCCAAGCGCCGATGTTAGCGGCGCCGCTCTAAGTCTCGCCAAAGCAAAAGCGGTGATACCGGCACAGGAGATAACAACACTCCGGACAGTGCTGAAGATGACAACAATTCCCTCCAGCAAGATTTAGAGCAGGAGGATGGAGAAGCCAGCCCTCCTGAGAGAGCGGCAGATGGAGAGGCAGAGGATGATAATTACATGCCTCCCTCCGAAGACGAGGCAAGCCTCGACGATGATGAATTTGTCATGCCAGAGGATCCCGTCGAGCAAGAGCGCTTCAAGCGCCGGCTTATAGCCACGGAAAATAGCCTTAAGAAAAAGCAGCAGCAACTTCGAGCTGATCAAGATTTGCTAGCTGACAGATGGACTGAAGTCCTGGCGGCCGAGGAATATGAACTCGAACGCCCCTCCAAGAGTTACCCAAAGCGCAGGTTGCTACTCTGATTAGAGGAGGAAGCATTAAAGCCTACATCTCCAGCGTATGACGCGGCTGATCGGCCACCTCATGGCCGCGACAGAGAGGCATTTCAGCCAAAAGCTCAGCCCGCACCCCGACGCCACTCAAATAAAAATGTCAAGGCACGGAGAAATACGCTAGACTTGCGAGACGTATTGGAGGACAAAGCAAAACACGCAAGATCGATCTAAGGATCACGAGGGCGCGTCACTACGCGAGACGATAATCGTCATGCCGGATACAGTAAAAGCAAATCCGACCGGGCCGAACACAGCAGACAAGACTCATTTGAGCTGCGTCGCGATATAGCCCAATACAAAGGCGCCGCACACCCCCTATGCTTCACAGACGAAGTAATGGATCACCAAATCCCGGAGGGTTTCAAACCCGTAAATATCGAATCATACGACGGTACGACAGATCCTGTGGTATAGATCGAGGACTACCTCCTGCACATCCACATGGCCCGCAGTGACGATCTACACGTCATCAAATACCTCCCACTCAAACTCAAAGGACCAGCTCGGCATAGGCTCAACAGCCTGCCAGCAGAATCCATTGGTTGTCGGGAAGATCTGGAAGCCGCATTCCTCGACAACTTCCAGGGCACTTATGTGCGACCACCAGATGCCGATGACTTGAGCCACATAATTCATCAGCCAGATGAATCGGCCAAGCAATTCTGGACACGGTTCCTAACCAAGAAAAATCAAATCATAGATTGTCCGGATGCAGAGGCCCTAGCAGCTTTTAAGCATAACATCCGCGACGAGTGGCTCGCCCGGCACCTTGGCCAGGAAAAGCCGAAATCTATGGCAGCCCTCACGACACTCATGACCCGCTTTTGCGCGGGAGAGGACAGCTGGCTGGCTCGCAGCAATAACATATCAAAGAACCCTGGTACTTCGGATACCAAGGATAGCAATGGCAGGTCACGTCGCAACAAACACAAGCGCCACATCAACAGCGACAACGCCGAAGATACGACAGTCAATGCCGGATTCAGAGGCTCTAAGCCCGGTCAGTGGAAAAAGGCATTCAAAAGAAGCACACCGGGCCTGTCCAGATTGGACCGTATACTCGATCGCTCGTGTCAAATACACGGCACCCCCGACAAGCCAGCCAACCACACCAATAGAGAATGTTGGGTGTTCAAGCAGGCCGGCAAGTTAAATGCCGAAAACAAGGATAAGGGGCTGCATAGCGATGACGAGGAGGAGCCCCGGCCGCCGAACACCGGAGGACAGAAGAGGTTCCCCCCACAAGTGCGGACGGTGAACATGATATACGCAACCCACATCCCCAAGAGGGAGCGGAAGCGTGCGCTAAGGGACGTATATGCGTTGGAGCCAGTCGCCCCAAAGTTCAACCCATGGTCCTCCTGTCCGATCACCTTCGATCACCGGGACCACCCCACGAGTTTCCGTCATGGCGGATTCACTGCACTAGTCCTAGACCCAATCATTGACGGATTTCACCTCACTCGAGTCCTTATGGACGGTGGCAGCAGCCTGAACCTACTTTATCAGGACACAGTGCGCAAAATGGGTATAGACCCCTCAAGGATCAAACCCACAAAAACGACCTTCAAGGGCGTCATACCAGGTGTAGAGGCCCATTCCACAGGCTCAGTCACACTAGAAGTGGTCTTCAGATCCCTGGATAATTTCCGAAGCGAGGAGTTAATCTTCGATATAGTCCCGTTCTGCAGTGGCTATCATGCACTGCTCGGGCGAACCGCATTCGCAAGATTCAATGCGGTACCGCATTATGAATACCTCAAGCTCAAGATGCCAGGACCTCGGGGGGTCATCACAGTCAATGGAAACACAGAGCGCTCTCTCCGAACGGAGGAGCACACTGCGGCCCTCGCAGCAGAAGCGCAAAGCAGCCTCTCAAGGCAATTCACCAGTTCAGCGATGAAACACTCGGACGCCGTCAAGCGCGCCCGGAGTAATCTGCAACAAGACCGCCTGGCACGTTCCAAGCTCGCATAGCAATGTGGCTGTCGGGGTGGACGGCGTCCCCCGCGAGCACCTATGGGGCCGGAGCCCCTTTCGTTGTCCGGTGAGGGGGGCGGAGGGAGCACAGAGAGCCGATCGAGGCGAGCACACGAGCGGTTTACCCAGGTTCGGGCCGCGATGGACGCGTAAAACCCTACTCCTGCTTGGTTGTATTGAACTGGGGAGCTCGGGAGCTTGGAGAGCTAGCTACACCGAGCGTATGGCTGTCTGGATTCCCAATCTCCGAACCCCCTCTACGTTGCACACGGGCCTCCTTTTATAGCGCAAAGGGGTCACCGACAGGTGTCAACGTAAGAGAAAGGGGTAAAAGTGTAAAAGGGGTGGAAGTTGTAACAGTGCGGGAACAGTGGCGCTGCAGCGCGGCACAGTGTTATCATACCTACTTCTGACGGTAGGGGACAGAGGCATTAAATGCCCGTCACGGTCGCCTGGACAGCACCGAGGCGGACCGTTAGGTGCGCCACCGCTCGCCACGATGGTGGCTGCATGCCTCCGCATGCCCCAGGCTGCGCGGTGCCCCGCCACGTGCCCTTGGGGGATGCCCCGGAGCGACGCGTGGGCGGGCGAGCTGGAGCGCAGTCCTGAGGTGGCGATTTGCCGCGGCAAGTGGCTTGCCGCGGGGGTCGTCTTCCTGTGCCTGATAGCTTGCCGGCTATCAGGCCTTGCCGGGGCGCATGGCGCGCCGTGGCGGGCTTCTCTCGTGGTGCCTGGGTTCGGCCTTCCCGACAAGCTCCTCTTGTCGGGGTCTCGATCTTCTGTCTCTTATACTTTGTTCTTGGATGGTATTACATGGGCTTAGTCGTCCCGGCAAGCTCCTCTTGCCGGGGCCTTGTCTTCTTGGCCCGGCAAGCTCCTCTTGCCGGGGGCCTTGTCTTCTTGGCCCGGCAAGCTCCTCTTGCCGGGGGCCTTGTCTTGAATGCTTGGTCTTCTCTTGGCGCTTCCGGGGCGGGCCTCGCCACAGGGTGCTACAACTGCCCGTGCACAAGTCTGGGGTACTAAGGTACCCCTACTTTAGTACACCGACAGGAGCCCCCGGGACTGGGCCACACCCGGTGCCGAGCGTCGTTGGGCCAGGCCCTAACAGTGCACGGGCACGCGTGGCCTTGGTCGCGCTGCTCCTTAACTCCGCATCCGTCGCACCTTCCCCAGGCGGCACGCGCTTATCGCGGCGCCGTGGGGGCGAAACGCCCGTTCCCTTTTTAAGTGGAGGGAGGTGCGGAGGCGCGGCTCGATAACTGAACGGGGGTGAGGCGCGGCTTTCGAGGCGTCCGTTCCCCATAACCACGGGATGGGGAGAGGTCGTCCCACCCGTCGCCTCGGTTCTGCGCGCCCACCACGCGGTCCTCATGCACTCGGAGTCGCGGCGGCGGAGGCAGGGAGTCGGGCCGGCGCGGGTCGATGCAGTGGGTCGGCCCCAGTCGCCTGCCCTTCCTCCGCTTCTATTGGAGGAGCGAGGCGGCCGCGTTCCCACTCCGCCCCTTTATAAGGAGCGAAAGGGGGCAACGGAAATCCGCACTCCATCTCCTTCCTCCTTCTGCTTCTGGTTTCCTTCCCCCATCTGCGATGGAGGGGGGGAACCCTGGTTCTTCTTCGGTTGCCGCGAGGGTGTCTGCTAGGCAACGCGCCCCTCCTCCCCTTGCGCCCGCGGCGGCGGAGCCGGTTGTCAGGGGAAGAGGGAGAGGGCGAGGTCGCGGACGAGGTCGTGGACGGGGCCGGGGCGCTCGGGGCGGACGGATCGGTGCGCCGTCCTCGCCTCCGCCAGTGGCTCCGTTCCTTCCCGCGGTCCATCTCGGGGACGACCCCTGTGAGTTCATTATCAGGCTGCGCCGGGCGCCTCGTCGCCGCCTCCGGCTTCCCGCTCCATTCGCGAGCGTGTTGGAGGTGGAGCAGCCTGAGACGCTAAACCTGCGCATGAGGGGCTGCGGGATCAGTGGGACGCGAGTCCACGTCGAGTCCCGAGCCCCCGGCGTGGTGTGTCTGGGCCATGGGTGGAAGACGTTTGCCCGGATCCACAGCTTGACGGAGGGGCTCACCCTCCACTTTAAGCTGGTGGGGGAGGACCTCCTCTCCGTCAAGGCCTTCTGGGGCTCCGGCATCCGGGCCCGGTGCTGCGAAGATAGCTCCTCCGACAGCGAAGGCTCCTCCTCGAGCGAGAGTGACGAGGAGGGGAGCGACAGCGACGACGAGGGGAGCAGCCGCCGGGATGACGGGTCCGACTAGGCGTCGGTCGCAGCTCTGTGTGGCACCGGCGGCCCCATCGTCCGCGCCGGGCTCCGTGAACTCCCCGGGGTCGTCTCCTTGGGCGGCTGGCGTAGGGGGGGCTGCTGAGGAGGACAGAGGGCGGACGTCGAAGGCCGCGAAGTCGGAGTACGGGCCGACTTCGACAGCTGGCTGACGCTCCGGTGCCTCGTGTCCCAGATGCGCCCCAGACGCCGTCATCACCCTTGCTCTCGGTGACGACCACCGGGGTCCTCTCTTCGGCCCGGCAAGCTCCTCTTGCCGGGGGCTTGATCTCCTCGGGCGGCCGGAGTGGCGAGGCTGGGGAAGAGGAAGAGGCTGGCGGCAAGGCCGCTGCCTCATCTTCCAGCTCTGCCTCCGGCGCCTCCGTCTTCTTCAGCCTCCGGAGACCCCCGGGCGGAGCCCCCGGATCTTCTCTTGGTGCCTTCTGGCACCCGTAGCTCGCCTAGGTGCCCCTTTCGCCCTCTTCGCCTACTTGCCCTACCTCCTGAGGAGAGAGACAAGAAAGGGATTACGGGCACCTTATCTCTTTTCAGCTTGTAAGCCTTCGGGCCTTAGTTGCGTTTAAGCCTTGTAATCCCCTCTTTCATGTTTTTCATTCTCTCTGAACTGTACCTGAGTGGAATGTTTTTAATGAAAAAGGGGATGTTTGCCGGACCATTTGTCTCGCGGGTGGAAACCGCGGTAAGGAACGAATCCTTTACATCGTTAAGATAGACAGTTTCTCGCCCGGCAACAGGCCCAGCCGCTCTCCCGCACTGCTCGACCTTTCTCACGCCCTTGGCGGAGGCGGGGAGCAGGCGGGTTCCGGCCCCTCGCTTCCCTCCCCCTTGCTGCCGCGGCTGCTATCGAAACGGGCCCCAGGAACGCGCTCTGGGGCTTGCCGCTAAGAGAGCACGGTAGCTTTTCAGGAGGAAAGGAGGCTTTCAAATTCCACAGTCCATAAGAGAATGCATGATGAGGGATGCAAAAACTTATCTGAGGTTGCAGCCCCCGGCGACTCTGGCTCGCCGGGGCGTAGGTGTTGGCTCGTCCTTCTCCTCTTCCTTGTCCTTGAGCGGCCCGGCAAGGACATTCAATTCCTGCGAGCCAAAGGGAAAGGACGGGAAAAAGACGCGGACTCGACCTCTAAGTTAGGGGTTAGCGACAGTTAGGAACTGACAACCCTAACCAAGGACGAGACTCTGACTCAGCATGCATGCTAAAATCTAGGGCGCCAGCGCTTCTTTATCTTCGGCCAGGGGCTTCGCCTGGCTTTGTACGAGGGGTTACATGCAACATCGGCAAGGCCTGCACAAACCGGTGGTTGCCGGAGCGGATCACGGCAACCGCGCCTTATGGGCGAAACTTGCGAAGATGCTCTATGTTCCCAGGAGTTGCTCACTGGTAGGCCCTCTTCGGTCTTGAGGCGGACAGCGTCGGACCTCGCGACTCGTCTCACCCGATAAGGGCCTTCCTGCTTCGGCGTCGACTTGTTATAATTCTTGGCCGACTGAACGTGCCTAAGAACAAGGTCGCCTAACAGGGCAGCTTTATCTGATGCCAGGGGCTTCGCCTGGCTTTGTACAAGGGGTTACATGCAGCAGCGGCAAGGCCTGTACAAACCGATGGTTGCCGGAGCGGATCACGGCAACCGCGCCTTATGGGCGAAACTTGCGAAGATGCTCTATGTTCCCAGGAGTTGCTCACTGGTAGGCCCTCTTCGGTCTTGAGGCGGACAGCGCCGGGCCTCGCGACTCGTCTCACCCGATAAGGGCCTTCCTGCTTCGGCGTCGACTTGTTATAATTCTTGGCCGACTGAACGCGCCTAAGAACAAGGTCGCCTAACAGGGCAGCTTTATCTGATGCCAGGGGCTTCGCCTGGCTTTGTACAAGGGGTTACATGCAGCAGCGGCAAGGCCTGTACAAACCGATGGTTGCCGGAGCGGATCACGGCAACCGCGCCTTATGGGCGAAACTTGCGAAGATGCTCTATGTTCCCAGGAGTTGCTCACTGGTAGGCCCTCTTCGGTCTTGAGGCGGACAGCGCCGGGCCTCGCGACTCGTCTCACCCGATAAGGGCCTTCCTGCTTCGGCGTCGACTTGTTATAATTCTTGGCCGACTGAACGCGCCTAAGAACAAGGTCGCCTAACAGGGCAGCTTTATCTGATGCCAGGGGCTTCGCCTGGCTTTGCACAAGGGGTTACATGCAACAGCGGCAAGGCCTGTGCAAACCGATGGTTGCCGGAGCGGGTCACGGCAACCGCGCCTTATGGGTGAAACTTGCGAAGATGCTCTATGTTCCAGGAGTTGCTCACTGGTACGCCTTCTTCGGTCTCGAGGCGGACAGCGCCAGGCCTCGTGACTTGTCTCACCCGATAAGGTCCTTCCCACTTTGGCGTCAACTTGTTGGAATTCTTGGTCGACTGAGTGCGCCGAAGAACAAGGTCGCCCTCTTCGAGACTCCTGGCCTTGACCTTGCGGCTATGGTAGCGACGCAAGGCTTGCTGGTATCGAGCAGCTCGTACCGCAGCCTGGAGACGTCCTTCCTCAAGGAGCAGCGCGTCATCTTGGCGCAGCCGCTCTTGCTCGAGCTCGTCATAAGCGAGCACCCGAGGAGATCCGTATGCGAGTTCCGTGGGGATAACTGCTTCCGCTCCATAGACTAGAGCAAAGGGTGTCTGTCCGGTGGCTCGACTCGGTGTCGTTCTGATTGACCAAAGAGCCGCCGGCAGCTCCTCAATCCAATTTCTTCCGCACTTGCGCAGCCTGTCGAAGGTCCTGGTCTTGAGTCCGCGCAGCACTTTAGCGTTGGCCCTTTCTGCTTGACCGTTGCTCCTGGGGTGAGCAACCGAAGCGAAACAGACCTTGGCGCCGAGATCCTGGGCGTATTGCATGAAGGCGCGACTTGTGAACTGTGTCCCGTTGTCGGTGATGATTCTGTTGGGTATTCCGAAACGGCAGACGATCGACCGGAAGAACTTGACTGCTGACTGCGCGGTCACCTTCCTCACTGGCTCCACTTCTGGCCACTTCGTGAACTTGTCGATTGCAACGTACAAGTACTCGAAACCCCCGACGGCTCGGGGAAAAGGGCCGAGGATATCGAGCCCCCAGACCGAGAAGGGCCAGGATAAAGGGATTGTTTGGAGAGCTTGAGCTGGCTGATGAATCTGTTTTGCATGGAACTGGCACGCTTCACACTTGGTTACTAGTGCAGTTGCATCTTGGAGGGCTTCTCGCCAGAAGAACCCTTGCCGGAAGGCTTTCCCGACAAGTGCTCTTGCGCCAATGTGATGGCCGCATATGCCTCCGTGTATCTCTGCCAACAGCTTCTGTCCGTCTTCCCTGGAGATGCACTTCAATCTGACACCGTTGAGTCTCCTTCTGTACAGCTCGTTGTCCACGAACTGGTACATACTTGACTGCCTGGTGATCTTCTCCATCTCTTCTGGGTCGTCGGGAAGTTCTCCAGTTTGCAGAAAACGGACGATCTGCTGCGCCCATGCCGGAGCCCGGGGCTCGACGGCAAGGACTAAAGGCATGAAGGCCGCTGCGGGGACCCCGGCTTCTACGGCAAGAACTTCTGGTTCCGCCGGAGCCGGTGATCCCCCGGCAAGCTTGCCGGGGCAAAGCTTGTCGGGAACCCCCGCTTCAACTGGACAGATCCTCGGATCCGCAGGAGCGGACTGTTCCTCAGCGTTCAGACTGCTGATCTGCTTGCCGGGGCAAGGCTTATCGGGGACACCTGCTTCGACTGGACGGATCCTGGGATCCGCAGGAGCGGGCTGTCCCCCGGCGTTCTGGTTGTTGATCTTGGGGACCTTGGCGGCGGTCTCAGGAAGGTTCGCCTGCAAGTGGTCGCCGGAGACCAACTTCCTTTTCTTGGACTGCCCAACTGATGGTGTAACGGATGGTTGAGTCAGCTTGAGTAAGAAGGTCCCTGGTTCCACAGGTAACTTCAACGAAGCACACTTCGAAAGGCCGTCTGCTATCTCATTCTGAGTTCTCGGGACGTGCTCCATTTGCAGCCCTTCAAAGTGTGCTTCCAGCTTCCTCACTTCATCTACATAAGCTTCCATCAGAGGGCTCTGGTAGCTCTTGTTGACTTGCCGGACCACCAGTTGAGAATCTCCCCGCACAATCAGCTTTCTGATCCCAAGTTCGGCCGCAATCCTGAGGCCGGCGAGCAAGCCTTCATACTCAGCAGTATTGTTGGTTGCTTGCTCTCTTGGGAAGTGCATCTGGATAACATACTTGAGGTGCTCTCCGGTGGGCGCGATGAGTACCACGCCAGCACCGGCGCCTTGCAGCGAGAAGGCACCATCGAAGTACATTACCCACTCGCTTGTTGCTTCTTGTACGGGCGCGCTTGTTTCTTGGGCTTCTCCATCTGGCGTCGGGGTCCACTCAGCTATGAATTCTGCCAAAGCTCGGCTCTGTATGGTTGAAGTACTTTCAAACTTGAGTCCAAAGCTCGACAGCTCCAGTGCCCACTCGACGATCCTGCCTGTTGCCTCGGGATTGTGCAATATCCTCTTCAGCGGAAAGCGAGTGACTACTGTTATCTCATGCGCTTGGAAGTAATGGCGCAGCTTTCTCGAGGCCATGAGGAGGCCGAAAAGCAACTTCTGCACCCCAGAGTATCTTGATCTAGCCCCCTGCAAGAGGGAACTCACAAAATACACCGGGCGCTGCACCATCTTCTTCCGCGCTCCATCCTGTCCCTGCGCAGGGTTGTCCTTGTCGGGGCCAGAGCTTGCCGGGGCAGCCCCCCGCTTGTCGCTGGATTCGCTTGCAGGTGGTATAGACTCCTCGTCGGCCTCCCTCTCCGCCACTAACGCAGCACTAACCACCTGGTTGGTTGCCGCTAGGTATAGCAACAACTTCTCCTGTGGTCTAGGTGCGACAAGTATTGGAGTGGAGGATAGGTACCTTTTCAAATCTTGCAGCGCCGCCTCCGCTTCTGGAGTCCACTGCATGGGGCCTGCCTTCTTCAAGATTTTAAAGAAGGGCAGGGCGCGTTCTGCAGACCTTGAAATGAACCGACTGAGGGCGGCCACACAACCCGCAAGCTTTCTGACATCCTTGACGCGCTCTGGGGCTTCGATCTGCTCGATGGCTTTGATCTTGTCGGGATTAGCTTCAATCCCCCTCTGTGACACAAAGAACCCGAGAAGCTTGCCGGAGGGGACTCCGAAAACGCACTTCTCAGGGTTCAGCTTGAGCTGTATCTTGCGCAGGTTCTGAAATGTCTCTTCCAGATCTTGGACCAGGGTTTCCTTGCTCCTGCTCTTCACCACGATGTCATCCATGTAGGCCTCCACGTTCCTATGGATCTGTGGCTCGAAAGCAGTGTGCACTACCCTTGCAAACGTTGATCCCGCATTCTTCAGTCCAAACGGCATGCGTATGAAGCAATAGGTGCCGCACGGAGTGATAAATGCGGTCTTCTCTTCATCTTCTTTGGCCATAAAGACTTGGTGGTAGCCTGAATATGCATCAAGAAAAGAGAGTAGCTCACATCCGGCAATGGAGTCAACAATCTGGTCAATGCACGGCAAGGGAAATGGATCCTTGGGACATGCTTTATTCACATCGGTGAAGTCTATGCACAGTCTCCACTTCCCATTGGCTTTGCGCACGACGACCGGATTGGCCAGCCACGTTGGATGGATCACACCTCTCACTAGGCCTGCTGCCTCTAGCTTCTTGATCTCTTCGCTGATGAATTCTTGGCGCTCCACGGCTTGCTTTCTCACTTTCTGCTTGACGGGTCGCGCGTGAGGACAGACAGCAAGTTTGTGCTCAATCACCCTCCTGGGAACACCGGGGATGTCGGACGGTTGCCATGCAAACACGTCGACATTCGCCCGCAGGAAGGCAACGAGCGCGCTTTCCTATTTGCTGTCAAGCGTGGCACTGATGGTGAAGGTACCGCCGGTGCCGTCCTCCTTGGCGGACACCTTCTTGGTTGCCGGAGGAGCGGTCATTCCCTTCTTGTACTTGCCGGTGGAGCTCGATGGAACGTCCTCGACGGCGGCGCAGCACTCCGAAGAGGCGCGGTTGCCGGAGTGGGTCCCAGAGCACTTACCGGACTTGGTCCTTGTCTTCTTCCCCCCGGGGGCTTCAGCGGCAAGAGTGTCCTTCTCTGCCGCGGCTGCTACATCCCGGTAGATCTTGTCGGCGCAGATAAGCGCGTCCTTTTTGTCGCCATGGACAGTGATGACGCCTATCGGCCCCGGCATCTTGAGTACGTTGTAGGCGTGGTGGGAAGCTGCCATGAACTTGGCGAGAGCGGGACGGCCGAGGATCCCATTGTATGGTAACGGGATATCAGCGACGTCGAACGTGATGCGCTCAGTCCTGAAGTTGAGCTCGCCGCCGAAGGTCACAGGCAGAGTAATCTTCCCCTTGGGCTTGCTCCTCCCCGGGTTGATTCCTTGGAAAGAACCGGTCTCTTCGAGCTCGCCGTCTGGGATCTGGAGTTTCTTGATCACAGCAGAGGAGATCAAGTTCAGCCCGGCCCCGCCGTCTACCAACATTTTGGTGACCTTGAGGTTGCGGATGGTGGGTGAGACCAGCATCGGCAAGCACCCGACCGCAGTTGTGCGGTCGGGGTGATCCTCAAGATCGAAAATGATGGGCGTGCTGGACCATTTGAGGAGCCTGCGCGACTCCACGGGCGGCTCTGCTGCGTTCACCTCTCGCACCCACTGCTTGAGTTGGCGGTGGGAGGTGTGCAGAGAGGCGCCGCCGTCAACGCATAGGACCTCCGTGGCCTTCTGGAACTCCTGCTCGCTGTTATCTTCGTCTTCCACGTCTTCGTCATCGTCTTCTTCATCCTCGTCGCGGCCCCGGGGAGGCCGATCGCCTTGCCGCTGCTTGGCCTTGCCGCGGCGTCCTCCCCGGCCGATGGGCGGCCGCTTCTTGCTTGGTTCACCACCTCCACCCTGGGCCTTCCCCTTGTCGCGCCTCTCGTACTCAGCCTTCTGCTGCACGACGAGGTACTCGACGCTTTTGCAGTTGGAGAGATCGTGGCCCTTGGTGCGGTGGATCTTGCAGTATTGCTTGTCGGAGCCGTCCTGCTTGTCGGCTGCCGCCACGGGGGCAGGCTCCTTGCCGGAGCCGCCAGCCTGCGTTTGCTTGGCAGGAGCCTCCTTGCCGGACTCTTCGACGGCAAGCACCTCTTTCCTGTTCTTCCTCCTATTATTCCGCCGCTGGCTTCTCTTCGCCGGGGCGGTGTCGTCACTGTCGCTTTCTCCTGCGCCAGCATCCTCTCCGGGGAGTTTCCTCCCCTCCTCCGCGCACGCGCACTTGTCAGCCAGGGCATATAGCTCGCTGACGTCCCGGATCTTGGTCATGGCCATCTCTTCACGCATGCGGCGGTTACGCACGTTCTGGTGGAACGCGCTGATAACCGCGGCAGGGTGAACGTCGGGGATGTTGCGATGCACGCGGCTGAAGCGCTGGATGTACTTGCGCAGGGATTCTCCTTCCTTCTGGGCTAGGATGTGGAGGTCGCTATCCTGGCCATGAGGTTTGTGGCCGCCTGTGAAGGCGCCAACAAACTGATGGCAAAGATCCGCCTAGGAAGAAATGGAGCCTTCCGGCAAGTGCATAAGCCACGAACGAACGTTCGGCTTAAGCACGAGCGGGAAGTAGTTCGCCAATATCCTCTCGTCGCGCCCCCCGGCAGCTTGCACAGCGATCGTGTAGATGCTGAGAAACTCCGAGGGGTGCGTCCTGCCGTCGTACTTCTCCGGTACGTCGGGCTTGAAGTTCTTCGTGCTGGGCCACCGGACGCGCCGCAGCTCACGGGTGAACGCAGGGCAACCTGCCGCGTACGGTAAGTCACCTGGTTCACCGGGCGCGTGCGCGTCGACAGCGTTCCCAGCCCGCTGGTCTGATTGCCGCCGAGTTTCTCGGCGGCGCTCAATCCTTGTTCGAGCGTCTTCTTGCTGCCGCTCGTCGAGGACTCGGCGCTGGTCCCGGCGAGTCCGCGGGTCTGACGACGCTGTAGAGCCGTCGTCGGCGTTGCTCCAGCGGGGCGGCGTCTTCTGCTTCTGCGCCGGGGAGTGCATGGTGGTTGCACCTCCGGCGGTCTTGTCGCCGTCGGCCTTCGTCTTCTCGACCTGCCGTGGCCGTGAGGTCGCCGGCTGCTGCGGCGTGTCGTTGTTGGCGAAGGCGATCAGGCTCTGGATGGTGGCCCTCCAGCCCTCGGCCTTGTCAGCCGCTGGAGGGTAGTCGAGGAGCAGTTGCGCTCTTGCCAGCGCTTCAGCCGGAGTGGAGGGGAACGGGGGCGAGTGGCGCGAGGAGCGGGATACGCTCGGACTCCTAACAATGTTAGAAAGAGCGGGGTCCCTCCCCGGCGCCTTCACCTTGCCCGTGTCCGGACGGGGGCCCGGGGCGTCCCGTGAACCTCCAGTTTGCCCTTGGTCCAGCAAGCGGATGCCACCTCCTGTGGCATGGCGCTGCTGGGTCGTCGTTTGTCGGAACGGATGCAACGCGCCCTCGGAGGCCGAGGCTCGGTCGTCCGCCCTGTTCTTGGATTTGGTGGCGCCGCGAGTGTTCTCGCCGGCGGCCACCCCTCCGACGGCGTCTCACCCGCCCACCGTTGGCTCCGGTAGCGGTGGAAGAGACGCGGACGGGCCCGCGACCTCCGAAGCCTTCTTCTTCGGGGCCATGGTGTTGATGAAGCTAGCGAATTCGGAGAAGCTGACGAAGAGCGCGCTCGCGCGAACGCCGGATCTGATCCGCACAACCTCGACGCACCCCCTACCTGGCGCGCCAAAGATGTCGGGGTGGACGGCGTCCCCCGCGAGCACCTATGGGGCCGGAGCCCCTTTCGTTGTCCGGTGAGGGGGGCGGAGGGAGCACAGAGAGCCGATCGAGGCGAGCACACGAGCGGTTTACCCAGGTTCGGGCCGCGATGGATGCGTAAAACCCTACTCCTGCTTGGTTGTATTGAACTGGGGAGCTCGGGAGCTTGGAGAGCTAGCTACACCGAGCGTATGGCTGTCTGGATTCCCAATCTCCGAACCCCCTCTACGTTGCACACGGGCCTCCTTTTATAGCGCAAAGGGGTCACCGATAGGTGTCAACGTAAGAGAAAGGGGTAAAAGTGTAAAAGGGGTGGAAGTTGTAACAGTGCGGGAACAGTGGCGCTGCAGCGCGGCACAGTGTTATCATACCTACTTCTGACGGTAGGGGACAGAGGCATTAAATGCCCGTCACGGTCGCCTGGACAGCACCGAGGCGGACCGTTAGGTGCGCCACCGCTCGCCACGATGGTGGATGCATGCCTCCGCATGCCCCAGGCTGCGCGGTGCCCCGCCACGTGCCCTTGGGGGATGCCCCGGAGCGACGCGTGGGCGGGCGAGCTGGAGCGCAGTCCTGAGGTGGCGATTTGCCGCGGCAAGTGGCTTGCCGCGGGGGTCGTCTTCCTGTGCCTGATAGCTTGCCGGCTATCAGGCCTTGCCGGGGGGCATGGCGCGCCGTGGCGGGCTTCTCTCGTGGTGCCTGGGTTCGGCCTTCCCGACAAGCTCCTCTTGTCGGGGTCTCGATCTTCTGTCTCTTATACTTTGTTCTTGGATGGTATTACATGGGCTTAGTCGTCCCGGCAAGCTCCTCTTGCCGGGGCCTTGTCTTCTTGGCCCGGCAAGCTCCTCTTGCCGGGGGCCTTGTCTTCTTGGCCCGGCAAGCTCCTCTTGCCGGGGGCCTTGTCTTGAATGCTTGGTCTTCTCTTGGCGCTTCCGGGGCGGGCCTCGCCACAGGGTGCTACAACTGCCCGTGCACAAGTCTGGGGTACTAAGGTACCCCTACTTTAGTACACCGACAGTGGCCCCCACCCCAGCCCCAGCCAAACGGCGAAATCTGTGCCACGCGTACATAATTACGCATTGAAAATCCCATGGGGGCACGACTACGGCACGCTCCAAAAACGCGGCTCAACTGTACTAGGGGCTTCCCGTTTTGTTATTTTTCTCTCTTTCAGGACTCTACTCTCTGGAAACCCCGTCCGGTAGTACAATTGCCGGACACACGATACAACAACCAATAAGGCAGACAGCTACGTCGCACCATGGAACTCCTAGGTGGTCTCTGATAACGAGTGAAATACCTGCTTTAAATACCATTCCGTAGCTTGCCCTTGGAGGGGACATGCCAAATAGTCCTGTTTTTTGCTTATCGCATTACTTGTATCGTTATGCTTCGATGCACCTTTTTGAATAAACAATGCATAGCACTAGTGTATTACTGCATTCTCTATTCTTCCTTTATATATATATATATATATATATATATATATATATATATATATATATATATATATATGTTCATTCATGGCATTCAGCACCCGTACACTCTGGTATGGCCAATACGCCAGGGGCTTAAGCGTACCCCATAATACGGCGTGAGAAGTCCGAACACTTTCGACAGTGCGGCACCCCGAACTTATAGCATTATATGCATCAGCTTCGAATCATGTCTTGGGTCAATAGTTGGGTTTGCCCGGCTCCCATGTTTTGGTACCTTACGTTCCGCTATATCGGCTAAGGTAGCACTGGGAGAACTACTGTGATTGTGCCCCGGTTCATCTGGGCAAGCACCTCAGTAGAGAAAGCTAAAACTGACTGTCATGATAAGGCGAGAGTTGGTCGCTGTTCGAGAGGTCTCGAGTCCCTAAAGACTTATGCCGCTTAGAGCGAGGAGTCGGCTTTGTCCGGCTTAGGCGTGTATAGCGCCCCGAATTCGGCCTTCCGAATACCAGGGGCTTCGCCAAAATTTAAAATTATAGAATTCTCTGGCTAAGTGAGAGTGATAAAGCATTATAGTCCGATTTCCTTGTTCGTTGCGCTAAGCACCTCCCTCGAAGGACCCAAGAATGGGAAAAAGAGTGCTCAGATTTATCCCGAACACCCCAGCACTCGTGGCATGGGGGCAGAAGCCGACGACTCGCCATCTCTCAGATTTGATAAACAGTCGCACAGAAGGTAATATTTTAAATTCAAACAAGCGTTGCATAGAGCATATGAGCAAGTTTTCATAATACAGGATCACACGAGAAAGTTCACTCAAAAATTACATCCTTGGAACACTCATCCGCCATAAGGCAGGAACCCTTCAGGACGCCCTCATAATACATCTCAGGGTGGCGATGCTCCTTGCCCTGCGGTGGTCCCTCCTTCACCAGCTTCTCAGCGTCCATCTTGGCCTAGTGTACTTTAACACGGGCAAGCGCCCTACGGGCGCCCTCGATGCAGACGGACCGCTTGATGACTTCTAACGGAGGGCAGGCATCCACAAGCCGCCTCACCAGCCCGAAGTAGCTCTGTGGCATGGCATCTCCAGGCCATAGCCGGACTATAAGACCCTTCATGGCCTGTTCGGCCGCCTTATGGAGCTCGACCAATTGCTTCAGCTGGTCGCTTAAGGGCACCGGGTGTTCGGCCTCAGTATACTGAGACCAGAACACCTTCTCCGTCGATCTCCCCTCCTCGGCTCGGTAGTACTTTGCAGCATCCGACACGCTGCAGGGCAAATCTGTGAATGCTCCTGGAGAGCTCTGGACTCGGGTAAGTAACAAGTAATTTACTTTCACATGCTTGCTTTGCATAATGAATGCCTTACCCACCGCTATCTTCTTCATCGCCTGAATTTCCTAAAGGGCCTTTGGGCTTCAGCCTTGGCATGCTTTGTGCTCTCAAGGGCCGTGGCAAGCTCGGACTCTCGCGTCTTTGAGTCAAGCTCCAAAGTCTCGTGCTTCTTCATGAGGGCCTGGAGCTCTTGCTCCACCTCGCTCACCCGTGCCTCTTGTTTCTCCCGCTCGGTGCGCTCCCTGGCCGATTTGTTTTCGGCCTCGGACAGCGCTTGCTTCAGGGCCGCCACTTCGGTCGTGGCCCCTGGCACATTCATGATGACCCTATCATTTTGCAACCACATCTTTTTTTCATATACATATGGACAAGGTATTACTTACCTTTGTTCTCCTCGAGCTGCCTCTTGGCAAGACCGAGTTCTTTCTCGGACCGCTCGAGGTTCTACTTTAGTGCGGCGACCTCCTTAGTCAGTGCGGCAGAGGTCAGTAGCGAAGCCTGCATACGCATATAGACATACTTGTATTTGACTCCTGCAGATATTATTCGATCCTCTATACGGCTTTTCTTTGTGAACACCAAACAGAGCATCAGGGGCTACTGTCTATGTGGTAATATTTCCCTATATTTTAAATACTTACCTCAAAGTCTTTTAGAAGGCTGGCACAGGCTTCAGTCAGTCCGCTCTCGGCGGACTGAACCTTTTTTATCACCGCACTCATAATAGTGCGGTGCTCCTCATCGATGGAAGTGCCGTTAAGCACCTCCAGCAAATTGTCCGGTGCCTCCGGATGGACGGAGGTCACTGGCACGGGCGGCTTGCCCCTCTTAGCAGGAGGCCGCCTGCCGGAGTCCGAAACCACTAGAGGTTCCGGTGCGGTGTTCGGCCTAGGGCCGAACTTGGAGCCCTTGGGAGCCTTGCTCCCTTTGCGCCTAGAGTCCGGAAGGTCGCCTTGAGGCGCCTCCAGGACTACCTACCCTCGACTTGGTGCCCTTTGAGACAACACCTCGGCATTGTCCGTGGGGCGAGCGGTGGAGGCGGTCGGAAGCAAACCGCTACTCATGTCCGACGAATCCAAGGAACCGCTCGACGAGGATACGTCGATACGGGCTCGGGGCGGACTGCATGATCATGTTCGGCGTTAGGAGAAGTAGTGCAATAAAAGTATGCTATGAGTACTCTGGTATCTGAATACTTACGACTTCGCCAGGGGCTTGGCCCTGAGTGACCACTCGTCTTCGCTGTCGGCGGCGGTGGTAGAATAGTCCGGAAGGAGAGTCCTTCCCCCTTCCCATCTTGGACCCTCCGGCCTCCCCGGTTGGGGGGGGGGGGGGCTTCCTTTTCTTTTCTCCCCCGACTGGAGGGGGAGAACCTTCCTCTTCCTCCTCCTCGTTCTCACGAGAGGAGTACGCCTCGGAGTCATCAGACGATGAGTCCGATACCACCTGGCGCCGGGAACTCTTTCGGATTCCCGAGGCCTTCTTCTTGGCCTTGTTCTCCGGCACCACGTAAGGTGCCGGAACCAGCATCTCCGTTAAGCGAGCGTCTGCTGGGTCTTCGAGTAGAGGGGCTGGGCAGTTCGTCTGTTCGGCCATCTCTAGCCATTCCTGTCAAAGGTATGGGAGCTTAGATCACACATACGATTGTACTGGGAAAAATAAATACCTTGTAAGTAATAAAAGAGCTTACCGTGCCGGCTTGGCACTGCGCGCTGAGTCCGCGATCCTCGGTGAGGGGTGGGGGAACCTCGGCGCTCTTGAACAACACCTTCCAGACGTCCTTATGCATCGTGTCGAAGAGCTCACTCAGAGTCTAGTGCTGGGCCCGGTCGAACTCCCACAAATTGAACGCCCGTTGTTGACATAGGAGGATCCGGCGGATGAGCATGACCTGGACTATGTTGACGAGCTTGAGCTTCCTGTTTATCATATTTTGGATGCAGGTCTGGAGTCCGGTCAGCTCCACCGGATTACCCCAGGGCAGGCCCTTCTCTTTCCAGGAGGTGAGCCACGTGGGGATTCGGGATCAGAATTCGGGGGCCGCCGCCCATTTGGTGTCGCACGGCTCGGTGATGTAGAACCACCCCGATTGCCAGCCCTTTATGGTATCCACATAGGAGCCCTCGAGCCATGTGACGTTGGGCATTTTTCCCACCATGGCGCCTCCGCACTCCGCCTGCTGGTCGCCCACCACCTTCGGTTTGACATTGAAGGTTTTCAGCCATAGGCCGAAGTGGGGCTTAATGCGGAGGAAGGCCTCGCGTACGACGACAAACGCCGAGATGTTGAGGATGAAGTTCGGGGCCAGATCGTGAAAATCCAGGCCGTAGTAGAACATGATCCCGTGGACGAATGGGTGGAGGGGAAATCCCAGTCCACGGGGGAAGTGGGTGAGGAACACTACCCGCTCATGGGGCCTGGGGGTAGGGATGATCTGCCCCTCATCTGGGAGCCGGTGTACGATATCCTCGGATAGGTATCCGGCTCCCCTCAGCTTTTTGATGTCTCCCTCCATGACGGAGGAGACCATCCACTTGCCTCCCACTCCGGACATGTTTGGAGAGGTTTGAGGAGAAGGATGCGGACTTGGGCGCTGGAGCTCGAGTGCGCGAGAATGGATGAGCAAGGAGGAAGAAGGCATGGGTGAAAAAAGGTGAATCCTTATCCCTTTATAAGGGCAGACGAAACTATGCGCCCCCACCAGCCTGGTAAAACTCGCTTATCCCCCAAGCGCCGTAATCAATGTGGCGCTTGGGTTACCCACGTCCGTATTGATGGGAATCCCATAATAAAGGGGACAAAAACTCTGCTTCAACAAGACGTGCCAAGGAAATCGCCTCGTGAAACACGCAGAGATTGGTTGTAGAAAAATGATTCGAATGATGACCTGGCTGTGATGTGATGTCACACTACGAGGTACGTCGGCAGATTAGATTAGTGGAAATATTATTCTCTCTACGGTGGTATGTGGAACTTGTTTTGCAGAGCCGGACACGATCCTCGTGTTCAAAATCTTCTATGGAGTATTCGGAGGAGGAACCCGCCTTGCAATGCCGAAGACAAACTGCGCGCCGGACTCATCGTCATTGAAGCCTGGTTCAGGGGCTACTGAGGGGTCCTGGATTAGGGGGTATCCGGACAGCCGGACTATATCCTTTGGCCGGACTGTTGGACTATGAAGATACAAGATTGAAGACTTTGTCCTGTGTACGGATGGGACTCTCCTTGGCGTGGAAGGCAAGCTTGGCGATACTGATATGTAGATATCCTTCCTTGTAACCGACTCTGTGTAACCCTAGCCCCCCCGGTGTCTATATAAACCGGAGGGTTTAGTCAGTAGGACCAAGAACAACAATCATACCATAGGCTAGCTTCTAGGGTTTAGCCTCTTCGATCTCATGGTAGATCAACTCTTGTAATACTCATATCATCAAGATCAATCAAGCAGGAGTAGGGTTTTACCTCCATCGAGAGGGCCCGAACCTGGGTAAAAACATCATGTCCCCCGTCTCCTGTTACCATCCGCCTAGACGCACAGTTCGGGACCCCCTACCCGAGATCCGCCGGTTTTGACACCGACGCGGACCCTACGGGTTCGAGAACTATGTAGACATGACCGAGACACGTGTTCGGTCAATAACCAATAGCGGAACCTGGATGCTCATATTGGCTCCCACATATTCTACGAAGATCTTTGTCGGTCAGACCGCATAACAACATACGTTGTTCCCTTTGTCATTGGTATGTTACTTGCCCGAGATTCGATCGTCGGTATCTCAATACCTAGTTCAATCTCGTTACCGGCAAGTCTCTTTACTCGTTCTGTAATACATCATCCCGCAACTAACTCATTAGTTGCAATGCTTGCAAGGCTTAAGTGATGTGCATTACCGAGAGGGCCCAGAGATACCTCTCCGACAATCAGAGTGACAAATCCTAATCTCGAAATACGCCAACCCAACAAGTACCTTCGAAGACACCTGTAGAGCACCTTTATAATCACCCAGTTACGTTGTGACGTTTGGTAGCACACAAAGTGTTCCTCCGGTAAACGGGAGTTGCATAATCTCATAGTCATAGGAACATGTATAAGTCATGAAGAAAGCAATAGAAACATACTAAACGATCGTGTGCTAAGCTAACGGAATGGGTCATGTCAATCACATCATTCTCCTAATGATGTGATCCCGTTAATCAAATAACAACCCATGTCAATGGCTAGGAAACTTAACCATCTTTGATCAACGAGCTAGTCAAGTAGAGGCATACTAGTGACACTCTGTTTGTCTATGTATTCACACATGTATTATGTTTCCAGTTAATACAATTCTAGCATGAATAATAAACATTTATCATGATATAAGGAAATAAATAATAACTTTATTATTGCCTCTAGGGCATATTTCCTTCAGTCTCCCACTTGCACTAGAGTCAATAATCTAGATTTCACAGTAATGATTCTAACACCCATGGAGCCTTGGGGCTGATCATGTTTTGCTCGTGGAAGAGGCTTAGTCAACGGGTCTGCAACATTCAGATCCGTATGTACCTTGCAAATTTCTATGTCTCCCACCTGGACTAGATCCCGGATGGAATTGAAGCATCTCTTGATGTGCTTGGTTCTTTTGTGAAATCTGAATTCCTTCGCCAAGGCAATTGCACCAGTATTGTCACAAAAGATTTTCATTGCACCTGATGCCCTAGGTATGACACCTAGATCAGATATGAACTCCTTCATCCAGACTCCTACATTTGCTGCTTCCGAAGCAGCTATGTACTCCGCTTCACACGTAGATCTCGCCATGACGCTTTGTTTAGAACTGCACCAACTGACAGCTCCACCGTTCAATGTAAACACGTATCTGGTTTGCGATTTAGAATCGTCTAGATCAGTGTCAAAGCTTGCATCAACGTAACCGTTTACGATGAGCTCTTTGTCACCTCCATAAACAAGAAACATATCCTTAGTACTTTTCAGGTATTTTAGGATGTTCTTGACCGCTGTCCAGTGATCTACTCCTGGATTACTTTGGTACCTCCCTGCTAGACTTATAGCAAGGCACACATCAGGTCTGGTACATATCATTGCATACATGATAGAGCCTATGGCTGAAGCATAGGGAACATCTTTCATTTTCTCTCTATCTTCTGCAGTGGTCGGGCATTGAGTCTTACTCAACATCACACCTTGTAACACAGGCAAGAACCCTTTCTTTGCTTGATCTATTTTGAACTTCTTCAAAACCTTGTCAAGGTATGTGCTTTGTGAAAGTCCAATTAAGCGTCTTGATCTATCTCTATAGATCTTGATGCCCAATATATAAGCAGCTTCACTGAGGTCTTTCATTGAAAAACTCTTATTCAAGTATCCCTTTATGCTATCCAGAAATTCTATATCATTTCCAATCAGTAATATGTCATCCACATATAATATCAGAAATTCTACAGAGCTCCCACTCACTTTCTTGTAAATACAGGCTTCTCCAAAAGTCTGTACAAAACCAAATGCTTTGATCACACTATGAAAGCGTTTATTCCAACTCCGAGAGGCTTGCACCAGTCCATAGATGGATCGCTGGAGCTTGCACACTTTGTTAGCTCCCTTTGGATCGACAAAACCTTCCGGTTGCATCATATACAACTCTTATTCCAGAAATCCATTCAGGAATGCAGTTTTGACATCCATTTGCCAAATTTCATAATCATAAAATGCGGCAATTGCTAACATGATTCGGACAGACTTAAGCATCGCTACGGGTGAGAAGGTCTCATCGTAGTCAATCCCTTGAACTTGTCGAAAACCTTCCGCAACAAGTCGAGCTTTGTAGACAGTAACATTACCGTCAGCGTCAGTCTTCTTCTTGAATATCCATTTATTCTCAATTGCTTGCCGATCATCGGGCAAGTCAACCAAAGTCCACACTTTGTTCTCATACATGGATCCCATCTCAGATTTCATGGCCTCAAGCCATTTTGCGGAATCTGGGCTCACCATCGCTTCTTAAAAGTTTGTAGGTTCATCATGATCTAGTAACATGACTTTCAGAATAGGATTACCGTACCACTCTGGTGCGGATCTTACTCTGGTTGATCTACGAGGTTCAGTAACAACTTGATCTGAAGTTCCATGATCATCATCATTAACTTCCTCACTAATTGGTGTAGGCTTTAGAGGAACCGGTTTCTGTGATGAACTACTTTCCAATAACGGAGCAGGTACAGTTACCTCATCAAGTTCTACTTTCCTCCCACTCACTTCTTTCGAGAGAAACTCCTTCTCTAGAAAGGATCCATTCTTAGCAACGAATGTCTTGCCTTCGGATCTGTGATAGAAGGTGTACCCAACAGTCTCCTCTGGGTATCCTATGAAGACACATTTCTCCGATTTGGGTTAGAGCTTATCAGGTTGAAGCTTTTTCACATAAGCATCACAGCCCCAAACTTTCAGAAACGACAACTTTGGTTTCTTGCCAAACCATAGTTCATAAGGCATCGTCTCAACGGATTTTGATGGTGCCCTATTTAATGTGAATGCGGCCGTCTCTAAAGCATAACCCCAAAACGATAGCGGTAAATCAGTAAGAGACATCATAGATCGCACCATATCTAGTAAAGTACGATTACGATGTTCGGACACACCAGTACGCTGTGGTGTTCCGGGTGGCGTGAGTTGCGAAACTATTCCGCATTGTTTCAAATGTAGACCAAACTCGTAACTCAAATATTCTCCTCCGCGATCAGATCGTAGAAACTTTATTTTCTTGTTACGATGATTTTCAACTTCACTCTGAAATTCTTTGAACTTTTCAAATGTTTCAGACTTATGCTTCATTAAGTAGATATACCCATATCTGCTTAAATCATCTGTGAAGGTGAGAAAATAACGATATCCGCCACGAGCCTCAACATTCATCGGACCACATACATCTGTATGTATGATTTCCAACAAATCTGTTGCTCTCTCCATAGTTCCGGAGAACGGTGTTTTAGTCATCTTACCCATGAGGCACGGTTCGCAAGTACCAAGTGATTCATAATCAAGTGGTTCCAAAAGTCCATCAATATGGAGTTTCTTCATGCGCTTTACACCGATATGACCTAAATGGCAGTGCCACAAATAAGTTGCACTGTCATTATCAACTCTGCATCTTTTGGCTTCAACATTATGAATATGTGTATCACTACTATCGAGATTCATCAAAAATAGACCACTCTTCAAGGGTGCATGACCATAAAAGATATTACTCATATAAATAGAACAACCATTATTCTATGATTTAAATGAATAACCGTCTCGCATCAAACAAGATCCAGATATAATGCTCATGCTCAACACTGGCACCAAATAACAATTATTTAGG
Source organism: Aegilops umbellulata (assembly GCA_032464435.1). NCBI lineage: Eukaryota > Viridiplantae > Streptophyta > Magnoliopsida > Poales > Poaceae > Aegilops > Aegilops umbellulata. Next base: position 323,154,021 of record CP136056.1, on the reverse strand, counting down.
TCTAATACTAATCCCGAAGGTAGATGTAGAGGTAGCGTGCCAACCGCGATCACATCGACTTTGGAACCATTTCCCACGCGCATCGTCACCTCGTCCTTGGCCAGTGTTCGCTTAATCAGTAGTCCCTGTTTCGAGTTGCAAATATTAGCAACAGAACCAGTATCAAATACCCAGGTGCTACTGCAAGATCTAGTAAGGTACACATCAATAACATGTATATCACATATACCTTTGTTCACCTTGCGATCCTTCTTATCCGCCAAATACTTTGGGCAGTTACGCTTCCAGTAACCAGTCTGCTTGCAGTAGAAGCACTCAGTTTCAGGCTTAGGTCCAGACTTGGGTTTCTTCTCCTGGGCAGCAACTTGCTTGCTGTTCTTCTTGAAGTTCCCCTTCTTCTTCCCTTTGCCCTTCTTCTTGAAACTGGTGGTCTTATTTACCATCAACACTGGATGCTCCTTCTTGATTTCTACCTCCGCAGCCTTTAGCATTGCGAAGAGCTCGGGAATTGTCTTATCCATCCCTTGCATATTATAGTTCATAATGAAGTTTTTGTAGCTTGGTGGCAGTAATTGGAGAATTTTGTCACTGACGCTATCATCCGGAAGATTAACTCCCAGTTGAATCAAGTGATTGCAGTACCCAGACATCTTGAGTATATGCTCACTGACAGAACTATTCTCCTCCATCTTGCAGCTATAGAACTTATTGGAGACTTCATATCTCTCAATCCGGGCATTCTCTTGAAATATTAACTTCAACTCCTGGAACATCTCTTATGCTCCATGACGTTCAAAATGTCGTTGAAGTCCCGGTTCTAAGCCGTAAAGCATGGCACACTAAACTATCGAGTAGTCATCAACACGCGACTGCCAGGCATTCACAATGTCTGCAGTTGCTGGCGCAGGTGGTACACCCAGCGGTGCTTGCAGGATGTAACTCTTCTGTGCAGCAATGAGGCTCAAGTTACGGACCCAGTTCGTGTAATTGCTACCATCATCTTTCAACTTTGCTTTCTCAAGGAACGCATTAAAATTCAACGGAACAACAGCACGGGCCATCTATCTACAATCAAACATATACAAGCAAGATACTATCAGGTACTAAGTTCATGATAAATTTAAGTTCAATTAATCATATTACTTGAGAACTCCCACTTAGAAAGACATCCCTCTAATCTTCTAAGTGATCACGTGATCCAAATCAACTAACCCATAACCGATCATCACTATGTTGATCATATCTACTATATGATTCACGCTCGACCTTTCGGTCTCAGTGTTCCGAGGACATATCTGCATATGCTAGGCTCGTCAAGTTTAACCAGAGTATTCTGCGTGTGCAAAACTGGCTTGCACCCGTTGTAGATGGACGTAGAGCTTATCACACCCGATCATCACATGATGTCTAGGCACGACGAACTTTGGCAACGGTGCATACTCAGGGAGAACACTTTTATCTTGAAATTTAGTGAGAGATCATCTTATAATGCTACCGTCAATCAAAGCAAGATAAGATGCATAAAAGATAAACATCACATGCAATCAATATAAGTGATATGATATGGCCATCATCACCTTGTGCTTGCGATCTCCATCTCCGAAGCACCGTCATGATCACCATCGTCACCGGCGCGACACCTTGATTTCCATCATAGCATCGTTGTCGTCTCGCCAATCTTATGCTTCTACGACTATCGCTACCGCTTAGTGATAAAGTAAAGCATTACAGGGCGATTGCATTGCATACAATAAAGCGGCAACCATATGGCTCCTGCCAATTGTCGATAACTTGGTTACAAAACATGATCATTTCATACAATAAAATTTAGCATCATGTCTTGACCATATCACATCACAACATGCCCTGCAAAAACAAGTTAGACGTCCTCTACTTTGTTGTTGCAAGTTTTATGTGGCTGCTACGGGCTTAGCAAGAACCGTTCTTACCTATGCATCAAAACCACAACGATAGTTTATCAAGTTGATGATGTTTTAACCTTCGCAAAGACCGGGCGTAGCCACACTCAGTTCAATTAAAGTTGGAGAAACTGACACCCGCCAGCCACCTGCGTGCAAAGCACGTCGGTACAACCAGTCTCGCGTAAGCGTAAGCGTAATGTCGGTCCGGGCCGCTTCATCCAACAATACCACGGAACCAAAGTATGACATGCTGGTAAGCAGTATGACTTATGTCGCCCACAACTCACTTGTGTTCTACTCGTGCATATGACATCTACGCATAAAACCAGGCTCGGATGCCACTGTTGGGGAACGTAGTAATTTCAAAAAAAATCCTACGCACACGCAAGATCATGGTGATGCACGATACGTCTCCAACGTATCTATAATTTTTTATTGGTCCATGCTACTTTATCTACTGTTTTGGACTACATTGGGCTTTATTTTCCACTTTTATATTATTTTTGGGACTAACCTATTAACCGGAGGCCCAGCCCAGAATTGCTGTTTTTTTGCCTATTTCAGTATTTCGAGGAAACAGAATATCAAACGGAGTCCAAACGGATGAAACCTTCGGGAACGTGATCTTCTCACCGAACGTGATCCAGGAGACTTGGACCCTACTCCAAGAAGTGTCCGGGGAGGTCACGAGGGTGGAGGGCGCCCCCTGGGCGCGCCCCCTGCCTCATGGGCCCCTCGGAGCTGCACCGACGTGCTCCTTCCTCCTATATATACCTACGTACCCCCATTAGACCAGGGAAGGAGCCAAAAACCTAATTCCACCGCCGCAACTTCCTATATCCACGAGATCCCATCTTGGGGCCTGTTCCGGAGCTCCGCCGGAGAGGGCATCCATCACGGAGGGCTTCTACATCAACACCATAGCCCTTCCGATGAAGTGTGAGTAGTTTACTTTAGACCTTCGGGTCCATAGCTAGTAGCTAGATGGCTTATTCTCTCTTTTTGGATCTCAATACAATGTTCTCCCCCTCTCTCGTGGAGATCTATTCGATGTAATCTTCTTTTTGCGGTGTGTTTGTTGAGACCGATGAATTGTGGGTTTATGATCCAACTTATCTATGAATAATATTTGAATCTTCTCTGAATTCTTTTATGTGTGATTGATTTATCTTTGCAAGTCTCTTCGAATTATCCGTTTGGTTTGGCCAACTAGATTGGTAGTTCTTGCAATGGGAGAAGTGTTTAGCTTTGGGTTCAATCTTGCGGTGTCCTTACTTAGTGACAAAAAGAGTTGCAAGGCACGTATTGTATTGTTGCCATCGAGGATAACAAGATGGGGTATTTATCATATTGCATGAATTTATTCCTCTACATCATGTCATCTTGCTTAAGGCTTACTCTGTTTTTAACTTAATACTCTAGATGCATGCTGGATAGCGGTCGATGAGTGGAGTAATAGTAGTAGATGCAGGCATGAGTCGGTCTACTTGTCACGGACGTGATGCCTATATACATGATCATACCTAGATAACCTTATAACTATGCTCAATTCTATCAATTGCTCAACAGTAATTTGTTCACCCACCATAGAATATCTATGCTCTTGAGAGAAGCCACTAGTGAAACCTATGGCCCCCGGGTCTATTCTCATCATATCAATCTCCATTACTTTATTTTACTTGTTTTTCTTTTACTTTTCACTTTGCATCTTTATACTAAAAATACCAAAAATATTATCTCTATCAGATCTCACTCTCGTAAGTGACTGTGAAGGGATTGACAACCCCTAAGTGTTGGTTGCGAGTTGCTACCGTTTTGTGCAGGTACGAGGGACTTGTGCGTGACCTCCTACTGGATTGATACCTTGGTTCTCAAAAACTGAGGGAAATACTTATGCTACTGTGCTGCATCACCCCCTCCTCTTCGGGGAAAACCAACGCTAGCTCGAGATGTAGCAAGAAGGATTTCTGGCGCCGTTGCCGGGGAGGCCTACACAAAAGTCAACATACCAAGTACCCATCACAATCTCTATCTCTCGCGTTACATTATTTGCCATTTGCCTCTCGTTTTCCTCTCCCCCACTTCACCCTTGTCGTTTTATTCGCCCTCTCTTTCCCTTTGCCTTTTGTTTGCTCGTGTGTTAGTTTGCTTGCTTGTTCGTCACGATGGCCTTACCTAATTTTGGTGATCTTCACCTTAAAAGGCTAGAAGATATCGAAAACAATGTCAGGAAGTTTATGGTCTTGCAATTTGAGCATAATAATTTCTTTAGAAACGAGCTTAAGGAACAAAAGAGTTTTATGAGTTATATGAATAAAGAGCTCGATGATATGTCCAAAGAATTTGATGGTGTAAGAGCCCAAATTGCTCATCTTGAAAAAATGACCGCTGAAATTTCGGATATGCAAGCCACCTTAGTCAATAAGATGGCCGCTAAACCGAATAACTATGAGAATCAAGATGAAGATCTAAAAGTTACTGACGTGTCCCCTATTAAATCTTTGTTTTGCAATATGAATCTTGATGAATCTGATTATGATCTTCCCTTACCTAGAAGGCGTTCTAAGAATTCTGAGTTTTTAGATCCTGATGATGAAATTGATAAAAAAAGGGATTGAAAGAAATAAAAATCTAGATATTGCTAAACCCACTATTTTGGATCGCAAGGAATTTAACTATGAAAATTGCTCTTTAATTGATTGTATTTCCTTGTTGCAATCCGTGTTAAATTCTCCTCATGCTTATAGTCGAAATAAGGCCTTTACCGAACACATCGTTGACGCCTTAATGCAATCTTATGAAGAAAAGCTTGAGTTGAAAGTTTCTATCCCTAGAAAACTCCATGATGAGTGGGAACCTACAATTAAGATTAAAATTAAAAATTATGAGTTTCATGCTTTGTGTGATTTAGGTGCTAGTGTCTCTACTATCCTCAAAGCTTTGTGTGATTTGCTAGATTTCCGTGACTTTGATGATTGCTCTCTAAACTTGCATCTTGCGGATTCCACTATTAAAAAGCCTATGGGAAGAATTAATGATATTCTTATTGTTGCAAATAAGAATTATGTGCCCGTAGATTTTATCGTTCTTGATATAGATTGCAATCCTTCATGTCCTATTATTCTTGGTAGACCTTTCCTTAGAATGATTGGTGCAATTATTGGTATGAAGGAAGGGAATATTAAATTCCTGTTTCCCTTAAATAAGGGCATGGAACACTTTCCTAGAAATAAAATAAAATTACCATATGAATCTATCATGAGATCCACTTATGGATTGCCTACCAAAGATGGCAATACCTAGATCTATCCTTGCTTTTATGCCTAGCTAGGGGCGTTAAACGATAGCGCTTGTTGGGAGGCAACCCAATTTTATTTTATGTTTTTTATTTTTGGTTCTGTTTAGGAATAAATAATCCATCTAGATTCTGTTTAGATGTGGTTTTATCTTTGAATTAGTGTTTGTGCCAAGTTAAACCTATTAGATCTTCTTGGAAGATAGTTATTTGATCTTGCTGTAATTTCCAGAATCTTTGCGCTCAGTGCCCGAATTGTTAAAAATCACCAGAACGTGATAAAATAGTGATTCCAATTGATGCTGATCAATAAACAAATTTCCCAGGTCGTATAATTTTGGTAGAATTTTTCGGGTTCCATAAGTTTGCGTTAGTAACAGATTACTACAGACTGTTCTGTTTTTGACAGATTCTGTTTTGCGTGTGTTGTTTGCTTATTTTGATGAATCTATGGCTAGTAAAATAGTTTATAAACCATAGAGAAGTTGGAATACAGTAGGTTTAACACCAATACAAATAAAGAACAAGTTCACTACAGTACCTTAAAGTAGTCTTTTGTTTTCTTTCTCTAATGGAGCTCACGAGATTTCTATTGAGTTTTGTGTTGTGAAGTTTTCAAGTTTTGGGTGAATTCTTTTGATGGATTATGGAACAAGGAGTGGCAAGAGCCTAAGATTGGGGATGCCCATGTCACCCCCAAGATAATCCAAGGACACCAAAAAGTCAAAGCTTGGGGATGCCCCGGAAGGCATCCCCTCTTTCGTCCACTTCCATCGGTAATTTACTTGGAGCTATATTTTTATTCACCACATGATATGTGTTTTGCTTGGAGCGTCTTGTATTATTTGTGTCTTTGCTTGTTAGTCTACCACAATCATCCTTGTTGTACACACCTTTTGAGAGAGCCATGCATGAATTGAAATTTGTTAGAATACTCTATGTGCTTCACTTATATCTTTTTGAGCGTGATAATTTTTGCTCTAGTGCTTCACTTAGATCTTTTAGAGCACGGTGGTGGTTTGTTTTGAAGAGACTTGATCTCTCATGCTTAACTTAGATTATTTTGAGAGTCGTTAATAGCATGGTAATTTGCTTAATGTTAATATACTTGGTATTCAAGATATGTGAAACTTTCTTTTTAGTGGGTTGAATACTAAGACAAGTTTGATGCTTGATAATTGTTTTGAGATATGGAGGTGATAATATCATAGTCGTGCTAGTTGAGTAGTTGTGAATTTGAGAAATACTTGTGTTGAAGTTAGCAAGTCCCGTAGCATGCACGTATGGTTAAAGTTGTGTAACAAATTTGAAGCATGAAGTGTACCTGGCTTGTGCATCCTTATGAGTGGCGGTCGGGGACGAGCGATGGTCTTTTCCTACCAATCTATCCCCCTAGGAGCATGCACGTAGTACATGATTTTTGATGACTTCTAAATTTTTGCAATAAGTATATGAGTTCTTTTGACTAATGTTGAGTCCATGGATTATACACACTTTTACCTTTCCGCCATTTGCTACCCTCTTCGGTACCGTGCATTGCCCTTTCTCACATTGAGAGTTGGTGCAAACTTCGCCGGTGCATCCAAACCCCGTGATATGATACACTCTTTCACACATAAACCTCCCTATATCTTCCTCAAAACAGCCACCATACCTACCTATCATGGCATTTCCATAGCCATTCCGAGATATATTGCCATGCAACTTCCACCACCATCATCATCATGACATGCTTTACTTTTGTCATATTGCCATTGCATGATCTTGTAGTTGACATCGTATTTGTGGCAAAGCCACCATGCATTACTTTTCATACATGTCACTCTTGATTCATTGCACCATCCCGGTACACCGCCGAAGGCATTCATATAGAGTCATATCTTGTTCTAGTATCGAGTTGTAATCATTATGTTGTAATCAATAGAAGTGTGATGATCATCATCATTAGAGCATTGCCCAATCAAAAAAAAGAGAAAGGCCAAAAAGAAGAAGAAAAAGAAAGGCCCAAAAAAAAGAGAAAATAAAAAGGGCAATGTTACTATCTCTTTTTCCACACTTGTGCTTCAAAGTAGCACCTTGTTCTTCATGTAGTGAGTCTCATATATTGTGCTTCAAAGTAGCACCATGAATTTCATATAGTGAGTCTCATAAGTTGTCTTGTTCATACTAGTGGGAATTTTTCATTATAGAACTTGGCTTGTATATTCCAATGATGGGCTTCCTCAAAATGCGCTAGGTTTTCATGAGCAAGAAAGTTGGATGCACACCCACTAGTTTTCTTTTGTTGAGCATTCTTAGCTCTAGTGCATCCATTGCATGGCAATCCCTACTCCTTGCATTAACATCAATTGATGGGCATCTCCATAGCTCATTGATTAGCCTCGTTGATGTGAGACTTTCTCCTTTTTTTGTATTCTCCACACAATCCCCATCATCATATTCTATACCACCCATAGTGCTATGTCCATCGCTCGCGCTCATGTATTGCGTGAAGGTTGAAAAAGTTTGAGATTATTTGAGTGTGAAACAATTGCTTGGCTTGTCATCGGGGGTATAGAAGTTGGGAACATCTTTGTGTGACGAAAATGAAGCATAGCCTAACTATATGATTTTGTAGGGATGAACTTCCTTTGGCCATGTTATTTTGAGATGACATAATTGTTTAATTAGTATGCTTGAAGTATTATCATTTTTATGTCAATATGAACTTTTGTCTTGAACCTTTCGGATCTGAATATTCATACCATGATTAAGAAGATTTACATTGAAATTATGCCAAAGTATCACTCCGCATCAAAAATTCTCTTTTTATCATTTACCTACTCGAGGACGAGCAGGAATTAAGCTTGGGTATGCCTGATACGTCTCCAACGTATCTATAATTTTTTATTGCTCCATGCTACTTTATCTACTGTTTTGGACTATATTGGGCTTTATTTCCCACTTCTATATCATTTTTGGGACTAACCTATTAACTGGAGGCCCAGCCCAGAATTGTTGTTTTTTGCCTATTTCAGTATTTCGAGGAAACAGAATATCAAACGGAGTCCAAACGGAATGAAACCTTCGGGAACGTGATCTTCTCACCGAACGTGATCCAGGAGACTTGGACCCTACTCCAAGAAGTTTCCGTGGAGGTCACGAGGGTGGAGGGCGCCCCCCTGGGTGCGCCCCCTGCCTCGTGGGCCCCTCGGAGCTCCACCGACGTGCTCCTTCCTCCTATATATACCTACGTACCCCCATTAGACCAGCGAAGGAGCCAAAAACCTAATTCCACCGCGGCAACTTCCTGTATCCACGAGATCCCATCTTGGGGCCTGTTCCGGAGCTCCGCCGGAGAGGGCATCCATCACGGAGGGCTTCTACATCAACACCATAGCCCTTCCGATGAAGTGTGAGTAGTTTACTTCAGACCTTCGGGTCCATAGCTAGTAGCTAGATGGCTTCTTCTCTCTTTTTGGATCTTAATACAATGTTCTCCCCCTCTCTCGTGGAGATCTATTCGATGTAATCTTCTTTTTGCGGTGTGTTTGTTGAGACCGATGAATTGTGGGTTTATGATCCAACTTATCTATGAATATTATTTGAATCTTCTTTGAATTCTTTTATGTATGATTGAGTTATCTTTGCAAGTCTCTTCGAATTATCCGTTTGGTTTGGCCAACTAGATTGGTAGTTCTTGCAATGGGAGAAGTGTTTAGCTTTGGGTTCAATCTTGCGGTGTCCTTACTTAGTGACAAAAAGAGTTGCAAGGCACGTATTGTATTGTTGCCATCGAGGATAACAAGATGGGGTATTTATCATATTGCATGAATTTATTCCTCTACATCATGTCATCTTGCTTAAGGCTTACTCTGTTTTTAACTTAATACTCTAGATGCATGCTGGATAGCGGTCGATGAGTGGAGTAATAGTAGTAGATGCAGGCAGGAGTCGGTCTACTTGTCACGGACGTGATGCCTATATACATGATCATACCTAGATAACCTCATAACTATGCTCAATTCTATCAATTGCTCAACAGTAATTTGTTCACCCACCGTAGAATATCTATGCTCTTGAGACAAGCCACTAGTGAAACCTATGGCCCCCGGGTCTATTCTCATCATATCAATCTCCATTACTTTATTTTACTTGTTTTGCTTTTACTTTTCACTTTGCATCTTTATACCAAAAATACCAAAAATATTATCTCTATCAGATCTCACTCTCGTAAGTGACCGTGAAGGGATTGACAACCCCTAAGCGTTGGTTGCGAGTTGCTACCGTTTTGTGCAGGTACGAGGGACTTGCGCGTGACCTCCTACTGGATTGATACCTTGGTTCTCAAAAACTGAGGGAAATACTTACGCTACTGTGCTGCATCACCCCCTCCTCTTCGGGGAAAACCAACGCTAGCTCGAGACGTAGCAATGCATAGCAATGAGAGGGGAGAGTGTTGTCCACGTACCTTCGTAGACCGAAAGCGGAAGCGTTAGCACAATGCGGTTGATGCAGTCGTATGTCTTCACGATCCGACCGATCAAGTACCGAACGCACGGCACCTCCGAGTTCAGCACACGTTCAGCCTGATGACGTCCCTCGAACTCCGATCAAGCCGAGTGTTGAGGGAGAGTTTTGTCAGCACGACGGCATGGTGACGATGTTGATGTTCTACCGACGCAGGGCTTCGCCTAAGCACCGCTACAGTATTATCGAGGTGCACTATGGTGGAGGGGGCACCGCACACGGCCAAAAGATCAAACAGATCAATTGTTATGTCTCTGGGGTGCCCCCCTGCCCCCATATATAAAGGAGCAAGGGGGGTGCGGCTGGCCTAGAGAGGGGCACGCCAGGAAGACTCCTACTCCTACCGGGAGTAGGACCCCCCCTTTTCCTTGTTGGACTAGGAGAGAGAGGGGAAAGAGGTGGAGGAGAAGAAGGAAGGGGGGCGCCGCCCCCCTCTCCTTGTTCTATTCGGACTAGGGGGGAGGGGGCACGGCCCTTGCCCTGGCCGCCTCCTCTCTCTCCCACCAAGGCCCATTAAGTCCCGGGGGGGTTCCGGTAACCTCCCGGTACTCCGATAAAATCCCGATTTCATCCGGAACACTTCCGATATCCAAACATAGGCTTCCAATATATCAATCTTCATGTCTCGACCATTTGGAGACTCCTCGTCATGTCCGTGATCACAACCGGGACTGCAAACAACCTTCGGTACATCAAAACATATAAACTCATAATATAACTGTCATCGAAATGTTAAGCGTGCGGACCCTACGGGTTCGAGAACTATGTAGACACGATCGAGACACGTCTCCGGTCAATAACCAATAGCGGAACCTGGATGCTCATATTGGCTCCCACATATTCTACGAAGATCTTTATCGGTCAGACCGCATAACAACATACGTTGTTCCCTTTGTCATCGGTATGTTACTTGCCCGAGATTCGATCGTCGGTATCTCAATACCTAGTTCAATCTCGTTACTGGCAAGTCTCTTTACTCGTTCCATAATACATCATCCCGCAACTAACTCATTAGTTGCAATGCTTGCAAGGCTTAAGTGACGTGCATTACCGAGAGGGCCCAGAGATACCTCTCCGACAGTCGGAGTGACAAATCCTAATCTCGAAATAAGCCAACCCAACAAGTACCTTCGGAGACAGCTGTAGAGCACCTTTATAATCACCCAGTTACGTTGTGACGTTTGCTAGCACAAAAAGTGTTCCTCTGGTAAACGGGAGTTGCATAATCTCATAGTCATAGGAACATGTATAAGTCATGAAGAAAGCAATAGCAACATACTAAACGATCGTGTGCAAAGCTAACGGAATGGGTCATGTCAATCACATCATTCTCGAAATGATGTGATCCCGTTAATCAAATGATAACCCATGTCAATGGCTAGGAAACTTAACCATCTTTGATCAACGAGTTAGTCAAGTAGAGGCATACTAGTGACACTTTGTTTGTCTATGTATTCACACATGTATTATGTTTCCGGTTAATACAATTCTAGCATGAATAATAAACATTTATCATGATATATGGAAATAAATAATAACTTTATTATTGCCTCTAGGGCATATTTCCTTCACATGGAGCATATGAGATGTTCCAGGAGTTGAAGTTAATATTTCAAGCAAATGCGCGGATTGAGAGATATGAAGTCTCCAATAAGTTCTACAGCTGCAAGATGGAGGAGAATAGTTCTGTCAGTGAGCATATACTCAGAATGTCTGGGTATAACAATCACTTGATTCAACTGGGAGTTAAGCTTCCGGATGATAGCATCATTGACAGAATTCTTCAATCACTGCCACCAAGCTACAAGAGCTTTGTGATGAACTATAACATGCAAGGGATGGATAAGACGATTCCGGAGCTCTTTGCAATGCTAAAAGCTGCGGAGGTAGAAATCAAGAAGGAGCATCAAGTGTTGATGGTTAATAAGACCACCAGTTTCAAGAAAAAGGGCAAAGGGAAGAAGAAGGGGAACTTCAAGAAGAACAACAAGCAAGTTGCTACTCAAGAGAAGAAACCCAAGTTTGTACCTAAGCCTGAGACTGAGTGCTTCTACTGCAAGCAGAGTGGTCACTGGAAGCGGAACTGCCCCAAGTATTTGGCGGATAAGAAGGATGGCAAGGTGAACAAAGGTATATGTGATATACATGTTATTGATGTGTACCTTACCAGAGCTCGCAGTAGCACCTGGGTATTTGATACTGGTTCTGTTGCTAATATTTGCAACTCAAAATAGGGACTACGGATTAAGCGAACACTGGCCAAGGACGAGGTGACGATGTGCGTGGGAAACGGTTCGAAAGTCGATGTGATCGCCGTCGGCACGCTACCTCTACATCTACCTTCGGGATTAGTATTAGACCTAAATAATTGTTATTTGGTGCTAGTGTTGTCGGATCTCGGGTTCTGGCAGACCCTTAAGGTTCAAACTCTGGGGTGCGCGCGGCGATTATGCCCTCTACCTCTCCGTCTCGCAAAGATCTAAACTACTGGAAGAACAACACAAGATACACAGGGTTTATACTAGTTCGGGCCACCATTGTGGTGTAATACCCTACTCTAGTTTGTGGTGGGTGGATTGCCTCTTGGGCTGATGATGATGAACAATACAAGGAAGAACAGCCTCGCGAGGGTCTGCTCTTAGCTAGGACGCTCTTCCCTTCTCTCTCTCTCTCTCTCTCTCTCTCTCTCTCTCTCTCTCTCTCTCTCTCTCTCTCTCTCTCTCTCTCTGCTGCCTGAGTCTTTCTAACTGGTTTCTTGACGATCCTCTACCCTGGGGGTGGATAGTCCTATTTATAGGCAAAGGCCCTGGGCCTCTTCCCAAATATTGAGCGGGAAGGGCGCCAACAATTGGCCAATTCAAAGGGGAACATCTGGTACACTTATCCTGATTAAAGTTGGTCCTCACCTGCCAAAGGCCCTATGGTGACGCCGTTCTGGGGTCCACGATGACCTCCTTCCCACCGTTGGACTGGTCTTGGTCTCGTTGCACCGAAATGATTCCTTTGCTTGATCCTCTCGCTTGCGCTTGCCCCCTTTGCACCAAAGAGGAAAGGGAGACACTGCGCGGGCTGGCGCCCGCCTGGCACCCTTGGTCGTCATGGCTTGCGTCATGGGCACCTCGTGAGGTACCCCGCCTTGATCTCTCCGCCTCCTCGCGAGCCAGCCTGATGAGGCTGCGCCTGAGGAAGCGCCGTGTCGTCCGCCCCGTGAGGCTTGGCCCCTCGCGAGGGTCTTGGGTCTCGTGTTGATGAAGATGGGCCGTGCTGGGCCCCCTTTCGAGCCACGCCGCAGGCCGCAGGCAGGCAAGTCTGGGGACCCCCGTTCCCAGAACGCTGACAGTAGCCCCCGGGCCCAAGGCGCGCATGGGCTTGGCCGTGCCGAGAAGCGAAAGGGTAAGGGCGAAGTGCCGCGGGCCCTAACAGCCTGCGGCCTTGGGTGCCACGTGGCGGTTGATTGGACGTGGGCGGCACTGTTCCCCCACGCCCCCTTATTTTGCGCCCGGCTAGGTGAACTCGCAGTTTTACACAGCCGCTCCCCTTCCTATTGCTCGAACGTCCCCTGTTCTTCCTCCCCTCGAACTCCGGCTCTTGCCTCCAATCCAATCTCACATCTTCCCCCTTCTTTCCATCGCCATGGATCCGACGAAGAAAGAGAAAGGGAAGAAACCCATGCCTCCATCTCGCCCTCCGCCGTCGGTGGCCCCCGCCGTTGGCCGGTCGATCATACTCAATCGAGAGTGCCTGGATAAGCTCAGCCCGGCTCTGGCCACCATCTTCAACGAGTGTGGGAGGACGACGGCCTGGCCTACGTCTCACTTCCCCACTGACAGGATAATCACTGAGGTCCATTATTTTGCCGACGCCTTGTGGGCGGGTCTGGTTCCCCCCTTTTCCGATTTCTTCAAGGCCGTCCTCTCTTATTACCAGATCCATATGATGCATCTGGGTCTTGAATCCATCACCCTTCTTTCGGTCTTCGCTTTTGTTTGCGAGGCGATGGTGGGCATCCCTCCTTCCGTTGCCTTGCTGCACCACTTCTTCTCTTTGTGCCTTGCCGACCCCACTCAATGCTCGGCGTGTGTCAACTTCGTCGCCGCGCCTGAGATTGCGGCCTTAGGGATCGACTTCAAGCTTCCTTTGCCTTCAGCTGGGTTCCGCGAGCGGTGGTTGTACGTTGATGTCGGGGTGCCCAGCCCCCTGCTGGCGAAGCCAACTTCGCCTGCTGTTCCCAATTCGGGCTGGGGCCAGGAGACGCTCGAGAGCCCCCGGCTCGCCTTCGTCTGGCATCGCTTCGCGTTCTTGAAATCGCTCGGCATGACAACGCCCAAGGTGGTGAAGGAGTTCTTGTTGCGCCGCATTGCCCCTCTCCAACGCCACTCCCGCCGAATGTGGGCCTTCAGTGGGCATGGTGATCGCATGAGGCTCCAGGAAGAAGACCTGACGCCTGGGGCGCTAAGGACAGTGCTCTTGGTCCTGACTGGTGACCCCAACCCGGGCAGCATCCAGCGGGGAGGGGCCCTGCTGTACCTCTGCCAGAACAGGGACGACTTCGTGAAGCAGATGCCCTCCTTTGATGAATGGGGGCTGCGCCCTGCTGGCTTCCAAGGGCCTCGCGAGAACCGTGTGGTGGTGACCGCCCTTCCGGTCGGTCAAGGCGAATCCTCCTCGAGTGGTGGAGCAGGGAGGCATGAGATGGCAGAGGCCGAGAGGGCTCCCGATGAGGTGACTGCGCCTGATGATGCCCTCGAGGGGGCAGCTCCTGAGACCCGTGCTGCTGAGGCTGAGGGTGGCAAGCAGCTACTTCCAGCGCCAAGGGCCGAGGCCCCTAAGGCCCCGGCCGCGTCTTCTGGAGAGGCGATTGACAGCGCGCGTCAGGCAGGCGCCCCTGACGCGGATCGCTTTGATGCTCCGTCTTCGTCGCAGGTTGATCCTTGCGCTCTTCTCTTGGGCCGCTTCCGTGTGGACTTTGAGGCCCTCCGGAGGAAAAGGGAGGCCCTGGGTGATGACTTCTCTTGTCGCTTGCTGAAGCGCCGGAAATACTTCGCTACTGACGAGTAAGCCTTCTCCTTTCCTGGCTCCTGATCCCCTTGTTGCGTCTACTAATCCTTACTCCGCAGGCCTCTTCCGGCCGAGCTCGTGGGAGTCGCTGAGGCGCCACCTCCTTTGGCTTCGTCTCCCCCGTCGTCCCCAAGTGCTCCGAGCAGCACTGCTCTTGTGGTGAGGGCGAATGAAGGGGCGGACCGCCCCGAGGCGCACTGTAGCCCTTCTCTTCCTACGATCTTCCTTCGCGGGCCCTCTCTTGGCATAGCCAGCCTGCCGTGGGCTTCTCGCCTGGCCGTGGGCTATGACTGGCTGAGGCGCCCCCTGTGCCCTTCTTCTGGAGACGGGCCGGCCCCAGGTCGGGCTTCTGGTACGGCGCGCCCGGCCGTCGTGAGGGCGCCAGCCCCCAACCCCCTGCTCGGAGGGGGAGCGATGATTCGTGGCCCCCGGCGCTTGCTCGGGGCAGATGATGGTGTGGAAGATGTGCTCGAGCACGCTCGGGAGCGCCGGGCTCGTCGCCAAGAGTTCCTTCGAAGGGCGACCGACGCGGTGGACCTGCTTGGGGAGGAGCTCGCTGGTGAAGCGCGCGCCTGGAGGCCGAGGGCCTGCATCTGGCCGCAGGGAGGCGCGAGCTGGAGGCCGCCATCGCCCTCGCGCGCCATCAGCGCGACCGTGATGATGAAGAGGCGGAGGCGTCGCTGGAGGCCTCTCGGGCAGCTCGATCCCAGGCCGCTGAGGAGGCTCGGGGAGCTGACCGACGGCGAGAAGCAGCAGAGGAACGGGCTCGGGAGCTCCTGGCCCGGTGCCACTCATTGGAGGAGCAAGTGGAACTGCGCGAGGCGGTCCTTGCATCGATAAAGGTGGCCTCTGGCGACCCCGTTGAGCTTCGGAAGCGTGAGGAAGCGTTGACGCTGGAAGCCGCCGAACGCACCCGCGAGTACGAGCGGCTGGAGACGAGGGAGCGCCTGGTGACGCAGGCAGAAGATGATGTCGCTGCACGGGAAGCACGTGTCCTGGAGGAGGTTGGTCGTCGGGTGGCGACGGCACGCCAGGGCCTCGAGCGTGAGTTCGAGGGGGGGCTGGAGTTGATCCGGGTCGAGGCCGAGGGAAGAACCACAGCCCTGAGGGCCCAACGGGATGAGGCGACGCGGCGGGCCGACGCTTCCCGGGCCGCCCTTGAGGCAGCGCAAAAAGAGTTGGCTGCCTCCCAGGCCGAGGTGCTTCGTCTTCATCAGCGGGTGGAGGAGGCTGAGGCCGTCGAGCGCCAGAATGCTGATGAGATACGCCAGCGGCAGGTCCTGGAGCACGTGCATGGCCCCATGCTTGCTACGCTCAGGGAGAGGGCTAATACAGCCTTGGGCAACATCTGCGAGGCGGCTGTTGGCGAGCCGCACACGATCAACTATGCCGGCAACCTGCAGTTCTTCACCGCCGTGGTGACGCGGCTGGAGGCGCGGTTGGTCAGGGACGACAGGTTGGTGGAGGAGAGGAGCCGCGCCTTGCTCGGGCGCGCCTTTTCTCGCGTCTTCAGCCATCTCCGGAACATGGATCCCCACTTCGACTTTGACGCCGCCATCGCCCCAGTCCCCCAGGCCGTCCGAGGCGACCTGGCGCACTGGGTGGAAGACAACGTGGACGCTCTTGTCAGAGCCTTCTCTTCGGATGACGACGACGTAATCGTGGCTTCTGACGAGGGTGGTGTGGTGGACGGCCCTGATGCCGCTGGTGGCGAAGCAGGCAGCGATGGCGAGTTCAGCGATGCCAGCGGCGGCTCGGGAGGTGCTCCTAAGGACGCATTGGGGAATTTGTCCGAGTGAGTATGTATTGCTCATGTCTTTTTACCCTGCATGAGTAGAACTCAGGTGTTTGGCCTGACGGCTGTGAGAGCATTTTGGGAGGGGAAGCCCCTCATGTAAAACCTGCATTCATCGTATTAGCAGCTATTATATTGCACGAGCACCCGCGCCTGGCGGCTGGCTGGTTTACCTTTGTTTCGCGCAGGCCCCGAGGCAGCCCGTGGGAGGACGTGGTGTCCTGAGTGTTCTCTAGTTGAATTTGTAGGACGCGCAGGTGTCGCTGGCGGGGGGCTTCACAGGCGCTGGCCTTCTTCACAGGCTTCGGGCCTTTTCCCGCATGTGATGGCTTCACAGGCATTCGCCTTCTTCACAGGCTCTGGGCCTTTTCCTAAACGCGATAGCTTCACAGGCATTCGCCTTCTTCACAGGCTCTGGGCCTTTTCCTAAACGTGATAGCTTCACAGGCATTCACCTTCTTCACAGGCTCTGGGCCTTTTCCTAAACGCGATAGCTTCACAGGCATTCGCCTTCTTCACAGGCTCTAGGCCTTTTCATGAAAGGACATCCTCCGCAGGCACCGGACAGTCCTCCCGAGAAGGAGCAACAGCGGCAGTCTGGGCTGCGCACGAGCCAGGCCCGACCCAACTCGCGAGGGGAGGCAGCTGTGGTGAACCGGTAACCAGAACGCGAGAAATGGCTAAAACGAGACTAAGCACCCCTTCCCCGAACACACGCAAATCTCAAATTAGAATCCAACTTAAATCCAGCAGGGGAAAAGTTACAACCAAAGAAGTCAATGAAAACAGACAAAAGGCCGCGTCCGGCACCTAATCTAGTCTTGGACGTCTTCTCACCAGCGCGGAGCTAAGTGTTGTCCACTGGGCATGGGAGGGAGCCCCAGGGCCTGAGGCCGGCATCCCTGAGACTCCGGGGCGTGTACAACCCCACTCATTATTACGTGAGAGTGTCACGGGGCGGCGAGCTTCACAGGCACTGGGCCTTCTTCACAGGTACCGGCCTTGCTTCATATCGCCAGACGAGGGCCCCGCCTTGCGCCACACTCTAGTGCCACCAATGACGACCGGAAACCAGGACGCCGCCGGTGGGGTAGAGCGGTCGCCAGCGGTTCCTCCGACGACCACGGGTCCTCCGCCAAGGTCAGGCCCTTAGGCGCCTCCCCAGCGGAGGGCCTACCTCCTAAGAACGCCTTGCTCCGAGCGCCACGGTGGTGATGTCGGATCTCTGCCCCTCTCCTGCAGCCCCCTGCGCCCTCCTCCCGAGGGGTAGGAGACTGTGGGAGTGGGGCAGCTGCTTGCTGCGGCAACCTGCACCTCCTGTGATCCATGATTAGCGTACGCCTGCTCCTGAGGAATTAGTGGTACCCGATAGTGGTCGCCTCCAGCGTGGCCGATGGAGCCGTCCCGGGGCTCCTGGAAGAGCTCAGCTTCTGGTGTCTCGTCTCCCCAGCTTGGGCTGAGAAGCGAGCCTTGTTCGCCCTCGTGAGCGTGCCCTTGGTCCATCATGTGGGGCACGTATTCTTCTGGCGCCGTCACCCCGAAGGTTGTGCAGTAGTGCTCCATGTGCCATGCAGCGCTACTTGACGTGCCCACCGCGGGGTGGTAGCGTGGCTGCCCGCTGGCGCCATGGGCCGCGCCGAGTCCTTCTCCCTCACGCGCCGGGGGCGGGGGTGGAGACCCGTCAGTCCGGCACCGACGGATTCGCTGGTGTTGGGGTAGCCTTGGGGCCCGCGGGAGCGTGCGGGGCCCTCGCGCGTGCCGCCCTGGGCTTGAGACGGGAGCTGGATGCAGAAGGGGTGAACCCCCGAAGCGGCAAAGCCCAGGAGTTCGGCAACCCGCTCTGGCAGCACGTCGCGGCCGCCTTCCAGCAGCCTGCACTGCAGTAGCTCTCGGGCCACCGTGAGCGCGGCTCTCGAGTTCGCCAGCTCCCGGCGGGTGTATGGTGTCATGGTCGCGGCATGATTGGAGGCCCTTGCCGCCGACCGCGCTTGCCGCGGCGTGAGGGTTGTTGAAGCCTGTCCGCGTCGCCCGCGTCCCGCAGCGCCCTGCGGACCACGAGCTGCCTGGGGCGCGGGGTCGCCCGAGGTGGGCGGCTCCGCGCGGGCGGGCCACGCCGCCCATGGATCTTGGTTGCCCTCCTGGTCGCCGGACATGGTGATGACGATGCGACTGGACGCGGAGTGGCAGAAAGGCAAATTCCGGCGCACCCCTACCTGGCGCACCAAATGTCGGATCTCGGGTTCCGGCAGACCCTTAAGGTTCAAACTCTGGGGTGCGCGCGGAGATTATGCCCTCTACCTCTCCGTCTCGCAAAGATCTAAACTACTGGAAGAACAACACAAGAGACACAGGGTTTATACTAGTTCGGGCCACCATTGTGGTGTAATACCCTACTCTAGTTTGTGGTGGGTGGATTGCCTCTTGGGCTGATGATGATGAACAATACAAGGAAGAACAGACTCGCGAGGGTCTGCTCTTAGCTAGGACAATGAACTGCTAGGGAGAGTTCAGCTGCCCTTCTCTCTCTCTCTGCTGCCTGAGTCTTTCTAACTGGTTTCTTGATGATCCTCTACCCTGGGGGTGGCTAGTCCTATTTATAGGCAAAGGCCCTGGGCCTCTTCGCAAATATTGAGCGGGAAGGGCGCCAACAATTGGCCAATTCAAAGGGGAACATCTGGTACACTTATCCTGATTAAAGTTGGTCCTCGCCTGCCAAAGGCCCTGTGGTGACGCCATTCGGGGGTCCACGATGACCTCCTTCCCACCGTTGGACTGGTCTTGATCTCGTTGCATTGAAATGGATGCCTTTTCTTGATCCTTTCGCCTGCGCTTGCCCCCTTTGCACCAAAGAGGAAAGGGAGACAATGCGCGGGCTGGCGCCCGACTGGCACCCTTGGTCGTCATGGCTTGCGTCATGGGCACCTCATGAGGTACCCCGCCTTGATCTCTCCGCCTCCTCGCGAGCCATCCTGATGAGGCTGCGCCTGAGGAAGCGCCGTGTCGTCCGCCCCGCGAGGCTTGGCCCCTCGCGAGGGTCTTGGGTCTCGTGTTGATGAAGATGGGCCGTGCTGGGCCCCCTTTCAAGCCACGTCGCAGGCCGCAGGCAGGCAAGTCTGGGGACCCCCGTTCCCAGAATGCCGACAAGTGTTGAGCATGAACATTATATCTGGATCTTGTTTGATGCGAGACGGTTATTCATTTAAATCAGAGAATAATGGCCGTTCTATTTATATGAGTAATATCTTTTATGGTCATGCACCCTTGAAGAGTGGTCTATTTTTGATGAATCTCGATAGTAGTGTTACACATGTTCATAATGTTGAAGCCAAAAGATGCAGAGCTAATAATGATAGTGCAACTTATTTGTGGCACTGCCGTTTGGGTCATATTGGCGTAAAGAGCATGGAGAAACTCCATACTAATGGACTTTTGGAATCACTTGATTATGAATCACTTGGTACTTGCGAACCATGCCTCATGGGCAAGATGGAAAAAATGCCGTTCTCCGGAACTATGGAGCGAGCAACTGATTTTTTGGAGATCATACATACCGATGTATGTGGACCAATGAATATTGAGGCTCGCGGCGGGTATCGTTATTTTCTCACCTTCACAGATGATTTAAGTAGATATGGCTATATCTACTTAATGAAACATAAGTCTGAAACATTTGAAAAAGTTCAACGAATTTCAGAGTGAAGCTGAAAATCATCGTAACAAGAAAATAAAGTTTCTACGATCTGATCGTGGAAGAGAATATTTGAGTTACGAGTTTGGTCTATATTTGAAACAATGCGGAATAGTTTCACAACTCACGCCACCCGGAATACCACATCGTAATGGTGTGTCCGAATGTCGTAATCGTACTTTACTAGATATGGTGCGATCCATGATGTCTCTTACTAATTTTCCGCTATCGTTTTGGGGTTATGCTTTAGAGACGGCCGAATTCACGTTAAATAGGACACCTTCAAAATCCATTGAGACGACGCCTTATGAATTGTGGTTTGGCAAGAAACCAAAGTTGTCGTTTCTTAAAGTTTGGGGTTGCGATGCTTATGTGAAAAAGCTTCAACCTGATAAGCTCGAACCCAAATCGGAGAAATGTGTCTTCATAGGATACCCAAAGGAGACTGTTGGGTACACCTTCTACCACAGATCCGAAGGCAAGACATTCGTTGCTAAGAATGGATCCTTTCTAGAGAAGGAGTTTCTCTCGAAAGAAGTGAGTGGGAGGAAAGTAGAACTTGATGAGGTAACTGTACCTGCTCCCTTATTGGAAAGTAGTTCATCACAGAAACCGGTTCCTGTGACGCCTACACCAATTAGTGAGGAAGTTAATGATGATGATCATGAAACTTCAGATCAAGTTGTTGCTGAACCTCGTAGGTCAAGCAGAGTAAGATCCGCACCAGAGTAGTACGGTAATCCTGTTCTGGAGGTTATGTTACTAGACCATGACGAACCTACGAACTATGAAGAAGCAATGGTGAGCCCAGATTCCGCAAAATGGCTTGAGGCCATGAAATATGAGATGGGATCCATGTATGAGAACAAAGTATGGACTTTGGTTGACTTGCCCGATGATCGGCATGCCATTGAGAATAAATGGATCTTCAAGAAGAAGACTGACGCTGACGGTAATGTTACTGTCTATAAAGCTCGACTTGTTGCGAAAAGTTTTCGACAAGTTCAAGGGATTGAGTACGATGATACTTTCTCACCCGTAGCGATGCTTAAGTCTGTCCGAATCATGTTAGCAATTGCCGCATTTTATGATTATGAAATTTGGCAAATGGATGTCAAAACTGCATTCCTGAATGGATTTTTGGAAGAAGAGTTGTATATGATGCAGCCGGAAGGTTTTGTCGATCCAAAGGGAGCTAACAAAGTGTGCAAGCTCCAGTGATCAATTTATGGACTGGTGCAAGCCACTCGGAATTGGAATAAACGCTTTGATAGTGTGGTCAAAGCATTTGGTTTTATACAGACTTTTGGAGAAGCCTGTATTTACAAGAAAGTGAGTGGGAGCTCTGTAGCATTTCTGATATTATATGTGGATGACTATTGTTGATTGGAAATGATATAGAATTTCTGGATAGCATAAAGGGATACTTGAATAAGAGTTTTTCAATGAAAGACCTTGGTGAAGCTGCTTATACATTGGGCATCAAGATCAATAGAGATAGATCAAGACGCTTAATAGGACTTTCACAAAGCACATACCTTGACAACGTTTTGAAGAAGTTCAAAATGGACCAAGCAAAGAAAGGGTTCTTGCCTGTGTTACAAGGTGTGAAGTTGAGTAAGAATCATTGCCCGACCACTGCAGAAGATAGAGAGAAGATGAAAGATTTTCCCTATGTAGGGTAACGCAGCAGAAAACAAAAAAATTCCAACCTACGCACCAGCCCAGGACCACTATGGAGACTCATACATGGTTTGATCTTTTTCGTTACCGACTCGTAGCGCAGCGGGAAGTAGAGTCGATGATGATCGGCGGTGCAGATCCCCGCAGCTAGGATTTACAACCTCCCAACCGCGAGGATGTATACCCTCATCTGCTCCTCGGACAGCCCTCTGGGAGGCGGTCGAACAGCCCCCCGGACGGTGTCGCGGACAGCCCTTCGGGAGGACCTTCGAAACTCGGACGGTCACACGGACAGCCCTTCGGGAGGCACTCACGAACTACGACCGAAACTATGATCTCTCTACAGAGTTGCACACATACGCTGTCATCTATCCGGCAGGGCTTCGCCGTCCAGAACTAGTTCCCACTGGAACCCAGACAGCCTTTCGGCTCTACGAAACTATTTCGCGAGAGGGAGAGAGAAGCTAAATCATTGCAATGGCACTTGTATGTGAGAAAGAGTGAGTGTGGAGAGTGCCTCTCCACCTCTATTTATAGGAAAACCCAAGGGGTAGGGGACACATGAAAAACCCAAAATGTCCACACTTTATGTCACACATAAAAGGGCATAAAGGGCATAAAGGGATGACAAGTGGAGCCCCACGGAGGAGCTGCACCCTCCAACGTCCCACCCTCATGCCCCCACCCCACAAAGGGGGTTCCTTGATCCCAAAGTCCTTCTAGAAGCCTTTTGGGAAAAGCCCAAAAGCTGGCTTTCCATATCCCAAAAAGCACTTCCACTATTCATGACGACATTTTTCAACGTCCATTCAAATTGAAAATATTTATGTGGGATTAGAACATTTACAGTACCCACCATAATGATTTTCAACGCATTCTGGAACAATTCCAGTTTAGTGATTTTCATCTGTGAAAAGCACCTCAACCGGTTCCAGCAGCTCCGAAACATTTCCGATTTTTATTTCTGAAAATTCCAAAAAGTTTCCAGAATGATTCAGGCACCCTCCAAGAATTATCAGGCATGTGCCAAAACCATTTTGACTTAATGGCATACCCCGAAACAACTATTTCGGTTTCACCGAAACTCATCCGGTGACCTCTCTCTGTGGAACTTTTCCACTGTCCGAAACTTTTCGGTGTCCGAAACTTTTTCGATGATTTTCTCTCAGACTCCCTGCCTAGTATTCAGTAGATGGATGACCCTTAAGCATGTGACCCTATAGGTTCGGTGAAGTATAGACCTGACCCGTAACCCCTTCCGATCAATGATCAACATCTGAGTCGTGGACACCCATATTGACCCCTATACCCACACGAATAAATATTCGAGTGAACCTCCCGTTGCAGTGAGCTATTCATGTTGCTTCGCGATATGTCACAAACACCCGAGGTGAGATTTGTTGCATCCCCATGGACGAACCATTTGTCCACCATGCAAGTTACCTCGTTACCGGTTTTGTTCTCTTTTCTCGTTTTCGTGTTCCGGCACCCCAGTGATCAAATCACACTGTGTCTGGCTAGATGATGATGGATACCGTAATACCGAGTGGGCCCGGGAATATCTCTCCATCGTCAGAGGAGAAAATCCCAATCTTGAGCTATCAAGTTACTTGACATACTTTTCCATGAACCCGTAAGCCGCCGTAATAGCCACCCATTTACGGATGACGTTTAACAAACCCCTGATGCGTCTCCAACGTATCAATAATTTTTGATTGCTCCATGCTATGTTATCTACTGTTTTGGGCAACATTGGGCTTTATTATCCACTTTTATATTATTTTTGGGACTAACCTATTAACCGGAGGCCCAGCCCAGATTTGCTGTTTTTTTGCCTATTTCAGTATTTCGAAGAAAAGGAATATCAAACGGAGTTGAAATGGAACGAAATCAACTGGAGAAGTTATTTTTGAAAGGAAAGCTACCGGATGGTCTTGGACCCCACGTCAGGAGAGAAGGGAGGTGCGCACGAGGGTGGGGGCACCCCCTAGGGCCCTCCCCCTGCCTCGTGGGGCCCACGTAGCTCCACCGACGTACTTCCTGCACCCATATATACTCACGTACCCTAAAACTTCTAGAACAAAGAATAGATCGGGAGTTCCGCCGCCGCAAGCCTATGTAGCCACCAAAAACCAATCGGGACCCTGTTCTGGCACCCTGCCGGAGGGGGAACCCTCACCGGTGGCCATCTTCATCATCCCGGCGCTCTCCATGGCGAGGAGGGAGTAGTTCACCCTCGGGGCTGAGGGTATGTACCAGTAGCTATGTGTTTGATCTCTCTCTCTCTCTCTCTCTCTCTCTCTCTCTCTCTCTCGTGTTCTTGATTTGGCACGATCTTGATGTATTGCGAGCTTTGCTATTATAGTTGGATCTTATGTTGCTTCTCCCCTTCTACTCTCTTGTAATGGACTGAGTTTTCCCTTTAAAGTTATCTTATCGGATTGAGTTTATAAGGATTTGAGAACACTTGATGTATGTCTTGCCATGCGTATCTGTGGTGACAATGGGATATCACGTGATTCACTTGATGTATGTTTTGGTGATCAACTTGCGGGTTCCGCCCATGAACCTATGCATAGGGGTTGGCACACGTTTTTGTCTTGATTCTCCGGTAGAAACTTTGGGGCACTCTTTGAGGTTCTATGTGTTGGTTTAATAGATGAATTTGAGATTGTGTGATGCATATCGTATAATCATACCCACGGATACTTGAGGAGACATTGGAGTATCTAGGTGACTTTAGGGTTTTGGTTGATTTGTGTCTTAAGGTGTTATTCTATTATGAACTCTAGGGCTGTTTGTGACACTTATAGGAATAGCCCAACGGATTGATTGGAAAGAATAACTTTTAGGTGGTTTCGTACCCTACCATAATCTCTTCGTTTGTTCACCACTATTAGTGACTTTGGAGTGACTCTTTGTTGCATGTTGAGGGATAGTTATATGATCCAATTATGTTATTATTGTCGAGAGAACTTGCACTAGTGAAAGTATGAACCCTATGCCTTGTTTCAACGCATTGCATTACCTTTATGCTCACTTTTATCACTTGCTACCGTGATGTTTTTATATTTTCAGGTTACAAAAACCTATATCTACCATCCATATTGCACTTGTATCACCATCTCTTCGCCGAACTAGTGCACCTATACAATTTACCATTGTATTGGGTGTGTTGGGGACACAAGAGACTCTTTGTTATTTGGTTGCAAGGTTGTTTGAGAGAGACCATCTTCATCCTACGCCTCCCATGGATTGATAAACCTTAGGTCATCCACTTGAGGGAAATTTGCTACTGTCCTACAAACCTCTGCACTTGGAGGCCAACAACGTCTACAAGGAGAAGGTTGCGTAGTAGACATCAAGCTCTTTTCTGGCACCGTTGCCGGGGAGGTTAGTGCTTGAAGGTATATCTTTAGATCTTGCAATCGAATCTTTTTGTTTCTTGTTTTAGCACTAGTTAGTTTATAAAAGAAAACTACAAAAAATGGAATTGAGTTTGCATCATACGCTTCATCTTTTTAATATCTTTCGTGAGTATGATGGGAAGGAAAATTGTGCCAGAGTGCTAGAAGAAGAAATCTATAGAATGTTTGGCACTAAATATTTGTATGATGAGCAAGATTGCAATGTTGTTAGTATGAATTCCTTGAATATCCATGATGCTAATGATATGCAAAGCCACAAGCTTGGGGAAGCTATGTTTGATGAAGATGATATTTTTTGTCCCCCAAGCTTTGATGAGCAAATTTACTATGATGAAAGCATGCCTCCTATCTATGATGATTACTGTGATGACACATATGCTTTAAAGAATAATGATAACCATGAAACTTGTCATCTTGATCTTAATTTTCAATCACATGATAGTTGTTTTGTTGAGTTTTCTCCCACTACTATTCCGAACGAGAAATTTTTGCTTATGTGGAGAGTAATAAAATTTCTATGAAAGTAGATCATGAAAAGAATGCTTTAGGTGCTGGTTATATTGTTGAATTCATTCATGATGCTACTGAAAATTATTATGAGGGAGGAACATATGCTTGTAGGAATTGCAATAATATCAAGTTTCCTCTATATGTGCTTAAAGTTTTGAAGTTATGCTTGTTTTACCTTCCTATGCAAGTTGATTATTGTTCCCATTTGTTTGCTCACAAAATCCCTATGCATAGGAAGTGGGTTAGATTTAAATGTGCTAGTCATATTCTTCATGATGCTCTCTTTATGTTTCAATTCTTATCTTTTATGTGAGCATCATTGAAATCATCATGCCTAGCTAGGGGCGTTAAACGATAGCGCTTGTTGGGAGGCAACCCAATTTTAT
Source organism: Aegilops umbellulata (assembly GCA_032464435.1). Classification (NCBI taxonomy): domain Eukaryota; kingdom Viridiplantae; phylum Streptophyta; class Magnoliopsida; order Poales; family Poaceae; genus Aegilops; species Aegilops umbellulata. Next base: position 323,127,747 of record CP136056.1, on the reverse strand, counting down.
TTTAGTTTCTTGCTTTTTGGTTCTGTTTAGGAATAAATAATCCATCTAGCTTCTGTAGATGTGATTTTGTGTTTTAATTAGTGTTTGTGCCAATTAGAACATTTGGGAAGACTTGGGTGAAGTCTTTATGATCATGCTGTAAAAAAACAGAAACTTTAGCGCTCACGAGATTAGCTAGAACTTTTTACTAGAGAGTGCTATTTACTTGATTCTTTTGGAGGATGATTACTAGACAAATTTCTCAGGTCCACCAATTTATTTTAGAATTTTTGGAGTTACAGAAGTTTGCGTTAGTCACATATTTCTACAGACTGTTCTATTTTTGACAGATTCTGTTTTTCATGTGTTGTTTGCTTATTTTGATGAATCTATGGCTAGTAAAATAGTTTATAAACCATATAGAAGTTGGAATACAGTAGGTTTAACACAAATATAAATAAAGAATGAGTTCATTACAGTACCTTGAAGTGGTCTTTTGTTTTCTTTCGCTAACGGAGCTCACGAGTTTTCTGTTAAGTTTTGTGTTGTGAAGTTTTCAAGTTTTGGGTAAAGATCTGATGGACTATGGAATAAGGAGTGGCAAGAGCCTAAGCTTGGGGATGCCCAAGGCACCCCAAGGTAATATTCAAGGATAACCAAGCGTCTAAGCTTGGGGATGCCCCGGAAGGCATCCCCTCTTTCGTCTTCGTTCATCGGTAACTTTACTTGGAACTATATTTTTATTCACCACATGATATGTGTTTTGCTTGGAGCGTCGTTTTATTAGCTTTGCTTGCTGTTTGAATAAAGTACAAAGATCTGAAATTATTAAATTGGGAGAGTCTTCACATAGTTGCATAATTATTCGACTACTCATTGATATTCACTTATATCTTTTGGACTAGTTTGTTGTTTGCTCTAGTGCTTCACGTATATCTTTTAGAGCATGGTGTTAGTGTTATTTTGAAGAAACAGATGAACTCTCATGCTTAACTTAGATTATTTTGAGAGTCTTAAATAGCATGGTAATGTGCTTAATCCTAATATGCTAAGCATACAAGATTTGTAAGAATTCTTATGAGTGTGTTGAATACTAAGAAAAGTTTGATACTTGATAATTGTTTTGAGATATGGAGGTAGTGATATTAAAGTCATGCTAGTAGAGTAGTTGTGAATTTGAGAAATACTTGTGTTGAAGTTTGCAAGTCCCGTAGCATGCACGTATGGTAAACCTTATGTAACAAATTTGAAACATGGGGTGTTATTTGATTGTCCTCCTTATGAGTAGCGGTCGGGGACGAGCGATAGTCTTTTCCTACCAATCTATCCCCCTAGGAGCATGCGTGTAGTGCTTTGGTTTTTGATGGCTTGTAGATTTTTGCAATAAGTATGTGAGTTCTTTATGACTAATGTTGAGTCCATGGATTATACGCACTCTCACCCTTCCATCATTGCTAGCCTCTTCGGTACCGTGCATTGCCCTTTCTCACATTGAGAGTTGGTGCAAACTTCGCCGGTGCATCCAAACCCCGTGATATGATATGCTCTTTCACACATAAACCTCCTTATATCTTCCTCAAAACAGCCACCACACCTACCTATTATGGCATTTCCATAGCCATTCCGAGATATATTGCCATGCAACTTTCCACCATACCGTTCATCATGACACATTCCTCATTGTCATATTGCTTAGCATGATCATGTAGTTGACATCGTATTTGTGGCAAAGCCACCATTCATAATTCTTTCATAGATGTCACTCATGAGTCATTGCACATCCCGGTACACCGCCGGAGGCATTCATATAGAGTCATATTTTGTTCTAAGTATCGAGTTGTAATCATTGAGTTGTAAATAAATAGAAGTGTGATGATCATCATTCTCTAGAGAATTGTCCCAAGTGAGGAATAAAAAAGAAGAGAAAGGCCATAAAAAAGAGAAGGCCCCAAAAAAAGAGAGAAAAAAAATAAAAAAATGAGAGAAAAAGAGAGAAGGGACAATGTTACTATCCTTTTACCACACTTGTGCTTCAAAGTAGCACCATAATCTTCATGATAGAGAGAGTCTCTTGTTTTGTTATTCTCATATACTAGTGGGAATTTGTAATTATAGAACTTGGCTTGTATATTCCAACGATGGGCTTCCTCAAATGCCCTAGGTCTTCGTGAGCAAGCAAGTTGGATGCACACCCACTTAGTTTCTTTTGCTGAGCTTTCATACATTTATAGCTCTAGTGCATCCGTTGCATGGCAATCCCTAGTCCTTGCATTAACATCAATCGATGGGCATCTCCATAGCCCATTGATTAGCCTCATTGATGTGAGACTTTCTCATTTTTTATCTTCTCCACATAACCCCCATCATCACATTCTATTCCACCCATAGTGCTATATCAATGGCTCGCGCTCATGTATTGCGTGAAGGTTTATGAGTTTGAGATTACTAAAGTATGAAACAATTGCTTGGCTTGTCATCGGGGTTGTGCATGATGATAGCATTCTTGTGTGACGAAAATGGAGCATGACTAAACTATATGATTTTGTAGGGATGAACTTTCTTTGGCCATGTTATTTTGAGAAGACATAATTGCTTAGTTAGTATGCTTGAAGTATTATTATTTTTATGTCAATATGAACTTTTGTCTTGAATCTTTCGGATCTGAATATTCATATCACAATTAAGAAGAATTACAATAAAATTATGCCAACTAGCATGCCACATCAAAAATTAACTTTTTTATCATTTACCTACTCGAGGACGAGCAAGAATTAAGCTTGGGGATGCTTGATACGTCTCCAACGTATCTACAATTTTTTATTGCTCCATGCTATGTTATCTACTGTTTTGGGCAATATTGGGATTTATTATCCACTTTTATATTATTTTTGGGACTAACCTATTAACCGGAGGCCCAGCCCAGATTTGTTGTTTTTTCTATTTCAGTATTTCGAAGAAAAGGAATATCAAACGGAGTCGAAACAGAACAAAATCAACTGGAGAAGTTATTTTTGGAAGGAAAGCTACTGGATGGACTTGGACCCCACATCATGAGAGAAGGGAGGTGCCCACGAGGGTGGGGGCGTGCCCCCTGCCTCGTGGGGCCCCCGTAGCTCCACCGACGTACTTCCTGCACCCATATATACTCACGTACCCTAAAACTTCTAGAACAGAGAATAGATCGGGAGTTCCGCCGCCGCAAGCCTCTAATGCCACCAAAAACCAATCGGGACCCTGTTCCGGCACCCTGCCGGAGGGGGGGAACCCTCACCGGTGGCCATCTTCATCATCCCGGCGCTCTCCATGATGAGGAGGGAGTAGTTCACCCTTGGGGCTGAGGGTATGTACCAGTAGCTATGTGTTTGATCTCTCTCTCTCTCTCTCTCTCTCTCGTGTTCTTGATTTGGCACGATCTTGATGTATCGCGAGCTTTGCTATTATAGTTGGATCTTATGTTGCTTCTCCCCTTCTGCTCTCTTGTAATGGATTGAGTTTTCCCTTTGAAGTTATCTTATCGGATTGAGTCTTTAAGGATTTGAGAACACTTGATGTATGTCTTGCCATGCGTATCTGTGGTGACAATGGGACATCACGTGATTCACTTGATGTATGTTTTGGTGATCAACTTGCGGGTTCCGCCCATGAACCTATGCATAGGGGTTGGCACACGTTTTCGTCTTGATTCTCCGGTAGAAACTTTGGGGCACTCTTTGAGGTTCTATGTGTTGGTTGAATAGATGAATTTGAGATTGTGTGATGCATATCGTATAATCATACCCACGGATACTTGAGGAGACATTGGAGTATCTAGGTGACATTAGGGTTTTGGTTGATTTGTGTCTTAAGGTGTTATTCTAGTACGAACTCTAGGGCTGTTTGCGACACTTATAGGAATAGCCCAACGGATTGATTGGAAAGAATAACTTTGAGGTGGTTTCGCACCCTACCATAATCTCTTTGTTTGTTCTCCACTATTAGTGACTTTGGAGTGACTCTTTGTTGCATGTTGAGGGATAGTTATATGATCCAATTATGTTATTATTGTTGAGAGAACTTGCACTAGTGAAAGTATGAACCCTAGGCCTTGTTGCAACGCATTGCATTATCGTTTATGCTCACTTTTATCACTTGCTACCTTGCGGTTTTTATATTTTCAGATTACAAAAACCTATATCTACCATCCATATTGCACTTGTATCACCATCTCTTCATCGAACTAGTGCACCTATGAAATTTACCATTGTATTGGGTGTGTTGGGGACACAAGAGACTCTTTGTTATTTGGTTGCAGGGTTGTTTGAGAGAGACCATCTTCATCCTACGCCTCCCACGGATTGATAAACCTTAGGTCATCCACTAGAGGGAAATTTGCTACTGTCCTACAAACCTCTGCACTTGGAGGCCCAACAACGTCTACAAGGAGAAGGTTGCGTAGTAGACATCAACCCCAAAGTTCATGAAGCAAGCATGAAGAAACTAGATACTCTCATGGTCTAAGGAATCATGCAAACGTTAACCATCTCTGTGTTATGTACCATTAACTTGTGACGAATGAATCTCATAACATAACATCAATCCGGGTCGATTCAACACAAATGTTCTCTTAACATTGTTCCCTCAAAGTTGCTGGCATTGACATGCCCATGATCAGGAAAATAGAACCATCATGCAACACTTGAGCTAGTCTTAGAGGCCAGACTAAGAATACTTCTTACCGTTTATTATTCCACATGTGCATATGAGTCTTCCTCCGAGCCTCGTGTTATTGCAGACTCGAGAACCATAGCAGTTATAGCATGGAACATAAACATAATTATGAACTCAGAGATAAATAATATCATTTATTATTGCCTCTAGGGCATATCTCCTACAGACTCCCACTTGCACTAGAATCAGTAATCTAGTTAATGCTAATGCACTTTACACCAATGGCATACTGGTGTAAAAAATGCTTCGCATGTGGTATAGCATGATGTCCATCGGATCTGACAATTTCAGCTCTGTCGGGTTTCGGGTTCCGGCATACCCTTGAGGTTCGAACACTGGGGTGCGCGCGGAGATCTCGCCTTCTACCTACCTGCTCCCCACCGCCTCGCTAAGATCTAAGCTATGGAAAGAACAGCATAAGAGACACAGAGTTTATACTGGTCCGGGCCACCGTCGTGGTGTAATACCCTACTCCAGTGTGTGGTGTGTGGATTGCCTCTTGGGCTGCTGATGATGAGCGATACAAGGAAGAACAGCCTCGCGAGGGTGTTCTTGAGCTGGTGCGTGGAGTTCTACTTGGTCTCCAGATGATAGATCATCGATGCTCTACCCTGTGGGTGGCTAGTCCTATTTATAGGCAAAGGCCCTGGGCCTCTTCCCAAATATTGAGCGGGAAGGGCGCCAACAATTGGCCATTTTGAAGGGGAACATCTGGTACACTTATCCTGACTAAAGTTGGTCCTCGCCTGCCAAAGGCTCTGGTGGTGACGCCTGCTTGGGCTCCACAATGACTTCCTCCCTGCCGTTGGGCTGGTCTTGGTCTCGTTGCACCGAAACGGGTGCCTTTGGTTGATGCTCTCGCCTGCGCTTGCTCCCTTTGCACCAAAGAGGAAAGGAGGACACTGCGCAGGCTGGCGCCCGCCTGGCGCCCTTGGTCGTCATGGCTTGCATCATGGGCACCTCGTGAGGTACCCCGCCTTGATCTCTCCGCCTCCTCGCGAGCCAGCCTGATGAGGCCGTGCCTGAGGAAGCTCCTTGTCGTCCGCCCCGCGAGGCTTGGCCCCTCGCGAGGGTCTTGAGTTTGTGTTGATGAAGATGGGCCATGCTGGGCCACTCCTTGAGCCACGCCGCAGGCCGCAGCCAGGCAAGTCTGGGGACCCCCGTTCCCAGAACGCCGACAGTAGCCCCCGGGCCCAAGGCGCGCCCGGACTTGGCCGTGCAGAGAGGCGAAAGGGCAAGGGCGAAGCGCCGCGGGCCCTAACAGCCTGCGGCCTTGGGCGCCACGTGGCGGTTGATTGGACATGGGCGTCTCCCCTTCCCCACGACGCCTCGGCGACTGCGTGGATTGGACAAGTCTCTGCATGCAAAGCGGGTTATGATTACCTGTGATCGTGGAGGCCGACGGTTGGCGTTCGCCGGCTATAAGTACGAAATGGCACACGCCCTTCCAGTTTATCTCTTCTTGCTTCCCCTTCTTCCCGGTCCTTGCCCCGTCTTGCTGCGATGGCTCCGTCGAGGAGGCTCTCGGCCGCAGAGAAGGGGAAGGCTCGCCAGGTTGAGCCTGCCTCTCCTCCGCCCAAGCACGGCCGAGGGCGCCCTCGCAAACATCCTGCGGCTACCACGACAGCCCCCCGCGGCCGTGGAGATGATCTCCAGCACGGCGACGGGCAGACAGCCGCGGCCGGGGGGGCGCTTCGGTCGTGCGTCCCCCCAGGCCGCGCTTTCGCGCCGCAGAGGCGCTGCCGGAGTTTGTTGTGTGGTCGGCGGAGCCAACTAGCACCCGGCTTCAACTTCCTCGCTCCCTCCTCGGCGAGCTCCCGGCCGGCGCCCCGGGCGGCCTCTGGCTTCAGGCAGCCGGCTACTGCAGCCGGGCCTCATGGGCTTCATTGGAGGTCTCCGCAGCCGGGAGCCTGGCCTTGACCCGCGGCTGGCAGACGTTTGCCCGCGCGCGCGGCATGAGCCGTCGGTGCACCCTGCACTTCAAGTTCGACGGTGATGCCACCCTCTACGTGAGGGTGTTTGGGGAAGATGGTCGCCGCGTAGGGTGCTGCCCTGAGGTCGACGACCGCGGCCGGGGACCCAGCCCCGGCGATGATGGAGACGACAGCGCTCGCGTGATTGGCAGCGCTCAGGGTTCCTCAAGCTTCACCGACTCTTCTTCAGGCGTCGACTCTTCTAGCAGTGGCCGCGGTCAGCCCCCACGCCATCGTGCCTGCCTGGAAGGCGGTAGCGCGTCTGCCCGCCGTCGCGCCTCGGCGAAGCGCGGGAGGGAGTCTTCCTGAGCTCCGGAGGTAGCTCGAGTCTTCCCTGCAGGCCGGTGTGAGGCGAGCTGCGCCTGATTTGCTCCTTATTTTCCTTTTTCCTGCGTAAAAAGACAGCAGCGTGGAGCCCCGCGGGGGCGTGTTTGGGTTATTGCTGTTAATCACTGCTTTGCTTCCGCTATTGTGCCTCCCGGCTTCGTGCCCGCGCGTGGATAGTTCCCGGCCCCAGCCGTGGGGGGCGACCGACCCAGGCCCTGTGTTCGTGTCGCGGTGCCCGTGGGGCACGGACTGGAGGGGTGCTCCTGTAGTGGACCCAGGTCGCGAAACCGTTGAACGACTAGGACAGAAACACTCATGCGGGCGCTCAGCTGCCCCCCCTCGCGAGGCCTTGCATAAGAGAAATCGACGCAGGAGAGTGAAAAGTCAAAGGACCACAAGCCAAAGATGGTAACAGCTTCAACAAAACTTCGAATGCAAACGAACAAGCCAACTGCGGAAAGCAAATGAAAAAGCCGCGTCCGGCACCTAATATAGTCTTCGACGTCTTCTCACCAGCGCGGAGCTAAGTGCTGCCACTGGGCGTGGGAGGGAGCCCCAGGGCCTGAGGCCGGCGCTCCTGAGACTCCGGGGCGTGTACAGCCCCAACTCATTATTACGTGAGAGTGTCACGGGCGGCGAGCTTCACAGGCGTTGGCCTTCTTCACAGGCTCCGGGCCTTTCTTGGGGGGAAGCAAGCTTCACGGGCATTTGCCCTCTTCACAGGCTCTGGGCCTTTTCCAAAACGCGACAGCTTCACAGGCATTCGCCTTCTTCACAGGCTCTGGGCCTTTTCCAAAACGCGACAGCTTCACAGGCATTCGCCTTCTTCACAGGCTCTGGGCCTTTTCCAAAACGCGACGGCTTCACAGGCATTCGCCTTCTTCACAGGCTCTGGGCCTTTTCCAAAACGCGACAGCTTCACAGGCATTCGCCTTCTTCACAGGCTCTGGGCCTTTTCCAAAACGCGACAGCTTCACAGGCATTCGCTTTCTTCACAGGCTCTGGGCCTTTTCCAAAAAGGATAATCTTCATAGGCATTCGCCTTCTTCACAGGCTGTGGGCCTTTTCAGGGGTAGAACCTCCGGAGGTGCTGGATGTTCCATGCGTTCTGAACTGGCACCCCCTCCTGAGTCTCCAAGCGTGCGGAGCCAGGCCTGGAAACATGAACAACCTTGAACGGGCCCTCCCACATGGGAGAGAGCTTGTGCAGTCCCTCCCTGGAGAGAACCCGCCTGAGCACGAGGTCTCCTACCTCGAGAGTTCTGGGGCGGATGTTGCGACAGTGGTATCGTCGTAGTGCTTGTTGGCACCTTGCCGCTTGCAGCGCGGCTTCTCGGCGACGTTCCTCCCCCAGCACGAGGTCCATCCCCTGCATGGCGTCCTGCTGCGCCTCGTCGAACGCCAGGACCCGTGTGGAGTGACGTCTTACCTCGTGAGGGAGGACCGCTTCGGCTCCGTAGACCAGGAAGAACGGGGTCTCTCCAGTCGGCTTGGTCGCGGTTGTGCGGATGGACCACAACACGGACTGAAGCTCATCGTACCAACCTCTGCCGCAGGCCTCCAGCTTGTTCTTGAACGTCCTGGTCTTGAGGCCCCTCAGGACCTCTGCGTTGGCCCGCTCGGCCTGGCCGTTGCTTCGGGGGTGCGCCACCGAAGCGTAGCATATCTGCGTTCCAAGGTTAGCATAGTATGTTTTGAAGAGGTTACTGGTGAACTGCGAACCATTGTGTGTGATGATGCGGTTCGGCACCCCGAACCGGCTCACGATGCCCCTGATGAACTTGACCGCGGAACCCGCGGGGATGGTGCGGACGGCCTCTACTTCTGCCCACTTGGTGAACTTGTCCACGGCAACGTAGAGGTAGCGGTAGCCCCCTGGCGCCTGAGGGAACGGGCCCAGGATGTCCAACCCCCCGACTGCGAACGACCACGAAAGTGGTATAGTCTCCAGGCCTCCTGCCGGCTGATGGATCTGCTTGGCGTGGAACTGGCAGGCCTCACAAGCCTTCACCAGTTCGACGGCGTCATTGAGTGCGGTGGGCCAATAAAACCCACTGCAGAACGCCTTGCCGACGAGGGTCCGTGATGATGAATGATGTCCACAGTCTCCGCCGTGTATATCTGCCAGCAGTTCCCTTCCTTGCTCCCTGGAGATGCAGCGCAGGGATACATCGTTTGGTCGCTTCCGGTAGAGATCTCCATCCTTGATGCAGTATGCCGTGGCCAGCCGTGCCACACGCTCCGCTTCCTCCTCCTTCTCCGGCAGGGTCCCTTGTGTTAAGTAACTCCGGAGCTCCGTGATCCAGCACCCTTCCTGAGGCTCCATCGTCAGGAGCAGGCGTGCTCCTGAGGCCGGGCCACAGACCGGAGCTCCTGAGGCAGGTGGCTGGGGGAGCTCCTCCCGAGGCTGAGCCGTGTTTGACAATGACGGCAGGGCTGAGGGCTTGAAGAGCCGCTCCTCGAAGACGCCAGGCTCCTGAGGCAACTGCCTGGACGCCCGTTTGGCGATGTCGTCGGCCTCCTGATTGGTGCCACGGGGCACATGCTGCAACTCCAACCCCCAGAACTGCTTCTCCATCCTGCGGACCTCCGCAAGGTAGGCTTCCATGTGCTCATCTTTAGGCTCGTACACCTTGTTGGAGAAATTGACAAGAAGCTGCGAATCACCCTTGATGGTGAGGCGTGTCACCCCCAGGGCAGCTGCGGCCTTCAAGACCGCTATTAGACCTTCATACTCCGCTATGTTGTTGGAGACCTTTTCACCTTGCTGGAAACAGAGCTGCACAGCGTAGTAGAGCTTGTCCTGAGTGGGCGATATAAGCACCGCCCCAGCCCCAGCGCCATGCCTGGAGAACGCCCCATCGAAGTACATGACCCATCCTTCTGGCGCCTCGCTTCCCGGGAAGAGGGATCGGTCTTTGTCGGCCTTGAGGCCTGGTGCCTCCGTCCATTCTGCCACAAAATCCGCTAATGCTGCTCCCTTGATGACTCTGGTCGTGCTGAATTCGAGCTGAAACGCTTGCAGTTCTATGTTCCACTCAGCGACCCTTCCGGCCGAGTTAGGGCTCCTGAGCATTCTCTCCAAGGGGTATGACGAGACGACCTTGATGGGGTGACCCTGAAAATAGTGCCGCAGCTTGCGCGAGGCCACCAGTAGCGCGAGGAGGAGCTTCTGAGGCATGGGGTACCGTGCCCTCGCGTCCCGCAACACCGTGCTGACAAAATACACTGGGTGCTCAACGAGGTTGGGTGCGTCAGTGCTGGTGGCGCCCTCCGGAGACCCTGGCGCCTCCTGAGGCGATGAGGCCTCCGGAGGCTGGCCATCTGGGAGAGGGGCCTCTTCCGCATCCAGTGCATTCCTCTGCGGCGGCTGATCCTCCTTAGCCGTGGCGGTGGTTTCTGTGGGCCTTCCTTGTTCCTGTTTTGCCTTATCCCGGGCTGCTGCCGTGGTTTTGATTCGACGCTCCTCCCTAACCGCCACCAGGGCTGCGCTGGCAGAATAGGGAGTGGCGGTGAGGTAAAGCACCAGGGGCTCTTGAGGGCGCGGAGCCACCATGACCGGAGGGTTGGTCAGGTATCTCTTGAGGTCTTGGAACGCCTTGTCGGCCTCTTCAATCCACTCAAAGGGCCCCTTTTTCTTCATTAGCTGGAAGAAGGGCAGCGCTCGCTCCCCCAACTTGGAGATGAAGCGCCCTAGCGCGGTCACGCGCCCAGTGAGTTTCTGCACTTTCTCTGAGGGTCTTTGGCGGGCTCATGTCCTCGACCGCCTTGACCTTTTTCGGGTTAGCCTCGATGCCTCGGTGGGACACGAGGAAACCCAAGAGCTTGCCTGAGAGGACCCCAAACACACACTTCTCTGGGTTGAGCCATAGGTTCACTGTGTCGAGGCTCGCGAAGGTTTCCTCCAGGTCTTGTATCAGGGTCCTGGCCTCCCGAGACTTCACCACAATGTCGTCGACGTAAGCCTCAACATTCTTCCTGAGCTACGGGCCCAAGGTGATGTGCATCAGCCGCTGAAAGGTCGCCCCTGCGTTACGCAGCCCAAATGGCATGCATGTGTAGCAGTACACCCCACACGGGGTTAGGAATGCTATCTTTTCGACGTCTTCTACCACCATCTTGATCTGGTGATACCCAGAGAAGGCATCCAAGAAGCACAGTAGGTCGCATTCTGCGGTGGAACCGACGATCTGGTTGATGCGGGGGAGCGGGAACGGATCTTGCGGGCATGCCTTGTTAAGGTTGGTGAAGTCAACACACATGCGCTCCTTCCCTCCCTTCTTTGGCACAACGACAGGGTTGGCCAGCCAATCCGGATATCGGACCTCGCGAATGACCCCAGCGGCTTCTAGTTTGCGGGTCTCTTGGACAATGAAGGCCTGCTTTTCTATGGACTGCCGCCTTGCCTTCTGCTTCACAGGGCGCATGTTGGGGCATAAGTTGAAGTGATGCTCGATTACGCTCCTAGGGATCCCCGCCAACTGGTCTGGCTCCCAAGCGAACACCTTCTTGTTTGCGCGCAGGAACTTGACCAAGGCCTCTTCCTGCTCGGGCTCGAGGTTGGCGCCTATGGTGAAAGTGGCGTTGGTAGACCCGTCCTCATCGACGGGTATCTCCTTGGTTTCTGCCTTGTCTTGGGTGAACAACTACTTCTTCTTGGCGGGCGCAGCCCCCTTGGGCTCGGGGGTCTCCGAGTCGGCGGGCTGTGCCGACGCCGCCGTCCTGAAGGCGAGCTTGAGCACTCGCAGTGCGTCTCCGGTGTCCCCGTGCACGGTGAGGACACCGCTGCTCCCGGGCATCTTCATGAGGTTGTACGTCGGGTGCGTCGCGGCCATGAACTGGGCCAGCGCTGGATAGCCGAGGATGGTGTTGTAGGGGAGACCGATGGGGGCGATGTCGAAGTTGATCAACTCCATGCGAAAGTTGTCGTAGGTGCCGAAGGTTACTGGGAGCCGGATCTGTCCCAAGGAGCTGGATGTCCCGCCCCCAACACCTGAGAAGGGCCGGTTGGGTTGCAGCCGTTCCAGGGGTATGCGGAGGAGGTTGAAGGCCTCAACTGAGAGCACGCTGAGGCCCGCGCCGCCATCGATGAGAGTTCTGGTGAGGCCACCTGACAGATGGTGGGGGTGCACAGCATGGGGAGCGCACCCGAGCCGGCCGAGTTGGAGGGGTGGTCCTTCGAGCTGAAGTACAGGCCGGCCTTGAGCGCCGCCCGGTCCGGGAGAGCCCCCTGGCGCGTGGAAGCGGCGCTGACCCGGCGGATGAACGGCTTGACGTGGTGACTTGTAGGTGGTGCCTGCGAGCCGCCCAGGAGGGCCGCGACGACCGGGGGTGTTGGTGTAGCGTGGTGGGTGAGGAAGAGGCGGCAGAGCTCTTCCCAAGAGGCCACGAAGGCTGCCGGCAGGTGGAGTAGCCATGCGCATGGAGCGCCGGTGAGGGCCATGGGAAGCCAGTTGGCCATGACCTTATCATCACCTCCAGCTTCGAGGATGGCCTCCTCGTACGCCAGCAAGAAGGCCAGCGAATTAGTCGCGCCGTTGTAGCGCGGCAGCGTCGCTAGCTTTAACTTGTCCGGCCACCGTACCTGTTGCAGGGCTGGGGCCAGGGCTCGGAGCCCCCTGGCCCCCGTGCTGGCACCGGCGGCCGGAGCGGGCGACGCGCTACTCATCGCGAGGCAGGTTGTGACGGTGGCGGAAGGGAAAGCTCCGGTGCACCCCTACCTGGCGCGCCAAATGTTGGGTTTCGAGTTCCGGCAGACCCTTGAGGTTCGAATACTGGCGTGCGCGCAGAGATCTCGCCTTCTACCTACCTGCTCCCCACCGCCTCGCTAAGATCTAAGCTATGGAAAGAACAGCACAAGAGACACAGAGTTTATACTGGTTCGGGCCACCGTCGTGTTGTAATACCCTACTCCAGTGTGTGGTGTGTGGATTGCCTCTTGGGCTGCTGATGATGAGCGATACAAGGAAGAACAGCCTCGCGAGGGTGTTCTTGAGCTGGTGCGTGGAGTTCTACTTGGTCTCCAGATGATAGATCATCGATGCTCTACCCTGTGGGTGGCTAGTCCTATTTATAGGCAAAGGCCCTGGGCCTCTTCCCAAATATTGAGCGGGAAGGGCGCCAACAATTGGCCATTTTGAAGGGCAACATCTGGTACACTTATGATGACTAAAGTTGGTCCTCGCCTGCCAAAGGCTCTGGTGGTGACGCCTGCTTGGGCTCCACAATGACTTCCTTCCTGCCGTTGGGCTGGTCTTGGTCTCGTTGCATCGAAACGGGTGCCTTTGGTTGATGCTCTCGCCTGCGCTTGCTCCCTTTGCATTAAAGAGGAAAGGAGGACACTGCGCGGGCTGGCGCCCGCCTGGCGCCCTTGGTCGTCATGGCTTGCGTCATGGGCACCTCGTGAGGTACCCCGCCTTGATCTCTCCGCCTCCTCGCGAGCCAGCCTGATGAGGCCGTGCCTGAGGAAGCTCCTTGTCGTCCGCCCCGCGAGGCTTGGCCCCTCGCGAGGGTCTTGAGTTTGTGTTGATGAAGATGGGCCGTGCTGGGCCACTCCTTGAGCCACTCCGCAGGCCGCAGGCAGGCAAGTCTAGGGACCCCCGTTCCCAGAACGCTGACAGTAGCCCCCGGGCCCAAGGCGCGCCCGGACTTGGCCGTGCAGAGAGGCGAAAGGGCAAGGGCGAAGCGCCGTGGGCCCTAACAGCCTGCGGCCTTGGGCGCCGCGTGGCGGTTGATTTGACGTGGGCATCTCCACTTCCCCACGACGCCTCGGCGACTGCGTGGATTGGACAAGTCCCTGCATGCAAAGCGGGTTATGATTACCTGTGATCATGGAGGCCGACGGTTGGCCTTCGCCGGCTATAAGTACGGAACGGCATGCGCCCTTCCAGTTTATATCTTCTTGCTTCCCCTTCTTCCTGGTCCTTGCTCTGTCTTACTGCGATGGCACCGTCGAGGAGGCTCTCGGCCACAGAGAAGGGGAAGGCTCGCCAGTTTGAGCCTGCCTCTCCTCCGCCCAAGCGCGGCCGAGGGTGCCCTCGCAAACATCCTGCGGCTACCACGACAGCCCCCCGCGGCCGTGGAGATGATCTCCAGCATGGCGACAGGCAGACAGTCGCGGCCGGGGGGGGCGCTTCGGTCGTGCGTCCCCCCAGGCCATGCTTTCGCGCCGCAGAGGCGCTGCCGGAGTTCGTTGTGTGGTCGGCGGAGCCGACTAGCACCCGGCTTCAACTTCCTCGCTCCCTCCTCGGCAAGCTCCCGGCCGGCGCCCCGGGCGGCCTCTGGCTTCAAGCAGCCGGCTGCTGCAGCCGGGCATCATGGGCTTCACTGGAGGTCTCCGCAGCCGGGAGCCTGGCCTTGACCCGCGGCTGGCAGACGTTTGCCCGCGCGCGCGGCCTGAGCCGTCGGTGCACCCTGCACTTCAAGTTCGATGGCGATGCCACCCTCTACGTGAGGGTGTTTGGGGAAGAAGGTCGCCGCGTAGGGTGCTGCCCTGAGGTCGACGACCGCGGCCGGGGACCCAGCCCCGGCGATGATGGAGAGGACAGCACTCGCGTGATTGGCGACGCTCACAGACATTTCACAACTCATCAGACATTCGCTAAACTTGTAACTCAGATATTCCTTTCTGCAATCAAATTGTAGAAACATAATTTCCTTGTTACAATAACTTCTACTTCATTTTTGAAAACCTTTCGTATGATTTCAAAAGATCCAGACTTACGTCTCATCAAGCAAATATCCATATATCTACTTGAGTCATTTCTGAAGATATATAAATCCACTACTTGCAACAACATTTATTGAACTACACACATCAAAATGTATGATCACCAATAAGTTTGTTGCTCATTCCTTATGGCCTGTGAACGGTATTTCAGTCACTTTACTTTTCGGAGGAAAGTTGCAAGTGTCAGATGATTCAAAATCAAAAAGACTTCAAAATCCATCATAATGGAATTTTCCATGCGGGTTTCTCCAATGTGACCAAATGTAGTGCCACACTTGTGTGGTATTCTTTTAGTCTTGCGACATTTAGCGTCAGTGTTACAGATGTATCATATTACCATCAATATTCATAACATACATCCCATCTTGGATGGAAGCATGGCCCTTCATGTTATTCATAATACTTAACAACAATTGTTGGTTTTATGAATAACTCTTTTGCAACAAACATTGTGCAATGGGCTAGAGTGTATGAAACCCTAGAATGAATTATGAAAGTAAACCCAGAGGTATTATATTATTATCAATATTCATAACATACATGTCATTCATAATGAAAGTATGGCCCTTGTGTTATTCATAACATCGAGCATAAAAAGTTCTCTTATGAACAACCTTAGTGCAAGATACCTTATGCAATGGGCTAGAGTTTGTAAAACTCTAAATGAATTATGAAAATAAATACAGATGGCAATACACCGATGGAAGGTATAGTAACATTTACTATGTTCCCTGTGTATACCTTAACCTCATTTCTGGCTAGTCTTTCAGGCCATAGTAGCTCTTACATTGATTCGCAACAGAATGCAATCGAGCGGGTATGTTTGTGATTAACTCACAATACCCAAGAATTAGTGATTAACATGTTTAACCATAATTCCCAAGAACTATATCTTTGACCAGCCTACTATACATGAAAAACGTGTATGACATTCATACGTGAGCTGGATATTCCAGTCATCTTTCTTTCTGCCTTTATACTTCTAACAGTTTAACTTTTCGTATTTCTCCTACTCGCAAAAGAAGCACCCAACTTAAGAGTGGCGTTAGCCCCGGACTTCCCAGGCGTGAAGTCATACTAACACCCTTTGGACACTTCCTTTCTCTTTAAGTTGTTGTTTTATTCACCTTTCATTATATGACAGGCGTTCTTCTGGATCCCTTTCCCAACAGTCAAATGCATAGTAAACACTTTTACTAATACTTGCAAACAAACATTGCTTTGTTTGTATCTGAAAATAATTTTCCGTTCCATGAATATCATATAACTATCCCAACTTTCGAGTTTTGGGTTTCATGGAAGCAAACATATTCCACTTGACCGTAACAGAATTCTAGCTTTTGGATCGAAGGACGAGAGTCACATGATCCATAACATTAGAGGGAGGATACGGAAATCCTGCGACAGGACAAAGTCCTTCTCGGCACTTTTGAGGACAATCCTCATATTACGTTACCAATCGTAAAGTTTTAACCAGATATTTAACAGCTATTCAATTTAACAGGGAAAGTGGAATCGCGAGCCATTATTCTACAACTATTTTGCAAGAAACACTTAGATAGTGTTCATAATTAATTGCACTGAGAATTAAACATGTTAATTCAATAGTGCGCTCCCACTCAAATCAATATCTCTCATAATTAATTTTGAGTGATACAAGATCCAGACTTCAATTCATCGCCATAGAATCATCATCTCATAACGGGAATTTTAATCGGTAGGCCAACTTGCCGATCACATCTCTACGTGACTCTTGCTCATCTTTCGATGTGTGTGTTCCGAGCTCAGGACGATCCTGCCATGAACGTCAAGACAACCAAGTGATCTTGCTACGAGGTATGACCTCACCCGCCTCACACTTCTCTAATCGTTCGTACCCATGCATCCATGGCGCACCCCGAAAAGATAGGTGTCGTGACGGTGCTACACTTGGGATAACACTAACTACTTGATATTTTAGTGAGAGATCACCCTAATAAAAGCGACTACCGCGCAATCAAAAAGGGTGCATCAAAGGGATAAACATCTCAGGCAATTCATAATAGCATGATATGGTATAGCCCTTTCTGACGGAGAAGTCTTGTATTTCTTCGTCTTTCGACGTTCACGTCGGTGTTTACCTTCGCGAAGATTGCCACCACCTTGTTGATGCACCAGATAACATTGCTATCTGTATAGCTAATAAAATAAGTGCATTACTTAAGGTTGACACGCAGGTCATTAAAGTGACAATCATATGGCTCCAGCCATCATGCCGAATCATGACACACACGTCATGTTAATAACATCATATAGTCATCTCATACATAATCAAATTGAATATGAGCATTGCTATACCACATCACATGCATATCTTGCAAAACCAAGTTAGACGCCTCTGTAGGACCTAGAAGTAGGTGTGTCTAGAGGGGGGTGATTATACACTTAGTGCTAAAGTTGCAATTTTTAAACTTTTTCGGTTTGAGTGGAGTTTTAGGCACAATTTCAACATACACAATACATATCAAGCAAGCAAGCAAAGAGTGTATGAGCAGTGGAAAATAAAGCATGCAACTTGCAAGAATGTAAAGGGAAGGGTTTGGAGAATTCAAACGCAATTGGAGACACGGATGTTTTTCCCATGGTTCAGATAGGTGGTGCTATCCTACATCCACGTTGATGGAGACTTCAACCCACGAAGGGTAACGGTTGCGCGAGTCCACGGAGGGCTCCACCCATGAAGGGTCGACGAAGAAGCAACCTTGTCTATCCCACCATGGCCATCACCCACGAAGGACTTGCCTCACTAGCGGTAGATCTTCACGAAGTAGGCGATCTCCTTGCCCTTACAAACTCCTTGGTTCAACTCCACAATCTTGTCGGAGGCTCCCAAGTGACACCTAGCCAATCTAGGAGACACCACTCTCCAAGAAGTAACAAATGGTGTGTTGATGATGAACTCCTTGCTCTTGTGCTTCAAATGATAGTCTCCCCAACACTCAACTCTCTCTCACAGGATTTGGATTTGGTGGAAAGAAGATTTGAGTGGAAAGCAACTTGGGAAAGGCTAGAGATCAAGATTCATATGGTAGGAATGGAATATTTTGGTCTCAACACATGAGTAGGTGGCTCTCTCTCAGAACATATGAGTTGGAAGTGTAGTTGTGTTCTGATGGCTTCTCCACGAGTGAAGAGGAGGTGGAGGGGTATATATAGCCTCCACACAAAATCCAACCATTACACACAATTTACCAATCTCGGTGGGACCGAATCAACAAACTCGGTCGGACCGAAATAGTAAACCTAGTGACCGTTAGAGATTTTCGGTGGGACTGACATGCAACTCGGTAGGACCGATATGGTTAGGGTTAGGGCATAACGTAATCTCGGTGAGACCTATTACGCAAACTCGATGAGACCGATTTGGTAATTAGCTAACCAGAAAGTTGGTTAGGCAAACTCGGTGCGACCGATTACTAAACTCGGTTGGACCGATTTTGGTAATAAGTTGACCAGAGAGTTTGCATTGTAATCTCGGTAGTACCGATTGCCTAAACTCGGTGAGACCGATTTTGACAGTGGACATACACAGAGAGATTACAATCCCATCTCGGTGAGACCGAGATCCCCATCGGTAGAACCGATTTGCTAGGGTTTGGCAGTGGCTATGACAAGTGAAACTCGGTGGCGCCGGATAGAAAGAATCGGTAGGTCCGAGTTTGGCTTAGGGTTTAGGTCATATGTGGATATGGGAAAGCAGCTGAGGATTTTGGAGCATATCATTAAGCACACGAAGCAAAAAGCTCATTAAGCAACACCTCATCCCTCCTTGATAGTATTGGCTTTTCCTATGGACTCAATGTGATCTTTGGGTCACTAAAATGTAAAAAGAAGAGTCTTGAGCTTGAAGCTTTAGCCAATCCTTTGTCCTTAGTATCTTGAAGGAGTTCCCACATCCTTTAGTCCATGACACTCCATTGTTGAACTTATATGAAACATACTAGATAGAAGTGTTTTAGTCCAACAAGAGATATGTTGACATTAATTACCAAAACCACCTGGGGAGCACTTGTGCTTTCAATCTCCCCCTTTTTGGTAATTGATGGCAACATACATCAAAGCTTTAGATAAAGATACAAAGAATAGCAAGTAAAGCTTTGGAAAGACATGTAACAAACATAGGCTCCCCCTACATGTATGCAATCATGTGAATATAAAATATAGAAGCATGTGAGAGCATAATCATGACAGAGTAGGCAATGTGTTACATGTATCTTGGCCATATGCATCAGAGCAAAAGATTATTAAAGAAAATACCTTCATGCTTATGAGTCCTTCTTGCAAACAGTATGTACATAAGCAAGAATTTCTCATACTCATGATTTTGATGCATATACTTACCTTGTAGTCTTGAGTTGGCTTAGGATGAAATGAACCTGCACAAACAAGGTCAGATAACACAGGTACATCCACTAGCCAGAGCAAACAAAAGAAACCACAAGAATACCAAGACTGGGATGGCATGTAGAGAATGAGTACTAGGTACCACATTGGATTAGACATGTCCCCATGAGTAAAGATATGCAATGAATTTGAGTGATTTCTTTCCCTTAAATGTCTTGCTCCCCCTGAATCTGATATGAGATATTGGGAGAAGATAGGGAACAGAAAATCAGAGCTGAAAGATATAAATGGATAGAACTTAATGTATATAAGCACATATGAACATGTCTTTCCCCCAAAAAAGACATGTGGCATCTCTCCTCTTGAACATCAAGCATCTGGGATCCTTGAGTATTCTCCCCCCTGGAGATCTCTTTCTCCCCCTTAATACTTTCTCCTTTGTAGGTGATAAGCTTTGATGTGATCTCTCTCTCCCCCTTTGACATCAATTTCCAAGAAGGGCTTTCTGGAATCTGTCGAATGGGTTTGGTCCTTGAGACTCAGCACAAAGCAATGGATAAAACTGTGATGCTTGTAGAGGACAAGATTCATTGAGTGGAGCTGGATCAGAAGAAATATAGAACAAGTGGCAAACTGTTTTTCCTGTTGTGAAATCGGTGGCACCGAGTGGCATGTTTCGGTGGTACCGAAAGGATTCGGCTGGACCAAAAACTACAACTCGGTGAAACCGAGTTCATCACAGAGAAAAACACTTGTCACCTCAGCTCACTAGTCAAATAAGATCTCACAAAGATTTGCAATGAATTAACCGAAGGATTTGCAAGGAATTAGATGCAGAACATGCATAACAAAGAAAAACAGAAAAGAGAAGAAACTGAAAGTTCTAGATGAAGTTTTTTTTGAAAAAGAGAAAGCAAATATGCAAGGGACAAATGCAATAACACAGAAAAGAACACAAGAGAACTTCATCTAGAGTTGGGCGGTGACATAGTCACCTATGTTAGAGTATGTTGACTTAGGAGTCAAGTGAGAGCACTTGATCATAGGTCATACTCATCGTTTAAGCTTAAAATGGGGTTACCATTTTTCGTTTAAGCATCTTGATGTATTCACATCTTGTTGAGTTGCTTTGACTCATGACTTGGAGTAAAGCTTCTCTAAGATGGAATATCATACCTTGGGTGGTGGTGTGGGTCTTGCTCATGTAGTTGAATTTGTGTGGGTGCTCAAGGTTGATGTAGCTCATCAAGAGTTGGGAGCACCACTTGGAATTTGAGTTCATCTACCTACATGGGTTAGTTCTTGCAAGGAAGAGCACTTGTATATCCAAAAATGACAATCATGAAGCTCAACATAGAGTTTGTCAAAGGATATGTTCGAATGGTTTCGTGCTTCCTTGTCGTCAACCACCGTTGTGTAGAGACTTGGTGATGTAGAGATTGCTCAAGATGTGAGTGAGTTGTAATCTCATAGAATTAGATTCAACCAAGTACCTACATGGGTTAGATAACATGCAAGGTACAAATATATCCAAGACATAAGATAGTCATCATAAGAGATATATCATGGATTAGTCATAAGCTCATGTATTGCATGTATCAAATGGAGTTTCTACTCCAAATTTGAAGCATCAATAATGTTCAATTCTCCTCTCAGCCTGCAAAACACTTTCTCATCAAGTGGTTTAGTGAATATATCTGCTAATTGCTTATCGGTGCGAACATGCTTAAGATCAATGTCACCCTTAGCAACATGATCTCGAATGAAATGATGACGAACTTCAATATGCTTACTTCGAGAATGTTGTACAGGATTATGACCAATTTTGATAGCACTTTCATTGTCACAAAGCAATGGAACATGTTTCACATAGATCCCATAATCTTTAAGAGTTTGGGTCATCCAAAGTAATTGAGCACAACATGAACCAGCAGCAATGTATTCCGCTTTGGCGGTGGATAAGGATACCGAGTTTTGTTTCTTGGAAGACCAAGAAACAAGAGATCTACCAAGAAATTGACAAGTACCCGAAGTGGACTTTCTATCGACCTTGTCTCCGGCGTAATCCGAGTCGGAATAGCCAACAAGATCAAAAGAGGACCTCTTAGGATACCAAATGCCAAAATTTGGTGTATGAATTAAGTATCTCACTATCCTTTTCACAGCCTTAAGATGACATTCTTTAGGAGCAGCTTGATATCGTGCACACATGCATACACTTAGCATAATGTCGGGACGTGAAGCACATAGGTATAGCAATGAACCAATCATAGAGCGATAAACCTTTTGATCAACCGGTTCACCATCTTTGGTCAAATCATTATGTCCACTAGTAGGCATGGGTGTAGGCATACCTTTGCATTCTTGCATATTGAACTTCTTGAATAAGTCTTTGGTGTACTTCGTTTGAGAGACAAATGTACCTTCCTTAGTTTGCTTGATTTGCAAGCCGAGAAAGAACTTGAGTTCACTCATCATAGACATCTCAAACTTCTTCGACATTAGCTTTCCAAACTTTTCACTAAAAAGAGGGTTAGTTGATCCAAATATGATATCATCAACATAAATGTGGCATACAAATAGTTATCCATTAACCCTTTTAGTAAAAAGTGTGGAATCGATTTTTCCAATTTCAAAACCACTTGCAATAAGGAACTTGGTCAAGCATTTATACCATGCTCTAGGAGCTTGTTTAAGACCATAAAGGGCTTTGTGAAGTTTGTAAACATGATTTGGTTTCTTAGGATTGACAAAGCCGGGAGGTTGTTTGACACAAACTTCCTCCTCTATTTCACCATTTAGAAAAGCACTTTTAATGTCCATTTGGTACAAGGTGATATTATGGTGATTAGCATAGGCAAGTAAGATGCGAATGGACTCAAGTCTAGCAACGGGAGCATATGTCTCACCATAGTCCATACCTTCGACTTGTGTGTACCCTTGGGCGACGAGACGTGCTTTGTTGCGAACCACTTGTCCATCTTCATCTTTCTTGTTGCGAAACACCCATTTGGTACCAATGATGTTGTGGTTGTTGTCGGGCTTCTCAACCAATGTCCAAACTTGGTTTCTCTCAAAGTTGTGTAGCTCTTCATGCATAGCGTTTATCCAGTCCGGATCTTCCAATGCTTCTTCAACCTTCATAGGTTCAATGCTAGAGATGAATGAATAGTTTTCACAAAAGTTAGCTAAACGAGTTTTTGAGCGAGTAATTCTCCCGGTTTGAATATCATTGTAGATTTGCTCGACGGGATGATCTTTGGCAATTCTTGCTCGAACTCGTGAAAGCTTTTGCTTGGGTCTTCTTTGAACATCTTCTTCATCTTGTTCTTCTTCTTGGCCTTCTTCATTGTTGACGTTGTCGTTCTCTTGTCGTGGTGGAGAAGGAGGTTGTTGATGTTCGTCTTGATGCATTTCCTTGTCTTCTTCATCTTGGTGTGTCCCACTTGTGGATGCTCCCGTGTCGATTCTTGGTTCACCTTGTCGTGAAGTAGAAGCTTCCACTTGGACCGATGAAGTACTCTCCTTCACCTCCGTTGGACGAACTATGCCAATGGACAAGTCTTGGATTGCTTCTGAAGGGTCTTTGTCTCCTACATCAATTGGCAATTGCTCTACTTGCGAGCCGTTAGATTCATCAAACTTCACATCTACCGTCTCTTCAACCTTTCGGGTGAAATTGTTGTAGACACGGTAAGTGTGAGAGTTTGAGCCATAACCAAGTAGGAAACCTTCATGAGATTTAGGAGCAAACTTTGAACGACAATGCTTATCAAGAATGTAGCACTTTGAGCCGAATACTCGAAAGTATCCAACTTGGGGTTTGTTACCGGTGAGAAGCTCGTATGCCGTCTTGCTGAGTAGCTTGTGAAGATACAAGCGATTTGTTGCATGACAAGCTATCTCAACCGCTTCTGCCCAAAAGTGCTTCGGCGTCTTGTACTCATCAAGCATCGTTCTTGCCATTTCAATGAGCGTCCGGTTCTTCCTCTCAACAACTCCATTTTGTTGAGGTGTGTACGTAGCCGAGAACTTGTGTGAAATCCCTTCTTCGTCAAGAAAGGTGTCCACATTTGCGTTCTTGAACTCTGTTCCGTTGTCACTCTCAACCTTCTTGATCTTCACGTCAAACTGATTTTGGGCCTTCCTAGCGAAGTTTTTGAAGATCTTTTGGACCTGCGATTTATCATCAAGAAAGAACACCCACGTAAATCTTGAAAAATCATCAACTACAACAAGACCAAAAGAATTTCCACCGAGACTCTTGTGGGCGTTGGGACCAAAAAGATCCATATGAAGTAGCTCGAGTGGCCTCCTTGTGGTCATCATGTTCTTCACGGGATGCCTTCCTCCAACCTGTTTACCTGCTTGACAAGCGCTGCAGAGTCTATCCTTATCAAATATAACATCATTAACTCCAAGGATATGATTTCCTTTAATAAGCTTGTCAAGGTTTCTGATGCCAACATGACCTAGTCGTCTATGCCACAACCAACCTTTTGAGGACTTAGCGATAAAGCAAGTTTTAGGTTGTGCCTTTTTAGAGAAATCGACAATGTAAAGATCACCTCTACGTATACAGGTAAAGACCCTTTTATGATTGTCTCGATGAAACACTTGGCAATCTACCTCAGTAAATAGGACATTCAAACTGAAATCAGCAAGTCTAGATACTGAAAGTAAGTTGTGACCGAGAGATTCAACGAGCATGACATTTTGAATGGAGCTATCATGTGAGATGGCTACCTTACCGAGGCCAACCACCTTACCCTTTGAATTATCACCAAAAGTGACGTATTTTCGAGGGCCGTCGTTTTCAGCAAGCTCACGGAACATCTCTTCATCTCCGGTCATATGATCAGTACATCCACTGTCAAGAACGCATTCCTTTC
Organism: Aegilops umbellulata; assembly: GCA_032464435.1. Classification (NCBI taxonomy): domain Eukaryota; kingdom Viridiplantae; phylum Streptophyta; class Magnoliopsida; order Poales; family Poaceae; genus Aegilops; species Aegilops umbellulata. The sequence continues at coordinate 323,103,757 of CP136056.1, read as the reverse complement.
CTCCTGACACATATCCCCAAAGATTTGCCATAAGACCAAAGTGTCTCATTGCATCATCAAGATCGAAGTCACTATCATCATCCTCATCATAGTATCCATGTTCAACATGATCTTGTGACCCATCATTTCCTAGAGAAAGTGATTCATTAGATAAATGATCATCAAAGTGGTCACCTTTATGAATTCTTATAGCTTCGGATATAATATCACTAATGATTCCAACATTTCCTTTAGCATGCATGAGATTAGTAAGCTCAAATAGACAGTCACCAAAATTAGGATCACTAGAGTTCATCTTACTCAAGGCAATAGATTTATGGAGAATTTCATCCAAATTTTTCAAGGAATAATCGGGAAATCGTTCCTCAAGAAATTTTCATATAGTATAGGCACAATTAAGAGTAAGTAAACTAGCAATAAAGTTTTTGGGCAATCCTCTAATGATGAGCTCAATGGTTCTAAGATTGTGAATCATGTCAACGTCTTCATCTAGGGTAGGATGCAAACGATCAATATGAGGTGCACAAGGGCTTGCAATGTACTTGTTCAAATGATATTGATTGAAGATTACAAGCATATCATTTTTTCACTCATGAAAATACTCTCCATCAAGAATAGGCACTCCATGTCTAAGACTCCCTAAGGTAGACACATCCATCTTCCTCCAATGGTGATTAAACCAAGGTAATGGAGACCACAGCTCTGATACCACTTGTAGGACTTAGAAGTAGGTGTGTCTAGAGGGGGGTGCTTAGACACTTAGTGCTAAAGTTGCAATTTTTAAACTTTTTCGGTTTGAGTGGAGTTTTAGGCACAATTTCAACATACACAATACATATCAAGCAAGCAAGCAAAGAGTGTATGAGCAGCGGAAAGTACAGCATGCAACTTGCAAGAATGTAAAGGGAAGGGTTTGGAGAATTCAAACGCAATTGGAGACACGGATGTTTTTCCCGTGGTTCAGATAGGTGGTGCTATCCTACATCTACGTTGATGGAGACTTCAACCCACGAAGGGTAACGGTTGCGCGAGTCCACGGAGGGCTCCACCCACGAAGGGTCCACGAAGAAGCAACCTTGTCTATCCCACCATGGCCATCGCCCACGAAGGACTTGCCTCACTAGCGGTAGATATTCACGAAGTAGGCGATCCCCTTGCCCTTACAAACTCCTTGGTTCAACTCCACAATCTTGTCGGAGGCTCCCAAGTGACACCTAGCCAATCTAGGAGACACCACTCTCCAAGAAGTAACAAATGGTGTGTTGATGATGAACTCCTTGCTCTTGTGCTTCAAATGATAGTCTCCCCAACACTCAACTCTCTCTCACAGGATTTGGATTTGGTGGAAAGAAGATTTGAGTGGAAAGCAACTTGGGAAAGGCTAGAGATCAAGATTCATATGGTAGGAATGGAATATCTTGGTCTCAACACATGAGTAGGTGGCTCTCTCTCAGAACATATGAGTTGGAAGTGTAGTTGTGTTCTGATGGCTCTCTCCATGAGTGAAGAGGAGGTGGAGGGGTATATATAGCCTCCACACAAAATCCAACCGTTACACACAATTTACCAATCTCGGTGGGACCGAATCAACAAACTCGGTCGGACCGAAATAGTAAACCTAGTGACCGTTAGAGATTTTCGGTGGGACTGACATGCAACTCGGTAGGACCGGTATGGTTAGGGTTAGGGCATAACGTAATCTCGGTGAGACCGATTACACAAACTTGGTGAGACCGATTTGGTAATTAGCTAACCAGAGAGTTGGTCAGGCAAACTTGGTGCGACCGATGACTAAACTCAGTTGGACCGATTTTGGTAATAAGTTGACCAGAGAGTTTGCATTGTAATCTCGGTAGTACCGATTGCCTAAACTCGGTGAGACCGATTTTGATAGTGGACATACATAGAGAGATTACAATCCCATCTCGGTGAGACCGAGATCCCCATCGGTAGAACTGATTTGCTAGGGTTTGGCAGTGGCTATGACAAGTGAAACTCGGTGGCGCCGGATAGAAAGAATCGGTAGGTCCGAGTTTGGCTTAGGGTTTAGGTCATATGTGGATATGGGAAAGCAGCTGAGGATTTTGGAGCATATCATTAAGCACACGAAGCAAAAAGCTCATTAAGCAACACCTCATCCCTCCTTGATAGTATTGGCTTTTCCTATGGACTCAATGTGATCTTTGGATCACTAAAATGTAAAAAGAAGAGTCTTGAGCTTGAAGCTTTAGCCAATCCTTTGTCCTTAGTATCTTGAAGGAGTTCCCACATCCTTTAGTCCATGCCACTCCATTGTTGAACTTATCTGAAACATACTAGATAGAAGTGTTAGTCCAACAAGAGATATGTTGACATTAATTACCAAAACCACCTGGGGAGCACTTGTGCTTTCAGCCTCTAATCGGTTTATGCAAAATTTTATTTTACGTGGCTTCTAAGGTTTTGACTTAAACCGCAGCTACCAACGTTTTATCATCAAGTATGATTATTCAAGTTGCTAGATTATCATCTCGGGATGTACGAAACACGAGATAATTAAATCTCAAGCCCCATACTAAACTTCGTCATACGCATGACCCTCGTCCAGATCATATCTGCAATGCCCTTTCATCTGCGAATTTCATCTTTCTTTTGACTGCGGCAGAACCCAAAGAACTGATAGCACTTCCGTGATCAATCAGGATCACGAATTGCCAGAACTTTGTCAAATTCCACCATGCTGTCTCGAGATTGAGCAAACGCAAATTCTAGGGAAGCAACAAGAACGTCATGTAACAGATTTCATCTGTCACCCGCATAAATAATTTTCAGCAATAGATCTCATCTACTACCTAATTATATTATTCAATACCCATACATCTCCATGTATTCTAGATCGAAACCTACATCTACGCATAGCACGGCTCTTGATGCCACTGTAGGGTAACGCAGCAGCAAACAAAAAATTTCCAACCTACGCACCAGCCCAGGACCACTATGGAGACTGCATACATGGTTTGATCTTTTTTGTTACCGACTCGTAGCGCAGCGGGAAGTAGAGTCGATGACGATCGGTGGTGCAGATCCCCGCAGCTAGGATTTACAACCTCCCAACCGCGAGGATGTATACCCTCATCTGCTCCTCAGATAGCCCTCCGGGAGGCGGTCAAACATCCCCCCGGACGGTGTCGCGGACAGCCCTTCGGGAGGACCTTCGAAACTCGAACGGTCACTCGGACAGCCCTTCGGGAGGACCTTCGAAACTCGAACGGTCACACGGACAGCCCTTCGGGAGGCATTCACGAACTAAGAACGAAACTATGATCTCTCTACGGAGTTGCACACATACGGTGTCATCTATCCGGCAGGGCTTCGCCGTCCAGAACTAGTTCCTACCGGAACCCAGACAGCCTTTCGGCTTTACGAAACTATTTCGCGGGGAGGGAGAGAGAATCCAGATCATTGCAATGGCACTTGTATGTGATAAAGAGTAAGTGTGGAGAGTGCCTCTCTACCTCTATTTATAGGAAAACCCAAGGGGTAAGGGACACATGAAAAACCCAAAATGTCCACACTTTATGTCACACATAAAAGGGCATAAAGGGCATAAAGGGATGACAAGTGGAGCCCCATGGAGGAGCTGCACCCTCCAACGTCCCACCCTCATGGGGGCCCCCAAAGGGGGTTCCTTGATCCCCAAGTCCTTCTAGAAGCCTTTTGGGAAAAGCCCCAAAAGGTGGCTTTCCATAAATATCGCAAAAAGCACTTTCACTATTCATGACGACATTTTTCAGCGTCTGTTCGAATTGAAAATATTTATGTGGGACTAGAACATTTCTAGTACCCACCATAATGATTTTCAATGCATCCTGGAACAATTCCAGTTTAGTGATTTTCATCTGCGAAAAGCATCTGAACAGGTTCCAGCAGCTCCGAAACATTTCCGGTTTTTATTTCTGAAAATTCCAAAAAGTTTACAGAATGATTCTGGCACCCTCCAAGAATTATCAGGCATGTGCCAAAACCATTTTGACTTAATGGCATACCCCGAAACAACTATTTCAGTTTCACCGAAACTCATCCGGTGACCTCTCTCTGTGGAACTTTTCCACTGTCCGAAACTTTTTCGATGATTTTCTCTCAGACTCCCTGTCTAGTATTCAGCAGATAGATGACCCTTAAGCGTGTGACCCTATAGGTTCGGTGAAGTATAGACATGACCCGGAACCCCTTCCGATCAATGATCAACATCGGAGCCGTGGACACCCATATTGACCCCTATACCCACACGAATAAATATTCGAGTGAACCTCCAGTTGCAGTGAGCTATTCCTATTGCTTCGCGATATGTCACAAACACCCGAGGTGAGATTTGTTGCATCCCCATGGATGATCCATTTGTCCACCATGCAAGTTACCTCGTTACCGGTTTTGTTCTCTTTTCTCGTTTCCGTGTTCCGGCATCCCAGTGATCAAATCACACTGTGTCTGGCCAGAAGATGATGGATACTGTAATACCGAGAGGGCCCAAGAATATCTCTCCATCGTCGGAGAGAAAATCCCAATCTTGAGCTATCAAGTTACTTGACATACTTTTCCATGAACCCGTAAGCCACCGTAATAGCCACCCATTTACGGATGACGTTTAACAAACCCCAAAGTTCATGAAGCAAGCATGAAGAAACTAGATACTCTCATGGTCTAAGGAATCATGCAAACGTTAACCATCTCTGTGTTATGTACCATTAACTTGTGACGAATGAATCTCACAACATAACACAAATCCGGGTCGATTCAACACAAATGTTCTCTTAACATTGTGCCCTCAAAGTTGCTGGCATTGACATGCCCATGATCAGGAAAACAGAACCATCATGCAACTCTTGAGCTAGTCTTAGAGGCCAGACTAAGAATAGTTCTTACCATTTATTATTCCACACGTGCATATGAGTCTTCCTCCGAGCCTCGTGTTATTGCAGACTCGAGAACCATAGCAGTTATAGCATGGAACATAAACATAATTATGAAATCGGAGATAAATAATATCATTTATTATTGCCTCTAGGGCATATCTCCTACACCCTATGCTTCAGCCATAGGCTCTATCATGTATGCAATGTTGTGTACCAGACCTGATGTGTGCCTTGCTATAAGTCTGGCAGGGAGGTACCAAAGTAATCCAGGAGTGGATCACTGGACAGCGGTCAAGAACATCCTGAAATACCTGAAAAGGACTAAGGATATGTTTCTCGTTTATGGAGATGACAAAGAGCTAGTCATAAATTGTTACGTCGATGCAAGCTTTGACACTGATCCGGACGATTCTAAATCGCAAATCGGATACGTGTTTACATTGAACGGTGGAGCTGTCTTTTGGTGCAGTTCTTAACAAAGCGTTGTGGCGAGATCTACGTGTGAAGCGGAATACATAGCTGCTTCGGAAGCAGCAAATGAAGGAGTCTGGATGAAGGAGTTCATATCCGATCTAGGTGTCATACCTAGTGCATCGGGTTCAATGAAAATCTTTTGTGACAATACTGGTGCAATTGCCTTGGCGAAGGAATTCAGATTTCACAAGAGAACTAAGCATATCAAGAGACGCTTCAATTCCATCCGGGATTTACTCTAGGTGGGAGACATAGAAATTTGCAAGATACATACGGATCTTAATGTTGCAGACCCGTTGACTAAGCCTCTTCCATGAGCAAAACATGATCAGCACCAAGGCTCCATGGGTGTTAGAATCATTACTGTGTAATCTAGATTACTGACTCTAGTGCAAGTGGGAGACTAAAGGAAATATGCCCTAGAGGCAATAATAAAGTTATTATTTATTTCCTTATATCATGATAAATGTTTATTATTCATGCTAGAATTGTATTAACCGAAAACATAATACTTGTGTGAATACATAGACAAACAGAGTGTCACTAGTATGCCTCTACTTGACTAGCTCGTTGATCAAAGATGGTTATGTTTCCTAGCCACAGACATGAGTTGTCATTTGATTAACGGTATCACATCATTAGGAGAATGATGTGATTGACTTGACCCATTCCGTTAGCTTAGCACTCGATCCTTTAGTATATTGCTATTGCTTTCTTCATGACTTATACATGTTCCTATGACTATGAGATTATGCAACTCCCGTTTATCGGAGGAACACTTTGTGTGCTACCAAACGTCACAACGTAACTGGGTGATTATAAAGGTGCTCTAAAGGTGTCTCCGAAGGTACTTGTTGGGTTGGCGTATTTTGAGATTAGGATTTGTCACTCCGATTGTCGGAGAGGTATCTCTGGGCCCACTCGGTAATGCACATCACTTAAGCCTTGCAAGCATTGCAACTAATGAGTTAGTTGCGGGATGATGCATTATGGAACGAGTAAAGAGACTTGCCGGTAACAAGATTGAACTAGGTATTAAGATATCGACGATCGAATCTCGGGCAAGTAACATACCGATGACAAAGGGAACAACATATGTTGTTATGCGGTCTGACCGATAAAGATCTTCGTAGAATATGTGGGAGCCAATATGAGCATCCAGGTTCCGCTATTGGTTATTGACCGGAGACGTGTCTCGATCATGCCTACATAGTTCTCGAACCCGTAGGGTCCACACGCTTAAAGTTTCGATGATGGTTATATTATGAGTTTATGAGTTTTGATGTACCGAAGGTTGTTCGGAGTCCCAGATGTGATCACGGACATGACGAGGAGTCTCGAAATGGTCGAGACATGAAGATTGATATATTGGAAGCCTATATTTGTGTTGGGGAACGTTGCAGAAAACAAAAATTTTCCTACGGTTTCACCAAGATCCATCTATGAGTTCATCCAGCAACGAGTAATCGGATGCATCTACATACCTTTGTAGATCGCGAGCGGAAACGTTCAAAGAACGGGGATGAGGTAGTCGTACACGACGTGATCCAAATCACCGGAGATCCTAGCACCGAACGGACGGCACCTCCGCGTTCAACACACGTACGGTCAGCGTGACGTCTCCTCCGTCTTGATCCAGCAAGGGGATAGGAGAGGTTGAGGAAGATGGCTCCAGCAGCAGCACGACGGCGTGGTGGTGATGGAGCTGCAGTACTCCGGCAGGGCTTCGCTAAGCACTATGGAGGAGGAGGAGGTGTTGGAGAGGGAGAAGGAGGCAACCAAAGGCGTGGATCAAAAGCCCTCCTACCCCCACTACATATAGGAGGGCCTAGGGGGGCGCCGGCCCTAGGAGATCCAATCTCCTAGGGGGCGGAGGCCAAGGGAGGATTCCCTCCCCCCCCCCCCAAAGGCACCTAGGGGGTGCCTTCCCCTTGTGGGATTCTTCCCCTTTGAAACCCTAGGCGCATGGGCCTATTGGGGCTGGTGCCCTTGGCCCATGTAGGCCAAGGCGCACCCTCTACAGCCCATGTGGCCCCCTGGGGCAGGTGGCCCCACCCGGTGGGCCCCCGGGACCCTTCCGGTGGTCCCGGTACAATACCGGTGACCCCGAAACTTGTCCCGATGGCCGAAACAACACTTCCTATATATAATTCTTTACCTCCGGACCATTCTGGAACTCCTCGTGACGTCCAGGATCTCATCCGGGACTCCAAACAACATTCAAGTTACTGCATATACATATCCCTACAACCCTAGCGTCACCGAACCTTAAGTGTGTAGACCCTACGGGTTCGGGAGACAGGCAGACATGACCGAGACGACTCTCCGGTCAATAACCAACAGCGGGATCTGGATACCCATGTTGGCTCCCACATGCTCCACGATGATCTCATCGGATGAACCACGATGTCGAGGATTCAAGCAACCTCGTATGCAATTCCCTTTGTCAATCGGTATGTTACATGCCCGAGATTCGATCGTCGGTATCCCAATACCTCGTTCAATCTCGTTACCGGCAAGTCACTTTACTCGTACCGTAATGCATGATCCTGTGACCAGACACTTGGTCACTTTGAGCTCATTATGATGATGCATTACCGAGTGGGCCCAGTGATACCTCTCCGTCATACGGAGTGACAAATCCCAGTCTTGATCCGTGTCAACCCAACAGACACTTTCGGAGATACCCGTAGTCTACCTTTATAGTCACCCAGTTACGTTGTGACGTTTGGTATACCCAAAGCACTCCTACGGTATCCGGGAGTTACACGATCTCATGGTCTAAGGAAAGGATACTTGACATTGGAAAACTCTAGCAAACAAACTATACGATCTTATGCTATGTTTAGGATTGGGTCTTGTCCATCACATCATTCTCCTAATGATGTGATCGCGTCATCAATGACATCCAATGTCCATAGTCAGGAAACCATGACTATCTGTTGATCAACGAGCTAGTCAACTAGAGGCTCACTAGGGACATGTTGGTGTCTATTATTCACACATGTATTACGATTTCCGGATAACACAATTATAGCATGAATAAAGACAATTATCATGAACATGGAAATATAATAATAATGCTTTTATTATTGCCTCTAGGGCATATTTCCAACAGTCTCCCACTTGCACTAGAGTCAATAATCTAGTTACATTGTGATGAATCGAACACCCATGGAATTCTGGTGTTGATCATGTTTTGCTCTAGGGAGAGGTTTAGTCAACGGATCTGCCACATTCAGGTCCGTATGTACTTTACAAATATCTATGTCTCCATCTTGAACATTTTCACGAATGGAGTTGAAGCGATGCTTGATGTGCCTTGTCTTCTTGTGAAACCTGGGCTCCTTGGCAAGTGCAATAGATCCAGTGTTGTCACAGAAGAGTTTGATTGGCCCCGACGCATTGGGTATGACTCCTAGGTCGGTGATGAACTCCTTCACCCAGATTGCTTCATGTGCTGCCTCCGAGGCTGCCATGTACTCCGCTTCACATGTAGATCCCGCCACGACGCTCTGCTTGCAACTGCACCAGCTTACTGCCCCACCATTCAAGATATACACGTATCCGGTTTGTGACTTAGAGTCATCCAGATCTGTGTCGAAGCTAGCGTCGACGTAACCCTTTACGACGAGCTCTTCGTCACCTCCATAAACGAGAAACATTTCCTTAGTCCTTTTCAGGTACTTCAGGATATTCTTGACCACTGTCCAGTGTTCCTTGCCGGGATTACTTTGGTACCTTCCTACCAAACTTACGGCAAGGTTTACATCAGGTCTGGTACACAGCATGGCATACATAATAGAACCTATAGCTGAGGCATAGGGGATGACACTCATCTCTTCTATATCTTCTGTCATGGTCGGACATTGAGCTGAGCTCAATTTCATACCTTGTAACACAGGTAAGAACCCCTTCTTAGACTGGTCCATATTGAACTTCTTTAATATCTTATCAAGGTATGTGCTTTGTGAAAGACCTATGAGGCGTCTCGATCTATCTCTATAGATTTTGATGCCTAATATATAAGCAGCTTCTCCAAGGTCCTTCATTGAAAAACTCTTATTCAAGTAGGCCTTAATGCTGTCCAAGAGTTCTATATCATTTCCCATCAAAAGTATGTCATCTACATATAATATGAGAAATGCTACAGAGCTCCCACTCACTTTCTTGTAAACGCAGGCTTCTCCATAAGTCTGCGTAAACCCAAACGCTTTGATCATCTCATCAAAACGAATGTTCCAACTCCGAGATGCTTGCACCAGCCCATAAATCGAGCGTTGGAGCTTGCACACCTTGTTAGCATTCTTAGGATCGACAAAACCTTCCGGCTGCATCATATACAATTCTTCCTTAAGGAAACCATTAAGGAATGCCGTTTTGACGTCCATTTGCCATATCTCATAATCGTAGAATGCGGCAATTGCTAACATGATTCGGACGGACTTTAGCTTCGCTACCGGTGAGAAAGTCTCATTGTAGTCAACCCCTTGAACTTGTCGATAACCCTTAGCGACAAGCCGAGCTTTATAGATGGTCACATTACCATCCGCGTCTGCCTTCTTCTTAAAGATCCATTTATTTTCTATGGCTCGCCGCTCAGCAGGCAAGTCAGTCAAAGTCCATACTTCGTTTTCATACATGGATCCTATCTCGGATTTCATGGCTTCTAGCCATTTTTCGGAATCCGGGCCTGCCATCGCTTCTTCATAGTTCGAAGGTTCACCGTTGTCTAACAAAATGATTCCCAAGACCGGGTTGCCGTACCACTCTGGTGCGGAACGTGTCCTTGTGGACCTTCGAATTTCAAAGCTTGATCAGAAGTATCTTGATCATTATCATTAACTTCCTCTCTAGTCGGTGTAGGCACCTCAGGAACATTTTCTTGAGTTGCGCCATTTTCCGGTTCAAGAGGTAATACTTCATTAAGTTCTACTTTCCTCCCACTTACTTCTTTCGAGAGAAACTCTTTCTCTAGAAAGGATCCATTCTTGGCAACAAAGATCTTGCCTTCGGATCTGAGGTAGAAGGTATACCCAATAGTTTCTTTAGGGTATCCTATGAAGACGCATTTTTCCGACTTGGGTTCGAGCTTTTCAGGTTGAAGTTTCTTGACATAAGCATCGCATCCCCAAACTTTTAGAAACGACAACTTAGGTCTCTTCCCAAACCATAATTCATACGGTGTCGTCTCAACGGATTTCGACGGAGCCCTATTTAAAGTGAATGCGGCAGTTTCTAAAGCATAGCCCCAAAAAGATAGCGGTAAATCGGTAAGAGACATCGTAGATCGCACCATATCTAATAGAGTGCGATTACGACGTTCGGACACACCATTACGCTGAGGTGTTCCAGGCGGCGTGAGTTGTGAAACTATTCCACATTTTCTTAAGTGTGTGCCAAATTCATGACTCAAGTATTCTCCTCCACGATCTGATCGTAGAAACTTGATTTTTCTGTCAAGTTGATTTTCAACCTCACTCTGAAATTCCTTGAACTTTTCAAAGGTCCCAGACTTGTGTTTCATTAAGTAGATATACCCATATCTACTCAAGTCATCGGTGAGGGTGAGAACATAACGATAGCCACCGCGAGCCTCAACACTCATTGGACCGCACACATCAGTATGTATGATTTCCAATAAGTTGGTTGCTCGCTCCATTGTTCCTGAGAACGGAGTCTTGGTCATTTTACCCATGAGGCATGGTTCGCACGTGTCAAGTGATTCATAATCAAGAGACTCTAAAAGTCCATCTGCATGGAGCTTCTTCATGCGTTTGACACCTATGTGACCAAGGCGGCAGTGCCACAAGTATGTGGGACTATCATTTCAACCTTACACCTTTTGGTATTCACACTATGAACATGTGTAGCATTACGCTCGAGATTCATTAAGAATAAACCATTCACCATCGGAGCATGACCATAAAACATATCTCTCATATAAATAGAACAACCATTATTCTCGGATTTAAATGAGTAGCCATCTCGAAGTAAACGAGATCCTGATACAATGTTCATGCTCAAAGCTGGCACTAAATAACAATTATTGAGGTTTAAAACTAATCCCGTAGTTAAATGAAGAGGCAGCATGCCGACGGCGATCACATCAACCTTGGAACCATTCCCGACGCGCATCGTCACCTCGTCCTTTGCCAGTCTCCGCTTATTCCGCAGCTCCTGCTTTGAGTTACAAATGTGAGCAACTGCACCGGTATCAAATACCCAAGAGCTACTACGAGTACTGGTAAGGTACACATCAATTACATGTATATCACATATACCTTTTGTTTTGCCGGCCTTCTTGTCCGCTAAGTATTTGGGGCAATTCCGCTTCCAGTGACCACTTCCTTTGCAATAAAAGCACTCAGTCTCGGGCTTGGGTCCATTCTTTGGCTTCTTCCCGGCAGCTTGCTTGTCGGGCGCGGCAACTTCCTTGCCGTCCTTCTTGAAGTTCTTTTTACCCTTGCCCTTCTTGAACTTAGTGGTTTTATTCACCATCAACACTTGATGTTCCTTCTTGACTTCTACCTCTGCTGATTTCAGCATAGCAAATACTTCAGGAATGGTCTTTTCCATCCCCTGCATATTGAAGTTCATCACAAAGCTCTTGTAGCTTGGTGGAAGCGACTGGAGGATTCTGTCAATGACCGCGTCGTTCGGGAGATTAACTCCCAGCTGAGTCAAGCGGTTATGTAACCCAGACATAGTGAGTATGTGCTCACTGACAGAACTATTTTCCTCCATCTTATAGCTGAAGAATTTGTCAGAGACTTCATATCTCTCGACCCGGGCATGAGCTTGGAAAACCATTTTCAGCTCTTCGAACATCTCATATGCTCCGTGTCTCTCAAAATGCTTTTGGAGCCCCGGCTCTAAGCTGTAAAGCATGCCGCACTGAACGAGGGAGTAGTCATCGGTACGTGCCTGCCAAGCATTCATAACGTCTTGTTCTGCAGGGAGAATAGGTGCGTCACCCAGCGGTGCTTGTAGGACATAATCTTTCTTGGCAGCTATGAGGATGATCCTCAGGTTTCGGACCCAGTCCGTATAGTTGCTGCCATCGTCTTTCAGCTTGGTTTTCTCTAGGAATGCGTTGAAGTTGAGGACTACGTTGGCCATTTGATCTACAAGACATATTGTAAATATTTTAGAATAAGTTCATGATAATTAAGTTCATCTAATCAAATTATTCAATGAACTCCCACTTAGATAGACATCCCTCCTGTCATCTAAGTATAACATGATCCGAGTTAACTAGGCCTTGTCCGATCATCACGTGAGACGGACTAGTCAACGTCGGTGAACATCTTCATGTTGATCGTATCTTCTATACGACTCATGCTCGACCTTTCGGTCTTCTGTGTTCCGAGGCCATGTATGTACATGCTAGGCTCGTCAAGTCAACCTAAGTGTTTGCATGTGTAAATCTGTCTTACACCCGTTGTATGTGAACGTCAGAATCTATCACACCCGATCATCACGTGGTGCTTCGAAACAACGAACTGTCGCAACGGTGCACAGTTAGGGGGAACACTTCTTGAAATTATCATGAGGGATCATCTTATTTACTACCGTCGTTCTAAGTAAACAAGATGCAAAACATGATAAACATCACATGCAATCAAATAATAAACGTGACATGATATGGCCAATATCACATAGCTCCTTTGATCTCCATCTTGGGGCTCCATGATCATCTTGTCACCGGCTTGATACCATGATCTCCATCATCATGATCTCCATCATCGTGTCTCCATGAAGTTGCTCTCCGGCTATTACTTCTACTACTATGGCTAACGCGTTTAGCAATAAAGTAAAGTAATTTTCATGGCATTTCTCAATGACACGCAGGTCATATAAAAAAATAAAGACAACTCCTATGGCTCCTGCCGGTTGTCATACTCATTGACATGCAAGTCGTGATTCCTATTACAATAGCATGAACATCTCATACATCACATATAGATCATTCATCATTCATCACAACTTTGGCCATATCATATCACAAAGCACTTGCTGCAAAAACAAGTTAGACGTCCTCTAATTGTTGTTGCAAGTTTTACGTGGCTAAATTAGGGTTCTAGCAAGAACGTTTTCTTACCTACGTGAAAGCCACAACGTGATTTTTCAACTTCTATTTACCCTTCATAAGGACCCTTTTCATCGAATCCGCTCCAACTAAAGTGGGAGAGACAGACACCCGCCAGCCACCTTATGCAACTAGTGCATGTTAGTCGGTGGAACCAGTCTCACGTAAGCGTACGTGTAAGATTGGTCCGGCCGCTTCATCCCACAATAACGCTGAAGCAAGATAAGACTAGTAGCGGCAAGAAAGTTGACAAATCTACGCCCACAACAAATTGTGTTCTACTCGTGCAAGAAGAACTACGCATAGACCTAGCTCATGATGCCACTGTTGGGGAACGTTGCAGAAAACAAAAAATTTCCTACGGTTTCACCAAGATCCATCTATGAGTTCATCCAGCAATGAGTAATCGGATATATCTACATACCTTTGTAGATCGCGAGCGGAAGCGTTCAAAGAACGGGGATGAGGTAGTCGTACACGACGTGATCCAAATCACCGGAGATCCTAGCACCGAACGGACGGCACCTCCGCGTTCAACACAAGTACGGTCAGCATGACGTCTCCTCATTCTTGATCCAGCAAGGGGAGAGGAGAGGTTGAGGAAGATGGCTCCAGTAGCAGCACGACGGCGTGGTGGTGATGGAGCTGCAGTACTCCGGCAGGGCTTCGCTAAGCACTATGGAGGAGGAGGAGGTGTTGGAGAGGGAGAAGGAGGCAACCAAAGGCGTGGATCAAAAGCCCTCCTACCCCCACTATATATAGGAGGGCCTAGGGGGGGCCGGCCCTAGGAGATCCAATCTCCTAGGGGGCGGCGGCCAAGGGAGGATTCCCTCCCCCCCAAGGCACCTAGGGGGTGCCTTCCCCTTGTGGGACTCTTCCCCTTTGAAACCCTAGGCGCATGGGCCTATTGGGGCTGGTGCCCTTGGCCCATGTAGGCCAAGGCGCACCCCCTACAGCCCATGTGGCCCCCCGGGGCAGGTGGCCCTACCCGGTGGGCCCCCGGGACCCTTCCGGTGGTCCCGGTACAATACCGGTGACCCCGAAACTTGTCCCGATGGCCGAAACAACACTTCCTATATATAATTCTTTACCTCCGGACCATTCCGGAACTCCTCGTGACGTCCGGGATCTCATCCGGGACTCCAAACAACATTCGAGTTACTGCATATACATATCCCTACAACCCTAGCGTCATCGAACCTTAAGTGTGTAGACCCTACGGGTTCGGGAGACAGGCAGACATGACCGAGACGACTCTCCGGTCAATAACCAACAGCAGGATCTGGATACCCATGTTGGCTCCCACATGCTCCACGATGATCTCATCGGATGAACCACGATGTCGAGGATTCAAGCAACCCCGTGTGCAATTCCCTTTGTCAATCGGTATGTTACTTGCCCGAGATTCGATCGTCGGTATCCCAATACCTCATTCAATCTCGTTACCGGCAAGTCACTTTACTCGTACCGTAATGCATGATCCCGTGACCAGACACTTGGTCACTTTGAGCTCATTATGATGATGCATTACCGAGTGGGCCCAGTGATACCTCTCCGTCATACGGAGTGACAAATCCCAGTCTTGATCCGTGTCAACCCAACAGACACTTTCGGAGATACTCGTAGTCTACCTTTATAGTCACCCAGTTACGTTGTGACGTTTGGTATACCCAAAGCACTCCTACGGTATCCGGGAGTTACACGATCTCATGGTCTAAGGAAAGGATACTTGACATTGGAAAACTCTAGCAAACAAACTATACGATCTTGTGCTATGTTTAGGATTGGGTCTTGTCCATCACATCATTCTCCTAATGATGTGATCTCGTCATCAATGACATCCAATGTCCATAGTCAGGAAACCATGACTATCTGTTGATCAACGAGCTAGTCAACTAGAGGCTCACTAGGGACATGTTGGTGTCTATTATTCACACATGTATTACGATTTCCGGATAACACACTTATAGCATGAATAAAGACAATTATCATGAACATGGAAATATAATAATAATGCTTTTATTATTGCCTCTAGGGCATATTTCCAACAATTTGGATATCGGAAGTGTTCCGGGTGAAATCGTGATTTTACCGGAGTACCAGAAGGGTCATCGGAACCCCCCGGGGGTTTAATGGGCCATAGTGGGCCTTAGTGGAGAAGAGGAGGGGCGGCCAGGGCAGGCCGCGCGCCCCCTCCCCCTCTAGTCCGAATAGGACAAGGAGGGGGGCGCCCCCTTTCCTTCTTCTCCTCTTCCTCCTTCCCCCCTTCTCCTAATCCAACAAGGAAGGGAGGGAGTCCTACTCCCGGTGGGAGTAGGACTCCTCTTGGCGCGCCCCTCCTGGCCGGTCGCACCTCCCCCTTGCTCCTTTATATACGGGGGCAGGGGGGCACCCCATAGACACAACAATTGATCATTGATCTTTTAGCCGTGTGCGGTGCCCCCCTCCACCATAGTCCACCTCGATAATACTGTAGTGGTGCTTAGGCGAAGCCCTGCGTCGGTAGAACATCATCATTGTCACCATGCCGTCGTGCTGACGAAACTCTCCCTCAACACTCGGCTGGATCGGAGTTCGAGGGACGTCATCGGGCTGAACGTGTGCTGAACTCGGAGGTGCCGTGCGTTCGGTACTTGATCGGTCGGATCGTGAAGACGTACGACTACATCAACCGCGTTGTGCTAACGCTTCCGCTTTCGATCTACGAGGGTACGTGGACAACACTCTCCCCTCTCGTTGCTATGCATCACCTTGATCTTGCGTGTGCGTAGGATTTTTTTTGAAATTACTACGTTCCCCAACACTTAACGAGGTCAACAATGGAAGCAGAACTCACAGCACTAGATACAACTGCGGTCGAAGCAGATTGGCTTCGTCGGCTCTTGCATGACTTGCCGGTTGTGGAGAAACCTGTACCGGGTGTCCTTATGAACTGCGACAATCAAACTGTGATCACGAAAGTGAGCAGCTCAAAGGATAACATGAAGTCATCAAGACACGTTCAGAGAAGGTTAAAGTCTATCAGGAAAATGAAGAACTCCGGAGTTATTGCATTGGATTATATCCAAACGTCTAAAAATCTGGCAGATCCTTTTACTAAGGGTCTATCACGTAATTTGATAGATGATGCATCGAGGGAGATGGGTATGAGACCCACAATATGAGTTGTTCACAGTGGTAACCTAGTCTATGTGATCGGAGATCCCGTGAATTAGATGTGGAAGACAAGCTGTTGGTCAACTGAGAGGAGAGTATCCTTACTGTTAACAATACCACTCCATGAAGATGCAATACTCTCCTAAATCTACATGGTAGGTTGATGTATATCTTAATGTGTTCTAAGTGGCTCATTTAAGCAGAGATGTTGTCCTGCAGAACATCTTTTGAAGAACACACCTATATGAGTTTGATTGTCAAATGTCGCAATCTACGAGAGTAGGGTTCTCTCTAGTAAACTCATGAAAGGTCACGGAGTATGACGCATAAGCTCCACCCGCGGGGAAGACCCACGGTACCCTAGTATCGGTCAAGGCTTTGTGTGCAGCTAGATTCGTAGAAAACTTGCAGTTCAAGGCCCAGTCCACTGTTCAAGTTGCCTACTAGTGTAGCATAGAGTTCTAGGTGGAAGTTCAACTTAACAGTCTCCACTGCAATACCGGTATATAAAACAGTGTTTTGGAACCAAAGGCAAATTTCTGTGTGCCTCTGGGATCTGGGCGGGGATTGCTGGAATTTATTTCTATTTTGGGACAGCCCAATAACTATTTCAGAAATTTCTAAATAAATCCTAGAGGCCCACTTAGCCCATTTGTGCAAGGCAAGGGATACTACTAAGTTTAGTCCCACATTGCTAGTTTAGTGGGAGTTGGACCTCCTTATAAGGGAGGTTCTTTCCCCACTTTGTATGAGCATGAGAACAAGAGGGGTATCCACGCGCGCTCCTCCTCCGCCGCCCGCCTCGTCACGACGCGCCGCGCCGCGGGTTGCGGGAATGAGCCGAGCCGATATCCAAATTTTTGCCACGCACTACGGGTATATGAAAGGTCACTCGGGAGCTGGAAAGTTTTTGTTGTAGTGGATATTGAATACGAACGCTGCACCCTTCGGCTGCTGCCTGTTCGCTTCGTATCCCGCGTTCCCTTCAGCTCCCGTCGCAGCCTCTCGCCTCCTTCTCTTGCGCCTATAAAAGGGAGGTCGCTCCTCTCAGAGAGACGCACCAGAACTTCTCCTTCCTCTCGCCACCGGTTTCAATCTCTGAGCTGCTGCTGTCTTGCTCATCCTGGCTTGCGGCGTGCACCGCGAGTCGGGACAGTAGGCCTCCAAAACCGCACCTCTTTGAGTCCTGTACGGGAGAAGGGTGATAAGGTTTTTGGGGAGCGCTCCGCGCGACTTCTGACTTCTTCATCACGGACTCTGGCGACTACTTCCCCGATGACGACTTCTTCCCCGACGTCGACAACCTCATCAACGACATGGCTGGAGAGGATGTCGACCCCAGGTTCAGTGCTTCTGCTGCTGTTGTCCCGTATGTGTTCTTGCTCTTTCTGTTAGAAGTCCTGCCATAGTTCTTTGCTCTAGTCTCTGCCCTACATATGTTAGGTTCTACTTCATATATGCAACTTCATCTAGTGTCTGTTCTAGATGTGTTTAGTTCAAGTTCATATATGCAGATGCTATTTACCTTCTCTCTGTCAGATTGCATGACTTGCTTTATCTCTGTTATATTAGTCATGCTTTATTTAGTATTTCCGTTAATAAAATCATTCGGTAAATTGCTCATATTTCCAACATGCTTCTCCAGCGGCCGAGCTCCCCAAACCCCTCTATATGTCCAGACGGATGGCCTGATCGCTAATCGATAAAAATAAATCGATCCAGACGGGCTTCTCATGATGGCTTTATACGCCTAGTATGACCCACACCTCTCATGTCCGGCCCAAATCTGGGACGGATATGGGGCGGGGACTGACGACGAGGTCTCACACGAAAATACTCGAAAACCCAGCGGTTCGACGGGCATCTCCTCCGGTGGTGCGCGGACACATTCATGCCGCCATGTGGCGCCGCGCCGAGGGCCGAAGTTCGGCGATTTAAGCTGGACAACGACCCCCGTCTTTAGCCACATCCACCCCCTCTTCTCCGCCAACCGTAGCCGCATCCACTTCTCTCCCTTCCCGCCAGCCGACAGCCATGGCCTGACAGAGGGTTGACGATCTACGCCATGCTCACGCCGGAGCGGCGCCTCTAGCTGCTCGAGTAGATCCGCGAAGCCTGGATTGGAGGAGGAGGAGGTGGCGGAGCAGAACACGCCCATGGAGGAGGAGGAGGACACCATGGAGGAGGCAGAGCTGGCTGCGGGCTTTGCCATGGAGGACGCCATGACGGAGTTTGAGGTGACCCCAATGGAGTAGGCGGTGGAGCAAGCGGAGGCGGAGGCCAATCGCTGCTTCCTCCGCCAGCGGAGGACGGAGATGGATGAAATCTTCGTCGAGATAGAGTCTGACGATGAGCCGGAGTTGCCGCCAGCGACAATCTACCCAAGCCCAAGACGGAGATCGTCGACATCTTTGATGACGAGTAATATAGGGTAGGTAGAATATCTATGTAGTACATAGATTTTATTTTAAATGGTTTATGTGGAATTGAGATATTAATTTTAAGGTAGTTAAATGCAGCAAACGAAATATGAGAGGTGACAAGTCAATGTCCGCCTTTACCCCCGAAGGTCTCCTTTCCCCTCCCGGGCCGCTCGCGCGGGCGGCTCCGGAGGGAAAAACCTAGATCCAAGCGCCCCTCCTCCCAGATACTTCCTGGAGCACTGGAGGAGGAGGAGCACGGTCGCGAGGTGGAGAGGGGTGGCGGTCTTCCTCGGGCGCCGGCGGGTGTGTCGGAGGCCGCGGCGTGGGGTCCCTGGCGGCTGCAGATCTCGGAATGGAGTGGTGACCGGGCGCGGCGGCCGGGAGTCGCGGTGGTGTCCGGGGCGTGCGGTGTGCTTCCTGCCGACGCCGGAGCGGCTTGGGGAAGGCAGCGCCTTGGATTCCTGGTGGTGGCGCGGTCAGGATCTGGCCGGAGCTCGGCTCAGGAAATCGCAAAGGGAGCGCCTTGGTGGTGCGGGCGTTCGCTGGAGGCGCAGCGCACTGGCTCCTCCCGTGCGTGCCCCTGGTCGCAGTGGCTTGGCTGGCTGCCGGAGTGGTTTGGCCAGCCCTCGCCTGTGGTGCCGGCAGGTCTTGGCAGCGCTAGGGAGGGTGGCTTGGAGCTGGTGACGTTTGTCTTTCGACCGTGCAGGAGCTGGAGGTTGGCCGGCGTGCTCTCGGCTGTGTGATGGGTCGGTGTTCCGCGACGGTTTTGGCCATGATGGCAAGGCGCTGCTGCAACGGCGGTGTAACCCTGACAGATTAGCCCAATCCTTGGATAGGGGTGGGAGGTGTGCGACTGTTGGATGAAAATCCTGCTCGCGTCTTCGGCCGGAGCTGGCGGCGACGGCGCCTGTGGGTGTCGTTTCCCTCCTTGGAGGCGTCGCTGAGGTGTGTCGGCATCTCCCCTTCTTGATCGGGGTGTGGTCTCCGGGCGAAAGCCTTGGTCCATTGTAGGACTGGCGATGGCGACGGTGTGACGTCGTTACTCTGTTGAGAGCATCGTAGGCGGAGACTTGGCTTGCTGATTCTGTCTGGTGGTTCTCCGGTGCTTGCCGCTGGTTCGAGTCGATCTTTGTGGGCGCTATGTACGCAGCCGCCGGTGAATTGAAGACGATGGCTTTCTCGGGACCGACCGAGTCCCGCTACCCACCCGCCGTCTCCTCTTAGGCATTCAAAGGTGGTAGTGCGTTGGCAAGGAAAATCCGGTTGGAGTTGTTGCTCTTCGAGGTGACCGGTGTTTGTGGTGACGCGGCTAGATGATTGGTTTAGGGCAGGCCCTTTTGCTTGTGTTTGTAACTGTCGTGGTGACTAATCTGTTGATCAGCTTCGGTGTGGAGTTGTGCTACACTTGTTGTTCGCAGCAAGATGTAGTTTCTTGTACTTGATTTCTGCCTTCTATAAAAATATGGTACGCCTAGGCGTACTCTCGAAAAGAAACAAGTCAATGTCCGCGGCACGTCGGATTTGCGGATGCTCTTATGTAGTGTCTCCGAGTGTCATCGTTGCTAGTGCCACGACGCGATCTATACTCTTAAGATGCGATTTTTTTTCGGGGAGATAGGATGCGAATATCAACTTGGCTAGCTGGGTCGCTTGGTGGTGACTGGTGTGGCGAGGAATCGAGAAGGAAATTTGTTAGCCAGCGCGGACCACCACGTCCTCCAGATTCACTCGTCACATTTCATCTGGCAGTTTCAACAAACCCATTCACCAGTCGACCATCCCCGTAACTGAACCCAACGTCAGGCACCGGGACACGCCGTCCAATCAGGCTACAGATCAGCTCAGCCAAAGCGACAAAAACGAAATCAACAAAAATAATCAAACCTCCGATCCAGGATCCACGCCGCCGTGAGGCGCAGATCTCACGGTGGATCGGTCGACTCGATCCCCCTTGATCCCCTCCCTCCCTCCCTCCCGCCTATAAAACCATTTCCAACCTCGCCTTCTCCCCCACCCACAGCATCCGTCACAGTTCGTTCACACCCGCTTCACTCGTCCGTGCTCCTCCTCCTCCCCGCACCCTCGACGTGATCCCGTCGTGGATGCAGCCGCGCGGGAGGTCGTTCAACCGCCGCTCCCGCAGCTTCTCCCGCGCCCGCCTCGCCGTCGAGGGCTCCTAATCCCGCCCGCCTCCCGTAACGAACCATCACCCCCTCTGAATTCACGCCGAACAGCTCGTCGTTAACGGCCACGCAAACGAAGATGGACGCCTCCGCCACCGCCGCCGCCGCCGAAATCGCTGCCAAGGGTAAGCAAGACCGTTCCGTATCGATCGGATCGGATTGGATCTCTGTTCTCGCTTGGTTGGGGAGAACGGTCGAGCACATGGTGTGCGTGGCTTCTCTGTTTGCTCGAGTGGGGTCAATGACGCGTGGCGCTTCCGCGCGTCTGTTGCAGGGATGCTGGCGAAGCTGGAGGAGGAGAGGGAGGCGCAGAAGAGGTACTGGGAGGAGCACTCCAGGGACCTCACCGTCGAGGCCATGATGCTCGACTCCCGCGCCGCCGATCTCGACAAGGAGGAGCGCCCCGAGGTGATAACGCCATGCCATCGCTTCATTTCCCTTCCCGTTTATCAGTGATTGATAATCGTTAAGCACTATCTGTGGGTACATGATATTTCCGTTTCTTCACTGTCAAAACCTGCCTGATCTGGGGAGCATGCGTGTTGATTTACTGCTTTTGGTCCCCACCCGGCTCCAAGTATAATCAAGCATAATATTGGCGGTACCTAGAAAGAAATGCATGTTGTAATCGTTGATGCTTTCGGAGGTCCTGCACTATTTTGGGGCCAAACTGATAGGTATTGTGTGGCGTTCAACGAAACTCTGCTCATTGGTGATGCTGACACGTACTTTTTAGTGATCCCCCGAGTCCTGGTTTGGTTCAAGAAAATATCCGTCCAGTTGAGATGATGCCAAAAACCTCAACTTACATATTTTCTTCCCTTTGGAGGTTGTACTCATTTTTTTGGTTCGATAGAAGTTTGACATTCATATTCTCCTTAATAACAAAAATCCATCCTCCTGTATTTTACATTCAACATTGATATGCCATATTACATCAGGTATCATATATGAAGCCTTACCACTCTATATGCAGAGTACTAGAATAATCTGTATTTCCCATGAAGCAGACATGATTTCTTGAAAATGAGAACTTTATAACATGTTTCCCTCGACATGTAGTATCACCATTCTCATATAGTTCTACAATTCCTTTTCAGATACTGTCTTTACTTCCTTCATATGAAGGAAAATCAGTGCTGGAGCTTGGTGCTGGAATAGGTCGCTTTACTGGTGAACTGGCTAAGACAGCTGGGCATGTCCTCGCAATGGATTTCATTGAAAGTGTGATTAAAAAGGTATCATCATTTAAGAAAATATATTGGGTGTCTGAATTGTGATGCCATTCTTTTAATCTCTGCATGCGTGGCTTGCCTGGTTCACTGAGCTCTTTTGAATATATTTTCTTTGTAGAATGAAAGCATAAATGGCCATTACAAAAATGCATCCTTCATGTGTGCTGATGTTACATCTCCGGATCTGGTGATTGAGGATAACTCCATCGATCTCATATTTTCAAACTGGTTACTGATGTATCTTTCGGACGCGGAGGTAAGAGAACACACTTATGAACCTGGTTATTTGTCTCAATCCTTGATTTAATAAACATTTCCAGGCTTGATAAAATCCTAGTAATCCTTTATTTTCCAGATAAATTGTTAACGCTGGTTTTAAAAAACCTGAATGATAACATTTCCTATGCAAACTAAATTTGTTGACATGTGTTGGTTGCTATCTTTTTTCTTGCGACTGTCCCTAACCTTTATCCCTTATTGTAGGTCGAGAAGCTTGTAGAAAGAATGGTTAAATGGCTAAAAGTTGGTGGCCATATCTTCTTTAGAGAATCATGTTTCCATCAATCTGGAGACTCAAAAAGGAAAGTGAATCCGACACATTATCGTGAACCAAGGTTTTACACTAAGGTGAAAATGCTAACTTTCCTACTGCTAGTGCCTCTTCTCCCATTTCAATTTCAGTTTTCAGTCTGTTTTCTGCTCTATTTGAAATTGATCGTTACCTACTTTACTGCATATAAGCTATTGCCTCTAGAATGCATACCACAGGACAAATTAGTGTCATTTGCACTACTTCGTAATAATTTTATGTAGGATTGAATGGTTCCGCCATTTTCATTGCTTATCCGAGCTTTTGCCAAGAAATTGGTATGGTAGCATTTTCTTTTAAATGGCTAACATTTGATTTACAAAATAGGTATTTAAAGAGGGCCATGCCATTGATCAGAGTGGGAGCTCGTCTGAACTCTCTCTACTTACTTGCAAGTGCGTTGGAGCTTATGTGAAGAACAAGAAGAATCAAAACCAGGTACTTCTCAGTCCATTGTACACTAGATATGCATGCACTTTCCATGAGCTAGTGAAATTGATGAATGTGACTCCACGCTTTTTAGATATGTTGGCTATGGCAAAAAGTCAAGTCAACAGAAGATCGTGGATTTCAAAGATTCTTGGATAATGTGCAGTACAAAACCAGTGGAATATTACGCTATGAGCGTGTTTTTGGGCAAGGTTTTGTGAGCACTGGTGGAATTGGTGAGCGCATATATGACCATCTGTCATTATGAAACCTGTGACATTCTAGTTTGTAATGTACCCTTACAACCGCTTATTTATCGTCATTCACAGAGACTACAAAAGAATTCGTTGACTTTCTGGATCTTAAACCTGGGCAGAAGGTGCTTGACATTGGATGTGGAATTGGGGGTGGTGATTTTTATATGGCTGAAAACTATGATGTTCATGTTGTTGGTATTGATTTGTCCATAAACATGATTTCATTTGCGCTCGAGCATGCTATTGGACGCAAGTGCGCAGTTGAGTTTGAAGTTGCTGATTGCACCACGAAGACATACCCAGACAATACATTTGACGTTATCTACAGCCGTGACACTATCCTTCACATACAAGTATGTCCTTAAACATATCATCGACTGCCCATTTCAAGGTTTTATTGAGCTGAATTAATTAGAACCTAAATGTAAAGAAATCATGCTAAGTTATGCATCTACAAAAAAAATTGACGTGTTTGCACTACTATTGGTAACAGATTCTTTTGGCAAGCCCTCATTTTGATTTTACATCTAAAACTATGAAGTATTAAGATGAAAATATAATTTACACTATTCTACATACCATTCCTTATTTTGCGCCAGAATAACAGCTTTATGACTAGTTATGCTTTTGCATTTGCAGGATAAACCCGCTTTGCTTAGCAGTTTCTTCAAATGGCTAAAACCTGGGGGTAAGGTCCTAATCAGTGATTACTGTAGGAGTCCAGGAAAACCATCTGAAGAGTTTGCGGCATACATTAAGCAGAGGGGTTACGACCTTCATAATGTAGAGGCTTATGGACAGGTGCCACTTAATTGCGATGATATATTGTTATTACTGTTTGTGTAAGAAAATGTTTATCTCCATTAACTTGTATTCGAAACTATGCAGATGCTACAGAATGCTGGTTTCCATGATGTCATTGCTGAAGACCGCACTGATCAGGTTATTCCCTCACCAGCTGATGTTTTCTTCCACAAAGATGTAGAGAGCAGTTTCTCGGATACTAACTAATGCTGAATTCTGCATTTCAGTTCCTGAAAGTTTTACAGAGGGAGCTAGCCGAAGTTGAAAAGAACAAAGATGAATTTCTGGCTGACTTCGGTCAGGTAAGCCCTCAGCAGGCCCAACCATGAACTGGCAGTTTAGATGTCTCCGTTCTTTCTATGTTCCTAGCAAGCATATCTTAATATTCTACAAAAAATGCAAGCATATCTAATTCTTAGTTTGATTTATTTTCAGGAGGACTATGATGACATCGTGACTGGGTGGAACGCAAAACTTCAGAGGAGCTCTGCTGGTGAGCAGAGGTGGGGGCTGTTCATCGGGACCAAGTGATGGCCCAGATCTGCGGGTGTTTGCAAATAAAGTGGCTTCATTTTCATGTGGCCTTTTTCTTAATTTGGTTTTGCAATTGATATTTACCTATCCTATCTTCTCTCGGTGATTCGAGAAAACTGGTTATCACAGTCCTGTACTAATTCGATTATGCGTGAAATACCGATGTAAGTACCACCTACGTTTGAAGTATAAAACCACTCCGTGGCTTTCCTACCAGACCATGACCTGTGAAGTTTGTGTTTTGCGCGCGCTCTTTTCATCTACTGAATTTTGGACTTGCTTGAGGGAAAATCCCTGGAGATTATATGCACCGGTGTCATTTGAATTCGGCACTAGGAAGTGTATCACTGCTGCATCTTGTTGGAAGCCAAGTATTTAGGATGTGGAAATGGAAGGAGGGTACAAATTGTGGAAGCACTTGCTGTTCCTTTATGTATTGCACGCAAAAATATACTATTACCAAATCGGATGCACCACACACCGAAAGAGTGATTTCGGACAGAACCTAAGGCTAAGAGCAGCAGTCGTGTCCCGACGTTCTTTCCGACGTGCAGTTGAGTTTGCCGCACGGCAAAACGTTGTCCCTCGGCCAGCACAGCAAAGGAAGGCGAACCAACCGAGAGAGCGCCTCCTGTCTGAAAACTGTCGGGGAGACGGCGACACGTCGTTGCTCAAAGCTTCCTACGCGGCCCTACGAGGGGGTTTATTAGTGGTTAACAAGCTGTGCTAATCTCAGGCGCTCGCCCCATCCACAGTTTAGTCACGGTATAAACATCGCACCTTACTTTTGTCTTCTTCACCCTACGCGATTTCGCCATTTGTCCTTGTGTTTGATATCTATATAAGGCTGGTGGTCGTAGTGGGGATTAAGGGCATCTCCAAAGACGACCTGTAAATATCCTCCGCACCCGTCCACAAACATGGAACCACTCCATGGACATGGATACGGAAGGCGATCATTCAACATTGCTCGTATATATTTCAAGTCGGGTTTCGACTTAGCGAACGATATTCATCAAAATTCGAAAAGAAAATAGTACAAATCATTTATAAATAGCATGCAAATGAGTCTAGTGTCTCAAATTCGATGTCCAACTAGTTTTTTTCAACCAATCATGTTGTCCCACACATACCGCCCCTTGAGCTTCGTCCAACAATATGTGTACGTAAATGACCGTCCCTCTGTCCTATGGTCCAACACGACAGCGCGTATGGGCTACACATTGTGTAGAGCAACATTGAGTTAATGAATGATTCAATCAACAAGTTGAGGAAGAAAAAGCAAAACTTACGATCTCCTCCTCTCCCACGTGCAATGGCCACCTTGCCTCCAGCTAAGCAACTATATGACAAAACTTGGTGACAATGGTCTGGATGGCGTACCATCGATATGATAACGACCTCACATTGTGATCATGGTTGTTGTGCATGTCATAGGATGCAATGTGCTTTTGTGTGTGAAAGGATTCATGCACTTGCTGCCAGAATGCCCCCCTCTTCTGCTTCTGCCCACGAAATCCACGGATACGACCAACCAAACATCACACAACAACTCATCATCCATGATCGCGTACCCCAGCATCCTTCTCACTCTGAAAAAAAATGACATGGCGTCCGAAAATAAGTTCAATGGCATTTGACCGAATACCTACAGGTGCGTGGTGGCAGCCATGAAGGTCGTCGACAGGGTGGCGGAGTGTACCTGGAAACAAACGGCTCCAGGGCGGGCAACACCATCGTAAAAGGCGAGTCGGCGCGTCGGTGCTGGTTGCGGACGTCCGACAATGCATGTGTGACGGCCGGAGAGGCACAACGGCGACCGTGGAGGGGGAGGTTGCGGATGCAAAGCAAGGGGGAGAAGTGGAAGAGTGAAAAAAATGGGACCGGTAGGGCGGACTCAGTGGGCTTGGGGTGTCGGAGTCCAACGTGGCTGCTGTCCGGACTCCCGCAACCCCCTCCTCCCCCCACTTTGTCTCCACTATGCGACAGAAAGTGCGTCCGGACCACCGAGCGGACCGATACATGCCCGCGTTGGATGGCTTCCGCGGTCCGGATGTGCGCAAGTGGTTTGAGGGTTGGCACTAGAGATGCCCTAACTTATATTGTTGTCATGCATAGACATTAGTCTAATTTACTATCTCCATAGTGCAAAGTATTACTAATAGTGGTGTCATATATGGCTTTTATTATTAACCTGTAGACTCGTTTTCTCTTGAGAAGCACTATATTACGGTATTATTATAAATATCTCTCTCCCCATTAACTATTTGCCATATAAGTAAATTTATCATGGTGTGCATTATATTACTACTATTAGTTAAGTTACTTGGTGATTTCATGGAACAACTGAACTTGGTGGACGAAGAGTTCGATGATCTGGTGATCGAGGAGAACGACCATGAGATCAATGAAAGGAGTCCGCTGGTTAGCCCTAGCTAGGGTTCACACAGATAAAACTTTCAGCCCGACGATGTTCTATAGAGAGATGCGGGCAGCCTGGAATCCGACAAAGCAGGTAAGGTTCAGGCCCATCGGACCGAATCTGTTCGTTGTTCAGGCGGACTGCCTTGGAGACTGGGAGCGCATGATTGAACATGGTCCATGGCTCTTCAAGAACTGGGTAGTACTCATGTGCCCGTATGATGGGTTTACTAAGGTGGAGGAGGTTCCTATGTTATTCATGCCAATCTGGCTTCAAATTCATAAGCTGCCTAGTGGGTTCTGTAAAAAGAATGTTGTGGAATCATTGTTGAGAAAGTCCGAGGATATCTTGGAGATGAGGTTGAATGGAAATACCCGTGTGATTATGTGAGGCTTAGGGTTCGTCATGACATTCGCCGACCCCTCACAAAGTTTGTCAGTATTGTTAGAGGTGAAGCAAGGCAAGTGTATCTTGTTCGTTATGAGAAGCTTGCCCACTTTTGTAGCGTGTGTGGCTTGATAGGGCATGACTTCAAAGAGTGCGGCACCGGGGTTCATGATGTGAAGGACATGAAGTTTGGGAACTGGCTGTATGTTGATGGACCGAATAAAGCAAGATCAGATGAGTATGGACAGAGTAAGGATAAGCAGAAGCAACAACAGCGTACCCCAACAAAGGAAAAAGCAGCGAAGCATGCTGCGGACCCGGACCTGGTCGATACGGCATCTAGCCCATCGAAGAATGGCGCCCGAAAGAGGTTGGCCATGGATAGTGTGGAGCAGGAGATACCTAACATACCTGCTGCTACACTAGCTTTAACTCAAGGACTAGGTGAGGATGGTGAGGAGCTCTCTTCGCCTAGCAATAGCTCGAACAACAAAAAAGCTAGGATCGACACCCAAGAATTTTCTGATGAGAAATCGGCGGCCTCCCTCGAGGAGGACCGCCGGGCATAATGAGTATCCTAATGTGGAACTGCCGGGGGGGGGGGGACCACCGGTCAGTTCGTGAGGTATTGGCCCTCTCAAAAGCCAATTCCCCGGGCCTGACTTTTCTGTCAGAAACACGTCAAGCCTCAAGTCAAATGGAAAAGCTTAGAAGGAGACTGAATATGAAGGGATTCACTGGTGTATCTAGTACTGGCCTCAGTGGGGGGCTAACGCTATTTTGGGATGAAAAACTGCAAGTAACCGTGCTTGATTCATGTGCACGGTATATTGATGTGAGAATTGTTGATAATGCAAATGACAAAACGTGGAGAACTACTTTCGTGTACGGAGAACCAAGGGTGGAACACCAACACCACATGTGGAGCGCATTGTCTAGCCTCCGGGTGGTCTCGTCGGATTCGTGGCTAGTTTGTGGATATTTCAAAAAAGCAATGTGGCAACATGAACACTGATGTCTACTACACAACCTTCTTCTTGTATACATTGTTGGGCCTCCAAGTGCAGAGGTTTGTAGGACAGTAGCAAATTTCCCTCAAGTGGATGACCTAAGGTTTATCAATCCGTGGGAGGCGTAGGATGAAGATTGTCTCTCTCAAGCAACCCTGCAACCAAATAACAAAGAGTCTCTTGTGTCCCCAACACACCCAATACAATGACAAATTGTATAGGTGCACTAGTTCGGCGAAGAGATGGTGATACAAGTGCAATATGGATGGTAGATATGGGTTTTTGTAATCTGAAAATATAAAAATAGCAAGGTAGCAAGCGATAAAAGTGAACGTAAACGGTGTTGCAATGCTAGGAAACAAGGCCTAGGGTTCATACTTTCACTAGTGCAAGTTCTCTCAACAATAATAACATAATTGGATCATATAACTATCCCTCAACATGCAACAAAGAGTCACTCCAAAGTCACTAATAGCGGAGAACAAACGAAGAGATTATTGTAGGGTACGAAACCACCTCAAAGTTATCCTTACTGATCGATCTATTCAAGAGTCCGTAGTAAAATAACATGAAGCTATTCTTTCCGTTCGATCTATCATAGAGTTCGTACTAGAATAACACCTTAAGACACAAATCAACCAAAACCCTAATGTCACCTCAAATATCCGTGGGTATGATTATACGATATGCATCACACAATCTCAGATTCATCTATTCAACCAACACAAAGAACTTCAAAGAGTGCCCCAAAGTTTCCACCGGAGAGTCAAGACGAAAATGTGTGCCAACCCCTATGCATAAGTTCACAATGTTACGGAACCCGCAAGTTGATCACCAAAACATACATCAAGTAGATCACGTGAATATCCCATTGTCACCATAGATAAGCACGACAAGACATATATCAAGCGTTCTCAAATCCTTAAAGACTCAATCCGATAAGATAACTTCAAAGGAAAACTCAATCCATTACAAGAGAGTAGAGGGGGAGAAACATCATAAGATCCAACTATAATAGCAAAGCTCGCGATACATCAAGATCGTACCACCTCAAGAACACGAGAGAGAGAGAGAGATCAAACACATAGCTATTGGTACATACCCTCAGCCCCGAGGGTGAACTACTCCCTCCTCATCATGGAGAGCGCCGGGATGATGAAGATGGCCACCGGTGAGGGTTTCCCCCTCCAGCAGGGTGCCGGAACAGGGTCCCGATTGGTTTTTGGTGGCTACAGAGGCCTGCGGCGGCGGAACTCCCGATCTATTCTGTTCCCCGAAGTTTTTAGGGTATATGGATACATATAGGCGAAAGAAGTCGGTTAGGGGAGCCACGAGGGGCTCACGAGGGTGGGGGCGCGCCCAGGGGGGCAGGCGCACCTCCTTGCCTCGTGGCCACCTTGAAGCTTCCTTGACTTCAACTCCAAGTCTCCTGGATCACGTTAATTCCAAAAATCACGCTCCCGAATTTTTCATTCCGTTTGGACTCCGTTTGATATTCCTTTTCTGCGAAACACTGAAACAAGGGAAAAAATAGAAACTGGTACTGGGCTCTGGGTTAATAGGTTAGTCCCAAAATAATATAAAAGTGTTTAATAAAGCCCATAAACATCCATAACAGATAATATAATAGCATGAATACTTCATAAATTATAGATACGTTGGAGACGTATCAAACACTTTTCTCGGACGCTTCGGTTTGAAAATCAAATGCTCCTCTTTCGGGTTTGTATGGAAGATGTGAACTCTTGGACTTGGGTTTCTCGGGTACCCCATTCACATATGATAATGGACAGCGGGGGGAGAGGAACGTTCGTGTTCGTCTGGACAAAGTGTGTGCAGATGAAGCGTTGAGGGGAATGTTTCCGTTTGCTCAAGTGGTGCACTTGGCGTCCTCGTGCTCAGATCATATCCCTATTGTGGTCCAGCTAGCACATGAAGAACCAAGGCGCAATAAGAATGTCCCCAGATACGAAATAATGTGGGAACGACATCCTGGGTTGGAGGCGGTGATTGCAGAAAGTTGGGGAAAGAGCAGGCCGGTTGGGCACCTTGGATCTGTCTGGGATGCCATGAAAGAAATGATGCAGAGGCTACGGGCGTGGAGCAAGGAAAATTTCAGCCATGTCATGTCTGAGATTGAGAAATAGCGCACTGAACTGGCGGACCTGCAACTTCATGATGCGGATAGGACGGCCATTCGGCTGAAGATGTACGAGCTGGATGAATTGCTATATCATGAAGAGATGTTGTGGTTACATCGGTCATGCATTATGTGGCTCAAGGAGGGGAGAGGAATACTTCCTACCTCCATCGGCGGGCTGTGTGGCGCGCGCGGCGTAATCATATTCAACGGCTCAGGCGAATTGATGGGACGTGGTGCTCACCTCTGATATGGAGTTGATGGCCACGTCTTATTTCAAGGAGGTGTTCACGAAGGATCTAACCCTTACACCGGAGTCGGTCCTGGAGAACATAGCACCAAGAGTTACACAGGAGATGAATAATGCTCTATGTGCTCCGTTTGCTGATGAGGAGGTGTCTAATGCACCTTTTCAAATCAGACCTCTAAAAGCACCAGGTAAGGATGGATTCCCAGCAAGGTTCTATCAACGTAGCTGGGCGGTTATGAAGAGTGAAATCATAGCGGCGATATTGGAATTTTTTAGAACAGGTGTGATGCCGGAGAGCCTAAATGAGACTGCTACTGTACTCATCCCCAAAGTTCCTTTCCCTAAGGTGCTCAAGGAGTTTCGTCCAATAAGTTTGTGTAATGTGATCTACAAAATTGTGTCTAAGTGCTTGGTGAACCGCCTACGTCCTATTTTGGCAGATTTGATTTCATAAAACCAGAGTGCCTTTATTCCTGGCCGGCTTATCTCAGATAATCCAATCATTGCGTTTGAGTGTATCCATCATATTCAAACACTAAAGAATAATATGCCGGCTGCGTGTGCGTACAAGCTCGACTTGTCAAAAGCGTATGACCGTATGGACTGGGATTTCCTAGAGAAGGCCTTGGTCAAATGGGGCTTTTCTATAGAGTGGATCACTTGGATCATGTCATGTGTGAAATCTGTTACTTATTCTGTGAAGTTCAATGGGAAACTACTTGAGGTGTTCTCCCCATCCCGGGGGCTACGACAAGGTGATCCGATGTCCCCGTTCCTATTTCTATTTGTCGCTGACGCCTTGTCTGCTCTTATTACAAAGTCAGTTGATAACAGTGAATTAAGGGGAGCTACCATTTGTCGAGGTGCTCCGGTCATATCTCACTTGCTTTTTGCGGATGATACCATGTTGTTCTTTGAGGCTTCGAGCCAGCAAGCTAGCGTTGTCAAAGGTTTGTCGAACACTTATACTTCAGCCACGGGTCAACTTATTAACCCCGAGAAGTGTTCCATCCTCTTTTCTGACAATTGTTGTGCGGCGGTGGTGGATGAGGTGAAAGGTAATTTGGAAGTTTCACAGCAAGTGTTTGAGCCCAAATACCTAGGCCTACCGTTGCCAGAAGGAAGAATGCATAAAGGAAAATTTGAAAAACTCCAGGAGAGACTGAGAGCAAGGTTGATCGATTGGAGTGAACAATTTGTCTCTATGGGCAACAAGGAAATTTTGATCAAAGCTGTTGCGCAAGCCATCCCTACCTATGTTCTGAGTGTCTTCAAGCTGTCGGCGTCTGTTTGTGACGACTTGACATGGATGATGAGGCAGTATTGATGGGGGATGGAAAATGGGAAAAGGAAGATGACATGGCTGAGTTGAAAAAAGACGGTGGTACCCAAGTCGATGGGGGGCATGGGTTTCCGCAATATGAGAGCCTTCAACCAGGCTTTGCTAGCTAAGCAAGCTTGGCGTTTGTTGGACTATCTAGATAGCCTGTGTGCGAGACTCCTTCAAGCCAAATATTATCCCCATGGTAACCTGTTGGATATAGTGTTCCCGGCGAGCTCATCTATAGTGTGGAAGGGGATTATACACGGTCTTGAATTGGTGAAGAAAGGCATTGTTTGGCGTGTGGGCGATGGGACTTTAATTAGAACTTGGAGAGATGCTTGGATACCGAGGGGGCATAATCTTCGGCCAATAACACCAAAACGTAATTGTAGACTGAATTGGGTGGTAGATTTTTTGGATGAACATGGTGCATGGAATGAGCAAAGTTTGTGAGAACACTTTTGGGACATGGATGTATGTGAGATTATTAAGACCCGTACCTCGCCGAGGAATGGCCAAGACTTTCTAGCCTGGTTCCCGAAAAGAAGCGGACAGTTCAGTGTGCGGAGTGCATATAGGTTGGCTACTTTGGGCGCTGACCTTGAGATGATAATTGCATCCAGCAACAATCCATCAGGGGAGCGGCCGGTTTGGCAATGCATATGGGGCACTAAGGTACCCCTTAAGATGAGGATCTTGTCATGGAAGGTGGTCTCTGGTGCACTGGCTACTAATACGTGCAAAAAATATCGTCATATTTCCACAAGAGATACATGTCCTCTATGCGCGAAGGAGAAGGAAACCAGCTTCCACCCCCTGGTTACATGTGATCATGCGCGGGGAGTGTGGCCACAAATGAGAATGGTGTGGAGCTTGCCACGCCATGAGCTATTGCAGGATACAGGGCAGGACTGGTTATTGAATGTGTTGACAAACTGTAATGAGTTGATGAGGGAATGCGTGATCATGCTGATTTGGCATATTTGGTCACTCCGGTTATGATATGGTGCATGGAAAGGAAGTGCCAACGGTGCCTGCAACAGTTTCATATCTACAGAGCTATTTGCAGTCCTTAGATCTTTCCAGGAGATACTCTACTGAAGAGATCATTAAAGGGAAGATGCCTATGATAAGGGAGGAACCGGCTGTTAAGCACAAGGAGGCCTTGGTTCACCCCTGGCCGAGGCCACCTACGGGTAGGGCGACCCTGTCTGTTGATGGATCCTTCTTACAATATAATGGTTTAGCAGCGACAGGAATGGTGTTGAGGAGACACGATGGGAGTGTTATTTTTCCAACATATCCGTGCCTCTTTAACTGCAATGAAGCATTAGAAGCAGAATTGCATGCGCTAATGCAGGGTATGGCTCTTGCTATCCAGCATTGTGAGCTACCTATCATAGTCCAGTCGGACTCTTCTATCACCCTCTCCGCTTTGTCTGGTGACAGCTTATCCAGGTCTGCCTATGGACATCTAGTTGCTGAGATTCGTCTTCTTATGGTAGATAGAGTTTTCATTCCCATGAAAATTAGTCGTGTGCAAAATAGGGCAGCAGATCATTTGGCCCTGTATAGTCATACAGAGAGCACTACTGTTGTATGGCTTGGTCGAGGTCCATCATGTGTTGAGGATCTCTTGCCTCTTGATTGTAACCCTATGCATATGGAATAAAACTCTTTTACCAGCGCAAAAAAAGTTGCTCCCATATGGCTAGCCTAATATTCAAACGCGACATTTGGTATTTGCCCGACGTGGCCACACAATGTCGTTTGTTCATGCCCTTCATTTTTATCAACATGACACATGGCCATTAAACACCCAAATCTCCAAATTCTTACGTTTAAGAAACCCAACTTGTGGCTAAGTGCATGATTAATTCTTGGTAGGTAGTTGTTACAAAATAAATCACAATTATGCCCCCTCTCCCTAAAGGAAATATGCCCTAGAGGCAATAATAAAGTTGTTATTTATATTTCCTTATATCATGATAAATGTTTATTATTCAAGCTAGAATTGTATTAACCGGAAACTTAGTACATGTGTGAATACATAGACAAACAAAGTGTCGCTAGTATGCCTCTACTTGACTAGCTCGTTGAATCAAAGATGGTTAAGTTTCCTAGCCATAGACATGAGTTGTCATTTGATTAACGGGATCACATCATTAGAGAATGATGTGATTGACTTGACCCATTCCGTTAGCTTAGCACTTGATCGTTTAGTATATTGCTATTGCTTTCTTCATGACTTATACATGTTCCTATGACTACGAGATTATGCAACTCCCGAATACCGGAGGAACACTTTGTGTGCTACAAAACGTCACAACGTAACTGGGTGACTATAAATGTGCTCTACAGGTGTCTCCGATGGTACTTGTTGAGTTGGCATAGATCGAGATTAGGATTTGTCACTCCGATTGTCGGAGAGGTATCTCTGGGCCCTCTAGATAATGCACATCACTATAAGCCTTGCAAGTAACGTGACTAATGAGTTAGTTGCGGGATGATGCATTACTAAACGAGTAAAGAGACTTGCCGATAACGAGATTGAACTAGGTATTGAGATACCGACGATCGAATCAAATAACATACCAATGACAAAGGGAACAACGTATGTTGTTATGCGGTTTGACCGATAAAGATCTTCGTAGAATATGTGGGAGCCAATGTGAACATCTAGGTTCCACTATTGGTTATTGACCGGAGATGTGTCTCGGTCATGTTTACATAGTTCTCGAACCCGTAGGGTCCGCACACTTAACGTTCTGTGACGATCGATATTATGAGTTTATGTGTTTTGATGTACCAAAGATAGTTCAGAGTCCCGGATGTGATCACAGATATGACGAGGAGTCTAGAAATGATCGAGACATAAAGATTGATATATTGGATGACTATATTCGGACACCGGATGAGTTCCGGGGTCACCGGATATTTATCGGAGTGCCGGGGGGGGGGGGGTTATCGGAACCCCCGGGGGAACTAATGGGCCAACATGGGCCTTGTGTGAGAGAGAAGGGAGCCATGGGCTGGCCGCCCCCCCTTGGGAGTCCGAATTGGACAGGGGGAGGGGCGGCGCCCCCTCTTTCCTCCCTCTCTCCCTCTCCTTCCTTCCCCCTTCCCCCTTCCTAGTTGGACTAGGAAAGGAGATGGAGATCAAAGGCACAAGATGATGATGGCCATATCATATCACTTATATTGATTGCATGCGATGTTTATCCTTTATGCATCTTATTTTGCTTAGTTCGACGGTAGCAGTATAAGATGATCTCTCACTAAATTTCAAGGTACAAGTGTTCTCCCTGAGTATGCACTGTTGCCAAAGTTCGTCGTGCCAAGACACCACATGATGATCGGGTGTGATAAGCTCTTTGTTCACATACAACGGGTGCAAGCCAGTTTTGCACACGCCGAATACTCGGGTTAAACTTGACGGGCCTAGCATATGCAGATATGGCCTTGGAACACTAAGACCGAAAGGTCGAGCGTGAATCATATAGTAGATATGATCAACATAGTGATGTTCGCCATTGAAAACTACTCCATCTCACGTGATGATCGGACATGGTTTAGTTGATATGGATCACGTGATCACTTAGATGACTAAGTGGGAGTTCTTAAGTAATATGATTAATTGAACTTTAATTTATCATGAACTTAGTCCTGGTAGTATTTGCATAACTATGTTGTAGATCAATAGCTCGCGATGTAGCTTCCCGTTTATTTTTGATATGTTCCTAGAGAAAAACTATGCTGAAAGATGATAGTAGCAATGATGTGGAGTAGGTTCGTGATCTGAGGATTATCCTCATTGCTGCATAGAAGAATTATGTCCTTGATGCACCGCTAGGTGACGGACCTATTGCAGGAGCAGATGCACAGGTTATGAACGTTTGACAAAGCTCGGTATGATGACTAATTAATAGTTTAGTGCACCATGCTTTACGGCTTAGAACTGGGACTTCAAAAAACGTTTTGAACGCTACTGAGCATATAAGATGTTCTAAGAGTTGAAATTGGTATTTCATACTCATTCCCGTGTCGAGAGGTATGAGACCTCTGACAGTACTTTGCCTACAAGATGGAGGAGAATAGCTCAACCAGTGAGCATGTACTCAGATTGTCTGGGTACTGCAATTGCTTGAATCAAGTGGGAGTTAATCTTCCATATAAGATAGTAATTGACGAAGTTCTCTAGTCACTATCACCAAGTTACTAGAACTTAGTGATGAACTATAATATGCAAGGGATGACGAAAGTAATTCCCAAGCTCTTCGCGATGCTAAAATCAGCAAAGGTGGAAATCAAGAAATAGCATCAAGTGTTGATGGTTAACAAGATCACTAGTTTCAAATAAAAGGGCAAAGGGAAAGAAAGAGGAACTTCAAAGAAGAATAGCAAGAAAGTTGCTGCTCCCATGAAGAAGCCCAAAGCTGGACCCTAGCCTGGAACTGAGTGCTTCTACTGCAAAGGAAATGGTCACTAGAAGTGGAACTACCCTAGATATTTGGCAGATAAGAAGGATGGCATAGTGAACAAAAGTATATTTGATATACATGTTATTGATGTGTATTTACTAGTGTTTATAGCAACCCCTCAGTATTTGATACTGGTTTAGTTGCTAAGAGTAGTAACTAAAAACAGCAGTTGTAGAATGAACACAAACTAGTTATGGGCAAAGTGACGATGAGTGTTGAAAATGATTCCAAGGTTGATAAGATCACCATCGCACACTCCCTTTACCTTCGGGATTAGTGTTGAACCTAAAATAAATATTATTTAGTGTTTGCGTTGAGCATAATATGATTGGATCATGTTTATTGCAATACAGTTATTCATTTAAGTCAAATAATATTTGTTATTCCGTTTACATGAATAAAACCTTCTATGGTCATACACCCAAGGTGAATGGTTTATTGAATCTCGATCGTAGTGATACACATATTCATAATATTGATGCCAAAAGATGCAAAGTTGATAATGATAGTGCAACATATTTGTGGCACTGCCGTTTAGGTCATATTGGTGTAAAGCACATGAAGAAACTCCATGCTGATGGGCTTTAAGAACAATTGATTATGAATCACTTGATGCTTGCGAACCATGCCTCATGGGCAAGCTGACAAAGACTCCGTTCTCTGGAACAATGGAGCGAGCCACTGACTTATTGGAAATAATACATACCGATGTATGCGGTCCGGTGAGTGTTGAGACTCGCGGTGGGTATCGTTATTTTATGACCTTCACTGATGATTAGAGCAAATATGGGTATATCTCCTTGATGAAACATAAGTCTGAAACATTTGAAAAGTTCAAAGAATTTTAGAGTGAAGTGGAAATTATCGTAACAAGAAATAAAGTTTCTACGATATGATCATAAAGACAAATATTTGAGTTATGAGTTTGGTCTCCATTTGAAACAATGTGTAATAGTTTCGCAACTCACGCCACCTGGAACACCACGGCATAATGGTGTGTCTGAACGTCATAACCATACTTTATTATATATGGTGCGATCTATGATGTCTCTTACCGAATTACCACTATCGTTTTGGGGTTATGCATTTGAGACAACCGCATTCACGTTAAATAGGGAACCATCTGAATCTGTTGAGACGACACCATATGAATTGTGGTTTGGAAAGAAACCTAAGCTATCATTTCTTAAAGTTTGGGATTGCAATGCTTATGTGAAAAAGTTTCAACCTGATAAGCTCAAACCCAAATCGGAGAAGTGCGTCTTCATAGGATACCCAAAAGAAACTCTTGGGTACACCTTCTATCACAGATCTAAAGGCAAGATCTTTGTTGCTAAGAGTGGATCCTTTCTAGAGAAGGAGTTTCTCTCGAAAGAAGTAAGTGGGAGGAAAGTAGAAATTGATGAGGTAATTGTACCTTCTCTCGAATTGGAAAGTAGCTCATCACTGCAATCAGTTCCAGTGATGCCTACACCAATTAGTAGGGATCAAAACGGAGCGGAAACGGACGGAACTGAGTGCTATCATATTTGTTTTCACATTTTTTTTGCAGAAGCGGAAACGAATACAGAAACCCCAGAAATGAATACAGAAATAGATACTACCGGAAACGAACACGGAGCGAATACAAAGCGGATACGGAAACAGAAATAGGCATTGATCAGAACTTAAAAACCCCTTGAATCATAGAGAAATACAGGCAAAAATAAACAAATTTAATGAGTTGTTAACATGGCTACAAAATAATATCATTATGTTAGCAACTTAGCATAGTATTGTAGTAGTACTGGACAATAGCGTAGAGGGTCAAGCTGAGTATATGTGTGGTAGTAGAAGTTGGGCCTTAGATCCATTCTACTAATTGTGTCATTATGTTCTCTTTGGTGGTTGGGTTACAATGCAGTTATAGGTCTATAGTAAAAACAGAAATTCCATACTCATGGAAACGAAAAGTTCCATTTCCATGCAAGTTCCACCGGAAAACACCGTTCCATTTTTGTTTCCATTTCCGCATAAAAAATTCCATTTCCACTTCCGTTTTGCAAATTTCCATTTCTGTTTTCATATTTCCTCTCCGTTTCCATTTTTCCTCCAGAAAAACGGAAA
Source organism: Aegilops umbellulata (assembly GCA_032464435.1). NCBI lineage: Eukaryota > Viridiplantae > Streptophyta > Magnoliopsida > Poales > Poaceae > Aegilops > Aegilops umbellulata. The sequence continues at coordinate 323,064,569 of CP136056.1, read as the reverse complement.
GTTTCCACCCCATTTTCATCCCTACCAATTAGTGAGGAAGTTAATGATGATGATCATGAAACTTCAGATCAAGTTACTACCGAACCTCGTAGGTCAACCAGAGTATGATCTGCACCAGAGTGGTACGGTAATCCTATTCTGGAAGTCATGTTGCTAGACCATGATGAACCTACGAACTATGAGGAAGCGATGATGAGCCCAGATTCCACGAAATGGCTTGAGGCCATGAAATCTGAGATGGGATCCATGTATGAGAACAAAGTATGGACTTTGATTGACTTGCCCGATGATCGGTGAGCCATTGAGAATAAATGGATCTTCAAGAGGAAGACGGACGCTGATAGTAGTGTTACAATCTACAAAGCTCGAATTGTCGCAAAATAAGTTTCGACAAGTTCAAGGTGTTGACTACGATGATAGTTTCTCACTCGTATCTATGCTTAAAGTCTGTCCGAATCATGTTAGCAATTGCCGCATTTTATGAAATCTGGCAAATGGATGTCAAAACTGCATTCTTTAATGGATTTCTTAAAGAAGAGTTGTATATGATACAACAAGAAGGTTTTGTCAATCCTAAAGGTGCTAACAAATTGTGCAAGCTCCAGCGATCCATCTATGGACTGGTGCAAGCATCTCAGAGTTGGAATATACACTTTGATAAGGTAATCAAAGCATATGCTTTTATACAGACTTGCGGAGAAGCCTGTATTTACAAGAAAGTGAGTGGGAGCACTACAACATTTCTGATAAGTATATGTGAATGACATATTGTTGATCGGAAATAATGTAGAACTTTTCTACAAAGCATAAAGGAACGTTTGAAAGGAGTTTTTCAAAGAAAGACCTCGGTGAAGCTGCTTACATATTGAGCATCTAGATCTATAGAGATAGATCAAAGACGCTTGATAATTTTTTTCAATAAGTACATACCTTGACAAGATTTTGAAATAGTTCAAAATGAAACAGTCAAAGAAGGAGTTATTGCCTGTGTTGTAAGGTGTAAAGTTGAGTAAGACTCAAAACCCGACCACAACAGAAAATAGAAAGAGAATGGAAGTCATTCCCTATGCTTCAGTCATAGGTTCTATAAAGTATGCCATGCTGTGTACCAGGCCTATTGTGAACCTCACCAATGAGTTTGGCAAGAGAGTACAATAGTGATCCTGGAGTGGATCACTGGACAACGGTCAAAATTATCCTTAGTGGAATAAGGACATGTTTCTCGGTTATGGAAGTGACAAAAAGTTTGTCGTAAAGAGTTACGTCGATGCAAGCTTTGACACTGATCCAGATGACTCTAAGTCTAAATCTGGATACATATTAAAAGTGGGAGCGATTAGCTAGAGTAGCTCCGTGCAGAGCATTGTAGACATAGAATATTTGCAAAATACATACGACTCTGAATGTGGCAGAACCGTTGACTAAACTTCTCTCACAAGCAAAACATGATCACTCTTTTGGTGTTAATCACATAGCGATGTGAACTAGATTATTGACTCTAGTAAACCTTTTGGGTGTTAGCCACATGGAGATGTGAACTAATCACATAAAGATGTGAACTATTGGTGTTAAATCACATGACGATGTGAACTAGATTATTGACTCTAGTGCAAGTGGGAGACTGAAGGAAATATGCCCTAGAGGCAATAATAAAGTTGTTATTTATATTTCCTTATATCATGATAAATGTTTATTATTCATGCTAGAATTGTATTAACCGGAAATTTAGTACATGTGTGAATACATAGACAAACAGAGTGTCGCTAGTATGCCTCTACTTGACTAGCTCGTTGAATCAAAGATGGTTAAGTTTCCTAGCCATAGACATGAGTTTTCATTTGCTTAATGGGGTCACATCAGTAAAGAATGATGTGATTGACTTGACCCATTCCGTTAGCTTAGCACTTGATCGTTTAGTACAGTGCTATTGCTTTCTTCATGACTTATACATGTTCCTATGACTATGAGATTATGCAACTCCCGAATACCGGAGGAACACTTTGTGTGCTACCAAACGCCACAATGTAACTGGGTGACTATAAAGGTGCTCTACAGGTGTCTCCAATGGTACTTGTTGAGTTGGCATAGATCGAGATTAGGATTTGTCACTCCGATTGTTGGAGAGGTATCTCTGGGCCCTCTCGGTAATGCACATCACTATAAGCCTTGCAAGCAATGTGAATAATGAGTTAGTTGCGGGATGATGCATTACAGAACGAGTAAAGAGACTTGTCGGTAATGAGATTGAACTAGGTATTGAGATACCGACGATCGAATCTCGGGCAAGTAATGATACATCTCCAACATATCTATAACTTCTGATTGTTCCATGCTATTATATTATCCGTTTTGGATGTTTAATGGGCTTTGCTATACACTTTTATATTATTTTGGGGACTAACCTACTAACCCAAGGCCCAGTGCAAATTGCTGTTTTTTGCCTATTTAAGTGTTTCGCAGAAAAGGAATATCAAACGGAATGAAACCTTCGGGAGCGTGATTTTTGGAACAAACTTGATACAGAGGACTTGGAGTGGACGTCAAGAAATCAACAAGGAGGCCACGAGGCAAGGAGGCATGCCTGCCCCCCTGGGCGCGCCTACCACCCTCGTGGGCCCCTCGTGGCTCCACCGACCTACTTCTTCCTCATATATATACCCATGTACCCCGAAAACATCAAGGAGCACCACGAAACCCTATTTCCACCACCGCAACCTTCTGTACCCGTGAGATCCCATCTTGGGGCCTTTTCCGGTGCTCCGTCGGAGGGGGAATCAATCACGGAGGGCTTCTACATCAACACCATAGCCTCTCTGATGATGTGTGAGTAGTTTACCATAGACCTTCGGGTCCATAGTTATTAGCTAGATGGCTTCTTCTCTCTCTTTGGATCTCAATACAAAGTTCTCCTTGATCTTCTTGGAGATCTATTCTATGTAAGTCTTTTTGCGGTGTGTTTGTCGAGATCCGATGAATTATGGGTTTATGATCTAGATTATCTATGAACAATATTTGAATCTTCTCTGAATTCTTTTATGTATGATTGGTTATCTTTGCAAGTCTCTTCGAATTATCAGTTTGTCTTGGCCAACTAGATTGATCTTTCTTGCAATGGGAGAAGTGCTTAGCTTTGGGTTCAATCTTGCGTTGCTCGATCCCAGTGACAGTAGGGGAAACAACACGTATTGTATTGTTGCCATCGAGGATAAAAAGATGGGGTTTATATCATATTGCTTGAGTTTAGCCCTCTACATCATGTCATCTTACCTAATGCGTTACTTTGTTCTTATGAACTTAATGAAGGAAATATGCCCTAGAGGCAATAATAAAGTTATTATTTATTTCCTTAATTCATGATAAATGTTTATTATTCATGCTAGAATTGTATTAACAGGAAACATAATACATGTGTGAATACATAGACAAACAGAGTGTCACTAGTATGCCTCTACTTGACTAGCTCATTGATCAAAGATGATTATGTTTCCTAACCATAGACAAAGGAGTTGTTATTTGATTAATGGGATCACATCATTAGGAGAATGATCTGATTGACTTGACCCATCCCGTTAGCTTAGCACTTGATCGTGTTGTTTGTTGCTATTGCTTTCTTCATGACTTATACATGTTCCTATGACTATGAGATTATGCAACTCCCGTTTACCGGAGGAACACTTTGTGTGCTACCAAACGTCACAATGTAACTGGGTGATTATAAAGGTGCTCTACAGGTGTCTCCAAAGGTAGATGTTGGGTTGGCGTATTTCGAGATTAGGATTTGTCACTCCGATTATCGGAGAGGTATCTCTGGGCCCTCTCGGTAATGCACATCACATAAGCCTTGCAAGCATTGCAACTAATGAGTTAGTTGTGGGATGATGTATTACAGAACGAGTAAAGAGACTTGCCGGTAACGAGATTGAACTAGGTATAGGATACCGACGATCGAATCTCGGGCAAGTAACATACCGATGACAAAGGGAACAACGTATGTTGTTATGCGGTCTGACCGATAAAGATCTTCGTAGAATATGTAGGAGCCAATATGGGCATCCAGGTCCCGCTATTGGTTATTGACAAGAGAGGTGTCTCGGTCATGTCTACATAGTTCTCGAACCCGTAGGGTCCGCACGCTTAACGTTCATTGACGATATAGTACTATGAGTTATGTATGTTGGTGACCGAATGTTATTCGGAGTTTTGGATGAGACCACGGATATGACGAGGAACTCCGGAATGATCCGGAAGTAAAGATTGATATGTGGATAGTAGTGTTTGATTTACAGAAAGGTTCTGGAATCCATCGGAAGAGGTTCCGGATGTTTCGCGAAATGTTTGGGCACGAGAACACTTTATCTGGGCCAAAGGGGAAAGCCCACGAGGCTTTTGGAAGGTGCAAAAGGAAGTTTTGCGGAGACCAGAGGCTAGACGCCAGGAACCCTGGCATCTAGGGGGGTAGACGCCGGGAACCCTGGCGTCTAGCCCTGGAGTCCGAGAAGGACTCTTGCCTTTCGGGTGAAACCGACTTTGAGGAGGTTTTTACTCCAAGTTTCGACCCCAGGGCTCAACATATAAATAGAGGGGTAGGGCTAGCACCCAAGACAGATCAAGAAACACCAAGCCGTGTGCCGGCAACCCCGTCTCCTCTAGTTTATCCTCCGTCATAGTTTTCGTAGTGCTTAGGCGAAGCCCTGCGAAGATTGTTCTTCACCAACACCGTCACCACGCCGTCATGCTGCCGGAACTCATCTACTACTTCGCCCCTCTTGCTGGATCGAGAAGGCGAGGACGTCACCGAGCCGTACGTGTGTAGAACTCGGAGGTGCCGTGCTTTCGGTGCTTGGATCGGTCGGATCGTGAAGACGTACGACTACATCAACCGCGTTGATATAACGCTTCCGCTTTCGGTCTACGAGGGTACGTAGACAACACTCTCCCCTCTCGTTGCTATGCATCACCATGATCTTGCGCGTGCGTAGGAATTTTTTTGAAATTACTACGTTCCCCAACAGTGGCATCCGAGCCTAGGTTTTTATGGTTTGATGTTTTGCACGAGTAGAACACAAGTGAGTTGTGGACGATACAAGTCATACTGCCTACCAGCATGTCATACTTTGGTTCGGCGGTATTGTTGGATGAAGCGGCCCGGACCGACATTACGCGTACGCTTACGCGAGACTGGTTCTACCGCCGTGCTTTGCACACAGGTGGCTGGCGGGTGTCAGTTTCTCCAACTTTAGTTGAACCGAGTATGGCTACGCCCGGTCCTTGAGAAGGTTAAAACGGAGTCTATTTGACAAACTATCGTTGTGGTTTTGATGCGTAGGTGAGATTGGTTCTTACTTAAGCCCGTAGCAGCCACGTAAAACTTGCAACAAACAAAGTAGAGGACGTCTAACTTGTTTTTGCAGGGCATGTTGTGATGTGATATGGTCAAGGCATGATGCTAAATTTTATTGTATGAGATGATCATGTTTTTGTAACCGAGTTATCGGCAACCGGCAGGAGCCGTATGGTTGTCGCTTTATTGTATGCAATGCAATCGCCCTATAATGCTTTACTTTATCACTAAGCGGTAGCGATAGTCGTAGAAGCATAAGATTGGCGAGACGACAACGATGCTACGATGGAGATCAAGGTGTTGCGCCGGTGACGATGGTGATCATGACGGTGCTTCGGAGATGGAGATCACAAGCACAAGATGATGATGGCCATATCATATCACTTATATTGATTGCATGTGATGTTTATCTTTTTATGCATCTTATCTTGCTTTGATTGACGGTAGCATTATAAGATGATCTCTCACTAAATTATCAAGAAGTGTTCTCCCCGAGTATGCACCGTTGCCAAAGTTCGTCGTGCCCAGACACCACGTGATGATCGGGTGTGATAAGCTCTACGTCCATCTACAACGGGTGCAAGCCAGTTTTGCACATGCAGAATACTCGGGTTATACTTGACGAGCCTAGCATATGCAGATATGGCCTCGGAACACGGAGACCGAAAGGTCGAGCGTGAATCATATAGTAGATATGATCAACATAATGATGTTCACCATTGAAAGCTACTCCATTTCACGTGATGATCGGTTATGGTTTAGTTGATTTGGATCACGTGATCACTTAGAGGATTAGAGGGATGTCTATATAAGTGGGAGTTCTTAAGTAATATGATTAATTGAACTTTAATTTATCATGAACTTAGTCCTGGTAGTATTAGCATATCTATGTTGTAGATCAATAGCTCGCAATGTTGTTCCCTGTGTTTATTTTGATATGTTCCTAGAGAAAATTGTTTTGAAAGATGTTAGTAGCAATGATGCGGATTGGATCCGTGATCTGAGGTTTATCCTCATTACTGCACAGAAGAATTATGTCCTTGATGCACCGCTAGGTGACAGACCTATTGCAGGAGCAGATGCAGACGTTATGAACGTTTGGCTAGCTCAATATGATGACTACTTGATAGTTTAGTGCACCATGCTTAAATGGCTTAGAATCGGGACTTCAAAGACGTTTTGAACGTCATGGACCATATGAGATGTTCCAGGAGTTGAAGTTAATATTTCAAGCAAATACCCGAGTTAAGAGATATGAAGTCTCCAACAAGTTCTATAGCTAAAAAGATGGAGGAGAATCACTCAACTAGTGAGCATGTGCTCAGATTGTCTGAGTACTACAATCGCTTGAATCAAGTGGGAGTTAATCTTCTAGATAAGGTAGTGATTGACAGAATTCTCTAGTCACCATCACCAAGTTAGTAGAACTTCGTGATGAACTATAATATGCAAGGGATAACGGAAATTATTCCCAAGCTCTTCGCGATGCTAAAATCGACGAAGGTAGAAATCAAGAAAAACATCAAGTGTTGATGGTTAACGAGACCACTAGTTTCAAGAAAAAGGGGCAAAGGGAAGAAGGGGAACTTCAAGAAGAACGGCAAGCATGTTGCTGCTCAAGTGAAGAAACCCAAGTCTGGTCCTAAGCCTGAGACTAAGTGCTTATACTGCAAAGGGATTGGTCACTGGAAGCGGAACTACCCCAAGTATTTGGTGGATAAGAAGGATGGCAAAGTGAACAAAGGTATATTGGATATACATGTTATTGATGTGTACTTTACTAGTGTTTATAGCAACCCCTCGGCATTTGATACTGGTTCAGTTGCTAAGAGTAGTAACTCGAAACGGGAGTTGCAGAATAAACATAAACTAGTAGAAGTCGAGGTGACGATGTGTGTTGGAAGTAGTTCCAAGATTGATATGATCATCATCACACTCTCCCTATACTTTCGGGATTAGTGTTGAAACTAAATAAGTGTTATTTGGTGTTTGCGTTGAGCATGAATATGATTTGATCATGTTTATTGCAATACGGTTATTCATTTAAGTTAGAGAACAATTGTTGTTCTGTTTATATGAATAAAACCTTCTATGGTCATACACACCAACGAAAATTGTTTGTTGGTACTCGATCGTAGTGATACACATATTCATAATATTGAAGCCAAAAAGATGCAAAGTTAATAATGATAGTGCAACTTATTTGTGGCACTGCCGTTTAGGTCATATTGGTGTAAAGCGCATGAAGAAACTCCATGCTGATGGGCTTTTGGAATCACTTGATTATGAATCACTTGATGCTTGCGAACCATGCCTTATGGGTAAGATGACTAAAACGCCGTTCTCCGGAACAATGGAGCAAGCAACAGATTTGTTGGAAATCATACATACTGATGTATGTCATCCGATGAATATTAAGGCTTGCGGCAAGTATCGTTATTTTCTGACCTTTTGAGCAGATATGGGTATATCTACTTGATGAAACATAAGTCTGAAGCATTTGAAGAGTTCAAAGAATTTCAGAGTGAAGTAGAAAATCATTGTGACAAGAAAATAAAGTTTCTACGATCTGATCGCGGAGACAAATATTTGAGTTACGAGTTTGGTCTTCAATTAAACCAATGTAGAATAGTTTCACTAATTCGTGCCACCTGGAACACCACAGCATAATGGTGTGTCCGAACGTCATAACCGTACTTTATTGGATATAGTACAATCTATGATGTTTCTTACCGATTTACCAATATCGTTTTGGGATCATGCATTAGAGACAGCTGCATTCACGTTAAAAGGGGCACCATCTAAGTCCGTTGAGACGACACAATATGAACTATGGTTTGGCAAGAAACCAAAGTTGTCGTTTCTTAAAGTTTGGGGTTGCGATACTTATGTGAAAAAGTTTCATCCTGATAAGCTCAAACCCAAATCGGAGAAATGTGTCTTCATAGGATACCCAAAGGAGACTGTTGGGTACACCTTCTATCACAGATCCGAATGCAAGACTTTTGTTGCTAAATTCGGAAACTTTCTAGAGAAGGAGTTTTTCTCGAAAGAAGTGAGTGGGAGGAAAGTAGAAAACTTGATAAGGTAATGGTACCTTCTCCCTTATTTGAAAGTAGTTCATCACAAAAATCTGTTCTTGTGACTACTACACCAATTAGTAAGGAAGCTAATGATGATGATCATGTAACTTCAGATCAAGTTACTACCGAATCTCGTAGGTAAACCGGAGTGAGATCCGCACCAGAGTGGTACGGTAATCCTGTTCTGGAAGTCATGTTACTAGACCATGACGAACTTGCGAACTATGAGGAAGCGATGATGAGCCCAGATTCCGCGAAATGGTTTGAGGCCATGAAATCTGAGATATGATCCATGTATGAAAACAAAGTATGGACTTTGATGAATTTGCCCGATGATTGGCAAGCCATAGAAAATAAATGGATCTTTAAGAGGAAGACGGACGCTGATAGTAGTGTTAATATCTACAAAGCTAGACTTGTCGGAAAAGGTTTTTGAGAAAGTTCAAGGTGTTGACTACGATGAGATTTTCTCACTCGTATCGATGCTTAAAGTCTGTCCGAATCATGTTAGCAATTGCCGCATTTATGAAATCTGGCAAATGGATAACAAAACTGCAATCCTTAATGGATTTCTTAAAGAAGAGTTGTACATGATGCAACCAGAAGGTTTTGTCGATCCTAAAGGTGTTAACAAAATGTGCAAGCTCCAGCGATCCATCTATGGACTGGTGCAAGCATCTCGGAGTTGGAATATACGCTTTGATGAGTTGATCAAAGCATATAGTTTTATAAAGACTTGCGGTGAAGCCTGTATTTACAAGAAAGTGAGTGGGAGCACTACAACATTTCTGATAAGTATATGTGAATGACATATTGTTGATCAGAAATAATGTAGAATTATTCTGCAAAGCATAAAGGAGTGTTTGAAAGGAGTTTTTCAAAGAAAAACCTCGATGAAGCTGCTTATATATTGAGCATCAAGATCTATAGAGATAGATCAAGACGCTTGATAAGTTTTTTCAATGAGTACATACCTTGACAAGATTTTGAAGTAGTTCAAAATGGAACAGTCAAAGAAAGAGTTCTTGCCTGTGTTACAAGGTGTGAAATTGAGTAAGACTCAAAAACCCGACCACGACAGAAGATAGAAAGAGAATGAAAGTCATTCCCTATGCCTTGGCCATAGGTTCTATAAAGTATGCCATGTTATGTACCAGATCTATTGTATACCCTACACTGTGTTTAGCAAGGGAGTACAATAGTGATCTAGGAGTAGATCACTGGACAGCGGTCAAAATTATCCTTAGTGGAATAAGGATATGTTTCTCGATTATGGAAGTGACAAAAGGTTCGTCGTAAAGGGTTACGTCGATGCAAGTTTTGACACAGATCTGGATGACTCTAAGTCTCGATCTAAATACATATTGAAAGTGGGAGCAATTAGCTAGAGTAGCTCCGTGCAGAGCATTGTAGACATAGAAAATTGCAAAATACATAACGGATCTAAATGTGAAAGACCCATTGACTAAGATTCTCTCACAAGCAAAACATGATCACACCTTAGTACTCTTTGGGTGTTAATCATATAGCGATGTGAACTAGATTACTGAATCTAGTAAACCCTTTTCGATGTTGGTCACATGGCGATGTGAACTATGGGTGTTAATCACATGATGATGTGAACTATCGATGTTAATCACATGGTGATGTGATCTAGATTATTGACTCTAGTGCAAGTGGGAGACTGAAGGAAATATGCCCTAGAGGCAATAATAAAGTTATTATTTATTTCCTTAATTCATGATAAATGTTTATTATTCATGCTAGAATTGTATTAACAGGAAACATAATACATGTGTGAATACATAGACAAACAGAGTGTCACTAGTATGCCTCTACTTGACTAGCTCGTTAATCAAAGATGGTTATGTTTCCGAACCATAGACAAAGGAGTTGTTATTTGATTAATGGGATCACATCATTAGGAGAATGATCTGATTGACTTGACCCATTCCGTTAGCTTAGCACTTGATCGTGTTGTTTGTTGCTATTGCTTTCTTCATGACTTATACATGTTCCTATGACTATGAGATTATGCAACTCCCGTTTACCGGAGGAACACTTTGTGTGCTACCAAACGTCACAACGTAACTGGGTGATTATAAAGGTGCTCTACAGGTGTCTCCAAAGGTAGATGTTGGGTTGGCGTATTTCGAGATTAGGATTTGTCACTCCGATTGTCGGAGAGGTATCTCTGGGCCTCTCGGTAATGCACATCACATAAGCCTTGCAAGCATTGCAACTAATGAGTTAGTTGCGGGATGATGTATTACAGAACGAGTAAAGAGACTTGCCGGTAATGAGATTGAACTAGGTATAGGATACCGACGATCGAATCTTGGGCAAGTAACATACCGATGACAAAGGGAACAACGTATGTTGTTATGCGGTCTGACCGATAAAGATCTTCGTAGAATATGTAGGAGCCAATATGGGCATCCAGGTCCCGCTATTGGTTATTGACAAGAGAGGTGTCTCGGTCATGTCTACATAGTTCTCGAACCCGTAGGGTCCGCACGCTTAACGTTCATTGACGATATAGTACTATGAGTTATGTATGTTGGTGACCGAATGTTGTTCGGAGTTTTGGATGAGATCACGGATATGACGAGGAACTCCGGAATGATCCGGAAGTAAAGATTGATATGTGGATAGTAGTGTTTGATTTCCATAAAGGTTCTGGAATCCATCGGAAGAGGTTCCGGATGTTTCCCAAAATGTTTGGGCACGAGAACACTTTATCTGGGCCAAAGGGGAAAGCCCACGAGGCTTTTGGAAGGTGCAAAAGGAAGTTTTGCGGAGACCAGAGGCTAGACGCCAGGAACCCTGGCGTCTAGTGGGTAGACGCCGGGAACCCTGGCGTCTAGCCCTGGAGTTCGAGAAGGACTCTTGCCTTTCGGGTGAAACCGACTTTGAGGAGGTTTTTACTCCAAGTTTCGACCCCAGGGCTCAACATATAAATAGAGGGGTAGGGCTAGCACCCAAGACAGATCAAGAAACACCAAGCCGTGTGCTGGCAACCCCGTCTCCTCTAGTTTATCCTCCGTCATAGTTTTCGTAGTGCTTAGGCGAAGCCCTGTGAAGATTGTTCTTCACCAACACCGTCACCACGCCGTCATGCTGCCGGAACTCATCTACTACTTCGCCCCTCTTGCTGGATCGAGAAGGCGAGGACGTCACCGAGCCGTACGTGTGTAGAACTCGGAGGTGCCGTGCTTTTGGTGCTTGGATCGGTCGGATCGTGAAGACGTACGACTACAACAACCGTGTGGATATAACGCTTCCGCTTTCGGTCTACGAGGGTACGTAGACAACACTCTCCCCTCTCTTTGCTATGCATCACCATGATCTTGCGTGTGCGTAGGAAATTTTTTGAAATTACTATGTTCCCCAACACTTAATACTCTAGATGCATGCTGGATAGCGGTCGATGTGTGGAGTAATAGTAGTAGATGCAGGCAGGAGTCGGTCTACTTGTCACGGACGTGATGCCTATATACATGATCATGCCTAGATATTCTCATAAGTATGCACTTTTCTATAAATTGCTCGACAATAATTGGTTCACCCACCGTAATACTTATGCTATCTCGAGAGAAGCCACTAGTGAAACCTATGGCCCCGGGGTCTATTTTCCATCATATAAGTTTCCAATCTATTTTATTTTGCAGCCTTTACTTTCAATCTTTATCATAAAAATACCAAAAATATTATCTTATCATCTCTATCAGATCTCACTTTTGCAAGTGGCCGTGAAGGGATTGACAACCCCTTTATCGCGTTGGTTGCAAGGTTCTTATTTGTTTGTGTAGGTACGAGGGACTTGCGTGTGGCCTCCTACTGGATTGATACCTTGGTTCTCAAAACTGAGGGAAATACTTATGCTACTTTGCTGCATCACCCTTTCCTCTTCAAGGGAAAACCAACGCGTGCTCAAGAGGTAGCAAGTAACATACCGATGACAAAGGGAACAACGTATGTGTTGGGGAACGTAGTAATTTCAAAAAAAATCCTACGCACAAGCAAAAGCATGGTGATTCATAGCAACAAGAGGGGAGAGTGTCGTCCACGTACCCTCGTAGACCGTAAGCGGAAGCGTCATGAGAACGCGGTCGATGTAGTTGTATGTCTTCACGATCCGACCGATCAAGTACCGAACGCACGACACCTCCGAGTTCAGCACACGTTCAGCTCGGTGACGTCCCACGAACTCCGATCTAGTAGAGCTTCGAGGGAGAGTTCCGTTAGCACGACGGCATGATGACGGTGATGATGATGCTACCGACGCAGGGCTTCGCCTAAGCACCGCTACGATATGACCGAGGTGGATTATGGTGGAGGGGGGCACCGCACACGGCTAAAATATCAACTGATCAACTTGTGTGTTCATGGGGATCCCCCTCCCCCGTATATAAAGGAGTGGAGGAGGGGGGAGGGCCAACCCTCCTATGGCGCGCCCTGGAGGAGTCCTACTCCCTCCGGGAGTAGGATTCCCCCCTTCCAAGAGTAGGAGTAGGAGGGAAGGAAGGATGAGAGAGGGGGAAGGAAAAAGGGGGGCGCCGCCCCCCTTCCTTGTCCAATTCGAACTAGAGGGGTAGGGGCACACGACCTGCCCTGGCCGCCCTTCCTCTCTCCACCAAGGCCCATGAGACCCATTACATTCCCCGGGGGGTTCCGGTAACCCCCGGTACTCCAGTATTTATCCGAACTTACCCGAAACCCTTCCGAAGTCCAAACATAGTCATCCAATATATCATCTTTATGTCTCGGCCATTTCGAGACTCCTCGTCATGTCCGTGATCATATCCGGGACTCCGAAATACCTTCGGTTCATCAAAACACATAAACTCATATTACTGATCGTCACCGAACGTTAAGCGTGCGGACCCTACGGGTTTGTGAACTATGTATACATGACCGAGACACGTCTCCGGTCAATAACCAATAGCGGAACCTAGATGCTCATATTGGCTCCTACATATTCTACGAAGATCTTTATCGGTCAAACCGCATAACAACATACGTTGTTCCCTTTGTCATCGGTATGTTACTTGCCCGAGATTCGATCGTCGGTATCCCAATACCTAGTTCAATCTCATTACCGGCAAGTCTCTTTACTTGTTCCGTAATGCATCATCCCGCAACTAACTCATTAGTTACATTGCTTGCAAGGCTTGTAGTGATGTGCATTACCGAGAGGGCCCCAAGATACCTCTCCGACAATCAGAGTGACAAATCATAATCTCGATCTATGCCAACTCAATAAGTACCATCGGAGACACCTGTAGAGCACCTTTATAATCACCCAGTTACGTTGTGACGTTTGGTAGCACACAAAGTGTTCCTCCGGTATTCGGGAGTTGCATAATCTCATAGTCATATGAACATGTATAAGGTAGGAAGAAAGCAATAGCAATATGCTAAACTACCGTATGCTAAGCTAACGGAATGGGTCAAGTCAATCACATCATTCTCTAATGATGTGATCCCGTTAATCAAATGACAACTCATGTCTATGGCTAGCAAACTTAACCATCTTTGATTCAACGAGCTAGTCAAGTAGAGGCATACTAGTGATGCTCTGTTTGTCTATACATTCACACATGTACTAAGTTTCCAGTTAATACAATTCTAGCATGAATAATAAACATTTATCATGATATAAGGAAATATAAATAACAACTTTATTATTGCCTCTAGGGTATATTTGCTTCAGTCTCCCACTTGCACTAGAGTCAATAATCTAGATTACACAGTAATGATGCTAACATCCATGGAGTCTTGGTGCTGATCATGTTTTGCTTGTGAGAGAGGCTTAGTCATTGGGTCTGCAACATTCAGATTCGTATGCACTACAAAAAAAATACACTTCCATGATGATACGTGTTTGTCACAGTAGGTCGCCTTTTTTTCATGCATGTACATCCATGACAAATTTATGACAGAATCAAGATAGTCATACCTGTGTTGTCGTAGAAGCGTTCCATGACATTACCAAAATTATCATCACGGAAGTGTCCACTTCCATGACGATAAATCGTGCGTCACAGAAGTGCTTTCGTCAAGGGTGACCGACACGTGGCATCCACCGTAATGGAACGCCGTTAAGCTATCGGGTCGGGTTTTGGATCCGATAACCCGTTAACAGCCCCGACCAATGGGAAATTTCCACATGTAAAATTCTTATTGGCTGGACGAAACATGTGTCAGCTCGTCAGTAGGTCAGATAGGCGCCTATGATATGTCGACACGTGGCACGGCCCAACAGTGGCCCATTTAGTTTACAAAGCCGGCCCGTTTGACTTGGTCAAAAGTTAACGGGCTGGCCCATGAAAACGTCATGTGGGCCATCGAATATAATACCAGCCCATTTCACTTTCGGCCCATGTATGGCCCACGACGTCTTTCGGCCCATATGAGGCCTTCGTATTTTTCGGCCCATTACAGGCCCACGGTGAGTCTAGCCCATAATGAACAGTAATTTTCTTTATACCCGTTAACGGCCCATGATTTACATGGGCCGTTTCCAGCCCGTGTTAGCTTTCGGCCTATTGACGACCCATACGTTCTTGGGCTCCTTTTCGGCCCTTGATTACTTCCGGCCAGTTACTAGCCTGTTCTCCTAATGGGCCAAATTCGGCCCATGGCAAGAGTAAGCCCGTTACTGGCCTATTCCACTAATGGGCCAAATTCGGCCCATGGCAAGAGTCGGCCCGTTTCTGGCCTGTTAACCCATTGCGCCGTTTCCAGCCCGTCCTATATTCTGGCCCATTAACGAGCCGTTATGCCTGTGACAGAATTAAGCCTTTGCTGTCCTACGGCCTGTTAACGGCCTGTTACCATGCTGGGCCGATACCAATTACGCCCGATTATGGCCCATGTAGACACATTTATCCGACGGCCCGAGGCCCACCGATTACAGGCCCATTTATCGGCGGCCCGTAGGAGACCCATGGATCCTATGGCCAGTATATGGCCCATGGTAGTTGCGGCCACTAGCAAACCAGGGAAAAAGAAGACTAGGAAATAAATAAGGCCGAAACTAACGCTAGGCTATTAAGGCGATTGCATAGATTATATCCACTCGACATCAAAGATCGCCACCACTGCAAATATAGGGAACACCCTACACTATACAAAAATGGCTTGCTATTTTCTTCAGGCGGTGGCTGCACGTTAAGAATAAATTTTGTATCGCACCAAAACAAATTACAACTATATAACAAAAGGAAGGTTGGCATAAAACTTAACAGTCTAGCAGATAAATGCACCACCAGAAGTTCAGAAGCTTAGTTCATTTGACCTGACTGTTACATTTTCATGTTGTATTGTCCGATGGAGCACCATTACCCTCGCCTTCATTTCCCCTAGACTCATGAACAACATAGCAAATGTCTGATAGTCTGGTTTCAAAACCATGCATATCTTGACGACATTGAGCAATGTTTCTCCTTGTTTCACAAAGGGTCTCTGTTAGGGAATGGACTTGTGTCTGGAGCGCAGATACAACATTACTTTAGCTTGCATATCTTGATCATGAGGCAGTTTGGACGATATTGCCTTAACAACCAACCCAGTATTATGCAGGAACGTGCTTTTGGCACTGTTAGTGGACAGGTACTGACCCACTGCAGCAAGAGCTGACATTGCGGTTATAGTTGCCTCGCCACCTTCAAAAGGTGGCGGTTCCACCATTTTTTCCATAGCTCGTTGAAAAGTTGAGGTTTTACATTAGTAGTACCAGAACAGAAGATATTAAGGAGGCAGCAAAACCAAACAAATTAGCTTTGGTCTATATACAGAACTTATTCTAGTGAACCCATGTAAAATATTAGTTGTATTTTATTGCAAAGTACATAATAAAACCAGGTTCCAAACATATGACCATGTACCATCGCTAATGTATTGTCTATTTCTTCAGATTGTATTGAGGGCTAAGGATGAAGAGACGAAGTTTATAATACGGTAAGCATAGTATGACGTCATTCATATCACAAAACAACTGAGAACAGACAAACAGGCAATTGTAACGTTGTGTGGGCAAGTCCAGCACGGAACTAGATTACGGGTCAAGATCAAAGGAACATCACTCCTCTCTTTTAAACCTTGTAAGGTGCAATGATACGCTAAGACAATTGTGTATAAAATTGAAAAGAGTAATAGACATTGGTTGCAAACCATGCAGTTCAAGGCACAAGTCAGAATAAGTAGTAGTTAAAAGGCATGAGGATTAAGGACTCACAACAGCGGCTTTGACTGGTGTAGTCATGCCCTTCTTCTTGCTGGTGTGACAGTCCTTGAAGATTTCCACAACATTTGGTTCAGGTACTTTTTGGTCCTTGCGGGCTTTCCTCTGCATTTGGAACAAGTCAATATAGATATGATAATATGGTACAACGAAAAGAGTGAAACAACAGCTAATTACAAGAGCCTCGCAGTGTGCAATATAGCTACGAGATCCTGTCGTCTGTTGGAATTTCACTTTCGTACGGTTGACCTTGTTCTTTGAACAGTTCACCTACAAGAAGATAGATTTGTGTGGCACATGCGCAAATAGGACTTCAACATGTGATCTGATGACATATATATAATGTACCTGATACTTCGGATCGGACCAGTGTTTAACGAGGCCTCTCCAGTGTTCATCAGATATATTTTCCACTGGAGATGTTTGGGCAAGTTCACTGTTAGCCTTGCCTTCAAAGTGAGTTTTCCTCAAGTTATACCGATACTGTCGCAGAGCAGACTTGAAAACATGGGTGCAAGCTTGTCTGGTTGCATCATCTTGGCTATCCAACTTGAACCTCATCTGTTGAAAATTATGGGAGTCTCATTATTAGCAACCTAGAAAGTATTGGACAGAGCAAGACGATATTACTAGTTTCCATACATAACCATACTTACAGATAAATGGTCGAGGAAGATGTTGAACTGGGTTTCGTCTTTGTCATTCCTGTACTGAATCCATGTTGGGAGGATACGTACATGACACCTAACAGCAACCGCTGCCTCTGATACTAACTTGGCTGACTCTGTAGCATCACGTGGCCTTTTTAAACCTTCCTCAAAACAGATCTTCATTCTTCCTCCTCTAGATTTAGTTAACCTATCGAGCATTATCCCTGATGTTTGTTTCCTCTTGCGCCTAGGTGCTAGTCCAACAACAAACATAGGAAGTGTTAGTGTACATCAAACTGTGAGACTACATATAAAGAAGCATGCAACTGTAACTTGACTCCAGCAACTACCTTCTTGCTGTTGA
The DNA here is from genome assembly GCA_032464435.1 of Aegilops umbellulata. NCBI lineage: Eukaryota > Viridiplantae > Streptophyta > Magnoliopsida > Poales > Poaceae > Aegilops > Aegilops umbellulata. Next base: position 323,046,883 of record CP136056.1, on the reverse strand, counting down.
AGCTCACAAAGTTCATCTGATATTGCCAACTCGTCTTGTGTCAAGAGTGATTGGGAAGTAGTGTCAGGTGGCAAGGGAGCTTGGGAACGTGCTACTAGCTTAGTTGACGCACGAGTACGTCGTGAAGCTGGTAGTAATGTGGTAGGTGTTGCAAGAACTAGGGTTGTCTCTGCTTGTTTGGTGGCAGCTATTTGTTTCTGTTTGTCTTTTTTTGCAACTCGTGTAGCATGGGATGCCGTGTTTGTAGAATTTTCTTCTGGACTTTGACCTTCTATTGCACCATTAGTACCAGCAGAATCTGCAGGATTCATCCGCTTCTCATTCCCTGCCATTCTGTGTTTCTTCCTCTTTCTCTGTGCCATGTTAAGTCAAGCCGACAAGAAAAATGAATAACAATTTAGTTCTTCAGAACAAATTGATGCGTGATGTAGACGAACTGAACTTTGATGTTAGACAACCACATGATAGGAGGATGTAATATGTATGAAAAACAGGACGGAAGAGATAACCAGAACTATGATGTGTAAACTAAGAAGAAGACATTTCACCAAATTAGAAGCAATGCAATGGAAGGTAGACACCATATGAAAGATGCTACAAATATCACTCTGCCAAGTTAATAGTGTCTCATCATAAATGGCGTTTAAACAAATGTGAAGCAGTACGAGAAATAAATCATATGCAAGATGCAAACAACATCACACTACCATGTTAGAGGTCTTTCGTCATTAGTGCCATTGCATATTCACAGCATTGCATATTCACAGCTTATGATGTGTAAACTAAGGAGAAGGCATTTCAACAAATTAGAAGCAATGAAAGCTAGACACCATATGAAAGATGCAACGAATATCACTCTACCAAGTTAAAACTGTCTCGTCATAAGTGCCATTTCAACAAATTAGTAGTACAAGCTAGAAAAGAATGTGAGATGTAACCTATATCACACTCCGAAGTCAAACGTGTCTTATGATAAGTGATTGTTGCAGGTTACACAACAGTAGTAATTTGATGTAAGAACATGGTGTGATAGACAGATATTGTATGTTCTAGAAATAGGAACACGTGTCTTATTCAAGTATAATGTGTAAAGTAAGCAGATGGAATTCAACAAAATTAGAAGCAATACAAGCTAGACATCACACATAACATGCAACCACATATAACAGTGCCAAGTTAGAGGGAGCACCGGTGATGCTGCACTAGGGGAGATGTGCTCATCATAAACATAGCTTTGTTGAGTGCCTATGCATGTGTTGTCTTGGAAATCATCTTGGGGGTGTGGAGGAGTTGAAATTGTAGAGGCCCTCCGTTCGGAAGGAGCACCTTTATCCGCTGCCTTGATAATTTCCTTCCGCTTTATTGATTTTGAATTGTCAAGTAAAACTGACAAGAAAAAGCAATAAAATTCTCTCTTCAGAACTCATTCATGCATGATACTAACAATCACTACTTTGATGTAAGGCAAACACATGATACCAGGATGGAATATGTACGAAAAATAGGATGGCATGGCATGTTCACAACTGTTTGTGTAAACTAAGCAGAAACCATTCCAGCAAATAAGAAGCAATGCAAGCTAGAACCACATGAAAGATGCAACCAATATGACTCTGCCAAGTCAAAAGCGTCCCATCATAAATGGAATTTCAACAAATTAGAAGCAGCGCATGCTATAAATCATATGAAAGATGCAACTAATATCGCACTGCATATACTAAAGGTGTCTCGTCATGTTGATTGATGCGGGATACAAAAAAAATAGTTTTATGTAAGGACATGCTTAATAGACAGATGTACTATGTACTAAATACAGGAAGGCATGTCACATTAACAGGTATAATGTATAAGCTAAGCAGACTAGCACATGCAGTTTAACCAGATTGGAAGAATTACAATCTAGACACCATATGCAACATGCAACCACATATCACGCTGCCAAGTTAGGGCAAGCACCTACGATGCTAGTGTAGGGGAAATGCTGTAATCAACTACAAAGCTACGTTCACTATCTTCATGTAGCATTTCTGTTTCTTGAGAATCATGTCGGGAGGCTGACGCTGCATTCTTTAAATGAGGAGTAGTCCCCTTGCCTGCCTGCCTCGTCATAAGTGATTGATGAGGGATACACAAGAACATTAGTTTGATGTAAGAACATGGTTAATACACAGATGTACTAGTATGTACCAAAAACAGAAAGGCATGTCATATTCAAAGTTATAATGTGTAAGCTAAGCAGATGCAATTTAACCAAATTGGAAGCAATACAAGCTAGAAATCAGGCTGGAGTGGTGAGCATGATCATCTAGGACCTGAGAGCCTGGTGGGAGGCGGGCTGCTTCGCAACCATCGCAGCTTTTTAGTTGGCTTCCAGGTGATGCCTATCTTTGCTGGGCTTGTCACTGGCTCGGCCAGTGTCCTGACTAGCTATTTGTCTTCTGGTGCTCACGGGATGGTGGTTCATGTAAAAAAATATATTTCCTTATCTTATCGACTTCGGCCTTTCGAATACAAGCTAGACACCATATGGAACATGCAACCACATATGACACCGCGAGGTTAAAGCAAGCACCTGGGATGGTGGTTCATTGCGAGCGAGGTCATCAACTCCAGAGCTACGTTCCCCGTCTCCATCTGCTGACACTGCACCCTTTAAAGCGTTGAAACGTATCTTGCCTAGCCGCACACCAAGCTGGAGCGACTTATCTCTTTTCTTTTTGGCTTCTCTCATGGCAGCAGAGTCTGAAATACCCTTGCATAAAAACACAACAGTGAGAGTAAGGGTGAAGTGTGTGCAGAACTAGTGCACTGTAAAAGTAGCAGATAGCAGGTGGCTGAAAAATAAATGACAGGAGACATATGATAGCTCTACAACATTGCATGGCAAACAAAATTAGATTCTACTCCGTATGATTTTGTAATATATGAGCACAGGAAATGCAGGTACTCCTCGAGCACACCACCACATGTGGTCATATCTAAGATAACAGTCGACTGAAAATAAATAGGTCAGTCGATTTTTTTAATGAACCGTCCGATCTATAAGGAACGGGCAGATGGCTTTCGTCTACGTCCCGCCAGTCACTGTTGACGATCTTTCTCGAACCACCAGCGACGACTGGCCCAGACCCCTGCCTCCGCCGCCCCACCCTCCCATCGACCTCACACCACCGCCGTGCTTGGCAGCGCCCCCAGGCCATCCCTTTAATCCCGGCAGACCTCCACATCGGGCGCCAGTAGCTCTAGGCCGCATACGCCCCTAAGATAAACACCAAGGAGCTGCTTCCCCGGTGTAATAGGCGTACTAGCGCCTGTTACGCCGGGGAATGCTTCCGTTAATTGGGAATCAACTGGCCAGAAATTGAAATTCAGGGGGGTGACGGACCTCTAGCTAAGGTGAAATAGTATATGAGGAGAACACTTGTGCACCGTGAGTTACTAGGAACATCTAGTATCAAGAAGAAGCGATCAATTAGTGTCTTCTGTGGGATGAATACCATGCAAGCAGAGACGTAAGATTTGCACGAATAAGGGAAGAGGGGTACCTTTTCGGTTGTCGGTGTGGTCACCTCCACAAGTCGCGCCGATTTTCTTCTTTTTACCGGGGAAACCGATGTTCTGGAGGGTGCAGGCTTGGACGAACCCATGGACAAATTGTTGACTGTGTTGCCGTGGCCGTATGTCAGCGGAGGGGAAGCAGATCCGAGGCGGCGAAGGACGGCGTAGCAGGAACAACTCCGGTGCGGTGGAGGGTGGCGAAGTTGGAGCGGCAGCGGTGAGGCGCAGGACGGCGTGGTTGAACTGGCTCGGGTACAGACGGCTCGGCCTCGGCTTCAACTACTAGCCGTGGAGGGCGTTGCGGTTGAGGTTGCGGTGGACGACGACGTCGGGGTATCGGCTCCGGCGTGATGGAGGAGGGCGGCAGTTGATGGGTGGGATGGGGTGGCGAACTGAGGACGCCGGGGTTTCGCGGCTGGTGGAGAGGTAGTTTTGGAGCCCACGGAGTACGAATGGGGAATCAGACGGGTGGGGGGGGACCATGTTTCGGTCTGGGACGCGCTTGTTTTTGGCTTTTTTGAACAGAAGATGGGACACGCTTGTTTGAAATTTGGGAAAGTACAAACTCTGCCCCCTCTTAAATTTCGGACCTACTGCGGGTTGGGGGTAGGATGGTAATCCCAGGTGTCCCAAATAGTGGGCGGGAGCGATTTCGGCCACGCGCATGTGTGCTTAGGCGGCCATTGTGTATGAATGTTTTTCGGATGCGGTTGCGTGGCGTCTAGATGAAGCTACAAACCTACCCCGGTTTAGACCTTTGGACGTCGGGCCAGTAGGTTTCATGGGTCGGAGTTATTAGAAATGTAATTTCCTTGTGCTACCAAACATTGGTCTCACGCGGTTTCAGGCGAGTAGAGGCTTTTTTGGCGCTTCGTTCGAAATTTTGAAACACAAGCATTCATGTTTAGAGTACTCTTGAACTATGAGGATTGACCTAAATATACAACGTTATATTTGACCTCGTATGTTTGAAAACCTCATTAAATTATCTGCTTCTTTTTAAATTTTGACACTTGAAAATCCTATAACTACGATTATTTTGGAATGGAGGAGCTAAATTTGAATCTATTTTGTACACGACTACATATGCTATTATGTACAGAATCAGAGCAAAGATTGGTGCCCCCATAATTTAGGTATGGTTTACAAATGCCATGATATCAAATTCAAATAATTGAATGGACTTCATGTTGAATTCGATTTTTTTAAACCACCTTAAGTTGAATTCAAATGTATGCTAGTTCATAGGTAGTAGCTATTTATAATGTCCATTGTGTAACTTTCATATGTATAATGTGCTTTACACACACAACATGAACTATACTCACGTTTATATTCGATTGCTAAAGCGATGCATTGTCTGGAGTTCAAAATACTAACTATGTGGATCAATTGTGTCGAATAATAACATAGACATGTTCAAATTCGATAGAATCTAGATGTCTGATGGATCAATGACCGCTCCTTACACGAATTGCAAATATCATGATCCCGTCCTAATATTTGGATACAATTTATATCTTTAATCAATATGTAGAGCAGTCTTTTACGTGTAGTTTCACTCTCCATCGGTGGTCTCTCACACATGCTCATACACTCTCTCCCGAGGTGTCTTTATCGCACACATGCTCTAGATATAACCCTCCCTCCCTCTCATAACCATTTACAACTGTTTTCACTAACCTTTATCACAAGCACTCTTCCTCTCGCAAACATACACATGCACAATCCTCATCGACCCTTTCTATATACATGGACCTGCCTACGTGTCTCATGTACGCACATTATCTTTACACCTGTCTCTCACGCATTGTCTCACACCTCTCTTCCTAATCGACGAGTATGATTCTAGCAGAGCATTCTATAGGATGCCCCTTAAAGTTAGGTTGGATGAATAGTAATATCAGAAATAAAGGGGTTACCTTAGTCCAAGAACCTAGGGTTACAAATCCTAGCTAGTTTTGCCAGTGGACACAGAGTCCTTCACAATTCTACTATCTTTGTCTTGTACGACTAGTCATCCATGGATCTTCCTAAATGCGCCACGGGCCGACCAATGTGGCGCAGGACGGAAAAGAACGAAGGGCCTCACCTCGACCCACCGGACCTCACGCAGTGACACACCCTCTGCCCCCATGTCTCATTATCTTCTCACACCCACACATACCAACACAAACATCACACACAAAGAAAATTTCTCCTGGTGCCTCTATTCCATCCCCCTTGCATATACACACTCAAGGGAATGGAATCTCTTGTCATGACGTCATATTCGTCTCTCTCTCTAGACCACTCTCATTTCCCATGCTATCTCTCCCACGCCCCCCCGTCGGCCCCTCTATCCATGCCTCTCTCGAATACGTAATACACACACATACCTCTCTAGGCCCCGCCAAATGCATCAACTACACATTCACACATGTTACATCACGTACCCCATTGATCTAAAAGCCCTCTCTTCACGTTTATTTCGCATGCAACATTCCTTTTGAATAAAGTGTGGCCAAAAAATATTATATTTTAGAGTTTCTACATATATATAACATTACAAAGTTATATGGAGGAGTACGAACGCTAATTTGCATTGCATGGTGCCCACAATGATATTTATTCCGCACTGTGAATTTGTATATTTTTATACTATATACAAAGTTAGTCATAATAAAGAGAAACGAATAGCATCTCTCTCTCCATCGCATACCCCCCTGTACGCCCCTTTCACGTATGCACACAAAACTATCTCTAGGTCCTCTAAAAGTAAGCCCCCAGAAAATTGACGCATGTTTCATCTTTCTCTCGCGATATATGCAATGACGATCATTGTATTTGAAGCGAAAGCACGATACGTACATTGGACTTCAGAGTCCACTCATTACGGTCACCATTTATGTTTAGTGGTTATTATGCAGTCACAGGCTCACCGTACAACTCTGTATTTGCTCATGACATGACTAGTTGACCAGTTAAACGCTCCACATGGCACCTCTAGTGTTGCATCACATTATCTCACTACCATCGTGCCCACCTGTCGAATTGTATCTACTCTACATCTACACTCTTATAAAATACGTAAAATACACTCTTATAAAAAATAGAGTTGGTGATGATGGTGTGCCTGCCATCCTGCAATATAGACCGTCCGATTTATATCTGACGGATAGGAAAGAAACTATGGCAATTTTGCAAAAAGGTACCCACACACCTCTCCACATTTGCAAATAAGGCCTTCCCTCGTTCATCCTTTTCTCTCACAAGATAAACAAGTCATACAAATGCATCTTGATGTTACGTGCAACGCACGGGCATCTTGCTAGTAAGAATGAAAACAAACGACAAAAATATATTTGGACGGTGGTTCGAAGTCATGACCGCGGGCACAGCGGACAAGGTGGCCTTGTATTGGTATGCTGAGCCGTCTGTTTTAGCACACAGGAGCTGGTGTGGTGATTATACACACACACACGCACGCATGCACACGAACTGCATCCACGCAACACTCACACAAACACATGCACCCACACACGCACGCAACACTCACACGTACACATGCAGCCACGCACGCACGCAACACTCACACGCACACATGCACGCATGCATGCACACACCAGTACACCACATGACCAACACACACTCTCATGCTCAAGTGCTCAACCTACACGTGCATGCGCACACATCAGGCCCTGACAGACACATACACAACTAGGTGATTCCCGCGCACGGGTTGGAGCCTTGTCGCGCCTGCGTAAATTTGTGCTTATCTGACCTTTTGCCTATGCGAACTGACAGGTGGGACCCACAACGAACATGGTCAATTTAACTAGTCAACATGGAGCCATGCAGACTATTTGGCCGGTCAACAGAGTGCAATCCGATGCTGAGCTGTGAGCAAGTGACCGTATAATCACCGCAAAACGTATATAATGACCGTAATCAGCTTATTCTGAAGTTCGGTGACCGTATTACGCTTTTCTCTCTGTAGGCCCTCCAAAACTACATCTCTACATGTTCTCGCATGTTACATCTAACAACTATGCAATACAGCACTACTACTACACTCTAACACAATAAATCATATGTGTTTTTAGTTTTACTAGATATCATATTGTTACTTATAATTATTCAGTTTGCATACATTAAAATTGCCTTTGAAATGTATGGCCAGTATCATCTACCGCGCGGGAAAAATCCCGCCCTTTCCTGTTTAATCGGGTTTGTATCGATGGATCGTGCGAAACAACAAAACTATACTAGTACTATACAGTACAAGTGACAGTTCACTGGGCCGTCGTGTCGTCTACTCCTCCATCGTAAGAGTGGAGCGCTTGCTTTCATAAATCTTCTAGTCCCTTTCGCCGACATGTGGGACATCAAGCTACAGGGTCCACGTGCCATACCGAAATACAGTGCAGAGCAGCCGGGGTGAAGCACCCCAGTCATGGCGCCGACGTACTAATGAGCAATGAGGCGTCAAATCACAAAGCTGCACCTTTCCCGCAGTTAAGTTAGAGGGACGAAGCAACCATCATTTCACTCGTTGCTGAATCCGCTTCTCCCTCATCCTCTTCAACTTAACCACGTGTTGCTTCTGCCGTTGTTCTGCCTCATGTGGGACACGGATCAGCTTGGTAAAGCACTGACACGTGGGACCGCATGTTAGCAAACCGCCAGGACAACGTCCTCCGAAAATAAGAAGCCTAATCCTATACTTATAAAGGGCTACATAGCTGCTACGTATACTTTCCATCTAATCTATATATGCCCCACCTGATTTTCAGGTGGGGTGGGCCTAATCCTCTCCTTTAATCCAATCAAATAGTCCCACATCACATCAGTTCGTAACTTTATGTAAACCATTACGTGGATGTAGCATTGCTCAAATAAGAAACCTCCCCCGCCATCCGCGTGGCAAAATCACCTCCTTTTTACTAATCTCGATTCTATAATTTTTTAGATCAATATAATTGAGATTTGTATAGATAGCACACAGGAGCAAAACCAAGTGGTACGGTTAAGGGCATCCACAATGTGTAGCCAAATGTGAAAATAGCTTTTGGCATCGTGGGAACCATTGTGTACGGTGTTGCCAAAGCCAAAAAGATGAAACTGAAGCTCCCTGATTGATTGATTGATTGATTGAAGGAATAGAAAAATGCAACGTCTTTCGTCTTTCTCCGATGCTTGGACGCATGTAGTACTACAGTATAGAGCACAGAGTCTACTCCCCTATCCCTTCTATCACAAATCACAAAGTAGTGAGGCGTCAAATCACTAATGCACGGACAAAGCAACCATCATTTCACTCTTCGCCGACTCCGCTTCTCCATCGTCTTCTTCGAGAGCCATCTCACCGCATTAGTTACTCCTAGTAGTACTAGTAAAGGACTTCCTGGATGCAAATAAGGCGGTTGTCTCGGCTTGCAGGCGGCACTTGCGAACGACTTACTGTGGTCTCCCTCAATGGTGTTCTCCGTCGAACGCACTTCACCAAACCACAAAAAAAATATCGTCGACGTCACCGCAATGGGGAAGGTAGTCAAATATAGTTAGTACCTCCATTTTTTTGTACACAAGGCCACTATATCAAATTACAATTTGGAAAGGGCCACTAACACTAATCGAGGCAAAATTGATGGGGTTAGCAACCAAGGACATTAATATCCCGTGCATGCATGCGGAAGTGAGAAGGTTGGTTTGCATGGCGCTACATTAATCAAGCGATGAGGAGTGAGATGGTTAGCTCTTTGGTCTTTGGAGAAGAAAATACACATTAATTGACACGTGAAACGAGGATTTGTATCGATTAAATCCCGCGAAGGAAAACCCAACCTTTCTTTTTTAACACTAGTACTCCTAGTACGTACGTACTTATCCTGCTTGGGTCTAGGCCTTGCATTGCCAAACTTCTCCAAACATTTTTGCCAAGCTTGCCTAAAGTTTTCAAAATGAGAAGGAGGTACACTTGCGCATGGCTATCGCGGTCACACCGCACCCTCACATGGTCGCTCCTGCACGCCGCGGTCGCACCGCACCCTCACATAGTCGCTCCTGCACGCCGCAAACCCAACCAAGGGAACGCACCCTCACTGACATGTGCTGTCGCATGTGAACACACCAAACTCAGCCATCCTATCGCTGACACATAATTTTCGTTCATAGAGTATGTTTATCCAACTGCATGTTGGGGAGTATCCGTACGGCCCGTGCGGTGGTCTGTTGGGGAAGAAGAAGAGGTGAGGAAGAAGGAAAGAAGGGTTAGGAGACATAGGATATTCATCCAACCGCCTGAAATGGTAGACTGACCCAAGTTAGGCGACTTGCATAACAAATATATGTTTTTACAGAGGCAAAGATCCATGAAAACAACAACATAAAGAAAAACTATCACTGCTCGCGAAAAGAGACGGCCTCGCCGTCTTTGGCTGCCGGCGCGAACCAGCCGTCGCTGCCGACGTGTGTCTCCGCACCGTGGTTGTCCTCGGCCTCCAGCTACTCGTTCAAGCAGAGCGTGCGGGCGCTCTGCACGGACGAGAGCACAACCCGGTTTGATTCGAGGACGTCCAGTTCCGCCTGCAGGAGGGCCTCGATGGCAGCGGCATCCGCGCGCTCCACGTCGAGTCGAGCCTCCGCCACCCGGTTCAAGTCCAGGACGTCCGGTTCCGCCTGCAGGAGGGCGTCGATGAGAGCGGCATCTGCGCGCTCTGCGTGGAGTCAAGCCTCTGCCACCCGGTTCAAGTCCAGGACGTCTGGTTCCGCCTGCAGGAGGGCCTTGATGGCAGCGGCATCCGCGCGCTCCACCTCAAGTTGAGCCTCCGCCGTCCGGTTCACATCCACGACATCCGGCTCCGCCTGCAGGAGAGCCTCGATGGCAGCAGCATGCGCGCGCTCCGCGTCGAGTTGAGCCTCTGCCTCCCGGTCCTCCTTTAGTATCGCCATGTTGAACCGCTGGTCCGCCTGCACCATGCGGGACTCGGACGCCGGCACGAAGTCGACGTCCATCGTCTCATACCCATCGGGGGCCTTCTGCGCCGCGACCTCCGCCATGAACATTGGATCGGCTTCCTCCTCCTCGTAGCTTGGCTCCAGGGAACTCGGGGATTGGCCCGCCGCAAAGCGAGCTTGGGAACGGAGGTCTGTGGCGCCGACCACCGCCGCAATTTCTGCGCGGCGCTCCGGCGTCAGCATCTTGTAGTAAGTGATGTTGCGGCGCACCATGGCTTTCCGGTGAACTAGGGGACGCTTGATGTGGGCTAGGGGATCGAAAGGTGGGGGAATGCGCTAGAGATTTGGTGTGGTTTTAGGGCAGTGGCTGGCGTAGGCCGAGCAGCGAATGTTCTGGTGTGAATAGTGGTTCCGGTGACGACTGGTCAATTGGTTTTGACTGTACATCGCTCTTGTCGCGTTCGCGTTGCAGCCCGGCACGCTGGACCCTCCACGTCGCTCACAGAATGGAACACGCTTCGTCTTGCATTTTCGCCGCTTCTGGGACCGCAGTTGAGAGCAAACCGACGTCCCTCCCCCTCCCCCGCCCGCGTCATTTATTATACCACCACTCCCTCCGTTTTATGTGGAGTAAATAAAAAAAGAGGGAGTATACTATGGATGAGGATCCCCTGACGTGGCCGAACCCATTGAGTAACTAACATGCGGGGCCTAGCAAGCATGGGGTCCGCCAGTAAGTGACCGAAAGGGAGGGTAAGGCAGGGATACCTACGTCAGAGGATCCACTTCCACTATACTACTTTGACCAAATGTTAGAGTAATAATATATGACATGCAACTTACACAAATGTTAGAGTAATAATATATGACATGCAACTTACACAAAGCATACATGGTCTAATGCGTTTTTCGAGGCTAACTTTGACCAAATGTTAGAGTAATAATATATGACATGCAATTTACACAAAGCATACGGTCAAATTCGTATGTGAAAGGAGTTTCCAATGATATAATTTTCACATTATACATCTCATGTACTATTAATCTTGTCAATAGTCAAATTGGAAACCATCTCGAGTACAAATCTAGGAGTACGTACGAATCTAACAATATTGATTGGGCGTTGTTGAATGTTGATACCTTTTTTTATCAAAGTAGATATACTTTGACTACACATAAAACTTATATGTAAACTACTCCCTCCTTCCATATGTATAGGGCCTAATGCGTTCTCGAGGCTAACTTTGACCAAAAGGTAGAGCAATAATATATGGCATGCAACTTAAACAAAGCATACCATCAAATTCGTGTGTGAAAGGAGCTTCCAATGATATAATTTTCGCATTATACATGTCATGTGCTATTAATCTTGTCAATAGTCAAAGGCGGTCTTGAAAAATGCATTAGGCCCAATATAGATGGAAGGAGGGAGTAGAAAGGATAGGAGGGAGTATATTGTACGTTCAAAAACGAAACGAACATTGAATACCCTTTATATATGATTTGCGGATGCTATGATCACCGGTTCAAAATTTTGAATCCGCCTTAGGTATCACGTGCCCCCACTCGTTCCCTCTCGATTTCATCTCGGGGTCCGGAGATCTATTGAAAGAGGACTAGGGTGGGTGCATGCGAATGATACTTGGCGGAATGTTCAAATGAGGCATGCGGGAGGATGGACTCGACTGGAGGGCGACATGATCGATGGAGAAGAGGGTTGGAGAGGAATGAGAAATAAGCAAACGCCACATGATTATACTTGAACGGCTCAAATAAACAATAAGTTGTCTCGCTTGGCCTACATAGTGAAAGGCCTAATGCGCAACGCAGAGCACTGATGCTCGAATATGGCCGGGAAAATAGGGAAACAGACATGTGGGGCACACCCGTCAGGATGACGTTGCGCAGACTAGTCCAATGGAGGAGCTGGCCCATGACCTCCTCGCCACCGACAACCATTCATGTGGGTCGTTGGGGCCAACAACGGGGCGCAACTCCAGCACCGCCTATGGACACGGTGACCACGGTGAGCGACACGCTCATATCGCCGCTAGACACGGTCGGTTTCAGTTTGCCGAGGGTGGCGTTAGTGCTGTGTCATGACCAACGGTATGTTTGGTTTGTGCCCAAGGTTGCCCCATCAAAGCATTGGGTAGCCAAAATTTTGGTTGATGTATTGGTTGCCCATGATTTGGCCTACATTGGCAAGAAAAATGAACTTGAGTTGTCTAGAGTTCATTGGCATGCCAAAGAAATGGAAACCATCCAAACAAAGACCAATCTTTGGGCCATGACCAAAATTTTGGTTGAGGTATTGGTTGCCCATGATTTGGCCGACATTGGCAAGAAAGATGAACTAGAGTTGGCTAGAGTTCATTGGCATGCCAAAAAAATGGCAACCATCCAAACAAAGACCAATCTTTTGGTCATGACCAAAATTTTGGCAAGGTGCACTTTGGCCACAATCCAAACACACCCCAACACCCGGCTCGTCGAGGATGCACGGGGCGCCGCGACGCGTCCGCGGAGTGGTGTAGCACGGCCAACTGCATCCTCTGGACCTGAGACCATGCCGGGTCGTCTTGCTTTTTCAATGACATGCGGGGAACGCATGGGAGCAAAGGGCATCTCCAACGTTGCCACGACCGCAGCTGACTACCCTTGCACACCAAAACCCTCGTCCCTCGCGCCGTCGCGCGGTGCGTTCCCAGCCGGCGCCAGCTGCCCGCATTCATCCCGTCCGTTCGTATGTCGTCATTAAGAGGCTCGGTGCCTGAGGAACAACTCCGGCGACTTAATGACGCACCCGGACGCTTGGCCTCACCGGAATGCGCTACTTAAAGCGGCGACGCCCAGCTAACCTCCACACCATAGCGCATCATCCTCCTACCTGGAACCACATCCGCCATGACCGCAAGCACGAACGCTCTGCGGGAGAGCTTGTCTTCGGGGATGGAGCTCCAGGTCGCCGCCCTCGCTGAAGTCGCCGCACAAGCGGTGGCCACGCTGGCGGCCGACAACGGGAGCACCGTCAGCCACGCGTCCTACTTGCCGCCGTCCAACGTCCGGCACCGCCGAGGTCGGGGACTCCTCCAAGGATGAGTAGGGCATGGGAGGCGGCAGGGCATGGTGTGCCAACTGGCCGGTCCGTCTCCCGTGTTCTACTTTTCCTCGCCGGAGACCGCACCTTCACTTCACGGGTCTTGAACCCCGCCCCCGTACATGGAGTTCATAGATGGAGGACGTCGGTCGCCGCCGTAGAATAGGTTTAGGGTCGGGTTTCTTTTATTTTTTTGTCCTATAGAAGTTTGAAATGTAATGAAAATCTGCCGTGTTTGCATTAATCTCGGCCGGTGTATATGAACTTTCACAATAATATACATATTGTAGGAGTACTAGCAAGATGCCCATGTGTTGCACGGAAGATCAAGATCTTGTGGGAGAAAAGGATGAACGAGGGAAAGCCTTATCTGCATATGTGGAGAGGAGTGCGGGTAAATTGTCATAGTTTCCTTCCTATCCGTTAGATATAGATCGGACGGCCTATATTGCAGGATCGGACACATCTTTCTACATCTACGGGAACCTACGAAAGGGTTAACATAAATTGCCTCTCTCTCTCTCTCCTCCCCTGATTTTCATGGTGGTGGGCCCCTCCCTCCCCCCAATCTACAATCAACAGCTCACACGTTTCACATTACGTTAATTACGTAACTGGGATTACGTAGGTGTAGCAGTACTCGTCCTAAAGAACCCAACTAAGCCAACCTCCCAGCATATCGCGCGAGAAAAGACCCGGCCGCGCCGTTTTAGTCGGGATTACCGGATTACTAGTAGTAGTATCGATGGATCGCGCGAAGCAACAATTTTTTTTTGAGGGGGCGAAGCACCTAGTTTAAAAGGAAAAAATGCGGTACACTCACAGCACTCCTGTCGCGATCGCATTGCACCCCACACACGTTCGGTCCTGCACACGGCTCACGCAAACGGAACGCGCTTCGGCTTGCCTCTTCACTGAAACATGGGACTACACTTGGAGAAACGGCCATGCGCCAAACTACCCCGCCCACCGCGCGAAAATCCTCCCCCACCCAAAAATTCCCCCCAAATCCGATTCAACCGCCCTTCGGCCAACTAGCCAATAATATTCCCCAAACCCCCTCCCCCCTGTCCCCCTCCACTCCATTCACTCCGCCAAAGCCGCCCTCCCCGCTGCGCCGATACGTCGACGCCGCGGTTCGGCGATCCTCTCGCTCCCACAGTACGCTCTCGTAGACTGCCATCCTCTAGCCATGCCGCCACATCTGTCTACGTTCTTGTGGAGGTGCACGGCGGTCAGCGCCGCCACCGCTGGTGACGTTCGTGTGGAGACGCAAGGCGGTCAGCTTCTCCCATGGTACGCACATTTTGTACTGAGGCCTCGTTCATGTCGGTGCAGCGCTGAATGTTAGCTGATAGACGTTGTTAATCTCACTGTTTGCCGAAGTAGTTTACTGTCAATATGCTCTGCTTAAGAAGCTTCCTTGCCCTGTTCTGCACTCAATCTGCTTAGCTGAGATGGCATGCCAAGGCCGATTAGTTGCTAAAATATCCTGCCATATATTTATTGTGACGTAGATTGCCATGGTCTAGTAGCCAATCTGTTAGGTGAAATAGCTCTACACTGTTTTATACTTGATCTTTGTTGCTGCGATGGCCTTCGATAGTTCGATGGCTGTGTGCTCGGCCTCATTGACTGCTGAAACAGCCTGCCATAATTTGGCACTCAAATTTGTTTGCTGAATTAGCTTTACATATATTTTGTTACTTAGATTTGCTCGTCCAAATATCTTGCCATAGCTTTAGACATCGACCTAGGTATTTTTTTCTGGACTTCATAAAAAAGCATATATGTTTTTCCTGTAATATCTAGTAGAAGAACTAATTTGTATGTCTAACAGATGGACAGGACTTGGATAACTTCTGCTCGAAGATTCTCCGCTGCATATGTCGATGGGGTTGAAAACTTCATGAACTTTATCAGAGCTGAGTACGGTGGTCCGAAATCAGATGTGCTCTGCCCATGTAGCAGTTGTATGAATTCAGTTACAAGACCCCAGTCAACTGTGCAAAATCATCTACACTTGTATGGGATGTCGGTCATATATACTAGGTGGGTTCATCATGGTGAAGCTGTGAACGTCAATGTTATTGACTACGTGGAAGCAGCAGATCACCATCTTGATCTGCCTGATGCTCAGGTGGAAGAGGAGGAGGAGGAGGTGGTGGTGGCGGAGCCAGTGAGTTTGTCCAACATTGAAACAATGCTACGAAATGCTCGTGCATTCCGTGAACTTTCACCTGCAGAAGAAAAACGGTGGGCCCGCATGTTGGAACAATGCAACGTTGCTATCACCCCAGGAAATAAGCTGTCAGTATTCTCAGCTATGGTCACCTTTCTTTAGGTGAAGACATCTGAGCGGATGACCAACAAATAATTCGATGCGATGTTGTCTGCTTTCCGCGAATCTTTCCCAGATGCGTCTGAGCTGCCACACACCTACAGTAAAATGAAGAATTTCCTTCGTGCAGTTGGAATTGGATATGATATGATCCATGTTTGTAAGAATAATTGTGTTGTGTTCCGGAAGGATTATGCCAACTTAAGTGAATGCCCGAAATGCAAATCATCAAGATGGAAAGATGGCGATGCTATGAAGAGGATTCCTCATAATGTTCTGAGACATTTTCCAATTACACCAAGATTGCAGAGGTTCTTTCATGATGCTGAAACAAGAGAGGATGTATTGTGGCATTCTAGGAACCAGGAGTACAGAGATCAGAATGTAATGAGCCATCCATCTCATGGTAGTGAGTGGAAAAGCTTCAATTATAAACACAAAGAGTTTGCTGCTAACCCGAGAAACATTAGACTTGGCTTAGCTTCAGATGGATTTAACCCATTTGGCCACTAGAGCGCCACATATAGCATGTGGCCAGTGCTTGTTATCCCTTACAACATGCCTCCAAATGTCTGCACCAAAGAATCAAACTACATGATGGCCTTGCTCATCCCAGGTCGAAAAAGTCCTGGAAAGGATTTTGATTTGTTCATGGAGCCTCTTGTGGGGGAACTTCAACAGCTATGGAAGCGTGTTCTCACTTGAGACCTATATAGAAGCCCACCAGCTGATTTCTTTTTGCGTGCTGTTATAATTTGGTGCATCCATAATTATCCGGCTTTGGGCACTATGTCAGGGCGAACGACACATGGTTACAATGCATGTGTTCACTGTGACATGAATCTGCTGTCATACGCAATACTTAGCAAGATCTGTTACATTGGACACCACCGTTTCCTTGCCAAGGACAAGCCGCTTACTAGAAAATACCAAAGACATGTGTTCAATGCAAAGCATGAAAGCCGTGATGCACCAAAGAGGCTCACCACTGATGAGTTGCAAGTGGAATTAGAGATGGTCAGGCATATTACACCAGGAAACCATCCTGATAATGGTAGAGGGAAAAGGAAGCGTGGCAGGGCAGAAGAGAGATTATTGTTTACCCGCAGGTCCACTTTGTGGGACTTGGAGTACTGGAAAGATTTGGATCTATGGCATAATCTTGATGTGATGCACATCGAGAAAAATATATGTGACAACATTATCGGCACACTTCTTAATATTGAAGGCAAGACGAAAGATACCTTAAAATCTAGGATTGATTTGACACACCTAGGTATCAGACAGGATTTGCACGTGCAAGATGAAGGTAAACCATGGGATATGGCACCAACTGTGTACGTCTTGGACAAGGTAAAAAGAAAAGAATTCTGCGAGGTCCTGTCACGTGTGAGATTCCCACATGGATTTGCTTCCAACCCTGAAAGGAGAGTCACTGCAGATGGAAACAAGGTACAAGGGTTGAAAACTCATCACTGCCACGTCCTACTTCAAAGGGTTTTACCTGTTATCCTTAGAGGATTGGGCCGCCCTGACTTATACAGAGCAATTGTAGAGTTGGGACAATTCTTCAGGGAACTCTGCAGTAGGAATATCAGGATAGATGCTTTGGAGCGTCTTAGAGACAAGATACCAACTATCCTATGCGACCTTGAGAAGATATATCCTCCAGCCTTCTTTGATGTGATGGTGCATTTGGTTGTTCATCTACCTGATGAGGCACTACTTAGAGGTCCAGTACAATATGGCTGGATGTACCCTATTGAAAGGCGGCTAGGCACTTTCAAGGGCTATGTTAGGAACAGAGCTAGACCCGAGGGTTCCATTGCAGAGGCCTATATTGCTACAGAAGCGTTGACATTCTGCTCGAAATACATTGAAACAGCTGATCAGCTTAGCAAAGAGGTGGGTGAAGACAATCCCGGGCTCAATGTTTTCGATTATTCTGTTTGAGTCACAGGGAAGAGTCAACAAGAGGAAAAACCTGAAGATTTGGACAAAATGGTTTGGTATGTGTTGAATAACTGTCCTGAGATACTACCTTATATCAAGTAAGTGCAGTACTGCAGCTTATACATCATAATCTACTAAACTTGCAGCACATTCTTATATATTTAGATGTTTGACGCGATCAGTATGTTGTGCAGCATCTACAAAGAGGAGTTACTGCCGCAAAATCCAAGAAACATTGACAAATTGGTTATGGCAAGATTTGCGAAATGGTTCAAGAACCATGTAAGCTTTTGAAGTGCACTGTCAGTTTTTTTAATATATTGAGTACATAAGATGATCAGCTTGTCTATTTTCTAACCATAGGTTAAGAAGATGCGGGAGGATGGGCAGGCAGTTGATGATGCCCTTTACTCACTAGCAATGGGTCCTGATACTCGGGTAAGACATTATGAATCTTGCGTTGTTGGAGATGTGCGCTACAACACCCTTGCACGAGATGAAGGCAGGAAGACACAAAACAGTGCCATCATGAGCACGGATACGTATGACAAAGAGACAACTAAAATGTATGCTAACATAACAGACATTGTTCAGTTGCAGTATATCTCCAGTTTCGAGGATCATCGGTGTGTGGTTCTGTTGTGCTGTCGTTGGTATAACCTGTTTTCCAGGATCGCAAAACCCAGAGCTGATGATTATTTCAAATCCATCAATGTCAAGGCGGCGTACCAGACCAACAAGCCTTTTATTTTGGTAAATCAAGCAACACAGATATTTTTCTTGGAAGACACATTTGCACGTAGCGATGACTGGAGAGTATTGCAAAGGTTTGAGCAGAGGAATTCGTTTAATGAAGTTGCACAACAAGATGATGCTTACATTGCTCCTGATGTACAAGATAACACAGATGTTCCTAATATCTTTGAGAACCATCACGTCAATGACGCCGGCGAAAAGATTGCCTATCGTGCTGTGGACATACAAGAGTTTATCAAGAAGAAGCCAACGTTCGAGGACGTTGAGGACGAAGAAGAAGATGACACCGTGGGGAATTACGATTCAGACTGATACACATGGCGAAGATGTTGACGCTGCTGCTGCTGCAGATGATGATTACATTGCTTTTGTCGTATTTGCCTGTCAGAAGACGTTTTTTATCTACTATGTGAAATTGTGTTTGCTATGACAACTGAAACCTGATGAACATGTTGTTTAATATTTTGCTGTGAGAACATCACTTGTTATGTATGCTGATTTGTGTTTGGTGATTGTATGACAACTAAAACATGATGACATTGTTGTTTAGTTGTACTCATATTTGGGTGTGAAACTTGAATTTGATGACATAGTTTGTTGTTGGACTACAATTTGCTCGACGTCTTCGAATGAGAACAAAGCTGAGCTGACAAGGCCTCTGCTATTTATTTATTTATATGAGCAAAAGGGGATACCCCCTGATTTCTGTTAATAAAATCATTAGATGTTCAAAACACTACGCCCAACCTGCTACACAGGTTTCATTCATTACTAGTTTCAGCAAAGTGCTCATGTCGTAGCCATTGAATACATCAAGAGTGCTACATACACTGCAAATAAAGAGACAATCATCCTACTGAGCACATCGATTTTGCCCATTATCTTCACAAGCTCTTTCATCTCCTCATTGCTGTCACAGCCGTTCAGCAGCTGTTGCTTGGCCATGATCAGAGGAACTGCATCTTTAACCTTCTGCTCTGCATCTTCCTCTTCTGTCGTTCCTTCAGTTACTTGTCCAACACCCCAACCTGCTGGTATTGGGATTCCTCGGCTAACCAAATAATCAGCGTAGTTGCATTCCCTCACATCAGCAACTTCCCAGAAATACAAATCACACGAATCTTCCCTTTTCTGCGCGAGTCAAATTGGTAGATCATCAACCAAATTATTAAAAAAATCAGCAACTGAAAGCAGCAGAACAACACTTAAACATATTATTACCACATGATTCAGGCATTTATAGAAGACTCGACCAGGGTTGCGGATTGTGGTTGAGACGCGACGGATGACTCTGCATGATTTGCAGCAGTGGCACCAAACCAACGGCAGCGGGTTGCGATGAGCAATCGGCTGCGTTGCGCGTGCCGGCGAGGGTGTGATGAGACCCACAGGCGATGGTACGGGTTGCGACTTGGCGCATATCTGGTTGTTGCCTGCTGAAGAGCAGGTGGACGAGCAGCCAGCGGACATGGTTGCTGCGGCCAGAGATTCTGTTGCTAGGCAGAGTAAGTAGAGAAGAGGAGAAGCGAACGTTGGATATGTCAGTTTCATTACTTGCAGAGTAGCATAGCGCCATATATAGTCATAGTCTAGGTTTCGATTCGAACCAGCTACAGGAGCACGTCTTTCTTTTTTCTAAAACTCGGCAACGTCTCTTTAATGGTACACTAGCTTGTTCTGTACGCCTTCCCATGTCTTTAATTTTCTTTCCCTTTTTTTTGCAAGGAAGGAAGGAGGACAAAATTGAGAGTTCTTGGGACTCGAACCCAAGACCTCTTGGTTGAAAACCAAGGGTGCTAGTCACTTATGTGGCGAATGTTCCCTGTGAGGAGGACGGCAGACGAACGCATTTTCCTCGCAGTTTTCTTCCTATATATAAAAAAGTATGCTACTTGGTGTCCGCTTAGTCAACAAATGATTGTGCCAACCTTAACCGTTGGATTGACATTCAATGTTTGTCGCGTTTCTTCAGTCTCTTCTTCCTCGAGCCGCCAAAGCCAAACCAGCGCCGGTAGGACAGCCTGCTCCCGCCTCCCACGGCTGGCTGTGATCTGCCCCGGCTCCTATTCGTTCCCGTCCGAGGCCTCACCATCGTCCTCCGCCTTGGTTCGCTCGCCGCGGCGCCGCCCTCCGGTGTTGTCAACATGGTCAACAACCGAGAGGAATAAGGAGATGACTGTACATGGTGAGGATGACAGTAGGGACCCAGCAGCGCGTGCAGTAATTTTGTTTTTTCGGGACGAAGAAGGGTATCAACTGGGTTGTGCGGGACCCGTGGCCCGTCTAGCCCAGGCTTTTATTTCATATGTCTAGCACATGACCAGCCCAGTTTGTTTTTTCCTTTCTGAAAATTGCTAGCCAGCTATTTTGTTTTTTGCAGAATAACCAACGTAGGCCTACTTGCTTTTCTATGCCCTGCTGGGCCGGAAATCTTTCAAGACGAGGAGGGATGCATTTTGCCCAGAAAATGGGCTATAAGTAATAAGAAATGGGCTGTAAAATTAAAAAATACAGCAAACAGACAATTAGTTCCAAAATACTGTTTTCCTTAGGATTTTTATATTTTAAATTTCATTGTTTTTGTGCGAGTAAAATTTCATTGAATTTAAAGTAAGGTATATTTAGATTTAAAATTAATTTGAATCTGGCTAGAAATTTCGGGTTGTATGCTGTTTGGGACAGATTTGGAGGCTGACTTGTGGGTCCACTAGGTTGATGTGTACTTTGGCTTTGTCAACTTAGTCCACAAATGATTCAACGGTCGTGCTGCTTCTTCAATATCTGATCTTCTTGCTCTACCCGCCCAAACCAGCTCCGGTGGGACTGCCTGCTCCCGCCTCCCGTGGCCGGCTGTGCTGCCGCACAGGCCACACCGCCCCACCCTACTTCATCGTTGGCCAGGCCATTCCTCTACTCACCCACACCTCCTGTTATTTTTCGGCGACTGCAGACGGACTAGTAAACCCTAGTACTCCCCACCGCGTGGGCAACCATTGCCGAGTCTTCCCCGGCTCCGTGTCGTTCCCTTCCTAGGCCTCGCCGTCGTCCACCGACATGGTGCTCTCGGCGCAGCGTGGTCAACTTGGTCAACGAACGACATCCATCGCCGTGGACTGTACGCGCAAAATAATGATTCCTCCACCTGACAGCTGGGACCCACCGGAAGGGCCTCTGTATTTCGTGAAAAAAATGTTCCCCCAGTTGACATGTCGGACCCACCAGCTATATCTTCACACGCAAGGAAGTGCCTCCTTATTACGCACACAAAAATGAATACCCCCTGCTAGCTGGGACCCACCATAGTGGGAGGATGACTTGTGGGCCAACAAAGTTGACGGGGACGGAGGGCTTTGTCAACTTACTCAATATCAACGACTCTAGCTCCAGTGACCGTACGATGTCCATCCAACGGCCGTAGTGCTTCTTCAACCTCTGGTCTTCTTGCTTCAGCCACCCAAAGCAGCACTGGTCGTGCCGCATGCTCGTGCCTCCCGTGGCCGGCTGTGCTACCGCGGAGGCCTCACCGCACCCTACTATTCCCACTGCTGGCCAGGCCCTGCGGCGACGGCAGCCTCATACCGCAGCCGAACCGGTGAACCCTTGTACTCCTCTCCGCGTGGGCTTCCACTGCCGCGTCTTCCCCGGCTCCGCGTCGTCCCCTTCCTAGGCCTCGCCGTCGTCCACCACCGTGGTGCTCTCCATGCGGCGTGGTGAACGTGGTCAAGGAACGACTTCCATCGGAAGAGTACTGTACGTGGAGAGGTTGACAGCTAGGTCCACGGCCACAACCCAGTTTTTTTGAGATTTGCCAAGTAAGTCGCTTTGTCAGGCCTGTTAGACTGCAAATCTTTCAAGACGAGGAGAGCTTTCATTTGGCTGGCCGAGAAAATGGCCCATCAGTAATGAGAAATGGGATGTACATTTTTAAAACACATCAAACCGACAATTAGTTTCAAATATCTTTTTTTCATTTAAAGTTTTAAATTACATTAATTTTTATGCATGGAGAATTTGTTGGATTTTATATAGATATACATTTATTTTTAAAATCAGTTTGAATGCGAGTCGAAATTTTGGGATTAAAAACAGTTCGGACCACACCGAAATATGCAAAATTTCGTATAAATTTTTAACCGTGGCCACAATTTGGGCTGTAATGCTAACAAAAAGAATATGGGCTCCAAAAAACCCTTAAGAATTAGCAAATGGGCTGAAAATTATTAGAAATAATGGCAGATGGGTTGTATGCTATTTTCCACAGATTTGAGGCTTTCCTAAAAAAAGGTTGACGCACAAGCAGTGACTGTTGGATGTCCATCCAACGGGCATCGTGCTTCTTCAATCTCTGCTCTTCCTGCTCCAGCCGCTCAAACAAGCGCCGGCGGGACTGCCTGCTCCCTCCTCCCCGCGGCCGGCTGTGCTGCCGCACAGGCCTCACTGCCCCATCGCTGGCCTAGCCATCCCTCTACTCACCCACACCTGCTGTTATTCTCCGGCGACGGCAGACGGACCAGTAAACCCTCGTACAGTCGTACTCCCCTCCGCGTGCGAAACAATTGCCGAGTCTTCCCTGCCTCCGTGTCATTCCCTTCCTAGGCCTCGCCGTCGCCACCGCCCTGGTGCTCTCGGCGCGGCCTGGTCAACGTGGTCAACGACCGACATGCATCTGAAGTGGACTGTACGTGGAGAGGCCGATAGCTGGGTCCACGGCCGCACGCAAGGAAATGCCTCCTTATTACGTGCAAAATAATGATTCCTCCACCTGACACCAGGGACCCACCGAAAGGGCCTCTGTATTTCGTGAAAAAAACGTTACTGCCGCTGACAGCTGGGACCCACCAGCTATATCTTCGCACGCAAGGAAGTGCCTCCTTATTACGCACAAAAAAATGAATACTCCCCCTGTTAGCTGGGACCCAGTATAGTGGCAGGCTAACTTGTGGGCCTACTAAGTTGACGGGGACGGAGGGCTTTGTCAACTTAGTCAATATGCACGATTCTAGCTCCAGTGACCGTACGATGTCCATCCAACGGCCGTAGTGCTTCTTCAACCTCTGGTCTTCTTGCTCTAGCCGCCCAAACCAGCACCGGTCGTTCCTCGTGCTCCTGCCTCCCGTGGCCGGCTGCGATGCGGCGGAGGCCTCACCGCCCCCTACTACTCCCACCACTGGCCAGGCCATCCCTCTACTCACCCACACCCCCTGTTACTCTGCGGCGACGGCAGCCTCACACCGCAGCGAACCAGTGCCCTCGTACTCCTCTACGCGTGGGCATCCACTGCCGCGTCTTCCCCGGCTCCGCGTTGTCCCCTTCCTAGGCCTCGCCTTTGTCCACCGCCCTTGTGCTCTCAGCGCGGCGTGGTCAACGTGGTCAAGGAACGGCTTCCATTGGACGTGGATTGTACGTGGAGAGGCTGACAGCTGGGTCCACGGCCACAGCAAGGAAGTGCCTCCTTATTACGTGCAAAATAATTATTCCTCCACCTGACAGTGGGGACCCACCAGACGGGCCACCGTATTTCGCGAAAAAAACGTTTGCCCCTGACTGCTGGGACCCACCAACTACATCTTCGCACGCAAGGAAGTGCCTGATAGTCGGGACCCACCTGGTCGAAGCGTACGTAGCGTTGTCATTCTGGTCGCGAACGTGTACGTACATATATACTAGTGGATGTAGAGGCGCGCACGTGTCGTAGTAGAGGCGGCCAGGGTGCAAGAAAGAAAATACGGCCACGTATGTGTACATACGGGCGGGGTCTCGAACGCCTACTCGCGCATACGTATGGCGAGGGCTCATTGACATGGCTGGGTCGGAACGGAGAAACAGCATCCTCGTCGTGTTCATGGGGAGGCAACGGAATGCGTCGTGTTCATGGGGAGGCAACGGAATGCGTCGTGTTCATCGGGAGGGCTTGGAAGGAATAGGCGATGGAAACGAGGCCTGGCGTACCACGGAACGGAGGAAACAGCCTTCTGTTCGACCGGCCATGTTCGGAATGGGGTCCTGTTGATCGAGAGGGGTGTGGCATACCGCAAAACGGAGGAAATAGACCTCCTATGGTCGAAACGGGGGTCCTGTTGATCGGGAGGGGTGTGGCGTACCGCAAAACGGAGGAAACAGACTTGTGTTGGAGCGCTACGGTCGAAACGGGGGTCCTGTTCATCGGGAGGGGTGTGGCGTATCGCAAAACGGGACTCCACGGGATACTGTTCATCTCCATCGTTGACCCCATCCAGCCTCCATGAGCTACTGTTCATCCACTGTCGACCTCCTCCAGCCTCCACGGGCTCCTGTTCATCCAGCCTCCACCGCGCGCTACTCCACCGGCTACTGTTCAATCACCCCTCCACCGTCTACTGTTCATCCATCCCTCCAAACCACGGGGTCCTGTTCAACCACCCCTAAACGAGCACCCCTCCACCGTCTATTGTTCATCCAACCCTCCACACCACGGGGTCCTGTTCATCCACCCCTCGATGGGCACCCCTCCACCGTCTACTGTTCATCCAGCCCTCCACCACACCACGGGGTCCTGTTCATCCAGAGGCAACGCCACCACTCACTATTCATCCAAACCCCCCGCAATGCTCACTGTTCATCCCATCGATCGGCTTCAGTTAGCCGAAGTAGCGAAGGAATCGCTCGATCGGGTTCAGTTAACAGCCATCGATCGATCGCTCGGGTTCAGTAATGCGTAGCCTGCAGTGAAATCGCTCAGGTTCAGTTAGATCCCAACGCCTCGCTCGGGTTCAGTTAGAGCCAACGCCTCGCACACACGCGCGTACGTGTATGAGATAAACGCGCATCGCTCGGCCCCCGACCTCCCACCGTAACCGGGAACTCCCCGAAATTTTCCTCCCCCTCGCTTCTACCACGGTTTTTTCCATCATGGACGGCCCAAAGAATGTCATGCAGCTGCGTCTCCGGCCTGCCCAGGACGAAAATCCCATTTCCTGTCATGATTTTTTGTCATAGAAGTAGGAGCCCACCACATCTATGATGATACCGGGTTTTGTCACAATTATCGTCATAGAAGTGTCATATGTATGACAGGAAAAAAATTCGTTCGGCCCAAAATGTCACGGATGTGTCTTGTTTTTGTAGTGATGTATCTTGCAAATATCTATGTCTGCCTCCTCGACTTGGTCGCAGATGGAACTGAAGCGTCTCTTGATGTGCTTGGTTCTCTTGTGAAATCTGGATTCCCTTGCCAAGGCAATTGCGCCAGTATTGTCACAAAATATTTTCATTTGACCCAATGCACTAGGTATGACACCTAGATCAGATATGAACTCCTTCATCCAGACTCCTTCATTTGCTGCTTCCGAAGCAGCTATGTACTCCGCTTCACACGTAGATACCGCCACGACGCTTTGCTTAGAGCCACACCAACTGACAGCTCCACCGTTCAATATAAATACATATCCGTTCTGTGAATTTAGAGTCATCCGGATTAGTGTCAAAGCTTGCATCGACATAAACATTTACGACAAGCTCTTTGTCACCTCCATAAACGAGAAACATATCCTTAGTCCTTTTCAGGTATTTCAGGATATTCTTGACCGCTGTCCAGTGATCCACTCCTGGATTACTTTGGTACCTCCCTACTAAACTAATAGCGAGGCACACATCAGGTCTGGTACACAGCATTGCATACATGATAGAGCCTATGGCTGAAGCATGGGGAACATCTTTCATTTTCTCTCTATCTTCTGCAGTGATCGGGCACTGAGTCTGACTCAACTTCGCACCTTGTAACACAGGCAAGAACCCTTTATTTGCTTGATCCATTTTGAACTTCTTCAAAACTTTATCAAGGTATGTTCTTTGTGAAAGTCCAATTAAGCGTCTTGATCTATCTCTATAGATCTTGATGCCCAATATATAAGCAGCTTCACCGAGGTCTTTCATTGAAAAACTCTTATTCAAGTATCCTTTTATGCTATCCAAAAATTCTATATCATTTCCAATCAACAATATGTCATCCACATACAATATTAGAAATGCTACAACGCTCCCACTCACTTTCTTGTAAATACAGGCTTCTCCAAAAGTCTGTATCAAACCATATGCTTTGATCACACTATCAAAACGTTTATTCCAACTCCGAGATGCTTGCACTAGTCCATAGATGGATCGCTGGAGTTTGCACACTTTGTTAGCATCCTTTGGATTGATAAAACCTCACTACAAAAAAAAAGACACATCCGTGACATTTTGGGCCGAACGAATTTTTTTCCTGTCATATATATGACACTTCTATGACGATAATTGTGACAAAATCCGGTATCATCATAGATGTGGTGGGCACCTACTTCTATGACAAAAAATCATGACAGAAAATGGGCTTTTCGTCCTGGGCGGGCCGGAGACGCAGCTGCATGACATTCTTTGGGCCTTCCATGATGGAAAAAACCATGGTAGAAGCGAGGGCGAGGAAAATTTCGGGGAGTTCCCGGTTACGGTGGGAGGTCGGGGGCCGAGCGATGCGTGTTTCTCTTGTAACGTACACGCGTGTGTGCGAGGTGTTGGCTCTAACTGAACTCGAGCGAGGCGTTGGGCTCTAACTGAACCCGAGCGATTGCAATGTAGGCTACGCGTTACTGAACCCGAGCGATCGATCGATGGCTGTTAACTGAACCCGATCGAGCGATTCCTTCGCTACTGCTGCTAACTGAAGCCGATCGATGCTGCCTCTGGGATGAACTTTGAGCGTTGCGGGGGGGGGGGGGGGGGGGTTGGATGAACAGTGAGCGGTGGCGTTGCCTCTGGATGAACAGGACCCCGTGGTTTTGTGGAGGGCTGGATGAACACTAGACGGTGGAGGGGTGCCCGTGGAGGGGTGGATGAACAGGACCCCGTGGTGTGGAGGGCTGGATGAACAGTAGACGGTGGAGGGGTGCCCGTGGAGGGGTGGTTGAACAGGACCCCGTGGTGTGGAGGGCTGGATGAACAGTAGACAGTGAAGGGGTGCCCGTGGAGGGGTGGTTGAACAGGACCCCATGGTGTGGAGGGCTGGATGAACAGTAGACGGTGGAGGGGTGGTTGAACAGTAGCCGGTGGAGTTGCGCCCGGTGGAGGCTGGATGAACAGGAGCCCGTGGAGGCTGGAGGAGGTCGACGGTGGAGATGAACAATATCTCGTGGAGTCCCGTTTTGCGGTATGCCACACCCCTCCCGATGAACAGGACCCCCGTTTCGACCGTAGCACTCCAACACAAGTCCGTTTTGTCTGTTTTGCGGTACGCCACACCCCTCCTGATCAACAGGACCCCCGTTTCGACCGTAGGAGGTCCGTTTCGTCCGTTTTGCGGTATGCCACACCCCTCCCGATCAACAGGACCCCGTTCCGAACGTAGGAGGTCTGTTTCCTCTGTTTTGCGGGCACGCCAGGCCTCATTTCCATCGCATGTTCCATCCAAGCCGTCCCGATGAACACGACCATGGCTCCCACGCGTTCCGTTGCCTCCTGATGAACACGACGCATTTCGTTGCCTCCCCATGAACACGATGCTTTCCGTTGCCTCCCCATGAACACGACGCATTCCGTAGCCTCCCCATGAACACGACGACGATGCTATTTCTCCGTTCCGACCCAGCCATGTACACGAGCCCTGGCCGTACGTATGCGCGAGTAGGCGTTCGAGACCCCGCCCGTATGTACACATACGTGGCCATATTTTCTTTCTTGCACCCTGTTCGCTGTACGTACGTGTACATGCTACGTGCGTGCCTCTACTACGACACATGCGCGCCTCTACATCGACCAGTATATATGTACGTACACGTTCGCGGCCAGAATGACAACGCTACGTACGTTTCGACCAGGTGAGTCCTGACTGTCAGGCACTTGCTTGCGTGCGAAATGTAGTTGGTGGGTCCCAGCAGTCAGGGGGGCGAAATACGTTGGCCCGTCCAGTGGGTCCTCGCTGTCAGGTGGAGGAATAATTATTTTGCACGTAATAAGGAGGCACTTCCTTGCTGCGGCCGTGGACCCAGCTGTCAGCCTCTCCACGTACAGTCCATGTCCGATGGAAGCCGTTCCTTGACCACGTTGACCACACCGTGCCAAGAGCACCAGGGCGGTGGACGACGGCGAGGCCTAGGAAGGGGACGCCGCGGAGCCGGGGAAGACGCGGCAGTGGATGCCCACACATAGAGGAGTACGAGGGTTCACTGGTTCGCTATGGTGTGAGGTTGCCGTCGCCGCAGAGTAACAGGGGGTGTGGGTGAGTAGAGGGATGGCCTGGCCAGCGGTGGGAGTATTAGGGGGCGGTGAGGCCTCTGCCGCATCGCAGCCGGCCATAGGAGGCAGGAGCACGAGGCAGGACTGGCGCTGGTTCGGGCGGCTGGAGCAAGAAGACCATAGGTTGAAGAAGCACTACGGCCGTTGGATGGACACGTACGGTCACTGGAGCTAGAATCGTGCATATTGACTAAGTTGACAAAGCCCTCCATCCCCGTCAACTTAGTAGGTCCACAAGTCAGCCTGCCACTATACTGGGTCCCAGCTAACACGGGAGTATTCATTTTTCTGTGCGTAATAAGGAGGCACTTCCTTGTGTGTGAAGATATAGCTGGTGGGTCCGAGCTGTCAGTGGCGGTAACGTTTTTTTAACGAAATACAGAGGCCCTTTTGATGGGTCCCTGATGTCGGGTGGAGGAATCATTATTTTGCGCGTAATAAGGAGGCATTTCCTTGCGTGCGGCCGTGGACCCAGCTGTCGGCCTCTCCACGTAAAGTCCACTTCAGATGCATGTCGGTCGTTGACCACATTGACCAGGCCGCGCCGAGAGCACCAGGGAGGTGGACGACGGCAAAGCCTAGGAAGGTAACGACACGGAGGCAGGGAAGACTCGGAAGTTGTTTCCCACGCGAAGGGTAGTACGACTGTACGAGGGTTTACTGGTTCGTCTGCCGTCGCCGGAGAATAACAACAGGTGTGGGTGAGTAGAAGGATGGCTAGGCCAGCGATGGGAGTACGGTGGGGCGGTGAGGCCTGCGCGGCAGCACAGCCAGCCGCGGGGAGGAGGGAGCAGGCAGTCCCGCCGGCGCCTGTTTGAGCGGCTGGAGCAGGAAGAGCAGAGATTGAAGAAGCACGACGGCCGTTGGATGGCCATCCAAGAGTCACTGCTTGTGCGTCAACCTTTTTTTTTAGGAAAGCCACAAATCTGTGGAAAACAACATACAGCCCATCTGCCATTATTTCTAATAATTTACAACCCATTTGCTAATTATTAAGGTTTTTTTGGAGCCCATATTCTTTTTGCTAGCATTACAGCCCATATTGTGGCCATGGTTAAAAAATTATACGAAATTTTTCATATTTCGATGCGGTCCGAACTATTTTTAATCCTGAAATTTTGACTCACATTCAAACTGATTTTAAAAATAAATGTACATAAATATAAAATCCAACAAATTCTCCACACATAAAAATTAATGTAATTTAAAATCTCAAAATGAAAAAAAAGATATTTTAAACTAATTGCCAGTTTGATGTGTTTTAAAAATGTACAGCCCATTTCTCATTACTGATGGGCCCTTTTCTCGGCCAGCCGAATGAAGCTCTCCTCGTCTTCAAAGAATTGCAGCCCAACAGGCCTGACAAAGTGACTTACTTGGCAAATCACAAAAAAACTGGGTTGTAGACGTGGACCCAGCTGTCAGCCTCTCCACGCAAAGTACTCTTCCAATGGAAGTCGGTCGTTGACCACATTGACCATGCCGCGCTGAGAGCACCAAGGCGGTGGACGACGACGAGGCCTAGGAAGGGGATGACGCGGAGCCGGGGAAGACGCGGCAGTGGATGCCCATGCGGAGAGGAGTACGAGGGTTCACTGGTTCCGCTGCAGCGTGAGGCTGTTGTCGCCGCAGAATAACAGGGGGTGTGGGTGAGTAGAGGGATACCCTGGGCCAGCGGTGGGTGTAGTAGGGGCGGTGAGGCCTCCGCGGCATCACAACCGGCCACGAGAGGCAGGAGCACGCGACACGACCGGCGCTGCTTTGGGCGGCTGGAGAAAGAAGACCAGAGGTTGAAGAAGCACTATGGCCGTTGGATGGACATCGTACAGTCACTGGAGCTAGAATCGTTCATATTGACTAAGTTGACAAAGCCCTCCGTCCTCGTCAACTTAGTAGGCCCACAAGTCAGCCTCCCACCATGGTGGGTCCCAGCTAACAGGCGGGTATTCATTTTTCTATGCGTAGTAAGCTGGCACTTCCGGTGGGTCCGAGATGATAGCGGGGGGGCGTTTTTTTCACGAAATACGGTGGTCCGTCCGATGGGTCCCAGCAGTCAGGGGCAAACTTTTTTTCGCGAAATACGGTGGCCCGTCCGGTGGGTCCCAGCAGTCAGGGGGAACGTTTTTTTCGCAAAATACTGGTGGCCCGTCCGATGGTACCTGCTGTCAGGTGGAGGAATAATTATTTTGCGCGTAATAAGGAGGCACTTCCTTGCGGCTGCCGTGGACCCAGCTGTCAGCCTCTCCACGTACAGTACTCTTCTGTTGGAAGTCGGTCATTGACCACGCCGCGCCGAGAGCACCACGGCGGTGGACGATGGCGAGGCCTAGGAAGGGGACGACGCGGAGCCGGGGAAGACGCGGCAGTGGATGCCCACGCGGAGAGGAGTACGAGGGTTCACTGGTTCGGCTGCGGTGTGAGGCTGCCGTCGCCACAAAATAACAAGGGGAGTGGGTGAGTGGAGGGATGGCCTGGCAAGTGGTGGGAGTAGTATGGGGACGGTGAGGCCTCCGCGGCGGCACAGCCGACCATGGGAGGCAGGAGCATGCGGCACGACCGGCGCTGCATTGGGCGGCTGGGGCAAGAAGACCAGAGGTTGAAGAAGCACTACGGCTGTTGGATGGACATTGTTGACCACGCCGCGCCGAGAGCACCAGGGCGGTGGACGACGGCGAGGCCTACGAAAGGAATGACACGGAGCCGGGGAAGACACGGAAGTGGCTGCCCACGCAGTGGAGAGTACGAGGGTTGACTGGTTCGGCTACCGTCGCCGGAAAATAACAGGAGGTGTGGGTGTGTAGAGGGATAGACAGGCCAAGGATGCGAGTATGATGGGGCCGTGAGGCCTTCCCAGCAGCACGGCCAGCCACGGGAGGTGGGAGCAGGCGGTTCCGACGACGCTGGTTTGGGCGGCTGGGGCAGGAAGATCAGAGACTGAAGAAGCACGATTGCCATTAGATTGACATCTAACGGTTTGACGCTGGTAGAGTCGATTGTTGACTAAGTTTCTTTTTTAAGAAACCTTGTGTATGCATGAACTTAGTAGGCCCACAAGCCAGCCTCCAAATATGTGGCAGACAACATAAAGCCCATTTGCTATTTTTTATAATTTGCAGCCCATTTGCTAATTCTTAAGTAATTTATTACAGCCCATTTTCTGCCCAGGACCACGGTCAAAAAGTTCAACCTTATTTTGCATGTTTCGGTGGAGTCCGAACTGTTGTAATCCCGAAATGATAAACATTTTTTAAGAACTTATTAATTTGCCAAAAAAATCATTTTGTTTTTGTAAGCAAATAAGACGTGGGACAATTGAGTTGGTTTAAGGGAAAACCAGTGGTAAAAAAATTAGTGTTGGGTGGGAGAAAACAACAAAAATAAGGATGTAAATATGAAAAGGGAATTTTATGTCTTTTCAATATAATGATATGTGTATATAAACTAGTAACGCAGGTGAGTTAGGATGCACTTGATCCCAGGAACGTATCTATCCTTCAGACCAGAGGAGTGCTTCAAACTAACAACAATACATAATATCCAATAAAAGAGGGTCGTGCTACAGCAGCAGAATACATGGCTCAGTCTAGATATCAGCACGAATCAAGTTGTGCATATTTGCTGTTGGCATGAACCACATCACCGCATGTCGGGTTTGCAAAAGCCATCCATCGCATGGAAGCTTGATGCCTTTCACACACTGAAGATTATCTGGCAACAAGTTGTGTCGACGAATCTCTGGATATGGTGATTCATGAAACCCATGGTATGATGTGTAAACACAGCCCCCTCGCGAATGGAAGTTGCATAGCACAGTAATCATAGCCGGTGATATGATCGATGATTGGTTGGATGATCGGATAATTGAGCCCGAGGAACAAGGAGTGGTTGCCGAGGCTGTAAACCCGCCTCTAGTTGAATACGCCTGGCCCAACAGAGCTGGGATCTTTCTCGGACACGAAGCAGCCATAGCCATCAATGTCACGAATGCCCCACGCATTGTACTGTATGTGGTTTGATGTAATGGTTTGGTCAATTTGGTACATGCGAATGAGCATCAAATGACCGCCGTCAGCTGAACGAGCGATAAACCACCACCCATCGGCTGGTATGATTCCAGGTCCTGGAATCATGAAGGCCAGCGCATTTGCGTCTGCTGCAACAATTCAAATTGGAGACCAAAAGGACAAAAAGAAACAATCATGTTCAAAGTATGTGTGGAATTAAGATTATTATAACAGTGACACATATCATAGACAGAGAATTGCAATGCTGTGGTCATAATCATACCCCAAGTTAAAAAAAATAAGCCAATGGCTTTCATATTCTAGCAATATGTCATGGTTCAAACATCATGTAACAATCAGAGGAAAACAGCTATGACAGCGCCTACTCATATTCTACCATAGCACTTACTACTACTGTTCTCATATCAACTCTAAGCAATAACATGCGTTGTTATAAAAATCTTGTAAACGAGAGTAACATATAGCAATCATGATGTTATGCTCATAATATGTATTCTAACAATCATTAGATGCCAATTGTTCTCATATCAACTCTAGCAATAACATGTGTGGTCATAAAAATCTAGGAAATGAGAGGAACATATAGCAATGATGTGGTTATAGACATGCTATGCATTCTAAATTTGTAACAAATGAACAGGCAGCCGTATTCATAAGGTAAAGATGTGATGAGATAGAACAATTACACGACGATAGATTCCACCAGTACAGGTAGCCAATCTGTGCGTCGACCACGTAAACGATGCCATCATGCACTATAGCATCAGACAGAAATGTTTCCTCGACGGGATTGATGATGAGCCATAACCATGTATGGCGACCGGATTCTAGATAGACCAATCCCTTGTTGAACAAGGCAATGAGCTTGTAATCCATGTAGTCTTCTGATGGTGTGGGCACTTCGCGGATTACAACTTTCTGCAAACAGAGGTCGGGCCAAAAGCTTGACGCGTCTCGTGTGTAGTAGGCAGGAGTGTACGGCGGGCCGCGAGGCTCGATGGCGGCGGTATCCAACGATGGAAGGGTGATCTCTCGCTGGGTGTAGATATCCACGAGACACCACGGACTACCGGTGTGGTGGATGAGGGCGATCAAGTTGGCCTTCATGATCGCCCAGTAGTGGCCGCACATGAAGGACAGATGGACGGGTAGTGGTAGCATGTCGAGTGGCACCACGGCAACCTCCGTAGGATCGTCAAGTCGGTGTCTAGGCCACCTGCGAGGATCGGGCATCAGCAAGCAGGGTGTCTTGAAAAGAGCCGGCCGGTTGCAGACGAGTAGACGGTACAAAGACACCGAGCATGCGGCCAGACGGACGGTGCTGAGTACGTCCATACGACTATTGATCTGCTCCAAGAGAACATCGGTGAGGGAATTCCAATCGCGGCTCTGCGTGTCAGTCGGTTCTGCCATTGGGGTTTTCGGTGCCTGCGAGCCAACAGGGAAGTGGATTCGGGCGGGCGAGTGAAGAAGCTTCTCCTCGTGTGGCCGAGAAGTGAGCGGGGGGATATGGTACGCGCGAGCTACCAAGGAAGATGGCGCGGGCGGGCGAGCAGTGAGCGGGGATAAATGGTGTGCGGCCGACGATGGGGAAGAGAGGAGGAAGAAGAGTGGAAGACGGGGAAGAAAGTGCATTCAATCTCAATTCTACTAGTACTACTACCAGGATATACCGTCCTTCGGAGTGTAAATAGTTACACCGATGACATGTGGGTCTACCACAACAGGGCCCATATGTCAGTTAATGGAGGACAGAGGTGCGTAGGCGTATTTGCGGAAGCGTGCTCTACTGGCAAACATGATGGCAGTACTGGGTAAGGCTGATTTAGTAACACCAACACGTTGGTTCAGCTTATTAATTACGTGTCCCATCTGCTGCAGCGTGTATTGTCACTTCACTGCGAAGACTAGTTGGATAGTTATGTCTGACCGAGATGGGGAATAATGGATTGCGAGGACTTCCTTTCTACAGTATCCCTATGCCTCTACGCTCACTTCACTCATTTTGCTCCGTACCTAGTCACTTGTTGAAATCTGTAGAAAGACAAATACTCCGTATTTGGGAACAGAGGGAGGCTTTTACTCCATACTATTTGGGAACAGAGGGAGTATCACCATATGGAGGGAACAGAGGAAGCTTGAAATATGAACATGTCAATGGGAGGGAGTAAGCCCCATGCATGCATGCATGCATGCAACATGCAACACTCACACGTACACATGGACGCATGCAACACTCACACACCCATGCGGCACACAGCACACGACGCAACACACACGCTCACGCTCAAGTGCTCAACCTACTCCCTACGTCCGTGAAATATTGTACATTTAGAGATTTACACATTGACCAGGGCATAATTAATGCCCAAAAGTAGCAGACTTATGTGTGCATGCGACCATTGAGATAAGAAGATTAAATGAAGGTCGTTGCATGCTGTAATTAAGGATAGACATGTAGCCTATAGCTAGAGCACATGTTGGCGCATTAGTCAATCAATATCGATTTAGATTAAATGCTAAATGCATTGGAAGTGTAGATGTACATCATGTAGTACACTCTTTGTTGGAAGACCGAGGGAGGACACGTGCATGCACTCACATACACAGCCAGGGCGGTTCGCGCGGAAGGGTTGGACTCGTGCCGCGCCTGTGTAAAGTTTTGTTTAACTAATTTCTTTGCTCTGCCAACAGACAGGTGGGACCCAGAAACCAGGTGACAATTTAACCAGTCAACAAAGTGCCACGTCGACTATGTGGCCGGTCAATAGGGTGCAATAGGGTGCTCTACGATGAGCTAGTGATCGTATAATTGCCGCAAAACTATATATAGTGACCGTAAAGAGCGTACTGTTACATATTTTGACCGCCAGTGTATTTTTCTCGTTTCAAATTAAGCCATATTAATTGGAAAGGACGCAGTATGGACTACTACTAGTAGTGCTAGTACTACTTTGATGTGTCCCGTCAACTCGCCGAACGAGGAGAAGCTTGCTTACTACGCCTCTCCCTCGCCCACGCGCGCGGTGGTTCGCAGGACGAGGAGAGGGTTTTGACTATAGCACCCTCTCCCTCTCCCTCTCCCTCGCCCTCGCGGTGGATGTGCAGCAGTTCAATCGGTGTCAGATTGCCAGAAGCATATTGTACTGTAGTATCATTGTTGGACCTTCCGAACAGGCGAAGAGGCAAGTGCAAGGTTCACACGAGTACGAACTGTTGAACCTCCCGAAGAGGCAAAGAGCCAAGCGCAAGGTTTTATAGGAGTTGTCGTCCTAGTAGGAGTGTACTAGTACAACTATAGCGAACGATGCTACTATATGATGCCGCCACGTCACGTATATCCAAAGTTGTGCTGCATTTTTTTCTCAAAGAGCGTGTTGGAGCCCATGCAACAACCACACAAGTTCCGCGTACACATAACACATTTACTAGTAATAAATTCTAAAGGACAAATGCCAGTATGCCACACAAGTTCATCTCCAACTCATGTGATAAATTTGTGCACGACTAGTCTACATATATTCACAGCGCTACCGTTCACAATTACAGTACTCCACTTACACATTATAGATGGGCTACATGTCCTCCTCCAGGTTCCAGTCCCAGGTGTTCTTCATGGATGGCACGATCCATAGCGGTGGGCAACGGGAATCATTGTTGCAGCTTTCTAGTCCAGTTCCACACCATGGAGAATCATCCAAGCTGAAGGGGCATAAATCAGAGATAGCGTGTCCCAGCATGTCGTTCATCCGGCGGCGCGCACTGAAGACACAACCATGCTTCATGAACAGCAGGCCTTCCTTGTCGTGCACGGAAGGTGGCATCCGCTTCACAATGGAGTAGCTGTCCCCGATGAAAAGCGAGTACTCTCCAAGAGTGTTCCTCGGCACCCACGTAGCATCATGGGGGTCGAACTCGGCGCCGTTCATCTGGTACACGCGGCATCCTAGATCTGGACACATGGTGACGTACATAGTCAAGGTCCATGCATAATAATGTTGTGCTCAAATGTGGCGGTCAGTAATACTGTGCAACAAATAGTACTACTCCGGTATAGAGGAAGTAAAATAACCGGCTTATTATATATAGCCACTCTTGGCTACATGGATGAGATAGTAAGACATGGAAAAACAAAAATGGTGGTAGCTAGTGGGTTGAAGTCTTCAAGGGCCTAGCTAGCTATACGCGTTCTCCAAGGTAAAAAGTACTCCTACTAGTACTACAAAGTATACTACTAGTACAACAATGAAAGAGAAGGCGAGAGGGTTAAAAATGGAATACCTGGGTAGATGGTGACGGTCCGATCGTGGTAGATTGTGTGACCATGTTGCACATCAGTGGTACCATGGGTAACGACTGCTAAGATAATTGATCCCAATATGCCAAAGTCAGCTACAAGGTTCCAGGTTAGACTGAATCGCGGATGCAAATGCGCATCCAGGATTGGCGATCTTATTTTGATCGGGGGATGACTGGTCCCTGCAAAATAATGGAGTACCGTTAGGGATGCAAATGATGGTTTGTGCATTCCGTTTGTAATCTCCCGTACCGTAGGATGTCAACCAGATGAAACGAGTCCCCTGGCTTGTCACCGCGAAGATGCGGCCTAGATGGCGCACGGCGTCTTCGAACGTGTAGGGGTACAAATCTGCCGCCGCCAACATGCGCCAGCCTCTGCCATTACTGCCTCCTGCATTGATGGCAATCCTTATGTCGAACACCGCGATGAGATAGTTATCGTCGTAGCCGCGTTGCTTTGTCGGTGGGTCCGCAATTGCTATCTTCTTCAATCTCATGTAGGCATCATCATACGTATTCTTGCCCAGCCAGTCCGGAAGGCCGATCCCAATGGTGGAGAAGGGGTCTACCGGAACGGCCGCACTGCTGTGGATGTTGTGCAAAATCATGGTGGTATCCAGCCGGAGGTATGCAAGACAATATTCGTTGGCACCGACCCAGACCTATATATAAGACGGTGGGCAGCAGAGAAATTACGGGATGGAAATGGAATAACTAAGTACTACATGATCAAACTCCATTACTGACCTGCTCATCGGACAAAATCTGATTACCTCTCAATGTCGTCAACTCTAGCGGAGTCAACGTGCAACCATGGCTAGGGAGCGGTGGATTGTTCAAAGAATTGTCCCATAGAAGAACCTTCTCCTCGACGACGCATGGAAGACCAACAAGCATGGCCTTTTCCCAAGCCTGTTTAAGCAGCGTCTTGAAAAAGTTGGTGCAGGAAGCATCGAGTCTTGCGGCGGTGAGGACGTCGGAGCGGCGTGCGATTTATGCCAGAGAATCATCGTCTAAGGTCTCCCAGCCCCGACGAGGAGGAGAACCGCCTGGTGAATCCATGGGAGCAGCGACGAACTGCCTTCTCTTCGGGGGGAGGGGAACTGGCGAGGAGGAGATAAGAGCGTAGTAACCGCAGGGCCTCGTCCCTTCCAATTGTAGATTGTTCCTCAGCGAAGGGGTGAGGCTATTATTTACTACTCCCTCCTTTCCGGTTTATAGGGCTTATCTCAAAATTTTAGTTTTTCCATTTTATAAGGCTCAATCTGGTTGTTTTCCATCACATGTTCAGATTCCAAGGTGCATTAAATCATTGCATGCAAGTACTAAGAGAAAATTGACCAATGCATGTAATTTATGCATGCATGCATTGCAATTAATGCATTGGTAAACATACTTTTTTGAGGAAAACAAGAGCATTAATTGGGTGCTTTTGCAAACTACAAAAAGTATTCCACCTCTCACCATCTACCTTGGTTGGTGAGAATTTTGAATTGAGCCTTATAAACCGGAAAGGAGGGAGTACTAGTACTAGCATTATGGAACGTTATGGGACTGCATTATACTGTAAATAGTAGCACTAGTAAGAAATTTTTGGCACTAGGTAGTAGTTTTTGGCGTGGATTAAGAAATTTTGGGTATGTTTTTGCCATTTTTTGTACACGCCAACTAGTGTCCAAAAACGTCATACATTATGTGACGGAGGAGTACGTACTCGTACTGTAGCAGTACTAGTACTACTTTTCTCAACTAGTAGTGCGATGTACTGTACTTCTAGTCTAGTCAAGTATAGTGCATTAGTTTTGAACTCTTGAATCTCAGGGCCAAGGAGCTACAGTTGGATGTGGAGGGTACTACTGTTCTCTAGAACCATCGCTGTACTATCAATGCAGGGGAAGTACACCTGCGTAATGGCCTAGTGGGTACTCTCGGTGCTCTATTCAGCCGCTCCTCTCACGTAGCTGGCCTACTCAGCCGCTCCTCTCACGCACACACTAGCAGCCTGTTTATCAGCGACGGTTACTACGGGGGCAGAACATTTGAGTTATTTGATACAGCGAGACTAGGCTTTTCGCTTCCATTTGTGGAGGTGTAATGGATCTCGTCGAACTTTGTTAGTAGTTCCTTCTTTATGAATGAGATGAAGCAAAGTTTTTGCCTCTGTTTCAAAAAAAACACGTCAAGAGGAATTTCTTTTATAGTAGAGCCGATAATGGAGTGAAGTCCATACATGCAACGCCACAAGCTACAGAGTAGTAGTAGAGCACTTTACGTACACATGTAAGTGCATCTAGTGCCCCTTAGTGATTTTGGTGTATTGAAGACTTATAGGTTAAGCATCTGATGTGTTTATGAGTGTACACAGGTCTATAAGTCTATGAGGAGTTTGATATTTACAATAAAAGTCGACCCCTAAAAATGAAGTTCTTCGACTGAAGACTTTGATATTCTGAAGACTTTCTAAAGACTTTGAAAGTGAACAAATTGGTGTGACCTTGAAGACTTGATATTCGTTCGAGGAACGTGAAGCGTGAAGACTTTTTTTTTCATAGTTTCGTTTTTCGCTTTCTTGAGTCATAGGAAACACCGTACTGTTAAAGGGGGTCGAGGAAATACTAAGGAGAAAATTTCCATGTGATGCTCAACTCAAATCCTACACCTACCAATCCCTTCGAGTGAAGCCATTGGAAATCTCATACAGTTCAGTCAATTTCTTCAGTGACAGAGACGCAGTTCTTCTGGTCACTGAGGACTTTGCTCTGACTGAGGAGTTAGGAATTCGCCAGTGCGAATTGCCTACACAGTGAGGAACATGATAGCCCTGAGGAATTTGTACTTCAAATTTCCGACTGTTGCTGTGCTACGCGCCAGCTATCCTAAAATATCTTGTCCACCTAACGGTCATATCATTGAAGGGCATTTATGTCGTATCATGTCGGGCTGCTCCCTAGGCTATAAATAGCCGCCCCCTACAACCACTAGCTGGTTGGCTGCTCCGCGAGAACTTGACACTTGTCATTTGAGAGCAACCCATCCTCCGAGGACTTTGAGCGAAAATCATCAAGTGAGGAAAATCCAAACCCCAAACCCAAAACACCTACAAACCCAAAGTGATTGAGCATCACTGAAGAGATTGATCCTGCGTGGATCCGACGCTTGTTACCTTTGAAGACTGTGCTTCTTCCAGACGGTTAGGCGTCAAGGTCTAGAGCATCCAAGAGGAATTGTGGATCGCCGAGTGACCAAGTCTGTGAAGGTTTGGAAGTCACCTGAAGACTTACCACGAGTGATTGGGCGAGGATTTTGTGTTCTTAGCTCAAGGAGAATACGGTGAGGACTTGGTGTCCCGAGCTGCGTGCTCAGGACTGGGTGTCCAGGACTGTGTGTCCTCGAGTTTAAATACTCAGCCGCTCCAACCAGACGTACAACTGAGACAGTAGTTGGAACTGGTCTACCAAATCATTGTCTTCACCAAGCTTACTGGTTCCATTTCCTCAACACTTTCATTTCCTCATTACTGTGTTGTATGTTTGTTCATATCTGTGTTTGAAGACTTTGA
The DNA here is from genome assembly GCA_032464435.1 of Aegilops umbellulata. Classification (NCBI taxonomy): domain Eukaryota; kingdom Viridiplantae; phylum Streptophyta; class Magnoliopsida; order Poales; family Poaceae; genus Aegilops; species Aegilops umbellulata. The sequence continues at coordinate 323,006,108 of CP136056.1, read as the reverse complement.
CTGAAGACTTTCACAAATTCCTCAGTTCAATTTCTTCAGTCTGTTTGTCTTCATCTAGAGTTATCCTGTGCCTACGCTTTCTGTACTCTGTGTTTGTCTTCATTTCATCATGATGACCATGCATGTAATCTGTTATGTTTACTTCTGAGTACTTATTCCACTGCTTGTAGTTCTTCGCTAAGGAATTTCCTCACGATCAAATTCCTCAGTGAAGAATTTCATAAAAATCGCCTATTCACCCCCCTCTAGTCGATATAACGCACTTTCAATTGGTATCAGAGCAAGGTACTCCCTTGTTCTGTGTGATTTTGGTTTAACCGCCTGGAGTTTTAGTTATGTCAACCACAGGTATGATCAAGGTCTCTGCAGGGTGTCCTACCTTTGATGGGACGGACTACCCCTACTGGAAGAACAAGATGCGCATGCATCTTGAGGCAATTGATAACGATCTCTGGTATGTTGTGGAAAATGGTGTTCCCTCCGTCTCACCCTCACTGAACGCTACCGATGTGAAGAGATTCAAGCAACTTGATTCCCAAACAAAGAATATCATATGTGGCCATCTGAGTAAAGGACAGTATGGTAGAGTGAGTGCTTTGGAAACTGCTAAGCTTATCTGGGATAGGCTGTCCAAAGTCAATGAAGGACTTTCAACTCAGCGTGATTCTCGAGTTGATGTTCTTCGCAATCTCTTCAACCGCTTCAAAAGACTCGACAATGAAAATGTTCAACAAACCTTCGATCGCCTCACTGACATCTCAAATGAGCTTCAAGCACTTGGTGCCACTGACATCACCGACCATGAGGTGGTGAAGAAATTGCTGAGATCGCTTGATTCCTCATTTGACACTCTGGCACTGATGATTCAAGAGCGTGCTGATTACATGTCACTTGACCCCGCTGATATCCTCGAGAGGCTTAACACTCATGAGTTCCAGCTTGCTGAAAAGAGAGATCTCTATGGTTCGAGCTATGGCAGATCACGTGCACTGAAGGCCAAAGTAGTATCAGAATCCGAAGATGAAGACTCTGGTAGCAGCCTTGGTGACCCTGAAGAACTGAGTCATGATCTAGCACTGCTTGTGAAGAAATTCCAGAAGTTCTCAAGACGTGGTTGCTTTGGAAAACCCTCAAGGAGCAATGATTCCTCATCCAGTGACTACAAGAAGAGGCTTTGTCACAAGTGCAAGAAACCAGGACATTACATTCAAGATTGTCCTCAGTGGGAAAAGGAATCAAAGAAGAAGAAATACAAGGATTACAGTTCTGATGATGCGAAGAAAAAGAAGAAGTCCTCTAAATCTTCATCATCAAAATCCTCAAAATCTTCGTCGCACAAGAAGAGCAGCTCCAAGAAGGCTCGGGCATTCATTGGCAAGGAAATGGACTCTGAGGCTGAATCTGAAGAAAATGAAGCAGAAGAAGAATCTGACGATTCTGAATCTGGTGTGGCAAGCTTAGCCCTCGCTACTGCATTCGTCCGCAAGTCTGTCTTCAACACTGAAGAAAGTGATCTCTCCAGCAAGGCTGATGAAGGCAGTGATGACTACGCTCCCACCTATTGCTTCATGGCAAAGGGTGCTAAGGTACTCAAATACGCCTCCTCTGAGTCTAGTGAGGATGAATCTGATGAAAATCTTAAGCCTAGCTACTCTAAACTTGCTAAGATTGTTGTGCAACAACAAAAGGCTTTTGAAAAGGTTCAAAACATGCTAGACAAAAGTGATGATATGTTGGGTGAAGAAATGGATCGCTCTAAGGCCTTGACTGAAAATCTTCAAAGACTTCAGACCAGGTTTGACAACCTTCAAAATCATCATAACACTCTCTTATCTGATCATGAGAAGCTTTCTTATGAATATCTTCAAAAGAAGCAAGATCTTGAGAAGCTAAGAGAAAGTTATGAGGATCTTCAGAAGGAGCGTGATTCATTACTTGCTCAACAAATCAGCGCTGCTCAGGAAGAATTTATTCCTCCATGTTTAAAATGCATTGAACCAGAATCTACTAATTCTTCACCTGAATGTTCAAATGCTTCAAATGTTACAAATTCTTCACCTGTCTCTGCTATCACTAATTCCTCATCTGAGGACATTGCTAGTATCACTGACGATGCAGGGCTGAAGGAATTGTACATGACAGGCATGTACAAAAGCCTCAAAGGGCATCAGGCTCTTTGTGATGTGCTTAAAAAGCAGATCCTCAACAGGAACCGTAGGAAATAGGGTATTGCCTTTGAGAGGAAACTCAATGCGGATGGTACTTATTGGAAGCCTGAGCAGTACCCCAAAACCTCATGGGTTGCTGCAAAGGGACCTCCAGTTGATCCATCTGATTTATATGGCTATACATGTGAATCTTCTCATTCTTCTGATGAGTCATTTGACGCAACTATAAACTGTTCAAAAATCAGAATGGTGAAGTATTTGCTAGATATGTTAGCACTAACTGCAGGAACGGTTCTCCTATGAAGAAAATCTGGGTTCCCAAAAGTTGCCTTGAAATTCTTCAGGTGAATGTCCTCATGACACCACCTGTGAAGAAAAGGAACCCCAGATCAAATTCCTCATGTGGACCAAATTCTTCATATGGATCCAAGTCCTCATACAGACCAAATTCCTCAAGAGGATCAAATTCCTCACATGGATCAAAGTCCTCATATGAACATCATCGTGCTAACAACTCTGTTTCGCAGGGAAGAGTCAAGGGCTATGAATATGAGCATTATTCTTCAAATTATTATGTTCATAAGTCCTCGAAGAATTTCTCTGCTTATTCATATGCTTACCCTAACCCCTCTTATGTGAAACGAAATGGTTTGGCTGCTTTGCCACCATTCTCATATGGAGCTCGCAGAATGATGAACTCTTTGCCATCCCTTCAGATGTGGGTGGTGAAGAAAAAGAACTAATCTCTTCTGCAGGGTCAGGTCTCCAGACGTGCTGTAACGTCTGAAGAATTTGTTGGGGACCTAACAAAAATGCCTGAAAGGACGCAGGCTAACCATGATGAAATGAACTTTCATTTCACACGTCCTCCCTCTGTTTTATCGGTTCTACTGCTTGATGAAATTGATCTGATGAATTGTGATATCATATTCTTCACTGAAGTATATGAGGTTCGTAAGTTGCACTAATTCATCTGCAGGATGATCAACTCAAAGCCACTGAATGGGTACTTGATAGTGGATGTACAAATCACATGACCGGTGACAAGAATCTGTTGATGGATGCTCCCTTATCAGCATCACACATGAAGCATATCATCTTCGTTGATAAAAGCAAAAGTCAGGTATTGGGTCTAGGTAAGGTTGCTATCACAAAGGATCGACACATGGACAAAGTCATGCTTGTTGAGTCCTTAGGATACAATCTTATGTCTGTCTCAATGCTTTGTGATCTTGATATGGTTGTTGTCTTCGGCAAGTATCGTTGTGTTGTGATTATGGAAGCTGACAAATCCAAAGTCTTCGAAGGCTTTAGGAGAGGAGACTTGTATATTGTTGATTTCTCTGCAGATTCACAACCTGCCGTGTGCCTACTTGCAAAAGCTTTAGAAGGATGGCTATGGCATCGACGACTTGGTCATGCAGGCATGAGGAATCTGCACACGCTTGCGAAGAAGAAGCATGTCATTGGCATTGAGAATGTCAAATTCCTCAAGGATCACTTATGCGGTGCCTGTGAAGCTGGAAAGATGACCAAGGCCAAGCGTCCAGCGAAGACTATCATGACCACTACTCGTCCATTCGAATTGCTTCACATGGATCTCTTCGGTCCTAACCATTATTCCTCTATCTCTAATGAAGCATCTCAATATGGTTTTGTTATTGTTGATGATTACTCTCGTTACACATGGGTACACCTTGTCTCTTACAAAACTGAAGTGCAGGAAGTCTTCAAACGATTTTCCTCGAGGGCTTCAACTAACTTTGGTGTTAAGATCAAGCACATCAGAAGTGACAATGGCACTAAGTTCAAGAATTCGGGTCTCGATGACTATCTTGATGAACTTGGTATTACTCATGAATTATCTGCTCCTTATACTCCTCAACAGAATGGCGTCGTGGAGCGCAAGAACAGGACTCTTGCTGAGATGGCTCGCGCTATGCTCGATGAGTACAAAACCCCTCGTCGTTTCTGGGTTGATGCAATTGATACTGCGTGCCATATCATCAACAGAGTATATCTTCACAAATTCTTCAAGAAGACTGCCTATGAACTCCTCACTGACAAGAAACCCAATGTGAGTTATTTCAAAGTCTTCGGTGCTAAATGCTGGATTAGAGATCCTCATCACAACTCTAAATTTGCACCGAAAGCACATGAAGGTTTCATGCTTGGTTACGGAAAGGACTCGCACACCTACAGAGTCTTCAACAATGTTCTTCACAAGATTGTTGAAACTGTAGATGTGCGGTTCGATGAAACTAATGGCTCGCAAAGAGAGCACCTACCTTCTGTGTTAGATGAACCAGCACCTGAGGAATCGATCAAGCACAAGGCTACTGAAGATATCATTCCTACTGAAGAATCTGCTGAAGAATTCGTTCCAGAACGTGAAGAACGTCGAGCTGATGCACCTGAAGAAAATGCTGAGGAAATTGATGCTGAAGAAAATGCTGATCAAATTCCTCAACGGCAACCAACTCACCCTCGCGTTGCAAAAGAAGTGCAAGTGGACAAGATCATCGATGACATTAGAGCCCTCTCACACGCTCAAAAGCTTCACATCTATCTAACTTTTGTGGGCACTTTGCTTTTGTCTCTATCACAGAGCCCACTAAGGTAGATGAAGCATTTCTGGAGCCTGAGTGGATTCAGGCCATGCAAGAAGAATTACATCAGTTCAAGCTCAACAACGTATGGGAACTGGTCAATCGTCCCGATCCTCGCAAGCATAACATCATTGGTACAAAGTGGATCTATCGCAACAAGCAAGATGAAAATGGTGTTGTGGTGAGGAATAAGGCACGACTAGTAGCTCAAGGCTACACACAGGTTGAAGGAATTGATTTCGATGAAACTTTTGCACCTGTTGCTAGACTTGAAGCTATTCGCATATTACTTGCTTATGCTAACCATCATGATATCATATTATACCAAATGGATGTGAAAAGTGCATTCCTCAATGGTAAGATTGAGGAAGAAGTATATGTTGCTCAACCCCCAGGTTTTGAAGATCCAAAACATCCTGACAAAGTCTTCAGACTTAACAAGGCCCTCTATGGCCTCAAGCAGGCCCCACGGGCATGGTATGACACATTGAAGGAATTCTTCATGAAGAAAGGCTTCACACCCGGTTCACTCGATCCCACTCTTTTTACTAAATCATATGATGGTGAACGGTTTGTGTGCCAAATATATGTTGATGATATCATCTTTGGCTGTACTGACCAACGTTATAGTGATGAATTTGCCTATATGATGAGTGAAGAATATCAAATGTCTATGATGGGAGAATTGAAATTCTTCTTAGGTCTACAAATTCGTCAACAGCACAATGGGATATTCATATCTCAGGAGAAATACCTCAAGGATGTCCTGAAGAAACTAGGCATGCAAGATTGCAAAGGTCTCAAAATTCCTATGCCCACAAATGGTCATCTATGCACTGATGAAAATGGTACTGACTTCGATCACAAGGTATACCGCTCCATGATTGGCTCTTTATTGTACTTATGTGCATCTAGGCCAGATATAATGCTTAGTGTTTGCATGTGTGCATGATTTCAAGCTGCACCGAAGGAATCACACCATACGGCTGTGAAGCATATTCTTCGATATCTAGCTCACACACCAACACTAGGATTATGGTACCCCATGGGCTCAGACTTTGACCTCATTGGATGAAGCAAACACTCAAGGACTATGGAATCAACGTGAAGAATGTGCCTCTCCTCTGTGACAATGAGAGTGCCATCAAGATTGCTCACAACCCAGTTCAGCACTCGAAGACAAAGCACATTCAGATTCGTCATCATTTTCTTCGTGATCATGTGTTGAAGGGCGACATTTCTATTGAGCATGTGAAGACTGAAGAACAGCTAGCCGATATCTTCACTAAGCCCTTGGATGAGAAGAGATTTAGCAAGTTGCGGTGTGAGCTAAATATCTTAGAATCTTCGAATGTACTTTGAAAATGCACTCATCCTAACACTTATGCATAATTGATGACTTAGATGTGCAACACATGAAGAAACGTTTTTCTTCAATCCATGTCGAATAACACTCTAAGTGTGAAGAAATTAGTGAAGAATTTGATTCTCATAACCCTACAACAATTGTACACGGTGTCTGAAATCATCATTCTTACACGGTGGGTCACGCCACCACAAAAGTTGAAAATCCTCAATTTGAGTTTTTCCTCATTTTTGAAATTCCTCAGTTTTTCAAATTCTTCAACTTTGCAAATTCTTCACTTTTGCCGTCGTTTTTCCTCATTGACTATATATATATGAGTTTATGTCCTCTACAGCATTCACTTATAGCTATTTCTTCAAGTTTGAACTTTTCTACTAAGTGAATGTGATCGGACCCTTCCCCTCTATGCTATACTCAATCCCGTCTATTCACAAATTCTTCATGTGCGCTCTATTTGAAACTCGTTCAAATTCTTCACTGTGTCCTTGTCAGCTCAAGAAATTGCGAACGGAACGTTAAAACTGATCTTATCCAAACTTTCGTTTTTGCCGCTCAAACCGTTCCACTTCCAACGATGGATTATTTTACTCACCCACGATCTTACACGATCTCCACTACACAGTACGTGGGTGACACATGTCAAGTGAAGGAGAATGGCCAGGGGCACGTTCGTCCTAAATCTTCGGACGAGCAGTTTTTCACTGCGGCTATAAATACCCCTCCGTCGCCGTCCTCACTTCCTTTACCCCGCTCGACCTCACTTCCCCCGCTCGAGCTTCCAAACCCTAGCGCCGCCGCTACTCCATCGCCGCCGGTGAGGAAGAGCTTCACTGCCTCGACCTCGTCGCCGACGTACTCGCGCCGACTGCGGAAATCTTCACCTCCGTCGCCGCCGTAGACGTCTTCCTCCACCAAGTTAGGGCGTGGAAGATCTGCATTGACGAACTTCACTGTTCCTACTTACAGTTTGTCGTGTTCTTCATTCAGGGTAATTAAAAGCTTTTTACTGCCCTCTTTGATTCGAAGTTTTCTACAAAATCTTCAAAGGTGTTTTTATTCCTCAAATCCTCACACACAAAACACCTCACTAGTTCTCTGTTCTTGATTCATTTCCCTAAGTCTAAATTTCTTCAAGATTCCTCAATTGTGTGGATTCTCAATCTATACAACTCTGGAACCTAAGATATATATGGAGCTTAGTGAAATTCCTCAAGACGAATCTGGTTAAATTCCTCAAAACTTGTTCTTTATGAAAAACCCTCTGAGAACGCATATGACCTCTTCAAATTCCTCGCAACTATACTCTGTTCACAGGTACACATGTCCGCTGCTGAATCCTTAGGTTCTCATCAACTTAACTCATTTGCAGCGTTCCTCGAAGAAAAGTTGCATACTTCTTCAGAGAATTCCATTGTTCAAATTCCTCATCTGAAGAAAATGGCTGAAGGTAATAGGCCACAGAAAGGAGGAAAGAAACCAGAGGTCATGACTGCATTTGAAATCCCTGAGGACATTTATGCTGGGTACTGCACACCTCCTGAAGAAGATAGAAATCAGCGCAAGGTGCGCATACAGAAGATTGAAAGGAGATGGGCAAGAGAATGGAGGGAGTACAGATATGTTACTCCTAAGTACATGAAGAAATTCGCAGTAAACCCTCCATGTCAACGCCCTCCATTGGCACCTGGACAAGTAGCTGATCCCTCTAGCATCAGAAGAGGTGAGGAATTTCCTCAAGAATGGGCCAAGCGCCAGCGTAAACTGCAAAAGCAAGCAAAAGATGCAGTGAGGACATTCAATGAAGAATCTGTTGCTGCTACTGCCACTGAGGCTTCTGCCAAGCCGAGGAAATCAATGATGAAGAAGCCTGCTCGTAAGCCAAGTGCTTCACCTTCAATGCCCTCACGGCCAAGTTCCTCAGCTGTGCCCTCACGGCCAAGTTCCTCAGCTGCGCCCTCACGGCCAGAATCTTCAAAATCTTCAAAGCAAATTCCTCACGCTGCTCCTGCTCCCACAAAGTCCTCAGCTCCTGTGCATCTGGCCTCATGCCAAAGGACTACAGGTATCTCTATTGCCACTGGAGTCTCCGCTCATTCTTCGGCTGCACCAAAATCCTCAGCTGGACCCTCGTTACTGAAGAAAAAGGCTACCGCTGGACGCGGCACTCGCCCAAGTCCAAAGAAGCAAGTGGTCTTCTCTGTTCCATCTGATGATGATGATGCTGATGAAGAAGAACTTACTGAAATCATCAGGGACCGCCAAGAAAGGGCTGCTAAAGCCAAAGGCACACCTGTGCCCCTGCTTTTGGATCCAAAGGCGATCCTGGACTATATTGATCTTTGGCACAAGGATCCTAACACACCTATGCCTGACTTCAAGCTGACACCTGGCCAAAGTCACATGATGACTCACTTCATCCAAGAGGAGAAGTGGAAATATGATCGGGCCAGAGAGATCAAGAAGACTCAGTACCGCAAAGAGAAGTTACTGAAGAAAAATGTTGTTAAGATGACTCCTGATGAACTTGTCAAGATGCAAGCTGAGATCAAAGCCCTCAGCGACAACTTTGACTCGTACTATGCTGATTGGCAAGGAGCCAAGGTCAGATTTGTGAGGCTAACTGATACTTTCACCAAGGGCAAAGCCTCAACACAAATTCCTCAAGCTAAAGCATCTATCCAACCCGCTGAAGAACATGCCAGCACTGCTGACGATGTTTAGACTGCTGAAGAAAATGCCAGCTCAAAGGCTGATGAGTCTGCTCCAGCCACAGACGAAATTGCCAGGGCATCCACTAGTGGTGCGCCTAAAGAAAATGAAGAGATCAGGGAAACTGCATCAGTTGTGCCTGAAGAAAATGAACCAGATTCCTCAGCTCCACCTGCACCAACTCCAACTCCAATTCTTCCCTCTGCTTTAGATGTGAAGAAAACCAAGGCTGCAGAGCGAGCTGCTGTGAAGAAAAGGAAGGCATCAGCTGCTTCAGAATCTTCATCTCCCAAGAAGATGAAGCCAATGACAAGCTCATTTGCAAATCCTATTGATGCCATTCCTATCTCCTCCATGCCATCAAAGGACCTTGTTCCTTTTGGTGAAGATTATGCGATCCCAAGTGGATCTGATGAAGAAACTCAGTCTGCTGCTTCCTCAGAGCAGATTGATGAAGAAATTGAAGTGGATACACTCCCTTCAACCCCAATAGTCTCATCACCAATGCCTTAGTTTGATGCTGAAGAGGCTGGTGTTGAAGAAATTGATGATGAAGATGTGGATATTGGAAGCACAACTCCAGTAATGAATGACGACTTTTGGGAAAGTCAGCATCCAAATTCACCACTCTTCACCCCACTGAAGCAAATTCCTCACTCCCCTGCACAAACTGTTCAAATGGGCTCTGAAGAAACTCATCCTACTGCACTTGTAAATGAAGGAATTCCAGCCACTAGTGCTGAAGAAACTGCTGCTGAAACTGAAAAGGTGACTACACCTGAGGAGGAACCAGAAATTCCTCAGCCTGAAGAACCTGAGCTTGTGATTCCTGAGGTTGTGATGCAACTCACTGACACTCCTCTGCCAAGGCCAAAGGATCCATTCTCAAGGAAACAGAAATTCAAGGCTGAAGACTTCTATGGCGAGCACGTATTCTTCACTGAATACAATCCTTATGACTCTGCTCGCATAAGGAAGAGGCATTTCTGGACAGCCAGCCAAGCAAATTTCTATTCCTCAGTACTTTTCAACAAAGACAAAGTCTTCGACCATGCACATATTCCTCACGTGGATATGGAGTCTATGCCATGCTTCACGCCAGTCCTCAGTGTTCTTCACGACGCTGGGCTACTTAATTTCTGCACTGATATATGCGATTGGAATGAAGAACTCATTCTTCAGTTCTATCCTACACTGCACATCACTGGCAACTCTGAAGATGTCAATTCATGGGTTCTAGACTGGATGACTGAAAATACTCACTACAAGGCCCCAACATCTGAATTGCTTCGCTGCCTTTCTCTGAGTCCACCCACTGAAGATGCGCGTTGCGTGTATGATGAACCTGAACTGTCAAATCACTATATGCAAGTGCTCATGAAGCCTCTGAAGCCAGGGCAATCACCTCGTACCAAATTCCTCGTCAAGGAATTGCTGTATGTGCCTAGGACTGTCTATCGCATTCTGACGAAGACAATAAGTCCCATCAAAGGACATGATTCTTCTGATGAAGAAATTGTTGGCATCATGAAGAATATGCTTTTCAACATCATACATGGCGTTCCCATAAACTTTCATGATTTCTTCATGAGGACTCTGGCCAACATTGCTATGTCACCATTTGAGCTGAAGCCTTATGCACCTTGGATTATGAAATTCATCAGGACAAGGTCTTCACTCAACTACAAGGCTGAAACTCTCAACCACTGCAGCTACTTGCCTCCTATTGAAGTCCTCAAAAGGACATTTTTCTCAGCTGGTGAAAAGGGCAAGGCCACTGCTGTGATAGATGAAGGCATTCGTCCATTGGATGGTCAATTTCGCAAGGCTGCCTCTTATTCCACCAATGATGACTCTGCCACACATGATTCTGCTGCTAACACTGCCAAGCCAAATCCTCAAGCCACAGCACCCAGGGTGATGACTGATCGTGAGTTACTCCTCAGTCTTCATCAAAAGGTTGATCGCAATCACAAATGGGTCAAGCGTCAGTTTGGTTCAATTCTTCACAACATGACTGCCACATATAATGCAGTGAAGAAAAACCATTACTACCTTCATGAAACCTTCAACCGCACCTGGGCTGTTCTGTCTCAAGTATATAGTGCTGAAGATTTGGAGAACATGGGCCTCAAGGAAGAATTTGCCTGGTCGGCACCTCCGCCGAAGAAATTCAAGAAGGTCAAGGTTCCTTCTTTGGTGGCCAGTTCATATTCTTCATCGCGCGACACTGATGAAAATGAAGACTTGGACGACACTGCAGCAGGCCCTACTTCAACTATCGACCCCAACAACACTGGCGCTCCTCCATCAACTTGAATATCTTCAGGGGCGTTAGTCCTCAGTTTCGATCCTTTTGGTCATTTGATGACAAAGGGGGAGAAATCTGAGTTAGTCTTCAAGCGGGTCTATAATAAGGGCACATTTTTTTAAGTTGCAACTCTCGTTCTTCCGAAACTTTTATTGGATCGAGTTGTAATCTTAAACCCTATGGTGCTCGGTACTCTAATACTTCGATACATGCTTGAGCTCTGATACTTTTGATGCGCTATTCTGCATGCTTATTCCTCATTAATGTTATCGCACGCAAGCTGAATTGCATCAGGCACCATATTTCATCATGCATTTCAAATTCTTCATATCATATATCAAATGCGTGTATGAATTACAAGATATAGGGGGAGATCTCCATGATTTAACTCTTCAAGTGTGCATTGCTTCAAAAGCAAATTCCTCACTATGCACAACTTCAGGGGGAGTTCTTCTATATCTTGCAATCAAATTCCTCAATATTAGTTTCTACACTTCATATATTTATCCCCGTTGAAAACTTAACCTATATTGTCATCAATCACCAAAAAGGGGGAGATTGTAAGTGCATCTAGTGCCCCTTAGTGATTTTGGTGTATTGAAGACTTATAGGTTAAGCATCTGATGTGTTTATGAGTGTACACAGGTCTATAAGTCTATGAGGAGTTTGATATTTACAGTAAAAGTCGACCCCTAAAAATGAAGTTCTTCGACTGAAGACTTTGATATTCTGAAGACTTTTTGAAGACTTTGAAAGTGAAGAAATTGGTGTGACCTTGAAGACTTGGTATTCGTTCGAGGAACGTGAAGCGTGAAGACTTTTGTTTTCGTAGTTTCGTTTTTCGCTTTCTTGAGTCATAGGAAACACCGTACTGTTAAAGGGGGTCGAGGAAATACTAAGGAGAAAATTTCCATGTGATGCTCAACTCAAATCCTACACCTACCAATCCCTTCGAGTGAAGCCATTGGAAATCTCATACAGTTCAGTCAATTTCTTCAGTGACAGAGACACAGTTCTTCTGGTCACTGAGGACTTTGCTCTGACTGAGGAGTTAGGAATTCGCCAGTGCGAATTGCCTACACAGTGAGGAACATGATAGCCCTGAGGAATTTGTACTTCAAATTTCCGACCGTTGCTGTGCTACGCGCCAGCTGTCCTAAAATATCTTGTCCACCTAACGGTCATATCATTGAAGGGCATTTATGTCTTATCATGTCGGGCTGCTCCCTGGGCTATAAATAGCTGCCCCCTACAACCACTAGCTGGTTGGCTGCTCCGCGAGAACTTGACACTTGTCATTTGAGAGCAACCCATCCTCCGAGGACTTTGAGCGAAAATCATCAAGTGAGGAAAATCCAAACCCCAAACCCAAAACACCTACAAACCCAAAGTGATTGAGCATCACTGAAGAGATTGATCCTGCGTGGATCCGACGCTTGTTACCTTTGAAGACTGTGCTTCTTCCAGACGGTTAGGCGTCAAGGTCTAGAGCATCCAAGAGGAATTGTGGATCGCCGAGTGACCAAGTCTGTGAAGGTTTGGAAGTCACCTGAAGACTTACCACGAGTGATTGGGCGAGGACTGTGTGTTCTTAGCTCAAGGAGAATACGGTGAGGACTTGGTGTCCCGAGCTGCGTGCTCAGGACTGGGTGTCCGGGACTGTGTGTCCTCGAGTGTAAATACTCAGCCGCTCCAACCAGACGTACAACTGAGACAGCAGTTGGAACTGGTCTACCAAATCATTGTCTTCACCAAGCTTACTGGTTCCATTTCCTCAACACTTTCATTTCCTCATTACTGTGTTGTATGTTTGTTCATATCTGTGTTTGAAGACTTTGACTGAAGACTTTCACAAATTCCTCAGTTCAATTTCTTCAGTCTGTTTGTCTTCATCTAGAGTTATCCTGTGCCTACGCTTTCTATACTCTGTGTTTGTCTTCATTTCATCATGATGACCATGCATGTAATCTGTTATGTTTACTTCTGACTACTTATTCCGCTGCTTGTAGTTCTTCGCTAAGGAATTTCCTCATGAGCAAATTCCTCAGTGAAGAATTTCATAAAAATTGCCTATTCACCCCCCTCTAGTCGATATAACGCACTTTCAACACAGTTCCCAATGCCCCGCCAGGCTTTTCCAGGTCCTCGGGCTTAATTGGGAGGCGCTAGTTTAAATATGCTACTAGCTGGAAGCTGCAAGCGAGGTGCGGCTAGGGTGAGCACGCGAGCCACGGGATGCTGGGAAGGAAAACCCGTTCACGTGGCTAGGCTGTCCAGTGCACCCAGATTGTGGGGCCGCACGTCCGTTTGACTTCAAAACTCAAACTACCCGTGTAAAATATTGGCTCGCAGCGAAGTGTAGTAGTACTATTTTTTTTAAAAGGTCGCCGTGCGTTCGGCCGGGATCGAACCCACAAAACGAGGTATACACTCCCGCGACCACCAGTAGTACTCGTTGGAGTACAATGCAGCCTAGAATCGCCTTTTGTCGCTAGTAGTACGTACATTGTTCCTTACAAGAAACCCCTAAGAGCATGGTTAATAGTATAGCCAGCTGCTGGCTATAAGCCAGTGCCATGTCATCTACAGCCCATCTTATAGCCAACATGTAGTACTCCCTCCGTCTAGGTGAATAAGTCATCTTAGATTGTGCACCGTGACCAAGGAGGAGGGGAAAACTAGAGAACTTAATGTTTATTTACTAATTAATAGCATTGCATGCAATGAATTAACCATTGCATGTCGTGTTTGGTAGTTTCAAGTCATTAAAAGCATGCACACCCACATCTCTTATTGGTTGATATGTCAAGAAACAAGAAATGAGGTAGAAGTTAATGCACCACGCCTAAGTGTTTTGAGATTATTTGGTTTTCGTAAGATGACTTACACACCTAGACGAAGGGAGTAGTTTATTTCTTATAGCCCGCTGACTCATCTCTATTGTACTTGCTCTAATAATGCAAGAAACCACTAAAATGCCAAGAAACTACTACCACTTGCATACGTGGCAGACTTAAGATAAGACTACCTTATCAACCATTGTACATGCTCTTACCAACAAAAATCCTCAAGTGACCTCCTACCTCCGGCCCGTCCACCTAGTCATCCTCGGCCATGGGATGCAGCTACCGCCGCCGGAAGAAGGCGAGGTCAAAACCGCCGGCGGTGCGGAGCCCATGTTGCGGCAGCCCGGATGCCAGCTCCGTCCGACGCTCGCGGCCGCTAGCTAGCCAAGATAGCTCCGTCCAGCTGCTTGTCTGCAAGGTTTGCTAGCTAGATTGGCACGGCAGTGCAGCGGCTTGCTCGCGCGCGCCGTGCTAAGGCCAGCCATCTGGCTCGAGCGAAGGCCAGCGCGGCGGCTTGCTCGCTCGTGAGTCACGCTCGGGCCAGCCTGCCAACCCGTGCGGAGGCCAGTGCGGCGTCCGGCCCGTCCGGCGGAGCGGCGGCCAACTCGCTCATCACCGGCGCCACCGTCGAACACGCATCAGTACTGTTTGAAGTAATGTTCAGGAAAAATAATGATTTGAGGGGGAATAACAGGCTAGAAGGTCAGATGTGGGTCCCTCGTGTCAACGTTCAAACAAAATGTGTTGGTTTAAGCTGCCTCGTCAGCACGGACATGTGGGCCAACCCGGTCATAAATGGGTTTAAACGAACCTAATCGGTAGGAGTACTAGGTAGTTTTTGGCGTGGATTAAGAAATTTTGGGTATGTTTTTGCTATTTTTTGTACAATAGATTCTTCCTAGGGCTGGTTGAAAGCGGTAGTTTTTTGTTAAATACTCTACATATTGTAAGTAGGAGTGAAAGTTAAGCTTTGGAAGCCAATAAGCAAGGCTAGTTACATAGTGCATATGTGTACATGATTGAAAGTAAATATCAACCATGAGTGACTAATATCTTGATGGAAAACTCGAAACTATGGAATACTAGGAAAAGAAATGCATGGTTGGAAATACTAGCAATGTTCATGTCCGTTGCCACGAATCATAATTAGAATAATACTTATTCACAAACTTGGTACAAAACACTCTAATTTTGATATACATATGTCACTAGAGATATATTATGTTTCAATTAGAATATACTCCTTGGGCTGTTTTGGTGAGGTCAGGGTGGGATGTGGTTGGTTTTAAGATACTAATTATGGGTTTTTCTGCAAATTGGTAGACAAGTGGGATGTTGGTGAGAAAAGGCAACAACTTACCTCACAATCGTTAGATGTAGATCTAATGGTCAAAAACGACGGATGGCAGACACACCAGCATCACCAACTTAGTCTTGTGTAGGAGTACTAGCAAGATCCGTGCATTGCACAGAACATCAAGATGCATTTTTTTTATAAAACACTTGTTGTGATTGACCCTTGCGGGAGTAATCCCATGTGTAAAAACTAATGATATCTCGAGAAATATGAGATAAGGTGAAGAGGAGTGGGGTGTGGTGGTGGTTGGTGGTCGAACTGAGCGGAGGCATGGGGATTGATGACGCCTGCAGCGGCCACCAGGCCGGTTTGTTCCAGAGGCTACCTTTCTTAATTGCTCAACAATGAGGTTTGTTGGAGATAAGGATGAACGAGGGAAGGCCTTGTCTGCAAATGTGGAGAGGGGTGTGGGTATCTTTTAGTTTAATTTCCATCCATCAGATATAGATCGGACGGTCTATATTGCAAGATGGCACACGTACCATCATCACCAACTCGGTTTTTTATAAGAGAAGAAATATAAGTATGGAGATACAAACGTATTATCGATACTTGCTTCCGTAAACTAGCATCTACATTCTATTCAACGCCTCGGCATGTGGGGCCTTAGCACAATGACTTCTCGACCGTGTAAAACAAAGATTTTCCCGTTGCCGACAAGGAGGGGGTGACGGCGGCGCGCTTTTTGGCTTGCTCTAGTCCTAGTAGACATACTAGGTGGTCTAAGCACGTGTAGATTTATTCTTTTTCACGTCTCGTGTTCGCCGTACTGCCACGACTGTTGATGAATAGACGGTAAGTTATTCACGGGGAAACCCTTGTTGAGCGTGTTTGCGAGAGAGACAGAGAGAGAGAGAGAGAGAGAGAGAGAGAGAGAGAGAGAGAGAAAGTGTGCGTGTGTGATATATTAGAGACTGAGGCAATGATAACAGATTCTTTGTGTCTATGTGTGTTGAGGATAGAGAGAGACATATACATGGGGCTTTGTGTTGTGTAACGTGGAGACACATATACATAATTAGAGAGTGAGTGTGTGAGATACACATGCGGACATGAGGATAGATGAGGATCCAGGTAAATGGGTGTTTGTGCGTGTCTGTGTGTGTTTGTGCACGCGTTTGTGTGTGAGAGGGAGAGAGTGTTTGTGGAGTAGAGAGACCACTGATGATGTAAACCTAGTATAAGGGAAGAGGGAATGGTGTGACATGTGTAGTAGCGAGATAGCACAGGTGCGGGCGGGGGGAGCAGACTATTTGGAAGAGACATCGAGTGTGTGTGTGGGAGAGGGGTGTGAGAGCGAGAGAAAGAGAGAGCTAGCGCCAAAGAGAGAGAGAGGAAGAGAGGGGGCGAGAGGGGTCGTTTGTGTCCATAAATGGCGTATAGATAGGGAGACAATGTTGATGTTGTCCGAAATTGGCCTATGAACGGAGACGCAAGGGAAGCGAGTCATCGTGTGTGTGATAGGGACTTCATGAGAGATCTAGAATAGATGGTGTAGAGAACAATGTGCGAAATCGAGAATGATTATACATTAGGGAGCTATGCAAAGAGTCACGACATATATGTATACAGGGAAGGAGCTGGGGCGGGTCCGCATGTGGGAGAGATAGAAAGAGGGGAGTGGTGCACAGGGAGAAAAAGTGTGCTTGTTTGCAGTGGGGGTGGTGTGTGAGGTGAGTGCGCGAGAACCACATAACTAGGGAGATAGACGTTTGGGGGCGACGTTTTGTGTGTATGGGAAATATACACTCTATGTAGTGCGTGTGATTGGGTAAGAGAGATAGCGGGAGACCTAGAGAGTGAGGGAAGAGATGTGTGCATGCCCGAGAGACAAAGTGATAGAGACCTATGTTGGGGTCCGGAATTTACAAGAGAGAGGGGTGTTAATGTGCTCGTGTGTTGGTGTTTGGGGGAGAGAACGACTTCTCTATGTGTGTGTGTGTGTGTGTGTGGTGGTGGGGGGGGGTTGACTTCAGATAAAGAGTGAGGTGTCTTTATTTGAGGGACTTTAGCGTAATTGAGATATTGTGCACTCATGGTTGATCAATTTGTTTCACAGTTTGTACTATGAGATAACGATACTTTTGAACATGCGTGATATACCTTGATGTACCAGAATTACAAACCTAAGATTGGAATTTTGGAATTCGACTCCATCATTAGCTTTTGTAATTCATTTAAATGGAGGTACATTTTTTAAGCCGAGATTTCGTGATTTCAAATTCAAATATCAAACCTAGAGATATACACATACGGGCATGTTCAAACTTTATAATCATCCACTTTATTCATACACACACACATTTTTGCTTTTGTCATCATATTTAGGATAAACACATTTGGAATTTCATTTGAATTGGACCGTATGATGGTATTTGCTTGTAGTAGCTCAATGATCCATATTTGAATTGAATGGACAATCTAAGTTTCGAGTAGGAGACATTGATTTTCAAAACTTGCACATTTTTTTGCGTGCAAAACAAACAAATTGTCGGCCATGATATCATAGTCAGCCGTACGAGAGCAGAATACTTATAATTTTAGGCGCAAAAAGCTTTCAAAATTCCCGCTCACATCGAAATATCACGCGCCCGAAAGTTTAGCCCTGCGATATTCATGTTTTACCCCTGCCACATGAACGGAAAAGGGCTGCTTTGGTAACTCCATTGTTTTCCCCTCTTTGCCCCCAACATTCTTCCCCAGAGCCCCACCCCTTCCCCTCCCCGACCACCCAAACCACGGCAAGCCGCCGAATCTAGTCCTCCGCCGCAGCGGTAGACCTCACACCCCGCCGGATCTACCTTCCGCACCTTGGAACCCCCAACTGCCAACTCACTACTTCACCGGAGCCGCTTCAGCGACTGGCTTGTCCACCGCTCCAGATCTCCTTGACCGCCATCATGGTCCACCGCACTGGATCTTCTTAACCAGCGCCCTCGTCCACCACAGCATAGGCCCTTCACTGACTCCCTCGTCCGCCCCTTCGCTGGCCCTTCATACAAGCCCTCGTCCGCCGCAACAGATCCGCCTCACCAAAAGCACTGTACAACGCGCCCGCCGAAGCCTTCGTCCACTGCACCGGACCCGCTCTACGGATGCCATATTCAACTCCATCGGCCCTACTTTACCGACGTCGCAGCCTCATTAGGTTATTTCAATTTGTACTCCTTCGGTTTTTCTCTTTATCGTGCAACTGTTCACTTACCACAGATGAGTTTTCTTGTAGGTCGACAGGCACCGCAACCATAGCACCGGAGCCGCTTCAGCGACGGCGACAGCCGGCCCAAACTCAACCGCAACACGAGCACCATCGACGATCCTTAGCTATCAAGTATGACAACGATACCCATACGCCGCCGAGAATCAGGTACTATTATCCAACGGCCGGCGCCTACGTTAACTTTCCTAGCATAAGCACCGCACCTTTGAATTTCTTCAGGGCATCATTCAGTTTTTCATGAGACGCGCTATTCTGCTTGCACCTGTAGGGCCATACTTCTGGCAGTGAACATGTTACATGTGCTAAATTACATACCAGTGCACATATAGTTAATATGCTTTAGTTTTGTTCTGATGCCACCTGTTGGTTCCATTAGACTGCTTAATGTTCTCTATGCTTAATTACACATCAGCAAACTAGCATGTGGTTCCGCTGCTTTTTGTTCGTTTTACCCTACATTTTCTGATGCTAGCTATTACATCACTGCTCCGAGCCTCTATTCATTACTTGTTTGTGTGTCCTTGATCTTCCCAAGTTGCATGACTAATTTGATGCTTCTATTAATTATGGAGCTACCAACCCCATCAAGCAAAATATTTGTTCTTTTGGGGCTGGCACCTCGAACAAGCATAAAAATAGAGGGAAGCAGATATACTCCCTCCGATTCTATTTACTCCACGCATAACTCTTGACCCGCATACTAAGGAGGGTACTGGTTTAATTTTTCTGGACTAATTTGCCAATTAATTAGGGCAGAGGTGGATGGGGCAGGGCACAAAAGGAAACCAGCGCTAGGAATGGGCAACGCGCAGACTAATACGAGAAAACTGAGAAAAAGTTATACGCAAAGTAAAAAGAATCGGAGGGAGTATTGTCGTGTATGCACACACCCTTCTTTCATTAGTTTAGATGAGCCATTGATGATCAATTCAGACCAATGCATGCGATTTAAATTAATTTTACCTAAATAGATGGTGCAGAATAAACTACAACAACTAGATTTGCAACCACGGGATGATGACTGTATCTTCAAAGAACATTGCAACAGCAGCTAGGCTTCACAACAACATATGGTAAGCCAGTGTGTTTTAGTACATATGAAATGTAATGCGAGTGGGCTGCTTTCTTGGCTTGTGCCCTCAACGTGTAATCCTACCGAACTACAAATAATTCAGTTGTCTGCTTTGTTGTATTGCTTGATTCGAATGCTTATTTGTTGTTACACTATACCTGAGTTGGCCAATATGTCAGCAGTGCCTGCTATACTATCGTAAAGAAATGCATGCCTATTTCATTTGAGTCCTTAACTTTTTCTCTCAACTTCATCACAAGACTGTCTTCGTAGTTTATATGAGGCCACATTGTTAAGTGCTTTCTCAGATTATTTAAACTGCTTAGATGCCTTGGCAACTTAAATATAGCGGTTGTACACTCCCCTTCAACTAGGGATGTCAACTGGGTCCCGTTTAATCCCGATTAAAGTCCACTAGTGGTATGATAGTTCAAAAGAGTTTTTGTTTTTTTGAGGAAAATGAACTAGGGAGGTAGCAAAAACTAACTAGATGGGACTGGCGGATTTCGTTTATTTGCCACTTACATCCCTAGTTTCATCTTACCATTTTAATTTCTTTTCGGCTGATGCTGCTTCAAACCATTTAAATATAGTTTGCCATGCTCGGCAATAATTCGTCTGTCGTTTACCATGTAAGCTTACTGCCTGGATCATACGATAACTATCTCTTACTGATGTCTAGTGGAAACCTTTCAGGATGCCGTTCACACTAGGACACAATGTACAACCCCAGAATCTATTTGTGGAAGCAATGCCCCATCCATGTTACTAGATGGTAGCAGTTCATAGGCAACACCGCCGGAGAGCAGTCTGAGCACAGATATTATAGTGCTTGAGGCTCTACTAGAGGCAGAAAGAGATGGTGTGGCTGCCATGAATGAGGTAATATTTATCTTGAGGCTGGAAATTACGAAATTAGCGGCACGCATTATGCAAGCAACCCAAGAATTGGAGGAAGTAAGAATGTTGCATTTGAAGACGGAGGAGGTCCTGTTGTTTCTGCTATCTGAAGCCCAAGATAATCCTGGTTCTTCTTTGGATACCATTTGAAATTTTCATTAGATTATTGTACTTGCATGTTGTGTCATGTCTCTGAATGGATTATGTTGCAAGACCCCCTATGTTGTCCATGTGTTGTAATGATCCGAATTATTTAGGCGAGGTAATCCTCAGTACTTGTATGATTGACATAAGGTGAACTGTTTTTCGTGTGAGCATATTGTATTGGATGAAATAACTGTTTGACTCAGAGTGTATCCAACCTACTGAATTCGAAGATCATGGCATTTCTAAATCATAATCATATATAAAGGTGGAATAAATCTTTGTTGTGGTTTTGAAGAAATAAATAACAAAACATATAATTATCTGTGGATATTCGTAATCGAATACAAATTGGATTTGAATTTAGTTTGCCAGGTCCCAGGGAAAACGTGAATGCTAATTCTCCCAAGTTTTGAACGAAGCGGCTAAACACCCACTATAATTGGTGGGCTGCCCGAAGCAAGTGTTTGCGAGATGGAAATTACTGTCTACCCCTGACACTTGACATCCTTATCGACATGTTTTACACTGTTGTCGACAGGGGTAGACTAGTAACTTCAATCAGACGTGACACGACGGCCTCTGAGCCCATGACACGGTGGGCACCAAATGTGGGCGGCAAAACACATTTGATTCAAGCTCGTCCAAAAGACATGTGTCTCTTCCTCCATTTCCCCATTCATACACAGTGGGCGGCAAAACAAACTCTCCTCGTCCGAAATCGATGTAGGCTTATATTTTAAATAGGGGCAGATGTGTAACTTCCATCAGACGTGACACAACCGCCCTACCTGTCAGCCCCGTTCATACACCGTGGGCGCCATCCGTGGGCGGCAAAACACCCTCTCCTCGCCCGAAATCGATGTAGGCTAATATTTTAAATAGGGGCAGATGTGTAACTTCCAACGGACGTGACACAACCGCCCTACCTGTCAGCCCCGTTCATACACCGTGGGCGCCAACCGTGGGCGGCAAAACACCCTCTCCTCGCTCGAAATAGTTACCGGCAAATATTTGGGAGATGCGAGATTACCGTCCTATCCCCAACCGACGCGATGTCCGAAATTTTAAACGGGGGATAAGTTCGTAACTTTCCCCCATTTCAGAGAAGCGTGTCCCAAAGTTTGAGATCCCCCCTCCCCTCCATTTCCCCATTCATACACCATCGGCGGCATGACAACCTCTGCACTGCGGCCAGCCTCCTCCGTCCGCCACCCCATCCTCCACCTTGCCGGAGCCGCTACCCCTACCCCGTCGTCCACTTCAAGAGATGGGCGTTTCTCATCCACGGTGCTGGACCAAGATCCTTTCATCGCCTCCTCTCACTTCATCGGCGCCGTCGTCCACCTTGCCGTTGCCGCTCCTACGACCGCCTCGTCCACGGCAACAGGATATATCCCTCGACCCGGCCGTCTGCCGTCTAAAGTCTTCTTCCCCACCGCCGACAGCCATCGCACCCGCAGCACCCTCAACGTATCAGTATAGGCCTACACGGCGTCGCCAGAGAGGTGGTACTCTTCCATATGTGCTTAAGTTATTGATCTCACCAGGAAAATAGATTGTAGTTTGTTTACTGTACTTTTCTTGTCCGTACCAAATCGTAGTGGCTAGTTGAAAGCAAACATTGGTTGCGAAGTAGCTTTGTCCGGTTTGCACCTTCAGATCCGCCATGGCACGGGCACTATACTCGTAAATCTTATGGTTTCTCCCATTTATATTCACTACCATCATCGTAGGTGCTTCGTGTCGTGCTAGCACTGCTCCTCAAGACCTCAACCCAAAGCTTACGTGTTGAAATACGAATCTGATATGGTGCTCATATCACTAAAACCGAGAACGTTCAATTGGTCACCTAATGTTCCTATATTCGTTTTGAAAAGCATGTGCGCCACCCACTGGTCTAGCTAGTTCCACTTTCCTGATTTTTCTCTTGATGCTTAGGGTTTTCCCCTTTTATCTACTCTACTATGATCTGCGTAGGTGCTTTCTGTCGTACTAGCATTACTCCACCCTTCAAGCTAAACAACACAACACTCAGAATTCGAAAGCTTAGTTGTTCAAATATGATTGTGATATGATACTGATATTAGTTAACCGACACATTTAATTGGTTAGCTAAAGGTCCCACTTGAGTTTCCAAATGCATGTCGCGACATAAAGAGAGACAGCATAATTGCATTTCTTTGTCACTTGTTGACCGTACTTTCTTGTCCATACCAAATCTTAGTTGTTATTTCAAAGCAAACATCGGTTGCTAACTACCCTTTGCACGGTTTGCAGCTTCAGATCTGCCATCCCACTGCCACGGTCAACACTGTACTCATCATGCTTATGTTTTCCCCATTTTATGATGACCACAATCAGCCTACGTGGTTCGTGTCGTAATAGCACTGCTCCACCCATCGAGCTAAACAAGCTTAGTTGTACAAATTCATATATGATATTATTGCTGATATTAGTAAAACTAAGAGATGTTTAACTGGTTAGCTAAATGTTCCTACTTTAGTTTCGAAATACATGTGAGCCACATATGGAGAGAACGGAAAGAATAGTATTTCTCTGTGCGCTCTGGTTCATCATGGGTGGCCAACCGACATTGTATTAAAAGACTTGTAATATCTTCAATCTGCTTGCTCTTCTGCTCTTCTTTAAGATGATACTCTTCTCTTGGGGTCGACTGGTCAGGTCGAGTTGTTCTCCCTTAGTATATTTTGAATCTGTCAGGTCTGGTCGACTTGTTCTTCTTTACTATATGTTGAAGCTATCATCTGCGAAGTGTCATCACTTCTGGAGCTCTCATATTTTGAGTAGTAGGCCACATTATATTAACGCACACAACAAATTACAGCATGCATGGCATCTTTTAAAAGAATTGCAGAGATAGCACAAAGGGGTTTACAGGGAGGCAGTATTGGATTAGAATCACTTCTGCACTACAAAGAAAATCTCACTTGTTTTTATGTTTTCATGCATGTCAGATATTGAACATTATCAAAATGAATATGAGAATGGGCGCACAAGAGGAATATTGCGGAACGATCCACTGGCTAACAAACTTGGCATGGTGGAGGATGGCCTATCTTATTCACCCATCAAGGTGCTTGCTCTAACTTTGCAAAGTTGTATTGGTCGCACATATTTTGCTTCTGACCTCTTGCATTAATTCTACTTTGTTACACCATCTGCTTAGTTTAAGCATCATATATGAGTATATGCCATACCTATCCATTTTCTGTACCTATTCCATGTGTCGTCACACTATGTTTTTTCAGTCAAATGTTGTTCTTTTGTAATAGATGTCCAAAAGGAAGAGGGTGAGTGCAGATCCTCAAGGAGTACAAACTAGGTATTTGGAAAAGGTAGTGATACCTGTTAAATCAGATAGATCAGCAGCCACAGAAAACACATGCCCAACTGTACCACACTTTACCCCTACTCCAGTGGCCAAACCCCTATTAGAACTGCTGGGAGCCCAACATCAGGTACTGTCTATGATATCAATTCAAAATTTGAACTCCTAAATTTCTGCTTGTGCCTTACCTTCTCTCTTGTATGAAAACTAATTTCAGATGAATCTCCTTGCTCAAAGGATCATACGATCTCAAAGCAATAATGGGCTCTGCATTGCTCTTGTCAGTACCTCTCTCCCTTTTGCCTTGTAACGATGTACTTAATTAATTGCTATTTGATTATGTATCATCAGTCTGCACCTGAGCTTCATTATCCTATGTTTATTCCAATATTATTTGATCTATATTTACTCTTTGCAAAATGTAGAATAATGGAAACGCTTATAAAGAATTTTCTTTGGGGAATTTATTGAATTATCCTTCCATCAACATGGAGAAGGGCTTTGTCCAGCCCGTGTTAACATGTAATGTAAGTTCATCCTTCTCAAGCCTTCAAACTTTGTTCTAGTATAGATTAGGATAGGCATCATTTCCTCCACTCACTACAAAAAAATACACTTCCGTGATGATACGTGTTTGTCATAGTAGGTCATGTTTTTTGTCATGCATGTACATCCATGACAAATTTATGACAGAATCAAGATAGTCATACCCGTGCTGTCGTAGAAGTGTTCCATGACATTACCAAAATTATCATCACGGAAGTGTCCACTTCCATGACGATAAATCGCGCGTCACAGAAGTGCTTTCGTCAAGGGTGACTGACACGTGGCATCCACCGTAACAGAACGTTGTTAAGCTATCGGGTCGGGTTTTGGATCCGATAACCCGTTAACAGCCCCGACCAATGGGAAATTTCCACGTGTAAAATTCTTATTAGCCGGACAAAACACGTGTCAGCTCATCAGTGGGTCAGATAGGCGCCTATGATACGTCGACACGTGGCACGGCCCAACAGAGGCCCATTCCTGTGAAAAGGCCGGCCCGTTTGACTTGGTCAAAAGGTGGCGGCCCGGCCCATGGAAAGCCTGTTAACGGCCTGTTCGCATATAGCCCATTTACAACCCGCTAACCCAAGGCCGTTACGCCCTATCCGAATTAGGCCTAGTAGCGTCATCTGGGCCATTCAATATGATTCCAGCCCGTTTTCACTTATGGCCCATGTATGGCCCATGACGTCTTTCGGCCCATATGAGGCCCTATGTAACTTGTGGCCTATTAACGGCCCGTAGTGAAACTAGCCTGTAATGAACAGTGTATCACTTTACGCCCATTAACGGTCCGTGGTAAAACTGGCCCGTAATGAACAGTGTATCACTTTATACCCATTAACGGCCCGTTATTCCGTTGGGCTGTTTCCAGCCCATGTTATCTTTCGGCCTTCTCAGAGCCCATTTATTCTTGGGCTCATTTCCAGCATTCGTTTACTTACGGCCCGTTATTGTCATTTTCTGCTTGTGGGCCAAATTTAGCCCGTGGTTACAGTCGGCCCGTTTGTGGTCCGTTAATACGTTGGGCCGTTTGCATAGCGTCATCAAATACGGCCTATTAACGATGGCCCGTTATGGTCGGCCCATGAACGGACGATTCCAACTCTAGCCCGTTTACGGCCATAATGAGGCCTATTATTGGCCCATGTTTGGCCAATCGATCATACGACCCGTATAAGGCCCATTGATGATACGACCCATAGAAGGCCCATTGTTTCTACGGCCCGTAGAAGGCCTACTGTTTCTACAGCCCGTAGAAGGCCCACTATTTCTATGGTCCGTAGGAGGCCCAGTGTCACTACAGTAAATATTAGCCCATGGTTATTGTGGCCTAGTTTTAAAAAATAGGTTACTGCAGCCACTAGCAAACCGCAGAAAAATAACTGCACTGACTACAAGCAAACAAATAAACAAGACAACAAGGAAATAAATAAGCAAGCAACTTATGCTAGGCTATCATAGCTATTACACATATTACATCCACTGGGCATCAAAGTTTGCCACCAGTGCAAATATAGGGAACACAGTAGCATATAAACGCCGCAGCAAAACAAGTCCAGAACTGAAACCACTTCAGAAGAGCTCAAGAAACAATATCCTGGGTACCCATAATGCTGGCAAGATGATTAGCAAGCTTATTAACTTTCTCTTGTTTGGCGCTTAAATCCTCCAGCGCTTGTTGTTGCACAAGAAAGTACGCATCTGAATTCTGCAGGGACTTCCTCAGTCCTTCGGCTTCTTGCTGCAGCACAGCTAACTGATGCCTTTCAGCTTGTAGCTGAGACTGAAGAAGCCGAAGTGATTCAGGCAGCAAGTTCGAAGAGCTCGTGCCAGCGGTACTGGCCAGTAACTCGAACACTACATCAACGCAGTACTGTGGGGTTTTCTCACTGTCTACAAGATCGTTTTTATCACCTTTCTTGGAGACTAGCAGGGTTGTCTCACTATCTTGAACCTTATCTGCATTACTTTCTCTACCATTGCATAGTGGGGTGCTCTTCTCCAATATTCTGTTTGCATACTACAAGAGAAACAAGCAGACACATCACAGGTTTAGCTTGTAGTATACGAAACTCATTTTGGTAAACCGGTTCAGTAGTAAGGTGGACAGGATAACAACATGAAACAAACATATATCTATGTACTATGGTCAATGTATTGTCCATATCATTCTAGTTTATGTTCCCTAATCAAGATAGAGACACAGTTCAACTCATATATTTTTAAGACACAGCAGCATAGACAGAATACAAGTGTGAGAAACTACACAACATTGGCAACACTTGTAATGTGCATCACATGAGAACATAACTGTTTATGCAACTTAAACTGAAATCAACATAGAGCAAGAAGTTAGAACAGCAATCCAGTTAAAGAAATAGGTTTAAAACATACCTGTTGCGCCATTGGAGTTTAAATTGGATCCTTCAAATTTGAAAGTAGTTGGTATGAGTAAATACAATGATGCAACAACAAAGGAGTATGGACCATAGCTATGGAATCTGACCTGAGAACAGTTGCTCTTCTGCTTTAAACGTGGAGTTTGGGTTAGCTGTGGTGGTCTTCGTGCTTTGGGCACTGCAGTAGCTTTACAAACTACTCATGTGGGGGTACTCTATGGTGGACATGGTGCTTTGTCAACTATAAGTGGGTTACTATCCGCTGGGGTTGCGGACAGATGGGTTGTAGCTAGTTCTCTGCCCAACGGTCTAAGTGTGCAATCTGGAAGAGTCTCGATTATGTGTGGTGGGGCTAGTTTGTGGGCCAGTACAACCATGGTTCTATCTGCATCAACGGGTAGCACGGTCTTTTGTGAAGAACGGGTTTTTGCTCCCTCAGATACTACCATCACCCCCTCCAATTCAAATGGCTGATAAACAAGAAAAGAAATTGAACGTACAAACATTGTATGATAGACAGATGTGGTAATTCACATATATGTTGTCTAACCAAACAGGACAGCATGACACAATTCACATATATGATGCCTAACTAACACGATAGCATGACACAGTTTCAGATATATGATGGATAACTTAACAGGATATAATGGCATAATTCAACATATGATGAGTACCTAAACAGGATGACATGACAAAACTATATGATGTCTTTCTAAAATAGGTTGGGATGAAATAATTCACATACATGTTGTCTAAGTATATAGGATGGCATGATATAATTGACATAATTGATTCATATACTAAGCAACTGGCACTCGCATGTATGATCTCTAAACTAAGCAGATAGAATTCAATAGTGTGCATATGATGTCTAAACTAAGCAATGCAAGACACCATATGCATCATATGAGAAATATAAACATTGCAACTTAGAGCATACACCTCAGGTGGGATATAGGACTGGTCATCTGTTTCTGAATCCTCCTCTGAGGAGCTCCCTGTAACCATCGAGATATATGCTTCAACAGGTACCATTGCCTGCTCTGAAGACCTTGTTTTCACTCCAGATTTTTCCATAACCGGCTCAAATGGCTGATACACATGAAGAGTAGTTCAATATACACAGATTGTCGACAAATGGAATACGTAATGAAAAAAAGATGGCATGAGATAATTCACATATATGATGCCTGGCTCCATGGCGGTGCATAATTCACATATATGATAACTGGCTGAAAAACATGGCATTGCATAATTCACATATCTGATATAGAAAGCAAACAGGAGGCATTCACACAAAGCATGTCTAATCTAAGCAGATGGCATGGCAATGCAAGATATGAAAGATATGAGCAATATAACCAACCAAGTTAGAGCATGCACCTCGGGAGGGGGGGAATATGACTGGTCATCTCTCTCTGAATCCTCCTCTGAGGAGCTATCTGTAACCAGCAAGAAATCTGCATCGACGGGTAGCACTGACTGCTCAGAAGACCTTGTTTTCACTCCAGATTTTCCCATGACCGACTCAAATGGCTGATGCACAGGAAGAGTAGATGAATGTATAAACATTGTTGACAAATGGAATACATTATGGAAAAAAATATGGCACGATACAATTCACATATACGATGACTGGCTAAACAGGATGGCATTGCATGATTCACGTATATAATGCCTGGCTAAAGAAGATGGCATTGCATAATTCCTGTATACTCCCTCCGTTCCTAAATAATTGTCTTTTTAGAGATTTCAAATGGACTACCACATAGGATGTATAAAGACATATTTTAGAGTGTAGATTCACTCATTTTGTTCCGTATGTAGTCACTTGCTGAAATCTCTAAAAAGACAAATATTTAGGAATGGTGGGAGTATGATATAGAAACCAAACAGGTGGCATTCACACAAAGCAAATCTAAACTAAGCGGATGACATATAAGATGTATAATGTAAGCAATGCAAGGCGCCATATGCATGATATGACCAACATCAGCATGCCAGGTTAGAGCAAACACCTCAGGTGGTAAACAGGCGTGGTCGGCTCCTTCTGAATCTCCATCTGAACAGTTATCTTCCTCTGGAATACAATCTGGAAATGCAGGAGGGGGGCACTTCGCCCACCATGGTGCGGCGTCTGCATGACATTATATTCGCACGCAACGGTCTTCTCTTTTTCTCTACATGTTCAGTACGATTGTGTATAATATCTGACATGCATAATAAAAAAAATAGTTAGATTTTGTAAGGCCTAAGGGGTGCATGCAAAAATCAAGACTGATGGTAGCAAACAAGTGGATGGATCCAAAACTAATGATACCAGGTAGATTATAGCTTCAGTTTAAAAAGATAGACAATGGATCATCTATTGTTTGTTGCCCACCCAACATGAACCACATAGAAGACCCCAGATGAACCAGATAGTAGACAGATACTATTCGTTGCTGGCTCGATATGAGACCCATGGGCAATTCAAAACTCAAGATTGAACAATAAAGTAGCAGGTAATAATAACCGATGTATAACGTAAGCAAACACGAAAGACTGTGACCTCTCTTCCGGAACTGTGTAGTCCTCAGGTTCATCTGCTCAGTCAGTGATGGTAATGCGGTTGGCGTGGCTGCCGGCAACGGGGAAGATGATCTGAGGCGGCGAAAGGAAGTCTGCAGGGGGGATCTCTGCTGCAGTGAATGCTTCTGTCAATGGTGCACCTCGGGTGGGGTGGATGACGGCACGGCAGGAGCAGAACATAACACACAGAGTTTTCTTTGACGCCTATCTGAAAATGAAGTAAATCTGTAAGGGCTCCTTAGAATTGGAGGATTCTATAAATGCAGGGACAGGAAAAACACAGGAATAGGATAGGAATGCACGTGCAAAACAGAGCATTTGGAAACATAGGATTTTAGTCAACCTATGTGTTTGGCTCACATGAATTGGAAGAACAGAGGAATGGAGGAACAAAGTGATGCGACGAGTGTACAACCTCTTTGGCATAGCCTTGTGGACCTCAGCATCATTGGGTTAGACGTGGAGGATGGTGATGATGCTGGTGTGACTGTCGGAGGCGGGGAAGAAGATCTGAGGCCTCTGGAAACGGCGCCGAGGGTACTGCTCCGCTGTGATGGACGGTTCCGTCGTTGGAGCAGCTCCGCTAAGGTGTACGGCGACAAGGCTGAAGCATGACAAGACAGACAACGTTAATCTAAAGTGGGGCCCTAATATCATCTGCAATAGATGACGTAAAATACATCACCAAAAAGTGCTAGATGTAAAACGCATCAGCCGCGCCACGGCCGCTCCGACAGATGCTGTAAGTACTGTTCACTCTAAACTTAACTGAAGAAAATGAACTTCATAGTCGAAACTGAATTTTACTGTCGAAACTGATTGAACTAGTAACAGAGCATTGCAATAGATGTTTAGGGCGTTCGAGCACTAGTAGCAGAGAAGCAGTGATCTAAATCAGCAGACGCTCGAGTAGGGAACGCACTAGCAGAGACCAAGTCGTGCAGTAGCACCGCGAGCGAGTGCTAAAGCAGCAACTCCTGTAGCTGCCGGAGGTCGTGGAGCAGCAGGAGCAGTGCAAGCGAGAGCAAGAGCAGAGCAGCGGCACAAACGAAAGCAGGAATAGTGCAGCAGCGCGACCGACAAGCAAGAAAAGAGCCGCAGCGCGAGCGAGAGCCGGAGCAGCTGCAGCTAGTGCCGTTGTGGAAGTCGCCGCCGAGGAAGCAATGACATGGGGAGAGACACCATGGATGATGTGGCCGGCGACGGCGCCGTCGATGGAGACACGCCATGTCTGCTCGGTATTGAGCACCGGCAGCCCCGTGAGATCGAATAAAAGATAAAATGCAGCGATGAGTGCAGAACCTCCTTGGTTGCGCCGAGTTGGCCTCGGCTTCATCGGAGGAATTGGTGAGGGTGCTGCGGTTCCGGTGGGGCAGGTCAAGACGATGCTGTGGGGATTTAGGTGGCGCGATAGACTAGGAGAACGTCGGGGCAGCTCCTTGGAGGTGGAGGACGGGGCGGCTGATCCGGCGGGACAACGAGATCGACAACGGATCCTCGTCTGGTGCGGTGGATGAGGGACGGCGAGCTGTTGCGGTGGACGACGTAGTCGGGGAAGAGTCTCTGGCTGGGCGGCGGTCGGGAGGCCAACGGAGGAGCGTGGGGTTTCGCGGGTTTTGGCGGCCTCGGTGTACGAATGGGGGGGCGAAGGGGGAGGGGGAGCCAAGCTTAGGGAGGCGCTTGTCCGAAATGTAGGGTAAGTTACCAGCGTACCCCCACAGGTTTTGACACCGCGACGTGGAGCTTCATTTCCGGCTGACGGGTAGAAGGGGGATTTCGCGTGTCTGGGCCGCGGGAGCGATTTCGGATGAGGAGGGACTTCTCGCGCGCGTCCAAATTTCAGGATAACAAGGCGCGGCGCGGGTTGAAGAAGCGGGAGTTTCAAAGCAGGTGAGACAAAAGATACTTGAGCTTGAAAATTTCGGGATAACAAGGTGCAGATTCCTTGTTCGGCAGAACAAACTTAACGTGTAAAAAAAACAATTCATACAAGACACAAGAGAGTCATGTCCCCTTTTACTATATTGCTATAGATGCCACTGAAAAAACTACAAGAAAAATGTAAAAAAATCGGGAGAACAAGATTACCCTGCACAGTACCAAGTCGATTCGCACTTCCCTCAACAAGAACAAAAAACAAATCAATTCCCACCAAAGAAAGAGTAATGTCCCTTTTTATATGATTACAGATGCCATGATCTCGAATTTCAATTTTTTAAATCCACGTTATGTTGAATTCGAATATATCGTTAGGTGACCTTGTGGTTTATAATTGATGTAGTCGTACATTTTGATCTTCCATCATATATGAACATTTTACTCCACCATGTGAACATATATATTGTCGTCTACCATATGGACTAAATTTGAATCAATTTTCCTTATTTGAATACGATTGTTGTCAAGTTATACAATAATTTAAATATTATCTTGATAACAAAAAACATACATATAGCAGTAATCATATTTCACTATGAACTACATGTACCATACGCTCTCCAATTCAAATATTTGTATCCATTTTATGTTGAATTCAAATCATAGTACATTATTGGTCTAGGTAGCAAGATGTTTGGGATAATCTAAACCCTGTTTTCATACGTATAATTTTTGGCTGAATTGGGACAAGTTTTCGTATAAGCCTCTTGCAAAACCGGAGATTCTCTCAACAAGCCTCGTGGTTCCGAGAGGGAACGTGTCACCTTTGTGTGCGAAACGATATACGCTGCCTCCCCCTGATTTTATTTACAGAGGCAACATAGAACTATATGAGTGCCCTGTTAAATTTTGGAATTATTTCGGGTTCATTTGGCCTTTTTATACATTGATTGAGTTTCTGGACTTTTAATGTGCATAATCTAAATATGAATTGCATGCACATGCTCCGGTGCACCAAAGTGGGTTGAAAAATCACATGTGTGTCCTTGGTTGAATTTCTAGGTCCCATGGAAGAAATGAGAATGAAATTCAAACATCTGGGTGTCATGACTCGGCCGAGAACATCGAGAAACTTTGATTTTAAATTCATGTAAATCCAAAACTTGCCTGGAAATCATGAAACTTGGCATGGTGTCATGTCATGGCACTAACATGTTGTGGTAAAAAATTGGGCCAATTTGGAAGCTCGTGGTTCTAAGAGGGAACGTGCCACCTTTGAGTGTGAAACGATATACGCTGCCCCCCCTTTGAGTTTCTTGACAAAGGCAACATAGAACTACATTAGTGCCCTGTTAAATTTTGGAATTATTTCGGGTTCGTTTGTCATTTTTTATACAGTAATTGAGTTTCTGGTCATTTAATGTGCATAAGTCAAATTTGAACTACAAGCACATGCTCCCGTGCACCAAAGTTGGTTGAAATCACATTTGTGTCCTCGGGTGAATTTCTAGGTCCCATGCAAGAAATGAGAATCAAATTCAAACATCTGGACATCGTGGCTCGGCCAAGAACATTGAGAAACTTGGTTTTAAAATTCTTCTAAATCCAAAACACGTCTGAAAATCATGAAACTTGGCATGGATGTCATGTCATGGTACTACCATGTTGTGGTAAAAAAATTGGCCGAATAGGAACAGATTTTGGCA
Source organism: Aegilops umbellulata (assembly GCA_032464435.1). Lineage (NCBI taxonomy): Eukaryota > Viridiplantae > Streptophyta > Magnoliopsida > Poales > Poaceae > Aegilops > Aegilops umbellulata. Next base: position 322,972,948 of record CP136056.1, on the reverse strand, counting down.
TAAGCTTCTTGCAAACCCAAGCTTCTCTCAAGAAGGCGCGTGGTTCTGAGAGGGAATGTGCCACCTTTGAGTGCGAAACGATATACGTTGTCCCCCTCGAGTTTATTTACAAAGGCAACATAGAACTACATGAGTGTCGTCTTAAATTTTGGAATTATTCCGGCTTCGTTTGGCCTTATTTACACATTAATTGAGTTTTTGGTCATTCAATGTGCATAATTCAAATTTGAACTACAAGCACATGCTCCCGTGCACCAAAGTTGGTTGAAAAATCACATTTGTGTCCTCGGGTGAATTTCTAGGTCCCATGCAAAAAATGAGAATCAAATTCAAACATTTGGGCATCGTGGCTCGGTCGAGAACATTGAGAAACTTCGTCTTAAAATCATGAAACTTGGCATGGTGTCATGTGATGGTAGTACCATACCGTGGTAAAAAAAATTGGCCGAATAGGAACAAATTTTGGTATAAGCTTCTTGCAAATCGGAGCTTCTCTCAAGAAGGCTCGTGGTTCTGGGAGGGAACGTGTCACCTTTGTGTGCATAATTCAAATTTGAAATACAAGCACATGTTCCAGTGCACCAAAGTTGGTTGAAAAATCACATGTGTGTCCTCGGGTAAATTTCTAGGTTACATGTAAGAAATGGGAATGAAATTCAAAATTCTAGGCGTCGTGGCTGGGTTGGAAACATTGAGAAACTTAGTTTTTTAATTCCTGTAAATCCAAAACACGCATGAAAATAATGAAACTTGGCTTGGTGCCATGACATGGCACCAACATGCTGTGGTAAATTTGTAGTCCGATTTGCGAAGGCGCACACATTAACAATCAACAAAGTCATTTTGGAACAAGTGCTCTCACGTTACAATCGGAAACACAAGTATTGTTGAAACCGTGGGCGTTCTACTTACTAGTACCATTTACGTGCCGCCACACATCCCCATTTTTTATTAGCTAGGAGGCGCCGCGCCGTGCAGGGTAGCTATTTGAATAGTATGAGAGGCGTGCGATCAGACCCCTGCGCGTGTTTATCGGGAGGAGAGCCCTTTGACCTCCATCTGCCGTCCACTTCTCTCCCAAGGTCTCCATTAATGGCGCCCGAGCCTCTGTTTAATGGCGTGGCTATGTCTCGCTCGACTGAGATTTAAGAGAGAAAAAAGAAAATCTGAAAGCACGGATCTTGATGTAAGATCCGACGGACCTATATAGCATCTATTGTGACTTATAGCAAGACTGATGAATATATAAGGACGATTATTTATTTTTTTGATCAAAGAAGGGCTTGTCCCTTCCGATTTTCATTACTGAAAACCACCACAATTCACAAGAAGTTCAGCACAACTCCAGCCTAACACGAAGGACTAAAAGCTACCAGATTGAAATCGCAACATCCCAAGAGGCCAACAAAGGCCAAACATCTGCGCTAGAACCCAACATTACAACCGACGACACAATCCACATGCTAAACCGATTATTACATCAAAAGAAACTAGGAAACTGAAGGAAGCCCAGCAGCAACTAGAAGAACAGCAATGCCAGGGTCACCACAGCAAAGAGTTTTCTTCATCGCAACCTCGCAACATTGATCTTCCACAGAAAGATAAGGACGATTAATTGTATTACATAATTAGAAAGATAATAAAAAAGCCACATGCGGCTACGCCCGAAATACACAAGGGCAAAAGAAGAAGGAAGACAAGGATCTGGCTCGCTGATCTCTACTTTCTTGATGCGTTGCTGCAGGCCGTGGGAACTAGTCTCCGAGGCGAGCGGCGATGAGCTCTTTCGTGTCCTCAAGACGCTGCTTGAGAACATCCACGGATTCCTCCACCAGCCTTTGGCGCTTGTTGCGGAGCATGTCATTCTCGTCCATAAGTTTCTTGACGATGACGCTGGTCCTCTTCAACAAGGCACTGGTCTCCTCCTGCTGGTCTGCACTTCGAACGATCTTCTCCCTCAGCAGGTCGCGCTCGGCCCGGAGCCTCTCATTGCCCTCCCTTAGTGCGTCGATAGCTTGTTCAAACGAGGCTTTCATGTCGTCCTGCAACCTCGCAAAACGGGGGATCTGATCCATCTGGCCATGGACGATCGCATGCATGCGCCTGTAACAGTCGTCGCCTGCACGCGAGAAATTTTCCCAGGTCGCTGCGGCGCGGCGGGACATCTCTGCTACTTCCGCGGCGCGGCCGGACCAGTCTGCTGCATCGACGGCACGGCGGGACCTCCGTGCTGCTTCAGTGGCGCGGCGGGACCTCTGTGCTGCTACTTCCGCGTGGCGGGACATGTCGGCTGCTCTCACAGCGAGGCGGGACATCTCTCGTGCTTCCACTTCCATGCTCGCCTCTCCCTCGTGGCAATCTCTCGACCCGGAACTCACGCTGGCCATGGCAGACGCAAGGGAAGGATGCTGAATGGCTTGTTTGTTTTTGTGGATGAGGAGTTCAGGAGGAATGCGCAGTCATCTTGGCATACTAGTATTTATAACCGAGTACTAATACGCTCCTAAGTGGGAAACCGTTTAGGTTGTGATCGGTGTGAACAGGTTTGCAATTCAATATAGCATGGAGTAATTTGGAATGTGACGAGACGCAAGCTCAAAATTTATTGACGGTTCAAGTTTCGAAGTGCGGCACTATTCCCGGATGGAGTACTTCTTTTTCTACTCTCTCCTTTCCGGTTTTATAGGGCTTATCTCAAAATTTTAGTTTTTCCATTTTATAAGGCTCAATTTGGTTGTTCCCCAACACATGTTCAGATTCCAAGGTGCATTAAATCATTGCATGCAAGTATTAATAGAAAATTGACCAATGCATGTACTTTATGCATGCATGCATTGCAATTAATGCATTGATAAACATAATTTTTTATCGCCACCAAAACCCACCATTTCTTAAGCTAAAGTAGACCAAGGTAATACCTATATTAGCATATTACTAAGATAAGCAGAAGGCACTGTAGAAACATTTAGGACGTGAGCTTGTCAATCTGAATGTGGAGGGACAAAAGCTTAGGCCCGGCCAGCAGCTTGGGGGAACTATCAAGAAGGTCAGCTCCTGTACGTCGACGTCGCCGGGATCCTTGCTGCTTGTCACCTCCATTTCCACCTTGACGGCGTCGTTCGTGCCTTTGGGATCCCCCGGCGGGCCGTTCGCCCACAGCTTAGAAAAGTTAAACTCATGAGACATATCACCCAAACTAATAGTAACAACATCCTTTTCGTAGTCTATCTTAGCATTAACAGTGTTCAAGAAGGGTCTACCAAATATAATGGGACAAAATCTATCTTGTGTGGAACCAAGAACAAGAAAATCAGTAGGATATTTAGTTTTCCCACACAAGACTTCAACATCTCTAACAATTCCCATTGGTGAAATAGTATCTCTATTAGCAAGCTTAATTGTAACATCAATATCTTCTAACTCAGCGGGTGCAATATCATGCATAATTTCTTTGTATAAGTCAATAGGTATTGCAGTAGCACTAGCACCCATATCACATAAGCCATGATAACAATGATCTCCTATTTTAACAGAAATAATAGGCATGCCTACCACAGATCTATGTTTATCTTTAGCACAAGGTTTAGCAATTCTAGCAGTTTCATTACAGAAATAAATAACATGCCCATCAATATTATCAGCCAAGAGATCTTTAACGATAGCAATATTAGGTTCAACTTTAACTTGCTCAGGAGGTGTATAAGTTCTAATGTTGCTTTTACGAACCATAGTTGAAGCTTTAGCATGATCCTTCATTCTAACGGAGAAAGGTGGTTTCTCAACATAAGCAGTAGGAACAATAGGATCATTATAAGTGATAGTCTTTTCTTCAACTTTAATAGGTGCAGATACTTTTACTTCTATGGGAGGATGATATTTAAACCACTTCTCCTTAGGGAGATCAACATGAGTAGCAAAATATTCACAGAAAGAAGCTACTACCTCAGAGTCAAGTCCATATTTAGTGCTGAATTTACAGAAAATATCGGTCTCATTAAAAGATTTAACACAATCAAACTTAGGTGTCATACCTGACTCCTTACCTTCGTCGAGGTCCCAATCTTCAGAGTTGCGTTTAATTATTTCCAATAAATCCCATTTGAATTCAATAGTCTTCATCATAAAAGAGCCAGCACAAGAAGTATCGAGCATGGTGCGATTGTTATCAGAAAGCCAAGCATAAAATTTTTGAATAATCATTTCTCTTGAGAGATCATGATTGGGGCATGAATATAACATTGATTTAAGCCTCCCCTAAGCTTGAGCGATGCTTTCTCCTTCGCGAGGCAAATATATATATATATATATATATATATATATATATATATATATATATATATATATATATATATATATATAATTACGATCATGATGAACAAGATGCATAGGATAAAACTTCTGATGAAATTCCAATTTCAATCGTTTGTAGTTCCATGATCCCATATCATCACATAGCCTATACCATGTCATTGCATCTCCCTTCAAAGACAAAGGGAAGACCTTCTTCTTAATAACATCATCGGGTATACCTGCAAGCTTAAATAATCCACAAACTTCATCCACATATATTAGGTGCTCATCAGGATGTAATGTTCCATCTCCTGTAAAAGGATTAGATAGCAGTTTTTCTACCATACCCGAAGGAATTTCAAAGTAGACATTTTCATTTTCAGTAGGTTTAGTAGGTTGAGGAGCAACTCTTTGCTCTACTGGTCGAGGTGAAGATACCCCGAACAAACCGCTTAGAGGATTACTTTCTATAGTAACAAGTGACAGTAAATTTCAGCACACTATATAAATTTTTCCTTACCAAATTCCACCTACCAAAGGAGCTTCACTCCCAGGTAACGGCGCCAGAAAAGAGTCTTGATGACCCACAAGTATAGGGGATCTATCATAGTCCTTTCGATAAGTAAGAGTGTCGAACCCAACGAGGAGCATAAGGAAATGATAAGCAGTTTTCAGCAAGGTATTCTCTGCAAGCACTTAAATTATAGGTAACAGATAGTTCTGTGATAGGATAATTTGTAACGAGCAACAAGTAACAAAAGTAAATAAAGTGCAGCAAGGTGGCCCAATCCTTTTTGTAGCAAAGGACAAACCTGGACAAACTCTTATATAGAGAAAAGCGCTCCCGAGGACACATGTGAGTTATCGTCAAGCTAGTTTTCATCATGTTCATATGATTCACGTTCGGTACTTTGATAATTTGATATGTGGGTGGACCGGTGCTCGGGTGTTGTCCTTACTTGGACAAGCATCCCACTTATGATTAACCCTTATTGCAAGCATCCGCAACTACAAAAGAAGTATTAGGATAAACCTAACTGTCATGGTTTTGTCATGGCAGATGTCCTAGAGGAAGGACTTAGTCATGGAGCCATTGCGACGGGTTAGCTTAAAGGGGTTAAAGCGGACAAGGGACGCAGAGAATTTATACTGGTTCGGCCCCTTGCGGTGAAGGTAAAAGCCTACGATCCAATTGTTGTGGGATTGCTTGGGTTTCGATGACCAGGGAGCGAATATGCTTTGCCTGGGTCTCGAGTTGTTGTCTGTCCTCCCTAAACCGCCGCCGGGTCGTCCCCTTATATACATGGGTTGACGCCCACTGGTTTACAGGGTTCCGAGGCTGGCTCATAAACGTGTTCGGCCCGGTCTCTACTTATTTCTGCCTTGTAATACAAGCTTACATATCAAGGTCGGTTTATGATTACAGGCCTTAATCCACCTTTGGGCCCTGGGCCTTCATAAAGCGTCATCACTTCGATCTTCATGGGCTTCAAGTGAAATAAATCTTCATAGGGACAACCCGGCCTTTCCTGGCCGGTTTACGCCCAGTAGTAATATCCCCAACACTAACCATAGCATGAAACATATGGATCCAAATCAGCCCCTTACAAAGCAACGCATAAACTAGGGCTTAAGCTTTTGTCACTCTAGCAACCCATCATCTACTTATTACTTCCCAACGCCTTCCTCTAGGACCAAATAATGGTGAAGTGCCATGTAGTCGATGTTCACATAACACCACTAGAGCGGAGACAACATACATCTCATCAAAATATCGAACGAATACAAAATTCACATGACTACTAATAGCAAGACTTCTCCCATGAGGCTGTCAAGAAAATGTTGAATGAACCAGAGGCCGTCTGCGGCCAGACCAGACTAAGTCTTTTCTGCACCTCCAACAAACCGCCAGCTGTAAGAATTATATAACCTCTTTGTCGTAAGTTGCTTCTTTCAAAGTATTCTTTGAAAGTTTGTCTATTTTTGACAGGGTGATTATCCGTTCTGGAATAAAAAACCACAAGATAAATCGGCAAAACCGCGAGACAAACCGGCAAAGCCACTTCGCCCAAAGACCAAGGTTGTTAAAAAACTGCCAAGAAAAGGACCACTGCGTCTTCCGATCCAAATGTTGATGCCGATGTAGCTAATCCGGACTCAGAGGTAGAACTTGACTCTCTTGGTTCATTTTTCATACACCTCATTGACAATGACTATTATCAGGACGACGCTGAAGGCAGTCAAGCTGATGATGTAGGGGTAATTATTCTTTCCTCCAATTCAGACCCCCTGCCCACATCAAAAATCCGTTGAGCAAACCGGAAAGTAAAATTTTCTCACCCCCTTGCTTACTTGGACACAAACTTTCTTTTGAAGACGCAGCAACATGAAGCTCGTCGTACAACCCGGCACAGTGGCCAGGTAGTTACCTCCGCCGGTTTACCAAATAATTCGGTTCGGAAATGCCGATCAGAGGTCTTTTACACTCTTGACACTACTTGCCCCAAGACGGGTTGTTTTTGTTAGCCTCTTAACCCGTCTGATTCAAATTATCACGATACTTCCTACTCATCTTCTGGCGAGTCATCAGCCACAAAGCTTCCACCCCTCAAAACGGTTCCTGGGTGAGTCATACCTTTAATTTCATTTTCAATGCCTTATGCTTGACACAATATCTTGACCTTTTATATTTGTTTCTCTCAGTGCCAAGCCAAGACCCAGCAAAAAGGCTCGGTTAACTAAACCGACTGACGATAATGTGGTTGTTGAACCGGAAAAAACTCCAGATCCTGAAGAAACCAATGCGGACGCCATGCTCAATGATCCGCCGCCTCAAGACCACGACTTCTTTGCCGAACAAGTAGAAGTTGACACCACGAGCCATGCTGACAAGCCAACTAGCCCTGTCCGAACTGATGACAAATCGATCAGTCCAGCTAAGGAGACTGACAAACCGTCGACTCCAGCGAAGGCTGCTGATGATAAAGAGGATGATATCATGATTATTGGTATTTGCCACACCACTCCTGGCAATCTTGTCGCTTTATCAAAGCATACTTCCAAGGACGAGCTTTCTACTATTGGTAAAGGCAAATGGAATGCCGATTTGTCAAGCTACGCCCATCTCAATGCTCAAGACATTCATTTCGGTTTCTTGAACCGTCTGTACACCAGCCGCGACTATGAAGCCGGTTTGGTAAACTTGATGAAGGAGCGATATGAGGTAACATAACTATTTTTCTCTTATGTCCAATTGCAGTTTATCAACTCCAGTAGCCCCCAAGTGACGGTTTATGATACCATTCTGAAACGGGACTTTGTAATATCTCAATTTTACATGCTTAGTCTCCGAGGGCCGGTTTAACTTATGAAGATGAACCAGGACTGTGTAGAAGAAAAACCCACAATGTCACATTGAGCAAACAGACATTAGCCCCCATGTGCCAAGAGCAATACTTGTATTGTGCCTGGGACTTTTGCAGAAATATCTGATCCAGAGCAAATATGCATTAGCCCCCAAGTATCAGGTGCATAACTTGTTATGTGCTTGGTACTTCAAATATGTATTATCAACTCATCATACGTCTGTCTCTTATAGGCTGAGCTGAGCAAAAAGGAAGCTCAAATCGCTGATGTGCAAGAAAACATCAAGTCCCAGCAAGCTGAAACCTCCAAAGCCAAGGATGAGCTATCTGGTGCTTTAGCCACTATGGAAAAACTAAAGGAGAGTTTCAACAAAGAACGGGCGGATTGGGACACTGAAAAATCCGCTTTACAAAAAAGAGCCGAAGATGCAGAAGCCGCTCTTAAACCGGTGGTAGATGAGCTAACTGGCGCAAAGCGGCAGATACATGCCATAACTTCTGCTGTGTTCGGTAAACATCCTTGCTTTACACTTTTAACATATCATCCCATATGTTTCCGGTTTACTGACGCTTCTAATGACGCAGGAACTCGCATTAGTCATCTGGGCTCTGACATACAGAAGAAACTGAAAGCTTCCTACACTCTGATGGAGTAGTTGTATACCGGCACGCAACGAATCATCTGCACCGCTTCTCACAATAAATTGCCCCCAGCGTTAATCAAGGAGACCTTAGAGAGGTTGTCTATGCTGCCTGCCTGGGTAGAAGAACTAAAGAGATCTGCTGCAAGGGCTGGTGCTCTGACCGCACTAACCCGGTTAAAGGCGTGGGTGCTTGACCTTGATCCGGAGGATGTCAGCAAAGGCTATCCGAGCTTAAAAGAAGACGGATCAGAATTCGGAAATGATGACCTCCGAGCCATAAACCGGGAAGTACGTCCACTGGCTTGCCAATTAGCTGAAGAAGTTGATCTTTCACATTATCAGGTGAGTTATGACGTCCACAACAAGCGGGTTGTTGCACCAACTCCAGGGGTTCAAAATCTCATCCCGCCAATTCGTAAGCATACCTATGCCCCTGACATTGAACCGTCCATCCTGATAAGCGACGAAGCTGTGTTCCAAGCCCTAACTGGGATCAACTGGACAACTATTGACTTCCAGTCGCTGGGTAGAGACGAAGATGATGAGATGGTGCAAGATGATCCACAGTCGTCAGGTCAATTTGGAGGCGAATCATGATCCGGGGCCGGTTTAGTCTTCCACGTGCTGCAATGCTTATTGAGAAACAATTATCCTTTTGGGCACTGAAGCACCTTGTAATAGGCTAGTTAAAACACTTGGTCTGGTATGCCTTCATGCATATTTATTTGTGCCTGACACTTGTTAATCCGCCATGCTTAAGACAATATGTTCATAATCCGTAGCGATTTACTCAAGCTATTCCTGCACACAATAAGTTGATAGTGTCCTAGCGGTTTACCGCCGGACGGGTTATGATGCCCAGATATATAGCCAGGGTTTATAACCAAGGCTTGGAAAAGATAATCAATATGAAAATAATTGATACCTGAGACCTTGAGTCATAATGTTGGCTGACCAATTGTTTTAATGAGGGTAATAACCCGAATCTAGAGTAACACAACACCTGTCAGATGATGCCGGTTTATAAGGAAACCGTTCCGGGTTGATAAACACTGGTTTATCCATATTTATTCCTCGCGACTTATAGTCAAAACCAGACCGGGCTAATAGTCTCCGGATTATGACTGATCATATACTGACAACTTGTAGTTGAAAGTCAAGCCGGGTTAACGAACGTCGGTTCATCAAAACATTAGAAATCTCATCCAAGGAGAAAACTTAGCAAATAAAAGCAAATGAAACCCTTGTAGTCGAGGCTTTTCACGGGCTGCCAGGCCCCAAATTTGAGGCTTTTCATGGGCTCCCAGGCCACTGAGTTAAACCATTTTACAAAGCCTTTCAAGATGGTCCTCAATCCTTAACCAATCATCATTTTAACTTGACAAGTTCAGGGTCTTATCAGAGTAACTTGTCAAAGTTCGATGGGTCATACCAGGTTTACCTGGGCGGAGTGACTTACTTAAAAAGGCAGGCTAACCCGGGGTTTTAGGTGTATACACCAGGCTTCCAAGCCATGGCTTGATAGCCTATTACAAGTGTAGATTCTTTGTTCATGGCGACAACAAAGAGTACCCAAGTAACATTTTGAGCTGTGCTCAGTGGGTGCCTATGTTTGAGTTTTTGCTTTACAACACTCACTTTGGCCCCGGAGTAATTTGGCTTTGAGCCGATCAAGAGGTGTGACTATGGTTCGGATACGACCAAGCCCCCAAGTGATGTTGTGGCATTGCGCCGATCAAGAGGTGTAGCTATGGTTCAAATGCAACCAAGCCCCCAAGTGATTTGTATATAAAGCTTTGATAAGCTGAATCAAGGGGTAAACCGGACGCCACTTTATGAACAGAAGCCCCATGTAACCACACATGATGTAAGAAAAAACAACAGATACCCCGCTTTAGCTGAGGTTCCGGTTTATTATATTGATCATAATATATACATGTCATAATTATGTACAAAAGCAGAGCCTAAGGCTCAAGTATAGTAGGGCCGAAGATGAGCGATATTCCAGGGCCAGTGGGTCTCCTCCTCCGATTTACGTGAGTCTTTGCGCTCTCGAACATCGATTAGGTAGTATGACCCATTGTGCAAATTCTTGCTGACTACAAAGGGTCCTTACCAAGGGGGGGGATAACTTGTGCATATCCGTCTGATCCTGGATGAGTCGGAGCACCAGATCGCCTTCTTGAAAAGTTTTGGTTCTAACCCGGCGACTGTGATAACGCCGCAGATCTTGCTGATAAATCGCCGAATGGGCTGCTGCAATGTCTCGATCCTCATCTAAGAGGTCAAGTGCCTCTTGTCGTGCCTTCTCATTGTCAGCTTTGACATATGCCACCACACGAGGCGAATCATTACGGATATCACTAGGGAGAACCGCCTCCGCTCCATAAACCATGAAGAAAGGAGTATAACCCGTAGATCTGTTGGGCATGGTGTTGATGCTCCATAACACGGAAGGTAACTCCTCCACCCAACCACCCGGCATCCGCTGCAAAGGAACCATAAGCCAGGGCTTGATGCCTCTCAAGATCTCTTGATTGGCCCTCTCTGCTTGACCATTAGACTGGGGATGAGCCACTGATGATACGTCAAGCCGGATGTGCTCACGTTGATAGAACTCCTTCATAGCACCTTTGGAGAGATTGGTGCCATTATCTGTTATAATGTTGTGTGGAAAGCCAAACCGGAAAATCACCTTCTTGATGAATTGAGCCGCCGTAGCTGCATCACACTTACTGACTGGCTCTGCCTCCACCCATTTAGTGAACTTATCAACTGCCACCAAAAGGTGGGTCTTCTTGTCCTTGGATCTCTTAAAAGTCCCAACCATATCCAGCCCTCAAGTTGCAAACGGTCAAGTGATTGGAATCATCCTCAATTCTTGAGCCGGTACATGAGCGCGTCTTGAGAATTTTTGACATCCATCACACCTTTTGACCAAGTCCTCGGCATCAGCATGAGCCGTCACCAATAAAAACCATGATGAAACGCCTTGACTACCAGAGATTTGAACCGGCGTGGTGACCACAATCTCCTTCGTGGATCTCACGCAAAATTTCATGGCCTTCTTCAGGAGATACACAACGTTGAAACGCCCCTGTCACACTGCAACAGTGTAACTCTCCATTGATAATAGTCATGGACTTTGACCGCCGGATTATCTGCCTGGCCAAAGTTTCATCCTCTGGTAACTCACCCCGGTTCATATACGCCAGATATGGAACCGTCCAGTCCGGGATAACATGAAGAGCCGCCACCAACTGATCCGGATCAGGAACAGCTAAATCCTCTTTGCCAGGGAGCTTGACGGACGGATTATGCAGCACATCCAGGAAAACATTGGGTGGAACCGGTTTACGCTGGGAACCCAAACGGCTTAAAGCGTCCGCCGCTTCATTCTTCCGCCGGTCCACATGATCAACCTGATAACCTTTGAAGTGACCTGCAACAATATCCACCTCTCGACGATACGCTGCCATGAGTGGGTCCTTGGAATCCCAAGTACCGGACACTTGTTGAGCCACCAGGTCCGAGTCACCAAAGCACTTAACTCGACTTAGATTCATCTCCTTAGCCATCCGAAGACCATGGAGTAAGGCCTCGTATTCAGCTGCATTGTTAGTGCAAGGGAACATTAAACAGAGAACATAACAAAACTTATCACCTCGTGGGGAAGTTAATACAACTCCAGCCCCCGAGCTCTCCAATTTCCTGGACCCATCAAAATGTATAGTCCAATAAGTATGATCTGGCTTCTCCTCTGGCGCCTGTAATTCTGTCCAGGCATTGATGAAATCCACAAGTGCCCGAGATTTGATTGCCGTTCGGGGCATATATTTTAACCCATGAGGCCCAAGCTCAATAGCCCACTTAGCAATCCGGCCGGTTGCTTCCCTGTTCTGGATTATATCCCCCAGAGGAGCAGAGCTGACCACAATGATGGAATGACCTTGGAAATATTGCTTAAGCTTCCGGCTTGCCATAAAAACTCCATACACCAGCTTCTGCCAATGTAGGTACCTTTGCTTGGACTCAATAAGTACCTCACTGATATAATAAATCGGACGTTGAACCGGATACTCCTTTCCGGCATCCTTGTGCTCCACCACGATAGCCATGCTAACAGCTCGGGCGTTAGCTGCCACATATAGCAACAATGGCTCCTTATCAACAAGAGCAACAAGAACCGGTGGATTAGCAAGCTGCCGCTTTAACTCCTCAAATGCTTCATTGGTGGTGTTACTCCAAACGAAGTTATCCGTTTTCTTCAGCATCTGATATAAAGGGATGGCCTTCTCCCCAAGGCGACTGATAAACCGGCTCAACGCGGCAATCCGGCCTGCCAGGCGTTGAACATCATTGATACACTTCAGTTTAGCCAAAGAAGTTATAGCCTTGATTTTCTCCGGATTAGCTTCGATGCCTCTGTTAGATACCAGAAAACCCAAGAGCTTGCCTGCCGGTACACCAAAGACACACTTGGCCGGATTAAGCATCATTTTATAAACCCGAAGGTTATCAAAGGTATCATTTAAGTCATCAATCAATGTCTCCTCCTTTCTGGATTTTACCACAATATCATCCACATAAGCATGAACATTGTGGCCGATCTGATCATGAAGACAATTCTGTACACAATGCTGATAAGTCGCCTGGGCACTTTTGAGCCCAAAAGGCATAGACACATAGCAGAAGGCTCCAAACGGAGTTATGAAAGTTGTCTTCTCCTGGTCCTTAACTGCCATTTTGATCTGATGGTATCCAGAATAAGAATCCAGAGAACTCAAACGCTCGCAACCCGCCGTAGCATCAATGATTTGATCAATACGCGGGAGGGCAAAAGGATCTGCTGGACAAGCTTTGTTCAAATCTGTGTAGTCCACACACATACGCCAAGTGCCGTTCTTCTTAAGCACCAGCTCCGGATTAGCCAGCCACTCAGGATGAAATACTTCAATAACGAACCCGGCTGCTAAAAGCCTGGCAACTTCCTCACCAATAGCCTTGCGTCTTTCTTCATTGAACCGGCGAAGAAATTGCTTGACCGGTTCATACTTGGGATCAACATTGAGAGTGTGCTCAGCGAGTTCTCTCAGTACACCTGGCATGTCAGAAGGCTCCCACGCAAAGATGTCTCGGTTCTCACGAATGAACTCGATGAGCGCGCTTTCCTATTTCGGATCCAAGTTAGCGCTGATGCTAAACTGCTTGGACGAATCGCCAGGAACGAAATCAACAAGCTTAGTCTCATCAGTCGAGTTAAACTTCAAGGCCGGATCATGCTCTGTAGTTGGTTCCTTCAATGAAGTCATATCCGCCGGATCAACATTGCCTTTGTAAAACTTCAACTCTTCTGTTGCACAAACCGACTCAGCATAAGCCGCATCACCTTCTTCACATTCCAAAGCGATCTTGTGGCTCCCATGCACTATTATAGTTCCCTTGTGACCCGGCATCTTAAGCTACAGATAGACATAACATGGTCGTGCCATAAACTTAGCATAAGTCGGCCATCCAAACAGGGCATGATACAGGCTCTTGATTTTCACCACTTCAAAAGTCAATGTCTCTGATCTTGAGTCATGCTCATCTCTGAAAGCCACCTCCAGAGCTATCTTACCAACAGGATATGCCGATTTACCAGGCACCACACCATGGAACACCGTATTAGACGGCTTAAGATTTTTATCTATTAACCCCATGCGACTAAAAGTTTCGTAATAAAGGATATTGATACTACTTCCCCCATCCATGAGTACCTTAGTGAACTTATAACCTCCCACCTGAGGTGCCACCACCAATGCCAGATGACCCGGATTATCAACCCGGGGTGGATGATCCTCTCTACTCCACACGATCGGCTGCTCAGACCAATGCAAGTAACGGGGCACCGCCGGTTCAACTGAATTCACTGCCCTTTTATGAAGCTTCTAATCACGCTTGCACAGGCTAGTAGTAAAGACATGATACTACCCACTATTCAACTGCTTCGGGTTACTTTGATAACCTGACTGCTGCTGCTGCTGATTGCCCTGATGATTATAACCACCTTGGTTGCCCTGATTGCCTTGATTGTTATGTCTGATGAAGCTATGTACCTAGGGTAGGGTCATGGACCTGTCCAAGCTACCCTCCCCTAGGACATCTCTAGAAGAAATCACCTTTCAATCGAATCAGAAGTGTTCCACTCGATGGACTCAAAGACACTCAACCATGAAGACTACCACCCGACCATGAAGCCAACCACTCGACAGCCAGGAGATCTAAAGTCACTCCGCATGCTAACGGTCGGTCATTAAGTAGCTTTTATGGTCATCATAGCACTTTACTTGTGGCGTTACCAGTAAAGTCCGACCTTAATGTACCTTAAATCCTGCATAACTGAGGGCCGGAGGGGTCTGGCGAACTCTATATAAGCCACCCCCCTCCTCAGTGTAAAGGGTTCGCACCCCTGTAATCCATACACGCATAATCCAGTCGACCGCCTCCGGGCTCCGAGACGTAGGGCTGTTACTTCCTCCGAGAAGGGCCTGAACTCGTAAAACTCGTGCGTATACAACTACTCCATAGCTAGGATCTTGCCTCTCCATTCTTACCCCCCTACATTACTGTCAGACTTACGACCACGACAGTTGGCGCCCACCGTGGGGCAGGTGTCTTAGCGACTCGTTGGAGAAGTTGCGCTTTTTTCCGATCCCCTTCATCATGGTTTCAGGCGGAGTTTTGGTTGAGGGCTGCGAGATCCGTATCGGCGCGCTCATGTTCATCGCCGACGACTCCGCTTGGCTTTAGGAGGCTCCGCTCGACGTCGACGCGCTCCCTGTCCGCGGGGCAACGCACTTTCGCGCGTGCGTCCGCAGCGTCCTCCTGCGGCAATCGTCGACCCAGTATCGGTCGGCCTCTGTGTCGTCCTCCCTCCCTGTCTCCCGCCGGCACAAGCGCTCCGGTCGGTCGAGGCTTCAGCGGCGGGTGAGGCACGCGGTGGCTCGCCAGTCGGCCACCCCCCAAGTCGCGGCAATCGAGCCTGACGAACCTCTCTACAGCCTGTTCGACCCGTCGACTGGCTCGGCAGAGACTACATCCGAGTGCGACAGCAGTGATCCTGCGGCGGAGGTTCTGATGGTCGATGGACCACGCAGTCCTCCCGGCTTTCCCTGCACCGATGGAGGCGACGGCGAAGGCGATCCATCGCATGCCCATGAAGAGTACCTCCCCGAGCCCCTCACTTCACTGCAGAGGGAAGAACTTCGCCGCCGGAACATGGATGTGTTGCACACTCCTATCGTTGGAGAAACCCCCGAGGCCCGTGCCTTAGAGGACACGCGCTTGGCCAACTTGGCTGAGCGCACTCGACTGGAGAACCTCCAGCAAGTACTCGACGAGCGTGCGCGACAACGGGTTCCAGAATCCAGTCGACGTCAGCTCTTTCCACCACGGACTCAGGTATATCGAACTCCGATTCATAATTCAGCAGCTGCAGCCCGTATAGCAAAGTCGATTCAGCCTTCCCAGTCAAAGGCTGGCAGAGGCTTGTTACAGATCAGAGCATTACTCCGGGCGGTAGGAGATCAAAATTCAGCTGTATCACAGTCGTGGAATAGGATCCACAGCAGATCCGTCGCTGCAGATACAGTCTAGTCGGCCCATAGCCCAAGATCACCCCCAAGGCGTGAGGGACGTGGGGACCGGCGTGATCAGTACAGGAACCGTGAGCAGTATGATCACCGACTCGATCGTAATGATCGACGTCGAGTGCCCACCCCTCCCCCAAGGAGTGGATCGTACGTGCCTTGACAGCAGGATGACAGATGTCCTCACAGTGTTGGGTGAAGGATTCCAGTCGACCCCAGGGAACCAGGCTTTGATGCGAGATCCATTCTCGTTCAGGGTTTGGTCGACAGGAACAGAGCTCATGAGAAGGTCATGATAGAGATGTACCCACTAGCAGCAGAGTGCACGTCTCAGGACCAGAGTATTTCAGCAGAGCCATCAGAGCCGCAGTGATTCCTCCCAACTTCAGGTTGGCGACTGGAGTCAGTAAGTTCACTGGTGAGTCCAAGCCTGATACTTGGCTTGAGGACTACC
The DNA here is from genome assembly GCA_032464435.1 of Aegilops umbellulata. Lineage (NCBI taxonomy): Eukaryota > Viridiplantae > Streptophyta > Magnoliopsida > Poales > Poaceae > Aegilops > Aegilops umbellulata. Next base: position 322,956,564 of record CP136056.1, on the reverse strand, counting down.
GAGTGGATGTTCAGATTGGCGGCAGCAATGATGAAGTGGCCATGAAATACCTGCCTCTCATGTTGGAGGGCTCGGCCAGAGCATGGTTGAACCAATTAGCACCCAGCAGCATTTACACTTGGGAAGATCTTGCCCGAGTGTTTGTCAGAACATTTGAAGGAACTTGCAAACGGCCAGCATGGTTGACAGAGCTGCAATCTTGTGTGCAGAAGTCGAATGAAACTTTGAGGGATTACATCCAGAGATGGATCACGTTGCATCACACGGTGGAGAATGTGTCTGATCACCAAGCAGTCTGTGCCTTCAAGGAAGGCATTAAGTACAGAGAGCTGAACTTGAAATTTGGTCAAACCGGAGACACGTCTCTGAGTCGAATGATGGAGATTGCCACCAAATATGCCAATGGTGAAGAAGAGGATTGGCTCCGGAGCAGCAAGCACAAGTCAGTCGCCCATGAAACCGGAGGAGGGAACTCCAGTCGGAAGCAGAAACGGAAAGCCGAGCCAGCTGCTCCTGGAGAAGCCTTGGCCGTGACTCAAGGAAAGTTTAAGGGGAAGCCCAAAGGGCCTTGGAACCCTAAGAAAGTGAAAGACCAAGACGGAAATGATGTGTTGGATTTGCCATGCCACATTCACACAAAGAAAGATGATGAGGGTAAACTCATTTACCCGAAACATACCACTCGACAGTGTCGGCTCTTGATCCAGCAGTTCCAAGGGAAACAGCCCAAAGATAAGGAAAAGGAGTCGGACAAAGTTGAGGACAAGGAAGATAGTGATGACGGATACCCCCAGCTCAATTCCACCTTGATGATTTTTGCTGATGTTGAAAGCAAAAGTCGACTGAAAGTTATCAACAGAGAAGTGAATATGGTCGCTCCAGCGACACCCAGTTATTTGAAATGGTCTCAGACTGCCATCACATTTGACCACTCCGATCACCCGACGCACATAGCCACCCCTGGGAGGCAAGCTCTGGTGGTCGACCCAGTTGTCGAAGGCACTCGACTGACCAAAGTTTTGATGGATGGACGCAGTGGCCTGAATATACTGTATGCAGAGACGTTGAAAGGGATGGGCATTCCGATGTCTAGACTTAGTACCAGCAACATGAGTTTCCATGGAGTCATTCCTGGAAAGAAGGCTGAGTCACTCGGCAAAATTGCTCTTGATGTGGTTTTCGGTGATTCCAAGAATTACCGCAAAGAAAAGTTGACGTTTGAAGTTGTGGATTTCCAGAGCGCTTATCACGCTATTTTGGGCAGGCCAGCTTATGCACGTTTCATGGCTCGACCATGTTATGTGTACCTCAAATTGAAGATGCCTGGTCCCAAAGGTGTGATCACTATTACTGGCAATTGGAAGAAGGCAGAAGAGTGCTTTCAGAAAGGCTCAAAGATCACCGATGCTCAGATGGCAGTGGTCAAGCTGCAGGAGTACCAGAAAACTGCATACCCGAGTGATTTGTTGCGAGCCAAGAAGCCCGCTACGGAATCAGCATTTCAGTCGTCCGGTGAGACAAAGCCGATTCACATTCACCCGACCGACCCCAATGCTGCTCCGACTCATATCTCAACAACACTCGACTCCAAATAGGAAGAAGCGCTCACCCAGTTCCTCCGTGAGAACTGGGACATCTTCGCATGGAAGCCTTCTGACATGCCAGGTGTTCCCAGGGGGCTGGCTGAGCATCGTCTACAAGTCGATCCAAAGGTGAAACCTGTCAAAGAGCATCTTCGACGGTCCGCCGTCCAAAAGAGAAAGGCCATTGGTGAGGAGGTGGCTCGGCTCTTAGCAGCAGAGTTTATCCGAGAGATTTACCACTCCGAGTGGCTCGCCAATGTTGTCATGGTCCCCAAAAAGGACAAGTCACTTCGCATGTGCATGGACTTCAAACATATCAATCGGGCCTGCCCGAAAGATCATTTTCCTCTCCCCCGCATCGACCAGATAATTGACTCGACTGCGGGATGTGAGCGCCTATCTTTTTTAGACGCCTATTCCGGTTACCATCAGATTCGTCTGTATGGACCCGACGAGATCAAAACTGCTTTCATCACTCCATTCGGGTGCTCCTGATATGTTACCATGCCATTCGGCCTCAAGAATGTCGGAGCCACGTTCATGAGGATGATTCAGAAGTGTTTGCTCACTCAAATCAGTCGGAATGTGGAAGCATACATGGATGATATTGTGGTCAAGTCACGAAAGGGTTCCGACCTACTGACTGACCTTGCTGAAACCTTTGCCAACCTCAGGAGGTATGATATCAAGCTTAATCCATCAAAGTGCACGTTTGGAGTTCCTGGCGGAAAGTTACTCGGTTTTCTCGTTTCCGAATGAGGAATCGACGCCAACCCAGAGAAAGTTGGTACTATACTCCGAATGAAGTGTCTTGTGCGTGTGCACGATGTCCAGAAGCTTACTGGTTGCTTGGCCGCTTTAAGTCGATTCATTTCTCGTCTTGGTGAAAAGGCATTGCCTCTTTACCGAGTGATGAAGAAGTCAGACAAGTTCGAGTGGACTCCTGAAGCTGATGCAGCGTTTGCAGAGCTAAAAGCCATGCTCTCCACCCAGCCGATGCTTGCTGCCCCAATCAGCAAAGAGACTTTGCTGCTTTACATTGCAGCCACGGGACAAGTTGTCAGTACAGTACTTACGGTCGAGCGGGAAGAAGAAGGAAAAGCCTTTAAAGTTCAGTGCCCAGTGTATTATGTTTCTGAAGTTTTGACTCCATCAAATCAAAGATATCCTCATTATCAAAAACTTGTATATGGGATTTATATGACCACGAAGAAGGTTGCACATTACTTCTCTGACCACTCCATTACAGTCGTCAGCGACGCTCCTTTGTCAGAGATTTTGCACAACAGAGATGCAACTGGTCGAGTGGCAAAATGGGCGATTGAACTCCTTCCCCTAGATATCAAGTTTGAGGCAAGGAAAGCCATGAAGTCCCAAGCAATAGCAGATTTCGTCGCCGAGTGGATTGAACAACAACTGCCGACTCAAGTTCACTCAGAGCACTGGACCATGTTCTTTGATGGTTCTAAGATGCTGAATGGTTCCGGTGCTGGGGTAGTGTTAGTTTCCCCCCAAGGAGATAAGCTCAGATATGTTCTCCAAATTCACTTTGATTCCTCCAATAACGAAGCAGAATATGAAGCACTCTTGTATGGGTTGCGTATGGCCCTTTCACTCGGCGTCCGTCACCTCATGGTCTATGGCGACTCAGATTTGGTGGTGAATCAAGTGATGAAGGAGTGGGATGTCAGAAGTCCGGCCATGACTGGTTACTGCAATGCAGTGAGAAAGCTAGAGAAGAAATTCGAGGGGTTGGAGCTTCATCATATACCCCGACTGAAAATCAAGCGGCTGATGATCTGGCAAAAATAGGTTTCAAGAGAGAAGCCATTCCCAGCAATGTGTTTTTAGAACACATTCACACACCATCAGTTCAAGAGGATCCTTTCACCAAAGAAGCCCCACAGCCAAAAAGTGACACGGATCCGACTGAAGTTGAGGTTCCAGCAGTGGTCGACCTGATCATGGAGGTGTTGGTCATCACTCTCGACTGGACGGTGCCGTACATGGCGTACATCCTAAGGAAAGAACTCCCGGAGAATGAAGAAGAGGCTCGACAGATCGTCCGTCGATCCAAGGCCTTTACTGTGATAAAAGGACAGTTGTACAGAGAAAGCGCGACTAGAGTCAGTGAGAAGTGTATAACGCCACAAGAAGGTCAAATAATTCTTGACGATATCCACTCGGGGACCTGTGGTCATCATGCGACCTCTCGGACCATTGTGGCTAAAGCATACAGAGCGGGATTTTACTGGCCAAAAGCAAATGAAATGGCGAAAGAGATAGTCGACAAATGTGAAGGATGTCAATTCTATTCCAATATGTCACACAAACCCACCTCAGCCTTGAATACCATTCCACTCGTCTGGCCCTTCACTGTTTGGGGGTTGGATATGGTTGGACCAGTGAGAACTGGCAGGAGCGGCTTCACTTACGTGCTAGTGGTCGTCGACAAGTTTACTAAATGGATTGAAGCTAAGCCTATCAAAAATCTTGATGCTTGCACTGCTATCAGTTTCATCAGAGAGTTGCTATTCAGATATGGAGTTCCGCATAGCATCATCACTGATAATGGGTCAAACTTCGATTCCGACAAGTTCAGAGCCTTTTGCACCTCTCAAGGCACACGAGTCGACTACGCGTCAGTCGCTCACCCCTAGTCGAATGGACAAGCGGAAAGAGCAAACGGTCTAATTCTCAAAGGACTAAAACCCCGACTGATGCGCGATCTCAAGCATGCAGCAGGCGCATGGGTCGACGAACTTCTGTCAGTTCTTTGGGGATTGAGGACCACCCCTAATCGGTCAACTGGGCGAACTCCATTCTTTCTGGTCTATGGAGTTGAAGCGGTTCTGCCGAGTGACTTGCTTCACAATGCACCTCGAATTGAGGTTTACTCTGAAGATGAAGCAGAACAAGCCCGGCAGGACGCGGTCGACCTCCTAGAAGAGGAAAGAGAGATGGCCATGATCCGGTCGACTATCTATCAGCAGGACATGCGTCGATTCCATGCCAGAAATGTGAAGAGTCGAGCTTTCCAAGAAGGAGACTTGGTCCTCCGAGTGGATCAACAGAAACCACACAAGCTCGCTCCTACTTGGGAAGGTCCCTTCATCGTCACCAGAGTTCTCCACAATGGAGCGTACCATCTTTACAATGTCGATCGCCAGATCGATGAGCCACGAGCTTGGAATGCGGAGCTGCTCCGCCCCTTTTATACTTAAGTACTCACTCGGATGAGATGTAATAAGAGATACTTCTGTAGTTTATTTATCAAAGACAAAAGTGTTATAATTTTCCCAGTGATTGTTGTTGCTTTTGTTTACGTGAGAAATCCCCCAGTGGGTAGCTTAGCTTCGAATTCGTTTCGCCTAAGTTTGTAAAAAAAATCTTACCGAGTGATGAGCAAGCCTCTCACTCGGAGGCTTAGCTGTGAATCCGTTTCGCCTAAGTATTTGAAAATCCTACCGAGTGGTGAGCCAGCCTCTCACTCGGAGGCTTAGCTACGAATCCGTTTCGCCTAAGTATTTGAAAATCCTACCGAGTGGTGAGCCAGCCTCTCACTCGGAGGCTTAGCTGCGAATCCGTTTTGCCTAAGTATTTGAAAATCCTACTGAGTGGTGAGCCAGCCTCCCACTCGGAGTCTTAGCTGCAGTCCAAGTACTCGCCTAAGTTTGAAAAATCCCACCGAGTGGAGAGCAATCCCCCCACTCGGGGGCTTAGCTGCAGTCCAAGTACTCGCCTAAGTTTAAAAAATCCCACCGAGTGGAGAGCAATCCTCCCACTCGGGGGCTTAGCTGCAGTCTGAGTACTCGCCTAAGTTTAAAAAATCCCACCGAGTGGAGAGCAATCCTCCCACTCGAGGGCTTAGCTGCAGTCCAAGTACTCGCCTAAGGTTAAAAAATCCCACCGAGTGGAGAGCAATCCTCCCACTCGGGGGCTTAGCTGCAGTCCAAGTACTCGCCTAAGTTTAAAAAATCCCACCGAGTGGAGAGCAACCCTCCCACTGGGGGGCTTAGCTGCAGTCCAAGTACTCGCCTAAGTTTGAAAAATCCCACCGAGTGGAGAGCAATCCTCCCACTCGGGGACTTAGCTGCAGTCCAAGTACTCGCCTAAGTTTGAAAAATCCTACCGAGTGATGAGCCAACCTCCCACTCGGGGGCTTAGCTGTAGTCCAAGTACTCACCTAAGTTTGAAAAATCCTACCGAGTGATGAGCCAGCCTCCCACTCGGGGGCTTAGCTGTAGTCCAAGTACTCGCCTAAGTTTGAAAAATCCTACCGAGTGGTGAGCAATCCTCCCACTCGGGGGCTTAGCTGCAGTCCGAGTACTCGCCTAAGTTTGAAAAATCCCACCAAGTGGAGAGCAATCCTCCCACTCGGGGGCTTAGCTGCAGTCCAAGTACTCGCCTAAGTTTGAAAAATCCTACCGAATGGTGAGCAACCCTCCCACTCGGAGGCTTAGCTGCAGTCTAGTACTCGCCTAAGTATTTAAAAAATCCTACCGAGTGGAGAGCAATCCTCCCACTCGGGGGCTTAGCTGCAGTCCAAGTACTCCCCTAAGTATGAAATCCATCCCGATCCGCAAGGACGACGAGGTGCAGGTCAACTGTTACCTTCTCCTTCAGAGCTACGCCACAAGTACAACGTGCACTCCATCCCGATCCGCAAAGACGACGAGGTGCAGGTCGACTGCAATCTGTGCTCCACCCCTACCTGCAAAAAAATGATGATGTGCAGGTCGACTGGATTTTCCACCTCAGAGCTGCGTCCCAAGCACAAAGTATATCCCGAGTGAAGAACAAAGTCGGCTTGAAGGCAAATGCAAGCATATTCGACGATAAACCAAGTTCAGATAAATCCTAAAGGTCCCAGACCGCATATCAAAGTACTCGAGCATTCAGCCCGAAAGAGTTTAACGGTTACAAAATCCACTCGGCATTCCGAGGCAAATTTAAAGCGAAGCATAGAAGTTTTTTCTACTCCTCGGGTGGAGGACTGGAGGGCACGACAAACTGATCCAAGTCAATCCCGTCAGCAATCCGAGTGGTAGCAGCAATGAAGGTCTCCATGAAAGACTAGAAGTCGTGCTTCTTGGTATTGGCAACTTTGATGGCCGCCAGCTTTTCCTCTCGCGCCTCCTTGCAGTGAACATGGACCAGGGACAGAGCGACATCAGCGCCGCACCTGGCAGAAGACTTCTTCCATTCCTGCACTCGACCTGGAACTTCATTCAGTCGAGTCATTAGAGACTCGAGGTCATTTTGAAGCGTCGCTCCTGGCCAGAGTGCTGTGTCGATCCGCGATGTCGCAACCTTCAGTAGAGCAAGGTAATCAACCACACCAGCAATGCGAGACTCTAGTCGGAGCACGTTCATGGCAGCTTCATCCTTCACCGAAGAGTTAATGGGGTCCAAGCTTGTTTCCACTTGACTGGTCTCCTCCTCGAAGTTCTGGCAGAATTCTATAAACGCGATTCAAAGATAAATCAGTAACTCTTCGTTTAGTTGATGATAACAAGTCAGTCGGGTAGAAGAGATTACCCTCAAGCATGACGAATAACTTCTTGGCGAGCCCTCCCAGATAAGCCTCCTGCTCGTTCCTCTTCCCCACCAGTTCACTAGCCTTGTCGTTCAGAGCTATCTTATCATTCTTCAGACGGCTGGCCTCCTTGTTGGCCGCGTCGAGAGCAGCTTTCAGATTGGTGTTCTCCTCTTCAAGTTTACCAACTGAAGCCAGTTTTTCTTCCGCAAGCTTCGTTTTGTCCAAAGCCGCTTTCTGTGCCTCGGCAAGGTTAAGATCCTTCTTCTTCATAGCCTCCTCCATTTTATCTACAAAATGACAGTGAGATCAGAATCAAGAATGGGCTGAAAGAAAAGACAGTCGTCAAGTTCTCACCAGCCATATATTTTGCTTCGTCTCTCGCCTTCTACAAGTTCTCCTGAGCAAGCTTCAAGTCAAGGTTGAGCTGGATTTGTTTGTTTTCCAATTCAGTATAGCGAGCCACGAGCTCGCAGGATTTCTGCGAAGAGTCAGTCGACAGACATCAAAGATAGGTTGCTTCCGAGTGACTAAGAGAAAAATCGTAACATTTCTAAGACTACAGCTGAATCAAAACATTCAACAGTAGTCTCGGGGACTACACCCAGTGGGTGCACTCAGCGTGCCCCCACTGGTTCTTCTGACTCGGTCCGATCAGTCGACCGAAAGAGAAAAAGAGGTTATGATCCTAGTCCATAGCTAACTGCCAGCAGCCAGCCACGGTCCCATCATGATCTACCAAAAAAACCCAGGTTCTTCAGACCTTAGTCGACTGCCAGCAGTCGACCATGGTCTCGGGGACTACACCCAGTGGGTGCACTCAGCGTGCCCCCGCTGGTTCCAAGATTCCATTCGACATGGTCCGACCAGACCGAGTGAAGAAGTTAGAGTGAAGAAACTCAAAATACAAAGACTACAGTCGACTGCCAGCAGTCCACCATAGCCTTGGGGACTACACCCAGTGGGTGCACTCAGCGTGCCCCCACCGATCCAAAAATTCAATCGACACACCCAGTGGGTGTACAGATGCAAAGATCATCGGAAAGAGAGTCTTCAGATAGCATATCCTAACAGAACAAGCGGTGATCAACTAACCTGGACGTTGCTCTGAAGAGCTGAGCTAGCATCATAGGCCGCTTGGCTGGCTTCTCGGACCACCTTCACCTGCTCCATCATGATCCCCGCCTGGCGTATAGCCTCCTTAGCAGCACCCACTTGGTCCTCTGGGACGTGGTGTGTGGCGAAAAGGGAGGGCGGGTCAACAGTCGACGATGAAGGCCGAACACTCGTCAGCGGCATAGCGAAGGGCACGGAAGTCCGAGTGGTATTGCCACCCTCCTGAACCGGTGTCTTAGGCACTGATGCAGTCTGAGTTGTCTTGCCACCCAGCGCCTTTCTATTCCTCCTCGGCCTCAGCGGCGCCTCGTCGTCATCATTAGGGAGATCAATGACATGAGGAGGAGCTACAGGAAAAATCCAAAGTTAAAAACGAAAATCCAATCGACAAAAAAAGGTTGTCAGTCGACCAAGAGTGAAACCACAGAGATCGTAGCAAGGTTGGAGGTGACAGCGTCTTCCGTTTCCTGGTCTTCATTCCTGGTAGAGGTCTCGGAGGTAGCAGCACTGCAGATTTCAGAAACCAGTCGGTTAGTCAATGAGTCGACCAAACGTCTGTCCATGCTAAACAAGAAAACACAAGTTCTGCTGTTACCCGGAAATGGTGGGAATGGTCATTTTCATCTTGGGCAAGGCTTTCGGCGGCTTTGATGACGCCGATCGTGGATGCTTCGGCGCTTTTTCAGTCGGCGCCGGAGAAGACGTCCGAGGGCGTTTTGACGACTGCCCAACAGGCGTAGTCGCTTTGCCACGCTCGCTCGCGGGGTCGTGGGTGAGCTTGGATCGCCTTTCCGTGCGAGGAGGATCGACTTCCTCCTCCTCCTCTCCACTGGAGCCGTCGTCATCCTCCTCCCCCTCACCATCAGATTGCCACTCCTCCTCACTTTCGCATCCGCTTGCCTCCCCCTCCTCGGCCTATTCTTGCGCCCCATTGGGCATCGAGTACATCTCAGTAATGGTCTAGAAGACAACAAACAAGACAAAAGTCAATCGACTGATTTTAAGCAAACAGAATGAAAGAAGCAAGGTCACAGTCAGAGATGTAGAATTGGACCTGGTCTACTTCGTATGATTGGACGAGTGGAGGAATCCTCCTGGCTCCTTGGGGGTTGTCTTTGTTCCCTGTGATACTTGACAACCACCCCTCCAACGTAGCCTCTTCGACTTCCTCCGGGTGAATCCGAGTGGTGTCATCGAGACCCGAATACATCTGCATCGGATGGTCACGAGCTTGGAGCGGTTGGATGCGCCTCCGGAGGAAGACCTCTAGTAAATCCATACCAGTCACCCCGTCGCGGACAAGCTGAACCACTCGACCAACCAACACTTTGACTTGTGCCTTCTCCTCCGGTGTCACTTTCAGAGAAGAAGGTTTTTCTGCTCGGTTCAGGGAGAAAGGGGGAAGACCCGTCGCCTGTCCTGGAGTCGGCTGGTCTCTGCAGTAGAACCAGGTCGACTGCCACCCGCGGACTGAATCAGGAAGAATCATAGCTGGAAAAGAACTTTTGCTTCTCATCTGGATCCCAAGACCCCCGCACATCTGAATCACTTGCGTCTTATCGTCACTCGACTTGGCTTTCTTAACCGACTGAGAACGACATGTGAAAATGTGCTTGAAGAGGCCCCAATGAGGACGACAACCCAAGAAATTCTCGCACAAAGACACGAAGGCAGCAAGATACACGATGGAATTTGGAGTAAAGTGATGGAGTTGCGCTCCGAAAAAGTTCAAGAAACTCCGGAAAAAAGGATGAGGGGGCAGGGAGAATCTGCGGTCGACGTGAGTGGCGATAAGGACACACTCACCCTCGCGAGGCTGCGGCTCGATCTCGTTCCCCGGAAGGCGCGCAGATTTGTGAGTGTAAGTGCATCTAGTGCCACCCCTAGTTGGTTTTGGAGTATTGACGACAAATTTGGTTGAGGGACTAATGTGTTTGTGAGAATTGCAGGAGAACACAGGTAGTGTCCCTCATTGATTCGGTTTACCTACCGGAGATGACCCCTAAAAATGTATGAAGACATTGACGACAATGGTGGTACATGAAGATATTCATATTGAAGACTATGACATGAGAAGACATTCTGTGAAGACTATGGAGCGCGAAGACTTAGTTGTTTCGTTGTTTCCTTTTCTTCTTTGTTGAGTCATAGGAACCACCGTACTGTTAAGTGGGGTCCAAGTGAATACAGTCAGAGTGACTGAAGTGATGCTCAACTCAAATCCTATGTCTTCGAGCGAAGACAATGAGAGCAAATCTTATCCAGAGCTGGATAAGTCAGCTTTGCTTGTAGCCCAAGTAAAGTTGTCGCGTGTGTTTGAAATCTGACCGTTGGAACACGTGTCAGTTCCTTAGTGACCCAGGGTCATTTCGGACATATCAGGTCGGGTTGCCTAGTGGCTATAAATAGCCCACCCCCTACACCATAAATTGGTGTCTGCTCAGAGTTAGCGCACAGCTTTTGTCGTTTGAGAGCAACCCACCTCGAAGCCTTTGAGAGAGAGAAATCCTTGCGAGGACAAAGCCCAAACACCCAGAGCCAAAGAGTGTTAGGCATCACTGAAGTCTTTCTGTCTGTGTGACCTGAAGACTTATTACACTTGAGGACTGTAAATCCTCCAGCCGGTTAGGCGTCGCGTTCTGAGCATCCAAGAGCCATTGTGGATTGCCGGTGAACGAAGTCTGTGAAGGTTTGGGAGTCTACCTTGAAGACTTACCAGAGTGATTGGGCGAGGACTGTGTGTCCTTAGCTCAAGGGGAATAAGGTGAAGACGCGGTCTTCTGAGTTGAATCTCAGCCTCCCTAACCAGATGTACAGTTGTCACAGCAACTGGAACTGGTTAAACAAATCCTGTGTCTTCATCGAGTGACTGGTTCTATTCTCTCTTCCCTTTACTTACAGATTGTCTTTGTGAAGTCATTGCCTGTTTGCTATACCTGTTTGACTTCATTGCTTGACTACTATTGTTGTTTGGCTTCATACTATCTTCCACCCTGATCCTTACTACCTAGTTGCCATTAGTCATCGTTCATTCACATTATTGCATACTTGACTATGGCTTTCCTTGTGTAGTTTATCTTCCGCTGCATATCAATAGGTTCATTTCTGATGTTTGTCTTTGAAACATTTATGTTTTGAAGACTTTCCTAAAAACCGCCTATTCACCCCCCCCCTCTAGTCGATAACAAGCACTTTCAATTGGTATCAGAGCAAGGTACTCCCTTGTTCTATGTGATTCGGTTTAACCACCTGGAGTTTTAGCTATGTCGACTGCAGGGATAATCAAAGTATCCGCTGCTTGCCCCGTGTTCGATGGAACTGAATATCCCTACTGGAAGAATAAGATGCGCATGCATCTTGAAGCCATTGATGTCGACCTCTGGTATGTCGTCAAGAACGGCGTTCCAAAGACTGGTGAAGGTGTCACCCCTGCTGATGTCAAGAAGTTCATTCAACTGGATTCAACAGCCAAGAACATCATCTGTGGTCATCTGACCAAAGGACATTATGGTCGTGTGAGTGCTCTGGAGACATCAAAGCTAGTCTGGGACTGGCTATCCAAGGTCAACAAAGGCGTCTCAACCCAGAGAGACCAAAGGATCAGTGTTCTTCGCAACCTCTTCAACCGCTTCAAGAGAAACGACAATGAGAATGTCCAACTCACGTTTGATCGCCTCACTGACATCACAAATGAGCTTCACGCTCTTGGCGCCACTGAGATTACCAAGCATGAAATCGTCAAGACACTACTGAGATCACTTGACAGCTCCTTTGACACCCTTGCCCTCATGATACAAGAACATCCTGACTTCAAGACACTCAATCCGTCTGATATACTTGAGAGGCTCAACAAACATGAGTTCCAGTTATCTGAGAAAAGAGATATCTATGGTCCCAACTATGGCCGAACTCGCGCTTTGAAGGCAAAAGTTGTTTCCTCATCTAAAGAAGAATCTGACTGCAGTTCTGATGATCCTGAAGACATTGGAAAGGAACTTGCTATGCTTGTGAAGAAGTTCCAGAAGTTCACCAAGAAGAAGGGCTTCAGAAAGTCATCACGATCCAGCTCAAGAAATGATGAAGCCACCACTCATGACTACAAGAAGAGAACATGTCACAAGTGCAAGAAACCTGGACACTACATCTCTGAGTGTCCACTATGGGACAACGAGAAGAAGAAGAAGAAGAGCAAGGAATATGATTCTGATGACAAGAAGAAGAAGAAATCTTCAAAGTCTTCTTCCAAGTCCTCATCAAAGTCTTCATCTCATAAGAAGAGCTCATCTGGCAAGGCTCGTGCTTTTGTTGGGAAGGAAATGGATTCAGAAGAGGAGTCTGCTTCTGAGGAGGCAGAGGTGGAGTCTGAGGAGGAGTCCGACCCTGGCGTTGCAAGTCTGGCTTTAGCCACTGCTTATGTTGCCAAGTCCATCTTCAACACTGAAGACAGTGACTTCCACACCAATGCTGAAGCTGATGACAATGACGACCCTACTCCTACCTACTGCTTCATGGCACGTGGTGCCAAGGTAAAATCACGCGATGCTTACTTTCAAACATCAAGTAATGATGACTCTGATTGTGAATCCAAACCCAGCTACAAAACACTTGCTAAAATTGCAACTGAACAACAAAAAGCTATGGAACATACTCAAAAACTGTTAGATAAAAGCGATGACCTGTTGGACGCAGAAATGACTCGTTCACAGTCCTTAGTTGAAGATATAAAAAATATTCATGCTAAGTACAAAGAACTTGAAAGTCGTCATGATACGCTTACAACCACTCCTGAAAAGCTCTCCTATGATTATCTTCAAAGGAAGCAAGAACTTGAGAAGTTGAGAGCGGCTCATGAAGATCTTAAAAAAGAGAATGAGTCACTTCGTGCTCAACAGATCAGTCCCGCTCAGGATGGATTTGAACCACCATGTCTAAAATGCCTTGAGCGTGATAACGCTACCTCTGTTGCTGGATGTTCCACTACTGCTACTGTTGCAATATCTTCAACTACTGATGTGGTAACTAACCCCTCTGCGGAGGATACCACTACTATTGCTGATGAAAATGCTAGGTTGAAGACATTGCTTGAAACAGGGATGTATAAAAGTCTGAAAGGGCATCAGACACTTTGCGATGTCCTCAAAAAGAAGATTCTGAACCGAAACCCTAGGAAAGAGGGTGTTGGGTTCGAGAGGAAAATGAACGTTGATGGTTCCTACTGGAAGCCTGAGCAGTATCCCAAAACCACATGGGTAGCTGCAAAGGGACCTTCAGTGGATCCATCCACCTTATCTGGCTTTACTTGTGCTAATCCTGTTGTCATTGATGAATCCTTTGATGCAAACTATAAACTATTCAAGAATCAGAATGGTGAAGTGTTTGCCAGATATATTGGTACTAACTGCAGGAATGGGCCACCTATGAAGAAGATCTGGGTTCCCAAAAGCTGCCAGTAAATGTCATCATGACACCACCTGGGAAGAAGACAAACCCCAGACCTAAGGCTTCATATGGACCAAATGCTTCATACAGACAGAGGACTCACCTGAGTCACCCTAACACCAATGTTTTGCAGGGAAACCGTACTCAAACCTATGAATATGAGCGTGTATCTTCAAACCGCCATGTTCATACAACTAAGAACTTTTCTGCTTATTCATATGAGTATCATTCATCTCCTGCAAGGCTATTTACTAGGGCTCCAAGCCGAAGTTCTCAGATGCTGCACTTAGACTCATTGCTTCTAAGCCACCCCTGAAGATGTGGGTGGTTAAGAAGAATTAACTTTCTTTTGCAGGGAAAGGTCTCCAGCCGAAAATCAAAGGCGTATGATGTTATTGCTGGGGACCTAAAATATCTTGTAGGGCGCAAGATCAAATGCCCAAATGGTCTCACTATGTATTTTGTTCCTGAATCGCTTGCCATTCATCCCATCAGTCCTAATCTCGATTTGAGCTTCCATAATCCTCTTGCTCGTCAAATGTTTATGCTTCACAATGCTCTTGGTGAAGCCTATCCTCCTAACTGTAATGCAGAGTATGACACCTCGTGCTTCAGAATGGATTATGGACAGCGGATGCACTAATCATATGACTGGTGATCAAAGTCTTCTCATGGACTTAACCTTACGTCCATCTGATAAGAGTCACATCACATTTGCTGACACTGGTAAAAGCAGGGTATTGGGTCTAGGTAGAGTTGCAATCTCAAGGGATCAACACATGGATAAAGTGATGCTTGTTGAATCCCTTGGATTCAACTTAATGTCTGTCTCAATGCTTTGCGACCTGAACATGGTTGTAATATTTGGAAAGTATCGTTGCCTTGTACTAATGGAATCTGACAAATCTCTAGTCTTTGAAGGGTACAGGAAAGACGATCTGTACATGGTAGATTTCTCAGCAGGTCCACAGCTTGCAAGATGTCTTCTCACAAAAGCTTCAGAATGCTGGCTATGGCATCGGAGGCTGGGGCATGCTGGGATGAGGAACTTACATACGCTCGCCAAGAAGAAGCATGTCATTGGCATTGAAGATGTCAAGTTCAAGAAAGATCATTTGTGCGGTGCCTGCGAAACTGGAAAGATGACTAGGGCCAAGCATCCCTCGAAGACAATCATGACTACGTCTCAACCCTTCGAGCTGCTACACATGGACTTATTTGGCCCTACTCACTACTCTACCCTCACTACGACTGCCTGTCTCTATGGCTTCGTCATTGTTGATGATTACTCAAGATACACATGGGTGCACATAATTCTCTACAAGACCGAAGTGCAAGATGTTTTCAGACGTTTTGCCAATCGAGCCATGAACAATTATGGAGTCAAGATCAAGCATATCAGAAGTGACAACAGCACTGAGTTCAAGAACACCGGTCTTGATCTTTATCTGGATACAATGGGAATCACTCATGAGTTTTCTGCTCCTTACACACCTCAGCAAAATGGCATCATAGAGCGCAAGAACAGAACCCTCATTGAGATGGCTCAGACGATGCTGGACGAATACAAAACACCAAGAAAGTTCTGGCCTGAAGCTATTGATACAGCATGCCACGTCATCAACCGTGTTTATATCCATAAGCTTCTGAACAAGACATCCTATGAGCTCCTCACTGGCAAGAAGCCAAATGTAAGCTACTTCAGAGTATTTGGAGCACGGTGCTGGATCAAGGATCCCCATCCCAAGTCAAAATTTGCACCAAAAGCTCACAAAGGCTTCATGCTCGGTTACGGAAAGGATTCACACTCATACAGAGTCTTCAATCTCTATCTCTATAAAATCGTTGAAACTGTGGATGTGCGGTTTGATGAAACCAATGGTTCACAAAGAGAGCTCCTGCCAAGTACACTTGAAGAAGCACCACCCAGCGAGTCTATCAAGCTGATGGGAACTGGTGAAATTATGCCTACTGAAGCACAACCTGAAGAAGAGCTTATCATTTCTGCACCTAACCAACCTGAAGACAATGCTCAGCCCGAAGACAATCCTCCCAATAATGACTATGATCAGCAAGAGCAAAGTCTTCGCCCAGCTCATCCTCGTGTCGCAAGTGAAGTGCAAATTGAGAAGATAATTGATAGCATCAATGCACCTGGTCCACTTACTCGTTCAAGAGCAACATAGTTAGCAAATTTCTGTGGGCACTTTTCTTTTGTGTCAATATCAGAACCCAAGAAAGTTGTTGAAGCCTTTATGGAACCTGAATGGATTCAAGCAATGCAAGAAGAGCTTCAACAGTTCAAGCTGAACAATGTTTGGGAATTAGTCAAGCGTCCTGACCCTCGCAAGCATAACATCATTGGAACAAAATGGATATATCGAAACAAGCAAGATGAGCATGGCCAAGTCGTCAAAAACAAAGCACGTCTCGTTGCACAAGGATATACTCAAGTTGAAGGGATTGACTTCGATGAAACATTTGCTCCTGTGGCTAGACTTGAAGCTATTCGCATATTACTAGCCTATGCTAACCACAACAATATCCTGCTATACCAAATGGATGTGAAGAGTGCATTTCTCAATGGCAAGATTGAAGCAGAAGTATACTTTGCACAACCACCCGGCTTTGAAGATCCAAAACATCCTGATATGGTGTACAAACTAAACAAAGCACTGTATGGCCTCAAACAAGCTCCTCGCGCTTGGTATGATACAATCAAAGACTTCCTGAAGAGCAAAGGCTTCAAACCTGGATCCCTCGGTCCTACACTCTTTACGAAGACATATGATGGTGAACTGTTTGTGTGCCAAATCTATGTGGATGACATTATCTTCGGCTGCACCAACCAGAAGTACAGTGATGAGTTTGGATACATGATGCAAGAGCAATATCAGATGTCCATGATGGGTGAGCTGAAGTTCTTCCTTGGTCTTCAAATTCGTCAGCAAAGGAATGGCATCTTCATATCTCAAGAGAAATACCTCAAAGATTGCCTGAAGAAGTTTGGAATGCAAGATTGTAAAGGTTAGATGACGCTAATGCCAGCCAAACATCATCTGGGTCCCGACGAAAATGGTAAAGAGTTCGATCAACAGGTATATCGCTCCATGATTGGTTCTTTACTTTACCTATGTGCATCTAGGCCAGATATTATGCTTAGTGTTTGCATGTGTGCTCGATTCCAAGCGGCACCAAAGGAACCGCATCACCTAGCTGTGAAGCGAATTCTTCGATATTTGGATCACACCCCAACACTAGGATTATGGTATCCAAAGGGCTCAGAATTTGATCTGGTTGGATTTTCGGATGCTGATTATGCTGGTGACAAGGTGGATCGCAAGTCCACATCAGGCACATGTCACTTTCTAGGACGATCACTTGTCTGTTGGTCTTCAAAGAAGCAGAACTGCGTGTCACTGTCAACTGCTGAATCTGAATACATTGTTGCTGGATCTTGCTGTGCTCAGCTACTATGGATGAAGCAAACACTCAAGGACTATGGCATCACTCTAACACAAGTACCTCTCTTCTGCGACAACGAAAGCGCCATCAAGATTGCCAACAATCTAGTCCAGCACTCGAAGACAAAGCACATTGAAATTCGTCATCACTTTCTCAGAGATCATGTCATGAAGAAAGATATTGATATCATTCACGTCAACACTGAAGAGCAATTGGCAGATATCTTCACAAAGCCCTTGGATGAGAAAAGGTTTTGCAAGTTACGGTGTGAGCTAAATATCTTGGAATCCTCAAATGTCCTGTGATCAGGCACACATCCTAACACTTATGCATGTTGATGACTTCGATGTGCAACACACGAAGTAAAGTATATCTTCAATCAATGAAGACTTACATTCTGAGTGTGAATACATTAACGTGGAATTTGACTTCGGAGCGCCACGATAATTGTGCGCCGTGTCTGGGTCTAATACTTCCTATACGGTGGGTAACGCCACCACCAAACTTTACTGTTTGAAGTGTTTCACTCATGGCGTTGCATTTGATATGTCTTCACATTTGGTTTGTCTTCAAAGTCACTTTGTCTTCATGATTATCTTCACTACGTTGATTCGACTGCTGTTTGATATATATATATTCTAGTGTTCTGTCCTCTACAGCATTCACTTATAGCTATGTTTTCTTGTTAATTTTTTTAACTAAGTGAATGTGATCGGACCCTAATCTGTCTATGCTTCCTATCTCAAACTCTATCTGTCCAAATCATATGCATTCTATTGAAGCTGTTGAATGTCTTCTATGCGTCCTTGTCAGCAGAAGATACAGAGACAAACATTAAATCTGTTTTAAATGTGTCATCCTTATTGCCTGAAATCCGGAGAAGCCGGAACGTCTATCCGACAAACCTGGCGGGCGTGGGAACGTGGAATAACTCTATGTATGTTGCATGCTTGCCATGTGCCCGTCAGATGTGAACCGCCAGGGGCACCTGCGTAATTGCGCTGTGCCGCCCACTTCCTTATAAATACTTGTCCCCTGCGGTAAAAGAAACTTCTTCCACCACTCCACCTCGTCAAAACCCTAGCGCCACCGCTAGCTCTCGACAACACCGGCGACGAAGCGCTTAGCTGCCGCGACTTCTCCGACGCCGTCCTCACGCCGGCCGCGGACATCGTCCTCTCCGCCGCCGCTGTTGGTGTCCTTCGTCGCCAAGTTAGGGCACGGTGGATTGAACTGCTCGGTCTCCTACACTTCCCATCTAGCAGTTCTTCGTGTGGTAAATAAAACTCTCTTTTTACCATCTTTTTGATCTTCAAAGATTCATCGTGTCTACCGAAATAGGTTTCTGCCTGTACAAGATAGATCCATTCTGTCTGCATCTCATACTGCCTACCATATTCACTTAAGCTTCATAACAAGTTAGATTCCTCACTTGTACTTATTCGCGGATTCGTACAAATCTGGAACCAACTCCCAACATATAAGTGAATGTCTTCGCATCATGAGGTCAATGTCTTCAAACTGATTTATCTTCAAAATCTTCTGAGAATGCATATGACCTCTTCCCCTTCCCTCGCATCTCTAATGTTGTCACAGGTACATGTCCGTGGGAGAATCCCTTGGTTCTCATAGTCTGCATTCGTTTGCAGAATTCTTACAGCATCATATTAACTCTCCCGAAGCCAGTTCCTGTCTGTCCAACCAGCGAAAGCCACTGAAGCCTTTGAATGTGTTGAAGCCATTCAGTTTGAAGTTCATGGCTGCAGAGAAATCCGTCAGAAAGGGTGGCAGACAGCGTCGAGGAGGCACTTCTAGAGATTTGCCTGATGACCTCTCTGAACTTTACAAGACAGATCCTGAAGAGGATTACAATCAGCGCTAGACACGAATCCAATGGATTCGAAGATATTGGGCTGAGGAATGGTTCAAGTACCGCTTCGTGACCCAAGAATACGCTGAGAAGAATGCTATCAAAAGTCCTTGGGGTGATATTCTTTTTCGAGGCCTTCCACCCAAGAACAGAGCTGAAGCTATTGCACAGGGTTTCTATCCTTGTATGGTCCGTGGACCTCAGCCTGAAAATGCCGACCCATCATCACTACTCTGGTGTCGTGACGACAATCTCTTCAAGCGCAACTTCCAGCACGCAAAGGCTTCGGCCAAGGAAAACAAGAAATCATGGGGATTAGACTTCAATCCTGGTCCCTCTGCTCCTCGTGCAGACGGCTCTCGAGATGCAGAACCCAATATCATCGGCCCCTTCTCCAACCTTGACGGCCTCATCACTTACATCTTGGTCCAGGGTGCCAAGGTAGATCATTCCGATCATGATGCTGACACGGATGAAGCCCCTGCTCCCACTCCAAAGCCGCAGAAGCCCAAGAAGGCTAAGGCTTCAAGATCAGTTGCACCTCCAAAAGCTTCA
The DNA here is from genome assembly GCA_032464435.1 of Aegilops umbellulata. Lineage (NCBI taxonomy): Eukaryota > Viridiplantae > Streptophyta > Magnoliopsida > Poales > Poaceae > Aegilops > Aegilops umbellulata. The sequence continues at coordinate 322,936,997 of CP136056.1, read as the reverse complement.
CGTACGAAGCCACTGGCCACTGCACCTCCTGAAGACAGTGTGCAGTCTGAAGATTTGTCACGTATCTCCAAGAAGAAGTAGAAGAAAAAGCAACTTGTCAGGAATACTGATCAAGCTCTAACTCCTGCTGTAATTCTGCGTGATGATCCCATCAATCTGTCAAGTGATGAAGATCTTGCTGATGATGCTCTTGAGCAGCTGATAAAGAGCAAAGAAGAAGCAGAAATCTTTAGAAACTTACCTCTCTTTGATGTGTCCATCATCCACAATTTCATTGATGAGTGGTTCGACACCCCCTATGTCAGCTTTGATGATTTACAGCTCCCCATTGGCCTCAGTGTCGCCTTCAATGGCACCATTGCTTCTGAACTAGCTCTCGCTCAGTGCATCGTTGAGCTCAAGAACAAGATTGACTATGAGAAGGCTCAATTCAAGAAGCATGTGGCCAGGCTAAGTGTTCAAGATGTCAGAAACTTTAAGGTCATGTTGAATGGGCTTAAAGAAGCATTTCTCAAGAAACGCCAAGAAGCTCAAGGCTCTCGTGAGCGCATGAAGAGTTTGGATGATAAGTGTGTGCTTGCTTATAATGAGGCTGGGAAGCGCAAGTCACTTGGCCGTCCTGGCATTGACCCCAGGATGGCTGCAAAGAAGAAGAAGAAGCACCCTGCCCAGCCTGCACCTTCAAGCCCAGAAGCACCTCGCATTATCTTCCCAAGCAGCATGACTGGCTCGAAGCCAAAGGTCACCAAAATAGCTTCTGAACAAAAGAAGACAAAGGCTGCCGAGGCTGAAGCCAGAAAGAGAAAGAACACTGAAGCCCCTGATGCTGCTCCTTCCAAGAAGAAGCGCAGAACCAAGAAGGATAGGGCTGCTCACACAGAGCCCTTGGTTGTTGAACCTATTGCAATGATCCCTCCTACATCGGAACAACAAGAACAACAGATGATAGTTCATGAGCCTGCTTCCATAGAGGCTCATGAAGCTGAAGACATTCCAGCAGTTGACCCCACCGCTGCTGAAGACATTGGTCACCACGACAATGTTGAAGATGATGAAGTTCTTCCTCAGATCGAAAATGAAGTGGTATCATCGCCTGTTCATACGAACAGTGAACTCATCAGCATTGGTCGTCCTTTAATGCCAATTGCTCAGGATGCATCGTGGGCTGATCACCCACAACAACAACAAGACTCCCCCAGTACTTACCAACAACAAGCTACAACCCCAGTGCAAGAAATGGATGAAGATTTTGAGGCCCAGCCAACTCCATCTCCAAAGGCGTCGCCAGCATTACGCAGGTTTCGCAAAGGACCAAGGCCTCAAGACACCTCATCGAGCGTTCTAGAGGGAGAAGTGCCTCAACAATCTGTTGCACGTCAAGTGTTTCCAGATGCCACTCCCACTGTGAACGTCTCTGAGTCTGAAGCCAAAGGTGCTGACGACATTCCGGCTGCATCAGCCGATGAGAAATAAGAAGAAGAGCGTGACCCAACTCCCCCCATTGCAGAAGAAGTGGTTCCTGATGTGAACCTGCCAGTGCCCGACCCTCTAGCTCATCAAGTGGAGGTTGAAAATCTTCAGGCTGCCACCACCAACACCAATGAAGCCAATGACGTTGTCATGGCTGACGCAAATGTGGAGCCTGCACCGACAAATGTGCCAGAAGCCAATGAGACTGCTGCACCTGAAGTTAATCTGACAACTGCTCTAGAAGCACCTGTCGTGCAGCCTGATGCCTCAGCTGTCGCCCTGCTCCTGTTCCGCCACCAAGGCCTCACACAATTGAGCAAGTGTACAACTATGGGCTGCTAGTCACTGTCTGATGGCCCATTCTGGTCCCTCCGCCTAATGCCACTGGTCCTCAGTTTGAATATCACGTTGGGCATAGGCCTCAGGTCCAGAAGCCAAAGCCAAGACTGCCAAGGTTTCCTGGCACAGCCACATCAACTGGGTCATTCAACGCCAATGGATTCATGGCCCACAACACCTTCTTTAACAAGGCAAAGAACCCCTACACCAGGCCAAGGATATCATCTGATCGCTTCTGGAGTTACCAACAGCGAAGCTATTACTCCTGTGTTCTGTATGATCAAGGGCGCATTTTCCCTCATATGCGCCTCGACACTGAAGCCATTGCTGGACTGCCATGCTTAGAAGAAGCACCTGACTGCTTTTGTGATGCAGGTCTGCTTGGTTTCATCACGGACAAAGAACACTGGAATGAAGAGCTCTTGCTCCAATTCTATGCTACACTTCACATTCGCGGCTTCTACAGAGACACGAAGACCTGGGTTCTCGAGTGGATGACTGGCAATGTTCGCCATGAAGCCAAAGCAATGGATATCATTGAACTCACTGGCCTTCCCTCTCCCGGACACCTGTTTGAACCTGGTTGCCAACTTCACTGCGATGCTATGGAAAGCATCTTTCATAAGCCTGAGCCCAACATGAGTCAGATGTTGAGCATGATGAAGCCCTTGCCGCATGACGCTGAATATCCTCAGGAATTCTTTGTTGAAGACCTTGAGTATCTGCCTCGCACCATATATCATATCATCAGGCGGACTCTGTGGCCTATCAAAGGACATTCTTCAGCGGCCAAGCTAGAAGGAGCTATGAAGACATTGGTCTTCTACATTCTCAATGGCAAGCGCTTCAACACTCAAGAGTTCTTCATCAGACAACTTGCTGCTTCCGGCTCTGACCTATTTGGTCTGAAGTTTTATGCTCCATGGGTCATGCGCCTCATCAAGCGACACTCATCTGTCAACTATCAGCCATCTTCTCGCAATCATATAATCTTTTTACCAGAGGTTGATATGTCAGTAGAAGCCATATACCCTGACCCTGCCAAGAAGCCTCTCTGTCTTCAGAATGCCGAGCACCAAAGCTTCACTCAACCCATTGAAGGTGTTACAGCACTGACACGAATCTATCCCTTAGCTGGAAACACTCGTCTGCCTCATAGAGCATCTACTGAAGCCACTGAAAGCACTGTTGCCCAAAGGCGTCCGAAGCGTTCTCGCGTTCTTAATGATCGAGAAATTCTTGTGGCCCTTCATCAGAAACAGGATAAGCATCACTCTTGGCTCAAGAGACAGATGCAAAGCCTCTTGGTGGATGTCAATCGCATTCGCAACCTTGCCACCAAGAATGCTTTTGTTACTCATGAAACCTGCCGGCGGTCATGGAAGAGTTTGACTTTGCTCAGTGCTGAAGCAGATCTTCAAGATGATGGCTTCAATGAACGCTTCAAGTTTGACTCCACTCCTCCACGGAATGCAGTCCTACGTCGCACTCCATCTCTTGAAGACTCTGAATATTCCTCCTCCGCGGCAACGGTAAATGCCAGAGTGATCGATGATGAAGATGATGCTACTTCCCCACCTCCAACCTCTCTCCGCATCTACACTGCACCAAGCTCGTCCGCACTGCCAAACGACGACACCAACCCTGCTGCTTCACCTACTCCTCGTGAGGACGAGTAGACGCTCTATGTCTTCAAACTTTTTTGGTCATTACTGACAAAAGGGGGAGAAGCATATGAGTTTGATAGTCTTCAAGCGGGTTCATATGGGCGGTTGCTTTATAATTTGCCTAGTGGTTACAACTCGCGTTTTGATACATTTGGTTCTTTGAGTTGTAACACTTAAACTTGATGGTCGTCTGCTACTTATTTGCTATTTTGTGATGCGATGATAAATTCCGCATGTGCAATGATAACTCCCGCACTTAGGTCATTCTGCACACACCCATTTTTCATTATGCATGTCATTATCTTCGTCATATCCTATCATGCATGATGAATTGTCGTCATAAGTTGAAGAGGATCTCCACAAGTACAACCTGCCATGTGCATTTGCATTCCAAAAGCAAATTACTTATATGCACATCTTCAGGGGGAGCCTTTGAAACTTATGAAGACAATCCTCTACCATTTACAATTCCACATACTTTATTCCCGTTGAAAACTTCAACCAGTTTGTCATCAATCACCAAAAAGGGGGAGATTGTAAGTGCATCTAGTGCCACCCCTAGTTGGTTTTGGAGTATTGATGACAAATTTGGTTGAGGGACTAATGTGTTTGTGAGAATTGCAGGAGAACATAGGTAGTGTCCCTCATTGATTCGGTTTACCTACCGGAGATGACCCCTAAAAATGTATGAAGACATTGACGACAATGGTGGTACATGAAGATATTCATATTGAAGACTATGACATGAGAAGACATTCTATGAAGACTATGGAGCACGAAGACTTAGTTGTTTCGTTGTTTCCTTTTCTTATTTGTTGAGTCATAGGAACCACTGTACTGTTAAGTGGGGTCCAAGTGAATACAGTCAGAGTGACTGAAGTGATGCTCAACTCAAATCCTATGTCTTCGAGCGAAGACAATGAGAGCAAATCTTATCCAGAGCTGGATAAGTCAGCTTTGCTTGTAGCCCAAGTAAAGTTGTCGCGTGTGTTTGAAATCTGACCGTTGGAACACGTGTCAGTTCCTAAGTGACCTAGGGTCATTTCGGACATATCAGGTCGGGTTGCCTAGTGGCTATAAATAGCCCACCCCCTACACCATAAATTGGTGGCTGCTCAGAGTTAGTGCACGGCTTTTGTCGTTTGAGAGCAACCACCTCGAAGCCTTTGAGAGAGAGAAATCCTTGCGAGGACAAAGCCCAAACACCCAGAGCCAAAGAGTGTTAGGCATCACTGAAGTCTTTCTGTCTGTGTGACCTGAAGACTTATTACACTTGAGGATTGTGAATCCTCCAGCCGGTTAGGCGTCGCGTTCTGAGCATCCAAGAGCCATTGTGGATTGCCGGTGAACGAAGTCTGTGAAGGTTTGGGAGTCTACCTTGAAGACTTACCAGAGTGATTGGGCGAGGACTGTGTGTCCTTAGCTCAAGGGGAATAAGGTGAAGACGCGGTCTTCTGAGTTGAATCTCAGCCTCCCTAACCAGATGTACAGTTGTCACAGCAACTGGAACTGGTCAAACAAATCCTGTGTCTTCATCGAGTGACTGGTTCTATTCTCTCTTCCCTTTACTTACAGATTGTCTTTGTGAAGTCATTGCCTGTTTGCTATACCTGTTTGAATTCATTGCTTGACTACTATTGCTGTTTGGCCTCATACTATCTTCCACCCTGATCCTTACTACCTAGTTGCCATTAGTCATCGTTCATTCACATTATTGCATACTTGACTATGGCTTTCCTTGTGTAGTTTATCTTCCGCTGCATATCAATAGGTTCATTTCTGATGTTTGTCTTCGAAACATTTATGTTTTGAAGACTTCCCTAAAAATCGCCTATTCACCCCCCCCCCCCTCTAGTCGATAACAAGCACTTTCAGTGAGGAATGAATCCCCCCTCGACCAGGTCATCAATGTCGTCCTGCCGAATCGCCTAGGGCATCCAATCACCCGGGATCCAGCCCGGCGGCAAGGCAGACCTCAGGGAAGATCCGCCCCGACCGGACTTCTTCGCCTTCACCTGCACCATCGCCTTTTTCGCACGCTCCAGGGCCGCCATCTTCTCCTTCACCATCGCCGTAGACGAAGCTCGAGCAGACCGGCAGCGCTGAGACGAGAGCAGAAGTGGCGGAGGAATTCGAGAAGAAAGGGGAAAAATGGAGGTGCACTGTTCAAAAGCCCTGGGCCAGCGGCTTATATGGAGTTGCTTCCGAGTGACTGACCTGTAGGCCCGGGCGATCCCGTAAAATCCCGCAACAGTCGCGCGCGCGATACGTGGCAAAAAAGGCGGTGCGGGAATCGAGGCATCCCTACCTTATCTAGCCCGATTACCGCGTTCGTCTCTACCCGGCGCGCTTCCCAAAATTCGAATCCCGCGAGATCCGCGGGTAGCAGAACAACTTGCCTGACAAAGGGACTCCTCTACATCGTCACTCGGAGTTCTTTTGGTGAAGGTGCACTCGACAAAAACATGAATGGATCAAGGCGACCGAAAAGAAGTTGAAGCCACCATTGCAGTTCATTGAGCCAAGAGCAGGCGCACTCGAGGCGCTAAGGATGGGTCGGGAATACCTGTTCAACTCCTTCCCCATTCAAACCTCGATCCATTCGGGGGCTAATGATGAAGCTATGTACCTAGGGTAGGGTCATGGACCTTTCCAAGCTACCCTACCCTAGGACATCTCTAGAAGAAATCACCTTTCAATCGAATCAGAAGTGTTCCACTCGACGGACTCGAAGACACTCGACCATGAAGACTATCACTCGACCATGAAGCCAATCACTCGACAGCCAGGAGATCTAAAGTCACTCCGCACGCTAACGGTCGGTCATTAAGTAGCTTTTATGGTCATCATAGCACTTTACTTGTGGCGTTACCAGTAACGTCCGACCTTAATGTACCTTAAATCCTGCATAACTGAGGGCCGGAGGGGTCTGGCGAACTCTATATAAGACACCCCCTCCTCAGTGTAAAGGGTTCGCACCCCTGTAATCCATACACGCATAATCCAGTCGACCGCCTCCGGGCTCTGAGACGTAGGGTTGTTACTTCCTCCGAGAAGGGCCTGAACTCGTAAAACTCGTGCGTATCAACTACTCCATAGCTAGGATCTTGCCTCTCCATTCTTACCCCCTACATTACTGTCAGACTTAGAACCACGACAATGTCCGCTCTGATTACCGTGAAAGCCTGAACCGGAACTGCCTCCGCCGTAACCCGGGTCGTGAGATCCGGGGCCTGAACCACCACCCGGCCCATGATCATATCAAAAAAATCAGAATTTTTGAACTCTTGCATGATATAACAATCTTTCCAGAGGTGTGTGGCCGGTTTATCCTGCGACTCGTGCTTTGGGCAAGGCTGATTCAACATATAAGACAAGCGCTCCGGATTAGGACTTGGTCCTCCACTACGCCGAGGCGGTTTACCCTTATGCCGCTGGCCCTTGTCCTGCACACTGGTATTAACCACAAAATTTAAATTGTTATCCACTTTACGTTTACCGTTGTTTCCATGACCCGCCGAGTTATGCTGCTGCCCCTTGGTGTTGTCGCTCTTCTTTCCCTTCCCTGTCTTGTCATCGTCAGACTCGGGATCCTTGGTACTATCAGAGTCGGCATACTTCACCAGAGCTGCCATAAGTGTTCCCATGTCATTACAATGACGCTTGAGCCGTCCCAACTTCAACTTCAGAGGTGTGAACCGAAAATTGCCTTCCAATGTGAAAACTGCTGTATCAGCGTTGATGTGGTCCGATGAATGCAAGATCTCCAAAACCCGACGCACCCAATGGGTTGTCGATTCTCCTTCCTCCTGGACACACGCAACTAAGTCCACAATTGACATGGGCTGTTTGCATGTATCCTTGAAATTCTGGATAAAACGGGCCCTCAACTCGGCCCATGACCCAATGGAGTTAGCTGGCAAGTTTTTCAACCAAGTGCGAGCCGTTCCTTCCAACATCATGGTGAAGTATTTAGCGCACGCTGCATCATCCACATCCAGCATCTCCATTGCCATCTCATAACTTTCGACCCATGACTCGGGGGGGGATAAATCGGCGGTGTAGTTCGACACTTTATGTGGGCCCTTGAAATCCTTGGGCAGGCGCACGTTGCGCAGCGCCGGGGCGAGACACGGCACTCCCAAAGTGTTGGAGGTAACCCCTGGTTCTACCAACGTGGTTGGACGAACCGGAGTGAGTTGGCGGGCCTCATGCTGCGCTGCTAATTCAGTCTCTCGGCGTGCCCTAGCACGATCCACTACATCCTGAGCATCACCGCCGCCACCCGCTGGGTTATGACCACGGGGCGGATCACGGTTTCGCGCACTGCTTAATATGGCTGGTTCATCGATGCGCCTGTTGTAACTCCGGCTTGGGTGAGGAGTGGAATGGATCCTTTCGCGACTATATGAGTAAGCCTGATGTTGAGTCAAAGCTGTCTGAAGGAGCTCCCTAGCCCGTCGTGTCTCGACCGCTACTGGGGACTCGCCTTCGATCGGGAGAGCCGCCAGTCTTGAAGCGGCCGCGACAATGTTATCCATTGGGTTAGAGTAGTGGCCCAGCGGTGTTGGGACGCGCTGCGATGCGACGAGGTTCTGACGAGGTGGATCTGTTGGACGCGGCTGAACCGGCGCTCCCGTTCCAGGTGCCTGTGTCTGGTTTACTACCAGCGGATTACTGGTCCCCGCTCCTGGGGTATTGAAGAGGTTCCTGGCGTCATAAACCGGCGGCAAGTGAGACCGGTACCTTCTCCTCATGACGTCGTTTGACGCGCTCTGATCCAGCATAAGCCGGTAAGCCTGTGCATCCAATGCGGCTCGTTCCGCAGCCATCCTGGTATCTTCAGCTGCTAGGTCGGCCTTGGCCTGGGTTATCTGATCTTTCACCTTCACAATCTCCGCATTATGCTCCTCTTGATTCGCCGGATTAACCTCCGCCATCAGTGCTGCCAAGGCGTCAAATAAATCAGATAAAACCTGAGCCGGCGATCGCACAGGGCCTCCTGCCCCGGCCGCTGTCGCTCCTACTGGTCCGAAAATCATCGCCGCCGCGGTCGAAGAGTGGACCGCCGGCTGTGTACCGGCCATGAAGATCGCAACCCGGTTTGGCGGATCGAAGGGGTCCGGAATACTGTCACCATCAGAACAGCCCCCAATCCGGCCATCCTGCAATTGATACAATGACTCGGTCTCTCCGGTTGATGACTCGTCGCTGGAATAAACGACAGTTTCACCACCAGATTCCGATCTATCTTCAGACTGTACTCCGTGGATGACTCCCACGAAGGCACGCTTCATGACTGGCTTAATCTGGGCAGATCCCGCACGCTGAGCCGTCTCAATGTTGTCGGTGCAGATGTTCGGCTCAGGGCCCGGTTTGCCGATTTTGACAATGAAAACATGGATGCCGCCGAAGGGGACCCGGTACCCGTACTCAATTGAGCCGGCCTCGGGGCCCCAGCCTGCGTCGTCGATGTAGAGCTTGCCGCGACGACTCTTGGTCATCCGGCCCACAGTGTATCCCTTGAGTCCTTCGAAGCTGCCCTCTAAGAACTCGAAACCATCCTGCGATAGCCCCACGGTGGGCGCCAACTGTCGTGGTTTTGTCACGGCAGATGTCCTAGAGGAAGGACTTAGTCGTGGAGCCATCGCGACGGGTTAGCTTAAAGGGGTTAAAGCGGACAAGGTACGTAGAGAATTTATACTAGTTCGGCCCCTTCCGGTGAAGGTAAAAGCCTACGATCCAGTTGTTGTGGGATTGCTTGGGTTTCGATGACCAGGGAGCGAATACGCTTTGCCTGGGTCTCGAGTTGTTGTCTGTCCTCACTAAACCGCTGTCGGGTCGTCCCCTTATATACATGGGTTGACGCCCGCCGGTTTACAGGGTTCTGAGGCCGGCTCATAAACGTGTCCGGCCCGGTCTCTACTTATTTCTTCCTTGTAATACAAGCTTACATATCAAGGTCGGTTTATGATTGCAGGCCTTAATCCACCTTTGGGCCCTGGGCCTTCATAAAGCGCCATCACTTCGATCTTCATGGGCTTCAAGTGAAATAACTCTTCATAGGGGCAACCCGGCCTTTCCTGGTCGGTTTACGCCCAGTAGTAATATCCCCAACACTAACCATAGCATGAAACATATGGATCCAAATCAGCCCCTTACGAAGCAACACATAAACTAGGGTTTAAGCTTCTGTCACTCTAGCAACCCATCATCTACTTATTACTTCCCAATGCCTTCCTCTAGGCCCAAATAATGGTGAAGTGTCATGTAGTCGACGTTCACATAACACCACTAGAGGGGAGACAACATACATCTCATCAAAATATCGAACGAATACCAAATTCACATGACTACTAATAGCAAGACTTCTCCCATGTCCTCAGGAACAAACGTAACTACTCACAAAGCATATTCATGTTCATAATCATAGGAGTATTAATATGCATATAGGATCTGAACATATGATCTTCCACCAAATAAATCAACTAGCATCAACTACAAGGAGTAATCAACACTACTAGCAACCTACAGGTACCAATCCCAGACTTAGAGACAAGAATTGGATACAAGAGATGAGCTAGGGTTTGAGATAATTGGCCCCTCCCGATGAGAGGAGTGTTGGTGATGACGATGGCGATGATTTCCCCCTCCCGGAGGGAAGTGTCCCCGGCAGAACAGCTCCGCCAGAGCCCTAGATTGGTTCCGCCAAGGTTCCGCCTCATGGCGGTGGAGTCTCGTCCCGAAACTTACTTATGATTTTTCTTCGAAAGACTTCATATAGCAGAAGATGGACATTGGAGGGCCACCAGGGGGGCCACGAGGCAGGCGGCACGCCTAGGGGGTAGGGCACGCCCCCCACCCTCGTGGCCAGGGTGTGGGCCCCCTCTGGTATTTCTTCCGCCCAATATTTTTTATTATTTCCAAAAATGACTTTCGTGGAGTTTCAGGACTATTGGAGTTGTGCAGAATAGGTCTCTAATATTTGCTCCTTTTCCAGCCCAGAATTCTAGCTGCTGGCATTCTCCCTCCTTATGTAAACCTTGTAAAAATAAGAGAGAATAGGCATAAGTATTGTGACATAATGTGTAATAACAGCCCATAATGCAATAATATCGATATAAAAGCATGATGCAAAATGGACGTATCAACACTCTGTTTGTCTATACATTCACACATGTACTAAGTTTCCGGTTAATACAATTCTAGCATGACTAATAAACATTTATCATGATATAAGGAAATATAAATAACAACTTTATTATTGCCTCTAGGGCATATTTCCTTCAGTATGTTGTTATGCAGTTTGACCGATAAAGATCTTCGTAGAATATGTGGAAGCCAACATGAACATCTAGGTTCCGCTATTGGTTATCAACAAGAGATGTGTCTTGGTCATGTCTACATAGTTCTCGAACCTGTAGGGTCTGCACGCTTAACGTTTAGTGACGATCGGTATTATGAGTTTATGTGTTTTGATGTACCGAAGATAGTTCGGAGTCCCGGATGTGATCACGGACATGACGAGGAGTCTCTAAATGGTCGAGACATAAAGATTGATATATTGGACGACTATATTCGGATACCGGATGAGTTCCGGGGGTCACCGGATATTTATCTGAGTGCCGGGGGGGTTATCGGAACCCCCGGGGGAACTAATGGGCCAACATGGGCGGGCCTTGTGTGAGAGAGAGAAGGGAGCCATGGGCTGGCCGCCACCCCCCTTGGGAGTCCGAATTGGACAAGGAGGGGGTGCGGTGCCCCCTCTTTCCTCCCTCTCCTTCCTTCCCCTCCCCCTTCCTAGTTGGACTAGGGAGGACTCCCCCCTCTCCTTGGCGCGCCCCAAGGCCGGCCGGCCTCCCCCTTTCTCCTTTATATACGGGGGCAGGGGGCACCGTAGAACACACAAGTTGATTGTTTCTAGCCGTGTGCGGTGCCCCCCTCCACCATAATCCACCTCGTTCATATCGTCATAGTGCTTAGGCGAAGCCCTGCGCCGGTAGCTTCATCATCACCATCATCACACTGTCGTGCTGACGAAGCTCTCCCTCGACACTCTGCTGGATCGTGAGTTTGTGGGACGTCACCAAGCTGAATGTGTGCAGATCGCGTAGGTGTCGTACTTTCGGTACTAGGATCAGTCGATCATGAAGACGTACGACTACATCAACCGCGTTGTCATAACGCTTCCGCTTACGGTCTACGAGGGTACGTAGACAACACTTCCCATCTAATTTCTATGCATCACCATGATCTTGCGTGTGCGTAGGATTTTTTTTGAAATTACTACGTTACCCAACACTCCCCTCCTTCCCGGCACTCTCGCCGACCAACCCTAGTCCATCGCTATCGGGCCTTTCAGCCACACCACGCTCCTCTCCTGTGGTGGACGCAAGAATAATTTTTAGGTGTGGCAGAGGGTACGAAGCGAAAAACCATGTATATTGCGACTATATTCTAAATTTGCAGGAATACACTTGGATCCCTATTAAAAGTACAGTTTCCTTATGACCCATTAGAGAAAAATGAAACTAACAAACAGACTATGTCTTCACGTTGATTTTATTTTTCTCGTAGTAGTCAATTGTTTCTCAAACAACATACCGAAACAATTGCACTTCAATGCAATTTTAGGGGTCATCTCCCACACGTATAACGTGCTTCTCTATAGCTCTGGCGATCTTGTCTGTATTAGAGCAGTCTTCTCCGTAATTAGAGCAATCTTCGCAATACTCCTCATGTACTTTACTTCTTGTGTTCACTAGCAAACACATTAATCCCTTATCTGTTTTGTTCAACAATCTCCGAAACACAACAAGGGGCAAGATGCACCTACACACTCAACATTAGAAGTAGTGCCAATTTTGGACTTCCTAGGCATGTGAGTCTTACTATCACCCTTGGGCTTGTCCTTTTCCTAGAATCTCTTGGAAAGCTCATCAAGACAAACAACTGCCTCTTTACATGAACGATTCGCGCCCATCGCATAGATGTCAATCTTATCGTATCTATGTGGTCCTGAGAAGGTCAAGCTTCACGTCCTGCTTCGTCATCAACGTCGACCACCGCGCGTTGGATTTCTCCTCCCTCTTTGCGGCATTGTTCTTGGCGTTGGTGATGCACTGCTTGATCAACGATTGCAGCCGTTCAGCAGTGGGTGTCGCGTCCCTCGCCGTCTTGGCTCTTTTGTTGCCATCAGGGCGCCCATTCGCCGCCGCCAGGGGGGCGCTTCCGGCTTGTACGTCTCCTTGGCATTGGCGAGGGTGAGCCGGACCTCCCTCCACTTCTCGCACGACTCGATCCAGGAGAACACGTGAAGGAACTTGAACTCTTGGTCGCCGCTGTCCTGGCGATACATGTTGAACATCCGAACCATCTGCGCAGCCGAAGTACAAGTGTCAGCGATGTACACGACGAAAGAAGTGAGCCGATGGCTGGACATACCTGACCCTCGATGTTGGCGCCGCTTTCGGGGCAAGCTGCGATCTCCTCGACGATCCCATGTCATTTATTGCAGGCCACCTGGATGATTTCCCAATGGTTCGACATGGCCTTGTCGCCGCGCACCATGTGGATGGTGGCAAAGTAGGGGTTGACCAGCTTGCACTCATCAAACACCGACTTGATCTGTCTTCAGTACGTGTAGGCGTTTTGATTCGAGCCGGTGATCGGGTCGATGCTGACGGTCTTCCATGCTTCGGCGAGGCACTCGTCTTTCTTGGACGTCCACTTCATGTGCGGCTCGCCCGGCCTGGCACTGGCCGCCCGCCTCTTCTTTCTCTCTTTCCTCACCGGCGCCAGCTCCATCTCCTCCTCCGCCTCTTCTTCCTCCCCTCCTCCTCGGCGTCGTCGAGCTCTTCGTCCATGTCAACAGCGGTGTCCATTGTTTCGTCTTGCGCGTGGAACCAGGGGTAGAAAACGGCGGCGACCGAGCCGCTCATGATGATCTCGTCCATGTCGGCGTCGGCCGCGCCGGGGCTGCCAAACTATGGCGCCGAGGCGTGTGTGAAGAGTAGGGCGCCCAAGCGCAGAGGTGGCGTCCGCGACGAGTAGTTGTACTTGGTGTGGAGGCCGGCGAACGCGGGGGAGGGAGTGCGTTGGTCGGGGTTCAGGCCGGAGGGGGAGGCATGCGACAGCGCCATGCAGGAAGGTGATATTGGGGTTGAAACCACCATGGGGCGTCGCCGTCGGAGTAGCCAGCGAGGGTGCGTACCCTTAGGGTGGCGGTGGCGGCGAGAAGTTGGCCGGAGACGCGACGCTCTGTTGGCTCCCCCACGTAGTTTGCGGGCAGTGGCCGTGCAGATTCATCGTCCCCGCATGAGACGCCTTTGCCTGCTCCGCCGTCGCCGCCGCATCCCTGGCCTTCTTGGCGATGAGCCTGTTCCGCCGGTCGATGGTGACAGCCTCCCGGCACTGAACCTCCGCCCTCCACTCGGAGTTGGACACGCCCGGTGGTCTTGCCATCGCGCCCTCGACTTCCTCTTCTTCGGCTGGGTGGAAACAGCAGCGGCAACAGGGTGAGGGGCCGAATACTTCTTCGACGGCATGGCGGCCATGGCGGGGAGCGGGGGGAGAAGGGCGGGAGCAGCGGGGCAGAAGGGGGAAGCAATGAGGAAATGAAGGAAAATGAGGAAGAACGGTGGGAATAGGCTTGTGTGTCGCCGGCAGAGCAGGCCCACGGGCATTTTTCGCTTCGGCCGGCGCCCCCTAAGGGCTGGGTTCGTCTCGGGTTCGCCATCTGTTATTTCGGCCCAAACCGGCGATGAACAAGGACCTAAGACACGACCAGGCCGATTTTTCGTCGCCTGCGCTAAAAAAGCAACCTACGGGGCCTGTTGAGGCGGGGGTGAGTGAAGATGGACGCAACTTCGGGCACCTGCCTTTGCGTCACTGACATGTGGGCCAGCCACCTGTTGGGCCCACATGTCATAGACACAAAGGTAGGTGCCTTAAGGCACCGAAGCATCATCCAGTGGAGATGGTCCCGTCACCAGGTAATGCAAAACTGAATGTAGATGCAGCAGTTTCCAGGAATGGTTATGGTGCTGTAGGAGTGATATGCAGAGATGACACTGGGAGATTCTTGGGTGCAGCGACGTGAAGGAAATATGCCCTAGAGGCAATAATAAAGTTATTATTTATTTCCTTCTTTCATGATAAATGTTTATTATTCATGCTAGAATTGTATTAACCGGAAACATAATACATGTGTGAATACATAGACAAACAGAGTGTCACTAGTATGCCTCTACTTGACTAGCTCGTTAATCAAAGATGGTTAAGTTTCCTAACCATAGACAAGAAGTTGTTATTTGATTAACGAGGTCACATCATTAGTTGAATGATCTGATTGACATGACCCATTCCATTAGCTTAGCACCCGATCGTTTATTATGTTGCTATTGCTTTCTTCGTGACTTATACATGTTCCTATGACTATGAGATTATGCAACTCCCGTTTACCGTAGGAACACTTTGTGTGCCACCAAACGTCACAACGTAACTGGGTGATTATAAAGGTGCTCTACAGGTGTCTCCGAAAGTATTTGTTGGGTTGGCGTATTTCGAGATTAGGATTTGTCACTCCGAATGTCGGAGAGGTATCTCAGGGCCTTCTCGGTAATGCACATCACATAAGCCTTGCAAGCATTTCAACTAATAAGTTAGTTGCGAGATGATGTATTACGGAACGAGTAAAGAGACTTGCCAGTAACGAGATTGAACTAGGTATTGGATACCGACGATCGAATCTCGGGCAAGTAACATACCGATGACAAAGGGAACAACGTATGTTGTTATGCGGTCTGACCGATAAAGATCTTCGTAGAATATGTAGGAGCCAATATGGGCATTCAGGTCCCGCTATTGGTTATTGATCAGAGACATGTCTCGGTCATGTCTACATTGTTCTCGAACCGTAGGGTCCGCACGCTTAAGGTTTCGATGACAGTTATATTATGAGTTTATGAGTTTTGATGTACCGAAGGAGTTCGGAGTCCCGGATGAGATCGGGGACATGACGAGGAGTCTCGAAATGGTCGAGACGCAAAGATCGATATATTGGACGACTATATTCATAGTTCGGAAAGTTTCCGAGTGATTCGGGTATTTTTCGGAGTACCGGAGAGTTAAGGGAATTCGTATTGGGCCTCATTGGGCCATACGGGAATGGAGAGAAAGGGCCAAAAGGGTGGCCGCACCCCTCCCCTTGGGCTAGTCCGAATTGGACTAGGGAAGGGGGGCGCCCCCTTCCTTCCTTCTCCTTCTCTCTTCCCTTTCCTTCTCTCCTACTCCCAATACATGGAAGGACTCCTAGTTGGACTAGGAAAGGGGGAATCCTACTCCCGGTGGGAGTAGGACTCCCCTTGGCGCGCCACTTCTAGGCCGGCCGCCCCCTCCCCCTTGCTCCTTTATATACGGGGGCAGGGGGCACCCCATGACACACAAGTTGATCATTGAGATCGTTCCTTAGCCGTGTGCGGTGCCCCCCTCCACCATATTCCAACTCGGTCATATCATTGCAGTGTTTAGGCGAAGCCCTGCGTCGGTAGTACATCAAGATCGTCACCACGCCGTCGTGCTGACGGAACTCCTCCCCGAAGCTTTGCTGGATCGAAGCCCGGGGATCGTCATCGAGCTGAATGTGTGCCAAGAACTCGGAGGTGCCGGGGTAACGGTGCTTGGATCGGTCGGATCGGGAAGACGTACGACTACTTCCTCTACGTTGCGTCAACGCTTCCGCTTCGGTCTACGAGGGTACGTAGACAACACTCTCCCCTCTCGTTGCTATGCATCACCATGATCTTGCGTGTGCGTAGGAATTTTTTTAAAATTACTACGTTCCCCAACACGACGCTCTTTTTCAATCACATTGATGATCCGGCGACTTTGGAAGCGCTCGCCGTCAGAGAGGCTTTGGCATTAGCAGAGGATCTTTACCTGCTGAAGATTGAGATTGTATCAGACTGCAAAGTGGTGGTACAAGACTTGAGTTTGGACAACTTGGCAAGCTACGGTGCAGTTGTACATGAAGTTATAGATCGTTCCTCTCTTTTTGATTTCTGTAGTTTTAGTTATGAAAATAGGAGCTCAAACTATGAAGCTTACAACTTAGCGAAGCATGCTTTATCTTTTGGTGGTGGCCGCCATGTTTGGTTAGGCCATCCGAAAAACCTACCATTCGTCCATGTAAACATTGTGACGAATTAATAAAAGCTTCGCGAGGTTGTCAAAAAAAAATCCAGTGGAGATGGTCTTAGACCCACGCGTCATCTCCAAGAACTCATTCCAAAACAAAATGTTATCTCAGCACCTCCGCAGCCGGGTCACAGATCCCAACGCCCCTACAGCTAGGCCACCGCCAGGTCCGCCACAGGCCGCGGATCGCCAACACCCGTGAGCCGTGAGTCCGTGACCCCATCCCCACAGAGTCACCGCGCCCGCGCGCGTCACGAGACTGAAAAATCGCACCAGAAGCTCAGCAAAGCAAGGCGAAAAGTAACACGGCGCCACCAGCGCACACCACACCACACCACACCGTCGCGTCCTCTCCACCGCTCTCCACCGACCCCGCCGCGGCCGCGGTCGCGGCCCCGCCCCGCCCCGCGTGCCCGAAACGCCACGCCGCCTTCTAACTCCATTCCGATTTTAAATGCCACCGAGGCCCACGCCGGCGCCGGGGCAGCTGCCGCGCCCGCGCCCGCCCTCGCTGATGCCGGTGGCGAAGAGGCCGCCCGCTCCGTGGGCGCTGGCCCTCCCGGTCGGCCGCCGCGCGCGCGCCCGCCTCTGCCTCCGCCTCGCCGCGCCGCTCTCCTTCCTGCTCCTCGTCGCCGCGTTCCTCCGCACCCAGCCCCCGGCCGCGCCACTCGACGCGCTGCCGCCCTCCGCGGGGCCCGGGAAGGTGGCCTTCCTCTTCCTCGCCCGCGCCGGCCTGCCGCTCGACTTCCTCTGGGACGCCTTCTTCCGCGTAAGCGCCCAGCGGCTCTCCCCATTCGTTACGTTTGGTTGTCTATTCGATTGGTTCTGATCGTCGCGTGCGTGTTTCGGCAGAATGGGGAGGAGGGGAGGTTCTCCGTGTACGTGCACTCCGCGCCGGGCTTCGTCCTTGACCGCACCACCACCGGATCGCCGTACTTCTACGGGCGTCAACTCGCGAGGGCCGTCAAGGTTGACCTTCTTACCAACCTTTTCGTATCTGGTTTCCGTGATCGCGGAGTCCAGGGTTCGATTTTGAGTTGGGGAAATATGGTTGCGTCCTGCAGGTGGCGTGGGGCGAACCAACCATGGTACAGGCGGAGAAGATGTTGTTCGCCGCCGCGCTTGAGGATCCCGCCAACCAGCGATTTGTTTTGCTCTCGGATAGGTATGTACTCGTTTTCTTCGGAGGTAGTGATCTCGTTCCGTTATTTCGCATAATAAATGTTACAGGGGCTTAAACTGTAGTTGTCACTAGTGATCAATTAAATAACTGGATATTTAATAACGGTAATTTACATGTGAAATTTAGTACTAGAATATCTATTTATCACGCCCTCACTTCGATTGGAACACATCAAATTCCATTTTATAGAATTGAAGTGGGTAGTCTTCTGGGTGATGCATTGGCATTCTGTTTCCTGTTGTGGTGCTTATTCAGAGTACTACCGCGGGGATAACATCCTTTTTACTCGAAAATTGCTAGATGATGGCAGGAAAATTATTGGGGTCATGGAGCCATTCTGTGATTCCTTGTTCCTTGGTTTCCCTTGTGTGTGCTTCCACAAGGGATTAATCGTATTAAGTATGAAGCATGCATACATGCCCAAGCTGAGAGAGCTTTTGTACAGATTTTTTTTATTCCTTAGTATGCATGTCTCCGTATTGTAGTTTGGGTTTGCTTCCCTTTGTCAGTACAAGCATCAATTGATTATTTGAAGGTCTACAGTTTCTAGTTTAAATTTTAACATTTCATCGATTTCTGTTTCAGTTGTGTTCCTTTGTACAACTTCAGCTACACATATACTTACTTGATGGGTTCACCTAAAAGCATTGTGGATAGGTAATGGAAAATTACGATATGTTACTTTGCAACTTCCCAAATTTCCATAGAAGATGCAGTGTTTAAGCCTGAAGTTTCTAAAATGAGTTTATTTGTCTTTAGTTTCACTGACAAGACAGAGAAGCGCTATAATTCAAACATGTCTCCCGTCATTCGAAAGGATAAATGGAGGAAAGGATCCCAGGTTCTTGTGATTTCATGGCTTTCTTTTTGCTGTAGATTTTTCATACTTGTTTAAGAGCTTAACGCCATCTCATTTCAGTGGGTAATGTTAATCAGAAAACACGCAGAGGTTGTTGTTGGCGACAAGCATGTCTTTCAAGTCTTCAGAAAGCATTGTAAGGTAGTTGTTGTTCTAGTGATGTGGATACTGGAATTTCCGCTTACCTTATTTTGGCCCTTTCTAGTCCTTGACGTGAAGTAAATGTTACATTGTTTTTGGATGTTTTTTTTTTTTTTTGAGTTTCTCTTCACGTGCTACAGCCTTGAATGCTTAAACTTGCAATTCTTTTAACATGTGTGTCCTTCCGTTAAGTACATGTATGAAAGCCTGAAATTCCCTAGTTTGGACATATGGTTATATGTGCTGCAGTGATTAGGACTGCGACAATTTATCCCATGACTGTGATAAACAATAAGAATCTATCCTTTACACCCTTGGATGAGTGTGAGGCAAGATGTAGCATGTTTTTGAAGCTGTAACTACTGTACTGATTCAGATAGATGCTATATCATATCTATCCGAACTAAAGGTCTTGTCCACATTTACCTTTGATCAGCAGCAATGTTTATCTTTAGCATATATGCATGACCGATGCAAATTGATTCTGGATCTGTTAAATTATTATTACCTGACTCCCATCCATTGATGTTGTGAAGACACTACACAAACGTGCTTAAACTAGCTTATACTGACTTATGCAGTTATTTACAATAAGAGACATCTTGTTTTAATATAGCCTACTGATCTGTCATGCTTTTGTGCACATCACAGTAATGATTGTGTTCGGTTTTACCTAATAATTGCAGATGGTTGTGACCAATGCTTTGCTTGGACAGAAGCTGGGGAATGCTGTAAGTATTTATTTTAGGAGGTTGCTATGCAGTTTACTCAGACAAGCTCCATATGTAGTTTTAGGCCAAAACGTTGCATTTAATAGCTGTTGTTTTGCTCTTCCTAGGAAATTGTTGTTTTAAAAGTGACATTCAACTTAAAGTATATCGATGGTTTCCAATTATGCATGAATTGCTTCATTTTTCTCCAATATGACTTCTACTAAAATGAAGGGAGAAGATAATTATCAATGCCTTTCCTAGATAAAGTTGCACCCATTTTGTATGGTAGGCAAAAACAAATAAACTACTTCGGTTCTGTACTACTTCCAAAGTTCTTCTACAATTTTATGGATGTAAATACCCGTTCTGACTATAATTTGGCATTGTCTAAGTTCTACTATATGTGGTGAATGCTTGTTTCCTTGGATCATCAACAATCAAATATGAATTTCAATTTGTATCCCCTGCTCAACAGCGATTAGTCATTCACCAAACAATAATACCGATCCCTGAAATTTAATTTTCTTTACCTTTATATATCTGGCTGTTATTCTTATGGCATCATTTTTTCTCTCTCAGAGACGACTAGGATTTGTATTTCGGCGAAAGCAGATATTGGTAAGGTTCAGTTCTCCACATTCCCTCCATACTCACAGGGAAGTTTATATAGATTGTCAGACTTGTGCATATAATTTCTGAAAAATGTTTCTTTATAATGACCTCTTGTTCTCTCCATCATAAATGATCTTCGTCTTGAACCTTGCAGAAAGGAGCTGCCCAGGAGGAGCACGATTGTATTCCGGATGAACACTATGTGCAGACATTATTTTCTGTAAGGCTTGTTATTGTTGACAAATATTTTGGATTCTGAACTGATGTAATTATTCTTTCAAGTCATAATGAGGGGCCCACTCTTTCAAATTCTAGATCAAAGGACTGGAAGATGAACTTGAAAGGAGAACTTTGACCTATACATCATGGAACCAGTCAACTTTAGATCCTAAAGATAAAATGACTTGGCATCCAACGACATTTGAATATGACGCAGCAAGTCCTGAGCAGATCGATGCTATAAAGGTAATTATCTTCTTATTTTGGTTTGCATATTTCATGTTTTGGCACTAGTATGTGAAACTGTGAACACTGAACATCAAGAGACTTGAAATTGATGTATTGATCTTTTGTCCTTTTGCCTCCAAATTTGGCTGGCCAATAGCAAGCTCCAGTTATATCCTAGATATCCTGGTCATCAAACGAGATAGTGGAATCTGCAGAACACCATTTACCAGTTCTTCAGAACAAAGAAACAATCCTCTTTTTCCATTTCTTTAGAACAAAGAAACAATCTGCTCAGTGTTCGTGTCTGCATGGTATATCTTGTTGACCATTATGTACATGGAGTAACAGGTTTCCTTTTGTATAATATATATCTTGCAGATGGCTTACCCTTTTTTTTTGGGTTGTGCACATTCTGTTATATAATAAAGTAGCAATAATATGAGAAGACCACCATTGTAAGTGGTTTATCATTTAGTTAATATCATGACGCTAAGTTTGTTCTGAATAATTTTGCAGAGTATCGATCATGTGAACTATGAGGTGGAACACAGGACTGAGTGGTGCCAATCCAACGGCACAGCCGTCCCATGTTTCTTATTTGCCAGAAAGTTCTCATACGGGGCCGCGATGCATCTGTTGGAGGATGGTGCTTTTGGTCTGCTAAAATCTGCTCAACTACTGGTTAACTTTTAACAAATTCTCTTGTATACGAGCCATCATTTTTCGTGTGGGTGGATTAGTTCATAGCCAGGTCCAGCTTCGTTGTTTGCAGTAGCATTTGCAGCTGAAGCTACTCAGCGATGGAGTACCATAGTTTACTGCTAGGATTTAGATCGTGTATAGATCATCGGCTCAGAGCAGAGTAGGTTATTATTGTACAGAGCATCATTGAAGTACGGGAATAGCATCAGGATGCAATCTCCAACTGACAGACCGAGGCTGGGACGCGGTGTCAACGGCTCCATCCGTGACAAACAATGAAGCATATACAAATATAAAGGAGAATCTGTCGCAATGGTTTACTATCAGAGTAGGAAAGGTGCAGCAATAATTTTGTGTCAATGATCTTATACATACAGAAAATATAGAAGGAACAAAACAGAAAGGAAGTACATTTCTTATATTTTATTCTTTTATATGGAAATGCTACGTTGTTCGGTACAAGCTCCCAGCCAGATTGTTAGTTTTTTTTTTCTTCGAAACGGAGGCAAAAGATTTGCCTCATAGATTAATTAAGAGGAAGAGAATTGCCCAGTTAATTAACAGAAAACCGGGCGAAAATCGTTACATATAGACCACATGCGGACTACTCGCAAAGAAAGAAACTCCATGACCCCACGGTCAACCCGACAAAAATATAAAACGAGCAACAACCACAATCGCTCGCACTTCTACATCGCAAAGAAAACCCCAACAAATCCAAAGCTGTAGACAACAAACACCAGCAAACCCACCAAGATGAGCCAATCAGAGATGATGGTCGAAGAGACTGAGTATCATTCATTAAGCAGCCGCGGACGCTTTACCAATGGCGCCACTCTTCTTGCCTATGCTCCTGAGAGCCTTCTTCACCTTCTTGATTTTACCCGAACAAGCCTTCTCCACTAGTAAGCAAGCAATTGTCTTGCCAGACCCAGGGCTAGCTGCCTCCAAGCCGGCGAGCAAGCGGCCAAGCTTTTTCGCGAAGACCACCTCATCAATACGTGCCCACATAGCTTCACGGTCAAAGATGGGCGACCGGATGAACTTTAGCGCCTCAGAATTTGGTGCCAAAGCACCTACCTCATCAATCTCGGCACCCACAGGTGCCACCTGGCCCACAACCACAGGTGATAAGACAATAGCAGCATCCAAACCTCCACGATCCACCAAGGCAAGAGGCTGACTGGGCTCCAACAACGGCGGTGAGGTCGCAATCGGCATCGCCAAGGCCCCTCCAACCGACTCCATCTCCGTAGGAAGCACCATCGAAATAGGCGAAGTGGGCTCCCCACAAAGCTTCTACAGCTCAGGCATAATTTGCAGCACTGGTGCCACAACCTCAACAACGGCTTCACTCTCAGAAGCAATCGGCTTAACAGGCAGCACCAACGGGCGAGATGTAGCACAGGGGAGAGATCTCCATACATGCTTGCTTCCCCGTCGGCAAAACCAACATGGATCTCGGGCTGCAGGGACACAACGGGCACAACCTGAAGCTTGGCGAGAGCAGCCTCCGCACTTGCCAAAACGCTCCCAACTCGCGCAATGCAGTCGCGAAGCTCGGCTCGGAGCAGCTCGGTCTGCTCCACCAGGACGGGACGCAGCGCCACATCAACCGGGGTTGCATCGACAAATGATGCGGACATTGGGGTGGATGGTGGAACAACATGTCGCGGTGGCGTAGTCTGGTTGATGCGGAGCTGTGCATGACAGAAACGCGCTTTATGGCCGAATCGAAGGCATCCCATACACCGAAAAGGGTCCCTGCACTCACGAGCACGATGACCTTTGGAGAGGCACCGAAAGCATCGACCCTTGAGCCACGCCGGAGGAGGCGGCCGAGCGTTTGGAGCGGGCTGATGAAAGGCATTGAGTGCTGCTATGCACACGACGATGTTCAGACGATCTGTGGACGACAGCGTATATCAGTCCGTCTATGCATAGCAGTCAAGTGCAGCCGACGGCTGGATCGGGCATCGTCCCGCTGTCGTGCATGCTGTGTCGTTTGCACAGCAGTTTCGAAAGGCATTTGAAGACTGCGAACGGCGGCGCCCGGCGACGAGGTGCCAGTCTCCCAACATTTTCCCACGAGCTGTTGGCGCGCAGCACATGGGATCAGCGGGCATCCCCTTGCTCCTGAAGCATCCAAGCCAGTCCCCCCAACCAGGACGCACGGGAGAGAGCGCCGGGTCGACCGATGCCAGCAGCATCGGAGCAGCGTTTTCATTAGCCAGGGTAGCTGCCGGTGATGGATCCGCCTGATCTGGCCCCGAGAGGGATGAAGGCGTTGACGCCGGGGATGGCAGCAGCTGGCCGGAGGAGACGCCGGAAAGGGGAGCAGGGGTGGCGCCCGCGCCGGCCATCTGCCCACCAATGGCTGGGTCGGCCTTGCGGGAGGTCAGCGCAGCCGCGGCCAACGTGGCGGCGGAGACAACGGGTGAGGTCGGAGGAGCCGACAAAAGGAGCCTCGCGGATGCGACGGGCCTCACGGAAGCCGGCAACTCGCCCAAGGGCACCTCTGGCACCTTCACGGACTCTCCAACGACCTGGACGGGGCGGCCCAGCGTCCGCTGCGGCAGCGTGGACAGGAGCTCCTGCTCCGGGTTGGATCGAGCAGCCTTCGCGCCGTGGCCGGTCTTGGTGCTGTCATCGCTGTACAGCGCGTCGTCCGCATTGATGACGGGCGGAGCAGCAAGGCAGGGAGCAGTCAACGTAGCATGCAGCTGACTGGTGGAGGGCTGCAGGACGAGGTCCACCTCGCCAGCGGGGCGAGCCGGCCGGCCCGGCGGCGGGGGCGGAGGGGATTCGAACTCCCGATCCAGATCCGGTGCGGGCGCGCCGTGCAGCGAGGTGGGGGACGGTGGGAACCCCCAGCTCAGGGGCGGCGGCGCAGCCATAGGTGCGGCGACAGGCTGGCAGAGGGCGTGGGAGGTGGTCGACGGCGCCGGAGCGCCCGCCGTCGATTTGGGCATGTGGGCGCCAGCCGGGTCGCGGGAGCCAGTCCTCCTGGTGAAGCTGATGCGTACTGGTGCCTTTGGGTTAGCCAGATTGTTAGTGAATACATAGCAAAAACTCCCTTGGATCCATATTACCTGTCACTACTTTAGTAGTGTACAACTTTATGGGTCGGAGGGAGTAATACTTTTCATTTTGCGTGTGCAGACATGAAAGAACTCATTCCACACGACAATCTCTTTGTACGCAAGAATTTCCCTACTTACTCCTGTAGATTTTATGCAAAAAGGATTTCAACACTGCTTGCACAGTTCATTGGACGCAGCTTCTCTGACGTACGGCCCACACACTGACGTGTGGGCCCGGACCCACCCATCAGCGGCCCAACGGCAGGGGGCCGTATGTCAGGGGATCCGGCTCCAGCTTCATTTGGTTGTGCTTCGATTTCCGAGATCTCTTTCATACTCAGAGCACCCTCTGGAAGCAATGATAAAAAGGCATGGCAGGCATGTAAACGAACTTAATACTCCCTCCGTTTCAAATTACTCGTCGCAGAAATGGATGTATCTAGAACTAAAATAAATCTAGATACATCCATACCTGCGACAAATAATTCGGAACGGAGGGAGTAGTACGTAGAGCATTATGCAATGAACAAGATATGTCACACTATGTTGAACAAAAAGGGAAACCTCGATATTGAGCCTTTACTTTTGCGACAGGAGCAGTATCTGATTTCCCGTAAATTCGTGTGCATGACATTACAGACAGTAAGATAGTGTGCTGCAAAATATTATCCATGTGCCTTACAAATAGGATGTCCTCAATATCGGTTCCAATCTGGGTCAGGATGATTTCAGAAATCAAACAGACAAGAGCACAAATAGTAATAACCTTTTTACAGTAACAGAGGAAGTGAATCAACCTACCTTGCCCATAACTTCTGGAAAACCAAAACAGTCAAGATAATTGTCCTGAAAGGGAATCTAGCTATTAAAACCACTTCTGAAGACATAAATACGGGGACGGAAATATGTATTCTAGTGACAAGAGAAATGTACTATCAATGGTATTACCTGAATTTCAAAGTAAACACCCATTTCAACTAGGATGTGCTTCACTTGAACATAATCATCCAAACACCCACCGGACAATAGCAGTGCACAACCGGCCTTTGCAACAGATTAACAGAATTTTACTGCTGGTGAATCATAACTAGTGCTGCCAGAAAATGTAAAATGGGCATTCTCGTTTACCGGCAAATAGAATGATGCGGCTTTAGCTGATGCGTCATATTTGAAGCACTTAGACAGGGATGCTTTGATAACCCATTTTGATACAGAGATGAATCAAGGGGAAAAGGCAGCACTTAGATAGGGATGCTTTGATGTATCATATGGATTTAATATTCAATCAACTTGATTTACTTACAGATAAAGTGGAAAAGCAAGACTTGTGTAGTATATCTGAAAACAACAAGGAGTTTGATATGCTGGAGCAAGCTCAGCATGTACGTCAAAATGAGATCAATTCGAGTAAGTTACATGACAGATTTAGAAATGCTACAGACTCTCTAACGGAGGTGGAGAAGCTAAACCAATATTTACATAACAATAACATCATTGAGAAAAGGAGAAATATTCACATCAACCATTTATAAAGAAAAAGGAGTTCAAAGAACACATGAAAAGTCTTGCTGAATCCATGAGAGAGTTTGGGAATCTTGTTACAGATCAACAAACTATCATTGCAAGCAAAGTTCAGCACAGTGAATCGAGGTGCTTGTATTCGAATTCATTCAGTACTGGGGGTACCTGTTTATCTTTTGTGAAAAAAGATAGATTACTTGATGATAATTAGTTTTATCTTAACCAGCCTTGCCATATGATTTACCTCTCATAGTACTTATCACTATTCTGTGCTGTATTTCTATCAGCAAGGATGGTCTACTTTTCTTCCACAGGCTCTGTGCTGTATTTATCCTAACCAGTCTTGCCATAGGAGTTCTTTGCAGTGGTCTAACACTGTCCATTTATCTATCTTTATTCATCAGCAATTACTCAATTTTAATTAGAAAGTCAATCCATCCTGAAAAATTTCGCGGAGAAGGAACATTAACTAAAGCAAATCTACTATTAATGATAATAATCCAGACCAATTACATCAATTGCTGAGGTCACGTTCGATTTCAGTGACCACCAGACTAGGACTAGAGTAGAATCAGCTCAGAATATGCTGATGGCTAGCACGAGTAACGCTAACAGCTGAGCTACACTGGATTCTGAATCTCAGTCTCACGCCGTGGTTCGTTCGCTCAGTTGGTCCTGGTCCACACGAAGCTATACCATGGCCGGCGTCCAGTTGCCGCATCCAAAGAAGCGGTTGACTTGCATCGGCCCTGGCCCTGGCGCCGGCACCACGCCACCTCTGGTCGCCACCCCGCAGTAGCACAAGCACGTCACAGAGGAGCCACCGCAGGGGCTTATGTGACGCTGCGGCAGCTGCTGCTGCCGAATTGCCGGCAGAAGCGGTGGCGCCGATGAACCACCGCAAGGCCATGTGTGAGGCGGCTGCTGCTGGATCGACGGAGGTGCCGGCGCCGATGAGCCACCACCGCAAGGGCTTGTGCGAGGCGGCTGCTTCTGGATCGGTGGCGGCGGCGCCAGCGAGCCGGTGATGGTGATCTTGACCCCGCGGCGCATGATCTCAACAAGCAGTCGCGCGGTGTTGTGCGCGTCGTCGAGTCCGCAGTGCAGGCGGCCCTCCCAGTCCAGTCCCGCCGCCCGTACCGCCTCCTGCAGGTTGACCCGCCCTCCGCCGCCAAGCGCCGCCTGGAAGGGGACCCTCAGGTTGATCCAGCGATCGAAGTAGGAGGGCTTCTCGATCCCCTTGAATCGACACTCGAACTCGAGCATGGTGCGGCAATCCCAGTCCCCCCAGGTCACGACGGCCAAGCGGACGCGTCTCTTGTTCCCCGCCCCCGCCGTCGCCGCCTTCAGCCAGGCGTCGTGCAGCCAGAGCGCCTCGCCGAGATCCACGCCGCCGTCTACGTCCTCCTGCCGGATGCCGGTGAGGTCCCTGCAAAACTGGGTCAGCACAGGCCGGTGTCTGGGGCGAACGTACCTGCGAAACGCGGACACGACGAGGCCGGTGGCGCCGTCGACGAGCACGGCCGGGAACTCGATGATCTCCTGCGGGTAGATCCGCGCGTCCTTCTCGCATGTCGCCTCGAAGTCCACCACCAAGAAGAAGTCGAAATCTTGCTGCACCTGATGGCCCTGGCCCTGGCCCTGCCCCTGCCCCTGCCCGCGCGCCGCCATGATCGGTTCCATCTTCGTCAATATGCGCGCGCCGGATCGCCGCGCAAACTCGAGATCTGGGGAACCGGGTGCGCGAGCGAAAACTAGGGTTTGCGTAATCGCTCGCAGGAAACGGTTGGCGCTTTCGGGAAACACCGTTCTAGTCGAAATCGTTTTTTTAAACCATCGGAGGAAACACCGTTCTAGTCGAAATCGGATTCGTTTCTTCGTAATCGCTCGCGGGAAACAGTTGGCGCTTTCGGGAGAAGAGCTGGCGGTTTTTTAATCTTCTTCGTAATCGCTCGCCGGGAACAGTTGGCGCCATTTTCAATCAAACAAAGGCTGTGATTTGGCGGAAAATGAAAATCTGAGGCTGTGGTAAAAGACCCGTTTTGACTCTTCTGTTCTGTCTATTTTTCTTGGGAGTCACTAAAAATCTGACATCAGATTTTTAGCATTGCGTATCAAACGTTGTCTTGGCCATGAGTTCGAGCGCACGCATCTAAAAGCATCCTAGGTAGCCACGTTAGTTTTTTTATCGTTTCATACAGGGTCGAACCGAGCGAACGAACTAGCAAATGGGTGATTGACTTCGTAATTCACATTCCGACATGTCTCTTCCCCACACTTCTTTGCATTCTTCTCCCCATTCATCTCCCATCCACATTGAGACAGAGACCATCGCGTCTCAGCGAGGGCGGAGGTGAGCTCCACATCGGCGGTGTTGCATAGAGGATAGAGAAGAACCGCAGGTAAACCTCATGGACAACCCAGCCCGCCGGCCCGAACCCGAAGCCCAAAATATACATATAGATATATTTTATTCGAAATATAGGTATAATAAATTAATATAATATCCTGAATATGAGTAATTTAGTTAAAAATGGCATTGTTCCTGCACTTCGGGCCGGGCCAGGCTCGGGCTTTGCCAAGCCCGACCCGACCAATGATCAGGTTTAACCGCAAGTGTGTGTGTGTGTGTGTGTGTGTGTGTGTGAGAGAGAGAGAGAGAGAGAGAGGAATGACGGGAGGAAGAGAAGTGGTGCAACACGAGGCTATGGTAGCCAGTCGGCTACCAACATGAGGCGGCAAAGCGAAGGAGATCTGGTGGGCGGCTTGGCGTCTCCCGGAATGGAGGTGGATGAACGAAGCAATGTTGCCCCGACTTTGGAGGTGCGGAGTGCACGGGCAGATGAGCACCAACTCGCCTCTCCATTTCTGATCCACTCAAGCCTACGGAGAAGCGCGGCGAGCTATCCACTGCTCCTGCCATGTCCCTGAAGGAAATATGCCCTAGAGGCAATAATGAAGTTGTTATTTATATTTCCTTATATCATGATAAATGATTATTATTCATGCTAGAATTGTATTAACCGGAAACTTAGTACATGTGTGAATACATAGACAAACAGAGTGTCCCTAGTATGCCTCTACTTGACTAGCTCGTTAATCAAAGATGGTTAAGTTTCCTAACCATAGACACGTGTTGTCATTTGATGAACGTGATCACATCATTGGAGAATGATGTGATGGACAAGACCCATCCGTTAGCTTAGCACTATGATCGTTTAGTTTATTGATATTGCTTTCTTCATGACTTATACATGTTCCTCTGACTATGAGATTATGCAACTCCCGAATACCGGAGGAACACTTAGTGTGCTATCAAACGTCACAACGTAACTGGGTGATTATAAAGATGCTCTACAGGTGTCTCCGATGGTGTTTGTTGAGTTGCCATAGATCGAGATTAGGATTTGTCACTCTGTGTATCAGAGAGGTATCTCTGGGCCCTCTCGGTAATGCACATCAGTATAAGCCTAGCAAGCAATGTGACGAATGAGTTAGTTGCGGGATGATGCATTACGGAATGAGTAAAGAGACTTGTCGGTAACAAGATTGAACTAGGTATGCTGATACCCACGATCGAATCTCGGGTAAGTAACATACCGATGACAAAGGGAACAACGTATGTTGTTATGCGACTTGACCGATAAAGATCTTCATATAATATGTAGGAGCCAATATGAGCATCCAGGTTCCGCTATTGGTTATTGACTGGAGATGTGTCTCGGTCATGTCTACATAGTTCTCGAACCCGTAGGGTCCGCACGCTTAACGTTCGATGACGATTTGTATTATGAGTTATGTGATTTGATGTACCGAAGTTTGTTCGGAGTCCCAGATGAGATCACGGACATGACGAGGAGTCTCGAAATGGCCGAGACGTAAATATCAATATATTGGAAGGCTATATTCGGACAACGGAAAGGTTCGGGTATTTTTTGGAGTACCGGAGCGTTACGGGAATTCACCGGGGGAAGTATTGGGCCTTCATGGGCCTTAGTGGAAAGGAAGGGCCACAAGGGTAGGTCGCGCCCCCCCCATGGGATGGTCCGAATTGGACTAGGGAGGGCGCGGTGCCCCCCTCTTTCCTTCTCCCTCTCCTACTCCTTCCTTCTTCTCCTACTTAGGAAAGGGGAAAACCTACTCCTACTAGGAGTAGGAATCCCACCCCCCTTGGGCGCGCCCCTTGTGGTCGGCCCTCCTCCTCCTCCCCTCCTTTATATACGGGGGAGGGGGCACCCCATAGACACACAAGTTGATCTTTAGCTGTGTGCGGTGCCCCCCTCCACAGTTTTCCACCTCGGTCATATTGTCGTAGTGCTTAGGCGAAGCCCTGCGTCGATAACTTAATCATCATCGTCACCACGCCGTCGTGCTGACGAAACTCTCCCTCGGCCTCAACTAGATCAAGAGTTCGAGGGACGTCACCGAGCTGAACGTGTGCAGATCGCGGAGGTGTCGTGCGTTCGGTACTTGGATCGGTTGGATCGCGAAGATGTTCGACTACATCAACCGCGTTACTAAGCGCTTCCGCTTTCGGTCTATGAGGGTACGTGGACACACTCTCCCGCTCGTTGATATGCTTCTCCTAGATAGATCTTGCGTGATCATAGGAAATTTTTGAAATACTACATTCCCCAACAGTGGCATCAGAGCCAGGTCTATGCGTAGATTCAACTCAGAAGACCTCGTCTTCACCTTATTCCCCTTGAGCTAAGGACACCCAGTCCTCGCCCAATTACTCTGGAAAGTCTTCAAGGTAGACTTCCAAACCTTCACAGACTTCGTTCACCGACGATCCACAGTGACTCTTGGATGCTCAGAACGCGACGCCTAACCGGCTGGAGGATTCACAGTCCTCAAGTGTAACAAGTCTTCAGGTCACTCAAACAGAAAGACTTCAGTGATGCCTAACACTCTTTGGCTCTAGGTGTTTGGGCTTTGTCCTTGCAAGGATTTCTCTCTCTCAAATGCTTCAGAGGTGGGTTGCTCTCAAACGACAAAAGTCGTGCACTAACTCTGAGCAGCCACCAATTTATGGTGTAGGGGGTGGGCTATTTATAGCCACTAGGCAACCCGACCTGATTTGTCCGAAATGACCCTGTGTCACTAAGGAACTGACACGTGTTCCAACGGTCAGATTTCAAACACACACGGCAACTTTACTTGGGCTACAAGCAAAGCTGACTCATCCAACTCTGGATAAGATTTGCTCTTATTGTCTTCGCTTGAAGACATAGGATTTTGGTTGAGCATCACTTCAGTCACTCTGACTTTGTTCACTTGGACCCCACTTAACAGTACGGTGGTTCCTATGACTCAACAAAGAAGAAAAGGAAACAACGAAACAACTAAGTCTTCGCGCTCCATAGTCTTCACTCAATGTCTTCTCATGTCATAGTCTTCAATGTGAATATCTTCATATACCACCACTGTCTTCAATGTCTTCATACATTTTTAGGGGTCATCTCCGGTAGGTAAACCGAATCAATGAGGGACTACTACCTGTGTTATCTTGCAATTCTCACAAACACATTAGTCCCTCAACCAGGTTTGTCGTCAATACTCCAAAACCAACTCAGGGTGGCACTAGATGCACTTACAATCTCCCCATTTTTGGTGATTGATGACAAACTGGTTGAAGTTTTCAACAGGGATAAAATATGTGAAATTGTAAAGGATAAAGGAGTTGTCTTCATAAGTGGGAAAGGCTCCCCCTGAAGATGTGCATATGAGAAATTTGCTTTTGGAATGCAAATGCACATGGCAGGTTGTACTTGTGGAGATCCTCTTCGACTTATGATGGCAATTCATCATGCATGATTTGATGTAACGAAGATAATGACATGCATAATGAAAGATGGATGTCTGCAGAATGACCTAAGTGCGGAAGTTATCATCGCACATGCGGAATTTATCATCGCATCACAGAATAGCAAATAAGTAGCAGATGACCATCGAGTTTAAGTGTTACAACTCAAAGAACCAAATGTAACAAAAGCGAGAGTTGTAAACACTTGGAAAAAATATAAAGCAACCACCCATATGGACCCGCTTGAAGACTATCAACTCATATGCTTCTCCCCCTTTTGTCAGTAAGGACCAAAAAGGTTTGAAGACATAGAGCTTCTACTCGTTCCCAGAAGAAGTAGGTGAAGCAGCAGGGTCGTCGTTGGCGTTTGGCGGTGCAGAAGAACTCGGCGCAGTGTCGATATGCGGCGATGCAGACGTTGGAGAAGTCACATCATCTTCATCCTCGATGACTCTGGCATTTACAGTAGCCGCTGAAGAGGAGTATTCAGAGTCTTCAAGAGATGGAGTCCACCGCAGAACTGCATTCCTTGGAGGCATCGAATCAAATTTATATCTCTCAGTGAAGCCATCCGCTCTTAAATCATCTTCAGAGCACAGAAGTGTCAGAATCTTCCAAGATCGCTGACAGGCTTCATGGGAGACAAATGCGTTCTTGGTGGCAAGATTGCGAATGCGATTGACATCCACCAAGAGACTATGCATTTGACGCTTCAGCCAGTCATGATGCTTATCTTGCTTTTGATGAAGTGCGACAAGAAGTTCTCGGTCATTTAGAACACGAGAGCGCTTCCGAGGCCTTTGAGCAATAGTGCTTTCTGTGTTGGCTTGAAGAGGAGCACGAGTATTGCCTGCCAATGGATAAACACGAGTGATAGAATTGGGCACATAATGACTTGGAATAGGCTGAGTGAAGCTTTGATTGTCTGCATTGTGAAGACATAGCGGCTCCTTTGCAGGGTCAGGGTAAATGGCATCAACAGACAGATTGACCTCCGGCAAAAAGACAAGATGGTTTCGTGTAGAGGGTTGATAGTTGATTGCGGAGTGAAGATTGATGAGGCGCATGACCCATGGAGCATAGAACTTCAGTCCAAAGATGTCTGAGCCAGATGCTGCCAGTTGACGAATGAAGAAATCTTGTGCATTGAAGCTCTTGCCATTGAGAATATAGAAGACCAATGTCTTCATTGTACCTTCAAGTTTTGCAGCAGGAGAATGTCCTTTGATAGGCCAGAGAGTTTGCCTTATGATGTGGTAGATGGTGCGTGGTAGATACACAAGGTCTTCAACAAAGAACGCCTGAGGATATTTAGCATCTGGAGGCAAAGGCTTCATCATACTGAGCATCTGGCTCATGTTGGGCTCGGACTTATGAAAGATGCTCTCCAAAGCATCACGGTGAAGCCTACAACCAGGTTCAAACAGATCGCCTGGAGTGGACCGGCCAGTTAGCTCAATGATATCAAGAGCTTTGGCTTCATGATGGACATTGCCTGTCATCCACTCAAGGACCCAAGTCTTTGGATCCCTATTGTAGCCGCGAATGTGAAGAGTTGCATAAAACTGGAATAGAAGCTCTTCATTCCAGTGTTCCTTGTCTGTGACAAATTGCAGGAGTCCAACGTCTCTGAAGCAATCCAACGCTTCTTCTAGACAGGGCAGGCCAGCTATAGCTTCAGTGTCGAGACGCATATGTGGAAATATGCACCCTTGATTGTATAAGACGCATGAATATTAGCTGCGCTGCTGATAGCTCCAGAACCGATCCGATGAAATGCGAGGTTTGGAGTATGGGTTCTTAGCGTTGTCGAAGAAGGTGTTATGTGCCACAAAGCCATTCACATTGAAGACCCCAGGTGAGGTTGCAGTGCCTGGGAATCTTGGAAGTCCTAGCTTGGGCTTCTGGACTTGAGGCCTGTGCTCGACATGATAGTCAAATTATGGTCCTGCAGCAGGTGGAGGAACCATAATGGGCCATCGGACCATAACATGCTGACCATGATCAAATGCCAGCTCAACAGTATGAGGTCTTGGAGGGGGTACAGGAGCATTGGCATTTTCATTGACATGGGCTGCAAGCGGCACAATAGCTTCAGGAGGAATGATCACGTCTGGTGCAACATTGGCTTTAGGTGCTTCATTATTGGCTTCGTGCATGACGACAACAGTGTCGTCAGCAGTGTTGTTGGTGGTGGTGACATTAGCTTCAACCTCCACTTGTGTGGCTGGAGGGTTGGACACATTCTCCTCGGGAACAGCTTCTTGGTGGACTGGGGAAGTTGCAACTCGTTCTTCTTCAACTCTTGGTTGTTCTTTATCATTGACTGATGCAGCCGGAATATCTTTAGCCGTTTTGGCTTCAGACTCAGAGACGTTCACAGTTGGAGTGGCTTCTGGGAACACTTGACGTGCAACAGATCTGTGGTGCACTTCTCCTTCTGGAACGCTCGGAAGAATGACTTGAGGCCTTGGTCCTTTGCGAAGCCTGCGTAGCGCTGGCGACGCCTGTGGAGATGGAGTTGGCTGGGCCTCAAAGTCATCATCATCTTGCACTGGTGGGGTGACTTGTTGTTGGGGAGTACTTGGGGTGTCTTGTTGTTGTGGGTGATCAGCCCACGATGCATCCTGAGCAATTGGTGCAGAGGACGACCAATACTGATGAGCTTGTTGTGCGTGAGCACAGGCGATGATACCACGTTGTGTTCGATCTGAGGAAGAACTTCATCATCTTCTACATTGTCGTGGGGACCAATGTCTTCAGCTGCGGTGGGGTCAGCAGCTGGAATATCTTCAGCTTCAGGAGCCTCTGTGGAAGCAGGCTCATGAACTATCATACGTCTTTCTTGTTGAGTGGATCCAGGACAAGCAACAGAAATGGGCTCGACAACAAGGGGATCTGTGGGAGCAGCCCGATCTTTCTTGGTTTTGCGCTTCTTCTTGGAGGATGCGTCATCAGATGCTTCAAGAGTTTTCCTTTTTCTGGCTTCAGCCTCGGCAACCCTCGTCTTCTTCGGTTATGAAGCGGTTGACTTGACCTTTGGCTTCGAGCCGGTCATGCTGCTTGGGAAGACAATGGTTGGCGCGTCTTGCCTAGGTGCAGGAGTTGGAGTTGCTGCAGGCTTCTTGGACTTCTTCTTTGAAGCCATTCTAGGGTCAGTGCCAGGTCGTCCAAGGGCCTTGTGCTTTTCTATTTCATTGTAGGCTTGCACACATTTGGCAGCCGAAAGCTTCATGCTCTCATGAGAACCTTGGGCTTCATCATGTTTCTTGCGAAAGGCTTCCTTGAGCTCGTGTAGCATGATCTTGAAGTTCTGCACATCCTTCACACTGAGCCTGACCATATGCTTCTTGAACTGAGCCTTTTCAAAATATATCTTGTGCTTTAGCTCAACAACTTTCTGAGCAAGAGCTAACTCAGAAGCAATGGCGCCGTGGAAGGAGACGCTGAGGCCAATTGGAAGTTGTAGATCGTCAAAACTGAGTTCTGGATTGCCAAACCAGTCATCGATGAACTTGTTCAGAATCTCAACATCGAAGAGGGGAAGATCATTGAAGATTTCCGCCTACTGCTTGCTCTTAATCAACAGCTCAAGAGCGTCATTGGTAAGATCGTCGTCACTTGACAGATCAATAGCTTCATTTCTCAGAATGGCAGCAGGGGTCAGATCAGGACTGGAGGAGTGCATAGGCTTCTTCTTCTTCATCTCGGTCTTGGAGACGCGAGAGAGATCTTCAGACTGCACACTTGGTGCAGGTGGAGCGGTGGCCAAGGGCTTCACTCATGAAGCTTTTGGTGGAGAAGAAGGTTTCAGAGCCTTGGGTTTCTTCTGCTTCTTCGGCTTCGGAGGTGCAGGCGCTTCATCAGTGTCAGCGTCATCTGCAGATCGATCCACATCTGCCCCTTGAACCCTGATATGAGTGATGAGACCTTCTAAGTCATAGAAGGGCCCAACCAGATTTGGTTCAGCTTCGCGTGTGCCATCGGCACGAGGCGCAGAGGGGCCAGGATTGAACTCTAATCCCCAAGATTTCTTGTTCTCCTTGGCAGAGTGCATGGCTGACTGAAAGTTGCGCTTGAACAGATTGTCGTCACGACACCATAGCAGAGATGTGGGATGAGCATCAGTAGGTTGAGGTCCACGGACCATGCACGAGAAGAAACTTTGTTCAATAGCTTCAGCTCTTGACCTGGGAGGAAGATCTTTGTACAAAATATCTCCCCATGGTCGCTTGATGGCATTCTTCTCAGCATATTCCTGGGTCACAAATCTGTACTTAAACCATTGCTCGGCCCAATATCTTTGAATCCATTGGATTCGAGTTTTGCGTTCATTATAGGTTTCTTCAGGATCAGTTTTGTACAGTTCATGCAGATCAGCTGGCAAATCCTTTGATGTTTCCCCGCAGCGCTGTCTGCCGCCCTTCCTCACTGACTTTTGCGAAGCCATGAAGTTCAGGTTGTATGGCTTCAACACTGACAAAGGCTTCTTGGTCAGACAAGAACTGGCTTCGGAAGAGTTGATATGATGCTGTAAGAATTCTGCAAATGAATGCAGACTATGAGAACCAAGGGATTCTCCCACGGACATGTACCTGTGACAGCATTAAAGATGCGAGGGAAGGGGAAGAGGTCATATGCATTCTCAGAAGATTTTGAAGATAAATCAGTTTGAAGACATTGACCTCATAACGCGAAGACATTCACTTATGTGTTTGAAGTTGGTTCCAGATTTGTACGAATCCAAGAATAGGTACAAGTGAGGAATCTAACTAGTTTAGATGCATAAGTGAAGATGCTTTGCACAGTATGAGATGCAGAACTAGACAGATCCAAGTTTGTAATCATAGAAACCACTTTTGGTAAAAAGGATGAATCTATAGGATCAAAGCGATGGTAAAAAAGAGGGTTTTTATTTACCACACAAAGAACTGCTAGATGGAGAAGAAGTGGAGGCCGAGCAGTTCGATCTTCCGTGCCCTAACTTGGCGACGGAGGACACCTACGGCGGCGGCGGAGAAGACGATGTCCGCGGCCGGCGTGAGGACGGCGTCGGTGAAGTCACGGCAGCTAAGCGCTTCATCGCCGACGTCGTCGAGAGCTAGCGGAGGCGCTAGGGTTTTGACGGGGTGGAGAGGTGGAAGAAGGATTTTTTACCATGAGGGGACATGTATTTATAAGGAAAGGGACGACACAACGCAATGACGCAGGTGCCCCTGGCGGTTCACATTTGAGGGACACGTGGCGTACATGCAACACACTTGTGGTTGTCCCATGTTCCCACACCCGCCAGGATTGTCGAATGGTCATTCTGGCTTCTCCGGATTTAAGGCAAAGAGAATAGAGCATTTAAAACAGATTTAATGTTTGTCTCTGTATCTTTGGCTGACAAGGACGCAGAGAAGACATTCGACAGTTTCAATAGAATGCATATGACTTGGATAGATGGAGTTTGAGATAGAGAGCATAGAGAGATTAGGGTCCGATCACATTCACTTAGTTCAAAAGATTCAACAGAGAAGACATAGCTATAAGTGAATGCTATAGAGGACAGAACACTATATATATATATCAGAATACAACCAAATCAACATAGTGAAGATAATCAATAAGACATGATTATGTCGAAGACAAATCAAATGTGAAGACATAGCAAAAGTAACGCCGTGAGAAAAACACTTCAAACAGAAGAATTTGGTGGTGGCGTTACCCACCGTATAGGAAGTATTAGACCCAGACACGACACACAAATATCGTGGCGCTCCAAAGTCAAATTCCACGTTAATGTATTCACACTCAGAATGTAAGTCTTCATTGATTGAAGGTATTCTTTACTTCGTGTGTTGCACATCTAAGTCATCAATATGCATAAGTGTTAGGATGTGTGCCTGATCACAGGACATTTGAGGATTCCAAGATATTTAGCTCACACCGTAACTTGCAAAACCTTTTCTCATCCAAGGGCTTTGTGAAGATATCTGACAGTTGTTCTTCAGTGTTGACGTGTATGATATCAATATCTTCATTCATGACATGATCTCTGAGAAAGTGATGACGAATTTCAATATGCTTTGTCTTCGAGTGCTGAACGGGGTTGTTGGCAATCTTGATGGCGCTTTCATTGTCACAGTAGAGTGGTACTTGTTTAAGATGGATGCCATAGTCCTTGAGAGTTTGCTTCATCCATAGAAGCTGAGCGCAACAAGATCCAGCAGCAATGTATTCGAATTCAGTAGTGGAGAGTGATACATAGTTCTGCTTCTTTGAAGACCAACAGACAAGTGATCGTCCCAGAAAATGACATGTGCCTGATGTAGATTTGCGATCCACCTTGTCACCAGCATAATCAGCATCCGAGAATCCAACCAGATCAAACTCTGAGCCCTTTGGATACCATAATCCTAATGTTGGGGTGTAAGCCAAATATCGAAGAATTCGCTTCACAGCTAAGTGATGCGATTCCTTTGGTGCCGCTTGGAATCGAGCACACATGCAAACACTAAGCATAATATCTGGCCTAGATGCACATAGATAAAGTAAAGAACCAATCATCCAGCGGTATACCTTTTGATCAAACTCTTTACCATGCATTGTCGTCGGGACCCAGATGGTGTTTGGTTGGCATTGGCGTCATGTAACCTTTGCAATCTTGCATTCCAAACTTCTTCAGGCAATCTTTGAGGTATTTTTCTTGAGATATGAAGATGCCATTTCTTTGCTAACGAATTTGAAGACCAAGGAAGAAATTCAGCTCACCCATCATGGACATCTGATATTGCTCTTGCATCATGTGTCCAAACTCATCACTATATTTTTGGTTGGTGCAACCGAAGATAATGTCATCCACATATATTTGGCACACAAACAGTTCACCATCATATGTGTTCGTGAAGTGTGTGGGATCCAGGGAACCAGGTTTGAAGCCTTTGCTCTTCAGGAAGTCTATGAGCGTGTCATACCAAGCGCGAGGAGCTTGTTTGAGGCCATACAGTGCTTTGTTTAGCTTGTACACCATATCAGGATGTTCTGGATCTTCAAAGCCAGGAGGTTGTGCAACGTATACTTCTTCTTCAATCTTGCCGTTGAGAAATGCACTCTTCACATCCATTTGATATAGCAAGATGTTGTGATGATTAGCAGTATGCGAATAGCTTCAAGCCTAGCCACAGGAGCAAATGTTTCATCGAAGTCAATCCCTCCCACTTGAGTATATCCTTGTGCAACAAGACGTGCCTTGTTTCTGACGACTTGACCATGTTCATCTTGCTTGTTGCGATATATCCATTTTGTGCCCATTATGTTGTGCTTGCGAGGGTCGAGTCGCTTGACCAGTTCCCAGACATTGTTCAATTTGAACTGTTGAAGCTCTTCTTGCGTAGCTTGAATCCATTCAGGTTCCATAAAGGCTTCAACAACTTTCTTGGGTTCAGATATTGAGACGAAAGCAAAGTGCCCACAGAAATTTGCTAGCTGTGTTGCTCTTGAACGAGTGAGTGGACCAGGTGCATTT
Source organism: Aegilops umbellulata (assembly GCA_032464435.1). Taxonomy (NCBI): domain Eukaryota; kingdom Viridiplantae; phylum Streptophyta; class Magnoliopsida; order Poales; family Poaceae; genus Aegilops; species Aegilops umbellulata. The sequence continues at coordinate 322,897,744 of CP136056.1, read as the reverse complement.
ATGCTATCAATTATCTTCTCAATCTGTACTTCATTTGCAACACGAGGATGAACTGGACAAAGATTTTGCTCTTGCTGATCACTGTCATCATTGGAAGGATTGTCTTCAGGCTGAGCATTGTCTTCAGGTTGATTAGGTGCAGAAATGATAAGTTCTTCTTCAGGCTGTGCTTCAGAAGGCATGATTTCACCAGTTCCCATTAGCTTGATAGATTCACTGGGTGGAACTTCATCTAGCACATTTGGCAAGTCCTCTCTTTGAGAGCCATTGGTCTCATCGAACCGTACATCCACAGTTTCAACGACTTTATAGAGATAGAGGTTGAAGACTCTGTAAGAGTGCGAGCCTGAGGGAGTCCTGGATTAGGGGGTGTTCGGATAGCCGGACTATACCTTCAGCCGGACTCCTGGACTATGAAGATACAAGATTGAAGACTTCGTCCCGTGTCCGGATGGGACTTTCCTTGGCGTGGAAGGCAAGCTTGGCGATGCGGATATTCAAGATCTCCTACCAATGTAACCGACTCTATGTAACCCTAACCCTATCCGGTGTCTATATAAACCGGAGGGTTCTAGTCCGTAGGACAACTTCATCATACAACAATCATACCATAGGCTAGCTTCTAGGGTTTAGCCTCCTTGATCTCGTGGTAGATCTACTCTTGTACTACCCATATCATCAATATTAATCAAGCAGGAGTAGGGTTTTACCTCCATCGAGAGGGCCCGAGCCTGGGTAAAAACATCGTGTCCCTTGTCTCCTGTTACCATCCAACCTTGACGCACAGTTCGGGACCCCCTACCCGAGATCCGCCGGTTTTGACACCGACATTGGTGCTTTCATTGAGAGTTCCACTGTGCCGTCGCAATCAGGAAGGATGCCTCCTCCCGTCTTTAAAGACGGCGCCGTCGCTAAGGGAGCCCTGGCTATCGGCCAAACCCTCCGGCTAGGCAGTTTTCTCATGACTGCCTGTTCGGCCGTTGCGCCGACGGTGACCTCTCGGGTCATCAAAAGCAACCTTCACGTCTGCTCGGAACTTGTCGAGCAACTAGATCCAATGGAGCTCTCTTCCATAAACGAGCTCTTGGATCGCATCGTCGCCCTGGGGGTCGCCACGGATTACGACCAGGTTGGGCTTAAACCCGATCTAAGAGAAATTAACTCCCCCCAGGCCACCCACCACGTCGCCGTGGTAGAGGCGCAGTGCGGCGACCCTTCATCTATTCTAAGGACTAGTTACGTCCGAATTCCCGACCCCTCTAAGCCGGATACCCACGGAGGGAAGGATGCAACTCGAGACCTGAGCTTAGAATCAGGCAACGGGCTAGATTCATTGGACAACATCCAAGAATCCGAACCACAGAGTTCGGAAGCTCTTCGGCCTCTGAATCTTAGATTGGGCGAGGTTTCAGATTCAACGCCACCCGCCCGCCCGAACATAAGCGATCTTTCCCAAATCAGGCAACAGCCCGAGGAAACAGTACATCATTACTGGGCCAGATTCCTCCTGGTTACAAACAAGATAAAGGATTGCTGCGAGGGAGACGCAATATCAATCTTCTACAGTAACTGCACGGACAAGGGAATCCTTAACGCCATAAGTCGCCGTGATATTACACGCTTCGCTGACTTAGCGTCCATAGTACAAAAGTACTGTGCGATGGAAAGCACCTGGAAAACAGAAGTAAAATTTTGGGATAATCCGGCCCTGAATAGCAATCCCGTCCGAAGTAAGAGGGTGCATCATCGTAAGGCACCCGGGTTAAACACCAAAAAACCAAAACCCTCTACAGGGCATGGAATGGTACTGGAAAAATGGCTTGATGGACCCTGTAAAATTCATAGTACAGAGGACGCCACACCAACTCACAGCCTTAGAGCATGTTGGATACTCCGGCAGGTGGCCAAAATTGGCGAGGACCACTTAAATTCGGAGGCCACAGAAAACCACCTCGGGGACGCCAATACCGTTCTCACAGTCTTCGAGACCTTCGCATCAAATAACATGCGAAAAAGAACACTCTGCAGCCTTGCCGAAGTCTACCAAGTAGCAACAATAAACCCATGGAGCGACACGGCTATTATCTTCAATGCAAGCGACGAACCTAAATTCCGAACAGCCCGAGCGCCAGATGCATTGGTCCTCAGTCCAATAGTGGACGGCTTTCGCCTCACCAAGGTACTCATGGATGGAGGCAGCGGATTGAACCTCATTTATGAGGAAACCCTTAAAAAATGGGATTAGACTAGAGCCGCGTTGAGGGAAGCAGCACAACTTTTAGAGGAATAATCGCTAGTCGAGAAGCGCGCTGTACAGGAAAAATCACAGTAGATGTGGTGTTCGGCACGCCGGATAATTACAGATCTGAGGAGGTCACCTTTTAGGTGGCCCCGTTCAGCAGCGGATATCACGCCCTACTAGGACGGGAAGCGTTTACAATCTTCCAAGCAATACCCCATTACGGGTACATGAAGCTCAAGATGCCCGGGCCGAACGGAATTATCACTCTCGCTAGTGATCCGGACATAGCACTCCGCGCCGAAAACAAGACAGCCGCACTAGCCCTAGAGGCACTATCCGAAGCCCTAGCAGCTGAGGAACTGACTGTGCTGCGCTCCACGGTTAACAGGGATGATGTGATACTCGATAAGAGATTAAAGTCCACATCCTTTAAGCCAGCAGACGAAATAGTCAAATTCCAGGTCCATCCAACGGACCCCAATAAAACAGCTTCCATCGGGGCATGATTAAACCACGATATGGACGCCGCACTGCAACAATTTCTACGTGAAAATTGGGACATCTTCGCCTGACACCCTTCAGACATGCCAAGAATCCCACGCAGGCTGGCCGAACACAGCTTAAATATCCTAAAAGGATTCAAACCTGTCAAACAAGCCCTTCGACGTTTTTCCGAACCCAAGAGACGGGCTATGGGAGAGGAGCTAGCCAAGTTATTGGAGGCCGGATTCATCAGAGACATAAAACATCCGGACTGGCTAGCAAACCTGGTGATGGTACCAAAGAAGGACAAATCCTGGCGCCTGTGTGTCGACTTTAAAGACCTTAACAAGGCTTGCCCAAAGGATCCCTTCCCCCTCCCTCGTATCGATCAAATTATCGATGCCACCACAGGACACGATTCATTGTGTTTCCTCGATGCATACTCCGGTTTCCATCAAATAAAGATGGCAGAATCAGACCAAGCCGCAACAGCATTCATCACACCATACGGCCCATTCTGCTTCAATACAATGCCCTTCGGGCTGAAAAACGCCGGCGCAACATATCAGCGCATGATTCAGACATGTCTGACAAACCAGATCGGCAAGACAGTGGAGGCATACGTGGATGATGTGGTCGTCAAAACAAGACTTGTCGAAACTCTAGTAGACGACTTGAGGCAAACATTCGACAACCTCCGAAAATACGACATCAAGCTCAACCCGGAAAAATGCGTCTTCGGCGTTCCAGCCGGAAAGCTTCTGGGCTTCATTGTATCCGGTAGAGGAATTGAAGCAAATCCGGCCAAGATCCGAGCTTTGTCGCAACTGGACATCCCAAAAGACCTCAAACAAATACAAAAATTAATCGGATGTGTGGCGGCTCTTAGCCGCTTTATCTCCCGCTTGGGAGAAAAGGCACTGCCCCTTTATCGCCTTCTTCGGCGCATCGAACACTTCGAGTGGACGGATGCTGCCACGGCCGGACTCGATGAAATAAAGGCCATATTGGCAACAAACCCAGTCTTGGCCGCGCCAAACACCGGCGAAACAATGCTATTGTACATTGCAGCAACTCACCAAGTTGTCAGCGCAGTACTGGTCGTCAAGCTGGAAACGTACGGACACAAACTCCCCCTTCAAAGGCTGGTCTACTACGTGTCCACTGTCCTCACTCCATGCAAATCACGGTACCCGCACTATCAAAAGATTGCATATGCGGTATTCATGGCATCCCGGAAGCTACGACACTACTTTCAAGAGTGTTCCGTAACAGTAGCCTCGGAAGTACCACTCAACGATATTATTAACAACCGCGATGCAATGGGCCGGATAGCAAAATGGGCCATCGAGCTCCTCCCGTTCAATATAACCTACAAGCCACGACGAGCTATTAAATCGCAAGTCTTGGCCGACTTTGTCGCAGAATGGACGGAGGCCGAGCTCCCTAAAGAGTACGGCACATATTCAAACTGGATCATGCATTTCAACGGCTCCAAAATGTTGGCCGGACTGGGGGCTGGCGTCGTCTTGACGTCCCCCACAGGAGACACAGTTCAATATGCGCTCCAAATCATGTACACGGATTCCAACAATGCAGCCGAATATGAGGCCCTCCTACATGGTCTCCGGATGGCAGTATCCATGGGCATTCAACGCCTAGAGGTACACGGGGACTCGAACCTCGCGATATCCCAAATAAACAAAGACTTCGATGCTAAGGATCCAAAAATGGCGGCTTACCGCAATGCCGTCCTAAAAACGTCAGCTCGGTTCGAAGGGTTGGAGTTTCATCATATAGCCAGAGAAAACAATCAGGCAGCGGATGTCCTGGCATGTATTGGGGAAAAACGCGATGCAGTCCTCCCTAACATCTTTTTAGAAAGACTGTTTAAACCATCCGTAGCATGGGAGGGGGAACCCACAAATAATAGCCCAGACACAACCGCACCACCCGACGCCGAACAATCTGACATAATTGGTGGCTCTGCCACCGAAATTACACCTTCAGCCCACGTCATAATGGCGGTCATCGCCCCGTGGACAGAACCATTCCTAGCCTACCTTACTAGGCAGGAACTCCCAGAGGACCAAAACGAGGCACGCTGCATAGTGCGGCGATCTAAAGCCTATAAAGTCCACGAGGGAGAGCTTTATAAGAAAAGCACTACCGGAGTCCTTCAAAGATGTATCTCTGAAGAGGAAGGGCGGAATCTGCTGGCTGAAATTCATGCCGGACTCGGTGGCCATCACGCTGCAGCTCGGTCCCTTGTAAGCAAGGCTTTCCGTACGGGCTTTTACTGGCCAACGGCCCGAGCAGACGCTCAGGACTTGGTCCAACGATGCGTCGGTTGCCAGCTCTTCGCAAACCAAAGCCATATGCCACCGACCGCTCTCCGAACTATCCCCATTACTTGGCCTTTCGCGGTCTGGGGATTGACATGGTGGGACCCCTTAAAGGTGGAACCCACAAGAAAAAATACTTACTGGTCATGGTGGATAAATTCACCAAATGGATAGAAGCCAAGCCTGTTAAGACGGCCGAATCCAGACCCGTGATAGACTTCATATCTGGGGTTGCACACCGTTACGGCGTCCCCCACAGCATCATCACTGATAATGGCACAAACTTCACCTCCGACGAGGTAAAGCTGTGGTGCAAAAACATGGGCATTATGCTCGACTATGCTTCTGTCTATCACCCACAAACCAACGGCCAGGTCGAACGTGCAAATGGTCTCATCATGAGCGGTATTAAACCCAGACTAGTGTGGTCCCTCAAGGAATCTAATACGCACTGGGTGGAGGAGCTCAACTCCGTACTCTGGGGGCTGCGGACCACGCCGAATCGCACCACCGGATATACACCATTCTTTATGGTGTACGGCGCAGAGGCAGTTTTGCCTTGCGACATAATTCATGACTCACCTCAAGTGCGCATGTACGAAGAAAGAGAAGCCGAACTAGATCGGCAGGACAACTTGGACGCCTTAGAGGAGGAACGTGATGTGGAAAAAGCCCGTTTCGCATTTTATCAACAGCAGGCTCGAAGATATCAAAGCAGAGAAGTACGGGCCAAAAATTACAATGTTGGCGAACTAGTTCTACGCCTGCCGGACAAGAAAAAGGACAAACTCAAGCCCAAGTGGGAAGGTCCCTTCATAATTGACCAAGTCCTGACTGGTGGAGTGTACCGCCTGCGAGATGCATCGGATAACCGACTCGAGCCGAACCCATGGAACGCCGCACGTCTCCGAAGATTCTACGCCTAGCGCCGAACTCTGTGTTTGTCTCCTTCCTGCGTCCATTTTATATTTTTTTCTTTCTTCATTTCTCTCCTTCCACTCTTTTCTCTTATAGCCCTTAAAGGCTCATCAAGTGACGCGCTACCTGCGCTCATTAAACCTGGGGGCTTCTTTAACAGAAGCTTATTTATATGGGTTTCATGCCCAACACATGCGTCAAACTTCCGCATGTACCTTTTCTTCACCATTATATGCATCGATATGACTTAAGTTTTGGCCAAGCTGGGTTGCCTGGCTCCTGTGCTTACCCCTACGTTCCCGATTGTTAGGCTAGGCGGTAAAGGGAGCACCTCTGCGATTGTTACTGCCGGATAATCCGGATGTGTACCTCAGACTGGGTGAAGCTGAAAGCTAGCATTCTTAAGGGAATATTCGGTTGGTGAACTAAAACATGACCTTTTTTACTTATTTATATACATGCCCCCAGATGATTTTCCTGCATTTGCAGTCCGGACATGCACTTTAGGGCATGCCTCCCAGAGAAAGGAACCCTTAATGGAACTATTCTCTCTGGAAGATGTTTCTTACTAACCATGTAATATAACATAACTAGTTGGGCACTTGTCTGATAAAGCACTAATGACCCCTACGCCTGGTCTCCATGCATACCCCGGTTTATACTTAACCGATAGGGTATTCGGACACACTCCGGACCGTCAGGCCCCGAGGTCAAAGCGAAAAGGTCGGCAATGACAAACGATCTACAATCCGGTTAGAAGGCATTCTACATGTCAATTAAAAATTACATAGTCACTTTGACTGCTTGTATTCCTCCTCTATACCATCTAACAGACTGTCTAATTTACAGTCCTGCTGGGAATACTTTGCGGCCAATTCTACTTGGCCGTATACTAAGCTTACAGGGATCTCCTTCCCGTCAGGCCCCACAGGTCCGACCTCGGCCATGTGATTTGGGTCAGCCTTGGTGTACCGTGTCTTCACCATGGCCCAGGCCTCCCTTGCGCCTTGGCGGCAGGCTGAAATCTTCCACAATCGGAAGCGCTGCCGCGCTCCCTTCAGCTTCTCAGCAAGCTCTCCAAGGCCTTTGAGCCTGGGAAGGGATGGCCATAAGGCTTGGGCAACACCCTGCATCGCTTGCCGAACTCGCTCGTGCAGTTGCGAGAGCTCGGGCAGAAGGTCACCCGTTGAACCGGGCATCTCTTCTGCAGGACGACCTGTTAGCATACCTACAGACATAACTCTGTTAGTCGCCTTCCTCGCCGAACTCCTTTTTCAAGAGTTCGTTTAAGCACTTACTAAAAATGCCGCGTCGAAGTCGCTGATTCTCCTTAGTAGAATCCGACAGCTGGCCACGAACATCTTTTAGTTCAACATCCAGCTTGGTGTTGGCATCCTGGAGATCATTCTTCTCTCGCCTCACCCTTGTCAGCATACTCTCACCAGCCTTTAACTGGCGCAAGAGTTGTTGCTTCTCCGGATCTAGTCCGGCGCCATCTGCAATATGATTTGTAAGATTTGCCTACACGCCGCATAACACTAATCTTTTAACGTGTATTTTTACCTGAGGGGGTCTCTTTTGGCACCCCTGCCGTGGCTAGTGCGGCCTCTAGTTGGTCTTTGCACTCTCTCAGCTCCTGGGACAGTACGGTATTCTTCTCTGTAAGAACCTACATAACAAATGATCCTTAAATCAGTTCCTTTCACTGCTTCAAGTCTCGGGGGCTACTGGTATATCTATATCTACCAAAATTTTCTTACCCGTATGTCTTTTACATACTGCTCCGTGGCTCTGGTCAAACCATTTTGAGCGGCACGGAGGTACGCATCTCCTGAATTGAAGGCATCTAAAGCCTCCTAGGAGAAACAAGCGTCGTGAAGGATTGTCCGACGGCGCCTGTGGTTCATGGCACTCTCCACCTCGGAATTGGTGGCAGACAGCCTGTCCGCATCCTCTGTCGGAGGAGCGTCCGGTGCGCGCCTTGTGCTTGTCTCCGCTTCTGGGCCGGGCATTGGAGCCTGGCTGGTGGAGGCGTGATTGGCAACCTCTCCGGATGTAGTCCGGCGAGGTCTCTTCGTCCTGAAGATAGCACGAACGTTAATATACCCTGAAGGAGTAAAACCAGGGAAAAAGAGGGTGCGCTGTACCTTTGCGCCGGCATCTCAGTCCGGACCACAATCCTTTTTACCCCACGGGGCCCTGTGGCCCCTCGTTGGCTAGCTGCCGCAGGATCGGCCTCCCGCCTCGGAAATCTCCCATGCAAAACACGGTTGCTGTCAGAAACCGAAATACGTGAGAGTGGAACCCTCTTCAAGGGAACGAGGCTTCGGTATTTGTTACCTGGGAGGCCGGGATTAACCCTGGGTAATCGGCCGTAATGGCCACCAAGGTATTATCCTTGCTCAGCTGATGAAACACCCCGTCGATAAGCTCCACCGATATGTCCGGATCCTCTTCGGAGTCCGGATCGAGGGACCGTTCTGGGTCCTCGGGCTGTGGAGGACGGCTGCTTATATCTTTTACCTCCTGACGCAGTTCCTGCGTTGAAGTTGTTAGACTACATATTTAATCATGGGGATATTAAACAAACGGGAAAGCGCAATTGTCCGCTTACCCAATTCGGAGGATTGTACATAGCAAATCCGCCCTGCGGGTCGACGTGGAGGAATTCCTCCTCCTCTCCCTTGTACAAAGAGGATAAGATCTTTGCTAAAGCGGCAGCTGAAGCTGGCCCCTTTCGACCATAACAGGTGGCGTCATCCTCCCCGTTAAAATCCCACATGGGGTGGCCTCTATATTGAAGCAGCTGCACCCCCCGCATAATGCATATGGCCATGACTCTAATCATGGTTAGTCCGGAATGAGCTAACAGTCTTATCCGGCCCATCAAGTAAAGGACGTCTCTGTCGCTTTCTCTCTGAGAGCTCCGCGGACGCCAGCTCAAGCGTTTCTTTAATGGAGCCCTATTGAACTTGGGGAGACCAACCCGGATAGGGTCCGGTAGCGGGACGTCGTCTATATAAAACCATTCCGAAGGCCAGTCCTCGGACGCCTTCTTCGGGGTTCCGGATGGGTATCCGGTCCCCGCGATGCGCCACACTTCGGCTCCGCCCACTTGATATATGGACCCCTCTTGAGAACGGGGCACCAGACAGAATATCCTCTTCCACAACGCGAAATGAGCCTCAACACCCAAAAATAGCTCACAAAGGGCGACGAAACCCGCGATATGCAGTATAGAAGCGGGCGTAAGATTGTGCAGCTGGAGGCCGTAGAACTCCAGAAGCCCGCGGAGAAAGGGATGAATTGGAAATCCCAGTCCCCTTATTAGATAAGGGACGAGACACACCCGTTCTCCTTTAGAGGGACTAGGTGTGCTCTCCGCTTGTTTTCCGCCATCATAGGTGGCGAGTCCGGCTTGTACCGAGACCATGTAAGCCTGAGGGAGAAATCCCTTGGCCTAAAGCGACACTAACTCGCTGTGCGAGATGGAGCAACTCTCCCAGTCTCCGGGGATAGGACTGGAAGGGCGAGAGGAGGAGCTGCGGCGGCTGGCCATGTTGGAATGGACCTTTGCTGGAGGCGCTCTGATGATTTCTCGCAGAAAGCGAAAGGTGTAGTTTGGATCTGAATCCCCATCTCGTTAAATAGGCGGCTCGTTTATGCGGCTGGGGGTGTGGATGTAAAAACACCCCGACTTTTCACATTCATTTGACACGTGGAAGACGGCCATTATTGGGCGTGGAAGCCGAGGAGCGCTACATTAGAAAATCGGACGTTATTCCTATAGGTACACAGAATTTGGAGAAGAACCCGCCTTGCAATGCCGAAGACAATCTGCGCGCCGGACTCGTCATCATTGAAGCCTGGTTCGGGGGCTACTGAGGGAGTCCTGGATTAGGGGGTGTTCGGATAGCCGGACTATACCTTCAGCCGGACTCCAGGACTATGAAGATACAAGATTGAAGACTTCGTCCCGTGTCCGGATGGGACTTTCCTTGGCGTGGAAGGCAAGCTTGGCGGTGTGGATATTCAAGATCTCCTACCAATGTAACCGACTCTATGTAACCCTAACCCTATCCGGTGTCTATATAAACCGGAGGGTTCTAGTCCGCAGGACAACTTCATCATACAACAATCATACCATAGGCTAGCTTCTAGGGTTTAGCCTCCTTGATCTCGTGGTAGATCTACTCTTGTACTACCCATATCATCAATATTAATCAAGCAGGAGTAGGGTTTTAGCTCCATCGAGAGGGCCCGAACCTGGGTAAAAACATCGTGTCCCTTCTCTCTTGTTACCATCCAACCTTGACGCACAGTTCGGGACCCCCTACCCGAGATCCGCCGGTTTTGACACCGACAGAGCCCTTTCCATAACCGAGCATGAAACCTTCATGAGCTTTTGGTGCAAATTTTGATTTGTGATGTGGATCCTTGATCCAGCACCTAGCTCCAAATACTATGAAGTAACTGACATTTGGCTTCTTGTCAGTGAGGAGTTCATAGGATGTTTTCTTCAGAAGCTTGTGAATATACACACGGTTGATGATATGGCATGCAGTGTCAATAACTTCAGGCCAGAATTTTCTTGGTGTCTTGTATTCATCGAGCATCGTTCGAGCCATTTCAATGAGGGTTCTGTTCTTGCGCTCTATGATGCCATTCTGCTGAGGTGTGTATGGAGCTGAGAACTCCTGAGTGATTCCCATAGTATCCAGATAAAGATCAAGGCCGGTGTTTTTGAACTCAGTGCCGTTGTCACTTCTAATATCCTTGATCTTGACGCCATAGTTGTTCATGGCACGGTTGGCGAAGCGTCTGAAGACATCTTGAACTTCAGTCTTGTAGAGAACAATGTGCACCCACGTATATCTTGAATAATCATCAACAATGACGAAGCCATAGAAACAAGCAGTTGTTGTGAGGGTAGAGTAGTGAGTAGGGCCAAATAAGTCCATGTGTAGTAGCTCGAAGGGTTGAGATGTCGTCATGATTGTCTTTGAGGGATGCTTGGCCCTAGTCATCTTTCCAGCTTCGCAGGCACCGCACAAATGATCCTTCTTGAACTTGACGCCTTCGATGCCAATGACATGCTACTTCTTGGCGAGAGTGTGTAAGTTCCTCATGCCAGCATGCCCTAGTCTCCGATGCCAGAGCCAACACTCTGAAGCTTTTGCAAGAAGACATACGGCAAGCTGTGGACCTGCTGAGAAATCTACCATGTATAGATCATCTTTCCGGTACCCTTCAAAGACTAGAGACTTGTCAGATTCCATAAGTACAAGGCAACAATATTTTCCAAATATCACAATCATGTTCAAGTCACAAAGCATTGAGACAGGCATTAAGTTGAAACCAAGGGATTCAACAAGCATCACTTTATCCATGTGTTGATCCTTTGAGATTGCAACTGTACCTAGACCCAATACCTTGCTTTTACGAGTGTCAGCAAATGTGATGTGACTCTTGTCAGATGGACGTAAAGTTGAGTCCATAAGAAGACTTCGGTCACCAGTCATATGATTAGTGCATCCGCTGTCCATAATCCATTCTGAAGCGTGAGGTGTCATACCCTACAGTACAGTTAGGGGGATAGGCTTCACCAAGAGTATTGTGAAGCATAAAAATTTGACGGGCAAGAGGTTTATCGAAGGTCAGATCAAGATTAGGAATGATAGGATGTATGGCAAAGGATTCAGGAACAAAATACATAGTGAGACCATTTGGGCATTTTATCTTGCGCCCTACAAGATGTTTTAGGTCCCCAACAATAGCATCCGACGCCTTTGATTTTTTTTGGGCTGGAGACCCTTCCCTGCAAAAGAGAGTTAATTCTTCTTAACCACCCACATCTTCAGGGGTGGCTTAGAAGCAATGAGTCTAAGTGCAGCATCTGAGAATTTTGGCTTTGGAGCCCTAGCAAATAGCCTCGCAGGAGAAGAACGATACTCATATGAATAAGCAGAAAAGTTCTTAGTTCTATGAACATATCGGTTTGAAGTCACACACTTATATTCATAAGTCTGAATATGGTTTCCCTGCAAAACACTGGCGTTAGGGTGACTCGGGTGAGTCCTCTGTCTGTATGAAGCCTTTGGGCCATATGAAGCCTTAGGTTTGGGGTTTGTCTTCTTCCCAGGTGGTGTCATGATGACATTCACTGGAAGATTCTCGATACAACTTTTGGGAACACAGATCTTCTTCATAGGTGGTCCATTCCTACAGTTAGTACCAATATACCTGGCAAACACTTCGCCATTCGGATTCTTAAACAGTTTATATTTTGCATCAAAGGATTCATCAATGACAATAGGGTTAGCACAGGTAAAACCAGATAAGGTGGATGGGTCCACTGAAGGTCCCTTTGTAGCAACCCATGTGGTTTTGGGGTATTGCTCAGGCTTCCAGTAGGAACCATCAACATTCATTTTCCTCTCGAACCCAACACCCTCTTTCCTAGGGTTTCGGTTCAAAATCTGCTTTTTGAGGACATCGCAAAGTGTCTGATGCCCTTTCAAACTTTTGTACATCCCTGTTTCAAGCAATGTCTTCAATCTAGCATTTTCATCAGCAATAGTAGTGGTATCCTCAGCAGAGGGGTTAGTTACCACGTCAACAGTTGAAGACAATGCAACAGTAGCAGCAGTAGAACATTCAACAACAGAGGTAGCGTTGTCACGCTCAAGGCATTTTAGACATGGTGGTTCAAATCCATCCTGAGCGGGACTGATCTGTTGAGCGCGAAGTGACTCATTCTCTTTTTGAAGATCTTCATGAGCCGCTCTCAATTTCTCAAGCTCTTGCTTCCTTTGAAGATAGTCATAGAAGAGCTTTTCATGAGTGTTTGAGAGCGTTTCATGACGACTTTCAAGTTCTTGGGTACTTAGCATGAAGATTTTCTATGTCTTCAACTAAGGACTATGTACGAGTCATTTCCGCATCCAACAGGTCGTCGCTTTTGTCTAACAGTTTTTGAGTATGTTCCATAGCCTTTTGTTGTTCAGTTGCAATTTTAGCAAGTGTTTTGTAGCTGGGTTTGGATTCACAATCAGAGTCATCTTCACTTGATGTTTGAAAGTAAGCATCGCGCGATTTACCTTGGCACCACGTGCCATGAAGCAGTAGGTGGGAGCAGATGTCTCGGGTTCGGGTTCGGGTTCGGGAGACATTGTTTTAAGTGACTCCTTGAACTCGAGGAACCAGGGATCCTGACATGTCCGATGACCTTCATAAACATCAGAGATACGATCCCATATAAGCTTTGCATTGCAGAGATGCATGATGCGCCTAAACTCATCTCTGGACAGAGAGGAGCAAATAATGGCCTTCGCCTTGGCGTCCAGCAGAGTGAATTTCTGAATATCGTCTGCATGCGCCATTTTGCATAAGTCAGTGAGGCCAATCTCCGTGACTGTCCAAAGCTCACTGTCCATTGCAAGGAGTCGCTTCCTCATCATAGTCTTCCATTTGGGATAATCATGACCATAAAAAGTAGGGCAATCAGCGGAGACTTTGATTATCCCTGCAGTTGACATAGCTAAAACTCCAGGTGGTTAAACCGAATCACACAGAACAAGGGAGTACCTTGCTCTAATACCAATTGAAAGTGCTAGTTATCGACTAGAGGGGGGGAGGGTGAATAGGCGATTTTTATGAAAGTCTTCAAAACATGGAAGTTTCAAAGACAAACGATAGGAATGATCCTATTGATATCCAGCGGAAGATAAACTACACTAGGCAAGCCACAGTAAAGTATGGAATGAAGTAAAATCTCGAAGACAAATAGCAGCTAGGTAGTAAGGATCAGGATGGAAGATGGTATGAAGCCAAACAACAATAGTAGTCAAGCAGTGAAGTCAAACAGGTAAGGCAATCAGGCAATGACTTCACGAAGACAAACTGTAAGTGAAGAGAGGGAGAGGATAGAACCAGTCACTTGATGAGGACACATGATTTGTTGGACCAGTTCCAGTTGTTGTGACAACTGTACGTCTGGTTAGGGAGGCTAAGATTCAACTCAGAAGACCTCGTCTTCACCCTATTCCCCTTGAGCTAAGGACACCCAGTCCTCGCCCAATTACCCTGGTAAGTCCTCAAGGTAGACTTCCAAACCTTCATAGACTTTGTTCACCGGCGATCCACAATGACTCTTGGATGCTCAGAAAATGACGCCTAACCGGCTGGAGGATTCACAGTCCTCAAGTGTAACAAGTCTTCAGGTCACTCAGACAGAAAGACTTCAGTGATGCCTAACACTCTTTGGCTCTAGGTGTTTTGGCTTTGTCCTCGCAAGGATTTCTCTCTCTCAAATGCTTCGGAGGTGGGTTGCTCTCAAACGACAAAAGCCGTGCACTAACTTTGAGCAGCCACCAATTTATGGTGTAGGGGGTGGGCTATTTATAGCCACTAGGCAACCCGACCTGGTTTGTCCGAAATGACCATGGGTCACTAAGGAACTGACACGTGTTCCAACGGTCAGATTTCAAACACACACGACAACTTTACTTGGGCTACAAGCAAAGCTGACTCATCCAGCTCTGGATAAGATTTGCTCTCATTGTCTTCGCTCGAAGACATAGGATTTTGGTTGAGCATCACTTCAGTCACTCTGACTTTGTTCACTTGGACCCCACTTAACAGTACGATGGTTCCTATGACTCAACAAAGAAGAAAAGGAAACAACAAAACAACTAATTCTTCGCGCTCCATAGTCTTCACTCAATGTCTTCTCATGTCATAGTATTCAATGTGAATATCTTCATATACCACCACTATCTTCAATGTCTTCATACATTTTTAGGGGTCATCTCCGGTAGGTAAACTGAATCAATGAGGGACTACTACCTGTGTTATCCTGCAATTCTCACAAACACATTAGTCCCTCAACCAGGTTTGTTGTCAATACTCCAAAACCAACTCGGGGTGGCACTAGATGCACTTACAGTTTGTAACAGTTATCGGCAACTGGCAGGAGCCATATGGTTGTCTCTTTATTGTATGAAATGCAATCGCCATGTAATTGCTTTACTTTATCACTAAGCGGTAGCGATAGTCGTAGAAGAAATAGTTGGCGAGACGACAACGATGCTTCGATGGAGATCAAGGTGTCAAGCCGGTGACGATGGTGATCATGATGGTGCTTTGGAGATGGAGATCAAAGGCACAAGATGATGATGGCCATATCATATCACTTATATTGATTGCATGTGATGTTTATCCTTTATGCATCTTATTTTGCTTAGTACGGCGGTAACATTATAAGATGATCTCTCACTAAATTTCAAGGTATAAGTGTTCTCCCTGAGTATGCACCGTTGCTACAGTTCGTCGTGCCGAGACACCACGTGATGATCGGGTGTGATAAGCTATATGTTCACATACAACGGGTGCAAGCCAGTTTTGCACACGCAGAATACTCGGGTTAAACTTGACGAGCCTAGCATATGCAGATATGGCCTCGGAACACTGAGACCGAAAGGTCGAGCGTGAATCATATAGTAGATATGATGAACATAGTGATGTTCACCATTGAAAACTACTCCATCTCACGTGATGATCGGACATGGTCTAGTTGATATGGATCACGTGATCACTTAGATGACTCGAGGGATGTCTATCTAAGTGGGAGTTATTAAGTAATATGATTAATTGAACTTTAATTTATCATGAATTTAGTCCTGATAGTATTTGCATAACTATGTTGTAGATCAATAGCTCGCGATGTAGCTGCCCGTTTATTTTTGATATCTTCCTAGAGAAAAACTATGTTGAAAGATGATAGTAGCAATGATGCGGACTAGGTCCGTGATCTGAGGATTATCCTCACTGCTGCACAGAAGAATTATGTCCTTAATGCACCGCTAGGTGATGGAACTATTGCAGGAGCAAATAACAGACGTTATGAATGTATGGCAAGCTCGGTATGATAACTACTTGATAGTTTAGTGCGCCATGCTTTACGGCTTAGAACCGGGACTTCAAAAACGTTTTGAACGACACAGAGCATATAGATGTTCCAAGAGCTGAAATTGGTATTTCAGACTCATGCCCGAGTCAAGAGGTATGAGACCTGTGACAAGTACTTTGCCTACAAGATGGAGGAGAATAGCTCAACCAGTGAGCATGTGCTCACATTGTCTGAGTACTACAATCGCTTGAATCAAGTGTGAGTTAATCTTCTAGATGAAATAGTGATTGACAGAGTGAAGGAAATATGCCCTAGAGGCAATAATAAAGTTATTATTTATTTCCTTATTTCATGATAAATGTTTATTATTCATGCTAGAATTGTATTACTCGGAAACATGATACATGTGTGAATACATAGACAAACAGAGTGTCACTAGTATGCCTCTACTTGACTAGCTCGTTGATCAAAGATGGTTATGTTTCCTAGCCATAGACATGAGTTGTCATTTGATTAACGGGATCACATCATTAGGAGAATGATGTGATTGACATGACCCATTCTGTTAGCTTAGCACCTGATCGTTTAGTATGTTGCTATTGCTTTCTTCATGACTTATACATGTTCCTATGACTATGAGATTATGCAACTCCCGTTTACTGGAGGAACACTTTGTGTGCTACGAAACGTCACAACGTAACTGGGTGATTATAAAGGAGCTCTACAGGTGTCTCCAAAGGTACATGTTGGGTTGGCGTATTTCGAGATTAGGATTTGTCACTCCGATTGTCGGAGAGGTATCTCTGGGCCCTCTCGGTAATGCACATCACATAAGCCTTGCAAGCATTGCAACTAATAAGTTAGTTGTGGGATGATGTATTACGGAACGAGTAAAGAGACTTGCCGGTGACGAGATTGAACTAGGTATTGAGATACCGACGATCGAATCTCGGGCAAGTGACATACCGATGACAAAGGGAACAACGTATGTTGTTATGCGGTCTGACCGATAAAGATCTTTATAGAATATGCGGGAGCCAATATGAGCATCCAGGTTCCGCTATTGGTTATTGACTAGAGACGTGTCTCGGTCATGTCTGCATTGTTCTCGAACCCGTAGGGTCCGCACGCTTAAGGTTTTGATGACAGTAATATTATGAGTTTATGAGTTTTGATGTACCGAAGGAGTTCGGAGTCCCGGATGAGATCGGGGACATGACGAGGAGTCTCGAAATGGTCGAGACGTAAAAATCGATATATTGGACGACTATATTCGGACATGGGAAAGGTTCTGAGTGATTCGGGTATTTTCGGGGGTACCGGGGAGTTACGGGAATACGAGAAAGAAGTAATGGGCCTCATGGGCCAAATGGTGGAAGAGAGGAGGCAGGGCGCGCGGCCCCCCTAGCCCAAACCGAATTGGACTAGGGGGCCGGGCCCCTTTCCTCCTTTTCCTCCCTCTCCTTCCTTCTCCTTCCCTTCCTCCCCCTCTCCTACTTGGACTAGGAAAGAGGGGGGAATCCTACTTGGAGTAGGATTGCCCCCCTTGGGCGCGCCTCCTCCCCTTGGCCGCCTCTCCCCCCTTGCTCCTTTATATACGGGGGCAGGGGGCACCCCATAGACACAACAATTGATCCTTGAGATCTCTTAGCCGTGTGCGGTGCCCCCCTCCACTATAATCCTCGATAATATTGTAGCGGTGCTTAGGCGAAGCCCTGCGACGGTAGAACATCAAGATCGTCACCACGCTGTTGTGCTGACGGAACTCATCCCCGACACTTTCCTGGATCGGAGTCCGGGGATCGTCATCGAGCTGAACGTGTGTTAGAACTCGGAGGTGCCGTAGTTTCGGTGCTTGATCGGTCGGGCTGTGAAGACGTACGACTATATCAACCGCATTGTTATAACGCTTCTGCTGTCGGTCTACGAGGGTACTTAGACAACACTCTTCCCTCTCGTTGCTATGCATCACCATGATCTTGCGTGTGCGTAGGAAAATTTTGAAATTACTACGTTCCCCAACAGTGGTATCAGAGCCAGGTTTTATGTGTTGATGTTATATGCACGAGTAGAACACAAGTGAGTTGTGGGCGATATAAGTCATACTGCTTACCAGCATGTCATACTTTGGTTCGGCGGTATTGTTGGATGAAGCGGCACGGACCGACATTACGCGTACGCTTACGCGAGACTGGTTCTACCGACGTGCTTTGCACACAGGTGGCTGGCGGGTGTCAGTTTCTCCAACTTTAATTGAACCGAGTGTGGCTACGCCCGGTCCTTGCGAAGGTTAAAACAACACCAACTTGACAAACTATCGTTGTGGTTTTGATGCGTAGGTAAGATTGGTTCTTGCTAAGCCCGTAGCAGCCACGTAAAACTTGCAACAACAAAGTAGAGGACGTCTAACTTGTTTTTGTAGGGCATGTTGTGATGTGATATGGTCAACACGTGATGAGATATAAGTTGTTGTATGAGATGATCATGTTTTATTATCGGCAACCGGCAGAAGCCTTATGGTTGTCTCTTTATTGCATAAGATGCAAGTGCCAAATAATTGCTTTACTTTATCGTTATGCGATAGCAATAGTTGCAAGAGCAATAGTTGGCGAGACGACCATGCGACGACACATTGATATAGATCAAGATGATGGAGATCATGGTGTCATGCCGGTGACGATAGAGATCATGACGGTACTTTAGAGATGGAGATCAAAGGCGCAAGATGATCATGGCCATATCATGTCGCATATTTTGATTGCATGTGATGTTTATCTTTTATACATCTTATTTTGCTTAGTTCGACGGTAGCTTTATAAGATGATCTCTCACTAAATTTCAAGATAAAAGTGTTCTCTCTGAGTATGCACCGTTGCCAAAGTTTGTCGTGCCCAGACACCACATGATGATCGGGTGTGATAAGCTCTACGTCCATCTACAACGGGTGCAAGCCAGTTTTGCACACGCAGAATACTCAGGTTAAACTTGACGAGCCTAGCATATTCAGATATGGCCTCGGAACACTGAGACCGAAAGGTCGAGCGTGAATCATATAGTAGATATGATCAACATAGTGATGTTCACCATTGAAAGCTACTCCATTTCACATGATGATCGGTTATGGTTTAGTTGATTTGGCTCACGTGATCACTTAGATGATTAGAGGGATGTCTATCTAAGTGGTGGTTCTTAAGTAATATGATTAATTGAACTTTAATTTATCATGAACTTAGTCCTGGTAGTATTAGCATATCTATGTTGTAGATCAAGAGCTCGCGTTGTTGCTTTCCTATGTTTATTTTGATATGTTCCTAGAGAAAAACTATGTTGAAAGATGTTAGTAGCAATGATGCGGATTGGATCCGTGATCTGAGGATTATCCTCATTGTTGCACAGAAGAATTATGTCCTTGATGCACCACTAGGTGACAGACCTATTGTAGGAGCAAATGCAGACGTTATGAACGTTTGGCTAAGCTCAGTATGATGACTACTTGATATTTTAGTGCACCATGCTTAACGGCTTGGAATCGGGACTTCAAAGACGTTTTGAACATCATGGACCATATGAGATGTTCCAAAAGTTGAAGTTAATATTTCAAGCAAATACCCGAGTTGAGAGATATGAAGTCTCCAACAAGTTCTATAGCTAAAAGATGGAGGAGAATCGCTCAAGCAGTGAGCATGTGCTCAGATTGTCTGGGTACTGCAATCACTTGAATCAAGTGGGAGTTAATCTTCCAGATAAAATAGTGATTGACAGAATTCTCTAGTCACCATCACCAAGTTAGTAGAACTTCGTGATGAACTATAATATGCAAGGGATGACGAAAGTAATTCCCAAGCTCTTCGTGATGCTGAAATCGACGAAGGTAGAAATCAAGAAAAACATCAAGTGTTGATGGTTAACAAGACCACTAGTTTCAAGAAAAGGGCAAAGGGAAGAAGGGGAACTTCAAGAAGAACGGCAAGCAAGTTGCTGCTCAAGTGAAGAAGCCCAAGTCTGGACCTAAGCCTGAGACTGAGTGCTTCTACTGCAAAGGGACTGGTCACTAGAAGCGGAACTACCCCAAGTAATTGGTGGATAAGAAGGATGGCAAAGTGAACAAAGGTATATTGGATATACATGTTATTGATGTGTACTTCACTAGTGTTTATAGCAACCCCTCGGCATTTGATACTGGTTCAGTTGCTAAGAGTAGTAACTCGAAACGGGAGTTGCAGAATAAACAAAAACTAGTAAAAGTCGAGGTGACGATGTGTGTTGGAAGTAGTTCCAAGATTGATATGATCATCATCGCACTCTCCCTATACTTTTGGGATTAGTGTTGAAACTAAATAAGTGTTATTTGGTGTTTGCGTTGAGCATGAATATGATTTGATCATGTTTATTGCAATACGATTATTCATTTAAGTTAGAGAACAATTGTTGTTCTGTTTACATGAATGAAACCTTCTATGGTCATACACACCAACGAAAATGGTTTGTTGGATCTCGATCATAGTTATACACATATTCATAATATTGAAGCCAAAAGATGCAAAGTTAATAATGATAGTGCAACTTATTTGTGGCACTGCCGTTTTAAGTCATATTGGTGTAAAGCGCATGAAGAAACTCCATGCTGATGGGATTTTGGAATCACTTGATTATGAATCACTTGATGCTTGCGAACCATGTCTCTTGGGCAAGATGACTAAAACGCCGTTCTTTGGAACAATGGAGCAAGCAATAGATTTGTTGGAAATCATACATACTGATGTATGTGGTCCGATGAATATTAAGGCTTGCAGTAGGTATCATTATTTTCTGACCTTCATAGATGATTTGAGCAGATATGGGTATATCTACTTAATGAAATAAGAAGTCTGAAACATTTGAAAAGTTCATATAATTTCATAGTGAAGTGGAAAATCATCGTAACAAGAAAATAAAGTTCTACGATCTGATCGTGGAGAAGAGTATTTGAGTTACGAGTTTGGTCTTCAGTTAAAACAATGTGAAATAGTTTCACTACGCATGCCACCTGGAACACCACAGCATAATGGTGTGTCCGAACGTCATAATCATACTTTATTGGATATAGTGCAATCTATGATGTTTCTTACCGATTTACCACTATCGTTTTTGGGGTTATGCATTAAAGACAGCTGCATTCACGTTAAAAAGGGGCACCATCTAAGTCCGTTGAGACGACACAATCTGAACTGTGGATTGGCAAGAAATCAAAGTTGTCGTTTCTTAAAGTTTGGGGTTGTGATGCTTATATGAAAAAGTTTCATCCTGATAAGCTCAAACCCAGATCGGAGAAATATGTCTTCATAGGATACCCAAAGGAGAATGTTGGGTACACCTTCTATCACAGATCCGAAGGCAAGACATTCGTTGCTAAGAATGGATCATTTCTAGAAAAGGAGTTTCTCTCGAAAGAGCTGAGTGGGAGGAAAGTAGAACTTGATGAGGTAACTGTACCTGCTCCCTTATTGGAAAGTAGTTCATCACAGAAATCTATTCCTGTGACTACTACACCAATTAGTGAGGAAGCTAATGATGATGATCATGTAACTTCAGATCAAGTTACTACCGAACCTCGTAGGTAAACCAGAGTGAGATCCGCACCAGAGTGGTACGGTAATCCTGTTCTGGAGGTCATGTTACTTGACCATGACGAACCTACAAACTATGAGGAAGCGATGATGAGCCTAGATTTCGCGAAATGGCTTGAGGCCATGAAATCTGAGATGAGATCCATGTATGAGAACAAAGTATGGACTTTGATTGACTTGTCCAATGATCGGCGAGCCATTGAGATTAAATGGATCTTCAAGAGGAAGACAGACGCTGATAGTAGTGTTACTATCTACAAAGCTAGACTTGTCGAAAAGGGTTTTGACAAAGTTCAAGGTGTTGACTACGATGAGATTTTCTCACTCGTATCGATGCTTAAAGTCTGTCCGAATCATGTTAGCAATTGCCGCATTTTATGAAATCTGGCAAATGGATAACAAAACTGCAATCCTTAATGGATTTCTTAAAGAAGAGTTGTATATGATGCAACCAGAAGGTTTTGTCAATCCTAAAGGTGTTAACAAAATGTGCAAGCTCCAGCGATCCATCTATGGACTGGTGCAAGCATCTCCGAGTTGGAATATACGCTTTGATGAGTTGATCAAAGCATATAGTTTTATACAGACTTGTGGTGAAGCTTGTATTTACAAGAAAGTGAGTGGGAGCACTACAGCATTTCTGATAAGTATATGTATGACATATTGTTGATCGGAAATAATGTAGAATTATTCTGCAAAGCACAAAGGAGTGTTTGAAAGGAGTTTTTTCAAAGAAAGACCTCGGTGAAGCTGCTTAAATATTGAGCATCAAGATCTATAGAGATAGATCAAAACGCTTAATAAGTTTTTTCAATGAGTACATACATTGACAAGATTTTGAAGTAAGTTCAAAATGGAACAGTCAAAGAAAGAGTTCTTGCCTGTGTTACATGGTGTGAAATTGAGTAAGACTCAAAGCCCGACCATGGCAGAAGATAGAAAGAGAATGAAAGTCATTCCCTATGCCTTGGCCATAGGGTCTATAAAGTATGCCATGCTGTGTACCAGATCTATTGTATACCCTACACAGATTTTGGCAAGGGAGTACAATAGTGATCTAGGAGTAGATCACTGGACAGCGGTCAAAATTATCCTCAGTGGAATAAGGATATGTTTCTTGATTATGGACGTGACTAAAAGGTTCATCGTAAAAGGTTACGTCGATGCAAGTTTTGACACTAATCTAGATGACTCTAAGTCTCAATCTAGATACATATTGAAAGTGGGAGCAATTAGCTAGAGTAGCTCCGAGCAGAGTATTGTTGACATAGAAATTTGCAAAATACATACGGATCTGAATGTGGCAGACCCGTTGACTAAACTTATCTCACAAGCAAAACATGATCACACCTTAGTACTCTTTGGGTGTTAATCACAAAGCGATGTGAACTAGATTATTGACTCTAGAAACCCTTTGAGTGTTGGTCACATAACGATGTGAACTATGGGTGTTAATCACATGATGATGTGAACTATTGGTGTTAAATCACATGGTGATATGAACTAGATTATTGACTCTAGTGCAAGTGGGAGACTCAAGGAAATATGCCCTAGAGGCAATAATAAAGTTATTATTTATTTCCTTATTTCATGATAAATGTTTATTATTCATGCTAGAATTGTATTAACCAGAAACATGATACATGTGTGAATACATAGACAAACAGAGTGTCACTAGTATGCCTCTACTTGACTAGCTCGTTGATCAAAGATGGTTATGTTTCCAAGCCATAGACATGAATTGTCATTTGATTAACGGGATCACATCATTAGGAGAATGATGTGATTGACATGACCCATTCCGTTAGCTTAGCACCTGATCGTTTAGTATGTTGCTATTGCTTTCTTCATGACTTATACATGTTCCTATGACTATGAGATTATGCAACTCCCGTTTACCGGAGGAACACTTTGTGTGCTACCAAACGTCACAACGTAACTGGGTGATTATAAAGGAGCTCTACAGGTGTCTCCAAAGGTACATGTTGGGTTGGCGTATTTCGAGATTAGGATTTGTCACTCCGATTGTCGGAGAGGTATCTCTGGGACCTCTCGGTAATGCACATCACATAAGCCTTGCAAGCATTGCAACTAATAAGTTAGTTGTGGGATGATGTATTACGGAACGAGTAAAGAGACTTGCCGGTGACGAGATTGAACTAGGTATTGAGATACCGACGATCGAATCTCGGGCAAGTGACATACCGATGACAAAGGGAACAACGTTGATGGTTGACAAGACCACTAGTTTCAATTAAAAGGGCAAGGGAAAGAAAGGGAACTTCAAGAAAAATGGCAAGCAAGTTGCCACTCCCATGAAGAAGCCCAAAGCTAGACCCAAGCCTGAAACTGAGTGCTTCTACTTCGAGGGAAATGGTCACTGGAAGCGGAACTGCCCCAAATACTTGGCGGATAAGAAGGATGGCAAAGTGAACAAAAGTATATATGATATACATGTTATTGATGTATACTTTACTAGTGTTCATAGTAGCCCCTGGGTATTTGATAATGGTTCAGTTGCTATGATTAGTAACTCAAAACAGGAGTTACAAAATGAACAAAGACTAGTTGAGGGCTGATGAACCACAAGTGTAGGGGATCTAACGTAGTCCTTTCGATAAGTAAGAGTGTTGAACCCAACGAGGAGCAGAGGGAAATGACAAGCGGTTTTCAGTAATATATTCTCTGCAAGCACTGAAATTATCGGTAACAGATAGTTTTGTGATAAGGTAATTGGTAACGAGTAACAAGTAATGAAAGTAAATAAGGTGCAGCAAGATGGCCCAATCCTTTTTGTAGCAAAGGACAAGCCTGGACAAACTCTTATATGATGGAAAACGCTCCCGAGGACACATGGGAATTATCGTCAAGCTAGTTTTCATCACGCTCATATGATTCGCGTTCGTTACTTTGATAATTTGGTATGTGGGTGGACCAGTGCTTGGGTGCTGCCCTTTCTTGGACAAGCATCCCACTTATGATTAACCCCTATTGCAAGCATCTGCAACTACAAAAGAAGTATTAAGGTAAACCTAACCATAGCATGAAACATATGGATCCAAATCAGCCCCTTACGAAGCAACTCATAAACTAGGGTTTAAGCTTCTGTCACTCTAGCAACCCATCATCTACTTATTACTTCCCAATGCCTTCCTCTAGGCCCAAACAATGGTGAAGTGTCATGTAGTCAACGTTCACATAACACCACTAGAGGAAAGACAACATACATCTCATCAAAATGTCGAACGAATACCAAATTCACATGACTACTTATAGCAAGACTTCTCCCATGTCCTCAGGAACAAATGTAACTACTCACAAATCATATTCATGTTCATAACCAGAGGGGTATTAATATGCATAAAGGATCTGAACATATGATCTTCCACCAAATAAACCAACTAGCATCAACTACAAGGAGTAATCAACACTACTAGCAACCCACAGGTACCAATCTAAGGTTTTGGGACAAAGATTGGATACAAGAGATGAACTAGGGTTTTAGATGAGATGGTGCTGGTGAAGATGTTGATGGAGATTGACCCCCTCCCGATGAGAGGATCGTTGGTGATGACGATGGTGATGATTTCCCTCTCCCGGAGGGATGTTTCCCTGGTAGAACAACTCCGCCGGAGCCCTAGATTGGTTCCGCCAAGGTTCCGCCTTGTGGCGGCGGTGTTTCGTCCCGAAAGCTTGCTTTTGATTTTTTTTCCAGGGTAAAAGACTTCGTATAGCAAAAGATGGGCATCGGAGGCCTGCCAGGGGGCCCACGAGGCAGGGGGCGCGCCCAGTGGGGTAGGGTGCGCCCCCACCCTCGTGGCCAGGGTGTGGGCCCCCTCTGGTAGATTCTTTCGCCAGTATTTTTATTAATTCCAAAACGTGCCTCCATGAAGTTTCGGGACTTTTGAAGTTGTGCAGAATAGGTCTCTAATATTTGCTCCTTTTCCAGCCCAGAATTCCAGCTGCCGGCATTCTCCCTCTTCATGTAAACCTTGTAAAATAAGATAAAAGAGGCATTAGTATTGTGACATAATGTGTAATAACAGCCCATAATGCAATAAATATCAATATAAAAGCATGATGCAAAATGGACGTATCAACTCCCCCAAGCTTAGACCTTGCTTGTCCTCAAGCGGAAGCCGATAACGAAAAATATGTCCACATGTTTAGAGATAGAGGTGTCGATAAAAATAAAATACAGACATGAGGGCATCATGATCATTCTTATAACAGCAACACATATATATCTTGTCATATGATTTCTTATGCTCAAGTAATAATCTATTCACAATTTCAAGTATGAAATCAGAAACTTCATTGAGAGCTAACAAACTATGATCTCGGTCATTGAAGCAATTTCAATTTATCATTACATCGAAAAGAGTCAATATTAGAGCCTTTAATACAGACATGAAGGCATCATGATCATTCTTATAACAAGAACACATATATATCTTGTCATATGATTTCTTATGCTCAAGTAATAAAACCTACTGTGGTCATACACCCAAGGTGAATGGTTTATTGAATCTCGATCGTAGTGATACACATATTCATATTCATATATATGTCAGGATCTTTCCAATACAATGTGCTTGCCAAAGGATAAAATGTAAAAAGGAAAGGTGAAGATCACCATGACTCTTGTATAAGGTATAAGACAAAAATAAAAGATAGGCCCTTCGCAGAGGGAAGCAGAGGCTGTCATATGCTTTTATGGTTGGATGCACAAAATCTTAATGCAGAAGAACATCACTTTATATTGCCACTTGTGATATGGACCTTTATTATGCAGTCCATCGCTTTTATTGCTTCCATATCACAAGATCGTATAAAGT
Source organism: Aegilops umbellulata (assembly GCA_032464435.1). Taxonomy (NCBI): domain Eukaryota; kingdom Viridiplantae; phylum Streptophyta; class Magnoliopsida; order Poales; family Poaceae; genus Aegilops; species Aegilops umbellulata. The sequence continues at coordinate 322,871,402 of CP136056.1, read as the reverse complement.
TTATTTTCTCCACACTAATAAGTCATACATATTTAGAGAGCAATTTTTATTTACTTGAAGGATCTTACTCAATCCATAGGTAGGTATGGTGGACTCTCATGGCAAAACTAGGTTTAAAGATATTTGGAAGCACAAGTAGTATCTCTACTTGGTGCAAAGAATTTGGCTAGCATGAGAGGGAAAGGCAAGCTCAACATGTTGGATGATCCACGACGATATACTTTATTTAAGATATAAGAGAACATAACTCATTTCGTTGTCTTCCTTGTCCAACATCAACTCTTTAGCATGTCATATTTTTAATGAGTGCTCACAATCATAAAAGATGTCCAAGATAGTGTATTTATATGTGAAAACCTCTCTTTCTTTATTACTTCCTATTAATTGCAACTATGACCAAAACTATGTTTGTCAACTCTCAACAACTTTTATTCATCAAACTCTTTATATGTGAAGTCATCACTCTCCATAACATCAATACGATCTCTTTACTTCTATTTTATTCTTTCTCTTTTTCTTTCAAGATCATAGTAAGATAATCAAGCCCTTGACTCAAAACTAATCTTTATTATATATAGCTCACGGACTCGATTACATAGAAGGATCATAAAGCAAAACTCAAAACTAAATCATACTAAAACTTCATTCTACTAGATCAAGATATTACCAAAAGGGTCGAACTAAGAAAAACGGTAAAGATAGGAGTGTGATGGTGATACGATACCAAGGCACCTCCCCCAAGCTTGGCAGTTGCCAAGGGGAGTGCCCATACCCATGTATTTATGTCTCTTTATTCGGAGGTGGTGATGTGACATTCTTAGCGATGATGCCCCTCGGGATACGATTCTCTTCCTCGAGCTTATTAACTTGTTGCTTGAGGTCCATTATTTCCTTACGGAGCTTGCCCGTGACGGATAAACCTCCTTTCACCCTTGGATGTTGCATAGCTGCGGGAGAACAAGTAACACTCTTTTTCATATTTTCATAAGAGAGAAATTTAACATTGGAGGGGGACCGAGTTTGGAATAGTTGAGCTCTCTAGTTCCCCCATCGTGAATCCGGCTCGGAAACGGGAAGTAACTTCTTGATCCTCTTCCATGGCATCTATCCTTTTCAAGTCGACCTCCATCTCCTCCTCCGTTGATGTCCCAAAGTGGTCAGCATCACTGTTTGCTCTTGGTCCCGGTGTCGGATGAGACACACGGCTCTCCCCGACTGACTCTTGAGAAGACATCTTGCTCTAATCTGAAGCAGAAATAGCTCAAAACAAAAACAGAGGATATTTGCGTGATACGGTGGTAAAAACCTTTGGGAGATTATATCATAAACTTTTACCGACCAAAAGAAGTATCGTGCAAGAAAACAGAGTCCGGAGGGCACACGAGGTGCCCACGAGGCAGGGGGCGCGCCCAGGGGGGTAGGGCGCGCCCTCCACCCTCGTGGGTGCCTCGTGTACCTTTCGGACTACTTCTTATTTTCCTATTTTCTTAAATATTCCAAAACAGAGAAAAATTGCCATTAGAACTGTTTTGGAGTCGGTTTACTTACCGTACCACATACCTATTCCTTTTCGGAGTCTGAAACGTTCTGGAAGGTGTCCCTTATGTATTCCTCTGGGGTTATGGTTTCAATAACATTAGTTTCAACATTTATAGGATTACCTGAGATATAATGTTTGATTCTTTGACCGTTCACCACCTTTGGATTTGTGCCTTCGAAGTTGTTGATTTTTATGGCACCGAAACGATAGACCTCCTCGATAACATAAGGACCTTCCCATTTAGAGAGAAGTTTTCCTGCAAAAAATCTTAAACGAAAGTTGAATAGCAACACATAATCACCTACATTAAACTCACACTTTTGTATCCTTTTGTCATGCCATCTTTTAACCTTTTCTTTAAACAGTTTGGCATTCCCATAGGCCTGGGTTCTCCATTCATCAAGTGAGCTAACGTCAAATAACCTCTTCTCACTGGCAAGTTTGAAATCATAGTTGAGCTCTTTAATGGCCCAATATGCCTTATGTTCTAGTTCGAGAGGTAAGTGACATGCTTTTCCATAAACCATTTTATACGGAGACATAGCCATAGGATTCTTATAGGCAGTTCTATAGGCCCATAATGCATCATCAAGTTTCTTGGACCAATTCTTTCTAGATCTATTAACAGTCTTTTGCAAAATTAACTTGATCTATATTACTAAGTTCTACTTGACCACTGGACTGCGGGTGATATGGAGATGCAATTCTATGATTAACATCATACTTAGCAAGCATCTTACGAAAAGCACCATGAATAAAATGTGAACCACCATCAGTCATTAAATATCTAGGGACTCCAAACCTCGGAAAAATAACTTCTTTAAGCATCTTAATAAAGGTGTTATGATCAGCACTACTAGTTGGAATAGCTTCTACCCACTTAGTAACGTAATCAACAACAACTAAAATATGTGTATAGCCATTGGAGGAAAGAAACGGTCCCATATAATCAAAGTCCCAAACATCAAATGGTTCAATAACAAGTGAATAATTCATAGCCATTTCTTGACGTCTACTAATATTACCAATTCTTTGACATTCATCACAAGACAAGACAAACTTACAGGCATCTTTGAAGAGAGTAGGCCAATAAAAACCGGATTGCAGTACCTTATGCGCAGTTCTATCTCCAGCGTGGTGTCCTCCATTAGCTTCGGAGTGACACTTGCGTAGGATCTATTCCTGTTCATGCTCAGGTACACAACGTCTAATGACACCATCTACTCCTTCTTTATAAAGGTGTGGGTCATCCCATAAGTAATGTCTTAAATCATAGAAAAACTTTTTCTTTTGCTGGTATGTGAAACTAGGTGGTATAAATTTAGCAACAATGTAATTAGCATAATCAGCATACCATGGAGCCGTACGAGAAGCATTAATGAAATTTAATTGTTCATCAGGAAAGCTATCATCAATAGGCAGTGGGTCATCAAGAACATTCTCTAACCTAGACAAGTTGTCTGCAACGGGGTTCTCAACTCCTTTCTATCAATAATATGCAAATCAAATTCTTGTAGCAAGAGAACCCATCTAATAAGTCTAGGTTTAGCATATTTCTTTTCCATAAGGTATTTAATAGCAGCATGATCAGTGTGAACAGTTACTTTAGAATCAACAATATAAGGTCTGAATTTATCACAAGCAAATACAACTGCTAAAAATTCTTTTTCAGTAGTAGCATAATTTCTCTGGGCACTGTCTAGAGTTTTACTAGCATATTGAATAGCCTTTAATTTCTTATCAACTCTTTGTCCTAGAACAGCACCTACAACATAATCACTAGCATCACACATAATTTCAAAGGGTAAATTCCAATCAGGTGGTTGAACAATAGGTGCAGAAATCAATGCTTTCTTAAGTATTTCAAATGCTTCTACACAATCATCTTCAAAGACAAAAGGAACATCTTTTTGTAAGAGATTAGTGAGAGGCCTAGAAATTTTAGGGAAGTCCTTAATGAACCTCCTATAAAAACCAGCATGACCGAGGAAACTTCTTATACCATTAATGTCCTTGGGACATGGCATCTTTTCAATAGCATCAACTTTAGCTTTATCAACTTCAATACCTCTTTCAGAAATTTTATGCCCCAAGACAATGCCTTTATTAACCATAAAGTGGCACTTCTCCTAGTTCAAGACAAGATTAGTTTCTTCACATCTCTGCAAAAATCGATCAAGGTTGCTTAAGCAATCATCAAAAGAAGTTCCTTAAATGCAGAAATCATCCATGAAAACCTCAACAATCTTTTCACAAAAGTCAGAGAATATAGCGGCCATACATCTTTGAAAGGTAGCAGGTGCATTACATAAACCAAAAAGCATACGTCTATAAGCAAAGGTACCCAAAGGGCAGGTAAAAGTGGTCTTTTCTTGATCCTCTTTTGACACAGGTATTTGAGAGAAACCAGAATAGCCATCTAGAAAGCAAAAATGCGTATGTTTGGATAATCTTTCTAGCATTTGATCAATACAAGGTAGAGGGTAATAATCCTTTTTAGTAGCTTTATTTAATTTGCGGAAATCAATTACCATTCTATAACCTATAATAATTCTTTGTGGGATCAATTCGTCTTTATTATTAGGAACAACAGTAATACCTCCCTTCTTAGGGACACAATGGACAGGACTTACCCACTGACTATCAGCAATGGGATAAATTATACCCGCCTCCAAAAGCTTTAGTATTTCTTTCCTTACCACTTCTTTCATCTTAGGATTTAACCGTCGTTGGTGATCAACAACTGGTTTAGCGTCTTTCTCCAATTTTATTTTGTGTTGGCATAGAGTGGGACTAATTCCTTTAAGATCATCAAGAGTATATCCAATAGCAGCACGGTGCTTCTTCAGAGTTTTCAATAATTTCTTTTCTTCATGCTCTGAAAGGTTAGCACTAATAATAACATGATATATCTTCTTTTCATCAAGATAAGCATATTTAAGAGTATCAGGTAATGGTTTAAGCTCAAACACGGGGTCACCCTTGGGTGGAGGAGGATCCCCTAGGATTTCAACAGGCAAGTTGTGTTTCAAAATAGGTCCCTGTTTAAAGAATACTTCATCTATTTCCCTTCTTGCATTCATAAACATATCATTTTCATGGTCGAGCAAATATTGTTCTAAAGGATCATTAGGAGGCACGACAATAGAAGCAAGACCAATAATTTCATCTTTGCTAGGCAATTCTTTATCATGGGGTTGTCTACGAAATTTAGCGAAATTAAACTCATGAGACATATCCCCCAAACCAATAGTAACAACATCCTTTTTGCAGTCTATCCTAGCATTAATAGTGTTCAAGAAGGGTCTACCAAATATGATGGGACAAAATTTATCTTGTGGGGAACCAAGAACAAGAAAATCAGCAGGATATTTAACTTTCCCACACAAGACTTCAACATCTCTAACAATCCCAACTGGTGAAATAGTGTCTCTATTGGCAAGTTTAGTTGTGACGTCAATTTCCTCTAACTCAGCAGGTGCAATATCATGCATAATTTCTTTGTATAAGGAATGAGGTATTGCACTTGCACTAGCACCCATATCACATAAGCCATGATAACAATGATCTCCTATTTTAACAAAAATAATAGGCATGCCTACAACAGGTCTATGTTTATTTTTAGTATCAGGTCTAGCAATTCTAGCAGCTTCATAACAAAAGTAAATAACATGCCCATCAATATTATCAGCCAAGAGATCTTTAACCATAGCAATACTAGGTTCAACTTTAATTTGCTCAGGGGGTGTAGGTGTTCTAGTATTACTCTTACGAACCACAGTTGAAGCTTTAGCATGATCCTTTATTCTAACAGGGAAAGGTGGTTTCTCAATATAAGTAGTAGGAACAATAGGATCAACATTATAAGTGGTAGTCTTTTCTTCAACTTTAATAGGTGCAACTAGTTTTACTTCAATGGGAGGATTATATCTAAACCACTTCTCCTTAGGGAGATCAACATGAGTAGCAAAGGATTCACAGAAGGAAGCTACTATCTCAGAGTAACACTTCTCCTTTATTGGACAAGCATCCCACTTATGATTAACCCCTATTGCAAGCATCCGCAACTACAAAAGAAGTATTAAGGTAAACCCAACCATAGCATGAAACATATGGATCCAAATCAGCCCCTTACGAAGCAACTCATAAACTAGGGTTTAAGCTTCTGTCACTCTAGCAACCCATCATCTACTTATTACTTCCCAATGCCTTCCTCTAGGCCCAAACAATGGTGAAGTGTCATGTAGTCGACATTCACATAACACCACTAGAGGAAAGACAACATACATCTCATCAAAATATCGAACGAATACCAAATTCACATGACTACTTATAGCAAGACTTCTCCCATGTCCTCGGGAACAAACGTAACTACTCACAAATCATATTCATGTTCATAATCAGAGGGGTATTAATATGCATAAAGGATCTGAACATATGATCTTCCACCAAATAAACCAACTAGCATCAACTACAAGGAGTAATCAACACTACTAGCAACCCACAGGTACCAATCTGAGGTTTTGGGACAAAGATTGGATACAAGAGATGAACTAGGGTTTTAGATGAGATGGTGCTGGTGAAGATGTTGATGGATATTGACCCCCTCCCAATGAGAGGATCATTGGTGATGACGATGGTGATGATTTTCCCCTCCCGGAGGGATGTTGCCCTGGCAGAATAGCTCCGCCGGAGCCCTAGATTGGTTCCGCCTCGTGGCGGCGATGTTTCATCCCGAAAGCTTGCTAATGATTTTTTCCAGGATAAAAGACTTCATGTAGCAGAATATGGGCATCGGAGGCCTGCCAGGGAGCCCACGAGGCAAGGGGCGCACCCAGGGGGTAGGGCGTGCTACCTCTTGAACTTGCGTTGGGTTTTCCCTTGAAGAGGAAAGGGTGATGCAACAAAGTAGCGTAAGTATTTCCCTCAGTTTTTTAGAACAAAGATATCAATCCAGTAGGAGACTACACGCAAGTTGCCTCGTACCTACACAAACAAATAAGAACCTTGCAACCAACGCGATAAAGGGGTTGTCAATCCCTTCACGGCCACTTGCAAAAGTGAGATCTGATAGAGATAATAAGATAAATATTTTTGGTATTTTTATAATAGAAACTGAAAGTAAAGAATGCAAAGTAAAAATAGATTGGAAACTTATATGATGGAAAATAGACCCGGGGGCCATAGTTTTCACTAGTGGCTTCTCTCAAGATAGCATAAGTATTACGGTGGGTGAACGAATTACTGCCGTGCAATTGATAGAAAAGTGCATAGTTATGAGAATATCTAGGCATGATCATGTATATAGGCATCACATCCGCGACAAGTAGACCGAAACGACTCTGCATCTACTACTATTAATCCACACATCGACTGCTATCCAGCATGCATCTAGAGTATTAAGTTCATAAGAACGGAGTAACGCATTAGGCAAGATGACATGATGTAGAGGGATAAACTCAAGCAATATGATATAAATCCCATCTTTTTATCCTCGATGGCAACAATACAATACGTGCCTTGCTGCCCCTGCTATCACTGGGAAAGGACACCGCAAGATTGAACCCAAAGCTAAGCACTTCTCCCATTGCAAGAAAGATCAATCTAGTAGGCCAAACCAAACTGATAATTTGAAGAGACTTGCAAATATAACAAATCATACATAAAAGAATCCAGAGGAGATTCAATTATTGTTCATAGATAAACTTGATCATAAACCCACAATTCATCGGATCTCGACAAACACACCGCAAAAAGAGTTACATCGAATAGATCTCCAAGAAGATCGAGGAGAACTTTGTATTGAGATCCAAAGAGAGAGAAGAAGCCATCTAGCTAATAACTATGGACCCAAAGGTCTGTGGTAAACTACTCACACATCATCGGAGAGGCTATGGTGTTGATGTAGAAGCCCTCCGTGATCGATTCCCCCTCCAGCGCAGCGCTGGAAAAGGCCCCAAGATGTGATCTCACGGGTACAGAAGGTTGCAGTGGTGGAATTAGGTTTTCGTGGTGCTCCTAGATGGTTTCGTGGTACGTAGGTATATATAGGAGGAAGAAGTAGGTCGGTGGAGCCACAAGGGGCCCACGAGGGTGGAGGGCGCGCCCCCTGCCTCATGGCCTACTTGTTGGTTTCTTGACGTCCACTCCAAGTCCTCTGGATCACGTTTGTTCCAAAAATCACTTTCCGAAGGTTTCATTCTGTTTGGACTCCGTTTGATATTCCTTTTCTGTGAAACACTGAAATAGGCAAAAAACAGCAATTTGCACTAGGCCTTGGGTTAATAGGTTAGTCCCAAAAATAATATAAAAGTGTATAAATAAGCCCATTAAACATCCAAAACAGAATATATAATAGCATGGAACAATCAAAAATTATAGATACGTTGGAGACGTATCAAGCATCCCCAAGCTTAATTCCTGCTCGCACTCGAGTAGGTAAATGATAAAAACAGAATTTTTGATGTGGAATGCTTTCTAGCATATCTCTCAATGTAATTTTATTTATTGTGGCATGAATGTTCAGATCCGAAAGATTCAAGATAAAAGTTTAATATTGACGTAAAAATAATAATACTTCAAGCATACTACCAAAGCAATCATGTCTTCTCAAAATAACATGGCCAAAGAAAGTTATCCCTACAAAATCATATAGTCTGGCTATGCTCTATCTTCATAACACAAAGTATTTAATCATTCACAACCTCGATGACAAGCCAAGCAATTGTTTCATACTTTTGATTTTCTCAAACTTTTTCAATCTTCACGCAATACATGAGCGTGAGCCATGGACATAGCACTATATGTGGAATAGAATGGTGGTCATGGAGAAAACAAAAACGAGAAGATAGTCTCACATCAACTAGGCGTATCAACGGGCTATGGAGATGCCCATCAATAGATATCAATGTGAGTGAGTAGGGATTGCCATGCAACGGATGCACTAGAGCTATAAGTGTATGAAAGCTCAACAAAATAAACTAAGTGGGTGTGCATCCAACTCGCTTGCTCACGAAGACCTAGGGCATTTTGAGGAAGCCCATCATTGGAATATACAAGCCAAGTTCTATAATGTAAAATTCCCACTAGTATATGAAAGTGACAATATAGGACACTCTCTATCATGAAGATCATGGTGCTACTTTGAAGCACAAGTGTGGTAAAAGGATAGTAACATTATCCCTTCTCTCTTTTTCTCTCATTTTGTTCCTTTTTTTATTTGGGCCTTTTTCTTTTTTTGGCCTCTTTTCTTTCTTTTTTTCCGTCCGGAGTCTCATCCCGACTTGTGGGGGAATCATGGTCTCCATCATCCTTTCCTCACTTGGGATAATGCTCTAATAACGATGATCATCACACTTTTATTTACTTACAACTCAAAGTTTACAACTCAATAATTAGAACAAAATATGACTCTATGTGAATGCCTCCGGTAGTGTACCGGGATATGCAATGAATCAAGAGTGACATGTACGAAAGAATTATAAAGGTGGCTTTGCCACAAATACGATGTCAACTACATGATCATGCAAATCAATATGACAATGATGAAGCGTGTCATAATAAATGGAACGATGGTAAGTTGCATGGCAATATATTTTGGAATGGCTATGGAAATGCCATAATAGGTAGGTATGGTGGCTGTTTTGAGGAAGGTATATGGTGGGTGTATAATACCGGCGAAAGGTGCGCGGTATTAGAGAGGCTAGCAATAGTGGAAGGGTGAGAGTGCGTATAATCCATGGACTCAACATTAGTCATAAAGAACTCACATACTTATTGCAAAAATCTATTAGTTATCAAAACAAAGTACTACGCGCATGCTCCTAGGGGGATAGATTGGTAGGAAAAGACCATCGCTCGTCCCCGACCGCCACTCATAAGGAAGACAATCAATAAATAAATCATGCTCCGACTTCATCACATAACGATTCACCATACGTGCATGCTACGGGAATCACAAACGTTAGAACAAGTATTTCTCAAATTCAAAACTACTCAACTAGCATGACTCTAATATCACCATCTTCATATCTCAAAACAATCATCAAGTATCAAACTTCTCTTAGTATTCAATGCACTTATATGGAGGTTTTCATTATATCCAACTTGGATGCCTATCATATTAGGACTAATTTTATAACCAAGGCAAACTACTGTGGCGCCCCCGATTCAATCGTACACTAATCATGCACGCAAATGTGTACGATCAAGATCAGGGACTCACGGGAAGATATCACAACACAACTCTAAAACATAAATAAGTCATACAAGCATCATAATACAAGCCATGGGCCTCGAGGGCTCGAATACAAGTGCTCGATCATAGACGAGTCAGCGGAAGCAACAATATCTGAGTACAGACATAAGTTAAACAAGTTTTGCCTTAAGAAGGCTAGCACAAACTGGGATACAGATCGAACGAGGCGCAGGCCTCCTGCCTGGGATCCTCCTAACTACTCCTGGTCGTCATCAGCGGGCTGCACGTAGTAGTAGGCACCTCCAGTGTAGTAGGAGTCGTCGTCGACGGTGGCGTCTGGATCCTGGGCTCCAACATCTGGTTGCGACAACCAGAAGAAAGGAAAAGGGGAAAAGGGGGAAGAAAGCAACCGTGAGTACTCATCCAAAGTACTCGCAAGCAAGGAGCTACACTACATATGCATGGATATATGTGTAAAGGGCCATATCAGTGGACTGAACTGCAGAATGCCAGAATAAGAGGGGGATAGCTAGTCTTATCGAAGACTACGCTTCTGGTCGCCTCCGTCTTGCAGCATATAGGAGAGAGTAGACTGAAGTCCTCCAAGTAGCATCGTATAGCATAATCCTACCCGGCGATCCCCTCCTCGATGCCCTGTTAGAGAGCGATCACCGGGGTGTATCTGGCACTTGGAAGGGTGTGTTTTATTAAGTATCCAGTTCTAGTTGTCATAAGGTCAAGGTACAACTCCGGGTCGTCCTTTTACCGAGGGACACGGCTATTCGAATAGATAAACTTCCCTGCAGGGGTGCACCACATAGCCCAACACGCTTGATCCCATTTGGCCGGACACACTTTCCTGGGTCATGCCCGGCCTCGGAAGATCAACACGTCGCAGCCCCACCTAGGCACAACAGAGCGGTCAGCACGCCGGTCTAAACCTATGCGCGCAGGGGTCTGGGCCCATCGCCCTGAGCACACCTGCACGTTGCGTACGCGGCCGGAGAGCAGACCTAGCAACCTCCAGTACAACGGAAGTCACGTTAAGCGGTCCAACCCGGCGCGCGCCACTCAGTCGCTGACGTCACGAAGTGCTTCGGCTGATACCACGACGTCGGGATACCCATAACTACTCCCGCGTAGGTGGTTAGTGCGTATAGACCAAATGGCCAGACTCAGATCAAATACCCAGATCTCGTTAAGTGTGTTAAGTATCGCGAACGCCGACTAGGGCCAGGCCCACCTCTCTCCTAGGTGGTCTGAACCTGCCCTGTCGCTCCGCCTCAAAGTAACAGTCGGGGGCCGTCGGGAACCCAGGCCCACCTCTACCGGGATGGAGCCACCTGCCCCTTCAGCCCCCATCTCCGAACAGTATCACATGTAATGTAACAGTGTATAGTATATAGTATATGCCCGTGATCACCCCGAGTGATCACGGCCCGATAGTATAGCATGGCAGACGAACAAGAGTGTAGGGGCACTGATGGAACACTAGCATCCTATACTAAGCAGTAGGAGTGCAGGTAAAGGTATCAACAGCAGTATCAAAGACAGGCTATGCATCAGGATAGGAATAACGAAAGCAGTAACAAGCTACACTACTCTAATGCAAGCAGTATAGGGAAGAGTAGGCGATATCTGGTGATCAAGGGGGGGGGGCTTGCCTGGTTGCTCTGGCAAGAGAGAGGGATCGTCAACACCGTAGTCGAACGGGGCAGCAACAGCGTCGGTCCCGGTGTCTAGCGAGAGAAGAGGGGGAAGAAACAATAAATACTTAAGCAAGCAGATGCATAATGATGCATGACATGACAAGTAACGGCGTTAGAGGTGCCCTAACGCGGTATGGGATGATACCGGTGAAGGGGGGAACCATCCGGGAAAGTTTCCCCGGGGTTCCGCGTTTTCGGGCAGAGGAGCCGGAGGGGGAAAGTTGCGAGTTTGATATGTTAGGGGTGTGTGGCGGATGAACGGGCTGCGTATCCGGGTTCGTCTCGTCGTTCTGAGCAACTTTCATGTTGACAATATTTTAATCCGAGTTACGGATTAAAAGATATGATTTTCTAAAGATTTTAATAATTTCTGGAATTTAATTAATTATTTAAATATAACATTATCCAAAACAGTGCACGCTGACGTCAGCATGACGTCAGCATGACGTCAGCAGTCAACAGGGGCGTTGACTGGTCAAATCTGACGTGTGGGTCCCACCTGTCATTCTGTGATTAAGCTAATCAGAGATTAACTAACTAATCAGTGTTTAATTAGCCTAATTAGATAATTAGGTTAATCTAATTATGATTAATCAGATTAATTAATTCCTTAATTAATTAATTAATTATTTACTTATTTATTTATTTATTTATTTATTTTTATTATTGTTAATTTTAATTCTCTTATTTTTTTTTAAATAAACGTTCAGGGGGCGGGCCCCACTTGTCATAGGCCCTGTGGCCTTAGCGGGCGACGGGCTACGGGCGCAGCTGCGGGCGAAGCCGCAGCCCGCCCAGGAGCGAGGCGCACGCCCAGGGGCGACGGACCCGGCAGGGCGCCGGTGCAGGGGAGGTCAGTGGCCATGGCGAGGCCATGGCCGGAGCGGGGTCCGGCCGGCGGCGGCGACGGGACCGCAGAGGCGGGGCGGAGTGCACTGGCCGGACGCGGCCATGACGGGCGCGCGCGGGCCGGCTAGCAGGGACGTGGGGAGCGGCGATGCGACGCGGTGGCACGGGGCGCGGCCACCGTAGCGGAACGGCGAGGCCAAGGCGGCAGGTGCGGGCGAACGCACGGGAGGGCACGGGCGAGCAAAGGCGGCCGCGGCAGACAGGGCAGCGGCGCGAGCGCCGGACGGAGCTGCGGGGCGGGGAGGAGGAGGACCGGGACGCGCGGGCGCGGTGCGGTGTGGCGAGGGCGGCCCGGAGCATGAGCTCCGGCACGCGGGCGCTGCGGGGAGGGGGGGGGCGCCGGCGACAGAGAAGGAAAGGGAGGGAGCTCACGGTGGGGAGTAGGGACCGTGGCAGTGGGCTCGACGGAGGTCGGGGAAGTCCGACGAGGGAGATCCGGCGACGGGCGGTGTCCCGGGTAGCAGCGGACGATGGAGGGCGGGCACAGGGCGTCGGGGGCGACGCGGCAGGCGCGGCGAGGGGCGCCGCTGAGGGAGAGGGAACGGTGGCGCGAGGATGAGGGAGGGGACGGCGAGGCGGCCGCGGGGGCAGGCGACGCTGGCGAGGCAGTGGCGGCGACGGCAGGGGTCGAGGCGGTCGATCTCCTCCCGATCCAATCGGGAGTGAGGGGGAGAAGGGGCGCGAGTGGGGGGGGGGGTTCGGGGTGCGGTTAGGGTTTCCAGGGGGGTGGGGGGGTATGGGCGCGGGGGTGGGCCGGCCTGGCGGTCTGGTGGCCGTTGGCTGGGCCGGGCGGCCCAGCGGGGGGGGGGGGGTGTTTCCCTTTCTTTCCTTTTTTTTGTATTTTCTTTTCTGTTTTATATTAGTTACACCTTAATTTTGTTTTATTAAATTATGATAATAGCTCCAAAAATAGTGTGTCAAATTAATCCACTGTTCTAAGAAGTTTTACCTCAGAATAAAAATAGTCTAGTATTTGGTAAAATATATTAGGAGTATAACTAATTGTTTTGATGTTGTTGTAATCACTTTTAGGGTATTTAAACATTTTATATAGATGTTGTTACTCCAACAATAATATCCATGAATTATTTGTCACATTAAGAACATTTTAGTTTTGTCTTTTGAAAACTTTAATTGTTTGACTTGATTTTAAATTTGAATTCGAATCGTTTTTGGACCATCGCGAGATTAATAACAGTAACCGAGGTGACGTGGCATCATTAGCGTGGAATTACTGTAGCCTAATTATCCGGGCGTCACAACTACCATGCTGTTCTAAAGTACTCTCAAAATAATATAAGTGAAGCATGAGAGATCAATAATTTCTATAAAATAAAACCACCACCGTGCTCTAAAATATATAAGTGAAGCACACTAGAGCAAAATTGTTTAGCTCAAAAGATATAAGTGAAGCACATACAGTATTCTAATAAATTCCGATTAATGTGTGTCTCTCCCAAAAGGTGTGTACAGCAAGGATGATTGTGGTACTCTAAAGCAAAGACTCAAATCATACAATACGCTCCAAGCAAAACACATACCATGTGGTGAATAAAAATATAGCCTCAAGTAAAGTTACCGATAGACGAAGACGAAAGAGGGGATGCCTTCCGGGGCATCTCCAAGCTTAGGATTTTTGTTTGTCCTTGGATTTTACCTTGGGGTGCGTTGGACATCCCCAAGCTTAGGCTCTTTCCACTTCTTGTTCCATAATCCATCAAATCTTTACCCACAACTTGAAAACTTCACAACACAAAACTTAATAGAAAATCTCGCGAGCTCCGTTAGCGAAAGAAAACAAAACACCACTTCAAGGTACTGTAATGAACTCATTCTTTATTTATATTGGTGTTAAAACTAATGTATTCCAACTTTTCTATGGTTTATAAACTCCATTACTAGCCATAGATTCATCAAAATAAGCAAAGAACACACGAAATACAGAATTTGTCAAAAACAGAACAGTCTGTAGTAATCTATAACTAACGCAAACTTATGGAACTCTAAAAATTCTGAAATAAATTTCTGGACGTGAGGAATTTATCTATTAAATATCTGAAAAAAGAATCAACTAAATAGCACTCTCCAGTAAAAAGTTGTAGCTAATCTCGTGAGCGCTAAAGTTTCTGTTTTTTACAGCAAGATCAAAAAGACTTCACCCAAGTCTTCCCAAAGGTTCTACTTGGCACAAACACTAATTAAAACATAAAACCACATCTAAACAGAACCTAGATGTATTATTTATTACTAAACAGAACCAAAAAGCAAAAAACTAAATTAAAATTGGGTTGCCTCCCAACAAGCGCTATCGTTTAACGCCCCTAGCTAGGCATAAAGGCAAGAATAGATCTAGGTATTATCATCTTTGGCATGCAATCCTTAAGTAGCTCTCATAATAGATTCATAAGGTAATTTTATTTTCTTTCTAGGAAAGTTTTACATGCCTTTCCTTAACGGAAATTGGAATCTAATAATCGCTTCTTTCATATCAATAATTGCACCAATCGTTCTAAGGAAAGGTCTACCAAGAATAATAGGACATGAAGGATTGCAATCTATATCAAGAACAATGAAATCTAAGGGCACATAATTCCTATTTGCAACAATAAGAACATCATTAATTCTTCCCATAGGTTTCTTACTGGTGGAATCCGCAAGGTGTAAGTTTAAAGAATAATCATCAAATTCACGGAAACCTAGAAAATCACACAAAGTTTATGGGATCGTGGAAACACTAGCACCCAAATCACACAAAGCATAGCATTCATGATCTTTAATTTTAATTTTAATAGTAGGTTCCCACTCATCATAAAGTTTTCTAGGGATAGAAACTTCCAATTCAAGCTTTTCTTCATAAGATTGCATCAAAGCATCAACGATATGTTTAGTAAAAGCTTTATTTTGACTATAAGCATGCGGAGAATTTAGCACGGATTGCAACAATGAAATACAATCTATTACAGAACAATTATCATAATTAAATTCCTTGAAATCCAAAATAGTGGGTTCCTTGCTATCTAAAGTTTTGACCTCTTCAATCCCACTTTTACCAAATTTTGCATCAATATCTAAAAACTCCGAATCATTGGGACGCCTTTTAACTAAAGTTGACACATCTCGAGTCCCATCATTATCAAGATTCATCTTGCAAAACAAAGATTTAATAGGAGCCACATCAATTACTTTTAGATCTTCATCCTTATTATCATGAAAACTAGAAGAACACGCTTTTACAAAGCAATCTTTTTTAGCACGCATCCTAGCGGTTCTTTCTTTGCACTCAACAATAGAAATTCTCATGGCTTTGAGAGACTCATTGATATCATGCTTAGGTGGAATTAATCTAAGTTTCAAAGAATCAACATCAAAAGAAATTGTATCCACGTTCCTAGCCAACTCATCAATCTTAGGCAATTTTTCTTCAAGCAAAGCATTGAAATTATTTTGAGAAATCATAAATTCTTTAACACTAGTCTCAAAATCAGAGGGCATCTTATTAAAATTTCCATAAGAGTTTTTGTAGTATTTACCATAATTATTAGAGGAATTACTAGGATATGGCCTAGGATTAAAATTTCCTCTATAAGCGTTGTTACCAAAATTGTTCCTACCAACAAAATTCACATCCATAGATTCATTATTATTCTCAATCAAAGTAGACAAAGGCATATCATTGGGATCAGAAGAAACACTCTTATTAGCAAATAATTTCATAAGTTCATCCATATTTCCACTCAAAACATTAATCTCTTCAATTGCATGCACCTTTTTACTAGTAGATCTTTCAGTGTGCCATTGAGACTAATTAACCATAATATTATTTAGGAGTTTAGTAGCTTCTCCTAAAGTGATTTCCATAAAAGTGCCACCCGCGGACGAATCTAAAAGATTTCTAGAAGCAAAATTCAATCCGGCATAAATTCTGTATAATCATCCATAAGTTCAAACCATGTGTAGGGCAATTACATATCATTAATTTCAGCCTCTCCCAAGATTGTGCAACATGTTCATGATCAAGTTGCTTAAAATTCATAATATCATTTCTAAGAGAGATGATCTTAGCGTTAGGAAAATACTTAGAGATAAAAGCATCTTTGCACTTATTCCAAGAATCAATACTATTTTTAGGCAAAGACGAAAACCAAGATTTAGCACGATCTCTAAGCGAAAACGGAAATAGTTTCAGTTTAACAATATCATTGTCCACATCTTTCTTCTTTTGCATATCACACAAATCAACAAAGCTATTTAGATGGGTAGCGACATCTTCACTAGGAAGGCCAGCGAATTGATCTTTCATGACAAGATTCAGCAAAGCAGCATTAATTTTACAAGATTCAGCATCGGTAAGAGGAGCAATCGGAGTGCTAAGAAAATCATTGTTGTTCGTATTGGCAAAGTCACGTAATTTAGTATTATCTTGAGCCATCGTGACAAGCAAGCAATCCAACACACAAGCAAACAAGAAGCAAGCGAAAAAGAGGCAAATGGCAAGAGAGGGCGAATAAAACGGCAAGGGTGAAGTGGGGGAGAGGAAAACGAGAGGCAAATGGCAAATAATGTAATGCGATGGATAAGAGTTTGTGATAGGTACTTGGTATGTCTTGACTTGTGCGTAGACTCCCCGGCAACGGCGCCAGAAATCCTTCTTGCTACCTCTTGAGCTTGCGTTGGTTTTTCCCTTGAAGAGGAAAGGGTGATGCAACAAAGTAGCGTAAGTATTTCCCTCAGTTTTTGAGAACCAAGGTATCAATCCAGTAGGAGTCTACACGCAAGTCGCCTCGTACCTACACAAACAAATAAGAACCTTGCAACCAACGCGATAAAGGGGTTGTCAGTCCCTTCACGACCACTTGCAAAAGTGAGATCTGATAGAGATAATAAGATAAATATTTTTGGTATTTTTATAATATAAACTAAAAGTAAAGAATGCAAAGTAAAAATAGATTGGAAACTTATATGAAGGAAAATAGACCTGGGGGCCATAGGTTTCACTAGTGGCTTCTCTCAAGATAGCATAAGTATTACGGTGGGTGAACGAATTACTGTCGTGCAATTGATAGAAAAGTGCATAGTTATGAGAATATCTAGGCATGATCATGTATATAGGCATCACATCAGCGACAAGTAGACCGAAATGATTCTGCATCTACTACTATTACTCCACACATCGACCGCTATATAGCATGCATCTAGAGTATTAAGTTCATAAGAACGGAGTAACGCATTAGGCAAGATGACATGATGTAGAGGGATAAACTCAAGCAATATGATATAAACCCCATCTTTTTATCCTCGATGGCAACAATACAATACGTGCCTTGCTGCCCCTGCTGTCACTGGGAAAGGACACCACAAGATTGAACCCAAAGCTAAGCACTTCTCCCATTGCAAGAAAGATCGATCTAGTAGGCCAAACCAAACTGATAATTCGAAGAGACTTGAAAAGATAACAAATCATACATCAAAGAATTCAGAGGAGATTCAAATATTGTTCATAGATAAACTTGATCATAAACCCACAATTCATCGGATCTCGACAAACACACCGCAAAAAGAGTTACATCGAATAGATCTCCAAGAAGATCGAGGAGAACTTTGTATTGAGATCCAAAGAGAGAGAAGAAGCCATCTAGCTAATAACTATGGACCCGAAGGTCTATGGTAAACTACTCACACATCATCTAAGAGGCTATGGTGTTGATGTAGAAGCCCTCCGTGATCGATTCCCCCTCCGGCGGAGCACCTAAAAAGGCCCCAAGATGGGATCTCACGGGTACAGAAGGTTGCGGCGGTAGAATTAGGTTTTCGTGGTGCTCCTGGATGGTTTCGGGGTACGTAGGTATATATAGGAGGAAGAAGTAGGTCAGTGGAGCCATGAGGGGCCCACGAGGGTGGAGGGTGTGCCCGGGGGGTAGGCACGCCCCCTGCCTCATGGCCTCCTCGTCGGTTTCTTGACATCCACTCCAAGTCCTCTGGATCACGTTTGTTCCAAAAATCATGCTCCCGAAGGTTTCATTCCGTTTGGACTCCGTTTGATATTCCTTTTCTGCGAAACACTGAAATAGGCAAAAAACAGCAATTTGCACTGGGCCTTGGGTTAATAGGTTAGTCCCAAAAATAATATAGAAGTGTATAAATAAGCCCATTAAACATCCAAAACAGAATATATAATAGCATGGAACAATAAAAAATTATAGATACGTTGGAGACGTATCAGGGCGCGCCCCCACCCTCGTGGCCAGGGTGTGGGCCCCCTCTGGTAAATTCTTTCGCCAGTATTTTTTATTAATTCCAAAACGTGCGTCCGTGAAGTTTCAGGACTTTTGGAGTTGTGCAGAATAGGTCTCTAATATTTGCTCCTTTCCGGCCCAAAATTCCAGCTGCCGGCATTCTCCTTCTTCATGTAAACATTGTAAAATAAGAGAGAAGAGGCATAAGTATTCTGACATAACATGTAATAATAGCCCATAATGCAATAAATATCGATATAAAAGCATGGTGCAAAATGGACGTATCAACTCCCCCAAGCTTAGACCTCGCTTGTCCTCAAGCGGAAGCCGATAACGAAAAATATGTCCACATGTTTAGAGATAGAGGTGTCAATAAAAATAAAATACGGACATGAGGGCATCATGATTATTCTTATAACAGCAACACATATATTATATCTTGTCAAATGATTTCTTAGGCTCAAGTAATAAAACCTTATGTGGTCATACACCCAAGGTGAATGGTTTATTGAATCTCGATCGTAGTGATACACATATTCATAATATTGATGCCAAAAGATGCAAAATTGATAATGATAGTGCAACATATTTGTGGCACTGCCGTTTAGGTCATATTGGTGTAAAGCGCATGAAGAAACTCCATGCTGATGGGCTTTTGGAACCACCTGATTATGAATCACCTGATGCTTGTGAACCATGCCTCATGGGCAAGATGATTAAGACTCCGTTCTCCAGAATAATGGAGCGAGCAACCGACTTATTGTAAATAATACATATTGATGTATGTGATCCGATGAGTGTTTAGGCTCGCGGCGGGTATCGTTATTTTCTGACCTTCACAGATGATTTGAGCAGATATGGGTATATCTACTTAATGAAACACAAGTCAGAAACATTTGAAAAGTTCAAAGAATTTTAGAGTGAAGTGAAAAATCATCGTAACAAGAAAAGAAAGTTTCTACAATCTGATCGCGGAGACGAATATTTGAGTTACGAGTTTGCTCTTCATTTAAAACAATGTGGAATAGTTTCACAACTCACGCCACCTGGAACACCACAGCGTAATGGTGTGTCCGAACGTCGTAACCGTAGTTTATTAGATATGGTGCAATCTATGATGTCTCTTACTGATTTACCGCTATCATTTTGGGGTTATGCATTAGAGACAACTGCATTCACGTTAAATAGGGCACCATCTAAATCCGTTGAGACGACTCCATATGAACTGTGGTTTAGCAAGAAACCTAAGCTGTTGTTTCTTAAAGTTTGGGGTTGTGATGCTTATGAGAAAAAGTTTCAACCTGATAAGCTCGAACCCAAATCGGAGAAATGCGTCTTCATAGGATACCCAAAGGAAACTGTTGGGTACACCTTCTATCACAGATCCAAAGGCAATATATTTGTTGCTAAGAATGGATCCTTTCTATAGAAGGAGCTTCTCTCGAAAGAAGTGAGTGGGAGGAAAGTAGAACTTGATGAGGTAACTGTACCTGCTCCCTTATTGGAAAGTAGTTCATCACAGAAACCGGTTCCTGTGATGCCTACACCAATTAGTGAGGAAGTTAATGATGATGATCATGGAACTTCAGATCAAGTTGTTACTAAACCTCGTAGGCCTCTGAGGCCTCTGTCAAGCCGAGGAAATCAATGGCAAAGAAGCCTGCTCGTAAGCCAAGTGCTTCACCAACATTGCCCTCACGGCCAAGTTCCTCAGCTGCGCCCTCACGGCCAGGAACTTCAAAATCTCCAAAACCAATTCCTCAAGCTGCTCCTGCTCCTCCAAAATCCTCAGCACCTCCTCCAAAGTCCTCAGCTGTTCCGACAAAGTCCTCAGCACCTGTGCATCTAGCCTCGTGCCAAAGGACTGCAGGCATCTCCATTGCCACTGGTGTCTCAGCAAGTTCCTCAGTTGCACCAAATTCTTCATCTGGCCCCACTCTGCTGAAGACTAAGGCAACTGCTGGAGAGGTCCTCGGCCAAGTCCCAAGAAGAAACGGGTCGCCTTCCAAGAGCCAACTGAAGATGATGAGGCTGATGATGAACTTGCAGAAATCATCAGAGACGGGCAAGTAAGGCCGCTAGAGCCAAAGGCACACCTATGCCACTGCTGTTGGATCCAAGGGCGATCCTAGACTACATTGATCCCTGGCATAAGGACCCAAATACTCCTATGCCTGACTTCAAGTTGACACCTGGTCAAAATCACATGCTGACTCACTTCATCCAAGAGGATAAGTGGAAGTATGACCGGTGTAACGCCCCGGATTCGATGCGCCAGGTGTCCGCCAGTTATTCGCCGTCAGTGCCATGTCATGTGCTTGCGTGTTGCACTTTGCCATGTCGTCATCTGCATTTCATTTCATGTCATCATGTGCATCTCATCTTGCATACGTGTTCGTTTCATGCATCCGAGCATTTTCCCCGTTGTCCGTTTACCAATCCGGCACTCCTATGTTCCCCGGCGCCCCTTTTGCCTCTTTTCGTGTGCGGGTGTTAAACGGTCTCGGAATGGATCGAGGTTTGCCAAGCGGCCTTGGTATAGCACCGGTAGACCGCCTATCAAGTTTCATGCCATTTGGAGTTCGTTTGATACTCCAACGGTTAACCGGGTAACCGCAAAGGCCTCTTTTGTGTGCAGCCCAACACCCCTTTCAAAGTGGCCCAAAACCCATCTAAGTCATCTCCATCCTCTCGGTCGTCGGATCACGATCGTGTGGGCGAAAACCGCACCTCATTTGGAGCTTCCTAGCTCCTCCTACCTATAAATATGCCCCTCCTCCCGAAATTTCGGATCAATTCCACCCCTAACCCTAGCCCCGCTCTTCTCCCCGCCGCCGGACGCGTCCGATTCGGGCCGGACATGTCCGGGTCGCCCCGCTGCCGCCACGTGGCGCTCTCCCATTGGTCCGGCCGTCTCCGCCGCCGCCGGCCCGCCTGGCCCACGGGGAGCCCGCGCCGGGCCCGGATCTCGCCCGCGCATCCCCGTCGCCCGACGCCACCTCGCCTCCCGCGCCGCCGTCCGGTCGCCGGAGCCCCGCCGCCGTCTCCTACGCCGCCTCCGCCGTCCGGCGTTCGCCGCCGCCGCCGCCCGGCGTTCACCGCCTCCCGCCGCCCGGCCGGCCTCCGCCGCCGACGCTCCGCCCGCCGCCCCGACCACGAGCGCCTCCGCGCGCCCAAGGGCCCGGCCCCGCGCCGCCCGCCGCCGGAGTTCCCCTCGCCGCCTTCGCCGGAGTTCCTCGCCGGAGCGAACCCGGCCGGATCCACCGCGGGGTGGACGAGATCCACCAACGCGCCCAACCAAACGCGCCATCCCGCGACCCGGATCCCTCCGTCCCGCTCCGTCTCGTCCCGCGTTGACTTTTCGCGAGGTGAAAATCGCCTGAGTCCCTAGATCTATTTACATTTTCATGCCATGTTCATCGCATCATAACTCCATGCATACTGCTCCGTTTCGTGCGTTTAATATGTCAAATTGTTCGCCTCGACGAGTAATTCATTTTTTTCCATTGCGTCATGTTCATTTAAGCTCATCTAGATGCTCTAATCAACGTTGCAAAACTGCTATATGATGTTAACTGCTGTCTGTTATCAGAATATGCTCATTTGTCATTTTTATATCTTTTTGTGTGATTTTCTTTTCAGCATGAAGTCTACATGAGTAATGAGCTATGACATGTCATCTTTTCTTTGGTGCAACCCATCATTCATGACTTACCATGTATTGTTTGTTTTAAGCTTGTAAAGTAGCCTCCGTGATGTTGCTGATTTCAGAGACTTAGAATTTCACCAAGTCCTTATCTGCTGTTATTTTTATGCCATGTATTCATGTTGCTACAGTGAGATCCATGCATATTTTGAGTATGTTTAGTAAGGATGTTTTTGACATATTGTTATGCTCTATCCATCCATGCCTCTGGTTGCATTTATAGAGCACCCTAGCTTGACTCAATCGAGCTCTAGTTTTGCTACAAATTGTTCCTGACAGATTGTTTACATGTTATTCAATTTTGCCAAGGTTGTTGTAGTTGATCCTTGCATGCTATATTGTTGTTCTTGCCATGTATAGCTTCTATGCTATGTCTAGTTGCTGGGTGTATTATTAGTTTGTCATTCAATGCCTCGTAGTGAGTGCATCGAGCTCGTAAACATGCCTACTTGTTATCTGTTTTGCCATGCTCCAGTTTTTCACCAAGTCTGAATCTGTTTATGTTTTTGCTATGTTGACATGCTTGTAATTGTATTTTCTGATCCCTTTTGGCTCATGATCAGTAAGGGACTTTTGTTATATGATTTTAGTAGATTCATGCCATGCTCTTGTTTGACATTAAAGCTTGCTGTAACTTGTTGTTTCATAGCTCTGAATATTGCAACCTGATGTTAATTCTGCCATGTCCTGAAATTCTGCTAAGTCTGTGAACCTGTTATTATTTGCAATCTTGCCATGTCCTTTTGAGCATGTTCTAGTAGTTTCTGGAGTTATCTCAGTGTTCATGTTTTGTCATACTTTACCTGTAAATCATGTCCATGCCTTTTGTTATCATGTTATGGTGCTGTAGCATGTTGTTTTGGTGCTTGCTAGATGTCTACTTGCTGTTTTGGACAGTTTGTTGTTATAACTTGTATAGGGTGTATGTGTTGAACCGTTGCTCCGTTTTGAGTGTGCTCTATATGAAACTTGCTTAGAATTGCATGTAGCTTCATATTATCATGTTGCATCCTTGTTTTGATGTGTGTGCTTGATGTTTGAATGCATTTTGCATCAATGCCATCTTTAACTTGTTTTGCTCATATCTTCTAGGCCGTTGCTCCGAACCTAATGAACTTTATATGTAACTTGACTAGAATTTCGTGTAGATCATCTTGGTGCATCTTAACTTGCTGTTTAACAACTTGAACATAAGGTTATTCAGATCTGGACCAATTTCGAAATTTGCATATGGGGACTTACCGGAATTGTTATATGTTGTTTCCGGCCTCATTTAAACTTGCCTTGTTGTGTTGCTCTTGTATGCATCATCCCTTGCCATGAGTAGCTTCATGTAGCCTTGTCATGCATCATACTTGGTTGAGCATCATGCCTTGTTCATGTGTGGTGTGTTTACCTTGTTGTGTGCTTTTTCTCGCTAGTTCCCGTTTCGTTGCGATCGTGAGGATTCGTTCGTCTACGCTTGGTTCGTCTTCGTGGCTTCATCTTCTTCATGGACTCGTTCTTCTTCCTTGCGGGATTTCAGGCAAGATGACCGTCACCTTGGATCTCATTACTATCATTGCTATGCTAGTTGCTTCGTTCTATCGCTATGCTGCGTTACCTACCACTTGCTGCTCAAGCCTCCCAAATTGCCATGAACCTCTGACCTTTGTTACCCTTCCTAGCAAACCGTTGTTTGGCTATGTTACCGCTTTGCTCAGCCCCTCTTATAGCGTTGCTAGTTGCAGGTGAAGATGAAGATTGCTCCATGTTGGATTATGTTTATTGTTGGGATATCACAATATCTCTTATATTATTAATGCATCTATATACTTGGTAAAGGGTGGAAGGCTCAACCTTATGCCTGGTGTTTTGTTCCACTCTTGCCGCCCTAGTTTCCGTCATATCGGTATTATGTTCCCGAATTTTGCGTCCCTAACGCGGTCGGGTGATTTATGGGACCCCCTTGACAGTTCGCTTTGAATAAGACTCCTCCAGCAAGGCCCAACATTGGTTTTACCATTTGCCTCACCACCACCTATCCCTTCCCTTAGGTCGGCCAGCCCGAGGGTCATCTTTATTTAGCCCCCCCGGGCCAGTGCTTCTCTAAGTGCTGGTTCGAACCGAGCTGCCTGCGGGGCCACCTTGAGGCAACCTGAGGGTTGGTTTTACTCGTAGCTAGTCTCATCCGGTGTTGCCCTGAGAACGAGATATGTGCAGCTCCTATCGGGATTGTCGGCGCATCGGGCGGCTTTGCTGGTCTTGTTTTATTACTGTCGAAATGTCTTGTAGCCGGGATTACGAGACTGATCGGGTCTTCCCGGGGAGAAGGAATATCCTTCGTTGATCGCGAGAGCTTATCATGGGCTAAGTTGGGACACCCCTGCAGGGTTTGAACTTTCGAAAGCCGTGCCCACGGTTATGTGGCAGATGGGAATTTGTTAATGTCCGGTTGTAGAAAACCCGAAGGTGACCTTAATTAAAATACACCAACCGTGTGCGTAACCGTGAGTGTCTCTTTTCGGAGTTGATCGAGAGGAGAACACGGTTTCTGAGTTATGTCTGACGTAAGTAGGTGTTCAGGATCACTTCTTGATCATTACTAGTTGACGACCGTTCCTTTGATTCTCTTCTCGCTCTCATTTGTGTATGTTATCCACCATACATGCTTAGTCGCTGCTGCAACCTCACCACTTTACCCTTTCCTTACAAATTAAGCTTTGCTAGTCTTGATACCCATGGTAATGGGATTGCTGAGTCCTCGTGGCTCACAGATTACTACACCACCAGTTGCAGGTACAGGTTGTGCAATGATCATGACGTGAGAGCGATGTTACTTGTGTTGGAGTTCTTCTTCTTCTTCGTCGATCAGGGGATAGGTTCCAGGTCGGCAGCCTGGTTAGCAGGGTGGATGTCGTTTGAGTTTCTGTTTATGTTTCATTCGTAGTCGGATGTTGTTCTTGTATTTGATGTATTGGTGTATTCATATGACAGTGTATGTATTGGATGTATCCCCTATATTTATGTAATGTTGATGTAATGATATCCACCTTGCAAAAGCGTCTTCAAGATGCGCTTCTATCCTTGGTGGGACCTTTGAGTTCCTTTAGGATAGGGTCGCATCTTGGGCGTGATAACCAGGCCAGGCAGATCAAGAAGGCCCAGTAGAAGGAAGAGAAGTTTCTGAAGACCAACGTGGTCAAAATGTCGACTGATGAACTCATCAAAATCCAGTCTGACATCAAAACCCTCAGCAAAAAATTTGACTCATACTATGCTGATTGGAAAGGAGCCAAAGTCAAGTTTGTGAAACTGACTGAGAAGTTCACCAATGTTGTAGCCCCATCGCAACAAGAAGTTCCTCAAGCTGAAGCTTCTGCTCAGCCCACTGAAGAACATGCCAGCACCGCTGATGACTTTCAGGCTGCTGAAGAAAATGCTAGTTCTAGGGCTGATGACTCCATTCCAGCTGCTGAAGAAATTGCCAGGGCATCCACTAGTGGTGCGCCTGGAGAAACTGAAGAAGTCAGGGCAACTACATCAGTTGCGCCTGAGGAAATTCAAACAGATTCCTCAGCTCCTTCCGCGCCTACACCAACTCCTATCCTTCCATCTGCATCAAATGTGAAGAAGACCAAGGCTGCAGAGCGAGCAGCAGTGAAGAAAAGGAAAGCATCAAGTGCTTCAGAATCTTCAGCTCCAAAGAAGATGAAGCCTATGACCAGCTCTTATGAAAATCCGATCAATGTTGTTCCGATTTCCACCATGCCATCAAAGGACCTTGTTCCTTTTGGTGAAGAATATGAGATCCCAAGCGGATCTGATGAAGAAACTCAATCTGCTGCTTCGTCAGAGCAGATTGATGAGGAAATTGAAGTTTACATGATCCCTTCAACCCTAGTGGTATCATCACCAATGCCTCAGTTTACTGCTGAAGAGGCTGGTGTTGAAGAAATTGATGATGAAGACGTGGACATTGGCAGCACAACGCCAGTGATGAATGATGACTTTTGGGATAGTCAGCATCCCAATTCTCCACTCTTCACCCCACTACAACAAATTCCTCACTCCCCTGCACCAACAGTTTAATTGGGCTCTAAAGAAACTCATCCCACCTCATCTGTCTGTGAAGACATTCCAGCCACTAGTGCTGAAGAAACTGTTGCTGCTGAAAATGTGACAACTCAGACTGCACCTGAGGAGGAACCAGAAAATCCTCAGCCTGAAGAACCTGAGCTCGCGATTCCTGAGGTTGTGATGCAACTCACTGATACTCCTCTACCAAAGCCAAAGGATCCATTCTCAAGGAAACAAAAGTTCAAGGCCGAAGACTTCTTTGGCGAGCACGTGTTCTTCACTGATTACAATCCATATGACTCTGCTCGCATAAGGAAGAGGCGTTTCTGGACTGCTAGTCAAGCCAATCTCTATTCCTCAGTGCTGTTCAACAAAGACAAAGTCTTCGATCATGCACATATTCCTCACATGGACATGGAGTCTCTGCCGTGCTTCGAGCCAGTTCTCAGTGTTCTTCATGATGCTGGGCTGCTTAATTTCTGCACTGACATCTGTGATTGGAATGAAGAACTCATTCTTCAGTTCTACACAATGTTGCACATCACAGGCGACTCTGAAAATGTAAACTCATGGGTTCTGGACTGGATGACAGAGAACACTCATTACAAGGCACCAGTGTCTGAATTGCTTCGTGCCCTACCACTCAGTCCTCCCCTTGAAGATGCACGTTGTGTCTATAGTGAACCTGAGCTTTCAAATCACTACATGCAAGTTTTGATGAAGCCTTTGAAGCTAGGGCAGGCTCCTCGAACCAATTTCCTCATCAAGGAATTACTGTATGTGCCTCGGACTGTCTATCGCATTCTGTCGAAGACAATAAGTCCTATCAAAGGCCACGACTCAAATGATGAAGAAGTCGTTGGCATCATGAAGAATATGCTTTTCAACATCTGTCATGGCTCTGGCCAATATTGCTATGTCACCATTTGAGCTGAAGCCTTATGCGCCATGGATTATGAGATTCATCAGGACAAGGTCTTCACTCAACTACAAAGCTGACACTCTGAACCACTGCAGCTACTTGCCTCCAATTGAAGTCCTCAAAAGGACATTTTCCTCAGCGGATGACAAAGGCAAGGCAACTGCTGTGATCGATGAAGGCATTCGTCCATTGGATGGTCAATTTCTCAAGGCTGCATCCTACTCCACCAATGATGACTCTTCCACACATGACTCTGCTGCCAACAATGCCAAGCAAATTCCTCAAGCCACAGCACCCAGGGTGATGACTGATTGTGAGTTACTCCTCAGTCTTCATCAGAAGGTTGATCGCAATCACAAATGGGTCAAGCGTCAGTTTGGTTCAATTCTTCACAACATGACATCGACACACAATGTGGTGAAGAAAAACCACTACTACCTCCATGAAACCCTCAACCGCACCTGGGCTGTTCTATCTCAAGTTTACAACGCTGAAGATCTGAAGAAAATGGGTCTCAAAGAAGAGTTTGACTGGTCTGCACCTCCTCCGAAGAAATACAAGAAGGTCAAGGTTCCTTCTTTGGTGGCCAGCTCCTATTCTTCATCACGTGACACTGATGAAAATGAAGACTTGGATGACACAGCGGGCAGGCCCTACTTCCACAATCGACCCCGACAACGCTCGCGCTCCTTCATCAACTTGATTAGCTTCAGGGGCGTTAGTCCTCAGATTCGATCCTTTTGGTCATTCGATGACAAAGGGGGAGAAATCTGAGTTAGTCTTCAAGCGGGTCTATTATAAGGGCGTTTTTTTGCTAAGTTACAACTCTCGTTCTTCCAAGACTTTATTGGATCGAGTTGTAAACTTAAACCCGATGGTGGTCTGATACTTCTGCTACGTTATTCTGCATGCTTATTCCTCGTTAATATTATTGCATGCATGCTGAATTACATCAGTCACCATATTCCATCATGCATTTCAAATTCTTCGTATTATATGTCAAATGCGTGTATGAATTACAATATATAGGGGGAGATCTCCATGATTCATCTCTCCAAGTGTGCATTGCTTCAAAAGCAAATTCCTCACTATGCACAACTTCAGGGGGAGTTCTTCTATATCTTGCAATCAAATTCCTCAATATTAGCATTACACTTCATATGTTTATCCCCGTTGAAAACTTAACCTATATTGTCATCAAGCACCAAAAAGGGGGAGATTGTAAGTGCATCTAGTGCCCCTTAGTGATTTTGGTGTATTGAAGACTTATAGGTTAAGGATCTAATGCGTTTATGAGTGTACACAGGTCTATAAGTTTATGAGGAGTTTGATATTTACAGAGAAAGTCGACCCCTAAAAATGAAGTTCTTCAGCTGAAGACTTTGATATTCTGAAGACTTTCTAAAGACTTTGAAAGTGAAGAAATTGGTGTAACCTTGAAGACTTGGTATTCATTCGAGGAACATGAAGCGTGAAGACTTTTTTTTCGTAGTTTCATTTTCTCTTTTTTGAGTCATAGGAAACACCATACTGTTAAAGGGGGTCGAGGAAATACTAAGGAAAAATTTCCATGTGATGCTCAACTCAAAATCCTACACCTACCAATCCCTTCGAGTGAACCCATTGGAAATCTCATACAGTTCAGTCAATTTCTTCAGTGACAGAGATGCAGTTCTTCTGGTCACTGAGGACTTTGTTCTGACTGAGGAGTTAGGAATTCGCCAGTGCGGATTGCCTACACAGTGAGGAACATGATAGCCCTGAGGAATTTGAACCTCAAATTTCCGACCATTGCTGTGCTACGCGCCAGCTGTCCCAAAATATCTTATCCACCTAACGGTCATATCATTGAAGGGCATGTATGTCTTATCATGTCGGGCTGCTCCCTAGGCTATAAATAGCCGCCCCCTACAACTACTAGCTGGTTGGCTGCTTCGCGAGAAACTGACACTTGTCAATTGAGAGCATCCCATCCTCCGAGGACTTTGAGCGAAAATCATCAAGTGAGGAAAATCCAAAACCCAAACCCAAACACCTACAAACCCAAAGTGATTGAGCATCACTGAAGAGATTGATCCTGCGTGGATCCGACGCTTGTTACCTTTGAAGACTGTGCTTCTTCCAGACGGTTAGGCGTCATGGTCTAGAGCATCCAAGAGGAATTGTGGATCGCCGAGTGACCAAGTTTGTGAAGGTTCGGAAGTCACCTAAAGACTTACCATGAGTGATTGGGCGAGGACTGTGTGTCCTTAGCTCAAGGAGAATACGGTGAGGACTGTGTGTCCTCAGGTTTAAATACCTAGCCGTTCCAACCAGATGTACAACTGAGACAGCGGTTGGAACTGGTCTACCAAATCATTGTCTTCACCAAGCCAACTGGTTCTATTTACTCAACACTTACATTTCCTCATTAATGTGTTGGTTGCTTGTTCATATCTGTGTTTGAAGACTCTGACTGAAGACTTTCTCAATTTCCTCAGTTCAATTTCTTCAGTCTGTTTGTCCTCATCTTGTGCTATCCTGTGCTTACGCTTTCTGTACTCTGTGTTTTGTTTTCATTTCATCATGATGATCATGCATGTATTCTGTTATGTTTACTTCTGAGTACTTATTCCGCTGCAAGTAGTTCTTCGCTAAGGAATTTCCTCACTAGAAAATTCCTTAGTGAAGAATTTCATAAAAATCGCCTATTCACCCCCCTCTAGTCGATATAACGCACTTTCAATTGGTATCAGAGCCAGGTTTTCCCTTGTTCTGTGTGATTTTGGTTTAACCGCCTGGAGTTTTAGTTATGTCGACCGCAGGTATGATCAAGATCTCTGCTGGGTGTCCTACCTTCGATGGGACGGACTACCCCTACTGGAAGAACAAGATGCGTATGCATCTTGAGGTAATTGATAACGACCTCTGGTACATTGTGGAAAATGGTGTTCCCTCCGTCTCACCCTCACTGAATGCTACCGATGTGAAAAGATTCAAGCAACTCAATTCCCAAGCGAAGAATATCATATGTGGCCATCTGAGCAAAGGACAGTATGGAAGAGTGAGTGCTTTGGAGACTGCCAAGCTTATCTGGGATAGGTTGTCCAAAGTGAATGAAGGAGTCTCAACTCAGCGTGACTCTCGAGTTGATGTTCTTCGAAATCTCTTCAACACCTTCAAAAGACTCGACAATGAAAACGTTCAGCAAACCTTCGATTGCCTCACTGACATCTCAAATGAGCTTCAAGCACTTGGTGCCACTGACATCACCAACCATGAGGTGGTGAAGAAATTGTTGAGATCGCTTGATTCCTCATTTGATACTCTGGCACTGATGATACAAGAGCGTGCTGATTACAAGTCACTTGACCCCGCTGATATTCTCGAGAGGCTAAACACTCATGAGTTCCAGGTTGCTGAAAAGAGAGATCTCTACGGTTCGAGCTATGGTAGATCACGTGCACTGAAGGCCAAGGCAGTATCAGAATCCGAAGATGAAGACTTTGGTAGCAGCCTTGGTGACCCTGAAGAACTAAGTCATGATCTAGCACTGCTTGTGAAGAAATTCCAGAAGTTCTCAAGACGTGGTCGCTTTGGAAAACCCTCAAGGAGCAATGATTCCTCATCTAGTGACTACAAGAAGAGGCTTTGTCACAAGTGCAAGAAACCTGGACACTACATTCAAGATTGTCCTCAGTGGGAAAAAGAATCAAAGAAGAAGAAATACAAGGATTATAGTTCTGATGATGTGAAGAAAAAGAAGAAATCCTCAAAATCTTCATCATCAAAATCCTCAAAGTCTTCATCTCACAAGAAGAGCAGCTCCAAGAAGGCTCGGGCATTCATTGGCAAGGAAATGGACTCTGAAGCTGAATCTGGGGAACAAGAGGAAGAGGAGGCATCTGAGGACTCTGAGTCTGGTGTGGCGAGCCTAGCCCTCGCTACTGCATTCGTCAGCAAGTCTATCTTCAACTCTGAAGAAAATGACCTTACCAACAAGGTTGATGAAGGCAATGATGACTATGCTCCCACCTATTGCTTCATGGCAAAGGGTGCCAAGGTACCTAAATATACCTCCTCTGAGTCTAGTGAAGATGAATCTGATGAAAATCTTAAGCCCAGCTACACAAAACTTGCTAAGATTGCTGTGAAACAACAAAAGGCTTTTGAAAAGGTTCAAAACATTCTAGACAAAAGTGATGATATGTTGGGTGAAGAAATGGATCGCACTAAAGCCTTGACTGAAAATCTTCAGAGACTTCAGATCAGGTTTGACAACCTTCAAGGTCATCATAACACTCTCTTGACTGATCATGAGAAGCTTTCTTATGAATTTCTTCAAAGAAAGCAAGATCTTGAGAAGCTAAGAGTGAGTTATGAAGATCTTCAGAAGGAGCGTGATTCATTACTTGCTCAACAAATCAGCGCTGCTCAGGAAGAATTTGTTCCTCCATGTTTGAAATGCATTGAACGAGAATCTGCTAATTCTTCACCTGAATGTTCAAATGCTTCTAATGTTACAAATTCTTCACCTGCCTCTGCTATCACTAATTCCTCATCTGAGGACATTGCTAGTATCACTGACGATGCAGGGCTAAAGGAATTGTACATGACAGGCATGTACAAAAGCCTCAAAGGGCATCAGACTCTTTGTGATGTGCTTAAAAAGCAGATCCTCGACAGGAACCCTAGGAAAGAGGGTGTTGCCTTTGAGAGGAAACTCAATGCTGATGGTACATATTGGAAGCCTGAGCAGTACCCCAAAACCTCATGGGTTGCTGCAAAGGGACCTCCAGTTGATCCATCTAATTTATCTGGCTATACTTGTGAATCTTCTCATTCTACTGATGAGTCATTTGACTCCAACTATAAACTGTTCAAAAATCAGAATGGTGAAGTATTTGCTAGATATGTTGGCACTAACTGCAGGAATGGTTCCCCTATGAAGAAAATCTGGGTTCCCAAAAAGTGCCTTGAAAGTCTTCAGGTGAATGTCCTCATGACACCACCTGTGAAGAATAGGAACCCCAAATCAAATTCTTCATATGGACCAAATTCCTCATATGGATCAAAGTCCTCTTATGAACATCATCGTGCTAACAACTCTGTTTCGCAGGGAAGAGCCAAGGGCTATGAATATGAGCATTATTCTGCTAATCATTATGTTCATAAGTCCTCAAAGAATTTCTCTGCTTATTCATATGCTTACCCTAACCCCTCTTATGTGAAACGAAATGGTTTGGCCTCTATGCCACCATTCTCATATGGAGCTCGCAGAGTGATGAACTCTTTACCACCCCTTCAGATGTGGGTGGTGAAGAAAAAGAACTAATCTCTTCGGTAGGGTCAGGTCTCCAGACGCACTGTAACGTCTGAAGAATTTGCCGGGGACCTGACAAAATTGCCTGAAAGGACGCAGGCTAATCATGAAGAAATGAATTTTCATTTCTCACGTCCTCACACTGTTTTATCTGTCTTACTACTTGATGAAATTGATCTGATGAATTGTGATATCATATTCTTCACTGCTGAAGTATATGAGGTTCGTAAGTTGCACTAATTCATCTGTAGGATGACCAACCCAAAGCCACTGAGTGGGTCCTTGATAGTGGATGTACAAATCACATGACTGGTGACAAGAATCTATTGATGGATGCTCCCTTATCGTCATCACATCTGAAGCATATCATCTTCGCTGACAAAAGAAAAAGTCAGGTATTGGGTCTAGGTAAGGTTGCTATCACAAAGGATCGACACATGGACAAAGTCATGCTTGTTGAGTCCTTCGGATACAACCTTATGTCTGTCTCAATGCTTTGTGATCTTGATATGGTTGTTGTCTTTGGCAAGTATCGTTGTGTTGTGATTATGGAAGCTGACAATTCCAAAGTCTTTGAAGGCTTTAGGAGAGGAGACTTGTATATTGTTGATTTCTCTGCAGATTCACAACCAGCCGTGTGCCTACTTGCAAAAGCTTCAGAAGGATGGTTATGGCATCGACGACTTGGTCATGCAGGCATGAGGAATTTGCACACACTTGCGAAGAAGAAACATGTCATTGGCATTGAGAATGTCAAATTCCTCAAGGATCACTTATGCGGTGCCTGTGAAGCTGGAAAGATGACCAAGGCCAAGCATCCAGCGAAGACTATCATGACCACTACTCGTCCATTTGAATTGCTTCACATGGATCTCTTCGGTCCTAATCATTATTCTGCCATTTCAAATGAAGCATCTCAATATGGCTTTGTTATTGTTGATGATTACTCTCGTTACACATGGGTACACCTTGTTACTTACAAACATGAAGTGCAGGAAGTCTTCAAATGATTTTCCTCGAGGGCTTCAACCAACTTTGGTGTGAAGACCAAGCACATCAGAAGTGACAATGGCACTGAGTTCAAGAATTCGGGTCTCGATGACTATCTTGATGAACTTGGTATTACTCATGAGTTATCTGCTCCTTATACTCCTCAACAGAATGGCGTCGTAGAGCGCAAGAACAGGACTCTTGCTGAGATGGCCCGCACTATGCTCGATGAGTACAAAACCCCTCGTCCTTTCTGGGTTGATGCAATTGATACTGCGTGCCATATCATCAACAGAGTATATCTTCACAAATTCTTCAAGAAGACTGCCTATGAACTCCTCACTGACAAGAAACCCAATGTGAGTTATTTCAAAGTCTTCGGTGCTAAATGTTGGATTAGAGATCCTCATCACAACTCTAAATTTGCACCGAAAGCACATGAAGGTTTTATGCTTGGCTACGGAAAGGACTCACACAATTACAGAGTCTTCAACAATGTTCTTCACAAGATTGTTGAAACTGTAGATGCGCGGTTTGATGAAACTAATGGCTCGCAAAGAGAGAACCTACCTTCTGTGTTAGATGAACCAGCACCTTAAGATTCTATCAAGCACAAGGCTACTGAAGATGTCATTCCTACTGAAGAATCTGCTGAAGAATTCATTCCAGAACGTGAAGAACGTCGAGATGATGCACCTAAGGAAAATGCTGAGGAAATTGATGCTGAAGAAAATGCTGATCAAATTCCTCACCGACAACCAGCTCACCCTCGCGTTGCAAAAGAAGTGCAAGTGGAGAAGATCATCGATGACATTGGAGCACCAGGTCCTCTCACACGCTCAAAAGCTTCTCATCTATCTAACTTTTGTGGGCACTTTGCTTTTGTCTCTATCACAGAGCCCACAAAGGTAGATGAAGCATTTCTGGAGCCTGAGTGGATTCAGGCCATGCAAGAAGAATTACATCAGTTCAAGCTCAACAACGTCTGGGAACTGGTCAATCACCTAGATCCTCGCAAGCATAATATCATTGGCACAAAGTGGATCTACCGCAACAAGCAAGATGAAAACGGTCTTGTGGTGAGGAATAAGGCACGTCTAGTAGCTCAAGGCTACACACAGGTTGAAGGAGTTGTTTCCGATGAAACTTTTGCACCTGTTGCTAGACTTGAGGCTATTCGCATATTACTTGCTTATGCTAACCATCATGATATCATCTTATATCAAATGGATGTGAAAAGTGCATTCCTAAATGGTAAGCTTGCGGAAGAAGTATATGTTGCTCAACCCCCAGGTTATGAAGATCCAAAACATCCTGACAAAGTCTTCAGACTCAATAAGGCCCTCTATGGCCTCAAGCAGGCCCCACGGGCGTGGTATGATACTTTGAAGGAATTCTTCATGAAGAATGGCTTCACACCCGGTTCACTCGATCCTACTCTCTTTACTAAATCTTATGATGGTGAACTGTTTGTGTGCCAAATATATGTTGATGATATCATCTTTGGTTGTACTGACCAACGTTATAGTGATGAATTTGCCTATATGATGAGTGAAGAATATAAAATGTCTATGATGGGAGAGTTGAAATTCTTCTTAGGTCTTAAATTTGTCAACAGCGCAATGGCATATTCATATCTCAGGAGAAATACCTCAAGGATGTCCTGAAGAAATTCGGCATGCAAGGTTTTTTGACTATTTACTGTAGAGCAACAGCCCTACAGTCCTTTTATTCCAGAAATTGTTGCCCAGGCCTGTTTAAATCCGCTCTCACCGGGAGTCGAACCCAGGACATGGGGTGCTACTAAGGTCGCTGCAACCACTAGGTTGCAAAGGCATCGAAATTCCTATGCCCACAAATGGTCAACTATGCACTGATGAAAATGGTATTGACTTCGATCATAAGGTATACCGCTCCATGATTGGTTCTTTATTGTACTTATGTGCATCTAGGCCAGATATAATGCTTAGTGTTTGCATGTGTGCCCGATTTCAAGTTGCACCAAAGGAATCACACCATAAGGCTGTGAAGCATATTCTTCGATATCTAGCTCACACACCAACACTAGGATTATGGTATCCCAAGGGCTCGGATTTTGATCTCATTGGATATTCTGACTCTGACTATGCTGGTGATCATGTGGATCGCAAGTCAACATCTGGTACTTGTCATTTCCTCAGACAATCCTTGGTCTGTTGGTCCTCGAAGAAGCAGAACTGCGTATCACTGTCTACTGCTGAAGCTGAGTACATTGCTGCTGGTTCTTGTTGTGCTCAACTGCTATGGATGAAGCAAACACTCAAGGACTATGGCATCAACGTGAAGAATGTCCCTCTCCTCTGTGACAATGAGAGTGCCATCAAGATTGCTCACAACCCAGTTCAGCACTCGAAGATAAAGCACATTCAGATTCGTCATCATTTTCTTTGCGATCATGTGTTGAAGGGCGACATTTCTATTGAGCATGTGAAGACTGAAGAACAGCTAGCCGATATCTTCACAAAGCCCTTGGATGAAAAGAGATTTAGTAAGTTGCGGTGTGAGCTAAATATCTTAGAGTCTTCGAATGTACTTTGAAAAGGCACTCATCCTAACCCTTATGCAAAATTGATGACTTAGATGTGCAACACATGAAGAAACGTTTTTCTTCAATCAATGTCGAATAACACTCTAAGTGTGAAGAAATTAATGAAGAATTTGATTCTCAGAACCCTACGACAATTGTACGCGGTGTCTGAAATCATCATTCTTATACGATGGGTCACGCCACCACCAAAGTTGAAAATCTTCAGTTTGAGTTTTTCCTCAGTTTTTCAAATTCTTCAACTTTGCAAAATCTTCACTTGTTCCGTCGTTTCAGATATGAGTTTTTGTCCTCTACATCATTCACTTATAGCTATTTCTTCAAGTTGGTTTTTCTGCTAAGTGAATGTGATCGGACCCTTCCCCCTCTATGCTATACTCAACCCAATCTATTCACAAATTCTTCATGTGCGTTCTATTTGAAACTTGTTCAAAATCTTCACTGTGTCATTGTCAGCTGAAGAAATTGCGAACGGATCGTTAAAGCTAATCTTATCCAAAGTTTCGTCTTTGCCGCTCAAACCGTTCCGCATCCCACGATACATTATTCTACTCACCCACGATCTTACATGATCTCCACTACACTGTACGTGGGTGACACATGTCGTGCGAAGGAGAAGGGTCAGGGGCACGTTCGTGCCAAATTCTTCGGGCGAACAGTTATTCACCGTGGCTATAAATACCCCCGTCCCCTTCCTCACTTACTTTACTCCGCTCGAACTCTCTCTCCCGCTCGAGCTTCCCAAACCCTAGTGCCACCGCTACTCCATCGTCGCCGGTGAGGAAGAGCTTCACTGCCTTGACCTCGTTGCCGTCGTACTCGCACCGACCGCGGAAATCTTCACCTCCGCCGCCGCCGTAGATGTCTTCCTCCGCCGAGTTAGGGCGTGGAAGATCTACACCGACGAACTTCACTGTTTCACCTCTCTGTTCGTCGTGTTCTTCATTCAGGGTAAATTAAAAGTTACTTTTACTGCCCTCTTTGATTCGAAATTTCTCTACAAAATCTTCAAAGGTGTTTTATTCTTCAAATACTCACACACAAAACACCTCACAAATCTTTTGATCTTGTTTCATTTATCTAAGCTTTATTCTCTTCAAGATTCCTCAATTGTGTGGATCTTCGATCTATACAACTCTGGAACCTAAGACAAAGCACGCTTAGTGAAATTCTTCAAGACACATCTGGTCAAATTCCTCAAGCTTGTTCTTTTTAAAAAAACTTCTGAGAACGCATATGACCTCTCCAGATTCCTCGCAACTATACTCTGTTCACAGGTACACATGTCCGCTGCTGAATCACTAGGTTCTCATCAACTTAACTCGTTTGCAGCGTTCCTCGAAGAAAAGTTGCACACTTCTTCAGAGAATTCGATTGTTCAAATTCCTCAACTGAAGAAAATGGCTAACGGTAAAAGGCCACAGAAAGGAGGAAAGAAGCCTGAGGTCATGACTGCTTTTGAAATCCCTGAGGACATCTATGCTGGGTACTGCACACCTCCTGAGGAAGATAAAAATCAGCGCAAGGTGCGCATTCAGAAGATTGAACGGAGATGGGCACGCGAATGGAGGGAATACAGATATGTAACCCCAAAGTATATGAAGAAATTCGCACTGAATCCTCCATGCCCAAGAGCCCCATTGGCACCTGGCCAAGTGGCAAATCCCACTAGCATCAAACGCGGTGAGGACTTTCCTGAAGAATGGGCCAAGCGCCAAGCCAAGTTGGCCAAGCAAGCAAAAGAGGCAGTGAGGAAATTGAACAAAGATTCTGCTGCTGTTGTTGCTGCTGCTGCTGCCACTGAGGCCTCTGTCAAGCCGAGGAAATCAATGGCAAAGAAGCCTGCTCGTAAGCCAAGTGCTTCACCAACATTGCCCTCGCGGCCAAGTTCCTCAGCTGCGCCCTCACGGCCAGGAACTTCAAAATCTCCAAAACCAATTCCTCAAGCTGCTCCTGCTCCTCCAAAATCCTCAGCACCTCCACCAAAGTCCTCAGCTATTCCGACAAAGTCCTCAGCACCTGTGCATCTGGCCTCGTCCCAAAGGACTGCAGGCATCTCCATTGCCTCTGGTGTCTCAGCAAGTTCCTCAGTTGCACCAAATTCTTCATCTGGCCCCACTCTGCTGAAGACTAAGGCAACTGCTAGACGAGGTCATCGGCCAAGTCCCAAGAAGAAACAGGTCGCCTTCCAAGAGCCACCTGAAGATGATGAGGCTGATGATGATGAACTTGCAGAAATCATCAGAGACAGGCAAGTAAGGGCCGCTAGAGCCAAAGGCACACATGTGCCACTGCTGTTGGATCCAAGGGCGATCCTAGACTACATTGATCTTTGGCATAAGGACCCAAATACTCCTATGCCTGACTTCAAGTTGACACCTGGTCAAAATCACATGCTGACTCACTTCATCCAAGAGGATAAGTGGAAGTATGACCAGGCCAGGCAGATCAAGAAGGCCCAGTACAAGAAAGAGAAGTTTCTGAAGACCAACGTGGTCAAAATGTCGACTGATGAACTCATCAAAATCCAGTCTGACATCAAAACCTCAGTGAAAAAATTGACTCATACTATGTTGATTGGAAAGGAGCCAAAGTCAGGTTTCTGAAACTGACTGAGAAGTTCACCAATGTTGCAGCCCCATTGCAACAAGAAGTTCCTCAAGCTGAAGCTTCTGCTCAGCCCACTGAAGAACATGCCAGCAACGCTGATGAATTTCAGGTTGCTGAAGAAAATGCTAGTTCCAGGGCTGATGACTCCATTCCAGCTGCTGAAGAAATTGCCAGGGCATCCACTAGTGGTGCGCCTGGAGAAACTGAAGAAGTCAGGGCAACTACATCAGTTGCGCCTGAGGAAATTCAAACAGATTCCTCAACTCCTTCCGCGCCTACACCAACTCCTATCCTTCCATCTGCATCAGATGTGAATAAGACCAAGGCTGCAGAGCGAGCAGCAGTGAAGAAAAGGAAAGCATCAAGTGCTTCAGAATCTTCAGCTCCAAAGAAGATGAAGCCTATGACCAGCTCTTATGAAAATCTGATCGATGTTGTTCCGATTTCCACCATGCCATCAAAGGACCTTGTTCCTTTTGGTGAAGAATATGAGATCCCAAGCGGATCTGATGAAGAAACTCAATCTGCTGCTTCGTTAGAGCAGATTGATGAGGAAATTGAAGTTTACATGATCCCTTCAACCCTAGTGGTATCATCACCAATGCCTCAGTTTACTGCTGAAGAGGCTGGTGTTGAAGAAATTGATGATGAAGACGTGGACATTGGCAGCACAACGCCAGTGATGAATGATGACTTTTGGGATAGTCAGCATCCCAATTCTCCACTCTTCACCCCACTACAACAAATTCCTCACTCCCCTGCACCAACAGTTCAATTGGGCTCTAAAGAAACTCATCCCACCTCATCTGTCCGTGAAGACATTCCAGCCACTAGTGCTGAAGAAACTGCTGCTGCTGAAAATGTGACAACTCAGACTGCACCTGAGGAGGAACCAGAAAATCCTCAGCCTGAAGAACCTGAGCTCGCGATTCCTGAGGTTGTGATGCAACTCACTAATACTCCTCTGCCAAAGCCAAAGGATCCGTTCTCAAGGAAACAAAAGTTCAAGGCCGAAGACTTCTATGGCGAGCACGTGTTCTTCACTGATTACAATCCATATGACTCTGCTCGCATAAGGAAGAGGCGTTTCTGGACTGCTAGTCAAGCCAATCTCTATTCCTCAGTGTTGTTCAACAAAGACAAAGTCTTCGATCATGCACATATTCCTCACATGGACATGGATTCTCTGCCGTGCTTCGAGCCAGTCCTCAGTGTTCTTCACGATGCTGGGCTGCTTAACTTCTGCACTGACATCTGTGATTGGAAAGAAGAACTCATTCTTCAGTTCTACGCAACGCTGCACATCACAGGCGACTCTGAAAATGTAAACTCATGGGTTCTGGACTGGATGACAGAGAACACTCATTACAAGGCACCAGTGTCTGAATTGCTTCGTGCCCTACCACTCAGTCCTCCCCTTGAAGATGCACGTTGTGTCTATAGTGAACCTGAGCTTTCAAATCACTACATGCAAGTTTTGATGAAGCCTTTGAAGCTAGGGCAGGCTCCTCGAACCAATTTCCTCATCAAGGAATTACTGTACGTGCCTCGGACTGTCTATCGCATTCTGTCGAAGACAATGAGTCCTATCAAAGGCCACGACTCAAATGATGAAGAAGTCGTTGGCATC
Organism: Aegilops umbellulata; assembly: GCA_032464435.1. Taxonomy (NCBI): domain Eukaryota; kingdom Viridiplantae; phylum Streptophyta; class Magnoliopsida; order Poales; family Poaceae; genus Aegilops; species Aegilops umbellulata. The sequence goes on along the minus strand of CP136056.1, from coordinate 322,831,011 downwards.
ATGAAGAATATGCTTTTCAACATCTGTCATGGCGTTCCCGTCAAGTTCCATGATTTCTTCATGAGGACTCTGGCCAATATTGCTATGTCACCATTTGAGCTGAAGCCTTATGCGCCATGGATTATGAGATTCATCAGGACAAGGTCTTCACTCAACTACAAAGCTGACACTCTGAACCACTGCAGCTACTTGCCTCCAATTGAAGTCCTCAAAAGGACATTTTCCTCAGCTGATGACAAAGGCAAGGCAACTGCTGTGATCGATGAAGGCATCCGTCCATTGGATGGTCAATTTCTCAAGGCTGCATCCTACTCCACCAATGATGACTCTTCCACACATGACTGTGCTGCCAACAATGCCAAGCAAATTCCTCAAGCCACAGCACCCAGGGTGATGACTGATCGTGAGTTACTCCTCAGTCTTCATCAGAAGGTTGATCGCAATCACAAATGGGTCAAGCGTCAGTTTGGTTCAATTCTTCACAACATGACATCAACACACAATGTGGTGAAGAAAAACCACTACTACCTCCATGAAACCCTCAACCGCACCTGGGTTGTTCTATCTCAAGTTTACAACGCTGAAGATCTGAAGAAAATGGGTCTCAAAGAAGAGTTTGACTGGTCTGCACCTCCTTCGAAGAAATACAAGAAGGTCAAGGTTCCTTCTTTGGTGGCCAGCTCCTATTCTTCATCACGTGACACTAATGAAAATGAAGACTTGGACGACACAGCGGGCAGGCCCTACTTCCACAATCGACCCCGACAACGCTCGCGCTCCTTCATCAACTTGATTAGCTTCAGGGGCGTTAGTCCTCAGATTCGATCCTTTTGGTCATTCGATGACAAAGGGGGAGAAATCTGAGTTAGTCTTCAAGCGGGTCTATTATAAGGGTGTTTTTTTGCTAAGTTACAACTCTCGTTCTTTCAAAACTTTATTGGATCGAGCTGTAAACTTAAACCCGATAGTGGTCTGATACTTCTACTACGTTATTCTGCATGCTTATTCCTCGTTAATATTATTGCACGCATGCTGAATTACATCATTCACCATATTTCATCATGCATTTCAAATTCTTCATATTATATGTCAAATGCGTGTATGAATTACAATATATAGGGGGAGATCTCTATGATTCATCTCTCCAAGTGTGCATTGCTTCAAAAGCAAATTCCTCACTATGCACAACTTCAGGGGGAGTTCTTCTATATCTTGCAATCAAATTCCTCAATATCAGCATTTACACTTCATATGTTTATCCTCGTTGAAAACTTAACCTATATTGTCATCAATCACCAAAAAGGGGGAGATTTTAAGTGCATCTAGTGCCCCTTTGATTTTGGTGTATTGAAGACTTATAGGTTAAGGATCTAATGCGTTTATGAGTGTACACAGGTCTATAAGTTTATGAGGAGTTTGATATTTACAGAGAAAGTCAACCCCTAAAAATGAAGTTCTTCAACTGGAGACTTTGGTATTCTGAAGACTTTCTGAAGACTTTGAAAGTGAAGAAATTGGTGTAACCTTGAAGACTTGGTATTCATTCGAGGAACATGAAGCGTGAAGACTTTGTTTTCGTAGTTTCATTTTCTCTTTCTTGAGTCATAGGAAACACCGTACTGTTAAAGGGGGTCGAGGAAATACTAAGGAAAATTTCCATGTGATGCTCAACTCAAAATCCTACACCTAGCAATCCCTTCGAGTGAAGCCATTGGAAATCTCATACAGTTCAGTCAATTTCTTCAATGACAGAGACGCAGTTCTTCTGGTCACTCAGGACTTTGTTCTGACTGAGGAGTTAGGAATTCGCCAGTGCGGATTGCCTACACAGTGAGGAACATGATAGCCCTGAGGAATTTGAACCTCAAATTTCCGACCGTTGCTGTGCTACGCGCTAGCTGTCCCAAAATATCTTATCCACCTAACGGTCATATCATTGAAGGGCATTTATGTCTTATCATGTCGGGCTGCTCCCTAGGCTATAAATAGCCGCCCCTACAACCACTAGCTGGTTGGCTGCTCCGCGAGAAACTGACACTTGTCAATTGAGAGCATCCCATCCTCCGAGGACTTTGAGCGAAAATCATCAAGTGAGGAAAATCCAAAACCCAAACCCAAACACCTACAAACCCAAAGTGATTGAGCATCACTGAAGAGATTGATCCCGCGTGGATCCGACGCTTGTTACCTTTGAAGACTGTGCTTCTTCCAGACGGTTAGGCGTCATGGTCTAGAGCATCCAAGAGGAATTGTGGATCGCCGAGTGACCGAGTTTGTGAAGGTTCGGAAGTCACCTGAAGACTTACCAAGAGTGATTGGGCGAGGACTGTGTGTCCTTAGCTCAAGGAGAATACGGTGAGGACTGTGTGTCCGGGACTGTGTGTCCTCAGGTTTAAATACCTAGCCGCTCCAACCAGATGTACAACTGAGACAGCAGTTGGAACTGGTCTACCAAATCATTGTCTTCACCAAGCCAACTGGTTCTATTTCCTCAACACTTTCATTTCCTCATTACTGTGTTGGTTACTTGTTCATATCTGTGTTTGAAGACTCTGACTGAAGACTTTCTCAATTTCCTCAGTTCAATTTCTTCAGTCTGTTTGTCCTCATCTTATGCTATCCTGTGCTTACGCTTTCTATACTCTGTGTTTGTTTTCATTTCATCATGATGATCATGCATGTATTCTGTTATGTTTACTTCTGAGTACTTATTCCGCTGCAAGTAGTTCTTCGCTAAGGAATTTCCTCACTAGCAAATTCCTCAGTGAAGAATTTCATAAAAATCGCCTATTCACCCCCCCTCTAGTCGATATAACGCACTTTCATGGTTGTCAAAACTACATTCCTTAATGGATTTCTTAAAGAAGAATTGTATACGATGCAACAAGAAGGTTTTGTCAATCCGAAAGGTGCTAACAAAGTGTGTAAGCTCCAGTGATCCATTTATGGACTGGTGTAAGCATCTCGGAGTTGGAATATACGCTTTGATAAGTTGATCAAAGCATATAGTTTTCTACAGACTTGCGGTGAAGCATGTATTTACAAGAAAGTGAGTGGGAGTACTATAGCCTTTCTGATAAGTATATGTGAATGACATATTGTTGATCGGAAATGATGTAGAATTTTCTAGAAAGCATAAAGGAGTATTTGAAAGGAGTTTTTCAAAGAAAGACCTCGGTGAAGCTACTTACATATTTGACATCAAGATCTATAGAGATAGATCAAGACGCTTGATAAGATTTTTCAATGAGTACATACCTTGAAAAGATTTTGAAGTAGTTCAAAATGGAACAATCAAAGAAGGAGTTCTTGCCTTTATTGCAAGGTGTAAAGTTGAGTAAGACTCAAAACACTACCACGGTAGAAAATAGAAAGAGAATGAAAGTCATTCCCCTATGCCTCAACCATAGGTTAAAGTATGATATGCTGTGTACCAAACCTATTGTGTACCTTGCCATGAGTTTGGCAAGGGAGTACGATATTGATCCGGCAGTGGATCACTTGACAGTGGTGAAAATTATCCTTAGAAGACTAAGGAGATATTTCTCGCTCATGGAGGTGATAAAGAGTTCGTCGTCAAGAGTTACGTTGATGCTAGCTTTTACACCAATCCGAATGACTCTAAGTCTCAATATGGATACATATTGAAAGTGGGAGCAATTAGCTAGAGTAGCTCCATGTAGAGCATTATAGACATAGAAAATTTGCAAAAATACATACAGCTCTGGATGTGGCAGACCCGTTGACTAAACTTCTCTCACTAGAAAAACATGATCACTCTTTGGGTGTTAATCACATAGCGATGTGAACTAGATTATTGACTCTAGTAAACCCTTTTGGGTGTTAGTCACATGGAGATGTGAACTAATCACATAAAGATGTGAACTATTGGTGTTAAATCACATGACGATGTGAACTAGATTATTGACTCTAGTGCAAGTGGGAGACTGAAGGAAATATGCCCTAGAGGCAATAATAAAGTTGTTATTTATATTTCCTTATATCATGATAAATGTTTATTATTCATGCTAGAATTGTATTAACCGGAAACTTAGTACATGTGTGAATACATAGACAAACAGAATGTCCCTAGTATGCCTCTACTTGACTAGCTCGTTAATCAAAGATGGTTAAGTTTCCTAACCATAGACATGTGTTGTCATTCGATGAACGGGATCACATCATTGGAGAATGATGTGATGGACAAGACCCATCCGTTAGCTTAGCACTATGATTGTTTAGTTTATTGCTATTGCTTTCTTCATGACTTATACATGTTCCTCTGACTATGAGATTATGCAACTCCCGAATACCAGAGGAACACTTAGTGTGCTATCAAACATCACAATGTAACTGCGTGATTATAAAAATGCTCTACAGGTGTCTCCGATGGTGTTTGTTGAGTTGCCATAGATAGAGATTAGGATTTGTCACTCCGTGTATCAGAGAGGTATCTTTGGGCCCTCTCGGTAATGTCACTAATGAGTTAGTTGCGGGATGATGCATTACGTAACGAGTAAAGAGACTTGCCAGTAACAAGATTGAACTAGGTATGGTGATACCGACGATTGAATCTCGGGTAAGTAACATACCGATGACAAAGGGAACAACATATGTTGTTATGCGGTTTGACCGATAAAGATCTTCGTAGAATATGTAGGAGCCAATACGAGCATCCAGGTTCCGCTATTGGTTATTGACCGGAGATGTGTCTCGGTCATGTCTACATAGTTCTCGAATCCGTAGGGTCTGCACGCTTAACGTTCGATGACGATTTGTATTATGAGTTATGTGATTTGATGTACCGAAGTTTGTTCGGAGTCCCGGATGAGAACGCGGACATGACGAGGAGTCTCGAAATGGTTGAGACGTAAAGATTGATATATTGGAAGGCTATATTCGGACATCGGGAAGGTTCTGAATGGTTCGGGTATTTTTCGGAGTACCGGAGAGTTACGGGAATTCGTCGGGGAAGTATTGGGCCTTCATGGGCCTTAGTGAAAAGGAGAGAAGGGCCAGAAGGGGAGGGCCCCCCCCATGGGCTGGTCCGAATTGGACTAGGGAGGGGGTTGCGCCCCCCTCTTTCCTTCTCCCTCTCCTACTCCTTCCTTCTTCTCCTACTTGGACTAGGAAAGGGGGAAACCTACTCCTACTAGGAGTAGGAATCCCCCCTTGGGCGCACCCCTTGTGGCCGGACCTTCTCCTCCTCCCCTCCTTTATATACGGGGGAGGGGGCACCCCATAGACACACAAGTTGATCTTTAGCCGTGTGCGGTGCCCCCCTCCACAGTTTTCCACCTCGATCATATTGTCATAGTGCTTAGGCGAAGCCCTGCGTTGGTAACTTCATCATCACTGTCACCACGCCATCGTGCTGACAAAACTCTCCCTCGGCCTCAACTAGATCAAAAGTTCGAGGGACGTCACCGAGCTGAACGTGTGCAGATCGCGGAGGTGCCGTGCATTCGGTACTTGGATCAGTTGGATCGCGAAGACGTTTGACTACATCAAACGCGTTACTATACGCTTCCGCTTTCGGTCTACGAGGGTACGTGGACACACTCTCCCCTCTCATTGCTATGCTTCTCCTAGATAGATCTTGCGTGATCATAGATTTTTTTTAAATACTACGTTCCCCAATAGTCCCTTCCACTTTGAGGATGGCCAGGCGGCAGTTTGTGGTTGTGGGGTGGTGGTGGTGGTTGACATGGGGTGGGTGCGGTGGTGCATCGACTTGACGCAACGGCGCGGGGAAGGCGGTGGTGCGGGACACGACAGGGCATGCGCTTGGGGTGGTGGTGCAACATCGATGGGCAGAAGGAGAAGCTCTGGTGCCTCTTCCTCAAGCTCGTCTTGTGGCGCCTCGACAAGTTCGAGTAGTTGTACCTACGAGCAAACGAAGACCTCCCCATTGAATTGCTAAATGAAAAGGAACCACTTCTACTTCGGCTCCCATTTAGTGTCGATTTACCGCTGGTCCATGATAGTTTCATTTCGAGTGTGATTGATTTGTATTTTTTTGGGTGGCTATTTTGATTGTTGTTGCTATTTTGTAATTTGTGTAGAAACAAAGCAAATTATCATCAATTGAAATTGGCAAATTGTAGCTACCATCTTTTGTTTCGTTGTAAATAGTTGCATGGCAAAATAGCTACGAATTTGCTATGAATTTTCATAGACCATGGCAAATTTCTATTCATTTTTAAAGATTTTTGTTGCCATGTATGTTCTCTAAATTTGCCATCTATTACAGGTCTATAATTAAAGATCTCTAAAATTGCCATGACAAATGATCTATAATATATACCATTTTCTACATTTGTCATGAATTAGAAATTGTTTACTTCATATACCATGGCTAATCACTATGAATTGTAGATCGTTTGCCATGGCAAATTATCATCAATTGACGTGGCAAACTTTCATAGCTACCATCTTTTGTTTTTTGTTCTAGTGAATAGTTGCCATGGCAATTTTTGATATGATTTTGCTAGGAATTTTCATAGACCACGGTAAATTGCTATTCATTTGTCAGAGATCATTTTGCCATGCCAATGGACCATGTTCTCTAAATTTCATTATGGAATTTATTTTATGATAAAGCCATGGTGTACCGCTTTGGTTTTTTTTCATCATGCATGTGTGTCAGCTGCCTGCTCACTTTTTCATTTGTTGTAAAGTGGCAACTTTTTTTGAACTTACCATGGCAGGGGCAATGGATAGCTCGACGCGCTATTTCTGTATGATAAAGCCATGGTCTACTGTTGTAGAACATCACGGTTAATTCTGATTCTTCCATCGATATGATTCATAGCATTTGGAAAGTTTCCAATTTTTTCTATGGCAAATTTAGCTTTTCATTATATCTGATGTTCGAATCCATATATACCATGACGGCACATTTTGTGTAACATATCATGGCAAATTCTTTCCTTCAAAATGGCACGACAAACTCTTTTATTGTAGATCGTGGGAAACAAATCTTATCTCTTGCAACATGGCAGTTTTTTATGGGGCCATGGCAATTTAAGTTCACGGAGCATGGCAATTGCAATTTTTTTGGAAAGACCTCCATTGTTAATATCATGATGCTAAGTTTGTTTTGAAATCTATACCTACTAATAAAGGAATTGGTGCTTCTGCCCGTCCGTCCTATAATTACCCCTGAAATTGCCATAAATTACCCACTATGTCACCCATGAGTGAAGAAAATGATTTGATTTTTTCTTTCAAAAAGTCATTGTCGGGTTTGGTTCTTTTACCACGATACCCTCAAATATCACAAGCAAACGAGTGCCTCGGTGGCTAAGGCCTCACTCTTCCACCCCAAGACCCGAGTTTGATCCCGGGTTTTACACCTTTTCTCTCCCTTTTCTCTCTGATTTGCAAGCTTGGACCTCCTCCTCCCATGCACGTGCTCATGGGTCGGCCCATGTGCGGGGCATGACGCCACCTATTTTTATCATTTCATTTTTTTCTCATTTATATTTTCCCTTCTTTAAATGAATTTGGGTTTTCCAAAAATTCCATATTTTAAAAAGTTGCAACTTTTCAATTTTTTTGAGAAATCATAAAATGTTCATAAATTCAAAAAAATCAGGAAATCATAAAATGTTCGCGGATTAAAAATTGCTGGTGATTTTTAAAAACTATGCGCAGAAATCAATGATTTTGAAAAATGTTCGGGAACTAAGAAAACGTTGATTAAAACAATGATCACGTATAGAAAACATATTGGCGAATTTGAAAAATATCCAATAAATTATAGAAAATGTTTAGAAAAATTCAAAAAAATCACGAGTTTCGAAATTTGTTCCCCAATTTTTAAACATCAATTCAAAAAATATTCATGAATTCAAAAACTATTCATGCATTTCAAAAAAAATGCCGGTCTAAACAAAACAAATGTTTGTGAATTCAAAAGGCAGTTCATAGCTTTGGGATTTATCACGTCGAATGTAAGTAGCAATGAATCCGAATCTTCTTGTGGCAATGGATCCATGGCCGCCTCCCGTCCGGTGTCGAGGTGCGTAAACGGAATGGCCCTGGCGACGGGCTTTGCCCTCTGTGTGGGACCCCCGAGGACTAGAACCACATCTTCTTTTCTTGTGTCTCGGCCTAGTTTCTTTGGAGTTGTGCGCGCGAGTCGTTTGGTGGAAATTGGTGCCACACCAACTTCAAGGACCTCTTTGCCGAGATCCAGGCCTCGCCCCCTACGTGTCGCCACATTAGGTGGCTGACCATAGGTGCCCTTGCCTGGACGCTCTGGACGGTTCGGAATAAACTAGTCATCCAACGGATTCCCCTTCAACAGGCTACTGACTCAGTGTTCAAACTTTGTGGTTTGTTTCAGCTCTGGCAGCCTCTTAGCCGCCCCCAGGACCGGGACGCCATCAGCGTCATCATCTCCAACCTTCGTGCGATAGCTCTCCGATTGGCACCGCCGCTTCCTCCGCACCTCCTGAGCTTGATTAGTGCCTCCTTGGCTCTCTGGTGTTACCGGCCTTTTTTTGTTTCTTTAAGCTTGTTGAGTTGTGCCCTCAGCAGAACCTCTTGTACTTTATGTTGTGAGACTTGGATGTGTGTGTTGTGGACTCGTTTGTGATACTTGGTGGTCTGTGGCGGTTTGCTTTATTTATAAAGCGAGGCAAAAGCCTTTTTTGCTAAAATAGAAGACACTCATATGTCGGAGTATTAAGCCATACTTATTTAGCTATGGCGCAATATTTTTTGGCGCCTGTTCTAAGGTATGGGCATGTTTCCTTGTAATTCATCATGTGAACTATGAGGTGGAACATAGGACTACAGAGTGGTGTCAGGGCCTATTTGGTTCCAATAAGTCACCTGATTTATAAGTCAGGTGACTTAAAACGAGTGACTTATAAGTCACGCCTGTTTGGTTGTCACCTGACTTATAAGTCACCTGACCACACCTTCCCACCTTGTTTTTTTATGTAAAGGTGATGGGACCCACGCAAAAGGGGGTGACTTATAAGTTTTAGGGCCTGTTTGGTTCCAATAAGTCACCTGACTTATAAGTCAGGTGACTTAGGGCCTGTTTGGTTCCAAACAAGTCACGAACTTATAAGTCGAAAAGTGAAAAAAGTAACTTATTTTGCCAAACAGACCCGACTTATAAGTCACCCCAACTTATAAGTCATAAGTTGCTCCACCCCCAACTTAAAACTTATAAGTCACCCCCTTTTGCGTGGGTCCCAACGCCTGCATGATGTTGATTGGTGTGGAAAGGTGTGTCAGGTGACTTGTAAGTCAGGTGACAACCAAACAGGCATGACTTATAAGTCGCTAGTTTTAAGTCACCTGACTTATAAGTCGGGTGACTTATTGAAACCAAACAGGCCCTTAAAACCAGTGACTTATAAGTCACGCCTGATTGGTTGTCACCTGACTTATAAGTCACTTGAGCACATCTTCCCACCTTGTTTTTTATGTAAAGGTGATGGGACCCATGCGAAAAGGGGTGACTTATAAGTTTTAAATTGGGGTGGAGCAACTTATGATTTATAAGTTTGGGTGACTTATAAGTTGGGTCTGTTTGGCAAAATAAGTCACTTTTTGCACTTTTTGACTTATAAGTTGGTGACTTATTTGAAACCAAACAGGGTCTTAAGTTGGGGTGGAGCAACTTATGACTTATAAGTTGGGTCTGTTTGGCAAAATAAGTTAATTTTTTCACTTTTCGACTTATAAGTTGGTGACTTATTTGGAACCAAACAGGGCCTCAATCCAACGGCACATCCGTCCCATGTTTCTTATTTGCCAGAAAGTTCTCATACGTCGCTGCGATGCATCTGTTGGAGGATGGTGCTTTTGATCTGCTAAAATCTGCTCAACTGCTGGTTAACTTTTAACAAATTCTTTTGTATATGTACGAGCGATCATTTTTTGTGTGGGTGGATCAGTTCATAGCCAGGTCCAGCTTCGTTGGTTGCAGTAGCATTTGTAGCTGAAGCTTACTCAGCGATGGAGTATCATAGTTTACTGCTAGGATTTAGATTGTGTATAAATCATCGGAGCAGTTGTACAGAGCATCATTGTTCAAGAACGGTAAGGGCCGACTGACAGACTGAGGCTGGGATGCTTTGTGTAAATGATCTTATGCATACAAAAAATAGAAGAACAACCTGCTAAACAAATATAGAAAAACAAAACAGAAAGGAGTAAATTTCTTATATTCTGTTCTTTTACATGGAAATGCTTTGTTGTTGGGGACAAGCTCCCAGTCCCAGCCATATTGTTCGCGAATATAAAGCAAAAACTCTGACTATTCAATATGATCAGTCATACTGCTTATTCATAAGTATTTAATACTACTATTCATCTTGCATGCGCCGACACCAAAGAACTCATTCCACCCAACAATCTCTTTGTACGCAAGAACATTCCTACTTCATCCTTCTGTGGATTTTATGCAAAAACGATTTCAACACTGCCTGCACAGCTTCATTCGGCTGCGCTTCGATGTCTGAGATCAGCTTTTCGTAAATCTCCCTTTCGTACTCAGAGAACACCGTCTGGAAGCAACGAAAAAAAGGCATGTCACACTCACGCATGCTTGCATTGTAAATGAATTTATTAATCTTTAGAAAATTATGCAATGAACTAGACATGTCACACTCATGTTGAGCAAAGAAGGAAACCTCCAGATTGAGCTCTTTATACAGCGCCTTCACTTTTGCAACACAAGCAGGATCGGATTTCCCGTAATTTTCCTGTGCATGACACAGGCATTAAGATAGTGTTCCTGGAAAACAAAGTGTGTGCTTCACAATATTATAGAATGACCCAATTCATGTGCCTTACAAATAAGATGTCTTTTTGCCTCTCATCGACACGCACTAGTGCTTGAACAAACAGCCAAGAGCACTTGAAGTCTTCGATATCGGTTCCAATCTGAAACAGGATGATTTCAGAAATCAAATGCAACTTTTTTCTTTTCTTTTGACAGTAATAGAGGAAGTGAATCAACTTACCTTGCCCATAACTTCTGGATCACCAAAACAGTCGAGATAATCGTCCTGAAAGGAGAATCTGGCGATTATACCACTTTCGAGAACATAAATACCGAAAATAAAGTATGTCTTAAAGTGACAAGATAAATGTACTATGAAAAGTATCACCTGAATTTGGAAGTAAATACCCATTTCAACTAGGATATGCTTCACTTGAACATAATCATCCAAACTCCCACCGGACAACAGCAGTGCACAACCGACCTTTGCAATAGGTTAAAGGAATTTTACTGCAGGTGAATCGTAACTAGTGTTGCCAGAAGATGTAAAATGAGCATTTCTCTTTTACCGGCAAATAGAATGAATAGTAAGCTGTTTTGTATTCTACAATGCGCCTGTAACTGCATAGAAATTAAAACATGCCCCATTAGCACGAAAAAGAATAAACTACATAATGAAAAATCATTGTTCTCAAGGTACTAAGCATGGACAATATAACATCGTCGAAGTTCATAATCAGGTGGCAACGGCATACACATCTACAGTGTATTTGCTCAGATCATTTTGCCCTTCACTTGTTGTAATTTGGTCTAACAACTCGCCAGAAGTCGTCTTGAAGTCGACCTAGATGAGCAGTAACAGAATTAAGCTCCTGCAACAGAAGAGGACGTAGAATGGGACTTTTTTGGATGTAATTACCTCATTGAATAAGTCTAGGAGATCAACATAGTAAGGTTTCCCGTGAAAATAACGCTTGAAGATCCGTGATATTTGGCTGCGCAGGACAAGTCCATCATTTATAGCAATGAGGCCAACCTGCTCAAGGGGGAAAAGCCACTAGCAGACTGTAATAAATCATGAAAGTCAACTAAAGAACTAAACCGAAATAATTATGTAGAGTAATAGTTTCTTCTGCTAAACAAATACTAATATTAATCTGTCTATTTACATAAGGAAGTCAATACCATGATGGTATCTGCTATCTAGCTAGTGACCTACTTCCTCCTGTGATATTGGAGTCGAGTCATGACTATTTATATTTACTCAAGTCTTGAATTAGTTAAAGTATTCCCTCTGTAAACTAATATAAGATCTTCTAGATCACTACTTTAGTGATCTAAAAGATCATTTTTTTAACTTCGGCGACCTTTATTAAACAATAACCATGTCTTTTAGGAGAGAGGATATTAAGAAATCTGGGGGCGTGCTCCCGCCACTCCCCAGTACGTTTGCCCCTGTAACTCCCTCGAGCAAAACAATGTGCAGCGGCATTGCTTTCCCGAGCACAGTGCTCTATCGTCGCCCTGCCAAAAGAATTCATCAACTTTCGATAGACATCTGTAACCACCGCTGCGGAAGCATGGTACTCTGACGGGTCCAGAATAGCTCGAACAATCTCCAAAGAATCACATTCGATGGCAACAGAGAAAATCTCCATATCATCGGCTAGACGCAAGCCTTCCAATAACGCTTGCGCTTCCATCGTGGCGGCATCCATGGCGTGTATCTTGTACAAGCAGTAAGCAGCAATACACGCCCCTGTACAGTCTTGTATCAATGCACCAGTAGCACCTGAACCAGCGTCAGGGTGATAGTTAGCATCCATGTTTTGGTTAATTACTCCGGCAGCTGGTCTGACCCATCACATAGATCGCGTTGGTACCTTCAGTTTGGTAGCCAGGGTATTAGCTACTATACCTCTAATGCTCATGGCTGATCGAGCTGCTGAACCGCAGGTTTCCTTGTGAGAAACTTTCCGGCGATCCCACCATAAGTACCATCCAGCCACCATAATCATCTCAATTCCATTAACAATTGGGATATTGCCTCCAGAGATTTCAGCACACAAGACGTTCCAAAATGACTGAACCAGAACGCTCATGGGTCGCTGCAGCTTCAATAGTTTCACTCAAACCCAGTTCCTTCCACACTGATTTTGCTCTGTCACAAAAGAATAACATATGCCGAAGATCCTCTGGATCAGTACGGCACACAGGACAAATAACTGGAGTGTTCATATGACGATCGGATAAAGTACAGTAGCACGGTACAATCCCATGCAGCACTCTCCAGTTAAAAACACGCACCTTTGAAGGGACTGTTTTCTCCCAAGTTCTTATATTAGTTTACAGAGGGAGTACAGCACAAGATCTTGTACAAGAGCATTTAGACATATCCAGACAAAGCAAAGAGGTACTTGACAAACCTTTGGAAGCCTATACCAACATGGTTTTCCTCGCCTAGTTTGGGAATTATCCATAATATCATCAAGAATGAGGAAATAAGCCTGAAGCTGCACATTGCCCCGAAGAACAAGCATGAGAATTACAGCTGGTTCCATAATACTCAAATCACTAAATGACCAAAGCACCGATGGTGATAGCAGTACCCATTCAATGCCCCAGCCCAGAATGCAAGCAAGGAACTCTTCCTCCTCGCTCGGTTCAGATCCTGCTTTCAACAATTTGTAGCTCTCAACAACAGCCAAGCCGCGGTTCAGCTTTCCTGTACACGGGCAAATCCAAGCCATTAGTTTGTGTTGCAATATACTACCCGTCTCTCTCCATCGGTTTGGACTTGTGGAGTGAATTTATATTTAATGGTTTGACGGCAAAAACGGTGTGCCCCCCTTGTGTCAAAACGCCGCAAATGTCTGCTCACCACCAAGCACGTTGTAGTCCAACATCTGCTCGGAAAAAAGGACGATTAACCGCGACTAATACTAGAGAGGAAGGATTGCATCTGAAAAGAACAGAAAAGAAAAAGAGTATTGAAGAGAGGTAGTAGCACTGACGGCGTCGATCCATCGGAGGGCGTCGTCGTTGAAGTCGAAGGAGTCGTCCCGGAGAAGCTCGGCCTTGAGGGTCTCGTACACGCGCCGGAACGTCGCCGCCGTCGTGCCCGTGCTCGCTTCGCCCTGCGCCGCCGCGGCCATGGGTGCGTGTGTGGCGGCCGGCGAGCGTGTGCCGATCTTGATTTATCCGGTTTTTACTTTTTTCCGCGGGGACCAGGGATGTTGCGCTGGTTTCAGAGAGGACCCGGATGTGACGCGCGTCCTGCGGCACGGCACTCGGCACGTCGCGCCGCGCGTCTTTTTTTGCGCTCCGTCTCCGGTGGTCTGTTTTTTTTTTCTTTATGCTCGGCCATTAGCCGGAGACCCGCAACAAACCGTGCTGCAGGCACGAGAAAATACCCCGGTTGACAGCAAGAACGTGCATGCAACCACACAGTTCTGAACTTCTCAAGGTTGAACTTCAATATAAAGAAAAACCAAATCACGTGTGAAGTACCGACGAACTTGTGCCCATAGTTTAGTTTGCACCCGGCGGAGTGGTTCTCGCCCTCTGACAGCTGAGCCGACCACATAAATAACGACGGAAAACGCAGCGTGGAAGCTATGCCAACCAGCGAAACACTCGCATCGCGTCTTGTCACAGCCCTTGGCCCACAGCTCATACACAAAGGAGAGAGTCAGAGAGACAAGGATAATTCTTCAGTTACTCATTTTCTGCTTTTGCATACAGCATACATCTTGAACTCTATATTCCACACCCTCTCACTTACAGCAGCTGGCCCTCAACTTAACTAACACACGCACACACGCAGTCGATGACGCCCTCCAGGCTTACGTCCCCTAGCCGGGATCAAGCGTGTGTGTGACCCTCGCCAGGGTCTACACGTGTTGGCCTGCTCGAGCTTGCCCGTTCGCGGTCGCAGCGAAGTGGTGGGGATACCTTTGCGCCAGTCCGAACAGCCCGAGCGTTCCGCCGGTGTGGATCATGGCCACTTTGGCCCCTCCGCCGTCTCCGCGGCACAGATCCACGGCCTGCTCCCAGGCGGCCAAGGTGTACACGGGATCCAGCAGGATGCCCGTTTGCTGAGCCACCTGCCGGCACGACGCGATCTCGCCTCCCAGCACCTTGCCGAATCTGAAGAAAGCAAGGAAAAAACGAGCACAGAAGTAGTCAAGAGTTGAAAGTCTTGACAATAAGATTCTGAATATATGGAAAGGACTGAAATGCTGGCCGACACGAATCATGGACATGATATACTATCAGGTAAAGGTTGAGAAAAAGTCCGATCACGCAATCACATTCATCAGGATACTAATCAGAGAAAAGAGTTATCAGTTAAAGTTGGAGAAAAAGTCAGATATCTGCAATCACATTCATCAAGATACTAATCACAGAAACAGTAAACACAAATGACCTCGGATTAGAAAACGATGAACCTACTTATGTTTATGTAGTGAATGATGCTGGAATTAAGATTACAGAAGATATGAAACATGACGCAAGCAGTACCTTCTCGGCGTAAAGCGGTCCACCCAATGAACCAGGCCATCTGTTCCGACCAAGTGATGGCAGTCTTCATGGCAAAGCCCCTTGAAAGCAGATATCAGGGACTTCTCCTGTTCTTGGTATCTTTCAAGTGTATCAGCAAGCATGACAGCAGTAACCCTCCAATTAAGTCTGCAAGGACGTCAATGATCAAAATGTGATCTCTAGCTAAGATGCATGCAAAGAGCAATCCTGAACTAACTCAGGGAATAAAGATAAAAAATCCGAGTTGTCATGATTTCTTTATTCCTGCTGCCAGATAACTTGGTCTGACTTATAACAATGTTAGATTGCAGAACACGCACTGCAGATGCATCCTTCGTATCCCTCTTTCTTTGCTGGACTAAAGTAAATTCAATTTCTCACTGTTGTGCTCTAGACAGTAGACATGAGAAGGGGTACACTATGAGAAGTACAGCCAACAACCATGGATTAAGATGATAACTGAAACATCTTTTTTACCACTGTCACAGGAACGCGTATGTTTTCAACAATGATACACCATCCGTCGAATCGTTAGTGGATAGGATCAAAGAGGAGGCCCGGTGTTGGGCAAAGGAAGGCGTCCAGGGGCTTCGGGTTGTTCTGCCCACAACCTGCGACGTCCATTGACCGAACGCATGACTGTGATCGCTCACCTCCTAGGAGGACTGTTCTATCTTTTCAATGAAATGAAACGCAAAGGTCCTTTGCGTTTTCTCGAAAAAAAGAATTGGACAGGATGATTTTTATTCATTCATGCATGATGCAAGTCAGTATGTTCAAGTATTAGTTCCAATTACTGAACGCACCCTAGACATACCGCTCCAAGAGCTAACCCAACAGCTGTTGTGCCTGTCCCAGCATCCACCACAATATGAACTTCCTCACCATTATGAAATGACGACAAACTAGAGAGGTGCTCCACTAGGCGCATAACACCTGAAAAAGCATTGAAATCATGTGAAATTTCGCAATGATCTCGTTCCTGTAGGGTTGTAATAAAAGCCTATAAGGTTTCTTTCAACACAAAAAATCAACATTCTAGGACCAAAACTGGATGACATGACCCTAAAGCTCAGGGTGCAAAAGTTCAGTCCCAATCAGATAGATAAAATAAAAAAAGAATGCATGCGAAGTTGACAATATTAAGTTGTTCTGTCATGGAAAAAGTATTTGTAATGATGAAAGTGACCTATTAGAGGAAAGCACAACACATATCCATTATTTACCTAGTAGCGCTTGAACAGTACCAGCCCCTTCCTTAATAATCACCACCCTTCTCGAATCATTTTCAAGGACAGTCTCTTCATCCACAGGTAAATTATCCCTGACAATATCATCAGCCCACAGCACGGTGCCGCTGTTACCAGCAACCTTCCTGGCGTGCTCATAAAGCATCTCATCTCGATGTGCATAGACCGACCGAGATGCATAGGTCACGTTGCCAAACATCAAAGTGATCAAATTGTAGCCTGTCGGCACATCTAGTTGCTCTCCTCTCAGCAGTAGGTGTGGCCTGAATCCCCATTCTGCACAATGGACCGCTGACACAGGAAGGGAACACCTTGTGATTGATGTGAAATTTACACTTAGCATATCAAGTGAGCCAAGACACCAAATTACACCACGCAGAAATCAAACAGACGAATTTACATGGGCACAAAGCATCTATATCATTTATGTTTCAGACGAAGCTTAAGTAAAAAAAGCAAATTTTACATGGATCCATATCTCACCGACGGCTGCTGCATGGGCGCTCTGGCAACCCCCGCATGTTATCTGCAATAGGAGCAGTGACGATATCGTCAGAACAGAAAACTAGGCGCTGAGGGGAGGATAATGTGGCGGTGGATGCCCACCACGTCGGTGGCACCCCGGCGGCGGAGGAGCGGCAGGAGGGCGTCGAGCTTCCGGGCCTTGTTACCGTTGGCCAGGGGATGGAGGAGGTCGTCCCGCACCACGTCGAATCTCGGAGTCCCCTGCTGGTCCCCTTTACCGCCGCTGCTCTTCGACGCGGTGGCGAGGTTGGAGAAGGCGAACTGGGGAGCAGGGGACGGTGAGAGGGAGGGGAGGACGGAGATGGTGTGGACTTGGGTGGCCGGGGAGGGAAGCATCCACTCCGTGGCGGAGAGAATGTTTCCGAGCGTCCTGCCGCCGGCGGCGAGCACCGGCGCTGGCCGCATGAGGAGATGGCGGCGGGACGGATGGTGAACCGGCGAGACACTGACACGCAACAAAGATATCTGGGCCACGTAATAGCAGGAGGCGCCTTCATGCACCGTTGGCGTAGACATGCTTCAACAAAATATTTCCGCCAGGCAATTTGGGCTAGTGCAACTCTAGCAGATTTTCTCTGTAGCCCTCTGTCTTTTCATATTTCCCTTCTTAAAACTGCAGCATTTAAAAAGTTCCCATTCATATATTTTCTGTGTATTGCATATGCACTCTACTTAAACTCCAAATCTGCATCAATATAAACCAAAATTTTCATGTTTTAAAATCACACAATTCAATAACATTTCAAATTAAAATATAGCACATGTCGAACCGCAAGAATAAAACATGATAATCTTCATCTAAAGACGAATTTCAACGAAAAGTAACACCATTTATAGCTCTGCGCAAAGGACATCACATGACGTTGGTACCACTCCCTCCTCCCAAGTGCTCCCCGCTCCATTGCATCCTAAATGCCAAGATATTCGTCCGTCCCATCTACCAAAAGGTTGTCGTCTTTTCACTCATCCCAGTTGAATCCATCATCATGAGACTATTCTCCTTTGCCTCCATCTCTTGTCTCGACCAGTGCTCCTCAAGATGAAACCTACATGTCAAACTTGGTCGTGTGCTTCTGATTCTCTTACATCTCTTCCACCTCGCCATCTTCTCCTAACGCTTTTTGCTAACTCCAAATTTGCTTGCATTGCTTGAGTCGCCCCCGTCTTTGCATTGACCAACACATCAATCTTTACTCTCATTGTCGCGATCTCTCCATCTCTTTCATGTATTTCCTTCACCCAGCTCTTACTCCCGTGAATATAACGAAGTAAAACTTTCATTGATAGCCGATTCCCTAAATATAACGAAGTAAACTTTCTAATCATTTCAATTTCAAGGCCACTGAAACAAATTTCATTGCTCCTTTATTTCATTGAACGACATTTTGATACATTGGAGTACATAATTTACCAATTCTTCGTCACGAGAACGAAACCAAAGAAAACAAGAATCGTAATTAGACACTTCAATAGATATCCAACTTTCATAATTTCTCTCACTAGTTGGATTAATATTTTCTCTATGTCTTCATCGTTGATTCTCTCTATTGGCTTCTCGAGCTTGCACACTTCTTTCTTCCTCGATTCCGACAAATTTGATATTGTGTTGCATCTAGTCTCTTGTCACAGCCCTAGAAATCTTCTTGTAATTAGTGGCATTGCATCCATGCATCTTTTCCAATTTTAATTAATCTTGAAATGGGGATGCTTAAATCCTAGCACCAAGTGAATTCAACTAGGGTCAAAATAAAATATTTTTCATTAAACTCAAAATGCCCTCTGAAAATGTTCAACATTTCTGGTTTGAGGAGGAAGCATCTACCAAAAATGGTTTACATTTTTGCACGACATATTTGGGCTCTGAATTAAATCATATAGTATTTGCATTTGGGCATATAAATGCTATTAAATATTTAAAATGCCCAAATGATTCTGGATTTAAGTGAGGGCTGTTAGGAATAATCCCAACAGAGCCCACAATTATTTTCAGGATTTCTCGAAACGTTTTAGTATTATTAATAAAGCCCAATAGTTGCAGAAAATTAGAAAACATAAAACAATTTAGAAAGAGAGAGAGAGAGAGAGAGAGAGAGAGAGAGAGAAAGGCCAGAGGCCACTTACCTGGCTGGCCCGGCCCATCTGGTCTGTGCCGGTCATCACCTACCTCTGCCAGTAGGCAGAGGAGGGACACCGCGACGCCGCCGAGCTCGCCACGCCACCTCCCTGCCTGCCTGCCCTCGCCCGCGACAGCGCGACGCCTCGAAACGCCTCTGCGGCGCCGCCCCGACCCCGTGGACACCTCGCTTACTCCTTTGTCTCCCTCCCTCGCTATCTCCCACCATGGCCGACGCTGCCGCAGCCACGCCACCGTAGTTCTCACGTCCACCGTCGTCCTCGCGCTGCCCCGCCGTGTCCACGAGCTCCGCCACCGTCCTCTCCGTCGAGCAGACTGAGCCCCGAGCGCTCGTTCGCCCTGAAGCCACCGCATTGACCTCATCTTCACCGCCCGTCGCTGGAGATCCACTTCACCGCCCCGCTTGCTCCGGCTCGTCCCCGACTCCTCCGACCCGCTCGTCCGACGCGCCGTGAGCCCTGCTACCTCCTGCTCCTCTCCGTTTGCCTTCTTGTGCACCACAGCGACCACACCGAGCTCACCCGCACGCACCGCCGCCTCTGCACGTCGCCGTCATGGCCACAGCCGCGCTGGCTCGATTCCGAGCACGCCATCGCGTTCGTCGCAGCCCAAGCAGCCCGTAGCACCGCTCCACGCACCTCGTCGTGCCCCGTAGCCTCAGGTTCGACCTCGCCCGCACTCCGGTGACCCCAAGGTCGTCGCCGACGTCGTTCCCGGCCACCCCGAGCTCCACCACTACCACCAAACAACGCGGCTCGCTCCCCGCGTCACGTAGCTGCTCTCCGCCGTTGATTTGGTCACCAGAGCACGAAACCTGCCCCCGCCCCGCCGTGTCTGGCCTCGCCGGCGGCTAAACGCTGGCGAGTTTGACCCTAGTTGACCACGTTTGACCCCGTGTGGGCCCAAGTTGACTTCCCCCTGAGTCTATGACAGGTGGGGCCGGCCTGTTGATTAGGTTAGGATTAGTGTTAACTAAATATTAGTTAGACTAATGACCTGACACGCGGGACCCACTGGTCAGGTTTGACCTGGACGTCCCCTTTGACCGCTGACGTCACCCTGACGCACTGCTGACGCAATAACTAATTTCTGGATTTATTGTTATATAGAAAATTCCAGAAATTGTTGCAAACTTCAAAATTCATAGAAATTAATCTGTAACTCCAATGGAAATAAATTATATATGAAAAATGATCAAAAAAATCTAATATATCCATCTGTACCATTTTCATGCATGTTTGAACAACTTAAAGTTGTTGTATAAGAAAATTTGAATGAATGGCATTTGAAATGCCTTACATGGAGTTTGAATTTGAACCTTGGGTTCAAACCAACTTCATTTAAATTGTTGCTAGCTGCATTAGCTCAAATCACATCATATTGCCATGTCATGATCATGCATCATATTGTCGCATTGCATTGATTGTGCTTTCTCTCTGTTGCCAGTAATTGTCCCCTCTCAGTAGACGTGTGTTTCGACGATCAATTCGACGACACCGATGAAGAGCTATACTATCTTCAGAAGTGCCAGGCAAGCAAAAACCCCTTGTTCATCCGATACAATCCCACTCTCTAGCTCCTGCTCTCTTTTACTGCATTAGGACAAACAACGATTCAACTGTTACATGTTGCGGTAGTTGAACCCCTTTCCTCTGCATGACCCGTCATTGCCACAGTAAATAGATGAAACCCACTAGCATGAGTAGGAGTTGTTTGAGCCCTGATGTGCCTACTCATTCATGCTTGTTTGTCATGCCTGCTACTGCTTAGAGTTGAGTCAGGTCTGGTTCATCGGGGATGAATCGGAGGTGTGTAAACATGTCCTACTGTTGAGAGCTAAGTGTGTGAACACGATTTGGTAAAGGTAGCGGTGAGAGGCCACGTAGGAGTACATGGCGGGTTGTCTCATTGAAGCCGTCCTCAGGAACTGAGTTCTGTGTTTGTGATCCATGAAACAGTTACTACCACACATTGGGATCCTTAATTGACTCTCTCGGCTTCTTAATCACCCTTGTCCTCTGTCCAGGAGTTGCAAGTAGTTTCTGGTGTTTGTAGTATGCTAGAGGCCGTGGGCAGCGCTGACCGGAGGGGTGGGCTATGATGCGGTAGGCACGTGGCCGGGCATGCCGGGCGCCCGTTTGGTGTCTCGGAACCCTGTACACATCGTTCGGGGCCGTATGTGGAAACCTCGGCCGGACTCCCTGCGGATAGAACCTGAATAGGCGATAAACCTGGACTAGAGACTTGAGTGTTTAGGTAGGCCGTGCCCGACACCCTCGCTGGGCTTCCGCTTGAAGGTTGCCGAGTACATGTAGTGTAAACAGCGATAAGTGGTGAGAGCGTGTGTGAAGAAGTACACCCCTGCAGGGTTAACATCATCTATTCGAATAGCCGTGTCCGCGGTAATGGACTTCTGGGTTGCCTATAACACTCTAAAATGCGCAAGATAAGCGTGAGTGCTATGGATGGCGTTCTCGTAGGGAGACGGGAGCGGATCCATAGTGGTGTATTGATATGGTGAATATGTGGACTCGTGTGCGCCACCTCAAAAGAGTCACTTGCAGTCGTAGTTCAGGTTAGCCACCGAGTCAAAGCTGACTTGCTGCAGTTAAACTCCACTACCCCCTTTGTTGATACCGATGCATATGTAGCTAGTTCTGATGTAAGTCTTGCTGGGTACATTTGTACTCACGTTTGCCTATTTTATGTTTTTGCAGAGAGACGTCAGTCTCGCTAGTAGTTCCACGTGGACTTCGACGTTTAGCCTGTTACCTCAGCTACGATTTTGTGCCCTCGGCAGGATCTGGTAGATAGTCAGACTTCTCAGCCTTTTTCATTTGTAGATGTCTGTACTCAAACATGTTAAGCTTCCGCATGTGCTTTGACTTGTATGCTCTGAATGTTGGGTCATGAGACCCATGTTTGTAATATCTCGCTCCTCGGAGCCTAATGAATAAATACTTTGAGTCATAGAGTCTTGTTGTGATGCCATGTTGTATTTACACATATCGAGCATATTGTGTGTATGATTGAAATGCTTGGTATGTGTGGGATCCGACAACCTAGTTGTCTATCCTTGGTAGCCTCTCTTATGGGGAAATATAGTCTTGTGCTTCCATGAGCCATAGTAGTCTGCTACAGCCCGGTTCACCGGAGTCCTGCTAGCCCAGCACTACTACTCAGGACACTTGACTGGCCGGCATGTGTTTCACTTCGTTCCTGTGTCTGTCCCTTCGGGGAAATGTCAAGCGGTGACATCCGGAGTCCTGCCTAGCCTGCTACAGCCCAGGTTACCGGAGTCCTGTTAGCCCAGTGCTATAGCCGGGATTCACACGCTGCTGACTGACATGCTCGAAGTTGATTCATGTATGCCTGTCTCCATGGGTTAGTGCCGCTTTGGGTTCACGAGTAGTCATGTCGGCCCGGGTCTCTGTCATATGGATGCTAGCGACACTATCATATACGTGAGCCAAAAGGCGCAAACGGTCCCGGGCCATGGTAAGGCGACACCCGTGGGAATACCATGCGTGAGGCCGCAAAGTGATATGAGGTGTTACCGGCTAAATCGATGTGACTTAGAATCGGGGTCCTGACAGCGTTGGTATCAGAGCCTGACTGCCTGTAGGGTTGCCAAGCCAAACTAGTCGAAGTTGAGTATAGAAATGCTTTAGTTATATAAGGGAATTGATTGTGGAAGGGAACGTAAGGCTCTTTTTACTCCTTTACCTTATGTCGTTCTGATCTGAGTCATCCTCTTCCTTTCTACGGGGATTAAGAATTAGGCCTTCTCATCTATCTATTAGGATGACGAGTCACTATGATAGAGACTTATAGGATTGTTGGTTCTAGGCCTCAATTCAGTTTCTACTACTTTTAATATGTTGTCAGTTGAACCAGAACCTTGATATGATGTTGTTAAGTGACTACGCAAATCCTTGTGAATGTCTCAAATCTTTCTTTGAGCATTTACAGCCGTTATGTTGTCCGAGTCATCCCAAGTTTCTAACTAGTCTGATGCGTTTGTAAATTCCTTCTTTCCGTTCTCGATGTTCCTTTGGGCCAGATTAAGCACACTAATCGGTCTGTTGAGGTACTCCGTTGCCTTGACATATATGTTGGCGTTAGTATTATGACCCTAGGTGTCTTAGAGAACTACTCAGTAATCTAGCAATGCTTTGCATCCCCAGTGTGATGATTCTGGCCATTACTCTCGAAAGCATCCCGTGATGCCATTTAGTAGTAGCTATTCTATTTCTGGGTTCTTGAAACCAAGGCTCATTCTACTTAACTCGTGTAGATAGTGTTTCTCGTTCCTTTAGGATATTAGTAACCTTGCGACAGTCCTCGAGGTCCGTGGTATTTCCTTCTTCCAAATACCATGAACCATTAAGGCAGAAGTTCTTTGAACCAAAATATCACAATCAGAGTACTCTTGAGGAGTTCTCCATTCATAACTGTGATTCTGCCAGTTCTACCTTTCTGCATGGGTTATCTGGAAGGAACCTGTTGATGAAAGTGCAACTATCCCTGGGTGGTTTTGGTAATTCCTAACAACATATAGCTCATTGAGCTAACATTATTCCAAGATGAATATCTCAGGAAAAGCTCAATGGATGGCATGGCATGGATGAGGAAAGTGGATCCCTCAAAATTATAAGGACAAAGGATTGGCTCAAACTTCAAGGACAAGACTCTACATTTTATGTTTTAGTGATCCACAATCACATTGGGTCCATAGGAAAAGCCAATACTATTAAGGAGGGATGAGGTGTTGCTTAATGAGCCTCTTGCTTCATGTGCTTAGTGATATGCTCCAAAATCCTCAACTACCTTTCCATATCCACATATGAACTAAACCAAAAGTCAAACTCGGCCCCACCGATTCTTTCTATCCGGCGCCACCGAGTTTCACATGTCATAGCCACTGCCACAAATCCTAGCAAATCAGTTTCACCGATAGGGATCTCGGTCTCACAGAGATGGGATTGTAATCTCACTGTGTATGTTCATTGCCAAAATCGGTCTCACCGAGTTTGAGCAATCGGTAATACCGAGATTACAATGCAAAACCTCTGGTTAGCTCATTACCAAAATCGGTCCCACCGAGTTTGTGTAACCGGTCTCACCGAGTTTGCCTGACCAACTCTTGGTTAGCTTATTACCAAAATCGGTCCCACCGAGTTTGTGTAATCGGTCACACCGAGATTACGTTATGCCCAAACCCTAACCATGTCGGTCCTACCGAGTTGCATCTCAGTCCCACCGAAAATCCTAACGGTCACTAGGTTTGCTGAATCGGTCTGACCGAGTTTAACGATTCGGTCCCACCGAGTTTGGCAGATTGTGTGTAACGGTTAGATTTTATGTCGAGGCTTTATATACCCCTCCACCTACTCCTCATTCGCTGAGAGAGCCATCAGAACAGATCTTCACTTCCAATACACATTTTCTGAGAGAGAACCACCTACCCTTGTGTTGAGCTCAAGATATTCCATTCCTACCATATGAATCTTGATCTCTAGCCTTCCCCAAGTTGCTTTCAACTCAAATCTCCTTTCCACCAAATCCAAATCCTGTGATAGAGAGTTGAGTGTTGGGGAGACTATCATTTGAAGCACAAGAGCAAGGAGTTCATCATCAACACACCATTTGTTACTTCTTGGAGAGTGGTGTCTCCTAGATTGGCTAGGTGTTACTTGGGAGCCTCCGACAAGATTGTGGAGTTGAACCAAGGAGTTTG
Source organism: Aegilops umbellulata (assembly GCA_032464435.1). Lineage (NCBI taxonomy): Eukaryota > Viridiplantae > Streptophyta > Magnoliopsida > Poales > Poaceae > Aegilops > Aegilops umbellulata. The sequence goes on along the minus strand of CP136056.1, from coordinate 322,806,064 downwards.
TAAGGGCAAGGAGATCGCCTACTTCGTGAAGATCTACCGCTAGTGAGGCAAGTCCTTCGTGGGCGACGGCCGTGATGGAATAGACAAGGTTGCTTCTTTGTGGACCCTTCGTGGGTGGAGCCCTCCGTGGACTTGCGCAACCGTTACCCTCCGTGGGTTGAAGTCTCCATCAACGTGGATGTACGATAGCACCACCTATCGGAACCACGCGAAAAACATCCGTGTCTCCAATTGCGTTTGAATCCTCCAAACCCTTCCCTTTACATTCTTGCAAGTTGCATGCTTTACTTTCCGCTGCTCATATACTCTTTGCATGCTTGCTTGCATTGTGCTTGACTTGTGCTAAGATAGCTAAAATCTGCCAAGAACTAAAATTGGGAAAAGGATAGATTTTATTTGGTCAAGTAGTCTAATCACCCCCCTCTAGACATGCTTTCGATCCTACAAGTGGTATCAGAGCTTTGGTCTCCATTTCCTTTGATTTCCATAGCTTTTGATGGTCATAGCCTTGGTTTCACAACCTAGGAGAGTATGGCGTCTAGCGAGGGAAATTATCACCGTAGAGGTCCTTACTTTGATGGTACTAATTTTGCTAGTTGGAAGCATAAAATGAAAATGCATATTCTTGGACATAACCCCGCCGTTTGGGCTATTGTGTGTGTTGGCTTGCAAGGTGACTTCTTTGATGCGAAAGAACCAAACCGTGAAGCTACCGCGGAAGAGTTGAAGATGCTGCAATACAACACTCAAGCTTGTGATATTCTCTTCAACGGATTGTGCCCCGAAGAATTCAACAAAATCAGCCGTCTTGAGAATGCAAAGGAAATTTGGGATACTTTGATTGATATGCACGAAGGTACCGACTCCGTCAAGGAATCCAAATTGGATGTGCTTCAAAGTCAACTTGACAAGTTCAAAATGAAGGATGGTGAAGGCGTCGCTGAAATGTACTCTAGGCTTGCTCTTATCACAAATGAGATTGCTGGCTTAGGGAGTGAAGAGATGACCGATAGATTCATCATCAAGAAGATCCTAAGAGCCTTGGATGGAAAATATGATACTGTGTGCACATTGATCCAAATGATGCCCAATTACAAAGATCTCAAGCCAACGGAAGTCATTGGAAGAATTGTTTCTCATGAGATGTCACTCAAGGATAAAGAGGAACTTCACAACAAATCAAGTGGAGCTTACAAAGCCTCATGTGAAGCCCCCACATCATCAAGTGAGAAGCAAACCTTCAATGAAGAATTGAGCTTAATGGTGAAGAACTTCAACAAGTTCTACAAAAGTAGAAGCAAAGATAGAAGCTCCAAGTCAAGGTCCTACAATGACAAAAGATCTTCTAGTCGAGAGCGAAACTGCTATAACTGTGGAAGACTCGGGCACTATTCCAATGAGTGTATGGCTCCCTACAAGAGAAGAGAAGACTCTCCCAAAAGAAGAAGTAGAAGAGAAGAATCGCCATCTAGAGAAACAAGGAGTAGAGATGATCGTTATGAACGAAGACACTCACGGAGAAGCAAGGATTCAGAAAGAAAAGAAAAGTCATCAAGGAGGTACACAAAACGAAGACATCAAGCTCATGTTGGTGAATGGGTATCCGGCTCCGACTCCGACAACCACTCCGAGAGAAGTTATCACTCCGATTCTGAATATACTCAAGATGAAGGTGTTGCCGGTCTAGCACTTGTGTCAACCAACTCCTACGACATATTTGACTCACCAAATGAAGGAGTTGGAACATGCTTCATGGCTAAAGGCCCAAAGGTATCACACCCCGAGTATGTTGATTTCAATAGTGATGAAGATGACTTGTTAGGTGATGATGATTTACTTATTGACAACTCTAGTGATGAATACTATGATGAAACATCGATGAATCATGCTAAAACGAATGACAATGATAAGGAGAAGATTGAGGCTCTAACTAAAGAACTAAACACTCTTATGTTAGCTCATGAAACTATCTTAGAAGATCATCGAGAACTTTTAAGAACACATGAGAAATTACGCTTTGAAAAGCTCAACCTTGAGCAAGAGCATGAGTTCTTAGAAGCAATCAATGATGATCTTCGTAAGAAAAGTTCTTCTTATATTGCCAAGCGTTTACTCTTATCCACTTACATGCCTCAAGTCAAGTCTAGTAACAAGAACAAGAAAGATTCTTCCTATAGTAGTAACAATGATCATGTTAAATCCAATATTGTTGCTTCTAGTAGCTCTCTTGATTCCACTAATGATTCTCTTATCCAAGTTACACTTGAGCAAGAAAATAGCCTATTGAAGGGAATTATAGAGAAAGGAGTGTACAAGAGCCTTGCCGGGAGTAAGCAATTCGAGGAAATTGTACGCAAGCAAGGAAGGCACCGGAAGAATCAAGGTGTTGGTTTTGAACGAAAGTTCAATGCCAATGGAGTTGAGTGGGAAGAAGATCAATACCCCAAGACAAAGTCTGTTCCTCAACAAGAGAAGTATGATCCTACTTCTTTCAAAGGGACACAAGCTCAAGATGATCTTCCACCACAAGACTACAAGCAAAAAGGCAAGGACAAGCTTCAAGAGGAAATTGATGCATTTGAAGAAGCTCCTAAGACTTTAGTCAAGTGGATTCCCAAGACTACTTCAAGTTCCACTTCATCAAGTACGACTACAACTTCAAGGATTCCCATCAAGATGGTGTGGATCCAAAAGAAGAAGAACTAGAGAGTTCTTGAGGGTGACTCCGCCAACATACTTCACTCTTATCATTTTGGCAAGAACAAGTGCAATAAACTTCCATATCTTGCACTAGTTCAAGGAGTCACAAACCCTCTTGTTGGTAAGTCAAGGGACAAGGTAACCTAAAAGCTTTCATAGACATCATCTTATGTGTGCATCACTCTATGTCTATGGATATCCTTGTTTGTTCCTTGTGGGACTAACCCATGTAGGTATTGAAAGTGCAATTCACTCCAGTGGATAGCTCCAATTGATCTACATCAACATTGAGCATCCACATCTTCAACATCTACATGAAGTCATCATCGACAAAACCCAAGGTTAGTTCATCCCTCTTAGGGGGGATATCACGTCTAGGGGGAGCTTTACTCTAAAAATTGAGCTAAAGCAACTCTAATGATGTGAACACAACAATGCTTTATGTAAAAGTGGTAACCCCACTTTGTGCTTAAACGATGAGTATGACCTATGATCAAATGTTCTCATTTGACTCCTAAGTCAATATACTCATATATAGATGACCTAGTCATCGCCAATTGCTTGATAGATGCTAGAATTGGTTGTGCATGCTTTGGCACATATTTCAATTGCCATTTTATTGTGTGAGCATGTTAAGTGCATATTTTACTCATTCGAGGACATCCACTTGTTGTTTTGATTGATTGGTTTTCTTGCCAAGTGGATGGACAAGAATGCCTAAGAACCTTCTTTAGCTATCTATGCTTTTCTCATCTCAAACTCTATTCATGCTACATCACAAAATTTGATCAAGTCAGATTCAAACCACTCTGTGTGAGGAGCACTCGGAGTCCCCGATTTGTCATAGACTTAAACTTCCAAAACTTCTTTGTGCTTTTCGGTCTGACCGATTTCCCCATTTCGGTCATACCGAGATCACTAAGTCGATCTAGGTTTTCACCTCGGTGCAACCGATTTGAATTGTTCGGTCACACCGAGTTGCCATAACTGTCAACAGTTATGCATCTCGGTGCCACCGAGTTGTTCCACTCGGTCACACCGACAGGGTCGGGCTATATATACTCACGGGCAAAATTTTGGAAATTTCTCCGAAACCTCTTCGCCCGCGCATAGCTCGCTCTGCCTCCTGGGTCTCCGGATCGTCCTCCTCGTCGCCAGCCGCCTCCTGTCGCTGGTCTCCGCCGCCGTCAACGGGATTCGTCTCTGCCGTTGCCGCCGTAGCGAGTCCGTCGCCGAACTAGGGTATGGACTCGATCACAGTGCTATTCCCCGTCCAATTCCTAGCACATTGTGTTCTTTATGATTCTTGCTACGATTGAAACACTCCTATCCAGTCAAAACAATCCGTAGAATAGTTGAGATTCGAAAATTTAGGTTTACGTTTCCGCCAAAACCATCTCGGACCCACCGGGTTGCGGAACTCGGTTCCACCGATTCGGCCACAGCCATTGCACATGTGGTTCTAGGTCTGACCGAGAATTACAAATCGGTGAGACCGAGTTCAGGACTATGTGAAACCCTAGCAGTCTCGGTGCCACCGAACTGTGACTCGGTCTGACCGAGTTCACTAGTTTTGGTTCCAAAAGCTGCTTCGGTATCACCGAGTTTGCAAATCGGTTGATCCAAAATGCTTTCTGTGGAAAACTAAAACTAAGTTTTTGACTCATTCTTTTGCAAAAATCTCTGCATTTTGTGATGCTCATCCACTCTATCTCATCTATAAACTACTCACAGGGTCAGCAATCTGTTTTTGCAACATGTCTGATCAAAGTGACAGCCAGAACAAATCTGAGGAGAAGGCTCATTTGAGTGAGGGCACTAGTCCCTCTAGCAGTTCTGATGAGGGTAGCAGGAGCACCCCAAGCAATCTGCCTAAAGCTGCCACTAGAGCAAACAAGAAGAGAACTTTTGAATCAAAAGATGAGGACTATGTGGCTAAAGAGGAAGCCACATCCAAGAAGAAGGTTCTCAAGAAAGAGTATGGCTCAGCTGCAGCCATCAAGCCTGGAATGCAGAAAAAGGCACCTGCAAGAAGAGTTCCCACCTCTAAGCCTAGGAAGGCTGTAACTGAAGAAACCATGAAATTCACCATGGAATTAGAAGAGGAAGCAAGTGGCCAGGATAAGAAGAAGAAGAGAGTCAGAACTACCACTACCAGAGTTCTTGGCAAACCCTCCATGAGGAGAGACTCAGATGAAGAAGAGGAAGAAGAGGTTGCTGCTCCAACACCCAAGGCACAGAAGCTTATGGGTGATGCCATAAGGTCAGGGGCTACTGCATCCAAGCCCAAGGAAGCACCCAAAGATGCATCTAAGCCCAAGAGTGCACCAAAGAAAAACACCAGGAACATATCTGCTGCTGAAAAGAACAAGGCCCCAGTGCCTGACATTGCTGAAGAAGAAGAAGGACAAGTGCTCAGGAAGCTCAAGCCCAAGATCCCAGACCACAATGATGCTCATCATGTGGCTGAGGACATGAAAATTAGAAGAGATTCAGGGCTGAAGAAGTGGAGAAAAGCAGATCCATATGCTTCAAAAGAAGAACTGTTGTGGATTATAGGTTTCACACCAAGGAACAGCAAGACTTCTATGAGACAGTGCTGCTGGATAAGAAGCCCATAGTATGTGACATGAGATGGGTAGATTGGGAATACATCAAGGAGAACGAAGAACACTATCCTGGAGTGTATGACAGCTTCAAGGGTTGTGGAGTTGCAGACTTTGTTGGGCAGAAGCTCACAAAGTGGAATGAGGAGCTCATCATGCAATTCTACTCCACAGCACACTTCCATCCAGATGGCAGGATAGTGTGGATGTCAGAAGGAACCAGATATCAGTCTACAGTTGCTGAATGGGCACAACTGATCAATGCCCCAGAAGAGCAGGAAGATGACTTGGACATCTATGCCAAGAAGAAGATGGATCACAATTCCATGTCCAACATGTACAAGGAGATCCCAAACAAAGCACTTGACACTTTCAAGTTTGGCTCAATGCATTTCCTTCTGTCACGGCTGCCCACTATCAACTGGATTCTGAGGCACACTCTATTGCCCAAGTCAGGTGATCACAAGATGATCCGAGGCCATGCAATAAACATGCTCCACATATTTGATGTGCCACAAAAATTTAAGGTGATGAGCCTCATGGTAGAGACCATTAAGAGGACATCAACTGATCAGTAGAGGAGCTGTGGATATGCCCCACAAATTCAAGAGCTGATCAACTCAAAGATGGGCACAGGCACATACCTGCTGGACAAGGAACACCTGCCAATCCATCCAGACTTTGAAGACTATCAGGTTGTCATGAATGAGAATGAACCATCATCTGCACATGCTCAATCAAAGAAGGAGAAGGCAAAGATGGAGAAAGCTTCCAAGATGCCAACTCAAGAGGAGGCATCTGAGTACTTCTTGAAGAACAAGCAGGAGCAGCTCAGTTACCTGATAGCATCCACTCTGAGAACTGAGAAAGGACTGGCCACCCTAACTCGAAACCAAGAGAGCCTGGAAAGAATCATGGAACAAAAGTTCTATGACGTGGATGTGAAAGTAACAGAGGTTCAGTCTGCCGTGGAACAACTACAAGATGATATGCAGGAGAGGAAGGGCAAGACCACAATTGATGCATTTGCCAGGGTGGCCAGAGCTCAGAGATCATCTGCAGTGCCAATTCCTGACACCAGAGCCACCACTTCTGCACCAGCTACAGCTTCAGTTCCACCAGCTCCAGCTCCTACCCCAGCAGCTCCAACCACTTCTACTGAAGCCTTCGTCCTTGGCGTTATCTGGACTCCACCAACTGAAGACCAAGCCTGAGAGTCGTTTAGTACTATGCATTTTCTATGAACTTTTTGGTAACTTGTTGCCAAAGGGGGAGAAAAATGTATAGATCATAGGCTTCGAGAGAGAGAGTTTGCATTTATTCTCTCTTGTCTTCTTGGTTGAACTTTACTTTATTTGCTTTTGAGTGTTTGAGATACTATGCCGTAATTTGTGAGACATTGATGATCATGTGTTAGATCATAAGCTACACTTAATGCTTGTTGGATGTTATTATCAGTTTATCCTTATTTTGATCATTCACTTTGCTTGGTGATGAGTGCATGTACTTAATTCTTATCATTTTGAGCGCTCCACCAAGATGTATGTGACATGGAAGAGTAACCCATGATTCTAACTCTTTGTGCATTTGCAGTCCAAAGCAAATCTTAAAACATGCACAAATTTAGGGGGAGCTCTTACTTATCACATACTTCTCAAAGCGACGATATATTTCATTCTTATTATCTTTTGTCGAAGCTTTGATCTATATGTTGTCATCAATTACCAAAAAGGGGGAGATTGAAAGTGCAAATATCCCTGGGTGGTTTTGGTAATTCCTAACAACATATAGCTCATTGAGCTAACATTATTCCAAGATGAATATCTCAGGAAAAGCTCAATGAATGGCATGGCATGGATGAGGAAAGTGGATCCCTCAAAATTATAAGGACAAAGGATTGGCTCAAACTTCAAGGACAAGACTCTACATTTTATGTTTTAGTGATCCAAGATCACATTGAGTCCATAGGAAAAGCCAATACTATTAAGGAGGGATGAAGTGTTGCTTAATGAGCCTCTTGCTTCATGTGCTTAGTGATATGCTCCAAAATCCTCAACTACCTTTCCATATCCACATATGACCTAAACCAAAAGTCAAACTCGGCCCCACCGATTCTTTCTATCCGGCGCCACCGAGTTTCACATGTCATAGCCACTGCCACAAACCCTAGCAAATCGGTTTCACCAATAGGGATCTCGGTCTCACCGAGATGGGATTGTAATCTCACTGTGTATGTTCATTGCCAAAATTGGTCTCACCGAGTTTGAGAAATCGGTACTACCAAGATTACAATGCAAAACCTCTGGTTAGCTCATTACCAAAATCAGTCCCACCGAGTTTGTGTAATCGGTCTCACCGAGTTTGCCTGACCAACTCTTGGTTAGCTTATTACCAAAATCGGTCCCACCAAGTTTGTGTAATCGGTCACACCGAGATTACGTTATGCCCAAACCCTAACCATGTCGGTCCTACCGAGTTGCATCTCAGTCCCACCGAAAATCCTAACAGTCACTAGGTTTGCTGAATCGGTCCGACCGAGTTTAACGATTCGGTCCCACCGAGTTTGGCAGATTGTGTGTAATGGTTAGATTTTGTGTGGAGGCTATATATACCCCTCCACCTACTCCTCATTCGCTGAGAGAGCCATCAGAACAGATCTTCACTTCCAATACACATTTTCTGAGAGAGAACCACCTGCCCTTGTGTTGAGCTCAAGATATTCCATTCCTACCATATGAATCTTGATCTCTAGCCTTCTCCAAGTTGCTTTCCACTCAAATCTCCTTTCCACCAAATCCAAATCCTGTGAGAGAGAGTTGAGTGTTGGGGAGTGTCGGTGTCAAAACCGGCGGATCTCGGGTAGGGGGTCCCGAACTGCGTGTCTAGGCGGATGGTAACAGGAGACGAGGGACACAATGTTTTACCCAGGTTCGGGCCCTCTCGATGGAGGTAAAACCCTACGTCCTGCTTGATTAATATTGATGATATGTGTAGTACAAGAGTAGATCTACCACGAGATCAAGGAGGCTAAACCCTAGAAACTAGCCTATGGTATGATTGTTGTATGTTGGATTCTGTCCTACGGACTAAAACCCTTCGGTTTATATAGACACCGGAGAGGGTTAGGGTTACACAAAGTCGGTTACAATGGTAGGAGATCTGAATATCCGTATCGCCAAGCTTGCCTTCCACGCCAAGGAATAAGTTTCTGCAAAATAAGTTTCCACATAATGCCATAGAGAGAATAATATTAACTCAAATCTAATCTGCTGATGTATTCCGTAGCGCGACATCACACTACGGCGAAGCCTTTATTCGAATCGTTTTTACCCCCACCTCAGCGTATTTTGCGAGGCGGTTTCCTTGGCACGTCTTGTCAAAGCAGAGATCGTGTCCCCCATTTACGGGATTCTCATCAATACGGACGTGGGTAACCCAACCGCGCCATTTATCACGGCGCTTAGGAGATAAGCGAGTTTTACCAGGCTGGTGGGGACGCATAACCGCATCTGCCCATATAAGGGGATAAGGATCCACCTTTTTACCTACGCCTTCTTCCTCCTCTGCCTATCCATCTCCTGCGCACCCGAGCTCCAGCGTCCAAGTCCGCACTTCCCACCTCAACCTTCTCCAGCCATGTCCGGAGCGGGAGGCAAGTGGACGGTCTCCTCCGTTACGGAGGGCCATGTAAAAAAGCTAAGGAAGGCCAGATACTTGTCTAACGACATCGCGCACCGGCTTCCCGAAAAGGGGCAGCTCCTCCCCACCCCAAGGCCCCATGAGAGGGTCGTATTCCTTCCCCACTTCCTCCGCGGACTGGGTTTTCCTCTACACCCATTTGTCCGGGGGCTCATGTTCTACTATGGCCTAGATTTCCATGATCTGACCCTGAACTTTGTCCTCAACATCTCGGCGTTTATCGTCGTGTGTGAGGCTTTCCTCCGCATCCGCCCCCATTTCGGCCTTTGGCTCAAGACTTTCAACGTCAAGCCGAAGGTGGTGCGCGGCAGCCAGGCGGAGTGCGAAGGCGCCATGGCAGGCAAGATGGCCAATGTCCTTTGGCTCGAGGGCTCTTTTGTGGAGACCCTGAAGGGGTGGCAATCGGGGTGGTTTTACATCATCGAGCCGCGCGACCCTGAATGGGTCGCAGCCCCCGAGTTCCGATCCGGACCCCCTACGCGTCTCACGTCCTGGAAAGAGACGGGCCTGTCATGGGGCAATGAGGAAGAGGTGACCGGACTGCAAACATGCATCCAATCCCTGGTGAACAAGCGGCTCAAGCTTGTCAATATAGTCCAGGTCATGCTCGTCCGCCGGATCCTCCCGTGTCAACAATGGGCTTTCACTCTATGGGAGTTCGATCCGACGCAGCACCAAACCTTGAGCAGGCTCTTCGACACGACGTACGAAGATGCCTGGAAGGTGCTATTCAAAGGCGCCGAAGCTCCTGCATCCGCATCCGAGGACCGCGGATTCAGCACGCAGCGTCCAGCTAGTGCGGTGAGTTATCTTTACCTTTTACAGGAAATTTGTTTCTCATAGTTTGACTCTATGCGGGATATAAACTCCCTTACCTTTGACAGGAGTGGCAGGCGAAGTCCGGACAAGTCAACTGTCCGGCCCCTTTGCCCGAAGACCCAGCAGATGCTCGTTTATCGAAGCTGCTGGCTCCGACACCTTATGTGGTGCCGGAGAAGAAGGCCAAGAAGAAGGCCACGGGGACTCGAAAGAGTTCCCGGTGCTAGGAGGTGTCGGATTCTTCGCCCGACGAATCCGAGACGCGCTCCTCCCGTGAAAACGAGGAGGAGGAAGAAGAAGCCTCTCCCCCTCCAGCGGGGGGAGGAAAGAAGAGGAAGGCCGCCCCAACAGGGGAGGCCGAAGGGTCCAAGAAGGGGAAGACCCTTCCTCCGGACTACTCCTCCGACGCCGACGAGGGCGGAGAGGAGTGGCCACAAAGGGCCAGGCGCCCGGCGGGATCGTAAGTATTCGGATACCAGAGTAACTCATAGCATTCCTTTGTTGCACAACTGTTCCTTATGTCGAATGTAATTATGCAGTCCGCCCAAGGTCGGGCTCGACAAGTCGTCGAGCGGCTCCCTGGATTCATCGGACGTGAACTCAGTTCCGCCCGCTGCCTCCCCCGCACTACGGACGACGCCGAAGTGGCATCGCGACAAGCTCCGGGCCAAGAGGAGGTGGTCCTGGAGGAGCCACGAGGCGACCTTACGGACTCCGGGAGTAAAGGAGACAAGACCCCCCAGGGCTCCAAGTCTGGCTTTGAGCCACACACCGCGCCGGAATCTTCAACGGTTCCGGACCGCGGTAGGCGAACTCCTTCCAGGAGGAGCAAGCCTTCTGAGCCGGCGGCCTCCGTCCAACCGGAGGTGCCGGACAATCTGCTGGAGGTGCTTAACGGCGCCTCCGTCGATGAGGAGCACCGTACTATTATGAGTACGGTGATCCAAAAGGTTCAGTCCGCCAAGAGCGGACTGACTGAAGCTTGTGCCAGCCTTCTAACAGGCTTCGAGGTAAGTGAAAAAGTATGTAAAAGTATTACCACATAGACAGTAGCCCCTGATGCTCTGTTTGGCGTTCGGAAAGAAAAGTCGAATAGAGGATCAAATAAATATCGCAGGAGTCACAAAAGCGTCAAATATGCGTGTGCAGGCTTCGCTGCTTGCGACCGCCGCACTGACTGCGGAGGTAGGCACCCTGAAACAGGGTCTCGAGCGGTCCGAGCAAGAGCTCGGCCTTGCCAAGCGGCAGCTCGAGGAGAAAGAAGGTAAGAGATACCTAATGGAAATATATAAAAAGATGCAATTGCAAAAAATGACAGGATTATGCTACTTATTGCAGGGGCCACAACTGAGGTGGCGACCCTCAAGCAGGCGTTGTCCGAGGCCGAGAAGAGAGCGGCTTCAGAGCGCACCGAGCGGGAGAAATTTGAGGCGCAGGCCGGCGAGGCGCAGCAAGAGCTTCAGGCTCTCATGAAAAAACATGAGAGTTTGGAGCTTGACTCGAAGACGCGAGCGTCCGAGCTCGCCGCGGCCATCGAGACTGCCAAGTCTGCCAAGGCCGAAGCCCAGAAGGCCCTCCAGGAATTGGATGCGGTGAAAAAGATAGCGGCGGTTAAGGCATTCTTTATGAAAAGTAAACATACAAAAGTAAGCTACTTGTTACTTACCCGAATCCGGAGCTCTCCAGGGGCGTTCGCAGATCTTCCCCGTAGCGTATCCGATGCCGCCACATTCTATCGAGCCGAAGAAGGCAAATCGACGGAGAAGGTGTTCTGGTCTCAGTATGCTGAGGCCGGACACCCCGTGCCCTTGAGCGACCAGCTGAAGCAGTTGGTCGAGCTCCACAAGGCGGCCGAACAGGCCATGAAAGGCTTCATAGTTCGGCTGTGGCCTGGAGAGGCCCTGCCTGGGAGCTACTTCGGACTGGTGCGGTGGCTGGTGGAGGCCTGTCCAAGGCTCGAGGTTATCAAGCGCTCCGTCTGCATCGAAGGGGCCCGGAGGGCCCTTGCCCGTGCTAAGGTGCACTGGGGCAAGCTGGCCGGCGAGAAACTTGTGAAGGACGGGCCTCCGCCGGGGAAAGAGCATCGCAAACCCGAGAACTATTATAAGGATGTTCTGAAGGGTGCCCGCCTTGTGGCGGATGAATGTACCAAAGATCTAATTTTTGAATGAACTCGCTCGTATTATCCTATGCGCTGAAAACTTGTTCATTTGCGCTAAGCAATGCTTGTTGAATTTAAAATATTACTTTCTGTGCGGCCGTTTATCGAAAATTGAGAGATGGCCAGTCGTCGGCTTCTGCCCCCATGCCACTAGTGTTGGGGTGTTCGGGATAAACCCGAGCGCTCTTTTTCCCATGTTTGGGTCCTTCGAGGGAGGCGCTCAGCACAACGAACAAGGCAATCGGACTATAATGCTTGAACACTCTCACTTAGCCATATAACTCTATAATTTTAAATTTCGGCGAAGCCCCTAGTATTCGGAAGACCGAGGTCGGGGCGCTATCCACGCCTTGGCCGGACAGAGTCCGGTTCCTCGCTCTAAGCGGCATAAGTCTTTAAGGACCCGAAAAACCTCTCGAACAACGACCGGTCTCTCGCCTTATCATGACAGTCAGTTTTAGCTTTCTCTGCTGAGGTGCTCAGCCCAGCTCAACTGGGGCACAATCGCAGTAGTTCTCCTAGTGCTACCTTAGCCGATATAGAGGAACGTAAGGCACCAAAACATAGGAGCCGGGCAAACTCAACTATTGACCCAAATCATGATTCGGAGCCGATGCATATAATGCTATAAGTTCGGGGTGCCGCACTTGTGAAAGTGTTCAGACTTCTCACACCATATTAAGGGGTACTGGAGCCCCTGGCGTATTTGCCGTACCACAGTGTACGGGTGCAACATGTCATTAATGAACATATATATATGAAAAGAGAGTAATGCAAAAGATAGACAAAAAGCTATGCATTGTTTATAAGAAGGCTGCTATCCAAGCAGAACGATACAAGTAGTGCGATAAGCAAAAGAAATTGGACTATTTAACATGTCCTGTCCAGGGGCAGGCCTGTGGAATCATATTTAAAACAGGTATACTGCTCGTAATAGAGACCACCTGGGAGTTCCATAATGCGGCATGGCTTGTCTGCTTCCCTGGTTCTTGCATCGTTTGTGCGGCAGTTGAATTGCCGAACAGGTCGTCCGAAGTATGGAGTCCTGAAAGTAAGAGAAAATAAAGAAAGAATTCGGCAGCCCCTAGTATGGTTTAAGCCATATTCTGGGCGTGCCGTGATGGCGCCCCTTCCCCTACGCCCATGGTACTTTGAGAGCGTAGTTATGTATGCGAAGCACTGGTTTTGCTATTTCGCGAGGGCTGGGGTTGGGGCCGCATTGCTACGCCTGCTCAGAACGTGCCAGGCGGTCTTGTTGTAGGTTACTTCGGGCGCGCTTGACAGTGTTCGGCTTTTTGAAGGCCGGGCTGGAGAATTGCCTAGAGAGGCTGCTTTGTACTTCTGTTGCGAGCGCTGCCGTATGCTCCTCCATTCGGAGAGAGCGTTCGGTGTTTCCGTTGACCGTGATTACTCCTCGAGGGCCTGGCATCTTGAGCTTGAGGTATGCATAGTGCGGTACTACATTGAACTTTGTGAATGTGGTTCGTCCGAGCAGTGCGTGATAGCCACTGCGGAACGGGACTATGTCAAAGATTAACTCCTCGCTTCGGAAGTTATCCGGAGATCCGAAGACCACTTCAAGTGTGACTGAACCTGTACAGTTGGCCTCTACACCTGGTATGACGCCTTTAAAGGTCGTTTTGGTGGGCTTAATCCTCGAGGGATCAATGCCCATTTTCCGCACTGTATCCTAGTAAAGCAGGTTCAGGCTGCTGCCGCCGTCCATAAGGACTCTTGTGAGATGAAATCTGTCAATAATTGGGTCTAGAACCAATGCGGCGAACCCGCCATGACGGATGCTAGTGGGGTGGTCCCGCCGATCAAAAGTGATTGGGCAGGAGGACCATGGGTTGAACTTTGGGGCAACTGGCTCCAGCGCGTTACATCCCGTAATGCACGCTTTCGCTCCCTTTTGGGGATGTGGGTTGCATATATCATGTTCACCGTCCGCACTTGTGGGGGAAAACCCTTCTGTCCACTGTTGTTCGGCGGCCTGGGCTCCTCCTCGTCGTCGCTACGCAGCCTCTTGTCTCTATTATCGGCATTTAACTTGCCTGCCTGCTTGAACACCCAACAATCCCTATTGGTGTGATTGGCTGGCCTTTCGGGGGTGCCATGTATCTGGCACAAGCGGTCAAGTATTCGGTCCAAACTGGACGGGCCCTGACTATTTCTTTTGAATGGCTTTTTCCGCTGACCGGATTTGTAGCCTCGGAATCCGGCATTGACTGCCGTATCCTCGTTGTTGTCGCTGTTAGTGCGGCGTTTTTGCTTGTTCCGGCGCGACCTGCCACTTTTGTCCTTGGTATCCGAATTACCAAGGTTCTTGGTTAAGTTGTTGCTGCGAGCTAGTCAGCTGTCTTCTCTCGCGCAAAAGAGGGTCATGAGTGTCGTGAGGGCTGCCATAGATTTCGGCTTTTCCTGTCCCAGGTGCCGGGCAAGCCACTCGTCGCGGATATTATGCTTGAAGGCCGCTAGGGCCTCTGCATCCGGACAATCGACTATTTGGTTTTTCTTTGTTAGGAACCGTGTCCAGAATTGCCTAGCCGATTCCTCTGGCTGCTAAATTATGTGGCTTAGGTCATCAGCGTCCGGTGGTCGCACATAGGTACCCTGGAAATTATCTAGGAATGCGGCTTCCAGGTCCTCCCAAGAACCGATCGAATCCGCTGGCAAGCTGTTAAGCCAATGCCGGGCTGGTCCCTTAAGTTTGAGTGGGAGGTATTTGATGGCGTGTAGATCATCGCCGCGGGCCATGTGGATATGAAGGAGATAATCCTCGATCCATACCGCAGGATCTGTTGTGCCATCATATGATTCGATGTTCACGGGTTTGAAACCCTCAGGGATTTTATGATCCATTACTTCATCTGTGAAGCATAGTGGGTGTGCGGCGCCTCTGTATTGGGCTATATCACGACGCAGCTCGAATGAGATTTGTCTACTGTGTTCGGCCCGGCTGGATTTATTATGTCCGGAGTGACGATCCCCGTCACGTGCCGTAGGGCGCCCACGCGATCCGTAGATCAATCTTGTTTGTCTTGCCTTGTCCTCCAGTATCTCTCGCAGGTCTAGCGCATTTTCCGGTGCCTTAGCATGTTTTGGGCGGCGCCGGGGCACGGCTTGAGTGGAGGGCCGAGAGGCCTCTCTGTCACGGCCACGAGGTGGCCGATCGGCCATGTCATGCGCTGGTGATGTAGGTGCTTCCTCCTCTAATCGGGGTAGTAGCCTGCGCTTTGGGTAACTCTTGGAGGGGCGTTCGAGTTCATACTCTTCAGCCGCAAGGACTTCAGTCCATCTGTCAGCTAGCAAATCTTGATCAGCTCTAAGCTGTTGCTGCTTTTTCTTGAGGCTGCTTGCCGTGGCTATAAGCCTGCGTTTAAAATGCTCTTGTTCGGCGGGATCCTCTGGCACGACGAATTCGTCGTCGTTGAGGCTTGCCTCGTCTTGGGAGGGAGGCATATAATTATCATCCTCAACCTCTCTGTCTGCCGCTCTCTCATGAGGGCTGGCTTCTCCATCCTCTTGCTGGAGCGGGTGTTCTTTGGCGCTGTCCGGAGTATTATTATCTCCCGTGCCGGAATCACCGTTTTTGCTTTGGCAGGATTTAGAGCGGTGCCGCTGACGCCGGCGCTTGGGCTGTTTCTTGGATGTGTTATCCCCCGCTGTTCCATCGCCATCTCCATCTTTTGGAGTGTCCACCATATATATGTCGTATGACGAGGTGGCCTTCCAGCGCCCTACAGGTGCTGGTTCTTGGTCGTCTCCTGCATCGTCGTCCATACCGTCGATGTCTTCGGAGTCGAAGTCGAGCATGTCGGTTAAGTCGTCGACAGTGGCTACGAAGTGGGTGGTGGGTGGGCTTTGAATTTCTTCATCGTCCGTACCCCAACCTTGTTGACCGTAATCCGGCCAGGGCTCTCCTGATAAAGAGAGAGACTTTAGTGATTTCAGAATGTCGCCGAAGGGCGAGTGCTGAAAGATGTCCGCGGCGGTGAACTCCATGATCGGCGCCCAATCGGATTCCATCGGCAGGCGCGTGGAGGGCTCGGAGTCCGGAGAAGAATCCGGCCCCTCGGAGTCACAGGCCTTGCAGAGTGCGGGGCTGGTGTTCGGCTCGATCGCCTTTGAGATCGCAGCCCCCGAGGCGTCGTCCAACCACTCATCCTCGATTGGCGCAGTAGGCTCCGAATTGAGGTTCGGAACCGAAGCGTGTGCGGCCCCCAGGGCACTGTTCGGGCGGCAGAGCTAGATCATGCCCATCGAGGCAGTGCGGCGCGCTTGGCTGCGGCTCGAATCTGTCGAAGATCAAGTCCCCGTGGATGTCAGTCGTGTAGTTTAAACTTCCAAATCTGACCTGATGGCCAGGGGCGTAGCTTTCGATCTGCTCCAGGTGGCCAAGCGAATTGGCCCGCAGTGCGAAGCCGCCGAAGACGAAGATCTGTCCGGGGAGAAAAGTCTCACCCTGGACCGCATCGTTGTTGATGATCAAAGGAGCCATCGGGCCTAAAAGCGACGACACAGAGGAACTCTCAATGAAAGCACCAATGTCGGTGTCAAAACCGGCGGATCTTGGGTACGGGGTCCCGAACTGTGCGTCTAGGCGGATGGTAACAGGAGACGAGGGACACAATGTTTTACCCAGGTTTGGGCCCTCTCGATGGAGGTAAAACCCTACGTCCTGCTTGATTAATATTGATGATGTGGGTAGTACAAGAGTAGATCTACCACGAGATCAAGGAGGCTAAACCCTAGAAGCTAGCCTATGGTATGATTGTTGTATGTTGGATTCTGTCCTACGGACTAAAACCCTCCGGTTTATATAGACACCGGAGAGGGTTAGGGTTACACAAAGTCGGTTACAATGGTAGGAGATCTGAATGTCCGTATCGGCAAGCTTGCCTTCCACACCAAGGAAAGTCCCTTCCGGACACGGACGAAGTCTTCAATCTTGTATCTTCATAGTCCAGGAGTCTGGCTGAAGGTACAATCCGGCTACCCGAACACCCCCTAATCCAGGACTCCCTCAGGGAGACTATCATTTGAAGCACAAGAGCAAGGAGTTCATCATCAACACACCATTTGTTACTTCTTGGAGAGTGGTGTCTCCTAGATTGGCTAGGTGTTACTTGGGAGCCTCCGACAAGATTGTGGAGTTGAACCAAGGAGTTTGTAAGGGCAAGGAGATCGCCTACTTCGTGAAGATCTACCGCTAGTGAGGCAAGTCCTTCGTGGGCGACGGTCGTGATGGAATAGACAAGGTTGCTTCTTCGTGGACCCTTCGTGGACTCGCACAACCGTTACCCTCCGTGGGTTGAAGTCTCCATCAACGTGGATGTACGATAGCACCACCTATCGGAACCACGCCAAAAACATCCGTGTCTCCAATTGCGTTTGAATCCTCCAAACCCTTCCCTTTACATTCTTGCAAGTTGCATGCTTTACTTTCCGCTGCTCATATACTCTTTGCATGCTTGCTTGCATTGTGCTTGACTTGTGCTAAGATAGCTAAAATCTGCCAAGAACTAAAATTGGGAAAAGGATAGATTTTATTTGGTCAAGTAGTCTAATCACCCCCCCTCTAGACATACTTCCGATCCTACAGTTGAACTTGGTTCGACATATTAATCTATGCATCCACAACTCAGAAAGATATATGTCCTCTTGAGTTGTCCCTCTTCATTTGTATTCCGACCATCGTCTATCAATTGATAGTCAGGAATAGTTGTGCATTCGTGTTCATCGATGCCTATTATTCTTGTGATCCGTCAAGCCATTCTATTCTGGAATGACTAGGAGAAACAAACTCCAGTACCTCATCCATATCCAGGATTGGTCAAAGTAGTTGTATTTCGCAGATCAAAATGCCAATCCAGCTTTTGCTCTGTTCTACCTCGGAGTATTACCCCCTTTATGTCAGGATTGTCATGAGAATTGCACCATCTCTAATGAATTCTTGATGCAGTGATACTTCTTGCCATCATTTTCATTCCTCGGTTCCGTGTTGTCGCAACCGGAATGCCGACAAGTGAACCATGATGTGTGAAATCAATACTCCTAGCAACCATGTTGCTTGGTAGTTAATGGACATTAATATCATTCTTAGCGTGTTGGTTATCGAATCATCATCTTAAGATTGATCGTGCTACCTAGTCCTTATTTCCGGTGCACTATTCGATCGATGAGTTAGGATTTTGTCAAACCCTTGCTCTTTTGATCACATTGTCTTGCCCTGAAAATAAGATTGATCTCGAGCTTAGTAACATGTTGGTGGTTCGTGATGTTCAGAATATCTTCTCGGAAGTATTACCAGGTTGTCACCTGACCGCTATGTTGAGTTCGTGATCATGTTGGTTTTCCTCCAAACCACCCATTCTCCAAGAATCTGTGTTGGATATCCCTGAGCTAGTTGGTTGAGCTAGACAACAACTTGGAGAGTTGGAAGATAAGAGCTTGTCTGACTTAGTTCATGTTAAGGGATATCTTTTGTGTGTGTGTGTGTGTGATGAAGAAAGATGATATCTCCATCGATTGGTCCTCGTGATCAGTTGTTGGATCTATTGCCTTGTCAAAACTTTGACTTGAGTATGGGCTATCGTCAAGTCAAATCAGATCCAACGATGTTCGTAATGTTGTCTTACTCGTGGTTGATCCCTCGAGCATACACCATTACATCTTTTGGTCTGACCAATGCTATCACCATGTTCACATGATGGTGGAAGTCCAGTCATATGGAAATTCCGATGAGTTGCTATTGAGCCCATCAGCGGCATTTTGTCTCCCCCATGATTCATGTTGAACATCAACCTAGTGTTGGAAACTATGGAAGCAATGCCTTCGTGTTCCGTTCATGAAGCCTATGCTTGGATGAAAGTAGTGACTTCCTCTAAGTTCACGTGCACTAGGTGTAAGTTGCCACCATGAATTTGAGAAAGGTTTGTTTTGTTTCCCTTGGAATCATCCCAAATCAGTCATGCATACGTGCGAAGTATTCTATGGTTTGGTAGATTAATTACCTCCACTCCATATGTGTTCCTAGCACACCAAGCCACTGATTGGTTTGTTCAAGGAGAAGAAGTTTCTTCTTAGGAGCTAGACTTACGCAAGGACTTCGATATCCTCGTTGATGGTTTCCTCCTGAACTCGGTAGTGTTTCATTGTAAGACTACCAGGTGACCATGCTTGTCTAGGACAGCGTGTTCATATGCTTGTAGCAGAACCGGCTCATGTTTTGGAGCTTACTACCGTAGTTCATTCCCCGGGAATCTCGCAACGTCATCTCGTCGATTTGTGTTGCAAGCTTTCATTTTTCTTTCCCGACCCGATGAGTCTGGATTATCCTGACACCAACCAGATCTGAATCCTAGGTAGATATGATGGTTGGAACGTTTCTCAAGGACTCTAATATTTGTCTCTCTGTAACCGGTAAAGTGGATGTTGTGGCCAACACACCCAACCGGAAGACTTATTATTGTAGTACCTTGATTGAGAAAGTTGGCCACCTCCCCATAAGGATCTCGTAGAATTTATTCCAATAGTTGTTCCTTATGGATTCTTTGTGTTCCCGAAGTCCAACCTTTTGCTTGATGTTCTAGATATCAAACCATATCTATGAATGGACTACGCTAGGACATCAAGGAGAACATTAGAAGTGGAGTGCTAAATGTCTCTCGGTCGATCATCCAGATTCTTTTTCCTTAGCCTCGCTAAGGGGAAGTCTGAGAAGGTGTTATCTTCATTTGTATCCGCATCATCCATCACTAGTCATCATGGTAGTATGTCGTGTTGCCAGGATCCGTGCCACGAATGTTGGTAAGACCCTGATGAATATGTAAATGCTCAAGTTCTTGAGATCACGTGTAAGCAAATCATCCATTGCGTTGCCTTCAACAAGGTAGTTCACATCATCCATTCTAGTCCGAGTATGTCATTTCTTCGAGCCCTTTAAAACGATCAATTGTAAATTGCCTTAAGCTGGTATGAAGAGTTTCAATGATCTATGGATCAAAAGTAATTCTTTTTGCCACTTAAGGGAACAATCCAACAGTCACCTTTCCCAAGGTGCACCGTTACGGGATCATGGCAATTATTTCCTCGCCACCTTGACACCATCCACCATCTTTCTAAGCATGGAATTGTTGCCCACCAAATCAAACCCCGTCGTTGTTCTTCCATCCCTCTCGATGTGTTTGGTGTCTCAACTCGAGATGTTTCAACATCTCATTCCGCGAGTTGATCTTGTATAGCTCGATCTTCGAGGAGATCAATCCTAGTATAGTTTCTTTCTGTCGTCATCGCGTGGATGAAGATCTCAAAAGCAGGGATGTCAAGATCAACGTATACAACGAAGCAACAACCTTATGAGGTGCCACCTGGATCGTGAAGATTGTGTTGGTCTTGTGCCCCCTCTGTCTTCTTACCTCACGTCTTGAATCTCGGGACGAGATTCTTGTTTAGTGGGCGTGAGTTTTCATAGCCCTAGAAATCTTCTTGTAATTAGTGGCATTGCATCCATGCATCTTTTCCAATTTTATTTAATCTTGAAATGGGGACGCTTAAACCCTAGCACCAAGTGAATTCAACTAGGGTCAAAATAAAATCTTTTTCATTAAACTCAAAATGCCCTCTGAAAATGTTCAACATTTCTGGTTTGAGGTGGAAGCATCTACCAAAAATGGTTTACATTTTTGCAGGACATATTTGGGCTCTGAATTAAATCGTATAGTATTTGCATTTGGGCATATAAATGCTATTAAATATTTTAAATGCCCAAATAATTCTGGATTTAAGTGAGGGCTGTTAGGAATAATCCCAACAGAGCCCACAATTATTTTCAGGATTTCTGGAAACGTTTTAGTATTTTTAATAAAGCCCAACAGTTGCAGAAAATTAGAAAACAGAAAACAATTTAGAAAGAGAAAGAGAGAAAGGCCAGAGGCCACTTACCTGGCTGGCCCGGCCCATCTGGCCTGTGCCAGTCATCACCTACCTCTGCCAGTAGGCAGAGGAGGGACACCGCGACGCCGCCGAGCTCGCCACGCCACCCCCTGCCTGCCTGCCCTCGCCCGTGCCAGCGCGACGCCTCGAAACGCCTCCGCGGCGCCGCCCCGACCCCGTGGACACCTCGCTCACTCCTCTGTCTCCCTCCCTTGCTCTCTCCCACCATGGCCGACGCTGCCGCAGCCACGCCACCGTAGTTCTCACGTCCACCGTCGTCCTCGCGCCGCCCCGTCATGTCCACGAGCTCCGCCACCGTCCTCTCCGTCGAGCAGACTGAGCCCCGAGCGCTTGTTCGTCCTGAAGCCACCGCAACGACCTCATCTTCACCGCCCGTCGCCGGAGATCCACTTAACCGCCCCGCTTGCTCCGGCTCGTCCCTGACTCCTCCGACTCGCTCGTCCGACGCGCCGTGAGCCCTGCTACCTCCTGCTCCTCTCCGGTTGCCTTCTTGTGCACCACAGCGACCACACCGAGCTCGCCCGCACGCGCCGCCGCCTCTGCATGTCGCTGTCATGGCCACAACCACGCTGGCTCGATTCCGAGCACGCCATCACGTTCGTCGTAGCCCAAGCAGCCCATAGCACCGCTCCACGCGCCTCGCCGTGCCCCGTAGCCTCACGTTCGACCTCGCCCGCACTCCGGCGACCCCAAGGTCGTCGCCGGCGTTGTTCTCGGCCACCCCGAGCTCCACCACTACCACCAAACGATGCGGCTCGCTCCCCGCGTCACGTAGCTGCTCTTCGCCGTCGATTTGGTCGCCGGAGTACGAAACCCGCACCGCCCCGCCACGTATGGCCTCACCGGCGGCTAAACGCCAGCGAGTTTGACCCCAGTTGACCACGTTTGACCCCGTGTGGGCCCAAGTTAACTTCCCCCCTGAGTCTATGACAGGTGGGGCCTGTTGATTAGGTTAGGATTAGTGTTAACTAAATATTAGTTAGACTAATGACTTGACACGCGGGACCCACTGGTCAGGTTTGACCTGGACGTCCCCTTTGACCACTGACGCCACCCTGACGCACTGCTGACGCAATAACTAATTTCTGGATTTATTGTTATATAGAAAATTCCAGAAATTGTTGCAAACTTCAAAATTCATAGAAATTAATCTATAACTCCAATGGAAATAAATTATATATGAAAAATGATCAGAACAATCTAATCTATCCATCTGTACCATTTTCATGCATGTTTGAACAAATTAAAGTTGCTGTATAAGAAAATTTGAATAAATGGCATTTGAAATGCCTTACATGGAGTTTGAATTTGAACCTTGGGTTCAAACCAACTTCATTTAAATTGTTGCTAGCTGCATTAGCTCAAATCACATCATATTGCCATGTCATGATCATGCATCATATTGTCGCATTGCATTGATTGTGCTTTCTCTTTGTTGCCGGTAATTGTCCCCTCACAGTAGACGTGTGTTTCGACGATGAATTCGACGACACCGGTGAAGAGCTATACTATCTTCAGAAGTGCCAGGCAAGCAAAAACCCGTTGTTCATTCCGATACAATCCCACTCTCTCGCTCCTGCTCTCTTTTACTGCATTAGGACAAACAACGATTCAACTGTTACATGCTGCGGTAGTTGAACCCCTTTCCTCTGCATGACCCGTCATTGCCACAGTAAATAGATGAAACCCACTAGCATGAGTAGGAGTTGTTTGAGCCCTGATGTGCATACTCATTCATGCTTGTTTGTCATGCCTGCTACTGCTTAGAGTTGAGTCAGGTCTGGTTCATCGGGGATGAATCGGAGGTGTGTAAACATGTCCTACTGTTGAGAGCTAAGTGTGTGAACATGATTTGGTAAAGGTAGCGGTGGCAGGCCATGTACGAGTACATGGTGGGTTGTCTCATTGAAGCCGTCCTCAGGAACTGAGCTCTATGTTTGTGATCCATGAAACAGTTACTACCACACATTGGGATCCTTAATTGAGTCTCTCGGCTTCTTAATCACCCTTATCCTCTTTCGAGGAGTTGCAAGTAGTTTCTGGTGTTTGTAGTATGCTGGAGGCCGTGGGCAGCGCTGACCGGAGGGGTGGGCTGTGATGCGGTAGGCACGTGGACGGGCATGCCGGGCGCCCGTTTGGTGTCTCGGAACCCTGTACACATTGTTCGGGGCCGTATGTGGAAACCTTAGCCGGACTCCCTGCAGATGGAACCTGAATAGGCGATAAACCTGGACTAGAGACTTGAGTGTTTAGGTAGGCCGTGGCCGACACCCTCGCTGGGCTTCCGCTTGAAGGTTGCCGAGTACATGTCGTGTAAACGGCGATAAGTGGTGAGAGCGTGTGTGAAGAAGTACACCCCTCCAGGGTTAACATCATCTATTCGAATAGCCGTGTCCGCGGTAATGGACTTCTGGGTTGCCTATAACAGTTCATAGACAAGTGAAAGTGAATACTCTAAAATGCGCAAGATAAGCGTGAGTGCTATGGATAGCGTTCTCGTAGGGAGACGGGAGCGGATCCATAGTGGTGTATTGATATGGTGAATATGTGGACTCGTGTGCGCCACCTCAAAAGAGTCGCTTGCAGTCGTAGTTCAGGTTAGCCACCGAATCAAAGCTGACTTGCTGCAGTTAAACTCCACTGTTGACACCTGATTTTGGCAAGATACAGAGTGAAAGGGTTTTCAGCATGAGAAAGTTTCATATCGTCGAGTGGAACAATTTTGATGTTTAGGCTATCGCCATTCGACCTCATCTCAGTGGCCGAAGCTATACTCCGAGTGACAAAATTTAATGTTCTGAGTGCTTTTCGGCCGATTACACCCTCAATATGACCTCAGATGAAGGAGTGCTGTAAATGAACTGTCTTCGTATCATCGTGGTGATCGATTTTCATATATAAATCATCTCAATCCGAGTTCAAATGCAAAAGTTATAGCCATAACAGTCTGGACAGGCCAGAGACCAAAATATTACGCTTGACACCAGACACACGTTGAGTGTCTGATGCAAAGCGTGAGCAATTCGGCCTTCAAGACGGCCTTGAATTGAAAAACCTTCAACACGGAAAAGTTTCTTCTCGTCGAGCCGATCGTTTTTCATATATAATTCGTCTCAATCCGAGGTCGTATGAGGCCTGGAGAGACAAATCAAATTCAGGCTATGTTTTCAGTCGGAAAATCCGAGTGAAAGTTTACGGTTGAGTGAAAATTTATCGGTCGAGTGAAAGTTTGCTGACCAGATGAACTTATTATTATCCAAGTGGAAATATAGTCATACGAGTGGAAATATGGTCATCCGAGTAAAATTGTCCTCCAGGTGAAAATATTCCGAGTGAAAAGATTACCATCGGGACGAAAACTTGCCGATCGGATAAAATATTGTCTTCCGAGTGAAAATATGGTCATCCGAGTGGAAATATTGCCTTCCGAGTGAAAATATGGTCATCCGAGTGAAAATTGTATTCCGAGTGAAAGATTCTAAACATCCGAGTGAAAAAGTCCAGTCGGACGATCCAAGTGAATGACTCTAATCCGAGTGGATGAGCTCGAATCCGAGTGAAATTGAACATATGCCTGAAAGTTTATCAAGATGACCTCGGATGAAGAGGTGTTCAATACAGAAGTTGTGCATATCATCAAGACGGTAAACTTTGATTTTGTAGTCATCATCATCAGAGATAGTATATAGCCTACAAATTCACTACGAGATTCGGATAATCCAGTCTACTGCAAGACCAAGTCCGACTGGAAGATAAAGATGACCTCGAAAAGTATTCAAGATGGTCTTATTTGAAAAAGTGATTAACATGAGAGTTGTTCGTATCGTCAAGGCGCACAAGTTTGATATTTGGGTCGTCTTGATCGGAGATCATATGCAAGCCCGGCGGCCCGCGCAAGAAGGAAGACATGGTTTGGGCCAGATTCAGACTGAATCCGAGTTGGAATAGAATTAGGACTCTAGGACGTGAATTGATGTAATTTTTCTTGTAAGGAAAGCCTAGACGAATCCTTTACTTGTACGGGAAGTCCAGCCGCCTCTTATATGTGTTGGGGGTGATGGCCGATTGAACAACACACAATCGAACAAATCAATATACTACTTTTTCATCTATGTTTTATCTAGGGATGGCAATGGGTAGGGTATGGGCGGGTACAACCTCCTTCTACCCAAACCCATACCCACAAAAAATTTCTATATCCACCCATTTCAATACCCATGGGCATAAATTGGCACCCATGCCCATACCCATCGGGTATCCTATACCCAATGGGTATCCAGTGGATATAATATATAGCATTTAAAATTTTAAAATATAGACAAATGGGTTTAAACATCAAGTGATCATGGACGAGTAGTATATCACTAACACAGGCTACTATGGTGGGTGGCCTCTTGGAGGCATCAAGGGAGTATGAGCGATGGTTAGTAGAAACCCGGTACAATGGGAGGTCGTGCTGGGAATGGGAATCGCTGGATCGAGCGTTGGATAGGAGTCTGGTAGCGAAGAGTCAAGATTTCATCTTTTCAACGAGTCACATAGGACGCATGAGTAAGGAGTGGCGAGCAGGTGATTACGGGCCTATGAGCTATGACCAATTTAAGGAGTCAAGACTTAGGGTGGGCCATAGGAGTTGGATGATGACCCCACATGTCATAGGAGTTATTTTCATTTATTAATTGTTTCTGGGTATCCATTGGGTTACCCATGGGCGGAATGTCATACCCATATCCTACCCATATACTTTGCGGGTATGGATATCCATTACCCATGGGTACAAAATCTCTTTAAGTCTTGCCCATACCCATTATTTTCGGGTAGGGTACCCGCGGGTACCCATACCCATGGGCAAAACTGCCATCCCTAGTTTTATCTCTCCATCGTTTTTCTTTCTCATTCTTCGCTGTTCTTCGTGTTTGAGAGCTGCGAATCCCGAGGCTCTAGGGGCGAGCGAATCAACCTAGGGCAGCCCATAGCCGTCACACTCCCTGACGGGGTCCCTCCCGGGGGTGTGGGGTTTCCAGGTCTGCAAAAGCGCCCGTCGACTGCCTTGCGTATCGCGCTGTCGGTCGGGTCTCCTTCGACGTGAGCTGCGGTGCATCACCCCCGACGTCGAGGGTACACGTGACGTGTTCGTGTGTCAACATCCACTACCCCCTTTGTTGATACCGATGCATATGTAGCTAGTTCTGATGTAAGTCTTGCTGGGTACATTTGTACTCACGTTTGCCTATTTTATGTTTTTGCAGAGAGACGTCAGTCTTGCTAGTAGTTCCGCGTGGACTTCGACGTTTAACTTGTTACCTCAGCTACGATCTTGTGCCCTCGGCAGGATCTGGTAGATAGTCAGGCTTCTCAGCCTTTTTCATTTGTAGATGTCTGTACTCAGACATGTTAAGCTTCCGCATGTGCTTTGACTTGTATGCTCTGAATGTTGGGTCATGAGACCCATGTTTGTAATATCTCGCTCCTCGGAGCCTAATGAATAAATACTTTGAGTCATAGAGTCTTGTTGTGATGCCATGTTGTATTTACACATATCGAGCATATTGTGTGTATGATTGAAATGCTTGGTATGTGTGGGATCCGACAACCTAGTTGTCTATCCTTGGTAGCCTCTCTTATGGGGAAATGTAGTCATGTGCTTCCATGGGCCATAGTAGTCTGCTACAGCCCGGTTCACCGGAGTCCTGCTAGCCCAGCACTACTGCTCAGGACACTTGACTGGCCGGCATGTGTTTCACTTCGTTCCTGTATCTGTCCCTTCGGGGAAATGTCACGCGGTGACATCCGGAGTCCTGCCTAGCCTTCTACAGCCCGGGTTACCGGAGTCCTGTTAGCCCAGTGCTACAGCCCGGATTCACACGCTGCTAACCGACATGCTCGAAGTTAATTCATGTATGCCTGTCTCCATGGGTTAGTGCCATTTTGGATTCACGACTAGTCATGTTGGCCCGGGTTCTCTGTCATATGGATGCTAGCGACACTATCATATACGTGAGCCAAAAGGCGCAAACGGTCCCGGGCCATGGTAAGGCGACACCCGTGGGAATACCGTGCGTGAGGCCGCAAAGTGATATGAGGTGTTACCGGCTAGATCGATGTGACTTAGAATCGGGGTCCTGACATCTCTACTCTAGCAAGGAGTGCATGGACATCTATCAAATTTCTCGCTATCAATAGATTGATGTAATCTTCCTCCCAATACCAAAACTTGCATCCATCCTACACACAAATTTGAGCAAACAATGAACTACAAATTGCATTTAATCCAATGAACAACTTAATCAAAAGAAACACTAACCCCATCTTTTTTTGCACTTGAAGAACACCCATCTAGGGTGTTCTGGTGTGGTGAAAACTCGGCGCGCCACCTGCCGTGGGCAGCCGTCGCACTTTATGATCGACAGTAGGGAGCCGACGAGCTACTGAGCCAGTGCCGAGCCTGACAGACGGCCGGGCGTGTCTTTGCCGGCAAACCATTGATGAGTGATATCTAAGCAGCTAGAGGCGGAGGCCATACCTGCATGCAGCGTAGTGGTGTTGTCGGGTTGTGTGGTTCGGTACCTGGCCAATCCATGACAAAGGCATTATCGCTGGCAGCCGGATGCGTCAAATCCGGCGGCGACGGCCGTAGATCTACCAATTGTACGCTGGCGGCGACGCGAGAGAGGCTTAAATCCGGGTAGGCAAGAACCGCGGTGGGGCCTACGGAGCGTCTGCGGTGGCAAGTGGTATCCGTCGGGGGTGGGAAGGATGGTGGCGGTGTAGATGCGGCGCGGGAGTGGGGTGGATGAGGCAGTGGAGGGGAGGGATCTTTTTATTCCTCCAAACGATAGCGGTCGAGCAAGTATAGACACCATATAGGAGGCGGAGTAAAAAATATTCTTCTCTATTCAGTTTGTGGATCGGCTAGATACCGATTAGAAGATTAAAATTGAATTTTTATACTCCTCTAAGAGCATCTCTAGCTGACCTCGCATCCCGCAGACCCGCAGAACACGTTTGCAGTTCGCGAGAAAACGGTTTTGCTTGTCAGTGCGGACGGCCGCAGAGGTAGACCCTGCAAAACGGACCCGTATAAAAGGATATTCTCAGAATATGCTTTTTTACGGGTTGGTTTTAGCTGCGGCAGAATAGACCCCTCAAACTTAAGTTGTAAAACGGAATATTCGCTTATATTCTTTTCCCACGTCTTCTTCCTCTTGTCCATGTCCATGGTCAGTTAGCTTGCTTCCGCGAAATCGATGGATAGCACATGAAGCTGTTAAAAATGAAATCGCAAACGACCAAATACGAAGGGCATGAAGCACTGAGCCAGCAAGCTCCTCCGTCAGGGCTCGAACCGATCGAGAGCTAGCTAGCTAGCTCAGCTCGAATACATCCAGGAGCGAGCTAGCTAGCTAGCTTAGCTCGAATCTATCCAAGGGCGAGCTAGCTAGCTCCTCCGTCGCCGCAGCGAGAGACGCGGCCGGGGCTAGCTGGCTAGCTTGCTCGCATCGATTCACAGCTAGCTAGCGCGGCCGGGCGCGGTGGGGAGGCGGCGGACGGGCACGGCGGTCGAGCGGCCGAGCGGACGGGCGGCCGGGTGAGCTTCATGGTGTTGGCGGGAGTAGAGATTCCTCAACCGCCAACGTTGACCGGTATGCAGGACCCTGGTAAAGCAGCTTTCAAAACTGTAGATATAAGGGTTTCGGCTTCGCGTTTACAAAGCCCCTTTAAGGGTCGAACGATTTTAAGAGATCTGTTCGGGCTCTTTTTTCGACTGAAACTGTAAAAAGCGGTTATTTTATGGGTTTGATCATTTATACTGGGTATGTTAGAGATGCTCTAATGCCGAATAGGAGATCCGCTAGAGTTGACCTTAGATGAGTAGCATTTGAGTCTTTGCTGAAGACAGGAGACAACTCGTCTTTTACATGGAACACCCGCTCTTCCTTTAACATGGGGGACGAACAAATCGTTGGGCACAATACGAGCTACATCACCGGGCACCTCAGTCAACCACATACAGTAGACACGTGACAACTCTTGGTAAAACATCGCACAAAAGGCTCACCCCTCCTATGTCTGGAGTAAAAGATACTCCCCATGACAACTTTTGCTCAGTGGTTATCAGGCCAACTCCACCGCGCGACCCCATCCTGTCCGCCCCGTCCGCTTGCGGTAAAACGGGCAAACCAGACGGCCCAGCGCGTGGGCGTAAACGGACTTTTGTCCGTTTTGTGTCCGCTTTCGATCCATCCCCGCCCAAATTTGCGCCGGTTTTGGGGTGAAACGGACAACGCGCGGACGGGCGGGACGCGTGCGCTTGTCCTTCCCTGGCCCGCCTGTCGGTGGGAGAAACCAATCCCCTCTCACGCCCCATTTGGCGCCATTTCCCCAAACCCTGCCACGTCCCTCCCGCCGCCCCCTCTTTCCCCCGTCCATGGCCGACGCCCTGGCGAATTCCGGCGGCCTGGCCGTCGACCCGCCCAGAAAGGTGAAGAAGAAGGTGGCCAAGGCGCCAAGGAAGCCGCGGTCAGAGTGCACGCCGGAGGAGATCGCCAAGTTGGACGCGGAATCGACGAAGAGGAGGGAACGGAGAGCGGTCGTCAAGGTCAATGTCGCCGCGGCCAAGTTCGCCGCCCAGCGCGACGCGATGGAGGCCGCGCGGATCAAGGCCGCGGTCGACGAGAAGGAGGACATCGTCAACAAAGCGCACGCCCTCCTCATGCTTGCCATGGGCCGTCCGGCCGGTTTCCCTGCAGCATCCGTCGGCCCGATGAGCACAGACTCGTCGGTCGCCCGGCCTCCGCACTGCCAGTCGCCGACGTCGGGACCACGCCCATGTCGCCCGGCTTTCCTTCGCCAAGGCACGACGGCCAGACCCGTTTCTCGGGGTCGCCAGACGTTGGCTTGTTCGCGCCATCCACACCGTGCCCCGCGGTCATCATCGACCTCAACGTCACGCCTGGGTCCAGCAGCAGCGGCCGAGCGTCCGTCGAGCTGCAAAGAAAGCAAGCACGGGCACTGTCGGTGTCAAAACCGGTGGATCTCGGGTAGGGGGTCCCGAACTGTGCGTCAAGGTCGGATGGTAACAGAGACAAGGGACACTTTATTTTACCCAGGTTCGGGCCCTCTCGATGGAGGTAAAACCCTACTCCTGCTAGATTAATATTGATGATATGGGTAGTACAAGAGTAGATCTACCACGAGATCAAGGAGGCTAAACCCTAGAAGCTAGCCTATGGTATGATTGTGTATGATGATGGTTGTCCTACGGACTACAACCCTCCGGTTTATATAGACACCGGATAGGGTTAGGGTTACACAGTGTCGGTTACATTGATAGGAGATCTTGAATATCCGCACACCTAGCTTGCCTTCCACGCCAAGAAAAGATCCTTCCGAACACGGGACGGAGTCTTCAATCTTGTATCTTCATAGTCCTGGAGTCCGGCTGAAGGTATAGTCCGGCTATCCGAACACCCCCTAATCCAGGACTCCCTCAGTAGCCCCCGAACCAGGCTTCAATTACGACGAGTCTGACGCGCAAAGTTGTCTTCGGCATTGCAAGGCGGGTTCCTCCTCCGAATCCTGTGTACCTGTCCAAATAATGTCCGATTTTCGTAATTTAGTGCTTCCTCGGCTTCAGTGCCCAATAATGGCCGTCTTCCACGTGTTGAACGAATGCGAAAAGCCTGGGGTGTTTTTACATCCACACCCCTAGTCACATAAACGAGCTGCCTATTTAACGGGATGGGGATTTAGATCCAGACCACATCTTCTCCCCTCCGCGAGTTATCATCAGAGCATCTCCAGCAAAGGCACATTCCAACATGGCCAGTCGTCGCAGCTCCTCCTCTCGCCCCTCCAGTCCTAAATCCGGAGACTGGGAGAGTTGCACCATCCCACACAGCGAGTTAGTGTCGCTGCAGGCCAAGGGATTCCTTCCCCAGGCATGTATGGTCCCGGTCCGAGCCGGACTCGCCACCTATAATGGCGGAAAGCAAGCGGAGAGCATCCCCAATCCTTTTAAAGGAGAGCGGGTGTGCCTCGTCCCTTATTTATTAAGGGGACTGAGATTTCCAATTCATCCATTCTTCCGTGGGCTTCTGGAGTTCTACGGTCTCCAGCTGCACAATCTCACGCCCGGCTCCGTACTACATATTGCGGGCTTCGTTGCCCTTTGCGAGCTATTTCTAGGCATCGAGGCTCATTTTGCGCTATGGAAGAGGTTGTTCTGCTTGGTGCCCCGTTCTCAAAGGGGTCCATATATCAAGTAGGCGGAGCCGAGGTGTGGCGCATCGCCGGGACCGGATACCCATCCGGAACCCCAAAAGAGGCATCCGAGGACTGGCCTTCAGAATGGTTTTACATAGATGATGTCCCGCTGCCGGACCCTATCCGGGTCGGTCTCCCCGAGTTTAACAGCGCTCCATTGAAGAAACGCTTGAGCTGGCGTCCGCGGAGCTCTCGGAAAGAAAACGACAGAGACGTCCTTTATTTGATGGGCCGGATAAGACTGTTGGCTCACTCCGGACTAACCATGATTGGAGTCATGGCCACATGCATTATGCGGGGGGTGCAACCGCTTCAATATAGAGGCCACCCCATGTGGGATTTCAACGGGGAGGATGACGCCACCCGTTACGGCCGTAAGGGGCCAGCCACAGCTGCCGCTCTAGTAAAGATTTTAACATCTTTGTACAAGGGAGAAAAGGAGGACTTCCTCCGCGTCAACCCGCGGGCCGGATTCACTATGTACGAACCTCCAAGTTGGGTAAGTGAACAATTGCACTTGCCTGTTTTTCCAATGCTCCCATGACTAGATACATAATCTGACGATTCCAATGCAGGAGCTGCGACAGGAGGTGAAGGATATCAACAGCTGCCCTCCACAGCCTGAGGACCCAGAACGGTCCCTCGATCCGGACTCCGAAGAGGATCCGGACATTTCGGTGGAGCTCATCGACGGGGTGTTCCACCAGTTAAGCAAGGACAATACCTTGGTGGCCATTACGGCCGATTACCCCGGGTTAATCCCGGCCTCCCAGGTGACAGAAACCGGAATGTTTATTCCCTCAAGAGAGATTCCCCACTCACATATTCCGGTGTTTCAAATGACAATCGTATTTTGCAGGGGAGATTTCCAAGGCGGGAGGCCGAACTTGCAGCGGCCAGCCAACTAGGGGCCGTAGGGCCCCGTGGGGCGAA
This sequence comes from Aegilops umbellulata, assembly GCA_032464435.1. Classification (NCBI taxonomy): domain Eukaryota; kingdom Viridiplantae; phylum Streptophyta; class Magnoliopsida; order Poales; family Poaceae; genus Aegilops; species Aegilops umbellulata. Next base: position 322,773,922 of record CP136056.1, on the reverse strand, counting down.
AAGAAATGTAGTCCGGACTGAGACTTCGGCACAAAGGTATAACGCGCCCTTTGTTTCCCAGGTGTTATTCTTTCAAGGCATGTTAACATTCGCGCTGTTTCCAGGACGAAGAGGCCTTGCCGGACTGTATCCGAGAGGCTGCCAACCGCGCCTCCACCAGCCAGGCTCCAACGTCTGGTCCGGAAGCGGGGACGAGCACCAGGCGCGTACCGGATGCCCCTCCAACAGAGGATGCAGACCGACTGTCTGCCACTAATTCAGAAGTGGAGAGTGCCATGAACCACAGGCATCGCCGGACAGTTCTGCGTGATGCCGGTTTCTCCCGAGAGGCTTTAAATGCCTTTAATTCGGGAGATGCGTACCTTCGTGCCGCTCAAGATGGTTTAGCCAAAGCCACGGAACAGTATGTGAAAGACATACGGGTAAGAAAATTTCGATTAAATATATATATATATATATACCAGTAGCCCCCGAGACTTGAAACAGTTAAAGTAACTGATTTAAGGATCATATAACATGTAGGTTCTTACTGAGAAGAACACCGTATTATCCCAGGAGCTGGAAAAGTGCAAGGCCCAACTAGAAGCCGCACTAGCCGCAACAGGGGAGCCCAAAGAGACCCCCTCAGGTAAGATACACTTCGAAAGATCAGTATTGTGCGACATGGGTGCAAATCTGACAATTCACGTTGCAGATGACGCCAGACTTGATCCGGGGAGGCAACAACTCTTACGCCGGTTAAAGGCCGGTGAGAGTATGTTGACAAGGGTGAGGCGAGAGAAGAATGACCTTCAGGATGCAAACACCAAGCTGGATGTCGAACTGAAGGACGTTCGAGGCCAGCTGTCGGACTCCAATAAGGAGAATCAGCGACTTCGACGCGACATTTTTAGTAAGTGCTTAAGCGAACTCTTGAAAAAGGAGTTCGGCGAGGAAGATGACTAACAGAGTTATGTCTGTAGGTATGCTTACAGGTCGTCCTGCAGAGGAGATGCCCAGTTCAACTGGCGATCTTCTTCCCGAACTCTTGCAACTACACGAACGAATTCGGCAGGCGATGCGAGGTGTTGCCCAAGCCTTGTGGCCTGCCCACTCCATACCCGAGGGCCTTGGAGAACTTGCGGATAAGTTGAAGGGAGGTCGGCGGCGCTTCCGGTTGTGGAAGATATCGGCCTGCCGGCAGGGCGCTAGGGAGGCTTGGGCCATGGTGAAGACCCGCTTTACGAAGTCTGACCCCAATCATATGGCCGAGGTTGGACCGGTGGGGCCTGACGGGAAGGAGATCCCTGTGAGCTTAGTATATGGCCAAGTAGAATTGGCTGCAAAGTATTCCCAGCAGGACTGTAAATTAGGCAGCCTGTTATATGGTATAGAAGAGGAATACAATCAGTCTTGATGACTATGTAATTTATAATTGACATGTGTAATGCCTTCTAGCTGGATTGTAGATCGTTTGTCGTTGCCGACCTTTTCGCTTCGACCTCGGGACCTGACGGTCCGGAGTGTGTCCGAATACCATAACGGATATATAAGAACCGAGGTATGCGTGGAGACCAGGCGTAGGGGTCATTAGTGCTTTATCAGACAAGTGCCCAACTAGTTATGTTATATTACATGGTTAGTAAGAAACATCTTCCAGAGAGAATAGTTCCGTTAAGGGTTCCTTTCGCTGGGGTGGCGTGCCCTGAAGTGCACGTCCGGACTGCAAGTGCAGGAAAACATCTGGGGGCATGTATAAGTAAAAAAGGTTCATCTTTAGTTCACCGACCGAATATTCCCTTAAGAACGCTAGCTTTCGGCTTCACCCAGTCTGAGGTACACATCCGGCTTATCTGGCAGTAACAATCGCAGAGGTGCTCCCTTTACCACCTAGCCGAACAATCGGGAACGTAGGGGTAAGCACAGGAGACAGGCAACCCAGCTTGGCCAAAACTTAAGTCATATCGATGCATATAATGGTGAAGAAAAGGTGCATGCGGAAGTCTGACGCATGCGTTGGGCGTGAAACCCACATAAACAAGCTTCTGTTAAAGAAGCCCCCAGGTTTACGGAGCGCGGGTAGCGCGTCGCATGATGAGCCTTTAAGGGCTATAAGAGGAAAGAGTGGGAGGAGACAAAAATAAAAACAGAAAAATATAAAAATGGACAGAGGAAGAAGACAAACCCCGAGTTCAGCGCTAGGCATAAAATCTTCGGAGACGCGTGGCGTTCCATGGGTTCGGCTCGAGTCGGTTATCCGACGCATCTCGCAGGCGGTACGCTCCACCAGTCAGGACTTGGTCGATTATGAAGGGACCTTCCCATCTGGGCTTGAGTTTGTCCTTTTTCTTATCCGGCAGGCGTAGAACTAGTTCGCCAACGTTGTAATTTTTGGCCCGTACTTCTCTGCTTTGATATCTTCGAGCCTGCTGTTGATAAAATGCGAAACGGGCTTTAGCCACGTCGCGTTCCTCCTCTAAGGCGTCCAGGTTGTCCTGCCGATCAAGCTCGGCCTCTCTTTCTTCGTACATGCGCACTCAAGGTGAGTCATGAATTATGTCGCAGGGCAGGACTGCCTCTGCGCCGTACACCATAAAGAATGGTGTGAATCCGGTGGTACGATTTGGCGTGGTTCGCAGCCCCCAGAGCACGGAGTCGAGCTCCTCTACCCAGTGCGTATTAGACTCCTTGAGGGACCGCACTAGTCTGGGTTTGATGCCGCTCATGATGAGACCATTTGCGCGTTCGACCTGACCGTTAGTTTGTGGGTGATAGACAGAAGCATAATCGAGCTTAATGCCCATATTTTTGCACCACAGCTTTACTTCCTCCGAGGTGAAGTTTGTGCCGTTATCGGTGATAATGTTGTGGGGGACACCGTAACGGTGTACGACCCTGGATATGAAATCTATCACGGGTCCGGATTCGGCCGTCTTGACAGGCTTGGCTTCTATCCATTTGCTGAATTTATCCACCATGACCAGTAGGTATTTTTTCTTGTGGGTTCCACCTTTAAGGGGTCCCACCATATCAAGTCCCCAGACCGCAAAAGGCCAAGTGATGGGGATAGTTCGGAGAAACGTCGGAGGGCTTGTTTGACAGGTTTGAATCCTTTCTGGATGTTTAAGCTGTGTTCGGCCAGCCTGCGTGGGATTCCTGGCATATCTGAGGGATGCCAAGCGAAGATGTTCCAGTTCTCTCGTAGGAACTCTCGCAGTGCGGCGTCTACGTCAGGGTTTAGTCGTGCCCCGATGGAGGCTGTTTTACTAGGGTCCGTTGGGTGGACCTGGAATTTGACTATTTCGTCCGCTGGTTTGAAGGATGTGGATTTGGGTCTCTTATCGAGTATCACATCATCCCTATTGACCGTGGATCGCAACGCAGTCAGTTCTTCTGCCGCTAAGGTTTCAGATAGTGCCTCGAGGGCCAATGCGGCTATCTTGTTTTCGGCGCGGAGTGGTATGTCTGGGTCACTAGCGAGAGTGATAATTTCGTTTGGCCCAGGCATCTTGAGCTTCATGTACCCGTAATGGGGTATAGATTGGAAAACTGTGAATGCCTCCCGTCCCAATATAGCGTGATATCCGCTTTTGAACGGGGCCACCTGAAAGGTGATTTGTTCGGACCTATAATTATCCAGCGTGCCGAATACCACATCTAGTGTGATTTTTCCGGTGCAGCGCGCTTCCTGAGTGGGAATTATTCCTCTAAAGGTTGTGCTGCTTCGCTCCACGCGGTTCCAGTCTATTTCCATCTTTTGAAGGGTTTCCTCGTAAATGAGGTTCAATCCGCTGCCTCCATCCATGAGTACCTTTGCGAGACGACAGCCGTCCACTATGGGACTGAGGACCAATGCGGCTGGTGCTCTGGCTGTTCGAAATTTAGGTTCGTCACTCGCGTTGAAGGTGATAGCAGTATTACTCCATGGGTTTATTGTCGCCACGTGGTAGACTTCGGTGAGGCTGCGGAGTGTTCTTTTTCGCATGTTATTCGATGCGAAAGTCTCAAAGACTGTGAGAACGGAACTGAAATTCTCGGGCTGGTTTCCTTCGACCTCTGGAATTAGGAGGTCCTCGCCAATCTTGGCCACCTGCCGGATTATCCAACATGCCCTGAGGCTGTGAGTTGGGGTGGCATCCTCTGCACTATGAATCTTGCAGGGTCCATCTAGCCACTTTTCCAGTACGGTTCCATGCCCTCTGGAGGGTTTTGACTTTTTGGTATTTAGTCCGGGTGCTTTACTGTGGTGCACCCTCTTAGTTCGGACGGGATTGCTATTCAGGGCCGGATTGTCCCAAAATTTTATTTCAGTTTTCCGAGCACTTTCCATCGCACAGTATTTTTGTACTATGGATGCCAGGTCGACAAAGCGTGTGATATTGCGACGACTTACGGCGTTAAGTATTCCCTCGTCCGTGCAGTTACTGCAAAAGATTGAGATTGCGTCTCCCTCGCGGCAGTCCTTTATCCTGCTCATAACCAGGAGGAATCTGGCCCAGTAATGATGTACTGTTTCTTCGGGCATTTGCCTGATTTGGGAAAGATCGCTTATGATCGGGCGGGCGGGTGTCGTTGAATTTGAGACCTCACCCAATTTACTGTTCGGAGGCCGAAGAACATCCGAATCCTGAGATCCGGAGTCTTGGATGTTATCCGATGAGTTTAGCCCGTTGCCTGATTTTATGGTCAGGTCTTGGATTGTATACTCCCCTCCGCGGATATCCGGCATGGAGGGTTCGGGGATTCGGACGTAGCTAGTCCTTAAGATAGATGAAGGATCGCCGCATTGTGTCTCCACCACTGCAACGTGGTGGGTGACCTGGGGAGAGTTAATTTCTCTCAGATCGGGTTTAAGCCCAACCTGGTCATAATTTGTGGCGACGCCCAGTGCGGCGATATGATCTAGGAGCTCATTAACCGAAGAGAGCTCCATCGGATCCAATTGCTCGGCGAGTTCTGAGCTGATGTGGAGGTTGCTTTCGATGACCCGGGAGGTCACCGTCGGCGCAACAGCCGAACAGGCGGTTGCGAGAAAACCACCTAGCCGGAGAGTTTGGCCGACAGCCAAAGCTCCTTTCGTAATGGCGCCGTCTTTAAAGACGGGAAGAGGCATCCTTCCTGATCGTGACGGCACAAAGGAACTCTCAATGAAAGCACCAATGTCGGTGTCAAAACCGGCGGATCTCGGGTAGGGGGTCCCGAACTGTGCGTCAAGGTCGGATGGTAACAGGAGACAAGGGACACTTTATTTTACCCAGGTTCGGGCCCTCTCGATGGAGGTAAAACCCTACTCCTGCTAGATTAATATTGATGATATGGGTAGTACAAGAGTAGATCTACCACGAGATCAAGGAGGCTAAACCCTAGAAGCTAGCCTATGGTATGATTGTGTATGATGATGGTTGTCCTACGGACTACAACCCTCCGGTTTATATAGACACCGGATAGGGTTAGGGTTACACAGAGTCGGTTACATTGATAGGAGATCTTGAATATCCGCACACCTAGCTTGCCTTCCACGCCAAGAAAAGATCCTTCCGGACACGGGACGAAGTCTTCAATCTTGTATCTTCATAGTCCTGGAGTCCGACTGAAGGTATAGTCCGGCTATCCGAACACCCCCTAATCCAGGACTCCCTCAGGCACCGTTCATGGGCACCATGCCGGCCCCCCGCGTCTTGTTTGACGGAATGCCAACACCAATGCCACCGGTCGACGACCCCTTCTACAACCAGTACATGGAGGACGTGATCTTCGAGGGTGGGCAGGGCCGTGCCTACGACCCCGACGAGACCCAAAGTCAGGATGTGGCCGCGCCCAGTACGTCCTCGATGAAGAGGCCGACAACCGTGCTAACTACGACCATGGTGACTCGTGGCATGAAGACGATGGCATCTATGTCGAAGGTGATGGTGATGAAGAAGAAAGCAATGCCGTTGATATTAGTGGCGAGCCACTGTTCATCGACAAGCTCGCCCCAAGAGCGGAAGCACAAAAGAAGAGGAAGCGCATTCGCACGGGTTCATATACACAAGATGAGGACAAGTTGATTTGCCAAGCTTGGATGGAGATTAGCCAAGATCCGAGGACCGGTGCTGTAGGATCGGAAGTATGTCTAGAGGGGGGGTGATTAGACTACTTGACCAAATAAAAGCTATGCCTTTTCCCAATTTTAGTTCTTGGCAGAATTTAGCAACTTTAGGACAAGTCAAGCAATCATCACACAATTCAAGCAAGCATGCAAAGAGTATATAGCAGCGGAAAGTAAAGCATGCAACTTGCAAGAATGTAAGGGGAAGGGTTTGGAGAATTCAAACGCAATTGGAGACACAGATGTTTTTCCCGTGGTTCGGATAGGTGGTGCTATCCTACATCCACGTTGATGAAGACTTCAACCCACGAAGGGTAACGGTTGCGCGAGTCCACGGAGGGCTCCACCCACGAAGGGTCCACGAAGAAGCAACCTTGTCTATCCCACCATGGCCATCGCCCACGAAGGACTTGCCTCACTAGCGGTAGATCTTCACGAAGTAGGCGATCTCCTTGCCCTTACAAACTCCTTGGTTCAACTCCACAATCTTGTTGGAGGCTCCCAAGTGACACCTAGCCAATCTAGGAGACACCACTCTCCAAGAAGTAACAAATGGTGTGTTGATGATGAACTCCTTGCTCTTGTGCTTCAAATGATAGTCTCCCCAACACTCAACTCTCTCTCACAGGATTTGGATTTGGTGGAAAGAAGATTTGAGTGGAAAGCAACTTGGGGAAGGCTAGAGATCAAGATTCATATGGTAGGAATGGAATATCTTGGTCTCAACACATGAGTAGGTGGTTCTCTCTCAGAACATATGAGTTGGAAGTGTAGATGTGTTCTGATGGCTCTCTCCACGAATGAAGAGGAGGTGGAGGGGTATATATAGCCTCCACACAAAATCCAACCGTTACACACAATTTACCAATCTTGGTGGGACCGAATCAACAAACTCGGTCGGACCGAAAAGGTAAACCTAGTGACCGTTAGAGATTTTCGGTGGGACTGACATGCAACTCGGTAGGACCGATATGGTTAGGGTTAGGGCATAACGTAATCTCGGTGAGACCGATTACACAAACTCGGTGAGACCGGTTTTGGTAATTAGCTAACTAGAGAGTTGGTCAGGTAAACTCGGTGGGACCGATTTGCTCTTTCGGTGAGATCGAAAAGTTACAAAAGGGAAACAGAGAGATTGCAACCGCATCTCGGTGAGACCGAGATCCCTATCGGTAGAACCGATTTGCTAGGGTTTGGCAGTGGCTTAAGACAAGTGAAACTCGGTGGCGCCGGATGGAAAGAATCGGTAGGACCGAGTTTGGCTTGGAGTTTAGGTCATTTGTGGATATGGGAAAGTAGCTGAGGATTTTGGAGCATATCATTAAGCACATGAAGCAAAAGGCTCATTAAGCAACACCTCATCCCTCCTTGATAATATTGGCTTTTCCTATGGACTCAATGTGATCTTGGATCACTAAAATGTAAAATGAAGAGTCTTGAGCTTGAAGCTTTAGCCAATCCTTTGTCCTTAGCATTTTGAGGGTTCCACTTTCACCATCCATGCCATGCCAATCATTGAGCTTTCCTGAAATAATTATCTTGGAATAGCATTAGCTCAGTGAGCTATATGTTGTTATGAACTACCGAAACCACCTAGGGATAGTTGCACTTTCAGGCGCGCAACAAAAGGGCCTTGTTTTTTGGACGAGAGTCCACAAAACATTCCATGAAGGGAAGATGTTTGAGCCCTACCAAATTACAAGCAACCGTGGCATCGGCTCGATTCAAAAGAGGTGGTTGTTCATCCAACAAGAGTGCAACAAGTATTGCGCCGCATTTGAGAGCGTTGAAGCATGACCCGTGAGTGGTCTCGGCGTTGGCGACATGGTATGCTCTCCTCTTCCTAGTCCTTTCCTTGCTACGGCCATGAGACTTCGGCCTTGTATATGTTTGCATGTTCACTTGTTGTTGATCATGTGGTGTAGGCATTTCAATCTTTGGAGGCATTCAAGGCCCGACACAATGACAAGCCATTCACTCTTACGCATTGTTGGACGATCATCAACAATTGCCCTAAGTTCAAGGACCAATACCGTGAACTTTAAAGGAAGAGAGGCTTGAAGACGGCCAAATTCGCCGGAGGTGGAGATGGCGAGGCGTTGAAGAGGCCGAGGGGCAAGACCAACTCCAAGGTTGACGACATACGTGATGCCTCATCCATGGCATTGCATGACACTTTGCATGGCATGATGTCTCAAAAGGATGTGAGGGACGAGAAGAAGCGGCAAAGCAAGACAAGCAAATGAAGCAGTACCTAGACCTTCAAAGGAAGAAGCTTGAGATGGAGGAGGCGGCCAAGAGGAGGAAGATCGACATGGAGGAGGCGGCCCGGCAAAGGCAGCTCGACATGGAGGAGGTGGCCCGGCAAAGGCAGCTCGACATCGAGGCCGACAACGTCAAGACCAGGCAGAGGCAGCTCGATATCGAGGCCACCAAAGCGAAGGAGGTGGCCCTTGCGATCATGAGCGTGGACTTGTCGAAGATGAGCGAGAAGACGAGAGCCTGGTTCGAGGCCAGGCAGAAGAAGATGCTCGACGTCGAATGCCTGAACTAGGTCGTCCGATCGGCCGTGGCCGTTCTTTTTGCAGGCTGGCATGGGTGTCGCCCGTCCGCTGGGCCGCTGGCTGTGTGCCGGCGAAAACATTTATTTTGGAGGTCGGCTGTGTTGCCGGCCGCTGGCTGTGTTGCCGGTGAGGACAACTATTCATTTTGAAGGCTGGCTGTGTTGCCGGCCGCTGGCTGAGTTGCCGGCGATGAACGTGTAGGCCGCTGGCTCTATTGCCGGCGTGAACTAGGGCCGCTGGCCTGATGAACTAGGGCTTGGCATTTGAAAGTTGCTCCCTTTTTAAAATATAGAGGCGGACAGGATGGGGCAAACGGATGTGTCCGCGCGCTGGGCGCACGACCACCGCATCTCAGAACACGTCCGGACATGATTCCATTGCTCTATCCAAACGGACAGAATTCAGACAAAACGGATGTTCGTTTGGGGTCGCGCGATGGAGTTGGCCTCAGGTCCCAGCCGGTCGGTTGGTGCGTTCGACGACCGTCAAGCCCGGTTTGGTGGAATCTAACGTCGCGCCGCACACGAAACTTGGTCGTCACTCAGTCGTGCACCCGCCGCTGCTCTGTTGGCAGAACTCTGGCCGGTGGAACCGCGGACGCTTTCGACCTTTACGGCCCGGGCAAATCTTTCTACGCGAGGTCTTAATCTATGGCGATCAGGAAGACGCGCCAACCCGATCGACCGACGGCAAAACGGCAAGGCCAGAAAGAAGATGGAGAGCCCGATCGTAAAGAAAGAAATTCGTGGGCATCTGATAGACAGACAGCCATCGGTCTTTGTGACCTTGGAGGCGAAGCCACTCCATCATACGGACAGAAGAACAACGGCTGAGGACCGCGTGGTGCTTTTCGCTCCTTGGATGATCCGGTGCTGATCACCGGCTTACGTCTTCCTTCATCGCGTCGCCATACCATGCGCTTTTCAACCAACACATCACCTGAAGAGTGGTACGGCCGAACCTGAAAAACAACGAAGGCATTCATAAGCGACGCTCGAATCGTTTTCGCACAATCTAGCGCCGGTTCACGCATCCGTCGCGTGGGCGACACGCCTGCAGATGTAAAGCTGCTAGCTTGCAAGAATCATTTACTGCCGGTAGCTTTGCAAATTGACAAGCTAAGACAGGAGAACGTCACATCAGTGAGCCAGGGGAAATGGCATGATGCGAACTATGAAAAGAACAAATTCAACTATTTAATGATGATTTTGCTTTTTTACCTTATAAATGGTAATGTGTCATACTTGGGAATTTCATATGCTAATAGAGCACCACACTCTAAAACATTTCCTTTTTTCCAGACTTTTCCAAAACTTTCAAACAACGTTTTCACATGGTTTTCATTGAAACTTGGTTTTCATGTGATATTCTCTCGCTTAACTGCAATCCTGGTTAGGTAAAAGGAATTCCGCAGCAGCGGGTACGTGACACTACTTTAGCTACTTTAGCAGCTTGACCAATTACACGTAATTCGCATTGAACTATCCAACTGGACTCCGACTATGCGGATTGCTTTCTTCATTTCAGTTGGGTAATCCGACCGTCATATGACCAGCCTGATGAACATATTCAAAAGGGCCTACTCATTTTTGTTTCTTGTCACGAGAGAGATATGTTTAGTCAACATTCAAAGCGCGGCAGTGCCACTACATTAGGAATTCCGATGATAAAGGTAACGTGATTGTCCTTTGTCCTTTGTCCTTTTGACTTTGGCACATGACGGATGCTGGAATTACTTTAATTATTTGAAAGAGTAGCAAGCTCCATCATTATTTTTATTTTTGAAAAAAAGACCAGCAAGTTACATCATTACTGATTCGCACTACTATCTCCGTCCTAGTTTACTAATCTCCTTTGTATTTTGCATCGAATTTTGATCATAAATTTAACTAACAAAATTAATATAAGATTAAAGTTTGACACAAAATACAAAAGAACCAATAAACCAGGGTGGAGATAGTAGTTAGTATTTCCTTGTGAGTTTTGTTCCCACTATCAGCCAAAATTAGACACTTTAACACCTTTGCATATAACTCTTGGAACACACACACTAGCCACCTCCGTGTTTCTGTGACTCACGTAACCTGTTCCTTCACAGAACAGAGAAAATGATTAACCTTTTCTCCATTGTAGTACGGACATGAATAATCATCACGAGGCCAACCATTTCTATAGCCCGTATTCTAGAAAAAAAAATAACATTTCTATAGCCCTGCCTTACCAGCAATTGATGCTGTGGGGCCTGCCTGATGGTGAATTAACACCAGATAAAGATGATATGACCCCCGGTATATGTGCCCGTGAAGTTCCATACGTGAACCAAAATAAGTACTTCCTCCGTTTCATAATATAAAAACGTTTTTGACACTACACTAGTGACAGAAACGTTCTTATATTATGGGACAGAGGGAGTACATGCGAACCAAAAAGAAGTAAACTTCAACATGGCACCATAGCCTGCCTGAGCAGACAACAAGCGACATCACGTCGGTGTCAGTTCTCCTCACCTACTATACTCACGCGCCCGGCTACATTACATATCTCTCGCCACCACAAACGTGCGATCAGAGAGATAAGCAGCAGCTGCTACTGTACTAAAGGGAGTTGGAGGAAGAAGAAGATAGAGAGAGTGAGAGAGAGTAATGGGTGACGAGGCGATGAGAGACAGAGGAGAGGAGGAAGAGACGGAGGGGAGGGAGAGGAAGGACGCGGGCGCGACGAAGAAGGTGGCCTTCTTCGCCATGTTCAGGTACGCCACGCGCGCTGACTTTGCGCTCATGGCTGTGGGCACGGTGGCGGCCATGGTGAACGGCATGTCGGAGCCGCTCATGACGGTGGTCTTCGCCGCGGTCATCGAGTCCTTCGGCGGCAGCGACGACAGCGCCGTCCTCCACCGGGTCAGCAAGGTACGACGAGTGCCTAGATTCTATGCACGCCGCCGGCTCCCAGCGAGCCGTGCCATACATCGCCATGCGCTGGCCTCAAGCCAGTGGCAGCTCGGCTATCAGCACGGGCACGGCTCGCCGCGCGCATGGTGGCCGGTGGTTGGCCGTGTAGTGGTGGCCGGTGCCCGCGCGCGTACAGTACAGGCGTGGAAGGCCGCACTCTGCAGTTGGATATACGGCGCGGGAGTGATCGGGCCGGCCGTCGAGGTGTGGCAGACGATACACGCACGTACGCATCGTAACGTAACGTAACGTAGGCAGGGCGGACGATGGGTCTGCATGCGTTGAGACGTCACTGCACCACTTTGGCTTCCTCCAGCAAGCATGTTTGCTAGCGAGTCGGGTGCTACTTGCTAGGCCTCCCTCCGTTCGGAATTACTTGTCTCAAAAATGAAGACGTATTTTAGTTCTAGATACATCCATTTCCGAGACAAGTAATTCCGAATGGAGGGAGTACGTGAGAGCTCTACAGCCAGCCAGACTTTGACAAATCTGCCCCCCTACACGCCCGCCGGCCCTTCATATGTTGCGTCGCACATCCACACACCTCAAATTTCGATTCTTAATTCTATGCAATTCATACACGTCCATCATACTATACAAATTATCCGAATTCAACCGTTCGAAACAAAGCCAAAGCAAATCATAGTTCACAAACTGGACAAGCTAAAATGAAATCAATGTCCGAACATGACGGATGGATTCGGATCATTGGCCGGGCGCCTGTTCTTGTTCTGTCATTCTGTCAAACATGCCGAGGGCAGCCCGGGCTCATCCGCGCCCGAACGAGCTACGACGAGTCACATACGTCGAACGCCGGCATCTGTGTCGGCGGAAAACTCTCCGAAATGGCCCAGCCAGCCGTCGAATCCTCCTCTATCCCAACGGGGTCGGACAGAGGGATACTTAGTGGTACCTTTTTAAGTTTTCACCGCGACTGAAACCGGGTGGTAGCAAAAGCATGCGCTATACATTTTGTGTTTGCACAAAACACGCGCTAGGCCGAGTTTTACCTGGTCAGTGAATATGCCTGACGATTTCTTTAGATGCATGATACTCCATGCTATGCCCATTCTCGAAAAAGAAGGAGCATCACCCGGAAAAAAAGACGAGAAAAAAGAAGGAGCATCTCCGCCGGATGCTAGCTACGTACTGTCAGTCTCGAACTCGAGTGGAGATAAGTACAGTAGTACTAGATAATGGTACTGGCGATTGCGGTGGAGGTCGTTGCCCTTGCCGTGGTCCTGACATTATCCTCGTCAACGGATTTATGGATTTGCGGTTCTAATCTGTGGCTACTGCTAGCACACGTGTGAATAAACACACGTGGGGAGCGCTGATTTTGACACTTGGGCAACTATTTGGAGTACGTATGTGGACCCTGGTGCTCAGTTGGGAATATACACCCTCCTTTTTTCTAGGTCTACATCCTCCTATTATTAACCTCATAACGAAGGGAAAACCCTGAAAACAGCAATAAGAAATGACAGTTTGCTCTCAAACCCTGTCCTGCTTTCCCATGCATAACACAGGAAATGCCCCAACTTCAGTACTATTTCATCTCACTTTTGCTTTCTCCAGGTCGTTATGTACTACATCTATTTGGGAATTGGGACGGCACTAGCTTCATTTCTCCGTAAGTACGCTTTTACTCTTGGACTAATTTGTTTCCAGAATGCATATAGCCGAAACTCAGCCCTATTCTGTTCTCAACTGTAATTCACACATGGAGAGTTTAATTTGTACGTACAAATGACTGGATACTAGTTGCTACTAACAATCTATTAATATTCCTATATTTTACATTACTGCCAGCTCTTCACAAACTTTGATGTTTCCAAGTACAACACAAGTTCATATCCAAGTCCCCCCAACAATTTGCAGCAGGTACCAGGCAAGACCTGGAACTTCATGGTAGTACTGATTCTCAACAAACAGTAAATAAATATTGCATGACAGTTAACACGGTAAAAATGTAAAACCTACTAGCACAAGTTCACAAGTTTTAACTTAAATGAAGTACCGAGCAGTATGAAATGAAGGGTTGGCAACATGCATATCACACACAGCAGAATTTCAAATGAGTGATTGAAAGACATTAAGTTAACCTGTTACCTGTGCCAGAGGTGATATGCTGGACAATGGCTGGAGAAAGGCAGTCAGCACGCATCCGATCTCTCTACCTCGAAGCTGTTCTCAAGCAGGATGTTTCTTTCTTTGATGTGGAGATGACAACTGGGGAAGCAATTTCTAGAATGTCCGCGGATACTGTACTGGTACAAGATGCCCTTGGAGAGAAGGTAACAAATGCATTTATTGGACACATAGAAAAGATTAAAAAAACTATTTTCTGTAAATGCATCGTTCAATTTTAAGTAAATAGGGCTGATTCATGTTCAGGTAGGCAAGTATGCACAGCTTTTGACAACCTTCGTTGGAGGTTTTGTCATCGGATTCGTAAGAGGCTGGATGTTAGCTCTGGTTATGCTGGCATGCATACCTCCAAGTATTCTCTCTTTTGCAACCGTCTCTCGACTACGTGCTCAAATATCTGCCAGGAGGCAAGCATCATACGACGACGCGGGCAATGTTGTCGAGCAGAGCATCAGAGCTATAAGAACGGTCGGTTCTAATGGTTTCAATTTATAAGTAACTATTTGATTGTTCGTTGTGATTGTATAATACTGGTGACATTTCAAAGCAGGTTGTCTCCTTCAATGGTGAGAAGAAAGCAGTTGCGTTGTATAATGCTCTCATAAAAAAGGCGTACAAGGCTACTGTCTTGGAAGGGCTTGTCACCGGTCTTGGAATAGGCTGTATCTTTTTTGTTGTCTTCTGCAGTTACTCTCTAGCCTTTTGGTATGGCGCGAAGTTAATTATCAGCAAAGGATATACCGGAGGGCAGGTCATCAATGTTGTATTTGCAATTCTTACTGGATCAATGTGAGCTTCCCAATTTTTGAATATAGTATCGTAGATAATGATATAAGATGTTAGTAAACTAGCGCTTAAGCGTTTCACGCACAAAGCCAAAAATCTTAACCTAAAAGTAAGATATTTCTTCCATCCATCTAAACCACATAGAAATAGCTAGAGCTGGAGATGTTACTAGTTCATATTTCTGAGTAACCACATTACTGCAATCATTTAGTTAATTGGTTATTATTATTACTTCTGGTAGAGAGACCCTATACAGCTTGTCAAGCTCAAACAGACGAGCGCAGTACTTTTGTCAATCAATTAAATGCACTGCTAGAATCATGCTTCAGAATAGAATCAAATAATGTGGATAACCAATAGTATTGTTTACCATTAGAATTGATAATAAATTTTGGCACTAAGGTATTTATTATTTGCAACAGGGCTATAGGTAATGCATCACCCTCAATTTCTGCTATTGCAGAAGGCCAATCTGCAGCACACAGGTTGTTTGAAATAATTAACAGAAAACCAAAGATTGACATCAGCGACACTTCTGGAATAGTATTAGATGATATCAAGGGCGACGTAGAACTCAACAATGTTTTCTTTAGATACCCAGCAAGGCCTGAGCAGTTGATACTTAATGGGTTGTCTCTGCAAGTACCTAGTGGTACTACCATGGCTATAGTTGGAGAGAGTGGAAGTGGAAAATCAACATTAATTAGTCTGGTGGAGAGATTCTACGACCCGCAGGCTGGTGAAGTGTTGATAGATGGAATCAACATCAAGAGTTTGAAACTCCAGTGGATAAGAGGGAAGATCAGTCTTGTTAGCCAGGAACCATTGCTTTTTATGACCTCCATCAAAGATAACATAACCTATGGTAAAGAGGATGCTACGCTTGAGGAGATCAAGAGAGCAGCTGAGCTCGCAAATGCAGCAAACTTCATCGAAAAGCTGCCTAATGTACTTCAGAAAAACTACTTATTTACAGTATCTTACTCAAGTATCTTGCAATTAATGCTTATCTTACTTCCATATAATACAGGCATATGAAACAATGGTTGGTCAGAGTGGTGCTCAGCTTTCTGGAGGGCAGAAGCAAAGGATTGCCATTGCAAGAGCAATCCTTAAAAATCCAAAAGTCCTTCTGTTGGATGAAGCTACTAGTGCTTTGGATGTGGAGTCTGAGCGAGTAGTTCAAGAAGCACTAAATAGGATCATGGTAGGGATAACGACACTCATTGTTGCTCACCGTCTGAGTACAGTCAGGAATGCAGATTGCATAGCAGTGGTTCATCAAGGAAAGGTAGTTGAACAAGGTAAGACATACTTCATGTCTATCTTCTTTGAACCAATTAACTAGAGTGAACTCGAGGTTATTAAATTATTTTCTTTCATAAATCCATTTTATACAGGTGCCCATGACCAGTTGATCAAGGATCCTGATGGAGCTTACTGTCAGCTTATTCAGTTACAACAGGTCCATACCGAAGGAATGCATGAGGTGCCATATGTTTCAGGTTCAAAACTTAGAAGTAGAAGTTTATCTTTGGAACAATCTATGAGAGATTCTCCCAGGAATAGAAGACAACACTCTGTAAAACCCCTTGGACTCTCTGGATCTGATGATTTGTACGGGCCTGCTAATACCAGCAGACAAGAGCACAAGGAATTTGGTGACAGTGAGGCTCCTAAGAAAGCACCAATTGGACGCCTTTTTAATCTTAATAAGCCAGAAGCACCAATTCTCTTATTAGCTGTTATAGCTGCTTTTGTGCATGGACTTCTTTTCCCATTATTCAGTATTATGATGTCTGGTGGTATAAGGACATTCTACTATCCAGCACACCAACTTCGAAAAGATTCTAAATTTTGGGCATTGCTATGCCTTCTGTTGGCAATCATTTCTCTGATTGCAATCCAATTGGAATTTTTCTTATTTGGAATGGCTGGTGGGAAACTTGTAGAACGTGTCCGTGCTTTGTCTTTCCGGAGTATCATGCATCAAGAGGTTGCTTGGTTCGACGATCCTTCGAATTCCAGGTTTGTTACTTATTTTTCACTCTGCAACTCTTATCTTTATCTGTGACAGTGTGAACATCATGTTTTCCTTCTAACTTTTACAGTGGTGCACTTGGTGCAAGGCTGTTTATTGATGCTTTGAACATCCGACGCCTTGTAGGAGATAACTTGGCCATACTAGTGCAGTGCACAATAACACTTATTTCTGGCTTCGCCATAGCATTTGCTTCTGACTGGAAGCTTACGCTGATCGTCATATGCGTCATTCCTTTTCTGGGTTTACAGAATTATATTCAAGTAAAGTTCTTGAATAGTTTCAGTGAAGATGCTAAGGTGAGATTAGAGTAAACCTTGTTTTGAACAATTGTTTTTTGTTAGAGAAGAAACAAATAATTCTTGATATTTTCCACATTGTGAAGATGAAGATGTGCACTTTTTAAGAGACCATGCAATTTTAATTTTACTAGTCACATATTCAAAGCTTATCATCAAGCATAATGTGGTTCTTCCTAAATGAGATATATAAATAATCTCTCCTAGAACAAATGATTGCTACAGGTGATGTATGAAGATGCAAGTCAAATTGTAGCCGAAGCAGTCGGCAGTATTCGAACTGTAGCATCTTTCTGCGCAGAGAAGAGAGTAATTATGATGTACAGCAAAAAATGCCAAGCTACAATGAAACAGGGAATTAGAAGTGGAATGGTTGGAGGCCTCGGATTCAGTTTCTCAAACTTAATGTTGTATCTCACATATGCTCTTTGTTTCTATGTTGGTGCACAGTTTGTACACGACGGCAAATCAACCTTTAAAGATGTTTTCAGAGTAAGATGCACGCATTTGAAATGTGACGTTGTTTTATTCAGTGACTTGACAAATTGGCCTGGCTGTTTGCAGGTTTATTTTGCTTTGGTTTTCACAGCTTTTGGAATTTCCCAAACAAGTGCAATGGCATCAGATTCAACAAAAGCTCAAGAGTCCACAACATCCATACTAGCTGTCATAGACAGGAGGTCCAAAATTGACCCAACTAGTGATGAAGGCATAAAGCTAGAGAAAGTTGATGGCAACATAGATTTCAACCATGTGAGCTTCAAGTACCCATCCCGCCCAGATGTCCAAGTATTCAGTGACTTTACTTTGGGCATTCCCTCCGGAAAGGTACAGTTAACTTGATAATTGCAATTTTTTCATTCATCGCAAAAAAGGAAGAAAAGTTTAACTGAACCTAGTTTACTGCCTGATGTGGAGATTAGATCACACTCCACCACGTAATCAACGACTGAGATAATTTAGTACAAGTGGATAACCGTGGTGACTTATTTTGCCTTGTTTTAATAATATAATTACTGTGCTAAATGTTTCACAAGAGGGTTGTAGCAATCTTGAACTGCTTTGTTTCAGCATGGCTGACAGGAGGAACCTGAAGTGCTACAGAATGTAGATACAGTTTTTTGCATACCCCAAGTGTTAGAATGCTCAACCCATTGCAAAAGTTCCACGAGAATATTGGATATGTGCAATTAATTTCTATGTAATGGAATTTCATTGAGTTTATTATTTTCTCCACAGCTGTAGTGACAGGTTTGAAATTGTTTGTCATATGCAGACTACTGCGCTTGTTGGAGAGAGTGGCAGTGGCAAGTCCACAGTAATTGCTTTGCTAGAGCGATTTTATGATCCAGATTCTGGCACAATCTCACTAGACGGAATAGAACTCAAAAACTTAACACTGATTTGGTTAAGAGACCAGATGGGGCTGGTAAGCCAAGAACCAGTGCTTTTCAATGACACGATTCGTGCCAACATAGCATATGGAAAGCGCGGAGAAGCAACTGAAGAAGAGATTATCACTGTCGCCAAGGCGGCCAACGCTCATGAGTTCATATCGAGCTTGCCTCAGGGATACAACACCAACGTTGGTGAGAGGGGAACACAACTATCTGGTGGGCAAAAACAACGGGTAGCTATTGCAAGGGCGATCTTGAAGGACCCTAGAATACTTCTGCTCGACGAGGCAACAAGTGCCCTGGACGCTGAATCAGAGCGTATTGTTCAAGATGCATTGGACAAGGTAATGGTGAGCAGGACCACCATCGTCGTAGCACACCGTCTGTCAACGATCAAAGGGGCAGATACAATCGCAGTCATCAAAGATGGTTCGGTTGCCGAGAAGGGGAAGCATGAATCGCTCATGGGCATCAAGGGTGGAGTCTATGCATCGCTGGTCGAGCTACACTCAAAGGCGTCAGCGTCTTAAAAGGGGTGTGTGCAGATTTACATTGTTCAGATCTTTTTCACAACTAGTAGAAGATGAAAACTGCATTGTGTATTTTGTATTAGAAGTCGTGCGATGTAAAATGTATGGAAATTTTAAGCCAATCGCCTGTATTTCTTGTTTTGGCTTGGCCTAAGACATCAGAGGTAAGATTGCCTCAGCATAGCATCTGTTTTAGTTGTTCTTTTTGTTTGAGGAATCACCGGGGGGGAGAGGATCCCCACCTGTATACTTTACTCAATTGGCCAAAAGGGCCCCAGCAGTGACAGATTACAGATTACAGAGGCACGGCAAGCTACCTTGTCAGCATGATCTCTCAGGCGATGCGAGAAGAGCTCAAAGTCAGTTACAATGTTTTAGTTGTTCTAGCTACTGCAGATTGCCGATGTATGCATTAATAGAAAAAAAAAACATCACTCCAGTGCATCAACATGTACGAACAGGGATAGCCTAGGAAATGGTGAACATCAACTATCTAAATTCCACTATCAGAAATTCTGAAATTGACGACGTGGGGTATGTGAAGAGTAGAACGGAGTAACCTTCGATACTGCGAGGTCTCCCACGTGTCTTTCTGGAGCATCCGACGCCAACCTAGCCGCGGCGCACCGACTCTGCCGGTGAACCCGTCATTCCTGCCCTCCGGGAGTCGCCTCCGGCCGCCGGAGATGGGTTCGCCGCCGCCGCCGACGGAACTGCGAGCGCGTTATTTTCCGCCCTTGTAATCCACAGTTCGTTGTCCGCGCCGTCTGAAAAGCTGGATCAAGGGCCTCGGTGTTGCTTGAGCTCACTCCCGTCGCTCGCGTCGTGGGTCGCGCCAGATGGGACCTGGCCAGCGAGAGAGCGAACGTCTGTTTTTCTGTTTTCGTATTTTCTTTTCGGCGAGTTTAATTTTAATTTGGAAAAAATCAAGAATACAATTTTTTTAATGAATTATAAAATGTTCGCATATTAAATATATTCATCAATTAAAAAAACTTCGTAAATAAAAAATGTTCACAAATTTAAAAATGTTCATGAATTCAAAATAATGTTCGTGAAATAAAATAATGTTTGAGAATTCCGAAAACATCATGAATTTAAAAAACCGTTAATTCAAGAAAATCAAGAATTCAAAAAATGTTAATGGATTTGACAAAATGTTTGCAAATTAAAAAATTGTAACGAATCCCAAACAAAAAGTGAAGACAAGAATATTTTATGGAAAATATGAACATTTTTTGAAATGTGATTTCTTTTAAAGTTCTGAATATTTTTTAAAATTTCAAATATATTTTTAAAAATGTGAACAGTTTATAAAACAAACAATGTTTGGAATTTTGAATATTTTTTGAAATTAATAAAAAAGGGAAAGCAAAAAAGAATAAATAAACATAAAACACACGGGAAAAACACAATCCTTTCCTTGGGGCCTTGGGGGCAGCTCAAATGTTCAACAACCATGATTGCAGCTCCAAGGTGTTGGTCCTTAGGGGCGCGTGTGGTCGTTCGGTGGTACAAGGACCTTGGTATATTTTGTATTATGTTGAATATTTTTTACTTCCCATGAACTTTATAATAGATTTGGACCTTTCTTCATAAAAGAAATATCAGCGGATTAAGAAGGTACTCCCTCCATTCCAAAATACTTGATTTTCATTTGTCCAAAAATGGATGTACCTATATACTAAAATATGTCTAGATACATCTATATTTTGACAAATTGAAGACATATATTATGGAACGGAGGGAGTAGAGAACAATGCAAGACAGAGGAGAAATAATAACAGAGAAAGGAGAACGCCCTGACAGAGTATGATTAATGCATGACCAATCAGATATAAAGTCACTTAAAAGGGAACTAGGCATTCAGTTTTGCTATGAATATTATTAGTCACCATAATTGGAACCACTACTGTACTCTAGTAATCTCGTTCTTTGTTGAGAATAAAGGTGGCGAGACTGTCCTTTAATTTGTTCTCTCTTTGACTCACATGCGACGTCATCAAGCTCCATCATAAGCAGCGTATATATTTTGTCCTGTGCTATATGCCCACTACCTAGCGTAAGATTACAATTTTTCACTTTACACATTCCATCATGGAGAGCTCATATAATTAATATTTTTCTTCCAACAAAGTTGCTTCTGTGATTTGCGTAAAGTTACTTTTATGACTTGCGTATATTTTTCGATACCTCAAAAGAGCAGGGGAGCTGCTGCATTTTTTGGATATAAACAAAGAACTGTCCATTTAATTAATAAGAAAAATAATGTGAAACCCAGATATGAAGAGAATAAAATCTCCACCAGCTGACAAGGAAACTGAAACCACATAGAAACGCATTCCCAACCCAAACAATGTATACCGAGAAGCACAAAAGCCCTCCACACTTCTGAACACAACAAACTTTTGTTGGGCTCATATACAACAGGTGGTCATACATCCGGCCTCTGCATTGATTGAAAGAAGATAAGATGAAACCTTGGATGTAAACTAACACATGAATATTAACTTATTAGTTTTTTTATGAAAGAAACTTTCAATTTATTCATCATCCGCTATGGCAGTACAGAGAACACCAGAAGTAACAAAAAATTTACTTTTCCCACAAATAATGAGCTTAGAAGCAGACTGGACCATTAATGATGGAACCTTGGTTCGGCGAGAATTCTTGGCAGATCTCAGGCCAAGGCATGAATAATCGTATTGTAATTGTGCAATGTTGTGGACCATTCCAAAAATTTTCTTTCTAAATTATGCTACATTGTACAATACTCAACAACTTTGAACACACAACTTTGAAATCAGGGGTCCCGCCACTGTTACAGGAATAATCAGGAGGCCATCCATTTATTTAGCAACCACGCACGCATCCAGACAACATAAGCGACGTCCTGTCAGTTTCGCTTGGCTAACACATATTAGCGCCCAACGCTCATCACCACAGGCATGCCAAGAGGGAGATAAGCTAAGCACAAGTAGCTAGCTAGCAGCTGCTAGGAGGAGGAGAAACATCAATCAGCATAGCATAATGGATGACGAAGCCATGAGAGGCAGAGGGGAGGATGCAGAGAAGGGCGAGAGGGAGAGGAAGACCGAGGGGGCTAGGAAGGTGCCCTTCTTCAGCATGTTCAGGTACGCCAGCCGTGCCGACATGGCGCTGATGGCCGTCGGCACCGTGGCGGCCATGGTTAACGGCATGGGCGACCCGCTCATGACCGTCGTCTTTGCCGCGGTCATCGACTGTTTCGGCGCCGGCGACAACGTCCTCCAGCGGGTCAGCAAGGTATCGACGAATACCTTTTTGAGAGTATCTCCAGTTCAGTTCATCATGAAACTCCCCTGAGAACAGATGTCACCGCAGGCAAATCACAGGGTATGCAATACATTGGTGCCTCGTGTGCTAGCAAGTACTCCCTCTGTGAAACTGCAAAAACATCCTACATTTTTTTGTTTACAAAGAGACTAGAAAGGATGAAACGTGCATGTACGCCACATGACATAATCAACTGGTTTCCGACAAAAAATAAGATATAATCAACCGGAGATAAGTAGATAAACCCTGATGCTCAATGGGAACATGCCCCCTTCAATTTTATCCTATTATTATTGACCTAGCAGATAGAAGACAATAGCTTTTTTATAGGTCAAGCTCAATGGCACCCCTTATTCTTACCCTCCAACATTGCTTTGAGATCTATGCTAACCAACGAACTTACTACATGAAAGTCTCTCTTTTTTGTTTCTCTCAAATGAAACAACATATGGAATCCAAACTTTGTAGGTCAACCAAACTTTAGAACTTCAATGTGTGAAAAAACTTTCGGATTTTTTCGTCCGACATAAATATACAAAATGAGATTATTATTTTTTAGGAAAAAGTTATTATAATTATTTACTCCCTCCGTCCCAAAATAGGTGACTCAACTTTGTACAGTATGATGCATGAAAATTTCCAAAAGTTTTTCCCACATTATAGTTAGAATATTTTGTTGTCCTGCAAAGTTTGAAGTTCATATGTTGTTTTATTTGGGATATAAAAAAAGACAAAAGCGCTTGCATGGGTCATGACGCAGAAAATGGGCGTCTAGATAAGGGGTGCCATGGAGCTCGGCCTAGGCAACAACTTTCCGATAAAGAAAAGAAGACAAAATATGCTTACGTGAAAAAACAAATAATGACACACATTAATCTCAAACCCTCAGTTCTACTTCCTATGATAACCAAAGAACGCCCCAGTAGTTCACATACTAATTTATTTTGACATTTGCTTTCTCCAGGTTGTTATGTACTACATCTATTTGGGAATTGGGACGGCACTAGCTTCATTTCTCCGTAAGTACACTTCCACTCGTAGACTAATGGTTCTAGAATTGATAGTCGAAACTCAACCCTATTCTGTTCTGAACTAAAAGGTCAACATGGCACGTGATAAACAGTCGAGCGCTCAAAAAGAATCAACAAATAAAATATTGACATTCACTATTGTAATCCACACACTGACAATATAAATTGGCTACAAATGATTGAATACTAGTTGCTATTAATCCAGTAATATTCATGTATTGTACATTGGTGTCAGTGTCTCACAACTTTGATGTTTCCAAGCATCGACAGACCTGTTCATATCCAAGTACCCTAACAATAGCATGACTTACCAGGCAGATCAGGAACCTCATGAAATAATTGATTCTCAACAATAAATAAATAAACAAATAATGCATGAAATCTACCATAATTGAAATTTAAAACTTACAACTAGCAGTAATTTTCCAATTTTAGCTTGAACCAAAATACCGAGCAGTACGAAGGAGTTGCATAATCTCTGCTTTTAGTTGGATTGCATTCACACGCAACAGAATTTCAATGGAGTGGCTGAAAGCCTTAAACATTAACCTGCTTGCTACCTGTGCCAGAGGTGTCATGCTGGACAATGACTGGAGAAAGGCAGTCAATACGCATCCGATCTCTATACCTCGAAGCTGTTCTAAAACAGGATGTTTCATTCTTTGATGTGGAGATGACAACTGGGGAAGCAATTTCTAGAATGTCTGCGGACACTGTACTGGTCCAAGATGCCCTTGGAGAGAAGGTAACAAATGCATTAGACAACATAGATAAAATACCTTAATAAATATATGTTCTGTAAATGCATCAGTTGATTTCAAGTAAATATGGATTCCTCGTGTTCAGGTAGGCAAGTATGCACAGCTTTTGACAACCTTTGTTGGATGTTTTATCATCGGATTCATAAGAGGCTGGATGTTAGCTCTTGTTATGCTAGCATGCATACCTCCAAATATTCTGTCTTTTGCAATTATGTCTCGGTTACGTTCTCAAATATCAGCCAGGAGGCAGGCATCATATGCCGATGCGGGCAATGTCGTCGAGCAGACCATTGGAGCTATAAGAACGGTGGGTTCTAAACGTTTGAATTATGTATAACTACTTTATCGTCAGTTGCAAGGCTGAGCATCTGCTCAGGTGGTTAACTTGAACAGGTGTGCTCATAGGCCCACCCACCCACTTTTCGAGGTGCAACCTCCGCAGGGTGGTGCTCAGATTTCTTCTAATATAAAAAATGATACCAGGGCAAGTCCCTGGTGGACTGGGATCAGGTGACATGCGCTACGGTGACATGCACGGTGACATGCGGCCCAAATTCAAATTTAAACATTGCGAGAAAATCTGAAAAAAATCATGCATGTTCACAGCACATATTAAGATAACCCCTAAAAATTTCAGATCAAAATTTGAAACATACATCGAGAAACAAAAAAGAGAAATCTATCATGAATAGTTCCCGAATGGTTCCCTGTAGACTATTCACATCTGAGTTTCTCTTTTTTATTTCTCGATGTATGTTTCGAATTTTGATCTGAAATTTTTAGGGGTTATCTTAATATGTGCTGTGAACATGCATGATTTTTTTCAGATTTTTTCGCAATGTTTAAATTTGAATTTGGGCCGCATGTCACCGTGCATGTCACCTGATCCCAGTCCGTCCCTGGTTGGTCGAGTTTACTAAAAAATATGGTAACATTTCAAAGCAGGTTATCTCCTTCAATGGTGAGAAGAAAGCAGTTGCATTGTACAACACTCTCACAAAAAGGGCATATAAGGCTACAGTCTTGGAAGGGATTGCCACTGGTCTAGGAACAGGCGGTATCTTTTCTGTTTTCTTCTGCGGTTACTCTCTAGCCTTTTGGTATGGTGCTAAGTTAATCATCAACGAAGGTTATACTGGAGGGCAAGTCGTCAATATCGTACTTGCAATGTTAACTGGTTCAATGTGAGCTTCCAATTTTCTATCATATAGTGTTGTCAATGATAATATGAGATGTCAGAGTAAAGTAGCACTTAGTCTTGCACAAATAAAACTCCAAACTCTTCTTAACCTAAAAACAAGAATGCTACATTTATTTATTAAAAGCATTAAAAAAATCTAAATCTGGAAAATTTACTAGAAACTATTTCTAAATTACCCCATCACTGCTATGAATATAGTTTACATAGTTGATAGTACTATTGGTAGCGAAGTGATGGGCCTAACATTTTTGTCCGTCAAATAACATGCACAACTAGAATCTATTTCAAAATATGAAAATAATGAGGATAACCAATAGTGTATGCTAGGATTGAATCTATAGTAAATACTAACACAGGCCTTAATTTGTAACAGGGCTATAGGTACCGCATCGCCCTCAATTTCTGCTATTGCAGAAGGGCAATCTGCAGCATATAGGTTGTTTGAGATAATGAACAAAGAACCAAAGATTGACATCACCGACACTTCTGGAATAGTATTGGACGATATCAGGGGCGATGTTGAACTCAACAATGTGTTCTTTAGATATCCTGCAAGGCCTGAGCAGTTGATACTTAATGGGTTGTCTCTACATGTACCTAGTGGTACTACAATGGCTATAGTTGGAGAGAGTGGAAGTGGTAAATCAACAATAATTAGTCTGGTGGAGAGATTCTACGACCCACAAGCTGGCAATGTGCTGATAGATGGAATCAACATCAAGAGTATGAAACTCCAGTGGATAAGAGGAATGATCAGTCTGGTTAGCCAAGAACCATTGCTTTTTATGACCTCCATCAAAGACAACATAACCTATGGTAAAGAGGGTGCTACGCTTGAAGAGATCAAGAGAGCAGCTGAGCTTGCAAATGCAGCAAATTTCATCGAAAAGTTGCCTAATGTACTTACAGAAAAAAATAGTTAGTTACAAAGTACCTTAATCAAGTTTGCTGTAACTAATGCTTATCTGATTTCCACATGATACAGGCGTATGAGACAATGGTTGGTCAGAATGGTGCTCAACTTTCTGGAGGGCAGAAACAAAGGATTGCCATTGCAAGAGCGATCCTTAAAAATCCAAGAGTCCTTCTGTTGGATGAAGCTACTAGTGCTTTGGATGTGGAGTCTGAGCGGGTAGTTCAAGAAGCATTAAATCGGATCATGGTAGGGATAACTACACTCATTGTTGCTCATCGGCTGAGTACAGTCAAAAATGCAGATTGCATAGCAGTGGTTCATCAAGGAAAGGTAGCTGAACGAGGTAAGAGATACTTCCACACCCAATATATGGTTTTCTTCTTCTTGGAACCTAGTCAATTCTTTTCCTTCACAATTTATTTCATGCAGGTGTCCATGATGACCTGATAAAGGATCCTGATGGAGCTTACTCTCATCTTATTCGGCTACAACAGGCCAATACTGAAGAAACACCTGAGATGCCATATGTGGCAGGTTCAAGATTCAAAAGTACAAGTTTATCTTTGGAACAATCTATCAGGGATTCTTCCAGGAATAGAAGACAACACTCCAGTAAATCCCTTGGACTGTCTAGATCGGATGATTTGTTCAGGCATGTTGCTAGCAGAGAGGAACACCTGGAAATTGGTGATAGTGAGGCTCCAAAGAAAGCACCAATTGGACGCCTTTTTAATCTTAGCAGGCCAGAAGCACCAATTCTCCTGTTAGCTATCATAGCTGCCACTGTGCATGGACTTCTTTTCCCATCATTCAGTATTATGATGTCTGGTGGTATAAGAACATTCTACTATCCAGCACACCAACTTCGAAAAGATTCAACATTTTGGGCATTGATGTGCCTTCTGATGGCAATCATTTCCCTGGTTTCAATCCAATTGGAATTTTACTTATTTGGAGTAGCCGGTGGGAAACTTATAGAACGTGTCCGTGCTTTGTCTTTCCAAAGCATCATTCATCAAGAGGTTGCTTGGTTTGATGATCCTTCGAATTCCAGGTTTCATACTCTCCTTTTTCTCCTTACAAGTTTATGTCTTCTCTAACATCGGGGATATTAAGTTTTGCTTCTAACTTTTACAGTGGCGCACTTGGTGCAAGGTTGTTTATTGATGCTTTGAACATCCGACGCCTTGTAGGAGATAACTTGGCCGTACTAGTGCAGTGCACAGTAACACTTATTTGTGGCTTTGGCATAGCATTTGCTTCGGACTGGAAGCTTACACTGAGTATCATAGGTGTCATTCCTTTTCTGGGTTTGCAGAATTATATCCAATTGAGGTTTCTGAAAGGGTTCGGTGAAGATGCTAAGGTGAAATCAGATAAAACCACGTTATGAACATAAATGTTTTATTTATTAAAGAAAAGGAAACAATGCTTGATGCTTTTCACATTAGATAATGGTGTGCCCTTTTCCAAACATCATGAAATCTCCTATTACTAGTCACATATTCGAAGCTTAGCATCAACAGAAAGTGGTAGTTAGAAGTATGAGTTACAAAATAATCTCTCCCAACTAATGATTGTTACAGGTGATGTACGAAGATGCAAGTCAAGTTGTGGCTGAAGCAATTGGTAGTATTCAAACTGTAGCATCTTTTGGGGCAGAGAAGAGAGTGATTACCCTATACAGCCAAAAATGCCAGGCTTCAATGAAACAGGGAATTAGAAGTGGAATGGTCGGAGGTGTTGGTTTCAGTTTCTCAAATTTAATGATGTATCTCACATATGCTCTTTGTTTCTATGTTGGTGCACAGTTTGTACATGACGGCAAATCAACCTTTCAAAATGTTTTCAGAGTAAGATATACACGGTTGATATGTGAGGTCATTTTATTCAATGACTTGATAAATCGATCTGGTACTGGCAGGTTTACTTTGCCTTGGTTTTCACCGCTTTTGGAATTTCCCAAACAAGTGACATGGCATCAAACTCAACAAAAGGTCAAGAATCTGCGACATCCATACTAGCATTCATAGACAGGAAGCCCAAAATTGACTCGACCAGTGATGAAGGTATAAAGCTAGAAAAAGTTGATGGCACCATAGAGTTCAACCATGTAAGCTTCAAGTACCCATCCCGACCAGATATCCAAATATTCAGCGACTTCACTTTGGGTATTGCTTCTGGAAAGGTACACCAACTTGACACTTGTCCTGATGTCTTGTAGAATTAAAAGTTTACTACTCATTCACTGCAAATTGGGGAGAGAAGTCATGTACCTAGTTTACTGTCTGGCATGAAGATTAGACCATGCAGCAGCACACATCCACGTATTATCCTGCTATGTGTTTCGCAAAAGAGTTGTAGCAACCTTGAACCGCTTTATTTTAACATCAATGACATGAAGAACATCAAGTGCTGCAAAAACTTTGTTAGTGTACTCCATGTGTTAGAATGTCCACCTATGAGTTTCACATAATTCTAGAGAGGTGATACCAATTTCATGTAGCACTGTAAAATGTTCAAGTTTAAACACCATGTTCACAAGAAAAAGTAAAATAAGCAATGAGATGAAGTTAGAAAACAGAAAGTCTAGAAAGGAGATAAAGTTGCTATGCATTAGGATTTTTCTTTGTCAGTTATTTCGCCCCTTAGAAGGGCTGGCCTGGCACAATGGTAGAATATTGTGTGACCTGGAGGACCTGGGTTCAAGCCACTCTCCTTGCAGAAATATTATGCAAGGGTAAGGCTGTCTAGAAATTCCCTTCCCCAGACCCCCAACTTGTGTGGGAGCTTTCAGCACTGGGCACGCCCTTTTTTCAGTTGTTTCTTTGCATTTATATTTCCGACCATGGTTGTACTGAACGTGTTAAAACTGATTATTATGTGCAGACTACTGCACTTGTCGGAGAGAGTGGAAGTGGCAAGTCCACAGTAATTGCTTTGCTGGAGCGATTCTATGATCCGGACTCTGGCACAATCTCACTAGACGGAACAGAACTCAGAAAGTTAACACTGAGTTGGTTAAGAGATCAAATGGGACTAGTAAGCCAAGAACCGGTACTTTTCAATGACACAATTCGTGCCAACATAGCATATGGAAAGCGAGGAGAAGCAACTGAAGAAGAGATAATCACCGTGGCCAAGGCAGCCAACGCTCATGAGTTCATATCGGGCTTGCCTCAGGGATACAACACCAACGTTGGTGAGAGAGGAACACAACTATCTGGTGGGCAAAAGCAACGGGTAGCTATTGCCAGGGCTATCTTGAAGGACCCTAGAATACTTCTGCTCGACGAAGCAACAAGCGCCCTGGACGCTGAATCAGAGCGTATTGTTCAAGACACACTGGACAAGGTAATGGTCAGCAGGACCACCATTGTCGTAGCACACCGCCTGTCGACGATCAAAGGGGCAGATACGATCGCAGTCATCAAAGATGGTTCAGTTGCCGAGAAGGGAAAGCATGAATCTCTCATGGGCATCAAGGGTGGAGTCTACGCATCACTGGTCGAACTACACTCGAAGGCGGCATAAGGGGATGCGCAGATATTTATTGTTCCTTTCTTGTTTCCCGTACTACGAGATGAAAAATGCATGTGTCAGTTTGTATTGCATAAATTTTAAGGGCATTCGCCTGTAATTCTAGTTCTCTATTTGTTAGGCCTAAGACATCAGAGGCCAGATTGGCCCAGCATGTGTTTCAGACTTTCAGTTGTTGTGGGGTACCAGAGATGTACGCATTATCATAGTTACATAGTAAGTATATACTCCCTTTTGTTCCTAAATATAAATCTTTCTAGATCTTAATATGGACTACATACGGAGCAAAATGAGTGAATCTACACTCTAAAATACGTCTATATACATATGTATGTAGTCCATATTGAAATCTCTAAAAAGACTTATATTTAGGAGCAGAAGCAGAGGGAGTAGTATACAAAAGAAACACAACATTCTAGTCATTCAAAAGAGCTGGTGAACATCAACCATCGACAATTCCACTAGCCAAAAATTAACGATTTGTAGGGTAATGTGAATAGTAGAACGGCGTAACCTGTCTTTCTGGAACAGCGGACGCCAAGCTAAGCCGCGGCCGCGCCAACTCCGCGAGCGCTCCCGTCGTTCCTGGCCTCACGGTGCCGCCTCCGGCCGCCGGAGACGGGTTCGCCGCCACCGCCCGTCCCGTACCGTAGAAACTGCGAGCGCGTGACCTTTCCCCCACCTAATCTACCGTTCGCCATCTGCCACTGCCAGTCATCTGGCTGTGGTTTTTTATTTTCTTTATAGGGAAATCGGGCTGGGGTGTGGACCGTGTACATTCGGCCGGCCAGGCCAGGCCAGCCCAGCCCAGTAACACAAAGAGAGATGCCCTCGGAACAAAAGGACCTCGCCGGGGAAGACGGCGCGGCGGCAGCGCCGTCTGTGAGGAAGAGGTCGCCGGCCCAGAGGTATGCGATGCTCTGAATTTTGCATGGATTTTGATGTATTTTTTCCCTTCAGACCCCGCGCATCTGGTAGCCGCGCTTAGCAGTTTCGCCGATGTCGCCATTTCCCAGAAACCTTGTTTGAGTTCGTACTATTTGGTATTTGATTGAGTACGCGAGACGACTATCTGTAGTACTGCGTGCGAGCGGTTTGCGTCAAACCTGCAGTACTTTTGAATTAAGAGCTCGATTTTTCAAGGGGGGCAGTGCTGGAAATCCCGTCTCTTATTTCTTCTAGAGTATCATATTCAAATTTTAAAAAAGCGCTAGGCGTTAAATTTTTTTTTGCACCTACTTGCACTTTTCTAGGTTACCCGCGATTAGGCGAAATTAGGCGTTAGTACGGTAACTTGAAGAAATAAGCTAGATGGGCTGGCGTAACCCATTACCAAAAAGGGTTTCCCCGCTTTGTATTTCAAAGCAACCAACACCGATACAAGAATGGCTGGGGCGAACAACACAACAAACCCAAAAAAAAAAGAAGAAGAAATAAATGCCAACAACGGCAGCTCGACAAAGCGCGGATGACCCGCCACCGCTACGCACTCCAGAAACGAACCACCACAACCCGAGGCTCCGAACCACCGCGTACCAAGCAGCACCTCCAAGAAGGAAAGCGACGCCGACGACGCTGCTGCCCGGACAGGTCCTAGGATTTTCCCCGGCACGCGGAGGGAGGTGGGGGGTGAATATCACCGACACCCTCCAGGAAGGAATGGTGGCACCCGCGGGTGTCACCGCATCGGAGCCGAAGAACCGGCAAGGATTTCTCCCGCACTCCAACCCCACCGCCCAATGGACCGGAGCCGACCAGCCAGACCGCCGCCCACCACCATGCGCCATCGCGGTTGCGCCGCCACCCACGCCGCCTCGTTGCGAACACCAACACGAGGCCAAGAGAACCGGAGAGAAGCGCCCCGCGGAGGGAGAGGCAGCACTGAAGCCGAACGGGAGGGAACCACCTCCACCGCCGTCGTGCGGGAGGCCAGAACCTCCAGCACCGTCGCGGTAGCCGTCCGGACGCGGCAGCAGGGCATACCAGGCCACCCCTGGCCCGGCCAGGCCCGAAACGGGCACGCTAAGCCCCGCCGCCACGCTGCAGCAAGCAGGCGATGGCGCCGCCAGCACTCTGCCGCTCATCGCCTCTCCCGCGCCTCCCGGAAGCCACGAAGCAGACCCACCCCGCCGCCGGCCCGCCCAGGCCCAGATGGGGCTCGAAGGGCCCAGATCTGGGCCGAGTGGGTGCCGCCAGACTGCGCCGGCGCGTCGCCCCGTCGCCAACGGCGATGCCGCCGCCCAGAAGTCCGCGCCCGCTCGCGCCAGGAACCCCGCCGCCGCGCTGGACCGCCGCCGCCTAGAAGCACCGCCCGCGGTCGCCCCGTCCCGCGCCGGCGGACACCCGAGAGGGGAAAGGCCAGGGGGCCGCCGCCGCCAGCGTCGCCTGGGCCAGGCCCGCAGCGGGCGCCGGCGACGGCAGCAGGGAGGAAGGGGGAGGTAGAGGCGCGCGGAGGAGGAGGCTAGTCGCGGCCGGCCGCCCGCGGGGGCGACGCGGTCGCGGAGCTATCGGGGGAAGAGTTGGAGGAAGGCGGAACAGTACAATAGGCGTAGCCCATTAAACCACAAACCCGTGTTCATATCCTCCTACTAAGGCTCTCCTCTCGTGCAGTCGATAGGAAATTTAGGTTTCCTCCTCACGCCGCCTCCCCCCCTCGTCCTCTCTGTCTTGCTGCACGAGGCTGTTTCTCCCCCTCTTCCTCTGTCCCTTGCTGGAGAAGCTTGCTCCCTCCCCAGAGAAGCTCGATTTGTCGTTGGGGCAGTTGAATCCCTCGTCGGCGAGGATGAATCCTCGCAGGGGAGGTCGAATCCTCACCCGGGAGATTGATTTATCGCCGGAGGACCTCGTCGGCCGTTTTTTTGAGTACCTATGGCCAAAGCTTAAGCACGCCTAGGCGAGCGTCTAATAGCGCTTTTTTGAACTATGATCATATTTAGTAAGCATGGCAAATACGGCATGCAATTCATACCGGTGCTAGGGTTGTGCGGGAAGGAGTGAGTGAGTATACCGAGGCGAGGCGTGGCGTGGTGAGGCGAGGCGGGTGGCGGAGGAGGAGCGCGCGTGTACAGCTCCTCTTCCCAAGCTCCCAATGGCATGTGGTAGAGCAACCCTTATAAAGAGGTCTCACTCTCATTACTGTAGTAATATGGTTCTAAACTTCCCACCACTTGCCATGCACCTAAATGGGCCTTAGAGATTAACCATAAATTATTGTCTTATATAGGCTTAAGCCCATCTATAATCCAACACAACAAACGTGGGCCAGTTAACATTACCGATAATCAATTGGTACACAGAGTTGACTTACTCTCATTCCTACCGTGCTCATATGCCTTCCGCGCAACAAACTGCTAGCCTCTTGCATTCACTTCTCAAATCACAAATCATTGTATTGCATGGCCAAATGATTGTACTAGGAACAAACATATGTTGTAAGCAAAAAGGATTTTTTTTTGGGGTCAAATATACACATATTCTACTCAGAATTTGAACGAAGTTCTACTAGCGATGCATAGACTCCATCCTTGATTCGCATCAGGGCCTGATGCTTGCCCTTCTCAGCAACTTTGCCTTCCTTGATGACTGCAATCATATCAGCCCCTTTGATCGTGGAGAGGCGGTGAGCCACCACTATTGTGGTCCTGCTTACCATGACTCGATCCAATGCATCTTGAACGATGCGCTCCGATTCCGCATCCAGGGCACTGGTTGCCTCATCAAGTAGTAGTATCTTCGGGTCCTTTATAATGGCCCTTGCAATAGCTACCCGCTGTTTCTGCCCACCAGATAGTTGCACGCCTTTCTCGCCAACCGGAGTGTCGTATCCCTGTGGCAAGCTTGATATGAACTCATGAGCATTTGCTGCCTTCGCCGCAACCATGACTTGTTCCTCTGTCGCCTCTCCGTGTTTCCCATATGTTATGTTTGCACGGATTGTGTCGTTGAAAAGCACTGGTTCCTGGCCTACCAGCCCCATCTGATCTCTTAACCAGCTAATCCTCAAGCTCTTAATTTGGACTCCATCTACTGAGATTCTACCAGAATCAGGATCATAGAAACGCTCCAGTAAAGCAATTATCGTGGACTTGCCACTACCACTTTCTCCAACTAGTGCCATGGTCTGAAAAAGGTTACAGCATAGCAGTTTTTGTGGTTGTGAATGATGATATGTGAAATAAATCTGCTGAAAGCTTCTTATATATGGTAACACTAACTAGATGCATCACCTGTTTTTAAGTTGTATTCTTGGTTTTATGCCAAGAGGTGACATAAAGTTAGTTATCTGAGTGGCAAAACAATCGGGTGCAACAATAATAAACAAGAGTACACAAGGTTGCAAATCATACCTTTCTGGAAGGAATATGCAATGTAAAGTCACTGAATATTTGGACATCAGGGCGTGATGGGTACTTGAAACTGACATTACTAAAATCAATATCGCCAGTGACATTTTCCAACATGAGGCCCTCATCACTGCTTGTATCAATTTTTGACTTCCGATCTAGAATACTGAAAACAGAAATAGCTGAATGTCTTGCCTTTGTCGCATTAGATGCCAACGCACTTGCCTGCGAAACCCCAACAGCCGCCAAAAGTAAGGCAAAGAAAACCTGGAAAAAAATCCAATGAATTGGTGAATGGTCATTAAAACTTACTCCCTCCGTCCCATAATATAAGAGCGTTTCTAAAAAAAATCCAATGAATTGGTGAATGGAGTAATATCTATATACAAATTGTTACTTCAAATGGTTCAGCAATTCTCACTTTGAAAACATCCGCAAAAGTAGTTTTTCCCTGACGTACAAACTTTGCACCAACATAGAAACATAGAGCATATGTCAGATACAAAACCAAGAGTGAGAAACCAAAACCAAGCCCTCCAACAATTCCAGTTTGAACCCCTTGTTTCCTTAAAGCTTCACATTTCTTGTTATATGTTGTGACCACTCTTTTCTCTGCACAGAAAGATGCTATAGTTCTGATACTACTGACAGCATCAGTTGCAACTTGACTTGCATCTTCACACATCTCCTGCAAAATAATTATAAGATCACATTATTGCTCATCCTGCATCAAACAGTAAAATAATTATAGAGTTGTTATCCGTCACCTTAGCTTCTTCACTGAACCCCTTGAAGAACTTCACTTGAGCATAACCTTGTGCACCCACTAAAGGAATGACACAAGTGATAATGAGTGCAAGCCTCCAGTCCGCCGTAAATGCTATGACAAAGCCAGTGATTATTGCGGCTGTAGACTGCACTATAATGCCCAGGTTATCTCCAACTAAGCGCCGAACATTTAATGCATCGACTGAGAGCCGTGTACCAAGTGCACCACTGTAAGTGATAAAGCATAATCTTAGTATCTGTGTAGATCTATGTACGAGAAGATAAAATAATTGAGATCATTCGAAATATGATACCTGGAATTTGAGGGATTATCAAACCAAGCAATTTCCTGATGCACAATATTTTGAAATGACAGAGTACGAACACGCTCTATAAGCTTGCCACCAGCAATTCCAAACAAAAGATATTCTGCAGGGATTGCAATGAAAGCTGCAACCCCCAGAACAACAGCTATCAATGCCCAAAAGCTAGAATCTTTTCGCAGCTTATCTGGTGGCTCGTAGAATGATTTTATAATGCCAGACATTAGTATGCCAAACAATGGGAAAATGATTCCATGCACCGATGCTGCTATAACACCGAGCAGAAGAAATGGCACCTCTGGCTTGTTAAGATAAAAAAGGCGTCCGATTGGTGCTTTCTGAAGGGTCTTCCCATCAGGAAGGTCCTCTTTGTTCTGTTTTCCTGTGATTTCATCCTCATGCAACTCATCAGATCTGAAAGAGTATCTGTTGCTATTGCCAAAGGAATCTTTAGTCACTGACTGTCTAATTGACAAAATAGTGCTTTTTGATAAGGAATTGGGCACTCCATGATCCTGTATTTTACGTCTTTCATTACCATGGGTTTCTTGTAGCCTAATAAGCTGGGAGTAAGCTCCACTGGGATCCTTCACCAATGCTTGATGAGGACCTGTACATACAGGATACGTAATGGGGTGAGTGAATCATCATAGGCTGACAATAGAAATTTTCTACCATGGGAAAAGTAATGTATATTCAAGAGATTCTAACCTTGTTCAACTATTTTCCCTTGATGAACAACTGTGATGCAGTCTACATTCCGTACAGTGCTCAAACGATGAGCAACGATAAGTGTGGTTCTTTCTACCATTATCCTATTGAGTGCCTCCTGAACTATCCTCTCAGATTCCACATCCAGTGCACTTGTTGCTTCATCTAGCAAAAGAATTTTTGGATCTTTAAGGATGGCTCTTGCAATTGCAATTCTTTGTTTTTGTCCTCCAGAAAGCAGAGTGCCATGTTGGCCAACCAATGTATTGTATCCCTGGTATGAAATTAGAATTTTGTTAGCTTAAATTTCAAGAAGTTATTTGAAGCACTCAATCTTTATTCACATACATTTGGTAACTTGTCGATGAAGCTTGCTGCATTTGCGAGCTCGGCTGCTCTCTTGATTTCTTCAAGAGTTGCATCTTCTTTACCATAGATTATGTTATCTTTAATGGAGGTCATAAACAGCGATGGTTCTTGGCTAACAAGGCCGATCTTCCCTCTTATCCAATCAAGATTCAGATTCTTGATGTTGACTCCATCTATCAAAACTTCGCCAGCCTGTGGATCATAGAATCTTTCAACTAGGCTGATAACAGTTGACTTGCCACTTCCACTCTCTCCAACTATGGCCATTGTTGTTCCACAAGCTACTTGTAATGACAGTCCATCTAATACTAACTGCTCGGGTCTTGCAGGGTAGCTAAAGTATACATCCTTTATCTCAACATCACCCTTGATATTTTCCAAGACTATGCCGCTGGTATCATCTGAATCTATCTCGGGTTTCCTCTCAATCGTTTCGAACAGTCTGTATGCTGCAGATTGACCTCCCACAATTGCAGAAATTGATGGTGTTGCATTACCTAATGAACTGTTGCAAAAAATTGGAGAGTGCCCTGTTTAGGACATTAACATACGAGTACCATATGCAATAGTCACTTTTTTATTTCTTGGCCTGATGTACAATTTTAAAATAACCGCTAACCCTTCACATATGTATGCTTTGCTGAGGAAACATAAAATGAAAATAGAATAATTTGCACCTGGTTAAAAATTGTGCTTCCTGTGGTCGATTTGGTTGATCTGTCTAGCAAGAGTTTTTTTTTATATAATTTGATCCCCAAAAGTACAAATGTAGATCAGACTATTTTTCTTTAGAATTTATGGTAGATATTTTAGGATTATTGTTGGATTTCTTCTAGAGGCACCTTGAATCTTGTGGGCTATTTGTATTTATATAAAATAATTATTATCCTTGAGCTCAAGCATTACCAATGGACATTATTTACCACTAAAAATAATACTCCCTCCGTTCCTTGATATAAGGTGTATAGATTTTTGAGAAAAAGTCCAAAATATAATGTGTATTGCGTTGCACCACTCGTTTGGATAATTTTTTCAGGGACTTGATTACATTTTCTTATATCATGTAAGCTCCTCTATTTTCTAATGTCAATTAGTCATGTGTAATCTCACTCAAAACTTGTGAAAATTTCCCTCCACGTGCGTTCTTTAATTTCCGTGCCAAAAACTATACACCCTATATCTAGGAACGGAGGGAGTATGAACTATCTAAACGTAATATATGAACACGCCTTGAAAGGTACATCAAATTGCCATGTAAAGTTTCTTATAGAATTTACAGAAAATTATGTATTCACAAGGCATGCGTAAGAAAAAAGGTTATCTAGATTTAAAAGTTTTATTATGTAATTTTTTATATTTTCATTCATTCAAGTTGCTCTTCAATAAATTGAGGGTTATATACGGCAAATATTAGTACTGATCAGCGTAATGATTTCAGGAACTCACGTTGCGCCAGTCAATACCGCGAACAAAACAGTGATGATCTTCCCTCCGGTATAACCTTTGTCAATGATTAGCTTTCCACCATACCAGAAGGCTAGGCCATAGCTGCTAAATATGATGCAGAAGACAGAGCCCATGCCAAAACCACTGACAAGGCCTTCCTCAACAACAGTTATGTATGCATTTTTTATGAATTTATTGTACATTTCTATAGCCTTTTTCTCGCCATTGAAGGACACAACCTGTTAACATGAGTTGCTAGATTAATGGCTGCTACAATTTGAATTAACTGAGATAACTGATACAGTTTCCAATAACTGATATAATTTGAACTCACTGTGCGTATAGATCCAATTGTAAGTTCAACTGTGTCTGCAGCATCACTATACGATGTTAGTCGCTTGCTAGAAACCCGGGTTAGAAGTTGTGCAGATACTGAACCAGCGATAGCAATTAGTGGTAGTGATGTTAGCATGGCAAGGGTAAGGAGCCAGCCTTTTGTGAATGCTATGATAAAACCCCCAAAGAAGGCGGATGTGTGCTGTACAAGCTTCCCTGCCTGTAAATCAGAATGAATGAATGTCAGCAGTTGGGCTGCATAGAATGTATGAAATACACTCAGGTAAGTAGAACAAAAATTTCTGTAGTAGCGATAAAAATACTGATGCTTGCAGTTGACTTTTGCGCACCTTTCAATGTGTTGAAAAATATTATGTTTCTTGATTTAGTACCACAACAAAAATATTACCTTCTCACCAAGAGCATCTTGAATCATGACCGTATCGCTAGACATTCTAGAAACTGCTTCACCTGTTGTCATTTGTGTATCGAAGAATGCAATGTCTTGCCTCAGAACTGATTTCAGGTATAAGGAACGGATGCGGGATGAGTGCCTTTCTCCTGCCATCGTCCAGCATGACACCTCTGAAAATAAATAAAGGGTGAGTAAGTAGCATTTCTGCCATTAGCATGTAATTTAGCTACACATATTCCATATTAGGAATGCAATTGGTACTTTTACCGAAAAAGGCTTTCGCCCCGCTTTATATTATAAAGCCAACCGCACAATAAGCATCCAACAGAGTTCAACAAACCAAACACACACACACAAAACGGAGGTCCACAGGAGCCCAAGAGAAAATCCAAGGGTTACAGCTGAGGGCACAGCACAACACGCCCTAAATAACAAAAAAACGCACGCCACAGGCCGCACAAACGTCAGGCGGACTAATCAGGCTCAGGGGGCGGGGGCGGCAGCGGGGGAGCCAAGCTGAGCACCATCGAGCGGAGATCGGAGAGGAGGGCGGCTAAGCGGCCGCCAAAGCTGCAAGTAACCACACAATTTAAAAATTGCGTCAGTCGCACGACGAAGGGGCACCTTCTGAATCACAAGCTTATCACGGATGTTCCAAAGCGTCCAGGCAATGACCCCTACGCACAGCCATCTAATATGGCGGGAGCGGCCAGGGCAGGCGTTAAGCTCCGCGAGCAGGTCAGGGAAGGTAGTATTACACCACTGTCCACCAACCGTTTCGCGGAAACAGGCCCAAAGGAACTGGGCAGAGTGGCACGAGAAAAAGATGTGGTTAGCATCTTCGACGGTGCCACAGATGGGGCACATTCCATCACCCGGGCCATTTCGCTTGAGGACCTCAACACCCGAGGGGAGCCGGCCACGGATCCATTGCCACAGGAAGATCCTGATCTTCAGCGGAAGACGGATATCCCAGATTAGGCTGAATGGTTCCGGGGCCGACGAGGGCGCAATGGCACCGTATAAGGACTTCGTGGAGAATCGCCCGGAGGGCTCGAGGTGCCAGGACAGCGTGTCCCTGTCCTCCGCCACCTCCATCGGAAGAAGAGCGATGTCCTGGAGGAGGGCGTCCCAGGCGGCCATCTCAGGGGGACCAAACGGCCGCCGGAAGGCGAGACGCCCTAAGTCAATAAGGGCCGTCTCAACCGAAACACGGGGGTCAACCGCGATGGCAAATAGCTCAGGGAAGCGCACCGCCAGGGGGGCGTTCCCTAGCCAGCGGTCGAACCAAAACAGGGTCGAGGCGCCGGAGCCAACCGATATAGAAGTGCCAATGCGAAGGACGGGCAGGAGCTGGATAACAGACTGCCAGAACTAAGAACCGCCCATACATTGGCAAAAGGCGAGAGGCTGGCCATGAAGATATTTATTACGAATAATGGTGAGCCAGAGGCCTCCCTCCCCGTTGGCAATACGCCACAGCCATCGAGTCAGGAGGGCGATGTTCATGCGTCGGGAAGAGAGGATGCCCAGACCCCCCTGGTCCTTGGGCTTGCAGATGTCAGGCCAGCTCACCATGTGATACTTCTGTTTGCCATCCTCGCCAGCCCAGAAGAATCTCGATTGGTACTTGTCCACCTCCTGGTGGAGGGTCTCATGAAGGCAGTAGAAGCTTAGGAGGAACCAGAGGAGGCTCGCCAGTGAGGAATTGATCAGAATCACCCTGGCGGCCTTCGACAGCCAGCGGCCCCTCCAGGGTTCAACTCTGTGCTGCATTCTAGTCACCGTCGGTCTAAGATCCGCTACGGTGAGTCTGGAGGCACTAATGGGCACCCCCAGGTAAGTGGTGGGGAAGGTGCCCAGGCGGCAATTAAGCCGGTCAGCAATGGACAAGGCTTCATCCGGGTTGTAGCCAAGGACCATCACTTCGCTCTTGTCGAAGTTAATGGTCAGTCCAGACATTTGTTGGAAGCATAGAAGAAGGAACTTCAGGTTGGCGATGTCAGTAGTAGAGCCTTCAACCATGATGATGGTGTCGTCCGCGTACTGGAGGAGGGAAACCCCTCCCGCACCAACCAGGTGGGGAACCACGCCCTGGATATGGCCGCAGGCCTTGGCCTTATCCAGGATGACAGCAAGGGCATCGACCACCATGTTGAAGAGAAACGGGGAGAACGGGTCACCTTGGCGTACCCCGCATAAGGTGGGGAAGTAGGGCCCGATCTCACCGTTGATGTTGACTGCCGTCCAGCCGCAGGTAACGAGTTGCATAACCCGAGTCACCCAGCGGTCATCGAAGCCTTTCCGAAGCAAAACTTCCCAAAGGAAGGGCCAATGGACCGTGTCGTAGGCCTTGTGGAAGTCGAGCTTAAGGAACACCGCGCGGAGGTGTTTAGCTCGGACTTCGTGGAGGACTTCGTGGAAGACTAACACCCCATCCAAGATATATCGGCCTTGTATGAAGGCAGACTGGTTGGGGTGGGTAATAGAATCCGCAAGCAGGGTCACCCTATTGGCGTACCCCTTGGCCAGTATCCTGAAGATCACGTTGATCACGGTGATGGGACGGAACTGGCGGATGTCCGAGGCCCCAGGAACTTTCGGGATGAGGGTAATGATCCCATAGTTCAGACGCCCCAGGTCCATGGTCCCCGAGAAGAACTCAGCGAAGAGGGCCATGACCTCCGGTTTAATGGTCTGCCAGAATGTTTTAAAGAACAGAACCGGCAGTCCATCCGGGCCCGGGGCAGAGGAAGGATTCA
The DNA here is from genome assembly GCA_032464435.1 of Aegilops umbellulata. Taxonomy (NCBI): domain Eukaryota; kingdom Viridiplantae; phylum Streptophyta; class Magnoliopsida; order Poales; family Poaceae; genus Aegilops; species Aegilops umbellulata. The sequence continues at coordinate 322,732,899 of CP136056.1, read as the reverse complement.
TGCCTTTGATCGCCGCATAAACTTCCTCCTCCGAGAAAGGGGTCGTTAGAGCGCCATTGGCCTCAACGGAGATAAGCTGATCCTCCGACCAGGTGTCGGGGGCCAGAGTAGCCCCACCTCGAGGGGTGGGGGTAAAAAGGGCTTTATAAAAGCCATCTACGTGAGCACGGATGTCCGAAGGACGGACAAGCTGAGTGTCGTCTGCCCATAGGGAATGGATGGAGTTGCGACGCCGACGGCCGTTGGCGATCGCCTGGAAGTAAGCCGTGTTGGCGTCGCCCTGTAGCACCCAACGTTGGGTACCGCGCAACCGCCAGTAGGCCTCCTCGTCAGAGTAGATGACCGAGAGCTGGTCCTCGAGATCGTATCGCAGCATCCACTCATCTGGGGAAATCCCAGCTAAGTCGGCCCGGGCATCCAAGGCCTGAATAGCGCTTAAGATGGACTTCTTGCGCTCACGCAGATCCCGGCCAAGATTCGCCCCCCAGCCCTTCATAAATTGGCGGGCTAGCTTGGCACATAACTGCCAAGAGTCAACAGCAGACATGGAGCGGTGGGGGAGACACGCGCGGCGGCCCACTTGGCCGCAACCGCCTCGCGGAACCCGGCTTGGTTGAGCCAGAATGTCTCGAACCGAAACCGGGGGGAATGGGGGGGGGCGTTCATCCGCTGTGGAGAGAAGGAGGGGGACATGGTCAGATCCAATCCTGGTAATGGCCTGCAACGAAGCCAGGGGGCAACGAAGCTCCCAGTCCGGGGAAACTAAGACACGGTCTAGGACAGACTGTGTCGGGTTCACCTGGCGGTTAGTCCAGGTGAACCGGGCCCCCGTGCGCTCAAGCTCACGGAGGCCAAGCTCCGCGATGCAGTCGTTAAACATCTGCATCCGGGGGCGATTAACCCGGTCATTATTCTTCTCATCCGGGGAGCGGATGAGGTTAAAGTCCCCTCCCACCACAACGGGGAGGGCGGACGCAGCGATCTTCCGCTGCAGCTCGGCGAGGAATGTCGGGGAGCGGCTGTGATCGGCCGGTCCGTAGACAATGATGACCTCCCATTTAAAGTTAAGCGCACGCTCGAAGATCTCCATACTAACGAAGAACTCGCCCCGATCCATACCTCCCACCTTAAAGGTGGCATCCTTAACACCTAACAGGATGCCACCTGAGTGGCCATTGTTCCCACTAGAAGGGATCCAATGCCATGCGAACAGGTGTGAGCTAAGCCCGTCAAGCTCGGGGAGGCAAAATTCCATGCGCATGGTTTCCTGAATGGCTATGATGTCAATGTGCTCATCCCGGATGTACTCCACAAGCTGGCGGCGACGGCCGTCATGGCCGAAGCCGCGGATGTTCCAGAAAAGGGCGCGCATCTAAGCCGCCATGGAGGGGCTGCTTGACCCCAGGACGGTGGAAGCGTTGCGGGCTCGAAGAGTCGCAGTGCGGGAATGAGTGCGGCCCCGAATTTCCCCGGCCGGCAACTCCAAAGGCTGAGGTGCCGGGGTGCGGAGGAGGCGAGCACGAGTCTCGGCGAGCTTCCCGTCGAGAATCTCACGGGCCTGAATAGCCGCAATCTGCTCCAAAGGGGGGCCAACCTCCCCCCTAAAAACTATGGCCGAGTCGCGGGCCACCTTGGCAAGGTGGCCAAGCGGGACGGCTTCGAGAGCGGAGAAAGAACAACTGGAAGAACTAGAAGGGATGTCGGTCGCACCTGTCTCGAGGTTTCGGGCCGCAGCCCGGAGCTCAGCCCGCTCGGAGATGGACGGAGCCGGGAGGCCGACCGGGCGGTCCGCGTCGAGCCGGGCGCTGCGGCGGGAGGCCGTGACCGGGGTCGACGAGGCCCGAGCCCGGCGGACGCAGGACACCGAGCGAGGCGGGTGAGGGGCGACGGGGGTGACCACCCCCCCGGAGGTCACCAGCAGCAGGTGAGCTGGAGAAGCAGGCGCCGGGGGGATCAGACAGACACCAGACCCCGCCAGAGGATAGGGCGGGTCCAGGGCCGGCGCGTCGACCACGGGAGCCGGGGAGATGACCGGGGGGGAGGCGGGAGGCGGCTGTGCATCCGCCCCAGATGGGTCCAACAGGGGGGACCCGAGGAGGGGAGGCACCGCCGAAGTCGCGGCCGGGGCCATCAGGGGAGCCGAGGTCGAGGCCGGGGGGTCCGTGTCCACCACTAGAGGAGCACACGGCGAGCGAGGCGAAGATGCCGGAAGGACGAGGAGGCTGATGCTGGAGGTGTCGCTGAACTCGGCCGAGGAGACGGGAGAGGGAGCAGGCAGCGAGGAGGTGGCGGCCTCGGAGGGGAGGGCCACCCCACGCGACCGGCCCGTCCCCGAGTCTCCCCGCCCCGGGGGAGGAGAGGGGTCCCGAGAGGGGGAGCGACTGCGGCCAGAGTGCTCGTCGTCGTCCTCCGGGTCCTCGTGGCGGGAGGGGCGCGGCCGACGGTAGTGGGAGTCGTCGTGGTGGTCCGCGCCTCCCCCATCGAAGAGATCCGTAGCGAAGAGGCGAGGACGGCCGACGTGGTTGTGGGGCTCGGGGTAGATCTTGAGGTCAAATCCCTGGTCGTTGAAGAACACTCGAACAGTGGCCTGGAGGGTGGAAGAGTCCAGACACTTGACCTTAACGCGGACCTCCTCCTCCTTGCGGAGAGAGAGCTCGTCCACCACCACCACCTTGCCCAGGAGCTTAGACATGCTCCGGATCACCTTCTCAGAGCGGGCGATGTCTGGGAGGCCCGCTATGAGAATCCAAGCGGTGTCCAGCACGGCGACGGCCTTGGGATCCATCATGGGCTCGGAGATGTTGACGACGAGCTTGTTGAGGGCGAGGGTGATGTCGTCACTACGGGTGCAGAGGCCCAGGCTGAGAGCGTCGGGGAAGACCACGGTGAAGGAGCTGTCAGAGGTCGGGGTCACCTACCAATCCCAGACACGACGGCAGAGGTGGTTAAGCTCCGCCTCGATCATCTCAGGCGAGGCGACACCGGGCCCCACGATGGATACGACCGCCAGGAGCGACGGTGAAGGAGGAGGGACGTCTTCCACCTCGATGTGGAAGAATCCGAGGCCCTCGATGCCGTGGCCGTACATCATGAGCTCTCCAGTCAACGGACGGTCGGGGCAGAGAACCGCGGGGTGACCCGATTCCTTGCACAGGTAGCACATCGGCGGGTTGGGGCAGTCAACCTGAAAGTGGCTCGTCACCCCACAGTTGAAGCACGGAGGAAGGTTCCGGGGGGCGTCAGAGGCGACACCACCCGAGGAGGTGGGGGCCATGGCAGTGTTAGCCGGGGTGCGGGCAGGACCCCGCTTCTTCTTCTTCTTGGGACCTTGGCGACCACGAGCCCCGGGGCCCCCGCTGCCCGGAGGGAAGCTCGGCTGGGACCGAGGGGGGTGGTACCGGCGGGTGGCCGCCGTGCCAGACGGCCCATCCCATGGAGGGGGCGAAGCAGGGGCCTCATGGCGACGAGCGGGCGAAGGGGAGCGGGGCCGGTCCCGACGGCTGTCCCGCGGAGGGGGGGAGAGCCGGCTGTCGTTCCGCGCCGGGGAGCGGTCGTGGCGGGGCGGCGAGCGACGGGAGTTGCGGGGCGGCGAGCGGTGGGAGTCGCGGGAATCACGGGGAGGCGTCCGGCGGGCCTCCCGGGAGGGGGACCGGCGCGGGTCACGCGGCGGGGACCGGTGAGAGTCGCGCGAGGGGGCCCGTCACCCGTCGGAGCCGCCGCGGCTGGCCAGCTGCCGGCGGAGGTCGGCCTCGCGCCGCTGGCCCTCCGGCGAGGCGCGGCCCGGCGGGCGGGAGTCCTCCAGGGGGCGCTTGGGACGTCCCGCCCCGTCTCCCCAAGACCGAGTCATGGAGCCAGGCAGCGTCGCAGGGGGCGTTGAAGGGGGAGAGGGGGGCACCGGTGGCGGCGGGAGATGGGAGTGGAGGGGGTAAGGGCTGGGATCGGAGCGGAGGAGAGGCCGCAAGGGAAAACCCTTTGGAAGCCAAATGCCTCCCCAGGCCGGTGGGATCTGGGCCGAGGCCACTGGGCCGGCCGAGGGAGGGACCGGCCTCGTGCTTGGGCCCGCAACGCCAGGAGGGGGGGGAGGGAGCAGGCCCAGTTGACGGCCAGGGCCCGACAAGGCGAGGCCCAGCCCAGGGGGCACCCGCGCCCCTCCAGCTAGGGTTCCAGCCGCCACCCCCGGCGACGAGGGCACGGCGGACGGCCGGGCCGGCGGGCGAGGCACCGCAAGGAGGCGGGGGGACGGCGTGCAGCTAAGCCGGGAGGATCCGAAGAAGGCGATGAAGGGGCGGAACGGAGCACGTTGGGACCGAAGCGGGACGCCGGCGGACGAGGGCGACGGCGGGGCGGACGGACGGCGCGAGGCGGGCCAGGAGGAGACCTTCCAGGAGGCCAAGGCCGGACCGCGGTCAGCCCGACCAGTCACGCCCCATCCGGCGGGGCGCCGGCGGCGACGACCACCCCCAAACCCAAACCCAAAGGGCGCACCTTTCCCCGCGGTCACCGGCGAAATGCGCGGCATCCGGCGGGGGGAGCGCACGCACGTCCAGGCAGCCGAACTCCCACATCCGGGAGTAAGGCCGCCGGCGGAGCGTGGTGGCGAGGTGCGAGTTGGGGCAGGCGGAGGGACCCGGTCGCGGCACTCGACCGGCAGGCCCGCGGCGCGGTCGTCGTCCTCCGCCCAGTCCGCCCAAACCACCCGCCCGGGAGGTCCAGGGGACGGGGGAGGAGGGGCTGGCGGGGAGGAGGGGGCAGCGAGGGGGGCTGGAGCCACGGCGGAAGGGGCCGCCGGCGGAGAGGGGAGCTCAGCCGGGGAGGCGACCTGCGGGGCGGCGGAGGCGCCCGAGTCGCCAGAGCCCGCGCCTTCCATCCTCCAAAGCAATGCCTTGTTTAGTTTTCGGCGGTACCTTCTCCGCAATTGGTACTTTTCATGGAATGAATGCATGATTACTGATGATGATTGCTCTGTTCTGATCATTGTATCTGCATGTTCATCACTCAAGCGAGAGCAAACTTGTGTGTCCTATCTCGGTCAAGACGAAGACAACGAGGAGGAGGCAGAAACAACAGAACTCAACCGACAGCTAACTACAAACAAACAAAACTAAAACAACAAAGAAGAAGGGAAAAAGGCAGGCCAACCTACACTAGCCAACAGAAAACAAAGAGCAAGATATGGCCGAAGGGCCACGTGTCCTAGTTCCACTCTATTCAGTTGTGAAAATTTTCGACTTTCGCGCCCACTCGGGCTCCCGCTCCCGCTAGGGTTCCCCCCCCTCCCCCGCCGCCGCCGCCCTCCCCCGCTCCTGCCGCCCCCGGCCGCCGGCGGGCGCGCCCCGGCTCCCCCTCCCCTCCCCTCCTCCCCCGTACCCCACGCGTCGCCTCCCAGAGCGAGGCGACCGGGGGCTCCCCTTCCCTGCCCCTCCCAGCGGCCCCCTCCTTCTATCCCCTCCCGCCACCGTCGGCGTAGGCCATCGGGCCTGGCTCGCGTGATGCCGCCGGCGGCGGCCCCGTTTTTTTCCTCCCCGCGCGGCGCTGTAGCTCGGGCGATGGCGCCGGCGGCGGTGCACCCAGGCCGGCGTCGGATTCGGTGGCGGCTCGTCTTCGCAGGCGGCGCAACTCCGGGTGGCAAGGTGGCGGTGGCGTGGCTGCTTGGCTGCGGGGTGGCGCGATGGCTGGCGACGGCGCCCTTCCGGCCCAGATCTGGGCCCTTTTGGGCCCCATCTAGGTCTGGGTGGGCCTGGCGTGTGCTTCTGGCGTCATCTCCGGCGGACGGAGGTGTGGCTTGGGCTGGGGGTGGCGGAGACGGTGGCGCGTGTACTGCAGCGCAGCGACGGGAGCTTCACGAGCCCGCTTCGGGCTCGGCCGGGCAGGGGTGCCTGGTTTGCTCCCGAGCTACGTCCGGTCGGTCACCGCCGAGGGTGGTGGAGGTTGTCCCCTCCCACGTGGCCGCTGACCTTGCCGCTCTTCGTTTCCGGCTGGTTCCTCTCGATCCCGCCGGTCTCGCTTCGTTTGTCACGGTGAGACGGCGATGGTGACTACGAGTCCGTGGTGGCGCATATTGGTGGACGGCAAGTATGGTGGAGCGCGATGGATCGTCTGGGCTCGTGGTTGGTTGGTGGTTGGGAGAAATCCCTGTCGGCTTGTTCGGCACCGACGCGGTGACGCCCGTGAGCGCCGCCGTGCCTTCCTGAAGGGCGTCGGATATCCCACTTCCCTCCCACGACCCTTCGCGTACCGGGGGAAACCCTAGGCCATGTCCGGTAGCAGCGTCGTTGTCGTCGCGGTCCTTCTTGAAGGTGTTACTTGGTATGCGGCGTTTCGTTTGTGCTAGGAGCGTGGTGGAATTCTCCGGCGGGCGCACCGCTTGCGAGTCATCTTCGTTTTCGTTGATCCGTCGTTGTCGGCATTTTTTTCCTTTTGTGTTTTCTCTTTTTTTTCTTTTGGGCGTGTCTGTGCTGCTTCTGCCCCAGCACCTATCGTTGGTTGTATCGATGTTGTTGCTTTGTAATACAAAGCGGGGGAAACCCTTTTTTGTTAAAATTTTCGACTTGAAGTGGTACGTGAAACTTTGGAATTTACCAAAGGAACATGTGAAATTAATATCGAGATAACTGCTTATGACTTATGAGTGTGGTGGCGCTATTTTGTTGCGCATCTCTCTTGGTTTCACTGACCACTGCTTGTCAGTTTTATACACCTTGGCGATGCGGTTGAGTTTGATACATTATATTGTTACAAGCTTATTAGTTCTCCTCATGGAGAAGCTCATTTCGATGATGATAATAGGTAACTTGGTTACTAGCCTCTGCAATAAAAAACTCGCAACACAAAGATCGCCTGCACAAAAGATCGCATCCCGGCCCCCGTGCCGCTCCTTCCCCGGGGCGACACGGGCGGCGGCCCCCCGTCCCCCGCAGCCTCCCCCTCTTCCCGGCTCTCTCTTCCTCGCCATCGCCGGTGGCCTCCGACAGGCAAAGCCTGTGCGGAGCCGGCGGCGGCGGGGCGCGCTCTCTGGCTGCTGTCGCTCGGGAGAAGGGGATCTCGCGGGCGATAGGCAGCTGTCCGGCGCTCGGCCTCGAGGCGGCGTCCTGGCGTGCGGCGGAGGTGGTCTTCGGCGCACGGCGAGGCGTTTGGTCGTGGTGGTGGGCACGCGGCCGCGGGCGCGCGGTCGCGGTCATTCGCGCTTGGGCAGTCCCGATCTGGGACCTCGCGGGCGGCGGCTAGCGCGGACGGGCGGCCGGCGTTCGGCTTGGCGTCGGCTGCGGCCAGAGGTTGGGGCGCCGGGGCGGCGGCCTCGGTCCGGGCTTCGGCCGTGACCTGGGAGTGGACGGCGCGCGTGGTTGGGCCGGCTCTCGGCTCTGGATGTGAGCGCGGGGTACAGATCCTTGGTCGGGCGCGGCGGTGACTGCGCGCGGCGGGCGCGGTGGCTGGTGGGGCGCGGCGGGCGTGGCATCTCCGGAGCTCGAGGTGTGCTGCGGTGCAGGGCCTGCTCGTCTACCCTGCTGCTTCGCTGGAGCTGCTCCAATCTAGATCTGGCCTTGGTGGTTCTGATCTTGCTGCTGCTCCTTGCGATGCGATGGCTGCTGCGGTGGTGGTGGTCACTATGGTGTTGCGGTGGTGGACGGCGGCTACGGCCAGGGGGTGGTGCGTGCCTGGGCGCGGTGGATCGTGGGATCCCGTGGCTAGGGTGAGGTCAGACTCAGCAGGGGTGGTTATTGGTGGGCGGCGGTCGGTGGGGGTGGTGCTCTCCGGGAGAAATCCTTGCTCGGTCTTCATTGGAGCCGGCGACGGCGGCGCCCGCAGGTGTCGCGATCTTTCTTGGAAGCGTCGCCGTGGAGGTGCTCCTCCCCACGGCTTTGGCTCCGGAGGGAAACCTTAGATCCGCTGGATCGGACGATGAAGGCGTCTTCGCGTCTTTCTCCTCCTTGGGGGCATTGTCTCGGAGCCGGCTACGACCGAGAGACTAGTGGATTGCGGCATCTTCGCCGTGGATGGTGGCATCTTCGCCGCGTGGTTTGCTGAGGCGGGGCGCTGGTTTCTGGTTGGCAATGATGATGGCGTCGAGAGGAGCTCGGGTCGCGGCTTGGACTTCGGTAGTCGGTTCTTCCCGGCGTGTCCGAGGTGCTCTTCCGTGGGTTGCTTGGTTGCTTTGAAGTCGGAGCTGCGGTGGAGTGGATCCAGGTGGTGACGATGACAGACGCTCGGTGGTTGTTTGCGGAGGGCACGGTCCGCGCAAGTCCTGCATATCTTCCTTGTGAGGCTCGCCGTCAAAGTCGGAGCTGTCGGTTGCTTGCGCGTGTGGCCATTTGGTGGCATGTGCCGTCGGGGTTGTGTCCCATGTCGGTGGCCAGGATGGCCGGTGGTACCCATGTCATGTGGGTTGGGTTGTATCGGTTTTAGTCCGGTTTTCCGTCAATTAACCGGGCAATTCTCTTCTCCTTAATCAATGAAAATGGCAAATATTTTGCCTCGTTTCAAAAAAAAAAAAACTAGCCTCTGCAATTTAGCTTATTTGAAAATGCTATACACTGAATGCAGAACTATCTTTTCATGTGCAGTAAGTATTTGCTTGACGTCTAAAGTTTGACTGACAGGGAACATGCACTCCAAGAATAGGATAGAAATTCCACTTACGAAGGAAGGAAGCAACTGCTGCCCCAACGCCCAAATATATGAAGTTGAGACAAACCTGGAGATGAAAAGAACATTCATTCTCTGTTAACTCGTCTAGCCACTCTTCAAGTTAAGTGAGTGGTCACCGTAGGTCGTGGCAGTACACCTTGGTGACAGCGCGGAGGACGGTGCTGGCCGTGCTCTGGCCGAAGGAGTTGATGACGTCTCCAAAGAGGATGGATATGAGGGGCTCCGACACGCCGTTGGCCACCGCCCCCAGCGAGCCGACCGCCATGAGCAGCACGTCGAGGCGGTCGGCGTACCTGAACATGCCCAACAACGGCACCTTCTTCTCCGGCCGGTCATTTTTTCCTCCACCGCTAGCTTCTGCTGTGGCGTCCATTTCCTGGCTGCTAAGCTTCGCTGATGTGCTTCTCTATTGTGCACCGATAACTGTTCTTGGAAAAATAGGAAGTGTGGACAGATATAGCAAGATGATAGGACTATGGAATGTAGATTACTATAGTAGTTCCTTTGCATCGTCCGTGGAGGGGTGGACGGAGATGGGCAGACGTCAGAGGGCACGCACATGCAGCTAACTTGGGCACAACGTCTCAACGACACAACCAGACGCCTTGCGCCGTTGCACGGTTAATGCACACGAGGCGTCATGTTCCTTCCTAACCAGATCATGTCGACCCAGTTGTACAACCACATATCAGAAAGAGAAGAGCCCGATAAATCCAAGTGTCCAAACTAGAAGACCTTAACGTCACACAATGGAATCAGGACACCTACACAATCCTATTAAAAACAAAGCACTACCAAGGCCACACCACGGCTAGCTTACAAACCACTTGTTTAAGTTTTTCTAACATGCCAATCACAACTAACCACGCCGTGTTTCTTTCTTTAGGATCACCCTGAGGACGTCGAGTTTCTCAACACTTCCACCTAAAACTACTCGCATATGCAACATATCTTCTCCTATGAGCTGGCTACCGGCAAGCATGCCATGGGCTCAAGTGAGTCGCTCGGTTCGCCTATGTCTGACTATTCAGACACTCAGGAGTCAGAGACCATCCGTATTGGTCATGAGAAGGCTGTTGATCATGTTCCTGTGCTTAATAGGAAGAGGAAGAGGAAGAGAACGAAAGGAATGGAGAGCTAGCGGGGCGATGGCGTTGGCGAGCGTTGTGGCGTCTCCCGCCGCCGGCGTGGGCTCCTCCGCCTCCTCCCTACTCGGCGACGCGCCCTCGTCGTCCGACATCGCCGCCCCTCCGCTCCGTCTCCGGGCGTCTCCTCGCCCTAGCTCCCCGCGTCCCCCCTCCCCGCGGTGCGCCCCGACACCGGATCCCGCCCCGGTGCCCGCCGGCCGCGTGTGCTGGGCTGACTGGGCGGCGGAGGAGGACCGAGCGGAGGCCGCGGCTGGCCTTCTCGGGAGACCTTGCCGGTTTGGCAACCGGCTTGCTGAGGCCGTCGCGGACGCCTCCTTCGCGACCACTGCCCTCCCCCTCTTCCCCTTCCTCTGCGGGTGCGGCCGTCGGTCCACCGTGCACCACCTTCCCCATCGCCGGCTCAGCTGGCCGCCGGGGCGCTGGGGCCCGAGCTCGCTCTTGGGGGGTGGCCGAAAGGTCCGAATTGGGTCGTGCAGCGGCGTCGTGGCGGCTTTCCTCTCCGGCGGTGGGCTTTGGGGCTCCGGCGCGGTTGCCGGTGCTCTCGTCGTTGTCTTCTATGCCGGTTCGGGGCCCCAAGTTCCGGCCTTTCCATCCGTCGACGGAGGCGCCGGCCGGCGCCCGTGTGGCGGCGGCGGTGGAGGAACCCAGTGCCCTAGCTCCCCCCCCGCCCCGTGCGGGATGGGCTGGGCCGTCCCGGGCCCTCTGGGTCGGCTGGGACGAGAGAACGCTTGGGCCCGTCTTGGCCTGTGATACGTCTCCAACGTATCTATAATTTTTTATTACTCCATGCTATTATATATTCTGTTCTGGATGTTTAATGGGCTTTATTATACATTTTCATATTATTTTTGGGACTAACCTATTAACCCAAGGCCCAGTGCAAATTGCTGTTTTTTGCCTATTTCAGTGTTTCGCATAAAAGGAATATCAAACGGAGTCCAAACGGAATGAAACCTTCGGGAGCGTGATTTTTGGAACAAACGTGATCCAGAGGACTTGGAGTGGACGTCAAGAAATGAATGAGGAGGCCACGAGGCGGGGGGGGGGTGGACACCAACCGCGTGGAGGGATTTCTTTCGCCCGCCCCCCATGCCGCTCCCACGAGCGGCCCGGGCGGAACCCTAGATCGCCGCTGCCGCTCCCCTTTCTCTCCTTCCTTCTCCCTCGCCGCCGCCAGGGGACGCCGCGGGGCAAAGCCCGTGCGTGCGCCGGCGGCGGCGGCGCTCCCTCCCCCCTCGCGAGGCTCCTGGACGGCGCGGGACGGCCGGCCCTCGCGGCGGCGCTCGGCTCGGCGGTAGGTCGGGCCGCCGGCGGATCTGGGCGGGGCTCCCCTGCTTGGTGGCGCTGCGGCGCTGGCGGCGGCGTGGTCTGCACGGGGCGGCGAGCGCACGAGCTCCTCCTCATCCTGATCTGATGGTGCCGCGGTGGCACCAAGCTCGAGCGTGCGGTCGGGTCCGCGAGGGTGATCGGCGCGCGTCTTCCTCCCCGATCTGATGGCTCCACGGTGGCGCCAGTGCTCGGGCGGTTGGCTTCGGCAAGCGGTGGCGGGCGCTGGGCTCTCGGCGGCGCTCCGGCATGTGTAGGCGGCGGTGGTCCCTGTGCGCGGTCTGCGGCTCCGTCTCTGACCCGGACGGCGCGGGGGATGGCGGCGGCCCGGCGTGGCCGGCGATCTGGATGCGGGGGTGCCGGCGGCTCGCTGTTCTGCCGGTACTCCAGGGTGTGCCTGGTGGTGCTGGTGGTGACGGCGGCCCGGGCACGAGAGTTGGATCCCTTTGAACTGATCTGGGTGAAAACTTGCCTTTGGCTCCTGCTAAGGCCGGCGGTGGCGGCGCTATCTGCGTCGTTCCCTTCTTGAAGGCATCGCCGTGGAGAAGTTCAAGGCCACTCTCTGCTACCTCCGAGGGAAACCCCAGATTGGATGATCGGATGACGGCCTCGCTCTGGTGTCGTTCCTCCCTTGGGGGCGTCATTCTTGGAGGTACACACGTGATCGAGGGACCAGAGGACGGATTCTTTAGTGGAGCGGTGCTTCATCCTACACACTGATGGCGATGGATCTTGATGGCGTGGCGCAGTGCAGATTCGGAGTTCGCTATGGGAGGATGGACTCGCGCAGGAGAACGACGCTGTCGGGCGTCGTGGTGGCATCGATGGCAGAGAGACCTGGCACGGTACATGCAACAGTACGGCTCTAAAGATGGATTGGTGGCAGGTGGCTGCAGCGGCCTCATACCCGACAGGCGTCCTGGTTGAGGAGTGCGCCGGACTGGTAGGTACCCCATACCGGCACACGTCCTGGTTAGGACCTCAGGTCTTAGATGTTTAGGTTTGGCTACGATATCTGTTTGGTATTAGGCCTAGATTATCTGCGCCCCTTCATCAATTGGATAGGTGTAGCGATAGTTGTTGCTTAGACGGTGGCTTTAGTCTTACTGTTGTATGGCTTTGTTAGGTCTTGTGAGAATAATTAATAAAGTGGCCGTATGCATCGTCCAGATGCAGAGGCCGGAGGTCGTCCTCCTTTTCTAAAAAAAACGAGGCAGGGGGCGCCCTCCACCCTCGTGTGCCCCTCGTGGCTCCACCGACCTACTTTTTCCTCCTATATATACCTACGTACCCCGAAACCATCGAGGAGCACCACGAAAACCTAATTCCACCGCCGCAACCTTATGTACCTATAAGATCCCATCTTGGGGCCTTTTCCGGCGCTCCACCGGAAGGGGAATCGATCATGGAGGGCTTCTACATCAACACCATAGCCTCTCCGATGATGTGTGAGTAGTTTACCACAGACCTTCAGGTCCATAGTTATTAGCTAGATGGCTTCTTCTCTCTCTTTGGATCTCAATACAAAGTTCTCCTCGATCTTCTTGGAGATCTATTCGATGTAACTCTTTTTGCGGTGTGTTTGTTGAGATCCGATGAATTGTGGGTTTATGATCAAGATTATCTATGAACAATATTTGAATCTTCTCTGAATTCTTTTATGGATGATTGGTTATCTTTGCAAGTCTCTTCGAACTATCAGTTTGGTTTGGCCTACTAGGTTGATCTTTCTTGCAATGGGAGAAGTGCTTAGCTTTGGGTTCAATCATGCGGTGCTCGATCCCAGTGACAGTAGGGGGGACGACACGTATTGTATTATTGCAGTCGAGGATAAAAACATGGGGTTTATATCATATTGCTTGAATTTATCCCTCTACATCATGTCATCTTACCTAATATGTTACTCTATTCTTATGAACTTAATACTCTAGATGCATCCTGGATAGCGGTCGATGTGTGGAGTAATAGTACTAGATGCAGGCAGGAGTTGGTATACTTGTCACGAACGTGATGCCTATATACATGATCATGCCTAGATATTCTTATAATTATGCACTTTCCTATCAATTGCTCAACAGTAATTTGTTCACCCACCGTAATACTTATGCTATCTTGAGAGAAGCCACTAGTGAAACCTATGGCCCCCGGGTCTATTTTCCATCATATAAGTTTCCAATCTATTTTTACTTTGCAATCTTTACTTTCAATCTTTATCATAAAAATACCAAAAATATTATCATCTCTATCAGATCTCACTTTTGCAAGTGGTCGTGAAGGGATTGACAACCCTTTATCGCGTTGGTTGCAAGGTTCTTATTTGTTTGTGTAGGTACGAGGGACTTGCATGTGGCCTCCTACTAGATTGATACCTTGGTTCTAAAAAACTGAGGAAAATACTTACGCTACTTTGCTGCATCACCCTTTCCTCTTCAAGAAAAAAACCAACGCATGCTCAAGAGGTAGCAAGAAGGATTTCTGGCGCCGTTGCTGGGGAGGCTTACACCAAGTCAAGTCAAGATTTAATCTCCCATCAACAAGCCATTTCTGGCGTCGTTGCGGGGGAGTCTACACACAAGTCAAGACATACCAAGTACCCATCACAAACTCTTATCCCTCGTATTACATTATTTGCCATTTGCCTCTCGTTTTCCTCTCCCCCACTTCACCCTTGCCATTTTATTCGCCCTCTCTTTCCGTTCGCCTCTTTTTCGCTTGCTTCTTGTTGCCTGTTTGCCCTAATGGCCCTGCCTAAAAACGTTGATCCTTACCTTAAAAGGTTGGAAGAAATTGAAAACAACGTCCGAAGCTTTATGACTTTGCAATTTGAGCATAACAATTTCTTTAGAAACGAGCTTAAAGAACAAAAAAGCTTTATGGGGTACATGAATAAAGAGCTTGATGATATGTCTAAGGAATTTTATGGCTTCAAATCTCAGTTTGCTCATCTTGAAAAATTAATAGCCCAAATTTCGGATAAGCAGGCCACCTTAGGCAATAAGATGGCCGCTAAACCGAAAGATTTGGAGGGTAATAAAGATGAAGATCTAAAAGTTATTGATGTGTCCCCTATTAAATCTTTGTTTTGCAATATGAATATTGATAATGATGGGACTGGAGATGAGTCAACTTTAGTTAAAAGGAGTCCCAATGATTCGGAGTTTTTAGATCTTGATGCAAAATTTGGTAAAAGTGGGATGGAAGAGGTCAAAACTTTAGATGGCAATGAACCCACTATTTTGGATTTTAAGGAATTTAATTATGATAATTGTTCCTTAATATATTGTATTTCCTTGTTGTAATCTGTGCTAAATTCTTCGCATTCTTATAGTCAAAATAAAGTTTTTAGTAAACATATCGTTGATGCTTTAATGCAATCTTATTAAGAAAAGCTTGAATCGGAAGTTTCTATCCCTAGAAAACTTTATGATGAGTAGGAACCTACTATTAAAATTAAAATTAAAGATCGTGAATGCTATGCTTTGTGTGATTTGGGTGCTAGTGTTTCCACAATTCCAAAAACTTTGTGTGATTTGCTAGGATTCCGTGAATTTGATGATTGTTCTTTAAACTTGCACCTTGCGGATTCCACCATTAAGAAACCTATGGGAAGAATTAACGTTGTTCTTATTGTTGCAAATAGGAATTATGTGCCCATATATTTCATTGTTCTTGATATAGATTGCAATCCTTCATGTCCTATTATTCTTGGTAGACCTTTCCTTAGAACGATTGGTGCAATTATTGATATGAAGGAAGGGAATATTAGATTCCAATTTACGTTAAGGAAAGGCATGGAACACTTTCCTAGAAAGAAAATAAAATTACCTGATGAATCTATTATGAGAGCTACTTATGGATTGCATGCCAAAGATGGTAATACCTAGATCTATCCTTGCCTTTATGCCTAACTAGGGGCGTTAAACGATAGCGCTTGTTGGGAGGCAACGCAATTTTATTTTATTTTCTTGATTTTTGGTTCTGTTTAGTAATCCATCTAGCTTCTGTTTAGATGTGGTTTTATGTTTTAATTAGTGTTCGTGCCAAGTAGAACCTTTGGGAAGACTTGGGTAAAGTCTTTTTGATCTTGCTGTAAAAAACAGAAACTTTAGCGCTCACGAGATTAGCTACAACTTTTTACTGGAGAGTGCTATTTAGTTGATTCTTTTCGAAGATGATTAATAGATAAATTCCTCACTTCCAGAAATTTATTTTAGAATTTTTGGAGTTCCATAAGTTTGCGTTAGTTACAGATTACTACAGACTGTTCTGTTTTTGACAGATCCTGTTTTTCGTGTGTTGTTTGCTTATTTTGATGAATCTATGGCTAGTAATGGAGTTTATGAACCATAGAGAAGTTGGAATAAAGTAGGTTTAACACCAATATAAATAAATAATGAGTTCATTACAGTACCTTGAAGTGGTGTTTTGTTTTTCTTTCGCTAACGGAGCTCATGAGATTTTATGTTAAGTTTTGTGTTGTGAAGTTTTCAAGTTTTGGGTAAAGATTTGATGGATTATGGAACAAGGAGTGGTAAGAGCCTAAGCTTGGGGATGCCCAAGGCACCCCAAGGTAAAATCCAAGAACAACCAAAAGCCTAAGCTTGGGGATGCCCCGGAAGGCATCCCCTCTTTTGTCTTCGTCCATCGGTAACTTTACTTGGAGCTATATTTTTATTCACCACATGATATGTGTTTTGCTTGGAGCGTCTTGTATGATTTGAGTTTTTGCTTTTTAGTTCACCACAATCATCCTTGCTGTACACACCTTTTGAGAGAGACACACATTAATCGGAATTTATTATAATACTCCATGTGCTTCACTTATATCTTTTGAGCTAAACAATTTTGCTCTAGTGCTTCACTTATATCTTTTAGAGCACGGTGGTGGTTTTATTTTATAGAAATTATTGATCTCTCATGCTTCACTTATATTATTTTGAGAGTCCTTTAGAACAGCATGGTAATTTACAAAGTGCATTGAATACTAAGAGAAGTTTGATACCTGATAGTTGTTTTGAGATATAAAGGTGGTAATATTAGAGGTGTGCTAGTTGAGTAATTGTGAAATTGAGAAATACTTGTGTTGAAGTTTGCAAGTCTCGTAGCATGCACGTATGGCAAACGTTGTGTGACAAATTTGAAACATGAGGTGTTCTTTGATTGATTTCCTTATGAGTGGCGGTCGGGGACGAGCGATGGTCTTTTCGTACCAATCTATCCCCCTAGGAGCATGCGCGTAGTGCTTGGTTTTGATGACTTGTAGATTTTTGCAATAAGTATGTGAGTTCTTTATGACTAATGTTGAGTCCATGGATTATACGCACTCTCACCCTTCCATCATTGCTAGCCTCTTCGGTACCGTGCATTGCCCTTTCTCACCTTAAGAGTTGGTGCAAACTTCGCCGATGCATCCAAACCTCGTGATATGATACGCTCTATCGCACATAATCCTCCTTATTTCTTCCTCAAAACTGCCACCATACCTACCTATTATGGCATTTCCATAGCCATTCCGAGATATATTGCCATGCAACTTTCCACCGTTCCGTTTATTATGACACGCATCATCATTGTCATATTGCTTTGCATGATCATGTAGTTGACATCGTATTTGTGGCAAAGCCACCTTTATAATTCTTTCATACATGTCACTCTTGATTCATTGCATATCCCGGTACACCGCCGGAGGCATTCACATAGAGTCATATTTTGTTCTAAGTATTGAGTTGCAATCTTTGAGTTGTAAGTAAATAAAAGTGTGATGATCATCATTATTAGAGCATTGTCCCAAGTGAGGAAAGGATGATGGAGACTATGATTCCCCCACAAGTCGGGATGAGACTCCGGGCGAAAGAAAAAAGAAATAAAGAAAGAAAAGAGGCCAAAAGAAAAAAAAAGAGAAGAAGGCCCAAATAAAAAAATGAGAGAAAAAGAGAGAAGGGACAATGTTACTATCCTTTTTACCACACTTGTGCTTCAAAATAGCACCATAATCTTCATGATAGAGAGTCTCCTATTTTGTCACTTTTATATACTAGTGGGAATTTTACATTATAGAACTTGGCTTGTATATTCCAACAATGGGCTTCCTCAAATGCCCTAGGTCTTCGTGAGCAAGAAAGTTGGTTGCACACCCACTTAGTTTATTTTGTTGAGCTTTCATACATTTATAGCTCTAGTGCATCCGTTGCATGGCAATCCCTACTTCTTGCATTGACATCAATTGATGGGCATCTCCATAGCCTATTGATTAACCGCGTCAATGTGAGACTTTCTCCCTTTTTGTCTTCTCACACAACCTCAATCATTATATTCTATTCCGCCCATAGTGCTACGTCCATGGCTCGCGCTCATATATTCCGTAAAAGTTGAAAGGGTTTGAAAAGGCTGAGTATGAAACAATTGCTTGGCTTGTCATCGGGGTTGTGCATGATGAGAGCATTTTGTGTGAAGAAAATGAAGCATGGCCAAACTATATGATTTTGTAGGGATAAGCTTTCCTTGGCTATGTTATTTTGATAAGACATAATTTCTTGGTTAGCATGCTTGAAGTATTATTATTTTTATGTCAATATTAAACTTTTATCTTGGATCTTTCGGATCTGAACATTCATGCCACAATAAAGAAAATTAAATTGAGAAATATGCTGGGTAGCATTCCACATCAAAAATTCTGTTTTTATCATTTACCTCCTCGAGGACTAGCAGGAATTAAGCTTGGGGATGCTTGATACGTCTCCAACGTATCTACAATTTTTGATTGCTCCATGCTATTATATATTATGTTTTGGATGTTTAATGGGCTTTATTATACACTTTCATATTATTTTTGGAAATAACCTATTAACCCAAGGCCCAGTGCAAATTGCTATTTTTTTTGCCTATTTCAGTGTTTCATAGAAAAGGAATATCAAACGGAGTCCAAACGGAATGAAACCTTCGGGAGCGTGATTTTTGGAACAAACGTGATCCAGAGAACTCGGAGTGGACATCAAGAAACGAACGAGGAGGCCACGAGGCAGGGGGCGCGCCTACCCCCTGGGCGTGCCCTCCACCCTCGTGGGCCCCTCGTGGCTCCACCGACCTACTTCTTCCTCCTATATATACATACGTACCCCGAAACCATCGAGGAGCACCACGAAAACCTAATTCCACCGCCGCAACCTTCTGTACCCATAAGATCCCATCTTGGGGCCTTTTCCGGCGCTTCGTCGGAGGGGGAATCGATCATGGAGGGCTTCTACATCAACACCATAGCCTCTCCGATGATGTGTGAGTAGTTTACCACAGACCTTCGGGTCCATAGTTATTAGCTAGATGGCTTCTTCTCTCTCTTTGGATCTCAATACAAAGTTCTCCTCGATCTTCTTGGAGATCTATTTGATGTAACTCTTTTTGCGGTGTGTTTGTCGAGATCCGATGAATTGTGGGTTTATGATCAAGATTATCTATGAACAATATTTGAATCTTCTCTGAATTCTTTTATGTATGATTGGTTATCTTTGCAAGTCTCTTCGAATTATCGGTTTGGTTTGGCCTACTAGATTGATCTTTCTTGCAATGGGAGAAGTGCTTAGCTTTGGGTTCAATCATGCGGTGCTCGATCCCAGTGACAGTAGGGGGAACAACACGTATTGTATTGTTGCCATCGAGGATTAAAATATGGGGTTTATAGCATATTGCTTGAGTTTATCCCTCTACATCATGTCATCTTACCTAATGCGTTACTCTGTTCTTATGAACTTAATACTCTAGATGCATGTTGGATAGCGGTCGATGTGTGGAGTAATAGTACTAGATGCAGGCAGGAGTCGGTCTACTTGTCATGGACGTGATGCCTATATACATGATCATGCCTAGATGTTCTCATAATTATGCACTTTTCTATCAATTGCTCGACAGTAGTTTGTTCACCCACCGTAATACTTATGCTATCTTGAGAGAAGCCACTAGTGAAACCTATGGGCCCCGGGTCTAGTTTCCATCATATAAGTTTCCAATCTGTTTTTACTTTGCAATCTTTACTTTCAATATTTATCATAAAAATACCAAAAATGTTATCATCTCTATCAGATCTCACTTTTGCAAGTGGCCGTGAAGGGTTTGACAACCCCTTTATCGCGTTGGTTGCAAGGTTCTTATTTGTTTGTGTAGGTACGAGGGACTTGTGTGTGGCCCCCTACTGGATTGATACCTTGGTTCTTAAAAACTAAGGGAAATACTTACGCTAGTTTGCTGCATCACCCTTTCCTCTTCAAGGGAAAAACCAACGCGTGCTCAAGAGGTAGCAGCATGCAGCTTTGGGCTCCTGCGATGCTGGGCCGTCCACCGGCCCACTTGTGCCGGCCCATGCCTGGCGTGGTCGCGGCCTTGTCTCCTTAGGGTTCGAGCCGGCTTGCTCACTGCCTTCGATCCCCCTCCTCCCCGCATCACCACAACTCCCTCTCCCTCCCCACACCGTGACCTGCTCGTTCTCCTTCATCCCGCCCGCCATGGTCCGAGACACCGGCGATGGCGCCCCCGCCCCAAGCGACGCTCTGCTGGCCGGGACCCCCCCACACACATCCATCGGATGCTCGCCGGCCCTTGCCGGACGGCTCGCGGCGCAAGGCCGAGCTCCGGGAGTCTATGCTCCGCGGCAAGAGCTCGGCCACGCCGGATGGGTCCGGGTGGCGCTCGTCCCGCAGCCATGACCGCTTGCCCGAGGATTGGCGCGACCGCGACCGCCGGTCCCCGGCCCGTCGCTCCCGCTCCCCGCCCCGGCCCGAGCGCCTGGAGGCCTCCTCCCCCCGGCACTATGACCCTCCGGTCAGTCCCAACAACAACAACAACTGCAATGGTCGGGGCTCTTTTGCCAAGAAGAAGAAGCACGGTGCCCAAGCTCATTCGGGTGGCCGGGCTTCCTCGGTCTCCAAGCCCATGGTGGTCACGGCACCGTCACCGGCGGCGGCGACGGCAGCGGCCACCTGCTTCAACTGTGGGGTCATCATCCACTGCCAGGTGGACTGCACTCAGCCTCCGGCCTGCTTCCGTTGCAAGAGGACGTACCACCCCGCGGCGCTCTGCCCCGATCACCATCCCATCGGTGCTCTTGGTCTGTTTGGCTATGCGCTCGACGACCTGGCCTTCTTTCAGATGGACCTCCCCGAGGCCCGGGCCACCCCACCCATGACCGCACTCGTCTCGGTCTTGGATGGCAAGACGGCATCTCCAGCCATCATCTCTGAGGAGCTTCGCCACCTGCTCAACCCGTACTGGGATTGGGAGGTGACCCCAATCTCAGACTGGGAGTTCACCGTGATCTTCCCCGACCTGGCCAGTCTCCGTTATGGCACCCACGGCGCCAGACTCATGCTCACCCTCAACCAGCTCTCCGTCCGCATCTCGGTCCCGCCTGTGGACCCACTTGCAGTGGACACCCTGTCCATGGTGTGGGTGCAGATCCGTGGGCTCCCACCACCTGCTAGGGACGAGGGTGTCATTCATGGCTTGTTCCGTTTGTTGGGCAAGTTTGTGGCGGTCGACGACACCTCTCTGCCCAAGGGCCCGACTGTGCGGGTACAGATCAAGTCTCCAGACCCCGCCAAGCTCAAGACGACGATCAGGATGTTCTTCAACAACATCGGTTACGACCTGCGCATCTTAGTTGAGGGTGGGACTCACACCGATCCCCTCAGCCCGGATGATGGGGGTGGAGCCAACCCCGAGCCGCTCCCCCGCTCTGAGGCCTCCGACGACGACTCGACAGATCCTAGGGACGATCATCCCCCAGACGGCTCCTCCCACCCCTCGTCCACCCACTACTCGGGGCTTGGCTCCCACGACGCCTGCCCCGGAGACGAGTCCGAGGACATCAAGGCTATTGCAGCCATGCTCGACGAGGCTGCCACCCTCCCACCTAGCACCACCCTCCCCCTGCCTTCCTCCCTGCGTCGATGTCCTTGTCTGAGGAGGAGGGGAGTGGTGACAGCCAGGGTAGCATGGAGGTCCGTCCCCCATCCTCCCCGCGGCTCGTGTCTCCGGTGCCCGTCCAGGAGGACCCCTCGGCGCCGGCTCTCCTGGAGTCCGGTCCCGCGGTGCCTCCTCTCCCACGTCGTCCAGGCCTCCCAAGTCCCGGGGCCGCCACCGCTCGGCCTCTACTCCGGCCTCGTCAGCCCGGAAGAGTGCCCGGCTCGAGGCAACTCCTCGGCTGACCGGAGCCTCGCCAACCACGGTGGAGAAGGCATCCCGACGCACCGCCATCCGCAACCTCGATATAGGTCCATTCGACTCACATGCTCCTTGTCCTGATTCTAATGATATTTGCGACAATTCCTTTTCTGCTCTTGCTGGTGTCCCACTTGGCCATCTGGCCAAGGTCGCAGCCGACTCGGCTATAGCTTTCTGTGGTGAGAAGGGCCCGGTCTTAGAGCATCTTGTGTCCCTCTAGGCCAAGGAGATTCTGGAGGGCCATCTCGCGGCCACTCGGGCCGGCGAGGCGGCAGCAGCTGCGGAGGTCCCCCCTACGCCCTGTCGGGCTGGGGGTAGGGGTCGCCTACGGACGACCCGGGTGACATCCGTGGTCGGACACGTTCTCGTACTGCCCAGTTGCGTCGAGCCCTTAGTGCTACTACTACAGTAGGGTCCAGGGAGGACCCGTTAGGCGAGTGATCATGCACGCACTATTTTGAAACCTGCGGGGCTTCGACCACGGTGGCCGCCGCAGGCAGCCCATTGAGTACATGCGCGATGAGTCCATAGATGTGGCAACAATCCAGGAAACAATGCGCACTGAGTTCTCTCTCATAGAACTTGAGCGTCTTAGCAGACATCTGTTCGCATGGCACTGGTTGCCATCTAGTGGAGTGACGGGTCACTCCGGTGGCATCCTTCTAGGTGTGAGGGATGCCGCCTTTGAGGTGGGATCCATGGATCGTGGATCCCACTTCGTCAGCATGGAGGTCTGGGAACGTGATATAAACTTCAAGTGGGAGATCATCATGGTTTACAGCCTAGCCGACCATAGTCCCTCGGCCGCTTTCTTGGCCGAGCTTCACGCCAAGATCACCTCTGGCCCTACCAGTAGTGGTAGGAGGAGACTTCAACCTCCTCCGCTCCGCCGAGGAAAAGAGCAACTCACGTGTTGAACTTGCGGAGATACGTCGATTCAATGACTGGGTTGCGGACCTAGGACTCCTAGAGCTGGACAGGGTCGGGGTGAGATTTACCTGGACCAATAGACAGCTTTCCCAGGCCCTTAATGTGCTTCACCGTGTGTTTGTCTCCCCCGACTAGGATCTTTGGTTTCCTTTGGCATCTCTCCATGCTATTACTCGCATTGGGTCCGACCACATTCCCCTTCTCTTATCATCTAGAGATGAGAGACCACGCCCCCCGCCGCGGTCCCGTTTCGAAGCTTTCTGGCTCCGACAGCCAGGCTTTATGGCAGCCATCCAGGCTCAGTGGGTCTCGGCGTTAGCCGAGCCCCATAGGCAGATGTCCATCCTGGACGAATGGCATCACCTGTCCAAGCGGTCCAGGCGGTTCATGAAAGGATGGGGTGCTAATATTGGAAGGGGCCTTCAGATCCAGAAGGCCTCCCTCCTCGAGGAGATCCGCACCCTTGACCTTCGTGCAGATATCTCAGGGATCTCCGTTAAAGAATGGGCTCATAGATATAATCTGGAAGACTCTCTCATGAAGATCTACTCCAAGGAGGGGGAATTTTGGCGCCAGCGAGGTTCTATAAATTGGGTGTTGTTTGGTGACGCCAACACAACTTACTTCCAGGCCATCGCTAATGGCCGTAGGAGACGCTGCTCCATTCCCCTTTTATGGGAAAGGGGTCAGCTGTTTCAAGACCCTACGGCTATCCACTCGCTGGTTGACGACTTCTACAGGTCGTTATTTGCAGGGTGTCCTCGTGGTGGTATCGCCCTTGCCGACCATATTTGGTCGCTTGACCAACAAGTCTCCCCGGAAGAGAATGCGGCCCTGCTCACCCCATTTGATGCCGCGGAGGTGGAGGCTTTTGTCAAAGCCATGAACCCGTCCTCGGCGCCGGGCCCCGAAGGACTACCGGTTCATTTTTTCCAGGCATTCTGGCCGATGGTCAAGGAGATCATCCTTGACCTGTTCCATGAGTTCTCTAGGGGAACATTAGATATGTCTCGGCTTAACTACGGGATCATCTCCCTGATTCCCAAGGTGCCGAGTGCCGCTGACATTAGGCAGTTCCGCCCTATCACAGTCCTCAATGTGATATTCCGGATATTGGCCAAGGGGTACGCCACTAGGGCGGCCCTAATCGCCCCCCGGATCCACCACCCGAATGAGTCGTACTTCACGAAAGGCATGTATATTCTGGATGGGATCCTTGTTCTCCACGAGGTCATCCATGAGGTCATGAGCAAGCATCTTCGTGTTGTGTTCTTCAAGATTGACTTCCATAAAGCATAAGACACCGTCCATTGGTCCTTCCTTTGGGAGGTGCTGCTCAAGTGAGGATTCGACTCCCACTGGGTTGTGCGGGTGATGCAGTTAGTGATGAGTGGTCGTGCGGCTGTGAACATCAATGGGAAGATCGGGCCTTACTTCATGACTGGCCAAGGAGTATGGCAAGGAGATCCGATCTCCCCATTTCTTTTCAACCTTGTGGTTGATGCTCTAGCTTCGATCCTAGATTTGGCCAAATGGGCCGGACACATTAGGGGGATTTTCCCCCATCTTGTGGCCAATGGAGGTCTGACCCACCTCCAATATGCAGATGATACCATTATGATGGTGGAAGGATAGGACGAGGATATTCAGAACCTCAAGTTCCTCCTCCTATGCTTTCAGGAGATGTCGGGCCTCACGATTAACTTCGCCATAAGTGAGGTGATGGTCCTTGGGTACTCCAAGGCGGAAGCTCAGCGAATCGCCAATCGCTTGAACTGTCGTTTGGGATCCTTCCCGACTACTTACCTAGACATGCCAATTAGTGACACGTGTCTACTGGAGAAGGACTTTCGCCCAATAATCGCCAAGCTCCAACCTAGGATGGAGCCTTGGCAGGGGAGATGGCTCTCCAAAGCCGCTCGAGTGATTCTGATGAACTCCTCCCTTATTAGCATATTGATGTACATAATGGGAATCTATAGTCTACATGAATCCCTTCATCATGAGGTCACCAAACTCCTCTCCAGATTCTTCTGGGCTGGAGAAAACAATAAACCGAAGTACCACATGGTAAAGTGGTCTGAGATCTGTAAGCCTAAGGACCAAGGAGGCCTGGGGGTCATTTCATCCAAGCGGATGAATATTGCCCTACTCTCCAAATGGCTTTGGCGAATTCAGACCGATGAGGGTGGCCTGTGGCTGGAGATTATCCACGCGAAGTACCTTCGCGGGCAGCCGCTGGCCTTCGCCCCTAGATCTGGAGGGTCCCAATTCTAGCAATCAGTGATCCGTCCGATGCCGGTCTTGCGCATTGGGACCTCCATTAAAGTGGGCACCGGGTCCGGTACCTTATTCTGGCTTGATAGGTGGGTCGGGACTCGTCCCTTTGCGAAACACTTTTACGCATTATTCTCGATCTGTGTCCGCCCACAGCTTTCTGTGGCTGTGGCTGTAGCTGACTTGGGCGCTATTGCCTTCCGCCGTACCTTTGGGACAATGGAGCTCAAGCAATGGGAAGAATTACTCGAGTGTATTACCTAGGGCTGGAATTCGAGCCGAGTTGAGCCAGCTCGGCTCGACTCGCTACAGCTCGTTTCGTTAACGAGCTAGCTCGACTCGACTCATTACTATAACGAGCTCAAATCCAAGATTGGCTCGACTTGTATAACTCGCGAGCTGGCTCGTTTAGCTTGTTAAGCTCGTTAAAGATATGAACATAAAACCCTCATATATTATAAAATGATTATGTATATATTAAACATATATATCACTAAACAATAGTAATTTCCTTGTAACGCATGAGTCTGCTAGGCGGTTGGGCCTTCAACGGCTAGGCCTTGTGTTGTGCGCCTGGGACATAGGGTGCTGAGTGGTTGATCTTTTTTTGTATTAGGAGTGGCTGATCTTTTGTACCGAGCCTAACGAGTTACATGAGTACTCGTGAGATTGGCTCGTTTAACTTGGTCTATAAACGATCTTAAACTAAAGCTCGGCTCGACTCATTATTCTTCGAGTTCGAGTCGATTCGAGCCGAGTCACGGGCTACTCGTTTAGCTCGCGAGCTTTGAGCTTTTTTCCAGCCCTAGTATTACCCTCCACTCCCCCTCCCTTAAGCCCGATTCGCTATCTTGGCATCTCAAGCCAAGTGGCAGATTCTCGACTAGGTCCCTTTACCGGGCGATTGTTCCCACCCCTGGCCCGGTGGAACTCGGTGCTTTGGGAGATCAAACACCCCTTGAAAATACGCATATTTCTCTAGCAATGGGTCCGAGGCCGCCTCCCTTCGGGAACGGAGGTCCGAAAACGTAATGGCCCTGGGGACGGTCTCTGCCCCATTTGTTTGGTCCCAGAAGACTGTAACCACATCTTCTTCCGGTGCCCTGCAGCGCAGTTCCTATGGAGCTGCTTCCGGGAGGTGATTGGCGGCAATTGGTGCCACGACAACCTCCCAGACTTGTTTGGGGAGGTCCTTATTAGGCTCCTCAGCCCTAGTCGCGCCCCCATTTGGGTGGCTTTGGGTACCCTGGCATGGACCCTCCGGTGTACCCACAATAAGCTAGTCATCGAGCGTGTGATTCCGTGCTGTGTGACTGATGCAATCTATAAAATGTGTGGCTTCTTACAGCTCTGGAGACCGCTTAGCAAGCGGAGCGATCGCGATGGCATCGACAACATCATTGCGGGTCTTTGTTCCTCGGCGTCGGCTTTTGCTCCATCACCGCCACCACCGCCACCACCTCCCGAGCCGTATTAGCTTTTTTAGCTTTGTTTGGGGCTTGTCGTGTTGTGCCCCCATCATAACTTTATGACTTGTTCGTACTTTGTACTGATGTGTTGGATGCTCGGCTCGGTGCTTTATAATATAAAGCGGGGGGGGGGGGGACCATTTTTCTCATAGAGGAAGAGGAAGAGGGTGATGATGCGTCTCCGTCGTATTTATAATTTTTGATTGTTCCATGCCAATATTATACAACTTTCATATACTTTTTGGCAACTTTTTATACTATTTTGGGACTAATATATTGATCCAGTGCCCAGTGCCAGTTCCTGTTTGTTGCATGTTTTATGTTTTGCAGAAACCCAATATCAAATGGAGTCCAAAAGGTACAAAAACGGATGGAGCTTATTTTTGGAATATTTGGAAAATTCTGGAGAAAGATCAACGCGAAACGGTGCCTGAGGTGGCCACGAGGCAGGGGGGCACGCCTGCCCCCCTGGGCGCGCCCCTGACCCTTGTGGGCCACCCGTAAGGCGGTTGATGCCCTTCTTCGGCCGCAACAAAACTAATTTTTGCTAAAAAAATCACGGCGAAGGTTTCAATCCAAACGGAGTTAAGGATCTCCATATATACACAAAACGGTGAAAGGGCAGCAGACGAGAACGCATCAACAGAGAGAAACAGAGAGACAGATCCAATCTCGGAGGGGCTCTCGCCCCTCCCATGCCATGGAGGCCAAGGACCAGAGGGGAAACCCTTCTCCCATCTAGGGAGAAGGTCAAGGAAGAAGAATAAGGAAGGGGGCTCTCTCCCCCTCGCTTTCGGTGGCGCCGGAACGCCGCCGGGGGCCATCATCATCACCACGATCTTCACCAACACCTCCGCCATCTTCACCAACATATCCATCACCTTCCCCCCTCTATCTACAGCGGTCCACTCTCCCGCAACCCGCTGTACCCTCTACTTGAACATGGTGCTTTATGCTTCATATTATTATCCAATGATGTGTTGCCATCCTATGATGTGTGAGTAGATTTTCGTTGTCCTATCGGTGGTTGATGAATTGCTATGATTGATTTAATTTTCTTGTGGTTATGTTGCTGTCCTTTGGTGCCCATCATATGAGCGCGCGCGTAGATCACACCATAGGGTTAGTTGTATGTTGATAGGACTATGTATTGGAGGGCAAGAGTGACAGAAGCTTCAACCTAGCATAGAAATCGATGCATACGGGATTGAAGGGGGACCAATATATCTTAATGCTATGGTTGGGTTTTACCTTAATGAACGTTAGTAGTTGCGGATGCTTGCTAATAGTTCCAATCATAAGTGCATAGAATTCCAAGTCAGGGATGGCATGCTAGCAGTGGCCTCTCCCACATAATACTTGCTATCGGTCTAGTAAAGTAGTCAATTGCTTAAGGGACAATTTCGCAACTCCTACCACCACTTTTCCACACTCGCTATATTTACTTTATTGTGTCTTTACTTAAACAGCCCCTAGCTTTTATTTATGCTTTCTTTATATTCTAGCAAACCTATCCAACAACACCTACAAAGTACTTCTAGTTTCATACTTGTTCTAGGTAAAGCGAACGTCAAGCGTGCGTAGAGTTGTATCGGTGGTCGATAGAACTTGAGGGAATATTTGTTCTACCTTTAGCTCCTCGTTGGGTTCGACACTCCTACTTATCAAAAACTGTTGCGATCCCCTATACTTGTGGGTTATCAAGACCTATTTCTGGCGCCGTTGCTGGGGAGCAATAGCGTGGGGTGAATATTCTCGTGTGTGCTTGTTTGCTTTATCACTAAGTAATTTTTATTTGCTGTTCTTAGTTGTTCTTTATCTTTAGTTATGGATATGGAACACGAAATACCAAAAAAATAGGTGTACTTTCTGCTCATGGAGATGGGGAACCTCCTAAAACCCTCGATGTTGGTTATGTGAAAGATTTATGTACTACTTTGATAATCCTGAGAAAACCCCATTCAATTATGTAATGGGAGTAACGTTGGATCAACGTGAATACTTTAGGGATTACAGCTTGACACAAAAAGGGAAACTATTATGGGATCAAATTCATATATTGAAGTGGTATGCTAGGAAACTATGCTTGAGTTATGATTATACTTGTTGCTCTAGGATGAAGGCTCCACACCTTCCCTTCTCATGCAAATTTAATGATAATAAAACCTTAGCTTCTTATGCTAATTGTATATATGATTACTATGATGTGGAACAAATAGAAGAATTTTTTGCTTTTATGGGTGCTTATGAAATTGAATCTATGTTTAAAGAGTTTGAAGATTTTGATGATGCTGCGTATAGACCTGAAAATTTAGCTATCCTTAAATATTGCTATGAGAATTATGAGTACAATTTCGATATTAATGCACTTATTGAGAAAGTCTCCGCTGTCCAAGAACAAACTAATATTTTGCAGGAATCTATGGAAGAAGAAATTGATGAAACTGTGAGCTCATTGGATGAAAAAGATGAGGAGGAGAGCGAAGAACAGAAGGAGGAAGAGCGGATTGATCACCCGTGCCCACCTTCTAATGAGAGTAACTCTTCAACTCATACATTGTTTAATTCCCCTTCGTGCTTACCGAAAGATGATTGCTATGATGACTGTTATGATACCTTGAATTCCTTTGAAATATCCCTTTTTGATTATGCTTGCTATGCTTATGGCCAAGATGCCAATATGAATTATGCTTATGGAGATGAACTTGCTATAGTTCCTTATGTTATGAATGAAATTGTTGTTATTGACCCACGCATGATAGTCCTATCACCTTTTTGAATTCTCCCGACTACACTATATCGGAGAAGCTTGCACTTATTAAGGATTATATTGATGGGTTGCCTTTTACTACTACACATGATGATTTTGATGAGTATAATATGCAAGTGCTTGCCGCTCCTACTTGCAATTATTATGAGAGAAGTACTATATCTCCACCTCTCTATGTTTCCCACATGAAAAAATTGCAAGAAACTGTTTATACTATGCATTGGCCTTTACTTTGTGTGCATGAATTGTTCTTTTATGACACCGATGCATAGGAAGAGAGTTAGACTTCGTCATTACATGATATATGTTGCTTTGTGCTCACTACTAAATTACAAATCATTCTTAATTAAAATTGACTTTGATATACCTTGGGATCCGAGTGGATTCACTACTTGAGCACTACATGCCTAGCTTAATGGCTTTAAAGAAAGCGCTGCTAGGGAGACAACCCGGAAGTTTTAGAGAGTCATTTATTTCTATTGTGTGCTTTTATAGAGTTTAAAAATAAAAATAATGTGCCAAGGTTTGCCTTTAGGATGTTTACAATGCTTGTTGGATTGTACGGTGCAGGACAGAAACTTTGGCTGTAGTGCGCGATTTTTAATTTTTTTACCGGAACGTCAAATGGTTCTGATTATTTTTGCACCATCTTTATATACAAATTGTTTATTTTTCCTAATTTTGCAGAATTTTTCAAGTATCATAAGTATGGTGAATGTTCAGATTATTAAAGACTGTTCTGTTTTAGACAAATTCTGGTTTTTATGCATAGTTTGCTTGTTTTGATGAAACTATTAATTTATATCAGTGGATTAAGCCATGAAAAAGTTATAATACAGTAGACACAATGCAAAAACAAAATATGAATTGGTTTGCAACAGTACTTAGAGTAGTGATTTGCTTTATTATACTAACGGATCTTACCGAGTTTTCTGTTGAAGTTTTGTGTGGATGAAGTGTTCGATGATCGAGAAGGTTTCAATGTTAGAAGAAGGAAGAGAGGCAAGATCTCAAGCTTCCCGAGGCACCCCAAGTAAATATTCAAGGAGACTCAAGCGTCTAAGCTTGGGGATGCCCCGGAAGGCATCCCCTCTTTCTTCAACAAGTATCGGTATGTTTTCGGATTCGTTTCATTCATGTGATATGTGCAATCTTGGAGCGTCTTTTGCATTTAGTTTTTATTTTTCTTTTATGCACCATGCTGATATGAGTTAGTCCTTGGTTGATTTATAGAATGCTTCATGTGCTTCACTTATATCATTTGAAGTTTGGATTGCCTGTTTCTCTTTACATAGACAACCGCCATTTGTAGAATGCTCTTTTGCTTCACTTATACTTGTTAGAGCATGGGCATATCTTTTGTAGAAAGAATTAAACTCTCTTGCTTCACTTATATCTATTTAGAGAGATGACAGGAACTGATCATTCACATGGTTAGTCATAAAATCCTACATAAAACTTGTAGATCACTGAATATGATGTGTTTGATTCCTTGCAATAGTTTTGCGATATAAAGATGGTGATATTAGAGTCATGCTAGTGGGTAGTTGTGGATTGTAGAAATACTTGTGTTGAGGTTTGTGATTCCCGTAGCATGCATGTATGGTGAACCGTTATGTAACGAAGTTGGAGCATGAGGTATTTATTGATTGTCTTCCTTATGAGTGGCGGTCGGGGATGAGCGATGGTATTTTCCTACCAATCTATCCCCCTAGGAGCATGCGCGTAGTACTTTGTTTCGATGACTAATAGATTTTTGCAATAAGTATGTGTGTTCTTTATGACTAATGTTGAGTCCATGGAGTATACGCACTATCACCCTTCCATCATTGCTAGCCTCTTCGGTACCGTGCATTGCCCTTTCTCACCTCGAGAGTTGGTGCATAATTCACCGGTGCATCCAAAGCCCGTGATACGATACGCTCTGTCACACATAAGCCTCCTTATATCTTCCTCAAAACAGCCACCATACCTACCTATTATGGCATTTTCATAGCCATTCCGAGATATATTGCCATGCAACTTCCATCATCATCATATTCATGACCTGAGCATTTATTGTCATATTGCTTTGCATGATCGTAAGATAGCTAGCATGATGTTTTCATGTTTTTTGATCTCATTGCTACGCTAGATCATTTGCACATCCCGGTACACTTCCGGAGGCATTCATATAGAGTCATATATTTGTTCTAGTATCGAGTTGTAATATTGAGTTGTAAGTAAATAAAAGTATGATGATCATCATTATTAGAACATTGTCCCATGTGAGGTTATCAAAATAAAAGTGGCCAAATAAGCCCCCCCCCAAAAAAAAAAGAAGAGAGAGGCCAAAGAAGCCTACAAAAAAAGAGAGAAAAAGAGATAAGGGGCAATGTTACTATCCTTTTACCACACTTGTGCTTCAGAGTAGCACCATGTTCTTCATATAGAGAGTCTCTTGAGTTATCACTTTCATATACTAGTGGGAATTTTCATTATAGAACTTGGCTTGTATATTCCAACGATGGGCTTCCTCAAATTCCCTAGGTCTTCATGAGCAAGCAAGTTGAATGCACACCCACTTAGTTTCAGTTTGAACTTTCATACACTTATAGCTCTAGTGCATCTGTTGCATGGCAATCCCTACTCCTCACATTGACATCAATTGATGGGCATCTCCATAGCCCGTTGATTAGCCGCGTCGATGTGAGACTTTCTCCCTTTTTGTCTTCCCCACATAACCCCGTCATCATATTCTATTCCACCTATAGTGCTATGTCCATGGCTCACGCTCATGTACTGCGTGAAAGTTGAAAAGGTTTGAGAAACGTCAAAAGTATGAAACAATTGCTTGGGTTGTCATCGGGGTTGTGCATGATGTGAATATTTTGTGTGGTGAAGATGGAGCATAGCTAGACTATATGATTTTGTAGGGATAACCTTCTTTGGCCATGTTATTTTGAAAAGACATGATTGCTTTATTAGTAGGCTTGAAGTATTATTGTTTTTATGTCAAATGATAGACTATTGCTTTGAATCACTCGTGTCTTAATATTCATGCCATGATTAGACATATGATCAAGATTATGCTAGGTAGCATTCCACATCAAAAATTATCTTTTTATCATTTACCTACTCGAGGACGAGCAGGAATTAAGCTTGCGGATGCTGATACGTCTCCGTCATATCTATAATTTTTTATTGTTCCATGCCAATATTATACAACTTTCATATACTTTTTGGCAACTTTTTATACTATGTTTGGGACTAACATATTGATCCAGTGCCAGTTCCAGCAGTGCCAGTTCCTGTTTGTTGCATGTTTTATGTTTCGCAGAAACCCAATATCAAACGGAGTCCAAACGGGATAAAAACGAACATAGATTATTTTTGGAATATTTGGAAAATCTGGGAGAAAGATCAACGCGAAACGGTGCCCGAGGTAGCCACAAGGCAGGGGTCGCGCCCCTGACCCTCGTGGTCCACCCGTAAGGCGGTTGATGCCCTTCTTCAGCCGCAAGAAAGCTAATTTTTGGTAAAAAATCATGGCAAAGGTTTCAATCCAATCAGAGTTATGGATCTCCATATATACACGAAACGGTTAAAGGGCAGCAGACGAGAACGCAGAAACAGAGAGACAGATCCAATCTCGGAGGGGCTCTCGCCCCTCCCATGCCATGGAGGCCAAGGACCAGAGGGGAAACCCTTCTCCCATCTAGGGAGAAGGTCAAGGAAGAAGAAGAAGGAGGGGGGCTCTCCCCCCTCGCTTCCGGTGGTGCCGGAACGCCGCCGGGGGCCATCATCATCAAAGCGATCTTCACCAACACCTCCGCCATCTTCACCAACATCTCCATCACCTTCCCCCCTCTATCTACAGCGGTCCACTCTCCCGCAACCCGTTGTACCCTCTACTTGAACATGGTACTTTATGCTTCATATTATTATCCAATGATGTGTTGCCATCCTATGATGTGTGAGTAGATTTTCGTTGTCCTATCGGTGGTTGATGAATTGCTATGATTGATTTAATTTGCTTGTGGTTATGTTGCTGTTCTTTGGTGCACATCATATGAGCGCGCGCGTGGATCACACCATAGGGTTAGTTGTATGTTGATAGGACTATGTATTGGAGGGCAAGAGTGACAGAAGCTTCAACCTAGCATAGAAATGGATGCATATGGGATTGAAGGGGGACCAATATATCTTAATGCTATGGTTGGGTTTTACCTTAATGAATGTTAGTAGTTGTGGATGCTTGCTAATAGTTCCAATCATAAGTGCATAGAATTCCAAGTCAGGGATGACATGCTAGCAGTGGCCTCTCCCACATAATACTTGCTATCGGTCTAGTAAAGTAGTCAATTGCTTAAGGGACAATTTCGCAACTCCTACCACCACTTTTCCACACTCGCTATATTTACTTTATTGTGTCTTTACTTAAACATCCCCTAGCTTTTATTTACGCTTTCTTTATATTCTAGCAAACCTATCCAACAACACCTACAAAGTACTTCTAGTTTCATACTTGTTCTAGGTAAAGCGAATGTCAAGCGTTCGTAGAGTTGTATCGGTGGTCAATAGAACTTGAGGGAATATTTGTTCTACCTTTAGCTCCTCGTTGGGTTCGACACTCCTACTTATCGAAAACTGTTGCGATCCCCTATACTTGTGGGTTATCAGGTGACTTGATGGACGAGGAGTTGATCATCTTTAGTAGCATGACTGGCGCCGTCAAGGAGGTGGCAATCGCCATTAGGGAGAGCAAGCTGGTTAGGGCGTCCACCCTGACCTGTATAGTGTCGTCATGGAGCAAGGTGGCTTTAGCCTGGAAGCTCCGATGGCTGCTCTTAGTCACCTATTGGACAATAGGGCATATGGTGTTGGGTTTGTTGCCAGGGGGATGCACATAGGGTGCTCTGACTTAGGACCTGGCTGGGCAAGCACTACTACTAGTGTTGTTTCAGTTGGAAAACTTAGTAGAAGACAAAAAAATCACCCTACAATCAACCAGAAACTCTATGAAGATGCGATGAATGGTTTAGATCAGATCATTACCGACTTCGAGTTGCAGCAGAAGAAGACGATTCGGTGTAGATCGTACTCGGAGTCCCAACCATAACGATCCCGCGAACCACCCATGAACATTCCCTCGACCGGAAGACCGAAAGCACGACCTATTTAGGAGTTGCAAGCGTGCAGTCTTTACGATCAGGCAGCGCTTCGCCGTTTAGAGCTAATCATCGCCGGAGAATTAGAGGGAGGATATTAGAACCACATTGGGCTTCTAATTATGAGGATTAGAGGATCTAGGTTTAGTTCTAAGTGTGAGCCATAGGCTTGCGCTCAATGCTGCATAGGTAATTGAGCAGTTGAATAACGCAGGCAGACGATCTTACTATTGTACCTGATATGCCTCGGGTTGGTATTTTTTAAGCGATCACTAATGCAAGATTTATTTTTGTCTATGATAGTTATTGTTGTGTTCCTAACATAATATTGACCTTCTTCCTAAACCTTTGGCAATGAGAATTTGGGCTCCACAAAAATATTTTCCTCTTTCTCAACCTCCATGGCAATGGAACTAAGAGCATAACTTGTATTACTCCCTTTGTCGGTGTCAAAACCGGCGGATCTCGGGTAGGGGGTCCCGAACTGTGCGTCTAGGCGGATGGTAACAGGAGACAGGGGACACGATGTTTTTACCCAGGTTCGGGCCCTCTCGATGGAGGTAAAACTCTACTCCTGCTTGATTAATATTGATGATATGGGTAGTACAAGAGTAGATCTACCACGAGATCAAGGAGGCTAAACCGTATAAGCTAGCCTATGGTATGATTGTTGTTCGTCCTACGGACTAAAAGCCTCCGGTTTATATAGACACCGGAGAGGGCTAGGGTTACACAGAGTCAGTTACAATGGTAGGAGATCTACATATCCGTATCGCCAAGCTTGCCTTCCACGCCAAGGAAAGTCCCTTCCGGACACAGGACGAAGTCTTCAATCTTGTATCTTCATAGTCCAGGAGTCCGGCCGAAGGTATAGTCCGGCTATCCGGACACCCCCTAATCCAGGACTCCCTCAGTAGCCCCTGAACCAGGCTTCAATGACGACGAGTCCGGCGCGCAGTTTGTCTTCGGCATTGCAAGGCGGGTTCCGCCTCCAAGTACTTCATAGAAGATTTTGAACACATGGATAGTGTCCGGCTCTGCAAAATAAGTTTCCACATATTGCCATAGAGAGAATAATATTCACACAAATCTAATCTGCTGACGTATTCTGTAGCGTGACATCACACCACAGCCAATCCTTTATTCGGATCGTTTTTACTGTCCCACCTCAGCGCGTTTAGCGAGGCGGTTTCCTTGGCACGTCGTGTCGAAGCAGAGATCGTGTCCCCTTATTCCGGGATTCTCATCAATACGGGCGTGGGTAACCCAACCGCGCCATTGATTACGGCTCTTGGGAGATAAGCGAGTTTTACCAGGCTGGTGGGGACGCATAGTTGCGTCCGCCCATATAAGGGGATAAGGATCCACCTTTTTCATCCACGCCTTCTTCCTCTCTTGCTCATCCATTTACACGCACTCGAGCTCCAGCGCCCAAGTCCGCACTCCCCACCTCACCCTTTCTCCAGCCATGTCCAGAGCGGGAGGCAGGTGGATGGTCTCCTCCGTCACGGAGGGACACATCAAAAAGATAAGGAAGGCCGGATACTTGTCCAACGACATCACGCACCGGCTTCCCGAAGAGGGGCAACTCATCCCCACCCCCGGGCCCCATGAGAGGGTGGTGTTCCTCCCCCATTTCCTCCGCGGACTAGGCTTCCCTCTCCACCCATTTGTCCGGGGGCTCATGTTCTACTACGGCATGGATTTCCACGATCTGGCCCCGAACTTCGTCCTCAACATCTCGGCATTTATCGTCATTTGCGAGGCCTTCCTCTGCATCCGCCCCCATTTCGACCTATGGCTCAGGACTTTTAACGTCAAGCCAAAGGTGGTGCGCGGCAACCAGGCGGAGTGCGGAGGCGCCATGGTGGGCAAGATGCCCAACGTTTTATGGCTTGAGGGCTCCTTCGTGGAGACCCTAAAGGGGTGGCAATCGGGGTGGTTTTACATCACCGAGCCGCGCGACCCTGAATGGGTCGCAGCCCCCGAGTTCCGATCCGGACCCCCCGCGCGACTCACCTCTTGGAAAGAGATGGGCCTGTCGTGGGGTAACAAAGGAGAGCTGACCGGACTCCAAACATGCGTCCAAACCCTGGTGGACAAGAAGCTCAAACTTGTCAACGTAGTCCAGGTTATGCTCATCGGCCGGATCCTCCCGTGTCAACAACGGGCTTTCAACCTATGGGAGTTCGACCCGGCGCAGCACCGAACTCTGAGCAAGCTCTTCGACACGACGTATGAAGATGCCTGGAAGGCGCTATTCAAGGGCGCCGAGGCTCCCGCATCCGCTACCGAGGATCGCGGATTCAGCACGCAGCGTCACGCTAGTGCGGTAAGCTGTTTTTACCTTTTACAGGGTATCAGTTTTTCATAGTTTGAATCTATGCGGGATCTAAGCTCCCTTACCTTTGACAGGATTGGCAGGAGACGTCCGGACGGATCAACTGTCCGGCTCCTTTGCCCGAAGACCCAGCGGACGCCCGCTCGGCGAAGCTGCTGGTTCCGGCGCCCTATGTGGTGCTGGAGAAGAAGGCCAAGAAGAAGGCCAAGGGGACTCGAAAGAGTGCCCGGCGCCTAGTGGTGTCGGATTCATCATCCGACGACTCCGAGACGCACTCCTCCCGTGAAGACGAGGAGGAGGAATAAGAGACCTCTCCCCTCCAGCGGGGGGAAGGAAGAAAAGGAAGGTCGCCCCAACTGGGGAGGCCGAAGGGTCCAAGAAGGGGAAGACCCTTCCTCCAGACTACTCCACCAACGCCGACGACGGCGAAGAGGAGTGGCCGCACAGGGCCAAGCCCCTGGCGAAATTGTAAGTATTCGGACACCAGAGCAATTCATAGTGTTCCTTTCTTGCACAACTCCTCCTTACGCCGAATATGACTATGTAGTCCATCCAAAGACCGACTCGACGTGTCGTCGAGCGGTTCCCTGGACTCGTCGGATGTAAATTCGCTTCCTACGGCTACCTCCCCCCGCCCTACGGACGATGCCGAAGTGTTGTCCCGACATGTTCCAAGCTAGGAGGAGGTGGTCCTGGAGGCGCCGCAAGGCGACCTCCCGGACTCCAGGAGTAAAGGGGATAAAACCCCCCAGGGCCCCGAGTCCGGCTTTGAGCCGGACACCGCGCTGGAACCTTCAACGGTTCCGGACTCCAGCAGGAAGCCTCCTTCCAAGAGGAGCAAGCCTACCGAGCTGGTGACCTCCGTCCAACCGGAGGCACCGGACAATTTGCTAGAGGTGCTTAACAGCGCCTCCATCGACGAGGAGCACCGCACTATTATGAGTGCAGTGATCCAGAAGGTTCAGTCCGCCAAGAGCGGACTGACTGAAGCCTGTGACAGCCTTCTAACAGGCTTTGAGGTAAGTAAAGAATATGTAAAAATATTACCGCATAGACAGTAGCCCCTGATGCTCTGTTTGGTGTTCGGAAAGAAAAGCTGAATAGAGGATCTAATAACATTCGCAGGAGTCTAACAAAAATAAGTCAATATGCGTATGCAGGCTTCGCTGCTAGCGTCTGCCGCACTGACTGCGGAGGTGGGCACGCTGAAGCAGAACCTCGAGCGGCCCGAGCAAGAGCTCGGCCTTGCCAAGCAGCAGCTCGAGGAGAAGGAAGGTAAGAGATACCTTATTTAAATATATAAAAAGGTGCAATTGCAAAAAATGACAGGATTAACGTGGCTATTATAGGGGCCACAACTAAGGTGGCGACCCTTAAGCAAGCGCTGTCCAAGGCCGAGAAGAGGGCGGCCACGGAGCGCACCGAGCGGGAGAAGTATGAGGCGCAAGTTGGCGAGGTGCGGCAAGAGCTCCAGGCTCTCATGAAAAAACATGAGAGTTTGGAGCTTGACTCGAAGACGCGAGGGTCCGAGCTCGCGGCGGCCATTGAAACTGCCAAGTCTGCCAAGGCCGAAGCCCAGAAGGCCCTCCAGGAGGTGGAGGCGATGAAAAAGATAGCGGCGGGTAAGGCATTCTTTATGCAAAGCAAACACGTGAAAGTGAGTTACTTATTACTTACCCGAATCCAGAGCTCTCCAGGAGCATTCGCAGATTTGCCCCGCAGCGTGTCGGATGCCGCCGCCTTCTACCGAGCCGAGGAGGGGAGTTCCACGGAGAAGGTGTTCTGGTCTTAGTATGTTGAGGCCGGACACCTGGTGCCCTTGAGCGACCAGCTGAAGCAGCTGGTCGAGCTCCATAAGGTGGCCGAACAGGCCATGAAGGGCCTTATAGTCCAGCTGTGGCCTGGGGAGGCCATGCCTGGGAGCTACTTCGGGCTGGTGAGGCGGCTGATGGAGGCATGTCCAAGGCTCGAAGTCATCAAGCGCTCTGTATGCATCGAGGGTGCCCGTAGGGCGCTTGCCCGTGCGAAAGTGCACTGGGGCAAGTTGGATGCGGAGAAGCTTGTGAAGGACGGGCCACCGCCGGGCAAAGAGCATCGCAAGCCCGAGATGTATTATGAGGGCGTTCTGAAGGGTGCCCGCCTTATGGCGGATGAATGTTCCAGGGATGTAATTTTTGAGTAAACTCGCTCGTTTTTGTCCTGTGCGCTGGAAACTTGTTCATGTGCGCTAAGCAACGCTTTTGAATTTAAAATATTACCTTCTATGCGGTCGTTTATCAATTTTGAGAGATGGCGAGTCGTCGGCTTCTGCCCCCATGCCACTAGTGCTGGGGTGTTCGGGATAAACCTGAGCGCTCTTTTTCCCATTTTTGGGTCCTTCGAGGGAGGCGCTCAGCACAACGAACAAGGCAATCGGACTATAATGCTTGAACACTCTCACTTAGCCATAGAATTTTATAATTTTAAATTTCGGCGAAGCCCCTAGTATTCGGAAGACCGAGTTCGGGGCGCTATCCACGCCTAGGCCGGACAAAGCCGGCTCCTCGCTCTAAGCGGCATAAGTCTTTAGGGACTCGAAAACCTCTCGAACAGCGACCAGCTCGCGCCTCATCATGACGGTCAGTTTTAGCTTTCTCTACTGAGGTGCTTAGCCCAGCTCAACTCGGGCACAATCGCAGTAGTTCTCCTAGTGCTACCTTAGCCGATATAGCAGAACGTAAGGCACCAAAACATAGGAGCCGGGCAAACCCAACTATTGACCCAAGACATGATTCAGAGCCGATGCATATAATGCTATAAGTTCGGGGTGCCGCACTTGTGAAAGTGTTCGGACTTCTCACACCATATTGTGGGGCGCTTAAGCCCATGGCGTATTCGCCGTACCAAAGTGTACGGGTGCAACATGTCATTAACGAACATATATTCATAAAAGAGATTAATGCAATAATAGAAAAAAGCTATGCATTGTTTATTTGAAAAAGCTGCGATCAAAGCAGAACGATACAAATAGTGCGATAAGCAAAAGGTGGGACTATTTAACATGTCCTTTCCAGGGGCAGGCTGCGGAATGGTATGCGAAACAGGTATACTGCTCGTTATAGAGACCACCTGGGAGTTCCATAATGCGGCGTAGCTTTCTGCTTCCCTGGTTCTTGCATCATTTGTGCGGCAATTGTACTGCTGGTTAGGCCTTCCGAAGAATGGAGTCCTGAAAGTAAGAAAAAAGTTAAGAAATCGGCAGCCCCTAGTGCGGTTTAAGCCATGTTTCGGGCGTGCCGTGATGGTGCCCCTCCCCCTGTGCCCATGGTATTTCCAGAGCGTAGTTATGTACGCGCAGCACTGGTTTCGCAATTTTGCGTGGGCTGGGGTTGGGGCTGCATTGCTACGCCTGCTCGGAACGTGCCAGACGGTCTTGTTGTAGGTTACTCTGGGCGCGCTTGATGGTGTCCGGGCGTTTAATGGCCGGACTGGAGAATTGCCTTGAGAGGCTGCTTTGTACTTCCGCTGCGAGAGCCGTCGTATGCTCCTCCGTTCGAAGAGAGCGTTTGGTGTTTCCATTGACCGTAATGACTCCTCAAGGGCCTGGCATCTTGAGCTTAAGGTATGCGTAGTGCGGTACCGCATTCAACTTGGCAAATGCGGTTCGCCCGAGCAGTGCGTGATAGCCACTGCGGAACGGGACTATGTCGAAGATTAACTCCTCACTTCGGAAATTATCCGGAGATCCGAAGACCACTTCAAGTGTGACTGAGCCTGTACAGTTGGCCTCTACACCTGGTATGACGCCTTTAAAGGTCGTTTTAGTGGGTTTAATCCTTGAGGGATCGATGCCCATTTTCTGCACTGTATCCTGGTAAAGCAGGTTCAGGCTGTTGCCGCCGTCCATAAGGACTCTAGTGAGGTGAAATCCGTCAATAATTGGGTCTAGAACCAATGCGCCGAATCCGCCATGACGGATGCTAGTGGGGTGGTCCCTTCCATCAAAGGTGATCGGGCAGGAGGACCATGGGTTGAACTTTGGGGCGACTGGCTCCATCGCGTATACATCCCTTAGCGCACGCTTACGCTCCCTCTTGGGGATGTGGGTTGCGTATATCATGTTCACCGTCCGCACTTGTGGGGGAAAACCCTTCTGTCCACTATTGTTCGGCGGCCGGGGCTCCTCCTCGTCATCTCTATGCAGCCCCTTGTCTATATTTTCGGCATTTAACTTGCCTGCCTGCTTGAACACCCAACAATCCATGTTGGTGTGATTGGCTGGCTTTTCGGGGGTGCCATGTATCTGGCACGAGCGGTCGAGTATTTGGTCCAAACTGGACGGGCCCGGAGTATTTCTTTTAAATGGCTTTTTCCGCTGACCGGATTTAGGGCCTCTGAATCCGGCATTAACTGCCGTATCTTTAGCATTGTCGCTATTAATGCGGCGCTTTTGCTTGTTGCGACGCGACCTGCCAATGTTGTCCTTGGTATCCGAATTACCAGGGCTCTTGGTCATGTTATTGCTACGAGCCAGCCAGCTGTCTTCTCCCGCGCAAAAGCGGGTCATGAGTGTCGTGAGGGCTGCCATAGATTTCGGCTTTTCCTGACCTAGGTGCCGGGCAAGCCACTCGTCACGGATGTTATGCTTGAAGGCTGCTAGGGCCTCTGCGTCCGGACAGTCGACGATTTGATTTATGTTTGTT
This sequence comes from Aegilops umbellulata, assembly GCA_032464435.1. Lineage (NCBI taxonomy): Eukaryota > Viridiplantae > Streptophyta > Magnoliopsida > Poales > Poaceae > Aegilops > Aegilops umbellulata. The sequence continues at coordinate 322,691,954 of CP136056.1, read as the reverse complement.
AGGAACCGTGTCCAGAATTGTCTGGCCGATTCCTCTGGCTGCTGAATTATGTGGCTTAGGTCATCGGCGTCTGGTGGTCGCACATAGGTGCCCTGGAAATTGTCGAGGAATGCGGCTTCCAGGTCCTCCCAACAACCAATTGATTCTGCTGGCAAGCTGTTAAGCTAATGCCGAGCTGGTCCTTTAAGTTTGAGTGGGAGGTATTTGATAGCGTGTAGATCATCGCCGCGGGCCATGTGGATATGAAGGAGATAATCCTCGATCCATACCGCAGAATCTGTTGTGCCATCGTATGACTCAATGTTTACGGGTTTGAAACCCTCAGGGATTTGATGATCCATTACTTCATCTGTGAAGCATAGTGGGTGTGCGGCGCCTCTGTACTGGGCTATATCACGACGTAGCTCAAATGAGCTTTGTCTGTTGTGTTCGGCCCGGTCGGATTTACTGTATCCGGCATGACGATTATCGTCTCATGTCGTGGGGTGCCCACGCGATCCGTAGATCGATCTTGTTTGCCTTGCCTTGTCCTCCAATATATCTCGCAGGTCTGGCGCATTTTCCTGTTCCTTGGTGTGTTTTGAGCGGCGCCGGGGTGCGGCTTGAGTGGAGGGCCGAGAGGCCTCTCTGTCGCGGCCACGAGGTGGCTGGTCGGCCGCGTCATGCGCTGATGATGTAGGTGCTTCCTCCTCCGATCGGGGTAGCAACCTGCGCTTTGGGTAGCTCTTGGAGGGGTGTTCGAGTTCATACTCTTCGGCCGCAGGGACTTCAGTCCATCTGTCAGCTAGCAAGTCTTGATCAGCTCTAAGTTGTTGTTGTTTTTTCTTGAGGCTGCTCGCCGTGGCCATAAGCATGCGTTTGAAGCGCTCTTGTTCGAAGGGATCCTCCGGCACGACAAATTATTCGTCGTCGAGGCTTGCCTCGTCTTCGGAGGGAGGCATGTAATTATCGTCCTCAGCCTCTCTGTCTGCCACTCTCTCATGAGGGCTGGTTTCTCCATCCTCCTGTGCTGAATCTTGCTGGAGGGGGTTTTCTTCGGCACTATCCGGAGTGTTATTATCTCCTGTGCCGGAATCACCATTTTTTCTTTGGCGGGATTTAGAGCGGCGCCGCTGACGCCGACGCTTAGGCTGTTTCTTGGAGGGGTCATCCTCCGCTGTTCCATCGCCATCGCCTTCTTTTGGGGTATCCACCATGTATATGTCATACAACGAGGTGGCTTTCCAGTGCCCTATAGGCGCTGGTTCTTGATCGTCTCCTGCATCGGCGTCCATACCGTCGATGTCTTCGGAGTCGAAGTCGAGCATGTTGGTTAAATCATTGACAGTGGCTACGAAGTGGGTGGTGGGTGGGCTTTGAATTTCTTCATCATCCGCATCCCAACCTTGTTGACCGTAATCTGGCCAGGGCTCTCCTGATAAAGAGAGAGACTTTAGTGAATTCAGCATATCGCCGAAGGGCAAGTGCTGAAAGATGTCCGCGGCGGTGAACTCCATAATCAGCGCCCAATCGGATTCGATCGGAAGGGGCACGGAGGGCTCGGAGTCCGGAGAGGAGTCCGACACCTTGGAGTCACGGGCTTCGTAGAGGACAAGACTAGTGTTCGGCTCGATCGCCGTAGAGATTGCAGCCTCCGAGGCGGCGTCCAACCACCCATCCTCGATCGGCGCAGTTGGCTCCGAACTAAGGGTCGGAGCCGATGCAGGTGCGGCCTCCAGGGCACTGTTCGGCGGCAGAGCTAAATCATGCCCTTCGTGACAGTGCGGCGCGCTTGGCTGTGGATCGAATCCGTCGAAGATCAAGTCTCCGTGGACGTCCGCCGTGTAGTTTAAACTTCCAAATCTGACCTGATGGCCAGGGGCGTAGCTTTCAATCTGCTCCAGATGACCAAGCGAATTGGCCCGCAGTGCAAAGCCGCCAAATACGAAGATCTGTCCGGGGAGAAAGGTCTCACCCTGGACTGCATCGCTGTTGATGATCGGAGGAGCCATCGGGCCTAAAAGTGACGACACAGAGGAACTCTCAATGAAAGCACCAATGTCGGTGTCAAAACTGGTGGATCTCGGGTAGGGGGTCCCGAACTATGCGTCTAGGCGGATGGTAACAAGAGACAGGGGACACGATGTTTTTACCCAGGTTCGGGCCCTCTCGATGGAGGTAAAACCCTACTCCTGCTTTATTAATATTGCTGATATGGGTAGTACAAGAGTAGATCTACCACGAGATCAAGGAGGCTAAACCCTAGAAGCTAGCCTATGGTATGATTGTTGTTCGTCCTACGGACAAAAACCCTCCGGTTTATACAGACACCGGAGAGGGCTAGTGTCGGTGTCAAAACCAGCGGATCTCGGGTAGGGGGTCCCGAACTGTGCGTCTAGGATCGATGGTAACAGGAGACAAGGGACACAATATTTTACCCAGGTTCGGGCCCTCTTGATGGAGGTAAAACCCTACGTCCTGCTTGATTAATATTGATAATATGGGTAGTACAAGAGTTGATCTACCACGAGATCGTAGAGGCTAAAACCCTAGAAGCTAGCCTATGGTATGATTGTTGTATATCTCTATCGACTAGCCTGGCCTCGGTTTATATAATGCACCAGAGGCCTAGGATAACAAGAGTCCTTGCCGAATACGCCGGTGGGGTGGAGTCCTTGTCTTGATTGCCAAGTCTTGTGGAATCTTCCTTGTATGCGGCAGCTGTCCGAACTGGCCCATGAGTATACGGCCATGGGGGTCCTCGGCCCAATCTAACAGATCGGGAGATGACGTGGTGAGTACCCCCTAGTCCAGGACACCATCAGTAGCCCCCTGAACCGGTCTTAAAGTTAGGGACGCTCCTCGATTCTTACGAACTGTTCTTCATCTTCGGTCGCCGGTCTTGAAAACTGGTTCAATAAATCTTCTCATCTTCGATCTTGAGGATCGCCGAAATGCATTCGACGAGTTTACACGTCGGGTATCCGAGGAGCCCCTTTAAGTTTCCAGCCTTTATCAATGCCTTGTTATTTTTATGCCACACCTCGGGTTTGAAGTTGTTCCCGGGAGGCAGTGTCCTCTTGCGTCCGAGCTCCAATGCCGGACTGCATTCGAGGTATCTTTTGCAGCCGAGCACCAACGCCGGACCGCTTCCCAGCTCTAACGCCGGAATGTATCCGAGCTCCAACGCTGGACTATGTTTCCGAGCTTCAACGCCGGACTATGTATCCGTGCTCCCACGTCGGACTGTATCCGAGCTCCAACGCCGGACTGTATCCGAGGTGTCATAAATCACCTTGGTTCAAAGAAGTTTGAAGGAGTTTAGCCGAGCTTAATGCCGGAAATGCCCTCTATGGAGCCAGCCACTAGCGCCCGAGCTTTATGCCGGACTGCTTCCGAGGTGGTGCACCACCCCGACTGTGGGCCGATTTTTTGTCAATAATTTTTATTATTGCAATTTATTCTCTGCCAAGATATATGGCCAGTAGCCCTCAAGGTGTGTATCAGTTTAAAACCCGAGATGCACCTGAAGGATGACGTAAGGCCGCTGATCCCAGTAGCCGCTGAGACTCAGGTTGATTTGTAAAATCGGCTTGAGGATCAAGTCCTAGCTCGGCAGGATACTTCGGGACACAAAAAGCGGCGTGCTCAGTCCTCGAGACTCAGGTTGGGTGCGGCCGACCAACCTGAGGGTCAAAATCTCCTCGGAAACTGTATTGCACTTAAAATTTTCTGCATTGGATAGGCAATGCAGTAGCCCCCGAGACACTGGTCGGGTGGCAACACCAGATCAGGGGATCGATGTGCCCCTTTAATATTTGTAAATAATAAGCCCGAAGCCCAGTAGCCCCCGAGCCTTAATGCGGGCATGGGTGGCCGAATTAAGGATCAATATCCATAGTAAAATCACAAATTATGTGTAATGACTCTATGTATCCAAGTACTTTATGTCATTAATGCTCGGATCCGCATTGTACAAAACTTTGTTGACCGACCATCGGCTTCCACCTCCTCGGCCAGTAGCCGAGGAGTGTTTGTCCTACTTTATAAATCCTTTATGAGGGCAAAGATTTACGACAAACAAGGCAATCTGGCCACACGGTTTTATAAACAAAGGTACGCAGAGAGATATGTTATATTATTGTTTAACAGAAGAAATGTCTTCCAAAGAAAATAGTCCCCCTATCGGTTCCTTTATTTGGGTTGTCATGCTAAGCATGATCATGAAACCTCAGCTCCAATGTAAGAGAAAAATATCGAGGATTTAGTTTGGGAGGCTAGTTAATAGCCCCCGATAGTGTTCGGCGACAGTCGAGGTCAAGCCGTAAACACTTCGGCCATTGTTATGAGTGGCCTGTTATTTAACACAGTCATCAGATCGCTGACCAGTTTACGCTTATTGTGACAGTCAGTTTTCGGCTTTCTCCACTGAGGTGCTTAACCATGTGAGCTGGAAGCACGATCGCAGTGGTTCTCCCTTTGCACGCCTAGCCGAACAAAGCGGAACATAGGAAGCAAGTGCAGGAGCCGGGCAACCCAATTATTGACCGAAGACACAATTCGAAACCGATGCATATATAGCAATATCCGAGAATATTTTTGCCGAATCTATAAAGGTGTCCGGCATTGCACTGCGAGACTTGTGCTGAAAACACACAAATAGTTTAGAAGTGCCATAAGCTTGGAAAACCAAAAAACGTCAGTAAAAACTTGACGTCCGAATAGGATCAAGTGTTCGGTGCCAGTCCGAAAATTGGTCTTAGAAAAAAAAAGTGCTTCTGTCGTGCTTTAACATTACACATCCGATCTCAAGACTTCAAGCGGGTCAGCCTACGGCAGCAGCCTCCTATCCCGAGGGCGGAGTGCTTCTCGTTAGACCAGTTTAGCGAACTAAACTCGAGCGATCACTAGAGAGAAAATGGGTTATCTGGCTATTGACCACACACTCACGTCGAAAAAGGAGCGATAGAAAAAGACTTTGCAACGACCAAGAAGAAAACACATTGACTATAAAATAGCTCATATAAATTTTAAGAGCCCCCAAGTGACTTGGGTAAAAGATTTTATGTATAATGATTGTATGTACCGAAGTACTTATATCACATCTTTGTTCAACCGAACTTTAAACGCGTCTTAACCGACCGTCGGCTACTCCCTCTTCGGTCAAGGACCGAAAAGTGTTTTGTACTCCACTTGTCGAGAATATCGACAGTGTTTCTGATAACCAGGCAACCGGGCCATAAGGCTGTAACAGACAAAGCGCGCTCAGGGAACTTATGCTATGTTACAGACGAAGTGTAAGAAGCATCTTTGAAGTAAATAGTACCCCCACCGATACCTTTCTTCAGTGCTCATTGTTATTATGAGACTTGTGCAATAGATTTTTTTGTACTCATGAGTTCCGTTGTGTGCCGACCATCATTGAAAACTGTAAGAGCGCTAGCTTTCGGCTTCACCCAGTCTGAGGTCCGGCTCGGGTGACCCGATCGGCTCGGGTGACCCGATCGTGACAATCGCAGAGGTGCTCCCTTTACTCCCTAGCCGAACAATCGGGAACGTAGGGGTAAACACAGGAGTGAGGCAACCCAGCTTGCAAATCGCTTAAGTCAATATGGTGCATATTGTGGCGTAATACACGAACAAGGAATGAAGCCGTACAAGTATAATCATATGCAAGAGGAAAAGCTTCATGAAGGAAGCCCCCAAATGAATTGGGTATTTGAATTTATGCGTCACAAACAAAGTTTGGACAAGGAAATTTTTTACAAGCAACTTTTTTCCAAAAAAGTATAATGCTTGGTCGAACCGAACACAAGTTAGAAATTAAAGCTTTGAGCATGAAAGCGACTTAGCTAGTTAATGTATTCGGTATTGATGACGCGGTCCGAGCTTGATGCGGGGCAAGGTTCCATCCCCCAAGCCGGTCCCGAGGTGGCGGCACGGAGAGCTCGACACGCCGAAGTGGTGACATAGCACGGTCAATGCAGACCGGCAGAGTGATGCCGAAGTCTCCGGATCATTTTCCTGTGCACAAAAAATTAGTGCAAACCGGAGATAGTAGTAATAATGATAATTAAAAAAATCGTTGCATAATAAATAATTTATGCAAAGTGAGTAATAAAAGAAATATGGCCTAGCGCCGAAGTCAATATCGATGCAGGGCGTCGGCGTGATGCGGTAAAGGCGTGGCAAAGTCTGAATTCACAGGTCGGTCCGAGTTCCGGATGCGGCGTTCGCCGGACTATGTACGAAAACTGACCGAACCACCACGCGACCGTCGTTAATGCGGCCATCATTTGACAGACCTGTGTACAGATGATGGACAAACCAGAGTAATAATTCCTTGGGAAAAATAAACCCAAACAAGCTAAAAATACTAGGATTAATAGCACCTGGTTTATTTGTTGTAGCAATCCGAAGAAAGGTGATTCCCAAAATTGGGACTCGATCCGCACACCCATTGCCTGAATGGCGATAAAGCGACGGTATGGCGATGCTGGCAAAGGTTGGCTCGCCGAGGCAAAGCCCTCGGTCCAGCTAACATGACGGAGCTGGTCGGCTAGTGACGCCAAAGTCTCCGGAGTAGGTTGATGAAGAGATGGCGAAGCCCCCGGTCCAGCCGAGATGTCGAAGCCTCGATGTCAGCCGATGAGTCGAAGTAGGTTGGCGTGATGGACACCAGCTTGAAGAAGCAATAGTGCGGCCCTGCTGATGCAGGTCGTGACATGGTCGATGCCGGCTTGATGAAGTGACCGTGCGACGTTGTCGGTATGCCCGCTCTGTGTAATCCGTGGGGCGGCGATGTTGGTGATGATTTATCCTTCGCGATGCCGAACTCTTGTTCGGCTTGCCGAGATGATGATCGAAGGAATTGAGCTCGGCTCAATAAAGCGGCGACGTGTGTAGCGCAGGTCGGCATCCGTGGAGCAATACCGCCGGACTGGTTTGACACCAGCGTGATGGTGAAGATTACCTCGAAGGAGGCTTAAAATTTTATGGGTACGTGTTTAAAAACAACGCACAATACCATAGAAGAAAATTCCTTAAAAAAGGTTGTCCAATATCACGTTCATAAAGAAACATGAATTTGGGTCGGATCCGTATTCGCGCAGAAAACAGATCCGAAAATTGGTCCACTCATCGGAAGTTTCCCGGAGTTTGAACCGTTGGATCGAGCTGAAATTTGGATGGGTGGTAGATATGGGATTTACGCAGTAGATGAACGGTTGGATCTTCCAAAGGACCTCCGAGCTGGGCTCTAGAGACCACGCCCTACACTCGTCCAGATTCCCGTCCAGATTTGACAGGGCTCCGGTATATCATAGATTGTCGGAGATTCCTCCATCGGAACTCGATGAAATTTTTCAGGGTTGTTATAGACTCAATTCCGCACAATTCCACCAAAGGGATCGTCAAAGCGATGCTCTAAGAGGTGGTGGCAGCGGATACAAATTTGCTGTTCGGAAAAACAGCACGGTCGCCCGAGGGCAATGTTGACGTTGAGCCCCCGAGCTCCATGGATGATTCCTCCATGATCTTGATTGAGATCGGAGTTGATGTTGATGAAGGCCCTCGTCCGAACATGATGATCGGAGATAGAGCATGGTCCTCGGTCGAGCCAAGGTGACCAGTCGAGCCGGCGATGAAGATGCCGGCATCGCAGTTGACCTGCAGACGAGCCATGGATCCTTTTGCCGATCACACAGCGGAACTCTCAATGAAAGCACCAATGTCGGTGTCAAAACCGGCGGATCTTGGCTTGGGGGTCCTGAACTGTGCATCTAGGATCGATGGTAACAGGAGATAAGGTACACAATGTTTTACCCAGGTTCGGGCCCTCTTGATGGAGGTAAAACCCTACGTCCTGCTTGATTAATATTGATAATATGGGTAGTACAAGAGTTGATCTACCACGAGATCGTAGAGGCTAAAACCCTAGAAGCTAGCCTATGGTATGATTGTTGTATATCTCTATCGACTAGCCTGGCCTCGGTTTATATAATGCACCAGAGGCCTAGGATAACAAGAGTCCTAGACGAATACGCCGGTGGGGTGGAGTCCTTGTCTTGATTGCCAAGTCTTGTGGAATCTTCCTTGTATGCGGCAGCTGTCTGAACTGGCCCATGAGTATACGGCCATGGGGATCCTCAGCCCAATCTAACAGATCGGGAGATGACGTGGTGAGTACCCCCTAGTCCAGGGCACCGTCAGCTAGGGTTACACAGAGTCGTTTACAATGGTAGGAGATCTACATATCCGTATTGCCAAGCTTGCCTTCCACGCCAAGGAAAGTCCCTTTCGGACACGGGACGAAGTCTTCAATCTTGTATCTTCATAGTCCAGGAGTCCGGCCGAAGGTATAGTCCGGCTATCCGGACAACCCCTAATCCAGGACTCCCTCACCCTTGCTGGTTAACTTTTGCATGCTTGCACGATGAACATAGATATCACTTTTCGGGTTTGGTTCAATGTATGCTTTAGAGTTGGTAGCATTGAGCTTTTTGTACTCAACCTTCTTACTCGAGGACGAGCAAGGTTTAAGCGTGGGGAGGTTGATGGCTCTATATTTTACGCATTTTAGAGCTCATTTATTGTATGTTCTTTTTATATAACATGTCCCATTAAACCAAACAGTTGTCCATTATGCATGATTACCGGTTTTTGCACTTATCATTATGAGCATTGAACATTTAGTATTTTATTTGTTTTCTTTGTTTTCTTGTGTCCACATGTGTTTTGGAGCAACATAGGATCAAGCACGATGAAAGAACCAAGGATGGATTCGATACGGAGTCAGCTAGGGGTCAAACTTAGCCATTTCAAAGGTCAGAAAAAGTTATTTTTCCAAAGTGAAATCAAGATAGAAGACCAGAAGCGGATCAGTGTCGTTCATACAAATCTGACAAACCCAAAAACGTCAAATTTCGAGTTCATATGAAGATTTGGCAGCCGTTTTACCGAGGAGGACAGACCAAAAGACGGCCTTTCGAACGACCACGTGCGGTCATTTGACGTGTAGACAACTCCAAAAGTTGCCCTTCCACATGGGATTCTTCATGAATTTCATCCCCGTTCAATCCCACTGGATCCTTGACTCGTAAAGAAGAGACTGAGAGAGGATTTGGCACATTGAGAGCCCTTGGATGAAGCCCATCAAGAGAGGAGTCTAGGGAGGCTCCTATATAAGTCTCTGATGACCCACAAGTATAGGGGATCTATCATAGTCCTTTTGATAAGTAAGAGTGTCAAACCCAACGAGGAGCAGAAGGAAATAACAAGCGATTTTCAGCAAGGTATTCTCTGCAAGCACTGAAATTATCGGTAACAGATAGTTGTGTGATAAGATAGTTCGTAACTGGTAACAAGTAACAAAAGTAAACAAGGTGCAGCAAGGTGGCCCAATCCTTTTTGTAGCAAAGGACAAGCCTAGACAAACTCTTATATAAAGCAAAGCACTCCTCAGGACACATGGGAATTGTTGTCAAGTTAGTTTTCATCATGCTCATATGATTCGCGTTCGTTACTTTGATAATTTGATATGTGGGTGGACCTGTGCTTAGGTGCTGCCCTTCCTTGGACAAGCCTCCCACTTATGATTAACCCCTCTCGCAAGCATCCACAACTATGAAAGAAGAATTAATGTAAACCTAACCATAGCATGAAACATGTGATGCCCCCGATTCAACCGTACACTAATCATACACACAAACGTGTACGATCAAGATCAGGGACTCATGGGAAGATATCACAACACAACTCTAAAAATAAATAGGTCATACAAGCACCATAATACAAGCCAGGGGCCTCGAGGGCTCGAATACAAGTGCTCGATCATAGACGAGCAGCAGAAGCAATAATAACTGAGTACAGACATAAGTTAAACAAGGTGGCATAAGATGGCTAGCACAAACTGGGATACAGATCGAAAGAGGCGGAGGCCTCCTACCTGGGATCCTCCTAAACTACTCCTGGTCGTCGGCGGCGGCCTGCACGTAGCAGTAGGCACCTCCGGTGTAGGAGTGGTCGTTGGTGGCATCTGCAGCACTCGCTGCCAAATCCAGATAGGTGTCCCCCGTACTCCACATCCGATCTAACGGAGCATGTTTAGGATCAAAGAACTTCCTCCGCAGCATAAAGGGCTTTCCAGCCGTGATATCTCTAGCCTGACGTAGCTCCTCCTTCATAGCTCTCATCGCAGAGCGAGCATCCTTGGCATCCGCAACGGCCTTCTCCAGGTCCGTCTATTCTGCCCGGTCTTGTTTTTCAAGAAGCTTGCAATGGCCAGCAGCGCTCTTCAGCTTCACGTCCATCTCGGCCATTTCCTTCTTACTTCGGCAATGAGCAGCCTGTTCGGCTTTCAGCTCTTCAATTGCCTTTCCGGCAGCCGCATCACTTTTCCTGGCTTGCTCCTTGGCTCGGGCAAGTTCCGCCCGAAGATTCTCCATGGCAGCAGCACCATCTGCATCAAGCGCACACATTGTAAGATACTGGCGTAAAGCTCCTCTTACCAGGTGCCGCCGGAAGAATTACATACCTTGTGCCTCGTCAAGCCACTTGTTGACAAGCGTGATATCGGCATCTGCTACGTCAAGTTGCCGCTTTAGTTCGGCAAATTCATCAGTCCGGCTGGCCACTGGACACTTCGCCACCTACATATGAAGGCGACATATTAGACCTGGGATTATGATCCTCTGCGCGCCGTCACTTTTGACAACGCACAGAGTCTCGGGGGCTACTATCTACACAGAGCGCATCTTATTTATGCGCAACTATCAAAAAAGGGTACATCATTTCGCGTACCTCAAAACCTGTCAGTAAACTCCTGACGGCCTCGTGCAATCCGCTCTCCGCGGATGAAATCCTCTCAATCACCGTACCCATCAATGCATGGTGCTCCTCTAAGATAGAAGCTCGCCCTAGCAGATCCTTCAGCTCCTCCGACCGCGCACCGGACGGTGATGGACTCGTCCGATGGCCCTTCTCGGAAGCCGGACGCGGAGGGCTTTGGGGGCCCATATGACTACCTTCTGGCCCTGTCGGATTCGGAGAAGCCCTCCGCGACCATACCTCAGGGTCGCCCGCCTCGCAAGGCGGTACAGCAGGGGGAGGCATTCCGCTCTCCATCATCTCCGGAAGAAGATCCCCCAAAGACGAGCTCTGCTGAGAAGGGCTGAGGTCCGAACTACAAGGTAAATTTTCGGTTACTCTTCTCAAATATAAAGCGAGGATTCCTCTCATTTCTTAAAAAGAAAACTCCTCTCTACTTACGGCTCAGTGGAGGGCTGATCCCCTTGAGGACATAATTCGGCCGAAGTATCCCCCGGCGTAGGACCCTCTGACGAAGATTTCTTCCCCCGCTTTGAGGCCATGGTCTCCGGGTCGTCGAGGCGGTCCTCTTCTTCCCTTGAGGAGAGGAATTTTCGATTCCTCCCTTCCGAACAGCCTCCTTCAAGGAGGCCGTAGCTTCCTTGTCCCCTCCCTCGCTTTCCTCCAAAGGCACAACCTCCAACATCCTGACTAGCACGGGATCCGGCGTGGTCTCGGGGAGGGGGGCCGAACACCTGATTAGCTTTGCTTTCGCTATCCACTCCTGTTTAAAGGACAGCTCTTTTAGGGGCAATTTTATGACAAATATACGGATAGCGAGTCTGGGCACAAGGCTACTTACTTGAGTATCCGGCCGATTGCAGCTCAGACCCGCGTCCTCGGTCAAGTCCAGACACATTGCTTGTGATCCAAAGAACAATTTATACATCTCCGCGGGTGTTGCGCCCATAAAATGCTGGAGAGCTCGTGGTCCCTCCGGATTAAACTACCACAGGCGAAGGGGGCGACGTTTGCCGGGCAAGGCTCGGCGAATCAACATGACCTGCGTCACCACGACCAGGCTGATGTCTCTTTCTAAGAGATCTCGTATGCGGCCCTGCAACAAGGGCACGTCCTTGGATGGCCCCCAGTCCAGTCCTTTATTGACCCATGGCGCTAGATGTGGTGGGGGACCCGAGCGAAAGGCAGGTCGCACCACCCACTTGGTGCCCCTGGGAGCGGCGATGTGAAACCACTCTCGTTGCCATAAGCTGGACTCCTCTTGAAAAGAGCCGTCGGGCCATGGAGCACCAGCATTTTTGCTTATAAAAGCACCTCCGCACTCCGCGTGCCGTCCCTCGATCATCTTCGGCTCTACTTTGAAGGTCTTGAGCCATAGTATGAAGTGAGGAGTAATACGGAGGAAGGCTTCACACACGACGATGAATGAGGAAATATGGAGGATGGACTCCGGAGATAAGTCGTGAAATTCCAGCCCATAATAAAACATGAGCCCCCTCACGAAGGGATCCGTCGGGAAGCCTAGCCCCCGAAGGAAGTGAGACATGAACACCACACTCTCACCGGGCTTGGGAGTGGGAATGACCTGCCCTTTAGCAGGCAGCCTATGCGAGATTTCGCCGGTCAAGAACCTGGCCTCTCTCAACTTTTGCACGTCCTCCTCCATGACGGAGGAGGGCATCCATCGGCCTCGAAGGTCGGAACCAGATGTTGTCGAAGGTCCGAAGCGCCTGGAATCTGGAGCCTTGGGTGTTGGAACTCGAGGCGAAGGGCGAACTCGTTTGAGATTGAAAGAAAGGAGTAAGGCCTTGGTCTCTTTATAAGAGGTTGAATACCAAGGGCCCTCCCCGTGACCGTTTGGGACTCGCCTTTGATCGAGAAAACATACCAACGGGCACGACTAGGTTACTCACGTCCGTATTGATGAGAATCCCGTAAATAAAGGGGACACGATATCTGCTTTGAAAGGACGTGCCAAGGAAACCGCCTTGCTAAACGCGCTGAGGTGGGACAGTAAAAACGATTCGAATAAAGGATTGGTCGTGGTGTGATGTCACGCTACGGAATACGTCAGCAGATTGGATTTGTGTGAATATTATTCTCTCTATGGCAATATGTGGAAACTTATTTTGCAGAGCCAGACACTATCCATGTGTTCAAAATATTCTATGAAGTACTTGGAGGAGGAACCCGCCTTGCAATGCCGAAGAAAAACTGTGCGCCAGACTCGTCGTCATAGAAGCCTGGTTCAGGGGCTACTGAGGGAGTCCTGGATTAGGGGGTGTCCGGATAGCCGGACTATACCTTCGGCCGGACTCCTGGACTATGAAGATACAAGATTGAAGACTTCGTCCCGTGTCCGGAAGGGACTTTCCTTGGCGTGGAAGGCAAGCTTGGCGATACGGATATGTAGATCTCCTACCATTATAACCGACTCTGTGTAACCCTAGCCCTCTCCGGTGTCTATATAAACCGGAGGGTTTTAGTCCGTAGGACACAACAAGAACAACAATCATACCATAGACTAGCTTCTAGGGTTTAGCCTCCTTGATCTCGTGATAGATCTACTCTTGTACTACCTATATCATCAATATTAATCAAGCAGGAGTAGGGTTTTACCTCCATCGAGAGGGCTCGAACCTGGGTAAAAACATCATGTCCCTTGTCTCCTGTTACCATCCGCCTAGACGCACAGTACGGGACCCCCTACCCGAGATCCGCCGGTTTTGACACCAACAGTCGTACTGGGTAGCAGCGGCGTCGATCTCGGTGTATAATGATGTCTACTACACAACCTTCTTCTTGTAGACGTTGTTGGGACTTCAAGTGCAGAGGTTTGTAGGACAGTAGCAAATTTCCCTCAAGTGGATGACCTAAGGTTTATCAATCCGTGGGAGGCATAGTATGAAGATGGTCTCTCTCAAGCAACCCTGCAACCAAATAACAAAGAGTCTCTTGTGTCCCCAACACACCCAATACAACGGTAAATTGTATAGGTGCACTAGTTCGGTGAAGAGATGGTGATACAAGTGCAATATGGATGGTAGATATAGGTTTTCGTAAACTGAAAATATAAAAACAGCAAGGTAACAAGTGGTAAAAGTGAGCGTAAACGGTATTGCAATGCTTCGAAACAAGGCCTATGGTTCATACTTTCACTAGTGCAAGTTCTCTCAACAATAATAACATAATTGGATCATATAACTATCCCTCAACATGCAACAAAGAGTCACTCCAAAGTCACTAATATCGGAGAACGAACGAAGAGATTATGGTAGGGTACGAAACCACCTCAAAGTTATTCTTTCCAATCAATCCGTTGGGCTATTCCTATAAGTGTCACAAACAGCCTTAGAGTTCATACTAGAATAACACCTTAAGACACAAATCAACCAAAACCCTAATGTCACCTAGATACTCCAATGTCACCTCAAGTATCCGTGGGTATGATTATACGATATGCATCACACAATCTCAGATTCATCTATTCAACCAACACATAGAACCTCAAAGAGTGCCCCAAAATTTCTACCGGAGAATTACGACGAAAACGTGTGCCAACCCCTATGCATAGGTTCATGGGCGGAACCCGCAAGTTGATCACCAAAACATACATCAAGTGAATCACGTGATATCCCATTGTCACCACAGATACGCACGCCAAGACATACATCAAGTGTTCTCAAATCTTTAAAGACTCAATCCGATAAGATTACTTCAAGGGAAAAACTCAATCCATTACAAGAGAGAAGAGGGGGAGAAGAAATATAAGATCCAACTATAATAGCAAAGCTCGCGATACATCAAGATCGTGCCAAATCAAGAACACGAGAGAGAGAGATCAAGGGGCTGTTTGGATGACTACCAATAGTTGCCTTACCAAAATATTGGTCACGCCTGACCCTTTTGGCCTCCACCTGGATCACGACCAATTTTGGCTCGCCCCAGCGCGCCCGCGCCCATTTTCGCCGAATCATGGGCGAAACGGCGGCGCGGAAATCAGCCGCCAAAAAATTGGCAGCGCGCGAACTGAGCGCCGAGTATAAAAGGTAGGCAGCGAAATTTCCTCGTCGGTTCCTTCACTTTCCTCTTCTCATCCCAGGCAAACACACAGGAGCGAGTGGAGGGCAAGATCTGCAGCTATCACCAAGGCCACTGGATTCCTGCGACAATACGAGCTTCTTCGGCCGCCGCCGGCGTTGCTCTGTCTCTCGTTCTCATCTCTCAATCCACCCACGGTCAGCAGCTCAACTCCCCTTCAATCCCACCCTGATCCCCTTCGTGAGATCTTTGTGGAAGGGGGGATGTTTACATGGTCCAATAATCAAGCCCACCCCACCCTGGAAAAACTTGACAGAATTCTTATGAGCTATGAATGGGAAGATTTATTTCCATTAGTCACTGCCAAGAAACTGGTTCGAGATGTTTCTGACCATAATCCCCTCCTTATGTCCACAAACAGCTCGCAACCTCAATCTCCCAAGCCTAGAGAATTCAGATTTGAGATGAGTTGGATGGCCAACGAGGATTTCCTCCCTTTGGTCGAACAAATCTGGCAGAAGCCAGTTAAGTCCCCGGACCCTATAGATGTCCTAAATATCAAGTTGAAGCGGTTTAAAAAGTTTTTTAAAGGCTGGGGTTCTGATAAATTCGGTCACACCAAGAAAAGAAAAAAAGTTATCAAGGACGAGCTTGCTTCCATAGAAGCTATGGAAGAACAAGGGTCTCTTGATCCTGATATACTTATGAAAAGAGCCTCTCTAAGTGGCGAACTCCAACAACTCATGGTGAACGAGGAATTATATTGGCTTCAACAATCACATGAAACTTGGCTGTTGAAAGGTGATCAAAACACTGCTTTCTACCATAGGATTGCCAATGGGAAGAAACGTAAAAACACTATTCACTCCTTCTCGTGTGGTGACACCACCATTGAGGGGATTGATAACTTGCTTAATCATGCTACTCATTACTATAAAGAGCTTTTTGGTCCGGCCCCCGGGAATCTTTTTCACTTAGATCCTGACACTTGGGATGATGATGAAAAACTCACGGATGAGGATAACGAGTTTCTGACTAGACCCTTTAGTGAAGAAGAGGTCAAAAAAGCCCTTTTCTCTATGGACAGCAATAGAGCCCCTGGACCCGATAATATTCCAGCGGAGTTCTATCGATTCTGCTGGGATATCGTTAATAATGACATTATGAACTTGTTTAAGGCCTTTCACGAAGGGACTCTGGATGTAGAGAGATTGAATTATGGGACTATTACCTTGATTCCCAAAATTAACGGGGCCAAAAAAATCCATGAGTTTCGGCCTATTTGTCTTTTGAGATGTCCTTATAAGTTGATCACCAAGGTGTTGGATAACAGGGCTGCTGTGTTTGCTTACAAACTTATCAGTCGCCACCAAAATGCCTTTATCAAGAAACGTAATATCATGGATGGGATCCTGACTTTGCACGAAATTCTTCATCACACTCATGTCAAGAAGAAAACAGGACTTGTCCTGAAACTTGACTTCGAAAAAGCATATGATAAGGTTAACTGGGAATTTTTACTTGAATGCCACAAGATGAGGGGCTTCAGCACTAAATGGTGTGAATGGGTGGAGAAAATTCTTCATAACGGCACAGTCAGTGTCAAAATTAATAACACCACGGGCTCTTACTTCCAAAGTCATAAGGGGGTCCGACAAGGGGACCCCATGTCCCCTTTCCTTTTTAACATTGCTGCTGAGTGCCTTACTAAGATGATTCTGAATGCCCAGAAAAACAATCTTTTTAAAGGGCTGGCAGCTGACTTAATTCCTAACGGGGTGGCTGTTCTGCAGTACGCGGATGACACAGTTATCTGCATTGAAGATGACATTGACAAGGCAGTCAATCTTAAACTTCTCCTGTACTTGTTCGAGTTGATGTCCGGTCTCAAGATTAATTTCCTTAAGAGCGAGGTGTTGTGTGTGGGGGGGGACGATTCGACCATTAAAAAATATGCTGACCTATTCGGCTGTCAAATTGGTCACTTTCCTATGAAATATCTAGGGGTACCAGTCAGCTACTCCTCTCTGAGAAACTCAGACTGGGAGTTTGTTGCTATTAGATTTCTTAAATGTTGTGACTCCTGGATTGGTAATGCTGCCTCATCCGGAGGGAGGCTAACCCTTTTGAACTCTTCCTTGTCCAGTATTGCTTACTACTATATGTCTATGTTTCTTCTCTCCAAAACTTTTATTGAGAGATTGGACAAGTATCGCCGCAAGTTTTTCTGGTGTGGTGGGATGGGGAAGAAACGATACCACCTGGTCAAATGGGCCAGGGTGTGTAGGTCTAAGAATAAAGGAGGCTTGGGGGTGAAAGATCTGCACAAACAAAATCTATCTATCCTCGCTAAATGGTGGTGGAAACTTGACACGGGAGAAGGTCTGTGGCAAGATGTGGTCAAAGCTAAATACCTTAAAAACAGCTCGATTGCATCTGTCAAACCCAAATTTGTTGATTCTCCGGTCTGGAAGTCGCTTTTGAAAGTTAAAGATATATACATGGCCGGGAGAAGGATTGTGATTAAATCTGGCAACATAGCTCGTGTGTGGCTGGACCCTATTGGTCCTCACCCTCCTCTTTGTGATGTGTATCCAGATCTTTTTAGTGTCACTAACTTCCCGAATGATACAATAGCCCAGTTTAAATCCCGGGCTGGTGGGGACATGTTCAGACGCAGGCTGAATACGGATCTGACTTGCCAGCTAGAAGGGGTACAGGGGGCTGTTGATAACATTATAAACTCTGACGAGGGCGACAGGGTTGAATGGAGCTTTAGTCCCAAAGGTAGATTCACTACCAAATCAGTTTACTCTTACCTGGAAAGAGATCTTGCTGGTTGTGACTATAGATGGATTTGGAGGGCCAAATTACCTATCAAAATACAGATTTTCCTTTGGCAACTGTTCCAGGACGCTGTTCTCACCAGAGATGTGATGAAACGTCGAAACTGGGCTGGTAACCCTTGTTGCTCGTTCTGTAATTGTAGGGAGACTTACCTCCATCTGTTCTTTCGGTGCCCCGTCGCTAGGATCACCTGGCGCACAGTTGGTGTAATGCTGGGTACTGATTTGTGCCCCAACAACCTATGTCAGTTTTACTCTTGGTGTTATGCTTTTCTTCCCCAGGGAGAGAAGCACTTTACTGTGGGGCTTGCGGCCATCTGCTGGGCCATTTGGAACCGCAGGAATCAGACTACATTTGAATTCAAGAAATTGTCATCTCCTTTTGAGATTATTTTCAATGCTTGTGCACATCTTTCCTACTGGGCAGGTTTGTTGAAAGGCGAGGAACGAATGGAGCTGGAGCAAGGTGCAGCACTTCTGAGGATGAACGCTAAGAAGATGATGAACCTCTGTGCGTCTGCATACACGGGGACCACCCAGGGATGACTCTTGGCAGCAAACTCATTTTCCTGAAGCTGGTCGCGATTGGTGTTAGGCTCTGCGTTTTGTTTTCCTTGTCTTCTCAATACTGGTGTTTGTCTCTGCCTCTGCGTAGGCTGTGGTGTGGGTTGCGAGACCTTTATTACCTTCGTGGTGAGTTGTTTGTGCTCCAGGGTTTTCGCCCCGTGGTGGTCGTTTCGATTGCGAGCGACTACAGCGGGTTTCCCTGGAGTGCTTGAGCTCGCTTTTTCCCTTTCCCTTTTTAACTTTCCTTGGAACTCGGCTGTATTTCCGTTATTTTGTTAATGGAAAGGGGATTAGCCCGGCTCAATATACTTGCCAGATCTAAGTACTTGCCTGCCAAATCCATGCCCTTTGCCCCTGCTCCCAGTCTTAGATCTCCATATGCAGCATCCGTGAAGTTGTAAGGCAGCCAAGACACTAGAAATTAGGACATGAGAAGGATATTTGATACTGAGCTAGTTATGAGTCCATATGACCTCTGTTTTTAGAACATTGTTGTCCATAAATTTCTTAGGAGCCGGCTGGACATATATGCTTAATTGTTGATTGGGACTTATTACCTCTGTCTCTTATTTCTGATTCACAAATAGTCAAGCACATATTTGTATTTTTTTGTTAATAATTTAGGTGGATCTTTTTCTAAGTTACTCATCACTATTATTAGTTATAAGCAGCTCTGATTTTGTACAATGTAAATATGATTTAGATCATTCATATTAATGTACTTGTTATATTGACCCAGATGGACTTGGATCAGCAAAGATATTATTATCTCACCATGTTGTGGCGGAGAACTCTGTCTGTCATTGTTCTTCTCTTGGCTCTTTGGTATAGAAACAAAGATGGTAGAAAATTTAGAAGTGGAGGAAGAAAGTATGGTCCACTAGTTGAGAGAGACATCTACAGGACTAATGTCCTGGTTAGGCTAATTGACACATCCGATGCAATACGTATCAAGCAACTGCGGATGTCTCGAGCTGTGTTTTACAAGCTATGCATTAGGCTCAGGCAGAAAAAGTTGTTAATTGATACACTACATGTTTCAGTAGAGGAACAAGTAGCAATGTTCCTCTACATGATCGGTCAGCATCACACAAATTCATCCATTGGATTTTGGTTCTGGCGATCTAGTGAAACAGTGAGCAGATATTTCAATATTGTTCTTCGTGCGATGGGGGAGTTAGCTCGTGATCTCATTTACATTAGATCAACGGACACACACACACAAAAATCACTAGCAGCCCGGACAGATTCTACCCGTATTTTGAGGTAACCCTTAGACCGTAGATTTATTACTGATTATACAAGATCGACCTAACCCAAGCTTGACATGAACTCCCCTTTCTCATATTCATAGGGACGCATAGGGGCACTAGATGGCACTCATGTTAAGGCTTGTGTTCCTGCCCACATGGTCGACAAGTTTAGGGGCCGCAAGTCATATCCCTCCCAAAATGTGCTAGCAGTTGTTGACTTCGACCTTCAATTCACATATGTTCTAGCTGGTTGGGAGGGCTCTGCCCATGATTCTCTTGTGCTAAAAGATGCCCTCACACGTCCAGGGGGATTAAAAATACCCAAAGGTACATATACAACGTAACATACATGTTTGTCACTGTGTTGTGCCAACTTGACTTTAACTCATTGTTAATACAACATGACTGTAGGGAAATATTTCTTGGTTGATGCTGGGTATGCTGTGAGGCCGGGGATATTACCTCCTTATTGTGGTGTGCGCTACCACCTAAATGAATTTGCTGGAGACCGTGACCCAACTACCCCAAAAGAATTGTTCAACCACCGCCATTCATCACTTAGGACAACAGTTGAACGGGCATTTGGGACTCTTAAGAGTCGCTTCAAGATTCTTACTCAAAGGCCCTTCATACCTTTGAAATCTCAAATTAAAGTGGTAGTTGCTTGTTGTGCTTTGCACAATTGGATATTAGAAAATGGTCCAGATGATTATGTTGAGGATGAGGCGACATGGTATGCCAATCTCCCTAGGAGTACTGGGTGGGTTTGTGATCAAGAGGCTGACATACGTGAGTGGGCTGCCAAGCGAGATTTAATCGCTCAGCAAATGTGGACAGATAGAGAGAGTGCACGTGACAATGAGGCTGATGCTATCCCAGCTTAGTATCTTTCATGTATTTCCACGTGATGGAACATTTGAAGGATGTACTGTACCTTTGATGTATTTCCATGTGAGGGAACATTTGAAGGATGTACTGTACCTTTGATGTATTTCCATGTGAGGGAACATTTGAAGGATGTACTGTACCTTTGATGTATTTCCATGCGAGGGAAAAATTGAACGATGTAGTGTTTCTATTTTAATGACTTTGTGTAAATTATCGTATCCTCGTAATATTGTTTGACTTATTTCAATTTAATCTGGTCTCTCTATCCTATTAAATAAGTTTAGTTCTGTCCTGCTGTAAGTTGGATCTGTGATGTTTCATGTTCGTATGCTGACATTTTTTTGAGGGTTTTTGCTTCCAACTCACTTTCTTAATAACTAGTTGTTTGCAATGGTGACCTATCTGTAGGTCATGGGGAAGCATAAGCTCACTCTGAAGACCGAGGAGGACTCCAATCCTCGTGATAAGTACATAACCTGGACTGACGAGGCGACAAGGTTTATGCTTGAATGGTATATCGACCTTCGTAATGACAAACCAGCAACTTTCAAGATCAAGAAACAACATCACTTGCAATGTGCTGATGCTCTAAATGGCAAGTTTTTGCTTGGTGTCACTCAAACCCAAGTGGATCGACACTATTGTCAATGCAAGGAGAAGTGGGGCTGGGTGCGTTGTGCCATTGCCAATAGTGGAAATGGCCTTGACAGAACCACTTTCACATTCACATTTTCTGAGTCAGAAAAGCAAAGACTCAATGTAAGTTCTTAGTAGTTTTTTCTCTTATTTATATCATGGTCTGATCTAAAAATGAGTGGATAGTTGCTATTGTCTATATATATGTATGCTTCATATTCACTGTCTCTTGTTGTGTTTTTTTATACCTGCAACTTCTCTCATGTTTTGTGTTCATTACATCATTATTTTACTCTTTTTACCTTACCTTGTGTGCAGAAAACTGCAGTCAATTATCTTACCAGACCCATTAGGTTCTTTCATCAATTGGAAGAGTTATTCTCGGATCAATCTCATGCTGATGGCTCACTCGCAGTTGACCAAACCACTGTCAATGTGGATGATGGTAGTGATGACAGCGAGGATGTGAGGGAACTTGAGGGAAATCTAATTCCAGCAGACAGTTATGAAGCTGACTCTGACACTATTGATCGTCGCAGTCCTAAAGTCGACTTGGATGGCAATCCATTAAACAAGAAGCGTAAGTGTGCATCATCATCACCTTCCAAGAAGCCAACCAAGGGCAAAGAAAACAAGAAGGGCAAGATATCTAATGATGATATGGTAACCAGTATCAAGAAGCTAGCTGAATCCCTTGCATCCCCTATTGTGTCTGTGCAACCAATGCCACCTGCAGATCCTTATGCAAATATTTGGAAGCGGATCAATGCCCTTACCATCCCAGCTAAGGATAAACTTGAGATTGTTGCCTATCTATCCAAGCCAGACCAAGATATCTTTCTTAGCTATCTTAACTATGCTGATTAAAAACAATTCTTCGACAGTGGGTCATTAGCTACTTTGAGCCTCAGTTTCATGAAGGTGGCAATGATGGATCTGCGGCTGCTCACTGAATTGCCACATGGTTAGATAGTATGTGGCAACCTTTTGTTTATATGGCTAGGAACGCTTTAACACGTAGTGGGAGCATGGATAACATCATCATGCATATTTTGTCTATATACAACTAACTTGGGTGCATCATGTACTGTTTGTATGGAGTGCATTTGGTGCATGGCTGGCTGTTTATGTCCTAGATGGTATGGTAAAGGATGTGAACCTTATTCCGTCTATCATGTATCAGACAATATATGAGCTACTTAATGTATGAGTTTAATTATGTCACTCTGAAGTTCTGGAAATGCAGAGTTTGTGTGCGTATATGTGTTGGTTAATTCAAATTTTTATTTTTTTGTAGCATGTGATATGTGACTGCTTGTTTACACACAAGTGTTCTTTTATTGGCTGGCATGCAATTTTAAAATTTTGAAACCAAACCAACCACATGCCAGTCAAAGGTGCCAAATATTTGGCTTCAAACCAAATGACATCCAAAGGTTTTGCCAAAAAATTGGCAAGTACTAATGGCTACAATCCAAACAGCCATGACTTGCCAATTTTTTGGTCATGCCCTGGAATTGGTGATGCCAATTATTTGGTAGGGCAAGATTGGGCTCAATCCAAACAGCCCCCAAACACATAGCTACTGGTACATACCCTCAGCCCCGAGGGTGAACTACTCCCTCCTCGTCATGGAGATCGCCGGGATGATGAAAATGGCCACCGGTGAGGGTTCCCCCCTCCGGCAGGGTGCAGGAACAGGGTCCCGATTGGGTTTTGGTGGCTACAGAGGCTTGCGGCGGCGGAACTCCCGATCTCTTCTGTTCCCCGAAGTTTTTAGGGTATATGGGTATATATAGGAGGAAGAAGTACGTCAGGGGAGCCACGAGGGGCCCACGAGGGTGGAGGGCGCGCCTGGGGGGGGGGAGGGCGCGCCTCCCTGCCTTGTGGCTCCCTCGTTTCTTTCCTGACGTGCACTCCAAGTTTTTCCGGTAGCTTTCCTTCCAAAAATAGCTTCTCCAGTTGGTTTCATTCCGTTTCGACTCCGTTTGATATTCCTTTTCTTCGAAACAATGAAACAAGGGGGAAAACAGGAACTAGCACTGGGCTCTGGGTCAATAGGTTAGTCTCAAAAATAATATAAAAGTGGATAATAAGGCCCAATAATGTCCAAAACAGTAGATAATATAGCATGGAGCAATCAAAAATTCTAGATACAATGGAGACGTATCAGCATCCCCAAGCTTAATTCCTACTCGTCCCCGAGTAGGTAAATGATAAAAAAGATAATTTTTGATGTGGAATGCTATTTGGCATAATTTCAATGTAATTCTTCTTACTTGTGGTATGAATATTCAGATCCAAAAGATTCAAGAAAAATGTCCATATCGACATAAAAAAAATAATGCTTCAAGCATACTAACTAAGCAATTATGTCTTCTCAAAATAACATGGCCAAAGAAAGTTCATCCCTACAAAATCATATAGTTTAGTCATGCTCCATTTTCGTCACACAAGAATGCTCTCATCATGCACACCCCCGATGACAAGCCAAGCAATTGTTTCATACTTTAGTAACCTCAAACTTTATAAACTTTCACGCAATACATGAGCGTGAGCCATGGATATAGCACTATGGGTGGAATAGAATATAATGATGGGGGTTATGTGGAGAAGACAAAAAAGGAGAAAGTCTCACATCATCGAGGGTAACCAATGGGCTATGGAGATGCCCATCGACTGATGTTCATGCAAGGAGCAGGGATTGCCATGCAACAGATGCACTAGAGCTATAAATGAATGAAAGATCAACAAAAGAAACTAAGTGGGTGTATATCCAACTTGCTTGCTCACGAAGACCTAGGGCACTTGAGGAGGCCCATTGTTGGAATATACAAGCCAAGTTCTATAATAAAAAATTCCCACTAGTATATTAAGGTGACAAAACAAGAGACTCTCTATCATGAAGATTATGGTGCTACTTTGAAGCACAAGTGTAGAAAAAAGGATAGTAGCATTGCCCCTTTTTATTTTTTGGGGCCTTATTTTTTTTCTTTGTCCTTTCTATTTTTTTTGGGACAATGCTCTATTAAATGATGTTCATCACACTTCTATTTATTTGCAACTCAATGATTACAACTCGATACTAGAACAAAGTATGACTCTATATGAATGCCTCCGGCGGTGTACCGGGATATGCAATGAACCAAGAGTGACATGTATGAAAGTATTATGAACGGTGGCTTTCCCACAAATACTATGCCAACTACATGATCATGCTAAGCAATATGACAATTATGAATGTGTCATGATGAACGGAATTGTGGAAAGTTGCATGGCAATATATCTCGGAATGGCTATGGAAATGCCATAATAGATAGGTATGGTGGCTGTTTTGAGGAAGATATAAGGAGGTTTATGTGTGAAAGAGCGTATCATATCACGGGGTTTGGATGCACCGGCGAAGTTTGCACCAACTCTCAATGTGAGAAAGGGCAATGCACGGTACCGAAGAGGCTAGAGTGCGTATAATCCATGGACTCAACATTAGTCATAAAGAACTCACATACTTATTGCAAAAATCTACAAGCCATCAAAAACCAAGCACTACGCGCATGCTCCTAGGGGGATAGATTGGTAGGAAAAGACCATTGCTCGTCCCCGACCGCCACTCATAAGGAGGACAATCAAAGAACACCTCATGTTTCAAATTTGTTACATAATGTTTACCATATGTGCATTCTACGGGACCTGCAAACTTCAACACAAGTATTTCTCAAATTCACAACTACTCAACTAGCACAACTTTAATATCACTACCTCCATATCTCAAAACAATCATCAAGTATCAAACTTCCCTTAGTATTCAACACACTCATAAGAAAGTTTTTACTAGTCTTGAATACTTAGCATATTAGGATTAAGCAAATTACCATGCTATTAGGACTCTCAAAATAATCTAAGTGAAGCATGAGAGTTCCTTTATTTCTTCAAAATAAAACTACCACCGTGCTCTAAAAGATATAAGTGAAGTACTAGAGCAAATGACAAACTACTCCGAAAGATATAAGTGAAGATCAATGAGTAGTCGAATAATTATACAACTATGTGAAGACTCTCTAACATTTAGGAATTTCAGATCTTGGTATTTTATTCAAACAACAATCAAAACAAAAGAAAAACAAAATGACACTCCAAGCAAAACACATATCATGTGGTGAATAAAAATATAGCTCCAAGTAAAGTTACCGATGGAAGTAGACGAAAGAGGGGATGGCTTCCGGGGCACCCCCAAGCTTAGGCTCTTGGTTATCCTTGAATATTACCTTGGGGTGCCTTGCGCATCCCCAATCTTAGGCTCTTGCCACTCCTTATTCCATAGTCCATCGAATCCTTACCCAAAACTTGAAAACTTCACAACACAAAACTTAACAGAAAACTCGTAAGCTCCGTTAGCGAAAGAAAACAAAACACCACTTCACGGTATTGTAATTAAATCATTCTTTATTTATATTGGTGTTAAAACTAATGTATTCCAACTTATCTATGGTTTATAAACTATTTTACTAGCCTTAGATTCATCAAAATAAGCAAGCAACACAATGAAAACAGAATCTGTCAAAAACAGAACAGTCTCTAGTAATCTGTATCAAACGTATACTTCTGGAACTCCAAAAATTCTAAAATAAATTTGTGGACCTGAGGAATTTGTCTAGTAATAATCTGCACAAAGAATCAACTAAATAGCACTCTCCAGTAAAAAGTTGAAGCTAATCTCGTGAGCGCTAAAGTTTCTGTTTTTGACAGCATGATCATAAAGACTTCACCCAAGTCTTCCCAAAGGTTCTACTTGGCACAAACACTAATTAAAACATAAAACCACATCTAACAAGGGACTAGATGGATTATTTATTCCTAAACAGAACCAAGAAGCAATGAAGTGAAATAAAATTGGGTTGCCTCCCGACAAGCGCTATCGTTTAACGCCCCTAGCTAGGCATGATGATTTCAATGATGCTCACATAAAAGATAAGAATTAAAACATAAAGAGAGCGTCATGAAGAATATGACTAGAACATTTAAGTCTAACCCACTTCCTATGCATAGGGATTTTGTGAGCAAACAACTTATGGGAACAATAATCAACTAGCATAGGAAGGCAAAACAAGCATAACTTCAAAACTTTAAGCACACAGGGAGGAAGCTTGATATTATTGCAATTTCTACAAGCATATATTCCTCCCTCATAATAATTTTCAGTAGCATCATAAATGAATTCAACAATATAACCAGCACCTAAAGCATTCTTTTCATGATCTACTAGCATAGCAATTTTATTACTCTCCACATAAGCAAAATTCTTCTCATTCGGAATAGTGGGAGTATCATAAGAGACTTGAATACTATAAATTGCTTCCTCATTAAAAGAGTAATGTTCAGAAAAAGGGTAATTATAATCATGACAAGTTTTATAAATATAATCATCACTACTTTTTATAGCATAAGTTTCATCACAATAATCATCATAAGTAGCAACTTTGTTCTCATCATAATCGATTGAAACCTCTTCCAAGATAGTGGACACATCACTAAATAAAGTCATGACCTCTCCAAATCCACTTTCATAATTATCACTATAAGATTCAACATCCTCCAACATTGTGGGATCACTACTTCCTAAAGTTGACACTCTTCCAAACCCACTTTCATCAATATAGTCATCACAAGTAGGAGGCATGCTATCATTATTATAAATTTGCATATCAAAACTTGGGAGACTAAAAATGTCATCTTTATTAAACGTAGCTCCCCCAAGTTTGGCACAAGCATTAATTGCAGCAAATATATTCTCAGAAACATCATCTTCATCAAACATAGCATCCCCAAGCTTGGGCCTTTTCATATCATAAGCATCATGGATATTCAAGGAGTTTATACTAACAACATTGGAATCATTCTCATCATTCAAAGATTTAGTGCCAAACATTTTAATGCGTTCTTCTTCTAACACTTTGGCACAATTTTCCTTTCCATCATACTCACGAAAGATATTAAAAAGATGAAGCGTATGAGACAAACTCAATTCCATTTTTTGTAGTTTTCTTTTATAAACTAAACTAGTGCTAAAACAAGAAACAAAAAGATTCGATTGCAAGATCTAAAGATATACCTTCAAGCACTCACCTCCCCGGCAACGGCGCCAGAAAAGAGCTTGATGTCTACTACACAACCTTCTTCTTGTAGACGTTGTTGGGCCTCCAAGTGCAGAGGTTTGTAGGACAGTAGCAAATTTCCCTCAAGTAGATGACCTAAGGTTTATCAATCTGTGGGAGGCATAGGATGAAGATGGTCTCTCAAGCAACCCTGCAACCAAATAACAAAGAGTATCTTGTGTCCCCAACACACCCAATACAATGGTGAATTGTATAGGTGCACTAGTTCGGCGAAGAGATGGTGATACAAGTGCAATATGGATGGTAGATATAGGTTTTTGTAATCTGAAAATATAAAAACAGCAAGGTAACAAGTGGTAAAAGTGAGCGTAAACGGTAGTGCAATGCTAGGAAACAAGGCCTAGGGTTCATACTTTCACTAGTGCAAGTTCTCTCAACAATAATAACATAATTGGATCATATAACTATCGCTCAACATGCAACAAAGAGTCACTCCAAAGTCACTAATAGCGGAGAACGAACGAAGAGATTATGGTAGGGTACGAAACCACCTCAAAGTTATTCTTTTCAATCAATCCATTGGGCTATTCCTATAAGTGTCACAAACAGCCCTAGAGTTTGTACTAGAATAACACCTTAAGACACAAATCAACCAAAACCCTAATGTCACCTAGATACTCTAGTGTCACCTCAAGTATCCGTGGGTATGATTATACGATATGCATCACACAATCTCAGATTCATCTATTCAACCAACACATAGAACCTCAAAGAGTGCCCCAAAGTTTCTACCGGAGAATCAAGACGAAAACGTGTGCCAACCCCTATGCATAAGTTCATGGGCGGAACCCGCAAGTTGATCACCAAGACATACATCAAGTGAATCACGTGATATCCCATTGTCACCATAGATACGCACGGCAAGACATACATCAAGTGTTGTCAATTCATTAAAGACTCAATCCGATAAGATTACTTCAATGGGAAAACTCAATCCATTACAAGAGAGTAGAGGGGGAGAACAAACATAAGATCCAACTATAATAGCAAAGCTCGCGATACATCAAGATTGTGCCAAATCAAGAACACGAGAGAGAGAGAGAGATCAAACACATAGCTACTGGTACATACCCTCAGCCCCGAGGGTGAACTACTCCCTCCTCGTCATGGAGAGCGCCGGGATGATGAACATGGCTACCGGTGAGGGTTCCCCCCTCCGGCAGGGTGCCGGAACAGGGTCCCGATTGGTTTTTGGTGTCTACAGAGGCTTGCGGCGGCGGAACTCCCGATCTCTTCTGTTCCCCGAAGTTTTTAGGGTATATGGGTATATATAGGAGGAAGAAGTACGTCAGGGAGCCGCGAGGGTGGAGGGCGCGCCTGGGGGGAGGGCGCGCCCCCTGCCTCGTGGCTCCCTCATTTCTTTCCCGACGTGCACTCCAAGTTTTCCCGGTAGCTTTCCTTCCAAAAATAACTTCTCCAGTTGGTTTCATTCTGTTTTGACTCCGTTTGATATTCCTTTTCTTCGAAACACTGAAACAAGGGAAAAAACAGGAACTGGCACTGGGCTCTGGGTCAATGGGTTAGTCCCAAAAATAATATAAAAGTGGATAATAAGGCCCAATAATGTCCAAAACAGTAGATAATATAGCATGGAGCAATCAAAATTTATAGATACGTTGGAGACGTATCATATAACGGGAGAAGAGGGGGAAGAAACAATAAATATAATGCAAAATATGCATGACGATGCATGACATGACAATGAGCGGTGCTAGGTGTGCCCTAAAGTAGCAGTAGGGGATACCGGCAAAAAGGAGGAAAACATCCGGGAAAGTATTCCCGGTGTTTCGCGTTTTCGGACAAACGAGCCACAGGGGGAAAGTTGCATGTTCGCTATGCTAAGGACGTGTGGCGAACGAAAGGACCGCGTTTTCGGATTCGTCTCGTCATTCTAGGCAACTTTATTGTACAAAATATTTTCATCTGAGTTACGAATTATTTTATATTATTTTATAAACATTTAATTCACTTTTAGCATTAACAGGATTAATTTAATTAGAAAATGTAATTATGACATCAGCATGATGTCAGAGTAATGCCGACAGTCAACCAGATAGTTGACTTAGTCAAACTGACGTGTGGGTCCCACTGTCACTGTCTAAGGCTAACTACACAGGTTTAATTAGTTCAGTTAAATGATAAGGTTAATTATAAACACAATTAATTAATTAATTAATTAATTAATCAATTATATCATGATTTATTTATTTTCTAAAAACGTTATGGGCGCGGGGGGCCCACTGCCATTGGCCTAGAGGGCCATAGCGGGTGTGGGCTAACGGGTCCTTTGTCGGTGTCAAAACCGGCGGATCTCGGGTAGGGGGTCCCGAACTGTGCGTCTAAGGTGGATGGTAACAGGAGACGGGGGACACGATGTTTACCCAGGTTCGGGCCCTCTTGATGGAGGTAATACCCTACTTCCTGCTTGATTGATCTTGATGAATATGAGGATTACAAGAGTTGATCTACGACGAGATCGTAATGGCTAAACCCTAGATGTCTAGCATGTATGATTGTGATTCACCTCTACGGACTAAACCCTTCGATTTATATAGACACTGGAGGGGCCTAGGGTTGTACAGAGTCGGTTTACAGAGGAAGGAATCTTCATATCCGAACGCCAAGCTTGCCACCCATGCAAAGGAGAGTCACATCCGGACACGGGAGGAAGTCTTCTATCTTGTATCTTCATGGCCCATCAGTCCGGCCCACATCACACAGCCCGGACGCCCGAGGACCCCTTAATCCAGGACTCCCTCAGTAGCCCCTGAACCAGGCTTCAATGACGATGTGTCCAGCGCGCAGATTGTCTTCGGCATTGCAAGGCGGGTTCCTCCTCCGAATACTCCAAAGCAACCCTCGAACACAGAAAACGTGTCCGACTCTGCAAAACAAGTACCACACACAACCGCAGAGAGTATAATATTTCATGAGTCCCATCTACTGACAACTTTTGTAGCGAGACATTACGTCCCTGCCCGGTCATTATTTCAAACCGTTTTTTAGCCTCCCACTCCATGTTTCGAGATGCGGTCTTCATTGGCATGTCTTGTTGAAGCAGAGATCGTGTCCCCTTATTGCGGGATTCTCATCAATACGGGCGTGCGTAATCCAACCGCGCCGTCTGCACGGCCCTTGGGGAATAAGCGAGTTTTAAGGCGAATGGGGAGGCGCTTGATATTCGCTGCCTTTATAAAGATATAAGGATTCACCCTTTCACCCACGCCTTCTTTCTCTCTGCCCACCATTCTCGAGCTCCAGCGTCCAAGCTTCCATCCTTTCCACCTCAAAAAAGCACTCTAACCATGTCCGTATCTGGAGCGCAGGGCAAGTGGATGGCCTCCTCCATCGCGGAGAAGGACATCACGAAGCTCCGGGAGGCGGGGTACTTGGCCCAGGAAATCGCCCACTGGCTTCCGGCCAAGGGGCAGATCATCCCCACCCCGGAGCCCCATGAGAGGATGGTATTCATCCCCCACTTCGTCTGCGGCTTGGGATTTCCTCTCCACCCATTCGTCCGCGGACTCATGTTCTACTACGGGCTAGATTTCCATGATCTGGCCCCAAACTCCTTCCTCAACATCTCATCATTCATTTTCGTGTGCGAGGCCTTCCTCCGCATCCCACCCCACTTCGGATTGTGGCTGAAGACCTTCAATGTGAAGCCGAAGGTGGTGGATCACCAACATGCAGAGTGCGGAGGCGCTATGGTGAGCAAATTGTCCAATGTCACGTGGCCCAGAGGCACCTTTGTGGAGACTGTCAAAGGGTGGTAGTAGCAGTGGTTCTACGTCACAGAGCCCCGCGACACACCTGGGCCACGGCTCCCGAATTCAAGTCCGAGGCCCCAATGCGGCTTACCTCCTAGCTAGAAAAGGGCCTGGACTGGGCCTCGTCGGATGAGGTGTCAGCACTGCAGACGTGCATCAAGAGCATCATGGACAAGAACATCAAGCTTGTCAATGTGATCCAGGTGATGCTTTTTCGCCGGATACTTCCTTGCCAAAGGCGGACTTTCCATTTATGGGAGTTCAATCCGGCCGAACACCAGACCTTGCAGCAGTTCTTCGGAACTACGCACGAAGATATCTGGAAGGTGCTCTTTAAGGGCAACGAGACGCCTCCAGAGACGACCGAGGACCGTGGGCACGCCCTAGCCCATCTTGCCAGTGCGGTAAGTCCTTCGCATTTCAAGGTGTATCCTTTACTTGCTTGTTCAGGGAAGGTACCTAAACCTCACCATTTATTTTTCCAGGGCTGGATAGTGAAAGCGGAGCGGACTAAGTGTCCGGCTCCGCTGCCCGAGGAACCAGCCATCCCTCTCCCGACGAAGATTGTGACACCCGGATAATTAGGCTACAGTAACCCTCCGCTAATGATGCCACGTCACCTCAATTATAGTTGCTAATCTCGGGTTAATTCAAAACCGATCCAAATTCAAAATTTAATTGCAGGATAAACAATAAAAGTTTTCAAACATTAAAATAAAAATGTTCGGGTTGTGCTAAATATTACCTAGATAATTATGGTGTAGAAGGTACTGTTTTATAAAATGCATAAATAATTTAAATTGAATTAAAACAGAAAAGAAAGAAAATACAAAAAAAAAAGAAGAAAGAAAGGGACCCCCCCCCCCCGCTGGGCCACCCGGCCCAGCCAACGCCACCTCGCCGCCAGGCCGGACCCCCCCCCCACTCCACCTTATCCCCTGCTGACCGACCCCCCCCACCCCCACGTCGCCCCCCATTCTCTCCCACTCCTCCCTCTCGCGCTTCCCCGATCTGGATCAGGGCAACCCCCCAATCCCATCCCCCCAGCGCCGCCTCCACGTCGCCGTCACCCCTCCTCGCAGAGCCGGCCCCCTCCTGTCGCCCCACCGGCGCCCCGCCGCCCGTCCACGACCACGCTGACGCGGGTCCTCGCCAGGAGCTACCTCGCCCCGCCGCACGAGGACCGCGTCGCCGGAGCCCCTCACCGCCTTCCTCCTCGTCGGCGTCGTCGTCACCGGACCACCTCGACCCCACTGCCGAGACCCTACGCCCCGCCGTGAGCTCCGGCCTCCCTCCCTTCCTCCCCTGGTTCTCTGTCCCCGGCCGTCGAGGCCCACTACTACGCCGCCCCGCCCCGCTCCCTGCTAGCGTTGCCGCCTGCGCGCTGCTCAGGGTCGCCCGCCTCGCGTCTGCCCGCACTCTTCTTGCGCCCCTGCCGTTGCGTCTGTCGGGCCGCACCTTTTCCCCACCGCTGGCGCTGCCGCCGGCCACTCCCTCTGCCCCGCTGCTCATCGCCATCGATCCGGCCGACCGCGCCACGGTCGCCGGGATCCGTCACCGTTCCTTGCCGCGGAGCACCTCGCCGGGCCGCGCCTGTCCCAGCCACCGCCGCACCCGCACCGGCCTCTACTGCAGTGCGCCGGCGCCCTCGCGAGGCCACGGCCTCGCCTTGCCTTGCCCCCACCCCGGGTCGGGCTCGGTCTTCGCCCGGGCGACGCCAGCGCCCTGGTCCAGGGCCCGCGCCCGCTAACCCGCGCCCGATCCGCCCCCGTTTGGCCCTCTGGGCCTATGACACGGGGGGCCCACCCCACAGAACGTTTAAAAAAAAAGGGAATTAAAATTAATAAAAAAATAAAAATAAATAAATAAGTAATTAATTAATTAATTAATTAATTAAGGAATTAATTAATCTAATTAATCATAATTAGATTAACCTAATTATCTAATTAGTCTAATTAAACAATGATTAGTTAGTTAATCTCTGATTAGCTTAATCACAGAATGACAGGTGGGACCCACACGTCAGATTTGACCAGTCAACGCCCCTGTTGACTGCTGATGTCATGCTGACGTCAGCGTGCACTGTTTTGGATAATGTTATATTTAAATAATTAATTAAATTCCAGAAATTATTAAAATCTTTAGAAAATCATATCTTTTAATCCGTAACTCGGATTAAAATGTTTTCAACATGAAAGTTGCTCAGAGCGACGAGACGAACCCGGATACGCAGCCCGTTCGTCCGCCACACATCCCTAACATATCAAACTCGCAACTTTCCCCCTCCGGCTCCTCTGCCCGAAAACGCGGAACCCCGGGGAAACTTTCCCGGATGGTTCCCCCCTTCACCGGTATCATCCCATACCGCGTTAGGGCACCACTAACGCCGTTATTTGTCATGTCATGCATCACTATGCATCTGCTTACTTAAATATTTATTGTTTCTCCCCCCTCTTCTCTCGATAGACCCCGAGACCGACGTTGCTGCTGCCCCGTTCGGCTACGGAGTTGACGATCCCTCTCTCTTGCCAGAGCAACCAGGCAAGCCCCCCTCCTTGATCACCAAATATCGCCTACTCTTCTCTATACTGCTTGCAAGTTGGTATCAGAGCCGACTGCCTGTAGGAATCCCCCTTCCACACTCCTTGGCCGAAGTCGAGTCTAGACATTGCAAAAACTTTTACTAACATGGCTGTGTGCCTTACGGGCCCACGTCGCCATCGGGTGGTACTAGGATCTTTTACTCCTTGACCTATACTCTGGGACCCTGACATCTCTTCTATTCGGGTTAAAATAAATTTTGCTAAATCTAACATTAGGATCTCGTTATCACTTTCACCCGGAGATCACCTACCGATGATCGTCTGCTGCACGTGAAGACCCTGAAGATACCCTCCGCTGTTAACCCCAGAACTTGTGTTCATCGTGTTTGCAATTCCCCTTCCACCGTCAACCCTTATGGATAACTACTTGCAGTTGTTATTCTTACATTCATCCCCAACTGGTCTTGTTATTACAAGATACCCTAAAATACTCGTCGTTGTTTCGATAATCCTTTGAGCTTACTGCCTTGCCGTTCTTGGTCACGTGAATACCCCTACGGATAATTCTCGCACTTATCGAGTATCCGCTCATCCCCAGTTGTTCATGTGTTTCACTTTGGTCATTGAAATACTATTCGTTCCTCCAAAAACCCTTAGTAGCTTATTGCTCTGCAATACTTGCCTGCTTGCATGATGGATGCTTTCCATATGTCTGGCAATATTCGTTAGTATCCTTAGACACCGTGATTTTGATCCTATTGATTCAACATGAGTGCGAATGCACGCAATCGTCAGTCGATCCTTTTAATTATCTTTCCGGCTCAGACGTCATTTTAAACATGAGCTGAATCTCGACCAATCAAATTGTTGTCGATTTTACCCCTAAGCTTACCCAACTTATCCATCCTTAATCAGAGGGTTTGCCTCTGATCCCTTGATCGGAAATCCTAAATCTTTTGCATTTGAGCTTTGAATTAGTTAGTTGTATCTATAATCATATGCCTCTGCATTGATTCTTCTTCTAGTTAAGTACCGATGCTCACATCAGTTCTCTTGTGTACCATCAACTCCTTTGTTGGATTTTATCTGACAACGTCCTTCATATTCAATAAGCTTGTGAGCCTTTCCTCGGATACATATTGCCTTTGGTAAATTGTATCGTTTGCTTTCTCAAGCATACTCTATTATCGAGTTGCGTTCTTTAGTCTTGAAATGTGTGGTATTTTCTATTGAAGCTTGTGGTATATGTTTCCACGATACCCTGACCGGTTGAACCTATGCCATCCTTTTATATGTGTGAACTCGGACGTTTTCACGAGTCATACTCTTTTGGTATTTTGCCAGATAAAATATTCAACACTAATGCCATTTTCAAAACGAGAAGTGAATGTAAGGTTTTGCTTTGGAGAAGTGGGAGTCGACCTTGAACTTTGTGTTCATGCCCATGGACCCGATGTGGAATCTATCATGAAAGCTTCTTGTATAAATAATGGTCCCCTTGTTATAAGTTCATCTTGTAACTATGTTGGTCCCTTGCGACCGTGGTTCCGACGATGATTGATCATCTTTGATCCTTTTCTCGGACAAGTTGAACCACTTGTCCTCTGCAGATCAATGCACCCGTCCAACCTCTACTTTGATCTGTCGTCGAGTATTACCCCCCTGGTATCTCGAGATTATAATGGAATTGCATAACTTCTTATGAGTTCTTCATCAAGTGCTACATTCTCACTGCTTCCAAATTTTTCACGGGCTCCGAGTGGTCAAATACTCGAAGACCCCGATAACTGGAACGAGTCCGCGTTACGGTTCAACAACTCCTGCTGATATTCTTTACTTACGAGTTTGTACCCGATCAAGTCATTCCTAGCCTGATCAACTATATCGTTATCCTGCTATAGTTTAACTGTGCCACCCGGTCCTTCTTCCCGTAGCACAATTATTCGACGCTGAGCTAAGCTTACGTTGATTTCCTTGTCTTATCATTCCACCTCAGACAACAAGCTTGATTCCGAGTTTGTGTCTTACCCATGGTTCCAAAAACCTCTTGCTTCATCATTCTTTTGACTTGATGTGATCACGGATCGATTACATCTTCAGGTAATCTCTTGACAAATGTGTCGTGATCATTATCAACTTTCTGAGCTATTCCAGAATAACAAACAAATTCATGATAAGAATTACCATCCTTGCCCCTCGATGATTTGTGTGTCATCGACTACTTCCTTGCCTTCTTTCCAACACAAACTTGTTCGTGTTGTGGCTATACCTTGAGTTCCTTGTTAACCGACTTATGTTATGTTCTACCTTGAAGTATTACCATCTTCTATGTCAAAAATGTCGTGAGAAATTCACCACCTCTTAAGAATTCTTGGTATGGTGATACTTCTCACTCTCACCATTCTTTCTTGGTCCTCGTGTTGATTCCAACCGATGTACCAACAAGTGAACGGTGCTGTTTGGATTCTGCCCTTCTAGCAGTCCTATTGTTTTGAAGTTAATGGTCGGCCGTTCATTCTTAGACTATTGATTATTGAATCACCATTCCGACGTTGGTCGTGCAACCCAACCCATATTTCGGGTGCACCTATCAACCAATGCTTAAACTGGGTATGTTCTCCTCGAGCATATTCCCTTATATCATTTCATCTGATTAATGATATCTCTTTGTTCACATACTTGTGGAAACCCATCTTTTGGAAGTCTCGATGAATTGTCGCTGAATTCATCAGCTACCTCCTTATCCCATCATTGGTTTAATGATGAGCTTTTGTTTCGGAACTCGCTTCCGTAGTAAATTTCCCGAGAATCTTACAATGTCATCTCGACAATTTATGTTGCACCTTTCTTCTCAGGCATCCTGAGTCCGAGGTATCCTGACACCAATCAAATCTGAATCGCGGTCAGATATGATGGTTGGAACATATTTCCAAGAGTTATCACATTGGTCTTAATGTGACCCGGTAAGGTGTTGTCATGCCTAGCACACTTGGCCGGAGGCCCTATTGTTATAGTTCCCTTTTAGCAAAGTTATCCATTCCTCCATGAGGAAACTATAAGACTTATTCTATAAGTTGTTCCTGATGGATACTTTGTGTTTCCAAAGTCTGATCTTTATCTGATGACCATGTCAATGCTATCTTGAAGCATGTTGGTTGTACTCTGATTTTCAACAAGAACATTTGTAGCCAATGCTAAATGTTTCCTGCTAAATTACCCAAACACCGTTGTATGGGTAATGTCATGATATTTCTCTCTCCCCTGACCTAAAGGGTTTTCTACATAATATCCTGTCATGGATATCATGCTCTGCTTGTCCTTGGGAAGGATATACCCCTGAATTATGTGTTTAAATTTCCTTTCCATTGTTCTGTTTAGCCTGATGATCACATTTTCCTTTCCATTGGTTTGTTTGACCTTTCTTGTGATCTATATAATCTAAGCAGTAATATTCTTCTGCTTATGTAAACACCTCGTTGTACAACTCTGTCAGAAAGACCCTGTTACTATTGTTGATGACATTCTGGTAGCCACCGATGGACGGGAACTTTGCCTATTGGTCCGCCTCGTTCAACGAGCAGGAAAATGGTTCTCTTCGTCCCTCGCCCTTGGTATCGACGTTGTTGCCGACATAACTGGCATGGTACTCTCTGACATGCCTTCCTATCATGACCGTGCAAGATGTCACTGCTCCATTTAAAAAAAACCACATGGTGGGCCCATAACCCACAGGTCCCAGGATCGAAACCTGACTCTCCTGTACACCCCCGGTCTCCAGAGTTATTCCTCGCACTTGACTTCTTATGTAACTCACGGGACACCTGCCAAGTGATCTATTCGGGTATCAGATGCAATACTTATTCTCCTTGCTCTGAACCCCTTTCACCTTCTGATAGGCAACAAACGATTGCCTATGGGCTTGAAACTTCCATTTTGCACCTTCTTACGTTGCTCTCGATAATTTGTTAAGTATCTATTCAAGAGTTACTTCTCGCCACCTTTCCTGATGTTATCTACCAGATAAGCAACACTGTAGCGGTCCGTTCTTCCGAAGTTACCCCTTGACCTTCATACGTACGATGGAGTTCCCGAAGAAAGGATGATGACTTCATCATGATGACCTAAATCAGAGAGATGAAGACATCAACGTAATGGATCGACCTCTTTGAGAAGACCAAGTATGACCGCGAGGGTTCATTAGAATTTCGTAACCAGACCTTACCCCCTAGTCCCCCTCTTAAATCTCGGGACGAGATTTCTTGTAGTGGAGGAGAATTGTGACACCCGGATAATTAGGCTACAGTAACCCTCCGCTAATGATGCCACGTCACCTCAATTATAGTTGCTAATCTCGGGTTAATTCAAAACCGATCCAAATTCAAAATTTAATTGCAGGATAAACAATAAAAGTTTTCAAACATTAAAATAAAAATGTTCGGGTTGTGCTAAATATTACCTAGATAATTATGGTGTAGAAGGTACTGTTTTATAAAATGCATAAATAATTTAAATTGAATTAAAACAGAAAAGAAAGAAAATACAAAAAAAAGAAGAAAGAAAGGGACCCCCCCCCCGCTGGGCCACCCGGCCCAGCCAACGCCACCTCTCCGCCAGGCCGGACCCCCCCACTCCACCTTATCCCCTGCTGACCGACCCCCCCCACCCCCACGTCGCCCCCCATTCTCTCCCACTCCTCCCTCTCGCGCTTCCCCGATCTGGATCAGGGCAACCCCCCGATCCCATCCCCCCAGCGCCGCCTCCACGTCGCCGTCACCCCTCCTCGCAGAGCCGGCCCCCTCCTGTCGCCCCACCGGCGCCCCGCCGCCCGTCCACGACCACGCTGACGCGGGTCCTCGCCAGGAGCTACCTCGCCCCGCCGCACGAGGACCGCGTCGCCGGAGCCCCTCACCGCCTTCCTCCTCGTCGGCGTCGTCGTCACCGGACCACCTCGACCCCACTGCCGAGACCCTACGCCCCGCCGTGAGCTCCGGCCTCCCTCCCTTCCTCCCCTGGTTCTCTGTCCCCGGCCGTCGAGGCCCACTACTACGCCGCCCCGCCCCGCTCCCTGCTAGCGTTGCCGCCTGCGCGCTGCTCAGGGTCGCCCGCCTCGCGTCTGCCCGCACTCTTCTTGCGCCCCTGCCGTTGCGTCTGTCGGGCCGCACCTTTTCCCCACCGCTGGCGCTGCCGCCGGCCACTCCCTCTGCCCCGCTGCTCATCGCCATCGATCCGGCCGACCGCGCCACGGTCGCTGGGATCCGTCACCGTTCCTTGCCGCGGAGCACCTCGCCGGGCCGCGCCTGTCCCAGCCACCGCCGCACCCGCACCGGCCTCTACTGCAGTGCGCCGGCGCCCTCGCGAGGCCACGGCCTCGCCTTGCCTTGCCCCCACCCCGGGTCGGGCTCGGTCTTCGCCCGGGCGACGCCAGCGCCCTGGTCCAGGCGCCCGCGCCCGCTAACCCGCGCCCGATCCGCCCCCGTTTGGCCCTCTGGGCCTATGACACGGGGGGGCCACCCCACAGAACGTTTAAAAAAAAAGGGAATTAAAATTAATAAAAAAATAAAAATAAATAAATAAGTAATTAATTAATTAATTAATTAATTAAGGAATTAATTAATCTAATTAATCATAATTAGATTAACCTAATTATCTAATTAGTCTAATTAAACAATGATTAGTTAGTTAATCTCTGATTAGCTTAATCACAGAATGACAGGTGGGACCCACACGTCAGATTTGACCAGTCAACGCCCCTGTTGACTGCTGACGTCATGCTGACGTCATGCTGACGTCATGCTGACGTCAGCGTGCACTGTTTTGGATAATGTTATATTTAAATAATTAATTAAATTCCAGAAATTATTAAAATCTTTAGAAAATCATATCTTTTAATCCGTAACTCGGATTAAAATGTTTTCAACATGAAAGTTGCTCAGAGCGACGAGACGAACCCGGATACGCAGCCCGTTCGTCCGCCACACATCCCTAACATATCAAACTCGCAACTTTCCCCCTCCGGCTCCTCTGCCCGAAAACGCGGAACCCCGGGGAAACTTTCCCGGATGGTTCCCCCCTTCACCGGTATCATCCCATACCGCGTTAGGGCACCACTAACGCCGTTATTTGTCATGTCATGCATCACTATGCATCTGCTTGCTTAAATATTTATTGTTTCTCCCCCCTCTTCTCTCGATAGACCCCGAGACCGACGTTGCTGCTGCCCCGTTCGGCTACGGAGTTGACGATCCCTCTCTCTTGCCAGAGCAACCAGGCAAGCCCCCCCCTTGATCACCAAATATCGCCTACTCTTCTCTATACTGCTTGCATTAGAATAGTGTAGCATGTTACTGCTTTCGTTATTCCTATCCTGATGCATAGCCTGTCTTTGATACTGCTGTTGATACCTTTACCTGCAATCCTACTGCTTAGTATAGGATGCTAGTGTTCCATCAGTGCCCCTACACTCTTGTCCGTCTGCCATGCTATACTATCGGGCCGTGATCACTCGGGGGTGATCACGAGCATATACTATATACTATACACTGTTACATTACATGTGATACTGTTCGGAGATGGGGGCTGAAGGGGCAGGTGGCTCCATCCCGGTAGAGGTGGGCCTGGGTTCCCGACGGCCCCCAACTGTTACTTTGTGGCGGAGCGACAGGGCAGGTTCGGACCACCTAGGAGAGAGGTGGGCCTGGCCCTAGTCGGCGTTCGCGATACTTAACACGCTTAACGAGATCTGGGTATTTGATCTGAGTCTGGCCATTTGGTCTATACGCACTAACCACCTACGCGGGAGTAGTTATGGGTATCCCGACGTCGTGGTATCAGCCGAAGCACTTCGTGACGTCAGCGACTGAGCGGCGCGCGCCGGGTTGGACCGCGTAACGTGACTTCATTTGAAATGGAGGTTGCTAGGTCTGCTCTCCGGCCGCGTACGCAACGTGCAGGTGTGCTCAGGGCGATGGGCCCAGACCCCTGCGCGCATAGGTTTAGACCGGCGTGCTGACCTCTCTGTTGTGCCTAGGTGGGGCTGCGACGTGTTGATCTTCCGAGGCCGGGCATGACCCAGAAAAGTGTGTCCGGCCAAATGGGATCAAGCGTGTTGGGCTATGTGGTGCACCCCTGCAGGGAAGTTTATCTATTCGAATAGCCGTGTCCCTCGGTAAAAGGACGACCCGGAGTTGTACCTTGACCTTATGACAACTAGAACCGGATACTTAATAAAACACACCCTTCCAAGTGCCAGATACAACCCGGTGATTGCTCTCCAACAGGGCATCGAGGAGGGGATCGCCGGGTAGGATTATGCTATACGATGCTACTTGGAGGACTTCAGTCTACTCTCTTCTATATGCTGCAAGGAGGAGACTGCCAGAAGCGTAGTCTTCGATAAGACTAGCTATCCCCCTCTTATTCTGGCATTCTGCAGTTCAGTCCACTGA
Source organism: Aegilops umbellulata (assembly GCA_032464435.1). NCBI lineage: Eukaryota > Viridiplantae > Streptophyta > Magnoliopsida > Poales > Poaceae > Aegilops > Aegilops umbellulata. The sequence goes on along the minus strand of CP136056.1, from coordinate 322,650,986 downwards.
TATGGCCCTTTACACATATATCCATGCATATGTAGTGTAGCTCCTTGCTTGCGAGTACTTTGGATGAGTACTCACGGTTGCTTTCTTCCCCCTTTTCCCCTTTTCCTTTCTTCTGGTTGTCGCAACCAGATGTTGGAGCCCAGGATCCAGACGCCACCGTCGACGACGACTCCTACTACTCTGGAGGTGCCTACTACTACGTGCAGCCCGCTGACGACGACCAGGAGTAGTTAGGAGGATCCCAGGCAGGAGGCCTGCGCCTCGTTCGATCTGTATCCCAGTTTGTGCTAGCCTTCTTACGGCAAAACTTGTTTAACTTATGTCTGTACTCAGATATTGTTGCTTCCGCTGACTCGTCTATGATCGAGCACTTGTATTCGAGCCCTCGAGGCCCCTGGCTTGTATTATGATGCTTGTATGACTTATTTTATTTGTAGAGTTGTGTTGTGATATCTTCCCGTGAGTCCCTGATCTTGATCGTACACATTTGCGTGCATGATTAGTGTACGATTGAATCGGTGTGTCCGGCCAAATGGGATCAAGCGTGTTGGGCTATGTGGTGCACCCCTGCAGGGAAGTTTATCTATTCGAATAGCCGTGTCCCTCGGTAAAAGGACGACCCGGAGTTGTACCTTGACCTTATGACAACTAGAACCGGATACTTAATAAAACACACCCTTCCAAGTGCCAGATACAACCCGGTGATTGCTCTCCAATAGGGCATCGAGGAGGGGATCGCCGGGTAGGATTATGCTATACGATGCTACTTGGAGGACTTCAGTCTACTCTCTTCTATATGCTGCAAGGAGGAGACTGCCAGAAGCGTAGTCTTCGATAAGACTAGCTATCCCCCTCTTATTCTGGCATTCTGCAGTTCAGTCCACTGATATGGCCCTTTACACATATATCCATGCATATGTAGTGTAGCTCCTTGCTTGCGAGTACTTTGGATGAGTACTCACGGTTGCTTTCTTCCCCCTTTTCCCCTTTTCCTTTCTTCTGGTTGTCGCAACCAGATGTTGGAGCCCAGGATCCAGACGCCACCGTCGACGATGACTCCTACTACTCTGGAGGTGCCTACTACTACGTGCAGCCCGCTGACGACGACCAGGAGTAGTTAGGAGGATCCCAGGCAGGAGGCCTGCGCCTCGTTCGATCTGTATCCCAGTTTGTGCTAGCCTTCTTACGGCAAAACTTGTTTAACTTATGTCTGTACTCAGATATTGTTGCTTCCGCTGACTCGTCTATGATCGAGCACTTGTATTCGAGCCCTCGAGGCCCCTGGCTTGTATTATGATGCTTGTATGACTTATTTTATTTGTAGAGTTGTGTTGTGATATCTTCCCGTGAGTCCCTGATCTTGATCGTACACATTTGCGTGCATGATTAGTGTACGATTGAATCGGGGGCGTCACAAAGATGCTGGTCCCGGCGCCTTACCAGGCACCAGAGAAGAAGGCCAAGGGGGCCAGAAGTGGCCTCCGCTGCAAGGGAGCTTCGGACATGACGTCCAAAGACAACGAGACTCACTCCTCCGCCGCCGAAGACGACGAGGAGGAGGAGGAAGAAAGCAACTCTCCCCCTGAGGGGGAAGGAAGAAGAGGGCGGCCTCCACAAATCTGGAGGCGTAGGCGTCCAAGAGGGGGAAGGGCTCCCTCGCGGATAACTCCGCATGGGACGTTGACAGCAGCCCAGAGCCGCGCCCCCGAAACAAGCACCTTGCCGAACCGTGAGTACTAAAAAACCCGGATGGGTCCATATATCTGGCCTCTCCACTTCATAGTCTTAACATGTTGAATTATGCAATTGCAGTCCGGCCCACGACAGCTCCCTGCGATCCTCATCAGGGGGTTCGCTGGATTCAAAGGCGATGGCCAGCAAGTCACCGTCGGCGGCTTACTCTCCCAAGGCCAAGGGCGACGCCGAGGTGCTGTCCCGAAGGACCTTCCCAGGCCAGGGAGAGGTTTCGGAGGCCGTCAGGGTGGCGCCAGAGGGTGACCCCTCGGCCGCCGGACACCTGGGGGAGGAAAACCCCATGGAGACTGGCGATGGGGGCCATATCCAATTCGGCCCCCAGCCGGATACCATCCTGGAGACCTACACGGCTCTGGAATCAAGCAAGCAGCCTCCTCCGAAGGGAGGAGGTGCGCCTATTCTGCCGGTGCATCTGTCTACCCAGAGGCACCGGACAATCTGCTGGAAGCGCTACGAGGCGCTTCCATTGTGGAGGAACATCGAATCCTTATGGGTACGGTGGTTGAGAGGGTTCAGTCCGTTAAGAGCGGACTAACCAAAGCCTGCACCAGCCTGCTGACAGGCTTTGAGGTAAGTGACGCAAAAAAGAAAGTCATAGTATAGACAGTAGCCCCTGAGACACCGTCTGGTGTTCGAAAAGAAAAGCCGGACAGAGGATCAAGTAATTTTCGCAGGAAACTAGCTAAATATGTCTTATGTGAATAAGCAGGCGTCGTTGCTGGCCGCAACCTCTCATGCTGCTGAGGTCTCTGGACTAAAGCAGAGTCTGGAGCGGGCCGAAGAAGAGCTCGGCCGTGTAAAAAAGCAGCTGGAGGACAAGCAAGGTATGGATGACCTTGTGTATATCCATAAAAGGATGAATGACTTGTGCTGACCATAGTGCCATGTTATTTGTAGGAGCAGATACTGAGGTGGAAACCCTCAAGAAAGCGCTGGCTGAGGCCAAAAATAAAGCGGCAAAGAAGCGATCCGCCCGTGAAAAACACGAGGCCAGGGTTTGTGAGGTCCAACAGGAGCTCCAGGACGCCGTTAAGAAGTGCGAGTCCTTGGAGCGCGATATTGTGGATCAAGAGACTAAACTTTCCAAGGCTCGCTGTAGCGCACAAGAGGCTCGGGTTGAATCCCAGGGTGCCCTCCAGGAAATCCAGGAGGCCAAGAAAATCACGGCGGGTAAGGCTTTTATTACGCAAAGCAAGTATGTAAATAAGAGGTATATCTTACTAACCCGGATTTGGAGTTCTCCAGGGGCGTTTGCGGATCTGCCGTGCAGCGTTTTTGATGCTGCTGAATTCTTCCGAGCCGAAGAGGGGAGCTCAATGGAGAAGCTATTCTGGTCGCAATACCTTGCGCCAGAACATTCGGTGCCCTTTAGAGATCAACTAAAATAGCTGGTCGAACTGCATAGGGTGGCCGAACTGGCCATGAAGGACTTAATAATCCAGCTGTGGCCTACCGAAGCCATACCCAGCAGCTACTTCGATCTCGTGAAGAGGTTGTTCAATGCTTGCCCTGGGCTTGACGCCATCAAGCGGTCGGCCTGCATCGAAGGTGCGTGGATGGCCTTCGCCCGTGTCAAAGTGCAGTGGGCGAAGATGAATGCCGTCAAGCTCGCAACCGAGGGACCGCCCGAGGGCAAGGAGCACCACACGCCCGAGCGATATTTTAGTGATGTCCTAGAGGGATCCCGCATTGTAGCGGAGCAATGTGCGAAAGATGTAATCTTTGAATGAATACATTCATGTTATCTCACCCTGTATTATGAAACAAAGTCGATTGTTACTATTAAAATTTTGCCTCCTGTGCGACCGTTTTATTCAATCTGAGAGTTGGCCAGTCGTCGGCTTTAGCCCCCACGTAGGTAGTACGGGGGTGTTCGGGTTGGAACCTAAACACTCTTGATCCAAGAGTTTGGTCCTTGAAGGAGGTGTTTAGCGCAATGAACCAGGCAATCGGATTATGTGGCTTTATCACCCTCACTTAGCCATAGGAGTTTGACAATAGAAATGTAGGCGCAGCCCCTAGTTAGTATTTGTTAATCTAGACTAGGGTGTTGTAGACACCTGATCGGGTGGAGGCCGATCCAACGGATAATGCGGGAAAAAATCGTAAGAGATTTTAACCTCCGAATAGCTGACCAGCACTCGCCGCATCATGATAGTCAGTTTTCGGCTTTCTCTACTGAGGCGTTTACCCGGATAAACCAGAAACACAATCGCAGTAGTTCTCCCTTTACTACCCTAGCCGATAGGACGGAACCTAAGGTAGTAAGCACAGGAGCCGGGCAACCCAACTATTGACCAAAGACATGATTCAGAGCCGATATATATAATGCTAAATTTGGGGTGCCGAACTATACTGTAAAAAGTGTTCGGACTTTGTTGTCGTAGTATGGAGGGCAATGAAGCCCATGGCGAATTAAAGCGTACCAAAGTGTACAGGTGCAATCAATAAGAATAGCGAAATAAAATGAAGTAGTAAGCCAGTGCCACATAAGTTGGGCCGCAAACTGTTTCCATTATAATTTGATTAATACATCAAAGCGTATTTGTACAAATAGTGCAATAAGCAACAGGGCTGTTTAACATGCCGAGACCAAGGGGGACCTGCGTGCGGGTCCTGAAAACAGGTAGAGTGATCGTCAAGAAGACCATCTAGAGATTCCCCCACACGTCTATGCTGCTTGCCGCCTTGGTATATCCATCCTTCGAAAGGATCGATGATCAGGCCGTCGTGAGGGGCCTGTGGAAACGTAACCTAAAAAGGATAAAAACCAAAAGGGAAAGTATGTGTTCCCGAGGAAGGTCGAGCTATATTAGGGACCACAATCGAGTTATGCCTCCGTCTTTGCCCATGGTATTTTGAGTGCGTAGTTATGTACGCGCGGTACGTACGTCGCCATTTGGCCGGGACTGAGACGGAGGCCGAATTGCTAGTCGAACTCCTGACGAGCTGGACTGTCATGCTGCGGAGTAGTCCGGACTCGTTTGACAGTGTTCGGGAGCTTGGCCGCTGAATTAAAATTCTGCTTGATAAGGCCGCTCTGTACTTCCGCTGCCAGGGTCGCGTTGTGCTCCTCGGTCCGGAGGGAGCGTTCCATGTTTCCATTGACTGTTATGACACCGAGTGGTCCGGGCATCTTGATTTTGAGATAAGCATAGTGTGGCACCGCATTGAATCGAGCAAATGCAGTTCGTCCGAGCAGTGCGTGATAGCCACTACGGAAGGGGACAATATCAAATATCAAATCTTCGCTTCGGAAGTTGTCCGGGGATCCGAAGACGACTTCCAATGTGATTGAGCCCGTGCACGGGCCTCTACACCTGGTATTACTCCTTTGAAAGTTAGTTTTTGTGGGCTTGATCCTTGATGGATCGATGCCCATCTTGCGGACTGTATCCTAATAGAGCAGGTTGAGGCTGCTGCCACCGCCCATGAGGACTCGCGTGAGGTGGAATCCATCAATGATTGGGTCGAGGACCAGTGTGGCTGAACCGCCATGACAGATACTGGTTGGATGGTCCCTGCGATCGAAGGTGATCGGGCAGGAAGACCATGGGTTGAATTTTGGGGCGACTCGCTCTATCGCGTAAACGTCCCTGAGCACGTGTTTGCGCTCCCCCTTGGGGATATGGGTAACGTATATCATGCTCGCCATATTAACCTGGGGGGGGGGGACTTCTTCTGTCCCCCTGTGTTCGGCTCCTCGTTGTCGTCTTCACTTTGCGACCCCCTTTCCTTGTTATCGGTATTTAACTTGCCGGCCTGTTTAAAGACTCAACAGCTTCTGTTGGTATGATTGGCTGGTTTATCAGGGGTGTCGTGGATCTGACATGGACGAACGAGTATGCGGTCCAAGCTGGATGAGCCCGAATTGTTTCTTTTAAATGGCTTCTTCCGCTGGCCAGACTTGGAGCCACTGAATCCGGCGTTGACCGCCGTGTCATCGGTATTGTCAGCGTTGCTTCAACGCTTGTGCCTGTTGCGTCGGGGCTTGCCGTTGCTATTTCTGGCTCAGAGGTGCCAGGTTCGCTTGCATTATTATTGCTATGGGCTAGCCAGCTATCTTCGCCCGCGCAAAAGCGGGTCACAAGTGTCGTGAGGGCTGGCATGGACTTCGGCTTTTCCTGGCCGAGTTGTCGGGCGAGCCATTCGTCGCGGATGCAATGCTTAAAGGCCGCTAGGGCTTCGGCATCAGGACAATCGACGATCTGGTTCTTTTTAGTTAGGAACCTAGTCCAGAATTTCCTAGCTGACTCTCTGGGCTGTTGAACTATGTGACTTAAGTCAACGGCATCTGGAGGTCGGACGTATGTACCTTGGAAGTTGTCGCGGAAGGCGTCTTCCAAGTCCTCCCAGCTGCCAATGGAGTTTTCTGGCAGGTTGTTTTACTAGTGCCGAGCTGGTCCCTTGAGTTTTAGCAGGAGGTATTTGATGGCATGAAGATCATCACCACGGGCCATATGAATATGGAGAAGAAAGTCCTCAATCCATACCACGGGATCTGTTGTTCCATCATATGATTCGATATTCACGGGTTTAAACCCTTCTAGGAATTCGTGCTCCATTACCTCATTGGTGAAGTAGAGGGGGTGTGCGGCGCCTCTATATCGGGCCAAGTTGCGACGTAGCTCGGATGGAGTCCGTCTGCGGTTTTGGGCCCGTACGTGGTTATGCTTATCACATCCGGCTAGATAGCCGTCGTCGCGCGCCAGGGCACGCCCCCGCGATCCGTAGATCGATCTGGTCTGATCTGCTCTATTTTCCAAGTCCTGCCGCAGGTCATATGTATATCCCTGAGTTTTTGTGTCTCTACCTTTACGGCGAGGTAGTATGGGCTGGTGTTCAGCTTGAGTTGCCGTTTTGTCCCGGCCACGTGGTGGTCGGTCAGCCGCGCTACGTGCTGATGGTACGGGCTCAAGTGCCTCGTCGTCGAATTGAAGTAGCAGTTTACGCTTCGGGTAACTTTTGGTTGGGCGCTGGAGGTCGTATTCCTCGGCTGTTAGGACATTAGTCCACCTGTCATTGAGTAGATCTTGATCAGCTTGAAGCTACTGTTGCTTCTTTTTTAGGCTCCTTGCAGTGGCTATTAGCCGACGCTTAAAGCGCTCCTGCTCAAGGGGTTCCTCAGGCACGATAAAGTCTTCGTCGCCGAGGCTCACCTCATCCATGGAGAGTGGAAGATAATTACTGTCCTCCGAGTCTCCGTTTATGGCCTGTTCATCAGGGCTAACTTGCCCATCTTCCCGATCATCCTGTTCGGAGGTTGGCTCGACGGGGTCTTCTTGGTCTTCAGCGTCGTCTGGAGTATTGTTGTCTCTCGTGCCGGTATTGCTGTCTTTTCCATGGCGTGATTTTGAGCGGCGCCGCTGACGTCGGCGCTTTGGTTGTATCTCAGGAGGTTTATCCTCGACTGAATCTTTCTCATTATCGCTATTACCCTCTTTGGGTGTATCCACCATGTACACGTCATAAGAAGAGGTGGTCGTCCAGCGTCCGGTAAACGGCGGGTTTTGGGCCTGCTCTTCTCCGGTATCGTCGTCCATACCGTCGATGTCTTTGGAGCCATCATTGAGCATGTCAGTTAAGTCCTCTATAGTGGCTATGAAGTGGGTGGTGGGTGGGACATAAAATTCCCCGCTCTCAGCCCCTAGTCCGGGTTGGGCGTAATTCGGACGTTGCTCCTCTATAATGACGAGGGATCGTATCAAGTCCAGAGCCTCGCTTAAAGGCGAGGTTTGGCTAGGGAGAAGAGAGTCTGTGGAGTACGGCGGGAAGGAGACTCCTTGGCCGAGCTCACACGATGCTGACTCCAAGGGTTCGGAGCGAGTGTTAGGAGAAGAATCTGGCTTCGTGATGGTTGCCAGCGACACTACTTCCTCCGGCTCTCCCGTACTGGGCTTAGTGGCCGCAGATGGTCCGGCAGGCTCAGGAATCCCGTCTTCGGACCTGGCGATGCACTCCGGATCTAAGGCCAGAGCGGAGGTTGGGGTCATGAACCCTTGGAAGATCAAGTCTCCTCGGATTTCAGCGACATAGTCCAGATTTCCAAAACTAATCTGGTGACCTGGGGCGTAGCTGTCGATCTGCTCTAGATGGCCAAGCGAGTTGGCCCGTAGTGCGAAGCCACCGAATACGAAGATCTAGCCGGGGAGAAAAACCTCCCCCAGGGTGGCATTTTTGTAGATGATTGATGGAGCCATCGAACCTTCTGATGATGACACAAAGGAACTCTCAACGAAAGCACCAATGTCGGTGTCAAAACCGGCGGATCACGGGTAGGGGGTCACGAACTGTGCGTCTAAGGTCGATGGTAAAAGGAGACGGGGGACAAGATGTCTACCCAGGTTTGGGCCCTCTTGATGGAGGTAATACCCTACTTCCTGCTTGATTGATCTTTATGAATATTAGGATTACAAGAGTTGATATACCATGAGATCGTAATGGCTAAACCCTAGATGTCTAGCCTGTATGATTGTGATTCTACTCTAACGACTAAACCCTTCGGTTTATATAGACACCGGAGGGGCCTAGGGTTGTACAGAGTCGGTTTATAGAGGAAGGAATCTTCATATCCGAATGCCAAGCTTGCCACCCACGCAAAGGAGGGTCCCATCCAGACACGGGAGGAAGTCTTCTATCCTGTATCTTCATGGCCCATCAGTCCGGTCCACGTCACACAGCTCGGACGCCCGATGACCCCTTAATCCAGGACTCCCTCACCCTTCCTCCCCTCCTTCCGTGTCGCCCCCGTGTGGCGGCCGAGAGGAAACCCTAGACCGCCACCACCAGGTACCCCGTCCCTCCTCCCTCGCCATCGCCATAGGGACTAACCATATGGGGTTTCTGCGAAACATAAAACATGCAACAAACAGGAACTGGCACTGGGCACTGGATCAATATGTTAGTCCCAAAAATAGTATAAAAAGTTGCCAAAAGTATATGAAAGTTGTATAATATTGGCATGGAACAATAAAAAATTATAGATACGACGGAGACGTATCAGCATCCCCAAGCTTAATTCCTGCTCGTCCTCGAGTAGGTAAATGATAAAAAAGATAATTTTTGATGTGGAATGCTACCTAGCATAATCTTGATCATGTATCTAATCATGGCATGAATATTAAGACATGAGTAATTCAAAGCAATAGTCTATCATTTGACATAAAAACAATAATACTTCAAGCCTACAAATAAAGCAAACATGTCTTTTCAAAATAACATGGCCAAAGAAAGTTATCCCTACAAAATCATATAGTCTGGCTATGCTCCATCTTCACCACACAAAATATTCAAATCATGCACAACCCCGATGACGAGCCGAGCAATAGGTTCATACTTTTTAACACGCTTCAGCTTTTTCAACCCTCACGCAATACATGAGCGCAAGCCATGACATAGCACTATAGGTGGAATAGAATATGATGATGGGGGTTATGTGGAGAAGACAAAAAAGGAGAAAGTCTCACATCGACGCGGCTAATCAACGGGCTATGGAGATGCCCATCAATTGATATCAATGTGAGGAGTAGGGATTGCCATGCAACGGATGCACTAGAGCTATAAGTGTATGAAAGCTCAAACTGAAAACTAAGTGGGTGTGCATCCAACTTGCTTGCTCATGAAGACCTCGGGCATTTCAGGAAGCCCATCATCGGAATATACAAGCCAAGTTCTATAATGAAAATTCCCACTAGTATACGAAAGTGACAAAATAAGAGACTCTCTATCATGAAGAAGATGGTGCTACTTTGAAGCACAAGTGTGGTAAAAGGATAGTAACATTGCCCCTTTTTCTTTTTTTTCTTTTTTTTGTGGGCTTCTTTGGCCCCCTTTTTTTATTTATTTAGGCTTCTTTGGCCTCTCTCTTTTTTTGGATGGGGCAATTCTCTAATAATGATGATCATCACACTTTTATTTACTTACAACTCAATATTACAACTCGATACTAGAACAAAGATATGACTCTATATGAATGCCTCTGACGGTATACCGGGATGTGCAATGATCTAGTGTAGCAATGACATCAAAAAACGGACAAGCCATGAAAACATCATGCTAGCTATCTTACGATCATGCAAAGCAATATGATAATAAATGCTCAAGTCATGTATATGATGATGATGGAAGTTGCATGGCAATATATCTCAGAATGGCTATGGAAATGCCATGATCGCACTACAAAAAAAAGACACATCCGTGACATTTCGGGATGAACAATTTTTTTTTCTGTCATACATATGACACTTCTATGACGATAATTGTGACAAAACCCGGTATCATCATAGATGTGGTGGGCTCCTACTTCTATGACAAAAAATCATGACAGAAAATGGGCTTTTCGTCCTGGGCGGGCCGGAGACGCAGCTGCATGACATTCTTTGGGCCGTCCATGACGGAAAAAACCATGGTACAAGCAAGGGGGATGTCGGATCACGGGTTCCGGCAGACCCTTAAGGTTCTAACTCTGGGGTGCACGCGGAGATCGTGCCCTCTACCTCTCCGTCTCGCAGAGATCTAACTATTGAAAGAACTACACAAGAGACACAGGGTTTATACTAGTTCGGGCCACCATTGTGGTGTAATACCCTACTCTAGTTTGTGGTGGGTGGATTGCCTCTTGGGCTGATGAGGAAGAACAGTACAAGGAAGAACAACCTCGCGAGGGCCTGTTCTTGGCCTGGGGGATGAACTGCTAGGGGTAGTTCGATCGCCCTTCTCTCTATTTCTACTTGCTGCTCGATTCTAGATGCTGAATCAGATGCTAGGTCCCGTCTCAGATGCCCCATCCCCTGGGTGTGGCTAGTACTATTTATAGGCAAAGGCCCTGGGCCTCTCCCCAAATATTTGAGCGGGAAGGGCGCCAACAATTGGCCAATTCGAAGGGGAACATCTGGTACACTTATCCTGACTAAAGTTGGTCTTCGCCTGCCAAAGGCCCTGTGGTGACGCCGTCTTGGGCTCCATGGTGACCTCCTTCCCACCGTTGGACTGGTCTTGGTCTTGTTGCATCGAAATAGGTGCCTTTGCTTGATCCTCTCGCCTGCGCTTGCCCCCTTTGCACCAAAGAGGAAAGGGAGACGCTGCGCGGGCTGGCGCCCACCTGGCACCCTTGGTCGTCATGGCTTGCATCATTGGCACCTCGTGAGGTACCCCGCCTTGATCTCTCCGCCTCCTCGCGAGCCAGCCTGAGGAGGCCGTGTTTGAGGAAGCGCTGTGTCGTCCGCCTCGCGAGGCTTGGCCCCTCGCGAGGGTCTTGAGTCTCGTGTTGATGAAGCTGGGCCGCGCTGGGCCCCCATTTGAGCCACGCCGCAGGCCGCAGGCAGGCAAGTCTGGGGACCCCCGTTCCCAGAACGCTGACAGTAGCCCCCGGGCCCAAGGCGCGCACGGACTTGGTCGTGCCGAGAGGCGAAGGGCAAGGGTGAAGCGCCGCGGGCCCTAACAGCCTGCGGCCTTGGGCGCCGCGTGGCGCCTTGATTGGACGTGGGCGGTACTGTTCACCCACGCTCCCTTATTCCGTGCCGTGCTAGGTTGCCCCCACAGTTGTACACAACTGCCCACCTTTCCTGTTGCTGGACCGTCTCCTGCTCTTCCTTCCTCCGAACTCTGGCCCTCGCCTCCAATCCCATCTCGCATCTCCTCTCTTCCGCCCGCCGCCATGGCTCCCAAGAAAGGGAAGGGGAAGAAGCCCGCGGCTCCATCTCGCCCGCCGCCGCCGGTGGCGCCTGCTGTCGGCCGCTCAATCATACTCAACCTAGAATGCCTAGGTAAGCTCAGCCCGGCTCTGGCCACCGCCTTCAACGAGTGCGGGAGGACGACGGCTTGGCCTACGTATCACTTCCCCACCGGCGGGATAATCACCGAGGTCCATTACTTCGCCGATGCCCTGTGGGCGGGCTTGGTTCCTCCCTTCTCCGATTTTTTCAACGCTGTTCTTGATCATTATCAGATCCATATGATGCATCTGGGTCCTGAGTCCATTGCCCTTCTATCAGTTTTCGCTTTCGCTTGTGAGGCAATGGTGGGTATCCCTCCTTCTGTTGCCTTGCTGCGCCATTTCTTCTCCTTGCATCTTGCCGACCCCACGCAATGCTCGGCATGCGTGAGCTTTGCTGCTTTGCCCGAGACTGCAGCCGCCGGTATCGACTTCAACCTCCCTCCGCCTTCAGCCGGGTTACGTGAGCGGTGGTTATACATTGACGTCGGGGTGCCCAGCCCCCGGCTGGTGAAGCCGACATCACCTGCCGTGCCCAATTCGGGCTGGGGTCAGGAGACGCTCGTAAGCCCCCGGCTCGCCTTTGTCTGGCACCGCTTTGCGTCCCTGAAGAAGCTTGGCGTAACGGCGCCCAAGGTGGTGAAGGAGTTACTATTGCGCCGCATTGCTCCTTTCCAGCGCCATTCTCGTCGAATGTGGGCCTTCAGCGGGCGTGATGACCACATGAGGCTTCAAGAAGGAGACTTGACGCCCGAGGCGCTGAGGAAGGTGCTCTTGGTCCTGACTGGCGATCCCAACCCCGACAGTATCCGGCAGGGGGGAGCTTTGTTGTACCTCTGCCACAACAGGGATGACTTCGTGAGGCAGATGCCCCCTTTCGACGAGTGGGGGTTGCGCCCCGTTGGCTTCCAAGGGCCTCGCGAGAACCCTGTGGTGGTGATTACCCTTCCGGTCGGCCTAGGCGAGCCCTCCTCGAGTGGTGGTGCAGGGAGGCAGGAGACTGCAGGGGTCGAGAGAGTCGCCGATGATGCGACCGCACCTGGCGATGCCCTTGATGGGGCAGCTCATGAGGCCCGTGCTGCCGAGGCAGCGGGGGAGGCGCTGCCGCTTCCGGTGCCTGAGGCCGAGGCTCCTGAGCCCCGGTCGTGGCGCCCGGCGAGGCAACTGACTGCGTGCGTCAAGCGGGTGTCCTCGGCGCAAGTAGCCTTGGTGCTCCGTCTTCTCCACAAGTCGACTTCTGTGCATCTCTCCTGGGCCGCTTCCGCGTGGACTTTGAGGCCCTCCGGAGAAAAAGGGAGGCCCTGGGCGACGACTTCTCTTGTCGCTTGCTGAAGCGCCGGAAGTACTTTGCTATCGATGAGTAAGTCTTCTCCTTTTCCGTTTCCTATCCCACTTGCCGCATCCGCTGATCCTTGCTTTGCAGGCCTCTCCCCTCTGAGTTTGATGAAGCCGCCGAGCTGCCGCCTTCCTCGGCTTTGTCTCCCTTGCCGCCCCTAAGTGCTCCGAGCTGCACTGCCCTGGTGGTTCGGGCGAGCGAAGGGACGGACCGTCGCATAGCGCGCGGCAACTCTTCTGTCCCCGTGGTCTCCTTTCGTGGGCCCTTCCTTGGCGTAGGCGGTCTGCCATGGGTTCCCCGTCCGGTCGCAGGCTGCGACTGGCGTATGCTCCCCTTGGGCCCTTCTCCTGAGGTCAGGTTGGATTCAGGCCGGGCTTCTGATACGGCGCGGCCGGCCGTTGCGAGGGCGCCAACCCCCAGCCCCCTGCCCGGAACCGGAGCGATGGTCCGAGGTCCTCGACGCTTGCTTGGGGCTGACGATGGTGCGGAAAAACGTGCGCGAGCGTGCTCGGGAATGTCGTGCTCGTCGCCACGAGTTCCTTCGAAGGGCGAGCAGCGCGGTGGACCTGCTTGGGCGGGAGCTCGCTGATGAAGACGCGCGCCTGGAGGCCGAGGGCCTGCGCCTGGCCGCGGAGAGGCGCGAGCTAGAGGCCACCGCTTCCCTCATGCGTCGTCAGCATGACCTTGATGACGCAGAAGCGAAGGCGTCACTGGAGGCTTCTCTAGCGTCTCGATCTCAGGCCGTTGAGGAGGCCCGAGGAGCAGATCGACGGCGAGAGGCAACAGAAGAACGGGCTCGGGAGCTCCTGGCTCGGTGTCACTTGCTGGAGGAGCAAGCAGAGCTGCGCGGGGAAGCCCTTGCATCGATGAAAGTGGCTTCTGGCGATCCGGCTGAGCTTCAGAAGCGCAAGGAAGCGTTGGTGCTGGAAGCCGCCGAACGCACCCGCGAGCTCGAGCAGGTGGAGACGAGGGAGCGCCTAGTGACGCAGGCAGAAGATGATGTCGCCGCGCGAGAAGCGCGTGTCCTGGAGGAGGTTTGTCGTCGGGTGGCGACAGCGCGCCGAGGCCTCGAGTGCGAGTTCGAGGGGAAGCTGGGGATGATCCAGGTTGTAGCCGAGGGCAGGACCGCTGCCTTGAGGGCCCAACGGGATGAGGCGACGAGATGAGCCGATGCCTCCTGGGCCGCTCTCGAGGTAGCGCAGAAGGAGCTGGCCGCCTCCCAGACCGAGGTGCTCCGCCTTCGCCAACGTGTTGAAGAGGCTGTGGCCGTCGAGCGTAAGAACGCCGACGAGATACACCAGCGGCAAGTCCTGGAGCATGTGCACGGCCTCATGCTTACCACGCTCAGGGAGAGGGCCAACACGGCCCTGGGCAACATCTGCGAGGCGTCCGTTGGCGAGCCGCACGCGATCAACTATGCCGGCAACCTGCAGTTCTTCACCGCCGTGGTGACACAGCTGGAGGCACGGTCGGTCAGGGCCGACAGGTTGGTGGAGGAGAGGAGCCGCGCCCTGCTCGGGCGCGCCTTTTCCCGCGTCTTCAGCCATCTTCAGAACATGGATCCCCACTTCGACTTCGACGCCGCCATCGCCCCAGTTCCCCAGGCCGTTCGAGGCGACCTAGCTGAATGGGTGGAGAACAACGTAGATGCTCTCGTCCGGGCCTTCACTTCAGATGATGACGACGTGATCGTGGCTGCCGACGAAGGTGGCGTGGTGGATGACCCCAACGCCATTGACGGTGGCGCGGACAACGAAGGCGAGTTCAGCGAAAACAGCGATAGCTCGGGAGGCGCCCCCGAGGATGCATTGGGGGATTTGTCAGATTGACCATGTGCTATCCTCGTCCTCTTACCCTGCATGGATAGAACTCAGGTGTTTGCCCTGAGGGTTGTGAGAGCATTTTTGGGAGGGGAATCCCCTCATGTAAGAACTTGTGTTCGTTATATTAGCGGTAGTCAAATTGCGTGCGTGCCTGACGGTAGGCTGGTTTACCTTTATTCCTTGCTGGCTCTGAGGCTGCCTGCGGGAGGGCGCTGCGCCTTGGGCGTTCCCTAGTTGAGTCCTCCGGATGGGGGCGCTGCTGATGAGAAACTCCACGGGCGCGGGCCCTCTTCACAGGCTCCGGGCCTTTTCACAAACGCGATGACTTCACAGGCATTCGCCTTCTTCACAGGCTCCGGGCCTTTTCATAAACGCGATGCCTTCACAGGCATTCGCCTTCTTCACAGGCTCCGGGCCTTTTCCCGAGCAAGATGGCTTCACAGGCATTCGCCTTCTTCACAGGCTCTGGGCCTTTTCATAAACGCGATGCCTTCACAGGCTCCGGGCCTTTTCACGAGCGTGATGGCTTCACAGGCATTGGCCTTCTTCACAGGATCCGGGCCTTTTCCCGAGCGTGAGGGCTTCACAGGCATTGGCCTTCTTCACAGGCTCCGGGCCTTTTCCCGAGCAAGATGGCTTCACAGGCATTGGCCTTCTTCACAGGCTCCGGGCCTTTTCCCGAGCGTGATGGCTTCACAGGCATTGGCCTTCTTCACAGGCTCCGGGCCTTTTTATGAGGAAACAATCTCCGCAAGCACCAAAGGTCACCTCGCGAGGGAGCGACAGCGGCAGTCTGGGCCGTGCTCGAGCTAGGCCTGGCCCGGCTCGTGAGGGGCTCGCGAGGGGAGGCTGCTGTGGTGAGGTAGTGACCAAAACGCGAAAAACGGTTTAAACAAGACCAAGCACCCCTTTCCCGAACACACGCAAAGCTCAAATTCGAATTCAACTTAAACCCAGCGGGGAAAAGGTTACAACCAACGGAAGAAGGCAAAGAAAGCAAACAGAAAGGCCGCGTCCGGCACCTAATCTAGTCTTCGACGTCTTCTCACCAGCGCGGAGCTAAGTGTTGTCCACTGGGCGTGGGAGGGAGCCCCAGGGCCTGAGGCCGGCACCCCTGAGACTCCGGGGCGTGTACAGCCCCATTACGTGAGAGTGTCACGGGGCGGCGAGCTTCACAGGCACTGGGCCTTCTTCACAGGAACCGGCCTTGCTTCATATCGCCAGACGAGGGCCCCGCCTTGCACCACACTCTAGTGCCACCAACGACGACCGGAAACCAGGACGCCGCCGGTGGGGTAGAGCGGTCGCCAGCGGTTTCCCCGACGACCACGGGTCCTCCGCCAGGGGCAGGCCCTCAGGCGCCTCCCCAGCGGAGGGCCTACTTTCTAAGAACGCCTTGCTCCGAACGCCGCGGTGGTGATGTAGGATCCCTGCCCCTCTCCTGCAGCCCCCTGCGTCCTCCCCCCGAGGGGTAGGAGGCCGCAGGAGCGGGGCAGCTGCTCGCTGCGGCGACCTGCACCTCCTGCGACCCATGATTAGCGTACACCTGCTCTTGAGGAATCAACGGTACCCGATAGTCGTTGCCTCCAGCGTGGCCGACAGAGCCGTCCTGGGGCTCCTGGAAGGGCTCGGCCTCTGGCGTCTCGTCTCCCCAGCTGGGGCTGAAGAGTGAGCCCTTCTCGCCCTCGTGAGCGTGCCCTTGATCCATCATGTGAGGTACGTATTCTTCTGGCGCCGCCACCCCGAACGATGTGCTGTAGTGCTCCGTGCGCCATGTGGCGTTGCTTGTTGTGCCCACCGCGGGGTGGAAGCGGTTGCCCGTTGGCGCCATGGGCCGCACCAGGCCCCTCTCCTTCACGCGCCGGGGGCGGGGGTAACGCCACCGCCAGTCTGGCGCCGGCGGATTCGCCGCTGCTGGGGTAGTCTTGAGGCCCGCGGGGGTGCGCGGGGCCTCCTCGCGCGCCGCCCTGAGCTTGAGGCGGAAGCTGGACGCAGAAGGGGTGAGCCCCCGAAGCGGCGAAGCCCAGGAGTTCGGCGACCCGCTCCAGCAGCACGTCGCGGCCTCCCTCCAGTAACCTGCACTGCAGCAGCTCCCGTGCTACTGTGAGCGCATCCCTCGAGTTTGCCTGCTCCCGGCGAGTGTACGGTGTCGTGGTTGAGGCGTGATTGGAGGCCCTCGCCGCCGACCGCGCCTGCCGCGGTGTGAGGGTCGCAGCAGCTTGCCCGCGTCGCCCGCGGCCCGCAGCGCCCTGCGGACCGCGAGCTGCCTGTGGCGCGGAGTCGCCCGGAGCGGGAGGCTCCGCGCAGATGGGCCATGTCGTCCATGGGCCTTGGTTGCCCGCCTGGTCGCCGGACATGGTGACGACGATGCAGCGGGAGACGAAGCGATAGGGAGGCAGATTCCGGCGCACCCCTACCTGGCGCGCCAAATGTCGGATCACGGGTTCCGGCAGACCCTTAAGGTTCGAACTCTGGGGTGCGCGCGGAGATCGTGCCCTCTACCTCTCCGTCTCGCAAAGATCTAACTATTGAAAGAACTACACAAGAGACACAGGGTTTATACTAGTTCGGGCCACCATTGTGGTGTAATACCCTACTCTAGTTTGTGGTGGGTGGGTTGCCTCTTGGGCTGATGAGGAAGAACAGTACAAGGAAGAACAGCCTCGCGAGGGCCTGTTCTTGGCCTGGGGGATGAACTGCTAGGGGTAGTTCGATCGCCCTTCTCTCTCTCTCTCTACTTGCTGCTCGATTCTAGATGCTGAATCAGATGCTAGGTCCCGTCTCAGATGCCCCATCCCCTGGGTGTGGCCAGTCCTATTTATAGGCAAAGGCCCTGGGCCTCTCCCCAAATATTTGAGCGGGAAGGGCGCCAACAATTAGCCAATTCGAAGGGGAACATCTGGTACACTTATCCTGACTAAAGTTGGTCTTCGCCTGCCAAAGGCCCTGTGGTGACGCCGTCTTGGGCTCCATGGTGACCTCCTTCCCACCGTTGGACTGGTCTTGGTCTTGTTGCACCGAAATAGGTGCCTTTGCTTGATCCTCTCGCCTGCGCTTGCCCCCTTTGCACCAAAGAGGAAAGGGAGACGCTGCGCGGGCTGGCGCCCTCCTGGCACCCTTGGTCGTCATGGCTTGCGTCATTGGCACCTCGTGAGGTACCCCACCTTGATCTCTCCGCCTCCTCGCGAGCCAGCCTGAGGAGGCCGTGTTTGAGGAAGCGCCGTGTCGTCCGCCTCGCGAGGGTCTTGAGTCTCGTGTTGATGAAGCTGGGCCGCGCTGGGCCCCCATTTGAGCCACGCTGCATGCCGCAGGCAGGCAAGTATGGGGACCTCCGTTCCTAGAACGCCGACATGGGAGGAAAATTTCGGGGAGTTCCCGGTTACGGTGGGAGGTCAGGGGCCGAGCGATGCGCGTTTCTCTCATACACGTACGCGCGTGTGTACGAGGTGTTGCCTCCAACTGAACCCGAGCGAGGCGTTGGGCTCTAACTGAACCCGAGCGATTGCACTGCAGGCTACGTGTTACTGAACCTGAGCGATCGATCGATGGCTGTTAACAGAACCCGATCGAGCGATTCCTTCGCTACTGCTGCTAACTGAAGGTGATCGATGCTGCCTCTGGATGAACAGTGAGCGTTGCGGGGGTGGCAGGGGGGTTGGATGAACAGTTCCCGGTGGGGGTGGATGAACAGGACCCCGTGGTGTTGCCTCTGGATGAACGGGA
The DNA here is from genome assembly GCA_032464435.1 of Aegilops umbellulata. Lineage (NCBI taxonomy): Eukaryota > Viridiplantae > Streptophyta > Magnoliopsida > Poales > Poaceae > Aegilops > Aegilops umbellulata. Next base: position 322,632,637 of record CP136056.1, on the reverse strand, counting down.
CCTCGATCGATCGAGCCGATTGGGGCTGGATGAACAGGACCCCGTGGAGGGCTGGATGAACAGGACCACCCCGTGGAGGGCTGGATGAACAGTAGACGGTGGAGGCGTGCCCGTGGAGGGGTGGTTGAACAGGACCCCGTGGTGCGGAGGGCTAGATGAACAGTAGACGGTGGAGGGGTGGTTGAACAGTAGCCGGTGGAGTAGCGCGCGGTGGAGGCTGGATGAACAGGAGCCCGTGGATGAACAGTCGCAGGTGGAGGCTGGAGGAGGTCGACGGTGGATGAACAGTAGCTCGTGGAGGCTGGAGGGGACGGTGGAGATGAACAGTATCCCGTGGAGTCCCATTTTGCGGTACGCCACACCCCTCCCGATGAACAGGACCCCCGTTCCGACCGTAGCGCTCCAACACAAGTCCGTTTCGTCCGTTTTGCGGTACGCCACACCCCTCCCGATCAACAGGACCCTCGTTTCGACCGTAGGAGGTCCGTTTCCTCCGTTTTGCGATACGCCAGACCCCTCCCGATCAACCGGACCCCGTTTCGAACGTAGGAGGTCCGTTTCCTCCATTGTGCGGTACGCCAGGCCTCGTTTCCATCACATGTTCCGTCCAAGCCCTCTCGATGAACACGACCACGCATTCCGTTGCCTCACCATGAACACGGCGCATTCCGTTGCCTCCCCATGAACACGACGACGACGCTGTTTCTCCGTTCCGACCCAGCCATGTACACGAGCCCTGGCCGTACGTATGCGCGAGTAGGCGTTCGAGACCCCGCCCGTATGTACACATACGTGGCCGTATTTTCTTTCTTGCACCCTGGCCGCTGTACGTACGTGTACATGCTACGTGCGCGCCTCTACTACGACACGTGCGCGCCTCTACATCGACCAGTATGTACATACACGTTCACGACCAGAATGACAACGCTACATACGCTTCGACCAGGTGGGTCCTGACAGTCAGGCACTTCCTTGCGTGCAAAGATGTAGCTGGTGGCTCCCAGCAGTCAGGGGGCGAATCGTTTTTTTTTTGCCCGGACGCACTTCCTTGCGTGTGAAGGTGTAGCTGGTGGGTCCCAGCAGTCAGGGGGGAAACGTTTTTTTGCGAAATATGGTGGCCCGTCCAGTGGGTCCCCGCTGTTAGGTGGAGGAATAATTATTTTGCACGTAATAAGACTTCCTTGCTGCGGCCGTGGACCCAGCTCTCAGCCGCTCCACGTACAGTCCACGTCCGATGGAAGTCGTTCCTTGACCACGTTGACCACGCCGCGCCGAGAGCACCAGGGCGGTGGACGACGGCGAGGCCTAGGAAGGGGACGACGCGGAGCCGGGGAAGACGCAGCAGTGGAAGCCCGCGCGGAGAGGAGTACGAGGGTTCACTGGTTCGGCTGCGGTGTGAGGCTGCCGCCGCCGCCAGGGCCTGGCCAGCGGTGGGAATAGTAGGGGGCGGTGAGGCCTCCGCGGCAGCACAGCCGGCCACGGGAGGCAGGAGCATGCAGCACGACCGACGCTGCTTTGGGCGGCTGGAGCAAGAAGACCAGAGGTTGAAGAAGCACTACGGCCGTTGGATGGACATCGTACGATCACTGGAGCTAGAATCGTTCATATTGACTAAAGTTGACAAAGGCCCCCGCCCCAGTCAACTTAGTAGGCCCACAAGTCAGCCTCCCACCATGGTGGGTCCCAGCTAGCAGGGGGAGTATTCATTTTTTTGTGCGTAATAAGGAGGCACTTCTGGTGGGTCCGAGCTGACAGCGGGGGGAACGTTTTTTTTGCGAAATACGCTGGCCCGTCCGGTGGGTCCGAGCAGTCAGGGGGGAAACGTTTTTTTTGCGAAATAAGGTGGCCCGTCCGGTGGGTCCCTGCTGTCAGGTGGAGGAATCATTATTTTCCACGTAATAAGGAGGCACTTCCTTGCTGCCGCCGTGGACCCAGCTGTCAGCCTCTCCACGTACAGTCCACGTCCGATGGAAGTCGTTCCTTGACCACGTTGACCATGCCGCGCTGAGAGCACCAGGGCGGTGGATGATGGCAAGGCCTAGGAAGGGGACGATGCGGAGCCGGTGAAGACGCGGAAGTGGATGCCCATGCGGAGAGGAGTATGAGGATTCGCTCGTTCGGCTGCGGTGTGAGGCTGTCGTCGCTGCAGGGCCTGGCCAGCAGTGGAAATAGTAGGGGGCGGTGAGGCCTCCGCGGCAGCACAGCCGGCCACGGGAGGCAAGAGCAGGCGGGACGACCGGCGCTACTTTGGGCGGCTGGAGCAAGAAGACCAGAGGTTGAAGAAGCACTACGGCCGTTGGATGGACATCGTACGGTTACTGCAGCTAGAATCGTTTATATTGACTAAGTTGACAAAGCCCTTGGTACGTCAACTTAGTAGGCCCACAGGTCAGCTTCCGAAACGGTGCGCCCCAGATGTCAGGGGGAGGAATCATTTTTTGGGCGGGTGAAGCTAGAATATCCGAGATTGAAGAAGAAGCACGGCATCCGTTGGATGGACATCCAACGGCCACTACTGCTAGAACCGTGTGTTGACTATAAGTTGATAAAGCCTTGCATACGCGTCAACTCTGTTTTTTTAGGGGACGTGTCAACTTAGTAAGGCCAGAAGTGTGTGGCAGAGAACTTATAGCCCATTTGAGATTCGTAAGAATGTGTAGCCCATTTTTGAATTCTAATGGAACTTACTACAGCCCATTTACCGTTTGTTAAAAGTACAGCTCATTTCAACCAACCGTTCAAAACAGAATTCAGTAAAATTTCCCACATTTTGATGGGACCCGAAATATTTTTATCCCGAAATTTCTAGTCAGATGAAATACAATTTCAATATAAATTTATATTACGTAAAAATCCAACGAAACATTGCACTCGCAACAATTAATGAAATTAAAATTTTCAATATCCAAAAATAATATTTTATAAAGTAATCACGTGCTTGGTGCATTTTTTATAGTTACTGCCTAGTTTTTATAATTACATCCCATTTATTATTTCTTAAAGCTCATTTTCTTGTTAAGCCTAATGCATCCCTCCTAGGAAAGATTTGCAGCCCAGTGGGGCGGAGAATAACAACTTGACCTTGCCTGGGTATTCCTAAAAAAAATATAGCTGGGCTAGCCATTTTTAGCTTGAAAATAATTAATATCTGGGCTGGATATCTGGCCTGGGCTAGACGGGCCATAGCCCGCCCAGTTAATACCTGCAGCGATGTTTTAGTTGTTGTTCAGAGGAGAAAAATTAATATCTGGGCTAAACATCGAAAAACTCTACAGTGCTCACACCTCAAAAACACAAATACTGCTTGAGCTGCTTGGTCCCAGCTGTCGGCCGCTTCTTGTGCAATTCTCTCGTTTATTGACTACTACTCCCTCCTTTTCGGTTTATAGGGCTCAATTCAAAAATCTCACCAACCAAGGTAGATGATGAATGGTCGAATACTTTTTGTAGTTTGCAAAAGCACCTAATTAATGCACTTGTTTTCCTCAAAAAATTATGTTTATCAATGCATAAATTGCAATGCATGCATGCATAAAGTACATGCATTGGTCAATTTTCTCTTAATACTTGCATGCAATGATTTAATGCACCTTGGAATCTGAACATGTGATGGAAAACAACCAAATTGAGCCTTATAAAATGGAAAAACTAAAATTTTGAGATAAGCCCTATAAACCGAAAATGAGGGAGTACATAGGTTGAAAATGGTGTGGGACCGTGATGTCAGGAAAGCAGGGGGAAGCAAAATAAATTACTCCAGCTAGCGCTTCCACCTCTGCCTTGTTGTCTCCCGTGGAAACCCCTTTCCTCCCTTTTTTTTGCTCGGGCAAGGACCAATGCATGCAGCACGTCCATGCGGTTATTAGGCAAGAAATAAAAGCGCTTTGCATGCGAGTATGAATTACGATGGCCTGCATGGGTAGCTAATAAGGCATCCTCTTAACTGCTGTGATTAAATGTTGTGTTTAGAAGAGAGAAATATTCTTCTTTTCCACCAATGTGCTTGCACCTAGGTCGTGATGCACCTTCTAATACGACTTATTCACCTAGACGGAGGGAGTATAGTTTTATACATATATATATATATATATATATATATATATATATATATATAATAAGGAGGCACTTGCGTACGTGAGGCTATGGACCTGGTGGGTCCCCATTGTCATCCTCTCCAAGTAAAGTCATCTCCTCGCCCGCGCGCGCTTTCCGCCTGAAACAGTCAGCGCCGCCCGCCCCGCTTCCCGGTGCAGGCGATTGCTCCGCCTTCAGATGACACAAGTGTCGTCCATCCGTCCATCTGCCGCCCACATTAATGATAAGCGGTTACCGAGGCGGCTACTCCGGCGCCACACGACCGTCCCTCCGCCCGCCCACCATTGCTATATAAACTGCTGCGCCGGCCATAGCCGCAGTCATCCGCATCCGTTCCCTTTCTCCTGTCCACACCACTACTGCCCACCATGGCTTCCTCGCGCTCCAGGGCACTTTGGGACGGGCGGACGACGGGCCACAAGGAGATGGCAGCCATTGCTGCCGGCCGGCTGGCCGGCAGGCAGCCGGAGGACGACGATGTCCCAATGGAGAACATGGTAGTCGACGATCCGGCGCCAACCCCCTCCTCCGTGCCATCCTCGCCGGTGCATTGCACCATGACCATCGGCGAGGCCCGTGCCCAATATATGGACAGTGTGAGGCAGATGCGTCAGGAGCAGTTCCGAGAGGCACAGGCCGACGCCGCCTAACACCACCATCTCCTCTAGGAGCACCTGCAGGCGGAGGCGCAGATCGCCGCGGAGCGGGCGGAGCAGGAGGCGTTGCTCGACTTGTACCGCTCCGCCCGCAAGGGCCGCCTCGAGCGCTAGCGGTACCGCATGCGGGTGGCGGAGGCTGCGGCCGCCTACAAAGAGGCTAGCAAAGAGGGCGATGAAGTGGGCGAGGCGCTGTTTGGCGAGACCGAGGACGAGGCAGAGGACAATGCCGGCTCCGACGAGTCCCCGCTCCGCTGGCGTCGACGAGGCCCCGCGGCGCCAACAACAAGGCAGAGGACACCGCCGGCTCCGCCGAGGCCCCGCACCACCAACAATGAGGCAGAGGACATCGCCGGCTCAGCCGAGGCCCCACCCTGCTGGCAACGCAGGGGAGGATTTCCACCGCTCCGCTGAGGCGCCGCACGCCGGCAATGAGATAGAGGACATCGCCGGCTCCGCCAAGGCCCCGCCCCACTGCCAACGAGGCCGCGCCACACAGAAAACGAGGAAGAGTAGAACACGGTAGGTCGCCGCCGCTCGGGTCCAAGTAAGGCCACCGCTGCTACCCTCTTGTTGAAGCCAAGCTAGGCGGGTTGACCATCGACGGCCGGTTAGCTTCTTGGCGGCGACGTGGAGTCGGGGAGTTCTGCTGGAGAATAACGCTCCTTCTACTTAACTGCTGGTGCAGTTGGCTGACTGACACGTGGGCCCAACAGGCCACATGTCAGTTACGCAACTGCACCTGTAGTTTAGTCACTGAAGCATCTGTTCGGCTCAGCGGGACACAGGTGGGTAGCTTCGGTTAATTATACCTCCTTCGTCACCAAGCTTCCTCCTTCATGGATCTCATTGGCACTCTTGATGTGGAAGAAAAGGCGAGAGCAAAGGACACACATGCTTGAGGAATTGAGGGAGGATCTAGTGCCAATATGGTACAGAAGAACTTCCAGCCCCACAAGTTCAAGAACAAGGGCAAGTTTGATGGTAAAGCAAAGTTTGATGGGAAGAACAAGGCTGTGCAACACACGAACTTCAAGAAGAAGAATGACAAGAAGAAAGGTGTTTGTCATGTGGTGATCCTGATCATTAGGCTCCTAGTTTCCCTAATCGCTATAACAAGCTAGGCGAGTTGACCACTGACGGCCGGTTAGCTTCTTGGCGGCGATGTGGAGTCAGAGAGCTATGTTGGAGAAGGACGCTGCTTGTACTTAATTGCTGGTGCAGTTGGCTGACTGACACGTGGGACCAACAAGCATCTGGGCCACATGTCAGTTATGCAACCGCACCTGCAGTTAAGTCACTGAAGCTTCTGTTCGGCTTAGCCGGACACAGGTGGGTAGCTTCGGTTAATTAATTATACCTCCAGTGCACCCCTTTTTAGTTGAAATGTAATGAAATTCGGCATGTTTATATGAAATCCGACCGTTTATGAATGAATTTATTTCGATTAGTTCGAATTCCTGTATCACTGGCATTGGATGAACATGCAAAACAATACGTACTAGCATTATTCCCAGGGTGATCACCTCGTTTGCAGCAGTTTCACATGTACTCCCTCCGGTCCTTTCTAGTCTGCATACAAGTTTTGTCTGCAGTCAAAGTATCTCTACTTTGACCAATCTTATACAAAAAAGTATGCACTTTCACAATGTGCGAAGTAAAAAGGAACAAAAGGATTACAAGGAGTTTGAGCAGCTTTTTAGCGTTTCTGTACATTGCAATCAAACACATAGGCCTGGCAGTCCATAGAGAACATTCAAAACAATCGATGATTATGCATCTCAGCGACTCACATGTTAGAGGCAATATTTACTTCACAACTAAAGAATAAAGAAAAAAATGATCGATGCTGCTGACAGCAAAGGGCGTCCCATTCGAAAATATCAAACGCATGTCTTGCTAAAATCAATGAGCAAAATTTGACAAGGTTGTCCCATTCCAAAATATCAAATGCCTGCGATTGTGGAATGGACAGGGTTTGCCATCAGTTCGAACATTGACATGGAAGCTCGTGCTAAATAAACCAGCTGTTCTTTTTGTGCAGTTCCACCAAAATCAACCAAATTCGCGCGTAGCTTGTATGATTTCGCCCTTATATGTTGCAATGCCTTCAACTTATCGACACCTCCTTTCTTGTGGTGGAAATGAATGATTCGATGTATTCATGAACATTTTGTGCAGTTCCCATTGAAATCAAGCAGAGCACCCCTGTTTGCACAAATACAAACTATGAATTGACAGTTTCAACATGCACATACATGGTCCATGTAGAGCACACTTTTAGAAAAATGGAACTCACCAGAAAGAATCCTAGAACAACATTGTACTCGTGCATCACAGCAAAAAAATGGAGATTTTGTCAGTCATTCTGAGCTGAAGTTAGTTTGGTCTTGTGGGGAGTAATGTAACCATCCTTCAACTGCTCCTTCTGATGATAAGATAGACAGGGCTTCTTCATCCTGGCATAATCGGAACTAGTCACTTCACGTACTCCATATTCTTCTTCAGAGGAAGATGATCCTATTGTGCAAAGACAAGAGGACTACTAAATGCTAGCATCACTGTTTGCTCGAAAAAAAGGAAAGGAAATCTTAAAACAACACAGATGAAGCACTTCTCAAGGACAATACCACTTTTTCATGACAGTATCTAAACAGTAGCACAACACCAATAGAGATGACAAAGCTCAATCATATGGATGAAATCAGTGGGCGAGTACCAACCTTTGTCAGGAGGCTTATTGTGTAGAGCATACAGATGAAGCATTTCTCCAGAACCATATGTTGCTATCTACGGCGGTGGCCAAGCTTACTATATACTCCTCGATTAGTTTAATGTTTCCAACATCTTCTTGTGCAGTTCCACTAAAATATATGGTATCTTCAAAGAAGATCCCTGTTTGCACAAGTAGAGATAATTACATATTACATTAAGAGTGGCATCAAATCAGTGGCAAAACAATTGCTCGTTCCAGCCATAGCAATAAATTAAGATGCAAAACTATATCATTACTTGTGTCATCACAGTTCCAGTGCTTCATTACAGCACCGGGAGTTGATTTTTGTTTTTCTTCCCCTTCATCACTTGGTTCAATAACAAACAAGCTTCGCCTTCAATGTAAGATTTTGCATGTCAATTAGGGAGCACAAGTATAGTACTAAACTTAATTTTCTGATGAAAGTGGCAAAATACAGGCCAGCAGTTGTGAAATATCCTTATCTTACCTCAATGGGATATTACGGTGCACATACAGATTGGAAGTCTTGTCTCCATTTGTTCAGTTCACTAAAATCAAGCAACATTATCGTACAAGTAGCACAACATATGAATGCACACTGCAGAATCATGTGAAAGAAGGCTAGTACTGACCTCTCATGATGCGGAATTCAAACAACTCACAAGAAGAAGATCTGAACCAAATTCGCCTTAACGTATAGGAAGTAAGATCTCCTCTTGTGCAGTTCCACTAAGATCAAGCAATCAAGCAACGTTGTCGGTGTGACATTTTGGTTGAACTGCACAAAACACTCTTAAAACAAAAGTGTTTTGTGCAGTGCAACAAAAGGTCATAATGGAAACGAGGTGAAGCAGATAACCCTGTTTACACAGAGGTGCAAAGGAAACAATTAGTGGTCAATAATGGTGGATGACACAGAAGCCAACAAAAAGAAGCATCTACCTTATCTAAATGGGAAAGAAAGCAAGACAGTAGCATTTCTCAAACGGTGGCATTGATTAATATTAACATAGAGATTATATTAACAATAAAATTTGTTAAACATGTAATCTGCTTTTAACTGTGGCATTGCATCAATTTTCCAGCGGCATTATTAGAGGGTGGTTGTTTACAGGGACATTTTGGTGTAGGGACTAAAAAAACTCCGTGTCAGTCCGTGTTGGTCCCAGTTTTGTTATTAGACGCCTTTCCCTATGTGAGCGCAGCAAATCTAGTCCTGCTCAAACTCTACAGCCTTATCCCTTCCTTTCCTTTTTGAACTAGTACTTTCGCCCCTTCCTTTCCTTTTTGAATCACGTCCTAGATTTATGCGATACAACTTTCCCCACTACTTTCCCCCATTCCTTTCCTCTTTGAACCATGTCCTAGATTAATGTTATACAACTTTCCCCCTTCATTTCCTCTTTGAACCACGTCCTAGATTCATGCTATATACAACTTTTCCCACTCCTTTCCTCTTTGAACCATGTCCTAGATTCATGGTATACATGCAGCTAGAGCAATGCATGTGGAGTAAGTAAATTATACCTTAAGGTTCTTGGGGCGTGGTTCGGCAGGCGGCGGGACGGCGGCGAAGAAGAAGGGGTCAGAGGCCCTCCCGCGCCACCGCTGGGTGGAAAGTGAACAGCTACGCCGGTAGTCCCTCGCCGACGGCGACAGCGTTAAGCCTCCTTCCCTTCCGGCGGACGGATCCTGCCAGCTCTTTGAGCAGAAGTGAGGGGAGAGAGAGGCCAACGAAGTCTTGTTTAGATCTGGAGAGGGCGAGAGAGTGTGAAGAGAGCAACTACAAGTGCTGAGGCTCCAGCGGGAGAGGGCGAGAGAGTGTGAAGAGAGCAACTACAAGCGTTGAGGCTCAAGCGTGTATATATATACTGGAGAGAGAGTTTGACACTCCAGAGTGTGAAGCGTGCAAACCCTAGAAAACATTTTGACCAGTCAAAGAATCCTCCTGGCACAAATTATGCTCAAGTGTAGTTATCGAACCCGAAACCTCAAGTTTGATGAGCGAACAGGCTAACCAGCTACACAACCCTCCCGTTATGTTCAACGAGAGGGAAATAACCTTTTATACATTCCTGAATCCTTATTATAACATGCACACAAATTTTGGGCACTTGTATTCGACTTAAGTCAGTGTGCCACCGTATCTCGTATACTTACTTCTCCCTCCGTCTAGGTGTAATAAGTCACGTTAGAAGGTGCAACGGGACCAAGGTGCGTGCGTGTGTGTGTGTGTGGGTGTGGGTGTGGGTGTGTGTGTGTGTGTGGGTGTGTGTGTGTGTGTGTGTGTGTGTGTGTGTGTGTGTTTAACACCATGTGTGTGTTAGAGAGAGCGACAGATCGACCTACTCCTACAGAGAGATGTTGTGTAGTGTACGATTTTAGCTGCGAGAGTCGGTGCATCCTCTCGTTTCCGGGCGTGTCCAGTAGGGACATGCGGACAGTTGCCACGCCCGCTCCTGACCAGCCTGGCCCACCCAAAGCCCCTCCATCGCGCGTGCGCTTCCCGCCCGAAACGGTCAGCACCGCTCCAAAGAATCGGTGCCGCATTCATGCCCGGGCAGAGCGGACGCGACCTCTCACTGGCGCAAGAGTGATGGTTGCTTCGTCCGTCCAACTTACTGCTGGGTCTATGTGATTTGACGGCTCATTGGTCTTTATTACTGAGGTGGTAGGACTGCTGGATGTCCCACGATTTTGGCGAAAGGAGGTATACTACTACTAGATTACAATTTTCTCCATTCTTACAGCGGAGGCGTGCAAGAGTAGTGAAAACACGCAGGCACAGTGATTACATGTCCCACCTCACACTATCACCGTGTGACACCTAACTCTTTACATAGTACTCCCTCCGTTCCTAAATATTACTACTAGATGAGTCCCCGCGCATTGGCGCAGAACAGCGGTATATCTCTCTGCGCAAAATTATCGATTCCACAGAACAAAAAAAACTCTATAACCGCATGAAAAATGTGGTAGCCAAACTAAATAAACTCCCATCATCATTTAGATCATCCCACGTAAGGAAAAAAGATCAGCCAACTCCTACTGCATAATGGGATTATATTTTTCTTTTTGACATGTTAATGGGACTTAAAAGCTCACTTACATGCATGCTACGGGTGCATGCTTGCATGCAGACATGTTGATGTGATTTAAAACCCACTCACATGCATGTGGCACGGTATTTCTGCATGCTTGCATGTGGCTTAGTGCGGAGCCTCTCAACGTCTAGATCAGACGGCTATTATGGACTGATTTACTTCATCTAATGGCTACATCAATTTTGATGACGTGGCTCATGGAGAGGATAGAGAATTCCTAGTAGTGGGGGATAGCTATTACTAGTAGATAGTAAGTCTTTGTAGAGATTCCACTACATACGGAACAAAATGAATGAATCTACACTTAAAATGCATCTATATACATCCGCATGTGGTTCATGGCGAAATCTCTACAAAGACTTATATTTAGGAACGGAGGAAGTACTAGTATAGTACGTACTGTAATTTATCAGCGAGATAAATTTGTACAATGCTATGAAGCTTCCACCTTCTGTTACATGTATCTTGCGTCCAAGGTTGCCCGTTGCAACATTTCATCGAATACAAAGGAGACTAACATGCATGCTATTGCATCTCAATGATTGACAGATCATAGCAAATATGTCTCCCTCCGTTCCAAAATAAGTTTATCAACTTTGTGCAAACTTTAGTATACAAAGTTGTACTACTACTAAAGTTGACACTTATTTTGGAACAGAGGCAGCTAAAGAAAAAAATGATCCATGCAGTCCCTAGCCCTTGAACCATGAACCCTGACTAGGCTTCAATTTGCTGGCAACGTTCGAGCTTCCTAATAAATGAAGTTTGCAACCTTTTGACCATCGGATCATTTTGTGCAGTTTCACCAAAATCGAGATGAGCATCCCTGTGCCAAAGAAATTGAACAAGCGTGATTAGAATAAGATTACTGGGACTAGTTGATGAGACATAAACTCATCACAAATACAGTACGTAGAAGCCAGTAGAGGTATGTGTGGGGCAAAGAAGTATAGAGAAATATCCACAGGGAGTGATGTGGGCAGCTGGAGCAGTGGTGCAAGCCGGCTGTAAAGGGAGTTGTACCTGAGGGACGTAGCTCAACATTGAGGAGGGCGGCGGGAGGCGGCAACTGCCCACGTCGTGGCAGTGAGCAAGGGACGAAGGCAACCTCACCGGCTTTGTGAGAGAGAACGGCGGGGACCCCTGATCGGGACGTGCCGACAGTGGGTTTTCACCGTCGGCGACGGCCACCGCATCTACACTAAGCATCCACCCCTTCCCCAAGCAGACGTGATCCGCCGGGATGTTGGAGATGTGGCCACAGTCGTTTTGTGCGAGAGAGTGTGAAGAGAGCAACCCCAGCAAGCAACCGTGTAGGCTGGCCCGTCCTGACTATGTATATAGTGGAGCTGTTTCCTTTTCTCTCCATATGAACCTATCATATTGCGTACGTGCCACTGAAGAAAAAAAAACTTTATTTATAAATGACGCGGCACCTACTACTCGTTCTCCTATAACCTTGCGCTTGGCATCTCCAAAATATTAACCTTGCGATTGGCTCTTCGCCTCTTCGGGAAGTCGAGCAATAATGGTAGTGCAGTATATATCGTTCTGGCTATATGAGACCGAATGAATTGCTGCACGTCCACCACGTGGGCGAGGGTCGAGGGGCGAGGGAGAGTGCTACATACGGAGCAAAATGAGTGAATCTACACTCTAAAATACGTCTATATACATCAGTGTTTGGAGTATGTACTAGTAGTTCATATTAAAATCTACTAAAGGACATATATATTCCAAACAATATGATAGTATAATCTCTATAACCAAGGTAGTAGGGACGAGGAGTAAACGGAGGGAGTAGTAAATTTTTCTCCTCGTCCTGCGAGCCACCGCGCGCATGGGCGAGGGAGCGGGCGTAAGGCGTAGTAAGCAAGCTTCACCTCATCCTGCGAGCCACCGCGCCCGTGGGCGGGGGAGACGGCGTACTAAGCAAGCTTCTCCTCGTTCTGCGAGTTGACGGGACACATCAAAAGTATTCCAGTGTATAGAGCCTTGCCTCTAAGGTAGGCCCCACATGGTTTTCCTCTTTTTTTAACATAACACGTCAAGTCGCAATTTGTTTGTTCACCTGTGGTAGACGATCCTCCCTCCACCAAGTGGACAGCCAGTACACGTGCCAAATTACCATGTGGGCTTCCTTTTTCGTACAGAAATGAGCTCCACCATGTACCCGCGCGGGTGTGGTTGAGAAAGAGACGGGAGTACGTGCGCTGTGCATGCACCTCTTCTCTTCGTGCACATCCCCCACCTACGTGGGTGTGTGTGAGAGATATAAACCGCATTCGTGAGTGTTTTTTGTTTTGGGGTGGGGGTGGGGTGGGGGTTGATTTCGTGAATTATTTGTGGGAATATGTGTCGATGACATCTCAAACAAATTTTTGCATGCAATGTGTGTGAAATGGAGGCCTATCCATATCATACATAGAAGGTCGGGCAATCCACGAGAAGAGATGGAGGGGTCATAGCTATCGATAGAGTCGAAGAGAGGATCAAGTGGGTGGGTGCAAGATCGATGAAGAGAGCCATCGAAATTGTGTGTGTGTACAAGTCAAAGATATAGGGCGACTGGCCTACCGGAACGTTAGAGGGCACACGTCAAGTTTGTGTGTGGCAGGGAGACGTGACTAGAGCACTTGATGTATCGATGTGTGTGGGGGTAGGGGGTGGTGGGAGGGGTAGGCAGAGGCCTAACTATAGAGGTAGAATGACTCGTATATGTGTTGAGAAGGAGAGACCCAGCTATGTCTTGAGGGAGATCAGTCGACATCCATACATAACTGAAGGACGGGAAATATGATGGGAGAGAGAGAGAGGAGAGAGAGAGGGAGGGAGAGGGAGGGAGAGGGGTAGAGTGTTGGATGGGTGATGGAGTTGCTTCTCGAAGATGGTGGGAGAGGCCTACTAGACAAACTGAGGGTGGAACTGCAATGTTGTCAATAAGAGTGGGGATGTGTTTCTGTGTGTGCCTGTGCGTGATAGATCTGTCGGGACGCATCCATGGATGATGAAGGGGAACCATGTGTTTGGTAAGCAAACCTAACTAGATTGGTAGATCAATTGTTGTTTGTCGGAGGAAGGGAGAGACACAACTAATGAGGTAGATCGATTGACGTGTGGGTAAAACGAGTTATAAGGACCTAGCTAGCTATATGTATAGCGAGAGATCGGTCGGTGTACGTCCATTTGTTAGAGGCAAATAAGGCCCAGCGAGACGGATAGACAGAGAGAATGGAGCTAGGAGGTGGTGCGAGAGGCCCAACTACTAGCTAGATAGGGGAGGAGTGTGCAGTTGTGAGAGCGATGAAAAGAGGGGCGAGAGTTTACACGTGTGTCTGACCGTATGAGAGACACGAGGCAAGGACACATAAAGGAGGAGATTGAAGGTGTGTTTGTATGTTGTAGGCAGGCATCACTGGAGAGGTTTATCGATCGGTGTGTGTCGGAAAGGAGTTGTGGAGACTCTGGGAGAACGACCTAAAGAAAAAAATGAATGTGCCCGATGGATAGAATGCCGAGGGAGGGGGAGGCGAGGAGGGCGTGTGCATGCACGAGAGAAAGTTAGTGGTAGCTACAAAGGTTAGAGGATTGTGTGGGTGTAAGAGACTAACAAAGATCATAATTTGATATGAAAGCGGATTCATATATTTGAATAGGAGATCATAGTGTTTTAAACATTGCATGCATGAATATAGCGGTGATACACGTGTTGTGCACATGTTATACCATAATGTGATAATGCATGGCGTTTGCAACTCACAGCTAAATGCTGAACAATCTAAACCATACTATACATCAAACAATCTCACATTTTATTTGAATTTGTGATAATGTGTGGCATTTGCAGCTTACAACTAAATATCGAACAATCTAAACAATACTGTATATCGAACATTCTCACATTTTATTTGAATTTGTGGTAATGTGTGTGGTGTTTGCAACTCACATCTAAATACTTGTAGGCGTAGGGGGCGGGGCACCATACATAATGTGATAAACACATTATACATATGAGACATGGTTTAGATTATGAAGATCTAGCTAGAGCTAGAAATGTAATGTGATTTGAAATCAAAATAAAGTGGATTCAAAAAATCTAGTTCAAGTTCATATAGTACACATAGTTCATATGTAACTCGAGACTAATCATGTGGTGTGCTGTGAAGATAATACACAAACGATGGTTTAACTTGACAATAATGATGATTGTAGATCTTACTAAAACAAAGAAATGAATTCAAATGCCTTGACTTCACAACAATCATTACTGTAGATCTTATTCAAATAGAGAAACGAATTCAAATTTAGTTCATATTGAAGCGGTAGTATATAAGTTTGGAATGCACTAAAATGTTCATTTGAGTAGTAAGTTGCATGCATTATACACGTAGCGAAATATTTTAATTGAACATAACATGAATTCAAAGTTTTGAATGACATTTGTAGGGCGCATTGATTTGGGACAGTACACGTTAGGCTTGTCCGGAAATTTCAACCCGCGCCTTGTTAGCCCGAAATATTTAAGATATATCTTTGTCTCGTTGTGCTCCGACAACTCCCTCCATCTCAACCCGCGCCTTGCTATTCCGAAATTACAATGCGCGCGAAAACTCCCACCTCCTGTGAAATCCCGACACGCGAAATGCCTGTGGTACCCCTGAACCGAAAGAACCGCCTCAAATCGGTGGGGGTACTTTCGTAACTTACCCCACATTTCGGACAAGCGCGTCTCTAAGCCATGGTTCCCCACTGCCATCCCATCCGCCCACCCATTCGTACACCGAGGCCGCGAAAACCCGCGACGAAACCCCACACCCTGCTCCGTCCGCCACCCAGCCGGAGCCTCTTCCCCGACGACGTCATCCACAGTAACACCTCGACGTCCCTCATCCACCGTACCGGATGAGGATCTGTCATCGATCTCATCGTCCCGCCGGTTCAACCACCCCGTCCTCCACCTCCAAGGAGCTGCCCCGACGTTCCCCTCGTCTTTCGCGCCACCTCCATTCTCACACCGCTGTCTTCACCTGCACCACCGGAAGAGCATCATCATCACCGTTTCCTCAGATGAAGCTGCGGCCTAATCGGCGCCACCAAAGAGGTTGTGCACTAATCGCCGCATTTTCTTCTTGATTCGATCTCACGGTGCTGCCAGCGCTCGGTCCCGAGCCGACACGGCGCGGCTCCATCCACAGCAGCGTCGCCGGCCACTTCCTCCACAGCGTCGCTCCCTCGGCGGCGACGTCCACATCAGTAGGACTTGCTGCTGCTTTAGCTCTCGCTCGCGCTGCTGCTCTGCTCTTGCTCTCGGTCCCCTGCCTGGTTTGCTCTTGCTATTGCTCTTCCTCGCGCTGCTGCACTCGCTCTTGCTCTTGCTTGCGATGCTGCTCCGATTTAGCTACACTTCACTCTGATGCCGCCGGGGTGAAGGAAGAACCAGCCGCAGCGGGGAGGGGGGCTCGCCGGAGAGGTACCCCACTATCTATCTTAGGGTTCAGGATGGGGGCGGTGGTCGCCGGCGGTGGCGGGGCGTTGGTGGGGCGGTGGCGTGGGGATCCCCGGAGAAAAAGCTCGGCACGGGAGGGCCTAGAGGGATGGTCGGGGCGGCGGCAGACCGGCGGTGGGGAGTGTTTTCGGGGCGGGCGGGGCGGCGTACCGCCGGCCGCGGGCGGCGGGGAGCTGATGTTTGGCCGGCTCAGGGGGTGGAGGTTGAAGATGAACCGCAGGCCCTTGATTTCGTATCCAACGGCTGCAAAATCGACTGACCAGAGATGAAAAATTCAGTCGACCGACGTGTAGCCTCACCTTGCTAGTGCGTTCAGTTTCAACAGCAAAATTTAGTTTCGACAGCAAAATTCAGTTTCGACAGTTAAGTTCAGTTTCGACAGTTAAGTTCAGTTTCGACAGTTAAGTTCAGAGATGAGCGGCTGATGTATTTCACATCTAGCAGTTTGTGGTTATGTATTTTACGTCATGTATTGGAGATGCTATTAGAATTCCACTCAGGTTAACGTTGGTCGTTGTCTCTCTTGTCCTGCTTCAGCCTCGGCGTCGTACAACTC
Organism: Aegilops umbellulata; assembly: GCA_032464435.1. Lineage (NCBI taxonomy): Eukaryota > Viridiplantae > Streptophyta > Magnoliopsida > Poales > Poaceae > Aegilops > Aegilops umbellulata. The sequence continues at coordinate 322,615,983 of CP136056.1, read as the reverse complement.
ACCGGAGCTGCTCCAACGACGAAACCCTCCATCACAGCGGAGCAGTACCTCGGGCTCCATCTCCAGACGCCTAAGATCTTCTTCCCCTCCTCCGACAGCCAAGTTAGTCGGAGCATCCTCACCGGCCAACCCAATCACGCTGAGATCGACATGGCTTCGCCAAAGAGGTTGTACACTTTTTGCATCTCCTTTTTACTCTACATGTTATATATATTGTCCACTGAGCACACAGATTTGTTCCTTTAGTGTCTCCTTGAAATAAAAAACGTAGGAATTTTAATTTTCACTTGTCCTCCTTTTCAAATTCCTATTCATGAAGCACAAGACTAAGAGATAGTAGCATAATAGCATTATAACCGTACATTTTCTTGTGGTTTGACTTAATCTCACCATGCTTCTTTGCATCCTGTGATCTTCCAATTGTTGTGAATCAAACACCCAGATTGGCAGAAATCCTGTGTTTTTAAATTCTCTGTTTTGCACGTGCATTCCTATCCTATTCCTGTCTATTTCCTATCCCTGCATTGTTGGAATCCTCCAATTCAAATGAGCCCTTACAGAATTACTTCTCTTACAGATAGTTGTCAAAGAAAACCTTGCGTGGTTTGTCCCGCTCCTGCTGCGCCATCATCCACCCCAGCTCAATAGCTCCAACGACAGAAGGGTCCAGCACAGCAGGGATCCGGCCTCCAGACTGTCTTTCGCCGCCTCAGATCTTCTTCCCCGCCGCTGGCAGCCATGAAAACTGCACTACCATCATCAACCGAGCAGATGACCTCAAGGACTACACGGGACCGCAAGAGAGGTCGCACTCCTTCGTGTCTGCTTACGTTATGCATCGCTTAATATTACATGCTACTTTATCGTCCTGTTCACCGATTAGACTCTGAGTCAACTCTAAACTAATGGTCAAACTTGAGTTTTTAAATGGTTGTGGGGTACATATCGGGTCCGCTATCTATTGTATCTATCTACTATCTGGTTAATCTCTGGTGTCTACTATGAGTTTCATGTTGGGTGGGAAACAAACAGTAAAGAAGCCATTATTTGTATTTTTTAACTGAAGCCATTATCTGCCTGCTATTATTGGTTTTGGGTCTATCCATAGGTTGCTACCATCACTCTGGATTTCTGCATGCACTCCTTACATAATCTCACTATGTTTTATTCCTATGCATGACAGTTATTGTAAACAATGGAACTGAACATGTAGAGCAAAAGAGATGAGCCTATGCTATCTGACGAAGCGCATATCTTGCTGGTTACGGATAGCTCCTCAGAGGAGGATTCGGAGACAGATGACCAGTCCTATCCCCCCCCCCCCGAGGTGTATGCTCTAACTTGGCAGGGTTATGTTGCTCATATCGTGCGTATGGTGTCTCGCATTGCTATGTCATTTGATTAGTTTAGACATGATTTGTGTGAATGCCACCTGTTCAGTGTCTAATTACCATATATGTGAATTATGCATTGCCATCTTGTTGCAAGACATTATATATGTGAATTATACAATGCTATCTTGTTGCAAAGGCATTATATATGTGAATTATGCAATGCCATGTTGTTTAGCCAATCATCATGTATGTGAATTATATCATGCTATCGTTTTTTTGGTATTATGTGTTCCATTTGCCGACAAAGTTTGTATATTCAACTACTCTTCTTGTGCATCAGCCATTTGAAGCGGTGATGGAAGTATCTGGAGTGAAAACAAGGTATTCAAAGCAGACAATGCTACTTGCTGAAGCAGACATCTTGCTGGTTACAAAGAGCTCCTCAGAGGAGGATTCAGAGACTGATGACCAGTCCTATTTTCCCCCTGAGGTCTATGCTCAAACTTGGCAGGGTTATATTACCCATGTCATGCATGTTGTCTTGCATTGCTTAGTTTTTACATCATATATGGATTGCCATCTGCTTACTTGCTTACTATATAAATCATATATTTGAATTATATCATGCCATCATGTTTACACAGTACATACACATCATCTATCTGAATTATGGCATGGCGACCCATTTAATAAAGACATCATATAGTTATATCATCTCATCCTGTTTAGTGTTTACAGTCATCAAATTTTGAATTATGGCATTCTATTCGTGAATGTATGTGAATTATGGCATGCCAACCTATTTAATAAACTCATTATATAGTTATGTCATGTCATCCTGTTTACATAGTCTCATATTTTGAACTATGTCATTCCATCTTTTTTAGTTAGCCATCATAATGTGAAATTGTGTCATGCTATCATGTTTAGTTAGCCATCATATATGTGAAATTGTGTCATGATATCCTGTTTGGTTAGACAACATAAATATGAATTATTTCATGCCCTCTTTTATTCCCCACTATCCATTGCACCTATCTATCATACAATGTCTATACTTTCAATTACTTTTCTTGTTTATCAGCCATTTGAATTGGAGAGCATGATGGCAGTATCTAAAGGAGTAACAACACGGTCTTCAGAAAAGATAGTTGTCGGTGTCAAAACCGGCGGATCTCGGGTAGGGGGTCCCGAACTGTGCGTCAAGGTCGGATGGTAACAGGAGACAAGGGACACTTTATTTTACCCAGGTTCGGGCCCTCTCGACGAAGGTAAAACCCTACTCCTGCTTGATTAATATTGATGATATGGGTAGTACAAGAGTAGATCTACCACGAGATCAAGGAGGCTAAACCCTAGAAGCTAGCCTATGGTATGATTGTGTATGATGATGGTTGTCCTACGGACTACAATCCTCCGATTTATATAGACACCGGCTAGGGTTAGGGTTACACAGAGTCGGTTATAATGGTAGGAAATCTTGAATATCCGCATCGCCTAGCTTGCCTTCCACGCCAAGGAAAGATCCTTCCGGACACGGGACGAAGTCTTCAATCTTGTATCTTCATAGTCTGGAGTCCGGCGAAGGTATAGTCCGGCTACCCGAACACCCCCTAATCCAGGACTCCCTCAGTAGCCCCCGAACCAGGCTTCAATGACGACGAGTCCGGCGCACATATTGTCTTCGGCATTGCAAGGCGGGTTCTTCTCCAAACTCCGTGTACCTGTGGGAATAACGTCCGATTTTTATAATGTAGCGCTCCTTGGCTTCCACGCCCAATAATGGCCGTCTTCCACGTGTCAAACGAATGCGAAAAGCCGAGGTGTTTTTACATCCACACCCCTGGCCACATAAACGAGCCGCCTATTTAACGGGGATGAGGATTCAGATCCAAACCACACCTCCCCCTTTCCACGAGAAATCATCAGAGCGCTTCCAGCAAAGGTCCATTCCAACATGGCCAGCCGCCGCAGCTCCTGCTCTCGCCCCTCCAGTCCTATCCCTGGAGACTGGGAGAGTTGCGCCATCCCGCACAACGAGTTAGCGTCGCTTCAGACCAAGGGATTCCTCCCTCAGGCTTACATGGTCTCGGTCTGAGCCGGACTCGCCACCTATCAAGGCGGAAAACAAGCGGAGAGCTCACCTAGTCCCTTTAAAGGAGAGCGAGTGTGCCTAGTCCCTTATCTAATAAGGGGGCTGGATTTCCAATTCATCCATTTCTCCGCGGGCTTCTAGAGTTCTATGGCCTCCAGCTGCACCATCTTACGCCCGGCTCCGTGTTACACATCGCAGGCTTCGTTGCTCTTTGCAAGCTATTTTTAGGCGTCGAGGCTCATTTCGCGCTGTGGAAGAAGATATTCTGCCTGGTGCCCCGTTCTCAAGAGGGGTCTATATACCAAGTGGGCGGAGCCGAAGTATGGCGCATCACCGGGACCGGATATCTATCCGGAACCCCGAAGAAGGCGTCCGAGGACTGGCCTTCGGAATGGTTTTACATAGACGACGTCTCGCTGCCGGACCCTATCCGGGCCGGTCTCCCTGAGTTCGACAATGCTCCCTTGAAGAAACGCCTGAGCTGGCGCCCACGGAGCTCTCAGAGAGAGAGCGACAGAGACGTCCTTTACTTGATGGGCCGGATTAGACTGTTGGCTCATTCTGGACTAACCATGATTAGAGTCATGGCCATATGCATTATGCGGGGGGTGCAGCCGCTCCAATATAGAGGCCACCCCATGTGGGATTTGAACGGGGAGGATGACGCCACCCGTCACGGCCGTAAGGGGCCGGACTCAGCCGCCGCTCTAATGAAGATCTTATCCTCTTTGTACAAGGGAGAAGAGGAGGATTTCCTCCGCGTCGACCCGCAGGGAGGATTTTCCATGTATAATCCTCCGAATTGGGTAAGCGGACAATTGTGCTTCCCTGTTTATTTTATATTCTCATGACTAAATGTGTAGTCTAACGACTTCAACGCAGGAGTTGCGTCAGGAGGTAAAAGATATAAACAGCCGTCCTCCACAGCCCGAGGACCCAGAGCAGTCCCTCGATCCGGACTCCAAAGAGGATCTGGACATATCGGTGGAGCTTATCGACTGAGTGTTTCATTAGCTAAGCAAGGACAATACCTTGGTAGCCATTATAGCTGATTACCTGGGTTAATCCCGGCCTCCCAGGTGACGAATACCGGAGCTTTATTCCCTTAGGAGAGGTTTCATCCTTACGGATTTCGGCTGTTCTGATAGCAACCGTGTTTTGTAGGGGAGATTCCCGAGGCGGGAGGCCGATCCCGCGGGAGCTAGCCAACGAGGGGCCACAAGGCCCCGTGGGGCAAAAAGGAACGTAGTCCGGACTGAGATGCCAGAGCAAAGGTATAGCGCACCCTCTTTTTCCCTGTGGTTTTACTCCTTCAGGGTATATTAACATTCGTGCTATCTTCAGGACAAAGAGACCTCGCCGGACTCCTCCGCCCGGCCCGGAAGTAGAGGCAAGCCCAAGGCACGCACCGGACGATCCCCCATCAGAGGATGCGGACAGGCTGTCTGCCACCCAATCTGAGGTGGAAAGCGCCATGAACCACAGGCGTCGCCGGACAGTCCTTCGCGACACTTGTTTCTCCTAGGAGGCTTTAGATGCCTTCAACTAAGGAGATGCGTACCTCCGTGCTTCTCAAAATGGTTTAGCCAGAGCCACGGAGCATTATGTAAAAGACATACGGGTAAGAAAATTTTGGTAAATATAGACATACCAGTAGCCCCCGAGACTTGAAACAGTTAAAGTAACTGATTTAAGGATCATATAACATGCATTTTCTTACCGAGAAGAACACCGTGCTGTCCCATGAGCTAGAAAAGTGCAAGGCCCAGCTAGAGGCTGCACTAGCCGCAGCAGGGGAGTCTAAAGAGACCCCTTCAGGTAAAAAATACATCGAAGGATTAGTATTGTGCGGCTTTGACTGCCGATCTTGACAAATCGTATTGCAGATGGCGCCGGACTTGATCCGGAAAGGCAACATCTCTTACGCCAGTTAAAGGCTGGTGAGAGCGTGTTGACCAAGGTGAGGCAAGAGAAGATCAATCTTCAAGATGCTAACACCAGGCTGGACGTCGAGCTTAAAGACGTTCGAGGCCAGCTGTCGAACTCCGTGAAGGAGAATCAGCGACTTCAACGCGGCATATTTAGTAAGTGCTTGAACGAACCTTGAGAAAAAAAGAGTTCGGCGAGGAAGTCGACTAACAGAATAATATCTGTAGGTATGCTCACAGGTCGTCCTGCAGAGGAGATGCCCAATTCGACGGGTGACCTTCTTCCCGAACTTTCGCAACTGCACGAGCGAGTTCGGCAGGCGATGCGAGGCATTGCCCAGGCCTTGTGGCCTGCCCACTCCATGCCCGAGGGCCTTGGAGAGCTTGCGGAGAAGCTGAAGGGAGCTCGGCGGCGCTTCCGGATGTGGAAAATATCAGCCTGCCGACAAGGCGCTAGGGAGGCCTGGGCCATGGTGAAGACCCGTTTTACGAAGTCTGACCCAAATCACATGGCCGAGGTCGGACCGGTGGGGCCTGACGGGAAGGAGATCCCTGTAAGCTTAGTATATGGCCAAGTAGAATTGGCCGCAAAGTATTCCCAGTAGGACTGCAAATTAGACAGACTGTTAGATGGTATAGAGGAGGAATACAATCAGTCAGGATGACTATGTAATTTATAATTGACATGTGTAATGCCTTCTAGCCGGATTGTAGATCGTTTGTCGTTGCCGACCTTTCCGCTTCGACCTCGGGACCTGACGGTCCGGAGTGTGTCCGAATACCATAATGGTTATATAAGAACCAGGGTATGCATGGAGACCAGGCGTAGGGGTCATTAGTGCTTTATCAGACAAGTGCCCAACTAGTTATGTTATATTACATGGTTAGTAAGAAACATCTTCCAGAGAGAATAGTTCCGTTAAGGGTTCCTTTCTCTGGGGTGGCATGCCCTAAAGTGCATGTCCGGACTGCAAATGCAGGAAACTCATCTGGGGGCATGTATATTAATAAGTAAAAAGGTTCATGTTTAGTTCACCGACCGAATATTCCCTTAAGAACGCTAGCTTTCGGCTTCACCCAGTCTGAGGTACACATCCGGCTAATCCGGCAGTAGCAATCGCAGAGGTGCTCCCTTTACCGCCTAGCCCAACAATCGGGGACGTAGGGGTAAGCACAGGAGCCAGGCAACCCAGCTTGGCCAAAACTTAAGTCATATCGATGCATATAATGGTGAAGAAAAGGTTCATGCGGAAGTTTGACGCATGTGTTGGGCGTGAAACCCATATGAATAAGCTTCTGTTAAAGAAGCCCCCAGGTTTAAGGAGCGCGGGTAGCGCGTCACTTGATGAGCCTTTAAGGGCTATAAGAGAAAAGAGTGGAAGGAGAAAAACAAAGACAGAAAAATATATACAAAAGATGGACAGAGGAAGGAGACAAACACAGAGTCCGGCGCTAGGCATAGAATCTTCAGAGACGTGCGGCGTTCCATGGGTTCGGCTCGAGTTGGTTATCCGACGCATCTCGCAGGCGGTACGCTCCACTAGTCAGGACTTGGTCGATTATGAAGGGACCTTCCCACTTGGGCTTGAGTTTGTCCTTTTTCTTATCCGACAGGCGTAGAACTAGTTCGCCAACGTTGTAATTTTTGGCCCGTACTTCTCTGCTGTGATATCTTCGAGCTTGCTGTTGATAAAATGCGGAACGGGCTTTAGCCACATCGTGCTCCTCCTCTAAGGCGTCCAAGTTGTCCTGCCGATCAAGCTCGGCTTCTCTTTCTTCGTACATGCGCACCCGAGGTGAGTCATGAATTATATCGCAGGGCAGAACTGCCTCTGCGCCGTACACCATAAAGAATGGTGTGAATCCGGTGGTACGATTCGGCGTGGTCCGCAGCCCCCGGAGTACGGAGTCGAGCTCCTCCACCCAGTGCGTATTAGATTCCTTGAGGGACCGCACTAGTCTGGGTTTAATGCCGCTCATGATAAGACCATTTGCACGTTCGACCTGGCCGTTAGTTTGTGGGTGATAGACAGAAGCATAGTCGAGCTTAATGCCCATGTTTTTGCACCACAACTTTACCTCGTCGGGGTGAAGTTTGTGCCGTTATCAGTGATGATGCTGTGAGGGACGCCGTAATGGTGTACGACCCCGAATATGAAGTCTATCACAGGTCTGGATTCGACCGTCTTAACAGGCTTGGCTTCTATCCATTTGGTGAATTTATCCACCATGACCAGTAAGTATTTTTTCTTGTGGGTTCCGCCTTTAAGGGGTCCCACCATGTCAAGCCCCCAGACCGCAAAGGGCCAAGTGATGGGGATAGTTCGGAGGGCGTTGGGTGGCATGTGGCTTTGGTTTGCAAAGAGCTGGCAACCGATGCATCGTTGGACCAAGTCCTGACCGTTTGCTCGGGCCGTCGGCCAATAAAAGCCCGTACGGAAAGCCTTGCTTACAAGGGACCGAGCTGCAGCGTGATGGCCACCGAGTCCGGCATGAATTTCAGCCAGCAGACTCCGCCTTCCTCTTCGGAGATACATCTTTGAAGGACTCCGGTAGTGCTTTTCTTATAAAGCTCTCCCTCGTGGACTTTATAGGCTTTAGATCACCGCACTATGCAGCGTGCCTTGTTTTGGTCCTCTGGGAGTTCCTACCTAGTACGGTAAGCTAGGAACGGTTCTGTCCATGGGGCGATGACCGCCATTATAACGTGGGCTGAAGGTGTAATTTCGGTGGCCGAGCCACCAATTATGTCAGATTGTTTGGCGTCGGGTTGTGCGGTTGTGTCCGGACTGTTATCTACAGGTTCCCCCTCCCATGCTACAGATGGCTTGAATAATCTTTCCAAAAAGATATTGGGGGGGGGACTACATCTCGTTTTGCTCTGATGCATGCCAGGACGTCCGCTGCTTGATTGTTTTCTCGAGCTATATGATGAAACTCCAGCCCCTCGAACCGAGCTGACATTTTTAGTACGGCGTTGCGGTAAGCTGCCATTTTTGGGTCCTTGGCGTCGAAATCGCCATTTATTTGGGATATCGCGAGGTTTGAGTCCCCGCGTACCTCTAGGCGTTGAATGCCCATGGATACTGCCATCCGGAGACCATGTAGAAGGGCCTCATATTCGGCTGCGTTGTTGGAGTCCGTGTACATAATTTGGAGTACATGTTCGATTGTGTCTCCTGTGGCGGACGTCAAAACGACGCCAGCCCCCAATCCGGCCAACATTTTGGAGCCGTTGAAGTGCATGATCCAGTTTGAATATGTGACGTACTCTTTAGGGAGTTCGGCCTCTATCCATTCGGCGACAAAGTCGGCCAGGACTTGCGATTAATAGCTCGCCGTGGCTTGTAGGTTATATCGAACGGGAGGAGCTCGATGGCCCATTTTGCTATCCGGCCCGTTGCATCGCGATTGTTAATAATATCGTTGAGTGGTACTTCCGAGGCTACTGTTATGGAACACTCTTGAAAGTAGTGTCGTAGCTTCCGGGATGCCATAAATACCGCGTATGCAATCTTTTGGTAGTGCGGGTACCGTGATTTGCATGGATTGAGGACTGTGGACACGTAGTAGACCGGCCTTTGAAGGGGGAGTTTGTGTCCGTCCGTTGCCCGCTCGACGACGAGTATTGCACTGACAACTTGATGAGTTGCTGCAATGTATAATAGCATTGGTTCGCCAGTGTTCGGTGTGGCCAGGACTGGGTTTGTTGCTAGAATAGCCTTTATTTCCTCAAGTCCGGCCGTGGCAGCGTCCGTCCACTCGAAGTGTTCGGTGCGCCTGAGGAGGCGGTAAAGGGGCAGCGCCTTTTCTCCCAGGCGGGAGATGAAGCGGCTTAGAGCCACCACGCATCCGGTTAATTTCTGTATTTGTTTGAGGTCTTTTGGGACATCCAATTGTGACAAAGCTCGGATCTTGGCTGGATTTGCTTCAATTCCTCTACCGGATACAATGAAGCCCAAGAGCTTTCCGGCTGGAACGCCGAAAACGCATTTTTCCGGATTGAGCTTGATGTCGTATTTTCGGAGGTTATCGAATGTAAGCCTCAAGTCGTCTACTAGAGATTCGACATGTCTTGATTTGACGACCACATCATCTATGTACGCCTCCACTGTTTTGCCGATCTGGTTTGCCAGACATGTTTGGATCATGCGCTGATATGTTGCGCCGGCATTTTTTAGCCCGAAGGGCATTGTGTTGAAGCAGAATGGGCCGTATGGTGTGATGAATGCCGTTGCGGCTTGGTCCGATTCTGCCATCTTGATTTGATGGTAACCGGAGTATGCGTCGAGAAAACACAACGAATCGTGTCCTACTGTGGCATCAATAATTTGATCTATGCGAGGGAGGGGGAAGGGATCCTTTGGGCAAGCCTTATTAAGGTCTTTAAAATCGACGCATAGGCGCCAGGATTTATCCTTCTTTGGTACCATCACCAGGTTTGCTAGCCAGTCCGGATGTTTGATATCTCTAATGAATCCGGCCTCCAATAACTTGGCTAGCTCCTCTCCCATAGCCTGTCTCTTTGGTTTGGAAAAGCACCGAAGGGCTTGTTTGACAGGTTTGAATCCTTTCTGGATATTTAAGCTGTGTTCGGCCAGCCTGCGTGGGATTCCTGGCATGTCTGAAGGGTGTCAAGCGAAAATGTCCCAGTTCTCTCGTAGGAACTCTCGCAGTGCGGCGTCTACATCAGGGTTCAGTTGTGCCCCGATGGAAGCTGTTTTATTGGGGTCCGTTGGGTGGACCTGGAATTTGACTATTTCGTCCGCTGGTTTGAAGGATGTGGATTTGGATCTCTTATCGAGTATCACATCATCCCTATTAACCGTGGATCGCAGCAGAGTCAGTTCTTCGGCCGCTAAGGTTTCGAATAGTGCCTCGAGGGCCAATGCGGTTGTCTTGTTTTCGGCGCGGAGTGCTATGTCTGGATCACTAGCGAGAGTGATAATTCCGTTTGGCCCAGGCATCTTGAGCTTCATGTACCCGTAATGGGGTATAGCTTGGAAAATTGTGAATGCCTCCCGTCCTAGTATAGCGTGATAACCGCTTTTGAACGGGGCCACCTGGAACGTGACTTGTTCGGACCTGTAATTATCCGGCGTGCCGAATACCACATCTAGTGTGATCTTTCCGGTGCAGCGCGCTTCCTGACTAGGGATTATTCCTCTAAAGGATGTGCTGCTTCGCTCAATGCGGTTCTAGTCTATTTCCATCTTTTGGAGGGTTTCCTCATAAATGAGGTTCAATCCGCTACCTCCATCCATGAGTACCTTTGCGAGGCGACAGCCGTCCACTATGGGACTGAGGACCAGTGCGGCTGGTGCTCGGGCTGTTCGGAATTTAGGTTCATCACTCGCGTTGAAGGTGATAGCCGTGTTACTCCATGGGTTTATTGTCGCTACTTGATAGACTTCAGTGAGGCTGCGAAGTGTTCTTTTTCGCATATTATTTGATGCGAAAGTCTCAAAGACTGTGAGAACAGAACTGGAGTCCTCGGGCTGGCTTTCTTCGGCCTCTGGAATTAGGGGGTCCTCGCCAATTTTGGCCACCTGCCGGAGTATCCAACATACCCTAAGGCTGTGAGTTGGAGTGGCGCCCTCTGTACTGTGAATCTTACAGGGTCCATCTAGCCACTTTTCCAGTACGGTTCCATGCCCTCTGAAGGGTTTTGGCTTTTTGATATTTAGTCCGGGTGCCTTACTGTGGTGCACCCTCTTAGTTCGGACGGGATTGCTATTCAAGGCCGGATTATCCCAAAATTATATTTCGGTTTTCCAAGCACTTTCCATCGCACAGTACTTTTGTACTATGGACGCCAAGTCAGCAAAGCGTGTAATATCACGATGACTTATGGCGTTAAGTATTCCCTCGTCCGTGCAGTTACTGCAAAATATTGAAATTGCGTCTCCCTCGCGGCAGTCCTTTGTCCTGTTCATAACCAGGAGGAATCTGGCCCAGTAATGATGTACTGTTTCTTCGGGCTTTTGCCTGATTTAGGAAAGATCGCTTATGATCGGGCGAGCGGGTGTCGTTGAATCTGAGACCTCACCCAATTTACTGTTCGGAGGCCGAAGAACTTCCGGATTCTGAAGTCCGGAGTCTTGGATGTTGTCCGATGAGTCAGCCCATTGCCTGATTCTAAGCTCAGGTCTTGGATTGTATCCTCCCCTCCGCGGGTATCCAGCATGGAGGGTTCGGGAATTCGGACATAGCTAGTCCTTAGGATAGATGAAGGGTCGCCGCACTGTGCCTCCACCACGGCAACGTGGTGGGTGACTTGGGGAGAGTTAATTTCTCTTAGATCGGGTTTAAGCCCAACCTGGTCATAATTTGTAGCGACCCCCCAGTGCGGCGATGCGGTCCAAGAGCTCGTTTACAGAAGAGAGCTCCGTCGGATCCAGTTGCTTGGCGAGTTCCGAGCTGACATGAAGGTTGCTTTCGATGACCGGAGAGGTCACCGTCGGTGCAACAGCCGAACAGGCGGTCGTGAGAAAACCACCTAGCCGGAGGGTTTGGCCGACAGCCAAGGCTCCCTTAGTAATGGTGCCGTCTTTAAAGACAGGAAGAGGCATCCTTCCTGATCGCGATGGCACAGAGGAACTCTCAATGAAAGCACCAATGTCGGTGTCAAAACCGGCGGATCTCGGGTAGGGGGTCCCGAACTGTGCGTCAAGGTCGGATGGTAACAGGAGACAAGGGACACTTTATTTTACCCAGGTTCGGGCCCTCTCAATGAAGGTAAAACCCTACTCCTGCTTGATTAATATTGATGATATGGGTAGTACAAGAGTAGATCTACCACGAGATCAAGGAAGCTAAACCCTAGAAGCTAGCCTATGGTATGATTGTGTATGATGATGGTTGTCCTACGGACTACAACCCTCCGGTTTATATAGACACCGGATAGGGTTAGGGTTACACAGAGTCAGTTACAATGGTAGGAGATCTTAAATATCCGCATCGCCTAGCTTGCCTTCCACGCCAAGGAAAGATCCTTCCGGACACGGGACGAAGTCTTCAATCTTGTATCTTCATAGTCCTGGAGTCCGGCGAAGGTATAGTCTGGCTACCCAAACACCCCCTAATCCAGGACTCCCTCAATAGTGCTACCAGTTGATGCAGATAGAACCACGGTTGTACTTGCCCAAGGACCAGATCCACCACACATAACCCAGACTCTCTCAGATTGTACCCCTACCCAGTTGGATAGAGAACCAGCTACACGCCTTCTAACCCCAACCCCGGCAGATAGTAACCCAGTTCCAGTTGACACAGCACCGTCTCCTCCACAGAGCACCCAAACACGAGCAGTTAGTAAGGGAACTGCAGTGCCCAAAGCACGAGGACCACCACTCCGAATCCCAACTCAACGCTTAAAGGAGAAGAAGATTTGTTCTCAGGTCAGGTTCTGTAGCTATGGTTCATACTCCTTTGCTCTTGCATGACTGTATTTACTCATACCAACTATTTTCAAATTTGAAGGATGGAATTGAAACTCCAATGGCACAACAGGTATGTTTTAAACCTGTTTCTTTAACTGGTTTGCTGTTGTAACCTGCTCTATGTTGATTTCAGTTTCAATTGAATAAACAGTTATGTTCTCATGTCATGCACATTACAAGTGTTGTTATTGCTCTATAGTTACCCACACTTATATTCTGTCTATTCTGCTTTGTCTTGAACAAATATTATTTGAACTATGTCTCTATCTTGATTTGGCAACAAAAACTAGAATGATATAGACCATAAAGTGACCATGGTACATAGATATATGTTTGTTTCATGCTGTTATCATGTCCACTTTACTACTGAACTCATTTACCAAAATGAGTTTCATATACAACATGGTAAACATGTGATGTGTCTGCTTGTTTCTATTTTAGAATGCGGACAAAATATTGGAGAACAGTACCGCGTTATCCAATGGTAAAGGAAGTAAGGCAGATAAGGTTCAAGATAGTGAGACATCCCTGTTGGTCTCCAAGAAAGCTGATAAAAACTATCTTGACGACAGTGAGGGAACCCAAAAGTCCTGTCTTGATGTAGTGTTCGAGTTACTGGCCACTACTGCTAGCACAAGCTCTTCGAACTCGCTGCCTGAATCAGTTCGTCTTCTTGAGTCTCAACTTCAAGTTGAAAGACATCGATCAGATGTGATGCGATAGGAAGCTGAAGGACTGAGGAAGTCCATGCAGAATTCAGATGCATATTTTCTGGTGCAACAGCAAGTGCTGGAGGATTTAAGCGCCAAACAAGAGAAAGTTAATAAGCTTGCTAAGCATCTTGCCAGCATTATGGGTACCCAGGATATTGTTTCTTGAGATCTTCTGAAGTGGTTTCAGTTCTGGATTTGTTTTGCTGCGGCGTTTATTTGCGCTGGTCGCCAACTTTGACAACCAGTGTATATGATATGCTGCTTTGTTCCCTATATTTGCACTGGTGGCGAACTTTGATGCCCAGTGGATGTAATATGTGTAATAGCCGTGATAGCCTAGCGTTAGTTGCTTGCTTATTTATTTCCTTGTTGTCTTGTTTATTTGCTTGCTTGTAGTCATTGCAGTTCTTTTTCCGCGGTTAGATAGTGGTTGCAATAACCTATTTTCTAAAACTAGGCCGCAATAACCATGGGCTAATATTTACTGTAGTGACATTGGGCCTCCTACTGGCCGTAGACAGTGGGCCTTCTACGGGCCGTAGAAACAATGGGCCTTCTACGGGCTGTAGGAACAATGGGCCTTCTGTGGGCCGTATTATCAATGGGCCTTATACGGGCCGTATAATCGATTGGCCAAACATGGGCCAAACAGACCGCATTATGGCCGTGAACGGGCTAGAGTTGGAATCGTCCGTTCATGGGCCGACCATAACGGGCCATCGTTAATAGGATGTATTTGATGATGCTATGAAATCGGCCCAACGTATTAACGAACCACAAACGGGCCAACTGTAACCACGGGCTGAATGTCGCCCACAAGCGGAAAATGACAGTAACGGGCCGTAAGTAAACGAATGCTGGAAATGAGCCCAAGAATAAATGGGCTCTGAGAAGGCCGAAAGATAACATGGGCTGGAAATGGCCCAACGGAATAATGGGCCGTTAATGGGTATAAAGTGATACACTGTTCATTACGGGCCAGTTTCACCACGGGTCGTTAATGGGTGTAAAGTGATACACTGTTCATTACGGGCCAGTTTCACCACGGACCGTTAATAGGCCAAGAGTTACATAGGGCCTCATATGGGCCGAAAGACGTCATGGGCCATACATGGGCCAGAAGTGAAAACGGGCTGGAATCATATTGGATGGCCTAGATGACGCTATTGGGCCTAATTCGAATAGGGCGTAATAGGCCTTGGGTTAGCGGGTTGTAAATGGGCTATAAGCGAACAGATTGTTAACACGCTTTCCATGGGCCGGCCCGCCACCTTTTGACCAAGTCAAACGGGCCGGCCTTTTCACAGGAATGGGCCTCTGTTGGGCCGTGCCACGTGTCGACGTACCATAGGCGCCTATCTAACCCATTGACGAGCTGACATGTGTTTCGTCCGGCCAATAAGAATTTTACACGTGGAAATTTCCCATTGGTCGGGGCTGTTAACGGGTTATCGGATCCAAAACCCAACCCGATAGCTTAACGGTGTTCCGTTACGGTGGATGCCACGTGTCGGTCACCCTTCACGAAAGCACTTCTGTGACGCGCGATTTATCGTCATGGAAGTGGACACTTCCGTGATGATAATTTTGGCAATGTCATGGAACACTTCTACGACAGCACAGGTATGACTATCTTGATTCTGTCATAAATTTGTCATGGATGTACATGCATGATAGAAAACGCGACCTACTGTGACAAACACGTATCATCACGGAAGTGTATTTTTTTTGTAGTGTAGGTAGGTATGGTGGCTGTTTTGAGGAAGATATAATGAGGCTTATGTGTGATAGAGCGTATCGTATCACGGGGTTTGGATGCACCGGCGAAGTTTGCACCAACTCTCGAGGTGAGAAAGGGCAATGCACGGTACCGAAGAGGCTAGCAATGATGGAAGGGTGAGAGTGCGTATAATCCATGGACTCACATTAGTCATAAAGAAATCATATACTTATTGCAAAAGTTAATTAGCCCTCGAAGCAAAGTACTACTACGCATGCCCCTAGGGGGATAGATTGGTAGGAAAATACCATCGCTCGTCCCCGACCGCCACTCATAAGGAAGACAATCAATAAATAAATCATGCTCCGACTTCGTTACATAACGGTTCACCATGTGCATGCTACGGGAATCACAAACCTCAACACAAGTATTTCTACTAATCCACAACTACCCACTAGCATGACTCTAATATCACCATCTTTATATCGCAAAACTATTGCAAGGAATCAAACCCATCATATTCAGTGATCTACAAGTTTTATGTAGGATTTTATGACTAACCATGTGAATGACCAGTTCCTGTCATCTCTATAAATAGATATAAGTGAAGCAAGAGAATTTAATTCTTTCTACAAAAGATATGCCCACGCTCTAACAAATATAAGTGAAGCAAAAGAGCATTCTACAAATGGCGGTTTTCTATGTGAAGAGAAACAGACAATCCAAACTTCAAATGATATAAGTGAAGCACACAAAGCGTTCTATAAAGCCATACGCAAAAAATATAAGTGAAGTGCAATGAGGATTCTATAAATCAACCAAGGACTATCTCATACCAGCATGGTGCATAAAATAAAAATGAAAACTAAATGCAAAAGACGCTCCAAGATTGCACATATCGCATGAACGAAACGAATCCGAAAACATACCGATATCTGTTGAAGAAAGATCGGATGCCTTCCGGGGCATCCCCGAGCTTAGACGCTTGAGTATCCTTGAATATTTACTTGGGGTGCCTCGGGCATCCCCAAGCTTGAGCTCTTGCCTCTCTTCCTTCTTCTCACATCGAGACCTTCTCGATCATCGAACACTTCATCCACACAAAACTTCAACAGAAAACTCGGTAAGATCCGTTAGTATAATAAAGAAAATCACTACTCTAAGTACTGTTGAAAACCAATTCATATTTTGTTTTGGCATTTTAGCTACTGTAATATAACTTTTTCATGGCTTAATACACTGATATAAATCGAAAGTTTCATCAAAACAAGCTAACTACGCATCAAAAACAGAATCTGTCTAAAACAGAACAGTCTGTAACAATTTGAACATTAACCATACTTATGGTATTTCATAAATTCTTCCAAAATTATAAAAAATAAAACATTTGTACAAAAATAAAGTGCAAAAAGTTTCAGAACCATTTGACGTTCCAGTAAAAAATGTAAAATCGCGCACTACAGCCAAAGTTTCTGTCCTGCACCGCACAAACCAACAAGCATTGTAAACATCCTAAAGGCAAACCTTGGCACATTATTTTTATAATACAATGGAATTGTACAAGGGTATAATTATTTTTGTTGAAAAGTTTCTGTAATTAAGATTCACAAAGTTTCCATGGGCATGAACAAAGTTCAAGGATGTCCCCCATTTTCACAATGCTCGTCTATCTCACTTTCACTTTTCTTTTTGAAAAGTTTTGGGTTCCCCTATTTATTTTTTTGCTTTTAAACTATATAAGAGCACACAACAGAAATAAATGACTCTCTAAAACTTCCGGGTTGTCTCCATGGCAGCACTTTCTTTAAAGCCATTAAGCTAGGCATATAGTGCTCAAGTAGTGAATCCACCCGGATCCCAAGGTATATCAAAGCCAATTTTAATTAGCAATGATTTGGCATTTAGTAGTGAGCACAAAGTAACATATATCAAGCAATGACGAAGTCTAACTCTCTTCCTATGCATCGGCATGTCATAAAAGAACAATTCATGCACACAAAGTAAAGGCCAATGCATAGTATAAACAGTTTCTTGCAATTTTTTCGTGTTGGAAACATGGAGAGGCGGAGATGTAGTTGCTCTCTCATAATAATTGCAAGTAGGAGAAGCAAGCACATGCATATTATATTCATCAAAATCATCATGTGCAATGGTAAAAGGCAACCCATCAATATAATCCTTAATAAGAGCAAACTTCTCCGATATAGTGTAGTCGGGAGAATTCAAAAAGATAATAGGACTATCATGCATGGGTGCCATAGCAACAATTTCATTTTTAAGCACTGCATTGGTTTTCCCAGAAGAGGAGAGGATGATGCAGCAAAGTAGCATAAGTATTTCCGTCAGTTTTTGAGAACCAAGGTATCAATCCAGTAGGAGGCTACGCTCAAGTCCCTCGTACCTGCACAAAACGATAGCTCAACGCAACCAATGCGATTAGGGGTTGTCAATCCCTTCACGGTCACTTACGAGAGTGAGATCTGATAGAGATAATATTTTTGGTATTTTTCGTATAGAGATGCAAAGTGAAAAGTAAAAGGGAAAGTAAAAGGCAAGCAAGATTATAGTGATGGAGATTGATATGATGAGAATAGACCCGGGGGCCATAGGTTTCACTAGTGGCTTCTCTCAAGAGCATAAGTATTCTACGGTGGGTGAACAAATTACTGTTGAGCAATTGACAGAATTGAGCATAGTTATGAGAATATCTAGGTATGATCATGTATATAGGCATCACGTCCGAGACAAGTAGACCGACTCCTGCCTGCATCTACTACTATTACTCCACTCATCGACCGCTATCCAGCATGCATCTAGAGTATTAAGTTAAAAACAGAGTAACGCCTTAAGCAAGATGACATGATGTAGAGGGATAGTTTCATGAAATATGATAAAAACCCCATCTTGTTATCCTCGATGGCAACAATACAATACGTGCCTTGCTGCCCCTTCTGTCACTGGGAAAGGACACCGCAAGATTGAACCCAAAGCTAAACAATTCTCCCATGGCAAGAAAAACCAATCTAGTAGGCCAAACCAAACTGATAGTACGAAGAGACTTGCAAAGATAACAAATCATACATAAAAGAATTCAGAGAAGATTCAAATATTATTCATAGATAGACTTGATCATAAACCCACAATTCATCGGTCTCAACAAACACACCGCAAAAAGAAGATTCAATCGAATAGATCTCCACAAGAGAGGGGGAGAACATTGTATTGAGATCCAAAAAGAGAGAAGAAGCCAACTAGCTAATAACTATGGACCGAAGGTCCGAGGTGAACTACTCACACTTCATCGGAGGGGCTATGATGATGTAGAAGCCCTCCGTGATGACGGCCCTCTCCGGCGGAGCTCCGGAACAGGCCCCAAGATGGGATCTCGTGGATACAGAAAGTTGCGGCGGTGGAATTAGGTTTTTGGCTCCGTATGTGATCGTTTGGGGGTACGTAGGTATATATAGGAGGAAGGAGTACGTTGGTGGAGCAACAGGGGGCCCACGAGGCAGGGGCGCGCCCCCCGCCCTTGTGACCGCCTCTTTTGTTCCTTGGAGTAGGGTCCAAGTCTCCTGGATCACGTTCGGTGAGAAAATCACGTTCCCGAAGGTTTTATTCCGTTTGGACTCCGTTTGATATTTTGTTTCTCCGAAACTCTGAAATAGGCAAAAAACAGCAATTCTGGGCTGGGCCTCCGGTTAATAGGTTAGTCCCAAAAATAATATAAAAGTGAAAAATAAAGCCCAATATAGTCCAAAACAGTAGATAATATAGCATAGAGCAATCAAAAATTATAGATACCTTGGAGATGTATCAGGCATCCCCAAGCTTAATTCCTGCTCGTCCTCGAGTAGGTAAATAATAAAAAGAGAATTTTTGATGCGGAGTGCTACTTGGCATAATTTCAATGCAAATCTTCTTAATTGTGGTATGAATATTCAGATTCGAAAGATTCAAGACAAAAGTTCATATTGACATAAAAATAATAATACTTCAAGCATACTAATAAAGCAATTATGTCTTCTCAAAATAACATGGCCAAAGAAAGTTATCCCTACAAAATCATATAGTCTGGCTATGCTCTATCTTCACCACACAAAGTATTTAAATCATGCACAACCCCGATGATAAGCCAAGCAATTGTTTCATACTTTAACATTTTCAAAACTTTTTCAATCTTCACGCAATACATGAGCGTGAGCCATGGACATAGCACTATATGTGGAATAGAATGGTGGTTGTGGAGAAGACAAAAAGGGAGAAGATAGTCTCACATCAACTAGGTGTATCAATGGGCTATGGAGATGCCCATCAATAGATATCAATGTGAGTGAGTAGGGATTTCCATGCAACGGATGCACTAGAGCTATAAGTATATGAAAGCTCAACAAAAGAAACTAAGTGGGTCTGCATCCAACTCGCTTGCTCACGAAGACCTAGGGCATTTTGAGGAAGCCCGTCATTGGAATTTACAAGCCAAGTTCTATAATGAAAAATTCCCACTAGTAAATGAAAGTGATATCATAGGAGACTCTCTATCATGATGATCTTGGTGCTACTTTGAAGCACAAGTGTGGTAAAAGGATAGTAACATTCCCTTCTCTCTTTTTCTCTCATTTTTTTGGGCCTTGTTTTATGGCCTCTTTATTATTATTATTATTATTATTATTATTATTATTATTATTATTATTATTATTATTATTTTTCGTCCGGAGTCTCATCCCGACTTGTGGGGGAATCATAGTCTCCATCATCCTTTCCTCACTTGGGACAATGCTCTAAAAATGATGATCATCACACTTTTATTTTTTCTTACAACTCAACAATTACAACTCGATACTTAGAACAAAATATGACTCTATATGAATGCCTCCGGCGGTGTACCGGGATATGCAATGAATCAAGAGTGACATGTATGAAAGAATTATGAATGGTGGCTTTGCCACAAATACGATGTCAACTACATGATCATGCTAGCAATATGACAATGATGGAGCGTGTCATAATAAACGGAACGGTGGAAAGTTGCATGGCAATATATCTCGGAATGGCTATGGAAATGCCATGATAGGTAGGTATGGTGGCTATTTTAAGGAAGGTATATGGTGGGTGTATGATACCGGCGAGAAGTGCGCGGTATTAGAGAGGCTAGCAATGGTGGAAGGATGGGAAAGAGTGCGTATAATCCATGGACTCAACATTAGTCATAAAGAACTCATATACCTATTGCAAAAATTTAGAAGTTATCAAAGCAAAGTATTACGCGCATGCTCCTAGGGGGATAGATTGGTAGGAAAATACCATCGCTCGTCCCCGACCGCCACTCATAAGGAAGACAATCAATAAATAAATCATGCTACGGGAATCACAAACTTTAATGCAAGTATTCTTTAAATTCACAACTACTCAACTAGCATGACTCTAATATCACCATCTTCATATCTCAAAACAA
This sequence comes from Aegilops umbellulata, assembly GCA_032464435.1. Classification (NCBI taxonomy): domain Eukaryota; kingdom Viridiplantae; phylum Streptophyta; class Magnoliopsida; order Poales; family Poaceae; genus Aegilops; species Aegilops umbellulata. The sequence continues at coordinate 322,595,299 of CP136056.1, read as the reverse complement.
TTATCATGCTTCAATCTTTTCTTAGTATTCAACGCACTCAAAAGAAAGTTTCACAAATCTTGAATACCAAGCATTTTATTATTAAGCAATTTACCATGCTATTAAGACTCTCAAAATAATCTAAGTGAAGCATGAGAGATCAATAGTTTCTTTAAAACAAATCCACCACAGTGCTCTAAAAGATCTAAGTGAAGCACATAGAGCAAAATTATAACGCTCAAAAGATATAAGTGAAGCACATAGAGCAAAACTACATAGCTCAAAAGATATAAGTGAAGCACATAGAGTATTCTATCAAATTTTAATTCATATATGGCTCTCTCAAAAGGTGTGTTCAGCAAGGATGATTGTGGCACACTAACAAACAAAGACACAAATAATACAAGACGCTCCAAGCAAAACACATATCATGTGGTGAATAAAAATATAGCTCCAAGTAAAATTACCGATGGAAGTAGACGAAAGAGGGGATGCCTTCCGGGGCATCCCCAAGCTTTGACTTTTTGGTGTCCTTGTATTATCTTGGGGGTGCCATGCGCATCCCCAAGCTTAGTATCTTGCCACTCCTTGTTCCATAATCCATCAAAAGAATTTACCCAAAACTTGAAAACTTCACAACATAAAACTCAACAGAAATCTCGTGAGCTCCGTTAGAGAAAGAAAACAAAAGACCACTTCAAGTTACTGTAATTAAATCATTATTTATTTGTATTGGTGTTAAACCTACTGTATTCCAACTTCTCTATGGATTATAAACTATTTTACTAGCCATAGATTCATCAAAATAAGCAAACAACACACGAAAAACAGAATCTGCCAAAAACAGAACAGTCTGTAGTAATCTGTTACTAACGCAAACTTCTGTAACTCCCAAAATTCAGCCAAAATAGGAAGACCTAGGCAATTTGTTTATTGATCAGCACCAATTGGAATCAGTATTTTATCACGTTCTGGTGAATTTTAATAATTCTGGCACTGAATGCAAAGTTTCTGGAAATTACAGCAAGATCAAATAACTATCATCCAAGAAGTTCCTATAGGTTTAACTTGGCACAAACACTAATTAAAACACAAAACCACATCTAAACAGAAGGTAGATGGATTATTTATTTCGTTTAACGCCCCTAGCTAGGCATAAAAGCAAGGATAGATCTAGGTTGTGCCGTAGTAATAAGATAGATCGGTGAAACTCATTTCATATTCTCTACGTTAGGCAGCAAGTTTTCTTTGAGACAAGCAAAAGTAATCAAAAGGGCTAAATTTAATAAGACAAAAGTCCCCAAGATCAATTTTAGGAGGACTAGGTTCCTCTTTCGGCCCTTCGTATTGCACAACCAATTCATCATTATAAGCATTCTTTTGACAGAACCTTGTGAGCCTAAAGTCAAGAGAGCATCCTAGCTCATTATTTCGAATAGCCAAATCATCATTAAGTTCAGAGATTCTATCAATTAAAATATTGATTGGCACCTTCTTCCTAAGGTTTTCATTGAAAACAACATAGTCAAGAGATTGAAAGCGCATAATTTCTTCTTGATCAAAGAGGATAGATTCTATGGGAGGACGACCAGCGTCCACCCTATAGTGCGCAAAGATTTTTTTGGCTTCTTTTATTATAAATCTGAATTCATGAGCCAAAAATATAGTAGCGGCACGCTTAACAGAAGAATGCTCGATGTTAGAAAATTCTAAGAAAATTCTTTGTATAGATGGGTGCATATGCATGAATTGCCTTTCAAGATCAACAATAAGCATGGCAATGGCGTCCGCAAGACTACTAGTTCTATGGAGAATAGAACCGCCCATAGAGGGCAAAGCACCGGCACAAGTAAAGAAATCTTGAATAACTCCTTTTCCAATAATATTACCACTACCGATTCAAAATCTTTTTGTATGATAGGTAGGGGGTTCTTTAGCAGGAGCATCAGAATTTTCTATGATATTGTTATCGCCCATATCGGCGATAACTTCCCCAATTTCAGACATAGCGACAAACAAACGATCCAACACACGAGCAAACAAAAGGCAAGCAAGAAAAAGGCAAATGGAAAGAGAGAAGGAGATTGGGAAAGAGAGGGCAAATAAAACGGCAAGGGTGAAGTGGGGGAGAGGAAAACAAGAGGCAAATGGCAACTAATGTAATGCGGGAGATAGGGATTGTGATGGGTACTTGGTATGTTGACTTTTTGCGTAGACTCCCCGGCAACGGCGCCAGAAATTCTTCTTGCTACCTCTTGAGCACTGCGTTGGTTTTCCCCGAAGAGGAGAGGATGATGCAGCAAAGTAGCATAAGTATTTCCCTCAGTTTTTGAGAACCAAGGTATCAATCCAGTAGGAGGCTACGCTCAAGTCCCTCGTACCTGCACAAAACGATAGCTCAACGCAACCAACGCAATTAGGGGTTGTCAATCCCTTCACAGTCACTTACGAGAGTGAGATCTGATAGAGATAATATTTTTGGTATTTTTGGTATAGAGATGCAAAATGAAAAGTAAAAGGCAAAGTAAAAAGCAAGCAAGATTAAAGTGATGGAGATTGATATGATGAGAATAGACCCGGGGGCTATAGGTTTCACTAGTGGCTTCTCTCAAGAGCATAAGTATTCTACGGTGGGTGAACAAATTACTGTTGAGCAATTGACAGAATTGAGCATAGTTATGAGAATATCTAGGTATGATCATGTATATAGTTATCACGTCCGAGACAAGTAGACCGACTCCTGCCTGCATCTACTACTATTACTCCACTCATCGACCGCTATCCAGCATGCATCTAGAGTATTAAATTAAAATCAGAGTAACGCCTTAAGCAAGATGACATGATGTAGAGGGATAGTTTCATGCAATATGATAAAAAACCCATCTTGTTATCCTCAATGGCAATAATACAATACGTGCCTTGTTGCCCCTTCTGTCACTGGGAAAGGACACCGCAAGGTTGAACCCAAAGCTAAACACTTCTCCCATGGCAAGAAAAACCAATCTAGTAGGCCAAACCAAACTGATAGTTCAAAGAGACTCGCAAAGATAACCAATCATACATAAAAGAATTCAGAGAAGATTCAAATATTATTCATAGATAGACTTGATCATAAACCCACAATTCATCGGTCTCAACAAACACACCGCAAAAAGAAGATTACATCGAATAGATCTCCACAAGAGAGTGGGAGAACATTGTATTGAGATCCAAAAAGAGAGAAGAAGCCAACTAGCTGATAACTATGGACCCGAAGGTCCGAGGTGAACTACTCACACTTCATCGGAGGGGCTATGATGATGTAGAAGCCCTCCGTGATGACGGCCCTCTCCGGCGGAGCTCCGGAACAGGCCCCAAGATGGGATCTCATGGATACAGAAAGTTGCGGCGGTGGAATTAGGTTTTTGGCTCCGTATCTGATCGTTTGGGGGTACGTAGGTATATATAGGAGGAAGGAGTATGTCGGTGGAGCAACAGGGGGCCCACGAGGCAGGGGGCGCGCCCCCCACCCTCGTGACTGCCTCTTTTGTTCCTTGGAGCAGGGTCCAAGTCTGCTCGATCACGTTCGGTGAGAAAATCACGTTCCCGAAGGTTTTATTCCGTTTGGACTTCGTTTGATATTCTGTTTCTCCGAAACTCTGAAATAGGCAAAAAACAGCAATTCTGGGCTAGGCCTCCGGTTAATAGGTTAGTCCCAAAAATAATATAAAGTGGAAAATAAAGCCCAATATAGTCCAAAACAATAGATAATATAGCATGGAGCAATCAAAAATTAGAGATATGTTGGAGACGTATCACATACTTGCCGAGCATACCACTTCAACATATGGATTTGATCCCATAATAGTTTCCCTTTTTGAGTCAAGCGATAATCCCTAAAGTATTCACGTTGATCCAATGTGTCTCCCATTACATGATTGAATGGGGTTTTCTCAGGATTATCAAAGTAGTACATAATATCTTTCACATAATGAGCATCGAGGGTTTTAGGAGGTTCCCCATCTCCATGAGTAGCAAGTAGACCTAATTTTTTTGGTATTTCGTGTTCCATATCCATAACTAAAGATAGAGAACAACTTAGAACAACAAATAAAAATTACTTAGTGATAAAGCAAACAAGCACACACGAGAATATTCACCCCACGCTATTGCTCCCCGGCAACGGCGCGAGAAATCCTTCTTGCTACCTCTTGAGCACTGCGTTGGTTTTCCCTTGAAGAGGAAAGGGTGATGCAGTAAAGTAGCGTAAGTATTTCCCTCAATTTTTTAGAACCAAGGTATCAATCCAGTAGGAGACCACGCTCGAGTCCCACGCACCTACACAAACAAATAAGAACCTTGCAACCAACGCGATAAAGGGGTTGTCAATCCCTTCACGGTCACTTACGAGAGTGAGATCTAATAGATATGATAAGATAATATTTTTGGTATTTTTATGATAAAGAGTAAAAGTAAAGAAAGCAAAAATAAACGGTGCCAGAAATAGCTTGTTGACGGGAGATTAATATGATGGAAAATAGACCCTGGGGCCATAGGTTTCACTAGTGGCTTCTCTCAAGATAGCATAAGTATTACGGTGGGTAAACGAATTACTGTCGAGCAATTGATAGAATTGAGCATAGTTATGAGAATATCTAGTTATGATCATGTATATAGGCATCACGTCCGTGACAAGTAGACCGACTCCTGCCTGCATCTACTACTATTACTCCACACATCGACCGCTATCCAGCATGCATCTAGAGTATTAAGTTCATAAGAACAGAGTAATGCTTTAAGTAAGATGACATGATGTAGAGGGATAAACTCATGCAATATGATATAAACCCCATCTTTTTATCCTCGATGGCAACAATACAATACGTGTCGTTTCCCCTTCTGTCACTGGGATCGAGCACCGCAAGATTGAACTCAAAGCTAAGCACTTCTCCCATTGCAAGAACGATCAATCTAGTAGGCCAAAGCAAACTGATAATTCGAAGAGACTTGCAAAGCTAACCAATCATACATAAAATAATTCAGAGGAGATTCAAATATTGTTCATAGATAATCTTGATCATAAACCTACAATTCATCGGATCTCGACAAACACACCACAAAAAGAAGAGTTACATCAAATAGATCTCCAAGAGAATCGAGGAGAACTTTGTATTGAGATCCAAAGAGAGAGAAGAAGCCATCTAGCTAATCACATCATCGGAGAGGCTACGGTGTTGATGTAGAAGCCCTCCGTGATCAATGCCCCCTCCGGCGGAGCGCCGGAAAAGGCCCCAAGATGGGATCTCATAGGTACAAAAGGTTGCGGCGGCGGAAATAGGGTTTTGGCTCTATATGTGATGGTTTGGGGGTACGTAGGTATATATAGGAGGAAGAAGTACGTCGGTGGAGCAAGGTGGGCCCCATGAGGGTGGAGGGCGCGCATGGGGGGTAGGCGCGCCCCCTGCCTGGTGCTCTCCTTGTAGATTACTTTACGTAGATTCCAAGTCCTCTGGATCACGTTTGTTCCGAAAATCACGTTCCCGAAGGTTTCATTCCGTTTGGACTCCGTTTGATATTCTTTTTCTGCGAAACACTGAAATAGGCAAAAAACAACAATTTGGCCTGGGCCTCCGGTCAATAGGTTAGTCCCAAAAATAATATAAAAGTGTATAATAAAGCCCATTAATCATCCAAAACAGAACGTAATATAGCATGGAACAATAAAAGATTATAGATACGTTTGAGACGTATCAAGCATCCCCAAGCTTAATTCCTGCTCGTCCTCGAGTAGGTAAATGATAAAAACAGAATTTTTGATGTGGAATGCTACTTGGCATAATTTTCAATGTAACCCTCTTAATTGTGGTATGAATATTCAGATCCGGAAGATTCAAGATAAAAGTTCAATATTGACATAAAAGTAATAATACTTCAAGCATACTAACTAAGCAATTATGTCTTCTCAAAATAACATGGCCAAAGAAAGTTCATCCCTACAAAATCATATAGTTTGGTCATGCTCCATTTTCGTCACACAAGAATGCTCTCATCATGCACAACCCCGATGACAAGCCAAGCAATTGTTTCATACTTTAGTAATCTCAAACTTTTTCAACTTTCACGCAATACATGAGCGTGAGCCATGGATATAGCACTATGGGTGGAATAGAATATAATGATGGGGGTTATGTGGAGAAGACAAAAAAAGAGAAAGTCTCACATCAACGCGGCTAATCAATGGGCTATGGAGATGCCCATCAATTGATGTTAACGTGAGGAGTAGGGATTGCCATGCAACGGATGCACTAGAGCTATAAATGTATGAAAGCTCAACAAAAAAACTAAGTGGGTGTGCATCCAACTTGCTTGCTCACGAAGACCTAGGGCATTTGAGGAAGCCCATTGTTGGAATATACAAGTCAAGTTCTATTAGGAAAAATTCCCACTAGTATATGAAAGTGACAAAACAAGAGACTCTCTATCATAAGGATCATGGTGCTACTTTGAAGAACAAGTATGGAAAAGGATAGTAGCATTGCCCCTTTTTATTTTCTTTTTCTTTCTTTCTTTTTTTGGGCCTTCTTTTTTTCTTTTGGCGTTTCTCTTTTTTTGGGGGACAATGCTCTATGAATTATGATCATCACACTTCTATTTATTTACAACTCAATGATTACAACTCGCTAATAGAACAAAGTATGACTCTATATGAATGCCTCCGGCGGTGTACCGGGATGGGCAATGAATCAAGAGTGACATGTATGAAATAATATGCATGGTGGCTTTGCCACAAATACGATGTCAACTACATGATCATGCAAGGCAATATGACAATGATGAACGTGTCATGATAAACGGAACGGTGGAAATTTGCATGGCAATATATCTCGGAATGGCTATGGAAATGCCATAATAGGTAGGTATGATGGCTGTTTCGAGGAAGATATAAGGAGGTTTATGTGTGATAGAGCGTATCGTATCACGGGGTTTGGATGCACCGGCGAAGTTTGCACCAACTCTCAAGGTGAGAAAGGGCAATGCACGGTACCGAAGAGGCTAGCAATGATGGAAGGTTGAGAGTGCCTATAATCCATGGACTCAACATTAGTCCTAAAGAACTCACATACTTATTGCAAAAATCTACAAGTCATCAAAAACCAAGCACTACGCACATGCTCCTAGGGGGATAGATTGGTAGGAAAAGACCATCGCTCGTCCCCGACCGCCACTCATAAGGAGGACAATCAAAGAACACCTCATGTTTCAAATTTGTTACATAACGTTTACCATACGTGCATGCTACGGGATTTGCAAACTTCAACACAAGTATTTCTCAAATTCACAACTACTCAACTAGCACAACTTTAATATCGCTACCTCCATATCTCAAAACAATCATCAAGCATCCAACTTCTCTTAGTATTCAACACACTCATAAGAAAGTTTTTACTAATCTTGAATACCTAGCATATTAGAACTAATTTCACCATTAAAGCAAATTACCATGCTGTTTTATAGGACTCACAAAATAATATAAGTGAAGCATGAGAGAACAATAGTTTCTATAAAACAAAACCACCGCCGTGCTCTAAAATATATAAGTGAAGCACTAGAGCAAAAACTATATAGCTCAAAAGATATAAGTGAAGCACATAGAGTATTCTAATAAATTCCGAATCATGTGTGTCTCTCAAAAGGTGTGTACAGCAAGGATGATTGTGGTAAACTAAAAAGCAAATACTCAAATCATACAAGACGCTCCAAGCAAAACACATATCATGTGGTGAATAAAAATATAGCTCCAAGTAAAGTTACCGATGGACGAAGACGGAAGAGGGGATGCCTTCCGGGGCATCCCCAAGCTTTGGCTTTTTGGTGTCCTTCGATAATCTTGGTGTGCCATGGGCATCCCCAATCTTAGGCTCTTGCCACTCCTTGTTCCATAATCCATCAAATTTTTACCCAAAACTTGAAAACTTCACAACACAAAACTCAACAGAAAATCTCGTGAGCTCCGTTAGCGAAAGAAAACAAAACACCAATTCAAGGTACTGTATTGAACTCATTCTTTATTTATATTGGTGTTAAACCTACTGTATTCCAACTTCTCTATGGTTTATAAACTCTTTTACTAGCCATAGATTCATCAACATAAGCAAACAACGCACAAAAAATAGAATCTGTCAAAAACAGAACAGTCTGTAGTAATCTGTAACTAACGCAAACTTCTGGAACTCAGAAAATCTACCAAAATAGGACGACCTAGAAAATTTGTTTATTGATCCACTTCAATTGGAATCAGTATTTTATCACGTTCTGGTGATTTTTAACAATTGTTTTTGTGAACAGAAAGTTTCTGGAATTTTCAGAAAGATCAAATAACTATCATCCAAGAAGATCCTATAGGCTTAACTTGGCACAAACACTAACTAAAACATAAAAACAAATCTAACCAGAGGCTAGATCAAATATTTATTCCTAAACAGAAGCAAAAAGCAAAAACTAAAAATAAAATTGGGTTGCCTCCCAACAAGCGCTATCGTTTAACACCCCTAGCTAGGCATAAAAGCAAGGATATATCTAAGTATTATCATCTTGGGTCTTTAATTTTTTAGCGGAGTTATGCTCAAATCTGGGAGGTTCTTTACGCTTCCCCTCATATTCCGAGATTTTCAGATCTAAAGAATCCAACCGCTTATTGCAAAGAGTAATCAACATATTCATGCGGTGAAGATTTCCACTAACACTCTTAAGAGGTTCAAGAGATTTTTGTAAAATTTTCGTTACTTCGCAAATTTTCTCAAAAACTTGCGTTTCTTCCTGGGTATGATGAGGCCCCTTTTGTTGAGGTAGTGTTCCCACTATACCCTCTATAATTTCATGCGCAATATTGGGATCAATTTCGATAAAATTGCCTTTGGCAACGCAATCCAAGAGTTGTCTATGAGACATATTCAATCCAACATAAAAATTGCGAAGCAAAATTCTGAAGTTTACCTCTAGGGTGCAATTACGATAAGAATCAATCATTCTAAACCAAGCATCTTTTAAGTTTTCTCCTTGTCTTTGTTTGAAGTGAAGAACTTCAAACTCGGAAGACAACGGAGTAGATAAAGGACTAGCCATAACGACAAGGCAAGCAAGAAAGCGATGAACGGAAAAGACGGGGCGAATAAAACGGCAAGGGTGAAGTGGGGGAGAGGAAAACGAGAGGCAAATGACAAATAATGTAATGCGAGGGATAAGAGTTTGTGATGGGTACTTGGTATTTCTTGACTTGTGCGTAGACTCCCCGGCAACGACGCCAGAAATGGCTCATTGTCGGGAGATCAAATCTTGACTTGACTTGGCGTAAGCCTTCCCGGCAACGGCGCCAGAAATAGGTCTTGATAACCCACAAGTATAGGGGATGAATTGTAGCCTCTTTCTATAAGTAAGAGTGTCGAACCCAACGAGGAGCTAAAGGTAGAACAAATATTCCCTCAAGTTCTATCGACCACCGATACAACTCTACGCACGCTTAATGTTCGCTTTACCTAGAACAAGTATTGTAGGTGTTGTAGGATAGGTTTGCAAGATAATAAAGAGCGCGTAAATAAAAAGTAGGGGTTGTTTAGCTAAAGAAGCAATAAAGTTAGTATAGCGAGTGTGGAAAAGTGGTGGTAGGAGTTGCGAAATTGTCCCTAAGCAATTGACTACTTTACTAGACCGATAGCAAGTTTTATGTGGGAGAGGCCACTGCTAGCATGTCATCCCTGACTTGGAATTCTATGCACTTATGATTGGAACTATTAGCAAGCGTCCGCAACTACTAACGTTCATTAAGGTAAAACCCAACCATAGCATTAAGATATATTGGCCCCCCTTCAATCCCGTATGCATCAATTTCTATGCTAGGTTGAAGCTTCTGTCACTCTTGCCCTCCAATACATAGTCCTATCAACATACAACTAACCGTATGGTGTGATCCACGCGCGCGCTCATATGATGGGCACCAAAGGACAGCAACATAACCACAAGTAAATTAAATCAATCATAGCAATTCATCAACCACCGACAGGACAATGAAAATCTACTCAGACATCATAGGATGGCAACACATCATTGGATAATAATATGAAGCATAAAGCACCATGTTCAAGTAGAGGGTACATCGGGTTGCGGGAGAGTGGACCGCTGTAGATAGAGGGGGGAAGGTGATGGAGATGTTGGTGAAGATGGCGGAGGTGTTGGTGAAGATCGCGATGATGATGATGGTGGCCACGACAGCGTTCTGGTGCCACCGGAAGAGAGGGGGAGAGGGTCCCCCTTCTTCTTCTTCTTCCTTGACCTCCTCCCTAGATGGGAGAAGGGTTTCCCCTCTGGTCCTTGGCCTCCATGGCATGGGAGGGACGAGAGCCCCTCCGAGATTGGATCTGCCTCTCTGTCTCTCTCTGTTTCTGCCTTCTCGTATTCTGCCCTTTCACCATTTCGTATATATATGGAGATCCGTAACTCCGATTGGATTGAAACCTTCGCCCAGATTTTTCTCCGAAAATTAGCTTTCTTGCGGCCAAAGAATAGCAGCAACCGCCTTACGAGGGGGCCACGAGGGTCAGGGGCGCGCCCCCTGCCTTGTGGCCACCTCGGGCACCGTCTCGCGTTGATTCTTCCTCCCATATTTTCCAAATATTCCAAAAATATTCTCCGTCCGTTTTTATCCCGTTTGGACTCCGTTTGATATGGGGTTTCTACGAAACATAAAACATGCAACAAACAGCAACTGGCACTGGGCACTGGATCAATATGTTAGTCCCAAAAATAGTATAAAAAGTTGCCAAAAGTATATGAAAGTTGTAGAATATTGGCATGGAACAATCAAAAATTATAGATACGACGGAGACGTATCACTGGCTGGTTCCCCGTCGAGGTGATCCGGCTTATGGACGTCGACGGACGGCGAGCGGCGCGGTAGGCATCTCCGGTGAGCTCTTTGGTTGCGGCTGATACGTCTCCAACATATCTATAATTTATGAAGTATTCATGCCCTGTTTAGAATACTTATATATGATTGTGGTGCACTTTTATATGAATTTTATATGATTTTCATGGACTGACATATTAACCTAGTGCCCAGTGCCAGTTGTTGTTTTCTGCGTGCTTTTCGTTTTCTAGAAAATCCATACCAAACAAAGTCCAAACGAGACGAAACATTTTGATGATTTTTTTGGAACATAAGAGATCCCCGAAGCTTCGAGAGAGTACCAGAAGAGCCATGAGGAGGTGACAAGGTACTTGGGCGTGGCCAGGGGGTGGTCGTGCCAAGATATCTCGTGGGCTCTCTATGGCACCTCTTCGCGTGATTCCAACTCTGAAAATTCTTATAAATAGGAAACCCTTGGAAGTTAACCTAGAACTTCTGCTCCGCTATCGCAAACCTCTGTTCCAAAGAGATCCCATCTAGAGCTCTGTTCCGGCTCCCTACCAAAGGGGGAAATCATCACCAAATGTCATTTTCGTCATCTCGGCGGTCACCATGATGAGGAGGGAGTAGTTCACCCCCGGGGCTAAGGGTATGTACCAGTAGCTATGTGTTTGATCTCTCTCTCTCTCTCTCTCTCGTGTTCTTGATTTGGCGCGATCTTGATGTACTGCGAGCTTTGTTAATATAGACGAATCATATGGTGTTTCTTCCTCTCTATCTTGTTGTGATGAATTGAGTTTTTACCTTTGAGGATTCACTATTATCGGATTGAATACTTTTTGGATTTGAGAACACTTGGTGTATGTCTTGCATGTGGATACCCATGGTGATAAAGGGGTGTTCTATTGATTCACTTGATATAGGTTTTGGTATTCAACTTGCGGATTATCATGACATTGGGGTAATCTATGCATAGGGGGTTGATACACGTTTTCGTCCTTCTTTCTCAGCTAGAAACCTTGGGGCACTCTTTGAAGTTCTTTGTGTTGGATTGAATATTATGAATCTGAAGTTGTTTGATGCATATCGAATAATCAACTCACGGATACTTGTGGTGACATTGGAGTATCTAGGTGACATTAGAGTTGGTTGATGTGTATCATATGGTAATATTTTAATACGAACTCTAAGGCTATTTGTGACACTTATAGGGATGGCTCAATAAATTGATCGAAAAAGATAACTTTGAGGTGATTTCATACCCTACAATAATTTCATATTATGTTCTCCGCTAGATAAGAACTTTGGAGTGATTCTTTGTCGCACGTTGAGGAATTGTTATATGATTCAACTATGTTAGCGTTGTTGAGAGATTGCACTAGTGAAAGTATGAACCCTAAGCCTTGTTTCTAAGCATTGCAATACGTTTGTGTTCAATTTATTACTTGCTACCTTGCTATTTTTATATTTTCATATTACAAAAACCTATATCTACTATCCATACTACACTTGTATCACAATCTCTCCGCCGAACTAGTGCACCTATACAATTTATCATTGTATTGGGTGTGTTGGGGACACAAGAGATTTCTTGTATTTGATTGCAGGGTTGTTTGAGAGAGACTATCTTCATCCTACGCCTCACGCGGATTGATAAAACTCTGCTGAAGAAAAATTACTACTGTCCTACAAAACTCTGCCCTTTTGGAGGCCCAACACGAGTCTACAAGAATAAGTTGTGTAGTAAACATCAAGCTCTTTTCCGGCGCCGTTGCCGGGGAAGTGAGTGCTTGAAGGTATATATTTAGATCTTGCAATTGAATATTTTAGTTTCTTGTTTTATCACTAGTTTGATTTATAAAAGAAAACTACCAAAAAAAAGAAAGTGAGGCTGCCTCATATTATTCGTCTTTATAAAGTGTTTCTTGAAAATGATGGATCGGAAAATTGTGACAAAGTGTTAGAAGAAGAATTCAATAAAATGTTTGGCATAAAATCCATGATTGATAAGCATGATTGCAATGTTGCAAGTATGAATTCTTTGAATATTCATGATGCTAGTGATATACAAAGCCATAAGCTTGGGGGTGTTATATTTGATGAAGATGATATTTTTAGTCCCCCAAGTTTTGATGTGCCAATTTGTTATAATGATTACATGCCTCCTATTTATGATTGCAATATTTACGAAAGTGGGTTTGGAAGAGTGTCAACTTTAGATAACAATTATCCCACTATTTTTGGAGGGTGTTGAATCATATTATAATGATAAAAGTGGATTTGGTGAGATTGTGACTTTATTTAGTGTTGAATCCACTATTTTGAGAGATGTTTCAATTGATTGTGATAACAAAGTTGCTATCTATAATGATTATGGTGATGACATGTATGCTATAAAGAGTAATGATAACCATAAAACTTGCTATCATGATTTTAATGTTCAATTTGATTATGGCAATCAAGTATCTCATGATAGTTATTTTGTTGAGTTTCTTTCCACTACTATTAATGGGAAGAAAATTGCTTATGTGGAAAGTACTAAAATTTCTATGCTTATAAATCATGAGAAGAATGCTTTATGTGATAGCTATATTATTGAATTCATTCATGATGCTACTGAAAATTATTATGAGAGAGGAACATATATTTTTATATATCTCAATAATATCAACTTTTCCCTCTTTATGTTGGAAGTTTTGAAGTATCGCTTGTTTTGCCTTCCTATGCTAGTTGATTCTTGCTCCCATAAATTGTTTGCCCACAAAATCCCTATGAATAGGAAGTGGGTTAGGCTTAAATGTGTTTGCCATGTGATTCATGATGCTCTCTTTGTGTTTCAAATCTTTACTTTTATTTGAGCATCATTGAAATCATCATGCCTAGTTAAAAAAGCATTAAAGATAAGCGCTTGTTGGTATATAACCCAACATTTACGCCTACTGTTTGTGTGTGTTCACAATGATTAATCTACTGTAGTAATCATGTTTTATAGCTTTTGTTTCAATAAAGTACCAAGTAAAACCTTTGGGATAGTGTGGATGATAGTTGACTTGATTCTGTGCAAAAACAGAAACTTTTGCGCTTAGTAACAGAATTGTTTAAAATCACTAGAGGGTCGAAAAATTCTGCAATTTTTACACATGATTGATATACAAATTTCCTACGTTTTCCTAATGTTTCAGAATTTTCAGAGTTACAAAAGTATGGTTGTCGCTCATATCACCACAGACTGTTCTGATCTTGACAGATTCTATTTTCAATGCATAGTTTGCTTGTTTTCTAGTTTCTATGGCTTATATTGGTCAATATAAATTGTAGAATTGATAGGGTACAATAGGCATTTTTTGAACAATTATGAATCTTGTATTGACAGTACCAAAGTGAATGATTTGCTCTTTATCTTACTAACCTATCTCACGAAGTTCCGTTAAGTTTTGTGCGATTGAAGTTTTCAAGTTTTGGGTGAGATATTGATATGAGAAGAATAAGGAGTGGCAAGACCCTAAGCTTCGGGATGACCAAGGCACCCAAGGTAATATTCAAGGAATATTCAAAGGTCCAGGCTTGGGGATGCCCCGGAAGGCATCCCCTCTTTCGTCTTCAATATTATCGGTAACCACACTTGGACCTATATTTTTATTCGTCACATGATGTGTGTTTTGCTTGGAGCGTCATTTAACTTTGTTGATATTTGCTTGATGTTATTTGGAATAATATTTTGTATCTTTTATTTCAGTAAAAGTGTCAAGTATAGTCTTTAGCATGCTTATTTTGCAAGTCTAAATGTTGTTGTTTGAAAACAAAAAGTTTCTACTATTGTCTAAATTCTTTAGAAAAGTCAGAACATGATAAAACTTGAAATTTTTGCACAGTAAGCTCTAACAAATTTTCTACAGTGTGGTAATTTTTCAGAATTTTTGAAGTTAAATAAGTATGGATCTTTCTTCATCCTTTGCAGACTGTTCTGTTTAGACAGATTGTTGTTATGTTTGCATTGTTTGCATATGTTTGCTTGTTTAATGATTCTATTTGAGGATAGGAGTATTAAATATGCAGAGACATTTAGTATGCAATGTTAAATATTAATTTTAGTGATTTGTTACAATAGAGAATGATAAGGTTTTGCGTTGATTTATACTAATTTATCTCACGAGTTCTTGTTGAGTTTTTGTGTAGATGAAGTTTTTAAGATTTAGGAAAATCGTAATATGAGAGGAATTAAGGAGACACAAGAGCTCAAGCTTGGGGATGCCCAAGGCATCCGAAAAATAATATTTCAAGAAGTTTTAAGCATCTAAGCTTGGGGATGGCCCGGTAGGCATCCCACCTTTCTTCACCAATAATTATCGGTTAATATCGATTGAGCCTAAGTTCTTGCTTTTTCGCATGAGATGTGCTATTCTTGGAATGTCATTTTTCTGTTTTGTTTGCTCTTTGAATAAAATACTTAAGATGTGGAAAAAATTAAGGGAGAGTCATCGGGGCAGAGCGTTTGTTGGTGGCTCCATCGGTCGGGCAGACGGTTGTGCCAAAATCGGGGCCTTTGTGTAGTCCTGGGGTTGTCTGGTTGCAGGGCGGCGGCTCTGACGACGGGGGGCGCGACGTCTGGGGCGGAGCGTACGTCTCAAGTGCGGGCGGGCAACCATGGACACACGGGTGGTGTGGTTGTGCGTGGTTGACGGAGTTAGGGTGCGACAGAGGGGTGTGAGCGTCGGGGTACACCACTTGCCCGGTCCTTTGATTGGCCGACGGTGGCGGCGGCTGTTGACGCCGTATCCTTCCTGAAGGCTCCGTCGCAGCATTCACACTCCTGTCGTCTTGCTCCAGGTGAAAAATGATCTACTGGATTGGGCGGTGACGACTATCCATAGTCGTACCCTTCTGGGAGGCACCGTTTTATAGTCATGGCTTCATTGTTGTCCGGCTCACCTTTTTATTGTCGCTCCAAGCGGTTTTGCTTGGCTTTCGATGGGGTGGTGTGCCCGGCCCTTTGTATCTTGTCTTGGGTGTGTGTTGTGTGCGGTGGTGACGTGTTTTTGTATCGGTTTTAATCGGTGATGATTGCTTTGTAATATAAAGCAAGGAAACCATTTCTTGGGGCCATGTGCGTAATATGGTTTTCAGCCTGTATTTGCTTAGTCTGTCCCAGATGAGACACATATACAAGAAGGCCAAAATAAAAACAATGGAGGCTTCCAAACACGCCCTCAAAGATTCTGTAGTATCGTGTTTCCCAGAGGCAATATTCGTAATCATGGTGCTCATTACATTTTACATTTATACCACCTCACAGATAAAACAAATCATGCTTTTGGTATCCCCCTATTTCACCTTTGTACCCCACTTGCAATGAATTCAATCAAATGAAAAATATACATGTATGAACCATTGGGACTATATGGAAGAACTACTTTCCCTTCTCCAGTTTAGTGTGCTATTCTCAGACGCTCTACAAGTGCAACAGCAGAGGTGGAATGCTCACGAGGACTGAACAATCGGTTGGTCTGCGAAAGGGCCATATAGCCAACCCCTGGCGATATGACCGTAAGCAGCCTCCGTCAAGTGAATACCGTCCCAGCTCCAGTGGGTCGTTGGGTCAGCACAGGCAGTGGCACCAGGCTCCCCGCATTTGGCCGTCACGTTGAAGTTGTAAGCGGCTTTGGCAACGGACCCAGGAGCCCCACAGCATGCCCTAGGTAACTGCTTGTAGAATCCTGAATTGTAAAGAGGAAATGGTTAGGCCCCTGCATTGTGCCATTTTCATCAACAATAAAGCATCCGCATACTTCCGATTTAGTAGTTGAGACAGAAACATCGTCCCTGCCAGCAAGATTAGGTTGGCAGAGGCATGCCCTGAGAAAGTACATGGTGTACTTTCTGTTACAAGGCAACACTGAAATGGAAACTCTAGAGGACGAGTACATGGGATCTAGATATGGCAGGGACATGTATTGACAAAATGCGCTACCATCCAGTACTCTAAACTAATGAAGATCTTCTTCGAAAAGAGAAAACTAATAAGAGAAAGATACAAGCATAAATCATAACAAAGGTTAATTGCCAATAAGTTAAGCAAGCAAACAGATAAAGCCATACATTGGGAGAAGTATACACAATAAAAAGGAAGTGACTTCCTGATACAACAAAACACGTGTTTACAGTTCATGGTGTACATATGCGTTTTGAGTTAAGGTTAGAAGGATATTACAGTAGCCTGTACAACCCATACGCCAGCATTTTACTGTACTAGAACACTAAATGCAAAAAACGTGACTCCTTTAGTCTAGGTGAGAGTACGGGCAGGTTGTGTAAGTTCTGATTGGAGTAGATAATCTAACCATCCCAACTATTAGCCCCACATGACCACTAAACAAGACAGCTACCAATTGGACAAGCTTTGAAGTACTAGTTGAAGTGATAGCTAGTACCCCTTTACAGACTAGATAAATGATCCTAGAGCATCGGATTAGTAACCTTTGCTTCTAATATACTCTGAACATGGGTGAAGGTGCTTGAGTTGATATTCTGGCTGCAAGTTGTGTTCGCCATTTTTGTATTATATGCTATGTGCTCCAATCCAGGCGAAAGCATCTCTTGCTCTCTGCCCAGATCTGAACTGTCTAATTATTTATAGTATTGTGTTCCTTTCAAGGCGAACGGAAGGAAATCGCTGACTGCCTAACAGTTGACTTTACACCAGACAAAAATAAGCACATGCACACTCGTAATTAAGATCCATCTACAGTAATTAGTAGCACATCAGTAAGAACATATGCATACAGCAGGACCAATTTGTAAATCACTAAATTCTGATGCTTAATGAGTTAGCTATGGCAAAAGTCGAGGTGTTTGAGAACTAACCAAACTTCTCAGGCTGGAGCATGAACTGGACAACCGGCGTGTAGTAGTCGCCGTAAATGATCCGCACATTGGGGTGCTTGGGCCGGAGCTTCTCGAGTGCTCTCTTGAGGTGTGCGTTGTGCACCCATGAGAAGGTGTTGTACTGACGGATGCACCCGCTCCGGGCGCCATACTCATGGGCTGGCATGTCGAGCATGTTCAGGTACACGGGGAAGCACCCAGTGGGCATCACCCCTGGCACGATGAGATCCACTGCCCCCTCGGCGATCAATTCCTGCACCATGCCGTACATGAGCAATCGTGGTTGACAGCGAGGAAACAGATATGTGAGTAACAAGGAAGAAGCAATGGCTACCTCGACGCCATCGGAGATGCCCTGGATGACATCCGGCATGAACTTGTACGCCTCTGTGAGGCCCTTCCCTGCAAACAGGGGCGCGTTGTAGTCGTTGCCACCGAACTCGCCGACGACGAACAGAGAGTTGGCATAGAACTCCTTGCATTCCTCTGCAGAAACATTCCCAAATCACCAATTAGTACAATCCAGCACGTATATGTCTGCAAAGGTGGGATTGCTTTTGACGTTTATCTACCCTTGGTGCCGTTGCAGAAGAAAGGCTTGAGGTCACGGAACCACTGGATTTGGGTCATGAGGGCGCCGGAGTTCCAGACGACGGCGCCGAGGCCTCTGGCCTCGAAGTAGGGCGTGTCGAGCGCGGTGGCGCCGGTGATGGCGAAGTTGGCACCGTGACTCAAGTCGGAGCGATTGGCCTTGGACGGCGGCAGCAGGGGCAGCCCGAATTCCTGCGCTGCAGTAGCGGTGGCCGATCGAGCAAGCGCGTCAGTTGAGGACCCACCGAATCTCGGAGGCAGAGGAAGCAAGCAAGAGAAGCAACCAAATCAAAATGAAAATCAAACACGGCAGTCAGTCAGTCAACTCACCCAGGTGGTCGATGACGAGGCGGCCATCGGAGCAGCGGCCGGTGGGCTTGCCGAAGTATGTCTGGCCGTAGGGCAGCCTGGCGGTGGCGAGGATGTCCGGCACGCCGTTGGCGATGAGGTTGCCGGCGTCGGCCAGCGAGTCCCCGAAGTTGAACAGCGCCCGGTACTTCCCCTTGGCCTTCCCCTTGGCCGCGTCCGCCTCCCCGGCCGCCGCCGCGAGGACGACGACCGCGAGGAGAACCACGAGCGCCTCCCTTCTCCCCATGCCGGCCGCTCCTCGGGCGTGCGTGTGTGCGTGGATGGGCCGGTCGGTTCCACGCGGGGCGGGAGAGAGCAGAGGAGGAAGAGAAGCGGGAGACGGAAGACGAGGCAGGTGGGTCGAACCGCTCGCTCGGTCGTCGCTGTTTGTAGGGGAGCTGGAGAGGAGGGACGCGGTGCTGCCTGCTGGCGTGGCCTGGCCGGCCGGTGGCGGCTGCTCGCGTTGCGCTTTCCCCGGTTGCCGAATTTTAAAACCACACCAGCAGGAAAATGACAGTGCGCCATCACCCACCAACCACGAACCAATCGTGTTCCGTTCCCGTTCCCGTCCCGAAAGAGAGAAAAACAGAAGCTGGTGGCACCAAATGAGTCAAATACAAATTAGGTTGGTACGGAATATTAGGTTAGGTGGATAATACTTTTCTCTACCGCCCGCGATGCACGGTGACATAACATGGGATCAGAAAAGAAATCGACCCCCATGCATACGCATGTTTCCCCCCTAACCAATCTCGGTAGGTGGGAAGTCAGCAGCCAGCCAGCGCCAAAGACCAAACGCTTCCAAAGCAAAGCAAAGCAAGTTGGTCTAATTATAAAATAATAATGGCCAAATAAAAATACGGGGAACGTTCCTACTCCACTGACTCCACCGACTGGCTTCTCACGCCGCGCCGTCCGATCTCCGAGGGCTCGATCCCAGCGCATGCGCGGGGTTTGTTGTGCCACGCATGTGCCTGGTCCCCGGGCTGCCCACCTTGTCCATTTTTTCGTTTCTGTTTATGGGCTGGGTCTCTTTCCACACGGGTCGCTACCGCATCGTTGCGCTACAGTAGGAGTAGTATACCACGACAAGTCGTAGCCGTTGGCTCTCTGCTGCACTACATACACTTGTATTTTTCTTTTTGTGGGTACGTAGACTAGTATACTACTAGGCCATGGCGAGTTGTTATGAGCCGTTAGATCCATCGACGGCGATAGTCTGGCGACAAGGCAAGTGACTGACAATGACGGTGGTGTTGGCCATTTTTTAAAACTCTTTGATGTTGCATCGGTTGTTTGGACATATTTGCAACTACGTATGATTTTTTATTTTATGTGTCGCATGCGGCTAATATGTTGTAATAGTTACTCGCAATTTTTTTAATAGTTTGTTTGCTAGTGCAAAGTGATTTTATCATTGTGTTCTTTCCCGCTTGCTCTGTTAACCTTCTTATTCTTTTTTTTTTGCAGCGTGTTAACCTTGTTATTGTTGTATATGTTGAAACCATTTTTAAATACTTTGTTGCGTCCAAGAAGGATTTATTGTATACATACACTTAATTACAATTTTTTGTTCGTCAACCTATAGCCGCTTCAAAAATGATAGATCGTCCCTGAAAGCAAATAAGTATTGTTTTTTAAAAAGAGGCAAAAGATTTGCCATTTTCATTGATTAAGAAGAAGAGTTTGAGGAAAAGAACCCGCAACAGCCGAAGCAAAACATCTAGCTACTCTCGCGGCAAAATATTACACAGCCGCTTAGCCCCAGCTAAGGCCCGTATATAAAGCTTCGTCCTTGATGATGCGCACAACCACCGCCACCGGCGACGCCTTGGCCCTGAATACACGTGCATTTCGCTCCTTCCAAATCTTCCAACTAACAAGATGAAGCAGTGAGGCTAGAGCCATCCCTGGCTGAGCATTGTTGGTGAGGATGCCTTCCCACCAAGATTTAACTATGTCGAATTAATTGGTGCCAAAACGAAAATGCTGACATGCTGATCAAGCCACGAGATCACATCATTCCAAACGCGCATGGAGAAACGACATCTGAAGAGGGGGTGGGCCGCTGACACGCGCACCTAGTTGCACAGCAGGCATCGGTCGCAGTTTGGCCACCCACGGCGTTGAAGCCTATCCGCGATCCAAATTCTATTCTGTGTGACCAACCAAGCAAATAAGTATTGTAACAATTCACCCAATTTCAACCAGTTCTACAACAAATTAAATTTGAAGAAAATTAAAAATAGTAATTTAACAACATAAAAAAGACCGAGTAGACATGGTGGACGTCACTATGCTGCTGCAAGCCGGGATGCGCGTGTTGAAATTATTGGCGTTTAGCTCATTTATTATTTTCAATAATTCCTGAAAAATTCAGAGGCATGTATGGCTCATTTATGCATGATAAAAGGGTGTGGAAAGTTTAGTAGTCCCAATCGTGAAGGGTGTATTGAACCAACATATAATGTTGGTTTCTTTACATGCCACTAAGAACTTCAGAAGATGACACATACGTGCGCTCCTCCTTCATCTCTCGCCTCGCCATTGCCACGCCTCACTGAAATTTCATATTTGGTGAACGAGCTGAGTCAGGCTATGACTTATGCCACGGGAACGAGCTGCTAGAAGCATGGCCGTCGCTGCTGCATATGCCGGGGCGATCGATGGGCTACAAGACGAATCACCCGTATCAGAAAAGAAATCAATCCCCATGTTTCCCTCTAATAATCTCTTGCAACGGTAGGTGACAGGTCTGCACTCTGCAGCTAGCCAGCACCAAACCAAACCCAAGTTGGTCTAACCATAAAAAAACATTGTGTAAGGAAGTGGTTTCCTCCCGAAACGTTGTTGTCATTTGTCAAGTTGTCAGTTGTTAGAGAAAAAAAAATACAGGCTCTGGTTTTTCTAGTTGTATTCGCATGTGCACCTCTTTCCAAGAAAGAAAAGCAAACGACACCCTAATCTCGTAGCCGTGGTGTGGCCAAATGATTGAGGCATGAAACAGATGCTTCAAGGGCCAAAGGTTGTGAAGCCATGATGAGATCCTGGTGGCAGCAAAATCTCCTCTCTCTCTCTCTCTCTCTCTCTCTCTCTCTCACACACACACACACACAACTTTCACAACAAGATACGCACGTGTATGAATTGCAAATTTTGCATCTTAATAATAATTAGTGAAAGTTGTTAAAACTTATCAACACCACTTCCCGGTATAATTCCACAATCTTTAAACTTGGTAGGATCATGCTTCTTACAGATTCTTGGGCCCAGCGGTTAACGGGGATCCAACATCTATAATCCGGCATGAACTACCCCGCAAAAACAAGATCGTAGTGAGGCAGAAAGAAAGCGACCGCGGGTTCCCTTTGCAAGCCGCCGGCGCCGCCATTGGTTCCTTCTCCCTCCGCCCCGGCCGGCGGAGGGAGAGGGAACCTCATATCTATGCGTCAGATGGGTTCTCAGTAGGATTAGGGTTGAGAGAGTCACTGCCGAGGCCGTTGCAGTGGCGTCGCGTCTAAATAAGTTTTCTCGGGCTCCGTTCGCGGTCAGGCGGGGCACTTGCCTTCGTCTAGGAGCCAGTGGGGTAAGGGATCCCCGGATCTCATCGAGGTCGCGGGCTATGGTGTCTGGAGGTCGACCGACAATTGCTTGGTTGGTCCTTGGATGGGTGGTGGTTGTGTGGAGACAAAGATTCTTCTTCCTCATCGTCGATATGATTTCCTGCCGCGTTTCTTCCTCCTTCTTTGTGCTGCTACTGGAGGGATATCTTGCTTTGCCCGGACAGTTGGCCCGACCGCGGCACCGGAACCGGATCTTAGTTTTCTTTCATCTGGAAGGGGCACATACATCGATACTCAAAGCCACAGATGGCGAAGGCTGGTGCAGGGGGGTTGGATGCATATGTGTGTCCTTATCTTTTCAGCGCTGGAGTGAAGAAAAGGAGGAGTAGCGTGGCAGCGATTATATCATGGTTGAAGATGATGACCTGTTTAGGTCTGGTTGTAGATGTTTGTGTTGCAGGGTTCTTTTCACAAGGTTTATGGATAATGACACGGAGCTCCGGAGATCTTCATGTTTTACTGGTTGTTTTATGGTGCTCTTTGTTTTATTGATTAGGGTGCTCTTTGTTGTTTTGATTATTTGTGCGTGTGTTAGAGTGTGCTTGTATGGATCAAGGACTTTGTATTATTTCGTGATTTAAATACAAGCATACTTAAAAAAGTATCCATAATCCAGGGATGGTGCCAGGTAAGTGTTTAGGTACATCTTGCCGATTTTGACCAATCTACTCTGATCTTCATGAAGCTGCTCCAGCGGCTCTCTCCTTGATCCACGCCCTCTAAAAAATCCTCCCACGGCGGGTAAGAGTTTTATCTTTTGCCACTGGGTTCTTTGCCCTTTGACGATTTACCCTTGTTTTTATTGGCATGGATAATTCTTTGTCACACCTTTGCAAGAAACTTGATGATTTACCTCTTTTATCTTGTTCACGCAATTTCTAGAGAGTTAATTACATCTGTAGTACAAAAACTTACAGCGAACTACAGAACCATACACAAATAAAAAAACCTAGAAAAATGGTACACTAACTTATCTAATGTTACATTTTAATATAATTTCAATTATTCCTAACGGTGCACTGTCTGTCCCTGTTAACTGTCTGGTGCTCTCCCTCTACCTTTGTGTGGGTCCCATTTGTCAGTTGGATACATAGCTAAAAGCAACAAAAATAATGTGCGCTACGCAAAAGAGGGACCAAGTATTTGCTGGCGTGCTTGCTAACCACTAGACTACTCCAGTATTCTTGTCAAAGCTGAGATAGATGGACCCTTTCATCCTTCGACAAAACCTCATAGCCTTTTCACGCTCTCACGAAACTAGTTCTAATAGTTTGGTTGTCATATGGTTTCAACTTTAAATAGTTTAATATGTCAGCTAACAACATCTGTTTGCAAATGCAGTTTGATTAGATAACTTAATACAATTTTTTAGTCGTTTTTTCACCCAAACAACGGTTATTTTTTTAGAAGTTGGATATTTTGAAAACCAATTAAAAATTGAAAATATATTTTAGAAAATGTGTTCAGTATTCGGTTTTCGGCTAGTTTCCCGTATAAACTGGTCAATTCTATTCTTCTTAGAAAAGGCAGAGCTCCTGCCGGTTGCTGGAAAAAAATATGTTCCGTATGTGTTTTATAAAAAAAAGTCCAGTATATATTAAAAGTTAACCGTATATCAAAACAATATTTAGTGTGTATCAAAAAAATGTTCTTCGTATAATTAAAAAAGTTCATTGCATATTAGAAAATGTTCAATGTATATAACAAAATGTTCGACATTATATAATAATGTTCAGTGTGTATGTATACGATAATTTTCAGAGTGTACTTTTGAAATCTTCAATGTATAGTAAGAAGTTCAGTGTGTATTTGAAAAATATGTTCACCATATATTTAAAAAAAAGTTATATTGCAAAACCTACATAAAAATAGAAGTGTGCAAAAATAAAAGAATATGAAGAAAACCAAATATCTGAAAAGAAGATAAAAACAAAACAGTAAACACACATAAAGAAACAAAACAGCTGAAAAAGTCCAATCGGTCTGGAACCGAACTTCAGCAAAGCTGATCGTTGACCGGGCATTATGTGTCTGAAGCTATGAGATTAGAAGTAAATCTGGCTCTGCTTAGACACAAGAGCTGTTAGAATAAATCCGAGGCCACCGTCGATCTATCGAGGACCAAGCAATCACACAAGGCACGACATCAAGATTTGTTAACGAGGTTCACCGATATGGCTACATCCCCAGGGCATGACTACGGGCGCTCCTCTCCATGACACCGTCACAATACCGCACCCTGGCCGCCCGGGCGCCGGCACACGCCGCCGGCTCCCCCCGCGTGTCCGTGCTATTATGTTGGCATAGGTTACATCGTGTGTCTACCCCCGATATATATGAGAGGCCTAGGATACAGGTGTCCTATTAGGACACAACTCCTACCCTGTCTACACACGGTCCAAAACCAAGTCCAACTGTAACCTACCTTGTATAATAATATTCGACACAATTCTAACAAGAGCTATAGTGGTGTACTGGTCGGCACGTGTGTGTTGTCCGTGGTTGGTCTCAGCTGGGTTGGACCAAAAGTTCGTAGCTCGCGAGTTTAATGAACACTCAATAGCTTGGCTCGTTAAGCTCCTGACTCACTCTTGAACAGAGTCAATCATAAGTTTCAACTTGTTAAACTTAGTGAGCTTAATGAGCAAGTTTCATAAGTAGCTCATTAAGCTCGTTAATACATCACAACGCATATTTGTATGTTAAGTGACAACATTTCTTGGCATTTCAACCCATCGATTCCATCTAATCAATCCAATCTAGCCCACAGGAGACAATAACTAAGCGAGGGATGATGACCTAAGTGAGGGAGCTTTTTCTGCTAGTTTTTAGCCTTTTTCTCTACTTTATTATTTTTTGGTCATTTTTTTCATTTGGTATTCCAAAAAGCCAACATTATTTATTTTTTAATAAAATATTTTTTATAGTCATGAATATTCTTTTAAAAATTATGTATATTTTTAAGTCTAGAATATTTTTATTTTTTGAGAACATTTGGCAAAAAGATAAACATTTCAAAAAATTAATAACATTTTAAAAGGAAAAAGAAAAGGAAAAAATTAAAAAGGTAAGGAAAGCATAAAAAAATTAAAAAATGGAACCGATATGGAATAAATAGAAAAACCAAAAAAGAACCTTTCAGAAGGTTCCTAAGGCCGGGAAAACCAAAGCTGCATTTTTTTGAGCGAAAAAAACCCAAAGCTGCAACTTTCCTAAAACCGGAATCCTCTAGCACCGACCTCGCTAGCTAATTGGCTGGCCCATCGGTACACTTTCAGTGCGGTTGATCAACATTTTTTCGCAACGAGCACGAATAAATTTCCGTACATTTTGGTGGTGAAATATGAACTTATTTCAAAAAATAATAATTTTGTGACAAATTTCAAAAATAAAAAAACGTTGTACTTTTTTTTAGGCAAAAAAAAAAACGTTCTACTACTACTACTATTCTAGCCGGCCCAGCTACTTTCCCATCTATTATAGCCCATTTGCCGTATCGTCTCCTTCCGTTCTGCAGTCTGCAGCTTCCCACGCCGCACACAAGAGGTAGAGAAAAAAACAGGACCGCGTCCGCAGACACCTTTGCGGCTGCGCAAGCGGCAGCCAGCGGGGGGCTGGGGAGCCGGGCGCCAAGGCAGGGCAGGACCTGAGCCCGCGGGAGTCTCCGGCCGGCCGACCGGACCGCGACCTGGGCATCTGGGGTGCATGCATCGCCACATCGGCCGCTGGACTGGAGGGCCAAGCCGCCAGAGGTATATCTCTAAATCTCAAACTATTTTGCTAAGTGACTAACACTAATAGGTACGTAGTTTATGAACTGCTAGTTGATGCCGGACTTATAGAATACCAATATAAGAATAGAAGATTATGCCCCTGAAATTAGAAGTGAATCGGAAAGTGCTTATTTGTTGAATGGGCGAAACAAAGCTATTTAGGCTATCTATATACAAGGAGAAAGGAGGGTAAACACTATCTAAAAGCCTCTCTGAAAAGATTCAGCTCATCTCTAGCCAAAGCAGCAATTACACTATCTAAAAGCCTCTCTGAAAAGATTCAGCTCATCTCTAGCCAAAGCAGCAATTACACTATCTAAAAGCCTCTCTGAAAAGATTCAGCTCATCTCTAGCCAAAGCAGCAATTGCACTATCGAAAAGCCTCTCTGAAAAGATTCAGCTCATCTCTAGCCAAAGCAGCAATTACACTGTCTAAAAGCCTCTCTGAAAAAGATTCAGCTCATCTCTTGCCAAAGCAGCAAATCTTTTCAGAGAGGCTTTTAGATAGTGTTTGCCCTCCTTTCTCCTTTCTTCTTTCTTTTCTGTTTTTGCTGAGTCTGTGAGGCCACATTCTGTATGACACCCTGGAATCTTTGATCCTTTTCTCCCTTCTTATATTGAAAGGCAGAACTACTGCCATTGCCCGTGAAATAAAAAAAGAAGAAGCTATTTAGGCATAAATTCAAAATGACAAAGGATGGTGAAATTCGGAGATCCTTTCAACTTGCGTGGTTGGAGAAGTTTGTACTTTTATAGTACTAATAATTGTGCTAATTTCAAACTTGTGGCTGGGCACTTGGGAATACATTTCCCTTTTTATTGTTGTTTCTCTTGTACTGATGTATTAGTGTGGGGATTCAGAATACATGCGACTATTTTTTCTATGATGGTGTCGATTTAGTTTAGTCACCATTAACTTTGAGCCCACCCTCCATTTTCTTCTGTGTTCGACACTGCTTGTATGTGTTTGTAGTCATATGATATTTGCTTGAGTATGCGAGAAGACTATCTGTAATGCTACATGCGAGTCGTTTGAGTCGAACTTGCAGTTTTTGTGAACTACTGCCTCAGACCTCGATTTCCTTTAGGGACAGAGGTCGAAATCCTGTCTCTTCTTCCTTCTATCATATTGATGCATGTTAGTATTTAAAGGCAAATATTTAATGATGTTGGCCTAATCTTCTGTATAATCAGTTGGTACACAGATAGTTGTTATTCTCATTACTTACCATGCTCATAGGTCTTCCTTGCAACAAACCGCTAACCTCTTGCATTCACTTCTCAAATCACAAATTGTATTGCATGGCCAAATAATTGTACTAGGAACAAACAAATGCAGTAAAAAAAGAAAGAAAAAAAAGTCAAACAATACACAATTCTACTCAGGAATTTGAGCGAAGTTCTACTAGTGAAGCGTAGACCCCATCCTTTATTCCCATTAGGGCCTCATGCTTTCCCTTTTCTGCAATTTTGCCTTCCTTGAGGACTGCAATCATATCAGCCCCTTTGATTGTGGAGAGGCGGTGAGCCACCACTATGGTGGTCCTGCTCACCATGACTCGATCCAATGCATCTTGAACGATGCGCTCTGATTCCGCATCCAGGGCACTGGTTGCCTCATCAAGTAGTAGTATCTTCGGGTCCTTTATAATGGCCCTTGCGATAGCTACCCTCTGCTTCTGTCCACCAGATAGTTGCACTCCTTTCTCGCCAACCAGAGTGTCGTATCCCTGTGGCAAGCTTGATATGAACTCATGAGCATTTGCTGCCTTGGCCACAGCCGTGACTTCTTCCTCTGTCACTTCTCCGTGTTTCCCATATGTTATGTTTGCACGGATTGTGTCATTGAAAAGTACTGGCTCCTGGCCTACCAGCCCCATCTGATCCCTCAACCAGCTAATTCTCAAGCTCTTAATTTCGACTCCATCTACTGAGATTCTACCAGAATCAGGATCATAGAAGCGCTCCAGTAAAGCAATTATAGTGGACTTGCCACTACCACTTTCTCCAACTAGTGCGATGGTCTGAAAAAGGAAGGAAAAGGTGTCAACATAGCAGTTTTTGTGGTTCTGAATGATCATATGTGAAATAAATCAGCTGAAAGCTTCTTATATCGTAACACTGTAACTAGATGCATCACCTGTTTTTAAGTATTATTCTTGGTTTTATGCCAAGAGGTGGCACTTTAAGTTAGTTATCTGAATGGAAAACAATTGGCTGCAACAATGATAACCAAGACTATTAAAGGTTGCAAATCATACCTTTCTGGAAGGAATGTGCAAGGTAAAGTCATTGAATATTTGGACATCAGGGCGTGATGGGTACTTGAAACTGACGTTACTGAAATGAATGTCGCCAGTGACATTTTCCAATACCAGGCCCTCGTCGTTACTCGTGTCAATTTTCGACTTCCTGTCTAGAATACTGAAAACAGAAATGGCTGAATCCCTTGCCTTTGTTGCATTAGATGCCAATGCACTTGCCTGTGAAACCCCAACAGCTGCCAAAACCAAGGCAAAGAAAACCTGAAAAACATCCAATGCATTTGTGACTGATTATTAAAAGTTGATACCCATACAGAAACTGTAACTCGAAATGATTTAGGATCTCTTACTTTGAAAACATCTGCAAAAGTAGTTTTTCCCTGACGTACAAACTGTGCACCAACATAGAAACATAGAGCATATGTAAGATACAACACTAAGAATGAGAAACCAAAACCAAGCCCTCCAACGATTCCACTTCGAATTCCCTGTTTCCTTAAAGCTTCACATTTCTTGTTATACGTTGTAACCACTCTTTTCTCTGCACAGAAAGATGCTATAGTTCTGATACTGCCAACAGCATCAGTTGCAACTTGACTTGCATCTTCATACATCTCCTACACAATAATAATAAGATCATATTATTGTGATAATCAATTCCAGGGGTCCTTAGGGTTGCTCATCCTGAATCAAATAGGAAGTAAATTTTAGAGTGTTATGTGTTACCTTAGCTTCTTCACTAAACCCTTTCAAGAACTTCACTTGAGCATAACCTTGTGCACCCACTAAAGGAATGACACAAGTGATAATCAGTGCAAGCCTCCAGTCCGCTGTAAATGCTATGACAAAGCCAGTGATCAGTGCAGCTGTAGACTGCACTATAAGGCCCAGGTTATCTCCTACTAAGCGCCGAACATTTAATGCATCAACTGAGAGTCGTGTACCAAGTGCACCACTGTAAGTGATAAAGCAGAATCTTAGTATCTGTGTAGATCTATGTATGAGAAGATAAAGTAATTGAGATCATTCGAATATGTTACCTGGAATTTGAGGGATTATCGAACCAAGCAACTTCCTGATGCACAATATTTTGAAATGACAGAGTACGAACACGCTCTATAAGCTTGCCACCAGCAATTCCAAACAAAAGGTATTCTGCTGGGATTGCAATGAAAGATGCAAACCCCAGAACTACAGATATCAATGCCCAAAAGCTAGAATCTTTCCGCAGCTTATCTGGTGGCTCGTAGAATGCTTTTATAATGCCAGACATTAGTATGCCAAACAATGGGAAAATGACTCCATGCACCGATGCTGCTATAGCACCGAGCAGAAGAAATGGTACCTCCGGCTTGTTAAGATAAAAAAGACGTCCAATTGGTGCTTTCTGAAGGGTCTTCCCATTGGAAAGGTCGTCTTTGTTCTGTTCACCTGTGATTTCATCCTCATGCAACTCAACTGATAATCCTAAGGGGTTCTTGAAGGAGTATCTGTTGCTATTGCCAAAAGAATCTTTAGTCATTGACCGTCTAATTGACAAACTAGTGCTTTTTGATAAGGAATTGGGCACTCCAGAATCCTGTATTTTACGTCTTTCATCACCACGAGTTTCTTGTAGCCTAATAAGCTGGGAGTAAGCTCCATTGCGATCCTTCACTAATGCATGATGAGTACCTGTACATATAGCATATGTTTGTGGGGTGAATGAACCATCATAGGTTGACAATAGATATATCTAGAATGGGAAAAATAATGTACATTCAAGAGATTCTAACCTTGTTCAACTATTTTCCCTTGATGAACTACTGTGATGCAGTCAACATTCCTTACAGTGCTCAAACGATGAGCAACGACGAGTGTGGTTCTTTCTACCATTATCCTATTGAGTGCCTCCTGGACTATCCTCTCAGATTCCACATCCAATGCACTTGTTGCTTCATCTAGCAAAAGGATTTTTGGATCTTTAAGGATGGCTCTCGCAATTGCAATTCTTTGTTTTTGTCCTCCGGAAAGCAGAGTGCCACGTTGGCCAACCAACGTATCGTAGCCCTGGTATGAATTTAAAATGTTGTTAGCTTAAATTTCAAGAAGTTATTTTAAGCATGCAATCTTTATTTACATACATTTGGTAACTTGTCGATGAAGTTTGCTGCATTTGCAAGCTCGGCTGCTCTCTTGATTTCTTCAAGTGTTGCATCTTCTTTACCATAGATTATGTTATCTTTAATGGAGGTCATAAACAACAATGGTTCTTGGCTAACAAGGCCGATCTTCCCTCTTATCCAATCAAGATTCAGATTCTTGATGTTGACTCCATCTATCAAAACTTCACCAGCCTGTGGATCATAGAATCTTTCAACTAGGCTAATAACAGTTGACTTGCCACTTCCACTCTCTCCAACTATGGCCATTGTTGTTCCACTGGCTACTTGTAATGACAATCCATCTAATATTAACTGCCCGGGTCTTGCAGGGTAGCGAAAGTACACATCCTTTAGTTCAACATCACCCTTGATATTTTCCATGATCATGCCGCTGGTATCATCTGAATCTATTTCGGGCTTCCTCTCAATCGTTTCAAACAGTCTGTATGCTGCAGATTGACCTTCCGCAATTGCAGAAATTGATGGTGTTGCATTACCTAATGAACTGTTACAAAAATTTGTAAAGTGACAGGTTTAGGACTTTTTCTATTTCTTGGCATGAAGTACAGTTTAAGCTATTAGTTCGTCACGCATTTATGCTTTGCTGAGGTAACATAAGATGAAGATATAGCAATGTAAACAGAATAATTAGCGTCCCGCGGAGGGCTTGCAAGCTGGTTATCCGATGAATTATACCCATGCACTAAAAATGTAAATCAACTGGTAATTTGATTCAAGCTCATCTGATCATGTGTTATAGGTCAAAAAGTTTATTTGAACTTATATACATGGCATGTAGGCACAATAGCATTACTAAATTAAATATTACACCTATGACATGTAACGTACTTGTAATTCTTCTTGGTGAATACTTCTTGGAAGCTTAAATTTTTCACTACCTTTGCTTGTCTCTGTTGTACAATTCTAATGATACTATGTATACCTTTTACAATTTTATTTTATAACTTAATTTTTTAATTTGATTATTGTTCATACTTAGTATAAATAGTGTAGTTGATTTGTTTACTAGACTTTAGTAGTGCTATGGTCAATATATAAGCTTGTCGTATTTATTGTTTGACAGAATGTTTTAGTTCTCACCAACACTGGAGTAACGTTAATTGAATAATTAAAACACAATGATGACTCCTAAAGAATAACAATGATTGAATCTGAAGTAGCTTCGACAATATCTATTGCAATAATTCCAATTTATACCTTATTCAAAATTGTGCTTCGTGTGGTCGATTGGATTGGTCTTTTTAGAAAGAGAGCTATATATAAATAGCAATTTAGACCATTCTTTTTTTGTTTTAAATTTATGGCAGATTTTTTAGGATTATTATTGAATTTCTTTTACCTCAAAGGACGAAGGCACCTTGAATCTCGTGGGCTATTTGTATTTATAAAACAATTATTAGCCTTGAGCTCAAGCATTACCAATATACATTATTTATACAAAACATAAATAAGTAAACAAATAATAACTATCTAAAGGTAATCTCTGAATACAGCTTGAAGGAAACATCAACCGCCATGTAAAGTTCCTTATAGATTTTACAGAAAAATATGTATTTGCAGGTCATCCGTAAGAAAAAGGTTATCTTAAAATTTTGGTACGTACTGTTTTACATTTCCTTTCATTCAACTAGTCCATCATAAATTGAGGGTTATGTACAAGAAATATTACTACTGCTCAGCAAATGTATGTGGAATGTAAAGATTTCAGAAAAACTCACGTTGCGCCATTCAATACGGCAAATAAAACAGTGACGATCTTCCCTCCGGTATAACCTTTGTCAATGATTAGCTTTCCACCATACCAGAAAGCTAGGCCATAACTGCTAAATAAGATGCAGAAGACAGAGCCCATGCCAAAACCATTGACAAGGCCTTCCTCAACAACAGTCCTGTATGCACTTTTTATGAATTTATTGTACATTTCTATAGCTTTCTTCTCACCATTGAAGGACACAACCTGTTTACATGAGAGTTGCTAAATTACTGTTTGCTATTATTTATATTAACTGAAGATAATTGATGAATGACTGATATAACTTGAACTTACTGTTCGTATAGATCCAATTGTCTGTTCAACTGTGTTTGCCGCATCACTATACGATGTTAGACGCTTGCTAGAAACCCGGGTTAGCATCTGTGCAGACACTGCACCAGCGATAGCAACTAATGGTAGTGATGTTAGCATGACAAGAGTCAGGAGCCAGCCTTTTGTGAATGCTATGATAAAACCCCCAAAGAAGGCAGATGTAAGTTGTACAAGCTTCCCTGCCTGTAAATCAGAATGCGCGAATGTCAGCACCGGCAGCACTAAGTGGGGTGCATAGAATGTACGAACTATGAAATACACTTAGGTAAGTAACACAAAAACTTATGTTGTAGTATCAATAATAATATTGATGCTTGCCATTGACTCGCACCTGTAGATCTGTGCACACTTTTGCAATGTGATGAAAAAGATTGCAATTTCTTTATTTGGTACTAAAAAGGAAGTATTACCTTCTCACCAAGAGCATCTTGAATTATGACCGTATCGCTAGACATTCTAGAAACTGCTTCGCCAGTTGTCATTTCTGTGTCGAAGAATGCAATATCTTGTCTCAGAACTGATTTCAGGTACAAAGAACGGATGCGGGCTGACTGCCTTTCTCCTGCCATTGTCCAGCATGCCACCTCTGGAAGAAATGAGGGGTGAGCCTTTTTTACTAACATCTCTACCATTAGCATATAATTTAACTAAACATATCCAATCATTAGGAATTCAATTGGTACTTCTCATGGAATGAATACATGATAACTGATGACAATTGCTCTGTTCTGATAATTGTATCTGCATGTTCCTCACTCAAGCGAGAACAAATTTGTGTGTCATTTTGTATTAAGACGACGCCGAGAAGGTGGCGGAAACATCCCACAGCTAACTACACACAAGCGCAGTGCTATATGATTGCACATACTTTTCCGTTTCATTGCTCACTGCTTGCCAATTTCATATGTTAGAAATGCAGTTGAGTTTTTTTTTTCGAACCATGAAATGTAGTTGAGTTTGATATTTAAAATTTATAAGTTCATAGAGTACCAGCTCCCCATGGAGTTTTCATGGATGTATCAAATAACCTTGTTAATTATCCTCTGCAGTTTACTTTTTTTGAAATGTTTTATATATAACTATCTTTTCGTGAGTACTATTGCTTGACATCTAAAGTTTCACTGACAGGAAACATGCATTCCAAGAATTGAATGGAAATTCCACTTACGAAGAAAGGAAGCAACTGCTGTCCCAATGCCCAGATATATGAAGTTGAGAACAACCTGGAGATCAAAAGAATATTCTCTGTTAACTCGTCTAGCCAAGCCACCCTTCAAGCCAAGTGATCACCATTCACCATAAGCCGTGGCGCACCTTGGTGACAGCACGGAGGACGGTGCTGGTCGTGCTCTCGCCGAAGGAGTTGATGACGTCTCCAAAGAGGACCGAGATGAGGGGCTCCGACACGCCGTTGCCCATCGCCCCGAGCGAGCCGACCACCATGAGCAGCATGTCGAGGCGGTCGGCGTACCTGAACATGCCGAGCAACGGCACCTTCTTCTCCGGCCGGTCATCTTTTGCGCCGTGGGCGTGGCGTGCTCCTTCTCCACTACTAGCTTCTGCTGTCGCGTCCATTTCCTGGCTGCTACTTGCTTTGTGCTGATGTGCTCGACGAGCCTGGCCGCACTGCGCCGTGTGTAGTTCCTGTCCCCGGGGGTGGTGGAGGCACTATATATACGCATCTTGCGGGCCGCCCAGAGTGCTTAGACTGTTGTTGGGCTGACTGGGTGCTCCGGGGCTGGAAGCGACCGGGAAAGTTTGCCATGGAAAATTACACGGATTATGATTCGGCATGTGATTAATAATGGGGAAATTCAGGACTCTTGCTGGTGCAGGTGCGACAATTCAAGATTCCCTTTTTTGCAGGGTGACAATTCAAGATTCATAGCGTACTTTCGTGCTCTGCGTCAGCGCAGTCAGTCGAGTACTCGGGTGGTTCGCGTTAATCTTGTGACCTGAGGTGCGCTAAGTTAGCTGGGCTCTCTGGTGTTCACAGATAATTGCTCTTGGAAAAAAAGAAAGGTGTTACGTTTTTATTTTTGACGGTTTGGACTGATAGTACTGTTGATATGACCATGGAAACTTCAAAGGACTAATAGGGATATATTTGGTGACGTATAATGTGATGCCTAGTCTCTTCCATTAGATCGGTTTTTTGGTTGCATTGGCTAGAGCATGCACTTCTATATGGTATCGGAGCCAAGAGTTCTTGTGTTCAAGACCTGGCTGGCTCAATTAAATTGCAGCCCACTTTCGATCCATGTTTAGGCCTGAGGGAGCCATACGTGAGGGGGAGTGTTGACGTATACTGTGTTGCCTAGTCTCTTTCATCAGATCGGTCTTTTGGTTGCATTGACTAGAGCATGCACTTCTACAATATTAATGAGTGCACATTTTTGAAGCACGGGTGCCAATGAGTACTCGAGGTGCGATAAGCTAGTTGGGCTCTTTGGTGTTCACAGATAATTTTTTTTTGGAAAAGGAGGAATACCTCCGGCTCTGCATCAGTCGATGCATGCAGTGGTGTTCACAGATAATTGCTCTTGAAAAAAAGAAAGGTGACGCTATGTTTTACTTTTTTTATAGTATAGTATGTTGATATGACTATGAAAACTTCAAAGGACAAATATGGATGTATTCATGAGTATGCATTTTCGGAGCACAGCTGCTAGTGAGCACTTTGTTTTGAATAGTTTGAATATTACGTTTTGAGGTTTCAAAAACGCAAAAGCAAATCATGCATGGTAGTATGGATGTACTCCTATAATGTGTAAAGTTTGATGATGAAATAAGTGAACACGTGAGCTACATAAAAATGACAAGTTCATGATTTTGAAGAGGTGAAAAACGCGAAAATTCAAATCTGAGCCCGAGCTCATCTGCACCTGCGCTCACGAAAAAAATCAAAAAAAATAATAGAAAAATTCAAAAAATTCCAAAAAAAATCTGGGTGGTAGACAATTTGATGCGTGAGGTATGCTCCAATTTGCAAAACATTTGGACTTCTGTGCAGCTCTCAGCGAAAAAGACAAATCGGAGGTCTGTAAAAATGTGTACTGTTCATATACTGTTCTGGTCTGATTTGTCTTTTTTGCTGAGAGCTGCACAGAAGTCCAAATGTTTTGAAAATTGAAGCGTACCTCACGCATCAAATTGTCTACCACCCTAAATTTTTTAGAATTTTTTGACTTTTGCTGAATTTTTTATGAATTTTTTTTACCGGGTGCAGATGCACCCGGGCACCGAAACGCCGCTCTCAAACGCGAAAAACGTTAAAAATCTACGTTTCGTCGACCGTGGAGGATGGGCGACAGACATTTTGGCCGGACGCAGGTTCCTGTGCAGACGTCAGCACACACACTGATGCAGCAAACTTGGGCAGAACGTTTCGACCAACTATCGAGCCATCGACGCCTGGCACGGTTAAAGAACACGAGGCGTTTTGTCCCGCTCTACTACTACGCTTGCTTCACATCCAAGAAGGTGCAATCAGGAGTTGAATTGAAAAAAGAAGAGGTGCAATCAGCAGAGAAAATTCGTCCAGCTATTCTTGAGGGCCCATTGCATGTGAGCTCAAGAACGGACGGCAGGCGTTCCTTGGGTGCCAAGCATGCGCCCCGCACGTGGTCCCTTCCTTTTCCGGATGTGCCGGCCTAACTAGTCCAGACACGAGTCCGTTCTTGACTTTGCTTCCTTTGGTCAGCACCTTCGACCGCCGATCAGCATTTGTTCTCCTTGGCATCTTGAGACCGGCCCTTAAAATGAACACTGTATTAACAGTGACGTGGGAATTGGCTGTCCAATTATTGGTCTTTCATATCTTGTGTCAAAGTTTGATACTAATAGATTTAACTATTAGTAGAATGTTAATGCATGCCACAAAAAGTACATTGTTGGACCCGTATTTAAACATACTTTTCGATGATATTATTTTGTATATACGTACAATTTATATTTTATTAGTTAAAATTATGATTAAAATATGACCTAAATGCAAGGGGGACTAATAAACTAGGACAAAGGTAGTAAATGTTTGTCTATGGCTTTTTAGTCTATGATGAGCTCAACACAATAGCATATCAATTTTTTGATAAGTGAAAATATTCAAATGTGACAATACTTCTAATTAAATATTACAATCCAACTAATTTTTGAAATAAAATAATTAAAACTTGAATTCAACTCATACATATGTTCATACATATGTTCTACTACCTCTGTTCCTAAATATAAGTCTTTCTAGAGATTTCAATATGAACTACATACAGATATATATAAACGTAGTTTAGAGTGTACATTCACTCATTTTGCTCTGTATGTAGTTTATATTAAAATCTGTAAAAAGACTTATATTTAGGAGCGGAGGGAGTAGTTGTCCGCTTTAACCGCCCATAGATACTCGATCAGATATTCCTTGAGCTACTCATGAGTTGCTCAATGACGAATTTGTTAATGCATTTAGACAAACTCAAATGTGGCCGGGTTCCGATGTAGAAGTTAGATAGGATAGTCCATGTTCTCAAATTTCAGACTTTCAACAACATCTTCACCCTCATCCTTCATGATCATGTTCACTGGTACAACGAGCTGCTATATAAACGGTTTTTAACCCCTTTCCGCGACGGCATTCTGAATTATCGCCAAGTGAGTGTGTGTGATAGGGTGGTCCTTCCCACATGACCCCAAAACCGTCGGGAATAGGCCCTCCGGTCACACACGCTGGGCAAAATGAGATCGTGTGCGACGGGCGAGCGATCAAATACAATTATACAGGCCCAATCAGTTCCGGATGTAAGTACATCCCACAAAGTCCCTGACAAACGTTTCTGTTTGCATGTACATTCCACGCAGACAATCCAAGGAATACATTTCTGTTCTTATGTACATCCAACACAGTCAATCCAAGAAGTACGTTTTCGTTCGTATGTACATCCCACACAGTCAATCGAGGGAAACGTTTCCGTTCGTATATACATCTCACACGATTTTATGTATAGCCTTGTGTGTGATATGTGTAACGGTCACACATGCTCTGCCTCGGTTAACCGTTTTCTTTTATTCAACTACATCACAAACGATTTGATGAAGAAAACTGTATGGTATTGGGCTATCCATGAAAACCGCTTTTACTGCTAGAACCGTTTGCAAAGTTTCATGACCCATTTAGCAGGTTTATTAGTTTACAATTAATAATTCCAGTATTACGCAAATTCATATTTTCTTATCGAATAACTGTTTGCCAATTTTCATATCAGGCATATAAATATATTTTAACATGACAGTACCATAGCTACCTGAAAACAACACAATACAACATATAGCTAGTTCACCTTCATAAGAACAATATAGAACAATACATTCATTTCCCTAACCGACTGATATGACCAGCCAGGTTCCTCTTCTCCACCTCTGCTTTCAGTTCAGTAAGAACCTGTTTTGCACTGACCAACTGGAAAAGTGCCTCCTCCTTCGCCAACATCATCTTAACGAAGTCTAATTTAAAAATCTGAGCTCATTCTCCATCTTCTTCTTTTTTCCCGCATCTTGAAATATTCTTCAGCCTTGACAACACTTTCTCTAAGCCTATCTCTGTTCTCTTCCTCATACATGCTCTAGAGCTTTATTATGCACATCTTCAAAGACTGTGGCCACTTGATTTACCCACTTCAGGTAAGAACACTTCCGTTTATCCTATAATATTTAAGACTAAATCAGTAACAACTGTAGGGGAAATGGGTTTCTAGCAACATAGAAAATCACCAAATACATATTTTTAAAACTAAAGAAACAGGTTAATTATGACATATCTTTTCAAAAAGATCAATGTGCAAATGAATTAATTGCTACTGAGACGACAACCAAATTCTGAAATATCAAAAGCTATAATTAACTGCAACAACGCTACAATTCTTAGTCATGTACTATAAATGACAAATTGAACATTTTATGAGAAAGCTAAATATAACTGCAACAGCACAGCGACAGTGTTTGGATGACATCTAATTGATACTAACAGAAGTGTACATGCACAAATTTAGTAACATAGAATTAATAATACTAAGGTCGTCCACTATGTATGCCAAAACTGGTGTCAAAACAACTGTTGCTACATTTGGCACCGGTGCCTGCACTGGAGAGCCGGTGCAGAGGAAAAAATCAGGGAACCAGACTCCAGAGCACCTAGTTGCTCCGATGCCCAGTTCCTTCGTGCCATAAAAATTTAGTATTTTACTGCTTGGCTGCTCGGATGTGTGGACCAAAGTTGGCTGCACAAACTGCTGAAGTGGTGCCAAATAATTTTCTAATGGCACCGCTAATGAGATGGCAACATTTTTAGATACTAGGTAGAAAATGTGACATTGTCTTAGTCACATCCAGAATAACATAGCACAGTGACGGTGTCTGAATCACATCTAACAAATGATTTATAACAACGAAAGTGGGGCTAACCTTCTCTGCACATGCCAGAAACTTCCTTCCACTGTCCACAGAGCAACTAACTTCACGCATGGAGATTAATGGTGACAACGAGCAGGCAGATCTTCATCCACCCCGCTCCATTCGTTGCAACCGATGGTCCTATGGAGCTACAAGAGGAAGAAATAACTCAAATCGACCGTCGGGCTAGAATCCTTCATTTGAAATCATAACCCGAGAGAGAGAAGAGAGGCATACCCGGGTGGTAAAAGAGTCGTCGCCGGAGGAGGAACCACTGGAGAGGTCATTGAAGAAGACCATGGCGACCGCGGCGGTCGGATGCGAGACGGCGAGAGCGAGGAAGCGGCTATAGCTTCGAAAGGAAGGAAGGAGGAACAGGTGAAATGTGGCTTGTGGTCGGGGAGAAAAGGAGGTGGGGAGGGGGTAGGCGGTAGGCCAAAATTTTGAAAGGTGGAGGGAAACTTTTCGTTCGGTGCCGCCGGACACCATTCACTTTGAACGAATGTGTGCATCGCAAACGAAGCTATGTGGGCCCGCCCTAGTGGCTCATGGGCCACTGCTCCATCTTCTGGTCCTCCCCCGAGGCTTCCAGGGTCTCTTATGTCCAGAAAAAATCTCTAAAAAGTTTCATGGCATTTGGGCTTCGTTTGTTGCTGATATTCCGGGAAACAAAAAACAAGCAAAAAACTATAACTCGCACTGGACACTAACTAATAGGTTTGTCTCAAAAAATGATATATAATTGCTTGTAAATATATATATAACATTCAAGATTGACAATATAATAGCATGAAATAATTAAAAAATATAGATACGTTGGAGACATCTCAGACATTATAAAAACTTTACATAAAACATTTACAAAATGTTAAATGTGTATAGAAAAAATGTTTCTTATGTATTTGACAAACTTATAGGAAAATAGACAATTTGTGTGGAAAATTGATCATGTATTTAAAATATATTAATCAAGCATTTAAAAATAATGTTAGTCAAGTATTTTAAATTTTAACAAAGCACTTAAAAAACCTTAAATGTGTATTAAAAACATTTCCATGTATACAAAAATGTATACAAAACAATATACAATGTGTATGAAAAACGTTGATTGTGTATATAAAAAAATGCTATTCAAGCATTTGTAGAACGTTAACCAAGTATTTAGATTTTTTTGAATCAAGCATTAAAAAAAAGTTAAATATGTATAGCAAATATGTTTCCCATGTATATGAAAAATGTATACAAAAAATACATAATATGTATGAAAAGAATGTTGATCATGTATTTTAAAAATGTTAAACATATATTAAAAAATTTAATCATGTATTTTAAAAATATTAAAAATGAATAAAAATATCGTGTGTTGAACATTTTGTTAATGGCAATAAAAAAGATCACACACAATGCACATTTTAATATGCATGTTTACATTTGTAATTACAAAATTAAATTTCCTATAAATATATGTTTAGTGGTGTCTAATTTTATTTAATGTACATTAGATATTTTTTATATACGTCAAAAACATTTCATATACACATTTAATATTTTAAAAATACATGATCAACATTTTTTCATGTAAACAAAAGGAAGACGAAGAAAACCACCAAAAACTGAAAAGCAAACAAATGAAATCAAAAGAAAAAAAAACAAAGAAAACCATTGCAAGAAGAATGGCAAACAGCAAAAACCAAGAAAAAAACCACTATAAAAAGAATGGAAAACGGCAAAAGTCTATAATGAAATAAAAAAACTAAAAGGCGATGAAAATAAGAAAGATACAAAAAGAAATCCGAAGAAAAAGAGGAACAAACGAAAGAAAACAAAAAACCAAAGACAAATGATGAGAAACAAAGAAAGCCAAAATATAACAAAGAAAAAAACCAATGAACCCAGAAACTGGTGGGGGCGATTATGGGGCTCCCCTTGCGGATGCTACCCGCCCGAAGCCGGTAGATGGGGAAACTGCGAGCACCGGGGGCACGACTCTAGGTGAACTTGCGATCGTTGCCGCGGGCCAGGAAAAGCAGTTGCAAGCTGACGAGGATTCACTTGTGATCGTGCAACAAAGTGGTACCATGCGTGCAAAAGGAAATCCACTAGTTGACAAGGGTCTGGAGGACTTTGAGTCTGAGGGAAGCTCACGTAACTCTCGTAGCAAAAATATCAGTGACAGTCAGTCTAGTGCAAAGCCTCAGAATAGTACACATGAGATGGAATCAAGAGAGCGAGGGTATCCGGCGGTGGCAGAATACAGTGCGGCCAAGGTCGCGAGCATGGTAGCCTCAGGTGCTGCGCTTCCCTATGAAACAAAATATAGCCCAAGCAAACCGGAGAGTTGTGATATGATTCAGGTGTTGCAGGACCCCCCGACTGCTGCTAGAGCTGAGGACGCGGTCATGTCTGATGGAAGTTTCATCCGTGGAAAACGAGATGCAGCCGTACAGCAGGCTGCAAGCTCATCAAAATATTCGAAGGGCGAAGCATTAGTCCTCTACTCTAATCCCACTGGCCGGGTGGATCAGATTTCTGCAGGAACACCTGAGAAGCATGAAACTGGAGAACCTGAGGGGATGGACAATATGGCCGAGACAGACACGGCCGCAGCGGCGGTAGGAACGAATGGTGGAAAATCTATGGAGGCAACCGGCCCAGGGGCCGCCGGTGAACTGACGGGGCCAGGTGTGGCGCCCCGTCAGGAGCAATGAATCTACTAAGTTGGAACTGCCGAGGGGCGGGGAACTCTCGGACAGTTCGCGACCTTGTGATCTTGGTGCAGGCTCAGTCCCCATGTATCGTCTTTTTATGTGAAACTAGGCAATCTAAAGTTAAGATGAAAAGACTTCGATCCAGGCTAGGTTTAAATGGTTTTGATGCTTTAGATAGTGTTGGTCTTAGTGGAGGTTTAGCTCTTTACTGGCACGAGTCTGTCCATCTCGATGTAAAAGAAATAAATGAACCCTATATTGATGCTTATGTGAGCGGTATGATGGGTGATCCTCCTTGGAGGCTCACCTGCGTCTACGGCGAGTCAAGGACGGAGGACCGTCAACGGATGTGGTCCCTCCTTCGTGATCTCCACCAACGTGCGGACATGCCGTGGGTGGTGATAGGAGACTTCAACGAGGCCATGTGGGGCTTCGAACATTTCTCGGAGACTCCACGATCAGCAGGTCAGATGATCGACTTTCGTGATGTTTTGGAATTATGTGGCCTCGGTGATCTTGGTTTTTCAGGTGTGCCTTACACTTATGATAATCGGCGG
The DNA here is from genome assembly GCA_032464435.1 of Aegilops umbellulata. NCBI lineage: Eukaryota > Viridiplantae > Streptophyta > Magnoliopsida > Poales > Poaceae > Aegilops > Aegilops umbellulata. The sequence continues at coordinate 322,553,006 of CP136056.1, read as the reverse complement.
TCCGGCCGTGCGAACGTCAAAGTGCGCCTTGACCGCGCAGTTGCAAACAACCAGTGGCGCGACTTGTTCATGGAGGCGGGTGTCAAGCACCTTGTTGCACCATCTTCAGACCACGCACCAATCCTGCTCAGGTGCTTGGCGGAGCCGCCTAGGGAGTACACAGGCAAGCGCTGCCGCCACTATGAAGTGGCTTGGGAGCGCGATCCGGCGCTACCGGAAGTTATCATGCAAGCCTGGACTGCGGCCGGCACCATGGGTAACCTTGGTGATGTTGTGGCGGCACTGGGTGATCTCATGCACGCACTTCATGGATGGAGTAAAAAGAAATTCGGTAATGTGGTGCAAGAAATTAATAAATCTCGTACGCGTCTTGAGGAACTAATGGCTATGAATGCAGATCAATAGACTATTAGGGAAGCTACTGATCGTATGAATGAGCTGCTATACAAAGAGGAGATGTTATGGATGCAGCGTTCTAGAATTGACTGGCTGCGGGAGGGCGACAGAAATACCAAATTCTTTCATCGCAAGGCAGTTTGGCGTGCACGCAAAACAGAATTAATTCTCTTGTTGATGACAATGGAGTGGTGCAGCAAAACAGCGCCACTTTGGCGGGCATGGTGATGGATTATTTCACTAATTTGTTTACTGCAGACCCAACTCTGTGTGCAGACCAAGTCATAGACTTGATTAATTCCCGTGTCACGGATAATATGAATGATAGTCTGTGTGCGGAGTTTTCGGATAAGGAGATTGCGGATGCGCTCTTCCAGATTGGCCCTCTCAAAGCCCCCGGACCAGATGGTTTTCCGGCGCGCATGTTTCAGAGGAATTGGATAGTTATGAAGGACCAAGTGACTGCTGCTGTAAAGGAGTTTTTCCGGACAGGTATTATGCCAGAAGGTGTTAACAATACTGCAATTGTACTCATACCAAAAATTGATAATCCGGTAAAACTGACTGACTTCCGGCCTATCAGTTTGTGCAATGTTATTTATAAGGTGGTGTCCAAGTGCTTAGTTAACAGGTTGAGGCCCATTCTCGATGAGATCATATCGCCCGAGCAGAGTGCCTTTGTACCTGGCAGAATGATAACAGATAACGTTCTGATTGCATTTGAGTGTATACACCATATTCAGCAGGAGAAGGATCCATCGAGGAGTTTTTGTGCATATAAATTGGATCTCTCGAAGGCGTATGACCGGGTGGACTGGGTTTTCTTGAAGCGGACGATGCAAAAGTTGGGTTTCGCTGACCGATGGGTGAACTGGATTATGGCTTGTGTCACCTCGGTTAGATATACTGTTAAATTTAATGGCACCCTTTTGGATTCGTTCGCACCGTCGCGTGGGCTACGGCAAGGTGACCCTTTGTCCCCATTTTTGTTCCTATTTATTGCTGATGGTCTGTCTGCCCTATTAAAAGATGGTGAGGAAAAGGGAAAATTCACATCTTTGAAGGTATGTCGGCGTGCTCCCGGAATCTCCCATCTTTTGTTCGCCGACGATACACTTCTTTTCTTTAAAGCAGAGGCACAACAAGCACAAGAGGTGAGGTCCATTATAAAGATGTATGAAGGGGCGACGAGACAACTTATCAATCCGGCCAAGTGTAGTATGTTGTTTGGGAAGGCATGTCTGGATGCAAGCCAGGAGGCGGTGCGCACCACACTTCAAGTTCAACTCTCTACCTTTGAAGAAAAATATTTAGGCCTGCCTACGCCCGAAGGTAGAATGTCAAAAGGGAAGTGTCAAAATCTGCAAGCAAGGCTCACTAAAAGAATTATTGCATGGGGTGATACACTTTCTTTGGCTGGGAAAGAGGCGATGATCAAGTCAGTCGTGCAAGCCATCCCCACTTATATGATGGGGGTGTTTAAACTTCCAATGTCCGTGTGTGATGATCTTAATAGGATGGTAAGAAACTTTTGGTGGGGAGCTTCCGAGGGAAAGCGCAAAACTCATTGGCAGGCATGGCCCAAAATTCAGAGGCACAAACTCAGTGGTGGACTTGGGTTTCGTGATTTCAGGGTGTTTAACCAGGCTTTGCTGGCGCGGCAAGCTTGGAGGCTTTTGACTAAACCTGAGAGTCTTTGTTCGCAGGTATTAAAAGCTCGATATTACCCCGAGGGGCGTTTGGAGGACACGGTTTTCTCAGGAAATGCTTCGACTACATGGCAAGCGATCCAATATGGCTTGGAGCTCCTGAAGAAGGGGTTAATATGGCGGGTGGGCAGCGGCACCCACATCCGTATCTGGAGGGACCGGTGGCTGCCTCAAGAGCCGTCAGGCCAGCTCATCACTCCCCAGGGGACGTGCAGGCTCCGTCGCGTTGCGGACCTGTTGGATGCTAATGGAGCATGGCGACTGGAACTTCTGCACCAACACTTCCTTCCTGTTGATGTCGACGCCATCACTCGTATCCGGACCTCCCCACGGGTCATGGAGGACATTCTTGCCTGGGCCCCAGAGAAATCCGGTGTTTTCACAGTTCGATCTGCATATCGCTTCGCCATGGATGAGCGCGAGCGTCCAGTGGCGAGCGCATCGAGCAGGGCACCGGATGGTCGTCGCGCCATCTGGAAGATCATATGGGGGTGCGCTGCTCCCCTAAGGTACGAGTGTTTGCATGGAGGCTGGTTACTAATTCCCTTGCCACTTGGGCGAACAAATTTTCTCGCACTCTGGAACTTAATGATTTGTGCCCTTTGTGTGGTGTGGAACGGGAGGACGGTTTCCACGCAATGTGCAGGTGTCCACTGGCAAAAAATCTATGGCGTGCGATGGCTCTAGACTGGCCGCTCCCAGACGTCGACAGTATCTGTAATACTGGTCCAGAATGGCTTTTTAGTCTGCTGGAGCCACTCTCTGATACAGTCCGCATGATCGTCTTAATGACCATGTGGCGGACTTGGTACATCCGGAATGAGCTCACGCATGGGAAACAAGCACCACCAACACAAGCCTCACGTCATTTCCTCCATGGCTACATAAGCTCCTTGTTGTGTATTCAGCAGCACCCGTTGGGGAACATGAACAAAGGGGAAATGGTGTTGCATTTACCGGCCACCAAATTTGAGGCTGTTACAGCTAGAGACAAGCAGGACCGTGAGGAGCTGCGTTGGTCTCGGCCGCCTGAAGGCTGGGCCAAGCTGAATACGGACGGAAGTTTCGTACAGGAGACGGGTGCAGCTGGGGGCGGCATGGCCTTGCGGGATGATACCAGCACCATCATCTACACAGCCTGCAGGCAAATACATACATGTGATAACGCCCTGGAGGCGGAACTATTGGCATGCAGAGAGGGCGTCGAGCTCGCGATGCACAGGACCCTTCTTCCCCTTGTTGTCGAGATGGACTGCGCGGAGGCGGTAATGATGATTAAGAGTCCCACGCGGGATCGATCAATGTTCACGGCACTGGTGCAAGAGATTCAGGTGTTGATTGCTGATAGTACGAGGGAGATAGTTTTTACTCATATTAGCCGATCGCAAAACAAGGTCGCTCATTGCCTTGCTGTGTATGGTAGATGCACACCTCTCACCGCGGTGTGGTTTGGGTCGGGGACTAGTGAAGTTGTTGACATTTGTATGTCAGACTCTCCACCTTAAGTAATAAAGTCCCCTTTTCCCTCGCAAAAAAAAAAAACTGAAGTATAACGAGAAAAAAGGAAAACGAAAGAGAACGTATAAAAAAAGAAAAAACAGAAACAACATAAAAAGGTAGAAGTAAGTAAAAACCGGAGCAAATGAGCGAAGATCAAGTGATCAACGAGGAGAAATAGGCGGTCTGTTACTGTAGCATACAGAAAAAGTTTCATCCGAGAGAATCTTCTTTTTTTTTTCTTTTCTTTTACGGACAGGCGAGAGAATCTTCCATCTCGCGTCAAGCGAGATATAGCCTCCGCGAGGTCTCAAGCACTGCTATGTGTCGCTGGTTGTAAGCGATACACTAAACATACCTACAACTCGTACCAAGTTTCTCCTTTTTTTGTCTATAAAAAAAAACAAGTTTCTCCTTTTTTTGTCTATAAAAAAACAAGTTTCTCCTTTTTTAACACAATATAATCAAAACCACTAACATACACGAGCATACACTCACCCTTATGAACGCACGCACACACATCCTATCTCATATGAGCACCTCCCAGAGACTGAGCCGGCATATCATTTTAAAATTAATGAAGTCGTCATAGACGCCTTCACAATCGACGGGAGCATCTCGTCCCACTAAACGCACATCGCGAAAAAGTCTAAAACAAACCCAGGAACATGCACATCGCCAAAAAGTCTGGAACAAACCCAGGAAAATGCGAGCAGTGATGTCAGGTCTGGGACTTGAACTCTTGTGGACAGGGGATATCACTGTCTTATTAATCATCCAACTATAGGTTAGTTCGCACAATTGGTACCAAGTCGGCCAATCCAGTAGGATATAGCTCGGCAATAGATTTTCATTTCTGCTATGGTTTTCTGGATAGGTTTTCGTTTCGTGTTTTTCTTTATTTTTCTTCTTTCTATTCAGTTTCTTAAGAAATGGTAATATGAACATTTGTGATGAAATTTTCCAACAAAAGAGTAACATTTTTACAAAAGTTGTTCATCGTGTACTTAATTTTTTTCGCCATGCATGTAAAATATCAAAGTTATTTAAAGAATGTTGATCTATTAAAAATGTCCAATGTATTTACAATTTTTTTATCATATTTAAGCATATATTTATATGTTTTCTGTCTGTATTTGAAAAAAAATTCAATGTATATTTCAAAAATGTTCTGAATATATTTACAATTTTTTTAATGTGTATTAAAAAAAGCATTCATGTATAAAAAGGATGTTCTTGTATAAAAAGAAACTGGAAAAGGCAAATGAACTAGAAAATAAATAACAAAATAAAAATGAATAACAATACGAAATAAGTACAAGAACAGATGATAATAATTAATTCAAACATAGAAAACATAATAGAGAAGAAATGATAAAAAAAGGAAACCCAGTTTTTTTAACACAATACAATCGCAATTGCTTACATACACGCACATACAGACACTGTATGAACTCACACACGCGCATCTACTCTTGTGAGCACCTCTGACATAACGAGCTGACACAACATTTTAAGATTGACGAATTTACCACAGTCGTCTCGTAGTCGGCGAGAAGATATCCTCCTATTGAACAAACATCGTCGGAAAGGTTGAAATAAATCTAGTAAATACGAGCAGCGGTGCCAAGTCTAGGACTTCAATCCTGGTGGATTGGGTCCATCACAAAGGACCTAACCATATGAGTTATTCCCATTTCACAAAAAAAAATCAGGTTTTTTTCTTAATTATTTTTTTTAAGAAATGAAAAACTGAAGCGAACTATCCGGTGCAGCTCCATTAAAAAAAAAGAGAACTTTCCCTAAAAAAAGAAGAAGAGAACTATCCAGTGCAGCGATGTATGGTGGCGGCACGTTCTAATTTGGAGGTAGCCGGCGGCCGTCTGGCACGGTTAAAGAACACGAGGCGTTTTGTCCCGCTCTACTACTACGCTTGCTTCACATCCAAGAAGGTGCAATCAGGAGTTGAATTGAAAAAAGAAGAGGTGCAATCAGCAGAGAAAATTCGTCCAGCTATTCTTGAGGGCCCATTGCATGTGAGCTCAAGAACGGACGGCAGGCGTTCCTTGGGTGCCAAGCATGCGCCCCGCACGTGGTCCCTTCCTTTTCCGGATGTGCCGGCCTAACTAGTCCAGACACGAGTCCGTTCTTGACTTTGCTTCCTTTGGTCAGCACCTTCGACCGCCGATCAGCATTTGTTCTCCTTGGCATCTTGAGACCGGCCCTTAAAATGAACACTGTATTAACAGTGACGTGGGAATTGGCTGTCCAATTATTGGTCTTTCATATCTTGTGTCAAAGTTTGATACTAATAGATTTAACTATTAGTAGAATGTTAATGCATGCCACAAAAAGTACATTGTTGGACCCGTATTTAAACATACTTTTCGATGATATTATTTTGTATATACGTACAATTTATATTTTATTAGTTAAAATTATGATTAAAATATGACCTAAATGCAAGGGGGACTAATAAACTAGGACAAAGGTAGTAAATGTTTGTCTATGGCTTTTTAGTCTATGATGAGCTCAACACAATAGCATATCAATTTTTTGATAAGTGAAAATATTCAAATGTGACAATACTTCTAATTAAATATTACAATCCAACTAATTTTTGAAATAAAATAATTAAAACTTGAATTCAACTCATACATATGTTCATACATATGTTCTACTACCTCTGTTCCTAAATATAAGTCTTTCTAGAGATTTCAATATGAACTACATACAGATATATATAAACGTAGTTTAGAGTGTACATTCACTCATTTTGCTCTGTATGTAGTTTATATTAAAATCTGTAAAAAGACTTATATTTAGGAGCGGAGGGAGTAGTTGTCCGCTTTAACCGCCCATAGATACTCGATCAGATATTCCTTGAGCTACTCATGAGTTGCTCAATGACGAATTTGTTAATGCATTTAGACAAACTCAAATGTGGCCGGGTTCCGATGTAGAAGTTAGATAGGATAGTCCATGTTCTCAAATTTCAGACTTTCAACAACATCTTCACCCTCATCCTTCATGATCATGTTCACTGGTACAACGAGCTGCTATATAAACGGTTTTTAACCCCTTTCCGCGACGGCATTCTGAATTATCGCCAAGTGAGTGTGTGTGATAGGGTGGTCCTTCCCACATGACCCCAAAACCGTCGGGAATAGGCCCTCCGGTCACACACGCTGGGCAAAATGAGATCGTGTGCGACGGGCGAGCGATCAAATACAATTATACAGGCCCAATCAGTTCCGGATGTAAGTACATCCCACAAAGTCCCTGACAAACGTTTCTGTTTGCATGTACATTCCACGCAGACAATCCAAGGAATACATTTCTGTTCTTATGTACATCCAACACAGTCAATCCAAGAAGTACGTTTTCGTTCGTATGTACATCCCACACAGTCAATCGAGGGAAACGTTTCCGTTCGTATATACATCTCACACGATTTTATGTATAGCCTTGTGTGTGATATGTGTAACGGTCACACATGCTCTGCCTCGGTTAACCGTTTTCTTTTATTCAACTACATCACAAACGATTTGATGAAGAAAACTGTATGGTATTGGGCTATCCATGAAAACCGCTTTTACTGCTAGAACCGTTTGCAAAGTTTCATGACCCATTTAGCAGGTTTATTAGTTTACAATTAATAATTCCAGTATTACGCAAATTCATATTTTCTTATCGAATAACTGTTTGCCAATTTTCATATCAGGCATATAAATATATTTTAACATGACAGTACCATAGCTACCTGAAAACAACACAATACAACATATAGCTAGTTCACCTTCATAAGAACAATATAGAACAATACATTCATTTCCCTAACCGACTGATATGACCAGCCAGGTTCCTCTTCTCCACCTCTGCTTTCAGTTCAGTAAGAACCTGTTTTGCACTGACCAACTGGAAAAGTGCCTCCTCCTTCGCCAACATCATCTTAACGAAGTCTAATTTAAAAATCTGAGCTCATTCTCCATCTTCTTCTTTTTTCCCGCATCTTGAAATATTCTTCAGCCTTGACAACACTTTCTCTAAGCCTATCTCTGTTCTCTTCCTCATACATGCTCTAGAGCTTTATTATGCACATCTTCAAAGACTGTGGCCACTTGATTTACCCACTTCAGGTAAGAACACTTCCGTTTATCCTATAATATTTAAGACTAAATCAGTAACAACTGTAGGGGAAATGGGTTTCTAGCAACATAGAAAATCACCAAATACATATTTTTAAAACTAAAGAAACAGGTTAATTATGACATATCTTTTCAAAAAGATCAATGTGCAAATGAATTAATTGCTACTGAGACGACAACCAAATTCTGAAATATCAAAAGCTATAATTAACTGCAACAACGCTACAATTCTTAGTCATGTACTATAAATGACAAATTGAACATTTTATGAGAAAGCTAAATATAACTGCAACAGCACAGCGACAGTGTTTGGATGACATCTAATTGATACTAACAGAAGTGTACATGCACAAATTTAGTAACATAGAATTAATAATACTAAGGTCGTCCACTATGTATGCCAAAACTGGTGTCAAAACAACTGTTGCTACATTTGGCACCGGTGCCTGCACTGGAGAGCCGGTGCAGAGGAAAAAATCAGGGAACCAGACTCCAGAGCACCTAGTTGCTCCGATGCCCAGTTCCTTCGTGCCATAAAAATTTAGTATTTTACTGCTTGGCTGCTCGGATGTGTGGACCAAAGTTGGCTGCACAAACTGCTGAAGTGGTGCCAAATAATTTTCTAATGGCACCGCTAATGAGATGGCAACATTTTTAGATACTAGGTAGAAAATGTGACATTGTCTTAGTCACATCCAGAATAACATAGCACAGTGACGGTGTCTGAATCACATCTAACAAATGATTTATAACAACGAAAGTGGGGCTAACCTTCTCTGCACATGCCAGAAACTTCCTTCCACTGTCCACAGAGCAACTAACTTCACGCATGGAGATTAATGGTGACAACGAGCAGGCAGATCTTCATCCACCCCGCTCCATTCGTTGCAACCGATGGTCCTATGGAGCTACAAGAGGAAGAAATAACTCAAATCGACCGTCGGGCTAGAATCCTTCATTTGAAATCATAACCCGAGAGAGAGAAGAGAGGCATACCCGGGTGGTAAAAGAGTCGTCGCCGGAGGAGGAACCACTGGAGAGGTCATTGAAGAAGACCATGGCGACCGCGGCGGTCGGATGCGAGACGGCGAGAGCGAGGAAGCGGCTATAGCTTCGAAAGGAAGGAAGGAGGAACAGGTGAAATGTGGCTTGTGGTCGGGGAGAAAAGGAGGTGGGGAGGGGGTAGGCGGTAGGCCAAAATTTTGAAAGGTGGAGGGAAACTTTTCGTTCGGTGCCGCCGGACACCATTCACTTTGAACGAATGTGTGCATCGCAAACGAAGCTATGTGGGCCCGCCCTAGTGGCTCATGGGCCACTGCTCCATCTTCTGGTCCTCCCCCGAGGCTTCCAGGGTCTCTTATGTCCAGAAAAAATCTCTAAAAAGTTTCATGGCATTTGGGCTTCGTTTGTTGCTGATATTCCGGGAAACAAAAAACAAGCAAAAAACTATAACTCGCACTGGACACTAACTAATAGGTTTGTCTCAAAAAATGATATATAATTGCTTGTAAATATATATATAACATTCAAGATTGACAATATAATAGCATGAAATAATTAAAAAATATAGATACGTTGGAGACATCTCAGACATTATAAAAACTTTACATAAAACATTTACAAAATGTTAAATGTGTATAGAAAAAATGTTTCTTATGTATTTGACAAACTTATAGGAAAATAGACAATTTGTGTGGAAAATTGATCATGTATTTAAAATATATTAATCAAGCATTTAAAAATAATGTTAGTCAAGTATTTTAAATTTTAACAAAGCACTTAAAAAACCTTAAATGTGTATTAAAAACATTTCCATGTATACAAAAATGTATACAAAACAATATACAATGTGTATGAAAAACGTTGATTGTGTATATAAAAAAATGCTATTCAAGCATTTGTAGAACGTTAACCAAGTATTTAGATTTTTTTGAATCAAGCATTAAAAAAAAGTTAAATATGTATAGCAAATATGTTTCCCATGTATATGAAAAATGTATACAAAAAATACATAATATGTATGAAAAGAATGTTGATCATGTATTTTAAAAATGTTAAACATATATTAAAAAATTTAATCATGTATTTTAAAAATATTAAAAATGAATAAAAATATCGTGTGTTGAACATTTTGTTAATGGCAATAAAAAAGATCACACACAATGCACATTTTAATATGCATGTTTACATTTGTAATTACAAAATTAAATTTCCTATAAATATATGTTTAGTGGTGTCTAATTTTATTTAATGTACATTAGATATTTTTTATATACGTCAAAAACATTTCATATACACATTTAATATTTTAAAAATACATGATCAACATTTTTTCATGTAAACAAAAGGAAGACGAAGAAAACCACCAAAAACTGAAAAGCAAACAAATGAAATCAAAAGAAAAAAAAACAAAGAAAACCATTGCAAGAAGAATGGCAAACAGCAAAAACCAAGAAAAAAACCACTATAAAAAGAATGGAAAACGGCAAAAGTCTATAATGAAATAAAAAAACTAAAAGGCGATGAAAATAAGAAAGATACAAAAAGAAATCCGAAGAAAAAGAGGAACAAACGAAAGAAAACAAAAAACCAAAGACAAATGATGAGAAACAAAGAAAGCCAAAATATAACAAAGAAAAAAACCAATGAACCCAGAAACTGGTGGGGGCGATTATGGGGCTCCCCTTGCGGATGCTACCCGCCCGAAGCCGGTAGATGGGGAAACTGCGAGCACCGGGGGCACGACTCTAGGTGAACTTGCGATCGTTGCCGCGGGCCAGGAAAAGCAGTTGCAAGCTGACGAGGATTCACTTGTGATCGTGCAACAAAGTGGTACCATGCGTGCAAAAGGAAATCCACTAGTTGACAAGGGTCTGGAGGACTTTGAGTCTGAGGGAAGCTCACGTAACTCTCGTAGCAAAAATATCAGTGACAGTCAGTCTAGTGCAAAGCCTCAGAATAGTACACATGAGATGGAATCAAGAGAGCGAGGGTATCCGGCGGTGGCAGAATACAGTGCGGCCAAGGTCGCGAGCATGGTAGCCTCAGGTGCTGCGCTTCCCTATGAAACAAAATATAGCCCAAGCAAACCGGAGAGTTGTGATATGATTCAGGTGTTGCAGGACCCCCCGACTGCTGCTAGAGCTGAGGACGCGGTCATGTCTGATGGAAGTTTCATCCGTGGAAAACGAGATGCAGCCGTACAGCAGGCTGCAAGCTCATCAAAATATTCGAAGGGCGAAGCATTAGTCCTCTACTCTAATCCCACTGGCCGGGTGGATCAGATTTCTGCAGGAACACCTGAGAAGCATGAAACTGGAGAACCTGAGGGGATGGACAATATGGCCGAGACAGACACGGCCGCAGCGGCGGTAGGAACGAATGGTGGAAAATCTATGGAGGCAACCGGCCCAGGGGCCGCCGGTGAACTGACGGGGCCAGGTGTGGCGCCCCGTCAGGAGCAATGAATCTACTAAGTTGGAACTGCCGAGGGGCGGGGAACTCTCGGACAGTTCGCGACCTTGTGATCTTGGTGCAGGCTCAGTCCCCATGTATCGTCTTTTTATGTGAAACTAGGCAATCTAAAGTTAAGATGAAAAGACTTCGATCCAGGCTAGGTTTAAATGGTTTTGATGCTTTAGATAGTGTTGGTCTTAGTGGAGGTTTAGCTCTTTACTGGCACGAGTCTGTCCATCTCGATGTAAAAGAAATAAATGAACCCTATATTGATGCTTATGTGAGCGGTATGATGGGTGATCCTCCTTGGAGGCTCACCTGCGTCTACGGCGAGTCAAGGACGGAGGACCGTCAACGGATGTGGTCCCTCCTTCGTGATCTCCACCAACGTGCGGACATGCCGTGGGTGGTGATAGGAGACTTCAACGAGGCCATGTGGGGCTTCGAACATTTCTCGGAGACTCCACGATCAGCAGGTCAGATGATCGACTTTCGTGATGTTTTGGAATTATGTGGCCTCGGTGATCTTGGTTTTTCAGGTGTGCCTTACACTTATGATAATCGGCGGTCCGGCCGTGCGAACGTCAAAGTGCGCCTTGACCGCGCAGTTGCAAACAACCAGTGGCGCGACTTGTTCATGGAGGCGGGTGTCAAGCACCTTGTTGCACCATCTTCAGACCACGCACCAATCCTGCTCAGGTGCTTGGCGGAGCCGCCTAGGGAGTACACAGGCAAGCGCTGCCGCCACTATGAAGTGGCTTGGGAGCGCGATCCGGCGCTACCGGAAGTTATCATGCAAGCCTGGACTGCGGCCGGCACCATGGGTAACCTTGGTGATGTTGTGGCGGCACTGGGTGATCTCATGCACGCACTTCATGGATGGAGTAAAAAGAAATTCGGTAATGTGGTGCAAGAAATTAATAAATCTCGTACGCGTCTTGAGGAACTAATGGCTATGAATGCAGATCAATAGACTATTAGGGAAGCTACTGATCGTATGAATGAGCTGCTATACAAAGAGGAGATGTTATGGATGCAGCGTTCTAGAATTGACTGGCTGCGGGAGGGCGACAGAAATACCAAATTCTTTCATCGCAAGGCAGTTTGGCGTGCACGCAAAACAGAATTAATTCTCTTGTTGATGACAATGGAGTGGTGCAGCAAAACAGCGCCACTTTGGCGGGCATGGTGATGGATTATTTCACTAATTTGTTTACTGCAGACCCAACTCTGTGTGCAGACCAAGTCATAGACTTGATTAATTCCCGTGTCACGGATAATATGAATGATAGTCTGTGTGCGGAGTTTTCGGATAAGGAGATTGCGGATGCGCTCTTCCAGATTGGCCCTCTCAAAGCCCCCGGACCAGATGGTTTTCCGGCGCGCATGTTTCAGAGGAATTGGATAGTTATGAAGGACCAAGTGACTGCTGCTGTAAAGGAGTTTTTCCGGACAGGTATTATGCCAGAAGGTGTTAACAATACTGCAATTGTACTCATACCAAAAATTGATAATCCGGTAAAACTGACTGACTTCCGGCCTATCAGTTTGTGCAATGTTATTTATAAGGTGGTGTCCAAGTGCTTAGTTAACAGGTTGAGGCCCATTCTCGATGAGATCATATCGCCCGAGCAGAGTGCCTTTGTACCTGGCAGAATGATAACAGATAACGTTCTGATTGCATTTGAGTGTATACACCATATTCAGCAGGAGAAGGATCCATCGAGGAGTTTTTGTGCATATAAATTGGATCTCTCGAAGGCGTATGACCGGGTGGACTGGGTTTTCTTGAAGCGGACGATGCAAAAGTTGGGTTTCGCTGACCGATGGGTGAACTGGATTATGGCTTGTGTCACCTCGGTTAGATATACTGTTAAATTTAATGGCACCCTTTTGGATTCGTTCGCACCGTCGCGTGGGCTACGGCAAGGTGACCCTTTGTCCCCATTTTTGTTCCTATTTATTGCTGATGGTCTGTCTGCCCTATTAAAAGATGGTGAGGAAAAGGGAAAATTCACATCTTTGAAGGTATGTCGGCGTGCTCCCGGAATCTCCCATCTTTTGTTCGCCGACGATACACTTCTTTTCTTTAAAGCAGAGGCACAACAAGCACAAGAGGTGAGGTCCATTATAAAGATGTATGAAGGGGCGACGAGACAACTTATCAATCCGGCCAAGTGTAGTATGTTGTTTGGGAAGGCATGTCTGGATGCAAGCCAGGAGGCGGTGCGCACCACACTTCAAGTTCAACTCTCTACCTTTGAAGAAAAATATTTAGGCCTGCCTACGCCCGAAGGTAGAATGTCAAAAGGGAAGTGTCAAAATCTGCAAGCAAGGCTCACTAAAAGAATTATTGCATGGGGTGATACACTTTCTTTGGCTGGGAAAGAGGCGATGATCAAGTCAGTCGTGCAAGCCATCCCCACTTATATGATGGGGGTGTTTAAACTTCCAATGTCCGTGTGTGATGATCTTAATAGGATGGTAAGAAACTTTTGGTGGGGAGCTTCCGAGGGAAAGCGCAAAACTCATTGGCAGGCATGGCCCAAAATTCAGAGGCACAAACTCAGTGGTGGACTTGGGTTTCGTGATTTCAGGGTGTTTAACCAGGCTTTGCTGGCGCGGCAAGCTTGGAGGCTTTTGACTAAACCTGAGAGTCTTTGTTCGCAGGTATTAAAAGCTCGATATTACCCCGAGGGGCGTTTGGAGGACACGGTTTTCTCAGGAAATGCTTCGACTACATGGCAAGCGATCCAATATGGCTTGGAGCTCCTGAAGAAGGGGTTAATATGGCGGGTGGGCAGCGGCACCCACATCCGTATCTGGAGGGACCGGTGGCTGCCTCAAGAGCCGTCAGGCCAGCTCATCACTCCCCAGGGGACGTGCAGGCTCCGTCGCGTTGCGGACCTGTTGGATGCTAATGGAGCATGGCGACTGGAACTTCTGCACCAACACTTCCTTCCTGTTGATGTCGACGCCATCACTCGTATCCGGACCTCCCCACGGGTCATGGAGGACATTCTTGCCTGGGCCCCAGAGAAATCCGGTGTTTTCACAGTTCGATCTGCATATCGCTTCGCCATGGATGAGCGCGAGCGTCCAGTGGCGAGCGCATCGAGCAGGGCACCGGATGGTCGTCGCGCCATCTGGAAGATCATATGGGGGTGCGCTGCTCCCCTAAGGTACGAGTGTTTGCATGGAGGCTGGTTACTAATTCCCTTGCCACTTGGGCGAACAAATTTTCTCGCACTCTGGAACTTAATGATTTGTGCCCTTTGTGTGGTGTGGAACGGGAGGACGGTTTCCACGCAATGTGCAGGTGTCCACTGGCAAAAAATCTATGGCGTGCGATGGCTCTAGACTGGCCGCTCCCAGACGTCGACAGTATCTGTAATACTGGTCCAGAATGGCTTTTTAGTCTGCTGGAGCCACTCTCTGATACAGTCCGCATGATCGTCTTAATGACCATGTGGCGGACTTGGTACATCCGGAATGAGCTCACGCATGGGAAACAAGCACCACCAACACAAGCCTCACGTCATTTCCTCCATGGCTACATAAGCTCCTTGTTGTGTATTCAGCAGCACCCGTTGGGGAACATGAACAAAGGGGAAATGGTGTTGCATTTACCGGCCACCAAATTTGAGGCTGTTACAGCTAGAGACAAGCAGGACCGTGAGGAGCTGCGTTGGTCTCGGCCGCCTGAAGGCTGGGCCAAGCTGAATACGGACGGAAGTTTCGTACAGGAGACGGGTGCAGCTGGGGGCGGCATGGCCTTGCGGGATGATACCAGCACCATCATCTACACAGCCTGCAGGCAAATACATACATGTGATAACGCCCTGGAGGCGGAACTATTGGCATGCAGAGAGGGCGTCGAGCTCGCGATGCACAGGACCCTTCTTCCCCTTGTTGTCGAGATGGACTGCGCGGAGGCGGTAATGATGATTAAGAGTCCCACGCGGGATCGATCAATGTTCACGGCACTGGTGCAAGAGATTCAGGTGTTGATTGCTGATAGTACGAGGGAGATAGTTTTTACTCATATTAGCCGATCGCAAAACAAGGTCGCTCATTGCCTTGCTGTGTATGGTAGATGCACACCTCTCACCGCGGTGTGGTTTGGGTCGGGGACTAGTGAAGTTGTTGACATTTGTATGTCAGACTCTCCACCTTAAGTAATAAAGTCCCCTTTTCCCTCGCAAAAAAAAAAACTGAAGTATAACGAGAAAAAAGGAAAACGAAAGAGAACGTATAAAAAAAGAAAAAACAGAAACAACATAAAAAGGTAGAAGTAAGTAAAAACCGGAGCAAATGAGCGAAGATCAAGTGATCAACGAGGAGAAATAGGCGGTCTGTTACTGTAGCATACAGAAAAAGTTTCATCCGAGAGAATCTTCTTTTTTTTTTCTTTTCTTTTACGGACAGGCGAGAGAATCTTCCATCTCGCGTCAAGCGAGATATAGCCTCCGCGAGGTCTCAAGCACTGCTATGTGTCGCTGGTTGTAAGCGATACACTAAACATACCTACAACTCGTACCAAGTTTCTCCTTTTTTTGTCTATAAAAAAAAACAAGTTTCTCCTTTTTTTGTCTATAAAAAAACAAGTTTCTCCTTTTTTAACACAATATAATCAAAACCACTAACATACACGAGCATACACTCACCCTTATGAACGCACGCACACACATCCTATCTCATATGAGCACCTCCCAGAGACTGAGCCGGCATATCATTTTAAAATTAATGAAGTCGTCATAGACGCCTTCACAATCGACGGGAGCATCTCGTCCCACTAAACGCACATCGCGAAAAAGTCTAAAACAAACCCAGGAACATGCACATCGCCAAAAAGTCTGGAACAAACCCAGGAAAATGCGAGCAGTGATGTCAGGTCTGGGACTTGAACTCTTGTGGACAGGGGATATCACTGTCTTATTAATCATCCAACTATAGGTTAGTTCGCACAATTCGTACCAAGTCGGCCAATCCAGTAGGATATAGCTCGGCAATAGATTTTCATTTCTGCTATGGTTTTCTGGATAGGTTTTCGTTTCGTGTTTTTCTTTATTTTTCTTCTTTCTATTCAGTTTCTTAAGAAATGGTAATATGAACATTTGTGATGAAATTTTCCAACAAAAGAGTAACATTTTTACAAAAGTTGTTCATCGTGTACTTAATTTTTTTCGCCATGCATGTAAAATATCAAAGTTATTTAAAGAATGTTGATCTATTAAAAATGTCCAATGTATTTACAATTTTTTTATCATATTTAAGCATATATTTATATGTTTTCTGTCTGTATTTGAAAAAAAATTCAATGTATATTTCAAAAATGTTCTGAATATATTTACAATTTTTTTAATGTGTATTAAAAAAAGCATTCATGTATAAAAAGGATGTTCTTGTATAAAAAGAAACTGGAAAAGGCAAATGAACTAGAAAATAAATAACAAAATAAAAATGAATAACAATACGAAATAAGTACAAGAACAGATGATAATAATTAATTCAAACATAGAAAACATAATAGAGAAGAAATGATAAAAAAAGGAAACCCAGTTTTTTTAACACAATACAATCGCAATTGCTTACATACACGCACATACAGACACTGTATGAACTCACACACGCGCATCTACTCTTGTGAGCACCTCTGACATAACGAGCTGACACAACATTTTAAGATTGACGAATTTACCACAGTCGTCTCGTAGTCGGCGAGAAGATATCCTCCTATTGAACAAACATCGTCGGAAAGGTTGAAATAAATCTAGTAAATACGAGCAGCGGTGCCAAGTCTAGGACTTCAATCCTGGTGGATTGGGTCCATCACAAAGGACCTAACCATATGAGTTATTCCCATTTCACAAAAAAAAATCAGGTTTTTTTCTTAATTATTTTTTTTAAGAAATGAAAAACTGAAGCGAACTATCCGGTGCAGCTCCATTAAAAAAAAAGAGAACTTTCCCTAAAAAAAGAAGAAGAGAACTATCCAGTGCAGCGATGTATGGTGGCGGCACGTTCTAATTTGGAGGTAGCCGGCGGCCGTCTCCGCATCCTTTGGCTCGCCCCCGATCGGGTAGAGCGTGCGCGTGACACGGCGCGGCCGTGGCACGAAATTCCTCCGTTTTCCGGAAGCGGAACAGACCGCCGCGCAGAAGAAACAAACCACCCCACCGACCGTTGCCTCTCCGGGAGGTGGCGCTGCGGCGCACGGCGAGAAAAGCGACCAAACCCCTCCCAGTCTCAGAAAAAGCGTCCGAGAAAAGCAGAAGCCGGGCAATCGAGTGAGGACCGAGGAGCCAAAATCCAGAGCCTCCGCATCGCACGGGAGCCGAGGCCGATCGATGGCACGACGGAAGCCGCCGGCGCAGCATAGAGCCCGGAGCGAGGACGGCCAGGCCCAGGCGACGGCGCCGCCGCTGAAGCGGGGGCCGTGGACGGCGGAGGAGGACGAGGTGCTGGCGCGGTTCGTGGCCCGGGAGGGGGAGGGGCGGTGGCGCACGCTGCCGCGGCGGGCGGGCCTGCTGCGCTGCGGCAAGAGCTGCCGCCTGCGGTGGATGAACTACCTCCGGCCGGACATCAAGCGCGGCCCCATCGCCGAGGACGAGGAGGACCTCATCCTCCGCCTCCACCGCGTGCTCGGCAACCGGTGCGTGCACGTGACCTACTTCCTGAAATGCGTCCATGCAGATGCTAGAGGCTAGACTTGATGGATGTGGCGGCCGGTGCACGCAGGTGGTCGCTGATCGCCGGGAGGCTGCCGGGGCGCACGGACAACGAGATCAAGAACTACTGGAACTCGCACCTCAGCAAGAAGCTCATCGCCCAGGGCCTCGACCCGCGGACGCACATGCCGCTCGCCGCTGCTCCCGGCAAGACGGCAGCTGCTACCCACAAGACGACGGCGGCGCCGGCGGTCGTACCGCCGCAACCTCCGCCCCCGCCAGCGCCAGTGCCGCCCACCTCGTCTGCCGCTGGAACTGGACGCGACGGCCGTGACAGCCCAGGCGACGGAGGCAACGACGACCTCGCCGCGGCGATGAGCGTCGACGCCCATGACTTCGAAGGTTTCGGCGATCAGCTCCTCGCCGACTACGCTGCTTCCCGCGGAGTCTTCAACGACGTGATGGGGTGTCCAATGGTGGACGACGACACCTTCACCTCGTTCCTCGATTCCTTGATGGATGAGCGCCAGTTGGCCGCTGATCACAAGGGTGTGATGAACGATCAGGGTGGCGCTATCTGATGCAGATTTACAAATGCACTGTAGTAGTAATCGCGAATTAGTTGAGGAGCAGATACTGCGTTAGTACACATGAATTGCTTGACGGATCTGGACGTTTGTTTGTGTGATGAAAATCAGTAGTACGAGGATGTAATGTATGGATTGCACAGACATAAGATTTGTAGAAGGTGCGAATTAATCAATGTGCTCACCTGCTACAATGTGTTCACCTGCTACTCATGTGACCTGCTGGCGAGTGCCGATCGACCGAGTGGCCAAAATAGAGTAGGTGCAGCTCATAAGCCTGCAGGTCTACCCGTCTACATATGGTCGAGAGAGACTCGAGACGCGTACAGCTCATTCTTGTGACAGCGCGTGCCTCCGTTGCATTTTGCCATACCCGTGGGGTGGCCTGTTCGAATTGATTCTGATGTCGACTGAATTCAGGAAAGGAGTACCCCGGATCTTTCTTCTTCGGCCACTCCTCTTCTCAGGGTTCACCAGAGATTCAGATTGCCCGTGCAACTGACTGATGGTACGCAGGATAATATATCAGCATGTACATACGTACGTACGTGTGCAAGCAAAGATAAAAGGATCCGCACACACACAAAGGGAACACTGACTGTTTTCGACCTATGTAATACGTACGTTCATGCCGGGCGCATGCATAGACCGTATGTGAAATGTGAGTATCACAGCAGGACAATGTAAACATGAACAAAGAATCTACTATGAAACAAAATCGGAACGCGCATCGTAAACTGTAAATAAATTACTAACAGAGAAGAAGATTTTACCTTTTAATTGAGCAGCATGCAGGCCATCCATCCATGCTCCTGGGAAGAGGCTTCAAGTTGCATGGCTGTTTAGGCTAGCAAGAGGAGCGTAGAGGCATCGGCACTGTACGTGGGGAGCTCCGGCGCTATATAGCAAGGGGGGCGTCTGCGAATTTACCCACCGTTGCGACCGGCTGTCGTCGTCCAAATGGACTGTCAGGTTGGAACCAACAAACGAACAAAATTGGGCCTACTTGATTCTCTCCCGTGTTGTTACAATTAAACGAAATTATTCGATTCAACGCGTGAAATTATAGTACGTGGGATTGACCGGTAGCTGCACTGCAAAGTTCGTGATTTTCCAAACCGACAGAAGTATCATCTGAACTATGTACGATTGACCTTGACACAACTGAAGTCTGAAGCAGCCGTACGTACGCCTTCGCAGGGCGTTGACGTAGAGATAAGGCTTCCCGTCTTCGGGGGCTGATTACGTAGAGCAGTCGTTTCGCTTTCAGCGCCTAGTTGTCCGGTGGAGTGCCGCGGCGAGGGGCTGTGGGAGGAGATGGCCTTCGCGTCGTCGCTAGTGGCGCCGCTGGCCCCGCCGCCGCCTCCTGCCGCGAGGGCAGGGTGGAGGCGCGCGAGGGCGGCCCCTCGGCGGCTCGTCCTGGCGGCATCCAGCCGGGGCGGCGGCCCGGCCCCGGCCCCGCCGACGTTCGACCGGCTGCGGGAGCAGCTCCTCCAACTCCACGTCGAAGCCGACCTCACCCAGTCCAAAGGTATACTAACTCCTCAACTCCATCGCCATGGCTGCGTTCTTCTTCCGGAAACTGGAATGCTGAGTCCGTAGGTAGGAGGAACTCGTGTGTTTCATTCTACATATTTGTGCTACTAAATTGCGGACAATGATTGCGATTCCAAAGATTGTCCGTAGTATGTTCGGGTCTAGGGATCGTAAAAGTGAGTTTGAGTACAGCGCTCTGTGGATAGGGGCACACACCATATTTGTGGCACTGCACTAGTCCACAGTTTATTTCTAGAATACTCATCACTGCACAAGTGCACCACATCCTTTTTACTGACTGTCTTTTTTTCCTTGTAGCAAACAGTGCCCGGGTGAGGCTTGTGCGGTTGACCGAGGCCGCTGAGAATCTTAAGAAGAGAGCCGTGGTCAGTGTCCGGATGGGCAGAGAGAATGAGGCAGTGGAATTACTTGTGCAGAAGAAGAAGTTGACCAATGCTTTGGAGAACATAAAGGAGCGCATTGAGCTGCTTGACAAGCTTTCCGCAAAGATTAGTGAGGTGATGACATGTTCTTTTATCATCATGTGGTATATGATAATTTTTTGGTTCTTAGAATTGATACTTTTTTTAAACTTGTACCAAAACCCCATGATACATTGCTGAGTCATACTTAGACAATGTCACACTGTTCTTGTGATCATTCTGCTGATTACATCACTTATGAATTTTACGAGCTTTTCCTTCAAATAATAACTAACACATAAATGCCATCTCACATAAACCACTCCCACTCAGGAAATTTTCTGCAAATTTCATCCGTCTATATATCTGAAACATTGTTTGTTGTATCCAGGTTATTTCGGTGAAGCAGAATATGTTAATTGAACATGCGTTGCGTCCAGGGACAACTAATGTTGAAGACTCCAATGACCGTATAAGAGTGTTCTCTGGTAAAACTGATGATCGGGTGGATGAGACTAGTGATTCAAACTTGGCTGGCCACTCCAAGAGAAGTGAACTTCAGATGGCTGATAGCTTCACATTCTCCAAGGATCATGACCCAAAAAAGATCATGGATGATCATTCTGCATATGATGATTTCGTGCAGCATATTGATTCACAGCTGAGTTCATTACAATGTGAAATTGATCACTACGCCAGTTCCCAATTAGCAAAAGAGTTGGACACTCAGCAGTCTGTAAATGACAAGTTGCACAAATTGTCAACCATATTGAAGCTTATAACTGAAACTAGAGAAAGGTTAGTCTTGAAGGAGGAGCATGAAAAGTCACAAATGCACTAATAGATGTTCTGCATCTGGCTTTTTTTGGCATCCCCAAACCGAATATGCTTGAGCTTCATTACAGTAACTAACTTTTCCAGGATTGCTAAGATTTCGGATAACACAGTAAGTGAGAGTGGATCTGATGGCTTGAGATGATGGCAAACTACAAAACATTGAATTCATCGTGTCAAGCTCTGTCTCTTTCTTTGGTAAGTTGTCCCATTGCTTTAATTACACTGCACAAAACTCGTCCTATCCAGTTCTTCCCTGTATCCTTAATTACATATCCATACAATCCGGGTGAGAAAATATGTAAAGAAACCCTGAAGCTGTGGCTATGACCAACCACATTACAAGAAATATGACTCCAAGTTCAATTGTATACGACAATGTACGACTCCAAGATCAACAGTGATAGACAGTGTTTCGACTACTTGTAATATGGAAGGGTATTAAATAGGTCACGTGTACATGTTCAGATTTTGATTTCTAGTTAGCAAAGTATCAATGATATCTATCATTGAAGTATGATATATTTCTCTTATTTACATAATACATACTCATAAGTTTCCAATTATGTCAGCAAGAGCAACATTTCCACATTTTGCAAGGCCTAGCTGATCAAACTGGTCTGAGATCATCGTGACATCTTTCTCATCGATCTTCCCCATCTCTTTCAGCTTGTAGATCATAAAGTCTGATTTGCTGTTGCATATGGAGAAGGCAATCACACGTTAATCACATGTGAAGTAGCTTGCTTGAACGTAAAAGGCATAGTTGCCCTGTAAGACATAGTAACATACTTTAAATTAATTTAATGAGAAGAAAGATGTAGAGGTTGTGGCGAACTGATGAAAAGTAATTTCCATGTAACTTTTTGAGGTGTCAATGCATATCACAAGTATATTTATTGTTTCCTTGCGTGTTTGGTAAAAGACTAAAAGGAACGAGAAATTATTAGCTCTTTGTCGTGCAAGAAGAAAGAACATTCATCAGATAAATTTAATTTCCAGATAAGGAAATAATATGATGTAATCATTGGATACGAGATAAGCAGCAGAGTTGAAGCGCATGTCAAGTACAAAATTCCTTGACATGGTAATTGATGGAAAATTTACAATACCTTA
This sequence comes from Aegilops umbellulata, assembly GCA_032464435.1. Classification (NCBI taxonomy): domain Eukaryota; kingdom Viridiplantae; phylum Streptophyta; class Magnoliopsida; order Poales; family Poaceae; genus Aegilops; species Aegilops umbellulata. Next base: position 322,530,634 of record CP136056.1, on the reverse strand, counting down.
CAGCTGCATCGTTATCAAGGTCTCCAGCAGGTGGCTCATTGTCCATTTTCTTCTGGAGGATCCATTTTGTAGTTCGTCGGTTCCTTCTGTCCATCCTTAGATCCGTTAGGAACAAGAATGCCTTGCCAACTGCCAACGTGCTCACCAACAGACACACGGTCGCTGAGAGCCTTCCAGCTGTAGTTGAGAAGCCATAATCCCCATATCCAACTGTTGTCACAGAAATGACTGATAAATAGAAGCTGTCAATCCAATTTAGGCCCTCCACCTCATGTACTATGATTGTACAAATTGAGATAGTCCCTGCAACAACGCCTAGTGCAAGTAGTACTTTCATCTTCCCTCTTGACCTTTTCTTTGCAGCATCGATCATGTACGTGTCAAATACCCTGTTCAGCTTATTGTCATCCATTGTGCTAAGTAGGACTGTTCTCTGCTTGTCTAGCACATTTGTCAACAGTCCATTTAGCATAATGTCAACAAAGCGAACACCTATTAGTAGAAACAAGCATGTGAACACCTTTGTGAAGGTAGTGCAAGGGACTATGTCACCATACCCAATGGTGCACAAGCTTATGATGGTGAAGTACAGGGCATCCACTAACTTAAACGTGGATTTCCCCTTGAAGCCTTCAACATTTGTCATGTACACCGTGACTCCTATTGAGATGTATAGGATGACACTAACAATAGCCTGCCTTGTAATTGATGGTGTGTATTGTGCAGAAGGGCTTTGCTTGCCAAGCTCATGTGCACAGGGAGCTTCTTTGATTGATGTGAATATAGAAGGTGAAGAACGCACCCGCTGTAAAGTCGGCGTGGATACTATATTGGTGTTTTCATTAGTGGCTGGAGGATGATTGCGAGTACTGAGGCTAGCTTTGACATTAGTGTCTGGATGAAAGGAAGGTGCACACCTGTTTGGGACATCGCATGATTTGCTTCTGTCTTGCTTGGAGGAAGAGTACTTCTGATTACGCTGGAATAGAGGCAGCAGAGGCTCCTCCATGGAAGACATATTTGAGCTAGGATTCATGAGCTTGCAGTTCTCAGGTTGGGGTATCATCACTTTATATACATGGTGGTTCTGCTGAGATCTAGACAATGGAAGCGGTTACCATCAGACAGTCAACCAGGGATGTACACTTCCCTGGTGTTTCTGAGGTGAAAAGATCTTGAAGCATATCATTCTTATTTATTCCAGCATTTAAATCATGTAGTTTCTAGTATCTTGCATAGTTGTTGATACAGGAGGCAACTGATGAAAGGGACAGAAAGGGTGGGCATATTCGTTCCTTCTTATCTGACACTTTCTTTTGATATCAGAAACTAAATTACTAGGTTCATCTCCAAAATTAAAACGGATTTGCTATACTGTGAATTCCCACCTCTTGTTCTCCTTTCTTTGCGGGGGATTCTCACTTCTAGCCTTTAGTAACACTGCAAACTTCTATGCTGAGCGATTGTGGATTTGTAGTGCATCATTCTGTATGCTCCGGTGAAGGGTTATCTTCATAGTTCCCTGTGTTGTTGCAGGAGTAAGCATGCACTGGCTTGCCACTTGCTGCACGTGCGCTAATTAGGTTCTCCAACATTAAATTTCGTGTTACATTTTGGTGCAGGTACCAAGTTGACAAATGACAATGGCTTATCAACCTTCTGATCTTGCAAGTTGGTCCCCCGCTCTCTGGGATGATCCATCGGAATTAAGGCAGTGCCATATTCTGCAGGACTCCGTTCTGCAACTGGAGTAGTGGGGACATGTCAATTTCTTGTGGTGCTCAGATCTTGTTGTCGGTGAGGGAGGTACGATTGTGCCGACTGAAAGCTTCTCGAGCTGAGGGAACTTGGTTCCGGGTCATCTATGTCTCTTCGAGTGGTCGGTGTCTGTATGGATCATGCGATCTGGCGAGAAGGCTATAGGCAAAACTGTACAACTTCGTGCAGATTTTACCGAAAACCAGAAGATTTAGAGGTCCCAACTCCAAAGCAAGCAATCGAGCTTCTGACATAAATGTACATAATGAGACTGCGCCATGAATATCTTTATCCTGTATCCAGAGTTTGTAGCTTCATACCTTCATCACGCTCATCACTCATTTTATAGGCTCCTGTGTGAAAGTAGCTGCCGAAAAATTAGTGCCTGAATAAAAAAGCTATACTTGCTATAAGGATGAGCATAGCCTGGACAAGATATCCAACTGTTTTTTCCCTTTGCAGATTATAGGTTCCACCCAAATGATAAAACATGTAAAAATGGTGCGACCAAACAGAGTTATCAGTGTCATTGCCATGTTGGTATTGATCTAAGGCCCAACGGGCTGAAAAGAAAAGAAAAGAAAATCAGAGGATAAGTTAGCGTAAGGGAAGGGGTAACGAACCAACGTACGTTCCCCTCGACCCCAACTTACGCGCCCTGATCGGGGGCACCCTAACCAACAAGTAGTTTTGGTCCCCTGTCGCCAACGCACATAAAAAGATGGGGGAGCGGCCGGCACCTACGTCAGACTAGTTCTCGTACGGTTTACTCCTGCTCCCCACATCCCTAAACCCTAACCGATCCGGGGGAGCGCTGCACGACGGGAAGATCATCTCCAAGCTCTGCCCCTGTCCCAGGGCAGTGCCAGTGGCGCCCCGAGGGACGCCGCTACCTACAGCGAGCATCTTCACCGAGCCTGCATCAAGCTTGCATCGAGCAGGCACGGGACTTCGCACCGTCGACACCAATGGCTGCTTCCATTGGTGGTAAGAACTCAACCCCTCTCTGATCTGTGCTATTAGGTGATCTAATGCCTGGCTTACGATCTGTTAAGTAGATCCTACGGGATTATAAGTCTAACAATGGTATCTTGAGCATGGTTAAGCCTAGATTAGATCCCTAAGATGATCTGTTTAAGTTTGGTGATCCTGATTACGTACTGATGATTAAGGTTAAGGATAATGGTTCATGATTAAGGCTAGATTGCCCTCTGTTGAAGTCAATGTTTAATCTCTAGGGTTATGTGGTTTCGGTTTAGATCTATTTGCTACAGGATTAGTGCTAATCAAATAACAGAAATTATGATGATTAGCATGTTCTGTTAGTCTAGCTATGCCACGTTTCCGCATCAAGATATGGCAATTAGCACTGGTTTTAGTTCCTGTTAGCAATTAGAACATGATGAATTGGCGAAGTTAAAGTCAGACGAACCCTAACTCTAGAAAATCCCCCAAATTTGAAACCCCAGTTTTCCTTTTGTGAAATCCTCCATTGGTGAGTCCAAATGATGAATGAAATTGAAATTAAGAGAAAAGGTGACGGGCTCACCCAGATGACGCCGGCCTTCGGGGTCCGCACGGCCGTCGCCGTACGCGCACGCCATGGCCGGGACGCCGCCGCCCTTCGGGGTGGCACGCGGAATGAAGCAGCAGCCGTCGCTGCTGCGCTCACGCACACGCGCGTCGCCTGGCCTCCGCGCCTTGCACGCCGCCGTCGCCGTCGAATGCCTGCGCAAGGTAGGCCTTCGGGCATTATACGGGCCGTTTTCGCGGCTGGGCTTCGGCCCAAGTTGTCTTAGCCCGCAGAAAAGCTGTTTTTTTTATGTTTTTTGTTTGTTTGCTGGGCTAGAATTTAATGAGCTGCCGTGGGTCTTGGGCTAAAATTAAAGTTCTGTGCATTTTTTCCAGATTATTCAGTGCATTTCACGTTTTTGATTATCCTCAAAATGTTCTGCACTGTTATAAATAGAAAAATTGCCAGAAAAATGATGCTGAAAATTACGTTTTAGTTTTCTGAATGAAATGGAACCAACGAGAAATTTTATTTAGAAAACTTTTATGGATTAATGTTTGTGTCATTTTATGGCATATTTATGTTCATCTCATGGTAACATCAATGAATGATGAATTATTAATGTTGGAAAATTGATATTACACATGAGATTAATGTGATCATTTTTGTAATACAGACCAACGTTGTTTTGCATTTTTGAATCACTCTGTTAATTGCTTATTATTTTCTGCCCAACGGTGATATAATTTGGAGTTAATTTTTGCATAAAAATTGATCAAACCAACATAGGTTAATTTTTGTGCAACTTAATTCAATTATGATGTTTTTTTCCTTTACTTATGATATTTTGAAATCATGACAGCTTTCGGTTCTCGTGGCCTCGAGATCGAGCCACTTACTGGGAATAACTTCCAATCATGGAAGGACTCGTTGCTTTTGCACCTCGGATGGCATGAGGTTGACCTCGCACTGAGGGAAAGTAAACCATTGGAACCTGCAAAGGGTGCCACTGGGTATGCTGAGCTTAAGAAAGACTATGATGCTAAAGTTGAGAAGTGGGAGAGGTCAAACAGAATGGCGCTCCTAATTATGAACTTCTCCATCTCGACTGAGATTAAAGGGGCTATTCCTGCCAATGAAAGTGCCGCCGGATATTTGAAATCGGTGGAAGAACAATTTAAGGGCTCGGAGAAAGTGTATGCAGATGAGCTTTTGCACAAGCTACTTGCAAAATATGACGGGCATGGAAATGTGAGGGAGCACATCTTAAGTATGAGCAATGCCGCGACAAAGCTTAAAACCATGAAGTGTGACTTGAACGAAGAGCTTCTTGTGCTCCTAGTTTTTAGGTCACTACCCTCACAATTCAATCCATTCAAGATAAACTATAACTCTCTTGAAACCAAATGGAAACTATCTGAACTCATTGCACATTGCGTTCAAGAGGAAGAGAGAATGAAGAGTGAGCAGAAAGATCAAGCTCTCCATGTTAACTCTGCAAAGAGGAAGCATGAGAACCATGCTCATAACAATAATGTGCCCAACAAAAGGCAGTATTCCAAAAAGAATCCTCCAAAGCCTAAGCAATGCAACGAGGCAAGTTGTTCACGTCCCGCACCTTCAGCGGCTACTTCAGTTAAGCTTACAAATGCCGCTGGAGAAAGACTTTGCAATTTTTGGAAGCAGCCAAATCATTTCAAGGCGGATTGTCCAGGTTTTCTTAAGTGGCTGAACAAAAAGGGTAAGGATGAGATCACTCTTGTAGATGAATCTCTATATGTTGATTTTTCTGAATCTACATGGTGGATTGACTCAGGTGCGACTGTTCATGTCGCGAATTCTTTGCAGGGATTCCATATAAGCCACACCCCAAGGGGTACAAGAAGACTTAATATCGCGAATGTGAAGGAGGCTGAAGTTGAAGCCGTGGGCTCCCTCACCTTGAAGTTGCACACTGGCTTCCTACTTCAGCTCAAGGACGTTCTTTATGTGCCTACTTTGAGTAGGAATTTGATTTCAGTTTCATGTTTAGATGATTTTGGATTTCATTGTACCTTCGGGGAGAAACAATGTTTTTTAAAGTATTGTAATAAGGATGTTGGTCTCGCCGTCCGACGAGGCAAACTTTATATGTTAATTCTTTCCGGTTATCCTATGTGTGTGAATCTCTGCGAGATGAATATGAATGAATGCAATCATAAAAAGAATGGGAGAAGTATCAATCCTTCTTCGAAATTGTGGCATTGTCGCTTGGGCCACATTTCGAGGGGGAGAATGGAACGATTGATTAAAGAAGAAATACTTCATCCGCTAGATTTCTCTGATGCGGGCAATTGTATTGACTGTATTAAGGGAAAATATGTGAAAACAATTAAGAAAGGAGCAGTAAGAGCCACATCGGTCCTTGAACTTATTCATACTGACATATGCGGACCTTTTAACGTAAAGTCTATGGATGGTTTTGATTCCTTCATTACCTTCACAGACGATTTCTCTCGCTATGCTACATTTACCCCATACGTGATCGATCCGAAACTTTGGGCAAATTTAAGATTTATAAAGCCGAGGTTGAAAATCAACTCAACCTAAAGATCAAAGTAGTATGGTCTGATCGCGGGGGAGAATATTATGGCAGGCATGCTCCTTATGGGCAAATTCCAGGACCGTTCGCAAAATATCTTGCTGAAAATGGAATAATTGCCCAATATTCAATGCCTGGTGAACCTCAGCAAAATGGCGTAGCTGAGCGTCGCAATCGCACTCTTATGGATATGGTACGTAGCATGCTTAGTCATGCGAACTTACCAGTAAGCCTTTGGATGGAGGCATTGAAAACAGCTGCACACATCCTAAATCTTGCTCCAACTAAGTCAGCACCGAGCACACCTTGCGAGATGTGGGCGGGAAAGAAATCGAGCTTGAATTACTTGCGAGTGTGGGGCTGCCCGGCTGAAGCTAAAGTATTCAATCCACATATTAAGAAATTGGACCCAAAGACAGTCAGCTGTTTTTTCATTGGGTACCCTCATAGAGGAAAAGGATATCGCGTTTATTGCCCAGGTCATACCACCAAGTTTGTGGAAACCAGGCAAGCGGTGTTTTTTGAGGATAATGAAGTCACTGAGGTTAGGGCGATTGATCTTGAGGAGAAGCGGGTGTACGTTTCATCCCCGACTATCCAACAGAACTTTATCCCTATGCCTAATATGCATGAGACACCTACTGGTGATCCTGAACCTGAAGTGGATCCTCAATCTGATGAGGAGCCTCAGCATAATGAAGATCCTCAGCATGATGAGGATCCTCAGCCAAATGATGATTCTCAACCCAATGTTAATCCTCAACCTTCTCGTGCAAGAGAAAATGCACATACTAATGAGCCTACGAGAAGATCACAAGGGGAAAAGAAAAAGGCCATCTTTAGCGATTATGTCACTTTCATGTGTGAGGATGAGAATGACATAGGGAAGGCACAAGATCCGACCTCATATAAAGAAGCCACTAAAAGTGAAGACTCGTCCAAATGGTTGGTAGCCATGGAAGACGAATTGAAATCTATGAGCTCGAATGATGTTTGGGACTTAGTAGAAGTTCCTGATGGAGCCAAAAGGGTAGGCTGCAAGTGGGTCTACAAAACCAAATATGATTCCAAAGGGAACGTCGAAAGGTTCAAAGCGAGACTTGTAGCAAAAGGTTTTACACAGAGAGAAGGAATTGATTATAAGGAGACCTTCTCGCCTGTGTCATCCAAAGATTCTTGCAGAATTGTCATGGCACTTGTAGCTCATTATGATTTGGAGCTGCATCAAATGGATGTCAAGACAACATTTTTGAATGGTGACTTAAAAGAAGAAGTTTACATGACTCAACCTGAAGGTTTTGTCGTGGAAGGAAAAGAACAACACATGGCATGTCGTTTAAAGAAATCCATATATGGCTTGAGACAAGCTTCAAGGCAGTGGTACCTAAAGTTCGACGAGATTATTAGAACTTTTGGTTTTAAAGAGAATGAAGTGGACAACTGCATATATGTTAAATTTAAAGGCAGTAGGTTCATATTTTTAGTCCTATATGTGGATGATATTCTATTGGCTTGCAGTGATAAAGATATGCTGCATGAGACCAAGAGATTTCTGTCCTCAAAATTTGACATGAAGGATCTCGGTGAAGCCTCGTATGTCCTTGGCATCGAGATTCATCGAGATAGGTCCAAAGGAACATTAGGACTATCGCAAAAGGCATACTTTGAGAGAGTACTAAAGAAATTCAATATGCATAAGTGCTCTTCCTCACCTGCCCCCATAGTTAAGGGCGATAAGTTTGGACATTCCAATGTCCGAGGAACCAAAATGAAACTGATCAGATGAAGTCGGTTCCTTATGCTTCAGCTGTCGGAAGCATCATGTATGCTCAAGTATGTACACGCCCTGACTTAGATTTTGTAACCGGGATGCTTGGCAGATTTCAATCTAATCCTGGACCAGACCACTGGAAGGCCGCAAAGAAAGTCTTGCGTTATATGCAAGGTACTAAAAATTTCATGCTTACATATAAAAAGTCCGATAACCTGGAAGTTATTGGTTATTCAGACTCTGATCTTGCCGGGTGTGTGGATAGTATGAAATCCACGTCAGGTTATATATTCACACTCGCTGGAGGAGCCATATCGTGGAAAAGCTCCAAGCAAAAGATAGTTGCCTCATCTACGATGATGGCAGAATATCTAGCATGTTTTGAGGCCACCGGGCAGGTTGTATTCCTAAAGAATTTCCTTCCCGGACTTAAAGTGGTTGACAGCATTTCCAAACCACTGACATTGTACTGCGATAATGAACCCGCAGTTTTCTATGCGAATAACAACAAGTCAAGTGCTGCTGCCAGGCACATTGACCTAAAGTACCATGTTGTTCAACATAGAATCCAGGATCAAACTATTAATGTTAAGCATATCAGTATGACACGTATGCTTGCGGATCCGCTTACTAAAGGCTTACCACCCAATATATTTCGTGAGCATGTAGCCGGCATGGGATTATTGGAAGCCTCTTGATTCTGGAATTATGGGACCGCCAATATAAACCACTCCCAATAAGTAAAATGTTTCCTTTTCGAAATAGGATGTGTGCTATGAATATTGAGGTTCAATGGCTTTTCATCGGCTGTTGTAACGCCTTACTATGGTAAATTATTCCTATGGAGAATGGACAAAATTGAGCCTAACGATCAAGGGGGAGAATGTTGGTATTGATCTAAGGCCCAACGGGCTGAAAAGAAAAGAAAAGAAAAACAGAGGATAAGTTAACATAAGGGAAGGGGTAACGAACCAACGTACGTTCCCCTCGACCCCAACTTACGCGCCCTGATCGGGGGCACCCTAACCAACAAGTGGTTTTGGTTCCCTGTCGCCAGCGCACATAAAAAGATGGGGGAGCAGCCAACACCTACGTCAGACTAGTTCTCGTACGGTTTACTCCTGCTCCCCACATCCCTAAACCCTAACCGATATGGGGGAGCGCTGCACGACGGGAAGATCATTTCCAAGCTCTGCCCCTGTCCCAGGGCAGTGCCGGTGGCGCCCCGAGGGACGCTGCTACCTACAGCGAGCATCTTCACCGAGCCTGCATCGAGCAGACACGGGACTTTGCACCGTCGACACCAATGGCTGCTTTCATTGGTGGTAAGAACTCAACCCCTCTCTGATCTGTGCTATTAGGTGATCTAATGCCTGGCTTACGATCTGTTAAGTAGATCCTACAGGATTATAAGTATAACATGCCAAACATGACACGTACAAGGATAACGATAACTGTACTCGTATGTTACTACATGTGAACCTGAATATGCTTGGATCCTAAAGATAAATCTTGATGTAATCAACTCTATGCAGCATCCCTTTCAAAAAACAAAATCTCTATGCAGCACCTTATGCTATGTTTGGATATTTGTATTGGAGGGCTACACATTGAATTAACTGGAATACCAATTCAGCAAGGAAATTGAAATGCGAGTGGATACGAATTTGCTTGTTTGGTTGTTCACTGAATTGACTCACGGAATCTTGATCTGTGACTAAATAAGTGATTATTTTTGCAATTTTTATTATTATATAGCAATATTTTTTATTTTTACTATAATTAAATGATTATATGGCAACAAAAAATTATACTCCCTCTGATCCAAATTAAATGATGCAGCCTCTATACATTCCGAATTAAATGACGCAGCCTCTATACATTACAATCTGTGGCTATGTGGCTTATGTTCTCTACATGTATCAAAATGAAATTTGCACAACATATTTGAGTAAATGCTAGGATGTACTATTTACTTCACAAATCACAAGTTTCAGCCCACACTTTTTAGCATCACGAATCACGAGGCCGTCAGGGTGTCAGATGCCAGAATTTGCCTCCCTTTGGGTCCTTCTTCGTGATATTCAGCTCCGGTGTGAGGTTGAGGACGACATTGTGTGTAAGCACATGCCAAGTGGTGTCTACTCTTCAGCCTCGGCATACAATGCTTAATTCATTAGGTCTACCAGCACAACCTTGAGGTGCACCATTTGGGGTGCTTGGGCTCCGCCTAAGGTTAAATTCTTTGCGTGACTTGCAATGCAAGATAGGATTTGGACAGGCGATCACTTGACTAGTCGAGGTTGGAAAAATTGTGCCCTTTGCTCGCTTTGCCAAAGAGTACAAGAGATCAGGGTTTACTTATTGGTGCGGAGCACCCTACGCTCATCCCCATGTACACTACACCAATTCCCCAAGAGCCAAGTAGACCTATGAAAAAAGCTCGCGCACGCGCCATTGAACATGAGGTTAATTCGCTCCTTAGTGATTCTCCCTTTCATACATGTGTGACATGGTTACTACCTCAAACGGATGTGCTATGAGTGCTTAGGTACCAAGGATGCGAGCATGGAGAAGCTAGGAGCGATGGACAAGATGGCATATAAGTGGAGCAAGAGAATCAAGAAGGAAGGCTGCAAAAAAGCTACAACCACCGGACGTCCGGTAGGACCACCAGACATCCGGTGCAGCGCGAGGAGAACACCCCCCCCCCCCCAGAAAACAAGCCACATATCAACTCTACAGCGGTTGGACATCCGGCAAGTATCGGACATCCGTCGCGTCCCGAGCCACTGGACATCCGGTCCTCGCCGGAAATCCAGCCACACTAGTCCAGAACCAAAACGACGAATATTACCAGAAATCCGATCACCACTGGACATCCATCCCTCGTCAAGCCATCGGACATCGGCTAACACCGAACATCTAGTGACTACCGGACGTTCGGTACTGACTGTGCGCAACCACTCGGGGTTCGACCCATGTACTCCTCTATAACCCCCCTAGACTATATATACTCGTCCCCTACCTCCTTCTTGGGATTAGCAAAGCATATTGAACTAAAACCTAGAGAGCTGTGCTCATCTACCTCTCCATTGGAGACTAAGACCCCTCTAAGGAAAGATCCCCCAAGTGGATGCAGACCCCCTTCATGGGAAGATCCTCTATGGATGCAAGACCCCACCTCTCTTATAGGCTTGTGAAGAACTACCCCTCCAAGGCCCCAATCCCTCCATGGATTTGGGAAGAACCACCTCTTTTACTTGTTCCTTTTGTTGATTGTGGATCTATTTGCTTGTATGGGATTTGTGGAGATAGTGGATGTGTGACTTGTGTTCTTGTCTCGAGTGTTTCTCCTTTTGTTCCTCTTGGTTCATCCTTCTCCACCTCCAAGAGTGAAAGATTGGGCCAATTAGGGTTCTACCCTACATCAGTTATTCTGCAAATGTCGCTTCACCCTTCGGATTTGGAACTTGGTTAAAGATTGGCTTGGGCTACATGCAATTGACACTTTGACTTGGGCGGCGGCCCATTCTACTAAAGATTGGCGGACCGATACGGTGGCCAATAACATTCCCAATAGAGAGGCATGGCATATGTCACCATGCTCATTGCTTGGATCATTTGGAATGAGAGGAATGCATGTGTTTTCTGCCACAAATCAACACCACCACCTACCATTTTCGACATCATTGAGAGGGTCACCGTGGGTGCAAAAAAAGTTGATCAACATCGTGTCGGGAGAGTAATGATATATTATAATCATGTTGCATGTAATGAACCGCTATTCTTCTCCCTTAATTGATGAGGCAAAGCTTATGTCTCCATTTTGATAATATATAAATATATGCTAGTACTTAGCGATGGGTAAGACCAGCTTTGTAGTTCACCACATTGGTGATGCACTGATATAAAGGCCCTAACGGTCGGGTCAGCAGATCTCACTGCCCCAACTACTGATTGGACTTGGAGGCTGTTTTGTTTAACTGCAAAAAATGGTTGACCAATATGTAGGCAAGCCAAAAAAATGGCCATCAATTGGTTGAAACAAACTTACCATGCCAACCTCTTAAAACTTATTAATTTCTGGTAAGTTTTTGACCTACTAATTTTTTTAAAATATATGTCATAGGGGGGGGGGGGGGAATCTGCACTTGTATATTGATCTATATTCAAAGAAATTGGCAAGAACTGTTGGGGAACGTAGTAATTTCAAAAAAATTCCTACGCACACGCAAGATCATGGTGATGCATAGCAACGAGAGGGGAGAGTGTTGTCTACGTACCCTCGTAGACCGTAAGCGGAAGCGTTATATGAACGCGGTTGATGTAGTCGTACGTCTTCACGATCCGACCGATCCAAGCACCGAAAGCACGCCACCTCCGAGTTCTGCACACGTTCGGCTCGGTGACGTCCTCGCCTTCTCGATCCAGCAAGAGGGGCGAAGTAGTAGATGAGTTCCGGCAGCACGACGGTGTGGTGACGGTGTTGGTGAAGAACAATCTTCGCAGGGCTTCGCCTAAGCACTACGAAAACTATGACGGAGGATAAACTAGAGGAAACGGGGTTGCCGGCACACGGCTTGGTGTTTCTTGATCTGTCTTGGGTGCTAGCCCTACCCCTCTATTTATATGTTGAGCCTTGGGGTCGAAACTTGGAGTAAAAGCCTCCACAAAGTCGGTTTTACCCGTAAGGCAAGAGTCCTTCTCGGACTCCAGGGCCAGACGCCAGGGTTCCCGGCGTCTGGGCCCAGACGCCAGGGACCCTGGCGTCTGGCCTCTGGACTCCGCAAAACTTCCTTTTGCACTTTCCAAAAACCTCGTGGGCTTTCCCCTTTGGCCCAGATAAAGTGTTCTCGTGCCCAAACATTTCGGGAAACATTCGGAACCCCTTCCGATGGATTCCAGAACCTTTCCGGAGATCAAACACTACTATCCACATATCAATCTTTACTTCCGGACCATTCAGGAGTTCCTCGTCATATCCGTGATCTCATCCAAAACTCCGAACAACATTCGGTCACCAACATACATAACTCATAGTACTATATCGTCAACGAACGTTAAGCGTGCGGACCCTACGGGTTCGAGAACTATGTAGACATGACCGAGACACCTCTCTTGTCAATAACCAATAGCGGGACCTGGATGCCCATATTGGCTCCTACATATTCTACGAAGATCTTTATCGGTCAGACCGCATAACAACATACGTTGTTCCCTTTGTCATCGGTATGTTACTTGCCCGAGATTCGATCGTCGGTATCCCAATACCTAGTTCAATCTCGTTACCGGCAAGTCTCTTTACTCGTTCTGTAATACATCATCCCGCAACTAACTCATTAGCTGCAATGCTTGCAAGGCTTAAGTGATGTGCATTACCGAGAGGGCCCAGAGATACCTCTCCGACATTCGGAGTGACAAATCCTAATCTCGAAATACGCCAACCCAACAAGTACCTTCGGAGACACCTGTAGAGCATCTTTATAATCACCCAGTTACGTTGTGACGTTTGGTGGCACACAAAGTGTTCCTCCGGTAAACGGGAGTTGCATAATCTCATAGTCATAGGAACATGTATAAGTCATGAAGAAAGCAATAGCAACATACTTAAACGATCGAGTGCTAAGCTAACGGAATGGGTCATGTCAATCACATCATTCTCCTAATGATGTGATCCCGTTAATCAAATGACAACTCATGTCTATGGCTAGGAAACTTAACCATCTTTGATCAACGAGCTAGTCAAGTAGAGGCATACTAGTGACACTCTGTTTGTCTATGTATTCACACATGTATTATGTTTCCGATTAATACAATTCTAGCATGAATAATAAACATTTATCATGAAATAAGGAAATAAATAATAACTTTATTATTGCCTCTAGGGCATATTTCCTTCAAGAACAATTGATCCAAGCAAAGGCCGAATAGAGTGTTGTAGGAAGCTCACATAGTGAGGGGAAGAGATCATTGGATTGCTGAGAGAGAAACATCATGAGGGGTACTGAATGGCAGCATTGCGACACCGAAGACACAACCGCCAAACCCCAGAAGAACATCGCCAAAGACTAAAACATGGGGAAATAGATTATCAGTTCACAACACTAACGCGATGTCGTTGCCAGACCCCAACACACAACACCGTCGACCCCAAGTTAGTCGCACCACCACCACTGACATCCCCACAATAGGCAGCTACCCAACCAACAACTGAATCGACTTCTATATGGTTCCTTCAAGAAGGAAGGCGACGCAGATTGTGACGCCATCATCTGTGGGCAAAGCTAGAACTAGGGTTTACCTCGAATTCACAAGGGGTGTGGCAAAGTCAAGAGAACATCAACGCCTTCAAGATGGTTCATGGCGCCCACGGGGGTCTCGTCGGCTCTGGCCAGAGCACGACTTTCACCGATATGAGCATATAGCCATATACGCATCCCAAGCATCAATTGATAGGGGTAGACTGCCCACCTGCTAGACCATCGCAAGCCAAATCAAGCCCACCCACATTATGGCTACCAAATATGGCGGAAGACGAGGCCATCAGTCACCCACACCACTTTCAAGAAAAAAGTCACCCACACCTCACGATAGGCACCAGCATCACCCGCATCATGCAGGACGTGAGCATCTTCCATAATAGTCATAGGACGCGCTAGGTCACCGGCCGAACCACCGACGTGCCGCAGGAAGCGACCGCGCCGGACTGCCGTCAGCGCCCAACCAAGGTACAAAACACCACGTGCAACCACAACCACCACGAGTTGTCCGTCGGCAAGACCAAGCGAGTCTTGGCCGATCTGAACCAGCACGGACCCCAGATCTATGCGCTACATGGTCTGGAAGTTCTTCACCTCTGGACGGTGAGCACCAAGGCAAGCAGTAGCCGCGCTACGCACCTCCAGATGCCTCCTAAGTCGTTGCAACGGCGACCAACCATGTGACAAATGGACCACAACCGTTCCGCACGAGGAAGTGTGCACATTAGACCATTTCCACCAACGTCATCCCCCACCACTGAGCACCAAAGGGGGGGGGCTCGCTGCGGTGTGAGTGTGCGTTGTTGCCCAACGGGAGGATAACACGGGGCTGGTCCTCAAAGCCACACGATGGGTGGAGTACATAGTTATCTGCACAGCTCAGTGTGCCAAATGTTGGTTTGTCAATTTAAATTGTCCGCGAACCAAGCATGCTCTTATTTTGTTAAGAAACACACTACAAATGCAGGCCCCTATATGCACGCATGAACACTCACATTAAGGACAGTATAACCGCACCTAATCCCTGCCCTCACAACGATTTGGGTTTTCGGCCGTCCGTTTTACTAACGTGAACGTTTTTGGCCGTCGGATTTCTGTGTACAGACATTTCTTCCGCGCTGGCCCAGCTGTCCTATAGGGCTGCTACTCCAGAAGAAATTTCCGTGCACTCTGGTTAACTGGGCCGTGCCCAGCCCAATTAGCTCATCCCCGCAAAAAGCCCGTCCCATCGGTAGCAAATCCTGCCGAAGAAAAAAATTAGCGACAGAGAGGCTGGACCGGGTCGGTCGCTGTGATTTCTAGAGGAGATCGGTCACTGCGATCTGAAGGGGATTCGATGCGAGAGGAGGGCGGCACGCATGAACCGCGCGAGAGTCGAGAAGGGGATGGCTCGGTCGCTCGGAGGGAGGACCATGACTCTTCGTCATCGATCGGGCGCTGCTCCGCTGCGATTTGAAGACACAATAAAGCTTCAGTTTCTCTGCACACAATGATGGTGAGTAATGTGCCCATCCTTTCCGCCGCCTCTTGGTACAGTTAGGTGTATATAAGTTTCGTCCCCTGCCATTCTTCACTCACCCTTTCCACCCTGGAAGCATAACATCCTTCGGCATGATTCTTGCCTAGGTTTCCCTATATTTCTTTTCAGTTCATGTACGAATGTATGGCTCATTCTTCCACCAAGTAATTACATTGTCCTAATTTCGTCTCATTCCAAAAAATACATAAATGTGTTGTTCATGCTTGATGTGGTCGATTGATTTGGGCAGATCATGAAGACTGTACTGGCAATTTTTCTACTTCGGCAGCTCATGATCTTTTATAGCATTTGGACAGGTAACCCACCTTTGTGGAAATATATCTGCATCTTAAAGTTGCATGTTAACATGAGGCTATCCAATTCTGATTTACTCCCTTCCCAACAGAAAGAAGTAAAAGAATTCTGCGAGTTGGTTTTCAGGCCAATTTGTTTTTATCAGATCTGAACCAACCCTCCGGGCATGTCACCGTGCTTCCACGCGTAGCTCTTGTATGGGATTTCTACAAGGAGATTGAATTTACGCATCTTGACATCGTCTTTGTTGATGAACATGCCTACTAAATACTTATTAGCATGTATCCTCTCTTACATAATGTATTGTCCCTGTGTTTAATACTGATCTTCTATATAGGGAAACGAGATGTGTGTCAAGATGCATGTGATGCATGCAGAAATATTTGGGGAAAACTAAAGGAGGGTAATGTTTTCCTCATCAAGAACTTCTTTGTGAAATCAGCAAAGAACATGTATAAGGCTGTGGAAGGCAGTTCTATGAAAATAACTCCATGGTCGAAAGTTTAGGCGTAGCGTGATGTCCCTATCAATTATCCTGACTATGCATATTCACTCGCAAATTTTATACCTCTACCCTCTGGTTGGAAAGACATACTCCTTTGTAGGCAAGGAAATTCTACTTTTGTGCACGCACAATTATTCCTTTCCTTCCTCCACTTTGCTGCTTTACTATCAGTAATTTCAGATCTTATGAAGGTCGACTGCCTGCTCGAGCCCAGGATTTTGACGAGAGGAACCTCCAGATGACAGATATTGAGTAACCTTTCTCATCTAAATTTTTAGAGAATATCTATTATCTTCTAACTATCATAAGAGTTACCAGGCTATCTATTATCCGTTGAACTCTCATTATAGTCGCTGAATCGCTATACGTAGTGCAACGATATGATGCAGTCTCACATTGCCGAGTCATTATCATGATTGTTGACAGTTAATTACTACACCTAAATGTAACTATATTTGTGACCTCTGAACTTTTGCAATGACAGGCGAACACTTGGACTGACGACACTGATAGCACCAACAGAACTGATAATACGTTGATCTGTTGTGCAATTGATCACGTACTTATTACAGCAGTATAGTCATATCTCAAGTTATAAAAGTACCTTATATGTTTCTTCAATGCATGACTATTTTTCTCGATTTTTCTGGGCAAAAAACACCACTGACTTCCAGCCAACAGACACCGGATGATCCAAATGCACCTGTCACAAATGCTTCCAGTAGCACAAACAAGAAAAACGCAAAAAGTTAAGTAGCCACATTGTACTTTGACTCCCTGTGCAAGGTTATATTTTTCAACGTACATATATATTAATAGCTATCTTCACAATTTACAGGGCTGCAGCTGACACAAGTAAGACCTTTGCTTCAAAAAAGAAATTGTACCTTCCCTGAACAAAGATTGGCTCATTAACTTCGGAAGCTAATAAATAAATGGAGATGTTTTGCGTGCGACCAACCTTTCTTGACGTTTTACTTATTATGTCATCTTCGTGCGACAGCTATCACCTAGTTTGGTAGACTTTGTGCTTGTCAGTTTCGGCTTATCTGTACTGTGTTTCCCGAGAACCATTGCTCCTATCTGAACTGAACTATCCAAGACTTGATCTCTACAAATCACCCATATTTATCCTCCAAAGCGATGTTTCTGGTCTTTGCTGCATTATGGTCCTACTTCTCTATTTCCATTACTGTGGTAAATCTGGACCCTATTTCTAGAGACGTCCAATTATTCTACTGCTTTCTTATCCATGTGTTTCCATTAATGTAGAAGGAAGCCACAGTTAAGTTTTATTGTGCATGCGGAGGAAACCAGCTGAAAGCACCGTCTCAGCAACAAAAGGGAAAACAGTCTGAAACTGAAAAATAACTACAAACTAAGGCAACATAAAGACACAGTCTGAATGCACTACAGTTATCAAGCTCACTCCATTCTAATGTTCTATCAAAATTTGTAAGTCTTCGTTCTAAAAACCTTTGTAAAGTTGTATCATACAACATTCCAAATAGATGGGCGCAGCAACACGCGCCATCAACGATCTAGTGTATTATTGTAAGTGCGCACGCACTCTATCCTCTACAAGCACATTTGAGACTTAGTCGTCAGATCTTAAGACTGATAAAGTCACCACATGAACCTCATAGTCAAGGGGGCGACGTCTTCCACTGAGTGAACATTACCGAAAAGCTTGGAATATATTCACAAAAACATGAGCATTATTGTCAAGTCTAAGACTTGAGCCCCTAGTTTCACCACAAGGGACCTCTTCATTTGAGATATTCTTAGTTCATGCTCTTGATTTCACCATGGGGCGATTCCATATTTCCATGATACAAACTATTGTTAGAGGCCTTAAGAAGTTTATTAGTCAAAGGCCTTGAGCACTTTTTTCTTTAGTGAAAGGCCTTGAGCTGAAATCACTAATTAAGGTTTATCCCTTGCAAAGGCCACTCCTATCTTCTCAGGCGGTAACAAGTGGCACACTGCATATACGACACTTGTCACAACCTGGGAGCTTTCTCTTTCTTTGTAGATTGGTTTATTATAACATTTTATGTCTTGAACCGTGCACCCAAATTTTGAACCGTTTTGACCGTTGGATTTCTCACCTGAGATCTTCAAAATTAGATCACATGTTAATAGATTTTGACGAAGTTTTTTCCACAAAAAATAGAAAACACAAAAATAAAAAAAATAAAAACCGAAAAAACCAACAACAAAAAAAGGATGATGGAAAAAAAGATGAAAAAACCAGAGTCTGAAGCATGATTTTTTAATACTCCTTTTCCTTTTTGAGAAGCACAATTGTGTTTCTCTCACGGGAGCAAATCTATACATCCGTGAGAAGCAAATATGTGCTTCTCATGAAAGCACAATGTTTTCTCTTTCCGAGAAGCAAAGTTGTGCCCCCGCGAGAAGCAAATACGTGCTTCTACTTGTGGAAGCACATTTTTTTCCCCGCGGAAGCAAATGTGTGCCTCCACGAGAAGCAAATATGTGCTTATCATGGAAGCATAGATCTTTTTTCCTTTTCGAGAAGCATAACTGTGCTTCTCGCGGAAGCAAATATGTGCTTTCAAAAGAAGCAAATATATGCTTCTCATGGAAGTACATTTTTTTTCCACTTTCAAAGAAATCACAGTTGTACTTCTCACGGAAGCAAATCTATATTTCTCGTGGAAGCAAAAAAATGCGCAAAAAGTGATTTTTTTTCTATCTCTTCAAAATCTAGGGAAAACCTAGCAAAAATCAAAAAGCCAAAAATAAAAAAAAAAGACACCTAAAACCCAAAAATATGTTAATAATAATAATAATAATAATAATAATAATAATAATAATAATAAAATCCAGAGAAAACGCCCAACGTGGCGGTGGCTGGACCCACCACTTGGTGTACTCGCAGAGCACCAATAACGACCCCTGGGGATCCCCACAAAGTGTAACCTCCAGTTAGTTGCTGTCGCCTTAAGCAGGTAAGACAGACTCTCTTTTTATCGCAGTCATCTGATCCCAAAAGGCCGCATATTTTCTGAATGTTGAAAAGAAAAATAGCTTCTCACTTTCTTTAGCGAAAGACACACTATCTCTAAAAATGGAGATAAAGCCATCCAGATCCTATTTAATGCCTTAAGCGCCAACATAGGCAATTTCGCTACCCCCGCGTACACCCCTTCAACACTATGTGGCAAATGGGCCGGCCTATGTAGTTTTTTTTCATATTTTTGCCAGCTTTTTTTGTGCGTTTTTACTTGCGGGTTTTCTTGGCATGGGTTTTACTCGGATTTTGTTTTTTCCCTTTTGTTTCCTTTTTTTCTCTTTTCTTTCTTTTTAAATGCGCGAACTTTTTTCACATTTTTTTTTACAAATTCGTAAACTGTTTTCCAATTCATTAAGTTTACTATTTTGTGTATTTTTGAAATTTTATGTTTTTTTTTCAAATTCATGAACTTTTTCATTTTTGCAGAAATTTTAAATTTTATGAACTTTTTAGAATTCAAGGGGAGCCTTGGTGCAGCGGTAGAGCTGTTGCCTTGTGACCATGAGGTCACGGGTTCAAATCTTGAAAACAGTCTCTTGCAAAAATATAGGAAAAGACTGCATACTATAGACCCAAAGTGGTCGGACCCTGCGCAAGCGGGAGCTACGTGCACCGGACTGCCCTTTATGAACTTACTAGAATTCATGAACTTTTTCCAAAATTGTGAACATTTTCAAATTCATGAACTTTTGTGAATAATTTTCAAAATCATGAACTTTTTTCTAATATGTGAACCTTTTTGAAATTATGTGATTTTTAAAAAATACTGACATGTTTTTTGAAAACTTTGAACTTTCAAATTTGTGTTTTTTTTATTTTTGTGATATTTTCGGATTAATATGTTTTTGAAAGTCAATTTGGCAAAAGTTTTTTTTAGGCAACAGTCAACCTGGTTGGCGTGTCCAAACGCAAAAAACAAGCGAGCGAGAAGCTTTTTGCTTGGCCGGCCCAAGAGAGCATGTGCGTGATTATGAGTACTCATAAAGCCGGTGGATCCTATTTGGCGCTTAAGCGCCCAAACGGGCGCGGCTAGTTAGGCTTGGCCCATCTTCCCCTTTCTTTCTTTTGTATTCAAACCAGTGCGACCGGTGGTATTTAAACCAGTGACCTCCTGGTCGTCCGTTCACTGCACTAACCACCCACCGGCCTATCCCTCATGTGATCAATTGTATCTTCTTCACTCTTTTCTTTGTATTTCTTTTCCTTTTTTCATTTATCTTTTTGTTCGGTTTTTTATTCTTTATTCTTTTGCTAATTTGAATGATTCTTTTTCAAAAATCGACGAACCATTTTTCAAAATCGATTCAAATTTGGTGAACTTTTTTTAAAATTGATGAACTTGTTTAAAAATTTGGTGAACTCTTTTGAAAATTGGTGAACATATTTTAAAATTCGATGAACTTTTTTTTCAAATCTGATGGACTTTTTAAAAATTCGATGAACTTTTTTTAAATCAATGAACTTTTTTCAGGCTTGTGAATTTTTCTTTCAAAATGAAGATTGTTTTTCAAAATCCATGAACTATGTCAAATTCATGATTTTTTTCCAAATAATTCAAAAAATTAAGAGATACAATAGATGGATGGTTCTGGCAATAAAATAGCGCGGCGACATTGTTATTACGCTGTTGCTGCTATTACTAATCACTAACATTAAGTAGCTCGACTGGCTAGTGGGTCTCGTACGTGAACTGGATACGTGTTAGTTTGAAACCTGTTGAGAGCTATTTCTTCTTGCTGTTTTTGCGAGATTTGCATTCACTGCTTTGCGTGTTTTCTGGGCCGACCCACTCGCGTCGTCTTTGAGCGCCATGAGCACAAACGGGCGCCTGCAGCGCCGTATAGGAGCTCCCCATAAAGCCCTACGTCTTATTCCAACATGTGAGTCATTTGTGCATACCTGAGGTAACCCACCCAAACAAGCACAACTGGATGATTGTGAGTGACTTGGGCTTTACTTTTTCTTTTGTCCGGTAAGCCCGCCAGTGATAACATGTATCACCTAGTTAAGATGGTGAGCGCCTATGTCTCGCTTTTAGCTATACTAGGGAACCCTCGCGTCAAGGTAGCTCAAGATGGGCTGGAATTTACACACTTTTCCTTCATGACCATCTACTACAAAACCATTGGGTTGTTTCATGTAAATTTCCTCCTCCAACTCTCCATTTAGGAAAGCTGTCTTAACGTCCATTTGATGGACAAGAAGATTGTGTGAGGCGGCCAATGAGAGTAGTACTCGAATGGTGGTCAATCTGGCCACAGGCGCATAAGTATCAAAGAAATTTTCACCTTCTTTTTGGGTATATCCCTTGCCTACAAGCCGCACCTTGTACTTTTCAATTATACCATCAGGCCTAAGCTTTTTTTTAAACACCCACTTACACCCTACAAGTTTACACCCATAAGAATGATCAGTGATCTCCCATGTCTCGTTAGCCATGATGAAATCCATCTCACAGCTTCTTTTCAGTAGTCAGCATCCGAAGATGAATAAACTTCTGAAATAGAAGTGGGAGTATCATTCACGAGATACACAATGAAATCTTCACCAAATGACTTTGCGGTCCTTTGTCTCTTGCCCCTTCTAGGAGCTTCATTGCCATCCCCGGGAATATCTGTGTATTTCTTCTCGGAATGTTCCAATGGAACAGTAGGTGCAGGAGTTGTCTCTGACCTCTGACTAGATAAGCTAGGCATATCCTTCATAGGAAAAATATCCTCAAAGAAAGTCGCATCATTCGAGTCCATGAATGTACCAACATTCATGTCAAGTATCTCAGATTTCACCACTAGAAATCTATAGCCAATGCTATGGAAAGCATAACCCAGGAAAACGCAATCAACTATTTTTGGCCCAAGCTTACGCTTCTTGGTAATTGGTACATTGACTTTGTCCAAACAACCCCAAGTTCGTAAGTAGGAAAGTTTAAGCCTTTTCCTTTCCCATTCTTCAAACGGGGTAATCTCTTTATTCTTTGTGGGAACTCTATTTAGGACATGACTTGCAGTCATCAAGGCCTCCCCCCATCATTCCTTGGAAAGTCCCGCTGTATCTAACATGGCGTTAACCAAATCAGTTAGAGTTCGGATCTTTCGTTCGGCAACCCCGTTTGACTGGGGAGAATAGGGAGGCATCCTCTCATGTATTATACCATGTTCCTCACAAAATTTTTTTAACTCATTGGAAAAATACTCTCCACCGCGACCCGACCTAAGCCTTTTGATCTTTCGATCGAGTTGATTCTCTGCTTCGGCTTTATAGATTTTAAAGTAGTGCAAAGCCTCATCTTTTGTTTTCAACAAATATATCATGCAATATCTAGTAGAGTCATCGATTAGAGTCATGAAATATCTTTTTCCACCTTTTGTCAACACACCATTCATCTCGCAAAGATCTGAATGTATGACTTCAAGTGGTGCCAAATTCCTCGCCTCAGCAGTCGTATGGGACTTGCGAGGTTGCTTTACTTGCACACAAACTTGGCACTTAGAACCTTTGACAATTGTAAATTTCGGAATTAAACTCAAATTTGCTAGCCGCATCATGACACCAAAGTTAATGTGACAAAGTCGTGAATGCCAAACATTTGATTCAGTTTCACTGCAAACATGATTAATAACTTTAGTGCAAAAGTCTGACAAAGATAAGTGGAACAAGCCTCCGCTCTCATAGCCCTTCCCAACAAATTGTCCACACTTAGATACTACAACCTTATTGGACTCAAATACCAATTTATAACCATCTCAACACAAACGAGAACCGCTGACAAGATTTTTATTTATAGCAGGGACATGCTGCACGTTCTTCAGTCGCACGATCTTTCCCGAAGTAAACTTCAGATCGACCGTACCAACACCATGAACAGAAGTATGTGCCCCATTTCCCATCAGCACGGGTGTAGTTCTTGCGACCTGATAAGAAGAAAACATGTTTATGTCAGAACACGCATGTACATTGGCACCGGTGTCAATCCACCAATCAGGAGAATGACATACTGAAAGAATGGTAGGAAATTTACCATACCCAGCATCTTTCATGTCAACATCGCCAATAACAACATTAGTGGTCTTGCTATTGTTCTTATTCTGACGCATGTCCCAGCGGTCCTTGCAGGATGAAGCCCAATGTTCTTCACTGCCACATACATGGCACTTTCCTTTCTTCTTATAAGTCTCCTTCTTCTTCTTGAAGTTGGCAGGTTGTGGAGCTTTGTACTTGCCATTAAATTTTCCTTTGCCTGCATAGTTTTTGTTCTTGGGTTTGTGGGTTTGGAAATTTCTCTTTTGTACCAAATTGGCACTGGAATTCTCCTCATGGAAACGAGCACGTGTGTCTTTTTCCCTCGCCTTCTCTTCTACATCAAGAGTGCCAATTAGTTTGACAACAGTAAACTCTTGCCTCTTATGCTTCAGAGAGGTAGCAAAATTCCTCCATGAAGGAGGAAGCTTGGCAATAATGCCTCCAACAATGAATTTGTCCGGTAACACACAATTAAGATGCTCAAGTTCTTTTGTGAGCGACTGAATCTCATGAGCCTGCTCTACAACGGAGCGGTCATCAGTCATTTTGTAGTCATAATATTGCTCCATGACGTACAACTCACTTCCTGCGTCTGAGACTCCAAATTTGGCCTCAAGTGCATCCCACATATCCTTGCCGACCATGATGGTCATGAAGGGATCGACAATCTTGTCGCCAAGAACACTTAGAACAGCACCTTGCTCCTGTTCATCAGTTAGCTCTCCCTTTGGCTTGCCCTTAGAGGCATGAAAACAATTCATGGTGGTAAGCCAAAGAACTGCCCTCGCACGCCACCTCTTATAGCTCACACCCTCGAACACAGAAGGCTTAAGAGTAGCAGCAAATGCAGTTGGAGAAAATTGCCTACACAAATCAGGTTTTTGGATTGTTGAATAATTAGGCATTTTCCCATTTAGTTTAATCCAGAAAAATGATGGATAAAACATGAATAGCAATATATTGACGAAACTAGAAACTAGCAACAATTCGTTGATAGGCGCAGTAGCAGAAGGTGCAGATGTCCCAATCGTCATGTCGCTGAAGATGTCGTTGACGCCGGCGTCGTCGTTGGGGAACTCGTCGTCAGTGATGTCGCCGTTCGCAGCCACGATGAACAAGACTCCAGCAGTCGCGTAAGGATGCTCTCCAAAAACCTGATCGCCCCTCTCCCGTACCGGATCACAAGAGGCGGGTTTCGGAGGCCTGCTGTCTCACTTCCCGGTGCACGCCAGGAAGAGAGATGGGAAAGAGATAGGCGGCTCAATGCTTTGGATGAGACGAAAGGTTGTTGTGCTTTTTTGGAACAACAGAGGAGCGACCTCTTATATACGTGAGAAGAGTTGAAACTGGGCCTTCATTAGTAGAAGAGAAACCGGTGCAATAAACATCATTAAACAGACGCACTAAAAACCATTAAGGAGAGAAGAAACGAGCGCGCTAAAACTCACACGAAGTGTTCAGTTTCTTCTCCCATTTATGCGTCAATTGTTTCAACTTTCTTCTTGCGTGATAAAACAGCGCATACACGTGGCATTGGTCAATTTTTCACACAACCTTGTCATGCATGGATGGGCCACATGAGTCTCTAGGATTTACTTTGAATTATTGGCAGAAAATATGAATTATT
The DNA here is from genome assembly GCA_032464435.1 of Aegilops umbellulata. Lineage (NCBI taxonomy): Eukaryota > Viridiplantae > Streptophyta > Magnoliopsida > Poales > Poaceae > Aegilops > Aegilops umbellulata. The sequence continues at coordinate 322,505,722 of CP136056.1, read as the reverse complement.
ATATGAGTTATGCCCAATAATTCCAACACGTATTGTTTTTTATAAATTTGATCACGAACGCGACTTGTGGGATGTGACGTCCGTGCGCGTTCCCAACTGCTAACAGAAAAGATAAGATTCCAACCACCAGCAAGTAACCGCTCCCACATGAACAGAGCACACCCAGCTAGCTAGCTGTAGCTGAGCTACACCTCCTTCTAGAAGATCGTCGTCACGAAACTGAACGATGACCCTTAGCTGCCAGACGGCGCTAATAAAAAATGGTTAATCAGCGCAAATCATGGCCGAGGTCAAGTCACAGGATTCGGACCACTGCAACAAATCGCGGCAGACCGTACGATTGATTCAACAATCAACAATTCTATCAAAACAGGTGCTACTGTGCTTGGGATGGGAGATGGCGGAGCGTCAGGACGATCCGGCGATCTGCTTGGGTACCGTGAGGGAGATCAACCAGCTGCATGCTGTCGAGAGCGCAACGTTTGGAATATATCTGCATCGGCATTAACAGGGCAGCAGTTTTCATGATCTTGTGTATCAAACTATCAATTCAGTACTTGTACTAGAAGAAATTATGGGGGCAGGGGCAGCGATGGTAGTAAAGTCGATCGATGTGGACACTCCTGCAGTTCGATCGTTGTTCGTTAGTTACTTAATCGAGTTGACCCCGCGCGCCTTGGAAGCCAAGCGTGCGCCTTGGAGACCAAGCATCTGCCGATGATGCCCGGAGCTGCGGAGAAACAGATGGCTGCATGGAAACAATAGGAAAAGCCGGCCATCTGATGCTTAGACCAGAATTAGAATTAGAAAAAGGGTGGAATATTGACCAGCAGGGCAAGCGATGAAGAGGAATGAAGCTCGGCTTGGACGCCAAGAAACGAATGCAAAAAGGAGTTCAGGTCCATCATTCTACAAACAATAGCGACGTCTGACCTTAGATACGGACGCCCTGACGGGGCCTCGCTGTGCACTTCAAATACGCGTCTTAAAATCATTCATTCAAGTTATACGTACAGCATCGGCACTCTTTGGAAAGTCATGTGCTCCTGCTCCACCTGTAGCAGTGTGGACAACTCACAACCGTCCAGAATCCGTGCATTGATAGATCACGTCGTGACGGCGACTGGGCATTGCGATCAGCATTTTGTTGCAAATCCGCGCAAGAAAACAGGTGCGCTCGCCTCGGCGCTTGCACGTGTGCGTATTTTCTGAGCTCCGAAAAGAACGAGAAATCTGAAAGCCACTGGGAATGCGACTGGTCCACGATTGTGAAGACGTACCTTTCAGTCTTCAGCAATGGAATTACGGAAAGATATAAGTTAGAGCGTTAGTGTCACATGATCAACCTTATAGCCGCCGGCACCTCGCCAAAAAAAACTTATAGCCGCCGGCGTGGAATAGATGTATCTAAGTCAAACACCCCAAAAAAAGTCAAACACACAAACTATCGGTGCACCGGTGTTTTGGATGTTAGTAACATCCAAGGTTACATATGTCTTAGATTTGTCTAGAGATGGATGTACTTAGACGAGTAGGGTGTTTTGGTGCCCAGACTAATCATGAAAAATTGATGCATATGGTTAGATGTACCTTTCAGTTTTCAAATTGTCTGCATCTGGTTAGAAAAAAATTCATGAAAAATTAAAAAAAAATTCTAAAAAAAATTGTTTGGTAGACAATTTGATGCGTGAGGCCCGCTCCAAATTTCAGTTGTTTTGAACATCTGAGCAGCTCTCGGCAAAAAAATCAAATCGGGCCAAAATAGTACATGAACATTTAACATTTTTACAAACCTCCAATTTATCTTTTTTACTGAGAGCTCCTCAGAAGTCCAAATGATTTAAAAATTGGAGCGGACCTCACACATCAAATTGTCTACTGCCCAAGGCCTAGCCACGGGGATCAGCCCGGTACGCTAGTTATAAAGGCCGACCTATTGCTCTTCGACCTGCTGAGCCGTTTGTTTTTTAGAGATTAGGAAAAAATAAAAAAATAAAAAAGGCACAAAAACATCTAAAATTAAGATTAGGAAAGTGTAAAAAAATTAAGAAAAGAGTACAGAAACATCTAAAATTAAGAAAATAATATAGAAAAATCTAGAAATAGAAAAAGCATGCACTATAAAAAAATACACTCCATATCTGGTCTCTCAACCCCCATATTTGGTATTTCGGGTCCAAATTTTGGAGCGCACTCCATCCAACAAAAGCGTGGCGCGAAGGAACCATCACAAAATCCCCAACTCATGATGGGAATGGATAGGAGATTTGGGGAAAAATGGTGTCCCATTAACGAGTGAGTCCTACAAGGTAGATGAAATTTGAAGAGTAGAATATAGCAATTCTGGGTTTGTCTTTGTCAGGCCCCAACCTCCAAATTTTTTGGCCATCAAAATTTGGGTACCATGATCTTCAAATTTTAATCGAGGGGCGAGTCAATTACTCATGTTCATTTCCATTTGTTTCCATGTGTTGTACAGACTTTATTTATTAATATTGTCAATTCATCTCAAACAAAGGTACTTAGTTATCATATGTCCACTATCGGTGTCCAGTTTTTGTTTACAAAAGTACTTGTTGATTCTCGACTAAATTTTCCTTTTCGGAAATAGGCTTAACGTACCCAACTATGTGCTCCAAATGTTCACTTAGTGTCATTAGAGTTCGCGAAATGGTGAAATAGCTTTTTGCACATGGGTTTATCCTTAAAAATGTTCTTTTTCAAATTGAGGAGCCCACATAGCGGATTTCATTGCATGAAACCAAAGTAACATAGCATGCCACACTCACACCTCTTGCCCTCTTAGTTCTATTTTTCATGCCACACTCACGCCTCTTCCACTCTTAGTTTTATCTACTGGCATAAGAAACTACAACTAAAAGCATGCTAAACCCAATAGAACACGGTCACAACAAGGATCAACAACACACTACAAGGCCACCTATAACCATTCAATGGAGTACATAATTTGACACACTCAAAAGGAGCTCAGCTCCATCCATCATCCAACAGTGATCCTTATTGGGATGGGCACCTAACCCATACTTCTACTGAAGATTTTAGATATCACTTTTGTGAGAATAAGCACCTCGTTATGAAACTAGTGTTACATGATTTTTTTTCTACATACCAGTCCAGCTATTAACTCAATGTGAATCTTGAAAAATAATATTAGTAGGGTCATATGGATAAACACAATCAAAAGAAGTTGCATTCCTAGTAGAATTGACCAAATTAATGTAGTAGCACCTACAAGAACGATCCCCTGACTTCACCAGGGAACCCCATAATCTAGGAACTTATCAGAAAAACAATTAGACATATCTTCTAGCCTAGTGGTACACTGCACACTCCCCAGACATGTATGTCCTAACTTACAAACAAAAATCATCTATGTCTTCCAGTTCACCATATAAGCAACATTTTGTTATCTTTACTTTTCCAGCCTCTCCTAATGGGCACATCTTTCGTTACAATGCTACCATGTGCAGCTAGCCACAGAAACACTTAAAAAAAGGCATTCTACCAACACAAATCTTTGTATGTGGCCAATTAATAAGAACAATCTTAAGAGTTAGGTACATACACTAGTAGAAAAAGGGTCAAATGTGAGACACATTAGTTCCGGTTTGCATTTGAGCCGGCACTAACGTGTCCATTAGTGCCAGTTCAAACGGCTAGGCAGGAGGAGATCTTTAGTACCGATTCAGTGCGAACCTTTAGTGCCGGTTCATTCCACGAACCGGTACTAAAGAAGCTGGGGCCCGGCCAGCCCCTTTAGTACCGATTCGTGGCATGAATCGGTAGTAAAGAGGTTGTGGCAGGCTATTTTTAGTCCCACCTGCTCCCCTAGCGAGATTTTTACCACCTTAAATATGTTACTTCTCAAACTATCACAAGCACTTGGTCTTCATTGAACTCTATGTGTAGAATTTGTGGTCGCAATATGAGTCTTCACCGGTTTCTAAACCGTTGAGAACTCATATTGACAATTCAGATTGTACACAAAAAGATCAATGATAATCAATGTATTTTTATGTATATTTTTACATGTTTACGCCCTCACTCTCTCCACTCACTCGGTTTCCCCCCCAATCCCCCGTGCCGGTCCTCCCCCGCCGGCCGCCCCTCACTCTCTCCACTCACTTCAAAACTGGACGCACTTCGTGTACAAACTGGACAATCTTTTTCGGAGTATTAGGGTTTCGGACGAGAACTCATCTGTTACACAGGAACTTAATGTTTTTTAAACTTATTTGAACTCCAGACTATTTTTGCCTTCAGTATGCAGCATTCAAAGCGACATCATCAATTTCCAACACGTTCTGACATCATTTGTTGTTTTTCAGTCATTTACCGATTTGTTTAGAGAGCTAAATGACCGTGAAATTGAAAATCACTACAAAATGAACTCTGAAAATGTTGGAACTTGGCATGGTATCATCATTTCACCCGCATAGCATGTGCAAAAGAGTAGAGAGGGTCACGGCGAAAACTGGACGCACTTCGTGTACAAGCTGGACAATCTCTTTGGGAGTATCAGGGTTTCGGACAAGAACTCATCTGTTACATGAGCACTTCAATGTTTTTTAAACTTATTTGAACTCCAGACTATTTTTGCGTTCAGTATGCGCCATTCAAAGCGACGTCATCAATTTCCAACATGTTCTGACATCATTTGCTATTTTTCAGTCATTTACCGATTTGTTTAGAGAGCTAAATGGCCGTGGAATTGAAGATCACTACAAAATAAACTCTGAAAATGTTAGAACTTGGCATGGTATCATCATTTCACCCGCATAGCATGTGCAAAAGAGTAGAGATGGTCACGACGAAAACTGGACGCACTTCGTGTACAAACTGGACAATCTCTTTCGGAGTATCAGGGTTTCGGACGAGAACTCATCTGTTACACGGGCACTTCAATATTTACACGGACACAGCAAAAAAACTACTCAGAAATAAATAGAAGAAAATAAATAAAACAGAAAAGAAAAAAACTATATAAAAAAATTACTCAAAAATAAATAGAAGAAAATAAATAATGCAAAAAAAACTATATAAAAATTGTTCCGGCGCTGCCCAGTGGGCCTGCCAGACCTAGGGTGTGCAAATTCAGGACCAGAAGGGCCAGCAGGCTCATAGGGCAGTGTACCATAGTTAGTCCCAGAAGCCTGCTATATAGAGAAGTTCGAAGGAGCAGTCGCGACTGGGTTTATAAACCAGTGCGGTTGCCCTTCGCTCTGCGAGGTGGGACTAAACATTGTGCACCGTGGGTGGCAGCGCACAACTATCAGTACCGGTTGGTGGCTCCAAACGGTACTAATGCGTGGGCCTTTAGTACCGGTTGGTGTAATGAACCAGTACTAAAGGGGGCCGTTTCCCGCCGCTTGACCTGACGAAAATTGGCCTTTAGTATCGGTTGGTGGCTCCAACCGGTACTAAAGGCCCCTCCTATATATATGGCACTTACGAAAAATTCAGTTTCATCGACCACCACTTCTTCTCAAACTTCTTTGCGCGACATCGCCGCCGCCGCCGCGCCGTCGCCCATCGCCGCTCGTTGTCGCCCCCGCCGCCCGTCGCCCTCACCGCCCCCGTCGCGCGCCGTCGCCCACGCCGCCCGTCGTCGCCGCCCCGTACTACGTCGCCGTCTCGATCACACCGTCGCCCCCAGCCCGCTGCCCGTCGTCGCGCCGTCCTCGTCGCGTCGCCGTCTCGCGCTGCCGCCCGTACGCCGCCGCCCCCGCTCGTACACACACACACACACAGACAGACAGACACACACACACACACACACACATTTTTTTTACTTATTTTCTGTTTTCTGTTGTTTAGATTAATGTTAGATGAATTACGTAGATAAGAATGTTAGAATGTTAATGTTACATGAATTAAATGGAAAAGTTGTTAAATATTAATGTCAATTGTTAGATGAATTAGCTAGATATTAATTAGGTATATATATGAGATTTGAACTAGTTGAATTAATATAACTAGTTTATTTCAGTATGAAAATTAATAGAAATAGTTTATTTTTAGTAAGAATATTTAGGTATATGAGATTATTTGAACTAGTTGAATTAATATAACTAGTTTATTTTTAGTAAATGCTTAGTTGAACTAGTTGAATTAGTAGAACTAGTTTATTTTTAGTAAGAAAATTTAGGTATATGAGATTTTTTGAACTAGTTGAATTAATATAACTAGTTTATTTTTAGTAAATGCTTAGTTGAACTAGTTAAATTAGTAGAACTAGTTATTTTTAGTAAAAAAAATTAGGTATATGAGATTTGATGATGTAATTAAAATATTACTATATATAGCTACTTTATATATATTAGTAAGAAAATTAATAGAACTAGTTTACTTTTAGTAAATTCTTAGTTGAATTAGTTGAATTAATAGAACTAGTTTATTTTTAGTAAATTCTTAGTTGAATTAATAGAACTAGTTTATTTTTAGTAAGAAAATTTAGATATCTAAGATTTGATGATCTAATTAAAATATTACTATATAGAACTAGCTACTTTATTTTAGTAAGAAAATTAATAGAACAAGTTTATTTTTAGTAAATGCTTAGTTGAATTAGTTGAATTAATAGAACCAGTTGAATTAATAGAAGTAGTTGAATTAATAGAACTAGTAAGTGTTTAATGTTTCACCTATATGAACATAGGAAATGTCGTCTGACGACGAAAAAGATTTCATTATGTGCGAATACTGTGAAGACCAACGCGGCCTGTGCGACAGAAATTTCCTTGTTGATGATAGGTGCTTCAGCATCAAGCTGGATGAGACCTTCGAAGTGGATACATAAAGTCACAACGACAAGTCTTTTTTCGTAATTAAGCATGACTTATATATGCTTCATTTGCTTCAACTTATAATCTTAATTTTTCACTATTCTACTAGCGCATCCCCTGCCATGCAAGAATTTTTGTCTTGGATAAGATAGGTTTCAGTGCTATGGAAACTATGAAGGTAAAGAGAGTTTACCTGAAGACCGAGATGGTTATACTTGCAACGTCAAATTATACAATGCAGACATGTACACCTATTTTGAATGGAAAACTTGGCAAGCACTATGCAAGGCTTATGCATTTGAGCCTGATATGGTTATCACCTTTGATATTCGTCCGGAAGATGATATTGAAGGTATTAGAGACATCTGGATCGATGTGCAAACGCCTCCAGTTCTAGCATTATGTGAGTTTGTCAACCATATTTATGTCTTTGATATTGTTTATTCAAAAATAGTTGACAACTAATTTCTATTGACAGCTTATTTCCATTCAAGCAAACATGTCCGACGCTTGGTAGACAGGACCTACTAGTGTCCCGGAGCTGAGCTAAACTGCGAGGAGATAAGACATTATGTTTCATGGCTTGAGGATCTTCATACTGTCAAGACAAATTTTCTTCCTGCACTTAGAAATGTTAGTACTCAAAATGTGCGACCAATAGTGATCGTATTGAACTACGGTCACATCTATTTACGAAAGATGGTAAGATTTTTACTATTTGTCCTCAGTGCATCTTTTGCATACATTTCTTTGCTAAACTATCATTGCTAAGTATATTAATTACTATACGATGTTCTTCAACAGGGACTCCCGATGACAGTTGTGCCTCAGTGGATCGAGACTAAAGGTCACATGTGAATGGTTATCTTACGGCCAAGATATCCTACATTGCACATGAGTGCATTCAGGATTTCTAAAAGCGATGAATGCTTAATAGTGAAAGATTGGAGCAAAATTGTTAACGATCCTAGAGAAGTACTAGGGGCAGCAATGAGAAGCGCAGACCACGATTAGGAGACAGGTTCATCTGCATGCTCCAGTATGATGAATCATGAGAGCTATACATGTTCTATGCTATTTTACCTGAGAGAGAGCAGTAGTAGTGATTTAGCTAGTTCATGCTCTTAGTACTTGTCCTCTCATGTCCGTGTTCTTTGTCCTGAACTTAATTTCAAAGAGTGATTTGCTTTTGTGGTGTTATAAACGCTTATAATATCATGACCATGTTGAACTCGATGATATCTTTGCTTCTGGTACAAGTGGATGTTTCTTCTTTAAGCTAGTGTTGGTGGTGATTAGATAGCGGTAATGACTATGATGATTAAACAGTGGTAATGACGACTATGATGATTTTTAGCTAGCTAGTATACTGTTGTTGATGATATGATGCAAGAGTTTTTATATTAATATGATGATGATGCTGATGAGTTATTATATCATTTATGAAAGAAACCGCAGATTAGTTTCAGCTGGATGGATCCTAGCTAAGTGATCAAGTATATGCCATATCCATATTATACTTGCACTTAATTATAGGTGATCAAGTATAATATGGATATGGCATATACTTGATCACTTAGCTAGGATCCACATGCATCCAGTCGAAACTAATCTGTGGTACTTTCACCTAATGATTTAACAACTCATTATAATGTAAAATAATCACTAAATTAAATTGAAAACACAAAATTAAAGGAAAAATAAAAAATAAAACCAAAACACCCCAAAACATTTAGTAGGTACTAATGTCCTACACGCACCCGGGTCTGGCTCGTGCCACGTGGTGGCACTTTAGCGCCGGTTCGTGATGAATGGGTACTAAAGGGGGGGGACCTTTAGTCCCCTCTCTTTAGTGCCGGTTGTGGAACCGGCACTAAAGGCCCTTACGAACCGGCGCTAAAGCCCGGTTCTACACTAGTGATATATTGTACAGGAAAAATGCCAGATTTTGTGAGTGGCTCACAAGAATCTTGGTCACCCTTCAAGATACCAAAGTTCTACAGCCCCCCCTCTCTCCCCCAAGAACTCTTGTAAGTCTAACCATATCCAACTAAAAGTGAGGATATCTGGGTAGGTTGTCAGAATTGTGATTCTATAATATGATTCTTCGACTTTACGATCCAAACTAACCCCTATGATTCTATGATTTTAGTTACTAGAATGTATGTTTCTACTATTTTGATAGTTAAGATTATATGATTTGCGGCCCTGCCATTGTTTAGAATCACGATTTTGACAACCTTTATGGAACCACCTGAAAATAATCATATCATATTTGAGAGTGGAGCCTCTTTGCATCTTCATCACTTTCTTTAGGATGTCTAAAGAGTATTTCTCCTTTCCCAAGCATAGAGCCAAATATAGCCTTGGAGAGGGTATGCAAAAATAACTTGACACCTTGTATTTTTTTACATTTGATACTCCACATCATTGTACATTTTCCATAATTTTACCATGAAATTGCGTAGTAGGGGTCTTTCCTACTGTTTTTCGCTAAAAAGTGAGGTTATATAACATATTTGTAATACACCCAATGTCATGCTACAGTGACCTCACCCTAATGGTGCCATGTCATCAAGTTTTTTTCCGAGAGTACGCCAATGGCGTACCATATTTTTATAGAAGAGAGCAAATTGATATACAAGAGATGCCTGAGAATAGATGCATACATCTATTCTCGGCTACACCTGAACACAACCCACACCAGCTAACTAAACCTACTCTCTCACAAAATGTGACAACTCACCAATGCCTACACCGGCCATTCTCCACTCTTGCACCTCACTTAGAATCACTTCCACCAACTCAAGGTGCGTCCTCTATTGCCTAGTCCTGTTGAAGACCCGAGCATTCCTTTGTTTCCACAAAGCCCATGCCACTGCAATCACAAAGGTGTCAAAACTGTGTTTGTTGGCCCTACTGAAACCCTTCCTGGCACCCAAGCACCAATCAAATAGATTATCATCCGTTGTCGGCCTCATGAAGTCCAAGTTTAGGGCCTGAAAGCATTCATGCCAGACTTCCCTCGCATACACACATTGGACCAGAATATGTTCGGCATTGTCTTCTTCCTGCAGGCACATGTAGCAGGCGGAAGGCCGATCTTGTAACCCGTGCTTAGCTCTCCGGTTCGAGGTTCAAATTCGATGCTGCACCGCCAACCATACAAAAATCTTTCACTCGAGAAGTGCCCAGCTCTGCCAAATGCATGAGGTATGCCGATTCCTTGTTCGTGTGTCCACCATCGCATGGATCAAAGGAGCATTATCCTCGGCCGCAAATCCATCTGTCCCTCCAGAACAAAACCTTGGTGCCTACCCCAACTTCAATCTCAACCAGACTGTCAAAAACTACTCCAACATGTCTATCCTCTGTCATGGCTAGCCCCCGCCTAGGTCTCTGCGGATCCATCCTCTTGAACCACTCCCATCTCACTCTGAGAGCTAGCCCTTCTAACTCAAGATTCCTCAACCCCAAGCCCCGAAGCCATGTGGGCCTACATAGAGTGCTCCAAGCCACCAAGCACTGGTCACCATCAACTTATTCCTTCCCTGCCCAAAAGAACGCCCGCATCCATTGATTGATTTCCTCCAACACCCAGGTTAGTGCCTCCGCAATCATGAAGTGGTGGATGGGTTTAGCAGCAATCACCGACTTGACCATCACTAGGCGACCCGATCTTTGGAGCAGTCCTCTTTGCCACGCCAGGGCGCAGTGCTTCTCTTGGTCCACCATGGGTTGCCAGTCGGCCCGACTGAGCTGGTGAATCGCAAGATGCAACCCCAAATACTTACATGGGAAACTTCCTAGGTTGCATTGCAATAAGGTCAGCACCCGGTCCCTATCAGAATCGTCGCTGTGGATCAGAACCGCAGATGATTTGTGATAGTTCACCTTGAGGCCCGATGCGTCTCCAAACATCTTCAAAGAGTCTCTAACAAACCTCAGATCCACCTCTGTTGGCTTAACAAACATCGCCACATCATCCGCGTATATGGATACACTCTGGGCCACTGAAACTCCAGTAAGACTGCTGGTCACGCCCATGTCCGCGACTTCAGTCATGATCTTGGATAACACGTCCATCATGATGATGAACAAAAGGGGTGAGATAGGGTCTCCTTGCCATAGCCCTTGCATCTGTTGGAAGCTTCTGCCTAGGATCCCGTTAACAATCCTTTCATGGTCGCCGTCCTAAGCAGGATAGATATCCAAGACATCCATTTTTGCCCAAACCCTTTATGTCTCATTACCTCAAAAAGGAACGGCCAGGCGATCGAGTCAAATGCTCTTAAGATGACCAGTTTCAGAAAAACTCCGACCTCCTTACGGGAGTGTATCTTCCTAGCCACTTGTCGAACCAGAAGAAAGTTGTCATGCATATGCCTCCTGCAAATGAAGGCAGATTGGTTAGCAGCCACAATCTCCGACATTCTACGCCTTGCACGATTAGCGAGCATCTTTGCGAAAAGTTTAGCAGCAATGTGCTTCAAACTTATAGGACGAAAGTTGCCTACCACCTCCACGTCCGACTTCTTCGGGATGAGCACAATATGCGTGATACGTCTCCAATGTATCTATAATTTTTGATTGCTTCATGCTATATTATCTACTGTTTTGGACAATATTGGGCTTTATTATCCACTTTTATATTATTTTTGGGACTAACCTATTAACCGGAGGCCCAGCCCAGAATTGCTGTTTTTTTTGCCTATTTTAGTGTTTTGAAGAAAAGGAATATCAAACGGAGATGAAACGGAACGAAATCAACTGGAGAAGTTATTTTTGGAAGGAAAGCTACCGGATGGACTTGGACCCCACGTCAGGAGATAAGGGAGGTGCTCACGAGGGTGGGGGGCACGCCCCCTACCTCGTGGGGCCCCCGAAGCTCCACCGATGTACTTCCTGGACCCATATATACCCACGTACCCTAAAACTTCCAGAACAGAGAATAGACCGGGAGTTCCGCCGCCGCAAGCCTCTGTAGCCACAAAACCCAATCGGGACCCTGTTCTGGCACCCTGCCGGAGGGGGGAACCCTCACCGGTGGCCATCTTCATCATCCCGGCGCTCTCCATGATGAGGAGGGAGTAGTTCACCCTCGGGGCTAAGGGTATGTACCAGTAGCTATGTGTTTGATCTCTCTCTCTCGTGTTCTTGAGGTGATACGATCTTGATGTATCGCGAGCTTTGCTATTATAGTTGGATCTTATGTTGCTTCTCCCCCTCTACACTCTTGTAATGGGTTGAGTTTTCCCTTTGAAGTAATCTTATCGGATTGAGTCTTTAATGACTTGAGAACACTTGATGTATGTCTTGCCATGCGTATCTGTGGTGATAATGGGATATCACGTGATTCACTTGATGTAAGTTTTGGTGATCAACTTGCGGGTTCCGCCCATGAGCCTATGCATAGGGGTTGGCACACGTTTTCGTCTTGGTTCTCCAGTAGAAACTTTGGGGGCACTCTTTGAAGTACTTTGTGTTGGTTTGAATAGATGAATCTGAGATTGTGTGATGCATATCGTATAATCATACCCACGGATACTTGAGGTGACATTGGAGTATCTAGGTGACATTAGGGTTCTGGTTGATTTGTGTCTTAAGGTGTTATTCTAGTACGAACTCTAGGGCTGTTTGTGACACTTATAAGAATAGCCTAATGGATTGATTGGAAAGAATAACTTTGAGGTGGTTTCGTACCCTACCATAATCTCTTTGTTTGTTCTCCGCTATTAGTGTCTTTGGAGTGACTCTTTGTTGCATATTGAGGGATAGTTATATGATCCAATTATGTTATTATTGTTGAGAGAACTTGCACTAGTGAAAGTATGAACCCTAGGCCTTGTTTCCTATCATTGCAATACCGTTTGTACTCACTTTTATCATTAGTTACCTTGCTGTTTTTATATTTTCAGTTTACAAAAACATATATCTACCATCCATATTGCACTTGTATCACCATCTCTTCGCCGAACTAGTGCACCTATACAACTTACCATTGTATTGGGTGTGTTGGGGACACAAGAGACTCTTTGTTATTTGGTTGCAGGGTTGCTTGAGAGAGACCATCCTCATCTTACGCCTCCCACGGATTGATAAACCTTAGGTCATCCACTTGAGGGAAATTTGCTACTGTCCTACAAACCTCTACACTTGGAGGCCCAACAACGTCTACAAGAAGAAGGTTGTGTAGTAGATATCAAGCTCTTTTCTAGCGCCGTTGCCGGGAAGGCTAGTTAAGCGGCACTCACACCCCGTCAACTAAGCTCTTTTCTGGTGCCGTTGCCGGGGAGGTGAGTGCTTGAAGGTATATCTTTAGATCTTGCAATCGAATCTTTTTGTTTCTTGTTTTAGCACTAGTTTAGTTTATAAAAGAAAACTACCAAAAAAATGGAATTGAGTTTACCACATACGCTTCATCTTTTTAATATCTTTCGTGAGTATGATGGAAAGGAAAATTGTGCCAAAGTGTTAGAAGAAGAATGCATTAAAATGTTCGGCACTAAATCTTTGAATGATGAGCATGATTGCAATGTTGGCAGTATGAACTCCTTGAATATCCATGGTACTAATGATGATTGCACTAGTCATGATGAAAATATCTCCTATAAGCATGTCGATTTTTGTGGAGTATATTGGGTTTGCAAGTACACACCAAATTGAGAAGATAGATATTGCAAGAGGCATAAGTACTTAGAAACTAAATCGTTGCAAGAAAGTCTTGATGATTGCGCTGAAAGATTCAATATTTTTCGCGCTCCTTGTGAACTTTGCAATGAACATGGTCATTTAAAGCTCCAATGCTATTTGTTTCATGATCAAGTCGTGTCCAAATATTGTGATAATTTGATTACCCTTGAGCATCATAAAGAGCTTAGCCTTCTTTTGGGGTATGAAGAAATGAAACGCATAACTGAGGGTATTCCAAAATTTAATCTTGCTAGATTTCTTTATTTTGATCTAGAAGAAATTTATATGTATTGTGCGGTTAATTGCATTGAAAATCCTTATATTGACAACTACATAAAGAAAAGAAAACAAATATAAGATGAATAGAATGCTAACGAAAGGGAAGAGACTTCCCAATATCCTCCTATTATTTTCTTATGATGAATCAGGTAACGAGGAGGAGCCTTCTATCTACTCAATCTCATTAATAAGGAGCTCCAAAAAGAGGATTGAACCCACACATGATGTGGTGAATAATAAGAAAAGAAAAAGGAAGAGAGGTAAAAAGGTATCCCTCCCAAATAATGTTGCTCCTATTATTGTTGTGCCTCATGAAAATGAATCAAAAATAATTATGGAAGATGGTGCACTTGATGATGATCTCGTTATGCCTATTTCTTGTTGTGATGATTATGATTGGTAAGATAGTGATACTTCTTATGATCTTGAAAATCTTTTTGGCACTTGCTTGGAAGAATATAATAATGCTATACTATTGGTGCTATCCATACTATTAATGATGAGAGTAATTATGCTTATGATATGAAAAGGCCCAAGCCTGGGGAAGCTATGTTTGATGAGAATGACATATTTGAGAATATATTTGCTGCAACTAATGTTTGTCCCAAGCTTGGGAATGCTATGTTTAATAATGATGATATTTTTAGCCTCCCAAGTTTTGACATGCAAAGTTGTTATGATGATAGCATGCCTTCTACCTATGATGATTATATTGATGAAAGTGGGTTTGGAAGAGTGTCAACTTTAGGAAGTAGTGATCCCACAATATTGGAGGATGTTGAATCTTATAATATTTATGAAAGTGGATTTGGAGAGGTCGTGACTTTATTTAGTGATGTATCCACTATTTCGGAAGAGGTTTCAATCGATTATGATGAGAACAAAGTTGCTACTTATGATGATTATTGTGATAAAACTTATGCTATAAAGAGTAGTGATGATTATATTTATAAAATTTGTCATGATTATGAGTACCCTTTCTCTGAACATTACTCTTTTAATGTGGAAACCATTTATTGTATTCAAGTCTCTTATGATACTCCCACTACTATTCATGAGAATAAATTTGCTTTTGTGGAGAGTAATAAATTTTTTATGCTTGTAGATCATGAGAAGAATGCTTTAGGTGCTGGTTATATTGTTGAATTCATTCATGATGCTACTGAAAATTATTATGAGGGAGGAATATATGCTTGTAGGAGTTGCAATAATATCAAGTTTCCTCTCTATGTGCTTAAAGTTTTGAAGTTATGCTTGTTTTGCCTTCCTATGCTAGTTGATTATTGTTCCCATAAGTTGTTTGATCACAAAATCCCTATGCATTGGAAGTGGGTTAGACTTAAAAGTGCTAGTCATATTCTTCATGATGCTCTCTTTATGTTTCAATTCTTATCTTTTATGTGAGCATCATTGAAATCATAATGCCTAGCTAGGGGCGTTAAACGATAGCGCTTGTTGGGAGGCAACCCAATTTTATTTTAGTTTCTTGTTTTTTTGGTTCTGTTTAGGAATAAATAATCCATCCAGCTTCTGTTTAGATGTGGTTTTGTGTTTTAATTAGTGTTTGTGCCAAGTAGAACCTTTGGGAAGACTTGGGTGAAGTCTTTATGATCATGCTGTAAAAAACAGAAACTTTAGCGCTCACGAGATTGGCTTCAACTTTTTACTGGAGAGTGCTATTTAGTTGATTATTTTTTCAGATGATTACTAGACAAATTCCTCAGGTCCACAAATTTATTTTATAATTTTTGGAGTTACAGAAATTTGTGTTAGTTACAGATTACTACAGACTGTTCTGTTTTTGACAGATTCTGTTTTCCGTGTGTTGTTTGCTTATTTTGGTGAATCTATGGCTAGTAAAATAGTTTATAAACCATAGAGAAGTTGGAATACAGTAGGTTTAACACCAATATAAATAAATAATGAGTTAATTACAGTACCTTGAAGTGGTCTTTTGTTTTCTTTCGCTAACGGAGCTCACGAGTTTTCTATTAAGTTTTGTGTTGTGAAGTTTTCAAGTTTTGGGTAAAGATTCGATGTACTATGGAATAAGGAGTGGCAAGAGCCTAAGCTTGGGGATGCCCAAGGCACCCCAAGGTAATATTCAAGGATAGCCAAGCGTCTAAGCTTGGGGATGCCCCGGAAGGCATCCCCTCTTTCGTCTTCGTTCATCGGTAACTTTACTTGGAGCTATATTTTTATTCACCACATGATATGTGTTTTGCTTGGAGCGTCATTTTTTTTAGCTTTGCTTGCTGTTTGAATAAATTACCAAGATCTGAAATTCTTAAAATGACAGAGTCTTCACATGGTTGCATAATTATCCGACTACCCATTGATCTTCACTTATATCTTTCGGAGTAGTTTGTTGTTTGCTCTAGTGCTTCACTTATATCTTTTAGAGCATGGTGGTAGTTTTATTTTGAAGAAATAGATGAACCCTCATGCTTCACTTATATTATTTTTAGAGTCTTAAATAGCATGGTAATGTGCTTACAAATCTTAATATGCTAGGTATTCAAGAATAGTAAAAACTTTCTTATGAGTGTGTTGAATACTAAGAGAAGTTTGATGCTTGATGATTGTTTTGAGATATGGAGGTAATAATATCAAAGTCGTGCTAGTTGAGTAATTGTGAACTTGAGAAATACTTGTGTTGAAGTTTGCAAGTCCCGTAGCATGCACGTATGGTAAACTTTATCTAACAAATTTGAAACATGAGGTGTTATTTGATTGTCCTCCTTATGAGTGGCGGTCGGGGACGAGCGATGGTCTTTTCCTACCAATCTATCCCCCTAGGAGCATGCGCGTAATGCTTTGGTTTTTGATGGCTTGTAGATTTTCGCAATAAGTATATGAGTTCTTTAGGACTAATGTTGAGTCCATGGATTATACGCACTCTCACCCTTCCATCATTGCTAGCCTTTTCGGTACCGTGCATTGCCCTTTCTCACATTGAGAGTTGGTGCAAACTTCACCGGTGCATCCAAACCCCGTGATATGATACCCTCTTTCACACATAAACCTCCTTATATATTCCTCAAAACAGCCACCATACCTACCTATTATGGCATTTCCATAGCCATTCCGAGATATATTGCCATGCAACTTTCCAGCATACCGTTCTTCATGACACATTCATCATTGTCATATTGCTTAGCATGATCATGTAGTTGACATAGTATTCGTGGCAAAGCCACCATTCATAATTCTTTCGTACATGTCACTCTTGATTCATTGCATATCCCGGTACACCGCCGTAGGCATTCATATAGAGTCATACTTTGTTCTAGTATCGAGTTGTAATCATTGAGTTGTAAATAAATAGAAGTGTGATGATCATCATTTTCTAGAGCATTGTCCCAAGTGAGGAATATAAAAAAGGGAGAAAGGCCATAAAAAAAGAGAAGTCCCAAAAAATGAGAGAAAAAGAGAGAAGGGACAATGCTACTATCCTTTGCCACACTTGTGCTTCAAAGTAGCACCATAATCATCATGATAGAGAGTCTCTTGTTTTGTCACTTTCATATACTAGTGGGAATTTTTCATTATAGAACTTGGCTTGTATATTTCAACAATGGGCCTCCTCAAGTGCCCTAGGTCTTCGTGAGCAAGCAAGTTGGATGCACACCCACTTAGTTTTTTTGTTGAGCTTTCATACACTTATAGCTCTAGTGCATCCGTTGCATGGCAATCCCTACTCCTTGCATTAACATCAATCGATGGGCATCTCCATAGCCCATTGATTAGCCTCGTTGATGTGAAATCTTCTCCTTTTTTGTCTTCTCCACATAACCCCCATCATCATATTCCATTCCACCCATAGTGCTATGTCCATGGCTCACGCTCATGTATTGCGTGAAAGTTTATAAGTTTGAGATTACTAAAGTATGAAACAATTGCTTGGCTTGTCATCGGGGTTGTGCATGATGAGAGCATTCTTGTGTGACAAAAATGGAGCATGACTAAACTATATTATTTTGTAGGGATGAACTTTATTTGGCCATGTTATTTTGAGAAGACATAATTGCTTAGTTAGTATGCTTGAAGTATTATTATTTTTATGTCAATATGAACTTTTATCTTGAATCTTTCGGATCTGAATATTCATACCACAATTAAGAAGAATTACATTGAAATTATGCCAAGTAGCACTCCGCATCAAAAATTCTGTTTTTATCATTTACCTACTCGAGGACGAGCAGGAATTAAGCTTGGGGATGCCTGATACGTCTCCAACGTATCTATAATTTTTGATTGCTCCATGCTATATTATCTGCTGTTTTGGACCATATTGGGCTTTATTATCCACTTTTATATTATTTTTGGGACTAACCTATTAACCGGAGGCCTAGCCTAGAATTGCTATTTTTTTGGCCTATTTTAGAGTTTCGAAGAAACGGAATATCAAACGGAGTCCAAACGGAATGAAACCTTCGGGAACGTTATTTTCTCACCGAACATGATCCAGGAGACTTGGACCCTAAGTCAAGGAAGCTTCGAGGAGGGCACGAGGTAGGGGGGCGCGCCCTCCACCCTCGTGGGCCCCACGATGCTCCACCGACGTACTTCTTCCTCCTATATATACCTACGTACACCCAAACGATCAGATACGGAGCCAAAAACCTAATTCCATCGCCGCAACCTTATGTACCCATGAGATCCCATCTTGGGGCCTGTTCCGGAGCTCCGCCGGAGGGGGCATCCACCATGGAGGGCTTCTACATCATCATAGCCCCTCCGATGAAGTGTGAGTAGTTTACCTCAGACCTTCGGGTCCATAGTTAGTAGCTAGATGGCTTCTTCTCTCTTTTTGGATCTCAATACAATGTTCTCCCCCTCTCTCATGGAGATCTATTCGATGTAATCTTGTTTTTGCGGTGTGTTTGTTGAGATCGACGAATTGTGGGTTTATGATCAAGATTAACTATGAACAATATTCAAATCTTCTCTAAATTCTTTATGTATGATTGATTATCTTTGCAAGTCTCTTCGAATTATCAGTTTGGTTTGGCCTACTAGATTGGTTTTTCTTGCAATGGGAGAAGTGCTTAGCTTTGGTTCAATCTTGCGGTGTCCTTTCCCAGTGACAGTAGGGGCAGCAAGGCACGTATTGTACTGTTACCATCGAGGATAACAAGATGGGGTTTTTATCATATTGCATGAATTTATCCCTCTACATCATGTCATCTTGCTTAAGGCGTTACTCTGTTTTCTTGAACTTAATACTCTTGATGCATGCTGGATAGCGGTCGATGAGTGGAGCAATAGTAGTAGATGCAGGCAAGAGTCGGTCTATTTGTCTCGGATGTGATGCCTATATACATGATCATACCTAGATACTCTCATAACTATGCCTAAATTCTGTCAATTGCTCAACAGTAATTCGTTCACCCACTGTAAAATACTTATGCTCTTGAGAGAAGCCCCTAGTGAAATCTATGGCCCCCGGGTCTATCTTCATCATATTAATCTTCCATCACTTTATTATTATCTTTGCTTTTTTACTTTGCTTCTATTTTACTTTGCATCTTTATCACAAAAATACCAAAAATATTATCTATCATCTCTATCAGATCTCACTCTCGTAAGTGACCGTGAAGGGATTGACAACCCCTTATCGCGTTGGTTGCGAGGAGTTATTTGTTTTGTGTAGGTACGAGGGACTCGCGTGTAGCCTCCTACTGGATTGATACCTTGGTTCTCAAAACCTGAGGGAAATACTTACGCTACTTTGTTGCATCATCCTTTCCTCTTCAAGGAAATCCAACGCAGTGCTCAAGAGGTAGCAAGCCTCCAGTGTATGATGTTCGAATACACCTTGTTCGTTCGGCTGATCGAGCAAGGTGCAGGCTTCTTGATTGATGTGCTATTTGATTGATTTGTGTAGTGCAAGGGACGACACCTGGCCTGCGCGGACTGCCGCGTCGAGTGCCTCGGGAACCAGCGGCAGTGCCAAAAGTGTGAACGTGGTGGTGGCTTCGACGTGCGGAACATGGCGGTGGACGCCGTACTCTCCTCGGTGAGGGTGGAGTGCCCACATGAAGGCTGTGGGCACTACGTCACTTACCACAAGCTCGCCGATCACCAGAGCGTGTGTCCGCTCGTGCCCTGCAAATGCCCCATGCATGTATGCGGCTACGAAGGCCCGCTGTCGATGCTCTCCCACCACATCACCACCGTGCATCCCATGCCCGTGCACAGGATCCAGTACGGCAAGGTGCTCCAGCTGCAAGTGCCACTGTCGGAGCCACGGCTCTTGCTGTTCGCGGACGAGGACGGCCACACATTCTTATTGGTCGGTGGCGTGCTCGACATCGGCACGCCTATCGCCGTGTCGGCCGTTTGCATCAGAGCGGGGTCGTCCCCACTACCGCACTATGTGGCCAAGCTGTAGGCGAATGGCCTACCGGGGGAGCCCAAAGGCAGGACCGACACCGTCAAGGTGGAACTGGAGGTGACAAGCATCAAGGATCCCGGTGACGTCGTCGTGCAGGAGCTGACCTTCTTCATAGTTCCGCCCAAGCTGCTGGTCGGGGCTAAGTTGGTGTCCCTCCACATTCAGATTGACAAGCTCACGTCCTAAATGATTCTACAGTCCCTTCTGTTTATCTTAGTAATATGCTAATATAGGGGTTAGCTCAGTCTACTTTAGCTTAAGAGATGGTGGGTTTTGGTGGCGATGCAGCAATTACTTTGACATCAGATCAGCAGCAATTACTCCTAAAGGTTGCTTACTTGAAGGACTTGATGTTGATGGAGATTGCCCTACCCCCCAGGGCGCGCCCCCCACCTCGTGGGCCCCCTGTTGGCTCTCCGATGGTCATCTTCTGCTATATGAGGTCTTTCGTCGAGGAAAAAATCATAAGAAACCTTTCGGGACGAAACTCCGCCGCCACAAGGCGGAACCAATCTAGGGCTCCGGCAGAGCTGTTCTGCCAGGGACACTTCCCCCCGGAAGGGGGAAATCATCGCCATCGTCATCACCAACGCTCCTCTCATTGGGAGAGGGCAATCTCCATCAACATCTTCACCAGCACCATCTCATCTCAAAACCCTAGTTCATCTCTTGTACCCAATTCTTGTCTCCAAGTCCGGGATTGGTACTAGTAGGTTGCTAGTAGTGTTGATTACTCCTTATAGTTGATGCTAGTTGGTTTATCTGGTGGAAGATCATACATTCAGATCCTTTATGCATATTAATACCCCTCTGATTATGAACATGAATATGCTTTGTGAGTAGTTACGTTTGTTCCTGAGGACATGGGAGAAGTCTTGCTATTAGTAGTCATGTGAATTTGGTATTCGTTCGATATTTTGCTCAGATGTATGTTGTCTAGCCTCTAGTGGTGTTATGTGAACGTCGACTACATAACATTCACCA
The DNA here is from genome assembly GCA_032464435.1 of Aegilops umbellulata. NCBI lineage: Eukaryota > Viridiplantae > Streptophyta > Magnoliopsida > Poales > Poaceae > Aegilops > Aegilops umbellulata. The sequence continues at coordinate 322,484,560 of CP136056.1, read as the reverse complement.
TTATTTGGGCCTAGAGGAAGGCATTGGGAAGTAATAAGTAGATGATGAGTTGCTAGAGTGACAGAAGCTTAAACCCTATTTTATGCGTTGCTTCGTAAGGGGCTGATTTGGATCCATATGTTTCATGCTATGGTTAGGTTTACCTTAATACTTTTGTTGTAGTTGCGGATGCTTGCAATAGAGGTTAATCATAAGTGGGATGCTTGTTCAAGTAAGAACAGCACCCAAGCACCGGTCCACCCACATATCAAATTATCAAAGTACCGAACGCGAATCATATGAACGTGATGAAAACTAGCTTGACGATATTCCCATGTATCTTCGGGAGCGCTTTTCCTTATATAAGAGTTTGTCCAGGCTTGTCCTTTGCTACAAAAGGGATTGGGCCACCTTGCTGCACTTTATTTACTTTTGTTACTTGTTGCTTGTTACAAATATCCTATCACAAAACTATCTGTTACTGCTTATTTCAGTGCTTGCAGAGAATACCTTGCTGAAAACCGCTTATCATTTCCTTCTGCTCCTCGTTGGGTTTGACACTCTTACTTATCGAAAGGACTACGATAGATCCCCTATACTTGTGGGTCATCAAGCAACCATAAGCTAAGCACCTATGCATTGGGGAGTATAGTTGCTAAGCTATTTAATGTGCTTTACACCTCATCTAAGCAGCCATGCATTGGTAGCAGCCTAAGTCGAGGCGCATATACCAAGGCGGGCTTGGTTGTGTCTATACTTGGACAACTCACCCGACTGCGTACCAGGCAGACGAAGCTCGTGTCGGGTGCGGCCTGCACATTAACCAAAACCTCGCGCCTCCAGCTTAGCCTCTCTGTTTTAAACTTCTCAATCTCAAGGCCAAGGAGCAACGTGAAACCTATGATAGAGCCAATCGGCAGATGGAGGTTTCAATAATGGAGACCTTGGGAGAGAGGTGGACGACAGATGGAGGTCAAAGGGCTCTCCTCCCGATAAGCACGCGCAGGGGTCTCATCGCACGCCTCCCGTACTCAAATAACTACCCTGCACGACGCCTCGTAGCTAATAAAAAAAGGGGGCGCGTGGCGGCATGTAAATGGTGAATAGAACGCCCACGGTTTCAATAATACTTGTGTTTCCAATTGTAACGTGATAGCACTTGTTCCAAAATGACTTTGTTGATTGTTAATGTGCGCGCTTTCGCAAAATGGACAGCAAAATTGCCACAACATGTTGGTGCCATGTCATGACACCAAGCCAAGTTTCGTGATTTTCATGCGTGTTTTGGATTTACAGGAACTAAAAAACCAAGTTTCTCAATGTTTCCAGCCGAGCCACGACGCCCAGATGTTTGAATTTCATTCCCATTTCTGGCATGGGACCTAGAAATTTACCCGAGGACACACATGTGATTTTTCAACCAACTTTGGTGCACTGGAGCATGTGCTTGTATTTCAAATTTGAACTATGCACACAAAGGTGACACATTCCCTCTCAGAACCACGAGCCTTCTTGAGAGAAGCTCCGTTTTGCAAGAAGCTTATACCAAAACTTGTTCCTATTCGACCAATTTTTTACCACAGCATGGTAGTACCATGACATGACACCATGCCAAGTTTCATGATTTTCAGGCGTGTTCTGAATTTACAAGAATTTTAAAACCAAGTTTCTCAATGTTCTCGGCCGAGCCACGATGCCTAGATGTTTTAATTTCATTCCCATTTCTTGCATGGGACCTAGAAATTCACCCAAGGACACACATGTGATTTTTCAACCAACTTTGGTGCACCAGAACATGTGCTTGCAGTTCAAATTTGGATTATTTCGCACTCAAAGGTGACACGTTCCCTCTCAGAACCACGAGCCTTCTTGAGAGAAGCTCCGGTTTGTAAGAAGCTTATACCAAAATTTGTTCCAAATCAGCCCATTTTTTTACCAAAGCATGTTATGCCATGACATGACACCACGCCAAGTTTCATGATTTCCAGGCGAGTTTTGGATTTACATGAATTTAAAAACCAAGTTTCTCGATGTTCTCGGCTGAGTCACGACGCCTAGATGTTTGAATTTCATTCCCATTTCTTGCATGGGACCTAGAAATTCACCCAAGGACACACATGTGATTTTTCAACCAACTTTAGTGCACCGGAGCATGTGCTTGCAGTTCAAATTTGGATTATGCACATTAAATGTCCAGAAAGTCAATTAATGTATAAAAAAGGCCAAACGAATCCGGAATAATTCCAAAATTTAACAGGGCACTCATGTAGTTCTATGTTGCCTTTGTAAAGAAACTCAAGGGTGGGTAGCGTATATCGTTTCGCACTCAGAGGTTACACGTTCCCTCTCAGAACCACGAGCCTTCTTGAGAGAAGCTCCGGTTTGCAAGAAGCTTATACCAAAACTTGTTCCTATTCGGCCATTTTTTTTACCAAAGCATGGTAGTATCATTACATGACACCATGCCAAGTTTCATGATTTTCAGGCGTGTTTTGGATTTACAAGAATTTTAAAACCAAGTTTCTGAATGTTCTCAGCCGAGCCACGATGCCCAGATGTTTGAATTTCATTCCCATTTCTTGCATGGGATCTAGAAATTCACTCGAGGACACACACATGATTTTTCAACCAACTTTGGTGCACGGGAGCATGTGCTTGTAGTTCAAATTTGAATTATGCACATTAAATGACCAGAAACTCAATTAATGTATAAAAATGCCAAATGAATCCGGAATAATTCCAAAATTTAACAGGGCACTCATGTAGTTCTATGTTGCCTCTATAAAGAAACTCAAGGGGGGTACTGTATATCGTTTCACACTCAAAGGTGACACGTTCCCTCTCGGAACCACGAGCCTTCTTGAGAGAAGCTCTGGTTTGCAAGAAGCTTACACCAAAACTTGTTCATATTCGGCCAATTTTTTTACCACAACATGGTAGTACACCATGCAAGTTTCATGATTTTCAGGCGTGTTTTGGATTTACGAGGATTTTAAAACCAAGTTTCTCAATGTTCTTGGCCGACCCACAATGCCCAGATGTTTGAATTTCATTCCCATTTCTTACATGGGACCTAGAAATTCACCCAAGGACACACACGTGATTTTTTAACCAACTTTGGTGCACTAGAGCATGTGCTTGTAGTTCAAATTTGAATTATGCACATTAAATGACCAGAAACTAAATTAATGTATAAAAAGGCCAAACGAACCCGGAATAATTCCAAAATTTAACAGGGCACTCATGTAGTTCTATGTTGCCTCCGTAAAGAAACTCAAGGGGGGCAGCGTATATCATTTCGCACTCAAAGGTGACACGTTACCACTCAGAACCACGAGCCTTCTTGAGAGAAGCTCCGGTTTGCAAGAAGCTTATAGAAAAATTTGTTCCAAATCAGCCCATTTTTTTACCAAAGCATGTTAGTGCCATAACATGACATCACGCCAAGTTTCATGATTTCCAGGCGAGTTTTGGATTTACATGAATCTAAAAACCAAGTTTCTCGATGTTCTCGGCTGAGTCACGACGCCTAGATGTTTGAATTTCATTCCCATTTCTTGCATGGGACCTAGAAATTCACCCAAGGACACACATGTGATTTTTCAACCAACTTTGGTGCACCGGAGCATGTGCTTGCAGTTCAAATTTGGATTATGCACATTAAATGTCCAAAAACTCAATTAATGTATAAAAAGGCCAAACGAACCCGGAATAATTCCAAAATTTAACAGGGCACTCATATAGTTCTATGTTGCCTCTGTAAGGAAAATCAGGGGGAGGCAGCGTATATCGTTTCGCACAAAAAGGTGACACGTTCCCTCTCGGAACCATGAGGCTTGTTGAGAGAATCTCCGGTGTCAGTGTCAGAACCGGCGGATCTCGGGTAGGGGGTCCCGAACTGTGCGTCTAGGCGGATGGTAACAGGAGACAGGGGGCACGATGTTTTTACCCAGGTTCGGGCCCTCTCGATGGAGGTAAAATCCTACTCCCGCTTGATTAATATTGATGATATGGGTAGTACAAGAGTAGATCTACCACGAGATCAGAGAGGCTAAACCCTAGAAGCTAGCCTATGGTATGATTGTTGTTCTTGTCCTACGGACTAAACCCTCCGGTTTATATAGACACCGAAGAGGGCTAGGGTTACACATAGTCGGTTACAATAGAAGAAGATCTACATATCCGTATTGCCAAGCTTGCCTTCCACGCCAAGGAAAGTCCCATCCGGACACGGGAAGAAGTCTTCAATCTTGTATCTTCATAGACCAAGAGTCCGGCCAAAGGTTATAGTCCGGCTATCCGGACACCCCTAATCCAGGACTCCCTCAGTAGCCCCTGAACCAAGCTTCAATGACGACGAGTCCGGCACGCAGATTGTCTTCGGCATTGCAAGGCGGGTTCCTCCTCCGAATACTTCATAGAAGATTTTGAACACAAGGATAGTGTCCGGCTCTGCAAAATAAGTTCCACATACTGCCGTAGAGAGAATAATATTTACACAAATCTAATCTGCTAACGTATTCTGTAGCGTGACATCACACCACAGCCAAGCCTTTATTTGAATCGTTTTTACTGTCCCACCTCAGCGCGTTTTGCGAGGCGGTTTCCTTGGCACGTCTTGTCGAAGCAGAGATCGTGTCCCCTTTATTTACGGGATTCTCATCAACACGGACGTGGGTAACCCAGTCATGCCCGTTGGTATGTCTCCTCGATCAAAGGTAAGTCCCAAACGGTCACAGGGAGGGCTCTTGGTATTCAACCTCTTACAAAGAGACCAAGGCTTTACTCCTTTGTTTTGATCTCAATCGAATCCGCCTCTTGCCTCGAGTTCCAACACCCAGGGCTCCAGATTTAGGCGCTTCGGACCTTCGATGATGTCCGGCTCCAACCTTCAAGGCCGATGGATGCCTTCCTCCGTCACGGAGGAAGACGTGCTAAAGCTAAGAGAGGCCAGGTATTTGACCGGCAAAATCTCGCATAGGCTGCCTGCTCAAGGGCAGGTTATTCCCACTCCCAAGCCCGGTGAGAGCGTGGTGTTCGTATCTCACTTCCTTTGAGGGCTAGGCTTTGCGACGGATCCCTTCGTGAGGGGGCTCATGTTCTATTATGGGCTGGAATTTCACGACTTAGCTCCGGAGTCCATCCTCCACATCTCATCGTTCATCGTCGTGTGCGAAGCCTTCCTCCGCATTACTCCTCACTTCGGACTATGGCTCAAGACCTTTAAAGTAGAGCCGAAGATGATCGAGGGACAGCACGCGGAGTGCGGAGGCACTATTATAGGCAAGAATGCCGACGCTCCATGGCCCGAGGGCTCTTTTCAAGAGGAGCCCAGCTTATGGCAACAAGGGTGGTTTTATATCACAGCTCCTAGGGGTACCAAGTGGGTGGTGCCGCCTGCTTTCTGCTCAGGCCCCCCGTCCCGACTAGCGTCATGGGTCAATAAGGGGCTGGACTGGGGACCCGCAAAGAACGTGCCCCTCCTACAGGGCCGCATCCGAGATCTCCTGGAAAGAGACGTCAGTCTGGTCGTGGTGACGCAGGTCATGTTGATTCGCCGAACCCTGCCCTGCAAACGTAGCCCCCTCCGCCCGTGGGAGTTCATTCCGGAGGGACCACGAGCTCTCCAATATTTTATGGGTGCAACGCCCGCAGAGATGTACAAGTTGTTCTTCGGGCCACAAGCAGCGTGCCCGGACTCTACTGAGGATGCAGGTCTGAGCTGCAATCGTCCGGATACTCAAGTAAGTAGCCCTGTGCCCTGACACGTCATCCGTACATTTATCACAAATCGCCCTTAAAAGAGTTGTCCTTGAAACAGGAGTGGACAGCGAAGGCGAAGTTAATCAGGTGTCCGGTCCCCCTTCCTGAGACCTCGCTGGACCCCGTGTTAACCAGGATGCTAGAGATCGCGCCTTCGGAAGAAAATGAAGGGGGGACAAGGAAGCTACTGACTCCATGAAGGAGGCTGTCCGGAAAGGAGGAATCGAAAATTCCTCTACTCAGGGGAAGAAGAGGACCGCCTCTGAAGACCCGGAGACCATGGTCTCAAAGCGGGGGAAGAATTCTTCGCCAGAGGGTCCTGTGCCGGGGGATACCTCGGCCGTACTATGCCGTCGAGGGGATCAGCCCTCCATCGAGCCGTAAGTAAAGAAGGGAGGTTTAAAATGAGAGAAATCCCTGTTTTATTTCTGAGGAAAATAACCGAAAATTTACCTTGTAGTTCGGATCTCAGCCCTTCTCACCAGATCTCGTCTTCGGGGGATCTTCTTCCGGAGATGATGGAGAGCGGAACGCCTCCCCCTGCCGTACCGCCTTACGAGGCGGGCGACCCCGAGGTATCGTCGCGGAGGGTTTCTCCTAATCCGGTAGGGCCGGAAGGCAGTCATATGGCCCCCCAAAGCCCTCCGTGTCCAGCCTTTGAAGAAGGCAACCGAACGAGTCCGGCACTGCCTGGTGCACGGTCGGAGGTACTAAAGGATCTGCTAGGGCGAGCGTCTATCTCAGAGGAGCACCGTACGTTGATGGGTACGGTAATTGAAAGGATTTCGTCCGCGGAGAGCGGGTTGCACGAGGCTGTCAGGAGTTTACTGACAGGTTTTGAGGTACGCGAAGTGATGTACCTTTTGTCAGTTCCGCATATTAAGATGCGCCCTATGTAGATAGTAGCCCCTAAGACTCTGTGTGCTGTCGAAAGCGGCGGCACGTAGAGGATCATAATCCCAGGTATAATTTGCCGCCTTCCTACGTAGGTGGCGAAGTGTCTGGTGGCCAGCCGGACTGATGAATTTGCTGAGCTAAAGCGGCAACTTGACGTGGCAGATGTCGACATCGCGCTTGTCAACAAGCGGCTTGACGAGGCACAAGGTATATAATTTCTCCGGCGACGCCTTGGTAAGAGGGGCTTGACGCCAGTATCTTACAACGTGTGCGCTTGATGCAGATGGAGCTGCCGCCGTGGAGGTCCTTCGGGCGGAACTTGCCCGAGCCAAGGAGCAAGCCAAGAAAAGTGAAGCGGTTGCCTTAAAGGCGATTGAAGAGCTGAAAGCCGAACAGGCCGCTCACTGCCGAAGCAAGAAGGAAATGGCCGAGATGGCTGTGAAGTTGAAGAGCGCTGCTGACCGTTGCAAGCTTTTTGAAAAAGAAGATCGGGTGGAACGGACGGACCTGGAGAAGGCCACTACAGCGGCCAAGGATGCTCATTCTGCGATGAGAGCAATGAAGGAGGAGCTACGTCAAGCCGGACATATCGCGGCTGGAAAGCCCTTTATGCTGCGGATGAAGTTCGGGGATCCTAAATATGCTCCGTTGGACCGGATGTGGAGTTCGGCGGACGCGTATCTGGACTTAGCGGCGAGTGCCGCTGACGCGGCCGAACACTTCCGAGATCATGAGGATCGCGAAGTGGAAAAGCTCTTCTGGTCGCAGTTCCACAATCCAGAGCGTCCGCTTCCATTAACCGATCGTTTGGCCGAATGGGCCGAGCTGAATAGGTTATCCGGACTCGCCATGAAGTATGTCGTGGGTCATCTGTGGCCGGAAAGGCCAAAGCCGAACCATTATTTTAGCTTGGTGCAGCAGTTCCTTGGTGCAGTGCCGTATATCAACACGATGAAGAGGTCAGCATGCATAGAGGGTGCGCGGATGGCCCTTGCCCGTGTCAAGACATACTGAGATGGAGGCCACTGCTGTTGCATCCCAAGACTCGGACGGAAGTCGAGTACCTGCCGAGCACTATTTTCAGGAAGTTCTGCAAGGCGCTCGTTTAATAGAGACGCAGTGCTCGAAGGATGTTATGTTCGAATAACATGTATTATTGTAAAACAATATTTTTATGAATTGTAGAAGCTTTTTATACTTGTGCCTGCAAGAATTATAATACCTCCTGTGCGGCCATTAAGGTATATATAATCTGAAAGATGGCAGTCGTCGGCTTCAGCCCCCACGCATGCAATGTGGGGGTGTTCGCGGAAGGCGCATTTTCACACTTGATCCAAGGTCTTGGTCCGTGAAGGAGGTGATAGCGCAGCGAACTAGGCAATCGGACTATAATGCTTTATCACTTTCACTTAGCCATAGGAGTTTGACAGTGAGGCTACTATATAGCCCCTGGTGGCGCCACGCTCGCCCTAACTCGGGGCGCGTGTGTGCCTGGCCGGGAAACGACCCTTCGTTAATGCGGAGGAATCCCGAAGATTCCGACAGGTTATCGAGTGGTTGACCAGTCTCACGCTATATCATGATAGTCAGTTTTCGGCTTTCTCTACTGAGGTGCTCGCCTGGCTGAACCGGGGCACAATCGCAGTAGTTCTCCTGGTGCCGCTTTAGCCGATAGAGCGGAACGTAAGGCAGCAAAACACAGGAGCCGGGCAAACCCAACATTTGACCAAAGACATGATTCGGAGCTGATGCATATAAGGCCAAACTCGCGACGCCGAACACTCCCTAAGGTATTCGGTCTTTATGAAAAACGGGCTGAGCAGTGCCCTTGATAGTAAGCCCCTGGTGTCCAGTTACGTGCAAAATTCTGACGTGGCCACATGCCAAGACGCCAGCCTCCTCCTCGGATATACTGAGAATCCGGGGGATGTGTATCAACAAGAGACAGTAAAAAAGGTTACGCAGGGTCTTAATCTAAAGAGAATCCTTGGAACGGGTCCCTGCTGCACGTCTGCGCCTGTGTCTCCGTTGTGCCGTGTCCTGGACGGGTGTAGCACGGTGTTCATCTGTAAAAGAGAGGAACTTAGTTGAAAAAGGTCGTGCGAAATGTACGTTATACTAAATAAACAAAGTATAATTCGAGATGGGTAAAATTGAGCCTTTATTGTCGCTTGTTTTACATGCGCGGAGCCCCTTGTATAGGGGTATACGGCTATTAAGCCTTTATCAATTGTGCGTTTACGCCGGACTCGTCTAGCCGCGTCCGTGGTCTTAACGACCTTTTAGGTGCTTTGGTTGGTGAAGCCGTTTTAGTGTGGCTGTCAAGGCGGCCGCACAGTCTTCTGCGCGCGAGGAACACTCAATATTTCCCTTTAGTGACATGATGCCTCGTGGACCGGGCATCTTAAGCGTGAGAGACGCATAATGCGGTACTGCGTTAAAGCAGGCGAAAGCTTCGCGTCCCAGTAGTGCTTGATAGCCACTTTGAAACGGGGCGATGTGGAAGGTTAGCTTTTCGCTACGGAAGTTATCGGGGGAGCCGAACGTAACTTCTAGCAGGAGGGAGCCCGTGCAACGGACTTCTGGGCCTGGCACTACTCCTTTAAAGGAAGTATTGCTATGGCTAATGTTTGTTGGGTCCATCCCCATTTTGCGGACTGTGTCCTGATATAGCAGGTTTAAACCACTGCCGTCGTCCATCAGGACTCGTGTGAAGTGGAATCCGTCAATTATCGAATCTAACACCAAGGCGGCCCAGCCTGCGTGCCGGATACTTCCGGAGTAGTCCTGATGGTCGAAGGTGATTGGTTTTGACAACCAGTTGTGAGACTCTTTTGTGATAGGCCGCATGGTGCATATCTCTGTGGGCGCCACTTCGTTTCTCCCTTTCGTCACGTGTAGTAAGTTGACTATTTTGACTTCTTGTACTACCGACAGCTAGGGTTACACAGAGTCGGTTACAATAGAAGGAGATCTACATATCCATATTGCCAAGCTTGCCTTCCACGCCAAGGAAAGTCCCATCCGGACACGGGAAGAAGTCTTCAATCTTGTATCTTCATAGTACAAGAGTCCGGCCAAAGGTTATAGTCCGGCTATCCGGACACCCCCTAATCCAGGACTCCCTCATCCGGTTTTGCAAGAAGCTTATACCAAAACTTGTCCCAATTCAGCCAAAAATTATACATATGAAAACAGGGTTTAGATTATCCCGAACATCTTGCTACCTAGACCAATGTACTCTGATTTGAATTCAACATAAAATGGATACAAATATTTGAATTGGAAATCGTATGGTACATGTAGTTCATATTGAAATATGATTATTGCTATATGCATGTTTTTTGTAATCAATATAATATTTAAATGATTGTATAACTTGACAACAATCGTATTCAAATAAGGAAAATTGATTCAAATTTAGTCCATATGGTAGACGACAATATATATGTTCATAGGGTGGAGTAAAATATTCATATATGATGGAAGATCAAAATGTAGGACTAAATCCATTATAAACCACAAGATCACCTAACGATATATTCGAATTCAACATAGCGTGGATTCAAAAATTGAAATTTGAGATCCTGGCATTTGTAATCATATAAATAGGGACATGAATCTTTCTTTTGGTGGGAATTGATTTGTTTTTTGTTGTTGTTGAGGAAGTGCAAATCGATTTGGTACTGTATAGGGTAATCTTGTCTCCCAATTTTTTTTACATTTTTCTTGTAGTTTTTTAGTGACATTTATAGCAATATAGTAAAAGGGGACATGACTCTCTTGTGTCTTGTATGAATTGTTTTTTTGTACACGTTAAGTTTGTTCTGCCGAACAAGGAATCTGCACCTTGTTATCCCGAAAATTTCAAGCTCGAGTATCTTTTGTCGCATCTGCTTTGAAACTCCCGCCTCTTCAACCCGCGTCGCGCCTTGTTATCTTGAAACTTCGACGCGCGCGAAAACTCCCTCCTCATCCGAAATCGGTCCCTCAGCCCAGAGACGCGAAATCCCCCTTCTACCCCTCAGCCGGAAATGTCGGCTCGATGTCGCGGTGTCAAGACCGGTGGGGGTACGCTGGTAACTTACCCTACATTTCGGACAAGCGCGTCCCTAAGTCATGGCTCCCCCTACCTTCCCCTTCGTCGCCCCCATTCCTACACCGAGGCCGCCAAAACCCACGAAACCCCACGCTCCTTCGTCGGCCTCCCGACCGCCGCCCAGCCAGAGACTCTTCCCCGATGATGTCGTCCATCGCAATGGTTCGCCGTCCCTCATCCACCGCACCGGATGAGGATCCGTCGTTGATCTTGTCGTCCCGCCGGATCAGCCACCCCGTCCTCCACCTCCAAGGAGCTGCCCCGACGTTCGCCTCGTCTATCGCGCCACCTCCATCCCCACAGCCCCGTCTTGACCTGCCCCACCGGAACCGCAACACCCTCACCAATTCCTCCGATGAAGCCGAGGCCAACTCGGCGCCACCAAGGAGGTTCTGCACTCACCACTGCATTTTATCTTTTATTTGATCTCATGGGGCTGCCGGTGCTCGATACCGAGCAGCCATGGCGGGTCTCCATCAACGGCGCCGTCGCCGGCCACTTCATCCACGACGTCTCTCCCCCATGTCATTGCTTCCTCGGCGGCGACTTCCACACCGGCACTAGCTACAGCTGCTCCGGCTCTCGCTCGCGCTGCGGCTCTGTTCTTGCTGCCGGTCACGCTGCTGCACTGCTCTTGCTTTCATTCGTGTTGCTGCTTTGCTCTGCTATTGCTGTTTGTCGCGCTGCTGCTCCGCTCTTGCTCTCGTTCGTGCTGCTGCTCTGCTCTTGCTCTCGCTCGCGCTGCTGCTGCTACACGACCTCCAGCAGCTACATGAGTCACTACTAGGGAAAACCTTATACATAGAACTTTAGCAGTAGCGCGTGTTAAAAAAGCACGCTGGTGCTAAGTAGCAGTAGCGCGCTGATGTAAACGGCGCTACAGATACAGTTGTAGCAGTAGCGCGCCTGAAGATAAAAACACTACTACTAAAATTCCCACGGGTTAGCCGATAGGCTACACATAGTACTAGCGATCTATGTCGAACCGGGCTACCGCTACTTGCTTTGTAGCAGCGTGTTTACGCTGAAAGGCGCTACTGCTAAAGGAAATAAAATTAAATGGAAAGCAAATAGAAAAGTAAATGAAAATGAAAGATATAGAAAAAGGTGAAAGGAAAAAAATAAAATGTAAAGAAAAATAAATGAAAAAGAGGAAAAAATATAAAGGAATATCAGTAGAGCGTATTGAGGAACGTGCTGTAGCTAGCTTAGCAGCAGCGCACTTCCTGGAATGCGCTATTGCTACTTCTGACTTAACCGCGCGGTTCGTTCTTCCCCACGACCACTTCCACCAAATCCAACTCCTCCGTTGTCGCCGTCGCCGTCGCCCGTCGGCCGCCGCGCGCTCTCCCATCACACACCCTCGACGCCGCCCCCGACCTCGACACCGCCCCCTCGACGCCGCCCCCGACCCCGACCTCGACGCCGCCCCCGACATCGACAATGCACCCTCGACGCCGCCCCCGACCCCAGATTCGACGTCGGCCCCGACCCCGACCTCGTCGCCGCCCCCGACCCCGACCTCGATGCCGTCCTCCTCCGCGTGCCCAAGCCCCGACCCCGACCTCAACGCTGCCTGCCCCTCCCTCGCCGCAGGCACCCGAGGTGAGCACGCCTGCTCCTCCCCCTCCCCTACCTCTGCCTAGGGTTCTTCAAATTTTAGTTGCATCAAATTAGTTATGGTTCATCTATGGGTGGAAACGAATCGGATGCGGATGTTATCGGATACGGATGTGACTCGGCTGTTTTCTTAGATGACGAATAAACACTATTGTAATGCATAATAAAACGAGTAAAATTTGACCACTTATTTCACTTTTAAGTTGGATAATTGGAATATCCGCTACCACTTTCCACCCTTAGGTTCATCAAATTAGATGGTAATTAGGGCAGTAGTTCCTAGGTACTAATTAGTTAGTAAGCACTAGGTACTAATTAGGTACTAGTTTATTTTTATTTATAATAAGTTTATTTTTAGTAAGAACTAGTTGAATTAATATAACTAGTTGAACATGTCACATTTGTTGTTATTTTTTTAGTTAAAGCAATTATTCCCGCATCAATGTCGATGATGCCTATCACGCATCCTCGTCGTCGTCGACTCGGCGGAGGACACCTGTTTGACCAGATGGGCCATATCCGGGGCTGGGCTCCGCCGGGCTGGTACTAGGAGGCGCTACCTACCGGGGGCGCAGCTTGGTGATGAGTCAGCTCGTCGTTGACCCGAACCTTCTTTGGTGGCGGTCGCGTGGGCAAGTGACGGTCCAGAGGCTCGAGGACCCCGCGGAGGTGGTATGTCACCGTGTCAGTGAGGAGGATGCGCACGTCTGTCGCTACTTGTTTGCGTTGCAGCACAAGTTCTCCAATACCCGACAGGTTCTTGAGGGATCTCACTGGAGCTATGATCCTATGATGGTTCCTTCTCTTTGGGTGTCCACCGCACGCGCTGATACCTGTCGTGCGCTAGGGTTTTAGTTGTATTAGTAATGTTATATGTATGATACTATTTGGAATGTATTTGTGATAATATTCGATGATGTACGAACGCATGAGATGATTGACTTTTGCTTATTGAATGCATGCTAATTTGAATACTTATTTATTTTATGATTTGGTTTTGCTTATTGAATGCTCATGTCAATATGAGTCCTATAAGATATTTTGAAATGTATATCTTGTGTTGCTCAAATAGGATATGTGCTTGCCCAAGTGGCCCGTCATGTTTGCAGGTTATACCTCCGAGTGGCCTATGTTTTGCCGGAGTGTTGATTCATTTCCGTTCCGGCAAATTTCAAGCGCTCGATATGTCCTATTTTAGCAAAGGTCGTGCCGGATTTTTCCGTGAATTTTGGCATGACTTGTGCCAGAATATGTAGGAAATATCGAGTGCCCCGGATTTGTGTGTTGAGTATCCTGGTAGTTGCCTTCGATCGATTTCCAATTAATGTTTCAACTATGAACATAGGAAATGTCTGACGACGAAAAGGATTTCGGTATTTGCAAATACTGCGAAGACGAGCTCGGCCTGTGCGACAGAATCTTCCAAGATGATGATAGGCGCTTCAGCATCAAGCTGGACGAGAACTTCGAAGTGGATACAGTAAGTCACAATGACAAGTCCTTTTTCGTAATTAAGCATGACATCTGCTTCAACTTATAATTTAAATCTCTTACTATTCTACTAGCGTATCCCCTGCCATGCAAGAGTTTTTGTCTAGGATATGATAGGTTTCAGTCCTATGAAAACTACTATGGAGGTAAAGAGAGTTTACTTGAAGACCGAGCATGGTTATACTTTCCATGCAAAATTATACAACGCACACACCTACACCTATTTTGAATGCAAAACTTGGCAAGCACTATGCAAGGCTTAAGCATTTGAGCCTGATATGTTTATCACCTTTGATATTCGTCCCGAAGAAGATATTGAAGGTAATAGAGACACCTGGGTCCATGTGCAGACGCATCCAGTTATACCATTATGTGAGTTTCTCAACCATATTTATGTCTTCGATATTGTTTATTCAAAAGTAGTTGACAACTAATTTCTATTGACATCTTATTTCCATTCAAGCAAACATGTTCGGCGCTTGGTAGACATGACCGTCCACTGTCCCAGGGCTGAACTAAACTGCGAGGAGATAGGTCATTATGTTTCATGGCTTGATGATCTTCATACTGTCAAGACAAATTATTTTCCTAGACTTAAAAATCTTAGTACTCAAAACGTGCGACCAATAGTGTTCGTACTGAACTACGGTAACATCTATTTAGGAAAGATGGTAGGATTTTTACTATTTGTCCTTAGTGCATCTTTTGCATACATTATTTTTTAAGCTAAACTTCATTGCTAAGTATGTTACTATAGGATGTTCTTCAACCGGGACTCCCGATGAATGTTGTGCCTCATTGGATCGAGACTAAAGGTCGCATGAGAATTGTTAGCTTACGGCCAAGATATCTTACAATGCACTTTAGTGCACTCAGGATTTCTAATAGCAAGGAATGCTTAATAGTGAAAGACTGGAGCAAAATTGTGAACGATCACAGAGAAGTACTAGGGGGCAGCAATCAGAAGCGCAGCCCACGATTAGGAGACAGGTTCATCTGCATGCTCCAACTTGATGAAGTAGGAGTGCTACACATGTTTTATGTTATTTTACCTGAGAGAGAGCAGCAGGAGTGATTAGCTAGCTAGAAATGAGTTATGATGATTAAATAGCTAGTGTGGATGGTAATGACTATGATGATTATTATTAGCTAGTGTAGGTGGTGATTAGATAGCTACCGTAGCTAGTGTTGGTGGTGATTAGCTAGCTAGAATGAGTTTGAAGAAGATGATGTGTGCTACACTATGACTATGATGATTAAATAGCTACTGTTGGTGGTAATGACTATGATGATGATTAAATAGCTTGTGTTGGCGGATTAGATTCAAGTGGAGGCAACATGTGGTGCACATCGAAAGTACTACTAGTCCAAACTAGATCAAGTTTGGATTAGTAGTATACTTTTGACATGCATCACATGTTGCCTCCACTTGAACCTAATCCACCTTCATTTGAAACACTGTTATGGACATATTGATATAACAATCTCATAATTGGTATTGTACCAAAATGTGTATAATGGCGTATAAGTACACTAAAAATTAAAAAAAATGAGAAAAAGAATACTAGTAGCGATGGAGAGTAAACACGCTACTACTAGCTATATTAGCAGTAGCGCGGGAGTGAACAAACGTTGCGGCTATATGTCTTAGCAGTAGCGCGTGTCGTACGAGCTACTGCTAAGGAATAGCTGTAGCACCTTACTAGTAGAGCGGTGCTACTACTAGGGTTTTCCCTAGTAGTGAGTTGCTGCTTTAGCACTCGCTCGCGGTGCTGCTGCACGACTTGCTCTCTGCTAGTGAGTTCCCTACTCGAGCATCTGCTGATTTAGATCACTACTTCTCTGCTAAGTGCTAGAACGCCCTAAACATCTATTGCAATGCTCTGCTACTAGTTCAATCAGTTTCGACAGTAAAATTCAGTTTTGACTATAAAGTTCAGTTTCTTCAGTTAAGTTCAGAGTGAACAGTATTTACAGCATCTCTCGGAGTGGCCATGGCGCGGCTGATGCGTTTTACATCTAACACTTTTTGGTGATGTATTTTACATCATCTATTGCACCCACTTCATATTAACGTTGTTTGTATTGTCCTGCTTCAGCCTCGCCGCCGTACACCTCACCGGAGCTGCTCCAACGATAGAACCGTCCATCACAGCAGAGCAGTACCCTCGGCGCCGTTTCCAAAGGCCTTAGATCTTCTTCCCCGCCTCCGACAGTCACACCAGCATCACCATCCTCCACGTCCAACCCAATGATGTTGAGGTCGACAAGGCTATGCCAAAGAGGTTGTACACTCGTTGCATCACTTTGTTACTCTGCATTCATGCCGATCCCTTAGGGATCCTTTGCTATGGAACTACTATGGTACTACTATTCGTGCATTTGGTTAGAAGGAGTGGAGCAAAGAAAAACTGGAGGATTTTTTTCCTTTGGTCTCTCTTTCAAAGAAAAATGTAGGAATTTTAATATCCACTTGGACGTCCTTTTCAAATTAATATGCACGACGAACATGACTAATTGCATTACTGGCATAATAAGATTCTTATTTTTTCATTTTCACGTGGTTTGACTTTAATTTGACCATGTTTCTCCATTCATGTGTTCTTCCAATTCATGTGAACCAAACACCTAGGTTGACGGAAATCCTACGTTTCCAAATGCTCTGTTTTGCATGTGCATTCCTATCCTATTGTTGTGTTTTTCCTGTCCCTGCGTATATAGACTCCTCCAATTCTAAGGAGCCCTTATAGATTTACTTCATTTTCAGATAAGCGACAAAGAAACCTATGTGTGTTATGTCCTGCTCCTGCCGTGCCGTCATCCACCCCACCTGAGGTGCACCATCGACAGAAGCATTCACTGCAGCAGAGATTCCCCCAACAGACTTTCTTTCGCTGCCTCAGATCATCTTCCCCATTGTCGGCAGCCACGCCAACTGCATTACCATCATCGACTGAGCAGATGAACCTGAGGACTACACAGTTCCGTAAGAGAGGTCGCAGTCTTTCGTGTTTGCTTACGTTATACATCGGTTATTATTACCTGCTACTTTATCATGCAAACTTGAGTTTTAAAATGCCTGTGGGTCTCATATCAAGGCAGCAACGAATAGTATATGTCTACTATCTGGTTCATCTGCGGTCTTCTATGTGGTTCATGTTGGGTGGGCAACAAATAGTAGATGATCCATTGTCTGTGTTTTTAAACTGAAGCTATAATCTACCTTTCTATCATTAGTTTTGGATCTATCCACTCATTCGCTACCATTAGTCTTGATTTCTGCATGCACCCCTCAGGCCTTACAAAATCTAACTATTTTTTATTATGCATGTCAGTTATTGTACACAATTGTACTGGACATGTAGAGAAAAAGAGAAGACCGTTGCGTGGGAATATAATGTCATGCAGACACCGCTCCATGGTGGGTGTAGTCACCTCCCTCCCGCCATTCCAGATTGTATTCCAGAGGAAGATAACTGTTTAGATGGGGATTCGGAGGGAGACGACCACTCCTATTTACCACCTGAGGTGTTTGCTCTAACCTGGCATGCTAATGTTGGTCATATCATGCATATGGCGTTTCGCATTGCTTACATTATACAACTTATATGTCATCAGCTTAGTTTAGATTTGCTTTGTGTGAATGCCACCTATTTGGTTTCTATATCATACTCCCACCATTCCTAAATATTTGTCTTTTTAAAGATTTCAACAAGTTGCTACATACGGAGCAAAATGAGTGAATCTACACTCTAAAATATGTCTATATACATCTGTATGTGGTAATCCATTTGAAATCTCTAAAAAGACAAATATTTAGGAACGGATGGAGTATATGGGAATTATGCAATGCCATCTTCTTTAGCCAGGCATCATATACGTGAATCATGCAATGCCATCCTCTTTAGCCAGTCATCGTATATGTGAATTGTATCGTGCCATATTTTTTTCATAATGTATTCCATTTGTCAACAATGTTTATACACTCATCTACTCTTCCTGTGCACCAGCCATTTGAGTTGGTCATGGGAAAATCTGGAGTGAAAACAAGGTCTTTTGAGTAGTCAGTGCTACCCGTCGATGCGGATTTCTTGCTGGTTACAGATAGTTCCTCAGAGGAGGATTCAGAGGCAGATGACCAGTCGTATCCCCCCCCCCGAGGTGCATGATCTAACTTGGCAGGGTTATATTGCTCATATCATGCATATGGTGCCTTGCATTGCCATGCCATCTGCTTAGGTTAGACATGCTTTGTGTGAATGCCTCATGTTTTCTTTCTATATCAGATATGTGAATTATGCAATGCCATGTTTTTCAGCTAGTCATCATATATGTGAATTATGCACCGCCATGTAGTCAGGCATTATATATGTGAATTATCACATGCCATCTTTTTTTCATTACGTATTCCATTTGTCGACAATCTGTGTATATTGAACTACTCTTCATGTGTATCAAACAATTGAGCCGGTTATGGAAAAAAATCAGGAGTGAAAACAAGGTCTTCAGAGCAGGCAATGGTACCTATTGAAGCATATATCTCGATGGTTACAGGGAGCTCCTCAAAGGAGGATTCAGAGACAGATGACCAATCCTATATCCCACCTGAGGTGTATGCTCTAAGTTGCAATGTTTATACTTCTCAAATCATGCATATGGTGTCTTGCATTGCTTAGTTTAGACATCATATTCACAATATTGAATTCCATATGCTTAGTTTAGAGATCATACATGCGAGTGCCAGCTGCCTAGTATATGAATCAATTATGTCAATTATATCATGCCATCCTGTATACTTAGACAACATGTATGTGAATTATTTCATCACAACCTATTTTAGAAAGACATCATATAGTTTTGTCATGTCATCCTGTTTAGATACTCATCCTATGTTGAATTATGCCATTATATCCTGTTAAGTTATCCATCATATATCTGAAACTGTGTCATGCTATCCTATTTAGTTAGGCATCATATATGTGAAATTGTGTCATGTTGTCCTGTTTGGTTAGACAACATATATGTGAATTACCACATATGTCTATCATACAATGTCCGTACGTTCAATTTCTTTTCTTGTTTATCAGCCATTTGAATTGGAGGGGGTGATGGCACTATCTAAGGGAGCAAAAACTTGTTCTTCACAAAAGACAGTGCTACACGTCGATGCAGATAGAACCATGGTTGTAGTGGCCCACAAACTAGCCCCACCACACATAATCGAGACTCTTCTAGATTGCACACTTACACCGTTGGGCAGAGAACCAGCTACAACCCATCTAACCCAACCCCAGCGGATAGTAACCCACTTCTAGTTGACAAAGCACCATGTCCACCACAGAGTACCCCCACACGAGCTGTTTGTAAAGCAACTGTAGTGCCCAAAGCACGAAGACCACCACAGCGAACCCAAACTCCATGTTTAAAGCAGAAGAGCAACTGTTCTCAGGTCAAATTCCATAGCTATGGTCCATACTCCTTTGCTGTTGCATCACTATATTTACTCATACCAACTACTTTCGAATTTGAAGGATCTAATTGAAACTCCAATGGCGCAACAGGTATGTTTTAAACCTATTTCTTTAACTGGATTGTTGTTCTAACTTCTTGCTCTATGTTGATTTCAGTTTCAGTTGTGTAAACAGTTGTGTTCTCATGTGATGCACATTACAAGTGTTGCCAATGTTGTGTAGTTTCTCACACTTATATTCTGTCTATGCTGTTGTGTCTTAAAAATATATGAGTTGAACTGTGTCTCTATTTTGATTTGGCAACATAAACTAGAATGATATGGACAATACAGTGACCATAGTACATAGATATATGTTTGTTTCATGTTGTTATCATGTCCACCTTACTACTGAACCGGTTTACCAAAATGAGTTTCGTATACTACATGCTAAACATGTGATGTGTCTGCTTGTTTCTCTTGTAGTATGCGAACAAAATATTGGAGAAGAGCACCCCACTATGCAATGGTAGAGAAAATAATGCAGATAAGGTTCAAGATAGTGAGACAGCCCTGTTGGTCTCCAAGAAAGGTGATAAAAATAATCTTGTAGATAGTGAGAAAACCCCACAGTCCCACGTTGATGTAGTGTTCGAGTTACTGGCCAGTATCGCTGGCACAAGCTCTTCGAACTCGCTCCGTGAATCACTTCGGCTTCTTCAGTCTCAGCTACAAGCTAAAAGGCATCAGTCAGTTGTGCTGCGGCAAGAAGTCGAAGGACTGAGGAAGTCCCTACAGAATTCAGATGCATACTTTCTTGTGCAACAGCGAGTGCTGGAGGATTTAAGCGCCAAACAAGAGAAAGTTAATAAGCTTGCTAAGCATCTTGCCAACATTATGGGTACCCAGGATATTGTTTCTTGAGCTCTTCTGAAGTGGTTTTAGTTCTGGACTTGTTTTGTTGCGGCGTATATTTGCACTGGTCGCCAACTTTGACAACCAGTGTATATGATATGCTGCTTTGTTCCCTATATTTGCACTGGTGGCGAACTTTGATGCCTAGTGGATGTAATATGTGTAATAGCCGTGATAGCCTAGCGTAAGTTGCTTGCTTATTTATTTCCTTGTTGTCTTGTTTATTTGTTTTCTTATAGTCAGTGCAGTTCTTTTTCCGCGTTTGCTAGTGGCCGCAATACCCTATTTTTTAAAACTAGGCCACAATAACCATGGGCTACATATTTACTGTAGTTACCATGGTCCTCCTATGGGCCGTAGAAACAATGGGCCTTCTAAGGGTCGTAGAAACAATGGGCCTTCTACGGGTCGTAGCATCAATGGCCTTCTACAGGCCGTATGATCGATTGGCCTAACATGAGCCAATAACAGACCACATATGGGCCTTAAATGGGCTAGAGGTTGAATTGTCCGTTCATGGGCCGACAATAACAGGCGGTCGTTAATCGGCCATATTTGATAACGCTATGAAAACGACCCAACGGATTAACGGGCCACAAACAGGCCGATTATAACCACAGGCTGAATTTGGCCCACAAGTAGAAAAGGCGAGTAACAGGTCGTAAGTAACCGAATGCTGGAAATGAGCCCACGAATAAATGGGCCCTGAGAAGGCCAAAAGATAACACGGGTTGGAAACAGAGCAATGGAATAATGGGCCGTTAATGGGTATAAGCGGTACACTGTTCATTGCGAGCCAGATTCACCACGGGTCGGTAATGGTCCAAGAGTTACAAATGGCCTCGTATGGGCCGAAAGACATCATGGGCCATACATGGGCTGGAAGTTACAACAGGCTGGAATCATATTGGACGGCCCAAATGAAGCTAATGGGCTTAATTCCGATAGGCCGTAACGGTCCGTGAGTTAGCGGGCCATAAATGGGCTATATACGAATAGGTCGTTAACAGGCTTTCCGTGGGCCGGCCGTTACCTTTTGACCAAGTCAAACGGGCCGGCCTTCTCACCAGAATGGGCCTCTGTTGGGCCATGCCACGTGTCTACGTATCATAGGTGCCTCCCATCCAATGAATGGATGACATCTGTCCCAACGGTGAGCCAGCACGTGTTTCCTCCGGCTAATAAGAATTTTACACATGGAAAATCCTCATTGGTCCGGGCTGTTAGCGGGTTATCAGATCCAAAACCGGACCCGATAGCTTAACGGCGACCCATTATGGTGGATGTCACGTGTCGGTCACCCTTGACGAAAGCACTTCTATGACGTGCGATTTATCGTCATGGAAGTGGACACTTCCGTGATGATAATTTTGGCAATGTCATGGAACACTTCTACGACAGCACAGGTATGACTATCTTGGTTCTGTCATAAAATCGTCATGGATGTAGATGCATGACAGAAAACGTGACCTACTATGACAAACATGTATCATCACGGAAGTGTATTTTTTTGTAGTGTTGTGTTGAGCCAAGAGAACAAAAACGTTTCACATAAACAAGATGTGTGTAATACGCGGAAAACATTCAACTACATAATTGGCTAGTACACACATGACATTTCCACACACCAAAGTAACTATTACATGCATAATTAACTAGGATAAACAATCATCTAATCATCATCTACTTCTTGTGCTAGCTCGATGTTCCTTATATGCTAAGTTTCCATTAATTGATGGCGTTTTATGAACACACCACCGTTTCCCACCATTTCCTCACTAGTTTCCCGCCACCCAGCGATATTGTGCATAAACCTAGGCAGCGCGCGACGTATGGAGGCAACAAACGCAACCTGTAGCACATCCACCTTTTCCAAGCATGCCAACCAACCAAAGTGCCGCCTCTGCCATCAACCTCGTCGACGAGGAAAACGAGAAGGCGCCACGTCCCGTCGAGGCCGAAGCACTCCCCGGCAACACGATGGACGACGCCGTGATGCACGTCATCGCCAGGGCTGAGCAGACCCTTGGCGCATGGCGCTTCAGCGCCGTGGATCAAGATAGGCATGTCAGCGCCGAGAGGCTACAGCTCGCCGCACAACATGATCAATGGCGCGCCGCAAAGCAAGCTAGGCGCGTCCGCGCCGATAGGCTGCGGCTCACCGCACGGCGAGACCGTTGGAGCCCCGCAGAGCGAGAGACGCGGTGCGCCGCACAGCAAGAGCGGATCCATCGGCGCTTGCCTGCTATCGACAGGGCGTCAGTACCCCCATTCCTCGCCAGGAGTGGGCAGAGGCCCTCTGCGTCGTACTTGCACCAGAGGCTAGCCGCGCCATACTTGCATCGGACGCCCGTCGTGCCATTCGTATGGGTCGCGCCGTTCGCCTTATTTGCGGCACGCTCGATGCAAATGCGCTGGTCGCTAGGCTCGACCGCATCCTTGGCCCAGGTGTCCACCTGGGCGCAGTAGAGGAACATGGCCATCGCATCCTTGAGCTGGTGATCTCCGATGAAATAGCCAACTTGGAGCTCGAGATCACGCTCGAGATGTACCACGAACGTGTCGACCGCTTGGACGAACACCTACATGAGTTCATGCAGAGCCAAGAGCTACTGTAGGAAAGGGCTGTCGGTCATGGTCTCATGGACGCGTTTTATTTTATTGAGTCGTTTCGACGTGGATCACTATGTATTCACAGAAATCATAATATTGCTCTGTTTATTGCTCTGTTTCAATTAGTATACAGAAATAGATAGAAAATGGAATTCATAATATATATATGTATATATATATATACATATATTAATTGTTCATTACTTCATCACAAAATATATATAATATCATCAAATATATGTGATGATACTTAACTACTAGGTACAATGCATAAAATTGAAAACGAACAATACTAAAACTACTGATCCCTCCTGGGGGCAGTATTCCGGCAGCCCCTCGCCAACAGCTCCCTGGTGCGCGGCGTCTTTCCAGAGTGGAGGCAGTACTCCGCCTCCTCCGCCTCATAGCGCTTGACGTACCGATCTGCCTCTTGCTTGCGGACAAGTGCGAACGATCTTGCCATTTCATTGGGCACCCATTAGAGCTCCTTGTTGGTGGCACGCTGGAGCTTGTCGGCCCACCTCCATGCAGTGATGAGGCGCCTAGCGCCTTTGACCTTCCTCGTGAAGTACCGGTCTTCGTACACCTCCTCCGCACGACGACGCGCCCGCCCCCAAAGCTCCACCGCCTCCTTTTTCCAGGCGGCATCACGGGCTTCACAGGCCGCCTGGTACCTGGCTTCCTCCTTCGCCATCTCCTTCTTGAACGGCACTTTCCTGGTTTTCTCAGTCGGGAGCAGCAACTTCCATAGACAAAGATTGTACTGGCGCTAAAACCAATCCAAAGTTGGGGGGTCTGGCGCAACTTCGTCCGGTCACGCATAGGGGTCCTCCTCGTCGCTGCTCTTCGACTAAGCGTCCTCGGGGAGGGGGGCGGCGACTCCTCGTCGGCGCGTGGGCAGATCGGCGACGCCATGGCAGAGATTAGAGAGAGAGAGAGAGAGAGAGAGAGAGAGCAAGCGAGGGGAGGATGTAGATGAGAATGCAGGCGGGACGATGTGGGCAAGGTAGTATTTATTGGCGGCCGGAATCTACATCGACGGGAACAGTACACACGCCGGTCACCGGAATTTACGAGTTTGAATTACACACGATTCCCGTAGCAAAATCCGTGTGTGAACTTAATAGCTGATGGTTTCCAATACAGAGCCGTGTCTCATTAATAACCCCCGCCACTCACCTTCCAAACCTCGAGGCGTGAAATAGGGTGCCAATCGTGTGGGGGTCGGTTGTCTTGCCAGGTCTTTACATTTTCTTTTTTGAACACCAGATATTTAAATTATCTGATGATTTTTTTAACTCGCAGACAAGTACACAAAAATATGATTTTTCAAACTGTTATGGTTAGCCGTTGCATAA
The DNA here is from genome assembly GCA_032464435.1 of Aegilops umbellulata. Taxonomy (NCBI): domain Eukaryota; kingdom Viridiplantae; phylum Streptophyta; class Magnoliopsida; order Poales; family Poaceae; genus Aegilops; species Aegilops umbellulata. The sequence continues at coordinate 322,460,376 of CP136056.1, read as the reverse complement.
AGATGTAGTTCAAATTTGAATTGCGGTCATTAAATGGCTAGAAAATCACTTAAATGTCTTTAGAAGGTCAAATGACCCCTAGAATTTTCCAAATTTTCACATGACAGTTGTATTAGTGCATGTTAAATGTAGAAAAAATTTGAAGGCCATAAGAGGAAGCTATCTCGTGTTCATCATCAAACATACTTTGTTCCCTCTCGGAAACACGAGCCTTCTAGTGAGTTGCTACGTTTTGTGAGGGGTGTGTGTCCAAACTTTTGTCAAACAGGCCAATTTTTTTACCACATCATCTTGGTGGCATGACATTATATCAAGCAAAGATTCATGTTTTCTTGATCATCTTTTATTTTATTTCGAATTAAAATGCCATGGCACTCCATGCATGTGTCCATGCCGTGACATTAATATGTTTGAAAAATCCTTCTAATTTACTGCACATGTAATTAAGTCGCACACAAGCACAAATATGATTTTTCAAACCGTTATGGCTAGCCGTTGCATGTAGATATAGTTCAAATTTGAATTACGGTCATTAAATGGCTAGAAAATCACTTAAATGTCTTTAAAAGGTTAAATGACCCCTAGAATTTTCCAAATTTTCACATGACAGTTGTATTAGTGCATGTTAAACATAGAAAAATTTGAAGGCCGTAAGAGGAAGCTATCTCTCGTTCGTCATCAAACATGCATTGTCCCATGTCGAAACCACGAGCCTTCTAGTGAGTTGCTCCGGTTTGTGAGGGGAATGTGTCTAAACTTTCGCTAAACAGGCCAATTATTTTACCACATCATCTTGGTGGCATGACTTACATCAAGCAAGGTTTCATATTTTTTTGATCATTTTTTATTTTTTGGAATTAAAATGCCATGGCACTCTCATGCATGTGTCCATGCCGTAAGACCAATATGTTTAAAAATTCCTTCTAATTTACTGCACATGGAATTAACTCGCACACAAATACACAAATATGATTTTTCAAACCATTATGGTTAGCTGTTGCCTGTAGATGTAGTTCAAATTTGAATTACGGTCATTAAATGGCTAGAAAATCACTTAAATGTCTTTAAAAGGTCAAATGACCCCTAGAATATTCTAATTTTTTACATAACAGTTGTATTAGTGTATGTTAAACGTAGAAAAAAATTGAAGGCCGTAAGAGGAAGCTATCTCCTGTTCGTCATCAAACATGCATTGTTCACTCTCGGAACCACGAGCCTTCTAGTGAGTTGCTCCGGTTTGTGAGGGGTGTCTGTCCAAACTTTCGTCAAACAGGCCATTTTTTACCACATCATCTTGGTGGCATGACATTACATCAAGCAAGGTTTCATGTTTTTCCGATCGTTTTTAAATTTTTTGGAATTAAATGCCATGGCACTCCATGCATGTGTCCATGCCGTGAGACCAATATGTTTGAAAATTCCTTGTAATTTATTTCATATGGAGTTAACTTGCACACAAGTACACAAATATGATTTTTCAAACCGTTATGGTTAGTTGTTGCATGTAGATGTAGTTCAAATTTGAATTACGGTCATTAAATGGCTAGAAAATCACTTAAATGTCTTTAAAAGGTCAAATGAGCCCTGAAATTTTCCAATTTTTCACATGATAGTTGTATTAGTGCACATTAAATGTAGAAAAAATTGAAGGTCGTAAGGGGAAGCTATCTCCCGTTCGTCATCAACCATGCATTGTTGCCTCTCGAAACCGCAAGCCTTCTAGTGAGTTGCTTCGGTTTGTGAGGGGTGTGTGTCCAAACTTTCGTCAAACATGCCAAAAAAATTTACCACATCATCTTGGTGGCATGACATTACATCAAGAAAGTTTTCATGTGTTTTTGATCTTTTTCTAATTTTTTGGAATTTAAATGCCATGGCACTCCACGCTTAATTGTGCATAGCGGTGAGACCAATATGTTTGAAAATTCCTTCCAATTTACTGCACATGGAATTAGCTCACACATAAGTACACAAAATATGACTTTTCAAACCGTTATGGTTAGCTATTGCATGTACTTGTAGTTCAAATTTGAATTACGGTCATTAAATGGCTAGAAAATCACTTAAATGTCTTAACAGGTCAAATGACCCCTGAAATTTTCGAACATTTGGCATGACAGTTGTATTAGTACTAAAAAATTTCTTATACATTTAAAACACCATTCGTTGCCACTTTACTCCAAATTTGTCTTTCACAGCTAATAAAAAATATCAACAGCATCACACACAATTTTTTGTAGGAACTGTTTGCGATGAAAATTCCTGGGTCTATTTAAGTCTTCCATCTTAAGCTTCACCGGCTAGTCTGCTCCAGTGTCGGCAACCCCTGAATCCACGAATCCTGATCCCCATTCCCGCAACCCCTTCTTGCAAGGATGACGTCGTGGAAACACTTCATGAAGGCCCATACGGTGGCCGCGTCCTCCCCGAGCGCCACCGCCTGGGCCGAGAGCGCGGCCGCCTACGCCGGGAGTGCCGCCGCATCCGCATTGAGCGCGACCGCATCATTGAGAGGGCCTCTACGGCAGCCAATAGGGCAGCTGCAGCAGCCGAGACGGCTGCAGTTGCTATTGCGACAGCGGCTGCAAACATCGAGGGCGCTTGAGCTGTCGTCCATGCCACCGATGTCTCCTTGGCCCGGGTCGAGGCCATCCATGCCAAGATCGAGGACGCACACGCTAAGATATTTCTGGCCACCTCAGAATCCATCATGCAACCCACGTCCGAAAAGGCGGCGGTGGCCATGGAGCACCTGCTTCCTCATGAGATTGAAAAGCGGGAGCTGGAGATGTAGGAGGCGGCGGAGATCGAGGAGCGCCGGGAGGAGGAGTTGCGCGTGGCCGAGGTCGAGGTGGAGAAGAGTGTGTCTGTTGAGGAATCGGCGGTGGAGTACCAACGCGAGCTCTGGCGCAGCCACTACTACGAGTACTACAACCTTGAGGGCGGCGTCGAGGACGAGGACGAGGACAAGGACGCGGTCGACTTCACCAGGGGGGATATGGAGTCCACCAACGGTGACATGTCTCCAGGACAAGTCATCGACGTCTCATCTCACACTGGCGATGCATTGGCCAACGCGGCGGCGGATTTGTTAAAATTATGCATACTTAGGCTTTGTTTTTAATGCTGGTATTTTGTTAGAGCAATATTTAGGTCAACTGGCTCTGTTTAATTACTAAAATTGCTTGATTCAGTAAGTGTGGTTTGTGTGCTATACGCTCTTTTGTATGCCCAAATTAGCAAGCGATGTTAAATTATGCAATGACGTGGATGAGGACAGTACCCGGGGAAAATTCCACCAAAATTTGAATTATCAAACACATCCCATGCGCGTAAAGCACAAGAATCGTTTGCGAGGCACACAATCGTTCAAAGTGAATGGTGTCCGGCAGCACCGCGCGCAAAGTTTCCCTCCACATTTCGAAATTTTTGGCCTACCGCCGAAATATCTACCCCCGCCCCCCCTTCCCCACCCCCTTTTCTCCCGGGACCACAAGTCACATTTCCCTTGTTTCCTCCTTCATTTCTTCTTTCCTAAGATATAGCCCCTTCCTCGCTTTCTTCCTCGCTCTCGCCGTCTCGCATCCTACCGTCGAGGTCGCCATGGTCTTCTTCAATGACCTCTCGAGCGGTTCCTCCTCCGACGACAACTTCTTCACCACCCTGGTATGCCTCTCTTCTCTCTCTCTCTCTCGGGCTATGACTTGGAATGAAGGATTTTAACCCGACGGTCGATCTGAGTCATTTCTTCCTCTTGTAGCTCCCTATGACCATTAGTTGCAATGAATGGAGCGGGGTGGCTGAAGATATGTCTGCTCGTTGTCACCATCAATCTCCATGTGTGATACTAGTTGCGTTTGAATCTATGGACAGTGGGAGGAAGTTTCTGGCATGTGCAGAGAAGGTTAGTCACTCTTTCGTTGTTACAAATCATTTGTTAGATGTGATTCAGACATTGTCACGGTCCCAACCCATTCATACCACACCTTCAATCAAACGCATCCTAAGGCAGTGTCACAATTTGTACCTAGTATCTAAAACTGTTGCCATCTCATCAGCGGTGCCATTAGAAAATTAGTTGGCACCGCTTCAGCAGTTTGTGCACCCAACTTTGGTCCACACATCCGAGCAGCCAAGCAGTAAAATACTAAATCTTTATGGCATGAAGGAACTGGGCATCGGAGCAGCTAGGTGCTCCCGAGTCCGGGTCCCTGATTTTGTTTCGCTGCATCGGCTCGCCAGTGCAGGGCACCGGTGTGAGATGTAGCAACAGTTGTCTTTACACCAGTTTTGGCATACATAGTGGACGGCCTTAGTGCTATTAGTTCTATGTTACTAAATTTGTGCATGTACACACCTATTAGTATCAATTTGCTGTAATCCAAACACTGTCGCTATGTTGTTGCAGTTATATTTACCTTCCTCACAAAATGTTCAATTTGTTATTTATTGTACATGAGTAAGAACTTGTAGCATTGTTGTAGTTAATTATAGCTTCTGATGTTCCAGAATTTGGTTGTTGTCTCAGTAGCAATTAATTCATTTGCACATTGATATTTTTGAGAAGATATGTCATAATTAACATGTTTCTTCAGTTTTTCAAAATAAGCATTGGTGATTTTCTATGTTGCTATAAACCATTTCCCCTACAATTGTTACTGATCTAGTTTTAACTATTATAGGATGAACGGAAGTGTTCTTACTTGGAGTGGGTTGATCAAGAGTGGCCACAGTCTTTGAAGATGTGCCTAGCGAAGCTCTGGAGCATGTATGAGGAAGAGAACATAGAAATGTTGTCAACGCTGAAGAATATTTGAAGATGCGGGATAAAAAGAGGAAGGTGGAGAATGAGCTCATAGTTTTTAAATCAGACTTTGCTAAGATGGTGTTGGCGAAGGAGGAGGCACTTTCCCAGTTGGCCAGTGCAAAACAAATTCTTACTGAATTGAAAGCAGAGGTGGATAAGACGAGCCTAGATGATCTCGGTTAGGGAAATGAATATATTGTTCTAATATTGTTCTTATGAAGTTGAACTAGCTATATGTTGTACTGTGTTGTTTTCATGTAGCTATCATACTGTGATGTTATAATATATTTATGTGTTTGGTATGAAATTGGCAAACAATTGTTCGATATGAAATGTGAATTTGCGTAATACTGGAATTATTAATTGTAAACTAATAAACCTGCTAAATGTGTCATGGAACTTTGCAAACGGTTCTAGCAGTAAAAGCGCTTGTGATGTATATCCCAATGTCGCACAGTTTTCTTCATGAAATCGTGTGTGATGTAGTTGATAAAAGCAAACAGTTAACCAAGGCAGAGCGTGTGTGATAACTACACCTTTCACGCACGAGCCTACACATAAAACTATGTGGGATGTACATACGAATGAAAACGTTTTCCCTGGATTGACTGTGTGGGATGTACATAAGAACGGAAACGTATTCCTTGGATTGACTGTGTGTGATATACATACCTACGAAAATGTTTTTCTGTGATTCAACATGTGGGATGTATATACCTACGGAAATGATTGGGTTTCGATGCCTCGCCCGATCGCACACGATCTCATTTGGTGTCCCAGGAGGGCTTGTCCTCGACAATTTTTGGGTCGTGTGGGAAGGACCCCCCTATCGCCCACATTCACTTGGCGACCGTTCCAAATGCCGTCGTGGAAAGGGGTTAAAAACCATTTTTATAGCACCGACGCGTATCAGTGACTGTTGAGAGATTGCACTAGTGAAGTATGAACCCTAGGCATTGTTTCTAAGCATTGATATACCGTTTTGCTCGTTGCTTTCTACTTGTTACCTTGATGTTTTTAATTGTTCGGCTTATAAAAAGCTATTTCTACCATCCGTATTACACTTGTATCACCATCTCTTCGCCGAACTAGTGCACATATACAATTGACAACTGTATTGGATGTGTTGAGACACAAGAGACTTTGGGCGTGTTTGGTTGCAGTTTGCTATAGTAGCTGCATTGCATGTCCATCTCCAGCCAGCCTGGTGTAGGGGAACGTTGTAGAAAATTAAAAAATTTCCTACAGTTTCACCAAGATTCATCTATGAGTTCATCTAGCAACGAGTCATGGGAGAGAGATTGCATCTACATACCACTTTGTAGATCGCGAGCGGAAGCGTTCAACGAACGGGGATGAGGTAGTCGTACACGACGTGATCCAAATCACCGGAGATCCTAGCACCGAAAGGACGGCACCTCTGCGTTCAACACACGTACGGTCAGCGTAACGTCTCCTTCTTCTTGATCCAGCAAGGCAAAGGAGAGGTTGGGGCAGAAGACTCCAGCAGCAGCACGACGGCGTGGTGATGGTGGAGCCGCAGTACTCCGACAGGGCTTCGCCGAGCTCTACGGAGGAGGAGGAGGTGTTGGAGAGGGAGAGGGAGGCGCCAGGAGCAAGGGTGCGCAGCCCTCCCCTCACCCCTCTATTTATAGGGGAAGGGGCAAGGGGGCCCGGCTCCTCTAGATGGGATCTAGAGGGGGGGCGGCGGCCAGGGAGGGGGGACTTGCCCCCCAAGCAAGGGGGCGCCCCCTTTAGGGTTCCCCCCAACCCTAGGCGCATGGGCCCTTGGGGGGAGGCGCACCAGCCCACTTTGGGCTGGTTCCCTTCCTCATACAGCCCATGAGGCCCTCCGGGAGAGGTGGCCCCTCCCGGTGGACCCCCAGAACCCCTTCGGTGGCCCCGGTACAATACCGATATGCCCCCGAAACTTCCCGGTGTCCGTATGACGACTTCCCATATATAAATATTTACCTCCGGACCATTCCGAAACTCCTCGTGACGTCCGGGATCTCATCCGGGACTCCGAACAACATTCGGGTTACTGCATATACATATCTTCACAACCCTAGCATCACCGAACCTTAAGTGTGTAGACCCTACGGGTTCGGGAGACATGCAGACATGACCGAGACGGATCTCGGGCAATAACCAACAGCGGGATCTGGATACCCATGTTGGCTCCCACATGCTCCACCATGATCTCATCGGATGAACCACGATGTCGAGGATTCAATTAATCCCGTATACGATTCCCTTTGTCAATCGGTATTTTACTTGCCCGAGATTCGATCGTCGGTATCCCAATACCTCGTTCAATCTCGTTACCGGCAAGTCACTTTTCTCGTACCGTAATGCATGATCCCGTGATCAAACACTTTGATCACATTGAGCTCATTATGATGATGCATTACCGAGAGGGCCCGGTGATACCTCTCCGTCAAGCGGAGTGACAAATCCCAGTCTCGATCCATGTCAACCCAACAGACACTTTCAGAGATACCCGTAGTATACCTTTATAGTCACCCAGTTACGTTGTGACGTTTGGCACACCCAAAGCACTCCTACGGTATCCGGGAGTTACACGATTTCATGGTCTAAGGAAAGGATACTTGACATTGGAAAACTCTAGCAAACGAACTATACGATCTTATGCTATGTTTAGGATTGGGTCTTGTCCATCACATCATTCTCCTAATGATGTGATCTCGTTATCAATGACATCCAATGTCCATAGTCAGGAAACCATGACTATCTGTCGATCAACGAGCTAGTCAACTAGAGGCTCACTAGGGACATATTGTTGTCTGTTATTCACACATGTATTACGATTTCCGGATAACACAATTATAGCACGAATAAAGACAATTATCATGAACAAGGAAATATAATAATAATGCTTTTATTATTGCCTCTAGGGCATATTTCCAACACCTGGTTCTTCATATGCAGCAGATGCAACCTGTTTGGTTGCCTGCATCGCATGAAGGGGCACTTACCCCCTGCTGTTTGGTTGCCGTTTTTGTGCTTAGGGTGTGAGCAGATGCAAACAACATTTGTGTTCTGCTCACCCAATTCAAATGTGGTGGCCTTACCACCACATGATCAGCACAACAGCAAGCACAAATGAGATCAAACAAAACAAGCAACCAAATGAGATCAAATAAAGCAAGCAACGGAAATGACAGCAAACTACTTAGATTAAAAAGCATGGGCATCCTCCTTCCCTGCTCCACGTCAGGGTGCTGCTCCTGGCCAAAATATTAACAAGTTCACAACACAAGTACCATAAGTTCCAGCGATAGACCATAACAAGTTCAACACTGACACCTTAGTTAACTACATTGCATGCTCAATGTCACCAACACAATTGTGCCTGGTGCAACGAAACCTGCACATGACCGAGGAGTCGTCGATGTAGATTTGGACCTCCAGGCCGAGTCCTGAGATGTGCACAATGACGAGGTCACTGGGGACAATCCGGTGGCGGCAGCAGAAGTAGTTCCAGCCCCGGCCAAGCACCATGTGCCCCTCGAAGTTTTGGACCTGCACCCAGAACGCGCACCGCTTGTTCACCGACAGCCTGACCACACGAGGGAGCCGTTTAATGACCAACCACTCGTTCATCACCTCCACGAACTGGCGAGGGATGATGAGCATGGTGTTGGAAATATGCCCTAGAGGCAATGATAAAAGCATTATTATTATATTTCCTTATTCATGATAATTGTCTTTATTCGTGCTATAATTGTGTTAACCGGAAATCGTAATACATGTGTGAATAACAGACAACAACATGTCCCTAGTGAGCCTCTAGTTGACTAGCTCGTTGATCGACAGATAGTCATGGTTTCCTGACTATGGACATTGGATGTCATCGATAACGGGATCACATCATTAGGAGAATGATGTGATGGACAAGACCCAATCCTAAACATAGCATAAGATCGCATAGTTCGTTTGCTAGAGTTTTCCAATGTCAAGTATCCTTTCCTTAGACCATGAGATCGTGTAACTCCCGGATACCGTAGGAGTGCTTTGGGTGTGCCAAACGTCACAACGTAACTGGGTGACTATAAAGGTATGCTACGGGTATCTCTGAAAGTGTCTGTTGGGTTGACATGGATCGAGACTGGGATTTGTCACTCCGCTTGACGGAGAGGTATCACCGGGCCCTCTCGGTAATGCATCATCACAATGAGCTCAATGTGATCAAAGTGTTTGATCACGGGATCATGCATTACGGTACGAGAAAAGTGACTTGCCGGTAACGAGATTGAACGAGGTACTGGGATACCGACGATCGAATCTCGGGCAAGTAAAATACCGAATGACAAAGGGAATCGTATACGGGATTAATTGAATCCTTGACATCGTGGTTCATCCGATGAGATCATCATGGAGCATGTGGGAGCCAACATGGTATCCAGATCCCGCTGTTGGTTATTGCCCGAGAGCCGTCTCGGTCATGTCTGCATGTCTCCCGAACCCGTAGGGTCTACACACTTAAGGTTCGGTGACGCTAGGGTTATAGGGATATGTATGTGCAGTAACCCGAATGTTGTTCGGAGTCCCGGATGAGATCCCGGACGTCACGAGGAGTTTCGGAATGGTCCGGAGGTAAAGATTTATATATGGAAAGTCATCATACGGACATCGGGACAAGTTTCGGGGTTATCGGTATTGTACCGGGACCACCGGAGGGTCCCCGGGGGTCCACCGGGTGGGCCCACCTATCCCGGAGGGCCCCATGGGATGTATGAGGGAGGGAACCAGCCCATAGTGGGCTGGTGCGCCTTCCCCCCCATGGGCCCATGCGCCTAGGGTTTGGGGGGGAGGGAAAAAACCCTAAAGGGGGCGCCCCCCTTGCTTGGGGGGCAAGCCCCCTTCCCTGGCCGCCGCCCCCCCTAGGAGATCTCATCTCCTAGGGCAGGCGCCCCCCCTTGGGGGTTATATAAAGGGGGGAGAGGGGGCTGATCACCCATTGCCCTGGCGCCTCCCTCTCCCTCTCCAACACCTCCTCCTCCTCCATTGAGCACGGCGAAGCCCTGCCGGAGTACTGCAGTTCCACCATCACCACGCCGTCGTGCTGCTGCTGGAGCCTTCATCCCCAACCTCTCCTTTGCCTTGCTGGATCAAGAAGGAGGAGACGTCACGCTTTCCGTACGTGTGTTGAACGCGGAGGTGCCGTCCGTTCGGCACTAGGTCATCGGTGAATTGGATCACGGCAAGTACGACTACCTCATCCACGTTCACTCGAACGCTTCCGTTGCGATCTACAAAGTGGTATGTAGATGCTATCTAATCTGAATACTCGTTGCTTGATGAACTCCTAGATGGATCTTGGTGAAACCGTAGGAAAAATTTTAATTTTCTGCAACGTTCCCCAACAGTGGCATCATGAGCTAGGTCTATGCGTAGTTCTTCTTGCGCGAGTAGAACACAATTTGTTGTGGGCGTAGATGTTGTCAACTCTTCTTGCCGCTACTAGTCTTATCTTGCTTCAGCGGTATTGTGGGATGAAGCGGCCCGGACCAACCTTACACGTACGCTTACGTGAGACCGGTTCCACCGACGAACATGCACTAGTTGCATAAGGTGGCTGGCGGGTGTCTGTCTCTCCTACTTTAGTTGGAGCGGATTCGATGAAAAGGGTCCTTATGAAGGGTAAATAGAAGTTGACAAATCACGTTGTGGTGGTTTTAACGTAGGTAAGAAAACGTTCTTGCTAGAACCCTAATTCAGCCACGTAAAACTTGCAACAACAATTAGAGGACGTCTAACTTGTTTTTGCAGCAAGTGCTTTGTGATATGATATGGCCAAAGTTGTGATGTATGATGAATGATCTATATGTGATGTATGAGATGTTCATGCTATTGTAATAGGAATCACGACTTGCATGTCGATGAGTATGACAACCGGCAGGAGCCATAGGAGTTGTCTTTATTTTTTGTATGACCTGCGTGTCATTGAGAATCGCCATGTAAATTACTTTACTTTATTGCTAAACACGTTAGCCATAGTAGTAGAAGTAATAGTTGGCGAGCAACTTCATGGAGACACGATGATGAAGATCATGATGATGAAGATCATGGTGTCAAGCCGGTGACAAGATGATCATGGAGCCCCAAGATGGAGATCGAAGGAGCTATGTGATATTGGCCATATCATGTCACGTTTATTATTTGATTGCATGTGATGTTTATCATGTTTTGCATCTTGTTTACTTAGAACGACGGTAGTAAATAAGATGATCCCTCATAATAATTTCAAGAAAGTGTTCACCCTAACTGTGCACCGTTGCGACAGTTCGTTGTTTCGAAGCACCACGTGATGATCGGGTGTGATAGATTCTAACGTTCACATACAACGGGTGTAAGACAGATTTACACACGCAAAACACTTAGGTTGACTTGACGAGCCTAGCATGTACAGACATGGCCTCGGAACACGGAAGACCGAAAGGTCGAGCATGAGTCGTATAGAAGATACGATCAACATGAAGATGTTCACCGATGTTGACTAGTCCGTCTCACGTGATGATCGGACACGGCCTAGTTGACTCGGATCATGTAATACTTAGATGACTGGAAGAGGGATGTCTATCTAAGTGGGAGTTCATTAAATAATTTGATTAAATGAACTTTATTATCATGAACTTAGTCTAAATCTTTACAATATGTATTGTAGATCAAATGGCCAACGTAGTCCTCAACTTCAACGCGTTCCTAGAGAAAACCAAGCTGAAAGACGATGGTAGCAACTATACGGACTGGGTCCGGAACCTGAGGATCATCCTCATAGCTGCCAAGAAAGATTATGTCCTACGAGCACCGCTGGGTGACACACCTGTTCTCCCTGCACAACAAGACGTTATGAACGCTTGGCAATCGCGATGCGATGATTACTCCCTCGTTCAGTGCGGCATGCTTTACAGCCTAGAGCCGGGGCTCCAAAAGCGTTTTGAGAGACATGGAGCATATGAGATGTTCGAAGAGCTGAAAATGGTTTTCCAAGCTCATGCCCGGGTCGAGAGATATGAGATCTCCAACAAATTCTTTAGCTGTAAGATGGAGGAAAATAGCTCTGTCAGTGAGCACATACTCAGAATGTCTGGGTTGCACAACCGCTTGACTCAACTGGAAGTTAATCTTCCAGAAGAAGTGGTCATTGACAGAATCCTCCAGTCGCTTCCACCTAGCTACAAGAGCTTTGTGATGAACTACAATATGCAGGGGATGGTAAAGACCATTCCTGAGGTGTATGCTATGCTGAAATCAGCAGAGGTAGAAATCAAGAAAGAGCATCAAGTATTGATGGTGAATAAAACCACTAAGTTCAAAAAGAGCAAGGGTAAAAGGAACTTCAAGAAGGACGGCAAGGAAGTTGTCGCGCCCGGTAAGCAAGTTGCCGGGAAGAAGCCAAAGAATGGACCCAAGCCCGAAACTGAGTGCTTTTATTGCAAGGGAAGTGGTCACTGGAAGCGAAACTGCCCCAAATACTTAGCGGACAAGAAGGCCGGCAAAACTAAAGGTATATGTGATATACATGTAATTGATGTGTACCTTACCAGTACTCGCAGTAGCTCTTGGGTATTTGATACCGGTGCAGTTGCTCACATTTGTAACTCAAAGCAGGAGCTGCGGAATAAATGGAGACTGGCGAAGGACGAGGTGACGATGCGCGTCGGGAATGGTTCCAAGGTCGATGTGATCGCCGTCGGCACGCTGCCTCTACATTTACCTACGGGATTAGTTTTAAACCTCAATAATTGTTATTTAGTACCAAGTTTGAGCATGAACATTGTATCCGGATCTTGCTTAATTCGAGATGGCTACTCATTTAAATCCGAGAATAATGTTTGTTCTATTTATATGAGAGATATGTTTTATGGTCATGCTCCGATGGTTAATGGTTTATTCTTGATGAATCTCGTACGTGATGATACACATATTCATAGTGTGAGTACCAAAAGAGTTAAAGTTGATAACAATAGTCCCACATATTTGTGGCACTGCCGCCTTGGTCACATAGGTGTCAAACGCATGAAGAAGCTCCATGCAGATGGACTTTTAGAGTCTCTTGATTATGAATCATTTGACACGTGCGAACCATGCCTCATGGGTAAAATGACCAAGACTCCGTTCTCAGGAACAATGGAGCGAGCAACCAGCTTATTGGAAATCATACATACCGATGTGTGTGGTCCAATGAGTGTTGAGGCTCGCGGTGGCTATCGTTATGTTCTCACCCTCACTGATGACTTGAGTAGATATGGGTATATCTACTTAATGAAACACAAGTCTGAAACCTTTGAAAAGTTCAAGGAATTTCAGAGTGAGGTTGAGAATCAACGTGATAGAAAGATCAAGTTTCTACGATCAGATCGTGGAGGAGAATACTTGAATCACGAATTTGGCACACACTTAAGAAAATATGGAATAGTTTCACAACTCACGCCGCCTGGAACACCTCAGCGTAATGGTGTGTCCGAACGTCGTAATCGCACTCTATTAGATATGGTGCGATCTATGATGTCTCTTACCGATTTACCGCTATCTTTTTGGGGCTATGCTTTAGAGACTGCTGCATTCACTTTAAATAGGGCACCATCGAAATCCGTTGAGACGACACCGTATGAATTATGGTTTGGGAAGAAACCTAAGCTGTCGTTTCTAAAAGTTTGGGGATGCGATGCTTATGTGAAGAAACTTCAACCTGAAAAGCTCGAACCCAAGTCGGAAAAATGCGTCTTCATAGGATACCCTAAAGAAACTGTTGGGTATACCTTCTACCTCAGATCCGAAGGCAAGATCTTTGTTGCCAAGAATGGATCCTTTCTGGAGAAAGAGTTTCTCTCGAAAGAAGTAAGTGGGAGGAAAGTAGAACTTGATGAAGTGTTGCCTCTTGAACCGGAAAATGGCGAAACTCAAGAAATCGTTCCTGAGGTGCCTGCACCGACTAGAGAGGAAATTAATGATTATGATCAAGATACTTCTGATCAAGCTCCTACTGAAATTCGAAGGTCCACAAGGACACGTTCCGCACCAGAGTGGTACGACAACCCTGTCTTGGAAATCATGTTGTTAGACAACGGTGAACCTTCAAACTATGAGGAAGCAATGGCGGGCCCGGATTCCGACAAATGGCTAGAGGCCATGAAATCCGAGATAGGATCCATGTATGAAAAGGAAGTATGGACTTTGACTGACTTGCCCGTTGAACGGCGAGCCATAGAAAATAAATGGATCTTTAAGAAGAAGACAGACGCGGATGGTAATGTGACCATCTATAAAGCTCGGCTTGTCGCTAAGGGTTATCGACAAGTTCAAGGAATTGACTACGATGAGACTTTCTCACCGGTAGCGAAGCTGAAGTCCGTCCGAATCATGTTAGCAATTGCCGCATACTATGATTATGAGATATGGCAAATGGACGTCAAAACGGCATTCCTTAATGGTTTCCTTAAGGAAGAATTGTATATGATGCAGCCGGAAGGTTTTGTCGATCCTAAGAATGCTGACAAGGTGTGCAAGCTCCAACGCTCGATCTATGGGCTGGTGCAAGCATCTCGGAGTTGGAACATTCGCTTTGATGAGATGATCAAAGCGTTTGGGTTTACACAGACTTATGGAGAAGCCTGTGTTTACAAGAAAGTGAGTGGGAGCACTGTAGCATTTCTCATATTATATGTAGACGACATACTTTTGATGGGAAATGATATAGAACTCTTGGACAGCATTAAGGCCTATTTGAATAAAAGTTTTTCAATGAAGGACCTTGGAGAAGCTGCTTATATATTAGGCATCAAGATCTATAGAGATAGATCGAGACGCCTCATAGGTCTTTCACAAAGCACATACCTTGATAAAATATTGAAGAAGTTCAATATGGATCAATCTAAGAAAGGGTTCTTACCTGTGTTACAAGGTGTGAAATTGAGCTCAGCTCAATGTCCGACCACGGCAGAAGATATAGAAGAGATGAGTGTCATCCCCTATGCCTCAGCCATAGGTTCTATTATGTATGCCATGCTGTGTACCAGACCTGATGTAAACCTTGCCGTAAGTTTGGTAGGTAGGTACCAAAGTAATCCCGGCAAGGAACACTGGACAACGGTCAAGAATATCCTGAAGTACCTGAAAAGGACTAAGGAAATGTTTCTCGTTTATGGAGGTGACGAAGAGCTCGTCGTAAAAGGTTACGTCGACGCTAGCTTCGACACAGATCTGGATGACTCTAAGTCACAAACCGGATACGTGTATATTTTGAATGGTGGGGCAGTAAGCTGGTGCAGTTGCAAGCAAAGCGTCGTGGCGGGATCTACATGTGAAGCGGAGTACATGGCAGCCTCGGAGGCAGCACATGAAGCAATTTGGGTGAAGGAGTTCATCACCGACCTCGGAGTCATACCCAATGCGTCGGGGCCAATCAAGCTCTTCTGTGACAACACTGGAGCTATTGCACTTGCAAAGGAGCCCAGGTTTCACAAGAAGACCAGGCACATCAAGCGTCGCTTCAACTCCATTCGTGAAAATGTTCAAGATGGAGACATAGAGATTTGTAAAGTGCACACGGATCTGAATGTCGCAGATCCGTTGACTAAACCTCTCCCTAAGGCAAAACATGATCAACACCAGAACTCTATGGGTGTTCGATTCATCACAATGTAACTAGATTATTGACTCTAGTGCAAGTGGGAGACTGTTGGAAATATGCCCTAGAGGCAATGATAAAAGCATTATTATTATATTTCCTTATTCATGATAATTGTCTTTATTCGTGCTATAATTGTGTTAACCGGAAATCGTAATACATGTGTGAATAACAGACAACAACATGTCCCTAGTGAGCCTCTAGTTGACTAGCTCGTTGATCAACAGATAGTCATGGTTTCCTGACTATGGACATTGGATGTCATCGATAACGGGATCACATCATTAGGAGAATGATGTGATGGACAAGACCCAATCCTAAACATAGCATAAGATCGCATAGTTCGTTTGCTAGAGTTTTCCAATGTCAAGTATCCTTTCCTTAGACCATGAGATCATGTAACTCCCGGATACCGTAGGAGTGCTTTGGGTGTGCCAAACGTCACAACGTAACTGGGTGACTATAAAGGTATGCTACGGGTATCTCTGAAAGTGTCTGTTGGGTTGACATGGATCGAGACTGGGATTTGTCACTCCGCTTGACGGAGAGGTATCACCGGGCCCTCTCGGTAATGCATCATCACAATGAGCTCAATGTGATCAAAGTGTTTGATCACGGGATCATGCATTACGGTACGAGAAAAGTGACTTGCCGGTAACGAGATTGAACGAGGTACTGGGATACCGACGATCGAATCTCGGGCAAGTAAAATACCGAATGACAAAGGGAATAGTATACGGGATTAATTGAATCCTTGACATCGTGGTTCATCCGATGAGATCATCGTGGAGCATGTGGGAGCCAACATGGGTATCCAGATCCCGCTGTTGGTTATTGCCCGAGAGCCGTCTCGGTCATGTCTGCATGTCTCCCGAACCCGTAGGGTCTACACACTTAAGGTTCGGTGACGCTAGGGTTATAGGGATATGTATGTGCAGTAACCCGAATGTTGTTCGGAGTCCCGGATGAGATCCCGGACGTCACGAGGAGTTTCGGAATGGTCCGGAGGTAAAGATTTATATATGGAAAGTCATCATACGGACATCGGGACAAGTTTCGGGGTTATCGGTATTGTACCGGGACCACCGGAGGGTCCCCGGGGGTCCACCGGGTGGGGCCACCTATCCCGGAGGGCCCCATGGGCTGTATGAGGGAGGGAACCAGCCCATAGTGGGCTGGTGCGCCTTCCCCCCCATGGGCCCATGCGCCTAGGGTTTGGGGGGGAGGGGAAAAAACCCTAAAGGGGGCGCCCCCCTTGCTTGGGGGGCAAGCCCCCTTCCCTGGCCGCCGCCCCCCTAGGAGATCTCATCTCCTAGGGCAGGCGCCCCCCCTTGGGGGTTATATAAAGGGGGGGGAGAGGGGGCTGATCACCCATTGCCCTGGCGCCTCCCTCTCCCTCTCCAACACCTCCTCCTCCTCCATTGAGCACGGCGAAGCCCTGCCGGAGTACTGCAGTTCCACCATCACCACGCCGTCGTGCTGCTGCTGGAGCCTTCATCCCCAACCTCTCCTTTGCCTTGCTGGATCAAGAAGGAGGAGACGTCACGCTTTCCGTACGTGTGTTGAACGCGGAGGTGCCGTCCGTTCGGCACTAGGTCATCGGTGAATTGGATCACGACAAGTACGACTACCTCATCCACGTTCACTTGAACGCTTCCGTTGCGATCTACAAAGTGGTATGTAGATGCTATCTAATCTGAATACTCGTTGCTTGATGAAATCCTAGATGGATCTTGGTGAAACCGTAGGAAAAATTTTAATTTTCTGCAACGTTCCCCAACACATGGCGAGGTCCTCGTTGTCCTTGATCAGCTAGTAGAAGCGCAGCGGCTCCCGGGCCCCCTCCTCGTGGCCGGTCCTTGGAGATCGTCCCCTTGAACAAGGCATGCTCATGAATGCGACCCTGCCAGGCAGGTCCACCCTCTTGAGCCACCTGTTTGTGGGGATGAGATGCTCGGCGCCCTCAACTCCGGCCACCACCTGAGCTCCTCCACCCGCCACGTCGCAGTCACTCTTCAATATCTTGTCAGGTAAGATGACAAGTATTAGAGGTGCTTGCAAAATGAACAACCACTGATCAGTGTGATTAGCTCTTCTGCAAATGCCACTGATCAATTGCACTAGCACTACAGCAAATGGCACTGATCAGAGACATTTGCCCAAGAGCAAATGCCACTGATCAATGCACAAACTCTTTGCCAAATGCCACTTATCAATGGCACTTGCTCTTGGGCAAATGCCACTGACCAGTGCCATTTGCTCTTGGGCAAGCGCCACTGATCAATGGCACTTGCTCAACTCAATAGCAAGTGCCACTGATCAGGGGACTTTCCCAAGAGCAAGTGACACTGATCAGTGGTAGTTGCCCATGAGGAAATGCCACTGATCAGTGGCATCTGGTCTTCTGCAACTGGCACTCATCAATGCACTATTCTAAGCATGGAAACATCTAAAAATAGCACCCATGTGCACCCATGCACATTTGGCAGCATCCTAAAATGGTCCTACTACATGCATGTATAACAATCTAGAGCATGCAACACAAACCCTAGCTTGAACATGTATGTAGCAACATGAATAGCAACATGAACATGATCCAAGCTTGAACATGAACATGCCATTTGCATGAACACAGATCCTAGCAAGACCCTAGCATGAACACAGATCCTAGCAAAGCACACTAGCATTGGGGATTCTAGCATGAACACACATCCTAGCATGAACACAGATCCTAGGAAAACACTAGCAGGAGAACATTATCCTAGAACACACACTGTAGCAAACAAGAACAGATCGGTCGGATTCAGTTTGATTGGGATCGCATCAAATAGGATCTACTCAAATCCACTAAGTACTAGCACATGCCTAAGAAAGAAACCCCTAATCTACATCTACGAGCAAGCATTGGGGATTCTTTGGCTCACCGGAGCTTACTTAGTCGCAGCGAACCGAGGCCGGGGTGAAAACCCCGGCGGGAAGGCGAGAGGTGGCGGAGCAGAGGAGGAGCCGGCCCTAGCGACGGCCGGCGGCATTGACCCCGTGCTCATGGCCACACCGGAGTTCGAGGAGGATGGCGCGCCGACAGGAGAAAACCCTTGGACAGGGGTCAAGAAAACCCCCCTGCCCAATGGGGTCCCAAGAAGCGGCGGCTCCGTGGACGGCGCCGGTGCTGAGCCCAGGAGCACGAGGTCCAGAATCGGCGGCGGAGCAGGAACGGCCGGCGCCTCATTGGCCGGCCCTCATGGTGGCCGGCAGCAGATGGGGGACGGCGCTCGCAGTGCGGACACCAGGTCCCTGCCCGAGTTCTGGAGTCCGGTCACCCATCGCTCTTGGATCCTGGCCATGCGCTCGTCGAGGGGGGGGGGGGGGTCAGAGGACGGCGCGGCGGTGGGCGAGGCGGAGCCATCGCTCAAGAGGAGAGGAAGGGGCGGTGAGGCAGAGAGGAGCGATGGGAACAATGCGGGCGGGGCGGTGACAGGAGAGTGGGAGTAGTTATGAGACGTCCCCTCCGTCTCCCGCGCTGACCGAGGCGTGCAGCCTCCTCGCACGTGTGGCCACGCCAGGCCAGGCTCGCGAGAAACTGCCGATTCGTCAGTTTCCTTCGGGCAAGGCTGAGGCCTGCTTTAAAGTTCGTGCGGGCCACGAATCGCATGCAGCCCAGCCAACCAAACAGGCCACCAACATCCCGCGTGGGCCTGGTAGGGCTGCATGCGGGCAACCAAACGCGCCCTTTTTGTATTTGGATTGCATGATTGTTTGAGAGAGACCATCTTCATCTTACACCTCCCATGGATTGATAAACCTTAGGTCATCCACTTGAGAAAAATTTATTGTTGTCCTACAAAACTCTGTGCTTGGAGGCCCAACCGAGTCTACAAGAATAAAGTTGTGTAGTAGACATCAACATTAAATGGCTAGAAATGTTCCCGTCAACTACGAAGGTGTATGTGATGACTTCGTCAATCTCAAGATGATGTGCCGACTCAGTCTCTCGGAGGTGCTCATAGGGATAGGGTGTGCGTGCGTATGTTCATAGGGGTGAATGTAATTGCGT
The DNA here is from genome assembly GCA_032464435.1 of Aegilops umbellulata. NCBI lineage: Eukaryota > Viridiplantae > Streptophyta > Magnoliopsida > Poales > Poaceae > Aegilops > Aegilops umbellulata. Next base: position 322,440,858 of record CP136056.1, on the reverse strand, counting down.
ATGTATGAGCGTTTGCGGATGTACAGTGTTGAAAAATAAAGTTAGATCATTCCGATCTACACTACTCTTGATCGGCGGCGGTTGCTGTTCTGGTGCGCTGGTCCTATAGGACCTTAGCACGATGACTTCCTGACTGTCTACTACAACAAAGTTTGCCCGGCTCCGACGAGGATGGGGCAATGGCGGCGGTGCGCCTTCGCCTCGCTTTAGTGCTTGTAGTCGTCGCTAGACGGTCTATCGATCTGGATGTAATTTTATTATCTCTGATTTTGTTGTATTGTCATGATTGAAGATGAATAGATCAAAAGTTTTTTTCAAAAATAGAATGTTTTGATAATATCTTTTCAGGGAGGGGCTTTTTTAGTGAGAACAACCAATACTTCATCAATATTGAGAAGTCACTAAAAAGTAATACCTTCGTTTTAAATTATACTCTCTCCATTCCATAATATAGTGCGCCCATGCTTTTCGAGATCTAACTTCGATCATAAATTTAACCAACGAGACCAACTGCGGTGGAAGCAAAAATTATACCACTGAATTAGTATCAAAATACGAATTGAGTGATATAATTTTTGTTTCTGCCATAATCGGTCTCGTTGGTTAAATTTACAGTCAAAATTAGATCTCGGGATGCGTGGGCGCACTACATTGTGGAACGGAGGGAGTAAGATGTTTTGAATATTTCAAGACATACCACATACTGATTAAAATGAGTAAACAATTACACTAATATATGTCTATATACATCTGATTCAGAATAAAATTGGAAAATCTTATAAAAGTGAATGAATAGGGTATATTTCTGATGAACACTGTAGGCCCATCACGAGAACTTAAAAGAAAGTGTTCAGAAGATGTAGCAAGAAACTGTGCTGTAAAACAATGACACGGAGATTAACGTGGACAGAAGTGCAAGAACTTTTCTTGTCAGAATAGAAGAACACATGACAACAAAATCTAGATTTGTGTTAATCCAACTAATCCGTCCCTTCGCTAGGGGGACTCTCTCTCTCCCTCTGGTTTCCTCCCTTAATTCTAGGCAGTTGGGGCAAAAAAATTCCTTCGGACTTCATCGATGGGTACATGTATTCGAATTCCCTCTGCCTGTTGCTCCAGTGGCCCGGTGGCGGAAGGAAAATTCCGATGTCTTTGCTTTGGTTAGTAGTTTATTTTATGGTTATTTAGTCCTCGCAGGTGCGGCGCTCGGGCTAATGGCGACACTTCTTTTTCGAGTTTGTCTTTCGGGCTTCGATACCCCTCAAATATGTTTATTTGGACGTAGTCGACAGAGCTTTGATGTAGATTTCTGCAGTCTCCTTGGATGGTAGGGTTAGGATTTATCGTCATGTGGCGAGATTTGGTGCCAGGTGTTTTAGATCTATGCAAGAGTTCAACGACTACGACTCTAGGGTGTTGACTTCCTAACTAGACAAGGTCAAACTGGCTTCGGTGAGGGAGCGGCGACAACGGCGGGTCAGCTACTTGTTCTGACGACAGGTGGTCGTTCGGGTGTCGGAATCTCAATGTCATTTTTGTTACGTTTAAGATGTTTTGTATTTTTGATACACTTTTATTATATAATACTAGATCTGATCTTTTAGAAAAAAATAGAAGAATACGAACTAATCTAAAGGCATTGGAAAAAAAAGGGCGCCACGAAAGCCCAAGCGAAACCTGTTGGATCTACAGTCCTCGGTTCCGGCGCCGCCGACCCCGCCCTCGTGTTCCATCTGTGACCCAGGGTCACACCTGATTCCGTCATTCTATTCCATGTTCATTTTCTTTTTTGGGGGGCTATTCCATGTTCATTGCTCTTGCCAAAACAAGTCTATGCCAGAACGGCGGAGCCCCCGTTCGAGCCGTTGACCATTGCGCGGTGCCCAAGCGGCCAGGCCTGATGTGCCAAAACGCAATATTATAGGCTCCACTTGCTTGACGCAGGCAGTGACATCACCGCCACCTGATGTGTGCACCACCACCACATACAGGGAATCGACTTCCACTCCTCTTACCGACACATGCGGCCTCATGTGATTGGCGATGTGAGAGCATCTTCAGCCGCGCCCCAACAAGCCCTTCCACATGATTTTTCAGCGCCGGCGACAAAAATCGATCCAGTCGTGTTTTCAGCAATCTGTTTTTCGGTTTGGGCCAAAATTGGCCCCGGCGGACCTAGGCCGAATCCGGCGTGCTGGGGGACGACTGGTGGCGCCGGAGCAAGCGATTTTGTTGCGAAAGAACGTCGGGCCCGCCGAGTCAGCGACCCCTGAGCCTCGTCGTCCTTATTACCTCGGTTTCCCGCAGCGAATCAATGCGAAGGCTGCCGCTGGTCAGCCTTCCATTGATTCCTCACGGGCGGCGCGGCGACGCCCCCTCTCCCTCCACACGTACACACGGCGCCCACCCCCCGGCCGCTATAAAGCAACGTCTCCCCCCCCCCTCGCCTGTGACCACACACCGCCCACAGCCGTCGAGCTCTGCCTCTCTCTCCCCGTGCGCAGCCGCCGCCGACGTTCCTCCCCGTGCCCAGCCGCGGCGATGGGCGAGCGCTTCCCCGGCGACGGCGCGACGGCCAATGGCTTCGGCCGCCGCACGTTGCACGAGTGGGAAACCTACTTGCTGTTCGACGTGAAGATCCCGGCGCCTCCCGACATGCGCGCGTCGGGCTGGTGGAAGCTCAGCGCCGGTGGCGTCGCCATCCCCCCACTGCCCGACGTCGACGTGCGCCCGGACTACTTCGCCGAAGAGGTCGACCGCGTGCGGGCGTCGCTAGCGAAGGAGCAGCGGGCCCTCCCGCAGTACGCCGACGGCAACCACTGGGCGTGGGCGGCGTACTTCCAGCACCGGCAGGCACAACGGCTTGCCTCCACCAACGGGGCGCCAGTGATGCGGGGTACCAAGAACAGCGAGGGGCGCCACCTGTGGTGGGGCGCCCCCGGCCGCACGCTCCACGCCGTTCTCCGGCACCTCAAGGGCGGCAGCCACCCGCCGTTCACGTACCCTGCCGTCCGGAGCGGCGGCCAATGGATGCCGAGAAGGGCGGCGTCCTCTTCTTCCTCCTCATCCCGCTCCTCCTCACACTCCTTCGGGTCATCGGCGCTATTCAACGTCAAGGCCGAGCCCGCGGAGACGCCGCTCGGCCCGCGCACCCGCAACGCCGGCATCGTCATCAACGAGGGCGGGCGCGCCTCCTCCTTGGCTCCTCCCCGCTTCGTCAGGCCGAAGACAGAGCCGGCCGTCGTGAAGACGGAGCCAGGGCTCGCCGCCGTGAAGACGGAGCCGGGGCTCTCCAACGAGGCGGCATTGAAGTGGGCGCGCGAAGACTGGGAGCGGACTGAGCTGGAGCGCCAGTGCCGCGCCTATGAGCAGTTCGCCGCTCGGCGCCATGACCGCGACGAGGGAGGCGTCGTCGTCCTCGACGACGACAGCGACGACGACGCGCCTCCACCTGTACGCCAGGGCAACCCCGGGCAGGGGTCCAGCTGGGGCGGCCACGTGAAGGACGACGACGACAACGGTGATGGCGGTGACGTCAGCGACTTCGCCGCGCTCAGCGCGTTCTTCGGCTTGTAGTTGCGGCCTCTGTTTTTTTAGTATTTCAATTCCCTATGTAAAAAAACTATTTAAGTTGCCTAAGTAATGTCATGTTCGCCGAATTTTAGTCGAAACTTTGTCCCGTTTGCCGAATTTTAGCCGAATTCATCTGCAAAAAATATTAAATACGCCTTATGGGGCGACCTAGGGGCCGGAGGCTGGGAACCCGAAAGCCCCCAGGCCGATTTTAGCGCCGGTTCGCCCCCATGTGGCGATTTTACGAGCTGCCTGGGGGCCAACTACTAGAGATGCTCTGACTGCAGGGTCCCATCTGTCAGTGAACATTTTGTACCGACGAGTTTGTCTACTGACATCCCCAACGGGCAACAGATCAAAGAAAATCTCCCCTAATATTAGAGGAGCTCCAATGCGCCGACCCATTTCATCCACGCGTGTCTGTTTGGGTCGGCGCGTAACGGACGCTCGTCTGTTTTTCATCCGCCTTCTGACGCATTCTCGGCCCAAATTTGAGCCACATTTAGGTCAGCATGAACACAAAACGGACATGCGCGACGTGCACCTACTCCTCCCCCGGCCCGTCAACCAGTGGCACAGCAACCACTATTTCCCTCCGCTTTCCAAAACCCTCATGCCCACTCGCGCTCCCAACCATGGTCGATGATGCACCAACCCTCGATGCCGCCGCCGTCCTCGCCTCGTCCGGCCTCACCTCCGTCGCCTCCACGAAAGGCAATCCCCGCGCGCCCCGCAAGACCGCGGCGCCGCCCGAGAAGAAGAAGAAGCTGACGCCCGAGGAGCGGGCCGTGTAACCGGCGAAGGGGAAGGACCGGAGGCACGCGGCGGATGCAAGGGACGAAGCGGCGACCGTCGCCGCCCTCTCTGCCGCCGCACAACAGGAGGAATCCAACACCCGTTGGCAAGAATGCCAACATGAACTGTGTGGTGGCTTTTTTTTAGGCTGGCATTGTATGTCGGCCGCTGGCATGGCGCTGACATGAACTTTGGGCAATGGCATAGCCGCTGGCATGATCTATGGCCGTGGGCCTTTTAAAATTTATGCATGGACATGAAATGGGTCGCGCGCGTTAGGCGCACGGCCGACCCAAATCAAAAAGAGGACGGACGCCGAGCGGGCGGCCGATCCAAACGGACAAACTGCGCGTCTATTTGGGTCGGTGCGTTGGAGTTGCTTTTAGTTCTCACGTCATGAGGATGGATGCTTTCGCAGATCCTTAGGCCAACTCCAATGCGGCGAACCGAAATGGATGCCCATTTTGTCCCACTTGGATCGGCCGAACGGATGACCGTGTTCGGTTTTGGTCGAGGCCGCAGACGTGGCCTACACATTTCAGACAATGTCTTTTTTAAAACTTAGTTTTAGACAAAAAAGGATAAAAAGAATTAAAACTTGGACTTATATACTACATTAAGTCCAAAAGTCATGGTTGTACTCGCCACGGTACACTAAACTTAAACTTAAACTAATAAAATATAAAAAAGTAAAGAAAACCCTAGATCTGCCGTAGCGACCATCCTGAACGTCTTCAGTGCATGCCATCGCCATCGTCTTCGTCATCCTCGGTGAGGTCGATGAATGGCGGTGCTGCCACACGTGGGTGGGCAGCGCCTGCGACTACTGATGCACCACCAACGGTGGATGCATCTTTTCATGTGCCGGGGCGATGACAACGGTTCGGCGCCCACCCAAGAGGGCGGGGCAGATATGAACTCCAGCGTGCAAGGCACCGTCGACGTCTAGCTCTAGGACTACCCCACCAAAGCCGGCTACCAGGGCGCGGCCGGTGGCTCCAAAACGACAAAGATGCTATGGGATTATAAATCTTGGGAAAATCCACTTCCCCCTATACTTGACTTGGAGTAGTAATAATGCTTGTAGAGTAAACTAGTAGTTGTGTATGTGCAACACACACTGATACTTAGCAAAATACTAGAAGTGTTGTGCGAGCTTTGCTGCGCCGTTGATGTTGTTGGGTTTCTTTTAAAAAAACTCACTCATTTTCAAAATATAAGGTGTATGAAAAGTCACCTTTTAAGTTTGATCAAATTTATAGATAAGTATATATCAAAATTTATAATATAAAATTGGTATGATATAGATTCATTATGAAATGAATTTCCATTTTTTATTTAATATTATGGATGTCGATATTTTTTGCTATGAATTTGGTCATAGAAATTTGACTTTTCAAAAAACTAATACTCCTTATATATTGGAACTGATGGAATATTTAGTTCGGCGGGTGGGGGAGATGATGGAGTGTGTTTTATTTTTGTTTATAATGCGGTGATTTGGTGGGCCTTTCGAGGTGTGATTTTGTGTTATCTGCAACCAACCTATATTTATGTGGGGAAATTTTTGCGTCGCTGCATGTGCTATATTGGTGCTACAATACCACATGGTGGCACTTATTTTTTCTAGGTGTTGGGAGGTGCCGGTGGGGGGGGGGGGGGGGTGATATGCTTTTATAGGCCGGTTGTTGTTGATTGATTTGTAAAATCGTTGGTCCGGTCAAAATCGTAAACCCAAATCCAAAATTGAATACCTCAGTTGAACGAAAATGAGCTACAAAATTATGGAATATAGTGAATTAAAATAATTGAATGGAGGGCTCCTTGAGAAATTGTTGACCTAGTCAAAATAGAGTGACTCAATCTAAATTGAAGACCTCAATTAATTTTGATGCCTTAAATACTAGGAAGCATAGTGTATAGTATACAAGAATTGAATGAAAGAGCATTGAGAAATTGTTGATCCGGTCAAAATTGGGTGACCCAATTTCAGTTGAAGACCCCAACTGAGTGTAGCTTTTTAGAACAAGGAAGCATAGTGTTATAGAGGATTAATTACATTGCACATTAATATTTAGATAAAATATAAATTACATGTTAAAATTTGGCAGGTTATAATACTTGTTTAATGTTGATACTGATATTATGTATGATGTTAAGGAGGGAAACTGCATGTAAGGTTGGATGAAGAACGAGGTAGGTGGCAGAACATTACGTTTTTCTTAAAGTAGGAGAGATTTTATTTGACAAGTCAAGAAAAGGCGGGTTTCAATGAAAACTGGTAAAAAATATCCAAAAAACTGAAAAGAAAGGATGAAGTCACAGCCGAGATAGGGAGGGGGAAACGCACTAAGGTTGGACGAAGGACGAGGTAGACATAGAACCTTAAGTTCCTTTTAAGTAGGAGAGGGTTTATTTGGTAAGTCAATAAAAGATGAGGCAATTAAGGTGGTTCTCAATGAAAACGAGTAAAACATCTAGAGATGAAAATATATATTCAAAATGGAGATAGCGAGTTGATAACGCACATAAGGTTCGATGAAGAACGAGGTGGACAACAAAACCTTACGTTTTTTTTACGGAAATGATAAATCCCTAACATTCGGGATTTGACCATGGCAAATCGAACTTTTCAACGGCAATTCTAGTGACGCGAGGATGACAAATTAGTTGGCACGCACGACAATTTTCTGGCCAAAAATACACTGAGCGCGCATTTGTCATGTTTGCCAACTGAATTTACATCCTCGCGTCGCTAAAATTGCCACCGAAAATTTTCAGTTTAACATGGTCAAATCTTGAACGTCGGCATTTATCGAGGTCCTATTTTTAAGTAGGAGACATAGATATAAATAACATTGGGCTGGTGACAGAAGAATTATTGTTCTTGTGATGTGAACCCGGATAAGTTAAGTTATGCTCGAAGGTGACATCACTCAAACTAAAAAGTTTGATGAGATCATTGTCCAGCATTTGAATTTGCATGCCCTTTGCATGAAACTGTTGTACACACTTCAAAATTACTACTATGGTTTTCAAGAAAATTCAAAGCATACGAGATGTATGCCCAAAAAATGTAATGCCTTTGTGCCATACATTATTAGTCTAACTGGTTATCAAAGTAATCTCAAAATGCGTATTAAACCTTATGAACTCAAATTGAGGGACCAGAACCTACGTATTTGCGTGATCCCCCTGCTCTGGCAACGGTGGGATACAATTGTAGCATTCCTCCGCCTTTCCTCCCATTTATACCCTACTTACTCTAGCATTGACCAGCCAAAAGCAGCCAGCCACCCCATAAATACCCCGCGAAGTAGAGCCGTAAGAATCAGGCTTAAACAAAAGCCGTGCGTTCTCTTCTGTACACACCAAGCTGCCAGCAATGGACGCCGCCGCGAAAGGGAGGGAAGGCGAGGGGAAGGAGGGCGGGCACGCGAAGAGGGTGTCCTTCACGGGGATGTTCCGGTACGCCGACCGCACGGACCAGCTGCTGATGCTGGTCGGCACGCTGGCCGCGCTGGCCAACGGCGTCTCGCAGCCGCTCATGACGGTCATCTTCGGCGACATGATCGACGCCTTCGGCGGTGCCACCGGCGACAACGTCCTCCACCGCGTCAACAAGGTGAGCTGAGCTCGCCGCCCGCCCGTCTCTCCGGTCAGCGGCCACCTTTCCGATCACCTCGGCTTCTCCTCGCCATCTGTGACAACGCACCAGAACCGCGTTCCTTTCGGGCTACTCTGCTCGGCCGACTCCATTTCTACTTCCGAGAAAGCTCCGGCGAATCTTGTCGCCGTTCTGCTTCTTCTGCCATTAATTTTCTTGATTCTGGAGCCCAGTTTAGAACGAAAATTTGCAGCGGTTTTACATGGTGTTCTGTATTCAAATCTATCACGTTTCTGAAGTAGCTTGCGGATAACTCCAGTTTACTGCAGCTTGCAAGTTTAACAAAGAGATTTCACGTAGATTAGCATTAACTAACATAAGAGATAGGGGTAGCTGCCACCCACATGTTGGGATCTCTCCTGATAAATAAAGGATCTGAAGCACTGGCCCCGAGATCCGTGCGGTTCTTTTTTCTCTCTTCTGAAACTTTTTTCTTTTTTTAGAATACTCTCTTTTGAAACTCTGAAACGGGATAGAGGTGATCCGCACTGTCACGTTTGTCGCATTGCACTTTCTTTGTCACTGTCAGTTGGCCATCAGCATCATGGATACCAAAGAGGAAAAAAAAACTGCAACAATTTCTAGCACCTGAGTTCTACCATAATATAGTTAGATTTATTTCCTTGCATATAGATAGATTTATTACATTGCTGCAAGACAGTAAAGACAGGAATAAATTTTCACCCTGTTATCATTTCGTTCTTGCAGGCGGTTCTGAACTTTGTCTACTTGGGTATCGGAACAGCAGTGGTCTCCTTTCTCCGTAAGAGCATGAGCAGACTTTGTCAACTTCTCCACACCTGTTTGCACCACCTGCATAATTGCTGCTAGTTATACTTAACATGGCTGCTATCTTTCTTAGAGAAATAATGAGATTAATATATAGTTGACTAAACTGAAAAAGACAGCTGACACCCTACTAGTATTTCAAAATTGCTAGATGTCCTCATGGTGCAAAGTCCAAGTTGTGTTCCTGAAATTCTTGTCCAAAGAGTATAGCAAAACAGAGTATAAGGAAAACAGTGTCTGCACGTTTTATATTTCAACTGAAAAGTGACACACGAAGAAATATACTGTACATCATTTTCTTTACATAGCGCAACTGAAGGAAATTGTAAACAGAATTCCGCATGTTTAAGTCATATAGTTCTCGTGTCAAGGTAGAATAACTGTCAAGCCAACCTGTTGTCTGTGCAGAGGTGGCATGCTGGACAATTACTGGAGAAAGGCAGGCCACACGCGTTCGATCTCTATACCTCAAATCTGTCTTGAGACAGGATATATCATTCTTCGACGTAGAAATGACAACTGGGCTGATAGTTTCAAGAATGTCTGGTGATACTGTGCTAGTTCAGGATGCTATTGGTGAGAAGGTAAGGATTTTCTCCCAGTCAAATGAAGAGCGCATAAGCAACAGTGTGTTCATTAAATTCCAACTCATATGAAAATGACATAATTGACTACTGCAGGTTGGCAAGTTCCTACAACTTGTGGCTACTTTCATAGGCGGTTTCGTGGTAGCTTTTGTCAAAGGATGGCTTCTATCTCTTGTCATGTTGGCATGCATACCTCCAGTTGTCATTGCAGGAGGAGCAGTGGCAAAAGTGTTATCTACAATCTCTAGCAAAGGTCAAGAATCATACAGTGATGCAGCGAATGTTGTTGAACAGACAATTGGATCCATAAAAACAGTAAGCTCAGTTTGCACATCAATTTAAATAATGGCTAGTTGAAACGTTCCTACGAAATAGGAGGATGTGATTTCTTGATGAGTACTCACAAGTTATCTTGTTGCTATATCTGTAAAACAGGTTGCCTCTTTCAATGGGGAGAAACAGGCCATCGGAGATTACAATAAACTCATAAACAAAGCATACAAGACAACTGTCAAGGAAGGACTTGCCAATGGTTTTGGCATGGGTTCTGTTTTCTTCATATTCTTCTCTAGCTATGGCTTAGCCATATGGTACGGTGGAAAGTTGATACTTACCAAAGGATACACAGGAGGAGAAGTCATCAGTATCTTGTTCGCTATCATGACTGGGGCAATGTGAGTTATCCACCTTCAAGTGGAATTCATATCGTAATGATGCTTCACATCGCATCGTTGGTAGTGATAATTTCTGATTGTGTTGCAGGTCTTTAGGTAATGCAACCCCTTGTATGACAGCCTTTGCAGAGGGACAATCTGCAGCACACAGATTGTTCACAACAATCAAGAGGAAACCAGAGATTGATCCTGATGACAAGACTGGCAAGCAGTTAGAAGATATCAAGGGTGATGTTGAGCTGAGAGATGTGTATTTCAGCTACCCAGCAAGGCCTGAGCAACTGATATTTGATGGATTCTCCTTGCATGTGTCTAGTGGCACTACAATGGCTATAGTTGGGGAGAGTGGAAGTGGCAAGTCAACTGTGATTAGTCTTGTAGAGAGATTCTATGATCCGCAGGCTGGTGAAGTTTTGATTGATGGGATCAATATCAAGAGTTTACAGCTTGATTCAGTAAGAGGGAAAATTGGTCTTGTTAGCCAAGAGCCCTTGCTCTTTATGACCTCAATTAAAGATAACATTACATATGGCAAAGAAGGCGCAACAATTGAGGAGATCAAGAGAGCCGCTGAGCTCGCCAATGCAGCAAATTTCATTGATAAGTTGCCCAATGTGTGTCAAAATTTCAATAATTTGTCCTAATCCAAGTTCTTGCATTTCAGTTGAGTGCTAATATTTTATTTTTATTTTGTATCAGGGTTATGATACAATGGTTGGCCAACGCGGTGCTCAGCTTTCAGGGGGGCAAAAGCAAAGGATCGCAATTGCAAGAGCAATCATTAAAAACCCCAAAATACTTTTGTTAGATGAGGCTACTAGTGCATTGGATGTGGAGTCGGAGAGGATAGTTCAGGAGGCACTGAATAGGATCATGGTGGACAGAACGACGCTTGTGGTTGCTCATCGTCTAACTACTGTCAGGAATGCTGATTGCATATCAGTTGTTCAACAAGGAAAGATAGTTGAACAAGGTCAAGATTCCATTCTCATCACTCACCTTTTATTAATCACTTCTTTGGCATATTTTGACTAAACTGATCAATTTTCTACACAAATGAATGTTTCATATAGGTCCCCACGATGAATTGGTAGTAAACCCAGATGGTGCATACTCTCAACTAATTAGGCTTCAAGAACACAATGAAGAAGAGCAGAAAGTAGACCATAGAAGATTGGATCCAAGGTCTAAAAGTACAAGCTTGTCATTGAAGCGATCGATTAGCAGAGGTTCTGCAGGGAATAGTAGTAGGAATTCTTTCAACCTCTCCTTTGGGCTTCCTAGCGCAGTTGAATTGCCTGAAGGAAATGATACACATGGGGAGAATCATACAGAGCAGGATGGTGAGGTTCCAAAGAAAGCTCCTATGGGACGGCTGGCACTTCTTAATAAACCAGAGGTACTTATCATTTTGTTAGGATCCCTAGCTGCAGCAGTTCACGGAGTGCTTTTCCCAATGTTCGGCGTGATGATTTCCAGTGCCATTAAAACTTTCTATGAGCCACCAGATAAACTCAGAAAGGATTCTAGCTTTTGGGGTTTGATGTGTGTGGTTCTGGGTATCATTTCGATAATCTCAATACCCGCAGAGCTCTTCTTGTTTGGAATAGCCGGAGGGAAGCTTATAGAGCGTATCCGTGCTATGTCATTTCGAAGCATTGTGCACCAAGAAGTCGCTTGGTTTGATGATCCTAAGAATTCCAGGTTTGTTAAAGTTTTTTGCTTGGTTTCTTCTTCCTCTAGAATCTGAGAGCTTTACTTTTAGGTACTAACTGCCAAATTACATCTTACAGCGGAGCACTTGGTGCAAGACTGTCAGTTGATGCTTTGAATGTACGGCGTTTAGTGGGAGATAACTTGGCCTTAACGGTTCAGATTATCTCTACACTTATCACAGGGTTTGTTATTGCTATGATAGCTGACTGGAAGCTCTCTTTGATCATCCTCTGCGTGATTCCATTAGTGGGTCTTCAAGGTTATGCCCAAGTGAAGTTCTTGAAGGGTTTCAGTCAAGATGCCAAGGTAAATCATCAAAAGAAGCCATTAGGCTGTTTTTCTAACGATGAGATCTTTTGCAAATAATTACTAAAACTAAATGATACTCCATGCAGTTCCATATAAGTTGTTACTTAGGACAGAAGTTTCTTGTGATATATTTCATTAGCGGGTCTTCTGTTAGAACCACTAATTTATACATATTTAAAAGGTCCAACAAAAATTCTGCCTCTGTGCAAAACGACACATTTGGGAAACTGGAGGGAGCAATTAGTAGAGCATTCAGTTTCTAACTGTGAAGCTAGAACTGCAATCTAAATACATGTGCTTTGCCACCGGTAAAAAGAAACTGTTCACGTTAAGCCATTCATCGGCTCAGCCTGCCTCAGGTCTCCCCTACGCCGTCATCCCATCCGACTTCTGCCTTGGCCGAAGTCACGCCTCCACATTCTTGCCCGGCTTAAAACCTTACTCTGTGCCCTTGGCTCCACAGTGACACCTAGTCGTACTTTCTTTTTGACCCGTGCCATGCTCCATTTTTGTCTGAGAATTGTTAGGAGGTGGTCAAATTAGTTCATTAAGGTCGATGTGTTCAGTTAGTTAGCTTGGTTTTATTTTTTTGTTATAGATTTTTAGCGACGTGGGAAACATGGGTGTGAACAACCATTACAAACTCCCTTTTTTCTTAACACACAAACTCACATTTATGTAACAGTAAGATAAGATGACAATTATTCAGTCAAGGCTAAGTCATTTTTAAAAAATTTCATCGAGTAATAAGAATCTGAGTCTACTCTATATAATTAGTTTTCACATTCTGAAAATTGTTATGTCAATGATAATGAATTGCTGGTTCTCCAGATGATGTATGAAGACGCAAGTCAAGTGGCCACTGATGCAATTAGTAGCATTAGGACCGTAGCTTCATTTTGTTCTGAGAAAAGAATTACAAGAATATATGATGATAAATGTGAAGCCTCAATGAGTCAAGGAGTCAGAACAGGAATAGTTGGAGGCATCGGATTTGGTTTCTCATTCTTGATGCTGTACCTTACGTATGGTCTTTGTTTCTATGTTGGAGCACAATTTGTGCGCCATGGCCAATCAAGTTTTGGTGACGTTTTCAAGGTACGCGATTGCATTATTTCAGAAGTAATAATTATTTCTTCTTCATATTAAGTTTTTCAGTCTTAATCCCTCTATCCTTAACCAGTCACTACTTTCACGAGGTTCACATAGTTAGTCATACTTTGCAGGTTTTCTTTGCACTGGTTTTAGCAACTATTGGAGTATCTCAAACAAGTGCAATGGCCACCGATTCAACAAAAGCAAAAGAGTCAGCTATTTCCATATTTGCTTTATTGGACCGAAAGTCTGAAATAGACTCAAGCCGCAATGAGGGTTTGACATTAGATGAGGTCAAGGGCAACATCGATTTCCAGCATGTCAGCTTCAAGTACCCAACCCGCCCAGATATTCAGATCTTCAGTGACTTTACCCTGCACATTCCCTCTGGCAAGGTTAGCCCACTTTTTTCTATCCAAATCACTATTGTTATATCTTCTACAGTGATTACATATTAGCTTACTTTCATTGTGGTCTTATATAGACTGTTGCCCTTGTTGGAGAGAGTGGTAGCGGCAAGTCAACGGTAATTGGACTGTTGGAGCGATTCTACAATCCTGATTCAGGCACCATCTCATTGGATGGAGTGGAAATCAAGAGCTTAAACATCAATTGGTTGAGGGACCAAACGGGACTTGTGAGCCAAGAGCCTGTACTCTTCAATGATACAATCCGTGCCAACATAGCCTATGGTAAGGATGGGGAAGTTACTGAGGAGGAGCTCATTGCAGCTGCAAAGGCATCCAATGCGCATGAGTTCATATCAAGCCTTCCCCAAGGATATGACACCACAGTTGGGGAGAGGGGGATACAGCTGTCGGGTGGCCAGAAGCAGCGGGTGGCAATTGCAAGGGCCATACTGAAGGACCCTAAGATACTACTACTTGATGAGGCGACTAGTGCCTTGGATGCCGAGTCCGAGCGAATTGTGCAGGATGCATTAGACAATGTGATGGTCGGCAGGACCACGGTTGTTGTGGCTCACCGCCTCTCGACGATCAAAGGTGCTGATATCATTGCGGTTCTCAAGGATGGTGCAATAGTTGAGAAAGGAAGGCACGAGGTGCTGATGAACATAAAAGATGGTGTGTACGCTTCACTAGTAGAACTTCGATCGGCGTCATCATGATACCTAGGATCAGTTTTGGTTCCGATCTCTATCCACATTGTACATCTTCCATGACCACCTTTTGTTGCTGTTCCTGTAACTGTGCCGCATTATTCTTTGGGGCTTGAAGAGGAATTCGAAAACTAGAATGAAATTTGTTGTACCTATGTAGCGTAAGATTGTAATCATTTAGAAGGAAATCTTGGGCTTCTGATTTTGATTTTGATTTTGAAATGTGGGTAAATGAGTGTAATATCCTGCTGTACATAATGCGTAACACAAATACTTGAAGACCGCATTGTAAAATGTGGGCATGTCCTGTATAATATGAAGACTCTACCCGTCATCTTAAGATGCTCTAGGCATCTTCTGTTTAGAAATTGATCATCCTGCAGTTAAATTTGTATGAGTGTCTGACAAGAACCAAGACTTACCGCCGCACCAGCTGTGTCGTTACAGTCGGGAACTCCGAACAGCCGCGCCTAGCGAGATCCTGACCGGAGCCTGTCAAGGACTTGGGGGCGGAGCAGCGGACTTCCCAGGCGGGTCGGCGGTACCTCAGCGGAGCTGGGCCGGCGCCCGGCGCGGGGGGAGGGGGTCTCATACGAGGCGGGCGGCGGGGCAGGCGCGCAGGGAGGGGGGCGGGACGGTGCGCCGGTGCAGTGCCTGAACTGTTGCCTGTGTGGCGATCGATCGCATGGGCACTAGGCACTTGTTTGTGTTTTCTTTTCTTTCAAAACCGAGCGATCGTGCGAACCAACGTGTGGTGGTTAGATGGTTAGAGAGACGTTTTCATCCACGACGAGGTGCCTATAGTGATTTTGTAAATTTTAAGATGCCGGCTCAGTCTTTCGGAGGTGCTCATAGGGATAGGGTATGTGTGCATGTTCATAGGGGTGAGTGTATGCGCGTATATACGAGGCTTGCGTTTATATTGTGTTGCAGAAAAACCGAGTGATTGTGACTTTTTTGTAGCCGCCGAGTGTTTGTGAGTTGAGAGGGCCTCTGATTGCAGAGTTTCTTATGTTGAAGTGATCAGTTGCATGCCACAATATAATTATGCCTTCTTTTATTTACAAGTGCGTTTCGTATGGCTGATCAATTAAAAACGAGTCGACTGCAAATTTTATTTAGGTCAGTTGATGGGTTTCAGCTGCCTGATCGGTAATGAACAACCACATGCCTTCTTCAACCTCCAGACCCGCCTAGCCATCATAGACCTACCGCCGCCCCGCCCTCACATTAACGGCCGCCACGCCCACCGCCGTGCTGCCATGGCCCCCGGCCATCCCTCTAACCCCATTGATGATCTTTTCTTTTTCGACGAATTCCCCCCCCCCCTCCCCCCGTCCCCCCTAAGATAGATAATGGGATAGTCTGCTACCATATCTGTTTTCTTGGAGTGGTTATTTATCAGGTGCTGTGGAAAAATTTATTTTATTTGTCAGTATTTATGGCCGCTGGATGAACATTTTGTCATCTTTCTTGCATTTGCACATATCTTAAATGTTCAGACTAGATTATTCTTGGCATTGACTTAGAACTTTTTTTCTTAGCCGCTTGAGAAATTGTAAAACGGTTATTCTATTTTGTTTGCTTGATTGCTTCCAAAGGTAAGATACAAGTAGGTTACAAATGAAACTGAAACTGGTAAAAAGGAAAAGAAAAAACAAAGCATACCTCGACGGTAGTACTTGTTTATTTTTTTTATTTTTTTGAGGATAGTACTTGTTTATTTTCGCAACAACTTAATACTCCCCCACACACAACCACGCTCATGCCACACGTGCATCACCGGATCCCTTCTTGACCGATCCAGCCAACGTCAAGCAAGTAGCCACGCGTCTACCAGCGACGCCAACGTCGCCTCAGACTCCCCGCCCTCACGCGTCGCCTCATTCGCCTGCCCCATGGCCGCCTGCGTCCGCTCACGGATCACCCTCCCGCCGTCGGAGTCCATCATCCACTTCACCTTTGCTGCCACCTCCTCGGCCTCCACCACCTCTTTGTCATACCCTTCCATGGCCAGGGCTAGCCCAAGCTCCTTCTCCAGGAACACCTTGTTCACCCGCTGCTCTGCGTACAATGGCCACGCTAGCATCGGCACACCCGCCATGATCGACTCCAGCACGGAGTTCCACCCACAGTGTGTCACGAACACGGCCACCGCTTCGTGCACAAGCACATCGCGCTGAGGCGCCCATGACTTGACGACCAGGCCCGTCTCCTTGGTACGGTCCAGGAAGCACTCCGGGAGCAGGGCGTCGAGGTCCGGCTCCGACGGCCCTTCGAACTTCTTCGTCGGGTCATCGCTGGGCGGGCTCTTTACGACCCAAAGGAAACGCTGCCGGCTTGCCTCTAGCCCGGCCGCCACCTCCCTGATCTGCTTGGCGCTAAACCGACCGAGGCTGCCAAAGCAGAGGAACACCACGCTGTCCTTGGGTTGGGCATCCAGCCACGCGATGCACTCGTCGCCGCACTTGGTGCTCACCTCCTGCATCTTTATCAGCGGCCCAATGCAGTTGACCGGAGGGGTCGGAAGTCCGGAAGGTGAGCAGAGCCCGGCGAGGATGGTCTCCACGGCCCGCGGCTCGAGCGAGCGGAAGGTGTTGACGAGGATGCCCTGGGACTGGCACAGGTCGCTGCACACACTCACGAACTTCGTGTATGCTACGTCATCACGGTCCATGATTGGCAGCATGGAGTCTGTCGCCGGAAACGAGGGGATTCCGGGAACGTGCACGAGCTCATCACCCATGTCCTGGAAGTTGGCGGTGGTCTGAGCGTGCAGGACCGGGAGATGCAAATAGAGAGCCAGGACCTCAGCGCCGGAGGTGAAGAAGAAGTAGATGGGAATGCCGAGCTCCGAGGCAACGCCGCGCGCGACATTACAGAAGAAGTCTGCGACGAGAACGGCAGGGGAGGTGGCAGCGAGGAAATCACGCAGGTGAGGGTTCGAGACGCGGGCGACCTCGAAGGTCAATGTCTCTGGGTGGTTGGATTTTACGGGCGGGAGCTCGACTTGCGGGAGACGGTGGAAGGAGATGGTGGGGTTGGCCGCGGAGACCCCGGCGAGGAAGGGCCCTGTTGCGCTTGCCCCGGTGTTGTGCGGTAGGTCGATGACGACGATGGTGACGGCGAGGCCGCGGGCAGCGATGATCTTACCCAGTTCGATCATCGAGACCAGGTGACCCATGCCCGGCGACGGGTACAGCACCACCAGCTTCCGTGGCATCGTGGTGGCTGCTGCGCGGTCCATCTTGGCAACGATATGCCTGTTCTGGAGTCGTGGACGCTGTGGTGGTGGTGTCTGCTTCGGAGTGTGGAGTAGCACAAGTGGAGTTGGAGATGCATGGCGAACCGATGATTTATAGGGGGCGATGGTCTGTCTGACCGGTCTGGTGGCCGAAATTTGTAATTTTCTTCTACTTGTTGCATTGCAGATGATGTGTGTACCAGTCGGAGTGGCAACCATGAGATGCGGTCAGGTGTGGATCGTTGGGCTCTTGGACTTGTGTTCATGTTTGGCTTCTTTAGTACGGCGGGTCTAAGCACATAACGTCATCGCTGACGGATGGAACCATTTCAAGTCCCACCTGTCAATTGCTATGTCTCATGAGGGACGAACCAGTTCGACACACACAACGGCTATATAATCTACTCTCTCCGTTTCATATTACTCGTCGCTGATTTAATATAAAGTTGTACGTACTAAATTAGCGACGAGTAATATGAAACTGAGGTAGTAGTATATATTTTGCTCGTACTTGAGGATCCGGCCTAATGCCCATGCATCCTGATGGTCGATGTAATGATGTCATTGCTTGGGTATCAAATAGCGCTTTATCTATGCCATGGAGCATCCTGATTACTTCTCTGATTCGCATTTCTTTCAGTAATTATAAAAAAGACTTTCGCCCTGTTATATATATAAACCAATGATCAACAACATCAATACAAACGCATGCTCCCACACACCCAAGACAGGACACATAGGTGTTGAGCGCAACAACACAATCCATAGCACTACAAGAGCAGCCGGGGCACCGTGAACACGCCACCGCGAAGAAGTGAAGCTACATATGACAAACCGTGGGCTCTAAAGCGGCGCCTTTAAGAAGGATACAACACCGGAGCGCCGCCACCGTCCGATCCGAGGATCAGAGTTTCCCCTAGAGCAACACGACGGGCAATGAAAACCGCGACGACGCCTTCAAGAAGGGAGCGAGCTTCGCCGTCGCTGGTCCGTCCGAAGATAGAGCAGGTTTTCAGCCCGGCCAACACTCACCGCCACTGAACGCCACACCCCGACTACCGCACCGCCCACACGGCTGTGGCCACCGGGCAGCACCGAGGCGCGGGCTCTGCCCATGAGCATCACGCCACCACCACCAGGGCCGCCGCCCTGGTATCCAAGACCTTGACACCAAGTCACCCAAGACCCGCCGCTACCCCAACCGAAGAGACGAGCGAAAGGTCCCACCTTCCGCACCCCTGGTCGACACCCAACGCCGAGACCCAATAGGCCGGCCACAGCTGGCCTCCATCGAATCGTCCTGCGGCACCGAGCGCGAGATGAGTGTCGTGGTCCTAAGTCTGACAGTAGAATAGGGGGTACGTAGGAGGAGGCAAGATCCTAGCTACGGTGAGGTTGTGCACGCAATATTTACGAGTTCAGGCTCTTCTCGGAGGAAGTAAAAGCCCTACGTCTCGGTGTCCGGAGGCGGTCTACTGGATTATGCGTGAAGTTACAGGGGGTGCGAACCCTTGTGCCAGTGGAGGGGGGTGGCTTATATAGAGTGCGCCAGGACCCCAGCCAGCCCACGTTACAATGAGCTCAATGTACATTAAGAGGGGATGTTACTGGTAACGCCAGTAATAAAGACATATGAATGATCATTAAGACTACAGAGTGAACGCCTGACCGTTGCCATCCTGAATGACTTTAGATCTTTTGTACTCCGAGTGGTTTCTGGTATAGTCGAATGATTATATCCTGGTCGAATGGAATTGGGTTATCCGAGTGGAACTATTGGTCGAGTGGGTTGCACTCTGAGGTGATTTCAATCGGTAGATGTTGTTGTCCTTTGAATGTCTATGACTGTAGGGCAGTGTCCTTGGGAAGGGTGTCTAGGACAGATCTATTACCCTACCCTAGGTACATGTCATCGTCATTAGCCCGCGAATAGATTGAGGTCCGAGTGGAGAAGAAGTTGGAGATGGTTCTGACCCGATTTCTATGCTTCAGAGGCATTTGACTTGGATCGGCGAACCATGCTGAACCTTTTACTTCATTTTCAGTCGCCTTGATCCATTTAGAGTTTTGTCGAGTGAACTTATACTGATGTTCTTTGACTGTTGGAATGGTACGAAATCTTTGGCGCGATTGGTTGCACTGTCGTTCCCGGATCTTATGGGATTCGAAATTTGGAGAAGCGCGCGGGACAGAGGGCACCGTAGTAAACAGAACGGATTAGGCAAGGGCGCCTCGATTCTCGCACCGCCTTTTTCGCCACATATCGAGCGCGCGACTGTTGCGGGATTTGACATGGTCGCTTGGGCCCACACATCAACCACTCGGAAGTGAGCCCATAAAAGGTGTTGCGGCCGAT
This sequence comes from Aegilops umbellulata, assembly GCA_032464435.1. Taxonomy (NCBI): domain Eukaryota; kingdom Viridiplantae; phylum Streptophyta; class Magnoliopsida; order Poales; family Poaceae; genus Aegilops; species Aegilops umbellulata. Next base: position 322,420,933 of record CP136056.1, on the reverse strand, counting down.
GCGATTGCACAGTGTTCCTTATTCCCCTTCTTCCTCCTCTGCTTCTCCACCGCTCGCCTCTCCGTTTTCGACGCCACCGCTCCGCCCGTGAGCAATCCCGGCGATGGGGATGGACAAGACGGCGGCTCTGGAGCGCGCCAAGAAGGCGACGGCGATGGTGAAGTCATAGGGCAAGAAGACGAGTCGGGGGTCGTCATCAAGGTCCGGATTGCCACCCGGCTGGATTCAGGGGGACTGGATCCGGTCTGCAATCCGGCAAGAAGATCTGGATGATCTGGAAGCGGGGGGCTTGATTGCCCCTGGATATGGGAGGCTGCCAGGGAATGAATTCGAGCCGCATCCGCAGGAGGGTGAGTGCGTCCTCCTCGCCACTCATGTCGACCGTGGCTTCTCTTTGCCTCCTCATCCTTTTTTTCCGAGGTTTCTTGAAGTTTTTCGGAGCCCAACTTCATCATTTCTCTCCCAATACAATCACATATCTTGCCGCGTATGTCTCTTTGTGCGAAAACTTCTTGGGTTGTCGACCACACTTGGGTCTTTTCAAGCATATTTTTACCTGTCGCTCTCAGTCTGTGAAGAAGGCCAGTCCGACTGATGATAAGACCCAAGTGATCCAGATGTGTGGAGGTTTAGGGATCCATACAAGAGGTAGGAGTGCTTTTCCTGCAAATGACCCTTCCAGACTCGGTTAGGGGATGACAGTCGAGTTGGTTTTATTGCAAGGATGTTCCGACTCCTGTTTAGTTGACCGCTCTTCCTCCCTTCACCATGGACCGAGTCCGCCAACCCCCCTCGTTGCTCGAGACCCCGGAGGAGAAGGCTGAAGTGTTGACGTTAGTCGACTGGGTAGTTCAGCTGGTTCGTGACGGCATGACTGGTATGGACTTGTTGGAAGTGTTCCTCAGTCGACGCATCCAACCTCTCCAAGCACGCGATCATCCGATGTGGATGTACTCAGGCGTGAATGACACCGCTCGGATCCCCCCTGAGGAGGTTGACGAGAATATAGTGGCGCAGTGGTTGCAGAGCATCACTGGAAACAAGGACAATCCCGGGGGGTCTAGAAGAGTTGCGCCATTCGACTCTGAACATGAACCGGACAAGGTCTGAAATTGGTTACAGAGTGTCTTCCAATTCTAACTTGTAATCATCCTCGAACTTGATTGACTCTTTGTCTTGTAGATGTACACTGAAATTTACTCAATGCCGAACGGGGATCTGGCCCAGGAACGCGAGGCGAGCGCGGATGAAAGCACTCAGCGGCAATCAGGGGAGTCGGACGAAGATGAGAGCGACGACTCATGCAGTGGTGAAGAAGTCGAGTTGCCACCCCGCTCCGAAAGGCGTTCCAAGCAAACACACGATCCAACAGGTGGACGGGCAAAGCAATTGCGTCAAGTATGCAAGCCTCGAAGCGCACTCTGACATCCACTCCTGATTCGGCTGAGAAGGCTCCAAAGCAGCCCAAAGTCGCGCCTGCAAAGCCTCGAAAGGCCCTGCCTAAAATCAAGGTGGATGTTCCCATTGCCTCTGCGTAAGTATTTTAATTTGTTTCTTTGCTCTTGTGTTGTTTGAGAACTTCTGTACTATGATCGACTCATTCTTCAACTTGACCGAGTGAATCCTGAAACTTGCAGTGCTGCTACTTCTGGGACTTCCATTTACAAGGATGAAGGTGATGAGGGGATTGAAGACGTGGTCACTTCCAAAGCAGGCATGACTCCTGCCCTCTTTGCCTTCATTTTGTCGATTGATTTATAGGTCGACTGAGCCCTTGTGGTCGAGTCTTTTGCAGCGCCGCCGAATGTTATTGAACTTCTAGACGACGATGAAGATATGCCCCAGAGGCCTACGGGAAGGAGGGACAGCACCTCAGGCAGGGGGTGCCAGTCAGCAAGGCACCCTAGTCAACAGCAGTGCTAGAACCAGTGATCCAGCAGTCCGGGGACCTCAATTGAACTTCTGTTACTTTTGCCGATCCTGTGTCGACTGAGCGTCCTTCGTCATCGACTGTCCAAGTCCCTGCTTCGTCCATGCAACTCCAAGCCTCAGACCCTCAAGCTGATGCGGTTGATCCACCTTCTCCACTTTTCACCGCCCATCATGTCCTAGAGGACCAAGTGAGTGCTGCCAAGGAAGCCATATGCCAGGCAGGCCTTATGATGGAGCAGATGAAAGTGGTGCGCGAGGCCAGTCAGGCTGCCTATGACGTGAGCTCAACACTCCAGCCCAATGTCCAGGTTAGCTGATTTCCGACTGATCTTCTAGCTTGACGCTTGTTCTATTAGGATATGCTACCTGAAAATCTTTAATGTGCATCTATTTGCCAGTCTGCACCTTGCATCTGTACCACCCACTGGGTGTTTCAATTTTTGCTGAGTAGTTTTTCCACTTGAGTCGACTAGGTTGCGTCGGTTGTATCTTTGAACTAGTGGGGGCATGCAGAGTGCACCCACTGGGTGTAGTCCCCGAGGCCGTCGTCGAATGTGTGATTCGGCGGGGGTCTTGATAAAAATGTCTCTTTACAGTTCTTCCACTCGGTCTAGACAGGTCTTGTCGAGTGAAATCCGGACCAGTGGGGGCACACTGAGTGCACCCACTGGGTGTAGTCCCCGAGACCGCAGTCGACTGCGGGTAGTCGGCTGTGGTCCGAGAATAACTGTTGCTTTTTTTTCTAGACTGGATGGACCAAGTCGATTGGAAAGTCGAACCAGTGGGGGCATGCTAAGTGCACCCACTGGGTGTAGTCCCCGAGACTACTGTTGAATGTATGATTCAACGGTAGTCTGAAAACTCTTTTTGTCGTACCGAATTGAACTTGTGTTTTATCGCTCGGAAGCGATCAAATCTTTGTTTTTGTCGACTGATTGTCCATTGACTGCAGAGATCTTGCAAGCTCGGGGCTCGGTTTGCGGACTTGGAGAAGAAACAGATTCAGCTCAATCTTGATCTGGAACTGGCAAAGAAAAATCCGCAGAAGGCCAAGGATGAAGCGACTGCTATGGGAGGTATCCACTTTGTGGACTGTTTGTTTTGTCCACTTTACTTTTCGCCTTTTGAACCTAGTGATTCCACTCGAACCGATGTGCGTAGTGAAAATAGACAACTCCAAGCTTGACTGAAGAATGTTATTTCTTTAGAGAAAATGAAGCAGAGGCTGGAGCAGAAGGACGGGAAAGAACCGAACTTGTCGACAAGAAGCTAGCTTCAGTCGGCAAGGTAGAAGAGGAGAACGCCAAACAGAAGACTGCCATCAGTGAAGCCAATAAAGAAGTCGTGCAGCTGAAGAAGGACAAGGTGGCTCTGACCGACAAAGTTGGAGACCTTACTCAAAAGAGGGATGAGCTGGAGGTTTATCTGGGAGGACTCGCTAAGAAGTTGTTCCTTATGCTTGAAGGCACCTCCTCTTGTCCGAATGATTTTGCACTATCGACTCTTTATATAACTGTTGATTCATCATTTCTCTGTGTGTGCAGAATTCTGCCAAAACTTCGAGGAAGAGACTGGGCGAATTGAGACGAGCTTGGATCCCATCAACTCCCCTGTTAAGGATGAAGCTGCCAAGAACGTGCTCCGACTGGATTCTCGACTTGCCAGCGCCATGGACTACCTCGCACGATTGAAGGTGGCGGTGTCATGGGTTGACACGGCACTCTGGCCAAGGGTGACATTCCAAAATGACCTCGAGTCTCTGATGACTCGACTCAATGAGATTCCCGGTCGAGTGCAGGAGTGGAAGAAGTCATCCGCCCGATGTGGAGCTGATGTGGCTCTGTCTCTGGTTCGCGTCCACTGCAAAGAGGCCAAGGAAGAGAAGCTAGCAGCGCTCAAAGTTGCAAACACTAAGAAGCTTCACTTCAACCTTCATGGAGAGTTTCCTCGAAGCAGGCACTCGCATTGCAGACGACATCAACCTGGACGAGTTCGTCGAGACTGCCAGCCCTCCCCCGCGGAGTATTCAAACTTTATGCCTTGCTCAAATTTGCCTCGGAATGCCGAGTGATTTTGTAACCGTTAAACTCCTTCGGGCCTGGTGCCCGAGTTCTATTATCTGCAGTTCTGAATCTCGTGGGATTTATCCGAACTTGGTTTTTCTTTGAATATGCTTGTCTTCATCTTTGCTACTTTTGAATCTTTTGACTCTGAGTGAAACTTGATTCTTCACTCAGAACTGCCATTGAATTTGTGACGCAGTTATTGTACTTGTGACGCACCTCCGTCGAGTGGGTCATGGACAAGAGCACTAGGTGCTGTGCACGATCGGCACCTCGTTGTCCTTGCAGATCAGGATGGAGCGCATGTGGTACTTCTGGTGCAGCTCCGTCGAGTGGGTCATGGACAAGAGCACTAGGTGTTGTGCATGACCTGCACCTCGTCGTCCTTGCGGATCAGGATGGAGCGCTATTGGAACTATGCCCTAGAGGCAATAATAAATAGGTTATTATTATATTTCCTTGTTCATGATAATAGTTTATTATCCATGCTAGAATTGTATTGATAGGAAACTCAGATACATGTGTGGATACATAGACAACACCATGTCCCTAGTAAGCCTCTAGTTGACTAGCTCGTTGATCAATAGATGGTTACGGTTTCCTGACCATGGACATTGGATGTCATTGATAACGGGATCACATCATTAGAAGAATGATGTGATGGACAAGACCCAATCCTAAGCATAGCACAAGATCGTGTAGTTCGTTTGCTAAAGCTTTTCTAATGTCAAGTATCATTTCCTTAGACCATGAGATTGTGCAACTCCCGGATACCGTAGGAATACTTTGGGTGTGCCAAACGTCACAACGTAACTGGGTGGCTATAAAGGTACACTACAGGTATCTCCGAAAGTGTCTGTTGGGTTGGCACGAATCGAGACTGGGATTTGTCACTCCGTGTGACGGAGAGGTATCTCTGGGCCCACTCGGTAGGACATCATCATAATGTGCACAATGTGATCAAGGAGTTGATTACGGGACGATGTGTTACGGAACGAGTAAAGAGACTTGCCGGTAACGAGATTGAACAAGGTATCGGGATACCGACGATCGAATCTCGGGCAAGTACAATACCGCTAGACAAAGGGAATTGTATACGGGATTGATCGAATCCTCGACATTGTGGTTCATCCGATGAGATCATCGTGGAACATGTGGGAACCAACATGGGTATCCAGATCCCGCTGTTGGTTATTGACCGGAGAATGTCTCGGTCATGTCTGCATGATTCCCGAACCCGTAGGGTCTACACACTTAAGGTTCGATGACGCTAGGGTTATAAAGGAAGTTCGTATGTGGTTACCGAATGTTGTTCGGAGTCCCGGATGAGATCCCGGACGTCACGAGGAGTTCCGGAATGGTCCGGAGGTAAAGATTTATATATAGGACGTATGGTTTTGGCCACCGGAAGTGTTCTGGGCATCACCGGTAGTGTACCGGGACCACCGGAGGTGTCCGGGGGTCCACCAAGTGGGGCCACCGGCCCCTGAGGGTTGCATGGGACAAGTGTGGAAGGGGACCAGCCCCAGGTGGGCTGGTGCGCCCCTCCACCAAGGCCCAAGGCGCCTCCTAGAGGGGAAGGGGGCAAACCCTAGGGCAGATGGGCCCTAAGGCCCACCCCTGGTGCGCCTCCCCCTCTCCTCCACCTGGCCGCCACCCAGATGGGATCTGGAGGGGCTGCCGCCACCCCTGGGGAGGGAACCCTAGGTGGGGGCGCAGCCCCTCCCCTCCACCTATATATACTTGAGGTTTGGGCTGCCCAAAACACATGAGTTCTGACCTCTCGATGGCGCAGCCCTGCTTCTCTCCCTTCTCCTCTCCCGCGGTGCTTGGCGAAGCCCTGCAGGATTGCCATGCTCCTCCACCACCACCACGCCGTTGTGCTGCTGCTGGAGGAGTCTTACTCAACCTCTCCTTCTCTCCTTGCTGGATCAAGGCATGGGAGACGTCACCGGGCTGTACGTGTGTTGAACACGGAGGTGCCGTCTGTTCGGCACTTGGTCATCGGTGATTTGGATCACGACGAGTACGACTCCATCAACCCCGTTCACTTGAACGCTTCCTCTTAGCGATATACAAGGGTATGTAGATGCACTCTCCTTCCCCTCATTGCTGGTTTCTCCATAGATAGATCTTGGTGATACGTAGGAAAATTTTGAATTTTTGCTACGTTCCCCAACAGTGGCATCATGAGCTAGGTCTATTGCGTAGATTCTTTGCACGAGTAGAACACAAAGTAGTTGTGGGCGTTGATTTTGTTCAATATGCTTACCGTTACTAGTCCAATCTTGATTCGGCGGCATTGTGGGATGAAGCGGCCCGGATCGACCTTACACGTACACTTACGTGAGACAGGTTCCACCGACTGACATGCACTAGTTGCATAAGGTGGCTAGCGGGTGCCAGTCTCTCCCACTTTAGTCAGATCGGATTCGATGAAAAGGGTCCTTATGAAGGGTAAATAGCAATTGACATATCACATTGTGGTTTTGCGTAGGTAAGAAACGTTCTTGCTAGAAACCCATAGCAGCCACGTAAAACATGCAAACAACAAGTAGAGGACGTCTAACTTGTTTTTGCAGGGTATGCTATGTGATGTGATATGGCCAAGAAGAATGTGATGAATGATATATGTGATGTATGAGATGATCATGTTCTTGTAATAGGAATCAGGACTTGCGTGTCGATGAATATGACAACCGGCAGGAGCCATAGGAGTTGTCTTAATTTATTTATGACCTGCGAGTCAACATAAACGTCATGTAATTACTTTACTTTATTGCTAACCGTTAGCCGTAGTAGTAGAAGTAATAGTTGGCGAGACAACTTCATGAAGACACGATGATGGAGATCATGATGATGGAGATCATGGTGTCATGCCGGTGACGATGATGATCATGGAGCCCCGAAGATGGAGATCAAAAGGAGCAAAGCGATGATGGCCATATCATGTCACTATTTGATTGCATGTGATGTTTATCATGTTTTTGCATCTTATTTGCTTAGAACGACGGTAGTAAATAAGATGATCCCTCATTAAAATTTCAAGAAAGTGTTCCCCCTAACTGTGCACCGTTGCAAAAGTTCGTCGTTTCGAAGCACCACGTGATGATCGGGTGTGATAGATTCTTACGTTCACATACAACGGGTGTAAGCCAGATTTACACACGCGAAACACTTAGGTTGACTTGACGAGCCTAGCATGTACAGACATGGCCTCAGAACACAAGAGACCGAAAGGTCGAGCATGAGTCGTATGGTAGATACTATCAACATGAAGATGTTCACCGATGATGACTAGTCCGTCTCACGTGATGATCGGACACGGCCTAGTTGACTCGGATCATGTAATCACTTGGATGACTAGAGGGATGTCTATCTGAGTGGGAGTTCATAAGATGAACTTAATTATCCTGAACATAGTCAAAAGATCTTTGCAAATTATGTCGTAAGCTCGCGCGTTAGTTCCACTGTTTTAGATATGTTCCTAGAGAAAATATAGTTGAAAGTTGATAGTAGCAATAGAAGGCTTATGTCCTTAATGCAACGCTCGGTGTGCTGGACCTCGAACATGGTCTGTGGATGTTGCGAACATCTGACATACACGTTTTGAAGACTACATGATAGTTCGGTAATGTTAAATGGTTTACCGAAAAAGGGTTTCCCCCCGCTTTGTATTCCAAAGCACCAACACCGAGTACAGATAACGCTGTGGCGAGCAGCACAACACACCAAGAAAAAAAGAAGAAGAAACAAATGCCAACCACGGCAGCTTGGCAAAGCGCGGACGACCCGCCACCACGGCGCCCACCAGAAACAAATCACCACAGACCAAGGCTCCGATCCGCCGCGTACCAAGCAGCACCTCCAAGAAGGGATGCGACGCCAACGACGCTGCTGCCCGGACGAGTCCTCAGGTTTCCCCGGGCACGCGGAGGGAGGTGGGGGTGGAAACCCCCGACACCCTCCAGGAAGGAATGGTGGCACCCGCAGGTGTCACCGCGTCGGGGCCGAAGCCGGCAGGGATTTCTCCCGCATACCAATCCCAACCTCCCAACCGGACGGAGCCGACCCGCCAAACCGTCGCCGACCACCATGCACCAACGCAGTAGCGCCGCCACCCACGCCGCCTCACTACGAACACCACCACGAGGCCAAGAGGACCGGAGAGAAGCTCACCATGACGGGAGCAGCAACACCGACGCCGGGTGGGAGGGAACCACCTCCACCGCCGTCGTGCGGGAGGCCCGTGCCTCCGGCACCGTCGCGGTAGCTGTCCGGACGCGGTAGCGGGGCATGCCGGGCCACCCCCGGCCCAGCCAGGCCCAAAGCGGGCCCGTTAAGCCCCGCCGGCCGCGATGAAGCAAGCCGGCTACGTCGCCGCCGGCACCCAGCCACTCGTCGCACATCTCCCCCGCCTCCCAGAAGCCACGCCGGAGCCATCCTCGCCGCTGGCCCGCCCAGGCCCAGATGGGGCCCAAAGGGCCCAGATCTGGGCCGAGCGGACGACGCCAGATCCCGCCACCGCGCCGCGCCGCCGCCAGCGGCGGCGCCGCCGCCCAGCTGCTCGCCTGCATGCGCCACGGATCCCCGCCGCCACGCCAGACCGCCGTCGCCTAGATGCACCCCCCGGAGCCGCACCGCCCGCGCCGGAGAGCGACCGGGAGGGGAAGGGCCAGGAGGCCGCCGCCACCAGCAGCCCCGGGCCAAGCCGGCCGCGGGCGCCGGCGACGGCGGCGAGAGGGAAGGAGGAAGGGGGGAGCCTGGAGTGGGGAGGCCCGTCGCGCGGCCGGTCGCCCGCGGGGGGGTGACGCGGTCGCGAGAGGAAGGTGGGGGGAGGGGATACTTTTCTCAGTGCTAGCCTCCTGTTAAATGGTTTAGAATTGAGGCACCGAAGACATTTTTGAAATGTCGCGGAACATATGAGATGTTTCGAGGGCTGAAATTGGGATTTCAGGCTCGTGCCCACGTCAAGAGGTATAAGACCTCCGACGAATTTTCTTAGCCTGCAAACTAAGGGAGAAAAGCTCAATCGTTGAGCTTGTGCTCAGATTGTCTGAGTACAACAATCACTTGAATCGAATGGGAGTTGATCTTCCAGATAAGATAGTGATGTTTTTCCAAAGTCATTGCCACCAAGCTGCTAGAGCTTCGTGATGAACTATAACATATCAGGGATAGATATGATGATCCTTGAAATATTCGCGATGTTTGACACCGCGAAAGTAGAAATCAAGAAGGAGCATCAATTGTTGATGGTTAGTGAAACCACTAGTTTCAAGGAGGGCAAGGGCAAGAAGGGATACTTCATGAAACGGCAAATCAGCTGCTACACTAGTGGAGAAACCCAAGGTTGAACCCAAACCCGAGACTGAGTGCTTCTGTAATAAGGGGAACAGCCACTGGAGCAGAATTACCCTAGATACTTGGTAGATGAGAAGGCTGTCGGTAGAAGTATATTGGATATACATTATGTGAATGTGTACTTTACTAGTACTCCTAGTAGCATCAGGGTATTAGATACCGGTTCGGTTGCTAAGTGTTAGTAACTCGAAATAAAAGCTACGGAATAAACGGAGACTAGCTAAAGGTGAGCTGACGATATGTGTTGGAAGTGTTTCCAAAGTTGATATGATCAAGCATCGCTCGCTCCCTCTACCATCGAGATTGGTGTTAAACCTAAATAATTGTTATTTGATGTTTGCGTTGAGCATAGACATGATTGGATTATGTCTATCGCAATACGGTTATTCATTTAAGGAGAATAGTTGTTACTCTATTTATTTGAATAATACCTTCAATGGTCTTGCACCTAAAATGAATGGTTTATTGAATCTCGATCATAGTGATACACATGTTCATGCCAAAAGATATAAGATAGTAATGATAGTACCACCTACTTGTGGCACTGCCGTGTAAGTCATATCGGTATAAAAACGCATGAAGAAGCTCCATGTTGATGGATCTTTGGGCTCACTCGTTTTTGAAAAGTTTGAGACATGCGAACCATGTCTATTGGTGTATATGCATGCAGAAACTCCATGCAGATGGACCGTTTGGACTCACTTGATTTTGAATCACTTGAGACATGCAAATCATACCACATGGGCAAGATGACTGAAAGCCTCGTTTTCAGTAAAATGGAACAAGAAATCAACTTGTTGGAAGTAATACATTTTGATGTGTGCAGTCCAATGAGTGTTGAGGCACGCAGTGGATATCATTGTGTTCTTACTTCACGGATGATTTGAGTAGATACTGAGTATATTTACTTGATGAAACACAAGTCTGAATTATTGAATGGTTCAAGTAATTTTAGAGTGAAGTTGAAGATCACCGTGACAAGAGGATAAAATGTCTATGATATGATCATAGAGATGAGTATCTGAGTTACGAGCTTTGGCACGTAATTAAGACATTGTGGAAATTGTTTCACAATTGATACCGCTTGGAACACCATAGTGTGATGGTGTGTCTGAACATCATAGTTGCACCCTATTGGATATGGTGCACACCATGATGTCTCTTATCGAATTACCACTATCGTTCATGGGTTAAGCATTAGAGACAACCGCACTCACTTTAATAGGGTACCACGTAATTCCGTTGAGACGACACCGTTTGAACTATGGTTTGGAGAAACCTAAGTTGTCGTTTCTTAAAAGTTTGGGGCTGCGACGCTTATGTGAAAAAGTTTCAGTTGATAAGCTCGAACCCAAAGAGGATAAAATGCATCTTCATAGGACACCCAAATCAGTTGGGTATACCTCCTAATTCAGATCCGAAAGCAATAGGGATTGTTTCTAGAATCGGGTCCTTTCTCGAGGAAAAGTTTCTCTTGAAAGAATTGAGTGGGAGGATGGTGGAGACTTGATGAGGTTATTGAACCGTCACTTCAACTAGTGTATAGCAGGGTACAAGAAGATGTTCCTGTGGCACCTACACCAATTGAAGTGGAAGCTTATGATAGTGATCATGAAACTTTGGATCAAGTCACTACCAAACCTCGTAGGACGACAAGGATGCGTGCTATTTCAAAGTGGCACGTGATCCTGTCTTGGAAGTCATGTTGCTAGACAACAATGAACCTACAAGCTATGGAGAAGCAATGGTGGGCCCGGATTCCGATGAATGGTTCGAGGCCATAAAATCCGAGAGAGGATCCATGTATGAAAACAAAGTGTAGACTTTGGCAGAACGGCTCGATGATCGTGAGGCTGTTGAGTACAGATTGATTTTAAAAGGAAGACGTACAATGATGGTAAATGTCACCATTAAGAAAGCTCGACTTGTCGTTAAGATGTTTCCCGACAAGTTCAAGGAGTTGACTACGATGAGATTTTCTCACTCGTAGCGATGCTAAGAGTCTGTTGGAATTATGTTAGCAGTTACTGCATTATTTATGAAATCTTGCAGATAGGATGTCAAAACATTGTTTCCTCGACGATTTTCTTGAGAAAAGGTTGTATGTGATACAACCAGAAGGGTTTGTCAATCCTAAAAGATGCTAACAAGTATGCAAAGCTCCAGCAATCCTTTTAAGGACTGAAGTAAGCATCTCGGAGTTGGAATGTACACTTTGATGAGTTGATCAAGGATTTTGGGTTTATACAAAGTTTATGAGAAACTTGTATTTCCAAAGAAGTGAGTGGGAGCACTATAGAATTTCTGATGAGTATATGTTGTTGACATATTGTTGATCAGAGATGATGTAGAATTTCTAGAAAGCATATAGGGTTATTTGAAAAGTGTTTTTCAATGGAAAACCTGGATTAAGCTACTTGAACATTGAGCATCAAGATCTATAGAGATAGATCAAAACGCATCAACATTGAGCATTAAGGTGTTCAAGATGGATCAGTCAAAGAAGGAGTTCTTGCCTGAATTGTAAGGTATGAAGTTAAGACTTAAAGCTCGACCACGGCAGAAGAAAGAGGAAGGATGAAGGTCGTCCCCTATGCTTTTGTCATAGGCTCTATACAGTATGCCATGCTGAGTACCGCACCTGATGTGTGCCTTGCTACATGTCTGGCAAGAGGGTACAAAGGTGATATAGGAGTAGGTCACCAGATAGCGGTCAAAATTATCCTTAGAGGAATAAGGATATGTTTCTCGATTATGGAGGTGATAAAGAGTTCGACGTAAAGAGTTACATCAATGCAAGCTTAACACCTATCCGGATAGCTCTGAGTAGAGTAAACCGGATTCGTATAGTAGAACAGTTGTTTGAAATATAGCGTAGTAGCGACATCTACAAGATGACATAGAGATTTGCAAAGTACATACGGATCTAAATTTTGCGGACCCGTTGACTAAAACCTCTCTCACAGACATAACATGATCAAACCAAGAACTCATTGAGTGTTAATCACATAGTGATGTGAACTAGATTATTGACTCTAGTAAATACTTTGGATGTTGGTCACATGGCGATGTGACCTGTGAATGTTAATCACATGGCGATGTGAACTAGATTATTGACTCTAGTGCAAGTGGGAGACTGTTGGAAATATGCCCTAGAGGCAATAATAAATAGGTTATTATTATATTTCCTTGTTCATGATAATCGTTTATTATCCACGCTAGAATTGTATTGATAGGAAACTCAGATACATGTGTGGATACATAGACAACACCATGTCCCTAGTAAGCCTCTAGTTGACTAGCTCGTTGATCAATAGATGGTTACGGTTTCCTGACCATGGACATTGGATGTCATTGATAACGGGATCACATCATTAGAAGAATGATGTGATGGACAAGACCCAATCCTAAGCATAGCACAAGATCGTGTAGTTCGTTTGCTAAAGCTTTTCTAATGTCAAGTATCATTTCCTTAGACCATGAGATTGTGCAACTCCCGGATACCGTAGGAATACTTTGGGTGTGCCAAACGTCACAACGTAACTGGGTGGCTATAAAGGTACACTACAGGTATCTCCGAAAGTGTCTGTTGGGTTGGCACGAATCGAGACTGGGATTTGTCACTCCGTGTGACGAAGAGGTATCTCTGGGCCCACTCGGTAGGACATCATCATAATGTGCACAATGTGATCAAGGAGTTTATTACGGGATGATGTGTTACGGAACGAGTAAAGAGACTTGCCGGTAACGAGATTGAACAAGGTATCGGGATACCGACGATCGAATCTCGGGCAAGTACAATACCGCTAGACAAAGGGAATTGTATACGGGATCGAATCCTCGACATCGTGGTTCATCCGATGAGATCATCGTGGAACATGTGGGAACCAACATGGGTATCCAGATCCCGCTGTTGGTTATTGACCGGAGAATGTCTCGGTCATGTCTGCATGATTCCCGAACCCGTAGGGTCTACACACTTAAGGTTCGATGACGCTAGGGTTATAAAGGAAGTTCGTATGTGGTTACCAAATGTTGTTCGGAGTCCCGGATGAGATCCTGGACGTCACGAGGAGTTCCGAAATGGTCCGGAGGTAAAGATTTATATATAGGAAGTATGGTTTTGGCCACCGGAAGTGTTCTGGTCATCACCGATAGTGTACCGGGACCACCGGAGGTGTCCGGGGGTCCACCAAGTGGGGCCACCGGCCCCGGAGGGCTGCATGGGCCAAGTGTGGAAGGGGACCAGCCCCAGGTGGGCTGGTGCGCCCCTCCACCAAGGCCCAAGGCGCCTCCTAGAGGGGAAGGGGGCAAACCCTAGGGCAGATGGGCCCTAAGGCCCACCCCTGGTGCGCCTCCCCCTCTCCTCCACCTGGCCGCCACCCAGATGGGATCTGGGGGGCTGCCGCCACCCCTGGGGAGGGAACCCTAGGTGGGGGTGCAGCCCCTCCTCTCCCCCTATATATACTTGAGGTTTGGGCTGCCCAAAACACATGAGTTCTGACCTCTCGATGGCGCAGCCCTGCTTCTCTCCCTTCTCCTCTCCCGCGGTGCTTGGCGAAGCCCTGCAGGATTGCCACGCTCCTCCACCACCACCACGCCGTTGTGCTGCTGCTGGACGGAGTCTTCCTCAACCTCTCCTTCTCTCCTTGCTGGATCAAGGCATGGGAGACGTCACCGGGCTGTACGTGTGTTGAACGCGGAGGTGCCGTCCGTTCGGCACTTGGTCATCGGTGATTTGGATCACGACGAGTACGCCTCCATCAACCCCGTTCACTTGAACGCTTCCGCTTAGCGATCTACAAGGGTATGTAGATGCACTCTCCTTCCCCTCGTTGCTGGTTTCTCCATAGATAGATCTTGGTGATACGTAGGAAAATTTTGAATTTCTGCTACGTTCCCCAACAAGCGCACGTTGTACTTGTGGCACAGCTCCGTTGAGTGGGTCATAGGTGAAAGAACTAGGTGCTACACATGACCTGCACCTCGTCGTCCTTGCGGATCGAGATGGAGTGCACATTGTGCTTGTGTCTCGGTCGCTAGGAGTAGTTTTTTTATCTTAGGCGAGTACGAGACTTCAGCTAAGCCTCCGAGTGAGAGGGTTGCTCTTCACTTGGTAGGATTTTTAAAACTTAGGCGAGTACAGGACTGCGGCTAAGCCCCCGAGTGAGAGGGTTGCTCTTCACTCGGTAGGATTTTTAAAACTTAGGCGAGTACAGGACTGCAGCTAAGCCCCCGAGTGAGAGGGTTGCTCTTCACTCAGTAGGATTTTTAAAACTTAGGCGAGTACAGGACTGCAGATAAGCCTCCAAGTCAGAGGGTTGCTCCTCACTCGGTAGGATTTCTAAAACTTAGGCGAGTAGAGGACTGCAGCTAAGCCCCCGAGTGAGAGGGTTGCTCTTCACTCGGTAGGATTTTTTTTAAACTTAGGCGAGTAGAGGACTGCAGCTAAGCCCCCGAGTGAGACGGTTGCTCTTCACTCGGTAGGATTTGTAAAACTTAGGCGAGTACAGGACTGCAGCTAAGCCTCCAAGTGAGAGGGTTGCTCTTCACTCGGTAGGATTTTTAAAACTTAGGCGAGTACAGGACTGCAGCTAAGCCCCCGAGTGAGAGGGTTGCTCTTCACTCGGTAGGATTTTTAAAACAAAGGCGAGTATAGGATTGCAGCTAAGCCCCCGAGTGAGAGGGTTGCTCTTCACTCGGTAGGATTTTTAAAACTTAGGCGAGTATAGGAATGCAGCTAAGCCCCCGAGTGAGAGGGTTGCTCTTCACTCGGTAGGATTTTTAAAACTTAGGCGAGTACAGGCTTGCAGCTAAGCCCCCGAGTGAGAGGGTTGCTCTTCACTCGGTAGGATTTTTAAAACTTATGCGAGTACATGACTGCAGCTAAGCCCCCAAGTGAGAGGGTTGCTCTTCACTTGGTAGGATTTTTAAAACTTAGGCGAGTACATGACTGCAGCTAAGCCCCCGAGTGAGAGGGTTGCTCTTCACTCGGTAGGATTTTAAAAACTTAGGCGAGTACAGGACTGCAACTAAGCCCCCGAGTGAGAGGGTTGCTCTTCACTCAGTAGGATTTTTAAAACTTAGGCGAGTACAGGACTGCAGCTAGGCCCCCAAGTGGGAGGATCGCTCTCCACTCGGAGTAGTTTCTAAAACTTAGGCGAATTAGGTTCGTAGCTAAGCCACCCACTGGGGGATTTTGAACATATAAATTGACAGGATAACAATTATTAAGGTACTACAAAAATCTTGTATTTAATAAGCAAACTAAACGATTCTTATTACAACTTGTCGACTCGAGTGTTTTAAGTATAAAAATGGCGAAGCAGATCCACATTCCAAGCACGTGGCTCGCCTTTCTTGTGTTCCACATTGTAGATGTGATATGCTCCGTTGTGGACCACCTTGGTGATGATGAAGGGGCCTTTCCAAGCAGGATCAAGCTTGTGAGGCTGTTGCTAATCCACTCGGAGCACTAGGTCTCCTTCCTAAAATGCTCGACCTCTCACGATTCTGGCGTGGAATCGACGGAGGTCTTGCTGATAAATGGTCGATCGGATCAAGGCCATCTCTCTTTCTTCTAGAAGGTCAACAACATCTTGCCGAGCTTGTTCTGCTTCAGCTTCTGAGAAAAGTTCTACTTGAGTCATGTTGTGAAGCAAATCACTCGGCAGCACGGCTTCAGCTTCATACACCATGAAAAAAGGAGTCCGACCAGTCGACCGATTTGGTGTTGTTCTCAATCCCCAAAGGACTGATGGTAACTCGTCTACCCAAGCTCCTACCGCATGCTTGAGGTCACGCGTCAGCCAGGGTTTCAGACCTTGGAGGATCAAACCAATTGCTCTCTCTGCCTGCCCATTTGACTGCAGGTGCGCGACGGACGCATAGTCGACCCGAGTTCCTTGGGAGGCGCAGAATGCTCTGAACTCATCAGAATCAAAGTTGGAGCCGTTATCTGTGATAATATTGTAAGTGACTCCATATCTGAACGTCAGTTCTCTGATGAAACTAATGGCAATGCTTGAGTTGAGACTCTTGATAGGCTTGGCTTCGATCCATTTGGTAAACTTGTTGACTGCTACAACCAAATGCGTGAAACCACTTCTACCGGTCCCCGGGGGTCCAACCATATCCAATCCCCAAACAGCAAATGGCCAGACAAGTGGAATGGTCTTCAAGGCTGATGCGGGCTTGTGGGTCATGTTGGAGTAGAACTGACATCCTTCACACTTGTCAACTATTTCTTTTGCCATCTCGTTTGCTCGTGGCCAATAAAATCCTGCTCGGTATGCTTTGGCTACGATGGTCCGAGAGGATGCATAGTGGCCACAGGTCCCCGAGTGGATATCATTGAGGATCATTCGGCCTTCTTCTAGCGTGATGCATCGTTGAGCAACTCCAGTAACACTCTCTCTGTAAAGCCATCCACCTATCACGGTGAAGGCTTTGGATCGACGGACAATCTGACGGGCCTCATCTCCTTCTTCTGGAAGCTCTTTTCTGAGTAGGTACGCAATATATGGCACCGTCCAATCGGGGGTGATGACCAAAACCTCCATGATCAGGTCGACTACGGCTAGGACTTCGACTTCAGTCGGATCGGTAGGACTTTTCGGTTGCGGGGGCTCTTCTATGAAAGGATCTTCTTGAACTGATGGGGTGTAAAGATGCTCCAAGAACACATTGCTGGGAATGGGATCCCTCTTAGAACCTATCTTCGCCAAGTCATCAGCTGCTTGATTCTTGAGTCTGGGTATGTGGTGGAGCTCTAACCCTTCAAACCTCTTTTCCAACTTTCTCACTGCATTGCAGTATCCAGTCATAGTTGGGCTCCTGATGTCCCACTCCTTCATCACTTGATTGAACACTAAATCTGAGTCGCCGTAAACCATTAGGCGACGGACGCCGAGTGAAATGGCCATACGCAACCCGTACGGAAGCGCCTCATATTCAGCTTCATTGTTGGAGGAATCAAAGTGAATCTGGAGAACATAACTGAGTTTGTCACCTCACGGGGATACCAGGACTACTCCAGCACCAGAACCATTCGGCATCTTGGACCCATCAAAGAACATAGTCCAATGTTCCGAATGAATCTGAGTCAGTTGTTGATGTTCGCTCCACTCGGCGAGGAAATCTGCTATTGCTTGGGATTTGATTGCTTTCTTTGCCTCAAACTTGATATCCAACGGTAGGAGTTAAATCGCCCACCTTGCCACTCGACCAGTTGCATCTCTATTGTTCAGAATTTCTAACAATGGAGCATCACTGATGACTGAAACCGAGTGATCTGAAAAGTAGTGTGCAACTTTCTTTGTCGTCAAATAAATCCCATAAACCAGCTTCTGATGATGCGGATATCTCTGCTTGGATGGATTCAAGACTTCATAAATATAGTACACTAGGCGCTGAACCTTGTAGGCTTTGCCTTCTTCTTCCCACTCGACCGTGAGCACTGTACTGACAACTTGTCCAGTGGCTGCAATATAAAGCAGTAAAGGATCTTTGCTGATTGGGGCAGCGAGCACCGGCTAGGTGGAGAGCAGGGATTTGAGCTCTGCAAACGCTGTGTGTGCTTCTGGAGTCCACTCGAACTTGTCATATTTCTTCATCAATCGGTAAAGAGGTAACGCCTTTTCACCGAGTCGAGAAATGAATCGGCTCAATGCAGCCAAACAACCAGTAAGCTTCTGAACATCATGCACGCACACGGGGCGTTTCATTCGGAGGATGGCACCAACCTTCTCTGGGTTTTCATCGATCCCTCGTTCGGAAACGAGGAAACCGAGTAACTTTCCACCTGGGACTCCGAATGTGCACTTCGACGGATTAAGCTTGATATCATATCTTCTCAAATTGGCAAACGTTTCAGCGAGGTCAGTCAGTAGGTCGCAACCTTTACGTGACTTGACCACTATGTCATCCATGTATGCTTCCACATTCTGACTGATTTGAGTGAGCAGGCACTTCTGTATCATGCACATGAATGTGGCACCAACATTCTTGAGACCAAAGGGCATGGTAACATAGCAAAAGCACCTGAATAGGGTGATAAAAGCTGTTTTTATTTCATCGGGTCCATACAGTCGGATCTGATGACACCCGGAATAAGCGTCCAAAAAGGACAGACGCTCACATCCCGTAGTCGAGTCGACAATTTGGTCGATGCGGGGTAGAGGAAAATGATCTTTCGGGCAGGCCTGATTGATATGTTTGAAATCAATGCACATGCAAAGTGAATCGTCCTTCTTGGGGACCATGACAACATTGGCAAGCCACTTAGAGTGGTATATCTCGCGGATGAACTCAGATGCTAGAAGTCGATCCACCTCTTCACCAGTTGCCTTCCTCTTCTCCATGGTGGACCGTCGGAGATGCTCTTTGACAGGTTTTACTTTCGGGTCGACTCGCAAACTGTGCTCAGCTAGTTCCCTAGGTACACCCGGCATGTCAGAAGGCTTCCATGCAAAGATGTCCCAGTTCTCACGGAGGAACTAGATGAGCGCTTCTTCCTATTTGCTGTCGAGTGATGTTGAAATGTGAGTCGAAGCAGTATTGGGATCGGTCGGGTGAATGTGAACTTGCTTGGTTTCACCAGACGACTGAAATGCAGACTCTGAAGCAGGCTTCTTGGCACGTAACAAATCACTCGGATATGCATTCTTCTGATATTCTTGCATTTCCACTACTGCCATCTACTCATCGGCAATCTTTGAGCCCTTCTCGAGGCACTCTTCCGCTCTCTGCCGATTACAAGTGATTGTGATCACGCCCTTGGGACCAGACATCTTCAGCTTGAGGTACACGTAACACGGTCGGGCCATGAAACGGGCATATGCAGGTCTGCCTAGAATGGCATGATAAGAACTGTGAAAATCCACAACTTCAGATGTCAACTTTTCTTTGCGGTCATTCTCCGAATCACCAAAAACCACGTCAAGAGTGATCTAGCCGAGTGAGTCGGCTTTCTTCCCAGGGATGACACCATGGAATCGCATATTGCTTTCACTGAGCTTGGACATCGGAATGCCCATCTCTCTGAGAGTCTTAGCATATAAAATGTTCAAGCCACTGCCACCATCCATCAGAACTTTGGTCAGTCGAGTGCCCCCCACGACCAGGTCGACAACCAATGCTTGCCGCCCTGGGGTTGCAACGTGCGTTGGATGGTCAGACTGGTCGAATGTGATAGGAGTCTTTGACCACTTCAAATATGTTGTTGTTGCCGGGGCAACCATGTTTACTTCTCTGTTGATGACCTTCAGTCGACTTTTGCTCTCAACGTCAGCAAAAATCACCAAAGTGGCATTGACATTGGGGTAACCATCATCCTCCTCTTTGTCCTCATCCTGTCAGATTCCTTCTCTTTCTCACTGGGCTGGCCCTCTCAGAATTGCTGAATAAGGAATCGACACTATCGAGTGGTATGTTTGGGATAAATCAGGTTCCCCTCTTCATCTTTCTTGGTGTGAATATAGCACGACAAATCTAGCACATCATTTCCTGCTTGATCTTTCATTTTCTTAGGGATCCATGGCCCCTTAGGCTTTCCTTTGAATTTGCCTTGGGTCACAACTGCGACCTCTCCAGGACCCGCGAGTTCGGCTTTGCGCTTCTGCTTCCGATTGGAATTACCTCCTCCTGTGTCTTGGCCGACTGGTTTGCTCTTGCCACTACGGAGTCGGTCTTCTTCTTCGCCATTAGTGTACCGAGTGGCTATTTCCATCATTCAGGTCAGGGTCATGTCTCCTGTCCGACCAAATTTCAGGTTAAGCTCTCTATACCGAACGCCCTCCTTGAAGGCGCAAACTGCTTGGTGCTGAGACACATTCTCCACTGTGTGATGCAAAGTGGTCCACCTCTGGATGTAATCCCTCAAAATTTTATTTGGTTTTTGTACGCAATGTTGTAGTTCTGCCAACCCTGCAGGTCATTTGCAAGTGCCCTCAAATATCTTGACAAACACTCGGGCCAACTCTTCCCAACTGAATATACTGTCAGGAGTTAATTGATTCAACCAAGCTCTGGCCGAACCCTCTAACATCAGGGATAGATGCTTCTACCTCATCATTACTACCACTGATCTGCACAACCACTCGGTAATCCTCCAGCCAAGTGTCAGGCTTCGACTCACCGTGAACTTGCTCACTCACGTTGCCAACCTGAAGTTGGGAGGAATCTCAGCGGCTCTGATAGCTCTGCTGAAACACTCAGGTCCGGAGACATGTACTCTGCTGATAGCCGGATGATCTCTGTCCAGCCTTTCTCTGTGTGCTCGGTTTATGTCGACCAGACCTTGTACAAGAATTGACCTTGCATCAAACCCGGTCTCTCTTGGGTCGACTGGAACCCTCCGCTCGTCACTATACGGGCGCCTTTCATCATATTGCCGGGGCGCGTATGATCTGCCCCTCGGAGGGGGCGTAGGCACTCGACAGCGGTCATCGGCCGAGCCGATGATCATACTGCTCATGAATCCGACCCAGATGCTGCTCCTGGCGGTGCCCACATCCCTCAACCACAGAGGTGATCTTGGGTTGTGGGCCGACTGGACTGTATCTGCCACCATAGGTCTGCTGTGGATCCTTTTGCGAGACTGAGAAACTGCTGTGTTCTACTCACCTGCCGCCCAGAGCAGTGCTCGGATCTGCATCTGGCCTCTGCCAGCCTCTGATTGGGATGGCTGAATCGACTCTGCTATATGGGTTGTAGCTATAAGGTTCTGAATCGGAGTGCGCTATACCTGAGGTTCAGGCGGGAACAATTGTCGTTGCCGTCGACTGGACTCAGGGATCTGCCATTGAGCGTGTCCGTCGAGTGCATGCTGAAGGTTCTCCAATCGAGTGCATTCAGCCAGAGTGGCCAGGCGCGCAGACTCCAAGGCCCGAGCCTCGGAGGTCTCTCCGATGATGGGAGTGTGGAGCGCCTCCACGTTGCGGCGGTGTAGTTCCTCCCTCTATTGAGAAGAGAGGGCTTCGGGGTGGTATTCCTTGTGAACACGCGACGGATCACCGCCGCCATCAACGTCATCGCCGCGACGGAAACCAGGCGGGCTGCACGATGTGTCGACCATCAGAACTTCCGCCGCAAGGTCGCTACTGTCGCACTCGGACAGGGTCTCGAGGGAGCCACTCGACAGGTCGAATAGCCCGTAGAGAGATTCGTCAGGCTCAATTGCCGCGACTTGAGGGGTGGCCGTCTGATGAGCCACCGCATGGTTCACCCATCACTGAAGCCGAGATCGACCAGATCGCTTGCGATGACGAACAACGGGGAGCAAAGATCCCGCGGGAGCCGATCGATACTGAGTCGATGGCTGCCGCAGGAGGACGCCGCAGACGCATCCGCGAAAGTGCATCACCCTGCAGAAGGGGAGCACCTCGACGTCAAGGGGGCCTCCTGGAGCCAGGCGGAGTCATCGGCGACGAAAATGAGCGCTCCGAGATGGATCTCGCGGCCCTCAGCCAATCCACCGTCGAAAACCATGATGATGAAGATCGAGAAAATTTTAACCTCACCGGAAGTCGCTAAGGCACCTTCCCCACGGTGGGCACCAACGTTCGTGGTCCTAAGTCTGATAGTAGAATAGGGGGTACGTAGGAGGAGGCAAGATCCTATCTACAACGAGGTTGTGCACGCAAGATTTACGAGTTCAGGCCCTTCTCGGAGGAAGTAAAAGCCCTACGTCTCGGTGCCCGGAGGCGGTCTACTGGATTATGCGTGAAGTTACAGGGGGTGCGAACCGTTGTGCCAGTGGAGGGGGGTGGCTTATATAGAGTGCGCCAGGACCCCAGCCAGCCCACGTTACAATGAGTTCAATGTACATTAAGAGGGGATGTTACTGGTAACGCCAGTAATAAAGACATATGAATGATCATTAAGACTACGGAGTGAACACCTGACCGTTGCCATCCTGAATGACTTTAGATCTTCTGTACTCCGAGTGGTTTCTGGTATAGTCGAATGATTATATCCTGGTCGAATGGAATTGGGATATCCGAGTGGAAGTATTGGTCAAGTGGGTTGCACTCTGAGGTGATTTCAGTCGGTAGATCTTGTTGTCCTTTGAATGTCTATGACTGTAGGGCAGTGTCCTTGGGAAGGGTGTCTAGGACAGGCCTATTACCCTACCCTAGGTACATGTCATCGTCAATGAGCGCAATCCTGCTGCCGGGCATGAGACGGTCTGGTCATGCAGCCGGGCATGAGACCAGCTCGGTCTTGCGGCACCAGGCGCGAGATGGGCGATGGACCACAGCTAGGAGAAGGCCAGCGCTCCGATGAGAGTAGCAAGCGGACGCCAAGGAGAGGGGTCGAAGGCCGACATAGGCCGCCTACAGACAAGCCGACACTAGAATGATCCCGCTGTCACCGCAGCCGACCTGCCACCACCACAACACCTGCGCCTCCACGCCCTGGTCAGATCCACCCGGAGCCCTGCCACCCCGCAGCGGAGCAGCTCGGACACCGGCCGCACCACCACCACCTCGACAGGGTCGCCGACCACCCCCGCCATCCCGACCATCACATCTGCCGGATCTGGGCAGGGATGCCCAGATCCGCCGCGAGCATGTCCCGAGACCACCGGACCCCACGAGCAGAGCTGGGGGGAGGGAAGGAGGAAGCAGCACCGACAGGCCACGAGGACACGGGCGAAGAGCGCCGGAGCAGGGGTTGGACGGGACCCGACGCCGCGGGCAGGGGAAGGTGCCCCACTACGCCAGCCACCCCCGCGCAGGGGAAAACTGCCCCGCCAACGCCAACACCACGTGGCCTTTGGCCGATGGCACCCCTGGCGGCAGCGAGGGACCTGGTGTGGCGGTGCTGGGGTTGCCTCCCAAGGGCACGTGCGGGAGCGCCTCAGGAGGGGAGGCGGTTAGTTCTGATCCTTCTCATTGTTTCCTATCAGCAATTTATTCTCGACTGGGTTGTATTTCGTGTGTTGTTCTTTGACACTACTTTATTGGCATCCATTTCCTGCAAATCCGTTTGTTTTGAAGACAAGTTGTGTTGCGTGTTTGCATTGACTGTACTTAAGGTAGGGTGTCCGTGTTTTTTTTCTGAGGGAAACTTTTTGCCACTTTATTTAAACCACGAAGTTTGGAATGTCATCCGAAATTACATCAAGAACGAACTCCGGGGGAGCCCCCAACCAAACCTTACAAAGTTCATCTCCTACACCTACTCTATTAAATTTATGCGCGGCAATATTGGCGGAACGCCGAACCCAAAAACCCTTGGAACATGCGAAAGATTGCAACATCATCTTTATCACCTCCACCTGAGGTCCAGCAATACCCAAGCTCTTCATGGGTTGGTTGAGCATCTGCACCATGCTCAGACTATCGAGCTCGACGTGTACCCATTCCGCATTGACCTCCTGAGCCAGCTCCAACGCCCTCTTGCAAGCCAAAACTTCAACAACTTCTGAGTCTACTATGTGTTAGGTTGATCTATATCTGGTGCTACTTGCATCTCCAAGTAGTGCGTATCTGCTCGTGTGGATTGTTGTAGTTAATCTTCATAAAGCGAATCCCCATTCTAATGTTGGTAGTTGGGTTTCCATTCTTTGTGACCGTCATTATTCTTAGAGCACTGTGTTTCTATACCCACATGATTATCATCTCTTGGTTATAATCGTTCATCTAATCTATCTGTTTTGTAGTGATTTCTTTCCTTAGTTGTTTCCCATCGTAGTCTGCACATGTCAAGTTTTATTTTCCATTGGGCTGTATCGAGAGATCTCAAGTTTTGAAAGAAATTTTAAATCACCATTAACCCCCTTTGATCAATATACTCTCGATCCTACAAGAATATTCAACTTATTACTGATAAGATTATTAAATAATATGTGGATGGAGGGGCAAACTTCTTAGCTTTGAAGAAAGTTGATTTTGTTACGAACTTGTATTGTGAGCATTCCCATGTATTTGATGTCTATTATTTCATAGATGGGCAATTAAAGCAATTACTTCGCATATGACTCATTTTTTCTAGGGTAACCTCGGGGATACCCATAAATGTCGTCTAGCTAATTGGGAATTTGTGTCCCAAAAGAAGGCATGGAGGTCTAGGGGTTCTTAATACCATAGATTTTAACATGGCCATGTTAGCTTCTTGGGCTAAAAGATTTTTTATGGGCGGAGACACAAATTGGAGTACATTGGTGAACTATACGTATAGCACTTGTAAGCCTAAGGTGTTTTTGGTCCAAAATAGATACTGGTTCTACTTTTGGAATGGTGTTACTTGGACCTTTGTTGGGTCTGGCCTTTTAATAAATGGTCTCTTGGGAATGGTAGTTGCATTAGCTTTCGGCATGATATCTAGGCTCGTGATATAACTTAAAAATCCACAATATCTGCCAGCAACGCAGTTGCTGTGTCGCCCAAGTCTGGGGTGGGCATTACTCTGAAACTGACATTTAGGAGATGTGTGGATACCCCTAAAAAAGAGATGTGTGGATGATGATTTCTTAGTTAAGTGGTAGGAATTTTTTGCCGTTCTTTTGGCTTATATTCCCAATGATAATACAAATTGACTTTTGTGGTCTCTCGAACCTTCTGGCATATATTATGTTCCTTCCTTTTTATAATATGATTAACTAGAGAGGGGTTTCTTCTGCTGTTTGGATGAAGTTTTGGAAAATTGTGGTACCCATACATATCTAGTTTTTGTTTGGCCGTCTTTTAACAATAAGATTTTAACCAGGGATAACTTAAGCAAAAGGCAACTAGTTGACGGTTTGACTTGCCTCTTTTGTGGCGAGGCCGAATCTGTCCACCACCTTTTCTGTGTCTGTCTTGTGGGAAAAGAGATTTGGAGAGATGTAGCTGAAATCTTTAATTTCAGAATTCCTTGTAATGTGTTTGAATTATCTACTTTGTGGTATGTTGGTAAAAAAATATTGTTGGTATATCATTCGTTGTTGTTGTGTGAAGCTGATGGACAATGCGTAATAACTTGTGTTTTCAGGATGCGCGTTGGACGAGTACCTGTATTCTTCCGGGGAGAGTAAGTGCAATGATTCATCAATGAAAGATCATGTGTGCGGACACTCAATTGGTCCTACTGCGAAAATGCCTTCTACTATTCGGTCGGCAAAGAGGAGAGCTTCTAAAGATCGCCCTGGAGATGAAGAATTGGGCGGGAGAAAGGACAGGTCGGCGAGGCTTTATTTTGAGAGCGCATTTCGGCTAAACACTTATGACTCGTAATAGCTAGCTAGCTACGTTTTCCCCTTCTTTCACTGCATTTGGATAACTTCATACATTCTCCGGCCTTTGTGGCTAGCTGTACGGGGTTTATTTTCTGGCTCGGCAAACATTCGTGGCTTGTTGTGCCCGTTTTCAATAAAATGGGGAGGGGGTAACCCCTTTCTTAAAAAAACATAGGTTGGTAGAGTCCGTTTCATGGCTCTGAACGTTTGGTGTCTGTGTCTTAGAGCATATACAGCCAAACATAGCAAATCTGCCCCCCCTTAATCTTCATGGGCGTGCCCTGTTAGTGACTGGTCCTGTCTGTTCTGAGCCCCTATTTGTCTGTCCATGCAGGCACACTTCTCATTTTTCCTTCATGCGTTCAATCACTTGCATCTTATTGGTGGAGATGAAGAGATAGAAAGAGAAAGAAAAGAATGAATAAAGAAAGAGAAAAGGTTGTTCGGGGTGGGCTGCGTCCAACGTGGCGGACTGACCGGGCGTGTCCGTGAGGCCTCATATCCTCCATACATTTGTCCTTAACATGAGGGTTCGTGCACAACCCGGACGTATAAGAATGATATGAGGGGTTCGGCTGGGTCACCTTTTCCGCTCTCTCTCCTATCTGGTCACTGACCAGACGCATCTGCGAATGTTTGAGGAGATTCATATCTCTAGAGTCAATATTCTTCCATGAAGAACTACTGAACTCAATCACTTTTTGTCGTCACTCAATAGTTTTTTGTTGAGGTTTATCCTGTAGAGGTAGTGAAATTGGATCAATGATAGATTTCTAGGTTTTGTCGTAAACCCAATTGGTTACTTCCAATTAACTAAATCAATAGTTCAAACCACACTCAAAGGTAGTGTTGGGGATATTACCACTGGGTGTAAACCGGCCAGGAGAGGCCGGGTTAACCCCATAGTAGTTCACTATATCTGAAGCCCATGAAGACAGACGGTGACACTTTATGAAGGCCCAGGGCCCAAAGCCGGTTTAAGGCCTGTAGACATAAACCGGCATTGATATGTAAACTTGTATTGTAAGATAGAAAGAGCAGATACTGAGCCAGACACGTTTATGAGCCGGCCTCGGGATTCTGGAAACCGACGGGCGTCAACCTGTGTATATAAGGGGACGACCTGGCAGTGGTTCAGGAGAACAGACAACAACTCGAAACCCAGGCAAAGCGTATTCGCTCCCTGGTCATCGAAACCCTAGCAATTCCACAACAAATGGATTAGGCTTTTACCTTCACCGCAAGGGGCCGAACCAGTATAAACTCTCTGCGTCCTTGTCCGCTTTAACCCCTTTAAGCTAACCCGCGTGATGGCTCCACGACTAAGTCCTTTCCTTAGGACATCTGCCGTGACAAAACCACGACAGTTGGCGCCCACCGCGGGGCTATCGCACGATGGTTTCAAGTTCTTAGAGGGCAGCTTCGAAGGACTCAAGGGCTACGCTGTGGGCCGGATGACCAAGAGTCGTCGTGGCAAGCTCTACATCGACGATTTAGGCTGGGGCCCCGAGGCCAGCTCAATCGAGTACGGGTACTGGGTCCCCTTTGGTGGCATACACGTCTTCATTGCAACGATCGGCGAACCGGGCCCTGAGCCGGACATCAGCACCGACCTCGTCGAAACGACTCAGCGTGTGAGATCCGCCCTTTGGTCTGCCAAACCGGGCTACGATCTTCATGGCCGGTACGCAACCAGCGCTCCACTCTTCGACTGCAACAGCGATGATTTCTGGGTCAGCAGCAGCGATAGTGGCCGGGGCAGGAGGCCCCGTGCGACCGCCGGCTCAGGTTCTATCTAATTTATTTGATGCTTTGGCAACGCTGATGGCGGAGGCTAACCCGGTGGATCAAGGTGCACATAGTGCGGAAATCGCGAAGGTGAAGGATCAGATCACCTAGGCCAAAGCCGACTTGGCAGCTGAGGATACCAGGATGGCTGCGGAACGGGCCGCATTGGATGCACAAGCTTACCGACTTGTGCTAGATCAGAGTGCGTCGAACGATGTCCTGAAGAGGAGGTACCGATCTCGCCTACCACCAGTTTATGAAGCTAGGAACCTCTTTAATACCCCAGGAGCAGGGACTAGTAATCCGCCGGTGGTAAACCGGGCGGAGGCACCTGGAGCGGGGGCGCCGGTTCAGCCACGTTTGGTGGATCCTCCTCGCCAGAACAACATTGTGACACAACATGTCCCAACACCATCGGGTCATTACTCTAACCCAATGGTCAACATTTTCGCTGCCGCGTCACGGCTGGAGGCCATCCCGATCGGAGGCGAGTCTCCGGTGGCAGTCGAGACGCGACGGGTTAGAGAGCTTCTTCAGACAGCTTTGGTTCAGTAGGAGGCTTATTCATATAGTCACGAGAGGATCCATTCTACTCCCCGCCCAAGCCGGAGCTACAGCAGGCGTATGGATGAACCGGCCGTATCAAGCAATGCGCGGAACCGTGATCCGCCCCGTGGCCATAACCCGGCGGGAGGTGATGCTCAAGAGGTGGTGGATTGTGCTAGAGCTCGTCGAGAAGCCGAGTTAGAAGCACAGCATGAGGCCTGCCAACTTACTCCGGTTCGTCCAACCACATCGGTGGAACCAGGGGTTACCTCTAGCGCTTTGGGAGTACCATGTCTCGTCCCAGCGCTGCGCAATGTGCGCCTGCCCAAGGATTTCAAAGGCCCACGAAAAGTGCCGAATTACACCGCTGATTTATCCCCCGAGTCATGGGTGGAAAGCTATGAGATGGCAATGGAGATGTTGGATGTGCACGATGCGGCGTGCGCCAAATACTTTACCATGATGTTGTAAGGAACGGCTCGAACTTGGTTGAAAAAATTACCAGCTAACTCCATTGGGTCAAGGGCTGAGCTGAGGGCCCGGTTTATCCAGAACTTCAAGGATACGTGCAAGCAGCCCATGTCAATTGTGGACCTAGCTGCCTGTGTCCAGGAGGAAGGAGAGTCAACAACCCATTGGGTGCGCCGGGTTTTAGAGAATTTGCATTCATCGGACCGCATTAACGCTGACACAACAGTTTTAACGTTGGAAGGCAATTGCCGGTTTGCACCTCTGAAGCTGAAGTTGGGACGGCTCAAACGCCACTTCAATGATATGGGGACTCTCATGGCTGCTCTGGTGAAGTATGCCGACTCTGATGGTACCAAGGACCCCGAGTCCGACGATGAGAAGACAAGGAAGGGAAAGAAGAGCGGACATACCAAGGGGCAGCAGCACAACCCGGCAGGCCATGGAAACAACGGTAAGCGTAAAGCGGATAATAGCTTGGATTTTGTGGCTAATACCAACGCGCAGGACAAAGGCGAACTGCGTAAAGGTAAACCGCCCCAGCACGGTGGAGGACCAAGTCCAAATCCAGACGCCTGTCTTATCTGTTGAACCAGCCTTGCCCAAAGCACGGGACGAAGGAGAACCCGTCCACGCACCTCTAGAAAGATTGTTACATCATGCAAGAGTTCAAAAACTCTGATGTTTTTCGGTATGATCATGGACCGAGTGGCGGTTCAGGCCCTGGATCTCATGGGCCGGGTTACGGTGGAGGTAGTTTCAGTTCAGGCTTTCATGGCAACCAAAGTGGATAGGGTAATCAAGGCAATCAGGTCAACCAAGGTGGTTATAATAATCAGGGGAATCAGCGACAGCAGCAGCAGTCGGGTTACCAGAGCAACCCGAAGCAGTTGAATAGCGGGCAGTATCATGTCTTCACCACTAGCCTGGACAAGCGCGATCAGAAGCTTCATAAAAGGGCAGTGAATTCAATTGAACCGGCGGTTCCCCGATACTTACGCTGGTCTGAATAGCCTATTGCGTGGAGTCGAGAGGATCATCCGCCCCGGGTTGATAATCCGGGTCATCTGGCATTGGTGGTGGCACCTCAGGTGGGAGGTTATAAGTTCACCAAAGTACTCATGGATGAGGGGAGTTGTATCAATATCCTTTATTATGAAACCTTCCGTCACATGGGGTTAACGGATAAAAATCTTAAACCGTCCAACACGGTCTTTCATGGTGTGGTACTTGGTAAATCGACATATCCCGTTGGTAAGATAGTTCTGGAGGTTGCTTTTGGCGACGAGCATGATTCAAGATCAGAGAAGTTGACCTTTGAGGTGGTGAAAATCAAGAGCCCATATCATGCCTTGTTTGGACGACCGGCTTATGCTAAGTTTATGGCAAGGCCCTATTATGTCTATCTACAACTCAAGATGCCGGGTCATAAGGGGACTATCACAGTGCACGGGAGTCGCAAGTCGCTTTGGAATGTGAATAAGGCGATGCGGCATACGCTGAGTCAGTTTGTGCAACTAAGGAATTAAAGTTCTATAAGGACAATGTTGATCCGGCAGATATGACTTTATTAAAGAAACCAACTACAGAGCATGATCCGGCCCTGAAGTTTAAATCAGCTGATGAGACTAAGATTGTTGACTTCGTGCCCAGTGATTCGTCCAAGCAGTTTAGCATCAGCACTAACTTCGATCTGAAATAGGAAAACGCGCTCATCGAGTTCATCCGTGAGAAACAGGACATCTTTGCGTGGAAGCCTTCTGACATGCCAGGTGTACCGAGAGAACTCGCTGAGCACACTCTCAGTGTTGATCCCAAGTATAAACCGGTCAAGCAATTTCTTCGCCGGTTCAATGAAGAAAGACGCAAGGCTATTGGTGAAGAAGTAGCCAGGCGCTTGGCGGCTGGATTTATCGTTGAAGTATTTCACCCTGAGTGGCTGGCTAATCCGGTGCTGGTGCTCAAGAAGAACGACACTTGGCGTATGTGTGTGGACTACACAGATCTCAACAAAGACTGTCCAGCAGATCCTTTTGCCCTCCATCGTATTGATCAAATCATTGATGCTACGGCGGGTTGCGAGCGCTTGAGCTTTCTAGATGCGTATTCTGGCTACTATCAGATCAAAATGGCAGTTAAGGACCAGGAGAAGACAACCTTCATAACTCCTTTCGGAGCCTTCTGTTATGTGTCTATGCCCTTTGGGCTAAAGAGTGCACATGCGACCTATCAGCGGTGTGTGCAGAATTGTCTTCATGATCAGATCAGCCGCAATGTTCATGCGTAGATGATATTTTGGTGAAATCAAGGAAGAAGGAGACATTAATTGATGACTTGAAGGAGACCTTTGACAACCTGCGGGTTTATAAAATGATGCTTAATCCGACCAAGTGCGTTTTTGGTTTACCGGCAGGCAAGCTCTTAGGCTTTCTGGTGTCCAACAGGGGCATTGAAGCTAATCCAGAAAAAATCAAAGCCATTACTTCTTTGGCCAAACCAAAGTGTATCAATGATGTTCAACGCCTGGCAGGCCGGATTGCCGCGTTGAGCCGGTTTATCAGTCGCCTTGGCGAGAAGGCCATCCCTTTGTATCAGATGCTAAAGAAAATGGATAACTTCGTCTGGAGTAACGCCGCTAATGAGGCATTTGAGGATTTAAAGTGGCAGTTGGCTAATCCGTCGGTTCTCCCTGCTCAGCTTGACAAAGAGCCATTGTTGCTATATGTGGTAGCTAATGCCTGGGCTGTTAGCGTGGATATTGTGGTGGAGCGCAAGGAGGCCGGAAAGGAATATCCGGTTCAACGGCCGGTTTACTGTATCAGTGAGGTACTTATTGAGTCCAAGCAGAGGTACCCGTATTGGCAGAAGTTGGTGTATGGAGTTTTCATGGCAAGCCGGAAGCTTAAGCAATATTTCCAAGGTCATCCCATCACGGTGGCCAGTTCTGCTCCTTTGGGGGGATATAATCCAGAACAGGGAAGCAACTGGCCGGATTTCTAAGTGGGCCATCGAGCTCGGGCCTTGCGGGTTGAAATACATACCTCGAACGGCGATCAAATCTCAGGCACTTGTGGATTTCATCAATGATTGGACAGAACTACAAGCGCCAGAAGAGAAGCCAGATCATACTTATTGGACTATTCATTTTGATGGGTCCAGGCAATTGGAGGGCTCGGGGGCTGGAGTCGTATTAACTTCCCCACGAGGTGATAAGTTTTGTTATGTTCTCTGTTTAATGTTCCCTTGCACTAACAATGCAGCTGAATATGAGGCCTTACTCCATGGTCTTCGAATGGCTAAGGAGATGAACCTAAGATGAGTTAAGTGCTTCGGTGACTCGGACCTGGTGGCTCAACAAGTGTCCGACACTTGGGATTCCAAGGACCCACTCATGGCGGCATATCGTCGTGAGGTGGATATTGTTGCAGGTCACTTCAAAGGTTATCAGGTGGATCATGTGGACCGGCGGAAGAACGAAGCGGCGGACGCTTTAAGCCGTTTGGGTTCCCAACGTAAACCGGTTCCACCTAATATCTTCCTGGACGTGTTGCATAATCCGTCCGTCAAGCTCCCTGGTGAAGAGGATTTGGCTGTTCCTGATCCGGAGGCTCAGTTGGTGGCGGCTCTTCATGTTATTCCGGATTGTACAGTTCCATATTTGGAGTATATGAACCGGGGCGAGTTACCATAAGATGAAACTTTGGCCAGGCATATAATCAGGCGGTCCAAGTCCATGATTGTTATCAATGGAGAGTTACATCATTGCAGTGTGACAAGGGCGTTTCAACACTGTGTATCTCCTGAAGAAGGCCGTGAAATTTTGCGTGAGATCCACGAAGGAGATTGTGTTCACCACGCCGGTTCAAAATCTTTGGTGGCCATGGCATTTCATCACGGTTTCTATTGGTTGACAGTTCATGCCGATGTCGAGGACTTGGTCAAAAGGTGTGATGGTTGTCAAAAATTCTCAAGGCGCGCTCATGTGCCGGCTCAAGAATTGAGGATGATTCCAATCACTTGGCCATTTGCATCTTGGGGGCTGGATATAGTTGGGCCTTTCAAGAGGTCCAATCACAAGAAGACCCACCTTTTGGTGGCGGTTGATAAGTTCACGAAGTGGGTGGAGGCAGAGCCAGTCAGTAAGTGTGACACAACTACGACGGTTCAATTCATCAAAAAGGTGATCTTTCGGTTTAACTTTCCACACAACATTATAACAGACAATGGTACCAATCTGTCAAAGGGTGCCATGAAGGAGTTCTGTCAACGTGAGCACATCCGGCTTGACGTATCATCAATGGTCTACCCCCAGTCCAATGGTCAAGCGGAGAGGGCCAATCAAGAGATCTTGAGAGGCATCAAACCCTGGCTTATGGTTCCTTTGCAACGGACGCCGGGTTGTTGGGTTGAGGAGTTACCTTCTGTGTTATGGAGCATCAATACCACACCCAACAGATCGACAGGGTACACACCGTTCTTCATGTTTTATAGAGCGGAAGCGGTTCTTCCTAGTGACATCCATCATGACTCACCTCGTGTAGCGGCATATGTTGAAGCTGACAACGAGAAGGCACGACAGGAAGCTCTTGACTTGGTAGATGAGGAGCGTGACATGGCGACTGCCCGTTCGGCGATTTATCAGCAAGATCTGCATCGTTATCATAGCCGCCGGGTTAGAACCAGAGCCTTTCAAGAAGGCGATTTGGTGCTTCGACTCATCCACGACCAGACGGATATGCACAAACTATCCCACCCTTGGGAAGGACCCTTTGTGGTCAGCAAGAATCTACACAACGGGTCATACTACCTAATCGATGTTCGAGAGCGCAAAGACTCACGTAAATCGGAGGAGGAGACCAACCGGCCATGGAATATTGCTCATCTTCGACCTTACTATACCTGAGCCATAGGCTATGCTTATGTACATATTATGACATTGTATATATTATGATCAATATAATAAACCGGAACCTCAGCTAAAGCAGGGTATCTGTTGTTTTCCTTACATCATGTGTGGTTACATGAAGCTTCTAAAGCGACGTCCGGTTTACCCCTTGATTCAACTTCTCAAAGCTTTATATTATATCACTTGGGGGCTTGGTCGTATCCGAACCATAGCTACACCTGTTGATCGGCGCAATGCCACAGCATCACTTGGGGGCTTGGTCATATCCGAACTATAGTCACTCCTCTTGATCGGCTCAAAGCCAAATCAATCTGGGGCTAAAGAGAGTGTTATAAAACAACAACTCAGACATGGACACCCACTGAGCGCAGCTCAAAATGTTACTTGGGGATTCTTTGCTGTCGAAATGAACAAATAATCTACACTTGTAATAGGCTATCAAGCCATGGCTTGGAAGCCTGGTGTATACACCTAAAACCCCGGGTTAACCTGCCTATTTAAGTAAGTCACTCCGCCCAGGTAAACCTGGTATGACCCTTCGAACTTTGACAAGTTACTCTAAAATAAAGACCCTGAACTTGTCAAGTTAAAACGATGCTTGGTTAAGGATTGAGGACCATCTTAAAAGGCTTTGTGAAATGGTTTAACTCAGTGGCCTGGTAGCCCATGAAAAGCCTCGAATTTGGGGGCCTGGCAGCCCGTGAAAAGCCTCGACTACAACGGTTTTTATTTGCCTTTTGCTAAATTTTTCTTTCTTTTGACAAGATTTGTGATGTTTTCAAACTGGTGTTCATCAATCCGGTTAGGCTGTCAACTACAAGTTGTTAGTAGATGATCAAGTTATAATCCGCAGACTATCAGCCCGGTCTGGTTTTTACTCAAAGTCACCAGTATGGAATAAACCGGTGTTTATCACAACCCAGAACGGTTTTATTGTAAACCGGCATCATATAACAGGAGTTATTTATACTCCGGAGTAGGGTTATGACCCTCACTACAAAATTGGTCAGCCAACATTATGCATAAAGGTCACAGGTATCATATATTTCCTTATTTGGTTATCTTTTACAACCTTGGTTATAAACCTTGGTCATATATATATTTGGGTATTGTGACCCGCCCGATGGTAAACCGCCAGGGCGCTCTAAGCTTCTTATTTGCAGGGATAGCTTGAATACATGGCTATGGATTATGAACATCATATCTTAAGCATGGCGGATTAGCAAGCATCAGTCACAGATAAATATGCACGAAGGCATAACAGACCAAGTGTTTTAACTAGCCTATTACAAGGCGTTTCAGTGCCCAAAAGGATTATTGTTTTCTCAAATATGTGTTGCAACATGTAGAAGACTAAATCGGCCTCCGGATCATGATTCGTCACTAGCTTGGCCTGAGGGCCGCGGATCATCTCGCACCGGTTCAACTTCCTCCTCTCTACCCAGTGGCTGGAAGTCAACAGTTGCCCAGTCGATCCTAGTTGGGGCTTGGAATACAGCTTCATTGCTTATAAGCGTGGACGGTTCAATGTCAGGGGCATAAGTGTGCTTACGGATTGGTGGGATAAGATTTTGCGCTTCTGGAATTGGTGCAGCGACCCTCTGTTCTTGTCATCATAACTCGCCTGGTAGTACAAGAGATCTGCCTCTTCAGCCAGTTAACAAGACAATGGACGTACTTCTTGGTTTATGGTTCGGAGATCATCATTGCCAAATTCTGTTCTGTCTTCTTTCAAGCTGGGATAGCCTTGGGCCGCTTCCACTGGATCAAAGTCAGGTACCCATGCTTTTGCTCGGGTTAGTGCGGCTAGAGCGCCCGCTCTTGCGGCAGACTTTTTTAGCTCTTCTACCTGGGCAGGAAGCATAGATAACCTTTCTAAGGCTTCCTTGATTAAGGTGGGAGGAGTCTTATTGTGTGAAGCGGTATAGATGATCTGCTGCGCGCCGGTGTACAACTGCTCTATCAGAGTGTAGGCAGCCTTCAGCTTCTTCTATACATCAGAGCCCAGATGGCTAATGCGAGCTCCTACACCATTGTACACATCAGTAAACCGACAACGCATGGGAATGCATGTTGAAAGTATAAGGAAAATATGTTTACCGAACACAGCAACAGTCATGGCATGAATCTGCCGCTTTACACCGGTAAGTTCATCAACCACCGGTTTAAGAGCTGCTTCTGCGCCTTCGGCCCTTTTTCGCAAAGCGGATTTTTCTGTCTCCCAATCCGCCCGCTCCTTGTTGAAGCCCTCTTTGAGTTTCTCCATAGCGCCTAGAGCGCCGGTCAACTCTTCCTTAGCTTTGGAGGTTTTGGCTTGCTGAGATTTGAGGTTCTCTTGCAGATCAGCGGTTTGGCTTTCCTTCTTACTCAGCTCAGCCTATAAAGAGATAGGTACATAATGAGTTGACAATACATATTTGAAGTTCCAAGCAGATAACAAGTTATGCCCTTGGTACTTGGGGGCTAATGCATATTTGCTCTTTATCAGAAATTTCTACAAGTCCCAAGCACAATACAAGTATTAATCTTGGCACTTGGGGGCTAATGTGCGTTTGCTCATAATTGCTGATATGGGAATTTTTCTACAGTCCCGGTTCATCTTTATAAAGTTAAAACGGCCCTTGGGGACTATACCAGTGAAAAAAGATGCAGTGTTGCAAATATAAAGATTGTTACTAGAAGTCTCGGTTTAGATTGATATCATAAACCGTCACTTGGGGGCTACTGGAGTTGATATTTGGAATTCACAAGAGAGACAGTTAAGCAGAGTTGAGTATTAATTACCTCATATCACTCTTTCATCAAATTTACCAAACCGGCTTCATTGTCACGGCTGGTGTACAGACGATTCAAGAAGTCGGAGTGAAGGTCTTGAGCATTGAGATGGGCATAATTTGACAAATCGGCGTTCCATTTGCCTTTGCCGATAGCAGAGAGCTCATCCTTGGCAGTATGCTTCGACAAAGTGATAGGATTGCCATGAGTGGTGTGGCTAGTGCCAATAATCATAATGTCATCATCTTTGTCATCAGTAGTCGTTACTAGGGTTGGCGGTTTGTCAGTATCTTTAACTGGACTGATCGGTTAGTCATCAGTTCGGACAGGGCTGGTTGGTTGGTCAGCATGGCTGGTGGTGTCAACTTCTACCTTCTCAGCAACAAAGTCATGATCTTGAGGCGGTGGGTCATTAAGCATGGCGTCAACATCGGTCTCTTCAGGATCTAGAATTGTTTTCGGTTCAACAGCCGTGTTATCATCAGCCGGTTTATTCAACCGAGCCTTCTTGCTGGGTCTGGGCTTGGTGCTGAGAAACATAAATATGAGGATAACTACAGTCTATAAAAATAATACATCAGGGATAAAAACAAGTGTTTAGCTCACCCAAGAACTGTTCTGAGGGTTGGAAGCTTTGTGGCTGATGACTCGCGAGAAGATGAGTGGGAAGTACCCTGATAATTTGAATCAGATGGGTTAAGAGGCTGGCGGAAACAACCCGCTTTGAGGCATGAAGTGTCAAGGGTATAAGAGACCTCTAATCCGCGTTTCCGAACCGGAGTATTCGGTAAACCGGCGGAGGTAACTACCTGGCCGCTGCGCCGGGTTGTGCGGCGAGCCTCGTGCTGCTGCGTCTTCAAAAGAAAGTTTGGGTCCAAGTAAGCAAGGGGGTGAGGAAATTTTACTTTCCGGTTTGCTCTATGGATTTTTTATGTTGGCAGAGGATCTGAATCGGAGGAAAGAATGATTACCTCTACATCATCAGCGTGATTGCCTTCAGCGTCGTCTCCTGATAATAATCATTGTCAATGAGGTGTATGAAAAATGAACCAAGAGAGTCAAGTTCTACCACTGATTCCGGGTTACCCACATCGTCATCAGCATTTGGCTCGGAGGATGCAGTGGTCCTTTTCTTGGCAGGTTTTTTAACAACCTTGGTCTTTGGGCGAACTGGCTTGGCCGGTTTGTCTTGCGATTTTGCTGGTTTGTCTTGTGGCTTTTTGTTTTAGAACGGATCATCACCCTGTCAAAATCAGACAAACTCTCAGGAAATATGCTGAAAAGAGGTAACCTACAGTAAGGAAGTTTGATAATTCTTACAGATGGCGGTTTGTTAAAGGTACAGAAAGGACTTAGTCCGATTTGGCTGCAGACGGCCTCCGGTTCATTCATGTAGCGACCAGACCTCAAACAGTCTGATCTCTGTGCTCAGGTGTCATCCCTGGATCAGTAATGCTGACACCACACAGTACCTGAAGGATTTATAACAGAGTAGCAATCACACACTTATTACATCGAATGTCTCAAAAGAGATCTTATTACAACAAATATGGCTTAAGGCCATCTAATAACGATAACAGCGGAAGGCTTGGAAGATAAGCGAGTCCATCAACTCCAACGGCATCACTGAGTATAGAACCACGACATAAAGACACCTTACTCGTCGCCTGAAAAGTCTGCAACATGAAATGTTGCAGCCCAAAAACGGGTCAGCACATGGAATATGCTGGCAATGTAACACATAGAGAGTAATGAAGGATTAAGCCTATACTACATGCATATATGGCTGGTGGAAAAGCTCTATGGTTACAGTTTTGCGTAAAGCCGGTTTTTCCCTACTGCAAAGGAATAAATTTTATTTAACTATCATGGTGGTTGTTAAACATTGAGAATGGTTGACAGCATCCTCAATCCCAATTAAGCATCATCATTAAAAACCCAACAACATTAATTAAAGTAACATGATGAGATTCACATGATAATCCAAGTACTAGATACTCAAAACGTCCATAACCGGGGACACGGCTAACCATGATTAGTTTGTACACTCTGCAGAGGTTTGCGCACTTTTCCCCACAAGACTCGATCTCCTCCGTTGGATTTCTCGCACTACATGGTGTTTGAGAAACGGATGACCGAGACATAGTCTTTCAGAAGCGCTAGCACCTTACGATGGGTAGAACGTTACCCTGTAGGAGTTCGCACGACTTAATCAACTATGCTAGAGCCCATAATAGCTTGTGGCTGCACACGGAAGTTTCTAGTATGAATAATCTCATGATCCTTTGGGCCTGGGTGGCGGTCCAAAAAAAAAAGAAACAGGCAATCCTGGAATACCCAGGTATCTCAATCCACCCAGATGTGTGTTTAAGTTGCCACCTTAGATAAACCATTAATTATCAATCTCACATCTGTCATGGATATCACTCACCCAATCCACGTCTACTAGCATAGCATGTCATAATAAGCAAACGTAGAAGTAACTCCCAAAGGTTTGATAATAAAACAGGTAATAGGTACTACCTCAACTACTTCCCATCCCACAGTTTAATTAGATCCTAATCATGCAATGTTTGAGGATTGATCTAATGCAATAAAACTGGGTAGTAAAGAGGTATGATCAAAGTGTTACTTGCCTTGCTGATGATCCGCGAAACCTAGAGATTCGAAGTAACAGGCGGCGCACTCGGGGTATTCAATCGCAGACAAACAAACAAGCATACATTAAGTATTCATCTAATGCACAGGTAAAACTCAAATAAGAGATCTAACCAGAAAGTTCAACTTAAGAACTCCGGTTTGCAAAAAGAATCAAATCAAACGAAGCAACGAAAGTCAAACGGCGAAAGAAAGCAACTTCATTTTTCTAATCTGGACCTAAGTCAAATTTCACAAAAGAAAAAACTTGTTTAAGTTGGTTAAACGGAAAGAGAGTTTCGAGACAAAACTCCAGGCGCTTGAATCGCCTGATTCTGATAAACGAGCGAAAAGTTATACTAAAACGAAAATCGGATCAGAAATCGCGATCAGAAATAATCGCGGGAAAATCCGAGAAAAAGAAAAACGACGAACAGATTAACGAACGAATGTTCGTTATCTGGATCTAAACGATGAACACGTTCGTTAAAACAAACGAATGAGCGAACGCTCGCTAATTAACCTAAACCGAAAAAAACCGATCTAATTAAAAAAATGGAAACTAAAAAAAGATGAAAAACCGACAGAAAAACCGGCGGCACGGAAATCGAGGCAACCTCGGGCGGCGGGTCGGCGGCGGCGGCGGCGGCAGGCGCGGGGCTCGAGGCGTGGCTAGGGTTAGGGTTTGGCGGCGCGGGCTCTGGTGGGCTGGGCGGCTCGGGCGGCGACTATTTAAAGGCTGCCCCCTGGCAGAGTCCCGCTTGGGTACAGACCGGAGTCGGTTCGCGTCTTTTTTTAAAATAATTACTAGCAGAAAAATAAATAAAAGAAATACCAAACGGACTCCAAAAATCCTGAAATAAATTTTCCCCGACTTCTAAAATCAAGCCGGACAAAGTGAACATTTATTTGGGGCCTAAGTGCAATTTTGAAAAATGCATATTTTTCCTAAATTCAAATAAAATAGCGAAAAACTCCGAAATAAAATCTCGTTTGATTTTATTATTAAATACTCAATATTTCTTTATTTTGGGAAAGTCATTTTATTCCCTCTCTCATATTTTTGTAATAGAAATTATTGATGATAAAATAATTAAAATCAGATGATCCTATTCTCAAAATTCGAGAGAATTCAAATATGAAAATAACGAAATCTCCAACTCTCTCCGTGGGTCCTTGAGTTGCGTAGAATTTCTAGGATCAAAACCAAAAGCAATTTAAAATATGATATGCAATGATGATCTAATGTATAACATTCCAAATTGAAAATTTGGGATGTTACAAACCTACCCCCCTTAAGATGAATCTCGCCCTCGAGATTCAGGTTGGCTAGAAAATAGGTGAGGGTGATCCTTGAGCAAATCTTCCTCTCATTCCCAGGTGGCTTCATCCTCTGTGTGGTGGATCCACTGAACCTTGCAAAACTTGATAACCTTGCTGCGGGTGACTCGGCTGGCAAACTCGAGAATCTTAACTGGTTTCTCCTCATAGGTCAAATTGTTATCCAACGGAATTGCTTCCAATGGCACTGTGTCTCTCAAAGGTATGTCAGCCATTTCCGCGTGACACTTCTTCAACTGAGAAACATGGAACACATCATGAACTCCTGACAATCCTTCGGGCAATTCTAACTTGTAGGCCACTTCTCCCATACGCTCCAAAACTTGGTATGGTCCTACAAATCGTGGCGCTAACTTTCCCTTAACACCAAAGCGCTTAATTCCCCGAAGTGGAGATACTCGAAGATAAACTCGGTCTCCGACTTCGTAAACTGTCTCCTTGCGTTTGGAATATGCGTAGCTCTTCTGCCTGGACTGGGCTACCTTGAGTCTATCGCGAATCAACTTCACCTTTAGTTCAGACTCTTTAATCAAATCCGATCCAAACAACTGGCGGTCTCCTACTTCGTCCCACGACAACGGTGTCCTGCACCTCCTTCCGTACAAGGCTTCAAAAGGGGCCATCTTTAAACTGGATTGATAGCTTTTGTTGTAAGAGAACTCTGCATATGGAAAATTGTCGTCCCAACTAGATCCATAATCTAGCGCACACGCTCTCAGCATATCCTCCAAAATCTGATTGACTCTCTCGGTCTGTCCATCTGTCTGAGGATGAAAAGCTGTACTGAACTCTAGCCTGGTACCCAAAGTTCGTGCAACTGATTCCAGAACTTTGAGGTAAACTGGGTTCCTCTATCTAATACGATACTCCTCGGAACTCCATGTAAGCATACGATCCTGGTCATGTATATCTTTGCCAACTTAGCACTGGTGTAAGTGGTCTTTACTGGGATGAAATGAGCTACCTTCGTCAACCGATCAACTACAACCCAAATCGAGTCATAGCCGGAACGAGTCCTTGGTAATCCCGTGATAAAATCCATGCCTAGCTTATCCTACTTCCATTCGGGTATTGGCAATGGCTGTAGCAGTCCTACTGGCTTCTGATGCTCTGCCTTTACTCTCTGACATAGATCACAAACTGCTACATATTCCGCAATATCCTTCTTCATTCAGGTCCACCAGAAAGTATCCTTCAAATCCAAATACATCTTGGTATTTCCTGGGTGAATCGAATATGGTGAATCATGTGCCTCTTGCAGAATCAACTTCCTGATCTCCGGGTCATTGGGCACATAAACACGGTCTTCAAACCATAAGGTATCGTGCTCATCCTCACGAAAATCTTTAGCCTTTCCTTCGCACATTTTCTCCTTTATAGAAGCAATCTCCTTGTTAGTCTTCTGAGCCTCTCTGATTCTATCCATCAAAGTTGACTGAATCTCCAATGCTGCTACATAGCCTCTCGGAACTATTTCCAAACATAGCTCACGAAGATCCTCGGCTAACTCTTTTGGCAATTTCCCCGTCATTAGTGTATTGACATGGCTCTTACGGCTCAATGCGTCAGCTACTACATTAGCCTTTCCGGGGTGGTAATGCAATCTCATATCATAATCCTTGATGAGCTCCAACCATCTCCTTTGTCTGAGGTTTAACTCCTTCTGCGTGAAAATGTACTTCAAACTCTTATGATCCATGTACACCTCACAATGGTTTCCAATGAGGAAATGTCTCCATGTTTTCAATGCATGCACTACGGCTGCTAACTCCAAATCATGTGTGGCATAATTCAACTCGTGAGGTTTCAGTTGTCGTGAAGCGTACGAAGCAACTCTTCCCTCCTGCATAAGCACTGCTCCAAGTCCTCGACGTGAAGCGTCTCAATACACCTCATAATCCTTGGTCTGGTCTGGCAGAATTAACACTGGTGAGGTAACCAAACTTTTCTTCAACTCCTGGAAACTAGCCTCACATTCCTCAGTCCATATGAACTTGGTATCCTTCTTCAACAACTCCGTCATAGGCTTTGCAATCTTTGAGAAGTTCTCAATAAATCTCCGGTAGTATCCTGCGAGTCCAAGGAAACTCTGGATCTCACC
Organism: Aegilops umbellulata; assembly: GCA_032464435.1. Classification (NCBI taxonomy): domain Eukaryota; kingdom Viridiplantae; phylum Streptophyta; class Magnoliopsida; order Poales; family Poaceae; genus Aegilops; species Aegilops umbellulata. The sequence goes on along the minus strand of CP136056.1, from coordinate 322,378,790 downwards.
AACTGTTCTTGGTGCTTCCCAATTGGTCATAGTGATAACCTTTGTGGGATCAACTGCTATACCTTCTCCGGATATAACGTGTCCGAGGAATCCTACTTCCTTCAACCAAAACTCACATTTGCTGAACTTGGCATATAACTGATGTTCTCTGAGCTTCTCAAGTACCAATCACAAATGTTCCTTATGTTCCTTTTCATTCTTTGAGTAAACCAGAATATCATCAATGAACACCACGACGAACTTATCCAAAAACTCCATAAACACTTTGTTCATCATGTTCATAAAATAGGCAGGTGCGTTAGTCAGACCAAATGACATAACAGTATACTCATACAGCCCATATCTTGTGGTGAAAGCGGTCTTTGGTATGTCCTGCTCTCGAATCTTCAACTGATGGTACCCTGATCGCAAATCGATCTTGGAAAACACTTTAGCTCCTTGTAATCGATCAAACAGATCATTAATCATCGGTAGTGGGTACTTGTTCTTGATTGTTACTTCATTTAATCCACGATAATAAACAACCATCCTTAACGATCCATCCTTCTTCTCCACTAGAAGTATTGGTGATCCCCAAGGCGAAGAACTTGGGCGAATATAACCTTTATCCAGTAACTCCTTAATCTGCTTCTTAATCTCCTCCAAATCCTTGGCGGGCATCCTGTATGGTCTCTTTGATATTGGCCCGGTGCCTGGCAAAAGCTCAATCAAAAACTCAATGTCTCTATCCGGTGCCATGCCTGGCAACTCCTCTGGAAATACGTCAGGTAAATCCTTTACCACTAGTACTTCCTCCTGCACAACTCCTGATAAGGAATTTACTTGTGTCCTGTTTGGCGCATGCCGGGATACATACATATCCTTCTTCCTTCTGGCGTTGTAAGCAAAATTGCCTTACTGGCGCAATCGGTGTTTCCTCCATACATCGACAGCCAATCCATTCTGAGAATTACATCCAAACCTTGAGATTCCAGAATAATTAAATCCGTAGGGAAAACATGCCTTCCTATGCTTACTGGCACTTGGAAACATCCTTGACTGGCCATATACTCCGCTCCTGGTGAGCTCGCTAGCATAGGTGTACTAAGAACCTTAGTGGGCAGGTTATACTTATCCACAAATCCCCTTGATATGTATGAATGCGATGCACCAGTATCAAAAAGAACGAGTGCAGTAAATGACTTAACCATAAACTTACCTATTACTGCATCAGGTTGGGCTTCAACCTCCTCCACGCTAACGTGGTTCACTTGTCCCCTGTTGAAAGGGTTCGGTTTATTCCCAGAGCTTGCATTTCCATTCTGGCCTTCAGGACATTCATTAGCATAATGTCCGGTCTTCTGACACTTAAAACAGGTGATTTGGTTCGGGTCTCTCTTGGCTGGTGTTGTTGGTGTGGTACGGTTCTGGCCGTTGCTTCCTCCATTCCCATTACCATTCTTGGGACCATTATGGTTGTGCGAGCTACCTCCTCCATGGGTATGCTGAAAATGAACTCCCGGTTTAGGGGTAAGACAGGGTTTCTGCTAAGCTCCAGAATTGTACTTCCCCTGTCCATACTTCCTCTTGTGGTTTTCAATCTGCTGGTGCTTCCCCTCAATCATAAGAGCACGATCTACCAACTCCTGGTAGTTGTTGAAGCTTGCTACCATCAACTGCATGCTCAGCTCGTCATTCAGTCCTTACAAAAACTTCTCCTGCTTAGCTGCGTCCGTAGCAACGTCATCTGGGGCATAACGTGCTAGCTTACTAAAATCATCCACAGACTGGCCAACTGTCCGTCCTCCTTGGCGTTATGAAACTCACGCTTCTTCATGGCCATAGCTCCTGCTGAAACATGGGCAGTACGGAAATCCTGCTGAAACTGATCCCATGTGACAGTGTCTACAGGGTAAGTGGCTGTAAAATTCTCCCACCATGCTGCCGCGGGTCCTTCAAGCTGATGTGCGGCAAATTTCACCTTTTCCCCATCTGTACATCCTGCATTGGTCAACTCCCTCCCTGTCTTGCGGAGCCAATCATCTGCTACTACCGGCTCGGTGCTACTGGAGAACACCGGCGGATTCAGCCTAAGAAAACGGGTTAAGTGATCAACAGGTGGTGGCGGCGGTGGGTTGTTGTTGTTGTTGTTGTTCCCCTGATTCTGGTTCTGGACTAGCAACTGCATCAAAGCATTCTGCTACTGGATCAACTGAGTGAGCTCCGGTGGAAAAGCAAATCTGTTGTCACGTCTTGGAGGCATCTGAGGGTTTAGAAAAGATGAGAATTAAGAATAGAATGAGGTCTAAGGAGAAAACACTACCCATATGCACATGAGGCAAAAGCACACAAAATCACTTCATTCAATCAAACAAAGGCATACAATCAGTCTAGAACTATCGCAAAAAGTGCATGGACTATACTATGTACATGGTGGAACACTACTACTGTTGTGGTAGTCTACTAGAAAAACTGCTCCGATGAAGACTCCATGATATCTGCTCCAGCTTCATCTTCGAAGTCATCTTCACTAGGATCGGAATCGGTGTCGTTGATGATGATGTAGTTATTTGGACATGTGCAATCGTCATCTTCTCCTCGGGGTGTTGAATTCCCCATGAGTTCTTCAATCTTCTCCTTAAGGTCACCGTTCTGTCTCACTAGAGCGACGATCTCCTCCATATAGTCCTTGCGAGTGGCCTTTAGTTCTCCTTCTAGTTCGATAATCTTGACTTTTGCTTTCTTCAACTCCATCATGTCTGTGCACATCTGGTTCTCATGACGTCGAATGTGCTGGTTTAACTCCTGGATGAAAGCTGCAATGGATCGATCCTTCTTAGTGCTAACTATCTCCCATTGTTCATCTCAGTGTCCGCAAATCTGGTAGATAGTATCTTTGAGGTCTTCTTGGTAGACTTCTCCAATGCGTCCCATGGTGATATGAGCTGCCATGCTCTTTCCTAAACTCCAGGTTGGTGCATTAAAAACACACTCTATGGGCTCCGTGACTGGCGCGAACGTCCTTCCTGGAACTTGAGCTTGAATCTTCCAGCGCTCCTCTTCGGGTAAAGTGGCGTTGTAGGTCCCGGTGAAGCTTGGTATTCCGATGTTCAGGTACTTAGTTACTTCCTTCAGGTGTTGTCCAAAGGGTGTATCTTCATCCGGCTGTGTGAACTTGATCCTCGCTTCCGTCATCCTAAAAGAGTAGAAAAGATGAGGAGTCAGAAATGAGAAGAGAGTAGTGATTTAGGGCTTTAGCTTAGTGGTCGTGTCCTACAGTCAGCGTGTGCTCTGATACCATCTTGTAGCGACCAGATCTCAAACAGTCCGATCTCTGTGCTCAGGTGTCATCCCTGGATCAGTAATGCTGACACCACACAGTACTTGAAGAATTTATAACAGAGTAGAAATCACACACTTATTACATCGAATGTCTCAAAAGAGATCTTATTACAACAAATATGGCTTAAGGCCATCTAATAACGATAACAGCGGAAGGCTTGGAAGATAAGCGAGTCCATCAACTCCAACGGCATCACTGAGTATAGAACCACGACCTAAAGACACCTTACTCGTCGTCTGAAAAGTCTGCAACATGAAACGTTGCAGCCCGAAAACGGGTCAGCACATGGAATATGCTGGCAATGTAACACTGTAACGCCCTCGATGCGGCTATATCTCCCACGTGTCGAAGCACGACTTAGAGGCATAACCGCATTGAAAGCAATGTCGCAAGTGAGGTAATCTTCACACAACCCATGTAATACATAAGGGAAAGAGATACATAGTTGGCTTACAATCGCCACTTCACACAATACATGAGTAAAGCATTACATCATACAGATACAATCAAGGTCCGACTACGGAACCAAAATAAAAGAAGACTACCCCAAATGCTACACAGATCCCCAATCGTCCCGACTGGGCTCCACTACTGATCAACTAGAACGAAACAACACAAAGGACAAGATCTTCATCGAGCTCCTCCTTAAGCTCGGGTGCGTCACCTGCACGGTTTCATCGGCACCTGCAAACTGGTTTTGGAAGTATCTGTGAGTCACGGGGACTCAGCAATCTCACACCCGCGAGATCAAGACTATTTAAGCTTAAGGGCAGGGTAAAGGTATGAGGTGGAGCTGCAGCAAGCAACTAGCATATATGGTGGCTAACATACGCAAAAGAGAGCGAGAAGAGAAGCAAAGCACGGTCGAACAACTATGATCAAGAAGTGATCCTGAAACTACTTACGTCAAGCATAACTCTAACACCGTGTTCACTTCCCGGACTCCGCCGAGAAGAGACCATCACGGTTACACACGCGGTTGATGTATTTTAATTAAGGTCAACTTCAGGTTCTCTACAACCGGACATTAACAAATTCCCATCTGCCACATAACCGCGGGCACGGCTTTCGAAAGTTCAAACCCTGCAGGGGTGTCCCAACTTAGCCCATGATAAGCTCTCGCGATCAACGAAGGATATTCCTTCTCCCCGGGAAGACCCGATCAGTCTCGGAATCCCGGCTACAAGACATTTCGACAGTAATAAAACAAGACCAGCAAGACCACCCGCTGTGCCGACAAATCCCGATAGGAGCTGCACATATCTCGTTCTCAGGGCACACCGGATAAGCGAAGCGTACAGGTACCGATGTAACCCAAGTTGCCAAGGGATGGTCCCGCACGGTGCTCTAGTTTGGACCAACACTCGAAGGAGCACTGGCACGGGGGTTAAAATAAAGATGACCCTTGAGTCTGCAGAACCAAAGGGAAAAAGGCTTAGGTGGCAAATGGTAAAACCAAGGTTGGGCCTTGCTGGAGGAGTCTTATTCAAAGCGAACTGTCAAGGGGGTCCCATAAATCACCCAACCGCGTTGGGGACGCAAAATCCGGGAACATAATACCGATATGACGGAAACTAGGGCGGCAAGAGTGGAACAAAACACCAGGCATAAGGCCGAGCCTTCCACCCTTTACCAAGTATATAGATGCATTAATAATATGAAAGGTATTGTGATATCCCAACAAGTAAACATGTTCCAACAAGGAACAACATCTCCATGTTCCAACAAGGAACAAACTTCATCTTCACCTGCAACTAACAACGCTATAAGAGGGGCTGAGCAAAGCGGTAACAGAGCCAAACAACGGTTTGCTAGGACAAGGTGGGTTAGAGGCTTGGTTTGACAATATGGGAGGCATGATAAGCAAGTGGTAGGTATCACAGCATAGGCATAGCAAAAGAGCAAGCAACTAGCAAGCAAAGATAGAAGTGATTTCGAGGGTATGGTCATCTTGCCTGAGATCCCGCTAGGAAGAAGAACGAGTCCATGAAGAAGACAAACGGACGTAGTCGAATGAATCCTCACAACTCCGGAACGAAACCGAAGCTAACGAGAGAAGCAACCCGGAAACAAACAAACAACATAGTAAAACAACCATCACATAAACATGGCATGATGCACAATCAAGTATGATGCATGTCCGGTTTAAATAGGCATGGCATGACAAAGTGCAACAAACAACACTACAAATTAAGTGGATCACAATATGCAACGAGTTGCATATTGACGAAACACCACATCAATTATTTAGTTACTCTCGGTTATGTACTCATCAAAATTAAATGTTGTTAAACATGGCAAGAGGTGAATCATATGAAATCTAGCTATTTAGGCAAGTTTAAATGAGGCCGGAACAACAAACAACAATTTTGGAAGAACCTCATGTGCATCTTTTAGATTTGGTACCGATCTGTCCTAAAGCATATTTTAATGTTGTAAAACAGGAAAATAAAGTGCATCATGTTAAACTATGCATTTTTCTACCCCATTTACATATAAAGTTTAATAAATTTGGAGCTACGTTTATTTAGTTATGAAATAAATCATTTTAGCATGGCATTTAAGCAAATTTAAACAAACAACATTTTAAACATTTTAATTGTTGTTATCATGATGCGGATGACATGTGCAAGTTTTAGGCAATTTTATGAAAATGTTGACAAGAGCATTATGAAGCATTTGTCGTCGTGGCGGAAACGAAAAAGGGTGCCACGGCAACGACAACGGAAATGGTGCCACGGCAACATTCCGGTTCCGATAACTCGATTGAGATGTCGGAGCAAAAGAAAGTGTGGAGAGCGTGCCATGCAAGATGGTGGGGTGCTCCCGACTACCGGATTCCCACGGGTTAGTGGCATGGAAACGAGTGACAACTTGGACACGATGCAAACATACGGTGCAACTCATACAACACATGCATTCGGACCACGGGCGGTCGTGTCGGCGGTTATACCTTCGAAGCGTGCGTTTTGGAACGGATCAAGTACGTAGAGGGAAGTAGTCGTCCAGGAACGTCGTGGGAAGTAGTCGTTCTCGCGACGGCAGTGTACATGACAATCTGGACGAACTTGGAGGGTCATTGGTAGTCGTTCACGGTCCTTCAGCGCTGGTTGTGGTACATGTTCTGTAGATGTTCGGGCGGCGGTGGTGGTACACAGTGTCGACGAAGAGGTACTTAACGAATCCAGTGTCCGGGGTCGTCGCGGTACTTGGTATCTTTGTGGAACTGCACGGTTCATCGTCGTACTTGCGGTCTCGATCGGGGCAGCAAAACGTAGTCGAACTTGGCGTGGTCTTGGACCTGGCGGACTTCGGGTCGAACAGCAACAAGCATCGCAGGTGCATGTAGGCAGAGGCGGCGACCCGAGACAGAGGAGCTTGCCGGATGCAAGAAGCAACACAGGGCTGGCAGAGGCGACGCGGGTGGATCTGAAGGCGGAGACGGCACGCGAGGAGGAGGTCGGGGATGGGTCGTCGAGGCTGGATCCAGGGTGGAGGCGCACAGGAGGAGGCTCGAGGCGCGCTGGAGGATGGCCGGGGTGCACGGAGCAGCGACGGTCGCCGGAGGCGAGGACGCGGGGTCGAGGCAGAGGCGACCAGCGGGGCAGGAGCAGAGCAGCAACCGCGACGGGACTCGCACAGGAGATGGGGTCGTGGTCGCGACGTAGACAGAGGCAGAGGGCGACGCGAGGCAGGGGGCACCGGAGTTGGCCTCCAATGGCGGCGCGGGAGGCCCGGCGCGGCGCTCGGAGGAGAGGGGCGGCACGCGCTGCTGGCGTCGAGGTCGAAGCGGGATGGACGGGCAGAAGGCGCTTGGGATCGAGCTCCTCTCGATCCAGAGCTTGGCTGCGGGCGCGGGACGGAGGAGGTGCAGCGCGGGGCAGGGGAAGAACGGGTGAGGGGGATCTCTCCCGGTGGAGGCGACGAGGGGATCGGGCGTGGGGCACTGCCCCTCTGCGTGCGTGTGTAGAGGCGGCGTGGGAGGACGAGAGGGAGAGGATGAGAGGAAGAGATGGGATCGGGCGAGGCGAGGCTAGGGTTCGGTCGGCAGGGCCGGATGGGCCTGCACGGGAGGTTGGGCCTAAATGGGCTGGTGCGGGAGGTTGGGAGGCCCAGGCTGCTGGGCTCCTTCTCTCTCTCTCTCTAATAAAGAAAAGAAACAGAGATTAAGAAAGAAAAGAAAGAGGGGTTAGAGGAAGAAGTTGGACACGCAGATAATTTTTTCGGGCTCACAAAAATATGCTCGTTCCAAGAAAAAAAATGGAGTGGCAAGATTGCAGGAATAAAATTCAAACTCATTTGAATTTAACTCAAAATGGGTTTGAACTAGGACTAGGTTTGATGCAGCCAAAAATGTTGAGAATTTTGGTAGAGCTCGGGAAAAAGGATGAAAGAATAAAAGACAAGGTTAGAGGTCGGGAGTTATGATAACAAAGGCATTGGGATTATTTTGCAAGTGGGTTATGGTTAATTCCAAATAAATGGAATAATTTTTATTATAGCTCCCTAATAATATTGAGAGGCTTTAATATGTTATAAAGAGAAATCACGAGTGAATTCCCTCGATTTAAATGGATCAACGACCCATGCAATTTGTTTGAGTTTTAGTTGATTTGAGAAATTGATGGCATGATGACATGATGCAATGCAAAAATAAAAGAGCAAGCACAAAAGAAACACACGGCGAAACCCGGAATATATGGAAGTCTTCTCGAGCATCGCTCTTGGGGCGTTACAAACACATAGAGAGTAATGAAGGATTAAGCCTATACTACATGCATATATGGCTGGTGGAAAAGCTCTATGGTTACAGTTTTGCGTAAAGCCAGTTTTTCCCTACTGCAAAGGAATAAATTTTATTTAACTATCATGGTGGTTGTTAAACATTGAGAATGGTTGACAGCATCCTCAATCCCAATTAAGCATCATCATTAAAAACCCAACAACATTAATTAAAGTAACATGATGAGATTCACATGATAATCCAAGTACTAGATACTCAAGACGTCCATAACCGGGGACACGGCTAACCATGATTAGTTTGTACACTCTGTAGAGGTTTGCACACTTTTCCCGACAAGACTCGATCTCCTCCGTTGGATTTCTTGCACTACATGGTGTTTGAGAAACGGATGACCGAGACATAGTCTTTCAGAAGCGCTAGCACCTTACGATGGGTAGACCGTTACACCTACTTTCCCCTACATCTGCTAGTCTACCCTTAAGAGTTCGCACGACTTAATCAACTATGCTAGAGCCCATAATAGCTTGTGGCTGCACACAGAAGTTTCTAGTATGAATAATCTCATGATCCCTTTGGGCCTGGGTGGCGGTGCAAAAAAAAAAAGAAACAGGCAGTCCTGAAATACCCAGGTACCTCAATCCACCCAGATGTGTGTTTAAGTTGCCACCTTAGATAAACCATTAATTATCAATTTCACATCTGCCATGGTTATCACTCACCCAATCCATGTCTACTAGCATAGCATGGCATAATAAGCAAACATAGAAGTAACTCCCAAAGGTTTGATAATAAAACAGGTAATAGGTACTACCTCAACTACTTCCCATCCCACAGTTTAATTAGATCCTAATCATGCAATGTTTGAGGATTGATCTAATGCAATAAAACTGGGTAGTAAAGAGGTATGATCAAAGTGTTACTTCCCTTGCTGATGATCCGCGAAACCTAGAGATTCGAAGTAACAGGGGGCGCACTCCGGGTATTCTATCACAGACAAACAAACAAGCATACATTAAGTATTCATCTAATGCACAGGTAAAACTCAAATAAGAGATCTAACCAGAAAGTTCAACTTAAGAACTCTGGTTTGCAAAAAGAATCAAAGCAAACGAAGCAACGAAAGTCAAACGACGAAAGAAAGCAACTTCGTTTTTCTAATCTGGACCTAGGTCGAATTTTACAGAAGCAAAAACTTGTTTAAGTTGGTTAAACGGAATGAGAGTTTCGAGACAAAACTCCAGGCGCTTGAATCGCCTGATTCCGATAAACGAGCGAAAAGTTATACTAAAACGAAAATCGGATTAGAAATCGCGATCAGAAATAATCGCGGGAAAATCCAAGAAAAAGAAAAACGACGAACAGATTAACGAACGAACGTTCGTTATCTGGATCTAAACGATGAACATGTTCGTTAAAACGAACGAACGAGCGAACGCTTGCTAATTAACCTAAACCGAAAAAAAAACCCGATCTAATTAAAAAAAACGGAAACTAAAAAACCGACAGAAAAACCGAACGGTTTTTTGAGAAAAACCGGTGGCGTGGAAATCGAGGCAACCTCGGGCGGCGTGTCGGCGACGGCGGCGGCAGCGGGCGTGGGGCTCGAGGCGCGGCTAGGGTTAGGGTTTGGCGGCGCGGGCTCAGGTGGGCTGGGCGGCTCGGGCGGTGGCTATTTAAAGGTTGCTCCCGGGCGAAGTCCCGCTCGGGTACGGCCCGGAGTCGGTTTGCGTTTTAAAAAAAAAAATTACGCGCAGAAAAATAAATAAAAGAAATACCAAACGGACTAAAAAATCCTGAAATAAATTTTCTCCGACTTCTAAAATCAAGCCGGACAAAGTGAACATTTATTTTGGGCCTAAATGCAAATTTGAAAAACGCATATTTTCCTAAATTCAAATAAAATAGCGAAAAACTCCGAAATAAAATCTCGCTTGATTTTATTATTAAATCCTCAATATTTCTTTATTTTGGGAAAGTCATTTTATTCCCTCTCTCATATTTTTGTAATAGAAATTATTGATGAGAAAATAATTAAAATCAGATGATCCTATTCTCAAAATTCGAGAGAATTCAAATATGAAAATAACGAAATCCCCAACTCTCTCCGTGGGTCCTTGAGTTGCGTAGAATTTCTAGGATCAAAACCAAAAGCAATTTAAAATATGATATGCAATGATGATCTAATGTATAACATTCCAAATTGAAAATTTGGGATGTTACAATTCAATATTTTCTTGACAGCCTCTGTAATCTCAGCTTCGGTCAGTTGAATATTAATGTGCCATTGAGGGTCGGTCAAATTCCCTGTATATTCACACATCAAGCCGGGGCGCCGGCTTAAGGGTAGGATGCTCCAGCCGATCCAGCAACGAGCAAAATCAACACCTGTCAAACCGTTAGCCATAAAGGCTCTAAGCTTCGACAGCCGTGGGGCATAGTTGGCCCTTTCTTTTGCTGTTAACCTCTGAGGAAAAGGATGTGTATTGCTAAGGCGTTCAGGGCGGTTAGCCGGCAGGGGGTTTTCATCAGCTGGAGATGTATCCTTGTAATAAAACCAGGTCTGGTTCCATTCTTTGGGGTGACTGTGGAGCTTGGGATGAGGGAAAGTGACTTCCTTCCTTTTCTGAACCGCCATTCCGCCCAATTCAGTATTGGGTCCATCTGTGAACTCTGTGCGACGGTTTAAGTGAAAGAAATCACTAAACAGTTCAAATGTGGGTTCCTCTTGCAGATAATTAAGCTTCACAGAAGACTTGGAAGTGGCAGATGTTGGTCACATAATTTGGACCGATGTCTTGAGGGCGGAGTTGAAAATTAGCCAGTACATCTCGGAAGAATTTTGAACCGGGAGGGCTAAAGCCTCGGCCCAGATGATCAACAAAAACGACTACCTCTCCGTCTTTGGGTGTAGGAGGATTTTCCGGGCAAGGGGCCCTCCAGTGGATGACATCTTTTTTGGCCAAAGCACCCATTATAATGCATCTGTTTAACTGTTCTTCCGTGACCCGGGAAGGAACCCAGTTGCATTCATAGACTTGCTTAGCCATTGCAGTGAGAAGCTGAAACATGATTATTGCCGGTTTAAGATACACCGTGAACAACTATAAAGCACTAAAAGGACGTAAGCATATTGTTAAACCGGGGTTTGTTATCGGTAAACTGGAGTTTGACAATAGAGACAGTATAATGACGAATGCATTGGCGGTTCAACAGGGGACTAATGGTATCTACTGGGTCATCATCTTTCTAGGAGGTTAAATCGCCTAATCTGGTATTGAACATATATGTCTAAAGGTGTAAGTGAAGGAAAAACAAGCTTCACATCTTGGTGTGGTAATTTCAGATCTACCGTGTGTTGGAAAAACAAAATATATTTTGACCTAAATTCCAGTGTGTTAAGAGTTCACCAAGTTCAGATGATTTTTTATATGAGACAGATGTTCTAACAAGAAAGCAGGAGTTCAAAGTACAAGGGCATTGGAAAAAGCAGATCCAACTAGCCATTGGTACTACTGAAGATAAACAAGAAAGAACATATTCAAGAACTTTGAAGAACTATGAAGAACACCGAACCCTAATGGTGGATCTGGAGTGAGAAAAGGAGGAACGTACCGGTGCTGAGGAAGTAGTGGAAGATCGCCGTGTTTTTCTGGCACAGTCAGGTTGATGCAGCGGCCGTCGTTGAGACAGAGGCGAAGGACAACGGCGGCGGCAGAGCTCGAAGGTCGGGCGGCGCGGGGAAGAAGATGACACGAAGAGGCACGAGGGGGAAAAGTGAAAGGGACCCCTCGGCTTATTTATAAGGTGAATGGATAAAAGGCAGGCGCGAGAATCGAGGAGCCCAAAAAATGGGGTATGTGACAGCTTTGTTGCCTCGATCGTCGGAGACCCATTAATGAAGGTGGGTTATACGCAGTTTTAAATAACAGATGATGTCATGGCGGTTTACCATGGTCCTGAAAGGTGACGTCACGGCGGTTTACAAGATTACGTGAAGATGTTGAAGAAAAAAGTTTCTTAAGTATTGAGGATTGACATGAACCAGTTCAAATCAATCTGGGGTCTAATGTTGGGGATATTACCACTGGGTGTAAACCAGCCAGGAGAGGATGGGTTAACCCCATAGTAGTTCACTATATCTGAAGCCCATGAAGATAGACGGTGACACTTTATGAAGGCCCAGGGCCCAAAGCCGGTTTAATGCATGTAGACATAAACCGGCATTGATATGTAAACTTGTATTGTAAGATAGAAAGAGCAGAGACCGAGCTGGACACGTTTATGAGCCGGCCTCGGGATTCTATAAATCGACGGGCGTCAACCCGTGTATATAAGGGGACGACCCGGCGGTGGTTCAGGAGAACAGTCAACAACTCGAGACCCAGGAAAAGCGTATTCGCTCCCTGGTCATCAAAACCCTAGCAATTCCACAACAACTGGATTAGGCTTTCACCTTCACCACAAGGGGCCGAACCAGTATAAACTCTCTGTGTCCCTTGTCCGCTTTAACCCCTTTAAGCTAACCCGCGCGATGGCTCCACGACTAAGTCCTTTCCTTAGGACATCTGCCGTGATAAAACCACGACAGGTAGGGCATTTCCCATTGATATAGGAAATTTTGTACCAAAAACAATAGTATCTACGATTATAGTCCATTCCCATTGGTATAAAAAATTTTGTACCAGAAATAATAGTATCTACAATTATAGTCGCTCTATGATGTAAAATATATCTCTTATTTTTAGAAGAGTAGGGAGGCTCCTCTCCGATTCCATTATCTTGAATGAAACCAATAAGTCGTTCATACAATCGGCTCACTGGGAGGAGCAATTTAGTGGGAATTAGGGAAAATAAAACACACAGGTGTGACTTGGTACATCAGTATTAGCTCCAGATAGGAGTGAGGGGGAAGAGGGAAACTACTTCCCGCAGACAATTCCCTGGTAGGCTTTCCTGGTCTTCATCGGTGGAGCCGCTGCCACCTGTGGTGACCAGCACGCCATGAGCATCAACACAGGGCCGGCCACAGCGGTCTTATCCCCGGTGTCCCTTTTCTTGGTAGGTGAGGTGAAGTCGACCCCATCATCGGAGATCTTGAGTCTACTCCATGGATCGGTCCATGATGGAGTTCTTTCACAAACAGGACTTGAGCTCAGCCACTTGTAAGCATCAAAGGTCGCTGGATGAATCTTGCCAGCTGATCTGAGAAGGCCTCCAACCTTATCCCACTATGTTATGGGACAAAATAGCCCATGGTTTGATGGTTCTCGGGATCAGTCTCAAGACCTACTTAATAGAGGTCCAAATGGTGTTATTGAAAATCATAGACTTTCTATATTTCCAAAGACACCAGACTACTACAGAACTGACAGTATTTAGAGCAAAGTTTTTATCATTATGGACCCAGAATCTAGCTATTGATTCAAAATCATCCCCAATCTGGATTTTAAACTAGTCTTTGACAAAAGACCACACATGCTTAGCTATCACAAAGTCAAAGAAAATGTGTGAAATAGATTCTAGCTCCAAACAGAAAACACAATCAAGGGGTTTTATAATATGCCTCTTTCTAAGGTTATCTCTGGTCATTAACTTGTTGGGAGAAAGCAAGCAGAGGAACCACATGGATTTTAGAGGAAACCCTAAGCTTCCAAACATTTGGTGTGAAAACATGTTGAACCCCTCTAAAATTTATCACATGATATAAACAACTAGTAGAATATCACCCTTTGTTCTCAAGTTGCCAAACTAGCGAGTCAATGTCATCATAAGAGCAATACTCCCATCTATCTCCACTAGCTGGTACAACTGTTCCATAAGCTTGTTATCAAAGTTCCTTCTAAAGGAAAGTTTCAATTGTTGGCCATCTCAGACCTCGCTGATGCATTTAGTTTGCTCATTACAAATAGAGTTAACATGCCAGAATTGAAGTACTAGAGGCGAAGTACCAAACAAAGTATTTTCCCAGAATCTGACCTTGCTACCTGTTCCAACCTTCCACCTATAGCGAAGTTTCAAGGCATGAAAAATGGTTTTAACCACTTACCAAAATCTAGAAGTTTTTTGGATAGTTCTAGGAGTGAAGAGGTTAGGTCTCCCAACCATGTACTTGTGATCAATGATAAATTTCCATGGCTTTCCTTCCCCCTCATAATATCTCTTAACCCAGGAGCCAAGAAAGCATAAATTAATTTTCTGCAGGCTGGGAATAATGCCCAAACCTCCATACTCCTTTTTCATGCAAACCAGTCTCCGATTAGCTAGGTGAAGCTTTCTATGCCCCTCAAAATCATTCCCTAGATAGTGGGCCATCTGTGAGTTGATCATTTCTATTAGCCCATTTAGGGTATTTAAAGAAAGACAATAGGTAAATGGGGATGCTGGCGAGACATGCGTGTATAAGAACAAGCCTTCCCTTATATGAAAGAAGTTTCCTTCTCCACCCGGCAATCCTTTTCAAAATTTTGTCTATAAGGGGCTGTATGTCTTCCCTCATCTCATGATGGAGGGGAATTCCTAGGTACTTTATAGGGAAGCCCCCCTGCAGTCTAAGACTAAGAGGAAATTTTGAAAGCCAGTCTCCTCAATGTTGATAGGAATGAGCTCACTCTTAGTATAGTTAATTGTCGTACCATACACCTACTCAAAGCAGATTATAACTATTTTGGGGTTTTTGGCATGAGAGATATTATTATCTAGGAACAAAATCGTATCAACTACATATTGAAGGCAGACGATACCCCCTGGGAAAAACTCAAGACAAAGCCGAGCAATCAAGTCATGGGTTGCAACTTTTGCTAACATTTTTATAAGAACATCCACTACTAGATTAAAGAGGAGTGGGGAAATAGGGTCACACTGTCTGAGGCCCTTACTAGTGAGGAAGAAATTATTTGCTACATTATTTAACTTGACCTTAACAGAGCCATTATGTGTAAGCTAATGGATCCAAAGTAACTATTTATCCCCAAAACCTCTATTTTAAAAGCTCGGATAGGAAATTCAAACCTACCTTATCAAAAGCTTTCTCATAATCTAGTTTCAAGACAAGCCCCTATTTATTTACTAGAGTAGACTGAGTGTACAACCTCATGGGCAGTGACCACACTCTCAAGTATGTATCTACCTTTGAGGAAAGCAGATTGATTGCTAGCAATCAATCTTTGAAGGACTTTAGAAGGCCTATTAATAAGAACCTTAGAGAAAATCTTAAAACTACAATTAATCAAGCTATTTGGTCCGAATTTCTTCATAGAAGTAGCATCAGGTTCCTTTGGAATTAAGGTAAGCATAGCAAAGTTAAGTCTATAAATAGCTAGCTTGCCTTTGTGAAAATCTTCAAACATGGCAAGAAGATCATTTTTTTATCAAATTCCAAAAGTGTTGGTAAAAGAAAAAAGGAATCCAATTTGAGCCAAGGTCAGACTCAAATACTGCCTTTTTCACCTCTGGTTCTGAGAAAGGGGCTTCCAGGAAGTCATTCTCAGTATATCTTTTCTCACCATCTCCATGGTGTATGAGACAATTGAATACATTTCAATTAGGGTCGTATTCTATGATTTCGATTATACCAGATATGACTTTCTGATTCCATTGAAAATCTATTTTATGAGTGTAGATGCTCTTACCACCTCTTTGTGGAATTGTAACACACGTCCTTGCACGTGTGTCCATCTTGAGAGATTGCGACTCTTCGAGAACATAACTGAAGTTTAAATTCTCTTAAACCATCCAAAAGATATCACAAGCCAGACATGTATCATCAGATGAAAGTGGGGAGGTACAATATCTGCTAATGTGTACCCGACAAGTTTCATTAGTCACATATCACAGGATAAGAACAGAAGCAATGTTATATAGTAGTTGAATTGATGCAAACTTATGAATTTTGAGTGCTCCGCTCAGGAACATGTCGCAATACATCATAACGGGCAGGGCCATAGGAATAGTAATTTCACCTTAGATTCTCTGAAGTCTGAGCAATATATGTATTACTCCCTCCGTTCACTTTTATAAGTCGTTTCAGACAACTTAAATTGAATTGTGTTGCACGTTGTCTGAAATGTCTACGATCCCTTATAAAAGTGAACAGAGGGAGTATCAACATTCAGGAGTTAGCATGTCTCAGGATATCCGATCTCAGTCTCATCATGTCAACAGAACAAGTAACATGGCGATAAAAATGAACTTGACAAACACCAATTAAACAATGTGCACTCAAATTGTAAATATATGAATCATGACTCATCACTGCCAGGAAAGCGTAGCAACTTAAGCAACAGATCACACAGAAACGAACTAGGGAACGACAAGAGGAGCATCACCATTAAGTTCTATGAACAGAGTGCCAACAATTAACATGTCTCACATGTCTACTGTAACAAGACAACCAAATGAAATTAACGACACGACACACTAGACGAAATCAACTGCGTTTCTTAAGGCTCTGCCTTCCTGTCTGAGACCCACATTTATCCACGACGTCCACGAGCACGAGGACGATCGGGGGCGAAGAGGAATTCCAGCACCAGGACGGAGAATCTCACGAGGCTCCTGAAACCTGGCACCACGACGCCACGGGTCGAGATGTACACGACCACGGCCGCCGAGACAGCCGCGAGGAGCACGCCGGGGAGGAGGTGTGAGCGGCTCCTAGCGGAGGCAGCTGCCCGGACCACGATGAGCGACCCGACGAGCTGGCCCAGCAGCCAGTGCTGCTTCAAGAAGAAACGGTAGCTGGCCCTGCCCGCATCGACGAGCATCGCACACGCGATCCGTTGCTCCTCTGTGGGCTCGGGGAGGGTCCGGAGTTGGCCCTCGGCGCGCAGGCAGTCTCTGAGTTGGGCCGCCGCCTCTGCGAGGTGGAGGCCGTTTAGGTGGAGGTCTGCACGGGCGCCGTCGAGGACGTGTTGTATAAGGTCAGGGTTGTCCAGGAGATGGGGCAGGTTATTGATCACCGCCGCTAACATTGGGTTCTCCATTGGGGGCGGAGGGGACTTGGTGACGGGGCTTTGGACTGGGAATGGCTGAATGGGGAAAGGAGGGCCCAGGTGTCACACGTACCGAGTGCTATGCTAACCTGTCACACGTGCTTTCTAAAAAAAGTCTACACATTTTCTAAAAGGGAAGTGTTTAGAAACGGCGTGCCGGCCGAACCGTTCCGCCGGTCCCGCGCGGGCCACTCGATCGAAGCGAGGCGAAGCGCATCGTACGTCTCGCGCTCCTCCCGATCCTCTTCTTCCTCCTTCAGATCCCGCCCCCGGCTAGCCCTAACCCCGCGCAGGTCACCTCCATCCTTCAGATCCCCTTCTTTCCCGCTGGCCACCCCCCCACCCCCCCCCCCCCCCCGCTGCAGGTTCCTTCCGCGCCCGGCGAGCCGGAGTTGGAAGCCGCCATGGATTATACCACCCGCGAGCTGCTGTTCATACTTCCTTGTGCTGGAACCCTCCACCGGAGATGCTTCAACCATGGCAGTGCGAGTGCGCGACCTCCTCCCCCCACCGCTGCAACCATCTGCTTCCAGACGAACTTTGGAACCATTTTTTCTCCTCCACCGATGTTGCAACCGACGACCAAAAAAGCTACAACCGTTCAATTCGAGAGCTTCAACTATCGGTATATCAAGCTTCAGCCGGACACCATGCACTGAAAAAAGCTACAACCGTTCATATGAAAAGCTTCAACCATAGTTTGAAAAGCTGCAAACGACGGAATAGAGAAGTTTCATCGGACCACCATGAAACAAAAAATCCACACCCGTCATTTTTTTGAGAAATCTTCAACCATTGAATTGAAAAGCTTCAACCGGTTTTATAAAAAGCTTCAACCATAGTTTGAAAAGCTGCAAACGACGGAATAGAGAAGTTTCATCGGACCACTATGAAAGAAAAATCCACACCCGTCATTTTTTGAGAAAGCTTCAACCGTTGAATTGAAAAGCTTCAACCGGTTTTATAAAAAGCTTCAACTGGCTTTATAGGACGCTTCAACCCGCGAGTACACAGCAAAAAAGTTGCAACCGTTGACGTGAAAAGCTTCAACCATATTCTTAAAAAGCTTCAACCCGGCGACAAAAGGCTGGACTGGCACCTCACCATTGATCAATGGCTTCACGGCGGAGCTGCAGCGGCAACGAACTTGAGGGACTGGCAGTGAACTACTGGCGGCTTCGCGTGGAGACGCAGCCATCAGCGGTGAGCGGCGTTGCTACAAGCTGGACGGGGCGACACTCCTTCGTCGGAGCTGCGACCTTTGCCGGCAGGAGCTGCATGCGGCGGAGCTGGCGAGAGCTACGGCGGATCGGGGGCGGGCCAGGCGGGCGACGGTGACGCTAGAGAGGAGCCGGCGGCCTGGAGGACGCGCAGGCCCGAGGGCGGCGCTCGCGCTGCTGCAGAAGGAAAGAAGGGGATAGGAGGAAGACAACGGCCCCAGATCGGACGGCTAGGGCTCGCGCATCGGACGGTTGGTGCTGGACCGGCCCAACAGTTGGGCCGGCGCACCGGCGCAGATCAGCGCTAATGTTAAAAAAGGTGATATTGTTTTATAAAAAGGTAATAATAATCAATGGGACCAAAGACGCGCTTGCAACGGCACCACCCGCGTGCACCGCATGCCTATGGGCCCCACACAATGCTCCTTGGCTTATTCTTATCCCCACTGCGTCGCTCCTTGTCCACGTCCGCTCTCCCAAGTTTATCCCACTCTCGGTTACTAGATAGGAAATGCGGCTTGCCGCACCCGACAGCGGTGCTGTCGGCTATAGTCATATCCCACCCGATAATACAATCTAAAACATAATGCAGTTGTGTTTATCAATCTAAAACACGCATTCGCACGCGGTGCCTGGCTCAAGTAAACAAAGTACATATTGCTGCAAGAATAGTTGCCAAGAATAGATCATTTTAATGCATGAAAGCAGGAAATTGCTTTTATAGATAACACAATTGTATCCAATATAGGGAGTTTGCCCTGTCCAACCCTATGTTCGAGCACACATATATAAAATTATGCATCTGTGACATAGCCACAACAAGGTAATACTATTTTGGGGCGCGCTGCCTGTATCAGGTTGATCCAACATTTGATATTTTGTAATGAAAGTGGTAGGAGCAAGCAGAATACATGCATCTCATAGAAAATGGTACCGTAGTACCAAGTCGATTACATATGATGATGGGTTTTCTTCATCCAGTTCAAAAATACACTGATACACCAAAAGCAGCATGGATCCAGCATGGTTTGTCATAATATAAATACCAAGCAATCACATTAGCAAGCAAAACAGGAGTGTATAGTATAATTGAATACATAGATGGTTGGTATATCCTTTGTATGACTGAATGTATAGATGGCTGGTACGTTTTCTATATCCACGCGTGTATCAATCAGCAGGAAATTACTGTAGAAAAGCACCAACTGGTAGGCAATGCACTTTCACTTCCACTCGCTCACACACACACACACACACACACACACACACACACACACACACAGAGAGAGAGAGAGAGAGAGAGAGAGAGAGAGAGAGATGATCGGGAGAAAGAAAGATGGTGGCATCCCCTTATCCTCGAAAGACAACAATAAAACATCAAGGTGCATCACTGTAAGCATAAGAAATTCATACAATGGCTGATTAGAAAGAGGAAAGATAGTGCACTCTAAAATTTCTGACCAGACATCCCATTTTCTTCGAAAGTGCCTGAGCTATTAATATAAGAATGGTTTTTATACAACGACGAACATACCAACTCCTAATAAATACAACTACCATATATCCAGATAAAATTCCAAATGAAATATGCGAGTAGATGAAAGAAAATACATTTACATTGATAAGGAAGAAAAAGAATACAAAGGAAATCAGGACTGTAATGGAGATATGGAAGGTACACCACGCACAGGAAAAGCAAAGAATGAATGACAACCCCAAATAATCATGCATATTCAGCCTCTTCGGTCTTGACAAAAATAAGAGACCCATAACAGCTAGCTATACCTCCACCAATAGCATGATATAACTTCTAGGGACAAGAGTTTGTAAGATATATATGCATAAAGGAAATATCCCAAAGAAATATCTAAAATGTTTGAAACAACATGACAATGAGCATACAAGAAGAAGACACAAAAGGTTGCAGATGGACCAGACCTGCCAACTACCAAAAAAATCTATACAAACAATCCAGATCTCAAACAATCGAGGTGGTCTTATGCTCCCAGCAGTGGCAGTGAGACTCTCCTTGTGCGTTAAGGCAATCTGCAAATTGATAAGCTAGTCAAAAAAATGTTTCAATCCTCCAATCAAAATACCAGTAAAGAGCTTGATTCTGAAGTCTACTTTATCAATTACACATCTATAACCAATTATAATTACAACAAAATGGCATGGAAGTGAACTCTACATGTTTTCACGCCTACTAATTATGATTCGTAAATATATAGCAGTAAAGCTAAACATTGTGCATGAAACCAAAACTGAAATGGAATGGTGGGGATATATAGTGGAGAGGATGAGGCACCTGAAGGGATGTGGAATCAAATATCAGTCACAAAAAACATTGGTATTATTATTGTATCAACCCAGCAAGAAACGAAAAATGCACCCCATATAAACCAAACATATACGTAAGATGAATATGTTGAACCATGATAAATAGCCACTGAATCAGAAATCGGGAAGAGGTACAGATTTTGATAACATGGAGATTGATAATTGTACAACACGGAGGGTGACTTGATTATAAAAATGACTTAAACTCAAGTTCAGTTACATAATGAGAACAAAATTTCTGAAGGAAGAATAATCATATTTTGAACAAACATAATATAATTTCTGAAGGCAGAATAATCCATACTCCTGCCAAGTACAAATGGAGGACCATTCAAATTTCAATTACTCTATCAAAATTCATTTAAATTTTCTTAAGATTATTTCCATCAAATTTGCTTCAGGACTAATTTGACACAACAACAGACACTTTAAGTTGCTCTTCTTCAAAATATTGTCTAACTTAGATGGACTGCAGTAGAGGCCAAATTTATTGAGCACACATTCAGTAGCTACACATCCAGTACTTTCACTTTGACTGAATTTTTTGAGTATGTACACATTCAATACTTTCACTCTTGATTGAATGTTTCAGAATTCAGTTCACTGAAAAACATGAGTATAATAGGAAGAGGGCGTACTGTGAACATGGTGTAGTTTTATAATTCAAATCCTGCTACTCCATAATTCAGATCCATTGTGCAATCTTCAGTCAACTTATATTCAGAATCACAAGCACAAGTAAGTTCAGTCAAAATCTTCAGTCAAGCAACCTTACGGTGCAGCGGATGATGCCAGCACAAGCAACTTCAGTCGAAATCTTTCAGTATTGACAGTCAAAACAATAATAAGTAGGCCTCAAGCCTTGCAACTTTTGAGAAGCATTGTCCAGTGTGAGATGAGCTCATAAATTCAGTTAACAATGAACCTGAATCTATGTCTATGGTGAAGGGACAGAGAGAGAAAGATGGGGCTTTGAGGAGGGAGGGAGAGACTGACAGGGCGATCCAGAAGGCGCCGACGAGGGGGGCGACGCCCCAGAGCACCACCACCTGCCGGATCCAGTGCACCACGTCCAGCAGCTGGTCCAGCAATCAAACCTGCAAGCACGCAAAGGCAAATTAGAGAATCCCATGGAGCAGCGATGCATGGTTTGGTCGTTCAGGAGCTAGGAGACACACCGACAGCAGTAGCAGCAGAAGGCGCCGACGAGGCAGAGGTGAGCGGCAGTGCGGGTGACGCGACGGAAGCGAGCAGCGATGCGGGCAACCCAGCGAAGGAAAGCGAGTCGTGGGCAGCAGAGGCGAGAGAGCGGGAGTGCGGCAGTGCAGGCGGCCTCGCGCGGGCGTCGAGAGAGGAGGCTGGTCAATGGAGGTGCGGCCGACGGTTCCTGCGCTCCTCCCGTCGGCCGTGATGCGCCAGACCCACCTAGCGCTCCTCCTTCTCCTCCCCTAGATCCCTCTCACTTTCCTCTCTCACTCGCAGAGGAAACCGCCGGCCGCCGCCGTGACCTCGTCGGATCCACAGCCCCACACCGCCTAGCGACCGGATCTGCCCGGATTTATCCATGTCCGAACGGCGCTAAGAGTGCGGCGTGCTCGACGCGGAGAGCAGCGGCTGACAGCTCGGTGGCGGGAGAAGAACGGCGAGGAGGGAAGGACGGGAGGGAGCACGGCATGGAGGAACGAAGGAAAGGGGCGTGAGTGTGAGGGGGAGTGGCAGCTAGGGTTCACCCAATCGAGCAACTCGCTCGTCTTTACACCGCGACCAGCCAGCCATGGACCGCCACGCAAGCAGGACGGCATAGAATGACGAGTTTGCCCTCGGCGGGCTGCCAATTTTACATGCGGTGGCACGAACCCTACGCCTATTTAAACCAGCACCGGAAGAACCCGCCTCCGCAGCTACTGACTGAGGCGGCCCGCCACGCCCGGACCCATCTGTCATGGAGAAGTAGGGCGCTAGCTCGGTTGCAAAAAGATGGGCAGTGTCCGCCTCGATCCGACGGCCAGGATTGCTCAGATGAAGATGCGATGGTCGAGATCGTTTTGGATAGCTAATCCGACGGCCCATAATCCAAACGAACGTGGGAGCTCCGTTTTGCTTCGGTCTCTAACAAATGGATTCATCACGCTTCACACCGGCTCTTTATTGATCATGCCCAACCATGAGAGAGGAGGGAGGAGGGGCCACCGCCTTGGGAGGCAGACTGACCGTTGCTCTTTACTGGGCATGGACCAAAGTAGTAGTCACAATGCTACAAGACGATAAGATCGTCGTTTGCTTTTTGAAAATAAAAAAAGACCGCTCCTTCCTACTGTGGCGCTTAATTTTGATATTCGTGTGTGTGGTTCCTATGGAGAGATAACATGGTCTAAGTAGCGGTGGCAGCGTTAGCGATCGTGGTGCTGAGCAGACTACGGTTATGTGTCAACCAGGTAGCGTGTGTGCATGCACTAGTGGAGCTTTAACAAGGCCGAGTGGGGCCGTGGGCCACCCTGCTCATGAAATCTATAATACCTAAATAGTTCATCCCCACTAACCTATTTCTCTTGACATGCACATATGCCACATCACCATGCATGCCACCTCATCAATTATTTACTTTTGCATATATTTTCAGCTCTTCCAACCAGCCACGTCATCACATGTATTTGTTTTCACATGCACAGCAGTTATTTCCATCCATTCTCCCTGATCAGCCCGAAGGTCATGTTTTATGAAAACTGCAAATCCACTCTTATTCATCTCCCCATATACGGCATCTGAGCAGTCATCTGGAGACGACTCACCTCCCACGAGCGTCTTCTCTCCCTCCCAAGTCTTCCCAATATAATAGAAGCATCTTCCGTTAGGGCGTTGATTGTCTGACCATTCATGTTCTTCATGGTCTTCTTCCTACAGTTTCTCTGCACACAACATTCTTCAGGGAACTCTGGATTCACCGGTCCTGCCTCAAGTTTGTCATCTTCCACAATCTCAACGAGGGCGTATCCATTGAGTTCGTCGTGGGTTATGCCGTTCCGGCGACGATGGTCGCACTAAGGCCATTGACGTTACCATTCCCAGTGGCACCGCTCTCCTGGTGGCTCGCGTCCTTATGGACGAGCAGCTTCCCGCTACGGATGTGGCGGTGGCGCATGCTACCGAGATGGCGACGACGTTCACCCTGGCAGTGGCAACGACGGCTATGGCGGCAGGGGAGGCAGCAGTGGCCCGTGCGTGCTACAGCCTACAAGTGAGGGACTGCAGCAAGGCGGAGGTGGTGGAGGAGGCTACGATCGTGCTGGCGTCTGGCAGGAGTGGCGGCGGTGGTTGTTACAACTCCAGGGAGGTGCACCACAAGGCGAAGCAGTGCCCCAGCAATACCTACCAGGTGCTTCGCCATCTCTTTGGGTCAAACCCCCTGTACGTACGTGTTGCCTTTCCCATCCTGCTTTCCTTCTTGATTATGCATCAACTCATACCAGCCTTACTGGTAAATCCTAATATGTTCCTTCCCATGCTCGTAGGTCAGGCTGCAAGTGGGACGCTCCGCGGGACGCCCGCATCACGCCGCATCAGCCCGCGTAATTAAGTGGGCTTATGCGGGCTTGCCACATAACATGCAGTTTTGTCCGCGGTTGCCGCTCATCCCACATAATTTCAGGTCGTATTCCTACGTATCTCTGTGTGTAACGGCTTCACATACAACTCCTACTATAACGGTCTGTACGTGCCTTGTATCTAGGATCATGAGCTACTAAAAGCAGGCTGTTATGCCCCGGTTTGCATTAAATTCAGTTAAGAATTAGAAGGCATAGGGATTCATATTTGAAACATCAGAATCTGACGAACAGATGTACACTTGTAGAGGATACTAGTATATGTGAAGATTCAGATTTAATTACTACTTGGATCCTTATAAGATTGAAAGGCAACAATCAACTAGCAGTCTAGCTACATGGATCGGATCCTCTTTGCTATTCCCACGTCAGGATGGATAGATAGGATATGCGGCAGTCCCAGTAATGCAGATATGCAGATGCACTTTGCCCAACACAGGGAGGCAGCAGGTAGTGCTGAACCATGCTATCTTGCAGTGAATATGGCTGATGACCAGGGTAATTTTCTTGCGAAACAACTGGAAACGACCCCACTTGTTCAACCGTTCAAGGCCAGCCAGTAGCTAGCTTTTTTTTTTGCATGAACCAGTAGCTAGCTGCAGACATAGCCATGGCGTCGATGTTTTTCACCTCATGTACGGTAAAGGTACGTACGACATGGCGCCGTGTACGACGCGCCGGGCGGGGGGTGGAAAAGGCCATGCGGTGTAACAGCAGCGCTGCGGCGGAACTGGACGGCGGTCTTGCGACCATGGCGGAACTGGACAGCGGCGGCGCCCTAATCATCATTGCATTATCGCGGAAAGGTGGGCTTGATGCGGACGCCGCGGGACAGCCCACATATCCCACATATTTGGCTGCTCTATCCGCGGTCGTCCGCGAACGTTGATTATGTGGGTTTTTATGTGGGCGTCGCGGGTAGCCCGCGTCCACTTGCAGCGTGACTCGTAGGAAGAAGGAAGATGTGGTGAGAAGCAATATTTGGATGGATCCACGTAATGTTAGTTTGAGTGATTTACGTTACACAGTAAGTATTTTTATTTCTGTATTTGAGAGACAACCATGTATTGCTTTGTCTGATCTGTCCATCTATTATGAAAGTTATTAATCATGCTCAACAAATGCAGAAGCCAATGACCTCGCCTCCTATGCCTCCTATGTAGGTAAGCACACCTCCCCTCCTTCTCAACTTCCCCTCTCCTATAAATATGACATGTCTCTATCTACCGCCTGATCTTGCCCTTCCACATAAATTTCTTCAATGATATGTTGTCGATGCCCGTTCACGTAGATACGTAAAAACTGATATTCTTGGGAGAAGTTTTGATTTACCTTTTATTTGTGTGGCAACTGCCACGACATCTCGGACCGCAGTGGCTTGCCAATTAAAACCCCCCGATCCTTCTAATGTTTGTTCGTGCAGATGTATCAATCCATGTCGGCAAGCTCTTTGATGAAATTGGTAGCAGATTGCGGCTGAAAATCAATCTAGGTAATTGCAATATATCTTTTGAAATTTGATGCGGTCATTCATAACAAATTCAGTTCATAATTGACAATTCTGGAAAGGAAGGAATTCAATGAGTTTACCCTATTTATTTTATGGATTCTCAGTTATCTATCTAGCATCGCAAGAAGAATATCCGGTGTCTCTTCTTGACAGGTATGATATATTGCTATTATATAGTTTGAACCTTAGTTCTGCCACAGTTCATTACTGGTACAATAGCTTTTTTTTTTCTGAAAAGATTTCTTGTATATTTTAATTATTGCTACATATATGTCCTGATGAAAACATCTATGAAGCATGTGTTGGGGAACGTTGCAGAAAATTAAAATTTTTCCTACGGTTTCACCAAGATCCATCTATGAGTTCATCTAAGCAACGAGTCATGGGAGAGAGATTGCATCTACATACCACTTTGTAGATCGCGAGCGGAAGCGTTCAAAGAACGGGGATGAGGTAGTCGTACACGACGTGATCCAAATCACCGGAGATCCTAGCACCGAACGGACGGCACCTCCGCGTTCAACACACGTACGGTCAGCGTAACGTCTCCTTCTTCTTGATCCAGCAAGGCAAAGGAGAGGTTGGGGAAGATGGCTCCAGCAGCAGCACAACGGCGTGGTGATGGTGGAGCTGCAGTACTCCGGCAGGGCTTCGCCGAGCTCTACGGAGGAGGAGGAGGTGTTGGAGAGGGAGAGGGAGGCGCCAAGGACCAGGGGTGCGGCTGCCCCCCTCCCCTCCCCCCTTTATATAGGCCTCTTGGGGGGGGGGCGCCGGCCCTGGGAGATCTGATCTCCAAGGGGGCGCCGGCCAGGAGGATTTCCTCCCCCCCAAGGCACCTAGGAGGTGCCTTCCACTAGTGGGACTCTTCCCCTTTGGAACCCTAGGCGCATGGGCCTCTTGGGGCTGGTTCCCCTTGGCCCATGTAGGCCAAGGCGCACCCCCTAGAGCCCATGTGGCCCCCGAGGCAGGTGGCCCCACCCGGTGGACCCCCCGGGACCCTCCGCTGGTCCTGGTACAATACCGATACCCCCGAAACTTGTCCCGATGGCCAAAACAGCACTTCCTATATATAATTCTTTACCTCCGGACCATTCCGAAACTCCTCGTGACGTCCGAGATCTCATCCGGGACTCCGAACAACATTCGGGTTACTGCATACACATATCTTCACAGCCCTAGCGTCACCGAACCTTAAGTGTGTAGACCCTACGGGTTCGGGAGACATGCAGACATGACCGAGACGGCTCTCGGGCAATAACCAACAGCGGGATATGGATACCCATGTTGGCTCCCACATGATCCACGATGATCTCATCGGATGAACCACGATGTCGAGGATTCAATTAATCCCGTATACGATTCGCTTTGTCAATCGGTATTTTACTTGCCCGAGATTCGATCGTCGGTATCCCAATACCTCGTTCAATCTCGTTACCGGCAAGTCACTTTACTCGTACCGTAATGCAAGATCCCGTGATCAAACACTTTGATCACATTGAGCTCATTATGATGATGCATTACCGAGAGGGCCCGGTGATACCTCTCCGTCAAGCGGAGTGACAAATCCCAGTCTCGATCTGTGTCAACCCAACAGATACTTTCGGAGATACCCGTAGTATACCTTTATAGTCACCCAGTTACGTTGTGACGTTTGGCACACCCAAAGCACTCCTACGGTATCCGGGAGTTACACGATCTCATGGTCGAAGGAAAGGATACTTGGCATTGGAAAACTCTAGCAAACGAACTATGCGATCTTATGCTATGTTTAGGATTGGGCCTCGTCCATCACATCATTCTCCTAATGATGTGATCTCGTTATCATTGACATCCAATGCCCATAGTCAGGAAACCATGACTATCTATTGATCAACGAGCTAGTCAACTAGAGGCTTACTAGGGACACGTTGTTGTCTGTTATTCACACATGTATTACGATTTCCGGATAACACAATTATAGCACGAATAAAGACAATTACCATGAATAAGGAAATATAATAATAATGCTTTTATTATTGCCTCTAGGGCATATTTCCAACAGTCTCCCACTTGCACTAGAGTCAATAATCTAGTTACATTGTGATGAATCGAACACCCATAGAGTTCTGGTGCTGATCATGTTTTGCCTTAGGGAGAGGTTTAGTCAACGGATCTGCGACATTCAGATCCGTGTGCACTTTACAAATTTCTATGTCTCCATCTTGAACATTTTCACGAATGGAGTTGAAGCGACGCTTGATGTGCCTGGTCTTCTTGTGAAACCTGGGCTCCTTTGCAAGTGCAATAGCTCCAGTGTTGTCACAGAAGAGTTTGATTGGCCCCGACGCATTGGGTATGACTCCGAGGTCGGTGATGAACTCCTTCACCCAAATTGCTTCATGTGCTGCCTCCGAGGCTGCCATGTACTCCGCTTCACATGTAGATCCCGCCACAACGCTCTGCTTGCAACTGCACCAGCTTACTGCCCCACCATTCAAAATATACACGTATCTGGTTTGTGACTTAGAGTCATCCAGATCTGTGTCGAAGCTAGCGTCGACGTAACCCTTTACGACGAGCTCTTCGTCACCTCCATAAACGAGAATCATTTCCTTAGTCCTTTTCAGGTACTTCAGGATATTCTTGACCGCTGTCCAGTGTTCCTTGCCGGGATTATTTTGGTACCTTCCTACCAAACTTACGGCAAGGTTTACATCAGGTCTGGTACAGAACATGGCATACATAATAGAACCTATGGCTGAGGCATAGGGGATGACACTCATCTCTTCTATATCTTCTGCCGTGGTCGGACATTGAGCTGAGCTCAATTTCACACCTTGTAACACAGGTAAGAACCCCTTCTTAGATTGATCCATATTGAACTTCTTCAATATCTTATCAAGGTATGTGCTTTGTGAAAGACCTATGAGGCGTCTTGATCTATCTCTATAGATCTTGATGCCTAATATATAAGAAGCTTCTCCAAGGTCCTTCATTGAAAAACTCTTATTCAAGTAGGCCTTAATGCTGTCCAAGAGTTCTATATCATTTCCCATCAAAAGTATGTCATCTACATATAGTATGAGAAATGCTACAGAGCTCCCACTCACTTTCTTGTAAACGCAGGCTTCTCCATAAGTCTGCGTAAACCCAAACGCTTTGATCATCTCATCAAAGCGAATGTTCCAACTCCGAGATGCTTGCACCAGCCCACAAATCGAGCGTTGGAGCTTGCACACTTTGTCAGCGTTCTTAGGATCGACAAAACCTTCCGGCTGCATCATATACAATTCTTCCTTAAGGAAACTATTAAGGAATGCCGTTTTGACGTCCATTTGCCATATCTCATAATCATAGAATGCGGCAATTGCTAACATGATTCGGACGGACTTTAGCTTCGCTACCGGTGAGAAAGTCTCATCGTAGTCAATTCCTTGAACTTGTCGATAACCCTTAGCGATAAGCCAAGCTTTATAGATGGTCACATTACCATCCGCGTCTGTCTTCTTCTTAAAGATCCATTTATTTTCTATGGCTCGCCGCTCTACGGGCAAGTCAGTCAAAGTCCATACTTCGTTTTCATACATGGATCCTATCTCGGATTGCATGGCATCTAGCCATTTGTCGGAATCCGGGCCCGCCATTGCTTCCTCATAGTTCGAAGGCTCACCGTTGTCTAACAACATGATTTCCAAGACAGGGTTGCCGTACCACTCTGGTGCGGAACGTGTCCTTGTGGAACTTCGAATTTCAGTAGGAGCTTGATTAGAAGTATCTTGATCATCATCATTAATTTCCTCTCTAGTCGGTGCAGGCACCTCAGGAACGTTTTCTTGAGTTTCGCCATTTTCCGGTTCAAGAGGTAACACTTCATCAAGTTCTACTTTCCTCCCACTTACTTCTTTCGAGAGAAACTCCTTCTCTAGAAAGGATCCATTCTTGGCAACAAAGATCTTGCCTTCAGATCTGAGGTAGAAGGTATACCCAATAGTTTCTTTAGGGTATCCTATGAAGACGCATTTTTCCAACTTGGGTTCGAGCTTTTCAGGTTGAAGTTTCTTCACATAAGCATCGCATCCCCAAACTTTTAGAAACGACAACTTAGGTTTCTTCCCAAACCATAATTCATACGATGTTGTCTCAACGAATTTCGACGGAGCCCTATTTAAAGTGAATGCGGCAGTCTCTAAAGCATAGCCCCAAAAAGATAGCGGTAAATCGGTAAGAGACATCATAGATCGTACCATATCTAATAGAGTGCGATTACGACGTTCGGACACACCATTACGCTGAGGTGTTCCAGGCGGCGTGAGTTGTGAAACTATTCCACATTTTCTTAAGTGTGTGCCAAATTCGTGACTCAAGTATTCTCCTCCACGATCTGATCGTAGAAACTTGATCTTTCTATCACGTTGATTTTCAACCTCACTCTGAAATTCCTTGAACTTTTCAAAGGTCTCAGACTTGTGTTTCATTAAGTAGATATACCCATATCTACTCAAGTCATCAGTGAGGGTGAGAACATAACGATAGCCACCGCGAGCCTCAACACTCATTGGACCGCACACATCGGTATGTATGATTTCCAATAAGTTGGTTGCTCGCTCCATTGTTCCTGAGAACGGAGTCTTGGTCATTTTGCCCATGAGGCATGGTTCGCACGTGTCAAATGATTCATAATCAAGAGACTCTAAAAGTCCATCCGCATGGAGCTTCTTCATGCGTTTGACACCTATGTG
Organism: Aegilops umbellulata; assembly: GCA_032464435.1. Classification (NCBI taxonomy): domain Eukaryota; kingdom Viridiplantae; phylum Streptophyta; class Magnoliopsida; order Poales; family Poaceae; genus Aegilops; species Aegilops umbellulata. The sequence goes on along the minus strand of CP136056.1, from coordinate 322,348,344 downwards.
ACCAAGGCGGCAGTGCCACAAATATGTGGGACTATTGTTATCAACTTTAACTCTTTTGGTATTCACACTATGAATATGTGTATCATCACGTACGAGATTCATTAAGAATAAACCATTAACCATCGGAGCATGACCATAAAACATATCTCTCATATAAATAGAACAACCATTATTCTCGGATTTAAATGAGTAGCCATCTCGAATTAAACGAGATCCAGACACAATGTTCATGCTCAAACTTGGCACTAAATAACAATTATTGAGGTTTAAAACTAATCCCGTAGGTAAATGTAGAGGTAGCGTGCCGACGGCGATCACATCGACCTTGGAACCATTCCCGACGCGCATCGTCACCTCGTCCTTCGCCAGTCTCCGTTTATTCCGCAGCTCCTGCTTTGGGTTACAAATGTGAGCAACTGCACCGGTATCAAATACCCAAGAGCTACTACGAGTACTGGTAAGGTACACATCAATTACATGTATATCACATATACCTTTTGTTTTGCCGGCCTTCTTGTCCGCTAAGTATTTGGGGCAGTTCCGCTTCCAGTGACCACTTTCCTTGCAATAAAAACACTCAGTCTCGGGCTTGGGTCCATTCTTTGGCTTCTTCCCGGCAACTTGCTTACCGGGCACGGCAACTTCCTTGCCGTCCTTCTTTAAGTTCTTTTTACCCTTGCCCTTCTTGAACTTAGTGGTTTTATTCACCATCAACACTTGATGTTCCTTCTTGATTTCTACCTCCGCTGATTTCAGCATAGCATATACCTCAGGAATGGTCTTTACCATCCCTTGCATGTTGTAGTTCATCACAAAGCTCTTGTAGCTAGGTGGAAGCGACTGGAGGATTCTGTCAATGACCGCTTCATCCGGGAGATTAACTTCCAGTTGAGTCAAGCGGTTGTGCAACCCAGACATCTTGAGTATGTGTTCACTGACAGAGCTATTTTCCTCCATCTTACAGCTAAACAATTTGTCGGAGACTTCATATCTCTCGACCCGGGCATGAGCTTGGAAAACCATTTTCAGCTCTTCGAACATCTCATATGCTCCATGTCTCTCAAAACGCTTTTGGAGCCCCGGCTCTAAGCTGTAAAGCATGCCGCACTGAACGAGGAGTAATCATCGGAACGTGACTGCCAAACGTTCATAACGTCTTGCTCTGCAGGGAGAATAGGTGCGTCACCCAGCAGTGCTCGTAGGACATAATCTTTCTTGGCAGCTATGAGGATGATCCTCAGGTTCCGGACCCAGTCCGTATAGTTGCTGCCATCGTCTTTCAGCTTGGTTTTCTCTAGGAACGCGTTGAAGTTGAGGACTACGTTGGCCATTTGATCTACAAGACATATTGTAAATATTTTAGACTAAGTTCATGATAATAAAGTTCATCTAATCAAATTATTTAATGAACTCCCACTTAGATAGACATCCCTCTTCTAGTCATCTAAGTATTACATGATCCGAGTCAACTAGGCCGTGTCCGATCATCACGTGAGACGGACTAGTCAACATCGGTGAACATCTTCATGTTGATCGTATCTTCTATACGACTCATGCTCGACCTTTCGGTCTTCTGTGTTCCGAGGCCATGTCTGTACATGCTAGGCTCATCAAGTCAACCTAAGTGTTTGCATGTGTAAATCTGTCTTACACCCGTTGTATGTGAACGTTAGAATCTATCACACCCGATCATCACGTGGTGCTTCGAAACAACGAACTGTCGCAACGGTGCACAGTTAGGGGGAACACTTCTTGAAATTATTATGAGGGATCATCTTATTTACTACCGTCGTTCTAAGTAAACAAGATGCAAAACATGATAAACATCACATGCAATCAAATAATAAACATGACATGATATGGCCAATATCACATAGCTCCTTTGATCTCCATCTTGGGGCTCCATGATCATCTTGTCACCGGCTTGACACCATGATCTCCATCATCATGATCTCCATCATCATGATCTCCATCATCGTGTCTCCATGAAGTTGCTCGCCAACTATTACTTCTACTACTATGGCTAACGCGTTTAGCAATAAAGTAAAGTAATTTACATGGCGTTTCTCAATGACACGCAGGTCATACAAAAAATAAAGACAACTCCTATGGCTCCTGCCGGTTGTCATACTCATCGACATGCAAGTCGTGATTCCTATTACAATAGCATGAACATCTCATACATCACATATAGATCATTCATCATTCATCACAACTTTGGCCATATCATATCACAAAGCACTTGCTGCAAAAACAAGTTAGACGTCCTCTAATTGTTGTTGCAAGTTTTACGTGGCTGAATTAGGGTTCTAGCAAGAACGTTTTCTTACCTACGTGAAAGCCACAACGTGATTTGTCAACTTCTATTTACCCTTCATAAGGACCCTTTTCATCGAATCCGCTCCAACTAAAGTGGGAGAGACAGACACCCGCCAGCCACCTTATGCAACTAGTGCATGTTAGTCGGTGGAACCGGTCTCACGTAAGCGTACGTGTAAGGTTGGTCCGGGCCGCTTCATCCCACAATACCGCTGAAGCAAGATAAGACTAGTAGCGGCAAGAAAGTTGACAACATCTACGCCCACAACAAATTGTGTTCTACTCGTGCAATAGAGAACTACGCATAGACCTAGCTCATGATGCCACTGTTGGGGAACGTTGCAGAAAATTAAAATTTTTCCTACGGTTTCACCAAGATCCATCTATGAGTTCATCTAAGCAACGAGTCATGGGAGATAGATTGCATCTACATACCACTTTGTAGATCGCGAGCGGAAGCGTTCAAAGAACGGGGATGAGGTAGTCGTACACGACGTGATCCAAATCACCGGAGATCCTAGCACCGAACGGACGGCACCTCCGCGTTCAACACACGTACGGTCAGCGTAATGTCTCCTTCTTCTTGATCCAGCAAGGCAAAGGAGAGGTTGGGGAAGATGGCTCCAGCAGCAGCACAACGGCGTGGTGATGGTGGAGCTGCAGTACTCCGGCAGGGCTTCGCCGAGCTCTACGGAGGAGGAGGAGGTGTTGGAGAGGGAGAGGGAGGCGCCAAGGACCAGGGGTGCGGCTGCCCCCCTCCCCTCCCCCCTTTATATAGGCCTCTTGGGGGGGGGGCGCCGGCCCTGGGAGATCTGATCTCCAAGGGGGCGGCGGCCAGGGAGGATTTCCTCCCCCCAAGGCACCTAGGAGGTGCCTTCCACTAGTGGGACTCTTCCCCTTTGGAACCCTAGGCGCATGGGCCTCTTGGGGCTGGTTCCCCTTGGCCCATGTAGGCCAAGGCGCACCCCCTAGAGCCCATGTGGCCCCCGAGGCAGGTGGCCCCACCCGGTGGACCCCCCGGGACCCTCCGCTGGTCCTGGTACAATACCGATACCCCCGAAACTTGTCCCGATGGCCAAAACAGCACTTCCTATATATAATTCTTTACCTCCGGACCATTCCGAAACTCCTCGTGACGTCCGAGATCTCATCCGGGACTCCGAACAACATTCGGGTTACTGCATACACATATCTTCACAGCCCTAGCGTCACCGAACCTTAAGTGTGTAGACCCTACGGGTTCGGGAGACATGCAGACATGACCGAGACGGCTCTCGGGCAATAACCAACAGCGGGATATGGATACCCATGTTGGCTCCCACATGATCCACGATGATCTCATCGGATGAACCACGATGTCGAGGATTCAATTAATCCCGTATACGATTCGCTTTGTCAATCGGTATTTTACTTGCCCGAGATTCGATCGTCGGTATCCCAATACCTCGTTCAATCTCGTTACCGGCAAGTCACTTTACTCGTACCGTAATGCAAGATCCCGTGATCAAACACTTTGATCACATTGAGCTCATTATGATGATGCATTATCGAGAGGGCCCGGTGATACCTCTCCGTCAAGCGGAGTGACAAATCCCAGTCTCGATCTGTGTCAACCCAACAGATACTTTCGGAGATACCCGTAGTATACCTTTATAGTCACCCAGTTACGTTGTGACGTTTGGCACACCCAAAGCACTCCTACGGTATCCGGGAGTTACATGATCTCATGGTCGAAGGAAAGGGTACTTGACATTGGAAAACTCTAGCAAACGAACTATGCGATCTTATGCTATGTTTAGGATTGGGCCTCGTCCATCACATCATTCTCCTAATGATGTGATCTCGTTATCATTGACATCCAATGCCCATAGCCAGGAAACCATGACTATGTATTGATCAACGAGCTAGTCAACTAGAGGCTTACTAGGGACACATTGTTGTCTGTTATTCACACATGTATTACGATTTCCGGATAACACAATTATAGCACGAATAAAGACAATTATCATGAATAAGGAAATATAATAATAATGCTTTTATTATTGCCTCTAGGGCATATTTCCAACAGCATGTGATTTAAAAATTAAAAAAAATCACAATGCTAAATATACTGATCGTCTTATGCTTGGTCTTATTCCTACTAATCTATGATCATATCTTATCTTTTGTCTCAGCTTACCTATATATATAGGCGGAGCTCAAACTACCACAAACATAACCGGATTTGCCAACATGGTTTTTCTTATCTACTATGTTAGGACAGTACAACTCTTTTTGTTGGTCCCGTTATTTGTTCTACATACACTTGTATCTTAAGATTTGGATCAATATATCACACCACTTAATAGATTATGTATATGAAATTGATTTGTATGAATAATAAATTTCAAATAAAATCGATATGTATCTATGGAATTTGGTTACCACATTCAGTTTGTTTAAATCTTGCCACCACGTTTTATGTTAGATCTTATCTTTCTTCGCTCAATATATCAATTTTACTTATTCTGATTTCATTGATTATATATGCATGTTTAAATCTAGCTAGATTTTTCACATGGTTGTGTTGTAAGTGTGCTTGCATGGCCAGATAGTTTTGGTCCATGAAGTGAATTATTACTGTCCATAAACCATACATCTAATAATCATTGGAACCTTGTGATGAGGCTTTGAAGAACGAATACATTACTGGAATTGTAGCATTCGTTTGAAGAGTTTTCTGTAATTTGAAATATTGAAACAACGTAGAGTTAAAATATGGTTTGCGTGGGCTCACAAGCATCCCCCTTCAATGCTAAAATTCATTTCCTTTATCTCTTATTTGTCACTAAGAATACACCACATGAGTCTTTACAACTTGGTACACTAATTTCCCGCAGCAACGCGCGGGGTGTTATCTAGTTTTATATAGTATACATCTACTCCTTGGCCTTTAAACAACAACCCATATACTATTTTCTTCCTGTTGGGCCTCCCACCTTTGGGATGCAAGCTCCCTCATTCGTGCCATGCTTATCTGCATGATCGGCTGGTTGGTTGCACTAAAAAAACACACATCCGTGACATTTTGTGCCGAACGAAAATTTTTCCTGTCATGCTTACGACACTTCTATGACGATAATTGTGACAAAACTCGGTATCGTCATAGATGTGGTGGGGTCCTACTTCTATGGCAAAGAAATCATAACCGAAAATGGATTTTTCGTCCTGGACGGGCCGGAGACGCAGCTGCATGACATTCTTTGGGCCGTCCATGACAGAAAAAACCGTGGTAGAAGCGAGGGCGAGGAAAATATCGGGGGATTTCCCGGTTACGGTGGGTGGTCGGGGGCCGAGCGATGCACGTTTCTCTCATACGTATGCGTGTGTGTGCGAGGCGTTGGGATCTAACTGAACCCGAGCGATTACAATGCAGGCTATACATTACTGAAACCGAGCGATCGATCAATCCCTTGCTGTTAACTGAACCCGAGTGATTCCTTTGCTACTGCTGCTAACTGAAGCCGATTGAACACTGCTGCCTCCTTCCCTTGATGAAAAGTGAGCGTTGTGTGTTTGTGTGTGTGTGTGTGTGGGGGGGGGGGTTGGATGAACAGTTCCCGATGGGGGGTTGGATGAACAGGACCTTGTGGTAGTAGAGGCCGTTGCCGCTGGATCAATAGGACCCCGTGGAGGGCTGGTTGAACAGTTAAGGTGGAGGGCTGGATGAACAGTAACCTGTGGAGGGATGGTTGAATAGGACCCCGTGGAGAGGGTTGGTTGAACAGTAGCTGGTGGAGGAGCGCACGGTGGAGGCTGGATGAACAGGAGCACGTGGATGAAATGTCGCAGGTGCATGCTGGAGGAGGTCGATGGTGGATGAACAGTAGCCCGTGGAGGCTGGAGGAGGTCGATGGTGGAGATGAACAGTAGCCCGTGAAGTCCCATTTTGCGGTACGCTACACCCCTCCCGATGAACAGGACCCCTGTTTCAACTGTAGCGCTCCAACACAAGTATGTTTCCTCCATTTTGCGGCACGCCACACCCATCCCGATCAACAGGACCCCGTTTCGACCATAGGAGGTCTGTTTCCTCTGTTTTGCGGTACGCCAGACCCCTCCCGATGAACAGGATCCCGTTTCGATCGTGGCCGGTCGAACACAAGGCCATTTCCTTCGTTCTGCGGTACGCCAGGCCTCGTTTCCATCGCATGTTCCATCCAAGCCGGTTGGCTCCCAATGAACACGCCGACGCATTCCGTTCCGACCCAGCCGGTTGCCTCCCCATGAACACGACGACGGCGCCACTTCTCCGTTCCGACCCAGCCATGTACATGAGCCCTAGCCGTACGTATGCGCGAGTAGGCGTTCGAGACCCCGCCCGTATGTACGTATGTGGCCGTATTTATTTTCTTGCACCCTGGCCGCTGTACGTACGTGTACATGCTACGTGCGCGCCTCTAGTGTAACACATGCGCGCCTCTACTACGACACGCGCGTGCCTCTACATCGACTAATATGTATGTACACGTTGCGACCAGAATGACAATGCTACGTACGCTTCGACCAGGTGGGTCCCAACTGTCAGGCACTTCCTTGCATGCGAAGATGTAGTTGATGGGTCCCAGCAGTCAGGGAGGCGAATCATTTTTTTGCCCCTAATATGGATGCACTTCCTTGCATGCGAAGATGTAGCTGGTGGGTCCCAGCAGTCAGGGGGAAACGTTTTTTTCGTGAAATACGGTGGCCCGTCCGGTGGGTCCCTACTGTCAGGTGGAGAAATCATTATTTTTCACGTAATAAGGAGGTACTTCCTTGCTGCGGCCGCTGACCCAGCTGTCAGCATCTCCACGTATAGTACTCTTCCGATGGAAGTCGGTTTTTGACCACATTGACCACGCCGCACCGAGAGCACCAAGGCGGTGGACAACGGCGAGGCCTAGGAAGGGGACTACGCGGAGCCGGGGAAGACGTGGCAGTGCATGCCCACGCGGAGAGGAGTACGAGGGTTCACTAGTTCGGTTGCGGTGTGAGGCTGTCGTCGCCACAGGGCCTGGCCAGCAGTGGGAGTAGTAGGGCGCGGTGAGGCCTCCGCGGCAGCACAGCCGGCCACGGGAGGCAGGAGCAGGCGGCACGACCGGCGCTGCTTTGGGTGGCTGGAGCAAGAAGTCTAGAGGTTGAAGAAGCACTACGGCCGTTGGATGGACATCGTACGGTCACTGGAGCTAGAATCATTCATATTGACTAAGTTGACAAAGCCCTCCGTCACCGTCAACTTAGTAGGCCCACAAGTCAGCCTCACGCTATGGTGGGTCCCAGTTAGCAGGGGAATATTCATTTTTTTTGTGAGTAATAAGGAGGCACTTCCTTGCGTGCGAAGATATATCTTGCGGGTCCGAGCTGTCAGCCGGAGGAATGTTTTTTTTGCAAAATACAGAGGCCCTTCCGGTGGGTCCCAGCTGTCAGGTGGAGGAATCATTATTTTGCGCGTAATAAGGAGGCATTTCCTTGTGTGGGCCCCTACTGTCAGCCTCTTCCGATGGCTGTTGTATGTTGACCTCGCCGCGCCGGGAGAACAAACGCGGTGGACAAGGGCGAGGTCCAGGAAGGGAACGACCCTGAGCCGGCGAAGCCACCGCAGTGGATGCCCACGCTGAGGGGAGTATGAGGCGCTGACTGGTCGGCTGGGGGGTGAGGCTGACGTCGCCGGAAAATAACAGGATGTGTGGGTGGGTAGAGGGATGGCCTGGCGGTGGCACATCCAGCCATGGGAGGAGGGAGAAGGCAGTCCCGCCGGTGCTGGTTTGGTTGGCTGGAGCAGGAAGATTAGAGATTGAAGAAGCACGGCGGCCGTTGGATGAACATCCAACATTCACTGCTTTGTGTTGACTAAGTTGACAAAGCCTTGCTTATGCGTAAAAAAAAAATTAGGACAACGTCATCGTCAACCTAGTTGGCCCAGAAGTCAGCCTTCAAATCTGTGAAAAACAACATACAACCCATTTGCCGTTATTTTCAATAATTTACAACCCATTTGCTAATTCTTAAGAATATTTGAAGCCCATATTCTTTTTATTAGCATTACAAACCATATATTCTGGGCACTGCTAAAAAATTCAACGAAATTTTCCATATTTCGGTGGGGTCCGAACTCTTTTAATCACAAAATTTCAAGTCATGTTAAAAATAATTTTTAAAAAATTATATCAAAATAAAATTCAAAAAACAATTCTCTATAAAAAATGAATGAAATTTAAAATCTTAATTAGCAAGATGCCCGTGCGTTGCACAGAACATGAAGATGCATTTGTATGAGTAGTTTATCTTGTGAGAGAAAAGATGATACTTTAATGTAATTGCCAGCTGGCTTTGGTTTTTATAAGAGTAGAGAAATCCAGAAAAAAAAATGATATTTTAACATAATTTCCGGCTGGCTTTGGTTTAAAAATTTACAGCCCATTTCTTACAACTTATAGCCCATTTTCTAGGTAAGCCCATTTTTTACTACTTACATCCCTCCTCGTCTTGAAAGATTTGCAGCCCAGCAGGGCTGAGAAAAGCAAGTAGGCCTTGGTTTTGGTATTCTCCAAAAGAAGAAGAACTGGGCTAGCCATTTCCAGAAAGAAAAAAGATATCAACTAGGCTCGTCATGTGCTTAAATAAAAGCGTAAGCATGGGCTAGACGGGCCACAGCCCCCGCACATCATGCAGTTGAGCTCCGTCTCTGAAACTAAAAAACAACTGGGGGAGCTGCTGGGTCCTTGATGTTATCCGCTCGTTGTGTAATTTTCTCGTTTATTGACTACATTGACAATTGCGTGGGACCTAGTTGTCAAACAATTAGGAGGAAGTATTTTTTGGCTTCTAATAACGAGGCACCTGCTTGCGTAATGCAATGAACCTGGTGGGTCCCTACTGTCAGCCTCTCCACGTACAGTCATCTCCTGATTCCTCTTGGTTGTTGACCATGTTGACAACGCCAGACGGCGGTGGGCACAGCGAGCGAACCAAGGCAGAGAACGACGACGAGGCCTTGGACGGGAACGGACAGCAACCGTGGAAGATGCGGCAGTGTAGTGGCAGGTGGAGGGGAGTACGAGGGCAACAACATCCAACTCAAGCTTACAAACTGTACAAAAAGCCCAAGGGTTAATTGTTCATCAATTTTTAGACAAACCCCAGATTGAACATGGCAGTAACATCTAACCCAACCACTCTTTTTCGCACTCACAAACAAATGGATCGGTCTGATCCATAAAATCAACATCCTGTGCAAAATAATTTATTTCAGGATGACTACAACTTGTTGTAAATAGAAGCTGAGCACGTTTAGAAGCCCTCTTGTCCACCTGAAACTTCTTTTTTGTTGTTCAACGTGTCCGTCTGTGAGAAATCTCTTGCTGTAAAATTAAGCCTCATGGACAATATTAACCTCGCATTCAACAGGAAGAATGTGACAAAGCTTCTGGTTGCCGGGTTGGATGCATATCTTTCCATCGTTATTGTCCTCAGACGAATGTCATGAGAACTGAGAAAATCCTAGTGCTTATTACGCCATCCATTGGTTATACGTTTTTCTCCATGTGGTTGCAGTACCTAAGTAGACATGAAGATTTTAAATCAGTTAAGGTCTGAAAAAAGAGTATGTCGAAAGAGCAACAGCTGAACGGTTAATTCTAGTACAATATATACAATCTTTCAATGCGCATGAAATCATCACCTTTATATATAAATTCTCCAAAAACTGAAAGCATCGCAACAAGCCAATAATTATGTTTAGATCAAAACTAAACATTCCGATATATAAGATCTTGATAGAATCCAACAGCATTGATAGGCTATCCATGGACGAACTCTTCATAGAGCATATAACATAATATTAGTACCCAAAGTGTACTCCAAGATGATATAAAACTTATGCGCACAAATGAAAAATGCAGTTTATGATTACAAATGTGTAGATGATAGTATACATTACCTGAAAAAGTGTGGAGCCAAACACCAACTTGTTGTGATCATCAAACGGATCAGGAATTACACCCAAGGTCTCCAGTTTGGGCGCAGAGACGACAATTATTTGCGAAGGTTTATAACAATTATGAAGGAGCAACCTTTGAAGTGAAGGGGCATCTTCGATGATGAGCTGATGTCCTTCAAAACAAATTCCAATGCTTTTAAGGTGAGGCGACTTTATTTTGAGACAACTGATAGGGATTTCTATTCCCAAAACAATCAGCAAGTGCTCCAGGGCAGGGCAACTGGAGTGGATGATGTTGTGAAGTGAGGCCTCTGACAGCTAAACCACGACAAGCGAAAGTTTTTTTAGCAGTGGGAGTCGAAGCATTTGTACCAGATCGTCTGGTAGATGGCACTAGCGAAGGTGGCGGTGTGGAGAGAGGAGGAAAACCGCGAGATGGACAACGGTGGTGTGGGCACGAATTCTTGGAATGTTTGTGGTATGAAACTTTCGTGGTAATGGTAGAACTCAAACTGCTGGAGTTTTTCGAATTCAGGGGATGTCAGCCAAACATCCACCGTGCCGGGTATGGACAACAGGTAGCATGTTGGGATGCAGAGGCGTTGAACGAGGCCCTGCTGGTGAGAGGAGACGATGGCTCTGAGGAGATCAAATTCAGGAAGGACAGATATCTGATGACACTCTAGATTGAGGGGCGCGGTGCGCCATAGAGGACGCCGCCGAGTTGAGAGGAATTGTGTGCGGTAGCAATCCTTGGTGGGGAGAAGCGAGATGATCTCCTCAAAGATGACGTCCAAGAGATCGCTGATGTGGTCCACCAGAGATACTATCGGTTCCTCAGATCTGGGTGGGGGGGGGGGGGGGCGGCTCGCCGCTTCTCCCCGCGTTGTCGGGTGCGGGATCTACAACCGGCGTCGCCGCTGGCGGGAGCCTCATCTTCTTTGCGCTGGGGACAGCCGACTCCATTTTCCTTTTGGGCATCGCGCCGAGCTCACAAAGTAACCAGAGACGAGCCTAGTGGCAGTGCCAGTGGGGAAGAAGGAGGGCTGGGGTTTTCTGTAGGAGTGGAAGAAGAGGAGCGGGCGTTTTCTGTACTAGTGAGGAAGAAGGTGAGCGGGGTTTTCTGGACGAGTGAGGAAGATGGGGAGCGGGGGGAATTGGGGGCGACGGAAGCGGGAGAGTCCAGCGAGCTATAGGATAAGTGGAAGCGAGGATGAAGGAGGGTTTTTCTGGGATCACCCCCTCTTCAAGAAATATTGGCTTCTCCTCGCAAAAAACAAAAACTAATGGGCTTTAAGATGGATAGGCTTTTGTATCGGCCCAGTCGGCTGCCCGTGTTTCGTACTGGAGGGTCTTAACACTAGAGGCAGCCCGAGACACTCTCCAGCTTATTGCCCATTCGAAAGAAAAAAGAGACGCCTCCAGCTTATGGCTACTCATCGGTAACCTTTTTCAACTTGGCATCTACCAAATTAGAGGGTGCGGTACTGGATGCAAACACTCACACTGGTTGCGTAGCGCGGAAAAGTGAGGTGTCAAATAACAGGCCTACAATATACTTACTAGAATGTAAAGGTTCACAGGCTAGTCAACATTCACATTAAACTAAGCTTCATAAGATACGGTATGCATACTAACATTCAGAAGAACAAAAGTTCAGCATCTCAATGATTCACCGTACTATAACCAATACAAAGCTGTGAGAAGGTGTGGAAATGAAGAAAATCGGTCTATGCTTCTGTGAGCAAAGGACCTCCCTGCGCACGCATTAATTTCCTGGGCATGCTTGTTTCTTCTTAATGTTGCGAGCACTTTGAGCATGTTGGCAACTCCACAGCTAGCTAGCTGCCTCATCGTGCAATTGATGTTGACACATTTGCAGCAAAAACATGAGGCCATAGAGATGACTCAACATGAGTCCATATTGTGCAGTTCCCCTGAAATCATCTTCATTGTCCTGAATCTGAAAAGATAGGAAAACAATAGCTGTAATTAAACGGTGTTGCAAAACAGTAGCACATATCAATAGCTTGACATGACAAAACACGATCATCTGGACGAAGGGGATACTGACCTGTCTGAGGAAGATTATATATAATTTCATAAGTCCCTGGTGATTTCCACCTTCGGCTGCAGTGCTTGTTTGCTCCTCCACACATGACAGGATCGTTCCGCACTGCAATCATCAAGTCAACGTACGAATAAGCTTATTTCATCTTGTGGTGGTCATTGTACCTAGTTATGAACGTAGGAATACCTGGAGCACCATGAGGTTAGTGATACGCCTCCGTCGCATCTATAATTTTTGATTGTTCCATGCCAATATTATACAACTTTCATATACTTTTGGCAACTTTTTATACTATTTTTGGGACTAACATATTGATCCAGTGCCCAGTGCCAGTTCCTGTTTATTGCATGTTTTTTGTTTCGCAGAAAATCCATATCAAACGGAGTCCAAACGGGATAAAAACTGACGGAGATTTTTTTGGAATATATGTGATTTTTGGGAAGAATAATCAACGCGAGACGATGCCCGAGGGGGCCACGAGGCAGGGGGGCGCGCCCCAGGGGGTCAGGCGCGCCCTGGTTCCTCGTTGCCACCCCGTAAGGCGGTTCATGCCCTTCTTTCACCGCAAGAAAGCTAATATACGGATAGAGATCGTGTCCAAAATTCAGCCCAATTAGAGTTAAGGATCTCCGGGAATTTAATAAACGGTGAAAGGGAAGAATCGGGGAACGCAGAAACAGAGAGAGACAGAGAGACAGATCCAATCTGGGAAGGGCTCTCGCCCCTCCCATGCCATGGAGACCATGGGCCAGAGGGGAAACCCTTCTCCCATCTAAGGAGAAGGTCAAGGAAGAAGAAGAAGAAGAAGAAGGGGGGCTCTCTCTCCCTCTCTCCCGGTGGCGCCGGAACGCCGCTGGGGCCATCATCATCACCGCAATCTACACCAACACCTCCGTCATCTTCACCAACATCTCCATCACCTTCCCCCATCTATCTACGGCGGTCCACTCTCCCACAACCGGCTGTACCCTCTACTTGAACATGGTGCTTTATGCTTCATATTATTATCCAATGATGTGTTGCCATCCTATGATGTCTGAGTAGATTTTCATTGTCCTACCGGTAATCACTACAAAAAAAATAAACTTCCGTGATGATACGTGTTTGTCACAGTAGGTCTCTTTTTTTGTCATGCATGTACATCCATGACAAATTTATGACAGAACCAAGATAGTCATACCTGTGCTGTCGTAGAAGTGTTCCACGACATTACCAAAATTATCATCACGGAAATGTCCACTTCCATGACGATAAATCGCGCGTCGCAGAAGTGCTTTTGTCAAGGGTGACCAAAACGTGGCATCCACCGTAACGGAACGCCGTTAAGCTATCGTGTCGGGTTTTGGATCCGATAACCCGTTAATAGCCCCGACCAATGGGAAATTTCCATGTGTAAAATTCTTATTGGCCGGACGAAACACGTGTCAGCTCGTCAGTGGGTCAGATAGGCGCCTATGATACGTCGACACGTGGCATGGCCCAATAGAGGCCCATTCCTGCGAAAAGGCCGGCCCATTTGACTTGGTCAAAAGCTGGTGGGCCGGCCCATGGAAAGCCTGTTAACGGCCTGTTCGCATATAGCCCATTTACAGCCCGCTAACCCAAGGCCCGTTACGCCCTATCCGAATTAGGCCCAGTAGCGTCATCTGGGCCATCCAATATGATTCCAGCCCGTTTTCACTTCTGGCCCATGTATGGCCCATGACGTCTTTCGGCCCATATGAGGCCCTATGTAACTCTTGGCCTATTAACGGCCCGTGGTGAAACTGGCCCGTAATGAACAGTGTATCACTTTACACCCATTCACGGCCCATGGTGAAACTGGCCCGTAATGAACAGTGTATCACTTTATACCCATTAACGGCCCGTTATTCCGTTAGGCCGTTTCCAGCCCATGTTATCTTTCGGCCTTCTCAAAGCGCATTTATTCTTGGGCTCATTTCCAGCATTCTTTTACTTATGGCCCGTTACTGTCATTTTCTGCTTGTGGGCCAAATTCAGCCCGTGGTTACAGTCGGCCCGTTTGTGGTCCGTTAATACGTTCGACCGTTTTCATAGCGTCGTCAAATACAACCTATTAACGATGGCCCGTTACGGTCAGCCCATGAACGGACGATTCCAACACTAGACCGTTTACGGCCATAATGCGGCCTGTTATTGGCCCATGTTTGGCCAATCGATCATACGGCCCGTATAAGGCCCATTGATGATACGGCCCGTATAAGGCCCATTGTTTCTACGGCCCGTAGAAGGCCTACTATTTCTATGGCCCGTAAAAGGCCCATAGTTTCTACAGCCCGTAGGAGGCCCAGTGTCACTACAGTAAATATTAGCCCATGGTTATTGTGGCCTAGTTTTAAAAAATAGGTTATTGCAGCCACTAGTTAACCGCGGAAAAAGAACTGCAATGACTACAAGCAAAAAAATAAACAAGACAACAAGGAAATTAATAAGGAAGCAACTAACGCTAGGCTATCGCGGCTATTACACATATTACATCCACTGGGCATCAAAGTTCGCCACCAGTGCAAATATAGGGAACAAAGCAGCATAACGTATACACTGGCCGTCAAAATTGGCCACCAGTGCAAATAAATGCGGCAACAAAACAAGAGCATAACTGAAACAACTTCAGAAGAGCTCAAGAAACGTCATCCTGGGTATCCACCATGCTGGCAATAAGCTTAGCAAGCTGATTAGCTTTGTCCTGTTTGGTGCTAAAATCCTCCAACGCTTGTTGTTGCACCAGAAAGTATGCATCTGAATGCTCCAGGGACTTCCGCAGTCCTTTCGCTTCTTGTCGCAGCACAGCTGATCGATGTCTTTTAGCTTGTAGTTGAGACTCAACAAACCGAACTGATTCAGACAGTGAGTTTGAATAGCTTGTGCAAGCGGTAGTGGCCAGTAACTCCAACACTAAACCAAGACAGGATGTGTCACTATCCTGAACCTTATCTGCATTACTTCCTTTACCGTTGCTTAATAAGGCGCTCTTCCCCAATATTCTGTCAGCATTCTAAAAGAAGAAACAAGCAGACATATAACAAGTTTAGCATGTACTAGTATATGAAACTCATTTCGGTGAACCAGTTCATTAGTAAGGTGGACAGGATTAAACTACCAAGTCTTCTATTGCCAAGTACTAGTACATAATAAAAGCATCAAACAAACATATATCTATGTCCTATGGTAGCAATGGAATCTTAAATTAGAATAGTTGTTCTTCAGGTTTAGGCACTTGTTCTACATGAACACAGTACAGTAAGACGCAAGAATATAATACTTAAAAATAGAAAATGAGCTCATAGACCTTACCACATTCTTGGTTCGGGACTAGTACAGAACAAGGCGTTCCCAGTCATCGTCCAGTAAATGTGTCTCAGGAGAACGTAAGGGAATTTGATGAGTTTCTTTGCCGGTGAAGTACGTTTTCTTCAGGTAATTCCAATACTGCCACCAAGCATTCTTGAAGATAGAAGAGGTATTAGCACAGGTTACCTCATCCTGAGTTTCCAAATCGGTCCTTCTCTATAGAGAAAAATGGGAAAATTTGTTGTATTATAACCATCATGGAGGTAGGATGTATGGGACAAAGCAAAGTAATTGCCATGAATAAGATTACTTACACATAACTCCTGGACAAACACCTGTAACTGGCATTTTCCTTCATCTTCAGTATAATATTTCCAAGATGGGAAGATACGCACATACCATTTAACAACATCAAATGCGATAGATGCTAAACTACGACTAGCTGGTTGTGCTTCCTCCACAGGAATAGGCGTACTAACTGGTGGAGTTGGGGTTCGCCGTGATAGTACTGGCCCTTTGGGCACTGGAGCTGCCTTACTAACTGCTCTTGTTTGGGAGCTCTGTGGTGGAGATGGTGTTGTGTCAACAGGAACTGGGTTACTCTCGGCTGGGGTTGGGGTTAGATTGGGTGAAGCTGGTTCTCTGTCCATCGTAGTAGGGGTACAATCTGCGAGAGTTTGGGTTATGTGTGGTAGGGCTGGTTCTTGTGCATGTACAACCGGGGTGCTATCTCCACCAAGAGGTAGCACTGTTTTATTTGAAGACCGTGTTTTTAGTCCGCTAGATACTGGCATCACCCGCTCCAATTCAAATGGCTGATAAACAGGAAACATAGTTGAATGTACAGACATTGTATGAGAGACAGATGCAATAGATAGTGTGGAAAAAAGAGGGCATGAAATAGTTGACATGTATATTGTTTAACTAAAACGGATAGCATGACATAACTTCACATATATGATGTGTATCTAAAGTGGATAGCATAGCATAACATAATTCAAAGATATGATGAATAACTAAACAGGATCGCCTCACGTAATCCACCTACATGTTATCTAAGTAATCAGGATCGCATCATTTAATTCACATATATGATTTATATGCTAAACAGAGGGCATTCGATATGATGTCTGAACTAAGAACATGGTGTTGAATATTGTGTATATGATGTCTAAACTATGCAATGCAAGACACCGTATGCATGATATGAGTAGTATAACCGAGCCAAGTTAGAGCATACACCTCAGTGGGGGAATAGGACTGATCATCTGTCTCTGAATCCATCTCTGAGGAGCTATCGGGACCCAACAAGAGATCTGCTTCGACAGGTAGCACTGTCTGCTCTGAAGGCCTTGTTTTCACTCTAGATTTTTCCATCTCCCACCCAAATGGCTGATTCACAGGAAGAGTAGTTTAATGTACAGACATTGTCGACAAATGGAAATGTAATGAAGAATAGGATGGGCAAGATATCATTCAAATATATGATGCCTGGTTAAACAGGATGGCATTGCACATTTCACATATATTATGGCTGGCTAAAAGACATGAGACTGCATAATTCCCATATATGATATAGAAACTAAACAGGTGGCATTACAGAACATGTCTAAACTAAGCAGATGACATATATGATGTCAAAAGTAGGCACTGCAAAGCAACATATGCATGATATGACTAACATCATCATGCCAAGGTAGAGTAAACACCTTGGGGGGGGGGTAAATAGGAGTGGTCAGCGGCGTCCGAATCCGCCTCAGAACAGATATCTTCCTCTGGATTACAATCTGGAGAGGGGTGGGGAGGGTTTGCCATTGAACCCACCATGGAGCGATGTCTGCATGACATTGTATTGCCGCGCAAAACTCTTCTCTTTTTCTCTACATGTTCAGCATGACTGTGTACAATATCTGACATGCATACGAAAAAAATATGGTGAGATTATGTAAGGAGAGCATGCCGAAATTTAGAGTGATGGTAACAACTAGTGGATCGATGTTTTTCCGTTGAACCAAAATAACCCTAATGGATCGACGTGAATGTATAGTAATAAGTGATGCAACAAGTGTACAACCTCTTTGCCGTAGCCGTGTCGACCTCAGCATCATTGGGTTGGTCGCTGAAGTAGTTGAGGCAGAGGTGGCTGTCGGAGGTGTGGAGGAAGATCTGAGGAATCTGTAGACGGCGTCCAGGGCACTGCTCTATTGTGATGGATTGTTCTGTCGTTGGAGCAGCTCCGGTGAGCCGTAAGACGTCAAGGCTGAAGCAACACAAGACAGACATCGTCAATCTCAAGTGGGATTCTAATAGAATTTCCAATAGATGATGTAAAATGGATGTAAAATTAACATCACCAAAAACCACCTAACTACAACAGATGAGGTAAAAACTTTTGACGCTGAACTTAACTGTCGAAACTGAAATTTACTGTGGAATCTGAATGCTACTGTCGAAACTGAACGCAATGGTAGCAGAGAGGCACTTGACATGTAGTTTAGGGAGGGCCTGCAGTTCATCTACAACCTGCACCCCTCTGAGCCGCCAGCCACCACTGGCCAAACCGCCGGCCCCAACACCGCCTCGCCGCCCCAAAATAACTCGCCACCGCCGCCCCGGCCAGCCCTCTAGGCCTCCCGCCCCCCCACCCTAAACCCTAAGATAGATAGCGGAGTACCTCTCTGGCGAGCCCCCGTCCCCGCTGCGGGTGGTTCTTCCTTAACTCCAGCGAGCCCCCCAACCCCTGAAAATCGACTGACCCAAAATAAAATTCAGTCAATTGAAGTGTGGCTTAATCGGAGCAGAGCAGCAGCACGAGCAAGGAGGAGAGCAGCAACAACAGCTGGGCGACCGAGCGAGCGAGCGAGAGCGGAAGCAGCAGCAGCAGACCCGGCTGGTATGGACGCCGCCACCAAAGGGGCCTCGCACTGGGGGAGAGCCGCCGTGGAGATGTCGCCCGCGGCGCCGGCTTCAAGGTAGCCGCTCCATGGGGGTGCGGGATGGAGCACCGTCGGCGCTGGGAGGTCGAGTTAAGGAGAAGGTGCGATGCGCTGAGTGTACAACCTCTTTGGTGGCGCCGAGTAGGCCTCGGCTTCGTCCGAGGAGTCGGTGAGGATGCTGCGGTTCCGGTGGAGCAGGTTAAGGCGGTGCTGTGGGGATGGAGCTGCCGCAATAGACGAGGCGATCGTCGGACCAGCTCCTTGGAGGTGGAGGACGGGGCGGCTGAACCGGCGGGACGGCGAGATGGACGACGGATCCTCATCCGGGGAGGTGGACGAGGGACGTCAAGCTGTTGCGGTGGACGACGTCGTCGGGGAAGAGGCTCCGACTGGGCAGCGGTGACGTGGCGGACGGAGGAGGGTGGGGTTTCGCGGCTGGAGCGGAGAGGTTATGGCGGCCTGGGATTTCGAATGGCGAAAAGGGGGTGATGGGAGGGGGTGAAGCATGACTTAGGAACGCGCTTGTCCAAAATGTAGGGTGTGTTACAAAAGTACCCCCCACCAATTTGAACTAGCGGCACTTTCGGCTCAGGGTTAGAAGGGTGATTTCGCGTGTCGGGATTTGGCAGCTGGAGGGAGTTTTCGCGTGCGTTGTAATTTCGGGATAGCAAGGCGCGGGTTGTGAAGGCGCCAGTTTTGGGAGCACGATATCTGAATTTTCGGGATATAACAAGACGCGGGTTGAATTTCAGGGACAAGCCTAACGTGTCGTAATATTATACTTGTACGTACCAAATCAATTCGCACTTCCCTCAACCAAAAAGAAAACGAAAAAAATAAAACTATTCACACCACAGAAAGAGAGAGTCTTGCCCCGTTTTACTATACAAATGCTATTCAAAGCTACTCCCTCCTTCCATCTATATGGGGCCTAATGCATTTTTCGATGCTAACTTTGACCAAATCTTAGAGCAATGATATATGACATGCAACTTACACAAAGCACACCGTTAAATTCGTCTGTGAAAGGTTCTTTCAATGATATAATTTTCACATTTCATGTACTATTAATCTTGTCAATAGTCAAAGGTGGTCTTAAAAATCTCATTACGCCCTATGTAGATGGAAGGAGGGAGTATGAATCCATGTTATCCGCCAGATATAAATCAGACGGCCTATAATGCAGGATGGCAGGCACTCCATCATCAACAACTCCGTTTTTTTATAAGAGTAGAGATAAAATATATTAAATGTAGTATACCATGTTCATAACCACACCATGTTTATCACGTTATATATATTCACACATCCGTTGGTTTGAAACACCATGATAAATTCTTCAAATATCCGAATTCGCTTTTTATAATGAAGTATATATGATCTCTACTCGTCTTTTACACCCACACAACCCTCTTATCTTTGTAGCTAGCGCTAACTTTCTCTTATGCATGTACACGCTCGCATCCCTCTCACCCTCCCTCAGCATTCTCTAGCTCCATCGCGCAAATTCGTCTTTTCACTTTAGGTCGTTCACCCATGGTGTGTGTAGGCCCCCCAGCTCCTTCTTTACGGCACACATCGATCGATATGCATCTCTAGCCAGGTGTGCCTAGCACAAACACAAGCTTCCCCTCTTCTCTTGTCACCGTCCATGCATGCCTCACTCCCACCACTCTTTTCATTGTTCTCGTACTCGCACACTCCTCCCCCTCGATATAGTATGCCTCTCGTACCACCTCCTACATGCATCCCTCTCTCTCTATCCTTCTCCTCGTGCCTCATTTGCTTCTAACACACACATGCATGTATACCGATCGATCTCCCAACATATACCTAGATCGACTTTAACTACCCCCCATCGATCGATGTACCTCACAAGTTATGTCTCTCCTTTCTCTTACAAAGGGCGATTGATCTTCCTATGTAGTTACGTCTGCTTACCACAGCCACATCGTCCCCCTCATCATTCGTGCATGCCTCCTGACCCGTCTCTCACACGCACGTGCACAGACAACAAGCAGCCATCTCCTCTCTTATTGATATTGCGGGCGTGCCCTCCATTTGTCTAGCAAGCCTATCCCACCATTTGTTAGAAGCAAGTCCACTACAACCCCCTCCAACACTCTAGCTCTGTCTCTCTCCCAACCTTATTCATCTCCTGCACATATGCATGGATGCCGATCGATCTCCCTTAATACATGAGGCAGATCGATCTCCTTAATACATGAGGTAGGCCTCTCTCCTCCTCCACACATATACCAGCCATTGTACCTCTATAGTTAATTGGGCCTCCCTCTTCCCCCACCACACACCGATAGTCGAGCGCTGTAGGTAGGTATCCATGCCACAGAGACAAACTGCACATGTCCCATCTCACATTCCAGTAGGCCAGCCACTCTATATCTTTGACGTGGGCACACACAAATTCGATGTCACTCTTTATCGATCGCGCGCGCGCACACACGCACACACATCATCCCTCTCTTTGATTCTATAGACACCTCAAGCCGATGATACCTCCACTCACTTCTCGTGGATCGCCCCTTCTATATATATGTTATATCCAGGACTCTATTTCACACACATTGCATATGTTAAATTTTTTGATTGACCCCCCCAAAACTCTCAAGAACCCACACACTATATCTCTCTAGGTTTGTATCTCTCTCACACAACCCCACATAGGTGGTGTACGTATACAAGAAGAGAATAGGTGCACCGTGCACGTACTCACGCTTCGTGCCCAGCCACACCCGCGCGGGTACACGGTGGAGCTCATTTCTTTAGGAAATGGCAGCCCACGTGCTAATTTGAACACCTGTAGCGGTTGTTTACCTAGGGAGGTCGTGTACCACGCGTGCACGAAACAAAGTTTGATTTGACGTGTTGCCGCATTATTTTTAAATAAAGTTATAGCGCTCAATGGCACGTACACAGAATAGAAAATGATTTTTATGGAGGAAAAGGTAGTCCGCTCTTCAGAGTATCTCATACAAGGCTCTGGTGGCCTCTCTCTCTCTCTCTCACCATTGGCCACTGATCCGGCCGCATCCCGTCCGCCGGGGGAAAGGGAGTGCGGTGGCCTCTCTCTCTCTCTCTCAACGTTGGTCACTGATCCGGCCGCATCCCGTCCGCCGGGGGAAAGGGAGTGCGGTGGCCTATCTCTTTCTCACCGTTGGTCACTGATTCGTCCGCATCCCGTCCGCCGGGGGAAAGGAAGGAAGTGCATCATTTCTCCGTTCGACGGCGCCGAGGCAACATGTCTCGATCTGCGGTACACGCCGTTCTCTCTGACCAAGCTCCAACACGGCAGGGCCTACGCCACCTGCTCGCAGATTCCGCCCGCCGCCGCTCACCTAGTTACATCCTGATAACCTCCAGGTATCCCCTCCAGCCTTGCTCCACTGCCCGTTTTCCCACATCGCTGCATGTGGATCTTCCATAGTTCTTTGCCCAAAACATAGCTCGTCCGGCGTACTTTCCATATTGCATTCTCGTCCTCACAACCTTTTAGACAAACACAACCGTGTTGTTATCTTCCCTTAGGACAAGGAATATGCTTCTTTTTTTGTCGTCGCATGTGTCATCAACTGTTATTGGCCAGTAATTGTTTCCTTTCTACCTCTTTTTTTGCAAACGGGGTTATCCATTTCACCTCGTTGCTATTGCGACCTTTTGGTGAACTGCACACATCACTTTTTTCTTAAGAGTGTTTTGTGCAGTTGTACTAAAATGTCACACGGGCAACGTCTCTACATTTCAGTGCGACTGCACAAAGGGAGATTGGTTTTGCTCTACCCTCCTCATACAACTCCGAGCCTAATATTCTCCAACTAGTTAGTCTTAAGAGAGACCGCAAAGGTGACCGGCTTCTATTTGTGTGTTTATTGTTTCATCAACAGTGCTCTATTATCGTAATCACACTTGATATCTTTGGAACAGGGACGCTCAGCTATATTTTAGTGGAACTGCACAAAATGATCGGAATGTTGCATGCTCCAGACAGCTACTTTTTTTCCCGACATGCCTTGTTGATTTAGACAGAGCTGGGGGGACGTTGCTGCCAATGAAAGCATGGATCAATTTTAATTTAACACCTTCTCACAACTTTGTCTTCAGTTGTGATGTAATTATTAGCTCTGATCTGCTAATAATTGACATGCATTAGCAAGGAAGTTAGTTTTTTATTGTTTCCGAAAGAGCATCGATGGCAAGACACGCGAAACAAAAGCTGAAAGCTCACACCGTTGTACAATTTCATGTCACTGGAAAATTATTTGTATAGTACGTCAATTATGTAAACAAATGATGGAAGCTTGATAGCATTGCCAGAAGCCTCTTCATCATCCGGGTCCATGTGACATGCATGAAATTATACTCCTTCATTCCTAAATATTTGTCTTTTTACAAATTTCAAACGGGCATATTTTAGAGTGTAGATTCACTCATTTTGCTTCGTATGTGTACTCCCTCCGTTCCTAAATATTATATTCGTCTTAACAGAGATTTCAACATATTTTAGAAAGACAAATACTCCGGAGTATATTTAAGAACCGAGGGGGTAGTGCACAATCGCATGGGAGACTCAGCCCGGTCGTTGCGCCGCATTAATAGTGAGTAATGAGCAGTCAAATCATAAGCCCCACCTTTCCCATTGTAAGTTGCTCTGAAGAAGCAACCATCAATACGCTCTTCTTTGAATCCACTCATACTACTCCATCCGTCACTGTTTATACAACGCGCTTCAGAAAAAAGAAAAAAAAATCTGTGGGACCAAGGCGACTAGCGATCGGCCTGAAAATAGCATTGGTAGTTATAGCACGGCGTCTATTACTAGAGGGAATAATGCGTACACACATGCATGCAGTGCTTCCACCCCGCGTACACACATGCATGCACTCCGTAGTAGTACAGTACATGGAGAGAAAATTGTGGACTTGATTGCGGTTACCACGCCCTAATTAATTGAGCATTAAACCAAACGCGTCTAAAGTCTCTCTGGTGGTGGAAATGCATTGAGAGAAATGCATCATAATGAAGCGCGTCCTATAAACTGTGACGGAGGGTGGAGTAGTATGAAGGTGCCAAACCAAGTACGCGTACTAGTACTGCGCTTGGCTCTTCGCCCCTTCGTGAAGTCGAACAATGATGGTACTCCGCATGTTGGGTACTACAGTGTATGCCTCTGACAATCTGACACCGAATGGACTGATGCATGTCCACCGAGGGTAGGTTGCATTAGTCAAAAGGCGTAAGCGAGCTTCACCTTGTCCTGGAAGCTTCTCCTCATTCTGTGAGTTGACGGGACACACCAAAAAGTAGTGCTAGTCCATACTCCCTCCTTTCCGGTTAATATGGCTTAATCTTTTTTGCGGGTAAATGAGAGAGCTTTATTCATATATAAGAATTCTTAGGACGATCAGCCAAGACACTGGTTACTAGGAAGCCAAAAAAAGAAGTAGGAAGCGAGGTGTTTCATCAAGCCAGCTCTCAGACACATTCAAAGTGCAGCAAGCACGGTTCGCACGAAGATGCGCTGCAAGGTTTGCTGACCTGTTTACATGCTGAATAACAAAAAAGAGGAAATATTACTGAGCGCTACTATTTGTAACAGGATATGAGCCAGCATTAAGCGAGAATTGCGGCGAGTGTTCCATGCAATCAACTTCCATTATCACATGCGAGAACCCTCGAAGAGAACCAAATGTGTTGAAGATTGCTTTATCACATTTTAAAATTATAATAAGAGTGCAGACGCTCCTCCATCCGGTTCCTAATAGTATAGTGTAGTATGCTTCTAGCAATCTGACACCGAATTAACTATTGCACGTCCACCGCCTGAGCGAGGGAGAGCTTGCATTAGTCAAAAGTTCCTCCTTGTCCTGCGAGCCACCGCGCGCAAGCTTCTCCCGTCCTGCAACCTTCTCCTCGTTCGGCAAGTTGACGGGACACAGCAAAGTAATGCTAGTCCATGCTGCCTCCTCTCCGGTTAACATGGCTTAATTTCAAACGAGATAAATACACTGTCTATCACTGTATATTTGTAAAAATACGGTCAGTGGACTTCATAATACGCTCATTGCACTCAATATATATATTTTCCGGTGTTCATACGGTCACTAGCTCACCCTGACTGAGTATGTGTGTGCATGCACGTGTAGGTTGAGCACTTGAGCGTCACCGTGTGTGTTCCGTCGTGTGCTCGGACATGCATGCATTAGGGCGTCGCGCGCGTTTTTGCGTCCATGTGTACGTGTGACTGTTGCATACACGTAGGGGGAGTACGTGTAGGGGCCACTAAGGAGCAGTCAAATCACACAGTAAGTTAGTCGGAAAAAACAACCATCATTTCACTATTGAATGACACGTACGCAATATAAAATGGTTGATATGTAGATAAAAAGAAAACCAATATACTGTACACTAGCAGGGTGCGTGTGAGAGACGGGTCAGGAGGTGAATGACACGTGGCCCCAGGGGGTGGCTGGCCCACCTATCATACAGCCAAAGGCAGGTGCAGTAGAGGGCCGAGGAGTAGTACAAAATCCTACGCACCCACGCACGCTAACCAAGGGCTGAGTGATCACTCAAATCGCAAGATCAGTTGACTAGAAGCTACGCTAGACCCATGGAAGCGATGAGCGCGAGCATCAGCCGGTTGTGCCAGATGGTCCACGACGCCGGCCTGCGGCCCGGCAGGTAGTATTGCTTGAGGCCGCCAGGGAGAGGGGCCGCTTGGACGACAGCTTCGCATCCTTGTTCGACGAGGTCCTCGTCGGTTTCCTCGACAAGTTCACCGTTGCCAAGAAGCTTGCAGACGACTTTGACGTAATCCTCCAGCCGACGGGCCCAGGCTCTCCGATGCCCGCCACCCTCAACGGCCACTATGGTAACAACCTCTTCGACGCACTGGTGGCCCTGCGACTGCACGCCGTCGCGCCGGAGAATGTCCACCCCGAGGTCGCGCTCGCCGCGCAGCGCCTGGCGCAGCAAGACACCATCGACATAATCACCCACGTCTACGCGCAAATCGTCCACAAGGACTAGTACATGCAAGAGGAGGACGATAGGACGCTGGCCTTCTTGGAGCGCAGGGCAACCTTGGACGACACTGTTCAGAAGCACGTTGAGCTTGCCGCCAACGCTGCTGCTCCTCACACGTCGGTTGGTGACCTGGCGCACTAGGGCGTGAGGGTGTCGTTGAACGTTGATGGATCCGTATGTATTTTTATCCTTCCGTCAAATCCATGTAGTAGTATATCATACTACAGTAATTATCTTACCTTTCGCATCAACTTCATAATTTTCGTATGTACTCCATGCATGAACGGCGCCAGAAGCAAACTTCTCATTACTCTAGGCAAAATTGTTATTTTCTATCTATCGGTCGCGCCATGGAGCAGAACCAAATTTTACAAGTTACGAGTTCAAAAGGAAAAGCCTGCCGTGTTCGCGTCGCACGCCGCTCAAGCGGGAATTCGTGCGGTGTTGCATTTTCACTTACAAGTGGGACCGCAGTTGAGCAAACCGACTATCGGCAAACCCCCACCCCGCCCATCGCACGATGGCTGAGAAAAGAGGACAGGAGGGAGAAGAGATGGCTGTAGCACGAACTCCAAGCAAATTGGTGTCGGATGGGACTCGTGTGGGTGGTGTGTGCCGTATTGCTAGACGTGAATGCTAGTTATGGCCCATGCCACCCCACTATATCGAGCCTATATCGAGGTACGTAGAACAAATTTCCTGCAGTCCGTGCTCAGCCCTCCTCTATCTCTCTTCTCAGCCAGCCAGCGGACGCGCGGAGCCCATCGTCTGTTTTCTCACATGCGGCCCCACATGTCAGTGAAAATGCAAGAGGACCCACTGAACCTGCACATCTTTCACCTCGACGTGCTGGTGATGAAAAACAAATCCAATAAAGATCTTCGGTGGCCGCTTTTGGAGTTACTCAAGAGTAGTAAGATTCTATTTACAGTTTAACCCAAGATGCACATCTCGTGGCTTCAACTACCACTCTATTTTCTTTCATGACACGACCTGGATGCTGGATGTCCCACGTGTCGGCAAAAGGAGGAAGAACCCGACCAAATCTTCGGTTCTGCTCTCGGATTTGACTAGTTGTGCTAACTTAAAATTTTTATTGTGTACTCCCTCCGTTCCAAAATACTTGACTTCCATTTGTCCAAAAATGGATGTACCTATATACCAAGACATGTCTAGATACAAATATATTTTGACAAATAGAAGGCATGTAGTATTGTGCAATAGAGGGAGTAGAATGGATGCAAGTTTTTGTATTGGGAAGAAGAGTACATCCATATATTGATATAGCGCAATTTAGTAGATGTTCTATCACTTTTAGCTAGTATAGAATATAGGCTAGACATGAGACTAGATGCGAGGAAGCAACATCTACTTCTTTACACTCGAAGAAGAAAGAAGCACGCAAGATCGAGCCTCCGCATGTGAAGCTAGTACAAATAGTGTACTACTATTGTTGATTGGCCTCATCCGATAACCTGTTGCAATGCACGTACAATTATGTATTCGGAAAATATTTTTTGCCTCGTCGCATCACTCACTCAGAGAAGCGACTCGAAAGCCATTCATAAATTTAGTAAGTTTATCACAGGCATATCATTTTATTACATAGAACAATAGGTCATCAACCCACATCGACAACGAGGATACATTATAAATACTAAAGTTTTCACCACACAACAAATAACAAGCCATGAAATGAACTTCAACTCAACCATTCCACGGCGTTGGAAACACTTGCTTTTAACCACAAGTGATTCTCTGGGACGGGCCATCCGTTGTCGATCTGGAGACCAACGCAGGACTGATCATCCAGGCTGAAGTGGCCTACTATATCAGCACTAGGGTAGGGAACCACCCAAATGTCTGAGGTATAGACACAGTTGCTTCTCATAAATGTGTCAACAGCAGTTGGATCGCCTTTCACCATCATCGGATAGTTTTGTCCAAGGAAGAGCGAGTTTTCTTCAAGACTATCAATTCTGTGCCAGGGAAAAGGAGTTGGCGCTAGCACCCTAGTATCCATCCCGAATACAATGCAACGGGTGTTGGAATAGGTCCGGAGAGTGCGACCATGGGAGACTACACCTGCTTCCTTAGCAGGCATCATCAGTGGGCTATATACACACAAGAAGAGGTGATCCATCGGAATTAGTTGCCAGGCGCCACACAGTATCGGTGCTGCTCGTCCTCATGCTCGTGATCATCACCATCGTCATCTCCCCCTTGGTTATAAAAATCTTCAAGTATAGTTGGTGGGATGTTCACAGGACCTTGGAAACACAAGAAGAAGGTTAATTGGTAAAGGGAAACTTGCTAACCCGCATGCATGTGGGTGAAACAATTATAATTACGGTGGAAGACAAACGTACCGAAACAACGAGGATGCCATGCATAAAGAGTGCCACGAGTGGTGGCAGCAAACACAAGGCCCTCGTATTGAATTGCATCACAGTACTCCTTCGTGCACATAAACTGATTTTTGAGCAATATCCATCGAGTGAAACCATCAAGGACGGCAACAAGCTTGTCGAAGATAGCAACAACATCATAGTTTTTGTAATTCCAAGAGAGGCCGGGAACTCGACAAATTGCTATCTTACGTAGACGACAGTCACCATGATCATATTTGAACACGCGTACATTACCGGTGTGCTCAACCTCTGGGCAGTGTGCTGAGATTTTTGGAAGTGGAACCCGGTGACGAGTGTATACATTCACAAGTTCCCACTCGCAGTTGGACCCAATGTAAACAACCCAATCTCCATTTGCGCCCGCCCAAGCCTTGCCCTCAAGCGATGGCATCTTAACATCACACGTATCATTATCAAGCGGCATCAACTTGCACAGGGCGAGGCCTCCGTCGTGCCGGCGCCAGTCATCAGGGTCACGACGAAGAAGATAGGGGAGATCAAACCGCTCCTTGACCCTTGGGTTCCTTGCAATGATGTTATTAGTTGAGTTGAGAATGGGCTGGAATGAACCTGCCATGCTAGCCGAGGTGATGACGTCGCACCGATCAATGAGTTCCTCCACCACGTCATCTTTCAGATTGGGGCAAGAATAACGGGGTCGTTTCCGGCCTGTTCCCTCCATGGAGAAGACGATCGAACAATGGCAGAAGAAAGGGTGAAGGGCTGAAGGAAAATGGAGGAGGGAGAGGAAGAGCGTGCGACAGCAGTTCCAAATCGAGAGGGAAAGGCGAAGAGTCGGTGGACGGTTGTGAGTTTACCACGGTTCACCAAGAGGCGCCCCGGCATACACGTCCGTTCGGAAATACTCCTACTACTCACCGTCATCTCACTGATATGTTGGAACGGGACCACATGTCAACGAAACATGGTGTGTAATTTCTCGTGCAGAATGCGATCTGGCCGCGTTGGCCCGAGGTGCCGCATTAGTTATCGACCTTTATTTTTTTAATGGCGTGCCGATCAGTTTTGAAGCATGACTAACTGGTACTGTACACAAAGAAAATATAAACTACTCTACCACTACCCCACCTCCAGTACTAGTAGTATAAAAAAGATATATATAGGCTGGAGCTTCAGCGCTTTCTTGCTAAGGGCTGCCCACTTGCTTCTCACACTACCACCCTCTCTCCAGATCTAAAAAAGACGACCTCTCTCTCCCTCCTCACCAGTGGTCACAGATCAGCCGGGGAAGAAAAGGACGTGCAACGTTGACGCACTCGTCATCGGCGAGCGAGGTCACACACCGACGACAAGGCTGTCCTCTCAGACCTAGCACCCGCGCAGAATGGCCTCCGTCCCCAAGCTCGCTACCGTAGTGTGTGCGGAGGACGACGACCACGAGCGAAGCCACTTCCTGCCGACCCTCAGGTATGCTACCTCTTTTCGAGCCATAACCTTGTTCTATTGCCCCATCTGCTACGTCGTTGCATGTGGATCTTTTTCCACTCCACCATCTTCCCAATTTTCTATCCTCTACTCTGCTGGCCACGCAGACAAAAACCATAATTTGCACTATTAAAGGAAACCCTACTTCATGCAGACTAATCCATGTCTGGGTTGAATAAGGAAAGGAAGGGAGACTGTACTGTCCAAGAGAGTAGGCATCGAACCCGCATCTAGGTTGAAAAGGGGAAAATCAGTAGCTAAGGAACGAGTCTCGTGTCTCTTGGTTGAAGAAGGGTAGAAAGGCATGACAACGCAATAGAGAATGACCAGGTCGATCGGTTTGTTGTCCTCGCATAGGAAAAAGGTGGCTAAAGAGAACAAAAATGGGACCGTAATCCACATATGCTGCCTGGATATTTGTTGCTCTAGGCAACCATACCTCCCTCACCACTCTGCGTCCATGGAGGTACATCGTACTGGTGCCTCCCATGCTCTTATTGCCACTTTTTTTGCTTTTAGTATAACGCCAGCAGTCAAGTCAAGTAATGCTACTGCTAAAGTGATGCCACATTTAACTAATGCCGCTCTTAGTCTAATGCCACCCATAAATTCAAGCAATGCCATTTAATGTCACTGGATTATTTCAGGGTTAGCTGTTGATTGTGGGTGTATTTAAGATTTTTTAGCTATAAGGCATTCTAATGCTGTTGCACAGCCAGTATACGAACGATGAAACTTGTTACTCCCTTCAGATTTTTGCACTGTTAATGCTTATATATTACATACCTCACTTTCATGAGATAAGTTAATTTTTTGTACAGTGTCACCAAAATGCCAAGGCGCTGATGTCATTTTATTTTGGTTAAACTGCACAGACAATTATGAAGACAATAGGAAAGGTCAAGAGTGGGCACCTCCTCCTCCGGCTGTTCTCTTGAGGAGGTCTGTATGTTTGTCTCTAATGACTGTCGACTACATACCTAACATCATGATGTAATGTTAAGAAATTTCCTTTTGTACAGTGTCACTGAATTATCAAGGCGGTGACGGCATTTTATTTTAGTAGAACTGCACAAAATTTTCTTAAAAGAAGAGGAAAGGTCAGGAATGGCTCACTTTTCTAGAAAAACTATGTATGCCTTCCTCACATCAACCGTTGTTGCTTTATTTATTCCTTCAAACAGGTGGTTAGAAACAGTCTTGCTACCTTTTCCCATTAAGAAATTGGAATGCTTATATTTGTGAGTCTATGCTT
Source organism: Aegilops umbellulata (assembly GCA_032464435.1). Taxonomy (NCBI): domain Eukaryota; kingdom Viridiplantae; phylum Streptophyta; class Magnoliopsida; order Poales; family Poaceae; genus Aegilops; species Aegilops umbellulata. Next base: position 322,317,593 of record CP136056.1, on the reverse strand, counting down.
CAACTAGTAACACTTTTAGAGTAATCACACTTTCAATATCTATGCAAACAAGGATGCTCGATTTTAGTGGAACTGCACAAAAAGTCCAACTGGTTCAACATTAGGAGCATGTTTTTTTCCCAACCTTTATATCCAATTGGTGGCACTATGAGCTGTTCATTACGAAGGTACATGGTTTGCTACTATCTTGCTACTCTTTTTGTACTGTCATTAGATAGTAATACTAGTGGTTTGCATGTGAATTTATTGGCAGGGTGGAGCAATATTGGAGGTGTAGGACATGATTCAATGATTGGATGCTCAATTTCGATTGTATCGATTTCACCTCTTCCATCACTGCGAACATGGATATCCTTCGTCTGATGAAGAATAGGGGCTATATTTCTGCTCTGAACCAGCAAATCAATTCAGTATGAAATTGTCCAGGGCAAAACATAACTGTATCAGATTGTCTAGTGCAGAACATGACATATGCTAAGCGGAAAAGACATGTTTAAACCGAAAATACAAGGTGTCGTATATGTTTACTAGCTGCTTGATATTTGTGCAGACAGAGATGTTTGCCCGTTGCTATTTGGCAAACCAACAAAGTGCCCGCAATTTTGGTTGAACTGCATAAGAGAATAGTATAGTCACTGCATGCAGTGCCACTTGAAAATAGACACAGAAAGATTGGATAGTCACTTCATGGACTGCAGAAAAGTAGTACTGTACTATTTATTGGCCAACACTAGGTGCTTCATTGCTTTCGTCTTATTATATAATGGACATCATTTTGCCTAAGTTAAAGTTTGTATTCCGAAAATAGTCTCGTAGTGTGATCGAGGGAAGACCAAATCATATTGCAGTGCATGTTTCTCCATCATGTCTGGTTCATTCTCATGGTTCCAGCTGTTGGTGAAACCACTTATGTTTGCAAGAGGAATTGTAGACTTCACAAACAAATTTGTCTTTCAGTCTGTACCGAATGTTGGCCAATAGAAGCATCCATGTTAGTAAGAAGAACAGATGTTTTTCTAGATCTTTGCTTTTGGAGCTACATATTTGTATATGATCTGTGAGTCATTGAGATGCATTAGCATGTTGATCTTATGTATGGGAATCGTACTAGTTAGTTTTAGTTGCAACGCAAGATCCGAAGTGGCTGATCTTTGCTTTTGGAGCTACATATTTGTATATGATCTGTGAATCATTGAGATACATTAACAGTTACTTATTTCTGTTCGCTCAGTGTTTACAAGTTACTGATCGATCACTAGCTAGCCTACAAATGCGCTCCTCGCAGTTTTATTTGTGACGCATGATGCGAAGTGGCAGTTTTTTGAATAAAAATGCCTACCTCTGAAGAAACTGACAAGCTCGTACGCAAGCAAGTACCTCCTTATTTCAAGCCAATAGAAGAAATGGCTCCTCCTAGTGGATTTCTGACATCTGGGTCCCATGCCGTTGTCAACGTAGTCAATAAACGAGAGAATTGCACAACGAGCGGCTAACACCTGGGACCCAGCAGCTCGCCCAGTTATTTTTGTTTTGGGTTAATTTGATAAATGCCACTCCAAATCTGGTGTATCCGAGAAATGCCACTGCAATTTCCAAACTTTGAAAAATGCCATTTCATGCCATTTCTAGTGGCATTTTTCAAAGTCTGGAGTCGTGTTTTTCAAAGTTTGCAAACTGCAGTGGCGTTTTTCAAAGTTTGCAAACTGCAGTGGCTTTTTTCAAAGTTTGCAAAAATTGCAGTGGCATTTTTCAAAGTTTGGAAATTGCAGTGGCATTTTTATGAATTGCCATAATTGGAGTGGCATTTTTCTAATTTGTTTTTGAGACGGAAGCAGGGTGTCAACTGGGCTGTGCGGGACACTCTGGCCTGTCTAGATAGCCTTTTCTTTTATGTTTACCACAGACCAACCTAGTAGTTTTTTTTCTTTCTGAAAATGGCTAGCCCAGTTTTTTTTGTGATTTCTCAAGTAAGTCGCTTTATCAGGCCTGTTGGGCTGCAAATCTTTCAAGCCGAGGAGAGTGGCCTATCAGTAATGAGAAATGGGCTGTACATTTTTAAAACACATCAAACCGGCAATTATTTTCAAATATCTTTTTTTCATTTCGAGATTTTAAATTGCATCAATTTTTATGTGGCCAATTTATTGGATTTTATATTGATATACATTTATTTTTAAAATCAGTCTGAATGTGACTCAAAATTTCGGGATTAAAAACAGTTCAGACCGCACTGACATATGCAAAATTTCGTATAATTTTTTAACTGTGGCCACAATATGGGCTGTAATGCTAACATAAAGAATATGGGCTCCAAAAAAACCCGTAAGAATTAGCAAATGGGCTGTAAATTATTCGAAATAATGGCAGATGGGCTGTATGCTGTTTTCCACATATTTGCGGCTTTCCACAGATGGCTTGTATACTGTTCGATGTCCATCCAACGACCGTCGTGCTTCTTCAATCTCTGCTCTTCCTGCTCCAGCCGCTCAAACAAGCGTCGGCGGGACTGCCTGCTCCCTCCTCCCCGCGGCCGGCTGTGCTACCGCACAGGCCTCACTGCCCCACCGTACTCCCATAGCTGGCCTAGCCATCCCTCTACTCACCCACACCAGCTGTTATTCTTCGGCGACGGCAGACGAACAAGTAAACCCTCGTACAGTCGTACCCCCCTCCGCGTGGGAAACAAAAACAATGGCCGAGTCTTCCCTGCGTCCGGGTCATTCCCTTCCTAGGCCTTGCCATCGTCCACCACCCTGGTGCTCTCGGCGTTGCGTGGTCAGCGTGGTCAACGACCGACATGCATCTGAAGTGGACTGTACGTGGAGAGTCTGACAGCTGGGTCCACGGCCGCACGCAAGGAAATGCCTCCTTATTACGTGCAAAATAATGATTTCCTCCACCTGACATCTTGGACCCGCTGAAACGGCCTCTGTATTTCGCGAAAAAAACGTTACCGCCGCTGACCGCTTGGACCCACCAGCTATGTCTTTGCACGCAAGGAAGTGCCTCCTTATTACACACAAAAAAAATGAATACTCCCCCTGCTAGCTGGGACCCATTATAGTGGGCCTACTAAGTTGACGGGGACGAAGGGCTTTGTCAACTTAGTCAATATGCACGATTCTAGCTCGACTGACTGTACGATGTCCATCCAACGGCCATAGTGCTTCTTCAACCTCTGGTCTTCTTGCTCCAGCCGCCCAAACCAGCGCCGGTCGTGCCGCCTGCTCCTGCCTCCCGTGGCCGGCTGTGCTGTCGCGGAGGCCTCACCGCCCCCATACTACTCGCACCGCTGGCCAGGCCATCCCTCCACTCCACTCACCCACACCCCCTGTTATTCTGCGGCGACGACAGTGCAGCCGAACCAGTGAACCCTCGTACTCCTCTCCGCGTGGGCATCCACTGCAGCGTCTTCCCCGGCTCCGCGTCGTCCCCTTCCTAGGCCTCGCCGTCATCCACCACGATGGTGCTGTCGGCGTGCCGTGGTCAATGTGGTCAACGACCGAATTCCATCGGAAGAATACTGTATGTGGAGAGGCTGACAGCTGGGTCCACGGCAGCCGCAAGGAAGTGCCTCCTTATTACGCGAAAAATAATTATTCCTCCACCTGACAGCAGGGACCCACCGGACGGGCCACCAGTATTTTGCGAAAAAAATCGTTTCCCCTTGACTACTAAGACCCATCGGACGGGCCACCGTATTTCGCGAAAAAAATGTTCCCCCCGCTGTCAGCTCGGACCCACCGGAAGTGCCTCCTTATTACGCACAAAAAATGAATACTCCCCCGGCTAGCTGGGACCCACCTTGCTGGGAGGCTGATTTGTGGGCCTACTAAGCTGACGGGGTCGAAGGGCTTTGTCAACTTAGTCAATATGAACGATTCTACCTCCAGTGACCGTACGATGTCCATACAACGGCCGTAGTGCTTCTTCAACCTCTGGTCTTTTTGCTCCAGCCGCCCAAACCAGCGCCGGTCGTGCCTCGTGCTCCTGCCTCTCGTGGCCGGCTGCGATGCGATGGAGGCCTCACCGCCCCCTACTACTCCCACCGCTGGTCAGGCCATCCTTCTACTCACCCACACCCCCTGTTATTCTGCGGCGACGACAGCCTCACACCACAGCGAACCAGTGAACCCTCGTACTCCTCTACGCGTGGGCATCCACTGCCGCGTCTTCCCCGGCTCTGCATCGTCCCCTTCCTAGGCCTCGCCATCGTCCACCGCCCTGGTGCTCTCGGGACGGCATGGTCAACGTGGTCAAGGAACGACTTCCATTGGATGTGGACTGTATGTGGAGAGGCTGACAGCTGGGTCCACGGCGGCAGCAAGGAAGTGCCTCCTTATTACGCAGAAAATAATGATTCCTCCACCTGACAACAGGGACCCACCGGACGAGCCACCGTATTTCACGAAAAAAATGTTTCCCCCCTAACTGCTGGGACCCACCAGCTACACCTTCGCACGCCAGGAAGTGCCTGACAGTCGGGACCCACCTGGTCGAAGCATACGTAGCGTTGTCATTCTGGTCGCGAACGTGTATGTACATATATACTGGTGGATGTAGAGGCGCGCACGTGTCGTAGTAGAGGCCGCCAGGGTGCAAGAAAGAAAATACGGCCACGTATGTGTACATACGGGCGGGGTCTCGAACGCCTACTCGCGCATACGTACGGCGAGGGCTCGTGTACATGGCTGGGTCGGAACAGAGAAACAACGTCATCGTCGTGTTCATGGGTCGGAATGGAATGCGTGGTCGTGTTCATCGGGAGGGCTTGGACGGAAGAGGCGATGCAAACGAGGCCTGACGTACCACACAACAGAGGAAACGGACCTCCTACGGTCGAAACGGGGTCCTGTTGATCGGGAGGGGTGTGGCGTACCACACAACGGAGGAAACGGACCTCCTACGGTCGAAACGGGGGTGTGGTGTACCGCAAAACGGAGGAAACGGACCTCCTACGGTCGAAACGGGGGTCCTGTTGATCGGGAGGGGTGTGGCGTACCGCAAAACGGAGGAAACGGACTTGTGTTGGAGCGCTACGGTCGAAACGGGGGTCCTGTTCATCGGGAGGGGTGTGGCGTACCGCAAAACGGGACTCCACGGGATACTGCTCATCTCCACCGCCGACCCCCTCCAGCCTCCACGAGCTGCTGTTCATCCACCGTCGACCTCCTCCAGTCTCCACGGGCTCCTGTTCATCCAGCCTCCACCGCGCGCTACTCCACCGGCTACTGTTCAACCACCCCTCCACTGTCTACTGTTCATCCAGCCCTCCACACCACGGGGTCCTGTTCAACCACCCCTCTACGGGCACCCCTCCACCGTCTACTGTTCATCCTGCCCTCCACGGGGTGGTCCTGTTCATCCAGCCCTCCACGGGGTCCTGTTCATCCAGCCCCAACCGGCTCGATCGATCGGGGTCCTGTTCATCCAGATGCAACACCACGGGGTCCTGTTCATCCACCCCCACCGGACACTGTTCATCCAATCCCCCCCCCGCAACGCTCACTTTTCATCCAGAGGCAGCATCGATCGGCTTCAGTTAGCAGCAGTAGCCAAGGAACTGCTCGATCGGGTTCAGTTAACAGCCATCGATCGATCGTTCGGGTTCAGTAACGCGTAGCCTGTAGTGCAATCGCTCGGGTTCAGTTAGAGCCAACGCCTCGCACACACGCGCGTACGTGTACGAGAGAAACGCGCATCGCTCGGCCCCCGACCTCCCACCGTAACCGGGAACTCCCCGAAATTTTCCTCCCCCTCGCTTCTACCATGGTTTTTTCCATCATGGACATCCCAAAGAATGTCATGCAGCTACGTCTCCGGCCCGCCCAGGACGAAAAACCCATTTTCTGTCATGATTTTTTGTCATAGAAGTAGGAGCCCACCACATCTATGATGATACCGGGTTTTGTCACAATTATCGTCATAGAAGTGTCATATGTATGACAGAAAAAAATTTCGTTCGACCCAAAATGTCACGGATGTGTTTTTTTTGTAGTGAATTGGTGAATTGCCATGATTGGTTTAATTTTCCTGTGGTTATGTTGCTGTCCTTTGGTGCCCATCATATGAGCACGCGCGTGGATCACACCATAGGGTTAGTTGTATGTTGATAGGACTATGTATTGGAGGGCAAGAGTGACAGAAGCTTCAACCTAGCATAGAAATTGATGCATACGGGATTGAAGGGGGACCAATATATCTTAATGCTATGGTTGGGTTTTACCTTAATGAATGTTAGTAGTTGCAGATGCTTGCTAATAGTTCCAATCATAAGTGCATGGAATTCTAAGTCAGGGATGACACGCTAGCAGTGGCCTCTCCCACATAAAACTTGCTATCGGTCTAGTAAAGTAGTCAATTGCTTAGGGACAATTTCATAACTCCTACTGAGGGAGTCCTGGATTAGGGGGTGTTCGGATGGCTGGTCAATACCTTCGGCCGGACTCCTGGACTATGAAGATACAAGATTGAAGACTTCGTCCCGTGTCCGGAAGGGACTTTCCTTGGCGTGGAAGGCAAGCTTGGCGATGCGGATATTCAAGATCTCCTACCATTGTAACCGACTTTGTGTAACCCTAACCCTATCTGGTATCTATATAAACCGGAGGGTTCTAGTCCATAGGACAACTTCATCATACAACAATCATAACATAGGCTAGCTTCTAGGGTTTAGCCTCCTTGATCTCGTGGTAGATCTACTCTTGTACTATCCATATCATCAATATTAATCAAGCAGGAGTAGGGTTTTACCTCCATCGAGAGGGCCCGAACCTGGGTAAACTTCGTGTCCCTTGTCTCCTATTACCATCCGGCCTAGACGCACAATTCAGGACCCCCTACCCGAGATCCGCCGGTTTTGACACCGACATTGGTGCTTTCATTGAGAGTTCCTCTGTGTCGTCACTTTTGGGCCCGATGGCTCCTTTGATCATCAACGACGAGGCGGTCCAGGGTGAGACTTTTCTCCCCGGACAGATCTTCGTCTTCGGCGGCTTCGCACTGCGGGCCAATTCGCTTGGCCATCTGGAGCAGATCGAAAGCTACGCCCCTGGCCATCAGGTCAGGTTTGGAAGCTTAAACTACACGACAGATATCCGCGGGGATTTGATCTTCGACGGATTCGAGCCAGAGCCAAGCGCGCCGCACTGTCTCGAGGGGCATGATCTAACTCTGCCACCGAACAGTGCCCTGGAGGCCGCACACGCACCGGTTCCGACCCTTAATTCGGAGCCTATTGCGCCAGTCGAGGATAAGCGGTTGGACGTCACCTCGGGGGTTGCGATCTCAAAGGCGATCGAGCCGAATGCTAGCCCCGCACTCTACATGACCCGTGACTCCGAGGATCCGGATTGCTCTCCGGACTCTGAACCCCCTGCGCCCCTGCCGATCGAATCCGATTGGGCATCGATCATGGAGTTCACCATCGCAGACATCTTTCAGCACCCGCCCTTCGGCGACATCCTGAACTCGCTGAAGTCTCTCTCTTTATCGAGAGAGCCCTGGCCGGACTATGGTCAGCAAGGATGGGATATGGACGATGAAGAAATTCAAAGCCCACCCACCACCCACTTCGTAGCCACTGTCGACGAATTAACCGACATGCTCGACTTCGACTCCGAAGACATCGACGGTATGGACGACGATGCAGGAGATGAACAGGAACCAGCACCTGTAGGGCGCTGGAAGGCCACCTCGTCGTATGACATATATATGGTGGACGCTCCAAAAGATGGAGATGGTGATGGAAAAGCGGGAGATGATACTTCTAAGAAACATCCCAAACGCCGACGTCAGCGGCGCCACTCTAAATCCTGTCAAAGCAAAAACGGTGATTCCGGCACCGGAGATAATACTACTCCGGATAGCGCCGAAGAACACCCCCTCCAACAAGATTCGACACAGGAAGATGGAGAAGCCAGCCCTCATGAGAGGGCGGCAGACCGAGAGGTTGAGGACGATAACTATATGCCTCCCTCCGAAGACGAGGCAAGCCTCGACGACGATGAATTCGTCGTACCATCAGACCCCGCCGAACAAGAGCGTTTCAAACGCAGGCTTTTAGCCACGGCAAGCAGCCTCAAGAAAAAGCAACAACAGCTTAGAGCTCATCAAGATTTGCTAGCTGGCAGATGGACTGAAGTCCTTGCGGCCGAAGAGTATGAACTCGAACGCCCCTCCAAGCGTTACCCAAAGCGCAGGCTGCTACCCCGATTAGAGGAGGAAGCACCTACATCACCAGCGCATGACATGGCCGACCGGCCACCTCGTGGCCGCGACAGAGAAGCCTCTAAACCCTCCACTCAAGCCATGCCCCGACGCCGCTCAAAACATTCTAAGGAACGGGGAAACGCGCCAGACCTGCGAGATATACTGGAGGACAGGGCAAGGCAAACAAGATCGATCTACGGATCGCGCGGGCGCCCCACGGCACATGACGGTGATCGTCACTCCGGATGCGATAAATCCGGCCGGGCCAAACACAATGGACAAAGCTCTTCCGAGCTGCGCCGTGATATAGCCCAGTATAGAAGCGCCGCACACCCACTATGCTTCACAGATGAAGTAATGGATCATAAAATCCCTGAGGGCTTCAAACCCATAAACATCAAATCATACGATGGCACAATAGATCCTGCGGTATGGATCGAGGATTATCTCCTTCATATCCACATGGCCCGCGGTGATGATCTACATGCCATCAAATACCTCCCACTCAAACTTAAGGGACCGGCCCGACATTGGCTCAACAGCTTGCTAGCAGACTCAATCGGTTCTTGGGAGGACCTGGAAGCCGCATTCCTCGACAACTTCCAGGGCACTTATGTGCGACCACCGGATGCCGATGACTTAAGCCAGATAATTCAGCAGCCAGAGGAATCAGCCAGGCAATTCTGGACACGGTTCCTAACAAAGAAAAACCAGATAGTCGACTGTCCGGACGCTGAGGCCCTAGCAGCCTTCAAGCATAATATCCGCGACGAGTGGCTTGCCCGGCACCTGGGACAGGAAAAGCCGAAATCTATGGCAGCCCTCACGACACTCATGACCCGCTTTTGCGCGGGAGAAGATAGCTGGCTTGCTCGCAGCAACAACTTAACCAAGAACCTTGGCAATCCGGATACCAAAGACAAAAGCGGCAGGTCGCGCCGGAACAAGCAAAAGCGCCGCGTTAACAGCGACAACAACGAGGACACGACAGTAAATGCTGGATTCAGAGGCTATAAATCCGGTCAGCGGAAAAAGCCATTCAAAAAGAATACCCAGGGGCCGTCCAGTTTGGACCGAATACTCGACCGCTTGTGCCAGATACATGGCACCCCCGAAAGGCCAGCAAATCACACCGATAGGGATTGTTGGGTGTTCAAGCAGGCAGGCAAGTTAAGAGCCGAAAACAGAGACAAGGGGCTGCATAGCGATGACGAGGTGGAGCCCAGGCCACCAAACAACAGTGGACAGAAGGGCTTTCCCCCACAAGTGCGGACGGTGAACATGATATACGCAACCCACATTCCCAAGAGGGAGCGGAAGCGTGCGCTACGAGACGTATACGCGCTGGAGCCAGTTGCTCCAAAGTTCAACCCATGGTCCTCCTGCCCGATCACCTTTGATCGAAGGGACCATCCCACTAGCATCCGTCATGGCGGGTTTTCCGCGTTGGTTCTTGACCCAATCATCGACGGATTTCATCTCACAAGAGTCCTCATGGACGGCGGCAGCAGCTTGAACCTGCTTTACCAGGATACAGTGCGGAAAATGGGCATCGATCCCTCGAGGATCAAGCCCACAAAAACGACCTTTAAAGGCGTTATACCAGGTGTAGAGGCCAGCTGCACAAGCTCAGTAACACTTGAAGTGGTCTTCGGATCTCCGGACAATTTCCGAAGTGAAGAGTTAATCTTCGATATAGTCCCGTTTTGCAGTGGCTATCACGCCCTGCTCGGGCGAACCGCATTTGCAAAGTTCAATGCGGTGCCGCACTACGCATGTCTCAAGCTCAAGATGCCAGGCCCTCGAGGAGTAATTACGGTCAATGGAAATACCGAGCGCTCCCTCCGAACGGAGGAGCACACGGCGGCCCTCGCAGCAGAAGTACAAAGCAGCCTTCTTAGGCAATTCTCCAGTCCGGCCGTTAAAAATCTAGACACTACCAAGCGCGCCCGGAGTAACCTACAACAAGACCACCTGGCACGTTCTGAGCAGGCATAGCAGTGCGGCCCCAACCCCATCCCTCGCGACATAGGGAAACCAGTGCTTCGCGTACATAACTACGCTCTTGAAATACCATGGGCGCATGGGAAGGGGCACAATAATGGCAAACCCAAAATACGGCCTAAAACGTACTAGGGTCTGCCGAATTTTTTTCTCTTACTTTCAGGACTCCATACTTCGGACGACCTGTTCGGCAATTCAACTGCCGCACAAACGATGCAAGACCCAGGGAAGCAGACAAGCCATGCCGCACTATGGAACCCCCAGGTGGTCTCTGTTACAAGCAGTATACCTGTTTTGAATACAATTCCGCGGCCTGCCCCTGGCAAGGACATGTTAAATAGTCCAATATCTTTTGCTTATCGCACTATTTGTATCGTTCTTCTTTGATAGCAGCCTCTTTATAATTAATGCATAACTTTTTGTCTATCTTTTGCATTATCCTCTTTTTATATATATGTTCATTAATGACATGTGGCACCCGTACACTGTGGTACGGCAAACACACCAGGGGCTTCAGTACCCCATAATATGGTGTAAGAAGTCCGAACACTTCATAAGTGCGGCACCCCGAACTTATAGCACTATATGCATCGGCTCCGAATCATGATTTGGGTCAATAGTTGGGTTTGCCCGGCTCCTATGTTTTGGTGCCTTACGTTCCGCTATATCGGCTAAGGTAGCACTAGGAGAACCACTGCGATTGTGCCCCACTTGAGCTTGGCTGAGCACCTCAGTGGAGAAAGCTAAAACTGACTATCATGATGAGGCGAGAGACCGGTCGCTGTTCGAGAGGTTCTTCGAGTCCCTAAAGACTTATGCCGCTTCGAGCGAGGAGCCGGCTTTGTCCGGCCAAGGCGTGGATAGCGCCCCGAACTCGGTCTTCCGAACTAGGGGCTTCGCCGAAATTTAAAATTATAAAGTTCTATGGCTAAGTGAGAGTGTTCAAGCATTATAGTCCGATTGCCTGGTTCGTTGTGTTGTGCGCCTCCCTCGCAGGACCCAAACATGGGAAAAAGAGCGCTCAGGTTTATCCCGAACACCCCAGCTCTAGTGGCATGGGGGCAGAAGCTGACGACTGACCATCTCTCAAGTTTTTGATAAACGGCCGCACAGAAAATAATATTTTAAATTCAACAAGCATTGCTTAGCGCATATGAACAAGTTTTCAGCACACAGGATAAACACGAGCGAGTTCATTCAAATATTACATCCTTGGTACATTCATCCGCCACAAGGCGGGCACCAGCAAGAACATCCTTGTAATAGTTCTCAAGCTTGCGATGCTCCTTCCCCGGCGGCGGCCCGTCCCTCACAAGCTTCTCATTGTCCAGCTTACCCCAGTGTACCTTTGCACGGGCATGGGCCCTATGGGGACCTTCGATGCAGACAAAGCGCTTGATGACCTCGAGGCTTGGACAGGCCTCCACCAGCCGCTGCACCAGTCCGAAGTAGCTCCCAGGTAGGGCCTCTCCAGGCCACAGCCGAACTATGAAGCCCTTCATGGCCTGTTCGGCCACCTTGTGGAGCTCGACCAACTGCTTCAGCTGGCCGCTCAAGGGCACAGGGTGTCCGGCCTCAGCATACTGAGACCAGAACACCTTCTCCGTCGAGCTGCCCTCTTCGGATCGGTAGAATGCAGCGGCATCAGATACACTGCGGGGAAGATCTGCGAATGCCCCTAGAGAGCTCCGGATTCGGGTAAGTAACAAGTAGTTTACTTTTATATTTCTTCTTTGCATAAAGAATGCCTTACCCGCCGCTATCTTTTTCATCGCCTCCAACTCTTGGAGGGCCTTCTGGGCTTCGGCCATGGCAGACTCGGCAGTCTTGACGGCTGCGGCGAGCTCAGACGCTCGCGTTTTAGAGTCAAGCTCCAAACTCTCATGTTTTTTCATGAGAGCTTGAAGCTCTTGCTGCGCCTCGCCGACCTGCGCCTCAAATTTCTCTCGCTCGGTGCGCTCCGTGGCTGCTCTCTTCTCGGCCTCGGACAGCGCCTACTTGAGGGTCGCCACCTCAGTCGTGGCCCCTACATTAAGCATCACAATCCTGTCATTTTTTGCAATTGCGTCTTTTCATAGACACTTTTTCTGTAAGGTATCTCTTACGTTCTTTCTCCTCGAGCTGCCGCTTGGCAAGGCCGAGCTCTTGCTCGGTCCGCTCGAGGCCCTATTTCAGGGCACCCACCTCCGCAGTCAGTGCGGAGGTGGCTAGCAGCGAAGCCTGCATACGCATATTGACCTTTTTTATTAGACTCCTGCGAATTTTGATAGATCCTCTATTCGGCTTTTCTTTTCCGAACGCCAAACAGAGCATCAGGGGCTACTGTCTATGTGGTAATATTTTTACATATTTTTACTTACCTCGAAGCCTGTTAGAAGGCTAGCACAACATTCAGTTAGTCCGCTCTTGGTGGACTGAACCTTCTGGATCACCGTACTCATAATAGTACGGTGCTCCTCATCGATGGAGGCGCAGTCAAGCACCTCCAGCAGATTGTCTGGCACCTCCGGTTGGACAGAGGCCGCCGGCTCAGACGGCTTGCTCCTCTTGGAAGGAGTTCGCCTACCGCGGTCCGGAACTGTTGAAGATTCTGGTGCGGTGTCCGGCTCAAAGCCGGACTTGGAACCCTAGGGGGTCTTGTCCCCTTTACTCCTGGGGTCTGGGAGGTCGCCTTGTGGCTCCTCCAGGACCACCTCCTCCTGCCCCGGAGCTTGTTGCGACGCCACTTCGGTGTCGTCTGCAGTGCGGGGGGAGACAGCGGGCGGAACTGAGTTCATGTCCGATGAATCCATGGAGCCGCCCGATGACTCGTCGAGTCCGGCCCGGGGCGGGCTGCATAATTATGTTCGACATTAGGGAAAGCTGTGTAACAAAGGAACGTCATGAGTTACTCTGATATCCGAATACTTACGATTTCGCCGGACGCTTGGCCCTGTCTGGCCACTCCTCTTCGTCCTCTTCGGAGTCGGGGGAGTAGTTCGGCCGAGGGGTCTTCCTCTTCTTGGACCCTTCGGCCTCCCCCGTTGGGGCGGCCTTCCTTTTCTTTCCTCCCCCCGCTGGAGGGGGAGAGGCTTCTTCTTCCTCCTCCTCGTTCTCACGGGAGGAGAGCGTCTCGGACTCGTCGGATGACGAGTCCGACACTACCACGTTACGGGCACTCTTTCGAGTCCCTACGACCTTCTTCTTCTTGGCCTTCTTCTCCGGCACCACATAAGGCGCCGGAGCCAGCAGCTTCACTAGGAGAGCAGGGGCTGGGTCTCCGGGCAAGGGAGCCGGATAGTTAATTGGTCCGGACATCGCCTGCCAAGCCTGTCAAAGGTAAGGGAGTTTAGATCCCGCATAAAAGTCAAACTATGAAAAAACTTAAACATCCTGTAAAAGGTGAAAATAGCTTACCTCGCTAGCGTGACGCTGCGAGCTGTATCCGCGATCCTCGAAAGCGGATGCGGGAGCCTCGGCGCCTTTGGTTAGCACCTTCCAGACGTCTTCATACGTCGTGTCGAAGAGCCTGTTAAGGGTTTGGTGCTGCGCCGGGTCGAACTCCCACAGAGTAAAGTCCCGTTGTTGAAACGGGAGGTTCCGGCGGACGAGCATAACCTAGACTACATTGACAAGCTTGATCGGCTTGTTCACCAGGGACTGGATGCATGTTTGCAGTCCGTCACCTCTTTCTCGTCACCCCACGACAGGCCCGTCTCTTTCCAGGACATAAGCTGCGTGGGGGGTCCGGATCGGAACTCAGGGGCTGCGATACATTTCGGATCGCGTGGCTCGATGATGTAAAACCACCCGGATTGCCACCCATTTAGGGTCTCCACAAAGGAGCCCTCGAGCCATAGGACGTTGTCCATCTTGCCCGCCATGGCGCCTTCGCACTCCGCCTGACTGCCGCGCACCACCTTGGGCTTGACGTTGAAGGTCTTGAGCCAGAGGCCGAAATGGGGGCGGACACGGAGGAAAGCCTCGCACACGACGATAAACGCCGAGATGTTGAGGACGAAGTTCGGGGCCAGATCGTGGAAATCCAGGCCGTAGTAGAACATGAGCCCCCGGACAAATGGGTGGAGTGGAAAACCCAGTCCGCGGAGGAAGTGGGGAAGGAAAACTACCCTCTCATGGGGCCTTGGGGTGGGGAGAAGCTGCCCCTCCTCGAGAAGCCGGTGCGCGATGTCTTTGGACAAGTATCCGGCCTTCCTTAGCTTTTTGACATGGCCCTCCGTGACGGAAGAGACCATCCACTTGCCTCCCGCTCCGGACATTGCTGGAGAAGGTTGAGGTGGGAAGTGCGGGCTTGGGCACTGGAGCTCGGGTGCGCAGAAGATGGATAGGCAAAGGAGGAAGAAGGCGTAGGTAAAAAGGTGGATCCTTATCCCCTTATATGGGCGGATGCGGCTATGCATCCCCACCAGCCTAGTAAAACTCGCTTGCCTCCCAAGCGCCGTGATAAATGGCGCATTTGGGTTACCCACGTCCATATTGATGAGAATCCCGTAAATGGGGGACTCGATCTCTGCTTTGACAAGACGTGCCAAGGAAACCGCCTCGCAAAACACGCTGAGGTGGAAAAGTGAAAACGAATAAGGGCTTGGCCGTAGTGTGATGTCACGCTGCGGAATACGTCAGCAGAATAGATTTGTGTTAATATTATTCTCTCTATGGCAGTATGTGGAAATTTATTTTGCAGAGTCGGACACTGTCCTTAGTGTTTAAAATCTTCTTGAAGAACTTGGAGGAGGAACCCGCCTTGCAATGCCAAAGACAATCTGCGCGCCGGACTCGTCGTCATTGAAGCCTGGTTCAGGGGCTACTGAGGGAGTCCTGGATTAGGGGGTGTTCAGATGGCCAGACAATACCTTCGGCCGGACTCCTGGACTGTGAAGATACAAGATTGAAGACTTCGTCCTGTGTCCGGAAGGGACTTTCCTTGGCGTGGAAGGCAAGCTTGGCGATGCGGATATTCAAGATCTCCTACCATTGTAACCGACTTTGTGTAACCCTAACCCTATCCGGTATCTATATAAACCGGAGGGTTCTAGTCCGTAGGACAACTTCATCATACAACAATCATACCATAGGCTAGCTTCTAGGGTTTAGCCTCCTTGATCTCGTGGTAGATCTACTCTTGTACTACCCATATCATCAATATTAATCAAGCAGGAGTAGGGTTTTACCTCCATCGAGAGGGCCCGAACCTAGGTAAACTTCGTGTCCCTTGTCTCCTGTTACCATCCGGCCTAGACGCACAGTTCGGGACCCCCTACCCGAGATCCGCCGGTTTTGACACCGACACCTACCACCACTTTTCCACACGCGCTATACTAACTTTATTGCTTCTTTACCTAAACAGCCCCTAGTTTTTATTTATGTGCTCTTTATATTCTTGCAAACCTATCCAACAACACCTACAAAGTACTTCTAGTTTCATACTTGTTTTAGGTAAAGTGAACGTTAAGCGTGCGTAGAGTTGTATCAGTGGTCGATAGAACTTGAGGGAATATTTGTTCTACCTTTAGCTCCTCGTTGGGTTCGACACTCTTACTTATCGAAAGAGGCTACAATTGATCCCCTATACTTTTGGGTTATCAAGAGCTTTTTCTGGAGCCGTTGCCGGGGAGTTATAGTGTGGGGTGAATATTCTCGTGTGTGCTTGTTTGCTTTATCACTAAGTAATTTTTATTTGCTTTTCTAAGTTGTTCTATATCATTAGTATTGGGTAGGAAACACAAAATACCAAAAAAAATAGTGGTACCTACTGAACCAATGGTTGAAGAACCACTCCAAAATCTATCACACTTCTGAAGCTTTTTACTTGGATCATCTTCGATCCCTATGTGCTCGGGCTGAAACCCCAACTAGCTTTGTTGAGGGAAAATCTTTAGATGAGCATGCTTGTTATGTGCGACACCGCTTATCTCAAAAAGGGAAACTTTTACTAGATCAAATTCATCGTTTGCAATGCTATGCTTGGAATTTATGTGAAATTTATGATTTTACGTGTTGTTCTGAAGACCCTAAGAAACACCTTCCCTACCAATGTCAGTTTAGTGATAATGGAATCGTATCTTCATATGCTAAGGGTGTTTATAATTACTATGATATTCAACAAATTGAAGAATTTTTTGCTTTTAAGGGTGCTTATGAAATTGCTTCTTTGATTGGAAAGTATGACGCTACTCTTTACAAATCTGAATTTTTTTCCATACTTACATATTGTTATGATAATTATGCTTCTAATGCCTATGTTAAACCATATATTGAGAACTCCTCCGCTATCCAAGAAGAGACTAATATTTTGCAGGAGTCTACGGAAGAAGAAATTGATGAAACTGTGGGCTCACTGGATGAAAAAGATGATGAGGAGAGCGAAGAACAAAAGGAGGAAGAGCGGATTAGCTACCCGTGCCCACCTTCTAATGAGAGTAACTCTTCAACTCATACATTGTTTAATTTCCCTTCGTGCTTACCGAATGATGATTGCTATGATGACTATTATGATCTAGTTGATTCTTTTGAAATATCCCTTTTTGATGATGCTTGCTATGCTTGTGGCCAAGATGCCAATATGAATTATGCTTATGGAGATGAACTTGCTATAGTTTCTTATGTTAAACATGAAATTGTTGCTATTGCACCCACGCATGATAGTCCTATTATCTTTTTGAATTCTCCAAACTACACTATATCAGAGAAGTTTGCCCTTATTAAGGATTATATTGATGGGTCGTGTTTTACTACAACACATGATGATTTTTATAGATATAATATGCATGTGCTTGATGCTCCTACTTGCAATTATTATGAGAGAGGAACTACATCTCCGCCTCTCCATGTTTCCAATATGATAAAATTTCAAGAAACTGTTTATACTATGCATTGGCCTTTACTATGTGTGCATGAATTGTTCTTTTATGACATGCTGATGCATAGGAAGAGAGTTAGACCTCGTTATTGCTTGATATATGTTGCTTTGTGCTCACTACTAAATGCTAAATCATTGTTAATTAAAATTGGCTTTGATGTATATACCTTGGGATCTGGGCGGATCCATTACTTGAGCACTATATGCCTAGCTTAATGGCTTTAAAGAAAGTGCTGCCAGGGAGACAACCCGGAAGTTTTATAGAGTACTTTATTTCTGTTGTGTGCTTCTATAAAGTTTAAAAACAAAAAATAAATAAAGAGGGGAACCTAAAACTTTTTCAAAAAGAAAAGCGAAAGTGAGAAAGACGAGCATTGTTAAAATGGGAGCTAGCCTTGCACTTTGTTCATGCCCATGAAAACTTTGTGATCCTTGATTACAGAAACTTTTCAACAAAAATAATTATCCCCTTGTACAATTCCATTGTATTATAAAAATAATGTGCCAAGATTTGCCTTTAGGATGTTTACATTGCTTGTTGGTTTATGCGGTGCAGAACAGAAACTTTGGCTGTAGTGCGCAATTTTATATTTTTTTACTGAAATGTCAAATGATTCTGAAACTTTTTGCACTGTCTTTCTATACAATTTTTTTATTTTTATAATTTTGGTAGAATTTTTCGAGTACCAGAGGTATGGTGAATGTTCAGATTACTACAGACTGTCGTGTTTAAGACAGATTCTGTTTTCGATGCATAGTTTGCTTGTTTTGATAAACTATCGATTTCTATGAGTGGATTAAGCCATGGAAAAGTTATATTACAGTAGGTACAATGCAAAAACAAAATATGAATTGGTTTGCAGCAGTGCATAGAATAGTGATTTGCTTTATTATACTAACGGATCTTATCGAGTTTTCTGTTGAGTTTTGTGTGGATGAAGTGTTTGAAGATCGAGGAGGTCTCGATGTGAGGAGAAGGAGGAGAGGCAAGAGATCAAGCTTGGGGATGCCCAAAATCCCAAGGCAACCCAAGTAAATATTCAAGGAGACTCAAGCGTCTAAGCTTGGGGATTCCCCGGAAGGCATCCCATCTTTCTTCAACAAATATCATATGTTTTCGGATTCGTTTCGTTCATGTGATTTGTGCAAATCTTTGAGTGTCTTTTGCATTTAGTTTTCACTTTTATTTTATGCACCATGCTGGTATGAGATAGCACTTGGGTGATTTATGGAATTATCATTACAGTTCACTTATATCATTTGAGTATGGCTTTATAGAATGCTTCATGTGCGTCACTTATATCATTTGAAGTTTCGATTGCCTGTTTCTCTTGACATAGAAAACCGCCATTTGTAGAATGCTCTTTTGCTTCACTTATATTTATTAGAGCGTGGGCATATCTTTTGTAGAAAGAATTAAACTCTCTTGCTTCACTTATATCTATTTAGAGAGATGAAAGGAATTGGTCATTCACATGGTTAGTCATAAAATCCTACATAAAACTTGTAGATCACTGAATATGATATGTTTGATTCCTTGCAATAGTTTTGCGATATAAAGATGGTGATATTAGAGTCATGCTAGTGGGTAGTTGTGGATTGTAGAAATACTTGTGTTGAAGTTTGTGATTCCCGTAGCATGCACGTATGGTGAACCGTTATGTGATGAAGTCGGAGCATGATTTATTTATTGATTGTCTTCCTTATGAGTGGTGGTCGGGGACGAGAGATGGAATTTCCCTACCAATCTATCCGCCTAGGAGCATGCGTGTAGTACTTTGTTTCGATGACTAATAGATTTTTGCAATAAGTATGTGAGTTCTTTATGACTAATGTTGAGTCCATGGATTATACACACTCTCACCCTTCCATTATTGCTAGCGTCTTCGGTACCGTGCATTGCCCTTTCTCACCTCGAGAGTTGGTGCAAACTTCGTTGGTGCATCCAAACCCCATGATACGATATGCTCTATCACACATAAGCATCCTTATATCTTCCTCAAAACAGCCACCATACCTACCTATTATGGCATTTCCATAGCCATTCCGAGATATATTGCCATCCAACTTCCATCATCATCATATACATGACTTGAGCATTCATTGTCATATTGCTTTGCATGATCGTAAGATAGCTAGCATGATATTTTCATGGCTTGTCTGTTTTTTGATGTCATTGCTACGCTAGATCATTGCACACCCCGGTACACCGCCGGAGGCATTCATATAGAGTCATATCTTTGTCCTAGTATCGAGTTGTAATATTGGGTTGTAAGTAAATAAAAGTGTGATGATCATCGTTATTAGAACATTGTCCCATGTGAGGTTATCAAAATAAAAGTGGCCAAAGAAGCCCCCCCAAAAAGGAGAGAGGCCAAAGAAGCCTACAAAAAAAAGAAAAAAAGAAAAAAGAGAGAGAAAAGAGAGAAGGGACAATGTTACTATCTTTTTACCACACTTGTGCTTCAGAGTAGCACCATGTTCTTCATATAGAGAGTCTCTTGAGTTATCACTTTCATATACTAGTGGGAATTTTCGTTATAGAACTTGGCTTGTATATTCCGATGATGGGCTTCCTCAAATGCCCGAGGTATTCATGAGCAAGCAAGTTGGATGCACACCCACTTAGTTTTCAGTTTGAGCTTTCATACACTTATAGCTCTTAGTGCATCCGGTGCATGGCAATCCCTACTCCTCACATTGACATCAATTGATGGGCATCTCCATAGCCCGTTCCTTAGCCGCGTCGATGTGAGACTTTCTCCTTTTTGTCTTCTCCACACAACCTATACCATCATATTCTATTCCTCCTATAATGCTATGTCCATGGCTCACGCTCGTGTATTGCGTGAAAGTTGAAAAGGTTTGAGAACATCAAAAGTATGAAACAATTGCTTGGCTTGTCATCGGGGTTGTGCATGATGTGAATATTTTGTGTGGTGAAGATGGAGCATAGCCAGACTATATGATTTTGTAGGGATAACTTTCTTTGGCCATGTTATTTTGAAAAGACATGATTGCTTTATTAGTATGCTTGAAGTATTGTTGTCTTGATGTCAAAAGATAGACTATTGCCTTGAATCACTCGTGTCTTAATATTCATGCCATGATTAGATTATGTGATCAAGATTATGCTAGGTAGCATTCCACATAAAAAATTATCTTTTTTATCATTTACCTACTCGAGGACGAGCAGGAATTAAGCTTGGGGATGCTGATACTGTCGGATTTCGGGTTCCGGCAGACCCTTGAGGTTCGAACTCTGGGGTGCACGCGGTGATTACGCTTCCTACCTACCTGTACCCCTCCGCCTCGCAAGGATCTAAGCTATCAAGAACACAGCACAAGAGACACAGAGTTTATACTGGTTCGGGCCACCGATGTGGTGTAATACCCTACTCCAGTGTGGTGGTGTGGTGGATTGCCTCTTGGGCTGTGATGAACAATACAAGGAAGAACAGCCTCGCGAGGGGCTGTTCTTGGCTAGGGCGATGAACTGCTAGAGGGGTTCAATCGCCCTTCTCTCTCTCTCTCTGTTTGATTGCCAATCGATTCGTCTCTCCTTGGCCCCCGATCCCTAGGGTGGCTAGTCCTATGTATAGGCAAAGGCCCTGGGCCTCTTCCCAAATTTTGAGCGGGAAGGGCGCCAACAATTGGCCATTTTGAAGGGGAACATCCGGTACACTTATCCTGACTAAAGTTGGTCTTCGCCTGCCAAAGGCTCTGGTGATGACGCTGGCTTGGGCTCCACAATGAATTCTTCCTTGTCGCGGAGTTGGTCTTGGTCTCGTTGCACCAAAATGGGTGTCTTTGCTTGATCCTCTTGCCTGCGCTTGCTCCCTTTGCACCAAAGAGGAAAGGGAGGACACTGTGCAAGCTGGCGCCCGCCTGGCGTCCTTGGTCGTCATGGCTTGCGTCATGGGCACCTCGTGAGGTACCCCGCCTTGATCTCTCCGCCTCCTCGCGAGCCAGCCTGATGAGGCCGCGCCTGAGGAAGCTCCGTGTCGTCCGCCCCGCGAGGCTTGGCCCCTCGCGAGGGTCTTGAGTCTGTGTTGATGAAGATGGGCCGTACTGGGCCCCCTTTGAGCCACGCCGCAGGCAGGCAAGTCTGGGGACGCCCGTTCCCAGAACGCCGACAGTAGCCCCTGGGCCCAAGGCGCGCCCGGACTTGGCCGTGCAGTGAGGTGAAAGGGCAAGGGCGAAGCGCCGCGGGCCCTAACAGCCTGCGGCCTTGGCCGCCGCGTCGCAGTTGATTGGACGTGGGCGTCTCCGCTTCCCCACGACGCCTCGGCATCTGCACGGATTGGAAAAGTCCCTGCATGCAAAACGGGTCATGATTACCTGAGATCATGGAGGCCGACGGTTGGCCTTCGCTGGCTATAAGTACTGAAGAGCACGCGCCCTTCCGGTCCATCCCCCTTGCTCCTCTTTCTTCTTCATGGCGCCATCGAAGAGGGTCTCAGCCGCGAAGAAAGGGAAGGCTCGCCAGGTTGAGCCTGCCTCTCCTCCGCCCAAGCGCGGCCGGGGGCATCCTCGCAAACATCCCGCAGCCACAATGACAGCCCTCCACGGCCGTGGGGGCGATTTCCAGCTTGGTGACGGGCGGGCAGCGGCGACCGGGGGGCGCGCCTCGGTCGCACGCCCTCCTAGGCCGCGTTCCCGCGCGGCAGAGGTGCTGCCGGAGTTTGTTGTGTGGTCGGCGGAGCCGACTAGCACCCGGCTTCATCTTCCTCGCTTCCTCCTTGGCGAGCTCCCAGCCGGTGCCCCGGGCGGCCTCTGGCTTCAAGCAGATGGCTGCTGCAGCCGGGCTTCATGGGCTGCACTGGAGGTCTCCACAGCTGGGAGCCTGGTCCTGGCCCGCGGTTGGCAGACGTCTGCCCGCGTGCGGGGCCTGAGCCTTCGGTGCACCCTGCACTTCAAGTTTGATGGCGATGCCACCCTCTTCATGAGGGTGTTCGGGGAAGATGGTCGCCGCGCAGGGTGCTGCCCTGAGGACGACGACCGCGGCCGGGAACCCAGCCCTGGAGACGATGGTGAGGGCAGCGCTCGTGTGGTCGGCGGTGCTCAGGGATCCCCAAGCTTCACCGGTTCTTCCTCAGGCGGCGACTCCTCCAGCGGTGGCCGCAGTCAGCCTCCACGCCGCCGCACCTGCCGGGGAGGTGGTGGTGCGTCTGCCTGCCGTCGCGCTTCGGTGAAGCGCGAGAGGGAGTCTGCCTGAGTCCTGGAGGCGGCTCGAATCTTCCTAGTAGGCCGATGTGAGGCGAGTTGCGCCCGATTTGTTCTTCCTTTTCTTTTGTCCTGCATGAAAAGACAGTAGCGTGGGGCCCCGCGGGGGCGTATTTGGGTTATCGCTGTTAATTATTGCTTTGCTTTCGTTATCGTGCCCATGTGTAGATAGTTTCTAACCCCAGCCGCGAGGGGGCGACCGACCCTGGCCCTGTGTTCATGTCGCGGTGCCCGTGGGGCACGGACTGGAGGGGTGCTCCTGCAATAGACCCAGGTCGCGGAACCTTTGAACGGCTAGGACAGAAATACTCGCGAGGGCGCTCGGCAACCCCTTCCCTCGCGAGGCCTTGCATAAGAGAAATCGAGGTAGGAGAGCGAAAAAGTCGAAGAACCATAAGTCAAAGGCGGCAACAACTCCAATAAAACTTCGAACGAAAACAAGCCAACTGCGGAAAGCAAATGAAAAAGCCGCGTCCGGCACCTAATCTAGTCTTCGACGTCTTGTCACCAGCGGAGCTGAGTGCTGCCACTGGGCGTGGGAGGGAGCCCTAGGGCCTGAGGCCGGCGCTCTTGAGACTCCGGGGCATGTACGACCCCACTCATTATTACGTGAGAGTGTCACGGGCGGCGAGCTTCACAGGCGTTGGCCTTCTTCACAGGCTCCGGGCCTTTCTTGAGGGGAACGAGCTTCACGGGTGTTTGCCCTCTTCACAGGCTCCGGGCCTTTTCCCAAAAAAGGATAATCTTCACAGGCGTTCGCCTTCTTCACAGGCTCCGGGCCTTTTCCCAAAAGGGATGATCTTCACAGGCGTTCGCCTTCTTCACAGGCTCTGGGCCTTTTCCCAAAAAGGATGATCTTCACAGGCGTTCGCCTTCTTCACAGGCTCCGGGCCTTTTCTCAAAAAGGATGATCTTCACAGGCGTTCGCCTTCTTCACAGGCTCCGAGCCTTTTCCAAAAAAGGATGATCTTCATAGGAGTTCGCCTTCTTCACAGGCTCCGTGCCTTTTCACAAAAAGGATGATCTTCACAGGCGTTCGCCTTCTTCACGGGCTCCGAGCCTTTTCCCAAAAAGGATGATCTTCACAGGCGTTCGCCTTCTTCACAGGCTCCGGGCCTTTTCCCAAAAAGGATGATCTTCACAGGCGTTCGCCTTCTTCACAGGCTCTGGGCCTTTTCAGGGGTAGAACCTCCGGAGGTGCTGGATGTTCCACGCGTTCTGGATTGGCACCCCCTCCTGAGTCTCCAAGCGCGCGGAGCCAGGCCTAGAAACATGAACAACCTTGAATGGGCCCTCCCACATGGGAGAGAGCTTGTGCAGTCCCTCCCTGGAGAGGACCCGCCTGAGTACGAGGTCTCCTACCTCGAGAGTTCTGGGGCGGATGTGGCGGCAGTGATATCGTCGCAGCGCTTGTTGGTACCTCGCCGCCCGCAATGCGGCTTCTTGGCGGCGTTCCTCCCCCAGCACGAGGTCCATCCCCCGCATGGCGTCCTGCTGCGCCTCGTCGAATGCCAGGACCCGTGCGGAGCGACGTTTTACCTCGTGAGGGAGGACTGCCTCGGCTCCGTAGACCAGGAAGAACGGGGTCTCTCCCGTCGGCTTGGTTGCAGTTGTGCAGATGGACCACAACACGGATGGAAGCTCATCATACCAACCTCTTCCGCAGGCTTCCAGCTTCTTCTTGAACGTCCTGGTTTTGAGGCCCCTTAGGACCTCCGCGTTGGCTCGCTCCGCCTGGCCGTTGCTTCGGGGGTGTGCCACCGAAGCGTAGCATACCTGCGTCCTAAGGTTAGCACAGTATGTCTTAAAGAGGTTACTGGTGAACTGCGAACCGTTGTCTATGATGATGCGGTTTGGCACCCCGAACCTGCTCACGATGCCCCTGATGAACTTGACCGCAGAACCCGCGGGGATGGTGCGGACGGCCTCTACTTCAGGCCACTTGGTGAACTTGTCCATGGCGACGTAGAGGTAGCGGTAGCCCCCTGGCGCCCGAGGAAACGGGCCCAGGATGTCCATCCCCCAGACTGCAAATGGCCATGAAAGGGGTATAGTCTGCAGGCCTCCCGCTGGCTGATGGATCTGCTTGGCATGGAACTGGCAGGCCTCACAAGCTTTCACCAGTTCGACGGCATCATTGAGTGCGGTGGGCCAATAAAACCCACTGTGAAACGCCTTGCCGACGAGGGTCCGTGATGATGAATGATGTCCACAGTCTCCACCGTGTATGTCTTCCAGCAGTTCCTTCCCTTGCTCTCTAGAGATGCAACACAGGGATACGTCGTTTGGTCGCTTTCGGTAGAGCTCTCCATCCTTGATGCAGTATGCCGTGGCCTGCCGTGCCACATGCTATGCTTCCTCCTCCTTCTCTAGCAAGATCCCCTGCGTTAAGTAACTCCGGAGCTCCGTGATCCAGCACCCCTCCTGAGGTTCCATCGTCAGGAGCAGGCACGCTCCTGAGGCCGGGCCACAGACCGGGGCTCCTGAGGCAGGTGGCTGGGGGAGCTCTTCTCGAGGCGGAGCCGTGTTTGATAACAACGACAGGGCTGAGGGCTTGAAGAGCCGTTCCTCGAAGACGCCAGGCTCTTGAGGTAACCGCCTGGACGCCCGTCTGGCGATGTTGTCGGCCTCCTGATTGGTGCCACGGGGTACATGCTTCAACTCCAGCCCCCAGAACTGCTTCTCCATCTTGCGGACCTCTGCAAGGTAGGCCTCCATGTGCTGATCCTTAGGCTCGTACACCTTATTGGAGAAATTGACGAGGAGCTACGAATCGCCCTTGAGGGTGAGGCGTTTCACCCCCAGGGCAACTGCGGCCTTCAAGCCCGCTATTAGACCTTCATACTCTGCTATGTTGTTGGAGACCTTTTCTCCTTGCTGGAAGCAGAGCTGTACTGCATAGTAGAGCTTGTCCTGAGTGGGCGATATAAGCACCGCCCCAGCCCCAGCACCATGCCTAGAGAACGCCCCATCGAAGTACATGACCCAGCCTTCTGGCGCCTCGCTCCCCGGGAAGAGGGACCGATCCTCGTCGGCCTTGAGGGTTGGTGCCTCCGTCCATTCTGCCACAAAATCCGCTAATGCTGCTCCCTTGATGACCCTGGTCGTGCTGAATTCGAGCTAGAACACTTGCAGTTCTATGTTCCACTCTGCGACCCTTCCGGCCGAGTTAGGGCTCCTGAGCACCCTCTCCAAGGGGTATGACGAGACGACCTTGATGGGGTGACCCTGAAAGTAGTGCCGCAACTTGCCTGAGGCCACCAGTTGCGCGAGGAGGAGCTTCTGAGGCATGGGGTACCATGCTCTCACGTCCCGCAATACCGTGCTGACGAAGTACACGGGGTGCTCAATGAGGCTGGGTGTGTCAATGCTTGTGGCGCCCTCCGGAGATGACTGCGCCTCCAGAGGCGATGAGGCCTCAGGAGGCCGATTGTCTGGGTGAGGAGCCCCTTCCACCTCCAGTGCGCTTCTCCACGGCGGTTGATTCTCCTCAACTGCCGAGGCGGTTTCTGTGGGCCTTCTTTGTTCCTGCTCTGTCTTTTCCTGGGCTGCGGCCGCGGTTTTGATTCGACGCTCCTTCCTAACCGCCACTAGGGCTGCGCTGGAGGAGTAAGGAGTGGCGGCGAGGTAGAGCACCAGGGGCTCCTGAGGGCGCGGGGCCACCATGACCGGAGGGCTGGTCAGGTATCTCTTGAGATCTTGGAATGCCTTGTTGGCCTCTTCAGTCCATTCAAAGGGCCCCTTTTTCTTCATTAGCTGGAAGAAAGGCAGCGCCCGCTCCCCCATCCTGGAGATGAAGCGCCGTAGCGCGGTCACGCACCCAGTGAGCTTCTGCATTTCTCTGAGGGTCTTTGGCGGGCTCATATCCTCGACCGCCTTGACCTTCTCCGGGTTGGCCTCAATGCCCCGATGGACACGAGGAAACCCAAGAGCTTGCCTGAGGGGACCCCGAACACACACTTCTCTGGGTTGAGCCGCAGGTTCACCGCGTCGAGGCTCGCAAAGGTTTCCTCCAAGTTTTGTATCAGGGTCTTGGCCTCCCGAGACTTCACCACAATATCATCGACATAAGCCTCGACATTCTTCCCGAGCTGCTGGCCCAACGTGATGTGCATCAGCCGCTGAAAGGTCGCCCCCGCGTTTCGCAGCCCGAATGGCATGCATGTGTAGCAGTACACCCCACACGGGGTTAGGAAGGCTGTCTTCTCGACATCTTCTACCGCCATCTTGATCTGGTAATACCCAGAGAAGGCATCCAGGAAGCACAGTAGATCACATTCCATGGTGGAATCGACGATCTGATCAATGCGGGGGAGCGGGAACGGATCTTGTGGACATGCCTTGTTGAGGTTGGTGAAGTCGACGCACATGCGTTCCTTGCCTCCCTTTTTTGGCACAACGACAGGGTTGGCCAACCAATCCGGGTATCGGACCTCGCGAATGACCCCTGCAGCTTCTAGTTTCCGGGTCTCTTGGATGATGAAGGCCTGCTTCTCTGTGGACTGCCGCCTCGCCTTTTGCTTCACGGGGCGCACGTTGGGGAACACGTTGAGGTGATGCTCGATTACACTCCTAGGGATCCCCGCCAACTAGTTTGGCTCCCAAGCGAATACCTTCTTGTTTGCGCGTAGGAATCTGACCAGGGCCTCCTCCTGCTCGGGCTTGAGGTTGGCGCCTATGGTAAAAGTGGCGCTGGTGGACCCGTCCTCGTCGACGGGTATCTGCTTGGTTTCTGCCTTGTCTTGGGTAAACAACTGCTTCTTCTTGGCGGGTGCAGCCCCCTTGGGCCCGGGAGCCTCCGAGTCGGCGGGCTGTGCTGACGCCGCCGTCTTGAAGGAGAGCTTGAGCACTCGCAGCGCGTCTCCGGTGTCCCCGTGCACAGTGAGGATACGGCTGCTCCCGGGCATCTTCATGAGGTTGTACGCGGGGTGTGTCGCGGCCATGAACTGGGCCAGCGCTGGGTAGCCGAGGATGGCGTTGTAGGGGAGTCCGATGGGGGCGATGTCGAAGTCGACCATCTCCGTGCGGAAGTTGTCGTAGGTGCCAAAGGTTACTAGGAGCCGGATCTGTCCCAAGGAGCTGGATGATCCGCCCCCGACGCCCGAGAAGGGCCGACTGGGTTGTAGTCGTTACAGGGGTATGCAGAGGAGGTTGAAGGCCTCGACCGAGAGCACGCTGAGGCCCGCACCGCCGTCGATGAGAGTCCTGGTGACGGCCACCTGGCAAATGGTGGGGGTGCACAGCATGGGGAGCGCGCCCGAGCAGGCTGAGTTGGAGGGGTGGTCCTCCGACCTGAAGGTCAGGCCGGCCTTGGGCGCCGCCCGGTCCAGGAGAGCCCCCTGCCGCGCGGAAGCGGCGCTGACCCGGCGGATGAACGGCTTGACGTGGTGACTTGTAGGCGGCGCCCGTGAGCCCCCAGGAGGGCCGCGACGACCGGGGGTGTTGGTGTAGCGGTGAGGCCGCCTTGCCGCACGGACGGACGCCGAGATGACACTTGCTGCCCGTTCCCCGCCAGGCCGGTGGTGGTGTCGACGGCGGGTGCCGGGGAACGGTGAGGAGGCCCGCCGACGGGAGCCGTCTGGGCGATGAGGGCGGCCCGGCGCCCGGCGCGAGCCCGTCGGTCGTCAGACATGGACGCGGTGGTCGGAGGAGGACAGAGAAGTGGAAGGCGAATTCCGGCGCACCCCTACCTGGCGCGCCAAATGTCGGATTTCGGGTTTCGGCAGACCCTTGAGGTTTGAACTCTGGGGTGCGCACGGTGATTACGCTTCCTACGTACTTGTACCCCTCCGCCTCGCAAGGATCTAAGCTATCAAGAACACAGCACAAGAGACACAGAGTTTATACTGGTTCGGGCCACCGATGTGGTGTAATACCCTACTCCAGTGTGGTGGTGTGGTGGATTGCCTCTTGGGCTGTGATGAACAATACAAGGAAGAACAGCCTCGCAAGGGACTGTTCTTGGCTGGGGCGATGAACTGCTAGAGGGGTTCAATTGCCCTTTTCTCTCTCTCTCTCTCTCTCTCTCTCTCTCTCTCTCTCTCTCTCTGTTTGATTGCCAATCGATTCGTCTCTCCTTGCCCCCCGGTCCCTAGGGTGGCTAGTCCTATTTATATGCAAAGGCCCTAGGCCTCTTCCCAAATATTGAGCGGGAAGGGCGCCAACAGTTGGCCATTTTGAAGGGGAACATCTGGTACACTTATCCTGACTAAAGTTGGTCTTCGCCTGCCAAAGGCTCTGGTGATGACGCTGGCTTGGGCTCCACAATGACTTCTTCCTTGTCGCGGAGTTGGTCTTGGTCTCGTTGCACCGAAATGGGTGCCTTTGCTTGATCCTCTCACCTGCGCTTGCTCCCTTTGCACCAAAGAGGAAAGGGAGGACACTGTGCAAGCTGGCGCCCGCCTGGCGTCCTTGGTTGTCATGGCTTGCGTCATGGGCACCTCGTTAGGTACCCCGCCTTGATCTCTCCGCCTCCTCGCGAGCCAGCCTGATGAGGCCGCGCCTGAGGAAGCTCCGTGTCGTCCGCCCCGCGAGGCTTGGCCCCTCGCGAGGGTCTTGAGTCTGTGTTGATGAAGATGGGCCGTACTGGGCCCCCTTTGAGCCACGCCGCTGGCAGGCAAGTCTGGGGACCCCCGTTCCCAGAACGCCGACAGTAGCCCCTGGGCCCAAGGCGCGCCCGGACTTGGCCGTGCAGTGAGGTGAAAGGGCAAGGGCGAAGCGCCGCGGGCCCTAAGAGCCTGCGGCCTTGGCCGCCGCGTCGCGGTTGATTGGACGTGGGCGTCTCCGCTCCCCCACGACGCCTCGGCATCTGCACGGATTGGAAAAGTCCCTGCATGCAAAACGGGTCATGATTACCTGAGATCATGGAGGCCGACGGTTGGCCTTCGCTGGCTATAAGTACTGAACAGCACGCGCCCTTCCGGTCCATCCCCCTTGCTCCTCTTTCTTCTTCATGGCGCCATCAAAGAGGTTCTCAGCCGCGGAGAAAGGGAAGGCTCGCCAGGTTGAGCCTGCCTCTCCTCCGCCCAAGCGCGGCCGGGGGCATCCTCGCAAACATCCCGCAGCCACAACGACAGCCCTCCACGGCCGTGGGGGCGATTTCCAGCTTGGTGACGGGCGGGCAGCGGCGACCGGGGGCGCGCCTCGGTCGCACGCCCTCCTAGGCCGCGTTCCCGTGCGGCAGAGGTGCTGCCGGAGTTCGTTGTGTGGTCAACGGAGCCGACTAGCACCCGGCTTCATCTTCCTCGCTTCCTCCTCGGCGAGCTCCCGGCCGGTGCCCCGGGCGGCCTCTGGCTTCAAGCAGATGGCTGCTGCAGCCGGGCTTCATGGGCTTCATTGGAGGTCTCCACAGCTGGGAGCCTAGTCCTGGCCCGCGGTTGGCAGACGTCTGCTCGCATGCGGGGCCTGAGCCGTCGGTGCACCCTGCACTTCAAGTTTGATGGCGATGCCACCCTCTTCATGAGGGTGTTCGGGGAAGATGGTCGCCGCGCAGGGTGCTGCCCTGAGGACGACGACCGCGGCCGGGAACCCAACCCTGGAGACGATGGAGAGGGCAGCGCTCGCGTGGTTGGCGGTGCTCAGGGATCCCCAAGCTTCACCGGTTCTTCCTCAGGCGGCGACTCCTCCAGCGGTGGCCGCAGTCAGCCTCCACGCCGCCGCACCTGCCGGGGAGGTGGTGGTGCGTCTGCCCGCCGTCGCGCTTCGATGAAGCGCGAGAGGGAGTCTGCCTGAGTCCTAGAGGCGGCTCGAATCTTCCCAGTAGGCCGGTGTGAGGCGAGCTGCGCCCGATTTGTTCTTCCTTTTCTTTTGTCCTGCATGAAAAGACAATAGCGTGGGGCCCCCCGGGTGGGACTCTCTTTGGCGTCGAAGGCAAGCTTGGCAATATGGATATGTAGATCTCCTTCCTTGTAACCGACTCTGTCTAACCCTAGCCCCCTCCGATGTCTATATAAACCGGAGGGTTTAGTCCGTAGGACAACAACAATCATGCCATAGGCTAGCTTCTAGGGTTTAGCCTCTACGATCTCGTGGTAGATCAACTCTTGTAATACTCTTATCATCAAGATCAATCAAGAAGGAAGTAGGGTATTACCTCCATCGAGAGGGCCCGAACCTGGGTAAACATCGTGCCCCCGCCACCTGTTACCATCCGTCTTAGACGCACAATTCGGGACCCCCTACCCGAGATCCACCAATTTTGACACCACATTGGTGCTTTCATTGAGAGTTCGACTGTGCCGTCATTGTAAGGAAGGATGGCTCGTCTCGTTGTCAGGGACAACATTACCTCTGGGGGAGCCCTGGCTGTAGGCCAAACTCTCTGACTAAGCGGCTTCGTCATCACCGCCTGTTCGCGGCCGCTGAGCCGACGATGACTTCTCGGGTCATCGAAAACAGCCTCCACATCGGCTCGGAACATATCGAGCGGATGAATCCAACGGAGCTCTCCTCTTTGAACGAGCTCTTGGATTGCATCGCCGCTTTGGGAGTCGCTATGGACTATGATCGGATTGGGCTTAAACCCGACCAAAGGGAGATTAACTCTCCGCCGGTCACCCATCAGATAGCGGTGGTGGAGGAGCAATGCGGCGATTCTTCCTCTATCCTGAGGACAAACTATGTCTAGATTCTCGGGCTCTCCGAGTTGGATACTCGTTCACAGGAGGACATCGCCCAAACCCTGAACCTAGAATCAGGCAGCAGGCCAGGCCCACTAAGCAACATCTCGGAGCCTGAACTTCCAAGATCAAAACTCCCCCGCCCCTGGGTCTCAAATCGGGTCAACGTCCGGACTTAAATCCACTAACCCACCCCGATACAAATGATCTTTCTCACATTAGGCAAGAGCCCCAGGAGACAGTACATCACTATTGGGCCAGATTCCTCTTTGTAATGAACAAGGTCAAGGACTGTCGCGAGGAAGAGGCAATTTCATTCTTTTGCAATAATTGCACGGACAAGGGAATCCTCAACGCCATAAGTCGCCGTGACATAGCACGCTTCGCTGACTTGGCGGCCATATTACGGAAGTACTGTGTGATGGAAAGCGCCTGGAAAACCCAAACCAAATTTTGGGATAATCCTTCTCTGAAAAAACCCCTAGTCCGAACAAAAAGGGTGCACTCTCATAAGTCGCCCGACTCAATTAAAAATAAGCAAAAGCCCACTACATGGCGTGGAACCATATTGGAGGGATGGCTTAATGGGCCCTGCAAAATTCACAGTACAGCGGATACCACAGCAACACACAGCCTTAGAGCATGTTGGGTTCTCCGGCAGGTGGCCAAGAGCAGTGAGGATCTCCTCATTAAAAACACCGTAGAGCATCCATCAAATAATAGGCGTAAGCGAGCACTCCGTAGCCTCGCTGAAGTCTGCCACGTGGCAGCAATAAATCCACGGAGCGACACGGCTATCACCTTCAATGCCAGTGACGAACCTAAATTTCGAACAACCCGAGCACCAGCCGCCTTGGTCCTTAGTCCAATTGTGGACGGCTTTCGGCTTACTAAAGTGCTCATGGACGGCGGCAGCGGATTAAACCTCATTTATGAGGAGACTCTTCAAAAATGGAAATAGACAAAAACCGCATTGAGCAAAGCAGCACGACCTTCAGAAGAATCATCCCTAGTCGGGAGGCACGTTGCACCGGGAAAATCACACTAGATGTGGTATTCGGCACTCCGGGGAATTATAGGTCCGAAGAAATTACATTCCAAGTGGCCCCGTTTAGTATCGGATACCACGCCCTTCTAGGGCGGGAAGCATTCACCATCTTCCAAGCCATACCCCATTATGGGTACATGAAGCTCAAAATGCCCGGGCCCAATGGAATCATCACTCTAGCTAGTGATCCGGACATAGCACTCCGCGCCGAAAACAAAATTGCCACGCTGGCCCTCGAGTCATTATCCGAAGCCCTTGCGGCGGAGGAATTAACTACGCTGCGCTCAACAGTGGACATGGACGACGTGATACTCGACATAAGATCCAAGTCCACCTCTTTTAAACCAGCGGATGAAATAGTCAAATTCCAAGTCCACCCAACGGGCCCTACAAAAACAACATCCATCGGGGTACAGTTAAACTCCGTTGTAGACACCGCACTACGGGAGTTCCTGCGCGAGAATTGGGACATATTCGCCTGGCATCCTTCAGACATGCCAGGAATCCCACGTAGGCTGGCTGAGCATAGCCTTAACATCCTAAAAGGATTCAAGCCGGTCAAGCAGACTCTTCGGTGTTTCTATGAACCTAAGCGACAAGCCATGGGAGAGGATCTAGCCAAGTTACTGGAGGCCAAATTCATTAGAGAAATAAAACATCCGGACTGGCTAGCAAACCTGGTGATGGTACCAAAGAAGGATAAATCCTGGCGCCTATGTGACGATTTCAAGGACCTTAACAAGGCTTGCCCCAAGGATCCTTTCCCCCTCCCCCGCATCGATAAAATTATCGACGCTACTGCAGGACACGAGTCATTGTGCTTCCTCGACGCATACTCCGGTTACCACCAAATTAAGATGGCGGATTCCGATCAAGCCGCAATGGCATTTATTACTCCATATGGCCCTTTCTGTTTCAGCACAATGCCCTTCGGGCTCAAAAATGTCGGTGCAACGTATCAACGAATGATTCAGACATGCCTGGAAAAACAGATCGGCAAAACAGTGGAGGCATACGTAGACGATGTGGTAGTTAAAACAAGACACGTCGAATCCTTAATAGAAGACTTGAGGCTCACGTTCGACAACCTCCGAACATACGACATCAAGCTGAATCTGGAAAAATCATTTTTGGCGTGCCCGCCAGAAAGCTCGTGGGCTTCATAGTCTCCAGTAGAGGAATTGAAGCAAATCCGGCCAAAATCCGAGCTTTATCCCAGTTGGCTATTCCAACCGACCTCAAACAAATCCAGAAGTTAACTGGTTGTGTGGCGGCCTTAAGCCGCTTTATCTCCCGACTAGGAGAAAAGGCATTACCCCTTTATCGCCTTCTTCGGCGCACCGAACACTTCGAGTGGACGGACGCGGCCACGGCCGGATTGGAAGAAATAAAAGCCATCTTGGCCACCAACCCAATCTTGGCCGCACCAAATGTCGACGAACCAATGATGTTATATATAGTGGCAACTCACCAAGTTGTAAGCACAGTGCTCGTCGTCGAACGAGAGACGGACGGACATAAATTCCCACTTCAAAAGCCGATATATTATGTATCCACTGTCCTCACTCCATGCAAATCACGGTACCCATATTATCAAAAGATAGCATACGCGGTATTTATGGCATCCCGAAAACTATGACACTACTTTCAAGAGTGTTCAATCACGGTGGCCTCGGAAGTACCGCTCAACGACATAATAAACAACCGCGATGCCACGAGCCGGATTGCCAAATGGGCTATCGAGCTCCTCCCGTTCGACATAACATATAGACCTCAGCGAGCCATTAATTCGCAAGTACTGGCCGATTTTGTCGCCGAATGGACAAAAACCGAACTCCCTAAAGAGTACGACACGTACTCCAATTGGATCATGCACTTCGACGACTCTAAAATGCTGGCTGGTTTGGGGGTTGGCGTCGTCCTGACATCCCCCACCGGAGATACAGTCCAATACATAGTCCAAATACTATACACAGACTCTAACAACGCAGCCGAATATGAGGCCCTGCTACATGGTCTCCGGATGGCAGTTTCCATGGGCATTCGACGCCTGGAGGTGTGTGGGGACTCGAACCTTGCAATATCTCAAATAAATGGGACTTCGATGCCAAGGATCCATAAATTGTGGCTTATCGCAACGCCATCCTCAAAATGTCAGATCGGTTCGAAGGGCTTGAATTCCACCATGTGGCTCGGGAAAACAACCAAGCGACGGATATCCTCGCCCGCATTGGAGCTAAGCGCGACCCCGTCCCACCTAACATCTTCTTGGAAAGACTGTTTAAACCATTAGTGGTATTGGAAGGGGACACCGATAACAATAGTCCGGACCCGGCCACAACACCAGATACCGAACACTCTGACACAATCGAAGGCTCTGCCATCGAAATAACGCCTTCAGCCCACGTGATAATGGCCGTCATTGCCCTTTGCACGGAACCATTCCTTGCCTACCTAACCAGGCAGGAACTACCTGAGGACCAAAACGAGGCATGCTGCATTGTGCGGCGGTCTAAAGCCTACAAGGTCCATGAGGGAGAGCTTTATAAGAAAAGCACTACCGGAGTCCTTTAAAGGTGCATCTCCGAAGAGGAAGGGTGGAAGCTTTTGGCAGAAATCCATGCTGGACTCGGCGGCCACCACGCCGCAGCCCGGGCCCTTGTAAGCAAGGCCTTCCGTACAGGTTTCTATTGGCCGACGGCCCAAGCAGACGCACAGGACCTTGTTCAACGTTGCGTCGGTTGCCAGCTTTTTGCAAACCAAAGCCATATGCCGCCTACCGCTCTCCAAACAATCCCCATTAGTTGGCCCTTTGCGGTCTGGGGGCTTGATATGGTCGGACCCCTCAAAGGGGGAACCCATAAGAAAAAATACTTACTGGTCATGGTGGATAAATTCACCAAATGGATAGAAGCCAAACCCGTCAAAACGGCTGAATCCGGACCGGTGATAGACTTCATATCTGGGGTTGTACACCGTTATGGCATCCCCCACAGCATCATCACTGACAATGGCTCGAACTTTACAGCCGACGAGGTAAAATTTTGGTGCAGCAACATGGGCATCAAGCTCGATTTTGCTTCTGTCTATCACCCGCAAACCAACGGCCAAGTCGAGCAAGCAAATGGTCTTATCATGAGCGGCGTCAAACCCAGATTAGTGCGGTCCTTAAGGGAATCAAACACACACTGGGTAGAGGAGCTCGACTCCGTACTATGGGGGCTGCGGACCACGCCGAATCGCACTACCGGAAACACACCGTTTTTATGGTGTACGGCGTAGAGGCGGTTCTGCCCTGCGATATAATTCATGACTCACCTCAAGTGCGCATGTATGAAGAAAAAGAGGTCGAGCTCGATCGGCAGGACAGTTTGGATGCCCTGGAGGAGGAGCGCGACGTGGCAAAAGCCCGTTCCGCATTCTATCAGCAGCAGGCTCGAAGGTATCAAAGCAGAGAAGCATGGGCCAAAACTTATAACATTGGCGAACTAGTTCTACGCCTGCCGGAGAAGAAAAAGAACAAGCTCAAGCCCAAATGGGAAGGTCCCTTCATTATTGACCAGGTTCTGACCGGTGGAGCGTACCGTCTGCGGGATGCGTCGGACAACCGACTCGAGCCAAACCCATGGAACGCACATAGACTCCGAAGATTCTACGCCTAGCGCCGAACTCTATGTTCGTCTCCTTACCCCCGTTAATTTTTTGCATATCTGTCATCTGTCTTTTCTCTCTTTCTTTCTTCCTTTTACTTCTCCTTAAGGCCTTAAAAGGCTAACTTGTGTCTTGACTACACAATCTTGACGCGCTAAATCGCGCTCATTATACCTGGGGGCTTCTTATACAGAAGCTTAATATAACTATTTGCCCGGGCATTATGCCCCGCACATGTGTTATTCTTCCACATGTACCTTTTTTCGCCATTATATGCATCGATATGACTTAAGTTTTGGCCAAGGTGGGTTGCCTGGCTCTTGTGTTTATGCCCTACGTTCCCGTTAATTTGGCTAGGGCATAAGGGGAGCACCTCTGCGATTGCTACTGTCGGGTCAGCCGGATGTGTACCTCAGACTGGGTGAAGCCGAAAGCTAGCGTTCTTAAGAGAATATTCGATCGATGAACAAAAGATGACTTTTATTTTGATACATGCCCCTAGATGTTTATAAGCCTGTGTCTCTTTTTCGCAGTTCGGACATGCACATTAGGGCATGCGTACCCAGGGAAAGGAACCCTTAACGGAACTATTCTCCCTGGAAGATGTTTCTTAGTATCCATGTAATATAATATAGCTAGTTGGGTACTTGTCTGTTCAAGCACTTATGACCCCTACGCCTAGTTTCCATGCGTACCCCGGTTTTTACATAACTGAGCCGGTATTCGGAAACACTCCGGACTATCGGGTCCAGATGTTGAAGTGAAAAGGTCCGCCATAACAAATGATTTACAATCCGGCTAGGGATTATATAGGTCACTTGAAGTACACAGTCACTTAGACTGACTAAATTCTTCTTCTATACCATCCAACAGGCTGTCTAGCCTACAATCCTGTTGGGAATACTTTACGGCTAATTGTACTTGGCCATACACCAAACTGACGGGGATCTCTTTCCCATCGGGCCCCACAGGTCCGACCTCGGCTATGTGGTTTGGGTCAGCTTTGGTATATCGCGTCTTCACCATGGCCCAGGCTTCCCTTGCACCTTGTCGGCATGCGGATATCTTCCATAATCGGAAGCGTTGCCGCGCTCCCTTGAGCTTCTCGACAAGCTCCCCCATGCCTCCTGGCGGGGATGAGGATGGCCACAAGGCCTGGGCAATACCCTGCATCACCTGCCGAACTTGTTCGTGCAGTTGGGAGAGCTCTGGTAGAAGATCACCCGCAGACCCGGGCATCTCCTCCGCGGGACGACTCGTCAGCATACTTGCAGACATAACTCTGTTAGCCAGCTTCCTCGCCAAACTCTTTCAAAAAAGTTCGTTCAAGCACTTACTAAAAATGCCGTGTCGAAGCCGCTTATTCTCCTTCACGGAGTCCGCAAGCTCGGCTCGAACATCCTTCAGTTCCATGCTCAGCTGGATATTGGCGTCTTGGAGACTGATTTTCTCCCGCCTAACTTTCGTAAGCACGCGCTCGCCAGCCTTCAGCTGTCGTTTGGCGTGTTGCTCATCCAAACTCACTCCGGGATTATCTACATAATCTATTATTAGATTTTCACGCATACCGCATACTACCTGCTACATGACATTCTTTGCAATAAAAGAAAGTCTTACCCGACGGGGCCTTCTTGGACTCCTTCGCAGCGGCACCTGCGGCCTGAAGCTGGGCCTCCTGCTCTCGAGACAACTCGGCATTCTTCTCCGTAAGAGCCTATGCGAACAATGGTCCTTAAATCAGTGTGCCAACTATTTCAAGTCTAAGGGCTACTGATATACATAACTATTGAATTTTTTCTTACCCGTATATCCTTTACATACTGGTCCATAGCTCGGGCAAGACCATTCTGGGCAGCTCGGATGTACGCGTCTCCCGAGTTGAAGGCATCAAACGCCTCCTGGGAGAAACAAGCGTCACGAAGTACCGCCCGACGACGCCTGTGATTCATGGAGCTCTCCACTTCAGAATTTTAGCGGATAGCCTGTCCGCATCCTCTGTAGGAGGACCAACCAGCGTCGGCCCCATGCGAGCATCTGCCTCTATGACTGGCTCGGGAGCCTGACTAGTGGAGGCGTGGCCGGAAACCTCTCCGCATATAGTTCGGCGAGTGTTTTTTTCTAAGAAACACGAGCGTTATTATACTCTCAAAAGACGACTACCACGGAGCGGGGTTCTCTTTCATACCTCTGCGACGGCGTCTCAGTCCTGACTGCCTTCCTTTTAAGCCTACCTGGCTTCGGCGCTCCTTGTTGGCGAGTCACTACGGGATCGGCGGGGCGTCCCGAGAGCCTTCCCTGTAAAGCACCATATGTGTATGGTAGGTGAAGTGCGGAAAAAGGGATCCTTCTTGGAAGTTAGGACTCCGGTTTTACTTACATGCGATGCAGGGAGCAGTCCTGGATAATCGGCTATGATGGCCACCATGACACCGTCGCAGCTTAATTGATAGAATGTTCTGTCAATAAGCTCCACAAATGTGTCCGGATCTTCTTCGAGTCCGGGGTCGAGGGCCCGGTCAGGGTCCTCTGGCTGTGGAGGCGGGCTGTGGACCTCCCTTACAGCTTTTCGCAGTTCCTGCTATGAAATGGCAAGGTAAATACTCATGAAGAAGAATGCGGAAAGAATGGGAGTAAAAAGTAGCAGCTCACCCAGCTTGGAGGGTTGTACATGGAGAATCCATCTCGCGGCTTGATGTCGAGGAATTCCTCTTCTTCTCCCTTGAACAGATCGGACAGAATCTTTGCCAGAGCAGTGACTGAGTCTGGTCCCTTACAGCCGCAGTGGGTGGCGTCATCTTCTCCATTGAAGTGCCACATGGATTGCTGATACGTCCATTCTGCATCATGCTTTTATATCGATATTTATTGCATTATGGGCTGTTATTACACATTATGTCACAATACTTATGCCTATTCTCTCTTATTTTACAAGGTTTACATAAGGAGGGAGAATGCCGGCATCTGGAATTCTGGGCTGGAAAAGGAGCAAATATTAGAGACCTATTCTGTGCAACTCCAAAAGTCCTGAAACTCCACGGAAGTTATTTTCCGAATATATAAAAAATATTGAGCGGAAGAAGTTCACCAGAGGGGGCCCCACCTGGCCACGAGGGTGGGGGCGCGCCCTACCCCCTGGGCGCGCCCCCTGCCTCGTGGGCCCCCTGTTGGCCCTCCGATGCCCATCTTCTTCTATATGAGGTCTTTCGTCGAGGAAAAATTGATAAGCAACCTTTCGGGACGAGACTCCGCAGCCACGAGGCGGAACCTTGGCGGAACCAATCTAGGGCTCCGGCAGAGCTGTTCTGCCAGGGAAACTTTCCTCCGGGAGGGGGAAATCATTGCCATCGTCATCACCAACGCTCCTCTCACCGGGAGAGAGCAATCTCCATCAACATCTTCACCAGCACCATCTCATCTCAAAACCCTAGTTCATCTCTTGTATCCAATTCTTGTCTCCAAGTCTGGGATTGGTACTAGTAGGTTGCTAGTAGTGTTGATTACTCCTTGTAGTTGATGTTAGTTGGTTTATTTGGTGGAAGATCATATGTTCAGATCCTTTATGCATATTAATACCCCTTTGATTATGAACATGAGTATGCTTTGTGAGTAGTTACGTTTGTTCCTGAGGACATGGGAGAAGTCTTGCTATTAGTAGTCATGTGAATTTGGTATTCGTTCGATATTTTGATGAGATGTATGTTGTCTAGCCTCTAGTGGTGTTATGTGAATGTCGACTACATAACACTTCGCCATTATTTGGGCCTATAGGAAGGCATTGGGAAGTAATAAGTAGATTATGGGTTGCTAGCGTAACAGAAGCTTAAACCCTAGTTTATGCGTTCTTCGTAAAGGGCTGATTTGGATCCACATGTTTCATGCTATGGTTAGGTTTGCCTTAATACTTTTGTTGTAGTTGCGGATGCTTGCAATAGAGGTTAATCATAAGTGGGATGCTTGTTCAAGTAAGAACAACACCCAAGCACCGGTCCACCCACATATCAAGTTATCAAAGTACCGAACGCGAATCATATGAACATGATGAAAACTAGCTTGACGCTATTCCCATGTGTTCTCGGGAGCGCTTTTCCTTATATAAGAGTTTGTCCAGGCTTGTCCTTTGCTACAAAAAGGATTGGGCCACCTTGATGCACTTTATTTACTTTTGTTTCTTGTTGCTTGTTACAAATTATCCTTTCACAAAACTATCTGTTACCAATTATTTCAGTACTTGCAGAGAACACCTTTCTGAAAACTGCTTATCATTTCCTTCTGCTCCTCGTTGGGTTCGACACTCTTGCTTATCAAAAGGACTACGATAGATCACCTATACTTGTGGGTTATTAGTTGCCCCCGATATTGAAGTGGCTGCACCCCCCGGATTATGTATAAGTACATAACCTCGGTTATTGTCAATCCTGATTTGGCCAGCGTCTCTATCCGGCCCATCAGGTAAAGGACTTCTCCGTTATCTTCCTCCTGAGGGCTCCGTGGGTGCCAGCTGCGGCGTTTCTTCAAAGGGGCATTGTCGAACTCGGGAAGACCCATCCGAATGGGGTCTGGAAGGGGGACGTCCTCCATGTAAAACCACTCCAAAGGCCAGTCTTCGGACGTCTTCTTCGGGGTACCAGACAGGTATCCTGTCCCGGCAATGCGCCATATTTCGGCTCCGCCCACTTGGTATATTGACCCCTTATATGTACGGGGCACAAGGCAGAATAGCTTCTTCCACAGCTCGAAATGAGCTTCGCAGCCCAGAAACAGCTCATAGAGGGCAACATAACCAACAATGTGTAATATGGAAGCGGGGGTGAAGTTGTGCAACTGGAGGCCATAAAACTCCAGGAGCCCACGGAGGAACGGATGGATTGGAAATCCAAGTCCCCTCAATAGATAAGGGACAAGGCATACCCCGCTCCTCCTTGGAATGATTGGGGAAGCTCTCCGCATCCTCCCTGCCATTATAGGTGGCGAGCCCGGCTCGAACGGGGACCATGTACGCTAGAGGGAGAAATCCCTGGGTCTGTAACTCTACTAATTGGCTGTGCAGGATGGAACACCTCTCCCAATCACCGGGCTTAGGGCTGCAGGAGCAAGAGGAGGAGCTGCGATGGCCGGCCATGTTGGAATGGACTTCTCCGAGCGCGCTCCGATGGATACTCATCGTGGGAGGATGGTGTGATCTGGATCTAAGAATCCCCGTCACTTTAATAGACAGTTTACTCACATGGCTAGGGTGGCAAATGCAAAAATGCCTTGGCTTTTCGCATTCGCTTGACACGTGGAAGATAGCCATTATTGGGCGCGGAAGCCAAGAAGTGCAACATTTATGGGGAGTCGGACACTACTCAGCAGGTATTCAGGATTTGGAGGGGAACCCGCCTTGCAATGCCGAAGACAATCTGCACGCCGGACTCATCGTCATTGAAGCCTGGTGTCGGTGTCAAAACCGAGGATCTCGGGTAGGAGGTCCCGAACTGTGCATCTAGGCGGATGGTAACATGAGACAAGGGACACGATGTTTTTACCCAGGTTCGGGCCCTCTCGATGGAGGTAAAACCCTACTCCTGCTTGATTAATATTGATGATATGGGTAGTACAAGAGTAGATCTACCACGAGATCAAGGAGGCTAAACCCTAGAAGCTAGCCTATGGTATGACTGTTCTATTGTTCGTCCTACGGACTAAAACCCTCCGGTTTATATAGACACCGGAGAGGTCTAGGGTCACACAGAGTCGGTTACAATGGTAGGAGATCTACATATCCGTATCGCCAAGCTTGCCTTCCACGCCAAGGAAAGTCCCTTCCGGACACGGGACGAAGTCTTCAATCTTGTATCTTCATAGTCCAGGAGTCCGGCCGAAGGTATAGTCCGGCTATCCGAACACCCCCTAATCTAGGACTCCCTCAGTAGCACCTGAACCTGGCTTCAATGACGACGAGTCCGGCGTGCAGATTGTCTTCGGCATTGCAAGGCGGGTTCCTCCTCCAAGTACTTCATAGAAGATTTCGAACACAAGGACAGTGTCTGGCTCTGCAAAATAAGTTTCCACATACTGCCACAGATAGAATAATATGTACACCAATCTAATCTGCTGACGTATTCCGTAGCGTGACATCACACCACGGCCAAGCCTTTATTCAAATCGTTATATTGTCCCACCACAGCGTGTTATGCGAGGCGGTTTCCTTGGCACGTCTTGTCAAAGCAGAGATCGTGTCCCCTTTATTTACGGGATCCTCATTAATACGAAGGTGGGTAACCCAACCGCGCCATTGATTACGGAGCTTGGGAGATAAGCGAGTTTTACCAGGCGGGTGGGGATGCGTAGTTGCGTCCGCCCATATAAGGGGATAAGGATCCACCTTTCTCATCCACGCCTTCTTCCTCCTTTGCCTATCTATTTCCGCACACTCGAGCTCCAGCGCCCAAGTCCGCATTCCCCACCTCAACCTTCTCCAGCCATGTCCGGAGCGGGGGGCAAGTGGATGGTCTCCTCCGTCACGGAGGGACACATCAAAAAACTGAGGAAGGCCGGATATTTGTCTAACAACATCGCGCATCGGCTTCCCGAAGAGGGGCAGCTCCTCCCCACCCCAAGGCCCCATGAGAGGGTAGCGTTCCTTCCCCACTTCCTCCATGGACTGGGCTTTCCTCTCCACCCATTCGTCCGGGGGCTCATGTTCTACTATGGCCTAGATTTCCACGATCTGGCCCCGAACTTCATCCTCAACATCTCGGCGTTTATCGTCGTGTGCGAGGCTTTCCTCTGCATCCGCCCCCATTTCGGCCTATGGCTCAAGACTTTCAATGTCAAGCCAAAGGTGGTGCGCGGCAACCAGGCGGAGTGCGGAGGTGCCATGGCGGGCAAGATGCCCAACGTCCTATGGCTCGAGGGCTCCTTTGTGGAGACCCTAAAGGGGTGGCAATCGGGGTGGTTTTACATCACCGAGCCGCGCGACGTTGAATGGGTCGCAGCCCCCGAGTTCCGATCCGGACCCCCTACGCGTCTCACGTCCTGGAAAGAGACGGGCCTGTCGTGGGGCAACAAAGGAGAGGTGACTGGACTGCAAACATGCATCCAAACCCTGGTGAACAAGCAGCT
This sequence comes from Aegilops umbellulata, assembly GCA_032464435.1. Taxonomy (NCBI): domain Eukaryota; kingdom Viridiplantae; phylum Streptophyta; class Magnoliopsida; order Poales; family Poaceae; genus Aegilops; species Aegilops umbellulata. The sequence continues at coordinate 322,274,872 of CP136056.1, read as the reverse complement.
CAAGCTTGTCAACGTAGTCCAGGTTATGCTCATCCGCCGGATCCTCCCGTGTCAACAACGGGCTTTCAACCTGTGGGAGTTCGACCCGGCGCAGCACTGAACTCTGAGCAGGCTCTTCGACATGATGTACGAAGATGCCTGGAAGGCGCTATTCAAGGGCGCCGAGGCTCCCGCAACAACTACCGAGGATCGCAGATTCAGCACGCAGCGTCACGCTAGTGCGGTAAGCTATTTTTACCTTTTACAGGGTATTAGTTTTTCATAGTTTGACTCCATGTGGGATCTTAAGCTCCCTTACCTTTGACAGGATTGGCAGGCGAAGTCCAGACAGATCAACTGTCCGGCTCCTTTGCCCGAAGACCCAGCCGATGCTCGCTTGGCGAAGCTGCTGGTTCCGGCACCCTATGTGGTGCCGGAGAAGAAGGCCAAGAAGAAGGCCACAGGGACTCGAAAGAGTGCCCGGCGCCTGGAGGTGTCGGATTCATCATCCGACGACTCCGAGACGCACTCCTCCCGTGAAGACGAGGAGGAGGAAGAAGAAATCTCTCCCCCTCCAGCGGGGGGAGGAAAGAAAAGGAAGGCCGCCCCGACCGGAGAGGCCGAAGGGTCCAAGAAGCGGAAGACCCTTCCTCCGGACTACCCCACCGACGCCGACGACGGAGAAGAGGAGTGGCCGCACAGGGCCAAGCGCCCGGCGAAATCGTAAGTATCCGGATACCAGAGTAACTCATAGTGTTCCTTTATTGCACAGCTTTTCCTTATGTCGAATATAATTATGCTGTCCGCCCAAGGCCGGGCTCGGCGAGTCGTCAAACGGCTCCCTGGATTCGTCGGACGTGAATTCACTTCCGCCCGCAACCTCCCCCCTCCCTACGGACGACGTCAAGGTGGCGTCCCAACAGGTTCCAAGCCAGGAGAGGATGGTTCTGGAGGAGCCGCAAGGCGACCTCCTGGACCCTAGGAGTAAAGGGGATAGATCCCCCCAGGGCTCCAAGTCCGGCCCTAGGCCGGACACCGCTCCGGAACCTTCAAAGGTTCCAGAGTCCGGCGGGCGACCTCGTTCCAAGAGGAGCAAGCCCACTGAGCCGGTGGCCCCCGTCCAACCGGAGGCGCCGGACAATCTGTTGGAGGTGCTTAACGGCACCTCCATCGACGAGGAGCACCGCACCATTATGAGTGTGGTGGTTCAGAAGGTTCAGTCCGCCAAGAGCGGGCTGACCAAAGCCTGTGCCGGCCTTTTAACAGGCTTTGAGGTATGTAAAAATATTACCACATAGACAGTAGCCCCTGATGCTTTGTTTGGCGTTCGGAAAGAAAAGCCGAATAGAGGATCTAATAAAATTCGCAGGAGTCTAATAAAAGTAAGTCAATATGTGTATGTAGGCTTCACTGCTGGCGTCCGCCGCACTGACTGCGGAGGTGGAGACGCTAAACCAGAACCTCGAGCGGTCCGAGCAAGAGCTCGTCCTTGCCAAGAAGCAGCTCGGGGACAAAGAAGGTAAGAAATACCTTATTAAATATAAAATGGTGAAATTGCAAGAAGTGACAGGACTAACGTGGCTATTGTATGGGCCACAACTAAGGTGGCGACCCTTAAGCAAGCGCTGTCCGAGGCCGAGAAGAGGGCGTCCGCGAAGCGCACCGAGCGGGAGAAGTATGAGGCGCAGGTTGGCGAGGTGCGGCAAGAGCTCCAGGCTCTCATGAAAAAATATGAGAGTTTGGAGCTTGACTCAAAGACCCGAGAGTCTGAGCTCGCGGCGGCCATTGAGAATGCCAAGTCTACCAAGGCCGAAGCCCAGAAGGCCCTCCAGGAGGTAGGAGGCGATGAAAAAGATAGCGGCGGGTAAGGCTTTTTTTATGCAAAGCAAGCATGTGAAAGTCAATTACTTGTTACTTACCCGAATCCGAAGCTCTCCAGGAGCATTCGCAGATCTGCCCCCGCAGTGTGTCCGATGCCGCCGTATTCTACCGAGCCAAGGAGGGAAGCTCGACAGAGAAGGTGTTCTGGTCTCAGTATGCTGATGTCGGTCTCCCTGTGCCCTTGAGCGACCAACTGAAGCAATTGGTCGAGCTCCACAAGGTGGCCGAACAGGCCATGAAGGGCCTCATAGTTCGGCTATGGTCTGGAGAGGCTCTGCGTGGGAGCTACTTCGGGCTGGTGAGGCGGCTGGTGGAGTCCTGTCCAAGGCTCGAAGTCATCAAGCGCTCTGTCTGCATCGAAGGTGCCCGTAGGGCGCTTGCCCGTGCTAAGGTGCACTTGGGAAAGCTGGATGCGGAGAAGCTTGTGAAGGACGGGCCGCCACCGGGCAAGGAGCATCGCCACCCCGAGATGTACTATAAGGGCGTTCTGGAAGGCGCCCGTCTTATGGCGGACGAATGCTCGAAAGATGTAATTTTTGAGTAAAACTTGTTGATTTTGTCCTGTGCGCTGAAAACTTGTTCATGTGCACTAAGCAATGCTTTTTGAATTTAAAATATTACCTTATGTGCGGCCGTTTATCAAATTTTGAGAGACGGCGAGTCGTCGGCTTCTGCCCCCATGCCACGAGTGCTGGGGTGTTCGGGATAAACTTGAGCGCTCTTTTTCCCATTCTTGGGTCCTTTGAGGGAGGAGCTCAACACAACGAACAAGGCAATCGTACTATAATGCTTGAACACTCTCACTTAGCCATAGAATTCTATAATTTTAAATTTCGGCGAAGCCCCTAGTGTTCGGAAGACCGAGTTCGGGGCGCTATCCATGCCTGGGCCGAACAAAGCCGACTCCTCGCTCTAAGCGGCATAAGTCTTTAGGGAATCAAAAACCTCTCGAACAGCGACCAGCTCTGGCCTTATCATGACGGTCAGTTTTAGCTTTCTCTACTGAGGTGCTTTAGCCCAGCTCAACTGGGGCACAACCGCAGTAGTTCTCCTAGCGCTACCTTAGCCGATACAACGGAACGTAAGGTACCAAAACATAGGAGTCGGGCAAACCCAACATTTGACCCTAGACATGATTCGGAGCCGATGCATATAATGCTATAAGTTCGGGGTGCCGCACTTGTGAAAGTGTTCGGGCTTATCACACCGTGTTGTGGGGTACTTAAGCCCCTGGTGTATTGGTCGTACCAAAGTGTATGGGTGCGGCATGTCATTAATGAACATGTATTCTTAAAAAAGAGTACTACAGTAATGGACAAAAGCTATAAATTATTTATTTGAAAAGCTGCGATCAAAGCAGAATGATACAAATTGTGCGATAAGCAAAATGTGGGACTATTTGACATGTCCTATCCAGGGGCGGACTGTGGAATGATATGCAAAACAGGTATACTGCTCGTTATAGAGACCACCTTAGAGTTCCATAGTGCGGCGTGGTTTTCTTCTTCCCTGGTTCTTGCATCGTTTGTGCGGCAATTGTACTGCCGGCTTAGGCCTTCCGAAGAATGGAGTCCTGAAAGTAAGATAAAAGTAAGAAATTGGCAGTCCCTAGTGCGGTTTAAGCCGTGTTTTGGGCGTGCCGTGATGGTGCCCCTCCCCCTGTCCCCATGGTATTTCCAGAGCGTAGTTATGTACGCACAGTACTGGTTTCGCAATTTCATGAGGGCTGGGGTTGGGGCCGCATTGCTACGCCTGCTCACAACGTGCCAGGCGGTCTTGCTGTAGGTTACTCCGGGCGTGCTTGACGGTGTCCGAACGTTTAGTGGACCGACTGGAAAATTGCCTTGAGAGGCTGCTTTGTACTTCCGCTGCGAGAGCCGCCGTATGCTCCTCCGTACGGAGAGAGCGTTCGGTGTTTCCATTGACCGTAATGACTCCTCGAGGGCCTGGCATCTTGAGCTTGAGGTATGCGTAATGCGGTACCGCATTGAACTTGGCAAATGCGGTTCGCCCGAGCAGTGTGTGATAGCCACTCCGGAACGGGACTATGTCGAAGATTAATTCCTCGCTTCAGAAGTTATCCGGAGATCTGAAGACCACTTCAAGTGTGACTGAGCCTGTACAGTTGGCCTCTACACCTGGTATGACGCCTTTAAAGGTCGTTTTAGTGGGTTTAATCCTCGAAGGATCGATGCCCATTTTCCACACTGTATCCTGATAAAGCAGGTTCAGGCTGCTGCCGCCGTCCATGAGGACTCGAGTAAGGTGAAATCCGTCAATGATTGGGTCGAGAACCAATGCGGCGAATCCGCCGTGACGGATGCTAGTGGGGTGGTCCCTTCGATCAAAAGTGATCGGGCAGGAGGACCATGGGTTGAACTTCGGGGCGACTGGCTCCATCGCGTATACGTCCCTTAACGCACGCTTTCGCTCCCTCTTGGGGATGTGGGTTGCGTATATCATGTTCACCGTCCGCACTTGTGGGGGGAATCCCTTCTGTCCACTACTGTTCAGCGGCCAGGGCTCCTCCTCGTCATCGCTCTGTAGCCCCTTGTCAGGACCCCGATCCTAAGCCACATCGATCCAGCGTGTAACACACCATATCACTTTGCGGCCTCACGCACGGTACTCCCACGGGTGCCACCTTACCTGGCCCGGGGCCGTTTGCGCCTTTTGGCTCACGTATATGATAGTGTCGCTAGCATCCATATGACAGAGAACCCGGGCCGACATGGCTAGTCGTGAACCCAAAGCGGCGCTAGCCTATGAGGACAGGCATACATGAATCACATCGAACATGTCGGTCATCAACGTATCTACTCGGGCTGTAGCACTGGGCTAACAGGACTCCGGTAACCCGGGCTGTAGCAGGCTAGGCAGGACTCCGAATATCAGCGCGTGACATTTCCCCGAAGGGACAGACATAGGAGCGACGTGAAACACATGCCGGCCAGTCAAGTGTCCAAGCAGTAGTGCTGGGCTAGCAGGACTCCGGTAACCCGGGCTGTAGCGGACTACTATCGCTCAGAAGCACAAGACTTACATTTCCCCATATGAAAGGCTGCCAAGGATAAACAACTAGATAGTCGGATCCCACTCATACCAAGCATTTCAATCATACACACAATATGCCCGATATGAGTAAATACAACATGGCATCACAACAGTACTCTACGACTCAAGTACTTTATTTAGAAGGCTCCGAGGAGCCATACATATCATCCATACAGATAGGGGTCACATGACCCAACACTCAAGTCATACAAACATACAAGCACATGCGGAAGCAAAGTAGTCTGAGTACAGACACTAGAAAGAAAGAAGGCTTGACGAAGCCTGTCTATCTACAACGACCCTTCACAAGTCTTGGATCACCACCTGGGTGATAAGTCACTCGTCAACGTCGAGGTCTACATAGAACCCATCAGAGGGGTTGGTGCAGTCGTCTGAAAAACATGATTAAAGCAACATGAGTACAGAAGTACTCAGCAAGTCTTACAACAGGAACCTATCATACATGCACATTCTCAAGAAGGTAGTGGGGTTATTGCAGCAAGCCAGCTTTGACTCTTGGCTAAGCTATCCTACGATACACACCACTTGTAAATCATTTGTCGCACACGAGTCCACTATCACCATCACAATACTCTACCGTGGATCCTCTCTCGCCATCCTATGAGAGGGCCATCCGCGGTACTCACACTTATCTTGAGATTTTTAGTAGTATCCATTTAACTTGTCTATGAACTGATATAGGCAACCCAGAAGTCCATTACCGCGGACACGGCTATTCGAATAGATGATGTTAACCCTGCAGGGGTGTACTTCTTCACACACGCTCTCACCACTTATCGCCGTTTACACGACATGTACTCGGCAACCTTCAAGCGGAAGCCCAGCGAGGGTGTCGGCCACGGCCTACCTAAACACTCAAGTCTCTAGTCCAGGTTTATCGCCTATTCGGGTTCCATCCGTAGGGAGTCCGGCCGAGGTTTCCACTAACGGCCCCGAACGATGTGAACAGGGTTCCCGAGACACCAAACGGGCGAGTCGGTACACCGTGCCACGTGCCTACCGCAACACAGCCCACCCCGATGGTCAGCACCGCGTGCGGCCCCCAGCATACTACAAACACCAGAAACTACTTTGCAACTCCTGGACAGAGGACAAGCGTGATCAAGAAGCTGAGAGAGTCAATTAAGGATCCCAATGTGTGGTAGTAACTGTATCATGGATCACAAACACAGAACTCAGTTCCTAAGGACGGCCTCAATGAAACAACCCACCATGTACTCCTACATGGCCTCTCATCGATTCCTTTACCAAATCGTGTTCAACACCTCACTCATGTCACCGACACAACCTTTCACTCCAGTTCATCATCCCGATGAGCCAGACCTGACACAACTCTAAGCATAGCAAGCATAGCATGGTAGGAACACACACACATGTAATGGCTCAATCAACTCCTACACATGCTAGTGGGTTTCATCTAGTTACTGTGGCAATGACAGGTCATGCAAAGGAAGTGGGTTCAACTACCGCAACACACAGCAGTTTGAAACGCGTTGTCTTAATGCAGTAAACGAGAGCAGAAGCGAGAACATGGGTTTGTATCGGAATGATCAACGAGTTGCTTGCCTGACGGAGTGGTCGTGGGATACTGCCCTTCAGTTGGATACTCGGAGATATCCTCGGAGGCAGAACCTACCACGATGAACACATCGGAACACAATCAATACATGGCAATATGCAACAATATGATGCATGCTATGACATGGTAATATGGATGTGTCCTGACCTAGTGTAAGTTAAGTCAGAAGGGAATGAACCCATTTGAACCAAAGATTCAAATGGAAACTCATTTATGAAGACCAAATTGGTGTATCAACTTGCAAAGTCTAAACAGTGGGTTTAACTTGTTCTGACATGCATGAAACCAGTACCAATGGATAGGTTGGATTTTTCTGATAATTTTTCATATATAAAACTTTGCATTTGGAGTTATAGATAATTTTCTATGAATTTTTGAAGTTTGAACTATTTTCTGGATTTTCCTGTATAAAAATTAAATCCAGTAATTAGTTATTGCGTCAGCATGAGGTCATGCTGACCTCAGCAGGTCAACAGACCCGGTCCAGGTCAAACCTGACGCGTGGGTCCCGCATGTCAGGGTTATTAGATTAATCAGATTAGATTAATCCTAATTCTGGATTAGTTAGCGGGCGGGGCCCACATGTCATAGACCCAGGGGGTCAACGGGTCAACTCCGCCGACGTTGAGCCGCCGGCGACGTCCAGACGCGGCGGAGGAAGTGCAGATTCGTGCTCCGGCGACCAAATCGACGGCGGAGCACGTCTACGTGATGCGGGAGCTGACCCGCAACTCTTGGTGGAGTTGGTTGGGGTCGGGGTGGCCGGAGTTGGCGCCGGCGACGAGTTTGGCGGCGCCGGGGCTCGGGCGAAGGTGGAACCGGGGCTGCGGGGCACGGCGAGGCGCGTGGAGTGATGCGTCGGGGCCCTGGGTGTGCGGTGAGGCTAGTGGACAGGGTGGCGCGGCCGTTGGGTGGCCGGAGCTTCGTCGGCGACGAGCTCCGCGGCGGCGCGTGCGGTTGAACTACGTGCAGTCGCTGTGGTGCACGAGAGGAGGAAAGGAGAGGATGGGGAGGTGGCTATGCTCACAACGAACTCGCAGAGCCAGACGGCGTGGTCGGGGACGAGCTGGTGTGGCGACGGCGTTGAAGGGGATCTCCGGCGACGGTGGACTCAGGCGGGGTCGGTGCGGTGGCTTCGGGGCACGCGAGCGCTTGGGGCTCGTCTTGCTCGAAGGAGAAGAAGGTGGCGGAGCTCGTGGACACGGTCGGGTGGCACGGGGATGACGGCAGCTATGGCTACGGCGGCGGAGCGGCGACGATGGCGTCGGCCATGGCGGGGGAGAGCGAGGGAGAGAGACAGGGGGGAAATGGACGTGTCCAGGGCGTCGGGGGCACGACGTGGAGGCCGTCCAGGACAGCGGGGCGGCGAAGCGGCGAGCAGGTGGCGTCGTGGCGAGCTTGCGCTCGTCGGCGTCACCACCCTGCCTGCCTGGCGGGGACGAAGCAGCTGGCTGGCTCGGGCCAGCACAGTGCTGGGCCGCCAGGTGGGCCGGCTGGGGGGGTTTGGCCAGGTAAGTCCTTTTCTGATTTTTGTTTCTTTTTCTATTTCTTTTGTAACTTTGTGGAATTATTTAAAGTACTTAGGCTCCTCCAAAAATTCTCAAACTGCACATGCTTGCTATTTAAAATATAGACAACATGAAACATTTCTGTTTGAGAATATTTGAACATTTAAAATATTTTTATAAATTTTAAATGCCCAAATTCAAATACTTATGTGTTAATTCAATAACCTTCTGTTGACCTAGAAAAATGTGCACTATTTTTGCCAGGGGGTTTAATCCAAGACAAAGAGGGTGAACATTTTAGAAGGGCATTTCAGGTTCATTGAAAAAGATTTTGGTAAACCCTAGTTATTTCCAGGGGGGGGGAAGTGTGTGTTGGGGGGTTCTGGCATTTCCCATTTCAGAATTAATAGAATTTAAACGTGATGCACACTCTAATGCATGGCCTAGCTAGGGATGTGACACCCCTGATCTCTGTTTTTGGCATGTAACTTGCCTGCCTGCTTGAACACCCAGCAATCCCTGTTGGTATGATTGGCTGGCTTTTCAGGGGTGCCATGTATCTGGCACGAGCGGTCGAGTATTCGGTCCAAACTGGACGGGCCCAGAGTATTTCTTTTGAATGGCTTTTTTCGCTGACCGGATTTAGAGCCTTTGAATCCGGCATTAACTGCCGTATCCTCAGCATTGTCACCGTTAATGCGGTGCTTGTGCTTGTTGCGACACGACCTGGCACTAATGTCCTTGGTATCCGAATTACCAGGGATCTTGGTTATGTTATTGCTACGAGCTAGCCAGCTGTCTTCTCCCGCACAAAAGCGGGTCATGAGCGTCGTGAGGGATGCCATAGATTTTGGATTCTCCTGTCCAAGGTGCCGGGCAAGCCACTCATCGCGGATATTATGCTTGAAGTCCGCTAGGGCCTCTGCGTCCGGACAGTCGATGATTTTATTTTTCTTGGTTAGGAACCGTGTCCAGAATTGCCTGGCCGATTCCTCCGGCTGCTGAATTATGTGGCTTAGGTCATCGGCGTCTAGTGGTCGCACATAAGTGCCCTGGAAATTATTGAGGAATGCAGCTTCCAGGTCCTCCCAACTACCAATCGATTCTGCTGGCAAGCTATTAAGCCAATGCCGAGCTGGTCCTTTAAGCTTGAGTGGGAGGTATTTGATGGCGTGTAGATCGTCGCCGCGGGCCATGTGGATATGGAGGAGATAGTCCTCGATCCATACCGCAGGGTCTGTTGTGCCATCATATGATTCGATGTTTACGGGTTTGAAACCGTCTGGGATTTGATGATCCTTTACTTCATCTGTGAAGCATAGTGGGTGTGCGACACCTCTGTATTGAGCTATATCACGACGTAACTCAAGCGAGCTTTGTCTACTATGTTCTGCCCGGCCGAATTTACTGTATTCAGCGTGATGATTACCGTCGCGTGCCGTGGGGCGCTCACACGATCCATAGATCGACCTTGTTTGCTTTGCCTTGTCCTCCAATATATCTCGCAGGTCTGGTGCATTCCCCCGTGCCTTGGTATTTTTAAAACGGCGCCGAGGTGCGGTTTGAGTGGAGGGCCGAGAGGCCTCTTTATCAAGGCCACGTGGTGGCCGGTCGGCCGCATCATGCGCTGGTGATGTAAGTGCTTCCTCCTCTAATCGGGGTAGCAACCTGCGCTTTGGGTAGCTCTTGGAGGGGCGTTCGAGTTCATACTCTTCGGCCGCTAGGACTTCCGTCCATTTGTCGGCTAGCAAGTCTTGATCAGCTCTAAGCTGTAGCCGTTTTTTCTTGAGGCTGCTCGCCGTGGTTATAAGCCTGCGTTTGAAGCGCTCTTGTTCGACGAGATCCTCAGGCACGACAAATTCGTCGTCGTCGAGGCTTGCCTCGTCTTCGGAGGGAGGCATGTAGTTATCATCCTACCTCTCTGTCCGCCGCTCTCTCATGAGGGCTGGCTTCTCCATCCTCCTGTGCTGAGATTTGCTGGAGGGGGTTTTCTTTGGCACTGTCCGAAGTGTTATTATCTCCCGTGCCGGAATCACCGTTTTTGCTTTGGCGAGATTTAGAGCGGCGCCGCTGACGCCGGCGCTTAGGCTGTTTCTTGGAGGGGTCATCCTCTATTGTTCCATCGCCATCGCCCTCTTTTGGGGTATCCACCATGTATATGTCACATGACGAGGTGGCTTTCCAGTGCCCTATAGGCGCTGATTCCTGGTGGTCTCCTGCATCGGCGTCCATACCGTTGATGTCTTCGGAGTCGTAGTCGAGCACGTCGGTTAAATCATTGACAGTGGCTACAAAGTGGGTGGTGGGTGGGTTTTGAATTTCTTCATCATCCGCATCCCAACCTTGCTGACCGTAGTCCGGCCAGGGCTCTCCTGATAAAGAGAGAGACTTTAGTGAATTCAGAATATCGCCAAAAGGTGAGTACTGAAAGATGTCCGCGGCGGTGAACTCCATAATCGGCGCCCAATCGGATTCGATCGGCAGGGGAGCGGGCGGCTCGGAGTCCGGCACCTTGGAGTCACGGGCTTTGTAAGGGATAAAGCTGGTGTTCGGCTCGGTCGCCGTAGAGATTTCGGCCTCCGAGGCAGCGTCCAACCACCCGTCCTCGATCGGCGTGATCGGCTCCGAACTAAAGGTCGGGGCCGATGCGGGTGCGGCCTCCAAGACACTGTTCGCCGGCAGAGCTAAATCATGCCTTTCGTGACAGTGTGCCGCGCTTGGCTATGGTTCGAATCCATCAAAGATCAAGTCTCCGCGGATGCCAGCCGTGTAGTTAAGACTTCCGAATCTGACCTGATGGCCAGGGGCATTGCTTTCGATCTGCTCCAGATGGCCAAGCGAATTGGCCCGCAGTGCAAAGCCGCCGAATACGAAGATCTGTCTGGGGAGAAAAGCCTCACCCTGGACCGCATTGCCGCTGATGATAGGAGAAGCCATCGGGCCTAAAAGTGACGACACAGAGGAACTCTCAATGAAAGCACCAATGTCGGTGTCAAAACCGGCGGATCTCGGGTAGGGGGTCCCGAACTGTGCGTCTATGCGGATGGTAACAGGAGACAAGGGACACGATGTTTTTACCCAGGTTCGGGCCCTCTCAATGGAGGTAAAACCCTACTCCTGCTTGATTAATATTGATGATATGGATAGTACAAGAGTAGATCTACCACGAGATCAAGGAGGCTAAACCCTAGAAGCTAGCCTATGGTATGAATGTTCTGTTGTTCGTCCTACGGACTAAAACCCTCCGTTTTATATAGACACCGGAGAGGGCTAGGGTTACACAGAGTCGGTTACAATGGTAGGAGATCTACATATCCGTATCGCCAAGCTTGCCTTCCACGCCAATGAAAGTCCCTTTCGGACACGGGACGAAGTCTTCAATCTTGTATCTTCATAGTCCAGGAGTCCGGCCGAAGGTATAGTCCGGCTATCCGAACACCCCCTAATCCAGGACTCCCTCACCTAGTTTGGGGACTACTGAGGGAGTCTTGGATTAGGGGGTCTCCGGATGGCCGGACTATATCCTTTGGCTGGATTGTTGGTCTATGAAGATAGAAGATTGAAGACTTTGTCCCGTGTCCGGGTGGGACTCTCCTTGGCGAGGAAGGCACGCTTGGCAATACGGATATGTAGATCTCCTTCCTTGTAACCGACTCTGTGTAACCCTAGACCCCCTCTGGTGTCTATATAAACCAGAGGGTTTAGTCTGTAGGACAACAACAATCATCCCATAGGCTAGCTTCTAGGGTTTAGCCTCTACAATCTCGTGGTAGATCAACTCTTGTAATATTCATATCATCAAGATCAATCAAGCAGGAAGTAGGGTATTACCTCCATCGTGAGGGCCCGAACCTGGGTAAACATCATGTCCCCCGCCTCCTGTTACCATCCGCCTTAGACGAACAGTTCGGGACCCCCTACCCGAGATCCGCCGGTTTTGACACCGACAATCACCGCAATCTACACCAACACCTCTGTCATCTTCACCAACATCTCCATCACCTTCCCCCATTTATCTACAGCGGTCCACTCTCCCACAACCCGATGTACCCTCTACTTGAACATGGTGCTTTATGCTTCATATTATTATCCAATGATGTGTTGCCATCCTATGATGTCTGAATAGATTTTCGTTATCCTATCGGTAATTGGTGAATTCGTATGATTGGTTTAATTCGCTTGTGGTTATGTTGCTGTCCTTTGGTGCCCATCATATGAGTGCGCGCGTGGATCACACCAGAGGGTTTGTTGTATGTTGATAGGACTATGTATTGGAGGGCAGGAGCGATAGAAGCTTCAACCTAGCATAGATATTGATGCATACGGGATTGAAGGAGGACCAATATATCTTAATGCTATGGTTGGGTTTTACCTTAATGAACGTTAGTAGTTGCAAATGCTTTCTAATAGTTCCAATCATAAGTGCATAGAATTCCAAGTCAGGGATGACATGCTAGCAGTGGCCTCTCCCACATAAAACTTGCTATCTGTCTAGTAAAGTAGTCAATTGCTTAGGGAAAATTTTGTAACTCCTACCACCACTTTTCCACACTCGCTATACTAACTTTATTGCTTCTTAACCTAAACAGCCCCTAGTTTTTATTTACGTGCTCTTTATATTCTTGCAAGCCTATCCAACAACACCTACAAAGTACTTCTAGTTTCATACTTGTTTTAGGTAAGGTGAACGTTAAGCGTGCGTAGAGTTGTATCACTGGTCGATAGAACTTGAGGGAATATTTGTTCTACCTTTGTCGGATTTCAGGTTCCGGCAGACCCTTGAAGTTCGAACTCTAGGGTGCACGTGGAGATTACGCTTCCTACCTACCTGTACCCCTCCGCCTCGCAAGGATCTAAGCTATCGAGAACACAGCACAAGAGACACAGAGTTTATACTGGTTCGGGCCACCGATGTGGTGTAATACCCTACTCCAGTGTGGTGGTGTGGATTGCCTCTTGGGCTGATGATGAACAATACAAGGAAGAACAGCCTCACGAGGGCCTGTTCTTGACTGGGGCGATGAACTGCTAGATGGGTTCAGTCGCCCTTCTCTCTCTGGGTGCCTCTTGATCTCTGGTCGATCTCTAGATGCCTCTACTTCGGGAGTGGCTTGTCCTATTTATAGGCAAAGGACCTGGGCCTCTTCCCAAATACTGAGCAGGAAGGGCGCCAACAATTGGCCATTTTGAAGGGGAACATCTGGTAAACTTATCCTGACGAAAGTTGGTCCTCGCCTGCCAAAGGTTCTGGTGATGACGATGGCTTGGGCTCCACAATGACTTCTTCCTTGTCGCGGAGCGGGTCTTGGTCTCGTTGCACCGAAATGGGCGCCTTTGCTTGATCCTCCCTTGTTTGCCTCCATCATCCCGCGGGGAGAACTCCTGGAACTGTGGCTGCAGCACGCCGGCTGCAGCACCCCTGCGACCGAGGCGGAGGTCGCAGTCGTTGCCCCGGGCGAGGTCTTCATGACTCGAGGCTGGGGCGAAATCGCCCGGGTTTGCAGGATGGGAGGCGCCCTCGTGATCCACTTGGAGTACGACGGTGCCTCGGTGATGCTCTTCAAGGTCTTTGACGCGAACGGGCGCCGGCTGGAGTGCTGCCCCAGGAGAGGTGGTTGAGACCCTGCCGCGGCGAGGACCGGGCCCGCCGACCGCCCCTTTGGCGGCTCCTCGGGCGATGGAGGCGTCGGAGGATCCAGCGACTCCGGCGAACTTTTCGTGACTCCGGAGACGAGCGAGGACAACTATGAGCCCCCGAGCCGGCGCCGCTCCTGGAGCAGGGCGGGCTCGTCGGGTCGCCGCCGACTCTAATCTGGATGGGGTTGGCGCCGGTGCTTGACGGCCCACTGTTGATGATGGCGCCTTTTGCTGGGGCATGTGTAGTTAGCGTCCCTCTAGGATCCGTTCCCTACGAGGAATCAAAGTCGCGCCCCGCGAGGGCTTGTAAGGTGTCTGTAATCCCGTTCGTCAATACAACCCTTGTCGTAGAATTGTGCGAGTTGATTATTCCATTTTAGCTTAGCCCTTCCTTTCGAACCTCGCGAGGGCTAGGTGCTCTGCGCCGACAGGTCCCAGTCCCAAGGTGGCTTCAGCCGTTGCTGGTATGCCAGGTCGCGATGCCGTGGTCAAGGCCAGGAGGTGAGCGACCCGAGGTTCGGTAAGAGCCCCTGAGTCGCGATGCTCAGGAGGTCCCCCTTGGCGCTCAAGCAGCCATCCTTCGGTGAGAAAGGAAAGCGGTGTCGCTAACACGGGATTGCATTAGGTGCGGAGACAGTGCCACGGTGGCTGGTGCTTCTGGGTAGTGACTTATCTCGAGGATCAGGGACCGCTCCCTGGTGTGTCGCCGGGTCCGTGCATCGGCGAGCGTGAAGTTGCTCGACGAGGTCCTCGCGTGCTCCTCCCCTCCTGCCTTTGCTCCCCTTTCTGCTCTACGTCCTCGGGTCCCGGCCCTCGAGCGAGTCTCAGCCGTCGCTGGTATGCCAGGTCGCGATGCCGTGGTCAAGGCCAGAGGGTGAGGGCTGGAGAGCCAGTAGGAGCCCTGAGTCCCGATGCTCAGGCACCCCCCTTTAACGTGCAAGCGATTCATGCGGTTGAGAGTGAAGGAGGCTCCGCAAGGGCCTCGCTGACGCGGCTCCTTTGGGGGATCCTGCAGACCATCATAGAAAGAGCGAGGGGTTGCCATGGCAATTGACAGTCAGCTGTTGGTTGCTTCCGAGGGATGGTGAGGCACTGAGGGCTTGACGAGGTGGCGCAGTGCGGGGCTGCCGCGACCAAAGCTCAGCAACTCAGGTTTGTCGGCGTTGCAGGGACGGACCCATGCGCAAGCGCCGTGCCGTTTGGGAGCAGCTCCGTCAGTTGGCGTCAGTTGAGTGGGCAACTAGGTCAGACACATTAGCCGCGAAGGAGTGGATTCATTCAAATAGATGCTGGGAAGACAGGCGTCGCTGGGTCAGGCCTGAGCGACCTGGGGATGATGCGACCCGAGGGGTGCCCCCAACAAAGTAAGCTAACGACACGAAATAAAGGGATACATGCCACTGGGACGGACCCACGCGGCCTGGGAATAATGCAGCCCTGGGGGGGCGCTCCCAACTGGAAATGAAACTTGAAAGATGTCACCTGATGATGTTGAAGACGAAGCAGTGTCGGTGCAGCAGACTCGGTGGGCTGCGGAAGCTGATCCTCACGAGCCCCCAAGCCCTGGGGCCTCGGGAGGCTCCGGAGGCGCTGGTGGCTCCTCGTGGACCGTCTCCACCTCTGCCAGGGCTGCGGAACGCCTGGCCTCTCGAGCTTCCATGATGCCCCTCATGAGGCGCTGGTACGTGGCAGCCGCATTCGGCAAGCCATAAGGCATGCGAATGTAGCTGTGGGGCGGTCCCTCGAAGCGCCCCACTCGCGAGGGCCAGAGGCGCTCCAGCGAGGCGACTCGGTTGAGCCCTGGTACGTCGATGCAGACGCGCAGCCCACCATCCTCGCCTGGATGGGGGACCACAGCTGGTAGGTGGCGGCCGCCTCTCATGACTCTTGACTCTTGTAGCTCCTGAATGGCTTTGCTAACGAACTCCTGAGGGTCTGATCCTCCTTGCTTCACTCCTTCTTGAGGGAAACGTGCTTTGAAACACGCCTCCATGTGGTGCCCAAGCGCCTCCTTGTGACCTTGGCCAGGTCGGTGGCCCTCCAGGGGAGAGCCCCCGAGCCCTGCCTGAGGAGGGCGCCGGGCGCGCTTTCCTATGCGATGGAGGGAGGATCCCCCTGGGCAGGCACAGGCCCTGAGGGACCTGCCTCCTGAGGGGCCGGGCCTGACGATGTCTTCTTCTTCTTGGGGGTGGTCTCGGGAGGCCTCCTGCTTCCACGATCCGGGTCTTCCAGTGATGCGGCCTGAAAAGCTCGTTCCAAGGAACACACTGCGTCCTTCTCTTCATAGGGCACCGTGATGACTCCGCTGCTTCCTGTCATATTGAGGACGTTGTAGCCATGGTGAGTCACGGCCATGAACTTGGCCAGCGCCGGGTACCCAAGGATGGTGTTGTACGGCAGGCGAATGTGAGCGACGTCGAAGTCGATGAGCTCGGTGCGGTAGTTGTTGCGTGCTCCGAAGGTGACAGGGAGGCGGACCTGCCCGATCGGGACCGTGGAGCTGTCAGTGACTCTGGAGAAGGGCTTGGTCGGGTGAAGCTGGTTGTATGGCACTTGGAGATTGTTGAATGTATCCACGGACAGGATGTTGAGCCCTGCCCCGCCGTCGATGAGGGTCCTGGTGACCACCACGTTGCTGATGATTGGGGAACAAAGCATCGGGAGGACTCCGTCCGTGGCTACACACTTGAGCTGATCCGCTGAGCTGAACGTGATGGCACATGATGACCACCTGAGGGGACGTGTGGCTTCGAGCTTGGGGAGGACTGCATTCACTTCGCGATCGAACTGCTTGAAGATGCGCTGAGAGGCTGGGGCTTGAGCTCCGCCCAGGATGCAGCCGATCACGCGCGGCTCCTGGAAGCCCCCAGCCTCCTCGTCCTGGTGGCGGTCCTCGTTTCTTCTCGGACGCGGCGGCAACAGAGGGAGGCCTGCGTTTCCTTGCGGGCGATCCTCGCGAGGTCGATCGCGCCACCCTTGGCGTGGCCCGCGGTCTTCCCAGCATCCTGGGTTCCTTCCTCCTCCTCGATCGTAGCCCCGGTCAACATGGTCGGGGCGACGGCCAATCCTTCCTTCTCGCATGGCTCGGAGCTCTTGGCATTCGTTGGTGTTATGGGTGTGGAGGTCGTGGTACACACAGTAGCGAATGCCCTTGGAAGACTCGGGTTGATCTATGCCCCGCTTTGTGTCCGGTTCTGCCGCGAGCACGGCAGCCCCCTTGCGCTTCACATCCTTGGCCTTGGACTTCTTCTCTTCTGGGTCTGCGGCAGGTAGCTCAAGGAGGGAGAGACGCCCTTCCTCTGCCCTGGCGCACTTGGTCGCCAAGTTGAACAGCTCCAAGGAAGTGCACAGGTCTTCATGCATCGCCAGCTCCTCCTTCATCTTGACGTCGCGCACGCCGTCGGAGAAGGCTGAGATGATGGCCTCCTCGGACACCCTGGGAATCTTGAGGCGTGCGTTGTTGAAGCGCTGGATGTACTTTTACAGGGTCTCTCCGGGCTGCTGCTTGATGCGGCGCATGTCGCTCACGGCGGGTGGCCGATCGCGAGTACCTTGGAAGTTGGCGATGAAGCGGGTGCGCATCTCGTCCCAGGAGGAGATCGTGCCTGGGGCCAGGTTGTGGAGCCAGGTGCGGGCCCCGTCCTTGAGCGCCATGGGAAACCAGTTCGCCATGACCTTCTCATCTCCGTTGGCAGCTTCGATGCCCAGCTCATAGAGCTGGAGGAACTCCGCAGGGTCGGCCGTGCCGTCGTAGCGAGGAGGCAAGTCTGGCTTGAACTTGTCGGGCCACGCGACGCTGCGCAGCTCGGTAGTGAAGGCGCGGCAGCCCGCCGTGGCCACGGGAGGCCTTGGGTGACAGAGAGCTTGGTCTTGCAGGTCCCCGCGCGCTGCAGCTGGGAGCCGCGCGGGGTCTTGACGTGCGGTAGCAGGAGCGTGGCCGTGACGTGCTAGAGCGTGGAGCGCCCAGGCGGCTTCTTGCGGACGAGGGACTTCTTGGCAGCTGTGCTCTTGCCGCGCTGGTGCCTCGCGGAGCGGGTTCTAGCCAGGGGCCACGCGCCTTGCAGCCGGGGCGTCTTGTTGGCGAGGAGGCGGCTGGGGCGCCCCCGGAGCTTCGTCGCCCGCGCGGGGCGGGGTGCGGTGCAGAGGGACGGACGGTGCAGGAGAGCCCCTCGCAGCGCGGATGAGCTCAGCGATGCGGTCGAGCCACTCTTCGTAGACGTCATCGATGGGACGGTAACGTAGGAGCTCGTTTGCTGCGATGAGCGCAGCTCGAGCCTCCATGGGTGCGCGGAGCGCGCGGGATGAAGAACCAGCTGGGGTGAGCGAGGGAGTGGCGGTGCGGCCGTCTTGCCGCACGGACGGATGCTAAGATGACGCTTGCTGCTCGTTCCCCGCCGGGCCGGTGGCGGCGTTGACGGCAGGCGACGGGGAACGGCGAGGACGCCCGCCGACAGGGGCCTTCTGGGCGACGTGGGAGGCGAGAGCGGCTCGGCGCTCAGCATGGGCCCGACGAGCGTCAGACATGGACACGATGGTCGGAGGAGAACGGAGCGACAGAATACGAATTCCGGCGCACCCCTACCTGGCGCGCCAAATGTTGGATTTCTGGTTCCGGCAGACCCTTGAGGTTCGAACTCTTGGGTGCACGCGGAGATTACGCTTCCTACCTACCTGTACCCCTCCGCCTCGCAAGGATCTAAGCTATTGAGAACACAGCACAAGAGACACAGAGTTTATACTGGTTCGGGCCACCGATGTGGTGTAATACCCTACTCCAGTGTGGTGATGTGGATTGCCTCTTGGGCTGATGATGAACAATACAAGGAAGAACAGCCTTGCGAGGGCCTGTTCTTGACTGGGGCGATGAACTGCTAGATGGGTTCAGTCGCCCTTCTCTCTCTGGGTGCCTCTTGATCTCTGGTCGATCTCTAGATGCCTCTACTCCGGGAGTGGCTAGTCCTATTTATAGGCAAAGGCCCTGGGCCTCTTCCCAAATATTGAGCGGGAAGGGCGCCAACAATTGGCCATTTTGAAGGGGAACATCTGGTACACTTATCTTGACTAAAGTTGGTCCTCGCCTGCCAAAGGTTCTGGAGTTGACGCCGGCTTGGGCTCCACAATGACTTCTTCCTTGTCGTGGAGCGGGTCTTGGTCTTGTTGCACCGAAATGGGTGCCTTTGCTTGATCCTCCCGCCTGCGCTTGCTCCCTTTGCTCCAAAGAGGAAAGGGAGGACACTGCGCGGGTGGGCGCCCGCCTGGCGCCCTTGGTCGTCATGGCTTGCATCATGGGCACCTCGTGAGGTACCCCGCCTTGATCTCTCCGCCTCCTCGCGAGACAGCCTGATGAGGCCGTTCCCGAGGAAGCTCCGTGTCGTCCGCCCCGCGAGGCTCGGCCCCTCGCGAGGATCTGTGTTGATGAAGATGGGCCGTGCTGGGCCCCCTTTGTGCCACGCCGCAGGCCGCAGGCAGGCAAGTCTGGGGACCCCCGTTCGCAGAACACCAACAACCTTTAGCTCCTCGTTGGATTCGACACTCTTACTTATCAAAAGAGGCTACAATTGATCCGCTATACTTGTGGGTTATCAGTTAGCTGACAGCAGGTAGATGCAGCCATATAAATTTTGTGTGGTGCCACCAAAATTGAGGTTTGTATCCCTTCCCGTTATGAGAATTCTTCTTGAAGTTTGTAGAATGTGACAGCTTGTTCCTTGCATCAAACCTGCCTTTCCCCTGAGATTTGTTCTTGTTGTTTTGGGGCTGGTTGGGCTGGAAGTTCTTCTCGTGTACCATGTGGGCACTAGAAGCACCCTCAGCGACCCGAGCACGTGTGTCTTTTTCTCTCGTCTTCTCTTCGAATTCATGAGTGCTAATGAGATCCGAAACGGAAAACTCATGTCTCTTGTTTTTCAGAGAAGTAGCAAAATCATTCCAAGAAGGTGGAAGCTTGGCAATGATGGTCCCAACAACAAATTTGTCCGGCAACACACACTTAAAGTACTCAAGTTTCTTAGCGAGTGACTATATCTCATGAGTCTGCTAAACAAGAGAGCGCTCATCAGTCATCTTGTAGTCACAAAACTGCTCCATGACTTACAACTCATTGCCAGCGCCCGAGGCCCTAAACGTGGCCTCGAGCGCAGCCCACATTTCTTTGCCGTTGTCAAACGGCATATATGAATACACAATGGAATCATCAAGAACACTCAGCAGGGTGGCTTTAAAGAGGGTATCCATGTTCTCAAAAGCTTCCTGCTGTGTAGGATTAAGATCGCCTCTGGCTTACCCTTAGTGGCGTCATAGCAGTACATGATCTGAAACCAATATACTGCTCTTGTGCGGCACCTTTTATATTGCACCCCGTTAAAAGTAGGCGGCTTCAAAAGCGCAGCAAAACCACTTGGAGTAAATTGCCTATAATCAGGTTTTTGGATTGGATTGTCGAATATATGAGCAATTTACTATGAGATTTAATCTGAATCAACAGTAAATAGATCATGACGATAATTGCAAAGATCAAAGTAATGATGCGGACTAAACCAGGAGGACAGGATCACATACTATACAACAGGAGCAGAACCGCTGTGGTTGGTGTTGTCACTCATGTCATTGATGAAGAGGTTACCGAGGTCGGGGAGGAAGGCTGTCGTCGAGGAAATCGTCGCTGGCAGTAGTCACATGAGTGTGCTCCCCAAAAACCTGATCGCCCCTCTCTCATACAGGATCACGAAAGGCAGGGTTCGGAGGACTGTTGTCCCTTCTCCCGGTGCATGCCGGAAGGAGGGCTAGAGAAGAATTGCGTGGCGGTGCTAAGATCTGGAATGGTGCGAAACCATATGATACAACGGCGGCTAGGGTAGAGCCTGTCAGGTCAGTCGTGCAAGTAAGACCAAGTATAATAGTAGGCCTTTGGCCCAAACCCCACGTCCAAGTCAATAATAGCCCCACTATCCAAAAGAATCAGAAACGACTGAGTAATTAAGGCGTCCGTTAATTATTAATTAATGACTTAATAAATTTTCCGACCAACAAAATTATAGACCACGTGGATAGCTTTCGTCCTTGGACAGGCTCATTCCCGAAGAGCGCGCGTGTAGGTTTCCTATTATCATGCTCATGCAAATGCTAGAATAGATCACATTATAAAGTGGTGCAACTCACACTCACCAAGCAGTATGGGACTAAACTTTAGTCCCACTCACACAACACTTAGAGCATGGTTAATAGTATAGCCAACATCTGGCTATATGAAGTTGACACATCATCTAGAACCAACCTAATAGCCTGCTAGTACAATAGTTAGTCCCTTTAGTATAATACTATATCATTAATAATGGCCCCACCTTTTGTCTCACAAAGTATGTTGGAGCTCCTGCTACAACCGGCTACAAGTTTACAACCCGCTTCTCTTCTCTCTCCTCTTCTCTCTCCTTCAACTAAGCACAAATACTATATTTAAATCCTTATGTCATCTAACTGTAGTACTTGCTATAAAGTTACTCTCCACTGTGTAGTCTGAAATGTCGGGCGTGCAGTGGGCGGTGCCCTTGGTCGGCGCGTCGCTTCAACGGCGAAAGTAGTAAGAGGTCGCATCGCTCTGACTTGCCATCAATGTGGAGCGTCGGGCTCAGCTGGCGCCGGGCGGGAAGCGCGCGTGGAGGGGGGAGGGGTTTTGTTGGGCCAAGATGGTGAGAAGCCAACTTGGGATCGGTCCGAACGGGGAAATATCATGTGCTCCCATACTCACTCCTCCCTCTGTTCCTAAATATAAGTCTTTTTAGATATTGCAATAAGAGACTACATACGGAGCAAAATGAGTGAACCTACACTCTAAACTATGTCTATATACATCCGTATGTAGTCCATAGTGAAATCTCTAGAAAGACTTATATTTAGGAACGGAGGGACTAGTAGTTTCATGCATATGGCACTAGTCTATGTTACTACTCCCTCCTTTCCGGTTTATAGGGCTTATCTCAAAATCTTAGTTTTTCCATTTTATAAGGATCAATTTGGTTGTTCCCCATCACAAGTTTAGATTTCAAGGTGCATTAAATAATTGCATGCAAGTATTAAGAGAAAATTGACAAATGAAAGTACTTTATGCATGCATGCATTGCAATTAATACAATGGTAAACATAAATTTTTGAGGAAAACAAGAGCATTACTTGGGTGCTTTTGCAAATTACAAGAAGTATTCCACCACTCATCATCTACCTTGGTTGGTGAGATTTTCGAATTGAGCCCTATAAACCGGAAAGGAGGGAGCCCTATAAACCGGAAAGGAGGGAGTAGTACAATAATGTTATGATGGCTTCATTTATTACCTTGTAGACTCATCTTGTCTTGGGAAACGCTATGTTACAGTAACATATTATGTTTACCACTTCTCATTAACTACTACTTGCCACATAAGGGCATCTCCAACAATTTGTATGTTAGCTTGTTGGTAAAATATGCCATGTCATCAACCAACACCTTAACATATAACAACTCCAATGGGTTGTATCTAATTTGCCCAATAAGATGTGAGATAATAAATAAGGTGCTCTCTCATTATACATTGGAGCTTGTGCAAGGGGTGTTGGTTCATGTACATACAACCTTTCTCTCTTACCTATTTATTGTATGACACATCATCAAAAATCCTATGTGGCAAAGTTTACCAACAACTATCTTACAACCATTGGAGATGCCCTAAGCAAATTTTTCTTGGAGTGCACTAAGTGACTCCCACTATAACTAGCCATAAAAAGTGTGGGCTATGTAGAGGGCGTAGTAAGCAACCTTCTCACCGTTCTGTGAGTTGACATGACACATCAAAGTAGTAGTTTTTTTTAAAATGTACATCAAAGTACCTGTGTAGTAGTCTCCAAAAAGGGTCGACCATATCTATGGCTACCATCCCATCCCGTGCTCCGTCATTGAGTATGTGCACGATTCACGTGCCATTCAAGAAAAAAAGCGTGTACGTTCCATTGAAGAAGAAAATTAGAAGCAAACATGCCACCGCGTTATGGTCGAACTTTGATTCGCCCACGCGTGGTTCCCGACCCTCCACTAAGTGAAAACCTACCAAACGCGTCAAATTATCACGTGAGCTGCCTCTTCATCCAGAAATGAGCTCCACCGTGTACCCGCACGCGTGTGTTAGGGAATGAGGCCCAGAGTACGCGTGTCCGTGTGTGCAATTTTTCTCTTCGTGCACGCACTCCTTTTTTTGTGGGTGATTCGTGCACGTACTCGGCCTACGTTGGTGACCGTTGGTGAGTCTCACTTATCTCTACATCTCAACATGTACATCTACATCTGCATCTATGTCTACCCTACATTTACATCTACATATACCTCTACATATACCTCTAGTATGGTACATCAAGTTTTAAACATGAGACCAGCCATTTTCTTGCATGACACGACCAACCCGTATCGCTTCTTGCTCCTCATCTCTCTCAAAGTGCGTCTAGCAGGCGATTTTGCGGTCGATTGAGGTCAGTTCACTCCCACTCGGCCCCACATGTTATAAATCTAAAACAATACTCTGAACAGCGGACTAGTGAAAGAAGTATATTTTTCACCCTCAAATATAAGTTGATGGAAAAATAACCCCCCAAAGTCCATTTTGGTACAATTTTTACCCTCAAATATCTAAAACCGGGTATATCACCCCCTTGAGCGGTTTTAGTGTTCACATGTTAGAGTTTAGGCGGTTTTGATTGTTGACTAGGAATTGACTAATTATTTACACTAATGAAATGGCAACGACGCCGTCAGAAGCCGCGGATGTCGTCGGAGATGTACCCAATGGACACGGACCTTCCCTACGAGGAGAGGAGATCATGCGGGCGCGTTTCAAGCTCAAGGGGTCATCAGGCTACCTCGTCGGCTCGTCGCAAGCCTCATAGTGGGAGTAACTTAGGTACTAGTAACATAGCGCACTCCAAGAAAATTTTGCTTATGTGGCATGTAGTTAATGAGGAGAGAGATCTTTAGAGTAACATAGTAATATGTTACAGTATAAGTTACTCCCCACTATGACCAGCCTTGGCCTCTCCCAGTGCTCCACCATGTATAGCTACTAAGCCTTCCACGTAGGGATAAAATATGATGCGACAAGTTAATTAAGAAGAGAGAGAGAGACTAGTTTGGTGACCCCAGGAAGAAACTGTTGGGGAACGTAGTAATTTCAAAAAAAAATCCTACGCACACGCAAGATCATGGTGATGCATAGCAACGAGAGGGGAGAGTGTTGTCTATGTACCCTCGTAGACCGAAGCGGAAGCGTTGACACAACATAGAGGAAGTAGTCATACGTCCTCCCGATCCGACCGATCCAAGCACCGTTACTCCGGCGCCCCCGAGTTCTTGACACACGTACAACTCGATGACGTTCTCCGGGCTCCGATCCAGCAAAGCTCTTGGGGACGAGTTTCGTCAGCACGACGGCGTGGTGACGATCTTGATGAACTACCGACGCAGGGCTTCGCCTAAGCACTGCGACAATATGACCGAGGTGGAATATGGTGGAGGGGGGCACCGCACACGGCTGAGGAACGATCACGAAGATCAACTTGTGTGTTCTAGGGGTGCCCCCTGCCCCCGTATATAAAGGAGTGGAGGAGGGGAGGGCCGGCTCTCTCTATGGCGCGCCCTAGGGGAGTCCTACTCCCACCGGGAGTAGGATTCCCCCTTTCCTAGTCCAACTAGGAGTCCTTCCATGTATTAGGAGTAGGAGACAAGGAAGGGGAAGAGGGAAGAGAAGGAAGGAGGGGGCGCCGCCCCTCCCCCTAGTCCAATTCGGACTAGCCAATGGGGGGCGCGCGGCCTGCCTCTCCCTCTCCCCTAAAGCCCAATAAGGCCCATATACTTCTTCCCCCGTATTCCCGTAACTATCCCCGGTACTCCCAAAAATACCCGAACCACTCAGAACCTTTCCGATGTCCGAATATAGTCGTCCAATATATCGATCTTTACGTCTCGACCATTTCGAGACTCCTCGTCATGTCCCCGATCTCATCCGGGACTCCGAACTCCTTCGGTACATTAAAAATCATAAACTCATTATATAACTGTCATCGAAACCTTAAGCGTGCGGACCCTACGGTTCGAGAACGACATGACCGAGACACGTCTCCAGTCAATAACCAATAGGGGACCTGGATGCCCATATTGGCTCCTACATATTCTACGAAGATCTTTATCGGTCAGACCGCATAACAACATACGTTGTTCCCTTTGTCATCGGTATGTTACTTGCTCGAGATTCGATCGTCGGTATCCAATACCTAGTTCAATCTCGTTACCGGCAAGTCTCTTTACTCGTTCCGTAATACATCATCTCGCAACTAACTCATTAGTTGCAATGCTTGCAAGGCTTATGTGATGTGCATTACCGAGAGGGCCCAGAGATACCTCTCCGACAATCGGAGTGACAAATCCTAATCACGAAATACGTCAACCCAACATCTACCTTTGGAGACACCTGTAGAGCTCCTTTATAATCACCCAGTTACGTTGTGACGTTTGGTAGCACACAAAGTGTTCCTCCGGCAAACGGGAGTTGCATAATCTCATAGTCATAGGAACATGTATAAGTCATGAAGAAAGCAATAGCAACATACTAAACGATCGGGTGCTAAGCTAACGAATGGGTCATGTCAATCAGATCATTCAACTAATGATGTGATCCCGTTAATCAAATGACAACTCATGTCTATGGCTAGGAAACTTAACCATCTTTGATCAACGAGCTAGTCAAGTAGAGGCATACTAGTGACACTGTGTTTGTCTATGTATTCACACATGTATTATGTTTCCGGTTAATACAATTCTAGCATGAATAATAAACATTTATCATGAAATAAGGAAATAAATAATATCTTTATTATTGCCTCTAGGGCATATTTCCTTCAGTCTCCCACTTGCACTAGAGTCAATAATCTAGTTCACATCGTCATGTGATTTAACAGCAATGGTTCACATCACCATGTGATCAACACCCATAGTTCACGTCGATATGTGACCAACAGAAAAAGGGTTTACTAGAGTCAGTAATCTAGTTCACATCGCTATGTGATTAACACCCAAAGAGTACTAAGGTGTGATCATGTTTTGCTTGTGAGAGAAGCTTAGTCAACGGGTCTGCCAAGATTCAGATCCGTATGTATTTTGCAAATTTCTATGTCTACAATGCTCTGCACAGAGCTACTTTAGCTAATTGCTCCCACTTTCAATATGTATCTAGATTGAGACTTAGAGTCATCTAGATTAGTGTCAAAACTTGCATCGACGTAACCTTTTACGACGAACCTTTTTGTCACGTCCATAATCGAGAAACATATCCTTATTTCACTAAGGATAATTTTGACCGCTGTCAAGTGATCTACTCCTAGATCATTATTGTACTCCCTTGCCAAATCAGTGCAGGGTATACAATATGTCTGGTACACAGCATGGCATACTTTATAGAACCTATGGCCAAGGCATAGGGAATGAATTTCATTCTCTTTCTATTTTCTGCTGTGGTCGGGTTTTGAGTCTTACTCAATTTCACACCTTGTAACACAGGCAAGAACTCTTTATTTGACTGTTCCATTTTGAA
The DNA here is from genome assembly GCA_032464435.1 of Aegilops umbellulata. Lineage (NCBI taxonomy): Eukaryota > Viridiplantae > Streptophyta > Magnoliopsida > Poales > Poaceae > Aegilops > Aegilops umbellulata. The sequence goes on along the minus strand of CP136056.1, from coordinate 322,248,614 downwards.
CTACTTCAAAATCTTTTCAAGGTATGTACTCATTGAAAACTTATAAAGCGTCTTGATCTATCTCTATAGACCTTGATGCTTAATATGTAAGCAGCTTCACCGAGGTCCTTCGAAAAACTCCTTTCAAATACTCCTTTATGCTTCGCAGAATAATTCTACATTATTTCCGATCAACAATATGTCATTTACATATATTTATCAGAAATGATGTAGTGCTCCCACTCACTTTCTTGTAAATACAGGCTTCACCGCAAGTCTGTATAAAACCATATGCTTTGATCTATTTGTCAAAGCGTATATTCCAACTCCGAGATGCTTGCACCAGTCCATAGATGGATCGCTGGAGCTTGCATATTTTGTTAACACCTTCAGGATCGACAAAACCTTCTAGTTGCATCGTATACAACTCTTCTTTAATAAATCCATTAAGGAATGCAGTTTTGTTTATCCATTTGCCAGATCTCATAAAATGCGGCAATTGCTAACATGATTCGGACAGACTTAAGCATAGATACGAGTGAGAAACTCTCATCGTAGTCAACACCTTGAACTTGTCGAAAACCTTTTGCGACAATTCTAGCTTTGTAGATAGTAATACTACTATCAGCGTCCGTCTTCTTTTTGAAGATCCATTTATTTTCTATGGCTTGCCGATCATTGGGCAAATCCATCAAAGTCCATACTTTGTTCTCATACATGGATCATATCTTAGATTTCATGGCCTCAAACCATTTCGCGGAATCTGGTCTCATCATCGCTTCCTCATAGTTCGTAGGTTCGTCATGGTCAAGTAACATGACCTCCAGAATAGGATTACCGTACCACTCTGGTGCGGATCTCACTCTGGCTGACCTACGAGGTTTGGTAGTAACTTGATCCGAAGTTACATGATCATCATCATTATCTTCCTCACTAATTGTTGTAGTAGTCACAGGAACAGATTTCTGTGATGAACTACTTTCCAATAAGGGAGCAGGTACAGTTACCTTATCAAGTTCTACTTTCCTCCCACTCACTTCTTTCGAGAGAAACTTCTTCTCTGGAAAGTATCCATTCTCAGCAATGAATGTGTTGCCTTTCGGATCTGTGATAGAAGGTGTACCCAACTGTCTCCTTTGGGTATCCTATGAGGACATATTTCTCCGATTTGGGTTTGAGCTTATTAGGATGAAGCTTTTCACATAAGCATCACAACCCCAAACTTTAAGAAATGACAACTTTGGTTTCTTGCTAAACCACAGTTCATATAGTGTCGTCTCAACGGATTTAGATGGTGCCCTTTTTTAACGTGAATGCAGTTGTCTTTTAATGCATAACCCCAAAACGATAGTGGTAGATTGGTAAGAGATATCATAGATCGCACTATATCTAATAAAGTACGGTTATGACGTTCGGACACACCATTATGTTGTGGTGTTCCAGGTGGCATGAGTAGTGAAACTATTTCACATTGTTTTAACTAAAGACCAAACTCGTAACTCAAATACTCTTCTCTACGATCAGATTGTAGAAACTTTATTTTCTTGTTACGATGATTCTCCACTTCACTTCTGAAATTCTTTGAACTTTTCAAACGATTCAGACTTATGTTTCATCAAGTAGATATACCCATATCTGCTCAAATTATCTGTGAAGGTCAGAAAATAATGATACTTGTCGCGAGCCTTAATATTCATGAGACCACATACATCAGTATGTATGATTTCCAACAAATCTGTTGCTCGCTCCGCCGTTCCGGAGAACAGAGTTTTAGTCATCTTGCCCATGAGGCATGGTTCGCAAGCATCAAGTGATTCATAATCAAGCGATTCCAAAATTCCATCAGCATGGAGTTTCTTCATGCGCTTTACACCAATATGACCTAAACGGCAGTGCCACAAATAAGTTGCACTATCATTATTAACTTTGCATCTTTTGGCTTCAATATTATGAATATGTGTATCACTACGATCGAAATCCAACGAACTATTTTCATTGGGTGTATGACCATCGAAGGTTCCATGTAAGCAGAACAACAATTCATGTCAACTTTGCATCTTTTGGCTTCAATGATGTGATTCCGTTAATCAAATGACAACTCATGTCTATGGCTAGGAAACTTAACCATCTTTGATCAACGAGCTAGTCAAGTAGATGCATACTAGTGACACTGTGTTTGTCTATGTATTCACCCATGTATTATGTTTCCGGTTAATACAATTCTAGCATGAATAATAAACATTTATCATGAAATAAGGAAATAAATAATATCTTTATTATTGCCTCTAGGGCATATTTCCTCCAGAAACGGTGGAAAGACAGTTTCAAGTCTATAGCTAATTAAATGAAGCAATCTTAGCAACAACAAACTAAACACCTATGCATTGGAGACTTGAGTTTCTAAGCCATTTAATGCACTTAGCACCTCATCTAAGCACATTTGCATTGGAAGAGGTCTTAATTCCATACGGTATCATAATATGATACTCAGCTCTCTCTTTCTTCATTTAATTCTATGCCACCTCATCAAATTTTCCTACTACTAGTTGGCATGCATGATACTACTTATAATACTCCCATTACAACCAGCCTGGTAGAATTAAAATACCTAATCTAAATGGGCGCCGCCCGATCTCTTTGTCCTCCTCCAGCATCCAGCAGAAGAAGAATCATGCAAGACACTGGCTGTATTCACCGGCGTCGCCTCGGCGGTGGCCTTCATGGGATACAATCGGCGGCGGCCTCCCGTGTTCTACTTCTCCTCGATGATGGCGGCGGGCGGGGACGTGTTGTCATCACCTCATCGACATCCGCGTAGCCGCATCACCTCATCGACATCCGCGATGGCGGCTTCTTTCTCTGCATGCATGTCGCGGCTACGAGCGCGTCGACGGCGGATGGCGCAATCGCAGACACTGGAGGCGATGTACGACGCGACGGCGTCGAGGGCAGCAACGATTCTTGTGCCGCCATGCTCCTCGACAAGCCGGCGTGGAGCAAGTCGGCACTCTTCCTCAAGCTGTATTAGAGAGGCAAGCTGCGGAACCACATGCTGGCTTAGTGCGGCAACTGCCTCCGACGGGCTAGGTGGGGTAGGTGGAGAAGCGAGCTGCCTCGCTCATAACTGCCAGGCTCGGTGGGCCACCCATACGGCTTTTATGCCGGAGAACTGCTCTTCCTGCTCGTCGGATGCCGCCGAAAGAGTGGACAAAATGGTGGAAGGAGGAGCTTGGCCGGGGTCCTGCTCCTGAACGGACGTGTGTGGCCGGAGTTGGTTTCTCGCATTCCACACGGTTTTAAATGTAGGTTTTTGAATGCGGCGAGGAGGCGGTTACAGCTTGGAGTGCAGCGGGCGGCGCCCTGGGCTGGCGCACCGCTTCAAATGGCGGACGCAGTGAGAGGTCGCGTCCGCGCTGACCCCTTTGACGGTGGATCTTGACGGTGTACGTCACCTTGTGTCCAGATCTGAGATGCCACGTTTACCAGATGAATGACTCCAAGCTCGACCACCGTGATGCAAGAGGTGCGAGCCGAGGAACACTGTTGGAGACACCCACATAATATTCCTCGTCATCATCTGGGCCTTAGAAGATCTCACCCACATCATCATTAGGCATGCAGCCGCCTTCATAGACAATGTGCGTAGAAGGAGTAGAGGCGAATGGGGACGCACCACGTCATGGGCACTCCATACATGCTCGTGTGCGTGCAGCGTGCGTGCTTTTCCATCGGTGCTAGCTCTAAGGCCGAGGTCGCGGTCGTCTTCGTCTCCATCTAGTCGTTGAGCAACGACGGCAAAGAGGTGCTGCAAGAGAAGCCTAGGCACCGTTGTGTGCGAGCTTCGCCATAGCACGACGAACCGGATGTCGCCGCAGATGGCGCACGCCTCCATGCAGGCGAGCGTGTGCGCATGCATGTGTTATTCACATGCATTCTACGGCCGAGTGTGTGTGCATGCATGTGTTGTGTACGTGCGTTTTGTGCTCCATGATGTGCGCGTATGTGCATGAGTTGAATCGCCATGAGTTAGTGCATTGGCGTGTGTACATGCGTGGTTATCAATATAAACTATAAAATATCTTCAACTTAGCATCCTGATGTATCATCTCTAGTGGTTAGCGAAGAGTTCATGTTCTTTTATTTGTTTATAGGTGGGCAGGCGGCAAGAAAATAGGGGAAAACGCGCAAGATTCCTTGCAGACGCTCCAGCACGAGGTTCCTTGCTCCTTCTCAGTCGTCGGGAATCTATGTTCTTCCACTCTTTTCTTACGTGAGCTTTGTTCATCCTTTTGCCAACATGCGAGACATCTAGCATCAAGGTGCACGTGTCATGCAAGAAAATGGAGATAATCAGATAAGCAGTGCGTAAGTGAGTCGTGCACTTCGATGGCACCTACTATGCAATACTTTTTATCCTTGATGGCACGTTAATAGTGCACGTACTCAATGACGGAGCACGGGATGGAAGCCATGACATGGTCAGCCCTTTTTTGGAGAGAGTACGTACTAAATAACTTTGATGTGTCCCGTCAACTCACAGAACGACGAGAAGCTTGCTTACTACGCCTTCTCCCTCGCAAACGCGTGCGTAGTGGCCCGCAGCATGAGGAGAAACTTTTTCTTACAAGCGGTGGACGTGCATCAGTTCATTTGGTGTCAGATTGTCAAAAGTACTATTGTGGTACCATCATTATTGTTCGACTTCCGGAAGAGGCGAAGAGCCAAGCGCAAGGTCACCTACTAACCTTAGGCTAGGCATAGTGGGAGTAACATAAGTTGGGGTACCTCCTTTTCTATCCTAGAAACAACCACACACGAATATTGGATGGTAGCAGCACAGCAACTGAATCAAAAATCGAAACTAACCAATGAACTACTACTACTGGTGAGCGTTTACTAGTACTACGTATCATGTACTCCGTCTGTCCATGTATATAGGGATTAATGCATTTTCTGAGACTAACTTTGGCCTTGTTTGGATCCATGGGTTAGAGTTAGTTTGAGCTAGCCCTAAAGTATCCAAACATGAGGGTTAAATTGGAACAACTTTCCACAAACCCACCAAAAAAACTATCCCACCCAAGAGTCGGTAACATGTGATTAGTTAACCGACCTCAATAGACGGCAAAAACACCGGCCCACCGCACTTTGAGAGAGAGGAGGAGCGAGAAGCAATACGGGCTGCTGGATTACTAGAGCTAGATGTCGCACGGAGGCCAAGAAATATGGTGATAGCGTAGGTTAGCCATGTAGTACTACACTGGACTGCCATGTTTCGTACTCTTCCAGTCTACTGTGGAGATGATTGGTTGATTTTATATCGTTGTATAATATAAAATGTTATGAGTGCAGATGCTCCACCATGAGGTTCCTTGCTCCTTCTCGGACGTCGGGAATCTATGTTCTTCCACTCTCTTTTTTTGACGTGAGCTTTGTTCATCCTTTTGCCAACACGCGAGACATCTAGCATCAAGGTGCACGTGTCATGCAAGAAAATGGAGATAATCAGATAAGCACTGCGTAAGTGAGTCGTGCACTTCGATGGCACCTACTACGCAATATTTTTTTCTCCTCGATGGCATGTGAATAGTGCATGTACTCAACGACGGAGCACGGGATGGTAGCCATGACATGGTCAATTCTTTTTGGAGAGAGTACGTACTAAATAACTTTGGTGTGTCCCGTCAACTCGCAAAACGACGAGAAGCTTGCTTACTACGTCTTCTCCCTCGCAAACGTGTGCGTGGTGGCTCGCAGCATGAGAAGAAACTTTTGCTTACAAGTGGTGGACATGCAGTAGTTCATTTGGTGTCAGATTGCCAGAAGTACTACTGTAGTACCATCATTATTGTTCGACTTCCGAAAGAGGCGAAGAACAAAGCTCAAGGTCACCTACTAACTTTAGGCTACGCATAGTGGGAGTAACATAAGTTGGGGTACCTCCTTTTTTATCTTAGAAACAACCACACGCGAATATTGGACGGTAGCAGCACAACAACTGAATCAAAAATCAAAACCAACCAAGGAACTACTACTACTACTGGTGAGCGTTTGCTAGTACTACGTATCATGTACTCCGTCTGTCCATGTATATAGGGCTTAATGCGTTTTCCGAGACTAACTTTGGCCCTGTTTGGATCCATGGCTTAGAGTTAGTTTGAGCTAGCCCTAAAGTATCCAAACATGAGGGTTAAATTGGAACAACTTTCCTCAAACCCACCAAAAAATATATCCCACCCAAGAGTCGGTAACATGTGATTAGTTAACCGACCTTAATAGACGGCAAAACGCCATCCCGCCGCACTTTGAGAGAGATGAGGAGCGAGAAGCAATACGGGCTGCTGGATTACTAGAGCTAGATGTCGCACGGAGGCCAAGAAATATGGTGATAGCGTAGGTTAGCCATGTAGTACTACACTGGGCTGCCGTGTTTCGTACTCTTCCGGTCTACTGTGGAGATGATTGGTTGATTTTATATCGCTGAATATTATAAAAGATTATGAGTGTAGATGCTCCACCACGAGGTTCCTTGCTCCTTCTCGGTCGTCGGGAATCTATGTTCTTCCACTCTCTTTTTTTGACGTGAGCTTTGTTCATCCTTTTGCCAATAGGCGAGACATCTAGCATCAAGGTGCACGTGTCATGCAAGAAAATGGAGATAATCATATAAGGACTGCGTAAGTGAGTCGTGCACTTTGATGGCACCTACTACGCAATATTTTATCTACTCGATGGCACGTGAATAGTGCAGGTACTCAACAACGGAGCACGGGATGGTAGCCATGACATGGTCAACCCTTTTTTGGAGAGAGTGTGTACTAACTAACTTTGATGTGTCCCGTCAACTCGCTGAACGACGAGAAGCTTGCTTACTATGCCTTCTCCCTCGCAAATGCGTGCGCGTTGGCTCGCAGCACGAGGAGAAACTTTTTGCTTACAGGCGGTGGATGTGCAACAGTTCATAGTGGGAGTAACGTAGGTAAAAATATTGCGTAGTACTAGGAGCCATCGAAGTGCACGACTCACTTACGCATTGCTTATCTGATTATCTCCATTTTCTTGCATGACACGTGCACCTTGATGCCATATGTCCCGCGTGTTGGCAAAAGGATGAACAAAGCTCACGTCAAAAAAAGAGAGTGGAAGAACATAGATTTCCAACGACCGAGAAGGAGCAAGGAACCTCGTGGTGGAGCATATACACTCATAATATTTCATATTATTCAGCGATATAAAATCAACCAATCATCTCCACATTAGATCGAAAGAGTACGAAACACGGCAGCCATGTGTAGTACTACATGGATAACCTACGCTATCACCATATTTCTTGGCCTCCGTGCGACACCTAGCTCTAGTAATCCAGCAGCACGTCTTGCTTCTCGCTCCTCGTCTCTCTCAAAGTGCGGCGGGCTGGTGTTTTTGCCGTCTATTGAGGTCGGTTAACTCATCACATGTTAGCGACATGCCAAGAGGATTCTAAAAAATATTGTACTCTATTGTTATGCCAAGAAGAGGAAGCGCTTTGACCAACAAACCAAACGAGACAGGTGTGCCGTGCCGTGAGTGGGTCCGGTTTCTCCTTTTGAACTCGTTTATAACACTTGGTTTTGACTATTGATAAGATTTTATATAGGGCCTAATGTATTCTTCGAGGATGCCTTTGACTATTGATAAGATTTTATATAATTTAAAAATTATATCATTCGAAGATCCTTTCACGTTTTGTTTAAAAAAAGGTCCTTTCACGTACGAATTTGACTGTATGCTTTGAGCAACTTGCATGTCTTATACTGCTCCTGTTTGGATATTCTAACTTAGCTAGAATTTAGACTAACTCATGACTAACCTTGAACTAACTATAGCGAAAGAGGTGTTTGGGTGACAGGGTTGGATTGACAATAAATGCACTTGATGGAGAGAGAAAAGTGATTTTCCAATGGGCCCAATGAGAACTATCTCCAATTAGCACCTCTTGGGTGGGATAGTCTTTTTGGTGGGTTCGGTGCAACTTGATCCAATTTAACCTCATGCTTGGATACTTTAGGGCTATTTGAGCCCCAACTAGCTCAAACTAACTCTAACCCATGGATCCAAACAGGGCCAAAGTTAGTCTCGGAAAACGCATTAAGACCTATATACATGGACAGACGGAGTACATGATACTAGCAAACGCTCACCATTAGTAGTAGTTCATTGGTTGGTTTCGATTTTTGATTCATTTGTTGTGCTGCTACCGCCAATATTCGTGTGTGGTTGTTTCTAGAGTGAAAAAAGGAGGTACTAGTACTTACTGTGGGAAAGGTGAAGTGATTGTTGCTTCGCCCGACCAACTTATTACTCTGGGAATATGGGAGTACCAGTGGATTCAGGGAATAGAGAAATGATGGTTGCTTCATCCAAGCAACTTACTGTGGCGAAGGTGGGGCTCTGTGATTTGACTGCTCACTAGTCATTACTACTACGGCGCAATGACTGGGGTGAATCTTTCCCTGCAATTGTGCACTCAATATTGCTGCATGGCAGGTGGAGCCGGATGAAGAATGTCCCACATGTCGGCAAAACGAAGTTGAATTGTTTCTGGCATTGCTATCAATCCTTCAGGATTTGTTTATATGTACACATAATTTTAATGAAATTGCACTGTGATGCTATGAAGGTTTCAACTTTGGTTCCCGCAGGAAAAAAAGGTTTCAACTTAGGATTCATGTGTCCTCTTGTGTCAAGATTATCTCGTTACAACATTCCATCAAATACAAATGAAACTACCATGGCTGCTAATGCATCTTAATGGTTCACAGAGCAGCGCCAGTATTCACATCACAACTGAAGACAAAGTTGTGAGAAGGTGTACAAATAAATAAAAATATATAATTGATCGATGTTGTTCGTAGGCATGGCTCCATTTCCTGGGCACAATGTTCATTGCTTGGCAGCTAGTTTCACCTAGCTCTGTAGCCAAAAAAGAGGTGTATGGAGGACACCACTGAAGGAGATATGCCCTAGAGGCAATAATAAAGTTATTATTTACTTCCTCATATCATGATAAATGTTTATTATTCATGCTAGAATTGTATTAACCGGAAACATAATACATGTGTGAATACATAGACAAACATAGTGTCACTAGTATGCCTCTACTTGACTAGCTCGTTAATCAAAGATGGTTGAGTTTCCTAGCCATGGACATGAGTTGTCATTTGATTAATGGGATCACATCATTAGGAGAATGATGTGATTGACTTGACCCATTCCGTTAGCTTAGCACTTGATCGTTTAGTTTACTGCTATTGCTTTCTCCATGACTTATACATGTTCCTGTGACTATGAGATTATGCAACTCCCGAATACTGGAAGTACACTTTGTGTGCTACCAAACGTCACAACGTAACTAGGTGATTATAAATGTGCTCTACAGGTGTCTCCGATGGTGTTTGTTGAGTTGGCATAGATCGATATTAGGATTTGTCACTCCGATTGTCGTAGAGGTTTCTCTGGGCCCTCTCGGTAATGCACATCACAATAAGCCTTGCAAGCAATGTGACTAATGAGTTAGTTGCGGGATGATGCATTACGGGAGTAAAGAGACTTGCCGGTAACGAGATTGAGCTAGGTATTAAGATACCGACAATCGAATCTCGGGCAAGTAACATACCGATGACAAAGGGAAGAATGTATGTTGTTATGCAGTTTGACTGATAAAGATCTTCATAGAATATGTAGGAACCAATATGACCATCCAGGTTCCGCTATTGGTTATTGACCGGAGACATGTCTCGGTCATGTCTACATAGTTCTCGAACCCGTAGGGTCCACACGCTTAAAGTTTTGTGATGATCGGTATTATGAGTTTTGTGTTTTGATGTACCGAAGGTAGTTCGGAGTCCCGGATATGATCACGAACTTGACAAGGAGTCTCGAAATGGTCGAGACATAAAGATAGATATATTGGACGACTATGTTCGGACACCGAAAGTGTTTTGGGAGGTTTCGGACATATACCGGAGTACCGGGGGATTACCGGAACCCCCGGGGAGTATAATGGGCCTATTGGGCCTTGGTGGAAAGAGGAGGGGCCGCCAGGGTAGGCCGCGCCCCCCTCCCCCTCTAGTCCAAATTGGACAACGAGGGGGCGCCCCCCTTTCCTTCCCCTCTCTCTCCTCCTTCCCCCTTCTCCTACTCCTACTAGGAAAGGAGGAGTCCTACTCCAGGTGGGAGTAGGACTCCCCCCTTGGCACGCCCTCCTCCTGGCCGTCCGCCTCCCCCCTAGATCCTTTATATACGGGGGCAGGGGGCACCCCAAGACACAACAATTGATCATTGATCTCTTTGCCGTGTGCGGTGCGCCCCTCCACCATAATCCACCTCGGTCATATCGTAGCGGTGCTTAGGCGACGCCCTGCATCGGTAGCATCATCATCACCGTCACCACGCCTTCATGCTGACGAAGCTCTACTAGATCGTGAGTTCACGGGACGTCACCGAGCTGAAAGTGTGCTAAACGCGGAGGTGGCGTACGTTCAGTGCTGAGGATCGGTCGATCATGAAGACGTACGACTACATCAACCGCGTTGTTATAACGCTTCCGCTTATGGTTTACGAGGGTACGTAGACGACACTCTCCCCTTTCGTTGCTATACATCACCATGATCTTGCGTGTGCGTAGGAATTTTTTTGAAATTACTACGTTCCCAACAGTGGTATCAGAGCCAAGTTTATGCGTAGATGTTATATGCACGAGTAGAACACAAGTGAGTTGTGAGCGATACAAGTATACTGCTTACCACCATGTCATACTTTAGTTCGGTGGTATTGTTGGATGAAGCGGTCCGGACCGATATTACGAGTACGCTTACGCGAGACTGGTTCTACCGACGTGCTTTGCACACAGGTGGCTGGCGGGTGTCAGTTTCTCCAACTTTAGTTGAACCGAGTGTGGCTACGCCCGGTCATTGTGAAGGTTAAAACATCACTAACTTGACGAAATATCGTTGTGGTTTTGATGCGTAGGTAAGAACGGTTCTTGCTCAACCCGTAGCAGCCACGTAAAACTTGCAACAACAAAGTAGAGGACGTCTAACTTGTTTTTGCAGGGCATGTTGTGATGCGATATGGTCAAGGTATGATGCTATATTTATTGTATGAGATGATCATGTTTTGTAACGGAGTTATCGACAACTGGGCATGAGCCATATGGTTGTCGCTTTATTGTATGCAATGCAATCGCCCTGTAATTGCTTTACTTTATCACTAAGCGGTAGCGATAGTCGTAGAAGCAATAGTTGGCGAGACGACAACGATGCTACGATGGAGATCAAGGTGTCACGTCGGTGACGATGGTGATCATGACGGTGCTTTGGAGATGGAGATCAAAGGCTCAAGATGATGATGGCCATATCGTATCACTTATATTGATTGCATGTCATGTTTATCCTTTATGCATCTTATTCTGCTTTGTTTGACGGTAGCATTATAAGATGATCTCTCACTAAATTTCAAGGTAAAAGTGTTCTCCCTGAGTATGCACCGTTGCCAAAGTTCATTGTGCCGAGACACCACGTGATGACCGGGTGTGATAAGCTCAACGTTCATCTACAATGGGTGTAAGACAGTTTTGCACATGCAGAATACTCGGGTTAAACTTGACGAGCCTAGCATATGCAGATATGGCCTCGGAACACTGAGACCGGAAGGTCGAGCGTGAATCATATAGTAGATATGATCAACATAGTGATGTTCACCATTGAAAACTACTCCATCTCACGTGATGATCGGTTATGGTTTAGTTGATATGGATCACGTGATCACTTAGATGATTAGAGGGATGTCTATCTAAGTGGGAGTTAAATTTATCATGAACTTAGTACCTGATAGTATTTTGCTTGTCTATGTTGGTGTAGATAGATGGCCGTGTTGTTGTTTTGTTGAATTTTAATGCGTTCCTTGAGAAAGCAAAGTTGAAAGATGATGTAGCAATAACATGGACTCGGTCCGTAACTTGAGGATTATCCTCATTGCTGCACAGAAGAATTACTTCCTCGAAGCACCGCTGCATGCCAGGCCTGCTGCAGATGCAACTGACAATGTTAAGAACGTCTGGTAGAGCAAAGCTGATGAGTACTCGATAGTTCAGTGTGCCATGCTTTACGGCTTAGAACCGGGACTTCAACGACATTTTGAACGTCATGGAGCATATGAGATGTTCCAGGAGTTGAAGTTAATATTTCAAGCAAATGCCCGGATTGAGAGATATGAAGTCTCCAATAAATTCTACAGCTGCAAGATGGGGGAGAATAGTTTTGTCAGTGAACATATACTCAAAATGTCTGGGTATAGCAATCACTTGACTCAACTAGGAGTTAATCTTCCGGATGATAGTGTCATTGACAAAATTCTTCAATCACTGCCACCAAGCTACAAGAGCTTCGTGATGAACTATGATATGCAAGGGATGGATAAGAAAATTCCCGAGCTCTTTGCAATGCTAAAGGCTGGAGAGGTAGAAATAAAAAAGGAGCATCAAGTGTTGATGGTCAACAAGACCACCAGCTTCAAGAATAAGGGTAAAGGGAAGAAGAAGGGGAACTTCAAGAAGAACGGCAAACAAGTTGCGGCTCAAGAGAAGAAACCTAAGTCTGGACCTAAGCCTGAGACTGAGTGCTTCTACTTCAAACAGACTGGTCACAGGAAGCGGAATTGCCCCAAGTATTTGGCGGATAAGAAGGATGGCAAGGTGAACAAAGGTATATGTGATATAGATGTTATTGATGTGTACCTTACTAGAGCTCGCAGTAGCACCTAGGTATTTGATACTGGTTCTGTTGCTAATATTTGCAACTCGAAACAGAGACTACGGATTAAGCGAAGACTGGCTAAGGACGAGGTGACGATGCGCGTGGGAAATGGTTCCAAAGTCGATGTGATCGCCGTCGGCACGCTAGCTCTACATCTACCTTTGGGATTAGTTTTAGACCTGAATAATTGTTATTTGGTGCCAGCGTTAAGCATGAACATTATATCTGGATCTTGTTCGATGCGAGACGGTTATTCATTTAAATCTGAGAATAATGGCTGTTCTATTTATATGAGTAATATCTTTTTATGGTCATGCACCCTTGAAGAGTGGTCTATTTGTGTTGAATCTCGATAGTAGTGATACACATATTCATAATGTTGAAGCCAAAAGATGCAGAGTTGATAATGATAGTGCAACTTATTTGTGGCACTGCCGTTTGGGTCATATTGGTGTAAAGCGCATGAAGAAACTCCATACTGATGGACTTATGGAATCACTTGATCATGAATCACTTGGTACTTGCGAACCATGCCTCATGGGCAAGATGACTAAAACGCCGTTCTCCGAAACAATGGAGCGAGCAACAGATTTATTGGAAATCATACATACTGATGTATGTGCTCCGATGAATATTGAAGCTCGCGGCGGGTATCGTTATTTTCTCACCTTCACAGACGATTTGAGCAGATATGGGTATATCTACTTAATGAAACATAAGTCTGAAACATTTGAAAAGTTCAAAGAATTTCAGAGTGAAGTGGAAAATCATCGTAACAAGAAAATAAAGTTTCTACGATTTGATCGTGGAGGAGAATATTTGAGTTATGAGTTTGGTCTACATTTAGAACAATGCGCAATAGTTTCACAACTCACGCCACCTGGAACACCACAACGCAATGGTGTGTCCGAACGTCGTAATCGTACTTTACTAGATATGGTGCGATCTATGATGTCTCTTACTGATTTACCGCTATCGTTTTGGGGTTATGCTTTAGAGACGACTGCATTCACGTTAAATAGGGCACCACCGAAATCGGTTGAGATGACGCCTTATGAACTGTGGTTTGGCAAGAAACCAAAGTTGTCGTTTCTTAAAGTTTGGGGCTACGATGCTTATGTGAAAAAGCTTCAACCTGATAAGCTCGAACCCAAATCAGAGAAATGAGTCTTCATAGGATACCCAAAGGAAACTGTTGGGTACACCTTCTATCACAGCTCCGAAGGCCAGACATTTGTTGCTAAAAATGGATCCTTTCTAGAGAAGGAGTTTCTCTCGAAAGAAGTGAGTGGCAGGAAAGTAGAATTTGATGAGGTAACTGTACCTACTCCCTTATTCGAAAGTAATTCATCACAGAAACCGGTTCCTGTGACACCTACACCAATTAGTGAGGAAGCTAATGATGTTGATCATGAAACTTCAGATCAAGTTACTGCTGAACCTCGTAGGTCAACCAAAGTAAGATCTGCACCAGAGTGGTACGGTAATTCTATTCTGGAGGTCATGTTACTTGACCAAGGCGAACCTACGAACTATGAAGAAGCAATGGTGAGCCCAGATTCCGCAAAATGGCTTGAGGCCATAGAATCTGAGATGGGATCCATGTAGGAGAACAAAGTGTGGACTTTGGTTGACTTGCCCGATGATCGGCAAGTCATAGTGAATAAATGGATCTTCAAGAAGAAGACTGACGCAGACGGTAATGTTACTGTCTACAAAGCTTGACTTGTTGCGATAGGTTTTCAACAAGTTCAAGGGGTTGACTATGATGAGACTTTCTCACTTGTAGCGATGCTTAAGTCTGTCCGAATAATGTTAGCAATTGTCGCATTTTATGATTTTGAAATTTGGCAGATGGATGTCAAAACTGCATTCCTGAATGGATTTCTAGAAGAAGAGTTGTATCTGATGCAACCAGAAGGTTTTGTCGATCCAAAGGGAGCTAACAAAGTGTGCAAGCTCTAGTGATCCATTTATGGACTGGTGCAAGCCTCTCAGAGTTGGAATAAACGTTTTGATAGTGTGATCAAAGCATATGGTTTTATACAGACTTTTGGAGAAGCCTGTATTTACAAGAAAAGTGAGTAGGAGCTCTGTAGCATTTCTAATATTATATGTGGATGACATACTGTTGATTGGAAATGATATAGAATTTCTGGACAACATAAAAGGATACTTGAATAAGAGTTTTACAATGAAAGACATCGATGAAGCTGCTTACATATTGGGCATCAAGATCTATAGAGATAGATCAAGACGCTTAATTGGACTTTCACAAAGCACATACCTTGACAAAGTTTTGAAAAAGTTCAAAATGGATCAAGCAAAGAAAGGGTTCTTGCTTGTGTTACAAGGTGTGAAGTTGAGTAAGACTCAATGCCCGACCACTGCAGAAGATAGAGAAGAAATGAAAGGTGTTCCCTATGCTTCAGCCATAGGCTCTATCATGTATGCAATGCTTTGTACCAGACCTGATGTGTGCCTTGATATTAGTTTATCAGGGAGGTACCAAAATAATCCAGGAGTGGATCACTGGACAGCGGTCAAGAACATCCTGAAGTACCTAAAGAGGACTGAGGATATGTTTCTCGTTTATGGAGGTGACAAAGAGCTCGTCGTAAATGGTTACATCGGTGCAAGCTTTGACACTGATTCGGACGATTCTAACTCGCAAACCAGATACGTGTTTATATTGAACGGTAGGGTTGTCACTTGGTGCAGTTCTAAACAAAGTGTCATGGCGGGATCTACATGTGAAGCAGAGTACATAGCTGCTTTGGAAGCGGCAAATAAAGGAGTCTTGATGAAGGAGTTCATATCTAATCTAGGTATCATACCTAGTGCACCGGGTCCAATGAAAATCTTTTGTGACAATACTGGTGCAATTGCGTTGGTAAAGGAATCCAGATTTCACAAGAGAACCAAGCACATCAAGAGATGCTTCAATTCCATCCGGGATCAAGTCCAGGTGGGAGACATAAGATTTGCAAGATACATATGGATCTTAATGTTGCAGACCCGTTGACTAAGACTCTTCCACGAGCAAAACATGATCAACACCAAGACTCCACGGGTGTTAGAATCATTACTGTGTAATCTAGATTATTGACTCTAGTGCGAGTGGGAGACTGAAGGAAATATGCCCTAGAGGCAATAATAAAGTTATTATTTATTTCCTCATATCATGGTCAATGTTTATTATTCATGCTAGAATTGTATTAACCGGAAACATAATACATGTGTGAATACATAGACAAACATAGTGTCACTAGTATGCCTCTACTTGACTAGCTCGTTAATCAAAGATGGTTGAGTTTCCTAGCCATGGACATGAGTTGTCATTTGATTAACGGGATCACATCATTAGGAGAATGATCTGATTGACTTGACCCATTCCGTTAGCTTAGCACTTGATCGTTTAGTTTACTGCTATTGCTTTCTCCATAACTTGTACATGTTCCTGTGACTATGATATTGTGCAACTCCCGAATACCGGAAGAACACTTTGTGTGCTACCAAACGTCACAACGTAACTGGGTGATTATAAAGGTGCTATACAGGTGTCTCCGATGGTGTTTGTTGAGTTGGCATAGATCGATATTAGGATTTGTCACTCTGACTGTCGTAGAAGTATTTCTGGGCCCTCTCGGTAATGCACATCACAATAAGCCTTGCAAGCAATGTGAATAATGAGTTAGTTGCGGGATGATGCATTACGGAACGAGTAAAGAGACTTGCTGGTAACGAGATTGAGCTAGGTATTAAGATACCGACGATCGAATCTCGGGCAAGTAACATACCGATGACAAAGGGAACAACGTATGTTGCTATGCGGTTTCACTGATAAAGATCTTCGTAGAATATGTAGGAACCAATATGAGCATCCAGGTTCCGCTATTGGTTATTGACCGGAGACATGTCTCGGTCATGTCTACATAGTTCTAGAACTCGTAGGATCCGCACGCTTAAAGTTCTATGATGATCGGTATTATGAGTTTTTGTGTTTTGATGTACCGAAGGTAGTTCGGAGTCCCGGATTTGATCACAGACATGACGAGGAGTCTTGAAATGGTCGAGACGTAAAGATCGATACATTGGACGACTATGTTCTGACACCAGAAGTGTTTCGGGAGATTTTGGACATATACCGGAGTACCGGGGGATTACCGAAACCCCTCGGGGAGTATAATGGGCCTATTGGGCCTTGGTGGAGAAGAAGAGGGGCGACTAGGGCAGGCCGCGCGTCCCCTCCCCCTCTAGTCCGAATTGGACAAGGAGGGGGTAGGGCGGCACCCCCCCTTTCCTTCCCCTCTCTCTACTCCTTCCCCCTTCTCCTACTCCTACTAGGAAAGGAGGAGTCCTACTCCCGGTGGGAGTAGGACTCCCCACTTGGCACGCCCTCCTCCTGGCCGGCCGCCTCCCCCTAGCTCCTTTACATATGGGGGCAGGGGGGCACCCCAAGACACAACAATTGACCATTGATCTCTTAGCCGTGTGCGGTGCCCTCCTCCACCATAATCCACCTCGGTCATATCGTAGCGGTGGTTAGGCGAAGCCCCGCGTCGGTAGCATCTTCATCACAGTCACCACGCCGTCATGCTGACGAAGCTCTTCTCGGAAGCTCTACTGGATCATGAGTTCGCGAGACGTCACTGAGCTGAACGTGTGCTGAACGCGGAGGTGCCATACGTTCGGTGCTGAGGATCGGTCGATCGTGAAGATGTACGACTACATCAACTGTGTTGCTATAATGCTTCCGCTTATGGTTTACGAGGGTACGTAGACGACACTCTCCCCTCTCGTTGCTATACATCACTATTATCTTGCGTGTGCGTAGGAATTTTTTTGAAATTACTATGTTCCCCAACAACCACAATCCGATCATTTTGTGCAGCTGCACTAAAATCGACCGGACCATCCCTATTTGCAAAGATATCCAGTCAGTGCGATTACAATAATAGTGGAACTAGATGATGAAACATAACACACACAAATAGAAGCCGATCACCTCTGCGATCTCTCTTTAGTACTAACTACTTGTTGGAGAAGATTAGGCATGTAGTTGGATGAGGAGGACAGCAAAACCAATGTCCCTTTCTGCAGTCTCACCGAAATCTAAAAACGTTGCCTGTGTGACATTTTGGTGGAACTGCACAAAACACTCTTAAGAAAAAAGTGATTTGTGCAGTTCACTGATACGTCCATTTTGCATCATGCTTTTATATCAATATTTACTGCATTATGGGCAGTTATTACATGTTGTGTCACAATACTTATGCCTATTCTCTCTTATTTTACAAGGTTTACATGAAGAGGGAGAATGCCGGCAGCTGGAATTCTGGCTGGAAAAGTGTAATGCCCTCGATGCGGCTATATCTCCCACGTGTCGAGGCACGACTTAGAGGCATAACCGCATTGAAAGCAATGTCGCAAGTGAGGTAATCTTCACACAATCCATGTAATAAATAAAGGGGAAAGATACATAGTTGGCTTACAATCGCCACTTCACACAAGTACATAAATAACATCCATCATACAGATTACACTCAAGGTCCGACTACGGTACCAAAATGAAAGAAGACTACCCCAAATGCTAACAGATCCCTGGATCACCCAACTGGGCTCCACTACTGATCATCTGGAAAAGAAACATAGTAACGACCACGTTCCTCGTCGAACTCCCAAGTGAGCTCGGTCGCGTCATCTGCACTGGCATCGTTGGTACCTGCAACTGTGGTGATAATATCTGTGAGTCACGGGGACTCAGCAATCTCACACCCGCGAGATCAAGACTATTTAAGCTTAAAGGTGGGAAAGGGGTTTGTGAGGTGGAGCTGCAGCAAGCGACTAGCATATGGTGGCTACAGCGCAAAAGAGAGCGAGAAGAGAAGGCAAAGCACGGTCGTGAAGCTAGAAGTGATCAAGAAGTGATCCTGAAACGACCTACGTCAGACATAACTCCAACAACCGTGTTCACTTCCCGGACCCCGTCGAGAAGAGACCATCACGGTTACACACGCGGTTGATGTGTTTTAGTTAAGATCAACTTCGGGTTTTCTACAACCGGACATCAACAAATTCCCATCTGCCTCATAACCGCGGGCACGGCTTTCGAAAGATAATACCCTGCAGGGGTGTCCCAACTTAGCCCATGATAAGCTCTCACGGTCAACGAAGGATATTCCTTCTACCGGGAAGACCCGATCAATCTCGGAATCCCGGACTACAAGACATTTCGACAGCAATAAAACAAGTCCAGCAAAACCGCCCGATTGTGCCGACAAATCCTGATAGGAGCTGCACATATCTCGGTCTCAGGGCACATCCGGATAAGTCAAGCTACGAGTAAAACCAGCCCTCGAGTTGTCACGAGGTGGCCCCGCAGGTTGCTCGGTTCGGGCCAGCACTTAGAGAAGCACTGGTCCGGGGGGGGCTAAAATAAAGATGACCCTCAGGCTCGCGAAAAACCGGGGGAAAAAGGGTAGGTGGTGGCAAATGGTAAAACCAATGTTGGGCCTTGCTGGAAAAGTCTTATTCAAAGCGAACTGTCAAGGGGGTCCCATAAATCACCCAACCGTGTAAGGAACGCAAACTCCGGGAACATAACACCGGTATGACGGAAGCTAGGGTGGCAAGAGTGGAACAAAACACCAGGCATAAGGCCGAGCCTTCCACCCTTTACCAAGTATATAGATGCATTAATTAATTAAGAGGTATTGTGATATCCCAACAAGTAAACATGTTCCAACAAGGAACAACAAGTCCATGTGCCAACAAGGAACAAACTTCATCTTCACCTGCAACTAGCAACGCTATAAGAGGGGCTGAGCAAAGCAGTAACATAGCCAAACAACGGTTTGCTAGGACATGGATGGTTAGGGGCTGACATGGCAATATAGGAGGCATGATATAGCAAGTGGTACGTTTCGCAGCATAGGCATAGCAAAAGAGCGAGCAATCTAGCAAGCAAAGATAGAAGTGATTTCGAGGGTATGGTCATCTTGCCTGCAAGGTTCTCAGAGTTGTCGAAAGCTTGGTCCTCGAAAGCGTTCTCAACGGAATCCTCGTTCACGTACTCGTCTCCCGGCTCTACCCAAGACAAGAGAACAAGCAAAGGAACCAATATCAACCACGATGCAATGCGCAAGCAACATGATGCAAAACATGGCATGATATGCGAGAGGTGATATGCAATGCGTATGCATGCTCCGGAAGGACAAGGATGAACAGGGCATAATCTTGGCAAACCAAGCATGCCACTGGATAGGTGAGGTGATTTCGGTTGAAATCGATATAAGGAACACCGAAATCGGATGCACGGTTAGCAAATGGCAAGCAATACAAGAATGACACGAATCTGCCATAAACAGCATGATGCTACTTAGCAAGCAACAAATAATTAAGCTACTGCACCCAAACATGGCAACAAAGCATATGACAGTAATCTACACAAGATGCACGACAAAAGATGAACACTGAGCTACGGCTAATTCACATCATAACAGGTCCAAACAAGCATGGCAAAAGTGCAAACGATAACAAGTTCCCAGACTTAGTGAAATTATCAACAAGCAGAAACTAACATCAGGATGACATATTCAGAGCAATGAAACAACATGCTACAGGTTCAGAACATAGCAAAGTAAGGCATGGCATGAATCTACTCAAGGCACTTGACAAAAGACTCTTACTGACCATAAGCTAAAAAGGATCAGAAAATAAGATTACACCCATGTCAATTAAGCAAGTTTCATTACAGGTTTCAGACTTAGCAGAAAACTGGACATGGCAGAAAACTGATAACGACTAGGCATGTTCGTGAGCTCGATGCACTCACTACAGAGCAATTCATGATAAACTAAGCATACATAAATCAAGAAGACATGGCATAGTAACTATAAATGGCAAGAATAACATCATATCATGCAAGGATCAACTACACCAAGCTTGGCAAAATCGAATAACATGTAAACAACCTGCCAGCAACATTTTGAAGCAAAAGTAGAGCTCGATTGACTCAAGCTATGGCACTCCATAATTGCAAACAAAGGTATGGATGGATAGAGCAAATATTCAAGTTCAAAACTCCCTTACTGATCATGCTCAAGTTATGCATAGATCTCTCGGAAACAACATGAACACATGGCATAAAAATAACAGCAGTCAGGGACTTGGTGAAATCACTAAGTCTCTGAAATCAGTAACATCAAGTGACCTAGTTTGCATGATTGTGCTAGTCACCACAAGTATCACAAAAATACATGGAAAAATTCTATGGAAAGGTAACATGGCATATTACAAAACTCATGTAGGACTCAACTGCATAGGAGGTACACATCAATCATGGCAAAAATGACAAAAGTGAATGTTCAGATAAGATCCAGCAACTAACATCAACTAGCCCTCTTCTAACAGCATTTCGGGCATCTAGATGACCTCAAATGAAAATGATACAATGGAACAAAATGATTTACTCTTCGAGGCGAACAAACCGACATATTATACGCACGAATCGGAACTACGGATGCAAAGTTATGGCATGATGAAATTGCGATGATGATACAAAACTTAGGACTTAGAGATTTCGGGGAGAAGGTAAAAGTCAACCCAGGCGCGGTTTTCGAGGCGGGCGGCGGATCTCGCGCCGGAGTTGGCCGGGGATGGCCGGAGCGACGCGGGGTGGCCGATCCCGACCGGATCCGGCCGGAACCGAGCCGGAGGAGGGCGCGGAGGCGAGGGACGGCGAGGCCGCGGGCGGAGGAGCCGGCACGGGGCGGCGCGGGGACTTGCGGGCGCGGCGGCGCGGCTCCGGCGGCAGGCGGCGGCGCGGAGGAGGAGCGGCGGAGCGCGCGGCTCGGGCGGCGGAGCGCGCAGGGAGGAGCGCGGGCGGGGCGCCCGCGGGGCGGCGGCGGCGGAGCGGGCCGGAGGGGGCCCCGCGCGGGCCGGGCGGGCCGCCGCGGCGGAGGCGCGGGGAGGCCACGTGGCAGCCCCGGACTGGCTGCGGACGGCGGCGGCGATGCGTCCGGCGCGGACCGGACGTGTCCGGCGCGCGGAGGGAGCGGGGCTAGGGTTTTGGACCCGGATTTGACGGAGGGGTGCACATATTTATAGCTAGAGGGGGCTAGGAAGCTTCAAATGGAGTGCGGTTTTCGGCCACGCGATCGTGATCGAACGGCTGAGGACATGGGAGTGCCTTAGATGGGTTATTGGGCTGTTTTGAAGGGGTGTTGGGCTGCAACACACACGAGGCCTTCCCGGTTACCCGGTTAACCGTTGGAGTACCAAACGAACTCCGATTGACCCGAAACTTGACAGGCGGTCTACCGGTGCTATAACAAGGCCACATGTCAAACCTCGGTCCATTCCGAGAATGTTTAATACCCGCTCACGAAGAAATGTAAAAGGGGACGCCGGGAGACATAGGAGCGCCGGATTGCAAAACGGACAACGGGAAAGATGCTCGGATTAAAGAGACGAACACGTATGCGAATGCGATGCACATGATGACATGATATGAAATGCATGACATGACCAAAATGCAACACGAGAGAAAACCCAACACGGAAGGAAATATCATAACACATAGCCGGAAATGGCAAGAGTTGGATTACAAATATGGCAAGTTACATCTGGGGCGTTACAACACACCACCACTACGAGAGGATCTCGTCCCGAGATCTAGGACTGAAAGAACTCCGGATACTTGGAACGTAGGTGGTCTTCACGCTCCCAGGTGGCCTCTCGGTCTGAATGATGTGACCATTTCACTTTGAGGAATCTGATTGACTTGTTGCGAGTCTTGCGCTCAGTTGTTTCAAGAATAGCAACTGGGTGCTCATTATAGGACAAATCTTCTTGAAGATCAATCTCTTCGAAGTTGATGGTGCGCTCAGGCGTCTTGAAGCACTTGCGAAGCTGTGACACGTGGAAGACATCGTGCACATTTGCAAAGTTGGAGGGGAGCTCAAGTTGATAGGCGAGATCGCCTCGTTTGCCGATGATCTTGAAAGGGCCGACGTATCTCGGAGCAAGTTTCCCCTTGATACCGAAGCGACGAGTTCCTTTCATTGGAGAGACGCGGAGGTAGACATGGTCTCCGATCTCGAATGCCACATCACGGTGTTTGCTATCGTAATAGCTCTTCTGGCGCGACTGCGCGGCTTTGAGGTTCTCACGAATGCCCTTGCACATAGCCTCAGCCTCTGAGATCAAATCATTGCCGAGCAATTGGCGTTCACCGGTTTCAGACCAGTTGAGAGGAGTACGGCACTTTCTGCCATAGAGAATCTCGAATGGGGCTTTGCTCGAGCTGGCTTGAAAACTGTTGTTGTAAGAGAATTCAGCATAAGGAAGACAATCCTCCCACTTCATGCCGAAAGAGATAACACAGGCTCTGAGCATATCTTCAAGAATTTGGTTGACACGCTCGACCTGTCCACTAGTCTGAGGGTGGAACGCTGTGCTGAAGCAGATGTTGGTGCCCATGGCCGTCTGAAAAGAATCCCAAAACTTGGAGGTAAAGATGCTGCCACGGTCTGAAGAGATCAATTGCGGAATGCCGTGCAAAGAGACAATTCTGGAGGTGTAGAGCTCTGCCAGCTACGCTGCTGTGATAGACTCTTTGATAGGAAGAAAATGAGCCACTTTGGTGAGCTTGTCGATGACGACGAAGATAGCATCATTTCCACGCTTGGACTTAGGAAAACCAGTCACGAAGTCCATTTCGATATGATCAAACTTCCATTCTGGAATAGCAAGAGGTTGGAGAAGACCAGCTGGTCGTTGGTGTTCTGCTTTCACCCTTCTGCAGACATCACACTCATTCACGAATTGAGCGATCTCACGCTTCATTCGAGTCCACCAATATGACTGCTTGAGGTCATGGTACATCTTTGTACTTCCAGGATGAATTGACAGAAGAGCTTCCGGGTATGCCTCCCCGTCGGCCAGTTGAATTCGTTATTGATCTTGAGCCTGGCACGGAACCCGTTTGCAAGCGTCCTTACAAGCTTGGACCAGATGAGCTCAAGGAATTGAAGATTCAACTCGATAAACAAGAACGTCTGGGTCTGATCAGACCGAGTTCTTATCCGTGGGGTTGTGGTGTTCTTTTTGTCAAGAAGAAGGATGGCACGGACCGAATTTGTGTCGATTACCGTCCATTGAACAAGAAGACTATCAAGAACAAGTACCCACTTCCCAACATCAATGAGCTATTTGAGCAACTCAAAGGTGCTAAGGTGTTTTCCAAGCTTGACCTTCGTATGGGTTATCATCAGATTCGCATTCGTGAAGAAGATATTCCCAAGACGGCATTCAGAACAAGCTTTGGTTCTTATGAATATACTGTCATGTCTTTCGGCCTTGTCAATGCTCCTCCATATTTCACTCGTAGCAAATATTAAAGACCTATTCTGCACAACTCCAAAAGTCCTCAAACTTCACGGAGGCACGTTTTGGAATATATAAAAAATACTGGAGAACGAATCAACCAGAGGGGGCCCACACTCTGGCCACGAGTGTGGGGGCGCGCCCTACCGCCTGGGCGCGCCCCTGCCTCGTGGGCCCCCTGGTAGGCCTCCGATGCCCATCTTTTGCTATATGAAGTCTTTTACCCTGGAAAAAATCATACGCAAGCTTTCGGGATGAAACACTGCCCCCACGAGGCGGAACCTTGGTGGAACCAATCTAGGGCTACGGCGGAGCTGTTCTGCCGGGGAAACATCCCTCCGGGAGGGGGAAATCATCGCCATCGTCATCACCATCTATCCTCTCAGCGGGAGGGGGTCAATCTCCATCAACATCTTCACCAGCACCCTCGCCTCTCAAACCCTAGTTCATCTCTTATATCCAATCTTTGTCCCAAAACCTCAGATTGGTACCTGTGGGTTGCTAGCAGTGTTGATTACTCCTTGTAGTTGATGCTAGTTGGTTTATTTGGTGGAAGATCATATGTTCAGATCCTTTATGCATATTAATACCCCTCTGATTATGAACATGAATATGATTTGTGAGTAGTTGTGTTTGTTCCTGAGGACATGGGAGAAGTCTTACTATAGGTAGTCATGTGAATTTGGTATTCGTTTGATATTTTGATGAGATGTATGTTGTGTCTCCTCTAGTGGTGTTATGTGAACGTCGACTACATGACACTTCACCATTGTTTGGGCCTAGAGGAAGGCATTGGGAACTAATAAGTAGATGATGGGTTGCTAGAGTGACAGAAGCTTAAACCCTAGTTTATGAGTTGCTTCGTAAGGCGATGATTTGGATCCATATGTTTCATGCTATGGTTAGGTTTACCTTAATACTTATTTTGTAGTTGCGGATGCTTGCAATAGGGGTTAGTCATAAGTGGGATGCTTGTCCAAGAAAGGGAAGTACCCAAGCACCGGTCCACCCACATATCAAATTAGCAAAGTAACGAACGTGAATCATATGAGCATGATGAAAACTAGCTTGACGATAATTCCCATGTGTCCTCTGAAGCGTTTTCCTTCATATAAGAGTTTGTCCAGGCTTGTCCTTTGCTACAAAAAGGATTGGGCCATCTTGTTGCACCTTATTTACTTTCATTACTTGTTACCCTTTACAAATTACCTTATCACAAAACTATCTGTTACCGATAATTTCAGTGCTTGTAGAGAATACCTTACTGAAAACCGCTTGTCATTTCCTTCTGCTCCTCGTTGGTTTCGACACGCTTACTTATCGAAAGGACTACGGTAGATCCCCTACACTTGTGGGTCATCAAGACTCTTTTCTGGCATCATTGCCGGGGAGTGAAGCGCCTTTGGTAGGTGGAATTTGGTAAGGAAACATTTATATAGTGTACTAAAATATACTGTCACTTGTTACTATGGAAAGTAATCCTTTGAGGGGCTTGTTCAGGGTATCTTCACCCCGACCAGTAGAGCAAAGAGTTGCTCCTCAACCTACTAAACCTACTGAAAATGTTTGTGGATTACTGAACCAACTGAACCTACTGAAGCTACTGAAAATGTTTGAGGGGCTTGTTTGGGGTATCTTCACCCTGACCAGTAGAGCAAAGAGTTGCTCCTCAACCTTCGGGTATGATAGAGAAACTGATAGCTAATCCTTTTACAGGAGATGGAACATTACATCCCGATTTGCACCTAATCTATGTGGATGAAGTTTGTGGATCATTTAAGCTTGCAGGCATGCCCGAGGATGTTATCAAGAAGAAGGTTTTCCCTCTATCTTTGAAGGGAAAGGCATTGACATGGTTTAGGCTATGTGACGATATGGGATCATGGAACTACAACCGATTGAAATTGGAATTTCATCAGAAGTTTTATCCTATGCGTCTTGTTCATCATGATCGCAATTATATATATAATTTTTGGCCTCGTGAAGGAGAAAGCATCGCTCAAGCTTGGAGGAGGCTTAAGTCAATGTTATATTCATGCCCCAATCATGAGCTCTCAAGAGAAATTATTATTCAAAAAAATTATGCTCGGCTTTCTCTAAATAATCGCTCCATGCTCGATACTTCTTGTACTGCCTCTTTTATGATGAAGACTATTGAATTCAAATGGGATTTATTGGAAAGAATTAAACGCAACTGTGAAGTTTGGGATCTCGATGAAGGTAAGGAGTCAGTTATGACATCTAAGTTTGATTGTGTTAAATATTTTATGGATACCGATGTTTTCCGTGAATTTAGCACTAAATATGGACTTGACTCTGAGATAGTAGCTTCTTTCTGTGAATCCTTTGCTACTCATGTTGATCTCCCTAAGGAGAAGTGGTTTTAAATATAATCCTCCCATTGAAGTAAAAGTAGTTGCACCTATTAAAGTTGAAGAAAAGACTATCACTTATAATGTTGATCCTGTTGTTCCAACTGCTTATATTGAGAAACCACATTTCCCTGTTAGAATAAAGGATCATGCTAAAGCTTCAACTGTGGTTCGTAAGAGTAATACTAGAACACCTACACCCCCTGAGCAAATTAAAGCTGAACCTAGTATTGCTATGGTTAAAGATCTCTTGACCGATAATATTGATGGGCATGTTATTTACTTCCGTGATGAAGCTGCTAGAATTGCTAGACCTGATACTAAAAATAAACATAGACATGTTGTAGTCATGCATGTTATCTATTATATTATTAAAACATGAGTAAAACAAGCCATCATATTAATCCACATAGCCTAAAATTATATCGTCCCTTTGATTATAATAATAACGATTGAGATTTAAAGATATTACGTAACATCCAAATAACTAGCATATTGATCTGTCACGTCTAGACATGCATAACTATAAGCGTGGAAGGACTCCCAAAAAACAGGACATGCCTCATGTCAGAATAATAAAGAGAGACTACCATCACGTAAAAAAAGTATTCAAATAATTAGCATACTGATATGTCACGTATAAACATGCATAAGTTATATCGTGGAAGGACTCCCAAAAGGAGGACTTGCAGAAAAAAAGAGGACTTGCATCGTGTACAAAAAGAGACTTCCATCACGTAAAAAGAACATCCAAATACCTAGCATATTGATCTGTCACGTTTTTCCCCAAAAAAATATTGATCTATCATGTGTACACATGCACAAGGTATAATCCTGGAAGGATTCCAATAAAAAGGACTTGCATCGTGTAAAAAAAGGACAACAATCACGTAAAAAAATTACTTCAGTCATTGTAATTCGTGTCATACAAAGCTTAGTGCTGCTGATTAAGGTAATACACCAGCTTCTAGCTGTAATTAAAATAAGAAACATGAGCGCACTATTACTTGGCTAAAAGATTCAAAATAAAATGTGAGAGAAGCTAAGAGCATGTATTAACATAATCAGCATGTAAAACTAAATTAGGAAGTTTATCAACTAAGAATATAGGAAGTTTATCTCCGTACAATCTGTACGGCTAAACGTAGTAGTGTAGAGAAGGGCACACGGAAGCTGAATCCAGTGTGGACACGTACAGAAAGAGATCATGCCTTCAGGCAAAAAAAACGTGCCACAACCCTCTCTAGCAGGCCAGCATAAGCACATTGGTTTCTGCTTTTCGAAAAAGAACGCCACGCCCGACTCATGCTACGCCATCACACCAGCCCAACCTTCCCAACTCCCAAGCTGAAGGAGCAGGACATGAGCACCACCGCACGTTGATGACGCATAGTCAAGTGAAATCTGCGGAGCAGTCATTTAGGTGGAGCATTGTTCGTCGGACAAATTAACGAGCGGAAGCAGCGAGAGAGGCCAAGTGTGGTCGGAGGCTCGGAGCATGCAGACCTAAGTTAATCCTCACGATGAGCCGGGATATCTCATTGATTGGACTACGTCATTACAATATGGCCTTGGCTGCCGTTGATGCCACTAGCTCTGGGTAAGCGATAGCTGCGATATCTAGCCCGGCGTCCAGTGCGACAGAGGAAATCAGGGAAGTTAATGGCAGTGCTGAATCTAGAATACACGGTCGTGTCGGCAAGAGGGAGATAACAGAAGAACTGAATGTGTCGTCGTTCAATCTTTTAGCTGCTAACTGGTATGTTTGTTTAAAAGCACATGATCGTACCAGCTAGCCCATGCATATGTTTTTGTGAGACCTTAAATACATATATTACTATTTTGTAGATGGAATATGCATCTATATATCAATAAATCCAAGTAAGTATATATACATAAACATGTAGGCCCCTCTCACATAGTACGTACATAATCATGAGCAGTATTAATCCTATACATTCGCGTGCATCTACCATGGACATATACAGACTTAAAAAGGCAACTAACAGAAGGACAATGGTAGCAAGCACATCAAAACTAAGGGCAAACCCATTGAAACAGCCCATATATACTACAACAATGCCGGACATACCGGGTTCATGTGAGCGATCGTCCAACACCCTGTAAACAGAGAAACCACTAAATTTGTCATGTTAATTAAGCTAGAATCCATATATTGTATATGCACAATTGAAGATTTTGAATCAGATTGCTCAAAATAATAATACTACATACATCTCTTATTAGATGGTCACAGAACACAACTCAATTTGTATGTGATGTTCAAAATAATAAATAATTAATATCATAAAGCAATTTTCATTATAGAAAATTCAACTATTGGACTCAAATATAAACTGCAACATGAAGATCCGAGTGTCTGTTATTAGCTGGTCACAGAAGACAACTCAATTTATATGTGATGTTCAAAATAATAAATAATAAATATCATAAAGCAATTTTCATTATAGAAAATTCAACTATTGGACTCAAATATAAACTGCAACATGAAGATCCGAGTGTGAAATAAAAGAATTTAGTAATCTGATTTCAGTTGATTAAAACTTAGTAAAATAATCAGCTTAAGTTGATGTTGAAAAACATGGACACGGAAAATAACCTATAATAAGATGGTGCCTACAATGACATCTGGATTAAGAGGATATTGCCATAAGCATCCGGAAGCATGCATGAAAGATCGAGATATATGATATTGTAATATAAGAAAAATCAGAACTATAGTTACACAAAAAAACAAAGATGACATGAAGTTTAGGAAAAATTAATCAATGGTGATTTTTTGGGTATCGTAGGATGCTAAATAACCTCAGTGCCATAAGTTAGTCAACTGCTGTCACACACCTATGTCTTTAACATCAATGATACATTTGATAGAAAGAGTTTGGGCAGATCTCTTCATCATATTTCAGCAAGAGGCACATTTCAACTACAATCCTCTTCTTTATTTTAAATGATATATCTATGGTAAATTGGTGCCTATGATAGAAATATTTTAGCTAGAGCTTCATCATGTTTCATCAAGACGCAACTTTCAACTACAATCATTTCCGATCCTAAAAAAACTACAATCGTTTTCTACATTTTAAAAGGATATATCTATGGGTACTTGGCAGCCAAGATAACATTTGGACATGGGACCTAATTGTGCAAAAGTACCAAAAAGTAAACATGTATATAGCAAGTCTAGCCGCGCAAATGCGCGGGTAACCCCGCTAGTTTCTGTTAAAATAGGAGATCATCGTTATCATGGCTTATGTGATATGGGTGCTAGTGCAAGTGCAATACCTCATTCCTTATACAAAGAAATTATGCATGATATTGCACCTGCTGAGATAGAGGAAATTGATGTTACAATTAAGCTTGCCAATAGAGACACTATTTCACCAGTTGGGATTGATAGAGATGTTGAAGCCTTGTGTGGGAAAGTTAAATATCCTGCTGATTTTCTTGTTCTTGATTCCCCACAAGATAATTTTTGTCCCATTATATTTGGTAGACCCTTCTTGAATACTGTTAATGCTAGAATAGACTGCAAAAAGGATGTTGTTACTATTGGTTTGGGGGATATGTATCATGAGTTTAATTTTTCTAAATTTCATAGACAACCCCATGATAAAGAATTGCCTAGTAAAGATGAAATTATTGGTCTTGCTTCTGTTGTCGTGCCTCCTAATGATCCTTTAGAACAATATTTGCTCGACCATGAAAATGATATGTTTATGAATGAAAGAAGGGAAATGGATGAAGTATTCTTTAAATAGGGACCTATTTTGAAACACAACTTGCTTGTTGAAATCCTAGGGGATCCTCCTCCACCCAAGGGTGATCCCGTGTTTGAGCTTAAACCATTACCTGATACTCTTAAATATGCTTATCTTGATGAGAAAAAGATATATCCTATTATTATTAGTGCTAACCTTTCAGAGCATGAAGAAAAGAAATGTAACATCCCAAAATTCTAAATTTTGGAATGTTATATTAAATAGATAGATTGATTGCTTGTTTGATTGATGTGTGATTGATTGAGTGAAATTCGAAACTTTTTGAAAGTTAAATGAGAGGGAATAAAAGGACTTTCCCAAACTTTCATTTTTCCATTTTTTTGCTCTCCGTGAATTCAAATACTTTTCATCACAAAACCCTGGAGAGGAGATGACATGACTTCTTCCATTTATTTATTTAAATGACAAGGGTATTTGAAAATAATTGAATTCATTTGGAAATATTTCAATTCATAAACTTCATGCAGCTCGAAGATTCTCACGAGTGAAGGTAAAATGACTTCTTCAAATTATACGAAATATGAGTTGGGAGTTTCAAAGAATTAAATACAAAGTTCTTTTGAATTTATTTCTCAATTTGGAGTTATTTGAGTTTTACTCAAATTGTTTTTCTCCAAAAATAAAATATAAGGAAATTAGGGTAACATGATTCCCTACAACAGAAAATTGGAGAAAAATTAATTTGAAATCATTTTGGTATTTTTTTAAATGATTTTTGTTGGATTCTATTAGGGCAGTAGCACTCTTTGAATTATTGGAAATTTTCTGGATTTTATTTGACTCTATAAAAATGTTCATCTTGTAGAAATTCTTTTTCTGAAAATTTTGATATATAATATGCCTATATAAAGTTTTATTTTTATTTTCGTTTTTCAGTTTATCACATTCTGTTTAAAAAAAACTACGCGCACGCCTGAAACTAACTGTCGCCCACATGCGCATCATAGTACCAGCGGGCGCCCTATTTTTTTCTTTATCCTATGGGCCAGGCCCAGCCAGCCTTTTTTTTTCTTTCTTAGGCCGATTTTGTTAAAAAAAGCTGCAGCCGCTGCGTGCGCGCGGCCGGCCGAAGGGATCATAAGATTATTCATGCTAGAAACTTCCGAATGTGATCAAGGACCATCCGTCTCTTTTCTTCTCTGTTTCGTATAGTTTCGTCTACATTTAGTCCCACATTGCCTAGCCTTTGGCAACTTAAACACACATCTGGGTGGATTGAGGCACCTGGGTATTCCAGGACTTGCCTGTCTAGGCACCTGGGTATTCCAGGACTTGCCTGTTTTTCTTTTGGACCGTCACCCAGGCTCAAAGGGATCATAAGATTATTCATGCTAGAAACTTCCATGTGCAGCCACAAGCCATTATGGGCTCTCGCATAGTTGATTAAGTCGTGCGAACTCTTACAGGGTAGACTAGAAGATGTAGGGGAAAATAGGTGTACCGGTCTATCCAACGTAAGGTGCTAGCGCTTCTGAAAGACTGTGTCTCGGTCATCCGTTTCTCAAACACCATGTAGTGCGAGAATCCCAATGGAGGCGATCGAGTCTTGTGGGGAAAAGTGCGCAAGCCTCTGCAGAGTGTACAAACTAATCATGATTAGTCGTGTCCCCGGTTATGGACATCTTGAGTATCTAGTTCTTGGATTATCCTGTTGATCTCATCACGTTACTTTAATTAATTTTGTTGGGTTTTAATGATGATTACTTTTAATTGGGATTGAGGATGCTGTCAACCATTCTCAATGTTTAACAACCACCATGATAGTTAAATAAATTTATTCCTTTGCAGTAGGGAAAAATTGGCTTTTCGCAAAAACCTTATTACCATAGAGCTTTTCCACCAGCCATATATGCATGTAGTGATAGCCATTGTTCATCATTTTCTCTATGGTGTGAATTTGCCAGTACATTCAATGTACTGACCCGTTTCGGGCTGCAACGTCTCATGTTGCAGGTTTCTTACGACGAGTAAGTGATACGTTAGGGTTACGATTTCTACACTCAACTTTGTCGTTGGTGTTGATGGGAATCCACAACCTTGTTGCTTCCGCTATATTGGATTGAGGTAATAGTATTTACGTTACTTTATACATGTGATTTACCTCTGTTATAAATCCTTCAAGTACTATGTGTGTCAGCATACCGATCCAGGGATGACACGTACGCACAGAGACTTGTCCCATTCGGGTCAGGTCGCTACAAGATGGTATCAGAGCACATGTTGACTGTAGGACGTGACCCTAGAAAATGGCAAGCCCATAGGAAAGATTTTCTCTACAACTTTCTTTTCAAAAAGATCTTTTACCTCTCTTCTCTTCTGAGCTTATTCAAATATTCCCTTTTAGAGAGGCCATACCTTTTTTCCCTTTTGACCCCTCGAAAATTCGACTGATGAGATCACTCCAAGAAGTACAAGATATCGGACAACTAAGACCATTGGGAATGAAAAGGATTTTACCATACACTATGATAATGGAAACTACAGTGGTTGAAGACTCCGAAGACTAGGAGAACTTGAAGGCTCTGAAGAATTCCCAGATTTTTATGAAGGCTGCCCTATGGAACTTGGCAGACTAAGGAAGCTGTCAATACCCGAGATCAAGGTGTGTTGGAGAAAGACCGAAGCATGGATAGTTAAAAACTCAAAGATTTGTCAAGAAAACCTTAAGGCATGAGATATCAACTATGGAATAATAGCTCATGGCAATGACAAGGAAAGAAACACGCTATCCATGATGTTATCGCCCGCTTATGCTATTGTCAACGTGCTGAGTTAAGCATGCATATGCATGAAAGAATTGGATGGTAGAAGGCTGATGGAGCACCTATCAGCAAGATGGAGTTTTAACCTTAGCGGGTGTATCACCAGGATCTGGAGTGTTACATCAAGAAGTTAAGATGGACATACAGGAAGCCGTATTTGACGAGAATGCATTTCGTGAAGAACATAGGACCAAGAAGTTGAAGAAGCCAAGCTGGAGGAGCTAAAACTTCGAGATACCGGAGATTCGTCAAGAACTGAAGGACAGTAGGATCATGGCTCATGCCAAGGATGTTGAAACCCAGAAGTTTGGAATGCAACTCCAGAATATTCAAGGATGTCACCAGAGACTTTGCTACAGCAGAGATGAGCTGGCAAAAAGGACTTGAAAAAGACAAGCATGATCGGAAGAAGCCATCGGAGACATGAACAGGACTTGAAGAGTTTGACGACCTTGAAGATTTATTGACCTTAGAAGACGAAACCCCTATTATATACCTACGCTAGATGCGACATTTGTGAGCTGTCATTTGTTTGATGTTTTCCCGACAGCCACAATAAAAAATTGTCTTTTCAAATCCTTTTGTTTGTATTGTGTGTATCCCTCTCGATCTCTCTTATCTCACCCCATAACCCATGGACCCAATAGATGATGAATGGAGATGAGCTCGTATTTTCTAGACCGATGAGTCAATTGGAGACAGACCGATGGATTCAGAACATGGAGGACCACATGAAGAATAACCCTATAGTCAGAAAGGATATGAAGAAACCTTGTGCATACAAATTTTGTGGAGAAATACGACACAACCATAAAGAACACAAGGATGAATGCCCTAATTGTGAAGGAAGTCACCCAGCTGAAGAATGCCCAACTAGGTAGATCACTTGTTTCTTGTGTGAAGGGACTACCCACTACCCTGCACAGTGTCACATTTACCCCATGGTACAAAGAACCATCCAGCAGAAAAAAGAAACAATGAAAGGACCCCTAATAGGAATTTTAAAAGAACCTGCGATGAAGGAAGAGGTGGAGGACACACCCAAAGAGGAACCAATTAAACCCTACACCAAGTCTTGCTATTCATGTGGAG
This sequence comes from Aegilops umbellulata, assembly GCA_032464435.1. Lineage (NCBI taxonomy): Eukaryota > Viridiplantae > Streptophyta > Magnoliopsida > Poales > Poaceae > Aegilops > Aegilops umbellulata. Next base: position 322,214,421 of record CP136056.1, on the reverse strand, counting down.
AAGAAGGACACATCTCCTAGAATTGTATGAAGGGGGATATAGTAGAATTCCCGGCGGAGGAAGTAGAATATGACCCACAGGAAATATAAGCTCTGATTGGAATGGAAAAGTCCAGAAAGAGAAGTAGATTGGATTCCAGGAAGGATCTGAGTCATGTCTCATGTTATAGGTGCAAGGAGTCAGGGCACTACCTCAGAAATTGCCCAAAAAGGAAGCCAAGGACCCAAGTAGGCTATATAATCACAAGGAAACCTCGAAACTTGCCAGAAGTAATATGTTTTCGTTGTAGTGAAGCAGGGCACTTTGCCAGAGATAGTCCGATGGAGAAGGAGACTTGTGATAAATAGTTGAGTTTGTAACAAAAGAAATAAAGTAGTAGTAGTGAGAACATTTTCCTTTATATTGAGGTGTTGAGTTGAGGCATGTAATGGAAAAACAGGAGATTGTAATAATTTGAGAATCAATAAAGTTAGCAGTGTTGGTACTGATTTGGATTTTATGAGTTACTCTATGAGGAAAGATGTTGACCATTTTCGAGGATATGAGAAATATGGTCTATGGAATATTGGAGCATTTTAAGGGTGGTAGTACCCTGTAAGAACCGTTGACCCCTGGAAAAGATAAGGATAGTCCACTGAGTGGATTTTGGATAAAATGAATACGAGTTTTGTCTTGTGACGCCCGGGTAGTTACGCTACAGTAACCCTCTGCTAAAATGATGCCAGGTCACCATGATTACTGTTGATAGTTTTGCGATAATTCAAATCCCGTTCAAATTCAAAAATTGAAATAAAGGCAAACATCAAAAGTTTTCAAACTTTAAAACTAAAATGTTCGAGAGGGGACAAATAATGTGTAGGTAATTATGGTGAAGAAAACAACTTTTTATAAAGTAGTTAAAAGCGCTAATTTAATAAAAAAACTACAGTAAAACTAATATTTAATTGTCTTTTAAATACTAAACAGATATAAACTAATTGTTTAGGGTGCCAAACCAATTATGGCAATGGCATAAGTATTAGCACTAATTTAGGGGCTAGATTTATAATTTATAAAACAAAGGTAAAAATAAAAAGAAAAGAAAGTACAAAAAAAAACTAAACTAAGAAAAAAAAGGAAGAGAAAGCCCCCCCCCCCCCCCGCTGGGCCAAGTGGCCCAGCTGGCCTCCACTGACCGAACGGGCCGGCCCAACCGCGCCCCCACTCCCTTAATCCCCCCCCCACTCCCCCAGGCCAACCCTAGCCGCCACCCACTCGCCCGCACTTCGCCCTCCCACTCGCTCTCCTCCACCCCCTCGCTCTGGATCTGAATCGGTGGAGCCGGATCCCCTTCTCCCTCGCTCGACGCCCGCCGCCGCCGGACTCCACCCCGTCGAACGCCGGCCCCTGCCTCCTCCCAGGCGCCCCCACTCGACTGGATCGGGGAGGGGCCAGGTTCCGCGCCGCCCCATCATGCCTCGACGCCGGCGCCCACCTGCGTCTTCACCCATCGTCGCCGGGCTGCCTCCCGCTCCGCCGCTCGTCCCCGTCGTCCCCCCGACCTCCATCGAGCCCATTGCCCCGTCCCTGCTCCTCGATGTGAGCTCCGCCTCGCCCCTCCCCTCCCCTCCTCTCCGTCCCGGCATTTTCACCGCGCACGCGACGCGCTCGTGCCCCTGCTCACCGGGGCCTCGCCCTGACCGGCGTGCCTCCACACGCGCCGGCCTCGTCTTGCCCCGGACGGCGTCGCCTTCCGCCCAGGCCGTCGCCCTGCCTTGCCTCATCGTGCTCCCCGCTCCCGTCCCGCGGTCGTCACGCCCTACCTCCCGAACCGCGCGCCCACGCGCCGGCCTCACTGGCCTCGCCCGCTGTCGCCACCCCCCTCCGTCGCCTCCGCCCGCCGTGGCCCCGGCTGGCCATGCCGGTGTGCCTCGCCATCGGTGCCGCGGCGTCCTCGTCCCGCCCTGCGGGCGAGCGCCCGTTCGGGTGCGCCCGCACCCAACCGCCCGCACGCCTGCGCCCGTTATCGCTAACCCGACCCGTTAGGCCCCCCCGGGTCACTGACTAGTGGGCCCCGCCCAGAGAACGTTTTATTAAAAAAAAAGAATTAAAAATAAATAAATAAATAAATAATAATTGAAAGAATTAAAATATTAATTAATTAATTAATTAATTGAAGAATTAATTAACTTAATTAATTTTGATTAGACTAACCTAATTACTAGTTAACTTAATTAACCCTGATTAGCCTAATTAGTGGATGACAGGTGGGTCCCACTGGACCCACACGTCAGTTTTGACCAGTCAACGCCCCTGTTGACTGCTGACGTCGTGCTGACGTCAAGCTGACGTCAGCGTGCACTGTTTTGGATAATGTTATATTTAAATAATTAATTAAATTCCAGAAATTATTAAAATCTTTAGAAAATCATATCTTTTAATCCGTAACTCGGATTAAAATATTTTCAACATGAAAGTTGCTCAGAACGTCGAGACGCTTCCGGATACGCAACCCGTTCGTCCGCCACACCCCCCTAACCTATCGAACCCGCAACTTTCCCCCTCCGGCTCCTCTGCCCGAAAACGCGAAACACCGGGGATATTTTCCCGGATGTTCCCCCCCTTCACCGGTATCATCCCATACCGCGTTAGGGCACCTCTAACGCCGTTACTTGTCATGTCATGCATCATTATGCATCTGCTTGCTTAAATATTTATTGTTTCTCCCCCCTCTTCTCTCGATAGACCCCGAGACCGACGTTGCTGCTGCCCCATTCGACTACGGAGTTGACGATCCCTCTCTCTTGCCAGAGCAACCAGGCAAGCCCCCCCCCTGATCACCAGATATCGCCTACTCTTCCCTATACTGCTTGCATTAGAGTAGTGTAGCTTGTTACTGCTTTCGTTATTCCTATCCTGATGCATAGCCTGTTTTTGATACTGCTGTTGATACCTTTACCTGCAATCCTACTGCTTAGTATAGGATGCTAGTGTTCCATCAGTGGCCCTACACTCTTGTCCGTCTGCCATGCTATACTACTGGGCCGTGATCACTTCGGGAAGTGATCGCGGACATATACTATATACTTTACACTGTTACATTACATGTGATACTGTTCGGAGATGGGGGCTGAAGGGGCAGGTGGCTCCATCCCGGTAGAGGTGGGCCTGGGTTCCCGACGGCCCCCGACTGTTACTTTGTGGCGGAGCGACAGGGCAGGTTCAGACCACCTAGGAGAGAGGTGGGACTGGCCCTAGTCGGCGTTCGCGATACTTAACACGCTTAACGAGATCTGGGTATTTGATCTGAGTCTGGCCATTTGGTCTATACGCACTAACCACCTACGCGGGAGTAGTTATGGGTATCCCGACGTCGTGGTATCAGCCGAAGCACTTCTTGACGTCAGCGACTGAGTGGCGCGCGCCGGGTTGGACCGCGTAACGTGACTTCCGTTGTACTGGAGGTTGCTAGGTCTGCTCTCCGGCCGCGTACGCAACGTGCAGGTGTGCTCAGGGCGATGGGCCCAGACCCCTGCGCGCTTAGGTTTAGACCGGCGTGCTGACCGCTCTGTTGTGCCTAGGTGGGGCTGCGACGTGTTGATCTTCCGAGGCCGGGCATGACCCAGAAAAGTGTGTCCGGCCAAATGGGATCAAGCGTGTTGGGCTATGTGGTGCACCCCTGCAGGGAAGTTTATCTATTCGAATAGCCGTGTCCCTCGGTAAAAGGACGACCCGGAGTTGTACCTTGACCTTATGACAACTAGAACCGGATACTTAATAAAACACACCCTTCCAAGTGCCAGATACAACCCGGTGATCGCTCTCTAACAGGGCATCGAGGAGGGGATCGCCGGGTAGGATTATGCTATGCGATGCTACTTGGAGGACTTCAGTCTACTCTCTTCTATATGCTGCAAGACGGAGGCTGCCAGAAGCGTAGTCTTCGACAGGATTAGTTGTCCCCCTCTTATTCTGGCATTCTGCAGTTCAGTCCACCGATATGGCCCTTTACACATATATCCATGCATATGTAGTGTAGCTCCTTGCTTGCGAGTACTTTGGATGAGTACTCACGGTTGCTTTCTCCCCCCTTTTCCCCCTTTCCTTTCTTCTGGTTGTCGCAACCAGATGTTGGAGCCCAGGATCCAGACGCCACCTTCGACGACGACTACTACTACCCCGGAGGTGCCTACTTCTACGTGCTGCCCACTGACGACGACCAGGAGTAGCTAGGAGGATCCCAGGCAGGAGGCCTGCGCCTCTTTCGATCTGTATCCCAGTTTGTGCTAGCCTTCTTAAGGCAAACTTGTTTAACTTATGTCTGTACTCAGATATTGTTGCTTCCGCTGACTCGTCTATGATCGAGCACTTGTATTCGAGCCCTCGAGGCCCCTGGCTTGTATTATGATGCTTGTATGACTTATTTTATTTGTAGAGTTGTGTTGTGATATCTTCCCGTGAGTCCCTGATCTTAATCGTACACATTTGCGTGCATGATTAGTGTATGATTGAATCGGGGGCGTCACAAGTTGGTATCAGAGCCGGCTGCCTGTAGGAATCCCCCTTTCCAACTCCTTGTCCGAAGTCGAGTCTAGACTTTACAAAACTTTTACTAACATGGCTGTGCAGCCCATGGGCCCACGTCGCCATTGGGTGGTATTAGAATCTTTTACTCCTCGATCTTTACTCTGGGACTCTGATCTCTCTTCTATTCGGGTTAAATGAATTTGCTAAACTCTAACATTAGGTTCTCGTAACAACTTTCACCCGGAGAGCACCTTATTACCGATGATCGTCTGCTGCACTAGAAGACCCTGAAGATACTCTCTGCTGTTAATCCGAGAACTTGTGTTCATCGCGTTTGCATTTCCCTTCCACCAAAATACCCCTATGGATAAATACTTACACCTGCCGTGCTTACTTTTATTCCCAGTCGATCTTGTTATTACAAGATACCCCGATAATGTTTTGTGCCTACTGCCTTGCAGTTCTTTGCCACCTGAATACCCCTAAGCATAATTTCTCGCACTTTCCGAGTATCCGCTGATCCCCAGTTGTTCAGGTGTTTCACAAAAGTCTTTGAAATACTATTCAATCCTTCGAAAATCCTTAGCAGCTTTATTGCTCTGCAAATACTTGTCTACTTGCATTATGGTTGCGTTCCATATCATTAACAATATTCACTAGTATCTTTTGACACCGTCATTTTGATCCTATTAATTCAACATGTGTGCGAATGCTCACAATCATCAAGCAACCCTTCTAAATTATCTTTCCGGCTCAGACGTCATTTTGAACATGAGCTGGTTCTCGACCAAACTTATTGTCGTCAATTGTGCCTCTAGTCTATCCAACTTATCCATCCTTGATCAGAGCGTCTGCTTCTGATCCTTTGTTTTGGAAATCTTAATTCCTTTGTTATCTAAGCATCGAATTATTCAGATGTTCTATAATATGATTCCCGTGCATTCTTTCTTCCTCTGATTGAGTACCGATACTCACATCAACTTCGTTGTGGATCGCCCGATCCATTGTTGGATTTCATCCGACATCGGCCTTCATATTCAATACCCTTGTAAGCCTTTCCACGGGTATATAATGCCTTTGGTAAATTGTATCATCTGCTTTGTCAACCATGCTCTACTTTCGAGCTGGTGATAATCACTCCTGAAGTTCATGGTATATGTTCTAAGGAGCCCCGATGGCTTGAACTTATGCCTTCCTTAATATGTGTGAACCCGAAAGTTTTCGCGAGTCATACTCTTCTGTTGTTTCGCCAGATAAAATTTCTACACTACAGCTTCATCAAAAGTGAGAAGTAAAATGAAAGGTTATGCATTGAAGAAGTGGGAGTCGACCTTGAGCCTTTGCGTTCATGCCCATGGACCCGATGTGGAATTTATCATGGAAGCTTCTTGTAAAATATTTAATCATTTGGGTAATTATTTCGGTGTCATTAAATTGGATCCCCTGCAGCTATGGTTTCGACCATATTATTCTTCTTTGATCCCATTTCTCGGGCAAGTTGAAGTACTTGTCTTCTGCAGGTCAATATATCTATCCAACCTCTATTCTGCTCTACCTTCGAGTATTACCCTCCGGTACCTCGAGAATATCAAAGGACTGTGTTGCTTCCTATGAGTCTCCATCTAGTATTGCTTCTCACCGATTTCAGATTTCCCCGGGTTCTGAGTTATTTCACTCGACGACACCGATAAGTGAATCGATTCCGCACTCCGATTCAATAACTCTAAGTAATCTTCATTGCTTACGAGTTTAATAACCCTTCAAGTCATTTCTAGCCTGATCGGCTATATCAGTATCGTGCTGATTTTAACTGTGCTACCTGGTCTTAGTTCTGGAGCACCACTTCCGGCGATGAGCTAAGCTTACGTCGATCTTCCTTGTCTTATCGTTTCCCCTCGAACAGCAAGCTTGATTTCGAGTTTGTGTCGTACCCATGGTTACAATAACCTTTCGCTTCATCATTCCTTTAAACTTTGATGTCATCTTCGATCGATTACATCCTCATGAAATCTCTCGACACATGTGTCGTGATCATCATCAGCATCCTGAGCTCTTCCAGGGTATCAATTGAATTCATGATGAGAAATACTATCCTTGCCCTTGGTGATTGGTGTTATCACCGACCACTCAATTGTCTTCCATTCAACACAAACTTGTTCATGTTTTGTGTTATAACTTGAGATCCTTGCTATCCAGCATTTGTTCTTCTTTACCTTGGAGTATTACCATCTCTTTTGTCAAGAATGTGGTGAGAATTTCACCACCTCTTAAGAATTCTTGATATAATAATACTTCTCGCCATCTTCGTTCATTTCTTGGTCACCGTGTTGTTTCTAACCACCGACAAATGGTCTGTGATATGTAATTCCAAATCTTCTAGCAACCCTATTGGTTTGAAGATAATGGTCGGCCGTTCATTCTTAGACTATTGATTATTGAATCACCTATCCGACGTTGGTCGTGCAACCCAGCCCTTATTTCGGGTGCACCTTTCAACCAATGTTTAATTGTGGATGTTTTTCTCGAACTTACATCATTATATCATTTGATCTGAAAAATGTTGTCTCCTTGTTCACCTAATTGTGGAAATCCATCTTTTGGAAATCCCAATGAATTGTCGTTGAGTTCATCAGCCAACTCATGATTCAGAACTTGCTTCCATAGTTTATTTCCCGAGGATCTTCCAATGTCATTTCGTCTATTTTTGTTGCACCTTTTCTTCTCGGACATCCTGAGTCTGAGGTATCATGACACCAATCGGATCTGAATCTCGGTCAGATATGATGGTTGGAACATATTGCCAAGAGTTATCACACTAGTCCTTTACGACCCGGTAAGGTGATGTCATGCCCAGCACCCCTGGCCGGAGAACCTAATGTTATAGTTTTCTTTTTAACAAGGTTAACCATTTCCCCATGAGAAAATTGAATGCCATGTTTAAATAAGTTTACCCTAATGGATCCTCCGTGTATCCGAAGTCTGACCCTTGCTTGAAGTCCATGTCAGTGCTATCTCGAAGCATTTATGTGGTACTCCTATCATCAATAAGAACACTTGAAGCACAATGCTAAATTTTCTTAATCAAATTATCCAAACATCGTTGTATGGATAATGTCATGAAATTTCTCTCCCCTACCTAAAAGGATTTCTACATTATATCCTGTCATGGATATCATGCTCTGCTTGTCCGTGGGAAAGGTATACCCCTGGTGTATGTGTCAAACACATTTTCCTTTCCATTGTTCTGTTTGATCTGATGTTCACGTTTTCATTTCCATTGTTTGGTGTAACCTTTCTTGTGATCTATATGATCTAAGCAGTAATATTCTTCTGCTTATGTAAACACCTCGTTGTACCACTTAGTCAGAAAGACCCTGTTAATTTTGTTGATGACATTTCGGTAACCACCGATGGACGAGAACTTTGCCTACTGGTCCGCCTCGTTCAACGAGCAGGAAAATGGTTCTCTTCGTCCCTCGCCCTTGGTATCGACGTTGTTGCCGACATAACTGACATGGTACTCTCTGACATGCCTTGCTATCATGACCGTGCAAGATGTCATTGCTCCTAAAAAAAACCCACATGGTGGGCCCATAACCCACAGTTCCCCAGGATCGAAACCTGACTGTCCTGTACATCCCCTATCCCCAAAGTTGTTCCTCGCGCGTGGCCTCGTATGTAATTCACGGGCCACCATACTAGTGATCTATTCTGGTATCAGATGCAATACTTGCTCTCGCTACTCTGAACCCCTTTCTCACTCTTGTTCAGACTTCGCACAACTATCTATCCGCTTGGAACCTCTTATTGTACCTTCGTACCTTACTCTCGTTGTATTTCATATGTTCAACTCGAGAGGTAATTTTATACTCATTCATGGGTTAACCCCAGATTGTTTCCCTCAAAAGCATTGTGTCGTAGCTGAGCTGCCCCTTATCCTTTCGTAAGTACGATGGAGTTCCCGAAGAAATGATGACAAGTTTATCATGATGCATTGGAATAAAGAATTGAAGACATCAACGAAAGGGATTAACTTTTTCGAGAAGATCCGTTAGAATATCGTAACCAGAACTTTCCCCCTTACTCCCCTCCTAAATCTCGGGACGAGATTTCTTGTAGTGGAGGAGAATTGTGACGCCCGGGTAGTTACGCTACAGTAACCCTCTGCTAAAATGATGCCAGGTCACCATGATTACTGTTGATAGTTTTGCGATAATTCAAATCCCGTTCAAATTCAAAAATTGAAATAAAGGCAAACATCAAAAGTTTTCAAACTTTAAAACTAAAATGTTCGAGAGGGGACAAATAATGTGTAGGTAATTATGGTGAAGAAAACAACTTTTTATAAAGTAGTTAAAAGCGCTAATTTAATAAAAAAAACTACAGTAAAACTAATATTTAATTGTCTTTTAAATACTAAACAGATATAAACTAATTGTTTAGGGTGCCAAACCAATTATGGCAATGGCATAAGTATTAGCACTAATTTAGGGGCTAGATTTATAATTTATAAAACAAAGGTAAAAATAAAAAGAAAAGAAAGTACAAAAAAAACTAAACTAAGAAAAAAAAGGAAGAGAAAGCCCCCCCCCCCCCCGCTGGGCCAAGTGGCCCAGCTGGCCTCCACTGACCGAACGGGCCGGCCGCGCCCCCACTCCCTTAATCCCCCCCCCCCACTCCCCCAGGCCAACCCTAGCCGCCACCCACTCGCCCGCACTTCGCCCTCCCACTCGCTCTCCTCCACCCCCTCGCTCTGGATCTGAATCGGTGGAGCCGGATCCCCTTCTCCCTCGCTCGACGCCCGCCGCCGCCGGACTCCACCCCGTCGAACGCCGGCCCCTGCCTCCTCCCAGGCGCCCCCACTCGACTGGATCGGGGAGGGGCCAGGTTCCGCGCCGCCCCATCACGCCTCGACGCCGGCGCCCACCTGCGTCTTCACCCATCGTCGCCGGGCTGCCTCCCGCTCCGCCGCTCGTCCCCGTCGTCCCCCCGACCTCCATCGAGCCCATTGCCCCGTCCCTGCTCCTCGATGTGAGCTCCGCCTCGCCCCTCCCCTCCCCTCCTCTCCGTCCCGGCCTTTTCACCGCGCACGCGACGCGCTCGTGCCCCTGCTCACCGGGGCCTCGCCCTGACCGGCGTGCCTCCACACGCGCCGGCCTCGTCTTGCCCCGGACGGCGTCGCCTTCCGCCCAGGCCGTCGCCCTGCCTTGCCTCGTCGTGCTCCCCGCTCCCGTCCCGCGGTCGTCACGCCCTACCTCCCGAACCGCGCGCCCACGCGCCGGCCTCACTGGCCTCGCCCGCTGTCGCCACCCCCCTCCGTCGCCTCCGCCCGCCGTGGCCCCGGCTGGCCATGCCGGTGTGCCTCGCCATCGGTGCCGCGGCGTCCTCGTCCCGCCCTGCGGGCGAGCGCCCGTTCGGGTGCGCCCGCACCCAACCGCCCGCACGCCTGCGCCCGTTATCGCTAACCCGACCCGTTAGGCCCCCCCGGGTCACTGACTAGTGGGCCCCGCCCACAGAACGTTTTATTAAAAAAAAGAATTAAAAATAAATAAATAAATAAATAATAATTGAAAGAATTAAAATATTAATTAATTAATTAATTAATTGAAGAATTAATTAACTTAATTAATTTTGATTACACTAACCTAATTACTAGTTAACTTAATTAACCCTGATTAGCCTAATTAGTGGATGACAGGTGGGTCCCACTGGACCCACACGTCAGTTTTGACCAGTCAACGCCCCTGTTGACTGCTGACGTCGTGCTGACGTCAAGCTGACGTCAGCGTGCACTGTTTTGGATAATGTTATATTTAAATAATTAATTAAATTTCAGAAATTATTAAAATCTTTAGAAAATCATATCTTTTAATCCGTAACTCGGATTAAAATATTTTCAACATGAAAGTTGCTCAGAACGTCGAGACGCTTCCGGATACGCAACCCGTTCGTCCGCCACACCCCCCTAACCTATCGAACCCGCAACTTTCCCCCTCCGGCTCCTCTGCCCGAAAACGCGAAACACCGGGGATATTTTCCCGGATGTTTCCCCCCCTTCACCGGTATCATCCCATACCGCGTTAGGGCACCTCTAACGCCGTTACTTGTCATGTCATGCATCATTATGCATCTGCTTGCTTAAATATTTATTGTTTCTCCCCCCTCTTCTCTCGATAGACCCCGAGACCGACGTTGCTGCTGCCCCGTTCGACTACGGAGTTGACGATCCCTCTCTCTTGCCAGAGCAACCAGGCAAGCCCCCCCCCCTTGATCACCAGATATCGCCTACTCTTCCCTATACTGCTTGCATTAGAGTAGTGTAGCTTGTTACTGCTTTCGTTATTCCTATCCTGATGCATAGCCTGTTTTTGATACTGCTGTTGATACCTTTACCTGCAATCCTACTGCTTAGTATAGGATGCTAGTGTTCCATCAGTGGCCCTACACTCTTGTCCGTCTGCCATGCTATACTACTGGGCCGTGATCACTTCGGGAAGTGATCGCGGACATATACTATATACTTTACACTGTTACATTACATGTGATACTGTTCGGAGATGGGGGCTGAAGGGGCAGGTGGCTCCATCCCGGTAGAGGTGGGCCTGGGTTCCCGACGGCCCCCGACTGTTACTTTGTGGCGGAGCGACAGGGCAGGTTCAGACCACCTAGGAGAGAGGTGGGCCTGGCCCTAGTCGGCGTTCGCGATACTTAACACGCTTAACGAGATCTGGGTATTTGATCTGAGTCTGGCCATTTGGTCTATACGCACTAACCACCTACGCGGGAGTAGTTATGGGTATCCCGACGTCGTGGTATCAGCCGAAGCACTTCTTGACGTCAGCGACTGAGTGGCGCGCGCCGGGTTGGACCGCGTAACGTGACTTCCGTTGTACTGGAGGTTGCTAGGTCTGCTCTCCGGCCGCGTACGCAACGTGCAGGTGTGCTCAGGGCGATGGGCCCAGACCCCTGCGCGCTTAGGTTTAGACCGGCGTGCTGACCGCTCTGTTGTGCCTAGGTGGGGCTGCGACGTGTTGATCTTCCGAGGCCGGGCATGACCCAGAAAAGTGTGTCCGGCCAAATGGGATCAAGCGTGTTGGGCTATGTGGTGCACCCCTGCAGGGAAGTTTATCTATTCGAATAGCCGTGTCCCTCGGTAAAAGGACGACCCGGAGTTGTACCTTGACCTTATGACAACTAGAACCGGATACTTAATAAAACACACCCTTCCAAGTGCCAGATACAACCCGGTGATCGCTCTCTAACAGGGCATCGAGGAGGGGATCGCCGGGTAGGATTATGCTATGCGATGCTACTTGGAGGACTTCAGTCTACTCTCTTCTATATGCTGCAAGACGGAGGCTGCCAGAAGCGTAGTCTTCGACAGGATTAGTTGTCCCCCTCTTATTCTGGCATTCTACAGTTCAGTCCACCGATATGGCCCTTTACACATATATCCATGCATATGTAGTGTAGCTCCTTGCTTGCGAGTACTTTGGATGAGTACTCACGGTTGCTTTCTCCCCCCTTTTCCCCCTTTCCTTTCTTCTGGTTGTCGCAACCAGATGTTGGAGCCCAGGATCCAGACGCCACCTTCGACGACGACTACTACTACCCCGGAGGTGCCTACTTCTACGTGCTGCCCACTGACGACGACCAGGAGTAGCTAGGAGGATCCCAGGCAGGAGGCCTGCGCCTCTTTCGATCTGTATCCCAGTTTGTGCTAGCCTTCTTAAGGCAAACTTGTTTAACTTATGTCTGTACTCAGATATTGTTGCTTCCGCTGACTCGTCTATGATCGAGCACTTGTATTCGAGCCCTCGAGGCCCCTGGCTTGTATTATGATGCTTGTATGACTTATTTTATTTGTAGAGTTGTGTTGTGATATCTTCCCGTGAGTCCCTGATCTTAATCGTACACATTTGCGTGCATGATTAGTGTACGATTGAATCGGGGGCGTCACATGTCTTGATATGTTTGATACCCCAAGAGTGTGTGGGATGAAATTGGAGACTGTCAGTTGTTGGACCAAATATGATCAAGGAGTCAGAAGAGAATGTTAAGTTGATTCGAGATAGACTGAAGGTAGCTCAGTCCAGGCAGAAGAGTTATGCAGACTCAAAAACGCAAGGAGGTAGTCTATGAAACTGGAAACAGAGCATGTCTTCATGTGTCCCCTCTGCAAGGAGTTAAACGAATTGGAGTTAAGGGAAAGTTAGCCCCGAGATTTGTAGGACCATACCGAGTTTTGGAGCGGCCTACAAGTTGAAATTACCCGAAGGACTATCAGGAGTTCATGATGTGTTTCACGTTTCCGAGTTGAAGAAGTGCCATGCAGAGATGGTCAATATTCCCCTGTAAGGAAGCTTGACCCTGGAAAGGATAATAATGTTCCACGAAGTGGAATATGGAATTCATGAGTATAAATTTTATCTTGCTATGTGGGATATTCCACGAGGATGAAGAGATGAATTACTATTGGATCTAAAGGAGGTATGATGTTGGAAGTATGGATCAATAGAAACTCCATGATGAGTCTGAGTAAGCATGCCCTAGTTTGGTGCCTATAGAAGGAAGGAAGACAGTACAATTGGATGGATTTAAGAATACTTGGAAGTTGGAAGTTGGAATAATGATCACTTGCCCAGAGGATGAATTCAATGTTTACAAGTGATGAGATGGGCCATAACCCACAGGCCCCAGGATCTGCCAAGAAGCAAGCACATTCTTGGTGAAGGAAAAACCTTGGAAGAAGTTATGATTTTATTGATAGACAATCTTATAGGAGGTTACGCAAAACCTGAGAGTTGTGAAGGAACGATAGATGTTTGTTTGGCTTGCAGAATCAATGGATTTATCCAAACTTGGTTCGTCGACAAGAGAAATTCTGCAATGCTTGTGAGGATGACAGAGTGTTAGAATGCGAGATTCGCTAAACCGTATCCAAGGTAATGATTTGGGTGCGGGATGGATTGATCACCATACCGACTTACTCTTATTATTCGCCTTGCTATGTGGGATGGTAAATCTGAGTGACTACCTATAGTAGAGTGACGACGATCTAAACCTTGTTTAAGCCTTGGAATGGTATAGGTATTTTTTCCCCTTGTACAAGGCAGTTTTTGCCAACCGTAGGTCATACAGTGAGGATCAACCAGACCCATTTCCTGCAGGAGAAACCATAAATTGTTGACCACCATGAGATATCGATAGTTAGTTAGTTTTGGCGTCAGACCCGTCAGCTAAGAAGACCCAGTCTCGGAATAACCTTACCAAGATGAAAGGACAGAAGACTTGTGGTAAAGGTTATGCCACTACCGGAAAAGCCCCGAGTAAGAATTTTCCATGGATCTCAGAAGACCAACACAGTCAACAATAAGGATGGAGTATATGAGTTTTGATGGAACCGTAACCATGTTTCTAAGGGTGGTAGCACCCCAGACCCCTTGTGATGATCGATGGATTTTGAGAAGACCCCCAAACCCTAACCTATTTCTTTCTAGCCTCTCCGAATCTTGAGGACGAGATTCATTTTAAGGGTGGTACGTTTGTAACATCCCAAAATTCTAAATTTTGGAATGTTATATTAAATAGATAGATTGATTGCTTGTTTGATTGATGTGTGATTGATTGAGTGAAATTCGAAACTTTTTGAAAGTTAAATGAGAGGGAATAAAAAGACTTTCCCAAACTTTCATTTTTGCATTTTTTTGCTCTCCGTGAATTCAAATACTTTTCATCAGAAAACCCTCGAGAGGAGATGACATGACTTCTTCCATTTATTTATTTAAATGACAAGGGTATTTGAAAATAATTGAATTCATTTGGAAATATTTCAATTCATAAACTTCATGCAGCTCAATGATTATCACGAGTGAAGATAAAATGACTTCTTCAAATTATACGAAATATGAGTTGGGAGTTTCAAAGAATTAAATACAAAGTTCTTTTGAATTTATTTTTCAATTTGGAGTTATTTGAGTTTTACTCAAATTGTTTTTCTCCAAAAATAAAATATAAGTAAATTAGGGTAACATGATTCCCTACAACAGAAAATTGGAGAAAAATTAATTTGAAATCATTTTGGTATTTTTTTAAAATGATTTTTGTTGGATTTTATTAGGGCAGTAGCGCTCTTTGAATTATTGGAATTTTTCTGGATTTTATTTGACTTTATAAAAATGTTCATCTTGTAGAAATTCTTTTTCTGAAAATTGTGATATATATAATATGCCTATATAAAGTTTTGTTTTTATTTTCATTTTTCAGTTTATCGCATTCTGTTTAAAAAAAACTACGCGCACGCCTGAAACTAACTGTCGCCCACATGCGCATCATAGTACCAGCGGGCGCCCTATTTTTTTTCTTTATCCTATGGGCCAGGCCCAGCCAGCCTTTTTTTTTCTTTCTTAGGCCGATTTTGTTAAAAAACAAAGCTGCAGCCGCAGCGTGCGCGCGGCCGGCCGAGGGCCTTTAGGCCCATCCGTCTTTTTTCTTCTCTGTTTCGTATATTTTCGTCTACGTTTAGTCCCACATTGCCTAGCCTTTGACCTCTAAGCCTCTTTTTCACCAATAAATATAGACCGATAGAGCCTCCAAAAATCATCTGAGTCGGGTTAAATCAAAATTTTGGTTTGACTAGATTCATTTAAGAAAGATATATTTCTCCTCTCCGGCGCGACTTTTGGGAATTATCTCCTCTCTCCGAAGTCATCTTTTCTCTGCCTTATAAAGGTATCTTTCTTTGTTTTTTTATACTTTCGTAGTTTATTGTTTTTTTATACTAGTACGATAAAATAATTAGATTACCAATTAGTCTACGTATTTATACGTTAGACCTTAGCCGTAGCTATTTTTCTTCCGTAAAACAGCTTAACCCTGATTTTTCAAATAGCCATAACTTTTTACTCGTTCATCCAAATTAGATGAAACCAACGCCCACTTCTTCGTTATGATCCCCTCTATCCAGTAATCCAACTCAAACATTTTTTTTAAAAAGTTTAAAATTTGAATTAGATCAGATTTGAATTTGAACTCCGTTTGATCATAACTTGAGTTCCGTAACTCCGATTTAGTTGATTCTTTGTGCAAATCGAAGCTCTTAACCTAAACTTTCTGATAAGGCCAAATTCACATAACTTTGGTACTGTTAGAAATTGTTTTATGTTGCAAGGGTTATTGCTTGGTTTTGATGTTTTTCAAATCGTTCTTCGATGTTTTCGATCTTTTGAGTGATTTCTTATGAGTGGTTACTAATGCTTGATTACGATAGATTGACCGGAGTGTGACGAGTAGATCTATCAAGAGTTATGTGTGCGAATCATCTTCATCAACTTTGCAGGCAAGTTCACACTTTGATCATATCCCTTTTCATACCCAGTTTTTATGCATTAGTTTCACCTTCAAACATTGCATGAGTAGGATTGATAACATGTGGGTATTGGGAAGTAGTTGAGGTAGTACCTATTACCTGTTTATTATCAAACCCCTGGGAGTTACTATTACGCTATGCTTATACTGCTATGCTATGCTCGTAGACGTGGATTGGGTTTTGAGAGTATTCATGACAGAGGTGAGATTTTTAATTAATGGTTTAATTAAGGTGGCAACTTAAACACACATATGGGTGGATTGAGGCACCTGGGTATTCCAGGACTTGCCTGTCTAGGCACCTGGGTATTCCAGGACTTGCCTGTTTTTCTTTTGGACCGCCACCCAGGCTCAAAGGGATCATAAGATTATTCATGCTAGAAACTTCCGTGTGCAGCCACAAGCCATTATGGGCTCTCGCATAGTTGATTAAGTCGTGGGAACTCTTACAGGGTAGACTAGCAGATGTAGGGGAAAGTAGGTGTACTGGTCTATCCAACGTAAGGTGCTAGCGCTTCTGAAAGACTGTGTCTCGGTCATCCGTTTCTCAAACACCATGTAGTGCGAGAATCCCAACGGAGGCGATCGAGTCTTGTGGGGAAAAGTGCGCAAACCTCTGCAGAGTGTACAAACTAATCATGATTAGCCGTGTCCCCGGTTATGGACATCTTGAGTATCTAGTTCTTGGATTATCCTGTTGATCTCATCACGTTACTTTAATTAATTTTGTTGGGTTTTAATGATGATTACTTTTAATTGGGATTGAGGATGCTGTCAACCATTCTCAATGTTTAACAAACACCATGATAGTTAAATAAATTTATTCCTTTGCAGTAGGGAAAAATTGGCTTTTCGCAAAAACCTTATAACCATAGAGCTTTTCCACCAGCCATATATGCATGTAGTGATAGCCATTGTTCATCATTTTCTCTATGGTGTGAATTTGCCAGTACATTCAATGTACTGACCCATTTCGGGCTGCAACGTCTCATGTTGCAGGTTTCTTACGACGAGTAAGTGATACGTTAGGGTTACGATTTCTACACTCAACTTTGCCGTTGGTGTTGATGGGAATCCACAACCTTGTTGCTTCCGCTATATTGGATTAAGGTAATAGTATTTACGTTACTTTATACATGTGATTTACCTTTGTTATAAATCCTTCGAGTACTGTGTGTGTCAGCATACCGATCCAGGGATGACACGTACGCACAGAGACTTGTCCCATTCGGGTCGGGTCGCTACAAGAAATTATTGAAAACTCTAAAGAAGCACTGTTCTGCTATTGGGTATACTCTTGATGATCTTAAGGGCATTAGTCCCACTTTATGCCAGCACAAAATAAAATTGGAGAAAGACGCTAAACTAGTTGTTGATCACCAACGACGGTTAAATCCCAAGATGAAAGAAGTGGTAAGAAAAGAAATACTAAAGCTCATGGAGGCAGGTATAATTTATCCCGTTGCTGATAGTCAGTGGGTAAGTCATGTCCATTGTGTCCCCAAGAAGGGAGGTATTACTGTTGTTCCTAATGATAAAGATGAATTGATCCCACAAAGAATTATTACAGGTTATAGAATGGTAATTGATTTCCGCAAATTAAATAAAGCTACTATAAAGGATCATTACACTTTACCTTTTATCAATCAAATGCTAGAAATATTATCCAAACATACGCATTTTTGCTTTCTAGATGGTTATTCTGGTTTCTCTCAAATACTTGTGTCAAAAGAGGATCAAGAAAATATCACTTTTACTTGCCCTTTCGGCACCTTTGCTTATAGACGTATGCCTTTTGGTTTATGCAATGCACCTGCTACCTTTTAAAGATGAATGATGGCTATATTCTCTGATTTTTGTGAAAAGATTGTTGAGGTTTTCATGGATGATTTCTCCGTATATGGAACTTCTTTTGATGATTGCTTGAGCAACCTTGATTGAGTCTTGCAGAGATGTGAATAAACTAATCTTGTCTTGAATTGGGAAAAGTGCCACTTTATGGTCAATGAAGGTATTGTCTTGGGGCATAAAATTTCTGAAATAGGTATTGAAGTTGATAAAGCTAAAGTTGATGCTATTGAAAAGATGCCATGTCCCATGGACATCAAAGGTATAAGAAGTTTCCTTGGTGATGTCAGTTTTTAAAGGAGGTTCATAAAGGACTTTTCAAAAATTTCTAGGCCTCTGACTAACCTCTTACAAAAAGATGTTCCTTTTGTCTTTGATAATGATTGTGTAGAAGCATTTGAAATACTTAAGAAAGCCTTGATTTCTGCACCTATTGTTCAGCCACCTGATTGGAATTTACCCTTTGAAATTATGTGTGATGCTAATGATTATGCTGTAGGTGTTGTTCTAGGACAAAGAGTTGATAAGAAATTAAATGTTAGCCAATATGCTAGTAAAACTCTAGACAGTGCCCAGAGCAATTATGCTACTGCTGAAAAAGAATTTTAGCAGTTGCATTTGCTTGTGATAAGTTTAGACCTTATATTGTTGATTCTAAAGTAACTGTTCTGTCGGTGTACTAAAGTAGGGGTACCTTAGTACCCCGAACTTGTGCACGGGCAGTAGTAGCGTCCCGCGGCAAGGCTTGCCAGGGGAGCGACAAGAGTCTCCACGACCCTTTCTGGGCCGGACGAAGGCCAAGTGATCGAGCCTAGAAGACCAAGCCCCGGCGAGAGGAGCTTGCCGGGCCAAGAAGGCGAGGTCCGGCAAGAGGAGCTTGCCGGGCCAAGGCGACAAGGCCCCGGCAAGAGGAGCTTGCCGGGACGACTAAGCCGAAGCACCAAGGCCCCGGCGGGAGGAGCTCGCCGGGACGGCCAAACCAATGGCACCCCAAGAGAAGCCCGCCGCGGCGCGCCGCGCGCCCCGGCAAGGCCTGACGAGCGGCAAGCTCTCAGGTGCAGCAAGACAACCATCGCGGCAAGCCACTTGCCGCGGCAAACCACCACCTCAGGCATGCGCTCCAGCTCACCTGCCCATGCCTCACTCTGGAGCTTCCCCAGAGGCACGTGGCGGGGCGCCGCGCAACCTGGGGCGCGCGGTGGCATGCGACGTTGGCAGAGTCGCCCCCGTGGCAAGCGGAGGCGCCCCTAATGGTCCGCCTCGGCACTGTTCGGGCGATCCAGACGGGCATTTAATGCCTTTGTCCCCCGCCGTCAGAGTTAGGTGCGATAGCACTGTGCGGCCACTGTTCGCACAGTTCCTTGCCATTTTTACCCTCACCTGCGTCGCTACCTGTGGGAAACCCCTTAGCATATAAAAGGAGGCCCATGCGCACGTAGAAGGGGGATCCAAAAAAGGGAGGACACCCAGTAGACCCTCGTCTATGTCCAGCTCAAACTTACTGTAGCTTCTTGCGCTCCAGAGCAAGAACTCGAATCAACCAGACAAGCAGCAGTAGGGTTTTACGCATCCGTGCGGCCCGAAGCTAGGTAAAATCGTTGTGTGTGTGTCGCCTCGATCTGCTCTTTGTGCAACCTCCGCCCCCCGCCGAACCGAAAAGGGGCTCCGTCCCCATAGGTGCTCGTGGAGGCCGATTTCCCCCGACATCTTTGGCGCGCCAGGTAGGGGGTGCGTCGAGGTTGTGTGAACCAGATCCGGCGTCCGCGCGAGCCAGACTCTCATTGTTTGCGCCGGCATGGCGCCGAAGAAGAAAGCTCCGGAGGTGACCGGTCCGTCAGCGTCGAACCCACCGCCCATGGAGCAGACGGGTGGTGGGGAGGACGCCGGCGGAGGAACGGGCGCCGTCGAACCAGTTCTTGGTCCCGTGACGTCCGAGCTCGCCTCGCGCCCCTCTCAGGAGGCGCGAAACCAGCAGCGTCATGGTACCCATGGTACCATACGCTCGCTGGACCCAGACCGTGCTGGTGGGTCCCAAGGCGCTCAGGACCAGCATGCGATCCAGCGTGCCGGAACGAGCGTCGCGCGGCTGCCTGGACCGGGTGTTGCTCCTTCTAACGTAGTTTGGAGTTCGAGCACATCCCGCTCCTCGCACCGTTCGCCGCCTCTGCCCGCCACCCCAGCGGAAGCTCTCGCGCGAGCTCAGCTACTCCTAGACTACCCTCCGACGGCGGACAAGCTCGACGACTGGAGGGCAACCATCCAGAGCCTCATCGGTTTCGCCAAAGGCGACACTCCGTGGCAGCACAGCGCGTCGCAGCCGCGGCCAGTCACCCAGGCGAGAACCGATGGCGCCAAGAATGGCGGGGGTGCGACCACCGTGCACTCCCCGCCCCAGTAGCCGCGGTCGCCGACTCGCCGGGCTCACCTCGACAACGACTCCACCGCGTCGTCGAACCCGCGAACTCGCCGCGACCAATGCCAAGTCCTTCACGAACGAAGGGAAGAAGACGCTCGAACCCGCATCGAGCGCAGAAGAGAGGCGCGGTGTCAATCAGACCAGCGCGTTGAGCCCTCTGGAAACATGCACGCACCGGGGGAACCAGGCGAACTGCCGTATTCAGTAGGCTGCCCCGCGTTCACCCACGAGTTGCGTCAAGTCCAGTGGCCCAGCACGAAGAACTTCAAGCCCGACGTGCCCGAGAAGTACGACGGCAAGTCGCACCCGTCGGAGTTCCTCAGCATCTACACCATTGCGGTGCAGGCTGCCGGGGGACGGAACGACAAGATCCTTGCCAACTACTTCCCGCTGGTACTCAAGCCCAACGTCAGATCCTGGCTCATGCACTTGCCGGACGGCTCCATCTCCTCTTGGCCAGATCTATGCCATCAGTTCGTTGGCGCCTTCACGGGCGGCCACAAACCCCATGGCCAGGCAACCGACCTTCATCTGCTTGTTCAGAAGGAGGGGGAGCCTTTGCGCAAGTTCATCCAGAGGTTCAGCCGTGTGCACTACAACATCCCAGACGTCCACCCTGCCGCGGTGATCAGCACGTTCCACCAGAACGTGTGCAACCGCAGGATGCGGGAGGAGATGGCGATGTGCAAAATCAAGGAAGTCAGCGAGCTTTACGCCCTGGCCGACAAGTGTGCATGCGCTGAGGAGGGGAGGAAGCTCCCCGGAGAAAGTGTTGGAGAAGGAGAATCCAACAGTGAAGGTACCGCCCCGGCAAGGAGAGGCCGGCGGCGGAACGGCAAAAAGAAGAAAAACCCAGAGGTGCTGGTTGTCGAGAAGTCCGGCAGCGAGGGCTCCGCCAAGAAAGCCCAGGCGGGAGGCCCCGGCAAGGAGGTTGTCGGGTGCGCCAACTGCCGGACGGTGGCTGCTGCCGATAAGCGGGACGGTACCGACAAGAAGTACTGCAAGATCCACCGTACCAGGGGCCACGACCTCCAGAGTTGCAAGCAAGTCGAGCGACTCGTCGAGCTGCAGAAAGCCGAGTACGCACGACGCGACAAGGAGAGAGCCCAAGCAGGCGGCGGGGGATCCGACACGAAGCGTCCCGGCCCGGGGGAGCGCCGCGGCAAGGACAAGCAGCGGCAAGCAGACAGGCCTCCCCGAGGACGCGACAAGGACGAAGACGATGACGACGACGAAGACATGGAAGACCCCGAGACCAGCGAGCAGGAGTTTCAGAGAGCCACTGAGGTCTTGTGTGTGGACGGCGGTGCCTCCCTGCACGCTTCCCACCACCAGCTTAAACGGTGGGTGCGGGAGGTCAATGCAGCGGAGCCACCCGTCGAGTCACGCAGACCCCTGAGATGGTCCAGCATGCCTATCATCTTCGACATTGAGGACCACCCTGATCGCTCAACCGCGGTCGGGTGCTTGCCGATGTTGGTTTCCCCAATGGTCCGCAACCTCAAGGTCACTAAGATGCTAGTTGACGGCGGGGCCGGCTTGAATCTGATCTCCTCTGCTGTTCTCCGAAGACTCCAAGTTCCCGACAGCGAGCTCGAAGAAACCGGCACATTCCAAGGAATCAACCCGGGAAGGAGCAAGCCGAAGGGAAAGATCACGCTGCCGATAACATTTGGCAGCGAGCTGA
Source organism: Aegilops umbellulata (assembly GCA_032464435.1). Taxonomy (NCBI): domain Eukaryota; kingdom Viridiplantae; phylum Streptophyta; class Magnoliopsida; order Poales; family Poaceae; genus Aegilops; species Aegilops umbellulata. The sequence goes on along the minus strand of CP136056.1, from coordinate 322,192,597 downwards.
ATTTCAGGACTGAGAAGGTCACCTTTGACGTCGCCGACTTTCCGTTGCCTTACAACGGGATCCTCGGCCGACCAGCGCTCGCCAAGTTCATGGCGGCCTCTCACTATGCGTATAACATGCTCAAGATGCCTGGCCCGATAAGCGTCATTTCTGTCCCCGGCGACAAGAAGGATGCCCTTATCTGCGCCGACCAAATATACCGGGATGCAACAGCAGCAACGGCCCACGGCCCACTTGTCGCTGGAGCTTCCGGGGGAAAGAAGAAGTCCGGCAAGTGCTCTGGTGCCCACTCCGGCGAGCGCGCCTCTTCGGAGTGCTGCGCTGCCGTCGAGGACGTGCCATCGAGCCCCGCCGGCAAGAAGACCAAGTCCGGCAAGTGCTCTGGCGCCCACTCCGGCAAGCGCGCCTCTTCGGAGTGCTGCGCTGCCGTCGAGGACGTGCCATCGAGCCCCGCTAGCAAGAAGACCAAGTCCGGCAAGTGCTCTGGCGCCCACTCCGGCAAGCGCGCCTCTTCGGAGTGCTGTGCTGCCATCGAGGACGTGCCATCGAGCCCCGCCAGCAAGAAGACCAAGCCCGGCAAGTGCTCTGGCGCCCACTCCGGTGAGCGCGCCTCCTCGGAGTGCTGCGCTGCCGTCGAGGGCGTGCCATCGAGCTCTCCCGGCAAGAAGGCCAAGTCCGGCGAATGCTCGGGCGCCCACTCCGGCAAGCGCGCCTCTTCGGAGCGCTGCGCTGCCGTTGAGGACGCACCATCGAGCCCCGCCGGTAAACACAAGAAGACGACGGCTGCTCCACCAGCGACCAGGAAGGTGCCCACCAAGGAGGACGGCACTGGTGGTACCTTCACCATCAGTGCCACTCTCGACCCCAAATAGGAAAGCGCGCTCGTTGCTTTCCTGCGGGCGAATGTCGATGTGTTTGCCTGGCAACCATCTGACATCCCCGACGTTCCCAGGGAAGTGATTGAGCACCACCTTGCCGTCTGTCCTCATGCGCGGCCCGTCAAGCAAAAAGTCAGGAAACAAGCGGTGGAGCGCCAAGAGTTTATCGCGGAGGAGATCAGGAAGTTGGAAGCGGCAGGCCTCGTCAGAGGCGTGCTCCATCCGACGTGGTTGGACAATCCTGTTGTCGTGCGCAAAGCAAACGGGAAGTGGAGGCTTTGCATCGATTTCACCGATGTCAACAGAGCTTGCCCTAAAGATCCATTTCCCTTGCCGCGCATCGACCAGATTGTTGACTCCACGGCCGGATGTGGCCTGCTTTCATTCCTCGATGCCTACTCCGGGTACCACCAGATTTTCATGACCAAAGAAGATGAAGAGAAGACTGCGTTCATCACTCCATGCGGCACGTACTGTTTTGTGCGGATGCCTTTTGGACTGAAGAACACAGGCTCGACGTTTGCAAGGGTTGTCCACACTGCTTTCGAGCCACAGCTCCACAGAAATGTGGAGGCCTACATGGACGACATTGTGGTCAAGAGCAGAGACAAGGCAACCTTGGTTCAAGACTTGGAAGAGACCTTTGCGAACTTGCGCAAGATCAGCCTCAAGCTCAACCCCGAGAAGTGCGTGTTCGGAGTCCCCTCCGGCAAGCTTCTCGGGTTCTTCGTGTCTCAACGTGGGATCGAAGCCAACCCCGACAAGATCAAGGCCATCGAGCGGATTGAAGCACCAACGCGTGTCAAGGACGTGCGAAGACTTGCCGGCTGCGTGGTGGCTCTCAGCAGGTTTATTTCCAGGTCTGCGGAACGCGCCCTGCCGTTTTTCAAAATCTTGAAAAAGGCAGGTCCAGTAAAATGGACTCCGGAAGCGGAGGCTGCGCTGCAAGACTTGAAGAAATACCTGTCCTCCGCTCCTATACTTGTCGCGCCTAGACCGCAAGAGAAGTTGCTGCTCTACCTAGCGGCAACCAATCAAGTGGTTAGTGCTGCGTTAGTAGCGGAGAGGGAAGCTGATGACGAGCCAGCAACCACGGCAAGCGCGTCCGACGACAAGCAGGGGGCTTCCCCGACAAGCTCTGGCCCCGGCAAAGGCGAATCCGCGCAAGCGCAAGGGGAAGTGCGGAAGAAGAGGATGGTGCAGCGCCCAGTTTACTTCGTCAGTTCCCTCCTGCAGGGGGCTAGGGCGAGGTACTCTGGTGTGCAGAAATTGCTCTTCGGCCTCCTCATGGCCTCGAGGAAGCTGCGCCATTACTTCCAAGCACACGAGATCACAGTGGTCACTCGCTTTCCGCTTAAGAGGATACTGCAGAATCCCGAAGCAACAGGCAGGATTGTCGAGTGGGCACTAGAACTGTCAAGCTTTGGCCTCAAGTTCGAGAGCACATCGACCATCCAGAGTAGAGCATTGGCAGAGTTCATAGCAGAGTGGACGCCGACACTGGACGAAGAAATTCCAGAGACGAGCATCCCCGGCAAGGAAGCAACCAAAGAGTGGCTGATGTACTTTGATGGTGCCTTTTCGCTGGAAGGCGCCGGTGCCAGCGTGCTGCTCATCGCGCCCACTGGAGAGCACCTCAAGTACATCGTCCAGATGCACTTTCCCAAGGAGCAAGCAACCAACAATACGGCAGAGTATGAAGGTTTGCTCGCCGGTCTCAGGATCGCGGCGGAACTTGGGATCAAGAAGCTCATTGTCAGGGGTGACTCGCAGCTCGTCGTCCGCCAAGTGAACAAGGATTACCAGTGCCCGTTGATGGAGGCTTACGTTGATGAAGTGAGGAAGCTGGAAGAGCGCTTTGACGGCCTGCAAATGGAATATGTTCCAAGAGCAGAGAACGACATCGCCGACGGCCTGTCAAAATGCGCCGCACTAAAGCTACCTGTGGAACCAGGGACTTTTGTGCTCAAGCTGACTCAGCCATCCGTGACACCATCGACTGGGCCAAGCAAGAAGAGAAAATCGGTCTCCGGTGACTATCTCCCGGCAGAGCTTCCCGAAGCCACCGCCATGAGAGTCCCCAAGATCGACGCCAAGAGTGCTGAGGAGCTGCCCGCTCCGGCAAGCCCCAGGGTTTGTCCCGACGAAGCAGGCGCTCCCGGCAAGCCATGCCCCGGCAAGCTTGCCGGGGAACGTCAAGCTCCGGCTGAGCCCCAAGTCCTCGCCGTAGAAGCTGATGTTCCCGCAGCCGCCGACATGCCTTTAGTCCTCGTCGTCGAGCCACAGGCTCCGACATGGGCACAGCAGATCGTCCGTTTCCTCCAGACAGGAGAACTTCCCGAAGAACAAGAAGGAGCGGAAAGAGTAGCCCGGCAGTCCAGTATGTACCAGTTCGTCGACGGCGCACTGTACAGAAGAGGACGCAATGGGGTGAAATTGAAGTGCATTCACCGGGAAGACGGACAGGAGCTGTTGGCGGAGATACACGGAGGCATATGTGGACACCACATTGGCGCCAGAGCACTTGCCGGCAAAGCATTCCGGCAAGGTTTCTTCTGGCCAACAGCCCTCCAGGATGCAACTGCACAAGTAACCAAGTGTGAAGCGTGCCAGTTCCATTCCAAGAAGATACACTAGCCAGCTCAAGCTCTCCAGACGATCCCTTTGTCCTGGCCCTTCTCGGTCTAGGGGCTCGATATCCTCGGCCCCTTCCCCCGAGCCGTCGGGGGCTTTGAGTACTCTTTCGTTGCCATCGACAAGTTCACAAAGTGGCCAGAAGTGGAGCCGGTGAGGAAGGTGACAGCCCAGTCCGCGATCAAATTCTTCAGGTCGATTGTTTGCCGCTTCGGGGTCCCCAACAGGATCATCACCGACAACGGTACACAGTTCACAAGCCACGCTTTCATGCAGTACACCCAAGACCTCGGCACCAAGGTCTGCTTCGCTTCTGTTGCTCATCCCCGAAGCAACAGTCAAGCGGAAAGGGCCAACGCCGAGGTACTGCGCGGGCTCAAGACCAGAAGTTTTGACAGGCTGCTCAAGCGCGGACGGAACTGGATCGAGGAGCTGCCGGCGGTTCTTTGGTCAGTCAGAACGACGCCAAATCGAGCCACCGGCCAGACACCATTTGCTCTAGTCTATGGAGCAGAAGCAGTTACCCCCACGGAACTCGTATACGGGTCACCTCGAGTGCTCGCTTATGAAGAGCTTGAGCAAGAGCGATCGCGTGAAGATGACGCACTGCTCCTTGAGGAGGATCGTCTCCAGGCTGCTGTGCGATCCGCTCGCTACCAGCAAGCTCTGCGTCGCTATCATAGCCGCAAAGTTAAAGCCAGGAGCCTCGAGGAAGGCGACCTTGTTCTTCGGCGCGTTCAGTCGGCCAAGATACACAACAAGTTGACGCCGAAGTGGGAAGGCCCTTACCGGGTGAAACGAGTCACGAGGCCCGGCGCCGTCCGCCTCGAGACCGAAGATGGTACTCCGGTGAGCAATTCCTGGAACATTGAGCATCTTCGCAAGTTTTACCCGTAAGGCGCGGTTGTCGGACCCCGTCCGGCAACCAACTCTTTGTACAAAAGTCTTGCTGCAGTTGCATGTAATCCTTTGTACAAAGCCAGGCGCAGACCCTGGCAGCAGACAATGAAGCGCTGGCGCCCCCAAGTTTTAGCATGCATGCTGAGTCGACTCTCGTCCTTGGTTAGGGTTGGTAGTGCCTAACAGTCGCTAACCCCTAACTTAGAGGTCGAGTCCGCGTCTTTTTCCCGTCCTTCCCCTTTGGCTCGCAGGAATTGCATACCCTTGCCGAGCCGCTCAAGGACGAAGAAGGGGAGAAGGGCGAGCCAGCACCCGCGCCCCGGCAAGCCAGAGTTGCCGGGGGTTGCAACCTCAGATAAGTCTTTACATCCCTTATCATGCATTCTCTCGTGAGCTGCGGAATGTGAAAACCTTGCTTCCTCCTAAAAGCTGCCGTGCTCTCTTAAGCGACAAACCCCGGAGCGCGTTCCCGAGGCCCGCTTCTGATAGTAGCCGCGGCGGCAAGAGGAGGAAGCGAAGGGCCAGAACCCGCCTTCTCCCTGCCTCCACCAAGAGCGTGAGGAGGGCCAAGGGGCACGGGGAGACGGCAGGGTCCGTTGCCGGGCGGGGAAGTGTCTATCTTAACGATGCAAAGGGTTCGCTCCTTGCCGCGGGATGTACCCGCGAGACAAATGGTCCGGCAAACACTCCCTTTTCATTAAAAACATTCCACTCAGGTACAGCTCAGAGAGAATGAAAAACATGAAAGATGGGATTACAAGATTTAAACACAATTAAGGCCCGAGGGCTTACAAGATAAAAAGAGATAAGGTGCCCGTGATCCCTTTCTTGTCTCTCTCCTCAGGAGGTAGGGCAAGGAGGCGAGAAGGGCAAAAGGGGCGCCTAGACGAGCTACGGGTGGCAGAAGACGCCAAGAGAGCATCCGGGGCTCCGCCCGGGGGCTCCGGAGGCCGGATGGAGACGGCGACGCCGAAAGCGGAGCTCGAGATGGAGGCTGCGGGACGTCAACACGCTGTCGAGGGCATCTAGCCCTCGTACTCCGAGTTGACGGCCTTGCCGCCGGCCTCTTCCGCAGCCTCGCCACTCCGGCCGCCCGAGAAGACGAAGCCCCGGCAAGAGGAGCTTGCCGGGCCGAAGAGAAGACCCCGGTGGTCGTCGCCGCGAGCAGGGGTGGTGACGGCGTCTGGGGCGAAGCTGGAAGACGAGGCAGCGGCCTTGCCGCCCGCCCTCTTCCTCTTCCGCAGCCTCCCTACGCCAGCCGCCCAAGGAGACGACCCCGGGGAGTTCACGGCGCCAGCGATGCGGACGATGGGGGTCGCCAGTGCCACACGGAGCTGCGACCGACACCTAGTCGGACCCGTCATCCCGGCGACCGCTCCCCTCGTCGTCGCTGTCGCTCCCCTCCTCGTCACTCTCGCTCGAGGAGGAGCCTTCGCTGTCGGAGGAGCTATCCACGCAGCACCGGGCCCGGGTGCCGAGGTCCCCGAAGACCTTGACGGAGAGGAGATCACCCTCCATCAGCTTAAAATGGAGGGTGAACCCCTCCATCAAGCTGTGGATCCGGGTGAACGACTTCCACCCTCGGCCAAGATACATCACGCCGGGGGCTCGGGATTCGACGTGGACTCGCGTACCACTGATCCCGCAGCCCCTCATGCGCAGTCTCAGCGTCTCGTGTTGCTCCGCTTCCAGGACGTCCACGAAGGGAGCCGGGAGGCGGAGGCGACGGCGAGGCGCTCGGCGCAGCCTGATGATGAACTCGCAGGGGTCGTCCCCGAGATGAACCGCCGGGAGAAACGGAGCCGCCGGCGGAGGCGAGGCCGGCGCGCCGCCCCGCCCGCCTCGAGCGCCTCGGCCCCGTCCACGGCCTCGTCCACGACCTCGCCCCCTCCCCCTTCCCCTTACGGTTGGCTCCGTCACCACGGGTGCAAGTGGAGGAGGGGCGCGCTGCCTGGCGGCAACCCTTGCCGCTACCGAAGAAGGACCATGGTTCCCTTTCTCCATGACAGTTGGGGAGAGGGGACCAGGGATCTAAGAGAAGAAAGAAGGAAGGAGTGCGGACCCTCATCACCCCCTTCCGCTCCTTATAAAGGGGCGGAGTGGGGGCTCGGCCGCCCCGCCCAACCAATCAAAGCAGAGGAAGGGCAGGCGACGGGGCCGACCCTCTACTTCGACCCGCATCGGCCCGGTTTCATGCCTCCACCACCGCAACCCCAAGCACATGGAGGACGCGTGGCGGGCGAGCAGGGCCGAGGCGACAGATGAGGCGACCTCTCCCCACCCCGTGATCGTGGGGGCGGGCGCCCCGAAAGCCGCGCCTCGACCCCGTTCGTTCACCAAGCCGCGCCTCCACGTCTCCCCCCCACTTGAAAGTGGGGGCGGACGTTTCGCCTTTCCAAATAAAGGAATCGTGCCCGACGTGACGCATGCCTGCGGGCCTCAAGCCCCGCGCACGCCACCCACGTCACGCACGCCTTGCACGCCTCGCCCCCCACGACGCCGCGATAAGCGCGCGCCACTTGGGGAGGGCGCGACAGGCACAGAGTTAAGGAGCAGCGCAACCCAGGCCACGCGTGCCCGTGCACTGTTAGGGCCTGGCCCAACAACGCTCGGCACCGTGTATGGCCCAGACTCGGGGGCTCCTGTCGGTGTACTAAAGTAGGGGTACCTTAGTACCCCGAACTTGTGCACGGGCAGTAGTAGCGTCCCGCGGCAAGGCTTGCCAGGGGAGCGACATGAGTCTCCACGGCCCTTTCTGGGCCGGACGAAGGCCAAGTGATCGAGCCTAGAAGACCAAGCCCCGGCGAGAGGAGCTTGCCGGGCCAAGAAGGCGAGGTCCGGCAAGAGGAGCTTGCCAGGCCAAGGCGACAAGGCCCCGGCAAGAGGAGCTTGCCGGGACGACTAAGCCGAAGCACCAAGGCCCCGGCGGGAGGAGCTCGCCGGGACGGCCAAACCAATGGCACCCCAAGAGAAGCCCGTCGCGGCGCGCCGCGCGCCCCGGCAAGGCCTGACGAGCGGCAAGCTCTCAGGTGCGGCAAGACAACCACCGCGGCAAGCCACTTGCCGCGGCAAACCACCACCTCAGGCATGCGCTCCAGCTCACCTGCCCACGCGTCACTCTGGAGCTTCCCCAGAGGCACGTGGCGGGGCGCCGCGCAACCTGGGGCGCGCGGTGGCATGCGACGTTGGCAGAGTCGCCCCCGTGGCAAGCGGAGGCGCCCCTAACGGTCCGCCTCGGCACTGTTCGGGCGATCCAGACGGGCATTTAATGCCTTTGTCCCCCGCCGTCAGAGTTAGGTGCGATAGCACTGTGCGGCCACTGTTCGCACAATTCCTTGCCATTTTTACCCTCACCTATGTCGCTACCTGTGGGAAACCCCTTAGCATATAAAAGGAGGCCCATGCGCACGTAGAAGGGGGATCCAAAAAAAGGGAGGACACCCAGTAGACCCTCGTCTACGTCCAGCTCCAACTTACTGTAGCTTCTTGCGCTCCAGAGCAACAACTCGAATCAACCAGACAAGCAGCAGTAGGGTTTTACGCATCCGTGCGGCCCGAAGCTGGGTAAAATCGTTGTGTGTGTGTCGCCTCGATCTGCTCTTTGTGCAACCTCCGCCCCCCGCCGAACCGAAAAGGGGCTCCGTCCCCATAGGTGCTCGTGGAGGCCGATTTCCCCCGACATGTTCACACTAATCTTGCTGCTATTAAATATCTTATGGAAAAGAAAGATGCTAAATCTAGACTTATTAGATGGGTTCTCCTACTACAAGAATTTGATTCGCATATTATTGATAGAAAGGGAGCTGAGAACCCCGTTGCAGACAACTTGTCTAGGTTAGAGAATGTTTGTTGATCCACTACCTATTGATGATAGCTTCCCTGATAAACAATTAGCTGTCATAAATGCTTCTCATACTGCTCCATGGTATGCTGATTATGCTAATTACATTGTTGCTAAATTTATACCACCTAGTTTCACATACCAGCAAAAGAAAAAGTTTTTCTATGATTTAAGACATTACTTCTGGGATGACCCACACCTTTATAAAGAAGGAGTAGATGGTATTATTAGATGTTGTATACATGAGCATGAACAGGAATAGATCCTACGCAAGTGTCACTCCGAGGCTTATGGAGGACACCACGCTAGAGATAGAACTGCACATAAGGTATTGCAATCCGGGTTTTATTGGCCTACTCTCTTCATAGATGCCCGTAAGTTTGTCTTGTCTTGTGATGAATGTCAAAGAATTGGTAATATTAGTAGACGTCAAGAAATGCCTATGAACTATTCACTTGTTATTGAACCATTTGATGTTTGGGGCTTTGATTATATGGGACCGTTTCCTTCCTCTAATGGGTATACACATATTTTAGTTGTTGTTGATTACGTTACTAAGTGGGTAGAAGCTATTCCAACTAGTAGTGCTGATCATAACACCTCTGTTAAGATGCTTAAAGAATTTATTTTTCTGAGGTTTGGAGTCCCTAGATATTTAATGGCTGATGGTGGTTCACATTTTATTCATGGTGCCTTTCGTAAAATGTTGGATAAGTATGATGTTAATCATAGAATTGCATCTCCATATCACCCGCAGTCTAGTAATCAAGTAGAACTTAGTAATAGAGATCTCAAATTAATTTTGCAAAAGACTGTTAATAGATCTAGAAAGCATTGGTCCAAGAAACTTGATGATGCTTTATGGGCCTATAGAACTGCATAAAAAAATCCTATGGGTGTGTCTCCGTATAAAATGGTTTATGGAAAAGCATGTCACTGACCTCTCGAACTAGAACACAAAGCATATTGGGCCATTAAAGAGCTCAATTATGATTTCAGACTTGCCGGTGAGAAGAGGATATTTGACATTAGCTCACTTGATGAATGGAGAACTCAAGCCTACGAAAATGCCAAACTATTTAAAGAAAAAGTTAAAAGATGGCATGACAAAAGGATACAAAAGCATGAATTCAATGTAGGTGACTATGTGTTGCTATTCAGCTCTCGTTCAAGATTTTTTGCAGGAAAACTTCTCTCTAAATGGGAAGGACCTTATGTTATCGAGGAAGTCTATCGTTCCGATGCCACAAAAATCAACAACTTCGAAGGCACAAATCCAAAGGTGGTGAACGGTCAAAGAATCAAACATTATATCTCAGGTAATCCCATAAATGTTGAAACTAATGTTATTGAAACCGTAACCCCGGAGGAATATATAAGGGACATTTTCTAGAACGCTTCAGACTCCGAAAAGGAATAGGTATATGGTACGGTAAATAAACCGACTCCAAAACAGTTCTAATGGCAATTTTTCTCCGTTTTGGAATATTTAAGAAAATAGCAAAATAAGAAGTAGTCCGAAAGGGACACGAGGCAACCATGAGGGTGGAGGGCACGCCCTACCCCCCTGGGCGCGCCCCCTGCCTCGTGGGCACCTCGTGTGCCCTCCGGACTCCGTTTTATTGCAGGATACTTCTTTTGGTTGGTAAAAAGTCATTATACAATCTGCCAAAGGATTTGACCACCGTACCATGCAAATATCCTATGTTTTTGTTTTGAGGTATTTCTGCCGCAGATTAGAGCAAGATGTCTTCTCAAGAGTCAGTCGGGGAGAGCCGGGTGTCTAATCCGACACCGGGACCAAGAGCAAACAGTGATGCTGACCACTTTGGGCCATCAACGGAGGAAGAGATGCAGGCTGACTTGAAAAGGATAGATGCCATGGAGGAGGATCAAGAAGTCACTTCCCGTTTCCGATCCGGATTCACGATGGGGGAACTACAGAGCGCAGCTATTCCAAACTCGGTCATCCCCTCCAATGTTAAATTTCTCTCTTATGAAAATATGAAAAAGAGTGTTACTTGTTCTCCCGCAGCTATGCAACATCCATGGGTGAAAGGAGCTTTAACCGTCACGGGTAAGCTCCGTAAGGAAATAATGCACCGCAAGCAACAAATCAATAAGCTTGAGGAAGAGAACTGTATACTGAGGGGCATCATCGCCAAGAATATCACATCACCACCTCCGAAGAAAGAGCAATAAATACATGGGTATGGGCACTTCCCTTGGCAACTGCGAAGCTTGGGGTAGGTGCCCCGGTATCGTATCACCATCACACTCCTATCTTTACCATTTTTCTTAGTTTGATTCTTTTGGTAATATCTTGATTTAGTACAATAAAGTTTTAGTATGATCTAGTTTTGAGTTTTGCTTTATGATCCTTCTATGTAATCGAGTCCGTGAGCTATGTATAATAAAGATTAGTGTTGAGTCAAGGGCTTGATTATCTTGCTATGATCTTGCTATGTGATCTTGCTACAATTTCGTAATCAGATCCCTTCCCCTTATAACCGCTCCTAAATCTCGGGACGAGATTTCTTGTAGTGGAGGAGAATTGTGACGCCCGGGTAATCATGCTACAATAACCTCTACTAATGATGCCACGTCACCGAGGTCACTGTTGTTAATCTCGCGTTAATTCAAACCCGATCGAATTCAAATTCGAAATCAAACCCAAATGATGAAGTTTTCAAACATTAAAACTAAAATGCTCGGAGTGTGTCGATTAATCCATATGTAGTGGTAGGTGATGAAACCAAACTGTTATAAAATATTTATTTGCACTAAAGTAATTAAAACAATATTTGAAAATACTTAATAATTGCTTTTATGTTTATAGGAAATTGTAAGCTAGTTAAGATAATGTGTGAACATTTTATTACAGTGAGTTATGCTACCTTACTAATTTAGGTATGGGTTTTATAGTTTGATAAAATTGTTTTGATATTAAAACATTTAAAACCGAAGTTAAAAGAATAAATGAAGACAAAACAAAATTAAAAGAAAACAGGACCCCCCCCCCCGGGCCAGCCGACCCAACTGGCCGGCCCATTCGACCGGCCCACCCAGCCCAACCTACCAGCCGGCCCACCCCCTCTCCATAACCCCCCGAAACCCTAGCCGTACCCCCCCCGTCGCCCCACTCGCTTTCCCCCCCGCTCCCCTCGCTCTGGATCTGGATCGGGAGGAGCCCGATCCCCTTCTCCCTCGCTCGGCGCCCGACACCGTCGCCCGTTGCCGCCTGGAGACCACACCGCCCCGGACCGTGTCACCGGACTGCCTCCTCGACGCCGTCGTCTCCGCCCTCCTCCTCAACACCCCACTGCTTAGACCCTACGCGCCCCTCCCCGTGAGCACCTCTCCTCCTCCTTCCCCCGGCTCCACCGCCCCCCCACCTGGAGCTCTTCTCCCGCGCGCGCCTGCGTCGTGGCCGGCGCCCCTCCTGGGCGTGCCGACGCGCGCGCGCCTGCACCCGCGCCCTGGCCATGCCCTTCGCCCCGTTCCGACGCGCTACCGGTTGCGCGCCCTGCTGCCTTGCCCCGCTCCCATGACTGCTCGTCCGCGCCTCCCCGGTCGCCGGCGTGCTCCCTATCTGCACCTACCGCGCCTCGCCCGCTGCCCTGTTCGATGCTGCTGCCGCTTTCTCCTATCGCCGCCGCAACCGCTCGCGCCATGGCCGAGCCCCTGCCCCACTTCGCTCGCCGCGCCCCTGCACCTACTGCAGCCGCCGAGCCACTGCTGCTCAACCCCCTGGCGACGCCCCGCCTCTGCCCCGCGCCCTCCACCGCCGGCCCCTCCCGCGCCGGAGCGCCCGCGCCCCGGCACCGCCCCGCCATCGCCTCCGCCGCCTGGCATAGCCAGGGCCGGCCTCGCCTCCCCTCGCATGGTGGGCGACTAGGTGCGCCCCGCACCCACACGCCCATAGCCCGTTCGCTCGTTAGCCCCCTGGCCCAATGACTTGGGGGCCCCAGCCCCAGAGAACGTTTTAATAAAAAAAAGAATAAAAAAATAAAAAAATAATGAAAATAATTAATTAATTAATGAACTAATTAATTAACTTAATTAATTCTGATTAAATAACCAATTAAGATTAATTAACCTAAGGATTAATTAATTTAATTAACTACTGTTAATTGGCTAGTTAGTTAGTATGACAGTGGGCCCACCCCCATTAATTAATTATGATTAGTTTAATTAATCTGTTAATTAAAATGTGTCACTGACCAGTGGGACCCACTGGTTAGGTTGACCAGTCAACTCCGTTGACTGCTGACGTCAGCATGACATCATGCTGATGTCATTAATTCATTTTCGAACTAAATTAAATAATTAATTAAATTCCAGAAATTAATAAATTCTTTAGAAAATCATATCTTTTAATCCGTAACTCGGATTAAAATAGTTTCAACATGAAAGTTGCTCAGAACGACGAGACGATTCCGGATACGCAACCCGTTCATCCGCCACACCCCCCTAACCTATCAAACTCGCAACTTTTTCCCTTCGGCTCCTCTGCCTGAAAACGCGAAACCCCGGGATTACTTTCCCGGATGTTTCCCCCCTTCACCGGTATCACCTCATACCGCGTTAGGACACCTCTAACGCCGATACTTGTCATGTCATGCATCGCTATGCATCTGTTTGCTTAAATATTTATTGTTTCTTCCCCCTCTTCTCTCGCTAGACCCCGAGACCGACGCCGCTGCTACCCAGTACGACTACGGAGTTGACGACCCCTCTCTCTTGCCAGAGCAACCAGGCAAGCCCCCCCCTTGATCACCAGATATCGCCTACTCTTCTCTATACTGCTTGCATTAGAGTAGTGTAGCATGTTACTGCTTTCCGTTATTCCTATCATGTTGCATAGCCTGTCCTTGTTACTACTGTTGATACCTTTACCTACAATCCTACCTGCTTAGTTTAGGATGCTAGATTACCATCAGTGGCCCTACATTCTTGTCCGTCTGCTATGCTATACTATCGGGCCGTGATCACTCGGGAGTTGATCACGGGTATATACTATACATTAAACATGATACATGTGGTGACCAAAGTCGGGTTGGCTCGAGGAGTACCCGCGAGTGATTCACGGATTGGGGGCTGAAAGGACCTTTGTCCCGACGGCCCTCTGTGTGGATCTTTGTGGCGGAGCGGCAGGGCAGGTTGAGGCTACCTGGGTGAGAGGTGGGCCTGGCCCTGTTCGGCGTTCGCGGATACTTAACACGCTTAACGAGATCTGGGTATTTGATCTGAGTCTGGCTACTGGCCTATACACACTAACCAACTACGCGGGAAAGATATGGGCACTTGGCGTCGTGGTATCAGCCGAAGCACTTCTTGACGTCAATGACTGAGTGGCGCGCGTCGGATTGGACTGGAACGCCACTAGGCTAGGTCTGCTTCCGGCCGCGTTCGCAACGTGCAGGTGTGCTCAGGGCGATGGGCCCAGACCCCTGCGCGCTTAGGTTTAGACCGGCGTGCTGACCGCTCTGTTGTGCCTAGGTGGGGCTGCGACGTGTTGATCTTACGAGGCCGGGCATGACCCAGGAAAGTGTGTCCGGCCAAATGGGATCAAGCATGTTGGGTTATGTGGTGCACCCCTGCAGGGAAGTTAATCTATTCGAATAGTCGTGATCTTCGGTAATAGGACGGCTTGGAGTTGTACCTTGACCTTATGACAACTAGAACCAGATACTTAATAAAACACACCCTTCCAAGTGCCAGATACAACCCGGTGCTCGCTCTCTAACAGGGCATCGAGGAGGGGATCGCCGGGTAGGATTATGCTATACGATGCTACTTGGAGGACTTCAGTCTACTCTCTTCTACCTGCTGCAAGACGGAGGCTGCCAGAAGCGTAGTCTTCGACAGGATTAGATATCCCCCTCTTATTCTGGCATTCTGCAGTTCAGTCCACTGATATGGCCCCTTACACATATAACCATGCATATGTAGTGTAGCTCCTTGCTTGCGAGTACTTTGGATGAGTACTCACGGTTGCTTTGTTTCCCCCTTTTCCCCATTCCTCTACCCGATTGCTTCAACCAGACGATGGAGCCCAGGATCCAGACGCCACCGTCGACGACGACTCCTTCTACACTAGAGGTGCCTACTACTACATGCAGCCCGCTGGCGACGACCAGGAGTAGTTAGGAGGATCCCAGGGAGGAGGCCTGCGCCTCGTTCGATCTGTATCCTAGTTTGTGCTAGCCTTCTTAAGGCAAACTTGTTTAACTTATGTCTGTACTCAGATATTGTTGCTTCCGCTGACTCGTCTATGATCGAGCACTTGTATTCGAGCCCTCGAGGCCCCTGGCTTGTATTATGATGCTTGTATGACTTATTTATGTTTTAGAGTTGTGTTGTGATATCTTCCCGTGAGTCCCTGATTTTGATCGTACACATTTGCGTGCATGATTAGTGTACGATTGAATCGGGGGCGTCACACGCCGCCCTGCCGCCGGAGCCGCCACCCGCCGCCCCGTGCCGCCACCCGCCATCGCCCGACCCCGCCACCGGAGCCGCCCACCGCCGCTGCTTCTTGCCGGACTTCGCCGCAGGTAGCCGCCGCCGCCTCGGTTTTCGCGAGAAAACAGATTGTTTTTTTTTAACCCTAGGCGCGTTTTTTATTTTAGATCGTTTTTTTGGTTTAGTTATTTAGAGATCATTCGTTCGTTAGTTTGTTTTAACGAACGATTTTCACCGTTTAGCCGCAGACAGCGACATTCGGTCGTTAGCCTATTCGTCAGTTTTTCATTTTCTTGGATTTTCCGCGATTATTTTCGATCGCGATTTCTGATCCGATTTTTGTTTTAGTTTAAATTTTCGCTTGTTTATCGGAATCAGGCGATTCAAGCACCTAGAGTTTCGTCTTGAAGCCCTCTTTCTGTTTAATCAACTTAAACAAGTTTTTGCTACTGTAAAATTTGACTTTAGACCAGATTAGTAAACGAAGCTTGTTTCTTTCGCAGTTTGAGTTTTGTTGCTTCGTTTGATTTGGTTCTTTTTGCAAACTGGAGTTCTTAAGTTGAACTTTGTGGTTAGATCTTATTTTAGTTTTACCCGTTCCACTTGCTTGATTGCTTATTGTATGCTTGTTTTTGTGATAGAGTACCCGGAGTGCGAAGCGTGCTACTACAAGTCTCTAGGTTTCACGGATCGCCAGCAAGGCAAGTAACACTTTGATCATACCTGTTTACTACCCAGTCTTATTGCATTAGATCGAACCCTCAAACATTGCATGGTTAGGATATGATTAAAATTCTGGGTATTGGGAAGTAGATGAGGTAGTACCTATTCACCTGTTTATTATCAAACCTATGGGAGTTACTTCTACATTGCTTATATTGCTATGCAATGCTTGTAGACGTGGATTGGGTTTGAGTGTATTCATGACAGATGTGAGATTGTTACTTAATGGTTCAACTTAAGGTGGCAACTTTAATACACATCTGGGTGGATTGAGGCACTTGGGGAACCCAGTGTTGTCTGTATTTTTGGAAATCCCGGGGTACCGTGTGATTCCCCTATGGACTGCCACCCAGGCTCAAAGGGATCATAAGATTATTCATGCTAGAAACTTCCGTGTGCCACATGCCATTATGGGCTCTGGCATAGTTGAGTAAGTTGTGGGAAACCTTTCCATGGTGGGCTAGCATATGTAGGGGATTGTAGGTGTATAGGCCTATCTATCGGTTAAGGGGACCTCTTCGGAAAGACTGTATCTCGGTCATCCGTTTCTCAAACATCATGTAGTGCGAGAAATCCAACGGAGGAGATCGAGTCATGTGGGGAAAAGTGCACAAACCTCTGCAGAGCGTACAAACTAATCATGGTTAGCCGTGTCCCCGGTTATGGACATCTTGAGTATCTGGTTCTTGGATTATCATGTGGATCTCATCACTCTTAATATAAATTTGATTGGGTTATTAATTACCTTTTAATTGGGATTGAGATGGGGTTTACCATTCTCAATGTTTTCAACCAACTTTGTAGTTAAATAAAATGCATTCCTTTGTTGTAGGGAAAAATTGGATTTCTGCAAAACATATTAACCATACAGCCTCCACCAGCCATATATGCATGTAGTGATAGCATTATTTTGTTCATTACTCTCTTCTGTTACATTGCCAGCATATTCCATGTGCTGACCCGTTTTCGGGCTGCAACGTATCATGTGGCAGACTTTTCAGACGACGAGTAAGGAGCCTTAGGTCGTGGTCTTTCACTCAGTGATGCCGTTGTGTTGATGGACTCACTTTATCTTCCAAGCCTTCCACTGTTATCGTATTAGATGGCCTTAGGCCATATTTATTGTAATAAGTTCTCTTTTGAGACATTCGATGTAATAAGCGTGTGATTGCTACTCTGTTATAAATCCTCAAGTATTGTGCGTGTCAACATTACCGATCCAGGGATGACACTGATGCACAGAGGTCGGAATGTTTGAGGTCTGATCGCTACAGATCTAGGAACAAAAATAAAATTGGGTTGCCTCTCAACAAGCATTATCGTTTAACGCCCCTATCTAGGCATAAAATCAAGAATAGATCTAGGTACTATCATCTTTGGTATGCAATCCATAAGTAGCTCTCATAATAGATTCATAAGGTAATTTAATTTTCTTTCTAGGAAAGTGTTCCATGCCTTTCCTTAATGAAACTTGGAATCTAATGTTTCCTTCTTTCATAACAATAATTGCATCAATCGTTCTAAGGAAAGGTCCACCAAGAATAATAGAACATGTAGGATTGCAATCTATATCAAGAAGAATGAAATCTACGGGCACATAATTCCTATTTGCAATAATAAGAACGCCTTTAATCCTTTCCATAGGTTTATTAATGGTGGAATCCGCAAGGTGCAAATTTAAAGAACAATCATTAAATTCATGGAAACCTAACACATCACACAAAGTCTTTGGAATCGTGGAAACACTAGCACCCAAATCACATAAAGCATAGCATTCATGATCTTTAATTTTAATTTTAATAGTAGGTTCCCACTCATCATAAAGTTTTCTAGGGGTAGAAACTTCTAATTCAAGCTTTTCTTCATAGGATTGCATTAAAGCATCAATGACATGTTTAGTAAAAGCTTTATTTTGATCATAAGCATGAGGAGAATTTAGCACGGATTGCAACAAAGAAATACAATCTATCAAAGAACAATTATCATAATTAAATTCCTTGAAATCCAAAATAGTGGGTTCATTGCTATGTAAAGTTTTGACCTCTTCAATCCCACTTTTACCAATTTTTCTATCAATATCTAAAAACTTTGAATCATTGGAACGCCTTTTAACTAAAGTTGACTAATCTCCAGTCCCATCTTTATAAACATTCATATTGGAAAACAAAGATTTAATAGGAGACACATCAATCACTTTTAGATCTTCATCATTATTATCATGGAAACTAGAAGAACACGCTTTACAAAGCAATCTTTTTAGCACGCATCCTAGCGGTTATTTCTTTGCACTCATCAATGGAAATTCTCATAGATTTTAGAGACTCGTTGATATCATACTTAGGTGGAATAGATCTAAGTTTCAAAGAATCAACATCAAGAGAAATTCTATCCATGTTCCTAGCCAACTCATCAATCTTAGGCAATTTTTCTTCAAGCAAAGCATTGAAATTGTTTTGCGAATTCATAAATTCTTTAACACTAGTCTCAAAATCAGAGGGCATCTTATTAAAATTTCCATAAGAGTTGTTGTAGGAATTACCATAATTATTAGAGGAATTACTAGGAAACGGCCTAGAATTATAATTTCCTCTATACGCATTGTTACCAAAATTGTTCCTACCAACAAAATTCACATCTATAGATTCATTATTATTCTCAATCAAAGTGGACAAAGGCATATCGTTAGGATCAGAAGAGACACTCTTATTAGCAAACACTTTCATGAGTTCATCCATCTTTCTACTCAAAACATTAATCTCTTCAATAGCATGAACCTTTTTACTAGTAGATCTTTCGGTGTGCCATTGAGAGTAATTAACCATAATATTATTTAGGAGTTTAGTAGCTTCTCCTAAAGTGATTTCCATATAAGTGCCTCCCGCGGCCGAATCTAAAAGATTTCTAGAAGCAAAATTCAATCCAGCATAAAAAATTTGTATAATCATCCATAAATTCAAACCATGTGTGGGGCAATTACGTATCATTAATTTCATTCTCTCCTAAGCCTGTGCAACATGCTCATGATCAAGTTGCTTAAAATTCATAATATCGTTTCTAAGAGAGATGATCTTAGCAGGAGGAAAATATTTAGAGATAAAAGCATCTTTGCACTTATTCCATGAATCAATACTATTTTTAGGCAAAGAAGAAAACCAAGTTTTAGCACGATCTCTAAGCGAAAACGGAAATAGTTTTAGTTTAACAATATCATTATCCATATCTTTATTCTTTTGCATATCACACAAATCAACGGAGTTGTTTAGATGGGTAGCGGCATCTTCACTAGGAAGGTCAGAAAATTGATCTTTCATGACAAGATTCAACAAAGGAAGCATTAATTTCGCAAGATTCAGCATCGGTAATAGGAGCAATCGGAGTGCTAATAAAATCATTGTTGTTTGTATTGGAAAAGTCACATAATTTAGTATTGTCTTGAGCCATCCTGACAACAATAAGTCCAACACACAAGCAAACAAGAAGCAAGCGAAAAGAGACGAATGAAAAGGGGCGAATAAAACGGCAAGGGTAAAGTGGGGGAGAGGAAAATGAGAGGCAAATGCCAAATAATGTAATGCGAGGGAGAAGAGTTTGTGATGGGCACTTGGTATGTCTTGACTTGCGCGTAGATCTCCCCGGCAACGGCGCCAGAAATCCTTCTTGCTACCTCTTGAGCATGCGTTGGTTTTCCCTTGAAGAGGAAAGGGTGATGCAGCAAAGTAGCGTAAGTATTTCCCTCACAAGGTATCAATCCAGTAGGAGACTACACTCAAATCGCCTAGTACATGCACAAACAATCAAGAACCTTGCAACCAATGCGATAAAGGGGTTGTCAATCCCTTCATGGCCACTTGCAAAAGTGAGATCTCATAAAGATAATAAGATAAATATTTTTGGTATTTTTGTTGTATAGATTGGAAAGTAAAGATTGCAAAATAAACGACGACAGAAATAGCTAGTTGACGGGAAACTAATATGATGTAAAGTAGACCCGGGGGCCATAGGTTTCACTAGTGGCTTCTCTCAAGATAGCATATATTACGGTGGGTGAACAAATTACTACCGAGCAATTGATAGAAAAGCGCATAGTTATGAGAATATCTAGGCATAATCACGAACAAATTACCACTATTACTCCACACATCGACCACTATCCAGCATGCATCTAGAGTATTAAGTTCATAAGAACAGAGTAACGCATTAGGAAAGATGCCATGATGTAGAGGGATAAACTCAAGCAATATGATATAAACCCCATCTTTTTATCCTTGATGGCAACAATAAAATACGTGTCGGTTCCCTTTCTGTCACTGGGAACGAGCACCGCAAGATTGAACCCAAAGCTAAGCACTTCTCCCATTGCAAGAAAGATCAATCTAGTAGGCCAAACCAAACTGATAATTCGAGGAGACTTGCAAAGATATTAAATCATGCATATAAGAATTCAGAGAAGAATCAAATATTGTTCATAGATAATCTTGATCATAAACCCACAATTCATCGGATCTCGGCAAACACACCGCGAAAAGAATTACATCGAATAGATCTCCAAGAAGATCGAGGAGAACTTTGTATTGAGATCCAAAGAGAGAGAAGAAGACATCTAGCTAATAACTATGGACCCGAAGGTCTGTGGTAAATGATGACCCACAAGTATAGGGATCTATCGTAGTCCTTTCGATAAGTAAGAGTGTCGAACCCAACGAGGAGCAGAAGGAAATGATAAATGGTTTTCAGCAAGGTATTCTCTGCAAGCACTGAAATTATCGGTAACAGATAGTTTTGTGATAAGGTAATTTGTAACGGGTAACAAGTGTAAATAAAGTGCAGCAAGATGGCCCAATCCTTTTTGTAGCAAAGGAAAAGCCTGGACAATTTCTTATATGAA
The DNA here is from genome assembly GCA_032464435.1 of Aegilops umbellulata. Taxonomy (NCBI): domain Eukaryota; kingdom Viridiplantae; phylum Streptophyta; class Magnoliopsida; order Poales; family Poaceae; genus Aegilops; species Aegilops umbellulata. The sequence goes on along the minus strand of CP136056.1, from coordinate 322,172,268 downwards.
GTAAAACGCTCCCGAGGACACATGGGAATTATCGTCAAGCTAGTTTTCATCACGCTCATGTGATTCGCGTTCGTTACTTTGATAATTTGGTATGTGGGTGGACCGGTGCTTGGTTACTGTCCTTTCTTGGACAAGCATCCCATTTATGATTAACCCCTATTGCAAGCATCTGCAACTACAAAAGAAGTATTAAGGTAAACCTAACCATAGCATGAAACATATGGATCCAAATCAGCCCCTTACGAAGCAACTCATAAACTAGGGTTTAAGCTTCTGTCATTCTAGCAACCTATCATCTACTTATTACTTCCCAATGCCTTCCTCTAGGCCCAAACAATGGTGAAGTGTCATTTAGTTGACGTTCACATAACACCACTAGAGGAAAGACAACACACATCCCATCAAAATATCGAACGAATACCAAATTCACATGACTACTAATAGCAAGATTTCTCCCATGTCCTCAGGAACAAATGAAACTACTCACAAAGCATATTCATGTTCATAATCAAAGGAGTATTAATATGCATAATGGATCTGAACATATGATCTTCCACCAAATAAACCAACTAGCATCAACTACAAGGAGTAATCAACACTACTAGCAACCCACAGGTACCAATCTGAGGCTTTGGGACAAAGATTGGATACAAGAGATGAACTAGGGTTTGAGAGGAGATGGTGCTGGTGAAGATATTGATGGAGATTAACCCCCTCCCGATGAGAGGATTGTAGGTGATGACGATGGCGATGATTTCCCCCTCCCGGAGGGAAGTTTCCCCGGCATAACAGCTCCACCTGAGCCCTAGATTGGTTCCACCAAGGTTCCGCCTCGTGGCGGCGGAGTTTCTTCCCGAAAGCTTGCTTATGATTTTTTCCAGGGTAAAAGACTTCATATAGTAGAAGATGGGCACCAGAAGCTTGCCAGGGGGCCCACGAGGCGGGGGTGGGGTAGGGCGCGCCCCCACCCTCGTGGCCAGGGTGTGGGCCCCCTCTGGTATTTTCTTCGCTCAATATTTTTTTATTAATTCCAAAAATGACTTCCGTGAAGTTTCAGGACTTTTGGATCTATTCGTGGATCGCTCGATTGAGTCAACCGCGTGCCCTGCCAGAAACAGAATAGGATTGTGTGATTCACGCCACACATGGGGCTGCCTTGTATTCACAATATATAGGAGTACATGCCTTGGTAATCAAGGTAAATCAAAGCAAATCCTCAGCCGGCAATCCTATGGGCCTTATGGGCCAAGTGAGGGAACACAACAGCCAACAAGGGGCTGGTGCACCCTATAGGGGCCGGCCATAGGACGAGGAGAAGGAAAGAGGGGAATGGTAAGGAAAGTGTGGAGTAGGACTCCCCATTCCTTCCCTCTCCCCCTGTCGTGGAGCCATCGCAACGGGTTAACTCGAAGGGGTTAAAGCGGACAAAGGGACACAGAATTCCAGCTGCCGGCATTCTCCCTCTTTATGTAAACCTTGTAAAATAAGAGAGAACTAGCGGGGTTACCAGCGCATTTGCGCGGCTAGACTTGCTATATACATGTTTACTTTTTGGTACTTTTGCACAAATAGTTCCCATGTCCAAATGTTATCTTGGCTGCCAAGTACCCATAGATATATCCTTTTAAAATGTAGAAAATGATTGTAGTTTTTTTAGGATCGGAAATGATTGTAGTTGAAAGTTGCGTCTTGATGAAACATGATGAATCTCTAGCTAAAATATTTCTATCATAGGCACCAATTTACCATAGATATATCATTTAAAATAAAGAAGAGGATTGTAGTTGAAATGTGCCTCTTGCTGAAATATGATGAAGAGATCTGCCCAAACTCTTTCTATCAAATGTATCATTGATGTTAAAGACATAGGTGTGTGACAGCAGTTGACTAACTTATGGCACTGAGGTTATTTAGCATCCTACGATACCCAAAAAATCACCATTAATTAATTTTTCCTAAACTTCATGTCATCTTTGTTTTTTTGTGTAACTATAGTTCTGATTTTTCTTATATTACAATATCATATATCTCGATCTTTCATGCATGCTTCCGGATGCTTATGGCAATATCCTCTTAATCCAGATGTCATTGTAGGCACCATCTTATTATAGGTTATTTTCCGTGTCCATGTTTTTCAACATCAACTTAAGCTGATTATTTTACTAAGTTTTAATCAACTGAAATCAGATTACTAAATTCTTTTATTTCACACTCGGATCTTCATGTTGCAGTTTATATTTTAGTCCAATAGTTGAATTTTCTATAATGAAAATTGCTTTATGATATTTATTATTTATTATTTTGAACATCACATATAAATTGAGTTGTCTTCTGTGACCAGCTAATAACAGACACTCGGATCTTCATGTTGTAGTATATATTTGAGTCCAATAGTTGAATTTTCTATAATGAAAATTTCTTTATGATATTAATTATTTATTATTTTGAACATCACATACAAATTGAGTTGTGTTCTGTGACCATCTAACAAGAGATGTATGTAGTATTATTATTTTGAGCAATCTGATTCAAAATCTTCAATTGTGCATATACAATATATGGATTCTAGCTTAATTAACATGACAAATTTAGTGGTTTCTCTATTTACAGGGTGTTGGACGATCGCTCGCATGAACCCGGTATGTCCGGCATTGTTGTAGTATATATGGGCTGTTTCAATGGGTTTGCCCTTAGTTTTGATGTGCTTGCTACCATTGTCCTTCTGTTAGTTGCCTCTTTAAGTCTGTATATGTCCATGGTAGATGCACGCGAATGTATAGGATTAATACTGCTCATGATTATGTACGTACTATGTGAGAGGGGCCTACATGTTTATGTATATATACTTACTTGGATTTATTGATATATAGATGCATATTCCATCTACAAAATAGTAATATATGTATTTAAGGTCTCACAAAAACATATGCATGGGCTAGCTGGTACGATCATGTGCTTTTAAACAAACATACCAGTTAGCAGCTAAAAGATTGAACGACGACACATTCAGTTCTTCTGTTATCTTCCTCTTGCCGACACGACCGTGTATTCTAGATTCAGCACTGCCATTAACTTCCCTGGTTTCCTCTGTCGCACTGGACCCCGGGCTAGATATCGCAGCTATCGCTTACCCAGAGCTAGTGGCATCAACGGCAGCCAAGGCCATATTGTAATGACGTAGTCCAATCAGTGAGATATCCGGCTCATCGTGAGGATTAACTTAGGTCTGCATGCTCCGAGCCTCCGACCACACTTGGCCTCTCTCGCTGCTTCCGCTCGTTAATTTGTCCGACGAACAATGCTCCACCTAAATGACTGCTCCGCAGATTTCACTTCACTATGCATCATCAACGTGCGGTGGTGCTCATGTCCTGCTCCTTCAGCTTGGGAGTTGGGAAGGTTGGGCTGGTGTGATGGCGTAGCATGAGTCGGGCGTGGCGTTCTTTTTCGAAAAGCAGAAACCAATGTGCTTATGCTGGCCTGCTAGAGAGGGTTGTGGCATGTTTTTTTTTTGCCTGAAGGCATGATCTCTTTCTGTACGTGTCCACATTGGATTCAGCTTCCGTGTGCCCTTCTCTACACTACTACGTTTAGCCGTACAGATTGTACGGAGATAAACTTCCTATATTCTTAGTTGATTGACTTCCTAATTTAGTTGTACATGCTGATTATGTTAATACATGCTCTTAGCTTCTCTCACATTTTATTTTGAATCTTTTAGCCAAGTAATAGTGCGCTCATGTTTCTTATTTTAATTACAGCTAGAAGCTGGTGTATTACCTTAATCAGCAGCACCAAGCTTTGTACGACACGAATTACAATGACTGAAGTAATTTTTTTACGTGATTGTTGTCCTTTTTTTTACACGATGCAAGTCCTTTTTATTGGAGTCCTTCCAGGATTATACCTTGTGCATGTGTACACATGATAGATCAATATTTTTTGGGGAAAAACATGACAGATCAATATGCTAGGTATTTGGATGTTCTTTTTACGTGATGGAAGTCTCTTTTTGTACACGATGCAAGTCCTCTCTTTTTTTGAAACTGCAAGTCCTCCTTTTGGGAGTCCTTCCACGATATAACTTATGCATGTTTATACGTGACATATCAGTATGCTAATTATTTGAATACTTGTTTTACGTGATGGTAGTCTCTCTTTATTATTCTGACATGAGGCATGTCCTGTTTTTTGGGAGTCCTTCCACGCTTATAGTTATGCATGTCTAGACGTGACAGATCAATATGCTAGTTATTTGGATGTTACGTAATATCTTTAAATCTCAACCGTTATTATTATAATCAAAGGGACGATATAATTTTAGGCTATGTGGATTAATATGATGGCTTGTTTTACTCATGTTTTAATAATATAATAGATAGGCATAAATATTGTGACATAACGTGTAATAACAGCCCATGATGCAATAATTATCAATATAAAAGCATGATGCAAAATGGACGTATCAACTCCCCCAAGCTTAGACCTTGCTTGTCCTCAAGCGGAAGCCGATAACGATAAATATGTCCACATGTTTAGAGATAGAGGTGTCGATAAAACAAAATACGGACATGAGGGCATCATGATCATTCTTATACCAGCAACATATATGGATATTGTCATATGATTTCTTATGCTCAAGTAATAATATATTCACAATGTCAAGTATGAATCAGAAACTTCATTGAAAACCAACAAACTATAATCTCAGTCATTGAAGCAATTGCAATTTATCATAACATCGGAAAGAGTCAATATAAGAGCTTTTCAGCAAGTCCACATACTCAACTATCATTTCGTCTTTCACAATTGCTAATACTCACGCAATCCTTATGGGTATGGAGTTTTAGTCGGACACAGAGAAAGATAGGGGCTTATAGTTTCGCCTCCCAACCTTTTACCTCAAGGGTAATGTCAACAATAATAGCTCATGCTAACTTACATCCAATTAGATATATGTATCAGGATCTTTCCAACACAATGTGCTTGCCAAAGGATAAAATGTAAAAGGAAAGGTGAAGATCACCGTGACTCTTGCATAAGGTAAAATTAAAGGATAGGCCCTTCGCAGAGGGAAGCAGAGGTTGTCATGCGCTTTCATGGTTGGATGCATGAAATCTTAATGCAAAAGAACGTCACTTTATATTGCCACCTGTGATATGGACCTTTATTATGCAGTACGTCACTTTTATTTCTTCCACATCACAAGATCATATAAAGCTTATTTCCTCCACACTAATAAGTCATACATAGTTAGATAGCAATTTTATTGCATGCACCGATGACAACTTACTTGAAGGATCTTACTCAATCCATAGGTAGATATGATGGACTCTCAAGGCAAAACTGGGTTTAAGGGTATTTGGAAGCACAAGTAGTATCTTTACTTGGTGCAAAGAATTTGGCCAACATGAGAGGGAAAGGCAAGCTCAACATGTTGGATGATCCATGACAATATACTTTGTTTTGGATATAAGAAAACATAACCCATTACGTTGTCTTCCTTGTCCAACATCAACTCTTTAGCATGTCATATTTTAATGAGTGCTCACAATCATAAAAGATGTCCAAGATAGTATATTTATATGTGAAACCTCTCTTTCTTTATTACTTCCTATTAATTGCAACGATGACCAAAACTAAGTTTGTCAATGCTCAACAACTTTTATTCATCAAACTCTTTATATGTGAAGTCATTACTCTCCATAAGATCCATATGATCTCTTTTATTTCTGTTTATTCTTTACTCTTTCTTTTATTCCCTCAAGATCATAGCAAAATAATCAAGCCCTTGACTCAACACTAATCTTTATTGTATAGCTCGCACACTCGATTACATAGAGGGGTCATAAAGCAAAACTCAAAACTAAATCATACTAAACTTTATTCTACTAGATCAAGATATTACCAAAAGGATTGAACTAAGAGAAACGGTAAAGATAGGAGTGTGATGGTGATATGATACCGGGGCACCTCCCCCAAGCTTGGCAGTTGCCAAGGGGAGTGCCCATACCCATGTGATTATATCTCTCTCCTCGGGGGTGGTGATGATGGAGTTGTTGATGATGTAGGCTTGTCATCCGTCTTCCAAGGCATAGGCTCACCATCATAGAAGGATGATCGAGTCTCCGGAATCCTCAAATTTGCAACCAAACTCATCCTCTTGAATCTATATTCATACTCATAGTTTTGGTTTTGCAGGTCATAGATTTGGGATTGGAGGTGCTCGATTTTCTCGTGAAGCTTGAAGATGGTCTCCCCAATGTTCTTGGCATCTAGCTTGTGGTTGCTGGTGAACTCCGCGATCATCATCTGGTTGGCGTTGAGTCCGCGTTCCACCATCCCTTGGCACTTGAAAACTTGTTGCTCCATTGCTTCGAGTCTTGTCTCCACGCTCTCGTCCTCCTTGGTCCCTCGACATCGCGGATGTGCAGCAACCCATCATGCATCTCAATGGTTTGACGGTGTTGCAGCACATCCGTGAGGTAGGGATTGATAAACTTCTCGAAGAACTTGTCCTTGGGGGCACTTGGAGACGTCATGGTGATCTAGATCTGTCAGAAAAACGGCTTGAAATAAAAACAGAGGATATTTGCGTGGTACGGTGGCCAAAACCTTCGAGAGATTATACAATGAATTTTTACTGACCAAAAGAAGTATCATGCAAGAAAACAAAGTCCGGAGAGCGCACGGGGTGCCCATGAGGCAGGGGGCGCGCCCAGGGGGTAGGGCACGCCTCCCACCCTCGTGGAAGCCCCATGTCCTTCCTGGACTGCTTCTTATTTTCCTATTTTCTTAAATATTCCAAAACGGAGAAAAATTGCCATTAGAACTGTTTTGGAGTCGGTTTACTTATCGTACCACATACCTATTCCTTTCCGGAGTCTGAACGTTCTGGAAAGTGTCCCTTTTGTATTCCTCCGGGGTTACGGTTTCAATAGTATTAGTTTCAACATTTATGGGATTACCTGGGATATAATGTTTGATTCTTTGACCGTTCACCACCTTCGGATTTGTGCCTTCGAAGTTGTTGATTTTTATGGCACCGGAACGATAGACCTCCTCGATAACATAAGGCCCCTCCCATTTAGAGATAAGTTTTCCTGCAAACAATCTTAAACGAGAGTTGAATAGCAACACATAATCACCTACATTAAACTAATGCTTTTGTATCCTTTTGTCATGCCATCTTTTAACTTTTTCTTTAAACAGTTTGGCATTCTCATAAGCCTGGGTTCTCCATTCATCAAGTGAGCAAATGTCAAATAACCTCTTCTCACCGGCAAGTTTGAAATCATAATTGAGCTCTTTAATGGCCCAATATGCCTTATGTTCTAGTTCGAGAGGTAAGTGACATGCTTTTCCATAAACCATTTTATACGGAGAGATACCCATAGGATTTTTATATGCAGTTCTATAGGCCTATAATGCATCATCAAGTTTCTTGGACCAATTCTTTCTAGATCTATTAACAGTCTTTTGCAAAATTAATTTGAGCTCTCTATTACTCAATTCTACTTGACCACTAGACTGTGGGTGATAAGGAGATGCAATTCTATGATTAACATCATACTTAGCAAGCATTTTACGAAATGCACCATGAATAAAATGTGAACCATCATCAGTCATTAAATATCTAGGGACTACAAACCTCGGAAAAATAACTTCTTTAAGCATCTTAATAGAGGTGTTATGATCAGCACTACTAGTTGGAATAGCTTCTACCCACTTATTAATGTAATCAACAGCAACTAAAATATATGTATACCCATTAGAGGAAGGAAACAGTCCCATATAATCAAAGCCCCAAACATCAAATGGTTCAATAAGAAGTGAATAATTCATAGGCATTTCTTGACGTCTACTAATATTACCAACCCTTCGACATTCATCACAAGATAAGACAAACTTACGGGCATCCTTGAAGAGAGTAGGCCAATAAAAACCGAATTGCAATACCATATGTGCAGTTCTATCTCCAGCGTGGTGTCCTCCATAAGCTTCGGAATGACACTTGCGTAGGATATGTTCCTGTTCATGCTCAGGTATACAACGTCTAATAACACCATCTACCCCTTCTTTCTAAAGGTGTGGGCATCCCAGAAGTAATGTCTTAAATCATAGAAAAACTTTTTCTTTTGCTGGTATGTGAAACTAGGTGGTATAAATTTAGCAGCAATATAATTAGCATAATCAGCATACCATTGAGCAGTACGAGAAGCTTTCATGACAGCTAATTGTTCAACAGGAAAGCTATCATCAATAGGTAGTGGGTCATCAAGAACATTCTCTAACCTAGACAAGTTGTCTGCAACGGGGTTCTCAACTCCCTTTCTATCAATAATATGTGAATCGAATTATTGTAGTAGGAGAACCCATCTAATAAGTCTAGATTTAGCATCTTTCTTTTCCATAAGATATTTAATAACAGCAAGATCAGTGTGAACAGTTACTTTAGAATCAACAATATAAGGTATGAACTTTTCACAAGCAAATACAACTGCTAAAAATTCTTTTTTAGTAGTAGCATAATTTCTCTGGGCACTGTCTAGAGTTTTACTAGCATATTGGCTAACATTTAATTTCTTATCAACTCTTTGTCCCAGAACAGCACCTACAGCATAATCACTAGCATCACACATAATTTCAAAGGGTAAATTCCATTCTGGTGGCTAAACAATAGGTGCAGAAATCAATACTTTCTTAAGTATTTCAAATGCTTCCACACAATCATCATCAAAGACAAAAGGTATATCTTTTTGTAATAGATTTGTCAGAGGCCGAGAAATTTTTAAGAAGTCTTTAATGAACCTCCTATATAAACCGGCATGACCAAGTAAACTTCTTATACCTTTAACGTCCTTGGGACACGACATCTTTTCAATAGCATCAACTTTAGCTTTATAAACTTCAATACATCTTTCAAAAAATGTATGCCCCAAGACAATACCTTCATTAACCATAAAGTGGCATTTCTCCCAGTTCAAGACAAGGTTAGTTTTTCACATCTCTGCAAAACTAGACCAAGGTTGCTCAAGCAATCATCAAAAGAGGATCCATAAACGGAGAAATCATCCATGAAAACCTCGCAAATCGTTTCGCAAAAATCAGAGAATGTAGCCATCATGCATCTTTGAAAGGTAGCAGGTGCATTACATAAACCAAAAGGCATACGTCTATAAGCAAAGGTACCGAAAGGGCAAGTAAAAGTAGTCTTTTCTTGTTCATCAGCTGACACGGGTATTTGAGAGAAACCAGAGAAACCATCTAGAAAGCAAAAATGTGTATGTTTGGATAACCTTTATAGCATTTGATCAATGAAAGGCAAAGGGTAATGATCTTTTTAGTAGCTTTATTTAATTTGTGAAAATCAATTACCATCCTATAACCTATAATAATTATTTGCGGGATCAATTCATCTTTATCATTAGGAACAACAGTAATACCTCCCTTCTTAGGGACACAATGAACATGACTTACCCACTGACTATCAGCAACAGGATAAATTATACGTGCCTCAAGGAGCTTTAATATTTCCTTCCTTACCACTTCTTTCATCTTAGGATTTAGCCGTCGTTGATGATCAATAACTGGTTTGGCATCTTTTTCCAAATTTATTTTGTGCTGACATAGAGTGGGGCTAATGCCCTTGTGATCATCAAGAGTATATCCAATAGCAGCACGGTGCTTCTTCAGAGTTTTCAATAATTTCTCTTCTTCATGCTATGAAAAGGTTAGCACTAATAATTACAGGACATACCTTCTTTTCATCAAGATAAGCATATTTAAGAGTATCAGGCAATGGTTCAAGCTCAAACACGGGATCACCCTTGGGTGGAGGAGGACCCCCTAGGATTTCAACAGGCAAGTTGTGTTTTAGAATACGTCCCTGTTTAAAGAATACTTCATCTATTTCCCTTCTTTCATTCATAAACATATCATTTTCATGGTCTAGCAAATATTGTTCTAAAGGATCATTAGGAGGCACGCCAATAGAAGCAATACCAATAATTTTGTCTTTACTAGGCAATTCCTCATCACGGGGTTGTCTACGAAATTTGGAAAAATTAAACTCATGAGACATATCACCCAGACCAATAGTAACAACGTCCTTTTCGCAGTTTATCCTAGCATTGACAGTATTCAAGAAGGGTCTACCAAATATAATGGGACAGAAGCTATCTTATGGGGAACCAAGAACAAGAAAATCAGCAGGATATTTAACCTTCCCACACAATACTTCAACATCTCTAACAATCCCAATTGGTGAAATAGTATCTCTATTGGCAAGCTTAATTATAACATCGATATCTTCTATCTCAGCAGGTGCAATATCATGCATAATATCTTTATATAAAGAATGAGGTATTGTACTAGCACTTGCACCCATATCGCACAAGCCATGATAACAATGATATAGTATTTTAACAGAAATAACAGGCATGCCTACCACAGGTCTATGTTTATCTTTAGCGCCAGGTTTAGCAATTCTAGCAGTCTCATCACAGAAGTAAATAACATGCCCATCGATATTATCAGCCAAGAGATCTTTAACCATAGCAATATTAGGCTCAACTTTAACTTGCTCAGGAGGTTTGTGTGTCCTAATATTACTTTTGTTGACTACAGTTGAAGCTTTAGCATGATCTTTCATTCTAACAGGGAAAGGTGGTTTCTCAACATAAGCAGTAGGAATAATAGGATCATTATAAGTGATAGTCTTTTCTTCAACTTTAATAGGTGCAACTACTTTTACTTCAATGGGAGGATTATATTTAAACCACTTCTCCTTAGGGAGATCAACATGAGTAGCAAAAGATTCACAGAAAGAAGCTACTATCTCAGAGTCAAGTCCATATTTAGTGCTAAATTCACGGAAAACATCGGTGTCCATAAAAGATTTAACACAATCAAACTTTGGTGTTATACCTGACTCTTTACCTTCGTCGAGGTCCCAATCTTCAGAGTTGCATTTAATTATTTCCAATAAATCCTATTTGAGTTCAATAGTCTTTATCATAAAAGAGGCAGTACAAGAAGTATCGAGCATGGAGCGATTATTGAGAGAAAGACGAGCATAAAAATTCTGAATAATCATTTCTGTTGAGAGATCATGTTTGGGGCATGAATATAACATTGACTTAAGCCTCCCCCAAGCTTGAGCGATGCTTTCTCCTTCGCAGGGCCAAAAATTATATATATAATTATGATCACGATGAACAACATGCATAGGATAAAACTTCTGATGAAATTCCAATTTCAATCATTTGTAGTTCCATGATCCCATATCATCACATAGCCTATACCATGTCAATGCATATCCCTTCAAAGATAAAGGGAATACCTTCTTCTTGATAACATCATCGGGCATGATACGCCCATTTTGCATCATGCTTTTATATCAATATTTATTGCATTATGGGCTGTTATTACACATTATGTCACAATACTTATGCTTATTCTCTCTTATTTTACAAGGTTTACATAAGGAGGGAGAATGCCGGCAACTGGAATTCTGGGCTGGAAAAGGAGCAAATATTACAGACCTATTCTGCACAACTCCCAAAATCCTGAAACTCCACGAAAGTTATTTTTGGAAATAATAAAAAATACTGAGTGGAAGAAGTACGTCAGGGGGGCCACCACCTGTCCACGAGGGTGGTGGCGCGCCCTACCCCCCAGGGCGCGCCCCCTGCCTCGTGGGCCCCCTGTTGGCTCTCCGGTGGCCATCTTCTGCTATATGAAGTCTTTCGTCTGAAGAAAAATCAGAAGCAACCTTTCGGGACGAGCCTCCGCTGCCACGAGGCGGAACCTTGGCGGAACCAATCTAGGGCTCCGACAGAGCTGTTCTGCCGGGGACACTTCCCTCCGGGAGGGGGAAATCATCGCCATCGTCATCACCAACGCTCCTCTCATCGGGAGTGGGCAATCTCCATCAACATGTTCACCAGCACCATCTCCTCTCAAAACCCTAGTTCATCTCTTGTATCCAATTCTTGTCTCCAAGTCCGGGATTGGTACTAGTAGGTTGCTAGTAATGTTAATTACTCCTTGTAGTTGATGCTAGTTGGTTTATTTGGTGGAAGATCATATGTTCAGATTATGCATATTAATACCCCTCTGATTATGAACATGAATATGCTTTATGAGTACTTACGTTTGTTCCTGAGGACATGGGAGAAGTCTTGCTATTAGTAGTCATGTGAATTTGGTATTCGTTCGATATTTTGATGAGATGTATGTTGTCTATCCTATAGTGGTGTTATGTGAACATTGACTACATAACACTTCACCATTATTTGGGCCTAGAGGAAGGCATTGGGAAGTAATAAGTAGATGATGGGTTGCTAGAGTGACAGAAGCTTAAACCCTAGTTTATGCATTGCTTCGTAAGGGGCTGATTTGGATCATATGTTTCATGCTATGGTTAGGTTTACCTTAATACTTTTGTTGTAGTTGCAGATGCTTGCAATAGGGGTTAATCATAAGTGGGATGCTTGTTCAAGTAAGAATATCACCCAAGCACCGGTCCACCCACATATCAAATTATCAAAGTACCGAACGTGAATCATATGAACGTGATGAAAACTAGCTTGACGATATTCCCATGTGTCCTCGGGAGCGTTTTTCTCTATATAAGAGTTTGTCCAGGCTTGTCCTTTGCTACAAAAAGGATTGGGCCACCCTGCTGCACTTTATTTACTTTTGTTACTTGTTTCTCGTTACAAATTATCCTATCACAAAACTATCTGTTACCACTTATTTCAGTACTTGCAGAGAATACCTTGCTAAAAACCGCATATCATTTACTTCTGCTCCTCGTTCGGTTTGACACTCTTACTAATCGAAAGGACTACGATATATCCCCTATACTTGTGGGTCATCAAGACTATTTTCTGGCGCCGTTGCCGGGGAGTGAAGCACCTTTGGTAGGTGGAATTTGGTAAGGAAAATTTTATATAGTGTGCTGAAATTTACTGTCACTTGTTACTATGGAAAGTAATCCCCTGAGGGGCTTGTTCGGGGTATCTTCACCCTCACCAGTAGAGCAAAGAGTTGCTCCTCAACCTACTGAACCTACTGAAAATGAAAATGTTCCCTTTGAAGTTCGTTCGGGTATGTTAGAAAAACTGCCAGCTAATCCTTTTGCAGGAGATGGAACAAAGCATCCTGGTGAGCACCTAATCTATCTGGATGAAGTTTGTGAATTATTTAAGCTTGCAGGTATACCCGATGATGTTATTAAGAAGAAGGTCTTCCCTTTATCTTTGAAGGGAGATGCATCGACATGGTATAGGCTATGTGACGATACGGGGTCATCGAACTACAAATGATTGAAATTGGAATTTCGTCAGAAGTTTTATCCTATGCATCTTGTTCATCGTGATCGCAATTATATATATAATTTTTGGCCTCGCGAAGGAGAAAGCATTGCCCAATCTTGGGGGAGGCTTAAATCAATGTTATATTCATGCCCCAATCATGAGCTCTCAATAGAAATAATTATTCAAAGTTTTTATGCTCGGCTTTCTGATAACAATCGCACCATGCTCGATACTTCTTGTGCTGGCTCTTTTATGATGAAGACTATTGAATTCAAATGGAAGTTATTGGATATAATTAAATGCAACTCTGAAGATTGGGATCTCGACGAAGGTAAGGAGTCAGTTATGACACCTAAGTTTGATTCTGTTAAATCTTTTATGGATACCGATGTTTTCCGTAAATTTAGCACTAAATATGGACTTGGCTCTGAGATAGTAGCTTATTTCTGTGAATCTTTTGCTACTTATGTTGATCTCCCCAAGGACAAGTGGTTTAAACATCATCCTCCCATATAAGGAAAAGTAGCTGCACCTACTAAAGTTGAAGAAAAGACTGTCACTTATAATGATCCTATTGTTCCTACTTCTTATGTTGAGAAACCACCTTTCCATGTTAGAATAAAGGATCATGCTAAAGCTTCAACTGTGGTTCGTAAAATCAATATTAGAACATATACACCTCCTGAGCAAATTAAAGTTGAACCTAATATTGCTATTGTTAAAGATCTCTTGTCTGATAATATAGATGGGCATGTTATTTATTTCTGTGAGGAAACTGCTAGAATTGCTAAACCTTGTGTTAAAGATAAACATAGACCTGTGGTAGGCATGCATGTTATTTCTGTTAAAATAGGAGATCATTGTTATCTTGGCTTATGCGATATGGGTGCTAGTGCTAGTGCTATACCTCATGACTTATACAAAGAAATTATGCAAGAAATTGCACCTACTGAGATAGAAGGCATTGATGTTACCATCAAACTTGCTAACAGAGATACAATATCACCCATTGGAATTGTTAGAGATGTTGAAATCTTGTGTGGGAAAACTAAATATCCTGCTGAGTTTCTTGTTCTTGGTTCCCCACAAGATAGCATTTGTCCGATTATATTTGGTAGACCTTTCTTGAACCTTGTTAATGCTAAGATAGACTACGAAAAGGATGTTGTTACTATTGGTTTGGGTGATATGTCTCATGAGTTTAATTTCTCTAAATTTAGTAGACAACACCGTGAAGAGGAATTACCTAGTAAGGATGAAATTATTGGTCTTGCTTCTATTGTCGTACCTCCTAGTGATCCTTTAGAACAATATTTGCTAGACCATGAAAATGATATGTTTATGAATGAAAGAAGGGAAATAGATGAAGTGTTCTTTAAACAGGAACCTATCCTGAAACACAATTTGCCTGTTGAAAACCTAGGGGGTCCTCCTCCACCCAAGGGTGATCCTGTGTTTGAGCTTAAATCGTTGCCTGATACTCTTAAATATGCTTATATTGATGAGAAAAGGATATATCCTATTATTATTAGTGCTAACCTTTCAGAGCATGAAGAAGAGAGATTATTGAAAACTCTGAAGAAGCACCGTGCTGCTATTGGATATACTCTTGATGATCTTAAGGGCATTAGTCCCACTCTATGTCAACATAACATAAATTTGGAAGAAGATGCCAAACCGGTTTGTGATCATCAACGACGGTTGAATCCTAAAATGAAAGAAGTGGTAAGAAAGGAAATACTAAAGCTCCTTGAGGCAGGTATAATTTATCCCATTGCTGATAGTCAGTGGGTAAGTCCTGTCCATTGTGTCCCTAAGAAGGGAGGTATTACTGTCGTTCCTAATGATAAAGATGAATTGATTCCACAAAGAAATATTACAGGTTATAGGATGGTAATTGATTTCTGCAAATTAAATAAGGCTACTAAAAAGGATCTTTACCCCTTACCTTTTATCGATCAAATGCTAGAAAGATTATCTAAACATACACATTTTTGCTTTCTAGATGGTTATTCTGGTTTCTCTCAAATACCTGTGTTAGCCAATGATCAATCAAAGACTACTTTTACTTGCCTTTTGGTAATTTTGCTTATAGACGTATGCCTTTTGGTTTATGTAATGCACCTGCTACCTTTCAAAGATGCATGATGGCTATATTCTCTGACTTTTGTGAAAAGATTTGTGAGGTTTTCATGGATGAATTTTCCGTCTATGGATCCTCTTTTGATGATTGCTTGAGCAACCTTGATCAAGTTTTGCAGAGATGTGAAGAAACTAACCTTGTCTTGAATTGGGAGAAGTGCCACTTTATGGTTAATGAAGGCATTGTCTTGGGGCATAAAGTTTCTGAAAGAGGTATTGAAGTTGATAAAGCCAAGGTTGATGCTATTGAAAAGATGCCATGTCCCAAGGACATCAAAGGTATAAGAAGTTTCCTTGGTCACGCCAGTTTTTATAGGAGGCTCATTAAGGACTTCTCAAAAATTTCTCGGCCTCTGACTAATTTATTACAAAAAGATATACCATGTAATATTCCAAATTTTCAATTTGGAATGTTATACGTTAGATCATCATGCATATCATATTTTATTTGCTTTTGGTTTTGATCCTAGAAAATCCTAAGCAACTCAAGGACCCACGGAGAGAGTTGGGGGTTTCGTTATTTTCATAATTGAGTTTTTCTCAAATTTTGAAAATAGGATCATTTGGTTTTATTTATTTTATCATCAGTTATTTATATTACAAAAATATGAGAGAGGGAATAAAATGATTTTCCCAAAATATAGAAATATTGAGGATTTAATAATAAAATCAAATAAGATTTTTTCGGAGTTTTTCGATATTTTTATTTGAATTTAGGAAAAATATGCGTTTTTCAAATTTGCATTTAGGGCCCAAATAAATGCTCACTTTGTCCAGCTTGATTTTAGAAGCCCGGGAAAATTTATTTCGGGATTTTTGGAGTCCGTTTAGTATTTTTTATTTTTTTCTGAGCGTAATTATTAAAAAAACAAACCGACTTCAGGCCGTACCCGAGAAGGACACCGCCCGAGGGCAGCCTTTAAATAGCGCCGCCCCGAGCCGCCCCAGCCCATCAGCCCCGCCTCGATCCGCGCGCGCCGCCGGAGCCGCCGCCGCCGTCGCCGATCCCGTCGCCCGAGGTTCGTCGCCGCCTCGATTTCCGTGCCCGTTGTTTTTAAAAACGATTGTTTTCGTCGGTTTTATTTTCGGTTTTTTTATTATTTTTATTAGAACAGTTTTATTATTTTCGGTTTAGGTTAATTAGCGAACATTCATACGTTAATCCGTTCGTCGTTTTTCTTTTTCTCAGATTTTCCGCGGTTATTTTCTGATCGTGATTTCTGATCCGATTTTCTTTAAGTATAACTTTTCGCTCGTTTATCGGAATCAGGCGATTCAAGCGCCTGGAGTTTCGTCTCGAAACCCTCTATCCGTTTAACCAAGTTAAACAAGTTTTTTCTTATGTAAAATTTGACTTAGATCCAGATTAGTAGAACGAAGTTGTTTTCTTTCGCCGTTTGACTTTCGTTGCTTCGTTCGATTTGATTCTTTTTGCAAACCGGAGTTCTTAAGTTGAACTTTCTGGTTAGATCTCTTATTTGAGTTTTATCTGTGCATTAGATGAGTACTTATTGTATGCTTGTTTGTTTGTCTGCGATAGAATACCCGGAGTGTGCCGCCTGTTACTTCGAATCTCTAGGTTTCGCGGATCATCAGCAAGGCAAGTAACACTTTGATCATACCTCTTTTACTATCCAGTTTTATTGCATTAGATCAATCCTCAAACACTGCATGATTAGGATCTAATTAAATTGTGGGATGGGAAGTAGTTGAGGTAGTACCTATTACCTGTTTTATTATGAAACCTTTAGGAGTTACTTCTACGTTTGCTTATTATGCCATGCTATGCTAGTAGACGTGGATTGGGTGAGTGATATCCATGACAGATGTGAGTTTGTTAACTAATGGTTTATCTAAGGTGGCAACTTGAACACACATCTGGGCGGATTGAGGTACCTGGGTATTCCAGGATTGCATGTTTCTTTTTGGACCGCCACCCAGGCTCAAAGGGATCATGAGATTATTCAAACTAGAAACTTCCGTATGCAGCCACAAGCCATTATGGGCTCTGGCATAGTTGACTAAGTCGTGCGAACTCTTACAGTGGTAGACTAGCAGATTTAGGGGATGTAGGTTGGTACGGTCTATCACATCGTAAGGTGCTAGTGCTTCTGAAAGACTATGTCTCGGTCATCCGTTTCTCAAACACCATGTAGTGCGAGAATCCCATCGGAGGAGATCGAGTCTTGTGGGGAAAAGTGCGCAAACCTCTGTAGAGTGTACAAACTAATCATGGTTAGCCGTGTCCCCAGTTATGGACGTTTTGGGTATCTAGTACTTGGATATCATGTGAATCTCATCATGTTACTCTAAATTAATATTGTTGGGTTTTAATGATGATTATTTTAATGGGATTGAGGATGCTGTCAACCATTCTCAATGTTTAACAACCACCATGATAGTTAAATAAATTTATTCCTTTGCAGTAGGGAAAAATTGGCTTTATGCAAAACTGTAACCATAGCGCTTTCCACCAGCCAAATATGCATGTAGTATAGGCTTAATCTTTCATTACTCTCTATGTGTTACATTGCCAACATATTCCATGTGCTGACCCATTTTCGGGCTGCAACGTTTCATGTTGCAGACTTTTCAGACGACGAGTAATGTGCCTTTTAGGTCGTGGTTCTATACTCAGTGATGCCGTTGGATTTGATGGACTCGCTTATCTTCCAAGCCTTCCGCTGTTATCGTTATTAGATGGCCTTAAGCCATATTTATTGTAATAAGTTCTCTTTGAGACACCGATGTAATAAGTGTGTGATTGCTACTCTGTTATAAATCCTTCAAAGTACTGTGTGGTGTCAGCATTACTGATCCAGGGATGACACCTGAGCACAGAGGTCAGACTGTTTGAGGTCTGGTCGCTACATACCATTTGTTTTTTATAATGATTTTGTAGAAGCATTTGAAATATTTAAGAAAGCATTGATCTCTGCACCTATTGTTCAGCCACCTGATTGGAATTTACCCTTTGAAATTATGTGTGATGCTAGTGATTATGCTGTAGGTGCCGTTCTAGGGCAAAGAGTTGATAAGAAACTAAACGTTATTCAATATGCTAGTAAAACTCTAGGCGATGCTCAAAGAAATTATGCTACTACTGAGAAAGAATTTTTAGCAGTTGTATTTGCTTATGATAAGTTCAGGCCTTATATTGTTCATTCTAAAGTAACTATTCACACTGATCATGCTGCTATTAAATATCTTATGGAAAAGAAAGATGCTAAACCTAGACTTATTAGATGGGTTCTCTTGCTACAAGAATTTGACTTGCATATTATTGATAGAAAGGGAGCTGAGAACCCCGTTGCAGACAACTTGTCTAGGTTAGAAAATATTCTTGATGACCCACTACCTATTGATGACAGCTTTCCTGATGAGCAATTAAATGTCATAAATGCTTATCGTACTACTCCATGGTATGCTGATTATGCTAATTATATTGTTGCTAAATTTATACCACCTAGTTTCACATACCAACAAAAGAAAAAGTTTTTCTATGATTTGAGGCATTACTTTTGGGATGACCCACATCCTTATAAAGAAGGAGTAGATGGTGTTATTAGACGTTGTGTACCTGAGCATGAACAGGAACAAATCCTATGCAAGTGTCACTCTGAATCTTACGGAGGACACCACGCTGGAGAGAGAACTGCACATAAGGTATTGCAATCTAGTTTTTATTGGCCTACTCTCTTCAAGGATGCCCGTAAGTTTGTCCTTTCTTGTAATGAATGTCAAAGAATTGGTAATATTAGTAGACGTCAAGAAATTCCTATGAACTATTCACTTGTTATTGAACCATTTGATGTTTGGGGCTTTGATTATATGGGACCTTTTCCTGCCTCTAATGGATATACACATATTTTAGTTGCTGTTGATTACGTTACTAAGTGGGTAGAAGCTATTCCAACTAGTAGTGCTGATCATAACACTTCTATTAAGATGCTTAAAGAAGTCAGTTTTCCGAGGTTTGGAGTCCCTAGATATTTAATGACTGATGGTGGTTCACATTTTATTCATGGTGCTTTCCGTAAAATGCTTGCTAAGTATGATGTTAATCATAGAATTGCATCTCCTTATCACCCGCGGTCTAGTGGTCAAGTAGAATTGAGCAATAGAGAACTCAAATTAATTTTGCAAAAGACTGTCAATAGGTCTAGAAAGAATTGGTCTAAGAAACTTCATGATGCATTATGGGCCTATAGAGCTGCATATAAAAATCATATGGGTTTGTCTCCGTATAAAATGGTATATGGAAAAGCATGTCCCTTACCTCTCGAACTAGAACATAAGGCATATTGGGCTATTAAAGAGCTCAATTATGATTTCAAAATTGCCGGTGAGAAGAGGTTATTGGACATTAGCTCACTTTATGAATGGAGAACCCAAGCCAACGAAAATGCCAAGTTGTTTAAAGAAAAAGTTAAAAGATGGCATGACAAAAGGATACAAAAGCGTGAGTTTAATGTAGGTGATTATGTATTGCTATACAACTCTCGTTTAAGATTTTTTGCAGGAAAACTTCTCTCTAAATGGGAAGGTCCTTACGTTATCGAGGAGGTCTATCGTTCCGGTGCCATAAAAATCAACAACTTCAAAGGCACAAATCCGAAGGTGGTGAATGGTCAAAGGATTAAACATTATATTTCAGGTAATCCTATAAATGTTGAAACCAATGTTATTGAAACCGTAACTCTGGAGGAATACATAAGGGCCACTATCCGGAACGTTTCAGACTCCAAAAAGGAATAGGTATGTGGTACTGTAAGTAAACCGACTCCAAAACAGTTTTTATGGCAATATTTCTCTGTTTTGGAATATTTAGAAAAATAGAAAAATAAGAAGCAGTCTAGGAAGGACACGAGGCCTCCACGAGGGTGGAGGGCGCGCCCTACCCTACTGGGCACGCCCCCCTACCTCGTGGGCACCTCGTGTGCTCTCCGGACTCCGTTTTCTTGCATAATACGTATTTTGGTCGGTAAAAATTCATTATATAATATCCCGAAGGTTTTGACTCCTGTATCACGCAAATATCCTCTGTTCTTGTTTTGAGCTGTTTTCTGTCAGGGTTGTCAAGGCCATGCATCATGTTGTCCCCCTCCTCCAACAATGGTGACAACGATGCTTGGCAAATGAAATCAAGCTCCTGAAGATAACCTTCAACTTGATCACAATCTTCTTACTCCAACTAAGATCGAAGCTTTCAAGATGATTGAGTTAGCTCGTATACAAAACAAGTATCTCACTCGTGAAAATATTTTGTTGAAGGAGCATATCGTTGCACTCAAGGGTATTATCCGCAAGTTGGAGGACCTCTTACGCTCGATGTGCGACTATCCATCATCACCTCCACCTTCCTCACCAACAAAGGAGATATAATCACATGGGTATGGGCACTCCCCTTGGCCACTGCCAAGCTTGGGGGAGATGCCCCCGTATCGTATCACCATCACATCTCTATCTTTACCTTTTTTCTTAGTTCGATCCTATTAGTAGTATTTTGATCTAGTAGAATAAAGTTTATGGCATGATCTAGTTTTGAGTTTCGCTTTATGATCCCCCTATGTAACCGAGTCCGTGAGCTATACAATAAAGATTAGTGTTGAGTCAAGGGCTTGATTATTTTGCCATGATCATGAGTGAATAAAAGAAAAGAGAAAAGAATAAAAAGAAACAAAGAGATCATATTGATCTTATTGAGAGCAATGACTTCACATAGGAAGAGTATGATGATTAAAAATTGTTGAGAGTTGACAAGCATAGCTTTGGTCATCGTTGCAATTAATATGAAGTAATAAAGAAAGAGAGGTTTCACATATAAATATACTATTGTGGACATCTTTTATGATTGGGAGCACTCACTAAAATATGACATGCTAAAGAGTTGATGTTGGACAAGGAAGACAACGTAATGGGTCATGGATCATCCAACATATTGAGCTTGCCTTTCCCCCTCATGCTAGCCAAATTCTTTGCACCAAGTAGAGATACTACTTGTGCTTCCAAATACCCTTAAACCAGTTTTGCCATGAGAGTCCACCATACCTACCTATGGATTGAGTAAGATCCCTCAAGTAAGTTGTCATCGGTGTAAGCAATAAAAAAATGCTCTTTAAAGATGTATGATTGATTGGTGTGGAGGAAATAAGCTTTATACGATCTTGTGATGTGGAAGAAATAAAAGCGATAGACTGCATAATAAAGGTTCATATCACAAGTGGCAATATAAAGTGACGTTCTTTCGCATTAAGATTTTGTGCATCCAACCTTGAAAGCGCATGGCAACCTCTGCTTCTCTCTGCGAAGGGCCTATCTTTTATTATTATCTTCTACCTTATGCAAGAGTCTTGGTGATCTTCACCTTTCCATTTTACATTTTATCCTTTGGCAAGCACAGGATGTTGGAAAGATCCTGATATATATATATATATATATATATATATATATATATATATATATATATATATATATAAAATTGGATATAAGGGAGCATGAGTTATTATTGTTGACATTACCCTTGAGGTAAAAGGTTGGGAGGAGAAACTATAAGCCCCTATCTTTCTCTGTGTCCGACAAAAACTCCGTAACCACAAGTATTGCGTGAGTGTTAGCAATTATGAAAGACTAAATGATAGTTCAGTATGTGGACTTGCTAGAGAGCTCTGACATAGATTCTTTCTGATGTTATGATAAATTGCAATTGCTTCAATGACTGAGATTATAGTTTGTTAGTTCTCAATAAAGTTTCTAATTCATACTTTTGCATTGTGAATAGATTATTACTTGAGCATAAGAAATCATATGGCAATATCCATATATGTTGTTGTTATAAGAATTATCATGATGCCCTCATGTCTGTATTTTAATTTATTGACACCTCTACCTCTAAACATGTGGACATATTTATCGTTATCGGCTTACGCTTGAGGACAAGCGAGGTCTAAGCTTGGGGGAGTTGATACGTCCATTTTGCATCATGCTTTTATATCGATATTTATTGCATTATGGGCTGTTATTACACATTATGTCACAATACTTATGCTTGTTCTCTCTTATTTTACAAGGTTTACATAAGAAGGCAGAATGCCGGCAACTGGAATTCTGGGCTGGAAAAGGAGCAAATATTAGACACCTATTCTGCACAACTCCAAAAGTCCTGAAATTCCACGAAAGTTATTTTTGGAAATTATAAAAAATTCTGAGTGGAAGAAGTACGTCAGGGGGGCCACCACCTGTCCACGAGGGTGGGGGCGCGCCCTACCCCCCAAGGCACGCCCCGTGCCTCGTGGGCCCCCTGTTGGCTCTCCGGTGTCCATCTTCTGCTATATGAAGTCTTTCGTCTGAAGAAAAATCAGAAGCAACCTTTTGGGACGAGACTCCGCCGCCACGAGGCGGAACCTCGGCGGAACCAATCTAGGGCTCCGACAGAGCTGTTCTGGCGGGGGCACTTCCCTCTGGGAGGGGGAAATCATCGTCATCACCAACACTCCTCTCATCGGGAGAGGGCAATCTCCATCAACATCTTCACCAGCACCATCTCCTCTCAAAATCCTAGTTCATCTCTTGTATCCAATTCTTGTCTCCAAGTCTGGGATTGGTACTAGTAGGTTGCTAGTAGTGTTAATTACTCCTTGTAGTTGATGCTAGTTGGTTTATTTGGTGGAAGATCATATGTTCAGATCCTATATGCATATTAATACCCCTCTGATTATGAACATGAATATGCTTTGTGAGTAGTTACGTTTGTTCCTGAGGACATGGGAGAAGTGTTGCTATTAGAAGTCATGTGAATTTGGTATTCGTTCGATATTTTGATGAGATGTATGTTGTCTATCCTCTAGTGGTGTTATGTGAACGTCGACTACATAACACTTCACCATTATTTGGGCCTAGAGGAGGGCATTGGGAAGTAATAAGTAGATGATGGGTTGCTAGAGTGACAGAAGCTTAAACCCTAGTTTATGCGTTGCTTCATAAGGGGCTGATTTGGATCCATATGTTTCATGCTATGGTTAGGTTTACCTTAATACTTTTGTTGTAGTTGTGGATGCTTGCAATAGGGTTAATCATAAGTGGGATGCTTGTTCAAGTAAGAACGGCACCCAAGCACCGGTCCATCCACATATCAAATTATCAAAGTACCTAACGCGAATCATATGAACGTGATGAAAACTAGCTTGACGATATTCCCATGTGTCCTCGGGAGCGCTTTTCTCTATATAAGAGTTTGTCCAGGCTTGTCCTTTGCTACAAAAAGGATTGGGCCACCTTGCTGCACTTTATTTACTTTTGTTACTTGTTGCTCGTTACAAATTATCCTATCACAAAACTATTTGTTACCACTTATTTCAGTACTTGCAGAGAATACCTTGCTGAAAACCATTTATCATTTCCTTCTGCTCCTTGTTGGGTTCGACACTCTTACTTATCGAAAGGACTATGATAGATCCCCTATACTTGTGGGTCATCAGGGCATACCTGCAAGCTTAAATAATCCACAAACTTCATGCACATAGATAAGGTGTAAATCGGGATGCAATGTTCCATCTCCTGCAAAAGGATTAGCTAGCAGTTTCTCTATCATACCAGAAGGAATTTCAAAGTAATCATTTTCAGTAGGTTCAGTAGGTTGAGGAGCAACTCTTTTCTCTACTGGTCGGGGTGAAGATATCCTGAACAAGCCCCTCAAAGGATTATGTTCCATAGTAACAGGTGACAGTAAATTTCAGCACACTATGTAAATTTTTTCCTTACAAATTGCACCTACCAAAGGCGCTTCACTCCCCGGCAACGGCGCCAGAAAATAGTCTTGATGACCCACAAGTATATGGGATCTATTGTAGTCCTTTCGATAAGTAAGGGTGTCGAACCCAACGAGGAGCAGAAGGAAATGATAAACGGTTTTCAGCAAGGTATTCTCTGCAAGCACTAAAATTATCGGTAACAGATAGTTTTGTGATAAGGTAATTTGTAACAGATAACAAGTAACAAGTGTAAATAAAGTGCAGCAAGATGGCCCAATCCTTTTTGTAGCAAAGGACAAGCTTGGACAATTTCTTATATGAAGGAAAACACTTCCGAGGACACATGGGAATTATCGTCACGCTAGTTTCCATCACGCTCATACGATTCGCGTTCGTTACTTTGATAATTTGGTATGTGGGGACCGGTGCTTGGGTACTGTCCTTTCTTGGACAAGCATCCCACTTATGATTAACCCCTATTGCACTACAAAAAAAGACACATCCGTGACATTTTGGGCCGAACGAAATTTTTTTCTGTCATACATATGACACTTCTATGACGATAATTATAACAAAACCCGGTATCATCATGTGGTGGGATCCTACTTCTATGACAAAAAATCATGACAGAAAATGGGCTTTTCGTCCTGGGCGGGCCGGAGACGCAGCTGCATGACATTCTTTGGGCCGTCCATGACGGAAAAAACCGTGGTAGAAGCGAGGGGGAGGAAAATTTCGGGGAGTTCCCGGTTACGGTGGGAGGTCGGGGGCCGAGCGATGCGCGTTTCTCTAGTACATGTACGCGCGTGTGTGCGAGGCGTTGGCTCTAATTGAATCCGATCGAGGCGTTGGGATCTAACTGAACCCGAGCGGTTGCACTGCAGGCTACGCGTTACTGAACCCGAGTGATCGATCGATGGCTGTTAACTGACCCCGATCGAGCGATTCCTTCGCTACTACTGTTAACTGAAGTCGATCGATGCTGCCTCTGGAATGAACAGTGATCGTTGCGGGGGGGTTTGGATGAACAGTGAGCGGTGGCGTTGCCTCTGGATGAACAGGACCCCGTGGTGTGGTGGAGGGCTGGATGAACAATAGACGGTGGAGGGGTGCCCATGGAGGGTTGGATGAATAGGACTGTTGGGGAACGTAGCAGAAATTCAAAATTTTCTACGCAACACCAAGATCAATCTATGGAGTAATCTAGCAACGAGGGAAGGAGAGTGCATCTACATACCCTTGTAGATCGCTAAGCGGAAGCGTTCAAGTGAACGGGGTTGATGGAGTCGTACTCGTCGTGATCCAAATCACCGATGATCCTAGTGCCGAACGGACGGCACCTCCGCGTTCAACACACGTACAACCCGGGGACGTCTCCTCCTTCTTGATCCAGCAAGGGGAGAGGAGAAGTTGAGGGAGAGCTCCGTCAGCACGACGGCGTGGTGGTGGTGGAGCTCGTGCTTCTCCGGCAGGGCTTCGCCAAGCACCATGGAGGAGGAGGAGAAGGTAGGAGGAGGGAGGGCTGCGCCAGGGAAGAGGTCACGGCTGCCCTCCCACCCCTCCACTATATATAGGGGCAAGGGGAAAGGGGGAGGCGCCCTAGGGTTTCCCCTAGGGGGCGGCGGCTAGGCAGATTGGATCTCCCTAGGGAAAATCCTAGGGAGACTTGCCCCCCAAGCCAAGCAGGTGGAGGCTTGCCTCCCAAGCCAGGTGGAGGCGCCCCACCTCCCCAAGTAACGTGGGAAAGGGTGTGGGGGGCGCACCAACCCTTAGTTGGCTGGTTTTCCCCTTCCCCTTTGGCCCATGAGGCCCTCCAACACTTGCCGGGGCTCCCGAAACACCTTTCGGTCATGCTGGCCATAGCCTGGTACCTCTGGAACACGTCCGGACTCCAATACCCTTCGTCCAATATATCAATCTTCACCACCGGACCATTCCGGAACTCCCCATGACGTCCGGGATCTCATCCGGGACTCCGAACTACCTTCGGTAACCACATACTATTTCCCATAACAACTCTAGCGTCACCGAACCTTAAGTGTGTAGACCCTACGGGTTCGGAAACCATGCAGACATGACCGAGACACCTCTCCGGCCAATAACCAATAGCGGGATCTGGATACCCATATTGGCTCCCACATGTTCCACGATGATCTCATCGGATGAACCACGATGTCAAGGATTCAATCAATCCCGTATACAATTCCCTTTGTCTAGCGGTATTGTACTTGCCCGAGATTCGATCGTCGGTATCGCGATACCTTGTTCAATCTCGTTACCGGCAAGTCTCTTTACTCGTTCCGTAACACATCATCCCATAATCAACTCCTTGATCACATTGTGCACATTATGATGATGTCCTACCGAGTGGGCCTAGAGATACCTCTCCGTCACACGGAGTGACAAATCCCAGTCTCGATTCGTGCCAACCCAACAGACACTTTTGGAGATACCTGTAGTGTACCTTTATAGTCACCCAGTTACGTTGTGACGTTTGGCACACCCAAAGTATTCCTACGGTATCCGGGAGTTGCACAATCTCATGGTCTAAGGAAATGATACTTGACATTAGAAAAGCTTTAGCATACGAACTACACGATCTTTGTGCTAGGCTTAGGATTGGGTCTTGTCCATCACATCATTCTTCTAATGATGTGATCCCGTTATCAATGACATCCAATGTCCATGATCAGGAAACCGTAACCATCTATTAATCAACGAGCTAGTTAACTAGAGGCTTACTAGGGACATGGTGTTGTCTATGTATCCACACATGTATCTGAGTTTCCTATCAATACAATTCTAGCATGGATAATAAACGATTTATCATGAACAAGGAAATATAATAATAACCTATTTATTATTGCCTCTAGGGCATATTTCCAACAGTTTCCCACTTGCACTAGAGTCAATAATCTAGTTCACATCGCCATGTGATTAACATTCACAGGTCACATCGCCATGTGACCAACATCCAAAGAGTTTACTAGAGTTCATAATCTAGTTCACATCACTATGTGATTAACACTCAATGAGTTCTAGGTTTGATCATGTTGCTTGTGAGAGAGGTTTTAGTCAACGGGTCTGCAACATTCAGATCCGTATGTACTTCGCAAATCTCTACGCTATATTTGGAGCCATTTCAAATAGCTGTTCTACTTGGAGCTATTCCAAATTGTTGCTCCATTATACGTATCCGGCATCTCTACTCAAAGCTATCCGGATAGGTGTCAAGCTTGCATCGACGTAACTCTTTACGTCGAACTCTTTATCACCTCCATAACCGAGAAACATATCCTTATTCCTCTAAGGATAATCTTGACCGCTATCTGGTGATCTACTCCTAGATCACCTTTGTACCCTCTAGCCAGACATGTGGCAAGGCACATGTCAGGTGCGGTACACAGCATAACATACTATGGAGCCTATGTCTAAGCATAGGGGACGACCTTCGTCCTTTCTCTCTGTTCTGCAGTGGTCGAGCTTTAAGTCTTAACTTCATACCTTACAACTCAGGCAAGAACTTCCTTCTTTGACTTATCCATCTTGAACACCTTCAAGATCATGTCATGGTATGTGCTCATTTGAAAGTACCATTAAGCGTTCTGATCTATACCTATAGATCTTGATGCTCAATGTTTAAGCAGCCTAATCCAGGTTTTCCATTGAAAAACACTTTTCAAATAACCCTATATGCTTTCCAGAAATTCTACATTATTTCTGATCATCAATATGTCAACAACATATACTCATGAGAAATTCTATAGTGCTCCCACTCACTTCTTTGGAAATACAAGTTTCTCATAAACTTTGTATAAACCCAAAATCTTTGATCATCTCATCAAAGTGTACATTCCAACTCCGAGATGCTTACTCCAGTCCTTAGAAGGATTGCTGGAGCTTTGCATACTTGTTAGCATCTTTCAGGATCGACAAAATCTTCTGGTTGTATCACATACAACCTTTCCTCAAGAACAAGGAAACAATATTTTGACATCCCATCTGCAAGATTTCATAAATAATGCAGTACCTGCTAATTCCAACAGACTCTTAGCATCGCTACGAGTGAGAAAGTCTCATCGTAGTCAACTCCTTGAACTTGTCGGGAAACACCTTAACGACAAGTCGAGCTTTCTCAATGGTGATACTTACCATCATTGTCTGTCTTCCTTTTAAAATCCATATGTACCCAACAGCCTTACGACCATCAAGTAGTTCTTTCAAAGTCTACACTTTGTTTTCATACATGGATCCTCTCTCGGATTTTATGGCCTCGAGCCATTTTTCGGAATCCAGGCCCACCATCGCTTCTCCATAGCTCATAGGTTCATCGTTGTCCAACAACGTGACCTTTTAAGACAGGGTTACCACTTAGAAGTTGTACACACCCTTGTCAACCTATGAGGTTCGATAGTAACTTGATCTGAAGCTCCATGATCATCATCATTAGCTTTCTCTTCAACTGAGGCAGGGGCCACAGAAACATTTTTCCTGTGCTTGCGCTACTCTCTGCCTGAAGTAAAGGTTCAACAACCTTATCAAGTTCTATCTTCCTCCCACTCAATTCTTTCGAGACAAACTTTTCCTCGAGAAAGGACCCGATTCTAGAAACAATCCCTATTGCTTTCGGATCTGAATTAGGAGGTATACCCAACTATTTTGGGTGTCCTATGAAGATGCATTTTATCCGCTTTGGGTTCGAGCTTATCAACCTGAAACTTTTTCACATAAGCGTCGCACCCCAAACTTTTAAGAAACGACAACTCAGGTTTCTCCAAACCATAGTTCAAACGGTTTCGTCTCAACGGAATTACGTGGTGCCCTATTAAAGTGAGTGTGGTTGTCTCTAATGCCTAACCCATGAACGATAGTGGTAATTCGATAAGAGACATCATGGTACGCACCATATCCAATATGGTGCAACTATGATGTTAGGACACACCATCACACTATGGTGTTCCAAGCGGTATTAGTTGTGAAACAATTTCCACAGTGCCAAACTCGTAACTCAGATATTCATTTCTATGATCATATCATAGACATTTTATCCTCTTATCACGAAGATCTTCAACTTCACTCTGAAATTACTTGAACCATTCAATAATTCAGACTTGTGTTTCATCAAGTAAATATACTCAGTATCTACTTAAATCATCTGTGAAGTAAGAATATAATGATGTCCATTGCGTGTCTCAGCACTCATTGGACTGCACACATCAAAATGTGTTACTTCCAACAAGTTGCTATCTTGTTCCATCTTACTGAAAATGAGGCTTTTTCAGTCATCTTGCCCATGTGGTAAGATTTGCATATCTCAAGTGATTCAAAACCAAGTGAGTCCAACCGGTCCATCTGCATGGAGTTTCTTCATGCGTATATACCAATAGACATGGTTCACATTACTCAATCCTTTTCAAAAATGAGTGAGTCCAAAGATCCATCAACATGGAGCTTCTTCATGCGTTTTATACCAATATGACTTACACGGCAGTGCCACAAGTAGGTGGTACTATCATTACTATCTTATATCTTTTGGCATGAACATGTGTATCACTATGATCGAGATTCAATAAACCATTCATTTTAGGTGCAAGACCATTGAAGGTATTATCCAAATAAACAGAGTAACTATTATTCTCTTTAAATGAACAACCGTATTGCGATAGACATAATCCAATCATGTCTATGCTCAACGCAAACACCAAATAACAATTATTTAGGTTTAACACAAATCTCGATGGTAGAGGGAGCGAGCGATGCTTGATCATATCAACTTTGGAAACACTTCCAACACATATCGTCAGCTCACCTTTAGCTAGTCTCCGTTTATTCCGTAGCTTTTATTTCGAGTTACTAACACTTAGCAACCGAACCGGCATCTAATACCCTGGTGCTACTAGGAGTACTAGTAAAGTACACATTCACATAATGTATATCCAATATACTTCTATCGACAGCCTTCTCATCTACCAAGTATCTAGGGTAATTCTGCTCCAGTGGTTGTTCCCCTTATTATAGAAGCACTCAGTCTCGGGTTTGGGTTTAACCTTGGGTTTCTCCACTAGAGCAGCAGCTGATTTGCCGTTTCATGAAGTATCCCTTCTTGCCCTTGCCCTTCTTGAAACTAGTGGTTTCACTAACCATCAACAATTGATGCTCCTTCTTGATTTCTACTTTCGCGGTGTCAAACATCGTGAATATTTCAAGGATCATCATATCTATCCCTGATATGTTATAGTTCATCACGAAGCTCTAGCAGCTTGGTGGCAATAAATTTGGAGAAACATCACTATCTTATCTGGAAGATCAACTCCCACTCGATTCAAGTGATTGTTGTACTCAGACAATTTGAGCACAAGCTCAACGATTGAGCTTTTCTCCCTTAGTTTGCAGGCTAAGAAAATCGTCGGAGGTCTTATACCTCTTGACGTGGGCACGAACCTGAAATCCCAATTTCAGCCCTCGAAACATCTCATATGTTTCGCGACATTTCAAAAATGTCTTCGGTGCCTCAATTCTAAACCATTCAACATTACCGAACTATCACGTAGTTATCTAAACGTGTATGTCCGATGTTCGCAACATCCACAAACGACGTTTGGGGTTCAGCACACTGAGCGGTGCATTAAGGATATAAGCCTTCTACTGTCCGCATAATTGCTACTGTCAACTTTCAACTATATTTTCTCCAGGAACGTATCTAACTAGTAGAACTAAAGCGCGAGCTTACGGCATAATTTGCAAAGATCTTTTGACTATGTTCAGGATAATTAAGTTCATCTTATGAACTCCCACTCAGATAGACATCCCTCTAGTCATCTAAGTGATTACACGATCCGAGTCAACTAGGCCGTGTCCGATCATCACGTGAGACGGACTAGTCATCATCGGTGAACATCTTCATGTTGATCGTATCTACCATACGACTCATGCTCGACCTTTCGGTCTCTTGTGTTCCGAGGCCATGTCTGTACATGCTAGGCTCGTCAAGTCAACCTAAGTGTTTCGCGTGTGTAAATCTGTCTTACACCCGTTGTATGTGAACGTAAGAATCTATCACACCCGATCATCACGTGGTGCTTCGAAACGACAAACTTTCGCAACGGTGCACAGTTAGGGGGAACACTTTCTTGAAATTTTAATGAGGGATCATCTTATTTACTACCGTCGTTCTAAGCAAATAAGATGTATAAACATGATAAACATCACATGCAATCAAATAGTGACATGATATGGCCATCATCACTTTGCTCCTTTTGATCTCCATCTTCGGGGCTCCATGATCATCATCGTCACCGGCATGACACCATGATCTCCATCATCATGATCTCCATCATCGTGTCTTCGTGAAGTTGTCTCGCCAACTATTACTTCTACTACTATGGCTAACGGTTAGCAATAAAGTAAAGTAATTACATGACGTTTATGTTGACACGCAGGTCATAAATAAATTAAAGACAACTCCTATGGCTCTTGCCGGTTGTCATACTCATCGACATGCAAGTCGTGGTTCCTATTACAAGAACATGATCAATCTCATACATCACATATCATTCATCACATTCTTCTTGGCCATATCACATCACATAGCATACCCTGCAAAAACAAGTTAGACGTCCTCTAATTGTTGTTTACATGTTTTACGTGGCTGCTATGGGTTTCTAGCAAGAACGTTTCTTACCTACGCAAAACCACAACGTGATATGCCAATTGCTATTTACCCTTCATAAGGACCCTTTTCATTGAATCCGTTCCGACTAAAGTGGGAGAGACAGGCACCCGCCAGCCACCTTATGCAAGTAGTGCATGTCAGTCGGTGGAACCGGTCTCACGTAAGCGTACGTGTAAGGTTGGTCCGGGCCGCTTCATCCCACAATGCCGTCGAAACAAGATTGGACTAGTAACAGTAAGCATATTGAACAAAATCAACGCCCACAACTACTTTGTGTTCTACTCGTGCATAGAATCTACGCAATAGACCTAGCTCATGATGCCACTGTTGGGGAACGTAGCAGAAATTCAAAATTTTCTACGCAACACCAAGATCAATCTATGGAGTAATCTAGCAACGAGGGAAGGAGAGTGCATCTACATACCCTTGTAGATCGCTAAGCGGAAGCGTTCAAGTGAACGGGGTTGATGGAGTCGTACTCGTCGTGATCCAAATCACCGATGATCCTAGTGCCGAACGGACGGCACCTCCGCGTTCAACACACGTACAACCCGGGGACGTCTCCTCCTTCTTGATCCAGCAAGGGGAGAGGAGAAGTTGAGGGAGAGCTCCGTCAGCACGACGGCGTGGTGGTGGTGGAGCTCGTGCTTCTCCGGCAGGGCTTCGCCAAGCACCATGGAGGAGGAGGAGAAGGTAGGAGGAGGGAGGGCTGCGCCAGGGAAGAGGTCACGGCTGCCCTCCCACCCCTCCACTATATATAGGGGCAAGGGGAGAGGGGGAGATGCCCTAGGGTTTCCCCTAGGGGGCGGCGGCTAGGCAGATTGGATCTCCCTAGGGAAAATCCTAGGGAGACTTGCCCCCCCAGGCCAAGCAGGTGGAGGCTTGCCTCCCAAGCCAGGTGGAGGCGCCCCACCTCCCCAAGTAACATGCGAAAGGGTGTGGGGGGCGCACCAACCCTTAGTGGGCTGGTTTGCCCCTTCCCCTTTGGCCCATGAGGCCCTCCAACACTTGCCGGGGCTCCCGAAACACCTTTCGGTCATGCTGGCCATAGCCTGGTACCTCTAGAACACGTCCGGACTCCAATACCCTTCGTCCAATATATCGATCTTCACCGCCGGACCATTCCGGAACTCCCCATGATGTCCGGGATCTCATCCGGGACTCCGAACTACCTTCGGTAACCACATACTATTTCCCATAACAACTCTAGCGTCACCGAACCTTAAGTGTGTAGACCCTACGGGTTTGGGAACCATGCAGACATGACCGAGACACCTCTCCGGCCAATAACCAATAGCGGGATCTGGATACCCATATTGGCTCCCACATGTTCCACGATGATCTCATCGGATGAACCACGATGTCAAGGATTCAATCAATCCCGTATACAATTCCCTTTGTCTAGCGGTATTGTACTTGCCCGAGATTCGATCGTCGGTATCGCGATACCTTGTTCAATCTCGTTACCGGCAAGTCTCTTTACTCGTTCCGTAACACATCATCCCATAATCAACTCCTTGATCACATTGTGCACATTATGATGATGTCCTACCGAGTGGGCCTAGAGATACCTCTCCGTCACACGGAGTGACAAATCCCAGTCTCGATTCGTGCCAACCCAACAGACACTTTTGGAGATACCTGTAGTGTACCTTTATAGTCACCCAGTTACGTTGTGACGTTTGGCACACCCAAAGTATTCCTACGGTATCCGGGAGTTGCACAATCTCATGGTCTAAGGAAATGATACTTGACATTAGAAAAGCTTTAGCATACGAACTACACGATCTTTGTGCTAGGCTTAGGATTGGGTCTTGTCCATCACATCATTCTTCTAATGATGTGATCCCGTTATCAATGACATCCAATGTCCATGGTCAGGAAACCGTAACCATCTATTGATCAACGAGCTAGTTAACTAGAGGCTTACTAGGGACATGGTGTTGTCTATGTATCCACACATGTATCTAAGTTTCCTATCAATACAATTCTAGCATGGATAATAAACAATTTATCATGAACAAGGAAATATAATAATAACCTATTTATTATTGCCTCTAGGGCATATTTCCAACAAGGACCCCGTGGTGTGGAGGGCTGGATGAACAGTAGATGGTGGAGGGGTGGTTGAACAGTAGCCGGTGGAGTAGCGCGCGGTGGAGGCTGGATGAAAAGGAGCCCGTGGTGGCTGGAGGAGGTCGACGGTGGAGATGAAGAGTATCCCGTGGAGTCCCGTTTTGCGGTACGCCACACCCCTCCCGATGAAAAGGACCCCCGTTTTGACCGTAGCGCTCCAACACAAGTCTGTTTCCTCCGATTTGCGGTACGCCACACCCCTCCCAATCAACAGGACCCCCGTTTCGACCGTAGGAGGTCCGTTTCCTCCGTTTTGCGGTACGCCAGACCCCTCCTGATGAATAGGATCCTGTTTCGAACGTGGCCGGTCGAACACAAGGCCGTTTCCTCCGTTGTGTGGTACGCTAGGCCTCGTTGACAACGCATGTTCCGTCCAAGCCCTCCCGATGAACACGACCACACATTCCGTTCCAACCCAGCCGGTTGGCTCCCACGCGTTATGTTGCCTCCCGATGAACACGACGCATTCCGTTGCCTCCCCATGAACACGACGCATTCCGTTGCCTCCCCATGAACACGACGACGACGCTGTTTCTTCGTTCCGACCCAGCCATGTACACGAGTCCTCGCCGTACGTATGCGTGAGTAGGCGTTCGAGACCCCGCCCGTATGTACACATACATGGCCGTATATTCTTTCTTGCACCCTGGCCGCTGTACGTACGTGTACATGCTACGTGTGCGCCTCTACCACGACACCTGCGCGCCTCTACATCCACCAGTATATATGTACGTACACATTCGTGACCAGAATGACAATGCAACGTACGCTTCGACCAAGTGGGTCCCGACTGTCAGGCACTTCCTTGCCTGCAAAGATGTAGCTGGTGGGTCCTAGCAGTCAAGGGGGCGAATCATTTTTTTTGCCCGGACGCACTTCCTTGCGTGCGAAGATGTAGCTGGTGGGTCCCAGCAGTCAGGGGCAAACGTTTTTTTCATGAAATACGGTGGCCCGTCCGGTGGGTCCCCACTGTCAGGTGGAGGAATAATTATTTTGCACGTAATAAGAAGGCACTTCCTTCCTTGCTGAAGCCTCTCCATGTATAGTCCATGTCCGATGGAAGCTGTTCCTTGACCACGTTGACCACTCCGCGCCGAGAGCACCAGGGCGGTGGACGACCGCGAGGCCTAGGAAGGGGACGACGCGGAGCCGGGGAAGATGCGGCAGTGGATGCCCACGCATAGAGGAGTACCAGGGTTCACTGGTTCGCTGCGGTGTGAGGCTGCCATCGCCGTAGAATAACAGGGGGTGTGGGTGGGTAGAGGGATGGCCTGGCCAGCGGTGGGAGTAGTAGGGGGCGGTGACGCCTCCGCCGCATCACAACCGGCCACGGGAGACAGGAGCACGAGGCACGACCGGCGCTGGTTTGGGCGGCTGGAGCAAGAAGACCAGAGGTTGAAGAAGCACTACGGCCGTTGGATGGACATCGTACGGTCATTGGAGCTAGAATCGTGCATATTGACTAAGTTGACAAAGTCCTCTGTCCCTGTCAACTTAGTAGGCCCACAAGTCAGCCTGCCACTATACTGGGTCCCAGCTAACAGGGGGAGTATTCATTTTTTTTGTGCGTAATAAGGAGGCACTTCCTTGCGTGCGAAGATATAGCTGGTGGGTCTGAGCTGTCAGTGGCGGCAACGTTTTTTTTTTGTGAAATACAGAGGCCCTTTCGGTGGGTGCTTGATGTCAGGTGGAGGAATCATTATTTTGCGCGTAATAAGGAGGCATTTCCTTGCGTGCCGCCGTGGACCCAGCTGTCGGCCTCTCCACGTACAGTCCACTTCAGATGCATGTCGGTCGTTGACCATGTTGACCAGGCCGCGCCGAGAGCACCAGGGCGGTGGACGACAGCGAGGCCTAGGAAGGGAACGACACAGAGGCAGGGAAGACTCGGCAGTTGTTTCCCACGCGGAGGGGAGTACAACTGTACGAGGGTTTACTGGTTCGTCTGCCGTCGTCGGAGAATAACAGCAGGTGTGGGTCAGTAGAGGGATGGCTAGGCCAGCGATGGGAGTACGGTGGGACGGTGAGGCCTGCGTGACAGCAGAGCCGGCCGCGGGGAGGAGGGAGCAGGCAGTCCCGCCGGCGCTTGTTTGAGCGGCTGGAGCAGGAAGAGCAGATATTGAAGAAGCACGACGGCCGTTGGATGGCCATCCAACAGTCACTGCTTGTGCGTCAACCTTCTTTTAAGAAAGCCTCAAATCTGTGGAAAACAGCAGACAGCCCATCTGCCATTATTTCTAATAATTTACAGCCCATTTGCTGATTATTAAGGTTTTTTTAGCCCATATTGTTTTTGTTAGCATTACAGCCCATATTGTGGCCACGGTTAAAAAATTATACGAAATTTTACATATTTCGGTGCGGTCCGAACTGTTTTTAATCCCAAAATTTCGACTCACCTTCAAACTGATTTTAAAAATAAATGTATATCAATATAAAATCCAACAAATTCTCCACGCATAAAAATTAATGTAATTTAAAATCTCGAAATAAAAAAAGATATTTGAAACTAATTGTCGGTTTGATGTGTTTTAAAAATGTACAACCCATTTCTCATTACTGATGGGCCATTTTCTCGGCCAGCCGAATGAAAGCTCTCCTCGTCTTGAAAGATTTGCAGCCCAACAGGCCTGACAGAGCGACTTACTTGGCAAATCACAAAAAAAGGGGCTGTGGCCGTGGACCGAGCTGTCAGCCTCTCCACGTACAGTACTCTTCCGATGGAAGACGGTCGTTGACCACATTGACCACACCGCGCCAAGAGCACCAAGGCGGTGGACGACGGCTAGGCCTAGGAAGGGGACGACGCGGAGCCGGGGAAGACGCGGCAGTGGATGCCCACGCGGAGAGGAGTACGAGGGTTCACTGGTTCGGCTGCGGCGTGAGGCGGACGTCGCCGCAGAATAACAGGGGGTGTGGGTGAGTAGAGGGATACCCTGGGCCAGCGATGGGAGTAGTAGGGGGCGGTGAGGCCACTGCGGCATCACAGCCGGCCACGAGAGGCAGGAGCACGCGGCACGACCGGCGCTGCTTTGGGCGGCTAGAGCAAGAAGGCCAGAGGTTGAAGAAGCACTATGGCCGTTGGATGGACATCGTACTGTCACTGGATCTAGAATCGTTCATATCGACTAAGTTGACAAAGCCCTCCGTCCTCATCAACTTAGTAGGCCCACAAGTCAGGATCCCACCATAGTGGGTCCCAGCTAGCAGGGGGAGTATTCATTTTTCTGTGCGTAATAAGGAGGCACGATGGGTCCGAGCTGACAGCGGGGGGAGAACGTTTTTTCGCGAAATACGGTGCTCCGTCCGGTGGGTCCCAGCAGTCAGGGGCAAACATTTTTTTCGCGAAATACGGTTGCCCTTCCGATGGGTCCCAGCAGTCAGGGGGGAAACGTTTTTTCCACGAAATACTGGTGGCCCGTCCGGTGGGTCCCTGTTGTCAGGTGGAGGAATAATTATTTTGCACGAATAAGGAGGCACTTCCTTGCGGCTATCGTGGACCCAGCTGTCAGCCTCTCCACGTATAGTACTCTTCCGATGGAAGTCGGTCGTTGACCACATTGACCACGCCGTGCCGAGAGCACCACGGCGGTGGACGACAACGAGGCCTAGGAAGGGGACGACATGGAGCCGGGGAAGACGGGGCGGTGGATGCCCACGCGGAGAGGAGTGCGAGGGTTCACTGGTTCGGCTGCGGTGTGAGGCTGTCGTCGCCGCAGAATAACAGGGGGAGTGGGTGAGTGGAGGGATGGCCTGGCCAGCGGTGGGAGTAGTATGGGGACGGTGAGGCCTCCGCGGTAGCACAACCGGCCACGGGAGGCAGGAGCATGCGGCACGATCGGCGCTCCTTTGGGCGGATGGGGCAAGAAGACTAGAGGTTGAAGAAGCACTACGGCCGTTGGATGGACATCGTTGACCACGCCGCGCCGAGAGCACCAGGGCGGTGGACGACGGCGAGGCCTATGAAGGGAATGACAAGGAGCCGGGGAAGACACGGCAGTGGCTGCCCACGTGGTGGAGAGTACGAGGGTTGACTGGATCGGCTGCCGTCGCTGGAAAATAACAGGAGGTGTGAGTGAGTAGAGGGATAGACAGGCCAGGGATGCGAGTATGATGGGGCCGTGAGGCCTTCCCGATAGCACTGCCGGCCACGGGAGGCGGGAGCAGGCGGTTCCGGCGGCGCTGGTTTGGGCGGCTGGGGCAGGAAGATCACAGACTAAAAAAGCACGATTGTCGTTAGATTGACATCTAACTGTCTGACGCTGGCAGAGTCGATCGTTGACTAAGTTTCTTTTTTGAGAAACCTTGTGTACACATGAACTTAGTGGGGCCACAAGTCAGCCTCCAAATCTGTGGCAGACAACATAAAGCCAATTTGCTATTTTTTATAATTTGCAGCCCATTTGCTAATTCTTAAGTAATTTATTACAGCCCATTTTCTGCCCAGGACCACGGTCAAAAAGTTCAACCTTATTTTGCATATTTCGGTGGAGTCCGAACTGTTGTAATCTCGAAATGATAAACATTTTTTTAAGAACTTATTGATTTGCCAAGAAAATCATTTTGTTTTTGTAAGCAAATAAGGCGTGGGACAATTGAGTTGGTTTAAGGGGAAACCAGTGGTAAAAAAATCAGCGCTGGGTGGGAAAAAACAACAAAAATAAGGATGTAAATATGAAAAGGGAATTTTATGTGTTTTCAATATAATGATACGTGTATATGAACTAGTAAAACTATAGGCGGAGATTAGAAAATGGATGTAGGACATGCGTTTCAAGAGGAAAATAAAACTAGGCTGTATGTTTGATTCAGTAAAAAAACTACCTGTGGATGTTGTAAGACAAAATATAACTAACACTGGTGGGCCAGAGGCCAGTAGATACCTGCTGGATCTTTGTGCCCCGTTGTCGTCATGAGCTGGGCCTGTTAAAAACAAAACCAACCCTGGGCCGTCTACAACCCAGTTGAAACTTGCTCGACCTGAAAAAACAATATACGTGCTCAATAAACGAGAGAATTCTGCAAGTACAGACTGATAACTGGGATGCATCACGGATATTGTTTTTTTATCGTGATAATAAGTGCATGCACTTGTTTTGAAAAAATTGGAGAACTGGGAATTCAAACGGCGGGTGCTTATGCTACCCATCAAATAAAAATCAGGTGCCTGAAAATTCGTTTTGAAACAAATGATTCATCTTTATATCCACGTTGACCCTCGGCATGATGGTTGGAAGTAAATGCAAGTTCATACCAAAAGATCGTTAACAACAATACCAACTTGCGGACGACAAGGTAGTACAACTACCAATACCAAACTAGCTTATAATCTTTTTACTCCTGGCCCTAGTGTTTGTCTGGTAGAAAATCTTGCAGAGGACCAGCTCCCACTCCTTCTCTTGCTCCAGGTCCCCGAGGTGATACTGGTGCATCACCCAGTTGGTCCTCTGCTGGTCGAAGTTCTTGTTGGTGTGCAGCACCAGAACCTTTTTTGCTGCTCGTCTGCGGCCGTTGACCATCACCGGCAAGGTATTGCCGGTCTTGTGCCACATCACGTGCATGCCGCACTCCAACTGTATCTTGTGACGCGTCCACGTGCCCCTTTTGAACACCCTGGAATTGCGCTGGAAGAAATGCTTCCTTAGGCCACTCAGCGTGATACCTGCAGTATTGTGGAATACAGGTTTTAGTGTACCTAGTTGGCATTTTCATAACATCTTTGGCATGTTGCAGTCACTTGTTTCACTTTTTATTAACTGTCAAATTGTAATTGCTTCACCAGGTCTGCGTATAAAAAGAAAAATAGAGCTATAAACAAAGGAATGTGTTTGTGCAAGTAGACGGCCGATTGGTGTCTTACCTGGAAGTTTCTCAGGTTGGGTGTAGCATATGTCGTGCTTGCTGTCGATGGTTGGTATGAACAAATCGATGAGAGACTGAAATATCGCGCTGTCAGCACTCACTTTGGCCTCAAGGTGCTTGATTAGCTCCTGATCCGTGGGATCGAACTTGACGCCAGTCGGCAGCACCGGCCAATCCTTCTTCGACTTGCATCGGTAATTCCAGTTATATGGTACTCAATGTATGATCAGTCGACTGTTTTAAGTGAATGATGAAAGATTTCGACAGATAAGTGGTACTCCAAATATGAAGTCCAGAATACCCGAACACGCCGCCGGGATTCTTGTGTCACCTCACGCGCAGCATGTTGTCACGTCAATTCAATGTGTGGACATGATGGATAATTTGACCGACGTATACTAGTACTGCTACTGTACTACTTACTAGTCGTATTTAGTGTGACACGACGACCTCTTAGCCCATTCAGACACGGTGGGCGCCAAACATGGGCGGCAAAACACATTTGATTCAAGCTCGTCCGAAAGACATGTGTCTATTCCTCCATTTCCCCATTCATACACGGTGGGCGGCAAAACAAACTCTCCTCGTCCGAAATCGATGTAGGCTAATATTTTAAATAGGGGCAGATGTGTAACTTCCATCACACGTGACACAACCGCCCTACCTGTCAGCCTCGTTCATACACCGTGGGCGCCAACCGTGGGCGCCAAAACACCCTCCCCTCGCCCGAAATAGTTACCGGCAAATATTTGGGAGATGCGAGATTACCGTCCGATCCCCAACCGACGCGA
This sequence comes from Aegilops umbellulata, assembly GCA_032464435.1. NCBI lineage: Eukaryota > Viridiplantae > Streptophyta > Magnoliopsida > Poales > Poaceae > Aegilops > Aegilops umbellulata. The sequence goes on along the minus strand of CP136056.1, from coordinate 322,131,590 downwards.
TGTCCGAAATTTTAAACGGGGGATAACTTGTAACTTTCCCCCATTTGAGAGAAGCATGTCCCAAAGTTTGAGATCCCCCCTCCCCTCCATTTCCCCATTACTACAACCTCCACACTGCGGTCAGCCTCCTCCGTCCGCCACCCCATCCTCCACCTTGCCGGAGCCGCTACCCCTACCCCGTCATCCACTTCAAGAGATGTACGTCTCTCATCCACGACGCTGGACCAAGATCCTTTCATCGCCTCCTCTCGCTTCATCGGCGCCGTCGTCCACCTTGACGTTGCCACTCCTACAACCGCCTCGTCCACGGCAACAGGATATATCCCCCGACCCGGCCGTCTGCCGTCTAAAGTCTTCTTCCCCGCCGCCGACAGCCATTGCACCGCATCACCCTCAACGTACCAGCATAGGCCTACACGGCGTCGCAAGAGAGGTGGTACTCTTCCATATGTGCTTAAGTTATTGATCTTACCCAAATAATAGATCGTAATTTATTTACTGTACTTTTCTTGTCCGTACCAAATCATAGTGGCTCATTGAAAGCAAACATTGGTTGCCAAGTACTAGCTTTGTCCGCTTTGCACCTTCAGATCCGCGATGGCATGGGCACTATACTCGTAAAGCTTATGATTCCCCCCTTTATATTCACTACCATCATCGTAGGTGCTTCGTGTCGTGCTAGCACTGCTCCTCAAGACCTCAACCCAAAGCTTACGTGTTGAAATACGAATCTGATATGATGCTCATATCACTAAAACAGATAGTGTTTAATTGGTCACCTAATGTTCCTATATTCGTTTCGAAAAGCATGTGCGCCACCCACTGGTCCAGCTAGTTCCACTTTCCTGATTTTTCTCTTGATGCTTAGGGTTTTCCCCTTTTATCTACTCTACTATGATCTACGTAGGTGCTTTCTTTCGTACTAGCATTACTCCACCCTTCAAGCTAAACAACACAATACTCAGAATTCGAAAGCTTAGTTGTTCAAATATGATTGTGATATGATACTGATATTAATTAACCAACACATTTAATTGGTTAGCTAAAGGTCCCACATGAGTTTCCAAATGCATGTCGCGACATATAGAGAGATAGCATAATTGCATTTCTTTGTCACTTGTTGACCATACTTTCTTGTCCATATCAAATCTTAGTTGTTATTTCAAAGAAAACATCGGTTGCTAACTACCCTTTGCGCGGTTTGCAGCTTCAGATCTGCCATCCCACTGCCACGGTCAACACTGTACTCATCATGCTTATGTTTTCCCCATTTTATGATGACCACAATCAGCCTACGTGGTTCGTGTCGTAATAGCACTGCTCCACCCATCGAGCTAAACAAGCTTAGTTGTACAAATTCATATATGATATTATTGCTGATATTAGTAAAACTGAGAGATGTTTAATTGGTTAGCTAAATGTTCCTACTTTAGTTTCGAAATGCATGTGAGCCACATATGGAGAGACCGGAAAGAATAGTATTTCTCTGTGCGCTTTGGTTCATCATGGGTGGCCAACCGACATTGTATTGAAAGACTTGTAATATCTTCAATCTGCTTGCTCTTCTGCTCTTCTTTAAGATGATACTCTTCTCTTGCGGTCGACTGGTCAGGTCGAGTTGTTCTCCCTTAGTATATTTTGAATCTGTTAAGTCAGGTCGACTTGTTCTTCTTTACTATATGTTGAAGCTATCATCTACGAAGTGCCATCACTTCTGGAGCTCTCATATTTTGAGTAGTAGGCCACATTATATTAATGCACACAACAAATTACAGCATGCATGGCATCTTTTATAAGAATTGCCGAGATAGCACAAAGGGGTTTACAGGGAGGCAGTATTGGATTAGAATCACTTCTGCATTACAAAGAAAATCTCACTTGTTTTTATGTTTTCATGCATGTCAGATATTGAACATTATCAAAATGAATATGAGAATGGGCGCACGAGAGGAATATTGTGGAACGATCCACTGGCTAACAAACTTGGCATGGTGGAGGATGGCCTATCTTATTCACCCATCAAGGTGCTTGCTCTAACTTTGCAAAGTTGTATTGGTCGCACATATTTTGCATCTGACCTCTTGCATTACTTCTACTTTGTTACACCATCTGCTTAGTTTAAGCATCATAAATGAGTATATGCCATACCTATCCATTTTCTGTACATATTCCATGTGTCGTCACACTATGTTTTCCAGTCAAATGTTGTTCTTTCGTAATAGATGTCCAAAAGGAAGAGGGTGAGTGCAGATCCGCAAGGAGTACAAACTAGGTATTTGGAAAAGGTAGCGATACCTGTTAAATCAGATAGATCAGCAGCCACAGAAAACACAGGCCCAACTGTACCACACTTTACCCCTACTCCAGTGGCCAAACCCCTATTAGAACTGTTGGGAGCCCAGCGTCATGTACTGTCTATGATATCAATTCAAAATATGAACTCCTAAATTTCTGCTTGTGCCTTACCTTCTCTCTTGTATGAAAACTAATTTCAGATGAATCTCCTTGCTCAAAGGATCATACGATCTCAAAAAAATAATGGGCTCTGCATTGCTCTTGTCAGTACATCTCTCCCTTTTGCCTTGTAACGCTGTACTTAATTAATTGCTATTTGATTATGTATCATCAGTCTGCACCTGAGCTTCATTATCCTCTGTTTCTTCCAATATTATTTGATCTATATTTACTCTTTGCAAAATATAGAATAATGGCAATGCTTATAAAGAATTTTCTTTGGGGAATTTATTGAATTATCTTTCCATCAACATGGAGAAGGGCTTTGTCCAGCCCGTGTTCATACTTCTCAAGCCTTCAAACTTTGTTCTAGTATAGATTTGGATAGGCATCATTTCCTCCACTGTTGTTTGCTTTGCTGTTTACATCTGATTGGATGTTTGCAACAACTACCAGTTTCAAATTGTAGTTGTAAAAACATGTTCCTTATGCAGAACAGATCCATTTATTTGCTTATATAATTGCGAAACCTATTACATGTCTCCTTGTTTCTCTTTCAGACTCGTATCTCTTACGCCAGGCAGAACTTTAGGGAAGATAGTGAGCCAAACCATCTTGAGGATAGCGAGATGACCCCAAGGTCCTGTCTTGATGAAGACAGTGAGTTGAAGCTACTCACCAGTAGGTGTGAGACAACCTGTGTGCAGTCGCTGCCTCAACCAGTTCGACTTCTTCAGTCTCAACTTAAAGCAGAAAGGCTTGCTTCAGCTCAGCTCCAACTTGAAGTAAAAGATGCAATGAAGATGTCAGAGGACTGTCGTGCGCACCATCATGCCTTAAATCTAGTGTTGATGCATCTATCGTTGACACAACTGAGGTCTACTCAGCTTCTTCAGCTGTTTGGGGGGGCGACCTGGCCAGGCCTAGTGCCTTCTGAAGTGCTCTCAGTTTTGTATATTCTTTTGTCGGCGCGTTTATTTGCACTGGTGGCGAACTTTGATGCCCAGTGGATGTAATATGTGTGATAGCCGTGATAGCCTAGCGTAAGTTGCTTGCTTATTTATTTTCTTGTTGTCTTGTTTATTTGTTTGCGTGTAGTCATTGCAGTTCTTTTTCCACGGTTTGCTAGTGGCTGCAATAACCTATTTTTTAAAACTAGGCCACAATAACCATGGGCTAATATTTACTGTAGTGACATTGGGCCTCCTACGGGCCGTAGAAACAGTGCGCCTTCTACGGGCCGTAGAAACAATGGGCCTTCTACAGGCCGTAGAAACAATGGGCCTTCTACGGGCCGTATCATCAATGGGCCTTATACGGGCCGTATGATCGATTGGCCAAACATGGGCCAATAACAGGCCGCATTATGGCCATAAACGGGCTAGAGTTGGAATCGTCCGTTCATGGGCCGACCATAACGGGCCATCGTTAATAGGCCGTATTTGATGACGCTATGAAAATGGCCCAACGTGTTAACGGACCACAAACGGGTCGACTGTAACCACGGGCTGAATTTGGCCCACAAGCAGAAAATGACAGTAACGGGCTGTAAGTAAACGTATGCTGGAAATGAGCCCAAGAATAAATGGGCTCTGAGAAGGCCGAAAGATAACATGGGCTGGAAACGGCCCAACGGAATAACGGGCCGTTAATGGGTATAAAGTGATACACTGTTCATTACGGGCCAGTTTCACCACGGGCCGTTAATGGGTGTAAAGTGATACACTGTTCATTGTGGGCCAGTTTCACCACGGGCCGTTAATAGGCAAAGAGTCACATAGGGCCTCATATGGGCTGAAAGACGTCATGGGCCATACATGGGCCAGAAATGAAAACGGGCTGGAATCATATTGGGTGGCCTAGATGACGCTACTGGGCCTAATTCGGATAGGGCGTAACGGGCCTTGGGTTAGCGGGCTGTAAATGGGCTATATGCGAACATGCCGTTAACAGGCTTTACATGGTCCGGCCCGCCACCTTTTGACCAAGTCAAACGGGCCGGCCTTTTCACAGGAATGGGCCTCTGTTGGGCCGTGCCACGTGTCGACGTATCATAGGCGCCTTCTGTCCAAAGAGTGGATGACATCTGTCCCATTGATGGGCCGACACGTGTTTCCTCCAGCCAATGATGATTTTACATGTGGAAAATCCCCATTGGTCGGGGCTGTTAACGGGTTATCGGATCCAAAACCCGACCCGGTAGCTTAACGGCTGAGGGAGTCCTGGATTAGGGGGTGTTCGGATAGCCGGACTATACCTTCAGCCGGACTCCAGGACTATGAAGATACAAGATTGAAGACTTCGTCCCGTGTCCGGAAGGATCTTTTCTTGGCATGGAAGGCAAGCTAGGCGTGCGGATATTCAAGATCTCCTACCATTCTAACCGACTCTGTGTAACCCTAACCCTATCCGGTGTCTATATAAACCGGAGGGTTGTAGTCCGTAGGACAACCATCATCATACACAATCATACCATAGGCTAGCTTCTAGGGTTTAGCCTCCTTGATATCGTGGTAGATCCACTCTTGTATTACCCATATCATCAATATTAATCTAGCAGGAGTAGGGTTTTACCTCCATCAAGAGGGCCCGAACCTGGGTAAAATAAAGTGTCCCTTGTCTCCTGTTACCATCCGACCTTGACGCACAGTTCGGGAACCCCTACCCGAGATCCGCTGGTTTTGACACCGACATTGGTGCTTTCATTGAGAGTTCCTCTATGTAGTCGCTTTTAGGCCCGATGGCTCCTTTGATCATCAACAACGATGAGGTCCAGGGTGAGGCTTTCCTCCCCGGACAAATCTTCGTCTTCAGAGGCTTCGCTCTGCGGGCCAATTTCCTTGGTCACCTGGAGCAGATCGAAAGCTACGCCCCTGGCCATCAAGTCAGGTTTGGAAGCTTAAGCTACACGGCAGATATCCGCGGAGACTTGATCCTCGACGGGTTCGAGCCACAGCCAAGAGCGCCGCACTATTTCGAGGGGCATGATATGGCTCTTCCTCTGAATAGTACCCTGGAGGCCGCACACGCTCCGGCCCCGATCCTTGACTCGGAGCCCGCTGCGTTCTTCGAGGATGAACGGTTGGACGTCACCTCGGGGGCTGCGATCTCAAAGACGATCGAGCCGAACGCCAGCTCCGTACTCCGCACGGCCCATGACTCCAAGGAGTCGGATTCTTCTCCGAACTACGGGCCTTCCGTGCCCCCGCCGATCGAATCTGATTGGGCGCCTGTAATGGAGTTCACCGCCGCGCACATCTTTCAGTGCTTACCTTTCGGTGATATCCTGAATTCTCTCAAGTCTCTCTCTTTATCAGGAGAGCCCAGGCCGGACTATGGTCTGCGAGGTTGGGATTCAGACAACGAAGAAATTCAAAGCCCACCCACCACCCACTTAATAGCCACTGTCGACGATTTAACCGACATGCTTGACTTCGGCTCCGAAGACTTTGACGTTATGGACGACGAAGGAGGAGACGAACAAGAACCAGCACCTGTAGGGCGCTGGACCTCCACCTCATCATATTACATGCTCCAAAGGATGCAGATGGCGATGGAACAGCGGAGGACGACAACTCGAAAAAACCGCCAAAACGCCGGCGCCAACGGCGCCGCTCTAAATCCCGCCACAACAGAAACGGTGATTCAATCACGGGAGATAATACTACCCCGGACGGTGCCGAAGAACACCAGAACCACCAAGATTCAGCGCAGGAAGATGGAAAAGCCAGCCCTCATGAGAGAGCGCAGAGCGAGAGGTTGAGGATGATAACTACATGCCTCCCTCCGAAGACGAGGCAAGCCTCGACGACGACGAATTCGTCGTACCATCAGACCCCGCCAAACAAGAGCGTTTTCAACGCAGGCTTCTAGCCACGGCAAACAGCCTAAAGAAAAAGCAGCAACAGCTTAGAGCTGATCAAGATTTGCTAGCTGACAGATGGACTGAAGTCCTCACGGCCGAAGAGTATGAACTCGGGCGCCCCTCCAAAAATTATCCTAAGCGCAGGCCGCTACCCCAATCAGAGGGGGAAACATATGACATGGCAGACCGGCCACCCTGCGGCCGCGACAGAGAGGCCTGTCAAACCCTCAAACAAGCCATGCCCCGGTGCCGTTCAACTAAGGCACGGGAAAACGAGCCAGACCTGCGAGACGTATTGGAGGATAAAGCAAGGCAAACAAGATCGATCTATGGATCGCGCGGACGCCCGACGACACGTGATGACCTTCACTCCGGACACAATAAATCCGGCCGGGCCGAACACAACAGGCACAGCTCTTCCGAGCTGCGTCGTGACATAGCCCAGTACAGGGGCGCCGCACACCCACTATGCTTCACAGACGAAGTAATGGATCATAAAATCCTAGAGGGTTTCAAACCCGTCAATATCGAGTCGTACGATGGTACGACAGATCCGGCAGTATGGATTGAGGATTATCTCCTTCACATCCACATGGCACGTGGAGACGATCTACACGCCATCAAATATCTACCCCTTAAGCTTAAAGGACCAGCCCGGCACTGGCTTAACAGCATACCAGTGGACTCAATCGGTTCTTGGGAGGACCTGGAAGCCGCATTCCTTGACAACTTCCAGGGGACCTATGTGCGGCCACCAGACGCCGACGACCTAAGCCACATAATTCAGCAGCCAGAAGAATCGGCCAGGCAATTCTGGACACGGTTCCTAACAAAGAAAAATCAGATAGTCGATTGTCTGGACGCAGAGGCCCTAGCAGCCTTCAAACATAACATCCGCGACGAGTGGCTTGCCCGGCACCTGGGACAGGAAAAGCCGAAAACCATGGCAGCCCTCACGATACTCATGACCCGCTTTTGCGCGGGCGAAGATAGCTGGCTAGCTCGCAGCAACAACTTATCGAATAAGCCTGGTAATTCGAATACCAAGGACAAAAGTGGCAGGTCACGTCGAAATAATCAAAAGCTCCGCGTTAGCAGCGACAGCAATGATGATGCGGCAGTTAATGCCGGATTCAGAGGCTATAAATCCGGTCAGCGGAAAAAGCCATTTAAAAATAATACCCAGGGCCCGTCTAGTTTGGACCGGATACTCGACCGCTCGTGCCAGATTCATGGCACCCCCGAAAGGCCAGCCAATCACACCAACAGGGATTGTTGGGTGTTCAAGCAGGCAGGCAAGTTAAGAGCCGAACACAAAGACAAGGGGCTGAATAGCGACGACGAGGAGGAGCCCAGGACGCCGAACAACAATGGACAGAAGGGGTTTCCCCCACAAGTGCGGACGGTGAACATGATATACGCGACCCACATTCCCAAGCGGGAGAGGAAGCGTGCGCTACGGGACGTATACGCGATGGAGCCAGTCGCCCCTAAGTTCAACCCATGGTCCTCCTGCCCGATCACTTTTGATCGAAGGGACCACCCCACTAGCATCCGCCACGGCGGTTTTGCCGCACTGGTCCTTGACCCAATCGTGGACGGATTTCATCTCACAAGAGTCCTCATGGACGGCGGCAGTAGCCTGAACCTGCTTTATCAGGATACAGTGCGAAAAATGGGCATAGATCCATCAAGGATCAAGCCCACAAGGACGACCTTTAAAGGCGTCATACCAGGTGTAGAGGCCAATTGCACAGGCTCGATAACACTTGATGTGGTCTTCGGATCTCCTGATAACTTCCGAAGAGAAGAGTTAATCTTCGATATAGTCCCGTTCCGCAGTGGCTATCATGCCCTGCTCGGACGAATCGCATTCGCTAAATTCAATGTGGTGCCGCCCTCGAGGAGTAATTACGATCAGCGGAAACACAGAACGCTCCATCCGTACGGAGGAGCACACGGCGGCCCTCGCAGCGGAAGTACAAAGCAGCCTTTCAAGGCAACTCTCGAGTCCGGCCGTTAAAAAGCCGGACAATGCAAAGCACGCCCGGAGTAACCTGCAACAAGACCACCTGGCACGCTTAGAGCAAGCGTAGCAATACGGCCCTGACCCCAGCCATCGCAACATAGCGGAGCAAGTACCTCGAGTACACAATTACGCCCTTAAAATTCCATGGGCACAGGGGGTGGGGCACATTAACGGCGTGCCTACAATACGGCGTCAAACATACCAGGGGCTGCCGGATTTTTCTTTTTTACTTTCAGGACTCCATACTCTGGATAACCTGTTCGGCCTTGTTGCCGCACAGATGATGCAAGATCCAGGAAAGCAGACAAAGTTACGCCGCATTACGGAACTCTCAGGTGGTCTCTATTTCGAAGCGATGTATCTGTTTTTAAATTCCACGGCTTGCGCCTGGTCAGGACATGTTAAATAGTCTAATATCTTTTTGCTTATCGCACTACTTGTATCGTTCGGCTTTGATAAATAGCCTCTTTATAAACAATGCATAGCTTTTTGTCTATTTTTTACATTATCCTCTTTGAATATATATGTTTATTACATAACATGATCGCACCCGTACACCATGGTACGGCAAACCACGCCAGGGGCTTCATTACCCTTTTATCTGGTGTGAGAAGTCCGTACACTTTTACAAGTGCGGCACCCCGAACTTATAGCACTATATGCATCGGCTCCGAGTCATGATTTTGGTCACATGTTGGGTTTGCCCGGCTCCTATGTTTTGGTGCCTTACGTTCCGCTATATCGGCTAAGGTAGCACTAGGAGAACCACTGCGATTGTGCCCCAGTTCAGGTGGGTTGAACACCTCAGTGGAGAAAGCTAAAACAGACTGTCATGATAAGGCGTGAGACCGGTCGCTGTTCGAGAGGTTTTTCGAGTCCTTAAAGGCTTATGCCGCTTCGAGCGAGGAGCTGGCTATGTCCGGCCAAAGGCGTGGATAGCGCCCCAAATTCGGCCTTCCGAACTAGGGGCTTCGCCGAAATTTAAAATTGTAACGTTATATGGCTAAGTGAGAGTGTTCAAGCATTATAGTCTGATTGCCTAGTTCGTTGTGCTGAGCGCCTCCCTCGAAGGACCCAACTATGGGAACAAGAGCCCTCAGGTTTATCCCGAACACCCCAGCACTAGTGGCATGGGGGCAGAAGCCGACGACTGGCCATCTCTCAATTTTTGATAAACGGCCACACAGAAAATAATATTTTAAATTCAATAAGCATTGCTTAGCGCATATGAACAAGTTTTCAGCGCACAGGATACAAACGAGCGAGTTCATTCAAATACTACATCTTTAGTACATTCATCCGCGACAAGGCGGGCTCCGGCAAGAACTTCCTTGTAGTAGTTCTCGGGCTTGCGACGCTCCTTCCCCTGCGGCGGCCCGTCCTTCACCAGCTTCTCTCCGTCCAGCTTACCCCAGTGTACCCTTACACGGGCAAGGGCCCTCCAGGCACCTTCAATACAGACGGAGCGCTTGACGACCTCAAGCCGTGGACAGGCCTCCACCAGCCGCCGCACTAGCCCGAAATAGCTCCCAGGCAGGGCCTCTCCAGGCCACAGCCGAACTAGTAAGCCCTTCATGGCCTGTTCGGCCGCCTTGTGGATCTCGACCAGCTGTTTCAGCTGATCGCTTAAGGGCACAGGGTGTCCGGCCTTAGAATACTGAGACCAGAACACACTCTCCGTTGAGCTGCCCTCTTCAGCTCGGTAGAACGCGGCGGCGTCGGATACGCTGCGGGGAAGATCGGCGAACGCCCCTGGAGAACTCCGGATTCGGGTAAGTAATAGGTAGTTTACTTTTATATTCCTACTTTGCATTGAGAATGCCTTACCCGTTGCTATCTTTTTCACCTCCTCCAACTCTTGGAGGGCCTTTTGGGCTTCGGCCTTGGCACTCTTGGCGGTCTCGATGGCCGACGCGAGCTCAGATGCTTGCGCTTTTGACTCAAGCTCCAAACCCTCATGCTTTTTCATGAGAGCTCGCAGCTCTTGCTGCACCTCGCCGACCTGAGCCCCAAGCCTTTCTCGCTCGGCGCTCCTCGGCCGTTTTCTTTTCGGCCTCAGCCAGCGCCTGCTTCAGGGTTGCCACCTCGGTTGTGGCCCCTACAATAATTAGTACAATCCTGTTATTTCTTTCTGCAATCAAGCCTCTCTATAGGCACCTTTTTTTCTTTTTTAGGGTATTTCTTACCTTCTTTCTCCTCGAGCTGTCGTCTGGCAAGGCCGAGCTCTTGCTCGGTCCGCCCGAGGTCCTTTTTAAGGACATCCACCTGCGCAGTCAGTGCGGCGGTGGACAGCAGCGAAGCCTGCATACGCATATTTGACTTTTTTTGTTAGACTCCTGCGAAAATTACTAGATCCTCTATCCGGCTTTTCTTTCCGAACACCAAACAGAGCATCAGGGGCTACTGTCTATGCGGTAAATAATTTGACATATTCTTACTTACCTCGAACCCTGTTAGAAGGCTAGCGCAAGCTTTAGTCAGTCCGCTTTTGGCGGACTAAACCCTTTGGATCACCGTACTCATAACAGTACGGTGCTCCCCATCGATGGCGGCGCCTTCAAGCATCTCCAGCAGATTGTCCGGCGCCTCCGGTTGGACGGAGGCCGCCGGCTCAGACGGCTTACTCCTCTTGGAAGGAGTTCGCCCACCGCGGACCAGGACTGTCAAGTCCGGCGCGGTGTCCGGCACAAAACCGGACTTGGAGCCCTGGGGGGTTTCATCCCCTTTATTCCTGGGGTCCGGGTGGTCGCCTTTCGGTTCCTCCAGGGCCACCTCCTCCTGCCCCGGAGCTTGGCCCGATGCCACTTCGGCGTCGTCTGCAGTGCGGGGGGAGGCAGCGGGCGGAATTGAATTCACGTCCGATGTATCCAGGGAGCCGCTCGACGAATCGTCGAGTTCGGCCCGGGGCGGGCTGCATAAAGCACAAGCAATATTAGGGAAATCCACGCATTAAAAGAATATCATGAGTCACTCTGGTATATAAATACTTACGATTTCGCCAGACGCTTGGTTCTGTACGGCCGCTCCTCTCCGCCCTCTTCGGCGTCGAGGGAGTAGTCCGGCGGAGGGGTCTTCCTTTTCCTTGACCCCTCGGCCTCCCCCGTTGGGGCGGCCTTCTTCTTCTTTTCTCCCCTCGCTGGGGGGGAGCTTCCTTGTTCCTCCTCCTCGTTTTCACGAGAGGAGAGCGTCGCGGACTCGTCAGATGACGAGTCCGACACCACCATGTTGCGGGAACTTTTTCGAGTCCCGATGGTTTTCTTCTTCTTGGCCTTCCTCTCCGGCACCACGTAAGGTGCCGGAGCCATCAGCTTCACCAAGAGAGCTGGGGCCGGGTCTTCGGGCAGAGGATGCGGACAGTTAATTGGTCCGGATACCTTCTGCCAAGCCTGTCAAAGGTAAAGGGAGTTTAGATCCTGCATAGAGTTAATCTATGAGCAAGAGCTTAACGAACCTATCAAAGGTATAGATAGCTTACCTCGCTAGCGTTGCGCTGCGAGCTGTATCCGCGATCTTCGGAGGCGGATGTGGGGGACTCGGCGCCTTTGGTCAGCACCTTCCAGACGTCTTCATACGTTGTGTCGAAGAGCCTGCTAAGGGTTTGGTGCTGCACCGGGTCGAATTCCCACAAAGTAAAATCCCGTTGTTGGCACGGGAGGATCCGGCGAACGAGCATAACCTGGACTATATTAACAAGCCGGATTGGCTTGTTCACCAGGGACTAGATGCACGTTTGCAACCCAGTCACTTCCTCCTCGTTGCCCCACGACAGGCCCGTCTCTTTCTAGGACATGAGCCGTGTGGGAGGTCCGGATCTAAACTCGGGGGTTGCGACCCAGTTCGGATCGCGTGGCTCGGTGATGTAAAACCACCCGGCCTGCCACCCCTTTAGGGACTCCACAAAGGAGCCATCGAACCAGAGGACGTTGGCTATCTTGCCGACCATAGCGCCTCCGCACTCCGCCTGGGTGTCGGACACCACCTTGGGATTGACGTTGAAGGTCTTGAGCCAGAGGCCGAAGTGAGGGCGGATGCGGAGAAAGGCCTCACACACGACGATAAACGCCGAGATGTTGAGAACAAAGTTCGGGGCCAGATCGTGGAAATCTAGGCCGTAGTAGAACATGAGCCCCCGGACAAATGGGTGAAGTGGAAAGCCCAGTCCGCGGAGGAAGTGGGGAAGAAAAACTACCCTCTCATGGGGCCTTGGGGTAGGAAGAAGATGCCCCTTCTCAGGAAGCCGATGCGGGATGTCCTTGGACAAGTATCCGGCTTTCCTTAACTTTTTTACTTGAGCCTCCGTGACGGAGGAAACCATCCACCTGCCTCCCGCTCCGGACATTGTTGGAGAAGGTTGAGGAAGGAAGAGCGGACTTGGGCACTGGAGCTTGAGTGCGCGAGAGATGGATTGGCAGAGGAGGAAGAAGGTGTAGGTTAAAATGGTGAATCCTTATCCCTTTTATAAGCGGGTGCGGTTACGCGTCCCCACCTACCTAATGAAACTCACTTGCCTCCCAAGCGCCGTGGTAAACGGCGCGGTTGGGTTACCCACGTCCGTATTAATGAGAATCCCGTTAAAAGGGGCACATGATCTCTGCTTTGACAAGATGTGCCGAGGAAACCGCCTCGCTAAACGCGCTAAGGTGGAATGATGAAAGCAATTTATATAGAAGGCTTGATCGCAGTGTTATGACGCACTGCGGAATACGTCAGCAGATTTGATTTGTGTTAATATTATTCTCTATATGGCAATATGTGGAAACTTATTTTGCAGAGCCGGACACTATTTTTGGTGTTCATAATCTTCTTGAAAAACTTGGAGGAGGAACCCGCCTTGCAATGCCGAAGACAATCTGCGCGCCGGACTCGTCGTCATTGAAGCCTGGTTCAGGGGCTACTGAGGGAGTCATGGATTAGGGGGTGTTCGGATAGCCGGACTATACCTTCAGCCGGACTCCAGGACTATGAAGATACAAGATTAAAGACTTCGTCCCGTGTCCGGAAGGATCTTTTCTTGGCGTGGAAGGCAAGCTAGGCGTGCGGATATTCAAGATCTCCTACCATTGTAACCGACTCTTTGTAACCCTAACCCTATCCGGTGTCTATATAAACCGGAGGGTTGTAGTTCATAGGGCAACCATCATCATACACAATCATACCATAGGCTAGCTTCTAGGGTTTAGCCTCCTTGATCTCGTGGTAGATCCACTCTTGTATTACCCATATCATCAATATTAATCTAGCAGGAGTAGGGTTTTACCTCCATCGAGAGGGCCCGAACCTGGGTAAAATAAAGTGTCCCTTGTCTCCTGTTACCATCCGACCTTGACGCACAGTTCGGGACCCCCTACCCGAGATCCGCCGGTTTTGACACCGACAACGGCCTTCCGTTATGGTGGATGCCACGTGTCGGTCACCCTTGACAAAAGCACTTCTGTGACGCGCGATTTACCGTCATGGAAGTGGACACTTTCGTGATGATAATTTTGGTAATGTCATGGAACACTTCTACGACAGTACAGGTATGACTGTCTTGATTCTGTCATAAATTTGTCATGGATGTACATGCATGACAAAAAACGCGACCTACTGTGACAAAGACGTATCATCACGGAAGTGTATTTTTTTGTAGTGTTGCAAGCACCTGCAACTACAAAAGAAGTATTAAGGTAAACCTAACCATAGCATGAAACATATGAATCTAAATCAGCCCCTAACGAAGCAACACATAAACTAGGGTTTAAGCTTCTGTCACTCTAGCAACCCATCATCTACTTATTACTTCCCAATGCCTTCCTCTAGGCGCAAACAATGGTGAAGTGTCATGTAGTCGACGTTCACATAACACCACTAGAGGAAAGACAACATACATCTCATCAAAATATCGAACGAATACCAAATTCACATGACTACTAATAGCAAGACTTCTCCCATGTCCTCAGGAACAAACGTAACTACTCACAAAGCATATTCATGTTCATAATCAGAGGAGTATTAATATGCATAATGGATCTAAACATATGATCTTCCACCAAATAAACCAACTAGCATCAACTACAAGGAGTAATAAACACTACTAGATTTGAGGCTTTGGGACAAATATTGGATACAAGAGGTGAACTAGGGTTTGAGAGATGGTGCTGGTGAAGATGTTGATGGAGATTGACCCCCTCCCGATGAGAGGATCGTAGGTGCTGATGATGGCGATGATTTCCCCCTCCCGGAGGGAAGTTTCCCCGGCAGAACAGCTCCGCCGGAGCCCTAGATTGGTTCCACCAAGGTTCCACCTCGTGGCGGCGGAGTTTCTTCCCGAAAGATTGCTTATGATTTTTTCTAGGGTAAAAGACTTCATATAGCAGAAAATGGGCACCGGAGGCCTGCCAGGGGGCCCACGAGGCAGGGGGTGCGCCTAGGGGGGTAGGGCGCCCCCCCACCCTCGTGGCCAGGGTGTGGGCCCCCTCTGGTATTTTCTTCGCTCAGTATTTTTTATTAATTCCAAAAATGAATTCCGTAAAGTTTCAGGACTTTTGGAGCTGTGCAGAATAGGTCTCTAATATTTGCTCCTTTTCCAGCCCAGAATTCCAGCTGCCGGCATTCTCCCTCTTCATGTAAACCTTGTAAAATAAGAGAGAATGGGCATAAGTATTGTCAGCGTTCTGGGAACGGGGGTCCCCAGACTTGCCTGCCTACGGCCTGCGGTGTGGCTTGAAAGGGGGCCCAACACGGCCCATCTTCATCAACACGAGACCCAAGACCCTCGCGAGGGGCCAAGCCTCGCAGGGCGGACGACACGGCGCTTCCTCAGGCACGGCCTCGTCAGGCTGGCTCACGAGGAGGCGGAGAGATCAAGGCGGAGTACCTCACGAGGTGCCCATGACGCAAGCCATGACGACCAAGGGTGCCAGGCGGGCGCCAGCCCATGCAGTGTCTCCTTTCCTCTTTGGTGCAAAGGGGGGCAAGCGCAGGCGAGAGGATCAAGCAAAGGCATCCATTTCGGTGCAACAAGACCAAGACCAGCTGCGCGACAAGGAGGAGGTCATCGTGGAGCCCAAGCCAGCGTCATCACCAGAGCCTTTGGCAGGCGAGGACCAACTTTAGTCAGGATAAGTGTACCAGATGTTCCCCTTCAAATTGGCCAATTGTTGGCGCCCTTCCCGCTCAATATTTGGGAAGAGGCCCAGGGCCATTGCCTATAAATAGGACTAGTCACCTCCAGTGTAGGAGGACGGATCGAGATGCCAGCTAGAAAGACTCAGGCACACACACAGAGAGAGAGAAGGGCGGCTGAACTCCCCTTAGCAGTTCATCGTCCTAGCTAAGAGCAGACCCTCGCGAGGCTGTTCTTCCTTGTATTGTTCATCATCATCAGCCCAAGAGGCAATCCACCACACCACACTGGAGTAGGGTATTACACCACATCGGTGGCCCAAACCAGTATAAACCCTGTGTCCCTTGTGTTGTTCTTTCAGTAGTTCGATCTTTGCGAGATGGGGAGGTAGAGGGCATAATCTCTGCGTGCACCCCAGAGTTTGAACCTTAAGGGTCTGCCGGAACCCGAAATCCGACATTTGGCGCGCCAGGTAGGGGTGCGCCGGAATTTGTCTTCCACCGCTTCGTTCTCTTCCGGCCGTCGCGTCCATGTCTGACGCTCGTCGGGCCCACGCCGAGCGCCAGGCCGCCATCGCTTCCCGTGTCGCCCAGACGGCTCCCGTCGGTGGGCGTCCTCGTCGTTCCCCGTCGCCCGCCATCAACGCCGCCACCGGCCCGGTGGGGAACGAGCTACAAGCGTCGTCTCAGCATCTGTCCGTGCGGCAAGACGGCCGCACCGCTACTCCATCGCTCACACCAGCTGGCTCTTCGTCCCGCGCGCTCCGTGCACCCTTGGAGGCTCGAGCTGCACTCATCGCGGCAAACGAGCTCCTGCGCTACCGTCCCGTCGACGACGTCTATGAAGAGTGGCTCGACCGCATTGCCGAGCTCGTCCGCGCCGCAGGGGGCTCTCCTGCGCCGTCTGCTCCGCTACGCCGCACCCCGCCCCGCGCGGGCAATGAAGCTCCGGGGGCGTACCAGTCACCTCCTCTCCGAGAAGACGCCATGGCTCCAAGGCGCGTGGCCCCTGGGGGGAACCCGCTCCGTCAGGTGCCAGCCCAGCAACAACGGAGCTGCCAAGAAGTCCCTCGACCGCAAGAGGCTGCCCGGGCGCTCCCTGATCTGGCTCGTCGTGACCCCGCTCCAGCTCCGACACGTCAAGACCCCACGCTGCTCCCAGCTGCAACGCATGGGGACCTGCAAGGCCAAGCTCTCCCTCAACCAAAGCCTCCCGTGGCCACTGCTGGCTGCCGCGCCTACACCACCGAGCTGCGCAGCATCGCATGGCCTGGCAAGTTCAAGCCAGACCTACCTCCTCGCTACGACGGCACGACCAACCTTGCAGAGTTCCTCCAGCTCTACGAGCTGGGCATCGAAGATGCCAGCGGGGATGAAAAGGTCATGGCGAACTAGTTCCCCATGGCGCTCAAGGAAGGAGCTCGCACCTGGCTCCTGAACCTGGCCCCAGGCACGATCTCTTCCTGGGACCAGATGCGCACCCGCTTCATCGCCAACTTCCAAGGTACTCGCGACCGGCCACCTGCCGTGAGCGACATGCGCCGCATCAAGCAACAACCCGGAGAGACCCTGCAAAAGTACATCCAGCGCTTCAACAGTGCGCGCCTCAAGATCCCCAAGGTGTCCGAGGAAGCCATCATCTCGGCCTTCTCCGATGGTGTGCGTGATGTCAAGATGAAGGAGGAGCTGGCGATGCATGAAGACCTCTGCACCTCCCTGGAGCTGTTCAACTTGACGACCAAGTGCGCCAGGCTGAGGAAGGGCGTCTTTCCCTCCTCGAGCTGCCTGCCGCAGACCCAGAAGAGAAGAAGCCCAAGGCCAAGGACGTGAAGCGCAAGGGGGCTGCCATGCTCGCGACGGAACCGGATACCAAGCGGGGCAAGGATCTGCCCGAATCCTCCAGGGGCAGCCGGTACTGTGTGTACCACGACCTCCACACCCACAACACCAATGAATGCCAAGAGCTCCGCGCCATGCGAGAAGGAAGGATCGGCCGTCGTCCCGACCGTGCTGACCGGGGCTACGGCCGAGGAGGAGGAAGAAACGCAGGACGCTAGGAAGACCGCGGCCCGCGCCAAGGATGGCGTGATCAACCTCGCGAGGACCGCTGGCGAGACCTTCCTCGCGAGGGGGACTGGCGGGATCAGCCTCGTGAGGACCGCCTGCAGGGCAACGCAGGCCTCCCTCCACTGCCGCCTCAGCCAAGGAGGAACGAGGACCGCCATCAAGACGAGGGGGCTGGGGGCTTCCAGGAGCCGCGCGCAATCGCCTGCATCCTGGGCGGAGCTCAAGCCCCAGCCTCCCAACGCATCTTCAAGCAGTTTGCCCACGAAGTGAATGCAGTCCTCCCCAGGCTCGAAGCAACGCGCCCTCTCAGGTGGTCGGCGTGCACCATCACGTTCAGCTCAGCGGATCAGCTCAAGTGCGCGGCCACAGCCGGAGTCCTCCCGATGCTTTGCTCCCCGGTCATCAGCAACGTACTGGTCACCAGGACCCTCATCGATGGTGGAGCAGGGCTCAACGTCCTGTCCGTGGAAACATTCAACAATCTCCAAGTCCCTATGACCAACTTCAGCCAACCAAGCCTTTCTCCGGAGTCACCGACGGTTCCATGGTCCCGATCGGGCAGGTCCGCCTCCCTGTCACCTTCGGAGCCCGCAGCAACTACCGCACCGAGCTCATCGACTTCAACGTCGCCCACATCCGCCTGCCGTACAACACCATCCTCGGGTACCCAGCGCTGGCCAAGTTCATGGCCGTAACTCATCATGGCTACAATGTCCTCAAGATGCCAGGAAGTGGCGGAGTCATCACAGTGCCGTGTGAAGAGAAGGATGCAGTGTGTTCCCTGGAGCAAGCCTTTCAGGCCGCGTCACTAGAAGACCCAGATCGCGGAAGCAGGAGGCTTCCCGAGGCCACCCCCAAGAAGAAGAAGGCGTCGTCCGGACCGGCCCCTTAGGAGGCGGGCCCCCCAGGGCCAACGTCTGCCCAAGGGGATCCTCCTTCCATCGCGTAGGAAAGTGCGCCCGGTGCCCTCCTCAGGCAGGGCTCGGGGGCTCTCACCTGGAGGGCCACCGACCTGGCCAAGGTCGCGAGGGAGGCGCTTGGGCACCACGTGGAGGCGTGCTTTGAAGCACGTTTCCCTTAAGAAGGAGCGAGGCAAGGAAGGTCAGATCAGCAGGAGTTCGTCAACAAGGCCGTTCAAGAACTACAGGAGTCAAGAATCATGAGAGGTTGCCGCCGTTCACCGGCTGTGGCTCCCCATCCAGGCGAGGATGGTGGGCTGCGTGTCTGCATCGACGTACCAGGGCTCAATCAGATCACCACGACGGAACGCCTCTGGCCCTCGCAAGTGGGGCATTGTGGAGGTCCACCCCACAGCTACGTTCACATGCCTTACGGCTTGCCGAGCGTAGCTACTGCGTACCAGCGCCTCATGAGGGGCATCACGGAGACTCAGGAAGACAGGCGTTCCGCAGTCCTGGCGGAGATAGAGATGATTCGCGAGGAGCCACCAGCGCCTTCGGAGCCTCCTGAGGCCCCTGGGCCTGGGGGCTCGTGAGGATCGGCTTCTGCAGCCTACCGAGTCTGTTGCACCAACACCACTTCATCCTCGACATCTTCAGGTGACATCTTTCAAGCTTCATTTCCAGCTGGGAACGCCCTCCCAGGGCTGCATCATTCCCAGGCCGCGTGGGTCCGTCCCTGCGGCATGTATCCCTTTTTATTTTTCGGTCATTAGCTTGCTTTGTTGGGGGCGCCCCTCGGGCTGCATCATCCCCAGGCCGCTCGGGCCAGGCCCAGTGGCGTGTATCTCCCTTGCGTTTATTTCCAGCTATGCATTCGCCTATCATGCTTGATTACTTGATGCATGTCCACGGCACCTCTTCTTCTCCATGTCGACCACTTGCAC
Organism: Aegilops umbellulata; assembly: GCA_032464435.1. Classification (NCBI taxonomy): domain Eukaryota; kingdom Viridiplantae; phylum Streptophyta; class Magnoliopsida; order Poales; family Poaceae; genus Aegilops; species Aegilops umbellulata. Next base: position 322,112,225 of record CP136056.1, on the reverse strand, counting down.
GTTAAAGGGGGGGTACCTGAGCATCGCGACTCAGGGCTCTTACTGGCTCTCCAGCCCTCACCCTCTGGCCTTGTCCACGGCATCGCGACCTGGCATACCAGCGATGGCTGAGACAAGCTCGAGGGCCGGGACCCGAGGACGTAGAGTGTCGGCATCTAACCAAATTTGCAGGAACACATCACAAGATATGGCCCAGTGCCAGGCGCGACCCGCCTAGAGGTAGGGCCCTGTGAGTCCCGCGCCGGCTCACGGGCGCCCAAATACACCTCACCTGCGCCAACCAGCAAGCTTCTGAGCAACTAACGATCGACTGATAATTACCATGGCAACCCCTTCTTTCTATGATGAGTTTGCAGGATCCCCTGAAGGAATTGTGCTAGCCGAGGCCCTCACGGAGTTCCCTTCATCCTCGTCCGCGCGAACCGCTTGCACGTTAAAGGGGGGCGCCTGAGCATCGCGACTCAGGGCTCCTACCGGCACTCCAGCCCTCACCCTCTGGCCTTGACCACGGCATCGCGACCTGGCATACCAGCGACGGCTGAGACCAGCTCGAGGGCCGGGACCCGAGGACGTAGGGCTGAAAGGGGAGCAAAGGCGAGGGAGAAGGGGCGCGCGAGGACCTCACCAAGCAACTCCGCTCCTGCTGCCGTGCAGACCCGACGATACACCAGGAATAACCCCTGATTAACAAGATAAGTCACCACCCGAAAACACCAGCTACCGTGGCACTACCCCCGCACCTAACACAATTCTGTACTATCAACGTCGCTCCCCTTTCTCATCGAGCGACGGCTGCTTGGGCGCCAAAGGGGACCTCCTGAGCATCGCGACACAGGGGCTCTTACCGGACCCCGGGTCGCTCACCTCCTGGCCTTGACCACGGCATCGCGACCTGGCATACCAGTGACGGCTGACGCCACCTTGGGACTGGGACCTGTCGACGCAGAGCACCAAGCCCTCGCAAGGTTCGAAAGGGAGAACTAAACTACGACGGAATTGGCGACTCGCACAGTTCCATAGCAAGAGTTACATATTAACAAAAAGGATCACAGGCACCTTACAAGCCCCCATTGGGCGCAGTGTGATTCCTCGCAGGAAACGGATCCTAAGGAATGCTAACTACGCGTGTCCCTGCAAAATACGCCATCATCAACAGTGGGCCATCAAGCACCGGCACCAACCCCATCCAGATCAGAGTCGGCGACGGCCTAGCGAGCCCGCTCTGCTCTGGGAGCGGCGCTGGCTCGTGGGCTCGTAGCTGTCGTCGCTCGTCTCCGGAGTCGCGAAGATTTCGCTGGGGTCGCTGGATCCTCCAGCGCTCTCGTCGCTTGTGGAGCCATCCAGGGAGCGGTCGGCGGGCCTAGCCCTCACCATGGCAAGGTCCTGGCCACCTCTCCTGGGGCAGCACTCCAGCCGGCGCCTGTTCGCGTCGAGGACCTTGAAGAACATCACCGAAGCGCCATCATACTCCAGGTGGATCATGAGGGCGCCCCTTGCTCTGCAACCCCGAGCGATATCGCCCCAGCCGCGAGTCATGAAGACCTCGCCCGAGGCAATGACCGCGACCTCTGCCTCGGTCGCAGGGGTGTTGCAGTCGGCGTGCTGCAGCCATAGCTCCAGGAGTCTTCCCTGCGGGAAGACGGAGGCGAAGAAGGGAGGAAAGCAAATCCAAGTTCGAGGAGGCATGGCGGCGTGGAGCACGAGCTCGTGGGAGGAGCCCTCGGCATGGACCCCAGGAGGAACGACCCACACCTTCGTGACCCATCGGCGCCGGCGACGGCGCTGGACGCGGGGATCGGCATCGCCCCCTTCGAGGCCCTCGACGTGGGCATACAAGGGAAGCGAGAACCCCGGCGGAGGCCGCTCGTACCAAGACCTCGACACCACCTGGCGGTCTTCCTCGTCCCGGCCGTGAAGGGCAGGCCGTTTCTTCGGCGGGAGCGAATCTGGTCCCTCTCGAGGAGCCTTTCCCTTCTCCGCTGCAGAGAACCGGTGGATCGGAGCCATCACGGCAAGGCGGAGCAAGAATCGGGGCGAAGGAGAAAGCAAGGAGAGATGGACTGGAAGGGCACGCGTGGTGCCGTACTTATAGCCGGTGAAGGCCAACAGTCGGCCTCCACGATCGCAGGTAATCATGACACGATTTGCATGCAGGGACTTGTCCAATCCGCGCGATCATCGAGGCATCGTGGGGACGCGGAGGCGCCCACGTCCAATCAACAGCCACGCGGCGCCCAAGGCCGCAGGCTGTTAGGGCCTGCGGCGCTTCGCCCTTGCCCTTTCGCCTCTCGGCACGGCCAAGTCCGGGCGCGCCTTGGGCCCGGGGGCTACTGTCGGCGTTCTGGGAAAGGGGGTCCCCAGACTTGCCTGCCTGCGGCCTGCGGCGTGGCTCGAAAAGGGGCCCAGCACGGCCCATCTTCATCAACACGAGACCCAAGACCCTCGCGAGGGGCCAAGCCTCGCGGGGTGGACGACACGGTGCTTCCTCAGGCACGGCCTCGTCAGGCTGGCTCACGAGGAGGCGGAGAGATCAAGGCGGGGTATCTCACGAGGTGCCCATGACGCAAGCCATGACGACCAAGGGTGCCAGGCGGGCGCCAGCCCGCGCAGTGTCTCCTTTCCTCTTTGGTGCAAAGGGGGGCAAGCGCAGGCGAGAGGATCAAGCAAAGGCATCCATTTCGGTGCAACGAGACCAACACCAGCTCCGCGACAAGGAGGAGGTCATCGTGGAGCCCAAGCCAGCGTCATCACCAGAGCCTTTGGCAGGCGAGGACCAACTTTAGTCAGGATAAGTGTACCAGATGTTCCCCTTCAAATTGGCCAATTGTTGGCGCCCTTCCCGCTCAATATTTGGGAAGAGGCCCAGGGCCTTTGCCTATAAATAGGACTAGTCACCCCCAGTGTAGGAGGACAGATCGAGAAGCCACCTAGAAAGACTCAGGCACACACACACAGAGAGAGAGAAGGGCGGCTGAACTCCCCTTAGCAGTACATCGTCCTAGCTAAGAGCAGACCCTCGCGAGGCTGTTCTTCCTTGTATTGTTCATCATCATCAGCCCAAGAGGCAATCCACCACACCACACTGGAGTAGGGTATTACACCACATCGGTGGCCCGAACCAGTATAAACCCTGTGTCCCTTGTGTTGTTCTTTCAGTAGTTCGATCTTTGCGAGATGGGGAGGTAGAGGGCATAATCTCTGCGCGCACCCCAGAGTTTGAACCTTAAGGGTCTGCCGGAACCCGAAATCCGACATTTGGCGCGCCAGGTAGGGGTGCGCCGGAATTTGTCTTCCACCGCTTCGTTCTCTTCCGGCCGTCGCGTCCATGTCTGACGCTCGTCGGGCCCGCGCCGAGCGCCAGGCCGCCATCGCTTCCCGTGTCGCCCAGACGGCTCCCGTCGGTGGGCGTCCTCGTCGTTCCCCGTCGCCCGCCATCAACGCCGCCACCGGCCCGGTGGGGAACGAGCTACAAGCGTCGTCTCAGCATCTGTCCGTGCGGCAAGACGGCCGCACCGCTACTCCATCGCTCACACCAGCTGGCTCTTCGTCATGCAATAATTATCAATATAAAAGCATGATGCAAAATGGACGTATCAGTAAACTACTCACACATCGTCGGAGAGGCTATGGTGTTGATGTAGCAGCCCTCTGTGACCGAATCCCCCTCCGGTGGAGTGCTGTAAAATGCCCCAAGATGGAATCTCACGGGTAGAGAAGGTTGCGGTGGTGGAAAAGTGGTTTCATGGCTCCCGTGGATGTTTTCAGGGTATAAGAGTATATATAGGCGAAAGAAGTAGGTCGGTGGAGCCACGAGGGTGGGGGGCGCGCCCTCCTACCTCGTGGCCGCCTCGTTGCTTCCTTGACGTCCACTCCAAGTCTCCTGGATTGCGTTTGTTCCAAAAAAGATCCTCGCGAAGGTTCGTTCCATTTGGATTTCGTTTGATATTCCTTTTCTGCGAAACACTGAAATAGGCAAAAAACAGCAATTTGCGCTGGGCCTTCAGTTAATAGGTTAGTCCCAAAAATAATATAAAAAGGTATATTAAAGCCCATTAAACATCCAAAACAGATAATATAATAGCATGGAACAATAAAAAATTATAGACATGTTGGAGACATATAACTGCTCTCCCCCTCGCTCGTGTTGCTGCTCTCCTCCGATTTAGCAACACTTCAGTCGACTGAATTGACTTTTGGGTCAATCGATTTTCAGGGGGTGGGGGTGATAACCCACAAGTATAGGGGATCACAACAGTTTTCGATAAGTAAGAGTCGAACCCAACGAGGAGCTAAAGGTAGAACAAATATTCCCTCAAGTTCTATCAACCACTGATACAACTCTACGCATGCTTGACGTTCACTTTACCTAGAACAAGTATGAAACAAGAAGTAATTTGTAGGTGTTGTTGGATAGGTTTGCAAGAAAATAAAGAGCGCGCAAATAAAAAGTAGGGGCTGTTGTAAGTAAAGAAGCAATAAAGTAAATATAGCGAGTGTGGAAAAGTGGTGGTAGGAGTTGCAAAATTGTCTCTTAAGCAATTGACTACTTTACTAGACCGATGGCAAGTATTATGTGGGAGAGGCCACTGCTAGCATGTCATCCCTGACTTGGAATTCTATGCACTTATGATTGGAACTATTAGCAAGCATCCGCAACTACTAACGTTCATTAAGGTAAAACCCAACCATAGCATTAAGATATATTGGTCCCCCTTCAATCCCGTATGCGTCAATTTCTATGCTAGGCTAAAGCTTCTGTCACCCTTGCCCTCCAATACATAGTCCTATCAACATACAACTAACCCTATGGTGTGATCCACGTGCGCGCTCATATGATGGGCACCAAAGTACAGCAACATAACCACAAGCAAATTAAATCAATCATAGCAATTCATCAACCACCGATAAGGCAAGGAAAATCTACTCAGACATCATAGGATGGCAACACATCATTGGATAATAATATGAAGCATAAAGCACCATGTTCAAGTAGAGGGTACAGCGGGTTGCGGGAGAGTGGACTGCTGTAGATAGAGGGGGAAGGTGATGGATATGTTGGTGAAGATGGCGGAGGTGTTGGTGAAGATCGCGGTGATGATGATGGTGGACACAGCAGCGTTCCGGCGCCACCGGAAGAGAAGGGGAGAGGGGGGCCTTCGTCTTCTTCTTCCTTGACCTCCTCCATAGATGGGAGAAGGGTTTCCCCTCTGGTCCTTGGCCTCCATGGCACGGGAGGGGCGAGAGCCCCTCCGAGATTGGATCTGTCTCTCTCTTTCTGTGTTCTCTCTGCTGCCCTTTCACCGTTTCGTATATATATGGAGATCCGTAACTCCGATTGGACTGAAACCTTCGCCGTGATTTTTCTCCAAAAATTAGCTTTCTTGCAGCCGAAGAAGGGCATCAACCGCCTTACGGGTGGACCACGAGTGTCAGGGGCGCGCCCAGGGGGTGGGGTGCGCCCCCTGCCTCGTGCCCACCTCGGACACCGTCTCACGTTGATTCTTCTTCCGGAATTTCCCAAATATTCCAAAAATATTCTCCGTCCATTTTTATCCCATTTGGATTGCATTCGATATGGATATTCTGTGAAACATAAAACAAGCAACAGACAGGAACTGGCACTGGGCACTGGATCAATATGTTAGTCCCAAAAATAGTATAAAAAGTTGCCAAAAGTATATGAAAGTTGTATAGTATTGGCATGGAACAATCAAAAATTATAGATACGACGGAGACGTATCAGCATCCCGAAGCTTAATTCCTGCTCGTCCTCGAGTAGGTAAATGATAAAAAAGAAAATTTTGATGTGGAATGCCACCTAGCATAATCTTGATCATGTATCTAATCATGGCATGAATATTAAGACACGAGTGATTCAAAGCAATAGTCTATCTTTTGACAAAAAAACAATAATACTTAAAGCATACCAACCAAGCTATTATGTTTTATCGAAATAACATAGCCAAAGAAAGCCCATCCCTACAAAATCATATAGTCTGGCTATGCTCCATCTTCACCACACAAAGCATTCAAATCATGCACAACCCAGATGACAAGCCAAGCAATTGGTTCATACTTTTCAACACGCTTCAGCCTTTTCAACCCTCACACAATATATGAGTGCAAGCCATGGACATAGCACTATGGGTGGAATAGCATATGATCATGGATGTTGTATGGAGAAGACAAAAAGGAAGAAAGTCTCACATCGACGCGGCTAATCAATGGGCTATGGAGATGCCCATCAGTTGATGTCAATGTGAGGAGTAGGGATTGCCATGCAACGGATGCACTAGAGCTATAAGTGTATGAAAGCTCAAACTGAAAACTAAGTGGGTGTGCATCCAACTTGCTTGCTCATGAAGACCTCGGGCATTTGAGGAAGACCATCATTGGAACTTACAAGCCAAGTTCTATAATGAAAATTCCCACTAGTATATGAAAGTGACAACTCAAGAGACTCTCTATATGAAGAACATGGTGCTACTCTGAAGCACAAGTGTGGTAAAAGTATAGTAACATTGCCCCTTCTCTCTTTTTCTCTCATTTTTTTATTTTCTCTTCTTCTTCTTTTTGGGCCTTCTCTTTTTTTTGGCCTTTCTCTTTTTTATTTTTTTTATTTTTTTTCGTTCGGAGTCTCATCCCGACTTGTGGGGGAATCATAGTCTCCATCATCCTTTCCTCACTGGGGCAATGCTCTAATAATGATAATCATCACACATTTATTTACTTACAACTCAATATTACAACTCGATACTAGAACAAAGATATGACTCTATATGAATGCCTCCGGCGGTGTACCGGGATGTGCAATGCTCTAGCGTAGCAATGACATAAAAAAACAGATAAGCCATGAAAACATCATGCTAGCTATCTTACGATCATGCAAAGCAATATGACAATAAACGCTCAAGGCATGTAAATGATGATGATGGAAGTTGCATGGCAATATATCTCAGAATGGCTATGGAAATTCCATGATAGGTAGGTATGGTGGCTGTTTTGAGGAAGATATAATGAGGCTTATGTGTGATAGAGCGTATCGTATCACGGGGTTTGTATGCACCGGCGAAGTTTGCACCAACTCTCGAGGTGAGAAAGGGCAATGCATGGTACCGAAGAGGCTAGCAATGATGGAAGGGTAAGAGTGCGTATAATCCATGGACTCATATTAGTCATAAAGAACTCATATACTTATTGCAAAAGTTTATTAGCCCTCGAAGCAAAGTACTACTACGCATGCCCCTAGGGGGATAGATTGGTAGGAAAAGACCACCGCTCGTTGTCGGTGTACTAAAGTAGGGGTACCTTAGTACCCCGAACTTGTGCACGGGCAGTCGTAGCACCCCGCGGCGAGGCTTGCCAGGTGATCGCCAAAACTCTCCATGGTCCCTTTCTGGGCCATCCAAGAACAAAGTATTTGAGCCAAGGCCCCGGCAGGAGGAGCTTGCCGGGAAGGCCACCCGAAGAGAGCAAGGCCCCGGCAAGAGGAGCTTGCCGGGACGGCCGCTCGAAGCACAAGGCCTCGGCAAGAGGAGCTTGCCGGGAAGGCCGACCAGGGCACAACAAGAGACTTGCTGCGACGCGCCACGCGTCCTGGCAAGGACAGGTGAGCGACAAGCTCCCGAGCGCGACAAGACATCAACCGTGGCAAGGCGCTTACCGCGGCAAGTCACCACCCCGCGCCTGCGTTCCAGCTCATCCACCCACGTGTCGCTCTGGGGCCATTCCAGGCGTACGTGGCAAAAGGCTGCGCAGCCAGGGGCATGCGGTGGCGAAGCAACGCTGACAGGATAGCCGTCGTGGCAAACGGTGGCGCCCCTGACGGTCCCTTTTCTGCACTGTTTGGGCGACCTAGGCGGGCATTTAATGCCCTTGTCCCCTGCCGTCAGAGTTAGGTATGATAGCACTGTGCAAACAGCTGTACCCAACACAGCGTTTTCCAGTTTTACCCCCGCCTACGTTGCCACCTGTGGGTAACCCCTTGCGCGTATAAAAGGAGGCCCCATGCGCAACGTAGGGGAGAGGAGGGAAGGAGGCCACTCACGCTTGGTCTGATTAGTTGCCTGAGTGTACTGTAGCACTCAGCGCTCCCGAGCAAGAACACAATACAAACCACAAAGCAGTAGTAGGGTTTTACGCATCCGTGCGGCCCGAAGCTGGGTAAACCCCTCGTGTGCATCGTCTCGATCCGCTCTTCGCACGACCTCCGCCCCCCGCCGAATCAGGAAGGGGCTCGGTCCCCATAGGTGTTCATGGAGGCAGATTTCCCCCAACATCTTTGGCGCGCCAGGTAGGGGGCGTCGAGGTTGTGTGAACCTGATCCGGCGTCCGCACAGGCTAGATCTCCATCATCTTCATCGACATGCCACCGAAGAAGAAGGCTCTGGAGGTGGCTGATCCGCCCGCGTCGAACCCACCGCCCCTGGAGAAAACGGGTGGTGGGGACGGCACCGGCGGCGGAACGGACGTCGTCGAGCCAGCTCATGGTGCCACGGCGTCCGAACATACGCCGACATCTCTTGGCACAGGTAAGCCCTGGTATGACCAGGCAACCTTTCGCTCCATTCCATGGAGCGGAGGCAGTTAGCCCCACGGATCTCATATATGGGTCACCTCGAGTGCTCGCTTATGACGAGCTTGAGCAAGAGCGGCTGCGTGAAGATGACGCGCTGCTCCTTGAGGAAGATCGTCTTCAGGCCGCTGTGCGAGCTGCTCGCTACCAGCAAGCTTTGCGCTACTTTTATAGCCGCAAAGTTAGTGCCAGAAGTTTCGAGGAAGTGGGAAGGCCCTTACCGGGTGAAACAAGTCGCTAGGCCTGGCGTTGTCCGCCTTGAGACCGAAGATACCACTCCGGTGAGCAACTCCTGGAACGTTGGGCATCTTCGTAAGTTTCGCCCGTAAGGTGCGGTTGTCGGACCCCGTACGGCAACCACCCTTTTGTACAAGTCTTGCCGCTGTTGCATGTGATCCTTTGTACAGAGCCAGGCGCAGACCCTGTGCACAGATTAAGTTCATGTGTTCCGCACATCTTGTCGATCTCATGCTTTTTATTCTTTGCATGTATTATCTGACACTCTGTGCAGCACTGACCCCCGGTAAGCGATGACGGGCCATGGGGCTCCGAACCTTTATTTTCCCTCCTTCCTTTTCTTCTCAAGAAAAGGAAGATTCCCTCGCCCACAAGTTTGCCGGGGAGGGAAGGGAGAAGATAATGGTGAGGACCAGGCGACGTTCGATGAAGTTTCGCCTTGCCAGAAAGCGACCTTGCCGGGCAGCGAGCCACGGAAAAGCTAAGTTACCAAAGTTTGAGCAATCAAGTTTTTAAATTCCAAGGTTATCTTCCTCGAACGACCGTACTTTGTATGGAAAACCTGTGCGCAGAGGAACCAGCTCGTGGCTAGTCGCGCCCTTACTTCGTTTCGAGTCCGCTCAACGATTTAAGTATGCTGCGACCAGACTCGCGCCCTTACTTTGTTTCGAGCTCGCTCAGCGACTTGAGTGTGCCGCAACTGCAGTTGCGCCCTTATTTCGTTTCGAGCCTGCTCAACAACTTAAGTGAACCGCGGCTAGTCACGACAAGGTTTCTTGCCGGCAACGGCACCGCCAGCGGGCTGCTGATGTCCCACACTCAGCAAGTGTGCCTACGCCAGCAAGTTCCCTAAAAGCGTAGGGCAATAACATACAAAGGAGGGAATCAAATAGAGGAAGTAACAGTGCATTCACTACCTAAGATGAAGTTATATTACAAGATAGCTTGTCGCAGCCCTAATGAATTGTTTTCATAACTCGGCCAGCGGCGACAAGAAAAGAAAAGGGCGGGCGGCCTAATCCACACGGTCGCCCTCGATCCTCTTGATCCCGGCCACCCTTTCCACAATGGGCGCGACGAGAGCCCTGATCTCCTCCAGGTGCATGGAAGCCGCGTGGCTGGCGTGCAGGACCGAGGCGACGGATGAGGCGACCTCCCCCCACCCCGTGATCATGGGGAGCGGACGCCTCGGAAACCGTGCCTCGGCCCTGTCCAGCAAACGAGCCACGCCTCCATGCCTCCCTCCACTTATGGAGATGGCGCGAACCGCCCCTCTTTATTGCGACGTGACGCATGCCTGCGGGGCTCAGCCCCGCGCACGCCGCCCATGTCACGCATGCCTCTCCCCATGATGCCGCGTTCGACGCGTGCCGTTCGGGGAGGGCGTGGTGGATGCAGAAAAAGATGCAGCGTGACCCAGGCCACGCGTGCCCGTGCACTGTTTTGGGCCTGGCCCATCAGCGCTCGGCACCGTGTATGGCCCAGGACCGGGGGCTCCTGTCGGTGTACTAAAGTAGGGGTACCTTAGTACCCCGAACTTATGCACGGGCAGTCGTAGCACCCCGCGGCGAGGCTTGCCAGGTGATCGCCAAAACTCTCCATGGTCCCTTTTTGGGCCATCCAAGAACAAAGTATTTCAGCCAAGGCCCCGGCAGGAGGAGCTTGCCGGGAAGGCCACCCGAAGAGAGCAAGGCCCCGGCAAGAGGAGCTTGCCGGGGCGGCCGCTCGAAGCAAAAGGCCCCGGCAAGAGGAGCTTGCCGGGAAGGCCGACCAGGGCACGACAAGAGACTTGCTGCGACGCGCCACGCGTCCCGGCAAGGACTGGTGAGCGACAAGCTCCCGGGCGCGACAAGACATCAACCGCGGCAAGGCGCTTACCGCGGCAAGTCACCACCCCGCGCCTGCGTTCCAGCTCATCCACCCACGTGTCGCTCTGGGGCCATTCCGGGCGTACGTGGCAAAAGGCTGCGCAGCCAGGGTATGCGGTGGCGAAGCAACGCTGATAGGATAGCCGTCGTGGCAAACGGTGGCGCCCCTGACGGTCCCTTTTCTGCACTTTTTGGGCGACCTAGACGGGCATTTAATGCCCTTGTCCCCTGCCGTCAGAGTTAGGTATGATAGCACTGTGCAAATAGCTGTACCCAACACAGCGTTTTCCAGTTTTACCCCCGCCTACGTTGCCACCTGTGGGTAACCCCTTGCGCATATAAAAGGAGGCCCCATGCGCAACGTAGGGGAGAGGAGGGAAGGAGGCCACTCATGCTTGGTCTGATTAGTTGCCTGAGTGTACTGTAGCACTCAGCGCTCCCGAGCAAGAACACAATACAAACCACAAAGCAGTAGTAGGGTTTTACGCATCCGTGCGGCCCGAAGCTGGGTAAACCCCTCGTGTGCATCGTCTCGATCCGCTCTTCGCGCGACCTCCGCCCCCCGCCGAACCAGGAAGGGGCTCGGTCCCCATAGGTGTTCGTGGAGGCAGATTTCCCCCGACACTCGTCCCCGACCGCCACTCATAAGGAAGACAATCAATAAGTACCTCATGCTCCGACTTCGTTACATAACGGTTCACCATACGTGCATGCTACGGGACATGCAAACCTCAACACAAGTATTCCTCAATTTCACAATTACTCAACTAGCACGACTCTAATATCACCTCCTTTATATCACAAAACTATTGCAAGGAATCAAACATATCATATTCAGTGATCTACAAGTTTTACGTAGGATTTTATGACTAACCATGTGAATGACCAGTTCCTGTCATCTCTCTAAATAGATATAAGTGAAGCAAGAGAGTTTAATTCTTTCTACAAAATATATGCCCATGCTATAACAAATATAAGAGAAGCAAAAGAGCATTCTACAAATGGCGGTTGTCTAAGTGAAGAGAAACAGGCAATCCAAACTTCAAATGATATAAGTGAAGCACATGAAGCATTCTATAAAGCCATACTCAAAAGATATAAGTGAAGTGCAAAGAGTATTCTATAAATCAACCAAGGACCATCTCATACCAGCATGGTGCATAAAATAAAAATGAAAACTAAATGCAAAAGACGCTCCAAGATTGGACATATCGCATGAACAAAACGAATCCGAAAACATACCGATACTTGTTGAAGAAAGAGGGGATGCCTTCTGGGGCATCCCCAAGCTTAGACGCTTGAGTCTCCTTGAATATTTACTTGGGTTGCTTCAGGCATCCCCAAGCTTGAGCTCTTGCCTCTCCTTCTTCTCCTCACATCGAGACCTTCTCGATCATCGAACACTTCATCCACACAAAACTTCAACAGAAAACTCGGTAAGATCCGTTAGTATAATAAAGCAAATCACTACTCTAAGTACTATTGCAAACCAATTCATATTTTGTTTTTGCATTGTGTCTAATGTAATATAACTTTTTCATGGCTTAATCCACTGATATAAATTGATAGTTTCATCAAAACAAGCAAACTATGCATCAAAAACAGAATCTGTCTAAAACAAAACAGTTTGTAATAATCTGAACATTCACTAAATTTATGATACTTTAAAAATTCTGCCAAAATTATGAAAAATAAGAAATTTTTATATAAAGACAGTAAAAAAATAATCAGAACCATTTTACATTCCAGTAAAAAATGTAAAATCTCTCACTACAGCCAAAGTTTCTGTCCTGCACCGCACAAACCAACAAGCATTGTAAACATCCTAAAGGCAAACCTTGGCACATTATTTTTATAATACAATGGAATTGTACAAGGGGATAATTATTTTTGTTGAAAAGTTTCTGTTATCAAGATTCACAAAGTTTCCGTGAGCATGAACAAAGTTCAAGGCTAGCTCCCACTTCAACAATGCTTGTCTCTCTCACTTTCACTTTCCTTTTTGAAAAAGATTTAGGTTCCCCTCTTTATTTTTTGTTTTTAAACTATATGAAAGAACTCAACAGAAATAAATGACTCTCTAAAACTTCCGGGTTGTCTCCCTGGCAGCGCTTTCTTTAAAGCCATTAAGCTAGGCATATACTGCTCAAGTAGTGAATCCACCGGGTCCCAAGGTATATCAAAGCCAATTTTAATTAACAATGATTTAGCATTTAGTAGTGAGCACAAGGCAACATATATCATGCAACAACGAAGTCTAACTCTCTTCCTATGCATCGGCATGTCATAAAAGAACAATTCGTGCACACATAGTAAAGGCCAATGCATAGTATAAACAGTTTCTTGCAATTTTATCGTGTGGGAAACATAGAGAGGTGGAGATATAGTTCCTCTCTCATAATAATTGCAAGTAGGAGCAGCAAGCACATGCATATTATACTCATCAAAATCATCATGTGTAATAATAAAAGGCAACCCATCAATATAATCCTTAATAAGCACAAACTTCTCCGATATAGTATAATCGGGAGAATTCAAAAAGATAATAGGACTGTCATGCGTGGGTGCAATAGCAACAATTTCATGTTTAACATAAGGAACTATAGCAAGTTCATCTCCATAAGCATAATTCATATTGGCATCTTGGCCACAAGCACAGCAAGCATCATCAAAAAGGGATGTTTCAAAAGAATCAACGGGATCATAGCAATTATCATAGCATTCATCCTTCGGTAAGCATGAAGGGAAATTAAACAATGTCTGAGTTGAAGAGTTACTCTCATTAGAAGGTGGGCACGGGTGATCAATCCGCTCTTCCTCCTTTTGTATGCACCGGCGAAGTTTGCACCAACTCTCGAGGTGAGAAAGGGCAATGCATGGTACCGAAGAGGCTAGCAATGATGGAAGGGTAAGAGTGCGTATAATCCATGGACTCATATTAGTCATAAAGAACTCATATACTTATTGCAAAAGTTTATTAGCCCTCGAAGCAAAGTACTACTACGCATGCCCCTAGGGGGATAGATTGGTAGGAAAAGACCACCGCTCGTTGTCGGTGTACTAAAGTAGGGGTACCTTAGTACCCCGAACTTGTGCACGGGCAGTCGTAGCACCCCGCGGCGAGGCTTGCCAGGTGATCGCCAAAACTCTCCATGGTCCCTTTCTGGGCCATCCAAGAACAAAGTATTTGAGCCAAGGCCCCGGCAGGAGGAGCTTGCCGGGAAGGCCACCCGAAGAGAGCAAGGCCCCGGCAAGAGGAGCTTGCCGGGACGGCCGCTCGAAGCACAAGGCCTCGGCAAGAGGAGCTTGCCGGGAAGGCCGACCAGGGCACAACAAGAGACTTGCTGCGACGCGCCACGCGTCCTGGCAAGGACAGGTGAGCGACAAGCTCCCGAGCGCGACAAGACATCAACCGTGGCAAGGCGCTTACCGCGGCAAGTCACCACCCCGCGCCTGCGTTCCAGCTCATCCACCCACGTGTCGCTCTGGGGCCATTCCAGGCGTACGTGGCAAAAGGCTGCGCAGCCAGGGGCATGCGGTGGCGAAGCAACGCTGACAGGATAGCCGTCGTGGCAAACGGTGGCGCCCCTGACGGTCCCTTTTCTGCACTGTTTGGGCGACCTAGGCGGGCATTTAATGCCCTTGTCCCCTGCCGTCAGAGTTAGGTATGATAGCACTGTGCAAACAGCTGTACCCAACACAGCGTTTTCCAGTTTTACCCCCGCCTACGTTGCCACCTGTGGGTAACCCCTTGCGCGTATAAAAGGAGGCCCCATGCGCAACGTAGGGGAGAGGAGGGAAGGAGGCCACTCACGCTTGGTCTGATTAGTTGCCTGAGTGTACTGTAGCACTCAGCGCTCCCGAGCAAGAACACAATACAAACCACAAAGCAGTAGTAGGGTTTTACGCATCCGTGCGGCCCGAAGCTGGGTAAACCCCTCGTGTGCATCGTCTCGATCCGCTCTTCGCACGACCTCCGCCCCCCGCCGAATCAGGAAGGGGCTCGGTCCCCATAGGTGTTCATGGAGGCAGATTTCCCCCAACATCTTTGGCGCGCCAGGTAGGGGGCGTCGAGGTTGTGTGAACCTGATCCGGCGTCCGCACAGGCTAGATCTCCATCATCTTCATCGACATGCCACCGAAGAAGAAGGCTCTGGAGGTGGCTGATCCGCCCGCGTCGAACCCACCGCCCCTGGAGAAAACGGGTGGTGGGGACGGCACCGGCGGCGGAACGGACGTCGTCGAGCCAGCTCATGGTGCCACGGCGTCCGAACATACGCCGACATCTCTTGGCACAGGTAAGCCCTGGTATGACCAGGCAACCTTTCGCTCCATTCCATGGAGCGGAGGCAGTTAGCCCCACGGATCTCATATATGGGTCACCTCGAGTGCTCGCTTATGACGAGCTTGAGCAAGAGCGGCTGCGTGAAGATGACGCGCTGCTCCTTGAGGAAGATCGTCTTCAGGCCGCTGTGCGAGCTGCTCGCTACCAGCAAGCTTTGCGCTACTTTTATAGCCGCAAAGTTAGTGCCAGAAGTTTCGAGGAAGTGGGAAGGCCCTTACCGGGTGAAACAAGTCGCTAGGCCTGGCGTTGTCCGCCTTGAGACCGAAGATACCACTCCGGTGAGCAACTCCTGGAACGTTGGGCATCTTCGTAAGTTTCACCCGTAAGGTGCGGTTGTCGGACCCCGTACGGCAACCACCCTTTTGTACAAGTCTTGCCGCTGTTGCATGTGATCCTTTGTACAGAGCCAGGCGCAGACCCTGTGCACAGATTAAGTTCATGTGTTCCGCACATCTTGTCGATCTCATGCTTTTTATTCTTTGCATGTATTATCTGACACTCTGTGTAGCACTGACCCCCGGTAAGCGATGACGGGCCATGGGGCTCCGAACCTTTATTTTCCCTCCTTCCTTTTCTTCTCAAGAAAAGGAAGATTCCCTCGCCCACAAGTTTGCCGGGGAGGGAAGGGAGAAGATAATGGTGAGGACCAGGCGACGTTCGATGAAGTTTCGCCTTGCCAGAAAGCGACCTTGCCGGGCAGCGAGCCACGGAAAAGCTAAGTTACCAAAGTTTGAGCAATCAAGTTTTTAAATTCCAAGGTTATCTTCCTCGAACGACCGTACTTTGTATGGAAAACCTGTGCGCAGAGGAACCAGCTCGTGGCTAGTCGCGCCCTTACTTCGTTTCGAGTCCGCTCAACGATTTAAGTATGCTGCGACCAGACTCGCGCCCTTACTTTGTTTCGAGCTCGCTCAGCGACTTGAGTGTGCCGCAACTGCAGTTGCGCCCTTATTTCGTTTCGAGCCTGCTCAACAACTTAAGTGAACCGCGGCTAGTCACGACAAGGTTTCTTGCCGGCAACGGCACCGCCAGCGGGCTGCTGATGTCCCACACTCAGCAAGTGTGCCTACGCCAGCAAGTTCCCTAAAAGCGTAGGGCAATAACATACAAAGGAGGGAATCAAATAGAGGAAGTAACAGTGCATTCACTACCTAAGATGAAGTTATATTACAAGATAGCTTGTCGCAGCCCTAATGAATTGTTTTCATAACTCGGCCAGCGGCGACAAGAAAAGAAAAGGGCGGGCGGCCTAATCCACACGGTCGCCCTCGATCCTCTTGATCCCGGCCACCCTTTCCACAATGGGCGCGACGAGAGCCCTGATCTCCTCCAGGTGCATGGAAGCCGCGTGGCTGGCGTGCAGGACCGAGGCGACGGATGAGGCGACCTCCCCCCACCCCGTGATCATGGGGAGCGGACGCCTCGGAAACCGTGCCTCGGCCCTGTCCAGCAAACGAGCCACGCCTCCATGCCTCCCTCCACTTATGGAGATGGCGCGAACCGCCCCTCTTTATTGCGACGTGACGCATGCCTGCGGGGCTCAGCCCCGCGCACGCCGCCCATGTCACGCACGCCTCTCCCCATGATGCCGCGTTCGACGCGTGCCGTTCGGGGAGGGCGTGGTGGATGCAGAAAAAGATGCAGCGTGACCCAGGCCACGCGTGCCCGTGCACTGTTTTGGGCCTGGCCCATCAGCGCTCGGCACCGTGTATGGCCCAGGACCGGGGGCTCCTGTCGGTGTACTAAAGTAGGGGTACCTTAGTACCCCGAACTTATGCACGGGCAGTCGTAGCACCCCGCGGCGAGGCTTGCCAGGTGATCGCCAAAACTCTCCATGGTCCCTTTTTGGGCCATCCAAGAACAAAGTATTTCAGCCAAGGCCCCGGCAGGAGGAGCTTGCCGGGAAGGCCACCCGAAGAGAGCAAGGCCCCGGCAAGAGGAGCTTGCCGGGGCGGCCGCTCGAAGCAAAAGGCCCCGGCAAGAGGAGCTTGCCGGGAAGGCCGACCAGGGCACGACAAGAGACTTGCTGCGACGCGCCACGCGTCCCGGCAAGGACTGGTGAGCGACAAGCTCCCGGGCGCGACAAGACATCAACCGCGGCAAGGCGCTTACCGCGGCAAGTCACCACCCCGCGCCTGCGTTCCAGCTCATCCACCCACGTGTCGCTCTGGGGCCATTCCGGGCGTACGTGGCAAAAGGCTGCGCAGCCAGGGTATGCGGTGGCGAAGCAACGCTGATAGGATAGCCGTCGTGGCAAACGGTGGCGCCCCTGACGGTCCCTTTTCTGCACTTTTTGGGCGACCTAGACGGGCATTTAATGCCCTTGTCCCCTGCCGTCAGAGTTAGGTATGATAGCACTGTGCAAATAGCTGTACCCAACACAGCGTTTTCCAGTTTTACCCCCGCCTACGTTGCCACCTGTGGGTAACCCCTTGCGCATATAAAAGGAGGCCCCATGCGCAACGTAGGGGAGAGGAGGGAAGGAGGCCACTCATGCTTGGTCTGATTAGTTGCCTGAGTGTACTGTAGCACTCAGCGCTCCCGAGCAAGAACACAATACAAACCACAAAGCAGTAGTAGGGTTTTACGCATCCGTGCGGCCCGAAGCTGGGTAAACCCCTCGTGTGCATCGTCTCGATCCGCTCTTCGCGCGACCTCCGCCCCCCGCCGAACCAGGAAGGGGCTCGGTCCCCATAGGTGTTCGTGGAGGCAGATTTCCCCCGACACTCGTCCCCGACCGCCACTCATAAGGAAGACAATCAATAAGTACCTCATGCTCCGACTTCGTTACATAACGGTTCACCATACGTGCATGCTACGGGACATGCAAACCTCAACACAAGTATTCCTCAATTTCACAATTACTCAACTAGCACGACTCTAATATCACCTCCTTTATATCACAAAACTATTGCAAGGAATCAAACATATCATATTCAGTGATCTACAAGTTTTACGTAGGATTTTATGACTAACCATGTGAATGACCAGTTCCTGTCATCTCTCTAAATAGATATAAGTGAAGCAAGAGAGTTTAATTCTTTCTACAAAATATATGCCCATGCTCTAACAAATATAAGAGAAGCAAAAGAGCATTCTACAAATGGAGGTTGTCTAAGTGAAGAGAAACAGGCAATCCAAACTTCAAATGATATAAGTGAAGCACATGAAGCATTCTATAAAGCCATACTCAAAAGATATAAGTGAAGTGCAAAGAGTATTCTATAAATCAACCAAGGACCATCTCATACCAGCATGGTGCATAAAATAAAAATGAAAACTAAATGCAAAAGACGCTCCAAGATTGGACATATCGCATGAACAAAACGAATCCGAAAACATACCGATACTTGTTGAAGAAAGAGGGGATGCCTTCTGGGGCATCCCCAAGCTTAGACGCTTGAGTCTCCTTGAATATTTACTTGGGTTGCTTCAGGCATCCCCAAGCTTGAGCTCTTGCCTCTCCTTCTTCTCCTCACATCGAGACCTTCTCGATCATCGAACACTTCATCCACACAAAACTTCAACAGAAAACTCGGTAAGATCCGTTAGTATAATAAAGCAAATCACTACTCTAAGTACTATTGCAAACCAATTCATATTTTGTTTTTGCATTGTGTCTAATGTAATATAACTTTTTCATGGCTTAATCCACTGATATAAATTGATAGTTTCATCAAAACAAGCAAACTATGCATCAAAAACAGAATCTGTCTAAAACAAAACAGTTTGTAATAATCTGAACATTCACTAAATTTATGATACTTTAAAAATTCTGCCAAAATTATGAAAAATAAGAAATTTTTATATAAAGACAGTAGAAAAATAATCAGAACCATTTTACATTCCAGTAAAAAATGTAAAATCTCTCACTACAGCCAAAGTTTCTGTCCTGCACCGCACAAACCAACAAGCATTGTAAACATCCTAAAGGCAAACCTTGGCACATTATTTTTATAATACAATGGAATTGTACAAGGGGATAATTATTTTTGTTGAAAAGTTTCTGTTATCAAGATTCACAAAGTTTCCGTGAGCATGAACAAAGTTCAAGGCTAGCTCCCACTTCAACAATGCTTGTCTCTCTCACTTTCACTTTCCTTTTTGAAAAAGATTTAGGTTCCCCTCTTTATTTTTTGTTTTTAAACTATATGAAAGAACTCAACAGAAATAAATGACTCTCTAAAACTTCCGGGTTGTCTCCCTGGCAGCGCTTTCTTTAAAGCCATTAAGCTAGGCATATACTGCTCAAGTAGTGAATCCACCGGGTCCCAAGGTATATCAAAGCCAATTTTAATTAACAATGATTTAGCATTTAGTAGTGAGCACAAGGCAACATATATCATGCAACAACGAAGTCTAACTCTCTTCCTATGCATCGGCATGTCATAAAAGAACAATTCGTGCACACATAGTAAAGGCCAATGCATAGTATAAACAGTTTCTTGCAATTTTATCGTGTGGGAAACATAGAGAGGTGGAGATATAGTTCCTCTCTCATAATAATTGCAAGTAGGAGCAGCAAGCACATGCATATTATACTCATCAAAATCATCATGTGTAATAATAAAAGGCAACCCATCAATATAATCCTTAATAAGCACAAACTTCTCCGATATAGTATAATCGGGAGAATTCAAAAAGATAATAGGACTGTCATGCGTGGGTGCAATAGCAACAATTTCATGTTTAACATAAGGAACTATAGCAAGTTCATCTCCATAAGCATAATTCATATTGGCATCTTGGCCACAAGCACAGCAAGCATCATCAAAAAGGGATGTTTCAAAAGAATCAACGGGATCATAGCAATTATCATAGCATTCATCCTTCGGTAAGCATGAAGGGAAATTAAACAATGTCTGAGTTGAAGAGTTACTCTCATTAG
The DNA here is from genome assembly GCA_032464435.1 of Aegilops umbellulata. Lineage (NCBI taxonomy): Eukaryota > Viridiplantae > Streptophyta > Magnoliopsida > Poales > Poaceae > Aegilops > Aegilops umbellulata. The sequence continues at coordinate 322,092,312 of CP136056.1, read as the reverse complement.
AAGGTGGGCACGGGTGATCAATCCGCTCTTCCTCCTTTTGTATGCACCGGCGAAGTTTGCACCAACTCTCGAGGTGAGAAAGGGCAATGCATGGTACCGAAGAGGCTAGCAATGATGGAAGGGTAAGAGTGCGTATAATCCATGGACTCATATTAGTCATAAAGAACTCATATACTTATTGCAAAAGTTTATTAGCCCTCGAAGCAAAGTACTACTACGCATGCCCCTAGGGGGATAGATTGGTAGGAAAAGACCACCGCTCGTTGTCGGTGTACTAAAGTAGGGGTACCTTAGTACCCCGAACTTGTGCACGGGCAGTCGTAGCACCCCGCGGCGAGGCTTGCCAGGTGATCGCCAAAACTCTCCATGGTCCCTTTCTGGGCCATCCAAGAACAAAGTATTTGAGCCAAGGCCCCGGCAGGAGGAGCTTGCCGGGAAGGCCACCCGAAGAGAGCAAGGCCCCGGCAAGAGGAGCTTGCCGGGACGGCCGCTCGAAGCACAAGGCCTCGGCAAGAGGAGCTTGCCGGGAAGGCCGACCAGGGCACAACAAGAGACTTGCTGCGACGCGCCACGCGTCCTGGCAAGGACAGGTGAGCGACAAGCTCCCGAGCGCGACAAGACATCAACCGTGGCAAGGCGCTTACCGCGGCAAGTCATATGAGTCATAATAATTGCAAGTAGGAGCAGCAAGCACATGCATATTATACTCATCAAAATCATCATGTGTAATAATAAAAGGCAACCCATCAATATAATCCTTAATAAGCACAAACTTCTCCGATATAGTATAATCGGGAGAATTCAAAAAGATAATAGGACTGTCATGCGTGGGTGCAATAGCAACAATTTCATGTTTAACATAAGGAACTATAGCAAGTTCATCTCCATAAGCATAATTCATATTGGCATCTTGGCCACAAGCATAGCAAGCATCATCAAAAAGGGATGTTTCAAAAGAATCAACGGGATCATAGCAATTATCATAGCATTCATCCTTCGGTAAGCATGAAGGGAAATTAAACAATGTCTGAGTTGAAGAGTTACTCTCATTAGAAGGTGGGCACGGGTGATCAATCCGCTCTTCCTCCTTTTGTTCTTCGCTCTCCTCCTCATCTTTTTCATCCAATGAGCTCACAGTTTCATCAATTTATTCTTCCATAGATTCCTGCAAAATATTAGTCTCTTCTGGGACAGCGGAGACTTTCTCAATAAACGCATCAATATCGGAATTGTATTCATAATTCTCATAACAATATTTAAGGATAGCTAAATTTTTTGGTCTGTAAACAGCTTCATAAAGATTTTCATATTCTTTTTAACATAGATACAATTTCATAAGCACCCATAAAAGCAACAAATTCTTCTATTTGTTCCACATCATAGTAGTCATACGTACCATTAGCATAAGAAGCCAAGGTTTATCATCATTAAATTTGCAACAAAAGGGAAGGTGTGGAGCCTTCATCCTAGAGCAACAAGTATAATCATATCTCAAGCATAGTTCCCGAGCATACCACTTCAATATATGAATTTGATCCCATAATAGTTTCCCTTTTTTAGTCAAGCGACAATCCCTAAAGTATTCACGTTGATCCAACGTGTCTCCCATTACATAATTGAATGGGGTTTTCTCGGGATTATCAAAGTAGTACATAATATCTATCACATAACGAGCATCGAGGGTTTTAGGAGGTTCCCCATCTCCATGAGTAGCAAGTAAACCTAATTTTTTTGGTACTTCGTGTTCCATATCCATAACTAAAGATAAAGAACAACTAAGAACAGCAAATAAAAATTACTTAGTGATAAAGCAAACAAGCACATACGAGAATATTCACCCCACACTATGACTCCCCGGCAACGGCGCCAAAAAAGGTCTTGATAACCCACAAGTATAGGGGGTCGCAACAGTTTTCAATAAGTAAGAGTGTCGAACCCAACGAGGAGCTAAAGGTAGAACAAATATTCTCTCAAGTTCTATCGACCACCGATACAACTCTACGCACACTTGACGTTCGCTTTACCTAGAACAAGTATGAAACTAGAAGTACTTTGTAGGTGTTGTTGGATAGGTTTCCAAGAAAATAAAGAGCACGCAAATAAAAAGTAGGGGCTGTTGTAAGTAAAGAAGCAATAAAGTAAATATAGCGAGTGTGGAAAAGTGGTGGTAGGAGTTGCAAAATTGTCCCTTAAGCAATTGACTAATTTACTAGACCGATAGCAAGTATTATGTGGGAGAGGCCACTGCTAGCATGTCATCCCTGACTTGGAATTCTATGCACTTATGATTGGAACTATTAGCAAGCATCCGCAACTACTAACGTTCATTAAGGTAAAACCCAACCATAGCATTAAGATATATTGGTCCCCTTCAATCCCGTATGCATCAATTTCTATGCTAGGTTGAAGCTTCTATCACCCTTGCCCTCCAATACATAGTCCTATCAACATACAACTAACCCTATGGTGTGATCCACGCGCGCGCTCATATGATGGGCACCAAAGGACAGCAACATAACCACAAGCAAATTAAATCAATCATAGCAATTCATCAACCACCGTTAGGACAACGAAAATCTACCCACACATCATAGGATGGCAACACATCATTGGATAATAATATGAAGCATAAAGCACCATGTTCAAGTAGAGGGTACAGCGGGTTGCCGGAGAGTGGCCCGCTGTAGATAGAGGGGGAAGGTGATGGAGGTGTTGGTGAAGATGGCGGAGGTGTTGGTGAAGATCGCGGTGATGATGATGGTGGCCACGGCAGCGTTCCGGCGCCACCGGAAGAGAAGGGGAGAGGGGGCCCCTTCGTATTCTTCTTCCTTGACCTCCTCCCTAGATGGGAGAAGGGTTTCCCCTCTGGTCCTTGGCCTCCATGGCATGGGAGGGGCGAGAGCCCTCTGAGATTGGATCTGTCTCTCTGTCTCTCTCTGTTTCTGCGTTCTCTCTGCTCCCTTTCACCGTTTCGTATATATATGGAGATCCGTAACTCCGATTGGACTAAAACCTTCACCGTGATTTTTATCCGAAAATTAGCTTTCTTGCGGCCGAAGAAGGGCGTCAACCGCCTTACGGGTGGACCACGAGGGTCAGGGACGCACCCAGGGTGTGGGGTGCGCCCCCCTGCCTCGTGCCCACCTCGGACACCGTCTCGCGTTGATTCTTCTTCCGGAATTTTCCAAATATTCCAAAAATATTCACCATCGGTTTTATCCCGTTTGGATTCCGTTTGATATGGATATTCTGTGAAACATAAAACATGCAACAGACAGGAACTGGCACTGTGCACTGGATCAATATGTTAGTCCCAAAAATAGTATAAAAAGTCGCCAAAAGTATATGAAAGTTGTATAGTATTGGCATGGAACAATCAAAAATTATAGATACGACGGAGACGTATCAGGGGGCTCACCGGAGTTAAGGAAGAACCACCCGCAGCAGGGAGGGGGGCTCACCGGAGAGGTACCCTACTATCTATCTTAGGGTTCGGGGTGGGGGCAGTGGTCGCCAGCGGTGGGGGCACGATGGTGGGGCGGTGGTGTGGGGATCGCTGGAGAAAAATCTCGGCGGGGGGGGGGGGCTAGAGTGCTGGCCGGGGCAGCGGTGAACCGGCGGTGGGGAGTTGTTTCGGGGCGGCGAGGCAGCGGCGGACCGGCGGTGGGGAGTTGTTTCGGGCTAGCGAGGCGGCGCGGGGGCCGGTGGCGAGGCCAGTGGTGGCTGGCGGCACAGGGGGGTGCAGGTTGAAGAAGAACTGCAGGCCCTCCCTAAACTACATGTGAAGTGCCTCTCTGCTACCATTGCATTCAGTTTCCACAGTAACATTCAGATTCCACAGTAAATTTCTGTTTCGACAATTAGTTGTGGGGCACATATCGTGGCAGCAATGAATAGTATCTCTGTCTAATATCTGGTTCACCTAGGGTATGCCTATGTTGTTCATCTTGGGTGGGAAACAAATAGTAAAGCAATCATCATCTGTTTTTTATCAAATTAAATCAATCATCAGCATGCTATCATTATTTTTGGATCCATCCACTGGTTGTTACCATTACTCTAGATTTCTTCTCACTATATTTTTCTGTATGCATGTCAGATATTGTACACCGTCATGCTGAACATGTAGAGAAAAAGAGAAGAGTTTTGCACGGCAATACAATGTCATGCAGACATCGCTCCACGGTGGGTTCAATGGCAAACCCTCCTCCCCCCCCCCCTCTCCAGATTGTAATCCAGAGGAAGATATCTGTTCTGAGGCGGATTCAGACGCAGCTGACCACTCCTATTTACCCCCAAGGTGTTTGCTCTAACTTGGCATGATGATGTTAGTCATATCATGCATATGTTGCCTTGCAGTGCCTACTTTCGACATCATATATGTCATATGCTTAGTTTAGACATGTTCTATAATGCCACCTATTTAGTTTCAATATCATATATAGGAATTATGCAGTCTCATGTCTTTTAGCCTGCCATAATATATGTGAAATGTGCAATGCCATCCTGTTTAACGAGACATCATATATTTGACAATGTTTTTACATTAAGCTACTCTTCCTGTGAATCAGCCATTTGAGTGGGTGATGGGAAAATCTGGAGTGAAAACAAGGCCTTCAGAACAGACAGTGCTACCTGTCAAAGCAGATCTCTTGCTGGGTCCCGATAGCTCCTCAGAGATGGATTCAGAGACAGATGACCAGTCCTATTCCCCCACTGAGGTGTATGCTCTAACTTGGCACGATTATACTGCTCATATCATGCATATGGTGTCTTGCATTGCATAGTTTAGACATCATATACACAATATTCAACACCATGTTCTTAGTTCAGACATCATATATGCGAATTCCCTCTTCTTAGCATATAAATCACATATGTGAATTAAATCATGCGATCATGATTACTTAGATAACATGTATGTGAATTATGTCATGTGATCCTGTTTAGTTAGTCATCATATCTTTGAATTATGTTATGCTATGCTATCCAGTTTAGATAGACATCATATATGTGAAATTATGTCATGCTAGCCGTTTTAGTTAAACAATATACATGTCAACTATTTCATGCCCTCTTTTTGCCACACTATCTATTGCATCTGTCTCTCATACAATGTCTGTACATTCAACTATTTTTCCTGTTTATCAGCCATTTGAATTGGAGCGGGAGATGGCACTGTCTAGCGGAGTAAAAACACGGTCTTCAAATAAAACAGTGATATCTCTTGGTGGAGATAGGACCCCGGTTGTACATGCACGAGAACCAGCCCTACCACACATAACCCAGACTCTCGCAGATTTTACCCCTACTGCGATGGACAGAGAACCAGCTTCACGCAATCAACCCCAACCCCAACAGATAGTAACCCAGTTCCCGTTGACACAACACCATCTCCACCACATAGGTCCCAAACAAGAGCAGTTAGTAAGGCGGCTGCAGTGCCCAAAGCGCCAGTACTACCACGGCGAACCCCAACTCCACCATTTAGTACGCCTATTCCTGTGGAGGAAGCACAACCAGCCATTCATAGTTTAGCATCTAGCGTGTTTGATGTTGTTAAATCCTATGTGCGTATCTTCCCATCATGGAAATATTATACAGAAGATGAAGGAAAATGCCAGTTGCAGGTGTTTGTCCAGGAGTTATGTGTAAGTAATGTTATTCATCGCAATTACTTTGCTTTGTGCCATACATTCTACCTCCATGATGGTTATAATACAACAAATTTTTTCATTTTTCTCTATAGATAAGGACCAATTTGGAAACTCAGGATGAGGTAACCTGTGCTAATACCTCTGCTATCTTCAAGAATGCTTGGTGTCAGTATCGGAATTGCCTGAAGAAAACATACTTCACTGACAAAGAAACTCATCAAATTCCCTTACGTTCTCCTAAGACACAATTACTGGACGATGACTGGGAACGCCTTGTTCTGTACTGGTCCCGAAGCAAGAATGTGGTAAGGCCTATGAGCCCATTTTATTTTAAGTACTATATGCTTGCGTCTTACTGTACTCTGTTCATGTAGAACAAGTTCTTAAACCTGAAGAACAATTGTTCTCATTTAAGATTCCATTTCTATCGTGCATACTTCTTTGCTCTTGAATCACTGTATTTACTCATACAAACTTATTTTTAAATTGAACGATCCAATGGAAACTCCAATGGCACAACAGGTATGTTTACGCATGTTTCTTTAACAGGTTTGCTCTTATAAATAGCTCTGTTGATTTCAATCTCAATTGTGTATACAGTTGACTTCTCATATCATGCACATTACTAGCATCACAATAGGGCAAATAGTGTTATTGTACATGTAGACCTGTGGTACCCATCTGGAATCTTGTTGTGCCGTGTAGTTTCCCATGCTTTGTATTCTTTCAGTGCTGCTTTGTCTTGAACTAATATGATTTGAACCGTGTCTCTATTTTGATTTGGCAAGACAATGCAATGACCATAGGACATAGATATATGTTTGTTTGATGCTTTTATAATGTACTACTTGGAAATAGAAGACTTGGTAGTTTAATCTTGTCCACCTTAGTAATGAACTGGTTCATCGAATGAGTTTCATATACTAGTACATGCTAAACCTATTATGTGTCTTCTTGTTTCTTCTTTTAGAATGCTGACAGAATATTGGGTAACAGTGCCTTATTAAGCAACGGTAAAGGAAGTAATGCAGATAAGGTTCATGATAGTGAGACATCCTTGTTGGTCTCCAACAAAGCTGATAAAACAGCTAAGGAAAACTATCTTGAAGACAGTGAGACAAGCCGAAAGTCCTGTCTTGGTTTAGAATTCGAGTTACTGGCCACTACCGCTGGCACAAGCTATTCAAACTCACTGTGTGAATCAGTTCGGTTTCTTGAGTCTCAACTAAAAGCTGAATGACATCGATCGGTTGTGCTGTGAAAAGAAGCGGAAGGACTGCGGAAGTCCCTGGAGCATTCAGATGCAAACTTTCTGGTGCAACAGCAAGCGTTGGAGGATTTTAGCGCCAAACAGGACAAAGCTAATAAGCTTGCTAAGCTTATTGCCAGCATGGTGGATACCCAGGATAACATTTCTTGAGCTCTTCTGAAGTTTTTTCAGTTGTGGACTTGTTTTGCTGCCGCGTTTATTTGCACTGGTGGCCAATTTTGACGGCCAGTGTATGTAATATGCTTCTTTGTTCCCTATATTTGCACTGGTGGCGAACTTTGATGCCCACTGGATGTAATATTTGCAATAGCTGTAATAGGCTAGCGTAGTTGCTTGTTTATTTATTTCCTTATTGTCTTGTTTAGTTGTTTGCTTGTAGTCACTGCAGTTCTTTTTCCGCGTTTTTCTAGTGGCCACATTAACCTATTTTTGGTTACTAGGCCACAATAATCATGGCAACACGTGGACTGTTGTAACCATGGGCCTCCTGCGGGACGTAGGATCCATGGGCCTTCTACAGGCCGCACGATCCATGGGCCTTCTACAGGTCGTATGATCCACGGGCCTTGTACGGGTCGTATGATCCATGGGCCTTGTACGGGTCGTATGATCGATGGGCCTTCTACGGGCCGTAGGATCCATGGGCCTTCTACGGGGCGTATAATCATTTCGCCAAACATGGGCCTTACTATTCATGGACCATAACAGGCCATTAATAGGGCGTATTTGATAACACTATGAAAGCAGCCCAACGTGTTAGCGGGCCACAAACGGGCCGAATGTAACCATAGGCTGAATTTGGCCCACAAACGGAACATGCTAGTAACGGACCGTAACTAATCGAATTCTAGAAATGAGCACAAGAATAAATGGCCCTTAGAAGGCTGAAAGTTAACACGGGCTGGAAACGACCGATGGAATAATGGACCATTAATGGGTATAAAGCGATACACTGTTCATTATGCGCCAGTTTCATCTTGGGCCTTTAATGGGCCCAGAGTTACAAAGGGCCTCATATGGGCCTAAAGACAACATGGGCCATACATATGGGCCAAAAGTTACAACGGGCTGGAATCATATTGGATGGCCCAGATGAAGCTACTGGGCTTAATTCCGATAGGCCATAACGTGCCGGGAGTTAGCGGGCCATAAACGGGCTATATAGAAACATGCCATTAACAAGCTTTCCGTGGGCGGCCTGTTACCTTTTGACCAAGTCAAACGGGCCAGCCTTTTCAATGGAATGGGCCTCTGTTGGGCCGTGCCATGTGTCGACGTATCATAGGCGCCTCCTATCCAATGAACGGATGAAATCTATCCCAACGGTGAGCCAACACGTGTTTCCTCTGGCCAATGAGAATTTTACACGTGGAAAATCCCCATTGGTCTGGGCTGTTAACGGGTTATCGGATCCAAAACTGGACCCGATAGCTTAACGGCGACCCGTTACGGTGGATGCCACGTGTCGGTCACCATTGACGAAAACACTTCCGACGCGACATTTATCATCATGGAAGTGGACACTTCCGTGATGATAAATTTGGTAATGTCATGGAACACTTCTACGATAGCACAGGTATGACTATCTTGATTCTGTCATAAAATCGTCATGGATGTACATGCATGACAGAAAACGTGACCTACTGTGACAAACACGTATCATCATGGAAGTGTCTTTTTTTGTAGTGTTGTTCTGTTAGGTTGACAACTAGCTAACACACGGGGTTCTACTGAGCACTCTTTTCCGTTGATCAAGGGTAGGATCCGGGTCCTGACCTGTTAATTCTAGCTAGGTAAATTTTGTGTTGAAGTCATATTTCAAATCAAGGGTTAATCCATGCCTTTTCCTAATTCATCTATTGCAAATATGTCCTAGAGGCAATAATAAATGTTTTAACTATTTCCATGTTTGTAACTAATGTTTACATTTATGGTCTAAAATTGCTATGGTTCTTGAATGTGATATCTAGAGGAAAACTCATATGCATATGTGAGAACATAAACACAAAGTAGGTTCCTAGTATTACCTCTAAGACTAGCTCATATATTGCATGATGATCCCTTTTTCATGATCATATGACATTATTGAATAATAAGGATGGCGACAACAATGAGATCACATTGTTAGTAGAATAATGATGTTGAACATACCCAACCAAATGATATACTACGATAACACATCGTCACAATGTTATAAATATAATCATAATAGTGTTAATGTATACTTCACTTCCTTATACCATGAGAGTATCGAGTACCTTCATGTCGGACGGCATACTTTGGGGTTTTTCAAATGTTGCCCGTAATAGTGTGATTATAACGGCAACTTTCAGGTACAACAGAAGAGTATGTGATGTCTACTACGCAACTTTATTCTTGTAGACACGTGTTGGGCATCCAAGCGCAAAGTTTTGTAGGACAGTAGCAATTTTTCTTCAAGTGGATGACCTAAGGTTTATCAATCCGTGAGAGGTGTACGATGAAGATGGTCTCTCTCAAACGACCCTGCAACCAAATGCAAGAAATCTCTTGTGTCCCCAACACATCCAATACAATGGCAAATTGTATAGGTGCACTAGTTCAGCGAAGAGATGGTGATAAAAGGGTAATATTGATGGTAGAAATATATTGTTATAATCTGAGTAAATAAAAACAGCAAGGTAGCAAATAGTAAACGGGCACAAAAACGGTATTGCAATGCTTGAAAATGAGGCCTAGGGTCCGTACTTTCGCTAGTGCAACCTCTCAACAATGCTAATATAATTGGATCATATAACCATCCCTCAAAGTGCGACGAAGAATCACTCCAAAGTTCCTATCTAGCGGAGAACATAAGAATAAATTGTTTGTAGGGTATGAAACCACCTCAAAGCTATTCTTTCCATTCGATCTATTCAAGAGTTCGTACTAAAATAACACATAGCTATTCTTTCCGTTCGATCTATCCTACAGTTCGTACTAAAATAACACCAAAGCAAATTCATATTCATAATACTCAATCCAACACAAAGAACTTCAAAGAGTGCCCCAAGATTTCTATCGGAGAAACAAAGACAAGAACGTGCATCAAACCCTATGCATAGATTACCCCAATGTCACCTCGGGAATCCGCGAGTTGAGTGCCAAAACATATATCAAGTAAATCAATACGATACCCCATTGTCACCACGAGTATTCAATTGCAAGAAATATATCAAGTGTTCTCAAATCCATAAAAGTATTCAATCTGATAACAACGAAATCTCAAAGGGAAAAACCCAATTCATCACAACAAGATAGAGAGGGGAAAACACCATATGATCCGACCATATTAACAAAGCTCGCGATACATCAAGATCGTGACTCTCAATACCACGAGAGAGAGAGAGAGAGATTAAACACATAGCTACTGGTACAAACCCTCAGCCCCGAGGGTGGACTACTCCCTCCTCATCGCGGTGGCAGCCGGGATGGTGAAGATGGCCACAGGTGATGATTCCCCCCTCCGGTAGGGTGCTGAAAATGGTCTATATTGGTTTTCGGTGGCTAAAGAGGCCTGCGACGGCGGAACTTCTGATCTAGGTTAACCCTCAATGGTTTCTCTATTTATAGGATTTTTTGGCGTTGGTTTCACGCTAAGATGGGCCCCGAGGTGATCACAACCCACCGGAGCAAGCCAAGCCCACTAGGCGCGCCCTGGTCAGTTGTACCCTCCTTGTGGCTCTTCTGGCCCTCCCACGAAGCTTCGGGGGTCTCTTTTGTTCCAAAAAATCGTCAAAAAGTTTCAGCTCAGTTAGAGAACTTTCATTTCTGCATAAAAAATAACACCACGGTAGTTCTGCTGAAAATAGCGTCAGTCCGGGTTAGTTCCATGCAAATCATACCAAAACCATATAAAATTGTTGTAAACATGGCATGAATACTTCATAAATTATAGATACGTTGGAGACGTATCAGCATCCCCAAGCTTAATTCCTACTCGTCCTCGAGTAGGTAAATGATAAAAGAAATAATTTATGAAGTGTGAATGCTAGCAAAGTGCATAAGTTTGATCAATGATAATTTCAATCACTTTTCCTAGCATCATAACAACAACTCTTTCTCATAAAACTTATCATGATAAAGTAGCAATTTAAAACGGAATTTTTGTTGTGGAATGCTACCTATCACATTCATCATATACTCTTTTCTTTTGTAGCATGGACATTTGGACTTAAATGATTCAAAGTAATAGTCTATAAGTTGACATGAGGACATCAATACTCAAGCATATCACCAAGAAACCATGTCTTTCAAAATATCGATGCTAAAATAAGTTATCCCTAGCCCATCATGCTCAATCATTGATCCATTCATGAAACACACTCGCATATTAACTACACCCAATGCTCAAGTACGATCATAGTGCCCCCTAGTTGGTGCTTTATAAGAGAAGATGGAGACTCAAATTTAAAATAAAAATTGCATAAAGTAAAAAAGAAAGGCCCTTCGCGGAGGGAAGTAGGGATTTGTAGAGGTGCTAGAGCTCAAAGCGAAAATTGAGAGATAAAAACATTTTGAGAGGCATACTTTTCCCACCAATGAAAACGACTTAGAGCTCCCAACACTTTCCATGCTAGATATATCATAGGCGGTTCCCAAACAGAAAATAAAGTTTATTCCTTTTTCCACCATACTTTCACTTTCCATGGCTAACCGTATCCACGGGTGCCCTCCATACCAACACTTTCCAAGGAATTTTTATTTGACAACATAAAGTAAATTTATTTTTCATTTCGGGACTGGGCATCCCTAATACCTTTGCCTTACTCTCGTGCAATGACAAGTGAATAAACACTCATTGTGAGAATAGCACATCTAGCATGGAAAATATTGGCCACCCATCACTGCCTCACGAGCGGTACGAGCACACAAAAGAGAAATTTCTTTCGAAAATTAGAGATGGCACATACAAATTTTCTTAGAACGGCAAAAGAATATCGCATATAGGTAGGTATGGTGGACTCATATAGGTACGAGCACTAGAGCAACTTTCAGAACTAAGTTTTTTATTTAAACAACAAGCAAAATGAAAATAAAATGACATTCTAAGAATAGCACAACTCATGTGAAGAAGCAAAAACTTAGGCTCGACTGATACTAACCGATAATTGTTGAAGAAAAAAAGGTGGGATGCCTACCGGGGCATCCCCAAGCTTAGATGCTTGAGACTTCTTGAAATATTATCTTGGGATGCCTTGGGAATCCCCAAGCTTGAGCTTTTGTGTCTCCTTAATTCCTCTCATATCACGCTTTTCCTAAATCTCAAAATCTTCATCCACACAAAACTCAACAAGAACTCATGAGATAAGTTAGTATAAACCAATGCAAAAACCTTATCATTCTCTACTGTAGAAAATCACTAAAATTACAACATTGCATACTAAATGCCTCTGCATATTTAATACTCCTATCCTCAAATAGAATCATTAAACAAGCAAACATATGCAAACAATGCAAACATATCAGCAATCTGCCAAAACGGTACAGTATGTAAAGAATGCAAGAGTATATATACTTCCCTAACTCCAAAAGTTATGAAAATTTGCCACACTGTATATAGTTTATCAGAGATTATTTTGCAAAAAGTTTCAACATTTTATCACATTCAGACTTTTCTAGGGAATTTTTGCAACAACGGTAAACTTTCTATTTTCAAACAGCAACATGTATATTTGCAAAATAAGCATGGCAAAGGCTATCATTGCCACTGTTATTGAAATAAAAGATGCAAACCATTATTCTAAATAAAAGCAAGCAAATCCTAACAAAATAAAATTATTCTTGAAGCAAAACACATATCACGTGACGAATGAAAACATAGCTCCAAGTGAGGTTACCGATAATGTTGAAGACGAAAGAGGTGATGCCTTCTGGGGCATCCCCAAGCTTAGTTGCTTGGATCCTCCTTGAATATTTCCTTGGGGGTGCCTTGGGCATCCCCAAGCTTAGTTTCTTGTCACTCCTTAATCTCCTCATATCGATATCTCACTGAAAACTTGAAAAGTTCAATCACACAAAACTTAACGGAACTTCGTGAGACAGGTTAGTATGATAAAGAGCAAACCATTTCACTTAGGTACTGTCAAAGACAAGATCATAATGGTTTCCAAACAATGCCTACTTTATCATATCATTTTCACAATTTATATTGAGCAATATAAGCCATAGAAACTAGAAAACATGCAAACTATGCATTGAAAACAGAATCTGTCAAAAACAAAACAGTCTGTAGTAATCTGTACTCAAACCATGCTCCTGCTACTCCAAAAATTCTGAAAAATTAGGACCACGTGAGAAATTTGTATATTAAACTTATGCAAAAAGAATCAAATCAAAAGCACTCTTCTGTTAAAAATTAGAATTATTTTCGTGAGCACAAAAGTTTCTGTTTTTCAGCAAGATCAAATCAACTATCACCCAACATGATCCCAAAGGCTTTACTTGGTACTTTATTGAAACAAAAGCTATAAAACATGATTAATACAGTAGTTTAATCATGTGAAAACACAAAAATAGTAGGGTATACTGTTGGGTTGTCTCCCAACAAGCGCTTTTTTTAATGCCTTTTAGCTAGGCATGATGAGTTCAATGATGCTCGCATAAAAGATAAGAATTGAAACATAAAGAGAGCATCATGAATCACATGACAAGCACATTTAAGCCTAACCCACTTCCTATGCATAGGGATTTTGTGAGCAAACAAATTATGGGAGCAAGAATCAACTAGCATAGGAAGGCAAAACAAGCACAACTTCAGAACTTTCAACATAAAGAGAGGAAACTTGATATTATTGCAATTTGTGAAAGCATATGTTCCTCCCTCATAATAATTTTCAGAAGCATCATGAATGAATTCAACAATATAACTATCACATAAAGCATTACTTTCATGATACATAAGCATATAAGTTTTGTTACCCTCAACATAAGCAAATTTATTCTCATCAATAGTAGTGGGAGCAAACTCAACAAAATAACTATCATGAGAGTGAAAATTAAAATCACGATGACAAGTTTCATGGTTATCATTATTCTTTATAGCATACATGTCATCACCATAATCATCATAGATAGCAACTTTGTTGTCATAATCAATTGCAACCTCCTCCAAAATAGTGGATTCATCATTAAATAAAGTCATGACCTCTCAAAATCCACTTTCATCAATGTAATCATCATAAATAGGAGGCATGCAATCATCATAATAAATTTTCTCATCAAAACTTGGGGGACTAAAAATATCATATTCATCAAATATAGCATCCCAAGCTTGTAGCTTTGCATATCATTAGCATCATGGATGTTCAAAGAATTCATACCAACAATATTGCAATCATGCTCATCATTTATGCCAAACATTTTATTAAATTCTTCTTCTAACAATTGAGCACAATTTTCCGAACCATCATTTTCAAGAAAGATATTATAAAGATGATCAATAATATGGTGCAACCTCAATTACATTTTTTATGTAGTTTTCTTTTATAAACCAAACTAGTGATAAAACAAGAAACTAAATGATTCAATTGCAAGATCTAAAGATATACCTTCAAGCACTCACCTCCCCGGCAACGGCGCCAGAAAAGAGCATGATGTCTACTATGCAACTTTATTCTTGTAGACACGTGTTGGGCCTCCAAGCGCAGAGTTCTGTAGGACAGTAGCAATTTTCCCTCAAGTGGATGACCTAAGGTTTATCAATCCGTGAGAGGTGTAGGATGTAGATGGTCTCTCTCAAACGACCCTGCAACCAAATACAAGAAATCTCTTGTGCCCCAACACATCCAATACAATGGCAAATTGTATAGGTGCACTAGTTCGGCGAAGAGATGGTGATAAAAGTGTAATGTTGATGGTAGAAATATATTTTTATAATCTGAATAAATAAAATAGCAAGGTAGAAAATAGTATACAGGCACAAAAATGGTATTGCAATGCTTGTAAATGAGGCCTAGCGTCCATACTTTCGCTAGTGCAACCTCTCAACAATGCTAATATAATTGGATCATATAACCATCCCTCAAAGTGCGATGAAGAATCACTCCAAAGTTCCTATCTAGCGGAGAACATAAGAATAAATTGTTTGTAGGATACGAAACCACCTCAAAGCTATTCTTTCCGTTCGATCTATTCAAGAATTCGTACTAAAATAACACAAAGCTATTCTTTCCGTTTGATCTATCCTAGAGTTTGTACTAAAATAACACCAAAGCAAATTCATATTCGTAATACTCAATCCAACACAAAGAACTTCAAAGAGTGCCCCAAGATTTCTACCGGAGAAACAATGACAAGAACGTGCATCAACCCCTATGCATAGATTACCCCAATGTCACCTCGGGAATCCGCAAGTTGAGTCCCAAAACATATATCAAGTGAATCAATACGATACCCCATTGTCACCACGAGTATTCAATTGCAGGACATATATCAAGTGTTCTCAAATCCATAAAAGTATTCAATCCGATAACAATGAAATCTCAAAGGAAAAACCCCAATTCATCACAACAAGATATAGAGGGGAAAACACCATATGATCTGACTATATTAACAAAGTCCGTGATACATCAAGATTGTGACATCTCAAGAACACGAGAGAGAGAGAGAGAGAGAGAGATTAAATACATAGCTACTGGTACAAACCCTCGGCACCGAGGGTGGACTACTCCCTCCTCATCGTGGTGGCAGCCGGGATGATGAAGATGGCCACCGGTGATGATTCCCCCCCTCCGGTAGGGTGCCGAAAAGGGTCTAGATTGGTTTTCGGTGGCTACAAAGGCCTGCGGCGGCAGAACTTCTGATCTAGGTTAACCCCTAATGGTTTCTCTATCTATAGAATTTTTTGGCGTTGGTTTCACGCTAAGATGGGCCTCGAGGTGAGCACAAGCCACTGGGGCAAGCCAGGCCCACCAAGCCCGCCCTGGTGGGTTGTGCCCTCCTTGTGGCTCTTCTGGCCCTCCCACGAAGCTTCAGGGTCTCTTTTGTTCCAAAAAAAATCGTCAAAAAGTTTCAGCTCATTTGGAGAACTTTCATTTTTGCACAAAAAACAACACCACGGTAGTTCTGCTGAAAACATCGTCAGTCCGGGTTAGTTCCATGCAAATCATACCAAAACCATATAAAATTGTTGTAAACATGGTATGAATACTTTATAAATTATAGATACATTGGAGACGTATCAGTATGCCTAGGGGCTTGACAGCTCAATATTGAGATTTGCTCCTCTAACGATACAGATATATTCTTCAGGCCCTCTCGGTATTGCAGTATCCATTATCTTCTGGCCAGACATCATGTGATACAATCAAGGGATATCACGATATGGAAACGAGAAAAAGAACAAAACCGGCAACAAGGATAACTTGGTGTTATGATCAAGTTATTGCTTCACAAGGATACCGATAAAAGTCTCGCCTCGGGTTTTGTTAAGTATCGCGAAACCAAGCGAATTGTTTAACAAACAAAAGGTTAGCTTGATATACTCATGTATGTGTAGGAATCAGTATGGATGCCAAGAACCTGCTATTGGTTATTGATCGAAAGGTTTTCTGGGTCATGTCTACATATTACCAAACCTATGGGGTCACATGTTTAAGGATCATCAATTTGCAGGGGTACTAGAATGTTGGGAAACATAGTATAAAACAAAAAAAATCGTCCTACGATCACCCAGGAAAAATATGAAGATACATATAAGGTTTGGATCAACGATAGTTACCGACTCCGGAGTGCAGCGGAAGTAGACGAGACAGTGTAGATCGTACTTGGAGTCCCCCGAACAGTTGGGGACGATGTTGCGAACCGCCATCGAACGATCCCTTGAAAGGAAGATCGAAAGTACAGCCTGTCAACTTGGTTGCAAGCGTACGGTCTTCATGATCCGACAACGCTTCGCAGTCCAGAGTTAATCGTCACTGAAGAATTAGAGGGAGGGGATTAGAAACACAGTGGGCTTCTAATTATGAGGATTAGAGGATCTAGGTCAAGCTCTAATTGATCAACCATGATCAACTAATACTACAACTAGAGGAACTAGAGGAGGCTCCAAAACTTGTGTCTAAAAGTGCCCAAAGCATCTAGTATATATAGCTTGGAGGGAGGGGAGAGGGGCGCCACAAGGGGAATGAAACCTCCCCCTTTGGCCAGCCAAGGAGTGGAAGAATCCCCCTCCAATTCGGCCTCCCCTCCCTTCTACAAGGACGAAGGGCGCGCCTCCACCTATTTGGGCCCAAGTGGCCCAAGTAGCTCTCTACCTCTTGGACTTTTAAGGCCCATTGATATTAAATTAAATACAAAAACCTCCTAACAATTATTAGAACCTTTTATTATCAATTTTAAATCATGGGAAATATTCTCCACCAAGATATTATTCTCGAAACGCTTCTGGTTACTCTCGGAACTATTCTGGATATTAATGAAACAATTGCACAAATAAACCCTTGATACTCTCGTACTACTAACACTCAGCAGATCGTGATTACCTTAAACTTGTGACTCTGTAGGTTCGGTTAAACATAGACATGAACGAAACTCCTTCGTTCAATGACCGATAGCGGAACCGTGTGGACATCCACATCGATCCCTATGAATACACGAATGACATTTGAGTGAAGCTTTGGTTATCATGTGATGTTCCCTTTGCTTCTTGATACTGTACAAAACCCAAGGTGAGATGTGTCGGTATCCTCTTGAGTCATACACATGCTCACTACACCGGTCTCCTCGTTGCCAGTTTTGTTCTTCTTTCCCGTTGGCATGTTCCAGCATCCCCGTGATGTAATCACCTGTGTCTGGCGAGAGGATGAGAGATCTTGTCACACCGAGAGGGCTCTAAGAAGATCTCGCCATCATCAGAGGAGCAAATTCCACTCTCAAGCTATTTAGTCCCTTGTCAAACTTTTCGTTGAACCTGTAAGTTGTCGTTATGATCACCTAGTTACTGAGGATGTTTAAGCAACCCCAAAGTTCATCGTACGTTAAGAAGTGACTACGATGCTCTCATGGTCTAAGGAACTAAAACACATGCTAACACTCCGTGTTATAACAATTGACTTGTGATGATATCATCTTGAAGCATAACAAACAAGTTTGGGTCGATTCAATATGACTGTTCTTCTAACATCATACTGTCAATGTTTTATTTAGGACTATCATTACACTTAATGATATCCTAAGATCCGGAAAACGTGATCACCAACAACACTTGAGCTAGTCTTAGAGGCGAGACTAGGAATCTTATTTTACCGTTTTGATGGAAATATGCCCTAGAGGCAATAATAAAGTTGTTATTATTATATTTCCTTATTCATGATAAAGGTTTATTATTCATGCTAGAATTGTATTGATCAGGAACTTAAATACATGTGTGGATACATAAACAAATACTGTGTCCCTAGTGAGCCTCTACTAGACTAGCTCGTTGATCAAAGATGGTTAATTTTTCCTAACCGTGGACATGTGTTGTCACTTGATAACGGGATCACATCATTAGGAGAATGATGTGATGGACAAGACCCACCCGTTAGCTTAGCATATGATCGTTCGGTTTATTGCTACTGCTTTCTTAATGTCAAATACATATTCCTTCGACCATGAGATCATGCAACTCCTGGATACTGGAGGAATGCCTTGTGTGCTATCACACGTCACAATGTAACTGGGTGATCATAAAGATGCTCTGCATGTATCTCCAAATGTGTCTGTTGAGTTGGCATGGATCGAGATTGGGATTTTTCACTTCGTATATCGGAGAGGTATCTCTGGGCCCTCTCGGTAATACACATCACAAGAAGCTTGCAAGCAAAGTGACTAAGGAGTTTGTTACGAGATGATGTATTACGGAACAAGTAAAGATACTTGCTGGTAACGAGATTGAACTAGGTATTAAGATACCGATGATCGAATCTCGGGTAAGTAACATACCGACAGACAAAGGATATTATGTATGTTGTCATAAATGTTTGACCGATAAAGATCCTCTTAGAATATGTAGGAATGAATATGGGCATCTAAGTCCCGCTATTGGTTATTGACCGGAGAGGCATCTCGGTCATGTCTACATCATTCTCGAACTCGTAGGGTCCGCACGCTTAACGTTCGTTGATAATATAGTATCATGTGAGTTATGTGAGTTGGTGACCGAATGTTGTTTGGAGTCCCGGATGAGATCATGGACATGACGAGGAGCTCCAGAATGGTCCGGAGGTAAAGATTGATATATAGGACGAAGCTATTTGGTCACCGGAAAGGTTTCGGGATGTACGGGGTATCCATCGGAGTGCTGGAAGGGGTCCCGGGAGGCCACCCGTAAGTGATGGGCCTTATGGGCCAAAGGGGGGAAGCACACCAGCCCACAATGGGCTGGCGTGCCGCTCCACCCCTGCCCACGCGCCAAGGAAGGGAGGACAGGAAGGGGGAGGCGTCCTTAGGCAGGCAGCCCCCCTTTCCTTTCACCCATGTTCATATATGGAAGGGGGCGCGGCTAGGTAGGCCCTAGGGCTGGCCGCCAGCCCTTTGGGGCGCCCTAGGGCTGTCTCCTCTCCCCATCCACCTATATATATGAGACGAGGGAGAGGGGCAATGACTACCATGATTCCCAAGCCGTGTGCGGCGCCCCTCTCCCTCTAGTTCGTCCTCGATCATAATTTTTGTAGTGCTCGGCGAAGCCCTACGGAGATAGTTGCACCACCACCGTCACCATGCCGTCGTGCTACCGGAACTCATCTACTACTTCACATGTCTTGCTGGATCAAGAAGGCGAGGACGTCATCAAGCTGAACGTGTGCTGAACACGGAGGTGTCGTATGTTCGATACTTGATCGGTTGGATCGTGAAGGTGTACGACTACATCAACCGCGTTGATAAACGCTTATGCTAAATGGTCTACGAGGGTACATAGACATACTCTCCCCTCTCATAGCTATGCATCTCCATGGATAGATCTTGCGTGTGCGCAGATTTTTTTTCCATGCAATGTTTCCCATCATGTTTATCGTTCTACACGTGCATATGAGTTTTTCACTGAACCGCATATTCCAGGATCATAACAGTTATAACATAGAATATAAACTCTTAATTATGAACATAGAAATATAATAATACAATATTATTTACTCTAGGGCATACTTCCAACATATAAGATTTAGGAGCACGAGAGGAATACGCCGAAAAGATTTAAAATGTTTCTGAGAGAAAATTGGAAGGGTTTTGGAGAAAAATGGAAAAGTTTATAAAACCAGGAATGTCCCAGAGGACCCTAAAAGGCACTGGAAGGTTCGGGAAGGTTCTAGAATATTTTTGAACACTCTGGAAAGTTCTAGAAGGATACATGGGTTGTTCCCTTGGCCAGGCCCAGGTGGGGGTAGCCACATAGTCTAGAGAGGATCCAAAGTGGGGCGTATGCCCACATGGCTAGGGGGCCAGCTAGGGGGCGACGGCAATGGTTTTAGGGTGCGCCTCTCATGGTGCATCCGGCCCTAGGGAAGAGGGAGACCTTGCTCCAAGGCAGCCCCTCATGTGCCTATATATACTTAAGAGGGGCAGTGCTCCAAGCACAACTTCGTGCTTGAAAGGTTGTGCGCTCTCTCTCTCTCTCTCTCTCTCTCTCTCTCTCTCTCTCTCTCTCTCTCTCTCTCTCTCTCTCTCTCTCTCTCTCTCTCTCTCTCTCTCTCTCTCTCTCTCTCTCTCTCTCTCTGATAATATCTCTCTACCGCAAGGCTGCTCCACCACCGCCTCTAGTCTCTGGTACTTCTTCGTTCTAGATGGCGAAGCCCTGTTGGATCTACACAGGGATCATTCCTTCGATACTCGAATGGGAGAAATAATTCTCGCGGTTGGGAGGTTTAATCCTAGATGCGTGAATCTGCACGAACATCTTCACCAAACCTTATCTCTGCTTCATAGTTGGTAAAGATCATATCTAAACCTCTTTGCATCTTCATAGTGAAACTTTGATTTAGTCCGTATTTTTTTCTAATACGTTTCCCAACATCATCTTCCCACACAAACTCCAATTTAGTCAAATTGGTCTAGCATTGATAGTCTTGATGTGCTTGTAGAAGTACTACAAACTTGTAGAGCTAGGAAAAATGATCTGAGCAAAAGATAAGGTTATTGTCTACCTACCTGTGTGACATGGAAAAAAACTGGAGAAGCCATAGGATAGCAATATCGTTGTTCTTCATTACATGAACTGCAATTACTAGATACCATCATATCTAATTTTTGCTTCATCTCACCCATGGGTGTGAGGCGACATGCTTAATTCAGTTGTATTGATGTCAACTTGTTGCATTGTGGGATTGGTAACCTTGCAAATATTATTTTGAAATGCTATATCAACAAATTCATGAAGGCTTGCCCTCTCTCACTGATTTTTTTATCAATATTACACCTTGTTTTAGATGGATCACACCTTGTTACCATTTGTAATAGAAGCACCCCAAAATGACATATATCACCTTTGGTTGTTACCCTTTCCTAGTTCTCAATTCTGGCGATCCATACAACGGATCAAGCATAAGATCTGAAATGGGATCCCTTCTCCATTGGCAAGAGGGGACCCTCTTCTAGCTGCACCCATGGGTGGGAAGGTCTACTTTATATGCGAAGTTCCCAAAAGTATTTGCTATCCGCTCGGATCCAATGATGTTGGTTTTCATGGCGGCTCACGATTACCATTGGAACATCTTTTTCGATGGCCATTTGGGCCCGTGCAAACAGAGGAGTGGGCCAACTTGCGGGTTGCCCTCCCGTCGTTGCCCGCGGACTATCCGTACACCATTTCTTGGTGGTTGGCCCGCTCGTGGATCTTCCCGGTTTGGCTCCGCTTACCATGCCTTATGCCCACGATCGTATCTTTTTTGGACATTTCCGTTATTGACAGGGCATGTGCCTCTCCATATCAAAATCTTTGTTTGGCAGCTATTCCGGGATCGCCTCCCATCTGGGGTGGAGGTGATCAAGCGGCACGGTCCTGGGAATGGGTTGTGTCCCCTTCGTGGTGTTCCGGAGGTAGGAAGACACATCTTATTCTTGTCCACAATAGTGAGATTCCGTTGGAGCTTTATATGTGAGGCTCTGGGTCCCGACTGGGAGGCCATGGACCTGGCTCGGTTCCTCTAAACTCTTGCCAGCTAGACTAGGAGGAGGAGATGCATGTTCTGGCTTGTGTTCGCAACGCTAGCTTGGACCCCGACGACGCGTAACAAGATGATTATTGGGCCGCTCTTTCTTAGATGGGCCTCTAACTATCCTCAAATTCCTTACATTTTTGGAGCACTGGCACCTGCTCTCTAGACAGCGGGGATCGCAACCGGCTTCGACACATGATGGACTTGAGACTACTGTTGCACGACGTTTGGCTTCGCCACAGACCTCCTGAGCTACCGGAAACTTGGTGATCTCCCCCCTCTCTTTTATGGTTGTTTTTGCGTATGTTTGTGTTGACACCCCAACATACTATTTTTATTTCTGGTGCGCCACTTGAACTTGTTGTATGGATGTGGAGGTTGCTTTATTTATATAGCGGGGCTTCAGAGTGGGGGGAGGGGGCAATCACAACGAGCCTTATATGGTTTGAGATCAATTAGATGTAGACAAAACAGGGTTGAAACTCAACATGGTCCCATATTGATCCAAGTTAGTTGTTACACGTGATAATTATGATATCTGACAACCCCTCTCATCCACAACTTGGAAAGGTTGAGGTTTGATTGAAGTTCTCAAGCAAACAAAAAGGTAATGCCTTGGTGAAGCCGTCGGCCACTTGAATCTTAGAAGTAATGAACTAAATTTCAATAGATTTATGTGCAACATGCCCTCTAACAAAATGGAAAGTCAATTTCAATATGCTTCATCGTACCATGGAAGACATAGTTTGCTAAGGATGGGTTACTTATACATTGCAACACCATATGTATTCCCTCCTATGAGACTCCAGGTCCCCTAAGTAAGAATTGTACCCATATAATTTCAGATCTAACATTTCAGTTGACGAAACAGAGACAACCTCGAAGCACAATGATGACAGAGTTGTAACAAAATGCGGAGACCTCGTTACAATTTCTAGGATCATAAGGTGGACATGCTGGAGCAGTGGTGGAGAGTTTGTCAAAATAAGGTAGGGCTTAGAAAGTAGGTGTGGGTGAGAGGGGATATCCAATTTGAGCTCGGGCTCATCTGCACCCGGTGAACAGTAAATTCAAAAAAAATACTTAAAATTAAAGAGAAAAACGATTTTCTTCATGTAAGATGATTGAGTGCGTGAGGTGTGTGCCAAGTTTCAAATCATTTGGACATCTCAGTAGCTCTCAGCACAAAAACAAGTCATGTCCGAACAGTGCACAAACAGTAATCTTTTTAACAAACCTCAAATTTATCTTTTTTGCTAAAAGCTACTCAGACATCCAAATGCTCTGAAATTTAGCATGGACATCAAGCACTCGGTCATCTTTCTCCGCAATTTTTTTTTATTCACTCCGGGCTCATGTGAGCCTTGGAGCTAAAACGCCGCTCTCTGGGTGAGAGGCCGTTTACTGGGGTTTCAAGATACAGATTTATGGTGCATAGAAACAAACTGACCAGAGAATATAAATATGTAGGAAAACCATCTTAAAGTATGGTAGTATTCATAAAAACTTGAGAAATTGACGTGACAATTCAATGATAATTGAGCTCGAGTAAAATTCAGACATAATATTACCTTCGTCCGAAAATTCTTGTTTTAGATTTGTTTAGATACGGATGCATTTAGCACTAAAACATGACTAGATACGACAAATCTAAGACAGCAATTTTAGGATGGAGGGAGTACATTTTTGTGGTGAGATATTGGTTGGACAATAAGTCAAACATAAACAAAACTTTCAGACCTTTCCTGATTGATCAATTTTGATACTTTAGGGATAAGATGTGCATGAGCGTGTTCATAAGGGAGAGTGTTTGTATGTGTTTGTGAGGGTCCGCCTCCTTTTTGTGTTCCTAAAAGAACACATTTTCATTTAAAAAACTAAATCTGCCGGCATCAAACCCCAAAAATGTCGAACCTGGTATGTACTCCCTCCGTTTCAAAATAGATGACCCAACTTTGTACTAAAGTTAATACAAAGTTGAGTCATCTATTTTGGAACGGAGGGAGTATCAACAGTTGCACTTATCTTCTCAACAGACCGACAAACACGACGAGAAAAGTGCAATTAACAAACAGCGACACAAAGTTAACTAGCTTGTGAAGACAGATCTTAGGAACCACAAGGGGAACATCACCTCCCTGAACAGAGTGTGCCAGCAATTCAAATCTCTCAGATGTCTATTTTACCATTAGCAACGGAGCGCGTAACAAGATGAAGCAAATGAAACTAACGAAACGACCCATTAGACGAAATTACCTACTCTACGACGTTTCTCAAGGCCCTGCCTTTGCTTTCCGAGGAAACCAACATTTACCCAGCACGTCGTCCAGGAGCAGGAGGCCGATCGGAGGCGAAGAGGAAACCCAGCATCAGGAGGGAGAAGCGGACGAAGCTCCTGAACCCCGGCACCACGGCGCCGCCCGTCGAGACGTACACGACCACAGCCGCCGAGACGGCCGCGAGGAGGAGGCCGGGGAGGAGGCGCGCGCGGCTCCTGGCGAAGGCGGCCGCCCGGACCACGAAGAGCAGCCCGACGAGCCGGATGAGCGTCCACTGCTGCTCCGAGAGAGACTCGAGGCTGGTCACGAGCCCATCAAGCACCACGGTGACAACGGCGTGCTCGAGCCTCTGGTCTTCCGTGGGCGCGGGGAGGGTCCGGAGCTCGGCCTCCAAGCGCAGGCCTTCCAAGAGACAGGCGGCTGCCTGGAGGGCGAGGGCGTTGTTCCGCTGGAGGTCTGCAAAGGCGCGGTGGAGGAGGCTCTGGGCGAGGTCGGGGTTGTCGAGCAGGTGGGGCAGGTTGTCGAGCACCGCCGGGAGCAGAGGATTCTCCATCGGCGTTGGGGCGGGCGGCGCCGTGGGGTTTTCAGGCGTGGTGTGCCTGCGCTGGGCTGGGGTTTTTGGACTGGAAAGGGGAAAGTGGATGGGGGCAGTGGGGCCGAGGTGTCACGCTTTCACAGCGCTGTGATCGGCTCGACTTGTGAAGGAAGTTGATCAGGGATCCTAAACGGCCTTGCTCTGCCAAGTGAAGTTCTTTTTTTTCCTTGCGAAGAAACCGAATATTTCCCAGCCGTAGGCTTCTTCCGGTGAGTGGGGAGAGTTGGTTTTATTTAAATTTTGAGGAAGTTGAAAGTTGATTTGATGCCAAGCAGTTCTGGATAATACTCTTGTGAGTCTCTGTTCGGCACATCCAGGATGTGTGGAGAGTATGGAAGCTGAGGGAATGTGTTTAGTGAAGGAGGCTTAATTTACCACAATGTTAGACTGAAGAGTGGTTACTACTTGAAACCAGATACATGAGTCCCCATAACACAAAAGACTAAATTCGATAATCCAATCGGTAGATGTAAGCCAAACTGAACTTTGGCATCACAAAAGGCCGCTCTTATGCAGGCAAACACTTGCAAACCAAACTGAACTATTTGCATTTAGTGAAGGTTCGGACGGGGAGTGGGGACTAGTTTTACGATTCAGAAACCTGAACTACTGTACTCGGGGTGAAGATGAGGTGCAAGCAGCCACGATCAACCTGAGACATACCATTTCACTTAACTGGACTTGTCGGATTATTAGTGATCGTCATGCAACTCCGCTTAACTAGACTTGTCTCTTACAGTACTATTGTTGACCGTTGTGAGCCATTATATAAGCTATCCCCCGGGGAATAAAGAGGTATAAATGGAAACTTGGGTTCTTTTACTAGTTGTATTTTAGTATAAATGTATAGTTTATAACAAATACTCCCTCCGTTTCTTTTTAGTCTGCATATAAGGTTTGGTCAAAGTCAAGCTTTGTAAAGTTTGACTAACTTTATATTAGAAAATATAAACATTGACAATATGAAATCAACATTATCAGATGCATCACGGAATGTATTTTCGTACTGTATAGTTTTAATATTATAGATGTTCATATTTTTTGTTATAAATTTGGTCAAACTTTGTGTAGTTTGACTTTGACCAAATCTTATATGCGGAGTAAAAAGAACGGAGGGAGTATTCCTCATTGATTGAGGGTTCCGCAAAATCCGCCGAAGATGTTGTCACATCCATCTCCGGATCTGACAACTAGCCCCACGACGATCTGTACCAACTGCCTCCATCCAAGGTTTAAAATTTCATTGTGAGAAATTTTGAATTTGTTTGAGTGTTTTCAGGCTGAGCGGATATTTTACGTTTCGCTCAAAAAAAATCGGTACTTTTAAACTTGTATGCCAAAAGAAACACTTGGGTCGTTCAATACTAATATTCCTTTCGGTGGGCGAGTGTTAGGTCACTGTTCTCCTAGTTACTAGGTCTAGAGTTTGATTCATGTGACACTCACATCTTGACTATTTTGCACAGAATATATACTTTCACAAAACAAAATACTACATTCGTCTCAAAATATTAGACAGCCTACAAAAACATCTTATATTTTGAGGCGGAGCTAGTATAACCTAACCAAAATTCAAAGATGACCTAATTGGACTAATCATAAGGATGGATAGTTGCCACGTCCATTGTGCGTATGTGTATCTCTAATCAAGATGTTTAAATGCGAATCAATTCAGTGTCAAACAAAAAATTCATTGATTTGTTCCAAATAATTTGAAATTCATTGATTTGTTCCAAATAATTTGAAATGCATCGATTTTTCGCCCTTTTAAAATTCTAAACCTTGCCTCCATCCACCACAGCGTGAGATCTGCAATGTTGTCATGTGCATCCTTTGGGCCCCATGAACGTGGAAGTGCGGGTCCTCCTGCTCGACACCCAAAAGCACGGGCATCATGTCGGCGGCGCAATTTAGCACTCGATGGATATTATAGGAACTGCCCTCGCCACAGAGCTCGGTGAGTGTTTCGCGAAAGAGTGCGTCAATAAGGCAATTGCGGGTGCGTTATCGAGGTCGACGTTGATAATGTGGTTGACACGGTTCAATAAGTATGCCTCCTCCTTGCCCTGGGCCTCCCGAAGTGCCTCTACAATTTCCTCAAGCTCAAGGTTACCAAACTCCACCACTTCCAGTTCGGCGATGGTGGTGGTGGTGTCATCTCAAAATTTAATGCATGTTTGGGGGTTGGAATAGTGAATTCGGGGATTTGAGCATTTTAAATGGGATATGCGCCAAGTAGTGTCAATGGAAGCTACCAACAAACTGAAGCAGAATCCAAGTAGCGGTATAACAAACCCGAGAAAGATAGGATTCACTATTCACAACCTATAGCCAATATAGTAACAATCAACTTCAAAATACAAAGGTGAACATGGGTGCGCGCACCCACGTGAATAGTAAATTCATAAAAAAATACTAGAAAAAAATAACAAAATTCTGAAATTTTGCGGTATGAACCTGAGTCGATCATTCTACTCACGTGTGAAGTTTCATGATGTATTGACACCCATCGTATTCTTAGTGAAGAAAATACGAATGCGGCCATACTATTCATTAAATGATGTTTTTTAATACAGCTTCGATTTTGTCATTTTTGTCCAGATTACCACGGATGTGATTTCTTCGTGAAACTTCATATGCGAGCATACTGGTTGACTATGTATAATTTAAAAAATCAGATATTTTTAATTTTTTCTAGCATTTTTTCAAATTTACTATTTATAAAGAGTGCGCGTACATCCATGTTCACCAAATCCGGGTCCCAATCAACTTGATGTAAATTATGAAAGACGGCCCAGAGTATAAGGGATGCGAAATATAATGTTTACTGAAATGTTTGGAATTGGTCCTATCATGGGTACCAAAATATAGACATTTCAGCTAAAACAAAATCCATAACACGTGAATTCAAGCTAAATTGAACACGATTCAAATCCTAGCAAGACATTGCTCGAATTCCACTTAAATTTAAACGAAAATTAAGCCTTTTTGTCTATAATCGAAATTTCAACAACTTTATGGTGGCCGACCCACCCCCAACACCACCAAACAAAACAAAATTCTCAACCCCCAAAAACCTCGAATGGTGTGTGTCAGCATTCAGCAATTACCATGTCTCAGATCTGTATCACCAACAGAGCAAACAACATGACAAGGAAAGTGGAATTAACGGGCATCGATTATACGAAGTGAGGTACGCTTCTGGAGCCACATTACCCTCCACGACCAGAAGCGAAGAGGAAACCCAGCACCAAGACGGAGAACCTGACGAAGGTCCTGAACCCGGGCGCCACCGCCGCCGACGCGGCCGCGAGGAGCACGCCGGGGACGAGGTGCGAGCGGCTCCTGGTGTAGGCGGCCGCCCGGAGGACGAGGAGCACTTGGACGGCCTGGGTGAGATGCCGCTGCTGCCGCAGGAGGGCGTCGAAGCTGGCCTCGTTCGCCGCGAGCAGCTCCTCCGTTGCCACGGGGAGGGCCAGGCGCATTCCCTCCAGCTCCAAGGCCAGGCCCTGGATTTGCTCGAGCTGGGCCGCCACCTCGCCGAGGCGGGCTTCGGTGCGGTCGATCTCGGCATGGACGAGGTCGAGGAGGCTCTGGGCGAGGTCGACGTCGTCGACGAGGAGAGGCAGGCCTCTGATCACCATCTCCATCAGCGGGTTCTCCATTCGGGCTGGGTTGGGACTTGCTTGGGGCGTGCCGAGGGAGGGTTTTTGACTGGAAAGGGGAAAGTGGGATGGGGATGGTAGTGGGGCCCGGGAGGTGTCGCGACATTTAGAAATCAGAACGTTGCCCGCCTGCCCGGGGCTGGATCAGAACTTGTGGTTGAAGTTGTGTACTGGCTAGACAAACAATGGCACCGGGAGAATTTTTGAAAACATTTAATTTTGACATTTTTAAATTGGTACTCCACAAGTTCTGATATTCAATGAGAGAACTTAACTAGTGAATGAGTTTTGATATTCAATGTCTGACCCTCGAAACAGAAGGAACAATTAAAATCCAAAGCTCGAAGTTTGATTTCAGATATGATCTGGCTGCCCGCTGCAGCCCTTCGGTATATCATTAGCAACATGTTACAAATCAGTGGCCACCACAAAATTGTGACGAAGGAGATTGTCCGCTAGGAAAGGAGCTTCCTTACAAGCAATGGCTTCGAGCGATGCAACAGGCTGACACCGTGAATCACCAGAGAAGATGAACCCAAATAATGTCCACAAGAATCCCTGCATACTACCACCACTGATCCACCATTAGCAGATCTTGCTAGACCAACGTCTACATGTATTTTTGCGAACCCTGAATTAGTAGGCTTCTAAAATAAAATTTTAGATTGGGTTTCTAGAATAAGTTGGGGAGGAGGCAACTTATTTTCACAGCCGACCATAAGTCCCAAAAGAACTGGCCCCTACTCCATGGCTTCACTTGCTCCTCCTCGTCATCAGAGAGGTCCATCTCAAGTTGGTCGAATAGCTCATCGACCTCGGCATCCCTCTTGTGATAATCCTCCTTCTTTTGCAATTTCCTATGCCGCGCCTCCTTCTCCTAGGAGAATGCAATGTTCTCACCTAGGAGCCCTGATTGGCCATGATGAGCTTCACAATAGAGCTCATCGTTGGCCTCGGCGTTGCGATGCACCTTGGTCCGGCGGTGCGCCTTCTCCTCTTCACGAGAGACTATCCGAACTTAAAGGGCAAAGAAATTCATGTACTTGACGTCCTTGAAAATATTGAGCACCATCTGGTCTCGGAAGTGCCGAAGTGTCGTCGCGTCGTGTGCACGTGCCACTAACTCTGTGGTGTTAAAGGTGCCAAGCCACTTCTTCTACTCTATATCCGGGTTGCGGATCTCCACTGCGTAATGGCCCCAACGACCGGAGCATACGCCGCGATACGGCATGGAGCTCGGGGCCTGATGACACAAAGGCTGGGACATCTCCCAAGCCGGTGGAGGAGGAGCTCGCCGGACGGCACGGTGGCGGAGAAGCTCGGCGACGAAGAACCTCAGGGGCAGCCTGAATCAAATCAGGGTGGACAAAATCGACGAAGAGGACAAACTTTTAGCGGCGGGAGGATGGGCGGTCAAATTCAGGCGACGACTACGTTGGCTGTTGCGGGGGCAGTCAAATTCACCGGCGGGTTGGCGAAACGGCGTAAAGCTATTTAGAATCGATGGCTGCTGAGGGCGACAAGGCAGCTACGGGGATGAAGGTTCAATGTGGACGCGAGGGTTCTCCCAGCAGCTGAAATGGTTTTGCTGCAGCAACCAAAGTTTATGTATATTTGCATCACTTGTTGCAAAAAATTGACATAACGTAAAAAAAATTGGGCACAATATACCTATAAAGCATTTGCTAGAAGTGTGTCTTGGCCAAAGTGGCCCAAATGACAGTTTATACAATGGTATGATACCTAGGGGAATCTTCAAAGCGGACGCTCAAATCGCCTGCAACCATCCGGACAGCATGGTCCGGACGGTGTTTACCCATCCACTGTGGGACTGTATGGGATCGCCGACTGGTCTGGACGTGTTTTTTTTTCATAAAGTCGAAACAAATTTGAAGGGCTTTGTAGGAGTCTGGACAACAGCCACGTAGAGCCTAAGATGGAGGTACATATTCAAGTTGAAGTGTGTGCATTACTTTGGGTCATATGAAATTATCAGAATGATGTTGCCTTTAACAGACAAAACATCATAATTTTTTGCAAGTTATCTTCAGGGCGTCTGCTGGGACCCGTATATGGTCGTTACTCAGTCATGCGGATCACAAGGAGCTTGTGGATATTTGATGCAATCGCTTGAATATGGTCGCATAGGTTACACTTATAATCGGTTTGGATGGTTATCCAACAATAGAATATGTGTTTAACCATCTTACCCTATTTTCACCGGTTGTGACGATTTATTTTCGTGGTTTTGTTTGAGACCTTGTTTTGAACCTGGAACTTTGTGCAATAAAATGGCTGTGTGCATCATGCGATGTAGAGGCCGGGGACTCTGCATCCAGGCTTCACGCCTTTTTGAATTTCTTTAAATGAAAAACAAGGTCACATAGGACTCTGACACCCCCAGCCCACCCAAAACCCCTTCCGAACCCTGCACGTCCATCTTCCCATCTTTCTTTGCATCTGTTTTCTCTTTTGCCTCCGCTGCCACTCTACCACCCCGTCCGCCCCGCCACACCCTTGCCGGAACTCAACGACTCCGTCTCCTCCAACGCTATATCCAGGCTTCACGCCGCTTCTCCTCCACCACCGTTCCATACCTCTCTCGCATCCGCCGCACAGATACCATCCGCCTCTACGACACTCACCATGCCGGGCAACTGTTCGGTGAAATGCTCGTGCTAATTTTTTTGTCCCTTCTTCTTTCAATTCCACCATCATTTTTGAAGCAGTTACATCACATGATCTTTGGATTTGACACGTTCTTTTCTGGCATGCCCTGGTCCCACAATGGCATCAATGTGCTGCAGCGATCACCATTGTTTTGTTAGGCTGGCTGAAGGAAAAAGCTCCTCCTGGCTACTATATGGTTGACGGTATCTATCTTCTCTGGGCTACCTTTGTCAAGACCATCTCTGACCCAGTTGATAGAAAAAATCCCACTTTGCCCAAAAACATATAGCAGTTAGAAAGAATGTTGAGAGGGCATTTGAAGTTTTGCACGCATGTTTTACAATTGTTCGTGGGCCCGCTAAATAATGGAATCTGAAGACCTTATGAGAGGTGATAACATGTTGTATGATCATGCATAACATGATCGTGGAGAATGAGTATGAGTATGCTGTCGTAGGTGGAGAACATGGATGATCTTAGGCCTTGTACAATGCTAGATGCTTAGGGAGATGCTTAGAAAAATAAATCTAATTTTTTTTGAAGCACCAATGCCTATCTATAATAACTAAATAGATGATCCCCACTAACCTATTTCTCTACACATGCAAGCTATACACATCAGCAAGCTTCTGATTGGTCCACATCATGCAGCCAAGCTTCGTCATCATACCTTTCCAATTTAATTTTCCTTTCTGTTCTGCTGAGCGACGCAAAGAAACTCATTACCTTCCCTCCACGGAGTTGTCTCGCCTTCCTATCCCAAGCACCACAGTCTGTTCATCTCCTCCATTAGATTCCTCTTGGTCTCAGGTTTCTCCTGTCTCATGCATCGCATTGATTAATTCCTTTCCTCTTCGTCTCCTCCAAATTGCAGTAACTGATGGAACAATCCCAACACCTTCTCTGCCCTTAAAGTTGTACAGCTGCGTTGTCCCCGCCGTCTCCACAGTAGCTGGGAGGCAGTGCCCCTGCTCTGACCTGAATCCCAGCCGTACCCCTCCTCAGTTGTGTTGTTCATGTCACCTCCACCACAGTTGGGATCCTGATAGGCAGTGCCCTCCGTTCTGAATCCCCTCCCCGTTCTACGAAAGCTCGATGAGTATCTTTCAGTTTTTGATTTAGCAGGTTTTCGCCCGACGGGACAGATTTGCTGGCCTGTGTCATCCACTCTCATCGCTGAGTACTACCCGCGTGCTGGATGGAACTAATCTCCAGCCCTTGCCGGCGCCGATGGCTCGCCAAATAAGGTCATTATTGATTTTCCCCTAATGCATGTCGTTCTCTACCTGTTGATTCTTTATGTCAATGTCCATATTCAGTATGCTGATTTTGTTATAGTTGTCTTCTGATGCCACAGTTTGATCTCTGAATTCACTCAAATTGGTAGGAAGGACACAAAAGACAGATTCTCACGTAGACACCAAGAAGCGAAGCCGGTGCAAGAAAAATAAATCGAGACCAAGCACCACTCAAACTTACCAGCAACAAAACGAATGACAGGACAGGACTAATCACTGACATCAAAGATTGGAGGCACTTCAAGGAAATCCAAGTATGTAAAACGCCACAACTGAAAATTGGTCGTGCGACATTAGATTGCTCCTATTATCTGTATGTATATAGATTCAAGTCAAGGCAGTGGGAAGTCTTCTCAGGACATTAGACTATATCAGGTATGCCTGAATTGTTTATGTGGTCTGGTGTGTTGTTCCTACCACTGATTTGCTTGCAGGACATATCAGGTATGGGTTGCAAACAAGGGATATTAACATGTGTGTCCTGGTAAGTGTACACAAGAAACTAATGTTGGAGTAGGAGTTTTTCTATCTTCTAATCAGTTACATTCTCCGTTCCAAATTATAAGAAATTGTTCGTTTCAGTCCGTACGTAGTACATCTTTAATTGTTCATTAAAATATCCAAAACATCTTGTATTTCGGAATGAAGGTAGTATATCTTTCAATGTTGAACCCTTTTCTTGATCTATCACACAACCTGACCAGTGCAGATTAGATTTACAATGCATAGAGACTACTTCGATGCTACTAAGGGCATGTACAACGATGCTATCTTAGGAGTGCCACGTAAGATAAATGGTGAGGTGAAGGAGAGAGAACTCATAAGAAAATGCTTGTCTTCTCTTATTTAAGATAAGACAAGAGATGATCTCTTAACACAATTTGTCTCATCATATTTTAAGGAATGACTAGTTATTGAAGATAAGGCTAAGATATAACCCATTGTAGACATACGTTTTTATCATCTTTAAATTACATGCAAGACTTAAGATAAGACTGTTTTATCAACCATTGTACATGCCCTAATTATTATGTTTCTATCTTTTGGTCTACACCACGGTTGCCTGTCAATTATAAGAGCTAAAGAGCCATCTATTTTTTATCAAGCCTTCGGAAGTTCAGATGTTCAAACAAAAGCACGTGGGTGCTCATGCTTTTCTCCATGGCTAGATTCATGTATTGCAAGTGTGCTTTGCCGCTCCAGTCGATTTCTATTTTCAAATGTCGCATAAATATCTGGCGTACTCTTCCTAAGCAAAAGAAATCTTCTCTATGACCCATGTAAGGTTTCAGCTTTTGTGCTGCTCACCTTCTCTGTTATTTTCATATTTATGTACTCTTCTTGCGTTCCTTCTTTGTTATGCCTACTGTGTGTGTCTGTCAACGCCAATGGAAAGTCTTTCATCCCCGGTGCTGCAGAACACACTCTCAGGTGATGTATTCCCTAATATGTGCAAAGGACATTGTTTTTTGTACAATTCATCTCATCTTGCTTTTATAGTACAAAGGTTATATTGTCTTCATGTCAAATATCTTGTATATCATGCAAACATGCCACCTCATCATACAATTGTCAATCATGCATGTGGAAAGACCCACCATAATATTCAACATGTTTTTTCCTTTTAATTACTCTACCTCTTTCAATGAATACTGTTATAACTACACATAATCAAATATAATAAGTTATATGTTTTTTAATTTTGGTTCTCATTTATTAATACAAGATTGCATCAACCAATTCCCGCAGCAACGCGCGGGGTATCCTCTAGTTTCTACAGAAGAGTCGACTAATTAAGCGTCTACCCTATACAAATAAGCACCAATACTTAAGAAAAGCCTAATTTATTTTTCCGAACACCTCTTCTAAGCACCTTGCATTGTACAAAGCCTTATCGAACTTCCAGACCAGAATACAACCACATTTGATGAGTTTGTTCAAATACATCAAAAAAATCGACATCAAACAACTCATGAGAAACTGAAGAAATATTTTATTAAGCAATCATTGGCAGTTATATAGGACAACATTTTTGGACTGTAATATTTAACTTAAAACTGCTGCATTTAAACAGTTTTTGGCTAAACTAAAACTAGATGTGACCATTTTTATCGTGCAGATATATGCGGACCTTTTAGAAGAAACTAGATATGTGACCATTTTTATCGTGCAGATATATGCGGACCTTTTAGAAGGAAAAAATGAGAGCGGATGTATGCCACTAGCTTTGAATGGCCGAATCATTGTCCACATCAGCTTTGCATACGTGTTCCTTGCCTTGTACTCCCTCCATTTCCAAAATAAGTGTCACGATTTTAGGTTAGTTTTAAACTACCAAGTCTACTGCACCACGTCACGACTCACGAACTTAAACAGCCATTTCCTCCCATTTCCTCGCTATCTGATGGCTTTGATCGTTGCTTCAAATTGCTGTTACTACGTATGACCAGAAGACCTCCGCATAAATACGCCACTAGGGGCAAACTTCGACTACCCTTGTGTACTAAGAGGAAAACACAGGTTATGTAGAAGATCGAGCAGGTGAAGCCTGGTGAAAATTATACAAACAAACAAGAGAACCTCTAATAGCTCTTCTAAGTAGCGAGCCACTTGTAAATTAAATGTAGTACTCCCTCCGTTCCAAAATTCTTGTCTTCGATTTGTCTAAAACATAACAAGATACATTCGTATTTAGACAAATCTAAGCAAGAATTTTAGGACGGAGAGAGTAAAAGACACGCATCAGCCTACTGTGCCGAAAGATAAACACAACAGCAGTGGTATTGAATTAGAAAACCATCATCGGAACTCTAGAGAATGAAACTAGGAGTGCACAAAGAACACAAAAAACAAGCGTCTGACCATTAATATGGGCTGCGACTGTGCCACTAGAGCACGTGAGCAATTAATTGGCATGGTTTATTTTGGCCACAATGCAAACACACTCCTAGTTAAATGGGGAGCACAGGTACCCCCAATAAACAGATCAGGTACGATAATCTCATGAACTGCTATGGAAGGCTACCAGGCGGTATAAACATTCAGATGACAAAATATCAAATGAAGTAGCCTGACAAATGGCATATCAGACAATCTAGAAAATTGAACAAGCTTTGGTGGTACCTATTGACAATCATATTCAACAACGATTAAGTTGAAAGAAGCAAATCAAAAGAGAGTTCTACCAAACAATACTATGGACCCACATCCCCACAATCTGTAAATCAGATTCAAAATATGCTAACAACCATGATACAGAAAAGACTATCCTCTACAATGGCGAAAAACTGTAAAGGCAAATCCAACCATGTTCAGATATTGACAATCAGTCCACCAAGGAGATGGTAGAAGGCTGGTGATGGGAACTACGACATGCAGACACTCGGGAGCGACCAAATAGCAATACAAAATGAATTTATATATGATACATCCAAAAAGAAACAGTGGGACAAATTATCAATATGGCTCTATCAGCATAACACATTTATACAGAACATATGCATAACTCAAGTAACTTAAGCCTTGCAGCATACACTGGCTAAAGCAGTGATCACAAACATACAGCATGCCACGAGTATAAATGTGATGCAGAAATGAAGCAGCAATGCCAACCACACAATCACAAGAGGGTGTGCCATTTGCAGATTAAATGCATCCCTCAACTAACTTAAGCCTAAAGCATACAGTTGCTAAACCAGCAATAACAAACATATAACATGCCTCATTTATAAATGCGATGCAGAAATAAAGCAGCAATGCCAACCACATAGTCGCAAGTGGGCATGACCATTCACGTGCCCAAGGAAGGCATATGCATAGATACCGGTCACAGAAGGAAAACATGTAAACAAAACATGTCACTGTCTAAAATTAATAGACAAAAACAATATTTAAACTACCAACATCCACAAGGCAAGCATTAAAACGGATAAAGGTGAAGGAGTTCTACGACCACAAAATCCAAATGGAAGCAAAGCTCTAACAGGCATCATGAGTAAACAAGAAAGCACAGGTCACACCAGCATCGAATTTCCGGAAGGGGGGATCCAGATTCCATAAAATCG
Source organism: Aegilops umbellulata (assembly GCA_032464435.1). Classification (NCBI taxonomy): domain Eukaryota; kingdom Viridiplantae; phylum Streptophyta; class Magnoliopsida; order Poales; family Poaceae; genus Aegilops; species Aegilops umbellulata. The sequence continues at coordinate 322,055,662 of CP136056.1, read as the reverse complement.
TCATTTTGCAAAGGAAATACTGTTAAAGGTAGCTTTCAGTTTAAACAGCAATCAGCATGCAAGGCATTTTCATTGCTTAGGTGCAGAAGGAACAACATGACGCATACCACACCAAAGCTAAATCATCCAACTAAATTTCCATACATTTGGGTGATGAAACAAATACTAGAACATAACAAGATTCCACTAGTACTAAATCCAACAATCATCAAATAGCAGGAAACGCAGTAATAAGTAACATGTCAAACAGTTGAACTCATTTTACGCATTGGTAAGAATAAAGATGTCTACATACCATCAAGCAATCATCTAGAGATGCAAACCATTAATAACGATGAATGGATAGAGCAGAGACGGAAATAAAGTGCAGAACCGTAGCAGTAAGCCAGCAACCATAACGATAATATAACCAAGCATACAGCCTTGCTCGGTTGACAAAGTGTCTACACATTCATTGTCACCACCAAAAGCCCGTAGATGATAAGGAAAAACACCGATGAAACATAACCATTCTCCAGATTACCTAAGTTTTTGTAGCCTATTAAGCAACTAAGTGATAGAAGACATATTACTCTCAGTTCGGTACTAACAGCATCACCACGACAAACTCATCAAATCTTCCATAAGCTGTAGCAGCAGAGCAAAACTTCCTGCGCACCAGAGCACCAGATTACCTCTTGAGGCGGAGGTAGATCAGAACGACGGCAGCCGTGATGGCAGCACCAGCGGCCGCCCCTGCTGCCATCCCCTGCCAGGCGACCCCCTCTTCCTTCGGGACCCCAGCGTCCGGAGCAGCCTCCCTGTCCTTCACGGTGGTAGCATCGGCGGAAGCCTTCAGGGCGTCGATCTCCTTCTCGAGCTTGAGCTTCGTCTGACGAACGGTCTCCACCTCGGCCGTGAGCTCCTGGCGTTGGCGCTCGTCCGCCTCACGGTCAGCCTTCTTGCAGTCTAGGAGGGCCTGGAGGCGCTCGACCTCGGCACGGAGCGAGGCCACCTCTTCTTCGGTGGTGGCGGCGGCGTGCTCGGCGGTGGCGACGTCGTCCCGGGCCTGGGAGAAGAGTCCTTCGAGGCGGTGGGCCTCCGCGGCGAGGGTCTTGTTCTCCTGGCTGGCGTTGGCGAGCTGCTCCTCGAGGTCGAGCTTGGTGGCGCGGAGGTCCTCGATCTCGGCGTTGGCGGCGACGGCGGCGTAGGACTTGGCGGGGTGGACGGCGTCGGCGAGGGTGACCTCCTCGCCCGCGACGCCTCCGTTGGGCGCAGCCTTCTCGACCTCAGCGGTGGCGGCGGCGGTGGGGGAGACGAGGGTTTCGTCGCCGTTCTCCATGGGGGATCGGTGGGTTTTGGTGTCTTGGAGCGTGGTTTCTGTGCGCGATGGGCGGCGGCGGTTCTGGGGGGAAGTGGGGAGGGATGGGGGAAAGGCTCTGCTGGAAAAGGAGATGCTTCTTTCTCCTCCCCCTCCTCTTTGTGAATCGCGCGTGGTGCGGGGTCGGGGGCGCGGAAATATCTGGATGCGCGGCTCCGCTTTGGGTCCATGACGTGTGGGTCCCTCTGCTTGGGGTTGCATCGTGGCCATACCTGTCAGTTATTCTCGGCCGGTCTGAGGAACGTGCGTGACGGCGACGCCGATATGGTGGGTCCGGGTGGCAGTGTCTACAACGGCGCTTGCGTGTTGAGGAGGTTGGTGCCGGGGGCGAGTGGGCAAATGGAAGACGTCGTCGTCATCGGACCCTGTCAATGTAGTGCGCTGCATCATGATTGCACGTTCTTCGCCCTGTGGGCTCGCGTCGCGGGAGTAGCAGCCCAATGCCGTTTTCCTCTGCCGCTTTCTCCATTCTATCTAATATTTTCGGCCCACTACGCGGCACATAAAGTTTTTTTTTTGAATTTGCATAAAGTTTTTTAGTGACAATACTGGATTTGGAGGTCGCATATGGATACAGATGTTCCATGACAAAAAATAGTTTCATGCATCTATATTGATTCCGCCCTAACCGCGTCGTACGCTCCTAGACGATCCGCCCAAGACCCGACCCTCCCTCCACCGTCGCCAGCGGCCAACGCGAGCTTCGCCTGGGCGGCGGGGCATGCGCTCAACATTCTTCGTTGCCGACGCCATCAGCTCCTCTCCGCCAACCTCCCCTGGGAGTAGCGCTCAACCCCGGATCCGGCTGTTGTGCGTTGCTACTTATGAGCTACGTTGGGATCTCTTCGAAGAAGGGATGGTGATGCAGTACAGTAGACATAAGTATTTCCCTCAATTAAGAACCAAGGTTATCAATCTCAGTAGGAGAACCACACAGAGCCTCGTTAACAGCACCTGCACACACGGAAGCAAATACTCGCACCCAACGCGAACAAGGGGGTTTTCAGTCCCCTCAACGATTATTTGCAAGAATCAAATCTCGTAGTGGTAGATAGTTAAAGTAAATTATAAAATAAATAAATAAATAAATAAAATTACAGCAAGGCATTTTTGGAATTTATATATGATAAAAGTACACCCATGGGCCATAGTTTTCACTAGAGTCTTCTCTCTCGAACACAAAGCATACGGTGAGTAACAAATTATTGTTGGAAATTGATAGAAAAGCGCATAATTACGACGATATTCAAGGCAATGATCATGTATATAGGCATCATGTCCGAGATAGGTAGACCGACTCCTGCCAGCATCTACTACTATTACTCCACCCATCGACCGCTATCCAAAATGCATCTACGGTATTAAGCTATAAATACGGCGTAACGCCTTAAGCAAGATGACATGATGTACACAAAATAAACCAAAACAATATGAATAAACCCATCTTTTTATCCTTAATGGCAATAATACAAATGCGTGCCATGTCCCTTTCTGTCACTAGGACTGAGCACCGCAAGATTGAATCCATCACAAAGCACCTCTCTCATTGCAAAATAAATAAATCTAGTTGGTCAAACCAAACAGATAGATCGGAGAGAAATACAAAGCTATAACAATCACGCATAAAAGGATTTAGAGAAGACTCAATTAATATTCATGAATAATCTGATCCATAAACCCATAATTCATTGGATCCCAACAAACACAGCGCAAAAGAAGATTACATCGAATAGAACTCCAAGAAGATCGAGGAGAATATTGTATTGAAGATCAAAGAGAGAGAAGAAGCCATCTAGTTACTAGCTATGGACCCATAGGTCTGTGGTGAACTACTCACGCATCATCGGAAGGGCGGCAAGGATGATGTAGAAGCCCTTCGTGATTGATTCCCCCTCCAACAAAGTACCGGAGAGGGCCTCTAGATGGGTCTTGGAATAACAAAAACTTGTGGTGGTAAAAAAGGTGTTTCGGGTGGCTCTCTTATGTATTGAGAATATTTGAGAATTTATAGAGGTGGAATTAGGTCAAGATGTACCAAGAGGGGCCCACAAGCCCGGGGGCGCGCCCCCCCAGGGCGCACCTGGTGAGCTTGTCGCTCCCTCGTGGCTCGTCTGTATTGGGGATCGTTGCAGAAATTTAAAATTTTCTACGCATCACCAAGATCAATCTATGGAGAGACTAGCAACGAGAGAGACGGGAGTGCATCTTCATACCCTTGAAGATTGCGACGCGGAAGCGTTACAAGAACACGGATGAAGGAGTCGTACTCGCAGTGATTCAGATCGCGGTTGATTCCGATCTAAGTGTCGAACAACGGTGCCTCCGCGTTTAACACACGTGTAGCACGGGGACGTCTCCTCCTTATTGATCCAGCAAGGGGGAGGAGAAGTTGGGGAAGAACAACGGCAGCATGACGGCGTGGTGGTGGAGCTTCCAGTTCTCCGGCAGGGCTTCACCAAGCTCAACGGAGGAGGAGGCGTGTTGGAGAGGGGGAGGGCTGCGCCTTGGATGAGGTCATGCTTCCCTTCCTCCTCCCTTATATTTATAGGGCGAAGGGGAAAGGGGGCCGGCCCCTCTAGATGAGATCTAGAGGGGGGAGCCGGCCAAGGGGAGGGGGCTTGCCCCTCAAGCCAAGGAGGGCGCTCCCCTTAGGGTTTCCCCCCAACCCTAGGCGCATGGGCCCTAGGGGGTAGCACCCAGCCCACTTAGGGGTTGGTTCCCTTCCACATACAGCCCATTACTACTAGGGAAAACCCTAGCAGTAGCGCTGGTTTTGTGCTCACTAGTAGCGCGGGTAGGCGCGCTACTAATAAGGCGCTACAGCTATTGCTTAGCAGTAACACGTGCCTGCACGCGCTACTGCCAGGACAAATAGCTGCAGTGTTTGTTCACTCCCACGCTACTGCTAATGTAGCTACTGGTAGCGTGTTTTCTCTCCATCGCTACTAGTATTCTTTTTTTATTTTTTATTTTTAGTGTATTTATGCGCCATCGTATAAATATTGGTACAATACCAGTTATGAGGTTTACATCATTATGTCCATAACAGTGTGTCAAATGAAGGTGGATTAGGTTCAAGTGGAGGCAATATGTGGTGCATGTCAAAAGTATACTACTAATCCAAAGTTGATCTAGTTTGGACTAGTAGTACTTTCGATGTGCACCACATGTTGCCTCCACTTGAATCTAATCCGCCAACACAAGCTATTTAATCATCATCATAGTCATTACCACCAACAGTATTTATTTAATCACCACTAACACTAGCTAATAATAATCATCATAGTCATTACCACCAACACTAGCTATTTTATCATCATAGTAATAGTGTAGCACATCATCATCCTCAAACTCATTTCTAGCTAGCTAATCACTCTTGCTGCTCTCTTTTAGGTAAAATAACATAAAACATGTGTAGCTCTCCTCCTTGATCAAGTTGGAGCATGCAGATGAACTTGTCTCCTAATTGTGAGTAGCGCATCTGTTTGCTGCCCCCTAGTACTTCTCTGCGCTTCCCCATCATATATTTGGTCCAGTCTTGCACTATTAAGCATCCGTCGCTAATCTTGAATACACTAAAACCATGATGGCGCCCCTCCCACGCTCCCACCCCACCTCTCCTCCCACCCCACCAACAGCGACCATGGCGCCGGCCGTGATCTACCCTGATCTCTCCACCAAAAACCCGTTCTGCTCCGATGGATCCATTCAATGATCCATCCTCCATCGCCCACCAACTGGATTTTTCATTTGGTCATCATTTTAGAGGTGAGATCCGTAAGTATTTCCAATCTTCGGTCAACCCTATCTCCTCCTCCTATGGTTTCTATCTCGTGGTCTCCTTTGCAAGATTTACTTTCCATCTGAATCCCCACAACGTGAGCTTGGCACTCTCATCATGCACGGGTGGTGCACTTGATTCATTGGAGGTATCTCATATCAAAGGCAATGTTTTCAAGTTCAAAGTATGTTCCAAGGCGGTGGGTTTCTTCCTGGTTCGTAAATCTTTTTTCAACTATGATGCTTTCAAATGTTACTTCCATCTATGGAGTGGGGGTGGCCCAAATTGGATCTATGAAGAAAAGAAGTGGTACAAAGAGCAAGATGCTAAGTGGACTATTGTCACACGTCGTCACAAAGGTAAACATGGTCATCTTGTTCCTACTGCTCAAGTTTACCGCAGAATTCTTGGACAACTTTCTCCATCACGCACGAGCAATGTATCTCATGGAAATCTCCTACTATCGGGAGCAAATACAACTCCCCTGGGTCCTACGCGGATTGGCCAGCCTAATCACGATGATCGTGATTATCGCGCACCTCCGGTGGATGCAACTGCATGCATGCATAGCGGATCGACAGTTGCTGTGGATAGGGCAAATTTGAATCAGTCGGCCCAGTTAGTCCCATCGGTGCCCAACAGACCATCTATTTTGGGCCGGCCCACACACACGGAAGCTGTATCGTCTAGGCCGATACCCACTAGTATTACTACGCATATTATCTAGAACAGATGTCTTGGTACTGGGCACAAGCGCAATCAATGCACCAATCAAATCAGATGCCGTGTTTGTTTCAGATACAACCATATGGCTAGATTCTGTTTCAACAAGAATATCAAAGTGAATACTTATCGGGTTAAACGAACACAAGATCCTTATCGGGTCCAACAAACACAGGATCCTGTACCTGATATATCTGCAACCCGCATAGTCCCCTCGGCTTCTCACCTCTGCTTTCCATCCTCTGCTCCACCTGCCACAGCTGCAACCAACGAGATGGCCTGCTTCCCTTGCAACCCTCTCCCCCACCTTCCTCCAGGTAGTCGTCCCACCTGGTCCGCTTCGTGCATGCCGTGGCTATGTGGTACTTGGTGGTGAGCTCCCGATGGTTTGCGACGAGTGGGCCATCACCACACTCGTGCCGGAGGTATCTGCTGAGGAGTTTCATGGCGCCATTGACCTGATCACCACCTTCTTGGAGGGGCGCGGCTGGAGCATAAACTACACGTCTCGCTGTGGTATGGGTACTATGCTTATTCAGTTTACTACTGCATGTTCGCGAGACACTGCTATCAGTCTCAGTCCGTTCCAGATTGGGGATTCAGTTCTTAGAATTAGTAGACAGGACAGAGGAATAAATTATCGAAGCATTACATTCACGCATGATGTTTGGATCTTACTTATGAACTACCCTCTTGAGTGTTGGGATGTGGGGGTCATTGGACGCCTTGTTTCTCCATATGGCCGTTTTTTGATTTGGAATAAAGATCCTAGGGACAAATCAAGGGTTAATGTTAAAATCAGAGTTATGAATGTGGATACTATTCCTGTTAGCCTGGTAGTTCTGAGAAACCTAGATGATGTGGGATATGGTGACTCTTGGACATGTCCAACATACATTCTGTCTCGGGAGTTGATTGGACAGCAGGGAGGAGATGAGGACCCTCTGCCACCTGATGGTGGCAACCCCCATCCACTTCCTCATATTCATGGAGGGTTTTGGCATGATGATGTTTTAGGGAATATCCCCATGGATCAGGTAGTAATTAACCCCCACAATGAGAATCTTGGTGCCCCATATGAAGATGTTCATCCTGCTCAGAATGACAATGTTAATCTTTCTTTTGAAAATGAAACTGATGCTGTTGATCAGAACTTTGCTGAACATGTGGAGTCACCAGCTAGGGAGGCTTCTCAGGGGCCCATATTGATCCACTCTAATACTCATTATGTGGCTGCTCATGAGACCCTAGGACCTGATTAAGTCCCAATTAATCTCACTCCCCAGGCCAACACTCAGAATGCTCCCAGCCCAGTGTTCATTCCCATGAACTGCAATATGAATTACAATGATATTCCATCCTCCTGTAGTGCCCAGCCTGTACAAACAAGCAACATAGCAGTTGAAGGTGAATCTGAGCACATTAAGGTTCTTCAGGAGATCATTGGTAATATTGTTACTAATGCACAGGATATTCTCCCAAAGCTTGGAGGCAGTAAGATTGTAAATGCAACTTGCAATGTAGTGGATGTTGTGGGTACTAATTAAATCTGAGAAAAGTTTGATACCTGAACCATAACTCAACCAAACTCACGTGAGCTAGCTTGACACTTGAACCTAAACTAAACCCACGATATCTCTCTTGCCACCCAACCAAAACCAAACTTGCCGGGAATTTTAACCAAAACCAAACTGAACCAAGCCTTCAACCATGGGTTGAAACTGTTTGCATAAATGGGTTCAGAACCGTTTGTAAATGGGTTAAGCACTATATTAACAATCAACCAAAAAACAACAAGCACACTGAACCAACTTACTGCCCTCGGTGATGCTGACCTCGGGCAGGTTGTCAATGGACGCCCTTGATCTCGTAAAGGTTAGCAGATTCAGTGAACTATGGAAAGGTTCAGACCCTCTCCAGCCTGAAGCCTGAATAGAAGAACAAAATTGCAGAATGCGGAAAGAGCAACGTAAGGGTTTAGCCTCACAGATTGCAGATGTAGCCCCAAACAGGATCATCCCCTCAATGATGTGAAGAAGAGATGAAGAGGCACATATAGAAGCTCTATTATTCGTGGTTTTAGTTCAGTTTGATCTAAAACCATGGATACGGATTATGGAACGGAGGGAGTACAGACTAAGAGAGACAGACCAAAGGAAATTTAGATTATAGCAGAATGAGCAGAAGAAAAGCATGGGCCACAGATCATAGAAAGAATGAGCAGAAATTCAGAATGTTTACAGACAGACAGACATACTGAAAGGCAAAGAGAAATAAAGATTGTAACAGAACTAGTAGGAAAAAGGAAGAGAAAAATGAGTTGCAGATTATAAAAGAGTGAGCAGAAATTCAGAACGTTCACATAACATAGCGCAATGACTGTGTCCTGCACTTAAGACTGACAGTTCAACTCTAGGGGGTAGTGGATTTCAGTTACTGTGTGGTTTAAGCCAGACATGCAGGCAGACCGGGCATCCGGGGACGGGGTTCTAGTTGTACTCCTCGGACCTCTAAAGAAATGAAATTAACAAAGAAACAACACAAGTAACCAGAGCATCAGGAATCCACATCATCTAAACAAAGATGGGCTATCAAATAGACAATCTATGTAACAAGCTTGGCCATGGCTACGACAGCCGCTAGTACTCGGCGCAGAAGTTCACATCCTTCATGAAAAAGATCATCACGCTGGCCCCGACACAAGCACCCGAGAACATGAGAATGGCCATGACCTGCAAAATAACATGGACATCATTTCACTTCGAAAACACTTGCTTATCACTGGAAGCCTAGAATGAGTGTTTACTACGTGCTGGCAACTCCTATTACAGGTTTTGGTGGATTTACTACGTGCTAGACGAAATGAACACTCATTCCAAGAACAGGGGAAGAAATAGGGCAACAAGACCCGGCTGTGTTCCAGCCAACAAATTCAATGAGCTTATGACATGCCTATGGACTAGTTGATTCATCACTCCTTTATTCATCACTCACTTCTCGTCAAGAGTGTCATATCAAACCAAAGTCCAATAGTTCTACAGACTAGTCTTGGCAATGTTTACTCGCTTAGCGACAGTGGTTTTGCTTGTCCAATCACTATAACAGAAAAAAGGAGCAAGGCAAAGGCAAATCAATGATCAGGATCATATTTTTACCTTTTCTTGGTTTCATGTTTTTAGCCGTGTGCTTACTGTCCATCTCCTGCAAATGAAACAAAGGATTAATTTAAAGGCATATGAACACTTCTATACTGCAAGTTTTATATATCCCATTCTACACAAGTAGTAGAACCAAAATGTAAGCGGTTAACTCACCCTCCTTTGGTTTGAACAACCAATCTTTAGCACAAACAAGAACTTCCAGCATATCAGGGTTCAAAGAGCTTCTCTTGTGGCCTAGTATCCTCTTACCACAACTGAAGGCTGATTCAGATGCCACTGTGCTCAAAGGAATTGCAAGAAAGTCACGGGCCATAGATGCCAATATAGGAAACTTTTCGCCATGCCTCTTCCACCAACCCAAGACATCAAAGTCATCACCGACCTTCTCGGATGCTTCTTCCAAGTATGCATCAAGCTCGGATTTGTGTACATGTGACCTCCGACGAGACTTGTGATGGGCAAACTCTTCTTCCAACTTCATTTTCCCTGCAACAGGTGATCCAATAATGGTATTGCCTTGACTAGAAGGTGTCGAGTGTGCAGTGCTTGTCGCTGCAAGTAGCTCATATTCCTTGACATACTTTCTCACCCATTCTAAAGCAATCTCCACTTGTTTTCTAATTTGCTCCGCGTCGGTAGACAACTTGCAATAGAAGAAATCCAAGTAATCTTCTTTCCTCCTTGGATCCAGGAATGTAGCAATGACAAGTGCATGGTTAAACTCAATGCCCTTGCTTTTTCTACGACGGTTAGGATCTGCATTCTCCTTCTCCTCGGGATCCCAATATTTATCAACCTTCGTTTGCATCACTGTCGCCAATTCCTTCAACACATCAGAGGTCTGCCAACCCGGATCTTTCAATGCATGGCGAATAGAAAGCACAACTGGCAGAAACTTATGTGAAGTTGGCTTCCTATGAGCTGAAACAATCAAAGTAAGCTCTTCAAAAGCTTTTAGAAACTCACAAATAGCTTTTGCCTTCTCTCATTGCTCCTCACTTGGAGAATCTATCATCTTTCTGTTGGCATAACTAGTGAGAACAGATTTGTACGTCAATGCTTCTACAAGCATTTTCCAGGTTGAGTTCCATCTGGTTGGTGTATCAACAGAGATGCATTTCTTTGCACGTAGACCCATCCCACTTGCAATTGTAGTGAAATCTTGAAGTCTTGAAGGAGAAGAGTCAATATACTTCATCAGCTCACGTACCATGTCAATAGCTTCATGGATTATTTTCATTCCATCCTGAACCAAGATATTAAGAATGTGCGCACAACACCTAACATGCAAATGTTGACCTTCAAGGAGCAGCTCATGTTTGTGATATTTTATTAACTCCTCACATGCATTAGTATTATTGCTGGCATCATCTAGTGTCAAAGTGAATAATTTGCCTCTTATTCCCCATTCTGTTAAGCAACGAACTATTTCTTCCTCCATCGCATAGCCTGTGCGGGGATACTTCACTTCTGCGAAACTTATGGTCTTCTTCTTGTAGTTGAATTCTGCATTGATATAATGGGCGGTGATGCACATGTAGCCCAAGTCCTGCGATGGTGTCCACATGTCAGATGTTAAGGAAATGTGAGAATCCAAATTTTGTAGCTCTACTTTGATATCTTTCTTCATTCCCTTATACATCTTCACTGCATCATCACGAATTGTGTGACGACCCTTGATTTGAAACACTGGCTGCATTGAGTCAATCCATGGCTGAAGGTGGGGATCTTCAAACTTAAGAAAGGGGATCTCAGCATGGACGCAATACTTGACCATGCGTTCATGACAAACTTTTTCATCAAACACAAATAGTCCTTCGGATGTTTTTTTTAATGGTCAACAAAAACCTATGTCTGCAAGCATCTTGGATTGATCGGCAAGCCTCTGCAATATGGGTCCTCAAACTGCTAGTCCCAAACTTGGTGTGAAGTTGCGCTCCATAGTATTTGCACACAGCTTTGAAATCACCATCTACGAGAACCAAATCTACTTCATAGTGCTCCCATACCTTGGACCTTCTAACATGTGGTATTTGACTCGTATCCTCATCCATGGAATCAGCAGTCTCCGAACCCTCTGACGTAGACATGCCTCAAATTTTATAGCACACTGCAGGGGGAAAATATGTGGAAACTTACTCTTAGAAAATGGTAGAATATAGAGCAAGAAGGTAGTGAAAGAAGAGAGAACCAGACAGTTATTTTAGTTCCTCTGCCGACAGGATAAAAAGATGTTGGGTTTAGTACAAAGTATGTATACCGACATTAAAATGCTATAGAGTATAGTGTACATAAAGAAGTTCACGCCTCATATATCAACAATCATCCCAATCTTATTATGGCAAAATAACCATGATCAATATGAATTACACAGCAAATCATCATACAATTTGCTGTTGCCATGATCAACATGATCTGGAATTGCCTTACTTCACTAGTCTAATGAGTTTGCCAGATCGATTGCACTAGACGCATGGTAGCCGAGATCTGAGGCCACAGTGCCTGCTCTACAGGTCAAATTTTGAACCAGTACTACTTGTGAAACATAGTAATTTTACTTGGTAGGTCTTGGTTATAGAAGTACAGAAAGAATATTGAAGCAGCTAAAGTGTGCCAACAATGCTATATATACATATCATTTAGGGCTATCTATGTTTTCCTCAAAAAAATAGGGGGCTACCTAAAGCTAGATAGCCATCATCCCTACATGAGCTGTGACTGCAAAGTGTAACAAATGGAATACTCTGGATCTGTATATCCTGCATCATGAATCCAACTAATGCCCAAGCTGTGGAATCCTGTAAAAGGGAGGCTCACTGGTTACTTTTGTTGTCCTGAATCACTACTGTTGGCTGCAAATTGTTCTGCAGAATCCAAGTACTCAATCTAACGTCAGGCAATTCACTGAATAAGGTAAAGGGAACACGCATAATGTAAATGCTCAATTCATTACTTTGAGTTGGCACTGAAACTCTGGCGGACGCCAGTGAAAGAAACACCAAATATGTGCAGTCTCTAAAACTTGCTCAAGCCGAAGAAGAATCACTGGCTACAAAACTAGTAAAGTGCCTGAATGTTCATGTTCAAAAATAATACAGCTTCAGACTTGGCACAGAAGAGTACTGAATCTACACTAAAAAGACAGAATTAAAAGAGTTGGACTTCAGCTCACCGGAGCAGCACGGTAGTCGCCGCCTCGTGGTCGCGGAGGGGCGGACACGAGCAGCTCTGGCGGGTGGCGGTGGTGGCTGCAGGAACGGCGCTCTGCGTCGGTGAGCCACGGCCGGCAGCGACAAGTACAGGGCGGGGTGGGCGCGACCACGCATGAGTCCCTGACTGGCAGAGGAGCAGCTGGCAAGTTTCTGCCCGCGAGGACGACGTAGAGGAGCAGCCGGCCGTGAGGACGAAGCAAAGGAGCAGCCGGCGGTGCCGATCGAGGGAGAGGAGCAGCCGCCGCGGATGTGGGGAGCCCTGCTCACGAAGGGGATGGGGGGGTCGCGGGCCTACCCGCCGGCCATCTCGCGGGCGACGACCGCATCTGGGAGCGCCGGCTCAGGCGACGGCAGCGTCGGGGAGCGGCGCTGCGGCGGCGGCGTGCTGCGACCTAGCTCGGAGTGCGGGAGCAGGGAACAAGACGGAGATGGAGGTGGGGCTCTACTGGGCTTACTCCGGGCCGAGAACCGGTTCAGACCTATAGTTTGCACCCATATTAAACCAAACTTTTTAAACCCATAACCAACTATACCTGACTTGGTTTTTCTGTGGACCCAAACTAAACTAAACTAAGAAAAAACTCAGTCCAAAAAAACCTGAACTGATCGAAACCTGAATAAAAACCAAACCATTTTACCCGGTTTTTTCAAAACCGTTCTCAGATTTAGTACTAATGGCAACAACAAAAGATGCTTCCTGCAGATTCAGACAATCCAAGATGAGCCTCCCAAAAACACCAGCTCTGTTAGTATTGAGGAGATTACTGGCCATGAATTTGCAGAAGTTCAGAAGCCAGCACACAGGCAGAAAAAAAAGAAAATTGTTGATGATTCATTCTGCAGGAGGAGCAACAGGATTGCTAAGCTCACTAAGGGATTCAAGGATCAGGCTGCTGCAGAAGCCAGCATAAAGGAAGCCAGAATGGAACACGACACTCAACAATGTCCCAAGAAAATGAAGAAGGCTGTCACTGTCAATTTGGGGCCCCAGTTTGAAGCTATTATTATAAATAAGCATGCACCACCTCCTCCAGAAATCCCTATGAAGACTTTGCAGGCCATTGGCGCTGGACCATGTAAGATGGCTCCTCATGAGGTGTCCTCTAGTGTCCTGCAATATGACAGTTCTGATGAATAGTAGCTGCTACTGCAATGTGGGCTTAGTTGGCTCCCATAACTGCCAACTAGTTATGATTTCCATGCTTTATATTTGCTCTTCTGTGCTATTTGGATGCCTGCGTGCATCAGCTATCAGTTTGGGTTGTAATAATTACTCTATGTGTTACCTCTGTCACTATGAACTTGCTATCAGAAGCACCTGCTATGATATGTGTCAGCTATATATGGTGATCTACCCATCCATGCACCACCCAGCATATTATGGTTACTATTATATGTTTGACACAATCTGCTCCAGCTATATCACCAATCTTTTTGATTGTTCATATTATGCTTTTCATAATATGTTCCAATGTTACCACCTATATCATTTTTCATGAATAGGAGATGGAATATTTTAAACTGGAATGTGAGAGGTATTAACTCCACAGCTAGATGGAATGATATTAGAAAGAAAATTGAAGAAAGTGCTTGCTGTATCATGACCTTCCAAGAAACCAAGAGAGACACATTTGACAGCACATATATCAAGAATTTTTTCCCCAAAAGATTCAACCAATATTGTTATTCACCCTCTAATGGCAGCTCTGGAGGATTGATTACTATTTGGAATGGTAATATTATGAAAGGCAAGATAATATCCAAAAGCTACTTCCAGATCACCATTGAGTTTACATCTAACCTGGACAATTCATGTTGGTTCCTCACTAATGTATATGGGCCCAACTGCAGTGAAGGTAAAATGGAGTTCATTGACTGGCTTATGAATTTAAATATGCAACAATCCAAATTATGGATGATCGTTGGTGACTTTAATTCTATAAGAAGCCCTGAAAATAGGAATAAACCAGGAGGTGATCCTGTCAGTATGATGACTTTCAATAATATTATTGTCAATTTGGATCTAGTTGAAATCCCCCTCAAAGGAAGATCCTTCACTTGGAGCAATAAACAAGATGAGCCTCTTTTAGAAAAGCTTGATTGGATTTTCACTAATCCCCACTGGACTACTGCTCATCCATCTACTATGGCCATTCCATTGGCCAAAATCACATCAGACCATGTGCCTATCAAAATTATAATTGACAGCAACATCCCCAAAAGCCAGATATTCAGATTTGAAGAATATTGGATTGAATTTAGTGGATTTCTTGAAACAGTGGAAAAGCACTGGATGAATTCAACCCATTACTCTGATTCTGCTAAAAAATATAAACTCAAAATTCAAGGCTATCAGAAGAGGACTGAAAGCATGGAGTAAACAATACTCCCAGCTGAATAAAATAATTGATAATTGTTGTTTCTATGTGAAAATTATGGATGGCATTGAGGAACAAAGACTGCTATCTAGGATTGAAATGAATTTTAGAGCTTTACTTGTCAAGCATACAAACAAGTTATTGGAGGCTAAGAGAATATATTGGAGAATTAGGGCAAATATAAGATGGGCTAACTTGGGGGATGAAAATACTAAATTCTTTCATGCCATTGCTACCTATGCATTCAGGCACAACTACATCACATATCTTATGACTATGGATGGTCAACAAGTTTTTGAACATGATCATAAAGCAGCTATTATATGGGATTCTTTCAAAAATAGAATAGGCACTGTTTCCACATACTCACAAGACTTTGATATTTCACATCTTGCCATGGAAGAAGATTTACATGATCTTGATAGACCTTTTTCCAACG
The DNA here is from genome assembly GCA_032464435.1 of Aegilops umbellulata. Taxonomy (NCBI): domain Eukaryota; kingdom Viridiplantae; phylum Streptophyta; class Magnoliopsida; order Poales; family Poaceae; genus Aegilops; species Aegilops umbellulata. The sequence continues at coordinate 322,040,608 of CP136056.1, read as the reverse complement.
AAGAAATAGATGATATCATTAATAAAATGCCCAATGATAAATCCCCTGGTCCTGATGGTTTCAATGGATTATTCATGAAGAAATGTTGGCACATCATCAAACAAGATTTATACAAATTCATTAATGATTTTTACAATGAAGTTGTATCACTTGCTCCTGTCAACAATGCCTATATAACTCTGATACCTAAGAAAGATAATCCTGAATCACCTGATGATTATAGGCCAATCTCTCTTGTAAGTATGCCAATCAAAATACTTACAAAACTCCTTGCCAATAGAGCCCAGCAGATTATTATTTCCAGAGTTAGCAAGAATCAATATGGATTCATTAAGACAAGGAATATACAAGACTGCCTTGCTTGGAGTTTTGAATACATACATATGTGTCACAAATCCAAGAAAGAAATCATCATTTTTAAGATTGATTTTGTAAAGGCTTTTGATAAAGTGAATTATATGGCCATCTTATTCATGATGAAGCATATGGGATTCAGCAGTAAATGGATTAGATGGGTAACTGCTATACTATCCACTGCTACTACTTCTGTCCTACTAAATGGTGTTCCTGGTAAGTGCATACAATGCAAAAGTGGAGTCAGGCAAGGAGATCCTTTCTCCCCTTTACTATATGTTATGGTTGGAGAACTATTGCAAATTTTGGTAAATGAAGCATGGAGGAATGGCCAACTTTCTTTACCCATTGAAATAAACTATATTGAATGCTACCCTATCATACAATATGCTGATGACACACTTGTTATTCTGCCAGCCGATGAGGTACAAATCGGGAAGTTTATTGAGATCCTTGACAAGTTTTCTAAATTTACTGGACTTGTAGTAAACTACAGTAAATCCTCTATGGTACCTATCAATATCTCTGATGACAAAGCTATGGATCTGGCCAATACCTTTAACTGCAAAAAAGAAACTATGCCTTTTACATATCTTGGACTGCCCATGGGATCCACTAGGCCTAAAGTATCTGACTTGATGCCCATGGTATCTAGGCTTGATCACAGGCTTGCTGGCATTGCCACCATGATGTCATACTCAGGGAGACTTGTTCACCTGAAATCCATTGTTGCTGCTCTGCCTATCTTTGCTATGTGTTGCATCAGAGTTCCATTCACCATTCTGGACCATTTTGAAAAATCAGGTAGGAACTTCCTATGGTATGGCAAAGATATCAATAAAAAGGGGAACTGCCTTGTAAAATGGGATAATGTATGCTTGCCAAAAAAGCAGGTGGACTGAGAGTGCTAGATCTAAGGGTTCAAAACAAAACTCTGCTTACTAAATTCCTATTCAAGTTCTTTAATAGGCAAGATATTCCCTGGGTTAACCTTATTTGGAATAATTACTATGACAATGGTGAGGTACCCAGTTTCCCTACCAGTGTGGGCTCCTTCTGGTGGAGAGACTGCTGCTCGATTCTGAGAGATTTTAAAGACATGACCATAAGCTATGCTGGGAATGGTAATACAATCAATCTATGGTCAGATAAATGGTGTTCTCAAATACTCTCTTAGGCCATGCCTCAACTATGCTCCTATGTAAAAAATTCTGAGATCACACTTGCATCGGCCAGCAATATGGAAGAGGAAAAATTCTATGATTTATTCCATCTGCCAATGTCTACTATTGCAGCACAATAGTGCATCAACCTAAGAATGTTGATTAACAACAGAGATAATCAACAAATACCTGATTCATGGAAGTTTTACTGGGGTGGTACAAAAAATCCTAACAAGAGAATATATCTTGAATATATGGGAAAACCTGGTGATGCTCCTAAACCTTTCCAATGGATTTGGAAATCTGGTACCCTACCCAGACAGAAATTCTTTTTTTGGCTTCTACTACAAGACAGATTGAATACTAGAGATCTATTAAACAGGAAGAATTTCTACATTGAGACAAGTAAGTGTGAATTATGTGATGATGAGCCTAATGAACATCTAATGCACCTATTTTTTAGTTGTGATTTCAGCCAAAACTTCTGGATGAACATTGGTTACCAATGGGATACTGATCAAAACTTGATGGAGATGTTAATGGAAGGAAGTAAACAGGATACTCATGGATGTTTCAAAGAATGCTTAATAGCTGGTTGCTGGAGTCTATGGAAGCACATAAATAGCATAATATTTGATCACAAAACTAAGAATATGGCCTTCTGTATAGCCATGTTTAAGAAGCACTTTAGCATGATCATAAAGAAGGCCAAACCTGGTTTGAAGGAGGGCATGCAGAGCTGGCTTGACACTTTGTAGATTTATCTTTTATGTTTCCTCCTTGATCCACCCTGTAAATCCATTTGTAATTGTTCCACCATATTAATGAAAATGAGAATTACAGTGGGGGTCTTCCCCACTGTTTGTTGCTCAAAAAAAATCTTGAATACACTAAAGTAATCTGTAGGATATCTTGGCCGTAAGCTAATAATACTCATGGTACCTTTAGTCTCGATCCCATAAGGCACAACATTCATCGGGAGTCCCTGTTGAAGAACATCGTATGGTAACATACTTAGCAATGAAGTTTAGCTTCAAAAATAATGTATGGAAAAGATGCACTGAGGACAAATAGTAAAAATCTTACCATCCTTCCTAAATAGATGTGACCGTAGTTCATTACGAACACTATTGGTCGCACGTTTTCAGTACTAACATTTTTAAGTGCAGGAAGAAAATTTGTCTTGACAGTATCAAGATCCTCAAGCCATGAAACATAATGACTTAGCTCCTCGCAGTTTAGTTCAGCCCCGGGACAGTAGTAGGTCCTGTCTACCTAGCATTGGACATGTTTGCTTGCATCGAAATAAGCTGACAATACAAATTAGTTGTCAACTATTTTTGAATAAACAATATCAAAGACATATATATGGTTGAGAAACTTACATAATGGTATAACTGAAGGCGTCTGCACATCGACCCAGATGTCGGTATTACCTTCAATATCATCTTCTGGACGAATATCAAAGGTGATAACCATATCAGGCTCAAATGCATAAGTCTTGCATAGTGATCGCCATGTTTTGCATCCAAAATAGGTGTAGTCGTCTGAATTGTATAATTTTACGTTGAAAATATAACCATGCTCGGTCTTCAAGTAAAATTTCTTTTCCTCCATAGTACGACTGAAACCTATCTTATCCAATACAAAAACTCTTGCATGGCAGGGGATACGCTAGTAGAATAGTAAAAAAAAGACTTGTCATGCTTAATGTCATGCTTAAATTATAAGTTGAAGGAAATGAAGCAAATGTCATGCTTAATTACGAAAAAAGACTTGTCGTTGTGACTTACTGTATCCACTTCGAAGTTCTCGTCCAGCTTGATGCTGAAGCGCCTATCATCATCTAGGAAGATTCCGTTGCACAGGCCGCGCTCGTCTTCGCAGTATTTGCAAATACCGAAATCCTTTTCATCGTCAGTCATTTCCTATGTTCATAGTTAAAACATTAATTGAAAATCGATCGAAGACAACTACCAGGATACTCAACACACAAATCCGGGGCACTCGATATTTCCTACATATTCTAGCACAAGTCATGCCAAAATTCACGGAAAAAATCCGGCATGACTGAGGGAGTCCTGGATTAGGGGGTATCCGGACAGCCGGACTATAACCTTTGGCCGGACTATTGGACTATGAAGATACAAGATTGAAGATTTCGTGCCGCGTCCGGATGGGACTTTCCTTGGCGTGGAAGGCAAGCTTGGCAATACGGATATGTAGATCTCCTTCCTTGTAACCGACTCTGTGTAACCCTAACCCCCTCCGATGTCTATATAAACCGGAGGGTTTAGTCCGTAGGACACATCAACAATCATACCATAGGCTAGCTTCTAGGGTTTAGCCTCTCTGATCTCGTGGTAGATCTACTCTTGTACTACCCATATCATCAATATTAATCAAGCAGGAGTAGGGTTTTACCTCCATCGAGAGTGCCTGAACCTGGGTAAAAACATCGTGCCCCTTGTCTCCTATTACCATCCGCCTAGACGCACAGTTCGGGACCCCCTACCCGAGATCCGCCGGTTTTGACACCGACATTGGTGCTTTCATTGAGAGTTCCACTGTGCCGTCGCCATAAGGAAGGATGCCTCGTCTCGTCTTTAAAGACGGCACTGTTGCTGAGGGAGCTTTGGCTGTCAGCCAAACTCTCCGGCTAGGTGGTTTCCTCATGACCGTCTGTTCGGCGGCTGCGCCGACGATGACTTCTCGGGTCATCGAAAGCAATCTCCACGTCAACTCGGAATTCGCCGAGCAGTTAGATCCAATGGAGCTCTCTTCCCTAAACGAGCTCTTGGATCGCACCGCCGCCCTGGGAGTCGCTACGGACTACGATCAGATTGGGCCTAAACCCGATCTGAGAGAGATTAACTCTCCCCAGGTCACCCATCACGTTGCGGTGGTGGAGGAACAATGCGGCGACCCTTCCTCTATCTTGAGGACTAGCTATGTCCGGATTCCCGAGCCCTCCGAGCCGGATACCCGTTCACGGGAGGACATCACCCAAGCCCTGAACCTAGAGTCAGGCAGCGGGCCAGATTCATCGGACAACATCCAAGAACCCGAATTTCCAAGATTGGAAACTCCTTGGCCCCCGGGTCTCAGATTGGGTGAGGTTTCGGATTCAACTCCACCCACCCACCCAAGCATAAGAGATCTTTCCCAGATCAGGCAAGAGCCCCAGGAAATAGTACACCATTATTGGGCCAGATTCCTCCTGGTAATGAACAGGATCAAGGACTACCGCGAGAAAGACGCAATCTCATTCTTCTACAATAATTGCACGGACAAGGGAATCCTCAACGCCATAAGTCACCGTGAAATTACACGCTTTGCCGACTTGGCGTCCATAGTATGAAAGTACTGTGCGATAGAAATTGCCTGGAAAACCGAAATAAAACTTTGGGACAATCCGGCCCTAAATACGAACCCAATCCGAATTAAAAGGGTGCATTACCACCAGACACCCGGGCTAAATACCAAAAAGCAAAAACCCTCTACAGGGCATGGAACCGTACTGGAGGGATGGCTCAATGGACCCTGTAAAATTCACAGTACAGAGGGCACCATACCAACTCATAGCCTTAGAGCATGTTGGATACTCCGGCAGGTAGCCAAAAGTGGCGAAGATCTTGTAATTCCAGAAGCCACAGAGCACCATCCCAGGGATACCAGTACGATATTAACAGTCTTCGAGACCTTCGCATCAAAAAATATGCGAAAGCGAACACTCCGCAGCCTTGCCGAAATCTACTGCGTGGCAACAATAAACCCATGGAGTGACACGGCTATTACTTTCAATGCCAGTGACGAACCTAAATTCTGAACAGCCCGAGCACCAGCCGCATTGGTCCTCAGTCCAATAGTGGACGGCTTTCGACTCACCAAGGTACTCATGGACGGCGACAGCGGATTAAACCTCATCTATGAGGAAACCCTTCAAAAAATGGAAATAGACTGGAACCGCATTGAGCGAAGCAGCACAACCTTTAGAGGAATAATCCCCAGTCGGGAAGCATGCTGTACAGGCAAAATCACACTAGATGTGGTGTTCGGCACACCGGAGAATTACAGGTCCGAAGAGGTTACGTTCCGAGTGGCCTCGTTCAGTAGCGGATACCACGCCCTGTTAGGGCGGGAGGCGTTCACAATCTTCCAAGCCATACCCCATTACGGGTACATGAAGCTCAAAATGCCCGGGCCCAACGGAATCATCACTCTTGCTAGTGATCCGGACATAGCACTCCGCGCCGAAAATAAGACAGCTGCACTGGCCCTCGAGGCACGATCCGAAGCCCTAGCGGCTGAGGAACTGACTGCGCTACGCTCCACGATGAACAGGGACGATGTGATACTCGATAAGAGATCCAAGTCCACCTCCTTCAAACCAGCGGACAAAATAGTGAAATTCCAAGTCCATCCAACGGACCCTACAAAAACAGCTTCCATCGGGGCACAATTAAACCCCGCCGTAGACGCAGCACTATGAGAGTTCCTACGCGAGAACTGAGACATTTTTGCCTGGCACCCTTCAGACATGCCAGGAATCCCACGCAGGCTGGCCGAACACAACCTTAATATTCTAAAGGGATTCAAACCGGTCAAGCAGGCTCTTTGGCGTTTCTCTGAACCTAAGAGACAAGCTATGGGAGAGGAACTAGCCAAGTTATTGGAAGCCGGATTCATTAGAGAGATAAAACATCTGGACTGGCTAGCAAACCATGTGATGGTACCAAAGAAGGACAAATCCTGGCGCCTGTGCGTCGATTTCAAAGACCTCAACAAGGCTTGCCCAAAGGATCCCTTCCCCCTCCCCTGCATCGATCAAATTACCGATGCTACAGCAGGACACGATTAATTGTGTTTCCTCGACGCATACTCCGTCTACCACCAAATTAAGATGGCGGAGTCCGACCAAGCCGCAACGGCATTCATCACACCATACGGCCCCTTCTGCTTCAACATAATGCCCTTTGGGCTCAAAAACGCCGGCGCAACATATCAGCGCATGATTCAAACATGTCTGGCAAACCAGATCGACAAAACAGTGGAGGCATATGTAGATGATGTGGTCGTCAAAAGCAAGCATGTCGACTCCCTAGTAGACGACTTAAGGCTCACATTCGATAACCTCAGAACATATGACATCAAGCTCAACCCGGAAAAATGCGTCTTCGGTGTGCCAGCTGGAAAGCTCCTGGGCTTCATTGTATCCGGCAGAGGAATTGAAGCAAATCCGGCCAAGATCCAAGCCCTGTCGCAGTTGGATATCCCAACAGACCTCAAACAAATCCAGAAATTAACCGGATGTGTGGCGGCTCTAAGCCGCTTTATCTCTCGTCTGGGAGAAAAGGCATTACACCTTTACTGCCTCCTACGGCGCACCGAACACTTCGAGTGGACGGATGCTACCACAACCGGATTGGAAGAAATAAAGGCCATACTAGCAACCAACCCAATCCTGGCAGCGCCAAACATTGGCGAACCTATGCTGTTATACATCGCGGCAACTCGTCAAGTTGTGAGCGCAGTGCTCGTCGTCGAACGAGAAACAGACGGACATAAATTCCCCCTTCAAAAGCCGGTCTACTATGTATCCACTGTCCTTACTCCATGCAAGTCATGGTACCCGCATTATCAAAAGATAGCATACGCGGTATTCATGGCATCCCGGAAGCTGCGGCACTACTTTCAAGAGTGTTCGATAACAGTAGCCTCGGAAGTGCCACTCAATGATATTATAAACAACCGCGACGCCACGGGCCGGATTGCCAAATGGGCCATTGAGCTCCTCCCGTTCGACATAACTTACAAGCCAATGCGAGCCATTAAGTCGCAAGTGTTGGCCGACTTTGTTGCCGAATGGACGGAAGCCGAACTCCCAAAAGAGTACGGCGCATATTCCAACTGGATCATGCACTTCGACGGCTCCAAAATGCTGGCTGGTCTGGGGGCTGGCGTCGTTCTGACGTCCCCAATCGGAGATACAGTTCAATACGTACTCCAGATAATGTATACAGACTCCAACAATGCAGCCGAATACGAGGCCCTTCTACATGGTCTCCGGATGGCAGTATCCATGGGCATTCAACGCCTAGAGGTGCGGGGGGATTTGAACCTCGCTATATCCCAAATAAATGGAGACTTTGACGCCAAAGATCCAAAAATGGCGGCATATCGCAACGCCGTCCTAAAAATGTCAGCTCGGTTCGAGGGGCTCGAATTTCACCATGTAGCCCAGGAAAACAATCAGGCGACAGACGTCCTTGCACGCATCGGCACAAAACCCGATGTGGTCCCCCCTAACATCTTTTTGGAGAGGCTTTTCAAGCCATCCGTGATATGGGAAGGGGACACTGGTAACAACAGACCGGACCCAACCGCAATGCCCGATTCCGAACACTCTGACATAATCGGAGGCTCTGCTACCGAAATAACACCTTCAACCCACGTTATAATGGTCGTCATCGCCCCGTGGACAGAACCATTCCTGGCCTACTTAACTAGGCAGGAACTCCCCGAGGACCAAAACGAGGCACGCTGCATAGTACGGCGATCTAAAGCCTACAGGGTCCATGAGGGAGAGCTTTATAAGAAAAGCACCACCGGAGTCCTTCAAAGGTGCATCTCCGAAGAGGAGGGGCGGAAGCTTCTGGCAGAAATTCATGTCGGACTCGGCGGCCACCACACAGCAGCCCGGGCCCTTGTAAGCAAGGCCTTCCATACAAGTTTTTACTGGCCTACGGCCCGGGCAGATGCACTGGACCTGGTCCAACGATGTGTGGGTTGCCAGCTTTTTGCAAATCAAAGCCATATGCCACCCACCGCCCTCCACACAATCCCCATTACCTGGCCCTTCGCGGTCTGGGGGCTTGACATGGTTGGACCCCTTAAAGGACGAACCCACAAGCAAAAATACTTGCTGGTCATGGTGGATAAATTCACCAAATGGATAGAAGCCAAACCTATTAAAACGGCCGATTCTGGACCGGTGATAGACTTCACATCCGGGGTTGTACACCGCTACGGCGTCCCCCACAGCATCATCACTGATAACGGCACGAACTTCACTGTCGACGAGGTAAAGCTCTGGTGCAAAAACATGGGCATTAAGCTCGATTATGCTTCCGTCTATCACCCACAAACTAACGGTCAGGTCGAGCGAGCAAATGGTCTTATCATGAGCGGCATCAAACCCAGATTAGTGCGGTCCTTAAAGGAATCTAACACGCACTGGGTAGAGGAGCTCGACTCCGTACTCTGGGGGCTGCGGACCACGCCGAATCGTACTACCGGATACACACCCTTTTTATGGTGTACGGTGCAGAGGCGGTCCTACCCTGCGACATAATCCATGACTCACCTCGAGTGCGCATGTACGAAGAAAGAGAAGCCGAGCTCGATCGGCAGGACAATCTAGACACCCTGGAGGAGGAGCGCGACATGGCAAAAGCCTGTTCCGCATTCTATCAGCAACAGGCTCGAAGATACCAAAGCAGAGAAGTACGTGCCAAAACTTATAACGTTGGTGAACTAGTTCTACGCCTGCCGGAGAAGAAAAAGACCAAACTCGAGCCCAAATGGGAGGGTCCATTCATCATTGACCAAGTTCTGACCGGCGGAGCGTACCGTGTGCGGGATGCATCTGATAATCGGCTTGAGCCGAACCCATGGAACGCAACAAGGCTCCGAAGATTCTACACTTAGCGCCGGACTCTGTGTTCGTATCCTTCCATTGTCCATTTTCTATATACATTATTTGTCCTTTATTTATCTCTTTCTCCTCTCATTTTTCCCATAGCCTTCAAAGGCTAACTTGTGCCTTGCCTGCACACCATTGATGCGCTAGCCGCGCTAATTATACCTGGGGGCTTCTTTCACAGAAGCTTACTTATTTTATACGGGCTTCATGCCCAGCACATGTGTCATCCTTCCGCATGTACCTTTTCTTCGCCATTATATGCATCGATATGACTTAAGTTTTGGCCAAGCTGGGTTGCCTGGCTCTTGTATTTATGCCCTACGTTCCCGTTAATTCGGCTAGGGCATAAGGGGAGCACCTCTGCGATTGTTACTGCCGGGTCAGCCGGATGTGTACCTCAGACTGGGTGAAGCCGAAAGCTAGCGTTCTTAAGGGAATATTCGGTCGGCGAACAAAAGATGATTCTTCACTTATTTATTTTTCATATGTGCCCCCGGATGCCTTTTTTCTCTGCGACTCTTTTTGCAGTCCGGACAAGCACTTTAGGGCATGCATACCCAGGGAAAGGCACCCCTAACGGAACTATTCTCCCTGGAAGATGTTTCTTACTAACCATGTAATATAGCATAACTAGTTGGGCACTTGTCTGTTCAAGCACTAATGACCCCTACGCCTGGTTTCCACGCATGCCCCGGTTTTTATATAACCAAGAAGGTATTCAGATTCACTCCGGACTATCGGGTCCAGAGGTTGAAGCGAAAAGGTCCGCCATGACAAATGATCTACAATCCGGCTAGAAGGCATTATAAATGTCACTTCAATTACATAGTCACTTTGACTGACTAAATTCTTCCTCTATACCATCCAACAGGATGTCTAACCTACAATCCTGTTGGGAATACTTTGCGGCCAACTCTACTTGTCCGTACACTAGACTAACAGGGATCTCTTTCCCATCAGGCCCCACAGGTCCGACCTCGGCCATGTGGTTTGGGTCAGCCTTGATATACTGCATCTTCACCATGGCCCAGGCTTCCCTGGCACCTTGACGGCAGGCTGATATCTTCCATAATCAGAAGCGCCGCCGCGCTCCCTTCAGCTTCTCCGCAATCTCTCCAAGGCCTTCGGGCATGGAGACGGATGGCCATAAGGCCGGGGCAATGCCTTGCATCACCTGCCGAACTCGTTCGTGCAGTTGTGAGAGCTCGGGCAGAAGATCACCCGTAGAATCGGGCATTTCCTCTGCGGGACGACCTGTTAGCATACCTACAGACATAACTCTGTTAGTCGACTTCTTCGCCGAACTCTTCTTCAAAGTTTGTTCAAGCACTTACTGAAAATGCCGCGTCGAAGCCGCTGATTCTCCTTCACGGAGTCTGACAGTTGGGCACGAACATCCTTTAGTTCCATGCCCAGCTGGGTGTTGGCATCTTGGAGATTATTATTCTCCTGCCTAACCCTCGTAAGCACGCTCTCACCGGCCTTTAGCCGGCGTAGGAGGTGTTGCTCGTCCAGATTTACTCCGGCGTCATCTACAATTTTATTGTCAGATTCGCATATACGCCGCACTCTACATGATACCTATCATTTGAAACATATATTACTAGAGGGGTATTCTTGGACTCCTCTTCCGCGGCTAGTGCGGCCTGAAGTTGGGCTTTGCACTCTTCATATAATCATCAAATTCTTTCACACGTATATCCTTTACATATTGCTCCGTGGCTCTGGCTAGACTATCTTGAGCAACACGGAGGTACGTGTCTCCCGAGTTGAAGGCGTCAAATGCCTCTTGGGAGAAGCAAGCGTCATGGAGAACGGCTTGGCGACACCGGCGGTTCATGGCGCTCTCCACCTCGGAATTTGTGGCGGACATTCTGTCCGCATCCTCTGTCGGAGGAGCATCCGGCGTGCACCTCGTACTCGCTTCCGCTTCCGTGTCCGGCCTTGGAGCCCGACTGGTTGAGGCGTGATTGGCAACCTCTCCGGATATAGTCCGGCGAGCGTTCTTCTTCCTAGAAAGCACGGGCATTAATATGTCTTTAAAGACGATACCATGGAGTGAGGTGGCACGTCATACCTCTGCGCCGGTGTCTCAGTCCGGACTGCGTTCCTTTTTAGCCTGCCTGGCCTCGGAGCCCCTTGTTGGCTAGTCGCCGCGGGCTCGGCATTGCGTCCCAAGGGCCTTCCCTGTAAAACACCGTTGGTATACGGTTAGCAAAGTACACTAGGACGAATCCTTTTTAAAATGTTGGGGCTTTGGTCTCAGTCACCTGCGATACTGGGAGTAGCCCAGGGTAATCGGCCGTAATGGCCACCAAGGCATCATCGCTGCTTAATTGGTGAAATACCCTATCGATCAGCTCCATGGATATGTTCGGATCCTCTTTGAAGGCCGGGTCGAGGGACCTCTCAGGATCCTCTGGTTGTGGAGGTGGGCTGTTGATCTCCCTTACTGCCTTACGCAGCTCCTGCATTGGATTCGCAAGGTAAAGTATTTAATCATGGGAATATGGAACGGATGGGCACAAAAAGTGTTGACTTACCCAGCTCGGAGGATTGTACATAGAAAATCCGCCCTGTGGATTGACGCGGAGGAATTCCTCCTCTTCTCCCTTGTACAAATCAGACAAGATTTTCGCCAGAGCGGCGGATGAGTCCGGCCCCTTGCGACCACAGCGGGTGGCGTCATCCTCCGCGTTGAAATCCCACATGGGGTGGCCTCGATATTGAAGCGGTTGCACCCCCCGCATGATGCATATTGCCATGACTTCGATCATGGTCAGTCCTGATTGAGCCAACAACTTTATCTAGCTCATCAGGTAAAGAACGTCTCTGTCATCTTCCTCCTGGGGGCTCTGTGGACGCCAGCTCAGGCGCTTCTTCAAAGGAGCATTATCGAACTCGGGAAGGCCGATCCTAATAGGATCCGGAAGTGGGACGTCTTCTATATAAAACCATTCTGAAGGCCAGTCTTCGGACGCCTTCTTCGGGGTTCCGGATGGATATCCGGTCCCAGCGATGCGCCATACTTCGGCTCCGCCCACTTGATATATTGACCCCCTCTGAGAATGGGGCACAAGGCAGAACAACTTCTTCCATAGTGCGAAGTGAGCCTCGCAGCCCAAAAACAGCTCGCAAAAGGCTACGTAGCCAGCGATATGTAGTATGGAGGCAGGAGTAAGGCTGTGTAACTGGAGGCCATAGAACTCCAGAAGCCCCCGGAGAAACGGGTGAATTGGAAATCCGAGTCCTCTTATCAGATAAGGAACGAGGCATACCCGCTCTCCCTTAGAGGGACTGGGAAAGGTCTCCGCTTGCTCTCCGCCATTGTAGGTGGCGAGCCCGGCTCGAACCGGGACCATATACGCTGGGGGAGAAATCCCTGGGTCTGAATCTTCACTAGTTGGCTGTGCGGGATGGAACACCTCTCCCAATCTCCTGCCTTGGGGCTGGGGGAACGAGAAGAGGATCTGCGTCGATCGGCCATGATGGAATGCATTTCTTTCGCGCGCGCTCCGATGAATGCTCGCTGAGGGAAGATGGTGTGGTTTGGATCTGAATCCTCGTCTCTTTAATAGACAACTCATTTGCATAGCTAGGGGGGTAAATGTAAAAATACCATGGCTCTTCACATTCATTCGACGTGTGGAAGGTGGCCATTATTGGGCGTGGAAGCCAAGGAGCGCAACATTTACAAGAAGCCGGACACTATTTAACAGGTATTCGGAATTTGGAGAAGAACCCGCCTTGCAATGCCGAAGACAATCTGCGCGTCGGACTCATCGTCATTGAAGCCTGGTTCGGGGGCTACTGAGGGAGTCCTGGATTATGGGGTATCCGGACAGCCGGACTATAACTTTTGGCCGGACTGTTGGACTATGAAGATACAAGATTAAAGACTTCGTCCCGTGTCCAGATGTGACTTTCCGTGACGTGGAAGGCAAGCTTGGCAATACAGATATGTAGATCTCCTTCCTTGTAACCGACTCTGTGTAACCCTAACCCCCTTCGGTGTCTATATAAACTGGAGGGTTTAGTCCGTAGGACACAACAACAATCATACCATAGGCTAGCTTCTAGGGTTTAGCCTCTTTGATCTCGTGGTAGATCTACTCTTGTTCTACCCATATCATCAATATTAATCAAGCAGGAGTAGGGTTTTACCTCCATCGAGAGGGCCCGAACTTGGGTAAAAACATCGTGTCCCTTGTCTCCTGTTACCATCCGCCTAGACGCACAGTTCGGGACCCCCTACCCGAGATCCGCCGGTTTTGACACCGACAATGACCTTTGCTAAAATAGGACATATCGAGTGCCTAAAATTTGCCGGAACGGAAATGAATCAACACTCCGGCAAAACATAGGCCACTCGGAGGTGTAACCCGCAAACATGACCGACCACTTGGGCAAGCACATATCCTATTTGAGCAACACAAGATATACATTTCAAAATATATTATAGGACTCAAATTAGCATGCATTCAATAAGCAAAAATAAATCATCTCATGCGTCCGTACATCGTCGAATATTATCACTAATACATCCCGAATAGTGTCATACATATAACATCACTAATACAACTAAAACCCTAGCACACGACGGGTATCGGCGCGGGCGGTGGACACCCACAGAGAAGGAACCATCACGGGATCATAGCTCCAGTGAGATCCCTGGAGAACCTGCTAGGTATTGGAGAACCTGTGCTCCAACGCAAACAAGTAGCGACGGACGTGCGCGTCCTCCTCACTGACACGGTGACACACCACCTCCGTGGGGTCCTCGAGCTTCTGGACCATCACTGGCCCATGCGACCGCCACCAAAGAAGGTTCGGGTCAACGACAGGCTAGCTCCTCACCAACCTGCGCCTCTCGGTAGGTAGCGCCTCCCACTACCACCCCGGCGGAGCCCAGTCCCGTACATGGCCCGTCTGGTCAAGCAGGTGTCGTCCTTCGCCAACTCGACGACGAGGATGCGGGATAGGCATCGTCGACGTCGATGCAGGAAAAAATGCTTTAACTAAAAAATAGCAACAAGTTCTTACTAACGAGTTCTATTAATTCAATTAGTTCTTACTAAAAATAAACTTACTATAAATAAAAATAAACTAATACCTGATTAGTACCTAGTTCTTACTAACTAATTAGTACCTAGGAACTACTACCCTAATTACCATATAAGTAATTAACTAACTAGCACTAAAAATAGCCTAGGGTTCATACTAACTAGCACTAAATAGCTAGGGTTCATACTAAGCAGAGAAGAGGGATCGTAAGGGGAGAGTGCTTACAGAGGACGGGGAGAGAGATGGGGTCGGGGGAGACGGCGGCACCGAGGCACGGCGAGGCGGGGTCGGGGGAGACAGCGGCGAGGCGGCGGGTCGGGGGAGATGGCGGCGAGGCGGGGTCGAGGGAGACGGCGGCGAGGCGGAGGAGACGAGGAATAGTAGAGGAGAATTGGGTGAGGAAGCAGAGGAGAGGGAATCAGGCCGCGCGGGGGGTTAGGTGAAAATAGCTTTAACAGTAGCGTGGGGAGGCAAAACGCGCCGCTACTAAAATTTGTAGTAGTAGCGCTGTTCGTAGAAGGGCGCTACTACTATACCTAGCACGTCGGGAATGGTGTGGCAATTATAGTAGTAGCGCGTTCTATTCCTGCCGCGCTACTGCTAAGCGGGTAACAGTAGCGCCGTTCTAGCAGACGCGCTACTGCTAAGTAGCAGTAGCGCCTCATTTTAACAAGCGCTACTGGTAACATTCTGTGTATAAGGTTTTCCCTAGTAGTGCATAGGGCCCTTCGGGGCAGGTGAACCCACCCGGTGGACCCCCGGAACCCCTTCGGTGGTCCCGGTACAATATCGGCAAACCCCCAAATACTTCCGGTGACCGTATGATGACTTCCCATATATAAATCTTCACCTGCGGACCATTCCGGAACTCCTCGTGACGTCCGGGATCTCATCCGGGACTCCGAACAACATTCGGTGACCACATACTATTTCCCATAACAACTCTAGCGTCACTGAGCCTTAAGTGTGTAGACCCTACGGGTTCGGGAACCATGTAGACATGACCGAGATACCTCTCTAGCCAATAACCAATAGCGGGATCTGGATACCCATATTGGTTCCTACATGTTCCACGATGATCTCATCAGATGAACCACAATGTCGGGGATTCAATCAATCCCGTATGCAATTCCCTTTGTCCATCGTTATGCTACTTGCCCGAGATTCGATCGTCGGTATCCCAATACCTTGTTCAATCTCGTTATTGGCAAGTCTCTTTACTCATTACGTAATGCATGATACCGTGACCAACTCCTTAGTCACTCTGAGCTCATTATAATGATGCATTACCGAGTGGGCCCAGAGATACCTCTCCGTCATATGGAGTGACAAATCCCAGTCTCGATTCGTGCCAACCCAACAGACACTTTTGGAGATACCCGTAGTGCACCTTTATAGCCACGCAGTTACGTTGTGATGTTTGGCACACCCAAAGCATTCCTATAGTATCCGGGAGTTGCACAATCTCATGGTCTAAGGAAAAGATACTTGACATTAGAAAAGCTTTAGCAGACGAACTACACGATCTTGTGCTATGCTTAGGATTGGGTCTTGTCCATCACATCATTCTCCTAATGATGTGATCCCGTTATCAATGACATCCAATGTCCATGGTCAGGAAACCGTAACCATCTATTGATCAACGAGCTAGTCAACTAGAGGCTCACTAGGGACATGTTGTGGTCTATGTATTCACACATGTATTACGATTTCCGGATAACACAATTATAGCATGAACAATAGACAATTATCATGAACAAGGAAATATAATAATAACCACTTTATTATTACCTCTAGGGCATATTTCCAACAGTCTCCCACTTGCACTAGAGTCAATAATCTAGTTACATTGTGATGAATCGAACACCCATAGAGTTCTGGTGTTGATCATGTTTTGCTCGTGGAAGAGGTTTAGTCAACGGATCTGCGACATCCAGATCTGTATGCACTTTACAAATATCTATGTCTCCATCTTGAATATATTCACGAATGGAGTTGAAGCGACACTTGATATGCCTTGTCTTCTTGTGAAACCTGGGCTCCTTGGCAAGGGCAATAGCTCTAGTGTTGTCACAGAAGAGAGTCATTGGGCCGACGCATTGGGAATAACTCCTAGTTCAGTGATGAACTCCTTCATCCAGACTGCTTCCTGTGTTGCCTCCGAGGCTGCTATGTACTCTGCCTCACATGTAGATCCCGCCATGACGCTTTGCTTGCAACTGCACCAGCTGACTGCCCCACCATTCAAAATATACACGTATCCGGTTTGCGAATTGGAGTCATCTAGATCTGTGTCGAAGCTAGCATCGACGTAACCCTTTACGACGAGCTCTTCGTCACCTCCATAAACGAGAAACATATCCTTAGTCCTTTTCAGGTACTTCAGGATATTCTTGACCGCTGTCCAGTGTTCCATGCCGGGATTAATTTGGTACCTTCCTACCAAACTTACGGCAAGGTTCACATCAGGTCTGGTACACAACATGGCATACATAATAGACCCTATGATCGAGGCATAGGGAATGACACTCATCTTTTCTCTATCTTCTGCCGTGGTCGGGCATTGAGCCGTGCTCAATCTCGCACCTTGCAATACAAGCAAGAACCCATTCTTGGACTGATCCATATTGAACTTCTTCAATATCTTGTCAAGGTATGTGCTTTGTGAAAGACCAATGAGGCGTCTCGATCTATCTCTATAGATCTTGATGCCTAATATGTAAGCAGCTTCTCCAAGGTCCTTCATTGAAAAACACTTATTCAAGTAGGCCTTTATGCTTTCCAAGAATTCTATATCATTTCCCATCAATAGTATGTCATCCACATATAATATGAGAAATGCTACAGAGCTCCCACTCACTTTCTTGTAAACACAAGCTTCTCCATAGGTCTGTGTAAACCCAAACGCTTTGATCATCTCATCAAAGCGAATGTTCCAACTCCGAGATGCTTGCACCAGCCCATAGATTGAACGTTGGAGCTTGCATACCTTGTCAGCATTCTTAGGATCGAAAAAACCTTCCGGCTGCATCATATACAATTCTTCCTTAAGGAAACCATTAAGGAATGCCGTTTTGACGTCCATTTGCCATATCTCATAATCATAGAATGCGGCAATTGCTAACATGATTCGGACGGACTTCAGCTTCGCTACGGGTGAGAAGGTCTCATCGTAGTCAACCCCTTGAACTTGTCGATAACCCTTAGCGACAAGCCGAGCCTTATAGATGGTCACATTACCATCCGCGTCTGTCTTCTTCTTAGAGATCCATTTGTTCTCTATGGCTTGCGGATCATCGGGGAAGTCTGCCAAAGTCCATACTTCATTTTTATACATGGATCCTATCTCGGATTTCATGGCTTCAAGCCATTTGTTGGAATCTGGGCCCGCCATCGCTTCTTCATAGTTCGAATTTTCACCATTGTCTAACAACATGATTTCCATGACAGGGTTGCCGTACCACTCTGGTGCGGAACGTGTCCTTGTGGATCTACGAAATTCAGTAGCAACTTGATCCGAAGTTTCATGATCATCATCATTAACTTCCTCTCTAGTGGGTACAGGCACCACAGAAACATCTTCCTGAGCTGCGCTACTCTCCGGTTCAAGAGGCAATACCTCATCAAGTTCTACTTTCCTCCCACTTACTTCTTTCAAGAGAAACTCTTTCTCTAGAAAGGATCCATTCTTGGCAACAAAGATCTTGCCTTCGGATCTGAGGTAGAAGGTATACCCAATAGTTTCCTTAGGGTATCCTATGAAGACGCATTTTTCCGATTTGGGTTCGAGCTTTTCAGGTTGAAGTTTCTTGACATAAGCACCGCATCCCCAAACTTTCAAAAATGACAGCTTAGGTTTATTCCCAAACCATAATTCATATGGTGTCGTCTCAGTGGATTTTGACAGAGCCCTATTTAAAGTGAATGCGACAGTCTCTAAAGCATAGCCCCAAAATGATAGCGATAGATCGGTAAGAGACATCATAGATCACACCATATCTAATAGAGTGCGATTATGACGTTTGGACACACCATTACACTGAGGTGTTCCAGGCGGCGTGAGTTGTGAAACAATTCCACATTTCCTGAAGTGTGTGCCAAATTCGTGACTCAAATATTCCCCTCCATGATCTGATCGTAAGAACTTTATTTTCCTGTCACGTTGATTCTTAACCTCACTCTAAAATTCCTTGAACTTTTCAAAGGTCTCAGACTTGTGTTTCATTAAGTAGACATACCCATAGCTACTTAAGTCATCGATGAGGGTGAGAACATAACGATAACCACCGCGAGCCTCAACGCTCATTGGACCGCACACATCAGTATGTATGATTTCCAATAAGTTGGTTGCTCGCTCCATTGTTCCGGAGAATGGAGTCTTGGTCATTTTGCCCATGAGGCATGGTTCGCACGTGTCAAATCATAATCAAGAGACTCCAAAAGTCCATCTGCATGGAGTTTCTTCATGCGTTTGACACCAATGTGACCAAGGTGGCAGTGCCAC
This sequence comes from Aegilops umbellulata, assembly GCA_032464435.1. Taxonomy (NCBI): domain Eukaryota; kingdom Viridiplantae; phylum Streptophyta; class Magnoliopsida; order Poales; family Poaceae; genus Aegilops; species Aegilops umbellulata. Next base: position 322,021,818 of record CP136056.1, on the reverse strand, counting down.
AAGTATGTGGGACTATCATTATCAACCTTACATCTTTTGGCATTCACGCTATGAATATGTGTAACATCACGTTCGAGATTCAGTAAGAATAAACCATTGACCAGCGGGGCATGACCATAAAACATATCTCTCATATAAATAGAACAACGATTATTCTCAGATTTAAATGAGTAGCCATCTCGCATTAAACGAGATCCAGATACAATGTTCATGCTCAAAGCTGGCACTAAATAACAATTATTGAGGTTTAAAACTAATCACGTAGGTAAATGTAGAGGTAGCGTGCCGACGACGATCACATCGACCTTGGAACCATTCCCGACGCGCATCGTCACCTCGTCCTTTGCCAGTCTCCGCTTATTCTGCAGCTCCTGTTTTGAGTTACAAATATGAGCAACCGCACCGGTATCAAATACCCAGGAGCTACTACGAGTGCTGGTAAGGTACACATCAATAACATGTATATCATATATACCTTTGGTATTGCCGGCCTTCTTATCCGCTAAGTACTTGGGGCAGTTCCGCTTCGAGTGACCGTTTCCCTTGCAATAAAAGCACTCAATCTCAGGTTTGGGTCCATGCTTTGGCTTCTTCCCGGCAACTGGCTTACCGGGCGCGGCAACTCCCTTGCCGTCCTTCTTGAAGTTCTTCTTACCCTTGCCTTTCTTGAAACTAGTGGTTTTATTGACCATCAACACTTGATGTTCCTTTTTGATTTCCACCTCCGCTGATTTCAGCATTGAATATACCTCAGGAATGGTTTTCTCCATCCCCTGCATATTGAAATTCATAACAAAGCTCTTGTAGCTAGGTGGAACGACTGAAGGATTCTGTCAATGACCGCATCATCCGGGAGATTAACTCCCAGCTGAGACAAGCGGTTGTGCAACCCAGACATTTTGAGTATGTGCTCGCTGACAGAACTATTCTCCTTCATCTTACAACTGTAGAACATGTCGGAGACTTCATATCTCTCGACTCGGGCATGAGCTTGAAAAACCATTTTCAGCTCTTGGAACATCTCATATGCTCCGTGCTGCTCAAAACGCTTTTGGAGCCCCGATTCTAAGCTTTAAAGCATGCCGCACTGAACCAGGGAGTAATCATCACTACACGACTGCCAGGCGTTCATAACGTCTTGAGTTGCTGGGAAAATAGGTGCTTCACCTAGCGGTGCATCAAGGACATATGCTTTCTTGGCAGCTATGAGGGTGATCCTCAAGTTACGGACCCAGTCCATATAGTTGCTACCATCGTCTTTCAGCTTGGTTTTCTCTAGGAACGCGTTGAAGTTGAGGGCAACATTAGCGTGGGCCATTTGATCTACAAGACATATTGTAAAGATATTTAGACTAAGTTCATGATAATTAAGTTCATCTAATCAAATTATTTAATGAACTCCCACTCAGATAGACATCCCTCTAGTCATCTAAGTGATACATGATCCGAATCGACTAGGCCGTGTCCGATCATCACGTGAGACGGACTAGTCATCAATGGTGAACATCTCCATGTTGATCGTATCTACTATACGACTCATATTCGACCTTTCGGTCTCTCGTGTTCCGAGGCCATGTATGTACATGCTAGGCTCGTTAAGTCAGCCTAAGTGTTTTGCATGTGTAAATCTGCCTTACACCCGGTGTATTCGAACGTTAGAATCTATCACGCCCGATCATCACGTGGTGCTTCGAAACAACGAACCTTCACAACGGTGCACAGTTAGGGGGGAACACTTTCTTGAAATTATAGCGAGGGATCATCTTATTTAAGCTATCGTCGTTCTAAGCAAATAAGATGAAAAAACTTGATAAACATCACATGCAATCAAATAGTGACATGATATGGCCAATATCATTTTGCTCCTTTTGATCTCCATCTTCGGGGCACCATGATCATCATAGTCACCGGCATGACACCATGATCTCCAACATCGTGTCTTCATGAAGTTGTCTCACCAACTGTTACTTCTACTACTATGGCTAACGGTTAGCAATAAAGTAAAGTAATTACATGGCGTTTTCATTGACACGTAGGTAATACAATAAATTAAGACAAATCCATGGCTCCTGCCGGTTGTCATACTCATCGACATGCAAGTCGTGATTCCTATTACAAGAACATGATCACTCTCATACATCACATATATCATTCATCACATCCTTTTGGCCATATCACATCACACGGCATATGCTGCAAGAACAAGTTAGACGTCCTCTAATTGTTGTTGCAAGCTTTTACGTGGCTGCTATAGGTTTCTAGCAAGAACGTTTCTTACCTACGCCAAAACCACAACTTGACATGCCAATTTCTATTTACCCTTCATAAGGACCCTTTTTATCAAATCCGATCCGACTAAAGTGGGAGAGACAGACACCCGCTAGCCACCTTATGCAACTAGTGCATATTAGTCGGTGGAACCTGTCTCACATAAGCGTACGTGTAAAGTCGGTCCGGGCCGCTTCATCCCACGATGCCACCGAATCAAGATAAGACTAGTAACAGCAAGTAAATTGACAAAATCGACGCCCACAACAACTTGTGTTCTACTTGTGCATAGAAACTACGCATAGACCTATCTCATGATGCCACTATTGGGGATCGTTGCAGAAATTTAAAATTTTCTATGCATCACCAAGATCAATCTATGGAGAAACTAGCAACGAGAGAGAGGGGAGTGCATCTTCATACCCTTGAAGATCGCGACGCGGAAGCGTTACAAGAACGCTGATGAAGGAGTCATACTCGCAGCGATTCAGATCGCGGTTGATTCTGATCTAAGTGCCAAACAATGGCGCCTCCGCGTTCAACACACGTGCAGCACGGGGACGTCTCCTCCTTCTTGATCCAGCAAGGGGGGAGGAGAAGTTGGGGAAGAACTCCGGCAGCACGACGGCGTGGTGGTGGAGCTTGCAATTCTCTGGCAGGGCTTCGCCAAGCTCAACAGAGGAGGAGGGGTGTTGGAGAGGGGGAGGGCTGCGCCTTGGATGAGGTCTTGCTGCCCTCCCTCCTCCCCTCTATTTATAGGGCGAAGGGGAAAGGGGGCTGGCCCCTCTAGATGAGATCTAGAGGGGGCCGGCAACCAAGGGGAGGGGGCTTGCCCCCCAAGCCAAGGGGGGCGCCCCCTTAAGGTTTCCCCCAACCCTAGGCGCATGGGCCCTAGGGGGGATGGCGTCCAGCCCACTTAGGGGATGGTTCCCTTCCACATATAGCCCATAGGGCCCTCCGAGGCAGGTGGACCCTCCCGGTGGACCCCTGGAACCCCTTCGGTGGTCCCGGTACAATACCGGCAAACCCCCGAATACTTCTGGTGACCGTATGATGACTTCCCATATATAAATCTTCACCTCCGGACCATTCCGGAACTCCTCGTGATGTCCGGGATCTCATTCGGGACTCCAAACAACATTCGGTAACCACATACTATTTCCCATAACAACTCTAGCATCACCGAGCCTTAAGTGTGCAGACCCTACGGGTTCGGGAACCATGTAGACATGACCGAGACACCTCTGCGGCCAATAACCAATAACGGGATCTGGATACCCATATTGGTTCCTACATGTTCCATGATGATCCCATCGGATGAACCACGATGTCGGGGATTCAATCAATCCCGTATGCAATTCCCTTTGTCCATCGGTATGCTACTTGCCCAAGATTCTATCGTCGGTATCCCAATACATTGTTCAATCTCGTTATCGGCAAGTCTCTTTACTCGTTACGTAATTCATGATCCCGTGACCAACTCCTTAGTCACTCTGGGCTCATTATGATGATGCATTACCGAGTGGGCCCAGAGATACCTCTCCGTGATACAGAGTGACAAATCCGAGTTTCGATTCGTGCCAACCCAACATACACTTTTGGAGATACCCGTAGTGCACCTTTATAGCCATCCAGTTACGTTGTGACGTTTGGCACACCCAAAACATTCCTACATTATCCGGGAGTTGCACAATCTCATGGTCTAAGGAAAAGATACTTGACATTAGAAAATCTTTAGTAGACGAACTACACGATCTTGTGCTATGCTTAGGGTTGCGTGATACGTCTCCAACATATCTAAAAAATTTGATTGCTCCATGGTATATTATCTACTGTTTTGGACCATATTGGGCTTTATTTTTCACTTTTATATTATTTTTGGGACTAACCTATTAATCGGAGGCCCAACCCAGAATTGCTGTTTTTTGCCTATTTCAGAGTTTCGGAGAAAGTGAATATCAAACGGAGTCCAAATGGAATGAAACCTTCAGGAACGTGATTTTCTCTTCAGATAAGACCCAGGAGACTTGGACCCTCCGTCAAGAAAGCCACGAGGCGGTCCTGAGGGTGGAGGGCACCCCCTAGGGCACACCCCCTGCCTCGTGGGCCCCTCGAAGCTCCACCGACGTACTTCTTCCTCCTATATATACCTACGTACCCCCAAATGATCAGATACGGAGCCAAAATCCTAATTCCACCGCCGCAACCTTCTGTACCCACGAGATCCCATCTTGGGGCCTATTCCGGAGCTCCGCCGGAAGGGGAATCCACCACGGAGGGCTTCTACATCATCACCATAGCCCCTCCGATGAAGTGTGAGTAGTTTACCTCAGACCTTCGGGTCCATAGTTAGTAGCTAGATGGCTTCTTCTCTCTTTTTGGATCTCAATACAATGTTCTCCCCCTCTCTCATGGTGATCTATTCGATGTAATCTTGTTTTTGCGGTGTGTTTGTTGAGACTGATGAATTGTGGGTTTATGATCAAGTCTATCTATGAATAATATTTGAATCTTCTCTGTATTCTTTTATGTACGATTGGTTATCTTTGCAAGTCTCTTCGAATTATCAATTTGGTTTGGCCTACTAGATTGGTCTTTCTTGCAATGGGAGAAGTGCTTAGCTTTGGGTTCAATCTTGCGGTGTCCTTTCCCAGTGATAGTAGGGGCAGCAAGGCACGTATTGTATTGTTGCCATCGAGGATAACAAGATGGGGTTTTTATCATATTGCATGAAACTATACCTCTACATCATGTCATCTTGCTTAAGGCGTTACTCTGTTTTTAACTTAATACTCTAGATGCATGCTGGATAGCGGTCGATGAGTGGAGTAATAGTAGTAGATGCAGGCAGGAGTCGGTCTACTTGTCTCAGACATGATGCCTATATACATGATCATGCCTAGATATTCTATAACTATGCCCAATTCTGTCAATTGCTCAACGGTAATTTGTTCACCCACCGTAGAATACTTGTGCTCCTGAGAGAAGCCACTAGTGAAACCTATGGCCCCCGGGTCTATTCTCATCATATCAATCTCCATCACTTTATTATTGCTTTGCTTTTTTACTTTGCCTTTTACTTTTTACCTTGCATCTCTATACCAAAAATATTATCTATCAGCTCTATCAGATCTCACTCTCGTAAGTGAACGTGAAGGGATTGACAACCCCTAATCGCGTTGGTTGCGTTGAGCTATTGTTTTTGTGTAGGTACGAGGGACTCGCGCATAGCCTCCTTGATGCGGAGCATCCCTCGACCATCACCATGGATGTATCAACACCACCAAAAGCATGGGAAGGACCTACGTCGAGAGCTCGCACACGCACCGTCGAAACCGAGGTCACTTCTTTCCTCTACAAACTCCATTCGATTTCACATGTGAACCAGGTCCTACCTCAAACAGAGATATATTGCATTCTTAGGTACACCGAAGATGATCATGGGAAGGAGAAGACGGAGATGCAAGCATCCATGGAGCAAGAGAATGAAGGAGAGGCCAAGGAGAAGGAAGGGAAGAAGCCCCTGGACACCCCGGGTGCCCGGACGGAAGGACCCCGGGTGCCCAGACTCAAAGAGAAGGGGAGGGCCGAACCCCCTGGACACCCCGGGTGCCCGGCCACCTCTGCCCCGGGTGCCCGGCCTCTTCCCGGGCAGCGCCCCAGCCGGCCCCGGGTGCCCGGCCCCAAAGCCCCGGGTTCCCGGCCCAACACGCCCAGCCGGCCCCGGGTGCCCGACCTCCACTTGGCCTGCGCCCAGCCGGCCCCGGGTGCCCAGACCACACCGCCCCGGCCGCCCTCTGCCACCCCGGGTGCCCGGTCCTCCCTCCTCTGGTGCCCCTGACTGGTCCGGGTGCCTGGCCGGTTCCACCCCGGGTGCCCGGACCCTTCCCCCGTGGCTATGCTTTTTAGGGACAATTTATTCCTTTGTACCCCTCTTTCCCTAAGTTTCGTCCCTAGCCTTTATATACTCATCTCCTAGGCCATTTGTAGGGATAGCAAAGTATTTTAGAACACAAAGAGGGCTTTGCTCATCTTCCTCCTCTTGGAGATCAAGACCTCCTCAGGAGTAGCTCCTCTTGGAGATCAAGCCCTCCTTCTTGGGGAAGATCCTCTTGGATTTCAAGACCTCACCTAGTGGGAAGAACTTTATCCTAGTGCTATTTTCCTTGAATTGTTCATGTAATCTTGTGGATCTCTTGTATGCTACTCTAGTGGATATGATATTGGGTTTGTTTGAGAGATTAGTTCCTTGTGTTCTTGTTGTTCTTCCTCCTTTCCCCCCTCCAAATGTGAAAAGATCCCCTCTAGGGTTTCACCCTACAACATCTTGGTATCATGAGCAAGGTTGATTCACATCTTGGAGTCCCACCCCCCATTTGCTAGCTTGATTTTGGTGTTTTTCGTCCAAATCCGAAAATTCCCCACAAAAATAGCCCCAAAAATTTTTCTTGCAATTTGTTGGATCTTGTGAGATTTGGTTGTGTTGGTCTATGGATTTGGTGTTTGGCAAGTGGATCTAGCCCCTCCCCAACAATCCCCACCCTCCCCACCACGAAATCCACGAAATCTTGCATTTCCCCCAATTTTTCCGCCTAAACCCGACACCACCGGGTGCCCGCACCTCAAACCCCGGGTGCCCGCACCCCCGAGCTGTTTGCCCCTGACCACCCCGGGCGCCCGCACTTCCCACCCCCGGGTGCCCGCACCCCCCCAAATCAGCCCACTCCCACCACTAATTTGGCCATAACTTCCACCTCCCAAGTCTGTTTTTTGTGTTCTTTAGCTCGTTTGGAAGCTCTTGAGATCCCCCATCCACATATATCATTACCACCACCATTAGCCACCATCCAAAAATCATCACAAAAACACTCACCTTCCGCATTTGACCGATTTTGAGTTGCGTTTTGCGTTTCCTAAGGTGTTTCGGCTACTTAGGAGCGTGTGACATTCATCATCACCTCGGAGTCATCTTCACCGCTAACCGTAAGAAAGTACGGTAACCTCGACAACACTTACTCCTTACCTCACTTTTGCATTGATAACCCGAGCCTTTTGCGTTGCTTACCCATCGAGACTAGCGAGTTGAGAATTGTCGGGCCACGCTATTGTGCACCGTAGTGATCTTGTTATCATCTTAGTGCCATAAGTCTCTCCCGTGCATATCTTACATACTTGTCTCATATCATACTTGGTTCGAGCATCAAGCATATTGAAAAAAAGACAAGCTTTTATGCAAAAGAGGAGAAACAAAGAGCTTATAAGCAATAGCATTGAGCCATTTTGCATATCATCTTAGACACCACATACATAGCATAGTTGGGATTGAAGATGACACGTTTCTCTTATAGGTTGGTGCACATGCGTATCTAGCCCATTTGAGCAATCGAGCTAGTGTCTCTCTAGTATTCGCACAACAAGAGCATTATCCGTGGTTGCACATTTTGAGCTCACCCCTTGGTTGTGCGGATCCCATCTATCTTTCGTGTGTGTGTTCCTAGTGATACTCTTGGCTTTGATCTATTTGCCTTACTTGCATTTTTGTGAACCTTCTCAACCTTATCGATATCTTGACTAACATTTGCTTGAAATTTTTACACCATCCTAACCAAGCTCCTCCATAAGCCTTTACTTTTAGGTGTGAGAAACAAATCCGGTTCCAATTCTACTATTGAGGCATTACATTGAGTGACACTTGTTACATCCTCAATCCTCGGAAAAGGTAACTTTGGTATTGTTCTCTCACTTTGCTACTCACCCCCTTGGTTATGATGGATAGGCCAAGTTCATCGGTGAACCCGCTTTTCGTGGAGCAAGATGGTGATAACGACTTCGTCACCGAGAACCACTTCTTCATCGCGCAAAGAGCTCTCCATCAAGAAAACAAGGCCTTGGGTGAACGACTTGACCGACTCACCGCCGACGTTCGTCAAGCGGAACCAAGGAACTGTAACTACATCGACGACAAGTTCACTGCACAACAGGAAGAACTACGCAACTTGATCATGCAACGCCCGTCTTCCTCATCCTCTTCATCAAGACAGCGCCACTCAAGCCACCGCTCAAGTAGCCAATCTTCGGAACACCATCGAGCTCACGCACTACAACACCACCAAGACGGCGCTACGGCTACAACAACCACTTTGGCATCTTCGCCAAGTGCTATCAAGGCATCTTCGCCTTCGGACGTACGGCATCTTCGCCTACTTCCCATGAGTACGCCTACAATGACTTCCTCAAGTCCAAGGTGACCACCTACAAGTGAGGGCGCCACTTCCATCTTCGGAAGCCCCTCAAGGAAGATGGCCGAGCATGGGTAATTCCCTTCGGTCATGAAGACGAGCTACGAGGTGCCACATCATATGGGCCTCCAACAACAAGATGACGACAAGAAGGTTGAGCATGGGACCATCCCTTCAACCAAGGCGGCTATAGGAGTTGAGCATGGAGACATTGGCACCAACATCTCTCCGCCACCCACATATGACGAGATGCCCCAATTGCCATGTGAGGAGAGCCACCCCACCATGAGTGATATGAGTGACTCCACCACATGCGACATTGAGTGCATTTTCTATGAGAGGATGAGTGTGACCACCACTAGCCCCACACATGAGAGCATGCCACACACCCTATGTGAGGTTGAGAGCCATATGAGTGACTCCACCAACCATACGAGTGAGAGCATCCAAGAGGGAGTGAGTGAGCCACAACACTTAGTGAGTGAGGTAGTTGAGAGGGCACGTGAGGCCACTATGATTTCTAACAACTTAAGCTCTACTCCGAGTGTGTTTTCTTCGGTGCTAGGTTTCCTACATGACGACATGCCTATACTCGACGAGTACATACCTCCAATGGAGATGATGATGGCCATGGTGGATGATGATGCACCCCCCACATGGTTCCATCAAGATGAAGATGACAACGAGTGGATCTTCTACACCTCACCTACAACACATGAGCGACGCCCCAAAGGTAACATAGGTGATGTTGCTTCTCTTGTCCCACTAGTGGACTCTCTTGACATCGATTGCTCCCATGATGATGATCACCTTATGGATTCACCACATACTATGTCTTCTACATGCTTAGATATGCCACCTATTTATGATGAATATGATGATGAGCATGTTGATTTTCCTAGTTGTGATACTATGATCCATAGGATATCTTTTGAAAATTCTATCGGTCACGTCATGTTTGACAATCCTTTAAACTTGTCATATGCTATGGGTGAGATTTCCAATAATTGCTTGCACCATACGCATACCATTCATAACCATGCTCGAGATATCACTAGTGATGCATTACACAATTTGAGTCTCCATTATGCTATACACAATAACAAACCTCTCATGATGGATGACATGTTTCTATATCATGCATCTCATTTCTTTGAGCATGGGATATTTTGTGCTAACCAACACATGCGTGTATGCATCATAAGGGATGATGTGTACATATACCACGCACACACAATTTTCCCTTTGCCTTTGTTTCGTTTAGGTACTTACGAACACTCGTCAACCTCACAATCCCATGAGTTGACGAAACGAGCTCTTGAGAGCAACGACGATTTGGGATCCCATGGACTATCCTTACCACCGTTCCCTTTGTGCAAGGACTACGCGCATTTCTTTTACTTGGCTCTCACACGGATATGGGCTATATATCACGTGTTCCGTTATGCCCATTTTCTCGTGTTCACTTTGCATGATATGCCTCTTTCCATGACTTTACCATGCAATTGTGACCCTTGCTTGCACTTACATATGATTCACCATTCTACTACTTCTATGTGTATTTGCACGTTGGGTGGAGATACTTGTTACTATTGCCATGTTTACCATGTGCCCCATGATATTGTTGATTCTTGTGTTGGGAGAGTCATATTGTTCACTTGCTATTTACATAGGATTTCTTGCCAATACAATGATGATACATTACTCATATCTTGCTTTCATGCTTGTGATATGGCATGTGCATTATTTATGCTCACTATTTGCACACATGACATGATGGCCATGATTACTTCTAGTATGTTGCCTCTTTGCACTACTAGCTTGCACGACTTGATTATTATCCTTGACTATGTTGCATCACCAATGATTCATGCTTGCTCATTTCATGCGGTTGGTGACAACCATCTACATGCTTTGCACATGATTGTTATTGCTTCTTATCATATATCTTCATATGTTGCCTCTCTCATGCTAGATGATTTGCCATGTATTGGATGCAACAATGATTATAGTCTTGCTCATGAGATTGCCCTATAGCATTCTCACATATATTTGGAGATTTTGACATATTCCTTGTGAAGCACGCTTGTCTTACCTCTTTGCACCATATACCTAGTGCCATGAATATTGCCATTGTTGCATCATATTATTCATGCACTTGTGCTTCTAATGGTTATGTGCAAGAGAAGAGAACCATCATGATGGATGATGTGTTTTTCTATCATGCATATACGTCCTTAGTTTTGATGTGTGCATGTGTAGGATACTTGGACTTTGTGGCGACTTCCACGTCACGTGAGTTGACCATTCGAGCTCTTGAGAGCGAGCCCCATACATTCGACCACGACTCACTTCTACACCACCTTTCCTACCACTTCAGCATTGTGAAGAATGCACAAGGACATGCCTTCGAGGTGACATCTTCCTTGAACATGGGTATTGCGGATCATACTACTTATGTTGCTTGCACCATGAGACTTATTGCTCATCTTGGACCACTTGATTGCACACATGTTAGAGATCTTGCTTTGACTTGTCATTTTCATCGTTCCATGCATCATGATATATATGCCTTGTGTGTTGCATCCAATTCTTGGATTACTTGCTCCTATCATATGTTTGGTTGCAACAATGTCATTACTTCACATATGCCATGTACCATTGCTAGTCACATGTTTGATTTGATTGCCTCACACATGATGAACAATTGCTCTTTCGATTGTGTTGAGTGCCACACGTTTTTCACTACACCATATGCACTTTATGCTTGGATTGTCTTGCACTTACTCCATGTGTTTCGACATATCATCTTCTTTGGTGTTGTGAATGACTGCCTACCATAGACCGTTTATTGAGAGTCTTATGCATGCTTGCTATGACATTGAGGTAGATGCTTGTTTACTTGTCCAACATATTAGCACCTTTACCTCACCTATGCATGCTTGTTTCCATGATGCTTTTCCATGTGCTCAATTTATGTGCTTACATGCCATTCCACCCTTCTTTGTCAAACCATATGCGATGCTTGAGGACAACACTTGTTGGGTTAATCACCTCTCAAATGCTTGGTTTTGCTCTAACGCTAACCACATTTGTTTTTCAAAGTGTTTGTTGTACTTGCTCCTTTTGAAGGACTCACAAGACGGTGCGACATCGGAGAGTGCCCATTCCGAACTTCCACATGACAAGTACTTGGTGGTCATCCACTTCTACACGGCGACGCCCTCTCTTTGCCATTGTGATGAAGATCACGATCCATGGACGGATCTCTCCCAGGGGGGGGGGGGAGATGATGCGGAGCATCCCTCGACCATCACCATGGATGTCTCACCACCACCGCAAGCATGGGAAGGACCTATGTCGAGAGCTCGCACACGCACCGTCGAAACCGAGGTCACTTCTTTCCTCTTCAAACTCCATTTGATTTCACATGTGAACCGGGTCCTACCTCAAACGGAGATATATTGCATTCTTAGGTACATCGAAGATGATCGTGTGAAGGAGAAGATGGAGATGCGAGCATCCATGGAGCAAGAAAATGAAGGAGAGGCCATGGAGAAGGAAGGGAAGAAGCCCCTGGACACCCCGGGTGCCCGGACGGAAGGACCCCGGGTGCCCGGACTCGGAGAGAAGAGGAGGGCAGAACCCCCTGGACACCCCGGGTGCCCGGCCACCTCGGCCCCGGGTGCCCGGCCTCTTCCGGGCAGCGCCCCAGCCGGCCTCGGGTGCCCGGCCCCAAAGCCCCGGGTGCCCGGCCCAACACGCCCAGTCGGCCCCGGGTGCCCGGCCAACCGGCCACGGGTGCCCGACCCTCCACTTGGCCCGCGCCCAAGCCGGCCCCAGGTGCCCGGCCAACCGGCCCGGGTGCCCGGACCACACCGCCCCGGCCGCCCTCTGCCACCCCGGGTGCCCGGGCCCTTGGACCCCGGGTGCCCGATCCTCCCTCCTCTGGTGCCCTGACCGGTCCAGGTGCCCGGCCGGTTCCACCCCGGGTGCCCGGACCCTTCACCCGTGGCTATGCTTTTTAGGGACAATTTAGTCCTTTGTACCCCTCTTTCCCTAAGTTTCGTCCCTAGCCTTTATATACTCATCTCCTAGGCCATTTGTAGGGATATCAAAGTGTTTTAGAACACAAAGAGGGCTTTGCTCATCTTCCTCCTCTTGGAGATCAAGACCTCCTCTAGGAGTAGCTCCTCTTGGAGATCAAGCCCTCCTTCTTGGGGAAGATCCTCTTGGATTTCAAGACCTCACCTAGTGGGAAGAACTTTATCCTAGTGCTATTTTCCTTGAATTGTTCATGTAATCTTGTGGATCTTTTGTATGCTATTCTAGTGGATGTGATATTGGGTTTGTTTGAGAGATTTGTTCCTTGTGTTCTTGTTGTTCTTCCTCCTTTTCCCCCTGCAAGTGTGAAAAGATCCCCTCTAGGGTTTCACCCTACAACACTCCTAATGGATTGATACCTTGGTTCTCAAAAACCAAGGGAAATACTTACGCTACTTTGCTGCATCATCCTCTCCTCTTCGGGGAAATCCAACGCAGTGCTCAAGAGGTGGCAAGAAGAATTTCTGGCGCTGTTGCTGGGGAGTCTGCGCAAAAGTCAACATACCAAGTACCCATCACAATCCCTATCTCTTGCATAACATTAGTTGCCATTTGCCTCTCGTTTTCCTCTCCCCCACTTCACCCTTGCCGTTTTATTCGCCCTCTCTTTTCCGCTTGTCTTTTTCTCGCCCGCTTGTTGTTATGGCTAGTCTTATATCTTCTCCGTTGTCTCCCGAGAATGAAGTTCTAAATTTTAAACAAAGGGAGGGATAAAATCTAAAAGACGCTTGGTATAGAATTTGCAACGCTCAAAATAGATCAACCAGGAAGCAATCTACTTCAGTTCTTCTCTGCATTTTTTATGTAGGTGCTAATCCTTGGTATAGATATATCCTTGATACCATTACCGGAGGGAATTTCTTGGGTAGCCACACTTTTGATTCTTACAATTCTATGATAGATTTATTTGGCTCACCGCCTCTTTTGGTTAATGGAACTATGTTAACTTTGGAGCATGTAATGCAAAGACTTGAAATTATTGAAAATAAAGTTGCTACCGTTGAATTAATTGAAAATCTAGATAAAAAGATCCACAATAAAATTACCCAATATGGATATAAGGTGGGAGTAACTTTGAAAAACATTAAGGAGAAGGAACCCATAGTTAATGAGAAAATAAATCAAGATTCCACTAGAATCGATAAACTTGAGGGTATCATTACCAACTTAGGAACCGCTTTTTCCTCCGTAAAGAATACTCCAAGTCCACCTACTAAAAATTCCAAGCTTATGTATGTTCCTAAGAATAAGGGTGAATCCTCTAGTAAGGAAACTGTGGATCTTAAATCTATAAGTATTCATCCTAATCTTTTTGCTATCATTAAGGAACCATTTGCTACAAATGAATTCTTCGATTTTGTGCCTAAAAGTTTGATATTTACTAAAAAGAAAGAAATCTCTAAGGAAGGTAGATGGCTAATTGAAGAATTGCCTACCAAAGATGGCAATACCTAGATCTATCCTCGCTTTATGCCTAGCTAGGGGCGTTAAACGATAGCGCTTGTTGGGAGGCAACCCAATTTTATTTTAGTTTTTTTGTTTTCGCTTCTGTTTAGGAATAAATAATCCATCTACCTTCTATTTAGATGTGGTTTTGTGTTTTAATTAGTGTTTGTGCCAAGTTAGACCTATAGGATCTTCTTGGATGATAGTTATTTGATCTTGCTGTAATTCCCAGAATCTTTCTGTTCATGAAAACACTGTTAAAAATCACCAGAACGTGATAAAATACTGATTCCAATTGCTGCTGATAAATAAACAAATTTTCTAGGCCTTCCTATTTTGGTAGATTTTTTGTAGTTCCAGAAGTTTGCGTTAGTTACGGATTACTATAGACTGTTCTGTTTTTGACAGATTCTGTTTTTCGTGTGTTGTTTGCTTATTTTGATGAATCTATGGCTAGTAAAATAGTTTATAATCCATAGAGAAGTTGGAATACAGTAGGTTTAACACCAATATAAATAAAGAATGAGTTCATTACATTACCTTGAAGTCGTCTTTTGTTTTCATTCGCTAACGGAGCTCACGAGATTTCTGTTGAGTTTTGTGTTGTGAAGTTTTCAAGTTTTGGATGAAATCTTTTGATGGATTATGGAACAAGGAGTGGCAAGAGCCTAAGATTGGGGATGCCCATGGCACCCCCAAGATAATCCAAGGACACCAAAAATTCAAAGCTTTGGGATGCCCCGGAAGGCATCCCCTCTTTCGTCTACTTCCATCGGTAATTTTACTTGGAGCTATATTTTTATTCACCACATGATATGTGTTTTGCTTGGAGCGTCTTGTATTATTTGTGTCTTTGTTTGTTAGAGTACCACAATCATCCTTGTTGTACATACCTTTTGAGAGAGCCATACATGAATTGGAATTTGATAGAATACTTTATGTGCTTCACTTATATCTTTTGAGCTTTATAGTTTTGCTCTAGTGCTTCACTTATATCTTTTAGAGCACGGTGGTGGATTTGTTTTATAGAAACTATTGATCTCTCATGCTTAACTCAGATTATTTTGAGAGTCTTAAATAGCATGGTAATTTGCTTAATAATAATAATATGCTTGGTATTCAAGATTTGTAAAACTTTCTTTTGAGTGCGTTGAATACTAAGAAAAGTTTGATGCTTGATAATTGTTTTGAGATATGGAGGTGATAATATCAAAGTCGTGCTAGTTGAGTAGTTGTGAATTTGAGAAATGCTTGAGTTGAAGTTTGCAAGTCCCATAGCATGCACGTATGGTAAACGTTATGTAACAAATTTGAAACATGAGGTGTTATTTGATTGTCCTCCTTATGAGTGGCGGTCGGGGACGAGCGATGGTCTTTTCCTACCAATCTATCCCCCTAGGAACATGCGCTTAATGCTTTGGTTTTTGATGGCTTGTAGATTTTTTCAATAAGTATATGAGTTCTTTATGACTAATGTTGAGTCCATGGATTATACGCACTCTCACCCTTCCATCATTGCTAGCCTCTTCGGTACCGTGCATTGCCCTTTCTCACATTGGGAGTTGGTTAAAACTTCGCCGGTGCATCCAAACCCCGTGATATGATACACTCTTTCACACATAAACCTCCTTATATCTTCCTCAAAACAGCCACCATACCTACCTATTATGACATTTCCATAGCCATTCCGAGATATATTGCCATGCAACTTTCCACCATTTCGTTCATCATGACACATCCATCATTGTCATACTGCTTAGCATGATCATGTAGTTGACATAGTATTAGTGGCAAAGCCACCGTTCATAATTCTTTCATACATGTCACTCTTGATTTATTGCATATCCCGGTACACCACCGGAGGCATTCATATAGAGTCATACTTTGTTCTAGTATCGAGTTGTAATCATTGAGTTGTAAATAAATAGAAGTGTGATGATCATCATTTAATAGAGTATTGTCCCCCCAAAAAGAGAAAGGCCAAAGAAAAAAAAAGGCCCAAATATATATATATATATATATATATATATATATATATATAAAGGGGCAATACTACTATCCTTTTTTCCATGCTTGTGCTTCAAAGTAGCACCATAATCTTCATAATAGAGAGTCTCTTGTTTTGTCATTTTCATATACTAGTGGGAACTTTTCATTATAGAACTTGGCTTGTATATTCCAACGATGGGCTTCCTCAAATGCCCTAGGTCTTCATGAGCAAGCAAGTTGGATGCACACCCATTTAGTTTCTTTTGTTGAGCTTTCATACATTTATAGCTCTAGTGCATCCGTTGCATGGCAATCCCTACTCCTTGCATTAACATCAATCGGCGGGCATCTCCATAGCCCATTGATTATCCTCGTTGATGTGAGACTTTCTCCTTTTTTGTCTTCTCCACATAACCCCCATCATCATATTCTATTCCACCCATAGTGCTATATTCATGGCTCGCGCTCATGTATTGCGTGAATGTTTATAAGTTTGAGATTATTAAAGTATGAAACAATTGCTTGGCTTGTCATCGGGGTTGTGCATGATGAGAGCATTCTTGTGTGACGAAAATGGAGCATGACTAAACTATATGATTTTGTAGGGATGAACTTTCTTTGGCCATGTTATTTTGAGAAGACATAATTGCTTAGTTAGTATGCTTGAAGTATTATTATTTTTATGTCAATATGAACTTTTGTCTTGAATCTTTCAGATCTGAATATTCATACCACAATTGAGAAGATTTACATTGAAATTATGACAAGTAGCACTCCACATCAAAAATTCTCTTTTTATCATTTACCTACTCGAGGATGAGCAGGAATTAATCTTGGGGATGCCTGATACGTCTCCAACGTATCTATAATTTTTGATTGCTCCATACTATATTATCTACTGTTTTGGACTATATTGGGCTTTATTTTCCACTTTTATATTATTTTTGGGACTAACCTATTAACCGGAGGCCCAGCCCAGAATTGCTGTTTTTTTTGCCTATTTCAGAGTTTCAGAGAAACAGAATATCGAAGGGAGTCCAAACGGAATGAAACCTTCAGGAACGTGATTTTCTCATCAGATAAGACCCAAGAGACTTGGACCCTCCGTCAAGAAAGCCACGAGGTGGTCACGAGGGTGGAGGGCGTCCCCCCTAGGGCGCGCCCCCTGCCTCGTGGGCCCCTCAAAGTTACACCGACGCACTTCTTCCTCCTATATATACCTACAGACCCCCAAACGATCAGATACGGAGCCAAAAACCTAATTCCACCGCCGCAACCTTCTGTACCCACGAGATCCCATCTTAGGGCCTGTTCCGGAGCTCCGCCGGAGAGGGCCATCATCACGGAGGGCTTCTACATCATCCTAGCCCCTCCGATGAAGTGTGAGTAGTTTACCTCAGACCTTCAGGTCCATAGTTAGTAGCTAGATGGCTTCTTCTCTCTTTTTGGATCTCAATGCAATGTTCTCCCCCTCTCTCGGGGAGATCTATTCGATCTAATCTTCTTTTTGTGGTGTGTTTGTTGAGACCGATGAATTGTGGGTTTATGATCAAGTCTATCTATGAATAATATTTGAATCTTCTCTGAATTGTTTTATGTATGATTGGTTATCTTTGCAAGTCTCTTTGAATTATCAATTTGGTTTGGCCTACTAGGTTGGTCTTTCTTGCAATGGGAGAAGTGCTTAGCTTTGGGTTCAATCTTGCGGTGTCCTTTCCTAGTGACAGTAGGGGCAACAAGGCACGTATTGTATTGTTGCCATCGAGGATAACAATATGGGGTTTTTATCATATTGCATGAAACTATCCCTCTACGTCATGTCATCTTGCTTAAGGCGTTACTCTGTTTTTAACTTAATACTCTAGATGCATGCTGGATATCGGTCGATGAGTGGAGTAATAGAAGTAGATGCAGGCAGGAGTCGGTCTACTTGTCTCGAACGTGATGCCTATATACATGATCATGCCTAGATATTCTCATAACTATGCTCAATTCTGTCAATTGCTCAAAAGTAATTTGTTCACCCATCGTAGAATACTTATGCTCTTGAGAGAAGCCACTAGTGAAACCTATGGCCCCCGGGTCTATTCTCATCATATCAATCTCCATCACTTTATTATTGCTTTGCTTTTTTACTTTGCCTTTTACTTTTTACCTTGCATCTCTATACCAAAAATACCAAAAATACCAAAAATATTATCTATCATCTCTATCAGATCTCACTCTCTTAAGTCACCGTGAAGGGGTTGACAACCCCTAATCGTGTTGGTTGTGTTGAGCTATTGTTTTTGTGTAGGTACGAGGAACTCGCGCGTAGCCTCCTACTGGATTGATACCTTGGTTCTCAAAAACTGAGGGAAATACTTACGCTACTTTGCTGCATCATCCTCTCCTCTTCGGGGAAATCCAACGCAGTGCTCAAGAGGTAGCATTGGGTCTTGTCCATCACATCATTCTCCTAATGATGTGATCCCGTTATCAACGATATCCAATGTCCATGGTTAGGAAACCGTAACCATCTATTGATCAACGAGCTAGTCAACTAGAGGCTCACTAGGGACATGTTGTGGTCTAGGTATACACACATGTATTACGATTTCTGGATAACACAATTATAGCATGAACAATAGATAATTATCATGAACAAGGAAATATAATAATAACCACTTTATTATTGCCTCTAGGGCATATTTCCAATAGTCTGGTCTTCTCCCAAACCTTCTAGGGTCTCTCTTGTTCCAGAAAAAACCGTCAAAAAGTTTCGTAGCGTTTGGACTCCGTTTGGTATTGATTTCTTGAAAAGCAAAAAAACAAGCAAAAAAACAACTAGCACTGGGCACTAGGTTAATAGGTTAGTCCCAAAAAGATGCATAATTGCATATAAAGCATCCAAGATTGATACTATAACAGCATGGAATAATAATAAAAAATAGATACGTTGGATACGTATCAGGCATTGCCCAGGGCGGCCGTCGTCCTTGTCATGCTCCAGGGGCGGCCTGGATTCGGCTCCCACCTAGCCGCCACGGTGGCCGCCCTCCTCATATCTGAGCTGGTGGCGGTTGTGGCCTCTGCTTTGGTCACCTGGCAAGGGGATGTGCCCCTTTGCCCCGCCTGGGTGTGCCGCTCCCGCTCTCGTGCCTCTGGATCTGGCATTTGGAGTTTGATGGATTTGGCTCCTGGCCGGCTCTGGGCTTGTTTGAACATTGCAGACCCTTGTCTTGCCTTGTGGTTGTCGTGGTGGTTCTGGTATTGTCATGGTGAACTGGTGCCGGAGCTAGCTTGCTAAGTTGGTTGAGATGCTCGTGGTGGGTGGATGCCGGGGTGGCGGCCTCGGGTTGTGTGGGCGGTGCTGTCTCTAAGGCGAGCAGCGACCATGAGTGATGTACCTCAACTTCGGTCATGCGGATGACGAGGTTGCGTCGGGCGTGCTCCGGATCCTTCAAAGACTGCTGCCCTTGGCACATGGGTGCTCCCACCGGTCTGATCCAGCCATGATGGCTTCGCCTCAATGGCTCGCGCTCTCATGTTTTGGTGGTTGGGCATGGTGAGTGGGACCGGGGGAAACCCTTGGCCATCGATGGCCACAACGAGGCTGGCTCAATTGTATTGGAGTCGGTCCCCTTCTTGGAGGCCTCATCGAGATCCCCTCTCACCTCCTTCTTTGCTCCTGCTTGGGGCGAAAGTCCTAGCGTCCCTTGTGGACGGTGTCGGCGTGTTGGCATCGTTTCCCTCCTTGGAGGCGCCGTCTGGGGATACACGGAGGTGTGGATGGTGCTACTCTGCCTGTTGAGGGAAAATGGTGGCGACGACTTGTTCAATATTTCTTCATCTCCTCCGCGCGGTCTTCGTTTTCCGGTGGCATTCTTCAGTTTGTGTATGGACATGTGGTTGCCCAGGTGGTGATGAGGTCGTGGGATCCCGGTGGAGGTGGTGCTCTGCTCCCTCATGCCCGAGTTGTTAGTCGGCATTGTCCAGTCGGCTCTAGGTGAGCATTTGTCCATCAATGGTATGACGCCGTTCGAGCTAGGGCGAGAGGATAGTGGTCCTCTTCGAAGGCAGAAGTGATTGGCTTGTCGGTCTTAGCATGTCCTACGGGACGAGGCGAGGAGGTGTTGGTTACTGGTGTTGTTGTCTTGCTGCCCCTCACCCCGCGGCTGGTGTGATTGCTACTCTTGACGTTTGGCCTTGGTGATAGTGGCTAGGCTCCTTCTTCTATCTTGTGTTTGCCTGTATCAGTACTAGGCTGTAACCTGCTACAACTCTATGTGTCTTTGTCGTTTATTGTTTCTTTACTTTGTTACTGTTTCTATGTAATCCTGGCCGGTTGATGGCTTTGTTAATTCAAAATCGAGCTAGGCTCGAGCCCTACTCGGGCTGGCTCGAGCTCGGGCGACGCCTTTTCTCTAAAAAAAATCTACATTGATTTTTCTCCCTAATGCAAGCTATCACTAGTGTGCCTCACTAAAGAATAGAAAATAAAGACTCCCACTACACATGCATCTCTACTCTTCACTTCAACCTTTTCAGCTTTATGTACCGGACCACACTTTTTCTCCCCAAGCACCCGTCACGTGCAGAGTATCCCGTTGCTTCATCCGAACCTACTTTTCCTGACATTCGATCCTACATGGCCTACGGGGCATCACACTGGGGCTATGCATTGGTCATGCCCTAAAAGAAACAACCTTGGACAGAGAACTTTGTGACAGATGGAAATGGATTTGTGGTGAAGTATGATGATTGCACCATGCTTACAAGTTTTGCTAACATCAAATACAAGCATTGTAGGAGTTACAGAGAAAGTATTGTAGTACTCCCTCTGTCCCGTAATATAAAATGTTATCTATATCGATATAAAAATACCTAGAGGGGCAGATTCAATTAATCTCGCCCATCAAACCATGTCAATCCAATGACCTAGATTCCTACAATGTCGAGCGCTCAACATGTTTAATGTGCAATTAATATCACACCAAATATCAATATTTGTGATAATCATATAATTAACATATATCCTACCTAATATAAACATGCAATTTACGCACAATTGATGTCCTACCTAATATAAACGAGGAATTATTTCTGGGATAGTTGATATTGTGCCCTTAGTTGTGTCCCACTCAACTGGTTTGCCCCTAATTTTGAAAAAAACCATGGTCCTGCCCAAGTACATTTGGTCCCCTTGTGTTTTTGCCCTTCCGTACCAATTCCATCCAGTCAAAGGCGTTTGATTGTTAGGGGGGCTTTTTTGGACCATTTTGCCCTTGCGGCTTGGCGCTTCCCCAGCCAACCACCACCATAGCGGCCTGCCGTGGCCCGGATCTGGCCCTCCCGGCCCAGTTCCTTCCTCTCTCGCCCATGGTCTCTCTCTCTCTCTCTCTCTCTCTCTCTCTCTCTCTCTCTCTCTCTCCTGTAACTCCTCTCTCTCCCTGAGATGGGCATAGCGTCGCCACCCATGGAGTTCGCCTCCATCGCCGGATCTTCTACCCTGCCTCGGCCACATCCACATCCCCGTAGTTCCTCACCTTCCCGTTGCTGGAGCACCCACACCTTGCCTCTCTGCCTTGCAGCCACGCTGGAACCCATGCGTTGCGCGACGCCGCCAAGGTCGTCGTCCAGCTAGGTGGCCGAGGTAAGTGGCTACAGTGCCCGCGCCTCCTGCAGCCTGATGACCCACAAGTATATGGGATCAATCGTAGTCCTTTTGATAAGTAAGATTGTCGAACCCAACGAGGAGCAGAAGGAAATGACAAGTGGTTTTCAGCAAGGTATTCTCTGCAAGCACTGAAATTATAAGTAGCGAGTAGTTTGATAGCAAGATAATTTGTAACGAGCAAGTAACAATAGTAGTAACAAAAGTGCAGCAAGTTAGTGAAGGAAATATGCCCTAGAGGCAATAATACAGTTGTTATTTATATTTTCTTATATCATGGTAAATGTTTATTATTCATGCTAGAATTGAATTAATTGGAAACTTGGTACATGTGTGAATACATAGACAAACAGAGTGTCCCTAGTAGTTTTTTAGCTGGGTTAGAGCAAACTAGCTCAAACTAATCCCTCCTATTTGGATAATTTGAGGCTATCTCAACCCAAACTAGCTCTAACTCAGGGATCCAAACAAAGAGGAGTGGTACTGTACATGCTACAGTCTGGACTGTAGCATTTTTTTATAGCCATATCACCACATTGTTTTCTACTGCTGGTTCACTGGGCTGTCGTGGTTCGCACTGTTGGTTCATTGGGCTATCGTGGTTCACACTCCTCTGACATTAGTAGTAGTACTAGTATATATCACATGATTCTTTGCTCCTTCTTACTATGTAGTTTGCCGACATGTGGGAGAGCTAGCATCCGGGTCGATGTGTCATGCACCATATTAGAGTGCGGAACGGATGGAGGGCATCACCCCGGTCATAGCGCCAGTAATTCATGACTATAGTGAGTAGTCATATCACAAGTCTTTCCAGCAGTAACGTGTCATCAAATCACACAGCCTAACCTTTCCAGCAGTAAGTAAATTGAATCCGCTACTCCCTCACCCTCCTCGCCTCTTTGTCAAACCACCTATGCAAAAACTGCCGCACGTACTGCCCGGGAAAAGCCCCGCCCTCAACTTTTAACTACGCGAAAATAGTTCGAGCTTGTTCGTTCTATATAAATACTAGTATTGTATGTTTATTCACCCGTGGGGTTGTTCAATGAATGGAGGGCCGGGGAGCACAAGTGAACAATACTACTACTAGTAGTAAGTAGGAGTCATACAGTTAGTCACCTTAAATAGAGAGTTTCTTTTCTTTAATGCCACATACACAAATTGAAAAGCTTGTTGTGGAGAGAAAAATATAATCACTCCACTATATATGTACGCTGGGGCCTAAGCGCTTGCTTTACTATGGTTGCTCTCTTCATTCTATCATCCTCTCCAGATCTAAACAAGACAGCGGTAGAGACATTTTCTCTCTGCTCACCGCAGGTCACAGATCCGGCCGGATCCCTTTGGTCGGTGTGTGTAGAGGACTAAAAGGTGGATCATTCACGTGGTCATCGCCGGCCAGGGAGGAAACCCACAGCTGTCGGCGGGGCCCAATCCTCTGCCCGTGTCATTCTCTCCGACACCACGCCTTCTCTGGAGGTCCTCCGACCCTTATTCCTCCCTGCCGTATCGTGCGCAGATCAGTCCTGCCGCCGCCGACATCCCGATGACCCTCAGGTACAAGTTCTTCGAAAGCGGCCTTGTTCTACTGCCCCAGCTCCCCACGTGTCTGCATGTGCATCTTTTTCCACTTCCATCAGCTCTTCCAAATCCACCTAAAATTTTAGTATTATTAGAGGTAAAGCTACTTCATGCATTCAAATCTAGGACTTGGTTCAAACAACAAAGAAGGGGGGAGTCGTAGCATGAATCTAGGGCTTGACTCAAAGAGGAAATAACAGGGGGAAGGTAGTACAGACCGGATACCCAACCAGTCTCTTGGTTGAAAAGGGAAATAATGGGAAAACTCAGCACAAACTGGATAAGGAACATATCTATTATTGGTTGAAAAAAGGATAGAAAGTAGCGGCTGGTGGACAAGTCAATAGAGTATGTCGAGGATTAGATTTGCTGCCCTCACATAGTAAAAGGTCTCCAGGATTAGATTTGCTGCCCTCACATAGTAAAAGGTCTCCAAGATTAGATTTGCTACCCTCACATAGTAAAAGGTCTCCAGGATTAGATTTGCTGCCCTCGCATAGTAAAAGGTCTCCAGGATTAGATTTGCTGCCCTCATAGAGCATGAAAAAACTCGGCATCACCACTTTATTCCTCCTTGTAGGTACATTGTGCTAATGCGTCCACTGTCGCATGTACTTATACCAACCTTTTGCTGTTGTTAATGTAAGGGTGCATGTAAAATGAAGCGATCACACTGTTACCTTAAGGACATGTCTAACCAGTGTTATTGTTAGTCTAATTACTCAAGTGATATGATGCAATTAAACTGTGTTACAAATGGTACTCTTGCTGTTTTCCCCAGTATGATAAGTAAGTTGCTTCTTTACGCTGCTGAGTGACCTGGTGTCCCCACGGTCCCATGCCCTTAAACCAACTCTTTAGCTGCTGTTGATTTACTATATCTGGTAAACAAGCAATGCCACCATTAAAGTAATCCCATATTTGACGAATGTCATAGTTGATCGTAATGCTTCCGGTAACATGAAGCATTGCTCATGTTTTAAAATTTCTACTGTCCTTGCGTGATTGCCATGAACATAATTAAGATGTTTCTTTTCATTTCGTGTATGTTTCGTATATTCTTATTGACCAGCAACTGTTTACTTTCTATCTTTTTGTGCAGATAGGGATATCCATTTCACCTTGTTGCTATTGTGACCTTTTGGTGAACTGCACAAAAAACTTTTTTTGAATGAGTGTCTTGTGCAGTTCAACTAAAATGTCATGTGGGCAACATCTCTCAATGTTGGTGGAACTACACAAAATGGTGATTGGAGTTTCCAAAATCTCCATCAAATTCTGGTGGTAATCTCGTGCAACATTTTATTAGCTTTTGTAAGATGAGCCGTCACTGTCACCATGATGTCACTTTATTTTAGTGGAACTGCACAAAAGGATAAGCAAATTATAGTTGCACCTTACATGAGCAGGACAACCAACCTTAATGTTGCAGAATTTTAGTGCAACTACTAAAGAAGAACATGCCAGCTCATGAGAGAAAGTACTTCTTGCTAGATGAATGAGGCAATCTTTGCTTCATTTCAGGTAAACTACAGAAAAAGGGACATGAATTGAACCATGGAACTCCAGGCTGGCCTCATCCGAGTGGATTTGTAGATTCACCACATCGAGTCATGGCGGCATAGGGCCCCTCACACCGGCTAGTACTGTCCTTTATCAACATGATTGTGTTTTGTCATACTGTGCTAATGTTCTATTTTTCAAACAAAGCTATTATATCGCAATCTTTTCTCGTTTGGGAAATAAAGTTTGCTTCAACTAGTGCCACTGTTATAGTAATCATGCTCTTTCTTATCTATGCAAACAGGAATACTCAATTACAGATGTTGTGATGGTCAAGAGCATTCGCCAAGTTCTTGGGTTGTATGACACGGCTAGCGAAGATGGATTTAATCCCGATATTCAGTTTATCAAAAGGCTCTAATGGGTTGGTTCTGAATCTTGCAAGCTAGGAATCAATGAGATGTGTAGGCATCTTTGTTGTACTTATTGTTTGAATCTTATTTGTTAGTTCTGAGTCTTGCAAGCTGGGAATCAATGAGATGTGTAGGCATCTTTGATGTACTTATTATTTGAATCTTATTTGTTGGTTTTGAGTCTTGCAAGCTGGGAAACACGGCGTGATGATGCAGAGGACAACAACCATAACGAATAGTTCAAACTTGGTAGTATTATATGTGTGAAAGTGCGACAAATGTGTTGATCGTGTGCGTCCTGAGAATAATAATTCTAATTGTTGTGCATGTTGATCCTGTGGCACTGATAGAACGAGTCAATGCATTGCTTGTTTTAAAAATAAATTTCTATTAAAGCTAATTAAATTTAAGTAAAGTGACCACTAACACTTGTTATTACAGTACCAATACAGACCCGCTCGTGAACCGACGTGTGGCCGGAATAGGTTTCTTAATGGAGGCGTTTGAATGCACCGAGGGTGCATGTTCTGCCGGGCGTGCAGCGGGCGAGGGAGGGGTAGTAACTGTTGTCACCTCTACACACTCAGTTTACTGTTGAATCCAGTTCCCCAAGAGCTGAAAAACGAACTGCTGTCGCCGCCTATCCACTCGTTCACTTGAAGAGACTCCAATGGCGATCCTAGGGGTGAGCCTGCTGGATATGGACTTCAGCAAGGAGTTCACCTTTGAGTTCGCCGTTAAGTCCCATGGTTGTACCAAGTTGAATGTGATGTACACCAATGATCCGGACTCGGTGAAGCTGTGCCTCGCTGAGTTCAAGTAGTACCTACAGGACGAGAAAGCACAAGTCGCAGGACTAGACCTTGTGCCCATCCATTCATATCTAGACAGGGACCAGCGGATCGCGGTCGCCCAGGTATGCGTGCGGGACAAGGTTCTCATCTTCCACTGTTGTAAGGCCATCAGAGGTTCTGGAGCATTTTCCCATTTCATCGATAGCACCGAGTGCACCTTCGCTAAGGTGGAGAGAAGGAAGAACACGACGATTCGGCCATCTGGTGCAACAAGCTTGTCGACATCCAGAAGTAATACAAGATCATCGGCAACGAGCAGGAGAAGGACTCCGTGGTTGACCTCGCCGAGACCATCATCGACCCCTGCTATGCCAACATGAAAGAAGACAACGATACCAAGGACTTGAACACATGGGAGGTACCTCTGAACCTAGCCTACATAACCTACACGGCCAAGGATGCATACGCATGCTATGACATGTACACGCGGATCTTGGATATGAGGGCGTGTCTGCTTCCCGTAACCGACGAATACACGGACAGCCGCAGCGTCATGATCAAGCATGCCAGGAAGGTCTAGATGTTGTACTTTATCTGTTTATAAGCACCTTTATCATCTGAGTGTTTAATGCATTAGCCTATGTGTCGTAATTATCTGTTTTGTCCGAAATATTTCTTCTAAGAACCCATTAACTTGTTTGCTTTTTTTAGTGACTATTTGCTTATGTATGTAGCTAGTTCACTCGTCCGTTTAAAAAAACTAGTTCACTCAGCTGCCGTGCTTTGAATCTCCTTCCTCCCAACATATTCCCCTTCTCAGGTGGACCCAGCAGGTCTTGTACACAGACATATGGGACGAACCACCTATCCATTTGTATTTCTTTATTTTGTTCAATCTTTCGTCCTCTTCCTATACAGTGGCTGGCCATCATAGCCTATGGCGTTGGCCAGGCCATCCCTCTACTCCCACACATTGTACGGCGGCGGCAGCTCCACCGGCCCACCCTGCACCCGAACAAGTCAACCCTCATACTCCCCTCTGCCTGCGCCTTCCCCCGCTCTGGTTCGTTCGGTCCAAGATCTCGACGTCGTCCTCCACCTTGGTGCTCTCGCCGCGGCGCCGCCGTCTGTCGTTCCCAACATGGTCAGCAAAACAAGAGGAATCAGGAGACAACTGTTCGACGAGAGGTTGACAGTCCCGGACCCAACCTAGCTTGTCTATAACATCAGCAGCTCAAATTATGTTTGTTTTTTCAAGACGACGCACAACTCAGTTCTATTTTTCTATAAGAATGCATAACTGAACCTATGTTTTCCGTCCGAATTATGTTGTTTCTAACCAGGAGGAATTGGGACCAACATAACTGAACTTATGTTTTCCCTTCTGTAATAGTATATATATTTATATCTTATTTTATTACATATATATATAATAGAAACAACATAAGGTTCTGTTACACTTGCCGTTTGTCCAACCATTTTATAGACCTTCCCACTTCCTTTATTTTTTGTTTTCATTAATCCTATATCTGAATTTTCTCCCACTTTCTTTTTCGATGTAAACTAAGTTTTCTCCCAGTAATTTTCCCTAGAACCAACTCAATTGTCCCACGTCTAGCCTAAAAAATAATAATACCCCACGTCCTATTAACTCATCAAATTTAAATGATATTTTATTTCATAAATTTAAAATTCTTACAAAATAATAATAATAAATGTTTATATATAACTTGGCAAGTTAACTCCTAGTGATTGCATACATAACCTTGCAGTAATAGATGTGCAATCATGTGTTTATGCTTTTATAACATTTCTCCGTCCAGCCCAACATGATATTTTCACCCAGCCCAGCAAGTTCGCGGATTTTGACAAAAATGCAAGTGGGCTTTAAATTCTACCATATATATAAACGGGCTGCATAGATGCTACATCATTGTTTCACCCAGCCCACCAAATGGACTAAAAAACAAATGGACTGGCTGACATGTGGGCCAGTAGGTCGAAGCCCAAGCAAGGCGTTGCATTTACATCCAATGGCCGGCATTCTTCTTCAATCTCTCGTCTTCTTCCCCCAGCATTGCCGAGACCGCCTGCTCCAGCCCCCGGCATCCAGCGGCGTTGTTTTGCGCGCCTCGTAGCGAAATGCTACCCCGCCGATGACCAGGCCATCCCTCCACTCCGCACCTCCTGTTATTCTCTGCCGAGTGTAGGCCCACCCCGCACCCAAACCAGTCAAGTTTCCCACTCCTCTCCGTCTACGACTCCACTGCCGCGTCTTCCCCATCTCCGGGTCGTTCCAGTCTAGGGCCTCGCAGTCATCCACTGCCTCGCTGCGCTCGGCGCGGCATGGTCAACGAACGAGAGTCATCGAAAGAGGACTGTATGTGGAGAGCCTCACGACTGGGACCCACGAGGTCCATGGTCGCACGCAAGGAAAGTTCCTCCTTATTAAGCTGTTTCCTCCCCCTGACAGCTGGGACCCACTGGTTGTATCTTCGCACGGAAGGAAGTGCCTCCTTGTTATGCGAAAAAACTATTCCTCCCGATGAAAGTAGGGACCCGACAGATTTGGTGGCTGACTTGTGGGCCTACTAAGCAGACGTGTACGCAGGGCTTTGTCAACTTAATCAACAAATGATTCTAGCAGCTGGATCGTTGGATGTTAATCCAACAGCCGTGCTCCTTCTTCAACCTCTGTTCTTGCTCCTGTCTCCCGTGGGCGGCAGTGCTACCGCGCACCCGAACCAGTCAAGTTTCCCACTCCTCTCCATCTGCGACTCCATTGTCGTGTCTTCCCCATCTCCCGATCGTTCCAGTCTGGGGCCTCGCCTCGTCCACCGGCCTTGGTGTGCTCAGCACAGTGTGGTCAACGTGGTCAACAAATGAGAGTCATTGGAAGATGATTGTATGTGAGAGGCTGACAGTGGGGACGCACCACGCCCATGGACGCATCCATGCAACTACATCCTTTTTACCCTGAAAAATAATGTTTTCTCCACCTGACTGTTGGGACCCACCAGCTACATCTTCGCACGCAAGGAAGTGCGTCCTTATTACGGGAAAAAAAATATCCCCCCTGATCGCTGGGACCCAGCAGCTATATCTTCGCACGCAAGGAAGTGCGTCCTTATCCTCCCTGACAGCTGGGACCCACCCGGTCGAAGCGTATGTACCGTTGTCTGTCTTGTCGGAACTTGTCCGTACATACTGGTCGATCGGTCGCTCTGCAACGATGAACCATGGACGAGTAAGTAGCAGCACATGTCATAGTAGAGCCCCCCACGTAGCAGTTCAGGTTGTCCCGTCTAAACCGTGTACACGTACATACAGCCACACGCCAAAAAATACGGCCACGTACGTACATACGGGTGGGGTCTCGAACGCCTACTCGCACATACGTACGACTAGGGCTCGTGTACATGGTAGGGTCAGATAGGAGAAACTGCGTCGTCATCATGTTAATGGGGAGGCAACGGAATGCGTCGTGTTCATCGGGAGGCAACGAAATACGTCGTGTTCATCAGGAGCCAGCCGGCTTGGACAGAACACCGATCGAAACGAGGCCTGGCGTACCGCATAACGGAGGAAACGGCCTTGTGTTCGACCGGCCACGGTCGAAACGGGATCCTGTTCATCGGGAGGGGTCTGGCATACCGCAAAATGGAGGAAACAAACTTCTCTTGGACCTCATGCGGTCAAAACGGGGTCCTGTTGATCGGGAGGGGTATGGCGTACCGCAAAACGAAGGAAACGGACTTGCGTTGGAGCGCTACGGTCGAAACGGGGGTCATGTTCATCGGGAGGGGTGTGGCGTACCACAAAATGGGACTCCATGGGATACTGTTCATCTCCACCGTCGACCTCCTCCAGCCTCCACGGGCTACTGTTCATCCACCGCCGACCTCCTCCAGCCTCCACCTACGACTGTTCATCCACGGGCTCTGTTCATCCAACCTCCACCACTCCTCCACCAGCTACTATTCAACCTGCCCTCTCCATGGGGTCCTGTTCAGCCACCCCTCCATGGGCTATTGTTCATCCAGCCCTCCACCGGCTACTGTTCAACCAGCCCTCCACGGGGTCCTGTTCATCCACCCCCAACCGGCTCGATCGGGGTCCTGTTCATCTAGCGGCAACGGCCTCTAATACTGCGGGGTCCTGTTCATTCACCCCCCACCGGGAACTGTTCATCCAAGCCCCCCAACAATGCTCAGTGTTCATCAAGGGAAGGAGGCAGCAGGGTTCGATCGGCTTCAGTTAGTAGCAGTAGCGAAGGAATCACTCGGGTTCAGTTAACAACAAGGGATCGATCGCTCGGGTTTAGTAACGTAGCTAGTGCAGTCGCTAGGGTCCAGTTAGAGCCCAACGCATCGCTCGGGTTCAGTTAGAGCGCAACGCTTGCGCACACGCGCGTACGTGTACGAGAGAAACGCGCATCGCTCGGCCCGCGACCACCCACCGTAACCGGGAACTCCCCGATATTTTCCTCGCCCTTGCTTCTACCACGGTTTTTCCGTCATGGACGGCCCAAAGAATGTCATGCAGCTGCGTCTCCGGCCCGCCCGGGACGAAAAGCCCATTTTCTGTCATGATTTTTTGTCATAGAAGTAGGATGATACCGGGTTTTGTCACATTTGTCCTCATAGAAGTCTCATAAGCATGACAAAAAAATTCGTTCGGCCCAAAATGTCACGGATGTCTTTTTTTGTAGTGCAAGTCATTGTTAATTAAAATTGGCTTTGATATACCTTGGAATCCGGGTGCATCCATTACTTGAGCACTTTATGCCTAGCTTAATGGCTTTAAAGAAAGCGCTGCCAGGGAGACAACCCGAAAGTTTTAGAGTCATTTTATTTTGTTGTGTGCTTTTATGAAGTTTAAAAACAAAAAAAATAGAGTGGAACCTGAAACTTTACAAAAAGAGAAGTGAAAGTGAGAAAGACAAGCACTGTTGAAGTGGGGGATATCCTTGTGTCGGGGGTTGGTT
This sequence comes from Aegilops umbellulata, assembly GCA_032464435.1. Classification (NCBI taxonomy): domain Eukaryota; kingdom Viridiplantae; phylum Streptophyta; class Magnoliopsida; order Poales; family Poaceae; genus Aegilops; species Aegilops umbellulata. The sequence continues at coordinate 321,990,835 of CP136056.1, read as the reverse complement.
GCGACATATGCCAATGGATGGCTTATCATGGTGGGAGCGAGTAGAACATCGCCGGTGCCTAGAAGCGGGATGATGCATAGACACGAATGCCGGCGCACTTTACCCAGGTTCGGGACTCTCCTAGGAGATAACACCCCTAGTCCTACTTTGCGGGGTCTCCGCATGATCACTAAGGCACTAGTGGGTACAATGGTGCTCCCCAAGCTGTATGCTAAAGGTAGAAGAAGGCAGGCACGCTCTCTCCTTCCTCTAGGTATGAGTCTAGTTCTAACAGGTTGGAAACCCTTTGCATGGGTGCCCTGGGGGGTTTATATAGGCCCACCCCCAGGGGTACAATGGTAATCTGGCCGGGTGTGGGACCCGGGTGTCAGTGTCTCTGATCGCCGGCTTCTCCGTCGGCTGCTGGGGCCCGCCGCCTAGTGGGCCCCGCGGACTGGTCTGGTACAGAGCCGACAGGCCGTCTCCGTCGCTTGCGGGTCTGGTTGGCGGCTGATCACTGTAGCAGCAATGATAATGACGCACGCTTGGTCAGGGGAGCGTGGCTACAGCCCCGCCGCCTGGTGGGAGATCACTGTAGCCACTTTGGGTCTCGTCTGGTTAATGGTGCGCGGGCCCCGAGGGAGGAGCGGGCCGCCTGCTAGAGGCCGGCCTCCCTCGGGTCCGACTGGTCAGGCTTCCGCCGTCTTCCGGGCTCTCGCTGCCTGGTGGGGCCCGCCGTCTACAGGCCGTACCGACAGGCCGTCGTGGGAACAGGGCTCCGCCCGTCAGTAGCGACATCAGGGGTGGAGTGGCAACAGTGCCGCACCGGGCAGAGATCTCCTCCTGTGCGGAGCACTGTGGCCGCCCCCTGCCCTTGATACGGGGGTGACAGGCCACACTGTAGCCTCACCCTGTCTTGTCTTCTTAATGGGGGCGCAGACTCTGTGGGCGCCGTGGGCCGCCTGCTAGAGGCCGGCCTCTTTGGAGGCCGCCTGGAAGGAGTCGGCCCGTCTTGGTGCCGCATTCTGGCAGCCGGCCATCAGACGGCGGCGCTTCATCTTGATGTTCTAAGGGGCGCAGCCGGCCCCGATGTCTTGAAAGGTTCAGGGACTCGGGTTAGGCTATCCGTGGCCCATTACACCGACAGTAGTCCCCGAAGCTGGTGAGGCGTCACGGCTGAGGAGCCGAGGAGCCTCAACAGTTTCTCTCTCCGGGTGTTCTGGACAGAAGTTCATCCGACTCCGGGCAAGCTGCCTGGTGGGAGTCGGCCGCGTTCAGTCAGATTTGTCTAGAACTTCAAATGCAACGGCGGGAACTGGGTGGCGTGCTAGCTAAGCTTCCAGGCCCGCCGCCCGTCGTGGGCATGCCACATGGCGTCAGCCAGCCGAGCCAGCCTGCTAGCCCACGCGCGCGATGGGACGTGACAGCAGGCTGGGCCGCCGCCACCGGGCCTCGACATGCAAGCGGATCCGCTGTAGCCGAGGCTGGCGGTTGAGCTCCTTCACGGAGTTACTGCGCGCAGTAGCTCATGCGGTAAACGCGGGGACGTGGGGTCGTTGGCACAGTTAATCCCGCGATCCCACGCCCGCCCCCTCGGCTTCATAGCCCGTCGACTATAAGTAGGGGGAGCGGGGAGCACGCGCACCCCTTTGCCCCATTCTTGCCTCCTTCTTCCTCCTCTCGCCGCAGCGCCCCCGAGCTCTGCTGGAGTGCTATCACTGCTCGTCTTCGTCGAGCTCTTCCGCCCCGAGCCCTCTTGGCCTTGCTCCAATCCTCAGCTACCTTGCCGCACAATTGGCCTCGTCGAGCTCTTCATGGTGCGCGAGCGGGGAGGAGATTGGGACGGGTTGAACGTCAACGAAGACCACATCCCCTTCCTACGTGACACATGGCACCTTCCCGGCGCGAGCTATGTGAAGGTGTGCGTGCCACCTGTGGGGGAAATTTCACCGGCGCCGAGGGAGGGCGAGCGGGTCATCTTCCGCTCGCACTTCATCCGCGGCTTCGGCCTGCCGGCGAGCGGCTTTCTCCGCTTGTTCCTCGAGTTCTACCATCTCCAACCTCATCACATCACGCCCAACACCGTGATGCTTCTGTCCACCTTCATCACGATGTGCGAAGGCTACCTCGGCATCCTCCCCACCATCGAGTCGTGGGGAGCGTTCTTCTATACCAAGCTGGGCACCTCCGTCCGGGACGTGGCAGCCCAGTGCGGCGCCTTCGCGGTGCGCCATCCGTCTCCAAGGAACGCCTTCCCCTCCATCAAGCTGCCACAGTCGGTCAAGATGTGGCAGCAATCTTACTTCTACGTGGAAAATGTCGACCCGGCAGTCGACTTTATCAACCTACCGGCCTATGAAGCTGGCCCACCGGCTGAGCCTTAGGCCACCTGGGCTACAAGCCGAAGCCGGTGTCAGCAGACGGCACCGCCGCCATCAGCCGACTCCGGGTGCTGACTGAAGCCGAAGGCCTCAAGGCGTCCGACTTGCTAGTCGCCTTTGTCGCGCGCCGGGTTCTCCCGCTCCAAGTCCAGCCTCACTTGATCAGCCGGATGAGCGGGCACCTCGACCCATGCCGGCTGAGTACCAAGGAGATGTCGGCTGTTGAGGTGGCGAACTTGGTGAACGAGAACTCTGACCTCAAGATGGAGGGGTCCTGGTAGTTCGGTAAGCAGCTGTACTCCCGCGCGGACCCTCCACCAGCCGTAAGCCTTTCAAATTTTCCTTTCTTCAATACTTCGTCTTGATTCCGTCTTGCGGTCTTGAATAGTCGGCCTCTTGCCCTTTGAGACAGATCTACATGTCTGAGGCGACAGCCGCCATCATGGGGGCGGGTCGCCCCTATGCACCGGACCGAACTATGAGCGACATGGATGACCCTGACCTGGGGGCGGCCGCCTTGGAGGACGACGCCATAGGTGGCGTCTATGGAGCCGGTGGCTCCGAAGAAGGCGGCATCGAGACTTGGCCTGACGATGACGATGAGGAAGACGAGCCGCGCCCTGCTCGAGGCGCTGGCAGGGCAAACGCGGGCCCCTCCGCCGAACCGGCTGCTCGAGGCGGCATGCGAAAGCGCAAACAGGGCGCCGCCTTGTTCGGTAGCGCGCCGAAGAAGGCCAAGAATCCGACGCTGTGACCAGGCGGCCAAAATATCAGAACCTCCCTAAGGCGCCTCCCATGGTGTCGGCGTGAGTATCCTTTCTTGTGCTTTTCTTCCTTGCTGATTCTGTCTGAATTTCTTCGCTTCACTTTTCTTGACTTAGGGCCCCACTCTCTCTTGAGAAGTCGGCCGCCGCCTCCGTTATTGGGTCGGCGGAGACCTCCGCCACCATCCGGTGAATCGATCCGGCCGCCGACCTCCGAGAGGCGCGGGAGCGAAACGCGTGGGAGGTGCGCGAGGAGCAGGAAGCCGCCTTCCTGGAGAAGGCGGAGGTAGACAAGGCGGAGGCCGCCATATTGAAGAAGCTGGCGGAGGCTGAGGCCGCTGCCGCGGTGATGGAGCAGGCCGAGGAAGCCGCGCACCGCCATTCGGTGTTATTCCTCGTCCCCTTAAACTCCGCGCCGCCACCACCAGAGTTCGTGGCGCCGACTGGGGGAGCTGGTGACGAGCATGCGATCATGGAGAGGGACGGCGGCGATGTCGTCATGGCGGACGTGGCCGTGCCTCCGCCACCACCATCTGGAGAGGCGCGAGACAAGCAGCTGGCGGACCCGCCGGGGCCGCCAGCCGGAGACGAGATGGTGACGGGCCCGACTCCCGAGGTCCGCACACCATCACGCCGTCGGTTTGCGAAGGCGGCTTCAGCGCCACGCCCGCTGGAGGCCAGTGCCGCGAGCTCTTCGATCCCGGACGCCGAGGCGACCAGCGCCGCGCCCGCTGATTGGGTGCAGGGAGGCGGGACGGGCCCTTTGAATCAGGCGATCCTGGATGTCCAAGGCAAACTCTGAGCTGAGGCCGACACTCTGAAGTGGTGCAACCAAGCGTTCCTGGAGTCGCGAGCCACCGTTCGGGTATACTTCTTGGTTCTTCATCTTTGATTCTTGTATTTCTCTGTGGGGGCGCGCCAGCGCACCCACTGGGTGTAGTCCCAGAGTTTAGGGCCGGCTGCTGAGCAGGCGGCTCGAAACTTTAATTGGCAAGCTCCGAGTACTAACATTGTCTGATATCTTCACTTGCAGGATTATCATAACCTTCGCGGGGCCGCCTTCAACTCCAAAGTCCAGGAGCTGAATCAACGAACCACCGACTTGTCGGAAAGTCGGAGTAAGTCTTTGTTTTCTTTCTCTACGGGGGCGCGTTGGCGCACTCGCGGGCTGTAGTCCCTGAGATTCGGGCCGACTGCTGAGCAGTCGGGCCGAATCTCCCCCACAACATCACTTCTTTTTTGTTGATATTGATAACTTCTTTCTCTGCGGGGGCGCGCTGGCGCACCCGCGGGATGTAGTCCCCGAGATTCGGGCCGACTGCTGAGCAGTCGGGCCGGATCTCCCCGGCGACTGTACTTCTTATCTGTTGGCTGCTAACACCTTTTTCTTTCTCCCTTCTTGCAGAGGCCAACGCCGCTCTGCAGCAGCAGCTGGGCGAAGCCAACACCGCACTGCGCGCCAAGGAGGCAGACTGCAGCAAGCTGGCCGAGGAGCGTGACTGGCTGGTCACGCAACTGGCGGAGCAGGCGGAGCTTCTCAAGAAAGCCCAGAAGGAGGCGGAGGAAAAGGAGGTCGGTCTCCTTGCTGAGTTCGAGACCGAACGCTCCACCTAGACCAATAAGGAGGCTTTGCTGACTGCCGGCTTCGGCGAAATTGAAGACATGGTTGACGGTAAGCTTTTTTCTTTCCTTGAGCCGCCGGCTGCTGATCGGGCCGGCTTCTTGCTTCTAACTTTGGCTCTTTTCCTTTCTGTTTGAGCAGAATTCTTCCCTGGTCACTCTGACGGCGCCAATCAGGCCATTGAGGATGACCACGAAGAGCGGAGGGCAAGAGGTGCGCAGATTGCTGCCAACGCCCCCCGGACCCTCAGTGAACAACTTCTCAGTATCCAGGCCCGTCTTCGGCCGGCTCATCGGATGTTGCGCCGTCTTCAGCGCGTCGGGGCGCAGGCCATCTCCGCCCTGTGGCCAGACATGCCGGCTCCGCGCACTCCCAGCCAGACTGCCAACTGGCTGGACATGGCGGTCGGCCGTCTTGAGGCCTGGAAGGGCTCCTCGGCCCGGGCTGGAGCACGCCGGGCCCTGGAGTTTATCAAGGTGTGGTACCCTGGGCTAAATCTAGCCCAGTTGACCACGTTCCGACAGGAGGCCCAGGAGGAGCTAGTGGCGGTGGAGCGTGATCTTGTCAAGCGGGCGGTGGCGATCGCCGAGTACACCAACACCAGCGTCTTCGTCCCGGAGCTAGCTAAGAATGGTACCGAGGCGCCACCAGAGTGGTTCGGGCTGAACCCGGAAGATGGCGAGGACTCAGCTGAAGTGATCAACTCCAGCGACGAGGGAGAAGACGAGGTGGACGAGGTAGGTGAAGAGGAAGCGCCAGAGGCTGAAGCGGACGGCCGGCCTCAGCTCGACCGCGCCTCCAGCAACGGGCCACGCCCGAGCGAGCCAGCTACTGCTGATGGCGACCAAGCGGAGGCTGACCAGCCGGCCGCTCCATCAACCGACACCACCATTCCGCCGAACCCGTCTGCTGCTCCCTAGGCTGCCAATTTACCTTTTTTTACCTGCTTATCAGTCTCGACAAACTTTGTTAACTTCGCACAATTCCACCCACGGGGTGTATTTCAAACTTCTGTTGAATGTTGGCCAAGGGCCTTTTGATATGTAAATACGTTTTTCGAGTTCTATCTTTCCTTGCTTTCTGCTCCTTAGCTTTTTTTCCTTTGCCGCCCTCCCTGAGTTGCCGTCTGGCCAGCCAAATAGCCGCTCTGCGGACTGCGGCTGGGTCCAGTACATGGCCGCTTTGGGAGGGTAAGTACTTAGCCGATCAGTGTTTTTTAGTAGGTTAAGTAGAAGCCGGCCGGCTGACTGCTCAGCAGCCGGTCGGCGAAGCGGGAAGTCGGCTTGGACTATGTGCATGCTTTGGGTCCTTAGCCATTTTTCATGCGGACACCCTTTCTGCCTTAACTCCTGCCCACCAGACAGTCGCTCTGCGAGCTTCGGCTTCTAGCAGGAGAAAGCTTAAGTGCCAACACATTACTTGTCCGGCTGCAGGAAGCATTACATAGTACGAGGCGGCGAGTCCTTGGGTCGACTGATCGAACCCGGTGCCAGGCGAACTAATGAAATAACACACTGATAGGCATAGTACTTATCATATAGATAAAAGAGGGCAGTCCCCGAGCTCTTCTCGGGGGACTCGGAGTCTTCGTACTTAATAAAAAAGTTGGCGTGGTACATACTGCATCAACTGTAAAACCTTCGGAGGAGGTTTGCATTCCATGGTCGCTCCGTCTCCTTGCCAGAGTCGTCTCTTTTGCGTGCTCGAGGCTTCTGAGCATCGATCAGGTAGTAGGAGTCATTGCCCAACACCTTGCTAACGATGAAGGGGCCTTCCCAAGGTGCCGAGAGCTTGTGCTGGTCGGTTGTTCGCTGGATCAGCCGGAGCACAAGGTCTCCCTCTTGGAAGGATCTTGGCTTGACCTTCCGGTTGTAGTATCGGCGCAGGCTCTGCTGGTAGATGGTGGACCGACTGAGGGCCAACGGCCAGCCCTCTTCCAGCAGATCGACACCGTCTTCTCGTGCTTCTTTTGCCTCCTCTTCGGTGTACATGGTGACTCGAGGGGAGTCGAATTCTATGTCCGTCGGGATGACGGCTTCGGCACCGTAGACGAGGAAGAAAGGCGTGAAGCCGGTTGACTTGTTCGGAGTTGTGCGCAGACTCGAGAGGACGGTCGGCAGCTCGTCGGGCTAGCAGCCGGCCGAACGCTCTAGAGGTTCGACCTGATGCCGGACAAAATGAGGCCGTTTGCTCGCTCCACTTGGTCGTTTGACTGCGGATGGGCAACGGACGCTAAGTCCAGTCGGATGCCCTGCGTCGCGCAGAAATGGGCCAAGGCGCCTTTGGCAAAGTTTGTGCCGTTGTCGGTGATGATGCTGTGTGGCATGCCATACCGGATGGTGATGTCGGAGATGAAAGTCACAGCAGTCGGACCATTCAACTTATTAATTGGCTTTGCTTCTATCCACTTGGTGAACTTGTCCACCACGACAAGCAGATGAGTCATGCTGCCATGTGCTGTCTTGAATGGTCCCACCATATCCAGCCCCTAGACAGCGAAGGGCCAGGCAATGGGGATGGTCTTGAGTGCAGAAGCCGGCTGATGTGGCTTGGAGCGAAACTTCTGGCACACTTTGCATTTCTGGACCAACTCTTTGGCGTCTTCTAGAGTAGTCGGCCAGAAAAAACCGTGGCGGAAAGCTTTGGCGACAAGTGCTCTTGAAGCCGCGTGGTGACCACACTCGCCTTGGTGGTTATCTTTGAGGATTGCTTGGCCTTGCTCCAGCTCCACGCAGCGCTGGTAAACACCAGTGACGTTGCGCCTCGCAAGTTCTCTGTTGACAATGGTGTATGCTGCTGCCCGGTGTTGCACTTGGCGGGCCGAGATCTCATCAGTCGGCAGCTCTTTGTTCACCAGAAAGTTGAGGATGGGCTGAGCCCATGAAGGTGTTGTTATTTCTTTGACTGTCAGGACTGCAATTTGCACAAGGGCGGTTGGGCCGGGAGGCGGCGGGTTGGAGTCGGCTGCCGCTTGCTGAGTCGATGAAGTCCCCGTGCCGACTGCTGCAGTCCCCGGGCTGGGTTCGGCTGCTGCAGTCCCCGAGCCACCTGCCGAATACCTTGTGCCGGCTGCTGGGGTCCTCAAGTCAGATCCGACTACTTCAGGAGCAGTCGGCACGAAGATGGAGTCTGGTTCTGGTGACGGCTTGACAGACGGCTTGAGGAGGCGTTGCAGGGCGACGCCGGCTGGTATTGCTTGCCGGGTGGAGCCGATCCATGCCAAGGCATCTGCTTGCTCGTTGTCATTTCTTGGCACATGGAGGAACTCGAACCCTCAAAGTATCCACTAAGTTGCTGGACGAGGAAGCGGTAGCTCGCCATATTTGCATCCTTGGCGTCACAATTGCCTGACGACTGCTGGACCACCAAGTCGGAATCACCATAGCACAGGATCCGGCGAATGCCGAGTTCCTTGGCAAGCCGGAGCCCGTGAATGAGTGCTTCATATTCGGCAATGTTGTTGGAGGCGGCAAAGTGGATTTGCAGCACATATCTGAGCTTGTCGCCTTTGGGAGAGGTGAGGACGATGCCGGCTCCCAAACCGGTGCGCATCTTGGAACCATCAAAGTGCATTCACCAATGGGTGGAGTCTGGCACTGGCGGCAGGTACTGGGTCTCGGCCCAGTCGACGAGGAAGTCGGCCAGTGCTTGTGACTTGATGGTGGTGCGAGGCTGGTAGTAGATGGTGTAGGGGACAAATCTATGGCCCATTTAGCCACTCGGCTTGAAGCATCTCGGCTCCCAATGATCTCGGCAAATGGAGCAGTGCACACCATGGTGATTGGGTGCTCTTAAAGTATGGCTTCACCTTCTTGGCAGAAAAGTGCACACCGTAGCACATCTTCTAATAGTGGGGGTAGTTCTGCTTGGAAGCGGACATCACTTCACTTGAGTAATACACCGGCCTCTGGACTGGTAGTGCTTTGCCTTCTTCCTTGCGTTCCACAACTATGACTGTGCTGACCACCCGGCTGGTGGCGGCGATGTAGAGGAGCATGGGCTCCTTAGGAGTCGGAGCCGCCAGGACAGGCAGAGTGGTCAACATCTTCTTGAGATGGAGAAAAGCTTCATCCGCCTTATCGTTCCACTCAAAAAAAGTGGTCTTCTTCATGAGCTGGTATAGGAGAAGATCCTTCTCGCCCAGCCGACTGATGAAACGACTGATGGATGCCAAACAGCCGGTAAATTTTTGCACGTCCAGCAGTCGGGTGGGCACCTCCATCCTTTCGATGGCCTTGATCTTTACAGGGTTATACTCTATGCCGTGCTCTGAGACCAGAAAGCCAAGAAGCTGGCCGGCTGGCACTCCAAAGACGCATTTCTCCGGGTTGAGCTTGATTTGAAATCGGCGCAAGTCTTCAAAGGTCTCCTTGAGGTCTTCTAGCAGTGTTCCATGCTTCTCTGTCTTCACCACAACGTCGTCCACATAGACGTGGACGTTTCTGCTGAGTTTCTTGAGGAGGCACTTCTGCATGCAACGCTGAAACGTGGCGCCGACATTTCTCAAGCCGAACGTCATGGTCAGGTAGCAAAGGGCTCCAAATGGCGTGATGAAGGCGGTCTTTAGCCTGTCGGCCGGGTTCAGTTTGATCTGATGATACCCTGAGTATGCATCCAAAAAACTCAACAGCTCGCATTTGGATGTGGAGTCAATTACTTGGTCGATTCTTGGCAAAGCAAATGGGTCTTTGGGACATGCTTTGTTGAGGCTGGTATAATCAATACACATTGCCACTATTTATTCTTCTTCAGTACGAGGACTGGGTTGGCTAACCATTCTGGAAAGAACACCTCCATGATGAAGCCGGCTGCTAGAAGCTGGGCTATCTCTTCTCCAACAACTCTTCTCTTCTCTTCTGACAGGCGGCGCAAGGGCTGCCTGACCGGCTTGGCATCAGGTCGGACATGTAGCTTGTGCTTGGCGAAATCCGTCGGAACACCCGGCATGTCCTTGGGAGACCATACAAAGATGTCCCAATTCTCACAGAGGAAATTGACGAGCTTGCTTTCCTATTTGCTGTCAAGGTTCGCACCTATGACAGCGTGCCTCTCCGGGTGCTCCGGGTCCAAGGGTATCTTATTTGTTTCCTTCACCGGCTTGAACGAGCCCTCAGCTTCCGACTCCTTGGGGTTGGGTGACATTTCCGGCTGCTTGCCTGCCATTGCCACAACCCGGTCAAGGAGCCGCTTTTCAACCGCGATCACGAGAGTCGGCTGCTGTCTGCTGCACAGGCTAACGACTTCCTGTAGTCCCCAGTTATGGTTAGGATTTCCTTGGTGCTTGGCATCTTCATCTTGAGGTAGGCATAGTGGGGAACCGCCATGAACTTGGCCAGAGCAGGCCGGCCAAGCAGTGCATGATAAGGGCTCTCAAGGTCCACCACCTCAAACCAGATTGGCTCAAGGCGAAAGTGCTCTTTATCTCCGAAGAGGACGTCAATTGGGTCTTGCCGATTGTTTGGCAGGAAAGGCCAGGAACTATGCCATGGAATACAGTCCGACTGGGTTGAAGCTGCCTCTGCTTGATTCCTAACTTCTCCATAATATCTTTGTATAGGATGTTGATGCTGCTACCGCTATCTATCAAAACTCGGGAGAGGCGAGCAGCCCGCCTCTCCGTGGCAAAGGTGGTCAGCTCTGCTCCGGCTGATGGGCTTTTCTGACCAATGCATGAACTCGGGGGGTCTCTGATGCTACTGCATTTACTTCTTGTTGTCGCTGCCCTCTGTTGTGTCTATCGTCGGCCACGCTGGTAAACACGACATAAGCTCCATGCTCTTCCGGGTATTCATCTTGTATTGCGCCGACTGGCCGAACCGCCGGCTGCTGGGGAGGAGGAGGCGGCGGGCCGATAGGCAGAGGAGGCACGAGTCCATCTCCCTTGGTGATTCTGGTGAGTGCTACCTCTTGAGCACTACGTTGGATTTCCCCGAAGAGGAGAGGATGATGCAGCAAAGTAGCGTAAGTATTTCCCTCAATTTTTGAGAACCAAGGTATCAATCCAGTAGGAGGCTACACGCAAGTCCCTCGTACCTGCACAAAACAATAGCTCAATGCAACCAACGCGATTAGGGGTTGTCAATCCCTTCACGGTCACTTACAGGAGTGAGATCTGATAGAGATAATATTTTTGGTATTTTTGGTATAGAGATGCAAAGTGAAAAGTAAAAGGCAAAGTAAAAATCAAGCAAGATTAAAGTGATGGAGATTGATATGATGAGAATAGACCCGGGGGCCATAGGTTTCACTAGTGGCTTCTCTCAAGAGCATAAGTATTCTACGGTGGGTGAACAAATTACTGCTGAGCAATTTACTGAATTGAGCATAGTTATGAGAATATCTAGGTATGATCATGTATATAGGCATCACGTCCGAGACAAGTAGACCGACTCCTGCCTGCATCTACTACTATAACTCCACTCATCGACCGCTATCCAGCATGCATCTAGAGTATTAAGTTAAAAACAGAGTAACGCCTTAAGCAAGATGACATGATGTAGAGGGATAGTTTCATGCAATATGATAAAAACCCCATCTTGTTATCCTCGATGGCAACAATACAATTCGTGCCTTGTTTCCCCTTCTGTCACTGGGAAAGGACACCGCAAGATTGAACCCAAAGCTAAGCACTTCTCCCATGGCAAGAAAAACCAATCTAGTAGGCCAAACCAAACTGATAATTGGAAGAGACTTGCAAAGATAACCAATCATACATAAAAGAATTCAGAGAAGATTTAAATATTATTCATAGATAGACTTGATCATAAACCCATAATTCATCGGTCTCAACAAACACACCGCAAAAAGAAGATTACATCGAATAGATCTCCACGAGAGAGGGGGAGAACATTGTATTGAGATCCAAAAAGAGAGAAGAAGCCATCTAGCTAATAACTATGGACCCATAGGTCTGAGGTGAACTACTCACACTTCATCGGAGGGGCTAGGATGATGTAGAAGCCCTCCATGATGATGGCCCTCTCCAGCGGAGCTCCGGAACAGGCACCAAGATGGGATCTCATGGGTACAGAAGGTTGCGGCAGTGGAATTAGATTTTTGGCTCCGTATCTGATCGTTTGGGGGTACGTAGGTATATATAGGAGGAAGAAGTACGTTGGTGGAGCTCCGAGGGGCCCACGAGGCAGGGGGCGTGCCCTAGGGGGGTGGGCGCGCCCCCACCCTCGTGACCGCCTCGTGGCTTTCTTGACGGAGGGTCCAAGTCTCCTGGGTCTTATCTGATGAGAAAATCACGTTCCCGGAGGTTTCATTCCGTTTGGACTCCGTTTGATATTCTGTTTCTCCGAAATTCTGAAATAGGCAAAAAAACAGCAATTCTGGGCTGGGCCTCCGGTTAATAGGTTAGTCCCAAAAATAATATAAAAGTGGAAAATAAAGCCCAATATAGTCCAAAATAGTAGATAATATAGCATGGAGCAATCAAAAATTATAGATACGTTGGAGACGTATCAGGCATCCCCAAACTTAATTCCTGCTCGTCCTCGAGTAGGTAAATGATAAAAAGAGAATTTTTGATGTGGAGTGCTATTTGGCAAAATTTCAATACAAATCTTCTTAATTGTGGTATGAATATTCAGATCCGAAAGATTCAAGACAAAAGTTCATATTGACATAAAAATAATAATACTTCAAGCATACTAACAAAGCAATTATGTCTTCTCAAAATAACATGGCCAAAGAAAGTTATCCCTACAAAATCATATAGTCTGGCTATGCTCTATGTTCACCACACAAAGTATTTAAATCATGCACAACCCCGATGACAAGCCAAGCAATTGTTTCATACTTTAACATTTTCAAAACTTTTTCAATCTTCACGCAATACATGAGTGTGAGCCATGGATATAGCACTATATATGGAATAGAATGGTGGTTGTGGAGAAGACAAAAAGAGGGGAAGATAGTCTCACATCAACTAGGCGTATCAACAGGCTATGGAGATGCCCATCAATAGATATCAATGTGAATGAGTAGGATTGCCATGCAACGGATGCACTAGAGCTATAAGTATGTGAAAGCTCAACAAAAGAAACTAAGTGGGTGTGCATCCAACTCGCTTGCTCACGAAGACCTAGGGCATTTGAGGAAGCCCATCATTGGAATATACAAGCCAAGTTCTATAATGAAAAATTCCCACTAGTATATGAAAGTGACAACATAGGAGACTCTCTATCATGACGATCTTGGTGCTACTTTGAAGCACAAGTGTGGTAAAAGGATAGTAACATTGTCCCTTCTCTCTTTTTCTCTCATTTTTTTATTTGGCCTTTTCCCTTTTTTATGGCCTCTTTTATTTATTTTTTTATTTTTTTGTCCGGAGTCTCATCCCGACTTGTGGGGGAATCATAGTCTCCATCATCCTTTCCTCACTTGGGACAATGCTCTAAAAATGATGATCATCACACTTTTATTTTTCTTACAACTCAACAATTACAACTCTAAACTTAGAATAAAATATGACTCTATGTGAATGCCTCCGGCGGTATACCGGGATATGCAATGATTCAAGAGTGACATGTATGAAAGAATTATTAATGGTGGCTTTGCCACGAATACGATGTCAACTACATGATCATGCTAGCAATATGACAATGATGGAGCGTGTCATAATAAACGGAATGGTGGAAAGTTGCATGGCAATATATCTCGGAATGGCTATGGAAATGCCATGATAGGTAGGTGTGGTGGCTGTTTTGAGGAAGATATATGGTGGGTGTATGATACCGGTGAAAAGTGCACGGTATTAGAAAGGCTAGCAATGGTGGAAGGAAGGGAAAAGTGTGTATAATCCATGGACTCAACATTAGTCATAAAGAACTCATATACATATTGCAAAAATCTAGAATTTATCAACGCAAGGTATTATGCGCATGCTCCTAGGGGGATAGATTGGTAGGAAAAGACCATCGCTCGTCCCTGACCGCCACTCATAAGGAAGACAATCAATAAATAAATCATGCTCCGACTTCATCACATAACGATTCACCATACGTGCATGCTACGGGAATCACAAACTTTAACGCAAGTATTTTTTAAATTCACAACTACTCAACTAGCATGACTCTAATATCACCATCTTCATATCTCAAAACAATTATCAAACATTAATATTTTCTTAGTATTCAACGCACTCAACAGAAAGTTTCACAAATCTTGAATACCAAGCATATTAATATTAAGCAAATTACCATGCTACTAACGACTTTCAAAATGATCTAAGTGAAGCATGAGATATCAATAGTTTCTTTAAAACGAATCCACCACCGTGCTCTAAAAGATATAAGTGAAGCACTAGAGCAAAACTATAGAGCTCAAAAGATATAAGTGAAGCACATAGAGCAAAACTATAAAGCTCAAAAGATATAAGTGAAGCACATAGAGTATTCTATCAAATTCCAATTCATGTATGGCTCTCTCAAAAGGTGTGTACAGCAAGGATGATTGTGGCACACTAACAAACAAAGACACAAATAATACAAGACGCTCCAAGCAAAACACATATCATGTGGTGAATAAAAATATAGCTCCAAGTAAAATTACCGATGGAAGTAGACGAAAGAGGGGGTGCCTTCCGGGGTATCCCCAAGCTTTGACTTTTTGGTGTCCTTGGATTATATTGGGGGTGCCATGGGCATCCCCAAGCTTAGGCTCTTGCCACTCCTTGTTCCATAATCCATCAAAAGATTTCACCCAAAACTTGAAAACTTCACAACACAAAACTCAATAGAAATCTCGTGAGCTCCGTTAGCGAAAGAAAACAAAAGACCACTCCAAGGTACTGTAATGAACTCATTATTTATTTATATTGGTGTTAAACCTACTGTATTCCAACTTCTCTATGGATTATAAACTATTTTACTAGCCATAGATTCATCAAAATAAGCAAACAACACACGAAAAACAGAATCTATCAAAAACAGAACAGTCTGTAGTAATCTGTAACTAACGCAAACTTCTGGAACTCCAAAAAATCTACCAAAATTGGAAGTCCTAGAAAATTTGTTTATTGATCAGAAGCAATTGGAATCAGTATTTTATCACGTTCTGGTGATTTTTCACAATTTTTTTCATGAACAAAAAGATTCTGTAAATTACAGCAAGATCAAATAACTATCATCCAAGAAGATCCTATAGGTCTAACTTAACACAAACACTAATTAAAACACAAAACCACATCTAAACAGAAGGTAGATGGATTATTTATTCCTAAACAGAATCAAAAACAAAAAAACTAAAATAAAATTGGGTTGCCTCCCAACAAGCGCTATCGTTTAACGCCCCTAGCTAGGCATAAAAGCGAGGATAGATCTAGGTATTGCCATCTTTGGTAGGCAATCCATAAGTGGCTCTCATGATAGATTTATTTTCTTCTAGGGAAGTGTTCTATGCCCTTTATTAAAGTAAATTGAAATCTAATATTCCCTTCCTTCATATCAATAATTGCACCAACCGTTCTAAGGAAAGGTCTACCGAGAATAATACGGCAAGAAGGATTGCAATCTATATCAAGAACGATAAAATCTACGGGCACATAATTCCTATTTGCAACAATAAGAACATCATTAAGTCTTCCCATAGGTTTTTTATAGTGGAATCCGCCAGATGCAAGTTTAGAGAGCAATCATCAAATTCACGGAAATCTAGCAAATCACACAAAGTTTTGGGAATAGTGGAGACACTAGCACCCAAATCACACAAAGCATAGAACTCATAATATTTGATTTTAATTTTAATAGTAGGTTCCCACTCATCATAAAGTTTTCTAGGGATAGAAACTTTCAACATAAGTTTTTCTTCATAAGATTGCATCAAGGCATCAACGATATGTTCGGTGAAGGCTTTATTTTGACTATAAGCCTGAGGAGAATTTAGCACTGCAACAAGGAAATACAATCAATTAAAGAGCAACTTTCATAATTAAATTCCTTGAGATCCAATATAGTGGGTTTAGCAATATCTATATTTTTATTTCTTTCAATCCCACTTTAATCAATTTCATCATCAAGATCTAAATACTCCGAATTTTTGTAACGCCTTCTAGGTAAAGGAAGATCATATTCAGTTTAATCAAGATTCATATTGCAAAACAAAGATTTAATAGGGGACACATCAATAACTTTTAGATCTTCATCTTGATTTTCATAGGGATTGGAAGAACACGCTTTAATAAAGGCATCTTTCGTAGCACGCATCCTAGCGGTTCTTTCCTTGCACTCATCAATGGAAATTCTCATGGCTTTGAGAGACTCATTGATATCATGCTTAGGAGGAATAGATCTAAGCTTTAAAGAATCAACCTCGAGAGAAATTCTATCAACGTTCCTAGCCAAATCATCAACTTTAAGCAATTTCTCTTCAAGCAAAGCATTAAAATTCTTTTGTGAATTCATAAACTCTTTAACACTACTCTCAAATTCAGAGGGCATCTTATTAAAATTTCCATAAGAGTTGTTGTAGGAATTTCCATAATTATTAGAAGGATTACTAGGATAAGGCCTATGATTAAAATTCCCTCCATACGCGTTGTTACCAAAATTATTCCTACCAACAAAATTCACATCCATAGATTAATTATTATTCTCAATCAAAGTAGACAAAGGCATATCATTAGGATCAGAAGAAACACTCTTAGTAGCAAATAATTTCATAAGTTCATCCATCTTTCCACTCAAAACATTGATTTCTTCTATAGCATGCACTTTTTTATTAGTAGATCTTTCAGTGTGCCATTGAGAATAATTAAACATAATATTATCTAGGAGTTTAGTAGCATCTCCTAAAGTGATTTCCATAAAAGTGCCTCCCGCGGCCGAATCTAAAAGATTTCTAGAAGCAAAATTCAATCCGGCATAATTTTTTTGTATAATCATCCACAAGTTCAAACCATGAGTAGGACAATTACGTATCATTAATTTCATTCTCTCCCAAGCTTGTGCAACATGTTCATGATCAAGTTGCTTAAAATTCATAATGTCATTTCTAAGAGATATGATCTTAGCGGGAGGAAAATACTTAGAGATAAAAGCATCTTTGCACTTGTTCCAAGAACCAATACTATTTTTAGGCAAAGACGAAAACCAAGATTTAGCACGATCTCTAAGCGAAAAAGGAAATAGCTTCAATTTAACAATATCATTATCGACATCTTTCTTCTTTTGCATATCACATAAATTAACGAAGCTATTCAGATGAGTAGCGGCATTTTCACTAGGAAGGTCGGCGAATTGATCTTTCATAACAAGATTCAACAAAGCGGTATTGATTTCAGAAGATTCAGTATTGGTAAGAGGAGCAATCGGAGTGTTAAGGAAATCATTATTGTTGGTATTGGTGAAGTCACACAATTTGGTATTATCTTGAGCCATCGCGACAAACAAGCAATCCAACACACGAGCAAACAAAAGGCAAGCGAGAAAAAGGCAAACGGAAAAGAGAGGGCAAATAAAACGGCAAGGGTGAAGTGGGGAGAGGAAAACGAGAGGCAAATGGCAACTAATGTAATGCGGGAGATAGGGATTGTGATGGGTACTTGGTACGTTGACTTTTGCGCAGACTCCTCAGCAACGGCGCCAGAAATTCTTCTTGCTACCTCTTGAGCACCGCGTTGGATTTCCCCGAAGAGGAGAGGATGATGCAGCAAAGTAGCGTAAGTATTTCCCTAAATTTTTGAGAACCAAGGTATCAATCCAGTAGGAGGCTACACGCAAGTCCCTCGTACCTGCACAAAACAATAGCTCAACGCAACCAACGCGATTAGGGGTTGTCAATCCCTTCACGTTCACTTACGGGAGTGAGATCTGATAGAGATAATATTTTTGGTATTTTTGGTATAAAGATGCAAAGTAAAAAGTAAAAGGCAAAGTAAAAAAGCAAGCAAGATTAAAGTGATGGAGATTGATATGATGAGAATAGACCCGGGGGCCATAGGTTTCACTAGTGGCTTCTCTCAAGAGCATAAGTATTCTATGGTGGGTGAACAAATTACTGGTGAGCAATTGACAGAATTGAGCATAGTTATGAGAATATCTAGGTATAATCATGTATATATGCATCACGTCCGAGACAAGTAGACCGACTCCTGCCTGCATCTACTACTATTACTCCACTCATCGACCGCTATCCAGCATGCATCTAGAGTATTAAGTTAAAAACAGAGTAACGCCTTAAGCAAGATGACATGATGTAGAGGGATAGTTTCATGCAATATGATAAAAAAACCATCTTGTTATCCTTGATGGCAACAATACAATACGTGCCTTGCTGCCCCTTCTGTCACTGGGAAAGGACACCGCAAGATTGAACCCAAAGCTAAGCACTTCTCCCATGGCAAGAAAAACCAATCTAGTAGGCCAAACCAAACTGATAATCCGAAGAGACTTGCAAAGATAACCAATCATACATAAAAGAATTCAGAGAAGATTCAAATATTATTCATAGATAGACTTGATCATAAACGCACAATTCATCGGTCTCAACAAACACACCGCAAAAAGAAGATTACATCGAATAGATCTCCACGAGAGAGGGGGAGAACATTGTATTGAGATCCAAAAAGAGAGAAGAAGCCATCTAGCTAATAACTATGGACCCGTAGGTCTGAGGTGAACTACTCACACTTCATCGGAGGGGCTAGGATGATGTAGAAGCCCTCCGTGATGATGGCCCTCTCTCGCGGAACTCCAGAACAGGCCCCAAGATGAGATCTCGTGGGTACAGAAGGTTGCGGCAGTGGAATTAGGTTTTTTGGCTCCGTATCTGATCGTTTGGGGTACGTAGGTATATATAGGAGGAAGAAGTACGTCGGTGGAGCTCCGAGGGGCCCACGAGGTAGGGGGCGCGCCCTAGGGGGGTGGGCGCGCCCCCCACCCTCGTGACCGCCTCGTGGCTTTCTTGACGGAGGGTCCAAGTCTCCTGGGTCTTATCTGATGAGAAAATCACGTTCCCGAAGGTTTCATTCCGTTTGGACTGCGTTTGATATTCTGTTTTTCCGAAACTCTGAAATAGGCAAAAAACAACAATTCTGGGCTGGGCCTCCGGTTAATATGTTAGTCCCAAAAATAATATAAAAGTGGAAAATAAAGCCCAATATAGTCCAAAACAGTAGATAATATAGCATGGAGCAATCAAAAATTATAGATACGTTGGAGACGTATCAGTGAGCGAGTGGCATTTCCGAGTGGTGTGGTTGGACGGCTTTGCGCCGCTGTGGAACTTGCAGGGTGCGTCAAGAGTCTGCTCGTACGAGAAGGCGGGCAACCAGTTGGGCTTGCCGCCCTTCTAACGCTTGGGTGGAAGTTGCCCTTCCGGCTGCTGGTCTTCAACTGTCGCCACCTCCCGGCTCGTGGAAGCCGGATGCGTGGCCTTGCGCTTATGGTCATTCTATTGCTGACGCCGACTGGTGTCACCAGCCGGGGTCTGAGGGGCTTGAGGAGCCACTTTTTGAGATGCGTCAACTTGGATCTCTGCCTTCATGGAGGATCGGCCATGGTGTACTTGTCTGCTATGATCAGCAGTTCGTCGAGGGTCGTTGGCTCATCGCAGAGAAGCTTGCGCTTGAGGAGGGTGCCCTCTCGGCACCCGGCGGTGAAGTACTCAATGGCCTGCACCTCGTGCACGCCCTCGCAGGAGTTGCGCAGCTCGGCCCAGCGCGTGAGGTAGTCGCGAGTCGACTCGTTGGGGCCTTGGACGCATAAGGAGAGCTGGCGAGGCTTGGGCGGCCGCTTGTACGTGCTGGTGAAGTTGCGGATGAAGGCTTCGGTGAAATCAACTTAGTTGTTGATGCTGCGGGGCTTCAGGCTATTCAGCCAAGTCCGAGCTCTGCCTTGGAGCATGAGCGGAACGTACTTCACGGCAATGCGCTTGTTGCCATTCGCGGTGCTGACAGCTGTGGAGTAGTCGACCAGCTAGTCTTCCGGCTTCATGGAGCCGATGTACTTTGGCGTATCTCTCGGTAGAGTGAACCCCTTGGGGGAGGGCTTGTCTCGGATGCGGGGGCCAAAAAAGGCGGACCCAGCTCGTCTTCTTCTTCTAGCGTCAGAGATCGGTTGAGGCGGTCGATCTGGTGGCGGGCATCGTTCTCTCTGACTCCTTCTCGGCGGCCAAGGCGGTCGCCGAGTGTCGGGTGGTCAATAGGCGGCGGGAAAATGCGCCTTTCCCTGCGGGGAGGGGGAGGCGGACAGTCGTCTCATCGCTGCAATGCTCTTGGGCGGCCGTCTTGGTCGCGCTCGATGGTGAAGCGAGTTCGGCTGCGGCTGGCAGCCGGCTCCTTGTCTCTTCTATCACGGACGCCACCAGTTGGCGTCTGAGAGGTTGCGCCTTGCTCTTGGTGGGGAGGCGGATCGTCGTTTCACTGGTTGGGCATTTCAATGCGGCAGCCGGCCTCTTGCTGCTCGGCAGCCGCGTCAAGGAGCTCCTGGACGCGCTCCGTCATGTGGCGATGCTCGTCGCCCTCGAGCTTGTCTAGCTCGTCTGCTGTCGCCTGGGCAGCTCGTATGTTTTCTGCGGGCATGGCATAGACGGGACGATCTGTCCTGAACATGCTGGCGATGGTCGCGCCACGCTGCCGGATCAGGCCAATGCGGCTAGGCCCACCAGGAGCCAGCGTGCCACCAACGACACGGTCCATCTCACGCCAGTAGGCCTCCGAAAGGCGTCTCATGCTGGCCAGCCGGTTGGCGCTTTCGACAAGCTGGACACGGCATGCCTCCAGTGTCTCGGTGTCTTCCGGGATGGGCGCAGTCAGGTCTTGCAGCGCCACCTGCAACGGATCCTAGCCACCTCCGCCAGAGTGCTCGCCATGGCTGATGACGAGCACCTCCATGACGGTGCTGCCGCCGCTATCCGCGCGAGGGAGCGGCTCATCATAGACCACCATGTTGGTGGGGAACACGTCAAGCGACCCTGTGTCAGAGTCGACAAGCATCAGGTCAGTGGAGCCAACCGACTCCAAGTCCATAGCGGGCTCGCTGGCGACGTGGAGCTGATCGAGGAGGCTGACGAGGCGGCCCTCGGGGCCCACTGTGCCCGCATCAGACGCGGGCTCGTCGGAGAGGCGAATCTTGCCAACAAGATTGGCGAGGTAGCTCGCCGTGCAGGCGACCTCCGCGCCATGTAGCGGGTCGACGCAGACGCCGTCTGGCACGCCGGGCTGGCTGCGCTCGTCGGGAAGGAACAAGGTTCCCGTCCAGAACAGGTCTCCGGGAGACGGTGCACCTCGCCCCACGGTGGGCGCCAAATGTCGGGGGTTGGGTTCGACATATGCCAATGGATGGCTTATCATGGTGGGAGCGAGTAGAACGTCGCCGGTGCCTGGAAGCGGGATGAGGCGTAGACACGAACCCCGGCGCACTTTATCCAGGTTCGGGGCTCTCCTAGGATATAACACCCCTAGTCCTGCTTTGCGGGGTCTCCGCATGATCACTAAGGCACTAGTGGGTACAATGGTGCTCCTCGAGTTGTATGCTAGAGGTAGAAGAAGGCAGACATGCTCTATCCTTCCTCTAGGTATGAGTCTAGTTCTAACAGGTTGGGAACCCTTTGCATGGGTGCCCTGGGGGGTTTATATAGGCCCACCCCTAGGGGTACAATGGTAATCCAGCCGGGTGTGGGACCCGGGTGTCAGTGTCTCTGATCGCCGGCTTCTCCGTCGGCTGATGGGGCCCGCCGCCTGGTGGGCCCCGTCGACTGGTCTGGTACGGAGCCGACAGGCCGCCTCTACCGCTTGCGAGTCTGGTCGGCGGCTGATCACTGTAGCCGCAGTGCTAATGATGCACGCTTGGTCAGGGGAGCGTGGCTACAGCCCCACCGCCTGGTGGGAGATCACTGTAGCCACTTTGGGTCTCGTCTGGTTAATGGTGCGCGGGCCCCGAGGGAGGAGCGGGCCGCCTGCTAGAGGCTGGCCTCCCTCGGGTCCGACTGGTCAGGCTTCCGCCGTCTTCCGGCCTCTTGCTGCCTGGTGGGGCCCGCCGTCTGCAGGCCGTACCGACAGACCGTCCTGGGAACAGGGCTCCGCGTGTCAGTAGTGACGTCAGGGGTGGAGTGGCAACAGTGCCGCGCCGGGCGGAGATCTCCGCCTGTAAGGAGCACTGTGGCCGCGCCCTGCCCTGGATACGGGGGTGACGGGCCATACTATAGCCTCACCCTATCTTGTCTTCTTAATGGGGGCGCAGACTCTGAGGGCGTCGTGGGCCGCCTACTAGAGGCCGGCCTCTCTGGAGGCCGCCTGCAAGGAGTCGGCCCGTCTTGGTGCCGACTTATGGAGCTTAGCCACCTTCTCGCAGCTGGCCACTTGGGCCAGCCGGCCATCAGAAGGCGGCGCTTCATCTTGATGTTCTGAGGGGCGCCGCCGGCCCCGATGTCTTGTTCACGGACTCGGGTTAGGCTACCGGTGGCCATTACTCCGACACCTTGAACTTGTTCATGCCTATGGAAACTTTGTGAATCTTGAATTACAGAAACTTTTCAACAAAAATAATTACCCCCTTGTACAAATCCATTGTATTATAAAAATAATGTGCCAAAATTTGCCTTTAGGATGTTTAGATTGCTTGTTTGGTATGTGCAGTGCAAAAACAAAAACTTTAACTGTAGTGCGTGAATTTATAATTTTTTTACTGGAACGTCAAAAGTTTTTGAAATTCTTACACATTACTCCTACGCAAACTGTTTATTTTTCCTAATTTTTCAAAAAAATGGAGTTGATGCGTTGTTTAACTGTAGTCTGTTCTATTTTTTGAAAGATTCTGTTTTTGATGCGTTGTTTTGCTTGTTTTGATGGAACTATGGATTGTATCTGTTGGTATAAGAGATGGAGAACTTAGAATACAATAGGTATAATGCAAAAATAAAATATGAATGGGGTTGCAACAATACTTAAATTAGTGATTTGCTTTATTATACTAACAGCTCTCATGAGGTTTTGTTAAGTTCTGTGTGATTGAAGTTTTCAAGTTTTTGGTGGGATCACGATGGATGAAGGAATAAGGAGTGGCAAGAGCCTAAACTTGAGATACCCGAGGCACCCCAAGGTAATATTCAAGGACTCCCAAGCAATTAAGCTTGGGGATGCCTCGGAAGGCATCCCCTCTTTCTTCTAACGACCATCGTAATTTTACTTGGAGTTATATTTTTATTCGTCACATGATATGCGTAAATCTTGGAGCGCCGAGTGTATTTTATTTTTATTTTAATAATGCACCATGCTAGTATGAGATAGTCATTGGTTTATTTATAGAATGCTTCATGCACTTCACTTATATCTTTTGAGTATGGCTTTATAGAATGCTTCATGTGCTTCACTTATATCATTTGAAGTTTGGACTGCCTGTTTCTCTACATATGGAAAACCGTTATTTCTATAATGCTCTTTTGCTTCATTTATATTTAGAGCATGGGCACGTCTTTTGTAGAAAGAATTAAACTCTCTTGCTTCACTTATATCTATTTAGAGAGTCAACAAGAATTGGTCATTCACATGGTTAGCCATAAAATCCTACATAAAACTTGTAGATCACTGAATATGATATGTTTGATCCCTTGCAATAGTTTCGCGATACAGAGATGGTAATATATGGGAGGTACTAGAGAATGATTGTTGTTTAGTAAGAATATTGGTGTTAAGGTTTGTGATTCCAGAAGCATGCACGTATAGTTTCTCGTTATGCTAAGAAGTTGGAGCATGATTTAATATTGATTCTCTTCCTTATGAGTGGCGGTCGGGGACGAGCTATGGTCTTTTCCTACCAATCTATCCCCTAGGGGCTGTTGGGGATGTAGTATTTCAAAAAAAATCCTATGATCACGCAAGATCTATCGTAGAGAAGCATAGCAACGAGCGGGAAGAGTGTGTCCACGTACCCTTGTAGATCGAAAGCGGAAGCGTTAAGTAATGCGGTTGATGTAGTTGAACGTCTTCGCGATCCAACCGATCAAGTACCAAACACACGGCACCTCCGCGATCTGCACACATTCAGCTCGGTGACATCCCTCGAACTTCTAGATCCAGCTGAGGTCAAGGGAGAGTTTTGTCAGCACGATGGCGTGTTGACGGTGATGATGAAGTTACTGACGCAGGGCTTCGCCTAAGCACTATGACAATATGACCGAGGTGGAAATATGTGGAGGGGGCACCGCACACGGCTAAGAATCAACTTGTGTGTCTATGGGGTCCCCCCTCCCCGTATATAAAAAGTGGAGGAGTGGGAGGGTCGGCCTCATGAGTGCGCTCCAAGGGGGGATTCCTACTCCTACTAGGAGTAGGTTTCCCCCCTTTCCTAGTCCAACTAGGAGGGGGAAGGAAGGGGAAGAAGGAGAGAAGGAAAGAGGGGCCGGCCCGCCTCCCCAATTCAGATTGGGCTTGGGGGGCGCCCCACCACTTGGACGCCTCCTCCTCTCTTCCACCATGGCCCATGAAGGCCCATTAACTCCCACGGGGGTTATGGTAACCCCCCGGTACTCCAGAAAATGCCCGAACTCATCCGAAACCATTCCGGTGTCCAAACATAACCTTCCAATGTATCAATCTTCATGGCTCGACCATTTCGAGACTCCTCGTCATGTCCGTGATGACATACGGGACTCCGAACAACCTTCGGTACATCAAATCACAAAACTCATAATACATATCGTCATCGAACGTTAAGCGTGCAGACCCTACGGGTTCGAGAACTATGTAGACATGACCAAGACTCATCTTCGGTCAATAACCAGTAGCGGAACCTGGATGCTCACATGGGTTCCTACATATTCTACGAATATCTTTATCGGTCAAACCGCATAACAGCATACATTGTTCCCTTTGTCATCGGTATATTACTTGCCCGAGATTTAATTGTCTGTATCATCATACCTAGTTCAATCTCATTACCGGCAAGTCTGTTTACTCGTTCCGTAATGCATCATCCCGCAACTAACTCATTAGTCACATTGCTTGCAAGGCTTATTGTGATGTGCATTACTGAGAGGGCCCAGAGATACCTCTCCGACAATCGGAGTGACAAATCCTAATCTCGATCTATGCCAACACAACAAACACCATCGGAGACACCTGTAGAGCATCTTTATAATCACCCAGTTACGTTGTGACGTTTGATAGCACACTAAGTGTTCCTCCGGTATTCAGGAGTTGCATAATCTCATAGTCAGAGGAACATGTATAAGTCATGAAGAAAGCAATAGCAATAAACTAAACGATCATAGTGCTAAGCTAACGGATGGGTCTTGTCCATCACATCATTCTCTAATGATGTGATCCTATTCATCAAATGACAACACAAGTCTATGGTTAGGAAACTTAGCCATCTTTGATTAACTAGCTAGTCTAGTAGAGGCATACTAGGGACACTCTGTTTGTCTATGTATTCAAACATGTACTAAGTTTCCGGTTAATACAATTCTAGCATGAATAATAAACATTTATCATGATATAAGGAAATATAAATAACAACTTTATTTTTGCCTCTACAGCATATTTCCTTCAGTCTCCACTTGCACTAGAGTCAATAATCTAGTTCACATCATCATGTGATTTCACACCAATAGTTCACATCTGTATGTGATTAGTTCACATCTCTATGTGACTAATACCCAAAGGGTTTACTGGAGTCAATAATCAAGTTCACATCGCTATGTGATTAAAACCCAAAGAGTGATCATGTTTTGCTTGTGAGAGAAGTTTAGTCAATGGGTCTGCCACATTCAAAGCCGTATGTATTTTGAAAAATTTCTATTTCTACAATGCTCTGCATGGAGCTACTCTAGCTAATCGCTCCCACTTTATATATGTATCTAGATCGTGACTTAGAGTCATCCAGATCGGTGTCAAAGCTTGCATCTACGTAACTCTTTACGACGAACTCTTTGTCACCTCCATAACCAAGAAAAATTTCCTTAGTCTTCTAAGGATAATTTTGCCCGTTTTTCAGTGATCCACTCCTGGATCACTATTGTACCCTCTTGCCAAACTTATGGCGAGGTACACAATAGGTTTGGTACACAGCATAGCATACTTTATAGAACCTATGACTGAGGCATAGTGATGTCTATGAAAGCACAAGTGCTCCCCAGGTGGTTTTGGTAATTAATGTCAACATATCTCTTATTGGATTAACACTTTTATCTAGTATGTTTCAGATAAGTTCAACAATGGAGTGGCATGGACTAAAGGATGTGGGAACTCCTTCAAGATGCTAAGGAAAAAGGATTGGCTCAAGCTCAAAAGCTCAAGACTCTTCATTTTACATTTTAGTGATCCAAGATCACATTGAGTCCATAGGAAAAGCCAATACTATCAAGGAGGGATGAGGTGTTGCTTAATGAGCCTTTTGCTTCATGTGCTTAATGATATGCTCCATAATCCTCAGCTACTTTCCCATATCTACAAATGACCTAAACCCTAAGCCAAACTCGGACCTACCGATTATTTCTATCCGGCGCCACCGAGTTTCACATGTCATAAGCCACTGCCAAACCCTAGCAAATTGGTTCTACCGATAGGGATCTCGGTCTCACCGAGATGGGATTGCAATCTCTCTGTTTCCTTTTCATAACTTTCGGTCTCACCGAAAGAGCGGATCGGTCCCACCGAGATTGCAATGTAAACTCTCTATTTCCCTTTTGTAACATTTCGGTCTCACCGAAAGAGCAAATCGGTCCCACCGAGTTTACCTGACCAACTCTCTGGTTAGCTAATTACCAAATCGGTCTCACCGAGTTTGTGTAATCGGTCCCATCGAGATTACGTTATGCCCTAACCCTAACCATATCGGTCCTATCGAGTTGCATGTCAGTCCCATCGAAAATCTCTAACGGTCACTAGGTTTACTATTTCGGTCCGATCGAGTTTGTTGATTCGGTCCCACCTAGATTGGTAAATTGTGTGTAACGGTTGGA
Source organism: Aegilops umbellulata (assembly GCA_032464435.1). Classification (NCBI taxonomy): domain Eukaryota; kingdom Viridiplantae; phylum Streptophyta; class Magnoliopsida; order Poales; family Poaceae; genus Aegilops; species Aegilops umbellulata. The sequence continues at coordinate 321,964,184 of CP136056.1, read as the reverse complement.
TTTTGTGTGGAGGCTATATATACCCCTCCACTTCCTCTTCACTCGTGGAGAGAGCCATTAGAACACAACTACACTTCCAACTCATATGTTCTGAGAGAGAACCACCTACTCATGTGTTGAGACCAAGATATTCCATTCCTACCATATGAATCTTGATCTCTAGCCTTTCCCAAGTTGCTTTCCACTCAAATCTTCTTTCCACCAAATCCAAATCCTGTGAGAGAGAGTTGAGTGTTGGGGAGACTATCATTTGAAGCACAAGAGCAAGGAGTTCATCATCAACACACCATTTGTTACTTCTTGGAGAGTGGTGTCTCCTAGATTGGCTAGGTGTCACTTGGGAGCCTCCGACAAGATTGTGGAGTTGAACCAAGGAGTTTGTAAGGGCAAGGACATCGCCTACTTCGTGAAGATCTACCACTAGTGAGGCAAGTCCTTCGTGGGCGATGGCCATGGTGGGATAGACAAGGTTGCTTCTTCGTGGACCCTTCGTGGGTGGAGCCCTCCATGGACTCGCGCAACCGTTACCCTTCGTGGGCTGAAGTCTCCATCAACGTGGATGTAGGATAGCACCACCTATCCGAACCACGGGAAAAACATCCTTGTCTTCACTTGCGTTTGAATTCTCCAAACCCTTATCTTTACATTCTTGCAAGTTGCATGCTTTACTTTCCGCTGCTCATATACTCTTTGCATGCTTGCTTGATATGTATTGTGTATGTTGAAATTGTGCCTAAAACTCCACTCAAACCGAAAAAGTTTAAAAATAGAAACTTTAGCACTAAGTGTCTAATCACCCCCCCTCTAGACACACCTACTTCTAGATCCTACAAGTGGTATCAGAGCATTGGTCTCCATTGCCTTGGTTTAATCACCATTGGAGGAAGATGGATGTGTCTACTTTAGGGAGTCTTAGACATAAAGTGCCTATTCTTGATGGAGAGTATTTTCATGAGTGGAAAAATGAGATGCTTGTAATTTTCAATCAATATCATTTGAACAAGTATATTGCTAGTCCTTGTGCGCCTCATGTTGATCCTATGTATCCCACCCTAGATGAAGATATTGACATGATTCACAATCTTAGAACCGTTGATCTCATCATTAGAGGATTGCCCAAAAACTTGATTGCTAGTTTACCTACTGTAAATTGTGCCTATACTATATGGAAATTTCTTGAGGAACGATTTCCCGATTATTCCTTGAAAAATCTAGATGAAATTCTCCATAAATCTATTGCCTTTAGTAAGATGAACTCTAGTGATCCTAGTTTTGGTGATTGTCAATTTGAGCTTACTAATCTCATGCATGCTAAAGGAAATGTTGGAATCATTAGTGATATTATATCCGAAGCTATAAGAATTCATAAAGGTGACCACTTTGATGATCATTTATCTAATGAATCACTCTCTCTAGGAAATGATGAGTCACAAGATCATGTTGAACAGGGATACTATGATGAAGATGATGATAGTGACTTCGATCTTGATGATGCAATGAGACACTTTGGTCTTATGGCTAATCTTCGGGGATATGTGTCAGGAGGAAAGGAATGGGTTCTTGACAGTGGATGTACTGATCATATGACCGGAGATGAAGAGATGTTCCGTGAGCTTGCTGAAAACGACGACCCTTGAAAATACGTCACTTTTGGTGATAATTCAAAGGGTGATGTGGTTGGCCTTGGTAAGGTGGCCATCTCACATGATAGCTCCATTTAAAATGTCATGCTCGTTGAATCTCTCGGTTACAACTTACTTTCAGTATCTAGACTTGCTGATTTCGGTTTGAATGTCCTATTTACTAAGGTAGATTGCCAAGTGTTTTGTCGAGACAATCATAAGATGGTCTTTACCGGTATACGTAGAGGTGATCTTTACATTGTCTATTTGTCTAAAAAGGCACAACCTAAAACTTGCTTTATCGCTAAGTCCTCAAAAGGTTGGTTGTGGCATAGACGACTAGGTCATGTTGGCATGAGAAACCTTGACAAGCTTATTAAAGTAAATCATATCCTTGGAGTTAACGATGTTATATTTGATAAGGATAGACTCTGCAGCGCTTGTCAAGCAGGTAAACAGGTTGGAGGAAGGCATCCCGTGAAGAACATCATGACCACAAGGAGGCCACTCGAGCTACTTCATATGGATCTTTTTGGTCCCAACGCCTACGAGAGTCTCAGTGGAAATTCTTTTGGTCTTGTTGTAGTTGATGATTTTTCAAGATTCACGTGGGTGTTCTTTCTTGATGATAAATCGCAGGTCCAAAAGATCTTCAAAAACTTTGCTAAGAAGGCCCAAAATCAGTTTGACGTGAAGATCAAGAAGGTTCAGAGTGACAACGGAACGGAGTTCAAGAATGCAAACGTGGACACCTTTCTTGACGAAGAAGGGATTTCACACGAGTTCTCGGCCACGTACACACCTCAACAAAATGGAGTTGTTGAGAGGAATAACCAGACGCTCATCGAAATGGCGAGAACGATGCTTGATGAGTACAAGACGACGAAGCACTTTTGGGCAAAAGCGGTTGAGACAGCTTGTCATGCAACAAATCGCTTGTATCTTCACAAGCTACTCGGCAAGACGGCATACGAGCTCCTCACCGGTAGCAAACCACAAGTTGGATACTTTCGAGTATTCGGCTCAAAGTGCTACATTCTTGATAAGCATCGTCATTCAAAGTTTGCTCCTAAATCTCATGAAGGTTTCCTACTTGGTTATGGCTCAAACTCTCACACTTACCGTGTCTACAACAATTTCACCCGAAAGGTTGAAGAGACGGTAGATGTGAAGTTTGATGAATCTAACGGCTCGCAAGTAGAGCAATTGCCAATTGATGTAGGAGACAAAGACCCTTTAGAAGCAATCCAAGACTTGTCCATTGGCAAAGTTCGTCCAACGGAGGTGAAGGAGAGTACTTCATTGGTCCAAGTGGAAGCTTCTACTTCACGACAAGGTGAACCAAGATTCGACACGGAAGCATCCACAAGTGGGACACACCAAGATGAAGAAGACGAGGAAATGCATCAATACGGACCTCAACAACCTCCTTCTCCACCACGACAAGAGAACGACAACGTCAATAATGAAGAAGGCAAGAAGAAGAACAAGATGAAGAAGATGTTCAAAGAAGACCCAAGCAAAAGCTTTCACGAGTTCGAGCAAGAATCGCCAAAGATCATCCCGTCGAGCAAATCTACAATGATATTCAAACCGGGAGAATTACTCGCTCAAAAACTCGTTTAGCTAACTTTTGTGGAAACTATTCATTCATCTCTAGCATTGAACCTATGAAGGTTGAAGAAGCATTGGAAGACCCGGACTGGATAAACGCTATGCATGAAGAGCTACACAACTTTGAGAGAAACCAAGTTTGGACATTGGTTGAGAAGCCCGACAACAACCACAACATCATTGGTACCAAATGGGTGTTTTGCAACAAGCAAGATGAAGATGGACAAGTGGTTCACAACAAAGCATGTCTCTTCACCCAAGGGTACACACAAGTCGAAGGTATGGACTATGGTGAGACATATGCTCCCGTTGCTAGACTTGAGTCCATTCGCATCTTACTTGCCTATGCAAATCACCATAATATCACCTTGTACCAAATGGACATTAAAAGTGCTTTTCTAAATGGTGAAATAGAGGAGGAAGTTTATGTAAAACAACCTCCCGGCTTTGTCAATCCTAAGAAACCAAATCATGTTTACAAACTTCACAAAGCCCTTTATGGTCTTAAACAAGCTCCTAGAGCATGGTATAAATGCTTGACCAAGTTTCTTATTGCAAGTGGTTTTGAGATTGGAAAAATTGATTCCACACTTTTTACTAAAAGAGTTAATGGAGAACTATTTGTATGCCAAATTTATGTCGATGATATCATATTTGGTTCAACTAACCCTCTTTTAGTGAAAAGTTTGGAAAGCTGATGTCAAAGAAGTTTGAGATGTCTATGATGAGTGAACTCAAATTCTTTCTCGGCTTGCAAGTCAAGCAAACTAAGGAAGGTACATTTGTCTCTCAAACGAAGTACACCAAAGACTTATTCAAGAAGTTCAATATGCAAGAATGCAAAGGTATGCCTACACCCATGCCTACTAGTGGACATAATGATTTGACCAAAGATGGTGAACCGGTTGATCAAAAGGTTTATCGCTCTATGATTGGTTCATTGCTATACCTATGTGCTTCACGTCCCGACATTATGCTAAGTGTGTGCATGTGTGCACGATATCAAGCTGCTCCTAAAGAATGTCATCTTAAGGCTGTGAAAAGGATAGTGAGATACTTAATTCATACACCAAATTTTGGCATTTGGTATCCTAAGAGGTCCTCTTTTGATCTTGTTGGCTATTCCGACTCGGATTATGCCGGAGACAAGGTTGATAGAAAGTCCACTTCGGGTACTTGTCAATTTCTTGGTAGATCTCTTGTGTCTTGGTCTTCCAAGAAACAAAACTCGGTATCCTTATCAACCGCCGAAGCAGAATACATTGCCGCTGGTTCATGTTGTGCTCAATTACTTTGGATGACCCAAACTCTTAAAGATTATGGGATCTATGTGAAACATGTTCCATTGCTTTGTGACAATGAAAGTGCTATCAAAATTGGTCATAATCCTGTACAACATTCTTGAACTAAGCATATTGAAGTTCGTCATCATTTCATTCGAGATCATGTTGCTAAGGGTGACATTGATCTTAAACATGTTCGCACTGATAAGCAATTAGCGGATATATTCACTAAACCACTTGATGAGAAAGTGTTTTGCAGGTTGAGAGGAGAATTGAACATCATTGATGCTTCAAACTTGGAGTAGGAACTCCATTTGATACATGCAAGACATGAGCTTATGACTAATCCATGATATATCTCTTACGATGACTATCTTATGTCTTGGATATATTTGTACCTTGTATGTTATCTAACCCATGTAGGTACTTGGTTGAATCTAATTCTATGAGATTGCAACTCACTCACATCTTGAGCAATCTCTACATCACCGAGCCTCTACACAACGGTGGTTGATGACAAGGAAGCGCACAACCATTCAAACATATCCTTTGACAAATTCTGTGTCGAGCTTCATGATTGTCATTTTTGGATATACAAGTGCTCTTCCTTGCAAGAACTAACCCATGTAGGTAGATGAACTCAAATCCCAAGTGGTGCTCCCAACTCGTGATGAGCTACATCAACTTTGAGCACCCACACAAGTTCAACTACATGAGCAAGATCCACACCACCACCCAAGGTATGATATTCCATCTTAGAAGAAGCTTTACTCCAAGCCATGAGTCAAAGCAACTCAACAAGATGTGAATACATCAAGATGCTGAAACGAAAAAATGGTAACCCCATTTTGAGCTTAAACGATGAGTATGACCTATGATCAAGTGTTCTCACTTGACTCCTAAGTCGATATACTCTAACATAGGTGACTATGTCACCGCCCAATTCTAGATGAAGTTCTCTTGTGTTCTTTTTAGTGTTATTGCATTGGGACAATTGCATTTTTACCCCTAGTTGGTTCCTACCCACGGGTTTTGCCCTTACTTTTCGAGCTTGCTCAGTTTTGCCCTTACTTTTTCTGTCATGGTCCCTCGAATGCCCTTTGACCGTTTGACCAAAACTTTGAAAATTCATAACTAATTCATATGAACTCAGAAAAATGCAAATAAGATATCAAAATGTTCAGATAAACATTACCTTTATGTGCATATCATTTGCATTCAGGACAAAAGCACACTTTAAACTACCTGAGGTAATTAATGTTATTAGCATTATTAAAAATGAAAAGGTATAAACAATATTTTTTCACAAATAAAAATTACATGCAAATGTAGGTGATGTTTTCTGAACATCCAAATATCTTATTTGCATTTTTCTGAGTTCGTATCATCTTGTCATGAATGTTCTAACGACTTTGACCATTATTTGGAAACTTCATAACAAATTGATACGAACTCAAAAAATGCAAATAAGATATCAGGATGTTCAGGATACATCACCTACATTTGCATGTAATTTTTATTCATGAAAAAAATATTGTTTATACCTTTTTATTTTTAATAATATTAATAACATTAATTTCATCAGGTAGTTTAAAGGGTGCTTTTGTCCTGAATGCAAATGATAATCACATAAAGGTAATGTTTATCTGAACATTTTGATATCTTATTTGCATTTTTCTGAGTTCATATGAGTTAGTTATGAATTTTTAAAGTTTTGTTCAAACGGTCAAAGGGCATTCGAGGGACATCGACGGAAAAAGTAAGGGCAAAACTGAGCAAGCTCGAAAAGTAAGGGCAAAACCCGTGGGTAGGAACCAACTAGGGGCAAAAATGCAATTGTCCCTATTGCATTTGTCCCTTGCATATTTGTTTCCCTCTTTTTCAAAAAAAAACTTCATCTAGAACTTTCATTATTTTCTGTTTTTCTTTGTTCTGCATATTCTGCATCAAATTCCTTGCAAATCCTTCAGTTAATTCATTGCAAATCTTTGTGAAGATCTTATTTGACTAGTGAGCTGAGGTGACAAGTGTTTTTCTCTGTGATGAACTCGGCTTCACCGAGTTGTAGTTTTCGGTCCAACCGAATCCTTTTGGTACCACCGACACATGCCACTCAGTGCCACCGATTTCACAACAGGAAAAATAGTTTGCCACTTGTTCTATACTTCTTCAGATCCAGCTCCACTCAATGAATCTTGTCCTCTACAAGCATCATAGTTTTATCCATTGCTTTGTGCTGAGTCTCAAGGACCAAACCCATTCGACAAACTCCAGAAAGCCCTTCTTGGAAATTGATGTCAAAGGGGGAGAGAGAGATCACATCAAAGCTTATCACCTACAAAGGAGGAGGTTGTATTAAGGGGGAGAAAGAGATCTCCAGGGGGAGAGAATACTCAAGGATCCCAGATGCTTGATGTTGAAGAGGAGAGATGCCACATGTCTTTTTGGGGGAAAGACATGTTCATATGTGCTTATATACATTAAGTTCTATCCACTTATATCTTTCAGCTCTGATTTTCTGTTCCCTATCTTCTCCCAATATTTCATATCAGATTCAGGGGGAGCAAGACATTTAAGGGAAAGAAATCACTCAAAATTCATTGCACATCTCTATTCTTGGGGACATGTCTAATCCAATGTGGTACCCTGTACTCACTCTCTACATGTCATCCCAGTCTTGGTATTCTTGTGGTTTCTTTTGGTTTGCTCTGGCTAGTGGATGTACCTGTGTTATCTAACCTTGTTTGTGCAGGTTCATTCCATCCTAAGCCAACTCAAGACTACAAGGTAAGTATATGCATCAAAATCATGAGTATGAGAAATTCTTGCTTATGTACATACTGTTTGCAAGAAGGACTCATAAGCATGAAGGTATTTTCTTTAATAATCTTTTTCTCTGATGCATATGGCCAAGATACATGTAACACATTGCCTACTCTGTCATGATTATGCTCTCACGTGCTTCTATATTTTATATTCACATGATTGCATACATGTAGGGGGAGCCTATGTTTGTTACATGTTCTCCCAAAGCTTTACTTGCTACTCTTTGTATATTTATCTAAATCTTTGATGTATGTTGCCATCAATTACCAAAAAGGGGGAGATTGAAAGCACAAGTGCTCCCCAGGTGGTTTTGGTAATTAATGTCAACATATCTCTTGTTGGACTAACACTTTTATCTAGTATGTTTCAGATAAGTTCAACAATGGTGTGGCATGGACTAAAGGATGTGGGAACTCCTTCAAGATGCTAAGGACAAAGGATTGGCTTAATCTCAAAAGCTCAAGACTCTTCATTTTACATTTTAGTGATCCAAGATCACATTGAGTCCATAGGAAAAGCCAATACTATCAAGGAGGGATGAGGTGTTGCTTAACGAGCCTTTTGCTTCATGTGCTTAATGATATGCTCCATAATCCTCAGCTACTTTCCCATATCTACAAATGAACTAAACCCTAAGCCAAACTCGGACCTACCGATTCTTTCTATCCGGCGCCACCAAGTTTCACATGTCATAAGCCACTGCCAAACCCTAGCAAATCGGTTCTACCGATAGGGATCTCGGTCTCACCGAGATGGGATTGCAATCTCTCTGTTTCCTTTTCGTAACTTTTCGGTCTCACCGAATGAGCGGATCGGTCCCACCGAGATTGCAATGTAAACTCTCTGTTTCCCTTTTGTAACATTTCGGTCTCACCGAAAGAGCAAATCGGTCCCACCGAGTTTACCTGACCAACTCTCTGGTTAGCTAATTACCAAATCGGTCTCACCGAGTTTGTGTAATCGGTCTCACCGAGATTACGTTATGCCCTAACCCTAACCATATCGGTCCTACCGAGTTGCATGTCAGTCCCACCGAAAATCTCTAACGGACACTAGGTTTACTATTTCGGTCCCACCGAGTTTGTTGATTCGGTCCCACCAAGATTGGTAAGTTGTGTGTAACAGTTGGATTTTGTGTGGAGGCTATATATACCCCTCCACCTCCTCTTCACTCGTGGAGAGAGCCATCAGAACACAACTACACTTCCAACTCATATGTTCCGAGAGAGAACCACCTACTCATGTGTTGAGACCAAGATATTCCATTCCTACCATATGAATCTTGATCTCTAGCCTTTCCCAAGTTGCTTTCCACTCAAATCTTCTTTCCACCAAATCCAAATCCTGTGAGAGAGAGTTGAGTGTTGGGGAGACTATCATTTGAAGCACAAGAGCAAGGAGTTCATCATCAACACACCATTTGTTACTTCTTGGAGAGTGGTGTCTCCTAGATTGGCTAGGTGTCACTTGGGAGCCTCCGACAAGATTGTGGAGTTGAACCAAGGAGTTTGTAAGGGCAAGGAGATCGCCTACTTCGTGAAGATCTACCGCTAGTGAGGCAAGTCCTTTGTGGGCGATGGCCATGGTGGGATAGACAAGGTTGCTTCTTCGTGGACCCTTCGTGGGTGGAGCCCTCCGTGGACTCGCGCAACCGTTACCCTTCGTGGGTTGAAGTCTCCATCAACGTGGATGTAGTATAGCACCACCTATCCGAACCACGGGAAAACATCCTTGTCTTCACTTGCGTTTGAATTCTCCAAACCCTTCTCTTTACATTCTTGCAAGTTGCATGCTTTACTTTCCGCTGCTCATATACTCTTTGCATGCTTGCTTGATATGTATTGTGTATGTTGAAATTGTGCCTAAAACTCCACTCAAACCGAAAAGGTTTAAAAATAGAAACTTTAGCACTAAGTGTCTAATCACCCCCCTCTAGACACACCTACTTCTAGATCCTACAGTCTACTACACAACCTTCTTCTTGTAGACGTTGTTGGGCCTCCAAGTGCAGAGGTTTGTAGGACAGTAGCAAGTTTCCCTCAAGTGGATGACTTTAGGTTTATCAATCCGTAGGAGGCGTAGGATGAAGATGGTCTCTCTCAAGCAACCCTGCAACCAAATAACAAAGAGTCTGTTGTGTCCCCAACACACCCAATACAATGGTAAATTGTATAGGTGCACTAGTTCGGTGAAGAGCTGGTGAAACAAGTGCAATATGGATGGTAGATATAGGTTTTTGTAAACTGAAAATATAAAAACAGCAAGGTAACAAGTGGTAAAAGTGAGCGTAAACGGTTTGCAATGATAGGAAACAAGGCCTAGGGTTCATACTTTCACTAGTGCAAGTTCTCTCATCAATAATAACATAGTTGGATCATATAACTATCCCTCAACATGCAACAAAGAGTCACTCCAAAGTCACTAATAGCGCAGAACAAACGAAGAGATTATGGTAGGGTACGAAACCACCTCAAAGTTATTCTTTCCAATCAATCCATTGGGCTATTCCTATAAGTGTCACAAACAACCCTAGAGTTCGTACTAGAATAACACCTTAAGATACAAATCAACCAAAACCCTAATGTCACCTAGATACTCCAATGTCACCTCAAGTATCCGTGGGGTATGATTATACGATATGCATCACACAATCTCAGATTCATCTATTCAATCCAACACAAAGTACTTCAAAGAGTGCCCAAAAGTTTCTACCAAAGAATCAAGACGAAAACGTGTGCCAACCCCAATGCATAGGTTCATGGGCGGAACCCGCAAGTTGATCACCAAAACATACATCAAGTGAATCACGTGATATCCCATTGTCACCACAGATACGCACAGCAAGACATACATCAAGTGTTCTCAAGTCATTAAAGACTCAATACGATAAGATTACTTCAAAGGGAAAACTCAATCCATTACAAGAGAGTAGAGGGGGAGAAGAAACATAAGATCCAACTATAATAGCAAAGCTCGCAATACATCAAGATCGTGCCAAATCAAGAACACGGGAGAGAGAGAGAGAGAGAGAGATCAAACACATAGCTACTGGTACATACCCTCAGCCCCGAGGGTGAACTACTCCCTCCTCGTCATGGAGAGCGCCGAGATGATGAAGATGGCCACCGGTGAGGGTTCCCCCCTCCGGCAGGGCACCGGAAAAGGGTCCCGATTGACTTTTGGTGGCTACAGAGGCTTGCGGCGGCGGAACTCCTGATCTATTCTCTGTTCTGGAAGTTTTAGGGTACGTGAGTATATATATGGGTGCATGAAGTATGTCGGTGGAGCTTCAGGGTCCCCACGAGGCAGGGGCGCGCCCTAGGGGGGCGCCCCCACCCTTGTGGGCACCTCCCTTCTCTCCTGACGTGGGGTCCAAGTCCATCCGGTAGCTTTCCTTCCAAAAATAACTTCTCTAGTTGATTTCATTCCGTTTCGACTCCGTTTGATATTCCTTTTCTTCGAAACACTGAAATAGGCAAAAAAACAGCAAATCTGGGCTGGGCCTCCGGTTAATAGGTTAGTCCCAAAAATAATATAAAAGTGGATAATAAAGCCCAATATTGTCTAAAACAGTAGATAATATAGCATGGAGCAATCAAAAATTATAGATATGTTGGAGACGTATCACATAGGAAATGACTTTCATTCTCTTTCTATTTTCTGCCGTGGTCGGGTTTTGAGTCTTTACTCAACTTCACACCTTGCAACACAGGAAATAACTCCTTCTTTGACTGTTCCATTTTGAACTACTTAAAAAAACTTTTCAAGGTATGTACTCATTGAAAAAAAATTATCAAGCGTCTTGATCTATCTCTATAGATCTTGATGCTCAATATGTAAGCAGCTTCACCGAGGTCTTTCTTTGAAAAACTCCTTTCAAACACTCCTTTATGCTTTCTAGAAATTTCTACATTATTTCCGATCAACAATATATCATTCACATATACTTATTAGAAATGATGTAGTGCTCCTACTCTCTTTCTTGTAAATACAGGCTTCACTGCAAGTCTGTATAAAACTATATGCTTTGATCAACTCATCAAAACGTATATTCCAACTCCGAGATGCTTGCACCAGTCCATAGATGGATCGTTGGAGCTTGCACACTTTGTTAGCACCTTTAGGATTAACAAAACCTTCTTGTTGCATCATATGCAACTCTTCTTTAAGAAATCTATTAAGGAATGTAGTTTTGACATCCATTTGCCAAATTTCATAAAATGTGGCAATTGCTAACATGATTCGGACAGACTTAAGCATCGCTACGAGTGAGAAAATCTTATCATAGTCAACACCTTGAACTTGTCGAAAACTTTTTGCGACAATTCGAGCTTTGTAGATAGTAACACTACTATCAACGGTTGTCTTCCTATTGAAGATCAATTTATTCTCCATGGCTCGCCAATCATCAGGCAAGTCAATTAAAGTCCATACTTTGTTCTCATACATGGATCCCATCTCATATTTCATGGCCTCAAGCCATTTCGCGGAATCTGGGCTCATCATCGCTTCCTCATAGTTCGTAGGTTTGTCATGGTCAAGTAACATGACCTCCAGAACAGGATTACCGTACCACTGTGGTGCGGATCTTACTCTGGTTGACCTACGAGGTTCGATAGTAACTTGATCAGAAGTTTCATGATCATCATCATTAGCTTCCTCACTAATTGGTGTAGGAATCACTGGAACTGATTTCTGTGATGAACTACTTTCCAATAAGGGAGAAGGTACAACTACGTCATCAAGTTCTACTTTCCTCCCACTCACTTCATTCAAGAGAAACTCCTTCTCTAGAAAGGATCTAGTCTTAGCAGCAAAGATCTTGCCTTCGGATCTATGATAGAAGGTGTACCCAACAGTTTATTTTGGGTATCCTATGAAGACACATTTCACCGATTTGGGTTCGAGCTTATCAGGTTGAAGCTTTTTCACATAAGCATCGCAGCCCAAACTTTAAGAAATGACAACTTGGGTTTGTTGTCAAACCACAGTTCATATGGTGTCGTCTCAACGGATTTAGATGGTGCCCTATTTAACGTGAATGTAGTTGTCTCTAATGCATAACCCCAAAACGATAGTGATAAATCAGTAACAGACATCATAGAACGCACCATATCTAATAAAGCACGGTTATGACGTTCGGACACACCATTAAGCTGTGGTGTTCAAGGTGGCGTGAGTTGCGAAACTATTCCACATTGTTTCAAATGAAGACCGAACTCATAACTCAAATATTCGCCTTCGCGATCAGATCGTAGAAACTTTATTTTCTTGTTACGATGATTTTCAACTTCACTCTAAAATTCTTTGAACTTTTCAAATGTTTCAGACTTATGTTTCATCAAGTAGATATACCCATATCTGCTCAAATCATCTGTGAAGGTCAGAAAATAACGATACCCGCCGCGTGCCTCAACACTCATCGGACTGCATACATCGGTATGTATTATTTCAAATAAATCATTGACTCGCTCCATTGTTCCGGAGAACGGAGTTTTGGTCATCTTGACCATGAGGCATGGTTCGCAGGTATCAAATGATTCATAATCAAGTGATTCAAAAAATCCATCCGTATGGAGTTTCTTCATGTGCTTTACACCAATAGGACCTAAACGGCAGTGCCACAAATATGTTGCACTATCATTATCAACTTTGCATCTGTTGGCACCAATATTATGAATATGTGTATCACTACAATCGAGATTCAATAAACCATTCACCTTGGGTGTATGACCACAGAAAGTTTTATTCATGTAAACAGAATAACAATTATTCTTTGACTGAAATGAATAACCGTATTGCAATAAACATGATCGAATCATATTATGCTCAACGCAAACACCAAATAACATTTATTTTAGGTTCAACACTAATCCCGAAGGTAAAGGGAGTGTGTGATGGTGATCTTATCAACCTTGGAATCACTTCCAACACACATCGTCACCTTGCCTCCAACTAGTCTTTGTTATTTTGTAAATTCTGTTTCGAGTTACTAATCATAGCAACTGAACCAGTATCAAATACCCAGGGGCTACTATGAACACTAGTAAAGTACACATCAATAACATGTATATCATATATACTTTTCTTCACTTTACCATCCTTCTTATCCGCCAAGTATTTAGGGCAGTTCCGCTTCTAGGTGACCATTTCCTTCGTAGTAGAAGCACTCAGTTTCAGGCTTGGGTCTAGCTTTGGGCTTCTTCATGGGAGTGGCAACTTGCTTGCCATTCTTCTTGAAGTTCCCTTTCTTTCCCTTGCCCTTTTACTTGAAACTAGTGGTCTTGTCAACCATCAACATTTGATGCTTTTCTTGATTTTTACCTTCACCGATTTCAATACCTTCGCCGATTTCAACATCACGAAGAGCTTGGGAATCATTTTCGTCATCCCTTGCATATTATAGTTCATCATGAAGTTCCAGTAACTTGGTGATAGTGACTAGAGAACTCTGTAAATCCCTATTTTATCTGGAAGATTAACTCCCACTTGACTCAAGCGATTGTAGTACTCAGACAATCTAAGCACATGCTCACCGGTTGAGCTATTCTCCTCCATCTTGTAGGCAAAGTACTTGTTAGAGGTCTCATACCTCTCAACTCAGGCATGAGTCTGAAATACCAATTTCAGCTCTTGGAACATCTTATATGCTCCATGGCGTTCAAAAAGTTTTTCAAGTCCCAGTTCTAAGCCGTAAAGCATGGCGCACTAAACTATCAAGTAGTTATCATACCGAGCTTGCCAAACGTTCATAACGTCTGCATGTGCTCCTGCAATAGGTCTATCACCTAGCGGTGCATCAAGGACATAATTCTTGTGTGCAGCAATGAGGATAATCCTCAGATCACGGACCTAGTCCGCATCATTGCTACTATCATCTTTCAACATAGTTTTTCTCTAGGAACATATCAAAATAAACGGGGAGCTACATCGCGAGCTATTGATCTACAACATAGTTATGCAAATACTATCAGGACTAAGTTCATGATAAATTAAAATTCAATTAATCATATTACTTAGGAACTCCCACTTAGATAGACATCCCTCTAATCATCTAAGTGATCACATGATCCATATCAACTAAACCATGTCCGATCATCACGTTAGATGGAGTAGTTTTCAATGGTGAACATCACTATGTTGATCATATATACTATATGATTCATGCTCGACCTTTCGGTCTCAGTGTTCCGAGGCCATATCTGCATATGCTAGGCTCGTCAAGTTTAACCCGAGTATTCTGCATGTGCAAAACTGGCTTGCACCCGTTGTATGTGAACGTAGAGCTTATCACACCCGATCATCGCGTGGTGTCTCGGCACGACAAACTGTAGCAATGGTGCATACTCAGGAAGAACACTTATACCTTGAAATTTAGTGAGAGATCATTGTCGGGGGAAATCGGCCTCCACGAGCACCTATGGGGACGGAGCCCCTTTTCGGTTCGGCGGGGGGGGCGGAGGTTGCACAAAGAGCAGATCGAGGCGACACACACACAACGATTTTACCCAGCTTCGGGCCGCATGGATGCGTAAAACCCTACTGCTGCTTGTCTGGTTGATTCGAGTTCTTGCTCTGGAGCGAAAGAAGCTACAGTAAGTTGGAGCTGGACGTAGACGAGGGTCTACTGGGTGTCCTCCTTCTCGTTCCGCGTCCCTTTTTTTGGGTGTCCTCTCTCCGGGTCCTCCCTTCCTACGTGCGCATGGGCCTCCTTTTATATGCTAAGGGGTTTCCCACAGGTAGCGACGCAGGTGAGGGTAAAAAATGGCAAGGAACTGTGTGAACAGTGGCCGCACAGTGCTATCGCACCTAACTCTGACGGCGGGGGACAAAGGCATTAAATGCCCGTCTGGATCGCCTGAACAGTACCGAGGCGGACCGTTGGGGGCGCCTCCGCTTGCCACGGGGGCGACTCTGCCAACGTCGCATGCCACCGCGCGCCTCAGGTTGCGCGGCGCCCTGCCACGTGCCTCTGGGGAAGCTCCAGAGTGACGCGTGGTCAGGTGAGCTGGAGCGCAGGCCTGAGGTGGTGGTTTGCCGCGGCAAGTGGCTTGCCGCGGTGGTTGTCTTGCCGCACCTGAAAGCTTGCCGCTCGTCAGGCCTTGCCGGGGCGCGCGGCGCGCCGCGGCGGGCTTTTCTTGGGGTGCCTTGGCTTGGCCGTCCCGGCGAGATCCTCCCGCCGGGGCCTTGGTGCTTCGGCTTAGTTGTCCCGGCAAGCTCCTCTTGCCAGGGCCTTGTCGCCTTGGCCCGGCAAGCTCCTCTTGCCGGACCTCGCCTCCTTGGCCCGGCAAGCTCCTCTTGCCGGGGCTTGGTCTTCTAGGCTCGATCACTTGGCCTTCGTCCGGCCCAGAAAGGGCCGTGGAGACTCTTGTCGCTCCCCTGGCAAGCCTTGACGCGGGACGCTACTACTGCCCGTGCACAAGTTCGGGGTACTAAGGTACCCCTACTTTAGTACACCGACAGGAGCCCCCGGGTCTGGGCCATACACGGTGTCGAGCGTTGTTGGGCCAGGCCCTAACAGTGCATGGGCACGCGTGGCCTGGGTTGCGCTGCTCCTTAACTCCGTGCCCGTCGCGCCCTCCCCAAGTGGCGCGCGCTTATCGCGGCGTCGTGGGGGGCGAGGCGTGCGTGACGTGGGTGGCGTGCGCGGGGCTTGAGGCCCGCAGGCATGCGTCACGTCGGGCACGATTCCTTTATTTGGAAAGGCGAAACGCCCCCCCCCCTTCTCTTTGTGGTTGACATGTGGCTGTTGTTGTTGGGTAGGAGCAGAGCAGCCCCAGCAGGGGACCCCGGGGGGCACTCCTGCCGCGCCGTCTGCGTCGACCACCCCGCCTAGGGAGAAATCTCCGGCAAGGGAAGAGCCCCCGGCAGGGGAGACCTCCCCGGCAAGGGAGGAGCCCCCGGCAAGGGAGACCTCTCCGGCGAGGGACGCGGCCAGCGATCCCCCGGCAGCGGAGGCCGCGGCCACGGACCCTGCCACCAGTAAGCCCCCCTGCACGGAAAACTTCCCCTGGTTATCTTTCCTTATGAGCCTTTTTGTCGGCTGTTCGGTTGACTCTTCTCCCCTCTTCCGGCCATCAGACCCGTCCACCACGGACCCGATGGAGACCGAGGCCGTCGTCGGGGAGGGCGCGCGCGACGACACCGACGACGTCGTCGTCATCGAGGAGGCGGACGACACCGACGACCCCGCAGGCGGCGGGGAGGCCGAAGCTGCCAAGGCCGCCGCGGCGGCAGACGGCGAGGGGACCGGCGACCGTGCCGACGGCCCCGGGGAGGCAGGGGCGTCAAGCACTCCGCCGTCCGGCGATCCCGCTGCTGCCGCCGCGTCGGGCCCCGAGGAGCCCCCGGCGGGTGCCTACCTGAAGGCCGGCGATGGCGTCTTCATCAGGCTCTCCTGGGAGCCTAGCTCCAGGGCGCCGGTCGAGGGGGAGGCCTTGGACGGAGAAGTGCTCGCCTCCGTTGGGCTGACAGTGGTCGACGCGCCAAGCACCAGCAGCGGCGAGCCCGAGGAGGAGCGGCTGCTCCGGAAGCTTGTGTCGCTCTACCGCGCCCGGCAGGCTAAGGTGGAGCGCCAGGAGGCACTCGTCGCGAGGGCCGGCGTGGACGTGGAGAAGCGTGCCGGGGAGCTCCGGGAGCTCAACCAGGAGGCTCTCCGGTCTTTGGCGGAGGAGCGGAGGCTGCTCGACGAGGCGCGGACGGCCTTCCTCCTCGAGAAGGCAGAGGCCGAAGAGCAGCAGAGGCTTGCCGCTGCGGGGCTATCCGCGCGGGAAAGCGAACTGGTGCAGCAGAAGGCCAGCCTCGCCAGCCACGAGGAGGAGGTTGCCGCGCGCGAGCAGGCGCTTGGCGGGGCCCTGCAGAAAGCGTAGGACGCTGCCGCGGCCGCCGAGGTCGTCAAGGGGGAGCTGGAGACGAGGGTGGCGCAGCTCGTCAGCGACCTCAAGGCGAGCGGCGAAGAGCTTGCCGCGCTCAAACAGGAGCGCGAGAAGGGCGCTCACACCCTTGGCGAGCTGCAGGGCCGCTTCGCCGAGAAGATCCGGGAGCTCGACGCCGCCAAGGATTCCAAGGCCGACCTCGAGCTGAAGCTGGACACCCTGGCCAAGGCGCTGGATAGCGCCAAGGGGCAGGAAGCGACCTTGCGGAAGGAGGTTGCTGACAACGAGGAGCTATTGAAGCGCGCCGCCGTTACCCAGAACGCCTTCCAGGAGATGGTGGAGCGGTGGACCGAAGGCCTCGTCGACATCACCACCACCATCGACAAGGAGCTGAAGCTGCTGGGGATGGAGGGCCACGAGTACCCCTCCGGCGAGAATGTCTCGCCGAGCGTCAAGCTCACTTCCTTCTTCAAGGGCTTGGTGGAGGCGCTCCAGCATCTCCGGGAAACGATCCCAGAGCAGCTGGCCGAGGAGACGCGGGAAGCCGTCTCCGGGGCCCTCGAGAGGGTGCTGGTGAAGATCGTCTTCCGCAACCCCACCATCAGGCTTACCAACGTCCTCAGGCACCTGCCGGAAGACGCCGACCTGACGGAGATCAGGGCCCTCGTCACCCCCATTGTGGAAAGGGTGGCCGGGATCAGGAGGGTCGAGGGCGACCGCGCGGATTAGGCCGCCCACCTCTTTCTTTTCTTCCCTTGTCGCTGCTGAGCATGTCATAGAAACAGCTGATTAGAGCAGCGGCAAGTCGTTTTGGAATATAACTTTTATCTTAGGCAGTTCATTGCGCTGTTATCTCCCTCGTTCGACTTTGTGCTTCGTACGTTCGCGCCCTACGCTCCCAGGAACTTGTCGGTGCAAGCCTCCGCCTTGCCACGGGTGCCGAGTGCGGGACATCAGCAACCCGCTGGCGGTGCCTCCACCGGCAAGAAACCTCTCCGCGGCTGGCGCGACTCACTTAAAATGTTGAGCAGGCTCAGGGCGAGGTAAGTGTTGCGACTGCAGTCGCAGCACACTTAAGCTGTCGAGCAAGCTCGAAACAAAGTAAGGATGCCACTCTGGATGTAGCACACTTAAGTCGTTGAGCGGACTCGAAACGAAATAAGGGCGCAACCAGCCACGAGCCGGCCCCTCCGCGCACAGGTTTCCCATACGAAGCTCGGCCGTTCGAGGAAGATAACTTAAGGGTAAAAAGGAGCTTAATTGCTCAAATTTTGGCAACTTAGCTTTTCTGTTGTTTGCAGTCCGGCAAGGCGCAGCTTCCTCGGGCGACGCCCAGCCTATCCTGTCATCCCCCCTTCTCGAGGTAAGGGGATAACGAGGGCTCGGGGCTTCACGGCCTGCCATCGCTTGCCAGAGCCGAGTGCTGCACAATCGTGTCAAATAATGCATGCGCAAAGCGGAGAGGCGCGAAATCGACAAGATGTGCGGGGCACATAAGCTACGCTTGGGATCTGCGCTCGTCTCTGTACCAAGGATTACATGCAACTGCGGCAAGACTTGGACAGAGAGGATGGCCGACGGAACGGGTTCCGACTACCGCGCTGGCAAGATCCCTCCCACGGTCGGCGTCGACTCGTTTGGATCTTGGCGGCCTGGGCGCGCCGAAGAACGAGGTCGCCTTTCCCGCAACTTCCGGCGCTAACTTCTGCGGCTACGGGAGCGGCGCAGAGTTTGCTGGAGGCGAGAAACTCGCTCAGCGGCCGGAAGGCGGCCCTCCTCAAGGAGCAGCTGCTCTTGCCCAGGCTCTGCGCGAGTGGGTACTCGAGGAGGGCCGTGCATGAGTCCGTGAGGAGGAATGCCTCCGCTCCGCGGGTTGGAGCGGAAAGGTACCTGGCCATACCTGAGCTTACCTGTGGTCGCCAAATCTGGTTCGCACAACCTCGACGCAGCCCCCTACCTGGCGCGCCAAAGATGTCGGGGGAAATCGGCCTCCACGAGCACCTATGGGGACGGAGCCCCTTTTCGGTTCGGCGGGGGGGGGGGGCGGAGGTTGCACAAAGAGCAGATCGAGGCGACACACACACAACGATTTTACCCAGCTTCGGGCCGCACGGATGCGTAAAACCCTACTGCTGCTTGTCTGGTTGATTCGAGTTCTTGCTCTGGAGCGCAAGAAGCTACAGTAAGTTGGAGCTGGACGTAGACGAGGGTCTACTGGGTGTCCTCCTTCTCGTTCTGCGTCCCTTTTTTTGGGTGTCCTCTCTCCGGGTCCTCCCTTCCTACATGCGCATGGGCCTCCTTTTATATGCTAAGGGGTTTCCCACAGGTAGCGACGCAGGTGAGGGTAAAAAATGGCAAGGAACTGTGCGAACAGTGGCCGCACAGTGCTATCGCACCTAACTCTGACGGCGGGGGACAAAGGCATTAAATGCCCGTCTGGATCGCCTGAACAGTACCGAGGCGGACCGTTGGGGGCGCCTCCGCTTGCCACGGGGGCGACTCTGCCAACATCGCATGCCACCGCGCGCCTCAGGTTGCGCGGCGCCCTGCCACGTGCCTCTGGGGAAGCTCCAGAGTGACGCGTGGTCAGGTGAGCTGGAGCGCAGGCCTGAGGTGGTGGTTTGCCGCGGCAAGTGGCTTGCCACGGTGGTTGTCTTGCCGCACCTGAAAGCTTGCCGCTCGTCAGGCCTTGCCGGGGCGCGCGGCGCGCCGCGGCGGGCTTTTCTAGGGGTGCCTTGGCTTGGCCGTCCCGGCGAGCTCCTCCCGCCGGGGCCTTGGTGCTTCGGCTTAGTCGTCCCGGCAAGCTCCTCTTGCTGGGGCCTTGTCGCCTTGGCCCGGCAAGCTCCTCTTGCCGGACCTCGCCTCCTTGGCCCGGCAAGCTCCTCTTGCCGGGGCTTGGTCTTCTAGGTTTGATCACTTGGCCTTCGTCCGGCCCAGAAAGGGCCGTGGAGACTCTTGTCGCTCCCCTGGCAAGCCTTGCCGCGGGACGCTACTACTGCCCGTGCACAAGTTCGGGGTACTAAGGTACCCCTACTTTAGTACACCGACAGGAGCCCCCGGGTCTGGGCCATACACGGTGCCGAGCGTTGTTGGGCCAGGCCCTAACAGTGCACGGGCACGCGTGGCCTAGGTTGCGTTGCTCCTTTACTCCGTGCCCGTCGCGCCCTCCCCAAGTGGCGCGCGCTTATCGCGGCATCGTGGGGGCGAGGCGTGCGTGACGTGGGTGGCGTGCGCGGGGCTTGAGGCCCGCAGGCATGCGTCACGTCGGGCACGATTCCTTTATTTGGAAAGGCGAAACGCCCCCCCCCCCCCCCCCTTCTCTTTGTGGTTGACATGTGGCTGTTGTTGTTGGGTAGGAGCAGAGCAGCCCCAGCAGGGGACCCCGGGGGGCACTCCTGCCGCGCCGTCTGCGTCGACCACCCCGCCTAGGGAGAAATCTCCGGCAAGGGAAGAGCCCCCGGCAGGGGAGACCTCCCCGGCAAGGGAGGAGCCCCCGACAAGGGAGACCTCTCCGGCAAGAGAGGGATCTCCGGCGAGGGACGCGGCCAGCGATCCCCCGGCAGCGGAGGCCGCGGCCACGGACCCTGCCACCGGTAAGCCCCCCTGCACGGAAAACTTCCCCTGGTTATCTTTCCTTATGAGCCTTTTTGTCGGCTGTTCGGTTGACTCTTCTCCCCTCTTCCGGCCATCAGACCCGTCCACCACGGACCCGATGGAGACCGAGGCCGTCGTCGGGGAGGGCGCGCGCGACGACACCGACGACGTCGTCGTCATCGAGGAGGCGGACGACACCGACGACCCCGCAGGCGGCGGGGAGGCCGAAGCTGCCAAGGCCGCCGCGACGGCAGACGGCGAGGGGACCGGCGACCGTGCCGACGGCCCCGGGGAGGCAGGGGCGTCAAGCACTCCGCTGTCCGGCGATCCCGCTGCTGCCGCCGCGTCGGGCCCCGAGGAGCCCCCGGCGGGTGCCTACCTGAAGGCCGGCGATGGCATCTTCATCAGGCTCCTCTGGGAGCCTAGCTCCAGGGCGCCGGTCGAGGGGGAGGCCTTGGAAGGAGAAGTGCTCGCCTCCGTTGGGCTGACAGTGGTCGACGCGCCAAGCACCAGCAGCGGGGAGCCCGAGGAGGAGCGGCTGCTCCGGAAGCTTGTGTCGCTCTACCGCGCCCGGCAGGCTAAGGTGGAGCGCCAGGAGGCACTCGTCGTGAGGGCCGGCGTGGACATGGAGAAGCGTGCCGGGGAGCTCCGGGAGCTCAACCAGGAGGCTCTCCGGTCTTTGGCGGAGGAGCGGAGGCTGCTCGACGAGGCGCGGACGGCCTTCCTCCTCAAGAAGGCAGAGGCCGAAGAGCAGCAGAGGCTTGCCGCTGCGGGGCTATCCGCGCGGGAAAGCGAACTGGTGCAGCAGAAGGCCAGCCTCGCCAGCCACGAGGAGGAGGTTGCCGCGCGCGAGCAGGCGCTTGGCGGGGCCCTGCAGAAAGCGCAGGACGCTGCCGCGGCCGCCGAGGTCGTCAAGGGGGAGCTGGAGACGAGGGTGGCGCAGCTCGTCAGCGACCTCAAGGCGAGCGGCGAAGAGCTTGCCACGCTCAAACAGGAGCGCGAGAAGGGCGCTCACACCCTTGGCGAGCTGCAGGGCCGCTGCCGAGAAGATCCGGGAGCTCGACGCCGCCAAGGATTCCAAGGCCGACCTCGAGCTGAAGCTGGACACCCTGGCCAAGGCGCTGGAGAGCGCCAAGGGGCAGGAAGCGACCTTGCGGAAGGAGGTTGCTGACAACGAGGAGCTATTGAAGCGCGCCGCCGTTACCCAGAACGCCTTCCAGGAGATGGTGGAGCGGTGGACCGAAGGCCTCGTCGACATCACCACCACCATCGACAAGGAGCTGAAGCTGCTGGGGATGGAGGGCCACGAGTACCCCTCCGGCGAGAATGTCTCGCCGAGCGTCAAGCTCACTTACTTCTTCAAGGGCTTGGTGGAGGCGCTCCAGCATCTCCGGGAAACGATCCCAGAGCAGCTGGCCGAGGAGACGCGGGAAGCCGTCTCCGGGGCCCTCGAGAGGGTGCTGGTGAAGATCGTCTTCCGCAACCCCACCATCAGGCTTACCAACGTCCTCAGGCACCTGCCGGAAGACGCCGACCTGACGGAGATCAGGGCCCTTGTCACCCCCATTGTGGAAAGGGTGGCCGGGATCAGGAGGGTCGAGGGCGACCGCGCGGATTAGGCCGCCCACCTCTTTCTTTTCTTCCCTTGTCGCTGCTGAGCATGTCATAGAAACAGCTGATTAGAGCAGCGGCAAGTCGTTTTGGAATATAACTTTTATCTTAGGCAGTTCATTGCGCTGTTATCTCCCTCGTTCGACTTTGTGCTTCGTACGTTCGCGCCCTACGCTCCCAGGAACTTGTCGGCGCAAGCCTCCGCCTTGCCACGGGTGCCGAGTGCGGGACATCAGCAACCCGCTGGCGGTGCCTCCACCGGCAAGAAACCTCTCCGCGGCTGGCGCAACTCACTTAAAATGTTGAGCAGGCTCAGGGCGAGGTAAGTGTTGCGACTGCAGTCGCAGCACACTTAAGCTACCGAGCAAGCTCGAAACAAAGTAAGGACGCCACTCTGGATGTAGCACACTTAAGTCGTTGAGCGGACTCGAAACGAAATAAGGGCGCAACCAGCCACGAGCCGGCCCCTCCGCGCACAGGTTTCCCATATGAAGCTCGGCCGTTCGAGGAAGATAACTTAAGGGTAAAAAGGAGCTTAATTGCTCAAATTTTGGCAACTTAGCTTTTCTGTTGTTTGCAGTCCGGCAAGGCGCAGCTTCCTCGGGCGACGCCCAGCCTATCCTGTCATCCCCCCTTCTCGAGGTAAGGGGATAACGAGGGCTCGGGGCTTCACGGCCTGCCATCGCTTGCCGGAGCCGAGTGCTGCACAATCGTGTCAAATAATGCATGCGCAAAGCGGAGAGGCGCGAAATCGACAAGATGTGCGGGGCACATAAGCTACGCTTGGGATCTGCGCTCGTCTCTGTACCAAGGATTACATGCAACTGCAGCAAGACTTGGACAGAGAGGATGGCCGATGGAACGGGTTCCGACTACCGCGCTGGCAAGATCCCTCCCACGGTCGGCATCGACTCGTTTGGATCTTGGCGGCCTGGGCGCGCCGAAGAACGAGGTCGCCTTTCCCGCAACTTCCGGCGCTAACTTCTGCGGCTACGGGAGCGGCGCAGAGTTTGCTGGAGGCGAGAAACTCGCTCAGCGGCCGGAAGGCGGACCTCCTCAAGGAGCAGCTGCTCTTGCCCAGGCTCTGCGCGAGTGGGTACTCGAGGAGGGCCGTGCATGAGTCCGTGAGGAGGAATGCCTCCGCTCCGCGGGTTGGAGCGGAAAGGTACCTGGCCATACCTGAGCTTACCTGTGGTCGCCAAATCTGGTTCGCACAACCTCGACGCAGCCCCCTACCTGGCGCGCCAAAGATGTCGGGGGAAATCGGCCTCCACGAGCACCTATGGGGACGGAGCCCCTTTTCGGTTCGGCGGGGGGGGGGGGGGAGGTTGCACAAAGAGCAGATCGAGGCGACACACACACAACGATTTTACCCAGCTTCGGGCCGCACGGATGCGTAAAACCCTACTGCTGCTTGTCTGGTTGATTCGAGTTCTTGCTCTGGAGCGCAAGAAGCTACAGTAAGTTGGAGTTGGACGTAGACGAGGGTCTACTGGGTGTCCTCCTTCTCGTTCTGCGTCCCTTTTTTTGGGTGTCCTCTCTCCGGATCCTCCCTTCCTACGTGCGCATGGGCCTCCTTTTATATGCTAAGGGGTTTCCCACAGGTAGCGACGCAGGTGAGGGTAAAAAATGGCAAGGAACTGTGCGAACAGTGGCCGCACAGTGCTATCGCACCTAACTCTGACGGCGGGGGACAAAGGCATTAAATGCCCGTCTGGATCGCCTGAACAGTACCGAGGCGGACCGTTGGGGGCGCCTCCGCTTGCCACGGGGGCGACTCTGCCAACGTCGCATGCCACCGCGCGCCTCAGGTTGCGCGGCGCCCTGCCACGTGCCCCTGGGGAAGCTCCAGAGTGACGCGTGGTCAGGTGAGCTGGAGCGCAGGACTGAGGTGGTGGTTTGCCGCGGCAAGTGGCTTGCCGCGGTGATTGTCTTGCCGCACCTGAAAGCTTGCCGCTCGTTAGGCCTTGCCGGGGCGCGCGGCGCGCCGCGGCGGGCTTTTCTTGGGGTGCCTTGGCTTGGCCGTCCCGGCGAGCTCCTCCCGCCAGGGCCTTGGTGCTTCGGCTTAGTCGTCCCGGCAAGCTCCTCTTGCCGGGGCCTTGTCGCCTTGGCCCGGCAAGCTCCTCTTGCCGGACCTCGCCTCCTTGGCCCGGCAAGCTCCTCTTGCCGGGGCTTGGTCTTCTAGGCTCGATCACTTGGCCTTCGTCTGGCCCAGAAAGGGCCGTGGAGACTCTTGTCGCTCCCCTGGCAAGCCTTGCCGCGGGACGCTACTACTGCCCGTGCACAAGTTCGGGGTACTAAGGTACCCCTACTTTAGTACACCGACAATCATCTTATAATGCTATTGCCATACTAAGAAAAATTAGATGCATAAAGGATAAACATCACATGCAATCAATATAAGTGATATGATATGGCCATCATCATCTTGTGTCTTTGATCTCCATCTCCAAAGCACCGTCATGATCACCATCTTCACCGGCTTAATACCTTGATCTTCATCGAAGCATCGTTGTCGTCTCACCAACTATTGCTTCTACGACTATCGCTACCGCTTAGTGATAAAGTAAAGCAATTACATGGCGATTGCATTTCATACAATAAAGCGACAACCATAAGGCTCATGCCAGTTGCCGATAATTGTTACAAAGCATGATCATCTCATACAACAATTTATATATCATCACGTCTTGACCATATCACATCACAGCAAGCCCTGAAAAAACAAGTTAGACGTCCTCTACTTTGTTCTTGCAAATTTTACGTGGCTGGTACGGGCTTAGCAAAAACCGTTCTTACCTACGCATCAAAACCACAACGATTTTTCATCAAGTGTGTTGTTTTAACCTTCAACAAGGACCGGGCATAGTCACACTCGATTCAACTAAAGTTAGAGAAACAGACACCCACTAGCTACCTGTGTGTAAAGCACGGCGGTAGAACCAGTCTCATGAACGCGGTCATGTAATGTCGGTATGGGCTGCTTCATCCAACAATACCGCTGAATCAAAGTATGACATGCTGGTAAGCAGTATGACTATTATCGCCCACAACTCTTTCTGTTCTACCCGTGCATATAACATCTACACATAGACCTGGCTCGTATGCCACTGTTGGGGAACGTAGTATTTCAAAAAAAATCCTACGATCACGCAAGATCTATATAGGAGAAGAATAGCAACGAGTGGGGAGAGTGTGTCCACATACCCTCGTAAACCGAAAGCGGAAGTGTTAAGTGACGCGGTTGGTGTATTTGAACATCTTCGCGATCCAACCGATCAAGTATCGAACGCACAACACGTCTGCAATCTGCACACGTTCAGCTCGGTGACGTCCCTCGAACTTGTAGATCCAGCTGAGGTTGAGGGAGAGTTTCGTCAGCACGATGGCGTGTTGACGGTGATGATGAAGTTACCGACGTAGGGCTTCGCGTAAGCACTACGACAATATGACCGAGGTAGAAATATGTGGAGGGGGCACCACACACGGCTAAGAATCAACTTGTGTGTCTATGGGGTGCACCCTCCCCTGTATACAAAGGAGTGGAGGAGGGGGAGGAGCGGCCTCATGGGGTGCGCCCCAAGGGGGGATTCCTACTCCTACTAGGAGTAGGTTTCCCCCCTTTCCTAGTCCAACTAGGAGGGGGAAGGAAGGGGAAGAAGGAGAGAAGGAAAGAGGGGCCGCCCCCCTCCCCAATTTGGATTGGGCTTGGGGGGGTGCGCCCCACCACTTGGCCGCCTCCTCCTCTCTTCCAACATGGCCCATGAAGGCCCATTAACTCCCCAAGTGGTTCGTAACCCCCCGGTACTCCGGAAAATGCTCGAACTCATCCGAAACTATTCCAGTGTCCAAACATAACCTTCCAATATATCAATCTTCATTCTCGACCATTTCGAGACTCCTCGTCATGTTCGTGATCACATCCGGGACTCCGAACAACCTTCGGTACATCAAATCACAAAACTCATAATACATATCGTCATTGAACATTAAGCGTGCGGACCCTACGGGTTCGAGAACTATGTAGACATGACCGAGACTCATCTTCGGTCAATAACCAATAGCGGAACTTGGATGCTCATATTGGTTCCTACATTTTCTACGAAGATCTTTACCGGTCAAACCGCATAACAACATATGTTGTTCCCTTTGTCATCGGTATGTTACTTGCCTGAGATTCAATCGTCGGCATCATCATACCTAGTTCAATCTCATTACCGGCAAGTCTCTTTACTCGTTTCGTAATGCATCATCCCGCAACTAACTCATTAGTCACATTGCTTGCAAGGCTTATTGTGATGTGCATTACCGAGAGGGCCAAGAGACACTCCTCCGACAATTGGAGTGACAAATCCTAATCTCGATCTATGCCAACTCAACAAACACCATCGGAGACACCTGTAGAGCATCTTTATAATCACCCAGTTATGTTGTGACGTTTGATAGCACACTAAGTGTTCCTCCGGTATTCGGGAGTTGCATAATCTCATAGTCAGAGGAACATGTATAAGTCATGAAGAAAGCAATAGCAATAAACTAAACGATCATAGTGCTAAGCTAACGGATGGGTCTTGTCCATCACATCATTCTCTAATGATGTGTTCCCGTTCATCAAATAAGAACACATGTCTATGGTTAGGAAACTTAACCATCTTTGATTAACGAGCTAGTCTAGTAGAGGCATACTAGGGACACTCTGTTTGTCTATGTATTCACACATGTACTAAGTTTCCGGTTAATACAATTCTAGCATGAATAATAAACATTTATCATGATATAAGGAAATATAAATAACAACTTTATTATTGCCTCTAGGGCATATTTCCTTCAGGGGCATGCGTAGTACTCCCTCCATTCCTAAATAATTGTCTTTCTAGAGATTTCAACAAGTGACTACATACGGAGCAAAATGAATGAATCTACACTCTAAAACATGTCTACATACATCCGTATGTTGTAGTCCATTTGAGATGGCTAGAAAGACAATTATTTAGGAACGGAGGGAGTAGTACATTGCTTCGAGGGATAATAAACTTTCGCAATAAGTATGTGAGTTCTTTTATGTCTAATGTGATTCCATGGATTATACGCCGTCTTACCTTTCCGCAATTTGCTAGCCTCTTCGGTACCTTGCATTGCCCTTTCTCACCTCGAGAGTCGGTGCAAACTTCGTCGGTGCAACCAAATCCCATGATATGATGCTCTAACACACATAAGCCTCATTATATCTTCCTCAAAACAGCCACCATACCTACCTATCATGGCATTTCCATAGCCATTCTGACATATATTGCCATGCAACTTCCATCATCATCATATACATGACCTGAGCATTCATTGTTATATTGCTTTGCATGATCGTAAGATAGCTAGCATGATATTTCCATGGCTTGTCTGTTTTTCGATATCTTTGCCATGCTAGATCATTGCACATCCTAGTACATCGCTAGGGGCATTCATATAGAGTCATATTTTGTTCTAATATCGAGTTGTAATTTTGAGTTGTAATGAATAGTGAGGAATGGATGATGGAGGCCATGATTCCCCCACAAGTAAGGATGAGACTCCAGATAAAAACAAAATAAAAAAAGGAAAAAAAATAGCCCAAGAAAAAAAATGAAAATGAAAAAAAATGAAAAATAAGAGAAAAAGAGAGAAGGGGCAATGTTACTATCCTTTCCACACTTCTGCTTCAAAGTAGCGCCATGTTTTTCATGTAAAGAGTCTCCTATGTTGTCACTTTCATATACTAGTGGGATTTTTCGTTATAGAACTTGGCTTATATATACCGGTGATGGGCTTCCTCAAATGCCCGAGGTTTTCGAACAAGCAAGTTGGATGTACACCCATGATGCGGCTTGAAATTGCGTTGGTATTTCCCCAAAGAGGAAGAGATGATGTAGTACAACTACGGTATGTATTTCCCTCAGTTATGAAACCAAGTTTATCGAACCAGTAGGAGAACCAAGCCACTCTATGTAAACGGTACCTGCACACTAAGAACAAAACCTCGCAACCCAATGCGTAAGATGTTGGGAAACGTAGCATGCAATTTAAAAAATTTCCTACTCTCACGCAAGATCTATCTAGGAGATGCATAGCAACAAGAGGGGAGAGTGTGTCCACGTACCCTCGTAGACCAAAAGTGGAAGCGTTTGCTTAACGCGGTTGATGTAGTCGAACGTATTCTCGATCCAACCGAGCAAGCACCGAACGTACGGCACCTCCAAGTTCTGCACACGTTCAGCTTGATGACGTCCCTTGAACTCTTGATCTAGAAAAGTGTCGAGGGAGAGTTCCATCATCATGACGGCATGGTGACGGTGACTGTGAAGTGATTAGCGCAGGGCTTCGCCTAAGCACTACGTGAATATGACCAGAGGCGTAAACTGTGGAGGGGGAGCCGCACACGGCTAACAATGATTCATGTGTGGTCTAGAGGTTCCCCCCTTCATATATATAGGTTGGAGGGGAGGAGAGGCAGCCAAGGCGACGCCCCAAGTAGGAGGAATCCTACTTGGGCACCTCCCAATTCAGCCTCTCCCCTTTCCTATTCCTATTCGAAGTAGGAAGGGAAGAGGGGGAAGGGGGGATCCTATTCCCATTTCCTTTCCTCCTTCCCCTTTCCTTCTCCAATTTGGCCAGCCCATATGGGAGGGGCGCACCAGCCCCTTTGTGGCTGTTGTGGTTCCCCTCTTGGCCCATAAGGCCCATATCTTTTGCAGGGGGTGCCTGGAACCCCTTCCAGTGACCCGATAAGTACCCGGTGCATCCCTAAACACTTCCGGTTTCCGAATACCATTGTCCTATATATCAATATTTACCTCTCGACCATTGCGAGACTCCTCGTCGTGTCCGTGATCTCATCCGGGACTCTGAACAACATTCGGTCACCAAATCACATAACTCATATAATACAAAATCGTCATCGAACGTTAAGCGTGCGGACCCTACGGGTTTGAGAACTATGTAGACATGACCAAGACATCTCTCCAGCCAATAAACAATAGCGGAACTTGGATGCTCATATTGTCTCCCACATATTCTACAAAGATCTTTATCGGTCGAACCGTAATGACAACATATGTTACTCCCTTTGTCATCGGTATGTTACTTGCCCGAGATTCGATCATCGATATCTTCATACCTAGTTCAATCTCGTTACCAACAAATCTCTTTACTCGTTCCGTAATACATCATCCCGTAACTAACTCATTAGTCACATTGCTTGCAAGGCTTATTATGTTGTGCATTATCGAGAGGGCCCAGAGATACCTCTCCGACACTCGGAGTGACAAATCCTAATCTCGATATATGCTAACTCAACAAACACCTTCGGAGATACATGTAGAGCATCTCTATAATCACCCAGTTACGTTGTGACATTTGATAGCACACAAGGTATTCCTCCGATATTCGGGAGATGCATAATCTCATAGTCGAAGGAATATGTATTTGACATGAAGAAAGCAATAGCAATAAAACTGAATGATCAATATGCTATGCTAACGGATGGGTCTTGTCCATCACATCATTCTGCTAATGATGTGATCTCGTTCATCAAATGACAACACATATCTATGGTTAGGAAACTTAACCATCTTTGATTAACGAGCTAGTCTAGTAGAGGCTTACTAGGGACACGGTGTTTTGTCTATGTATCCACACATGTATCAAGTTTCTGCTTAATACAATTCTAGCATGAATAATAAACATTTATCACGATATAAGGAAATATAAAATAACAACTTTATTATTGCCTCTAGGGCATATGTCCTTCAGTCTCCCACTTGCTCTAGAGTCAATAATCTAGTTTGCATCGCCATGTGAATTAACACCAATAGTTCACATCTTTATGCGATTAACACCCATAGTTCACATCGCCATGTGACCAACACCCAAAGGGTTTACTAGAGTCAATAATCTAGTTCACATCACTATGTGATTAACACCCAAAGAGTACTAAGGTGTGATCATGTTTTGCTTATGACAGAAGTTTATTCAATGGGTATGCCATATTCAGATTTGTATGCATTTTGCAAATTTCTATGTCTGCAATGCTCTGCACGGAGCTACTCTAGGTAATTGCTCCCACTTTCAATATGTATCCGGATTGAGACTCAAAGTCATCTAGACCAGTGTCAAAGCTTGCATCGACGTAACTCCTTACGACAAACTCTTTGTCACCTCCATAACCGAGAAACATTTCCTTAGTCCTCTTTAGGTACCTAAGGATAATATTGACCGTTGTCCAGTGATCTACTCCTGGATCACTATTGTACCCCCTTGCCAAACTCATGGCAAGGTACACAATAGGTCTGGTATACAACCTGGCATATTTATAGAACCTATGGCTGAGGCATAGGGAATGACTTTCATTCTCTCTCTATCTTTTGCCGTGGTCGGGTTTTGAGTCTTACTCAACTTCATACCTTACAACTCAAGCAAGAACTCCTTCTTTGACTGATCCATTTTGAACTCCTTTAAAATCTTATCAAGGTGTGTACTCATCAAAAGTCTTATCAAGCATCTTAATCTATCTCTATAGATCTTGATACCCAATATGTAAGCAGCTTCACTGAGGTCTTTCTTTAAAAAACTCCTTTCAAACACTCCTTTATGCTTTCCAGAAAATTCTACATCATTTATGATCAACGATATGTCATTCACATATACTTATCAGAAAAGTTGTAGTGCTCCCACTCACTTTCTTGTAAATACAGGCTTCACGCAAGTCTGTATAAAACTATATGCTTTGATCAACTCATCAAAGCATATATTCCAACTCCGAGATGCTTGCACCAGTTCCATAGATGGATCTCTGGAGCTTTCACACTTTGTTAGCACCTTTAGGATCGACAAAACCTTTGGTTGCATCATATACAACTCTTCTTTAAGAAATCCATTAAGGATTGCAGTTTTGACATCCATTTGCCAGATTTCATAAAATGCAGCAATTGCTAACATGATTCGGACAGACTTAAGCATCGCTACGAGTGAGAAAATTTCATCGTAGTCAACACCTTGAACTTGAACATTTTGCGACAATTCCAGCTTTGTAGATAGTAACACTACCATCATTGTTCGTCTTCCTCTTGAAGATCCATTTATTCTCAATTGCTTGCCTATCATCGGGCAAGTCCACCAAAGTCCACCTTTGTTCTCATACATGGATCCTATCTCAGATTTCATGGCCTCAAGCCATTTTGCGGAATCTGGGCTCATGATCGCTTCCTCATAGTTCGTACGTTCGTCATGGTCTAGTAAGATGACTTCCAGAATAGGGTTACCGTACCACTCTGGTGCGGAACGTACTCCGGTTGACCTAAGAGGTTTGGTAGTAACTTGATCGGAAGTTTCATGATCATCATAATTAGCTTCCTCTCTTGTTGGTGTAGCCATCATGGAAATGGTTTTCTGTGATGAGCAACTTTCCAATTCGAGAGAAGGTACAGTTGCCTCATCAAGTTCTACTTTCCTCCCACTCACTTCTTTTGAGAGAAACTCCTTCTCTAGAAAGGATCCATTCTTAGCAACAAAGATCTTGCCTTCGGATCTGTGATAGAAGGTATACCCAACAATTTATTTTGGGTATCCTATGAAGACGCACTTCTCCGATTTGGGTTCGAGCTGATCAGGCTGAAACTTTTTCACGTAAGCATCACAACCTCAAACTTTAAGAAACGACATCTTAGGTTTCTTGCCAAACCATAGTTCATATGGTGTCGTCTCAACGGATTTAGATGGTGCCCTATTTAGCGTGAATGCAACTGTCTCTAATGCATAACCCCAAGACGATAGTGGTAAATCGGTAAGAGACATCATAGATCGTACCATATCTAATAAAGTACGGTTATGACATTCGGATACACCATTACGTTGTGGTGTTCCAGGTGGCGTGAGTTGTGAAACTATTCCACATTGTTTTAAATGAAGGCCAAACTCGTAACTCAAATATTCGCCTCCGCGATCAGATCGTAGAAACTTTATTTTCTTGTTACGATGATTCTCCACTTCACTATGAAATTCTTTGAACTTTTCAAATGTTTCATACTTGTGTTTCATTAAGTAGATATAACCATATCTGCTCAAATCATCTGTGAAGGTCAGAAAATAACGATACCCGCCGCGTGCCTCGACACTCATCGGACCGCATACATTGGTATGTATTATTTAGAATAAATCATTGACTCGCTCCATTGTTTCGGAGAACGGAGTTTTGGTCATCTTGACCATGAGGCATGGTTTACAGGTATCAAATGATTCATAATCAAGTGGTTCCAAAAATCCATCCGTATGGAGTTTCTTCATGCGCTTTACACCAATATGACCTAAACGGCAGTGCCACAAATATGTTGCACTATCATTATCAACTTTGCATCTTTTGGCATCAATATTATGAATATGTGTATCACTACATCGAGATTCAATAAACCATTTATATTGGATGTATGACCATAGAAGGTTTTATTCATGTAAACAGAAAAACAATTACTCTGTGACTTAAATGAATAATCGTATCACAATAGACATGATCCAATCATATTCATGCTCAACACAAACACCAAATAACATTTATTTAGGTCCAACACTAACCCTGAAGGTAGAGGGAGTGTGCGATGGTGATCTTATCAACCTTGGAATCACTTCCAACACACATCGTCACCTCGCCCTTAACTAGTCTCTGTTCATTTTGCAACTCCTGTTTTGAGTTACTAATCTTAGCAACTGAACTGGTATCAAATACCCTGGGGTTACTATGAACACTAGTAAAGTACACATGAATAACATGTATATCAAATATACCTTTGTTCACTTTGCCATCCTTCTTATCCGCCAAGTATTTGGGGTAGTTCCGCTTCCAGTGACCATTCCCTTTGCAGTAGAAGCACTCAGTTTCAGGCTTAGGTCTAGCTTTGGGCTTCTTCATGGGAGTGGCAACTTGCTTGCCATTCTTCTTGAAGTTCCCTTTCTTTCGCTTTCCCTTTTTTTGAAACTAGTGGTCTTGTTAACCATCAACACTTGATGCTATTTCTTGATTTCTACCTTCGCCGATTTCAGCACAGTGAAGAGCTTGGGAATCATTTTCATCATCCCTTGCATATTATAGTTCATCTTGAAGTTCTAGTAACTTGGTGATAGTGACTAGAGAACTCTGTCAATCACTATCTTATCTGGAAGATTAACTCTCATGTGATTCAAGCGATTGTAGTACCCAAATATTCCGAGCACATGCTCACTGCCTGAGTTATTCTTCTCCCTCTTATAGGCAAAGTACTTGTCCGAGGTCTCATACCTCTCGACACGGGCATGAGTCTGAAATACCAATTTCAGCTCTTGGAACATCTCATATGCTCCATGTCGTTCAAAACATTTTTGAAGTCCCGGTTCAAAGCCGTAAAGTATGGTGCACTAAACTATCAAGTAGTCATCATACCGAGCTTGTCAAACGTTCATAATGTCTGCGTCTGCTCCTGCAATAGGTCTCTCACCTAGCGGTGCATCAAGGACATAATTCTTCTGTGCAGCAATGAGGATAATCCTCAGATCACGGACCCAATGCAATCCGCATCATTGCTACTATCATCTTTCAACTTAGTTTTTCTCTAGTAACATATCAAAAAAATATAGGAGCTACAACGCGAGCTATTGATCTACAACATAGATATGCAAAAACTATCAGGACTAAGTTCATGATAAATTAAGTTCAATTAATCATATTACTTAAGAACTCCCACTTAGATAGACATCCCTCAAGTCATCTAAATGATCATGTGATCCATATCAACTAAACCATGTCCGATCATCACGTGTGATGGAGCAGTTTTTCAATGGTGAACATCTCTATGTTGATCATATCACTATATGATTCACGTTCGACCTTTCGGTCTCCAGTGTTCCGACGCCATGTCTGTAAATGCTAAGCTCGTCAAGTTTAACCTGAGTATTCCGCATGTGCAAAACTGTCTTGCACCCGTTGTATGTTAACATAGAGCTTATCACACCCGATCATCACGTGGTGTCTCAGCACGACGAACTGTCGCAAAGGTGCATACTCAGGGAGAACACGTATACCTTGAAATTTTAGTAAGGGATCATCTTATAATTCTACCACCGTACTAAGCAAAATAAGATGCATAAAAGATAAACATCACACGCAATCAAAATATGTGACATGATATGGCCATCATCATCTTGTGCCTTTGATCTCCATCTCCAAAGCACCGTCATGATCTCCATCGTCACCGGCTTAACACCTTGATCTCCATCGTAGCATCGCGGTCGTCTCGCCAACTATTGCTTCTACAACTATCGCTAACGCATAGTGATAAAGTAAAGCAATTACATGCTATTTGCATTTCATACAATAAAGCGACAACCATAAGGCTCCTGCCAGTTGTCGATAACTTTTACAAAACATGATCATCTCATACAACAACGTATATCACATCATGTCTTGACCATATCACATCACAACATGCCCTGCAAAAACAAGTTAGACGTCCTCTACTTTGTTGTTGCAAGTTTTACGTGGCTACCACGGGCTTCTAGTAAGACCTGTTCTTCCCTATGCATCAAAACCACAAGGGTGTTTCATCAAGTTTGCTGTTTTAACCTTCAACTTGGACCGGTCGTAGTCAAATTTGATTCAACTAAAGATGGAGAAACAGACACCCGCCAGCCACCTTTATGCAAAACAAGTTGCATGTCTGTCGGTGGAACCGGTCTCATGAATGTGGTCATGAAAGGTTGGTCCGAGCCACTTCATCCAACAATACCGCCGAATCAAAATAAGAGGTTGGTGGTAAGCAGTATGACTATAACCGCCCACAACTCTTTGTGTTCTACTCGTGCATATCATCTACGCATAGACCTGGCTCGGATGCCAATGTCGGGAAACGTAGCATGCAATTTAAAAAATTTCCTACGCTCACGCAAGATCTATCTAGGAGATGCATCGCAATGAGAGGGGAGAGTGTGTCCACGTACCCTCGTAGACCGAAAGTGGAAGCCTTTGCTTAATGTGGTTGATGTAGTCGAATGTCTTCTCGATCCAACCGATCAAGCACCGAACGTACGACACCTCTGAGTTCTGCACACGTTCAGCTCGATGACGTCCCTCGAACTCTCGATACAGCAAAGTGTCGAGCGAGAGTTCCGTCAGCACGACGGTGTGGTGATAGTGATGGTGAAGTGATCCGCGTAGGGCTTCGCCTAAGCACTACGTGAATATGACCAGAGGCATAAACTGTGGAGGGGGGCGCCGCACACGGCTAACAATGATTCGTGTGTGTTCTAGCGGCGCCCCCTTCATATATCTAGGTTGGAGGGGAGGAGAGGCAGCCAAGGGGGCGCCCCAAGTAGGAGGAATCCTACTTGGGCGCCTCCCAATTCGGCCTCTCCCTTTTCCTATTCCTATTCGGAGTAGGAAGGGAAGAGGGGGAAGGGGGAATCCTATTCCCTTTTTCCTTTCCTCCTTCCCCTCTCCTTCTCCAATTTGGCCAGCCCATATGGGAGCAGCGCACCAACCCCTTTATGGCTGGTGTGTTTCCCCTCTTGGCCCATAAGGCCCATATCTTTTGTCGGGGGTGCCCGGAACCCATTCCGGTGACCCAATAAGTACCCGGTGTATCCCGAAACACTTTCGGTGTCCGAATAACATCGTCCTGTATATCAATCTTTACCTCTCGACCATTTTGAGACTCCTCGTCATGTCTGTGATCTCATCCGGGACTTCGAACAACATTCGGTCACCAAATCACATAACTCATATAATACAAAATCATCATCGAACGTTAAACGTGCGGACCCTACAGGTTTGAGAACTATGTACACATGACCGAGACATCTCTCTGGTCAATAACCAATAGCAGAACCTGGATGCTCATATTGGCTCCCACATATTCCATGAAGATCTTTATCGATCGAACCGTAATGACAACATACGTTACTCCCTTTGTCATCGGTATGTTACTTGCCCGAGATTCGATCGTCGGTATCTTCATACCCAGTTCAATCTTGTTACCGGCAAGTCTCTTTACTCGTTCCGTAATACATCATCCCGTAACTAACTCATTAGTCACATTGCTTGCAAAGGCTTATTATGATGTGCATTACCGAGAGGGCCCAAAGATACCTTTCCGATACTCGGAGTGAAAAATCCTAATCTCGATCTATGCCAACTCAACAAACACCTTCGGAGATACCTATAGAGCGTCTTTATAATCAGCCAATTACATTATGACATTTGATAGCACACAAGGTATTCCTCCGATATTCGGGAGTTGCATAATGTCATAGTCGAAGGAATATGTATTTGACATGAATAAAGCAATAGCAATAAAATTGAACGATGAATATGCTATGCTAACGGATGGGTCTTGTCCATCACATCATTCTGCTAAATGATGTGATCTCGTTCATCAAATGACAACACATATCTATGGTTAGGAAACTTAACCATCTTTGATTAGCGAGCTAGTCTAGTAGAGGCTTACTAGGGACACGGTGTTTTGTTTATGTATCCACACATGTATCAAGTTTCTTCTTAATACAATTCTAGCATGAATAATAAACATTTATCATGATATAAGGAAATATAAAATAACAACTTCATTATTGCCTCTAGGGCATATTTCCTTCATAAGAGGGTTGTTAATCTCTCCCCGGTAAAAAGATAGATTAAGTAGTATGAGATTGGATAAATAGACCTGAATAAAACATGAAATGAAAGATGAAAAATAAAAAGTGCAGCAAACTATTTTTGGGGTTTTGGAATAATATATTTAAAAACGAATGCGGTTAAAAATATATTGGAAAGCAATATGATAAAAGATAGACCTGGGGGCTGTAGATTTCACTAGTGGATTCTCTCGAGAAAATAGCATACGGTGGGTAAACAAATTAGTGTTGGGCAATTGATAGAAGATCAAATAATTATGACGATATCCAGGGCAATGATCATTATATAGGCATCACGTCCAAGATTAGTAGACCAAAACAATTCTGCATCTACTACTATTACTCCACACATCGACTGCTATCCAACATGCATCTAGTGTATTAAGTTGATGTAGAAACGGAGTAATGCAATAAGAACGATGAAATGATGTAGACAAGATCTATTCATGTTGGAAATAGACCCCATCTTGTTATCGTTAATAGCAACGATACATACGTGCCTCGCTACCCCCTTCTGTCACCGGGTGAGGACATTGTAAGATCGAACCCATCACAAAGCATCTCTTCCCATGGCAAGAAAAATCGATCTAGTTGGCCTAACTAAGCCAAAGATTCGAAGAAGAAATATGAGGCTATAAGTAATCATGCATGTAAGAGATCAAAGAAGACTCAAATAATATTCATGCATAGAGATCTGATCATAAACTCGAACTTCATCGGATCCCAACAAACACACCGCAGGAAGTCATTGCGTCAAATAGATCTCCAAGAGACCATTGTATTGAGAATCAAAAAGAGATAAGAAGCCATCTAGCTACTGCCTACGGACCCGTAGGTCTATGATGAACTACTCACGCACCATCAGAGAGGCACCAATGAGGATGATGAACCCCTCCTTGATGGTGTTAGATTGGATCTCGTGGTTCTGGAACTTACGGCAGCTGGAATTGTGTTTCGTCTGCTCCCCTAGGGTTTCTGGAATATTTGGGTATTTACAGAGCAAAGAGGTGGTACAGGCGACCCCTGTGGGCCCCACAACCCATTAGGGCACGCGAAGGGCCTCTGGCGCGCCCTGGTGTCTTGTGGGCCCCACGGGCCTCCCCTAGGTGCTTCCTTGGCTCCCAAGTTGTCTTCTGGTCCAAAAAAATCTCCAAAAAATTTCGCTGCGTTTGGACTTCGGTTGATAGGGATATTCTACGTAGTAAAAACAAGCAAAAAACATCAACTGACACTAGGCACTATGTCAATAGGTTAGTGCCTAAAAATGATATAAAGTTGCTATAAAATGATTGTAAAACATCCAAGAATGATAATATAACATCATGAAACAATAAAAAATTATAGATACGTTGGAGACGTATCAACCCACTTATTTTTCATGTTGATCTTTCATACACTTATAGCTCTTAGTGCATCTGTTACATGGCAATCCCTACTCCTCGCATTGATATCAATTGATGGGCATCTCCATAACCCATTGATTTAGCCGCGTCGATGTGAGACTTTCTTACTTTTTGTCTTCTCTATGTTTATCCCTATCGTCATACTCTATTCCACCCATAGTGCTATGTCCATGGCTTGCCCTCATGTATTGCGTGGGGGTTGAAAAGGCTGAAGCGCGTTAAAAAGTATGAAGCAATCGGCTTGTCACTGGGTTGTGCATGATAAATACTTTGTGTTAAGAAGATGGAGCATGACAAGACTATATGATTTTATAGGATAACGTTCTTTAGCATTGATATTTTGAAAGACATGATTATTTGTTGGGATGCCTGAGTATTGATATTTTTATGTCAAATTATAGACTATTGCTTTGAATCACTCGTGTCTTAATATTCATGCCATGATTAGATTATATGATCAAGATTATGCTAGGTAGCATTCCACATCAAAAAATATTTTATTATTATTTAACTACTCAAGGACGAGCAGGAATTAAGCTTCGGAATGCTGATACGTCTCCGCTGTATCTATAATTTTTATTGTATCATGTCAATGTTCTACAACTTTTTTTATATATATACTTTTGGCAACATTTTATATTATTTTTTGGACTAACATATTTATCGACTGCCCAGTGCTAGTTCCCGTTTGTTGCATGTTTTTTGTTTCATAGAATACCATATCAAAAAAAGTCCAAACGCCATAAAAATTTGCGTAGATTTATTTTGTAATAGTGAATTTTTGGAAAAAAGAATCAACACAAGGAGTTGCTCGAGGGGTCCACTAGGCATCAGGGCGCGCTATGGGGGTCTGGCGTGCCGTGGTGCCTAGTGAGCACCTCGTAGGTCGATTGACGCCCCTTCTTTCGCCACAAGAAAGCAAATATCCGGAAATCGTGTTAAAATTTCAGCCCGATCGGAGTAACGGATCTCCGGGAACTTAAGAAATTGTTAATCGGCAGAAAACAAGAACGCAAAACAAAAGAGAACAGAGAGAGATAATATGTCGGAGGGGCTCTCGCCCCTCCGCCGCCATGGAGGCCATGGACCATAGGGGAAACCCTCCTCCCATCTAAGGGGGAGGCCAAGGAAGAATAAGATGGAGGAGGGCTCTCTCCCGGTGGCGCCGGAGTGCAGCGGGGTCTAGGATCGTGACGTCGATCTAGACCAACAACCTTGCTACCGTCAACATCAACTTTCTCACTCTCTATCCAGCGGTGTAACACCTCTTTTGCCCGCCGTAATCTCTACTTAAACATGGTGCTTAATGCTTCTTATTATTATCAAGTGATGTGTTGCCATCCTATGAAGTTTGAGTAGATTCGTTTTATCCTATGGGTTGATTGATGATCGTGATTTGTTTGAGTTGTATGTTTTATTTTGGTGTTGTCCTATGGTGCCCTTCGTATTGCGCAAGCGTGAGGGATTCCTGCTGTAGGGTGTTGCAATACGTTCATGATTCGCTTATGGTGGGTGGCGTGAGTGACTGAAACACATACCCGAGTAGGTATGGGATAAAGAGGACTTGATACTTAATGCTATGGTTTACGTTAATGATATTTGGTAGTTGCAGATGCTTTCTAGAGTTCTAATCATAAGTGCATATGATCCAAGTACGGAAAGTATGTTAGCTCATGTCTCTCCCTCATATAAAATTGCAGTGATGATTATTGGTCTAGTTATCAATTACCTATGGACAAAATACTTCTCTTGTGTTACAAAAAGTTATCTACTAAATAACTAACTTTTATTATCTCACAAAGTACTCCTATTTTTATTCTTGCAAAGTAGTTCTAGCATCACACCTACAAAATAGTTTCATACTTGTTATAGGTAAAGCGAACGTTAAGTGTGCCTAGAGTTGTATCGGTGGTCGATAGAACTTGAAGGGAATATAAATCCTACCTTTAGCTCCTCATTGGGTTCGACACTCTTATTTATCAAAAAAGGCTACAAACGATCCCTTATACTTGTGGGTTATCACTTGTCCCTCGCCGGTTGCAGCGGACCCCGATGCCGGTTCCAGGAAAGTGCTTATGATCCGTATAAAAAAAGGTGATATTAGCAATTCCATCAAACGGTGACCGTGCTGGTAGCAATCGCCGGTGCCGGTTCCAACATTTTAGTGGAGGCCACCGTTTCACACCATGCCGGGTGTTGTAACCATGCCGGTGCTAGTTTGTTGCATCACCGCCGTAGCTCTATAAGTGCTCGTCGCAACAAAAAAACGACATCGACGTCACGCACCGCGCGGTGGTTCACCCCCCCCCCAAGTTGCAACCGCGTCGATTTGCTGCATCCTCCGCCGCAGCTCCGTTGGTGCTCGCCGTGACTCATCGCCGCACCCCTCGCGTCGTGGTTAGCCCCCAAGTTGCAACGCAGCTCCCGCTGGTCGTCGTTGTTGCGGCAGCAGGCGGCGAAGGTGTAGGGGAACGTAGCATGCAATTTCAAAAAATTCCTACGATCACGCAAGATCTATCTAGGAGATGCATAGCAACAAGAGGGGAGAGTCTGTCCACGTACCCTCGTAGACTGAAAGCGGAAGCGTTAGGTTAATGCGGTTGATGTAGTCGAACGTCTTCACGATCCAACCGATCTTAGTATCGACCATAAGGCACCTCCGTGTTCAGCACACGTTCATCTCGATGACGTCCCTCAAATTCTTGATCCAGAGGAGGGTCGAGGGAGAGTTCCGTCAGCATGACGGCGTGGTGACGGTGATGGTGATGTGATCCGAGCAGGGTTTCGCCTAAGCACTACGACGCTATGACCGGAGGAGTAAACTGTGGAGGGGGGCACCGCACATGGCTAAGAGAACAATTGATATGTCTTTGGGGTGCCCCCTGCCCATGTATATAAAGGGAGGCCGGCCGGCCCTAGGGGCGCGCCAAGTGGGGGGAGTCCCACTAGGACTCCTAGTCCTAGTCAGCTCCCCCTTCCTTCCAATGGAGAGGGGGAAAGGGAAAGAGGGGGAGAGGGAGAAGGAAAGGGGGGCCGCACCCCCACGCCTTGTCCAATTCGGATTGGGCTTGGGGAGGGGGGGCGCGCGCCACCTCCCGTAGCCTGCCTCCTCCTCTCCACTATGCCCATAAGGCCCATTAACTTTCCCGGGGGGTTCCGATAGCCTCCGAATACTCCGATAAATCCCCGAACCTCTTCGGAACCACTCCGTTGTCCATACATAACCTTCCAATATATCAATCTTTACCTCTCGACCATTTCGAGACTCCTCGTCATGTCCGTGATCTCATCCGGGACTCTGAACAAACTTCGGTCACCAAAACACATAACTCATAATATAAATCGTCATCAAACGTTAAGCGTGCGGACCCTACAGGTTCGAGAACTATGTAGACATGACAGAGACACATCTCTAGTCAATAACCAATAGCGGAACCTGGATGCTCATATTGGTTCCTACATATTCTACGAAGATCTTTATCGGCCAATCGTAATAACAACATACGTTATTCCCTTTGTCATCGGTATGTTACTTGCATGAGATTCGATCATCGGTATCATCATACCTAGTTCAATCTCGTTACCGGCAAGTCTCTTTACTCGTTCTGTAATGCATCATCCCGCAACTAACTCATTAGTCACATTGCTTACAAGGCTTATAGTGATGTGCATTACCGAGAGGGCCCAGAGATACCTCTCTGATACTCGGAGTGACAAATCGTAATCTTGATCTATGCCAACCCAACAAATACCTTCGGAGACACCTGTAGAGCATCTTTATAGTCACCCATTTACGTTGTGACGTTTGATAGCACACAAGGTGTTCCTCCGGTATTCGGGAGTTGCGTAATCACATAGTCAGAGGAATATGTATAGGTAATGAAGCAGGGCCAGCCTGGGGGGGGGGCAGGGGAGCCGCCGCCCCGGGCCCCCAGAAACCAGCCCCCCCCCCGAGGTATGCATATGTAGTGTAGGCCGAGTGCCATGAAGTAGGAGGCCCGATCAGAAAAAAAGGAAAAAGAAACCAGGCCCGATCGACAACAGGCAACAGCGATGCCCGATCCCAACGGCCATTGATCGATTAGATCGTTCTCAGGAAACATAGCAAGAGATCCTCTGGAAAAAAGGAAAGATAGCGAATTAGCGAGTGATTAGCGGCTGGATGCGGCTCCCTTCCTGTTACGTTCGACGCCTATCTTCCATCACGAATAGTTTCCAGGTCCTAGCCCTACCTGCTGGCCGCCGATGCCGTGCACGCACAGACGCACTCCGACCTCGCCGTCCCCTGGTAATTTCCTTCCTAATTCGATTATGTTGATCGCCGTTTTCAGTTCTGGGGCCCCACCTTCACCCTCCTTTGGCCTTTGCTCAATTTCTCTCCTCTCGGTCATCTGCAAACTCTAGACACGTACAGACTACTAAAGTTTGATCATTAGTGTTCAAGACATTAGGTATTGAGGTATATTATTCACACAACAAATTCTTTGGACATTGGTTTAGAGCTAGCACCGTTCAACAGTTGATTCAATATTTTTTTTCAACATGTGTTTGTTCTCATGGCGCCCAGCAAGAGGAACTATCCCTCAGGTAGCCACAAAAGGAAAACA
This sequence comes from Aegilops umbellulata, assembly GCA_032464435.1. NCBI lineage: Eukaryota > Viridiplantae > Streptophyta > Magnoliopsida > Poales > Poaceae > Aegilops > Aegilops umbellulata. The sequence goes on along the minus strand of CP136056.1, from coordinate 321,921,067 downwards.
AGGAGAAAGAGAATAAATTGATAAAGTCACAACGCGGAGGTATTCACAAATTTCTCAAGCCAAGTAATATTGGTGCTTCCACTACTTTGCCAGACCCAGCTGATGCGTTGGCGTTGGCAATTGTTCCCTTTGTGGAAGAGCAACAAACTAATGAAAACTCGGACTCTGATCAGCAAGAAGAAAATATTAACTCCAACATCGGCGATGACAATGTAAGTGGCTCCGAGAATGTAGATGCACATGCCCAATCTGCTAATGTTGATGAACAACCAGTTTATACCGCCGATATTTATGATCCAAAAATTGGGATAATCTTGATAATAAAGCAAGAGATGTCTTGGTTGAGAAAGGGCCTATCAGAGAGGAAAAAAATGGAATACCATGTAGATGAAGCAGGAAGACATTTTTCGTATGCTCATTATCATAGAAAATTAAGCAATGGAGAGGAACATGATAGGAAATGGCTAGTTTATTCAAAAAATGTCAATAAAGGTTTTTGCTTCTGTTGTAAGATCTTCAAGTATAGCACCAACAGGAGTCAGAGTTCCTTAGCACATGATGGACTAGGACATTGGAGGCATATTAGTGAGAAGCTTAAAGAACATGAAAATATCATTGAGCATATTAAGAACATGAACAAGTGGAATGAACTGAGAGTTAGACTGAGAAAACAGGAAACTATTGACAAGGAATTGCAACATCAAATAACAAAGGAGAAAGAATGTGTCAGGCGAGTTCTGCTAAGAATAGTAGCAGTTGTGAAATATCTTGGTAAACTCAACTTGGCTTTTCGTGGAACTAGTGAGGAGCTTTACATGGATGATAATGGTAATTTCTTAGCTTGCATTGAGATGATTGCAGAATTTGACATGGTAATGCAAGATCACCTTATACGTGTTGAGAACAAGGAAATCCATTATCACTATCTCAGTCATAAAATACAGAATGAGTTGATATCTCTTTTGGCTTCTGACATCACATGTTCTATCATAAAGGTTGTTAAAGCGAACAAGTATTTCTCTGTTATCCTAGATTGTACCCCTGATGTTAGTCATCAAGAACAAATGACCTTTTTAGTTTGATGTGTTAATCTGTCTGATGGCAAAATAAAAATTGAGGAGTACTTTCTGGGGTTCTTGAAAGTGGATGACACTTCTGGCTTAGGGATTTTCAAAGTACTGCTTAAATCTGTTGAGTCTTTTGGCCTAAATATTCAAGATATAAGGGGTCAAGGATATGATAACGGATATAATATGAAAGGAAAATACCGAGGGGTACAATCTAGGTTACTTGATATGAATCCAAGAGAACTATATATGACATGTGCTTGTCATAGTCTAAATCTCACTCTTTGTGATATGGCAAAATCATGTGAGAAAGTTGTTTCATTTTTTGGAATTTTTCAACGCATATATGTATTATTTGTTGGCTCTACAAAAAGGTGGAATGTTTTGCTTAAACATGTTCCTAGTTTGACCGTGAAATCATTGTCCAATACTCGTTGGGAGAGTAGAATCAAAAGTGTTACAGCGATAAGATATCAAAACGCTGAGTTAAGGTCAGCTTTGTCTGAGTTACGTCATGCTTCTGACACTAATCCTAAAGATAAAAGTGATGCCAAAAATTTATTTGATGCACTTGGTCACTTTGAGTTTCTAGTTGGTATGATTATCTGGCATGCTATTCTATTTGCTGTAAATAAAGTTAGCAAGATGTTGCAATCGTCAACCATGTGCATTGACTCCACTTTGAAGCAAATAAAAGGTATAACAAAACATTTTGAGAAGTATAGAGATGAGAGGTTTTCTTCAAGTTACTGAAATGGGAATAGAGCCATTGTTTCTAGTGAAACATCAGGCTGCGAGGAAGAAACATTATGATGAAAGTGATTGTCAAGAAGAAATCCTGGAAGCTGAGAAGGCTTTCCAAGTTAAATATTTTAATGTTTTGGTTGATATGGCGATCACTTCTTTGAATGATAGATTTAAATAACTCATGGTGTTTAAAGATATATTCGGATTTTTATTGAGCTCGGGCACTCTCAAGTCATTAAGTGACAATGAACTTGAAGAATGTTGCATAAAAATTGCAGAAACTTTCTCTCTTAATGGTTCATCTGATGTTGAGGTATACGATCTTATTTCTGAATTGAAGATTATGAAATTCACTTTGCCAGATGGCGCAATGTCTGCTATGGAGATTTTTGGGCATGTCAGAGAAGTTGATTGTTACCCCAATATCTCCATTGCCTATCGCATCTTATTAACTGTGCCTGTGACGGTCGCAACGGCCGAGAGAAGCTTTTCGAAGTTGAAATTATTGAAGAATTATTTGAGATCAACCATGACACAAGAGAGGTTAAATGGTTTGGCCACATTATGCATCGAGAAAAAATTTATTGGATGAGATTGACATCGACCCCATCATAAGTGACTTTGCATCAAGGAATGTTAGAAGAAAATTTTAAGGTATTATGTATAATTTTTTTGATACGCATACAGATTTTGGATTTAAGTGTTACTTAATATATATATATGTTTTTATATATACGTATATCACAATGGCTTGTATATTAAGGGCCCCCAATTTTTAGTTCGCCCCGGGCCTTGAAATCAAAGGACCGGCCCCGTTATGAAGAAAGCAATAGCAATAGAGGCATACTAGGGACACTTTGTTTTGTGTATGTATTCACACATGTACTAAGTTTCTGGTTAATACAATTCTAACATGAATAATAAACATTTATCATAATATAAGAAAATATAAATAACAACTTTATTATTGCCTCTAGGGCATATTTCCTCCAGTCTCCCACTTGCACTAGAGTCAATAATCTAGATTACATAGTAATAATTTTAACACCCATGAAGTCTTGGCGTTGATCATGTTTTGCTCGCGGAAGAGGCTTAGTCAACGAGTCTGCAACATTCAGATCCGTATGTACCTTGCAAATCTCTATGTCTCCCTCCTTGACTTGATCGCGGATGGAATTGAAGCGTCTCTTGATGTGTTTGGTTCTCTTGTGAAATCTGGATTCCTTCGCTAAGGCAATTGCTCCAGTATTGTCACAAAAGATTTTCATTGGACCCGATGCACTGGGTATTACACCCAGATCGGATATGAGCTCCTTCATCCAGACTCCTTCATTTGCTGCTTCCGAAGCAACTATGTACTCCGCTTCACACGCAGATCCCGCCACGACGCTCCGCTTGGAACTGCACCAACTTACAGCTCCACTTAGAGTCATTCGGATAAGTGTCAAAGCTTGCATCGACGTAACCATTTACGACAAGCTCTTTGTCATCTCCATAAACGAGGAACATATCCTTAGTCCTTTTCAGGTATTTTATGATGTTCTTGACCGCTGTCCAGTGATCCACTCCTGGATTACTTTGGTACCTCCCTGCTAAACTTATAGCAAGGCACACATCAAATTTAGTACACAACATTGCATACATAATAGAACCTATGGCTGAGGCATAGGGAATGACTTTTATTTTCTCTCTATCTTTTGCAGTGGTCGGGCATTGAGCCTGACTCAACTTCACACCTACACAGGCAAGAACCATTTCTTTGACTGATCCATTTTGAACTATTTCAAAACTTTATCAAGGTATGTGCTTTGTGAAAGTCCAATTAAGCGTCTTGATCTATATCTATAGAACTCAATGACTAATATATAAGCAGCTTCACCGAGGTCTTTCATTGAAAAAGTCTTATTCAAGTATCCTTTTATGCTATCCAAAAATTCTGTAGTATTTCCAATCAATAATATGTCATCCACATATAATATTAGAAACGCTACAGAGCTCCCACTCACTTTCTTGTAAATACAGGCTTCTCCAAAAGTTTGTATAAAACCATATGCTTTGATCACACTATCAAAGCGTATATTCCAACTCTTAGAGACTTGCACCAGTCCATAAATGGATCGCTGGAGTTTGCATACTTTGTTAGCACCTTTAGGATTGAAAAGACCTTCTGGTTGCATCATATACAACTTTTCTTTAAGAAATCCATTAAGAAATGCAGTCTTGACATCCATTTGCCAAATTTCATAATCATAAAATGCGGCACCTGTAGAGCATCTTTATAATCACCCAGTTACGTTGTGACGTTTGATAGCACAAAAGGTGTTCCTCCGGTATTCGGGAGTTGCATAACCTCATAGTCAGAGGAATATGTATAAAGTTATAAAGAAAGCAATAGCAATAAAACTTAACGATCATTATGCTAGGCTAACGGATGAGTCTTGCCCATCACATCATTCTTTAATGACGTGATCTCGTTCATCAAATGACAACACATGTCTATGATTAGGAAACTTAATCATCTTTAATTAACGAGCTAGTCTAGTAGAGGCATACTAGGGACACTCTATTTTGTCTACGTATTCACACATGTAATAAGTTTTCGGGTAATACAATTCTAGCATGAATAATATACATTTATCATGACATAAGAAAATATAAATAACAACTTATTATTGCCTCTAGGTCATATTTCCTTCTGGAGGTTCTGGTGGGGAAAAAGAAAAGGCAGTGGTGGAAAATGGATGGGTGCCGCTTGTAAAAAGAAAAGGTTGTTCGAAGCGGTGCATGGACCCACGCGGTGATTGCGGTCGTAGTGAGACCGACCCAAGTTTGGGCCGGCAGTCTGTCATGAAACGTTTTCCTTGTTTGTTTGTACATATTTTTTTTTCAGATTTTTCTAAACCCGAAAATTTTGAATTTTGAATTTTTGAAAATGGCTGAGATCCAAAATGCCATACTCTGAATGAGGCTGTTCGTAATGGAACTATCATAAGTACTATCATGCATGCCAACTAAACAGTGACATGAAGAAAGAGATTACTGAGTATCATGCATGACAATAAATAAAGTTCTACTCCTTCCGCTCTCAAATATAAGTCTTTTTAGAGATTTCAACAAGTGACTACATACGGAGCAAAATGAGTGAATCTACACTCTAAAATATGTCTACATACATTCATATGTTGTACTCCCTAGTTGTAGATACATCTTTTTTTATCCATTTTGATGACAAGTATTTTTGGACGAAGAGAGTAGTTTATTTGAAATGTCTAAAAAGACATATATTTAAAAACGGAGGGAGTATATAATATCAACATATAATATATGCACTACGAATGTAGAGCTGAATTCTCTCTATCTAAAGAAATCGATTCCGTGTTCGTTATTTATATTCGTAGAGATACGAGGGGCAATTTGCAAAAAGGTAAAACTGGGTCACACCTTTTTCGCTTGTGCACGTCTTTCCATCGAAACCCTAGCAGCCGAGCTCTCCATCTAGCTCTCCCGATACGGACCCGCCGCCTCGCTGAGCAGACTCCGAGCGGAGGCGAACGCAGACGAAACCATCGCCCATGGATCTGCAGATCGTGGGACGGCACGCGTTGCTCTTTGACGACGACGCGGCGGCGGAGGTCGTAAACTCCGGCGGTTCCCTCGTCCCCTGGTCCGCTGCCGGCGCGGCCGATCTCCTCCTTGACCGCCACGACGTCCGCCACCTCCTCGACCGCGTCCCTCCTCGTCCAAACCGCGCCTACTCCGTGGCCCTCCTCTCCACCCCCTCTCCCGACGGCGTGTCCGAGGCCGAGCTTGACCGCGAGCGCTTCCTCGACCTCACCGCCGACGTCGGCACCGGAGACGCGTCTCCGTCAGGTATAAACCCGTCTACCCTCTGTGCTTATTGTATATGACGCTATTCTCTGTCGCCAACAGCTGTTTTCTTTTTTGGGTACAATTTTTATGTAATTGGACGCTGTTAGCGCAATTCTGCGGACTTTTAGCATCCTGAGAGCGGTCATGGGAAATGGAACCATCTTATAGAAGGTTGATGCCAAATAATGTTTTCTTTTCAAATGTCCCCATTTGCTATTTGCCTATGATGTCAGAAGAGAGTTGGTCTGTATGAGCTGAAGTTTGGGTAGCTCGTAAATGTTGAATTTGGTACGCTATGACACTGAGATATGTCCGGAGAAATATCTGTGAAATGCTAAGAATGTAAAATAACTCGGTGGTCTCTTGCTATTGTTTGTCTGCAACAGAGTTAATATTGCATCTGTTGGGTTCCTATAGTACTCCCTCCGTTCTAAATTACTTGTCGTGGTTTTAGTTCAAATTTAAACTAAAACCACGACGAGTAATTTGGAACGGAGGGAGTAGCTGTACTGTCTACCACGTATATGAGTAACAGTAGTTGGTATAAAATTTTGCAGTTTTACCTAATGAAATTGGCACATGTGGCAAAGGTAGTGGTGCTAGTTGAACTCCTATTATATTTCTTGTCATATTTTTTTGTAAGTTTGCAGGAAGGATGCTTGATTTTATTTGATGAGCATCTTTAATCTGTTCAAAGTAAGGGACTTTCTTCGATTTCTCCCGAGATGTATCTTTGGATCTGCATTTTTCTTCTCCACTCAATCTTAGTTTCTGTGTCTTGATTGTTATGTAACAATACCCAAACTGGCATCTTTTCTTTCTGCAGGAAACGGGACAGATACTGGGCAGGCCGGTTATAATGCCGTCGCTTTCTCATATGGGGGGCCTGCTGGTTCTGATGATCCGAATGATTCAGTCTCTTCTTATCGCCCATCTTTTCCTGTGCCGGAGAGCCTGTTGAATAAGCTGGTGAGTGTACAAAGCCTACTGTCTGCTCTCATCATATATGCATTCTGTCATATTATTTTTCCACTTCATACATTTTTATTAATCTTCTTCAGTTGATCCAGCAATAATTGTCCAAGGTGCATATGTTCTTCTAAGGATTAAATGTCTATTTCAGATGGTTGGAGCAGAGATGAAGTTCCTACTAGTGATCCACATTGTTTCCTTACGATCTATCTTGACGTAAGGAATAGGCAGGTGGGATTAGAATGATGTAAATGGTACATATAATAAAAGAAGAGAATACTGCAACGGGATAGCTGTTCTTAATTTTACTATGCTTTACCAGTTCTGTACTTCTCCAGTTGTGTTTAAGTCATATGGTTGCGATTTTCTGCTCTCATACCATTACTGAGACACTTTTCTTGTCATAATTTTTAATTTGCAGCCTCCCTCCGAGAAGGTGCATCAGATAATTGCAAGAACTGCTCTATTTGTCAGTGAGCATGGGGGACAATCAGAGATTGTGTTAAGGGTGAAGCAGGGAAGTAATCCAACATTTGGATTCTTGATGCCTGACCATCATCTCCACAGCTACTTCCGCTACATTGTTGATCATCCTCAGCTGTTGAAAGATGGCTCTGATGCTGACACCAATAAAGGCAACAAAATTGTTATGGGTGGGAGTGAGAATGCTGCTTCGTCAAGCGGAGCTTTATCATTGCTTGGGGCCGTCTACGAGTCTGGAGATGAGGATGAAGGCGTGCTTCCAGCTAGTTCAAAAGGCAAGGATCCTGGAAATGACGCTTTGCATGACAATGTCCACAAAGGCTCATCATTCCTTGTACATGACAACGAAGTGAAAAAAGATCCGACAGTAACAACAGAAGCAGCCACTTTAGTAAAGGATAAACCTATTTTCACCAAGAAGAACCCAACAATTGCTGGAAACAGCATTGTTGCTGCTCAGCGGGAGAAGGTTAAAGATGCCATGACAGTGTTAACCACTTCTACCAAGTTTGACAACTCTAAATTAGGTGTGTCTGACACAAAAGAAATGATACTGGAACCACCATCCTTTTTGAAGGGCACAATGGAGAAAATAGTCGAATTTATTCTCAGGAACGGGAAGGAGTTTGAACAAAAGCTCATTGAGCAAGACAGGATGACAGGGAGGTTTCCATTTCTTCTGCCGTCTAATCCATATCACTCGTACTATCTCAAGATGCTTCAGGAAACCCAAGAGGTAATTTGGATCACACTCACCTTTTATTTTTTAGGACGTAATATTTGCATAACTTTCCCTTTCTTGACCTGTTTGCTATGTTTTTAAGGCGACGCCTTACCGCCTTAGGGAGGGGGGGGGGGGGGGGGCGCCTAGGCGGGTGCTTTGGATGCCTAGGCGCCCAAAGCGGTTGATTTTCCAAAGCGGAGGGGGAGCGCTTCGACGCCTAGGCGTCGCCTTAGGGACGCTTTAAAAACATAGCCTGTTTGATAGAAGTCAATTTTTTAGACATTTGTCAGATAGTTTAATTGGGCTAAGTATTTGCAATCTGTACTCCTTCCCTTCACACCCATATTTTGCGGAGTTCTATTTGACTAAACATTTGTCAGAATTCACACCATTAATCGGTCGTTTCATCACTCATGCTTTGTTTAAATGAGTGAGCTGTGAACCAATGGGCATGTTCATTTAAAAGTTGCAGCAGCCGCCAATGCTGTAATGAATAAATATAAGCTTTGGCCTAACGTTCTTCAGTTTCTGAGGTCTATTTTTTGTTTCCTTTGTTCTTCTGGATCACTCGCTTTTGTCCGGCTACTGTTTTGTCTTCCATTCTCTGTGACACACTGACACTTACAGTTTCGACGTCTTGTAGGATGAGTATTAAGTTATTTACCCATGCTTGATTTTCTGATTACTTTTCATGCTTAAATTGCCTGTTTCTTTTTCTTTCTTAAGTGCACATGATGTCTTACACTTGATCTCTGAACTTCAGGTAAGTTCATGTGGACACTATATCAATCCTGATGCACAATTTATTCTTATTTATTTAATTCCAATCGATACACAGATATTTTATTCAACTGTGTACATGATTTGATTGATGTCATTGTTTTCTTCTTAGTTTGGAAAGTTCTTTAAAATTCTGGTGCAGTTCATTTTTTTATTTACTATTTGGTGCACTTCATTTTCCTTGCACATGTGTTTACAAAAACACATGTGTAAGGCGCACTTACAAAAACACATGTGTAAGGTGCACTTACAAAAACACATGTGTAAGGTGCACTTCATTTTCCTTACACATGTGTTTTTGTAAACTATAAGTTGTGTTGGTTTGATTGTTTCTTCTATATGTGCTGTTTTATATTTTCTGTCGAATGTATACCATCATCGGGTTTTAGTGATATTCATCATATATGCTTATGGCCTGTTTATGCCAAGATTGCTTCTTTCCTTGGTCTTTACTTCCAAGTGCACATGATGTCTTACACTTGATCTCTGAACTTAAGGTAAGCTCTTCTGTGGACATTATGAATCACTGATGCACTGCCTTTTTCCTCTTTGTTCATATTTCCAGCCAAGTACTAAAGTATTTGGTTTAACTGTATTGCATCACTATGTTTTCTGGCATTGCCTATAAGCATTGATTTATGGTTTTCTTGTTATTTTCGAAGTTTAATACTGGAACTGTTTCTAAATTTCTAAGATACAAGACTTTGTTTGGATATCGTGGCTCGCACCAATGCAAATTGTAACCGCTCTTTACCGTGTTTCCTGAATTTGCTGTGCAGTCCAAGTCCCGTGGTGGTTCATCAGAGCACAAAGACAGAAGGAGCTCTTCAGATCGCCAAGACAGGAGGAGTTCTTCAGAGCGCAGAGACAGGGGGAGTTCAGAGCGTAAAGACAGAAGGTCTATGGAGCGCAAAGATAGAAGTTCTTCAGACCTCCGAGAGAGTGGCCACGACAAGGAAGTAACTAAAAGCAAGGGACGGGGAAGTGCTAACAAGGACTCAAGCACTTTTGATAGAAGCTCTGCGGAACCATCACAGAACCAGCTTTCTGACAAACAAGGGGAGGGGAAGTTCCAGTCGGTCACTGGTGGGGCCAAGAAGGAACTTCCTCGGACGGTCACTGCAGATGAAGCTGCTGCTATTGTTATGGCGGCTACTCGTGGACTGGGGCCTGCCAATCCTCAACCTAACACGCCAAAAGACACGAGTGGCATTCGCCACATACAGGGCTCAGGTGCAGTGTCCAAACCTGCTTCAAATAGTGAGCCTGGCACATCAGTCACAAGTAGTGATCAGCTAAAGAAGGAAGGTATTGGAATTATCGATGATGATTGGATCACAAATACAATCGCAAAAGCAGTTGCTGTTGCCGCCAATAAAGAGGCAGATTCTTCTGAAGCTTCCATGACAAATGAGCAGAAGCTGAAGGCTGAGAGGCTTCGGCGTGCAAGGATGTTCACTTCAATTATTAAGGGTGGTGGCAACAAGAGCGATCTGGTGACAAGTGATATAACTAATGAATCTGCAAGGGCCGCTCCTGCTAATTCGAACCTCCCCGTGCCTCCAGAACCTTTGGCTACTGAACGGGAAGGTAGCTCTGTACCTTTTGAACGGGAAGGTAGCTCTTTGCATTTTGAATGGGAAGGTAGCTCTGTGCGTTTTGAACGGGAAGGTTCGAATATGATCAAGCAGGAGAAAGACTCTGATGACGAGCAGAACAGGGCACGCAAGTACAGAAAGCATCATCCAGAATCCGATGAGGACAAAGATTATTTGGAGGAGAAAAGTTATAAACACTCAAGGAAGAGGCATCATTCGGAGCGTTCAAGAGGCCACAGTAAGGATGCACACAAACGTAAGCACAAGCAGCACTCCAAGGAAAGGGAGTATAGGCACGATCATAGCTCTTCGGAGGACGAGCTACGCAGTTCCAAGTCAAGGCATCGGCATAGGGACGATCATCACTACGCTGAAGATGACGAGCATAGGAGGCACCGGAGGAGCCATCGCTCTGGTTCCAAAAGGAAACACAAGGATGACGGAGATGTCAATGAGCAAACTCTTGGCCGTGCTGAAGCCTCCCAAAACACGCCTGAGCACAGGCATGGATCAGAGCAGCCCCCTAGCGACACTGCTCAATCTTCGCAGGCGGTAACTCAGGTCCCAGATGAGCTGAAGGCGAAAATTAGGGCAATGCTACTAGAGACACTGTAATACACTGCGCGATGTGATGTAACATTGTACTATCATGTTCTTTTCCATTTGGCGCCTTATTTGTTACAGTCCAGTTCCTTTATTTTGTTCAAGCATTTGTCTTGTTAAAATATCCCATTGCCTGGCACTGTGGTCTGCATTTATAGCGCATACTTGCTTCTGCTGGCGCACACAGAAGCATTATAGCATAGCATGATTACTGCTAACCTTTTTACCGTTTCCAAATGATACTTCCTCAGTCCCAAAATGTAATATACTTTTTGACACTACTATAGTTTTGGGCCCGAGGGAGTATATCTTGCTTGAAGTGGTTATATATCTTGACTCTTTAGCTGCCGACGAAGTTTCCTGAAGAAAATGTTGCACCGTTAACATATTGTTTAGTAAATACATTCCAGGGAACTATACCTACCAAGGGAGTGTGTGTTCCATCTTGTTGATCTAAAGAAACAACAGAGAGCAAAATTTACTGCCGTTATAACATAGTATTGTTTAGCATACATTCCAGACATAGTTTCAAGTTGTTACGATCTCAAACGTAGTCTGCTTCTGCTTTTAAAGAAAAAAAAGTAGTCTGCTTCTATCTGAACACCATATCCAGCGTGTTTGTTTTGTTCGTATGCTATAACGGCACCAGATCGAATACCGATTTTGTTACAACCCAGCACTCGGTATTTGTTTTTGTGCCGATCCTACAGAAAAATACCTGAAACGCTTATTATTTTCCGTTCCAAAAAAAAAGAAAAGAAAAATGCTTATTATTTAAGCCATTGCTCGATTTTTTGCCAAAGTTTTGCTAGTACAATACCTGCGCTATTGCTAACAACTCAAAACCCTACCAGCGTCCAGCGTCCAACCGTCCAGCGCTACGGGGCATGGCCATGGCGGCGGAACCGGACGAGCACGACTTTGTGAGCCTCCTCCCCGACGAGATCCTGGGCACCATCATCTCCCTCCTACCCACGGACGACGGCGCGCGCACCACCACCCTCTCCCGTCGCTGGCGCCACCTCTGGCGCTCCTCCCCGCTCAACCTCGACGACTGCGACATCGTCAGGAATAGGCGCTGGGATTACCTCCTCTCCTGCCCCTCCGACCGGCGTGGCCTCAACCGCAACCGCCTCCGCAAGAACGAGCGCCAGCTTATCGCCGTCATCTCCAAGATCCTATCCAAGCACCGGGGCTCCATACGCCGCCTCTCCCTCCGCCACGACTACTTCTACATCAGCGACATCCACGGCACGCTCGGCGGCTAGCTCACGTCCCCCGCCCTCAGCAACCTCGAGGAGATCGAGATCATCAGCTACAGCTACAGAGGCCAAGATCCGCTGCCGCTGCCCGTGATCCGCTTCGCGCCGACCGTCCGGGCCGCCACCTTCGACTTCTGCCGCTTCCCCGAGGACGCGCCCCCTGCACTCATCTTTCGGCAACTCAAAAGGCTCGTCCTCCTTGACGTGAACTTCCCCAACGGCCTCCAAGGCGTGCTCTCCCGCTGCCCTGTTCTTGAGAGCCTTGTGATTGACATTGACGTTGACCTTAGACCTGATATTGTCCGGGTGCTGATCAACTCACCGTCTCTCAGGATCATCGAGAATGGCTACAGAGTTCAGGTAGTCATCGAGAATGCCCCTCGGCTGGAAAGACTCATCACAGCTCGGAACTTTCGTAGTTCCTATTACAGTTACAACCCAATGTTCGTCCTGTTACCCCACGCACGGAAATTGGAGATCTTGGACTCATTCAGAAACTTCAGGGAAGTGGTTCTTGAAAGCTTCAGAACAACTATGCGCAACGTGAGGGTTTTGGTTCTCAAGGCTTGTGAACCTGATCTTGATTTAGTTATCGACTTGCTGAGATGCTTCCCTTACCGAGTAAATTGCATAAAAGCACCACTTTGAGGGTTGGTTTTGCGAAAAAAACTAGGATACATTTTCTCTGCAAAAGACACCACATCTTGTGTAATGGTTTTGCAAAGACCACTGATCGGCGGATCTGGTCCTGTTAAGTGAGATTATGACAGATGGGTCCCGTTTTTGCATACGTGGCGTAACAGCTCCAGCCAAACGACGTTTGACGATGAATTTTGTCCAGATTTGCAAGCCAATCCCTGTAATTTTATAGGGACACCCTTCAATCAACTTCAGAAAAGCAATCAACTCCATGGATCTGGCTGGCTCAAGCACGTGAGCAGAGAAGCAGTACGACTTCGTGTCTCGTCGCCGGCGAGGGGGCACGCTGTCGGGATCTAGAAGGAGTGGCTGCGTCGCAGCAAGCCATGTATGCTTGGGGCAGTGGCCAGGGAGATGGTCGTCGGCGGGCGGCGTGGCTGCGCGGGCAAGGCGGCGGCATCCATGGCGCTCGCCCGTGGCATTGTGGTTCAGCGGCTACGACTCGGGGCCGTGATCTGGACGACTAGGAGGAGTAGAGGGAGGGGAGAGGAGCCGCAGGGGCCGCCGGGCGCCGGTGACGCCGGTGGGCGGCGTGGCCCGAGCCTGCGGTGAAGCGCCCTTTGCTCAAGGAGCCAGCGGGGAAGCGTCAAGGAGCCCATGGCGTTGCTGAAATCCCACGATGCAGCTGCATGACATACACGTGCAGGGGCTCCCCTCGCGTCACCGAAATCCCTCTGCTCGTTGGCGCACCGTGGCGGGCGAGCTCGGCTCCGAGGAGGGAGTTCGTGGCCGGAGCCAGGAAAGAAGAGCGCGGGAGGGCTGAGGCGACGCTCCAGCAGCCAGAGGAGGAGGGGGCTCGGCCAGGGTGGAGGCGGCTCGGCCGAAGGAGGAGTTGTGGCTGCCGCACCTCACCTCAGGGAAGAGCTCGCGACGGATTTGACCGGCGGCGGAGAAACTGGAGGTCTTTTTTGACACAAAAGACTTTTCAGTAAGAGGAGGAAGAATGGAGGAGAAGACCCAACTGACAGGTGGGCCCTGTGTCCTGCCTAACGCCGTTTGGCTGGAGCCGTTTCGCCACGTATGCAAAAATGGGACCCACTTGTCATAATCTCACTTAACGGGGCCAGATCTGCCCATCAGTGGTTTTTGCAAAACCATTACGCAATATGTGGTGTCTTCTGCAGAGAAAATGTATCCTAATGTTTTTCGCAAACCTAACCCTCAAAGTGGTGGTTTTATGCAATTTACTCTCCCTTACCTGACTAAACTGTACATCACGTCTTCTCTGCGGAAGTGTTCAAGAAATGATGGACACGGTTACAACCCGCAAGATCCTATCACATGCCTTGAGCTCCATCTCACAGAGGTGGTGCTCAAGCACTACGAGGGCAAGCAGCCGAATGTGAATTTTGCCAAGTTCTTTGTGCTGAATGCTAAAGTGCTCGAGTCAATGAAGTTTGGTGTCCATGACAGTTGCAACGATAAATGGATAGCTAATCAGCACCAGCTCCTACGTCTGGATAGTAGGGCTTCTGAGATGCTCAAATTGATTTTAGATCTGATCTTACTTGTGATGATTTTGTTTGCTATGATGTTCTCTCCGTGCCTGATCCCTTGGGTATCATAAAGTCTTGTGAATATTGTTCACGAGGCTGACCAGGTTGCTGACCTTGTATTAGATTTTCTTGCTCGTCCTATTTTGGTGCAAACTTGCCTATCGTGTGTAATTTTTAAATCTTCTATTAGTGCAGCTATTGTGTCCTTCCATATCTCTTCATCGAATAAAGAAGCTAATTTTAAGATAATGTTTAATTTTTTGAATCTTCTATTAGTGCAACTATTGTATCCTTCTGTTCATCAAATAAATAAGCTAATTTTAAGATAATGCAGTTCCATGAGTTTGCCTCTTTGATACCAGGGCATCCCCAATACTCATAAAGTGTCTTGCTAATACTCCATGTGTTCCATGTCAGTCTCCCTGATATTATAGCATAGCATCCCAAATGGTCGAGTACATAATTGTTCTAAACATCCATGTTGGAGAGAGATACCACATCAGCAAGGAAGACATTGAGCTAGTTTCATATATCCTTCGTTTTTTTTTTGAACAGGTATCCTTCGGTAGTAGGTGCATTGGACCCGACACTAAATTTCACAAATCTGGAAAGGGTATTTTAAGTACCTTTTGCTAGCTAACCCTTGTCAACTGAAAGTTGTTGATTATGCACTGTCGGCCTGTCACGTGAACATGCAGGCTGCTTTGGCTTTGCAAACAAACATAAACGAACGTGGAGTTTGTTGTAAAAGGAGTCTCAATGTCTCATGATGTCTTGATAACAGCTATGGAAAGCAGATGAAGAACAAGTTTGTGAATGTGTGATAATATTTCTTTGGTATTTGCATTCACACGGTTGCCGCCTTCGCATACCCACCATTGGTGGAGAGTGTATCCTGTGCACCAAGAGTTGTTGTGCTACCGGTACACCAAACATCAAAACTTATGTTATGACTTCTAAAAACAATTATGTTATGACTTGTACCACGTTGTGTTTCTGGGAGAGCAATCTTATGGTGGCCGTGCACCTCGGTGCTCTGAATCACAATCGTGCAACCTGGCATTGGGATAGTACTGTACCAGCTCATTGTCCCAGCTAGCTCCTCGTAGGCATAGGTGGTAGGCAGCGTAGGTGTAGTTGTTTGGTACACATGTTAGATTGTGGTTTAGGTGTTTGTAAATGGGGGTTGTCTTGTTCATATGTGATATTGTATATTGTACAGTCGAATGGAGCAAGTTTGCACGTATTTCTAAGAGAGCGAACTTATGGTGGCCGAGCACCTCGGTGTTCTGTTAGCTACTAAACATTTGTAAGAATTACCGAAAAAGGCTTTCGCCCCGCTTTATAGATAAAGCCCAACACCAACAAGGTTCATCAACAAAAACACACACACACACAGAGGTCTAACACCGCAAGTAGTCAAATAGGTTAATGCTGAGGGCACAGCTCAACAAGCCCTGAAAAGCGAAAAAAGGCGCGCACACGGAGGGTGCGGCACATCATCTAGTCTGGCTCCGGGGGTGGCGGGGGGAGCGGGGGTGCCAAGCTGAAGGCCATCGAGCGAAGGTCGGCGATGAGGTTGTTGATGACGGCCCGATCCTGGGGGCGGCTAAGCGGCCGCCAGAGCTGCAAGTATCCACACATTTTAAAGATGGCGTCAGTAGCACGTCGAAGTGGGACCTTCTGAATGACAAGCTTATTGCGAACGGTCCAGAGCGTCCAGGCGAGGACCCCAATGCAGAGCCATCTGATATGGCGGTAGCGAGGGGGGAGGCATGGATTTCCGCAAGCAGGTCAGGGAAGTTGGTATTACACCACTGGCCCCCAACCGTCTCGCGGAAGCAGGACCAAAGGAACTGAGCCGTAGAACACGAGAAGAAGATGTGGTTAGCATCCTCCATCGTGTCGCACAAGGGGCACATCCCGTTCCCAGGGCCATTCCGCTTACGGATCTCCACGCCAGTCGGGAGGCGACCGCGAATCCATTGCCACATGAAGATCCTGATCTTCAGGGGCAGGCGAATATCCCAAATCAAACTAAAGGGTTCGGGGGCCGTCGAGGGTGCAATGGCCGCGTAGAGGGATTTGGTGGAGAAGCAGCCGGAGGGCTCAAGCCGCCAAGATGTGACATCCGGGGAGCCAACGCCGTCCATAGGGAGGAGGGCGATGTCCAGCATAAGGGCGTCCCAGGCAGCAACCTCTGGAGGGCCGAAGGGGCGGCGGAAGGCGAGGCACCCTAAGTCAATAAGGGCCGCCTCGACAGATATACGAGGGTCAACTGCAATAGTGAAGAGCGCAGGAAATCGCGCGGCCAAGGGGGAGTCACCAAGCCATCGATCAAACCAGAACAGGGTCGATGATCCGGTACCAACCGCTATGGAAGTGCCAATACGGAGAATCGGGAGCAGCTGGACGACGGCCTGCCAGAACTGGGAGCCGCCCGAGCGCTGACAGAAAGCAAGGGGTCGTCCACGAAGATACTTGTTCTGGATGATGGTGAGCCATAGACCTCCATCACCATTGGCAATGCGCCAGAGCCAACGAGTCAGGAGGGCTATGTTCATGCGGCGGGAGGACAGGATCCCAAGACCTCCCTGGTCCTTGGGTTTGCAGATATCGGGCCAGCTAACCATATGGTACTTCTGCTTATCCCCCTCCCCAGCCCAGAAGAATCTAGATTGGTACTTGGCGATCTCCTGATGGAGGGTCTCATGGAGGCTATAGAAGCTCATGAGGAACCACAGGAGGCTAGCAAGCGAGGAGTTAATAAGGATCACCCGAGCAGCCTTCGACAACCAACGCCCTTTCCAGGGTTCAACCCGATGCTGCATACGGGTCACCGTGGGGCGGAGGTCCGCCACGGTGAGGCGCGAGTCACTAATGGTGATCCCCAAGTAAGTCGTGGGGAAAGAACCCAACCGACAATTAAGTCGGTCCGCTATGGACTGTGCTTCCTCGGGGGGGGGGGGGGGAACCCGAGCACCATCACTTCGCTCTTATCGAAGTTAATGGTTAGGCCCGACATCTGTTGGAAGCACATGATGTAACACCCCGGATGTAACTTGCCATATTTGTAATCCAACTCTTGCCAATTCCGGCTATGTGATATGATATTCCCTCCGTGGTTGGGTTTTCCTTCTTTTTGCATTTTGTTCATGTCATGCATTTCACATCATGTCATCATGTGCATCGCATTTGCATACGTGTTCGTCTCATGAATCCGAGCTTTTTCCCCGTTGTCCGTTTTGCAATCCGGCGCTTCTATGTCCCCCGACGTCCCCTTTTACCTTTTTTCCATGTGCGGGTATTAAACTTTCTCGGAATGGACCGAGGTTTGTCAAGCGGCCTTGGTATAGCACCGGTAGACCGCCTGTCAAGTTTCGGGTCATTCGGAGGTCGTTTGGTACTCCAACGGTTAACCGGGTAACCGTGAAGGCCTCGTGTGTGTTGCAGCCCCAAACCCCTCCAAAACAGCCCAATAACCCATCTAAGACACTCCCATGTCCATCGCCGTTCGATCACGACCGCGTGGCCGAAAACCGCACTCCATTTGGAGCCTCCTAGCTCCTCCTACCTATAAATATACCTCCCCCTCCGAAATCCCGGGTCCATTCTACCCTAACCCTAGCTCCCCGCTCCCTCCGCGCGCCGGACACGTCCGGTCCGCGCCGGACGAATCGCCGCCGCCCCGCAGCCAGTGGCCGCGTGCCACGTGGCCCGCCGCCACCTCCCACCGCGCCGGCCCGCTCGGCCCGCCGCGAGCCCCCGTGGGCCCGAGCGCCCCGCGCCCCTCGGGTCGCCCCGCGCCGCCGCTAGGCGCTCGCGCCACTCGCCTCCCGCCTCCGCGCCGCCGCCCGGCGCCGGCCCCGCGTCGCCGACCTCGCCGCCGTCCTCCCTCGTCAACGGATCCCGCGTCCCCGCCCGCCGGCGTCCTCCTCCTCCTTGCTCCGGCCGCCGCGGCCCGCGTCTCCGGCCAGATCCGCCGCCCGCCTCGGGACCTGCGCCGTCAAACCCTAGGTGAAATTTCGGCTAAGTCTTTTTCTACGGATATTTTGTTGCATGTTCATCGCCTCATAACTTTGCACCCGTGGCTCCATTTCGGGTGTACAGCATATCAAATTGTTCGCCTCGATGAGTACATCATTTCATCTTATTGCATCATTTTCATTTGAGCTCATCTTGATGCACGAAATGCTGTTGGAAGAGGGCTATGTGATGTTAGTTTCAGATCTGTTTCAGAACATGCACTTTTGTCATTTTTGCCATGATTGATGTGTGCATCCTATGAAGTTGAGTCCTACATGTGTTTTGAAATATGCCATACTATCGTTCCAGGGGTATATGCCATGTATTTTTGTGATCTTTGTGGTGACTAGCACAAGCATGCAAACTAGGGTGCATAATGTTGCTGATTTCAGGGACTTAGTATTTTCACTGTCATGTTCTGCTGTTATTTTTATGCCATGTGTTCATGTTGTTTCAGAGAGATCTATGCCTCTTTTGAGCATGATCAGTAAGAGTGTTTTCAGCATATGGATTTGCTCTATCCATCCATGCCTATGTTTGTAATTATGGAGTGCCATAGCTTGAGTCAATCGAGCTCTACTTTTGCTATAAAATGTTGCTGGCAGATTGTTTACATGTTATTCGATTTTGCCAAGCTTGTTGTAGTTGATCCTTGCATGCTATGATGTTATTCTTGCCATTTCTAGCTTCTATGCCATGTCTTCTTATGGATGTATGCTTAGTTTATCATGCAATGCTCTGTAGTGAGTGCATCGAGCTCACGAACATGCCTACTTGTTATTTGTTTTTGACATGTCTAGTTTTCTGCTAAGTCTGAAACCGGTAACGAAACTTGCTTATTTGACATGGGTGTTATCATATTTTCTGATCCTTTTTGGCTTATGGTCAGTAAGGGACTTTTGTTAAGTGCTCTGAGTAGATTCATGCCATGCCTTACTTTGCTATGTCCTGATCCTGTAGCATGTTGTTTCATTGCTCTAAACATGTCATCCTGATGTTAATTTCTGGCATCATGTTATTTTCACTAAGTCTGTGAACCTGTTATCTTTTGCACTTTTACCATGCTTGTTTGAACCTGTTATGGTGTGATTTAGCCGTAGCTCAGTGTTCATCTTTTGTCAAGCTTCTTGAGTAGATTACTGTCATATGCTTTGTTGATATGTTTGGGTGCAGTAGCTTAATTTCTTGTTGTTTGCTAAGTAGCATCATGCTATTAATGGCAGATTATTGTCATTCTTGTTTTGCTTGTCATTTGCAAGGGTTAATTGGATAAATGCCACTCCAATTCTGATGATTCAGAAAAATGCCACTCCAATTTGCAAACTTCGAAAAATGCCACTCCAATTCTCGGATACATCTGTCGATGCCACTCCGGCCTTTTGAGCTGGTTTTTTATGAAAAAACGCTGACGTATACGTCCTGTATTTTCCGTCGGACGGAAATGCCCCTGCATCCAGCTGTCCAGCCCGTGCGTATCTTCTTCCCCTTGCTACTCTCCCATGTTTCCGCTCCTCTCTCGCCAAGAACGCTAGCCGCCGCCGCCGCCGCCGCCGCGCTGCTGCTGTTGCTCCACATCCAGGCCGAGCCCCTCCTGCTACACATCCCCGGCCACGACCCTGCTGCCCCACATCGTCCGCCGTGCCCTGCTGCTCCGCATCTCGTCCCGCCGCCCTGCTGCTTCTCACCGCTGGGCAGGAGTCCCAGCCGGCACGCCGCACCCCAACCGCCTTTCTAATCCGGCACCACAACTCCCCTCCCCTGCACTATCTCCTGTGGTCCTTCCGCCGGAGCTCGCTGCCAGCCTCTTCTGTCCTCACTCCCCCCTGCCTCAGCTTCTTGTACTCCATCCGCCATGGCAAGGAGAGCTGTCGGGGCCATTGGAGGTGGAGGATGCAGCTCGTCGTTGTTATTTAGATGATCTGAAGAGTAAGAAGAAAGAGAAGATTGCAGGTGGCCTTGTTGAATTTAAGAGGAAGAAAAATGATGCAGGCTGCTTGTCTTTGAACGAACTGAAGATTGCTGAATGAAGATTGCACAATGGAAGATCGAAGAGCTGAAGATTGACAGTGCAAAAATATGTGTGTTGTTAACAGACTGAGAATGCAAAAATGTATGTGTGATGTGCAGATTTAAGCAGAAAAATGATGAGATCATGCTTGTAATGTGTGCATATCTAGTGGCTGTACTGAAAAAGATGTAACATTTCTATGAGTAATGAAGAATGTGTTATTTTCCTGTGCAGAAGAAGCATGATTGTACTGTGCAGAGGAAGCATGAAGTTAGTGGGAAAAATGGACATGACCTCGGCCGAAATACATATAATTTGCATCAGATGACAGGTCATAATATTTTGCATCAATAGAAGATGAACCAAAATAGTCTTAAAGCTCCGGTTTGAGCATCAACAGTAGATGAACCAAAATAGCTAAGCTCCAGTTTAAGCAACACACATCAGGCTCTAGTTTGGCCATCAGGCTCTAGTTTGAGCATCACACACACACACACACACACACAAGTTCAACCTCTAGTTTGAGCATCACACGCATACAAGTTCCAGCTCCAGTTTGCGCATCACACACACATACATGGTCCAGTTCAAGCAAATTCATCCCCCAAGCCAATAAAGCAGATTTTTCTTGGTTCCTAGAGTTGGCTTGAGAACAGCATCACTGGTAGATGGTGTAACAAACTGCAGTTTTTTGCTCTTCTTCCCTGCAGTTTTCTCCTTTCCAGTACCTTCACTTTGCTTGCCTTTCCCCTTGACTGGAGTCTTCTTCTTGACCGGCGTCTTCTTCTTCTTAACCGGTGTCTTCCTCTTGACCGGCGTCTTTTTCTTCTTGACCGGTGTCTTCTTCTTGACCGGTGTCGTGTTCTCCTTGACCGGCGTCTTCTTGACCAGTGTCGTCTTTTTCGTTGGCGTCTTCTTCTTGATCGGCATCGTCTTCTCCTTGACCGGCGTCGTCTTCTCCTTGACCGGTGTCGTCTTTTTAGCCGGCGTCTTCTTCTTGACCGGAGTCTTCTGCCTGCAGGTATATTAAGAGCAAATGTCGGAACTAAGTATTGTGTGTTCATAAATATAATTTGTGGTAAAAGAATGAACATAAGTTAGTATTATACCTTTTATAATTTGCTATAGGTTCGTCATCTTCCAGAACTTCCTCCTCGGCTGCAGTAGCATCTCTCTTTCTGCATGATAGAAAAAGGTGAAATGGTTTAGCAACATGAACCCATTTGACGTAAACAAGTTTTGTAAGTACAATGGCACCTTTTAGTAGGAGTGTGCTCCATTGGTGGTGGTTCTGCAATAACTAAAGGAGGGAGATTGCAAGTTTTTGTAAAGTGGCCATTTCGACCACATTTTTTGCATTTAACCACTTTTCTTCCTGGGTCTTCAAGAAATCCTCTAATTCTTTGAACCCTGGGCCTTCCAGGTGGCCTTTTCTCTTGTATAGGTGGGTAAACAAGGAATCCAAGGTCAACTTGCTCCCATTGTGTCCTACCAGTCATGGTTGGCAGTGCCCCAGCATAAGCAGCTCGAAATTTTGCCACGCTGTAATACTCATCAACAAAGGACTCAATCTTTGCGCCCCTCATTGAACAAATGAAAGTCAATGCATGAATGCAAGGCTGCACAGAAACTTGAAATTTCTGACATGAGCATGTTCTCTGTTTTAGATCAACAGTGTGCCTCTGGTCATATGCTTTCACATCATATAGTGTAATCTCTGCCTCATGTTCTGTATTCCACGCCACTTTATGGGGCCCAATTGTTTTACTGAGTGCATTGAGCCTCTTGAGAACCTCGGGCAAGATTATGCCGGCCAAATACCTACCAACATGCCTCCTCACATTGAACTTCACCATTATTAGCTCTCTAATCCTATCTAGTAGCTCACACAAATTTAGCCCTTTCAAGTCTTTGATCTGCTTGTTAAAACTTTCAGAAATGTTGTTAGTGAGATAATCAACCTTGCTATCCACACCAAAGGCACACCTATACCAAATCCTATTGTGGTGTTTCTCAAGGTACTCGATAGCACTTGGATCAGCCTCAAATATCTTTTGCATATGCCATCTGAACTTGTGCTCTGTGAATCCCCTAGCAGCTGGGTACAAATGGTCTGTGTACACTTTACCATGGAATTTTTTCATAAAATTTTGGTATAAATGGCGCATACACTCCCTATATTCGCACTCGGGGAATACTTTGTCAACTGCATTTTCTAGTCCCTTGCAAGCATCACTGGAAATTACTAGCCCTGGTGGACATCCTACAGCCCTGCGCAGCTGCTGCATAAACCATACCCAGTTTTCTGTAGTTTCTGAATCAAATACGGCATATGCTACATAATACAACCAGTTGTGTCCATCAACTCCGGTCGCTGATGCTAATTGACCAACATATTTGCCATTCAGTGCAGTTGCATCTACTCCTATGTATGGTCGACATCCAGCTAAGAAACCATCTATGCAGGGTTTGAAAGCTACAAAGACTCTATTGAAATAGTACTTATCTTTTTCCTTGACCAAATCAATCTCAACAATACTACCAGGGCATCTCTTCTCTATCTCTGCTTTCCAATTGAACAACAATTGAAAACTATCCTCATATTTACCATGCATTTGTTCCATAGCTATCTTCATACCTGCCCAAGCTTTGGAATACTTCAGCTTGAAGTTGAAGTCACCCTCCAACTTAGTTTTCGCTGCCTTTGCTCCCTCTCCTGGGTTTTTCTTCACCCAATCAACAAGCTTCTCTGCAACCCAACCTTGTGTTGCCATTCTGCTGTCTACAAGCTTTGTAGTAGGGCAATTGTGCTCAGAGGGAATCTTCTTTATCTGCACAAAGATGCCATGATTAGTTCGCACACACAAAAACAGGATACATGTAGGATATAATAGTCATAAGAGAAAGGTGAGAAAATGCACAAATAATTAGAACATGAGTAAGCATACCATGACAACTTGTTGATCACGCAACCTCGATGCGTGAATGCGCCAAGGGCAACTAGGATATGAGCAATTAGCCATGAATCTAGTAGAATCAGTCCTTACTTTAGCTAGCTCAAAGTCTTTTACCACAACATGATGTCTTATTGCTTTTCTAAAGGTTACAATGTCAGGAAAAAGAGCCCCCACTTTAATGTCAGCATTATAAGGATCAGTGGCCACATTGTACTGAATAGGCATGTCAGTAACCTCTTCCTCCCGCTGGATAAGATGCTTAACATCAGAGATATCCATATCATCTTCGGCCTCCTCATCTTCAGCTTTCTCATCAGGTGTTGTAGCCAGTGCTTGCACTACGTCAGGTTCAGGAATGCTAACACCTACTAGATGTTCATCATCAACTCCAACATACTCCTCCTCGTTATCAAATGGATCAGTGGAAGGATTTTGAAGTTCTTGTTGTTGGTCAGCATGTGGCACATTAGGCTGGCTTGTACTTCCAACCTCTGATGTGACACTCTCAACTATAGGAGGCGGTGCAGGCTGAGTTGGCGTTGTTGGACAATTAGTAGTGTCGGTCTGGAGGTATGCTTGTGCATCATTCGGCTGGATTATATTTGCATAATTTTGAGTGCCCATGACCAATGGATCATCATTAGGCACAACACTAATAGGAACAAAATCTGCAATTTTTGATCCACCATTGAATACACTAGATCCAATTACATCCACCACTACCACACTAAGTGGCACTTTCAGCTCAGCTGCATACATATCAAACATCAAGTAGTGCTGCTCATCATGCAACAGCCTGGCATTTTCACCCAACACTTTGTCAAAATATGAAACTGACACCAATTGATTAGTGCCAATGTTCAACTCTAAAGCTAGCTGGCGTGTTAATGCATCAACGCTGAACTTTTCTACGACTACAGTCCATAGCAAATTCCTTCCCTTCACATAAATCTTCCTACCATCAGGACTTGTACAGAAAAAGGCCTCCACAACAATTTGTAAATTAAAAGCATTGCTGCCACTGTACCTATGAAAATCATATGGGTAATCAAACATCAACTATTGGGGAAGAACTAAACACACATGCAACAAATTGGTGGAACTTGAGCATTTTTTCTACAAACTTACTGAGAATTCGGGGCCGGGGATGACATTGTTGCGGGGTTACTTCGAATCTTCAGCAATGGCACTCGAGGATGCATGATTCAAGTGGCCTCCAGCATGGCCACCGCCATGCTCGCTTGCTGGTGGTGGGGCGCTCAACAGCAAGGCGTCGGCTGGGGCTCCTGCCCGGCGGGGGGAGAAGCAGCAGGACGGCGGCACCAGGATGTGGAGTAGTAGGGCGCGGTTGACGGATGTGGAGCAGCAGGGCGGATGCTCGGGATGCGGGGGAGCAGGGCGGCGGCGGCTAGGGTTCTTGGGAGAGAGGAGGGGAATGAAGAGAGGAACGCGAGGAAGACGATAGGCACGGGGCTGGACCGGTGCGTGTTAACCAGATGGATGCAGGGGCATTTCCGTCCGACGGAAAATACAGGGCGTATACGTCAGAGTTTTTTCTTAAAAAACCAGCTCAAAAGGCCGGAGTGGCATCGGCAGATGTATCCGAGAATTGGAGTGGCATTTTTCGAAGTTTGCAAATTGGAGTGGCATTTTTCTGAATCACCAGAATTGGAGTGGCATTTATCCAATTAACCCCATTTGCAAACCGTGCATCCGATTCCGGTGATCTTTATATCGATTTCAACCGAAATCACCTCATCTTTCCAGCGGCATACTTGGTTTGCCAAGATTATGCCTTGTTCATCCTTGTCCTTCCGGAGCATGCATATGCATTGCATATCACATCTCGCATATCATGCCATGTTTTGCATCATATTGTTTGTGCATTGCATCGTGGTTGATAGTTGTTCCTTTTGCTTGTGCTCTTGTTTTGGGTAGAGCCGGGAGACGAGTACGTGAATGAGGAACCTGTTGAGAACGCTTAAGAGGATCAAGCCTTCGACAACTCTGAGAACCTTGCAGGCAAGATGACCATACCCTCGAAATCACTTCTATCTCTGCTTGCTAGTTGCTCGCTCTCTTGCTATGCCTATGCTGCGATACCTACCACTTGCTATATCATGCCACCCATATTGCCATGTCAGCCCCTAACCATCCATGTCCTAGCAAACCGTTGATTGGCTATGTTACCGCTTTGCTCAACCCCTCTTATAGCGTTGCTAGTTGCAGGTGAAGATGAAGTTTGTTCCTTGTTGGAACATGGACTTGTTGTTCCTTGTTGGAACATGTTTACTTGTTGGGATATCATAATACCTCTTATTTAATTAATGCATCTATATACTTGGTAAAGGGTGGAAGGCTCGGCCTTATGCCTAGTGTTTTGTTCCACTCTTACCACCCTAGTTTCCGTCATACCGGTGTTATGTTCCTTGATTTTGCGTTCCTTACACGGTTGGGTGATTTATGGGACCCCCTTGACAGTTCGCTTTGAATAAGACTCCTCCAGCAAGGCCCAACTTTGGTTTTACCATTTGCCACCTAAGCCTTTTCCCCCCGGGTTTTCGCGAGCCCGAGGGTCATCTTTATTTTTAACCCTCGGGCCAGTTCTCCTTCGATTGCTGGTCCAAACCGAGCGATGTCCGGCGCCCCTTGGGCAACCAGAGTCTATGCCAACCCGACGTCTGGCTCATCCGGTGTGCCCTGAGAACGAGATATGTGCAGCTCCTATCGGGATTTGTCGGCACATCCGGGCGGCTTTGCTAGTCTTGTTTTATTACTGCCGAAATGTCTTGTAGTCCGGGATTCCGAGACTGATCGGGTCTTCCCGGTAGAAGGAATATCCTTCGTTGACCGTGAGAGCTTATAATGGGCTAAGTTGGGACACCCCTGCAGGGTAATATCTTTCGAAAGCCGTGCCCGCGGTTATGAGGCAGATGGGAATTTGTTGATGTCCGGTTGTAGAAAACCCGAAGTTGACCTTAATTAAAACACATCAACCGCGTGTGTAACCGTGATGGTCTCTTCTCGGCGGAGTCCGGGAAGTGAACACGGTGTTGGAGTTATGTTTAATGTAGGTTGTTCTAGGATCACTTCTTGATCACTTCTAGCTTCACGACCGTGCTTTGCTTCTCTTCTCGCTCTCTTTTGCGTTGTTAGCCACCATATATGCTAGTCGCTTGCTGCAGCTCCACCTCACTACCCTATCCTTACCTTTAAGCTTAAATAGTCTTGATCTCGCGGGTGTGAGATTGCTGAGTCCCCGTGACTCACAGATTCTACCAAAACAGTTGCAGGTGCCGACGATGCTAGTGCAGATGATTCAACTGAGCTCAAGTGGGAGTTCGACGAGGAACGTGGACGTTACTATGTGTCTTTTCCTGATGATCAGTAGTGGAGCCCAGTTGGGGATGATTCGGGGATCTGTGTAGCATTTGGGGTAGTCTTCTTTCATTTTGGTTCCGTAGTCGGACCTTGAGTGTAATCTGGATGTTGAATGTCTATTTATGTATTGTGTGAAGTGGCGACTATAAGCCAACTATGTATCTCTTTCCCTTATGTATTACATGGGTTGTGTGAAGATTACCTTACTTGCGACATTGCTTTCAATGCGGTTATGCCTCTAAGTCGTGCTTTGACACGTGGGAGATATAGCCGCATCGAGGGCGTTACAAGTTGGTATCAGAGCCTTCCCCGACCTTAGGAGCCCCACTGATTGATCGTTTTTAGCGGCCGAGTTGTGTCTAGAAAAATGTTTTGAGTCATTTAGAAATTATATATCGGAGAGTTTAGGAATTCTTTTTACTTCCCAGCCTCCTCATCGCTCTGGTAAGGCATCCTGACGTAGAGTTTTGACTCTTCTCTTCTCAAATTTCACTAAATTTTTTTTGAGGATCACGCGGGTATCTTAGAATCGTTCCGATGGTTTTATGATGACAACATTGTCTTGGTGCCTCCTGTCAGCAGGGGTTTAGTGGAGGTGTCCCGGGGAGTTGAGCTCCGAGGTGTTGTCGTCATAATTTTATCGTTGCAGTTCTGGAATACCTGAGTTTAGTACGCCGACATCGAAAATCTCTTTTGTACAGTTGTTGGTGAGATAACCCTGATAGCCCAGTACTGAGGCGAGTGCGGGAGTATTGCCATAACTCGTATAACGGATGCTTTTCGAAGGTTGAGGTAGATGTTTTCCGAAGGTTTCTTGGTTATGTGTTGAAGGATGGATACAACTGGATCTAGGTATTGTTAGCATGGGTGATATATTTAGTGTCCCCTGTATCCCCAACACCTGATTGCATAACCAGAAAGTTTTGGGAGTTTATAAGTGGGAATTCATGTAGCTCTAGTATTCTTCCCGCAGATATTTGGTTCGTGATTGGGTAATCCTTACCAAGTATTTGTTCACATACGTACCTTGTTGATTTTATTCCATACCTTTTTCTAAGTGGCTTCTCAGCTTATGGAAGTGTGATGCTTTACTTTGGAATTCATTCGTTCATTCTCGTTCGGATGTTTATTGTGAAGACTATATGTTGCAATTTCGATCCTTTGATTCAGCTTGAATATATATCCTTTTCAAGATGCTAATGGATGTCACCCTCTTCAGGATGGCTCCGCCAACGCGTCAGAATCCGTAACGCAATGAAGGAAGTCAGGCTAACCCTCCGCCACCACCTCCGCCTCCGGAGGCATGGCAAGCTCTGATGACAGCCACAAATGCCAACGCTCAGATTCTGATTCAGCTCTTGCAAGATCGCAACCAAGGGCAAGGTAATCAAGGAAATCAAGGCCAAGGCAACAATTAGCCGCACTTCGCTTCACTCAATCAGTTCCTTGCTAATCAGCCAAAGACCTTCAGCTACTGTGTCGAGGCCACAGACGCCGATGATTGGCTCATGGATATCAGCAAGCATTTCGAATGTAGCAATGTCAGACCTGAGGACTTTGTCAAGTTTGCCTCTTTTCAACTCAAGGATCAAGCTGCTGAGTGGTTCCAACAATACAAAGATTCCAGAGGAGGTCGTGTGATTACCTGGGATGATTTTCGCCGTGACTTCAAAGCTCATCACATTCCAGAAAGTGTTGTTGAGAGTAAGCGTGAGGAGTTCCGCAATCTCAAGCAAGGCAACATGTCTGTGTATCAATACAACACTCAGTTCCAGAAGCTCTCTCGTTTTGCGAAGCAAGACATCCCTGATGAGAAGAGCATGATCTACCAGTTCAGGCGTGGTCTTAGAGAAGATCTGCAACTTGCTCTCGTGCTTTTTGAGCCATTAAAGTATGATGAATTCTACAACATGGCGCTGAAACAAGAAGCTGCTCAGCTCAAGTGTGAGGCATCTAAGAAGAGAGTCAGAGACGCAGTTCAGTCCTCTTCTTCCTCACTTGTGGCAGCTAAGCAACAGAAGTCTGGTTGCCTCCTCCTCCTCCGTTCCGTCAGCCTTATCAGCAGAAGAACTCAGGTGGTCGTGGATCTTCCCACCCACCCAACCCTGGCTATCAGAACAAGTCTCAGAATGAAGCTCCAAGGCCAAGTGCTCCTTATCATCGTCCGCTCTCAGAGGTGACTTGCAACAAATGTCAGCAAAAGGGTCACTATGCGAACAAGTGCTTCAACCAAAGGCGCCTTCCGCCTCCTCCTCCTGTGAAATCTTCCAACAATGCAGTGGTCAAGCATAATCCTAAGTCTGCAAAGGTGAACATGATGAATGCAACTCAAGCGGAGGATTCTTCTGAAGTGATCATGGGTAATCTTCCTGTTAACGATATTCCTGCAAAAGTCTTATTTGATACTGGGGCATCGCATTCTTTCATTTCAATACCTTTTGCATCGAAGCATGAGTTGTCTTTCCAAGATTTGGCTAGACCATTATCAGTGGTATCTCCGGGTAAATTCATGAACGCAAGCTCCTTTGTCTCGGATGTTTCTATCAAGATGGGTGACTATAGATTTCTGGCTAAACCAATTGTTCTTGGTGACTCTGATATTGATCTTATTCTCGGGATGGACTGGCTTTCTAAGCACAAGGCTCAGCTTGATTGTGCTGCCAGGGAAATTCAATTGACCCACTCCTCTGACGATGTGATCATTTATGCCGCTCGTGATGATACCATTCGGTTGTTTTCTCTCAATGAGAAGGGCGAATTGGATCCTATCTCTCAAATTCCAGTCGTTTGTGAGTACCAAGATGTTTTCCAGAAGAGCTTCCGGGTATGCCTCCTCACCGGCCAGTTGAATTCGTTATTGATCTTGAGCCTGGCACGGAACCCGTTTGCAAGCGTCCATACAAGCTTGGACCAAAAGAGTTGAAGGAATTGAAGAAACAACTCGATGAACAAGAGCGTCTGGGTTTGATCAGACCGAGTTCTTCTCCATGGGGTTGTGGTGTTCTTTTTGTCCAGAAGAAGGATGGCACGGACCGACTTTGCGTCGATTACCGTCCATTGAACAAGAAGACAATCAAGAACAAGTACCCACTTCCTAACATCAATGAGCTATTCGAGCAACTTAAAGGTTGTAACACCCTCGATGCAGAGGAGGGCCGGAGCAGGGGAGCTCGGCGGGCGGCAGCGCTGGCTTGCGGCGGCTGCGAGGCGACGGACGCGCGGGGAACAGCAGGCGGCGGGGCGGCAGCCGGTAATGGCTCCGGTGGCCGGTGGCCGAGGAGCTCCTCTCCTCGGTGCTCGGCGACAGGGGATTTGGCGAGGAGGAGGGGGATCGAGAGAGAGGTCGGGCAGCGGATGCGTGTGGATCCTGGCGGCGGGGGAGGAGAGCGAAGGAGAGGGAGAGATGGGGATCGGGCAGGGGGGTTTTTGGGCTAGGGTTAGGAGGGATGGTGGGGGCGGCTGGGCCTTGGCCTTGGGCCGGCGCGGGAGGTTGGGAGGCCCAGGCTGCTGGGCTCTCTCTCTCTTGCTATATTTCTTTTCCTTCTTTTTTCTTCAGACAGAAAACTTGGAAGAAAAGAAAGGCAAGGGAAGAGACGGAATTTGGCAGGGATGAAGATGTTAATGGAGTCCTGGAAATGTGCACAAATTGACTGGTTTGTACATTTTTAAAGAAAGAAAATTATCACAAGTTTGAACTAAATTCAAACTTGAGGCAATTTTGATTCCAACCAAAACAAGTCCGCAAGAGCTGAAAATTGGCAGAGAGGGTTTAGGCATGGTGAACTAGCATCAGGAAAAGAATGAACATTTATGGAGGGGGGAAAGGTCACTTGCCAACATGAAGGAAATAGGAAGGGAGGAGGTGATGAAGCATGATCATACATGGAGCATGCAACAATGTAACATGCATGAATATGACAATGCACATGATGATTATGAGAATGCAAAATGACAAGAGGCACAAATGAAACATGACAACGATGGGCATGGCATTGCAATATAATCAAATGATGAACATTTGGCGAAGCTTGGGAAGGTGACAAAAGAATTTATAGTAAGGATGGAGGCCGGGAATTGAGAAGGAAAAGGCATGAAACTTAAACTGTAAGTGTGTTATGGTTAATTCCAAATAAATGGAATATTTATTATAGCTCTCTAAATATCGAGAGGATAAGTTTTAAATAGAATCACCATGTGAATTCCCTCGATTTAAATGGATCAAAGATCCATGCCATTTATTTAGATGAGTTGCAAAAGATTTATGAGATGATGGCATGATGACATGATGCAATGCAAAAATAAAAGGGCAGGCACAAATGAAACACACGGCGAAACCCGGAATATATGGAAGTCTTCTCGAGCATCGGTCTCGGGGTGTCACAACACTCCACCACTACGAGAGGATCTCGTCCCGAGATCTAGGATGGCACCTGAGAGAAAAGGAAGAGGAAGGGAAGAGGTAAAACTAAGTTGATTTTTTGACAAACGAGTGAAACCACGAACCTTGAGAGGTTGAACAAAGTGAAAGAAAGAATACAATGGAGATGACGAGATTGCAAGCACTCCGTTATAAACGAGGAACAAGGAACATTGCAAGAACCTTGTTCTTTGAAAGACATGGAAAAAGAGCTTCACGAACGAAAAGAATATGTCCCCCTCAGTATAATGAGATAGTCGCGACCCCGTCCCGCAGGAGGCCGCCGCCGCCATGTACGCCCGCAGGAGCGCCAACGCCACCAGTCCGCCGTCCCGCGAGCTTCCTGGCCGTGCTCGGACGTCCTCCACCCAGGGACCGACGCTGCTGCTGCCGTCGTCGTTCGAGGCCAGCGCTTCGCCTCTTCTTCGAACCGGGGAGCAGAGACCCAAGGCCGCCTCGAGCTCCCGTGCCGACCCCTCTCCATCCTGCCACTCGCCGGAGTAGGCTACCAGCACCGTCGCCGCTCCGTGCACCCCGGCCGGGAAGCAGATGAGCCCCATGCATGCTTCCTGCCGCTGACCTCCACCATCGCCTCCTGGCTGCTGCCCACCCGAGGCCCTGGTGTTGCTTCGTTTTGGATCGTCAAGACCGTGGGTGCCAAGTTCCTCTTCCGGAGTCGTCAAGCGCATGAGGACCCCGATCCCGAGAACGACTACTACACCGGAACGCCAAGTACATGGTCCGCCAAGTTCCTCTACCGATGACTCGAACGCCTACGAACCGTGTACAACTACCGTCGCCGTGTACCACTACTTCCTCTACATCGTACCGCAACCCGAACCGCTCCGAAAATGCATGCTTCGAAGGTATAACAGCCAAGACGACGCCCGTGGCCGAATGTTGTGTGATGTATGAGATGAACCGCGTGTTGCACCGTTTGCGGTTGTTCGTTGCGATGCCGCTCTTTTGCCATGCCATCGTCTCGTGGGAACCCGGTATCCGGGATCACCCCACCATCTTGCCCAACTCGCATCCGCACGCTTCCTTTTGCACCGGTATCTCAATCGAGTACCGGAAACCGATATGTTGCCATGGCACCATTTTCGGATTTGTTGCCGTGGCACCCCTTTCGTTCCGCCATGGTGACCAAATACTTCACAAAGGTGCTAAGGTGTTCTCCAAGCTTGACCTTCGTATGGGTTATCATCAGATTCGCATTCGTGAAGAAGATATTCCCAAGACAGCATTCAGAACAAGTTTTGGTTCTTATGAATATACTGTCATGTCATTCGGCCTTGTCAACGCTCCTCCAACATTCACTCGCTTGATGAATTTCATCTTCAACCCCTACACCAATGAATTTGTGTTGGTCTATCTCGATGATATTTTGGTCTTCTCCAAGAATAAGAAGGATCATGCCATACATTTGCGATTGGTGCTCGACAAGCTCAGAGAGTATCAATTATATGCGAAGTTCTCCAAATGTGAATTTTGGCTTGATGAAGTTCTTTACCTTGGGCATATCATCTCTGCCAAGGGCATTGCTGTTAATCCTGAGAAGGTGTCTGCAGTCGTGAATTGGGAACCTCCTCAGAATGTCAAGCAGCTTCGCAGTTTTCTTGGACTTGCAAGCTATTGCCGAAGATTCGTTGAGAATTTCTCAAAGATTGCAAAGCCTCTTTCCAACCTCCTCCAGAAGCATGTGAAGTATGTCTGGTCTCCTGAGTGTGACGTTGCTTTCAACACTCTCAAAGAGAAACTTGTCACTGCTCCAGTGTTGACTCCTCCTGAGGATTCCAAGCCTTATGAAGTTTTCTGTGACGCTTCTCTTCAAGGTCTCGGTGCTGTCTTAATGCAAGAGAAGAAGGTTGTAGCCTATACCTCTCGTCAGTTGAAGCCCAACGAAAAGAACTACCCCACTCACGATCTTGAGTTGGCGGCAGTTGTCCATGCGTTGATAACATGGAGACATCTCTTGTTGGGAAGGAAAGTGGACATATTCACTGACCACAAGAGTCTCAAGTACATCTTCACTCAGCCCAACCTCAACCTCAGGCAAACTCGATGGGTCGAAATGATTCAAGAGTATAATCCGAGTATTGAATATACTCCAGGCAAGGCTAATGTGATTGCGGATGCATTGAGCAGGAAGGCTTATTGCAACAGCTTAATCCTCAAGCCCTTTCAACCGGATCTTTGTGAAGCTTTCCGCAAGTTGAATCTCCAAGTTGTTCCTCAAGGTTTTCTTGCCAACCTCATCGTCTCTCCTACTTTGGAAGATCAAATTCGTGAGGCACAACTGATGGATACCATGGTGAAGAAGGTGAAACGTGGTATTGACAAGGGCATTTCCAAATACAAGTGCTATCGCGTTGATGACAGAGATACTCTTTTCTTCGAGGACCGGATCGTGGTTCCAAAGGGTGATCTTCGTAAAGTCATTATGAACGAGGCGCACAATTCTCTTCTGTCAATTCATCCTGGAAGTACGAAGATGTACCATGACCTCAAGCAGTCTTATTGGTGGACTCGAATGAAGCGAGAAATTACTCAATTCGTGAATGAATGTGATGTCTGTCGAAGGGTGAAAGCAGAACACCAACGACCAGCTGGTCTACTCCAACCTCTTGCTATTCCAGAATGGAAGTTTGATCATATCAAAATGGACTTCGTGACTGGATTTCCTAAGTCCAAGCGTGGAAATGATGCTATCTTCGTCGTCATCGACAAGCTCTCTAAAGTGGCTCATTTTCTTCCTATCAAAGAGTCTATCACAGCAGCGCAGCTGGCAGAGCTCTACACCTCCAGAATTGTCTCCTTGCATGGCATTCCACAATTGATCTCTTCAGACCGTGGCAGCATCTTTACATCCAAGTTTTGGGATTCTTTTCAGAAGGCCATGGGCACCAACATTCGCTTCAGCACAGCTTTCCATCCTCAAACTAGTGGACAAGTCGAGCGTGTCAACCAAATTCTTGAAGATATGCTCAGGGCTTGTGTTATCTCTTTCGGCATGAAGTGGGAGGATTGTCTTCCTTATGCTGAGTTCTTTTACAACAACAGCTTTCAAGCCAGCTCGGGCAAAGCCCCATTCGAGATTCTCTATGGTAGAAAGTGTCGTACTCCTCTCAACTGGTCTGAGACGGGCGAACGCCAACTTCTTGGCAACGATTTGATCTCAGAGGCTGAGGCAATGTGCAAGGTCATTCGTGAGAACCTCAAAGCCGCGCAATCGCGCCAGAAGAGCTATTACGATAGCAAACATCGTGATGTGGCATTCGAGATCGGAGACCATGTCTACCTCCGTGTCTCTCCAATGAAAGGAACTCGTCGCTTCGGTATCGAAGGGAAGCTTTCCCCTAGATACGTCGGTCCTTTCAAGATCATCGACAAACGAGGCGATCTCGCCTATCAACTTGAGCTTACCTCCAACTTTGCAAATGTGCACGATGTCTTCCACGTGTCACAGCTTCGCAAGTGCTTCAAGAAGCCTGAGCGCACCATCAACTTCGAAGAGGTTGATCTTCAAGAAGATTTGTCCTATCATGAGCACCCCGTTGTTATTCTTGAAGAAACTGAGCGCAAGACTCGCAACAAGTCAATCAAATTCCTGAAAGTGAAGTGGTCACACCATTCAGACCGAGAAGCCACCTGGGAGCGCGAGGACCACCTCCGTTCCGAATATCCGGAGTTCTTTCAGTCCTAGATCTCGGGACGAGATCCTCTCGTAGTGGTGGAGTGTTGTAACACCCCGGATGTAACTTGCCATATTTGTAATCCAACTCTTGCCATTTCCGGCTATGTGATATGATATTCCCTCCGTGGTTGGGTTTTCCTTATTTTTGCATTTTGTTCATGTCATGCATTTCACATCATGTCATCATGTGCATCGCATTTGCATATGTGTTCGTCTCATGAATCCGAGCTTTTTCCCCGTTGTCCGTTTTGCAATCCGGCGCTCCTATGTCCCCCAGCGTCCCCTTTTACCTTTTTTCCGTGTGCGGGTATTAAACTTTCTCGGAATGGACCGAGGTTTGTCAAGCGGCCTTGGTATAGCACCGGTAGACCGCCTGTCAAGTTTCGGGTCATTCGGAGGTCGTTTGGTACTCCAACGGTTAACCGGGTAACCGTGAAGGCCTCGTGTGTGTTGCAGCCCAAAACCCCTCCAAAACAGCCCAATAACCCATCTAAGACACTCCCATGTCCATCGCCGTTCGATCACGATCGCATGGCCGAAAACCGCACTCCATTTGGAGCCTCCTAGCTCCTCCTACCTATAAATATACCTCCCCCTCCGAAATCCCGGTTCCATTCTACCCTAAACCTAGCTCCCCGCTCCCTCCGCGCGCCGGACACGTCCGGTCCGCGCCGGACGAATCGCCGCCGCCCCGCAGCTAGTGGCCGCGCGCCACGTGGCCCGCCGCCACCTCCCACCGCGCCGGCCCGCTCGGCCCGCCGCGAGCCCCCGCGGGCCCGAGCGCCCCGCGCCCCTCGGGTCGCCCCGCGCCGCCGCTAGGCGCTCGCGCCGCCCGCCTCCCGCCTCCGCACCGCCGCCCGCCCCGCATCGCCGACCCCGCCGCCGCCCGGCGCCGGCCCCGCCGTCGCCGACCTCGCCGCCGTCCTCCCCCGTCACCGGATCCCGCGTCCCCGCCCGCCGGCGTCCTCCTCCTCCTTGCTCCGGCCGCCGCGGCCCGCGTCTCCGGCCAGATCCGCCGCCCGCCTCGGGACCTGCGCCGTCAAACCCTAGGTGAAATTTCGGCAAGTCTTTTTCTGCGGATATTTTGTTGCATGTTCATCGTCTCATAACTTTGCACCCGTGGCTCCGTTTCGGTCGTATAGCATATCAAATTGTTCGCCATGATGAGTACATCATTTCATATCATTGCATCATTTTCATTTGAGCTCATCTTGATGCCCGAAATGCTGTTGGAAGAGGGCTATGTGATGTTAGTTTCAGATCTGTTTCAGAACATGCACTTTTGTCATTTTTGCCATGATTGATGTGTGCATCCTATGAAGTTGAGTCCTACATGTGTTTTGAAATATGCCATGATATATTTCCAGGGGTGTATGCCATGTATTTTTTTGATTTATGTGGTGACTAGCACAAGCATGCAAACTAGGGTGCATAATGTTGCTGATTTCAGGGACTTAGTATTTTCACTAAGTCATGTTCTGCTGTTATTTTTATGCCATGTGTTCATGTTGTTTCAGAGAGATCTATGCCTCTTTTGAGCATGATCAGTAAGAGTGTTTTGAGCATATGGATTTGCTCTATCCATCCATGCCTATGTTTGTAATTATGGAGTGCCATAGCTTGAGTCAATCGAGCTCTACTTTTGCTATAAAATGTTGCTGGCAGATTGTTTACATGTTATTCGATTTTGCCAAGCTTGTTGTAGTTGATCCTTGCATGCTATGATGTTATTCTTGCCATTTCTAGCTTCTATGCCATGTCTTCTTATGGATGTATGCTTAGTTCATCATGCAATGCTCTGTAGTGAGTGCATCGAGCTCACGAACATGCCTACTTGTTATTTGTTTTTGACATGTCTAGTTTTCTGCTAAGTCTGAAACCGGTAACAAAACTTGCTTATTTGACATGGGTGTTATCATATTTTCTGATCCTTTTTGGCTTATGGTCAGTAAGGTACTTTTGTTAAGTGCTCTGAGTAGATTCATTCCATGCCTTACTTTGCTATGTCCTGATCCTGTAGCATGTTGTTTCATTGCTCTAAACATGTCATCCTGATGTTAATTTCTGGCATGTTTCTATTTTCACGAAGTCTGTGAACCTGTTATCTTTTGCACTTTTACCATGCTTGTTTGAACCTGTTATGTTGTGATTTAGCCGTAGCTCAGTGTTCATCTTTTGTCAAGCTTCTTGAGTAGATTACTGTCATATGCTTTGTTGATATGTTTGGGTATAGTAGCTTAATTTCTTGTTGTTTGCTAAGTAGCATCATGCTGTTAATGGCAGATTATTGTCATTCTTGTTTTGCTTGTCATTTGCAAACCGTGCATCCGATTCCGGTGATCTTTATATCGATTTCAACCGAAATCACCTCATCTTTCCAGCGGCATACTTGGTTTGACAAGATTATTCCTTGTCCATCCTTGTCCTTCCGGAGCATGCATATGCATTGCATATCACATCTCGCATATCATGCCATGTTTTGCATCATATTGTTTGTGCATTGCATCGTGGTTGATAGTTGTTCCTTTTGCTTGTGCTCTTGTTTTGGGTAGAGCCAGGAGACGAGTACGTGAACGAGGAACCTGTTGAGAACGCTTACGAGGATCAAGCCTTCGACAACTCTGAGAACCTTGCAGGCAAGATGACCATACCCTCGAAATCACTTCTATCTCTGCTTGCTAGTTGCTCGCTCTCTTGCTATGCCTATGCTGCGATACCTACCACTTGCTATATCATGCCACCCATATTGCCATGTCAGCCCCTAACCATGCATGTCCTAGCAAACCGTTGATTGGCTATGTTACCGCTTTGCTCAACCCCTCTTATAGCGTTGCTAGTTGCAGGTGAAGATGAAGTTTGTTCCTTGTTGGAACATGGACTTGTTGTTCCTTGTTGGAACATGTTTACTTGTTGGGATATCACAATACCTCTTATTTAATTAATGCATCTATATACTTGGTAAAGGGTGGAAGGCTCGGCCTTATGCCTGGTGTTTTGTTCCACTCTTGCCACCCTAGTTTCCGTCATACCGGTGTTATGTTCCTTGATTTTGCGTTCCTTACACGGTTGGGTGATTTATGGGACCCTCTTGACAGTTCGCTTTGAATAAGTCTCCTCCAGCAAGGCCCAACTTTGGTTTTACCATTTGCCACCTAAGACTTTTCCCCCCGGGTTTTCGTGAGCCCGAGGGTCATCTTTATTTTAACCCCCGGGCCAGTTCTCCTTCGATTGCTGGTCCAAACCGAGCGATGTCCGGCGCCCCTTGGGTAACCAGGGTCTATGCCAACCCGACGTCTGGCTCATCCGGTGTGCCCTGAGAACGAGATATGTGCAGCTCCTATCGGGATTTGTCGGCACATCCGGGCGGCTTTGCTAGTCTTGTTTTATTACTGCCGAAATGTCTTGTAGTCCGGGATTCCGAGACTGATCGGGTCTTCCCGGTAGAAGGAATATCCTTCGTTGACCGTGAGAGCTTATAATGGGCTAAGTTGGGACACCCCTGCAGGGTAATATCTTTCGAAAGCCGTGCCCGCGGTTATGAGGCAGATGGGAATTTGTTGATGTCCGGTTGTAGAAAACCCGAAGTTGACCTTAATTAAAACACATCAACCGCGTGTGTAATCGTGATGGTCTCTTCTCGGCGGAGTCCGGGAAGTGAACACGGTGTTGGAGTTATGTTTGACGTAGGTTGTTCTAGGATCACTTCTTGATCACTTCTAGCTTCACGACCGTGCCTTGCTTCTCTTCTCGCTCTCTTTTGCGTTGTTAGCCACCATATATGCTAGTCGCTTGCTGCAGCTCCACCTCACTACCCTATCCTTACCTTTAAGCTTAAATAGTCTTGATCTCGCGGGTGTGAGATTGCTGAGTCCCCGTGACTCACAGATTCTACCAAAACAGTTGCAGGTGCCGACGATGCCAGTGCAGATGATTCAACCGAGCTCAAGTGGGAGTTCGACGAGGAACGTGGACGTTACTATGTCTCTTTTCCTGATGATCAGTAGTGGAGCCCAGTTGGGGATGATTCGGGGATCTGTGTAGCATTTGGGGTAGTCTTCTTTCATTTTGGTTCCGTAGTCGGACCTTGAGTGTAATCTGGATGTTGAATGTCTATTTATGTATTGTGTGAAGTGGCGACTATAAGCCAACTATGTATCTCTTTCCCTTATGTATTACATGGGTTGTGTGAAGATTACCTTACTTGCGACATTGCTTTCAATGCGGTTATGCCTCTAAGTCGTGCTTTGACACGTGGGAGATATAGCCGCATCGAGGGCGTTACAAGTTGGTATCAGAGCCTTCCCCGACCTTAGGAGCCCCACTGATTGATCGTTTTTAGCGGCCGAGTTGTGTCTAGAAAAATGTTTTGAGTCATTTAGAAATTATATATCGGAGAGTTTAGGAATTCTTTTTACTTCCCAGCCTCCTCATCGCTCTGGTAAGGCATCCTGACGTAGAGTTTTGACTCTTCTCTTCTCAAATTTCACTAAATTTTTTTTGAGGATCACGCGGGTATCTTAGAATCGTTCCGATGGTTTTATGATGACAACATTGTCTTGGTGCCTCCTGTCAGCAGGGGTTTAGTGGAGGTGTCCCGGGGAGTTGAGCTCCGAGGTGTTGTCGTCATAATTTTATCGTTGCAGTTCTGGAATACCTGAGTTTAGTACGCCGACATCGAAAATCTCTTTTGTACAGTTGTTGGTGAGATAACCCTGATAGCCCAGTACTGAGGCGAGTGCGGGAGTATTGCCATAACTCGTATAACGGATGCTTTTCGAAGGTTGAGGTAGATGTTTTCCGAAGGTTTCTTGGTTATGTGTTGAAGGATGGATACAACTGGATCTAGGTATTGTTAGCATGGGTGATATATTTTGTGTCCCCTGTATCCCCAACACCTGATTGCATAACCAGAAAGTTTTGGGAGTTTATAAGTGGGAATTCATGTAGCTCTAGTATTCTTCCCGCAGATATTTGGTTCGTGATTGGGTAATCCTTACCAAGTATTTGTTCACATACGTACCTTGTTGATTTTATTCCATACCTTTTTCTAAGTGGCTTCTCAGCTTATGGAAGTGTGATGCTTTACTTTGGAATTCATTCGTTCATTCTCGTTCGGATGTTTATTGTGAAGACTATATGTTGCAATTTCGATCCTTTGATTCAGCTTGAATATATATCCTTTTCAAGATGCTAATGGATGTCACCCTCTTCAGGATGGCTCCGCCAACGCGTCAGAATCCGGAACGCAATGAAGGAAGTCAGGCTAACCCTCCACCACCACCTCCGCCTCCGGAGGCATGGCAAGCTCTGATGACAGCCACAAATGCCAACGCTCAGATTCTGATTCAGCTCTTGCAAGATCGCAACCAAGGGCAAGGTAATCAAGGAAATCAAGGCCAAGGCAACAATTAGCCGCACTTCGCTTCACTCAATCAGTTCCTTGCTAATCAGCCAAAGACCTTCAGCTACTGTGTCGAGGCCACAGACGCCGATGATTGGCTCGTGGATATCAGCAAGCATTTCGAATGTAGCAATGTCAGACCTGAGGACTTTGTCAAGTTTGCCTCTTTTCAGCTCAAGGATCAAGCTGCTGAGTGGTTCCAACAATACAAAGATTCCAGAGGAGGTCGTGTGATTACCAGGGATGATTTCCGCCGTGACTTCAAAGCTCATCACATTCCAGAAAGTGTTGTTGAGAGTAAGCGTGAGGAGTTCCGCAATCTCAAGCAAGGCAACATGTCTGTGTATCAATACAACACTCAGTTCCAGAAGCTCTCTCGTTTTGCGAAGCAAGACATCCCTGATGAGAAGAGCATGATCTACCAGTTCAGGCGTGGTCTTAGAGAAGATTTGCAACTTGCTCTCGTGCTTTTTGAGCCATTAAAGTATGATGAATTCTACAACATGGCGCTGAAACAAGAAGCTGCTCAGCTCAAGTGTGAGGCATCTAAGAAGAGAGTCAGAGACGCAGTTCAGTCTTCTTCTTCCTCACTTGTGGCAGCTAAGCAACAGAAGTTCTGGTTGCCTCCTCCTCCTCTGTTCCGTCAGCCTTATCAGGAGAAGAACTCAGGTGGTCGTGGATCTTCCCACCCACCCAACCCTGGCTATCAGAACAAGTCTCAGAATGAAGCTCCAAGGCCAAGTGCTCCTTATCATCGTCCGCTCTCAGAGGTGACTTGCAACAAATGTCAGCAAAAGGGTCACTATGCGAACAAGTGCTTCAACCAAAGGCGCCTTCCGCCTCCTCCTCCTGTGAAATCTTCCAACAATGCAGTGGTCAAGCATAATCCTAAGTCTGCAAAGGTGAACATGATGAATGCAGCTCAAGCGGAGGATTCTTCTGAAGTGATCATGGGTAATCTTCCTGTTAATGATATTCCTGCAAAAGTCTTATTTGATACTGGGGCATCGCATTCTTTCATTTCAATACCTTTTGCATCGAAGCATGAGTTGTCTTTCCAAGATTTGGCTAGACCATTATCAGTGGTATCTCCGGGTAAATTCATGAACGCAAGCTCCTTTGTCCCGGATGTTTCTATCAAGATGGGTGACTATAGATTTCTGGCTAAACCAATTGTTCTTGGTGACTCCGATATTGATCTTATTCTCGGGATGGACTGGCTTTCTAAGCACAAGGCTCAGCTTGATTGTGCTGCCAGGGAAATTCAATTGACCCACTCCTCTGACGATGTGATCATTTATGCCGCTCGTGATGATACCATTCGGTTGTTTTCTCTCAATGAGAAGGGCGAATTGGATCCTATCTCTCAAATTCCAGTCGCTTGTGAGTACCAAGATGTTTTTCCAGAAGAGCTTCCGGGTATGCCTCCTCACCGGCCAGTTGAATTCGTTATTGATCTTGAGCCTGGCACGGAACCCGTTTGCAAGCGTCCATACAAGCTTGGACCAAAAGAGTTGAAGGAATTGAAGAAACAACTCGATGAACAAGAGCGTCTGGGTTTGATCAGACCGAGTTCTTCTCCATGGGGTTGTGGTGTTCTTTTTGTCCAGAAGAAGGATGGCACGGACCGACTTTGCGTCGATTACCGTCCATTGAACAAGAAGACAATCAAGAACAAGTACCCACTTCCTAACATCAATGAGCTATTCGAGCAACTTAAAGGTTGTAACACCCTCGATGCAGAGGAGGGCCGGAGCAGGGGAGCTCGGCGGGCGGCAGCGCTGGCTTGCGGCGGCTGCGAGGCGACGGACGCGCGGGGAACAGCAGGCGGCGGGGCGGCAGCCGATAATGGCTCCGGTGGCCGGTGGCCGAGGAGCTCCTCTCCTCGGTGCTCGGCGACAGGGGATTTGGCGAGGAGGAGGGGGATCGAGAGAGAGGTCGGGCAGCGGATGCGTGTGGATCCTGGCGGCGGGGGAGGAGAGCGAAGGAGAGGGAGAGATGGGGATCGGGCAGGGTTTTTTTTGGGCTAGGGTTAGGAGGGATGGTGGGGGCGGCTGGGCCTTGGCCTTGGGCCGGCGCGGGAGGTTGGGAGGCCCAGTCTGCTGGGCTCTCTCTCTCTTGCTATATTTCTTTTCCTTCTTTTTTCTTCAGACAGAAAACTTGGAAGAAAAGAAAGGCAAGGGAAGATACGGAATTTGGCAGGGATGAAGATGTTAATGGAGTCCTGGAAATGTGCACAAATTGACTGGTTTGTACATTTTTAAAGAAAGAAAATTATCACAAGTTTGAACTAAATTCAAACTTGAGGCAATTTTGATTCCAACCAAAACAAGTCCGCAAGAGTTGAAAATTGGCAGAGAGGGTTTAGGCATGGTGAACTAGCATCAGGAAAATAATGAACATTTATGGAGGGGGGAAAGGTCACTTGCCAACATGAAGGAAAGAGGAAGGGAGGAGGTGATGAAGCATGATCATACATGGAGCATGCAACAATGTAACATGCATGAATAAGACAATGCACATGATGATTATGAGAATGCAAAATGACAAGAGGCACAAATGAAACATGACAACGATGGGCATGGCATTGCAATATAATCAAATGATGAACATTTGGCAAAGCTTGGGAAGGTGACAAAAGAATTTATAGTAAGGATGGAGGCCGGGAATTGAGAAGGAAAAGGCATGAAACTTAAACTGTAAGT
The DNA here is from genome assembly GCA_032464435.1 of Aegilops umbellulata. Lineage (NCBI taxonomy): Eukaryota > Viridiplantae > Streptophyta > Magnoliopsida > Poales > Poaceae > Aegilops > Aegilops umbellulata. Next base: position 321,878,174 of record CP136056.1, on the reverse strand, counting down.
GTGTTATGGTTAATTCCAAATAAATGGAATATTTATTATAGCTCTCTATATATCGAGAGGATAAGTTTTAAAGAGAATCACCATGTGAATTCCCTCGATTTAAATGGATCAAAGATCCATGCCATTTATTTAGATGAGTTGCAAAAGATTTATGAGATGATGGCATGATGACATGATGCAATGCAAAAATAAAAGGGCAGGCACAAATGAAACACACGGCGAAACCCGGAATATATGGAAGTCTTCTCGAGCATCAGTCTCGGGGCGTCACAACACTCCACCACTACGAGAGGATCTCGTCCCGAGATCTAGGATGGCACCTGAGAGAAAAGGAAGAGGAAGGGAAGAGGTAAAACTAAGTTGCTTTTTTGACAAACGAGTGAAACCACGAACCTTGAGAGGTTGAACAAAGTGAAAGAAAGAATACAATGGAGATGACGAGATTGCAAGCACTCTGTTATCAACGAGGAACAAGGAACATTGCAAGAACCTTGTTCTTTGAAAGACATGGAAAAAGAGCTTCACGAACGAAAAGAATATGTCCCCCTCAGTATAATGAGATAGTCGCGACCCCGTCCCGCAGGAGGCCACCGCTGCCATGTACGCCCGCAGGAGCGCCAACGCCACCAGTCTGCCGTCCCGCGAGCTTCCTGGCCGTGCTCGGACGTCCTCCACCCAGGGACCGACGCTGCTGCTGCCGTCGTCGTTCGAGGCCAGCGCTTCGCCTCTTCTTCGAACCGGGGAGAAGAGACCCAAGGCCGCCTCGAGCTCCCGTGCCGACCCCTCTCCATCCTGCCGCTCGCCGGAGTAGGCTACCAGCACCGTCGCCGCTCCGTGCACCCCGGCCGAGAAGCAGATGAGCCCCATGCATGCTTCCTGCCGCTGACTTCCACCATCGCCTCCTGGCTGCTGCCCACCCGAGGCCCTGGTGTTGCTTCGTTTTGGATCATCAAGACCATGGGTGCCAAGTTCCTCTTCCGGAGTCCTCAAGCGCACGAGGACCCCGATCCCGAGAACGACTACTACACCGGAACGCCAAGTACATGGTCCGCCAAGTTCCTCTACCGATGACTCGAACGCCTACGAACCGTGTACAACTACCGTCGCCGCGTACCACTACTTCCTCTACATCGTACCGCAACCCGAACCGCTCCGAAAATGCACGCTTCGAAGGTATAACAGCCAAGACGACGCCCGTGGCCGAATGTTGTGTGATGTATGAGATGAACCGCGTGTTGCACCGTTTGCGGTTGTTCGTTGCGATGCCGCTCTTTTGCCATGCCATCGTCTCGTGGGAACCCGGTATCCGGGATCACCCCACCATCTTGCCCAACTCGCATCCGCACGCTTCCTTTTGCACCGGTATCTCAATCGAGTACCGGAAACCGATATGTTGCCGTGGCACCATTTTCGGATTTGTTGCCGTGGCACCCTGTCGGGGATATACCCCGCGGTGTAAACCGGCCGGAAGTTAACCCGGCCGGACTTGGCGATATTCGTCTGGTGACCCGCCCAGACCTGGCGGTTTACCAGCAACCCGTCGGGACGTTGTAACTCACCGGTAACCCGACGGACGGGTCAGAGGAGCGACAAGACCCGGTGGCCCGTCTGGCGGTTCATGAAGGCCGGTTCAACTATTGTGGGCTGGTTTAAGAGGAAAGGAATATTTGCCTTACAAGGAGTTAAAGCCAGGACTTGTATCCGGTTTGTATTAGAGATAGACTAGTCCTAATCCCAATAGGACTCCACATGTAAACCGCCCCTTCAACATATATAAGGAGGGGCAGGGCTCCCCAAAGAGGTACAGGTTACAAGTTAGAAGCTAGAGAGAACAATCAATAATCTCTAGGGCTAGACACAAAGAGCCGATTTACGGCGTCTCCCTCGGGATGATAATGAGACCTAGCCTCAAACAGCATGTAGGGTTATTACCGGATGATGTTTCCCGGGGCCCGAAGCTGTCTAAATCCTTGTCTTGCGTGTTGATCCGCCCTGCGTCTCTCGTCCCACTCAACCCCTCTCAAGCTACCACATAGATGCGTTGGCCTCGCGACTAAGTCCTGACACTAAGGACATCTGCCGTGACAAATCCACGACAGTTGGCGCCCACCGTGGGGCCTGCGCACGGTGGTGATGAGTTCTTGAAGGGATCTCTCCTAAGGTTTTGAGAAGATCGCGACCAGTCGGATCAGCAAATGCCAGTTTTAAAGGATTCATATCAACTACAAGTTCATCTGTCAAAGAGAAACTAGGATTCTGTCTATGTACGCCGCCGTCGCGACGTATTAATCCGCCGAGTCTGGATTGAAGTCTGCAGATGATCCGATCCGGCGTGTTTGCGTTGCTGTTGCGCATATGCGTTTTCAAGTCCCGAGGGCATCAACGGGTAACTGCTGCAATCGTTTACCATAAGGCATCACCCAAGCAAAGCGTGATCTGTCGCTGCTGTTTTCTGACATGAGGACAAGAACAAATCGAGGGAATCATCAAATAGTGCATCCATTACTCTTATGTCACGTGAAGGCCACCCAGCGCAAGTTACTATATGTGCTACTATTTCTTTACAAATCAATCTATGAGCAGTCCGAGCCGGATCAGGGAAAGTAATCAAGAAAAAGGAAAGTCACGGGCGAATGATTCGTCAGTTAAAAAAAAGGAGAAGAGAGGGGACCAGCCCATGACCCAGAAGTAGATTCAGCTACGACCCGGAATAGGAGACAGCGGTGACCCGGTCTCTCGCGCTGCTTTCCTTCGCCGGGCGACGCTTCTGGGCCGCCATCGTCGACCTTCCCACCTGCAAGTCGTCACCTCGGACTGGCCCTGTCGCCTCCGAGCTACGTGGCCAAACCGGGTTGCCACTCCGGCCGGCTCCGGCGCGCCCCACCGCGGCCACACCGACCCGGCCTCGGCGTTGTTTTTTACCTCCGCCATCAAGCCGGATCCGCCTTGAGCCGACCGGCCTCGGTGGTCGCTGTCTCGGCCTTGCATTAAACCGCCGGGAGGGCCTCGATCCAAACCGCCAAGCCGTTCCACCTGGAGCATCCAAGTCGCCGCACGCTACTCTCTGAACCGCGCCGCGCCCAACTCAGCCCGCCTCGCGCCGCCGTGTGCTTCTGCAGCACTGAACCACCGTGCCTTCTCAGTTGTGGCCGGTCTATCCTCTCGGCTCTGAACCGCCGCGTTGTCAAGCCACCCCCTGCCTCAGCTCCAGCCGCGGGTCGCTTCGTCTTGGTCGATTGTGCTAAGTCGTCGCTGCCGCTCATCCATGAACCGCCGGAGGGTTACTGCTCTGACTCGCTGCTGACTTCATCGCCATAGCTACGCCGGACCTCCCTCACCTCCTCCTGTTATACACGCTCGCGCTGAACCAGCTACGGCCGTGCCTCTCCAACCCGCCGCTGCTGCAGGCCACTTCCTCCGAAACTGAGCCGCCGAGTTCGTTCTGCTTGCAAGATCTACATGGAAGAAAGGTCAAAAAAAAGTAAGAAGAGGGTGATCCAGGGGCCACGACCTAGAAGCGAAGAGGGCAGCGACCCGGATTCTTCCATAGTCTGTGCCTCGCCTCCCCCTAGGATCCGAGCTATTTGCTGCTTCTGCTCAGAGCCGGCAGTCCACCTCCATCATAAACCGCCTGCACACCTCCGCCATTGGGCGTCGAGCCACCCTCGCACTCAACCGCCGTTCGCTTTGGTCGCGCGCTGCCGCCGTCCAACCGCCGCATCAGCGGCCGGCTCTACCGTCCACCACTGCCACCAATCACCGTAAACCGGCTATACATCTGCCCGGCGAGTTACCGCTGCTTCTGCCGTTACAGGTTTCAATCCTCCTCCATCACGGTGGCCTCTGCTTCGAATTACTGCTCCAAAGCACCGCGATCTTCGCCTAACTCCCAGGGAGCCAGCCCGATCTCAGCCGACCGTCCAGGCGCGCCTCGCCACCTCTGCTGGTCCTGCCATGGGTGCTACTCCTCATGAATAAGTTGAAGCCACGGCATCTGACAAATAAAACATTAAGTATTCACATGGAAGATCAAGTTGAAAGGGAAGGGTAGCTGCTGGAGGTGTTCAGATGAGCTGCTATCAACATCCGAAAAATATATCAGGTGATACCCCTCCTATCTATTTCATCTAATACAATAATCTGTCGGTGAACAGTTACTCTGGCTGGCAACATTTTTTGTGCAGGGCAGTTGTTTATGACAAAGGTGTTATTATACCATGGAAATGGGGCGTGTCGGCATCATTCATCGTGCCGCATTGATTAAACGGACGTGCGCAAACCGCCGCCCGTGCCGCTCGGTCTACATCAACTCGCCGGGACAGTGCCTGCGATTGACTCGCTTGACCACGCCGGTTTACAACACCACGGCCGACTCATCTGTCGGAGCCGCCACTGATGCTGCGGTCGTCTCTGCTGTCTGTATCTCATGGCCTAGTCTACATCAACACACCTGGCCGCACCGGTCTGCATGAGCTGTTTATTGGGCGTACAAGTCACCGCCACTATAGTTTTGATTAGCTTCAAATCGCCAGCTAGAAGGAACCATTGACCGAGTTGCTGACATGGTTCATATGGGATCATTTACAACCCGCCGCTGTCACCTCAACCTTCTGTGGATTCACATCGTGCTATCAACACCAATGATATACAAGTTATGCCGGTTTATATCACGGTCAAATATGGAGAATCTCAAGCCAAATTCTCGAGTCACCTTGAGACTTGGGGGCTACGATGATATGACGCAGCAAGTCTTGCCAGTTTCAGCCGGTTTAAGAACCCGAGGACGATGGAGGGAAAGATAACCCGATCCCGGAGGCTACTGTTATGTTGATGAAAATTTAAAGGCCGTCAGAAAATTTCCGGCTTAGAAAGTATATGACAGTTACAAAATCCCGACTCAATGAAGAAGTTTCGGATCATCAGAAAGGATTCCGGTTTGAAACCTGGCTGAAGGGAAGTCAGTATCACTGAAGCTCTCAAATATCCGGTTTACAATCCGTTTCAAGAGAAATCTATTCTCCCACAAAGTTCTGAAGCGCTCAGATCCGGTTTAACAATGTCCGGTTCAAAAAGGAATTAACTTCTCGCAAGTTCGAGCTTAAAGGCCGTCAGAAAATTTCCGGCTGAAAATGAAGATTACGGTTTAAAATCCGGTTCAAGGGGAAGATGTCTCCCATAGCTTTGAAGCTTTCAATATCCGGTTCAAGATCCCGGTTCAAGAAGAATTTACCTCTTGCAAAAAAGTTAAAAATTACCGAAGAGGACCTGCTGCCATGATGCGCGGTTCAAACATGGGTATCCGGCCTTATTGGCTTGACATATTATTTATCACATGGGGGCTCCCGCTTTGTAAAGCGGGGTATCTATTCCTTATATCATGCGCGGTTACACGGAGTGGATTCGCTTTAGGGCAACCTCCGGTTTACCCCTTGAGGTCGCTTCACAGAAGAGCAACAAAGTCAGTTGGGGACCTAGTCGACTTGAACCGTAGCTACACCTCCTGGGAGCTTGGTCATGTCTTGACGACGGTAATGCCTTCTGGCTGGCACATTTGCCACTAAGTCAGTTGGGGACCTAATCGACTTGGACCGTAGTTACACCTTATGGGAGCTCGGTCATGTCTTGATGATGGTAATGCCTTCTGATCGGCTTTTAAACAGCCAATAAGTCATTTGGGGGCTTGGTCGTGTCCGAACCAATGCAATGCCACTTGATCGGCCCTAGGCCACTGAGTCACTTGGGGGCTTGGTCGAATCCGAACCAATGCAATGCCACTTGGCCGGCGTAACGCCACGCGTCATTTTGGGGTCCTGGCTGACTGGCACCATTGCTACGCCTTCGGGGGGCTTGGTTGCGTCTAACCATGGTAATTCCATCTGACCAAGCTCAGTAGAGCTCTTCTTTTGCAAAAAATTGTTGCCATTGCTTTTGCTTTAATAGCCTTTCTTGAGAAGTTGCTATTTTATTTGCGTTTTTTAAACCGACAGTATTTTGTACCGGTTCAAACAACTAAATTGGCGGAACACGGTCCATTTTTAGACCGGAGATTATCTGCCCGGTTTAATTTTCTGTTACCATCCTATTATGGAGTAAACCGGTGTTTATCAACCCGGCTCGGCTTTCAACTACAAGTTTTGAGTGCATGATCAAATTATAATCCGGAGATTATCAGCCCGGTCTGGTTTGACTACAAGTCACCAGTATATATATGGTTAATCCGGTGTTTATCACAACCCGGTACGGTTTTATCATAAATCGGCGCAATATGGAAGGAGTTATCATTATTCAAGATTGGGGTTATCATTCTTAGTACAAAAAGTTGGTAAACCAACGATGTGATTCAATGTCACAGGTATGATATATTTCATATTTTTAAGTGCAGCCCTGGTTATAAACCCAGGTTATATGTTGAGCATTATGACCCGTCGGGCGGTAAACCGCCAGGACACTTTAAACTTGTTGTATGCAGAAACAGGTTGAATAAAGCATGATTATAAATTATCCGGTGTTTGTCAAACCGGCCTGGCTTTAAGACAATAAGTCGCTGGTATGATGATAAATTATCCAGTGTTTATTAAACCGGTCTGGCTTTGGACTATAAGTCGCCAGTGTATATTTGGATTGCGCCATTGGAATCATGCGCTTATAAATTATTGGATTATATTATTCAAATAGCCAAACTTGGCTGAATTTTCATTATGATATTGGATGAATAAGGTTTTCATACCAGATTATATTATCCTGAATAGCCAACATGGCTGGATTTTTATTATGGTTATTAATATTATGATTAAGGTTTTCAAAGTCGCTTTAGCGCAATGGTTATCATTTTCTACAATTGAAGGAATAGTCCCGAGTTGCTGCAGGCTTACAACCCGGCACTTGGGGGCTACATTATTCAAAGTTGAGATTATATCAAATTTGCAAGTCTCATGTCGCTGCAAGCATGCACCATGACACTTGGGGGCTACCAATTGCTCCTGTCAACTATTCAAGGTACAAAGCTTTTTATCCATTATATTGAAGGGTCCACTGCTCAGTTGGTAAAGCACAAGGCTCTTAACCTTGTGGACGTGGATTCAAGCCCCATTATGGGGGTTACATCATATGATGTTATTTTCATTGAAGTGTATATCAAAATCCCAGCTCAATATTATCTTACTGAGTCGGCCCTTGGGGGCTACATGCTGCTGTTCAAAGTTTAAAAGATTATATTTACAAAGTCCCTGCTGATTATTACATAATGAGCCGGCCCTTGGGGGCTACATTGGTTAAAGTTTTATGGGCATCAGTCAATTACAAGTCCCAGGTTGCTGCAAGCATGACAACCCGACACTTGGGGGCTACAGGTAATATGGATATAAGGGGGAAATATCTTCCAATTTTCTGTTTTGAGCCAATCATTATGACCCGGTGTCTACAACATTCATGAACCGGCATTGGAAATAATCATGACCTGGAATTCAGTTCTTATAAACCGGCAATCTTGACAATGATAAACCGACGAGTCTACATTTTCAAACCGGCTGAATATCAGATGAGTATTACAAGACCAATATTTCATAAACCGGCGCTTTGGAAGCCAACTCAAGTGGATTATTCTTTACAATATTTTTCTATGAGAAACCAATGTCAGCAATTTGAGTATGAAGCTGGTTATTAACCTGGATTTTTCTAGAAGGAGGGAATAACAAAGATTTAAGGATGATCAGGGTCGGTTTACAAGAATTCTTAACCCGGAGCGCAACCTGTCAAATTTGTTCTTATGTTTATTTGCAGCATAAGTTTACCATGGATAAATCCAAGCTAAACTTGGGGGCTAATGTCGGGGATATACCCCGCGGTGTAAACCGGCCGGAAGTTAACCCGGCCGGACTTGGCGATATTCGTCTGGTGACCCGCCCAGACCTGGCGGTTTACCAGCAACCCGTCGGGACGTTGTAACTCACCGGTAACCCGACGGACGGGTCAGAGGAGCGACAAGACCCGATGGCCCGTCTGGCGGTTCATGAAGGCCGGTTCAACTATTGTGGGCCGGTTTAAGAGGAAAGGAATATTTGCCTTACAAGGAGTTAAAGCCAGGACTTGTATCCGGTTTGTATTAGAGATAGACTAGTCCTAATCCCAATAGGACTCCACATGTAAACCGCCCCTTCAACATATATAAGGAGGGGCAGGGCTCCCCAAAGAGGGACAGGTTACAAGTTAGAAGCTAGAGAGAACAATCAATAATCTCTAGGGCTAGACACAAAGAGCCGATTTACGGCGTCTCCCTCGGGATGATAAGACCTAGCCTCAAACAGCATGTAGGGTTATTACCGGATGATGTTTCCCGGGGCCCGAAGCTGTCTAAATCCTTGTCTTGCGTGTTGATCCGCCCTGCGTCTCTCGTCCCACTCAACCCCTCTCAAGCTACCACATAGATGCGTTGGCCTCGCGACTAAGTCCTGACACTAAGGACATCTGCCGTGACAAATCCACGACACACCCCTTTCGTTCCGCCATGGTGACCAAATGCTTCACAAAGGTGCTAAGGTGTTCTCCAAGCTTGACCTTCATATGGGTTATCATCAGATTCGCATTCGTGAAGAAGATATTCCCAAGACAGCATTCAGAACAAGTTTTGGTTCTTATGAATATACTGTCATGTCATTCGACCTTGTCAACGCTCCTCCAACATTCACTCGCTTGATGAATTTCATCTTCAACCCCTACACCAATGAATTTGTCTTGGTCTATCTCGATGATATTTTGGTCTTCTCCAAGAATAAGAAGGATCATGCCATATATTTGCGATTGGTGCTCGACAAGCTCAGAGAGTATCAATTATATGCGAAGTTCTCCAAATGTGAATTTTGGCTTGATGAAGTTCTTTACCTTGGGCATATCATCTCTGCCAAGGGCATTGCTGTTAATCCTGAGAAGGTGTCTGCAGTCGTGAATTGGGAACCTCCTCAGAATGTCAAGCAGCTTCGCAGTTTTCTTGGACTTGCAAGCTATTGCCGAAGATTCGTTGAGAATTTCTCAAAGATTGCAAAGCCTCTTTCCAACCTCCTCCAGAAGCATGTGAAGTATGTCTGGTCTCCTGAGTGTGACGTTGCTTTCAACACTCTCAAAGAGAAACTTGTCACTGCTCCAGTGTTGACTCCTCCTGAGGATTCCAAGCCTTATGAAGTTTTCTGTGACGCTTCTCTTCAAGGTCTCGGTGCTGTCTTAATGCAAGAGAAGAAGGTTGTAGCCTATACCTCTCGTCAGTTGAAGCCCAACGAAAAGAACTACCCCACTCACGATCTTGAGTTGGCGGCAGTTGTCCATGCGTTGATAACATGGAGACATCTCTTGTTGGGAAGTAAAGTGGACATATTCACTGACCACAAGAGTCTCAAGTACATCTTCACTCAGCCCAACCTCAACCTCAGGCAAACTCGATGGGTCGAAATGATTCAAGAGTATAATCCGAGTATTGAATATACTCCAGGCAAGGCTAATGTGATTGCGGATGCATTGAGCAGGAAGGCTTATTGCAACAGCTTAATCCTCAAGCCCTTTCAACCGGATCTTTGTGAAGCTTTCCGCAAGTTGAATCTCCAAGTTGTTCCTCAAGGTTTTCTTGCCAACCTCATCGTCTCTCCTACTTTGGAAGATCAAATTCGTGAGGCACAACTGATGGATACCATGGTGAAGAAGGTGAAACGTGGTATTGACAAGGGCATTTCCAAATACAAGTGCTATCGCGTTGATGACAGAGATACTCTTTTCTTCGAGGACCGGATCGTGGTTCCAAAGGGTGATCTTCGTAAAGTCATTATGAACAAGGCGCACAATTCTCTTCTGTCAATTCATCCTGGAAGTACGAAGATGTACCATGACCTCAAGCAGTCTTATTGGTGGACTCGAATGAAGCGAGAAATTACTCAATTCGTGAATGAATGTGATGTCTGTCGAAGGGTGAAAGCAGAACACCAACGACCAGCTGGTCTACTCCAACCTCTTGCTATTCCAGAATGGAAGTTTGATCATATCAAAATGGACTTCGTGACTGGATTTCCTAAGTCCAAGCGTGGAAATGATGCTATCTTCGTCGTCATCGACAAGCTCTCTAAAGTGGCTCATTTTCTTCCTATCAAAGAGTCTATCACAGCAGCGCAGCTGGCAGAGCTCTACACCTCCAGAATTGTCTCCTTGCATGGCATTCCACAATTGATCTCTTCAGACCGTGGCAGCATCTTTACATCCAAGTTTTGGGATTCTTTTCAGAAGGCCATGGGCACCAACATTCGCTTCAGCACAGCTTTCCATCCTCAAACTAGTGGACAAGTCGAGCGTGTCAACCAAATTCTTGAAGATATGCTCAGGGCTTGTGTTATCTCTTTCGGCATGAAGTGGGAGGATTGTCTTCCTTATGCTGAGTTCTTTTACAACAACAGCTTTCAAGCCAGCTCGGGCAAAGCCCCATTCGAGATTCTCTATGGTAGAAAGTGTCGTACTCCTCTCAACTGGTCTGAGACGGGCGAACGCCAACTTCTTGGCAACGATTTGATCTCAGAGGCTGAGGCAATGTGCAAGGTCATTCGTGAGAACCTCAAAGCCGCGCAATCGCGCCAGAAGAGCTATTACGATAGCAAACATCGTGATGTGGCATTCGAGATCGGAGACCATGTCTACCTCCGTGTCTCTCCAATGAAAGGAACTCGTCGCTTCGGTATCGAAGGGAAGCTTTCCCCTAGATACGTCGGTCCTTTCAAGATCATCGACAAACGAGGCGATCTCGCCTATCAACTTGAGCTTACCTCCAACTTTGCAAATGTGCACGATGTCTTCCACGTGTCACAGCTTCGCAAGTGCTTCAAGAAGCCTGAGCGCACCATCAACTTCGAAGAGGTTGATCTTCAAGAAGATTTGTCCTATCATGAGCACCCCGTTGTTATTCTTGAAGAAACTGAGCGCAAGACTCGCAACAAGTCAATCAAATTCCTGAAAGTGAAGTGGTCACACCATTCAGACCGAGAAGCCACCTGGGAGCGCGAGGACCACCTCCGTTCCGAATATCCGGAGTTCTTTCAGTCCTAGATCTCGGGACGAGATCCTCTCGTAGTGGTGGAGTGTTGTAACACCCCGGATGTAACTTGCCATATTTGTAATCCAACTCTTGCCATTTCCGGCTATGTGATATGATATTCCCTCCGTGGTTGGGTTTTCCTTCTTTTTGCATTTTGTTCATGTCATGCATTTCACATCATGTCATCATGTGCATCGCATTATGTGTTCGTCTCATGAATCCGAGCTTTTTCCTCGTTGTCCGTTTTGCAATCCGGCGCTCTTATGTCCCCCGGCGTCCCCTTTTACCTTTTTTCCGTGTGCGGGTATTAAAATTTCTCGGAATGGACCGAGGTTTGTCAAGCGGCCTTGGTATAGCACCGGTAGACCGCCTGTCAAGTTTCGGGTCATTCGGAGGTCGTTTGGTACTCCAACGGTTAACCGGGTAACCGTGAAGGCCTCGTGTGTGTTGCAGCCCAAAACCCCTCCAAAACAGCCCAATAACCCATCTAAGACACTCCCATGTCCATCGCCGTTCGATCACGATCGCATGGCCGAAAACCGCACTCCATTTGGAGCATCCTAGCTCCTCATACCTATAAATATACCTCCCCCTACGAAATCCCGGGTCCATTCTACCCTAACCCTAGCTCCCCGCTCCCTCCGCGCGCCGGACACGTCCGTTCCGCGCCGGACGAATCGCCGCCGCCCCGCAGCCAGTGGCCGCGCGCCACGTGGCCCGCCGCCACCTCCCACCACGCCGGCCCGCTCGGCCCGGCGCGAGCCCCCGTGGGCCCGAGCGCCCCGCGCCCCTCGGGTCGCCCCGCGCCGCCGCTAGGCGCTCGCGCCGCCCGCCTCCCGACCCCGCCGCCGCCCGGCGCCGGCCCCGCGTCGCCGACCCCGCCGCCGCCCGGCGCCGGCCCCGCCGTCGCCGACCTCGCCGCCGTCCTCCCCCGTCTCCGGATCCCGCGTCCCCGCCCGCCGGCGTCCTCGTCCTCCTTGCTCCGGCCGCCGCGGCCCGCGTCTCCGGCCAGATCCGCCGCCCGCCTCGGGACCTGCGCCGTCAAACCCTAGGTGAAATTTCGGCCAAGTCTTTTTCTGCGGATATTTTGTTGCATGTTCATCGCCTCATAACTTTGCACCCGTGGCTCCGTTTCGGTCGTATACCATATCAAATTGTTCGCCATGATGAGTACATCATTTCATCTCATTGCATCATTTTCATTTGAGCTCATCTTGATGCCCGAAATGCTGTTGGAAGAGGGCTATGTGATGTTAGTTTCAGATCTGTTTCAGAACATGCACTTTTGTCATTTTTGCCATGATTGATGTGTGCATCATATGAAGTTGAGTCCTACATGTGTTTTGAAATATGTCATACTATCATTCCAGGGGTATATGCCATGTATTTTTGTGATCTTTGTGGTGACTAGCACAAGCATGCAAACTAGGGTGCATAATGTTGCTGATTTCAGGGACTTAGTATTTTCACTAAGTCATGTTCTGCTGTTATTTTTATGCCATGTGTTCATGTTGTTTCAGAGAGATCTATGCCTCTTTTGAGCATGATCAGTAAGAGTGTTTTGAGCATATGGATTTGCTCTATCCATCCATGCCTATGTTTGTAATTATGGAGTGCCATAGCTTGAGTCAATCGAGCTCTACTTTTGCTATAAAATGTTGCTGGCAGATTGTTTACATGTTATTCGATTTTGCCAAGCTTGTTGTAGTTGATCCTTGCATGCTATGATGTTATTCTTGCCATTTCTAGCTTCTATGCCATGTCTTCTTATGGATGTATGCTTAGTTCATCATGCAATGCTCTGTAGTGAGTGCATCGAGCTCACGAACATGCCTACTTGTTATTTGTTTTTGACATGTCTAGTTTTCTGCTAAGTCTGAAACCGGTAACAAAACTTGCTTATTTGACATGGGTGTTATCATATTTTCTGATCCTTTTTGGCTTATGGTCAGTAAGGTACTTTTGTTAAGTGCTCTGAGTAGATTCATTCCATGCCTTACTTTGCTATGTCCTGATCCTGTAGCATGTTGTTTCATTGCTCTAAACATGTCATCCTGATGTTAATTTCTGGCATGTTTCTATTTTCACGAAGTCTGTGAACCTGTTATCTTTTGCACTTTTACCATGCTTGTTTGAACCTGTTATGGTGTGATTTAGCCGTAGCTCAGTGTTCATCTTTTGTCAAGCTTCTTGAGTAGATTACTGTCATATGCTTTGTTGATATGTTTGGGTATAGTAGCTTAATTTCTTGTTGTTTGCTAAGTAGCATCATGCTGTTAATGGCAGATTATTGTCATTCTTGTTTTGCTTGTCATTTGCAAACCGTGCATCCGATTCCGGTGATCTTTATATCGATTTCAACCGAAATCACCTCATCTTTCCAGCGGCATACTTGGTTTGACAAGATTATTCCTTGTCCATCCTTGTCCTTCCGGAGCATGCATATGCATTGCATATCACATCTCGCATATCATGCCATGTTTTGCATCATATTGTTTGTGCATTGCATCGTGGTTGATAGTTGTTCCTTTTGCTTGTGCTCTTGTTTTGGGTAGAGCCAGGAGACGAGTACGTGAACGAGGAACCTGTTGAGAACGCTTACGAGGATCAAGCCTTCGACAACTCTGAGAACCTTGCAGGCAAGATGACCATACCCTCGAAATCACTTCTATCTCTGCTTGCTAGTTGCTCGCTCTCTTGCTATGCCTATGCTGCGATACCTACCACTTGCTATATCATGCCACCCATATTGCCATGTCAGCCCCTAACCATGCATGTCCTAGCAAACCGTTGATTGGCTATGTTACCGCTTTGCTCAACCCCTCTTATAGCGTTGCTAGTTGCAGGTGAAGATGAAGTTTGTTCCTTGTTGGAACATGGACTTGTTGTTCCTTGTTGGAACATGTTTACTTGTTGGGATATCACAATACCTCTTATTTAATTAATGCATCTATATACTTGGTAAAGGGTGGAAGGCTCGGCCTTATGCCTGGTGTTTTGTTCCACTCTTGCCACCCTAGTTTCCGTCATACCGGTGTTATGTTCCTTGATTTTGCGTTCCTTACACGGTTGGGTGATTTATGGGACCCCCTTGACAGTTCGCTTTGAATAAGTCTCCTCCAGCAAGGCCCAACTTTGGTTTTACCATTTGCCACCTAAGCCTTTTTCCCCCGGATTTTCGCGAGCCCGAGGGTCATCTTTATTTTTAACCCCCGGGCCAGTTCTCCTTCGATTGTTGGTCCAAACCGAGCGATGTCCGGCGCCCCTTGGGCAACCAGGGTCTATGCCAACCCGACGTCTGGCTCATCCGGTGTGCCCTGAGAACGAGATATGTGCAGCTCCTATCGGGATTTGTCGGCACATCCGGGCGGCTTTGCTGGTCTTGTTTTATTACTGCCGAAATGTCTTGTAGTCCGGGATTCCGAGACTGATCGGGTCTTCCCGGTAGAAGGAATATCCTTCATTGACCGTGAGAGCTTATAATGGGCTAAGTTGGGACACCCCTGCAGGGTAATATCTTTCGAAAGCCGTGCCCGCGGTTATGAGGCAGATGGGAATTTGTTGATGTCCGGTTGTAGAAAACCCGAAGTTGACCTTAATTAAAACACACCAACCGCGTGTGTAACCGTGATGGTCTCTTCTCGGCGGAGTCCGGGAAGTGAACACGGTGTTGGAGTTATGTTTGACGTAGGTTGTTCTAGGATCACTTCTTGATCACTTCTAGCTTCACGACCGTGCTTTGCTTCTCTTCTCGCTCTCTTTTGCGTTGTTAGCCATCATATATGCTAGTCGCTTGCTGCAGCTCCACCTCACTACCCTATCCTTACCTTTAAGCTTAAATAGTCTTGATCTCGCGGGTGTGAGATTGCTGAGTCCCCGTGACTCACAGATTCTACCAAAACAGTTGCAGGTGCCGACGATGCCAGTGCAGATGATTCAACCGAGCTCAAGTGGGAGTTCGACGAGGAACGTGGACGTTACTATGTGTCTTTTCCTGATGATCAGTAGTGGAGCCCAGTTGGGGATGATTCGGGGATCTGTGTAGCATTTGGGGTAGTCTTCTTTCATTTTGGTTCCGTAGTCGGACCTTGAGTGTAATCTGGATGTTGAATGTCTATTTATGTATTGTGTGAAGTGGCGACTGTAAGCCAACTATGTATCTCTTTCCCTTATGTATTACATGGGTTGTGTGAAGATTACCTCACTTGCGACATTGCTTTCAATGCGGTTATGCCTCTAAGTCGTGCTTCGACACGTGGGAGATATAGCCGCATCGAGGGCGTTACACAGGAGGAGGAACTTTAGGTTTACAATGTCCTGGACGGTGCCCTCCACCATAATTATGGTATCGTCCGCATATTGGAGGAGGGAGACCCCTCCCCCTCCGACTAGGTGAGGGACGACGCCGCGAATATGGCCAGCATCCTTGGCCTTATCAAGGATGGATGCCAGGGCATCAACCACCATGTTGAACAGAAACGACGAGAAAGGGTCGCCCTGACGAACCCCACAGAGGGTGCGGAAGTAGGGCCCAATGTCCCCGTTGATGTTCACAGCGGTCCGTCCACAGGAGACAAGTTGCATAACCCTAGTCACCCACCGGTCGTCGAAGCCCTTGCGAAGCAAGACTTCCCGCAAGAAGGGCCAGTGGACCGTGTCATAGGCCTTGTGGAAGTCGAGCTTCAGAAACACCGCCCGATGGTGTCTCAACCGGACCTCATGGAGGACTTCGTGAAATACCAGAACCCCATCCAGAATAAATCGGCCTTGAATGAAGGCGGATTGGTCGGTCATTTGTAAGAATTCACACCATTAGTCGGTCATTTCATCATTCATGCTTTGTTTAAACGAGTTAGTTGTGAACCACTGGCATGTTCAGTTGAAGTTGCAGCAGCCACCAATGCTGTAATAAATTAATATAAGCTTTGGTGTAATGTTCTTCTGTTTCTGAGGTTTATGTTTTGTTTCCTTTTGTTCTTCTGGATCACTCGCTTTTGCCTGGCTAATGTATTAAGTTATTTACCCATGCTTGGACTTCTGAATACCTTTCATGCTAAAATTGCTTGTGTTTTTATTTCGTAAGTGCACATGATGTCTTACACTTGATCTTTGAACTTCAGGTAAGTTCATGTGGACACTATATCAGTCCTGATGCACAGTTTATTCTTATTTATTCAATTCCAATCGATACACAGATATTTTCTTTCAATTGTGTATATGATTTGATTGATGTCATGGTTTTCTTCTTAGTTCGGAAAGTTTTTTAAAATTCTGGCTCATTTTGTTTATACAAGTGTTTTTGTAAACTATAAGTTGCTTTAGTCTGATCGTTTCTTTTATATGCGCTGTTTTATATTTTCTGTCGAATGTATACCATCGGTTTTAATGAATATTCATCTTATATGCTTATGGCCTGTTTATGCCAAGATTGCTTTTTTCTTTGGTCTTAATTTTCAAGTGCACATGATGTCTTACACTTGATCTCTGAACTTGAGGTAAGTTCTTATGTGGACAGTATGAATCACTGATGCACTGCCTTTTCCCTTTTTATTCATATTTCCAGCCAAGTACTGAAGTATTTGGTTTAACTGTATTGCATCACTATGTCTTCTGGCATTTCCTATAGGCGTTGATTTATTGTTTTCTTGTTTCTTTGGATAGTCTAATACTAGAACTGTTTCTAAATTTCTAAGACGCAAGATATTGTTTGGATATCGAGGCTCTGGCACCAACGCAAATTGTAACCGCACTCTACTGTGTTTGCTGAATTTTCTGTGCAGTCCAAATCCCGTGGTGGTTCTTCAGATCACAAAGACAGAAGGAGCTCTTCAGGGCGCCAAGACAGGAGGAGTTCTTCAGAACGCAGAGACAGGAGGAGTTCAGAACGGAAAGGCAGAAGGTCTATGGAGCGCAAAGATGGAAGTTCTTCAGACCTCCAAGACGGTGGCCATGACGAGGGTCGGGGAGGTGCTAACAAGGACTCAAGTACTTCTGATAGAAGCTCTGCAGAAGCATCACAGAAGCAGCTTTCTGACAAACAAGCAACTCAGGTCCCAGATGAGCTGAAGGCGAAAATTAGGGCGATGCTATTAGAGACACTGTAATACACTGTGCGATGTGATGTTCTCTTCCATTCAGCGCTTTATTTGTTGTTACAGTCTAGTTCCTTGTTTGTTGTTAAAATCATATTCTGGCATTGTGGTCTGCATTTATAGATGCTATTTAACGCACACAAGCATATAGCATAGCATGATTACTGCTGATCTTTTAACTGTTTCCAAATGATTTATCTTACTTGAAGTGGTCCATATATATCTTTGACTCTTTAGCTGCGAACTTCTCGGATAGTGTCAAAAAAAAAAAACTTCATCACTTTTCAGGATTGAAGGACATCAGGAGTAAAGCTTGATGATCAGTTGATGTGAATTCAGTGTGCTTGGGGGTGCAGATTGCTGAATTGAACCACTCGACCAAGTTTCCTAAAGAAAATGTTGCACACCGTTAACAATATTATTTAGTACTCCGTATGTAGACATATTTTAGAGTGTAGATTCATTCATTTTGCTCGGTATGTAGTCACTTGTTGAAATGACTAGAAAGACAAATATTTAGGAACGGAGGGAGTACATCACACGGAAGTTCCAACTAATACCAAACGAGGGGGACGGAGCCTGTGTTCTACTCCCTTTGTTCCTAAATATTTGTCTTTCTAGACATTTCAAATGAACTACCGATGGCTATAGACATATTTTAGAGTGTAGATTCACTCATTTTGCTTCGTATGTAGCCACTTGTTGAAATCTTTAAAAAGACAAATATTTGCGAACGGAGGAAGTATCTTGTTGATCTTCATAAAAAGCCAGGGAAAGCAAATTCTACTGGAAAGCATTTTCACTTGCCGGTAAATTAGGGACTACCAGACATAGTTTTAAGTTGTTACGATCTTAAACGTAGTTATCCTAAAAAAAACGTCCTTAGAGAAATCTGTTTCTATCTTTTTTTTCGCGGGGAACTGAAGGGTTTTATATTCAATAAAAAAGGCTCCGGCACTGTTCGTATCTGAACACCATATATATCCAGCGTGTTTGTTTTGTTCGGAAGATATAACGGCACCGGATCAAATACCGATTTTGGTAACAACCCAGCACTCGGTATTTATTTTGTGCCGATCCTACAGTACAATACTATTACCTGAAACGCTTATTATTTAAGCCATTGCTCGATTTGTTGCCAAAGTTTTGCTACAATACCTGCGCTAGCGCTACAACAACTCAGAAACCTACCAGCGTCCAGCGCTACGGGGCATGGCCATGGCGGCGGAACCGGAGGAGTACGATTTTATCAGCCTCCTCCCCGACGAGATCTTAGGCACCATCATCTCTCTCCTGCCCACGGACGACGGCGCGCGCACCACCTCCCTCTCCCGTTGCTGGTGCCACCTCTGGCGCTCCTCCTCGCTCAACCTCGATGACTACGACATCAGCGGCAATAGGCGTGGCCTCAACGTCAACCGCCTCGGCCTCGGCAAGAATAGGCCCCAGCTTATTGCTGTCATCTCCAAGATCCTGTCCAGGCACCAGGGTTCCGTCCGCCGCCTCTCCCTCCGCCACGACTACTACTACATCAGCGACATCCACGACACGCTTCGCGGCTGGCTCACGTCCCCCGCCCTCAGCAACCTCGAGGAGATCCAGATCATCAGCTACAGCTACAGCTACATAGGCCAGGATCCGCTGCCGCTGCCGCTGCCAATAAGCCGCTTCGCGCCGACCGTCCGGGCCGCCACCTTCGTCCTCTGCCGCTTCCCTGAGCAGGCGCCCCATGGCTCATCTTTCGGCAACTGAAAAGACTCGTCCTCCATGACGTGACCGTCCCCAATGACGACCTCCAAGGCGTGCTCTCTAACTGCCCTGTGCTCGAGAGCCTTCTGATCGACATTGACGTTCGCCGTACACCTGACATTGTCCGGGTGTCGATCAACTCACCGTCTCTCAGGATCATCGAGAATGGCTACACAATTCAAGTAGTCATCGAGAATGCCCCTCGGCTGGAAAGACTCATCACATCTCGGGACTTTCGTAGTTCCTATTACACTTATTACACCCCGATGTTCTTCTGGGTACCCCACGCACGGAAATTGGAGATCTTGGACTCATTCAGAAAATTCAGGAAAGTGGTTCTGGATAGCTTCAGAACAACTATGCGCGATGTGAGGGTTTTGATTCTCAAGGCTTGTGAACCTGATCTCGATGATGTTATCGACTTGCTGAGATGCTTCCCATACCTCACGAAACTTTACATCACGTCTTCTCTGCGGAAGTGTGAGAAAAATGATGGACACGGTTATAACCCGCAAGATCCTATCACATGCCTTGAGCTCCATCTCACAAAGGTGGTGCTGAAGCGCTATGAGGGCAAGCAGCCGGATGTGGATTTTGCCAAGTTCTTTGTGGTGAATGCTAAAGTGCTCGAGTCAATGAAGTTTGGAGTCCTTGACAGGTGCACCGATAAATGGATAGCTAATCAGCGCAGGCGCCTACATCTGGATAGTAGGGCCTCTCGAGATGCTTAAATTGATTTTAGATCCGATCTTACTTGTGATGATTTTGCTTGCTACGATGTTCTCTCCGTGCCTGATCCCTTTGACATCAGAAGGTCTTGTGCATATTGTTCACAAGGCTGACCAGGTTGGTGATCTTGTATGAGATTTTTTTTTCTGAGGGAGATTTTCTTGGCCGTCCTATTTTGGTGCAAACATGCATGGCAATACGTCTATCATATGTAGTTTTATGGATCTTCTATTAGTGGAACTATTATGTCCTTCTATATCCATTCATTTCATTGAATAAAGAAGCTAATTTTAAGACAGGCTTCAGTAGTTCAGTTGGTGCCTCTTTGATACAAGAGCATCTCCTGATCTCCAATACTTATAAGGTGTCATTCTAATACTCCATGTGTTGCATGTCCGTCTCCCTGATATTACAGCATAGCATCACAAATAGTCGAGTACAGAATTGTTTTAGACATCAGTGTTGGAGAGAGATACCCCATCAACAAGGATGTTGTCATGGAAGACATAGAGCTAGTTTCAAGTATATCCTTGGATCGTAGGTGCATTGGACCCGACACTAAATTTCTCAAATTTCAAAAGAGTATTTTTAGTACCTTTTGCTAGCTAACCCTTCTCAACTGAAACCTGTTGATTATGCACTGTCAGTCTGCATTGGCTTTGCAAACATAAATGGATGTGGAGTTTTTTTAGAAATGGAGAAGGACCCCGCCTCTGCATCTGGACGACGCATGCATTCACTTTATTAATTATTCACACAAGACCTTACAAAGTCATACAACAGTAAGACTAAAGCCGCCGTCTAGGCAACATCTGTCGCTACTCCTATCCAGTTGATATAGGGACGCTGATAATCTGGGCCTAATACACAGTCCTCGCAGCCAAACCTAACATCTAGCTAAGACCTGGTCCCAATCAGGACACCTGCCGGGTAAGGGGTACCCACCAGTCTGGCGTGTTAGAATAAATCCGAGGCATACCGTTGATCATCTGAGGACCAAGTAATCACACGAGCACGGCACCGAGATTTGTTAACGAGGTTCACCTATATGGCTACATCCCCAGGGCTTACTATGGGCGCTCCTCCCCATGACACCGCTACAATACCACACCCGGTCGCCCTGGACGCCGGCACAAGCCGCCGGCTTTCCTGCGTTCCGGTGCTATTATGTTGGCATGGGTTACATCGTGTGTCTACCCCCACTATATATGAGAGGCCTAGGATACAAGTGTCCTACTAGGACATGACTCCATATCCTATCTAAACACAATACAACTACAAGTCCAATTGTAACCTACCTTGTACACTATATTCGACACAACTCCAACAAACTCCACCTTGGTGAATATTCTCCACCATCTTGAATTCGTCAATGCGTCAAACTTCCATGTAAATTGGACTTGAGCTTATCCCATGAGCACTGCTACTACTCCAAAGACTCCATATGACTCCACTTGCAACTTGTAGTCCCTTCTTTTCTTGACCATAGTCAACACTCAAGCAAAATTAAGTTCCTTATTACTTTAGTTTGTGCTCCCAACTTACAGAGTATCAGTCCAACGCCATCACACGCTGATCACTGACCTGCGTGAAAGTGAACAACTCACATATTGGGTGTCACACATAAGAGTTACCTGAACTCAACATCACCGCTCATTTCTTGACCGCCTGTCTGAAACTTGAAGGAATTTCACCGTTGCTTGTAGTCATCCCGAGTCAAATTCGAAGTTGTCTCACCATATGTATGACTACCAGAGCCCTGGCCCGTCTCCATGTCCGATGCATACCGCACGCCTCGCCGATATTACCGCGTCGAGCCTCCGCTGTCCCGGTCGAGTCTCAAGGGCTGCGAACCCACACCACTCAACCCCCACTGTAGAGTTCCACCGATCATCACCGACCGATGACGAGTTTTACGCTTCCATCAGACCACTGGGCTCCAGTCCAAACTACGTGTCCCTCGCTTTTCCCTGCTGAATAGGCTTCGACTCTCTGAGCTCTTACGCCATAGCCCCTCAATCCAGCTCCACCTTCAACAAGACTCCATGGTAGATGATCAGTCCACCCCTGCGCCCCATCAACTTCAAGCTCACATGCGTACGCCATCTTGAATCAACCCCGCGCCATAGTCTTGTCGAAGCCACACAAGCACTCGGGCCTGTGCCATGTGTTTCCACGCCCTAGAAGTCGGTCACCATCAGCATCACGCTCCTATGTCATTGTCGCCGATCCCACCACCGTCTTCTGTTCCAACCGACATCCAAGTCTATCCGTCGGACTGCCTAGTCCGACCCAGCCGAACATATCCGACTGCAACCATGTTTCAACCTGCATCGTGTCAACCGGCACATACCATGCATTACTCGACGCCCTGTTAAACATGATCCTCATGACGCGTTTGTCCGCGCGCCTTCATAACCTGTCCACATGTTCCAAGCCTACACAACAAATCGACTTCAAAAAACTTCCATGCAACCTGCACAATTTTTCTAGTCTCTATTTGTTTTTATAGCTTCTCTGTGCACCTTGTAGCAGAAACAAGAACCAAATCGGATCCAATCAAACTGCCCCCTATACACACACGTGGCCCTGGCAATATTTTTTTCAAACAAATCTCACACGTGCATGTAGCCTCACAGCACATCCTCCACGGCCAATCGAGACTCTTTGCGTGCCATGGGCCTCGCCAAGTGAGAACCCCGGGCCTTTGAGCGTCCCACGCGCGTCCCCGGGCTGGGAACCAGCGCACGGCGCCACCACCACTAACCAGCACGCTCGCCTGTCGTCTACTGCTCGGACCGATCTTCGATCTCGCCGAGAATTCCGATGCGCTCGGCTGTTGCCTTTACTCGATTGCTACCTCCTGCCAAAACAATTCACCATTGACTCTGAATCCGTGATGCCGCCCGCTTCCGATCTTCCGAACCCCTAGCTTCTTTCTACGATCACCTCACGGTGTCTCAGCTCGCTCGGTGCGAAGCCCTGATAATCACGATTCAACACGATGCCTTGCTTCAGCTTTCAAACCAACGAAACCGCAGCCTTCAAATAACCTAGCTCATGATACCAGTTGTTAGAATAAATCCGAGGCATACCGTTGATCATCCGAGGACCAAGCAATCACACGAGCATGACACTGAGATTTGTTAACGAGGTTCACCGATATGGCTACTGTAGGGGAACGTAGTAATTTCAAAAAATTTCCTACGCACACACAGGATCATGGTGATGCATATCAACGAGAGGGGAGAGTGTGTCCATGTACCCTCGTAGACCGAAAGCAGAAGCGTTAGCACAACGCGGTTGATGTAGTCGTACGTCTTCACGATCCGACCGATCAAGTATCGAATGCACAGCACCTCCGAGTTCAGCACACGTTCAGCTCAATGACGTCCCTCGAACTCCGATCCAGCCGAGTGTTGAGGGAGAGTTTCGTCAGCATGACAGCATGATGACGATGATGATGTTCTACTGACGCAGGGCTTCGCCTAAGCACCGCTACGATATTATCGAGGTGGACTATGGTGGAGGGGGGCACCGCACACGGCTAAGAGATCAATGATCAATTGTTGTGTCTATGGGGTGCCCCTGCCCCCGTATATAAAGGAGCAAGGGGGGAAGAGGCGGCCGGCAAGGAGGAGGCGCGCCAGGAGGAGTCCTACTCCCACCGAGAGTAGGACTCCCTCCCTTCCTTGTTGGATTAGGAGAAGGGGGAAGGAGGAGGGAGAGAGGAAGGAAAGGGGGGCCTCCTTGTCCAATTCGGACTAGAGGGGGAGGGGGCGCGCGACCTGCCCTAGCCGCCCCTCCTCTTCTCCACTAAGGCCCATGTAGGCCCATTAAACCCCCGGGGGGTTCCGGTAACCCCCGGTACTCCGGTATATATCCGATGACCCCCGGAACCATTCCAGTGTCCGAATATAGTCGTCCAATATATCAATCTTCATGTCTCGACCATTTCGAGACTCCTCGTCATGTCCGTGATCACATCCAGGACTCCGAACAACCATCGGTACATCAAAACACATAAACTCATAATATAACATCATCGAAACTTTAAGCGTGCGGACCCTACGGGTTCGAGAACTATGCAGACATGACCGAGACACGTCTCCGGTCAATAACCAATAGCAGAACCTGGATGCTCATATTGGCTCCCACATATTCTACGAAGATCTTTATCGGTCAAACCGCATAACAACATACGTTGTTCCCTTTGTCATCGGTATGTTACTTGCCCGAGATTCGATCGTCGGTATCTCAATACCTAGTTCAATCTCGTTACCAGCAAGTCTCTTTACTTGTTCCATAATACATCCTCCCGCAACTAACTCATTAGTTGCAATGCTTGCAAGGCTTAAGTGATGTGCATTACCGAGTGGGCCCAGAGATACCTCTCCGACAATCGGAGTGACAAATCCTAATCTCGAAATACGTCAGCCCAACAAGTACCTTTGGAGACACCTATAGAGCACCTTTATAATCACCCAGTTACGTTGTGATGTTTGGTAGCACACAAAGTGTTCCTCCGGTAAACGGGAGTTGCATAATCTCATAGTCATAGGAACATGCATAAGTCATGAAGAAAGCAACAACAACATACTAAACGATCGAGTGCTAAGCTAACGGAATGGGTCAAGTTAATCACATCATTCTCCTAATGATGTGATCCCGTTAATCAAATGACAACTCATGTCAATGGCTAGGAAACATAACCATCTTTGATCAACGAGCTAGTCAAGTAGAGGCATACTAGTGACACTCTGTTTGTCTATGTATTCACACAAGTATTATGTTTCCGGTTAATACAATTCTAGCATGAATAATAAACATTTATCATGATATAAGGAAATAAATAATAACTTTATTATTGCCTCTATGGCATATTTCCTTCAGTCTCCCACTTGCACTAGAGTCAATAATCTAGATTACACAGTAATGATTCTAACACCCATGGAGCCTTGGTGCTGATCATGTTTTGCTCGTGGAAGAGGCTTAGTCAACGGGTCTGCAACATTCAGATCCGTATGTATCTTGCAAATTTCTATGTCTCCCACCTGGACCAGATCCCGGATGGAGTTGAAGCGTCTCTTGATGTGCTTGGTTCTCTTGTGAAATCTGGATTCCTTTGCTAAGGCAATTGCACCAGTATTGTCACAAAAGATTTTCATTGGACCCGATGCACTAGGTATGACACCTAGATCGGATATGAACTCCTTCGTCCAGACTCCTTCATTTGCTACTTCCGAAGCAGCTATATACTCCGCTTCACACGTAGATCCCGCCACGACGCTTTGTTTTGAACTGCACCAAATGACAGCTCCACCGTTCAATGTAAACACGTATCCGGTTTGCGGTTTAGAATCGTCCGGATCAGTGTCAAAGCTTGCATCAACGTAACCATTTATGATCAGCTCTTTGTCACCTCCATAAACGAGAAACATATCCTAAGTCCTTTTTAGGTATTTCAGGATGTTCTTGACCGCTGTCCTGTGATCCACCCCTGGATTACTTTGGTACCTCCCTGCCAAACTTATAGCAAGGCACACATCAGGTCTGGTACACATCATTGCATACATGATAGAGCCTGTGGCTGAAGCATAGGAACATCTTTCATCTTCTCTCTATCTTCTGCAGTGGTCGGGCATTGAGTCTTACTCAACTTCACACCTTGTAACACAGGCAAGAACCCTTTCTTTGCTTGACCATTTTGAACTTCTTCAAAACTTTGTCAAGGTATGTGCTTTGTGAAAGTCCAATTAAGCGTCTTGATCTATCTCTATAGATCTTGATGCCCAATATGTAAGCAGCTTCACCGAGGTCCTTCATTGAAAAACTCTTATTCAAGTATCCCTTTATGCTATCCAAAAATTCTATATCATTTCCAATCAGCAATATGTCATCCACATATAATATCAGAAATGCTACAGAGCTTCCACTCACTTTCTTGTAAATACAGGCTTATCCAAAAGTCTGTATAAAACCAAATGCTTTGACCACACTATCAAAGCGTTTATTCCAATTCCGAGAGGCTTGCACCAGTCCATAAATGGATTGCTGGAGCTTGCACACTTTGTTAGCTCCCTTTGGATCGACAAAACCTTCCGGCTGCATCATATACAACTCTTCTTCGAGAAATCCATTCAGGAATGCAGTTTTGACATCCATTTGCCAAATTTCATAATTATAAAATGCGGCAATTGCTAACATGATTCGGACAGACTTAAGCATCCCTACGGGTGAGAAGGTCTCATCGTAGTCAATCCCTTGAGCTTGTCGAAAACCTTTTGCAACAAGTCGAGCTTTATAGACAGTAACATTACCGTCAGCGTCAGTCCTCTTCTTGAAGATCCATTTATTCTTGATGGCTTGCCGATCATAGGCAAGTCAACCAAAGTCCACACTTTGTTCTCATACATGGATCCCATCTCAGATTTCATGGCCTCAAGCCATTTTGCGGAATCTGGGCTCACTATCGCTTCTTCATAGTTCGTAGGTTCGTCATGGTTTAGTAACATAACCTCCATAACATGATTACCGTACCACTCTGGTGCGGATCTTACTCTGGTTGACCTATGAGGTTCAGTAACAACTTGATCTGAAGTTTCATGATCATCATCATTAACTTCCTCACTAATTGGTGTAGGCGTCACAGGAACCGGTTTCTACGATGAACTACTTTCCAATAGGGGAGCATGTACAATTACCTCATCAAGTTCTACTTTCCTCCCACTCACTTCTTTCGAGAGAAACTCTTTTTCTAGAAAGATTCCAAATTTAGCAACAAAAGTCTTGCCTTCGGATCTGTGATAGAAGGTGTACCCAACAGTCTCTTTTGGGTATCCTATGAAGACACATTTTTCCGATTTGGGTTCGAGCTTATCCGGTTGAAGCTTTTTCACATAAGCATCACAGCCCCAAACTTTAAAAAACGACAACTTTGGTTTCTTGCGAAACCATAGTTCATAAGGCGTCGTCTCAACTGATTTAGATGGTGTCCTATTTAACGTGAATGCGGCCGTCTCTAAAGCATAACCCCAAAACAATAGCGGTAAATCGGTAATAGACATCACAGATCGCACCATATCTAGTAAAGTACGATTATGACGTTCAAACACACCATTTCGCTGTGGTGTTCCGGGTGGCGTGAGTTGCGAAACTATTCCGCATTGTTTCAAATGAAGACCAAACTCGTAACTCAAATATTATCCTCCACGATCAGATCGTAGAAACTTTATTTTCTTGTTACGATGATTTTCAGCTTCACTCTGAAATTATTTGAACTTTTCAAATGTTTCAGACTTATGTTTCATTAAGTAGATATACCCATATCTGCTTAAATCATCTGTGAAGGTGAGAAAATAACGATACCCGCCGCGAGCCTCAATATTCATCGGACCACATATATCTGTATGTATGATTTCCAATAAATCTGTTGCTCGCAACATAGTTCCAGAGAACAACGTTTTAGTCATCTTGCCCATGAGGCATGGTTCGCAAGTACCAAGTGATTCATAATCAAGTGGTTCCAAAAGTCCATCAGTATGGAGTTTCTTCATGCGCTTTACACCAACATGACCTAAACGGCAGTGCCACAAATAAGTTGCACTATCATTATCAACTCTGCATCTTTTGGCTTCAATATTATGAATATGTGTATCACTACTATCGAGATTCAACAAGAATAGACCACTCTTCAAGGGTGCATGACCATAAAAGATATTACTCATATAAATAGAACAACCATTATTCTCTGATTTAAATGAATAACCGTCTCGCATCAAACAAGATCCAGGTATAATGTTCATGCTCAACGCTGGCACCAAATAACAATTATTGAGGTCTAAAACTAATCCCGAAGGTAGATGTAGAGGTGGCGTGCCGACTGCGATCACATCGACTTTGGAACCATTTCCCACGCGCATCGTCACCTCGTCCTTAGCCAATCTTCGCTTAATCCATAGTCCCTATTTCGAGTTGCAAATATTAGCAATAGAACCAGTATCAAATACCCAGGTGCTACTGCGAGCATTAGTAAGGTACACATCAGTAACATGTATATCACATATACCTTTGTTCACCTTGCCATCCTTCTTATCCGCCAAATACTTGGGGCAGTTCCACTTCCAGTGACCAGTCTGCTTGCAGTAGAAGCACTCAGTCTCAGGCTTAGGTCCAGACTTGGGTTCTTCTCTTGAGCAGAAACTTGTTTACTGTTCTTCTTGAAGTCCCCCTTCTTCTTCCCTTTGCCCTTTTTTTTAAACTGGTGGTCTTGTTGACCATCAACACTTGATGCTCCTTCTTGATTTCTACCACCGCAGCCTTTAGCATTGCGAAGAGCTCGGGAATCGTCTTATCCATCCCTTGCATGTTATAGTTCATCACGAAGCTCTTGTAGCTTGGTGGCAATGATTGAAGAATTCTGTCAATGATGCTATCATCCGGAAGATTAACTCCCAGTTGAATCAAGTGATTGTTATATCCAGACATTCTGAGTATATGCTCACTGACAGAACTATTCTACTCCATCTTACAGCTGTAGAACTTATTGGAGACTTCATATCTCTCATTCCGGGCATTTGCTTGAAATATTAACTTCAACTCCTGGAACATCTCATATGCTCCATGACGTTCAAAACGTCATTGAAGTCCCGTTTCTAAGCCGTAAAGCATGGCACACTGAACTATCGAGTAGTCATCAGCTTTGCTCTACCAGACGTTCATAACGTCTGGTGTTGCTCCTACAGCAGGTTTGGCACCTAGCGGTGCTTCTAGGACGTAATTCTCCTGTGCAGCAATGAGGATAATCCTCAAGTTATGGACCCAGTCCGTGTAATTGCTACCATCATCTTTCAACTTTTCTTTCTCAAGGAACGCATTAAAATTCAACGGAACAACAACACGGGCCACCTATCTACAACAACATAGACAAGCAAAATACTATCAGGTACTAAGTTCAAGATAAATTTAAGTTCAATTAATCATATTACTTAAGAACTCCCACTTAGATAGACATCCCTCTAATCTTCTAAGCGATCATGTGATCCATATCAACTAAACCATGTCCGATCATCACATGAGATGGAGTAGTTTCAATGGTGAACATCACTATGTTCATCATATCTACTATATGATTTATGCTCGACCTTTCGGTCTCAGTGTTCCAAGGCCATATCTGTTATATGCTAGGCTCGTCAAGTTTAACCTGAGTATTCCGCGTGTCCAACTGTTTTGCACCCGTGGTATTTGAACGTAGAGCCTATCACACTCGATCATCACGTGGTGTCTCAGCACGAAGAACTTTTGCAACGGTGCATACTCAGGGAGAACACTTATACCTTGATAATTTAGTGAGAGATCATCTTATAATGCTACCGTCAATCAAAGCAAGATAAGATGCAAAAAGATAAACATCACATGCAACCAATATAAGTGATATGATATGGCCATCATCATCTTATGCTTGTGATCTCCATCTTCGAAGCACCGTCATGATCACCATCGTCACCGGCGCGACACCTTGATCTCCATCGTAGCATCGTTGCCGTCTCGCCAACTTATGCTTCTACGACTATTGCTACCGCTTAGTGATAAAGTAAAGCATTACAGGGCGATTGCATTGCATACAATAAAGCGACAACCATATGGCTCCTGCCAGTTGCCGATAACTCGGTTACAAAACATGATCATCTCATACAATAAAATTTAGCATCATGCCTTGACCATATCACATCACAACATGCCCTGCAAAAACAAGTTATATGTCCTCTACTTTGTTGTTGCAAGTTTTATGTGGCTGCTACGGGCTGAGCAAGAACCGTTCTTACCTACGCATCAAAACCACAACGATAGTTCGTCAAGTTAGTGCTGTTTTAACCTTCTCAAGGACCGGGCGTAGCCACACTCGGTTCAACTAAAGTTGGAGAAACTGACACCCGCCAGCCACCTGTGTGCAAAGCATGTCGGTAGAACCAGTCTCGCGTAAGCGTACGCGTAATGTCGGTCCGGCCCGCTTCATCCAACAATACCGCCGAACCAAAGTATGACATGCTGGGAAGCAGTATGACTTGTATCGCCCACAGCTCACTTGTGTTCTACTCGTGCATAATACATCTACGCATAAAACCGGGCTCGGATGCCACTGTAGGGGAACGTAGTAATTTCAAAAAAATTCCTACGCACACACAGGATCATGGTGATGCATAGCAACGAGAGGGGAGAGTGTGTCCACGTACCCTCGTAGACCGAAAGCGGAAGCGTTAGCACAAGGCGATTGATGTAGTCGTATGTCTTCACGATCTGACCGATCAAGTACCGAACGCACGACACCTCCGAGTTCAGCACACGTTCAGCTCGATGACGTCCCTCGAACTCCGATCCAGCCGAGTGTTGAGGGAGAGTTTTGTCAGCACGACGGCATGGTGACGATGATGATGTTCTACCAACGCAGGGCTTCGCCTAAGCACTGCTACAATACTATCGAGATGGACTATGGTGGAGGGGGCACCGCACACGGCTAAGAGATCAATGATAAATTGTTGTGTCTATGGGGTGCCCCCTGCCCCCGTATATAAAGGAGCAAGGGGGAGAGAGGCGGTCGGCCAGGAGGAGGCGCGCCAGGAGGAGTCCTACTCCCACCGGGAGTAGGACTCCCTCCCTTCCTTGTTGGATTAGGAGAAGGGGGAAGGAGGAGGGAGAGAGGAAGGAAAGGGGGGGGGGGCGCCGCCCCCTCCTTGTCCAATTCGAACTAGAGGGGGAGGGGGCGCGCGGCCTGCCCTAGCCGCCCCTCCTCTTCTCCACTAAGGCCCATGTAGGCCCATTAAACCCCCTGGGGGGGTTCCGGTAACCCCCAGTACTCCGGTATATATCCGATGACCCCCGGAACCATTCCGGTGTCCGAATATAGTCGTCCAATTTATCAATCTTCATGTCTCGACCATTTCAAGACTCCTCGTCATGTCCATGATCACATCCGGGACTCCGAACAACCTTCGGTACATAAAAACACATAAACTCATAATATAACCGTCATCAAAACTTTAAGCGTGCGGACCCTACAGGTTCGAGAACTATGTAGACATGACCGAGACACGTCTCCGGTCAATAACCAATAGCGGAACCTGTATGCTCATATTGGCTCCCACATACTCTATGAAGATCTTTATCGGTCAAACCGCATAACAACATACGTTGTTCCCAGTATGTTACTTGCCCGAGATTCGATTGTCGGTATCTCAATACCTAGTTCAATCTCGTTACCGACAAGTCTCTTTACTCGTTCCGTAATACATCATCCCGCAACTAACTCATTAGTTGCAATGCTTGCAAGGCTTAAGTGATGTGCATTACTGAGTGGGCCCAGAGATACCTCTCCGACAATCGGAGTGACAAATCCTAATCTCAAAATACGCCAACCCAACAAGTACCTTTGGAGACACCTGTAGAGCACCTTTATAATCACCCAATTACGTTGTGACGTTTGGTAGCACACAAAGTGTTCCTCCGGTAAACGGGAGTTGCATAATCTCATAGTCATAGGAACATGTATAAGTCATGAAGAAAGCAATAGCAACATACTAAACGATCGAGTGCTAATCTAACGGAATGGGTCAAGTCAATCACATCATTCTCCTAATGATGTGATCCCATTAATCAAATGATAACTCATGTCAATGTCTAGGAAACATAACCATCTTTGATCAACGAGCTAGTCAAGTAGAGGCATACTAGTGACACTCTATTTGTCTATGTATTCACACAAGTATTATGTTTCCGGTTAATACAATTCTAGCATGAATAATAAACATTTATCATGATATAGGGAATTAAATAATAACTTTATTATTGCCTTTAGGGCATATTTCCTTCAGCTACATCCCCAGGGCCTGACTATGGGTGCTCCTCCCCATGACACCGCTACAATATCGCACCCGGTTGCCCTGGACGCCGGTACAAGCCGCCGACTTCCCTACGTTCCGGTGCTATTATGTTGGCATGGGTTACATCGTGTGTCTATCCCCACCATATATGAGAGGCCTAGGATACAAGTGTCCTACTAGGACACGACTCCATATCCTATCTAAACACAATACAACTACAAGTCCAATTATAACCTACCTTGTACACTATATTCGACACAACTCCAACACGGCGCACTCCTCAACCAGGACGCCTGCCGGGTATGAGGCCGCCACAGCCACGTGCCACCAATCCATCTTCAGAGCAGTACTGTTGCATCTACCGTGCCAGGTCTCTCTGCCATCGACGCCAGACAGCGTCATCCTCCTGCGCGAGTCCATCCTCGCACATCGAACGCCGAATCTGCACTGCGCCACGCCATCGAGATCCGTTGCCATCAATGTTTAGGATGAAGCACCGCTCCACCAAAGATGTCGTCCGCTGGTCCCGCGAGGCCGAGTGCACCTCCAAGAATGCCGCCTCCAAGGGGGTAACGACACATGATTACCGCCAACATTGGATCAGCTGATCTAGGGTTTCCCCCGGAGGTATTGAGTGGAGTTGGGAGCTTCACCTCGATGATGACTTGATGAAGGAAATGATGATAAGGGCATCGTCATCATCGGCTCCGGCCATCGACCAAAGACCAGGTTTTCACCCGGATCCGTCCCATGTAATCCACCCGGCAACCTGTGCAACGTCTCGACCGCCTTCAAAGCCCCATATCTAGCCGCCTAGATCCGGCGACTAACCGCAACAGTAGTGCCACCGTAGGAGCCCTGGCACACCAACCACTGCCTGAGTGTGCCACCACTGGAGCCTAGGAGGAGGGCTCCTACCCCGCCTCGCCAAGCCGCGAGAGCCGCCGAGATGGATCCCGCGCGCTCGTCACCGTCTCTGATCCAAACCAATCCGTAGATCAGATCACCGTCACAGATCCACCTTGGACAGGGACTGCACCACGGCATGCCGCCACGGGAAGCCCTAGCTTCACCAGCCGCCACCATCCAGGTCGTCGCCCCGGGATCCAGACAGAACATCGCCGCTGCCACCGGCCATGTTCCACCGCCGTTGACCGGCCAAGCCGCCGGCCACTGCGACCTCCACCGCCCATGACCATGCAAGCCCACCGAGCAACCGGCACCACCAGATCTTCCACGAAGCATGTAGCTCCGTCGCCTCCTCCCGTCACCACGCCGCCACTGCGTCGTCGCCGGACGAATGGCCGCGCCTCCGCGACGACTCAGATGGGGGAGGAGGGCCCCTGCGCCATGGGTGACCCGCCTCACCCAATGCAACGCGAGAGGGAAGGGGGCCTCCGCCGCCGCCGTCAACCGCCCGGGGCTTCATGCGGCGACCTCCTCCAACGGCGGCGGAGGGGAGGGAAAGGTTGGTTGAGCCCGGCGGCGGTGGGGGTTAGGGTTCCGCCCGAGCCGCCCTAGCGGGGGGCGACGCCGGGGACGGGGGACATGCGATCAGATATGGACGGGGGACACACGGGGGTAGTGGAGTTTGTTGTAAAAGGTGCCTCATGATGTTTTGATAACCGTTTGTGCAAAGCAGATGACAGAACAATTGTGAATGTGATTTTTTTTTGCATCTGCATTCACACAGTTTCCGTCTTCGCATACCCACCATTGATGAAGCGACCCGGTGCTGCTCCTGCCGTCATATGTGCATTCTCAGCGGGATCAGACAGAAATCGCTAGAAATTGATCCAGGGCAGAAAAAGAACACATAAGTGCAAATTGGATCCTCGCTTATTTAGTCCTGAGAAAAGGGTTGCAGGTCTAAATATTCCCGCCACACAAAATGTACCATAATATCCTCTTCAATAGATGGTTATATTTAGTGCACATTGTTAACTTGCACCAAAAGCCGCGAACCTTTAACAATGAGACCAACATTGCTACCTCATAGTATTTTGCACGCCGAATTTTATGGAAAATAGAAAATTGCTCACATCACATGGGTAAGCATTCATGAGGCTGCCGGTGAGAAATTGTGGAGAATGGCTGCGTTCGGGATTTCTACATTACTAGAAGCATAGGGCGCGCTTCGCCACGCCGCCGAGGCCTTCAACAATTCTGAACATCGCATTGGCACGTGAAGTCATCTCTATGAAAAAAGTGACCATCTAATTAATAGACCAAGCATAAAAAGTGATCATTGAATTGGTATTCACGGCAACAAGTACACAAAAACTGATCATCTAATTGGTATTCAGGGCAACAAGTGCACACAAACTGATCATCTAATTGGTATTCATGGAAACAAGTTCAGATGCAAGCGCCGCATCCGCATCTCACAAAACAATACTCTGTCAAACACGCTGACTGAACATTCTAATCTCCAAGCCCACACGATACGCAACATTGATGTAAACAATGGTGAAAATTGCAGATATAAATCAAATTTAGCTCTATGTTATCCAAAAAACACACTCGTGCTTCTTTTCTGCTGACCAATGAATGGAACAGCTCTGCTAATTGATTTTTAGAGGAAAAAACGGTTTTATACTGAATGAACCTGAAGAAGTTTATTTACTTTCCTGTCGTTATTTCCTTTTCTCCTGGTGGATCGCTATTTGCTAGCTATTTTTTGAAGGATTGCTAATTTTGTGGGTGATGTCTTGTTGGCCAGGCATTAACATTTTGAACACTGTCTTTTTTCCTTTTCTTTTTTTGAAACGTTTGGTTGGGAGGGAAAAGCATTGCTGAAGTTTGAACTCGGTAGCAAGTTGTTCAAGTATCTTAGCATATACCTGAATAGCTTGTAAATTACTTAACATTTGTTGTCCCGAAAGATGGTGTGGACTCATCTCAGTATTTCATGCACTGTTTGCTTGAAGAATAGCAAGATATTTTAGCATAATCTTAAAGAAAGAGCGAGCTTCAGGAAACAATAGAAGTCCCTATTACTCAGAAAAATTATATTTAGCCCATGAGGTAAAAGGCCACACGAGTAAAAGTATCACTGGTGTGCAATTGCTTTGGCAAGTCAAATTAACAGGTCTAGTTTGCATTACTGCTCTCAACTAATACAGAAATTGGTACATCGATGGTGACTACATGATCAATTACTTACAGATGGTGACTACATGATCAATTACTTACAGAAAGAAAAAATGAATGAAATAAAGTCAGCTGTATTTTGGAAATTTTGTATATATATAGAACTACAGAACTCGCATCTTGTACACTTTTATTAGTAAGTATAAGGATTCTTTCATAAATCAATGATCTTGGTAGTCAGCATAGGATTTTTTTGTCCAAAAATCAGCATAGGATTGATTGAGAGTTAGCACAGGTTATACAAATACAATATAATGCAAGCACTATGATTAATAGAGTACTGCAGTTGGCTGAATGCATGAGGAATAGAATAGCTTGAAATGCATCTGAGCTTTTTGGGTATATGCTTCATTCCCATATGATGGTTCCAAATTAGAAATATACGCATGTCAAGGAAGCAGGGTGTTCTCAGTTAAATGTTGGTTGCTCCAGTCACTTTTGAAAAACTGGTTACGAAAGACAATTCTTGAAATAGGCTTTCGCCCCGCTATATAGATATAGCAACCACTAGATACAGCTGATAGTCCATTGCTGGGGCAGACAACACAAGCATGCCCAAAAGAAAAAACAGAGAAAGAAAAATAAAATAATGACAACAGAGCCGGATCGACGAAAACGATGATGACCTGCAACCGTTGAGCCCGCCGGAGAATTTCCACGACGCTCCTAGCACTTCGGACTGCCGCATACCAAGCAACACCTTTAGGAAGAACGTGACGATGCCGACGCTGCTGTCCGTACAGGTCCTAGGGTTTCCCCCGGTACGCGGAGGGGCGTTGGAGGGGGCATACCCGATGCCCTTCAGGAAGGAATGATGGCGCCCGCGGGCGTCACCGCGTCGGTGCCGGCCAAGCCAACAGGGATTTCTCCCGCCTGCCAAACAACCACAGCACCGACCGATCTGTCGCACACCATCAATCGTGCCGCCCACCAACATGCGCCATCACGGCCTTTGAATCACCATCGCCGTCTCACCATGGAAGGAGAAGCGAGACCGACGGGACCGAGAGGGGACAACCGGGAATAAGGAGCGGCAGAATCAGCAGCCACACGGGAAGGGACAACCTCCACCGCCCTTGGCGGTCATCGGCCGGACGCAGCAAGAAGAGCACACCATGCCCACGGGCCGGCCGAGCCTGAAAGGGCTCGTGAAGCTCTCGTCACCATGCTACAGTGCGCGCGCCGCCGTCTCCGCAACCCCCCGCACGAGCCACACCTCCGTCTGATGAAGCCGTCGCAGACGAACAAGCAGGCGAAGCGAAACCAACAGGGCCGAGAGAGGACAACCAGGAACGAGGAGCTACAGAATCATCAGTCACATGGGAGGGGACAAGCCCACCGCCCATGGTGGTCATCGACTGGGCACAACAACAGGAGCACACCAGGCCCACATCCCGGCCGAGCCTGAAAGGGCTCGTGAAGCTCCCGTCGCCGCGCTGCAGTGTGCGCGCCTCCGTCTCCGCAACCCCTCGCATGAGTTGCCCTCCGTCTACCAGAGCCGCCGGCCATACCCGCCCAGACCCAGATGGGGCCCAGATCTGGGCCATGAGGGCGCCGCCGCCTATCGCCGCGTCAGCCCGCAGCCTCCCCACCATCCAGAGCAACGCCGTCGCTGGAACTGCCGCTGCCCGAGGTACACCACCGCAAGCTCGCGACGGGGAATGAAGACACCACCCGCTGCCACCGGAGGACTGAAGCCGGACCCCAATCGCCACCGCGGGGCACAGCCAACGCGCGGCCTAGCACCCACCCATCACTGCCGCACCGCAGCATGCCGCCGACCAGAGAGAGCGCCGCCGGACCCCGTGCATGCCCGATGCCACCGCCCAGGGAGGGACCCCCGCGCCCACCAAATCCAAGACGAGGAGGAGAGATCCCGCGCCGCCACCCACCACGAGGGGCTTCGCCTGGGCGGCACCGGCCGTTGGCGGAGGCGGGAGGGGGGGGATGGCGCGGGGGCAAGGCGGGACTTTTTCGGCATAGCTAGTGGATCCCTCCTCGTTCCACGAAAGACAATTCTCCTCGCGGGCCCCTCCCTCCCTCCCACTCGCGTCGCCTCGCGTGCGACCGAGGGGGAACCCTAGTCGCTGCCACCCCAGGCCCCCTCCACCTCTCCCTCCTCCCTCGACGCCGCCCAAGGGCGCGGCTAGGCGAAGCCTGGTCACCGCCGGCGGCGGCAGGGATTCTCTCGTCCCCTCACTCAGCTTCCTCGACGCGGATCTTGGCGGCGGGCGGTGTGCATCGCTGTCCGATGGGCGGTGTATCACGGTGGCTCGGCGGCGCGCCGGCGCCATAGGGTGGCAGCGGCCTTCTTCCTCTTGTCGGGCGTCCTGGTGACGGAGTACTCGTGGTGGCCGGCTTCGTCGTCTTCGGCCGATGTGGCGCGCGGATCCTATGGTCGATGGGGCGTGCGGATCTGGCCCTCGTGAGGTACGGGCGACCTGGGCTGCGGGCAGCCGCCCCCTGCCATGGCGGTCGACTGGTGGGGGGTGGGGGTGCAGTGGTGGTGGCGCAGGCGACAATGTGGGCTTCAGCCAGGCATTGTGTGCGGCGGCCTTTGGCGACGAGGGTGGTGGCGCTCAGCTCGGGGCTGGCCCTCGGGGTCCCGACATGGATGTGGGCTGCCACGACGTGGTGGTGGCTCATGGCGGTGGTCTGGGTCGCTTCACGGCATCGGCTGGACTTCTTCGGTGTCGGCCTGTCGGTGAGCTCTCTTGGTGACCTTCGATGCCTCTCCTTGTCGTTCGGGCGCTACCTTCCTTGAAGGGTTGGCCCTCTCCCAGCTGCGGCCCATCGCTCGTCTCACGCCCGGCAGCAGGACCGAGCTTGTCTTGCGCTCGACAGCAGGACCAGACTCGTCTCGCACCGGCAGCAGGACCGAGCCCGTCTCGCGCCTAGCAGCAGGACCGGACTCGTCTCGCGCTCGGCGGTAGGTCCAAGCTCGTCTCACGCCCGACGGCAGGACGGGTCGATGGAGGCCAGTTTTGGCCGGCCTATTGGGTCTCAACGCTGGGGCGGCTCAGGGGTGCGGAAGGCGGGACCTTTCCACTCGTCTCTTTGGTTGGGGTAGCCATGGGTGGCGAGTGAGGTGGCGTCATGGTCTTGGATGCCGGGGCGGCGGCCCTGGTGGTTGTGTCGCGGTGCTCATGGGCAGGGCCCGTGGCTTGGTGCTGCCGGGTGACCATGGTCTTGTGGGCGACATGGTTGCCATGGTGTGGCAATTGGTGACGGTGAGTTCGGGCCGGGGTGAAAACATGTTCTATCTACGGGCAGACCGGCGGCGGCGAAATTCGTTCCCTTCTTGAAGGCGTCATCACGGGCATCATTGCCCGTTGTGTTGCTCCAGGGAAAACTCTAACCCTCGGGTCGGGCGGTGGCGGCATTCCGATGTCATATCCTTCCTTAAGGCGCCACCTTGGAGTCCGCGGTTCGTCATATGCGGTTTCATATCTTTGCGGTGGCATGTTCATGGCGGAGGACCCCGGTTGCTCTTGTGGTACTTGGGGTGGTGTTGCTGCGATCAACGCCTATGTATCCTACCTTGTGTGTGTATGTTGTGGCGGCGTGTGTTTGTACCGGGTTGTGGATGATCGTGCTTTATATGTAAAGCGGGACGAAAGCCTTTTTGTAACTGGTTACCCTGCACTATGAATGAAACCAATGAGTACACACCTGAAACAAGGCAATTGGCACATATTGATTTAGTTACAGGATTAAGAAATACAGTTTTGCTAAAGCACATATGAATGTGCTCTAAGTATTGCACATCTACGTCCTATGTCATTGATTTTACGATAAGATTTGTGCAAACATTTTTCTTTTGTCTTTTTTTCCTTTTCTTTCCAGCTTGATTGAGTCACTTAGATGTGCAATAACTAGAGCACGTCTAGATGTGCCCTAGACGAACCCTAAGAAATTATGTGTGTGCCTTAAATGTAAACGTCATATATGAAACATCAATCTGAAGCATGAGGATGGAGTGCTTTGGAAGATGGGGGAGGTGGGGCGTGGGCCATGGGGTCTCTAGTGCGCCGATTCGTCTACGAGGGAACCTTAACAAAGGAGAGAGAGAGAGGCGTTTAACGCGGGAGGGAGCCCATCGCCATGAAATCAATTGACCCATGCTAACCCGGTCAAAATTGACGGCTCAATCTAAAATCGAACCCCTCAATCGACTCCCAGGGTTTTCACCCCTAGGGAGCTTAGTGATTTAAGAGATGTTATTTCTTAAAAAAGATCTATGTTACGCAATTTAGAGTAATGCTAGAGCTAAAGTGGGACTAATTATGCATTTAATGGACTGGATTAGGTGGAGGATTATGATTGGAGGTAGGAGAGGGAGGGTCCACCCCCGTGAAATTTAGGGGGGATAATTATTCAGAAGTTTTTGTAAAATGAGCGTAGCTCGCCCATACGTCTAGGATTATTGTGTAATTCGTCTGCCATAGTTAGGTCTATGCTATCTTGACGCTTGAAAGTTGGTCGCGTGGTAAGATTGCCCTCACCCTTTGAGGAGTAAGTATATGCCATGTCCTCGCCTATGATGAATTGAATGCTCTTTTGTGGTCTTGTGCCGCTTGAGTTGTAAGTTCTTGTTGATCGTTTTTGGTTTTTGTTACATCTATCATTGGTGGCATTGTAATTGTTGACAAAGACACACGGTTATGTGTGTATTCGAGAAAAGTATATTGAATGATACCAGCCATGGGAAGTAGTTGGGTTGTTGGGTTTCTAGAATCCAGAAGTCCATGAATTATGAAGAGAACAAAATCTCTTACTAAAATTTAAGAACAAATCATTTTTTGTTATGTTTGTTTGTCTAAGCCAGGTGCATTAGTGCTTCCTAATATATGTTTTCCCCAGCCTTCTATGACACAACTTTCATTCATAAACTATATTATATTTGTTTTTGTTTTCAAAAAGGAAGGAAAACACTTCTAGCCTCTACAAAAACACAACAACAATTTTATTAAAAAGATGCCAAGAAGCAAGACAAAATACTTCAATTGCCAAAAAGAAAATAAAAATCAGGAGACCATTTTCTTTAGACAGACTGCTTAGGACCAAATCCAGTAATAAATACAACATTGGTTCCAACACACAACACATCACTCCGAAAACATTGCATTCCAGAAAGGTCCCCCTCCTCGAACGCCCTGTTGGGGAACGTTGCAGAAAACAAAAATTTTCCTACGGTTTCACCAAGATCCATCTAGGAGTCCATCTAGCAACGAGTATTCAGATTGCATCTACATACCTTTGTAGATCGCGAGCGGAAGCGTTCACTAGAACGTGGATGATGGAGTCGTACTCGCCGTGATCCAAATAACCGATGACCGAGTGCCGAACGGACGGCACCTCCGCGTTCAACACACGTACGGAGCGGATGACGTCTCCTCCTTCTTGATCCAGCAAGGGGGAGGAAAGGTTGAGGAAGATGGCTCCAGCAGCAGCACGACAGCGTGGTGTTGGTGGAGAAGCAGCACTCCGGCAGGGCTTCGCCAAGCACGTGACGGAGGAGGAGAGGTGTAGCAGGGGAGAGGGAGGCGCCAAGATGCAAGGGGTGCGGCTGCCCCCTCCCTCCCCCCTTTATATAGGCCCCTGGGGGGCGCCGGCCCTGGGAGATTGGATCTCCCAAGGGGGGCGGCGGCCAAGGGGGGTGGAGTACCCCCCAAGGCAAGTGGGGCGCCCCCCCCCCCACACCCTAGGGTTTCAACCCTAGGCGCAGGGGGTGGGCCTAGGGGGGCGCACCAGCCCACTATGGGCTGGTTCCCCCTCCCACTTCAGCCCATGGGGCCCTCCGGGATGGGTGGCCCCACCCGATGGACCCCCGGGACCCATCCGGTGGTCCCGGTACAATACCGGTGACCCCGAATCTTCCCGATGGCCGAAACTGCACTTCCTATATATAATTCTTTACCTCCGGACCATTCCGGAACTCCTCGTGACGTCCGAGATCTCATCCGGGACTCCGAACAACTTTCGGATTACTGCATATTCATATCTTTACAACCCTAGCGTCACCGAACCTTAAGTGTGTAGACCCTACGGGTTCGGGAGACATGCAGACATGACCGAGACACCTCTCCGGCCAATAACCAACAGCGGGATATGGATACCCATGTTGGCTCCCACATACTCCTCGATGATCTCATCGGATGAACCACGATGTCGAGGATTCAATTAATCCCGTATTCAATTCCCTTTGTCAATCGGTATTTTACTAGCCCGAGATTCGATCGTCGGTATCCCAATACCTCGTTAAATCTCGTTACCGGCAAGTCACTTTACTCATACCGTAATGCATGATCCCATGATCAAACACTTTGATCACACTGAGCTCATTATGATGATGCATTACCGAGTGGGCCCGGTGATACCTCTCCGTCATACGGAGTGACAAATCCCAGTCTCGATCCGTGTCAACCCCACAGACACTTTCGGAGATACCCGTAGTATACCTTTATAGTCACCCAGTTACGTTGTGACGTTTGGCACACCCAAAGCACTCCTACGATATCCGGGAGTTACACGATCTCATGGTCTAAGGAAAAGATACTTGACATTGGAAAAGCTCGAGCAAACGAATTATACGATCTTGTGCTTATGCTTAGGATTGGGTCTTGTCCATCACATCATTCTCCTAATGATGTGATCTCGTTATCAATGACATCCAATGTCCATAGTCAGGAAACCATAACTATCAGTTGATCAACGAGCTAGTCAACTAGAGGCTTACTAGGGACATATTGGTGTCTATGTATTCACACATGTATTACGATTTCCGGATAACACAATTATAGCATGAATAAAAGACAATTATCATGAACAAGGAAATATAATAATAATGCTTTTATTATTGCCTCTAGGGCATATTTCCAACAGTCTCCCACTTGCACTAGAGTCAATAATCTAGTTACATTGTGATGAATCGAACACCCATAGAGTTCTGGTGTTGATCATGTTTTGCTCTAGGGAGAGGTTTAGTCAACGGATCTGCGACATTCAGATCCGTATGCACTTTACAAATTTCTATGTCTCCATCTTGAACATTTTCATGAATGGAGTTGAAGCGACGCTTGATGTGCCTGGTCTTCTTGTGAAATCTGGGCTCCTTGGCAAGTGCAATAGCTCCAGTGTTGTCACAGAAGAGTTTGATCGGCCCCGACGCATTGGGTATGACTCCTAGGTCGGTGATGAACTCCTTCACCCAAATTGCTTCATGCGCTGCATCCGAGGCTGCCATGTACTCCGCTTCACACGTAGATCCGGCCACAACGCTCTGCTTGCAGCTGCACCAGGTTACTGCTCCACCATTCAACATATACACATATCCGGTTTGTGACTTAGAGTCATCCAGATCTGTGTCGAAGCTAGCGTCGACGTAACCCTTTACGACGAGCTCTTCGTCACCTCCATAAACGAGAAACATGTCCTTAGTCCTTTTCAGGTACTTCAGGATATTCTTGACCGCTGTCCAGTGTTCCTTGTCGGGATTACTTTGGTACCTTCCTACCAAACTTACGGCAAGGTTTACATCAGGTCTGGTACACAGCATGGCATACATAATAGACCCTATGGCCGAGGCATAGGGGATGACACTCATCTCTTCTATATCTTCTGCCGTGGTCGGGCATTGAGCTGAGCTCAATTTCACACCTTGCAACACAGGCAAGAACCCCTTCTTGGACTGATCCATATTGAACTTCTTCAATATCTTTTCAAGGTATGTGCTTTGTGAAAGACCTATGAGGCGTCTTGATCTATCTCTATAGATCTTGATGCCTAATATATAAGCAGCTTCTCCAAGGTCCTTCATTGAAAAACTCTTATTCAAGTAGGCCTTAATGCTGTCCAAAAGTTCTATATCATTTCCCATCAAAAGTATGTCATCTACATATAATACGAGAAATGCTACAGAGCTCCCACTCACTTTCTTGTAAACGCAGGCTTCTCCATAAGTCTGCACAAACCCAAACGCCTTGATCATCTCATCAAAGCGAAT
The DNA here is from genome assembly GCA_032464435.1 of Aegilops umbellulata. Classification (NCBI taxonomy): domain Eukaryota; kingdom Viridiplantae; phylum Streptophyta; class Magnoliopsida; order Poales; family Poaceae; genus Aegilops; species Aegilops umbellulata. Next base: position 321,835,511 of record CP136056.1, on the reverse strand, counting down.
GTTCCAACTCCGAGATGCTTGCACCAGCCCATATATGGATCGCTGGAGCTTGCATACCTTGTTAGCATTCTTAGGGTCGACAAAACCTTCCGGCTGCATCATATACAGTTCTTCCTTAAGATAACCGTTAAGGAATGCCGTTTTGACGTCCATTTGCCATATCTCATAATCATAGTATGCGGCAATTGCTAACATGATTCAGACGGACTTCAGCTTCGCTACGGGAGAGAAAGTCTCATCGTAGTCAACCCCTTGAACTTGTCGATAACCCTTAGCGACAAGTCGAGCTTTATAGATGGTAACATTACCATCCGCGTCCATCTTCTTCTTAAAGATCCATTTGTTTTCTATAGCTCGCCGATCATCTGGCAAGTCTGTCAAAGTCCATACTTTGTTTTCATACATGGATCCTATCTCGGATTGCATGGCCTCTAGCCATTTGTTGGAATCTGGGCCCGCCATCGCTTCTTCATAGTTTGAAGGTTCACCGTTGTCTAACAACATGATTTCCAGGACAGGGTTGCCGTACCACTCTGGTGCGGAAACGTGTCCTTGTGGACCTACGAAGTTCAGTAGTAACTTGATCTGAAGTTTCATGATCATCATCATTAACCTCCTCTCTAACCGGTGGAGGCACCACAGAAACATTTTCTTGAGCTGCGCTACTCTCCGGTTCAAGAGGTAATACTTCATCAAGTTCCACTTTCCTCCCACTTACTTCTTTGAGAGAAACTCTTTCTCCAGAAAGGATCCGTTCTTGGCAACAAAGATCTTGCCTTCGGATCTTAGGTAGAAGGTATACCCAATGGTTTCCTTAGGGTATCCTATGAAGATGCATTTTTCCGACTTGGGTTCGAGCTTTTCAGGTGGAAGTTTCTTGACATAAGAATCGCAAACGACAACTTAGGTTTCTTCCCAAACCATAATTCATGCGGTGTCGTCTCAACGGATTTAGACGGTGCCCTATTTAAAGTGAATGCAGCTGTCTCTAGAGCGTATCCCCAAAATGATAGCGGTAAATCAGTAAGAGACATCATAGATCGCACCATATCCAATAGAGTGCGATTACGACGTTCGGACACACCGTTACGTTGAGGTGTTCCAGGCGGCGTGAGTTGTGAAACGATTCCACATTTCCTTAAGTGTGTGCCAAATTCGTGACTTAAATATTCTCCCCCACGATCTGATCGTAAGAACTTTATTTTTCGGTCACGTTGATTCTCTACCTCATTCTGAAATTCCTTGAACTTTTCAAAGGTCTCAGACTTGTGTTTCATCAAGTAGACATACCCATATCTACTCAAGTCATCCGTGAGAGTGAGAACATAACGATATCCTCCGCGAGCCGCAACACTCATTGGACCGCACGCATCAGTATGTATGATTTCCAATAAGTTGGTAGCTCGCTCCATTGTTTCGGAGAACGGAGTCTTGGTCATTTTGCCCATGAGGCATGGTTCGCATGTGTCAAATGATTCATAATCGAGAGACTCTAAAAGTCCATCAGCATGGAGCTTCTTCATGCGCTTGACACCAATGTGACCAAGGTGGCAGTGCCACAAGTATGTGGGACTATCGTTATCAACTTTACATCTTCTGGTATTCACACTATGAATATGTGTATCATCACGTATGAGATTCATTAAGAATAAACAATTAACCATCGGAGCATGACCATAAAACATATCACTCATATAAATAGAACAACCATTATTCTCGGATTTAAATGAGTAGCCATCTTGTATTAAACGAGATCCAGATACAATGTTCATGCTCAAACTTGGCACCAAATAACAATTATTGAGGTTTAAAACTAATCCCGTAGGTAAATGTAGAGGTAGCGTGCCGACGGCGATCACATCGACCTTGGAACCATTCCCGACGCGCATCTCACCTCGTCCTTCGCTAGTCTCCACTTATTCCGCAGCTCCTGCTTTGAGTTACAAATATGAGCAACGACATCGGTATCAAATACCCAGGAGCTACTACGAGCACTGGTAAGGTACACATCAATTACATGTATATCACATATACCTTTAGTGTTGCCGGCCTTCTTGTCCGCTAAGTATTTGGGGCAGTTCCGCTTCCAGTGACCCTTCCCTTTGCAATAAAAGCACTCAGGCTTGGGTCCATGCTTTGACTTCTTCCCGGCAACTGGCTTACCGGGCGCGGCAACATCCTTGCCGTCCTTCTTGAAGTTCTTCTTACCCTTGCCTTTCTTGAACTTAGTGGTTTTATTGACCATCAACACTTGATGTTCCTTTTTGATTTCAACCTCTGCTGATTTCAGCATAGCAAATACCTCAGGAATGGTCTTTACCATCCCCTGCATATTGTAGTTCATCACAAAGCTCTTGTAGCTAGGTGGGAGCGACTGAAGGATTTTGTCAATGACCGCCGCTTCTGGGAGGTTAATCTCCAGCTGAGTCAAGTGGTTGTGCAACCCAGACATCTTGAGTATGTGTTCACTGACAGAACTATTTTCCTCCATCTTACAACTGTAGAACTTGTCAGAGACTTCATATCTCTCGACCCGGGCATGAGCTTGGAAAACTAGTTTCAGCTCCTCGAACATCTCATATGCTCCGTGATGCTCAAAACGCTTTTGGAGCCCCGGTTCTAAGCTGTAAAGCATGCCGCACTGAACGAGGGAGTAATCATCAGCACGAGACTGCCAAGCATTCATAATGTCTTGGTTCTCTGGGATGGGTGCTTCACCTAGCGGTGCTTCTAGGACATATTGTTTCCTGGCAGCTATGAGGATGATCCTCAGGTTCCGGACCCAGTCCGTATAGTTGCTGCCATCGTCTTTCAGCTTGGTTTTCTCTAGGAACGCGTTGAAGTTCATGTTGACATTGGCTTGGGCCATTTGATCTACAAGACATATTGCAAAGTTTATTTAGACTAAGTTCATGATAATTAAGTTCATCGAATCAAATTATTTAATGAACTCCCACTCAGATTAGACATCCCTCTAGTCATCTAAGTGTAACATGATCCAACTCGACTAGGCCGTGTCCGATCATCACGTGAGACGGACTAGTCATCATCGGTGAACATCTCTATGTTGATCGTATCTTCCATACGACTCATGTTCGACCTTTCCGTCTCTTGTGTTCCGAGGCCATGTCTGTACATGCTAGGCTCGTCAAGTCAACCTAAGTGTTTGCATGTGTAAATCCGTCTTACACCCGTTGTATGTGAACGTTGGAATCTATCACACCCGATCATCATGTGGTGCTTCGAAACAACGAACTATCGCAACGGCGCACAGTTAGGGGGAACACTTTCTTGAAATTGTTATGAGGGATCATCTTATTTACTACCATCGTTCTAAGTAAACAAGATGCAAAAACATGATAAACATCACATGCAATCAAATAACAATTGTGACATGATATGGCCAATATCATATAGCTCCTTTGATCTCCATCTTGGGGCTCCATGATCATCTTGTCACCGGCATGACACCATGATCTCCATCATCGTGTCTCCATGAAGTTGCTCGCCAACTATTACTTCTACTACTATGGCTAACACGTTTAGCAATAAAGTAAAGTAATTTACATGGCGTTTCCATTGACACGCAGGTCATAAAAAATAATGACAACTCCTATGGCTCCTGCCGGTTGTCATACTCATCGACATGCAAGTCGTGATTCCTATTACATGAACATGATCTCATACATCACATATATATCATACATCATTCATCACAACTTTGGTCATATCATATCACAAAGCACTTGCTGCAAAAACAAGTTAGACGTCCTCTAATTGTTGTTGCAAGTTTTACGTGGCTGCAATAGGATTCTAGCAAGAACGTTTTCTTACCTACGTAAAAGCCACAATATGATTTGTCAACTTCTATTTACCCTTCATAAGGACCCTTTTCGTCGAATCCGCTCCAACTAAAGTGGGAGAGACAGACACCCGCCAGCCACCTTATGCATCTAGTGCATGTCAGTCGGTGGAACCGGTCTCACGTAAGCATACGTGTAAGGTTGGTCCGGGCCGCTTCATCCCACAATACCGCTGAAGCAAAATAAGACTAGTAGTGGCAAGAAAGTTGACAACATCTACGCCCAGAACAATTGTGTTCTACTCGTGCAAAGAGAACTACGCATAGACCTAGCTCATGATGCCACTGTTGGGGAACGTTGCAGAAAACAAAAAATTTCCTACGGTTTCACCAAGATCCATCTAGGAGTTCATCTAGCAACGAGTATTCAGATTGCATCTACATACCTTTGTAGATCGCGAGCGGAAGCGTTCACTAGAACGTGGATGATGGAGTCGTACTCGCCGTGATCCAAATAACCGATGACCGAGTGCCGAACGGACGACACCTCCGCGTTCAACACACGTACGGAGTGGATGACGTCTCCTCCTTCTTGATCCAGCAAGGGGGAGGAAAGGTTGAGGAAGATGGCTCCAGCAGCAGCACGACAGCATGGTGTTGGTGGAGAAGCAGCACTCCGGCAGGGCTTCGCCAAGCACGTGACGGAGGAGGAGAGGTGTAGCAGGGGAGAGGGAGGCGCCAAGATGCAAGGGGTGCGGATGCCCCCTCCCTCCCTCCTTTATATAGGCCCCTGGGGGGCGCCGGCCCTAGGAGATTGGATCTCCCAAGGGGGGCGGCGGCCAAGGGGGCTGGAGTACCCCCCAAGGCAAGTGGGGCGCCCCCCCCCCACCCTAGGGTTTCAACCCTAGGCGCAGGGGGTGGGCCTAGGGGGGTGCACCAGCCCACTATGGGCTGGTTCCCCCTCCCACTTCAGCCCATGGGGCCCTCCGGGATGGGTGGCCCCACCCGATGGACCCCCGGGACCCATCCCGTGGTCCCGGTACAATACCGGTGACCCCGAATCTTCCCGATGGCCGAAACTGCACTTCCTATATATAATTCTTTACCTCCGGACCATTCCAGAACTCCTCGTGACGTCCGAGATCTCATCCGGGACTTCGAACAACTTTCGGATTACTGCATATTCATATCTTTACAACCCTAGTGTCACCGAACCTTAAGTGTGTAGACCCTACGGGTTCGGGAGACATGCAGACATGACCGAGACACCTCTCCGGCCAATAACCAACAGCGGGATCTAGATACCCATGTTGGCTCCCACATACTCCTCGATGATCTCATCGGATGAATCATGATGTCGAGGATTCAATTAATCCCGTATTCAATTCCCTTTGTCAATCGGTATTTTACTAGCCCGAGATTCGATCGTCGGTATCCCAATACCTCGTTCAATCTCGTTACCGGCAAGTCACTTTACTCGTACCATAATGCATGATCCCGTGATCAAACACTTTGATCACACTGAGCTCATTATGATGATGCATTACCGAGTGGGCCCGGTGATACCTCTCTGTCATACGGAGTGACAAATCCCAGTCTCGATCCGTGTCAACCCCACAAACACTTTCGGAGATACCCGTAGTATACCTTTATAGTCACCCGGTTACGTTGTGACGTTTGGCACACTCAAAGCACTCCTACGGTATCCGGGAGTTACACGATCTCATGGTCTAAGGAAAAGATACTTGACATTGGAAAAGCTCTAGCAAACGAATTATACGACCTTGTGCTTATGCTTAGGATTGGGTCTTGTCCATCACATCATTCTCCTAATGATGTGATCTTGTTATCAATGACATCCAATGTCCATAGTCAGGAAACCATGACTATCAGTTGATCAACGAGCTAGTCAACTAGAGGCTTACTAGGGACATAATGGTGTCTATGTATTCACACATGTATTACGATTTCCAGATAACACAATTATAGCATGAATAAAAGACAATTATCATGAACAAGGAAATATAATAATAATGCTTTTATTATTGCCTCTAGGGCATATTTCCAACACGCCCCCCCTCTCCGGCGTATGCCGACATTGTCTACTCCAACCAAACAGGACAATAATGGAATTATCACCCCAAAGCAGAGCCAACACCTTCAACAAAGTCACAACAACATACACTGGATATTGTCTAATCAAGCCTGAAGGCGATATCGTGGAATTTCACCCAATGAAAGCACACTTCCTCTTCAATCCACCGCTATCTCCGTAGGAAAGAATACCCCATTCTTTTTATCCAACCTTTCTACAGCGATGCTTACACTCTCCCTGATCAAGTATTGGCACGAGGAACGCACTATAGGCTCGCTCACATCGCAGCAGAACACATCGAAATGGATATCACTAGCGATGGATCACTACATGAATTGAAGCACTTGTGCTCAAATCCATGTGGGGATGACGGTCACCGCCACCTATCTTGGGCCTGGGATAAGACATGTCACCAAGTAGGGCCACGACATAACCCCCATTGGTGCATCCAGGCACCAACACCACTAGGCCATGCGACCAGCCGCTGGTCAAGGGTTGCACCGATCATTGATGGCTCGAGAACCGCTCGAGCAGGAGATAAGTGGGCTCTAACCACTGACATCTGCCACAGGGTAAACCGTCACCTATTATGCCTCCCCTACGGGTTCTACTATAGAGCCCAACAACAGACAATAACCCCCCCCCCCCCTTCTGCTCGCCAGAACACATATTAAGGCTTACTGCCATGGTCGATCGTGTGGTTCAGAGCCACGGTTCCACACCGGATACACAAGCTCGAGCACCACACCAATGACCATGCTACCCCCATGCAAGATGGCCGATGACAGCACCATCTTCCCACAAGAACACTAACGGTATTAGAAGTCTCACTGCCAGGCTTCGCCGATTGCAACATGGGCTTTGTGGCGTCTTTCTCATACGACAACAAGTAGGCAGAGAGAGGGAGGAATGTGGCGTCATGCTAGAATTTATCTCTCATGGGTCGCCCGCTAGGTAGAGACGCCACATGACATGCTGGGATCAACTGGCAACAGAATAATCATTATCATTCAATGCACTCTCTGGATGAAAACCCAACACCTATCTTATTGCTGAAAAAACCTTTTGATATTTCTATTTTAGCTCACGTTTGCATAGTTTTGAGGAATGAAAATATGTGCTCCGGGGGTGGCGGGCTCATCTCCTTGCGCTACAGGAGTCCTAGTCCTCCTGGCTAGAATGTTGCAACGGCCCTAAAAGGCGCATATGCAGGTGACCCTAGGACATCTCGATAGTGGCCATGTCGCAGCGGGTGCGACGGTAGTGCGACGATTTGTCGTGGCTTCAACCATGGCGACAGTGATCTATGATGGAGACTTTCCATTCAATAAATTACGTCGACAATGAACATTCTTGGATCCCCATTTCCCGGCAACGACGAAGATGCATTTTAGCAGGCCCTATGGGGAGGCAATTTGCAATTTTCGTGGTTGCACGTGCACCGATTATTTTTTCTCCTGATGATGTGTCCTCAGGCTGGCAACTGTCTTTACCGAGCGCAAGGTCGGCAGAGTTTTAGCCTCCACATTGGAGGTTCCCTGCGACACGATCTGGTGATTGGATGTCTCCGGTTGTTGCAGAGGTTTGGGGTGCTCGACATGGTCCAAGATGCCATTCAAAAACTCAACTTCTGCTTGATGAGTGGGTTGTCTCTTGTCCGAGATTCCCCATGTGTCCGAACTAAATTGCCTCTCTGCGGACTGCCTCGACTCTTAATTGCAAAGATTGCTACAGATGGTGGTCGGCGGACGTCCCTACGCATTGCTTGGCATCATGGGTCCCGTGACTTCCATCCACTCAAGACTTTTTGTCTGCACGCGGTTGTGCATGATGGATCGGCAGGTGACGGCAACGCACGGCAATGTCAGCTAGGTGGTGTTCTTTGGTTGTTGCTTGATGAAGTTGTTCTATTGATTGTATTTTATTTTTCTGTTTTAATAATTTGGTTCTGTACATCCTAGATGTTCTAAGTACTCCCTCCGCCCAAAAATAGTTGTCATCAAAATGAATAAAAGGGAACGTATCTAGATGTATATTAGTTCTAGATACATTCTTTTCTATCCATTTCGATGACAACTATTTTCGGACGGAGGGAGTAACTCTCAAGATCACGTTCATGCAAAGGTCAGGTAATTGATATCCTATCCTCATTAACCTATTTTTCTTAACATGCAAGCGCGCCACATTACCATATAATTATGGATGGAATAAACCCACCTAAACACGCAACCATGCATGGGAACAGACTCACCACCAGGAATGAGATCCTCTGACGTACAAGAAATTACTGCCGAGGGACGTCTATGCCTACAGTCCGTTCTTTTTGAATCCAACGGCATAAGGTGAGACCCGTGAAAACACAGCGCATGAGTCAGGTTGTCGGCGGCCAGCATGCCCAGCTCTACAGTCATGGTCGACTGCACCACGGTGTCCAGGTAGCCGCGCTCGTCCTCTGCGCCGTCGCCGCACTACCGCACGTCGGCCACTTCGTCCAAGAGAAGGAGTAGAAGACCGGCTTCGGGTCGCCGTGCTCTTTCTCTCTGTCTGGCTCCGAGGCCTCATCGCCGTCTGGTAAGCACCGGGGGAATATGCTAGGGCGACGCCATCATCGACGTCTTAGTGTTTTCGTGTTGTTGTTCGTGACCGTCTCTCGGCGGTGCAGAGGAGAGCGTCGCGACCAGGATGAGACGAGCTCTGGTTGAGAGCAGTTTGAATGACAAGGTGCAACTGACCACGACCCGGAGCTAGGCATGCAGGCCGCCGGTGAGCTGACTCATGCGTTGTGTTTTCACAGAATTCACCTCCTGCCGTTGGATGCCAAAAGAACGGCCTGTAGGCATCGACGTCCATCTGTAGTACTTTCTTGTATGTCAGAGGATCTCGTTCAGAAAAAGGACTCACCACCACATACAACTATGCATAATCAAATATAATAAATCTAGTGAATTTTTAATTTTGATTCACAATTTAGTAATCTAAATATTGATATTATGCACAATCAAACTTCATTCAAATATACTGCAACTGATTCCCGCAGCAATGAGCGGAGTATCATCTAGTTGCTTAAAGAGATAGGGCCGCTTTGATTCAAAGGATTTGTAAAGAAATTTTTCATTTGAATGAAATTCATTACATAGGATTTTTTCTTAGGATTCATTTGTACTGGATTTCATGATAAAATTTTCATCCACTCTAATCTTGTGTTAATATTCCTATGTTTTTCGAGCTCAATCAAAAATACATGCAATCCCGTAGTATTGAAGATGGTATACACGGTAAGAAAAAAGAAAAAAGTATTGAAGATGGCCGCCTCACGCATTCATGATCACTTTTGTCCGAAGACGGATGCAGTGTCCGGTTTGCGGGTCAGTGTTGAAGATGCCCTTACATCATATCCCCACGTTGTACATATCAGAGCCTTTCACAGTTGATGCATCATCTGACTAAACCATATAGATAATATAGTTGTCTTGTCCAAAGAAGGACATTAGAAACTGGATGTATCCGTTAAGCCAAGTTTTCTGGACGGGAGAAGAGAGAACTGGCCCTCAAGTTGAATCCGGTACCGAAACAAGGATGGCATTATTGAATATATTCTTCTTACCTATGCTTTTCCTTTCCTGTTTTCTGTACCTTTTGTAGTAGTTACTCGCCACTAGAAACACAATTCATGAATTCAAACTAACAGCAAAGGTAACGCTAGTTCCATTCAGTGGAAATATAGGGATGAAAATTTCTCTCCTACTGATTTCAATTGGACATCTAATGAAAATATATGCAGATGAATGTTCAAAAGCAAGGCTACCCCTTTGCCGTTACCGAGGATCTATCTTTGTCGCTTGATTCGAAACCGAGGAAAGCATGCGCTCGACCCCTGGAAGGAATGCAATTATTCGCTTCCTAGTCCTAGTATGAATTTGCTATTGCTCGGAATCGTGGGGGCCGTTGAGTTCAGAGATACCGTTGTAGGAAAACAAACAAGTGAAATAAGCCCTAGTTCCCACTCTTCTCCCCCCTACCCGGTAGGTAAGTAGGGGCCTCGGTTTTTCTATTTGCTATGAGAAACCTACAATAGTGAATTTCTATCTCATGCGCGATCCCAATCATGGACTTTCACAATTAGTCCATATGAGGTTTATCCTGCATGTTATTAGAAAAATAAAGGTGTCGCCTTGAAATGCCCTTAAGGGCCTGGTTTATTTTTACCCGTTTTTCCTCACTCGCATTTTCCAGGTTAAGATCACTGTAAATTAGTTCCAATTTGGTTTCGGGTAGCTTACGATTTCGACACGATCTCAGAACATTCTTTATTTACTTTTTCAACAACGAAATGGAGGGTATGCTACCTCTTGAGCACTGCATTGGATTTCCCCGAAGAGGAGAGGATGATGCAGCAAAGTAGTGTAAGTATTTCCCTCAGTTTTTGAGAACCAAGGTATTAATCCAGTAGGAGGCTACACGCAAGTCCCTCGTACCTGCACAAAACAATAGCTCAACGCAACCAACGCGATTAGGGGTTGTCAATCCCTTCACGGTCACTTATGGGAGTGAGATCTGATAGGGAATATTTTTAGTATTTTTGGTATAGAGATGCAAAGTGAAAAGTAAAAGGCAAAGTAAAAAAGCAAAGCAAGATTAAAGTGGCGGAGATTGATATGATGAGAATAGACCCAGGGGCCATAGGTTTCACTAGTGGCTTCTCTCAAGAGCATAAGTATTCTACGATGGGTGAACAAATTACTGTTGAGCAATTAACAGAATTGAGCATAATTATGAGAATATCTAGGTATGATCATGTATATAGGCATCACGTCCGAGACAAGTAGACCGACTCCTGCCTGCATCTACTACTATTACTCCACTCATCGACCGCTATCCAGCATGCATCTAGAGTATTAAGTTAAAAGCAGAGTAACGCCTTAAGCAAGATGACATGATGTAGAGGGATAGTTTCATGCAATATGATAAAAAACCCATCTTGTTATCCTCGATGGCAACAATACAATACGTGCCTTTCTGCCCCTTCTGTCACTGGGAAAGGACACCGCAAGATTGAACCCAAAGCTAAGCACTTCTCCCATGGCAAGAAAAACCAATCTAGTAGGCCAAACCAAACTGATAATTCGAAGAGACTTGCAAAGATAACCAATCATATATAAAAGAATTCGGAGAAGATTCAAATATTATTCATAGATAGACTTGATCATAAACCCACAATTCATCGGTCTCAACAAACACACCGCAAAAAGAAGATTAGATCGAATAGATCTCCATGAGAGAGGGGGAGAATATTGTATTGAGATCCAAAAAGAGAGAAGAAGCCATCTAGCTAATAACTATGGACCCGTAGGTCTGAGGTGAACTACTCACACTTCATCGGAGGGGCTAGGATGATGTAGAAGCCCTCCGTGATGATGGCCCTTTCCGGCGGAGCTCCGGAACAGGCCTCAAGATGGGATCTCGTGGGTACAGAAGGTTGCGACGGTGGAATTAGGTTTTTGGCTCCGTATCTGATTGTTTAGGGGTACGTAGGTATATATGGGAGGAAGAAGTACGTCGTTGGAGCTACGAGGGGCCCATGAGGCAGGGGGCGCGCCCTAGGGGGGTGGGCGCGCCCCCCACCCTCGTGACCGCCTTGTGACTTTCTTGACGGAGGGCCAAGTCTCCTGGGTCTTATCTGATGAGAAAATCACATTCCCGAAGGTTTCATTCCGTTTGGACTCCGTTTGATATTTTGTTTCTCCGAAACTCTGAAATAGGCAAAAAACTGCAATTCTGGGCTGGGCCTCCGGTTAATAGGTTAGTCCCAAAAATAATATAAAAGTGGAAAATAAAGCCCAATATAGTCCAAAATAGTAGATAATATAGCATGGAGCAATCAAAAATTATAGATACGTTGGAGACGTATCAGGTATCCCCAAGCTTAATTCCTGCTCGTCCTCGAGTAGGTAAATGATAAAAAGAGAATTTTTGATGCGGAGTGCTACTTGGCATAATTTCAATGTAAATCTTCTTAATTGTGGTATGAATATTAAGATCCGAAAGATTCAAGACAAAAGTTTATGTGGACATAAAAATAATAGTACTTCAAGCATACTAATAAAGCAATTATGTCTTCTCAAAATAACATGGCCAAAGAAAGTTGTCCCTACAAAATCATATAGTCTGGCTATGCTCTATCTTCACCACACAAAGTATTTAAATCATGCACAACCCCGATGACAAGCCAAACAATTGTTTCATACTTTATCATTTTCAAAACTTTTTCAATCTTCACGCAATACATGAGCGTGAGCCATGGATATAGCACTATATATGGAATAGAATGGTGGTTGTGGAGAAGACAAAAGGAGGGGAAGATAGTCTCACATCAACTAGGCGTATCAACGGGCTATGGAGATGCCCATCGATCGATATCAATGTGAATGAGTAGGGATTGCCATGCAACGGATGCACTAGAGCTATAAGTATATGAAAGCTCAACAAAAGAAACTAAGTGGGTGTGCATCCAACTCGCTTGCTCACGAAGACCTAGGGCATTTGAGGAAGCCCATCATTGGAATATACAAGCCAAGTTCTATAATGAAAAATTCCCACTAGTATATGAAAGTGACAATATGAGAGACTCTCTATCATGAAGATCTTGGTGGTACTTTGAAGCACAAGTGTGGTAAAAGGATAGTAACATTGTCCCTTCTCTCTTTTTCTCTTTTTTTTGTTTGGGCCTTTTTTATGGCCTTTTTTTCGTCCGGAGCCTCATCCCGACTTATGGAGGAATCATAGTCTCCATCATCCTTTTCTCACTTGGGACAATGCTCTAAAAATGATGATCATCACACTTTTATTTTTCTTACAACTCAACAATTACAACTCGAAACTTAGAACAAAATATGACTCTATGTGAATGCCTCCGGCGGTGTACCAGGATATGCAATGATTCAAGAGTGACATTATGAAATAATTATGAACGGTGGCTTTGCCACAAATACGATGTCAACTACATGATCATGCTAGCAATATGACAATGATGGAGCGTGTCATGATAAACGGAACGGTGGAAAGTTGCATAACAATATATCTCGGAATGGCTATGGAAATGCCATGATAGTAGGTATGGTGGCTGTTTTGAGGACGGTATATGGTGGATTTATGATACCGGCAAAAAGTGCACGGTATTAGAGAGGCTAGCAATGGTGGAAGGAAGGGAAAAGTGCGTATAATCCATGGACTCAACATTAGTCATAAAGAACTCATATACTTATTGCAAAAATCTAGAAGTTATCAAAGCAAAGTATTACGCGCATGCTCCTAGGGGGATAGATTGGTAGGAAAAGACCATCGCTCGTCCCCGACCGTCACTCATAAGGAAGACAATCAATAAATAAATCATGCTCCGACTTCATCACATAACGGTTCACCATACGTGCATGCTACGGGAATCACAAACTTTAATGCAAGTATTCTTTAAATTCACAACTACTAAACTAGCATGACTCTAATATCACCATCTTCATATCTCAAAACAATTATCAAGCATCAATCTTTTCTTAGTATTCAACGCACTCAAAAGAAAGTTTCACAAATCTTGAATACCAAGCATATTAATATTAAGCAAATTATCATGCTATTAACGACTCTCAAAATGATCTAAGTGAAGCATGAGAGATCAATAGTTTCTTTAAAACAAATCCACCACCGTGCTCTAAAAGATATAAGTGAAGCACATAGAGCAAAACTATAAAGCTCAAAAGATATAAGTGAAGCACATAGAGCAAAACTATAAAGCTCAAAAGATATAAGTGAAGCACATAGAGTGTTCTATCAATTTCCAACTCATGTATGGCACTCTCAGAAGGTGTGTACAGAAAGTATGATTGTGGCACACTAACAAGCAAAGACACAAATAATACAAGACGCTTCAAGCAAAACACATATCATGTGGTGAACTCCAAGTAAAATTACCGATGGAAGTAGACGAAAGAGGGGATGCCTTCCGGGGCATCCCCAAGCTTTGACTTTTTGGTGTCCTTGGATTATCTTGGGGGTGCCATGGGCATCCCCAAGCTTAGGCTCTTGCCACTCCTTGTTCCATAATCCATCAAAAGATTTCACCCAAAACTTGAAAACTTCACAACACAAAACTCAATAGAAATCTCGTGAGCTCTGTTAGCGAAAGAAAACAAAAGACCACTTCAAGGTACTGTAATGAACTCATTCTTTATTTGTATTGGTGTTAAACCTACTGTATTCCAACTTCTCTATGGATTATAAACTATTTTACTAGCCATAGATTCATCAAAATAAACAAACAACACACGAAAAACAGAATCTGTCAAAAACAGAACAGTCTATAGTAATCTGTAACTAACGCAAACTTCTAGAACTCCAAAAAATCTACCAAAATAGGACGACCTAGAAAATTTGTTTATTGATGAGCAGCAATTGGAATAAGTATTTTATCACGTTCTTGTGATTTTTAACAATTGTTTTTGTGAACAGAAAGATTCTGGAAATTACAGCAAGATCAAATAACTATCATCCAAGAAGATCCTATAGGTCTAACTTGGCACAAACACTAATTAAAACACAAAACCACATCCAAACAGAAGGTATATGGATTATTTATTCCTAAACAAAAGCAAAAACTAAAAACTAAAATAAAATTGGGTTGCCTCCCAACAAACGCTATCGTTTAACGCCCCTAGCTAGGCATAAAACCGAGGATAGATCTAGGTATTGCCATCTTTGGTAGGCAATGCATAAGTGGCTCTCATGATAGATTCATATGGCAAATTTATTTTCTTTCTAGGGAAGTGTTCCATGCCATTTTTTAATGGAAATTGAAATCTAATATTCCCTTCCTTCATATCAATAATTGCACCAACCGCTCTAAGGAAAGGTCTACCGAGAATAATAGGGCAAGAAGGATTGCAATATATATCAAGAACGATAAAATCTATGGGCACATAATTCCTATTTGCAACAATAAGAACATCATCAATTCTTCCCATAGGTTTTTAATAGTGGAATCCGCAAGATGCAAGTTTAGAGAGCAATCATCAAATTCACGGAAATCTAGCAAATCACACAAAGTTTTGGGAATAGTGGAGACACTAGCACCCAAATCACGCATAGCATAGAACTCATAATCTTTAATTTTAATTTTAATAGTAGGTTCCCACTCATCATAATACTTTCTAGGGATAGAAACTTTCAACTCAAGTTTTTCTTTATAAGATTGCATCAAGGCATCAACGATATGTTCGGTAAAGGCTTTATTTTGACTATAAGCATGAGGAGAATTTAGCAGGGATTGCAACAAGGAAATACAATCAATTAAAGAGAAACTTTCATAATTAAATTCCTTGAGATCCAATATAGTGGGTTTAGCAACATCTAGATTTTTATTTCTTTCAATCTCACTTTTATCAATTTCATCATCAAGATCTAAATACTCCGAATTTTTGTAACGCCTTCTAGGTAAAGGAAGATCATATTCAGTTTCATCAAGATTTATATTGCAAAACAAAGATTTAATGGGGGACACATCAATAACTTTTAGATCTTCATCTTGATTTTCATAGGGATTGGAAGAATACGCTTTAATAAAGGCATCTTTGGAAGCACGCATCTTAGCGGTTCTTTCTTTGCACTCATCAATGGAAATTCTTCATGGCTTTGAGAGACTCATTGATATCATGCTTAGGAGGAATAGATCTAAGCTTTAAAGAATCAACCTCGAGAGAAATTCTATCAACGTTCCTAGCCAAATCATCAACTTTAAGCAATTTCTCTTCAAGCAAAGCATTAAAATTCTTTTGTGAATTCATAAACTCTTTAACACTACTCTCAAATTCAGAGGGAATCTTATTAAAATTTTCATAAGAGTTGTTCTAGGAATTTCCATAATTATTAGAAGGATTACTAGGATAAGGCCTAGGATTAAAATTCCCTCTATACGCGTTGTTACCAAAATTATTCCTACCAACAAAATTCACATCCATAGATTCATTATTATTATCAATCAAAGTAGACAAAGGCATATTATTAGGATCAGAAGAAACACTCTTAGTAGCAAATAATTTCATAAGTTCATCCATCTTTCCACTCAAAACATTGATTTCTTCTATAGCATGCACTTTTTTATTAGTAGATCTTTTAGTGTGCCATTGAGAATAATTAACCATAATATTATTTAGGAGTTTAGTAGCATCCACTCCAATCTTGTGTTAATATTCCTATGTTTTTCGAGCTCAATCAAAAATACATGCAATCCCGTAGTATTGAAGATGGTATACTCGGTAAGAAAAAAGAAAAAAGTATTGAAGATGGCCGCCTCCGCATTCATGATCACTTCTGTCCGAAGACGAATGCAGTGTCCGGTTTGCGGGTCAGTGTTGAAGATGCCCTTACATCATATCCCCACGTTGTACATATCAGAGCCTTTCACGGTTGATGCATCATCTGACTAAACCATATAGATAATGTAGTTGTCTTGTCCAAAGAAGGACATAAGAAACTGGTTGTATCCGTTAAGCCAAGTTTTCTGGACGGGAGAAGAGAGAACTGGCCCTCAAGTTGAATCGGTACCGAAACAAGGATGACATTATTGAATATATTCTTCTTTCCTATGCTTTTCCTTTCCCACTTTCTGTACCTTTTGTAGTAGTTACTCGCCACTAGAAACACGATTCATGAATTCAAACTAACAACAAAGGTAACGCTAATTCCATTCAGTGGAAATATAGGGATGACATTTTCTCTCCTACTAATTTCAATTGGACATCTAATGAAAATATATGCAGATGAATGTTCAAAAGCAAGGCTACCCCATTTGCCATTACCGAGGATCTATCTTTGTCGCTTGATTCGAAATCGAGGAAAGCGTGCGCTCGACCCCTGGAAGGAATGCAATTATTCGCTTCCTAGTCCTAGTATGAATTTGCTATTGCTCGGAATCGTGGGAGCCGTTGAGTTCGAAGATACCGTTGTAGGAAAACAAACAAGTGAAAGAAGCCCTAGTTTCCACTCTTCTCCCCCCTACCCGGTAGGTAAGTAGGGGCCTCGGTTTTTCTATTTGCTATGAGAAACCTACACAAGTGAATTTCTATCTCATGCGCGATCCCAATCATGGACTTTCACAATTAGGTCCATATGGGGTTTACCCTACATGTTATTAGAAAAATAAAGGTGTCGCCTTGAAATGCCCTTAAGGACCTGGTTTATTTTTACCCGTTTTTCCTCACTCGCATTTTCCAGGTTAAGATCACTGTAAATTAGTTCCAATTTGGTTTCGGGTAGCTTACGATTTCGACACGATCTCAGAACATTCTTTATTTACTTTTTCAACAATGAAATGGAGGGTACGCTACCTCTCGAGCACTGCGTTGGATTTCCCCGAAGAGGAGAGGATGATGCAGCAAAGTAGCGTAAGTATTTCCCTCAGTTTTTGGGAACCAAGGTATCAATCCAGTAGGAGGCTACACGCAAGTCCCTCGTACCTGCACAAAACAATAGCTCAACGCAACCAACACGATTAGGGGTTGTCAATCCCTTCACGATCACTTATGGGAGTGAGATCTGATAGGGAATATTTTTGGTATTTTTGGTATAGAGATGCAAAGTGAAAAGTAAAAGGCAAAGTAAAAAGCAAAGCAAGATTAAAGTGATGGAGATTGATATGATGAGAATAGACCCGGGGCCATAGGTTTCACTAGTGGCTTCTCTCAAGAGCATAAGTATTCTACGGTGGGTGAACAAATTACTGTTGAGCAATTGACAGAATTGAGCATAATTATGAGAATATCTAGGTATGATCATGTATATAGACATCACGTCCGAGACAAGTAGACCGACTCCTGCCTGCATCTACTACTATTACTCCACTCATCGACCGCTATCCAGCATGCATCTAGAGTATTAAGTTAAACAGAATAACGCCTTAAGCAAGATGACATGATGTAGAGGGATAGTTTCATGCAATATGATAAAAATCCCATCTTGTTATCCTCGATGGCAACAATACAATACGTGCCTTTCTGCCCCTTCTGTCACTAGGAAAGGACACCGCAAGATTGAACCCAAAGCTAAGCACTTCTCCCATGGCAAGAAAAACAAATCTAGTAGGCCAAACCAAACTTATAATTCGAATAGACTTGCAAAGATAACCAATCATACATAAAAGAATTCGAAGAAGATTCAAATATTATTCATAGATAGACTTGATCATAAACCCACAATTCATCGATCTCAACAAACACACCGCAAAAAGAAGATTACATCGAATAGATCTCCACGAGAGAGGGGGAGAACATTGTATTGAGATCCAAAAAGAGATAAGAAGCCTTCTAGCTAATAACTATGGACCCGTAGGTCTGAGGTGAACTACTCACACTTCATCGGAGGGGCTAGGATGATGTAGAAGCCCTCCGTGATGATGGCCCTCTCCGGCGGAGCTCCGGAACAGGCCCCAAGATGGGATCTCGTGGGTACAAAAGGTTGCGGCGGTGGAATTAGGTTTTTGGCTCCGTATCGGATCCTTTGGGGGTACGTAGGTATATATAGGAGGAAGAAGTACGTCGGTGGAGCTACGAGGGGCCCATGAGGCAGGGGGCGCGCCCTAGGGGGGTGGGTGTGCCCCCCACCCTCATGACCGCCTCGTGGCTTTCTTGACGGAGGGTCCAAGTCTCCTGGGTCTTATCTGATGAGAAAATCACGTTCCCGAAGGTTTCATTCCGTTTGGACTCCGTTTGATATTCTGTCTTTCCGAAACTCTGAAATAGGCATAAAAACAACAATTCTGGGCTGGGCCTCCGGTTAGTAGGTTAGTCCCAAAAATAATATGAAAGTGGAAAATAAAGCCCAATATAGTCCAAAAGGAGTAGATGATATAGCATGGAGTAATCAAAAATTATAGATACGTTGGACACGTATCAGGGTACTTCTGGGTTGGGCGGGATGCGGCTTGCGGATGGCTCCGAGGTTGGAAAAAACGATAGGTGGAAGTGAGGCGGACGGCCTTTGCCTAGCACCCAGGCGATGCTTAAGCGCACTAGACGTGGCCTAGGCAGTCATATTATTTTGACCATTAGGGCTTGCTTCGGGTATTATATACCCACATGCATCAATTTAGAGCATGTAAATGAGTAAATTATCATATAATGTCCATTGGAATATGGTCCATTTGGGTCATCAACAAAATATGTCATGACTTCTCACTCGAGCGGAAAGTTATTGATTTCAATGCCTAGGCTTTCGCCTTTGCCCTAGGCGAGGCGTTTGGTTGTAGCCTAGCGCCTAAGCGTGCCTAAGCGCCTCTGAGGCACTGCCTTTTCCGACAGAGGCTTCGTCCAAAACCCATATTTTTCATCGGTGTCTTGACATCCCACTTAGTTTTTTCATGGATCATCATCTCCCGGCGTAGCGGAAGCAATCGACGAGGCCTCTACGACAGAAGAGATTCTTCCCGGACGATTCCATCAAATAAATAAAAAAAGTTGACTCCCTCCCGCATCAAAAACTTCTCCTCCTCCCGCTGGAGCCGTAGCTAGCTCCACCCTCCCCCCGCGCCGTCGGCCACTCCGGCCGCGGCGGCCACCCATCCGGCCCGCGTCGGCCGCCTCCGCGCCGTTGGCCACCCCGGCCGCGGCGGCCACCGTCTTCAGTCTGTCTGTTGCCTCCAGCCTGGCGGTATGGGACGGCCGCGCTCCCGTAGATCTAGTGCTAGTAGTGGCCTGCACGCGGCCTCGCCTGCCTCCCCTTCGCCCTCCGGTCCGTCCATGGTGCCGGATTCGCAGCCGCCCTGTGACATCAATGTGCGGGATCCCGGATCCCCGCCTCGGATCCTGCTGTGTGGGGAGTGCTCCACCGCTGCACCCCTGCTCCGCCCAGCAGATCCGGATGTGAATCCTTCGCCCTTGCCATTTTCGGAGCGACCAAGACTTCAATCCATTGTTGTTGCCCCCGCTGCTGGCGCCATCTCCTCCACCTCGGGCGGGGCTGGAGGATGGACCGTGGTCTCATCCCGGAAAGACCGGTGCCCCCGCTCTGGCTCCACCGGTAATAGGCCGTGCTCCCGTCCTGCCCACACCGGCCGTCGTTCGGCCTTCAATGTTGCTGCTGGCCGGGCGGCCTTCTTAAGCCAGTTCAGGGGGAAGTGTTTCCGCTGCCTCAGCAAGAGTCGTCATAGGAAGGACTGCTGCGATCCGCTTTGCTGCATTATCTGCAACCTCTCCGGCCACTTTGGCCGGGAGTGTCCACAGAACCCAAAGCGCAACCCTGCCGCGGCTGCCGCTAGGGTGCCAACGAGGGATAGGCTTAGTTACACCACTGCCCCCGTCTCCGCTGCCCCGCCGTCGGCCGTCCCCCCATCCTCGTCTCCTGCCATGGGAGGCACGCACGTCACCGACCCCGCGCGCCGCCCGCGGCACAGCTGCAAGGTGGTCATGTCCATCCCCGCCCTAGAGCACGCCATCTTCATCCTCAAGCGTCAGGCGGTGCTGCTCATGGCCGCGGATGCGAGGCGGACGTCCAGCACCATGGCGGTCGGCCAGGAACTCGACGCCTGGCTGCACATCCCATCGCACCAGCTACGGATAACCTTCCACGACCCTAAAGACTACCTCATCATCTTTGATCTGCCGATCCACCAAGAGCAAGTGGTCAAGCTGGGCTCCGTGACGGTCGATGGCGCCAAGTTCTTCATCAAGCGCTGGCATGAAGACGACCATGCGATGGTGCAGCCCTTCAACCACCACGTCAGAGTTGTCATCGAGAAGATGCCCCAACACTTTTGGTCGGTGGAGGGGGCAGAAGAGGCGCTTGGCTGCCGGGTCGATAGGCTCGACAGCCGCACCTTCGAGCGCAGCCACACCAAGAACTTCGCCTGCTGGGTCTGTGTATGGGACGTGGCTCTCATTCCGACCAAGCACACGTTCTGGCTGATGCAGCGTGGAGCTGGGCGGGTGGAGGAGATACTGGGCTTCTCTCCGCCCGACCGCGTCGTCGCTGCGCCGCCGTCTGCAAGCCGCCACGACATCCTCATCCATGTGGACCGCATCGAGGACTGGACTCTGTACGAGCCGCGGTCGCCACGCTCTGCGCGGAGTGGCCTGTCCTCCTCAGACTCCGACGAGGACGACAGACCTATGCCGAGGATTATCCACGCAGGCTCCTGGAAGAAAGGGGTTGAAGATGGCCAGCGTGACCCGCAGCAGCGCCACCAGCTTGCGGCACTGGCACACATGGGGTGTTGTGGCGGTGCCCGTGGAGCCGGTGGCCGCAAGGACGACGACGGTGACGACCGCGACGGGCGCAGGTCCTGGAAGGACACGCTCCTCGGTCGGAGCCGCGCGGGCAAGGAGAAGATGCCGGACCATGATGCTTCATCACACCATCGCAACCGCTCCCCTCCGGGCCAGCACCGCTCCGAGAGCTCGCGTGACCGCCACAACTTCGGTCGCCGCCGCTCGGACGGGGCTGGGTCCGTGCTCCTCCAACCTTCGCGCCCCTCCCTCTGCCGGCGTGTGCTGATGCCATCCCCGTCCCCGACCCGATCGCTGCTTTCTTCGCCGGTGCCAAGAGCCTGCTCCCACCACCACCTGCCTTCGACTGCATGGCTGCCGAGCTGGAGGCTCACGTGGCAGCTGCAGTGTCCGAGCCGCTGCAGTTCAACGACCAGGTCAACGCCAACAACTCTGTCGCCGCGGCAGGAGACATGCCTGACGTTTTCGGCCCAACTCTGGCCTGCCCAAGGGTCGCGGTGGGCCATCTGAACTACAAGGAGGCTGCCCGACCACAGTGGTCGAGACGCAGCTGGGCACAGTTAACCGCTAGGTCTGTAGCCTCTAGCTCAGCGCGGAGGGCGAGACTGCAGACCCGGCCGCTGCCCCGCTGCGCCTCTTCCAGGGCACGAAGCCGCCGCTGATCCCTGCTGCCCCAGTGCGCCGCTCATCGGCCCTCCCCAAGACCCGTACCGCGCCGGCTCCGGTGCGCCACAGCGCAAGGCAGGCGGCCAACCCGTCGACGGTGCCCGTTCCGCAGAGGGGGACGCTGCAGCTAGTGCGTGAGCTCGGGTTGCTCGGCCCCAAGAAGAAGATGACCGCCAGGACAGCGGAGAAGCTGCTGCGCAAGTTTGATGAGCCGCTTACTGACGATGACATCGCCTGCATTGCCAAGCTCACTCGCCTCAACAAGGAGGCGCTGTGAGTCGCGGCTGCGATGGCCGGGGCAGATGGAGCTGCCGAGGAGGCCACCATGTGATCATGTTAGTATCCACTAATTGTATTCTCCAATGGCGCCCGGCCTTAAGCTGGGTTGAGATAGGTCTAGTTGTAGTCTCTGTGAGGTTAGCTGTTAGGCATCGCTGTCGCTGGTGCATCTTGGGGCCTATTGGTGGGCACCAGCGTCCCCCGGAGTGTGGTCATCTATCCCTGTTGTTATCGTTGTTCCTTCCTTGGATCAATAGAATTTGTAGCTGTTGGAGTAGATTGCTATTTCCATATGGATGACACCTGATGCCCCACTCTTAGTTGGAATGTGAGAGGGCTCAACATGCCTGCAAAGCGTGATGCAGTCTCTAAAGTTGCGGCAGCCCATCGCCCCGCGATCCTTTGTCTTCAGGAAACAAAGATTGTTAGCTGGTCGCCGGCCCTAGTCAAGGACGTAGGAGGAGCTAGGTTAGTTGACTGCATAGTTCTGCCTGCGTTTGGCACTAGGGGCGGGGTGGCCATCTTCTGGGATCGTCAGGTCATCTCGATCGCCTCCCACGCCATTGGAGAGTTCGCCATCACTGCAAAGATTACTGTCAATAGTTCAGCCACCTCGTTCTGGATTACCTCTGTCTACGGGCCGGCGGATGAGACTAGGAAAGAGGATTTCCTGCTCGAATTAGCTAGATCAGCTCCGCCCTCTAGCGAGCCCTGGCTTCTCACAGGAGATTTCAACATCATTTATGAGGCTAGAGATAAAAGCAACCTTAATCTGAACCGGCGCATTATGGCTAGGTTTAGAGCTGCCATCGATGCGGCCAGCTTGTAGGAGATCAAGTGTAAAAATAGGCGTTTCACTTGGAGCAATGAGCGGCGAAACCCCACCCTGGTTAGCATAGATATATTCTTTTGCAACATTAGTTGGGAGCTCCTTTTCCCCGCCTACGGCCTGATGGCCTCGGCAACGGCATGCTCTGACCACTGCCCGTTGATCCTAGCGCCGTGTGACGCCCCGGTCCGTCGTGCCTGCTTCCGCTTTGAGTCTTTCTGGCCAAAATTCCCGCACTTCCATGCGACGGTCGAGTGGGCATGGAATCGCCCGGTGCAGCAGCGCTGCGCGTTTGCAAGGCTTCAGACCAAGCTAACAAGGACTGCCCGCGACCTGAAGATTTGGAGTAGGTCGCTTTTCAGTGATGCCAAGACCTAGTTCCACATTGCCAATGAGGTGATTCTGCGGCTCGACGTGGCGCAGGAGACTAGAACGCTGTCAGCCGCCGAGTTCAATCCGCGCAAGATGCTGAAGATGCGGCTACTTGGGCTAGCGGCGATGAGAGGGCCAGAAGGCGGCAGGCCTCCAGAGTGCTCTGGTTACGCGCGGGAGACGCCAACACCAAGTTTTTTCCATGCCAAGTGTTGTTCCAAAAAACGCAAGAACTTCATCCACACAATCCAGGGTGATGATCGGATTGCCACAACTCATAGCAACAAAGCCCAACTCATTCACGATCATTTCAGCAAGGCATTGGCGGCTGACACGGGCAAGCAGGTCACCCTCAACTGGAGCTTGCTGCGGCTACCAAGGGTGCAAGCAGCTGGGCTGGATAACCCTTTCACTGAAGCTGAAGTGTGGGCGGCAGTGATGCAATCACCGGCAGAGAAGGCACCAGGCCCCAACGGTTTCATCAGTTGCTTCTTCCGTGTTTGTTGGCCGATCATCAGCGGAGATGTCATGGAGGCTTTTAGCAGCTTCTACAAGCTTGCCGACGAAAACCATGCTGCGTTGAACACTTCTTTTGTTGCTCTGTTGCCAAAGAAAGATGGTGCCGCTAGATTGACAGATTACCGCCCAATTAGTTTGATCCACTCCTTTGCGAAGCTCGTAACTAAGGTGCTGTCTATCAGGCTGTCCAAGGTGATTGGCACGATCGTCTCACCCGCGCAGTCCGCTTTCCTGAAGACTAGATGCATACAAGACAGTTCCTGTATGTTCAAAATGGCATTCGAGCGCTGCACAGAAGCAACATGCCAGCGCTGCTGCTGAAACTAGATATATCCAAGGCTTTTGACAGTGTGTCATGGGACTACTTGCTCGAGCTGTTGCAGGAGCTGGGCTTTAGTGCCAGGTGGAGGGATTGGATCGCCTGGCTGCTATCGACCTCAAGCTCGGAGTTCCTCCTCAACGGTACACCGGCTAGCAAAATTCAGCATCGAAAAGGCCTGCGCCAGGGTGATCCGCTCTCAACACTGCTGTTTATTCTTGTGATCGACCCGTTGCAACGGCTGCTAGATGAGGCCACATTGCAACAAATGATCCAACCTCTGCCGAGGAGGGCGCTTAAGCTTCGGATCAGTCTTTATGCTGACGATGTTGTCATCTTCATGAATCCGGACAAGAACGAGATGGAAGCTCTGGTGACATTCTGAATCTGTTTGTCGAAGCAACGGGCCTGAAGATCAATCGGCAAAAATCCACAGTTACACCAATTAGATGTGACAATATAGATACACAGCAACCTTTGCAATGCTTTGGAGGAATTGCCTCCACCTTCCTGCTTAAATACTTGGGGCTCCCTCTTACACTGTCAAGAACTAGGCTTGTGCACCTCCAGTTCGTGCTAGACAGGATCAAAGCAAGATTGGCTGGCTGGAAAGGCAGGCTAATGAGCATAGCAGGGCGACGCGTGCTGGTCAGGGCGGTGCTGACTGCCATCCAACGTTTGCCATGACCGTGCTACGTATGCCTAAGAAATTTTTCAAGGAAATTGATAAAGTGCGACGTCGCTTTCTCTGGGCGCATGATGAAGAGCTGTCAGGAGGCAAATGCAAAGTGAATTGGGCCAAGGTTTGTTCTCCGCTAGACAGAGGAGGGCTTGGTGTCCTGGACATAGAGCGTTTTGGCCGCGCGCTGCGTCAAAGATGGTTGTGGTTGGCCTGGAAACACCCGGAACGGCCCTGGGTGGGAATGGAGGTGCCATGCTCGGAGGCAGACAAGGAATTCTTTAGCGCGACAACTTCTGTCACTATCGGCAACGGGCAGACTGCAAGATTCTGGACCTGCTCCTGGCTTAGGGAAGGTACGCTCAAAGTGTTGTTCCCGGACCTGTACAAGCATTCGAGGAGGAAGACCAGGACAGTCGCCGACGCCTTGCGAGATGATCGCTGGCTACTTGATCTCACGCACGGGCAGACAGATCAGTTAGTGCATGATTGTGTGATGCTAGCTAGGCTGCTGCGTTTGGCTGCGATCACCTTAAACCCGCAGGCCAGCGACGACATCAGGTGGAACTTGAAGGCTAGTGGCTGCTACACCACCTCATCTGCCTACAATGCACAGTGCCAAGCGAATCACTACTCCCATTTTAGGCACATCATATGAAAGACATGGGCACCGGGAAAGCTGAAGATGTTCTTTTGGCTGTTGCTGTTGAACAGATTGTGGTGCAATGACCGGCTCCAGCGACGAGGTTGGCCGAACTCCTACTTCTGCCAACTTTGCCTCAGAAACCTGGAGACTGCTGATCACCTCTTCTGGTCGTGCCCGTTCGCTCAGGCACTCTGGGGCAACCTGTCGGCTTGGAACGGCTGTGAGGCCTTGAAGCTGCACGCGGACAGTGACGGCCTGAACGGGGCGGACCGAGTGCTCAAGGTTGTGGAAAACGCCAAACCTGAACTCAGAAAGGGGATCAAATCCATGACACTGCTTGCGCTGTGGGAATTGTGGAGGCACCGAAACGACTGCACTTTCAGAGGGTGCGAGGCCTCTTTTGAGCGAGGTGATACAGGCGATCAGACGGGCTATCGAGCTATGGCGCCAGGCGGGTGCATCTTGCCTGCTGCACCCTTTCATCTTGCCACCAGAAGGGATAGGCTGAGGAGCACAACGTTGGGTGTTTTTAGTTCTGGGATCTTTCCCAGTTTCTTTGGTTTTCTCTCCAGTTTACTCTTTTGATCCTAGGATCAATCCCCATGTATGCTTTGTTTTCCCATTGCTCCCTGCTATGATCAATATGAAAAGCCAACAGCTTTGCTGGATCTTTCAAAAAAAAGTGAAGTGGAAAATGTATAACTAGAAGAGAAAGATATCCTGATGGAAAATGATCATGGGACACATCGTTTTTTAGGACCGACAATTTTCTGCACAATGTCTATAGTGATTTCAGAATTCAGCAACTTCGCCTACTAAAAGATCAGTTACAAAAGCACAATGCTTTTTGTGGCTTCATGCTCGTCCGAGAAGCCATGCTGCCTGGGTTCTTCCCGGAGAATTTTTTTTGTCTTCAAGCTTTTATTCCTAAATTCATTTATTCGTTTCCTTCTTTTATGTACCTCCATACCAATATATAAAGACAAATGGGAATAACCGAACCACATCTACAAAATGCAAGTACCATGCAGCTGCTTCAAAGCCAACGTGAGTATCGAACAACTTTTTTGTTGTCCTTTTTCGTGTAGAAAGAATTCTGGATGACTTTTTAAATCACCCTTTCATGTTTTCCTAATAAATGATATTATTAAATAGTATTCCATACGAATAGTCGAAGTTCAGAAAGAAAAAACATGCAAAAGGAAAATTTTCTTAAGCAAAGCAAATGGATTTGACAGAAGGACAACTAATACTCGCATAATTACATCTGTAGAAAAACGTTGCATGTAGTCCTGAAACCATACTAAGCCATGACCTTTAACTCTCTACCAACTCAATGAGACAACCACTAACGACCCCGTACTAATCCAAGGTAGGAACACATGATCGATCAAACTAAGACGCCTATATAATCAAGCTCGACGGAGCCCAGCCACAGCTTGTTGCCGTTCTGCTCCGCCACCTCGCTGAGCGTGACGCCCCTGGCGGCCGTCAGCTCCTCGACCTCCACGCCGTTGGCGCCCAGACGGACGCCGACCAAGTGCTTCACCGGAGCCGCCGTCGCGTTCAGCCGCGCCTTCTCCTGGTTGAGCGCCACCCAGAAACCGCCCTGCCCGTCGCGCCTCACGTTGTCCGGGTAGCCCGGCAGGTCGGCGAAGAGCTCGTACTGCCCGGCCTTTGGCCCCCTGAGCCAGTACCGGAACGCCTGGCATGGCACCGTGTGCGCCACCACCAGGTGCGTCCTGTCGCGGCTGAGCGCGACGCCGTTCGGGTACGGCAGGTCCGCCTTCAGCACGGTGACGAGTTTCGTCCGCGCGTCGTACCTGAGCAGGCGGCCGGTCGCGTCGGCGTTCATGATGATCTCGGTGTTAAACCTGCACGCACATTGGTTCGTCATCTTCGGGGTTCGTGTTACAAAAGAAACTAAATTAAGGCGTGTACCTCCGGGGATAGTTGGCGCTGCTGTCGGTGAAGTAGACATCGCCGGTAGTCTGATCAACATCGAGGCCGTTGAGGAAGTGGAAGGGGACACCGTCCGCCTCCGTCGCTAGCACCTGGGCTTCGCCGCCATCCGGGCCGACCTTCATGAGCCCCAAGTAGGCGTCGGCGATGTAGAGCTCGCCGGTCTTCCTGTTGAACCGGACACCCAGCGGGCGCCCGCATATGCTCTCCTTTTCTTCCGACGGCACCCCAGAATCCGAGCACAAAGGAATTTTCCTACACACGTCCCACATGTCACACGTAAGCTAAATTTTAAATCGGGATCGATCTACATGTACTCCTACTTGATAACACGATTTTGAGCTTTTAATTACACCGACCGACCTGTAGTTGGCATTGTAGGCGAAGGTGCTCCAGCCAGCGGCGCTCCCGCCCCACCTGAGAACACGCCCGTCGGAGACGCCGGTGAAGACCCCGTCCTTGCCGGCGAACGCGAGGCTCTCGGCGCCGCTGACGCCGGCGGGCAGCGGAAGACGGTAGCTCCACCGCGTGTCCGTCGTCTTGACCTGCTGCGCCGATGCGAGGGAAACGAGGCAGGCAAGCACGACAAGTACCGCCGCCAGGCTGCGCCCCATCGTCGCCGTCGTCATCGTGCTCGGAAGTTTTCCTCTATGGGAAGTCGTAGCGCGCACCTCCATGCCTTTTATGGGAGGCCACGACCCATGGATCAGACCAGACACGGTAGTAATCCTACACCAACTCTACGTAAAATCCCACACGAACTCTAAGTAAAACCGTGACGTGACGTGACGGATTGCCCCCGTACGTCCGACCGAGCCCGTTTCGTTTGTGGTCTCTGCTGAGTTCGGCCCGAACCCGCGCGGTTCAGGTATTGCTCGCCTCGTCCACCCACACCCACTCCAACCTGGCTACCACTAGCCCAAGCAGACTGGGGTCCGGGCCAGCCACGCCCGACCGGAGAAGCTGGCTGTCGCGGCCGCATCGGGGCCGTCCATTGCGCAGGCGCGGACCCGAAACCCACCACGGCGACAAAACCACCACCCTGCACTCGCGAAATGGGTCGCGGCTCGCAACCCACGCCTCCTCGGCCCCGGCTCCGATCTGCTAAGCCCCCACCGGATCGGGTTGCGGGTCCCCTCCCCGCGACCCATCACCGCCGCTCGCCGCCGGCCGCCGCCGACGAGGTCAGTCTCCCGCCCTACGCCCTCTGCCTCTCCGCCTCCTCCGTCTTAGCGGGTCCGCTTACCCGAGCCAGAAACGCTAGCTGTAGCTGAGGCCCCGGCCTGGGAGCCCATTTCCTGGAGCTCGAGCATGGTGGGCAGGAGTAGGACCCGACCCCTCTGGGCTTCGATTGGTCCCTGGATTCCCGAGATCGCTTGCTTGCCATGGCTGATTGCTTCGTGGTTTTGGGGATTGAGTCTTCGGACGGGGTAGGTGAAGGGGATTTAGTGAAAGGAGGTCGTTCAGTTCGTCATTTTGCATATACACTGTGCCATGGTAGCTTTCAGCACTTCGCGAAATTTTAGCCTGCGTCATGTAGTGCGAGTATGCGCTTAACGCGTGAGCAATCTTTAAGTTGGAAAGAGGAATTTTTATTCGGACAGTAACTGGGAAGTCATCATCCATTGATATTGTTTCCCAGTTCGTCAGGGGGGTGTCCAAACCCTTCTTCGACCTTTTGTTTCTGCAAAAGAGAGAAACATGGAGCCGTTTCCGTTAACTCCGTATTGGATCAAAATGTGTAGTACTATCCACTATCGACTGTTCTCATGATACTTCTTCTTTGGACCTGCTGCAGTGAGTAAGCCTACACGTGATACCATGCTGGCACCGGCAGCGATGGAGGTGCCGATTGATGGCACGGTGAGCACCACGATCGCATCTGTGAACGCGGTGCACAATCCACGGGCACGCAAGTTGCGGTCTGCTGTTTGGCAGGACTTCACCAAGGAGCGCCGTGCTGACGGCAATTGCGTCGCTATCTGTAACCACTGCAAGAAGCAGCTCACAGCAACCAGCCGGTCAGGCACCACACACCTGCGCAACCACCTTGCGATATGCACCACCACCTCTACACGCCGTGCTGGTAAGCGTCGGAAGCTGATTGTACGCCGTATTCTCCACAACAAAACATCCACTGGGCAGCCTGGCGATGGACATGCCTCTGGTGAGGACAATGACAATGATAGCACACACTTTGATCAAGAACTCAGCCGGCAAGACCTTGCCCGTATGATTGTCCAGCACGGCTACCGGTTTTCAATAGTGGATGATCTGGGGTTTCGAAAGTTCGTCAAGAATCTCCAGCCACAGTTTAGCATGGTGTCATATGACATAGTGAGAGCTGATAGCATGGCAATTTATGAAAGTGAGAGGCTGAAGCTGCAGGATGTGCTCCTCAAGACCCCTTGCCGGGTTAGCATGTCAGTTGATATGTGGCGATCAAGTACACAGATGGACTACTTGTGTTTGACCTGCCACTACATTGATCATTCCGGCGATGAATGGAAACTTAGGAAAAAAATTCTTAACTTTGTGCATGTCGAGGAACATTTTACAACCAATCAGATTGCCAATCTCATTCTGGAGAAGTTGCAACAGTGGGGTATTGAAAGGAAGGTAGCTTCCGTTGTGCTAGACAATTGCACCACTGGTGACATTGTTGCCCCAGAACTTCTCAGAGTTATGCAGCCTAGGAGACTTCTCCTGTTAAACGGAAATCTGTTCCATGTGCGCTCTTGTGCACATATTCTGAATCTCACAGTTGAAGAAAGCTTGGAACAGACATCTGACATAATTAATAGAGTCCGTGAGATGATTCAGAATGTCAAGTTCTCACAAGAAAGGCTTCAAAAGTTTCTAGATACCGCAAAGCTGCTGCAGATTGACCAAAAACTGTTAGTTCTTGATTCTCCGAACAACTGGCCTTCCACTTACTTAATGTTTGATTCTGCATGCTATTATCACGATGTGCTTGTGCGCCTTGCAGAACAGGAAGCTAATTATGCTGCTTTCTTGACCGCTAAGGAGTGGGCTGATGTGAAAGCCCTCACTGAAATACTTGACGCGCTCAATAATACAATGGAGAAGTTTCCAGTGGAAATCCCAACCGCTAACCTATATTTCAATGACATGTGTGAGATCCAGGTTCTTTTGAACACCTGGCGCAATAGTCCATCTCCTGTTGTTGCACAAGTGGCTGGCCGAATGCTGAAAAAATTCGAGGGATACTGGGATCTTACTAGGCCAGTAATGGCATTTGCATCCATACTGGATCCTCGGTACAAGATGAAGTCAATTGAGTATTTTTTTCAGCTGATTTATGGAAATGACCAATTTACAGCAAAGGCAACAATAGAAGCCATCAAGCAAAGCTTTACCAGCCTGTGCAATGAGTATGAACATTCAGCAGATTCATTGAAGAATCCAGCTGTTCTCTTCTACGCTGGAAACAGTAGTTCTTGCATGAGCTCTGTGTACAACAATGGAAATGACTCTAAGACCTTCTCTCGCATCACATTATCAGATGCCCGACGGGGACTTGATCAGTATATTCAGGAGTCATCGTCAGGCCAGTCCTTCAAGTCTGACTTGGACTTGTATCTTGAGGAAGCTGTCTATCGTCAAAAAGAAGGGAATCAAGATAATTTTGACATCCTGGGATGGTGGAAGTCTTTTGCGGCAAAGTATCCTGTCCTTTCTCAAATGGCCCGGGATATTCTTGCTATCCCTGTATCTATCATCCCACTGGACAGTGAAGCCCGGGTGCTGAATGAGTATCTCAGTACTATGGACCCTTCAACGGTTGAGGGATTGGTCTGCGCGCAAGATTGGTTACGTGCAGACACAGAAGGTATCACTGAGTCTTACAGATATATTATCTCCGTCCCAAAACGTTTTAGTGTTAGATACATCCGTTTCTAGATAAATCTAAGACAAGCTTTTTGGGACAGAGGGAGTATGAACTTAGTCTTACTCTTGTAAATACTCATGTGCACTTACCAATGATTGGTTTCCTGTGTGTTTCTGCAGCTGCTAATTCAGATGGCCATGCAGATGATAAAGTGCCACGTGGCGATGAACTTATTGTGGCACCGAATTAGGTGAGTATAATGGGAGCAACTAGTTTCAACTTATTTTGTTTCTTTATCTCGCCCCTCTTGAATTACTATCCAAGTCATTTTGATTTTTGACCCATAGCATTAATTCAACTTGAAATGTTCCCACTTTAGGTCATAATGCACAGGCCCGCATGCTAGTGACACTAAGCACAAACTTGTGTTTTTTTACCAGAAAGTGAAACCTGCACTTTTGCTGTTGTGTAAAACGAGACGGGCCTCTTTTTCCTTGTGAGCTTCTCCTATAAGTTATCTTATAATCAAATGGAACTGGTATTTGTATGGATGCCAAGTATGTGTTTTGGACAGTTGGTGTAAAAAGATTATATGTTTGTTTGCAAATACTAATTGTGTACTCCCTCCGTTCCTAAATATAAGTTTTTTAGACATTTCAAATGGACTACAACATACGGATGTATGCAGAGATATTTTAAGTGTAGATTCATTCATTTTGCTCCATATGTAGTCACTTGTTGAAATTTCTAGAAAGACTTATATTTAGGAACGGAGGGAGTATATATCATGTATTTGCCTTCTTATTCTGCGTGGTGAGCTCAAATTGATACAATAGTAATTCTACCAGGATGCGACTTTTGCCATGCAGCTGACCGATTACTTAAATTACACTAGGGCTATTAATCACAGATGTTGAAGACTAAAATTTAGATATACTATATACACACACGTATCAGCATACATATGCACACACTTGTGCATTTTTATCCACCATAGTAGTACAACTCTTGCACGTATAACTAATTACCACCATAATGGTAATGCTTTAGACCTGTGCATTTTGCTTTGTCCATCCGGAGTGATACCAAGTTTAATCATTGTGGCTCTGTTTTTCTTGTTAGCTTGAAATTTAACGATTCATCAAAGAAACAAAAAGATGTTATGTGGCGTTTAACTTTCTCGAGCCACCTAGATTATGACACCTGATTAATGTAATTTGTCCGCAGTTATTCATCTGCGATGAAGGCGTTTGGAGAAGAACGGAGGTACAAGAATGGCATTTATCATGTAAATGTATCATTCTAGTTCAGAAAGAAAACTTAATCATGTAAATGTATCATTCTAGTTCTAGACTGTCTGTACAATGAGGTATCAGTGTTGCCCCTGAATGGCTAACATGGCGCAGCCATCTCGTGCCATTTTTAGACAGTTTGGTCGGTGTAATGTGACTGCATTCTTGACTCGGTGTGTATCATGCTGCTTGGCAAAGCTATTTGCAGACGTCTCCCCGGAGCCTTGGACATGCTCAGGAATGCTTGGAGTGGGCAATATTGTGTGTTGAGCATTTGGAAAGTAATGCCAAAACTTATCGTGAGCTCTACAAAGTACCTGAATCGAAAGTATGTGGCCACTAGGCAGAGTAGGGTTGCCAAAAGAGGATTGTGGTGTTCACCTCAAGGCTTATTATAGTTTAGCTTATTTTCAGACTCGACGAGTCGCACCCTCGGACAGTTGAGGGCGCTGCTCAAGACACGAACAGCGGCACGGCGCATACTTCCGTCCCCAAAATGCAGGGCATCGCCGCATCGGCACGCGACCACTCGTCACCCGTGCTGACAGACGCAGCACCCCCGGCGGTCCAGGCGTCCAGCACGCCCCGGCATGGGCACCGGCATGCCGCGGCCCAGCACGCGCGCGAACAGCGATGTCTGAGTGACGTACGAAACATTCGCACGGTGCGACCACACCACACCACGCGGGACCATGGATGCGAATGGAATAAAGAGGCAGAGCGGATAGTAGATAGAATTTCAATGAACATGCAGGCTTAGCTGGTCAGTTACTGATTACGCCTCTGCCTCAAGAATGTAACTTAGAGCATCTACATCCGGACGTCTCAAATCATCTCTCGTCCGTCCGCGGACGCGCCCGATCAGTGACTGGACATAAGAGAGAGAAAAAAATGTGATCCAATCTGACCCCTCATCTCATCCTTGTATGTCCGGATTGTCCACGAACCCTCATATCCATCTCAAATATAGGGAGGATATGAGGACTCGCGGACGGGCCCGAGTGCGCCCGGTCAGTCTGCTACGTAGAGCGCGGCCCCACCTCGAACCACCTTTTCTCTTTCTTTATTCATTCTTTTATTTATATTTATGCATCTTCATCAATCACGTGCAAGTGACCAGACATATGAGAAGGAAAATGAGGAGTGTGGCTGCGCGCCCGGACAAATAGGGGCTCAAAATGGGCACGCCCGGTCACTGACCGGGCGACGCGTCCGCAGGCGTTTGAGGGGTCACATTTGCTATGTCCGGCTGTAGATGCTCTTATACCATCTGTTAGTAATTGTCTAACGTTATGCAAATGAATATGCTATCTATACCCTCCCGCACCAATACGGCCTTATTCCCGACTTCTCCTTCCTCCCTCGCTTTGCGGTCGAGCAGGCATCACCACCGAAAAACTAGTTGCGAGACAAAACTATTACGAAAACGAAACTATCAGCAGAGACAGAATTGCACACATGAAGCAATTGTACACATCATAGATACAAAATATGCACACTACTGCAAAAATGTTCATCAGAGCAGAATGATTAGGTAGGACCATATGAAAAGCAGATGAACATTAGAGACAAACAACCTTAAGTATTGCAAGAGCAGGCAACCCAACACTGACGCAGTACTGAAAGAAACGCTTTGGAAGACAAAGTATGGCATGATATAGATAGATATCTATCAACAACAAAGAGCACCAAAAATAAACTACCCAATGAAAGGCAGTAGGATAGAAATGACTAGTGATGCTTGATGGTGATAGATGATTTGGTAGACCAGTTCACTCTTCTGCAAAAGAGTTACGTCGGGTTGAAGGGACTTGTGATTGAACACAGAAGATAAACTCAATTCGTCCTATTCTCCTCAACATGAAGTTTCTCGAACTTCAGTTGATTTCACTTGTGGTAGATTCTTTTCGCAATCTTCAAACTCTCGACAGACTTTTTTGGGGCCATCTCCGGCACGCAATTTTCTCGATAATAAACTCTTCGGGGCATGACAACATATTAAGCTTCTCAAAAAAAAAATCTTCTTTGCTGCGCAGATAACTTTCGCAGAAGTTTACAGCAAACTTCTCAAAGTATACCCGCAAAAAAAAAACTTCTCAAAAGTAGCAAACCTTTTGAAAGATTATAGCAATCTTCTCTGAAGCAAACCTATCGGTAGTAAACTTCTTGGTAGCAAACCTTTGGGTGGAAAACTTCTAGGTAGCCTGGGAGCAAAGTATGGCGATGTCCTGCATTTTGGAGACGGGCGGTCCAGCACGCCCCGGCATTGCCGCGGCCCAGCACGCGCGCGAACAGCGATGCCCGAGTGACGTACGAAACATTCGCACGGTGCGACCACACCACACCACACCACACCACGCGGGGCCATGGATGCGAATGGAATAAAGAGGCAGCGCGTCGGCGGCATAGCCGGCCGGCGGTGCCAGTAGATAGAAATTCAAAGAATAGGCTGGTCAATTGCTGATTACACCTCTACCTGAAAACTGAAACTTATACCATCTGGTAATTGTCTAACGTTACGCAAAAGAATATGAGTACTATGTATACGCTCCCGGACCAATACGGCTTCATTCCCGACTTCTCCTCCCTCCCTCCGCGATCGAGCAGGCGTCACCACCGGCGGCCGCCCGGCTCCTCCGAGTGATCAACGTGGGCCTGGTACCTGCAGACCAGGAGAAGATAACAATCTCTTGTCAATTGGGATAATAAAATTGTCAGCAAAATTACACTGTAGCATGACGCCATTCAGAAAAGCCAACCCCATGAATTATCTATCCTACGCATCTCTACCATTATATAAGCTAGTAGGACCCAAAGTGTTTGTTGATATGAACACATGTAGAGAAAATAATGTTTTTTTAATGGTCTGTGGGCCGCCCATAAGGTTGTAAGCTTAAGGTCAACCATAAGCATAAGGACAAGTTTAGTTTTTCCAATATGTACATGTCAACCAGAAACTTTGTGTTGGACAAGTAAGCCTTAAGGGCATTTTTTTGGGCACAATATGGCTGCAAAAAGTGGTAGGTATGTGTGTATTTAGTTTCCTTTTTTTTTGCGGGAGTGTGCATATTTAGTTTCAGAACTTTTTGAAACCTAAAAGTCTCATTTTTGAAGTTTTCAAAAAACCAGGCTGCAGAGTCTGGGAGCAAGAAATCTGACACCTTGGGTGCCACATCTTACATGTGTAAATAAATTTAGTTGAAGAGAAGTGATTCTATGGCATCTAAGGAAAAACTAAATATCGGAGTAGTTTTGTTGATCTATAACGAAATATCAGTGCCGTAACTCCACAAGCTCATTGTGCAATGATCTAGGAAGTGAGGAAATGATTCCATACTTCTAAAAACAGTCAGGATTCTTAGGAAAAACTAAAACAAATAAATAAATGCAGCAAACAATGATTGCTTTAAAGTGAGAGAGTGAGTTGATGGCTATGGTCCTAACAGGGAGGCTCTTTAGTAGAGCAGGCAAATCCTGAATATGAAGAAGGTAAAAGATGAGTAGTTGAAACATGAGCCACACACTCTTTACTATAACAAAGTAAAAGACAAAATTGACAAATGCATCGGCTGGTCAGGGGAAAATATGGTGTCTTCACTTTGCAATGAGATGCCAAGAGGAATTTCTTGAGTCTTAAGTTTACATAATGACAATTGCAACACAAGTATGATCCTTTGTCTTCTGAAGTATTTTTATGTTTTGAGAGAAAAACACAGGTTCGCCTTTTAGGAAAAAAAATGATCGGTGCTAGAAGACAATAGAGAACATGTGACTTCCTAAATCCTAATGCAACGCTACTTGATACAACATTGATCATAAATTCCATCCTGATCACAGTCACTGGAAGTCTACTTAAACAAACAGTGATGGGAACAATAAAATAGTAAAACAAGCAAAAAAAGAAAACGTATTCTATGTTTGAATGGTGAGAAATTTTAAGATGATCCCAATTAATGTGAGCCATTCATTTTTTTGCAATCCTATGGCTAGTATCTGCTATCACCTCTTAGGAGGTAAGAGGCTGTCAACAATTCAAACAAACTCTGACTGCCTTATTTATGTAGACCGGGAGTTTTCTTTGTACTGCCATGTCTCTTTTTTCCAATTCTAATTCGTTTTTCTACATACCCATTATGTCAAAAGGGTGCACAATAATGCCCTCTTACCAGAAGGGGATGAGGCATTTCACTGTCGCCTAAAATATAACTTATCAAGGCGCAATAACCTTTATTCGCCTACACTAGCAGTCAGTGGCTCAAGAAAAGAGAAGCTAGATTTGGCGGCTTGGCTTGGAGCATGTTTCTGTTAACTATAATACGGGTAACTATAAATAAATCGCCTAGCATTTAGGTAAAGAGAGACCACCCGGCTACCCGAGGGCATATATACCTATGAAGGCATCAAATCACTAAAATAATTCCATGCCAGAATCACGGCCTAACTCCCCAAATTCGTCAGCTAACTATGAAGGCAACGATTCAAGAGAGAAGTAATGCTGAAGTTTTGCTTCTTGTGTTCTTTGATAGTAGAAAATATAGCAACATGAAACGTAAGAGCTACCCAGCGCGAAACTACCACACAACAGTAAAATGTGTGAAGTACTCGTAGTACTAGTACGAGTGTAGTACTAGGACGAAATGTACGTCCACCAAATGGTACTATGGTCCGACCGGAGGCTCATCAAAGATGGTGATTAAACCAATTATTGACCGTAAAATAAGCCCTCGCAAGCTGGATCTAATCATCTATTCCCTCTGTCCCAAAATATAAGAACGTTTTTAACACTACATTAGTGTCAAAAACGTTCTTATATTATGGGACGAAGGGAGTAACTATCTTTGTAGCCAAATACTTCGGTCTGTACATTGTTTTTTAAAGTTGGAACCATATATATTGGACAAGCAAATTCAGCCGTCTAGCTGTATACGTGGAAATGTACTACAGTACTTCGGAGGAGGATGCTGATTCAGTGCACAAATACACAGCCTATATATCTTTGCTCCGGGGGCCTTATAGCTTGAAACAGCAACTAGCAACCAAATATGTAGCTGCAGGATGAAAATCTAGAACTAGCACCCGCGGCCCGCGGCCCGCTCTAGAAATGTATCTTGCGCATGTCTATGCTCTGCTTGTACTTATGTTGTACTACTTCGCCACAAGGGCAACTCACAAGCTCAAGAACAGCAAGGAAGCAAGTAGAACACACACACACACACACACACACACACACACACACACACACAGAGAGAGAGAGAGCGAGAGAGAGAGCGCGCAGGGCCTCACCTTCTCCTCCGCGTCCACCTGGTGCTCCCGAGGAGGCCATGGAGGCCTTGGTGGAGCTTGGTCGGCCCCATCCGCGTCCATTGCTCGCTTGGTTGGGAGCTAGAGTGTTGTAGCCGGTGGTACTCTTTGAGGGGAAGGGAGGGAGGGAGCGAGGAAGAAGGGAAGGGAGCAAAGCAAGCCGGCAAGGCAAGGGGTGGGGCTGCGTGTCTCCCAAAGAAAAGAAAGGAAGCAGAGTTAAGACTAAGCGCAGCGCGGAGCAGAGCAGCCCACTCCGTTCGGTTTTGAATAGAGAAGGAGAGAGAAGGCGCGCGGAGCAGAGAGGCAAAAGGAGAGGAGGGAGCAAATGAGCAATGGATGTCAGCTGTTTCCCCTGCTTTTTCTCTTGTCCGCACAGGGCTCACTGCTGCTGGCACAGCAGCCCGCGTACACGTACAGAGCGCCCCCCTGCATGCATGTCTGCCTCTCTCTCTCTCTCGGACTGTGTGGGTGTCTACGATGTGTGTAGCTTTGCTGCGACGGTCCCGGGAAAGCAATCTCTCGCTGGTAGCGGGCCACCGTGCCGAAGCCCCGGTAGTTTCAGCTAGTACTACTCGTGCTAGGCCTCCCTCACATGTCATCGAGAGTCGCGACCCTCAGCGGCATGCCATTGCCAGCCGTGGAGAGAGCTTCGATCTCTGTAGGTTTCCTTGTTTAGATTAAGAAAAAGTACTAATAGTAGCAAGGGTGATCAACGTTACGCCGTGCTTTTCGGTTTTCACGAAGCCTTTTTTCAGGACTGATGAGCGGCCATGCCAGGGGCGGGCTTTCTACCATCCGCTGCAAGCGAGAGGAAATTTTCACCGTCTTGTCTCGGGCACTGGCCGTCGCGCGTGCGTGTTTGCCAAGTGTGAAGATGTTTTTCCTTTCTTTTGAGAAGAGAAGCGGCAAGCCAGCCAGCGAGTCTTTTCTTGCTTAAGCTCGCCCTCTCTTTCTCTCTCTCTTCTGTTCCCTGGCATGGCCGCAGATGGCGTCTGCGCCGCTCTCTGCTTTGCTTGCTTGCTTTTATCGTGTGGGTCTGTGACACGGGAAAAAGTCGTGGCGGGAGGGGCGGAAAGACTGTTGGAACTTGGGAGGAGAGGAGACGAGCGGCCCGAATCCCTATAGATTGCCAAAGATTTGGGTATGCATGCAGCATGCTCTCTCTATCTCTCTTTAATGCTCTTTCCAACTCAGGTCTAGGCCGGCCAACCTGGCTCTGCTGGGTGCCATTTCTTTGGGTTCCTGGACAAACTATAGATAGTGAGAAAAACATTTCGAGATGTTCTTCATGGGAGGAGAACCTGGCGAACCATTTGTTTTTACTAGCAAATATGCCTATGCATTGTAACGAAAAAATAAATAAATAACTCAATCTTAATAAAAAATGTTCAAGACCCCACACAGGTACACGCCCATCATTTCAACACGGCAGAGAAGCAGTAATATCATAAACCATGAATATCAGATATTACTAAAGTTTAATTTCCCAAATCAAGTTTAATAGTGCCAACAATAGCTACAGAGGCATGCATTGTTTTCCACTATAGAGATAGCTATAGAGTACCTACTTCTAGTGTGAATTTTCTGACTTGTAGTTGTATTTTTTTACATGATCTTTGGTCTTTGTACCCGAAATATGACTATTTTTCTGGCAAAATGAAAACAAAAACTCAAATGTGTAGTTATTTTTCCATGTAGAGCATACATGTTTTGATTGTTTGAACCTATTTTTAAAAGATGGTTTGATTGTTTGCACCTAATTTTATTTTTAGAAAAGAGAAAATATACTCACATCATTGCTCCAAACAACAATTTTGTGAGTGCCCGTGGTTTTATACAATTTTATGTGGGTGTTCGGCTCGACTCCCATCCCCATCGGCATATGTTCATGTTCTTGCAAATGCTTGTAGCCGGTGGCAATTGCTGACGCGGATGGCGGTATGTGTGCATGGCGTGGTGGTCTTGCCTCCCACTCGCCGCCGACCATGCTTCTCGGCAGATTGGTGTCGGTGTCAAAACCGGCAGATCTCGGGTAGGGGGTCCCGAACTGTGCGTCTAAGGATCGAAGGTAACATGAGACAAGGACACGATGTTTACCCAGGTTCGGGCCCTCTTGATGGAGGTAATACCCTACTTCCTGCTTGATTGACTTTGATGAATACAGGGGTTACAAGAGTTGATCTACCTCGAGATCATCGTGGCTAAACCCTAGATGTCTAGCATGTATGATTATCCTTACCTCTACGGACTAACCCCTCCGGTTTATATAGACACCAGAGGGGCCTAGGGTTGTACAGAGTCGGTTTACAGATAAAAGAATCTTCATATCCGAACGCCAAGCTTGCCATCCACGCAAAGGAGAGTCCCATCCAGACACGGGAGAGAGTCTTCTATCTTGTATCTTCACGGCCCATTAATCCGGCCCATGTCACATAGCCCGGACGCCCGAAGACCCCTTAATCCAGGACTCCCTCAGTAGCCCCCGAACCAGGCTTCACTGACGATGTGTCCGGCGCGCAGATTATCTTCGGCATTGCAAGGCGGGTTCCTTCCCTGAACACTTTAAAGCATCCAATCCAAAGGACTGTATTCGGCTTTTACATCTTCGGTCTTGGCAACGAACAGCTCGGCTTTCCATTAAATGTCATATCCTTCGGCCTCCGCGCCTTCGCTGCTTCTGCTTCCATGTGTCAAATGAATACAAAGGGTCAAAGTATTTTTGCACAAAACACCCTAGCTATGTAGAGAGGGCGTCTATTTAAAGAGATTGGATCTCATATGCCATTCCACATCAGGCGGAAAATCTTTAGAGCTTGCCACGAGAAACCACGCAGATATGGCTAGCGCCCCTAGTTCTTCCTCCCGCCCCCATGGCCCTGAAAAAGGCGATTGAGAGAGCTGTTCAGTATCCCATGCCTAGCTGATCAAGCATCAGACGCAGGGATATCTCACCCCCCTCCGTAGATTTAGTCCCTGCTCGGGCGAGATTAACCTCCATCAACAGTGAAGCCATGGCGGAAAACTTCCCCAATCCAACCGAGGGGGAGCGAGTGTGCTTCGTTTCCTTCTTATTAAGAGGCGTTGGATTTCCAATCCACCCTTTCCTCCGTGGTCTCCTGGAGTACTATGGCCTCCAACTGCACAATCTTACGTCGGCCTACATTCTGCACATCGCGGGTTTTGTCGCTCTTTGCGAGATATTCCTGGGCTGCGAGGCCCATTTTGAGCTGTGGAGGAAGCTCTTCTTCCTCGTCCCCCGCTCCCAAAAGGGATCTATATTCGAGGTGGGCGGCGCCGAAGTATGGCGCATAACCGGAACAGGATACCTGTCCGGCACTCCGAAGAAGGCGTCCGATGAGTGGCCCTCGGAGTGGTTTATATCGAAGATGTTGTTCTCCCAGACCCAATCAGAAGGGGCCTTCCTGAATTTTCCAGCACTCTGTTAAGGAAACACCACAGCTGGCGCCCTCGGAGCCTCGAGGAAGAAGACAGTGCGGAGGTCAAATAGTTAATGAGCAAGATAAAGACGCTCGCCCAGTCCGTACTATCAATAGTCGAGGTGATGGCAATTTTCATAACGCAAGGTGTTCAGCCACACCAATCCAGAGGGCTCCCCATGTGGCACTACAATGGGGAATATGACGCATCACGCTGCAGGCGAAAGGGTTCGGACACCCTCGCCGCCTTGGCCACCATGTTAACTGATCTTTATAAAGGGGAGAAAGAAGAGTTCACTCGCCTTAAGTGTCGAGAGGGCTTTTCCATGTACAACCCTCCTAGCTGGGTGAGATTTCACTCCATAACCTTACTCAATCCTCTTTTCGAGTCACACTTAGCTGAAATTGACCGACCATTCTTATCAGGAATGGAGGAAGGTTACTGCAGGGATCTACAGCCCCGCTCCGCAGCTGGAGGACCATAATCGGGACCTTGATCCCGGATTTGAGGAGGATCCGGACCTATCCGTAGAGCTCAAGGAGGGGGTCTTCTACTAGGCAAGCTATGACGGCATAGAAGTGGCAATTATAGCCGATTACCCCGGCCTCCTTCCCTCCTCCCATGTAAATACTCATGAGACGTCTCCTCCCAAAGAGTTTCCTCATTGTGCCTCACCCACCGCACTGTATCATGCTCCAAAGGGGAGGCGCTCGTCTCACCACACCGTATCAGAGGCGTCCCTTAAGAAGGCGACGCCTACGCAGGGCGGGTCTTCGAAGAGAAAGGCGGATGGCAATACTGTCGAGCCTTCATCAAAGAGGTATGGTTTTTAATATGCTCTATGGTAGTCATACCGAACTGTGACGTTTTCCACTGTGCTTTATTTCAGGAAGAGTGTTTGCCGGACTGTGTCCAGAGATCCTGCCGGTCATACCTCCACCAATCCGGCCCCAACCCCTGCATCCATGGCTAGAGTTAATACGGGTGTAATGCCGGATTGTCCTCCTTCAGAGGATTCGGACAATGTATCCGTCACGAACTCCGAAGTGGAGAGTGACATGAACCATCGGCGTCGGAGGGCCGCTATGCGCAACCCCAACT
Source organism: Aegilops umbellulata (assembly GCA_032464435.1). NCBI lineage: Eukaryota > Viridiplantae > Streptophyta > Magnoliopsida > Poales > Poaceae > Aegilops > Aegilops umbellulata. The sequence continues at coordinate 321,793,095 of CP136056.1, read as the reverse complement.
TTACTGAAGAGGCATTCAATGCCTTCAGGTCAGCGGATGCGTACATCCGAGCTGCTCGGGATGGGCTTGCTGGAGCCACTTACCAGCTTTCAAAGGATATGCGGGTAAGGACGCATTGTGTAGATTTAATAATCATATACCAGTAGCCCCCGAGACTTGAAACAGTTGAAACAACTGATTTAAGGATCATTGTATAATCAGGTACTCATGGAGAGGAACAACATGCTGCCTTAGGAGTTAGAAAAACGTCAGACTCAGCTAATTGTTGTTGCCGCCGAACTGGAGAAGTCCAAGGAGGCACCGCATGGTAATGTCCCCTTCTGTCCGGAAAATATAACCATATGTCAGGAATGTGTATGCAAGTAAACACTGTTGTATTTATCATGGCAAGATCGTCAGATCAACTAGAAGAGGAACTGAAGGCCGCGCAGGCGGGTAAACAAAAGGCCGAAAGGCAACTGGCCGCTGGTGAACGTGTATTGACACGGACCAGGGATGAGAAGAATAAGCTACAGGATTCCAACACCCGGCTAGGCGAAGAGCTGAAAGATGTGCGAGCCCAACTGGCGGACGCCTTGAAAGAGAACAAGAGGTTGAGGGGCGGCATATTTAGTACACCTTTTAGCTTACCTTCGTACAATTCGCTAAGGCAATTTTTAACAAATTCATGTCTGTAGGTGTGCTGACTGGCCGGTTAGAAGGGAAAGTGTCCGAATTTCAAGGCGATCTGCTACAAGAGCTGTCCAAAGTGCATGACCGAGCTCGAAAAGCAATGAGGAGCGTTGCTAAGGCTTTATGGCCATCCGGGTCCCCTCCAGGAAGTATGGAGGAGCTTGTGAATTTATTCAAGGGAGCTCGGCGCCGCTTCGGGCTATGGAAGATATCGGCCTGCCGAGAAGGCGCACGAGAGGCCTGGGCCATGGTGAAAACGCGGTATACCAGACTTGATCCGAATCATATGGTCTGGGTCGGGCCTCGGGGACTAGATGGACAAGAAATTCCAGTTAGCTTGGTATATGACCAAGTGAAGATAGCCGCCAAGTTTTCACAACAGGATTGTAAGCTAGACAACCTGCTAGATGCTATAGAGGCAGAAGAAGTTTTTGAGTCCAAGTGACAATGTACTTTTATTGACAAATTTATCTCCAACCGAATTATAAAACGATTGTCATGGAAGATCTTTTGCTTCGACCTCCGAAACCTAAGGTGCGGAGTGTTTCCGAATACTATACAGGCGGTAAACACTGAAGTATGAGTGGAAACCAGGCGTAGGGGTCATATTTGCTTGAACAGACAAGTTGTATTCGACGAGTTATGTTATATTACTTTTAATCGTAAGAAACATCTTCCAGAGAGAATGGTTCCGTTAAGGGTTCCTTTCCTTGCGCCAGCATGCGTTATTATGCATGCCTAAACTATGATTCAAAAAATCGCAGTACACTTAATTGTTGGGGAACGTTGCAGAAAATTAAAATTTTTCCTACGGTTTCACCAAGATCCATCTATGAGTTCATCTAGCAACGAGTCATGGGAGAGAGAGAGATTGCATCTACATACCACTTTGTAGATCGCGAGCGGAAGCGTTCAACGAACGGGGATGAAGTAGTCGTACACACCGTGATCCAAATCACCGGAGATCCTAGCACCGAAAGCACGGCACCTCCGCGTTCAACACACGTACGGTCAGCGTAACGTCTCCTTCTTCTTGATCCAGCAAGGCAAAGGAGAGGTTGGGGAAGAAGACTCCAGCAACAGCATGACGACGTGGTGATGGTGGATCCGCAGTACTCCGACAGGGCTTCGCCGAGCTCTACGGAGGAGGAGGAGGTGTTGGAGAGGGAGAGGGAGGCGCCAGGGCAAAGGGTGCGCAGCCCCCCTCCCCTCCCCCTTTATATAGCCCCTTGGGGGGGCGCCGGCCCTAGGAGATGGAATCTCCTAGGGGGGCGGCGGCCAGGGAGGGGAACTTGCCCCCCAAGCAAGGGGGGGGGGCGCCCCCTTTAGGGTTCCCCCCCAACCCTAGGCGCATGGGCCTTTGGGGGGAGGCGCACCAGCCCACTTTGGGCTGGTTCCCTTCCTCATACAGCCCATGGGGCCCCTCCGAGGCAGGTGGCCCCACCCGGTGGACCCCCGGGACCCTCCGGTGGTCCCGGTACATTACCGATAACCCCAAAACTTGTCCCGATGGCCAAAACAGCACTTTCTATATATAATTCTTTACCTCCGGACCATTCCGAAACTCCTCATGACGTCCGGGATCTCATCCGGGACTCCGAACAACATTCGGGTTACTGCATATACATATCTTCACAACCCTAGCGTCACCGAACCTTAAGTGTGTAGACCCTACGGGTTCGGGAGACATGCAGACATGACCGAGACGGCTCTCGGGCAATAACCAACAGCGGGATCTGGATACCCATGTTGGCTCCCACATGCTCCACGATGATCTCATCGGATGAACCACGATGTCGAGGATTCAATTAATCCCGTATACGATTCCCTTTGTCAATCGGTATTTTACTTGCCCGAGATTCGATCGTCGGTATCCCAATACCTCGTTCAACCTCGTTACCGGCAAGTCACTTTTCTCGTACCGTAATGCATGATCCTGTGATCAAACACTTTGATCACATTGAGCTCATTATGATGATGCATTACCGAGAGGGCCCGGTGATACCTCTCCGTCAAGCGGAGTGACAAATCCCAGTCTCGATCTATGTCAACCCAACAGACACTTTCAGAGATACCCGTAGCATACCTTTATAGTCACCCAGTTACGTTGTGACGTTTGGCACACCTAAAGCACTCCTACGGTATCCGGGAGTTACACGATCTCATGGTCTAAGGAAAGGATAATTGACATTGGAAAACTCTAGCAAACGAACTATGCGATCTTATGCTATGTTTAGGATTGGGTCTTGTCCATCACATCATTCTCCTAATGATGTGATCTCGTTATCAATGACATCCAATGTCCATAGTCAGGAAACCATGACTATCTGTCGATCAACGAGCTAGTCAACTAGAGGCTCACTAGGGACATATTGTTGTCTGTTATTCACACATGTATTACGATTTCCGGATAACACAATTATAGCACGAATAAAGACAATTATCATGAATAAGGAAATATAATAATAATGCTTTTATTATTGCCTCTAGGGCATATTTCCAACAGTCTCCCACTTGCACTAGAGTCAATAATCTAGTTACATTGTGATGAATCGAACACCCATAGAGTTCTGGTGCTGATCATGTTTTGCCTTAGGGAGAGGTTTAGTCAACGGATCTGCGACATTCAGATCCGTGTGCACTTTACAAATTTCTATGTCTCCATCTTGAACATTTTCACGAATGGAGTTGAAGCGACGCTTGATGTGCCTGGTCTTCTTGTGAAACCTGGGCTCCTTTGCAAGTGCAATAGCTCCAGTGTTGTCACAGAAGAGCTTGATTGGCCCCGACGCATTGGGTATGACTCCGAGGTCGGTGATGAACTCCTTCACCCAAATTGCTTCATGTGCTGCCTCCGAGGCTGCCATGTACTCCGCTTCACATGTAGATCCCGCCACGACGCTTTGCTTGCAACTGCACCAGCTTACTGCCCCACCATTCAAAATATACACGTATCCGGTTTGTGACTTAGAGTCATCCAGATCTGTGTCGAAGCTAGCGTCGACGTAACCTTTTACGACGAGCTCTTAGTCACCTCCATAAACGAGAAACATTTCCTTGGTCCTTTTCAGGTACTTCAGGATATTCTTGACCGCTGTCCAGTGTTCCTTGCCAGGATATTCTTGACCGCTGTCCAGTGTTCCTTTGCACACCTTGTCAGCATTCTTAGGATCGACAAAACCTTCCGGCTGCATCATATACAATTCTTCCTTAAGGAAACCATTAAGGAATGCCGTTTTGACGTCCATTTGCCATATTTCATAATCGTAGAATGCGGCAATTGCTAACATGATTCGGACGGACTTCAGCTTCGCTACCGGTGAGAAAGTCTCATCGTAGTCAACCCCTTGAACTTGTCGATAACCCTTAGCGACAAGCCGAGCTTTATAGATGATCACATTACCATCCGCGTCTGTCTTCTTCTTAAAGATCCATTTATTTCCTATGGCTCGCCGCTCAACGGGCAAGTCAGTCAAAGTACATACTTCGTTTTCATACATGGATCCTATCTCGGATTTCATGGCTTCCAGCCATTTGTCGGAATCCGGGCCCGCCATTGCTTCCTCATAGTTCGAAGGTTCACCGTTGTCTAACAACATGATTTCCAAGACAGGGTTGCCGTACCACTCTGGTGCGGAACGTGTCCTTGTGGACCTTCGAATTTCAGTAGGAGCTTGATTAGAAGTATCTTGATCATCATCATTAATTTCCTCTCTAGTCGGTGCAGGCACCTCAGAAACGTTTTCCTGAGCTTCGCCATTTTCCGGTTCAAGAGGTAACACTTCATCAATTTCTACTTTCCTCCCACTTACTTCTTTCGAGAGAAACTCTTTCTCTAGAAAGGATCCATTCTTGGCAACAAAGATCTTGCCTTCGGATCTGAGGTAGAAGGTATACCCAACAGTTTCTTTAGGGTATCCTATGAAGACGCATTTTTCCGACTTGGGTTTGAGCTTTTCAGGTTGAAGTTTCTTGACATAAGCATCGCATCCCTAAACTTTTAGAAACGACAGCTTAGGTTTCTTCCCAAACCATAATTCATACGGTGTCGTCTCAACGGATTTCGACAGAGCCCTATTTAAAGTGAATGCGGCAGTCTCTAAAGCATAGCCCCAAAAAGATAGCGGTAAGTCGGTAAGAGACATCATAGATCGCACCATATCTAATAGAGTGCGATTACGACGTTCGGACACACCATTACGCTGAGGTGTTCCAGGCGGCGTGAGTTGTGAAACTATTCCACATTTTCTTAAGTGTGTGCCAAATTTGTGACTCAAGTATTCTTCTCCACGATCTGATCGTAGAAACTTGATCTTTCTGTCACGTTGATTTTCAACCTCACTCTGAAATTCCTTGAACTTTTCGAAGGTCTCAGACTTGTGTTTCACTAAGTAGACATACCCATATCTACTCAAGTCATCAGTGAGGGTGAGAACATAACGATAGCCACCGCGAGCCTCAACACTCATTGGACCGCACACATCGGTATGTATGATTTCCAATAAGTTGGCTGCTCGCTCCATTATTCCTGAGAACGGAGTCTTGGTCATTTTACCCATGAGGCATGGTTCGCATGTGTCAAATGATTCATAATCAAGAGACTCTAAAAGTTCATCTGCATGGAGCTTCTTCATGCGTTTGACACCTATGTGACCAAGGCGGCAGTGCCACAAATATGTGGGACTATTGTTATCAACTTTAACTCTTTTGGTATTCACACTATGAATATGTGTATCATCACGTACGAGATTCATCAAGAATAAACCATTAACCATCGGAGCATGACCATAAAACATATCTCTCATATAAATAGAACAACCATTATTCTCGGATTTAAATGAGTAGCCATCTCGAATTAAACGAGATCCAGATACAATGTTCATGCTCAAACTTGGCACTAAATAACAATTATTGAGGTTTAAAACTAATCCCGTAGGTAAATGTAGAGGTAGCGTGCCGACGGCAATCACATCGACCTTGGAACCATTCCCGACGCGCATCGTCACCTCGTCCTTCGCCAGTCTCCGTTTATTCCGCAGCTCCTGCTTTGAGTTACAAATGTGAGCAACTGCACCGGTATCAAATACCCAAGAGCTACTACGAGTACTGGTAAGGTACACATCAATTACATGTATATCACATATACCTTTGGTTTTGCCGGCCTTCTTGTCCGCTAAGTATTTGGGGCAGTTCCGCTTCCAGTGACCACTTCCCTTGCAATAAAAACACTTAGTCTCGGGCTTGCGTCCATTCTTTGGCTTCTTCCCGGCAACTTGCTTACCGGGCGCGGCAACTTCCTTGCCGTCCTTCTTGAAGTTCTTTTTACCCTTGCCCTTCTTGAACTTAGTGGTTTTATTCACCATCAACACTTGATGCTCCTTCTTGATTTCTACCTCTGCTGATTTCAGCATAGCATATACCTCAGGAATGGTCTTTACCATCCCCTGCATATTGTAGTTCATCACAAAGCTCTTGTAGCTAGGTGGAAGCGACTGGAGGATTCTGTCAATGACCGCTTCATCCGGGAGATTAACTTCCAGTTGAGTCAAGCGGTTGTGCAACCCAGACATTTTGAGTATGTGTTCAATGACAGAGCTATTTTCCTCCATCTTACAGCTAAAGAATTTGTCGGAGACTTCATATCTCTCGACCCGGGCATGAGCTTGGAAAACCATTTTCAGCTCTTCGAACATCTCATATGCTCCATGTCTCTCAAAACGCTTTTGGAGCCCCGGCTCTAAGCTGTCAAGGATGCCGCACTGAACGAGGGAGTAATCATCGCAGCGTGACTGCCAAGCGTTCATAACGTCTTGTTCTGCAGGGAGAATAGGTGCGTCACCCAGCGGTGCTCGTAGGACATAATCTTTCTTGGCAGCTATGAGGATGATCCTCAGGTTCCGGACCCAGTCCGTATAGTTGCTACCATCGTCTTTCAGCTTGGTTTTCTCTAGGAACGCGTTGAAGTTGAGGACTACGTTGGCCATTTGATCTACAAGACATATTGTAAAAATTTTAGACTAAGTTCATGATAATAAAGTTCATTTAATTAAATTATTTAATGAACTCCCACTTAGATAGACATCGCTCTTCTAGTCATCTAAGTATTACATGATCCGAGTCAACTAGGCCGTGTCCGATCATCACGTGAGACGGACTAGTCAACATCGGTGAACATCTTCATGTTGATCGTATCTTCTATACGACTCATGCTCGACCTTTCGGTCTTCTGTGTTCCGAGGCCATGTCTGTACATGCTAGGCTCGTCAAGTCAACCTAAGTGTTTTGCGTGTGTAAATCTGTCTTACACCCGTTGTATGTGAACGTTAGAATCTATCACACCCGATCATCATGTGGTGCTTCGAAACAACGAACTGTCGCAACGGTGCACAGTTAGGGGGAACACTTTCTTGAAATTATTATGAGGGATCATCTTATTTACTACCGCCGTTCTAAGTAAACAAGATGCAAAACATGATAAACATCACATGCAATCAAATAATAAACGTGACATGATATGGCCAATATCACATAGCTCCTTCGATCTCCATCTTGGGGCTCCATGATCATCTTGTCACCGGCTTGACACCATGATCTTCATCATCATGATCTCCATCATTGTGTCTCCATGAAGTTGCTCGCCAACTATTACTTCTACTACTATGTCTAACGCGTTTAGCAATAAAGTAAAGTAATTTACATGGCGTTTCTCAATGACACGCAGGTCATACAAAAAATAAAGACAACTCCTATGGCTCCTGCCGGTTGTCATACTCATCGACATGCAAGTCGTGATTCCTATTACAATAGCATGAACATCTCATACATCACATATAGATCATTCATCATTCATCACAACTTTGGCCATATCATATCACAAAGCACTTGCTGCAAAAACAAGTTAGACGTCCTCTAATTGTTGTTGCAAGTTTTACGTGGCTGAATTAGGGTTCTAGCAAGAACGTTTTCTTACCTACGTGAAAACCACAACGTGATTTGTCAACTTCTATTTACCCTTCATAAGGACCCTTTTCATCGAATCTGCTCCAACTAAAGTGGGAGAGACAGACACCCGCCAGCCACCTTATGCAACTAGTGCATGTTAGTCGATGGAACCGGTCTCACGTAAGCGTACGTGTAAGGTTGGTCCGGGCCGCTTCATCCCACAATACCACTTAAGCAAGATAAGACTAGTAGCAGCAAGAAAGTTGACAACATCTACGCCCACAACAAATTGTGTTCTACTCGTGCAATAGAGAACTACGCATAGACCTAGCTCATGATGCCACTGTTGGGGAACGTTGCAGAAAATTAAAATTTTTCCTACGGTTTCACCAAGATCCATCTATGAGTTCATCTAGCAACGAGTCATGGGAGAGAGAGATTGCATCTACATACCACTTTGTAGATCGCGAGCGGAAGCGTTCAACGAACGGGGATGAAGTAGTCGTACACACCGTGATCCAAATCACCGGAGATCCTAGCACCGAAAGCACGGCACCTCCGCGTTCAACACACGTACGGTCAGCGTAACGTCTCCTTCTTCTTGATCCAGCAAGGCAAAGGAGAGGTTGGGGAAGAAGACTCCAGCAACAGCACGACGGCGTGGTGATGGTGGAGCCGCAATACTCCGACAGGGCTTCGCCGAGCTCAACGGAGGAGGAGGAGGTGTTGGAGAGGGAGAGGGAGGCGCCAGGGCAAAGGGTGCGCAGCCGCCCCTCCCCTCCCCCTTTATATAGCCCCTTGGGGGGGGGGGCGCCGGCCCTAGGAGATGGAATCTCCTAGGGGGGCGGCGGCCAGGGAGGGGAACTTGCCCCCCAAGCAAGGGGGGGGCGCCCCCTTTATGGTTCCCCCCCAACCCTAGGCGCATGGGCCTTTGGGGGGGAGGCGCACCAGCCCACTTTGGGCTGGTTCCCTTCCTCATACAGCCCATGGGGCCCCTCCGAGGCAGGTGGCCCCACCCGGTGGACCCCCGGGACCCTCCGGTGGTCCCGGTACATTACCGATAACCCCGAAACTTGTCCCGATGGCCAAAACAGCACTTTCTATATATAATTCTTTACCTCCGAACCATTCCGAAACTCCTTGTGACGTCCGGGATCTCATCCGGGACTCCGAACAACATTCGGGTTACTGCATATACATATCTTCACAACCCTAGCGTCACCGAACCTTAAGTGTGTAGACCCTACGGGTTCGGGAGACATGCAGACATGACCGAGACGGCTCTCGGGCAATAACCAACAGCGGGATCTGGATACCCATGTTGGCTCCCACATGCTCCACGATGATCTCATCGGATGAACCACGATGTCGAGGATTCAATTAATCCCGTATACGATTCCCTTTGTCAATCGGTATTTTACTTGCCCGAGATTCGATCGTCGGTATCCCAATACCTCGTTCAACCTCGTTACCGGCAAGTCACTTTTCTCGTACCGTAATGCATGATCCTGTGATCAAACACTTTGATCACATTGAGCTCATTATGATGATGCATTACCGAGAGGGCCCGGTGATACCTCTCCGTCAAGCGGAGTGACAAATCCCAGTCTCGATCTATGTCAACTCAACAGACACTTTCAGAGATACCCGTAGCATACCTTTATAGTCACCCAGTTACGTTGTGACGTTTGGCACACCCAAAGCACTCCTACGGTATCCGGGAGTTACACGATCTCATGGTCTAAGGAAAGGATACTTGACATTGGAAAACTCTAGCAAACGAACTATGCGATCTTATGCTATGTTTAGGATTGGGTCTTGTCCATCACATCATTCTCCTAATGATGTGATCTCGTTATCAATGACATCCAATGTCCATAGTCAGGAAACCATGACTATCTGTCGATCAACGAGCTAGTCAACTAGAGGCTCACTAGGGACATATTGTTGTCTGTTATTCACACATGTATTACGATTTCCGGATAACACAATTATAGCACGAATAAAGAAAATTATCATGAATAAGGAAATATAATAATAATGCTTTTATTATTGCCTCTAGGGCATATTTCCAACATTAATATCCAGGGATTTTTATTGCTACGAGGGTAGTTCATCTTTAGTCTGCCGACCAATTATTCCCTTAAGAACGCTAGCTTTCGGCTTCACCCAATCTAAGGTACACGTCCGGATGACCCGGCTGTAACAATCGCAGAGGTGCTCCCTTTATGACCTAGCCGAACAAGCGGGAACGTAGGGCATAAGCACAGGAGCCAGCCAACCCAGCTTGGCAAAAACTTAAGTCATAAAGCTGCATATAATGGCAAAGAAAAGGCATATATGAAAAGTGGACACATATATGGTGAGCTTAATGCTCGAAAGATAATAATAATAAGCTTCTGTAAAAGAAGCCCCCAGGTGTTGTGGGTACATACATTTAAGGATGTGGACCCCGTAAGTGTGCGGTTTATCTGAACAAAAGCTAAAAAGCCATAAATTGAAAGAGAGGAAAGAGGATAAAAGAGAAAAAGAAGACAAACAATGAGTCCGGATTTAGGCGTATGATCTTCGGAGTCTGGCGGCATTCCATGGGTTTAGCTCTAAGCGATTATCCAACGCATCACTAAGGAGGTAAGCTCCTTCAGTGAGAACTTCATCTATAATGAAGGGACCCTCCCATTTGGGCTTGAGTTTGTCCTTTTTCTTCTCTGGCAAGCGTAGAACGAGTTCACCAACATTATAAGTCTTGGCCCGCAATTCCCTGCTTTGGTATCTTCAAGCTTGTTGTCGATAGAATGCTGAACGGGCTTTTGCGACATCGCGCTCCTCCTCCAAGCCATCTAAATCATCCTGTCGATCGAGCTCGGCCTCTCTCTCTTCGTACATGCGCACTCGAGGTGAGTCATGAATGATGTCGCAGGGCAAGACAGCCTCTGCGCCGTACACCATGAAGAACGGTGTGTATCCGGTAGTGCGATTGGGCGTGGTCCGCAGCCCCCAGAGTACAGAGTCGAGCTCCTCAACCCAGTGTTTATCTGACTCTTTTAAAGACCATACTAGTCTGGGTTTAATGCCGCTCATTATAAGGCCATTAGCCCATTCGACTTGGCCGTTTGTTTGACGGTCATAGACAGAGGCATAATCAAGCTTAATGCCCAAATTAGCACACCATGCTTTCACTTTGTCGTCTGTAAAACTAGAGCTATTATCGGTGATGATGCCATGTGGGACACCATAACGGTGTACGACACCGGATATAAAATCTATCACTGGTCCGGTTTCGGCCGTTTTGACTGGTTTGGCCTCTATCCACTTAGTGAATTTATCCACCATGACCAACAAATATTTTTTCTTATGGCTTCCCCCCTTTAAGGGGTCCGACCATGTCAAGCCCCCAGACCGCAAAAGGCCAACTAATGGGGATTGTTTGTAGGACGGTAGGCGGCATATGACTTTGATTGGCGAAAAGCTGGCATCCTACACAACGTTGGATGAGGTCTTGTGCGTCTGCTCGGGCCCAAGGCCAGAAGAAACCGATACGGAAAGCCTTACTTACGAGGGCCTGAGCGGTGGCATGATGACCGCCAAGACCAGCATGGATTTCAGCGAAGAGCTGCCGCCCCTCTTCTTCGTAGATACATCTTTGAAGGACTCCGGTAGTACTTTTCTTGTAGAGCTCTCCTTCATGAACCTTGTAGGCTTTCGAGCATCGAACAATGCATCGAGCCTCATTCTGGTCCTTAGGGAGCTCTCGCCTATTAAGGTAGGCCAAGAAGGGCTCAGTCCAAGGAGTGATCACTGCCATGATTACATGGGCCGGTGACGTTATTTCGGTGGCCGAGCCCCCGATGATATCGGTATTTTGTTCAGAATCTAGGGGTATGATCGGATCTAGACTAGTGTTGCCGCTCTCGTCCTGCCACACCACGAATGTCTTGAAGAGCCTTTCCAAAAAGGTGTTAGGTGGGATGGGGTCACACTTGGCGCCCATGCGAGCAAGGATGTCTGCCGCTTGATTGCTTTCTCTGGCCACATGATGAAACTCGAGTCCCTCGAACCAAGCTGATATTTTGAGTACGACATTACGATAAGCCGCCATCTACGAATCTTTGGCATTGAATTCTCCATTTATTTGTGATATTGCAAGGTTTGAATCCCTGCGCACCTCAAGGCGTTGTATGCCCATAGAGACGGCCACCGAAGACCATGCAATAGGGCCTCCTATTCGGCTGCGTTATTGAAGTCTGTGTATAATATTTGAAGCACGTAGCGGACTGTGTCCCATGTGGGGGATGTCAGGACAACGCCGCCCCCTAGTCCGACTAGCATTTTAGAGCCGTCGAAGTGCATCACCCAGTTGGAGTATGTACCATACTCTTTAGGGAGTTCGGCCTCTGTCCATTCTGCGACAAAGTTAGCCAATACTTGGGATTTAATAGCTCGGCGTGGTTTGTATGTTATATCAAATGGCAAGAGCTCAATGGCCCACTTGGAGATCCGCCCGGTGGCGTCGCGGTTGTTTATGATGTCATTGAGTGGCACTTCGGAAGCCACCATGATCGAGCACTCTTGAAAGTAGTGGCGTAGCTTCCGGGATGCCATGAAGACCGCATACGCTATCTTTTGGTAATGAGGGTATCGGGATTTGCATGGTGTGAGGACCGTAGATACATAGTATACTGGTTTTTGAAGTGGGAATTTATGTCCCTCCTCCTCTCGTTCAGCGACGAGCACCGCACTCACCACCTGGTGTGTTGCAGATATGTATAATACCATGGGTTCGCCGACGTTTGGCGCGGCCAGGATTGGGTTGCTTGCTAACAGAGCCTTTATTTCTTCCAGTCCGGCCGTTGCAGCGTACGTCCACTCGAAGTGGTCGGTGCGTGGAAGCAGGCCATACAGTGGTAATGCCTTTTCTCCTAACCTGGAGATAAAACGGCTTAAAGCTGCCATGCATCCGGCTAGTTTTTGGACCTATCTGAGGTCTGTTGGTGTAGCCAATTGTGACAAGGCTCGGATTTTGGCTGGGTTTGCTTCAGTTCCTCTATTGGAAACGATGTAGCCCAACAGTTTTCCGGCAGGGACGCCGAAAACACACTTTTCCGGATTTAGCCTTATGTCATATGTACGGAGGTTTGTCGAATGTGAGACGCAGGTCGTCCACTTGTGACTCGACGTGTTTAGTTTTGATGACTATGTCATCTACGTATGCTTCAACCGTCTTGCCGATTTGTTTCTCTAGGCATGTTTGAATCATGCGTTGATAAGTGGCACCGACATTTTTTAGCCCGAAAGGCATAGTGTTGACGCAAAAGGGCCCGTATGGGGTAATGAATGCCGTTGCGGCTTGGTCAAACTCCTTCATCTTGATTTGATGGTATCCGGAGTATGTGTTGAGGAAACATAGTGAATCATGTCCTGTGGTTGCATCAATGATCTGATCGATACGGGGAAGGGGGAAAGGGTCCTTAGGGCAGGCCTTGTTGAGGTCTTTAAAATCGACACACATGCGCCAGGATTTATCCTTCTTTGGTACCATCACTAGATTTGCTAGCCAATCCAAATGTTTAATTTCTCTGATGAATCCGACCTCAAGTAGCTTGGCTAGCTCCTCCCCCATAGCTTGTCATTTGGGTTTGGAAAAGTGCCGCAGTGTTTGCTTGACCGGCTTGTATCCCTTCAATATATTGAGACTATGTTCGGCTAGCCTGCGTGGGATTCCTGGCATATAGGAAGGGTGCCAGGCGAAGATGTCCCAGTTCTTGCGCAGGAACGCACGCAATGCGGCGTCGACCGTCGGATCGAGCTGTGCCCCGATGGAAGCTGTCTTCTTAGGGTCCGTCGGGTGAACTTGGAATTTGACTATTTCGTCTGCTGGCATGAAGGAGGTGGACTTGGGTCTCTTATCGAGGATTACGTCGTCCCTATCCACTGTGGAACATAGTGCGGTCAATTCTTCAGCCGTGAGGGCTTCAGATAGTGCGGCTGGTGCCCAGACTGATCGGGATCTTGGTTCGTCATCGGCGTTAAAAGTTATGGCCGTGTCGTTCCAAGGACTTATTGCTGCGACTTGGTAGACTTCGGCGAGGTCACGAAGTGCCCTTTTGTACTGATTGTTTGAAGAAAAGGTCTCGAAGACCGTCAATACTCTGAGGTCGTCATCCTCTGAAGAGTACTTCGATGAGGTGGTGTTGGTGAGGATACCCTCGCCGCTCTTGGCCACTTGCCGGAGTATCCAACATGCTCGGAGGCTGTGGGTTGGTTTGGTATCCGGCGTCATTGTATTTTACATGGCCTATCAAGCCATCCTTCAAGGATAGTTCTATGTCCCGTAATGGGCTTGATTTTCTTGCCTACGGGGTGGGGATTAGGTGCCCCGCGAGGGTGCATCCTTTTTTCCCGACCGGGAGATGGCGTAAAGGCCAGCGATTCCCAGCGGGCTGTCTGGGTTTTCCAAGCGCTCTCCATTGCGCAGTACTTCTGTACTATATTTTCCAAGTCTTCTAAGTGTAGTACGCGATGGCGGCTGAGGGCGTCACGGATTCCCTCATCCATGCAGTTACTGCAAAATACTGAAATTGCGTCATCGTCGCAGCAATCTTTGATCTTGTTTTTGATAAGGAGGAATCTGGCCCAAAAGTGATGGACTGTTTCCTGAGGCTGCTGCCGAACGTACATGAGGCCGCATATATCCCGGGGACCGGAATTGCTTGGAGAATATTGCTTGTGGTGGGTGGGTGGCGTGAAATCAGGACCCTGACCCGATGTGGATTTCAGAGTTTGAGGAATTTCCGAGCTTACCAGCTCGGGCTCCGGGATGTCCAGTGAGTTTTCAGGCTCAACGCTCGGTTCTACGTTTGGAGGACTGGGAGTGTCCTCCCGAAGATGGGTATCCGGCTTGCCGAGCTCGGAAATCCGAACATAGCTTGTTCTCAACGTAGGGGAAGAGTTACTGTTGGCCTGCTCCTCCGCGACCGCTATCTGATGGGTGATCAACGGAGATTTGATTTCTCTCTGATCGGGTTTAAGCCCAATCCGATCATAGTCTGAAGGGACCCCTAGGACGGCGATGCGATCCAGGAGTTCGTTCAAAGATGATAAATCCGCTGGATCCATCCGTTCGGAGTATTCGGGGCCAACACGAAGATGATTTTTGATGACTTGGGACATCATCTTTGGCTTAATGGTTGAACGGGCGGCCATGGTAAAGCTGCCAAGCCGGAGGGTTTGGCCTGAGGCCAGGGCTCCTCCGGAAGTGATACTGTCCTTGATAACAAGGCGAGTCATCAATCCTTCCGTCGACGCCACAGAGGAACTCTCAATGAAGCACCAATGTCGGTGTCAAAACCGGCAGATCTCGGGTAGGGGGTCCCGAACTGTGCGTCTAAGGATCGAAGGTAGCAGGAGATAGGGACACGATGTTTACCCAGGTTCGGGCCCTGTTGATAGAGCTAATACCCTACTTCCTGCTTGATTGACTGATGAATACAGGGTTTTTTAGAGTTGATCTACCTTGAGATCGTCGTGGCTAAACCCTAGATGTCTAGCCTGTATGATTATCCTTGCCTCTACGGACTAACCCCTCCGGTTTATATAGACATCGGAGGGGTCTAGGGTTGTACAGAGTCGGTTTACAGAGAAAGGAATCTTCATATCCAAACGCCAAGCTTGCCATCCATGCAAAGGAGAGTCTCATCCGGACACGGGAGAAAGTCTTCTATCTTGTATCTTCACGGCCCATTAATCTGGCCCATGTCACATAGCCCGGACGCCCGAGGACCCCTTAATCCAGGACTCCCTCAATTGGTTCTGGAGTATTCCTATTCATATCCTCTTGAAGCTAGCGTTTATCAGGTGCCGTTGGAGGAACAATCTGAGAAGCGTGGCGTGCTTCCTCGTTGTATCACTCGCCGGTTGAGTCCATACAGGGTTATTCCTCTTTTTATTTTTCGGTAGCAACATACATGCTGTGTTCTTCTAATTGAAATCATTCGATGTGCTTGGGGGAACTATGGGAGTATTTTTTCCGTGATGGAAATAAATTTGTGAGTTTTTCCTTGTGTACACAACTTGCCCATCTGCTATTTCTTTGTGTATATTCATCATTTTACCAAACTGGCCCATCTTCTATAGATTCCTTTTCAGACTTGGAGTGAACCGCGTCCGGCTAGCTCCGAGGCATAGTGATCTGTGTATGTTTGTTTTGAATTAAATTCAAATTCTTCCATCATGATCAAATCATATATGTTCCTGGATTAATCACATTTAAATTGATCCAGGGGAAATATCCTCACTTCAAAACTCGAGGGGAATTTTCCTTACCTTTTTTAGTTCTTTGTTTATTTCTAAATTAAAAAGAAATAAAAAATAGCAAAGAGAGAGAGAGAGAGAGAGAGAGAGAGAGAGAGAGAGAGAGAGAGAGGAGCAGCGCAACACCCACTTGCCTAGGCTAGAGCAGCTAGCCGACCCATCCCAAATTCCTCTCCTCTCTCGATCCCTTTTGCCCCCCGCCTCTGCTCCGGCCATGACACCGCCTGCAGCGACCCAGCGCTGCTGGGCTCCAGTTTTGTCTCCTCGCTTGTCCGCTTCCCCTGAAAGTTCCCCCTGTTCTTTTTCTTCATTGATCGTTAATTCATTCGATTCTTGAGGCAGCATCTCTCGCTCGATTAATTCCTTCTTTGACCAACTCCTTTCATGCTGCTTGTTGTCGTCAACTCACAAACACATTTAAACTGGTGGGACCATCTAGAAGTAAATGATGTGGGACTATCTATTAACCACAATCTTCTCATTTTCTACATAAACACTGGCTAGAACATCTGACACGGACGGGCTGAGGCCCAAGTGGCAACGCATCAACCACACCAAAAGATCGCAAGGCGAGGCCCAAGTAAGAGCGCAGACGGAAAATAGATTAGCGTACGGACGGATGAAAAAGAAATCTAACATGAGGGCGGACGGGCAGAAGCAATAACCTTTTTATTAGTATGTATAGATATAGATATAGATTGGCTGCACGAATCAAACGAACGATTTGTTCGTTCGAAGCCACACCCCGGCGAAAGATCCTAGTCAGCAAAGGCAGCACCATGGGGCGCAAACCCGCCTCTTTCAGCTCGTTGTGCCCCACCCTGTCAGTAAACCCGCACAAAACCTCTCCACCTGCCTTCCTATCGACCTTCTTGCCAACTCAAGATGGGAATGGACCGACCTGGACCTCGCTTTGGACCCGGCCCACCGGCCCCAAGGTCAATATGTGAAGCCATGGGTCGGCCCATTTCATTAAAATATCATGGACCCACCGACCCATTGGGTATATGAGGCCGACCCAATATCAAGATGAAAAATCCATGAATTTTTTCGGAGACCGAGAAGGCCAATGGGAAGCAAGCGAGGGATGGCGAACTCGACGGTGACCTCTATGGTCACTGAGACGAATGAGAGGCTGGTTGTTTATGCATGCATGTACTAGTTCACGTAAGAATCAATTCACATGTATGTCTTGCTCTTTTGAGCTATGTTATGGAAATAAGAAAAAAAAAGCTCCTAAGAAAATAAGCCCCAAATAAACTTATGTGAAAATAAGCCCTATATAATAAGCTAGTGAGTTCTTTTCAATGCAGCTTATCTGTGGTATAGCCAGTGAAAAGTCTATAATACCGTTGAAGTGCAATGTTTTCTGATTAATCGATATTCTTTGAAACAGAGAATTTATTCATATTCATTGAAACAACATCACTGTCAAATACAAATAATACTCACCTACCAGTGCATCAATCGTTATCTAGCAGTTCAGAGGTACATCTAATCTAGAGGAAAAACAAAATATAGTAGTGCATCCCAAACTGAAATTTGTTTATCAAATTGACCACAAAAGGGCTACTAACACCTAATCAGCTACATCTAGCATCACACATCAACATCTAGCAGCAGCACATCCGGGAGTACATCTAATCTAAAGGGGAAGCGCAACTGCATGTAACGACCAAACCCTAAAACGGACAAGTCTCTGTGTATCTGTACCATCCCATGATCATGCTGGCACACAGAGTACATTGACGAAAATATCAAAGTTTAATTACACCTAATTTATTACATTGAATCACATATTGAGTCTCTATTACATCGGAATAAATTCGGCCGAAGGCCAACTCATGAGATAAACTACTGCGGAAACGTAGAAGGTAGCGAGTCCATCCGACTCCAAAGGGTAGCCTCACTGTTAGGGCATATTTCTCTCTAAGTGGTTTTGGTGATTGATGGCAATGCTTTTGTGGACTAATCGTGTGCATTGAGCATTTCAGATATTCATTCATATGGCACGAGACGATTTCTTCCCCTCGGCGTTTAAAGTGAAGACGGTGTAGTTTCCCTTCGTTTCAGTTTTGGTGGACTTGAGTCGTAGGAGATACCATACTATCAAGAGGTGGTCCGTATCGGAAAGGCTAGGGTGGAATCAACACGTACACATCTCTTTTGCACCCCCAGCTCTTTCCTGCATCCTTGGAGGATCCTTCATTGTCATGGAAGTGGCATTGGAGAGGAGCCAGCGGTAGTACCATGGCTGGATGTGGCAGTACCGCCGATAGCAACATGCGGTAGTACCGCTACAACAGAGGTAGTACCGCCCAGAGCAACAAGCGGTAGTACCGCTCCAGTATCATTGTACTACCGCCTCGATTCGGGGCTCTGGTTTCTCGTGTCGGGTTCGACGGCAGTAGGAGCATTAGTACCGCTCATGAATGGTAGTACCACGCCTACCACCGCTACTAGTGCCGCTCGAGGGTTCTCTCCTCTGTCCCTTCTCCCTGTGCTTGTGTAAGATGTTGAGCGCGGTCCCAGCGGTTACCGTTGGGCCAAGCGGCAGTACCGCTGCCGCAAGCAGTAGTACCGCTCCTATGAGCGGTAGTACCGCGCGCTGCTGGCTGAGAGTGGGGATAACAGTTGGATTGTTCCCCCACTATAAAAGGGGGTCTTCTTCCTCAAGAAGACCTTCCTCTTCTTCTCCCAAACTCCATTGTTGCTGCAAAGCTCATTTTGCCCCGGTCTCTCTCCCTAGCCAATCAAACTTGTTGATTTTCTAGGGAATGGTTGAGAAGGCCCCAATCTACACTTCCACCAAGAGAAATTTGATTCCCCCCACTAATCCCTTGCAGATCTTGTTACTCTTGGGTGTTTGAGCACCCTAGATGGTAGAGATGACCTCGTAGCCACATTCCATTGTGGTGAAGCTCCGTGGTTCATTGGAAGCCTCCAATTCGGTTGCGGAGAGAGCCCCAACCTTGTTTGTAAAGGGCTGCTTGCCGCCTTCAAGGGCACCACTAGTGGAATCACGACATCTTGCATTGTGTGAGGGCGTGAGGAGAATATGGTGGCCCTAGTGGCTTCTTGGGTAGCATTGTGCCTCCACACCGCTCCAACGGAGATGCACTTCCCCTCCAAAGGAAGGAACTTCAGTAACACATCCACGTCTCCACCGGCTTCACTTGTGGTTATCTCTTACCTTTACTTTGTGCATGCTATTGTTGTGTTGTATCCTTCGCTTGCACTTGTTGTTGTTGTTGTTGTTGTTGTTGTTGTTGTTGTTGTTGTTGTTGTTAGCATCATATAGGTTGCTCACCTAGTTGCACATCTAGACAACCTTTTTGTTGCTAACCCTAATTCGTTAAGAAAATCTAAAGATTGGTAGTTGCCTATTCACCCCCCTCTAGTCAACCATATCGATTGAGGGAGTCCTGGATTAGGGGGTGTTCGGATAGCCGGACTATACCTTCAGCTGGACTCCAGGACTATGAAGATACAAGATTGAAGACTTCGTCCCGTGTCCGGAAGGATCTTTTCTTGGCGTGGAAGGCAAGCTAGGTGTGCGGATATTCAAGATCTCCTACCATTGTAACCGACTCTGTGTAACCCTAACCCTATCCGGTGTCTATATAAACCGGAGGGTTGTAGTCCGTAGGACAACCATCATCATACACAATCATATCATAGGCTAGCTTATAGGGTTTAGCCTCCTTGATCTCGTGGTAGATCCACTCTTGTACTACCCATATCATCAATATTAATCTAGCAGGAGTAGGGTTTTACCTCCACCGAGAGGGCCCGAACCTGGGTAAAATAAAGTGTCCCCTGTCTCCTGTTACCATCTGACCTTGACGCACAGTTCGGGACCCCCTACCCGAGATCCGCCGGTTTTTACACCGACATTGGTGCTTTCATTGAGAGTTCCTCTGTGCTGTCGCGATCAGGAAGGATGCCTTTTCCCGTCTTTAAAGACGGCGCCGTTACTAAGGGAGCTTTGGCTATCGGCCAAACCCTCCGGCTAGGTGGTTTTCTCATGACCGCCTGTTCGGCCGTTGCGCCGACGGTGACCTCTCGGGTCATCGAAAGCAACCTCCACGTCAGCTTGAAACTTGCCGAGCAGCTGGATCCGATGGAGCTCTCTTCCATAAACGAGCTCTTGGATCGCATCGCCTCCCTGCGGGTCGCTACAAATTACGACCAGGTTGGGCTTAAACCCGATCTAAGGGAAATTAACTCTCCCCAAGTCACCCACGACGTTGCTGTGGCGGAGACACAACGTGGCGACCCTTCATCTATCTTAAGGACTAGCCACGTCCGAATTCCTGAACCCTCCATGCCGGATATCCGCGGAGGGAAGGGTACAATCCAAGACCTGAGCTTAAAACCAGGCAAATCGGATAACATCCAAGACTCCGGATCTCAGAATACAGAAGTTCTTCGGCTTCCGAACAGCAAACCGGGCGAAGTCTCAGATTTAACGACACCCGCCCACCCGATCTTAAGCGATCTCTCCCAAATTAGGCAGATGCCCGAAGAAACAGTACATCATTACTGGGCCAGATTCCTCCTGCTTATGAACAGGATAAAGGACTGCCGCGAGGAAGACGCAATTTCAATCTTTTGCAGTAACTGCACGGACAAGGGAATACTCAACGCCGTAAGTCGTCGTAATATTACACGCTTTGCTGACTTGGCGTCCATAGTACAAAATACTGTGCGATGGAAAGTGCTTGGAAAACCGAAATTAAATTTTGGGATAATCCGGCCTTGAATAGCAATCCCGTCCGAATCAAGAGGGCGCACCACAGTAAGGCGCCCGGACTAAACACCAAAAAATCAAAACCCTCTAGGGGGCATGGAACCGTACTGGAAAGGTGGCTAGATGGACCCTGCAAGATTCATAGTGCAGCGGACGCCACCCCAACTCACAGCCTCAAGGCATGTTGGATACTCCGGCAGGTGGCCAAAATTGGCGAGGATCTCCTAATTCCAGAGGTGGAAGGAAACCAGCCATGGAATTTCAGTTCTGTTCTCATAGTCTTTGAGACTTTCGCATCAAATAACATGCGAAAAAGAACACTCCGCAGCCTCACTGAAGTCTATCAAGTAGCGACAATAAATCCATGGAGTAATACTGCTATCACCTTCAACGCGAGTGACGAACCTAAATTTCGAACAGCCAAAGCACCAGCCGCACTGGTCCTCAGTCCCATAGTGGACGGCTGTCGCCTCGCAAAGGTACTCATGGACGGAGGCAGCGGATTGAACCTCATCTACGAGGAAACCCTCCAAAAGATGGAAATAGACTGGAACCGCATTGAGCGAAGCAGCACAACTTTTAGAGGAATAATCCCCAGTCAGGAAGCGCGCTGCACCGGAAAGATCACACTAGATGTGGTATTCGGCACGCCGGATAATTACAGGTCCGAACGGATCACGTTCCAGGTGGCCCCGTTCAAAAGCGGATACCACGCTATACTAGGACGGGAGGCTTTTACAGTTTTCCAAGCTATACCCCATTACGGGTACATGAAGCTTAAGATGCCTGGGCCAAACGGAATTATCACTCTCGCTAGTGATCCGGACATAGCACTCCGCGCCGAAAACAAGACAGCCGCATTGGCCCTCGAGGCACTATCAGAAACCTTAGCGGCCGAAGAACCGACTGCGCTGCGATCCACGGTTAACAGGGATGATGTGATACTCGATAAGAGATCCAAATCCACATCCTTCAAACCAGCGGACGAAATAGTCAAATTCTAGGTCCACCCAACGGACCCCAATAAAACAGCCTCCATCGGGGCACGACTGAACCCTGATGTAGATGCCGCACTGCGAGCGTTCCTACAAGAGAACTGGGACATTTTCACTTGGCACCCCTCAGATATGCCAGGAATCCCACGCAGGCTGGCAGAACACAACTTAAATATACAGGAAGGATTCAAACCTGTCAAACAAACCCTTCGGCGTTTCTCTGAACCAAAGAGACAGGCTATGGGAGAGGAGCTAGCCAAGTTATTGGAGGCCGGATTCATTAGAGATATAAAACACCCGGACTGGCTAGCAAACCTGGTGATGGTACCAAAGAAGGAAAAATCCTGGCGCCTGTGTGTCGATTTCAAAGACCTTAATAAGGCTTGCCCAAAGGATACTTTTCCCCTCCCTCGAATAGATCAAATCATCGACGCCACTGCAGGACACGATTCCATGTGCTTCCTCGACGCATATTCCGGTTACCATCAAATCAAGATGGCAGAATCAGACCAAGCCACAACAGCATTCATCACACCATACGACCCATTCTGCTTCAACATGATGCCCTTTGGGCTAAAAAACGCTGGCGCGACATATCAGCGTATGATTCAAACATGTCTGGCAAACCAGATTGGCAAAACAGTGGAGGCGTATGTAGATGATGTGGTCGTTAAATCAAGACATGTAGAATCTCTAGTAGACGACTTGAGGCTTACATTCGACAACCTCCAAAAATACGACATTAAGCTCAATCCGGAAAAATGCGTTTTGGGCGTTCCAGCCGGAAAGCTACTGGGCTTCATTGTATCCGGTAGAGGAATTGAAGCAAATCCAGCTAAAATCCGAGCTTTGTCACAATTGGATGTCCCAAAAGACCTCAAACAAATACAGAAACTCACCGGATGCGTGGCGGCTCTAAGCCGCTTTATCTCTCGCTTGGGAGAAAAGGCATCACCCCTTTACCGCCTCCTTAGGCGCACCGAACACTTCGAGTGGACGGAAGCTACCATGGCCGGACTCGAGGAAATAAAGGCCATCTTGGCAACAAACCCAGTCCTGGCCGCGCCGAACACTGGCGAACCCATGCTATTGTACATTGCCGCAACCCATCAAGTTGTTAGCGCAGTACTCGTCGTCGAGCGGGCAACGGATGGACACAAACTCCCCCTTCAAAGGCCGGTTTACTATGTGTCCACTGTCCTTACTCCATGCAAATCACGGTACCCGCATTACCAAAAGATTGCATACGCGGTGTTCATGGCATCCCGGAAGCTACGACACTACTTTCAAGAGTGTTCCATAACGGTAGCCTCGGAAGTACCACTCAATGATATTATCAACAACCGCGACGCAACGGGCCGGATAGCTAAATGGGCCATAGAGCTCCTCCCATTCGACATAACCTACAAACCACGACGAGCAATTAAATCGCAAGTCCTAGCCGACTTCGTCGCCGAATGGACAGAGGCCGAACTCCCTAAAGAGTACGGCACATATTCCAACTGGATCATGCATTTCGACGGATCCAAAATGCTGGTCGGACTGGGGGCTGGCGTCATTTTGACGTCCCCCACAGGAGACACAGTCCAATATGTACTCCAAATCATGTACGCGGACTCCAACAATGCAGCCGAATATGAGGCCCTTCTACATGGTCTTCGGATGGCAGTATCCATGGGCATTCAACGCCTGGAAGTACGCGGGGACTCCAACCTCGCGATATCCCAAATAAATGGTGACTTCGACGCCAAAGACCCAAAAATGGCAGCTTATCGCAATGCCGTCCTAAAAATGTCAGTTCGGTTCGAAGGACTGGAGTTTCACCATATAGCCCGAGAATATAATCAGGCAGCGGACCTCCTGGCACGTATCAGAGCAAAACGAGATGCAGTCCCCCCAACATATTTTTAGAGAAAATATTCAAGCCATCTGTAACATGGGAGGGGGAACCCTCGGACCACAGTCCGGACACAACCGCACAACCTGACGCCGCACAATCTGACATAATCGGAGGCCCTGCCACCGAAGTCATACCCTCAGCCCACATAATAATGGCGGTCATCGCCCCGTGGACAGAACCATTCCTCGCCTACCTTACTAGGCAGGAACTCCCAGAGGACCAAAACGAGGCACGCTGCATAGTGCGGCGATCTAAAGCCTATAAAGTCCACGAGGGAGAGCTCTATAAGAAAAGTACTACCGGAGTCCTTCAAAGATGTGTCTCCGAAGAGGAAGGGCGGAGTCTGTTGGCTGAAATTCATGCCGGACTCGGTGGCCACCACGCTGCAGCTCGATCCCTTGTAAGCAAGGCTTACCGTACAGGCTTTTACTGGCCGACGGCCCGAGCAGACGCCCATGACTTAGTCAAACGATGCGTCGGTTGCCAGCTCTTTGCAAACCAAAGCCATATGCCGCCCAACGCCCTCCGAACTATCCCCATCACTTGGCCTTTTGCGGTATGGGGGCTTGACATGGTAGGACCCCTTAAAGGTGGAACCCATAAGAAAAAATACTTATTGGTAATGGTGGATAAATTCACCAAATGGATAGAAGCCAAGCCTATTAAGACGGCCGAATCCGGACCTGTGATAGACTTCATATCTGGGGTCGTACACCGTTACGGTGTCCCCCACAGCATTATCACCGATAACGGCACCAACTTCACCTCTGACGAAGTAAAGCTGTGGTGCAAAAACATGGGCATTAAGCTCGATTATGCTTTTGTCTATCACCCACAAACTAACGGTCAGGTCGAACGTGCAAATGGTCTCATCATGAGCGGCATCCAACCCAGACTAGTGCGGTCCCTCAAGGAATCTAATACGCACTGGGTAGAGGAGCTCGACTCCGTACTCTGGGGGCTGCGAACCACGCCGAATCGTACCACCGGATTCACACCATTCTTTATGGTGTATGGCGCTGAGGCAGTTCTGCCCTGCGACATAATTCATGACTCACCTCGAGTGCGCATGTATGAAGAAATAGAAGTCGAGCTTGATCGGCAGGACAACTTGGACGCCCTAGAGGAGGAGCGTGACGTGGCTAAAGCCCGTTCCGCATTTTACCAACAGCAGGCTCGAAGATATCAAAGCAGAGAAGTACTGGCCAAAAATTACAATGTCGGCGGACTAGTTCTACGCCTGCCGGATAAGAAAAAGGACAAACTCAAGCCGAAATGGGAAGGTCCCTTCATAATAGACCAAGTCCTCACTGGTGGAGCGTACCGCCTGCGAGATGCGTCGGACAACCGACTCGAGCCGAACCCATGGAACGCCACACGTCTCCGAAGATTCTATGCCTAGCGCCGAACTCTGAGTTTGTCTCCTTCCTCTGTCCATTTTTACATATATCTTTCTATTTTTTTGTCTCCTCCCGCTCTTTCCTTTTATAGCCCTTAAAGGCTCATCATGTGACGCGCTACCAGCGCTCCCTAAACCTGGGGGCTTCTTTAAACAGAAGCTTGTTTATATGGGTTTCACACCCAACGTATGCGTCAGACTTCCGCATGCACCTTTTCTTCACCATTATATGCATCGATATGACTTAAGTTTTGGCCAAGCTAGGTTGCCTGGCTCCTGTGCTTACCCCTACGTTCCCGGTTGTTCGGCTAGGCGGTAAAGGGAGCACCTCTGCGATTGCTACTGTCGGATAAGCCAGATGTGCACCTCAGACTGGGTGAAGCCGAAAGCTTGCGTTCTTAAGGGAATATTCGGTCGGTGAACTAAAGATGAACCTTTTTTACTTATACATGCCCCCAGATGTTTTCCTGCATTTGCAGTCCGGACGTGCACTTCAGGGCACGCCACCCCAACGAAAGGAACCCTTAACGGAACTATTCTCTTTGGAAGATGTTTCTTACTAACCATGTAATATAACATAACTAGTTGGGCACTTGTCTGATAAAGCACTAATGACCCCTACGCCTGGTCTCCATGCATACCCTGGTTCTTATATAACCGTTATGGTATTCAGACACACTCCGGACCGTCAGGTCCCGAGGTTGAAGCGAAAAGGTCGGCAACGACAAACGATCTACAATCCGGCTAGAAGGCATTTCACATGTCAATTATAAATTACATAGTCATCCTGACTGATTGTATTCCTCCTCTATACCATCTAACAGGCTGTCTAATTTACAATCCTGCTGGGAATACTTTGCGGCCAATTCTACCTGGCCATACACTAGGCTCACAGGGATCTCCTTCCTGTCAGGCCCCACCGGTCCGACCTCGGCCATGTGATTAGGGTCAGACTTCGTAAAGCGGGTCTTCACCATGGCCCAAGCCTCCCTAGCGCCTTGTCGGCAGGCTGATATCTTCCACAACCGGAAGCGCCGCCGAGCTCCCTTCAGCTTCTCCGCAAGCTCTCCAAGGCCCTCGGGCGTGGGATGGGCAGGCCATAAGGCTTTGGCAACGCCTTGCATCGCGTGCCGAATTCGCTCGTGCAGTTGCAGGAGTTCGGGAAGTAGGTCACCCGTAGAACCGGGCATCTCCTCTGTAGGACGACCTGTGAGCATACCTACGGACAATACTCTGTTATTTGACTTCCTCGCCAAACTCATTTTTCAAAGTTCGTTCAAGCACTTACTAAATATGCCGCGTCGAAGCCGCTGATTCTCCTTCGTGGAGTCCGAGAGCTGGCCACGAACGTCCTTCAGTTCAACATCCAGCTTGGTGTTGGCATCCTGAAGATCATTCTTCTCTCGCCTCACCCTTGTCAACATACTCTCACCGGCCTTTAACCGGCGTAAGAGTTGTTGCTTCTCCGGATCAAGTCCGGTGCCATCTGCAACATGAATTGTCAGATTTGCACCCAAGCCGCACAATACTAATCTTTCGAAGTGTATCTTACCTGAGGGGGTCCCTTGGGGCTCCCCTGTTGCGGCTAGTACGGCCTCCAGTTGGGCATTGCACTTTTCCAGTTCCTGGGACAGCACGGTGTTCTTCTCTGTAAGAACCTGCATGTTATATGATCCTTAAATCAGTTACTTTAACTGTTTCAAGTCTCGGGGGCTACTGGTATATATATATATATATTTAACCAAAATTTTCTTACCCGTATGTCTTTCACATACTGCTCCGTGGCTCTCGCTAAACCATCTTGAGCGGCACGAAGGTACGCATCTCCCGAATTAAAGGCATCTAAAGCCTCTCGGGAGAAACAAGCGTCGCGTAGAACTGTCCGGCGACGCCTGTGGTTCATGGCACTCTCCACTTCTGAATTTGTGGCAGACAGCCGGTCTGCATCCTCTGTTGGAGGAGCGTCCGGTGCGTGCCTGGTGCTTGTCCCCGCTTCCGGACCAGACATTGGAGCCTGGCTAGTGGAGGCACGATTGGCAACCTCTCCGGACATAGTCCGGCGAGGCCTCTTCATCCTGGAAACAGCATGAATGTTAATATGCCTTGACAGAATAACACCAGGGAAACAGAGGGCGCGTTATACCTTTGTGCCGGAATCTCAGTCCGGACTACATTTCTTTTTGCCCCACGGGGCCCTACGGCCCCTCGTTGGCTAGTCGCCGCAGGTTCGGCCTCCCGCCTCAGAAGTCTCCCCTGCAAAATACGGTTGTCGTTTGAAACGCCGGAATGTGTGAGAATGGAATCTCTCTTAAGGGAATAAACACTCCGGTTTCTATCACCTGGGAGGCCGGGATTAACCCGGGGTAATCAGCCATGATGGCCACCAAGGTATCGTCCTTGCTTAACTGATGGAACACCCCGTCGATAAGCTCCACCGATATGTCCGGATCCTCTTCGGAGTCCGGATCGAGGGACCGTTCTGGGTCCTCAAGCTATGGAGGGCGGCTGTTTGATATCCTTTACTTCCTGCCGCAGTTCCTGCATTGAAATCGTTAGGTTACGTATCTAGTCGTGGGAGCGTTAAACAGACAGGCAAGTGCAATTATTCACTTACCCAACTTGGAGGTTCGTACATAGTGAATCCGGCCCGCGGGTTGACGCGGAGGAAGTCCTCCTTTTCTCCCTTATACAAAGATGTTAAAATCTTTACAAGAGCGGCAGCTGTGGCTGGCCCCTTACGGCCGTAACGGGTGGCGTCATCCTCCCCGTTGAAATCCCACATGGGGTGGCCTCTATATTGAAGCAGCTGCACCCCCCGCATAATGCATGTGGCCATGACTCCAATCATGGTTAGTCCGGAATGAGCCAATAGTCTTATCCGGCCCATCAGGTAAAGGACGTCTCTATCGCTTTCTCTCTGAGAGCTCCGCGGACGCCAGCTCAAGCGTTTCTTCAATGGAGCACTATTGAACTCGGGGAGACCGGCCCGGATAGGGTCCGGTAGCGGGACGTCATCTATGTGAAACCATTCCGAAGGCCAGTCCTCAGACGCCTTTTTTGGGGTTCCGGATAGGTATCCGGTCCCGGCGACGCGCCATACTTCGGCTCCGCCCACTTGATAAATGGACCCCTCTTGAGAGCGGGGTACCAAGCAGAACAACCTCTTCCACAGCGCGAAATGAGCCTCGACGCCTAAAAATAGCTCGCAAAGGGCAACGAAGCCCGCAATATGTAGTACAGAGCCGGGCGTGAGATTGTGCAGCTGGAGGCCGTAGAACTCCAGAAGCCCGCGGAGGAATGGGTGAATTGGAAATCCCAGTCCCCTTAATAGATAAGGGACGAGGCACACCCGCTCTCCTTTAGGAGGATTGGGGGTGCTCTCCGCTTGCTTTCCGCCATTATAGTGGCGAGTCCGGCCCGGACCGGGACCATGTATGCCTGGGGAAGGAATCCCTTGGCCTGCAGCGACACTAACTCGCTGTGCGGGATGGTGCAACTCTCCCAGTCTCCAGGTTTGGGACTGGAGGGGCGAGGGGAGGAGCTGCGACGGCTGGCCATGTTGGAATGGACCTTTGCTGGAGACACTATGATGATGACTCGCGAAGAGGAGAAGATGTGGTTTGGATCTGAATCCCCATCCCGTTAAATAGGCGGCTCGTTTATGTGACTAAAGGTGTGGATGTAAAAACACCCCAGGCTTTTCGCATTCGTTCAACACGTGGAAGACGGCCATTATTGGGCACTGAAGCCGAGGAGCGCTACATTACAAAAATCGGACATTATTCGTACAGGTACACAGGATTCGGAGGAGGAACCCGCCTTGCAATGCCGAAGACAATTTGCGCGCCGGACTCGTCGTCATTGAAGCCTGGTTCGGGTGCTACCGAGGGAGTCCTGGATTAGGGGGTGTTCGGATAGCCGGACTATACCTTCAGCCGGACTCCAGGACTATGAAGATACAAGATTGAAGACTTCGTCCCGTGTCCGGAAGGATCTTTTCTTGGCGTGGAAGGCAAGCTAGGTGTGCGGATATTCAAGATCTCCTACCATTGTAACCGACTCTGTGTAACCCTAACCCTATCCGGTGTCTATATAAACCGGAGGGTTGTAGTCCGTAGGACAACCATCATCATACACAATCATACCATAGGCTAGCTTCTAAGGTTTAGCCTCCTTGATCTCGTGGTAGATCCACTCTTGTACTACCCATATCATCAATATTAATCTAGCAGGAGTAGGGTTTTACCTCCACCGAGAGGGCCCGAACCTGGGTAAAATAAAGTGTCCCCTGTCTCCTGTTACCATCCGACCTTGACGCACAGTTCGGGACCCCCTACCCGAGATCTGCCGGTTTTGACACCGACATCGATCCTTTCAATTGGTATCAGAGCCTCGTCTCTTTATTAAGGGTTTCACCACCCGAAGAGTATGGTTGAAACCGGGGAGGAAGTGCCAGAGGCCGTGGAGTTGACTTCAATCACACGAGACGACTTAAATGAAGATATGGCTTCACTTAGACGTCTATGATGACCGAAGTCAAGTCCATGCTTAAAGAATTGCTTGAGGGGTTGAAAGCTTCTCCCGATCCATTGCTTGTAGTTAATCCCACCGCATCAGAGTCGGAGGCCAATTCCACTAAGGAAGCAGCTAAAGGTACTCATGTTTCTTCCCCTCATGACAAGAATGGGATGGGAACCTTTGCCTCGGTTCCCCCTCCTCCGGTCTATGGAGGGCCGGTTCCTACACCTCGCATTAATAATCTTGGTCCTCCTCCAAAGCTTGTTAAGGGTGATTTTGCTAATTGGGTTTTTCACATCAAGTCTCATTTGAATCACAACTCAACAAAATTTTGGAGAATCATCGAGCAAGGCTTCTACCCGCATGATCCAAACAACTTCACCCCAAGAGAAGAAGTGGACAATCAATACAATCATTCCGCTTTGTTCATCCTTCAAGATGCGGTCCCTCCCAAAGATCTATCCTAGTTAGGTTCGTTCACTCGTGCAAAGGATTGTTGGGAACACATAGTATCTTTGTACAAGGGGAGCTCAAGCATCCAACGGTCTAACTTTGAAGTGGTCCTTGATGAGGCCGATGAATTCGTGATGCTAGAAGATGAGGATCCGCGTGATCTCTACCGGAGGGTAAAAACTCTTGCGGTTCCTCTTCAAGACCATGGGAGCAAGGATACATATGACAATTGGATCAAGCGCAAGTTTCTCGAGGCCATTATGCCTTTCAACAAGGCCATGACTTTCGTGATTCGTCAAAGGCCGGACTTTCACACCTTAACCTCAAGTGAAGTGTTGGATGAGTTTATTTCCATGAACATCATGAACAAGACCGCCGATAATGCTCTTGCTCGTGTCCGGTCAAAGAAATTCTCAACCACTCTTGCTTTGAAAGCCAAGGCCATACCGGAAGAAGAAGAGTAGGAAGAATATGAGTGCTGCCCCGAGGACACCAAATATGCTTACCATGAGCACATGGCTCTTGCGTCAATGCAATTTTGGGGCAACAAGAGGAACTCAAGGCCCAACTTCACCAAGAACAACTCAAGTGGGTCGAAGATCAAGCAACGAGTAAGGACTTGCTACAATTGTGGCATTGTGAGTCACTTTGTGGAGGAGCCCTTATGAGAAGAGGGAAGACAATGGTGGCAAACTCATTCGCAAAGACAAAGCCAAGTCATTCCCTAGCAAGAACAACTTCACCAAGAAGACACCTCCAAAGGGCTTGGTGGAACATGAAGAGTACGCCTCCGATGATGATGATGAAGGTACAAGTGGAGAAGGAATGGCAACGTCGACCATTGCCATTGCCACATCTTCTCCCTCCAAGGTGTCTCTCTTCGGCGCCCCCAACGAGAACACCATTGCCAAGTGTCCCATGGCTAAAGGTATCAACAAGGTAACCTCAAACATCAAAACCACCATCACTACTACTCCTTCATTGTTAGATTGTTTTGATGATTGTGAGGTGGTAAATGATGATGAGAATGAGTTTACCAAGTTTGTCGGTAAGCTCTAGGGTGAGTCCAAGAAGCACTTTGTTGCTCTCTTGGAACAACTTGGTGAGGCCAATGATATCATTGAATCCCATGAGGATACTATCTCCAAGTTGGAGGGGCATAGTCGTGACTATACCGATGAGATTGCGGATCTTTCCATTGCTCTAGAGGAAGAGTGAGATCTTCGTTTGACTCTTGAGGAGTCACACAACGTTGATCTTGCTAAATTGTAAAAAGATCTCGATCACGCTATTATTCTTACTTGAGTGCTTAAATCCGAGAAAGTTACACTTGGGGTTGGCCATGATAGACTCAAGGAAGAGTTTGACACACTTGACAAGGCTCACAAGGTCTTGAAGGGTGTTCATGCCTCTCTCAAGGAGTCTCATGATCAACTCCAAGTAAAGCTAACCAAGGAGATTTCCACGTCCTCCTTTTGTTCTTATTGATAATGCAAATGCTTCTAGCCCTTGTTGTCAGCATGTGCACCTTGTGAAAGAGAATGCCAAGTTGAAGGAAAAACTAGAGAAAGGCCTTGTTACTTGCATACAAGGTGAGAAGAATCTCAATGACCTTTTGAGAAATTAAAAGGAAGTTGTGGCTAAGGAAGGAGTTGGATTTGCACCAAAGTCAAAGAAGCAGAAGAAGAAGCAGCAGAAGAAGCAGCAGCAGCAGAAGAAGAAGCAGCAACAGAAGAAGAAGCAGCAGAAGAAGAAGCAGAAGAAGAAGAAGAAGAAGAAGAAGAAGAAGAAGAAGAAGAAGAAGAAGAAGAAGAAGAAGAAGAAGAATAAGAAGAAGAAGAAGAAGAAGAAGAAGAAGAAAGAAGAAGAAGAAGAAGAAGAAGAAGAAGAAGAAGAAGAAGAAGAAGAAGAAGAAGAAGAAGAAGAAGAAGAAAGAAGAAGAAGAAGAAGAAGAAGAAGAAGAAGAAGAAGAAGAAGAAGAAGAAGAAGAAGAAGAAGAAGAAGAAGAAGAAGAAGAAGAAGAAGAAGAAGAAGAAGAAGAAGAAGAAGAAGAAGAAGAAGAAGAAGAAGAAGAAGAAGAAGAAGAAGAAGAAGAAGAAGAAGAAGAAGAAGAAGAAGAAGAAGAAGAAGAAGAAGAAGAAGAAGAAGAAGAAGAAGAAGAAGAAGAAGAAGAAGAAGAAGAAGAAGAAGAAGAAGAAGAAGAAGAAGAAGAAGAAGAAGAAGAAGAAGAAGAAGAAGAAGAAGAAGAAGAAGAAGAAGAAGAAGAAGAAGAAGAAGAGAAGAAGAAGAAGAAGAAGAAGAAGAAGAAGAAGAAGAAGAAGAAGAAGAAGAAGAAGAAGAAGAAGAAGAAGAAGAAGAAGAAGAAGAAGAAGAAGAAGAAGAAGAAAGAAGAAGAAGAAGACTAAGCAACCTCTCCATATTAATGAAGTCTTTGTCAAGGCGGGTGAGGTACTCATGAGAAGAAGAAGAACAAGGAATTGGGTGGTAATGTCAAGAAGGGCAAAACTGCTTCTACCAACAAAGCCGACGACTTTAACACCTCTTATGTGTTATGTCGTGCTAGTGATGGACATGTTTATGCTAAATTTGTTGGTTCTTATTATGAGTACATTGAATGGTCTATCTGGGTTCCTAAGACCCTTGTTACTAACCTCAAAGGACCCATTCAAGAATGGGTAGCTAAATCCAAGCATTGATCTCTTGTAGGAGTTTGCTTCCGGTGGGGTGTCACGGTTGCTTGATAGTGGAGCAACAAATCATATGACCAGGAGCAAGGACTTGGTGGTTGATGTGCATCCAATTCCATCTATGCCCACCCATGTCCAATTTGGTGATGCGTCAACATCTAAGGTATTGGGACTTGGCAAGGTGGTCATCTCTCAAGATTTATCTATTGAGAAGGTCATGCTTGTTGAGTCCCTTGCATACAATTTACTTTCCGTTCGTCAACTTGCACTTATGGGCTTTGCAACATTATTTGATCTTGATACCATGGCCCTTTTGTGGAGCAAGACTCTTAAAGTAGCTTTTGTTGGGCATGTCGAGAATGGTCTCTATGTGGTGAACTTTTCACAGCGACCCACTACGACCGCGACTTGCCTAATGGCTAAAGTTGATGTGGGTTGGCTTTGGCATCACCGACTAGCCTATGTCAATATGAGATCTTTGCAAAGTCTTCTCAAAGGGGATCATGTCCATGGTCTAACAAATGTGAGCTTTGCCAAAGACCGTGCTTCAGTGCTTGTATCGAAGGAAAGCTTCATGAAACGGCTCACCGACCCTCGACTATCATCTACTCGAAGAGGCCCTTGGAGCTCCTTCATATGGATCTCTTTGGTCCTCCATCCTTTGATAGTCTTGGTGGAAGAAAGTATTGCTTGGTAATTATGGATGACTACTCAAGATATACATGGGTATACTTCTTCAAGAGGAAGAGTGAGACTCAACAAATCGTCATCAACTTTGCAAATAAAGCTCAACGTCAACATGAAGCGATGATTTTGATGATTAGAAGTAACAACTATAGGGAAACGTAGCATGCAATTTCAAAAAATTCCGACGCTCACGCAAGATCTATCCAGGAGAGCATAGCAATGAGAGGGGGAGAGTGTGTCTACATACCCTCATAGACCGAAAGCGGAAGCGTTTGACAACACGGTTGATCTAGTCGAACTTCTTGTTCCGACCGATCAAGCACCGAACATACGACACATCCGAGTTCTACACACGTTGTCGGGGGTTAGGTGCGACATATGCCAAAGGATGGCTTATCATGGTGGGAGCGAGTAGAGCGTCGCCGGTGCCTGGAAGTGGGATGAGGCGTAGACACGAACGCCGGTGTACTTTACCCAGGTTCGGGGCTCTCCTAGGAGATAACACCCCTAGTCTTGCTCTGCGGGGTCTCCGCATGATCACTAAGGCAAAGTGAGTACAAGGTTGCTCCTTGAGCTGTTTTCTGGAGGTAGGAGAAGGCAAGGCTAGCTTTCTCCTTCCTATATGACCTGGTCTAGTGCTAATGGATTCGAACCCTTTGCATGGGTGCCCTGGGGGTTTATATAGGCCTACCCCCCAGGGGTACAATGGTAATCCGGCTGGGCGCGGGGCCCAGCCGTCAGTCTCTTTGGCCGCCGTCTTCTCCGTCGACTGCCAGGGCCCGCCGACTGGTGCGCCCCGCCGACCGGTCCGGTACGGTGCCGACAGGCCGCGTCCGCCGCTCGCGGGTCTTGCCGGCTGCTGATTACTGTAGCCGTGTCTCTAATGACGCAGGCTTGGTTATGGGGTCGTGGCTACAGCTCCTCCGCCTGGCGGACGATTACTGTAGCCACTCCCCGTCTCGTCTGGTTAATGGCGCGCGGGACCCGTGGGAGGGGCTGGACGATTCCCAATGGGTCCGACTGGTGGCGCTCTCGCCGTCTTCTGGACTCCCACTGACTGGTGGGACCCGTCGTCCCTGGGTCATACAGACATGCCGTCGTGGGTACAGGCTGCTGCCCAATGGTGCTGATGTCAGTGCCAGCGTGGCAACAGTGCCGCGCCGGACGGAGATCTCCGCCGGTACGGCGTACTGTGGCCTCGCCAGCCTCCAGAGAGGGGAGGGAGTGGGCTTCACTGTATCCACTCCCCGTCCCATCTCCCTTGATGAGGGCATGGGTATCTGATGGCGTCGTGGGCCGACTCCCGGCGGCCGGCTTCTCTGGAAGCCGCCAGATCGGAGTCGGCTCGTCTTGAACTCGCCTTCTGGACTCGGCCGTCTTCGGGTAGTCGTCTGTTCCTTCAGCCGGCCTTCACAAGGCGGCCTCTCATCTTGGCGTCTTGAGGGGCGCAGTCGGCCCCGATGTCTTGAAAGGTTCTGGGCCCAGAGTTAGCCTACCCGTGGCCCATTACTCCGACACACGTTCAGCCCGATGATGTCCCTCGAACTCTAGATCTAGCAAAGATGTCGAGGAAGATGAGTTCCGTCAGCACGACGGCGTGGTGACAGTGATGGTGAAGTGATCCGCGCAGGGCTTCACCTAAGCACTACGAGAATATGACCAGAGGCGTAAACTGTGGAGGGGGCGCCGCACACGGCTAAGAATTGTTGGTGTTCTAGCGGTGCCCCCCTTCATATATATAGGTTGGAGGGGAGGAGAGGCAGCCAAGGGGGTGCCCCAAGTAGGAGGAATCCTACTTGGGCGCCTCCCAATTCGCCCCCATTTCCATATTCATCCGGTGGGGAAGGAAGGAGGAGGGAGGAGAGAAGGAAGGGGGATGCCGAATCCCTCCCCTTCCTTTCTCTCTTCTCCTCTTTCCTTCCCCTTTATTTCGGCCTACATGGGGCGCACCAGCCCCCTAGGGGTTGGTCTGTCCCCTTCTTGGCCCATTAGGCCCATGTAGTTGCCATGGGATGCCCGGAACCTCTTCCGGTGACCCGATATGTATCCGGTACCCCTAGAACACTTCCGGTGTCCGAATATCATCGTCCTATATATGAATCTTTAACTATCGACCATTTCGAGACTCCTCTTCATGTCCATGATCTCATCCGGGACTTTGAACAACATTCAGTCACCAAATCACATAACTAATATAATACAAAATCGTCATCGAATGTTAAGCGTGCGGACCCTGCGGGTTCGAGAACTATGTAGACATGGCCGAGACACGTCTCCGGTCAATAACCAACAACAGAACCTGGATGCTCGTATTGGTTCCTACATATTCTACGAAGATCTTTATCGGTCGTACTGCAATGACAACATACGTAATTCCCTTTGTCATCGGTATGTTACTTGCCCGAGATTCAATCGTCGGTATCTTCATACCTAGTTCAATCTCGTTACCGGCAAGTCTGTTTACTTGTTCCGTAATACCTCATTCCGCAGCTAACTCATTAGTCACATTGCTTGCAAGGCTTATTATGATGTGCATTACCGAGAGGGCCTAGAGATACCTCTCCGATACTCGGAGTGACAAATCCTAATCTCGATCTATGCCAACTCAACAAACACCTTCAGAGATACCTGTAGAGCATCTTTATAATCACCTGGTTACTTTGTGATGTTTGATAGCACACAAGGTATTCCTCCGGTATCCGGGAGTTGCATAATCTCATAGTCAAAGGAATATGTATATGACATTGAAGAAAGCAATAGAAATGAAATTGAACGCTCATTATGCTAAGCTAACAGATGGGTCTTGTCCATCACATCATTCTCCTAATGTGATCCCGTTCATCAAATGACCACACATGTCTATGGTTAGGAAACTTAACCATCTTTGATTAACGAGCTAGTCTAGTAGAGGCTTACTAGGGACATGGTGTTTTGTCTATGTATCCACACATGTATGAAGTTTCCGGTTAATACAATTCTAGCATTAATAATAAACATTTACCATGATATAAGGAAATACGAAATAACAAATTTATTATTTCCTGTAGGGCATATTTCCTTCAATCTCCCACTTGCACTAGAGTCAATAATCTAGTTCACACCGCCATGTGATTTAACACCAATAGTTCACATCTTTATGTGATTAACACCCATAGTTCACATCGCCATGTGACCAATACCCAAAGGGTTTACTAGAGTAAATAATCTAGTTCACATCGCTATGTGATTAACACCTAAAGAGTACTAAGGTGTGATCTTGTTTTGCTTGTGAGATAAGTTTAGTCAACGGGTCTGCCACATTCAAATCCTTATGTATTTTGCAAATTTCTATGTCTACAATGCTCTGCATGGAGATACTTTAGCTAATTTCTCCCACGTTCAATACGTATCTAGATCGAGACTTAGAGTCATCTAGATCAGTGTCAAAGCTTGCATTGGTGTAACCCTTTACAACGAACTCTTTGTCACCTCCATAATCGAGAAACATTTCCTTAGTCCTCTTTAGGTACCTAAGGATAATTTTGACCGTTGTTCAGTGATCTACTCCTGGATCACTATTGTACCCCCTTGCCAAACTCATGGCAAGGTACACAATAGGTCTGGTACACAGCATGGCATACTTTATAGAACCTATGGCTGAGGCACACGAAATGACTTTCATTCTCTCTCTATCTTCTGCTGTGGTCGGGTTTTGAGTCTTACTCAACTTCATACCTTACAACTCAGGCAAGAACTCCTTCTTTGACTGATCCATTTTGAACTCCTTCAAAATCTTATCAAGGTATGTACTCATCGAAAGTCCTATCAAGCGTCTTGATCTATCTCTATAGATCTTGATGCCCAATATGTAAGCAGCTTCACCGAGGTCTTTCTTTGAGAAACTCCTTTCAAACACTCCTTTATGCTTTCTAGAAAATTCTACATTATTTTTGATCAACAATATGTCATTCACATATACTTATCAGAAAGGTCATAGTGCTCCCACTCACTTTCTTGTAAATACAAGCTTCACCGCAAGTCTGTATAAAACCATATGCTTTGATCAACTCATCAAAGCGTATATTCCAACTCCGAGATGCTTGCACCAGCCCATAGATGGATCGCTGGATCTTGCACATGTTGTTAGCACCTTTAGGATTGACAAAACCTTTTGATTGCATCATATACAACTCTTCTTTAATAAATCTATTAAGGAATGGAGTTTTGTCATCCATTTGTCAGATTTCATAAAATGCGGCAATTGCTAACATGATTCAGACAGACTTCTGAGCCAGCTGCTACATCATCAAGTGCTCAACCAACGCAGCCCAAGCCGCCAACCAAGCAAGTTGCAAGCAAGCCAAACCGAAGGTCAAGTCTGTGTGTGAGATGTCTGCTAAGGAGTTCTCTATGGCTCATCGCCACGATCTGTATTCCCAACCTCAAGAACCGGCTCTTGTCAACCGCCCTTCTAGAACCGGCAGCGGTGATCTATCTACTTTGATGTGCTCAAAGCAAAGAAGAACCTCTTTGTGAGTGTCCGTTCCATTGACATTCCTTATTTGGAGAAGGATCGTGCCTACTTTGGAGAGGCTCTTGATATGTGTGCTCAACTGAATATTGTCAAGATCATGGAGTTCAACAAGGATTTTGATGCTAACATGGTGGCTCAATTTTATGTCTGTTCACCTTGGCACGAATGAGGAGCGGACCTTGACTTGGATGACCAATGGCAGACTTCTCTCTGTCAAATGGAAGATTTTCATGGAACTTTTGGGTTATGAGGACCAGGGGCTTGACAACCCGTTTGGCTTTCGCCCCCACAAGGAGGCTAATTCTACTCGCAAGTCTGCACTTTGGCTCTATATCATGGTAAAGGTTCATCCTGTCACAAATAAGAAGACATATGAGTTGTTTCCCTTTCGGGATATTGTTCATCGCATTTTTAGGCACACTCTTTTCCCTTGTATCGGGAACTTGGACCAGGTTCATTTCTATCTTGTGGATATGTTGCTATTTTGCTAGCATGAGATGGATGCAAACATAGGAGATTCTTTAGATGTTTCTCATGTCATGTGGATATGTTGCTCTTTTGCCGAGTTGCGAGTGCTTCTTATTTGCCGTGTCTTTCTCTCTCGCAGAATCTTTTAATTGCTTTGGTTTGGTTTGTGCTTGTGAGACTTGGTTATCTTGTCATATGGTGTGAGACATATGCTATCTTATTATTATCTTATGCTTGTCTAGTACTTTGGTAGTATGTGAGTTGCATGCTTAACTTATGTCCTTCTTATGCTCACTTACTACTTCCTGCATCCTAGTTTAAGTTTTCCTTATTGTAGATGCAAGTGTCGTCAGTCTATTAAATATAGAGGGAGTGTTGATCCTACTGTATGTGCTTTGCATTCCAAAAGCATTCTTGATTAAGTGCACACATCTTGGGGGAGCCCGTCTATATTTTGTAGATCCTGGGGTTTGCCAATTCTCTTGTTATATCTCCATGCAAATCCCGTGTTGCCATCAATTCACTAAAAAGGGGGAGATTGTTAGGGCATATTTCCCTCTAAGTGGTTTTAGTCATTGATGACAATGTTGTTGCGGACTAATTGTGTGCATTGAGCATTTCAGATATTCATTCATATGGCACAAGACGATTTCTTCCCCTCGGTGTTTAATGTGAAGACGGTGTAGTTTTCCTTCGTTTTAGTTTTGGTGGACTTGAGTCATACGAGATACCGTACTATCATGAGGGGTCCGTATCGGAAAAGCTAGGTTGGAATCAACACGTACATATCTCTTTTGCACCCCCAACTCTTTCCCGCATCCTTGGAGGATCCTTCGTTGTCATGGAAGTGGCATTGGAGAGGAGCCAGTGGTAGTATCGTGGCTCGATGCAACAGTACTGCCGATAGCAACATGCGGTAGTACCGCTACAACAGTGGTAGTAGCGCCCAGAGAAACAGGCAGTAGTACTGCTCCAATACCGCTGTACTACCGCCTCGATTCAGGACTCTGGTTTCTCGTGTCGGGTCCAGCGGTAGTAGGAGCAGTAGTACCGCGCCTACCATCACTACTAGTATCGCTCGAGGGTTCTCTCCTCTGTCCCTTCTCCCTG
This sequence comes from Aegilops umbellulata, assembly GCA_032464435.1. Lineage (NCBI taxonomy): Eukaryota > Viridiplantae > Streptophyta > Magnoliopsida > Poales > Poaceae > Aegilops > Aegilops umbellulata. Next base: position 321,753,688 of record CP136056.1, on the reverse strand, counting down.
TGCTCGTGTAAGATGCCGAGTGCGGTCCCAGTGGTAGTACCACTGGGCCAAGCGGCAGTACCGCTACCGCAAGCGGTAGTACCGCACGCTGTGGGCTGAGAGTGGGGATAACAGTTGGATTGTTTCCCCACTATAAAAGGGGGTATTCTTACTCAAGAAGACCAACCTCTTCTTCCCCCAAACTCCGTTTGCCGGGGTTTTCTGGCTCCCCGAGCACCTATGGGGACGGAGCCCCTTCTCGGTTCGGCGGGGGGCGGAGGTCGCGCGAAGAGCGGATCAAGGCGAAGCATACGGTTTTTTTTTACCCAGCTTCGGAGCTCTCCGGAGAGATAATACTCCTACTGCTGCTTTGTGGATTGTATTGAGTTCTTGCTCGGGAGCGCTGAGTGCTACAGTACACTCAAGCAGCTAACGAGACCGAGCGTTCTTCTGTTTTCCTCCCAGAGGTCGCTCTCCGGGGTCCGATCCCTCCCTACGTTGTGCATGTGCCTCCTTTTAATGTTCAAGGGGTCTCCAACAGGTGGCAACGTAGGTAAGGGCAAAAATGGAAATATGCTGTGGTAGGTACAGCTACCTACACAGTGTATCATACCTAACCCTGATAGCAGGGGACAAAGGCATTAAATGCCTATCTACGTCACCCTGACGGTGCAGAAAAGGGACCGTCAGGTGTGCCACCGCTTGTCACGATGGCGATCTTGTCAGCGCCGCATGCCACAGTGTACCCCTGGCTGCACAGCCTCCCGCCACATACGCCAGGAAGGGTCCCGGAGCGACACGTAGGTGGGTGAGCTGGAGCGTAGGTACAGGGTGGTTGCCTGCCGCGGCAAGTGCCTTGCCGCGGCCGTTGTCTTGCCGCGTCCGGGAACTTGTCGCTCGCCGAGTCCTGCCGGGACGCGTGGCGCGTCGCGGCAGGTCCTTTGAGATGCTCTGGTTGGCCTTCCCGGCAAGATCCTCTTGCCGGGGTCTTGTGCCTCGAGCGGCCTTCCCGGCAAGCTCCTCTTGCCGGGGACTTGTCTCCTTGGCTTAAATACTTTGTTCTCGAATGGCTCCAAAGGAACCATAGAGAGCCTTGGCGATCACCTGGCGGGCCTTGCCGCGGGGTGCTGCGACTGCCCGTGCACAAGTTCGGGATACTAGGGTACCCCTACTTTAGTACACCGACAGGAGCCCCCGGGCCTGGGCCACACACGGTGCCGAGCGCTGTTGGGCCAGGCCCAAAACAGGGCACGGGCACGCACGGCCTGGGTCACGTCGCACCTTGCTCCGCATCCACCGCGCCCTCCCCAAATGGCACGCATCGATTGCGGCGTCGTGGGAGAGGTCGTGGGTGGTTTCTTTATTCAGAAAAGGCGAAACGTCCGCCCCCTCCCCCCTTATAAGCAGGGGGAACAGGGGCAGTTCGCCCATCTGCCCATTGCTATTCCCTCCTCGAGAATCTCCGGCACTCCCCTTCCTCCCAAAGCCGAAGGAGAGCAGCGCCCTGCCCCCAGCGCCACCAGCACCGCCAACGTCGCCGTCCTCACTCCCCCTTTCCGCCATGGCTCCGAAAGCCAAGAAGGCGAAGTCGGCCGAGGCGCAGCAGCTCGCGGCGCTGCGGAAGGAGCGGGCACTCTTCCCTCCGAGGCTTGAGGCGGCGGAGCTGAAGGAGGACTTCTACCTCTTCTGGTCGACGGGGACGCGAGCGCATCCGCGCACGAAGGTACTCCCAGCCACTGTTTGGGATAAGTACCCCACTGGGTATCCCTTCTTTGCCTTGTTCTTCTATTGCGGGCTCTGCCCGCCCTTTTCAGAATTCTTTTGCGATGTCATGAACACCTACGGGCTCCACCTTCTTGATTTCACCCCCAATGCTGTCCTGACCATGGCAGTTTTCGCACATCTCTGCGAAAACTTTGTCGGGATCCATCCAAACGTAGCTCTTTTCTGCCATTTCTTTTCGCCTCGTGTTGTGAAAGGAGAACCTTTATCCGGCGGAATCGCCTGGATCTCGAAAGATGGCAAGAAGGATGCTTATCTGGAGGGAGAGCTCCGCAGCAAGTGGGAGGAGTGGAGGGCGGACTAGTGTCTGATCGTTGAGGAGAACCCGCAGCCGTTTACTGCTCTGCGCGAAACCCCAGTAGTGCGCGGCAGTGATTGGAGTAGCCTGGCCCCGGAAGATGGCAGACTAAGGATCGCCGTCACCCGGATCCTACGCCTCAGGCTTGCCGGGCTTACCGTAGGAGCGGTTGGCGCAGATTTCCTCCGCCGCCGCATCGCCCCCTGCAGGAGAGGGGGAGACCCGCGTGGGAGTTTCAGAATGCGGCGTATATCATGAGGTTGCGGCCGGGCCTCAACTTCAACTTCACTATCCTGGAGCTCAACGCGATGCTCCAGGAGCTGTTCAAGCACGACCCATAGCATCCCGAAGTGTTCTGGTTGCCGAGGGGCGTCGTCCCGCTATGCAACAACTCCGCGCTCGACCGTATCCGTGCGATAATGCCGCTGTGCGACTCGCATGGAATTGATCCAGCCTGGATAGAGCCTACGGATGATGTCGTGCGGGCGTTCTTCGACAACTTGATAGAAGTGCCGGTCAACGCCGACGAGAAAAAAGGCCTCACCCGGGACACCACCGACGATGAGCTCAAGCGCATCACCACCAGGATGGAAGAGGCGGCGGCAGCTGCCGCTGCGGGCGAGTTCGGGTTCACCGTGGAGGAGGCGGAGGCAGTAGAGGCGGCAAGCTTTGCCGACCGAGAGGAGCTTGCCGGCGAGAAGAGGTCCGCCGAGGACGACGTTGGGCCGAGCGGGCCTGCCGAGGACACGAGCGGCTCGTTGGAGATCGGCTCCTCTTCCTCATCATCTTCGGACAGCTTGCCGCAAGTAGAGCCCCTGACTCCACGAGCAGAGCCCCCGGCTCCATCAAGAAGGCATCTACGCAAGGCCGGGGACGTAGCGGAGCGGCGGGCGAGTCAACCCCCGCCGCGCCGCACGACACGCTCCACCGCGGCAAGTTCTATTGCCGCGGAAACACCTCCCGCTGCAGCGGCAACTAGGGCGGGGTCCTCTCGGCCTGCCGCTCCAGCTCCTGCCAAGCGGCCAAGGGATCCTACCCCTCCGCCTCCTCGCGCCGGAGGTGGGCCAGGCTTTGACTTCTCCGCGCTCAGCTCCGACGAGGAAGAAGATGAGTAAGATTCTTGTTGTACTTGCATGTCTTCAATACTTGCCGTCTTGTCTTGTATCTCATTTGCTTTACTCTGAACTTATTCCTTTTCAGGACGCTGGCCCAGAGAATGGCAAAGAGAGCCAAGGTCCCGGTGTGTAACGCCCCAGATGTAACTTGCCATATTTGTAATCCAACTCTTGCCATTTTCGGCTATGTGCTATGATATTCCCTCCGTGGTTGGGTTCTCTCCGTTTTGCATTTTGGTCATGTCATGCATTTCATATCATGTCATCATGTGCATCGCATTTGCATACGTGTTCGTCTCATAAATCCGAGCATCTTTCCCGTTGTCCGTTTTGCAATCCGGCGCTCCTATGTCTCCCGGCGTCCCCTTTTACATTTCTTCGTGAGCGGGTATTAAACATTCTCGGAATGGACCGAGGTTTGACATGTGGCCTCGGTATAGCACCGGTAGACCGCCTGTCAAGTTTCGGGTCAATCGGAGTTCGTTTGGTACTCCAACGGTTAACCGGGTAACCGTGAAGGCCTCGTGTGTGTTGCAGCCCAACACCCCTTCATAACAGCCCAATAACTCATCTAAGTCACTCCCATGTCCTCCGCCGTTCGATCACGATCGCGTGGGCAAAAACCGCACTCCATTTGGAGCTTCCTAGCCCCCTCTAGCTATAAATATGTGCACCCCTCCGTCAAATCCGGGCAAAAACCACCCTAACCCTAGATCCTCGTCGCCTCGCGCCGCCGGACACGTCCGGTCCGTGCCGGACGCGCCGCCGCCGCCGCCCGCAGCCAGTGGCCGCCTGCCACGTGGCCTGCTCCGCCGTCCCCGCCGCCCGGCCCGCCGAGCCCGTCCCCGGCCCTCCGAGCCCATCGCCGCCGCCCCGCCGCCTGGCGCCCCGCGCCCGTGGCCGCCTCCTCCCGCGCCGCCGCGCACCTTCACGCCGCGCCACCGCGCCCCGCTGCTCCCGCCGGCGCTGAGCCGCCGCTCCGGCCGCCGCCTCGCCGCCCGAGCCGCGCCTTCCGCCTCCCCGCCGCCTCAGGCCGCCGCCGCGCCCTCCCGGCGCCGCCCCGCACTCGCCGGCGCCAGATCCGGCCGCCCCGGCCCGGATCCGGCCGCCCTTCGCCTCGCCGCCGCCTCCCCCCGCAATCTCCGGCGAGATCCGCGGCGAATCTCGAAAACCGTGCCCTGGGTTGACTTCTCCTTCGCCCCCCCTCTATATTTCTAAGTCATTAATTTTATCATCATCATGCCATATTCCCAGTGCCATAACTTTGCATATATAGCTCCGTTTCGCGCATATAATATGTCATTTTGTTCGTATCGAAGAGTACATCACTTTGTTCCATTGCATCATGTTCTTTTGAAGTCATATTGATGCCCGAAATGCTGTTAGAAGAGGGCTAGTTGATATTAGTTGCTGGATCTTATCTGAACATGCACTTTTGTCATTTTTTCCGTGATTGATGTGTACCTCCTATGAAGTTGAGTCCTACATGAGTTTTGTAATATGCCATGTTATCTATCCAGAGGATTTTGCCATGTATTTTTATGATCTATGTGGTGACTAGCACAAGCATGCAAACTAGGTCACTTGATGTTGCTGATTTCAGAGACTTTGTGATTTCACCAAGTCCCTGACTGCTGTTATTTTATGCCATGTATTCATGTTGTTTCTGAGAGATCCATGCATAATTTGAGCATGATCAGTAATGGTATTTTGAACTTGAGTATTTGCTCTATCCATCCATGCCTTTGTTTGCAATTATGGAGTGCCATAGCTTGAGTCGATCGAGCTCTACTTTTGCTTCAAAATGTTGCTGGCAGATTGTTTACGTGTTATTCAATTTTGCCAAGCTTGGTGTAGTTGATCCTTGCATGATATGATGTCATTCTTGCCATGTATTGTTACTATGCCATGTCTTCTTGATGTATGTATGCTTAGTTTATCATGAAATGCTCTGTAGTGAGTGCATCGAGCTCACGAACATGCCTAGTCGTTATTAGTTTTCTGCCATGTCCAGTTTTCTGCTAAGTCTGAAACCTGTAACGAAACATGCTTATTTGACATGGGTGTAATCTTATTTTCTGGTCCTTTTTGGCTTATGGTCAGTAATATACTTTTGTCAAGTGCCTTGAGTAGATTCATGCCATGCCTTTCTTTGCTATGTTCTGAACCTGTAGCATGTTGTTTCTTTGCTCTGAACATGTCATCCTGATGTTAGTTTCTGCCACTTTGATAATTTCACTAAGTCTGGGAACTTGTTATCGTTTGCACTTTTGCCATGCTTGTTTGAACCTGTTATAATGTGAATTAGCCATAGCTCAGTGTTCATCTTTTGTCGAGCATCTTGAGTAGATTACTTTCATATGCTTTGTTGCCATGTTTGGGTGCAGTAGTCTAATTAGTTGTTGCTTGCTAAGTAGCATCATGCTGTCTATGGCAGTTTCGTGTCATTCTTGTATTGCTTGCCATTTGCAAACCGTGCATCCGATTCCGGTGTATTTTATATCGATTTCAACCGAAATAACCTCATCTATCCAGTGGCATGCTTGGTTTGCCAAGATTATGCCCTGTTCATCCTTGTCCTCCCGGAGCATGCATACGCATTGCATATCACCTCTCGCATGTCATTGCCATGTTTTGCATCATATTGCTTGCGCATTGCATCGTGGTTGATATTGGTTCCTTTGCTTGTTCTCTTGTCTTGGGTAGAGCCGGGAGACGAGTACGTGAACGAGGATTCTGTTGAGAACGCTTACGAGGACCAAGCTTTCGACAACTCTGAGAACCTTGCAGGCAAGATGACCATACCCTCGAAATCACTTCTATCTTTGCTTGCTAGATTGCTCGCTCTTTTGCTATGCCATGCTGCGATACCTACCACTTGCTATATCATGCCTCCTATATTGCCATGTCAGCCCCTAACCATCCATGTCCTAGCAAACCGTTGTTTGGCTATGTTACTGCTTTGCTCAGCCCCTCTTATAGCGTTGCTAGTTGCAGGTGAAGATGAAGTTTGTTCCTTGTTGGAACATGGACTTGTTGTTCCTTGTTGGAACATGTTTACTTGTTGGGATATCACAATACCTCTTATTTAATTAATGCATCTATATACTTGGTAAAGGGTGGAAGGCTCGGCCTTATGCCTGGTGTTTTGTTCCACTCTTGCCACCCTAGTTTCCGTCATACCGGTGTTATGTTCCCGGAGTTTGCGTTCCTTACACGGTTGGGTGATTTATGGGACCCCCTTGACAGTTCGTTTTGAATGAGACTTTTCCAGCAAGGCCCAACATTGGTTTTACCATTTGCCACCTAGCCTTTTTCCCTTGGGTTCTGCAGACTCAAGGGTCATCTTATTTTAATCCCCCGGGCCAGTTCTCCTTCGATTGCTGGTCCAAACTAGAGCACCGTGCAGGGCCGTCCCTTGGCAACTTGGGTTATGTTGGCTCCTGTACGCTTCGCTTATCCGGATGTGCCCTGAGACCGAGATATGTGCAGCTCCTATCAGGATTTGTCGGCACAATCGGGCGGCTTTGCTGGACTTGTTTTATTGCTGTTGAAATGTCTTGTAGTCCGGGATTCCGAGATTGATCGGGTCTTCCCGGTAGAAGGAATATCCTTCGTTGACCGTGAGAGCTTATCATGGGCTAAGTTGGGACACCCCTGCAGGGTATTATCTTTCGAGCCGTGCCCGCGGTTATGAGGCAGATGGGAATTTGATGATGTCCGGTTGTAGAAAACCCGAAGTTGACCTTAACTAAAACACATTAACCGCGTGTGTAACCGTGATGGTCTCTTCTCGGCGGGGTCCGGGAAGTGAACACGGTTGTTGGAGTTATGCCTGACGTAGGTTGTTTCAGGATCACTTCTTGATCACTTCTAGCTTCTCGACCGTGCTTTGCCTTCTCTTCTCGCTCTCTTTTGCGCTGTAGCCACCATATGCTAGTCGCTTGCTGCAGCTCCACCTCACAAACCCCTTTCCCACCTTTAAGCTTAAATAGTCTTGATCTCGCGGGTGTGAGATTGCTGAGTCCCCGTGACTCACAGATATTATCACCACAGTTGCAGGTACCAACGATGCCAGTGCAGATGACGCGACCGAGCTCATTTGGGAGTTCGACGAGGAACGTGGCCGTTACTATGTTTCTTTTCCAGATGATCAGTAGTGGAGCCCAGTTGGGTGATCCGGGGATCTGTTTAGCATTTGGGGTAGTCTTCTTTCATTTTGGTACCGTAGTCGGACCTTGAGTGTAATCTGTATGATGGATGTTATTTATGTACTTGTGTGAAGTGGCGATTGTAAGCCAACTATGTATCTTTCCCCTTTATTTATTACATGGATCGTGTGAAGATTACCTCACTTGCGACATTGTTTTCAATGCGGTTATGCCTCTAAGTCGTGCCTCGACACGTGGGTGATATAGCCGCATCGAGGGCGTTACACGGTGATTGTCATCGAGGATGATCCCACCGTGGCAGCAGGGGGTCCGCCTGAGACAAACTTGTCGGACCCGGCAGCTGTTCCTCAGAGCTTCCCCCAGCGTAAGTATATGGTTTACTTCCAGCTGTTAGGCGTGCATGGATACAATTTGCTTGCTGCTATCTGACCGTTGGCTTGTGTAGGAGCAGAGCAGCTCCACCAGGAGCGCCCAGAGGCCACCCCTGACGTGCCACCTGCTTCGACTACGTCGCCGAGGGAGAGTTCCCCGGCAAGGGGGAATCCCCCGACAAGGGAGAGCTCCCCGGCAAGGGAGACGTCCCCGCCGAGGGAGAGCTCCCCGGCAAGGGAGAAGTCTCCGACAAGGGACAGTACCGGCGACCCCCCGGCAGCGGAGATCCCAACTGCTGAGCCTGGTACAGGTACTCCTTGCTTATAAACTTCCCTTGGGTTCTTCTTTTTGGGATATTTGCTTGACTTTTCTTCTTTTTCCGGTCGTCAGATCCATCCACTGTGGAGCCGATTGTCAGGACCCCGATCCTAAGCCACATCGATCCAGCGTGTAACACATCATATCACTTTGCGGCCTCACGCACGGTACTCCCACGGGTGCCACCTTACCTGGCCCGAGACCGTTTGCGCCTTTTAGCTCACGTATATGATAGTGTCGCTAGCATCCATATGACAGAGAACCCGGGCCGACATGGCTAGTCGTGAACCCAAAGCGGCGCTAGCCTATGAGGACAGGCATACATGAATCACATCGAGCATGTCGGTCATCAACGTATTTATTCGGGCTGTAGCACTGGGCTAATAGGACTCCGGTAACCCGGGCTGTAGCAGGCTAGGCAGGACTCCGAATAACAGCGCGTGACATTTCCCCGAAGGGACAGACATAGGAACGACGTGAAACACATGCCGGCCAGTCAAGTGTCCAAGCAGTAGTGCTGGGCTAGCAGGACTCCGGTGAACCGGGCTGTAGCGGACTACTATCGCTCAGAAGCACTAGACTACATTTCCCCATATGAAAGGCTGCCAAGGATAAACAACTAGATAGTCGGATCCCACTCATACCAAGCATTTCAATCATACACACAATATGCCCGATATGAGTAAATACAACATGGCATCACAACAGTACTCTACGACTCAAGTACTTTATTTAGAAGGCTCCGAGGAGCCATACATATCATCCATACAGATAGGGGTCACATGACCCAACACTCAAGTCATACAACATAAAAGCACATGCGGAAGCAAACTAGTCTGAGTACAGACACTAGAAAGAAAGAAGGCTTGACGAAGCCTGGCTATCTACATTGACCCTTCACAAGTCTTGGATCACCACCTGGGTGATAAGTCACTCGTCAACGTCGAGGTCTACATAGAACCCATCAGAGGGGTTGGTGCAGTCGTCTGAAAAACATGATTAAAGCAACATGAGTACGAAGGTACTCGGCAAGTCTTACAACAGGAACCTATTATACATGCACATTCTCAAGAAGGTAGTGGGGTTATTGCAGCAAACCAGCTTTGACTCTTGGCTAAACTATCCTACGATAGACACCACTTGTATTTCATTTGTCGCACACGAGTCCACTATCACCATCACAATACTCCACCGTGGATCCTCTCTCGCCATCCTACGAGAGGGCCATCCGCGGTACTCACACTTATCTTGAGATTTTTAGTAGTATCCATTTAACTTGTCTATGAACTGATATAGGCAACCCAGAAGTCCATTACCGCGGACACGGCTATTCGAATAGATCATTTATAACCCTGCAGGGGTGTACTTCTTCACACATGTTTCCACCACTTAGCGTCTGCACACGACATGTGCTCGGCAGACTTCAAGCGAAAGCCGACGTGGGTGTAGACCACGACCTACCTAAACACTCAAGTCTCTAGTCCAGGTTTATCGCCTATTCGGGTTCCATCCGCAGGGAGTCCGGCCGAGGTTTCCACTAACGGCCCCGAACGATGTGAACAGGGTTCCGAGACACCAAACGGGCGCCCGGTTGACCCGGCCACGTGCCTACCGCAACAGAGCCCACCCCGATGGTCAGCGCCGCGTGCGGCCCCAAGCATACTACAAACACCAGAAACTACTTGCAACTCCTGGACAGAGGACAAGGGTGGTTAAGAAGTCGAGCGGGGTCGTATTTCAGGGCCCAATGTGTGGTAGTAACTGTATCATGGATCACAAACACAGATCTCAGTTCTTAAGGACGGCCTCAATGAAACAACCCACCATGTACTCCTACATGGCCTCTCATCGATTCCTTTACCAAATCGTGTTCAACACTTCACTCTTGTCACCGACACAACCTTTCACTCCAGTTCATCATCCCGATGAGCCAGACCTGACACAACTCTAAGCATAGCAAGCATAGCATGGTAGGAACACACACACATGTATTGGCTCAATCAACTCCTACACATGCTAGTGGGTTTCATCTAGTTACTGTGGCAATGACAGGTCATGCAAAGGAAGTGGGTTCAACTACCGCAACACACAGCAGTTTGAAACACGTTGTCTTAATGCAGTAAACGAGAGCAGAAGCGAGAACATGGGTTTGTATCGGAATGATCAATGGGTTGCTTGCCTGATGGGGTGGTCGTGGGATACTGCCCTTCAGTTGGATACTCGGAGATATCCTCGGAGGCAGAACCTACCACGATGAACACATCGGAACACAATCAATACATGGCGATATGCAACAATATGATGCATGCTATGACATGGCAATATGAATGTGTCCTGACCTAGTGCAAGTTAAACCAGAAGGGAATGAACCCATTTGAACCAAAGATTCAAATGGAAACTCATTTATTAAGATTATATTAGTGTATCATCTTGTAATGCCTAAACAGTGGGTTTAACTTGTTCTGACATGCATGAAACCAGCACCAATGGATAGCTTGGATTTTTCTGATCATTTTTCATATATAGAACTTTGCATTTGGAGTTACAGATAATTTTCTATGAATTTTTGAAGTTTGAGCTATTTTCTGGATTTTCCTGTATAAAATTAATTCCAGTAAATAAAATTACTGCGTCAGCATGAGGTCATGCTGACCTCAGCAAGTCAACAGCCGGTCCAGGTCAACTGACCAGTGGGCCCAGGGGGTTAGTGATTAATTAAACTTGTTTAATTAGTTTTAAACTAATCCGGTGATTAACAGAAGGGGGCCCCACCTGTCATTGACTCATCAGAGTCAACCAGGGCCCACCAGTCAACGGTCAGGGTCAACTCGCCGGCGTCTAGCCGCCGGCGAGGCCAGACGCGGCGGAGCAAAGTGGATATGGCCGTTCTGGCCACCAAATGGGGCGCGGAGGGCATCTACGCGCTCGTGGGAACGAGCCGCGGCTACTGGTGGAGTTAGTTGGGGTCGGGGTGGCCGGAGTTGGCGCCGGCGACGAGTTTGGCGGCGCCGGGGCTCGGGTGAAAGTGAAACCGGGGCTACGGGGCACGGCGAGGCGCGTGGAGTGGTGCGTTGGGCCCCTGGGTGTGCGGTGAGGCTAGTGGACAAGGTGGTGCGGCCGTTGGGTGGCCGGAGCCTCGTCGGCGACGAGCTCCGCGGCGGTGCGTGCGGGTGAGCTACATGTAATCGCTACGGGGCTCGAGAGAGAGAACGGGGAGGAAGGGAAGGTGGCCAGGCTCACGGTGATTGCAGCGAGCGTCGAGGCGGGCTCGGGGAAGGTCGGAGCTGAGCGGGGCGATGATGGCGATCTCGGCGGACGGAGTTGGGGAAGACGGGGTCGGGGGCGATTCCAGAGCGGGCGAGCGCTCGGGGCTCGTCTTGCTCGAAGAAGAAGAGGGTGGCGGAGCTCGTGGACACGGTCGGGTGGCGCGGGGACGGCGGAGAGCGCGCCTACGGCGTAGGTGCGGCGGCGGTGGCGTCGGCCATGGCGAAGGGGAGCGAGGGAGGCGAGGCAGAGGCGAATGGCGTGTCCAGGGGCTCGGGGCGACGACGTGGAGCGCGTCCAGGCCAGCGGGGCGGCGAGGAGGTGAAGCAGGGCGGCGGGGAGCTGCGTGGCGCTCGCTGGTGCCGGCGTCGAGCACCTGCGTGCCTGCCTGGCCAAGCCAAGCAGCTCGCTGGCGCGGCAGCTGGGCTGGGCCGGCAGGTGGGCCGGTTGGCAGGCGCCAGGTAAGTTTTCCTTTTATTTTTCCTTTTCTATTTTTCTGTAACTTTGTGGACTTATTAAAAATACTAGAACAACTCCAAAAATCACCAAACTGCACCTGGTCCTTAGTTGGAATATTTCCAGCAAGGAACATTTTGGTTTGGAAATATTTGAGCATTTGAAATATTTTATAAATTTTAAATGCCCAAATTCAAATACTAATGCATTAATTCAATGACCTTCTGTTGACCTAGAAAAATATGCACCATTTTTGCCAGAGGTTTCAACCCAAGACAAAGAGAGTGAACATTTTAGAAGGGCATATCAGGTTCATTGAAAATATTTTTAGTAAACCCTAGTTGATTTCAGGAGGGGTGCTGGGGGGTTCTGCCTTCCCCATTTCAAATTTCTGTCAAAAGTAAACATGATGCACACTCTAATGCATGAGCTAGGTGGGATGTGACAACTCACCCCCACTCAAAAGAATCTCGTCCCGAGATTTAGGATCTGTCGGAAAGAAGGTGGGGTACTCAAGTCGAAGACGATCCTCCCTTTCCCATGTAGCTTCTTGCTCGGAATGGTGTGACCATTGAACCTTGAGAAACTTGATATTGTGGCGTCGAGTGGTACGCTCGGCTTGATCAAGGATACGAACGAGGTATTCCCGATAAGTGAGGTTATCTTGGAGATCAAGCGTTTCGTGGTCCACTCCACGGATAGGATCCGCGAAGCAACGCCTGAGTTGAGAAACGTGGAAGACGTCATGAACTCTTTAGAGATGCGGAGGTAGTTCCAATTGGTAGGCAACTTCTCCTCATTTGGCAAGAATGCGAAAAGGTCCAATGTAACGAGGAGCCAATTTGCCTTTGATACCGAATCGATGGGTTCCCTTTAAAGGTGTAACCCGAAGGTAAGCCATCTCGCCGACTTCATAAGCCATGGTCTTATGCTTGCGGTCATACTGACTCTTTTGTCGAGACTGGGCGGTTTTCAACTTCTCACGAATAATGCGAACCTGCTCTTCTGCATCTTGGATCATGTCCGGGCCAAAGAGTTGTCTCTCGCCGGTTTCTGACCAGTTAAGAGGCGTTCGACATTTTCGTCCATAGAGAACTTCGAAAGGAGCTTTACCCAAGCTAGCTTGATAACTGTTGTTATAAGCGAACTCGGCGAATGGAAGGCACTTCTCCCAATTCATCCCGAAAGAGATGACAGAAGCTCGGAGCATATCCTCCAGAATTTGATTGACTCGTTCTACTTGACCACTTGATTGCGGATGGAAGGCGGTGCTAAAGGAGAGACGAGTCCCCATAGCATTTTGGAAACTTTCCCAAAATCGAGAGGTGAAAAGACTTCCACGGTCTGAATTAATTTCCAATGGAACACCATGGAGAGATACTATTCGAGAGATGTACAAATCAGCTAGCTGGCTAGCGTTTATACTCTCGCGAACAGGTAAGAAGTGGGCTACTTTGGAAAGACGATCGACAACAACGAAGATAGCATTATTCCCTCTTTTGGTTCTGGGAAACCCGGTAATGAAATCCATACCGATTTTATCCCATTTCCATTCAAGAATCTCCAATGGTTGAAGGGTGCCAGCAGGCCGTTGATGCTCTGCTTTAACGCGACAACAGACATCGCAAGTTGCAATGTATTGAGCGATTTATCTCTTCATCCTAGTCCACCAAAACCTCTGGCATAGGTCTTGATACATTTTAGTACTACCGGGATGAATGGTGAGAGGGGATTCATGAGCTTCCTTAAGGATCAATTGTCGTAAATGTTGTTTCTTGGGAACCACCAAGCGGTTCTCGAAGAAGACAACACCTCGATCATCCATGGAAAAACATTTAGCAACTCCGCTAGCGATGTTTTCCTTAATCCGAGATATGCCCTTATCGCGCTTCTGGGCAGCTATGATTTGATCCGTAAGGTTAGGTTTCGCCACCAGGGTGGAAAGGAATCCTCGAGGAACAATGTGAAGGTTAAGCTTATGAAATTCCTCGTGGAGAAATGGTTGACTTTGTTGTAACATCAGGTTGTTACAATAAGATTTACGACTTAGTGCATCAGCCATGACATTGGCTTTGCCTGGGGTGTAAGTTATTCCTAAGTCGTAATCTGAGATCAACTCGACCCAACGTCTTTGCCTGAGATTCAAATCCGGTTGGGTGAAGATATATTTCAAACTTTGGTGATCAGTGTAGATTTCGCAACGATTACCCAGAAGGTAATGTCGCCAGGTTTTGAGTGCATGGACTACTGCTGCAAGCTCTAGATCATGAGTGGGATAATTATCCTCATGTGGACGCAACTGTCGAGATGCGTAGGCAATCACATGACGATCTTGCATGAGTATGCAACCTAGTCCTTGTCGCGAGGCGTCGCAGTAGATAACAAAGTCCTTAGAGAAATCTGGTGGTACCAGTACGGGAGCGGATGTCAGGCGTCTTTTCAGTTCCTGAAAGCTGGACTCGCACTGTGGGGTCCACTCGAACTTTTTATCTTTCTTGAGGAGTTCAGTTAGGGGCTTAGCAACCTTGGAGAAATTCTCGACGAAGCGGCGGCAATAGCTCGCTAAACCAAGAAAACTCCGAACTTGCTTGACCGTTTCAGGTGGAGTCCAGTCAAGGACGGCTTGAACTCGCTCGGGATTGACAGCAATGCCCTTACCAGAGATTACATGGCCCAGGTAGGTCACTTCTGGCAACCAGAATTCACACTTGGAGAATTTGGCATAAAGGTGATGCTCTCGAAGTTTCATCAATACTAGCCTTAAATGTTCGGCATGTTCTTCCTCATTCCTGGAGTAGATGAGTATATCATCAAGGTAAACCACAACGAATTTATCCAAATACTCCATGAAGATCGAGTTCATTAACCGAGAGAAGGTGGCTGGAGCATTGGTTAACCCGAAGGACATGACGGTGTACTCGTATTGGCCGTAACGAGTAACGAAAGCCATTTTGGGAATGTCCCCGTTCTTGATTTTGATTTGATGGTAGCCCAATCTCAAATCCATCTTGGAAAAGACTGAGGATCCTACGAGCTGATCATACAGGTCGTTGATCCTGGGGAGCGGATACTTATTCTTGATAGTGACCAAATTGACAGGTCGATAATCCACAACCATCCGATCCGTTCCATCCTTCTTCTTGACGAAGAGGACGGGGCAAGCCCATGGAGATGAACTAGGACGGATGAAACCCTTTTGCAAGGACTCATCGAGTTGTTTCTTAAGCTCAGCTAGTTCTAGGGGTGCCATCTTATAAGGTCTTCTAGAGATTGGGACGGTTCCTGGAACAAGGTCTATCACGAACTCGACATCTCTGTCAGGTGGAACACCTGGCAGTTCCTCTGGAAAGACATCCGGGAAGTCACGGACTACCGGAATATCTTCGAGGTCTGGAAGGGGATTGGCATTTAGAGAGTAGAGTTGACGCTCCGATACTCGGGTCAAAACATTGACTGTCTTGCCCGATGGATGGGTAAGTTGGACAGTTCTAGTTGAGCAGTAAATCTTGGCGTAATGGGCTGACATCCAGTCCATACCTAAGATGATGTTTATGTCCGAGGACTTGAGAGCTATTAGTGACGCGAGAAAGACCAATCTGTCGACAAGAATTTCATTTCCATGGCTGATCCTAGAGGTTTGCCATCTAGAACCGGGAGTTTGAATTTCCATGGAGGTGGGCATGTCACTAAAGGTAGTGTTGTGCAATCGAGCATAGCTCTCAGAAATAAATGAATGAGATGCCCCAGTATCAAAGAGAACAGTTGCCGGGTGGCAATTAACAAGGAGCGTACCGAGAACGACGTTGGGGTCCTCTTGATTCTCTTCAGCTGAAACGTAGTTGACATGGCCACGAGCAGTGGTGGCTGGCTTGGCGACAAGCACCTTTGCTGTTGACTTACCACGGCCAACAGACTTTCCGAACTGACTGGGGTTGTTCTGGGGACACTCACGGATGTAGTGGCCCGGCTCACCACACTTGAAGCAAGTTATCGAATTGGGGCGTCGAGCAGCATTGGCAGTGGGGCCACCAAAAGTCTTGGGCGGCACATACTGCTGATTGGGGCGAGGCACCTCAAAGGATGGCCTCGGAGTATACCTGGGTGGCATAGCAGAATTTGGGATCCAGACCCGGCGCTTCTGAGATCCAGAGCCGGATGAAGATCCATAGTCACGGGAGTGCTTGCGTGAAGCTTCAAAATCATTCTGCCCCGTCTCGGCACTAATGGCCTTATTGACTAGCTTCGGAAAAGAAGTGCATTCATGCAGACGAAGGTCACGACAGAGCTCAGGGCTAAGTCCCTTGCGGAACCTTGCCTGCTTCTTGGCGTCGGTGGATACCTCTTCGGGAGCATAGCGTGCAAGCTTCCCAAACTCGCGACTGTATGCATCCATAGTCAGCTTCCCCTGGGTGAAGTTACAGAACTCCTCCCTCTTGCGATCCATGAGGCCTTCCGGGATATGATGCTCACGGAAAGCAGCACTGAAATCAGCCCAGGTAGTGAGTTGGCCGACCGGGCGCATAGCTTCATAATTCTCCCACCAAAGGCTGGCAGGGCCTTCGAGGTGATAGGCAGCAAAGGTGACTTTATCATCTTCAGCCACGTTGGCAGAACGTAGCTTATGGGCGATGCTGCGGAGCCAGTCATCCGCATCGAGAGGTTCGATGGAATGATTGAACTTTGGCGGGTACAGCTTGACAAAGTCATTGATGGACACTGGATTGATCCTCTGCTGGCGTGCAGTGTTTTGCTCAATCCGCTCTAACAAGCGGTTGGTGTCGCGCCTGTTGCGCTCTGCCTCCAGCATCACTTCGGCCAGAGAAGGTGGTTGAGGCAGACTTTCCTCCCTAGGTGCACTAGCTTCTCCCTGCACCGGAGCGGCAGGGTTGCTGCGGGTGTTGACCATCCTAGGAAAACAAAACAACGATTTAAACCAGGATGGCAAAATCTGGCCAAGGAAGTGCGGAATGTAATGGATAACAAGGAATGCAGAGATGATCATCCGTATGACATGGTAATATAGAAACTGCCATATATATACCAACGGTCATACACATCATACATAGTTTAGTACAAGCTCAAGCTGAAGTACAACTAAGACGAAAGACGTTACATCTCATCGGAGGCATTCCAAGCTCCTATACATTATTTTTCTACACCTCCGGAATTGATACACACTAAGTTATATTCCACCATCACGCAGGACGGTGGACATACAACTATTACCATACTAACGAGACTACTACTAGCTCAGGCAGCTCCATAGTAATCCTCATAGAAGTCACCACCCAGACCTGGAAGCGGAACATGGTCATCTGGGAACAGACGGTCCTGCGGTGCTTGTGGACCATAGGGACTTGGGTGCGGCCTCGGTCCAACAGATGGCGGCAGAAGAGGCCCACGAGGAGGGGTGATGCCTCCCACCTCACGCCATTCCATGAAGTCTGGCAGACTAGCCCGCACAGGGTACAAGTCTCTCGTGTCCATGTATCCGGCTTGCACAGCAGGTGCAAACCTCGTCAAGGTGGCCCAATGATCAGCACGAGCATTAAAGAGCTCCATACGCAAGGCCCGGTTTTCACGGTCCTTATCTTCCAACATCTCAGTAGTGGTGCAAAGGAGTGAGTCCTCATGGGATGCATCACTGTACATGCCCTGAAGGTAACCATGCGCCCTAGGGAGGGATGCTGGCATGTAACGAAATTCAGTGTTGCTCAACAAGGCAGTTCTAGCTCGCATAATGGTCATCATCGAGTAGGCTGCATCTTGAACGGACATCCCAATAGTGATCCCGAGTCCATAAGAACAGTGGAGTGGTTCCGTGGCTCCGGGGTAAGATGGATATATCCTGACCGTGCACAGATATTGGCTCTGGTTAAAATCTCTAAACTGCTCTTCGACGGTGTATTCAGGGTACCATCGGTAACCTGCCTCAACCATCACTCGAACCAACATGGCGGTATGACCACATATACCGATGCAACGGGTCAGACGAACCACTTGGTTTTGGGGACGGGTAGCCATCTGAAAGCACAAAATAGTGCAAAGGCATTAGAATTTCTGGATGAAATTGGACAGCATAACGGCTGTAAATGCTCAGAAAAAGACTTGAGACATCCACAATAGTTTGCGAAACCATTCGACAACATCATATCAAGGTTCTGGTTCAATTGGCAACATACTAAACTTTAGTAGAACTGAACTGGGTTGTAACCAACAATCCTATAAGTTACTACGGATTTAGTAACACGTGAACCTGATAGAGAGAAGAGAGCCTAGTCCTTAACCCACGTAGAATGAGAAGAGAATGACTCAGAATAGAGGGCATAAGGTAAAGGAGTAAAAGAGCCTTACGTTCCCTCCCACAATCAATTCCCCTACATATAACTAAAGCATTTCTAGACTCGACATCGACCAGTTTGGCTTAGCGAACCTACAGGCAATCCGGCTCTGATGCCAACGCTGTCAGGACCCCGATCCTAAGCCACATCGATCCAGCGTGCAACACATCATATCACTTTGCGACCTCACGCACGGTACTCCCACGGGTGCCACCTTACCTGGCCCGGGACCGTTTGCGCCTTTTAGCTCACGTATATGATAGTGTCGCTAGCATCCATATGACAGAGAACCAGGGCCGACATGGCTAGTCGTGAACCCAAAGCGGCGCTAGCCTATGAGGACAGGCATACATGAATCACATCGAGCATGTCGGTCATCAACGTATTTATTCGGGCTGTAGCACTGGGCTAACAGGACTCCGGTAACCCGGGCTGTAGCAGGCTAGGCAGGACTCCGAATAACAGCGCGTGACATTTCCCCGAAGGGACAGACATAGGAACGACGTGAAACACATGCCGGCCAGTCAAGTGTCCAAGCAGTAGTGCTGGGCTAGCAGGACTCCGGTGAACCGGGCTGTAGCGGACTACTATCGCTCAGAAGCACTAGACTACATTTCCCCATATGAAAGGCTGCCAAGGATAAACAACTAGATAGTCGGATCCCACTCATACCAAGCATTTCAATCATACACACAATATGCCCGATATGAGTAAATACAACATGGCATCACAACAGTACTCTACGACTCAAGTACTTTATTTAGAAGGCTCCGAGGAGCCATACATATCATCCATACAGATAGGGGTCACATGACCCAACACTCAAGTCATACAACATACAAGCACATGCGGAAGCAAACTAGTCTGAGTACAGACACTAGAAAGAAAGAAGGCTTGACGAAGCCTGGCTATCTACATCGACCCTTCACAAGTCTTGGATCACCACCTGGGTGATAAGTCACTCGTCAACGTCGAGGTCTACATAGAACCCATCAGAGGGGTTGGTGCAGTCGTCTGAAAAACATGATTAAAGCAACATGCGTACGAAGGTACTCAGCAAGTCTTACAACAGGAACCTATTATACATGCACATTCTCAAGAAGGTAGTGGGGTTATTGCAGCAAGCCAGCTTTGACTCTTGGCTAAACTATCCTACGATAGACACCACTTGTATTTCATTTGTCGCACACGAGTCCACTATCACCATCACAATACTCCACCGTGGATCCTCTCTCGCCATCCTACGAGAGGGCCATCCGCGGTACTCACACTTATCTTGAGATTTTTAGTAGTATCCATTTAACTTGTCTATGAACTGATATAGGCAACCCAGAAGTCCATTACCGCGGACACGGCTATTCGAGTAGATCATTTATAACCCTGCAGGGGTGTACTTCTTCACACATGTTTCCACCACTTAGCGTCTGCACACGACATGTGCTTGGCAGACTTCAAGCGAAAGCCGACGTGGGTGTAGACCACGACCTACCTAAACACTCAAGTCTCTAGTCCAGGTTTATCGCCTATTCGGGTTCCATCCGCAGGGAGTCCGACCGAGGTTTCCACTAACGGCCCCGAACGATGTGAACAGGGTTCCGAGACACCAAACGGGCGCCCGGTTGACCCGGCCACGTGCCTACCGCAACACAGCCCACCCCGATGGTCAGCGCCGCATGCGGCCCCCGGCATACTACAAACACCAGAAACTACTTGCAACTCCTGGACAGAGGACAAGGGTGGTTAAGAAGTCGAGCGGGGTCATATTTCAGGGCCCAATGTGTGGTAGTAACTGTATCATGGATCACAAACACAGATCTCAGTTCTTAAGGACGGCCTCAATGAAACAACCCACCATGTACTCCTACATGGCCTCTCATCGATTCCTTTACCAAATCGTGTTCAACACTTCACTCTTGTCACCGACACAACCTTTCACTCCAGTTCATCATCCCGATGAGCCAGACCTGACACAACTCTAAGCATAGAAAGCATAGCATGGTAGGAACACACACACATGTATTGGCTCAATCAACTCCTACACATGCTAGTGGGTTTCATCTAGTTACTGTGGCAATGACAGGTCATGCAAAGGAAGTGGGTTCAACTACCGCAACACACAACAGTTTGAAACGCGTTGTCTTAATGCAGTAAACGAGAGCAGAAGCGAGAACATGGGTTTGTATCGGAATGATCAATGGGTTGCTTGCCTGATGGGGTGGTCGTGGGATACTGCCCTTCAGTTGGATACTCGGAGATATCCTCGGAGGCAGAACCTACCACGATGAACACATCGGAACACAATCAATACATGGCGATATGCAACAATATGATGCATGCTATGACATGGCAATATGAATGTGTCCTGACCTAGTGCAAGTTAAACCAGAAGGGAATGAACCCATTTGAACCAAAGATTCAAATGGAAACTCATTTATTAAGATTATATTAGTGTATCATCTTGTAATGCCTAAACAGTGGGTTTATCTTGTTCTGACATGCATGAAACCAGCACCAATGGATAGCTTGGATTTTTCTGATCATTTTTCATATATAGAACTTTGCATTTGGAGTTACAGATAATTTTCTATGAATTTTTGAAGTTTGAGCTATTTTCTGGATTTTCCTGTATAAAATTAATTCCAGTAAATAAAATTACTGCGTCAGCATGAGGTCATGCTGACCTCAGCAAGTCAACAGCCGGTCCAGGTCAACTGACCAGTGGGCCCAGGGGGTTAGTGATTAATTAAACTTATTTAATTAGTTTTAAACTAATCCGGTGATTAACAGAAGGGGGCCCCACCTGTCATTGACTCATCAGAGTCAACCAGGGCCCACCAGTCAACGGTCAGGGTCAACTCGCCGGCGTCTAGCCGCCGGCGAGGCCAGACGCGGCGGAGCAAAGTGGATATGGCCGTTCCGGCCACCAAATGGGGCGCGGAGGGCATCTACGCGCTCCTGGGAACGAGCCGCGGCTACTGGTGGAGTTAGTTGGGATCGGGGTGGCCGGAGTTGGCGCTGGCGACGAGTTTGGCGGCGCCGGGGCTCGGGTGAAAGTGAAACCGGGGCTACGGGGCACGGCGAGGCGCGTGGAGTGGTGCGTTGGGCCCCTGGGTGTGCGGTGAGGCTAGTGGACAAGGTGGTGCGGCCGTTGGGTGGCCGGAGCCTCGTCGGCGACGAGCTCCGCGACGGTGCATGCGGGCGAGCTACATGTAATCGCTACGGGGCTCGAGAGAGAGAACGGGGAGGAAGGGAAGGTGGCCAGGCTCACGGTGATTGCAGTGAGCGTCGAGGCGGGCTCGGGGAAGGTCGGAGCTGAGCGGGGCGATGATGGCGATCTCGGCGGCCGGAGTTGGGGAAGACGGGGTCGGGGGCGATTCCAGAGCGGGCGAGCGCTCGGGGCTCGTCTTGCTCGAAGAAGAAGAGGGTGGCGGAGCTCGTGGACACGGTCGGGTGGCGCGGGGACGGCGGAGAGCGCGCCTACGGCGTAGGTGCGGCGGCGGTGGCGTCGGCCATGGCGAAGGGGAGCGAGGGAGGCGAGGCAGAGGCGAATGGCGTGTCCAGGGGCTCGGGGCGAGGACGTGGAGCGCGTCCAGGCCAGCGGGGCGGCGAGGAGGTGAAGCAGGGCGGCGGGGAGCTGCGTGGCGCTCGCTGGTGCCGGCGTCGAGCACCTGCGTGCCTGCCTGGCCAAGCCAAGCAGCTCGCTGGCGCGGCAGCTGGGCTGGGCCGGCAGGTGGGCCGGTTGGCAGGCGCCAGGTAAGTTTTCCTTTTATTTTTCCTTTTCTATTTTTCTGTAACTTTGTGGACTTATTAAAAATACTAGAACAACTCCAAAAATCACCAAACTGCACCTGGTCCTTAGTTGTAATATTTCCAGCAAGGAACATTTTGGTTTGGAAATATTTGAGCATTTGAAATATTTTATAAATTTTAAATGCCCAAATTCAAATACTAATGCATTAATTCAATGACCTTCTGTTGACCTAGAAAAATATGCACCATTTTTGCCAGAGGTTTCAACCCAAGACAAAGAGAGTGAACATTTTAGAAGGGCATTTCAGGTTCATTGAAAATATTTTTAGTAAACCCTAGTTGATTTCAGGAGGGGTGCTGGGGGTTCTGCCTTCCCCATTTCAAATTTCTGTCAAAAGTAAACATGATGCACACTCTAATGCATGAGCTAGGTGGGATGTGACACCGATGAAGACCGAGGTTGTTATTGATTACGCCGCTGCCACCAAAGAAACGGCCGGCGCTGAAGATCCCGCCGGTGAAGAGGCCGCCAAGGCTGCCGCCGCAGCAGCTGACGAGGGGTCCGGCGATCGTACTGACGACCCTGGGGCCGCAGGAGCGACAGGCGCTACACCGACCGCCGATCCTCCCGCCGCTGCCGCAGCGTCAGGCTCCGAAGAACCCCAACCAGGCGTCTACTTGAAAGCTGGCGCTGGCATCTTCATCAACCTCCCCTGGGCGTCAACGTACAGGGTGACGGTCGAAGGAGAAAGCTTTGACGTGGAGGTGCTTGCCTCCGCTGGGCTGACGTTGGTCGATGCACCAAGCAGCAGCAGCGACGAGCCCAAGGAGGAGCGACTGCTGCGGAAGCTGGTGTCGCTCCACCGCGCCCGCCAGGCCAAACTGGAGTCCCGCGAAGCGCTTGTCGCGAAGGCGGGGGTGGACGTGGAGAAGCGCGCGGAGGAGCTCCGAGGCCTCAACGAGGCAGCTCTCCAGTCGCTGGCGGCGGAGCGGGTGCAGCTCGATGAGCTGCAGAAGGCTTTCATCCTTGAGAAGGCAGAGATTGCAGAGCAACAGCGGCTTGCCACCGAGGAGTTATCTGCGCGGGACGGTGAGTTGGTGCAGCTGAAGGCCAGCTTGGACAGCCACGAAGAGGAACTAGCTGTGCGCGAGCAAGCACTCACCGGAGCCCTCAAGGAAGCAAAGGACGCTGCCGCAGCCGCCGAGGCCGCCAAGAAGGAGCTGGAGGCGAAAGTGGCGCAGCTGGAGACTGATCTCAAGGCGAGCGGTGAAGCGCTTGCCGCGCTCAAGCATGAGCGCGACAAGGACGCTTACACCTTTGGCGAACTGCAGGGTCGTCTCGCCGAGAAGGTCGAGGAGCTTGACGCCGCCAAGGACTCCAAGGTTGATCTTGAGCTGAAGCTGGCTGCTTTGACCAAGACGCTGGACGGCGCCAGGGAGCAGGAGGCGGCCTTGAAGAAGGAGATCAAGGCCGACAAGGAGCTGCTGGAGAGCACCGCCACCACCCAGAACGATTTCAGGGGAACTGTGGAGCGGTGGACGGAGGGCCTTGTGAATGCTGCCGCAGACATCGACAAGGAGTTGGCGCTGCTGGGGGTGGAGAATCTCGGGTATTCCTCTGACGGGAGCCTCCCATCCAGCGCCAAGCTCACCTTGTTCTTCAGAGGCGTGGCGACGGCCCTCCAGCAACTCCGGGAGAGGATCCCAAAGCAGCTGGCCGATGAGTCGCGCGAGATCTGCGCGGGAGCTCTCAAAAAGGTGCTGATGAAGGTGGCCTTCCGCAACCCGGGCCTCCGCCTCACTAATCCTCAGGTCCCTGCCGCCGGAAGATGATCTGGAGGAGCTCGAGACCCTCGTCGCACCCATTGTTGACAAGGTGAGCGGGATCAAGAGGGTTGAGGGCGACCGCGCGGACTAGGCCGCCTATTTTCTTCTCCTTTTTTTTGTCGTCACTGGTCATGTTATGAAAACAGTCTATTAGAGCCGCGACAAACTATCTTGTAATATAACTCTGTTTCAGGTCATGATTGCAATGCTACTTCCTTTACTCGATTCCTTCCTTTGTATGTTTTTGCCCTACGCTTTTAGGGAACCTGCCGGCGTAGGAACCTTTGCCGCGAGCGCTGAGTGCGGGACGTCAGCAGCCTGCTGGCGGTGCCGTTACCGACAAGAAACCTTGTCGCGACTAGTCGCAGCTCGCTTAAGTTGCTGAGTGAACTCGAAACAAAGTAAGGGCGCGACTCTAGTCGCAGCACACTTAAAATGTTGAGCGAACTCGAAACAAAGTAAGGGCGCAACTAGCCACGAGCTGGTTCCTCCGCGCACAGGTTTTCCATACAAAGCATGGTCGTTCAAGGAAAGTAACTTAAAGTTAAAAGATCTGATTGCTCGAACTTTGGCACTTAGCTTTTCTGTCGTTTGCTCCCTGGCAAGGCGAAATTTTTCCTGAACGGCGTCGGGTCCATACCATTATCTTCTCCTCCCCCCGGTCAACTTGTGGGCGAAGGATCCTTCCTTTCCTTGAGAAAAAGAGAAAAGAGAAAACAATAGTATGGAGCCTTATGGCTCGTTATTGCTTACCGAGGGGGCTCGCTGCACAAAGTGTCAGATAATTCATGCAGAAAGGCATGAAATTGACAGGGTGTGCGGAGCATGTGAGTTTTATTTATGCACAGGGTCTGCGCCTGGCTTTGTACAAAGGATTACATGCAACAGCGACAAGACTTGTACAAAATGGTGGTTGCCGGACAGGGTCCAGCAACCGCGCCTTACGGGTAAAACTTACGAAGATGCTCGATGTTCCAGGAGTTGCTCACCGGAAAGCCATCCTCGGTCTCAAGGCGGACAACGCCAGGCCTAGTGACTTGTTTCACCCGGTAAGGGCCTTCCCACTTCGGCGTCAACTTGTTGGAATTCTTGGCGGAATGAACGCGCCGAAGAACAAGGTCGCCTTCCTCGAGACTTCTGGCTTTAACTTTGCGGCTATGGTAGCGGCGCAAAGCTTGCTGGTATCGAGCAGCTCGTACAGCAGCTTGAAGACGGTCTTCCTCAAGGAGCAGCGCGTCATCTTGTCGCAGCTGCTCTTGCTCAAGCTCGTCATAAGCAAGCACTCGAGGTGACCCGTATACGAGTTCCGTGGGGATAACTGCCTCTCCTCCATAGACTAGAGCGAAAGGTGTCTGGCTAGTGGCTCGATTTGGCGTCATCCTGATCGACCAAAGAACCACCGGCAGCTCCTCGATCCAGTTCCTTCCGCACTTGTGCAGCCTGTCGAAAGTCCGGGTCTTGAGCACACGCAGCACTTCAGCATTTGCCCTCTCTGCTTGACCGTTGCTCCTGGGGTGAGCAACAGAAGCGAAGCAGACCTTGGCGCCAAGGTCTTGGACGTACTGCATGAAGGTGCGACTCGTGAATTATGTACCGTTGTCGTTGATGATCCTGTTAGGGATTCCGAAGCGGCAAACAATTGACCTGAAGAACTTGACTGCTGACTGTGCTGTCACCTTCCTCACTGGTTCCACTTCCGGCCACTTTGTGAACTTGTCGATTGCGACGTACAAGTACTCAAAGCCCCCGACTGCTCGGGGGAAGGGGCCGAGGATGTCGAGCCCCCAGACCGAAAATGGCCAGGATAAAGGGATCGTCTGGAGAGCTTGAGCTGGCGGGTGTATCTGCTTGGAATGGAACTGGCACGCTTCACACTTGGTTACTTGTGCAGCTGCATCCTGGAGGGCTGTCGGCCAAAAGAAGCCCTGCCGGAATGCTTTGCCGGCAAGCGCTCTTGCGCCAATGTGGTGACCACAAATGCCTCCATGTATCTCTGCCAACAGCTTCTGTCCATCTTCCCGGGGGATACACTTCAATTTCACTCTGTTGAGTCTTCTTCTCTACAGTGCGTTGTCAACGAACTGGTACATACTAGACTGCCGGGCTACTCTTTCCGCTTCTTCTGGCTCTTCGGGAAGTTCTCCTGACTGGAGGAAACAGACGATCTGCTGTGCCCATGCTGGAGCCTGTGGCTCGACAACAAGGACTAAAGGCATATCTGCTGCTGCGGGAGCATCCGCTTCTACAGCGAGAACCTGTGGTTCAGCCGGAGCTTGATGATCCCCGGCAAGCTTGCCGGAGCGAAACTTGTCGGGAGCGTCTGCTTCAACGAAACAAACCCTGGGGCTTGTCGGAGCAGACTGCTCCTCAGCACTCTTGGCGTTGATCTTGGGGACCTTCTTGGCGGCGGCTTCGGGAAGCTCTGCCGGAAGATAGTCACCAGAAATAAACTTCCTCTTCTTGCTCTGTCTAGTTGATGGCGTCACGGATGGCTGAGTCAGCTTGAGCACAAAGATCCCTGGTTCCACAGGTAACTTAAATGCCGCGCACTTTGACAGGCCGTCGGCGATGTCGTTCTGAGCTCTTGGAACATGTTCCATCTGTAGGCCGGCAAAGCGCTCTTCCAGCTTCCTCACTTCATCAACGTAAGCTTCCATCAACGGACTCTGATAGTCCTTGTTCACTTGGCGGACGACAAGCTGTGAGTCACCCCTGACAATAAGTTGCTTGATCCCAAGGTCTGCCGCGATCCTGAGACCGGCGAGCAATCCTTTGTACTCTGCAGTATTGTTTGTTGCTTGCTCCTTGGGAAAGTGCATCTGGACCACGTACTTGAGGTGCTCTCCGGTGGGTGCGACAAGCAGCACGCCAGCACCGGCGCCTTGCAGCGAGAACGCACCATCAAAGTACATCATCCACTCTTTGTTTGTTTCCTTGACGGGGATGCTCGTCTCTGGAATTTCTTCGTCTGGTGTTGGCGTCCACTCTGCTATGAATTCTGCCAATGCTCTGCTTTGAATAGTTGAAGTGCTCTCAAACTTGAGGCCAAAGCTTGACAGTTCCAGTCCCCACTCAACAATCCTGCCTGTTGCTTCTGGATTCTGCAGTATCCTCTTCAGCGGAAAGCGAGTGACAACTGTGATCTCATGTGCTTGGAAGTAATGGCGCAGCTTTCTCGAGGCCATAAGAAGGCCGAAAAGCAACTTCTGCACACCAGAGTACCTTGACCTAGCCCCCTGCAGAAGGGAACTGACAAAGTAGACTAGGCGCTGCACCATTTTCTTCTTCTGTATCTCTTCGCACATCTGCGCAGATCCATCTTCGTCTGGACCAGAGCTCGTCGGGGAAGCCCCCTCCTTGTCGCTGGATGTGCTTGCCGCGGTCGCTGGCTCATCATCTGCCTCTCTCTCCACTACTAACGCAGCACTAACCACTTGATTGGTTGCCGCCAGATATAGCAGCAACTTCTCTTGTGGTTTAGGTGCGACAAGTATTGGAGTGGAGGACAGGTATCTCTTCAAGTCCTGCAGCGCAGCCTCCGCTTCCGGAGTCCATTTCATTGGACCTGCCTTTTTCAAGATTTTGAAAAACGGCAGGGCGCGCTCAGCAGACTTAGAGATAAACCTGCTGAGAGCCGCCACGCAGCCGGCAAGTTTTCGTACATCCTTGACACGCTTCGGTGCTTCAATCTGCTCAATGGCCTTGATCTTGTCGGGATTTGCTTCAATTCCCCTCTGAGACACGAAGAATCTGAGAAGCTTGCCGGACGGGACTCCAAACACGCACTTCTCGGGATTGAGCTTGAGGCTGATCTTGCGTAGATTTGCAAAAGTCTCTTCTAGGTCTTGAATCAGAGTTGCTTTGTCCCTGCTCTTGACCACTATGTCATCCATGTAGGCTTCCACATTTCTGTGTATTTGCGGCTCAAAAGCAGTATGGACTACCCTTGCGAATGTTGAACCAGCATTCTTCAAACCGAAAGGCATTCGTACGAAACAGTACGTGCCACATGGAGTGATGAACGCGGTTTTCTCCTCATCCTCTTCTGCCATGAAGATCTGATGGTATCCTAAGTATGCGTCAAGAAATGAAAGCAAGTCGCATCCGGCTGTGGAGTCGACAATCTGGTCAATGCGCGGCAAGGGAAATGGGTCTTTGGGACAAGCTTTGTTGACATCGGTGAAGTCGATGCAAAGTCTCCATTTCCCGTTTGCCTTGCGCACGACTACAGGATTGGCCAACCACGTAGGATGGAGCACTCCTCTTACGAGGCCAGCTGCTTCCAACTTCTTGATCTCTTCGGCGATGAACTCTTGGCGCTCCACTGCTTGTTTCCTGACTCTCTGCTTGACGGGCCGCGCATGAGGACAGACGGCAAGGTGGTGCTCGATTACTTTCCTGGGAACGCCGGGGATGTCAGACGGTTGCCACGCAAACACATCGACATTCGCCCGCAGGAAAGCAACGAGCGCGCTTTCCTATTTAGGGTCGAGAGTGGCACTGATGGTGAAGGTACCACCAGTGCCGTCCTCCTTGGCGGACACCTTCTTGGTCGCTGGCGGAGCTGCCATCATCTTCTTACACTTGCCGGTGGAGCTCGATGGTGCGTCCTCGACGGTAGCGCAGCACTCCGAAGAGGTGCGCTTGTCGGAGTGGGCATCAGAGCTCTTGCCGGACTTGGTCTTCCTCTTCCCCCCGGGAGCTTCAGCAGCAAGTGTCTCGCGATCTGCGGCGGCTGCTGCTTCCCGGTAGATCTTGTCGGCACAGATAAGAGCGTCTTTCTTGTCGCCATGTACAGAGATGACACTTATCGGGCCTGGCATCTTCAGCATGTTGTACGCGTAGTGAGAGGCCGCCATGAACTTGGCGAGCGCTGGACGACCGAGAATTCCATTGTAAGGCAATGCAAAATCGGCAACGTCGAAAGTGATCCTCTCAGTCCTGAAGTTCAGCTCGCTGCCAAATGTCACCGGCAGCGTGATCTTCCCCTTCGGCTTGCTCCTTCCCGGGTTGGTTCCTTGTAACGTGCCGGTCTCTTCGAGCTCGCTGTCAGGGACTTGGAGTCTCCGGAGCACAGCGGAGAAGATCAGGTTCAAGCCGGCCCCACCGTCAACTAGCATCTTAGTGACCTTGAGGTAGGGGGCGGGGGGCTCCTGTCGGGGTAGATGCTGAGGAACTCCGACGGATGCAGCCTGCCGTCGTATTTCTCTGGCACGTCTGGCTTGAAATTCTTCGTGCTGGGCCACTGGACTTGCCGCAGCTCACGAGTAAACGCAGGGCAACCTACCGCGTACGGCAGGTCGCCTGGTTCCCCTGGCGCTTGCATGTCGACAGCGGGGCCAGCGCGTCGGTCTGATTGACGTCGCGTTTCTCTTCGGCGCTCGATGCGGGTACGAGCGTCCTCTTGCTGCCGCTCGTGAAGAACATGGCGCTGATCGCGACGAGTTCGCGGATCTGAGGAAGCAGTGGAGTCGCTGTCGTGACGGACCCGGCGAGTCGGTGAACTTGGCCTTTGGGGCGGAGAGTGCATGGTGGTTGCACCCCCACCGGTTTTGTCGCCATTGGCTTGCACTTGGCTGGCCTGCCGCGGCTACGATGTGGTCGCCGGCCGTGGAGTGTCGCCGTTGGCGAAGCCGATGAGACTCTGAATGGTGGCCCTCCAGTTGTCGATCTTGTCTGGCGTTGGAGGGAAGTCTAGGAGTAGTTGAGCTCGTGCCAAAGCTTCTGCTGGAGTGGCGGGTAGCGGTGGCGAACGGTGCGAGGAGCGGGATATGCTCGGACTTCCAACGATGTTAGAAGGAGCAGTATTCCGTCCAGGCGACCGTGCCTCGCTCGCGCTAGCACGTTGGTGTGCATGTTGGCCTTGAGCATCGCGGGATCCGCCAGCTCGATTTGGGTCCAGCGAGCGTATGGTACCGTGAGTACCACGACGCTGCCGGTCCTGCGCCTCTTGAGATGGGCGCGGTGCGTCTACGGACGCCCGTCGTCGTGGGAGCCGACTACGCCGCCGACGGGCAGCGCGGTCTTGTCCTTGGACTTGGTGGCACCGTGGGCTCCCTCGTCGACGCCCGTTCTTCCGCCGGCGTCCTCCCCACCGGCATTTGCTGCGGCGGCGGTGGATTCGACGCGGATGGCGCAGCCGCCTCCGAAGCCTTCTTCTTCGGCGGCATGTCGATGAAGATTTAGCTCGCGTGAACGCCGGATCAGGTTCACACAACCTCGACGCCCCCTACCTGGCGCGCCAAAGATGCCGGGGTTTTCTGGCTCCCCGAGCACCTATGGGGACGGAGCCCCTTCTCGGTTCGGCAGGGGGCGGAGGTCGCACGAAGAGCGGATCGAGGCGAAGCACACGGTTTTTTTTACCCAGCTTCGGAGCTCTCCGGAGAGATAATACTCCTACTGCTGCTTTGTGGATTGTATTGAGTTCTTGCTCGGGAGCGCTGAGTGCTACAGTACACTCAAGCAGCTAACGAGACCGAGCGTTCTTCTGTTTTCCTCCCAGAGGTCGCTCTCCGGGGTCCGATCCCTCCCTACGTTGTGCATGGGCCTCCTTTTATATGTTCAAGGGGTCTCCAACAGGTGGCAACGTAGGTAAGGGCAAAAATGGAAATATGATGTGGTAGGTACAGCTACCTACACAGTGTATCATACCTAACCCTGACGGCAGGGGACAAAGGCATTAAATGCCTATCTACGTCGCCCTGACGGTGCAGAAAAGGGACCGTCAGGTGCGCCACCGCTTGCCACGAGGGCGATCTTGTCAGCGCCGCATGCCATAGTGTACCCCTGGCTGCACAGCCTCTCGCCACGTACGCCAGGAAGGGTCCCGGAGCGACACGTAGGTTGGTGAGCTGGAGCGTAGGTACAGGGTGGTTGCCTGCCACGGCAAGTGCCTTGCCGCGGCCGTTATCTTGCCGCGTCTGGGAACTTGTCGCTCGCCGAGTCCTGCCGGGACGCGTGGCGCGTCACGGCAGGTCCTTTGAGATGCTCTG
This sequence comes from Aegilops umbellulata, assembly GCA_032464435.1. Classification (NCBI taxonomy): domain Eukaryota; kingdom Viridiplantae; phylum Streptophyta; class Magnoliopsida; order Poales; family Poaceae; genus Aegilops; species Aegilops umbellulata. The sequence goes on along the minus strand of CP136056.1, from coordinate 321,723,022 downwards.
GTTGGCCTTCCCGGCAAGCTCCTCTTGCTGGGGTCTTGTGCCTCGAGCGGCCTTCCCGGCAAGCTCCTCTTGCCGGGGACTTGTCTCCTTGGCTTAAATACTTTGTTCTCGAATGGCTCCAAAGGAACCATAGAGAGCCTTGGCGATCACCTGGCGGGCCTTGCCGCGGGGTGCTGCGAATGCCCGTGCACAAGTTCAGGATACTAGGGTACCCCTACTTTAGTACACCGACACCGTTGTTTCTCCAAAGCTCATTTTTGCCCGATCTCTCTCCCTAGCCAATCAAACTTGTTGATTTTCTAGGGATTGGTTGAGAAGGCCCCGATCTACACTTCCACCAAGAGAAATTTGATTCCCCCACTAATCGCTTGCGGATCTTGTTACTCTTGTATATTTGAGCACCCTAGATGGTTGAGGTCACCTCGGAGCCACATTCCATTGTGGTGAAGCTCTGTGGTTCGTTGGGAGCCTCCAATTCGGTTGTGGAGAGAGCCCCAACCTTGTTTGTAAAGATACGGTTGCCGCCTTCAAGGGCACCACTAGTGGAATCACGGCATCTCGCATTGTGTGAGGGTATGAGGACAATACAGTGGCCCTAGTGGCTTCTTGGGGAGCATTGTGCCTCCACACCGCTCCAACGGAGACGTACTTCCCCTCCAAAGGAAGGAACTTCAGTAACACATCCTCGTCTCCACCGGCTCCACTTGTGGTTATCTCTTACCTTTACTTTGTGCATGCTATTGTTGTGTTGTATCCATCACTTGCACTTGTTGTATTAGCATCATATAGGTTGCTCACCTAGTTGCACATTGATACGTCTCCAACGTATCTATAATTTTTGATTGCTCCATGCTATATTATCTACTATTTCAGGCAATATTGGGTTTTAATCCACTTTTATATTATTTCTGGGACTACCTATTAACAGGAGCCCAGCCCAGATTTGCTGTTTTTTTGCCTATTTCAGTGTTTCGAAGAAAAGGAATATCAAACGGAGTCGAAATGGAACGAAATCAACTGGAGAAGTTATTTTTGGAAGGAAAGCTACCGGATGGACTTGGACCCCACGTCAGGAGAGTAGGAAGGTGCTCACGAGGGTGGGGGGCACGCCCCCTGCCTCGTGGGGCCCCCGAAGCTCAACCGACGTACTTCATGCACCCATATATACTCACGTACCCTAAAACTTCCAGAACAGAGAATAGATCAGGAGTTCCGCCGCCGCAAGCCTCTGTAGCCACCAAAAGTCAATCGGGGCCCTGTTCCGGCACCCTGCCGGAGGGGGGAACCCTCACCGGTGGCCATCTTCGTCATCGCGGCGCTCTCCATGACGAGGAGGGAGTAGTTCACCCTCGGGGCTGAGGGTATGTACCAGTAGCTATGTGTTTGATCTCTCTCTCTCTCGTGTTCTTGATTTGGCACGATCTTGATGTATCGCAAGCTTTGCTATTATAGTTGTATCTTATGTTTCTTCTCCCCCTCTAATCTCTTGTAATGGATTGAGTTTTCCTTTGAAGTTTATCTTATCGGATTGAGTCTTTAAAGATTTGAGAACACTTGATGTATGTCTTGCAGTGCGTATCTGTGGTGACAATGGGATATCACGTGATTCACTTGATATATGTTTTGGTGATCAACTTGCGGGTTCCTCCCATGAACCTATGCATAGGGGTTGGCACACATTTTTGTCGTGATTCTCCGGTAGAAACATTGGGCACTCTTTGAAGTACTTTGTGTTGGATTGAATAGATGAATTTGAGATTGTGTGATGCATATCGTATAATCATGCCCACGAATACTTGAGGTGACATTGGAGTATCTAGGTGACATTAGGGTTTTGGTTGATTTGTATCTTTAGTTGTTATTCTAGTACGAACTCTAGGGCTGTTTGTGACACTTATAGGAATAGCCCAATGGATTGATTGGAAAGAATAACTTTGAGGTGGTTTCGTACCCTACCATAATCTCTTCGTTTGTTCTCCGCTATTAGTGGCTTTGGAGTGACTCTTTGTTGCATGTTGAGGGATAGTTATATGATCCAACTATGTTATTATTGTTGAGAGAACTTGCACTAGTGAAAGTATGAACCCTAGGCCTTGTTTCCTAGCATTGCAATACCATTTACGCTCACTTTTACCGTTCGCTACCTTGCTGTTTTTATATTTTCAGTTTACAAAAACCTATATCTACCATCCATATTGCACTTGTATCACCATCTCTTCGCCGAACTAGTGCACCTATACAATTTACCATTGTATTGGGTGTGTTGGGGACACAAGAGACTCTTTGTTATTTGGTTGAAGGGTTGTTTGAGAGAGACCATCTTCATCCTACGCCTCCCACGGATTGATAAACCTTAGGTCATCCACTTGAGGGAAATTTGCTACTGTCCTACAAACCTCTACATTTGGAGGCCCAACAACGTCTGCAAGAAGAAGGTTGTGTAGTAGACATCAAGCTCTTTTCTGGCGCCGTTGCCGGGGAGGTTAGTGCTTGAAGGTATATCTTTAGATCTTGTAATCAAATCTTTTTGTTTCTTGTTTTAGCACTAGTTAGTCTATAAAAGAAAATTACAAAAAAAAATGGAATTGAGTTTACCACATACGCTTCATCTTTTTAATATCTTTCGTGAGTATGATGGAAAGGAAAATTGTGCCAAAGTATTAGAAGAACAATGCATTAAATTGTTTGGCACTAAATCTTTGAATGATGAGCATGATTGCAATGTTGTTAGTATGAACTCCTTGAATATCCATGGTACTAATGATGATTGCACTAGTTATGATGAAAATGTCTCCTATAAACATGTCAATTTTTGTGGAGTGCATTGGGTTTGCAAGTACACACCAAATAGGGAAGATAGATATTGCAAGAGGTATAAGTACTTAGAAACTAAATTGTTGCAAGAAAGTCTTGATGATTGAGCCGAAAGATTTAATATTTTTCGCGCCCCTTGTGAACTTTGCAATGAACATGGTCATTTAAATCTCCAATGCTATTTGTTTCATGATCAAGTCGTGTCCAAATATTGTGATAATTTTATTACCCTTGAGCATCATAAAGAGCTTAGCCTTCTTTTGGGTTATGAAGAAATGAAACGTATAACTGAGGGTATTCCAAAATTTAATCTTGATAGATTTCTTGATTTTGATCTAGAAGAAATTTATATGTATTGTGCGGTGAATTGAATTGAAAATCCTTATATTGCCAATTACATAAAGAAAATAAAACAAATAGAGTATGAAGATAATACTAATGAAAGGGAAGAGGCTTCCCAATATCCTCCTATTATTTCTTATGATGAATCAGGTAACGAGGAGGAGCCTTATTTTCAACCAATCTCATTAATAAGGAGCTCCAAAAAGAGGATTGAACCCACACACGATGTGGTGAAGAAGAAGAAAAGAAAAAGGAAGAGAGGTAAAAAGGTATCCCTCCCAAATAATGTTGCTCCTATTATTGTTGTGCCTCATGAAAATGAATAAAAAATAATCATGGAAGATGGTGCACTTGATGATGATCTCGTTATGCCTATTTCTTGTTGTGATGATTATTATTGGGAAGATAATTATACTCCTTATGATCTTGAAAATCTTTTTGGCACTTGCTTGGAAGAATATAATAATTGCTATACTATCGGTGCTATCTATACTATTAATGATGAGAGCGGTTATGCTTATGATATGAAAAGGCCCAAGCTTGGGGAAGTTGTGTTTGATGAGGATGACATATTTGAGAATATATTTGTTGTAATTAATGTTTGTCCCAAGCTTGGGGATGCTATGTTTAATAATGATAATATTTGTAGCCTCCCAAGTTTTGATATGCAAAGTTGTTATGATGATAGCATGCCTTCTACCTATGATGATTATATTGATGAAAGTGGGTTTGGAAGAGTGTCAACTTTAGGAAGTAGTGATCCCACAATATTTGAGGATGTTTAATCTTATAATATTAATGAAAGTGGATTTGGAGAGGTCATGACTTTATTTAGTGATGTATCCACTATTTCGGAAGAGGTTTCAATCGATTATGATGAGAACAAAGTTGCTACTTATGATGATTATTGTGATAAAACTTATGCTATAAAGAGTAGTGATGATTATATTTATAAAACTTGTCATGATTATGAGTACCCTTTCTCTGAACATTACTCTTTTAATGTGGAAACAATTTATAGTATTCAAGTCCCTTATGATACTCCCACTATTCCGAATAAGAAGAATTTTGCTTATGTGGAGAGTAGTAAAAATTCTATACTTGTAAATCATGAAAAGAATGCTTTAGGTGCTGGTTATATTGTTGAATTCATTCATGATGCTACTGAAAATTATTATGAGGGAGGAACATATGCTTGTAGGAATTGCAATAATATCAAGTTTCCTCTCTATGTGCTTAAAGTTTTGAAGTTATGCTTGTTTTACCTTCCTATGCAAGTTGATTCTTGTTCCCATAAGTTGTTTTCTACCAAAATCCCTATTCATAAGAATTGGGTTAGACTTAAATGTGCTAGTAATATTCTTCATGATGCTCTCTTTATATTTCCATTCTTATCTTCTATGTGAGCATCATTGAAATCATCATGCCTAGCTAGGGGCATTAAACGATAGCGCTTGTTGGAGCCAACCCAATTTTATTATAATTTCTTGCTTTTTGGTTCTGTTTAGGAATAAATAATCCATCTAGCTTCTGTTTAGATGTGGTTTTATGTTTTAATTAGTGTTTGTGCCAAGTAGAACCTTTGGGAAGACTTGGGTGAAGTCTTTATTATCATGCTGTAAAAAACAGAAACTTTAGCGCTCACGAGATTAGCTTCAACTTTTTAATAGAGAGTGATATTTAGTTGATAATTTTTGCAGATGATTACTTGACAAATTACTCAGGTCCACCAATTTATTTTAGAATTTTTTGAGTTCCATAAGTTTGTGTTAGTTACAGATTACTACAGACTGTTCTGTTTTTGACAGATTCTGTTTTTCGTGTGTTGTTTGCTTATTTTGATGACTCTATGGCCAGTAAAATAGTTTATAAACCATAGAGAAGTTGGAATACATTAGGTTTAACACCAATATAAATAAAGAATGAGTTCACTACAGTACCCAAAAGTGGTGACTTATTTTCTTTCGCTAACGGAGCTCACGAGTTTTCTGTTAAGTTTTCTGTTGTGAAGTTTTCAAGTTTTGGGTAAAGATTCGATGGACTACGGAATAAGGAGTGGAAAGAGCCTAAGCTTGGGGGTGACCAAGGCACCCCAAGGTAATATTCAAGGATAACCAAGCGTCTAACCTTGGGGATGTCCCGGATGGCATCCCCTCTTTCGTCTTCGTTCATCGGTAAATTTACTTGGAGCTATATTTTTATTCACCACATGATATGCATTTTGCTTGGAGCGTCATGTCATTTTATTTTCTTTAGCTTTGCTTGCTGTTTGAATAAATTAATAAGATCTGAAATTATTAAATGGGAGAGTCTTCACATAGTTGTATAATTATTCAACTACTCATTGATCTTCACTTATATCTTTCAGAGTAGTTTGTTGTTTGCTCTAGTGCTTCACTTATATCTTTTAGAGCACGGCGGTGGACTTATTTTGAAAAAATATATGTACTCTCATGCTTCACTTAGATTATTTTTATAGTCTTAAATAGCATGGTAATTTTCTTAAATAATAATAATATGCTAAGCATAAATGATTTGTAAAAATTCTTATGAGTGTGTTGAATACTAAGAAAAGTTTGATGCTTGATAATTGTTTTGAGATATAAAGATGGTGATTTTAGAGTCATGCTAGTTGAGTAGTTTTGAATTTGAGAAATACTTGTGTTAAAGTCTGTGATTCCCGTAGCATGCATGTATGGTGAACCGTTATGTGATGAAGTCGGAGCATGATTTATTTATTGATTGTCTTCCTTATGAGTGGCGGTCGGGGACGAGCGATGGTCTTTTCCTACCAATCTATCCCCCTAGGAGCATGCGCGTAATACTTTGCTTTGATAACTTGTAGATTTTTGCAATAAGTATGTGAGTTCTTTATGACTAATGTTGAGTCCATGGATTATACGCACTCTCACCCTTCCATCATTGCTAGCCTCTTCGGTACTGTGCATTGCCCTTTCTCACATTGAGAGTTGGTGCAAACTTCGCGGGTGCATCCAAACCCCGTGATATGATATGCTCTTTCACACATAAACCTCCTTATATCTTCCTCAAAACAACCACCATACCTATCTATTATGGCATTTCCATAGCCATTCCGAGATATATTTCCATGCAACTTTCCACCAAACCGCTCATCATGACACATACATCATTGTCATATTGCTTAGCATGATCATGTAGTTGACATCGTATTTGTGGCAAAGCCACCGTTCATAATTCTTTCATACATGTCACTCGTGAGTCATTGCACATCCCGGTACACCGCCGGAGGCATTCATATAGAGTCATATCTTGTTCTAAGTATTGAGTTGTAATTCTTGAGTTGTAAGAAAATAAAAAGTATGATGATCATCATTTTTAGAGCATTGTCCCAGTGAGGAAAGGATGATGGAGACTATGATTCCCCCACAAGTCGGGATGAGACTCCGGACTAAAAAAAAGAAGAGGCCAAAAAAAGAGAAAAAGGCCCAAAAAATGAGAGAAAAAGAGCGAAGGGGCAATGCTACTATCCTTTTACCACACTTATGCTTCAAAGTAGCACCATGATCTTCATGATAGAGAGTCTCCAATGTTGTCACTTTCATATACTAGTGGGAATTTTACATTATAGAACTTGGCTTGTATATTCCAATGACGGGCTTCCTCAAAATGCCCTAGGTCTTCGTGAGCAAGCGAGTTGGATGCACACCCACTTAGTTTCTTTTGTTGAGCTTTCATATACTTATAGCTCTAGTGCATCCGTTGCATGGCAATCCTTACTCACTCACATTGATATCTATTGATGGGCATCTCCATAGCCCGTTGATACGCCTAGTTGATGTGAGACTATCTTCCCCTCTTTTTGTCTTCTCCACAACCACCATTCTATTCCACATATAGTGCTATATTGTAGGACCTTGAAGTATGTCTAGAGGGGGGGGGTGACTAGACTACTTGACCAATAAAAACTTAACCTTTTCCCAATTTTAGAGTTTGGCAGATTTTAACTACTTTAGGACAAGTCAAGCAATCATCACACAATTCAAGCAAGCATGCAAAGAGTATATAGGCAGCAGAAAGTAGAGCATGCAACTTGCAAGAATGTAAAGAGAAGGGTTTGGAGAATTCAAACGCAATTGGAGACACGGATGTTTTTGGTGTGGTTCGGATAGGTGGTGCTATCCTACATCCACGTTGATGGAGACTTCAACCCACGAAGGGTAACGGTTGCGCGAGTCCACGGAGGGCTCCACCCACGAAGGGTCCACGAAGAAGCAACCTTGTCTATCCCACCATGGCCGTTGCCCACGAAGGACTTGCCTCACTAGCGGTAGATCTTCACGAAGTAGGCGATCTCCTTGCCCTTACAAACTCCTTGGTTCAACTCCACAATCTTGTCGGAGGCTCCCAAGTGACACCTAGCCAATCTAGGAGACACCACTCTCCAAGAAGTAACAAATGGTGTGTTGATGATGAACTCCTTGCTCTTGTGCTTCAAATGATAGTCTCCCCAACACTCAACTCTCTCTCTCATAGGATTTGGATCTGGTGGAAAGAAGATTTGAGTGAAAAGCAATTTGGGGAAGGCTAGAGATCAAGATTCATATGGTAGGAATGGAATATCTTGAGCTCAACACAAGGGTAGGTCGTTCTCTCTCAGAACATGTGAGTTGGAAGTGTAGATGTGTTCTGATGGCTCTCTCCACGAATGAAGAGGAGGTGGAGGGGTATATATAGCCTCCACACAAAATCTAACCGTTACACACAATTTACCAATCTCGGTGGGACCGAATCAACAAACTCGGTCGGACCGATTTAGTAAACCTAGTGACCGTTAGTGATTTTCGGTGGGACTCACATGCAACTCGGTAGGACCGATATGGTTAGGGTCAGGGCATAACGTAATCTCGCTGAGACCGATTACACAAACTCGGTGAGACCGATTTGGTAATAAGCTAACCAGAGAGTTGGTCAGGTAAACTTGGTGGGACCGATTTGCTCTTTCGGTGAGACCGAAATGTTACAAAAAGGAAACAGAGAGTTTACACTGCAATCTCGGTGGGACCGATCCGCTCTTTCGGTGAGACCGAAAAGTCACAAAAAGGAAACAGAGATATTACAATCCCATCTCGGTGAGACCGAGATCCCTATCGGTAGAACCGATTTGCTTAGGGTTTGGCAGTGGCTATGACATGTGAAACTCGGTGGCGCTGGATTGAAAGAATCGGTAGGTCCGAGTTTGGCTTTGGGTTTAGGTCAAGTGTGGAAATAGGAAAGTAGCTGAGGGTTTTGGAGCATATCACTAAGCACATGAAGCAAGAGGTTCATTAAGCAACACCTCATCCCTCCTTGATAGTATTGGCTTTTCCTAAAGACTCAATGTGATCTTGGATCACTAAAATATAAAATGAAGAGTCTTGAGCTTTTGAGCTTGAGCCAATCCTTTGTCCTTAGCATTTTGAGGGATCCACTTTCATCATCCATGCCATGCCAATCATTGAGCTTTCCTGAAATAATCATCTTGGAATCGCATTAGCTCAATGAGCTATATGTTGTTATGAATTACCAAAACCACCTAGGGATAGTTGCACTTTCAATATCCCCCTTTTTGGTAATTGATGACAACATATAGATCAAAGCTTCGATAAATGATAATAAGATTTTAGAACATCGTCGCTTTGAGAGGTATGTGAAAAGCAAGAGCTCCCCCTAAATTTGTGCATATTTTAAAATTTGCTTTGGTCTGCAAATGCACAAAGAGTTAGAATCATAGGTTACTCTTCCATGTCACATACATCTTGGTGGAGCACTCAAAGTGATAAGAATTGAATACATGCACTCATCACCAAGAAAAGTGAATGATCACATAAGATAGATAGGATAATATCAAGCATGCATAAGTGTAGCTTATGATCAAACACATGATCATCAATGTCTCACAAGCATATCGTAGTATCTCAACCAAAAGCAAACAAAGTTTGAAAAACCACCAAATAAAGGAAGAGATAATAAAGGCAACACTCTCTCTCTCTCGAAGCCTATGATCTATACATTTTTCTCCCCCTTTGGCAACAAGTTACCAAAAAGTTCCTAGAAAATGCATAGTGCTAGATCGACTCTCAGGCTTGATCTTTTGGTGGTGGTGGAGTCTGGATCACTCCAAGGACGAAGGCTTCTGTAGAAGTGGTTGGAGCTGGAGCTGAGGTGAATGCTGGAGCTGGTTGGGCTGGTGCTGTAGCTGGAGCTGATGTGGTGGCTCTGGTGTCAGGAACTGGCACTGCAGTTGACCTCTGAGCTCGTGGCACTCTGGCAAATGCACCAGTTGTAGTCTTCCCCTTCCTCTCCTGCATGTCATCTTGAAGTTGCTCCACTGCAGACCGAATCTCTGTTACTTTTACATCCAAGTCATAGAACTTTTGTTCCACGATTCTCTCTAAGCTCTCCTGATTCTGAGTGAGGGTGGCCACTCCTTTCTCAATCCTCAGTGTAGATGCAATCAAGTAACTAAGCTGCTCCTGCTTGGTTTTCAAGAAATACTCAGATGCCTCCTCTTGAGTTGGCATCTTGGCAGCTTTCTCCTTCCTTGCCTTCTCCTTCTTTTCTTGAGCTTGAGCTGATGATGGTTCATTCTCATTCATCACAACTTGATTGTCCTTGAAATCTGGATGAATAGGCAAGTGTTCCTTGTCCAACAAGTATGTGCCTGTGCCCATTTTTGAGTTAATCAACTCTTGGATCTGAGGGGCATAACCACAGCTCCTCTTCTGATCTGCTGCAGTCCTCTTGATAGTCTCTACTATGAGGCTCATGACCTTGAATTTCTGAGGCACATCAAATATATGTAGCAAGTTAATGGCGTGACCTCTGATCATTCTGTGATCTCCAGACTTGGGCAAGAGTGTGTGCCTAAGGATCCAGTTGATCGTAGGCAATCCTGACAACAAGTGTTTTACGGACCCAAGCTGGTGAGTGTCAAGATCATCTACTGGAATCTCCTTGTACATATTTGCCATTGAGTTATGATCCATCTTTTTCTTGGCATAGACATCCAGGTCATCTTCATTTTCCTCTGGGGCATTGATCAACTTTGCCCATTCCACAACAATTGATTGGTACCTTGTACCTTCAGACATCCATGTTATCCTTCCATCTGGGTAGAAGTGTGCTGTGGAGTAGAATTGCATAATGAGCTCCTCGTTCCACTTTGTGAGCTTCTGCCCAACAAAGTCAGCAACTCCACAAGCACTGAAGCTGTCTTGCACTCCCGGATAGTTCTTCTCATTCTCCTTGATGTAGGTCCAGTCGACCCACCTCATGTCACAAACGATAGGCTTCTTATCCAACAAAACTGTCTCATAGAAGTCCTGCTGTTCCTTTGTGTGGAACCTGTAGTCAACAACAGTTCTTCTCCTTGAAGCATATGGATCTGCTTCTCTCCACTTTCATAACCCTGAGTCTCTTCTGATTTTCATGTTCTCAGCCACAGGATGAGCATCATTGTGGTCTGGAATCTTGGGCTTGAGCTTTCTCAGAACTTGTCCTTCTTCATCTTCTCCAACAGCTTTAGGCACTGGTGCCTTGTTCTTCTCAGCAGCTGGTATGCTCCTTGTATTTCTCTTTGGAGCTGACTTGGCCTTGGAGGCAGCTTTGGGTGCTTCTTTGGGCTTGGATGCAGTAGCCCCTGATTTTATAGCATCACCCAAAAGCTTTGGTGCCTTAGGTGCTGGTGCAACAACCTCTTCTTCTTCTTCAGAAGAAGAATGCTTTTCAAACTCAGCCATTGCATCAACTTTATTGCACCATCTGCCCCTTTTCCTTTCCTTCTTACCTTTAGCAGCAACTGGCCCTTTGGGTGCAGGCTTTTCAGGAATCTGAGTTGAAGCTCTGGCCTTTGGCATAGGCTGCCTACCTGCTGGCCTTTTGACTTTCAAGCCTGGCTTTGTGCTCTGTGCTGAGCCATACTCCTTCTTGAGCACTACTTTCTTTGAAGTAGCTTCCTCTTCCTCTGCCACATAATCCTCATCCTCTGAGTCTGAGGTTGTCTTCTTCCTTTGTCTGGTGGCAGCTTTTGGCAAATTGCTAGGGGTGCTCCTGCTGCCTTCATCTGAAGAACTGGAGGGACTAGTGCCCTCACTCATGTGCACTTGCTCTTCTGACATGTTCTGGCTGTCACTCTGATCAGACATGATGTAAAAGCTGACTGCTGACCCTGTGAAGAGTTTATAGATGGGGTAGAGTAGATGAGCATCACAAAATGCAGAGATTTTTGCAAAAGAATGATTCAAAATCTTAGTTTTAGTTTCCCACAAAAATCATTTCAGATCTACCGATTTTTAAACTCGGTGATACCAAAGCAGTTTTGGAACCTAAACTAGTGAACTCGGTCAGACCGAGTCACAGTTTGGTGGCACCGAGACTGTTAGGGTTTCACAAAGTTCTAAAATCAGTCACACCGATTAGTAATTCTCAGTCAGACCGAGTCTCACTTGTGCAATGGCATGAGCCAAGTCGGTGGGACCGAGTTTTTCAACTCGGTGGGTCCGAGATGGTTTCGGCGGAAACCTAACCCTAAAATTTTCAAATCAAACCTATTCTACGAATTGCATTGACTGGATATGAGTGTTTCAATCATGGCTAGAATCAATAAGATCACAATGTGCTAGGAATATGATGGGGAATAGCACAAAGATCGAGTCCATACCCTAGTTCGGCGGAGACTCGCTATGGCGGCAACGACGGGGTTGAATTCCGTTGACGGCGATGGAGACCAGCGACTGGAGGCGGCTGGCGGCGAGAAGACGATCCGGAGACCACGCAGGCAAAGCGAGCTATCGCGCGGGCGAAGGAGTTCGGAGAAATTTCCAATTTTTTTGCCCGTGTCTATATATAGCTCGACCCTGTCGGTGTGACCGAGTGGAACAACTCGGTGGCACCGAGATGCAAAACTGTATACAGTTATTGCAATTCGGTGTGACCGAATGGTTCAAATCGGTTGCACTGAGATTGAAAACATAGATCGACTTGATGATCTCGGTAAGACCGAAAATAAGATATCGGTCAGACCGAGAATCACAAAAAAGTTTTGGAAGTTTAAGTCTATGACGAATCGGGGACTCCGAGTGCTCCTCACACAGAGTGGTTCAAATCTGACTTGATCAAATTTTGTGATGTAGCATGAATAGAGTTTGAGACGAGAAAAGCATAGATAGCTAGAGAAGGTTCTTAGGCATTCTTGTCCATCCACTTGGCAAGAGAAAAGAAAACCAATCAATCAAAACAACAAGCGTATGTCCTCGAATGAGTAAAATATTCAACCAACATGCTCACACAATAAAATGGCAATTGAAATATGTGGCAAAGCATGCACAACCAATTCTAGCATCTATCAAGAAATTTGCGATGACTAGGTCATCTATATATGAGTATATTGACATAGGAGTCAAATGAGAACATTTGATCATAGGTCATACTCATCATTTAAGCACAAGTGGGGTTACCACTTTTACATAAAGCATCGTTGTGTTCACATCATTAGAGTTGCTTTAGCTCAAGTCTTAGAGTAAAGCTCCCCCTAGATGTGATATCCCCCCTAAGAGGGATGAACTAACCTTGGGTTTTGTCGATGATGACTTCATGTAGATGTTGAAGATGTGAATGCTCAATGTTGATGTAGAACAATTGGAGCTATCCATTGGAGTGAATTTGCACTTTCAATACCTACATGGGTTAGTCCCACAAGGAACAAACATGAATATTGTGACGCCCCCGATTCAATCGTACACTAATCATGCACGCAAATGTGTACGATCAAGATCAGGGACTCACGGGAAGATATCACAACACAACTCTACAAATAAAATAAGTCATACAAGCATCATAATACAAGCCAGGGGCCTCGAGGGCTCGAATACAAGTGCTCGATCATAGACGAGTCAGCGGAAGCAACAATATCTGAGTACAGACATAAGTTAAACAAGTTTGCCTTAAGAAGGCTAGCACAAACAGGGATACAGATCGAACGAGGCGCAGGCCTCCTGCCTGGGATCCTCCTAACTACTCCTGGTCGTCATCAGCGGGCTGCACGTACTAGTAGGCACCTCCAGAGTAGTAGGAGTCGTCGTCGACGGTGGCGTCTGGATCCTGGGCTCCAGCATCTGGTTGCGGCAACCGGGTAGAAGGGAAAGGGGGAAAAGGGGGAGAAAAGCAACCGTGAGTACTCATCCAAAGTACTCGCAAGCAAGGAGCTACACTACATATGCATGGATATATATGTAAAGGGCCATATCAGTGGACTGAATTGCAGAATGCCAGAATAAGAGGGGGATAGCTAGTCTTATCGAAGACTACGCTTCTGGTCGCCTCCGTCTTGCAGCATGTAGAAGAGAGTAGACTGAAGTCCTCCAAGTAGCATCGCATAGCATAATCCTACTCGGCGATCCCCTCCTCGATGCCCTGTTAGAGAGCAATCACCGGGTTGTATCTGGCACTTGGAAGGGTGTGTTTTATTAAGTTTCCGGTTCTAGTTGTCATAAGGTCAAGGTACAACTCCGGGTCGTCCTTTTACCGAGGGACACGGCTATTCGAATAGTTTAACTTCCCTGCAGGGGTGCACCACATAACCCAACACGCTTGATCCCATTTGGCCGGACACACTTTCCTGGGTCATGCCCGGCCTCGGAAGATCAACACGTCGCAGCCCCACCTAGGCACAACAGAGCGGTCAGCACGCCGGTCTAAACCTAAGCGCCAGGGGTCTGGGCCCATCGCCCTGAGCACACCTGCACGTTGCGAACACGGCCGGAAGCAGACCTAGCATAGTGGCGTTCCAGTCCAATCCGGCGCGCGCCACTCAGTCGCTGACGTCAAGAAGTGCTTCAGCTGATACCACGACGCCGAGTGCCCATATCTTTCCCGCGTAGTTGGTTAGTGCGTATAGACCAAATGGCCAGACTCAGATCAAATACCCAGATCTCGTTAAGCGTGTTAAGTATCCGCGAACGCCAACAGGCCAGGCTCACCTCTCACCCAGGTAGCCCCGAACTGCCCTGCCGCTCCGCCACAAAGATCCACACAGAGGGCCGTCGGGACAAAGGTCCTTTCAGCCCCCAATCCGTGAATCACTCGCGGGTACTCCTCGAGCCAACCCGACTTTGGTCACCACATGTATCATGTTTAAAGTATAGTATATATCCATGATCACCTCCCGAGGCGATCACAGCCCAGTAGTATAGCATGGCAGACAGACAAGAGTGTAGGGCCACTGATGGAACACTAGCATCCTATACTAAGCAAGTAGGATTGCAGGTAAAGGTAACAACAGTAGTAGCAAGGACATGCTATGCATCAGAATAGGATTAACCGAAAGCGGTAACATGCTACACTACTCTAATACAAACAGTATAGAGGAGAGTAGGCGATATCTGGTGATCAAGGGGGGGGGGCTTGCCTGGTTGCTCTGGCAAGAGAGAGGGATCGTCAACTCCGTAGTCGAACGGGGCAGCAGCAGCGTCGGTCTCGGTGTCTATCGAGAGAAGAGGGGGGGAGGGAGAAACAATAAATATTTAAGCAAGCAGATGCATAGTGATGCATGACATGACAAGTAACGGCGTTAGAGGTGCCCTAACGCGGTATGGGATGATACCGTGAAGGGGGAAACATCCGGGAAAGTTTTCCCGGGGTTTCGCGTTTTCGAGCAGAGGAGCTGGAGGGGGAAAAGATGCGAGTTTGATATGTTAGGAATGTGTAGTGGACGAACGGGCTGCGTATCCGTGTTCGTCTCGTCGTTCTGAGCAACTTTCATGTTGAAAATATTTTAATTCGAGTTACGGATTAAAAGATAAGATTTTCTAAAGGTTTTATTAATTTCGGAAATTTAATTAATTAATTAATTAATTCGAAATTAGATTTATGACATCAGCATGATGTCATGCTGACGTCAGCAGTCAACAGAGTTGACTGGGTCGAACTGACCTGTGGGTCCAGTGGGACCCACCTGTCATTCCCTGATTAGGTTAATTAGGGTTTAACTAACTAATTACTGGTTTGATTAAACTAACAGTTAATTAGGTTAATCTAATTAAGATAAATTAACTTAATTAATTCCTTAATTAATTAATTAATTTAATTATTATTATTTATTTAATTATTTTTATTAATATTACTTTTTAACGTTTCTGGGGCTGGGGCCCCACATGTCAATGGCCCTACGGCCTAGCGGGTGCCGGGCTATCGAGCGTGCGGGCGCACGGGCGCTGGCGCCCAGCCCGGACTAGCGCACGCCCAGGGGCGGCCAGATCCGGCGCGGCGCCGGACCAAGGGGGGGCGGTGGCCACAGCGTTGGCCAGGGAAGGTGCGGCCTGGCGTGGGGGGGGGGGCGACGCAGCAGCGGCACAAGGGGAGCTGGGGCGCTGGGGCACTCGGCCAGGCCGCGGCGCGGCTATACGGTGAGGTGGGGCGCGGAGGGGCGAGGTCGGGGCGGCTCGGCAGGAGCCATGAGCGGGGAGGCACGCGGGGCGCCGTGGCGCGCGCCGGCGCACGTGCGCGTGACGCGAGGGAGTGAGGAGGAGGAGAGGGGCGCGTGCTCACAGCGGGGAGTAGGGAACGGGGTAGCGGTGCTCGGGGTGGTGGTGAGAGACGACGGCGTCGAGGAGGCAGGCCGGCGGGGTAGTCTGGCGAGGAGGAGACGAGGAGGATGGTGAGGCGGCGACGAGGTCCGGCGACGGCGGCGGTGTCGAGCGCCCCGATCCAGTACGGGTCGCGGGGGAAGGCGCCGCGCGGGAGGAGACGGTAGGCGGGTCCGGCGTGGTGGCTCCGGCGACGGGGAGGCCTTCGGGCGGCGGCATCCTGGTGAGGGGCGGCGCGGGGGTCGATCCCGATCCAGATTGGAACGGGAGGGGGGAAGTGGGGGCGATGGGGGAATGTGGGGTGGCGCTAGGGTTCGGCTGAGTGGGGAGGGGGGTTATGCGGGGGCGACTGGGCCAGCCTGGGGGCCCGATGGCCTGCGGGGCCAAGGCCCAGTTGGGGGGTCCTTCTTTTTTTTTGTAAGTTTAGTTTTCTGTTTTATTCTTTTCCTTTTTTTTATTCTATTACTTTTCTGTTTTCTTTTATTTTAGTTTTATAAAATTTAAAAGCGACAACTAATTTGGTGTTATTAAATAGGTCACACCCCCAAACATTTTTGGCACTTTCAATAAAGTATTTTGCATTGGCTTATTATCTTAAAAGCATTTTATATAATTATTCTTTTGTTGTTTTAGTTTATTTAGTGCATTTAAGTATTTTATTAAAAGATGATTTCTTCACCAACATTTGTTATGGATTATTTGACACATTAGGAACAATTTAGTTTTGACTTTTGAAAACTTCAATGGTTTTGACTTTAATTCAAATTTGAATTTGGATCGGCTCTGAACTAACGCGAGATTATCAACAATAATCGAGGTGACGTGGCATCATTACCAGAGGGTTACTGTAGCTTGATTACCCGGGCGTCACAATTCTCCTCCAGTACAAGAAATCTCGTCCCGAGATTTAAGAGGTAGTGAAAGGGGGGAAGGTTTGGTAATGAATCTAGTGGGTCTTCTCATTCTGGCTTGCTCTTCTCGAAGAGATCGGTCCAGTACATAGATGTCTTCATTTCTCTGCTTTACGTCGTCGGCATCCTTTCTTCGGGATCTTCGTCGTATTTACGAATAGGTAACGAGGCAGGTCGGCAACGATAGAATGTTATAAGGGTAATGATCTGGGATTAATCCATGAAGGAGCATATGAGTACCTCTCGAGTTGAACAGATAAAACACAACGAGAGTAAAGTTGGAAGGTACAATAAGAAGTTTCAGGCAGCCAGGCAATCGTTCAATGCCTAGACAGAAGGTGAAAGTGGTTTCAAAGCCATAGAACAATTATTGTGTCCGATGCCAGAATTGATGATCTCATCGGAAGGTGGCTCATGAATTATATATGAGTCCACGCGGGAGGAATAACTATGGAAATAGGGGTGTACAGGAGAGTCAGGTTTCGATCCTGTGGAACTGTGGGTTATGGGCCCACCATGCGGTTAAAAGTAGGAATGGGGTTGACATCTTGTACGATCACGATAGCAAGGCATGTCAGAGGATAGCCTATCAGTTATGTCGGCAACAACATCGATACCAAGGGAGAGGGACGAAGAGAACCATTTTCCTGCTCGTTGAACGAGGCGGGCCAATAGGCAAGGTTCTCGTCCATCGGTGGCTACCGAAATGACATCAATAACAGTAACAGGGTCTGACTGATAAGGTGGTACACCGAGGTGTTTTCGTAAGCAGGAAAATATTACTGCTTCGATCATATAAACCTCAAGAAAAGGTTAAACCAAACAATGGAAGGATAATATGATTATCAAATTAATCAGAACAAGGGAAAGGAAAATGTGTTTAAACACATATATCAGGGTTATATCCTCCCCAAAGTCAAGCAGAGGATGATATCCAAGACAAGATATAAAGTAGAGAACCATTTAGGTAAGGGGGAAGGAATCTCATGATATTACCCATACAGCGGAGTTTGGATAATTGAGCAGGAAACATTTAGCACTGGCTTCCTGTTGAAACTCGGAGTACCATAGACGTGCTTTAGGATAGCATGGAAAAATGGTTAACCTTGTTAAAAAGAAAACTATAACAGCAGGTCATCCGGCCAGGTGTGCTGGACATGCCATCACCTTACCGGGTCATAGAAGACATAGAGTGATTCACACACAAGATGATGTCCATGAAAGCTTTTAGGTTACCTTGTCCCTTGACTTACCAACAAGAGGGTTTGTGACTCCTTGAACTAGTGCAAGATGTGGAAGTTGATTGCACTTGTTCTTGCCAAAATGGTAAGAGTGAAGTATGTTGGCAGAGTCACCCTCAAGAACTCTTTAGTTCTTCTTCTTTTGGATCCACACCATCTTGATGGGAATCCTTGGAGTTGTAGTCGTACTTGATGAAGTGGAACTTGGAGTAGTCTTGGGAATCCACTTGACTAAGGTCTTAGGAGCTTCTTCAAATGCATCAATTTCCTCTTGAAGCTTGTACTTGCCTTTTTGCTTGTAGTCTTGTGGTGGAAAATCATCTTGAGCTTGTGTCCGCTTGAAGGAAGTAGGATCATACTTCTCTTGTTGAGGAACAAACTTTGTCTTGGGGTATTGATCTTCTTCCCACTCAACTCCATTGGCGTTGAACTTTCGTTCAAAACCAACACCTTGATTCTTCCGGTGCCTTCCTTGCTTGCGTACAATTTCCTCGAATTGCTTACCTCCGGCAAGGCTCTTGTAGACTCCATTCTCTATAATTCCCTTCAATAAACTATTTTCTTGCTCAAGTGTAACTTGGCTAAGAGAATCATTAGTTGAATCAAGAGAACTACTAGAAGCAACAATATTGGATTTAGTATGATCATTGTTACTACTAGAGGAAGAATCTTTCTTGTTATTGTTACTATACTTGACTTGAGGCATGTAAGTGGATAAGAGTAAACGCTTGGCAATGTAATAAGAACTTTTCTTGCGGAGATCATCATTGATTGCCTTTAAAAACTCATGCTCTTGCTCAAGATTGAGCTTTTCAAAGCGTAACTTCTCATGAGCTCTTAAAAGTTCTCGATGATCTTCGAAGATAGTTTCATGAGCTAACTTAAGAGTGTTTAGTTCTTTAGTTAGAGCCTCAATCTTCTCCTTATCATTGTCATTTGTTTTATCTTGATTAGCATGATTAATTGACGTTTCATCATAGTATTCATCACTAGAGTTGTCAACAAGTAAATCATCATCACCTAACAAGTCATCTTCATCACTATTGAAATCAACATACTCGGGGTGTGTTACCTTATGACCTTTGGCCATGAAGCATCTTCCAATTCCTTTTGGTGACTCAAATATGTCGTAGGAGTTGGTTGACACAAGTGCTAGACCGGCAACACCTTCATCTTGAGTATATTCGGAATCGGAGTGATAACTTCTCTCGGAGTGGTTGTCGGAGTCGGAGCCGGATACCCATTCACCAACATGA
The DNA here is from genome assembly GCA_032464435.1 of Aegilops umbellulata. Taxonomy (NCBI): domain Eukaryota; kingdom Viridiplantae; phylum Streptophyta; class Magnoliopsida; order Poales; family Poaceae; genus Aegilops; species Aegilops umbellulata. The sequence continues at coordinate 321,703,856 of CP136056.1, read as the reverse complement.
GCTTGATGTCTTCGTTTTTGTAGCTACTTGATGACTTTTCCTTTCTTTCCGAATCCTTGCTTCTCCGTGAGTATCTTCGTTCATAACGATCATCTCTACTCCTTCTCTCTCTTGGTGGTGATTCTTCTCTTTTGCTTCTTCTTTTGGGAGAGTCTTCTCTTCTCTTGTAGGGAGCCGTACACTCATTGGAATAGTGTTCGGGTCTTCCACAATTGTAGCGGTTTCGCTCTCGACTAGAAGATCTTTTGTCATTGTAGGACCTTGACTTGGAGCTTCTATCTTTGCTTCTACTCTTGTAGAACTTGTTGAAGTTCTTCACCATTAAGCTCAATTCTTCATTGAAGGTTTGTTTATCACTTGATGATGTGGGGGCTTCACATGAGGCTTTGTAAGCTCCACTTGATTTGTTGTGAAGTTCCTCTTTATCCTTGAGCGACATCTCATGAGCAACAATTCTTCCAATGACCTCCGTTGGCTTGAGATCTTTGTAATTGGGCATCATTTGGATCAATGTGCACACGGTATCATATTTTCCATCCAAGGCTCTTAGGATCTTCTTGATGATGAATCTATCGGTCATCTCTTCACTCCCTAAGCCGGCAATCTCATTTGTGATGAGAGCAAGCCTAGAGTACATTTCAGCGACACCTTCACCATCCTTCATTTTGAACTTGTCAAGTTGACTTTGAAGCACATCCAATTTGGATTCCTTGACGGAGTCGGTACCTTCATGCATATCAATCAAAGTATCCCAAATTTTCTTTGCATTCTCAAGACGACTGATTTTGTTGAATTCTTCGGGGCACAATCCGTTGAAGAGAATATCACAAGCATGAGCGTTGTATTGCAGCATCTTCAACTCTTCCGCGGTAGCTTCACGGTTTGGTTCTTTCCCATCAAAGAAGTCACCTTGCAAACCAACACACACAATAGCCCAAACGGCGGGGTTATGTCCGAGAATATGCATTTTCATCTTATGCTTCCAACTAGCAAAATTAGTACCATCAAAGTAAGGACCTCTACGGTGATAATTTCCCTCGCTAGACGCCATACTCTCCTAGGTTGTGAAACCAAGGCTATGACCACCAAAAGCTATGGAAATCAAAGCAAATGGAGACCAAATCTCTGATACCACTTGTAGGACCTTGAAGTATGTCTAGAGGAGGGGGGTGATTAGACTACTTGACCAATAAAAACTTAACCTTTTCCCAATTTTAGAGTTTGGCAGATTTTAACTACTTTAGGACAAGTCAAGCAATCATCACACAATTCAAGCAAGCATGCAAAGAGTATATAGGCAGCGGAAAGTAAAGCATGCAACTTGCAAGAATGTAAAGGGAAGGGTTTGGAGAATTCAAACGCAATTGGAGACACGGATGTTTTTGGCGTGGTTCGGATAGGTGGTGCTATCCTACATCCACGTTGATGGAGACTTCAACCCACAAAGGGTAACGGTTGCGTGAGTCCACGGAGGGCTCCACCCACGAAGGGTCCACGAAGAAGCAACCTTGTCTATCCCACCATGGCCGTCGCCCACGAAGGACTTGCCTCACTAGCGGTAGATCTTCACGAAGTAGGCGATCTCCTTGCCCTTACAAACTCCTTGGTTCAACTCCACAATCTTTTCGGAGGCTCCCAAGTGACACCTAGCCAATCTAGGAGACACCACTCTCCAAGAAGTAACAAATGGTGTGTTGATGATGAACTCCTTGCTCTTGTGCTTCAAATGATAGTCTCCCCAACACTCAACTCTCTCTCATAGGATTTGGATCTGGTGGAAAGAAGATTTGAGTGGAAAGCAACTTGGGGAAGGCTAGAGATCAAGATTCATATGGTAGGAATGGAATATCTTGAGCTCAACACAAGGGTAGGTGGTTCTCTCTCAGAACATGTGAGTTGGAAGTGTAGATGTGTTCTGATGGCTCTCTCCACGAATGAAGAGGAGGTAGAGGGGTATATATAGCCTCCACACAAAATCTAACCATTACACACAATTTACCGATCTCGGTGGGACCGAATCAACAAACTCGGTCGGACCGATTTAGTAAACCTAGTGACCGTTAGTGATTTTCGGTGGGACTCACATGCAACTCGGTAGGACCGATATGGTTAGGGTTAGGGCATAACGTAATCTCGGTGAGACGGATTACACAAACTCAGTGAGACCGATTTGGTAATAAGCTAACCAGAGAGTTGGTCAGGTAAACTCGGTGGGACTGATTTGCTCTTTCGGTGAGACCGAAATGTTACAAAAAGGAAACAGAGAGTTTACACTGCAATCTCGGTGGGACCGATCCGCTCTTTCGGTGAGACCGAAAAGTTACGTAAAGGAAACAGAGAGATTACAATCCCATCTCGGTGAGACCGAGATCCCTATCGGTAGAACCAATTTGCTTAGGGTTTGGCAGTGGCTATGACATGTGAAACTCGGTGGCGCCGGATTGAAAGAATCGGTAGGTCCGAGTTTGGCTTTGGGTTTAGTTCAAGTGTGGAAATAGGAAAGTAGCTGAGGGTTTTGGAGCATATCACTAAGCACATGAAGCAAGAGGCTCATTAAGCAACACCTCATCCCTCCTTGATAGTATTGGCTTTTCCTAAAGGCTCAATGTGATCTTGGATCACTAAAATATAAAATGAAGAGTCTTGAGCTTTTGAGCTTGAGCCAATCCTTTGTCCTTAGCATTTTGAGGGATCCACTTTCATCATCCATGCCATGCCAATCATTGAGCTTTCCTGAAATAATCATCTTGGAATAGCATTAGCTCAATGAGCTATATGTTGTTATGAATTACCAAAGCCACCTTGGTATAGTTGCACTTTCATATATCCATGGCTCACGCTCATGTATTGCGTGAAGATCGATTTTTTTTGAAAATGTAAAAAGTATGAAACAATTGCTTGGCTTGTCATCGGGGTTGTGCATGATTTAAATACTTTGTGTGGTGAAGATAGAGCATAGCCAGACTATATGATTTTGTAGGGATAGCTTTCTTTGGCCATGTTATTTTGAGAAGACATAATTGCTTTATTAGTATGCTTGAAGTATTATTATTTTTATGTCAACATGAACTTTTGTCTTGAATCTTTCGGATCTGAATATTCATATCACAATTAAGAAGAATTACAATGAAATTATGCCAACTAGCATTCCACATCAAAAATTATCTGTTTTATCATTTACCTACTCGAGGACGAGCAGGAATTAAGCTTAGGGATGCTTGATACGTCTCCAACATATTTATAATTTTTGATTGCTCCATGCTATAATATCTACTGTTTCGGGCAATATTGGGCTTTATTATCCACTTTTATATTATTTTTGGGACTAACCTATTAACCGGAGGCCCAGCCCAGATTTGCTGTTTTTTGCCTATTTCAGTGTTTCAAAGAAAAGGAATATCAAACGGAGTCGAAACGGAATGAAATCAACTAGAGAAGTTATTTTTGGAAGGAAAGCTACCGAATGGACTTGGACCCCACGTCAGGAGAGAAGGGAGGTGCTCACGAGGGTGTGGGGCATGCCCCCTAGGGCGCGCCCCCTGCCTCGTGGCCCCCCCAAAGCTCCACCGACATACTTCCTGCACCCATATATACTCACGTACCCTAAAACTTCCAAAACAGAGAATAGATCGGGAGCTCCGCTGCCGCAAGCCTCTGTAGCCACAAAAAGTCAATCAGGACCCTGTTCCGGCACATTGCCGGAGGGGGGGAACCCTCACCGGTGGCCATCTTCATCATCCCGACGCTCTCCATGACGAGGAGGGAGTAGTTCACCCTCGGGGCTGAGGGTATGTACCAGTAGCTATGTGTTTGATCTCTCTCTCTCTCTCTTGTCTTCTTGATTTGGCACGATCTTGATGTATCGCGAGCTTTGCTATTATAGTTGGATCTTATGTTTCTTCTCCCCCTCTACTTTCTTGTAATGGATTGAGTTTTCCCTTTGAAGTTATCTTATCGGATTGAGTCTTTAAAGATTTGAGAACACTTGATGTATGTCTTGCCGTGCGTATCTGTGGTGACAATGGGATATCACGTGATTCACTTGATGTTTGTTTTGGTGATCAACTTGCGGGTTCCTCCCATGAACCTATGCATAGGGGTTGGCACACGTTTTCATTGTGATTCTCCGGTAGAAACTTTGGGCACTCTTTGAAGTACTTTGTGTTGGATTGAATAGATGAATTTGAGATTGTGTGATGCATATCGTATAATCATGCCCACGGATACTTGAGGTGACGTTGGAGTATCTAGGTGACAATAGGGTTTTGGTTGATTTGTATCTTAAGGAGTTATTCTAGTACGAACTCTAGGGATATTTGTGACACTTATAGGAATAGCCCAATGGATTGATTGGAAAGAATAACTTTGAGGTGGTTTTGTACCCTACCATAATCTCTTCGTTTGTTCTCCGCTATTAGTGGCTTTGGAGTGACTCTTTGTTGCATGTTGAGGGATAGTTATATGATCCAACTATGTTATTATTGTTGAGAGAACTTGCACTAGTGAAAGTATGAACCCTAGGCCTTGTTTCCTAGCATTGCAATACCATTTACGCTCACTTTTACCGTTCGCTACCTTGCTGTTTTTATATTTTCAGTTTACAAAAACCTATATCTACCATCCATATTGCACTTGTATCACCATCTCTTCGCCGAACTAGTGCACCTATACAATTTACCATTGTATTGGGTGTGTTGGGGACACAAGAGACTCTTTGTTATTTGGTTGCAGGGTTGTTTGAGAGAGACCATCTTCATCCTACGCCTCCCACGGATTGATAAACCTTAGGTCATCCACTTGAGGGAAATTTGCTACTGTCCTACAAACCTCTGCACTTGGAGGCCCAACAACGTATGTAAGAAGAAGGTTGTGTAGTAGACATCACACATCTAGACAACCTTTTTGTTGCTAACCCTAATTTGTTAAGAAAATCTAAAGATTGGTAGTTGCCTATTCACCCCCCCTCTAGTCAACCATATCGATCCTTTCATTCACTCCTGGTCGGAATAAACGTCCACAACATGGGACATTGCAGCCGTGTAGGTCAGCATTTTGAATATGTCGTCAAGTCACATAGAGGATAACAATAATAAAATGCTATCACTATATGCAATTTTGGTTATGGGGCTCTAAGTTTAAGTTTTTGTGAAAAGTAAATTTTTTCCTACAACAAAAGGACTTGCTTGCAACTACTACAAAATATTTGTTGTTATTGAGATGGTTTTGCCAACCAATGTCTATACCCGAAATCATTATTGACCCAACAATTAATTTATTATGATTGATGTTGAGAATTCCGCATAAATCCAATTCCAGAGGCTTAGATGTCCGTAATAGGGGACACGACTAATCGATTAGATTTCACTCTGCAGAGTCTTGTGCACTTTACCCGCAAGAATCGTTCCCTCCTTTTAAGTCCTCGCACTGCCTAATGCTTGAGGACAGGATGGATGCAACATGGTCTTCCGTAGAGTTCCTGTGGGCCACTGTCGGTGCCCATCCATTTCCTACTGTTCCTCTACATCTGCTGGCACCATCCGTCCAAAGTCACGCCTAGGGTCGACCAAGCCAAAAACCATAGTGACTTGCGGCTGCATAGGTAAGCTTTCTGTTAAGGTATATCCATCCATCTCTTCGTGCCTGGGTGAAGCTTTCCGCAAGATGTCATGGCGCTTCTCCTTGCATCCCTGGGTCAACCACTGGGTGCTCCAGGGCGCCCTTCCATCCGTCGTCCACCCAGTAGTGAATTGAAGTTCGCATTGAGATCTTGAAGTCTTGGGGTTGCAGTCATCAACTTAACTCTCACAACTCCCATGTAATTCACTCAACCAACCCCGTCTACGAAGCATAGCAAAATAACTACAACGTCCAGGCATTGGTAACAAGGGGAATTTGGGTTCATCCTACCACATGAGACTACTCAAGAACATAACTCAAATTCACCTACTTGCATGCATGGTGGGGATGATAACAACTAATGCAATAAAAATCATAGGTAAAATACATGATTAAATGACTTGCCTTGGTAACGATCTTCAAACACTAAAGACTCGTAATAGCAGGCATCACACTCCGGGTAATCTATCGAAACAAACAAGACATACATAAGTACACCATCATACAAATAATACTACAACAACAAGTAAAACTAAACATTAGCAACCAATAAAACACACAAATAAAATTAAAAACAAAACCAAAGAAAACACTAGAACTTAAAGCAAAGTCCTAGTATAAGTAAAACAAGCTACAAATAAGTTTCCCGCAACTAATAAATTTTAACAGAAGCAAAAAAAAAAGGTTTTTACTAACTAACTCAAAGAAAAACAATAACGAAATTTTATGCAAAAAGAATCAACTTAAAATCATTTATAAAACTCCTATTATGCTCAAAACAAGTTTTCTAGTAAGATAAAAGAAATAAAATACTAAAATATATTTTTTACTTCCAATAAAATTGCTACTACTAAGTTAATAGAAACTAAATATAATTTGTCAGAAAGTACAAAAGAAAACAATTTGAAACAATTAAAATTAAAAGAAATAGCACAAATCCTATAAAACACTAAATTAATATTGTTTTCTTTAAAACCTAATTTTAAACAATCTTGAAATCCTCCAATTAAATCCTACTGATAAACAAAGTCACATGGAACCAGTAGCAAAAATAATCACTCAAAAATAATATTCCCAGCTCAAGTTATAGCCAATCTAGTGATTTGAGCAAATTTCATGCCAATTCAAATTCAAACTTCCAAATCTAGTAGAACTTGATATCATCAGAAACTTCATAAAATTTCTAATCTAGTGCAAAAAGAATCATCTAAAAATACTAATTATCCGAGGAGATATTAATTTTTTAAGACGTGAACTATTCTATTTTCAAAGACAGAAACGAAAATTTAAAAAACGCTACCGATCGGGCTATGGCTACGTGTCGCGTTGCCATTGGCCTAGGAGGTGTGCGCGCGGAAGCTTAGTGGTGGGAGGCTGATCTTTAGGAAAAAACTGATCGCGATGGCTTAAAAACACGATATGGTCGGATCTAAACGGAGATAAACCATAAAATAAACCGATCTAAAATAAAAAACATAACTCATAGCTGATCTAATCTAGGTCGTCGAAGGATTATCTAACAACGGAAATGGCTGGCGGCTTATAGCGGGGAGGGACGATGGTGGCGCAGCCCGGGTCCGGTGGTGGTGGCGGTTCTGGTGATCGCTGGAGGCGGCAGAGGTGTTGAGGCGATGCGGCTCGGCACAAGGGTCCTCGGGGTGTGGTTGGTGGAGCTCGTGGACGATTGTGGCAAGCGGGGTGACGTCAATGTAGCTCGAGTGAGCTACGACTCCAGTGAAGGGCGGACGAGGTCGGGTAGCTCTCTATGGGGGTTAAAGTGGGTCAAAAAGAGGTCAACACGATGCGTGAAGTAGAGAGCAGCCATTGGCCGGAGCTTGAGGGGCTGAGGATGCTCACCGGCGACGGATTTGGCGGTGAACGGTGGCGGCTCCGGCGAGATGGGTTTTGAGAGGGAGAGCTCTGTGGAGGGTTTTTGGCATGGTTTTCGAAGAGGATCGAGAGAGGAGGGGTGTAGGTATTTATAGGGCAAGATTCTTGCGGAGGGGGTCGACTCGGGCTAGGGTTTTTTGGCGATCAAGGGCGAGGCCGTGGCAACGTCGGATACGTGATTCAAGCACGGGCATTGCAGAGGAAGAAGACGACGTGGGTCTCGGTGGTCAGCGAAACGGGGAAAGGGGCGAGCGGTCGGGTGGCCGGCTCGGAAGGGGTTCGGTGCGGGGCACACTGCAGGGTGATGGCCTACGGCTTGGGAGGTGGTTGGGCCGCCTAGCTGGCGCCTAGTGGGCTTCGGCCGTCAAAACATTTTTTTCTGCAGACAGTGAAAATAAATACTAGGAAAGAAAATAAAAATTCTATATATACTTATTATATATAAAAAAGATCAGAAAAATAAATCCTAAAAGATGGACTATTTTTAGAAGCAAAATAAAAACTTTATAAAAATCATTTTTTTGAAAATTCCAAATAAACTCAACTTTGTCTTTCATTTCTTTTGGCATTATTTTTCTTCTGACTTTTGGGGTGTCATGTTACCTCCTCTCATACTTTTTGGTCAAAGTATTTGTTAGGAATTGTTGAAAGTAAATTCAACAGCCATTTTGAAGTGAATCCAAATTCAAACAGAACTCAATGCCTCTGAATTTTTTCTAATGCCACTCAATTTCAATCAATATGCAATAGAGGCTTAGCTAAAACTGTACAACATTCCAAATTGAAAATTTGGGATGTTAGAAACCTACCCACCTTAAGATGAATGTCTCCCTCGAGATTTGAGTTGTCTAGCAAAAAGGTGCGGGTGGTCTTGACGGAGGTCTTCTTCTCGCTCCCAGGTGGCTTCTTCCTTGGTATGGTGACTCCACAAAACCTTGCAAAACTAGATGATCTTGCTGCGGGTAACTCTGTTTGTTGTCTCGAGGATCCTCATGGGCTTCTCCTCATAAGTCAAATCACTATCAAGTTGTATGGCCTCTAGGGGCACTGTGTCTCTCAAAGGAATATCAACCTTCTCAACATGGCATTTCTTCAGCTGGGAAACGTGAAAAACATCGTGAACTCCTGACAGTCCTTCTCGCAATTCCAGCTAGCATGCAACTTCACCTCAGTGTTCAAGAATTTAGTAGGGGCTACGAATCTGGGTGCTAACTCTCCTTTAAAACCGAACCTCTTGATTCCTCGAAGTGGGAGACACACGGAGATATGCTTGGTCTCCCACTTTGTATGTTACCTCCTTGCGTTTACTGTTGGCATAACTCCAGGGGTAATCTTCCTGCTATAAGGGTGTTCACAAAACTCTTGCGGCTCAAAGCATCTGCTACAACATTAGCTTTTCCTGGGTGATAATGCAATCTCACATCATAGTCCTTGTTCATCTCTAGCCATCTTCTCTGTCTCAGGTTCAACTCATTCTGCGTCAAGCTGTTGTGATCCGTATAGACATCACAACTATTTCCGATTAGGAAATGTCTCCAGGTCTTGAGTGTGTTCACTACTGCTGCTAAATCCAAATCGTGTGTGTGGCATAATTCAACTCATGACGTCGTAGGTGTCTGGATGCATAGGCTAAAACTTTTCTGTCTTGCATGAGAACTCCTCCAAGTCCTTACAAGAAGCGTCACAATAAACCTGAAAATCCTTACGAATGTTCGGCAAAATCATCACTGGGGCTATAACCAAATATTTCTTCAACTCTAGAAAATTGGCTTCACATTCCTCAGTCCAAGTATACTTGGTCTCCTTCTTCAACAGCTCGGTCATGGGCATTGCAATCTTCGAGAACTTCTTGACAAACCTCCGATAATACCTGGGAAGCCCGGGAAAATTGTGGATCTCCTTGACTGAGGTGGGTGCTTTCCATTATGTGACGGCTCCAACCTTAGAAGGATCCACTGCTATTCCTTCTCCAGAAATAATATGTCCAAGAAATCTGAGTTCCTTCAACCAAAATTCACATTTACTGAACTTGGCATATAACTGATGTTCTCGAAGCTTCTCCAGAACTAAACACAAATGTTCCTTGTGTTCTTCCTCGCTCTTGGAGAATATCAATACATAATCGATGAACACCACGACAAACTTGTCCAGATATTTCATAAATACCTTGTTCATCATACTCATAAAATATGCAGGGGCATTAGTCAATCCAAATGACATGACGGTATGCTCATATAGGCCATACCTTGTTGTCAAAGCTGTTTAGGGTATATCCTGTTCACGAATCTTCAACTGATGATACACTGATCAAAGATCGATCTTGGGGAATACTCTGGCTCCAACCAGCTGATCAAACAAATCATTAATCATCGGCAGAGGGTACTTGTTATTGATTGTCACCTCATTCAGCGCACCATAATCTACAACCATTCTCAAGGTTTTATCTTTCTTCTCTACCAAGAGAACTGGGGCTCCCCAAGGTGACGAGCTTGGGCGAATATATCCTTTCTCCAATAAATCCTTGATCTGCTTCTTGATTTCTACCAAATCATTAGTGGGCATCCGATAGGGTCTCTTGGATATTGGGGATGTCCTTGGTAACAATTCAGTTAGGAACTCCTCTCCCTGTCCGATGGCATGCCTGGAAATTCCTCTGGAAATACATCGGGGAAGTCTTTTACAACCGACACTTCCTCCTGGACAACTCCGGTGAGGGAATTTACCCGAGTATTCTTTGGTGTGTGCCTGGAAACATACTTGATTCTCTTCTGCTCTGGAGTGGTGAGCAAAGTCGTCTCGCGGGCACAGTCAATGTTCCCTTCATACTTCATCAACCAATCCGTGCCTAGGATTACGTCCAATCCATGTGACTCCAATACAACGAGGTCTACAAGAAACTCATGACTTTAGATGCTGATACTGGGACCGTAACGTGCTACACAAATGGTATTTTACCCCTTTCCACGACGACATTGTCACGCCCAAGATGCGACCCTATCCTAAAGGAACTTGAAGGTCCCACCAAGGATAGAAGCGCATCTTGAAGACGCTGGTGCAAGGTGGATATCATTACATCAACATTACATAATAGATGGGGATACATACAAGGCATACAAATGCCGCAAAGATACATCAATACATCAGATACAAGAACAACATCCGACTACAGATGAAACATAAACAGAAACTCAAACAATATCCACCCTCCTAGCCCAGGCTGCCGACCAGAAACCTATTCCTCAATCAAAGAAGAAGCAGAAGAAGAACTCCAACACAAATAAACATCACTCTCACGTCATGATCATCGCATAACCTGTACCTGCAATTGGTGTTGTAGTAATCTGTGAGCCATGAGGACTCAGCAATCCCATTACCATGGGTATCAAGACTAGCAAAGCTTAATGGGAAAGGAAGGGGGTAAAGTGGTGAGGTTGCAGCAGCAACTAAGCAAGTATGGTGGCTAACTTACGCAAATAAGAGCGAGAAGAGAAGCTGAACAAGCGGACGTCAACTAGTAATGATCAAGAAGTGATCCTGAACTCCTACTTACGTCAGACATAACCCAGAAACCTTGTTCTCCTCTCGAACAACCCCGAAAAGATACCATCACAGTTACGCACACAGTTGGTGTATTTTAGAAGAGTTTGCTTCAAGTTTACTACAACCGGATATTAACAAATTCCCATCTGCCACATAACCGCGGGCACGGCTTTTGAAAGTTCAAAACCCTGCAGGGGTGTCCCAACTTAGCCCATTATAAGCTCTCACGGTCAACGAAGGATATTCCTTCTCCCGGGAAGACCCGATCAGTCTTGGAATCCCGGTTACAAGACATTTAGACAATGGTAAAGCAAGACCAGCAAGACCGCCCGATGCACCGACATCCTGATAGGAGCTGCACATATCTCGTTCTCAGGGCAACACCGGATGAGATAGGCTACGAGTAAAACCAGACTTCGAGTTTCCCCGAGGTGGCCCCGCAGGCGGCTCGGTTCAGACCAATACTTAGAGAAGCACTGGCCCGGGGGGGCTAAATAAAGATGACCCTCGAGAGAGCGACTCCCAAGGGAAAAGTAGCTGGTGGTGAGGCAAATGGTAAAACCAAGGTTGGGCCTTACTGGAGGAGTTTTATTCAAAGCGAACTATCAAGGGGGTCCCATAAGTCACCCGACCGCGTTAGGGACGCAAAATCCGGGAACTTAATACCGATATGATGGAAACTAGGGCGACAAGAGTGGAACAAAACACTAGGCATAAGGCTGAGCCTTCCACCCGTCACCAAGTATATAGATGCATTAATAATATAATAGATATTGTGATATCCAACATAAACATGATCCGACATGGAGCAATCTTCATCTTCACCTGCAACTAGCAACGCTATAAGAGGGGCTGAGAAAAGCGGTAACATAGCCAAACAACGGTTTGCTAGGAAGGGTGACAAAGGTTAAAGGTTCATAACAATTTGGGAGGCTTGATAAGCAAGTGGTAGGTATCGTGGCATAGCGATAGAACGAAGGAACTAGCATAGCAATGATAGTAATGAGATCCAAGGTGATGGTCATCTTGCCTGAAATCCCGCTAGGAAGAAGAACGAGTCCATGAAGAAGATGAAGCCACGAAGACGAACCAAGCGTAGACGAACGAATCCTCACGATCGCAACGAAACGAGAACTATCGAGAAGAAGCACACAACATGGTAAACACACCACACATGAACAAGGCATGATGCTCAATCAAGTATGATGCATGACAAGGCTACATGAAGCTACTCATGGCAAGAGATGATGCATACAAGAACAACACATCAAAGCAAGTTTAAAAGAGGCCGGAAACAACATATAACAAATCTGGTAAGTCCTCATATGTAAATTTCGAAATTGGTCCAGATCTGAATAAACTGTATGTTCAAGTTGTTAAACATCAAGTTAAGATGCACCAAGATGATCTACACGAAATTCTAGTCAAGTTACATATAAAGTTCATAAGATTTGGAGCTACTGCCTAGAAGATATGAGCAAAACAAGTAAAGCATGACATTGATGCAAAATGCATTCAAACATCAAGAAAACACACTCAAAACATGGATGCAACAAGGTAACATGAAACTACATGCAAAACTAAGCAAGTTTCATGTAGAGCACACTCAAAACGGAGCAACGGTTCAACACATACACATGAAACAAGTTTAAAGGACAAGCTATACAAAACAGCAACTCGACAACTTGTAAGCATCAAAACAACATGCTACGGCACCTCAATATGAAAAAAAGTCATCGACATGATGTACAGGTAAGGCATTACAAAACATGAACACTCAGATATCTCCAGAAACTATTAGAACATGCTCAAAAGGACATGGCAAGATTGCAAATAATAACAGTTTCACAGACTTAGCAGAATTTCAGGACATGGCAGAAATAACATCAGGTTGCAATGTTTAGAGCTATCAAACAACATGCTACAAGAACTTATCATGACAACCAATAGCATGGATTGAATCTACTAATTGCATAGAACAACAGTCCCTTACTGATTATGAGCCAAAAAGGCACAGAAGATATGATGGCACCCATGTAAACATAGCAAGTTCCATAAACAGATTCAGACATGAAGGCATCTTTGCGAGCTCGAATCACTCATCACAAAGCATTGCATGACAAGATAAGCATTCCTACAGCAAGATGACATGTTCATGAAGCTAACCATGGCAAGGGCAAGTTCATAGCATGCTTGGATCACCAATAACAACCATGGCAAAATTGATTAACATGTAAACAATCTGCTAGGAACATTTCATAGCAAAAGTAGAGCAAGATTAAGACATGCTAGAGCACTCCATAAATACAAATAGAGGCATCGATGGATATAGCATAACCATATGTCCAAAACATCCTTACTGAACATAATCAAAAAAGGCATGGATCTCACTGTAGCAACATCAATACATGGCATCAAGATAACAGCAGAACAAAGACAGTAGAATCCTAAATCACTGAAATCAGCAACATCATGGAGGCTACTTTGCAAGTTTGTATCAATCAATACATGTCATAACATGAAGATTGGATTGCACCACATAAAATATGGCATGTTGTAGCTCATAACACGTGTGGACTTCATGCTCAAAAGAAAATCACACAAAAAGATGCAAAAATGACAAATGAGCATGTTCTGTTAACAGACAGCAGACAACATTATATAGCACTCTTGCAATGATGATTAGGGCATCAAGACGAACTAAAACAAACATGGCATAATGAAACAAAATGTAGAGCATCTCTTGATGAACATTTCTATATATCATATGCACAAATCGGAGCTACGAATAAAGAGATATGGCATAATGAATAAGGCACCAAAATATGCAGATCTCGGGACTTGGAGAAAAGTCGAGGGGGCGGGAAGTTAACCTTCTTCCAGATCTGGATCGGGACGGTTTTCGAGGATGGCCGGAGTAGGTCGCCGGAGACGAGGGGGACGATGGCCTGAGCTTGGGGAGGAGCGGGATCCGGGGCGGCGTGGGGAGGAGGAGGTCGCCGACAGGCAGGGCGGAGACCGGCGAGCACGGGCAGCGTGGGGCCGCGGCCGGCGGAGCTCGCGCGGCGGAACGGTGGTCGGCGGTGGCGCCCGGGGCGGCTGGCAGCGGCGCCGGCGGGCGGAGCCTCGGGCTCGGGGCGCGGGGCATGAGGAGGCGGCGCGCGGGGCGATCCGCTCGGGCGCGGGCGGCGAACGGGCTCGGCGGGCCCGCGATGGGCTCGCAGGGCCTACGGCGGCAGGGCGCGGTGGAGGCGACGTGGCAGCGCCAGATTGGCGAGGCGGCGGTGTGGACATATCCGACGCAGAGCGGACGTGTCCGGCGGCGCGAGGATGAAGAAGACTAGGGTTTCGCCCGTGATTTGGGAAGGGGTAGGTGTTTAAATAGGTAGAGGGAGCTAGGAGAGTCCAAATGAGGAGCGGTTTTCGCCCACAGGATCGTGATCGAATGACCGAGAGCATGGAGGGGGTTTGGATGGGTTATTGGGCTGCTTTGGAGGGGTGTTGGGCTGCACACAAAAGAAGCCTTTTGCGGTTCCCCAGTTAACCGTTGGAGCATCACACGGACTCCAAATGACACGAAACTTGACACACGGTCTACCGGTGGTGTACCAAGGCCGCTTGGCAAATCTCGGTCCATTCCGAGAAGGTTTAACACCCGCTCATGAAAAGAGGCAAAAAGGGGGCGCCGGAGGACATAGGAGTGTCGGATTGCAAAATGGACAACGGGGAAAAAGCTCGGAGGCATGAGACGAACACGTATGCAAAGCAATGCACATGATGACATGGAAAAATGCAACACGCAAGCAAAAGACATGGCAATGACGGCGAATAACTGACGGACACTTGGCGCATCGAACTCGGGGCGTTACAGGCATTCTGAACCGTCGCCGAGTGAGTGTGTGCGATAGGTGGGGGGGGGTCCTTCCCACACGACGCAAAAACCGTCAGGGATAGGCGAGCGGCTACTGACGATCGCCATAGAATAAACGTATGAGAAGTCGCCCCAGTCCCACACGTTACGTCTTGACGTTACGTTTCTGATCCGAGAGACGTCTGAAATGATTACGCCGCTATAGTATTGTGAAAAAGGTGGGCATCAACATTTAATCTACCGACGTGTTTGCAATAGCTACGTTATCGCACACAGTTGAAGAAGTAAAATGTGTGCGGTGCCTCTACTCATGCCAACGTGTCCATTTTCATAACTGTGTGCGATAGGTATTCCTATCACAAACGCACACAGGTTTGAAACGTTTGTTGTATTACCATGAATTGCACACGCATATGAGATGATACCGTGTGTGCATCCGTCGGGCATCACAAACATTTCACGTCAAAGAACTGTCTGTTCTCTATATTTCATCGCACAACTATTTTCTTTCTAACCCTGTGCACTTTATTTTATCCGCTCCTATTTAATTTTTTCCCTGTAATTTATTATTCGAATTGGAAATTTTGAAATATGAAATGTGGAATTGAAATTCTCAGCACAATGGTTCAACAACGAATCCATAAATAAAATTCTCAGTACAATATGTTCCATAATTACAGGATTAGGCAACAATTAACTATGATGAACCCAATATTTAGAGGCAGTAAAGGTGAAGAGACAAGTGTAAATCATTTTGGCTGCCAATGGTGTTGAAGAAGCGGAGTGCCCATAATGTGCCCTCCTGCATGCCATAGGCACGAACAACTTTTGTCCAACCCCCTGTGACGATCGCCCGTCCATCCTTCACCGCCTTCAGGAAGACTTCTAGAGCATTATCATGATAGCATGAATTATATACTTTAACCTTAGTTGCCTCCCCTCCGGTCATGTAGTTTGCAAGGTAATCATGAGTAAATTGCTTCGAAAACCACTGAAAAGAGAAAAATTTCAGATACTCAGGTCTAATGGAGTAACTTGTTGTGGGCAGGGGAAAAGGCAACACATTACTTACCATCCTAAAGTTTGTTGTTGTCTTGGACAAAGTGTAAATAAAGAGCATAATTCCCATCACCCGTTTCTTTTGCCTAACATCTTTCTTAGTTTCCTCACTTGACGCTTGTTCATGAATATCTCATTGCCCCATACGCAAAAGGGATTGAAGCGTGGATCAGTACCACTCATATATGTACCTACAAGCAACCAGTAAATGTTAGAAGCTAAACTGAGATTGCACAAATGATGTAAAATACAACTACCTACATTCCTAAGTACAAGTATTTTTAGAAGTTTCAATATGAACTACAAATGGATGTATATAGAATTATAAACATAGTTTAGATTAGAATCTGGATTCACTCATTTTGCTTCGTATGTAGTATATATTGGAATCTCTAAAAGTACTTATATTTAGGAACAGATTGTGTATAAGACATGGGATGTAGCTAACCTCGACGGCAAACAACAGCATCACCCATTGTAGCCCTGTGTAAGTACATGGAAAGGCAATGCTAATTCCAACAGGGTTAACATCCACCAAAAATAGCAAATGGTAATAAAATGGTAGCATCTATAGTGATATCTTCATTGCGAAAGAGTAGCACGGTAGGAAAGGGACAGATTAAAAAATGGATAGAATTGTTTACTATAACAGACAACCTAGTATAGCCATTGAAACTGGTACTGATAGAAATGAAATTGACAGAGTTAAACATCGCAAGGCAGGTGCAGCTAGAGCAGAGAATGGCACTATTATCTATAAGAAGGTAGGGAAAATGGATAAGACGGGCTAGCGTGTTTACTATAACATGCTTAATACATGAACCGCACACAACATGGCCATTGAAACTGGTATTGGTAGGATTCAACTGGTCAGTTCATACTTGGTAAGTCCTGAGGGGTAGTTGCTGGGGCACTTCATATGGACAAGAGCCTGCCCCAAGTCGGCCGCAACGGAGGCGAAGTGTTCCTCCGGGTCAAAGAGTGGATCAGTGTTGCTGATATGTGTACCTATAAGAAGCAAGTAAATGTTAGAAGCCAAACTGCAATTGCACAAATGATGTAGAATACTGTAAGACATGGGATGCAGCTAACCTCGACGGCAAACAACATCATCACCCGTTATGGCCCTGCGTAAGTACATGGAAAGGCATGTTAAGTACAACAGGGTTAGCATCCACTAAAAATAGCAAATGGGCAGCATCTCTAGTATATCTTCATTGCGGAGAGTAGCACGGTAGAAGAGGGATACATTCGAAAATGGATACAACTGTTAATTGCAACAGGCTTAACAACATCCTAAGTCATGGTTTGTACGTTTGTAGCCATTGAAATACAACTGTTAAAAAATGGATACAACTGTTAATTGCAACAAGCTTAATAGCCATTGAAACCGGTACTGATAAAAATGCAATTGGCAGAGTTAAACATTGCAAGGCAGGTGCTGCCAGAGCAGAGAATGGCCCAGTTGTCTATAAAAAGGTAGGGAAAATAACTAAAACGTGTTAGGCATGTTTACTACAACATGCTTAATACATCAACCGTAGAAAACATAGCCATTGCAACTGGTATTTGTAAGATTGAACTGGCGAGTTCATACTTGGTAAGTCCTGAGAGGTAGTTGCTGGGGCACTTCATCTTGGCCAGAGCCCGCCCAAAGTCAGCGGCGGCGGAGGCGAGCTACTCCGCCGGGTCGAAGCATGGATCAGTGCCGCTGACACGTGTATCTACAGGAAACCAGTAAATGTTAGAAGTTAAACTGCAACTGCACAAATGATGTAAAATACTGTTGTCGGTGTACTAGAGTAGGGGTACCCTAGTATCCCGAACTTGTGCACGGGCAGTCGCAGCACCCCGCGGCAAGGCTTGCCGGGTGACCGCCAATATCCTCTGTGGTTCCTTTGGAGCCATTCAAGAACAAAGTATTCAAGCCAAGAAGACAAGGCCCCGGCAAGAGGAGCTTGCTGGGAAGGCCACTCAAGGCACAAGACCCCGGCAAGAGGAGCTTGCCGGGAAGGCCAACCAAGGCATCTCAAGGTACTTACCGCGACGCACCACGCGTCCCGGCAAGGCCCGGCGAGCGGCAAGCTTCCGGACGCGACAAGACAACGACCGCGGCAAGGCACTTTGCCGCGGCAGGCTAGCAACCACTCTGTACCCGCGCTCCAGCACACCCACCAACGTGTCGCTCGGGGACCCTTCCAGGCGTACGTGGCGGGAGGCTGTGCAGCCAGGGGTGCACTGTGGCAAGCGGCGCTGACAAGATCGCCATTATGGCGAGCGGTGGCGTCCCTGACGGTCCCTTTTCTGCACTATTTGGGCGACGTAGATAGGCATTTAATGCCCTTGTCCCCTGCCGTTAGGGTTAGGTATGATACACTGTACAGGTAGCTGTACTAACCGCAGCACCTTTCCATTTTTACCCTTGTCTACGTTGCCACCTGTTGGAGACCCCTTGATCATATAAAAGGAGGCCCATGCACAGCATAGAGGGGGGAGGACAGTAGAACGCTCACGCTCGATCTCGTTAGCTGCTGGTGCGTACTGTAGCACTCAGCGCTCCCGAGCAAGAACTCAATACAAACCACAAAGCAGCAGTAGGAGTATTATCTCTCCGGAGAGCTCCGAAGCTGGGTAAACCGCTCGTGTGCCTCGCCTCGATCTGCTCTTCGTGCGACCTCCGCCCCCCGCCGAACCGAAAGGGGCTCCGTCCCCATAGGTGCTCGTGGATCAGTTTCCCCGACATCTTTGGCGCGCCAGGTAGGGGGCGTCGAGGTTGTGTGAACCTGATCCGGCGTTCACATGAGCTAGATCTTCATCATCTTCATCGACATGCCGCCGAAGAATAAGGCTTCGGAGGCGGCTGCTCCGTCCACGACAAACCCACCACCGCCGGAGCAAACGGCTGGTGGTGAAGACGCCAGCGGAAGAGCGGGCGTCGACGAGGGAGCTCACGGTGCCGCCAGGTCCAAGGACAAGGCTGCGCAGACCTCGGCGTTCGCACATCCATCGCGCTCATCTCAGGAGGCGCGGAACCGACAGCGGCATGGTACTCACAATACCATCCGCTCGCTGGACCCGGATCGAGCTGGTGGATCTCAGGATGCTCAAGGCCAGCATGCACGCCAACATGCTGGCACGAGCGAGGCATGGTCTCCTGGACGGGATACTGCTCCTTCTAACGTAGTTAGAAGTTCGAGCATATCCCGCTCCACACACCGTTCGCCACCGCTACCCGCCACTCCAGCGGAAGCTTTGGCGCGAGCCCAACTGCTCCTAGACTTCCCTCCAACGCCAGACAAGATCGACGACTGGAGGGCCACCATTCAGAGTCTCATCGGCTTCGCCAACGGCGACACTCCACGGCAGCCGACTACGTCGCAGCCGCGGCAAGTCAGCCAGGCGCGACCCGATGGCGACAAGACCGGTGGGGGTGCAACCACCGTGCACTCTCCGCCGCAGAGGCCAAGATCGCCACATCACCGGATCCACCTCGACAGCGACTCCACTGTGTCATCGGATCCACGAGCTCGTCGCGATCAACGCCAAGTTCTTCACGAACGGCGGCAAGAAGACGCTCGTACTCGCATCGAGCGCCGAAGAGAAGCGCGGCGTCAGTCAGACCGGCGCGCTGGGCCCACTGTCGACATGCGTGCGCCAGGGGAACCAGGCGACCTGCCGTACGCGGTTGGTTGCCCTGCGATTACCCGTGAGGTGCGGCAAGTCCAGTGGCCTAGTACGAAGAATTTCAAGCCAGACGTACCCGAGAAGTACGACGGCAAGTTGCATCCGTCGGAGTTCCTCAGCATCTACACCATCGCGGTGCAAGCTGCTGGGGGCGCGACGACAAGATCCTTGGCAACTACTTCCCGCTGGTGCTCAAGCCCAACGTCAGGTCCTAGCTCATGCACTTGCCGGACAACTCCATATCTTCCTGGGCAGACCTATGCCATCAGTTTGTCGGCGCCTTTACAGGCGGCCACAAACCTCATGGCCAGGAGAATGATCTTCATCTGCTCGCCCATAAGGAAGGAGAGCCCCTGCGCAAGTACATCCAGAGATTCAGCCAAGTGCAACGCAACATCCCAGATGTCCACCCTGCCGCAGTCATCAGCGCGTTCCATCAGAACATGCGTAACCACAGGATGCGGGAGGAGATGGCAATGTGCAAGATCAGAGACGTAAGTGAGCTATATGCCCTGGCCGACAGGTGTGCACGTGCTGAGGAAGGGAGGAAACTCCCCGGAGAGAATATAGGAACAGGAGGATCTGAAAGCGAGGATGCAGCCCCGGCAAAGAAAAACCGGTGGCGGAAAAACAGGAAGAGGAAAGGCAAAGATGTGCTAGTTGTTGAGCAGTCCGGCAACGAAGGTGGCGCCAAGAAAGCCAAGGCTGGTAGCTCCGGCAAGGAGGTTGCCGCATGCGCCAACTGCCAGGCTGTGGCAGCCGCCGACAAGCAGGACGACACCAACAAACAGTACTGTAAGATCCACCGCACCAAGGGCCATGACCTCCAGAGCTGCAAGAAGGTCGAGCAGCTTGTCGAGCTGCAAAAGGCCGAGTACGAGCGACGCGACAAGGAGAAGGCCCAAGGAGGTGCTGGAGGATCCGGCGCGAAGCGACCGGGCCGGGGAGGACGCCGCGGCAAGGCCAAGCAGCGGCAAGGAGACAGACCTCCCCGCGGCCGCGACAAGGATGAAGATGACGACGACGACGAAGACATGGATGATGATGAAACCAGTGAGCAGGAGTTCCAGAAAGCCACAGAGGTCTTGTGCGTTGATGGTGGTGCTTCTCTATATACTTCACACTGCCAACTCAAGCAGTGGGTGCGGGAAGTCAATGCGGCAGAACCACCCATTGAGTCACGCAAGCTTCTGAAATGGTCCAGCACGCCTATCATCTTCGATATTGAGGACCACCCTGATCGCACAACTGCTGTCGGGTGCTTGCCGATGTTGGTTTCACCAGCTATCCGCAACCTCAAGGTCACTAAGATGCTAGTTGACGGCAGGGCCGGCTTGAACCTGATCTCCTCCGCTGTGCTCAGGAAACTCCAGGTCCCTGACAGCGAGCTCGAAGAGACCGGCACATTCCAAGGAATCAACCCGGGAAGGAGCAAGCCGAAGGGGAAGATCACGTTGCCGGTGACATTTGGTAGCGAGTTGAATTTCAGAACGGAGAGGGTCACTTTTGACGTCGCCGATTTTCCATTGCCTTACAATGGGATTCTCGGCCGTCCAGCACTCGCCAAGTTCATGGCGGCCTCTCACTATGCGTATAACATGCTGAAGATGCCAGGCCCGATAAGTGTCATCTCTGTCCCTAGCGACAAGAAGGATGCTCTTATCTGCGCCGACAAAATCTACCGGGAAGCAGCAGCCGCCATAGATCGCGAGTCACTTGCCGCTGAAGCTCCCGGGGGGAAGAAGAAGACCAAGTCCGGCAATAGTTCTGATGCCCACTCCGGCAAGCGCACCTCTTCGGAGTGCTGCGCTACCGTCGAGGACGCACCATCGAGCTCCACCGTCAAGTGTAAGAAGACAATGGCAGCTCTGCCAGCGACCAAGAAGGTGTCCGCCAAGGAGGATGGCACTGGTGGTACTTTCACCATCAGTGCCACTCTTGACCCTAAATAGGAAAGCGCGCTCATTGCTTTACTGCGGGCGAATGTCGATGTGTTTGCATGGCAACCGTCTGACATCCCCGGTGTTCCCAGGAAAGTAATTGAGCACCACCTTGCCGTCTGTCCTCATGCGCGTCCCGTCAAGCAGAAAGTCAGAAAGCAAGCAGTGGAGCGCCAAGAATTCATCGCAGAAGAGATCAAGAAGTTGGAAGCAGCAGGCCTTGTCAGAGGAGTGCTCCATCCTAGGTGGTTGGCCAATCCTGTAGTCGTGCGCAAGGCAAACGGGAAATGGAGGCTTTGTATCGACTTTACCGATGTCAATAAAGCTTGTCCCAAAGACCCATTTCCCTTGCCGCGCATCGACCAGATTGTTGACTCCACGACCGGATGTGACTTGCTTTCATTTCTTGACGCATACTCAGGATATCATCAGATCTTCATGGCAGAAGAGGATGAGGAGAAAACCGCATTCATCACTCCCTGTGGCACGTACTGTTTCATACGGATGCCTTTCGGTTTAAAGAATGCTGGTTCAACATTTGCAAGGGTAGTCCATACTGCTTTTGAACAGCAAATACACAGAAATGTGGAAGCCTACATGGACGACATAGTGGTCAAGAGCAGGGATAAGGCAACTCTGATTCAAGATTTAGACGAGACTTTCGCAAATCTGCGCAAGATCCGCCTCAAGCTCAACCCCGAGAAGTGCGTGTTTGGAGTCCCTTCCGGCAAGCTTCTCGGGTTCTTCGTTTCTCAGCGGGGAATTGAAGCCAATCCCGACAAGATCAAGGCCATTGAGCAGATTGAAGCACCGAAGCGCGTCAAGGATGTACGGAAACTTGTTGGCTGCGTGGCGGCTCTCGGCAGGTTTATCTCTAAGTCTGCTGAGCGTGCCCTACCGTTTTTCAAAATTTTGAAAAAGGCAGGTCCAATGAAATGGACTCCGGAAGCAGAGGCTGCGCTGCAGGACTTGAAGAGATACCTGTCCTCCACTCCAATACTTGTCGCACCTAAGCCACGAGAGAAGTTGCTGCTGTATCTGGCGGCAACCAATCAAGTGGTTAGTGCTGCGTTAGTAGCGGAGAGGGAGGCAGATGATGAGCCAGCAACCACGGCGAGCGCATCCAGCGACAAGCAGGGGACTTCCCCGACAAGCTCTGGTCCCGGCAAAGATGAATCTGCACAGGCGCCCGAGGAGATACAGAAGAAAATGGTGCAGCGCCCAGTCTACTTTGTCAGTTCCCTTCTGCAGGGGGCTAGGTCAAGGTACTCTGGTGTGCAGAAATTGCTTTTCGGCCTTCTCATGGCCTCGAGAAAGCTGCGCCATTACTTCCAAGCACATGAGATAACAGTTGTCACTCGTTTTCCGCTGAAGAGGATACTGCAGAATCTAGAGGCAACAGACAGGATTGTTGAGTGGGCACTGGAATTGTCAAGCTTTGGCCTCAAGTTTGAGAGCACTTCAACAATCCAAAGCAAAGCATTAGGAGAATTCATAGCAGAGTGGACGCCAACACCAGATGAAGAAATTCCAGAGACGAGCATCCCCGTCAAGGAAGCAAGCAAAGAGTGGCTAATGTACTTTGATGGTGCCTTCTCGCTGCAAGGCGCCGGTGCTCGCGTACTGCTTGTCGCACCCACCGGAGAGCACCTCAAGTACATAGTCCAGATGCACTTTCCCAAGGAGCAAGCAACAAACAATACTACAGAATATGAAGGATTGTTTGCCGGTCTCAGGATCGCGGCAGACCTTGGGATCAAGAAGCTCATTGTCAGGGGTGACTCGCAGCTTGTCGTCCGCCAAGTGAATAAGAGTTATCAGAGTCCGTTGATGGAAGCTTACGTTGATGAAGTGAGGAAGCTAGAAGAGCACTTTGTCGGCCTACAGATTGAACATGTTCCAAGAGCTCAGAATGACATAGCTGATGGCCTGTCAAAGTGCGCAACACTTAAGTTACCTGTGGAACCAGGGATATTTGTGCTCAAGCTGACTCAACCGTTTGTGACGCCATCAACTGGACAGAGCAAGAAGAGGAAGTTGATTTCTGGTGACTATTTTCCGGCAGAGCTTCCCGAAGCCGCCGCCAAAAAGGTCCCCAAGATCAACACCAAGAGTGCTGGGGAGCAGTCTGCTCCGGCAAACCCCAGGGTTTGTTCCGTTGAAGCAGACGCTCCCGACAAGTTTTGCTCCGGCAAGCTTGCCGGGGAACGTCAAGCTCCGGCTGAGCCGCAGTTTCTCGCCGTAGAAGCGGATGTTCCCACAGCAGCAGATGTGCCTTTAGTCCTTGTTGTCGAGCCACAAGCTCCAACATGGGCACAGCAGATTGTCCGTTTTCTTCAGACAGGAGAACTTCTCGAAGAGCAAGAAGAAGCGGAAAGAGTAGCCCGACAGTCAAGTATGTACCAGTTTGTCGACAACGCACTGTACAGAAGAAGACTCAACAGTGTGAAATTGAAGTGTATTCACCGGGAAGATGGACAGAAGCTGTTGGCAGAGATACATGGAGGCATTTGTGGTCACCACATTGGCGCAAGAGCACTTGCCGGCAAAGCTTTCCGGCAAGGTTTCTTTTTGCCGACAGCCCTCCAGGATGCGACTGCACAAGTAACCAAGTGTGAAGCGTGCCAGTTCCATTCCAAGCAAATACGCCAGCTAGCTCAAGCTCTCCAGGTGATCCCTTTATCCTGGCCATTTTCGGTCTGGGGGCTCGACATCCTCGGCCCCTTCCCCCGAGCAGTCGGGGGCTTTGAGTACTTGTACGTCGCAATCGACAAGTTCACAAAGTGGCCGGAAGTGGAAGCAGTGAGGAAGGTTACAGCACATTCAGCAGTCAAGTTCTTCAGGTCGATTGTTTGCCGCTTCGGGATCCCTAACAGGATCATCACCGACAACGGTATGCAATTCACAAACCGCACCTTCATGCAGTACGTCCAAGATCTTGGCGCCAAGGTCTGCTTCGCTTCTGTTGCTCACCCCAGGAGCAACGGTCAAGCGGAGAGGGAAAATGTTGAAGTGCTGCATGGACTCAAGACCAGGACTTTCGACAGGTTGCACGGGTGCGGAAGAAACTAGATTGAGGAGCTGCCGGTGGTTCTTTGGTCGATCAGGACGACGCCAAATCGAGCCACTGGCCAGACACCTTTCGCTCTAGTCTATGGAGCAGAGGCAGTTCTCCCCACGGAACTCGTATACGCGTCGCCTCGAGTGCTCGCTTATGATGAGCTTGAGCAAGAGCAGCTGCGACAAGATGACGCACTGCTCCTTGAGGAGGACCGTCTTCAGGCTGCTGTACGAGCTGCTCGCTACCAGCAAGCTTTGCGCCGCTACCATAGCCGCAAAGTTAATGCCAGAAGTCTCGAGGAAGGCGACCTTGTTCTTCGGCGCGTTCAGTCCGCCAAGAATTCCAACAAGTTGACGCCGAAGTGGGAAGGCCCTTACCGGGTGAAACGAGTCACTAGGCCTGGCGCTGTCCGACTTGAGACCGAAGATGGCATTCCGGTGAGCAACTCCTGGAACATTGAGCATCTTCGTAAGTTTTACCCGTAAGGCGCGGTTGCCGGACCCTGCTCCGGCAACCATCTTTTGTACAAGTCTTGCCGCTGTTGCATGTAATCCTTTGTACAAAGCCAGGCGCAGACCCTGTGCATAAATAAAGCTCATGTGCTCCGCACACCTTGTCAATTTCATGCTTTTTATTTTTTGCATGAGTTATCTGACACTTTGTGCAGCGAACACCCCCGGTAAGCAATAACGAGCCATAAGGCTCCATATTATTATTTTCTCTACTTTCTTTTTTCTCAAGGAAAGGAAGGTTCCTTCGCCCACAAGTTTGCCGGGGGGAGAGGGGAAGATAATGGTACGAACCAGGCGTCGTTCAAGAAAGTCTCGCCTTGCCGGGAAGCAAACGACAGAAAAGCTAAGTTGCCAAAGTTTGAGCAATCAGATGTTTTTAAATCTTTAAGTTATCTTCCTTGAACGACCATGCTTTGTATGGAAAACCTGTGCGCGAAGGAACCGGCTCGTGGCTAGTTGCGCCCTTACTTTGTTTCGAGTTCACTCAACAGTTTAAGTGTGTTGCGACTAGAGTCGCGCCCTTACTTTGTTTCGAGTTTGCTCAACAACTTAAGCGAGCTGCGACTAGTTACGACAAGGTTTCTTGTCGGCAACAGCACTGCCAGCAGGCTGCTAACGTCCCGCACTCAGCGCTCGCGGCGAGGGTGCCTGCGCCGGCAAGTTCCCTAAAAGCGTAGGGCAAAAACGTACAAAGGAAGGAGTAAAATAAAGGAAATAACATTGCAACCGCTGCCCAAAATAGAGTTATATTACAAGATAGCTTGTCGCGACTCTAATAAATTGTTTTCGTAACATGACCAGCAGCGGCAAGAAAAGAAGAAAACGGGCGGCCTAGTCTACACGATCGCCCTCGACCCTCTTGATCCCGCTCACCTTGTCCACAATGGGTGCGACAAGGTCCTTGAGCGCCTCCAGATCAGCTTCCGCCGGCAGGGATCTGAGGACGTTGGTGAGGTTGAGGCCCGTGTTGCGGAAGGCCACCTTCACCAACACCTTATGAAGGGCTCCCGCACAGATCTTGCGCGACTCGTCGGTCAACTACTTTGGGATCCTTTCCCGGAGTCGTTGAAGGGCCGTCGCCACGCCTTTGAAGAACAGAGTGAGCTTGGCGTTGGATGGGAGGTTCTCGTCCGAGGGATACCCGAGATCCTCCATCCCCAGCTGCGCCAGCTCCCTGTCAATATCTGCGGCAGCATTCACAAGACCCTCCGTCCACTGCTCCACATTCTCCCTGAAGGTGTTCTGGGTGGCAGCAATGCTCTCCAGCAGCGCCTTGTCGGTCTGGATCTCCTTCTTCAAAGCCGCCTCCTGCTCCCTGGCACCGTCCAGCGTCTTGGTCAAAGCGGTCAGCTTCAACTCAAGATCGGCGTTGGAGTCCTTGGCGGCGTCAAGCTCCTTGATCTTCTCGGCGAGATGAACCTGTAGCTCGCCAAAGGTGTAGGCGTCCTTCTCGTGGCTATCGAGGTTGACCTTCCGCTGCGCCAGTTCACCCTCCTGCGCCGACAGCTTCTCGGCGGCAAGTCGCTGTTGCTCCTCGACGTCAGCCTTCTCGAGGAAGAAGGCCTTCTGCGCCTCCTCGAGCTGCTCCCGCTCCTCCGCCAGGGACCGGCGAGCTGCCTGGTTGATGCCGCGGAGCTCCGCCGCGTGCTTCTCAATGTCGGCTCCCGCCTTCGCGGCAAGCGCTTCGCGGGATTCCAGCTTGGCTTGCCGAGCACGGTAGAGCGACAACAGCTTCCGCAGCAGTCGCTCCTCCTCAGGCTCGTCGCTGCTGCTGCTTGGCGCGTCGACCAGCGTCAGCCCAGCGGAGGCGAGCACCTCCACGTCAAAGCTTTCTCCTTCGACCGGCGCCCTGGACGTTGACGCCCAGGGGAGGTTGATGAAGACGCCGTTGCCGGCCTTCAAGTAGATGCCTGGCTGGGGCCCTTTGGGGCCCGACGCTACGGCAGCAGCGGAAGGGTCAGCGGTCGGCGTAGCTCCTGACGCTCCTGCGGCCTCAGGGCCGTCAGTGCGATCGCCAGACCCCTCGTCAGCTACTGCGGCGGCAGCCTTGGCGGCCTCTTCGCTGGCAGGATCATCCGCGCTGGCCGCTTCTTCGGTGGCGGCGGCATCATCAACAGCAACCTCGGTCTCCATCGGCTCCGCAGTAGATGGATCTGACGGCCGAAAAAGGAAGAAAAGTCAAGCAGATATCCAAAAAGAAGATCAAACGAAGAAGAACCCAAGGGAAGTTTAGAAGCAATAAGTACCTGTACCAGGCTCGGCAGTTGGGATCTCCGCTGCCGGGGGGTCGCTGGTACTGTCCCTTGCCGGAGAGCTCTCCCTTGTCGGAGGATTCTCCCTTGCCGGAGAGCTCCCCCTTGTCGGAGGATTCTCCCTTGCCGGAGAACTCTCCCTTGGCGGCGTAGTCGAAGCAGATGGCATGTCGGGGGCAGCCTCCGGACACTCCTGGTGGGGCTGCTCTGCTCCTACACAAGCCAACAGTCAGGTATCAGCAAACAAAGAATATCCATGCGCGCCCAACAGCGGGAACCAAACCATATACTTACGCTGGGGGCTGCGCTCGGGGCTGCTCTGGAGAACAGTTGCCGGGTCCGGCAAGTTTGTCTCGGGCGCACCCCCTGCTGGCACGGTGGTATCGTCCTCGATGACAATCACGGGACCTTGGCTCTCTTTGCCGCTCTCTGGGCCAGAGTCCGAAAAAGAAATAAGTTCAGAGTAAAGCAAATGAGATACAAGACAAGACAGCAAGTATTGAAGACATACAAGTACAACAAGAATCTTACTCTTCTTCTTCCTCGTCGGAGCTGAGCGCGGAGAAGTCAAAGCCTGGCCCACCTCCGGCGCGAGGAGGCGGAGGAGTAGGATCCCTTGTCCGCTTGGCGGGAGCTAGAGTGGCGGACCGGGAGGACCCCGCTCCAGTTGCCGCTGCAGCGTGAGGTGCTCCCGCGGCAACAGAACTTGCCGCGGTGGAGCGTGTCGTGCGGCGCGGCGGGGGTTGACTCGTCCGCCGCTCCGCTACATCCCCGGCCTTGCGAAGACGCCTTCTTGGTGGAGCCGGGGGCTCTGCTTGTGGAGCCGGGGGCTCTGCTTGCGGCAGGCTGCCTGAAGACGAAGAGGAAGAGGAGCCGATCTCCAACGAGCCTCTTGTATCCTCGGCGGGCCTGCTCGGCTCGGCGTCGTGCCCGGCAGGCTCTTCCTCGCCGGCAAGATCCTCTCGCTCGGCAAGGCTTGCCGCCTCTGCTGCCTCTGCCTCCTCCACGGTGAACCCAAACTCGCCCGCAGCTGCGGCTGCCGCCGCCTCTTCCAGCCTGGTGGCAATGCGCTTGATCTCCTCGTCGGTGGTGTCCCGGGTGTGGCCCCTCTGCTCATTGGCGTCGGTCGGCACTTCTACCAAGCCATCGAAGAACGCCCGCACAACATCATCTGCAGGCTCTATCCAGGCTGGGTCAATTCCATGCGAGTCGCACATCGACATCATTGCACGGATGCGGTCGAGCGAGGAGTTGTTGCACAGCGGAACGACACCCCTCGGCAACCTGAACACTTCGGGATGCTGTGGGTCGTACTTGAATAGCTCCTGGAGCATCGCGTTGAGCTCCAGGACAGTGAAGTTGAAGTTGAGGCCCGGCCGCAGCCTCATGATATCCGCCGCGTTCTGGAACTCCCAGGCGGGTCTCCTCCTCTCCTGCAGGGGGCGATGCAGCGACGAAGGAAATCTGCGCCAACCGCTCCTACAGTAAGCCCGGCAAGCCTGAGGCGTAGGATCCGGGCGACGGCAATCTTTAGTCTGTCGTCTTCCGGGGCCAAGCTACTCCAATCGCTACCGCGCACTACTGGAGTTTGGCGCAAGGCGGTAAACGGCTGTGGGTTCTCCTCGACAATCAGGCACCAGTCCGCCCTCCACTCCTCCCACTTGCTGCAGAACTCTCCATCTAGATAAGCATCCTTCTTGCCGGCTTTTGAGATCCTGGCGATTCCGCCGGATAAAGGCTCTCCTTTCTCAACTCGAGGCGAAAAGAAGTGGCGGAAAAGGGCTACGTTTGGATGGATTCCGACAAAGTTTTCCCAGAGATGTGCAAAAACTGCCATGGTCAGGACAGCATTGGGGGTGAAGTCAAGGAGACGGAGCCCATAGGTGTTCATAACGTCACAGAAGAATTCAGAAAAGGGAGGGCAGAGCCCGCAGTACAAGAACAAGGCAAAGAAAGGGTACCCAGTGGGAGCCTTTTTCCAAGCAGCGGCTGGGAGTACCTTCGTGCGCGGATGCGCTCGCGTCCCCGTCAACCAGAAGAGGTAGTAGTACTCCTTCAGCTCTTCCGCGGCAAGCCTAGGAGGGAAGATTGCCCGCTCCTTTCGCAGCGCCGCGAGCCGCTGCGCCTCGGCCGACTTCACCTTCTCGGCTTTCGGAGCCATGGCGGGAGTGGTGAGGGAGGACGACGGCGTTGGTGGTACTGGTGGTGATGGGGGCGGGGTGCTGCTCTCCTTCGGCATTGGGAAGAAGGGGAGTGGCGGAGATTCTCGGGGAAGGAATAGCAACGGGCAGATGGGCAAACTGCCCCTGTTTCCCCTGCTTATAAGGAGGAAGGGAGCGGACGTTCCGCCTTTCCGAATAAAGAAACCACCCATGATCTCTCCCACGATGCCGCAATCGACGCGTGCCGTTCTGGGAGGGCGCGGTGGATACGGAGTAATATACGGCATGATCCAGGTCGCGCGTGCCCGTGCCCTATTTTGGGCCTGGCACAACAGCGCTCGGCACCGTGTATGGCCCAGGCCCGGGGCCTCCTGTCGGTGTACTAGAGTAGGGGTACCCTAGTATCCCGAACTTGTGCACGGGCAGTCGCAGCACCCCGCGGCAAGGCTTGCCGGGTGACCGCCAATATCCTCTGTGGTTCCTTTGGAGCCATTCAAGAACAAAGTATTCAAGCCAAGAAGACAAGGCCCCGGCAAGAGGAGGTTGCCGGGAAGGCCACTCAAGGCACAAGACCCCGGCAAGAGGAGCTTGCCGGGAAGGCCAACCAAGGCATCTCAAGGTACTTACCGCGATGCACTACGCGTCCCGGCAAGGCCCAGCGAGCGGCAAGCTTCCGGACACGACATGACAACGACCGCGGCAAGGCACTTTGCCGCGGCAGGCTAGCAACCACTCTGTACCCGTGCTCCAGCACACCCACCAACGTGTCGCTCTGGGACCCTTCCAGGCGTACGTGGCGGGAGGCTATGCAGCCAGGGGTGCACTGTGGCAAGCGGCGCTGACAAGATCGCCATCGTGGCGAGCGGTGGCGTCCCTGACGGTCCCTTTTCTGCACTATTTGGGCGACGTAGATAGGCATTTAATGCCCTTGTCCCCTGCCGTTAGGGTTAGGTATGATACACTGTACAGGTAGTTGTACCAACCGCAACACCTTTCCATTTTTACCCTTGTCTACGTTGCCACCTGTTGGAGACCCCTTGATCATATAAAAGGAGGCCCATGCACAACGTAGAGGGGGAGGACAGTAGAACGCTCACGCTCGGTCTCGTTAGCTGCTGGTGCGTACTGTAGCACTCAGCGCTCCTGAGCAAGAACTCCATACAAACCACAAAGCAGCAGTAGGAGTATTATCTCTCCGGAGAGCTCCGAAGCTGGGTAAACCGCTCGTGTGCCTCGCCTCGATCTGCTCTTCGTGCGACCTCCGCCCCCCGCCGAACCGAAAGGGGCTCCGTCCCCATAGGTGCTCGTGGATCAGTTTCCCCGACAACTGTAAGACATGGGATGCAGCTAACCTCGACGACAAACAATAACAACGCCCGTTATGACCCTGCGTAAGTACATGGACAGACATGTTAACTAAAACAGGGTTAGCATCCACCAAAAATAGACAAATGGGCAGCATCTCTAGTGATATCCCGAGTCATGTATTGTAAGTTTGTTGCTGGTATTGGTGAAATTGAGCTAGACAATTAATACTTGAACATCACATAGTGTACAGTACTGAAGTACACAAGGCACGAACATGCTTAATACATCAAACGTATGAAACATAGCCATTGCAAGTGGTATTGATAAGATTGAGCTGGTCAGATCATACCTGGTAAGTCCTGGGGGGGGGGTAGTCGCTGGGGCACTTCATCTGGGCCAGAGCCTGCACCAAGTTGGTGGTGGCAGAGGCGAGGTGTTCCTCTGGGTCAACACGCACAGTGGCCATCGCGCCATCGACCGCCATCAGCTCCTCGACCTCCACATGAAATGTGGTTGGGCTTGCACGATGATGCTCTGGAGGTAGGGCGGTGGGGATTTGGAGGCATGAGGATGTTTCGCAGGCGCCATTTAAACAATCGGACCGGGATCGACGATGCTCGGGTAGAATGTAGATGTGGTTGAAGCCGTGGTTGCGGCGATGGCGGTTTGAGCTGCCGAGAGGGGGGAGGGGAGATACTGCGGAAATTTGATGGGTGGGGATGTGGTGGGAGGAATAAATTCTGAAATCGCGCGCCTAATGAAAATTTCACCGTGAAACTTGAAACTTGGGCGGGGGTAACACACAACATAGACGAAGCGCGTAAAATACTTGTGTGCGAGAAAATTGAAAATTGGCACATCCCGTCTCCAAAAAATGTACACGTGTAGTTGATTTTTTTGGTCAATGGTACGCTTGATTTATTAGAAAACATTGCACAGATAACTGACTTATGGATCATTAATGCAAAAAAAAAATGAAAAAAATGACACGGGTATGCC
Source organism: Aegilops umbellulata (assembly GCA_032464435.1). Lineage (NCBI taxonomy): Eukaryota > Viridiplantae > Streptophyta > Magnoliopsida > Poales > Poaceae > Aegilops > Aegilops umbellulata. The sequence continues at coordinate 321,671,962 of CP136056.1, read as the reverse complement.
ACAGAAACTGTGTGTTTTGTGGTCTTCTAATAGTTCTTATATCTATCAGCATCTCCAGTCGCACCTAATTTCAAAAATATCTTTCATTGTATCAGGATTATTTAATGTACATGAACGACAAGGTGACACTCGATGAACAATGATCAGTTTATGAAGTGAAATCAAGTGTCAAACTGCCTCGCTCGCATAGCCAGATTTGATCCTATGCAACAAGAGAGAAGCTTGCTGCCGCCGGCACGACAATTTAAGCCGGTGTGCGGCCAACTCGCGCGGTGAGGTGGGACTAAAAACCAGCCGCGACTAGCTCTAGTCTCTGGTGGCTTCCGTCGGCTGCGGGCGGATGTTTCGGGAGTATTTAGGGCCGGGGTGCGGCTACAAAACTTCAGTGAACACATGCTAATCAATGCTCAAAGCCCTCAAAGGATGCGCTTACCGACATTGTACGTTAATAATAGATATTACCAACTTAAAGTACTACTGGTAATTTGCTCTAAAACTAGTGTGTATGTAGTACTGGTAGATGCTAGTAATTAATTATACAAACTTACGGGCGACACACGCACTAACTACCTCTCACATGCTGGCATCGGGGCATGCTAGCCAGACGCCGTCATTCTCCTTCCCGGCCTTGTCGGCAGCATCCCATCGTGCTTCGATCTCTGATAACCCATAAGTATAGGGGATCGCAATAGTTTTCGATAAGTAAGAGTGTCGAACCCAAGGAGGAGCTAAAGGTAGAACAAATATTCCCTCAAGTTCTATCAACCACCGATACAACTCTACGCATGCTTAATGTTCGCTTTACCTAGAACAAGTATGAAACTAGAAGTACTTTGTAGGTGTTTTTGGATAGGTTTGCAAAAAAGTAAAGAGCATGAAAATAAAAGCTAGGGGCTGTTGTAAGTAAAGAAGCAATAAAGTAAATATAGCGAGTGTGGAAAAGTGGTGGTAGGAGTTGCCAAATTGTCCCTTAAGCAATTGACTACTTTACTAGACCGATAGCAAGTTTCATGTGGGAGAGGCCACTGCTAGCATGTTATCCCTTACTTGGAATTCTATGCACTTATGCTTGGAACTATTAGCAAGCATCCGCAACTACTAACGTTCATTAAGGTAAAACCCAACCATAGCATTAAGATATATTGGCCCCCCTTCAATCCCGTATGCATCAATTTCTATGCTAGGTTGAAGCTTCTGTCACTCTTGCCCTCCAATACATAGTCCTATCAACATACAACTAACCCTATGGTGTGATCCATGCGCGCGCTCATATGATGGGCACCAATGGACAACAACATAACCACAAGCAAATTAAATCAATCATAGCAATTCATCAACCACCGATAGGACAACGAAAATCTACTCAGACATCATAGGATGGCAACACATCATTGGATAATAATATGAAGCATAAAGCACCATGTTCAAGTAGAGGGTACAGTGGGTTGTGGGATAGTGGACCGCTGTAGATAGAGGGGGGAAGGTGATGGAGATGTTGGTGAAGATGGCGGAGGTGTTGGTGAAGATCGCGGTGATGATGATGGCCCCCGGCGGCGTTCCGGCGCCACCGGAAGCGAGGGGGAGAGAGCCCCCCTCCTCCTTCTTCTTCCTTGACCTTCTCCCTAGATGGGATAAGGGTTTCCCCTCTGGTCCATGGTCTCCATGGCGTTGGAGGGGCGAGAGACCCTCCGAGATTGGATCTGTCTCTCTGTCTCTCTCTATTTCTGCGTTCTATTTTCTGGCCCTTCACCGTTTCTTAAATATCCGGAGATTCGTAACTCTGATTGGGGTGAATATTTCGCCTAGATCTTTCTCATAAAATTAGTTTTCTTGTGGCAAAAGAAGAGCATCAACCGCCTTACGGGGTGGCCACGAGGGTCAGGGACGCGCCTGACACCCTGGGGCGCGCCCGCCTACCTCGTGCCCCCTCGGGCACCGTCTCGCGATGATTCCACTTCCCAAAAATCATAAATATTCCAAAATAGTTCTCCGTCTGTTTTTATCCCATTTGGACTCCGTTTGATATTGGGTTTCTGCGAAACATAAAACATGCAACAAACAGGAACTGGCACTGGGCACTGGATCAATATGTTAGTCCCAAAAATAATATAAAAAGTTGCCAAAAGTATATGAAAGTTGAATAATATTGGCTTGGAACAATCAAAAATTACAGATACGACGGAGACGTATCAGCATCCCCAAGCTTAATTCCTGCTCGTCCTCGAGTAGGTAAATGATAAAAAAGATAATTTTTGATGTGGAATGCTACCTAGCATAATCTTGATCATATGTCTAATCATGGCATGAATATTAAGACACGAGTGATTCAAAGCAATAGTCTATCCTTTGACATAAAAACAATAATACTTCAAGCATACCAAGCAAGCAATTATGTCTTATTGAAATAACATAGCCGAAGAAAGCTCATCCCTACAAAATCATATAGTCTGGCTATGCTCCATCTTCACCACACAAAATATTCAAATCATGCACAACCCCGATGACAAGCCAAGCAATTGTTTCATACTTTTGATGTTCTCAGACCTTTTCAACTTTCATGAAATATATGAGCATGAGCCATGGACATAGCACTATAGGTGGAATAGAATATGATGGTGGAGGTTGTGTGGAGAAGACAAAAAAGGAGAAAGTCTCACATCAACTAGGCGTATCAACGGGCTATGGAGATGCCCATTAATAGATATCAATGTGAGTGAGTAGGGATTGCCATGCAACGGATGCACTAAGAGCTATAAGTGTATGAAAGCTCAAACTGGAAACTAAGTGGGTGTGCATCCAACTTGCTTGCTCATGAAGACCTCGGGCATTTGAGGAAGCCCATCATCGGAATATACAAGCCAAGTTCTATAATGAAAATTCTCACTAGTATATGAAAGTGATAAATCAAGAGACTCTCTGTATGAAGAACATGGTGCTACTCCGAAGCACAAGTGTGGTAAAAGGATAGTAACATTGCCCCTTCTCTCTTTTTCTCTCATTTTTTATTTTTTATTTTCCTTATTTTTATTTTTTTGGTGGGCTTCTTTGGCCTCTTTTATTTTTTGTAAAGTCCGGAGTCTCATCCCGACTTATGGGGGAATCATAGTCTCCATCATCCTTTCCTCACTAGGGCAATGCTCTAATAATGATGATCATCACACTCTTATTTACTTACAACTCAATATTACAACTTGATACTACAACAAAGATATGACTCTATATGAATGCCTCCGGCGGTGTACCGGTATGTGCAATGATCTAGTGTAGCAATGACATCAAAAAACGGTCAAGCCATGAAAACATCATGCTAGCTATCTTATGATCATGCGAAGCAATATGACAATAAATGCTCAAGTCGTGTATATGATGATCATGGAAGTTGCATGGCAATACATCTCGGAATGGCTATGGAAATACCATGATAGGTAGGTATGGTGGCTGTTTTGAGGAAGATATAATGAGGCTTATGTGTGACAGAGCGTATCATATCACGGGGTTTGGATGCACCGTCGAAGTTTGCACCAACTCTCGAGGTGAGAAAGTGCAATGCCCGGTACCGAAGAGGCTAGCAATGATGGAAAGGTGGGAGTGCGTATAATCCATGGACTCAACATTAGTCATAAAGAACTCACATACTTATTATGAAAATCTATTAGTCATCGAAACAAAGTACTACGCGCATGCTCCTAGGGGGATAGATTGGTAGGAAAAGACCATCGCTCGTCCCCGACCGCCACGCATAAGGAAGACAATCAATAAATAAATCATGCTCCGACTTCATCACATAACGGTTCACCATACGTGCATGCTACGGGAATCACAAACTTCAACACAAGTATTTCTACAATCCACAACTACCCACTAGCATGACTCTAATATCACCATCTTTATATCGCAAAACTATTGCAAGGAATCAAACATATCATATTAAGCGATCTACAACTTTATGTAGGATTTTATGACTAACCATGTGAATGACCAGTTCCTGTCATCTCTCTAAATAGATATAAGTGAAGCAAGAGAGTTTAATTCTTTCTACAAAAGATATGCCCACGCTCTAACAATTATAAGTGAAGAAAAAGAGCATTCTACAAATGGCGGTTGCCTATGTAAAGAGAAACAGGCAATCCAAACTTCAAATGATATAAGTGAAGCACATGAAGCATTCTATAAAGCCATACTCAGAAGATATAAGTGAAGTGAAATGAGCATTCTATAAATCAACCAAGGACTATCTCATAACAGCATGGTTCATAAAAGAAAAGTGAAAACTAAATGCAAAAGACACTCCAAGATTGCACATATCGCATGAACGAAACGAATCCGAAAACATACCGATACTTGTTGAAAAAAAGAGGGGATGCCTTCCCAGCATCCCTAAGCTTAGACGCTTGAGTCTCCTTGAATATTTACTTGGGGTGCCTCAGGCATCCCCAAGCTTGATCTCTTGCCTCTCTTCCTTCTTCTCACATGGAAACCTTCTCAATCATCGAACACTTCATCCACACAAAACTCCAACAGAAAACTCGGTAAGATCCGTTAGTATAATAAAGCAAATCACTACTCTAAGTACTGTTGCAAACCAATTCATATTTTGTTTTTGCATTGTTTCTACTGTAATATAACCTTTTCATGGCTTAATCCACTGATATAAATCGATAGTTTCATCAAAACAAGCAAACTATGCATCAAAAACAGAATCTGTCTAAAACAGAACAGTCTGTAATAATCTGAACATTCACCATACTTCTGATACTTAAAAACTTCTGCCAAAATTAGGAAAAATAAACAATTTGTACAGCAGGACAGTGAAAAAAGAATCAGAACCATTTGACGTTCCAGTAAAAAAGTAAAATTCAGGCACTACAGCCAAAGGTTCTGTCCTACACCGCACAAACCAACAAGCATCGTGAACATCCTAAAGGCAAACCTTGGAACATTATTTTTATAATACAATGGAATTGTACAAGGGGATAATTATTTTTGTTGAAAAGTTTCTGTAATCAAGATTCACAAAGTTGTCGTGAGCATGAACAAATTTCAAGGCTAGCTCCCACTTCAACAATGCTTGTGTCTCTCACTTTCACTTTCCTTTTTGAAAAAGTTTTGGGTTCCCCTCTTTATTCTTGTTGTTTTTAAACTATATGAAAGCACTCAACATAAATAAATGACTCTCTAAAACTTCCAGGTTGTCTCCCTGGCAGCGCTTTCTTTAAAGCCATTAAGCTAGGCATATAGTGCTCAAGTAGTGAATCCACCCGGATCCCAAGGTATATCAAAGCCAATTTTAATTAGCAATGATTTGTAATTTAGTAGTGAGAACAAAGCAACATATATCATGCAATGACGAAGTCTAACTCTCTTCCTATGCATAGGCATGTCATAAAAGAACAATTCATGCACACATAGTAAAGGCCAATGCATAGTATAAACAGTTTCTTGCAATTTTTTCGTGTTGGAAACATAGAGAGGTGAAGATATAGTTCCTCTCTCATAATAATTGCAAGTAGGAGCAGCAAGCACATGCATATTATATTCATCAAAATCATCATGTGCAACGATAAAAGGCAACCCATCAATGTAATCCTTAATAAGTGCAAACTTCTCCGATATAGTGTAGTTGGGAGAATTCAAAAAGATAATAGGACTATCATGCGTGGGTGCAATAGCAAAAATTTCATGTTTAACATAAGGAAATATAGCAAGTTCATCTCCATAAGCATAATTTATATTGGCATCTCGGCCACAAGCATAGCAAGCATCATCAAAAATGGATATTTCAAGATAATCAACGGGATCATAATAGTCATCATAGCAATCATCCTTCGGTAAGCACGAAGGGGAATTAAACAATGTATGAGTTGAAGAGTTACTCTCATTAGAAGGTGGGCACGGGTGATCAATCCGCTCTTCCTCCTTTTGTTCTTCGCTCTCCTCCTCATCTTTTTCATCCAATGAGCTCACAGTTTCATCAACTTCTTCTTCCATAGATTCCTGCAAAATATTAGTCTCTTCTTGGACAGCGAAGACTTTCTCAATAAGTGCATTAATTTCATAATTGTATTCATAATTATCATAACAATATTTCAGGATAGCTAAATTTTCAGGTCTATAGACAGCATCATCAAAATCTTCAAACTCTTTAAACATAGATTCAATTTCATAAGCACCCATAAAAACAACAAATTCTTCTATTTGTTCCACATCATAGTAATCATATATACCTCTAGCATAAGAAGCTAAGGTTTCATTATCATTAAATTTGCATGAAAAGGGAAGGTGTGGAGCATTCATCCTAGAGCAACAAGTATAATCATATTCCAAGCATAGTTGTCTAGCATACCACTTCAATATATGAATTTGATCCCATAATAGTTTCCCTTTTTGTGTCAAGCGGTAATCCCTAAAGTACTCATGTTGATCCAACGTTACTCCCATTACATAATTGAATGGGGTTTTCTCAGGATTATTAAAGTAGTACATAATATTTTTCACATAACCAGCATCGAGGGTTTCAGGAGGTTCCTCATCTCCATGAGTAGCAAGTACACCTAATTTTTTTGGTATTTCGTGTTCCATATCCATAACTAAATATAAAGAACAACTAAGAACAACAAATAAAAATTACTTAGTGATAAACCAAACAAGCACACACGAGAATATTCACCCCACCCTATTGCTCCCCAGCAACGGCGCCAGAAAAAGGTCTTGATAACCCACAAGTATAGGGGATCGCAATAGTTTTTGATAAGTAAGAGTGTCAAACCCAACGAGGAGCTAAAGGTAGAACAAATATTCCCTCAAGTTCTATCAACCACCGATACAACTCTACGCACGCTTAATGTTCGCTTTACCTAGAACAAGTATGAAACTAGAAGTACTTTGTAGGTGTTTTTGGATAGGTTTGCAAGAAAGTAAAGAGCATGAAAATAAAAGCTAGGGGTTGTTGTAAGTAAAGAAGCAATAAAGTAAATATAGCAAGTGTGGAGAAGTGGTGGTCGGAGTTGCCAAATTGTCCCTTAAGCAATTGACTACTTTACTAGACCGATAGCAAGTTTCTTGTGGGAGAGGCCACTGCTAGCATGTCATCCCTTACTTGGAATTCTATGAACTTATGATTGGAACTATTTGCAAGCATCCGCAAATACTAATGTTCATTAAGGTAAAACCCAACCATAGCATTAAGATATATTGGTCCCCCTTCAATCCCGTATGCATCAATTTCTATGCTAGGTTGAAGCTTCTGTCACTCTTGCCCTCCAATACATAGTCCTATCAACATACAACTAACCCTATGGTGTGATCCACGCGCGCGCTCATATGATGGGCACCAAAGGACAGCAACATAACCACAAGCAAATTAAATCAATCATAGCAATTCATCAACCACCGATAGGACAACGAAAATCTACTCAGACATCATAGGATGGCAACACATCATTGGATAATAATATGAAGCATAAAGCACCATGTTCAAGTAGAGGGTACAACGGGTTGCGAGAGAGTGGACCGCTGTAGATAGAGGGGGGAAGGTGATGGAGATTTTGGTGAAGATGGCGGAGGTGTTGGTGAAGATCGCGGTGATGATGATGGCCCCCGACGGTGTTCCGGCGCCACCGGAAGCGAGGGGGAGAGAGCCCCCTCCTTCTTCTTCTTCCTTGACTTTCTCCCTAGATGGGAGAAGGGTTTCCCCTCTGGTCCATGGTCTCCATGGCGTGGGAGGGGCGAGAGCCCCTCCGAGATTGGATCTGTCTCTCTGTCTCTCTCTCTCTGTTTCTGCGTTCTATTTTCTGGCCCTTCACCGTTTCTTAAATATCCTGAGATCCGTAACTCCGATTGGGGTGAATCTTTCGCCCAGATCTTTCTTATAAAATTAGTTTTCTTGCGGAAAAAGAAGAGCGTCAACCGCCTTATGGGGTGGCCACGAGGGTCAAGGGAGCGCCTGACACCCTGGGGCACGCCCCCCTACCTCGTGCCCGCTCGGGCACGTCTCGCGATGATTCCACTTCCCAAAAATCATAAATATTCCAAAATAATTCTCCGTCCGTTTTTATCCCATTTGGACTCCGTTTGATATTGGGTTTCTGCGAAACGTAAAACATGCAACAAAAAGGAACTGGCACTGGGCACTGGATCAATATGTTAGTCCCAAAAATAATTTAAAAAGTTGCGAAAAGTATATGAAAGTTGAATAATATTGGCATGGAACAATAAAAAATTATAGATACGATGGAGACGTATCAATCTCCGCCGAGCTCTCCTCAGCATGGTGTGCGGCCTCTTCTTTCTTGCGGCACTCTCTCTTTTTGACTACTTTCTGACTTTTCCACTCCCTCTATGCGGCGTTGGCCGCCTCTAGATCCACCGCCCATTCGGCCATGGCAGCATCAAAGTCCGCCCACGTACTTGTGCTGCCGCGGGTGGCGATGAACTTAGCGCGGTGGGATGCCATCGCTTCTTTACCATGTGTGAGGTCATGGGCGGCGAGGAATTCGGTGCGGCGGGATGCCATTGCTTCCTTTCTAGTTACTGTGTGCCACAGTGCCATGAACGACGCTTGGAGAGAGCTCTGGGACGGAGTGGCCGTACATCCGTACAGTGAAGTGGTTTTTAGGAGCTCAATGACAAACGACAAAGGAAATTTGGCTTCCCTTACAATCTTGCTCATTCATTATCGCACATGGTTCATCTTCGTCGCCTCTGGAAACCGTGTGCGCTGAGCCTATTGTGTGTTGCGTTATGATTGGCTGGAACCCTAGCCACGCAGATCGCGCGTGTGCACCATAGGATGCGCCGCGATCGAACGACAATCCACGTCCCTCACATCATACCCGTGCAGCTATAGCTGGATTGGAGTTATATGCGCTAAATGCCTAGAAGATGCACATAATCCCCTAAATATGGTAAATGAGCCCGGAAAAGTGCCAAATTTGAACATGGTGATTTGTAGGGTGTATGTTCTATTGGGGAACGCAGTTTTTCAAAAAAAATTCCTACGATGCAAGATCTATCTAGGAGATGCATAGCAACGAGCGGGGAGAGTGTGTCCATGTACCCTCGTAGACTGAAAGCGGAAGCGTTAAGTAACACGGTTGATGTAGTCGAACGTCTTCACGATCAAACTGATCAAGTACCGAGCGCATGACACCTCCGTGATCTGCACACGTACATCTCGGTGACGTCCCTCGTACTCTTGATATAGCTGAGGCCGAGGGAGAGTTTTGTCAGCACGACGGCGTGATGACGGTGATGATGAAGTTACCGACGCAGGGCTTCTCCTGAGAACTAAAACGATATGACCGAGGTGAAAATCTGTGGAGGGGGGCACCGCACATGATTAAACAATCAACTTGTGTGTCTATGGGGTACCCCCCTCCCCCGTATATAAAGGAGTGGAGGAGGGGAGGGCCGGCCCTCTCTATGGCGTGCCCCAAGGGGGATTCCTACTCCTAGTAGGAGTAGGTTTCCCCCCTTTCCCTAGTTGGAGTAGTAGAAGAAGGAAGAGGGAGAAGGAGAGAAGGAAAGGGGGGCGGCCCCCTCCCCAATTTGGATTGGGCTTGGGGGGCGCCTCCCACTTGGCCGCTTCCTCCTCTCTCCCACTATGGCCCATTAACTCCTCGAGGGGTTCCGGTAACCCCCCGGTACTCCAGTAAATGCCCGAACTCATCCAAAACCTTTCCGCTGTCCAAACATAGCCTTCCAATATATCAATCTTTATGTCACGAGCATTTTGAGACTCCTCGTCATGTCCTCAGTACATAAAAACACATGAACTCATTATATCGATCGTCATCGAACGTTAAGCGTGCGGACCCTACGTATTCGAGAACTATGTAGACATGACCGAGACTCACTTCTGATCAATAACCAATAGAGGAACCCCGATGCTCATATTGGTTCCTACATATTCTACGAAGATCTTTCTCGGTCAAACCGCATAACGATATACGTTGTTCCCTTTGTCATCGGTATGTTACTTGCGTGAGATTCAATCGTCGGTATCATCATACCTAGTTCAATCTCATTACCGGCAAGTCTCTTTACTCGTTCCGTAATGCATCATCCTGTAACTAACTCATTAGTCACATTGCTTGCAAGGCTTATAATGATGTGCATTACCAAGAGGGCCCAGAGATACCTCTCCGACAATCGGAGTGACAAATCCTAATCTCGATCTATGCCAACTCAACAGACACCACCGGAGACACTTGTAGAGCATCTTTATTATCACCCAATTACGTTGTGACGTTTGATAGCACACTAAGTGTTCCTCCGGTATTCAGGAGTTGCATAATCTCATAGTCATAGGAACATGTATAAGTCATGAAGAAAGCAATAGCAATAAACTAAACGATCATAGTGCTAAGCTAACGGATGGGTCATGTCAATCACATCATTCTGTAATGATGTGACCCCGTTCATCAAATGACAACTTATGTCTATGGCTAGGAAACTTAACCATCTTTGATTAACGAGCTAGTCAAGTAGAGGCATACTAGTGACACTCTATTTGTCTATGTATTCAAACATGTACTAAGTTTTCGGTTAATACAATTCTAGCATGAATAATAAACATTTATCATGATATAAGGAAATAATAAATAACAACTTTATTATTGCCTCTAGGGCATATTTCCTTCAGTCACCCACTTGCACTAGAGTCAATAATCTAGTTCACAACGTCATGTGATTTCACACCAATAGTTCACATCTTTATGTGATTAGTTCACATCTCCATGTGACTAATACCCAAAGGGTTTACTAGTGTCAATAATCTAGTTCACATCGCTATGTGATTAACACCCAAAGAGTGGTCATGTTTTGCTTGTGAGAGAAGTTTAGTCAACGGGTCTACCACATTCAGAGCCGTATGTATTTTGCAAATTTCTATGTCTACAATGCTTTGCAAGTAGCTACTCTAGCTAATTGCTCCCACTTTCAATACGTATTCAGATTGAGACTTAGAGTCATCTGGATCAGTGTCAAAGCTTGAATCGATGTAACTCTTTACGACGAACTCTTTACCACCTCCATAACCGGGAAATATCTCCTTATTCCACTAAGGATAATTTTGACCGTTGTGCAGTGATTCACTCCTGGATCACTAATGTACCTTCTTGCCAAACTCATGGTGAGGTTCACAATAGGTCTGGTAGAGAGCATAGCATACTTCATAGAACCTATGACTGAGGCATAGGTAATGGATTTTCATTCTCTTTCTATTTTCTGCAGTGGTCGGGCATTGAGTCTGACTCAACTTCACACCTTGTAACACGGGCAAGAACCCTTTCTTTGCTTGATCCATTTTGAACTTCTTCTAAACTTTATCAAGGTATATGCTTTGTGAAAGTCCAATTAAGCGTCTTGATCTATCTCTATAGATCTTGATGCCTAATATATAAGAAGCTTCACCGAGGTCTTTCATTGAAAAAATATTATTCAACTATCCTTTTATGCTATTCAGAAATTCGGTATCATTTCCAATCAACAATATGTCATCTACATATAATATTGGAAATGCTACAGAGCTCCCACTCACTTTCTTATAAATACAGGCTTCTCCAAAAGTCTGTATAAAACAATATGCTTTGATCACACTACCAAAGCGTATATTCCAACTCCGAGAGGCTTGCACCAGTCCATAAATGGATTACTGGAGCTTGCACACTTTGTTAGCACCTTTTGGATCGAAAAAACCTTCCGGTTGCATCATATACAACTCTTCTTTATGATATCCATTAAGGAATGCAGTTTTGACATCCATTTTCCAAATTTCATAATCATAAAATGCGGCAATTGCTAATATGTTTCGGACGGACTTAAGCATCACTACGGGTGAGAAGGTCTCATCGTAGTCAACTCTTTGAACTTGTCGAAAACCTTTCGCAATGAGTCGAGCTTTGTAGACAGTAATATTACCGTCAGCGTCAGTCTTCTTCTTGAAGATCCATTTATGCTCTATGGCTTGCCGAGCATCGGGCAAGTCAACCAAAGTCCATACTTTGTTCTCATACATGGATCCCATCTGACATTTCATGGCCTCAAGTCATTTCACGCAATCTGGGCTCATCATCGCTTCCTCATAGTTTGTAGGTTCATCATGGTCAAGTAACATGACCTCCAGAACAGGATTACCATACCACTCCGGTGCGGATCTTACTCTGGTTGACCTACGAGGTTCGGAAGTAACTCAATGAGAAGTTTCATGATCATCATCATTAGCTTCCTCACTTACTAGTGTAGGAATCACTGGAACTAATTTCTGTGATGAACTACTTTCCAATAAGGGAACAGGTACAATTACCTCATCAAGTTCTACTTTCCTCCCACTCACTTCTTTGGAGAGAAACTCCTTCTCTAGAAAGGATCCACTCTTAGGAACGAATATCTTGCCTTCTAATCTGTGATAGAAGGTGTACCCAATAGTCTCCTTTGGGTATCCTGTGAAGACACATTTCTCCGATTTGGGTTCGAGCTTATCAGGTTGAAGCTTTTTCACATATGCATCGCAGCCCCAAACTTTAAGAAACAACACCATAGGTTTCTTGCCAAAGCATAGTCCATATGGTGTCGTCTCAACGAATTTAGATGGTGCCCTATTTAACGTGAATGGAGCTGTCTCTAATGCATAACCCCAAAATGATCGTGGTAATTCGGTAAGAGACATCATAGATCGCACAATATCTAATAAAGCACGGTTATGACGTTTGGACACACCATTATGTTGTGGTGTTCTAGGTGGCATGAGTTGCGAAACCATTCCGCATTGTTTCAAATGAAGGCCAAAATCATAACTCAAATATTCACCTCCACGATCAGATCGTAGAAACTTTATTTTATTCTTACTATGATTTTCCACTTCACTCCGAAATTCTTTGATCTTTTCAAATGTTTCAGACTTATGTTTCATCAGGTAGATATACCCATATCTGCTCAAATCATCTGTGAAGGTCAGAAAATAATGATACCCGCCATGAACATCAACACTCATTGGACCGCATACATCAGTATGTATTATTTCCAATAAGTCTGTTGCTCGCTCCATTGTTCCGGAGAACGGAGTCTTTATCATCTTGCCCATGAGGCATGGTTCACAAGCATCAAGTGATTCATAATCAAGTGATTCCAAAAGCCCATCAGCATGGAGTTTCTTCATGCGCTTTACACCAATATGACCTAAACGATAGTGCTACAAATATGTTGCACTATCATTATCAACTTTGCATCTTTTGGCATCAATATTTTGAATATGTGTATCACTACGATCGAGATTCAATAAACCATTCACCTTGGGTGTATGACCACAGAAGGTTTTATTCATGTAAACAGAATAACAATTATTCTTTGACTTAAGTGAATAAACATATTGCAAGAAACATGATCCAATCATATTATGCTCAACGCAAAAATCAAATAACATTTATTTTAGGTTCAACACTAATCCCGAAGGTAAAGGGAGTGTGCAATGGTGATCTTATCAACCTTGGAATCACTTCCAACACACATCGTCACCTTGCCCTCAACTAGTCTTTGTTCATTTTGTAACTCCTATTTCGAGTTACTAATCATAGCAACTGCAGTATCAAATACCCAGGGGCTACTATGAACACTAGTAAAGTACACATCAATAATACATATATCATATATACTTTTGTTCACTTTGCCATCCTTCTTATCCACCAAGTATTTGGGAAAGTTCTGCTTCCAGTGATCATTTCCTTTGCAGTAGAAGCACTCAGTTTCAAGCTTGGGTCTAGCTTTGGGCTTCTTCATGGGAGTGGCAACTTGCTTGCCATTCTTTTTGAAGTTCCCTTTCTTTCCCTTGCCCTTTTACTCGAAACTAGTGGTCTTGTCAACCATCAACATGTGATTCTTTTCTTGATTTCTACCTTCCTCGATTTCAACATCACGAAGAGCTCAGGAATCGTTTTCGTCATCCCTTGGATATTATAGTTCATCACGATGTTCCAGTAACTTGGTGATAGTGACTAGAGAACTCTGTCAATCACTATTTTATCTGGAAGATTAACACCCACTTGATTCAAGCGATTGTAGTACCCAGACAATCTGAGCACATGCTCACTGGTTGAGCTATTCTCCTCCATCTTGTAGGCAAAGTACTTGTTAGGGGTCTCATACCTCTTGACTCAAGCATGAGTCTGAAATACAAATTTTAGTTCTTGGAACATCTTATATGTTCCATGGCGTTCCAAACAATTTTGAAGTCCCGGTTCTAAGCCATAAAGCATGGTGCACTAAACTATCAAGTAGTCATCATACTGAGCTTTGCCAAATGTTCATAACATCTGCATCTGCTCCTGCAATAGGTCCGTCACCTAGCGGTGCATCAAGGACATAATTCTACTATGCAACAATGAGGATAATCCTCAGATCACGGACCTAGTCCGCATCATTGCTACTATCATCTTTCAACTTAGTTTTTTCTAGGAAAATAAAAAATAAACGGGGAGCTACATCGCGAGCTATTGATCTACAACATAGTTATGCAAATACTATCAGGACTAAGTTCATGATAAACTAAAGTTCAATTAATCATATTACTTAAGAATGCCCACTTAGATAGACGACCCTCTAGTCATCTAAATGATCACGAGATCCATATAAACTAAACCATGTCCGATCATCACGTGAGATGGAGTAGCTTTCAATGGTGAACATTACTATGTTGATCATATCTACTATATGATTCACGCTCGACCTTTCGGTCTCAGTGTTCCGAGGCCATATCTGCATATTCTAGGCCCGTCAAGTTTAACCCGAGTATTCTGCGTGTGCAAAACTGGCTTGCACCCGTTGTATGTGAACGTAGAGCTTATCACACCCGATCATCACGTGGTGTCTCAGCATGACGAACTGTTGCAACGGTGCATACTTAGGGAGAACACTTGTACCTTGAAATTTAGTGAGAGATCATCTTATAATGCTACTGCTGTACTAAGAAAAATAAGATGCATAAAGGATAAACATCACATGCAATCAATATAAGTGATATGATATGGCCATCATCATCATGTGCCTTTGATCTCCATCTCCAAAGCACCATCATGATCACCATCGTCACCGGCTTGACACCTTGATCTCCATCGAAGCATCGTTGTCGTCTCGCCAACTATTGCTACTATGACTATCGCTACCGCTTAGTGACAAAGTAAAGCAATTACATGGCGATTGCGTTTCATACAATAAAGCGACAACGATATGGCTCCTGCCAGTTGAAGATAACTGTTACAAAAAATGACCATCTCATACAACAATTTATATATCATCACGTCTTGACCATATCGCATCACAGCAAGCCCTGCAAAAACAAGTTAGACGTCCTCTACTTTGTTGTTGTAAGTTTCACGTGGCTGCTACGGCCTTAGCAAGATCCGTTCTTACCTACGCATCAAAACCACAACGATTTTTCATCAAGTGTATTGTTTTAACCTTCAACAAGGACCGAACGTAGTCACATCGATTCAACTAAAGTTGGAGACACAGACACCCAGTAGCCACCTGTGTGCGAAGCACGACGGTAGAACCAGTCTCATGAACGCGGTCATGTAATGTCGGTCTGGGCCTCTTCATCCTACAATACCGCCGAATCAAAGTATGACATGCTAGTAAGCCGTATGACTGTTATCGCCCACAACTCTTTGTGTTCTACTCGTGCATATAACATCTACGCATAGACCTGGCTCGGATGCCTCTAATGGGGAACGCAGTATTTCAAAAAAATTCCTATGATCACGCAAGATCTATCTAGGAGATGCATATCAAAGAGCGGAGAGAGTGTGTCCACGTACCCCCGTAGACCGAAAGCGGAAGCGTTAAGTAACGCGGTTGACGTAGTCGAACGTCTTCGCGATCCAACCTATCAAGTACCGAACACACGGCACCTCCGTGATCTGCACACGTTCAGCTCGGTGACATCCCTCGTACTCTTGATCCAGCTGAGGCCTAGGGAGAGTTTCATCAGCATGATGGCGTGACAACGGTGATGATGAAGTTTCCAACGCAGGGCTTCGCCTAAGCACTACAACGATATGACCGAGGTGGAAATCTGTGGAGGGGGCCACCGCACATGGCTAAACAATCAACTTGTGTGTCTATGGGGTGCCCCCCTACCCCGTATATAAAGGAGTGGAGGAGGGAAGGCCCGGCCCTCTCTATGGCGCGCCCCAAGGGGGATTCCTACTCCTAGTAGGAGTAGGTTTCCCCCCTTTCCCTAGTTGGAGTAGGAGAAGAAGGAAGAGGGAGAAGGAGAGAAGGAAAGGGCGGCCGCCCGCTCCCCAATTCGGATTGGGCTTGGGGGGCGCCTCCCACTTGGCCAGTTCCTCCTCTCTCCCACTATAGCCCATTAAGGCCCATTAACTCCCCGGGGGGTTCCGGTAACCCCCCGGTACTCCGGAAAATGCCCGAACTCATCTGAAACCTTTCCGGTGTCCAAACATAGCCTTCCAATATATCAATCTTTATGTCACGAGCATCTTGAGACTCCTCGTCATTTCCGTGATCACATCCGGGTCTCTGAACTACCTTCGGTACATCAAAACACATAAACTCATTATACCAATTGTCATCGAACGTTAAGCATGCGGACCCTAAGAATTCGAGAACTATGTAGACATGATCGAGACTCACTTTCGGTCAATAACCAATAGAGGAATGTCGATGCTCATATTCGTTCTTACATATTCTACGAAGATCTTTATCGGTCAAACCTCATAACGATATACGTTGTTCCCTTTGTCATCGGTATGTTACTTGCCCGAGATTCGATCGTCGGTAGCATCATACCTAGTTCAATCTCGTTACTGGCAAGTCTCTTTACTCGTTCCGTAATGCATCATCCTGTAACTAACTCATTAGTCACATTGCTTGCAAGGCTTATATTGATGTGCATTACTGAAAGGGCCTAGAGATACCTCTCCGACAATCGGAGTGACAAATCCTAATCTCGATCTATGCAAACTCAACAGACACCATCGGAGACACCTATAGAGCATCTTTATGATCACCCAGTTACGTTGTGAAGTTTGATAGCACACTAAGTGCCGGTATTCAGGAGTTGCATAATCTCATAGTCATAGGAACATGTATAAGTCATGAAAAATGCAATAGCAATAAACTAAACGATCATAGTGCTAAGCTAATGGATGGGTCATGTCAATCACATCAATCTCTAATGATGTGATCCCGTTCATCAAATGACAACTTATGTCTATGGCTAGGAAACTTAACCATCTTTGATTAACAAGCTAGTCAAGTAGAGGCATACTAGTGGCACTCTGTTTTTCTATGTATTCACACATGTACTAAGTTTCAGGTTAATACAATTCTAGCATGAATAATAAACATTTATCATGATATAAGGAAATATAAATAACAACTTTGTTATTGCCTCTAGGGCATATTTCCTTCATGTTCATCGTAGAAAAAACTCCAGAGCAAAGAACAAAGAAAATATGGATTCCCCTTCAATCTAGGTGATTTCCCTCTCGAAAGCATGGAACTTCATCAGCGATGGTTCGATTTATGAAGGGCATGCATGACGACATAAGCCAAACCTTCTTAAATTTTTACGAGGGCATGGCGAGGCCATACCATGGCACCATGCTAGGCATCATGTTTTTCAAGCATTTATTTCATTTTTCTATAGTCGTCGTCATCATCATCAACCTTCCTCCATCACCAATTTCATGATGCTCACCGCCGCGCGTGAGTAATTCCATCGTAGGCTTGCTGGATGGTGATGGGTTGGATGAGATCTATCATGTAATCGAGTTAGTTTTGTTATGGTTTGATGCCTAGTATCCACTATGTTCTGAGATTGATGTTGCTATGACTTTTCTATGCTTAATGCTTGTCACTAGGGCCCGAGTGCCATGATTTCAGATCTGAACCTATTATGTTTTCATGAATATATGTGAGTTCTTGATCCTATCTTGCAAGTCTATAGTCACCTACTATGTGTTAGGATCCGGCAACCCCGAAGTGACAATAATCGGGACCACTCCCGGTGATGACCGTAGTTTGAGGAGTTCATGTATTCACTATGTGTTAATGCTTTGGTCCGGTACTCTGTTAAAAGGAGGCCTTAATATCCCTTAGTTTCCATTAGGACCCCGCTACCACGGGAGGGTAGGACAAAAGATGTCATGCACGTTCTTTTCCATAAGCACGTATGACTATATTCGGAATACATGCCTACATTATATTGATGAATTGGAGCTAGTTCTGTGTCACCCTATGTTATGACTGTTACATGATGAACCGCATCCGGCATAATTCTCCATCACCGATCCAATGCCTACGAGCTTTTCACATATTGTTCTTCGCTTATTTACTTTTCCGTTGCTACTGTTGCAATCACTACAAAACCCAAAAATATTACTTTTGCTATCGTTACCGTTTCTTCCATATTACTTTGCTACTAACTACTTTGCTGTAGATACTAAGTTATCCAGGTGTGGTTGAATTGACAACTCAACTGCTAATACTTGAGAATATTCTTTGGCTCCCCTTGTGTCGAATCAATAAATTTGGGTTGAATACTCTACCCTCGAAAACTCTTGCGATCCCCTATACTTGTGGGTTATCAAGACTATTTTCTGGCACCGTTGCCGGGGAGCATAGCTCTATTCTTTGAGTCACTTGGGATTTATATCTGCTGGTCATTATGAAGAACTTGAAAGACAAGAAAACAAAAATTTATCCCTCAACTACGAGGGGAGGTAAGGAACTGCCATCTAGCTCTGCACTTGATTCACCTTTTGTTTTGAATAATCTTGCGACACCTAAACCTGCTTCTATTATTCATTCTGATATGTCGCATGTTATTGATGATGCCACTTCTTATATGCATGATACTTATGATGAAACTAATTCTATGCTTGATACTACTGTGCCACTTGGTGAATTTCTTGATGAACAACTTGCTAGGGCTAGAGAGAATGAAATTATTAAAACTGATAATATTGAAGATAGTGATGATGAAGACTCTCCCCCTAATAAATATGAATTACCTGTTGTGCCTGAGGGTTATGTTATGGATGGAGAATCTCCTAGAGCCATTCTTGCTTCCAATGATAGAAGTGATCTTAAGAAGTTATTAGCTAAATGGAAGCAGCAATATCTTAATGCGAGAATGAAACCTGACCCTGCTTTTGCTACTTCACCTATCTGTGTTACTAATAAGGATTATGAGTTCTCTGTTGATCCTGATATAATTACTTTGGTTGAATCTGATCTTTTTTATGGCTATGAATCTGAAACTGTTGTGGCACATCTTACTAAATTAAATGATATAGACACCCTGTTCACTAATGATGAGAAATCTCACTACCTTTATATCCTTAAAATATTTCCGTTCTCATTAACGGGTGATGCTAAGATATGGTTTAATTCTCTTGATCCTGGTTGTGTGCGTAGTCCCCAGGATATGATTTATTACTTCTCTGCTAAATATTTCCCTGCTCATAAGAAACAAGCTGCTTTAAGGGACATATATAATTTTGTGCAAATTGAAGAAGAGAGTCTCCCACAAGCTTGGGGGAGGCTTCTCCAATTACTTAATGCTTTGTCTGATCATCCGCTTAAGAAAAATGAAATACTTGATATCTTTTATAACAGACTAACCGATGCTTCCAGAGATTACCTCGATAGTTGTGCTGGTTCTGTTTTCAGGGAAAGAACACTGGATGAAGCTGAAATTCTATTGAATAATATGTTGACAAATGAAAATAATTGGACACTTCCTGAGCCAACTCCTGAGCCTATTCCTAAACCAAATCTGAAGAAGAGAGGTGTTCTATTTCTCAGTCCTGAAGATATGCAAGAGGCTAAGAAATCTATGAAAGAAAAAGGTATTAAAGCTGAAGATGTTAAGAATTTACCTCATATTGAAGAAATACATGGTCTTAATTTATCGCCTGTTGAAGAAACATATGATCTTAATCCATCACCTATTGAAGAAATACATGGTCTTTATAACCCGACAAAGGTAGTAAAGGTAAATTCTTTCTATAGATTTGATGAAGGTAATATTCCTCACTATAAGTCTGCTAGACAATGCTTAGAAGAGTTTGATAATTTTATTGTCAAACAACAAAACTTTAATGCTTATTTTGGTAGACAATTGAAATACAATTCAAATATGCTTGAACACTTGGGTGATTATATGTCTAGAGTTAAAGGTGAACTTAAACTCATTAGTAAACATGCTTCTATGGTTACCACTCAAGTAGAACAAGTACTCAAAGCTCGGAAAGATTTGCTCAATGAATTGAATAGTAAGAAAAATGACTATGCTGTTAGAGTGGCTACTAGAACTGGTAGAATAACTGAGGAACCTTTGTATCCTGAAGGCCACCCTAAGAGAATTGAACAAGATTCTCAGAGAAATAATACAGATGCACCTAGTCCTTCTAAAAAGAAGAAAAAGAAGAATGATAGGACTTTGCATGCTTCTAGTGAACCTATTGCTGAAACACCTGAGAATCCAAATGATATTTCTATTTATGATGTTGAAACACAATATGGTAATGAACATGAACCTAATGAAAATGTTAATGAAGATGTTCATGATGATGCTCAACCTAGTAATGATAATGATGTAGAAATTGAACCTGCTGTTGATCTTGATAACCCACAATCAAAGAATCAACGTTATGATAAGAGAGACTTTGTTGCTAGGAAACACGATAAAGAAAGAGAACCATGGGTTCAGAAACCCATGCCTTTTCCTCCCAAACCATCCAAGAAAAAGGATGATGAGGATTTTGAGCACTTTGCTGAAATGATTAGACCTATCTTCTTGCGTATGCGATTAATTGATATGCTCAAAATGAATCCTTATGCTAAGTATATGAAAGATATTGTTACTAATAAAAGAAAGATACCGGAAGCTGAAATTTCCACCATGCTTGCTAACTATACTTTTAAGGGTGGAGTACCTAAGAAACTTGGAGATCCAAGAGTACCCACTATACCATGCTCCATTAAAAGAAACTATGTTAAAACTGCTTTATGTGATCTTGGAGCTGGAGTTAGTGTTATGCCTCTCTCTTTTTATCATAGACTTGATTTGAATAAGTTGACACCTACTGAAATATCTTTGCAAATGGCTGATAAATCAACTGCTATACCTGTCGATATTTGTGAGGATGTGCCTGTTGTGGTTGCAAACGTTACTATTTTAACGGACTTTGTTATTCTTGATATTACCGAGGACGATAGTATGTCTATAATTCTTGGAAGACCCTTTTTGAATACTTCAGGGGCTGTTATTGATTGCAACAAAGGCAATGTCACATTTCATGTTAATGGTAATGAGCATACGGTACACTTTCCGAGGAAACAACCTCAAGTTCATAGTATCAACTCAATTGGAAAAATTCCATCTATTATTTTTGGAGGTTTTGAATTTCCTCTTCCTAGTGTCAAGAAGAAATATGATATTCTTATTATTGGGGATGTGCATATCCCCGTTGAGGTAACATAGTGTTATTCGAAATTTCTCCGGTTCCATGTTATTCGGAATGAGTTTGTTAACAAGACTTGATCAACCTTGTTAGTGGATTCCTTTTGATGAGCATGAGATGGATGAAACTAGAAGGCACAACCTTATGTACCCTTCTTTTACTTTCTGTTATTTAGTAGAAATAAAGTAAAAATAGTATTTTCCTGTCTGTTTTCTGATTTATTCGTGCAATATAAAAATACCCCGAAAATAAAAGTTCTCCAAATGCCCTGCCAATTTAATATGATATTTTCTGGAATATTTGAGGCACTGAGAACACAGCAAGGGGGGCAAGCACCTGGCCACGAGGGTCCAGGGCGCGCCCACCCCTACAGGGCGCGCCCCCTACCTCGTGGGCCCATGGTGGCTCCCCTCCACTTATTCCCGCACCCACACACTTCTTCTTCCTCCCAAAAAAATCACCATCCAGCTCAAGCACGAGTTCTAGCTCATTTTGCTACGATTTTCTATCTCCTTGCTCAAAGCACCTCTCACAAAACTGCTTGAGGGGATTGTTCCTTGGTATGTGACTCCTCCATTGGTCCAATTAGTTTTTGTTCTAGTGCTTTATTCTTTGCAAATTTGTGCTGCCTAGGTGACCATGTTCTTGAGCTTGCATGTCAAATTTATATGGTTCCAAGTAGTTCTAATGCATGATATAGGCTCTAGGCACTTGTAGGAGTAGTTGCTATCAATTTTGTTGAGCTTGGTTCACTTTTATTTGAAGTTACTAAAAATTTCAGAAATTTTTCAGAGGAAGAAATATGTCTAGGAAAATGTACCAAGGTGGTTCTTCAAGGAAACAAGGACCCAGGCTTGCAATGCGTGATGCCGATGATGAGCCAGCAAGAGACGCCCCAGTGCGGCCTTGCGAATGGCCTTCAGAAGACTTTATGGATCGAGCAGGAATTAAGGAGGAATTTAACGCATATTTTGCGTAACGCCGATCTTGTGAGCTTCGGGGCAGAAAAGTGCCGCCAGTACCACTATCTCACTAGTTCCTTTGTGAGGAGGTTTGAATATTCATCTTCACATAATTCTCAAACTGTCCTGTTTGATCTTTATGAAAATTCTTATACCATGGACTTAGAGGATTTCACTACTGCTTGCAAACTTCCACAATGGGGTAGTCCTCTTGAACCTCGCAAATCTGAATTTAGAGATTTTCTTGCTAGTATAACTGTAGGAGAATCTAGATACATAACACAAGCTACCTGTCGGTGTCAAAACTGGCGAATCTCGGGTAGGGGGTCCCGAACTATGCGTCTAAGGTGGATGGTAATAGGAGGCAAGGGACGCAATGTTTACCCAGGTTCGGGCCCTCACGATGGAGGTAATACCCTACTTCCTGCTTGATTGATCTTGATGATATGAGTAGTACAAGAGTTGATCTACCACGAGATCGTAGAGGCTAAACCCTAGAAGCTAGCCTATGGTATGATTGTTGTTGTCCTACGGACTAAACCCTCCGGTTTATATAGACACCGGAGGGGGCTAGGGTTACACAGAGTCGGTTACAATGGGAGGAGATCTACATATCCGTATCGCCAAGCTTGCCTTCCATGCCAAGAGAGTCCCATCCGGACACGAGACGAAGTCTTCAATCCTGTATCTTCATAGTCCAACAGTCCGGCTGTCCGGATACCCCCTAATCTAGGATTCGCTCAGTAGCCCCCGAACCAGGCTTCAATGACGATGAGTCCGACGCGCAGATTGTCTTTGGCATTGCAAGGCGGGTTCTTCTCCAAATCCCGAATACCTGTTAAACAGTGTCCGGCTTCTCATAAATACTTGCGCTTCTTGTCTTCCACGCCCAGTAATGGCCATCTTCCACGTGTCAAATGAATGCGAGAAGCCAGGGCGTTTTTACATTTACCACCCTAGCTATGTGAACAAACTGCCTACTTAAAGAGACGAGGATTCTCAGATCCAAATCACACCATTCTTCAGTGAGCATTCATCAGAGCGCGCCTGAGCAAAATCCATCCCAACATGGCCGGCCAACGCAACTCCTCCTCTCGCTCCCGTAGCCCTAAGCCCGGAGATTGGATGAAGTGTTCCGTCCCGCACAACCAATTAGTGAAGCTATAGACCCAGGGATTCCTCCCCCAGCGTACATGGTCCCTGTTCGAGCCGGGCTCGCCACCTATAATGGCGGAGAGCAAGCGGAGAGCTTTCCCGACCCTGCCAAGGGGGAGTGGGTATGCCTCGTTCCTTATTTATTAAGGGGACTCGGATTTCCAACCCATCCGTTCTTACGAGGGCTCCTGGAGTTTTACGGCCTCCAATTGCATAATCTCACCCATGCCTCCATATTACACATCGCTGGTTATGTGGCCCTTTGCGAGCTGTTTCTGGGCTGCGAAGCTCATTTCGCGCTGTGGAAAAGGCTATTCTGCCTTGTGCCCCGTACACAGAGGGGCTCAATATTTCAAGTGGGCGGAGCCGAAATATGGCGCATCGCCGGGACCGGATACCTATCCGGTACCCCGAAGAAGACGTCTGAAGCTGGCCTTCAGAGTGGTTCTATATAGAGGACGTCCCTCTTCTGGATCCTATTCAGATTGGCCTTCTTGAGTTCGATAATGCTCCTCTGAAGAAGCGCCTAAGCTGGCGACCAAGGAGCCCTCAGGAGGAAGATGATAGAGACGTTTCTTACCTGATGGGCCGGATAAAGGCGTTGGCTCTATCAGGACTGACTACAACTGAGGTTATGTCAATATGCATTATGCGAGGAGTGCACCGCTTCAATATCGAGGCCACCCTATGTGGGATTTTAACGGGGAAGACGATGCCACCCGCTGCGGCCGTAAGGGGCCGGACTCAATTGCCGCTCTGGCAAAAATTCTGTCCGGTCTATACAAGGGAGAGGAAGAGAAGTTCCTCCGCATCAAGCCGCAAGACGGATTCTCCATGTACAATCCTCCGAGTTGGGTAAGCTGCCACTTTTTATACCCATCTTTTCTGCATTTTTGCAATAAATATTTCATCTCGCCATTTCATCGTAGGGGGGATCAGCAGCCCACTTCCACAACCAGAGGATCCCGAACGGTCCCACAACCCGGGCCTTAAAGAAGATCCGGACGTATTTGTGGAGCTGATTGACAGAATATTCTATCAATTAAGCTGCGACGAGGCCATGGTGTCTATCACAGCCGACTATCCCGTCCCTGCTTCACGGGTAAGTGAGACCAGAGTCCCGACCTTTGATAAGAATCCCTTTACACGCCCTTCACCTACTGTATCTGTACGGTGTTTTACAGGGAAGGTCCTCCGGACACCATGCCGAGCCCGTGGCGAGTTGCCAATGAGGGGTGCCGAAGCCAGGCAGGCTGAAAAGGAAAGCGGTCCGGACTGAGACGCCGGCGCAGAGGTATGATATAAAACCCCACTCCATGGTTGTTGTCTTTAAAAACATAACAACACCCATGTTTCCCAGAAGGAAAAAACACTCGCCGGACTATATCCGGAGAAGTTGCCGATCATGCCTCCACTAGCCGGGCTCCAGGGCCGGACACGGAGGCGGGGCATGCGTCGGACGTTCCTCCTACAAAGGATGCGGATAAAATATCCGCTACAAATTCTGAAGTGGAGAGCGCCATGAATCACAGGCGTCGCCGGGCCATACTCCGTGACGCTTGTTTCTCTCAAGAGGCGTTTAACGCCTTCAACTCGGGAGACGCGTACATCCGTGCCGCTCAAAACGGTCTTGCCACAGCCACGGACCAGTATGTAAAGGATATACGGGTAAGAAAATTTGATGATTATATATATCGGTAGCCCCTGAGGCTTGAAACAGTTGGCCCAACTGATTTAAGGATCTCGATTGATGCAGGGTTTTACAGAGAAGAATACCCAATTGTCTCAAGAGCTGGAAGAGTGCAAGGCCCAGCTGCGGGCCGTAGTGGCCGCATCGAAGGAGTCCGAGAAGGCCCCCTCTGGTAACACCTGCTTTAAAGAATGACAGGTACCATATAGGATGCGGCATGCACACGGTTCTGGACAATAAATATTGCAGATGACGTCGGAGTGAATCCGGATGAGCAACATGTCATACAGCAGCTAAAGGCTGGCGAGCGCATGCTTACAAAAGTTAGGCAGGAGAAAAACGATTTCCAAGATGCCAATACCCACCTGAGCGTGGAACTAAAGGATGTTCGCGCCAAGCTGTCAGACTCCGTGAATGAGAACAAGCGGCTTCGACGCGGCATTTTCAGTAAGTGCTTGAGCGAACTTTAAAAAGAGTTCAGCGAAGAAGCCAGCTAACAGAGTTATGTCTGCAGGTATGCTGACAGGTCGTCCCGCGAACGAGATGCCCGGGTCTGCGGGTGATCTTCTACCAGAGCTCTCACAACTGCATGAACAAGTTCGACAGGTGATGCAAGGTATTGCCCAGGCCTTGTGGCCATCCGTCTCCCTGCCCGAAGGCCTTGGAGAGCTTGCCGAGAAGCTCAAGAGAGCGCGGCAGTGCTTCCGATTATGGAAGGTATCAGCCTGCCGTCAAGGTGCCAAAGAAGCCTGGGCCATGGTGAAGACGTGGTATAGCAAGGCTGACCCAAAGCACATGGCCGAGGTCGGACCTGTGGGGCCCGATGGGAAAGAAATCCCTGCCCGTTTGGTGTATCACCAAGTAGAGTTAGCCATAAAGTATTCCCAGCAGGATTGTAGGCTAGACAGCCTGTTGGATGGTATAGAAGAAGAATTTAGTCAGTCTAAGTGACTTGTAATGTAAATGACATGTAGAATGTCGCTAGCCGGATTGTAATTCATTTGTCATGGCGGACCTTTTTGCTTAGACCTCGGGACCCAATAGTCCGGAGTGTATCCGAATACCCGCTCAGCTATGTAAAACCCGGGGTATGCGTGGAAACCAGGCGTAGGGGTCATAAGTGCTTGAACAGACAAGTACCCAACTAGTTATGTTATATTACATGGATAGTAAGAAACATCTTCCAGGGTGAATAGTTCCGTTAAGGGTTCCTTTCCCTGGGTACGCATGCCCTAAGGTGCATGTCCGGACTTCGAGAAGAGATGCAGGCAAAAAATGTGGGGGAGTGTATTTAAAAATAAATAAAAATCTTCTTTTGTTCATCGACCGAATATTCCCTTAAGAACGCTAGCTTTCGGCTTCACCCAGTCTGAGGTACACATCCGGCTGACCCGGCAGTAACAATCGCAGAGGTGCTCCCCTTATGCCCTAGCCGAATTAACGGGAACGTAGGGCATAAATACAAGAGCCAGGCAACCCAGCTTGGCCAAAACTTAAGTCATATCGATGCATATAATGGCGAAAAAAGGAACATGCGGAAGAATAACACATGTGCAAGGCATGAGGCCCAGTGAAGTAATTAAGCTTCTGTACAAGAAGCCCCCATGTATCATGAGCGCGGCTAGCGCGTCAAAATTGTGTAGTCGAAACACCTTTTAGCCTATATAGGCCTTGAAAGAAAAAAGGGGAAGAAAGAAAGAAGAGAAAGACTGATAACATGTGTAAAATATTTGACAGAGGTAAGGAGACGAACACGGAGTCCGGCACTAGGTGTAGAATCTTCGGAGTCTGTTTGCGTTCCATGGATTTGGCTCGAGTCGATTGTCCGATGCATCCCGGAGACGGTACGCTCCACCGGTCAGAACCTGGTCAATAACAAAGGGACCTTCCCATTTGGGCTTGAGCTTGTCCTTTTTCTTCTCCGGTAGGCGTAGAACAAGTTCGCCAACATTATAAGTTGTGGCGCGTACTTCTCTGCTTTGGCATCTTCTGGCCTGTTGTTGATAGAATGCGGAATGGGCTTTTGCCACGTCACGCTCCTCCTCGAGGGCGTCCAAATTGTCTTGCCGATCGAGCTCGGCCTGTCTTTATTCATACATGCGCACTCAAGGTGAGTCATGAATTATGTCGCAGGGCAGAACCGCCTCTGCGCTGTACACCATAAAGAATGGTGTGTATCCGGTAGTGCGGTTCGGTGTGGTCCGCAACCCCTAGAGGACGGAGTCTAGCTCCTCTACCCAGTGTGTGTTAGATTCCTTTAAGGATCGCACTAATCTGGGTTTGATGCCGCTCATGATAAGACCATTTGCTCGGTTGACTTGACCGTTAGTTTGTGGGTGATAGACAGAAGCGTAATCGAGCTTGATGCCCATGTTGCTGCACCATAGTTTTACCTCGTCGGCAGTGAAGTTCGTGCCGTTGTTAGTGATGATGCTGTGGGGGACGCCATAACGGTGTACAACCCCGGATATGAAGTCTATCACTGGTCCGGATTCGGCCGTTTTAACAGGTTTGGCTTCTATCCATTTGGTGAATTTATCCACCATGACCAGTAAGTATTTTTTCTTATGGGTTCCCCCTTTAAGGGGTCCAACCATGTCAAGCCCCCAGACCGCAAAAGGCCAGGTAATGGGGATTTTCTGTAGTGCAACGGGCGGCATATGGCTTTGGTTTGCAAAAAGCTGGCAACCGACGCAGCGTTGGACCAGGTCCTCTGCATCCGCCCGGGCCGTCGGCCAATAGAATCCTGTGCGGAAGGCCTTACTTACGAGGGCCCGAGCTGCGGCGTGGTGGCCGCCGAGTCCGGCGTGGATTTCTTCCAGAAGCTTCCGCCCTTTCTCTTCGGAGATGCACCTTTGAAGGACTCCGGTGGTGCTTTTCTTATAAAGCTCTCCCTCGTGGACCTTGTAGGCTTTAGACCGCTGCACAATGCAACGTGCCTCGTTTGGGTCCTCAGGGAGTGTCGGTGGGAACGACACCTATGGGATCACAAGAATCCCTACTACGGTTGCGGGGCGCGGGGTCGTGAGAAGAGCGGATCAAGCAGATAGCACACGGTTCGTTTATCCAGGTTCGGGCCGCGAGGATGCGTAAAACCCTACTCCTGCTTTGGTGGATTGTTTATCTGAGTTTTTGAACTAGCAATGGGGCGTGAGGAGCTCCAAAAAGCCGAATCCCCCTCCTGGTCGCCTTGGGCCTCCATTTATAGGGAAAGGGGTTGCCACAGTGGCACACAGGAGGTGGAAAGGGTACATTAATGCGAGGTTATCCCTCGCATTACATGACAAGGTGCATTTAATGCGTCTTGCTTAGGTGTCCTTGCTTTATCGGGGGACGGGGGAGAGCCCTGTCTCGTCCGTCACCGCTCCATCTTGCGTCGACACGCGCCCTGGCCAGCGGTGCCCGCGGTGCCATGTAGGCAGGCAGGCAGCTGAGGTGGCGCAGTGGTGGGTCTCCACGAAGATCCGCATGCCGCCACGCAGGTGCTTGCCCAGCTGGTTGGGTCAGCAGCTGCATGCGAGCGGTGGTGGAGGTTTGATTGGCGTGGGCCCGATGGTGGCCCTACGGGCGTTCATGGCAAGGGCCTTGTCGGGGCCCCGGCAAGGGTCTTGCCGTGGCGCATGTTGTCATCCCGGGCAAGGCTCTTGCCGGGGGCCTTGTGGTCCTCCTTGGCTGGGATCCCGCCGAGGATCATCATCTTCTAAAGTGTGTATCTGATCTTGAATGTCTTCACAAAGATCTGCATGCCACCACGGGGATGTCTCCCGAATCCTTGCCCCATGGGGGCAGTGGACTCAAGGGTGACTCGCTCCGTAGGTGTGGGGCGAGCTGCCACGGCAAGGGTCTTGCCGGGTTTGCTCAAAATTGTCCCCCGGCAAGGATTTTGCCGGGGGAGTCCGCTTCGTCCCCTTTGCTCTTTGTGGTCTTGGTCTTGGCGTCGTTCTGCTTCTCTTGAGCTCCGGCCTTACCTTGGCTTACCTCCCTTGTCGTGCTTGGTGTGGCGGTGCCCGTGGCTCAGACTGCCCGTGCATAGTTATAGGGGTAAAAAAAGTGTACCCCTCTCTTGTGATGAATTGAGTTTCCCCTTTGAAGTTATCTTATCGGATTGAGTCTTTATGAGAACATTTGATGTATGTCTTGGTGATCAACTTGCGGGTTTCGTGACATTGGGAACCTATGCATAGGGGTTGGCACACGTTCTTGATTCTCCGGTAGAAACTCTGGGGCACTCTTTGAAGTACTTTTATGTTGGTTGGATAAATCTGAGATTGTGTGATGCATATCATATAATCATGCCCACGGATACTTGAGGTGACAATGGAGTATCTAGGTGACATTAGGGTTTTGGTTGATTTGTATCTTAAGGTGTTATTCTAGTACGAACTCTTTTATAGATTGATACGAAAGAATAGCTTTGTGGTGGTTTCGTACCCGACCATAATCTCTACGTTTGTTCTCCGCTATTAGTGGCTTTGGAGTGACTCTTTGTCGCATGTTGAGGGCTTGTCATATGATCTATCTATGTTATTATTGTTGAGAGAACTTACACTAGTGAAAGTATGAACCCTAGGCCTTGTTTCCTCTCATTGCAATACCGTTTATGCTCACTTTTACCGCTTGCTACCTTGCTGTTTTTGTATTTTCAGATTACAAAAACCCATATCTATCGTCCATATTTCACTTGTATCACCATCTCTTCGCCGAACTAGTGCACCTATACAATTTACCGTTGTATTGGGTGTGTTGGGGACACAAGAGACTTTTTGTTATTTGGTTGCAGGGTTGTTTGAGAGAGACCATCTTCCTCCTACGCCTCTCGCGGATTGATAAACCTTAGGTCATCCACTTGAGGGAAATTTGCTACTGTCCTACAAACCTATGCACTTGCAGGCCCAACAACGTCTACAAGAAGAAGGTTGTGTAGTAGACATCAAGCTCTTTTCTGACGCCGTTGCCGGGGAGGCTAGGTAAGTGAAGGTATATCTTTAGATCTTGCAATCGAATCTTTTTGTTTCTTGTTTTAGCACTAGTCTAGTTTATAAAAGAAAACTACCAAAAAATGGAATTGAGTTTGTCTCATACGCTTCATCTTTTTAATATCTTTCGTGAGTATGATGGAAAGGATAATTGTGCTCAAGTGCTAGAAGAAGAAATCTCTAAATTGTTTGGCACTAAATCTTTGAATGATGAGCATGATTGCAATGTTGTTAGTATGAACTCCTTGAATATCCATAGTACTAATGATGATTGCTCTAGTCATGATGAAAATATCTCTCATAAGCATGTCAACTTTTGTGGAGTGCATGTTTGCATGAACACACCAAATAAAGAAGATATATATTGCAAGAGGCATAAGTACTTAGAAACCAAATTGTTGCAAGAAGAGCTAGATGAATGTGCTGAAAGATTCAATATTTTTCGTGCCCCTTGTGAACTTTGCAATGAACATGGTCATTTAAAGCTCCGATGCTATTTGTTTAATGATCAAGTCGTGTCCAAATATTGTGATAATTTGATTACCCTTGAGCATCATAAAGAACTTAGCCTTCTTTTGGGTTATGAAGAAATGAAACGTATAACTGAGGGTGTAAGTGCATCTAGTGCCCCTTAGTGATTTTGGTGTATTGAAGACTTATAGGTTAAGTATCTAATGCGTTTATGAGTGTACACAGATCTATAAGTCTATGAGGAGTTTGATATTTACAGAGAAAGTCGACCCCTAAAAATGAAGTTCTTCGACTGAAGACTTTGATATACTGAAGACTTTCTGAAGACTTTGAAAGTGAAGAAATTGGTGTGACCTTGAAGACTTGGTATTCATTCGAGGAACATGAAGCGTGAAGACTTTTGTTTTCGTAGTTTCATTTTCTCTTTCTTGAGTCATAGGAAACACCGTACTGTTAAAGGGGGTCAAGGAAATACTGAGGAGAAAATTTCCATGTGATGCTCAACTCAAACCCTACACCTACCAATCCCTTCGAGTGAAGCCATAGGAAATCTCATACAGTTCAGTCAATTTCTTCAGTGACAGAGACGTAGTTCTTCTGGTCACTGAGGACTTTGCTCTGACTGAGGAGTTAGGAATTCGCCAGTGCGAATTGCCTACATAGTGAGGAACATGAGAGCCCTGGGGAATTTGTACCTCAAATTTCCGACCGTTGTTGTGCTACGCGCCAGCTGTCCGAAAATATCTTGTCCACCTAACGGTCATATCATTGAAGGGCATTTATGTCTTATCATGTCGGGCTGCTCCCTAGGCTATAAATAGCCGCCCCCTACAACCACTAGCTGGTTGGCTGCTTCGCAAGAACTTGACACTTGTCATTTGAGAGCAACCCATCCTCCGAGGACTTTGAGCGAAAATCATCAAGTGAGGAAAATCCAAACCCAAACCCAAAACACCTACAAACCCAAAGTGATTGAGCATCACTGAAGAGATTGATCATGCGTGGATCCGACGCTTGTTACCTTTGAAGATTGTGCTTCTTCCAGACGGTTAGGCGTCAAGGTCTAGAGCATCCAAGAGGAATTGTGGATCACCGAGTGACCAAGTTTGTGAAGGTTTGGAAGTCACCTGAAGACTTACCACGAGTGATTGGGAGAGGACTGTGTGTTCTTAGCTCAAGGAGAATACGGTGAGGACTTGGTGTCCCGAGCTGCGTGCTCAGGACTGGGTGTCCGGGACTGTGTGTCCTCGAGTTTAAATACTCAGCCGCTCCAACCAGATGTACAACTGAGACAGCAGTTGGAACTGGTCTACCAAATCATTGTCTTCACCAAGCTTACTGGTTCTATTTCCTCAACACTTTCATTTCCTCATTACTGTGTTGTGTATTTGTTCATATCTGTGTTTGAAGACTTTGACTAAAGACTTTCTCAATTTCCTCAGTTCAATTTCTTCAGTCTGTTTGTCTTCATCTTGTGCTATCCTGTGTTTACGCTTCCTGTACTCTGTGTTTGTCTTCATCTCATCATGATGACTATGCATGTAATCTGCTATGTTTACTTCTGAGTACTTATTCCGCTGCTAGTAGTTCTTCGCTAAGGAATTTCCTCACGAGCAAATTCCTCAATGAAGAATTTCATAAAAATAGTCTATTCACCCCCCCTCTAG
The DNA here is from genome assembly GCA_032464435.1 of Aegilops umbellulata. Taxonomy (NCBI): domain Eukaryota; kingdom Viridiplantae; phylum Streptophyta; class Magnoliopsida; order Poales; family Poaceae; genus Aegilops; species Aegilops umbellulata. The sequence goes on along the minus strand of CP136056.1, from coordinate 321,639,553 downwards.
TCGATATAACGCACTTTCAATTGGTATCAGAGCAAGGTACTCCCTTGTTATGTGTGATTTTGGTTTAACCGCCTGGAGATTTAGTTATGTCGACTGCAGGTATGATCAAGGTCTCTGCTGTGTGTCCTACCTTCGATGGGACGGACTACCCCTACTGGAAGAATAAGATGCGAATGCATATTGAGGCAATTGATAACGATCTCTGGTATGTTGTGGAAAATGGTGTTCCCTCCGTCACTCCCTCACTGAACGCTACTGATGTGAAGAGATTCAAGCAACTCGACTCCCAAGCGAAGAATATCATATGTGGCCATCTGAGCAAGGGTCAGTATGGTAGAGTGAGTGCTTTGGAAACTGCAAAGCTTATGTGGGATAGGCTATCCAAGGTCAATGAAGGAGTTTCAACTCAGCGTGACTCAAGAGTTGATGTTCTTCGTAATCTCCTCAATCGCTTCAAAAGACTCGACAATGAAAATGTGCAGCAAACCTTCGATCGCCTCACTGACATCTCAAATGAGCTTCAAGCACTTGGTGCCACTGACATCACCGACCATGAGGTGGTGAAGAAATTGCTGAGATCGCTTGATTCCTTATTTGACACTCTGGCACTGATGATACAAGAGCGTGGTGATTACAAGTCACTTGACCCCGCTGATATTCTCGAGAGGCTAAACACTCATGAGTTCCAGCTTGGTGAGAAGAGAGATCTCTACGGTACAAGCTATAGCAGATCACGTGCACTGAAGGCCAAGGTAGTATCTGAGTCCGAAGATGAAGACTCTGGTAGCAGCCTTGGTGATCCTGAAGAACTGAGTCGTGATCTAGCACTGCTTGTGAAGAAATTCCAGAAGTTCTCAAGACGTGGTCGCTTTGGAAAACCCTCAAGGAGCAATGATTCCTCATCCAGCGACTATAAGAAGAGGCTTTGTCACAAGTGCAAGAAACCAGGACATTACATCCAAGACTGTCCTCAGTGGGAAAAGGAATCAAAGAAGAAGAAATACAAGGATTACAGTTCTGATGATGCGAAGAAAAAGAAGAAGTCCTCAAAATCTTTATCATCAAAATCCTCAAAGTCTTTGTCTCTCAAGAAGAGCAGCTCCAAGAAGGCTCGGGCATTCATTGGCAAGGAAATGGACTCTGAGGCTGAATCTGAAGAAAATGAGGAAGAGGAACAATCTGAAGATTCTGAGTCTTGTGTGGCAAGCCTAGCCCTCGCTACTGCATTCGTCAGCAAATCCATCTTCAACACTGAAGAAAGTGAACTCACCAACAAGGCTGATGAAAGCAGTGATGACTACGCTCCCACCTATTGCTTCATGGCAAAGGGTGCCAAGGTACTCAAATACGCCTCCTCTGAATCTAGCAATGACGAATCTGATGAAAAACTTAAGCCTAGCTACTCTAAACTTGCTAAGATTGCTGTGCAACAACAAAAGGCTTTTGAAAAGGTTCAAAACATGCTAGACAAAAGTGATGATATGTTGGGTGAAGAATCGGATCGCACTAAGGCCTTAACTGAAAATCTTCAGAGACTTCAGACCAGGTTTGACAACCTTCAAAATCATCATAACACTCTCTTATCTGACCATGAGAAGCTTTCTTATGAATATCTTCAAAAGAAGCAAGATCTTGAGAAGCTAAGAGAGAGTTATGAAGATCTTCAGAAGGAGCGCGATTCATTACTTGCTCAACAAATCAGCGCTGCTCAGGAAGAATTTATTCCTCCATGTTTAAAATGCATTGAACGAGAATCTGCTAATTCCTCACCTGAATGTTCAAATGCTTCAAATGTTACAAATTCTTCACCTGCCTCTGCTATCACTAATTCCTCATCTGAGGACATTGCTAGTATTACTGACGATGCAGGACTGAAGGAATTGTACATAACAGGCATGTACAAAAGCCTCAAAGGGCATCAGACTCTTTGTGATGTGCTTAAAAAGCAGATCCTCAACAGGAACCCTAGGAAAGAGGGTATTGCCTTTGAGAGGAAACTCAATGCTGATGGTACATATTGGAAGCCTGAGCAGTACCCCAAAACCTCATGGGTTGCTGCAAAGGGACCTCCAGTTGATCCATCTAATTTATCTGGCTATACATGTGAATCTTCTCATTCTTCTGATGAGTCTTTTGACTCCAACTATAAACTGTTCAAAAATCATAATGGTGAAGTATTTGCTAGATATGTTGGCACTAACTGCAGGAATGGTTCTCCTGTGAAGAAAATTTGGGTTCCCAAAAGGCGCCTTGAAAGTCTTCAGGTGAATGTCCTCATGACACCACCTGTGAGGAAAAGGAACCTCAGATCAAATTCTTCATATGGACCAAATTCTTCATCTGAGCATTATTCTTCGTATGGATCCAAGTCCTCATACGGACCAAATTCCTCAAGGGGATCAAATTCCTCACATGGATCAAAGTCCTCATATGAACATCATCGTGCTAACAACTTTGTTTCGCAGGGAAGAGCCAAGGGCTATGAATATGAGCATTATTCTTCAAATTATTATGTTCATAAGTCCTCGAAGAATTTTTCTGCTTATGCATATGCTTACCCTAACCCCTCTTATGTGAAACGAAATGGTTTGGCTGCTTTGCCACCATTCTCATACGGAGCTCGCAGAGTGATGAACTCTTTGCCACCCCTTCAGATGTGGGTGGTGAAGAAAAGGAACTAATCCCTTCTGCAGGGTCAGGTCTCCAGACGTGAAATAACGTCTGAAGAATTTGCTGGGGAGCTGACAAAAAGTGCCTGAAAGGACGCAGGCTAACCATGATGAAATGAACTTTCATTTCACACGTCCTCCCTCTGTTTTATCTGTCTACTACTTGATGAAATTGATCTGATGAATTGTGATATCATATTCTTCACTGCTGAAGTATATGAGGTCATAAGTTGCACTAATTCATCTGCAGGATGATCAACCCAAAGCCACTGAATGGGTACTTGATAGTGGATGTACAAATCACATGACTGGTGACAAGAATCTGTTAATGGATGCTCCCTTTTCAGAGTCACACATGAAGCATATCATCTTCGCTGATAAAAGCAAAAGTCAGGTATTGGGTCTTGGTAAGGTTGCTATCACAAAGGATCGACACATGGACAAAGTCATGCTTGTTGAGTCCTTAGGATATAATCTTATGTCTGTCTCAATGCTTTGTGATCTTGATATGGTTGTTGTCTTTGGCAAGTATCGTTGTGTTGTGATTATGGAAGCTGGCAATTCCAAAGTCTTCGAAGGCTTTAGGAGAGGAGACTTGTATATTGTTGATTTCTCTGCAGATTCACAACCAGCTGTGTGCCTACTTGCAAAAGCTTCAGAAGGACAGCTATGGCATCGACGACTTGGTCATGCAGGCATGAGGAATTTGAACACGCTTGCGAAGAAGAAACATGTCATTGGCATTGAGAATATCAAATTCCTCAAGGATCACTTGTGCGGTGCCTGTGAAGCTGGAAAGATGACAAAGGCCAAGCATCCAGCGAAGACTATCATGACCACTACTCGTCCATTTGAATTGCTTCACATGGATCTCTTCGGTCCTAACCATTATTCCTCTGTTTCGAATGAAGCATCTCAATATGGCTTTGTTATTGTTGATGATTACTCTCGTTACACATGGGTACAACTTGTCTCTTACAAAACTGAAGTGCAGGAAGTCTTCAAACGATTTTCCTCGAGGGCTTCAACCAACTTTGGTGTGAAGATTAAGCACATCAGAAGTGACAACGGCACTGAGTTCAAGAATTCGGGTCTCGATGACTACCTTGATGAACTTGCTATTACTCATGAGTTATCTGCTCCTTATACTCCTCAACAGAATGGCGTCGTGGAGCGCAAGAACAGGACTCCTGCTGAGATGGCTCGCACTATGCTCGATGAGTACAAAACCCCTCGTCGTTTCTGGGTTGATGCAATTGATATTGCGTGCCATATCATCAACAGAGTGTATCTTCACAAATTCTTCAAGAAGACTGCATATGAACTCCTCACTGACAAGAAACCTAATGTAAGTTATTTCAAAGTCTTCGGTGCTAAATGCTGGATTAGAGATCCTCATTACAACTCTAAATTTGCACCGAAAGCACATGAAGCTTTTATGCTTGGTTACGGAAAGGACTCGCACACCTACAGAGTCTTCAACAATGTTCTTCACATGAAGGTTTTATGAAACTAATGGCTCGCAAAGAGAGCACCTACCTTCTGTGTTAGATGAACCACCTGAGGATTCAATCAAGCACAAGGCTACTGAAGATGTCATTCCTACTGAAGAATCTGCTGAAGAATTCATTCCAGAACGTGAAGAACGTCGAGCTGATGCACCTGAAGAAAATGCTGAGGAAATTGATGGTGAAGAAAATGCTAATCAAATTCCTCAACGACAACCAGCTCACCCTCGCGTTGCAAAAGAAGTGCAAGTGGAGAAGATCATCGATGACATTAGAGCACCAGGTCCTCTCACACGCTCAAAAGCTTCACATCTATCTAACTTTTGTGGGCACTTTGCTTTTGTCTCTATCACAGTGCCCACTAAGGTAGATGAAGCATTTCTGGAGCCTGAGTGGATTCAGGCCATGCAAGAAGAATTACATCAGTTCAAGCTCAACAACGTATGGGAACTAGTCGATCGTCCCGATCCTCGCAAGCATAACATCATTGGCACAAAGTGGATCTACCGCAACAAGCAAGATGAAAATGGTGTTGTGGTGAGGAATAAGGCACGACTAGTAGCTCAAGGCTACACACAGGTTGAAGGAATTGATTTCGATGAAACTTTTGCACTTGTTGCTAGACTTGAGGCTATTCGCATATTGCTTGCTTATGCTAACCATCATGATATCATCTTACACCAAATGGATGTGAAAAGTGCATTCCTCAATGGTAAGCTTGAGGAAGAAGTATATGTTGCTCAACCACCAGGTTTTGAAGATCCAAAGCATCCTAACAAAGTCTTCAGACTTAACAAGGCCCTCTATGGCCTCAAGCAGGCCCCACGGGCGTGGTATGATACACTGAAGAAATTCTTCATGAAGAAAGGCTTCACACCTGGTTCACTCGATCCTACTCTCTTTACTAAATCTTATGATGGTGAACTGTTTGTGTGCCAAATATATGTTGATGATATTATCTTTGGATGTACTGACCAACGTTATAGTGATGAATTTGCCTATATGATGAGAGAAGAATATCAAATGTCTATGATGGGAGAGTTGAAATTCTTCTTAGGTCTTCAAATTCGTCAACAGCGCAATGGCATATTCATATCTCAGGAGAAATACCTCAAGGATGTCCTGAATAAATTCGGCAAGCAAGATTGCAAAGGCATCAAAATTCCTATGCCCACAAATGGTCAACTATGCACTGATGAAAATGGTACTGACTTCGACCATAAGGTATACCGCTCCATGATTGGTTCTTTATTGTACTTATGTGCATCTAGGCCAGATATAATGCTTAGTGTTTGCATGTGTGCACGATTTCAAGCTGCACCGAAGGAATCACACCATAAGGCTGTGAAGCATATTCTTCGATATCTAGCTCACACACCAACACTAGGATTATGGTATCCCAAGGGCTCGGATTTTGATCTCATTGGATATTCAGATTCTGACTATGCTGGTGACCGTGTGGATCGCAAGTCAACTTCCGGTACTTGTCATTTCCTCGGACGATCCTTGGTCTGTTGGTCCTCGAAGAAACAAAACTGCGTATCACTATCTACTGCTGAAGCTGAGTACATTGCTGCTGGTTCTTGCTGTGCTCAACTACTATGGATGAAGCAAACGCTCAAGGACTATGGCATCAACGTGAAGAATGTGCCTCTCCTCTGTGACAATGAGAGTGCCATCAAGATTGCTCACAACCCAGTTCAGCACTCGAAGACAAAGCACATTCAAATTCGTCATCATTTTCTTCGTGATCATGTGTTGAAGGGCGACATTTCTATTGAGCATGTGAAGACTGAAGAACAGCTAGCCGATATCTTCACTAAGCCCTTGGATGAGAAGAGATTTTGCAAGTTGCGGTGTGAGCTAAATATCTTAGAATCTTCGAATGTACTTTGAAAAGGCACTCATCCGAACACTTATGCAAAATTGATGACTTAGATGTGCAACACATGAAGAAACGTTTTTCTTCAATCAATGAAGAATAACACTCTAAGTGTGAAGAAATTAATGAAGAATTTGATTCTCAGAACCCTACGACAATTGTACGCGGTGTCTGAAATCATCATTCTTACACGGTGGGTCACGCCACCACAAACGTTGAAAATCTTCAATTTGAGTTTTTCCTCAACTTTTGAAATTCTTCAGTTTTTTTTTAAATTCTTCAAACTTTACAAAGTCTTCACTTGTGCCGTCGTTTTTCTTCATTGGCTATATATATATATATGGTTTTATGTCCTCTACAGCATTCACTTATAGCTATTTCTTCAAGTTGGAACTTTTCTGCTAAGTGAATGTGATCGGACCCTTCCCCTCTATGCTACACTCAATCCAATCTATTCACAAATTCTTCATGTGCGTTCTATTTGAAACTCGTTCAAATTCTTCACTGTGTCCTTGTCAGCTGAAGAAATTGCGAACGGAAAGCTAAAACTAATCTTATCCAAACTTTCGGATTTGCCGCTCAAACCATTCCGCATCCCACGATGGATTATTTTATCCACCCACGATCTTACACGATCTCAACCACACAGTACGTGGGTGACACATGTCGCAAGAAGGAGAACGGCCAGGGGCACGTTCGTCCCAAATTTTGGGACAAACAGTTTTTCACTGCGGCTATAAATACCCCCCTTCGCCATCCTCACTTCTTTTACCTCGCTCGAGCTCTCCAAACCCTAGCGCCGTCGCTACTCAATCGTCGCCGGTGAGTAAAAGCTTCACTGCCTCGACCTCATCGCCGTCGTACTCGCGCCAACCACGGAAATCTTCACCTCCGCCGCCGCCGTAGACGTCTTCCTCTGCCAAGTTAGGGCGTGGAAGATCTGCATCGACGAACTTCACTGTTCCAACTCCCAGTTCGTCGTGTTCTTCGTTCAGGGTAATTAAAAGCTAATTTTACTGCCCTCGTTGATTCGAAATTTTTCTACAAAATCTTCAAAGGTGTTTTATTCTTCAAATCCTCACACACAAAACACCTCAGATGCTATCTGTTCTTGATTCATTTCCCTAAGCATATATAAAGCGCTTAGTGAAATTCCTCAAGACGAATCTGGTCAAATTCCTCAACCTTGTTCTTTATGCAAAAACCTCTGAGAACGCATATGACCTCTTCAAATTCCTTGCAACTATACTCTATTCACAGGTACACATGTCTGCTGCTGAATCATTAGGTTCTCATCAACTTAACTCATTTGCAGCGTTCCTCGAAGAAAAGTTGCATACTTCTTCAGAGAGTTCAATTGTTCAAATTCCTCATCTGAAGAAAATGGCTGAAGGTAAAAGGCCACAGAAAGGAGGAAAGAAGCCTGAGGTGATGACAGCTTTTGAAATACCTGAGGATATCTATGATGAGTACTGCACGCCTGATGAAGCTAAGTTTGGCAAAGAAGATAAAAATCAGCGCAAGGTGCGAATCCAGAGGATTGAAAGGAGATGGGCACGTGAATGGAGGGAGTACAGATATGTTACTCCAAAATACATGAAGAAATTCGCTGTAAACCCTCCATGCCAAAGACCTCCATTGGCACCTGGCCAAGTGGCTGATCCCACCAGCATCAAGCATGGTGAGGAATTTCCTAAAGAATGGGCCAAGCGCCAAGCTAAACTGGCAAGGCAAGCCAGAGAAGCAGTGAGGAAATTCAATGAAGACTCTGCTGCTACTGCTGCTACTGCCACTGAGGCCTCGGTCAAGCCGAAGAAAGCAATGCTAAAGAAGCCCGCTCGCAAGCCAAGTGCTTCATCTTCAATGCCCTCACGGCCAAGTTCCTCAGCTGCGCCCTCACGGCCAGAATCTTCAAAATCTTCAAAGCAAATTCCTCATGCTACTCCTGCTCCACCAAAGTCCTCAGCACCTGTGCATCTGGCCTCATGCCAAAGGACGACTGGCATCTCTATTGCCTCTGGTGTCTCAGCTAGTTCTTTAGCTGCACCAAATTCCTCAGCAAGACCCTCACTGCTGAAGAAAAAGGCTACTGCTGGACGCGTCACTCGCACAAGTCCTCAGGAAAAGCAGGTAGTCTTCACTGTGCCATCTGATGATGATGAAGCTGATGAGGAAGAACTTACTGAAATCATCAGGGACCGATAAGAACGGGCTGCTAAAGCCAAAGGCACACCTGTGCCCCTGCTATTGTATCCAAAGGCGATCCTAGATTATATTGATCTCTGGCATAAGGATCCTCACACACCTATGCCTGATTTCAAGCTGACACCTGGTCAAAGTCACATGCTGACTCACTTCATCCAAGAGGAGAAGTGAAAATATGATAAGGTTAGAGAGATCAAGAAATCACAGTACCGCAAGGAGAAGCTACTGAAGAGAAATGTTCTCTCAATGAAGCGTGAGGAACTTGTCAAGATGCAGGCTGAGATCAAAGCCCTCAGCGAAAAATTTGACTCGTATTATGCTGATTGGCAAGGAGCCAAGGTCAGATTTGTGAGGCTGACTGATACCTTCACCAAGGGTGCAGCCTCAACGCCACAAATTCCTCAAGCTGAAGCATCTGTTCAGCAAACTGAAGAACATGCCAGCACCGCTGATGAAGTTCAGGCTGCTGAAGAAAATGCTAGTTCCAAGGCTGATGACTCTGCTCCAGCTGCTGATGAAATTGCCAGGGCATCCACTAGTGGTGCGCCTGAAGAAATTGAAGAAACCAGGGCAACTGCATTAGTTGCGCCTGAAGAAAATCAACCAGATTCCTCAGCTCCACCTGCGCCTACGCCAACTCCAATTCTTCCATCTGCATTGGATGTGAGGAAAACAAAGGCTGCAGAACGAGCTGCTGTGAAGAAAAGGAAGGCATCAAATGCTTCAGAATCTTCAGCTCCCAAGAAGATGAAGCCAATGACAAGCTCGTTTGCAAATCCCATTGATGCCGTTCCTATCTCCTCCGTGCCATCAAAGGACCTTGTTTCGTTTGATGAAGATTATGAGATCCCTAGTGGATCAGATGAAGAAACTCAATATGATGCTTCATCAGAGCAGATTGATGAAGAAATTGAAGCGGATGCAATCCCTTCAACCCCAATGGTCTCATCACCAATGCCTCAGTTTGATGCAGAAGAGGCTGGTGTTGAAGAACTTGATGAAGATGTGGATATTGGAAGCACCACTCCAGTGATGAATGACGACTTTTGGGAAAGTCAGCATCCCAATTCCCCACTCTTCACTCCCCTGCAGCAAATTCCTGACTCCCCTTCACCAACAGTACAATTGGGCTCTGAAGAAATTCATCCCACTGCATCTGTGAATGAAGAAATTCCACCCACTAGCGCTGAAGAAACTGCTGCTGATACAGACAAGGTGACTGCACCTGAGGAAAATCCTGAAATTCCTCAGCCTGAAGTACCTGAGATCGTGATTCCTGAGGTCGTGATGCAACTCACTGACACTCCTCTGCCAAGGCCAAAGGATCCATTCTCACGAAAATAGAAATTCAAGGCTGAAGACTTCTATGGCGAGCACGTGTTCTTCACTGAATACAACCCCTATGACTCTGCTCGCATAAGGAAAAGGCGTTTCTGGACAGCCAGCCAAGCAAATTTCTATTCCTCAGTGCTTTACAACAAAGACAAAGTCTTCGATCATGCTCATATTCCTCACGTGGATATGGAGTCTTTGCCGTGCTTCACGCCAGTGCTCAGTGTTCTTCACGACGCTGGGCTGCTCAACTTTTGCACAGATATATGCGACTGGAATGAAGAGCTTATTCTTCAATTCTATGCAACATTGCACATCACCGGCAACTCTGAAGATATCAATTCATGGGTTTTGGACTGGATGACTGACAACACCCACCATAAGGCCCCTGCATCTGAATTGCTTCGGGTCCTTCCTCTTAGTCCACCCATTGAAGATGCTCGCTGTGTGTACAACGAACCTGAGCTTTCAAATCATTATATGCAAGTGCTGATGAAGCCTTTGAAGCCAGGGCAAGCTCCTAGAACCAATTTCCTCGTCAAGGAATTGTTGTATGTGCCATAGACTGTCTATCGCATTCTGACGAAGACAATGAGTCCCATCAAAGGCCACGACTCGTCTGATGAAGAAGTAGTTGGCATCATGAAGAATCTGCTTTTCAACATCATCCATGGCGTTCCCGTAAACTTCCATGATTTCTTCATAAGGACTCTGGCCAACATTGCTATCTCACCATTTGAGCTGAAGCCTTATGCACCTTGGATAATGAAATTCATCAGGATAAGGTCTTCACTCAACAACAAAGCTGAAACGCTCAACCACTACAGCTACTTGCCTCCCATTGAAGTCCTCAAAGAGACATTTTCCTCAGCTGAAGAAAAAGGCAAGGCCACTGCTGTGATAGATGAAGGCATTCGTCCATTGGATGGCCAATTTCGCAAAGCTGCATCTTACTCCACCAATGATGACTCTGCCACACATGACTCTGCTACTAACACTGCCAAGCCAAATCCTCAAGCCACAGCACCCAGGGTGATGACTGACCGTGAGTTACTCCTCAGTCTTCATCAAAAGGTTGATCGCAACCACAAATGGGTCAAGCGTCAGTTTGGTTCAATTCTTCACAACATGACTTCCACACACAATGCAGTGAAGAAAAACCACTACTACCTTCATGAAACCCTCAACCGCACCTGGGCTGTTCTATCTCAAGTGTACAGTGCTGAAGACTTGGAGAAAATGGGTCTCAAAGAAGATTTTGACTGGTTTGCACCTCCTCCGAAGAAATACAAGAAGGTCAAGGTTCCTTCTTTGGTGGCCAGCTCATATTCTTCATCGCGTGCGAATGATGAAAATGAAGACTTGGACGACACTGCAGCAGGCCCTACTTCAACGACCGACCCCAACAACGCTGGCGCTCCTTCATCAACTTGAAAATCTTCAGGGGCGTTAGTCCTCAGTTTCGATCCTTTTGGTCATTTGATGACAAAGGGGGAGAAATCTGAGTTAGTCTTCAAGCGGGTCTATAATAAGGGTTTATTCGTTTTTTTTTAAGTTACAACTCTCGTTCTTCCGAAACTTTTATTGGATCGAGTTGTAATCTTAAGTCCGATGGTGCGCTGATACTTTTGTTGCACTTTGCTTTGATACTTTGATGCGCTATTATGCATGCTTATTCCTCGTTAATATTATTGCACGCATGTTGAATTGCATCAGGCACCATATTTCATCATGCATTTCAAATTCTTCATATTATATATCAAATGCGTGTATGAATTACAAGATATAGGGGGAGATCTCCATGATTCAACTCTTCAAGTGTGCATTTCTTCAAAAGCAAATTCCTCACTATGCACATCTTCAGGGGGAGTTCTTCTATATCTTGCAATCAAATTCCTCAATATCAGTATTTACACTTCATATATTTATCCCCGTTGAAAACTTAACCTATGTTGTCATCAATCACCAAAAAGGGGGAGATTGTAAGTGCATCTAGTGCCCCTTAGTGATTTTGGTGTATTGAAGACTTATAGGTTAAGTGTCTAATGCGTTTATGACTGTACACAGATCTATAAGTCTATGAGGAGTTTGATATTTATAGAGAAAGTCGACCCCTAAAAATGAAGTTCTTCGACTGAAGACTTCGATATACTGAAGACTTTCTAAAGACTTTGAAAGTGAAGAAATTGGTGTGACCTTGAAGACTTGGTATTCATTCGAGGAACATGAAGCGTGAAGACTTTTGTTTTCGTAGTTTCATTTTCTCTTTCTTGAGTCATAGGAAACACCGTACTGTTAAAGGGGGTCGAGGAAATACTAAGGAGAAAATTTCCATGTGATGCTCAACTCAAATCCTACACCTACCAATCCCTTCGAGTGAAGCCATTGGAAATCTCATACAGTTCAGTCAATTTCTTCAGTGACAGAGACGCAGTTCTTCTGGTCACTGAGGACTTTGCTCTGACTGCGGAGTTAGGAATTCACCAGTGCGAATTGCCTACATAGTGAGGAACATGAGAGCCCTAAGGAATTTGTACCTCAAATTTCCGACCATTGCTGTGCTGCGCGCCAGCTGTCCGAAAATATCTTGTCCACCTAACGGTCATATCATTGAAGGGCATTTATGTCTTATCATGTCGGGCTGCTCCCTAGGCTATAAATAGCCGCCCCCTACAACCACTAGCTGGTTGGCTACTCCACAAGAACTTGACACTTGTCATTTGAGAGCAACCCATCCTCCGAGGACTTTGAGCGAAAATCATCAAGTGAGGAAAATCCAAACCCAAACCCAAAACACCTACAAACCCAAAGTGATTGAGCATCACTGAAGAGATTGATCCTGCGTGGATCCGACGCTTGTTACCTTTGAAGACTGTGCTTCTTCCAGATGGTTAGGCGTCAAGGTCTAGAGCATCCAAGAGGAATTGTGGATCGCCGAGTGACCAAGTCTGTGAAGGTTTGGAAGTCACCTGAAGACTTACCACGAGTGATTGGGCGAGGACTGTGTGTTCTTAGCTCAAGGAGAATACGGTGAGGACTTGGTGTCCCGAGCTGCGTGCTCAGGACTGGGTGTCCGGTACTATGTGTCCTCGAGTTTAAATACTCAGCCGCTCCAACCAGATGTACAACTGAGACAGCAGTTGGAACTGGTCTACCAAATCATTGTCTTCACCAAGCTTACTGGTTCTATTTCCTCAACACTTTCATTTCCTCATTACTGTGTTGTGTATTTGTTCATATCTGTGTTTGAAGACTTTGACTGAAGACTTTCTCAATTTCCTCAGTTCAATTTCTTCAGTCTGTTTGTCTTCATCTTGTGTTATCCTGTGTTTACGTTTCCTGTACTTTGTGTTTGTCTTCATCTCATCATGATGACTATGCATGTAATCTGCTATGTTTACTTCTGAGTACTTATTCCGCTGCTAGTAGTTCTTCGCTAAGGAATTTCCTCACGAGCAAATTCCTCAATGAAGAATTTCATAAAAATCGCCTATTCACCCCCCCTCTAGTCGATATAACGCACTTTTAGAGGGTATTCCAAAATTTAATCTTGATAGATTTCTTGATTTTGATCTAGAAAAGATTTATATGTATTGTGCGGTGAATTGCATTGAAAATCCTTATATTGCCAATTACATAAAGAAAATAAAAAGAAATAGAAGATGAAGAGAATACTAATGAAAGGGAAGAGACTTCCCAATCTCCTCCTATTATTTCTTATGATGAATCAGGTAACGAGGAGGAGCTTTCTATTCAACCAATCTCATCAATAAGGAGCTCAAAGAGGAAGGTTGAACCTACGCATAATGTGAAGAAGAAAAAGAAAAGAAGGAGAAACAAAGGTAAAAAGGTATCCCTTCCAAAGGATGTTGCTCCTACTACTTGTGATAATGATAATTGCTATACTATTGGTGCTATCCATACTATTAATGATGAGAGTGATTATGCTTATGATATGAAAAGGCCCAAGCTTGGGGAAGCTATGTTTGATGAGAATGACATATTTGAGAATATATTTGCTGAAATTAATGTTTGTCCCAAGCTTGGGGATGCTACATTTAGTGAAGAAGATATTTTTAGTCCCCCAAGCTTTGATGAGCAAATTTATTATGATGAAAGCATGCCTCCTATCTATGATGATTATTGTGATGACACGTATGCTTTAAAGAATAATGATAACCATGAACTTATCATCTTGATCTTAATTTTCAATCACATGATAGTTATTTTGTTGAGTTTGCTCCCACTATTATTCATGAGAAGAATTTTGCTTATGTGGAGATTGTAAATTTTCTATGCAAGTAGATCATGAAAAGAATGCTTTAGGTGCTGGTTATATTGTTGAATTCATTCATGATGCTACTGAAAATAATTATGAGGGAGGAACATATGCTTGTAGGAATTGCAATAATATCAAGTTTCCTCTCTATGTGCTTAAAATCTTGAAGTTATGCTTGTTTTATCTTTCTATGCTTGTTGATTATTGTTCTCATAAGTTGTTTGCTCACAAAATCCCTATGCATAGGAAGTGTGTTAGACTTAAATGTGCTAGTCATATTCTTCATGATGCTCTCTTTATGTTTCAATTCTTATCTTTTATGCGAGCATCATTGAAATCATAATGCCTAGCTAGGGGCGTTAAACGATAGCGCTTGTTCCTTTTTGATTTCTACCTCCGCTGATTTCAGCATTGCAAATACTTCAGGAATGGTCTTTTCCATCCCCTTCATATTGTAGTTCATCACAAAGCTCTTGTAGCTAGGTGGGAGTGACTGAAGGATTCGGTCAATGACCGCCTCGTCTGGGAGGTTAATGTCCAGCTGGGACAAGCGGTTGTGCAACCCAGACATCTTGAGTATGTGCTCACTGACAGAACTATTTTCCTCCATCTTACAACTGTAGAACTTGTCGGAGACTTCATATCTCTCGACCCGGGCATGATCTTGGAAAACCATTTTTAGCTCTTTGAACATCTCATATGCTCCGTGTTGCTCAAAACTCTTTTGGAGCCCCGGTTCTAAGCTGTAAAGCATACCGCACTGAACGAGGGAGTAATCATCAGCACGCTGCTGCCAAGCATTCATAATGTCTTGGTTCTCTGGGATGGGTGCTTCACCTAGCGGTGCTTCTAGGACATATTGTTTCCTGGCAGCTATGAGGATGATCCTCAGGTTCCGGACCCAGTCCATATAGTTGCTGCCATCATCTTTCAGCTTGGTTTTCTCTAGGAACGCGTTGAAGTTCATGTTGACATGAGCATTGGCCATTTTATCTACAAGACATTTATGCAAAGATTTTTAGACTAAGTTCATGATAATTAAGTTCATCTAATAAAATTATTTAATGAACTCCCACTCAGATTAGACATCCCTCTAGTCATCTGAGTGAAACATGATCCGACTCGACTAGGCCGTGTCCGATCATCACGTGAGACGGACTAGTCATCATCGGTGAACATCTCCATGTTGATCGTATCTTTCATACGACTCATGTTCGACCTTTCGGTCTCTTGTATTCCGAGGCCATGTCTGTACATGCTAGGCTCGTCAAGTTAACCTAAGTGTTTGCATGTGTAAATCTGTCTTACACCCGTTGTATGTGAACGTTGGAATCTATCACACCCGATCATCACGTGGTGCTTCAAAACAACGAACTGTCGCAACGGCGCACAGTTAGGGGGAACACTTTCTTGAAATTGTTATGAGGGATCATCTTATTTACTACCGTCGTTCTAAGTAAACAAGATGCAAAAACATGATAAACATCACATGCAATCAAATAATAATCGTGACATGATATGGCCAATATCATATAGCTCCTTGATCTCCATCTTGGGGCTCCATGATCATCTTGTCACCGGCATGACACCATGATCTCCATCATCGTGTCTCCATGAAGTTGCTCGCCAACTATTACTTCTACTACTACGGCTAACACGTTTAGCAATAAAGTAAAGTAATTTACATGGCGTTTCTCAATGACATGCAGGTCATACAAAAAATAAAGACAACTCCTATGGCTCCAGCCGGTTGTCATACTCATCGACATGCAAGTCGTGATTCCTATTACATGAACATGATCAAATACATCACATATATATCATTCATCATTCATCACAACTTTGGCCATATCACATCACAAGACACTTGCTGCAAAAACAAGTTAGACGTCCTCTAATTGTTGTTGCAAGTTTTACGTGGCTGCAATAGGGTTCTAGCAAGAACGTTTTCTTACCTACATAAAAGCCACAACGTGATTTGTCAACTTCTATTTACCCTTCATAAGGACCCTTTTCGTCGAATCCGCTCCAACTAAAGTAGGAGAGACAGACACCCGCCAGCCACCTTATGCAACTAGTGCATGTTAGTCAGTGGAACCGGTCTCACGTAAGCGTACGTGTAAGGTTGGTCCGGGCCGCTTCATCCCACAATACCGCTGAAGCAAAATAAGACTAGTAGCGGCAAGAAAGTTGACAACATCTACGCCCACAACAAATTGTGTTCTACTCGTGCAAAGAGAACTATGCATAGACCTAGCTCTGATACCACTGTTGGGGAACGTTGCAGAAAACAAAAAATTTCCTACGGTTTCACCAAGATCCATCTATGAGTTCATCTAGCAACGAGTGATCGGATGCATCTACATACCTTTGTAGATCGCGAGCGGAAGCGTTCACTAGAATGTGGATGATGGAGTCGTACTCGCCGTGATCCAAATCACCGATGACCAAGTGCCGAACGGACGGCACCTCCGCGTTCAACACACGTACAGAGCGGAAGACGTCTCCTCCTTCTTGATCCAGCAAGGGGGAAGGAGAGGTTGATGAAGATCCAGCAGCACGACGGCATGGTGGTGGATTCTGCAGTCACCGCAGCAGGGCTTCGCCGAGCTTCTGCGAGAGAGAGAGAGGTGTAGCAGGGGAGAGGGAGGCGCCAAAGCTTCAGGGTGCGGCTGCCCCTCCCTCCCCCTTTATATAGGCCCCCTGGGGGGCGCTAGCCCTGGAGATCCAATCTCCCAAGGGGCGGCGGCCAGGGGGGGTGGAGTACCCCCCAAGGCAAGTGGGGCGCCCCCCCCACCTAGGGTTTCCAACCCTAGGCGCAGGGGGTGGGCCAAGGGGAGCGCACCAGCCCACTATGGGCTGGTTCCCCTCCTCACTTCAGCCCATGGGGCCCTCCGGGATGGGTGGCCCCACTCGGTGGTCCCGATACAATACCGGTGACCACCGAATCACTCCCGATGGCTGAAACTGCACTTCCATATATAATTCTTTACCTACGGACCATTACGGAACTCCTCGTGACGTCATGGATCTCATCTGGGACTCCGAACAACTTTCGGATTACTGCATAGTCATATCTCTACAACCCTAGCGTCACCGATCCTTAAGTGTGTAGACCCTACGGGTTCGGGAGACATGCAGACATGACCGAGACGCCTCTCCGGCCAATAACCAACAGCGGGATCTTGATACCCATGTTGGCTCCCACATACTCCTCGATGATCTCATCGGATGAACCACGATGTCGAGGATTCAATCAATCATGTATTCAATTCCCTTTGTCAATCGGTATTTTACTTGCCCGAGATTCGATCGTTGGTATCCCAATACTTCGTTCAATCTCGTTACCGGCAAGTCACTTTACTCGTACCGTAAAGCATGATCCCGTGATCAAACACTTTGATCACATTGAGCTCATTATGATGATGCATTACCGAGTGGGCCCAGTGATACCTCTCCGTCATACGGAGTGACAAATCCCAGTCTCGATCCGTGTCAACCCAACAGACACTTTCGGAGATACCCGTAGTATACCTTTATAGTCACCCAGTTACGTTGTGACGTTTGGCACACCCAAAGCACTCCTACGGTATCCGGGAGTTACACGATCTCATGGTCTAAGGAAAAGATACTTGACATTGGAAAAGCTCTAGCAAACGAATTATACGATCTTGTGCTGTGCTTAGGATTGGGTCTTGTCCATCACATCATTCTCCTAATGATGTGATCTCGTTATTAATAACATCCAATGTCCATAGTCAGGAAACCATGACTATCTGTTGATCAACGAGCTAGTCAACTAGAGGCTTACTAGGGACATGTTGGTGTCTATTTATTCACACATGTATTACGATTTCCGGATAACACAATTATAGCATGAATAAAAGACAATTATCATGAACAAGGAAATATAATAATAATCCTTTTATTATTGCCTCTAGGGCACATTTCCAACATTGACCATTGCTCCGTGGATGAGCAACGGAAGCAAAACAGACTTTGCTGCCGAGGTCGTGGGTATATTGCATGAAGGTGCGGCTTGTGAATTGTGTGCCGTTGTCGGTGATAACCCTGTTGGGTACACCAAAACGGCACACTAGTCCCTTGAAGAACTTGACGGCTGACTGAGCTTTAACCTTCCTCACTGCCTCCACTTCTATCCACTTTGTGAACTTGTCGACTGCGACGTACAAGTACTCAAAGCCCCCAACAACGCGTGGGAAAGGGCCCAGTATGTCGAGCCCCCAGACCGAGAAGGGCCAGGAGAGAGGAATGGTTTGAAGTGCTTGAGCTGGCTGATGAAGCTTCTTCGAATGGAACTGACATGCTTCACACCTGGTGACTAGTGTCGTTGCATCCTGGAGGGCGGTGGGCCAGAAGAAGCCTTGCCGGCAAGGGCCCTTGACCCGATGTGGGATCCACAAATGCCTTCGTGTATCTCTGCCAACAGCTCCAGTCCTTCCTCTTGAGGGATACACTTCAATTTCACACCGTTCGGCCTCTTTCTGTACAGGACGTCATCGACGAACTGGTACATGGTAGAGCGACGGGCTACTTTTTCCGCTTCTTCCTGCTCCTCAGGAAGTTCCCCTGTTTGGAGGAATCGGACGGTATGCTGTGCCCACGCTGGAGCCTGGGGCTCGATGGCGAGGACTAAGGGCATTTCCTCCGCTATAGGAGTGGTTGTCTCGACGGCATGAGCTTGCCCCTCCGCTGGAGCTAGCCGTCCCATGGCGGGCTCAGTGTCCCCGGCAACATCCTTACCGGCGGCTCCGAGGAGCTCGGCGAGAAAGTACTTGCCGGGCCCTGATTTCCTCCTCTTGTTCTGCTCTGTTGATGGATCAACGGATGGCTGAGTTAGCTGAAGCACAAAGGTACCTGGTTCCACAGGTAGCTTGAGGGCAGCGCGTTTTGACAGGTAATCGGCGATATCGTTCTCCGCTCGAGGAACATATTCAGCCTTTATACCGTCGAAACACTCTTCCAGCTTTCTCACTTCATCGACGTAGGCCTTCATCAACGGGCTCTAGTGATCCTTGTTGACTTTCTTGACGACAAGCTGCGAGTCGCCCCTGACGATGAGTTTCTTGATTCCGAGGTCCGCCGCGATCCTAAGACCGGCAAGCAGCCCCTTGTATTCTGCCATATTGTTTGTTGATACCTCCCTGGGGAAGTGCATCTGGATCACGTACTTGAGGTGCTCTCCGGTGGGCGCGACAAGCAGTACGCCAGCCCCGGCACCTTGTAAGGAGAAAGCCCCATCAAAGTACATGATCCAATTGCAACTTGCCTCCTTGCCGGGGAGAGCAGTCTCTTGCGCTTCTTCGTCAGGCGTTGTGGTCCATTCTGCAATGAACTCCACCAGGACTCGGCTCTGAATCGCCGAAGTACTTCCAAACTTGAGGCCAAAGCTGGACAACTCCAGTGCCCATTCTACAACTCTTCCCATTGCATATGGATTGTGCAATAACCGTTGCAGAGGGAGGCGAGTGACGACAGTGATCTCGTGTGCCTGGAAGTAGTGACGC
Source organism: Aegilops umbellulata (assembly GCA_032464435.1). Lineage (NCBI taxonomy): Eukaryota > Viridiplantae > Streptophyta > Magnoliopsida > Poales > Poaceae > Aegilops > Aegilops umbellulata. The sequence continues at coordinate 321,620,150 of CP136056.1, read as the reverse complement.
AGCTTCCTCGAGGCCATAGGAAGGCTGAAGAGCAGTTTCTGCACGCCGGAGTACCTTGATCTAGCTCCCTGCAGGAGGGAACTAACAAAGTAGACCAGGTGCTGCATCATTTTCTTCTTCGGCGGCACTTCAACGGGTTGTGTCGTTTCTGCACTGGTGGTGTCGGGCTCTGTCGCTGCCATTACCCCGTCATCAACCTCTCTTTGCGCCACTAGTGCGGCGCTGACCACCTGGTTCGTTGCCGCCAGGTATAGCAGCAACAAATCCTGTGGCCTAGGCGCAACCAGTATTGGCGCGGAGGAGAGGTACTTCTTCAAGTCTTGCAATGCTGCTTCGGCTTCTGGCGTCCACTCCATCGGGCCTGCCTTTTTCAGGATCTTGAAAAAGGGAAGGGCGCGCTCGGCAGACTTGGAAATGAACCTGCCCATGGCGGCGATGCAACCAGCAAGCCGACACACATCCTTGATTCGCTTGGGTGCTTCAATCTGCTCTATAGCTTTGATCTTGTCTGGATTGGCCTCTATCCCACGCTGTGACACAAAGAACCCAAGAAGCTTGCCGGACGGGACGCCAAAGACGCACTTCTTAGGGTTCAGCTTGAGATTGATCTTGCGCAGGTTTGCAAATGTTTCTTTCAAATCTGGTATGAGGGTTGCCCTGTCCTTGGTTTTGACCACTATGTCATCCATATAAGCTTCCATATTTCTATGGAGCTGGGGTTCAAAACCAATCTGGACCGCCCTTGCAAACGTCGAACCAGCAATCTTCAACCCGAAAGGCATCCGCATGAAACAATACATACCACATGGGGTGATGAATGTTGTTTTCTCTTCGTCTTCTCTTGTCATGAAGATCTGGTGGTAGCCGGAGTAGGCATCGAGGAATGACAACAGATCACACCCAGCTGTGGAGTCAACAATCTGGTCGATGCGCGGCGACGGGAAGGGGTCTTTAGGATAAGCCTTATTGATATCCGTGTAATCAATACACAGTCTCCACTTCCCATTTGCCTTGCGCACTACGACCGGATTGGCCAACCACGTTGGATGGAGCACTCCTCTTACGAAACCCACTGCTTCCAGTTTCCGGATCTCTTCTGTGATGAACTCTTGTCGTTCCAAAGCTTGCTTTCTGACCTTCTGCTTGATGGGCCGCGCATGAGGACAGATAGCAAGGTGGTGCTGAATTACCTCCCTGGGAACGTCGGGGATGTCGGAAGCTTGCCATGCAAACACATCGAGATTCGCCCGCAGGAAGGTGACGAGCACGTCTTCCTATTTGTCGTCAAGGGTGGAGCTTATGGTGAAAGCTCCTCCCGTGTCGTCCTCATTGACAGAAACCTTCTTGGTTCCCAGCGGTATGGCCCTGGGCTTCTTGTTTCCGCCGGTGGAGCTCTCTGGCACGTCCTCGACGGCAGCGCTACACTCCGAAGAGGTGCGCTTGCCGGAGTGGGTGTCCGAGGTCTCGCCGGTCTTCTTCTTCTTCTTCTTCCCTCCCGGGGTCCCAGCAGCAGGAGCAAGTGCCCTAGTGGCGGCAGCTGCTGCAACTGCTTGCTGGTATAGTTGGTCAGCGCAAATCAGCGCATCTTTCTTATCAGAGGGGATGGTGATGATCGTCACAGGTCCTAGCATCTTCAGGGTGTTGTAGGCATAGTGTGACGCCGCCATGAACTTGGCCAGCGCTGGGCGGCCAAGGATCCCGTTGTAGGGCAAGGGGATCTTGGCAACATCAAACACGATCCTCTCCGTCCAGTAGTTCAGGTCGCTTCCAAAAGTCACAGGCAGCGTGACCTTTCCCTTGGGTTGACTTCTTCCCGGGTTGACCCCCTGAAACGTGCCCATCTCTTCGAGGTCTCCATCAGGAATCTGCAGTTTCTCGATCACGGCAGGCGAGATCAAGTTCAGACCGGCCCCGCCATCGACTAGCATCTTCATCACCTTGAGGTTGCGTATTGTTGGTGAAACCAACAATGGCAAGCACCCGACTGCAGTAGTGCGATCAGGGTGATCCTTAGTGTCAAAAATGATAGGTGTGCTGGACCACTTCAGCGGCCTTTGGGCATCAAACGACAGCTCTGCCGCTGTAATCTCTCGTGCCCACTGTTTAAGCCGGCGGTGAGAAGTATGCAGCGAGGTGCCGCCGTCGACGCACATGGCCTCTGTAGCTTTCTGGAACTCTTGGTCGCCGGATTCATCGTCCTCTTCGTGATCGTTGTCTTCTGGCTTTCTGTCACGACCCCGGGCAGGCCTCTCCTATTGTTTATCCTTGCCGCGACGGCCCACCTGGCCGTCACGCTTCTTGCCGGACCCCTCAGCACCGTCTTGGCCCTTCTCCTTGTCCCGCCTCTCATACTCAGCCCTCTGCTTCTCAGCGAGGAGCTCAACCTGTCGGCAGTCTTGGAGAGCATGGCCTTTGGTGTGATGGATCTTGCAGTATCGCTTGTCGGAGTTTCCTGGCTTCTCGGCAGCCGCCAAGGCCCGGCAGGCGACACATCCGGCAATTTCCTTGTCGGGGTCATCTGCCTTGGTTTTCTTGGCGGAGGCGATGTCATCAGATCCCTTGACGGTAAGCACGGCTCTACCTTCGCACTTCCTGTTGCGGCGCCGGCCCTTCTTCGCCGAGGCGGCAGTATCCTCATCTGAGGAGTCGGTTTCCACGCCGGCATCTTCGCCGGGGTACTTCCTTCCCTCTTCTGCTCGGGCACATCTGTCAGCAAGAACGTAGAGTTCTGCTACATCTTTCACCTTGTTCATTGCCAGCTCTTCGCGCATCTTGCGGTTACGCACGTTCTGATGGAACGCGCTGATGATGGCGGCAGGGTGAACATCAGGGATATTGTACTGTATCCGGCTGAACCTCTGTATATACTTGCAGAGACTCTCGCCTCCCTTCTGGGGAATGACGTGTAGGTCGCTCGCTTGGCCATGGGCTTGGTGGCCTCCAGTAAAGGCGCCCACGAACTCACGGTACAAATCCGACCAGGAGGAAATAGAGTCTACCGGCAAGTGCATCAACCAAGACATGGCGTTGGGTTTAAGAGCTAACGGAAAGTAATTCGCAAGCACCTTATCGTCACGAGCTCCGGCAGCTTGCATTGCGATGGTGTAGATGCTAAGGAACTCGGACGGGTGGGTCTTGCCGCTGTACTTTTCGCCAACGTCGGGTTTGAAGGTGCGGTGAGTGGGCCACTGGAACTGCCGCAGCTCACGGGTAAAAGCCGGACAACCTACCTCGTAAGGTAGGCCTCCAGGGCTCTCCGGTGCCGGGTGGTTCACAACAGGCCCTGCTCGCCTGTCCGATTGGTGGCGCGCTCCGCGCCGGCGCTCGATAGTGGTTCGAGCATCTTCATGTTCTCGTTCCCGAAGAACTTGGCGCTGGTCACAGTGGGTCCGCGGGTCGGATGACGCTATGGAGATTTCGTCGCCCGTAACGTTGCGACGAGCTGGCGTCCGCGGTACTGGGCGAGGAGGAGGCGAGTGCACCGTGGTCGCGGCGCCGCCGGCTTTCCTGCCACTGGTGCGTGGGACTCCGTCGGAGCGTCGACCAGGGGGCTCCATCGGACTCGGTTCGTCTTTGTTGGCCACCGCAACAAGGCTTCGGATAGTGGCTCTCCATTCATCGAGTTTCCCCGTAGTGGGAGGAAAGTCGAGGAGCAACTGCGCGCGCGCCAGGGCTTCTGCCGGCGTTGGTGGTAGCGAAACCTGCACGGATCACGATGCGCTTTGACTTCTGACCATGTCAGAAGGAGCTCTATCACGACCCCGCGGTCGCATGCCATCTTCACCAGCGCCTAGGCGAGCGGGCAGGTCTTCTATGTCCCGGGAGTGGCGCTCGGGACTTCCCGCGGCGACGCCCGGGGTCTTCGGCGTGATTACGCTGTTCGTCGCGCGCCGCCTGAGAGGAGCGCGCCCTCGGCGCCGGCGTGGGAGTCTTGGAAGCCCTCCCGTCGCCTTTGGGCGGGGTAGCAGCGATCTTGGAAGGCCCCGCGCCACCCGCCGAGGGCCTGGCTCCGTCTTTAGATTTGGCGGTGTGCGGCCCGTTGCCAGGCGCACAAACATCGCCGCCTCCAAAACTTTGGCTACTGGGACGGTGGTGTTCGCGAGCGGCGCCCTGGGTCCTTTCTGCGACCGGTCTGCTGCTCGCCCGCGTCGGGGCGGGATGTCCAGCCTACGACGGGCCAACCGCCACCGCCGTCTTCTTCTTGGGCGCTCGGCACGCGCCCTGGCCAGCGGTGCCCGCGGTGCCATGTAGGCAGGCAGGCAGCTGAGGTGGTGCAGTGGTGGGTCTCCACAAAGATCCGCATGCCGCCACGCAGGTGCCTGCCCAGCTGGTTGGGTCGGCAGCTGCATGCGAACGGCGGTGGAGGTCTGATTGGCGTGGGCCCGATGGTGGCCCTAGGAGCGTTCATGACAAGGGCCTTGCCGGGTCCCCAGCAAGGGTCTTGCCGTGGCGCCTGTTGTCATCCCCGGCAAGGCTCTTGCCGGGGGCCTTGTGGTCCTCCTTGGCTGGGATCCCGCCGAGGATCATCATCTTCTAAAGTGTGTATCTGATCTTGAATGTCTTCACAAAGATCTGCATGCCACCACGGGGATGTCTCCCGAATCCTTGCCCCATGGGGGCAGTGGACTCAAGGGTGACTCGCTCCGTAGGTGTGGGGCGAGCTGCCACGGCGAGGGTCTTGCCGGGTTTGCTAAAAACTGCCCCCGGCAAGGATCTTGCCGGGGGAGTCTGCTTCATCCCCTTTGCTCTTTATGGTCTTGGTTTTGGCGTCGTTCTGCTTCTCTTGAGCTCCGGCCTTACCTTGGCTTACCTCCCTTGCCGTGCTTGGTGTGGCGGTGCCCGTGGCTCAGACTTCCCGTGCACAGTTATAGGGGTACAAAAAGTGTACCCCTCTTTTTGTACACCGACAGGGAGTTCTTGCCTAGTTAGGTAGGCCAAGAAGGGTTCTGTCCACGGAGCGATGACAGCCATAATCACGTGGGCCGAAGGTGTTATTTCGGTGGCAGAGTCTCCGATTACGTCAGAGTGCTCGGTATCTGGTGTTGTAGCCGGGTCCAGACTATTGTTGCCTGTGTCCCCTTCCCATTCCACGGATATCTTGAACAGCCTTTCCAAGAAGATGTTGAGTGGGACCGTATCGCGCTTAGCGCCGATACGGGCGAGGATATCCGCGCTTGGTTGTTTTCCCGAGCCACATGGTGGAATTCGAGCCCTTCGAACCGAGCTGACATCTTGAGTACGGCGTTGCGATAAGCCGCCATTTTCGGATCTTTGGCATCAAAGTCTCCATTTATTTGGGATATAGCGAGGTTCGAGTCCCCGCGCACCTCCAGGCGTCGAATGCCCATGGAGACTGCCATCCGGAGACCGTGTAACATGGCCTCGTATTCGGCTGCATTGTTGGAGTCTGTGTATAATATTTGGAGTACATATTGAACTGTATCTCCAGTAGGGGACGTCAGAACGACACCAGCCCCCAGACCAGCCAGCATTTTAGAGCCGTCGAAGTGCATAATCCAATTGGAGTACGCGCCGTACTCTTTAGGGAGTTCGGCTTCTGTCCATTCGGCGACAAAATCGGCCAATACCTGTGACTTGATGGCTCGCCGAGGTTTATAAGTTATGTCGAACGGGAGGAGCTCAATGGCCCATTTGGCAATCTGGCCCGTGGCGTCGCGGTTGTTTATTATATCATTCAGTGGTACTTCCGAGGCCACTGTAATTGAACACTCTTGAAAGTAGTGTCGTAGTTTCCGGGATGCCATGAATACCGCATATGCTATCTTTTGATAGTGCGGGTACCGTGATTTGCATGGAGTTTTTATTTTGTGGTAGCCGGAGTATGCGTCGAGGAAGCACAATGAGGTGTGTCCTGCGGTAGCGTCGATAATATGATCGATGCAGGGGAGGGGATAGGATCCTTTGGGCAAGCCTTGTTGAGGTCCTTGAAATCGACGCTCAGGCGCCAGGATTTGTCCTCTTTTGGTACCATCACCAGGTTTGCTAGCCAGTCCGGGTGTTTTATTTCTTTGATGAATCCGGCCTCCAATAACTTGGCTAGTTCCTCTTCCATAGCTTGTCTCTTAGGTTCTGAGAAGCGCCGAAGAGTCTGTTTGACCGGCTTGGATCCTTTTAAAATGTTAAGGCTATGCTCTGCCAACCTGCGTGGGATTCCTGGCATATCTGAAGGATTCCAGGCGAATATGTCCCAATTCTCGCTCAGGAACTCTCGTAGGGCGGCGTCCACGGCGGGTTTTAACTGTGCCCCGATGGAGGCTGTTTTTGCGGGGTCCGTTAGATGGACTTGGAATTTGACTATCTCATCCGCTGGTTTGAAAGAAGTGGACTTGGATCTCTTGTCGAGTATCACGTCGTCCCTGTCCACGGTGGAGCATAGCGTATTTAACTCCTCTGCAGCGAGGGCTTCGGATAATGCCTCGAGGGCCAGTGCGGCTGTTTTATTTTCGGCGCGGAGCGCTATGTCCGGATCACTAGCCAGGGTGATGATCCCATTGGGACCGGGCATTTTGAGCTTCATGTACCCGTAATGGGGTATGGCTTGGAAGATCGTGAATGCCTCCCGCCCTAAAAGGGCGTGGTATCCGCTACTGAACGGGGCCACTCGGAATGTGATTTCTTCGGACCTATAATTCTCCGACGTGCCGAATACCACGTCTAGTGTGATTTTCCCAGCGCAACGTGCTTCCCGACTGGGGATGATTCCTCTGAAGGTTGTGCTGCTTTGCTCAATGCGGCTCTTGTCTATTTCCATTTTGTGAAGAGTTTCCTCATAAATGAGGTTTAATTCACTGCTGCCGTCCATGAGCACTTTAGTGAGCCGAAAACCGTCTACAATTGGACTAAGGACCAATGTGGCTGTTGCTCGGGTTGTTCGGAATTTAGGTTCGTCACAAGCATTGAAGGTGATGGCCGTGTCGCTCCATGGGTTTGTTGTTGCCACCAGGCAGATTTTGGCAAGGCTGCGGAGTGTTCGCTTGCGCCTATTGTTTGAGGCCAATGTCTCGAAGACTGTTGATACCATATTCTAATCCACGGGATGGTGCTCAGCGGTATTTTGAATGAGGAGGTCCTCACCGCTCTTGGCAACCTGCCGGAGTACCCAACATGCTCTGAGGCTGTGTGTTGGTATGGTATCCGCTGTGCTATGAATTTTGCAGGGTCTGCTAAGCCATCCCTCCAATACGGTTCCACGCCCTGTCGTGGGCTTTTGCTTTTTGGTGATTGAGTCGGGCGACTTATAAGGATGCACACTTTTAATTCGGACTGGGTGTTTAATCAGAGCCGGATCATCCCAAAATTTTGTTTCGGTTTTCCAGGCACTTTCCATTGCACAGTACTTCCGTACTATGGCCGCCAAGTCAGCGAAGTGTGCTATGCCACGGCAACTTATGGTGTTAAGGATTCCCTTGTCCGTGCAATTATTGCAAAATAATGAGATTGCGTCTTCCTCGTGACAGCCCTTGACCTTGTTCATTACAAGGAGGAATCTGGCCCAGTAGTGATGTACTGTTTCCTGGGGCTCTTGCTTAATGTGGGAGAGATCACTTATATCTGGGTGGGTGGGTAGACTTGAGTCCAAACCCTGACCCGATCTGAGACCCAGGGGCAGGGGAGTTTCCGATCTGGGAAGTTCGGGCTCCGGGATGTTGCCCGATAGGTCTGGCCTGCTGCCTGATTCTAGGTTCAAGGCTTGGGAGATGTCCTTCCGTATACTGGTATCCGGCTCGGAGAGCTCTGGAATCCGGACATAGTTTGTCCTCGAGGTTGAGGAAGAATTGTCGCATTGTTCCTCCACCGCCGCTATCTGATGGGTGACCGGCGGAGAGTTAATCTCCCTTTGGCCGGGTTTCAGCCCGATCCGATCGTAGTCCGTAGCGACTCCCAAAGCAGCGATGCGATCCAAGAACTCGTTTAGGGAAGAGAGCTCCATCAGATCCATCTGCTCGGCAAGTTCCGAGCCGACGTGGAGGTTGTTTTCGATGACCCGAGAAGTCATCGTCGGCGCAGCAGACGAACAAGCGGTCATGACGAAACCGCCCAGTCGGAGAGTTTGGCCGACATCCAGGGCTCCCCCAGAGGTGACGCTGTCCCCGACAACGAGACGAGGCATCCTTCCTTGTGGTGGCGACACAGTGGAACTCTCAATGAAAGCACCAATGTCGGTGTCAAAACCGGCGGATCTCGGGTAGGGGGTCCCGAACTGTGCGTCTAAGGTGGATGGTAATAGGAGGCAAGGGACACAATGTTTACCCAGGTTCGGGCCCTCATGATGGAGGTAATACCCTACTTCCTGCTTGATTGATCTTGATGATATGAGTAGTACAAGAGTTGATCTACCACGAGATCGTAGAGGCCAAACCCTAGAAGCTAGCCTATGGTATGATTGTTGTTGTCCTATGGACTAAACCCTCCGGTTTATATAGACACCGGAGGGGGCTAGGGTTACACAGAGTCGGTTACAATGGGAGGAGATCTACATATCCATATCGCCAAGCTTGCCTTCCACGCCAATAGAATCCCATCCGGACACGAGACGAAGTCTTCAATCCTGTATGTTCATAGTCCAACGGTCCGGCCAAAGGATATAGTCCGGCTGTCCGGATACCCTCTAATCCAGGATTCCCTCACTACCATAGAGAGTATTCATTTTCCTGCTATACATTATTTTGCTCTCTTCATAGGTAGGTGCATAAATGGTAAGGATGAAGCATGTCACATGTGTGTGTGCCTAACCTCAGTATTCTTAGGAGTGCTGTGTTAGGAGACAAATCTTATAATTTGGGAGCTATTGTTGCATGTAGGTTGCATAATAATACAATTAATGGAGATTTCTTTGGAGGAATTTACGCAACCCGTCTAGCTAATTTTCTTGAGGTACCTATACATGAGTATGATGTTGAGCTGCCTAATGTTTATTTAGATTATAATGCCATGGTTCATCATCATTTTCTTGAAAGGAACGAGCAGTCCCTCCAGTATCGCTTAATCTTTGCCAGACGTCGTGCTGTCCATATTACTCTCCCTGCTCTTGCCTTCTTTGATTATCAGGCAAAAGGAAGACATTTTATTACCAGAGAGGAGGCATGTGAGTACGAGAGGAGGGCGGAGGCAGCTCGCCGCCACGCTACAGCCCAGGAGTCAATAGCCGCTGCATCTCAGTATGACCCTGGCTACAACTATGGATATCCGCCAGGCCATCCGTGGCAATAAACCAACTTAGGCCAAAAGCCTAAGCTTGGGGGAGTACGTATTTCCCACTGACATTACATTTATGTTCACACACTCATTGCTAGATGTCGGTGCTCATAATTTTTCACTGTAATATCCATGCTAGTCTATCTTCCTTTTTATGCTTTCTTCTTGTGTGTTTGATAAACCTTAAGAAAAAACAAAAAAAATTAGTAATAGCTTTTAGCTTGTTACTTTTCTTACTGTAGTAGTAATAACTAAAAGAAAACCCAAAAATATTTCCCGTTCTTCTTTGCTTATAGGGAGCTTTCCCGTGTAAATAGTTTTATTTCTTTTCTTTTCTTTGGGGGTCGATAGGAGAAGACCATGATTAAATTTTTGAAGTGGCTCTTATATGCATTATTGTTGATTTAACCAAGAGCCCATATTGCCTTGTCTTCTCATGTTTATTGAATGTTTGCAGATTCCAGCTTAGTCCAATGCACATGCACTCTTAATATTATTCACATCATTCGGCCGTGCAAGTGAAAGGCAATTATGACGATATATGATGGACTGATTGAGATGAGAAAAGCTGGTATGAACTCGACCTCTCTTGTTTTTGTAAATATGATTAGTTCATCGTTCCTAATTCAGCCTATTATGAATAAACATGTTTGCAATGACAATTAGACATTATAGTTGCTCGTGCCATGCTTGATTAGCTATGAGTTATAATGGTTTACCTTGCGTGCCAACATGCTATTAAAATGGTTGTGATGTGGTATAGTGGGGTGGTATCCTCCTTTGAATGATTTAAGTGACTCGACTTGGCACATGTTCACACATGTAGTTGAAACAAATCAACATAGCCTTCACAATATTTATGTTAATGGTGGATTATATCCTAGTCATGCTTGCACTCAATGTATATTAATTTTAATGCATGTTCATGACTGTTGTCGCTCTCTAGTCGGTCGCTTCCCAGTCTTTTGCTAGCCTTCACTTGTACTAAGCGGGAATACTTCTTGTGAATCCAATCCCTTAAACCCCAAAGTTATGCCATATGAGTCCACTATACCTTCCTATATGCAGTATCTACCTGCCGTTCCAAGTAAATTTGTATGTGCCAAACTCTAAACCTACAAATGAAATTCTGTTTTGTATGCTCGAATAGCTCATGTATCAACTAGGGTTGTCTGTATCTTCCATGCTAGGCGGCTTATTCTCAAGAGGAGTGGACTCCGCTCCTCACTCACGAGAAAATGGCTGGTCACCGGGATGCCCAGTCCCATGCTTTATGCAAACAAAATCAAAATAATCGCAAACAAAACTCCCCCTGGGACTGTTCCTAGTTGGAGGCACTCATTGTTTCGAGCAAGCCATGGATTGATGCTTGTTGGTGGAGGGGGAGTATAAACTTTACCATTCTATTTGGGGACCGCCTATAATGTGTGTAGCATGGAAGATATCGCCATCTCTTGGTTGTTATGTTGACAATGAAAGTATGCTGCTCAAAAAATTATTTATCTCTGCTTTAAAACCGAGCTCTGGCACCTCTACAAATCCCTGCTTCCCTCTACGAAGGGCCTATTTATTTACTTTTATGTTGAGTCATCACCCTCTTATTAAAAAGCACTAGCTGGAGAGCGCAGCTGTCATTTGCATTCATTACTATTAATTTATATTGGGTATGACTATGACTGGATCTCTTTTACCATGAATTACAATGTTTAGTCAGTCCTTGATCTTTAAAGGTGCTCTGCATTTATGTTTTGCGGTCTCAGAAAAGGCTAGCGAGATACCATCTTATTATATCATATCATGATTGTTTTGAGAAAGTTTTTTCATCCGAGATTTATTATTATTACTCGCTAGTTGATTATGCCATTGATATGAGTAAACATGAGACCTAAGTGTTATTGTGAATATGGTTAGTTATAATCTTTGCTGAAAACTTGAATACTGGCTTTACATATTTACAACAACAAGAGCAAACAGAGTTTGTAAAAGTTTTTCCTTTATCACTTTCAGTTTATCAACTGAATTGCTTGAGGACAAGCAAATGTTTCAGCTTGGGGAGTTGATACGTCTCCGTCGTATCTACTTTTCCAAACATTTTTGCCCTTGTTTTGGACTCTAACTTGCATGATTTGAATGGAACTAACCCGGACTGACGATGTTTTCAGCAGACTTTCCATGGTGTTATTTATGTGCAGAAACAAACGTTCTCGGAATGACCTCAAACTCCACGGAAGTTATTTTTGGAAAATATAAAAAATACTGGAAGAAGAATCCACGTCAGGGGGCCCACACACTGTCCACGAGGGTGGGGGCGCGCCTGCCCCCCTGGGCGCGCCCCCTGCCTCGTGGACCCCCTGACGCTCCACCGACCTCAACTCCAACTCCATATATTCGTATTCGATGAGAAAAAAATCAGGGAGAAGGATTCATCGCATTTTACGATACGGAGCCGCCGCCAAGCCCTAAAACCTCTCGGGAGGGCTGATGTGGAGTTCGTTTGGGGCTCCGGAGAGGGGAATCCGTCGCCATCGTCATCATCAACCATCCTCCATCACCAATTTCATGATGCTCACCGCCGTGCATGAGTAATTCCATCATAGGCTTGCTGGACGGTGATGGGTTGGATGAGATCTATCATGTAATCGAGTTAGTTTTGTTAGGGTTTGATCCCTAGTATCCACTATGTTTTGAGATTGATGTTGCTATGACTTTGCTATGCTTAATGCTTGTCACTAGGGCCCGAGTGCCATGATTTCAGATCTGAACCTATTATGTTTTCATGAATATATGTGAGTTCTTGATCCTATCTTGCAAGTCTATAGTCACCTACTATGTGCTATGATCCGGCAACCCCGAAGTGACAATAATCGGGACCACTCCCGGTGATGACCGTAGTTTGAGGAGTTCATGTATTCACTATGTGTTAATGCTTTGGTCCGGTACTCTATTAAAAGGAGGCCTTAATATCCCTTAGTTTCCATTAGGACCCCGCTGCCACGGGAGGGTAGGACAAAAGATGTCATGCAAGTTCTTTTCCATAAGCACGTATGACTATATTCGGAATACATGCCTACATTACATTGATGAATTGGAGCTAGTTCTGTGTCACCCTATGTTATGACTTTTACATCATGAACCGCATCCGGCATAATTCTCCATCACCGATCCAATGCCTACGAGCTTTTCACATATTGTTCTTCGCTTATTTACTTTTCCGTTGCTACTGTTACAATCACTACAAAGCCCAAAAATATTACTTTTGCTATCATTACCGTTACTTCCATATTACTTTGCTACTAAATACTTTGCTGCAGATACTAAGTTATCCAAGTGTGGTTGAATTGACAACTCAACTGCTAATACTTGAGAATATTCTTTGGCTCCCCTTGTGTCTAATCAATAAATTTGGGTTGAATACTCTACCCTCAAAAACTGTTGCGATCCCCTATACTTGTGGGTTATCATCGGCATGGTCTAAATTTGTGAGCATATACCGTCTATTGCTACATTTGGATAAAAGGTACGGTGCCACGTGCAGCCCAGACGTCGAAGCCGATTTTTTACCTATATTAGGCAAACTAATGATGTATTGTTCATTCAATTACTCTCATATTTGCATCAAATCTTTGTTACATTATCTGTTTTTAATTATATATTTTTGTACTTTGCTTTTAGCTATATATTGTTCTGTTATGTCAGTTACTCTCATATTTGCAACTTACTATGTTATTTCAATATATCTAATTTACGATCTTAATTTTCATTTCAAGCAGTACATCCCTTGCTTTGCAAGAACACGAGTAGAAGGAAATCTTGGGCTTTACTTTGTTGATGACTCCATGGATGTCATATTGACAACACAATATGCATTTACAATGACAGTTAGCGTAAACGTGATAAGTATGGTTACTCCTATTTTGATGCGGACCTTTGGAGAAAAAATTCTAAGTTTTATGAACGCTGGCAATAAAATTCTAGTGCGTGCACCACAGCCTGGTCTAATTAACATGGGTGTTTACTTCCCCAACATCATTAGCCGATAAAAGTCTGGTCAAGGTTAGTGTTCTTTCAACTTTCTCCATGCTGGCATATTACTTAGCAAAATCAGGGTATTTGTTCTGACTAATTGATCACTATTTAATCAACCAATTGTGATTACATTTTCTGCCTCCGTTCCTAGGCAGTAACAAATTCTATTTACCAATTTATGCTCACTATATATTCTTCTGCCATGTTCTGAATAAATAATATATTTCCACCTTTTAAGCAGGATATGTTGGATGCATAGTTAACGATCTGTATGTTACTCAGTGTACCAAATTTCACTGTAAAGACTTGAAACATGTCGTAAAATTTGTTGATAATCTGACAGAGATAGCAAAGTGTACGAACGCTGGATTTTGTACGGGATTAATTATACCTATGGTGCCCACATTGAACAAGACGAACTGTGTACACAAAACATTGGTACAAAGTCTTATTTTTATGTTGATGCTCATAAACTATATATATCTTCAACGATATGTTACAAATGGTTTTTATTCTACATTTGAACAGAAATTGCCCGCTGCAGCTGTTCCTGAATCGATTTCCCAGCGTGGTCCAATTACACGTGTGCTTGCTAATAGCGCCAAAGTGATTGCAAGGTACTGCATTTCCCGCAGAAATGGAACCATTCAAATTAACAAGTTCTCGCTTGTCATGGCAATGCATCCATGTTTGACAATTGGAGACACTGTTCTACTCGTACTCTACCAGGCACAGGAGGGTTCTTCCTTTTTGTTGACGAGATGTCGAGTCGCCGTGATCAAGCTGCTTCCAGCGGATAGTTGTGGTTGTTGGCCCTCGGCCTCATAAAATGTGCTAGCTGTTACTATGTTAAGTATGTAGATATGGACCATATGGTTCTTGTCCCTCAGCCTCTTAAAATGCGATAGTAGTTACTATGTTAAGTATGTAGATATGGACCATATGGTTCTCAAAACCGTGTTACAAAGATCCTCCTTTTGTCGAATAGTGTGACCACTATATATATGTTACTCAAATGATGTTAGCCAAGTTCTTAAATTTTCATGGAAAGTATTAGTATCGTACACAATTCATTGAGTTTAAGCGTGTGCCCGGTAGAGCAGTAGAGTAGAGGACGTCCATGTTTTCGACGTGGCGATCAGCACCGATGTCCAGAAGGCATTTTCATATTAATTGTCCATATTGCAAATTCAGATAGTATATAGACAGGCTAGCCCATACAATTGACATATTTGACATGCATGAAGAAATCAGTTGCTAATTTACAAGAATATAACGAAGCGCGCGCGCACAAAAGAGCTACACTGTGCACCTAATGCTGACCTAGCACGCACAACAGTCATCGTCTATCAGCGTGTTGATCATGGGATCAGTGGGAGCAGAGGCCGCCAAGTCGATGGCCTACACACCTTTATCGATCGAGGCTGGGGGCAAACTCGACATCGAGAATCGCCAGTACTGCCTCGGGTGTAGCGTTCAATAGGGCTGCGACTGCCGGGTCTGCCACAACGACGTCCGACGAGATGACGTTGGCCCTTGCCAGGGCTGCTGTGACAGCCCGCATGCATGACCCGACGACGTCTGGTGTTGCAGCCTCCTCCGTCTGGGACATAAGCCCGCATCTCGTGCGGCGGCCACCACTACCGCAGTTGTCCTTGCATCGTCGAGGTCCCTCCTCTGCCTCCTGTACCATCCATCGCACTCTGCGCCGAGCCAGCAGTATCACCCGCTTGTGATCCCTGTCCACTTTTAGGACGACCCTGGCTAACCTAGCGGCTTGCTCGTACCGCATTTCCTGCTTCCTCTAGCTTTCGTCAGGAGAAGCGGCGGCATGGTCGTCGACCGCCAAGCCGACCACCATGCCTTCAGCCTAGGTTCCACCATCGCGCGACTCCATCCCTTCATTGGCCGTTGGGGGGTATGCCGCTATGTGTGGGTAACTAGCTAGGAACTGGATCAATAGCGAGCTGCCGGCGGCGGCCATTGCTGTGGTTATTTATAACTACCAGCTGGCTAGGGGATTGGGGATTTTACAATTCACCCATGTGGAGCGCGGGAAGCATTCGCTGAAGCATGGGAAGACTAAGTGGAGCACACAACCCGAATACCGTATGTGGTGTCACCTGTTATCTATCACACACGTCTTAACATAAGGAAACGTGTGTGTAACTTACTAATCATCGCACACAAGTACTCTCAGACGCATCATGTGCGATACTCCTAGCCACCGCAAGCAACTAGTTTGCATTTTTTCAAAGTTTCTTGTACACACAGAATCGCACACGAATTAACTATAGTAACCGTCTGTGTTTTAGTTTATCATCGCAAACAGTTCATCCGAGTGGGCTGTTTGTCGCGTATCACACACATCTTGTTTACACGAATCATTTGTGTTCTTTTGGCTCATCGCAAATAGTTCATCTATGTGAACTGTAGACCGCATATCACACACTTGTTGTTAAGTTGAACCATTTCTGTTGTGTTCCCTAATCGAAAATAGTTCGTCCAAGTGAACCGTATGCTGTATATCACACACACCTTGATCTGTCTAACCATTTCTATTGCATTCTATAATAGCAAATAGTTCATCAGAGTGAACTATATGCCGTATATCGCACACACCTTGATATGGCTGTCCGTTTCTATTGTTCTGTCTCATCGCAAACAGTTCATATGGATCAACCGTATGCCCCGCATTGCACACGCAACTAAAATTTGAACCGTGTTTGATGTCTCCACCATCGCAAAATGTTTTGCATCAGTTTTCCGGGTTTTTTACATCAACGTTTGCTATTTAATGCATCGGACACAATTTCGTCAAAGGGTCTCTGATCGTAGTGTCGTGTTAGCAGCATCCTGCAGTAGTGTGAGGTTCGAGTAACCACCTAAGCATGTCGTCGTCTCACCTCCTAGGGAACTGACCTGGAGAGGGCTCCTAAGGGTTCTAGTGGGAAAACCATACTTTTCAACAACTACCCTTATATGAATGAATGCGATGCACCAGAATCAAAATGTACCAATACTAGATGTGAACTTAACAAGAACTTACCAACCACAGTCTCTGGCTGATCGTAAACCTCCTCCACATCAATGTGGTTCACATGTGCACGGGGAAATGGAATGGGCTTCTTGGTTGCTGAGTTTCCATTGCCATTGCCGTTTCCATTTCCCTGCTTGGCCTTTGAACAATCGGTGGCACAATGTCCCGTCTTCTTGCACTTGAAACAGGTAATATGACTCAGATCCTTCTAATATAGAGCGGGTTGATGCTGACTGCCATTGCCTCCATTGCCAAACTTGAAGTTGTTGTTGTTGTGACAATTGTTCCCATTTCCTCCATGGTTATGTCCTCCAAGAGTATGTCCTCCATGGGTGTGCTGAGTGTGTCCTCCTGATCTATAGTGTTTGCCGAGTACGGAGTGTAGCGAGGCTTCTGTTGACCTCCAGAGCTATACTTTCCCTGTCCGTGTTGGTGTTCTGGGAATCGGGGTACCCAAACTTGCCTGCCTGTGGCCCGCGGCGTAGCTCCATCAGTGGCCTGGTACGACCCATCTTTAGCATCAGCAACACAAGACCCTTGCGAGGGGCCAAGCTTCGCGTGGCGGACGACGTCAAGACCTCCATAAGGAGCGGCCTCCTTAGGCTGGCTCCCGAGGAGCAGAGATTTCTATGCAATCCCTCACCTCGTGAGGTTCGGATGATGCAAGTCATGACGACCTAGGCATGGCGGGCGCCAGCGGGCGCAGTATAGCAGGTTTCCTCTTTGGTGCTAAGGAGGCAAGCGCAGGCACGGAGTCCCGAGGAATCAACCAAAGGTTTCCATTTCCATGCTACAAGACCAGGACCGCCAGGACAGCAGGACGAAGGTCATCGCCGAGCCCACCATGGCGTCATGGCCTGAAGCTTTGCAGACGAAGACCACCTTTTGTCTGGATAAGATGTACAAGTTGTCTTCCTTCGAATTTGGCCGTTGTGGGATCCCTACCCGCCTTCATTTGGGAAGAGGACCAAGGCAACTATAAGTAGGGCCTAGCCACCGCCATAGAGGACCGATCTGGACCCATTCCATCCTCACCCTCACCAACTCACCCGAGCATAAGAACACACCTTATGAGGTTGTTCTCCCACTGTACTAGTTCATCCTCAGCCCACCTCAAGGCAAATCCACCACAAAGCAGGAGTAGGGTTTTACACCGCAAGGTGGCCCGAACCTGGGTAAACTGTTGTGTCTCGTTTCCTTTCAGTTCGTCGAGCTAGGCCGTGGGATCGATGAGTTGGCAGACCGGGAAGGTTGAGTTCTTCGCACGCACCCCAGAGTTTGAATCTATCCAGGGTCTGCAGAGCCCGGAATCTGACATTTGGCACACAAGGTAGGGGTGCGTCGGAGTCTCTCTCCCGCCGTCCGACTCGCCGCCGCTCCACCCAGCTTTCATCGCCTGCACCGCCCCACTAGTCGCCTCGCTGGGCGCATCCAGAGACACTCCAGATCTCAAGGCCTTCTCCCTTGCCCTCCGGCGGGTGCAGTGGCCACCGATGTTCAGGCCGGACTTGCCACCGCGATACGGCAGCATGACGGACCCCGTTGAGTTCCTCCAGGCATATGAGGTGGCGGTTTGGGTGGCCGGCAGCGATGATAAGCTTGCGACAAACTGGCTGCCCATGGCCCTTACGGGCATGCCACACGCCTGGCTCCTTGGCTTGCCTGAGTCTTCAGTGACCTCTTGGGAGGAGTTGCGCAGCCTCTTCAAGGCGCGCTTCGCGGCACCGGCACCCCACGCCGCTGCGGCACTCCAGCGGCTCGCAGGCACCGATCTCGGACCGCCACATCAAGCAATACTTCCGCCAGGTGGGCGCCGCCCATGTGCAGCGGGGAGCTCCTCCGGGCTGGGCGGCGCCCTAGGCCGACCTCACCTTCGACTCAAGGGATCATGCCACGAATTTGGCCGGCGTCGGTGCACTTCCGATGCTCTGGACCCCCACCATCTGCAACGTGGCGGTCACCAGGACCCTCATCAATGGCGGCACTGGCCTCAACATCCTCTCCGTGCAGGCATTCAACCTGCTTCACGTGCCCCACGGCCGGCTTCGCCCCACCAAGCTGTTCACCGGAGTCATCGATGGCTCCACCTACCCCCTAGGGTAGATCCGCCTCCCCGCCACCTTCGGCACACGCGACAACTACAGCACCGAGCTTATCGACTTCGACATTGCCCGCATCAGCCTCCCGTCCAACGCCATCCTCAAGTACCCGGCCTTGGCCAAGTTCATGGCAGCAACCCACCCCGATTACAACCTCATGAAGATGCCGAGGAGCAGCATCGTCCTCACCATGGCGGGGGACACCAAGGACGCGTTGTTGGCCGTCAAGCTCGCCTTCAGAGCTGCAGCGGACGCGCGATCCAGCGAGGAAAGAGCCCCGGAAGCTCCGGGGGCTGCACCAGCGAAGAAGAAGCAAATGTTCTCTCCAGATAGGGCCAAGACGAAGCAGGTGCGGGTCCATGAAGACGGGGTGTCGGACTCCACCTTCACCATAGGTGCCGGCCTTCCTCCAAACCAAGAAGAGGCGTTGGTCAGCTTCCTACGCACCAACAAGGATGTGTTCGCATGGGAGCCTAAGGATCTGGTCGGGATCCCGAGGGGGATAATCGAGCATCAATTGATGGTGTGCCCTAATGCGCGCCCAGTGAAGCAGAAGGCGCGGCGGCAGCCCATGGAAAAGCAGTCGTTCATCGTCCAAGAGACCCGCAAGCTGCAAGAAGCTTGCATCATTCGGGAGGTGCGGTATCCAGAATGGCTGGCAAACCCGGTTATCATCCTGAAGAAAGGCGGGAAGGAGCGCATGTGCGTCGATTTCACCAACCTCAACAAGGCTTGTCCTCAAGACCCCTTTCCGCTCACACGCATCGATCAGATCGCTGACTCCACCGTCGAGTGCGACTTGCTGTGCTTCCTGGACGCCTTCTCGGGCTATCACCAGATCAAGATGGCGGTATAGGATGTCGAGAAGATGGCTTTCTTGATCCCATGTGGGGTGTACTGCTACACCTGCATGCCATTCGGATTGTGTAATGTCGGAGCAACTTTCCAGTGGCTGATGCACATCGCCCTAGGCCGGAAGCTCGGGAGGAACGCCGCGGCCTATGTCGACGACATAGTGGTGAAATCTTGGGAGTCAAGGACCCATATTGAGGACCTGGAGGAGACGTTTGCCAGCTTGTGAAGTGGACCTGTGACTCAACCAGCAGAAATGTGTGTTTGGCGTCCCATCCGGCAAGCTGCTGGGTTTCCTGGTGTCGCACAGAGGGATCGAGGCCAACCCAGAGAAGGT
The DNA here is from genome assembly GCA_032464435.1 of Aegilops umbellulata. Lineage (NCBI taxonomy): Eukaryota > Viridiplantae > Streptophyta > Magnoliopsida > Poales > Poaceae > Aegilops > Aegilops umbellulata. Next base: position 321,600,580 of record CP136056.1, on the reverse strand, counting down.
CAAGGCCATAGAAAGGATGAGTCCACTATAGACCCTCAAGGAAATGCAGAAGCTGGCTGGCTGCGTAACTTCGCTTGGGCGTTTCATCTCCAAGCTGGGGAGCGCGCCCTCCCTTTCTTCAAGCTGGTGAAGAAAAAGGGCCCGTTCGAGTGGACTCCAAAGGCTGAAGCAGCCTTCCAAGACCTCAAGAGGTACCTCACCAGCCCACCGGTGATGGTAGCACTATGCCCCCCTTGAACCTTTGGTGCTCTACCTGGCCGCCATGCCTCACTCCGCCAGCGCAGCGCTCCTAGCAGTGCGGGAGGAGTGCTTGATCAAGGGCTCACGACGAACCACCACCGTGCCCCTTGATGAGGTGCTGTAGCCTTAGGACGGCGCTCCTGAGGCCCTGGCCGCCCCACCAGTCAACGACGCCCCTGAGGCCTCGGTCAATCCTCCAGACAATGAGTCTCTTGAGGACGGTGCTCCTGAGGCAACGGCTGCTCCCACAGATGACAAGGCTCCTGAGGACCCTCTTCCCCAGGGGGGCAAGACCCAGCCGATGCCTCCTCCCTCGTCGAGCACCCGGTGTACTTCGTCAGCATGGTGTTGTGTGATGTGCAGGCATGCTACCCCATGCCGCAAAATCTCTTTCTCGCGCTCCTCGTCGCCTCCCGGAAGCTGCGCCACTACTTCCAAGGCCATCCAATCAAGGTTGTCTTGGCTTATCCCTTGGAGAGGGTACTCCGGAGCCCCAACGCTGCAGGAAGGGTTGCAGAATGGAACATCGAGCTGCAAGCATTCCAGCTGGAGTTCAACACCACCGGGGTCATCAAGGGCGCGGCCCTCGCGGACTTCGTGGCGGAATGGACTGACGTCCCTGGCCATGAAGTGCACGAGGACCGTTCTCTCATGCCAGGGGATGAGGCACCAGATGGCTAGGTCACATACTTTGATGGCGCGTTCGCACGCTGGGGCGCGGGGGCTGGAGATGTGCTCAGTTCACCCACCAAGGACAAGCTCTACTACGCCGTGCAACTCTGCTTTCAGCACGGCGAGAAGGTCTCCCACAACATTGTGGAGTACGAGGGCCTGATCGCAGGACTCAAGGCTGCCGCAGCTCTGGGGGGTCAGGTGCCTCACCATTAGGGGCGACTCGCAGATCCTCGTCAACTTCTTCAACAAGGAGTACACGCTGAAGGACGAGCACATGGAAGCATACCTTGAGGAGGTACGCAAAATGGAGAAACGATTCTTGGGCTTGGAATTGCAGCACGTGCCATGTGGCACAAAAAAGAGGCGGACGACATCGCCAATAGGGCATCCCGGCAGCTGCCTCATGAGCCTGGCGTCTTCGAGGAACGCCTCTTCAAGCCATCAACAGCTCCCCCCGCCACGGAATTAGCACCGCCTTAGCCGAACCTCCCACGTGCTCCTTCGTCGGGCGCCCCAGCTTGCGGCCCGACCTCGGGAGCACGCCTCCTCCTCACGCTCGAGCCTCAAGAGGGGTGCTGGACCGAGGAGTTCAAGGCGTACCTGCTCCGGGGCATCCTGCCAGAGAGGGAGGAAGAGGCGGAACGTGTGGCCCGCCAGGCCACTGTATACTGCATTTGGGACGGTGAGCTCTATCGTATGTGTCCAAACGATGTTTCTTTACGGTGCATCTCGAGGGAGCAGGGATGCGAGCTGTTTTCTGACATTCATGGCGGGGACTGCGGGCATCACTCCTCATCACGCACCCTCGTGGGCAAGGCGTTCTGCAACGGATTCTACTGGCCCATGATGCTCAACGATGCCACAGAGTTGGCGAGGTCCTGTGAGGCCTGCAATTCCATGCCAAGCAGATCCACCAGCCCGCTCAGGGCCTCCAGAAAATCTCGATCTCATGGCCGTTCGCGGATTGGGGGCTGGACATCCTGGGCCTGTTCCCTCGAGCGCCCGGGGGCTGCCACTACCTCTACATTGCCATCGACAAGTTCACCAAGTGGGCGGAGGTGGAGGCCGTCGGCACCATCCCGTCCGACTCGACCGTCAAGTTCATCAAGGGCCTCGTGAGCCACTTCGGGGTTCCTTATCGCATGACCGATAATGGCTCGCAGTTCACCAGCAACCTTTTCAAAACCTATTGTGCTAACCTTGGGATGCAAATATGCTACGCTTCGGTGGCACACCCCTGGAGCAATGACCAGGCTCAACACGCCAATGTAGAGGTTTTGAGAGGTCTCGAGGCAAGGACCTTCAAGAAGAAGCTCGAGGCCTGCGGCAGGGGTTGGCTCGATGAACTCCAGTTCGTGTTGTGGTTCATCCGCACTACCGCGACTAAGCCGACGGGCGAGACTCCATTCTTCCTCGTCTACAGAGCTGAAGCGGTTCTCCCTCACGAGGTCAGGCATCGCTCCGCGCGGGTCTTGGTGTTTGATGAGGCATGCCGGGACGCCTCGTGGTGAAACAACCCTGCAACCAAATAACAAAAAGTCTCTTGTGTCCCCAACACACCCAATACAATGGTAAATTGTATAGGTGCACTAGTTCGGCGAAGAGATGGTGATACAAGTGCAAAATGGATGGTAGATATAGGTTTTTGTAAACTGAAAATATAAAAACAGCAAGGTAACAAGTGGTAAAAGTGAGCATAAACAGTATTGCAATGATAGGAAACAAGGCCTAGGGTTCATACTTTCACTAGTGCAAGTTCTCTCAACAATAATAACATAGATAGATCATATAACAATCCCTCAACATGCGACAAAGAGTCACTCCGAAGGCACTAATAGCGGAGAACAAACGTAGAGATTATGGTCGGGTACGAAACCACCACAAAGCTATTCTTTCGGATCGATCTATAAAAGAGTTCGTACTAGAATAACACCTTAAGATACAAATCAACCAAAACCCTAATGTCACCTAGATACTCCATTGTCACCTCAAGTATCCGTGGGCATGATTATACGATATGCATCACACAATCTCAGATTCATCCAACCAACATAAAAGTACTTCAAAGAGTGCCCCAAAGTTTCTATCGGAGAATCAAGAACGTGTGCCAACCCCTATGCATAGGTTCCCAATGTCACAAAACCCGCAAGTTGATCACAAAGACATACATCAAGTGTTCTCATAAAAGACTCAATCCGATAAGATAACTTCAAAAGGGGAAACTCAATTCATCATAAGAGAGTAGAGGGGGAGAAACATCATAAGATCCAACTACAATAGCAAAGCTCGGGATACATCAAGATCGTGCCATAGATGGAACACGAGAGAGAACACGAGAGAGAGAGAGAGAGATCAAACACATAGCTACTGGTACATACCCTCAGCCCCGAGGGCGAACTACTCCCTCCTCGTCATGGATACCGTCGGGATGATGAAGATGGACACCGGAGATGGATCCTCCCTCCGGCAGGGTACCGGAAAGGGGTCCCGATTGGTTTCTCGTGGCTCTGGAGGCTTGCGGCGGCGGAACTCCCGATCTAGGTTCTGTTCTGGAAGTTTTAGGGTGCGTAGGTATATATGGGTGAAAGGAGTACGTCAGTGGAGCTACGGGGGCCGCACGAGGCAGGGGGCGCGCCCTCCACCCTCGTGACCGCCTCGTGCTCTTCTGACGTGGGGTCCAAGTCCATCAGGTGGGTTTCCTTCCAAAAATAACTTCTCCAGTTGATTTCGTTCCGTTTTGACTCCGTCTGATATTCCTTTTCCTCGAAATACTGAAATAGGCATAAAACAGCAAATCTGGGCTGGGCCTCCGGTTAATAGGTTAGTCCCAAAAATAATATAAAAGTGGATAATAAAGCCCAATATTGCCTAAAACAGTAGATAAAGTAGCATGGAGCAATCAAAAATTATAGATACGTTGGAGACGTATCAAGCATCCCCAAGCTTAATTCCTACTCGTCCTCGAGTAGGTAGATGATAAAAAGAAGAATTTTTGATGCGGAGTGATACTTTGGCATAATTTCAATGTAATTCTTCTTACTTGTGATATGAATATTCAGATCCGAAAGATTTAAGACAAAAGTTCATATTGACACAAAAATAATAATACTTCAAGCATGCTAACTAAGCAATTATGTCATCTCAAAATAGCATGGCCAAAGAAAGTTCATCCCTACAAAATCATATAGTTAGGCTATGCTTCATTTTCGTCACACAAAGATGTTCCCAACATCTATACCCCCGATGACAAGCCAAGCAATTGTTTCATACTCAAATAATCTCAAACTTTTCAACCTTCACGCAATACATGAGCGCGAGCCATGGACATAGCACTATGGGTGGTATAGAATATGATGATGGGGATAGTGTGGAGAAGACAAAAAAGGAGAAAGTCTCACATCAACGAGGCTAATCAATGATCTATGGAGATGCCCATCAATTGATGTTAATGCAAGGAGTAGGGATTGCCATGCAACGGATGCACTAGAGCTAAGAATGCTCAACAAAAGAAAACTAGTGGGTGTGCATCCAACTTGCTTGCTCATGAAGACCTAGGGAATTTTGAGGAAGCCCATCGTTGGAATATATAAGCCAAGTTCTATAATGAAAAATTCCCACTAGTATGAACAAGACAACTTATGAGACTCACTATATGAAAATCATGGTGCTACTTTGAAGCACAAGTGTGGAAAAAGAGATAGTAGCATTGCCTTTTTCATTTTCTCTTTTTTTTGGGCCTTTTTTTCTTTTGGGCCTTTCTCTCTTTTTTTTTGATTGGGCAATGCTCTAATAATGATGATCATCACACTTCTATTGATTACAACATAATGATTACAACTCGACTAGAACAAGATATGACTCTATTATGAATGCCTTCGGCGGTGTACCGGGATGGTGCAATGAATCAAGAGTGACATGTATGAAAAATAATGCATGGTGGCTTTGCCACAAATACGATGTCAACTACAAGATCATGCAATGGCAATATGACAAAATTAAAGCATGTCATGATGATGATGATGATGATGATGATGATGATGATGATGATGATGATGATGATGATGGAAGTTGCATGGCAATATATCTCGGAATGGCTATGGAAATGCCATGATAGGTAGGTATGGTGGCTGTTTTGAGGAAGATATAGGGAGGTTTATGTGTGAAAGAGCGTATCATATCGCAGGGTTTGGATGCACCGGCGAAGTTTGCACCAACTCTCAATGTGAGAAAGTGTAATGCACGGTACCGGAGAGGCTAGCAAATGGCGGAAAGGTAAAAGTGCGTATAATCCATGGACTCAACATTAGTCAAAAGAACTCATATACTTATTGCAAAAATTTAGAAGTCATCAAAAATCAAGTACTACGCGCATGCTCCTAGGGGGATAAATTGGTAGGAAAAGACTATCGCTCGTCCCCGATCGCCACTCATAAGGATGCACAAACCAGGTACACTTCATGCTTCAAATTTGTTACACAAATTTAACCATACGTGCATGCTACGGGACTTGCTAACTTCAACACAAGTATTTCTCAAATTCACAACTACTCAACTAGCACGACTATGAAATTATCACCTCCATATCTCAAAACAATTATCAAGCATCAAACTTATCTTAGTATTCAATTTACTCAAAAGAAAGTTTCACATATCTTGAACACTAAGTATATTAACATTAAGCAAATTACCATGCTATTAACGACTCTCAAAATAATATAAGTGAAGCATGAGATTTCATCTATTTCTTTAAAATAAAACCACCATTGTGCTCTAAAAGATATAAGTGAAGCACTAGACCAAATGACAAATTACTCCAACAAGATATAAGTGAAGATCAATGAGTAGCTAAATAATTATGTAACTATGCGAAGACTCTTCCATTTAGGAATTTCAGATCTTGATAATTTATTCAAACAGCAAGAAAAGCTAAACAAAACTATATTGCAAGGATAGCACAACTCATGTGAAGAAGCAAAAAAAGTTAGGCTCAACCGATACTAACCGATAGTTGTTGAAGAAGAAAGGTGGGATGCCTACCGGGGCATCCCCTAGCTTAGATGCTTGAGACTTCTTGAAATATTATATTGGGGTGCCTTGAGCATCCCCAAGCTTGAACTTTTGTGTCTCCTTAATTCCTCTCATATCATGGTTTCTCTTTTTATCAAAAGCTTCATTCACAACAAACTCAACAAGAACTCATGAGATAGGTTAGTATAAACCAATGCAAAACCTTATCATATTATACTATAACAAATCACTTAAATTATTACTAAACATTGAATACTAAATTCCTCTGCATATTTAATACTCCTATCATCAAATAGAATCATTAAACAAGCAAACATATGCAAACAACGCAAAGATAACAGCAATCTGTCAAAACAGTACAGTCTGTAAAGAATGCAAGAGTATCAATACTTCCCTGACTCTAAAAATTATGAACTAAAATTACCACTGTAATAAATTTATCAGATATCAATATGCAAAAAGATTCAACGTTATACCATGCTCTGACTTTTCTAGGTAATTTTTGCAACAGCGGTAAACTTTCTGTTTTCAAACAGCAACATGCAAACTAGCAAAATAAGCATGGCAAAGGCTATCCTTGACTTTTTTATTGAAACTAAAGATGCAAAACATTATTCTAACTACAGAAATAAAATTCTAGCTAAAGAAAATGACGCTCCAAGCAAAACACATATCATGTGGTGAATAAAAATATAGCTCCAAGTAAAGTCACCGATGAACGTAGACGAAAGAGGGGATGCCTTCCGGGGCATCCCCAAGCTTAGGCTCTTGGTTGTCCTTGAATATTACCTTGGGGTGCCTTGGGAATCCCCAAGCTTAGGCTCTTGCCACTCCTTATTCCATAGCCCATCGAATCTTTACCCAAAACTTGAAAACTTCAACCACACAAAACTCAAAACAAAACTCGTAAGCTCCGTTAGTATAAGAAAATAAAACCACCACTTAGGTACTGTAATGAACTCATTATAAATTCATATTGGTGTAATATATACTGTATTCTAACTTCTCTATGGTTCATACCACTTAATACTATCCATAGATGCATCAAAATAAGCAAACAACACATAGAAAACAGAATCTGTCAAAAACAGAACAGTCTGTAGTAATCTGTATCAAACGTATACTTATGGAACCCCAAAAATTATGAAATAAATTGCTGGACCTGAAAATTTTGTCTATTAATCATCTGAAAAAAGAATCAACCTAAAATTACTCTCCATTAAAAAATGGCAGCTATTCTCGTGAGCGCTAAAGTTTCTGTTTTTCACAGCAAGATCACATAAACTTCACCCAAGTCTTCCCAAAGGTTCTATTTGGCACTTTACTGAAACAAAATCTATAAAACATGATTAATACAGTAGCATAATCATGTGAACACACAAGAACATTAAGGATAAGTATTGGGTTGTCTCCCAACAAGCGCTTTTATTTAATGCCTTTTAGCTAGGCATGATGATGACAATGATGCTCACATAAAAGATAAGAATTGAAACATAAAGAGAGCATCATGAAGAATATGAATAGCACATTTAAGTCTAACCCACTTCCTATTCATAGGGATTTTGTGAACAAACAACTTATGGGAACAATAATCAACTTGCATAGGAAGGTAAAACAGGCATAACTTCAAAAATTTAAGCACATAGAGAGGAAACTTGATATTATTGCAATTCCTACAAGCATATGTTCCTCCCTCATAATAATTTTCAGTAGCATCATGAATGAATTCAACAATATAACCAGCACCTAAAGCATTATTTTCATGATCTACTTGCATAGAAATTTTATTACTCTCCACATAAGCAAAATTCTTCTCATTCGGAATAGTAGTGGGAGCAAACTCAACAAAATAACTATCATATGATTGAGAATTAAGATCAAGATGACAAGTTTCATGGTTATCATTATTCTTTAAAGCATACGTGTCATCACAATAATCATCATAGATAGGAGGCATGCTTTCATCATAGTAAATTTGCTCATCCAAGCTTGGGGGACAAAAAATATCATCTTCATCAAACATAGCTTCCCCAAGCTTGTGGCTTTGCATATCATTAGCATCATGGATATTCAAGGAATTCATACTAACAACATTGCAATCATGCTCATCATTCACATATTTAGTGCCAAACATTTTATAGATTTCTTCTTCTAGCACTTGAGCACAATTTTCCTTTCCATCATACTCACGAAAGATATTAAAAAGATGAAGCGTATGAGACAAACTCAATTCCATTTTTTTAGTTTTATTTTATAATACTAACTAGTGATAAAAAAAGAAACAAAAAGATTCGATTGCAAGATCTAAAGATATACCTTATCTTACCTAGCCTCCCCGGCAACGGCGCCAGAAAAGAGCTTGATGTCTACTACACAACCTTCTTCTTGTAGACGTTGTTGGGCCTGCAAGTGCACAGGTTTGTAGGACAATAGCAAATTGCCGTCAAGTGGATGACCTAAGGTTTATCAATCCACGAGAGTCGTAGGAGGAAGATGGTCTCTCTCAAACAACCCTGCAACCAAATAACAAAAAGTCTCTTGTGTCCCCAACACACCCAATACAATGGTAAATTGTATAGGTGCACTAGTTCGGCGAAGAGATGGTGATACAAGTGCAAAATGGATGGTAGATATAGGTTTTTGTAAACTGAAAATATAAAAACAGCAAGGTAACAAGTGGTAAAAGTGAGCGTAAACGGTATTGCAAAGATAGGAAACAAGGCGTAGGGTTCATACTTTCACTAGTGCAAGTTCTCTCAACAATAATAACATAGATAGATCATATAACAATCCCTCAACATGCGACAAAGAGTCACTCCGAAGCCACTAATAGCAGAGAACAAACGTAGAGATTATGGTCGGGTACGAAACCACCACAACGCTATTCTTTCGGATCGATCTATAAAAGAGTTCGTACTAGAATAACACCTTAAGATACAAATCAACCAAAACCCTAATGTCACCTAGATACTCCATTGTCACCTCAAGTATCCGTGGGCATGATTATACGATATGCATCACACAATCTTAGATTCATCCAACCAACATAAAAGTACTTCAAAGAGTGCCCCAAAGTTTCTACCGGAGAATCAAGAACGTGTGCCAACCCCTATGCATAGGTTCCCAATGTCACGAAACCCGCAAGTTGATCACCAAGACATACATCAAGTGTTCTCATAAAAGACTCAATCCGATAAGATAACTTCAAAAGGGGAAACTCAATTCATCACAAGAGAGTAGAGGGGGAGAAACATCATAAGATCCAACTACAATAGCAAAGCTCGGCATACATCAAGATCGTGCCATAGATGGAACATGAGAGAGAACACGAGAGAGAGAGAGAGATCAAACACATAGCTACTGGTACATACCCTCAGCCCCGAGGGTGAACTACTCCCCCCTCGTCATGGATAGCGCCGGGATGATGAAGATGGCCACCGGAGATGGATCCCCCCTCCGGCAGGGTACCGGAAAGGGGTCCTGATTGGTTTTTCATGGGTCTGGAGGCTTGCGGCGGTGGAACTCCCGATCTAGGTTCTGTTCTAGAAGTTTTAGGGTGCGTAGGTATATATGGGTGAAAGGAATACGTCGGTGGAGCTACGGGGGCCCCATGAGGCAGGGGCGCGCCCAGGGGGAGGGCGCGCTCTCCACCCTCGTGATCGCCTCGTGGCTCTTCTGACGTGGGGTCCAAGTCCATCAGGTGGGTTTCCTTCCAAAAATAACTTCTCTAGTTGATTTCGTTCCGTTTTGACTCCGTCTGATATTCCTTTTCCTCGAAATACTGAAATAGGCATAAAACAGCAAATCTGGGCTGGGCCTCCGGTTAATAGGTTAGTCCCAAAAATAGTATAAAAGTGGATAATAAAGCCCAATATTTCCTAAAACAATAGATAAAGTAGCATGGAGCAATCAAAAATTATAGATACGTTGGAGATGTATCAGTGCTCTCCAGGGAGGGGCTGCATAAGCTCTCCCCCATGTGGGAGGGTCTGTTCAGGATCGCCCGTGTCTCCAGGCCTGGCGTCGCGCGTCTGGAGACACAGGATGGGATCCCCATCCAGAACGCCTGAATCATCCAGCACCTCCTGAAGTTCTACCCATTAAGTAAGGCCCCGCGCCTATGAAGGTCTGCGCTCGTGACACTCTCACGTAATAATGAGTTGGGGTTGTACATGCCCCGGAGTCTCCTGAGCGCCGCCCTTGGGCCTCATGGGGGCTCCCACCCATGTCCTAGTGGCAGCAATTAGCTCCGTGTTGGTGAGAAGACTGGTGTAGGTGTCGGACGCGGCTGTTCTTTTCCTTGCTTTCTGTATCTAGTATGTGACTTCTTGAATGAAATTTGTTATTTTCGTGTCTTTCATTCGCCAGGGTTGGGATCTTTTCTCTTCCTGCTTTTGTTCGCCTCTCCATCTTGCCCCAGGAAGAGCTGCAGTTTCCCGTCACTCCTCCTCGCGCATCCCGCGCACGGGTGCTAGGTAGGTGTGTACGCTTGGGCTCGCCCGCGACCGCACCTCACCGAAGCCTTGTTGCCCCAGAGCTTTAGCGTCCTTAATCCTCGTGAGACGCCCTCGAACAAGCTCATGGGAATGCACACCCCTCCTAAGTCCGTGCCTCCGGGTGTCGCGACGCGGTGTACTAGCCATAACCAACCCATGCTCAAGAGCTCAGGAGCTCGCGCAAGGTAGGGCGAGGCGCCTCGTGAGGCTTTAATTTCCAAAAACTCTGCAGATACAACGTCCCTTGAGGCTCGATGGCTCCTGGGTCATTAGGAAGGAAGCCCTCGAAGGTACCTCTGGAAAGGCGCGCCCTTGCGGCATTGGAGACTACCAGAAGCGCATCGAGCTAAGTTACCCTAACTGCACCTAGTAGAAACACGGGTATCATGGCACGATATCAAAATAACAAACATAGCATAGTGGCGCATGTGCCATAGTTCATTACATGCCCCAGCGGGGCCCTATACTTTTTTAAATGCAGGAGGGAGGAAAGGTTAAACAAAAGCGGGCCGCACGGGTGCAGCAGCTCCCGAGGCCATGCTCCAGCGGTACCCGAGCTCAGTCTGAGTCTTCCTCTCGCTTCACCGGAGCACGGCAACGAGATGGCTCGTCGCCTTTCCCGATCCGAGCCCGGTGGCGTGATGGTTCGTCATAGCCGCCACTATTGGTGTTCTCGCCGGAGGAGGAGCCGCCGCTGCTGGAGGTAGCACGGCCATCGCCAAGGGCAAGCTCACCCCCTCGTCGTCGTCATGGCCTTTGCCAAGGGCAATATCACCGTCGCCGCAGCCACCCTCCGGGCAGCACCGCGCACGACGGCTGTCTTCCCCAAACACCCTCACATAGAGGGTTGCAAGGCCATCGTACCTGAAGTGGAGGGTGCACCTCCCGCTCAGGCTCCACGCGTGGGCCAATGGCTGCCAACCGCGGGCCAAGGACACGCTGCCCACAGCGGTGACTTCAACCTCCACCAACGAGGCCCCGCTGCAGCAGCCGTCAGCTTGCAGCCAGAGGCCATCAAGCCCCATGGTCGGCAGCGAGCCTGCGAAGAGATGCGGGAGCGGGACCTAGGTGCCGGCGGGCCACTCCGACCACACCACAAACTCTGGGAACACATCCGCCGAGTGGGAGCGCAGTCGAGGAGGTCGGGCGACCACAGCGCGCCTCCCCCTGTCATAGGGGCTGCCTCGCCCTTGGCGGTTCCCACCGCGAGAGGAAGCGCCTCCGCGGCTCTAAGGCGACGACAGCTCCCGTAGAAGTGCGCCCGCGCCCCTGAGCAGCCACGGCCGAGGTCGCTGCGTACTTGCGGGGGCATCCGTGGCCTCTCTTGGGCGGTGGTGAACCCGACCCCTCCTTGGGGGCCTTCCCCTTTTCGGCGGCAGAGAACCTCCTCAACGGTGCTATGGATGCTATGACAAGACGGTGGGTTGAAGAAGAAGAAGGAAGAGCGGGCTGCGAGAAGATGGAGATGAGCAGGGGCTCTGCCCCTCCCCTCATTTATAGCTGGAGGAAGGCCAACCGCCGGCCTCCACGATCCACCGTAATGATGGTTTCATTGCATGCAGCAAGCTCTTGTCAAGTTGAACGGTTGCCGAGGCCGCGTGGGGAAGTGGAAACGCCCACATCCCATCAAGCGCCACGCATTGACCAAGGCCGCAGGCGGTTAGGTCCCGCGGCGCTCCGCCCTTGCCCTTTGGCTTCGCCTCGAAGCCAAGTCCGAGTGCGTCTTGGGCCCGGGGGCTACTGTCGGCGTTCTAGGAATCAGGGTACCCAAACTTGCCTGCCTGCAGCCTGTGGCATGTATCCATCAACGTCCTGGTATGGCCCATCTTCGGCATCAGCAACACAAGACCCTCGCGAGGGGCCAAGCCTCGCGAGGCGGACGATGTCAAGACCTCCAGAAGTAGCGGCCTCCTGAGGCTGGCTCCCGAGGAGCGGAGATTTCTATGCAAGCCCCCACCTCGTGAGGTTCGGATGGTGCAAGCCATGACGACCAAGGCCAGGCGGGCGCCAGCAGGCGCAGCACAACAGGTTTCCTCTTTGGTGCTAAGGAGGCAAGTGTCGGCACAGAGTCCCGAGGAATCAACCAAAGGTTCCCATTTCCATGCTACAAGACCAGGACTGCCAGGACGGCAGGACGGAGGTCATTGCCGAGCCCACCACGGCCTCATGGCATGAAGCTTTGCAGACGAAGACCAAATTTTGTGAGGATAAGATGTACTAGTTTTCTCCCTTCGAATTTGGCCATTGTGGGATCCCTTCCCGCCTTCATTTGGGAAGTGGACTAAGGCAACTATAAGTAGAGCCTAGACACCACCATAGAGGACCAATCTGGACCCATTCCATCCTCACCCTCACCAGCTCACCCGAGCACAAGAACACACCTCATGAGGTTGTTCTCCCACTTTACTAGTTCATCCTCAGCTCACCTCAAGGCAAATCCACCACAAAGCAGGAGTAGGGTTTTACACCGCAAGGTGGCCCGAACCCGGGTAAACTGTTGTGTCTCATTTCCTTTCAGTTCGTCAAGCTAGGCCGTGGGATCAACGAGTTGGCAGACTGGGGAGGTTGAGTTCTTTGCACGCACCCTAGAGTTCGAATCTATCCAGGGTCTGCGAAGCCCGGAATCCGACAGTCCGTAGTTTCGCTTCTGATTCTCTATCTGTTGTTGCTTCCCCTCCAGAATGATGGAATTGTCTACTAGCTCCTGGTAGTTGTTTAAGGTAGCACCATCAGTTGCATTCCCAGTTCATCATTGGTTCCTTCCAGAAATATATGCTGCTTTGTGACATCTGTGGCCACATCATGTGGGGCATAGCGAACTAACTGACTGAACTCATCTATGTACTGCAGCATAGTACGGTTCCCCTTACGTAAGTTGCAGAAGTCACACTTCTTTAAACTCATGGCATGACCTAAGACATGAGCGGTGCGGAAGGCCTGCTGAAATTGATCCTAGATTACGGTGGCAATAGGGAAAGTGGTGGTGTAGTTCTCCCACCAAGAGGTTGTAAGTCCATCAAGCTGATGTGTGGGAAAGCACACCTTCTCCGCACTCGTGCATCCAGCAGTTACTAGCTCCCTCCCGATCTTGCGGAGCCAATCATCAGCAACAATTGGCTCAGTGCTGCTAGAGAACACCAGTGGATTCAACCTTAAGAAATGGGCTAGGTCGACAGGGGGGTGGCGTTGGATTGTTGTTGTTGTTGCCTTGGTTCTAGATCAACATATGCATTAGTGCATTCTGCTGCTAAATCAACTAAGTGAGCTCTTGTGGGAGGTTGAATCCGGGGTCACGTCTGCGAGGCATCTGATGTTTTAGAGTGGATGAGAACTAGAAATTGAACAAGGGTCTACAGAGAAAATAACAATACCCATATGCATGCAACAATCATTAACACACCAAACATTCATTTATTCAACTCAATCATGGTTCAAACTCAGAATACAAGTCTTACGACAAATCGAAAACATCGGCCTAATCAATCATAGAGAAAATAAAAATGACATGACGGTCATGACTAAGTGTCCTCCTCAGATATCCATGTTGTTGCCTCCTATGGTGCGTCCTCCAGCAGTGCTTCTTCCGGTGGTGCGTCCTCTAGTGGTGCATCTTCCTGTGGTGCGTCCTCTAGTGGCGCTCTCCTCGTAGTCCTCATCATTTCTCATGAGGGGTCCATTGTCGCCATTTGGATAAAGGTATTCTCCCAGGTCCATCTTCTCTTCCACCGTGGCAATATAAGTCTTCAAGTTCTGGATCCTCTCCAGAAGGTCCTTGACTTCCTCTTCATCCTCATCCTGGTCTTTGCGCACTTCGTCCTCCAATTCCGGTTCACGGAACAACAGTTTCATGATCATCTTCATGCTTCTGTGCGTCTGAACCTCTAGAGTCCTGATGTGAACCTCCAAGTCTTGGACAAATGAGTCGATGGAGTCGTTGTTTATGGTGCGTAAGATCTCTCCATCTGCCGTCTTGCGGGAGAACATGGTAAGGTCTGGTCCAATGAGCTAGGCCTTGTACTCCTCCCGGATGTGTCCAGTGCACAATGAACAGCCACGTTCTTCCAGATGATCCAAGTGGGGGAAGTAAACTAGAAGTCGATGGGCTCCGACAAGCTTCCGAAGGTCCTCCCTGGTATGTGTACCACAATTCTATAATGAGGGTCCATCGAAAGTTCCATGATGGGGGTCCCGATGATGGAAGGCAGAGCAATCTTCCACTCCGTGATGATCTGAACCAGCTGCTTGCTAAATGGCATCATCTTATTTGGCTAGCAAAACTCTGGCAGCAGGACTGGGATGAACTCAGTGGCCATCTAGAAGGTTGAAATCAAAGAGAAGTCGGAAATGAACAGGGGAGAAAAGAGAGAAAAATAAAAACATAAAATAAAGTAATTTCTTCCTATGGCTTTTTTATCCTAGGGGTTACGTCATGCAGTCAACGTGTGCTCTGATACCATCCTTGTAATGACCCAAACCGAGATGGTCAAGTCTCTATGTATGTGTACCATCCCAAGATCATGTTGGCACACACAGTACATTAATGAAAATATCAAAGTTCAATCACACCTGATTTATTACATCGAATCTCTTATCGGTTCTTTATTACATCAGAATAAATTCGGCTGAAGGCCAACTCATGAGATAAACTACTACGGAAACATACAAGGTTGCCAGTCCATCTGACTCCAAAGGGCAATCACTAAGCATAGTGATAACCCACAAGTATAGGGGATTGCAACAATTTTCGAGGGTAGAGTATTCAACCAAATTTATTGATTCGACACAAGGGAGCCAAACAATATTTGTAAGTATTAGCAGTTGAGTTGTCAATTCAACCACACCTGGAGACTAAATATCTACAGCAAAGTGATCAGTATCACAGTAGTATGGTAATTTGATAGTAGTAGCAACGACAACAATAGTAACGGTGACAACAGTAGTAGTTTTGTAGTAGTTGTAATAGTAGCAGCAACAGTAGTAACTTAGCAATAATGTGAAAAGCTCATAGGCATTGGATCAGTGATAATGTTGGATAATATTCATCTTATAACAGTCATAACCTAGGGCGACACATAACTAGCTCCAATTCATCAATGTAATGTAGGCATGTATTCTGTAAATAGTCATACGTGCTTATGGAAAAGAACTTGCATGACATGTTTTGCCCTACCCTCCCGTGGCAGCAGGGTCCATAAGTAAACTAAGGGATATTAAGGCCTCCTTTTAATAGGGAACTAGAACAAAGCATTAATACATAGTGAATACATGAACTCCTCAAACTACGGTAATCACCGAAAAGAATTCCAATTATTGTCGCCTTGGGGTATGCGGATCATACCACGTAGCAGGTGCATATAACTTGCAAGGTCGGATCTAGAACTCAAATATATTGGTAAAACATAAATGGTTCAGATATGAAATCATGGCACTCGGGCCCTAGTGACAAGCATTAAGCATAGCAAAGTCATAGCAACATCAATCTCAGAACATAGTGGATACTAGGGATCGATCCCTAACAAAACTAACTTGATTACATGATAAATCTCATCCAACCCATCAGAGTCCAGTGAGCCTATGAGGGAATTACTCACTCCCGGCGCTGAGCATCATGAAATTGGTGATGAAGGATGGTTGATGATGACGAAGACAGAAGATCCCCCTCTCCGGAGCCTCGAACGGACTCCAGATCTGGCCTCTCGATGAAGAACAGGGGGTGGCGGCGGCTCCGTATCGTAAAATGCGATGAAACTTCCTCTCCTATTTTTCTCCGAAGATAGGAATTTATAGAGTTGGAATTAGGATCAGCAGAGCCTCATGGGCCCCACTACCCACCAGGGCGCGCCAGAGGGGGGTGGCACGCCCTGGTGCCTATTGGGCAGCTGGGGTCCCCTCCAGTGGGTATTGGTTCCAATATTTTTTATTTATTCCAAAATAATTCTCCAAAAAATTTCATCCAACATCGAGAACTTTTATTTCTACACAAAAACAAAACCATGGTAGTTCTGCTGAAAACAACATCAGTCCATGTTAGTTTCATTCAAATCATGCAAATTATAGTCCAAATCAAGAGCAAAAGTGTTTGGGAAAGTAGATACGATGGAGACGTATCAACTCTCCCAAGCTTAAATCATTGCTTGTCCCCAAGCAATTCAGTTGATAAACTGAAAGTGATAAAGAAAAACTTTTATGAACTCTTTTGTTCTTGTTTCCGAATATATGCTTAAATAATACCCAAGTTTTCAGCAAAGATCATGACTAACCATGCGAACGATAACTCTTAGAAATTATATTCACTCATATCAATGGCATAATTGATGACCCACAAGTATAGGGTATCTATCTAGTCCTTTCGATAAGTAAGAGTGTCGAACCCAACAAGGAGCAGAAGGAAATGACAAGCGGTTATCAGTAAGGTATTCTCTGCAAGCACTGAAATTATCAGTAACAGATAGTTTTGTGATAAGGTAATTTGTAACGGGTAACAAGTAACAAAAGTAAACAAGGTGAGACAAGGTGGCCCAATCCTTTTCGTAGAAAAGGACAAGCCTAGACAAACTCTTATATAAAGGAAAACGCCCCCGAGAACACATGGGAATTATCGTCAAGCTAGTTTTCATCACGCTCATATGATTCGCGTCCGTTACTTTGATAATTTGATGTGGGTGGACCGGAGCTTGGGTACTGCCCTTCCTAGGAAAAGCATCCCGCTTATGATTAACCCCTCTTGCAAGCATCCACAACTAGAAAAGAAGTATTAAGGTAAACATAACCATAGCATGAAGCATATGGATCCAAATCAGCCCCTTACGAAGCAACGCATAAACTAGGGTTTAATCTTATGTCACTCTAGCAACCCATCATCTACTTATTACTTCCCAATGCCTTCCCCTAGGCCCAAAAAATGGTGAATTGTCATGTAGTCGACGTTCACATAACACCACTAGAGGAAACACAACATACATCTCATCAAAATATCAAACGAATACCAAATTCACATGACTACTTATAGCAAGACTTCTCCCATGTCCTCAGGAACAAATGTAACTACTCACAAATAATATTCATGTTCATAATCAGAGGGGTATAAATATGCATAAAGGATCTGAACATATGATCTTCCACCAAATAAACCAACTAGCATCAACTACAAGGAGTAATCAACACTACTAGCAACCCACAGGTACCAATCTAAGGTTTTGAGACAAAGATTGGATATAAGAGATGAACTAGGGTTTGAGATGAGATGGTGCTGGTGAAGATGTTGATGGAGATTGACCCCCTCCCGATGAGAGGATCGATGGTGATGATTTCCCCCTCCCGGAGGGATGTTTCCCCGGCAGAACAGCTCTGTCGGAGCCCTAGATTGGTTTCGCCAGGTTTCGCCTTGAGACAGCGGCGCTTCGTCCTGAAAGCTTTCTTATGATTTTTTCCAGAGCGAAAGACTTCATATAGCAAAAGATGGGCACCGGAAGCCTTCCAGGGGGCCCACGAGGCAGGGGGTGCACCCAGGGGGTAGGGCGCGCCCCCACCCTCGTGGACAGGGTGTGGCCTCCCTCTAGTGCTTTCTTCGTCCAATATTTTTGATATATTCCAAAACTGACTTCCGTGAAATTTCAGGACTTTTGGAGTTGTGCAGAATAGGTCTCTAAATATTTGCTCCTTTTCCAGCCCAGAATTCCAGCTGCCGGCATTCTCCCTCTTCGTGTAAACCTTGTAAAATAAGAGAAAATAGGCATAAGTATTGTGACATAATGTGTAATAACATCCCATAATGCAATAAATATCGATATAAAAACATGATGCAAAATGGACGTATCAACTCCCCCAAGCTTAGACCTTGCTTGTCCTCAAGCGGAAGCCGATAACGAAAAATATGTCCACATGTTTAGAGATAGAGGTGTCGATAAAATAAAATATGGACATGAGGGTATCATGATCATTCTTATAACAGCAACACACACACACGCATATATATATATATATATATATATATATATATATATATATATATATATATATATTTCATATGATTTCTTATGCTAAAGTAACAATCTATTCACAATGTCAAGTATGAATCATAAACTTCATTGAAAACTAACAAACTATGATCTCGGTCATTGAAGTAATTGCAATTTATCATAACATCGGAAAGAGTCAATATAAGAGCTTTTCAGCAAGTCCACATACTCAACTATCATTTAGTCTTTCACAATTGCTAACACTCACGCAATACTTATGGGTACGGAATTTTAATCGGACACAGAGAAAGATAGGGGCTTATAGTGTTGCCTCCCAACCTTTTACCTCAAGGGTAATGTCAACAATAATAGTTTATGATAACTTACATCCAAGTGGATATATATATATATATATATATATATATATATATATATATATATATATATATATATATATATATATATATATATATATATATATCAGGATCTTTCCAACACAATGTGCTTGCCAAAGGATAAAATGTAAAAAGGAAAGGTGAAGATCACCATGACTCTTGTATAAGGTATAAGACAAGAATAAAAGATAGGCCCTTCGCAGAGGAAAGGAGAGGTTGGCATGTGCTTTTATAGTTTGATGAACAAAATCTTAATGCGAAAGAACGTCACTTTATATTGCCACTTGTGATAGGGACCTTTATTATGCAGTATGTCGCTTTTATTGCTTCCATATCACAAGATCGTATAAAGCTTATTTTCTGCACACCAATAGGTCATACATATTTAGAGAGAAATGTTTATTGCATGCAAAAATGACAACTTACTTGAAGGATCTTTCTCAATCCATAGGTAGATATGGTAGACTCTCATGGCAAAACTGGGTTTAAGGATATTCGGAAGCACAAGTAGTATCTCTACTTGGTGCAAAGAATTTGGCTAGCATGAGGGGGAAAGGCAAGCTCAACATGTTGGATGATCCATGACAATATACTTTATTTCGGATATAAGAAAACATAACCCATTAAGTTGTCTTCCTTGTCCAACATCAACTTTTAGCATGTCATATTTTAATGAGTGCTCACAATCATAAAAGATGTCCAAGATAGTATATTTATATGTGAAAACCTCTCTTTCTTTATTACTTCCTATTAATTGCCACGATGATCAAAACTATGTTTGTCAACTCTCAACAACTTTTATTCATCATACTCTTTTATATGTGAAGTCATTACTCTCCATAAGATCAATATGATCTCTTTAGTCTTTTTATTCTTTTATTTTTATTCCCTCAAGATCATAGCAAGATAATCAAGCCCTTGACTCAAAACTAATAATTATTATATATAGCTCACGTACACTACTGGAATCAGCTTCTTTGCCGTCCGCCATGGCAGACGGCAAAGGCACAGATCCTAGATGGCAAACTCCTTTGCCGTCAGCCAGTGGACGGAAAACTGTCTGTCTGAACACGTGCCAGCAAAGGCCTTCTTTGTCGTCCTCTTCTTAGAAACGGACGACAAAGGATTGTGCCGTCCGCCATCCAAGGCCAGCAGACGGCAAAGAGAACGGACGGCAGTGGGGTGGGGTGAGAGCCATTAGGGGGTTAACGGTGCTCTTTGCCGTCCGCCAGCAGACGGCAAAGAGCTTAGCAGGGCCAGCACTAGGAAGATGCCATGTGGCCAGCTATGTCGTCTGCCAGCAGACGGCATAGATGTCATTTTGCCGCCTGCTAGCAAGCGGCAAAATGACCAAATAGGCAGCCAGTGTTCCCAGTTTGTACAGGTAAATGCCACGTGTCCTCTTTGCCGTCTGCTAGCAGATGGTAAAGAGGCTATATATCCCCTGTTTTTATTTAAATCCATTTAATTAGACATAGTTTCAAACACAGATATACATGCATACATATCCAACAGCATATAACGGCATGTCCAACAACATATTTCATCAAATCCAACATATATATCCAACAACATAGTTCAACAAAGTCCAACATATCCATATATACATAACCAGAAACAAGTTTCCAACAACATATCCATGTAGACAAACATATCCAAACAAGTTTTCATAACCAACAAGGAAGCACCAGAAGAATAGTACACTCCATGAATCCAAGCTTCCTCATGTAAAGCAAATCTGCAAATTGGGAAAGATGAAAGTTAGAAGAAGAAGACTAGCAAGAAGAAAAGGAAGAGGATGAAAAGAAGAAGAATTATTGGAGCTAACCTAGCTAAACTTGGTCATTTTTTACCTAACCTAGCTAATTATGCCATTTTTGACCTAACTAAGCTTATTGTGTCATTTTAGAGGACAACAAGCTAAGTATATGATATTTATGAGGTTAGCAAGGTTATTACGCCATTTACGAATAAAAACAAGTAAGAGGAGGAAAAGAAGAAGAAGAAGAAGAAGAAGAAGAAGAATAAGAAGAAGAAGAAGAAGAAGAAGAAGAAGAAGAAGAAGAAGAAGAAGAAGAAGAAGAAGAAGAAGAAGAAGAAGAAGAAGAAGAAGAAGAAGAAGAAGAAGAAGAAGAAGAAGAAGAAGAAGAAGAAGAAGAAGAAGAAGAAGAAGAAGAAGAAGAAGAAGAAGAAGAAGAAGAAGAAGAAGAAGAAGAAGAAGAAGAAGAAGAAGAAGAACAAGAACTTCTTCTTGTTCTTCTTTTCTTCCTATTCCTTCTTTCCTTCCTCTTCCTTGATTTTCTTCATCTTATTATGTTTTTTGTGGACTAAATAGGCTAAATTATGTAAAAAAATGGACTAAACAGGCTAAATAAGAAGAAAAATACCGTTATCATGGAGGTGTAGGAAAAATTGTATACCTCACATTACTAATATTACTCTGAATCGTCTATATATGCTCTGGGATCATTAAAGGCAACGTCATCATCACTATCAGTGACATGCTCATCATCATCATCAATAAATGCATCAACATGTGGAAGGCCTCCTTTACATAATCGTTCAAGCATTGACAGGTCATCTGCAACAATAACTTCTTCTTGTTCTGGCTCTTCTTGTTCCGGCTCAGGGGTGAAGTCGGATTCACTATCGTTGTCTACTTCAATGTTCTGGGGTGGAGTAGAACGGTTCTTGAAATGTTTTTTGGAAAGACATGTTTCTTGGAAGAATTCTCCTTCGTCATATGTGTCTTGGTTAATGTGAGGTTCATAATCCTCTTCATTGGGGGGAGGTGGTCTAACACGTGGCGGCACTTCATAAACGACATCCTAACCACTGAGATTTGGATCACTTTGATAGGCCCACGGTAGATAGTAAACTTGGGTTGCCTGGTGATCTGTAATATAGACATCAAGAACATCCAAATGGGTGCTTTGTTTGATTTCAACTAGCCCTATATGTTCATGAGTCCTTCTAGTCTCCCTCGGTTGGAACCAATAACATCTGAAGACTGATGTTTGGTGGGTTTTCACCATAGAATTGAAGTTCATAAATTGCTTCAACTCTTCCATAATAATCGATATCTCCTTCACCGATAGCAGAGACACAACAATCTGTAGACTTTTGGTCGGCCATAGATAGCTCTTTGCCATAGGTACGAAGGCGATACCCGTTGATGTCGTATTTGTCAAATGAACGGACCTTATAGTCAAAACCATTATCTACTTGTGTCAATTCGGCATTCATAATCTCTGAATTAGCCTACATGTTTAATATGAAAGGATTGTTGCATTAGTCACAAATTAGCCAAATAAATGGAATGGTCTAATGGAAATTACCATTTTTTGAACCAAGAGATGAAACCAGGATATTCGCCTCCTTGCTTTGCCAGAAGCTCATACTCTTCGATGGAATCCTTTTGGATCACCGCTCCATACGAGAATATGGCGACGTATCGACTGCATCAAATATCCAGGAATAAGAGCAGTTCAAAGGAATTAGAAGTTGCGAAACAATGTACGGAGATCGTACTCGATGTATGGCCACACTTCTGTTAGGTTGTTGAAGAGATACAGCAAAATGGTCCGCCATTCTTCAACATCCAACAATACTAGTTTCCAACCACTGGCTGGTGTGCGATTCCCTTTGAATAGGTTGAGGTTGGATCGACCCTTTTTAGGGTCGTCAGCATTGTACCGAGGCTTCGGATTATGCAAATGACGATTTTTGGCTTCGTAGTGTGTTGTCACGAAGTTTGCCGCCTCCTCAGTGATGAATGCCTCGGCCATCGATGCCTCACATCTATGTCTATTTTTACATTTTACTGAAAGCGTCTTCTGCATCCTCTCAGTTGAGTAGCACCAACAATTTTGCATGCCCCCCCCCCAATCGTGCCTCGGTCGGGAGATGCAAAATCAAGTGTTGCATTGGATTAAAGAAGCTTGGCGGAAAGATCATCTCTAACTTGCAGATCAACTCCGGCGCCAATTGTTCCATTTCTTCTAGGAGGCCAGGCGATAGTTCTTTAGCACAAAGAACATGGAAGAAATAGCTCAGCTCTGCCAGTAGTAGCCATTCATCCTCAGGGATGAAGCCACACAACATCACCGGCATTATCCACTCAATCCATATGTGCCAATCATGAGATTTTAGACCAAATATTTTCAATTTTTCAAGACTTGCTCCCCTCTTTAGATTTGCTGCATACCCATCGGGGAACATCAACTGCATTTTCACCCACAAAATAATTTCCTTCATAGCTGGCCTTCCAAGATTGACCCATGCCTTTGGCTTCGTCCAGTTCCGCTTTCCTTTCGATTCTTGCATGTTTAGTAACGGTCTATCACATAGCTCCTCTTGATCGACTCTAGCCTTAGTATTATCATTTGATTTCCCCTCTATGCTGAACAATGTACCAAAAATGGCTTTGGCGATGTTCTTTTCAGTGTGAATCACGTCGATGTTGTGTGGGCAAAGGAAGTCTTTGAAGTAAGGCACATCCCACAAGCATGTCTTGTGAGTCCAGGCATGTTCCTTATTATACCCCTTGAAATACCCTGGATGCTCTGGATCTGGCTCGAGAGCGGTTAACTGATCTAGGGTCTGTTGGCCTGTCAATGCAGGTGGTGCAGAGTGTCTGACAACTCTACCTTTTATGAAGTTCTTCTTGTCTTTCCTGAACTTATGGTGAGGATCTAGAAACGGTCTATGCAAGTCGAAGCAAGTATACTTGTGCCCTGCTGTCAGCCAATGAAACTCAAGAGCTCCCTTGCATGTGGGGCACGGGAACCTTCCATGCACACACCAGCCAACGAATAGCGCATACGCCGGCAATTCATGCGTCGACTACATGTACCAGACACGCATTATGAAGTTCTGTGTGCTAAAGGCGTCGTATGTCTTGAACCCATTATCCCAAGCTTCTTGCAATTCGTCCTTAAGCGGTTGCATTTACACATTCATATTCTTCCCCCAATAGTTGGGCCCTGGAATTATCAATGTCAGGAAAATGTTCTTTCTTTGCATAATCTGCCCGGGGGGGGAGATTGATTGGAATGACAAACACGGGCCAACAACTGTTTGGGGCTGCCGCTTGACCAAACACACTGAACCCATCCGTGCTGATGGTGACTGGAGGATGCCTTGGATCTGCCTTTTTTCCTTATGTAATGCATCGAAGCGGTTCCACACTTCACCATCCGATGTGTGCACCATCATCACATTCCCATCTGCATCTAGTTCGGTTCTTTTGCCCGTTTTGTGCCATGTCATTTGTCTGGCCGTCTCTTCGACCATGAAAAGACATTGAAGTCTTGGTACGATTGGCATATACCGAAGAACATTAACGGGTATGTTGTTCTATGTCTTCTCACCCATACCGTTGTCTACCACAACATACCTGGAAGAATTGCAAATGGGAAAATAGTTCAAGTCCTCATACTGAAGCCTAAATAAGACACATCCTTTCTCACAGGGATGTATCTTCTCACAGGGCATCTTAAGAGCATGGAGAATTTTGTCTGACTGGTATGGGTTTGGAGGTAGCACATGGCCTTTGGGTAGAAATCGTCTGAGTACTGTCATCATCGCGTCGTAGCATTCTCTGCCCAAGTTGAATTGAGCCTTCAAAGCCATTATTTGTGAGATTGCATCCAGCTGACAAAGCTCAGTGTGATCGTGGAGAGGACATTTTGAGGACTCCAACATTTCAGTGGAGGCCTTTGCAGATTCCTCCATCTCCTCGTCCTTGTCCTGAGCATCGTCAAAGTCTTGCACCATGTCTGCGGTCCCGGTACCATGCTCGTCGGTGCGACGATGAACCACCTCGACTCTCGCACATTGGGCAGACTCACCATGTAATTTCCAGACCGTGTAACTAGGCGTAAAACCAAACTTCTGCAGGTCTTTACTCATTTCAAGCTCGTCCCTCTTTTTATAGTTGTCGCACCGGGCACAGGGACACCAGCTTAATTCTTGGCCATTTGCAAATGCGGCTCTAACAAACCCCTTGGTTTTTGTTAACCATTCCTCGGTCCAAACTTTCTGACTAGTGTAACCGGTGTACATCCACGCACGATCACTCATATTGACTTCCTACTAGACACATAAGAAATATATATAATTAACCAAACCATATCCATCAGTTAATGGAGTTTGTCAATTTTATTACGTCCATGCAACCTACACGCTAATAGGTAAAGATATGTCCTAATCCCACCCTAGTATGTGTAGATTGAGTTCGTTTTCGCATGCTCTGCTCCGGATCTGATGCAAAATTTCGGCAACACCTCCCCGATGTTCTCCTAATACACGTCTCGACAATAAGCAGAGAGGATGTGTACCCGGAGAACAACAGGGAGGCACTGACAAAATTCTGCAACAGATCCGGAGCAGAGCAAAGAGGAAAACTGAAGGAAATATGCCCTTGAAGCAATAAGAAAGTTATTATTTATTTCCTCATATCATGATAAATGTTTATTATTCATGCTAGAATTGTATCAACCGGAAACATAATACATGTGTGAATACATAGACAAACATAGTGTCACTAGTATGCCTCTACTTGACTAGCTCGTTGATCAAAGATGGTTGAGTTTCCTAGCCATGGACATGAGTTGTCATTTGATTAACGAGGTCACATCATTAGAAGAATGATGTGATTGACTTGACCCATTTTGTTAGCTTAGCACTTGATCGTTTAGTTTACTGCTATTGCTTTCTCCATGACTTATACATGTTCCTATGACTATGAGATTATGCAACTCCCGAATACCGGAGGAACACTTTGTGTGCTACCAAATGTCACAACGTAACAGGGTGATTATAAAGGTGCTCTACAGGTGTCTCCGATGGTGTTCTTAGAGTTGGCATAGATCGAGATTAGGATTTGTCACTCCTATTATCGGAGAGGTGTCTATGGGCCCTGTCGGTAATGCACATCACTATAAGCCTTGCAAGCAATGTGACTAATGAGTTAGTTTTGGGATAATGCATTACAGAACGAGTAAAGAGACTTGCTGGTAACGAGATTGAGCTAGGTATTGAGATACCGACGATCGAATCTCGGGCAAGTAACATACCAATGACAAAGGGAACAACGTATCTTGTTATGCGGTTTGACCGATAAAGATCTTCGTGGAATATGTAGGAACCAATATGAGCATCCAGGTTCTGTTATTGGTTATTGACCGGAGACATGTCTCGGTCATGTCTACATAGTTCTCGAACCCGTAGGATCCACACGCTTAAAGTTCTGTGACGATCGGTATTATGAGTTTTTGTGTTTTGATGTACCGAAGGTAGTTCGGAGTCCCGGATATGATCACGGACATGACGAGGAGTCTCGAAATGGTCGAGGCATAAATATCAGTATATTGGACGACTATGTTTGGACACCGGAAGTGTTTCGGGAGGTTTCGGACATATACCGGAGTACCGGGGGGTTACCGGAACCCCCCGGGGAGTGCAATGGGCCTATTGGGCCTTAGTGGAGAAGAGGAGGGGCGGCCAGGGTAGGCCGCGCGCCCCCTCCCCCTCTAGTCCGAATTGGACAAGGAGGGGGGCAACGCCCCACGTTCCTTCCTCTCTCTCCTTCCCTTCCCCCTTCTCCTACTCCTACTAGGAAAGAAGGATTCCCACTCCCGGTGGGAGTAGGACTCCCCCCTTGGCGTGCCCTCCTCCTTGGCCGGCCTCCTCCCCCTAGCTCCTTTATATACGGGGGCAGGGGGGCATCCCAAGACACAACAATTGATCATTGATCTTTTAGCCATGTGCGGTGCCCCCCTCCACCATAATCCACCTCGGTCATATCATAGCGGTGCTTAGGCGAAGCCTTGCGTCGGTAGCTTCATCAACACTGCCACCATGCCATCATGCTGATGAATCTCTTCTCAGAAGCTCTACTGGATCGTGACTTCACGGGACATCACCGAGCTGAACGTATGCTGAACGCGGAGGTGTCGTACGTTTAGTGTTGAGGATCGGTCGATCGTGAAGACGTACGACTATATCAACCGCGTTGTCATAATGCTTCGGCTTACGGTCTACGAGGGTACGTAGACGACACTCTCCCCTCTTGTTGCTATGCATCACCATGATCTTGCGTGTGCGTAGGAAAGTTTTTAAAATTACTACATCCCCAATAGTGGCATCCAGCCAGGTTTATGCGTAGATGTTATATGCACGAGTACAACACAAGTGAGTTGTGGGCGATACAGGTCATACTGCTTACCAGCATGTCATACTTTGGTTCAGCGGTATTGTTGAATGAAGCGGCCCGGACCGACATTACGCGTACGCTTACGCGAGACTGGTTCTACCGACGTGCTTTGCACACAGGTGGCTGGCGGGTGTCAGTTTCTCCAACTTTAGTTGAACCGAGTGTGGCTATGCCCCGTCCTTGTGAAGGTTAAAACAGCACTAACTTGACGAAATATCATTGTGGTTTTGATGCGTAGGTAAGAACGGTTCTTGCTCAGCCCGTAGCAGCCACGTAAAACTTGCAACAACAAAGTAGAGGGCGTCTAACTTGTTTTTGCAGGGCATGTTGTGATGTGATATGGTCAAGCCATGATGTTGTATTTATTGTATGAGATGATCATGTTTTGTAAGAGAGTTATCGGCAACTGGCAGGAGCCATATGGTTGTCGCTTTATTGTATGCAATGCAATCGCCCTGTAATTGCTTTACTTTATCTCTAAGCGGTAGCGATAGTCGTAGAAGCAATAGTTGGCGCGACGACAACGATGCTACGATGGAGATCAAGGTGTCGCGCCAGTGACGATGGTGATCATGACGGTGCTTTGGAGATGGAGATCAATGGCACAAGATGATGGTGGCCATATCATATCACTTATATTGATTGCATGTGATGTTTATCGTTTATGCATCTTATTCTGCTTTGTTTGACGGTAGCATTATAAGATGATCTCTCACTAAATTTCAAGGTAAAAGTGTTCTCCCTGAGTATGCACCGTTGCCAAAGTTCGTCGTGTCGAGACACCACGTGATGATTGGGTGTGATAAGCTCAACGTTCATCTACAACTGGTGTAAGATAGTTTTGCACACGCAGAATACTCGGGTTAAACTTGACGAGCCTAGCATATGCAGATATGGCCTCGTAACACTAAGACCGAAAGGTCGAGCGTGAATCATATAGTAGATATGATCAACATAGTGTTGTTCACCATTGAAAACTACTCCATCTCACATGATGATCGGTTATGGTTTAGTTGATTTGGATCACGTGATCACTTAGATGATAAGAGAGATGTCTATCTAAGTGGGAGTTTTTAAGTAATATGATTAATTGAACTTAAATTTATCATGAACTTAGTACCTGATAGTATTTTGCTTGTCTATGTTGTTTTAGATAGATGGCCCATGCTGTTGTTCCATTGAATTTTAATGCGTTCCTTGAGAAAGCAAAGTTGAAAGATGATGGTAGCAATTACACGGACTGGGTCCGTAACTTGAGGATTATCCTCATTGTTGCACAGAAGAATTACGTCCTGGAAGCACTGCTCAGTGCCAGGCCTGCTACAGATGCAACTCACGACGTTAAGAATGTCTGGCAGAGCAAAGCTGATGACTACTCGATAGTTCAGTGTGCCATGCTTTACGGCTTAGAACCGGGACTTCAACAACATTTTGATGTCATGGAGCATATGAGATGTTCCAGGAGTTGAAGTTAATATTTCAAGCAAATGCCCGAATTGAGAGATATGAAGTCTCCAATAAATTCTACACCTGCAAGATGGAGGAGAATAGTTCTGTCAGTGAACATATACTCAAAATGTCTGGGTATAACAACCACTTGATTCAACTTGGAGTTAATCTTCCGGATGATAGTGTCATTGACAGAATTCTTCAATCACAGCCACTAAGCTACAAGAGCTTCGTGATGAACTATAATATGCAAGGGATGGATAAGACAATTCCCGAGCTCTTCGCAATGCTTAAAGCTGCGGAGGTAGAAATCAAGCAGGAGCATCAAGTGTTGATGGTCAATAAGACCACCAGTTTCAAGAAAAAGGGTAAAGGGAAGAAGAAGGGTAACTTCAAGAAGAACAACAAACAAGTTGTTGCTCAGGAGAAGAAACCTAAGTCTGGACCTAAGCCTGAGACTGAGTGCTTCTAGTGCAAACAGACTGGTCACTGGAAGCGGAACTGCCCCAAGTATTTGGCGGATAAGAAGGATGGCAAGGTGAACAAAGGTATATGTGATATACATGTTATTGATGTGTACCTTACTAAAGCTCGTAGTGGCACCTGGGTATTTGATACTGGTTCGGTTGCTAATATTTGCAACTCAAAACAGGGACTACGGATTGAGCGAAGATTGGCTAAGGACGAGGTGACGATGCGCGTGGGAAATGGTTCCAAAGTCGATGTGATCGCCGTCGGCACGCTACCTCTACATCTACCTTCGGGATTAGTTTTAGACCTGAATAATTGTTATTTGGTGCCAGCGTTGAGCATGTACATTATATCTGGATCTTGTTTGATGCGAAGCGGTTATTCATTTAAATCTTAGAATAGTGGTTGTTCTATTTATATGAGTAATATTTTTTATGGTCATGCACCCTTGAAGAGTGGTCTATTTTTGTTAAATCTCAATATTAGTGATACACATATTCATAATATTGAAGCCAAAAGATGCAGAGCTGATAATGATAGTGCAACTTATTTGTGGCATTGCCATTTGGGTCATATTGGTGTAAAGCGCATGAAGAAACTCCATACTGATGGACTTTTGGAATCACTTGATTATGAATAACTTGGTACTTGTGAACCATGCCTCATGGGCAAGATGACAAAAACGACGTTCTCCGGAACAATGGAGCGAGCTACAGATTTGTTGGAAATCATACATACTGATGTATGTGGTCCGATGAATATTGAGGCTCGCGGCGGGTATCGTTATTTTCTCACCTTCACAGATGATTTGAGCAGATATGGGTATATCTACTTAATGAAACATAAGTCTGAAACATTTGAAAAGTTCAAAGAATTTCAGAGTGAAGTGGAAAATCATCGTAACAAGAAAATAAAGTTTCTACGATATGATCATGGAGGAGAATATTTGAGTGACGAGTTTGGTTTTCATCTGAAACAATGTGAAATAGTTTCGCAACTCACGCCACCCGGTAGACCACAGCGTAATGGTGTGTCTGAATGTCGTAATCGTACTTTACTAGATATGGTGTGATCCATGATGTCTCTTACTGATTTACCGCTATCGTTTTGGGGTTATGCTTTAGAGACATCTGCATTCACGTTAAATAGGGCACCATCAAAATCCGTTGAGACGACGCCTTATGAACTATGGTTTGGCAAGAAACCAAAGTTGTTGTTTCTTAAAGTTTGGGGCTGCGATGCTTATGTGAAAAAGCTTCAACCTGATAATCTTGAACCCAAATCGGAGAAATGTGTCTTCATAGGATACCCAAAGGAAACTGTTGGGTACACCTCCTATCACAGATCCGAAGGCAAAACATTCGTTGCTAAGAATGGATCCTTTCTAGAGAAGGAGTTTCTCTCGAAAGAAGTGAGTGGGAGGAAAGTAGAACTTGATGAGGTAACTGTACCTGCTCACTTATTGGAAAGTAGTTCGTCACAGAAACCGGTTTCTGTGACACCTACAACAATTAGTGAGGAAGCTAATGATGTTGATCATGGAACTTCAGATCAAGTTACTACCGAACCTCGTAGGTCAACCAGAGTAAGATCTGCACCAGAGTGGTACGGTAATCCTATTCTGGAGGTCATGTTACTTGACCAAGGCGAACCTACGAACTATGAAGAAGCGATGGTGATCCCAGATTCCGGAAAATGGCTTGAGGTCATGAAATCTGAGATGGGATCCATGTATGAAAACAAAGTGTAGACTTTGGTTGACTTACCTGCTGATCGGCAAGCCATAGAGAATAAATGGATCTTCAAGAAGAAGACTAACGCTGACGGTAATGTTACTGTCTACAAAGCTCGACTTGTTGCGAAAGGTTTTCGACAAGTTCAAGGAGTTGACTACAATGAGACTTTCTCACCCGCAGTGATGCTTAAGCCTGTCCGAATCATGTAAGCAATTGCCGCATTATATGATTATGAAATTTGGCAAATGGATGTCAAAACTGCATTCCTGAATGGATTTCTGGAAGAAGAGTTGTATATGATGCAACCTGAAGGTTTTGTCGATCCAAAGGGTGCTAACAAAGTGTGCAAGCTCCAGCGATCCATTTATGGGCTGGTGCAAGCCTCTCGGAGTTGGGATAAACGTTTTGATAGTGTGATCAAAGAATATGGTTTTATACAGACTTTTGGAGAAACATGTATTTATAAGAAAGTGAGTGGGAGCTCTGTAGCATTTCTAATATTATATGTGGATGACATATTTTTGATTGGAAATGATATAGAATTTCTGGATAGCATAAAAGTATACTTGAATAAAAGTTTTCAATGAAATACCTCGGTGAAGCTGCTTATATATTAGGCATCAAAATCTATAGAGATAGATCAAGATGCTTAATTGGACTTTCACAAAGCACATACCTTGATAAAGTTTTGAAAAAGTTCAAAATGGATCAAGCAAAGAAAGGGTTCTAGCCTGTGTTACAAGGTGTGAAGTTGAGTCAGACTCAATGCCCGACCACTACAGAAGATAGAGTGAAAATGAAAAATGCTCCCTATGCTTCAGCCATAGGTTCTATCATGTATGCAATGCTGTGTACTAGACCTGATGTGTCCCTTGCTATTAGTTTAGCAGGGAGGTACCTAAGTAATCCAGGAGTGGGTCACTAGACAGCGGTCAAGAACATCCTGAAATACCTGAAAAGGACTAAGGATATGTTTCTCGTTTATGGATGTGACAAAGAGCTCGTCGTAAATGGTTACGTCGATGCAAGCTTTGACACTGATCCGGACGATTCTAAATCGCAAACCGGATACGTGTTTTTATTGAACGGTGGAGCTGTCAGTTGGTGCAGTTCTAAACAAAGCGTCGTGGCAGGATTTACCTGTGAAGCGGAGTACATAGCTGCTTCGAAAGCAGCAAATGAAGGAGTCTGGATGAAGGAGTTCATATCTGATCTAGGTGTCATACCTAGTGCATCGGGTCCAGTGAAAATCTTTTGTGACAATACTGGTGCAATTGCCTTGGCAAAGGATTCCAGATTTCACAAGAGGACCAAGCACATCAAGAGACGCTTCAATTCCATCCGGGATCAAGTCCAGGTGGGAGACATAGAGATTTGCAAGATACATACGGATCTGAATGTTGCAGACCCCTTGACTAAGGCTCTTACACAAGCAAAACTTGATCAGCACCAAGACTCCATGGATGTTAGAATCATTACTGTGTAATCTAGATTATTGACTCTAGTGCAAGTGGGAGACTGAAGGAAATATGCCCTAGAGGCAATAATAAAGTTATTATTTATTTCCTCATATCTTAATAAATGTTTATTATTCATGCTAGAATTGTATTAACCGGAAACATAATACATGTGTGAATACATAGACAAACATAGTGTCACTAGTATGCTTCTACTTGACTAGCTCAATGATCCAAGATGGTTGAGTTTCCTAGCCATGGACATGAGTTGTCATTTGATTAACGGGGTCACATCATTAGAAGAATGATGTGATTGACTTGACCCATTTCGTTAGCTTAGCACTTGATCGTTTAGTTTACTGCTATTGCTTTCTCCATGACTTATACACGTTCCTATGACTATGAGATTATGCAACTCCCGAATACCGGAGGAACACTTTGTGTGCTACCAAACGTCATAACGTAACTGGGTGATTATAAAGGTGCTCTACAGGTGTCTCCGATGGTGTTCGTAGAGTTGGCATAGATCGAGATTAGGATTTGTCACTCTGATTGTCGGAGAGGTATCTCTGGGTCCTCTTGGTAATGTAGATCACTATAAGCCTTGCAAGCAATGTGACTAATGAGTTAGTCGCGGGATGATGCATTACGCAACGAGTAAAGAGACTTGCCGGTAACGAGATTGAGCTAGGTATTGAGATATCGACGATTGAATCTCGGGCAAGCAACATACCGATGACAAAGGGAACAACGTATGTTGTTATGCGGTTTGACCAATAAAGATCTTCGTAGAATATGTAGGAACCAATATGAGCATCCAAGTTCCGCTATTGGTTATTGACCGGAGACATGTCTCAGTCATGTGTACACAGTTCTCGAACCCGTAGGGTCCGCACGCCTAAAGTTCTGTGACGATCGGTGTTATGTGTTTTTGTGTTTGATGTACCAAAGGTAGATCGGAGTCCCGGATATGATCACGGACATGACGAGGAGTCTCGAAATGGTCGAGATGTAAAGATTGATATATTGGACGACTATGTTTGGACATCGGAAGTGTTTCGGGAGGTTTCGGACATATACCGGAGTACCGGGGAGTTACCGGAACCTCCCAGGGAGTGTAATGGGCCTTAGTGGAGAAGAGGAGGGCGGCCAGGGCAGGCCACGCGCCCCCTCCCCCTATAGTCCGAATTGGACAAGGAGGGGGCGGTGCCCCCCTTTCCTTCCTCTCTCTCTCCTTCACTTCCCCCTTCTCCTACTCCTACTAAGAAAGAAGGAGTCCTACTCCCGGTGGGAGTAGGACTCCCCCCTTGGCGTGCCCTCCTCCTTGTCCAGCCGCCTCCCCCCTAGCTCCTTTACACATGGGGGCAGGGGGCACCCCAAGACACAACAATTGATCATTGATCTTTTAGCCGTGTGTGGTGCCCCCCTCCACCATAATCCACCTCGGTCATATCGTAGCGGTGCTTAGGCAAAGCCCTGTGTCGGTAGCTTCATAAACACCATCACCACGCCGTCGTGCTGACGAATCTCTTCTCGGAAGCTCTACTAGATCGTGAGTTCGTGGGACGTGAACGTGTGCTGAACGCGGAGGTGTCGTACATTCGGTGTTGAGGATCGGTCGATCATGAAGACGTACGACTACATCAACCTTGTTGTCATAACGCTTCTGCTTACGGTCTACAAGGGTACGTAGACGACACTCTCCCCTCTCGTTGCTATGCATCACCATGATCTTGCGTGTGCGTAGGAATTTTTTTGAAATTACTACGTCCCCAACAAAAACGAACCCAATCTACACATACTCGGGCTGTCCATGGATAACGTTGGACAATTCGAAAGAATCACAATTATAAATATGAAAATGCATGCATATTTATAAATGTAACCTTTCGAACAGGAGAGGCATAGTGGTTGCGCATACTGATGATTGACACCTATAGCTAGCAAGTTTCATCGGCACGAAGACCGGAATAGAGAAAATGAAGGGGGAGGAGGAGATGTCATTTGTGCTCACCAACGAATGCAGGAGCGGAGTTCGTCAAACACTAGACCCTCGCAACGACGAAATAACTGCACATTTAAATCGAAAGATGAGTATCATAGCAATTTTGTGGGGGTCCTTGTGTCGATGGAACCCTAAATAGCAAGTATTCGACACCGACGGCCACATGTACCTCGCACTGACGATACTTGCTATTTAGGGTACCATCGACACCGAGGAACCCCCTAACCCGCTCGTCCCCGGGTAAACTAAATAGCAACTACCATCGGTGCAAGTTACATGAGGCGGTCGGCGTTGAACACTAGATCCACATCCCACAAGTGAAGTCGGCGCCCGGCGTCCCGCAACAATAGTTCTGGTGGCCGATGAAGGTCGAACACCTTCGCGAATTTGTCTGGCAGCCTCTACGATGAGGATTAAAGCCAAGTTTTGAAATTTCAAACAACCAAGCCGACTTGAGTTAGTTTGGGTGATTCAAGTTTCAATACTTAGCTTTCAATCGTCATCTCTGAGGCTGCCAGACAAATTTGCAATGGTGTTTGACCGCCATCAATGCCGAGAATTGTTGCTGCTTGACGCAGGACCCCTGTGTCACTTGTAGGATGTGGATGTAGTATTCGGCACCGACGGCACATGTACCTCGCACTGACGATACTTGCTATTTAGGGTACCATCGACACCGAGGAACCCCCTAAACCCGGGTATGGCGACGCACGGTCGACGGGTCAGCACTCGGACCGGGGGGTTCTCACATGGGAGTCGGGACCGGCGGGACCCACTGGCTCCACCATCTATTCCCTCGGCAACCCTCTTCTTTTTTCCCCTTTTCCTCTTCTTCTACTTATTCTTCTTATTTTCAATTTTTTCTTCTTCTAATTATCTAAACCTAAATCTGGTAGTAACCTAATCCTACCACTATAACCTAAACCTAAACACAAATAACAGTAGAAAAAAATCACCTTGGCTCCGGCGGTGGTGGAGGAGGCGGCGGGGGCGAGGTGCCGCCGGGGTGGCCAGCCGGAGCGGGGCGGCGAGCCAGGGGGTGGTGCAGGGCGGGGCGGCAAGCCTGGGCGGGCCGGGCGCCGTGGCGGGGGTGGTGCGGCAAGCCGGGGCGGGGCGGTGGGGGTGGGCGATGGGGCGGGGCGCCGGGCCGGGGCAGCATGGCGGTGGGGCGGTGTGGCGATGGGGCAGCATGGTGGGGGGTGATGGGGCAGGGCGGCATGGCGGCGGGGCGGTGGGGCGATGGGACGGGGCTGTGGGGCGAGGTGGCGGGGCGGAGCGGCGGTCGAGGGCGACGACGCGGGTGGTGTAGGCTAGGAGATCAAGAGAGAGGGGTGGGGGCGCGGGCGCGGCCCCTTTTCTGCTAGTAGGTCACAGCTCTTTGTCGTCTGCTAGCACGGCAAAGAGCGTACCTAGTGGGGTGGGGCCGAGGGAAACGCCTGTTAAAACGGCCATTTTCTTTGCCGTCCGCTAGCGGACGGCAAATAATTTTTGTCGTTCGCCAACAGACGGCAAAGAAAATGGTCGTTAAGTCGTCCTCGTAAGCCCGCCACCCACCCTCTTTGTCGCCAGCTAGCAGACGGCAAAGAAGCGAGCTTATTTGCCGTCCGCTAGCAGGCGGCAAAGATACAGCTGATGGCAAAACCTTCCGTTGCCGTCCGCTGCTCTTTGCCGTCCGTTTTCTGGTGGCTGATGGCAAAGCCTTTCTTTGCCGTCCGCTAGCTGATGGCAATGAGCCGGCAGACGGCAAATCTACTGATTCCAGTAGTGGTACTCGATTACATAGAAGGATCATGAAGCAAATCTCAAAACTAGATCATACTAAAACATTATTCTACTAGATCAAGATATTACCAAAAGGATCAAACTAAGAAAAAACGGTAAAGATAGGAGTGTGATGGTGATACGATACCGGGGCACCTCCCCCAAGCTTGGCAGTTGCCAAGGGGAGTGCTCACACCCATGTATTTATGTCGCTTTCTTCGGAGGTGGAGATGATGGAGTTGGTGGTGACAATTGTGCCTTCAGCTTTTCCATATTGTAGTTTAGGAGAGAAATTTTCTCCTTTAAATCATCTACGTCCGACTCCAGCTTCAGGATCTTGTCACATAAATCTTCTTTGCTTTTCTACCGAAAACGAGAAGGAATAGATCGGTTATTAGACCAGTTAGCCCTCTTAGGGAGGCTAGACTTCTTTAACTTCACGTGCATATTCCCAGGTTGAGGTAGAGGAACATCCTCCTCCTCCGAACTTGAATCATCGATCCTCATCAAATGAGCATCCTCCGCATCATCCATAGTTCAACCATAAGGAGATAGGTCCCAATAGGTCTTTGGGTCAGCAATGAGATGTGAGACATAGCTCTCTCCGTCAGAGTCTTGAGATGACATCTTGCTCTAAATCTGCAGCAGAGATAGCTCAAAACAAAAACAGAGGATTGTGTCGTGGTGAAGTGGTCAAAACCTTCGGGAGATTATATAATGAATTTTTACCGACCAAAAGAAGTATCGTGCAAGAAAACGGAGTCCAAAGGGCACACGATGTGCCCACGAGGCAGGGGGGCGTGCCCAGGGGTAGGGCGCGCCCTCCACCCTCGTGGATGCCTCGTGTCCCTTTCGGGCTACTTCTTATTCTCCTATTTTCTTAAAAATTCCAAAACAGAGAAAAATTGCTATTAGAACTGTTTTGGAGTCGGTTTACTTACCGTACCACATACATATTCCTTCTAGAGTCTGAAACATTCTGGAAAGTGTCCCTTATATATTCCTTCGGGGTTACGGTCTCAATACCATTAGTTTTAACATTTAATGGATTACTTGAGATATAATGTTTGATTCTTTGACCGTTCACCACCTTTGGATTTGTGCCTTCGAAGTTGTTGATTTTTATGGCACCGGAACGGTAGACCTCCTCGATAATGTAAGGACCTTCCCATTTAGAGAGAAGTTTTCCTGCAAAAAATCTTAAATGAGAGTTGTATAGCAGAACATAATCACCTACATTAAACTCACGCTTTTGTATCCTTTTGTCATGCCATCTTTTAACTTTTTCTTTAAACAATTTGGCATTCTCATAGGCCTGGGTTCTCCATTCATCAAGTGAGCTAATGTCAAATAGCGTCTTCTCACCGGCAAGTTTGAAATCATAATTGAGCTCTTTAATGGCCCAATATGCCTTATGTTCTAGTTTGAGAGGTAAGTGAGATGCTTTTCCACAAACCATTTTATATGGAGACATACCCATAGGATTTTTATATGCAGTTCTATAGGCCCATAATGCATCATCAAGTTTCTTGGACCAATTCTTTCTATATCTATTAACAGTCTTTTGCAAAATTAATTTGATCTCTCTATTACTCAGTTCTACTTGACCACTAGACTGTGGGTGGTTTGGAGATGCAATTCTATGATTAACATCATACTTAGCAAGCATTTTATGAAAAGCACCATGAATAAAATGTGAACCACCATCAGTCATTAAGTATCTAGGGACTCCAAACCTCGGAAAAATAACTTCTTTAAGCATCTTAATAGAGGTGTTATGATCAGCACTACTAGTTGGAATAGCTTCTACCCACTTAGTAACGTGATCAACAACAACTAAAATATGTGTATACCCGTTAGAGGAAGGAAAAGGTCCCATATAATCGAAGCCCCAAACATCAAATGGTTCAATAACAAGTGAATAATTCATAGGCATTTCTTGACGTCTACTAATATTACCAATTCTTTGACATTCATCACAAGACGAGACAAACTTACGGGCATCCTTGAAAAGAGTAGGCCAATAAAAACCAGATTGCAATACCTTATGTGCAGTTCTATCTCCAGTGTGGTGTCCTCCATAAGCCTCGGAGTGACACTTGCGTAGGATCTGTTCCTATTCATGCTCAGGTACATAACATCTAGTGACACCATCTACTCCTTATTTATAAAGGTGTGGGTCATCCCAGAAGTAATGTCTTAAATCATAGTAAAACTTTTTATTTTGCTGGTATCTGAAACTAGGTGGTATAAATTTAGCAACAACGTAATTAGCATAATCAGCATACCATGGAGCAGTACAAGAAGCATTTATGACAGCTAATTGTTCATCAGGAAAGCTATCATCAATAGGTAGTGGGTCATCAAGAACATTCTCTAACCTAGATAAGTTGTCTGCAACGGGGTTCTCATCTCCCTTTCTATCTATAATATGCAAATCAAATCCTTGTAGTAGGAGAACCCATCTAATAAGTCTAGGTTTAGCATCTTTCTTTTCCATAAGTTATTTAATAGCAGCATGATCAGTGTGAAAAGTTACTTTAGAATCAACAATATAAGGTCTCAACTTACCACAAGCAAATACAACTGCTAAAAATTCTTTTTCACTAGTAGCATAATTTCTCTGGACACTGTCTAGAGTTTTACTAGCATATTGGATAACATTTAATTTCTTATCAACTCTTTGTCCTAGAACAACACCTACAGCATAATCACTAGCATCACACATAATTTCAAAGGGTAAATTCCAATCAGGTGGTTGAACAATAGGTGCAGAAATCAAGGCTTTCTTAAGTATTTCAAATGCTTCTACACAATCATCATCAAAGAGAAAAGGAACATCTTTTTGTAAGAGATTACTCAGAGGCCTGGAAATTTTTGAGTAGTCTTTAATGAACCTCCTATAAAAACCGGCATGAGCAAGGAAACTTCTTATACCTTTAATGTCCTTAGGACACGACATCTTTTCAATAAAATCAACTTTGCTTTATCAACTTCAATACCTCTTTCAGAAATTTTATGTCCCAAGACAATACCTTCATTAACCATAAAGTAGCACTTCTCCCAATTCAAGACAAGATTAGTTTCTTCACATATCTGCAAAACTCGATCAAGGTTGCTTAAGCAATCATCAAAAGAAGTTCCATAAATGGAGAAATCGTCCATGAAAACCTCAACAATATTTTCACAAAATTCAGAGAATATAGCAGTCATACATCTTTGAAAGGTAGTAGGTGCATTGCATAAACCAAAAGGCATACGCCTATAAGCAAAGGTACCGAAAGAGCAAGTAAAATTGGTCTTTTCTTGATCCACTTTTGACACAGGTATTTGAGAGAAACCAGAATAATCGTCTAAAAAGAAAAAATGTGTATGTTTGGATAATCTTTCTAGCATTTGATCAATAAAAGGTAAAGGGTAATGAATCTTTTTAGTAGCTTTATTTAGTTTGCGGAAATCAATTACCATTCTATAACCTGTAACAATTCTTTGTGGGATCAATTCATCTTTATCATTAGGAACAACAGTAATGCCTCCCTTCTTAGGGACACAATGGACAGGACTTACCCACTGACTATCAGCAACAGGATAAAGTATACCTGCCTCTATAAGCTTTAGTATTTCTTTTCTTACCACTTCTCTCATCTTAGGATTTAACCGTCGTTGGTGATCAACAACCGGTTTAGCGTCTTTCTCCAATTTTATTTTGTGCTGGCATAGAGTGGGACTAATGCCCTTAAGATCATCAAGAGTATATCCAATAGCAGACGGTGCTTCTTTAGAGTTTTCAATAATTTCGCTTCCTCCTTCTCTGAAAGATTAGCACTAAGAATAACAGGATATATCTTCTTTTCATTAAGATAAGCATATTTAAGAGTATTAGGTAATGGTTTAAGCTCAAACACGGGATCACCCTTGGGTGGAGGAGGATCACCTAGAATTTCAACAGGCAAGTTGTGTTTCAAAATAGGTACCTGTTTAAAGAATACTTCATCTATTTCCCTTCTTTCATTCATAAACATATCATTTTCATGGTCTAACAAATATTGTTCTAAAGGATCATTAGGAGGCACGGCAATAGAAGCAAGACCAAAAATTTCATCTTACTAGGCAATTCTTTATCATGGGGTTGTCTACAAAATTTAGCAAAATTGAAATCATGAGACATATCCCCTAAACCAATAGTAAAAATATCCTTTTTGCAATCTATCTTAGCATTAATAGTATTCAAGAAGGGTCTGCCAAATATAATGGGACAAAAGTCATCTTGTGGAGAACCAAGGACAAGAAAATCAGTAGGATACCCACACAAGACTTCAACATCTCTAACAATCCCAACTGGTGAAATAGTATCTCTATTGGCAAGCTTAATTGTAACATCAATACCTTCTAACTCAGCAGGTGCAATATCATGCATAATTTCTTTGTATAAAGAA
This sequence comes from Aegilops umbellulata, assembly GCA_032464435.1. Lineage (NCBI taxonomy): Eukaryota > Viridiplantae > Streptophyta > Magnoliopsida > Poales > Poaceae > Aegilops > Aegilops umbellulata. The sequence goes on along the minus strand of CP136056.1, from coordinate 321,560,255 downwards.
TGAGGTATTGCACTCACACTAGCACCCATATCACATAAGCCATGATAGCAATGATCTCCTATTTTAACAGAAATAACAGGCATGCCTACAGCAGGTCTATGTTTGTTTTTAGTATCGGGTCTAGCAATTCTAGCAGCTTCATCACAGAAGTAAATAACATGCCCATCAATATTATCGGCCAAAAGATCTTTAACCATAGCAATACTAGGTTCAACTTTAATTTGCTCAGGGGGTGTAGGTGTTCTAGTATTGCTCTTACGAACCACAACTAAAGCTTTAGCACGATCCTTTATTCTAACAGGGAAAGGTGGTTTCTCAATATAAGCGGTAGGAACAATAGGATCAACATTATAAGTGATAGTCTTTTCTTCAATTTTAATAGGTTCAACTACTTTTACTTAAATGGGAGGATGATATTTAAACCACTTCTCCTTAGGAAGATCGACATGAGTAGCAAATGATTCACAGAAAGAAGCTACTATCTCAGAGTCAAGTCCATATTTAGTGCTAAATTCACAAAAAACATCAGTATCCATAAAAGATTTAACACAATTAAACTTAGGTGTTATACCTGACTCCTTACCTTCGTCGAGTTCCCAATCTTCAGAGTTGCATTTAATTCTTTCCAATAAATCCCATCTGAATTCAATAGTCTTCATCATAAAAGAACCAGTACAAGAAGTATCGAGCATGGAGCGATTATTGAGAGAAAGCCGAGCATAAAAATTTTGAATAATAATTTCTCTTGAGAGCTCATGGTTGGTGCATGAATATAACATTGACTTAAGCCCCCCCCCCCAAGCTTGAGCGATGCTTTCTCCTTCGTGAGGCCAAAAATTATATATATAATTACGATCACGATGAACTAGATGCATAGGATAAAACTTCTGATAAAATTCCAATTTCAATCGGTTGTAGTTCCATGATCCAATATCATCACATAGCCTAAACCATGTCAATGCCTTTCCCTTCAAAGATAAAAGGGAAAAACTTCTTCTTGATAACATCCTCGGGCATACCTGCAAGCTTAAATAATCCACAAACTTCATCCACATAGATTAGGTGCAAATCGGGATGCAATGTTCCATCTCCTGTAAAAGGATTAGCTAGCAGTTTCTCTATCATACCCGAAGGAATTTCAAAGTAAACATTTACAATAGGTTCAGTAGGTTGAGGAGCAAATATTTGCTCTAATGGTCGGGGTGAAGATACCCCGAACAAGCCCCTCAAAGGATTACTTTCCATACTAATAAGTGACAGTAAATTTCAGCACACTATATAAATTTTTTCTTACCAAATTCCACTTACCAAAGGCGCTTCACTCCCCGGCAACGGCGCCAGAAAAGACTCTTGATGACCAACAAGTATAGGGGATCTATCGTAGTCCTTTTTATAAGTAAGAGTGTTGAACCCAACAAGGAGCAGAAGGAAATGACAGGCGGTTTTCAGTAAGGTATTCTCTGCAAGCACTAAAATTATCGGTAACAGATAGTTTTGTGATAAGGTAATTTGTAACGGGTAACAAGTAACAAAAGTAAACAAGGTGCAGCAAGGTGGCCCAATACTTTTTGTAGCAAAGGACAAGCCTGGACAAACTCTTATACAAAGGAAAACGCTCCCGAGGACACATGGGAATTATCGTCAAGCTAGTTTTCATCACGCTCATATGATTCGCGTTCGTTACTTTGATAATTTGATATGTGGGTGTACCGGAGCTTGGGTACTGCCCTTCCTTGCACAAGCATCCCTCTTATGATTAACCCCTCTTTCAAGCATCCGCAACTACAGAAGAAGTATTAAGGTAAACCTAACCATAGCATGAAACATATGGATCCAAATCAGTCCCTTATGAAGCAACGCATAAACTAGGGTTTAAGCTTCTGTCACTCTAGCAACCCATCATCTACTTATTACTTCCCAATGCCTTCCCCTAGGCCCAAACAATGGTGAAGTGTCATGTATTCGACGTTCACATAACACCATAGAGGAAAGACAACATACATCTCATCAAAATATCGAACGAATACCAAATTCACATGACTACTTATAGCAAGAATTCTCCCATGTCCTCAGGAACAAACGTAACTAATCACAAATCATATTCATGTTCATAATCAGAGGGGTATTAATATGCATAAAGTATCTGGACATATGATCTTCCACCAAATAAACCAACTAGAATCAACTACAAGGAGTAATCAACACTATTAGCAACCCACAGGTACCAATCTGAGGTTTTAAGACAAAGATTGGATACAAGAGATGAACTAGGGTTTGAGATGAGATGGTGCTGGTGAAGATGTTGATGGAGATTGACCCCCCTCCCAATGAGAGGGTCGATGGTGATGACGATGGTGATGATTTCCCCCTCCCGGAGGGATTTTTTCCCGGCAGAACAGCTCCGCTGGAGCCCTAGATTGGTTTCGCCAGGTTCCGCCTCGATACAGTGGCGCTTCGTCCCGAAAGCTTTCTTCTGATTTTTTTCAAGGCGAAAGACTTCATATAGCAAAAGATGGGCACCGAAGGCTTGCCAGGGGGGCCATGAGGTAGGGGCGCGCCCCCCACCCTCGTGGATAGGGTGTGGGCCCCCTCTGGTGCTTTATTCGCCCAATATTTTTAATATATTCCAAAACTGACTTTCGTGAAATTTCAGGACTTTTGGAGTTGTGCAGAATAGGTCTCTAATATTTGCTCCTTTTCCAGCCCAGAATTCCAGCTGCCGGCATTCTCCCTCTTCGTGTAAACCTTGTAAAATAAGAGAAAATAGGCATAAGTATTATGACATAATGTGTAATAATAGCCCATAATGCAATAAATATCGATATAAAAACATGATTCAAAATGGGCGTATCAATAATCAACTAGCGAGCAATAATAAGATATCTCAAATGCGAACACTTTGTCAAAACAATCATGAGAAAATATGTCAATAATGGTATTGCTAGCCCTTCGTGAGACCGCAAAACATAAATGCAGAGCACCTCCAAAGTTCAAGCAGCGGCATCGTAATTCATGGTAGAAGAGATCCAGTCATGATGCACACAACATTAACTATAAATAATGCATAAGAATGACAATAGTGCTCTCAGGATTGGTGCTTATTTGAGAAGGTGAATTGGTGCTTATTTGAGAAGGCGATCAATCAACATAAAAGTAAAATAACATGAAATTAAATAGATAGGCCCTTCGCAGAGGGAAGCAGGGATTTGCAGAGGTGCCAGAGCTCGAAGCTTAAATCAGAGATAAATATAATTTGGGAGGTATACCTTTCCTGTCAATGTTACGACCGAGAGATTTCAATATCTTCCATGCTAAACAAATTAGCGGCAGTTCCCAACCAGTAAAAGTAAAGTTTACTCCACCTCCAGCAACAAACACAAGCCATGGCTAGCTGAATCCTCGGGAGCCCTCCATACCAACAACAGTCTAGGGGAGTTTGTTTTATTATTATTGCACTTTTTTATCATGGGACTGGGCATCCCTATTACCGGCCCCTCTTGTGCAAGGATGAGTGAATAAACACTCATCATGAGAATAACCCGCTTAGGATGGAAGATACTGACCACCCTGTCGGTGTCAAAACCGGCGGATCTCCGGTAGGGGGTCCCGAACTGTGCGTCTAGGCGGATGGTAACAGGAGGCAGGGGACACGATGTTTTACCCAGGTTCGGGCCCTCTTGATGGAGGTAAAACCCTACGTCCTGCTTGATTAATATTGATGATATGGGTAGTACAAGAGTAGATCTACCACGAGATCAAGGAGGCTAAACCCTAGAAGCTAGCCTATGGTATGATTGTTGTTCTGTCCTACGGACTAAAACCCTCCGGTTTATATAGACACTGGAGAGGGTTAGGGTTACACAGAGTCGGTTACAATGGTAGGAGATCTACATATTCGCATCGCCAAGCTTGCCTTCCACGCCAAGGAAAGTCGCTTCCGGACACGGGACGAAATCTTCAATCTTGTATCTTCATAGTCCAGGAGTCCGGCAGAAGGCATAGTCCGGCTATCCGAACACCCCCTAATCCAGGACTCCCTCAGTAGCCCCTGAACCAGGCTTCAATGACGACGAGTCCGGCGCGCAGATTGTCTTCGGCATTGCAAGGCGGGTTCCTCCTCCAAGTACTTCATAGAAAATTTTGAACACAAAGGATAGTGTCCGCTCGGCAAAATAAGTTTCCATATATTGCCGTAGAGAGAATAATATTTACACAAATCTAATCTGCTGACGTATTCCGTGGCGTGACGTCACACTACGGCCAAGCCTTTATTCAAATCGTTTTTACTCCCCCACCTCAGCGCGTTTCGCGAGGCGGTTTCCTTGGCACGTCTTGTCAAAGCAGAGATCATGTCCCCTTTATTTACGGGATTCTCATCAATACGGACGTGGGTAACCCAACCGCGCCATTGATTACGGCGCTTGGGATATAAGCGAGTTTTATCAGACCGGTGGGGATGCATGGCCGCATCCGCCCATATAAGGGGATAAGGATCCACCATTTTACCTACGCCTTCTTCCTCCTTTGTCTATCCATCTTCCGCGCACTCGAGCTCTAGCGCCCAAGCCCGCATTTCCCACCTCAACCTTCTCCAGCCATGTCCGGAGCGGGAGGCAAGTGGATGGTCTCCTCCGTCACGGAGGGACACATCAAAAAACTGAGGAAGGCCGGATACTTGTCTAACGACATCGCGCACCGGCTTCCCGAAGAGGGGCAGCTCCTCCCCACCCCAAGGCCCCATGAGAGGGTAGTGTTTTGTGACGCCCGGATAATCGAGCTACAGTAATCCCTCGTTAATGATGCCGCGTCACCTCTATCACTATAGTTAATCTCGGGTTAATTCGAAACCGCGTCAAATTCAAATTCAAAAATATGTCAAACAACAAAAGTTTTCAAAAGCTGTAAAATAAATGTTCGAGCGGTGTTGAATATTACAAGGGTAATTATTGTAAAGAAAACACAATTTAATAAATCCTTAAATGCCCTAAAATTAATAAAAACAGAAAAGGGAATAAAGAAAATAAAATAAAAAGAACTAAATCTAAGAAAAAAAGAAACAACCCCCGGGGCTTCGACCCAGCAGGCCACCAGCCCAACTGGGCAAGAGCCCAGCCGGCCACCCCACTCCTCATCTTATCCCCCCACCTACTGAAAACCCTAGCTCCCCGCTCACCCGCACATCCCCTCCCCTCGATCTTCCACGACCCCCCCCCCTCGGTCAACTCTTCCACCCCCGATCCCGATCCGGATCGGGGCGACGACCCCGCTGACGCCGACGCATGGAGGCCTTCCCTCGACGGAGCCACTGCCGTCGCCGTGCTCCTCCATCCCCTCGCCTCGTTGCTCACCGCCCATCGCCGCCGCTGCTCGACGTCGCGCCCCGTCGCCGACGCCGCCGGATCCCCTCCGCCTCGACCTCGCCCGTCCTTGTCCTCCTCCCCGAGCCCGCGTACGCACATCTGCAGGGCCCGGTGAGCAGTCGTCCCTCGTCCCTTTCCTCTCCGCCCCGGCTCTATTCCCCGCGCGTGTGACACCCTCGCGCCCCTGCTCACCGCCGCCTCGCCCTGACCGGCGTGCCTCTGCATGTGCACGGCGGCGCCCCCTCACGCACGTCCCCGCTGCCCACTGTTGCTCTGCTGTCGGTGCCGCCGCCCCACGCCGTGGCCTCGCGCTCACCATGGCTCCTCCCGCCTAGCACCGCCGCTCCCCACGGCCCTTGGTCGAAGGCCATCGCGCGCCGCGCTGGCCGTCCTGCCGCTGCTTGCCCCAGTCGCCCCGTGTGCCACCCCGCGCACCGCGTCCCCAGTCGCCGCCTTTGTCCCGCTGTTCGCCGCCATGCCCGCGCCGCCCGGCCGCGTGCCCCCCCCCACACGCGCCGCCCGCGGCCGCCTACCCACTGCCCCGCCTGGCAGGCTTCCTCGTCGCCGGTGGCCTCGCCTCGTGCCCCGGTGACCTCGTCCCGCCCTGCGGGCGAGCGCCCGCTCGGGTGCGCCCGCACCCGGTAGCCTGCCCTGCTAAGGCCCCATGGCCCTATGACACTTGGGGCCCACGCCCCCAGAACGTTTTTATAAAAAAAAAGAATTAAAAATAATAATAAATTAATTAATTAAAATATTGATTAATTAATTAAAGGATTAATTAACTTAATTAATTCTGTTAACTAACTATTAAACCAAATTTACCTGCTAATTAATCTAACTAAACAGTTAGTTGGTTAGTTAGTCAATGACATGCAGGACCCACATGTCAGGTTGACCAGGTCAACTGCTGACGTCAGCGTGCACTGTTCTGGATAATGTTGATTAAATTAATTAATTAAATCCTAAAAATGATTTAAATATTTTAAAATTAATATAAAATAAACCATAGCTCGGATGGAAAAACTTTGTACATGAAAGTTGCTCAGAACGACGAGACGAACCCGGATACGCAGCCCGTTCGTCCGCCACACATTCCTAACATATCAAACTCGCAACTTTTCCCCCTCCGGCTCCTCTGCTCGAAAACACGAAACCCCGGGAAAACTTTCCCGGATGTTTCCCCCCTTCACCGGTATCACCTCATACCGCGTTAGGGCACCTCTAACGTCGTTACTTGTCATGTCATGCATCATTATGCATCTGCTTGCTTAAATATTTATTGTTTCTCCCCCCCCTCTTCTCTCGATAGACACCGAGACCGACGGTGCTGCTGCCCCGTTCGACTACGGAGTTGACGATCCCTCTCTCTTGCCAGAGCAACCAGGCAAGCCCCCCCCCTGATCACCAGATATCGCCTATTCTTCCCTATACTGCTTGCATTAGAGTAGTGTAGTATGTTACTGCTTTCCGTTAATCCTATACTGATGCATAGCCTGTCCTTGTTACTATTGTTGATACCTGTACCTGCAATCCTACCTGCTTAGTATAGGATGCTAGTTTTCCATCAGTGGCCCTACATTCTTGTCCGTCTGTTGTGCTATATTATCGGGTCGTGATCACTCGGGAGTTGATCACGGGTATATACTATACATTAAGCATGATACATGTGGTGACCAAAGACGGGTTGGCTCGAGGAGTACCCGCGAGTGATTCACGGATTGGGGGCTGAAAGGACCTTTGTCCCAACGGCCCTCTGTGTGGATCTTTGTGGCGGAGCGGCAGGGCAGTTCGGGGCTACCTGGGTGAGAGGTGAGCCTGGCCCTGTTGGCGTTCGCGGATACTTAACACGCTTAATGAGATCTGGGTATTTGATCTGAGTCTGGCCATTTGGTCTATACGCACTAACCAACTACGCGGGAAAGATATGGGCACTCGGCGTCGTGGTATCAGCCGAAGCACTTCTTGACGTCAGCGACTGAGCGGCGCGCGCCGGGTTGGACCGCGTAACGTGACTTCCGTTGTACTGGAGGTTGCTAGGTGTGCTCACCGGCCGCGTTCGCAACATGCAGGTGTGCTCAGGGCGATGGGCCCAGACCCCTGTGCGCTTAGGTTTAGACCGGCGTGCTGACCGCTCTGTTGTGCCTAGGTGGGGCTGCGACATGTTGATCTTCCGAGGCCGGGCATGACCCAGGAAAGTGTGTCCGGCCAAATGGGATCAAGCGTGTTGGGTTATGTGGTGCACCCCTGCAGGGAAGTTTATCTATTCGAATAGCCGTGTCCCTCGGTAAAAGGACGACCCGGAGTTGTACCTCGACCTTATGACAACTAGAACCGGATACTTAATAAAACACACCCTTCCAAGTGCCAGATACAACCCGGTGATCGCTCTCTGACAGGGCATCGAGGAGGGGACCGCCGGGTAGGATTATGCTATACGATGCTACTTGGAGGACTTCAGTCTACTCTCTTCTTCCTGCTGCAAGACGGAGGCGACCAGAAGCGTAGTCTTCGATAAGACTAGCTATCCCCCTCTTATTCTGGCATTCTGCAGTTCAGTCCACTGATATGGCCCCTTTACACATATATCCTTGCATATGTAGTGTAGCTCCTTGCTTGCGAGTACTTTGGATGAGTACTCACGGTTGCTTTTCTCCCCCTTTTCCCCCTTTCCCTTCTACCCGGTTGCCGCAACCAGATGCTGGAGCCCAGGATCCAGACGCCACCGTCGACGACGACTCCTACTACACTGGAGGTGCCTACTACTACGTGCAGCTCGCTGACGACGACCAGGAGTAGTTAGGAGGATCCCAGGCAGGAGGCCTGCGCCTCTTTCGATCTGTATCCCAGTTTGTGCTAGCCTTCTTAAGGCAAACTTGTTTAACTTATGTCTGTACTCAGATATTGTTGCTTTCGCCGACTCGTCTATGATCGAGCACTTGTATTCGAGCCCTCGAGGCCCCTGGCTTGTATTATGATGCTTGTATGACTTATTTTATTTGTAGAATTGTGTTGTGATATCTTCCCGTGAGTCCCTAATCTTGATCGTACACATTTGCGTGCATGATTTGTGTATGATTGAATCGGGGGCGTCACATGTTTCTCCCCCACTTCCTCCGCGGACTGGGCTTTCCTCTCCACCCATTCGTCCGGGGGCTCATGTTCTACTATGGCCTGGATTTCCATGATCTGGCCCCGAACTTCGTCCTCAACATCTCGGCGTTTATCGTCGTGTGCGAGGCTTTCCTCTGCATCCGCCCCCAATTCGGCCTATGGTTCAAGACTTTCAATGTCAAGCCGAAGGTGGTGCGCGGCAACCAGGCGGAGTGCGGAGGCGCCATGGCGGGCAAGATGCCCAACGTTCTATGGCTCGTGGGCTCCTTTGTGGAGACCCTAAAGGGGTGGCAATCGGGGTGGTTTTACATCACCGAGCCGCGCGACCCTGAGTGGGTCGCAGCCCCCGAGTTCCGGTCCGGACCCCCTACGCGGCTCACATCCTAGAAAGAGACGGGCCTGTCGTGGGGCAGCAAAGAAGAGGTGACTGGACTGCAAAAATGCGTCCAAACCCTGGTGAACAAGCAGCTCAAGCTTGTCAACGTAGTCCAGGTTATGCTCATCCGCCGGATCCTCCTGTGTCAACAACGGGCCTTCAATCTGTGGGAGTTCGACCCGGCGCAGCACGGAACTCTGAGCAGGCTCTTCAACACGACGTACGAAGATGCCTGGAAGGTGCTTTTCAAGGGCGCCGAGGCTCTCGCATCCGCTTTCGAGGATCACGGATTCAGCACGCAACGTCACGCTAGCACGGTAAGCTATTTGTACCTTTTACAGGGTATTAGTTTTCCATAGTTTGACTCTATGTGGGATCTAAGCTCCCTTACCTTTGACAGGATTGGCAGGCGAAGTCCGGACAGATCAACTGTCCGGCTCCCTTGCCCGAAGACCCAGCCGATGCTCGCTTAGCGAAGCTGCTGGCTTCGGCACCCTATGTGGTGCCAGAGAAGAAGGCCAAGAAGAAGGCCACAGGGACTCGAAAGAGTGCCCGATGCCTAGAGGTGTCGGAATCATTATCCGACGAATCCAAGACGCGCTCCTCCCATGAAGACGAGGAGGAGGAAGAAGAAACCTCTCCCCCTCCAGCGGGGGGAGGAAAGAAAAGAAAGGCCGCCCCGACCGGGGAGGCCGAAGGGTCCAAGAAGGGGAAGACCCTTCCTCCGGACTACTCCACCGACATCGACAATGACAAAGAGGAGTGGCCGCACAGGGCCAAGCGCCCGGCAAAATCATAAGCATCCGGATACCAGAGTAATTCATAGTATTCCTTTATTGCACATCCTTTCCTTATGTCGAATATGATTTATGCAGACCGCCCAAGGCCGAGCTCGACGAGTCGTCGAGCGGCTCCGTGGATTCGTAGGATGTGAATTCACTTCCGGCGGCTACCTCCCCATGCCCTGCGGACGACGCGGAAGTGTTGTCCCAAAAGGTTCCAAGTTAGGAGGAGGTGATCCCGGAGGCGCCACAAGGCGACATCCCGGATTCCAGGAGTAAAGGGGATAGATCCCCCAAGGGCTCCGAGTCTGTCTTTGAGCCGGACTCCGTGCCGGAACCTTCAACGGTTCCGGACTCCGGTAGGCAGCCTCCTTCTAAGAGGAGCAAGCCTACCGAGCCGGCGGCCTCCGTCCAACCGGAGGTACCGGACAATTTGCTGGAGGTGCTTAACGGCGCCTCCATCGACGAGGAGCACCGCACTGTTATGAGTGCGGTGATCCAGAAGGTTCAGTCCGCCAAAAGCAGACTGACTGAAGACTGTGCGAGCCTTTTAACAGGCTTTGAGGTAAGCCAAGAATATATAAAAATGTTACCGCATATACAATAGCCCCTAATGCTCAGTTTGGCGTTCGGAAAGAAAAGCTGAATAGAGGATCTAATGAAATTCGCAGGAGTCTAACAAAAAAAGAGTCAATATGTGTATGCAGGCTTCGCTGCTAGCGTCCACCGCACTGACTACAGAGGTGGATACGCTGAAGCAGGATCTCGAGCGGTCCGAGCAAGAGCTCGGCCTTGCCAAGCGGCAGCTCGAGGAGAAGGAAGGTAAGAAATACCTTATTGAAAAATATATAAAAGGTGCAATTGCAAAAACTGACAGGATTAACGTGGCTATTGTAGGGGCCACGTCTGAGGTGGCGACCCTTAAGCAGGCGCTGTCCGAGGCCGAGAAGAGGGCAGCCACGGAGCGCACCGAGCGAGAGAAGTATGAGGCCCAGGTTGGCGAGGTGCGGCAAGAGCTCCAGGTTCTCATGAAAAAACATGAGAGTTTGGAGCTTGACTCAAAGACGTGAGCGTCCGAGCTCGCGGCAGCTATCGAAAGTGCCAAGTCTGCCAAGGTTGAATCCCAGAAGGCCCTCCAGGAGTTGGATGCAGTGAAAAAGATAGCGGCGGGTAAGGCATTCTTTATGCAAAGCAAACATATAAAAGTGAGCTACTTGTTACTTACCCGAATCTGGAGCTCTCCAGGAGCATTCGCAGATCTTTCCCGTAGCGTGTCCAATGCCGCCGCATTCTACCGAGCCGAGGAGGGCAGCTTGACGGAGAAGGTGTTCTGGTCTCAGTATGCTGAGGCCGGACACCCTGTGCCCCTGAGTGACCAGCTGAAGCAGCTGGTCAAGATCCATAAGGTGGCCGAACGGGCCACGAAGGGCCTCATAGTTCGGTTGTGGCCTGGAGATGCTCTGCCTGGGAGCTACTTCGGACTGGTGCGGCGGCTGGTGGAGGCATGTCCAAGGCTCGAAGTCCTCAAGCGCTCCGTCTGCATCGAAGGTTCCCGTAGGGCCCTTGCCTGCGCTAAGGTGCACTGGGGCAAGCTGGATGCTGAGAAGCTTGTGAAGGACGGGCCACCGCCGGGGAAAGAGCACCGCAAGCCCGAGAATTATTATAAGGATGTTCTGAAGGGTGCCCGCCTTATGGCGGATGAATGTTCCAGGGATGTAATTTTTGAGTAAAACTCGCTCATTTTGTCATGTGCGCTGAAAACTTGTTCATATGCGCTAAGCAATGCTTTTGGAATTTAAAATATTACCTTCTGTGCGGCCGTTTATCAAATTTGAGAGATGGCGAGTCGTCGGCTTCTACCCCCGTGCCACTAGTGCTGGGGTGTTCGGGATAACCTGAGCGCTCTTTTTCCCATGTGTGGGTCCTTCGAGGGAGGCGCTCAGCACAACGAACAAGGCAATCGGACTATAATGCTTGAACACTCTCACTTAGCCATAGAATTCTATAATTTTAAATTTCGGCGAAGCCCCTGGTATTCGGAAGACCGAGTTCGGGGCGCTATCCACGCCTTGGCCGGACAAAGCCGACTCCTCGCTCTAAGCGGCATAAGTCTTTAGGGACTCGAAGAACCTCTCAAACAGCGACCAGCTCTCGCTTCATCATGACAGTCAGTTTTAGCTTTCTCTACTGAGGTGCTCAGCCCAACTCAACTGGGGCACAATCGCAGTAGTTCTCCTAGTGCTACCTTAGCCGATATAGCGGAACATAAGGCACCAAAACATAGGCGCCGGGCAAACCCAACTATTGACCCAAGACATGATTCGGAGCCGATGCATATAATGCTATAAGTTCGGGGTGCCGCACTTGTTAAAGTGTTCGGGCTTCTCACACCATATTGAGGGGTACTAAAGCCCCTGGCGTATTGGCCGTACCAAAGTGTACGGTTGCAACATGTCGTTAATGAACATATATTTGTAAAAAAGAGTAATGCAAAAATAGACAAAAGCTATGCATTGCTTATTAAAAAGTCTGCGATCAAGGCAGAACGATACAAATAACGCGATAAGCAAAAGGTTGGACTATTTAACATGTCCGTTCCAGGGGCAGGCTGCGGAATTGTATGCAAAACAGGTATACTGCTCGTGATAGAGACCACCTGGGAGTTCCGTAATGCGGCATGGCTTGTCTGCTTCCCTGGTTCTTGTATCGTTTATGCGGCAATTGTACTGTCGGACAGGCCTTCCGAAGAATGGAGTCCTGAAAGTAAGAGAAAATTAAAAAAAATCGGCAGCCCCTAGTGCGGTTTAAGCCATGTTTTGGGCGTGCCGTGATGGTGCCCCTCCCCCTGTGCCCATGGTATTTCAAGAGCGTAGTTATGTACGCGAAGCACTGATTTCGCATTTTCACGAGGGCTGGGCTTGGGGCCGCATTGCTACGCCTGCTCGGAACATGCCAGACGGTCTTGTTGTAGGTTACTCCGGGCGCGCTTGATGGTGTCCGGACGTTTAATGGCCGGACTGGGGAACTGCCTTGAGAGGCTGCTTTGTACTTCCGCTGCGAGGGCCGCCATGTGCTCCTCCGTTCGGAGGGAGAGTTCGGTGTTTCCATTGACCGTAATTACTCCTCAAGGGTCTGGCATCTTGAGCTTAAGGTATGCGTAGTGCAGTACCACATTGAACTTGGCGAATGCGGTTCGCCCGAGTAGTGCGTGATAACCACTGCGGAACGGGACTATGTCGAAGATTAACTCCTCGCTTCTGAAATTATCCGGAGATCCGAAGACCACTTCAAGTGTAACTGAGCCTGTACAGTTGGCCTCCACACCTGGTATGACGCCTTTAAAGGTCATTTTGGTGGGCTTAATCCTCGAGGGATCTATGCCCATTTTCCGCACTGTATCCTGGTAAAGTAGGTTCAGGCTGCTGTCGCCGTCCATAAGGACTCTAGTGAGATGAAATCCGTCAATAATTGGGTCTAGAACCAATGCGGTGAATCCGCCATGACGGATGCTAGTGGGGTGGTCCCTTCGATCAAAGGTGGTCGGGTAGGAGGACCATGGGTTGAACTTTGGGGCAACTGGCTCCATCGCATATATGTCCCTTAACGCGCGCTTCCGCTCCCTCTTGGGGATGTGGGTTGCGTATATCATGTTCACCGTCCGCACTTGTGGGGGAAAACCCTTCTATCCATTGTTGTTCGGCGGTCGGGGCTCTTCATCCTCATCGCTGTGCAGCCCCTTGTCTTTATTTTCGGCATTTAACTTGCCTGCCTGCTTGAACACCCAACAATCCCTGTTGCTATGATTGGCTGGCTTTTCGGGGGTGCCATGTATCTGGCACAAGCGGTCGAGTATTTGGTCCAAACTGGACGGGCCCTGAGTATTTCTTTTGAATGGCTTTTTCCGCTGATCGGATTTATAGCCTCTGAATCCGGCATTAACTGTCGTATCCTCAGCATTGTCGCCGTTGATGCAGCGCTTTTGCTTGTTGCGACGCGACCTGCCACTACTGTCTCTGATATCTGAATTACCAGGGTTCTTGGTCATATTGTTGCTACGAGCAAGCCAGCTGTCTTCTCCCGCACAAAAGCGGGTCATGAGTGTCGTGAGGGCTGCCATAGATTTCGGCTTTTCCTGTCCAAGGTGCCGGGCGAGCCACTCGTCACGGATATTGTGCTTGAAGGCTGCTAGGGGCTCTGCGTCTGGACAGTCGACTATTTGATTTTTCTTTGTTAGGAACAGTGTCCAGAATTGCCTGGCCGATTCCTCTGGCTGCTGAACTATGTGGCTTAGGTCATCGGCGTCTGGTGGTCGCACATAAGTGCCCTGGAAATTGTCGAGGAATGCGGCTTCTAGGTTCTCCCAACAACCAATTGATTCTGCTGGCAAGCTGTTGAGCCAATGCCGAGCTGGTCCCTTAAGTTTGAGTGGGAGGTATTTGATGGCGTGTAGATCATCGCCGCGGGCCATGTGGATATGAAGGAGATAATCCTCGATCCATACCGCAGGGTATGTTGTGCTATCGTATGATTCGATGTTCACGGGTTTGAAACCCTCAGGGATTTGATGATCCATTACTTCATCTGTGAAGCATAGTGGGTGTGCGGCGCCTCTGTATTGGGATATATCACGACGTAGCTCCAACGAGCTTTGTCTATTGTGTTCGGCCTGGCCGGATTTACTATATCCGGAGTGACGATCACTGTCACGTGCCGTTTGGCGCCCGCGCGATCCGTAGATCGATCTTGTTTTCCTTGCCTTATCCTCCAATATATCTCGCAGGTCTGGCGCATTTTCCCGTGCCTTGGTATGTTTTGAGCGGCGCCGGGGTGCGGCTTGAGCGGAGGGCCGAGAGGCCTCTCTATCGCGGCCACGAGGTGGCCGGTCGGCCGTATCATGTGCTGGTGATGTAGGTTTAGGTGTTTCCTCCTCTAATCGGGGTAGCAGCCTGCGCTTTGGGTAGCTCTTGGAGGGGCGTTCGAGTTCATACTCTTCGTCCACAAGGACTTCGGTCCATCTGTCGGCTAGCAAATCTTGATCAGCTCTAAGTTGTTGCTGTTTTTTCTTGAGGCTGCTTGCGTGGCCATAAGCCTGCGTTGAAAACGCTCTTGCTTGACGGGATCCTCTGGCACGACGAATTCGTCGTCGTCGAGGCTTACCTCGTCTTCGGAGGGAGGCATATAATTATTGTCCTCGACCTCTTTGTCTGCCGCTCTCTCATGAGAGCTGGCTTCTCCATCCTCCTGTGCTGAATCTTGCTGGAGGGGGTTTTCTTCGGCACTCTCCGGAGTATTATTATCTCCCGTGCCGGAATCACCATTTTTGCTTTGGCGGGATTTTGAGCGGCGCCGCTGACGCCGACGCTTAGGCTGTTTCTTGGAGGGGTCATCCTCCGCTGTTCCATCGCCATCTCCCTCTTTTGGCGTGTCCACCATGTATATGTCATATGACGAGGTGGCTTTCCAGTGCCCTATAGGCGCTCGTTCTTGATCGTCTCCTGCATCGGCGTCCATACCATCGATGTCTTCGGAGTCGAAGTCGAGCATGTCGGTTAAATCATCGACAGTGGCTACAAAGTGGGTGGTGGGTGGGCTTTGAATTTCTTCATCGTCCGTATCCCAACCTTGCTGACCGTGGTCCGGCTAGGGCTCTCCTGATAAAGAGAGAGATTTTAGTGACTTCAGAATGTCGCCGAAGGGCGAGTGCTGAAAGATGTCCACGGCGGTGAACTCCATGATCGGCGCCTAATCGGATTCGATCCGCAGGGGCGCGGAGGGCTCGGAGTCCGGAGAGGAGTCCGGCCCCTCGGAGTCACGAGCCTTGCGGAGTGCGGGGCTGGTGTTCGGCTCGATCACCGTTGGGATCGCAGGCCCCGAGGCGGCGTCCAACCACCCATCCTCGATCGGCGCAGTTGCCTCCGAATTAAGGGTCGGAGCCGATGCGAGTGCGGCCTCCAGGGCACTGTTCGGTGGCAGAGCTAGACCATGCCCATCGTGACAGTGTGGCGCGCTCGGCTGTGGCTCGAATCCGTCAAAGATCAAGTCCCCGCGGACGTCAGCCGTGTAGTTTAAACTTCCAAACCTGACCTGATGGCCAGGGGCGTAGCTTTCGATCTGCTCCAGATGGCCAAGCGAATTGGCCCGCAGTGCGAAGCCGCCGAAAACGAAGATCTGTCCGGGGAGAAAGGTCTCACCCTGGACTGCATCGCTATTGATGATCGGAGGAGCCATCGGGCCTAAAAGTGACGACACAGAGGAACTCTCAATGAAAGCACCAAAGTCGGTGTCAAAACCGGCGGATCTCGGGTAGGGGTTCCCGAACTGTGCGTCTAGGTGGATGGTAACAGGAGGCAGGGGACACGATGTTTTACCCAGGTTCGGGCCCTCTTGATGGAGGTAAAACCCTACGTCCTGCTTGATTAATATTGATGATATGGGTAGTACAAGAGTAGATCTACCACGAGATCAAGGAGGCTAAACCCTAGAAGCTAGCCTATGGTATGATTGTTGTTCTGTCCTACGGACTAAAACCCTCCGGTTTATATAGACACCGGAGAGGGTTAGGGTTACACAGAGTCGGTTACAATGGTAGGAGATCTACATATTCGCATCGCCAAGCTTGCCTTCCACGCCAAGGAAAGTCCCTTCCGGACACGGGACGAAATCTTCAATCTTGTATCTTCATAGTCCAGGAGTCCGGCCTAAGGCATAGTCCGGCTATCCGAACACCCCCTAATCCAGGACTCCCTCACACCCCGTGTCGCTCCATGAGTGGTACGGGCACACAAAGCATATGTTCATTTGAATTTTTAGAGGTGGCACATGCAAATTTACCTAGAACGGCAGAGTAATACCGCATATAGGTAGATATATTGGACTCATTTGGAATAACTTTGGTTTAAGGATTTTGGTGCATAAGCAGTATTCCCGCTTAGTACAGGCGAAGGCTAGCAAATAGGTTTAGAAGCGACCAACTAGAGAGCGAAAATGGTCATGAACATGCATTATGAATAATTAACATTGAATACTAGCACGAGTAGGATATAAACACCATGAACATAAATATGGTGGAGGCTATGTTGGTTTCGGATCAACTACATGCGTGAACATGTGCCAAGTCAAGTCACTTGATTTATCTTAGTTGATCATACTAGATCACAACCATTTTAACGCATGTTGACTTCTAAGATAAATCATTATCAACTCCTAGCCACTTAAGCGTGGCATGAGCAACTATAATCTCTAATTGTCATCATATATATGATTAATCATAATATGTTGAATCATGGATACTGAGTTAAACATATTTACAAAAACAAAAAAACTAGTTGAGTTCATACCCGCTTTTCCTTGCCACAGTCACTCCATCAAATATCGTCATTATTGCCTTTCACTTGCACGACCGAATAATATGAAAATAATAATAGTGCAAGAGTGTCGTGGACTAAGCTGGAATCTGCAAACAATTTATTCAAAGGAGAAGACAAAGTAATATGGGCTCTCTGCCAGATAAACAATAATGCATATGAGTGCCACTCAACATTTTCATCGTGGTCTTCTCCTCAGTACGACTCAACAAAAGAAATGAATTTCAGAGAAACACACTAAAATATTTTTTGAGTTTTAGTTTTTCTTCAAGAAAGCACATTACGGAAGGAAAAAGAAAAACGAGAACAACTATTTACATGGGAAAGCTCCCAACAAGTAAAAGAAGAAATGGGAAATCTTTTTGGGGTTTGTTTTAAGATTACAACTAATTTAAACTAGAAAGGAAAACCGAAAAGAAGCGACATATATTTTTGGATTTTCTTAAAGTTTTTCAAACACACAAGAAGAAAGTGAGAAAATAAAATTTAACATGGATTATACAATGAAAAGGTATGAACACCGACAACTGGAACAAAATGTGTGCACATGAAAGTGACGTCGGTGGAAATACGTACCCCCCAGGCTTAGGCTCTTGCCTAGCTAGCTTGGTGATCACCATCTGTAGCCTGGGTAATAGTCAGAGTGATAGCTCGTAGAGGCTCTATGTGCGCCCCCCTCAGCCAGGTGGGCAGCCTCCACTACTACATTGTACTCACGCGCCTCTCTCATATGTAATATCTTCCTTTACTCTGGAAATCAAAGAGAGCAGGTGCAGGCAAAATAACACGTATAATGGGTATTTTTATCGAACATCAAGTTGTAATTATAATTTTGAGCTCCATGCTTAATGAAATGGTGACGCTGCATTGCGTCAAAGTCTAGGTATTGGGTAGGTAAAATAGGATCATTTGGCAAGGGTGATACTCCTAGCCTTGTGGTTACACTTGAGGCATAAATTCCTCCATAAAGATGACCACTATTGGCGTTGTGCTGCAGCCTCCTTGCAACAATCGCTCCAAGATTATAACATTAAATGTCCGCTAAAGTAGTCTGTAAGAGGCTCAAGTCTAGGGCGCAGAGTGTACTGCAATCTTGTTTATCCATGATGCATTTGCCATTGAAAAGTGCAAAGTAACGGATGGCTGGAAATTGTATACTTTTTATTCTAGCTTGTGTGACTCCTCTATCCTCACCACAACAAAGGCTACTCAAGAACATCTCATATTCAGATTTTTGTGGTTCCTCTAGCGAACCCCAATATGGAATTTTGCATGCATCACAGAATTCTTCTAGAGGCATAGTAAAGGCGCTATTATAAAATGATACTATAGAATACTGTGAATGGTACTTCATTTTTTTGGTGAATGACTAGGTAAGATTGTGATGTTGAATACACTTATCTGCGATGAAGGGAGCGAGCTCAATGTTATGAACATATTGATCGAATTCTTCTTTAATACTCGCACCTATCATAAATTCATCACATGGCCAGAGGCACGATTTGGTATCGGCATCCCATACTAAGCTTGACCTTGGCTCAACATAAGCCTGTCGTATTGAAATCTCACTCGAAGATGCCTCCGAGGACCTCCTCCTCGAAGAACTCCTCCTAAAGAGGTGCATTTTTGTACGAACAAATTTCTGAAATTTTTGGGTCAAAAATTAATGTCAACAAAACTTCACAAGATCAATAGGAACTACTCATATAGGTGTCTAGAGGCTATATCAAGCATTCAAACTACTTGGAACTCAAAGAATTCATCATGCAAGCTCATTTTCTGTAGCACAAAAGTAGCTAATTACTCAAAATATAAACCACTAAAGCAAAACCTAATTGGAGAAATGGAGGAGTCACATACCAAGTAGCATTCCCGCAAAACAGTTCCGGAAACGGAGCTCCGAGCAAAGAGATCAAAAAACTCAGCTTTTGGGAGCAAGAACACGAGAGAGAGAGAGAGAGAGAGAGAGAGAGCTAGGGTGATTTTTCTAGAGGTAAGTGACGAAGTGAGGTAAGGGAGAGAGTGAGGGGGTACTTGTGACCCACCAGGGCGCGCCAAGTGGGTGTGGCACGCCCTGGTGCCTAGTGGGCACCTGGGGCACCCCCTGTGGTGTTTTCATTACCAAAAATTCTCAAATTCGGAAAAAAATCATGTTAAAATTTCAGGTCATTCTGAGTACTTTCATTTTGGGGCACTTTGTTATTGCACGAATAATTCAGAAAACAGGATATTCATGGCATTTTATTGTATTTAACTAAAAATAACAGAAAATATAATGTGAGTACAGAAGATTGTGCCTACTAAATTCATCGACCACGTGCCTCTCGAAAATAATCCATTAATAAGGTTGATCAAGTCTTATTAACAACTACTTCCGATTAGCATGAACCCGAAGAACTTTCGTAAAACACTAAGTTACCTCAACGGGGATATGCATCTCCCCAATAGTAAGTGTTTCATATTTCTTTTTTACAGTAGGTAGAGGGAGTTTAAAACTTCCAATAGTAATGGTCGAAGTCTTTTCAATAACATTAATACCATTCACTTGAAATTGTTTCTTCGGAAAGCGCACCGTATGCTCATTACCATTGATATGAAAAGTGACCTTGCTTTTGTTGTAATCAATAACAACCCCTGCAGTATTCAAAAAGGGTCTACCAAGGATAATAGACATGTTGTCGTCCTCGGGCATATCAAGTATAACAAAGTCTGTTAAGATAGTAACATTTGCAACCACAACAGGCACATCCTCACAAACACCGATAGGTATGGCAGTTGATTTGTCAGCCATTTGCAACGATATTTCAGTGGGTGTGTAGTTTATTCAAACCAAGCCTTTTGTATAAAGAGAAAGTCATAACACTAACACCATCTCCTAAATCACATAAGGCAGTTTTGACATAACTTCTTTTAATGGAGCATGGTATAGTTGGTATTCCTGGATCTCCTAATTTCTTAGGTACTCCATCATTAAAAGAATAATTTTCAAGCATAGTGGAGACTTCAGCTTCAGGTATTTTTCTTTTATTAGTGACAATATCATTCATATATTTAGCATAAGGGGCCATCTTTAAAATATCAGTCAAACGAGTACGCAAAAAGACTGGTCTAAGCATTTCAACAAAGCTTTCAAATTCTTCCTCGTCATTTTTCTTAGATAGTTTAGGTGGAAAGGGCATGGGTTTCTGAAACCATGGCTCTCTTTCTTTACCATTTTTTCTAGCAACAAAGTCTCTCTTATCATAACGTTTATTTTTAGAAGGTGGGTTATCAAGATCAACGGCGGGTTCTATTTCAACATCATTATTTGTTTCTTTATCATTATTCGGTTGAGCATCTACATGAACATCATCATTGTCATTCTCATTATCACTAGGTGAATGTTCATTACCATATTGAGTTTCAGCATCATAAGTAGAAACATCATTATCGTCCTCAGAAGGTTTTTCTACCTCATGTTCACTAGAAGTATGCAAAGTCCTATAATTTTTCTTTTTCTTTTATTTTTAGATGGACTAGGTGCATCAACATTAATTCTTTGAGAGTCTTGTTCAATTCTTTTAGGGTGACCTTCAGGATAAAGTGGCTCTTGATTCATTCTACCTCCTCTAGTCATTACTCTAACAGCATGACCATTCATATTATTATTCATTTCATTGAGTAACTCACTTTGAGATTTAGCCACTTGTTCTAACCGAGTTTGGACCATATAAGCATGTTTTCCTACTCCTCTAACATCATTAGTGATTCTAAATAACAAGTCACTCAAGCGAGCTATCATATCAAAATTTTGCTTTAATTGTTTCATAACATATGCATTGAAATGATCTTGCTTCATAATGTAGTTATCGAATTCATACAAGCATTGATTAGGGTGTTTATTATAAGGGGTATCACCTTCATCAAACTTTAAAAGATAATTTACCTCTACCACCTGTGGTGGTGTGTCAAGACCATGTATTTCTTTAATAGGTGGTAAATTCTTAACATCTTCAGCTTTAATACCCTTTTTCCTTCATACATTTATTTACCTCTTACATATCTTCAGGACTGAGAAATTAAATACCCCTCTTCTTAAGAGTGGGTTTAGGCGGTGTTTCAGGAAGTGTACAATCATCATAATCTTTCAATATGTTATTCAATAGTTCCTCAGCTTGTTCAATAGTTCGTTCCCTGAAAACACAACCAACACAACTATTTAGGTGGTCCCTAGGAGCATCGGTTAGTCCATTATAAAAGATATCAAGTATCTCATTTTTCTTAAGAGGATGATCAGGCAAAGCATTCAATAATTGGAGAAGCCTCCCCTAAGCTTCTGGGAGACTTTCTTCTTCAATTTGCACAAAGTTAAATATTTCCTGTAAAGCATCTTGTTTCTTATGAGCAGGATTTTTTCCAGAGAAGTAATAAATCATATCCTGGGGACTACGCACACAACCAGGAGCAAGAGTATTTTACCATATCTTAGCATCGCCCTTTAAGGAGAAAGGAAATAACATAAGAATATAGTAATAGCGAATTTTTTCCTCATGAGCAAATAGGGTGGCTATATCATTTAATTTAGTAAGATGTGCCACATCAGTTTCAGTTTCATAGCCATGGAAAAGATCAGATTCAAGAAAAGTAATCAACTCTGGGTCGACAGAGAATCCATAGTCCTTATCAGAAATAAAGATAGTTGAAGTAGCAAACTTAGGATAATATTTTATTCTAGCATTCAAAGATTTTTCTTTCAACTTATATAGTAATTTCTTAAGATCTTCTCTATCCTTCCAAGCAAGAAAGTCCCTAGCTACCTCTCCATCCATAACATAACCCTCAGGTATTTCAAGAAATTCATATCTAGGAGAGCTAGGTCCAATAGGTGTTTCATAATTTTCAGTTTCAATAATCTCATCAGTTTCAACATTCTCATCTTTGTGACTAATGTGAGTCCATGGATTATATGCACTGTCACCTTTCCGCCATTTGCTAGCCTCTTCGGTACTGTGTATTGCCCTTTCTCACCTTGAGAGTTGGTGCAAACTTCATCGGTGCATCCGAACCGCGTGATATGATACGCTCTATCACACATAAGCCACCTTACATCTTCCTCAAAACAGCCACTATACCTACCTATTATGGCATTTCCATAGCTATTCCGAGATATATTCCCATGCAACTTCCACCATTTTGTTTTATTATGACACATACCATCATTGTCATATTGCTTTGCATGATCATATAGCTGGCATGGTATTTGCAGCTTGGCCACTGTTCATATTTTTTATACATGTCACTCTAGATCATTGCACATCCCGGTACACCGCCGGAGGCATTCATATAGAGTCATATTTTTGTTCTAGTATCGAGTTGTAAGTAAATAAAAGTGTGATGATCATCATTATTAGAGCATTGTCCCATGTGAGGAAAGGATGATGGATACTATGATTCCTTCACAAGTTGGGATGAGACTCCGGACGAAAATAATAAAAAAATACCAAAGAGCCCACAATAAAAATAAAATAAAATAAGAGGCCAAAGAGCCCAAAAAGAAAAGAAAAAGGAAAATAAAAAACGAGAGAAAATAGAGAAGGGACAATGTTACTATCCTTTTCCACACTTGTGTTTCAAAGTAGCACCATATTCTACATGATAGAGAGTCTCCTATGTTGTCACTTTCATATATTACTAGTGGGAATTTTTCATTATATAACATGGCTTGTATATTCCAATGGTGGGCTTCCTCAAATGCCCTAGGTCATCATGAGCAAGCAAGTTGGATGCACACCCACTTAGTTTTCTTTTGAGATTTCATACACTTGTAGCTCTAGTGCATCCGTTGCACGGCAATCCCTACTCCTTGCATTGACATCAATTGATGGGAATCTCCATAGCCTGTCGATTAGCCTAGTCAATGTGAGACTTTCTTCTTCTTTTTTCTCCACACAACCTCCAACATCATATTCAAATCCACCCATAGTGCTATATCCATGGCTCACGCTCATGTATTGCGTGAGAGTTGGAAAAGCTGAAGCGCGTTAAAAAGTATGAACCAATTGCTTGGCTTGTCATCGAGGTTGTGCATGATAACTACTCTGTGTTAAGAAGATGAGCATGACAAGACTATATGATTTTGTAGGGATAACTTTCTTTAGCCATTATATTTTGAGAAAACATGACTGCTTTTTAGTATGCTTGAAATATTATTGTTTTTATGTCAATATTAAACTGTTTTTTAATCTTACGGATCTGAATATTCATGCCACATAAATAAAGATTACATGATAAACATATTTGGTAGCATTCCGCATCAAAAATCATGTTGTTATCATTTACCTACTCGAGGACGGGCAGGAATTAAGCTTGGGGTGCTTGATACGTCTCCAACGTATCTACAATTTTTTATTGTTCCATGCTATTATATTATCAATCTTGGATGTTTTATATGCATTATTATGCTATTTTATATCATTTTTGGGACTAACCTATTAACCTAGTGCCAAGTGTTAGTTGCTATTTTTTCCTTGTTTTTTGCTTTTCAGAAAGTCCATACCAAACGGAGTCCAAACAGTACGAAATTTTTTGAGGATTTTTCTTGGACTAGAAGACACCCAGGAACCTTCGGGAGGAGGTTAGAGGGGCCACCAATTGGCGACAAGCTTGGAGGCCACGCCCCAGGGGGTGCCCCCCAGGCTTGTGGCCCCCTGATGCTCCTCTAACCCTAATCTTTGCTCTATGAATACCTAACTATACCCCGTAGACCAAAGGGCACACCGAAAATACTTTGCCGTCACCGCAAGTTTCTGTTCCCACGAGATCCCATCTAGAGGCCTTTTCTGGTACTCTGTCGAAGGGGGATTCAACCATGGAGGGCTTCTACATCAACCTTGCACCTTGTTGTCCTTCCGATGATGTGTGAGTAGTTTACCACAGACCTACGGGTCCATAGCTAGTAGCTAGATGGCTTCTTCTCTCTCTCTTTGATCTTCAATACAATGTTCTCCTTGATGTTCTTGGGGATCTATTCGATGTAATCTTCTTTTGTCGTGTGTTTGTTGAGATCCGATGAATTGTGGGTTTATGATCAGACTATGTATGAATATTATTTGAGTCTTCTCTGAACTCTTTTATGCATGACTAAGATAGATTTTTATTTCTCTCCGATCTATTGATTTGGTTTGGCCAACTAGATTGATCTTTCTTGCAATGGGAGAGGTGCTTTGTAATGGGTTCAACATTGCGGTGCTTATTCCCAGTGACAGAAGTGTTGGGGAACGTAGTAATTTCAAAAAAAATCCTACGCACACGCAAGATCATGGTGATGCATAGCAACGAGAGGGGAGAGTGTCATCCACGTACCCTCGTAGACCGTAAGCGGAAATGCTATGACAACACGGTTGATGTAGTCGTACGTCTTCACGATCGACCGATCCTAGTACCGAACGTACAGCACCTCCGCGATCTGCACACGTTCAGCTCGGTGATGTCCCACGAACTCACAATCCAGTAGAGCTTAGAGGGAGAGTTTAATCAGCACGACGGCGTGATGACGGTGTTGATGAAGCTACCGACGCAGGGCTTCGCCTAAGCACCGCTACGATATGAACGAGGTGGATTATGGTGGAGGGGGGCACCGCACACGGCTAAAAGATCAATGATCAACTTGTGTGTCTATGGGGTGCCCCCTCCCCCGTATATAAAGGAGTGGAGGAGGGGGAGGGCCGGCCCTCCTATGGCGCGCCCTAGAGGAGTCCTACTCCCACCGGGAGTAGGATCCCCCCTTCCAAGAGTAGGAGTAGAAGGGAAGGAAGGAGGAGAGAGGGGGAAGGAAAAAGGGGGGCGCCGCCCCCCCCCCTTCCTTATCCAATTCGGACTAGAGGGGGAGGGGGCGCGCGGCCTGCCCTGGCCGCCCCTTCCTCTCTCCACCAAGGCCCATGAGGCCCATTACACTCCCTAGGGGGTTTCGGTAACCCCCCCCCCCCCCCCGATACTCCGGTATTTGTCCGAACTCATCCGGAACCCTTCCGAAGTCCAAACATAGTCATCCAATATATCGATCTTTATGTCTCAACCATTTCAAGACTCCTCAACATGTCCGTGATCATATCCGGGACTCCGAACTACCTTCGGTACATCAAAACACATAAAATCATATTACCGATCGTCACCGAACGTTATGCGTGCGGACCCTACGGGTTCGAGAACTATGTAGACATCACCGAGACACATCTCCGGTCAATAACCAATACGGAACCTGGATGCTCATATTGGTTCCTACATATTCTACGAATATCTTTATCAGTCAAACCGCATAACGACATACGTTGTTCCCTTTGTCATCGGTATGTTATTTGCCCGAGATTCGATTGTCGGTATCTCAATACCTAGTTCAATCTCGTTACCGGCAAGTCTCTTTACTCGTTCTGTAATGCATCATCCCACAACTAACTCATTAGTTACATTGCTTGCCAGGCTTATAATGATGTGCATTACCGAGAGGGCCCAGAGATACCTCTCCGACAATCGGAGTGACAAATCCTAACCTCGATCTGGTGCCAACTCAACAAGTACCATCGGAGACACCTGTAGAGAACCTTTATAATCACCCAGTTACGTTGTGACGTTTGGTAACACACAAAGTGTTCCTCCGGTATTCGGGAGTTGCATAATCTCATAGTCATAGGAACATGTATAAGTCATGAAGAAAGCAATAGCAATATACTAAACTATCAAATGCTAAGATAACGGAATGGGTCAAGTCAATCACATCATTCTCTAATGATGTGATCCCGTTAATCAAATGACAACTCAAGTATATGGCTAGGAAACTTAACCATCTTTGTTTCAACGAGCTAGTCAAGTAGAGGTATACTAGTGACACTTTGTTTTCTATGCATTCACACATGTACTAAGTTTCCGGTTAGTATAATTCTAGCATGGATAATAAACATTTATCATGATATAAGGAAATATAAATAACAACTTTATTCTTGCCTCTAGGGCATATTTCCTTCAGTCTCCCACTTGCACTAGAGACAATAATCTAGATTACACAGTAATGATTCTAACACCCATGGAGTCTTGGTGCTGATCATGTTTTGCTTGTGAGAAAGGCTTAGTTAATGGGTCTACAACATTCAGATCCGTATGTATCTTGCAAATCTCTATGTCTCCCTCCTTGACTTGGTCGCGGATGGAATTGAAGCGTCTTTTGATGTGCTTGGTTCTCTTGTGAAATCTGGATTCCTTTGCCAAGGCAATTGCACAAGTATTGTCACAAAAGATTTTCATTGGACCCGATGCACTAGGTATGACACCTAGATCGGATATGAACTCCTTCATCCAGACTCCTTCATTTGTTGCTTCCGAAGCAACTATGTACTCCGCTTCGCGCGTAGATCCCGCCACGACGCTTTGTTTAGAACTGCGCCAACTGGCAGCTCCACCATTCAATATAAACACATATCCGGTTTGTGACTTAGAGTCATCCGGATTAGTGTCAAATCTTGCATCGACGTAACCATTTACAATGAGCTCTTTGTCACCTCCATAAACGAGAAACATATCCCTAGTCCTTTTCAGGTATTTCAGGATGTTCTTGACCGCTGTCCAGTAATCCACTCCTGGATTACTTTGGTACCTCCCTGCTAAACTAATAGCAAGGCACACATCAGGTCTGGTACACAGCATTGCATACATGATAGAGCCTATGGCTGAAGCATAGGGAACACCTTTCGTTTTCTCTCTATCTTCTGCAGTGGTCGGCCATTGAGTCTGACTCAACTTCACACCTTGTAACACAGGCAATAACCCTTTCTTTGCTTGATCCATTTTGAACTTCTTCAAAACTTTATCAAGGTATGTGCTTTGTGAAATTCCAATTAAGTGTTTTGATTTACCTCTATAGATCTTGATGCCCAATATATACGCAGCTTCACCAAGGTCTTTCATTGAAAAGCTCTTATTCAAGTATCCTTTTATGCTACCCAGAAATTGTATATCATTTCCAATCAACAATATGTCATCCACATATAATATTAGAAATGCTACAGAGCTCCCACTCACTTTCTTGTAAATACAGGCTTCTCCAAAAGTCTTTATAAAACCATATGCTTTGATCACACTATCAAAACGTTTATTCCAACTCCGAGATGCTTGCACCAGTCCATAGATGGATCGCTGGAGCTTGCACACTTTGTTAGCATCCTTTGGATCGATAAAACCTTCAGGTTGCATCATATACAACTCCTCTTCCAGAAATCCATTCATCAATGCAGTCTTTACATCCATTTGCCAAATTTCATAATCATAAAATGCAGCAATTGCTAACATGATTCGGACGGACTTAAGCATCGCTACAGGTGAGGAAGTCTCATCGTAGTCAACTCCTTGAACTTGTCGAAAACCTTTTGCAACAAGTCGAGCTTTGTAGACAGTAACATTACCGTCAGTGTCAGTCTTCTTCTTGAAGATCCATTTCTTCTCGATGGCTTGTCGATCATCGGGCAAGTCAACCAAAGTCCACACTTTGTTCTCATACATGGATCCCATCTCAGATTTCATGGCCTCAAGCCATTTTGCGAAATATGGGCTCATCATCGCTTCCTCATAGTTTGTAGGTTCGTCATGGTAAAGTAACATGACCTCCAGACCAGGATTACTATACCACTCTGGTGCGGATCTTACTCTGGTTGACCTACGAGGTTCGGTAGTAACTTGATCTGAAGTTACATGATCATCATCATTAGCTTCCTCACTAATTGGTGTAGGAGTCACAGGAACAGATTTCTGTGATGAACTACTTTCCAATAAGGGAGCAGGTACAGTTACCTCATCAAGTTCTACTTTCCTCCCACTCACTTCTTTCGAGAGAAACTCCTTCTCTAGAAAGGATCCATTCTTAGAAACGAATGTCTTGCCTTCGGATCTGTGATAGAAGGTGTACCCAAAAGTCTCCTTTGGGTATCCTATGAAAACACATTTTCTGATTTGGGTTTGAGCTTATCAGGTTGAAGCTTTTTCACATAAGCATCGCAGCCCCAAACTTTAAGAAACGACAAATTTGGTTTCTTGCCAAACCACAGTTCATAAGGCGTCGTCTCAACGGATTTAGATGGTGCCCTATTTAATGTGAATGCAGCCGTCTCTAAAGCATAACCACAAAACGATAGCGATAAATCAGTAAGACACATCTTAGATCGCACCATATCTAGTAAAGTACGATTACGACGTTCGGACACACCATTACGCTGTGGTGTTCCGGGTGGCGTGAGTTGCGAAAATATTCTGCATTGTTTCAAATGAAGACCAAACTCGTAACTCAAATATTCTCCTCCACGATCAAATCGTAGAAACTTTATTTTCTTGTGACGATGATTTTCCACTTCACTCTGAAATTCTTTGAACTTTTCAAATGTTTCAGACTTATGTTTCATCAAGTAGATATACCCATATCTGCTCAATTCATCTGTGAAGGTGCGAAAATAACGATACCCGCCGCGAGCCTCAACATTCATCGAACCACATACATCAGTATGTATGATTTCCAATAAATCTGTTGCTCGCTCCATTGTTCCGGAGAACAGCGTTTTAGTCATCTTGCCCATGAAGCATGGTTCGCAAGTACCAAGTGATTCATAATCAAGTGAGTCCAAAAGTCCATCAGAATGGAGGTTCTTCATGCGCTTTACACCAATATGACCTAAACGGCAGTGCCACAAATAAGTTGCCCTATCATTATCAACTCTGCATCTTTCGGCTTCAATATTATGAATATGTGTATCACTACTATCGAGATTCATCAAAAATAGACCACTCTTCAAGGGTGCATGACCATAAAATATATTACTCGTATAAATAGAACAACCATTATTCTCAGATTTAAATGAGTAACCGTCTCACATCAAACAAGATCCAGATATAATGTTCATGCTCAACGCTGGCACCAAATAACAATTATTTGGGTCTATAACTAATCCCGAAGGTAGATGTAGAGGTAGCGTGCCGACCGCGATCACATCGACTTTGGAACCATTTCCCACGCGCATCGTCACCTCGTCCTTAGCCAATCTTCGCTTAATCCGTAGTCCCTGTTTCGAGTTGCAAATATTAGCAACAGAACCAGTATCAAATACCCAGGTGCTACTGCGAGCATTAGTAAGGTACACATCAATAACATGTATATCACATATACCTTTGTTCACCTTGCCATCCTTCTTATCCGCCAAATACTTGGGGCAGTTCCACTTCCAATGACCAGTCCCTTTGCAGTAGAAGCAC
Organism: Aegilops umbellulata; assembly: GCA_032464435.1. NCBI lineage: Eukaryota > Viridiplantae > Streptophyta > Magnoliopsida > Poales > Poaceae > Aegilops > Aegilops umbellulata. Next base: position 321,531,001 of record CP136056.1, on the reverse strand, counting down.
TCAGTCTCAGGCTTAGGTCCAGACTTGGGCTTCTTCACTTGAGCAGCAACTTGCTTGTCGTTCTTCTTGAAGTTCCTCTTCTTCCCTTTACCTTTTTTCTTGAAACTGGTGGTCTTGTTGACCATCAACACTTGATGCTCCTACTTGATTTCTACCTCCGCAACCTTTAGCATCACGAAGAGCTCGGGAATTGTCTTATCCATCCCCTGCATATTATAGTTCATCACCAAGCTCTTGTAGCTTGGTGGCGGTGATTGAAGAAATCTATCAATGACACTATCATCCGGAAGATTAACTCCTAGTTGAATCAAGTGATTGTTATACCCAGACATTTTGAGTATATGCTTACTGACAGAACTATTCTCCTCCATCTTGCAACTGTAGAACTTATTGGAGACTTCATATCTCTCAATCCGGTCATTTGCTTGAAATATTAACTTCAACTCCTGGAACATCTCATATGCTCCATGACGTTCAAAACGTCGTTGAATTCCCGGTTCTTAGCCGTAAAGCATGGCACACTAAACTATCGAGTAGTCATCAGCTTTGCTCTGACAGATGTTCATAACATCTGGCGTTGCTCCCGCAGCGGGTTTGGCACCTAGCGGTGCTTCCAGGACGTAATTCTTCTGTGCAGCAATGAGGATAATCCTCAAGTTACAGACCTAGTCCGTGTAATTGCTACCATCATCTTTCAACTTTGCTTTCTCAAGGAACACATTAAAATTCAACGGAACAACAACACGGGCCATCTATCTACAACAACATATACATGAAAAATACTATCAGGTACTAAGTTCATGATAAATTAAAGTTCAATTAATCAAATTACTTAAGAACTCACACTTAGACAAGCATCCCTCTAATCATCTAAGGATCACGTGATCCATATCAACTAAACCATGTCCGATCATCACGTGAGATGGAGTAGTTTTCAATGGTGAACATCACTATGTTGATCATATCTACTATATGATTCACGCTCGACCTTTCGGTCTCAGTGTTTCGAGGCCATATCTCCATATGCTAGGCTCGTCAAGTTTAACCCGAGTATTCTGCGTGTGCAAAACTGGCATGCACCCGTTGTATGTGAACGTAGAGCTTATCACACCCGATCATCACGTGGTGTCTCATCACGACGAACTTTCGCAACGGTGCATACTCAAGGAGAACACTTATACCTTGAAATTTAGTGAGAGATCTTCTTATAATGCTACCGTCGATCTAAGCAAAATAAGATGCATAAGAGATAAACATCACATGCAATCGATATAAGTGATATGATATGGCCATCATCATCTTGTGCCTTTGATCTCAATCTCCAAAGCACCGTCATGATCACCATCGTCACCGGCGCAACACCTTGATCTCCATCGTAGCATCGTTGTCGTCTCGCCAACTATTGCTTCTATGACTATTGCTACCGCTTAGTGATGAAGTAAAGCAATTACATGGTGATTGCATTTCATACAATAAAGCGACAACCATATGGCTCCTGCCAGTTGCCGATAACTCTGTTACAAAACATGATCATCTCATACAATAAAATTTAGCATCATGTCTTGACCATATCACATCATAACATGCCCTGCAAAAACAAGTTAGACGTCCTCTACTTTGTTGTTGCAAGTTTTACGTGGCTGCTACGGGCTGAGCAAGAACCGTTCTTACCTACGCATCAAAACCACAACGATATTTCATCAAGTATGTGTTACTTTAACCTTCACAAGGACCGGGCGTAGCCACAATCGATTCAACTAAAGTTGGAGAAACTGACACCCGCCAGCCACCTGTGTGCGAAGCTCGTCGGTAGAACCAGTCTCGTGTAAGCGTACGCGTAATGTCGGTCCGGGCCGCTTCATCCAATAATACCACCAAATCAAAGTATGACATGCTGGTAAGCAGTATGACTTGTATTGCCCACAACTCAACTTGTGTTCTACTCGTGCATATAACATCTACACATAAACCTGGCTCGGATGCCACTGTTGGGGAACGTAGTAATTTCAAAACAATTCATACGCACACACAAGATCATGGTGATGCGTAGCAACAAGAGGGGAGAGTGTCGTCCACGTACCCTCGTAGACCGTAAGCGGAAGCGTTATGACAACGCGGTTGATGTAGTCGTACGTCTTCATGATCGACCGATCATAGTACCGAACGTACGACACCTCAGCGATCTGCACACGTTCAGCTCGGTGACGTCCCACGAACTCATGATCCAGTAGAGCTTCGAGGGAGAGTTCCGTCAGCACGACGACGTGATGACGGTGTTGATGAAGCTACCGACGTAGGGCTTCGCCTAAGCACCGCTACGATATGACCGAGGTGGATTATGGTGGAGGGGGGCACCGCACACGGCTAAAAGATTAATGATCAACTTGTGTGTCTATGGGGTGCCCCCCTCCCCTGTATATAAAGGAGTGGAGGATGGGGGAGGGCCGGCCCTCCTATGGCGCGCCCTGGAGGAGTCCTACTCCCACCGGGAGTAGGATTCCCCCCCCCCTTCCTTGTCCAATTCGGACTATAGGGGGAGGGGGCGTGCGCCCTGCCTTGGCCACCCCTTCCTCTCTCCACCAAGGCCCATGAGGCCCATTACACTCCCCGGGGGGTTCTGTAACCCCCCGGTACTCCACTATTTGTCTGAACTCATCTGGAACCCTTCCGAAGTCCAAACATAGTCATCCAATATATCAATCTTTATGTCTCGACCATTTCGAGACTCCTCGACATGTCTGTGATCATATGCGGGACTCCGAACTACATTCGATATATCAAAACACATAAACTCATATTACCGATCGTCACCGAACGTTAAGCGTGCGGACCCTACGGGTTCAAGAACAATGTAGACATGACCGAGACACGTCTCCGGTCAATAACCAATAGCAAAACCTGGATGCTCATATTGGTTCCTACATATTCTACGAAGATATTTATCGGTCAAACCGCATAACAACATACGTTGTTCCCTTTGTCATCGGTATGTTACTTGCCCGAGATTCGATCGTCGGTATCTCAATACCTAGTTCAATCTCGTTACCGGCAAGTCTCTTTACTCATTCCGTAATACATCATCCCGCAACTAACTCATTAGTTACATTGCTAGCAAAGCTTATAGTGATGTGCATTACCGAGAGGGCCCAGAGATACCTCTCCGACAATCAGAGTGACAAATCCTAATCTCGATATATGCCAACTCAACAAGTACCATCGAAGACACCTATATAGCACCTTTATAATCACCCAGTTACGTTGTGATGTTTGGTAGCACACAAAGTGTTCCTCCGGGATTCGGGAGTTGCATAATATCATAGTCATAGGAACATGTATAAGTCATGAAGAAAGAAATAGCAATATCCTAAACGATCAAATGCTAAGCTAGCGGAATGGGTCAAGTCAATCACATCATTCTATAATGATGTGATCCCGTTAATCAAATGACAACTCATGTCTATGGCTAGGAAACTTAACCATCTTTGTTTCAACGAGCTAGTCAAGTAGAGGCATAATAGTGACACTTTGTTTGTCTATGTATTCACACATGTACTAAGTTTCTGGTTAGTACAATCCTAGCATGAATAATGAACATTTATCATGATACAAGGAAATATAAATAACAACTTTATTATTTGCCTCTAGGGCATATTTCGTTCAAGAAGGGGAGATGACACGTATTTGTATTGTTGTCATTAAGTATAAAAGGATGGGGTTTGTTCATATTGATTGGATCTATCCCTCTACATCATGTCATCTTACTTAAGACGTTACTCCGTTCTTGTTAACTTAGTACACTAGATGCATGCTAGATAGCGGTCGATGTGTGGAGTAATAGTTGTACATGCAGGCAGGAGTCGGTCTACTTGTCATGGACGTGATGCATATATTCATGATGATTGCCTTAGATATCTTCATAATTATTCGCTTTTCTATCTATTTCTCAACAGTAATTTGTCTACCCACCATATGCTTTCTTTCAAGAGTGAAGCCTCTAGTGAAAGCTATGGCCCCGGGTCTATTTCTATCATATTATTTTTAGATTTATAAATCAAAAACACAAAAATACCTTGTTGCAATTTATTTACTTTTATCTTATGTATCACTATCAGATCTCATCCTTGCAAGTGACCATGTAGGGATTGACAACCCCTTTATCGCATTGGGTGCAAGTATTTGTTTGTTACAAAAAATTTATGCTCGGCTTTCTCATAATGATCAAACCATGCTCGATTCTTCTTCTACTGGTTCCTTTATGAAGAAATCTATTGAATTTAGATGGGATCTTTTGGGAAGAATTAACCACAACTCTGAGATTGGGAACTCAACAAAGGTAACGAGTCAGGTATAATACTTGTGTTTGATTGTGTTAAATCTTTTATGGATACCGATGCTTTTCATAAGTTTAGCACTAAATATGGACTTGACACTGAGATAGTAGCCTCCTTTTGTGAATCCTTTGCTACTAATGTTGATCTCCCTAAGGAGAAGTGGTTTAAATATCATCCCCCTATTAAAGAAAAGAATGTGGAACCCATTATAGTTAAATATGAAATTATCATTTACAATGTTGACCCAGATGTACCTACCCCTTATATCGAGAAACTACGTTTTCCTGTTAGGATAAAGGAACATGCTAAAGTTTGAACTCTGGTTATCAAAAGTAATATTAGAGCACCTAGACCCTCTGAACAAATTGAAGTTGAACCTAATGTTTCTATGGTTAAAGATCTCTTGGTCGATAATATAGATGGGCATGTTACTTATTTCTATAGTGAAGCTACTAGAATAGCTAGGTCTGATCCTAAAGATAAGAATAAGCATGTTATTGGCATGTCTGTTGTCCCAGCTAAAATAGGAGAGCATTGTTATCATGGTTTATGTAACTTGGGTGCCAGTGTGAGTGCTATTCCGTTTACCTTATATCAAGAGATTATGAATGATATTGCACCTATTGAGATAGAGTACATTGATGTTACTAAACTTGCGAATAGAGATACTATTTCACCGCTTGGGATTGTTAGAGATGTTGAAGTCTTGTGTGGAAAAATAAAATACCCTACTGATTTTCTAGTTCTTGGTTCTCCACAAGATGTTTTTTGTCCCATTGAGCTTTCTTATACAGTTAATGCTAAGATTGATTATACTAAAGAAATTGTCAGTGTTAACTTTGGTGATGTATCTCATGAGTTTAATTTCTCTAAGTTCCGTAGCCAACCTCATGATAAAGAATTGCCTAATAAGGATGAAATTATTGGTCTTGCCTCTATTGTCGTACCTCCTACTGATCCGTTAGAACAATATTTGTTAGACCATGAAAATGATATGCACATGAATGAAAGAAATGAAATAGATAAGATGTTCTTTGATCAACCACCTATCCTTCAACACAATTTGCCTGTTGAAACTCTCGGAAGCCCTCCTCCACCTAAAGATGATCATGTGTTTGAATTGAAACAACTGCCTGATACATTGAAATATGCTTATCTTGATGAAAATAAGATATATCATGTTACTATTAGTGCTAACCTTTCAAAGCATGAAGAAAAGAGATTACTGGAAAATTTGAAGAAGCATCGTGCCGCTATTGGATGTACTCTAGATGATCTTAAGGGCATAAGTCCCACACTGTGTCAACACAAGATTAATATGGAGCCTGATGCTAAGCCAGTTGTTGATCATCAACGACGATTGAATCCTAAGATGAAGGTTGTGGTAAGAACTGAAATATTAAAGCTTTTGGAAGCAGGTATAATTTATCCCATAGCTGACAATAGATGGGTAAGTCATGTTCATTGTGTTCCTAAGAAAGGAGGCATTATTGTTGTTCCTAATGATAAAAATGAACGTATCCCACAAAGAATTGTAATTGGTTATAGGATGATAATTGATTTTAGGAAATTAAACAAACCTACTAGAAAAGAACATCACACCTTGCCTTTTATTGATAAAATGTTAGAAAGATTGTCAAAGCATACACACTTTTGCTTCCTTGATGGATATTCTGGTTTCTCTCAAATATCTGTGTTGAAAGAAGATTAAGAGAAAACTACTTTTACTTGCCCTTTTGAAACTTATGCTTATAGACATATGCATTTTAGTTTATGCAATGCACCTGCTACCTTTCAAAAATGTATGATTGTTATATTCGCTGACTTTTGTGAAAAGATTATTGAGGTTTTCATGGATGATTTTTCTGTTTACAGGACTTCTTTTGATGATTGTTTAAGCAATCTTGATCGAGTTTTGCAGAGATGTGAAGAAACTAATCTTGTCTTGAATTGGGAGAAGTGTCACTTTATGGTTAATGAGGGTATTGTCTTGGGGCATAAAATCTCCGAAAAAGGTATTGTAGTTGATAAAGCTAAAGTAGATGCTATTGAGAAAATGCCTTGTCCTAAAGATATCAAAGGTATAAGAAGTTTCCTTGGTCATGCTGGTTTTTATAGGAGATTTATTAAAGACTTCTCTAAAATTTTAGGCCTCTTACTAATCTTTTGCAAAAGCATGTTCCATTTGTTTTTGATGATTGATACATCTCCAACTTATCTATAATTTTTTATTGTTCCATTCTATTATAGTATCAATCTTGGATGTTTATTACGCAATTATATGCAATTATATATTATTTTTTGGGTCTAACCTATAAACCTAGTGCCCAGTGCGAGTTGTTGTTTTTTACTTGTTTTTGGCTTTTCAGGAAATAATTCTCAAACAGAGTCCAAACGAAGAAAAAACTTTGGATTAATTTTTTCTGGACCAGAAGAGACCCTAGAAGATTCGGGAGAAGACCTGACGAGCCACGAGAGAGCGACAAGCTCGGGAGGCACGCCCCTAGGCTTGTGGGCCCTTCGTGGCACCTCTTGACCTAATTCCACCACTATAAATTATCAAATATTCCCCTGACATCAGGGAGCCAGCCAAAATACTTTTTCCGCCGATGCAAGTTTCTATTCTCGCGAGATCCCATATGGACTGCCTCGGTACTCTGCCGGAGGGGGGATCGACCATGGAGTGGCGCTACATCAACCTTGCCACCTTCCGATGATGTGTGGGTAGTTTACAACAGACCTACCGGAGCTAGTAGCTAGATGGCTTCTTCTCTCTCTTTGATCTTCAATACAATGTTCTCGATGTTCTTGGAGATCTATTCAATGTAATAACTTGTTGCGGTGTGTTTGTTGGGATCCGATGAATTGTGAGTTTAGGATCAGATTATCCATGAATATTATTTGAGTCTTCTCTGAACTCTTTTATGCATGATTATTATAACTTTGTATTTCTCTCCGATCAACTGATTTGGTTTGGCCAACTAGATTGATTTTTCTTGCAATGTGAGATGTGCTTTGTTATGGGTTCAATCTTGCGGTGATCTATATCCCAATGACAGAAGGAGACAAGACACGTATTTGTATTGTTGCCATTAAGGGAAAAAAGATGGGGTTTATTCATGCATGAGTTTACTTTGTCTACATCATGTCATCTTGCTTAAGGCGTTACTCCGTTCTTTATAAATTTAATACTCTAGATGCATGCTGGATAGCGGTCGATGTACGGAGTAATAGTAGTAGATGCATGGATGAGTCAGTCTACTTGTCTCACGTATCAAGGATGGCTCTGTTAATTCCCAAGCCTTTTATTTTGGTCAGATACCCTTTCTTTTGGCATCACCGTCACTTAATTCTGACCATATTTATTATTTTATTTTGCGAAATCCATATTTAAATTTACCAGCCACAGTCATTGGTATAGTGACAAATATGTTCAAGTTGTTCTAGGTAATGTTGGAGCTGATTTTGCCAGCTCTCTTCTCTTTTTGGCTGCTTCACACAGCTCCCTTTTCTCACTCTTGATTTATGTCTCGCGCACACACAAGAACCAGTGCAGTGTCCATAGAAAACAGTGCATTGAAGCATTATTGATATAAGATGTCATATACACCACAAGCTTGTTGGTGCTGAATCAGCCAAACTCCACAAACCAAACGTTAGAGCTGATTGACTTAGCTCTAATTTCAAACCTACTCCGTATATAAGCGAATAATATCTACAAAGCGGGCCCAACAAAACGAAGGCATGACAAGTCTCGGACAGGGGCAATGCACGGCTACTGCAGAATATTGGATTCGACAGTTACTCTTTAATTTATATTTATATATATTTCAAGGATACATCAGGGCCTTCACAAAAAGAAGAAGAAGAAAAGCTGCTGCGATGCTCAGTCCTCGTCCACAAAGATAGTCTCTTGCTTGAAGAGTCCCCCAAACACGGGCCTCACCTCCTTGGGAGCCGGCTGCATTGTTGCCTGCTTCACCTTCTGCGCCACCGGCTTCACGACGGCCCTCTGCGGTGCCAGCTTCTTGGCCTTGGCCTGGCCTCTCACCGTGGCGATCTGGGCTCTTGGTTCCTCCTCGTCCAAGCTCCGCGCAGTCGCTCCTACGGCTGCAAGCTGTGTGCTGAACTTGTCCCAGGAGAAGTCAGTGTTAAGCTTGAGCCCCTTGGCTCTGGTTAGAAGGTTCTCCAGCGAGGCCTGCGCCTCGTTCACCGGACTTGCGCCTGCCTCTTCTGAGGTCGTATCCTTCCCTTCGGTTTTGAACTTACTGGTGGGTTCTTCTGCATCAGCAGCTCGCTGGGAGGCCAGGGCTTCCTCCTGTGCCCTCGTATTTGCAGCAGCTTCTTGGTACTCTTTTCTTCTAATGTCCTCAGGAATAGCTCTGAAGAGGGATGGAGATAAGAATAGTTTTTCAAGTAGCAATACAAAGAATTGAATTCCATGCGTTTAGAAAGTCACACGGTAGCACAATATAAGCACGGTTCTCTTATTAAAGTGCCACATAAAAAGGCTATCAGTATCAAAGGATTCAAGAAAGAATTAGGCGGAGAAATTTTGGTTAGCCAACTCACGTTAGTGCCTCCACTGTGGGCTTGGATGTTCCCAAGGAGCTAGTTGAAACTTCCACAACCTGGAAATGAGAAATACCATTGGGAAAACTAAAGTTGAGTAAATAAGGACCCATACGTAAAACTAAATTTGAATTATATGGTGTATTTTCTGTCATCATACATAGCATCTAATGGTATACACAAACTTGTGAATATAATCCTCTCAAAAAAAAAACTTGTGAATATAAGTTTTCAAGAAAAGCACATTTGCAACCAACAAGGCCTGGTCATCCAACTAAAAAAACAAGGCCTGGTCAGAAACAAGTTGGAATTAGGACCGAAAATTTTGACACAATGTCTTCACTATTAGGAATTTAGTTTAGCAAAATCTTACACTTTTCCTAAATAAACAAGCATGTGCATGGCCAAATTTAAGTAGAAGCTGGGTGTATGCTTATTATGACTGTATCGCTTTGATGCTATATTTTGATGTCCTTTAACGTAAAAAATGTGTGTAGCCAAACGGATAGAAAAGCTTAGATCCATGTAAAGCTTCCATTTCGAATCCCATGTAATATTCAGTGTTGCCACAGCGATAAAACTATCTGGTGGTCCACTCATGTTTACTGCATGCATGGTTTTATTATAACATGCACTTTTGTTTTAAACGATATAAAGTGAACATGTTCATAATTTGTTCGCCGCACTTCTACGACATGCAATACAAAATTTACTGTCGATTGAAGCAAAGGGGGTGGTTCATTGGTCTCAGAAGCCGTTATTCTAACTGAAACGCAGAATAAGAATTTTGCGCTCTCCCTAAGAATTGCGCCACCATGCAGTATATAGTGGCGGAATAATTATTCTACACTATTTTTGAATTGCCTTCGCTTCACTATTTGTTCTGCCTCCGAATGATGCATTGTGCCTCATCAGACAAAAACTCAAAAGCAGTGCACCATTTTTACTGCCCAAACTATGCAGACAGTACAAATGATTGTGAAATTAGAACAACAGTGCAAAACTGGTATGCGTTGCAAGATTGTACTGCAAGGTAATGCAAGCAGTACAATATATTGCTTGATTTTTGTGTGTGCATATTTTCCATGTTTCGATCAATAACGTCTTTCATGAAATTTGATACCCAAACAGTCAATGTAAGCAATCGGATTCTAGTTAAGCATGAAAACCCCATGCAATGGTGCTAGAATAGATAGAGTTCCTCACGAAACTCCGACAGAACCCTGGATTGAATTGCCTATCAAAAACTAAATAAGGTATGCCTTTGTGTCTGAAGTTTCATTACCTTGTTCTCTGCGATCTCAATGTTGGAGAAAACATCAGCCACAAGGGAAGCAATCTGCAACTTGGACACCTACCAAAACACACAAATCAATGCATACAAGTTACAGCAACGACACAAACCTTCATGTGGACTGCATTGCATTATCACGGGTTTAAACTACCTTGCCAGTGTCGGTGGAGGAAGTCGTGGTGCTGGACGAACCCTCTTTGGCCAGGACCAGCCCATACGAGCTCTCAGGGTCGTAGTCTTCAGTGAGTGACGCCTTGACTAGCGTGTAATTGACATCGGTCTCCACCACCTTGGCCAAAAAATCACTTAGCGGCAGAGTCTGCACGCGGGAGAAGAGGTTCGAGAAAAAAGACGTGAACCCATTAAGCACACTGTTCGTGGAAGCCCCATTGACGCCACCGGCGCCCTCGTCGTAGACCACCACAACATGCGCCACGCCGGCGAGGTCCGCAGCCTGCACTACCCGGAGCGCATCCTCGGTAGTGACCGGCCCGCCCTCTAATCCCTTCTCGACCGGGCCGACCGTGATCACCACCTTGGCCGCTGGGCCGATGGACTTGGCGATCGCCTCAGTGTCATCAAAATCCGACTCCACCGCGTTGAGCCGGCGTGCCTCCGCGGGGGATATGAGTCTGTACGCGGCGGCAAGCCGAGCCAACTCCTGTGCCGACACGAGGTCCGGAACCCCGGCGCGCACGGCGAAACCTTGCCGCAGCAGCGTCTGTGCAATGCGGACACCCGTCTGCCCCGTGGCGCCCGCCACGAACACCGTCTGTTGGTCCTTCTTTCCCCTCCCTCCGGCAAACAGGGACCCTGTTCCCGGCGATGGGAAGGCCGGTATCAGTGACTTGGCGTCTTCAAACTTGCCGCTGAAGTCGACAAAGAAGGGGTTCTTCTTGGCCTCCTCATCCACCCCAGGCTTGCCGGCGCCGACGCGGCAGAGGAAGGACGGGGCGCGGCGGCGGAGAGGGGAGGATAAGGGCCGGAAGGAAGGGGCGTTGGAGGTGAGCGCGGGCGGCATGGCGGGCTGACAGGCTGGCGTCAGGACGTCGAACAGGTGGTGGGCATGGGCGCCGTGAGATGAGGAAGAGGTGGCGATGGGTAGCGCGCGCGTGGGATGGCATGTCTGGATTGGGGGAGGTGGAGAAGGAGCCTATCGCGGGAGGCCATGTAGGCCACCGTTTATCTCCTTCGCGGGGAATCGCTGGCCGTCAGCACGCCCCACGTCCATTTCCTTGGACCCACGGCGAAGATCGCATGTTTTTCCCTAAACCAGGTTTATTAGTATTATTTTTTGTGAGCAACCAGGTTTATATGTTAGATCAATATATACATATAATGGAACAAACTTTGTTAAAAAATTAATTAAAATGGTTATTATGTTGGAAATATGAGCAATTTACCAAATAATTTTGCTAATGGAAATACTAGATAAAGCATAACTAATATAGCAAATATAAAGCAAGTCATGCAATCTGACAGAGAGAAGGTAAACATCGTCTGCATATATGAACTTGAGGTAAACACATCTAGAACAGACACTAGATGAAGTTGCTTAAACGACATAGAACCAAACATACGTAGGGCAGAAACTAGAGCCAAGAACTGTAGCAGGACTTCTAACAGAAAGGAGAAGAACACGTACGGCACAGCAGCAGCAGAAGCGCTGGACTTGGGGTCGGTGTCCTCGCCTGCCATGTCGTCGAGGAGGTCGTGGACGTCGAGGAAGAAGTCGTCGTCGGGGAAGTAGTCGTCGGCGACCTGATCGTCCGTGATGAAGCAGCCAGTAGTCGCGCTGAGCGCTCTCCAAAAACCCTATCACCCTTCTCCTGTACAGGACCCAAAAGTTGCAGTCTCGGAGGCCTACTGTCCCGACGTCCCGTGCACGCCGCAAGCCGGGATGAGAAAGACAGCAGCAGCTCAGAGATGGAACCGATGGCGAGGGAAGGAGTAGTTCTGGTGCGTCTCTTTGGGAGGAGCGGCCTCCCTTTTATAGGCGCAAGAGAAGGAGGCGAGAGGGCAGCGACGGGAGGCGAATAGATATCGACTCGGCTCATTCCCGCAACCCATGGTGAGGCGTGGCGTGGCGTGGCGTGGCGTGGCGAGGCGGGCGGCGGAGGAGGAGCGCGCGTGGATATCCCTCTTGTTCTCATGCTCATACAAGTGGGGAAAGAACCTTCCTTATAAGAAGGTCCAACTCCCACTAAACTAGCAATGTGGGACTAAACTTTAGTAGTATCTCTTGCCTTGCATAAATGAGCTAATTGGGCCTCTAGGATTTATTAGGAATTTCTGAAATAGTTATTGGGCTGCCCAAAATAGACTAAATTCCAGCAATCCCCCACCAGATCCCAGAGGCACGCAGAAATTTGCCTTTGGTTCCAAAACACTGTTTTATATAGCGGTACTGCGGTGGAGACTGTTAAGTTGAACTTCCACCTAGAACTCTATGCTACACTAGTAAGCAACTTGAACAGTGGACTGGGCCTTGAACTGTAAGTTTTCTGCGAATCTAACTTCACATAAAGCCTTGACCGATACGTGGCTACCGTGGGTCTTCTCCGCGGGTGGAGCTTATGCGTCATACTCTGTGACCTTTCATGAGTTTACTAGAGAGAATCCTACTCTCATAGATTGCGACGCTTGACAATCAGACTCATATAGGTGTGTTCTTCAAAAGATGTTCTGCAGGATAACATCTCTGCTTAAATGAGCCACTTAGAACACATTAAGTTATACATCAACCTGCCATGCAGATTAGGAGAGTATTGCATCTTCATGGAGTGGTATTGTGAATAGTAAGGATACTCTCCTCTCAGTTGACCAACAGTTTGTCTTCCACATCTAATTCACGAGATCACCGATCACAAAGAATAGGTTACCACTGTGAACAACTCATATTGTGGGTCTCATACCCATCTCCCTCGATGCATTATCTATCACATTACGTGATAGACCCTTAGTAAAAGGATCTGCCAGATTTTTAGACATTTGGATATAATCCAATGCAATAACTCCGGAGTTTCTCATTTTCCTGACAGACTTTAACCTTCTCTCAACGTGTCTTGATGACTTCATGTTATCCTTTGAGCTGCCCACTTTCGTGATCATAGTTTGATTGTCGCAGTTCATAAGGATACCCCGTAAGGGTTTCTCAACAACCGGCAAGTCATTCAAGAGCCGACGAAGCCAATCTGCTTCGACCGTAGCTGTATCTAGTGTTGTGAGTTCTGCTTCCATTGTTGACCTCGTTAAGATGGTCTGCTTGCGTCTGAGATCCAGTTTGAGTCACTATACCCTTCAAGCACCTTTGGGTGCCCGATGTAGTGAATTCCATAATTCACAGTGCCTTTCAAATAACGCAAAACTCTCTCTAGAGCTTTCCAATGCACATCTCCTGGTTTTGAGACAAACCGACTCAGTTTGCTAACATCAAAAGAGATGTCAGGTCTTGTAGCACTGGCTAAATACATAAGCGAGCCAATAATCTGAGAATATTTCAATTGATCTCTAGCAATTCTTCGATTCTTTCGAAGTAACACACTCGCATCATATGGTGTTGGAGAGGGCTTGCAGTCACTATAGCCAAAGCGACTCAAGATCTTTTCCACATAGTGAGATTGAAGTAATGTAATCCCACCATCATCGTCTCTCAACAACTTGATGTTCAGAATGACATCAGCCACTCCTAAATCCTTCATCTCAAAACAGCGAGATAGGAAATTCTTGACCTCCTTAATAACATTCAGATTTGTTCCGAAAATCAGTATGTCATCAACATACAAGCAAAGGATAACTCCCTCGCCCCCACCATGGCGATAGTACACACATTTGTCAGCTTCGTTTACAACAAAGCCTGCAGCTGTTAAAGTTCTTTCAAACTTCTCATGCCACTGTTTGGATGCTTGCGTGAGTCCATACAAAGACTTCAGCAACTTGCACACTTTTCCTTCCTGACCATCTAGTACAAACCCATCTGGTTGTTCCATATAAATTTCCTCGTCCAACTCTTCATTTAGGAAAGCAGTCTTAACATCCATTTGATGAACAAGAAGACCATGCGAGGCAGCTAGTGAAAGTAGAACTCGAATAGTGGTCAGTCGAGCCACAGGTGAGTAAGTATCAAAAAAGTCTTCACCTTCTTTTTGGGTATAACCCTTAGCCACGAGCCGAGCCTTGTACTTTTCAATAGTACCATCAGGCCTAAGCTTTTTCTTGAATACCCATTTGCATCCTATAGGTTTGCACCCATACGGACGATCAGTTATCTCTGAAGTTTCATTCGCCAAGATGGAATCCATCTCGCTACGAACCGCTTCCTTCTAGTAGTCAGCATCTTCAGATGCACAGGCCTCTGAAATAGAACTGGGAGTGTCATCTATGAGATACACAAGAAAATCATCACCAAAGGACTTTGCAGTCCTCTGTCTCTTGCTCCTAGTAGGAACTTCATTGTTCTCCTCCACATGACTTTCAAAGTGTTCCATCGAAATGGCAGGTTCGGTAATTGTAACTGATTCCTGATTCGATGAACTAGGCATCTCCTGATTAGATGAGGTAGCAATATCCTTCATGGGAAAGATATCTTCAAAGAAAGTCGCATCATTCAACTCCATGATTGTACCGACATGCATGTCAGGTACCTCAGATTTTACAACCAAAAATCTATAGCCAATGCTATGAAAAGCATATCCGAGGAAAACACAATCCACAGTCTTTGGTCCAAGCTTCCGCTTCTTTGGAATTGGAACATTGACTTTTGCCAAACAACCCCATGTTCGTAGATAAGAGAGTTTTAACATTTTCTTCTCCCATTCCTCGAATGGAGTTATCTCTTTGTTCTTTGTGGGAACTCGGTTTAGGACATGACATGCAGTCAAAATCGCCTCCCCCCCACCATGCCTTGGAGAGACCCGATGTGTCTAACATGGCATTAACCAAATCTGTTAGAGTACGGTTCTTTCTTTCGGCCACCTGTGATGCCCCGAGACCGATGCGCCAGGTGTCCGCCAAATATTCGCCGTCTTTGCCATGTCATCATCTACATTTCATATCATGTCATCATGTGCATCGCATTTGCATACGTGTTCGTCTCATGCATCCGAGCATTTTCCCCGTTGTCCATTTTGCAATCCGGCGCTCCTATGTTCCCCGGCGTCCCCTTTTACCTTTTTACGTGTGCGGGTATTAAACTTTCTCGGATTGGACCGAGGTTTGCCAAGCGGCCTAGGTATAGCACCGGTAGACCGCCTGTCAAGTTTCGGGTCAATCGGAGTCCGTTTGATACTCCAACTGTTAACCGGGTATCCGCAAAGGCCCCTTTCTCTTTGCAGCCCAACACCCCTCCAAAGTGGCACAAAACCCATCTAAGTCCCCTCCATCCTCTCGGTCGTTCGATCACGATCGCGTGGCCGAAAACCGCACTCCATTTGGAGCTTCCTAGCCCCCTCTACCTATAAATATGTGATCCCCTCCCGAAATTCGCGGTGCAACCCTAGCCTTCTTCATCCGCGCGCCGCCGGACGCGTCCACCCCGCGTGCCGGACATGTCCGCCGCCGCCCTCCTCCAATCGCGCCTCGCCACCTGTCCACCGCCGCCGTCCCCGCGCCGCCGGCCCGCGGAGCCCATCCGGGGCCCGCGCGGGCCCGATCCCGCCGCCGCTCGGCCCGTCCGCTCCCGCCAGCTCCTCCCGTCGCCGCCGCCAGGGCCGCGCCCGGCCTCGCCGCCGCCTCGCCGGGGCGCGCCCGCGCGCCGCCTCCGCCCGGCTGGCCCCGCCGCGGCTCCGCCGCCGCGCTGCCGCCCCGCCCCGCCGCCTCGGGCTCCCGCGCGCCGCCGCCGCTCGCCGCGCGCCTCGCCCCGAGCCTCTGCTCGCCTCCGCCGCTGTCCAGCCGCGCGCCGGCGCTTCCCCGCCGCCCGGCCACCGCGCCTCCTCGCCGGTGCGCCGCCGCCCGGCTCCCGTCGCCCCGCCGCCCTCCGCGTCGTCGCCCCGTCGCCGGAGTTGCGCGCCGCCCTCGCCTGAGCTCCGCCTCCGCCGGATCCGGGCGAGGTGGACGAGATCCACCGGTCCCGGGAACCAAACGCGTGGATCCGCCCCGATCCGTTTCATCCCGTTGACTTTTTCGGAGGTTGAAATTTCTGCTAAGTCCCCGACATTTGGACATTATCATACCATGTTCATCGCATCATATCTTTGCATCCGTAGCTCCGTTTCATGCGTATAATATGTTGAATTGTTCGTCTCGGAGAGTTCATCATTTCATTCCATTGCGTCATTTTCATTTGGGGTCATCTTGATGCCCGAAATGCTGTTATAAGAGGACTAGTTGATGTTAGTTGCTGGATCTTATCTGAACATGCACTTTTGTCATTTTTGCCATGATTGATGTGTACCTCCTATGAAGTTGCGTCCTACATGAGTTTTGAAGTATGCCATGTTACCTATCCATATAATTTTGCCATGTATTTTTGTGATCTATGTGGTGACTAGCACAAGCATGCAAACTAGGGCACTTGATGTTGCTGATTTCAGAGACTTAGTGATTTCACCAAGTCCCTGACTGTTGTTATCTTCATGCCATGTATTCATGTTGTTTCTGAGAGATCCATGCATAATTTGAGCATTATCAGTAAGGGTGTTTTGGACTTGAGTATTTGCTCTATCCACCAATTCCTTCTTTTTCAATTTTGGAGTGCCATAGCTTGAGTCAATCGAGCTCTACTTTTGCTTCAGAATGTTGCTGGCAGAATGTTTACATGTTATTCGATTTTGCCAAGCTTGATGTAGTTGATCCTTGCATGATATGATGTTGTTCTTGCCATGTATAGTTACTATGCCAGGCCTTCGTGATGTATGCATGCTTAGTTTATCATGCCATGCTCTGTAGTGAGTGCATCGAGCTCATGAACATGCCTAGTCGTTATTAATTTCTGCCATGTCCAGTTTTCTGCTAAGTCTGAAACCTGTAATGAAACTTGCTTAATTGACATAGGTGTAATCATATTTTCTAGTCCTTTTTGGCTTATGGTCATTAAGGGACTTTTGTCAAGTGCTTTGATTAGATTCATGCCATGCCTTGCTTTGCTATATTCTGAACTTGTAGCATGTTGTTTCATTGCTCTGAACATGTCATCCTGATGTTAGTTTCTGCTATGTTGATTATTTCACTAAGTCTGAGAACCTGTTATCTTTTGCACTTTTGCCATGATTGTTTGAACCTGTTATGATGTGAATTAGCCGTAGCTCAGTGTTCATCTTTTGTCGTGCATCTTGTGTAGATTATTGTCATATGCTTTGTTTTTATGTTTGGGTGCAGTAGCTTAGTTTATTATTGCTTGCTAAGTAGCATCATGCTGTTTATGGCAGATTCGTGTCATTCTTGTATTGCTTGCCATTTGCAAACCGTGCATCCGATTCCGGTGATCTTTATATCGATTTCAACCGAAATCACCTCATCTATCCAGTGGCATACTTGGTTTGCCAAGATTATGCCTTGTTCATCATTTTCCTTCCGGAGCATGCATATGCATTGCATACCATCTCGCATATCATGCCATGTTTATGTGTTGGTTGTTTACTTTGTTGTTTGCTTCTTTCCGGTGTTGCTTCTTCGGGTTGATTCCGTTATAATCGCGTTTGTGAGGACCCGTTCGTCTATGTCCGTTTGTCTTCTTCATGGACTCGTTCTTCTTCCTTGCGGGATTTCAGGCAAGATGACCATACCCTCGAAATCACTTCTATCTTTGCTTGCTAGTTGCTCGCTCTTTTGCTATGCCTATGCTGCGATACCTACCACTTGCTTATCATGCCCCCATATTGTTAAACCAAGACTCTAACCCACCTTGTCCTAGCAAACCGTTGTTTGGCTATGTTACCGCTTTGCTCAGCCCCTCTTTTAGCGTTGTTAGTTGCAGGTGAAGATGAAGTTTGTTCCTTGTTGGAACATGGAGTTGTTGTTCCTTGTTGGAACATGTTTACTTGTTGGGATATCACAATATATCTTATTTAATTAACGCATCTATATACTTGGTAAAGGGTGGAAGGCTCGGCCTTATGCCTGGTGTTTTGTTCCACTCTTGCCGCCCTAGTTTCCGTCATATCGGTATTATGTTCCCGGATTTTTGCGTCCCTAACGCGGTCGGGTGATTTATGGGACCCCCTTGACAGTTCGCTTTGAATAAGACTTTTCCAGCGAGGCCCAACCTTGGTTTTACCATTTGCCTCACCTAGCCCTTTTTCCCTTGGGAGTCGCGCTCTCGAGGGTCATCTTTATTTTAGCCCCCCCCGGGCCAGTGCTTCTCTAAGTGCTGGTCCAAACCGAGCGATGTCCGGCGCCCCCTGCGCAATCAGGGTCTATGCCAACCCGACGTCTTGCTCATCCGGTGTGCCCTCAGACCGAGATATGTGCAGCTCCTATCAGGATTTGTCGGCACATCCGGGCGGCTTTGCTGGACTTGTTTTATTACTGTCGAAATGTCTTGTAGCCGGGATTCCGAGACTGATCGGGTCTTTCCGGGGAGAAGGAATATCCTTCGTTGATCGCGAGAGCTTATCATGGGCTAAGTTGGGACACCCCTGCAGGGTTTGAACTTTCGAAAGCCGTGCCCGCGGTTATGGGCAGAAAGGAATTTGTTAATGTCCGGTTGTAGAAAACCCGAAGTTGATCTTAATTAAAATACACCAACCGCGTGTGTAACCGTGATGGTCTCTTCTCGGCGGGGTCTGGGAAGTGAACACGGTTGTTGGAGTTATGTTTGACGTAAGTAGTTTCAGGATCACTTCTTGATCATAGTTGCACGACCGTGCTTTTGCCTTCTCTTCTCGCTCTCTTTTGCGTATGTTAGCCACCATATATGCTAGTCGCTTGCTGCAGCTCCACCTCATACCTTTTACCCTACCTTTAATCTTAAATAGTCTTGATCTCGCGGGTGTGAGATTGCTGAGTCCTCGTGACTCACCAGATACTTCCAATACCAGTTTGCAGGTGCCGATGAGACCGTGCAGGTGACGCACCCGAGCTCAAGGAGGAGTTCGATGAAGATCTTGTCCTTTATGTTGTTTCGTTCTAGTCGATCAGTAGTGGAGCCCAGTTGGGGTCGATCTTGGTCCTTTGTCGCTTTTGGGGTAGTCTTCTTTCATTTTGGTACCGTAGTCGGACCTTGAGTGTAATCTGTATGATGGATGTTATTTATGTACTTGTGTGAAGTGGCGATTGTAAGCCAACTATGTATCTTTCCCCTTTATTTATTTACATGGATTGTGCGAAGATTACCTCACTTGCGACATTGCTTTCAATGCGGTTATGCCTCTAAGTCGTGCCTCGACACGTGGGAGATATAGCCGCATCGAGGGCGTTACAAGTTGGTAATCAGAGCTTTCCCCGACCTTAGGAGCCCCCACTGTTTGATCGTCTTTAGTGGCCGAGTTGTGTCTAGAAAAATGTTTTGAGTCTTTTAGGAATTATATATCGGAGAGTTTAGGAATTCTTTTTACTCCCCAGTCCCTTCGACCTTCTGGTAAGGCATCCTGACGTAGAGTTTTGACTCTTCTCTTCTCAAATTTCACTAAAAAAAATTTTAGGGTCACGCGGGTATATTACAATCGTTCCGATGGTTTTATGATGACAACATTGTCTTGGTTGCCTCCTGACATTTAGGGGTTGTGGCAGTGTCCCGGGGAGTTGAGCTCCGAGGTGTTGTCGTCATAATCTTATCGTTGCGGTTTTGGTTTACCTGAGTTTAGTACGCCGACATCGAAAATCTCTTTTGTACAGTTGTTGGTGAGATAACCCTGATAGCCCAGTACTGAGGCGAGTGCAGGAGTATTGCCATGACTCGTATAACGGATGCTTTTCGAAGGTTGAGGTAAATGATTTCCGAAGGTTTCTTGGTTATGTGTTGAAGGATGGATACAGCTGGTTGTAGGATTTGCTAGTTTGGGTGAGATATTCTGCTTCCCCTGTATCCCCAACACCTGATTGCATAACCAGAAAGTTTCGGGAGTTTATAAGTGGGAATTCAAGTATCTCGTAGGTATTCTTTCCAATAGACACATGATACGATATGGGATCTATCATATGTTTGTTTCCGGCTTATTTCCTGAGCCAATCTTTTGTTTTGTTTTATTTGTGGTATTCGAGTTGCTTCGAAGTCAAATGTGGAATCCATACCTTTCCTAAACGGTGTTCTCATATTTCTATGTGAATACTAATCCTTCTTGATCATTAAGATTGCCATGTCAATCCTTTTTCAACCGGCGTGATTTCTCTTCAAGTTAACCCGATCCTTTCAATTTGTGCAAGACCAATTCTTGGTTTTCTCAATGGTATCCGTTTCATCCATTCCAAGTTGTCTTTGTTTTTTCCCGCCCTCCCACCCTTATTTCTTCAAGGACGTATATTTCTTGATCAAGTATCCATCTTATTGATGTGAAGCCTCTCCATTCTTCTCCTTCAATGTTTTTATCCGGTGATTTCCATGAAGATACTAACGGAGTTTCAAGTTCGTCATTCGTCATTCTTTTCTTCTCCGGTGGATTCAATTCAAGCTTTGTCGATCATATCTTTTCCTCGATTCAAATGTTTTTTTTCTTGTTCCGGTGCACCTCTTAATCATCCACTTCTCGCTATTCAATTGTTCCGGAGTGATGAAGATATCCTTGAAGATTCGTGTTTCCACTCTGCATCAATTCTAGCTATTTCGAGATCTTACCTTATTCGGTCATTTAATTCAACCGGTGCAATCTCTCTTTTCAAGCAATCACTTCAACGGTATTTCTTTTGAGTGGGCCCTAACCCACAGGTCTTTTCCCAGGATCTTACCTGACTCTTCTAATTTTCTTGGAGCTATTCCCAAATTCTTTTCGAAGTTTGACGTAAGATTGAATTATCATCAGTCATATGTTTTTCTCCCAGATCTTTCAAATTCTTTTCATTATTGGTTCAACCTTTCCAATTCTCTTTCCGGAGTGCCTCAACAATTCATGGTGGTGGTTCTCATCATCATTCTCAACATGTGAAGACTGAAGAAGAGTTTCTCCTAAATCCTGCCCCATTCTCTTCAAGATTCATGGTTCTAGCTTGTTGTCATCCTCTCATAATTGTTTTCGATTGTGAGAATTCTTTTCACCCATCCGGAGTATTTCATGAGTTGTTTCCATTTCTCTCATCCGAAGGCCATCATGTCATAATTATTCATTCTCAGTTTCGTCTATCGTTCTCCAAATGATACCGGTGCATCGTTCAGATATCCTCTAATCAGCTCATAATCTCTACGTTCACTTCTATCTAAATTCTAGCAAGCATCTTTGTTCATTTGCTAATTCTTCCCGGTGTTTCTTTATCTTTTCTTCGGCCATTTTAAATTCTTACGGTGGTTCGTTCAAGATCCTTCTTCCTTTGTTATCATATAGATTCATTCTTTCTTTCCAATCCTACCGGTGGTTCGTTAAAGACCTTCTCAAGTTTGCGCCATACCTATCTTAATCTTTTATATGAGAATAAGTAGTATGCCAAATCCATTGCTTGTCATCAATTCAATTGGTGAAGGATACGCATAACACAATTCTTGTTCTTGTTTCATCCAAGTGATTAATTCCTTATTCCGGAGATTCGTCAAAATTCTTGATTTCAATTGTTTCATCTTGTCTTCCTCAGAGTTCCAAGCTCTCGCAATTATATCACCACGGAGATCCATCTAATCATTGCAAGGTTTCACCTTGTGTTTTTCAACTTCTCTTTCTTTTATCATCCTTTTCTTACCGGAGTTCTTCATGGAGGCTCTACATGGTGCTTCGTCGAGGATTCTTTTCATTATTCAATTGTTCTTCAAGATTTCTCTCGAAGTTATGATCCGTCAAGCCATACTCTAAAATAAACATGGTGTTCCAACACATGTTTTGTCGTGAGGAGTTCAAGCATTCTTCATCTTGCATTCCGAAGTGCAATTCTTTCTACCTTATCTTTTGAGATGGTGTTATGTCATTCTTGACAATTTGAGTTCGTGTTTCATGATTCACATGTTGTCAAGAATGAGATATTTTTAATCCACCAATCTCTTCGTTGGATTTATCTTGTGTCATGTTTCACCTATAGCCTTCCCTAAGGATTCTTGCTATTTATGGTGCTTATAAATGACCCAAATTCTTCGTTTGTCCTCCCGGCGAAATAAGTCTCTCGTCTCCTTGGTGATATCAATCCAATCTTTGGTTTTCGTTAGTGGCAGGTTGTCACCTCATAATTTTGGGATGTCTCCCATAAGTCCACATCAAGCTTAAGCTTTCGTTGTTGATAATCCAACAACTCCGTTCAACCTTTTCTTCGTAAGCTTTCTCTTTCAATTTTATTTGCGACAGTTGTCATCCATCTTCTCTGTTCTTTTATTCCAATGATCTATCTTCTATTTCTTCTCCCTGAGGTATTGTGATGTTGCTTTCTTCACTCATTATCTCGGATTGCCAGGACCATGTTCTTTTCATGCTTATCCATTTAACCGAAGTGTTGTGCCCTCTGCTCAAGTTCTTTTCATCTTATCAAATTTCGTATCATTTGTCAACCGGAGCGCCGTCTGAAATACTTTTTAACCCTTGTGCCATTCTTTCTTTAGTTCCGGAGGCTGTGTGTTGTTAATCTCATCGAGTATCCTCTCATCTTGTCAAGTTCATGTTCATTTCCTTCCATTTACAGTCGGAGTGCTGACCAAATTATATCAATCTTATTCTTTCCCTATCTAGTTTTAACCGGAGTGCTGTCTAAATTCTGTCATTCTTGTTCCTTGACTATCTCATTATACCGAGGTGGTCATTTTTTTTTTCTTCATTCATGAAGCTCTTTTTCCATGTCGTTCTACCTACAAGGTTCTTGTAATGTTCCTTGTTCCTCTTGCTGAACGGGGTGTTTTAGATTTTGTTCACCTCCGTCGTGTCTTTTCTCTAATCTTTGCGACCTCTCAAGGTTCATTGGTTTCACTCGTTTGTCAAAGAAGCAATTTTGTTTTACCTCTTCCTCTTCCGCTTTTCTCCGGTGCCATCCTAGATCTCGGGACGAGATCCTCTCGTAGTGGTGGAGTGTTGTGACGCCCCGAGACCGATGCGCCAGGTGTCCGCCAAATATTCGCCGTCTTTGCCATGTCATCATCTGCATTTCATATCATGTCATCATGTGCATCGCATTTGCATACGTGTTCGTCTCATGCATCCGAGCATTTTCCCCGTTGTCCATTTTGCAATCCGGCGCTCCTATGTTCCCCGGCGTCCCCTTTTACCTTTTTCCGTGTGCAGGTATTAAACTTTCTCGGATTGGACCGAGGTTTGCCAAGCGGCCTAGGTATAGCACCGGTAGACCGCCTGTCAAGTTTCGGGTCAATCGGAGTCCGTTTGATACTCCAACTGTTAACCGGGTATCCGCAAAGGCCCCTTTCTCTTTGCAGCCCAACACCCCTCCAAAGTGGCACAAAACCCATCTAAGTCCCCTCCATCCTCTCGGTCGTTCGATCACGATCGCGTGGCCGAAAACCGCACTCCATTTGGAGCTTCCTAGCCCCCTCTACCTATAAATATGTGATCCCCTCCCCAAATTCGCGGTGCAACCCTAGCCTTCTTCATCCGTGCGCCGCCGGACGCGTCCACCCCGCGTGCCGGACATGTCCGCCGCCGCCCTCCTCCAATCGCGCCTCGCCACCTGTCCACCGCCGCCGTCCCCGCGCCGCCGGCCCGCGGAGCCCATCCGGGGCCCGCGCGGGCCCGATCCCGCCGCCGCTCGGCCCGTCCGCTCCCGCCAGCTCCTCCCGTCGCCGCCGCCAGGGCCGCGCCCGGCCTCGCCGCCGCCTCGCCGGGGCGCGCCCGCGCGCCGCCTCCGCCCGGCTGGCCCCGCCGCGGCTCCGCCGCCGCGCTGCCGCCCCGCCCCGCCGCCTCGGGCTCCCGCGCGCCGCCGCCGCTCGCCGCGCGCCTCGCCCCGAGCCTCTGCTCGCCTCCGCCGCTGTCCAGCCGCGCGCCGGCGCTTCCCCGCCGCCCGGCCACCGCGCCTCCTCGCCGGTGCGCCGCCGCCCGGCTCCCGTCGCCCCGCCGCCCTCCGCGTCGTCGCCCCGTCGCCGGAGTTGCGCGCCGCCCTCGCCTGAGCTCCGCCTCCGCCGGATCCGGGCGAGGTGGACGAGATCCACCGGTCCCGGGAACCAAACGCGTGGATCCGCCCCGATCCGTTTCATCCCGTTGACTTTTTCGGAGGTTGAAATTTCTGCTAAGTCCCCGACATTTGGACATTATCATACCATGTTCATCGCATCATATCTTTGCATCCGTAGCTCCGTTTCATGCGTATAATATGTCGAATTGTTCGTCTCGGAGAGTTCATCATTTCATTCCATTGCGTCATTTTCATTTGGGGTCATCTTGGTGCCCGAAATGCTGTTATAAGAGGACTAGTTGATGTTAGTTGCTGGATCTTATCTGAACATGCACTTTTGTCATTTTTGCCATGATTGATGTGTACCTCCTATGAAGTTGCGTCCTACATGAGTTTTGAAGTATGCCATGTTACCTATCCATATAATTTTGCCATGTATTTTTGTGATCTATGTGGTGACTAGCACAAGCATGCAAACTAGGGCACTTGATGTTGCTGATTTCAGAGACTTAGTGATTTCACCAAGTCCCTGACTGCTGTTATCTTCATGCCATGTATTCATGTTGTTTCTGAGAGATCCATGCATAATTTGAGCATTATCAGTAAGGGTGTTTTGGACTTGAGTATTTGCTCTATCCACCAATGCCTTCTTTTTCAATTTTGGAGTGCCATAGCTTGAGTCAATCGAGCTCTACTTTTGCTTCAGAATGTTGCTGGCAGAATGTTTACATGTTATTCGATTTTGCCAAGCTTGATGTAGTTGATCCTTGCATGATATGATGTTGTTCTTGCCATTTATAGTTACTATGCCAGGCCTTCGTGATGTATGCATGCTTAGTTTATCATGCCATGCTCTGTAGTGAGTGCATCGAGCTCATGAACATGCCTAGTCGTTATTAATTTCTGCCATGTCCAGTTTTCTGCTAAGTCTGAAACCTGTAATGAAACTTGCTTAATTGACATAGGTGTAATCATATTTTCTAGTCCTTTTTGGCTTATGGTCATTAAGGGACTTTTGTCAAGTGCTTTGATTAGATTCATGCCATGCCTTGCTTTGCTATATTCTGAACTTGTAGCATGTTGTTTCATTGCTCTGAACATGTCATCCTGATGTTAGTTTCTGCTATGTTGATTATTTCACTAAGTCTGAGAACCTGTTATCTTTTGCACTTTTGCCATGATTGTTTGAACCTGTTATGATGTGAATTAGCCGTAGCTCAGTGTTCATCTTTTGTCGTGCATCTTGTGTAGATTATTGTCATATGCTTTGTTTTTATGTTTGGGTGCAGTAGCTTAGTTTATTATTGCTTGCTAAGTAGCATCATGCTGTTTATGGCAGATTCGTGTCATTCTTGTATTGCTTGCCATTTGCAAACCGTGCATCCGATTCCGGTGATCTTTATATCGATTTCAACCGAAATCACCTCATCTATCCAGTGGCATACTTGGTTTGCCAAGATTATGCCTTGTTCATCATTTTCCTTCCGGAGCATGCATATGCATTGCATACCATCTCGCATATCATGCCATGTTTATGTGTTGGTTGTTTACTTTGTTGTTTGCTTCTTTCCGGTGTTGCTTCTTCGGGTTGATTCCGTTATAATCGCGTTTGTGAGGACCCGTTCGTCTATGTCCGTTTGTCTTCTTCATGGACTCGTTCTTCTTCCTTGCGGGATTTCAGGCAAGATGACCATACCCTCCATTTGACTGAGGTGAATAGGGAGGCGTCCTCTCATGGATTATACCATATTCCGCACAAAAAGCATCAAATTCATTGGAAAAATACTCTCCACCATGGTCGGACCTAAGCCTCTTGATTTTTCGATCAAGTTGGTTTTCCACTTCAGCTTTATAGGTCTTGAAAAAGTTCAAAGCCTCATCCTTACATTTCAGAAGATACACACGGCGGTATCTAGTGGAGTCGTCAATTAATGTCATGAAATATTTCTTTCCACCTTTTGTCAAAACACCATTCATTGCACATAGATCTGAATGTATGAGTTCTAGTGGTGCAAGATTTCTCGTTTCCGCAGTCACATGAGACTTACGAGGTTGCTTAGCTTGCACACACACTTGACACTTGGATCCCTTGACAGTGGTGAAACTAGGGATTAAGTTCAACTTCGCTAGTCGCGACATGCAACCAAATTTAACATGACAAAGACGTGAATGCCACACATTTGATTCACTATTGTTGCAAATATGATTAACAACTTTATTGCAAACGTCTGATAAGGATAAACGAAGCAGGCCTCCTGACTCATAGCCTTTACCAACAAAGGTTCCATACTTGGATATTACAAATTTATTCGACTCAAAGACAAGCTTGTAGCCATCTCTACACATAGGAGATCTGCTAACAAGATTTTTATTGACGGAGGGGACATGATGCACATTGTTCAGCCGCACGAACTTCCCCGAAGTAAACTTCAGATCGACCGTGCCAACACCACGAACAGAAGCACTTGAACCGTTGCCCATCAGCACGGTTGAAGTCCCTGCGGTCTGATAAAACGAAAACATGGAAATATCACCATGCACATTATCACCCGCTTCAATCAACCAATCAGGAGAATGACATACTGAAAGAATAGTGGGAAATATACCACACCCATTGAGGGAGTCTTGGATTAGGGGGTACCCGGACAGCCGGACTATAACCTTTGGCCGGACTGTTGGACTATGAAGATACAAGATTGAAGACTTCGTCCCGTGTCCGGATGGGACTCTCCTTTGCGTGGAAGGCAAGCTTGGCAATATGGATATGTAGATCTCCTTCCTTGTAACCGACTGTGTGTAACCCTAGCCCCCTTCGGTGTCTATATAAACCGGAGGGTTTAGTCCGTAGGACAACAACAACAATCATACCATAGGCTAGCTTCTAGGGTTTAGCCTCTCTGATCTCGTGGTAGATCAACTCTTGTACTACCCATATCATCAATATTAATCAAGCAGGAGTAGGGTTTTACCTCCATCGAGAGGGCTCGAACCTGGGTAAAAACATCGCGTCCCTTGTCTCCTGTTACCATCCGCCTAGACGCACAGTTCGGGACCCCCTACCCGAGATCCGCCAGTTTTGACACCGACACCCATCATCCTTCATGTCAGTGTCTCCAATGATAACATTAGCGGTCTTGCCGCCTTTCCCAGGGTGACGCTTGTCATAGCGATTAGGGCAACTAGGAGCCCAATGATCAGGATCGCCACACACATGACAAGCACCTTTCTTCTTGTCATTCTTCTTCTTGAAGTTCGTATGCTACATAGCTTTGTTCTTCCCATCAAGCTTTGCTTTACCATCAAACCTGCCCTTGTTCTTGAACTTGTGGGGTTGGAAGTTCTTCTTCTGTACCAGATTGGCACTAGATCCTCCCTCAATGCCTCGAGCACGTGTATCCTTTGCTCTCGCCTTTTCTTCCACATCAAGAGTGCCAATGAGATCCGGGACGGAAAACTCCTGTCTCTTATGCTTCATTAAGGTAGCAAAGTTCCTCCACGAAGGAGGAAGATTAGCGATGATACCTCCAGCAACAAACTTGTCCGGTAGCATACAACTGAAGTGCTCAAGTTCTCTAGCAAATGACTGTATCTCATGAGCTTGCTCAACCACGGAGCGCTCTTCAGTCATCCTGTAATCATAGAATTGCTCCATGATGTACAGCTCAGTGCCACCATCCGAGACCCCAAACTTGGCCTCAAGCGCATCCCACATATCTTTTCCATTATCAATTGACGCATAAGCATCAACTATGTTCTCACCAAGAACACTCAAGAGAGCAGATTTAAACAGAGTATCCATTTTCTGAAAAGCTTGTGCCTGTTGAGCATCAAGCTCTCCTTCAGGTTTGCTGAGAGTGGCGTCATAACAACTCATGGTTTGAAACCATAAGAATGCTCTCACGCGCAACCTTTTGTAGTGGATACCCTCAAACATAGGAGGTCTCATGGAAGCAGCAAAACCACTTGGTGTAAATTGCCTATCATAAGGTTTTTGGATTGTTGGAAATATGAGCAATTTATCAAATAATTTTGCTAACGGAAATACTAGATAAAGCATGACTAATATAGCAAATATAAAGCAAGTCATGCAATCTGACAGAGAGAAGGTAAACATCGTCTGCATATATGAACTTGAGGTAAACACATCTAGAACAGACACTAGATGAAGTTGCTTAAACGACATAGAACCAAACATACGTAGGGCAGAAACTAGAGCCAAGAACTGTAGCAGGACTTCTAACAGAAAGGAGAAGAACACGTATGGCACAGCAGCAGCAGAAGCGCTGGACTTGGGGTCGGTGTCCTCGCCTGCCATGTCGTCGAGGAGGTCGTGGACGTCGGGGAAGAAGTCGTCGTCGGGGAAGTAGTCGTCGGCGACCAGATCGTCCATGATGAAGCAGCCAGTAGTCGCGCTGAGAGCTCCCCAAAAACCTTATCACCCTTCTCCCGTACATGACTCAAAAGGTGCGGTCTCGGAGGCCTACTGTCCCGACGTGCGGTGCATGCCGCAAGCCGGGATGAGGAAGACAGCAGCAGCTCATAGATGAAATCGATGGCGACGGAAGGAGTAGTTCTGGTGCGTCTCTCTGGGAGGAGCGACCTCCCTTTTATAGGCGCAAGAGAAGGAGGCGAGAGGGCAGCAACGGGAGGCGAAACGAAGAGACGGAGATGAAGTGACCCGCGGCGCGGCTCGGCTCATTCCCGCAACCCGCGGCGCGGCGCGGCGCGGCGAGACGAGGCGTGGCGAGGCGGGCGGCGGAGGAGGAGCGCACGTGGATATCCCTCTTGTTATCATGCTCATACAAGTGGGGGAAGAACCTCCCTTATAAGAAGGTCCAACTCGGAAAATTCGAAGGAGAACCTGGGTACCAGCGCACCCTATATGCAAAAAAAAATAGTAATTCAAAAAAAGTTTAAAAAATTCCAAATCTTTTTTGGTATTAAACATGATCAGTATTGTAGTCGTATAAAAAAGATTCGTCAGAGAATGACTTTCGTTGCATCCTGGGTCGAAGATTCGGAAAAAAACGCTATATACATGTACTATACATGCTATATTGTCGTTATAAACTTGTCTTTTTTGCCGTGAAGTCAATATGAATCATTTCTTGTCCAAATCTTTTATACGAGTACAATAACTTATCATGTTTGATTCCAAAAAAGATCTGGAATTTTTTGAAATTTTTTTGAATTACTAATTTTTTTCCGTATATAGGGTGCGCGGGCACGCGAGAGCCAAAAATGCGCTTCCGGTCCAACTCCCACTAAACTAGCAATGTAGGACTAAACTTTAGTAGTATCCCTTGCGTTGCACAAATGGGCTAAGTGGGCCTCTAGGATTTATTAGGAATTTCTGAAATAGTTATTGGGCTGCCCAAAACAGACTAAATTCCAGCATATTAGACGGTTGTGTAAGTTCACCGCCTCATTGCATCTGTATGAGCGTCTATGTTAGTCTGGACACGACCCTACATAACTACCGCCTTCGAATGGCGGTAGACAGGGTATATATACCGCTCAAATCCACATATTATGTTCTTTTTTTTGCGGGGATGCTCATAGCGCAACGGCTAGTGAGACGCTGATGCTTGGTAACCCTTTGACGGCATCCGCCATGGCTGCACAGCATAACATAGCATCAATGATACAATGGATAATGATCATATACTCAGTCATTGTATAATTATGATGCACACGGTCAACATCAACTCACGCACAACGTGTCTATTAAACTTGGACATCCACGAATTTGTGTCTATGCCAAAGTGAAAATAAAGTTCTCTTGAGTTGTTATTCTGTAGATTGAATAAGTTGATGGATTCTAAACTATCAAGTGATGTAACTCTCTTCTTTTTTCCATTATTAAAAGAGACCACATGACCCTCATTTTCATTTAAGAAAATGGAATTTAAAGCTTACAATACAACGATCTATACATCTACCCGCGCACAACCTCAATTCTCCTCTTTGAGGTTATGATTTTAACTTTTGTTTCTCTTCCTATACAGCCATGTTGTTGGGTATATTTTCCTTTTCCTGATCCTGGGCAAAATGTACAACTTTCCTTTCTTATAACGAAAACAAAGCTCCTTTAGGTGGGCAGTTTCTGCCTCCATGGGCCTTTCAAAAAGAGAAAAACTACTATTGTTTCCCATAAAAAAAAACTGTCACACAACAAACCTGAAGGCTGTAAGTAACTGGCTATCATGGCATGTGGGTTGCGGCTCATCCTACAACTTTTTTTAGAGGAAGCCCATTCAGCCACTTGTTGTATGGTAATAAATAATAACATCCCTAAAGTCGATTTTTGTTCACGCCCTCCAAATAGCGCGAGAGCTATATATCGATGGAACTAGCTCTCACGCCAGGCGCATCGCCAGTAGGCCGGCCTATTATATAAGTTAGTCGTTCATTGTAGTTTGCTCGTTGTATGTTAGTTGCTCTGGTTCTCTCTTGGGGTTTTTATTTCGTTTTCGTTTGTTTTTCGTTTACTGTTTTTGTTTTATAACCGGTTTTCTTTGGAATTTCTTTGCTCTTTGATATAACTTTGGTTTTCTTTATTTTTCTCAGTATTCACTGGGTTTTTTCTTTTCTTTCTTCTATTTTCCTTGTTTTTTCTTAGTTTTCAATAGATTTTTTTTCTTCAATTTTCTTTGTGTCTTTCTTCCATTTTTGTTGATTTTCTTTAATTCCCTTCTTTTTCACCAGATTTCTTTGGATTTTTCCTTTTTATGTGTTTTCATTTATGGCTTTCATCAGTTATTCTTTTCTTTCTCATTTTTTATTCGTTTTCTTTGTTTGTTTATTTCTTTCTTGGATTGGAGTGGGGGGTTTTATATTTCTTTGTTTCTTGGTTTGGAGTGGGATTTTAGTTTCCTTTTTTATTTTGTTTATTTATTTTATTCTCGTTTTCCCCTTTTTCTTTGTTTCTTTTGGTTTTCATTCAACATTTTTCGTATATGTCAAGAACATATTTCTAATATAGGTTTAACATTTTTTAAATACAAGTTTAACATCCTTTTAATACATGGTCGACATATTTTCTATACACATTTTAAACAGTTTTTAAGTGCTTGATTAACATTTTGAAAATACAAAATTAATTTTTTTAATGCATGCTCACCATTTTTCCTAAACACATTTTAATATCTTTAAATACTCGATTACATCTTTTAGGTACAAGATTAATAATATTTTAATACATGGTCAAAAATATAATTAACAATTTTCAAATACTTGATTAACTTCTTTTTTTCAAATGCTTGATTACCATTTCTAAATAAATTGTCAACTTTTTTTCACACACATTATATATTTCTTGTATACATTTTTTGGTATAGATGGGAAACATTTTCTTTATACACATTTAACATTTTTAAATGCTTGGTTAACATTTTTTTAGTATATGGTCAAGATTTTTCTATACACATTTTTGACATTTTTCAAATGCTTGTTTAACATTTCTAAATGCAACATTCAATTTTTTTAATACATGGTCAAAACAAATTCTATACACATTTCAACGTCTTCAAATGCTTGATTAAAAAAAATACTAGTTTGACATTTTCTTAATACATGGACAATATTTTTTCTATATACATTTAACATTTTTCAAATGCTTGATTAGCATTTTTCAAATATTTGTTTAACATTTTTTAATGCTTGATTAACATGTTTAATATATATGATTTCCTATTATACCTCTTTTGTATACATAAAAACATTTTTTATACATATTTAAGAAAACAATGCTTGGTTAATGTTTTTTAAAATCTTTTTACGTAAGTGTTTTTTAGTATATTTATTAAGAATATTTGGAAGTATAAACAAAAGTAAACACAAGAAGAGGAAAACGAGGTTGTGGCCTCCCATCGCCTAGGCTGGCCCATTTAGAGTGGAGTTTGACGCGAGAGCACACTAGGTCTCACTATAAGCGAGACGTAGCGTTGTCTAATTGGTTTGATGCCAAAACTTGGCATGCCAAATTTTGTCAACTGCCAAATGTTGGCTAGAGATTGGTTACTTACCAATTTTTGTTGCATATTACAAAATGTTGTCAAATGTTGGCAGCTATTAATTTTGCCAAATGTTGGTAGAAAACCAATTAGCCCTATTATTCTCATGCTATGAAGCCTTCTGCTTGAACCTCTGTCCATGTCATCAAATAGCGCCGGCAACAACCGGCTACAGCTCTCCTCTCTACCAATTTTCTTTCGCTTTTCTTTTCTTTGGGGGTTAAAGAAAACAGCTAATTCCCCCGATCCAATGTAACTAACGCTACTTTACGAGAAATTCAGTAAAATAATAATTTAATTTGTATTAAAGAACGTCCATTGATTGGATTAGAGGGAGTACTGTTTTTTCACAGAGTAAAATAATTGTTATTACAAGATAAAAAAATGTTCAGCAATTTAAAAGATGATCAAGAATTTTTAAAATACTTGCAAATATAAAATATGTTCATTAATTAGAAAATGATTCTAAATTTTAATTTATGTTCAAAAAAATATTCTTGGTTATTTTTCGAGAAGACTTTCAATTTATTCATCAATTTTCAAGGTAGTATAAAGAACACCAGAAGTTAGAACTACATCCAGGTCAGTATACCATCTAGCAACGATTACGAGCACTGGAGCGAGACGAAGACGTGCCGCCGTCATCGCCATCCCTCATCAGAGCCGGGCAAACATTGTTGTAGCAGATAGTCGGGAAGTCGTCGTGCTAAAGCCCCATAAGACCAGCGCACCAGAACAACAACCGCCGCCGATGAAGAGACGTCTAGATTGGAAGGATCCAACCTTTAGACACATAGACTAACAAAGACCGGATCCAAACGGATCCACCGAAGACAAACGCCGATTGGATCCCACGAGATCCGTCAGAGACACACCTCCATACGCCCTCCGACAATGCTACAAACATCGCCGAGACGGGGCTAGACTGGGAGGACCTTATTCCATCTTTAAGAAGTCGCCTCCGCCTCATCTTCCTGAGCATGGCACAAACCCAAACAAAACTCCAAAAAACATCTAAAACGGAGGCTTCTCGCCGGCAAGGGCTGGGATCCACCGCGCCCCCATGACCCAAGGACCATAGGAGACGAGGCGAACCGGCGGCGGCGCCGGCGAGAGGCAAAACCCTAACTCGGAGGTTGCAGGAGGCCGGAGCGAAGGGGTATCATTTGGATCGATCGGTAGACGTTATTCTTGGTTTTTTAGAAAAGGTAATTAAAATGATGTTTACATATTTAGAAACAAAATTTCAAAAATATTTTAAAATTTTCATGAAGTTTATAAAAAAAACACTTGTGACTTTTAAAAACGGTCTCGAATTTTGAAAATATTCTTGTATTACAATATGATCAGGAATTCAGAAAAGGTTCACGAAATTATTTTACTTTTTGTCAAATATTTATGAATTTTTAAGCAGGTGAAAATATAATAACGGAAAAATCAAAAAATAAAAATAAAACCTGAAGACAACTAATGAAAACAATTAAGGAACTAAACATATATAGTAGAAGAACAAAATTGGAATGAAAACAACTGATGGACCAGCAATGATCACATGGCGACTAGACAAGTTGAGCAGCCCCATATGCGCTACGTCGACATTCTTTCGCCGGAAGCGATAAATAAGGTTTTCCATATTTCTGATGGCTTCTCTAGGTTGAAGTTTTTTTGTCGAGGTCTCTACGGACAGAGTAAAAGTAGCAAATCTTTGGGATAACATTTAACAATTTAAATATATTGCTTTACTCATTGTTGTTGTTGTTGTCGTCGTCGTCTTCTTCTTTATGAAGTTTGTTCCTATTATCCCCAAGAAAATACTTGCGAGAAAAAACTAAGATTTCACCACACACGAGGTGATTTATCAGAGTGGGGAGCCCTTCAACCACTAGAATCCCAGAGCCGAACACAACGGCATGTCTGACTATATATAACTACTGGACACTCAAAAAGCAAACGGCAGTGGGCTCACCATCAGCACCCAGCAGCCACCAACAATTTGACAACAGGCACACAGTCCATTTGCTGTTCTATTCCGCAACTGAGCTTGCTGCTTCAGGCTTTACACAGTGACCTGACTCGGGAGGTAGTAATAACTAGTGCTTCTGCTCAACTAAAAGAGGCCGGCTGCTCAGCTGCCAGATCCTCAAGGGTTCAGTTCCCAGCCAAGAATCCTAGATGCCTTATCCCGTTATCCAGCGGCCTTTTGTCCAGGCATGCGATGCGATCGACTACCGAGCCAGTAACCGACGGAGTTAGGCCGAGGCGATATTTCTATTGCGATCAGGACGGCCTTACGTACTAACCCAAGGCCATAACCCTAACTACCCTGCTACCAAGTTGCTAATTCTTGTATTCAAGTCTGAAAAGTAGCTGGCATCAAGCCCACCGCCGGCCGATACATGTTAATGATATCTCTACTTCTAATGAAGCAGTTGGTAGTCTCCGCCGGTCAATTTTCGTCCCACTTTCGCTGGGTTTTTTTCGTCCTAAAAAAATCTACGAAATTTCGTAGGTTAACCAGGGACAACTATGACGACGCCTTAGCCTCCCTCGCACAAAAAAAAAACACTTTGACCGGCGAGCTCCTTTTTCTCCCCCCGAGCCCCTCGCACGCGCTAGGGTTCCCCCACCCCCATCTTCTGCAACGACCACGCCGCCGCCGCCCCCATCTTCTGCGACCACCACACCGCCGCCGCCCCCATCTTCTGCGACCACCACGCCGTCGACGCCGTCCTGAAGCATGCTGCTCCTCTCCCTAGCCAAGCCGCCCTGGATCTCGCGATGGAGGTGGCCGCCTCGTGGCCATGGAGGGCTCGCCAGCCGCCTCCGGAGTCCCACATCTCCAAGATCGACTGGATTGCAGCCGCCTGGCCGAGGTCGTCGGCCCTCGACAGGCTGGCACTACCTTGCCTGTGCTTGCTCCCGTCCACGTCGCGTCCTGCTCGGTCCGCGGCATGACCTGCTCGTCGCGCCCGCCCAAACCCCAGGCCGTGCTCGAGCGCCTCAGGAACCCCGCAGAGGAGAATCAAGGTGTGGCGCCTCCTGGACTCCGTCCGTCGCCGCTTTGTCGACGACGTCCTTGCCGCCGGGCAGGAAGGTACTCGATGACGTACTCGATGCCCACCTGCAAGGTCAGCCCCCCATCCTCCCAGTCCTTCCCAGCCAATTGATCTGGTAAAATTTGAATAATGATCTGGACTTCAATGATTTATTAATCTCCTGGTCTTTAATGGGAACTCTTTTGTTACTGAACTTCGTAGTTGGTTTGCATAAAATCTGAAGTCTGACTAATATATTTTACTTGAACACAGTTCGCTTCAGAATTCTACTTTATGTGAGCATTACTTTCTTAGGGTATCTCATTTACTTGGAGGAGTATTTAATTACACGTATGTGTAGTACAAGTTGTTATTTCCCAATAATTATGATGTCCTCTAAGCATCATTGTTCATGTCTATTATTATTTTTGAAAGCTACATGTCTTGGAGGGAAGTTGCGACTTGAGGGCGTGAGCTCCCATTCTCTCAATTTCTTGGCATGGCCATGCTTGCAGTACTGATAAGGCATGCTTCAAAAATGGAGGGAGGACGTGAGCTGCCGCCTTGGTTCCTGTCCGCACCAGCCGCCACAACATGTAATCAGGCCTCCACTATCGTCCTCTGAATTTTGGATTACATGCACCTACAAGAGCGTGAGAGCTTGAGAGGGTAGCACAGTGCTACATAGAAGTTAGTTTTTCTCCATGAAGTTGATCTGATGCGAAGCTGCTGCCAGATTGAAGGTTAATTGATTTCTCATCTCCAAAATGTTTGCATTCTAAGTATCCTCTTTGATTCAGTGGTTCCATGATGCCACAGTTCACTTGTTTTTCACCTCTTGATGTGACTATACACAGAAGGTGTTGGCTAATTTGCACATTAAAATTTTCTGATAAACTATGCCAATATTACATGCATATGCATTTTTTTAGTGATGTCTGATTATTAATCCATGCTACAATAAATAGGTCTGCTGCCTTGCTTTTCATAATTTAAATTTGTACTTATTTTCTTATATTCAAACAAATGTTTGTAGAGAACAGTATTCGGTGACTTAGATAGCTTTAGTGAGTTGATGGTTTGACTTGCTAGGTATGCCTGCAAGGAGGACACTGTAATTTGGTCCAACAAGTACACACAACAATCTTCTGATTGTTCAACATTCTTTATTGCGTGAATTTCTGACATATTAGGATGCAGGTACATGACACTATTGTGTTGTCTGCAAAGGTTCTCATTCTGAAAGAAACAACAACTATGCAAGAGCTTATTGACGGAGATTATGAAATTTGCAGTTCAAGTTCTGGACATCAGATTGATACTTTACCAAAGGTGCACCAATGGGCCCTCCGTCTCCTAGGGTGATGGCACAATGACATCGACCGCGGCAGCAATTACGCACAAGTGATGATGGATTTCTCAACTGACTTCATATCTCTATCTCTACTACCTAAAAAACCTGTAACGTTCCATTCCCGTCTCCCGTCTTATGTCGTTTTGTCCAACCGCACACATTTCTCCGGTGGTATGCTAGATTGCAAGAACTGAAACATTTCCTACTGCGTTTTTAATGATGCAGTACGGTTAAAAACTTCTTATTTACTTGGGTCTGCTACCTCAGATTGATGCGTCATGCTCGGGAAATAATAGTCCAAGCTTCATCGTGTAATAAGCTCCACCTGCGTGCACAGGTATGTGGTTCTGGTACTGCTGCTGTTTTTGTTTGTTATATTTGCTGCCAGTCCGATTGCTACTATCTACTGTACGTGCTTATTGTTTGGTTTTGAAGAGATATTTGCTTGATGTTTGCCAACTAATTTCAAACAGATGGTAAACTGTGAATTGCTCCTCATTTTGTATTGTATCTGAGATCTCATTTGTGCGTAGAATATTAGCTTCTTCATGGCAATTTCAATGTTACATGTACCATAGTAAGCCAATCAATATCTGCACCATATTGGTCTGATGCTTTCTTACCCTCTCATCCTTAATTAATAGGCATTTTCCAATAGGATCAGCTTTGCTGTGCAAACTCACTTGTATTTTCCATGTTATTTGCAGGGTATCTTGAAGGTTCATGGTCCGAATATAAATAAGATTCGGTTCTTCTCTCAGAAACTTGTCCTTCTGCTTATATTTGCATTTGCTATTGATGATGTAATTTGAGCAAATACCCCATAGCGTTTTTACCAAGTTTGGATAAAAGCATATATAAGTCTAATTTTAACAATATTTTGTGACCGACTATGTGTTTGCCCAAACTTTATTAGATGTCATGGAATGCTTGATTAATGATATCATTTTATGTTATTTTCTTTGTAGTTCCTGGTGTGAAGCAACAGATTTGAATAAAAATATTTATTTATTTAGAAACATTTTTAAGTTTATATGTACATATTGATATTAGCTTGAAATTTGAACAAGAAATAGTTTCTTAATACATACTTTTGAATTTTATGCACTTGTATGTACACTGCTACTAACGGTGCTCTTGATCATGTCATACACGAGTACTAATGGTGCATGCCTTAATATTGGAATGGAATGAATACCGGTTTATGTAGAGAAGCGAGGCCTTTTCATATTTGAGGAAGAATGTCATGCAACCATTCAAGAAGAATAGGATGAGTATTCCAGTAATCCTGTGGATTAGTCTCTATAGTTGTTGGCGGCCTATAAAGCAGAGGTATCTATGACTAAATAAATAAAAATTGATGACTTACCATTTTACAATGTTAGTTTCGACTATAGTGTTGCTGACTAAATCATGCTACCTCTCATTATTGCGGCGTCTCGCTAGCAGGGTATTCCCATTTAGATTATGTTTGCCCTTTCGATCACCGGCTCGGCTGTAGCCGTCCATGTTGGCGTCGGCGGCAGTAGGGGGGGTCATCGGAGCCATCGGTGATATTGGAGGAATCAATCTAGCCGACCATCCTTTGAATGACACAGTTTTGCTGCCTCCCACTGATAACCTTTAGGAGCTATGGAGAGGAGGGTTAGGAGAGTGGCGAGCCAGCGGCGTGAAGAGAAAATGTTAGGGTCACAATAGCAAACGAGTTCATCTTGCCTGGGTTGCAGCTGATAAGAAAGAAGATAGAGGTTTAGGCGAGGCATATCGTCCCTAGGAATTTGTTGGTCTCGAGGATTGTTCCAGGAAGCACTTCTGATGACAACATGATGTTGGGCCTCGGGGACATGGTAAGCTACTTATGTCACAATTTTCATCCATTCAGACTTGTTTTTGTGATTCTTGTACTACCACTAATCCATATATGATCTCTTATACTCATCATTTAATCCTG
The DNA here is from genome assembly GCA_032464435.1 of Aegilops umbellulata. NCBI lineage: Eukaryota > Viridiplantae > Streptophyta > Magnoliopsida > Poales > Poaceae > Aegilops > Aegilops umbellulata. The sequence goes on along the minus strand of CP136056.1, from coordinate 321,492,334 downwards.
CTTAAATTATGTACTAAAGGTGGTTGTACTTTAAAAGGTCTCAAACTTGTGCAGGTAACCAACAGAAACATATTGAAGCACATTGTTGTCATCATCCACTTAGTGCCCGCCGGGTCACGCTCAGCAGCAACAGTGCACGGTGATGGGAAAGAAGGGGGTGGCGGGATCATCACGAGTGGGGTCGTCGGGGAGAAGATGGAGGCAGATAAGAAAGGAACGGGTTCTGTTGGGGATGTTGCTATCTGGGGTAAACCGGCCTGCAGGGCCCGGGTTACCACCGTCAACAAGACCCGAGATGTTAAAGCCCAAGGAGGAGTAGAAAGGCCCAAGATCTATAAACGGTTTAAGGGTTTATGGTGTAAACCAGCCTGGGGCCAACTTGTACTGTAAGATAGGAATAGAGAGACCGACACGGGCACGTTTATAAGCCGGAGGTCGAGACTTTGCAGACCGACGGGCGTCACCCGTGTATATAAGGGGACGACCCGACGGCGGTTTGAGGACAGAGAAGAAGAACTCGAGGTTTAGGCGAATCATATCGCTCCCTAAGCCCTCGAAACCCATCAATCCCATCACAACTAGACGTAGGCTTTTACCTTCATCGAAGGGGCCGAACTAGTATAAAAACCGTGTCCTTGTGTCCACTTTAACCCCTTCAAGCTAACCCGTTGCGATGGCTCTACGACTAAGTCCTCTTACTAGGACATCTGACGTGACAATTCCACGACAGTTGGCGCCCACCGTGGGGCTATCGCGAGATGGTTTCAGGTTCTTGGAGGGCCGCTTTGAAGGACTCGAGGGTTACGCTGTGGGACGGATGACCAAGAGCCGCCGCGGAAAACTCTACATCGACAGCACAGGCTGGGGCCCCGACGCCGGTTCGATCGAGTACGGGTACCGGGTCCCCTTTGGCGGCATCCATGTTTTCATCGGCAAGATCGGAGAACCGGGCCCCGAGTTAGGCGACTGCGCCGACCTCATTGAGGCAGCTCAGTGCACGAGATCGACCCTGGCTAAACCGACCAGGAAGCATGCCTTCGTGGGAGTCATCCACGGGGGAAGCTACGAGGAAGGATCCGAATCTGGTGACGAAACCGCCATCTACTCTGGCGATGAAACGTCAACCGGGGAGACTGAATCTCTTTACCAGCTACAAGATGATCGGGTTGGGGGCGGCTCCGATGGCAACAGTATTCCGGACCCCTCTGATCTGCCCTATCGGGTTGGGATCTTCATGGCTGGGACACAGGCGACGCCACGATCATCAACTGCAGCAGCAGCGATCTCCGGATCGGCAGCAGCAACGGCTGCGCGGGCAGGAGGCCCTGCCGGTTCACCAGCCCAAGTTTTGTCAGACCTGTTTGACGCACTAGCAGCGCTCATGGCGGAGGCTAACCCGGTGGATCAGGAGGTTCACAACGCTGAGATTGCCAAAGTGAGAGAGCAGATCACTCGGGCTAAAGCGGAGCTGGCAGCAGAAGAGATCAGGATGACGGCGGAGCGCGCCGCTTTAGAAGCACAGGCTTACAGGCTCATGATGGACCAGAAGGCATCTCAGGAGGTCCTGAAGAGAAAATCCCGGTCTCGGTTGCCCGCCGCCCTCGACGCTCGAAATCTCTTCAACACCCCGGGGGTAAACCGTGCGGAAGCGACGGCCGGCACCCCGGTTCAGCACCGGATTATAAACTTGCCTCGTCATAACACTGATACGCCACCGGCCATGCCAACGCCGTCAGGTCATTATTCCAACCCGATGGATAACCTCGTCGCGGCGGCGGCTCGGTTGGAAGCCATTCCGATCGAAGGAGATTCACCGCAGGATGAAGAGACACGCCGGGTCAAGGAGCTCCTTAGGACCGCGTTGGCCCAGCAAGAAGCGTATTCGCAAAGCCGTGATCGGATTCACTCCACCCCTCGCCCCAGCAGGAGCTATAGTAGGCGCGTGGAGGAGCCGGCCGTCTCTTCTAACGACAGGCGTGAAGCGCTCCGCGGCAACAATCCGGCGGGCGTCGACAATGCTCACGAGAATGTGGATCGTACCCGTGCACGGGAGGCCGGATTAGCAGCGCGGCATCAGGCTCGTCAGCTTACACCTATCTTCCCGGCGGCTACGGTTGAACCGGGGTTGGTTTCCAGCTCTTTGGGAGTACCGTGCCTTGTTCCCGCTTTACGCAATATACGCCTGCCCAAAGACTTCAAAGGCCCCCGCAAGGTACCAAACTACACGGCAGATCAGCCTCCGGAGACATGGGTGGAGAGTTATGAAATGGCTATGGAGATGCTGGATGTGGACGAGACGGCATGTGCCAAGTATTTCACTATGATGTTAGAAGGAACGGCCCGGACTTGGCTAAAAAGCTTACCGCCTAATTCAATTAGTTCATGGGCCCAATTACGCGCCCGGTTTATCAAGAACTTCAAGGACACGTGCAAGTAGCCAATGTCAATAGTTGACCTAGCAGCCTGCGTTCAGCAAGAAGGGGAATCAACTACCCATTGGGTACGGCGGGTATCAGAAGTTTTGCACTCGTCAGATCGCATCAACGCAGACACCGCCGTGGTGCTGTTGGAGAGCAACTGTCGGTTTGGCCCTTTGAAGCTAAAGCTGGGCCGGATGAAGCGTGACTGTACAGATATAGGAACGCTCATGACCGCTTTAGTGAAGTATGCGGATTCTGACAGTACCAAGGATCCTGACTCTGGTGATGACAAAGCAGGGAAGGGAAAGAAGAATGGCAACACCAAAGGCCAGCAGCATCGGCCGACAGGTAATGGAGGCGGAGGAAAGCGTAAACCGGACGGGAGCATGGACTTGGTGGCCAGCACAAGTGCACAGGTTAAAGGCCAGCGGCGTAAGGGGAAACAGCCGAGTTTTCGCGAGCATCCCGGTCCTAATCCGGAGCGTTTGAACTTTTTCTTAAACCAGCCCTGTCCGAAGCACGGAACAAAGGAGGAACCAGCAGCCCATCTTTGGAAGGATTGTTATATCATGAAGGAGTTCAAAAGCTCAAACACTTTCCAATATGATCACAGCTCCGGTGGCGGTTCCGGTTCCGGATCAGGGTACGGTGGCGGGAATTCCGGTCCAGGGTTCCAGGGTAACCCGGGCGGACAGGTCAGCCAAGACAATCAGAATAATCAAGGGAATCAAAGCGGTTATCAGAGCAACCCGAAGCAGTTGAGTGGTGGACAGTATCATGTCTTTACTACGAGCTTGGATAAACGAGATAGGAAGCTTCAGAGGCGGGCAGTCAGTGCTGTCGAACCGGCCACGCCTCACTATCTGCGTTGGTCGGAGCAGCCTATCACTTGGAGCCGAGAAGATCATCCTCCCAGGGTGTATAATCCGGGTCAGTTAGCACTGGTGGTAGCGCCACAGGTGGGAGGTTATAAGCTCACCAAGGTGCTCATGGACGGAGGGAGCAGCATTAACATCTTGTATTATGAGACCTTCCGTCGTATGGGACTGGTAGATAAGGATCTCAGACCGACCAACACCGTGTTCCATGGGGTGGTGCCTGGCAAGTCTGCATACCCGGTTGGTAAGATAGCCCTTGAAGTGGTATTTGGCGATAGCCACGATTCCAGATCAGAGACGCTGACGTTCGAGGTGGTTAAAATCCAAAGTCCGTACCACGCTTTGTTCGGGCGGCCAGCTTATGCAAAATTTATGGCACGGCCCTGCTACGTATATCTGCAACTTAAGATGCCAGGGTACAAGGGTACTATAACGGTTCACGGGAGCCGCCGAATCGCTTTGGAATGCGAGGAAGGAGATGCGACTTATGCTGAATCGGTTTGTGCTACGGAGGAGCTAAAGCAGTACAAGGACAGTGTTGATCCGGAGGATATGACTTCATTAAAAAAGCCAACTACGGACCACGATCTGGCCTTGAAGTTCAAGTCAGCGGCCGAAACTAAGCTTGTTGACTTTGTACCTGGCGATTCATCCAAGCAGTTCAGCATCAGTGCAAACTTGGATCCAAAATAGGAAAGCGCGCTCATCGAGTTCATCCGTGAGAATCGGGACATCTTTGCATGGAAGCCATCTGACATGCCTGGTGTACCGAGGCAACTCGCTGAGCACACCCTTAATGTGGATCCTAAGTACAAGCCGGTAAAGCAGTTCTTACGGCGGTTTAACGAAGAAAGACGTAAAGCGATTGGTGAGGAAGTGGCCAGGCTCCTAGCAGCTGGGTTTATCATTGAGGTTTTTCATCCCGAATGGCTCGCTAATCCGGTGCTAGTTCTTAAGAAAAACGGTACCTGGCGCATGTGTGTGGACTACACAGACTTGAATAAAGCTTGCCCAACAGATCCTTTTGCTCTCCCCCGGATTGATCAGATCATTGATGCTACGGCAGGTTGCGAGCGTTTAAGTTTTTTGGATGCCTATTCGGGCTATCATCAGATCAAGATGGCAGTTAAGGACCAGGAGAAGACAGCGTTCATTACTCCCTTTGGAGCCTTCTGCTATGTGTCTATGCCCTTTGGGCTTAAGAGTGCGCAGGCTACTTATCAACGATGTGTGCAAAATTGCCTCCACGAGCAGATTGGTCGTAATGTGCATGCTTATGTGGATGATATTGTGGTCAAGTCACGAAAGAAGGAGACCCTGGTTGACGATTTGAAGGAGACTTTCGATAACTTGAGAGTGTACCAAATGATGCTCAACCCGGCTAAATGTGTTTTCGGTGTACCTGCAGGCAAGCTGTTGGGATTTTTAGTGTCCCATAGAGGAATTGAGGCCAATCCGGAAAAGATCACAGCCATCACCTCCCTGGCCAAACCGAAATGCATCAATGATGTTCAGCGCATGGCCGGGCGGATTGCAGCGTTAAGCCGGTTTATCAGTCGCCTTGGTGAGAAGGCGATCCCTTTGTATCAAATGCTCAAGAAGACGGATCAGTTTGTCTGGAGTCCGGAGGCTGATAAAGCGTTTGAGGACTTGAAGCGACAACTAGTCAATCCGCCAGTGTTGGCAGCCCCTGTGGATAAAGAGCCACTTCTGTTATATGTTGCAGCGAATGCGAGAGCAGTCAGTGTGGCGATGGTGGTAGAACGAAAAGAGGCTGGAAAGGAACATCCGGTTCAGCGACCGGTTTACTATATCAGTGAAGTACTTATCGAGTCCAAACAAAGGTATCCGCATTGGCAGAAGCTGGTATATGGAGTTTTTATGGCAAGCCGGAAGCTGAGACAATATTTCCAAGGACATCCAATCACGGTGGTCAGTTCTGCTCCTTTGGGTGACATTATACAGAACCGGGAGGCGACTGGTCGGATTGCCAAGTGGGCTATCGAGCTTGGGCCGCACGATTTAAGGTACGTACCCCGAACAGCCATAAAGTCACAGGCACTTGTCGATTTCATAAATGATTGGACGGAGTTACAAGCGCCTGAGGAGAAGCCAGATAACACCTATTGGACCGTTCATTTTGACGGATCAAGACAATTGGAAGGCTCGGGGGCTGGAGTCGTTTTAACTTCCCCACGAGGAGATAAGTTTTGTTATGTCCTCCGTTTAATGTTCCCCTGTACAAATAATGCGGCGGAGTATGAAGCTTTGCTTCATGGTCTTCGGGTGGCTAAAGAGATGAATCTGAGAAGAGTTAGGTGCTTTGGTGATTCGGATCTGGTGGCTCAGCAAGTATCTGGCACCTGGGACTCTAAGGATCCGCTTATGGCTGCATACCGACGTGAAGTAGATATGGTGGCTGGGCATTTCAAAGGCTATCAAGTGGATCATGTGGACCGCAGAAAAAATGAGGCAGCAGACGCTTTAAGTCGCTTGGGCTCTCAGCGTAAACCGGTCCCACCCAATGTTTTCTTGGATGTATTATACCACCCATCGGTACAGCTGCCCGGTGAGCTGGAGTTGGCTGTTCCTGATCCGGAGGCTCAGTTAGTGGCGGCTCTTCACGCCACCCCGGATTGGACGCTCCCTTACCTGGCATATATGAACCGGGGTGAGTTGCCAGAAGATGAAAGCTTGGCTCGACAGATAGTACGACGGTCCAAGTCTATGACCATTTTCCAAGGAGAGTTACATCATCGCAGCGTATCAGGAGCGCTGCAACGGTGCATATCCCCTAAGGAGGGGTGCGAGATATTACGAGAAATACATGAAGGGGATTGCGGCCACCACGCCGGTTCAAAATCATTGGTGGCTAAAGCGTTCCGCCACGGTTTCTACTGGTTAACTGCTCATGCTGATGCGGAAGACCTAGTCAGGTTATGTGATGGGTGCCAGAAATTTTCTAGACGAGCACACATACCGGCTCAAGAATTGAGGATGATTCCAATCACTTGGCCGTTTGCGACTTGGGGGCTTGATATGGTTGGGCCTTTTAAGCGTTCCAAAGATAAGAAGACCCACCTACTGGTGGCGGTTGACAAATTTACCAAGTGGGTGGAGGCAGAACCTGTCAGTAAGTGTGATGCTGCCACGGCGGTTCAATTTATAAAGAAGGTGATCTTCCGGTTTGGCTTTCCACACAGCATCATCACAGATAACGGTACCAATCTATCCAAGGGGGCCATGAAAGAGTTCTGTGCACGGGAGCATATACGGCTTGATGTTTCTTCGGTAGCGCACCCACAGTCTAATGGTCAGGCGGAACGAGCGAACCAAGAGATCTTGAGAGGTATCAAACCCCGGCTTCTGGTCCCTTTGCAAAGGACGCCGGGTTGTTGGGTGGAGGAACTACCGTCTGTGTTATGGAGCATCAACACCACGCCTAACAGATCCACGGGGTTTACGCCGTTTTTTATGGTCTATGGAGCAGAAGCGGTTCTCCCAAGTGATATACGACATGACTCGCCTCGAGTGGCAGCATATGTTGAAGCGGACAATGAGCAGGCACGGCAGGACGCTCTTGACTTGTTGGATGAGGAGCGTGACTTGGCAGCTGCCCGTTCAGCGATTTACCAGCAAGATCTCCGCCGTTACCACAGCCGTCGGGTTAGGACCAGAACCTTTCAGGAGGGGGATTTGGTGCTTCGGCTCATCCAGGATCAATCTGATCAGCATAAATTATCCCCGCCTTGGGAGGGACCTTTTGTGGTCAGCAAGAATCTGAATAATGGGTCATATTACTTGATTGATATTAGAGAGCACAAGGATTCACGCACGTCAGAGGAGGAGACCAGCAGGCCGTGGAACATAGCTCATCTTCGACCTTATTATACATGAGCCCTGGGCTCTGTTTATGTACATATCATGACCATGTATATATTATGATTGAATACAATAAACCAGAGCCTCAAGTAAAGCGGGGTCTCTACTGTTCTTCACATCATGTGTACCTACCCCTGGAGGTCGCTTCACAGAAGTTCAAATTCCGGTTTAAAAGCTGGTTCAAGGGAAGATGTCTCCTACAGGGTTGTGAAACTCTTAATATCCGGTTCAATATCCCGGTTCAAGCATGAGGCTTCCTGTTCAAACATAGGTCATATTCGAACCAAAGAGAACACAGCTATTCAAACATGAGGCTTCCTGTTCAAACATAGGTCGTATGCGAACCAAAGAGAACACAGCTATTCAAACATGGGGATTTCTGTTCAAACATAGGTCGTATTCGAACCAAAGAGAACACAGCTGTTCAAACATAGGTCGTATTCGAACCAAAGAGAACATAGCTATCCCTATAAAGTCAGTTGGGGACCTAGTCGGCCTGAACCGTAGCTACACCTCCGGGGGGCTTGGTCAGGCCTTGACGACGGTAATGCTTTCTGGCTGGCATATTTGCCACAGAATCAGTTGGGGACCTAATCGACTTGAACCGTAGATTACGCCTTATGGGAACTCGGTCATGTCTTGATGATGGTAATGCCTTCTGGTCGGCTTTTTAGCCATTGAGTCACTTGGGGGCTTGGTTGACGAACCAATGCAATGCCATTTGGCCGGCATATTTGCCACGATTCAGTAAGGAACCTAGTCGACTTAAACCGTAGCTACACCTCTTGGGGGCTCGGTTTTGTCTTGACGATGGTCACGCCTTCTGAACGGTTCATAGTAACCACTATTCGCATGCGTTTTACTATCGCGTTGCCTTTTCATATTTGGTTTTGTTTTCTGCCTTTATTGTGGTGTTTTTTGGTTCTTCGGAACGTCAAATATCCTTAAACCGATTCAGCTGGCATAGCCTGGTCCGTTTTAAACCCGGAGGCAAATTGCTCGGTTTGGCAGAGGCGTAGCACGGTTCAGGTGGTCGAAAAATCATATTGTGCACTCAGTAAAGACGGGAAACATAAGTTGGAAATGTCGCTGGAAAGAGCAACAGTACCCGTGCGCGAAGGCACGTTCAAAGGCAGAAGTATTAAACTATCTTATTACAAGGCAACATAGTGCCTGAATATATTGTTCGTTGACGGATTAAGACGTCACCAAGTAAACCGGAGCGTTGATTACGCCTGTTCGACGCCTCGGTTCGAAGGCTGGGGGTCATCTCGCGCCGCTTCAGCTCCATCTTGATTACCCATTGGCTGGAAATCAGCAGTGGTCCAGTCGATTCCCATTAGCGCTTGGAAGACGGCTTCTTCGTGAATCAGCGAGGACGGTTCAATGTCTGGGGCGTAAGTATGCTTACGGATTGGAGGAACAAGGTTTCCCGCTTCAGGGACCGGGGCAGATACTCGTTTGTTCTGGTTGTCATATTGGGCTTGGTAACGTGACAGATCTGCCTCCTCAGCCAGTTGACAAGCTAGGGGGCGCACCGCCCGGTTTATCGCCCTCAAATCATCTTCACCAAAGTCTGAACCGTCTTCCTTCAAGCTGGGGTATCCTTGGGCCGCTTCGACAGGATCGAAATCTGGTACCCACGCTTTGGCCCGGATCAAGGCAGTGATAGCTCCAGTTCGAGCAGCTGATCTTTTCAACTCTTCAATCCGGGCCGGAAGCATGGACAGCCTCTTTAATGTGTCTTGAATCAGAGACGGTGCAGGATTGTTATGCGATGCAGTGGTGATAGCCCTTTGTGCTCCGGTGTATAACTGCTCAATCAGAGTATAAGCAGCCTTGAGTTTCATCCGCACGTCAGAACCCAAGTGTCCGATACGTGAGCCTGCAGTGTTCCAAGGTGAATTACAAACCGGACATAGGGTGTGGCAAACAAGGTACAAATTGGAAGAAGGGCGTCGAAAAGTTTACCAAAGACGGCAGAGGTCATGGAGTGTATTTGTCGCTTCACGGTGGATAACTCGTCAACCACCGGTTTAAGAGCAGCTTCGGCATTTTCAGCCCTCTTCATCAAAAGAGCTCTTTCAGTAGCCCAATCGGCTTGCTCCTTTTTGCGGCTGGCTTTCAGCTGCTCCATAACAGTTAAGGCTTTGGTCAATTCCTCCTTTGTTTTTTCAGTTTCAATCTGCTGGGCTTTTAAAGCTCCCTGAAGGTCCGAGACTTGGTTCTCTTTGGTCTTCAAATCCCCCTGCAGCAGGTCATCAACAGTGTTCAGAAAATATTGCACGGTTTGGAAGTATCAACCACACAAGCAAGTTATGTGCTCGATACTTGGGGGCTAATGCATATTTGATTTTAACACAAGTTTTCCATTACAAAAAAAAGTCCCAAGATTAATACAAGTATTTAAGCTTGGCACTTGGGGGCTAATAGTTATCTAATGATGTTTTCTGAACCAGACCTGAATTGTCAAAAGCAGCCTGGTCCGGTTTACCATCTCGGTTTGGAAATATTGATAAGCTAAGTTGCAACAGAATGAAGCACAAGGGGGTTACCTCAAGTTTCTCCTTCATCATCTTGATCATGGCAGCCTCATAATCCCGACTGGTGTACAGCCGGCTCAGATACCCAGAATAAAGATCCGGGGCGCTTAAAGAGGCGTACGCAGACAAGTCAAGGTCCCATTTGCCCTTTATGGCCGAGGTTTCGTCCTTGGCTGTATGCTTGGCCAAAGTAGCAGTGTTCCCCGGTTCAGAGCGGCCAATACCGGTGATCACGACATCATCATCCTTGGAGTCGCTGCTCTGCAGTGGCACTGTCGGTTTATCAGCAGTTGCAGAAGGGGGAATGGATTCTTCAACCCGAACAGGGCTGGCAGGCGGATCGGTACGGCTAGCAGGTTCGGTAGTCCTTTCTTCAGCGCAGATGTCATCTTGCGGAGATAAATAGTTCTGAGTATCTTCACGGCCCAGAGCGTCAGCACCAGGAGTTTTCTCCGGTTCAGGAGTGGCAGTTCCTTCAGCCGGGTTATCCAGACGAGCCTTCTTGCTCGGTCTAGGCTTAGCCCTGAAAAAAGCCCAAAGATTGAAAAAACGGTATAAAATGGATTAAGAGACCCATACAGAGATATGTTGTGATCGGTCCAACTTACCCAATAACTGTCTTCAACGGGGGCAGTTGAGTGGCTGAAGATTCACCGGAAGAGGAATGGGAAGTGACCTGATAATCGGAGTCAGATGGATTTAGAGGCTGACGGGTTAAACCTGCTTTAGGAGGAAAGCTAGCGCGTAAATCGGAGACCTCTGAGCGGCGTTTCCGAACCGGGCTGTTCGGTAAACCGGCGGAGGTGACTACCTGGCCGCTATGTCGGGTGGTGCGTCGAGCTTCATGTTGCTGGGTCTTCACAAGAAATTCGGGATCCAAGTAAGCAAGAGGGTGAGAAAATTTAATTCTCCGGTTTGCTTGGCGAGGTTTTTTCAAAGGCAAAAGAACGGCATCAGAAGAAAGAATAGTTACCTCTGGGCCTTCGGCATGGCTCACTTCAGCGTCGTCCTGACAAATATCATCATCAATAAGACGTATAAAAAGCAAACCAACTGAATCGAGGTCTACCCCGAGGTCCGGATTACCCACATCGTCCTCCTCTAAATCCGGAGTGGAGGAAGCGGTGTTCCTTTTCCTCTGAGCAGGCTTCTTCACCCTCGTCTTGGGTCGGGTTACCTTTTCGGTCGGCTCTTGTAACTTCTTGCTCCAAAATGGATCATCTCCCTGTTTCGAAAAGGACTGGAAGTTAACAGCATGTATATAAGGAGATCAAAGATTCTATGAACAGAGGAGTTGCTTACAGCAGGTGGCTTGTTTGTGGCACAAAATGGAAGCAGGCCGGCTCGAGCACAGACATGTTCCGGTTCGTTCAGCATCTTCTTCACAGCTTCAGCGACTTCGTCCTCCGTCAGCTGAATGTTACAGTGCCTCAAAGGATCATCAACCCGACCCGTGTATTGGCACATCAAACCGGAGCGGATGCTAAGGGGCAGGATGCTCCATGAAATCCAGCAACGAGCAAGATCAACCCCCGTTAAACCATTAGCCATAAAGGCTCTGAGCTTGGACAACTGAGGGGCATACTTACTCCTCTCTTTGGCAGTTAGCCGTGGGGGGAAGGGGTGAGTGTTGCTAAGTCTCTCTGGACGGAAACCGGGCAGTGGATTTTCTTCAGCAGGGGAAGTATCCTTGCAATAGAACCAAGTGCAGTTCCATTCTTGCGGATGACTATGCAACTTGGCGTGAGGATAAGTCACCTCTTTCCTCTTCTGGATCGCCATACCGCCCAGCTCCATATTAGGACCATCGGTGAATTCAGTACGTCGGTTCAGATGGAAAAAGTCCCGGAACAGCTCTACAGTGGGTTCCTCTTGAAAGTACGCCTCGCAAAGTACTTGAAAATGGCAGATGTTCGTGACTGAATTTGGACCAACATCTTGTGGGCGCAACCTAAAATTAGCCAAAACGTCCCGATAAAATTTCGAACCGGGTGGGTTAAACCCCCGGGCCAGGTGATCCGCAAACACCACCACTTCTCCCTCCTGCGGGGTAGGAGGACATTCGTCTCCTGGAACCCTCCAATGGATGGTATTTTTGCTACTCAAAGCACCAGTCAGGACTAAGTTGTTTAAATGGGTCTCAGTGATGCAAGAGGGAACCCAGTTGCATTCGTACACCTGTTTGGCCATGAGATCTACAAGATAAATGTTTCCCGGGTTGAGAACAAGTGTGATTATAAACCGAAGATGATCTTAGAGAGTCAGGTTATCCACAATGATATCAACCAGCGGTTCATCAAGGGGACTAATGGATGTGTGGGTTGTTTTTGTTCACTTTGCTAAGAGTTAAACCGACCAGATCTAAGCAGTTGTGAGTATGAAAGCAGAAACAGATCCCGTACGGATTCGTTCAAAGCAATGGATCTACAGCTAGGGTGAAAAAGAAATAAAAACAGGTAATATGAAGTCGGGCTCACAGCAGAACAACATAAGTTCGACAAGCAGGAACAAGAGTGAGATCTAAGGAAATGAATGCAGATTTATGGCGACTGCTAAGAGAAACTACAAATCCAGGTACAGGTATCGTCGTCTGTTCATAAAGGCTGCTATGGGGATGAGCAAGAAACAGTAGCAGGACGATGAACCCTAGAACAGATCTAAAGCAACAAGAACAGGGGCCTTACCGGGGTCCAAACAGATGCGGAAGGTCGCCGCGGTGCTCTGAACCGATCAGGTTGATGCAGCGGCCGGAGTTGATGCAGCAGTTGACGGCGGCGGCGGAGCTCTGAGGTCTGGGTCGCGAGGAAGACGAAGAAGGGGAGGAAAAGAAGATGGCCTTCAAGTCCTATTTATAAGGCGCGGCGCGTGTATCAGGCGCGCGAATCCAGGGGCCGGAGATTTCGGAAGCCCAGCCGTCGCCTTGATTCTTGCGGGTTAGCGAAAGGAGACGGTAGCCTGCGTTGACATCACATCGGTTTACCACAGCAGAGGAGACGGAGAAACGACGGTTTAACAAGTCACTGGAAGACATTTGAAGACAGAAATTCTTATTAAGGATTGACATGAACCTGTTCAAATCAATCTGGGGCCTAATGTTGGGGATGTTGCTATCTGGGGTAAACCGGCCTGCAGGGCCCGGGTTACCACCGTCAACAAGACCCGAGATGTTAAAGCCCAAGGAGGAGTAGAAAGGCCCAAGATCTATAAACGGTTTAAGGGTTTATGGTGTAAACCAGCCTGGGGCCAACTTGTACTGTAAGATAGGAATAGAGAGACCGACACGGGCACGTTTATAAGCCGGAGGTCGAGACTTTGCAGACCGACGGGCGTCACCCGTGTATATAAGGGGACGACCCGACGGCGGTTTGAGGACAGAGAAGAAGAACTCGAGGTTTAGGCGAATCATATCGCTCCCTAAGCCCTCGAAACCCATCAATCCCATCACAACTAGACGTAGGCTTTTACCTTCATCGAAGGGGCCGAACTAGTATAAAAACCGTGTCCTTGTGTCCACTTTAACCCCTTCAAGCTAACCCGTTGCGATGGCTCTACGACTAAGTCCTCTTACTAGGACATCTGACGTGACAATTCCACGACAGGTTCGGTTGTGTGAAAAGGAGAATGAGAGAGATAGTGATGATGTGGTGCTGCACCACTGCTCTCCTACTGGTAGCTGAATTTTGGTATTGTTGTTGCTATCTGAATTTCGCCCACACACGGCGAGTTGTTTGATGCTGGCCGACGTCACGCTTGTCGCGAGGGGGGGTTGTCGTAACCCGGCTGGTATTTGGTAAGGTCTGTGTCATTACCAATCAGAGTGGCCACAGGGCGTATTTCCCTCACACAGTCGGCGAAGTTCTTCTGGTCAAACGGAGTACCGTCTTCCTTCAAGCTCGGATATCCGAGGGCGATGTCGGCCAGGTCCAGCTCTGGTAGCCACGCCTTAGCCCGGCTTAATGCGGCTATGGCTCCGGCTCTTGTAGAGGCCCGTCTCAACTCTTGGACCCGTTGAGGAAGCACGGCAAGACGCTTGAGTACATCCGCCAGGAGAGTGGGAACCTCATTTGATAAAGCCACACAGGCCAAAGCACGTTGTGACCCGGTGTAGAGTAGTTCCACCAATGTATAAACCGCCTTCAGCTTGATCAACATGCTTTGGTTCAGGTTGGAGCTCCTGGGGCCTGCGTCACAATGTTAGGTGAGTCGGTGACAGTGGAGATGTTTGTTGAAAAAGATTTCAAGTATCCAACACTTATAGAATAACTTACCAAAGATTGCTGAGACCATCTGAGATATCTGGCGTTTTAAACCGGATAACTCGATAGTGGCTTCTGCAAGAGCCGCCTCCGCTTTCTCTACCCGGGTGATCAAAGAGACCTTTTCATCAGCCCAAGCCTTCTTATCTGCTTCAATGTTCTTCTTCAATTTTTCTTGTTCAGATACACTGAACTCAAATTTGGAGTTGGCCTTTTGGGTTTCGGTCTCTTGAGCCTCTAGGCGACTCTTCAAGTCGGAAATCTCCAATTCAAGTTGACTCATGGCAGCCTATATCAATGCCGGGTTACAGTCAGGATCATCATAATACAACATTAAGTCCCAAGCACTTTGCCAGCAAAGATACTCAGCACTTGGGGGCTAATATACGCTGAAGAGCTCTATTTACAATGGTGGTTTATGGAACTAAAGTCCCAAGCACTTTGCAAGCAAAGATACTTGGCACTTGGGGGCTAATGCATATTGTTGTTCAAATACTTAAATTCAACATGGTAAGGACCGGTTTAAACATGTTGTTCTAAGCCGGTATTCGGATGCTACAGGGTAAGCCGGGTTTTCTGGTATATACTATTAAGCCGGTATTAAGTCTACAGCATATGTGATCATAAGCAATAGACTTGGGGCTGGTATATTAAGGATGAATACAGAGGAGTAACAAGAGTTATACCTCAGATTTTTTGTGTATTTGCTTCACCATGTCAACCTCCAGGTCACGGCTGCTGTGCACTTGACTGAAATAACCAGAGAAAATCTCTCCAATACTCAAGTGAGTGTAGTCAGAGACATCCAGCTTGGACTTGCGATGTTCCAGAAATTCCTCCTTGGCAGAACACTTGGCCAGCACAGTGGGTCTTCCCGGTTCAACAAAGGCAATTTTGACGATTTCGATGTCCGGGTCATCCGCTTTGTCCGGGCTATGGATCTCCAAGTTCTCAGAACCGTCAAGGGCTTGCTCAGCAGGCGGGTCAGTCATAGGTGCTGGAATGTTGTGAGTTGGTTCAGGTGGCGGCTCGTGTGTGGAGGTGTCAGGAGCAACCGTTCTGAGCTCCGGTTCAGTTACGATCGGCTCTTCGGCCGGCTTATTTTTCTTTGCCCTCTTGCTGGGTTTCACTTGTACGATGTGTACAAATCAGAAAGGTTAGTAGGAAAATGTATGGGTAAGATAAGCATAAGATAAGCAAGGTGTTCTTACCCAGGGGCGGTCTTGAAAGTCGGAAGCACTGCTTGCGACGAGTCACCAGAGGAAGTACGAGTAATTTCCTGATTCAAAGTAAGGCGAAGGGTTAAAAAGTAATATGCAACCTGATTAAGAAGATAATGAAAGCAATTAAGAGACGGAACCTCAACCCGACGTTTCTGTGAAGGAGTATTAAGTAACCCGGAGGACAGATCGTCGCCCCCACTGGTCTGGGTGAGGCGGCGGCTCTCATGCTATTGAAGCTTCAAAATAAAGTGGAGATCCAAATAAGCTAAAGGGTGTGAAAACCTTACTTTCCGGGTCAATCGTCGGAATTTTGATCTTGGCAAGGGTTGTGAGCCGGCGGAAATAGACATTACCTCTTCTTCAACTGCTTGGCTGGTTCCCGTGTCATCCTGAAAGAAAATAAATGTCAATAAAGCAATGGTAAAGGAGTTAGGAGAGTTACGGATTACCTCTTCTTCATCAGAAGTGTCGTCCAGTTTAAGCAAATACGAAGCACTGGGTTTCTTCTTCTTCTGAGTTCCGGCCTTGGTGGCTTTCCTCTCGGCCCTCTTGGCCGCTCTGGCCTGTTTGGAAGCCTCATGGTCATACTTGACCTTCCAGAACTTGTCATTTGCCTATGAATAATGAGAAAAGGGTTATGAGTAAGAGCAAGGTGTTTCACAGTGAAAGGAAAAATGTTTAGGTTAATGGCTTACTGGAGGGGTCGGGTTATTCTTGCAGAATGGAAGTAAGCCGAAGGTATTGCTGGTTACTGAGCCCTCCTTTAAAAGAGATTGGTTCATGGCTTCCACCATGTCATCAGGTAAATCATCACAACAATGACGCAGCGGGTCATCTTTTTCGCCTGTGTAAGTGGACATCAAGCCAGGGCGGTGGCTTAATGGAATCACCCGCCATGAGATCTAGACTCGAACCAAATCAATGCCATCTAAGCCATTCCCCAAAAGGGCCTTGATTTTCTTGAGGGTGGGAGCGAGCTTTTGACGTTCAACAGCTGATAGTTTATCCGACAGTGGATGGTTGGACTCAAGGCGCAGAGCGCGAAAGCCGGGCAAGGGGTTTAGTTAGCCGAAGAAGCATCCTGGCAATAGAACCACGTCTGGTTCCAATCTTTAGGGTGGCTTGGCGGCTCATCATATGGGAAAAGGCAGTCCCTCCGTCGCTGAATTGAGATACCGCCAAGTTTCAAGCTGGGCCCATTGGCACGCTCATTCTGGCGGTTTAAATAAGACAGCTCTCTGAAGAGTAGTAGGTTGGGTTCTTCTCCAAGATACACCTCGCAAAATACTTGGAAGTTGCAAATGTTTGACACAGAGTTGGGCCCGATGTCTTGAGGTCTGAGGTCGGAAAAGGACAGGACATCTCTGAAGAATTTTGAGCCGGGTGGAGAAAAGCCCCGGTTCATATGATCAGTAAAGACGACCACTTCTCCTTCCTTAGGTTGAGGTCTCTCCTCTGACGGGTCAGGAGCACGGTAGGACATAATTTCCTTTTTGGGCAGGTAGCCCGTCTTCATGAAATCGTTCAAGGTGCTTTCAGTGACGATGGATTTGACCCAGTTACAGGCCACTAGTGCTTTGGGAGCCTTGGGTGCCATTACACAGCTGGAAGCCTATGACAAAATAACATTTCCGGTTCAATTTAACCCAGAGGAGAGCATTACAATTCTATTCAAGATGGCGGCTTGCGAAGGGGCCTAATGACATATGACTAATTGTGTCTGATTACTTAAGCCGCCATGGGTTTCTGAAGCAGTGAAGTTATTTTAAAACCGCCAGGAGCAGACAAGGTTGTTAATCAGTGTTGTCTTTTTAAACCGGCCATACGGGTTGCCATGGTTAAAATGGATCTAACAGATGCAGTTTTTGCCTAAGTATGGAATAAACAGGTTTCACAAGTTGCAGTTATTATTTTGGATTGAACGATCGTTCAGAAAGGGAAATATTCTAGACCTAAAATTTCTGCAGATCGGTTCATAAGCTCCGGTGAGACCTTTATACCAGGAAAAGGGGATCTATTTTCATCCGAAATGGGTGCGGAACAACTACCGCATGAGTTTATGCTCTAGTAAAGCAGGCTACGGTGGCGAAATCTATGAAGAGCTCATGACGAACATCGACGAACACCGAGAAACTTGAAAACCCTAATGGGGATCTAAGCTATGGAGGGGAAGGAACTCACAGATGTGGACTGGCTGCGGAGGTTCGCCGTCGATCTCTGGTCGGTTTCAGGTTGATGCAGCGGCCTGAGTCGGCGAAGACGGGGTGCGTTGCGGTGGTGGCGCGGTGGAGCTCGAGCGGCAGTGTAGTGGCGAGAGGAAGAAGATGACAGAAAGGGGGAGAATGGAAAAAGACCTAAGGGTCGGACTTATTTATAAAGGAAGATGACAGAGAGGGCGCGAGAAACGAGGAGGCTCGGGTTGGTGTCCAGCTACTCTGGCGCCTCGATTTTCGGAATGGATATTAAGACGAAGATCCGTTGGGATGTGAATTTAATGAAAGATGACGTCATCGCGGGTTATCATGGATCTAGAAGATGACGTCATGGCGGGTTATCATGGATCTAGAAGATGACGTCATGGCGGGTTATAAACTTTTGCACAGACAGAAGACAGAAGGGTTTCCTTAAGGTGTTGAAGATTGACATGAACCGGTTCAAATCAATCTGGGGCCTAATGTCGGGGATATAATTACTTGTGTAGCCCACCCAGGAGGGGCCGGGTCACGCAATGACGATTCATCATATGAAGCCCAATATCAAGCTTGAAGATGGCGGTTCAGTAAAAAGGGCTTAAAGCCCACAGGCGGCTTAAGGCCCGTAGTAATAAACTGCCACCCTTGTAAGACTTGTGTTGTAAGGAATATGTAATCAATCTCCGGGCCGGTCACGTTGATGAGCCGGCCGGGACTCTGTAGGCCGCAGGGCGTCAACCCGTGTATATAAGGGGACGACCCGGCGGCAGCTTAGGGCAAGTAAGATCGATCGAGAGCCAGGCCTAGGGTATCTCTCTCCCTGGTCATCGAAACCCCAATAATTCCATCACAACTAGACGTAGGCTTTTACCTTCATCATAAGGGGCCGAACTAGTATAAAACATCAGTCGTGTCCCTTGTCCCGTTAACCCCTTTGACCTTCCTGCTTGCAATGGCTCCACGCTTAAGTCCTTGAAAGAGGACATCTGACGTGGCAATTCCACGACAAAAACCGTCTCTCGTGGGACGAAAATTGACCAGTGGAGACTACCAACTGAGACATTAGGAGTAGAGATTACAACTGGGAAGCCTCCTCCACCGGCGGTTGAGGTGGCCTCAGATCGCCCCCGGACGAACTCCAGTGTTCACCGTCGGGCTCCCAGCCGCTGCCTCGTCGACTTTCACGTCCCTCCCTTTGATCCCATTCACCAGGGAGGCAGCGCCGTCCTCCATCACAACGAATGAGTCCACACCGAGATCCCAACTGGATCGTGGTCGCGCCTCTCACCCCATCAACGACCAACATACAGGATGGGGGAGGGTCTATGTGTGACGCGGGCGCCGTCAGCATGGACGGGGGAAGGAGGAGGCGGCAAATACGCGGCCATCGGTACGGAGATAGGGGAGACACGCGGAAGGCCGGAGGGGAAACGGAACACTGGATCACGAGCGTGGTGGCAAGGGGATCGGTGGAGGCGGGATCGGCGGCGGCGGCAGCGAACGGAGATAGGGATCTGAGGGCTGCTCTGTACGGAGATAGCGCGATGGCGGTGGGGAAGGAATGTCCTCTGGCGGGGTTCTCGCTCGAGGGCTCTCTAGATGCCTCGCTCGCTCGCCCTGGAACTTTTTCCGCTGGTTTAATTTCGTAGATTTTTTCCATCGTCTTTCTGACGTAGTTCGTGCGAGGGAACTACCTGGACGCGTCAGGAGGGCGCCGCGAACGTGGTTTTCGAGGGTCTAGGGGGGAATCGATGAGATGTGGGAGGCGGGATCGAGGACGAAAAAAGCCGTCTCGGGTGGGACGAAAATTGACCAGCGGAGACTACCAACTGAGACATTAGGAGTAGAGATTACAAAACTAATTACATGAATGAAAGGGAAATCGCGAGATGAATCCATTAAGCCTAATTAATCCGTCATTAAAGATTGTTTACTGTAGCACAACGTTGTCTAATCATGACATAATTAGGCTCGTTAGATTCTACCGTGGCGCCCTCGATTGTTTACTGTAGCACCCTCGATTGCTCAAGGAAGATATACAGGACGGAGGGGGGGTCAGGTCTTTCTACCGTTGCGCGTTGTCTAACTTGTGTAGGAGCACGGGTGCGGCTGCCATACTCGTTTTGTATGATGGGGTCAAGTTCATGGATAGGGGTAGGTTGTAACAGCTATTGAGGTGGATTTTTGGATTGGGGATTAGGCCAAAGGTACAGGAGCACTTCAGATCGTTGTTCTTTCTTTTTTGCCTCCTTTTTTCCCCACCAGAAGCATGGGACCAGAAGACAAGGTTTCTATCGTCTTTCCTATTGCGTTTTCTTATATTAAAAATAATAGAAAAACCTTGGTTCGTTTCAATAGATCTCATCATAAATGAGGCACGCTCAGAACGGTTCGCGAATGAGATTGCTCCATTCATAAGTTCATACATTGCACCTTAGTACAGACATCATCGTTTGTTCAAAATACGGAAGACACTTAAAAGTAGAGATGTTGTCACGAGCAGACTCTTACTACACATACTTCAATGCTAATTGAACACAAGAACTCAATTTTGCTTGCACACAATAGTAGGCAACGGATCCCTGCTTATTCATCAGCCCAGCATCTCATCTCCCGTTTCATCATTTTTTTTTTTTGCTTTCTTCCTTTGCCTCCCTTCCTCTCCCTCTGCCTCTTCGGTCTCTGTTTTCCCTTCCTCTTCCTCTGTTAGGATCTTTGGTGCCACAAAATATCTGATGTAGCCCTTCTATGCAATTTTGTACTCGACCATCAAAGGTTCCATGGTGGAGAGACCGATCTTCACTTGATCAAACAGGGTAGACACCTTGGCGCAGGACTTCATGTACCTCAGGTTCAAGGCCAATGAAACTGTCCCTCGCACATGTGTAAGGGTAACACTAGCTTTTTCTGGCTGCATTGATACAAACACGACCCATTAACTAGTGCATATACGCATAGACGGATCTATTCTTCAGTAGTTTCTTAAAATACTAGTTGAATGGCACAAGATACTAAAGATGTTACTCCATATGATAGAACCAGTTGAAATTTATAGAATAAACAGATGTTAATTTGCACTACAGAGTAGTTAACCACGTCACCAAGATTTTACAGTTAAAGGAGGAAATAATAAGCTAACTAAAAAACAAACATCTAATTCAACCCCATTTACCAATACCAATGTAATCAACCAAATGAAGAGCCATGTTCCGCTTTATGAAATATATGTAGCTTCTGCTCTAGACAAATTAACTTGCAAGTTATGCAGACTAAACATACTCCAAACACAGAAACCAACATTAACAAACAAAGTGAATTAGGAACTCAACACAGTATAGTGAGACAACGAAATTCTAAGGCACTATGTATGCATGTTCGGCTACTCTGGTGCCTATCACCTAGGTGAGGAACCAAGAATGCACACTTGCTAAGAATATACCAACACATCACTGATATGGTTGTTCACTGCATTTCATGTTACAGTCACATACAGATATTCAGAGGAGGAGGATATCCATTCCAATTTGAGGGGCTAAGAGGGTCAAACTATTAAGTACCTTGTCAGTTTTGTTCGGCACATGGGAAATGTTCACGCACCCACTTTTTCCTTTAGTAGAGAAGCTGATGACCTCCTCATTCACCCTGATGACAACTACAGCAGGAGATGGAAATGGTTCAAGGTACATAACTAGAATCCTCCATGTGCAACAGTAACAGTTAGCCTTATAAATCACCAGGTAAATCTATGTACCATCGTCGTCGATGACGCTGAGGGACTTGCAGTTCAACATAAACTGCGCAGAGGGCATGCAGAAAATGGCCTGGTACTCCGACTCCATATCGTGCCATTCCGAGATTATGAGGCGATGGCTTCTGGCATCCACAAGCTGCAAATCCATATCCGTAGTTTTAGTCTTGCATGTTCATTTCCACAAACACAAAATCAGCACAGGGTCAGGGCGAAGAGCAGCTATCGCAAAAGACGTGCGGGCACTTACCGGGCGACTCGAATGTTATGGTAATGTCTTCGAAGTTTTGGTCGGTGACCTTGATGGTGATGATGTCACCATCGTTGGAGGCGCTGAGCAAATCGACCATGTCGGCGATTGCGATGCCCATGGAGCAGTCTTCGTCGTAGCGGTAGGACCGGAAGACCTCGGAGGGGAAGAAGAGCAAGAGGAAGACGACGTGTTCGGTGTCCAGGGCCTGGAGCGAGAAGCCCTTGCTGGAGCAGTCGACGTTGGCCACATTGACCAGGTCGAGGATCGCCTCCAGGACATCCTCTAAGATGCTTCCCTTCGCCATCTTCAGCTCAAACATGGTGGCTTGGACGGCCCGGCGGCGGCGTAGGAGAAGATGGCGGCGTTGGGAAGAGGGGCGGGAGAGGACGGGAAACCCTAGATCTGGACGGGTGCGGGATGGAGAGCGGTTGGGAGGGGACGGAGGGGGGAGATTGGATAAGGGCATGTACAATGGTGGCATATGGATACATATGCCCCATGACAAAAAGTAATTTGAAGCACCTACATTTATTTTTTCTCTCCAATGCAACCTACCATTAGTGGGCCTCATTAAGAAATACTCCTTCCGTCTCATAATGTAAGACGTTTTTTGAAACTACACTAGTGTCAAAAAACGTCTTACATTATGGGACGGAGGGAGTAGAAAATAAAGATTTTAGTACACATGCATCTCTACTTTTCATTCCAACCTTTTCAGTTTTTGTCACTGGACCACACTTTTTCTTTTCAAGCACCCGCCTCCTGAAGAGGATCCCACTTCCCTATCCGAACCTATTTTACGTCATATCTGATCCTACATGGCATGCGAGGCATCACCTTGAGGCTATGCATTGTACATGCCCTAATATGCCCCTCTTTACTTGGGCAGTTGATAATTTGCCCCTCTTTACTTTCCGTTGGATGATTTGCCCTGCTTTTCCTTTTCCAGTAGATAATATGCCCTTTTTAATTACGGTAATCATTTCTCAATTTTTATCCCAATTATCACCATGCGAAATGACTCAACTGCCCTTGTGGCAAATTGCAATTATGTCCTAGTCTCCTTCCCTCTTTACATTGGTATACACAACAGAACCAACTGATCAAGAATCGTAGATTGATTCTATTACTTTGCGTCATCATGTCCGTGCCCAGCGGACAGGCGGATGCACCGCCGGCCGCCAAGCCGTCAACTCCGGCGGCCCCTAGACAGCCGGCCACCAAGCCATCAACTCTAGCGACCCCTGGACAGCGAGGGTTCACACCAGCAGCCGGCGAGGTGATTCCACAGAGTGCCGGACGAGGCAACTCCTGTATCCATGGATCGCCCCAGGATGCTCCAGATTGGTAAGCATTTGGTCCTCCCTTCCGCCTCACAACCTCCCTCCCAGATGGTGTTGATGAACCTGCATAGAAAGTACAGTAAACTCAGATGAAGCCTGAAAAAATACTTCAGATCTAGCATAGTTTTTATTTTTGGCTGTAATATTTTGTACGTAATTGTATGATGTCCTTATGTTAAAATGTTTATTTCTTCTCCAAGTGGGCGAACGACGGTTGCTAGCAATGATACATACGTATCAACAACAGAAGGAGGCATTGATTGGTCTCAGATTGAGATAGCACCAATGAATGATGACGAAATTGATGTTCCTATAACAGAAGAAAATATGTGATCGCTGCTTGGAATCAACGATGAACCTGTGCAACGAAAATGTGTATCTGAATCAGGCATCAAAGCCTCGATTGCAAATGTTGATGCATGTATAGCTGATATTAGTGAGGACTTACTTGCTGATGCGGATCTTCCAGTGCCTGACCATATGCCTGAAGATGATCACTTTTGGTATGATAAGGAACATCCTGTGATAGAGGAAGGTTCTTTGTTTCGTTCGATGAAAGAGTTTAGGATGCTTATGAGAACATTTGCTATTAGAGGTAAGTTTGACATTAAGACCAAGGATAGTGACACTACTAGGTATGTGGGTCACTGTAAAGGAATTAGATGTCCTTGGCGTATAATTGCTAGAACGACAGAAGATGGCAAAACAGTCAGGGTACAAACTTATCTAACATTAATCATTTTTTATGTTGAAACAATTTTTATAAATTACTTGCACCTAATGGTTGGTATTGTGCAGGTTAACAAGATAGTAAAGCCTCATAAGTGTTCATCAACCGCTAAAGTGATTACAAGCATGGCAGACCAGGCATGGGTGGCAGAAAAGGCAATTGGGTATCTTCAAACTGAACCAAACATTGGTGGCATGGAGCTCCTAAAAAAGCTACAAGTAGAGTACAAATGTACTATTGGGTATGATACTGTACACAGGGGAAAAGAAAGGGCCGCGGATATGTTATATGGAACCTGGGGAAAATGCTTTCAGAATTTATTCAACTTCAAAGATGAGATTGATAAGAGATCTCCGGGTAGCATTGTTGAGGTTGATGTCAAGAGGGGAAAAGGTGGAGTGTATTTCCGGAGATTTTTTATGGCACTTAAGCCCTGCATTGATGGCTTTTTGGCTGGTTGTAGACCATATCTCAGTATAGACTCCACACATTTGACTGGAAAGTGGAATGGTCAATTGGCGGCATGTACAACACTAGACGGACAAAACTGGATGTTTCCTTTAGCATTTGGTTTCTTTGGTACGGAGACTGAGGAGAACTGGATTTGGTTTATGCAACAACTACATAAGGCAATATGACATCTTCAAACTCTAGCTATTTGTACTGATGCATGCAAAGGGTTAGAGAATGCAGTTAAAATTGTTTTTCCTCAAGCTGAGCAAAGGGAATGCTTTAGGCATCTAATGGCAAACTTCAAAAGGAAGTTTCATGGAGATGTTTTTGGTCGCATGTGGCCAGCAGCCAAGGCTTACCGTCTAGAAACATTTAACTACCATATGGGCAAGATTTTCGAAGCTGAACCTACGGTGAGTACCTACTTGTGTACTTATCATAATTTGAAGTGGATGAGATGCGACTTCAACACAGAAATAAAATGTGATTACATTCACAATAATCTAGCTGAGTGCTTCAATAGCTGGATCAAAGAAACAAAGGATCTGCCCATGGATGAGCTAGCAGACAAAATAAGAGAGAAAATTATGATACTTGTTGAGAGGAGGAGAAGGATTGGGGAAATGCTCCGGGGAGAGACGCTGCCTGCCATCATTCAACAAATAAATAATAGAACTAGACAACTTGACCATTTGGTTGTTGGAAGATCAACCGGATAAAGTTGTGAGGTCAAGGACACCAACAAGAAGAATCTTAGGCACGTTGTCAAAATAGGTACCTATGAGTGCACTTGCCTAGAATGGCAGCACACTGGAAAGCCCTGTGAGCATGCACTTGCATTTCTTATAGTGAGAGCAGATGTGAACTTTCAACCATATGTGCATGACTACTACTCTGTGAGTAGGTTCCGGGCTGCCTATGCTGGAGAGATTGAACCAATCACAGACAAGTCTCAATGGCCTCAGGTCACTCTAGATTTTGAGATGATACCACTAGATTTAAAAAGCTCTGTTGGGAGAAGGAGGAAGCAGAGGATCAAAAGTTGCCTTGAAGACGGTGGTGGTGGCGGCAAACGGAAGAAAAAAGATGATGATGGCAAACGAAATGAGCAAGGAGGTGGTGCCAAAGAGAAGGAAAAAGAAAAGAAGATTTTTGGCACCAAAAACAGGTGCAAACAATGTGGAATCTTGGGGCACAGAAACGGATCTCTACTCCTAATGGAGCAGTTGATAGTCTCCGCCGGTCAATTTTCGTCCCACCTTCGCTGGTTTTTTTCGTTCTAAAAAAATCTACAAAATTTCGTAGGTTAACCAGGGACAACTATGACGACTCCTTAGCCTTCCTCGCACGAAAAAAAAAACACTTTGACCGGCGAGCTCCTTTTTCTCCCCCCGAGCCCCTCGCACGCGCTAGGGTTCCCCCACCCCCATCTTCTGCAACGACCAAGTCGCCGCCGCCCCCATCTTCTGCGACCACCACGCCGTCCTGAAGCATGTTGCTCCTCTCCCTAGCCAAGCCGCCCTGGATCTCGCGATGGAGGTGGCCGCCTCGTGGCCATGGAGGGCTCGCCAGCCGCCTCCGGAGTCCCACATCCCCAAGATCGACTGGATTGCAGCCGCCTGGCCGAGGTCGTCGGCCCTCGACAGGCTGGCACTACCTCGCCTGTGCTTGCTCCCGTTCACGCCTCCGTCCTGCTCGGTCCGTGGCATGACCTGCTCGCCGCACCCGCCCAAACACCAGGCCGTGCTCGAGCGCCTCAGGGACCCCGCAGAGGAGAATCAAGATGTGGCGCCTCCTGGACTCCGTCCGTCGCCGCTTTGTCGACGACGTCCTTGCCGCCAGGCAGGAAGGTACTCGATGACGTACTCGATGCCCACCTGCAAGGTCAGCCCCCCATCCTCCCAGTCCTTCCCAGCCAATAGATCTGGTAAAATTTGGATAATGATCTGGACTTCAATGATTAATCTCCTGGTCTCTAATGGGAACTTTTTTGTTACTGAACTTCGCAGTTGGTTTGCATAAAATCTGAAGTCTGTCTAACATATTTTACTTGAACAAAGTTCGCTTCAGAATTCTACTTTATGTGAGCATTACTTTCTTAGGGTATCTGATTTACTTGGAGGAGTATTTAATTACACGTATGTGTAGTACAAGTTGTTATTTCCCAATAATTATGATGTCCTCTAAGCATCATTGTTCATGTCTATTATTATTTTTGAAAGCTACATGTCTTGGAGGGAAGTTGCGACTTGAGGGCGTGAGCTCCCATTCTCTCAATTTCTTGGCATGGCCATGCTTGCAGTACTGATAAGGCATGCTTCAAAAATGGAGGGAGGACGTGAGCTGCCGCCTTGGTTCCTGTCCGCACCAGCCGCCACAACATGTAATCAGGCCTCCATTATCGTCCCCTGAATTTTGGATTACATGCATCTACAAGAGCGTGAGAGCTTGAGAGGGTAGCACAGTGCTACATAGAAGTTAGTTTTTCTCCATGAAGTTGATCTGATGCGAAGCTGCTGCCAGATTGAAGGTTAATTGATTTATCATCTCCAAAATGTTTGCATTCTAAGTATCCTCTTTGATTCAGTGGTTCCATGATGCCACAGTTCACTTGTTTTTCACCTCTTGATGCTGCTATACACAGAAGGTGTTGGCTAATTTGCACATTAAAATTTTCTGATAAACTATGCCAATATCACATGCATATGCATTTTTTTAGTGATGTCTGGTTATTAATCCATGCTACAATAAATAGGTCTGCTGCCTTGCTTTTCATAATTTAAATTTGTATTTATTTTCTTATATTCAAAGAAATGTTTGTAGAGAACAGTGTTCGGTGACTTAGATAGCTTTAGTGAGTTGATGGTTTGACTTGCTAGGTATGCCTGCAAGGAGGACACTGTAATTTGGTCCAACAAGTACACACAACAATCTGCTGATTGTTCAACATTCTTTATTGCGTGAATTTCTGACATATTAGGATGCAGGTACATGACACTATTGTGTTGTCTGCAGAGGTTCTCATTCTGAAAGAAACAGCAACTATGCAAGAGCTTATTGACGGAGATTATGAAATTTGCAGTTCAAGTTCTGGACATCAGATTGATACTTTACCAAAGGTGCACCAATGGGCCCTCCGTCTCCTAGGGTGATGGCACAATGACATCGACCGCGGCAGCAATTACGCACAAGTGATGATGGATTTCTCAACTGACTTCATATCTCTATCTCTACTACCTAAAAAACCTGTAACGTTCCATTCCCGTCTCCTATCTTATGTCGTTTTGTCCAACCGCACACATTTCTCTGGTCGTATGCTAGATTGCAAGAACTGAAACATTTCCTACTGCGTTTTTAATGATGCAGTACGGTTAAAAACTTCTTATTTACTTGGGTCTGCTACCTCAGATTGATGCGTCATGCTCGGGCAATAATAGTCCAAGCTTCATTGTGTAATAAGCTCCACCTGCGTGCACAAGTATGTGGTTCTGGTACTGCTGCTGTTTTTGTTTGTTATATTTGCTGCCAGTCTGATTGCTACTATCTACTGTATGTGCTTATTGTTTGGTTTTGAAGAGATATTTGCTCGATGTTATGCCAACTAATTTCAAACAGATGGTAAACTGTGAATTGCTCCTCATTTTGTATTGTATCTGAGATCTCATTTGTGCGTAGAATATTAGCTTCTTCATGGCAATTTCAATGTTACATGTACCATAGTAAGCCAATCAATATCTGCACCATATTGGTCTGATGCTTTCTTACCCTCTCATCCTTAATTAATAGGCATTTTCCAATAGGATCAGCTTTGCTGTGCAAACTCACTTGTATTTTCCATGTTATTTGCAGGGTATCTTGAAGGTTCATGGTCCGAATATAAATAAGATTCGGTTCTTCTCTCAGAAACTTATCCTTCTGCCTATATTTGCATTTGCTATTGATGATGTAATTTGAGCAAATACCCCATAGCGTTTTTACCAAGTTTGGATAAAAGCATATATAAGTCTGATTTTAACAATATTTTGTGATCGACTATGTGTTTGCCCAAACTTTATTAGATGTCATGGAATGCTTGATTAATGATATCATTTTATGTTATTTTCTTTGTGGTTCCTGGTGTGAAGCAACAGATTTGAATAAAAATATTTATTTATTTAGAAACATTTTTAAGTTTATCTGTACATATTGATATTAGCTTGAAATTTGAACAAGAAATAGTTTCTTAATACGTACTTTTGAATTTTATGCACTTGTATGTACACTACTACTAACGGTGCTCTTGATCATGTCATACACGAGTACTAATGGTGCATGCCTTAATATTGGAATGGAATGAATACCAGCTTATGTAGAGAAGCGGGGCATTTTCATATTTGAGGCAGAATGTCATGCAACCATTCAAGAAGAATAGGATGGGTATTCCAGTAATCCTGTGGATTAGTCTCTATAGTTGTTGGCGGCCTATAAAGCAGAGGTATCTATGACTAAATAAATAAAAATTGATGACTTACTATTTTACAATGTTAGTTTTGACTATAGTGTTGCTGACTAAATCATGCTACCTCTCATTATTGCAGCGTCTCACTAGCAGGGTATTCCCATTTAGATTATGTTTGCCCTTTCGATCACCGGCTCGGCTGTAGCCGTCCATGTTGGCGTCGGCGGCAGTAGGGGGGGGGTCATCGGAGCCGTCGGTGATATTGGAGGAATCAATCTAGCCGACCATCCTTTGAATGACACAGTTTTGCTGCCTCCCACTGATAACCTTTAGGAGCTATGGAGAGGAGGGTTAGGAGGGTGGCGAGCCAGCGGCATGAAGAGAAAATGTTAGGGTCACAATAGCAAACGAGTTCATCTTGCCTGGGTTGCAGCTGATAAGAAAGAAGATAGAGGTTTAGGTGAGGCATATCGTCCCTAGGAATTTGTTGGTCTCGAGGATTGTTCCAGGAAGCACTTCTGATGACAACATGATGTTGGGCCTCGGGGACATGGTAAGCTACTTATGTCACAATTTTCTTCAATTCAGACTTGTTTTTGTGATTCTTGTACTACCACTAATCCATATATGATCTCTTATACTCATCATTTAATCCTGCTTAAATTATGTACTAAAGGTGGTTGTACTTTAAAAGGTCTCAAACTTGTGCAGGTAACCAACAGAAACATATTGAAGCACATTGTTGTTGTCATCCACTTAGTGCCCGCCGGGTCACGCTCAGCAGCAATGGTGCACGGTGATGGGAAAGAAGCTGGAGGCAGATAAGAAAGGAACGGGTTCGGTTGTGTGAAAAGGAGAATGAGAGAGATTGTGATGATGTGGTGCTGCACCACTGCTCTCCTACTGCTAGCTGAATTTTGGTATTGTTGCTGCTATCTGAATTTCGCCCACACACGGCGAGCTGTTTGATGCTGGCCGACGTCACGCTTGTCGCGAGGGGGGGGGGTCGTCGTTTGGGAATCTTCTGTTAGAGGTGCTGCCCTACGAGGTAAGAGGCATCCCTCTCCATGTGCTCGACGGTCTGTGTCCGGAAATAATTTCATTATGCAAATGATTATTATTTTCTCCGAGAATGTTACAATGACATCTGCACATCGTAGCTTCTTATCTCCCAGCCGCCACCTGCACAGGGCACACTCCGACCATGCAACCGCCAAGGTCGCCGACCACATCATGCACGTCCACGCCATCGACCTCGGCGGACGGTGCCGCAATGTTCGTCAGTATGTCTGGTTGATCGAGGAGCGCGAAGGAAGTGGGCCGAGGGGGCGTGGGGGCGGCGGCAGAAGCAACATGGGTGTCCTATAGTGAGAGCTTTGAGGGATTCTGCAAAGCAGTTCTCCCCGGAGGCCTGATGCATCCAACCGTACAAGGTAGTTGCGCCACTTCCCTGTGATGGGTAGCCCTTATATACATCTTGGCAATTCCCTGTTATGTTATCTAAATCTCGGCCACGTATTAGGCAAAAACCACATGCACCATTGTCTTCTACTCCCTTCGTCCGGAAAAAGTTGTCACCGTGGTCATTTTGTGAAAAAAACCTTTAGCTTTCTCCGACCAAACCCGCAGTCCGTCGTCTCCGACACAGCGCAGCTCCACTTCGTGCAGCACCACCATGCCGTTCCGCCACGCCGCTCCACCGTTTCTCCGCGACGCCGGCGACGCCTTGCAACTCCACCACGTCGCGCCGTCGCGCCGCGCAGATTCACCGTTCCCCGCGCAGCTCCACCGCCCCCACGCAGCTCCCCCATTCCCCTTTTCCCATCCCTAAAATTCCCACCTTTCCCCATCCCTTCCTTGATTGCCTCGTTGCTGACGTCCCCGTGCTACGGACGACACGGGGTTGCTCATGGATTCACCAACGAGCTGTGCTATCATCCTCTCCCCTCTCCTTTTGGGATGCGGATGTGGATCGCCATTGACCTGTGGATTCTCCGGTCTTCCCTCCCTACAACAGCCCATGGAAGATGTCTGTGGCGAGCGAGCTGAGCAGGTTGGATCACCAGAACGGCGCCGCCGTCGTGCCTTCCTTCCAGCCGGGTTAGTGGCAATCTGATCCCAGTGACACTGAATACTCCTATAGGCCATGAACACTAAACCTTTATTCCACTGAAACCACAATGACAATGTCAGTATAGTGCATTAAAACTGAATCTTTAATCCCAGTTCAGTAGTGTGAGCATTGTATCAGCTGTTAGAATTTCGAGATGACTCCTTACTGTACTTTCCTTTTGAGTTAACTTGCCCATGCCCATGCTTTTCTTTTTGTTAACTTAATTTTGGTTAATTTACAAATGTCTCTTTTAAGTTACTGCTATGGAAGTGAGTTAACTTCCCATGTTCATGCCCATGCACATATCATTTCAGTTAATCATGCATGCCGAGTGGATGGCGGCTGCTGTGGAGTTCGACCCTGACGGCGGCGGCTCCTCCTCAACATCCCAGGCTCCTCCTCCATGTCCAAGTGCCCAAGTGCTCTGCAAGTCTGCAGGTCCTTCTCCTCGTGCCCAAAGTCTGAAATTTTGATCTTTTTGGAACCATTTGTCTCTGAAGCAACATAATGTGCAGTAAGATTCTGCCATTATGTTAACATTATGTGCAGTAAGTGAAAGTGCTAGTTATCGACTAGAGGGGGTGAATAGGCGATTTTTATGAAAGTCTTCAAACCTTAGAAGTTTCGAAGACAAACAGCAGAAATGAACCTATTGATATGCAGCGGAAGGTAGACTACACTAAGCAAGCCATAGTCAAATATGTAATGAAGTGGATACACAAGGACTAATAGCAGCTAGGTAGTAAAGATCAGGATGGAAGATGCTATGAAACCAAACAACAGTAGTAGTCAAGCAATGAAGTCAAACAGATACGACAAACAGGCAATGACTTCACGAAGACAAACTCTAAGTAAAGGGAAGGAGAGGATAGAACCAATCACTTGTTGAAGACACAGAATTTGTTGGACCAGTTCCAGTTGCTGTGACAACTGTACATCTGGTTAGGGAGGCTGAGATTCAACTCAGAAGACCGCATCTTCACCTTATTCCCCTTGAGCTAAGAACACACAGTCCTCGCCCAATCACTCTGGTAAGTCTTCAAGGTAGACTTCCAAACCTTCACAGACTTCGTTCACCGGCGATCCACAATGACTCTTGGATGCTCAGAACGTGACGCCTAACCGGCTGGAGGATTCACAGTCCTCAAGTGTAATAAGTCTTCAGGTCACACAGACAGAAAGACTTTAGTGATGCCTAACACTCTTTGGCTCTAGGTGTTTGGGCTTGGTCCTCGCAAGGATTTCTCTCTCTCAAAGGCTTCGAGGTGGGTTGCTCTCAAAAGACAAAAGCCGTGCACTAACTCTGAGCAGCCACCAATTTATGGTGTAGGGGGTGGGCTATTTATAGCCACTAGGCAACCCGACCTGATATGTCCAAATTGACCCTGGGTCACTAAGGAACTGACACGTGTTCCAACGGTCAGATTTCAAACACACACGGCAACTTTACTTGGGCTACAAGCAAAGCTGACTTATCCAGCTCTGTATAAGATTTGTTCTCATTGTCTTCACTCGAAGACACAGGGTTTGGGTTGAGCATCACTTCAGTCACTCTGACTATGTTCACTTGGACACCACTTAACAGTACGGTGGTTCCTACGACTCAACAAGGAAGAAAAGGAAACTACTAAACAACTAAGTCTTCGCGCTCCATAGTCTTCACTAAATGTCTTCTCATGTCATAGTCTTCAATATGAGTATCTTCATGTAGCACCATTGTCGTTAATGTCTTCATATATTTTTAGGGGTCATCTCCGGTAGGTAAACCGAATCAATGAGGGACACTACCTGTGTTATCCTGCAATTCTCACAAACACATTAGTCCCTCAACCAAATTTGTCGTCAATACTCCAAAACCAACTAAGGGTGGCACTAGATGCACTTACAGTAAGATTCTGCCATTTTGTGTTTGTGCATTTCAATTGTCAACGCATATTGATCTGTGTATTGAACAAAACATATAGGTTGTTCTTCGAAAGTTTGAGTATTGATTTCAGAAAGATAAAAAGTGATGCCGTTAATGTATTGATAGTGCTGATGCTGATGTTAATTTGGACGCCTCGAAGGATTTATTTATCCTTTTTTATTAAAATGGTGGAAGGCTCAAGCTGCTCAAGTTAAGACATAAAATTCAGATTAGAAACTAGTCCTAGTAACAAAATGAGAGAATGCCAGAATTAAGAAGCAAGTACTCCTAGTGTGGCCACTCTGTAGATGAATTAAGAAATTCCAAATTGTTTGAATTGGGACAGTTGTGGTGAATGGGCCAAGTTGTGCTAGTTAGGTCTGAAACCATGACAAAATTCAGAAAGGTCATGTAATGAAGTTTGATTAATGTTGTCCTACAATGTACTCATGTAATGAAATTTTTGCAGTAGGGCTAGTCTTTTCAAATAATTCCAGGTAATTCAAATAAATCCAAATAATTCCAAGTAATTCAAATAAATTACCTAAACATGCTCAGTTAACAGAACCTGATTGTTAACAGAACCTAATGGTACGATGCTTAGTGTCTAAGATTGATCAATCGATCAAGATTAGAAAAGAATGCACACAGGGAGCATTAAAAGGCATAAAAGGAGATTTAATTTCAGGTTGATTGCTTAGTCTATCACCATAGCACTTTTTTCCTAACACTTTCGACAACCATAGCACTTTACTGAACCTGTTGGGGATATTACTACTGGGCGTAAACCGGCCTACCTGGGCCGGGTTAACTTCATCAGTAGTCCAAGAGCGTTAAAGCCCAAGAAGATAGATGAGGGCCCAAGGTCGTAGTCGGTTCAACACTTATAGCCATAAACCGGCTTTGTATGTAAACTTGTATTGTAAGTTAAGAATAAGGAGAGACCAACCCGGATACGAGTATGAACCGGAGATTGGGACTCTGTGAACCGACGGGCGTCACCCGTGTATATAAGGGGACGACCCAACAGCGGTTCAAGGACAGACAACCACAACTCGAGACTTAGGCGAAGCTTGTTTGCTCCCTAGTCATCGAAACCCCATCAATTCCATCACAACTAGACGTAGGCTTTTACCTTTATCGAAGGGGCCGAACTAGTATAAACTCTCTGTGTACCTGTGTCCGCTTTAACCCCTTCGAGTTAACCCGTTGCGATGGCTCCACGACTAAGTCCTTTTGCTAGGACATCTGCCGTGACAAAACCACGACAGAACCTGTACATGCACTCCTACTGGAGTACTCCTTCAGTACATGTTCAATTGTCCAGTGTAATGTAGGAGGAGGGTCAACAACAATTCAATTGTCCAGCGTAATGTAGGAGGAGGGTCAACAACAATTCAATTGTCCAGTGTAATGTAGGACGAGGGTCAACATCACACTACTACAGCTGAATAATTTAGTCAACTTCTTAATCCAAGAAGTTGCATGGCATTATAATCTAATCCAATAATTTAGCAAGAAGCTTTTAATCCAACAAAACTCTAAACCTTCAGGAGCTGCGAGACAAAAGTTTAAAACATTGAAGTAAAGCAAGCAGTAGAAATATCATCCTCACAGACTTGTTCCTTTTTCTTTCTTATTAATATAAACATCATGACTGAAATTTGATCTAGCACTAGATCTACAGAAAATGGACACTTATTGATTCCCATTCAACAATATAGTGACAAGTGATGATAACAGGACTAAAGGGGTGCAGCAACAACTTGGTAAATCCGTTTTGTCTGAAAAACAGTTAACTGAAACTCTCTGAAACTGTTAACTGTTTCTGGGATTTCTGAAACTTGGGAATGCATCACTGGGACAATATACAGTCACTATACAGATTAGGATATTACTCACAATTCAAACTTGTGTACTGTCAAAAAGGTGCAGGCTCAATGCTGCATTGCTGAAAATACACAGTAAATTTTAACAGTTTGGAGTACAGATTAATTGAAACCTGAAATTTTAACTGAATTTTACATCCTTCTTCTTCTTCCTGAGGAACACGAGCTCTGGCGGCAGTACAAGGAGCAGGGCAGAGGAGCAGCAGCACTGCCACGTGCATGGGCAGAGGGGTGGCAGGAGAGACGTCCGCCACCACCACCACCAGCCGGCGGTCCTGCGGAGGAGCTCCGGGGGGAGGAGCAACAGCAGCAGGAGCACGACCTTATTCTTCCCCTGCTCGCCGGCGTAGCCGCTGCTGCTGGGACTGGGCGGGCCGGTGTCGCCGCAGCCGTCCTCCTCCTCGAGCCCCTGGAACTCCTCCCTCCTCCGGGACACGGCTGTGCTGCTCCCGCCCCTGGACCAGGGCGGCCATAACGTACCCCTCATCCTCGTCCTTCTCGGTGATCTCATGGACGGCGGCGGCGAAGTCCGCGGGCAGATCAGAGGCACGGAGGGAGAACACAGCCAGGGCCTCGCTACCGGGGGCCGGGTTGGGGTCCGGATCGGGGGCCAGGGCCTCGCTGGTGGGGACTACAGTTCTTCCCGATGAACACGGATCAGCAGGAGCTTCAGCAGCCTCCGTGTGGCCGGCGCAGGTTGGCCGTAGTCGAGCGTTGTGGCCCGACGGCGGGTGCTGACGGTGGCTGGGGCGACCACCGTGCGGGCAGGCGACGAAGGAAGGAGGAAGAAGCAGAGGGGGGCTGATTAGCAACAGTTTAAAATGTGGAAGGGCCTTTTTGCAAAACTACAAATGAACTAAGGTGTGGACAACTTTTTCCGGACGGAGGGAGTATCTCCTTGGAGTAACTTCAGTTACTTGTAGCCAATGGGATCTATGCTATGAGGGAACATACATGTCAGGGCACATGTGCGTCCATGGGTCCTCTTTGTATTCCTGCGTGTTGGTCTGTTATCATGCGGCACAGACCTGATGGTTGTTAGAATGCTGAAAGAGACGACTTCGTTAGTTCATCCAGTAGTTTCTTGCTGTTGTGAAAGGATTACGATTGACCAACAAAAAATAAAACTTTTGATTTCTCAAAACAAAATAAATAAATCGTGGAGCATCTAGGTAAGGAACGCAGCTTTGTATGAAACTTTTAGTGCACTTCCAATATATATAGCTAGCATGTGCAGGTAGAAATGGTGTGATAGGCCCGTGGCATCCCTATTGAAAACGTATATGTCTTCGAATTAGCTAGAAGAATAGCAGTAAAACACATAGAATGTTCTTATTTTACTCAAATGTCTACTGTCGACGCATGTTCGAACTTAAATGTATTCTATTAACAATTTATGCTTTACCTTAATTTCTGCTTTGTGTTCAGGCCCTAGCAGAGCTTGAACCTTCTTCAGCAAATAATGGTCACCGAGTTCTCATATTCAACCATTGGACCAGAATTCTTGATATCTTTCAGTGGACACTGGAAGTAATATGAGCTACATATATGCATCTCAGTGGGGGTTATTTCTTTCCTCAGCAAGTTACAGTACAATAGGAAAGGTAAAGTGAACACTGGAAAGTTAATGATCTGCTAATGTTATAGATTTTTTTCTTCTTTCCTTAATATCTACATGACCAATGTGTATTTTTAATGATCAAACATGCACATCTCACATTAAGAGGTTGAGAGTAGCTCTAAAGATATGCATACATCCTCTACCTTTTACCTAATGAAATATTTCTAAAACCATAGTAGATGTCAGGTGTAAATTCCATGAAGAACTGTTGGTTTTTGTAATTATTTCATGAAACTTTCATTGTAGGGTTCTAGGATTGATGAATAAGCAGGGTTGTTTTCTTTCTTTAGTATCTGCATGATCAAGTCGATCTGTACTTTTAATGATCATACCTACACATGTCACATTAAGATTGAATATATTGTGACTTTTCTAACCATTTCTTGTTAATTGCTTGAGGAAAAACTAACATGAATATTTTTCTTAGAAATCCCAAGGAAGTAATTGTACTCACTGTGTTGTAAAATAACATATATTTTTGTTGTATGAATACTTAATTTCAGGAGATGTAGATTTTCTTGTTATCTTATATATGTTCCTTTTCTTTGAAGTGATAACTGCATGTGTAAGTACCATGGATGAGCTAGCAAAACATACATTTTTATGCTAGAATGCATATGGATTAGGTATGTGTATTTGTTGGCAAAGTTCATGTATGAGAAAGCAAGGTCCATAAGATATCTAGGGGATTAGAGGTGGTATGATTTAAAGATAAAGCATCATCTTGAGTTCTTTTTTTCATGTGGTTGCTGCATGGGCTTCAAATAATTTACTTGGGACTTCATTCAGAAGTACAACTGGTAATCCGAGATCAATACTGACATCAGACATCATATACAATATAATTTTTTTGTACAAACAAAATCTATGATATCGTGCCATTCTATGTGTGTTTAGAAATAAGTTTGGTATGTGCTACAATGTACATATAAGTTGGTCATCCTAAAGAAACTTTATCTTGCATATTGCTTGGTTACAAGATAATAACTAATATGTATTACAAATATCTAGGGAAATCTTTTGATTGTTTTGTACATATATTATCAGAGATGCCAAATAGCAGGTTGCTTTAAACCAGGGGAACTGGCTGGTACATAGATGGTTGAACGTTCAATCTTCGACGATGCTCAGGGAGCAAACAAGGGGAATTAGGTTAGTACGTCTTTAAAGTAGCACCCAAGGGTGCACTAAATAATTCCAGTTTTTCAACTTGTACTGTTATTGTTGATACACAATGTTTTGTGCATACTTGCTAGGGAAAAGTATATTTTTCGTCCCTGGACTCTCTCAAAAGTATAGAAACGGTCCGTCAACTTTAAAACCGACAAATGTTAGTCCCTCAACTTCTCAAACCGGATTATTTTAGTCCCTTGACTCAACAAAAGCTGTTTTCATGCTTACTTGGCATGGTTTTGACCAGTCAGCACCCACGTGGCAATCTTCTTATGTTCCATTTTAACTCGGTTGGGCATTTCGTCGAGCAGTTGGCGCCACCGGGCAACACGAGAAAGAGGTAGGCATGGAGCTTGCGTGGCTGTCGGCGGCGCACGCAGAGGGTGCAGAAGGCCAGGGAGCTGCGCTAGAGTGAGTTTTGTGGGACGAGCGGGGCTGTCACGGCTAGCAGCACAGAGGCACACGGCGGCTTGGCCTTCACGGCGAACTCGTAACACAGACACAGCTAACTGCTGCTCGTGTTGCCGTCTCGTGCTCACGGTATGCCTCTACAATTGCCGGCGACCGTGTTGTTGATGTCCCCGCTTCATCGAGTTCTCGTTCAAATCCATCACTTGCATGCTGTGGGTCGTGGACATGGCGCGGACAACGGCGCGACGGGGGGGGCGGCGCACACTTGTCGCCGCTCCAGCGCCGTCAGCAGCACCCGCTTCGGCGGCTCGCTCGGTCTGCCGTTGTTGCTCGGCCACACACGGGCGATGACTGGTGAAACCATGCAAGTCAGCGTGAAAACCACTTTTGTTAAATCAAAGGACTCGAGTTATCCGGTCTAAAGAATTGAGGGACTAAGTTTTGCTGGTTTTGAAGTTAAGGGACCGTTTCTACACTTTCGAGAGAGTTTAGGGACGAAAAATATACTTTCCCCTACTTGCTATGATGTTCGAATTTGACTGTTCTGTCGTAATCACCAATCACCACATTTAACACACTGCACATGATTCTGCTTGCAGAAACCACAGTTAATGGAGAAATCAGGTCACTTTGCATCTACTTTGCCTCAGTTTTTTCAGAAGTCAACAGAGTTTGTAGAAAAAAGAAACATGATCCTGTGGCGGTTGCCCAGACTTTTTTTTTCAGGGTAGTAATGTTTGGATGGTACATGTCCCTCCTTTCATAATCACTTTGTAATTTCTACTTGTGCTATGTAATAGACGCCTTACATAAAAAGGCGGTATGTTTTGTAGATACTCCCTCTGTTGAGAATAATTATCACTATAACTTTCTGTATGAGGACTTGTTGTGTTGCATGTTCGATAATAGGTAGAAGAAAGGATACACATATAAATTCATAGCATGTATGGTAAACTCCTGGCTCTACATGTACGAGGCCACTTTAATATTGTACTATATTATCAATAAAAAAACATATATATTTTTAGAGAGTGAGCACATTCTACATTTGGATGGAATAGTTCTCTTGCAAATAAGTTAGTAAAGAAACATAGACAATCTAGGCCTGGCGAGAGCTACTTGAGGAGGCATGCTGCCATGTATTGCAGATGTGAAATTAAAGGAAGGGGGCATTTTAGTCAATTAGGTTGTTGTATGCGGTTGCATGTATGTTCATTGTTGCTTTATTATGTATAATAAGCGCGTGAGAGTG
The DNA here is from genome assembly GCA_032464435.1 of Aegilops umbellulata. Lineage (NCBI taxonomy): Eukaryota > Viridiplantae > Streptophyta > Magnoliopsida > Poales > Poaceae > Aegilops > Aegilops umbellulata. The sequence continues at coordinate 321,453,610 of CP136056.1, read as the reverse complement.
TTTTTAGTATATCCATTTGTTGGCCCGTGGCAACGCACGGGCAGTCTACTAGTCTTTTTAATGAGGCATTGACTATGTTAATGATATCTTTTTGGTTGCCCCCTCTTTTTTCCTTAGATTAGACGTTGACTCCACTACGGCCACTAAAGCCCGGTCAGTCGCCAACGTCAACGCCTCGCTGACGATTGGGGAGTTCAAGGCCATCCTCAAGTCTTGCTTGAATCTCCAACAAATTAATAAGTGGTATTGGAAAGTGTCAAAGCTGTGCATTTCCTTTGTATTTCGACATGCGCAACAAAAAAGCCAAGTGTTCAAGTTGAAGGCCATCTTCAAGTCTTGCTTGAATCTCCGACAAATTAATAAGTGGTGGTAGAAAGTGTCAAGGCTGTGCATTTCCTTGTCTTTCGACATGCGCAACAAAAAAGCGAAGTGTTCAAGTTGCCTTTAGCAGGGATCAGCATAATCTATCATTTGTTCATGATAAGAGAGCAAAAGGGTAACTCGCAACTGATTCTTCAAGTTGAAAACAAAGACAAAAACAAAGCGGGATCGTCAACATTTTTGTGTTCTCAAAGCCTCTTGATTGGGCCCGACTCATACTGAAATCTGCACTCCTCGACAAATTATAACTGAAAAGCAAACGCACAATTGGGCTCCTCTCATCCTATCCAAGTACTAGTAGAAAAAATGCTATCCTCGCTGTCAGATTTCCCGTCGCAGTAGATAGTATTCAACACTTGGCTCTTTGCGCGATAAACCACACCACGGCACACTGGATATGAAGCGAAATGGTATATTTGTCCAAGTTAAGGCACTGTTGCATGTTTGTGGTCTCTTTACAGCTGCAGCCTGCAAAGAACGGTTCCCAGATGGTGGGTGCACCGTCACTCAACACAGATGGGTTTGTTTAACCGTGACACTTTTCTAGCATGCGACCTGGCTTGTTTTAGAGGATAGGGTTCGGTTCCAGGTTCCAACGTCTCTCTTCCATAGCATGTGGCATGGTTCAGAGCATCTGTGTCAATGATCCATCACTTCCTTGATGCATCTGCTTGAAATCAAATCACGTCGCCTCGACTGATAAATCCCCGAACAGTGGAGAATCTTGGAGGAAAATCAAGGGCAGGCTCAAAGTCAATGGCATGAAGAAAAAGTCATCAAGTTTCGATTCGTTTGTTTAAAGAAGACTAGAATTTGCCATAATACTACTAGAAACATGTACTATTAACTACTAATTTCTATTTTTCATTGCTGGAGGGCAGGCTCAAGCCTATTAAAGCCTGCCCAGTTCATTCGCCACTGCCCCCGAGACATGCTTCGTGTCGTATCTCGTGCGATGTTCTGTCAACAACTCCTCACATCCATGTTCGTGTACACGCCGGTCAAACAAAAACGGGGTAAAAAGAAGAAAAACATCACTCGTCAGTTCGTTCGTTCTTTGGATGCATATTTTTTTGAAACGGAGGCAAAAGTTTTGCCTCATCTCATTAATAAAGGAGGAGAGAGTTGCCCGGTTAATAAAAGAAAAACCGGGCGAAACCCGTCACAAACCGCTGAGAGGTACACTCATAATCACACACGCACCTCACATAGAGGGTCTCGTCAACATCACACACCGGTGTCATCGTCATCACTTCTCCCCAACAGGCATCATCACCCTCCCTAATCTCCGAGCAAGCGACTCCGACTTCTCCGAAGACAAATGTTGACCCAACCCACATCGTAGAGGCTATGTGAAACACAAGAAGCCCCGCGCCAAACTCAGCCACCCGCGCCAAGGACGGCACAGCTCCGACTCTGGAAGATAGCTCCGAAGGAGAACTATGCAAGCTTGGCGCCGCGGAAGACCACCGAACAGACCACATGTTGCTTGTCATCGTCGCCACAGGGGCCCCGCCGCCGCAACTCCGACTTCACCGCAACAAAACAACCCGAGGTAATCCGCCCACGAACATGCCGGAGAAGAGCCGACTATCGCAACCATTGCCGTGTCTCCGACATCGCACACACCCATCATCGTCGCCACAGAAGCCTCGACGCCAACTCCACCAACTTCCATCGGTCCCGCTTGATGATGCCTAGCTCCAAAGACGAAACCCTCGAGAGGGGATACGATGCTAGAGCATCGTCATCGTCCGATTCAATGGATCTAAGGTTTCCCCCGAAGCTGCGAAGACTGGAGCTGAGAGTACCTCGACGATGCCAACAATAAGGAAACAACGCTTGAAAGCGTCGCCATCGCCGGCTCCGGACACGCCGGAGACAAGCTTTCGCCCGGGTCAACCTCTCAAGCCCCGCACATCATGCATCAGCAAGCCCTCCATCAAGCCACCGATGTCATATCCGGCCGGATCTGACCACCCTCACCCTCGTATGATCAAGTAAGAAAATGTGAAAACGGTTGACCCGCTCCAGACCTAGAGCTGGTTCAACCAAAAGGAGTATAGTTCCAACTGGCATATGATTTAACATATGCCCCAATGGAACAGCTATCCTTGGAATTCTGGAAGAAATGGCTAGTGTGATCATGTGCAGTTTAATGTAATCATAGGATGGCGAGGCTACTAACGCTTGACTTTTTAGTTTAAGCATAGACCGTACCGAACACTTGACTTGCGCAGCTGCCTGCATTCTGGCGCGTATTGACCTGGGTGGGCCGTTGAACTCGAGCCGGGCGTCGAGTTCGGCGCACCAACGTGAGCTTTCCCAAATCTCCAGATTTTGTTGGTAGGTTCGCGGGCCTGCCTCTCTCCAGATCTAACGCGTTCGCAACGTGCAGGCATGACATGTGCCACCGCCGACATGCGCGGTCTGGGGCCAAACCGACCGGCGCGAGCTGCCGCCGAACCGAATCCGGCGCCTGATACGATCCGGATCGGCGGTGTCCCGGCGCTCTGTGTGCGTGGTGACCATGTCATACGTGTTCTCCGCTGCTTTGCGACGGAGTGGATGAATCGGATGTGCGTCCACTCGCCAGCTTGCCAGGTTGCGCCGTGCTGGGGCGCACGCACGCACGTCCGTCCGACGCGTCCCACCACCGCCGCTCCAGATGGATCGAGCAACAGGGAGAGAGGGACGGGGACCGACAGGGCGCCGGCAATGTGAGGCGTCGAGCATCTCCATACCCACTGTTGAAATGGAAGGAGCGGTGCATCTGACGCATATCCCAGTTTTCCGGTCCGTTGCGGCCCGGTCTGGTCCTTTTCGGCCGGCCGCCGCAGGAATGCCGTGGCACTCACCATGCCACCATGCCAGTGTGCGAGCTGGGGTTTCCCTTTTCGGTCGGGCGACAGGGAATCAGCTGCGTCTGCACGATCAAACCGTAACCATGCGTCGCGGAGAATGAGGAGCCAGCTAGGAACAGAGGATAAGATATGTAAACAGTGTTTTGCACAGCCTGGACGGAACTACTACTGCTGCTCCTATGGCACTAGCAGACAGTGGCCGAGTGCATTGGCAATTTGCACAGCCTCGATCGGTGACAGCGGTTGAATGCACTGCTGCGATGTACGTACAGTACATGGCTATAACAGAGGTGGGTGAAAGGCACCAACTCTAGGAGGAGCCGTTCACATTGTTGAGATCTCTGTTCTTATCTTTGAATCCTGACCAAAATTTGATTTCTTCTCAGTCTACCGCAGAATTAATTACAGTAGGATATTGCTGAGTGCATAGTACTCCCTCCGTCCCGAAAAACATGTCGCGCCAGTTCATTGCTAATTTTGCAAAAAAGGCCTCGTAGTTTTAAAACCGTCACAAACAAGTCCCTCCACCCTGTCTTCGTCCTCCGCCGTCGCCCGTGCGTCGCCAGGGGCTGTCGCCGCCAAGCTGCGCGATTTGTCGCCCATCAGGAAGTGCTCCGCCGCCGTCGTGCCTCCGTCGCCACGTACCTTCAACGCCGCCGCTGCCGCCAAGTACCTGCTCCGCCACCGCCGCCCTGACCTGCCGCCGCCGCGATCCCCTCCCGCCACGACTAACTGTGGGCGTCGCCAGAATTTCCCACCATGATCCGGTGGAGCAGGAGCTCCCTCTCATCGTCCTCGAGCTACCGCGAGTCCTCCTCGAGCTCCCGCGAGTCCACCTTGAGCTGCCTCCCGTGCGCCACCGCGATCCCTCCCGCCGTGATCCCCTACGGGCATCGCCGGAACCATCCTCCATGATCCGGTGGATAGGAGCTCGCGCGCGTCCTCCTCTATCTCCCGCGAGTCCTCTTCGAGCTCCCACGCGCCGTCGTGCTCCTCCTTCTTCTCTGCCCGCGTGCCCGCACGGCTGTTTCTCCTCTGCTTCTCCCCTGTCGCCGGTGGAGCTCGCCGCCCCCTTGCCGTCACCATCCCGCCGTCGCTGCTGCATGGCCAGGTAGCCGCTGCTGCAGCAGATGCGCTCCTCACCTGACGACCGGCAGCAGCAGCCCCGTGCAGGCGACCGGCAGAAGCAGCTCCGTCGCGCCGTCTTCGTAGTCCCCGCCGCAGATTGAGCACGGCCGCTACAGACCGGAGTGTCGGAGGGGGAAATCGCATTTTCACCGGACATGCGAGAGGAAGAGAGCGCCGATGACGCGCGCAAGGAAGAGGGCCGCCGGCGCTGGGGAGGGAGAGGAACCGCGGGGGAGGGAGAGGAGGCACAGGTGGCGTGGAGCTGCGCGGAGGGGAGCGGCGCCGGCGCCGGCCGGTCGGAGAGGAAGGAGGAAGAGAGCGGAGTGTCGGTCAGAGAGGAAGGAGGAAGAAAGGGACTTCGGGTTTGTTCGGGAAAAGGCTGAGGAGTAAATTGCAAAATAACCTTTGCGACATGTTTTTAGGGATGGAGTACTAGTGTGACCGTGGAGGTCAAGTACTCCTACCCACCAAGTTTCAACGGTGGGTTTGGTGGAGCAAACCCGTCCTTACTCCGATGATATATCATTACTCTGTTGCAGACTCACAGGGCACAATGTCAAAGCATGCACCCAAACCCAAAGCCCCTTTTGGGCGCACGCGTTGACCTCTGCCTCTGACACGCTTACACGATTGTTATAACTACACAAAGGAAAGAATGGAGTTCTTCCCTCTGATGCGATCCGAATCACCAGCCACCGGTGTCGCCGCATTTTGCTTTCTCGGCGGTTGATCCGATCGTCTCTGACCGAGAAGGCGGGCGTTGCACGTCCAATCTTGACCGGTGCGGCGGCACGGCACCGCTGGTTTAAGTGGGCGGGCACGGCTGAGCTGATGAACTCAACTGACCCGGAATTAACGACCTCAACCGGCGCCAGCCGCGGATTAATTAGAGCAGGGGAGCCCGTCGCATCGCGCAGCTGACCTGACAGACACGCCCTACTATTGCACTCGTGCTTCACATGTGGTATTTGCATCTACTTTGGCTCAAAAAATAAGAGTCTATTTTTGCTCTGTACTGACGCTCGTGAATCCCATTTAATCACACGAAAATCACGAGCGGTACGTCCCCCCGTTATAGAATGCAGAGCAGGATCGCCCTGGCGGTTTTCCAATCTCGTGTTCCTCGTTCTCATTTTTCTAAAAGCACGCTGAACGCAGAGCGCATATTGTATTTTTGGGCCTCGCACAAAAGAGACCATATTGTATTGCTGCACCGTCACAAAAACAATACTACGAGGAGATTGATTCGCTCGGTGGGCAAAAATAACAATGACAGTGGGATCCATGGACCAAGTGCCGTTGGTGGCGACTGGCGGAGAGGAGAGGAGATGAGATGGATGCATTTGACGGCGGCATGTGCAGCGAGCGAGCGAGCGTCAGGCGCGGGCGCCCGTCGGTTGATTGACCGCAGATATGAGCCGCCGCGCGTTCCCACCCACACAAACGCACGGAAAAAAGAAGAAAAAAACAGCGTCCAATTGCCGCGCGTGGGTAGAACGCACAAGCCACGCTTTGTGCCTCGCCAAGTTGAGCATTGACACACACCAAACACCTTCCCCGATCGGCCCCCTAATCTAATCCCCACCCAATTAGCTCCGAGTCGTCTTCTCCTTCCCCTTCCCCTCCTAACCCCCCCTTTGCCTCCATGGATATATAAACGCGCGCAACCACAGCCCACCCAAACCCAACGCACACCAAACAAAAAGAACAAGAACAAGATCACCGGCGCATCCCATCCCAGAGCAACCACACAGAGAGACAAGCAAGAATGGCGATCGCCGTGACCGGGCAGTGGACGCGGTTGAGGACGCTCGGCTGCGGCGCGTCGGGGGCCGTAGTGTCGCTGGCGGCCGACGCCGCATCGGGGGAACTGTTCGCGGTCAAGTCCGTGCGCGCGGCGGACGCGGCGCAGCTGAGCCGGGAGCAGGGGATCCTCTCCGGGCTCTGCTCGCCGCACGTCGTGGGCTGCATCGGCGGCGGCGCCGACCGCGACGGCTCCTACCACCTCTTCCTTGAGTTCGCCCCCGGCGGCTCGCTCGCCGACGAGGTCGCGAGGAATGGGGGCCGCCTGGAGGAGCGCGCCATCCGGGCGTACGCGGCGGACGTCCTGCGCGGGCTCGCCTACATCCACGGCAAGTCGCTCGTGCACGGCGACGTCAAGTCGAGGAACGTGGTGATCGGCGCCGACGGGCGCGCCATGATCGCCGACTTCGGGTGCGCGAGGGCCCTCGGCTCGGCGGGGCCGATCGGAGGCACGCCGGCGTTCATGGCCCCGGAGGTGGCCCGAGGGGAGGAGCAGGGGCCGGCCGCCGACGTGTGGGCTCTCGGCTGCACGGTCGTCGAGATGGCCACCGGGCGCGCGCCGTGGGGCGAGATGGACAGCGTCCTTGCCGCCGTCCACCGGATCGGGTACACGGACGCCGTGCCGGAGGTGCCGACGTGGCTGTCAGCCGACGCCAAGAGCTTCCTCGCCATGTGCTTCGCGAGGAACGCCCGCGACCGGTGCACGGCGGCGCAGCTCCTGGAGCACCCGTTCGTGGCATTGCAGGCAGGAGAGGCCAAGGCCAGGTGGGTGTCTCCCAAGAGCACGCTGGACGCCGCATTCTGGGAATCGGAGACCGACGAGGAAGAGGAGGAGGAGGAGGTTTCAGAGAGCCCGTGCGAGAGGATCAAGTCATTGGCGTGCTCCGTGTCGGCGTTGCCGGACTGGGAGTCCGACGAAGGCTGGATCGACGTGCTCGGCGAGCAGTGTGAAGAAGCTCGCGATTCACCAGCAGCAACCAAGGGGCCGGCTGATGTGTCGAGCAGGGCGCCAAGCAAAGTGCTCGGGTCCCCGGCGGTGCCAGCTGAAGACGTAGCTGTCGTCGGCACCCTTTCGAGTGATGAACATGAATTGGACGCAGAGGATGAGCCTTTCGGTGACGATATCATCCTGGCCGCTGATCCTTTAGTGGACCGCCAGATCGAAGTGTGTTCGAGTTCAGATAAAGATGTACTTTCATCATCACATGTACCCTGTAATAATCGAATAATTGCAGTAGAAAAGTTCCGTTTTCCACAAATTTTGCTCTGCCGTTCTGACCATCTCTCTTGCGTTCCCACTCTGTTCTGGATCCCATCTGATAGTTGTGTACTACGTACTGAATTTTCTACCCGCGCGTGGAGAACACACTGCGCCTTCTTTACACTCCAACTCACAACAAAAATCTTCCTACAACTTACACAACTACAGTACTACAGTAGCAGATAAGTAACCACGCAATAGAGAAGAGCATTGCTTTTGCCTGTGATAGCACGGCAAGGAAGGAAAGAAAACCCACGAAATGACTGTTTCCTTGTGCAGAGAAGCTAGGCGTTCGACGAAGCGTGCGGTTTATCCCATGCCAAAGAATTCCATCTCCCATCACAGGTCGACACGGCCGGATCGTCTCGGCCTCTCGGCCACGAAACGGGCGGGCCGACTTGGAGTGGAGGTGCGATCGTCAGCCCACGCCATCTCGTGCGTACGCCTCCACTTGATTAATGAATGAATGGCGCCGCAAGAAGAAAGCCTCCCCTCCCGAGTGGGAAAGCCAGCGACGGCGGCGCGGGCGTCCGCTCAAGCAAAGGGGGAAGTAGAAAAGAAAATGAGGCCGGGCCGTACCCGCCCCCTTTTAATTCGCGATAGGGGTCAGGGAAAATGGGATATATGCCTCTGCTCGCCGCCCCGGGGACCCAGCCGCCCAAGCCACCGCCCCGGGCCGAGACCTGTACTATGTTCTAGCGAGCGGCGCACCGCCCTGCAGCTCTGGGTGGCGCGAGGTCATGCGTGGGGTCGGGCCGGCGCCGGCTGACGCGACCCATGTATCACCGGTACCATCACGCCGCACTGTTCCGGGCGCAGCGGTGTTCCGCATGCGATGAGTTCGTGCACTGCAGGCGGCGGGGCTGCCGTCCTTGGGTGATTGTGCGGCCGTCACGTACCGCCACCGGTTATTGTTAAGCGCGACGCGTGCGTACGTGTCGACCGGGGCGCGGCGTGGGAGAAGGAGCCCGGGCTCAGTCGCCAGTCGGCCGCCAAGTCTGTCTGATTCCGCAGCTCGCGTCGCGCGTCGGCCGGCGCCTATCATCGTCGCCAAGATTTTGCAACTTTCGGGAGCAAGCTGTAGAGACGGGCGGCATCTGATTGGGCCGCGCACGGGATAAGGACTACTCTACTACTGCTACGGAAGATGCGAGAGCATCCTGTGGAATCCACGGGGGAATGGCATTTGGGTTTGGGAAATGATGTGGCTGCCGACTCGTCTCGTGCAACGGAAGAGTCCACGCCTCTCGGGTTGCCTCTCTCGCTCTCGAGGCCTCACTTGTCTGTCTTGGTTGCCACTGCATGCTCTCTGTTGTTGCTTTCACGCATACTTGGGAACACGGTGATGAGGGAGGCTCAAGGATTCTAGAGATGTCTAGAACATTTTGGCCACACAATTCATATGCATTGCTGGCTTGCTGATTCTGGAAAGATCCAGAACGTTTCAGTTCCTGCTTCTGGATTTTGGTAAGTGGGGATCCGTTCGACGAACTATAAGCCGTTTGGATGATGGTTGCCAAGTGGCATGTTATTACGTCGACAGGTGCCATGTAATCGCTATCCAACAAAATTGTAGGTGAACAGGAGTGGAAAAACTCGGTGTCGTCGTGGCCAACTCAGCCTCCCAGCTCATTTTTTCGAAAAAAAAGGAGAAAAAAAAACTAAGCGACCAAGCGTGCTTTGGCGGCATCAAACAACTACAGGTGGAACGGCCCGTGATTTTGGCCAACCGGCTTCAAACATGTGCACAGTCAGCCGAGCTAGGATTAAGCTTGTTGATCAAACCCGTACTCTTGGTATACTGCTGCTTGTAACAATGCGTGCACTCCTCTCAGTTCTGTCCGCATTATGTGATCCAAAGGCGTTTACACGCATCCAAAATTCTACTATCGATCATCTTTGGGAAAGGGAAAAAAAATAATGGTCCAATGCACAGGGGCGGGCCCAGTTCAATTCATGGGTATTCAGTTGAATACCCACAATTTTTGCCAAATAAATTTGCATATATAACGTGTGTACCATGTATTATATGGAAAAGACAATATTTAAGCAGAATAGCAGGCTGCATGCGCTTTCAGCCCAAGGGAATAGCCAGCCCCTTTTCTTTTCTCTCCCCTCCCGCTCAACATGGCCCAGTGGACCAATTGTCTTTTATCTAGTGGACGTGGGGTCAGTTGCACGATCGATCGATCACACGAACCGGCGCCTCCACACTCCCAATTCTCATCTCTAGCACGCCGCACAGCCGCACGGCGGCAAGGGCATCAGGCGCAGTATCAGGCAGGCACAGGACGGTGTCGTGCATACATCCGGCGTGCAGATTGAGTCGAGGCGTCGATCTCGTTCGTCAGTCCACACATCGATCTTTTCAGATACGTTTTATAATTTTTCTCCATCTAATGTGATCACGCTAGGGCCTTTTGGATTAAATATTTGGATTGTTGTCTCCGATTCAATCTATGGAGGTGTTTCATAGTTGTTTGTTGGTCAAATGTTTTCCTTTTTTGGGAGACATGGGCATTAGTAGTGCCGGATGTGAATTTGTTTTGGATGAATCGACATTAGTACTATCGATTGTACCCTCCATTTGTACCAGATGTCGCCACTTTGATATGTTATAAATAATTTGTCCTTTCATATGTTGAGCAATTCCAAGTTACGATCCCAATTAAAAAAATCAAGTTATGACCAATTATATGAATCTGATATATTATTCCCAATTCTATGTTTAGTATATTATACAATTCATATAACATGGTGCTATAATCATTTATACTTGCCGAAAACAAGAGGATGCAAAAAAAATTGTAACCTTCAAAATTTTGAATACACACTCTAAGAATCTTGGGCCCGCCCCTGCCAATACAACAGTAGACATGAATAGTACTCCGTAAGTGTGAGCGGTGCAGGGTTGACTTCCTTCATGTTAGTCATTTCATTCCTGGCGTGCGAACACTACGGAGAAGTCAGACAGTGCTCTCCTCGCAAAAAAAAAAAAGAAGAAATCAGACAGTGCTGCCAATAGAAAAGAAAAGAAAAGAAGACGAAGGCATCATGACTCCCCAAATGTCAACTGAGCCTACGCACGCGGCCACAGCGCCTCACCTTTCACCGATCAACTGCTAGTCGTATTATTATTGTCGACTAGATTCGCAAAAATAAAAGTGTCGACAACACTACGGCGTCCCTACCATGCTGTTTTATATAGGAAGTATATATGCGCTCTATTCTACACCGCGTCAGTACTCCGCAGCGTCTCTGGCCAACATAAATAAACAAATTCTGGAGTAGCACTCTCTATTATCCACTGCTTTCTATGAAAAGGGCACGAAAATTTTAATAACTGAGGCAGGCAACGCAAGTATAACGCCGCCCGTTACGACGCCGCGACGTGTCGCGCTCCTGCACCAAGAACAAAAACGCCAGCACTTTTCCGGCTTCCCCACGCGAAAAGTATACTCCCACGAAGAGGAGAAACGCCGCGCTCTCGACACTTGTCGAGGGGACAAGTGCGACAGGTAATGGTGGATTCGGGGCGGAGCACCTACCAACAATGCCAACTCACTACCACGAGTGTTCAGCGACAGGTGCGAGCTCATCATACCTGTAGTATATGTAACGAAGATAAGTTCAGGTCTTTTTTAGGTTCTGTCGTGAGCTAATAAGCTGAGCTAAGAATGATTCGATGGATGCGAGGAGGGTTGTCACCTCGCTGGCCTGGCCTGGCCTGGCCAGGGGGGATGTTTATCGCCAAGCCAAGGCGTGATTACTTCACGACAAGGTCCAAACAGGTTTACATACACGGATCAAACCATGCAGTGCCTCTGTTGCGGCGACACGGACGTGTGGATCGGCAAAACACTCAAGCGGTTGCGCGCCTCTGTTGTGGACACATTTCGCGGGCAGCAAAATGAGGCAGAGCGGCAGGCAATACGTATCCATTTCTGACCACCGCTGGAGGGAGCTAGTTTGATTGCATCAAACTTGCTCGCCGCCGCCCGCGGCATGGAAATACAATATGGGATGGACCGTCCGACGAGATAACCTGAGGCTGACATATGTGCAAGCCACCGAACAGTTCTATCTAGCGAGCTCGCCGTGTCGTCCCTAGGCAGGCGGCGAGGCTTTGCCCCGGCGATCAAATCTGTGCCGGCTACGTGCGCCGCTCCTCCTGCTCTTTCGCGCCACGCGCGTCGCTGCATGAACCACATGTATGCGCCTGTCGTGCACGCGGCCGCGGTAGACCACGCGCTCGCGCACATAAACTTTGGGTTGCCACCGCAGGCTCTCGCGGTGCTTGATCTCACATTTTTTTTCCGGAGGGTAAAGCTTTATTGATTACCTAGACTGAAAGTCTTGCTTACAGAGATCAGGCACAACGCCTGGAGCAGAATCGAGCCACACAGCAGTGCGCTCTTCTACTCTACCAAAGTTTGCAAGGAAATGACTAACTTTATTTTGATCACGAGAGATGTGAGCTTGTCTCACTTCTCGTCCTCCCAGGCGTTTGGTCTGATCTATCAACATAGCATAACGGGAGCGGTCAACAATGTTACCCCTCAGCATATTGATGCCAACTAGGCAATCAGTCTCGATCTCCACCGGCGGAGGCATCCATTGGAGTGCCAGGTTTAAACCCTCCATACACGCGGCGAGCTCCGCCTCCAGTGCATCCACGCATGTCCGAAGTTGGCGGCATGATGAGAAGATGATCGTGCCCGAGCTGTCCCGGAGCACCATGCCCGCTCCAGCCGATCCCGTCGAGGGGCAAAAGGACCCATCGACATTGAGTTTGGCCCAACCCGCCGGGGGAGGGGACCATCTGGCAGGGGTCGGGATGCTCTTCGAGGCTTGAGCAGGCGTCGTCGTGTGCAGCATCTCCATCGTTTGCTTGCCCTTCACCGGGTCAGCCTCCGGCCGGTTCTGCGCCCCGATGATGGACTCCACGTAGCGCAACAGGAAGCGGCAAGAAAGCCTTGACAGGGGCCGACCTCTTGTCGTATGTGAGTTCATTCCGAACGTGCCAGCAGCGCCATAGCAACATCATCAGCTCCAACCGCTCCCGGTCCGGGAGATCGCAAAGGCTTTGGGCAAGCCACTCTGACCCCGTCCTCCTGAATGACCGCACCCCAGGGATGCGCCAGTGTTCTCCCATAGCTTGCCATAGCCCGACAGCCCGTGGGCACCTGCAAAACGCGTGAAACGTGTCCTCCGGGTCGGAAGCACAGAGAGGGCACAAGTTAGAAACCTTGAGACCCCGACATTTCTTGTTCACCCAGTTGGGTAGACAATCAGTGACGAGTCTCCAAACAAAGGTGCGCACCTTGGGAGGAGCAGGGCACCTCCATATAAAAGACCAGACGGCCCGTCGCCCGTCCGGTGCCCTGCTCGCCGTGACTGATGAAGGCCTCAACTGAAGCTAGTCGATAAGCACTCCGAACCGTGAAGGTGCCGCTTCTCTCCGGAGCCCATGCAATAATGTCTTCGCCCAACCGGGGAGACGTTCTTATCTTCAGTATCTCTTCCGCATCAACCGGGTAGAAAACTTGGTTTATCACGGCCGTCTTCCAAGCACCATGGTTATCAAGGAGGTCCGCCACTCGCCTCAATCTGCATCTGCCCTGCGGGGTGATAGGTTTGCCGGAGCCATTCCTCGGGATCCAGCTATTGCGCCATATACAAATAGACTCACCGTTCCCCACACGCCAAATAAGCCCTTGTTTCAACAATTCCAAACCATGTTGCACCCCTTGCCACATAGCCGAAGCTCCCGTCAGAAATACTGTGTCCTCCAGCTCGCCATTGGGATAATACCGCGCCTTCAGAAGCCGCGCGCATAAGCTGTCCGGATTGGACAGCAGCCTCCAAGCTTGTCGTGCCAGTAGTGCTTGATTGAAGAGCCTTAGATCTCGGAAGCCGAGACCGCCTTGTGCTTTCGGTTTGATCAGGTGAGTCCACGCCTTCCAATGCATCTTCTTCTTGCCCTTCTCCACACCCCAGTAGAAGTTCTGTATCATCCGCACATCCGCATGAGATCCTCGCAGGTGGAGGCGGGGAGGCGAAACACACTCATAATATATGCGGGGGTCGCCAAGGCCACCGACTTGATCAAGACTTCTCTCCCGCTTTGAGCTAGCAATTGTGCCGCGTCCCACTCAACCATTCTCTTTGTAAACTTCTGCTGCAGATTCTGGAACTTATCCTTGGTCATGCGTCCGGCTGGGGTGGGTAGCCCAAGGTAGCGTTCATCGAAACTATGCTGTTGTACCCTAACACTTGCTTGACCTCCTCTCGAGTATTAGCAGGGCAAGTGCTCCCCGAACAAGATGGAGCATTTATGCGGATTGATAAGTTGGCCGGTAGCTCGGGCATAAGAATTCAGTGCCTCCTTGACGTTGTTTGCTTCAACTGTAGTCGCGTGAAAGAATTGCAAAGTATCATCGGCGAACAACAGATGCGAGATGCCGGGTGCCCTTGGGCAGACCCTTACGGGCGTGATCTCTTGAACCTGCACTTTCTGACTCAAGATGGCAACAAGACCGTCAGCCACTAAGAGAAATAAGAAAGGGGAAAGGGGATCTCCCTGCCGAAGCCCGCGCGTCGGTGCAAACGAATCTGAGAGGGTTTCGTTAAGATTTATGCAATACCGAACCGAGGTGACACATGCCATAATCCACTTCACCCATTGGCTCCCAAAACCCATTCTCTGCATCACTTGCTCGAGAAATCTCTAATCCACTCTATCGTAAGCTTTTGACAAGTCCAGATTGTAAGCACAAAAACTCCTCTCCGGGGCCTTTTCCTGCCTTATATAGTGTGTACACTCGAATGCAATGAGGGCATTATCGGTGATAAGCCTCCCGGGGACAAAGGCACTCTGCTCCTCAGACACCACATCACCAAGGATAGGCCTGAGCCGGTTGACCAGACATTTTGAGATGATTTTGTACACCACGTTGCATAAGCTGATGGGCCTAAACTCCGTCATCATCTTTGGATTGTCCACTTTTTGTACTCAAATATACCTCCACTGAATCAAGTGAGAATGAATCTGATGGAAACCTCAAGCCCAGCTACTCTAAACTTGCTAAGATTGTTGTGAAACAACAAAAGGCTTTTGAAAAGGTTCAAAATATGCTAGACAAAAGTGATGATATGTTGGGTGATGAAATGGATCGCACTAAAACCTTAACTGAAAATCTTCAGAGACTCCAGTCTAGGTTTGATAACCTTCAAGGTCATCATAACACTCACTTATCTGATCATGTGAAGCTTTCTTATGAATTTCTTCAGAGAAAGCAAGATCTTGAAAAGCTAAGAGTGAGTTATGAAGATCTTCAAAAGGAGCGCGATTCATTACTTGCTCAACAAATCAGCGCTTCACAGGAAGAATTTGTTCCTCCATGTTTGAAATGCATTGAACGTGAATCTGCTAGTTCTTCACCTGAATGCTCAAATGCTTCTAATGCTACAAATTCTTCAACTGTCTCTGCTATCACTAATTCCTCATCTGAGGACATTGCTAGTATCACTAATGATGCAGGGCTGAAGGAATTGTACATGACAGGCATGTACAAAAGCCTCAAAGGGCAGCAGACTCTTTGTGATGTGCTTAAAAAGCAGATCCTCAATAGGAACCCAAGGAAAGAGGGTATTACCTTTGAGAGGAAATTCAATGCTGATGGTACTTATTGGAAGCATGAGCGGTACCCCAAAACCTCATAGGTTGCTGCAAAGGGACCTCCAGTAGATCCATCTAATCTATCTGGCTTTACATGTGAATCTCCTCATTCTTCTGATGAGTCATTTGACTCCAACTATAAACTGTTCAAAAATCAGAATGGTGAAGTATTTGGTAGATATGTTGGCACTAACTGCAGGAACGGTTCCCCTATGAAGAAAATTTGGGTTCCCAAAAGATGCCTTGAAAGTCTTCAGGTGAATGTCCTCATGACACCACCTGTGAAGAATAGGAACCCCGGATCAAACTCTTCATATGGACCAAATTCTTCATATGGATTCAAGTCCTCATACGGACCAAATTCCTCACGTGGATCATATTCCTCAAAAGGATCAAAGTCCTCATATGATTATCATCGTGCTAATACCTCAGTTTCGCAGGGAAGAGCTAAGGGCTATGAATATGAGCATTATTCTTCTAACCATTATGTTCATAAGTCCTCGAAGAATTTCTCTGCTTATTCATATGCTTACCCTAACTTCTCTTATGTGAAACGAAATGGATTGGCTTCTATGCCACCTTTCTCATATGGAGCTCGCAGAGTGATGAACTCTTTGCCACCCCTTCAGATGTGGGTGGTGAAGAAAAAGAACTAATCTTATGCAGGGTCAGGTCTCCAGACGTGCGTAAACGTCTGAAGAATTTGTTGGAGACCTGAGAGTGCGTGAAAGGACGCAGGCAAATCATGAAGAAATGAACTTTCATTTATCACGTCCTCATACTGCTTTATCTGTTCCATTGCTTGATGAAATTGATCTGATGAATTGATGTCATATTCTTCACTAATGAAGTATATGAGTTCGTAAGCTGCACTAATTCATCTGCACGATGATCAACCCAAAGCCAATGAGTGGGTCCTCGATAGTGGATGTACAAATCACATGACTGGTGACAAGAATCTATTGATTGATGCTCCCTTATCTCCATCGCATCTGAAGCATATCATTTTCGCTGACAAAGGCAAAAGTCAGGTATTGGGTCTAGGTAAGGTTGCGATCTCAAAGGATCGACACATGGACAAAGTCATGCTTGTCGAGTCCTTAGGATACAACCTCATGTCTGTCTCAATGCTTTGTGATCTTGATATGGTTGTTGTCTTTGGCAAGTATCATTGTGTTGTGATCATGGAAGCGGACAATTCCAAAGTCGAATGCTTTAGGAGAGGAGAATTGTATATTGTTGATTTCTCTACAGGACCACAACCAGCCGTATGTCTACTTGCAAAAGCTTCAAAAGGCTGGCTATGACATCGACGACTTGGTCATGCAGGCATGAGGAATTTGCACACGCTTGCGAAGAAGAAGCATGTCATTGGCATTGAGAATGTCAAATTCCTCAAGGATCACTCATGCGGAGCCTGTGAAGCTGGAAAGATGACCAAGGCCAAGCATCCAGCAAAGACTATCATGACCACTTCTCGACCATTTGAATTGCTTCACATGGATCTTTTTGGTCCTAATCATTATTATGCAGTTTCAAATGAAGCATCTCAATATGGCTTTATTATTGTTGATGATTACTCTCGTTACACATGGGTACACATTGTTACTTACAAACATGAAGTGTAGGAAGTCTTCAAACGATTTTTCTCGAGGGCTTCAATCAACTTTGGTGTGAAGATCAAGCACATCATAAGCGACAATGGAACAGAGTTCAAGAACTCTGGTCTTGATGACTATCTTGATGAACTTGGTATTACTCATGAGTTATCCGCTCCTTATACTCCTCAGCAGAATGGCGTCATGGAGCGCAAGAACAGGACTCTTGCTGAGATGGCTCGCACTATGCTTGATGAATACAAAACGCCTTGTCGTTTTTGGATTGATGCAATTGATACTGCGTGCCATATCATCAACAGAGTATATCTTCACAAATTCTTCAAAAAGACTGCCTATGAACTCGTCACTGACAAGAAACCCAACGTGAGTTATTTCAAAGTCTTCGGTGCTAAATGTTGGATTAGAGATCCTCATCACAACTCAAAATTTGCACCGAAAGCACATGAAGGTTTTATGCTTGGTTACGGAAAGGACTCGCACACCCACAGAGTCTTCAACAACGCTCTTCACAAGGTTGTCGAAACTGTAGATGTGCGGTTCGATGAAACTACTGGCTCGCAATGAGAGCACCTACCTTCTGTGATAGTCTGATAGATGAACCAGCACCTGAGGAAACTGTCAAGTTCAAGGCTACTGAGGATGTCATTCCGACCGAAGAATCTGCTGAAGAATTCATTCCAGAACGTGAAGAACGTCGAGCTAATGCACCTGAAGAAAATGCTGAAGAAAATGGTGTTGAAGAAAATGCTGATCAAATTCCTCAACGACAACCAGCTCATCCTCGCGTTGCAAAAGAAGTGCAAATTGAGAAGATCATCGTTGACATTGAAGCACCAGGTCCTCTCACACGCTCAAAAGCTTCACTTTTATCTAACTTTTGTGGGCACTTTGCTTTTGTCTCTATCACAGAGCCCGCTAAGGTAGATGAAGGATTTCTGGAGCCTGAGTGGATTCAAGCTATGCAAGAAGAATTACATCAGTTCGAGCTCAACAACGTCTGGGAACTGGTCAAACGTCCAGATCCCCGCAAGCACAATATCATTGGCACAAAGTGGATCTACCGCAACATGCAAGATGAAAATGGCCTTGTTGTGAGGAATAAGGCACGGCTTGTAGCTCAAGGCTACACACAGGTTGAAGGAATTGATTTTGATGAAACTTTTGCACCTGTTGCTAGACTTGAGGCTATTCGCATATTACTTGCTTATGCTAACCATCATGATATCACCTTATATCAAATGGATGTGAAAAGTGCATTTCTCAATGGTAAGCTTGAGGAAGAAGTACATGTTGCTCAACCCCCAGGTTTTGAAGATCAAAAGCATCCTGAAAAAGTCTTCAGACTTAATAAGGCCCTCTATGGCCTCAAGCAGGCCCCTCGAGCGTGGTATGATACTTTGAAGGAATTCCTCATGAAGAAAGGCTTCAAACCCGGTTCACTTGATCCTACTCTTTTCACTAAATCTTATGATGGTGAATTGTTTGTGTGCCAAATATATGTTGATGATATTATCTTTGGCTGTACTGACCAACGTTACAGTAATGAATTTGCCTATATGATGAGTGAAGAATATTAAATGTCTATGATGGGAGAATTGAAATTCTTCTTAGGTCTTCAAATTCGTCAACAACGCAATGGCATTTCATATCTCGGGACAAATACCTCAAGGATGTACTGAGGCAATTCGGCATGCAAGATTGCAAAAGCGTCAAAATTCATATGCCCACAAATGGCCATCTGTGCACTGATGAAAATGGTATTGACTTCGATCAAAAGGTATACCGCTCCATGATTGGTTCTTTATTGTACTTATGTGCATCTAGGCCAGATATTATGCTTAGTGTTTGCATGTGTGCCCGATTTCAAGCTACACCGAAGGAATCACACCATAAGGTTGTGAAGCATATTCTTCGATATCTAGCTCACACACCAACACTTGGACTATATGTTGGAAATATGCCCTAGAGGCAATAATAAAAGGATTATTATTATATTTCCTTGTTCATGATAATTTTCTTTTATTCATGCTATAATTGTGTTATCCGGAAATCGTAATACATGTGTGAATACATAGACACCAACATGTCCCTAGTAAGCCTCTAGTCGACTAGCAGTTGATCAACAGATAGTCATGGTTTCCTGACTATGGACATTGGATGTCATTGATAACGAGATCACATCATTAGGAGAATGATGTGATGGACAAGACCCAATACTAAGCATAGCACAAGATCGTATAGTTCGTTTGCTAGAGCTTTTCCAATGTCAAGTATCTTTTCCTTAAACCATGAGATCGTGTAACTCCCGGATACCGTAGGAGTGCTTTGGGTGTACCAAACGTCACAACGTAACTGGGTGACTATAAAGGTGTATACGGGTATCTCTGAAAGTGTCTGTTGGGTTGACACGGATCGAGACTGGGATTTGTCACTCCGTATGACGGAGAGGTATCTCTGGGCCCACTCGATAATGCATCATCATAATGAGCTCAAAGTGACCAAGTGTTTGGTCATGGGATCATGCATTACAGTACGAGTAAAGTGACTTGCCAGTAACGAGATTGAACGAGGTATTGGGATACCGACGATCGAATCTCGGGCAAGTAACATACCGATTGACAAAGGGAATTGAATACGGGGTTAATTGAATCCTCGACATCGTGGTTCATCCGATGAGATCATCAAGGAGCATGTGGGAGCCAACATGGGTATCCAGATCCCGTTGTTGGTTATTGGCCAGAGAGCCGTCTCGGTCATGTCTACGTGTCTCCCGAACCCATAGGGTCTACACACTTAAGGTTCGGTGACGCTAGGGTTGTAGAGATATTAGTATGCAGCAAACCGAAAGTTGTTCGGAGTCCCGGATGAGATCCCGGACGTCACGAGGAGTTCCGGAATGGTCCGGAGGTGAAGAAATATATATAGGAAGTGCTGTTTCGGCCATCGGGAGAGTTTCGGGGGTCACCGATATTGTACCGGGACCACCGAAAGGGTCCCGAGGGTCCACCGGGTGGGGCCACCTATCCCGGAGGGCCCCATGGGCTGAAGTGGCATGGGAACCAGCCCCTGGTGGGCTGGTGCGCCCCACCCAAGGGCCCAAGGCGCCTAGGGTTGGAAACCCTAGGGGGCCGTTGCCCCCCGAGGGGGCATGCGCCCCCCCTTGGTTGGAAACCCTAGGGGGGCCGTTGCCCCGAGGGCCGCCGCCCCCCCTCTCTAGATGGGATCTCCAAGGGGGCATGCGCCCCCCTATCCCCTATATATAGAGGAGGGGAGGAAGGGCGGCCGGACCCTGCATCTTGGCGCCTCCCTTCCCCCTTGCTACTCCTCCTCCTCCCGCAGACGCTTGGCGAAGCCCTGCCGGATCCCTGCTGCATCCACCACCACACCGTCGTGCTGCTGGATCTTCATCAACCTCTCCTTCCCCCTTGCTGGATCAAGAAGGAGGAGACGTCACGCTGACCGTACGTGTGTTGAACGCGGAGGTGCCGTACGTTCGGCGCTAGGATCTTCGGTGATTGGATCACGACGTGTACGACTACCTCAACCCCGTTCTCTTGAACGCTTCCGCTCGCGATCTACATGGGTATGTAGATGCACTCCCCTCTCTTGTTGCTGGATGAACTCATAGATTGATCTTGGTGAACGTAGAAATTTTTTTATTTTATGCAACGTTCCCCAACAGTGGCATCATGAGCTAGGCCTATGCGTAGTTCTCTTTGCACGAGTAGAACACAATTTGTTGTGGGCATAGATGTTGTCAACTTTCTTGCCGCTACTAGTCTTATTTTGCTTCAACGGTACTGTGGGATGAAGCGGCCCGGACCGACCTTACACGTACGCTTACGTGAGACAGGTCCCACCGACTGACATGCACTAGTTGCATAAGGTGGCTAGCGGGTGTCTGTCTCTCCCACTTTAGTTGGAGCGGATTCGATGAAAAGGGTCCTTATGAAGGGTAAATAGAAGTTGAAAAATCACGTTGTGGCTTTTACGTAGGTAAGAAAACGTTCTTGCTAGAACCCTATTGCAGCCACGTAAAACTTGCAACAACAATTAGAGGACGTCTAACTTGTTTTTGCAGCAAGTGTTTTGTGATGTGATATGGCCAAAGTTGTGATGAATGATGAATGATATATATGTGATGTATGAGATCATGTTCTTGTAATAGGAATCACGACTTGCATGTCGATGAGTATGACAACCGGCAGGAGCCATAGGAGTTGTCTTTATTTTTTGTATGACCTGCGTGTCATTGAGAAACGCCATGTAAATTACTTTACTTTATTGCTAAACGTGTTAGCCATAGTAGTAGAAGTAATAGTTGGTGAGCAACTTCATGGAGACACGATGATGGAGATCATGGTGTCATGCCGGTGACAAGATGATCATGGAGCCCCAAGATGGAGATCAAAGGAGCTATATGATATTGGCCATATCATGTCACTATTATTTTATTGCATGTGATGTTTATCATGTTTTTGCATCTTGTTTACTTAGAACGACGGTAGTAAATAAGATGATCCCTCATAATAATTTCAAGAAAGTGTTCCCCCTAACTGTGCGCCCTTGCGACAGTTCGTTGTTTCGAAGCACCACGTGATGATCGGGTGTGATAGACTCCAACGTTCACATACAACGGGTGTAAGACAGATTTACACATGCAAACACCTAGGTTAACTTGACGAGCCTAGCATGTACAGACATGGCCTCGGAACACAAGAGACCGAAAGGTCGAACATGAGTCGTATGAAAGATACGATCAACATGGAGATGTTCACCGATGATGACTAGTCCGTCTCACGTGATGATCGAACACGGCCTAGTCGAGTCGGATCATGTTTCACTTAGATAACTAGAGGGATGTCTAATCTGAGTGGGAGTTCATTAAATAATTTGATTATATGAACTTAATTATCATGAACTTAGTCTAAAAATCTTTGCATAAATGTCTTGTAGATCAAATGGCCAACGCTCATGTCAACATGAACTTCAACGCGTTCCTAGAGAAAACCAAGCTGAAAGATGATGGCAGCAACTATACGGACTGGGTCCGGAACCTGAGGATCATCCTCATAGCTGCCAAGAAACAATATGTCCTAGAAGCATCGCTAGGTGAAGCTCCCATCCCAGAGAACCAAGACGTTATGAACGCTTGGTAGTCTCGTGCCGATGATTACTCCCTCGTTCAGTGCGGCATGCTTTACAGCTTAGAACCGGGGCTCCAAAAGCGTTTTGAGCAACACGGAGCATATGAGATGTTCGAAGAGTTGAAAATGGTTTTCCAAACTCATGCCCAGGTCGAGAGATATGAAGTCTCCGACAAGTTCTACAGTTGTAAGATGGAGGAAAATAGTTCTGTCAGTGAGCACATACTCAAGATGTCTGGGTTGCACAACCGCTTGTCCCAGCTGGACATTAACCTCCCAGACGAGGCGGTCATTGACAGAATCCTTCAGTCGCTCGCACCTAGCTACAAGAGCTTTGTGATGAACTACAATATGCAGGGGATGGAAAAGACCATTCCTGAAGTATTTTCAATGCTGAAATCAGCGGAGGTAGAAATCAAAAAGGAACATCAAGTGTTGATGGTCAATAAAACCACCAAGTTCAAGAAAGGCAAGGGTAAGAAGAGCTTCAAGAAGTATGGCAAGGATGTTGCCGCGCCCGGTAAGCCAGTTGCGGGGAAGAAGTCAAAGAATGGACCCAAGACTGAGACTGAGTGCTTCTATTGCAAAGGGAAGGGTCACTGGAAGCGGAACTACCCCAAATACTTAGCGGACAAGAAGGCCAGCAACACTAAAGGTATATGTGATATACATGTAATTGATGTGTACCTTACTAGTACTCGTAGTAGCTCCTGGGTATTTGATACCGGTGCCGTTGCTCATATTTGTAACTCAAAGCAGGAGCTGCAAAATAAGCGGAGACTGGCAAAGGACGAGGTGGCGATGCGCGTCGGGAATGGTTCCAAGGTCGATGTGATCGTCGTCGGCACGCTACCTCTACATTTACCTACGGGATTAGTTTTAAACCTCAATAATTGTTATTTAGTGCCAAGTTTGAGCATGAACATTGTATCTGGATCTCGTTTAATACGAGATGGCTACTCATTTAAATCCGAGAATAATGGTTGTTCTATTTATATGAGAGATATGTTTTATGGTCATGCTTCGATGGTCAATGGTTTATTCTTAATGAATCTCGAACGTGATGTTACACATATTCATAATGTGAATACCAAAAGATGTAAAGTTGATAACGATAGTCCCACATACTTGTGGCACTACTGCCTTGGTCACATTGGTGTCAAGCGCATGAAGAAGCTCCATGATGATGGACTTTTAGAGTCTCTCGATTATGAATCATTTGACACATGCGAACCATGCCTCATGGGCAAAATGACCAAGACTCCATTCTCCGGAACAATGGAGCGAGCAACCAACTTATTGGATATCATACATACTGATGTGTGCGGTCCAATGAGCGTTGAGGCTCGCGGAGGATATCGTTATGTTCTCACTCTCACTGATGACTTGAGTAGATATGGGTATGTCTACTTGATGAAACACAAGTCTGAGACCTTTGAAAAGTTCAAGGAATTTCAGAATGAGGTAGAGAATCAACGTGACCGAAAAATAAAGTTCTTACGATCAGATCATGGAGGAAAATATTTAAGTCACGAATGTGGCACACACTTAAGGAAATGTGGAATCCTTTCACAACTCACGCCGCCTGGAACACCTCAACGTAACGGTGTGTCCGAACGTCGTAATCGCACTCTATTGGATATGGTGCGATCTATGATGTCTCTTACTGATTTACCGCTATCAATTTGGGGATACGCTCTAGAGACAGTTACATTCACTTTAAATAGGGCACCATCTAAATCCGTTGAGACGACACCGTATGAATTATGGTTTGGGAAGAAACCTAAGCTGTCGTTTCTAAAGGTTTGGGGATGCGATGCTTATGTCAAGAAACTTCAACCTGAAAAGCTCGAACCCAAGTCAGAAAAATGCGTCTTCATAGGATACCCTAAGGAAACCATTGGGTATACCTTCTACCTTAGATCCGAAGGCAAGATCTTTGTTGCCAAGAACGGATCCTTTCTGGAAAAAGAGTTTCTCTCGAAAGGAGTAAGTGGGAGGAAAGTAGAACTCGATGAAGTACTACCTCTTGAACCGGAAAGTAGTGCAGGAAAATGTTCCTGTGGTGCCTACATCCACTGGAGAGGAAATTAATGATGATGATCAAGGTACTTCGAATCAAGTTGCTACTGAACTTCGTAGGTCCACAAGGACACGTTCCACACTAGAGTGGTATGGCAACCCTGTCCTGAAAATCATGTTGTTAGACAACGGTGAACCTTCGAACTATGAAGAAGCGATGGCGGGCCCAGATTCCAATAAATGGCTTGAAGCCATGCAATCCGAGATAGGATCCATGTATGAAAACAAAGTATGGACTTTGACAGACTTGCCCGATGATCGGCGAGCGATAGAAAACAAATGGATCTTTAGGAAGAAGACGGACGCGGATGGTAATGTTACCATCTATAAAGCTCGACTTGTCGCTAAGGGTTATCGGCAAGTTCAAGGGGTTGACTACGATGAGACTTTCTCTCCCGTAGCGAAGCTGAAGTCCGTCCGAATCATGTTAGCAATTGCCGCATACTATGCTTATGAGATATGACAAATGGACGTCAAAATGGCATTCCTTAACGGCTATCTTAAGGAAGAACTGTATATGATGCAGCCGGAAGGTTTTGTCGACCCTAAGAATGCTAACAAGGTATGCAAGCTCCAGCGATCCATTTATGGGTTGGTGCAAGCATCTCGGAGTTGGAACATTCGCTTTGATGAGATGATCAAAGCATTTGGGTTTATGCAGACTTATGGAGAAGCCTGCGTTTACAAGAAAGTGAGTGGGAGCTCTGTAGCATTTCTCATATTATATGTAGATGACATACTTTTGATGGGAAATGATATAGAACTTTTGGACAGCATTAAGGCCTACTTGAATAAGAGTTTTTCAATGAAGGACCTTGGAGAAGCTGCTTATATATTAGGCATCAAGATCTATAGAGATAGATCAAGACGCCTCATAGGTCTTTCACAAAGCACATACCTTGATAAGATATTGAAGAAGTTCAATATGGATTAGTCTAAGAAGGGGTTCTTGCCTGTGTTGCAAGGTGTGAAATTGAGCTCAGCTCAATGTCCGACCACGGCAGAAAATATAGAAGAGATGAGTGTCATCCCCTATGCCTCAGCCATAGGGTCTATTATGTATGCCATGCTGTGTACCAAACTTGATGTAAACCTTGCCGTAAGTTTGGTAGGAAGGTACCAAAGTAATCCTGGCAAGGAACACTGGACAGCGGTCAAGAATATCCTGAAGTACCTGAAAAGGACTAAGGACATGTTTCTCGTTTATGGAGGTGACGAAGAGCTCGTCGTAAAGGGTTACGTCGACGCTAGCTTCAACACAGATCTGGATGACTCTAAGTCACAAACCGGATACGTGTATATGTTGAATGGTGGAGCAGTAAGCTGTTGCAGCTGCAAGCAGAACGTCGTGGCGGGATCTACATGTGAAGCGGAGTACATGGTAGCCTCGGAGGCAGCGCATGAAGCAATTTGGGTGAAGGAGTTCATCACCGACCTAGGAGTCATACCCAATGCGTCCGGGCCGATCAAACTCTCTTGTGACAACACTGGAGCTATTGCACTTGCCAAGGAGCCGAGGTTTTACAAGAAGACCAGGCACATCAAGCGTCGCTTCAACTCCATTCATGAAAATGTTCACGATGGAGACATAGAAATTTGCAAAGTGCATACGGATCTGAATGTCGCAGATCCATTGACTAAACCTCTTCCGCGAGCAAAACATGATCAACACCAGAACTCTATGGGTGTTCGATTCATCACAATGTAACTGGATTATTGACTCTAGTGCAAGTGGGAGACTGTTGGAAATATGCCCTAGAGGCAATAATAAAAGGATTATTATTATATTTCCTTGTTCATGAAAATTGTCTTTTATTCATGCTATAATTGTGTTATCCGGAAATCGTAATACATGTGTGAATACATAGACACCAACATGCCCCTAGTAAGCCTCTAGTTGACTAGCTCGTTGATCAACAGATAGTCATGGTTTCCTGACTATGGACATTGGATGTCATTGATAACGAGATCACATCATTAGGAGAATGATGTGATGGACAAGACCCAATCCTAAGCATAGCACAAGATCGTATAGTTCGTTTGCTAGAGCTTTTCCAATGTCAAATATATTTTCCTTAGACCATGAGATCGTGTAACTCCCGGATACCGTAGGAGTGCTTTGGGTGTACCAAACATCACAACGTAACTGGGTGACTATAAAGGTGTATACGGGTATCTCCGAAAGTGTCTGTTGGGTTGACACGGATCGAGACTGGGATTTGTCACTCCGTATGACGGAGAGGTATCTCTGGGCCCACTCGGTAATGCATCATCATAATGAGCTCAAAGTGACCAAGTGTTTGGTCACGGGATCATGCATTACAGTACGAGTAAAGTGACTTGCCGGTAACGATATTGAACGAGGTATTGGGATATCGACGATCGAATCTCGGGCAAGTAACATACCGATTGACAAAGGGAATTGAATACGGGGTTAATTAAATCCTCGACATCGTGGTTCATCCGATGAGATCATCGAGGAGCATGTGGGAGCCAACATGGGTATCCAGATCCCGCTGTTGGTTATTGGCCAGAGAGCCGTCTCGGTCATGTCTACGTGTCTCCCGAACCCGTAGGGTCTACACACTTAAGGTTCGGTGACGCTAGGGTTGTAGAGATATTAGTATGCAGCAAACCGAAAGTTGTTCGGAGTTCCGGATGAGATCCTGGACGTCACGAGGAGTTCCGGAATGGTCCGGAGGTGAAAAAATATATATAGGAAGTGCTGTTTCGGCCATCGGGGGAGTTTCGGGGGTCACCGATATTGTACCGGGACCACCGGAAGGGTCCCGAGGGTCCATCGGGTGGGGCCACCTATCCCGGAGGGCCCCATGGGCTGAAGTGGCGTGGGAACCAGCCCCTGGTGGGCTGGTGCGCCCCACCCAAGGGCCCAAGGCGCCTAGGGTTGGAAACCCTAGGGGGCCGTTGCCCCCCGAGGGGGCATGCGCCCCCCCTTGGTTGGAAACCCTAGGGGGGCCGTTGCCCCGGGGGTCGCCGCTCCCCCTTTCTAGATGGGATCTCCAAGGGGGCACGCGCCCCCCCTATCCCCTATATATAGTGGAGGGGAGGAAGGGCAGCCGGACCCTGCATCTTGGCGCCTTCCTTCCCCCTTGCTACACCTCCTCCTCCCGCAGACGCTTGGCGAAGCCCTGCCGGATCCCTGCTGCATCCACCACCACGCCGTCGTGCTGCTGGATCTTCATCAACCTCTCCTTCCCCCTTGCTGGATCAAGAAGGAGGAGACGTCACGCTGACCGTACGTGTGTTGAACGCGGAGGTGCCGTCCGTTCGGCGCTAGGATCTTCGGTGATTGGATCACGACGTGTACGACTACCTCAACCCCGTTCTCTTGAACGCTTCCGCTCGTGATCTACAAGGGTATGTAGATGCACTCCCCTCTCTCGTTGCTGGATGAACTCATAGATTGATCTTGGTGAACGTAGGAAATTTTTTATTTTATGCAACGTTCCCCAACACTATAGTACCCCAAGGGCTCGACTTTTGATCTCATTGGATATTCAGACTCTGATTATGCTGGTTATCGTGTGGACCACAAGTCAACATCTGGCACATGTCATTTCCTCGGAAGATCTTTGGTCTGTTGGTCCTCGAAGAAACAGAACTGCGTATCACTGTCTACTGCTGAAGCTAAGTACATTGCTGCTGGTTCTTGCTGTGCTCAATTGCTGTGGATGAAGCAAACTCTCAAGGACTACGGCGTCAACGTGAAGAATGTGCCTCTCTACTGTGACAATGAAAGTGCCATCAAGATTGCTCATAACCCAGTTCAGCACTCAAAGACCAAGCACATTCAGATTCGTCATCATTTTCTTCGTGATCATGTGTTGAAGGGCGACATTTCTATTGAGCATGTGAAGACTGAAGAACAGCTAGCCGATATCTTCACAAAGCCCTTGGATGAAAAGAGATTTAGCAAGTTGTGGTGTGAGCTAAATATCTTAGAATCTTTGAACGTTCTCTGAAAAGGACACTCATCCTAACACTTATGCAAAATCGATGACTTAGATGTGCAACACATGAAGAAACGTTTTTCTTCAATCAATGAAGAATAACACTCTAAGTGTGAAGAAATTAACGAAGAATTTGATTCTCAGAGCCCTACGACCATCGTACGCGGTGTCTGAAATCATCATTCTTATAAGGTGGGTCACGCCACCACCAAAAGTTGAAAATCTTCAATTTGAGTTTTTTTTTCAGTTTTGAAATTCCTCAATTGTTCAATTTCTTCAACTTTGCATTGTCTTCACTGTTTTCGTCGTTTTTCTTCATTGGTTATATGAGTTTATGTCCTCTACAGCATTCACTTATTGCTATTTCTTCAAGTTGTTTTTTTTGCTAAGTGAATGTGATTGGACCCTTCCCCCTCTATGCTAAACTCAACCCAATCTATTCACAAATTCTTCATGTGCGTTAAATTTGAAACTCGTTCAAAATCTTCACTGCGTCCTTGTCAGCTGAAGAATTTGCGAAAGGAACTTTTAACTTATCTTATCTAAATTTTCGGCTTTGCCGCTCAAACCGTTCCGCATTCCACGAAACACTTATCTATTCACCCACGATCTCACACGATCTCCACTTCTCAGTACGTGGGTGACACATGTCAAGCGAATGAGAAGGGTCAGGGGCACGTTCGTCCAATTTCTTTGCGCGAACAATTTTTCACCGTGGCTATAAATACCCCTCCCCTTCCTCACTTCTCTTTTTACTCTGCTCGACCTCACGCCAGCTCGAGCTTCTCAAACCCTAGCACCACCGCTACTTCATCATCGCCGGTGAGGAAGAGCTTCACTGCCTCGACCTCCTCCTCGTCGTACTCGCGCCCGCTGCAGATTTCTTCACTCCACAGCCGCCGTAGCTGTCTTCCTCAGCCAAGTTAGGGCGTGGAAGATTTGAACTGACGAACTTCACATCTACACCTCTCAGTTCATCGAGTTCTTCGTCCAGGGTAATTAAAAGTTACTTTTACTACCCTCTTTGATTCGACAAATTTCTACAAAATCTTCAAAGGTGTTTATTCTTCAAAATCTTCAAAGGTGTCATCTGTTCTTGATACATTTATCTAAGCTATATTTTTCTTCAAGATTCCTCAGTTGTGTGGATTTCTGATTTGTACAACTCTGGAACCTAAGACAAAGAACGCTTAGTGAAATTCTTCAAGACTCGTCTGGTCAAAAATTCCTCAAACTTGTTCTTTTTTTGAAAAACCTCTGAGAACGCATATGACCTCTCCAAATTCCTCTTAACTATACTCTGTTCACAGGTACTCATGTCAGCTGCTGAATCACTAGGTTCTCATCAACTTAACCCATTTGCAGCGTTCCTCGAAGAAAAGTTGCATACATCTTCAGAGAATTCCATTGTTCAAATTCCCCATCTGAAGAAAATGGCTGATGGAAAGAAGCCACAAAAGGGAGGAAAGAGGCCTGAGGTTAATACTGCTTTTGAGATCCCTGATGACATATATAAGGATTACTGCACTCCTGATGAGGCCAAGTTTGGCAAGGAGGGAAAAAATCAGCGCAAGGCGCGCATCCAGAGGATAGAGAGGAGATGGGCATGGGAGTGGAGGGAGTACAGGTATGTTACTCCCAAGTACATGAAGAAATTCGCTCTCAATCCTCCATGCCCAAGACCTCCATTGGCACCTGGCCAAGACGCAGATCCCACCAACCTCAAGCGCGGTGAGGATTATCCTGATGAATGGGCCAAGCGCCAGGCCAAGTTGGCCAGACAAGCAAGAGAAGCAGTGAGGAAATTCAACGAAGACTCTACTGTTACTGCTGCTGCCACTGCTGAGGCACCTGCTAGCATCTTCAATGCCCTCACGGCCAAGTTCCTCAGCAACGCCCTCACGGCCATATTCCTCAAATCCCTCACGACCAACTCCTCAAACTGCTCCTGCTCCTCCAAAGTCCTCATCTCCTCCGCCAAAGTCTTCGGCTGCTCTGACCAAATCCTCAACACCAGTGCATCTCGCCACGTGCCAAAGGACAACAGGCATATCTATTGCCTCTGGAGCCTCTGCAAGTTCCTCAGCTGCTCCAAGTTCCTCAGCTCGCCCTTCTCTGCTGAAGAAAAAGGCCACTTGTAACACCCCGAGTATCATGCTACAGTACCCCTGGGTTTAATCTAATATTTTGCTAAACAATGCATGATCCTCTTTGATCCTATCTCTTTTCAAATTCCACTTGAATTCAAATTCAATTACTAAGTGAAATTCAAAATTTCACAAACATGAAATCTAAAATGTTCATCATGTGGAAAATAATCATTTGTTACTATTGGTGGTGAACCAACATTTTTATAAAGTTTTTCACTACCCTAAACTAAATAAAACAATGTCCTAATCGTTAATTTAATTGCCTTTCCAATTGGTAAAAATACTAAACTACTTTATTTTGGTGCCAAGTTAATTATAGCAGTGGCTTAAGTTAAATTGGTATTTTAGGTGCAAGATTAGTTTTCATAAAACTATTTTGCTTTCTGAAAATAAAACAAAACAGAAAAGTTTAACAAAAAAATGTAAAAGAAGAGGTGAGAGAGAGAGAGAGAGAGATCCACCCCCTAACCCTGGGCCTTAGCCGGCCGAGCCGGCCCATCCAGTCCACTCCCTGCACCGGTCGCTCCCTCCCCTTCCTCTTCCTCTGCTCCGTGTCGCTACAGGGGCGAGGTCGACCCCGACCAGCTCGCCGGCGGGATAAGGCCAACCGCAGCGCCCCCCTCTCGTTCGTGGAACCCTAATCCACTTCCCCTTTCCCCTTGCTCCCCTCCTCAGATCCACCGCACTGCGCCCGCCCGAGCGAAGCCATCGCCGCGGCCTCACCATGCGCGTCGCCACCGGCGGTCGTCCTCCATCTGCCTGCGTCCAGGAGACCCCCCCTCGTCCTCGACCACGACGACCGCGACCACGCCACGGACCTTGTAGCTCCTCTGCCTCGCCGGATCACCACCGTCCTCCGCTTCGGCCGTCGCCGTCACCGTCCACTCCGGCCACCCCCTGCTGCTACTAAGTTGTCGCCGGGCCTCCTTGTGCCTTCCCGGTGAGCTCCGGCTCCTTTCCCCTCTCCTCGCGCATCTATTCTCCCCCGTAGCTGCTTCCCCCGTCGTGCACAAGCTCGTCCCCGTGGTGGTGCTCGCCGCCCTGGCCACGGCTCGCAGAGCTCGGGGCCGACCACCCCATCGTGCTCAGTACCTTCACCAGCACCTACTGCACACACACCTCGCCTCCTCCCTGGAGTCCCCCCGCTCGCCGACGCACCCGTCGTCTCACCTCACCGACCGCCCCATCGCTCGACGTAGCCGGCACCAACGCGTAGTCGACCCAGCGTCGCCCCGTCGTCCCCTGCGCCCCACCGCCGGCACCGCTCGTCGCTCGCCGTCCCCGACCTCCTCCTCGGCTTGCTACTTCGCACCTCGCAGTCCCCGTGCCCCTGCAAGGCGGGTGAGGAACCCCACCGGCCTCCTTTTCCCTCTGCCGTTGCTGCTCTACCCAGCCCCGCCGCCGCCTAGTGTCGCTGCTTCCCGCTGACCCCGCGCCCGCCACAGCTCCCGGCGCCGCCGACGTCCCCTCTTGCCCGCACCTGTGGCCGCCGGTGCCCGACGGCCGCGCGTGCCCAGCCGGTCTCCTTTGTTGTGTTAGTGGGGATAGCCCCAATTAGATTAGTTCTAACTAACCCCCCACTGATCCTCACTTACTGGTGGAACCCCCCTTGTTAATTAAGCAATTTAATTAACACCTAATTGGCTACAGTCACTGACCAGTGGGTCCAACCTAGTTAATTTGTTTAATTAAACCTGAAACTAACTCTGAGACAATGACAACAGGGCCCCACTAGCCCCTTTGACTAGTCAAAGCTGACCAGTCAACTGCTGACTGTGCAGTTGACTGGCC
Organism: Aegilops umbellulata; assembly: GCA_032464435.1. Taxonomy (NCBI): domain Eukaryota; kingdom Viridiplantae; phylum Streptophyta; class Magnoliopsida; order Poales; family Poaceae; genus Aegilops; species Aegilops umbellulata. Next base: position 321,421,732 of record CP136056.1, on the reverse strand, counting down.
CCACATGTCAGCCTCTTTATGCCCTGGCTGGGTACACTTCTGAGAACCCATAGCCTTTTTGCTAATTTTTTTGAATTATAAGACAAATCCAGAAAATCTTTTAAAACTTAGAAAAATCATATAAATTAATCCGTAACTCGGATGAAAAAGTTTTATACATGAAAGTTTCTTAGAACGACGAGGCGAATCCAGTTACGCAGCCTGTTCGTCAGCCACGCGTCCCTAGCATAGCAAACACATAACTTTCCCCCTCCGGTTCACCTGTCCGAAAACGCGAAACATCGGGAATACTTCCCCGGATGTTTCCCCCCTTCGCTGGTACCACCTCCTACCGCGTTAGGGCACATCTAGCATCGCGCATTGTCATGCCTTCCATCGTCATGCTTATGTTTGCGTTATATTTATTGTTTCTTCCCCCTCTTCTCTCGTTAGACACCGAGACCGACGCTGCTGCTACCCAGTACGACTACGATGTTGACGACCCCTCCTTCTCGGCTGAGCAACCAGGCAAGCCCCCCCTTTGATCTTCCCGATATCGCCCATTCCATTCTCTCATGCTTGCTTTAGATTTTGCTACTGTTATTGATTTTCTCCTATTCTGTTGCATAGCCTGCTTTTGTATTTGCTGTTGTACCTTACCTACTTATGCTAAACTGCTTAGTATAGGTTGGTTAGTGATCCATCAGTGACCCCCACCTTGTCCTTGTTGCCCCTGCTTCATTATCAGAAGACCCGATCAACGGGATCGAAGACCAGGCCCCGACACCGCACATCACTTCCCCTTAGTTGCTCGACACTACTGGGTTACTATCCAGTACCGAGGGTGAGACCCCATCAGTACTTCTGATGTTAACCCTATAGTGTAGCTATTCGGTCGTGGTCATCGAGGGTGATTTCCTCTTTAACCACTCCCGATACGACTCTGTCGTGCAACCCCTCAAGTGTGGACCTCGAGGGTGAATCCTCTTACGTTCACCTTGATGATTACATCGAGTGGAATTCACCGGGGGTGATTCCTCGGGTTTCCCCCTTGATGTTTAGACACACAGTTACTATAATTACTATGACATTACACTGAACCATGTTACTAAAGACGGGTCGACCCTGAGGGGTACCCGCGCGAGCTTAATTGCGAGTGATGTGGAGTCGGGTTGACCTGGAGGGTGCCCGCGAGATAATTACGAGGCGTGGTCGGGCATTCCTAGCCCTTGCTGCAAGTCCTCGAGACGGGGCAACGAGGTCACATCTTTCGTGAGTCTCTGCTTGTTACCGCGCGCTCCTAATCCATTACGGTTTGGATATTTGATCCAAGGGGCCTCTGGCCTGATAGCACTAACCATCACGTGGGCATAGTATGGGCGTTCTGTGTCGTATGCATCAGCCGAAGCTTAATAGACGTCAGTGACTGAGCAGCGCGCGCCGGGTTGGACTGCGTAAGCGCCTGCCTTGTTGAAGGAGGTAGCTAGGTCTACTCATCGGCTGCGTTCGCAACATGCAGGAGTTCCCGGGGAGATGGCCCATGACCCCTGGGGGCATAGGTTTAGTCCAGCGTGTTGGCCTCTCTATTAAGCCTAGGTCGGGTTGTGGCGTATTGTTTGGCCGAGGCCGGGCATGACCCAGGAAAGTGTGTCCGGCCGGAGTTAATCGAGCATGGTGGGTAAGTTGGTGCACCCCTGTAGGGAAGAAAACATCTATCGATAGTCTGTCCTACGGTTACGGACACTTGGAGTTGTATCCCGATCGATACAACTAGAACTGGATACTTGTGATGAGAATTGGATGGTGATGAGAACTGGATTGTGATGATAACTGGTTAGTATGGCTCTGGGATTTCTTTCTCGCAGGGAGTAGAGAAAGGATCTCTGGCCGAGGTTGATAACACCACTACTACTTTACATTATGCTACTCTACTCCCTCCTGTTGCTGCAAGATGGTGGTTTCCAGAAGATGCTAGTCTTCGGTAGGACTAGGCCTTCTCTCTATTCTGGCATTTCCGCAGCCCAGTCCACATATACAGCCTTCCTTTGATAATGTTGCATATGTAGTGTAGATCCTTGCTTGCGAGTACTTTGGATGAGTACTCACGGTTGCTTTGCTTCCCCCTTTTCCCCCTTTCTTCTTCTTTCCGGTTGATGCAACCAGATGTCGGAGCCCAGGAGCCAGATGCCACCGCCGATGCCTACTACTACGTGGAGACCGCTGACGACCAGGAGTAGCTAGGAGACTCCCAGGCAGGAGGCCTTGCCTTTTCGGTCAATGTTGCTTTTGTGCAAGCCTTCTTAAGGCAACTTGTCTAACTTATGTTTGTACTCAGATATTGTTGCTTCCGCTGACTCTTGTGTAGTCGAGCTTATGTATTCGAGCCCTCGAGGCCCCTGGCTTGTAATATAAAGCTTGTATTATTTTTTTAATTTGTGTCTAGAGTTGTGTTGTGATATCTTCCTGTGAGTCCTTGATCTTGATCATACACATTTGCGTGCATGATTAGTGTATGATTGAATCGAGGGCGTCACACCACTACTGGACGAGGTCCTCGACCAAGTCCTCACAAAAAGCAGGTCGCCTTCCAAGTGCCCTCTGATGATGATGAGGCTGATGATGAAGAACTAGCCGAAATCATCAGGGACAGGCTGCACAGTGCCGCTAGTGCCAGGGGCAGTGCTGTGCCTCTTTTGCTGGATCCGAAGAAGTTCCTGGATTTCATTGATCTGTGGCACAAAGATCCAAACACGCCCTTGCCTGAACTGAATCTATCTCCTGGTCAAAGTCATATGTTGTCAGCTTTCATTGCTGAAGAAAAATGGAAATTTGAGAAGGCCAGGCAGCTGAAGAAAGCTCAGTACAAGAAAGAGCGCCTTCTGAATAAAAACGTTGTCAAGATGACAACTGACGAACTTGTGAAGATTTAGGCTGAAATCAAAGTCCTCAGCGATGACTTCAACGCTTACTATGCTGATTGGCAATGAGCCAAGGTCAGGTTTGTAAAACTGACTAGGAAATTCGCTACCAAGGTTGCAGCTCCATCGCAACCAGAAATTCCTCAAGTCGAAGCATCTGCTCAACCAACAGAAGAGCATGCCAGCACCGCTGATGAAAATCAGGCTGTTGAAGAAAATGTGAGTTCCATGGCTGATGACTGCATTCCAGCCGCTGAAGATATTGCAAGGGCAACCTCTAGTGTTGCGGATGAAGAACAAGCCAAGCCATCTAAAGGTTTAGTTGATGTGCCTGAATAAACTGAAAATGCTAGGGCAACTGCATCAGTTGTGCCTGAAGAAAATGTACCAACTTCCTCTGCTCCTCCTGCACCTACCTCAAGTACTATTCTTCCCTCTGCATGAGATGTGAAGAACAAGGCTGCTGAGCGAGCAACAGTGAGGAAAAGGAAAGCATCAGCTTCATCAGATTCTTCAGCTCCGAAGAAGATGAAGAAATTGACCGGCTCATTTGCAAATCCAATTGATGATGTTCCTGTTTCCAGCATGCCATCAAAGGAACTTGTACCTTTCGATGAAGAATATGTGATCCCCGGCGGATCTGATGAAGACATTCCCTCTGTTGCTTCCTCAGAGCAGATGGATAAAGAAATTGAAGCGGACGCAATCCCTTCAACTCCAATTGTCTCCTTGCCCATACCTCAGTTCACTACTGAAGAGGCCGGTGTTGAGGAATTGGATGAACAAAATTCTGACGTGGACATTGGGAGTACTACTCCATTGATGAATGATGACTTTTGAGATAGTCAGCACCCCAACTCTCCTCTGTTCACACCATTGCAGCAAATCCCTCAGTCCCCAGCACATACAGTTCCAATGGGCTCTGAAGAAACTCACCCCACTTCATCTGTTCATGAAGAAATTCCAGCCACTAGTGCTGATGAAACTGCTGCTGCTGAATCATTGAAGACACAGACTGCCACTGAAGAGGAACCAGAAATTCCTCAGCCTGAAGAATCTGAGATTGCGATTCTCGAGGTTGTGATGCAACTGACTAACACTCCTCAACCCAAGCCAAAGGATCCATTCTCCAGGAAGCAAAAATTCAAGACTGATGATTTCTTCGGCGAGCGTGTATTCTTCACAGATTACAACCCCTATGACTCTGCTCGCATTAGGAAGAGGCGTTTTTGGACTGCCAGCCAGGCAAATTTCTATTCCTCGGTGCTGTTCAACAAAGACAAAGTTTTCAATCATGAGCACATTCCTCACGTGGATATGGAATCTCTGTCGTGCTTCGTGCCAGTCCTTAGTGTTCTTCATGATGCTGGAGTGTTAAATTTCTGCACTGATATCTGTGATTGGAATGAAGAACTCATTCTTCAATTTTATGCAACGCTGCACATCACCGGAGACTCTGAAGATGTGAATTCCTGGGTGCTGGACTGGATGACCGAAATCACTCACTATAAGGCACCAGCTACTGAATTGCTTCGTGCTTTGCCTCTCAGTCCTCCCCATGAAGCTGCTCGTTGCTTGTACCAAGAGCCTGAGCTTACTGCTCACTATATGCAAGTGTTGATGAAGCCATTGAAGCCAGGTCAGGCCCCAAGAACCAAATTCCTCGTGAAGGAATTGCTATATGTGCCTCGGACTGTCTATCGCATTTTGATGAAGACATTGAGTCCTATCAAGGGCCACAACTCGAATGAAGAAGAAGTCATTGGCATCATGAAGAATCTGCTATTCAATATCATTCATGGCGTTCCCGTCAACTTCCATGATTTCTTCATGAGGACTCTGGCCAATGTTGCAATGTCACCGTTTGAGTTGAAGCCTTATGCTCTGTGGATTATGAGATTCATCAGAACAAGGTCTTCACTCAACTACAAAGCTGATACACTGAACCAATGCAGCTACTTGCCCCCGATTGAAGTCCTCAAACGAACGCTTTCCTCAGCTAATGACAAGGGCAAGGCACCTGCTGTTATTGATGAAGGCATTCGTCCATTGGATGGTCAGTTTCGCAAAGCTGCATCTTACTCCACAAATGATGACTCTGCCACTCATGACTCTGCCGCCAACGCAACCAAGCAAAATCTTCAAGGCACAGCTCCTAGGGTGATGACTGATCGTGAGCTTCTCCTCAGTCTTCACCAAAAGGTTGATCGAAATCACAAATGGGTCAAGCGTCAGTTTGGTTCAATTCTTCACAACATGACTGCTACCCACAATGCAGTGAAGAAAAACCATTACTACCTCCTTGAAACCTTCAATCGTACCTGGGCTATTCTGTCGCATGTATATGGTGAAGAAGATCTGAAGAAAATGGGTCTCAAGGAGTATTTTGACTTGTCTGCTCCTCCACTGAACAAATACAAGAAGGTCAAGGTTCCTTCCTTGGTGGCCAGCTCATATACTTCATCGCGCGAAACCGACGAGTATGAAGACTCGGGCGACACTGCGGTAGGCCCTACATCAACAAACGACCCCAACAACATTGGCGCTCCTTCATCAACTTGACATTATTTAGGGGCGTTAGTCCTCATTTTCGATCCTTTTGGTCATTCGATGACAAAGGGGGAGAAGTTTGAGTTAGTCTTCAAGTGGGTCTATCTTATATGGGCGTGTTTTTTTTGCTAAGTTACTACTCTCGTTCTTTTGAAGACTTTGCTGGGTTGAGTTGTAAACTTAAACTCTATGGTGGCCTGATACTTTTGTTGAGCTCTTCTGCATGCTTATTCCTCATTAATGTTTACGCACGCATGCTGAATTACATCAGTCACCATATTTCATCATGCATTTCAAATTCTTCATATATTATGTCAAATGCGTGTATGAATTACAAGATATACGAGGAGATCTCCATGATTCTACTCTTCAAGTGTGCATTGCTTCAAAAGCAAATTCCTCACTATGCACATCTTCAGGGGGAGTTCTTCTATATCTTGCAATCAAATTCCTCAATATCAGTATTTACACTTCATATGTTTATCCCCGTTGAAACTTAACCTATATTGTCATCAATCACCAAAAAGGGGGAGACTGTAAGTGCATCTAGTGCCCCTTAGTGATTTTGGTGTATTGAAGACTTATAGGTTAAGGGACTAATGTGTTTATGAGTGTACACAGGTCTATAAGTCTATGAGGAGTTTGATATTTACAGAGAAAGTCGACCCCTAAAAATGAAGTTCTTCGACTGAAGACTTTGGATTTCTGAAGACTTTGAAAGTGAAGAAATTGGTGTGACCTTGAAAACTTGGTATTCATTCGAGGAACATGAAGCGTGAAGACTTTTGTTTTCGTAGTTTCATTTTCTCTTTCTTGAGTCATAGGAAACACCGTACTGTTAAAGGGGGTCGAGGAAATACTAAGAAAAAATTTCCATGTGATGCTCAACTCAAAATCCTACACCTACCAATCCCTTCGAGTAAAGCCATTGGAAATCTCATACAATTCAGTTATATTCTTCAGTGACAGAGACGAAGTTCTTCTGGTCTCTGAGGAATTTGTTCTGACTAAGGAGTTAGGAATTCGCCAGCGCGGGTTGCCTACACAGTGAGGAACATGATAGCCCTGAAGAATTTGATACTCAAATTTCCGACCATTGCTGTGCTACGCGCCAGCTGTCCCAAAATATCTACCCACCTAACAGTCATATCATTGAAGGGCATTTATGTCTTATCATGTTGGGCTGCTCCCTAGGCTATAAATAGCCGCCCCCTACAACCACTAGCTGGTTGGCTGCTCCGAGAGAAACTGACACTTGTAATTTGAGAGCATCCCATCCTCCGAGGACTTTGAGAGAAAATCATCAAGTGAGGAAAACCCAAACCCAAACACCTACAAACCCAAAGTGATTGAGGATCACTAAAGAGATTGATCCTGCGTGGATCCGACGCTTGTTACCTTTGAAGATTGTGCTTCTTCCACATGGTTAGGCGTCATGGTCTAGAGCATCCAAGAGGAATTGTGGATCGCCGAGTGACTGAGTCTGTGAAGGTTTGGAAGTCACCTGAAGACTTACCATGAGAGATTGGGCGAGGTCTGTGTGACCTTAGCTCAAGGAGAATACGGTGAGGACTGTGTGTCCTCAGGTTTAAATACCTAGCCGCTCCAACCATACGTACAACTAAGACAATAGTTGGAACTGGTCTACCAAATCATTGTCTTCACCAAGCTTACTGGTTCTATTTCCTCAACTCTTTCATTTCCTCATAACTGTGTTGTGCACTTGTTCATATCTGTGTTTGAAGACTATGACTGAAGACTTTCTCAATTTCCTCAGTTCAATTTCTTCAGTCTGTTTGTCTTCATCCTGTGTTATCCTTTGTTTACGCTTTCTATACTCTGTGCTCGTCTTCATTTCATCATGATGACCATGCTTGTATTCAGCTATGTTCACTTTTGAGTACTTATTCTGCTGCAAGTAGTTCTTCGCTAAGGATTTCCTCACCCGCAAATTCCTCAGTGAAGAATTCATGAAAATCGCCTATTCACCCCCCTCTAGTCGATATAACGCACTTTCATCCGTACTACCTAGCTGTTGATACTCTTCGTGCTTTCACTTCACTGCTTACTTGACTATGGCTTGTCTAGGGTAGTCTACCTTCCGCTGCATATCAATAGGTTTATTTCTACTTTTAGTCTTCATAGCCCCCGTGTTTTCAATACTTCCATAAAGCCTTTTCACCCCCCTCTAGTCGATAACCAGCACTTTCAGGAGTGTGCGGCCTGCCCTGGCCGCCCTCCTCTCTCTCCACTACGGCCCATGTTGGCCCATTAGTTCCCCCGGGGGTTCCGATAACCCCCCGGCACTCCGATATTTATCCGGTGACCCCCGGAACTTATCCGGTGTCCGAATAACATTATCCAATATATCAATCTTTATCTCTCGACCATTTCGAGACTCCTCGCCATGTCCGTGATAACATCCAGGACTCCGAACAACCTTCGGTACATCAAAACACATAAACTCATAATACCGATCGTCATCGAACATTAAGCTTGCGGACCCTACGGGTTCGAGAACTACGTAGACATGACTGAGACTCATCACCGGCCAATAACCAATAGCGTAACCTGGATGCTCATATTGGCTCCCACATATTCTACGAAGATCTTTATCGGTCAAACCGCATAACAACATACGTTGTTCCCTTTGTCATCGGTATGTTACTTGCCCGAGATTCGATCGTCGGTATCTCAATACCTAGTTCAATCTCATTACCAGCAAGTCTATTTACTCGTTTCATAATGCATCATCCCGCAACTAACTCATTAGTCACATTGCTTGCAAGGCTTATAGTGATGTGCATTACCGAGAGGGCCCAAAGATACCTCTTCGACAATCGGAGTGACAAATCCTAATCTCGATCTATGCCAACTCAACAAACACCATCGGAGACACCTATAGAGCATGTTTATAATCACCCAGTTATGTTGTGATGTTTGATAGCACACTAAGTGTTCCTCCGGTATTCGGGAGTTGCATAATCTCATAGTCATAGGAACATGTATAAGTCACGAAGAAAGCAATAGCAACAAACAAAACGATCATCGTGCTAAGCTAACGGATGGTTATTGTCAATCACATCATTCTCTAATGATGTGATCCCGTTAATCAAATGACAACTCATGTCCATGGCTAGGAAACTTAACCATCTTTGATTAATGAGCTAGTCAAGTAGAGGCATACTAGTGACACTCTGTTTGTCTATGTATTCACACATGTACTAACTTTCCGATTAATACAATTCTAGCATGAATAATAAACATTCATCATGATATAAGGAAATATAAATAACAACTTTATTATTATCTCTAGGGCATATTTCCTTCAGTATCCCACTTGCACTAGAGTCAATAATCTAGATAATGATTCTAACACCCATGGAGTCTTGGTGCTGATCATGTTTTGCTCGTGAGAGAGGCTTAGTCAACGAGTCTACAACATTTAGATCCGTATGTATCTTGCAAATCTCTATGTCTCCCTCCTTGACTTGATCGCGGATGGTATTGAAGCGTCTCTTGATGTGCTTGGTTCTCATGCGAAATCTGGATTCCTTTGCCAAGGCAATTTCACCAGTATTGCCACAAAAGATTTTCATTGGACCCGATGCACTAGGTATGACACCTAGATCGAATATGAACTCCTTCACCCATACTCCTTCATTTGGTGCTTGTGAAGCAGCTATGTACTCCGCTTCACACGTAGATCCCGCCACAACGCTTTGCTTAGGACTGCACCAACTGACAGCTCCATCGTTCAATATAAACACGTATTCGGTTTGCGACTTAGAGTCATCCGGATCAGTGTCAAAGCTTGCATCGATGTAACCATTTACGAAGAGCTCTTTGTCACCTCCATAAACGAGAAACATATCCTTAGTCCTTTTCAGGTATTTCATGATGTTCTTGACCGCTGTCCAGTGATCCACTCCTGGATTACTTTGGTACCTCCCTGCTAAACTAATAGCAAGGCACACACCAGGTCTGGTACACAACATTGCATACATGATAGAACCTATGGCTGAAGCATAGGTAATGACTTTCATTTTCTCTCTATCTTCTGCAGTGTTCGGGCATTGAGTCTGACTCAACTTCACACCTTGTAACACAGGCAAGAACCCTTTGTTTGCTTGATCCATTTTGAACTTCTTCAAAACTTTATCAAGGTATGTGCTTTGTGAAAGTCCAATTAAGCGTCTTGATATATCTCTATAGATCTTGATGCCCAATATATAGGCAGCTTCACCAAGGTCTTTCATTGAAAAACTCTTGTTCAAGTATCCTTTTATGCTATCCATAAATTCTATATCATTTCCAATCAACAATATGTCATCCACATATAATATTAGAAATGCTACAGAGCTCCCACTCACTTTCTTGTAAATACAGGCTTCTCCAAAAGTCTGTATAAAACCATATGCTTTGATCACACTATCAAAATGTTTATTCCAACTCCGAGATGCTTGCACCAGTCCATAAATGGATCGCTGGAGCTTGCACACTTTGTTAGCATCCTTTGGATCGGTAAAACCTTCGGGTTGCATCATATACAACTCTTCTTCCAGAAATCCATTCAGAAAAGCAGTTTTTACATCCATTTGCCAAATTTCATAATCATAAAATGCGACAATTTCTAACATGATTCGGACGGACTTAAGAATCGCTATGGGTGAGAAGGTCTCATCGTAGTCAACTCCCTTGAACTTGTCGAAAACCTTTCGCAAAAAGTCAAGCTTTGTAGACAGTAACATTACCGTCAGCGTCAGTCTTCTTCTTGAAGATCCATTTATTCTCTATGGCTTACCGATCATCGGGTAAATCAACCAAAGTCCACACTTTGTTCTCATACATGAATCCCATCTCAGATTTCATGGCCTCAAGCCATTTTGAGGAATCTGGGCTCATCATCGCTTCCTCATAGTTCGTAGGTTCGTCATGGTCAACATGACCTCCAGAACAGGATTACCATACCACTCTAGTGCAGATCTTACTTTGTTGACCTACGAGGTTCGGTAGTAACTTGATCTAAAGTTATATGATCATCATCATTAGCTTCCTCACTAATTGGTGTAGGAGTTACAGGAACTGATTTCTGTGATGAACTACTTTCCAGTAAGGGACAAGTATAATAACCTCATCAAGTTCTACTTTCCTCCCACTCACTTCTTTCGAGAGAAACTCCTTCTCCAGAAAAGATCCATTCTTAGCAGCGAATATCTTGCCTTCAGATCTGTGATAGAAGGTGTACCCAACAGGCTCTTTTGGGTATCCTATGAAGACACATTTCTCTGATTTGGGTTCAAGCTTATCAGGTTGATGCTTTTTCACATAAGCATCGCATCCCCAAACTTTAAGAAACGACAACTTGGGTTTCTTGCCAAACCACAGTTCATAAGGTGTCATCTCAACGGATTTAGATGGTGCCCTATTTAACGTGAATGTAGCCGTCTCTGAAGCATAACCCCAAAACGATAGCAGTAAATCAGTAAGAGACATCATAGATCGCACCATATCAAATAAAGTCCGCTTACGACGTTCGGACACACCATTACGTTGTGGTGTTCCGGGTGGCGTGAGTTGCGAAACTATTCTGCATTGTTTCTAATGAAGACCAAACTCGTAACTAAAATATTCTCCTCCACGATCAGATCGCAGAAACTTTATTTTCTTGTTACGATGATTTTCCACTTCACTCTGAAATTCTTTGAACTTTTCAAATGTTTCAGACTTATGTTTCATCAAGTAGATATACCCATATTTGCTTAAATCATCTGTGAAGGTCAGAAAATAACGATACCCGCCGCGAGCCACAACATTCATTGGACCTCATACATCAGTATGTATTATTTCCAATAAATCTGTTGCTCGCTCCATTGTTCCGGAGAACGGAGTTTTAGTCATCTTGCCCATGAGGCATGGTTCGCAAGTACCAAGTGATTCATAATCAAGTGATTCCAAAAGTCCATCGGTATGGAGTTTCTTCATGCACTTTACACCAATATGACCGAAACGGTAGTGCCACGAATAAGTTGCACTGTCATTATCAACTTTGCATCTTTTGGCTTCAATATTATGAATATGTGTATCACTACTATCGAGATTCAAAAGAAATAGACCACTCTTCAAGGGTGCATGACCATAAAAGATATTACTCATGTAAATAGAGCAACCATTATTCTCAGATTTAAACAAATAACCGTCTCGCATCTAACAAGATCCAGATATAATTTTCATGCTTAACGCTGGCACCAAATAACAATTATTCAGGTCTAAAACTAATCCTGAAGGTAGAGGTAGCATGCCGACGGCGATCACATCGACTTTGGAACCATTTCCCACGCGCATCATCACCTCGTCCTTAGCCAATCTTCGCTTAATCTATAGTCCCTGTTTCGAGTTGCAAATATTAGCAAAAGAACCAGTATCAAATACCCAGGTACTACTGCGAGCATTAGTAAGGTACACATCAATAACATGTATATCACATATACCTTTGTTCACTTTGCCATCCTTCTTATCCGCCAAATACTTGGGGCAGTTCCGCTTCCAGTTACCAGTCCCTTTGCAGTAGAAGCACCCAGTCTCAGGCTTAGGTCCAGACTTGGGCTTCTTCACTTGAGTAGCAACTTGCTTGCCGTTCTTCTTGAAGCTCCCCTTCTTCCCTTTACCCTTTTTCTTGAAACTGGTGGTCTTATTGACCATCAACACTTGATGCTCCTTCTTGATTTCTACCTCTACAACCTTAAGCATTGCGAAGAGCTCGGGAATTGTCTTATCCATCCCTTGCATATTATAGTTCATCACGAAGCTTTTTTAGCTTGGTGGCAGTGATTGAAGAACTCTGTCAATGACACTATCAACCGGAAGATTAACTCCCAGCTGAGTCAAGTGATTATGATACCCAGACATTTTGAGTATATGTTCACTGACAGAACTATTCTCCTCCCTTTTGCAGCTGTAGAACTTATTGGAGACTTCATATCTCTCAATTCGGGCATTTGCTTGAAATATTAACTTCAATTCCTGGAACATCTCATATTCTCCATGACGTTCAAAACGTCGTTGAACTCCCGGTTCTAAGCCGTAAAGCATGGCACACTGAACTATCGAGTAGTCATCAGCTTTGCTCTGCCAGGTGTTCACAACGTCTGGCGTTGCTCCTGCAGCGGGTCTTGCACCTAGCGTGCTTCCAGGACGCAATTCTTCTATGTAGCAATGAGGATAATCCACAAGTTACGGACCCAGTCCGTGTAGTTGCTACCATCATCTTTCAACTTAGCTTTCTCTACGAACATTATAATTCAAAGGAACAGTAGCACAAGCCATTGATCTACAACAACATAGACATGCAAAATACTATCAGGTGCTAAGTTCATTGTTGGGGATATAACTAGTTGTGTAAACCGCCCAGGAGGGGCCGGGTTACGCAAAGGTGATTCATCATATGAAGCCCAATATCAAGCTTGAAAGTGGCGGTTCAATAAGGGGCCTGAAGCCCACATGCGACTTAAGGCCCGTAGTGATAAACCACCGTAATGGCATGACTTGTGTTATAAGGAAAGATTAATTAGTCACCGAGCCGGACACTGTTTATGAGCCGGCCGGGACTCTGTAGGCCGCAGGGCGTCAACCCATGTATATAAGGGGATGACCCGCCGGTGGCTTAGGGCAAGTGACACCAAATCGAGAGCCGGGCAGAGCATATTTGCTCCCTGGTGATCGAAACCCCAGCAGTTCCATCTCAACTAGACGTAGGCTTTTACCTTCATCGTAAGGGGCCGAACTAGTATAAACTCCCGTGTCCTTTGTCCCACTTTAACCCCTTCAAGCTTCCTAGTTGCTATGGCTCCACGACTAAGTCCTTTCACGAGGACATCTGCCGTGACAATTCCACGACAGTTGGCGCCCACCGTGGGCCAGAGCCGTCTCATAGTGAAGTACATAGCCATCGCCGCATCACTAACCTCCAACAACTCCATGGCCATCGCATAGCTTTCGATCCACGCCCCGAGCTGTAAATCAGCCGTATAATTTGGCACTTTTCGGGGTCCCTTGAAATCCTTAGGCAGACGCACATTACGCAAAGCCAGCACCAAACAAGGAACACCGCCTGTTCTGGTGGCTACTCCTGCCTTGATAGAAGTCGTCAGATAATCCGGGAAGGTTTGATGAGCCGCCTGCTGAGCCGCCAGCTGAGCTGCCCGCTCATCCTCTTGACGTATCCTGTCCTGCACCGGATTATATCCACCGGGCTGGTTACGACGCTGGGCGTTGCTTGACAAGGCCTCCGAATCCATATGTCTACTGTAACTTGGGCTCCGGCTTGGGCGAGGAGTCGAATGAATCCTGTCTCGACTATAGGAATAAGCCTCCTGCTGGGCTAGAGCCGTCTGGACGAGTTCTCTGATCCTTCGCGTTTCCACCATTGTTGGAGAGTCGCCATCCACTGGGAGAGCCGCCAAACATGCCGACGCAGCGATCAGGTTCTCCATGTGGTTAGAAAAGTGACCCGGTGGTGTCGGTACACAGTGAGGCGGCGCCGTATTCACGTGAGGAGGTGCCATCACCCGAGGCTGAACCGGTGCCCCTGCTCCGGATGTTACAAATTGATTTGCCTCTGGCGGGTTACTGGGGCCGGCTCCGGGCGTGGAGAAGAGATTCCGAGGATCATAAACCGGAGGTAAACGGGATTGAGCCTTCTGGTGTCTCCTCCTCATCACCTCGTTAGGCTCATCGTAAGTTGGAAAGCCTCTGACTGGAGCTGTTGAGCCCGTGCGTCCAAACCCGCCCGCTCCACGGCCAACCTGGTGTCCTCAGCCGCTAGGGCCTCCTTGGCTCGTGCTATCTCCTCACGTACCTGTGCCACCTCCACATCGTGCTCATCTTGACTTGCCGGAATAATGGTGGCGGTTAACAGAGCCGTTAATTTGTCCATGAGATTAATCAGCACCTGAGCCGGCGGGCGCACAGGGCCTCCTGCCCCGGCCGCTCCTGACCCGGACGTTATTGCTGCCGCAGCCGCAGAGTTTTGGCCGGGTTGAGTGCCAGCCATGAAGATCCCTACTCTGCTTGGCGGCTCAAAGGGGTCCGGAATACTGCTGCCATCGGAATAGCCCCCAAGCCCGCCGTCCTGCAATTGGTATAATGAATCCGTCTCACCGGTGGACGACTCACCGTCAGAATAGACGACCGTCTCACCGCCGTCCGTGGATCCTTCAGAAAGTCCTCCTCCATGGATGCAACCCACGAAGACACGCTTCACGGTAGGCTGAGCCCGGGCAGGTCTCGCACGCTGAGCCGTCTCGATGATGTCGGTGCAGATGTCCGGCTCAGGGCCCGGCTCGCCAATCCGGCCGATGTAGACATGGATTCTGCCGAAGGGGACCCGGTACCCGTACTCAATTGAGCCGGCGTCGGGACCCTAGCCGACGTCGTCGATGTAGAGCTTGCCGCGATGACTCTTGGTCATCTGGCCCATCGCGTATCCCTTGAGCCCTTCGAAGCTGCCCTTCAAGAACTCAAATCCACCGTGCGCTGGCCCCATGGTGGGCGCCAACTATCATGGAATTGTCACGGCAGATGTCCTCGTGAAAGGACTTAGTCGTGGAGCCATCGCAACTAGGAAGCTTGAAGGGGATGAACTAGTATAAACTCCCATGTCCTTTGTCCCACTTTAACCCCTTTAAGCTTCCTAGTTGCGATGGCTCCACGACTAAGTCCTTTCACGAGGACATCTGTCGTGACAATTCCACGACATTCATGAAAAATTAAAGTTCAATTAATCATATTACTTAAGAACTCCCACTTAGATAGACATCCCTCTAATCATCTTAGTGATCACGTGATCCAAATCAACTAAACCATGTCCGATCATCACGTGAGAGGGAGTAGTTTTCAATGGTGAACATCACTATGTTGATTATATCTACTATATGATTCACGCTCGACCTTTCGGTCTCAGTGTTCCGAGGCCATATCTGCATATGCTAGGATCGTCAAGTTTAACCCGAGTATTCTGCGTGTGCAAAACTGGCTTGCACCCGTTGTATGTGAACGTAGAGCTTATCACACCCGATCATCACGTGGTGTCTCGGCACGACGAACTGTCGCAACGGTGCATACTCAGGGAGAACACTTGTACCTTGAAATTTAGTGAGAGATCATCTTATAATGCTACCGCCGGACTAAGCAAAATAAGATGCATAAAGGATAAACATCACATGCAATCAATATAAGTGATATGATATGGCCATCATCATCTTGTGCCTTTGATCACCATCTCCAAAGCACCGTCATGATCACCATCATCACCGGATTGACACCTTGATCTCCATCAAAGCATCATTGTCGTCTCGCCAACTATTACTTCTACGACTATCGCTACCACTTAGTGATAAAGTAAAGCAATTACATGGCGATTGCATTTCATACAATAAAGCGACAACCATATGGCTCCTGCCAGTTGCCGATAACTCTGTTACAAAACATAATCATCTCATACAACAATTTATATCATCACGTCTTGACCATATCACATCACAACATGCCCTGCAAAAACAAGTTAGACGTCCTCTACTTTGTTGTTGCAAGTTTTATGTGGCTGCTACGGGCTTAGCAAGAACCGTTCTTACCTACGCATCAAAACCACAACGAATTTTTGTCAAGTGTGCTATTTTAACCTTCAACAAGGACTGGGCGTAGTCACACTCGATTCAACTAAAGTTGGAGAAACAGACACTCACTAGCCACCTGTGTGCGAAGCACGTCGGGAGAACCAGTCTTGCGTAAGCGTACGCGTAATGTCGGTATGAGCCGCTTCATCCAACAATATCGCTGAATCTAAATATGACATGCTGGTAAGCATGATGATTATTATCGCCCACAACTCTTTATGTTCTACTCGTGCATATAACATCTACGCATAGACCTGGCTCGGATGCCACTGTTGGGGTACGTAGTATTTCCAAAAAATTACCTACGATCACGCAAGATCTATCTATATGATGCATGGCAACGAGAGGGAGAGTGTGTCCACGTACCCTCGTAAACCGAAAACGGAAACGTTAAGTAACGCGGTTGATGTAGTCGAACGTCTTCGCGATCCAACCGATCAAGTACCGAACGCACGACACCTCCGATATTTGCACACGTTCAGCTCGGTGACATCCCTCGAACTCTTGATCCAGCTGAGGCCGAGGGAGATTTTCATCAGCATGACGGCGTGATGACGGTGATGAAGAAGTTACCAACGTAGGGCTTCGCCTAAGCACTACAACGATATGACCGAGGTGGAAATCTGTGGAGGGGGCGCCGCACACGGCTAAAACAACCGTTGACTTGTGTGTCTATGGGTGCCCCCTGCCCCCGTCTATAAAGGAGCAAGGGGGAGGCGGCCGGCCCACCTGGGGCGCTCCCCAAGTAGGATTCCTACTAGGAATCCTATTCCTAGTAGGTTTCCAACAAGGGAAGAGAGGGGGAAGGAAGGAGAGGAAGAGAGGGAGAAGGAAAGGGGGGCGCCGCCCCCTTCCCTTGTCCTATTCGGACTCCAGGGGGGGCGGCCTGACCTGGCTTCCCTCCTCTCTCTCCACTAAGGCCCATGTTGGCCCATTAGTTCCCCCGGGGGTTCCGATAACTCCCCGCCACTCCGATATTTGTCCGGTGACCCCCAGAACTTATTCGGTGTCCGAATAACATCGTCCAAT
This sequence comes from Aegilops umbellulata, assembly GCA_032464435.1. Taxonomy (NCBI): domain Eukaryota; kingdom Viridiplantae; phylum Streptophyta; class Magnoliopsida; order Poales; family Poaceae; genus Aegilops; species Aegilops umbellulata. The sequence continues at coordinate 321,404,583 of CP136056.1, read as the reverse complement.
ATATCAATCTTTATGTCTCGACCATTTCGAGACTCCTCATCATGTCTGTGATCACAACCAGGACTCCGAACAACCTTCAGTACATCAAAACACATAAACTCATAATATCGATCGTCATCGAACGTTAAGCGTGTGGACCCTACGGGTTCGAGAACTATGTAGACATGACCGAGACTCATCTCCGGTCAATAACCAATAGCGGAACCTGGGTGTTCATATTGGCTCCCACATATTCTACAAAGATCTTTATCTGTCAAACCGCATAACAACATACGTTGTTCCCTTTGTCATCGATATGTTACTTTTTGGAGATTCGATCATCGGTATCTCAATACCTAGTTCAATCTCGTTACCGGCAAGTCTCTTTACTCGTTCCGTAATGCATCATCCCGCAACTAACTCATTATTCACATTGCTTGCAAGGCTTATAGTGTTGTGCATTACCGAGAGGGCCCAGAGATACCTCTCCGACAATCGGAGTGACAAATCCTAATCTCGATCTATGCCAACTCAACAAACACCATCAGAGACACATGTAGAGCATATTTATAATCACCCAGTTATGTTGTGACGTTTGATAGCAGACTAAGTGTTCCTCCGGTATTCGGGAGTTGCATAATCTCATAGTCTTAGGAACATGTATTAGTCATGAAGAAAGCAATAGCAACAAACTAAACGATCATCGTGCTAAGCTAACAGATGGGTCTTGTCAATCACATCATTCTCTAATGATGTGATCCCGTTAATCAAATGACAACTCATGTCTATGGCTAGGAAACTTAACCATCTTTGATTAACGAGCTAGTCAAGTAGAGGCATACTAGTGACACTATGTTTGTCTATGTATTCACACATGTACTAAGTTTCCGGTTAATACAATTCTAGCATGAATAATAAACATTTATCATGATATAAGGAAATATAAATAACAACTTTATTATTGCCTCTAGGGCCTATTTCCTTCAATCATGAATAAGGAAGTATGATAATAACCAATTTATTATTGCCTCTAGGGCATATTTCCAACACTCACGTCCTGCTGCCACGCATCATGGCAGACCCGGAGATGGCGTACGCCTGGGCCCTAGACCGCTCCATGACAACGGCGGAGACGAGCAGGCACGTCTTCGCTGCCTCGATGGGGAGATGGCAAAGTATGGCGACAAGTGGTCTCTCAGCAAGATCACAGCCAATGCCACCTCCTACAAGGCCTGCCACCCTCTCCCCTGCCCACTTCATCGGTGGTCGTGGCCACACCATGCATGGTACATGAGGAAGCGCGCGAGCAGCACACGACTGTCGAGAAGCCCTGCCGCAATGCCATGCCCTTCTGTTTCCCGAAGCCTGACTCCGACGACTCCAACATGGTCTGCGGGGTCACCTTCAAGTATAGGCAGTGTAGGGTTAGCCTTTTTGTTCACCAGATAAAATATTGTCTGGTTTTATGTAATAATCTTCCTAGTTTAAATGAATACCATCCTATTTGACGGTGTCCTGGACTAGGGGGTCCCAGCCTAGCAGGCCTAGTCCGTTGGCCGAAGTGACGGACTGCTAATAAGGAAGGACTCCAGAGGCCTCCAATCCGTGGCATAAGCATATCGGCCTTCACCGAGGACTTGGCGTGTACTTCAAGTATGACTACTAGATTCGGCATGTAACCCCTAGATGAAAACCGACCATGTGTAACCCTAGATACCCATGGTGCCTATATAAACCAGAGGGTTTAGTCCGTAGAGGCGATCATTCATCATCATCACCATTACCCATAGGGTTTAGTCCACAACTTACGATCTTGAGGTAGATCAACTCTGTACCTTGATACATCCATAATATAAGCAAGAGTAGGACGTAGGGTTTTACCTCCTTAAAGAGGGCCCGAACCTGGGTAAAAACATCGTGTCCCTTGTCTCTTGTTACCCACCGATCCGATCTCACAGCTCGGGCCCCCCTACCCGAGATCTGTCGGTTTTGATACCGACATTGGTGCTTTCATTGAGTGCTTGTTGTGTGATCACCTTGGGAAGATGGCTTCGTCAATTGGAAATCTGAACCCCCTCAAGACCTTTGGTGTGTCGACGATTCTCACCAATGGGCCATCTAAGGCCCCGACGGATCCCAAGTTGTACTCCCCCTTTGAGGTGGCAAGGCACAATCGGGAACTCTGTTTGGAGCTTTATGCTCCTTTGATTAGCTCAGCCGACGGAATCCAACTCAAGAAAACCTCAGACCCGAGCTCCTATTCGAGGGACGAGCACGAGATCGATCGGCTAGAGAAGGCGTGCGTCGCGGATGTTAAGCCGAACCCTGATCTCTCTCCCTCTATGTACTTTTCTCGCGGGGAACACGGGGGCACGTTGGAGTCCCCACCGATTGGATTGAATTTTTTTATCCCACCCACCCCATGTCGAGTATTTCCCAAGTAATTTAGGGCCTCGCGACGCTTGGGACCTAATCCATAAAAAACAACGAGCCAGGGAGACAGTCCGACAGTTTTGGCTGAGATTCTTGTTCGTCAAGAACAGTATAACCAACTGCCCTGACACATAAGTACTAACTGCCTTCCGTCATAATTGTGATGACAAGGGGGTGCTAAACGCTCTCACTCGGCGCCGAGTTCAAACTTTCTCCGAGCTCTCTGAACTGGTATTGAAATTTTGCGCCATTGAAGATGCCTGGCTAGCTCAAGATGCATATTCTGAACCCATCCGATCAAGAAATTCGAAAAACTCTGACCCCACACGGCAAAGGGGAACCATCATGAAAAAGATAAAAGACGGGATCCTAGACCGCCCTAGATGGACTGCTGGACCAATTGTGCCCTACACTCTGTTTTGCTCAACACGAATCCAACCCACAACCTTCGAGGCTGTTGGGTTGTGAAACAAGTGGCTACGGGTGGTGAGGCCCTCCTCGCAGATAAGCACGCTATTATTCATTCAACGAAGTCCTCGGGCGAAGCCGAGGTCCTAATGATTTACCAAACGTACAAATCAAGGAATCAAAGAAAACGAGCTCTACACGAGCTCGGCACGCCCAGATAGGCACACGTCCGCCCACATGGTTGGACACGCCAATCACATTTGAGCAACCCGATCAGCCGGTGGTCGATCTAAGTCGATGCCCATCTTCTTTGGTCCTCGCCCCCATAGTGAAGGCATGTCGACTACATAGAGTGCTAAAGAACAGCGGTAGCAGCTTAAACCTCATCTACGAGAGCACATTGGTTATGGAGAAGTGCTAGCAGAAAAAGGCATATTTTTTGTCTTGTTATTGTTTCTTCTTGATAGAGTCAACACAAGGAATCTTCTCAAGAGAAAATCTATGCACTCAAACTACCATGACTGTCTTTTCTGCAATAGGGAGCTGAAGAGACTTCACTACTTCTTTTTTGGGATTGCACATTCGCTCCACCACCATCCCCTCTAGGCAGAGAGGAACTTCCATATATGATAATGTTTTGCTTGCTCATCAACAATTGCCTAAATACATTGATGTGTACATTAACATCCTTGGCTGTTGAAGTATTTGGAAACAAAGAAATGGTAAGACATTCACGGGAGAAGTGCCATTTAGAAACTCCAAGAAATAAGTACATGCTCAAGAAAGAACCATCCCTTTTGGTATATATGACCAAGCAAAAGCACATGATAACTGTCAAGGATTGGATTAATTCTCATCTTGGAGGCCGGGGGTCATCCTCCTTGAAAAAAAATTCTAAGAAAAAGGTTTCCCCCCACTTTGTATTACAAAGCAACCATCCGATACAACCACCGATAGATGCTGGGGCGGAACCAGCACAAACACGCCCAAAAGAAAAGAAAGAGAAAAAAGAAAAGAAACAAATGCCGATAACGGCGGATCGACAAAAACGACGAAGCCTCGCGACTGCTGCGTCCACCGGAATTCGTCCCCCAAGCTCCGAGACTCCGAAGCGTCGGTACCAATCAACACCTCCAAGAAGGGACGTGACGATAAAGACGCTGCTGCCAAGGGTTTCCCCCGGTACGCGGTAAGGGGAGGGCAAGGGTAAGCCCCGACGCCCTTCACGAAGGTCCGGTGGTACCCTCAGGCACCACCGCGTCGGTGTCGGTCAAGCCAACAAGGATTTCCCCCGATCCCATCCTCCACCTTTGGCACTCCGGAGCTCGCCACCAAACCGACCACCATCGTTCGCCAACACGGACACGAAGCCTCCCACGCTGTCTCACCACGGTACCGCGAAGATGGCCTGCACAACGAAGAAGGGGAGCCGAGACTAGGGCAACGGCACCGTCAGCATACTGGAGGGCCCCACCTCCACCGTCCACGACGGTAGCCGACCGGACGCCAAAGCAGGAGCCTACCGGGCCCGTGGACCCACAGGCCCGACCGGGCCCTCAGAGGCCCGGACAGCTCCCGCCTCCGCGCCGCAGCTGGCACGCCGTCGGCGTCGCTGCCCCCCGTCCGAGCTGCTCCACCACCTCACCACACAGACGACGACGAAGCCACGCCGGGGGCCGTCCCGCTAGCCGCGGGCCCAGATCTGGGCCGGGGGCGCGCCACCGGCCAACCTGCGCCACCATGCCGTCGCGCCGCCAAGGAGTCGCACCACCACCGTGCGAGCCGCCGGCCACCGCAGCCGGGACGCCGGGCCGTCATCGAGCCGAGGAGCACCGCCGCCGCCCCCATACCCCGGGCAGGGAGCCGCGCGTGCGGGGACAGGCCGGCCCCGCCGCCGCCAACACCACTCGGCCAGCGCTGGGAGCGCCCGTCGGCGGCAGCAGGGAGGGAAGGGGAGACGGGGACGGCCGAAGGGAGGGCAGGGCTCACGCCGCCCCAGCCACCTCCCGGGGAGGCGGCACGGAGCGGATCCGGGGGGAGGGGGCGGGGCCGGCCGGCGGGGGGCGGGAGGGAGGAACCCTAGAGGGGGGGGGTAATCTGGTTGTTGTGGAAATCTTGGAGCACGATTTCAGATTGTGAAAAAAAATCTTGGAGCACGATTTCAGATTGTTAGATTTTTTTTTTCCACGCATGATGATACCTTTCTTCTTTTCTTTCATCTTCTTCTTTGTTTTGCCTATCCATATTACTACTATTATTTAATGAAAATACCGTAGACCAATTAATTTATGGTTTGTGCTTAATTTTTTAATAGATATAACAATATGTCAAATATGTTGGTGACGAAGTGCTCGCGATCTTTTCCTCGTAATTCAGTAATCTGAGAGAAGAATTACAAAGAGCATGAGAGAAGCAATGAGAGCATCGAGCATGAGAGAAGCGATGACGCGGCTGAAGAACCTTCGCTCGATCGCGCGAGGGAGACAGGATCTCTCCCAGCCTCCTGCGGTCCTGCCCAATTTGACGCCGTTTTCCATCTGCTCTCCCCTCTCTCGGAACCCAATTCGGCTAAGCCCCCACGTGCAGCGAAATGAAGCCACGTTGACGGTGCCTCCGACACGCCCGGCCCACGCGACAGTGTCCCGTCAACGCCCACCCTCCCGTTTCCTCGCGCACATGCTTTTCACACCACACCGCGGAATTGGTACGGATCGAAATCGAAGCCACGCCACGCCACCTATCTTTTCCGGCCCCGCCATATATACATCCCACGCCGAGCCCGAGCTCTCCACTTCAAATCAAATCGCAGAAACCAATCGAGCGAGCCAACTACTCGCAGCCACCACAAATTCGAAACCCCTCCTGCCTCTGCCTGCCTGCAAGAAACGAGCACCGAGAAAAGAAAATGGAGGCGGCGGTCGGCGGCAGCTGGACACGCGTCCGCACGCTCGGCCGCGGCGCGTCCGGCGCCGTGGTGTCCCTCGCCGCCGACGACCTCTCGGGCGCGCTCTTCGCCGTCAAGTCGGCGCCCGCAGCCGCCGCGGAGCAGCTCCGGCGCGAGGGCGCCATCCTGTCCGGCCTCTGCTCGCCGCACGTCCTGCCCTGCCTCGGCTTCCGCGCCGCCGCCGGCGAGTGCCAGCTCTTCCTCGAGTTCGCGCCGTGCGGCTCCGTCGCCGACGTCGCCGAGAGGTGCGGCGGCCTGCTCGAGGAGTGCGCCGTCCGGGCGTACGCCGCCGACGTGGCCAGAGGCCTGGCGTACCTCCACGGGAGGTCCCTCGTCCACGGCGACGTAAAGGCGAGGAACGTCGTGGTCGGCGCCGACGGCCGGGCGAAGATCGCGGACTTCGGGTGCGCGAGGGCGGTGGGCTCTTCCGATCGGCCCATCGGGGGCACGCCGGCGTTCATGGCGCCGGAGGTGGCGCGGGGCGAGGAGCAGGGACCCGCGGCCGACGTCTGGGCGCTGGGCTGCACCGTCGTCGAGATGGCCACCGGCCGCGCCCCGTGGAGCGACATGGACGACGTCCTCGCGGCGATGCACCGGATCGGATACACGGACGCTGTGCCGGAGGTGCCGGCGTGGCTGTCCGCGGAGGCGAAGCACTTCCTGGCCATGTGCTTCGCGAGAGACGCCCGCGACCGGTGCACGGCGGCGCAGCTGCTGGAGCACCCGTTCCTGGCATCAGCCGGCTGCGGCGTGAAGCCCGAGGAGGCGGCGACCAAATGGGTGTCCCCCAAGAGCACGCTGGACGCGGCGCTCTGGGAGGAGTCCGACACCGAAGACGACGATGACAACATTTCAGAGAGCTCTGTTGCCGAGAGGATCAGAGCATTGGCATCTCCTCCCTCGGCATTCCCGGACTGGGATTCAGACGAAGGCTGGATCGACGTGCTCAACGACAGCCGTGAAGCCTGCGACGCCGCCGCCGAGGACGAGCGCGCATCGTCGGGCGAAGAAGCGTTTGCAACGGAGGCCGAACTCTCGGGGTCTGCATACGTGGAGGATGCCGATCGTGTTGGTACTGTAGGATTAACTGCTCTCTCAGTCTCAGCTGAGCAGCAGAATGACTTTTGTTGGGGCCTCTTCAGTGACCCACCTGTATTTCCTGTGAACAGTGCCTTCTTTGATGAAAGTGAAATAACAGAAGCGTTATTGCATCAACCTATAACTATTACTGTCCCCATTTCAATTCCTTGTGTGCGCGCTTAATTATTTCCGCCGAACTATCGTGGCGTGACGATTCAAGAAACGTCTGCTCTAGAGATATGCATGAGCCATGGAAGATCACTGGGCGGGTTAGCATGGAGTAGGAGTATGAGTAGCATATGTCTATCTTCTCCTCCCGTGTCTCGTCTCATGGGGCCGGCCATCCATGCCAAAAGGAGTTGCTAGACCATGGTAGAGAAGGCCACTCCCCATTCGACACACTCGGGATCCTTCTTTATCCTTTCTTGGCTTGTGCACTTCTCCGTCAGTTTCCAGTTAGGAATGCAATGCAATGCAATGCTCAGCAGCAAAAAGAAGACCATGATAAACAAGATAAACCGATCGATGAGTAGGCCTGATTAGACCGCAGTTCTTCTAAACGGCCTCTTATCTTGGTGACAAACAGTGATCTGGTCAACGGGGAGTCTGGTGACACTGGCTGAAGCTATAGTAAAACCAAAGGCTTGGGACATATCGCCATGATGGCCAAGTGGCGGCGTGCTCCGAACGCCCAGGTGTTTGTTCTTCTCAGACAGTGTAGAGAGAAAGTTGCCGTACACGTTTGATGTTTGCCACACGTGGAAGTAGGGATGGGATGAGAGTGAGCTTGTTCAAATCCTCGAGCTTAGCTTACCGTGACACGCGTCCGGAATCCTCGGAAAGCTCTTCCGTGAAACTTGTGTCCACGTTTCTAGATTTTGCAGCTTGCTTGTCCAAGTGGCAGAGGAGGAGCATGCATCTACTAGTACTCTGGTTCATCCGCGTTTTTCGAAAATGTTCTTTTATTTTTTGAATCATGAAATCTGTATTTGTTCCTGCATGCACGCTGGGTCTGAGAAGGCTGAATCCGTCGTGCTGTAAAAGAATTTGGTCGCCAATACAGCATCTGGATCTTTTTTTTCCAACAACCTTGCTGTGAGCCAACTACCTTGGCATTTCTGCTGGCGGGTGACAACCTTATTGCTGCTTCTTTTATTCATTTTTTTTCCTGAATGGGTGCGCTTTGGTGCTTCTCCAGCTGCAAGGCCAGCGTTGTGCGGGGGACTGCCTCTAGAACTCTACTGTAGGAAGGCAAGGCACCCAACCCAGGCCAACCGTATTGTTAGGTGGCTCGCGTCCAAAGTCAACACAACGATCTTTCTGCTTAACGATCTCAACGCCCAAGATTTGACCTGCACATCAGGCGGTTGAGCAGCAAGACTCCCGTGCGTATGTCAGCCATGCGATCGCCACATCTCACCGCTGACGTCACTCTTGTGTACTATCTCAAGTGGGGATCCAGACGAGGTGTCGCATTTCCACCTGACATTTTGGTATCAAGAGGTAGACCGGCGTTTGTGAATCTGCGATCTGTTTTTCACGAAAACGAGCATGGTTGAAACTGCTAGCCTGATTTATTTACTGAATTTAGTGTGGTTCTCTTTCTGTGTACAGCGAACCTGACAACTCGTGGTTTTCTGTCTCTGATAATGGGATGACGTGCAACTCTCTTTTTCAGGAAAAAGAAAGGCCTTGTTCTTATCTGAGATGAGAATAACCGAATAATTGTGCTTCTGATGCTGCAGTAGTTGGATGGCGTTGGTGTGCCGCTGCGAAACGTGGTTGTGTATGTACGGCATGGTGCTGCGTGACGCCCGCTGTGACGCCAACCCGCGGGTCCGCCGCCGGGGAAGTCTTCCTTGCGTCTCGCCTTGCTCGGCTTCAGATCAGGCAGAACCTTCCTCCTAGTTCCCACCCACCCGGCCAGTCTGGTCAAGTATAGTAATGAGATAGCCCCCAAAGAGTAGATGCGCATCTGAGACCGACGGCGAGCAGCACAGCACACACTACTAGTACCTCTTACCTGTACTGCAGGTGCATGAACGTGGTTTCAGTTCATCCAGCATCACCAAGCAACAAGCAACTTATTAGTGGGATAAACCTGACAGGTGGGGTGAGGGCGAGTAAACAAGAAAAAATCTCGGCGAGAGACAAACGCATGTCGGGGTCACTCTGCCGTGCCCAACTGCCGCTTCGGTCACTCTGCACGCTACACTGCGTCGGTGCTTACGCCTCCTCTTCCTCCCTGAATCGGACAAGAATCCAACGACCAAGAGGTAATAGCACTGCAGGTCCCTGAACTTGCACAACATGTGATGTTTGGTCCTTGTACTTGCAAAAGCAGATTATTTCATCCCTAAACTTGTCATGAAGGTGCAAGTTTGGTCCTAGGCCAATCATAGCTCGCCAAGTGGATGCCAAGTGGACTAGTTGGTCAGCGCGCCGCATTTTGCATTTAGGCCCCTGCCTTCTTCCCTTATCAACCCGCAGTGCACCACCAAGTGGCACTTGTGTTCTTTGAAATTCTGTTGAAAAGTGTATGCTGAAGCTTTCTGAAAGGTATATGCCCAGTTGTTGTGTGCTTGCCAAGTCGCCATATATACACACATATACTACGTACTGATGCATGCCTGTCAGCGAAAAGTATACGTGATTTGTCTAACTTGCTTGGTGTTGCTGGCGGCAGATACAGCGGAGGCTGCAGGTGAGGATCGAGGAGCAGGGCAAGAGGGTGCAGAAGATGTTCGAGGACCAGCTGAAGGCCAGCCACGACGGCGCGCCGGCCGCGGGCCCGAACGTCGTCCTCCTCCCGACGGCGGTCCCGGCCGAGCAGTACGGGAAGGAGGAGGACGTTGTGTTCGTCGACGTCATCCACGACGACGACGACGTCGGCGAGGTGCAGATCAGCTCCGTGGCCAGCGGCAGCTACGCCTACGATGACGAGTTAGCCTTGTAAAAATTGCAGATGCTCTGTTCTGTAGTGATCTAGGCTTTTTGATTTGACAAATGTTTGATGTTGTAGTTGTCGATGCATATTAATTGGTTGGCCGTGTCTGTGTGCATTGTTAGATGCAGAGGCCGGGGTTTTTCTTTTTTTAAGGTGAAAAGAGAAAAATACCGAATGTGCTGGTGTAATTTGCCAGGGCAGGGGAAACACGTTTCTGAACAATTCTCCGCCGCTGTTTTCCGTCAGAGTTTTAAAACTCAAAACAGGAAAGCACTACGTGTACAGTAAGGGCTTTGGTTCAGTTATTAGGTGAGGTGTCAGCTCAGTTAACAAGCACTGCGAGCGAGGACCTGTGGAAACTCTACCTGTGCCTGGCGTGTAGTAGTAGATTATGACGAAGAAAAATGCATATAGTACTAGTATAAAACCCAGCCACCCCAACATAGAAGAATTGGACCGTCCACTAGTAACATTCAGTTCGATTTTTTTGGTGAACTCCTTTGTCAACATGCACTAGTTTAACTAGCTCGTCACAGCACAACTAGTGCTACCTTATTATCTTGACAGAGCACGAGCAGCTGCTACAGAGAAGATGCCGTCCCTTCTTCATCTTATTTTTTGGGGAACTACAAGAGTACAGGTTCATCTGATTCTTTGGGACGCATCGAGAGAACACTAGCTCTGGAAACTAATATAAGCCGTTCAAGTCTATTATGTTCTGTCCATCTTATAAATAGTCTTGGTTAAGTACAGGTTCCATTCCTAGATACAGGTGGACAGGTTATCTGTTGTTTAGCAATTCTGCATGAATTGCAACAAGGGAATTAGTTAGGGCCTAATTGGTGACAATGGAAGGCCCAACGAAAACTTCAGCATGCACCTTTCAGAAAACTCAACTGGGTACATACCTTTTAGAAAGCTTCAATATACACCTTTCAGCAGAATTCCAAAGAACGTTCCAAATAATATACCAACACAAGTGCCACTTGGTGGTGCATTGCGGTTTGATAGGGGAAGAAGGCAGGGGCCTAAGTGCAAAATGCGGCACGCTGACCAGTTAGTCCACTTGGCATCCACTTGGCGAGCTGTGATTGGCCTAGGACCAAACTTGCAGCTCCATGACAAGTTCAGGGATGAAATAATCTGCTTTGTCAAGTACAAGGATCAAACCATCACATGATGTGCAAGTTTAGTGACCTGCAGTGCCATTACCTCAAGGACCAAATCCGTGCGTTTTCTCTCTCTCAGAGAGAAGATGACGATTCGAAGTTTTAAAGTTGGACGAATCGACGGCGACGTGCCCGGCCGGTAGCGCGCCAACCACGGCCACGGCGGGCGTCCGATAGAGCACTGCAAGGTACGCAGTTTCGTAATTCGGCTCGTGCCGTTTACACACAGACCGTGGACCGGTGGCTAGCAGCTTGGCCCAGTGGTCTCGCGCTAGTCTTCTTTGTGCCTGTGCATGCATGCATGCTGCTATTTTGTTGTGTGCCCTTGGTCTTTCTCAGTCAACTCCGGTATGAAACGCCGGGGCACGGCGAACTCGGCACGGTCTCGGTAAATTTGGCCACGCGAGTCGCATTTTTGGACTTCTCAACTAGTAACAACGAGCACAAAAATGTTTTAATAACCGCGCATGCCTGTCGCGACATGCATATATGGTGTATAAGTATATGTTACTCTTAACAAAACATGTGCACAACTTCTTATTGTACGGTTGACGAGCGATGGCAAGGGCTTGAGAGCAGAGCATGCTCTGTTCTGTTCTATTCTAAGGCTTGGCGCGCCACATGGTCGCCGAGGCACGTTTGATTTGTCCACGCATGTGCCGGACCTAGGACCATCAGGCCCAACAATTCGCGGCGCTGTATGGTTCAGCATCTCGGCGTCAAGTGCCGTAGCTCAAAAAAAGGTGCAGATCAATGAACCCGCCATGGGGGATGGATCGAGCGAACGTGCAGGTGTCTATAGATCCTAATAAAGAGGTCCAAGTGAAAGAAGCCATGACTTTTTAATCGCGGCGACCTAACATGCACGCTGATGCTATGCTCGTTGCCAGGTCCATTGGACTGGAACTGGATAGGTGATATCTCCCTCACGCCGCTACGAACGGCTTGTTTGTTTCCTCTTGATGAATCGACTGAACCACGCGCCGACGCCGAGGACAGGAGCAGGTTGCTCTCATGACATGTACAGCTATCGCCTAACTCTCACCTGTCAAGCTGGCATGTGTGATGCAATGCTGCCTGCCTGCGACGCTTGCATTTGCACATGGTTTGAGATCTCGTCCTCCTTTTTGTAGATCAACCAAGCTAGTTCCACGTTTATTGTCCGGACTGGGGCCATGCCCTCGATCTATGTCGTTGCACACGGCTGTTCTACTGCCCACAAGTGGCCAGTTCGGCGACAGTTCAATCAGTGTGACCTGTTATTGTTAGACAAAAGCATGTCTTTCGTCCCTTTGCATTACCGTTGAGAAATGCAATGCATGCTGGGAAGGTTCTAGAGATATGAGTAATGCTGCGAGAAGCTTGTAGAATATTACGCAATATTTCATGATGAAGCAGGATATTTTGAAAAAAAAACTTCTAGAAGCTACATGAATAACCGTGGTGAAGAGATTTAGAGCATCTCCAATAGATGGTCCAAAACAGGAGATGTAAAATTTGGACCTTCAAAAAGTGCGTTTTGAAGCTCCGAAAAAAGGCCAACTCCAACAGATGGTCCAAATTCATGGTTCAAAAGAGCAACTCCAATAGATGGTCCAAAGTCATGGTCCAAAACCGGCCAGCAGCCGCGCGGCTGCTGTTCAGCCGCTATCCAGCCACTGTACAACCGCACATATTGCATAAAACATGTTTTAAGACGACATAAAAAAATTCATGTCCACAATATTAAGTTATTACATAGTTCTTCACATCCAGGAGATGAAATGCAAGACAAATACAACATAGTTTTGCACAATACAACATAGTTTTGAACAAACAAATAATGAATCTATGCGGATCTTTCACCATGCCATTTCCAATGCTCTTCCATCAAATCTTTCTAGAGTTGCTCATGCACATCGGTGTCTCTAATCTCGCTGTACACCTTCATGAAACGTCTGATGCGCTCCTCTTTGCTCATGGGGTTAACACGAATGCCCATCAACTGATAGAAGTTGTAATCTAATTTTTTTCCACGCTCGTTCTCAATGATCATGTTATGCATGATCAGGCAAGCGGTCATGATGTACCAACGGATCTTTTGATCCCAAAACCTAGATGGTCCTCGCACAATAGCAAATTGGGATTGCAAAATCCCAAATGCCCTCTCAACATCTTTTCTAGCCGCCGCTTGTGCATTATGAAAGACAAGTTCTTTCTTACCTCCAGGTTTTGCAACCGGCTTGACGAATGTACTCCACCTCGGGTAGATCCCATCTGCAAGATAGTACCCATAGTTGTAGGTGCGGCCATTTGCTTCAAAGGTCACCGCTGGTGCTTCTCCATTTGCTAAGTTGGCAAAGAGAGGTGACCGGTCGACCACATTGATGTCGTTACAAGAACCGGGCATACCAAAATATGCATGCCAAATCCATGTTTCATGATCAGCAACTGCCTCAAGAATGATAGTGGCATCCTTGAATTGTCCAAGCCATGCTTTTGGACAATTCTTCCATTTCCAATGCATGCAATCCACAGACCCGAGCATACCTGGAAACCCTCGAGCTTTGTTCATCTCCAAAAGCCTCTGAGTGTCCTGAGCATTGGGTGATCTCAAGTACTGTGGACCGAACACTTCTACCACAGTTATTGCAAATTGCTTGACATAGAAGATAGAAGTGCTCTCTGCCATCGCCAAGTTGTCATCAATATAATCTGCCGGAACACCATATGCCATCATGCGCAAAGCGGCAGTGACCTTCTGCTCAATGCTATGGCCAAGCAACCCGGCACAGTTCCTCCTCTGCTCGAAGACTGGATTATGCTGCTTCACTTCATTGCAAATGCGGAAGAACAAGTCTTTCGACATTGTGAAACGGCGTCGAAAGTAATTCTCCGAAAAAACAGGTGATGATGCAAAGTAGTTGCGCACCAACCGTTTGTGCGCATCAATCCGTTCTCTCCAAATGAACGCACGACCATAAATGGAACCAACGTGCTTCAGTTTCTTCCTCTTGTGCATGACCACTAGCATAGCAATCTCCTCTTCTTCATGCAAATCAAATTCCTTGTCCGACGATGAATCATCCACGAAAGAGGAGTCAACCGAGCTCATCTACAATGCACACAACCACCGTCAAACATACTATCCAATCCCAAGTTAAATCATCAAGTTTCGTCATTTTTTTTACCTTGGGGCATTCCGTCGAACACCTTGTGCGCGCGGTGGAACAAGATGGCCGCCGGTTGGATTGGATGCTGCTGACGGCCGCGGACGACTGCAGTCGACTCCGGACGGCGGCGGTGATAAGAAATGAGCTTGGAGGCCGGCCAAGAGGAGCTCGGCGGGCGGAGAAGAATAGTTCGGCAGCCGGGCGGAGGGCTTGGTGCGGCGGTCGTGCGGCCGGCGCAATGGCCGTGGACAGGCTCACGGTCGACGGGAGGAGGTCGGCGACAACCTAAGACCCGGCGGAGGCCTACCGCGGCAGCCGGACCTCCGGAGGCGCCGAATCCCGCGTCGGCTGCCTCCCGATTCGGCAGCGTCTGGGTGGCCGCGAGCCAGCTACCGGCGAGGGAGGCGACGAGGGCGACGGCGGGGATATAGGGTGGTGGCGGCGCCGATGGCGAGGTTTTGGGCGGTCGCGGCTGCGGATTCTGGCCGGCCGTTCTTCGGGCAGGCGAACGGGCGCGGGCGGGAAAGGAAATGAAGTGGCGTTTGGGCGTTCGCGGGCAGCGACTGGTTTTGGACCAGATGCATCTCGTGATGTAAATTTGCACCGCGAGGTGTTGTATTTTACATCACGAGGAGGCCGCGGTCCAATTTTTTTTTTGCATATGGACCGTTTGTTGGAGCAGCGTTTTTTGCCCCAGACGGTCCAAAAGTTAGGTATTTTTACATATGGACCATCTATTGGAGATGCCCTTAGACATAACTCTAGAATTATGAAGGATTTAGAGATAACTCTAGAATAAGGGAAAAGCTTACCTTCAACCGGCTGATGCGTGCGCGAGCGTCCGCCGCTTGTGTAGCTGTTAGATCAATCTTAATCAAGCAACCACGCTGGCCATAAGGCAGTCCCACATGACGAGTCGTTTTCTTGCAACAAGGGTCTTGTTTCAGTAGATTTATGCAACACATGACTAGTTTCAGAAAGAAAGAAAAAAGAATCGGTGGTGAAGTTTTTTTTTCTGCAACTGGGGTCTTGTTTCAAAAGATTTCTGCAACATATCTGTTGTTTCAGAAAGAAAATAAATGTTTTGGTTGTGAAGGTTCTTTTTCTGCAACAAGGGTCTTGTTTCATAAACATAGCCCGAGTTGCAGCGCCGCAGGAGCGCCCGACGTTAGAGAGTGAGTGGTCAGACATTGCAACATGAGGCATGTTTCAGAAACATAGCTCTGGTTGCAGAAAACGCCGAAGAAGCGTCAGGCGTGAGAGGTCACCGCTGTTGTGCTCGATTGGAGCTAGCAGCTGCTCGCGGGGCTGGTACGGAGGAGGAGCAGCAACTCCGGCGAGCACGGCAAGGACTAGTTCCCCGGCGCACCGGCGGCAGGGATTTTGCGGTGGCGGCGACTGCCGCCGCGCTGGGCGGAGCTGTGGAAGGACGACGGAGAAGGGATTCTGTTTCCGAAACTGAGCGGCTATTGTAGGAAGTAGGGAGGTGGTCACGCGCGTGCGATGGTTAGATCAGACGGCTGTCAGGGCGCTCATCCAATGGTGATCCTTGTGGCCGATGTTTCTAATACATCCGCCGGAAGACGCGTAGCGGCGCCCCTCGAATACTGAAAAGTTCTAGAGCAAAATTTCTAGCTACTTCTGAACTTCATGGGGCTGCTGAGGACAATCTAGAAGCTACTGCTATTGCTGCTCCAGTCAACCAAGCTGAAAACAGCATAGCTAAAGAGATGCCTAGTCCACATTCAGGTAGTTCTAACCCCCACCTGGATTTCCTATTCCTATTTATAAAGACACGATTCATGTGGGAGCTTGTCAATTGTTGCCTAATGCTGGAGACCCAGTTATGCAGAAGATGTTTCTGTCTCGACCTCATGAAGAGATGCACAATGCCTGCTCTGATTTTGAGGAATCAGATCTCTGGAAGAAGCACTTTGCTCTAGTAGGACAACCAAAAGAAGTTACTCAGGTACCTAATGAGTGGGCAAAATTTATTGCACTTGCACTCCTAACACCAGATAGATTTCAGTGGGCCAAGCAGTTGCTTTCCTCATAGTTATGGAAGATTATTTCTGCACAATCTGATAGCTCAAATCTGAAACCTTTTATGGTACCTGACAAATGTGAATCCATCCTGCAGCCTCTCTGCCAGAATCAGAAAGACTAGGAAGTGTTTCCCTCCACTCTTGCTTCCACTCCACCTTCCAAGGCTTCTCCAGTGGGGATGTCCTCTAGCACTTCTGCTCTCCAAGTCTACAAAAAGAGAAAGGATAAAGCTCCTCTCATTGAAACCCAGGTGAGAAGGAGTTGTAGAATTCAGCAATTAAATCATAGTTACAGAAAGAAAACCTGCATGGACAGAAATGTCTTGCCTTGAAATGTTAATCCTCCATCTTTACCTAGCAAAGTGGTTAAAAATCTTTCTATTGCATCTTGCAAGATTCTTGAGAAAGACTGCTCAGATGATGCTCTTCACCAAGCCAAGAAGAAGAAACGAAGCAAGGATAAAGAGGAGAAGGAGAAGGGCAAGAAGGGCCAGGGGGGAGTGTCCAGCCCTGCATGATGATTTCATAGGGCCCTCTCTAGTTTCCTTTTGAGTTATAAATGTAATGGTTATGTCTTTCCAAGTGACTTTATGTAACCCCATGTTCTGGGGGATGTTGAGCTGGCACTTTTGGCTCTGTCTCAGACTGAGATCTTTAAGATATGCAAACTTCTTCAGAGTTGTCCTTTTAAGTAATCAGAGCATTTCAACCATGAATAAGCAGTGGAAAATTTTGAACTGGAATATTAGAGGCATCAATGACAAAGATAAGTGGTTAGCTATCAGAAATAAAATGGATGAGACAGATTGTAACTTGCATTGCATCCAGGAAACAAAGAGGGAAATTTTTGACAACAGATATCTTAAGCAGTTTTGCCCAAAACGTTTGAATAAGTTTGATTACCAACCATCTGTAGGTGCCTCAGGAGGGCTGTTAGTGGTCTGGAATGATTCCATTTTCTCAGGAGAAACTGTATCCAAAAACACCTTCTCCATTTCCATTCGATTCACCTCAAAACTCTCCTCTGAAACCTGGACTTTATCAAACATCTACGGCCCTTGTCTTTCTGCTGACATGGTTATTTTCATGGACTGGTTTTCTAATATTCAGATCCCTGATGACTGTAACTGGTTGATGCTTGGGGACTTTAATTATATCAGATATCCCTCTAACAGAAACACAGAAGGGGGTAATATCAATGATATGCTCCTATTCGATGAAGCAATCAGCAATCTAGGTCTTATAGAAATTTCTTTGAAGGGTAGAGCTTTTACATGGAGCAATATGCAGACAACTCCTTTGCTTGAAAAGCTTGATTGGGTTTTCTCTTCTGAAGCTTGGACTTCCAATTTCCCAAACACTATGGTGTTGCCACTATCTAAACCTATTTCTGACCGTATTCCATGCATCATTAAGATTGGCACCATGATTCCAAAATCAAAGATTTTCAGGTTTAATAATTACTGGATGCAGATTGATAGTTTCAAGGACACTGTGAAAAATATTTGGCAACAAGAGGTCAATGAAACTGATAGTGCAAAGAGAATCACTGCCAAGATAAAGAGATTGAGGAAGGGCTTAAAAATTTGGGCCAAAGAACTGTCTCAGCTATCCAAGCTTATTCAAGCTTGCAATGAACTCATTCTGCTCTTTGATACTATTGAAGATTTCTGACCTTTAACCACTGTTGAATGGAATGGTAGAGAAATTGTTAAGCAGCATCTATTGAACTTGTTGGAAATGCAAAGGGCTTACTGGAAACAAAGAGCAACAATTAGATGGATTTTGCAAGGGGAAGCCAATACAAAATATCTGAAAGTAAAGGCTACCATTAATTACAGGAGGAACTATATTGCCAGTTTAGAAGATGAGGCTCATAACATGCAAGATGATCACCACGCTAAAGATGCAATTCTATGGAGAGCTTTCAAACAAAGGCTTAGTACTTCTGTGCCCACTTTCAACCTCCTCAACTTGGACTCTCTTAGTAAAAAGATGCCAGAACTCATTGAGCTTGACAAACCTTTTACCAAAGAGGAAATTGATGCAGTAATTAAAGAGCTCCCTTCTGACAAGGCACCAGGGCCCACTAAAAAAAAGACACATTCGTGACATTTTGGGCCAAACGATTTTTTTCCTGTCATACTTATGACACTTCTATGATGATAATTGTGACAAAACTCGGTATCATCACAGATGTGGTGGGCTCCTACTTCTATCACAAAATATCATGACATAAAATGGGCTTTTCATCCTAGGCGGGCCGGAGACGCAACTGCATGACATTCTTTGGGCCGTCCATGACGGAAAAAACCATGGTAGAAGCGAGGGCAAGGAAAATATCGGGGTGTTCCAGGTTACGGTGGGTGGTCGGGGCCGAGCGATGCGCGTTTCTCTCGTACACGCACGGGCGTGGGTGAGAGGTGTTGGGCTCTAACTGAACCCGAGCGAGGCGTTGGTCTCTAACTGAACCCGAGTGATTGCACTGCAGGCTACGCGTTACTGAACCCGAGAGATTGATCGATGGCTGTTAACTGAACCAGATCGAGCGATTCCTTCGCTACTGCTGCTAACTGAAGCCGATCGATGCTGCCTCTGGATGAACAGTGAGCGTTGCTGGGGGGGGGGGTTGTATGAACAGTTCCCGGTGGGGTGGATGAACAGGACCCCGTGGTGTTGCCTCTGGATGAACAGGACCCCGATCGACCGAGCCAGTTGGGGCTGGATGAACAGGACCCCGTGGAGGGCTGGATGAACAGGACCACCCCGTGGAGGGTTGGATGAAGAGTAGACGATGGAGGGCTGGATGAACAGTAGCCCGTGGAGGGGTGGTTGAATAGGAGCCGTGGAGAGGGCTGGTTGAATAGTAGCCGGTGGAGTAGCGCGCAATGGAGGCTGGATGAACAGGAGCCCGTGGATGAACAGTCGCAGGTGGAGGCTGGAGGAGGTCGATGGTGGGTGAACAATAGCCGGTGGAGGCTGGAGGGGGTCGACGATGGAGATGAACAGTATCCCGTAGGGTCCTGTTTTGCGGTACGCCACACCCCTCCCGATGAACAGGACCCCCGTTTCAACCGTAGCGCTCCAACACAAGTCCGTTTCCTCCGTTTTGCGGTACGCCACACCCCTCCCGATCAACTGGACCCCCGTTTCGACTGTAGGAGGTCCGTTTCCTCCGTTTTGCGATACGCCAGACCCCTCCCGATGAACAGGATCCCGTTTTGAACGTGGCCGGTCGAACACAAGGCCGTTTCCTCCGTTCTGCGGTACGCCATGCCTTGTTTCCGTCGGCTGTTCCGTCCAAGCCGGTTGGCTCCCACGTGTTCCGTTGCCTCTCGATGAACACGACGCATTTGCCTCCCCATGAACACGACAAAGGCGCAGTTTCTCCGTTCCGACCCAGACATGTACATGAGCCCTGGCCGTACGTATGCGCGAGTAGGCGTTCGAGACACCGCCCGTATGTACGTACGTGGCCGTATTTTATTTCTTGCACCCTGGTCGCTGTACGTACGTGTACATGCTACGTGCGCGCCTCTACCACGAGACGTGCACGCCTCTACATCGACCAGTATGTACATACACGTTCGCGAGCAGAATGACAACGCTACGTATGCTTCGACCAGGTGGGTCCCGACTGTCAGGCACTTCCTTCCGTGCGAAGATGTAGCTAGTGGGTCCCAGTAGTCAGGGGCGAATCGTTTTTTTCGGACGCACTTCCTTGTGTGCGAAGATGTAGCTGGTGGGTCCCAGCAGTCAGGGGGAAACGTTTTTTTCACAAAATACTATGGCCCGTGCGGTGGCTCCCTGCTGTCAGGTGGATGAATAATTATTTTGCGCGTAATAAGGAGGCACTTCCTTGCGGCCACCATGGATCCAGCTGTCAGCCTCTCCACGTACAGTACTCTTCCGATGGAAGTCGTTCCTTGACCATGTTGACCACGCCGCGCCGAGAGCACCAGGGCGGTGGACGACGACGAGGCCTAGAAAGGGGACTCCGTGGAGCCGGGGAAGACGCGGCAGTGGAAGCCCGCGCGGAGAGGAGTACGAGGGTTCACTGGTTCGGCTGCAGTGTGAGGCTGCCGTCGCCGCAGAATAACATGGGGTGTGGGTGAGTAGAGGGATGGCCTGGCCAGTGGTGGGAGTAGTAGGGGGCGGTGAGGCCTCCGCGGCATCACACCCGGCCACGGGAGGCAGGAGCACGCAGCACGACCGGCGCTGGTTTGGGCGGCTGGAGCAAGAAGACCAGAGGTTGAAAAAGCACTATGGGCGTTGGATGGACATCGTACGGTCACTGGAGCTAGAATCGTTCATATTGACTACGTTGACAAAGCCCTCCGTCCCCATCAACTTAGTAGGCCCATAAGTCAGCCTCCCACCAAGGTGGGTCCCAGCTAGCAGGGGGAGTATTCATTTTTTCTGCGTAATAGGGAGGCACTTCCTGTGGGTCCGAGCTGACAGCAGGGGAACGTTTTTTTCGTGAAATACGGTTACCCGTCCGGTGGGTCCCAGCAGTCAGGAGGGAAACGTTTTTTTCGCAAAATACGGTGGCCCGTCCGGTGGGTCCTTGCTGTTTGGTGGAAGAATCATTATTTTCCGCGTAATAAGGAGGCACTTCCTTGCTGCGGCTGTGGACCCAGTTGTCAGCCTCTCCACGTACAGTACACTTCCGATAGAAGTCGTTCCTTGACCACATTGACCATGCCGTGTTCCATTGCATGCATGCGTCCATGGGCGTGGTGCGTCCCCACTATCAGCCTCTCACGTACAGTCATCTTCCGATGACTCTCGGTTGTTGACCACATTGACCACACCATGCCGAGCGCACCAAAGGCCAGTGGACGACAGCGAGGCCCCAGACTAGAACGACCCGGAGATGGGGAAGACGGGGCAGTGGAGTCGCAGATGGAGAGGAGTGGGAAACTTGACTGGTTCAGGTGCGCGACAGCACAGTCGCGGTGCCGCCCACGAGAGACAGGAGCAAGAACAGAGGTTGAAGAAGGAGCACTATTGTTGGATTAACATCCAACGGTCCAGCTGCTAGAATCATTTGTTGATTAAGTTGACAAAGCCCTGCGTACACGTCCGCTTAGTAGGCCCACAAGTCAGCCACCAAATCTGAGGGGTCCCAGCTGTCAACGGGAGGAATAATTTTTTTTGCATAACAAGGAGGCACTTCCTTCCGTGCGAAGATACAGTCGGTGGGTCCCAACTATCAGGTGGAGGAAACATTTTTTTAGCTTAATAAGGAGGAACTTTCCTTGCGTGTGACCATGGACCTCGTGGGTCCCAGCCGTCAGGCTCTCCACGTACAGTCCTCTTCCGATGACTCTCATTTGTTGACCACGCCGCACCGAGCGCAGCGAGGCGGTGGACGACGGCGAGGCCCCAGACGGGAACAACTCGGAGATGGGAAGACGTGGCAGTGGATTCATAGATTGAGTGGAGGAGAACGGTTATAAATGGTTCTAGTGCGGCTTGGGGCTACAGTCGGTGGATAATAACAGGAGGTGTGGAGGGGTGGAGGGATAGCCTGGCCGGCGGTGGGGTAGCGCTTCGCAACGACGCGTGCTAAGCGGAGCCGCTAGCCGCCGGAAGCCGGACCAGGCGGTCCCGGCGATGCTAGAGGAAGAAGACGAGAGATTGAAGGTGCATGCCGACCAAGTTGACAACGCCCTGCGTAGGCTTCAACCTATTGGCCCACATGTCAGCCTTCAAAAATGTGGCATATATTTAACCCATGTTTTCTAAAATGTAGAGTCCATTTGTTGAGCTGGGTGAACAAATAATTTCATGTCAATGCGGCCCATTTATATTATCTAAGAAATCCCAGCCCATTTGCACTTCCTTCAAATACACGAATTAGCTGGGCTCGTTATATATATAATGTTATGTTTGAAGGAGCAATTAATATCAAAAAATAAATCGGAGAAGCACATTTTTTATATACATAATTAATAAATTAGCGAGTTACTGCTCAAAATAGAAATGAGCACGCTATTATTACATTGGTCCTTAAAATCTTCGCAAGCTTTTGTACACAATCACCAGGATTTTCCTTGCCCGTGAGTAAAAAACAACCATGATTTTCCTTGCTAACTTCTGTTAAACATTTACTTTTATAAGTTAATAACACATGGGATGTTTTTATAATGTATATATAAGTCTCAATAAAATATACAATAATAATAATAATATAAAAATATATAATGTGGTTAAAAAATATATTGGGCTGCCGATCTTTAAGAAAAAGCCCATAGGCCGGTATCGACCTCAAAAAATAAGTTGAAACCAGTGTCACTGTATGTCGTGGGCTACGCATGTTAAAATACAAAACCTAGGCCTAGCTGATACTTGTTCGCCCTCTGGAAAAAAATGATACCAGATCCTCGAGCGAACTGGATTAAAGAGGGGGCCGGCGGCACGACTGAAGAAGCACATCAGGAGCGATTTTTTTTCTTCAGTGGATGGCTCTCGATGGCGTTTTTTTACTTGCCTCTGCACCATACAACTTGTAGTTTTAGCCTCCCAGTCCGTGGTGGACCAGCAGCCCATTTGCTGGGCGGGCCAACCTACAAAAACCAGTACTTGATTTTTCATCAAGCCCCCAAAACAACGCAATACTATGTTTGTTTTGAGGTCGAAAACATTATGGCAGGGGTTGAGCGGGGGAGGGGGTAAGACAGAGCAAAAAGATTAAAAAGAGCTAATGCGCCGTTGCTACCCTAACAAAGCAGGTGCAATTCTTCTCGGGAAGAAGGTGTGCCATTAACACCCACACGTCACATACCCCACAGTAGGCATACTAACAAGTTCACACACAAGCACAACAAAAAAGGTAAACATTCGTATCAAACTCAGGTTCACAGGACACGTTCATATTCATAGCCAACATTCACTATCAACAACTCAAAAGATTCATATATACACAAGTTCAGCATGTCTATGGATCCAAATGATTGATAGATCACACAACGATATTCATATATAATTCACAAAAATATTCAGATATACACATGTTCAGTATGTTTATGCATCCAAATGATTGAGATCACAACCAATATGATCCATGGACGAACTTTAATTACCTAGAGTATAGACTGGTAAATGGTGTTCAGTCGGAGGTACTTCTTGCTAAAATTAATGCTTGTACAATTAAACTTTTGAGTACATAAGAGGCAACACAGACAACCTAAACTTTGCTTGTAGGTTTATTCTCAAATAGTGGCCTCGTGCCGAGGGAGGTTTGAGCAACTTGGCCACTACTTTCACCCAACTAGTTTACTGGCTCATCTTGGTCCTGTAGCTCACCAAAATTCTACATTGCAGACTGGTAAATGATGTTCAATCGGAGGTACTTCTTGCTAAAATTAATGCTTGTACGAGTAAACTTTCGAGTACATAAAGGCAGCACAGACAATCTAAACTTTGCTTGTAGGTTTATCCTCAAATAGTGGCCTCGTGCCGAGGGAGGTTTGAGCAACTTGGCCACTACTTTCATCCAACTAGTTTACTGGCTCATCTTGATCCTGTAGCTCGCCAAAATTCTATATTGCAAACGAGAAAGGAGGCGGTTGAGAAAATGAACCACCCAAATTTTTTGAGCAGTTCAACTGAAATGGAGCATCCCTGGCGTGCAGACTGATTAAGTGCTAGATGAATATACGCGCCAACCAACTTGTCTGGAATCTTTAGACTCCATGCCATACAGTTCGCTACCATATGTGCCGATAACCAAAAGGCACAAGTTCAGACCAAAGGCTGGACTGCGTTTTTCTGGGCTATGCACCAAGCAATATTTTTGGCGTTCACTCTCCTAATACTTGGAGTTTGACAATTGGTTGACGCCGGTTGATACTCGAATGAATATAGGCACTTCTTCTTGTCAACATCGATGCTTGTCTGAGTGAACTTTGGAGTACATAGCAGCAGCATAAGTACCTGTCCATCTGATCTTTTTGTGCAGTTCTATTAAAATCGCCAGATGTAATGATTTGCCTGCGAGTTCAGGCTCCAAGTTACTCCGTTATGAAATCGGCAAACAGTAACACAATACCAAATTACCAATACATATGACAAGCACAATAATCAGGATAAAGACCAGTACCAACCTGTGTGAGGTAGCATATCAATTACTATTTTCTTTGACTGGAAGCCGAGATAAGCCAAATTACTGACATCAAAGGAAGAATGCAATCCGAGATTAGCGACTAACCGAAAGTTTTGTGCAGTTCCACCAAAATCGAGTATCCCTGTTGCCACATATATTGAGAGAGTGAGATTACTGTAATAGTGGGACTAATTGATCAAACATACACTAACAAATAGAAGCACCCTCATTATCTTTATGGGTAAAGTTAGCATTCCCTCCCTGCTCCACCAGATGATTCACCTCCATAGAAAAACATACACACGTACATGATTCAGCATAGGGTGCTACTAAAGATTTGTTTAACTCCGACAGGAAAATTAGGCAGCAATAAATTAGTGGTACTTAAGTACTCCTAATTAATTAAGTGAGACAACACAAGCGGAAGGGCTCCCTGGAGGATCGTCTCACATGTATGGTAGTCGTTGCCGGAGCCCTTGAATGGCCTCGACTGAGGCCTATGACTTCAGCAAGATCGCATTGGCACTGTTTACACTTCTTCTTCTTCTTCCTCTTCATGCTCTGTTTCTCATTCTCCTCACCAGTTGGTGAAACCAAGTACATGATTGGCCTTCTATTTCAGAATTGGTTTTGTCAGTGAGGGAGTACAAGTGTACTAGTAAAAAATAGCATTATTTTCTCATGGCAGTCACAAAATAGAGATGAACACATGCATTAAATATCATTCGTACCTAAAGGAAGGTTATGGTGCCAATATGGATGATGAGGATTGGAACACAGATCTCCCTTTGTGCAGTTCCACCGAAATGAACCAAATGTTCCATTCTGACATTCCAGTTAAACAGCACAAAAGTCACTTCTTTTAAGAAGAGTTTTGTGCAGTGCACCAAAAGGTCACAATAGCAACCAGGTGAAATGGATATCCCTATTTGCACAAAAAGCTATAGAGGAAACAGTCAGAGTCTCAAACAATTATAGGAAAAAACATTTGGCTAAACTTGTCATGACTTATAACAGTGGCATGGCTTCATTTCTACTAGGGGCATTAGATTAAGAACAACTAAATATTTGGTATAAGGGCATGGGACAGTGGGTGCACCAGCAGTCCAGCACCATGTACCTAAACAGGGGCACAAAGTGGTGATTCATAGTTTGTTGCCCCGAGAAACAAACGTCCAAGAAACATATCTGGGTTGGTCCCATTTTTGTTCACTCTAGCCACCTACTCCCGTGTGTGGATAGCAAATCTAGTCCTAGTCATACCACTGTGTACAGCGTTACCCCTATATTTCCCTTTTTCGACCAAGAGACCGGTTGGATGACCAGTTTGTACTACTTTCACCCCTTTCCTTCCTGTTTGTACCAAGTCCGATGTACTACATACTGAATTCCCCCACCCACACTTTATTTCTTATTTGAACCAAGTACAAGATTCGACTCCATGAAGTACCTTTACCTCTAACAATAGAAGAAGAAAAATAGGTGACGTTGGACCATCCGATCGAGAGGGGCTGAGAGGTAGAAAATGATGCACATGCAACACCGTAGTGAGCTGGGGAAGTAGAGCTAAGGCGGTTTCGAAGGAAGATATACCTGAAGGTCGTCGGGATGTGGATAGGTGGGTGGCGGGAGGCCGGATCCGCCCACACTAGGGCAACAACGAAGGGATCGGAGGACCTCCCGCGCTGGCGCTCGGCCAGAGATAACGGTGCGGCCGACAGTGGGACTCCTCCCTCGTTGTCGACGACGGCCTAAATGCTGCCCCTCCTCCCCTTCACCGACAGAGGGGGATACGTCCGGATCTATAACTAGTGGTGAGGGTAGAAAGACCGTGTTTTTTGTAAGGAGAAAGATAGTGTTACCATCCCTATCTTGTTTAGATCTAGAGAGGATGAGAGTGTGTGAATAGAGCAAACCTAGCAAGCAAGCACGGAGGCTCCGACCTATATATACGTAGTGGGGTAGTTTTCCTTTTTTCACTCCATCAAAACAATCGTTTAAAATTGTGTACTACGTGCCAGGTCGCCGTTTTTAGTTGTTGATTGCTTTTTGAGATAGCTACCCGCTTGTTCCAAGTGGTGTTACGGTGTGCCAGGTCGCACTTTGTATTGTTCAAGTCTCGTACAAGTCCCTCCATTAAATGAACAACCACCCCCTCATAAAAATTGTGAACAAGCCCACGACTAAAATTATCGGAAACGTGGGTTTCCCCAACATGCATTATTATTTATATTTTCTACTCCCTCCGTTCCTAAATATAAGTCTTTTTTATTAGCCACACTTAAGACAAGAATTTTTTATTAGCAGTGAACCCCACATGTCATAGACACAAAAAGTGTGGCAAGATTCCCTTAGGCAAGCCAAAGTGTGTCTAACAATTTGAGCAACCCAAGTTAGGCAAGTTTGGGAAAAATAATGTGGCAACATAAGACAAACATAGTCACAATCCAAACAGCCCCGTAATTTTTTGTGACATGCATGAAAATTTGGTTAGTTAAATTTATAGTCAAAATTTGGAAGGTGCATCAAATCAACACATGCAAGTATCAAAAGGGAAGTCACGGCATTCATGCATTGTACTCCCTCCATTTGCAAATATAAGTCTTTTTAGAGGTTGCTACAAGTGACTGCATACGAAGCAAAATATGTCTACATACATCCGTATGTTGTAGTCCATTTGAGATGTGTAAAAAGACTTATATCGAGTGCAGTGTTTTGATGTGTCGCGTCAACTCGTACAAGACCGAGAAGTTTGATTACTACAACGCCCTCTCCCTCGCGGACTGAGCTCCGGTGCCTTAACTGCACCTGCCTTTGGCTGCATGATAGGTGGGCCAACCACCTGTTAGGCCTACCTGTCATAGACGCAAAGGCAGGAGCAGTAAGTCAATGAAGCTGCGTCCCTCCCTCGTGCATGAGCGTGGTGGCTGGCAGGACTAGTAGGAGCTTTCGCTACACACTTCTTAACGACGGCGAACTTGCGGATGGAGTTGACCATCATGTCGTCCATGCGAGAGGCGAAGCTGGCGTCGGCGAGGGCTACGACGCCAGCGGTCGCCAGCACCATCTGGAAACGCTGCATGGTGCGGGGCCGCAGGCCAGCGCCTTGGATGATTTGGCATAGCCGACTGCCGCTCGCGACCATCGCCTTCATAGGTGCTTATGGCTTCTGGTCACTTGGTCTCGGATTGGAGTGAGCACTGTTGCATAGAGACTAAGGAGTAGATGGATTGGAGTGGTGGGGCGCCTTTATATGAGAATCCAAACTCTGTTGCATTCACATCGTGCTGGCTCTATTCTACTTCTCCAATTAATTCCCTCTGCATGTAGAGTAATCTGAGGATGCATCATTGACCGTTCAACGTCTCGGGAACCGCTACCCTCTCCCTCCTTGGCATTCAAGCACCTATGAAGGCGACTGCCGCTCGCGTCTATCACGTGTCAGGAGACGTTCCCGTCGACGACGAGGTGCCTATGGTGACTTCGTAAATTTCAAGATGATAGTACTAGTATACTCAATATTGTGAACCGCGACCAAGGCCGAGAGGAAAACGAGAGAACTACATATTTATTTACGGTGTAGATTCACTCATTTTGCTCCATATGTACTCCATCTCGGTGTAGTCTAGTCACTTGTTGAAATCTCTAGAAAGGCAAATACTCCTTTCTGGTTTACAGGGCTATACTAGCAAGTACTACAATAGTGGGCTCACATAGCAATTTTGTCTCATGCAAGAGCCTGGCTATATGCGTGCTCGAAGGTTCGCAACTGCCACGTTTGGGTTGCACTTAGCTCTTTGCCTCTTCGAGAAGACGAACAATGATGTTACTACTACTGCTTCTACAGTATCGAATCCACTGCTGCATGTCCATCCACCGCGAGCGGGAGGGATAGCTTATTGTAGTAATAGGGGTTGTTTCGTTTCCACCCACAAATTGCCACACTTTGCCACACCTCATCTTAGGCAACTTTGACTAAGTTAGATGGGTGTTTGGTTCTAGCCACACCTAAGGCAAGATTTGTTTTTATGAGCAGTGAACCCCATATGTCATAGACACAAAAAGTGTGGCAAGATTCCCTTAGGCAAGCCAAAGTGTGGTTGACAATTTGAGCAACTCAAGTTAGGCAAATGTGGCAAGTGTGGCAAAAATAATGTGGCAACATAAGGCAAACATAGTCACAATCCAAACAGCCCCTATAAGCAAAAGCCTGTCCTCGTTTGTGAGCCACCGCGCACATGGGCGAGGGAGAAGGCGTGTAGTAGTAAAATCAAGCTTCTCCTCGTTGTACGAGTTGACGCGACACATCATAGCACTGGCCCCACATGGTTGCCTCTAAACTTGGCTGAAAGACCCAGAGTGTACAATACTCCATTTGCTGCAACCTCTAACATTTACCCCACCACAAATTAAAATATGTATTCCTATCTTGACCAGATGAGCATGCAAACTAGAATCACCAGGATGAAAGGTAGGGACAGAAGATTATTTTAATCAAAAAAATATAGCATGGATCCGACCCCAATGATTTTAAGCTTATAGGCACGGTACACGCTATCCTAGACTACTCTACACATGAAACTGCCACACGAGGCTCTTCACCTCTTCAGGAAGTCGAACAATGATGGAGTACTACTGCGGTGGAGGAGTACTACAGTATGCTTCTGGCCATCTCACACTGATTGAACTGCTGCATGTCCATCGCGTGCGGGAGGGAGAGCGTGTAGCGAACGAAAGCTTCTCCTAGTCCTGCCAGCCACCACACTCATGGGGGAGGGAGGGACACAGCTTCATTGACTTACTGCTCTTGCCTTTGCGTCTATGACAGGTGGGCCCAACAGGTCGGTGGCCCACCTGTCATGCAGCCAAAGGCAGGTGCGGTTAAGGTGAGAGGGCGTTGTAGTAATGAAACTTCTTGGTCTTGTACGAGTTGACGCGACACATCAAAGCACTGCACTTGATATATTTCAATAATTTGCGTTTACCGATGCATTAATTACAACGCATGCATGCATGCATGCCATGACTCTCCTTTTGATACTTGCATGTGTTGATTTAATGCACCTTGAAGTAGTATGAATATGTGACGGTAAAGCTTTGTAATACCCCGACCCTAAAAAAGCGAGAGATGGTTGTGCATGAGGAGGGCGAGAACATGCAGACGGAACAGGACCCGATGATGGAGCTCTCTATGGTCTCAATGGACCTCACCTTGCTCCACTGCCCCTTGTGCCTCCGCCCCTTGAAGCCTCCAATGTATGAGGTTCTAATACACCTTGTCCGCTCGGCTGATCGAGCAAGGTGCAGGTTTCTTGATTGATGTGTTGTTCGATTGATTTGTGCAGTGCAAGGGAGGGCACCTGGCTTGCGCGGTCTGCCTCGTCGAGCGCCCCGGGAACCAGCGGCAGTACCAGAAGTGCGAGTGCGGCGGTGGCTTCGACGTACGGAACACGGCGGTGGACGCCGTCCTCTCCTCGGTGAGGGTGGAGTGCCCGCACGAAGGCTGTGGGCTCTACGTCACTTACCACAAGCTTGCCGATCACCAGAGCGTGTGTCCGCTCGCGCCCTACAAATTCCCTGTGCCCGTCTGCGGATACGAAGGCCCGCCGCCGGTGCTCTCCCACCACATCAGCACAGTGCATCCCATGCCGTGCACAGGATCCAGTACGGCAAGGTGCTCCAGCTGCAAGTGCCACTATCGGAGCCACGACTCTTGCTGTTTGCGGAGGAGGACGGCCGTGCGTTTTTCTTGGTCACCGGCATGCTCGACATCGGCGTGCCTATCGCCGTGTCGGTCGTCTGCATCAGAGCTGGGGTGTTCCCACTGCCGCACTACGTGGCCAAGCTGTGGGCGAATGGCCCGCCGGGGGAGCCCAAAGGCAGGACTGACGCCGTCAAGGTGGAAATGGAGGTGACAAGCAGTAGGGATACCGACGACGTCGCCGTGCAGGAGCTGACCTTCTTCACAGTTCCGCACAAGCTGCTGGCCGGGGCTAAGCTGGTGTCCCTCCACATTCAGATTGACAAGCTCACGTCCTAAATGATTCTACAATGCCTTCTATTTACCTTAGTAATATGCTAATATAGGGGTTAGCTCGGTCTACTTTAGCTTAAGAGATGGTGGGTTTTGGTGGCTACGCAGCAATTACCTCGACATCAGATCAACAGTGAAAGTAATTTCGAACAATCGAATGGATATTTTGTGTCTGTTGGATATAAAGATCCTTTGGGTAAGAAGTAACAACTTATATGCTTTTTTCGAAACGGAACAACGATAGTATAATTTTTTTGACAAGCACCATATTTTTGAAACAGACGTCGGGCTGTAGCTAGAAGGGCGGTTGGGACGCGGCATCGGCCCATGCCGCGGTGACCCCCGATTGGGACGCACCGACTGTGATTTTCTCCCTCGCCGATGTTGACCGCGTCTACGCAGAACATTGTTCCCTTCCCCCAGCTGTGGGATCAGGCCAGATATGTGACCAGCGGTGTGGCCACCGTTGTTCTATGCTTGTGAAGAGAGCAACCCAAGCAAGCAGGCGTGTAGCTTAGGCTCCTGCTAGTGTATATATAGTGGTTTTCTTTTTCTCTCCATATCAACCATTTTATATTGCGTACGTGTCATTGAAGAGTGAAATGATGGTTGCTTCTTCCGACTAACTTACTGTGTGATTTGACTGCTCCTTTAGTGGCCCCTACACGTATTCCCCCTACATGTATGCAATAGTCACACATACACATGGACACAAAAACGCGCGCGACACCCTAATGCATGCATGTCCGAGCACACAAAGGAACACACACGATCACGCTCAAGTGCTCTACCTACACATGCATGCACACACATACTCAGCCTGGGTGAGCTAGTGACCGTATAAACACCGGAAAATGTATATATTGAGCGCAATGAGCGTATTATGAAGTCCACTGACCATATTTTTACAAATATACAGTGACAGACAGTGTATTTATCTCGTTTGAAATTAAGCCATATTAACCGGAGAGGAGGCAGTATGGACTAGCATTACTTTGCTGTGTCCCGTCAACTTGCCAAACGAGGAGAAGCTTGCAGGATGGGAGAAGCTTGCGCGCGGTGGCTCGCAGGACAAGGGGAAACTTTTGACTAATGCAAGCTCTCCCTCGCTCAGGCGGTGGACGTGCAACAGTTAATTTGGTGTCAGATTGCCAGAAGCATACACTATACTAGTACTATTATTGTTCGACTTCCCGAAGAGGCGAACAACCAAGTGCAAAGTTTACTAGTACTAGTACTACTACTATAGTCTATAGAGGTATGTACTATACTAGTACTAGGAACCGGATGGAGGAGCGTCTGCACTCTTATTATATTTTTAAAATGTGATAAAGCAATCTTCAACACATTTGGTTCTCTTCGAGGGTTCTCGCATGTGATAATGGAAGCTGATTGCACGGAACACTTGCCACAATTCTCGCTTAATTCTGGCTCATATCCTGTTACAAATAGGAGCGCTCGGTAATATTTCCTGTTTTTTGTTATTCAGCATGTAAACAGGTCAGCAAACCTCGCGACGCATATTTGTGCGAACCGTGCTTGCTGCACTTTGAATGTGGCCGAGAGCTAGCTTGATGAAACACCTTGCTTCCTACTTTTTTTGCGGGGTACCTCGCTTCCTAGTGACCAGTGTCTTGACTGATCATCCTAAGAATGCTTATATATGAATAAAGCTCTCTCATTTACCCGCAAAAAATATTAATCCATATTAACCGAAAGTGAGGGAGTATGGACTAGCACTACTTTTTGGTGTGTCCTGATACGTCTCCAACGTATCTATAATTTTTGATTGTTCCATGCTATATTATATTCTGTTTTGGACATTAATGGGCTTTATTATACACTTTTATATTATTTTTGGGACTAACCTATTAACCGGAGGCCCAGCCCAAAATTGCTGTTTTTTTGCCTATTTCAGAGTTTCGCAGAAAAAGAATAACAAACGGAGTCCAAACGGAATGAAACCTTCGGGAACGTGATTTTTGGAACGAACGTGATCCAGAGGACTTGGACCCTACGTCAAGAAAGCAACCAAGAGGGCACGAGGTAGGGGGGCGCGCCTACCCCCTGGGCGCGCCCTCCACCCTCGTGGGGCCTGTCGGTGTCAAAACCGGCGGATCTCGGGTAGGGGGTCCCGAACTGCGTGTCTAGGCGGATGGTAACAGGAGACGAGGGACACAATGTTTTACCCAGGTTCGGGCCCTCTTGATGGAGGTAAAACCCTACATCCTGCTTGACTAATATTGATGATATGGGTAGTACAAGAGTAAATCTACCACGAGATCAAGGAGGCTAAACCCTAGAAGCTAGCCTATGGTATGATTGTTGTATGTTGAGATTCTGTCCTACGGACTAAAACCCTCCGGTTTATATAGACACCGGAGAGGGTTAGGGTTACACAAAGTCGGTTACTATGGTAGGAGATCTGAATATCCGCATCGCCAAGCTTTCCTTCCACGCCAAGGAAAGTCCCATCCGGACACGGGACGAAGTCTTCAATCTTGTATCTTCATAGTCCAGGAGTCCGGCTGAAGGTATAGTCCGGCCATCCGGACACCCCCTAATCCAGGACTCCCTCAGTAGCCCCTGAACCAGGCTTCAATGACGATGAGTCCGACGCGCAGATTGTCTTCGGCATTGCAAGGCGGGTTCCTCCTCCAAGTTCTTCATAAAAGATTGTAAACACCAAGAGTAGTGTCCGGCTCTGCAAAATAAGTTTCCACATATTGCCATAGAGAGAATAAAATTAACACAAATCTAATGTGCTGACATATTCCGTAGCGTGACATCACACTACGGCCAAGCCTTTATTCGAATCGTTTTCACTTCTCCACCTCAGTGCGTTTTTCGAGGCGGTTTCCTTGGCACGTCTTGTCAAAGCAGAGATCGTGTCCCCCATTTACGGGATTCTCATCAATACGGACGTGTGTAACCCAACTGTGCCCATTTAGCATGTTTTATCGATTAAAGGCGAGTCCCAAACGGTCACGGGGAGGGCTCTTGGTATTCAACCTCTTATAAAGAGACCAAGCCCTTACTCCTTTTTTCCAATCTCAAATGAGTTCGCCCGTCGCCTCGAGTTCCAACACCCTAGGCCCTAGATTCCAGGCGCTTCGGACCTTCGACAATGTCCGGTTCCGACCTTCAAGGCCGATGGATGCCCTCCTCCGTCACGGAGGAGGACGTGCTAAAGTTGAGAGAGGCTAAGTTCTTGACCGGCGAAATTCCGCATAGGTTGCCTGCTCAACTGCAGGCGGTTCCCAGTCCCCAGCCCGGTGAGAGCGTGGTGTTCATATCTCACTTCCTTCGGGGGTTAGGCTTCCCAATGGATCCCTTTGTGAGGGGGCTGCTGTTCTATTATGGGCTGGAATTTCACGACTTAGCTCCGGAGTCCATCCTCCATATTTCCTCATTCATCGTCGTGTGTGAAGCGTTCCTCCGTGTTACCCCTCACTTTGGATTATGCCTCAAGACCTTTAAAGTGGAGCCGAAGATGATTGAGGGACGGCACGCAGAGTGCGGAGGTGCCGTTATAAGTAAGAATGCTGATGCTCCATGGCCCGAGGGCTCTTTTTAAGAGGAGCTCGGCTTATGGCAACGGGAGTGGTTCTATATCACCGCTCCCAGGGGCACCAAATGGGTGGCGCCGTCTGCCTTTCGCTCGGGTCCCCCACAACAGCTAGGGTCATGGGTCAATAAAGGCCTAGACTGGGGGCCATCCCAGGACATGCCTTTGTTGCAGGGCCGCATCGGGGATCTCTTGGAAAGAGACCTCAGCCTGGTCAAAGTGACGCAAGTCATGCTGATCCGCCGAACCCTGCCCGGCAAACGTCGCTCCCTTCGCCTGTGGGAGTTTAATCCAGAGGGACCACGAGCTCTCCAGCATTTTATGGGTGCAACGCCCGCGGAGATGTGTAAACTGTTCTTCGGATCACAAGCAATGTGTCCGGTTTTGACCGAGGACGCAGGCGTGAGCTGCAATCTCCCGGATACTCAAGTAAGTAGCCTTGTGCCCGGACTCGTTATACACATATTTGTCATAAACTTGCCCGTAAAAGAGCTGTCCCTTTAAACAGGAGTGGATAGCGAAAGCAAAGCTAATAAGGTGTCCGGCTCCCCTCCCTGAGACCAGGCCAGATTTCGTCCTGGTCAGGATGTTGAAGATTGTGCCTTTGAAGGAAAGTGAGGGAGGGGACAAGGCAGCTACGGCCTCCTCGAAGGAGGCTGTTCGGAGGGAAGGAACCGAAAATTCCTCTCCTCCGGGGAGGAAAAGGACTGCCTCTGAAAACCCAGAGGTCATAGCCTCCAAGCGGGGGAAAAATCCTCGTTAGAGGGTCCTACGCCGGGGGATACCTCGGCCGAACTATGCCCTCAAGGGGGCCAGCCCTCTAGCGAGCCGAAAGTAGAGAAAGATTATAAAAGATCCTTGCTTTAAACCTGAGAAGATTAACCAAAATTTTACCTTGTAGTTCGGAGCTCAGCCCTTCTCAGCAGAGCTCGTCTTCGGGGGACCTTCTTCCGGAGATGATGGAGAGCGGTACGCCTCCCCTTGCCGTACCACCTAGCGAGGTGGGCGACCCTGAGGTGTCGTCGCGGAGGGTTTCTCCGAATTCGGCAGGGGCGAAAGACAGCTATGAGGCCCCTCAAGGTTCTCCGCGTCCGGCCTTCAAAAGAGGCCATAGGACAAGTCCGGCACCGTCTGGTGCTCGACCGGAGGAGCTAAAGAATCTGCTGGGGCGAGCTTCTATCTCGGGGGAGCATCGTGCATTGATGGGAACGGTGATTGAAAGGATTTCATCCGCGGAAAGCGGATTGCACGATGCTGTCAGAAGCTTACTGACGGGTTTTGAGGTACGTTAGATAATGTACACTTTTGTCAGTTGCGCATTGATAAGATGCGCCTTGTATAGATAGTAGCCCCTGAGACTCTGTGCGTTGTCAGAAGTGACGGCGCGCAGAGGATCATAATCCCAGGTCTAAAATGTCGCCTTTGAATGTAGGTGGCCAGGTGTCCGGAATTGAGCCGAACTGATGATTTTGCCGAACTAAAGCGGCAACTTGACGTGGCAGATGCCGACATCGCGCTCGTCAACAAGCGGCTTAATGAGGCTCAAGGTATGTAATTCCTTGGGCGGCACCTGGTAAGAGGAGCTTTATGCCAATATCTTACAATGTGTGTGCTTGACGCAGATGGTGCGGCCGCCGTGGAGAGTCTTCGGGCGGAACTTGCCCGAACTAAGGAACAAGCCAGAGAAAGTGATGCGGCTGCCGAGAAGGCCCTTGAAGAGCTAAGAGCCGAACAGGCTGCTCACTGCCGAAGCAAGAAGGAGATGACTGAGATGGCCGTGAAGTTGAAGAGCGCTGCTGACCGTTGCAAGCTTCTTGATAAAGAAGAACGGGCGAGGCAGACAGACTTAGAGAAGGCCGTTGCCGATGCCAAGGACGCTCGCTCTGCAATGAGAGCTGCGAAGGAGGAGCTGCGTCAGGCCGGACAGATTGCGGCTGGAAAGCCCTTTATGCTGCGGAGGAAGTTTTGCGATCCGAAGTTTGCTCCGTTGGACCGGATGTGGAGTGTGGAGGACACCTATCCGGATTTGGCAGCGAGTGCTGCTGATGCGACCGAACACTTTCAAGATCAAGAAGATCGCGAAGTGGAAAAACTTTTCTGGTCGTAGTTCCACAATCCAGAGTGTCCACTGGCGATGGACGATCGTCTGGCTCAATGGGCCGAACTGAATAGGTTGTCCGGACTCGCCATGAAGTGCGTCATGGGTCATTTGTGGCCGGGGAGATCGGAGCCGAAGAGTTATTTCAGCTTGGTGCAACAATTCCTTGATGCGGTGCCACGTATCAATGCAATGAAGAGGTCAGCATGCATAGAGGGCGCACGGATGGCTCTTGCCCGTGTCAAGACATACTGGGCGGAGATGGAGACCACCGTTGTTGCATCCCGAGATTCGGACAAAAGCCGAGTACCCTCCGAACACTACTTTCAGGAAGTCTTTGAAGGCGCTCATGTAATAGAGATGCAGTGCTTGAAGGATGCTATGTTCTGATAGCATATTTAATTATACAGTAGTATTTTGATGAATTGTAGTAGCCTTTTATACTTGTGCCTTCAAGTATTTGGAACACCTCCTGTGCGGCCGTTTTAAGACATATATATATAAAATCTGAAAGATGGCAGTCGTTGGCTTCAGCCCCCACGCATATTGTGCGGGGGTGCTCACAGAAGACGCATTTTCACACTTAATCCAACGTCTTGGTCCTACAAAGGAGGTGATGGCGCAGCGAGCTAGGCAACCGGACTATAATGCTTTAACACTTTCACTTAGCCATAGGAGCTTGATAGTGGGACTCTTTATATAGCCCTTGGTGGTGACTGCGCTCGCCCGAATTCGGGGCTCGTATGTGCCTGACCGGGAAATGACCCTTCGTTAATGCGGAGGAATCCTATAGATTCCGGAGAGTCATCGAGTGGTTGACCAGTCTCACGCTATATCATGACAGTCGGTTTTTGGCTTTCTCTACTAAGGTGCTCGCCTGGCCGAACCGGGGCACAATCGCAGTAGTTCTCCTGGTGCCGCCTTAGCCGATAGAGCGGAACGTAAGGCGGCCGAACACAGGAGCCGGGCAACCCAACATTTGACCAAAATCATGATTCGGAGCTGATGCATATAAGGCCAAACTCGCGACGCCGAACACTCCCTAAGGTATTCGGTCTTTATGGGAGCGGGCGAAGTAACGCTCTTAGGTATAAGCCCCTAGTGTCCAGGTACGCGCAGGAATTCTGACGTGGCCACATGCCAAGACGCCAGCCTCCTCCTTGGTTATAGAACCAGGGGATGTGTATCAACAAGAGACAGTAAAAAAGGTTTACACAGGGTCTTAATCTGAAAAGAATCCTTGGAACGGGTCCCTACTGCACGTCTGCGCCTGTGTCTCCGTTGTGCCATATCCTGGACGGGCGCAACACGACGTTCATCTGTAAAAGAGAGGAACTAAGTTGAAAAAAGGGCGTGCCGAACAAAAGTTATATTAAATAAACAAAGTATAAAGTAAAGTATGTAAAATTGAGCTTTATTGTCTTTTATATGTGCGGAGCCCCTAGGGCAGGGGTATGTGGCCACTAAGCCATTAGCAAAGATACTTTTATGTCGGGCTCGTCTATCCGTGTCCGTGGTCTTAATGACTTGTTCGGATGTTCTGGCTGGTGAAGCTAATGTATTGTGGGGCTATTAAAGCGGCCGCACAATCCTCCGCTCAGGGGAGGCGCACTCAATGCTTCCCCTTCGAGGAGATGATGCCTCGTGGACCGGGCATCTTAAGCGTAAGAGATGCATAATGCGGTATTGCATTAAAGCGGGCAAAAGCTTCGCGTCCCAACAGAGCTTGATAGCGACTTGAGAATGGGACGATGTGGAAAGTCAGCTTTTCACGGCGGAAGTTATCGGTGGAGCCGAATATAACTTCGAGCTGGAGAAAACCCATGCAATGGGTGTCCGGACCAGGCGTTACCCCTTGAAAGCAGGTTTTGCTGTGGCGAATTCTTGTTGGGTCTATCCCCATGTGATGGATTGTGTCCTGATATATCAGGTTTAGTCCACTGCCACCGTCCATAAGGACATTTGAAAACTAGAGTCCACCAATTATTGGATCGAGTACCAAGGCAGTCCAGCCTGCGTTCCTGATACTTCTAGAATAATCCAGATGATCGAAGATGATTGGTTTTGACAACTAGTGGCGGGACCCCTTTGGGATAGGCCGCGTGGCGCGTACCTTTATGGGCGCCGCACATTTTGTTATGTGAAGTAAGTTTACTGTTTTTACTTCTTGTGGGAAATTCTTTTGTTTCCCGGTGCTCTGCTTTTGGGGTTCGTCCTCGTCTTCGCTTGGTGTGTCGAGCCCCTTGTGTTTGGCGTTGAGTCTGCCGGATTGTTTGAAGACCCAACAATCTCTGTGGGTATGGTTAGCAGGCCTCCCGGGAGTACTATGTATTTTACATATCCTGTCCAGGATTTTGTTTAGGTTGGATAGGTCATCCCTGTTATCCTGGACGGGCGGCTTTTTCTGATTCTGCCATGAGCTTTTGAATCCGGCGTTGACTGCCGTGCTCTTCGGATTGTTTTCCTTTGTCCAGCGACGATCCTTGTTGCGTCGCGGTTTTCTGTTTCCATCCCTAGTTTCAGATGTACTTGGGTCGCTGGTGCTACATCTTGCCAACCAGTTGTCCTCTCCTGCGCAAAAGCGGGTCATGAGGCTTGTTAATGCGGCCATTGTTCTTGGCTTTTCTTGGCCGAGGTGTCTGGCGAGCCACTCGTCTAAGACATTGTGCCTGAAAGCTGCTAGGGCTTCGGTGTCCGGACAGTCGACTATCTGATTCTTCTTAGTAAGAAATATATTCCAGAACTGCTGAGCTGACTCTCCGGGCTGTTGTGTGATGTGACTGAGATCGTCTGCACCCGGAGGGCGGACATAGGTCCCTTGAAAATTTGCTCGGAAAGCGTCCTCGAGCTCCTCCCACCTTCCAATTGTGTTTTCAGGAAGGCTTTTAAGCCAATGCCGGGCTGGTCCTTTAAGCTTGAGGGGTAAGTATTTGATGGCTTGGAGGTCATCTCCTCTAGCCATATGTATGTGGAGGATGTAATCCTCGATCCAGATCCAGGGTCTGTTGTTCCGTCATATGCCTCTATGTTTATGTGTTTGAATCCCGCTGGAAATTCATAATCCAGGACCTCATCGGTGAAACATAGGGGGTGTGCGGCGCCCCTGTATTTGGGTGTGCCGGATTCTGATAATGGCTTTATTGCATTGCTTACGAGAGCTTGCTTTCTTGGCCCATAAATAGATCTAGTCGGGCCGTCTTTTTGATGCAAATCCTTGAGTGGGTCGCGTGCCGGCTTAAGTGCGGCGCCGCTTGCCGCTTTATGCTGGCCATGGGGTCATCTATCCGACCGGATGGCTTTCTTACTTTTTGACTGCGGGGGCTCTAGGGCCTCCTCGTCGAATTCAGGCAGCAGCTTTTTCTTCGGATAGCTTTTAGTATGACGGCCGCCGCCGTATTTGTCTCCGGTATTGATTACTTTGCTCCATCTGATTCTGAGTGCATCTTCCGCAGTTTTTAGCTTTCGCTT
The DNA here is from genome assembly GCA_032464435.1 of Aegilops umbellulata. Classification (NCBI taxonomy): domain Eukaryota; kingdom Viridiplantae; phylum Streptophyta; class Magnoliopsida; order Poales; family Poaceae; genus Aegilops; species Aegilops umbellulata. Next base: position 321,365,148 of record CP136056.1, on the reverse strand, counting down.
CTGCTTTTTCAGGCTGCATGCGGTTGCAACGAGACTTTTGTGGAGGTTCTTCTGCTCCGTGGGTTTATCCGGCATAAGGTCGTTCGAAATGCCGTTTTCGCCGGGGACGGGTTGTTCGGTTTCTTTATCCGAGCTGCCCTGTTCGGACGATTGCTCTAAGGCACGCTCGTCGTCTGCCGGCTCGTCCTGCTCTATGGCTAGGTCTGTATCGAGGCGGGGCTTGGAGCGGCGTTTACGCCGCCGCTTTGGTTGCTTTTCGAGAGATCGATTCCTCGTTGCATCCCTATGTTCCTCGTTGTCGCTTCCTTTAGGGGTGTCCACCATGTACACATCATGAGATGAGGTGGCTGTCCAATGCTCTGAAGGCGTTGGTTCAGATGCGTCTCCTGCATCGCCATCCATGCCGTCTAAACGGAATGAATATCAAACGGAGTTTAACCGGAGGCCCAACCCAGAATTGCTGTTTTTTTGCCTATTTCAGAGTTTCGCAGAAAAAGAATATCAAACAGAGTCCAAACAGAATGAATCCTTCGGGAACGTGATTTTTGGAATGAATGTGATCCATAGGACTTTGACCCTACATCAAGAAAGCAACTAGGAGGGCACGAGGTAGGGGGGCACCTAACCCCGTGGGCGCGCCCTCCACCCTCGTGGGGCCCACGTTTCTCCACCGACGTACTTCTTCCTCCTATATATACCTATGTACCCCCAAACTACCAGATACGGAGCCAAAAACCTAGTTCCACCGCCGCAACCTTCTGTACCCCTGAGATCCCATCTTGGGGCCTTATCCGGAGCTCCGCTGGAGGGCGCATCGATCATGGAGGGCTTCTACATCAACACCACAGCCTCTCTGATGATGTGTGAGTAGTTTACCTTAGACCTTCGGGTCCATAGTTATTAGCTAGATGGCTTCTTCTCTCTCTTTGGATCTCAATACAAAGTTCTCCATGATTCTTGTGGAGATCTATTCGATGTAATCTTCTTTTGCGGTGTGTTTGTTGAGATCGATGAATTGTGGGTTTATGATCAAGTTTATCTATGAACAATATTTGAATCTCTTCTGAATTCTTTTATGTATGATTGGTTATCTTTGCAAGTCTCTTCGAATTATCAGTTTGGTTTGGCCTACTAGATTGATCTTTCTTGCAATGGGAGAAGTGCTTAGCTTTGGGTTCAATCTTGCGGTGTCCTTTCCCAGTGACAGCAGGGGCAACAAGGCACGTATTGTATTGTTGCTATCAAGGATAACAAGATGGGGTTTACATCATATTGCATGATTTTATCCCTCTACATCATGCCATCTTACTTAAAGTGTTACTCTGTTCTTTTGAACTTAATACTCAAGATGCATGCTGGATAGCGGTCGATGTGTGGAGTAATAGTAGTAGATGCAGGCAGGAGTCGGTCTACTTGTCACGGACGTGATGCCTATATACATGATCATACCTAGATATTCTCATAACTATGCTCAGTTCTGTCAATTGCTCAACAGTTATTTGTTTACCCACCGTAATACTTATGCTCTCGAGAGAAGCCACTAGTGAAACCTATGGCCCCCGAGTCTCTTTTCCATCATATTAATCTCCCGTCAACAAGCTATTTCTGGCGCCGTTTATTTTTCTTTATTTTACTTTGCATCTTTATCATAAAAATACCAAAAATATTATCTTATCATATCTATCAGATCTCACTTTCATTAGTGACCGTGAAGGGATTGACAACCCCTTTATTGCGTTGGTTGTGAGGATTTTATTTGTTTGTGTAGGTGCGAGGGACTCGTGCGTGGCCTCCTACCGGATTGATACCTTGGTTCTCAAAAACTGAGGGAAATACTTACGCTACTTTGCTGCATCACCCTTTCCTCTTCAAGGGAAAACCAATGCAATGCTCAACAGGTAGCATGTCCCGTCAACTCGCAGAACGAGGAGAAGCTTGCAGGACAAGGTGAAGCTCGCTTATGCCTTTTGACTAATGCAACGTACCCTAGCCCAGGCAATGGACATGCATCCGTTCATTTGGTGTCAGATTGCCAGAGGCATACACTGTAGTACCGAACATGCGGAGTACCATCATTGTTCGACTTCACGAAAGGCGAAGAGCCAAGCACAAGGTTTAGTAGTACGAGTACTACTACTACGAGAACCGCATGGTGGAGCCTCTGTACTCTTGTTTTTAATCTCTGATAAAGTACACATTTATTCCGGAGAAGGGTGGAAAATGGCAGCCCAACATGTAATGATGATATCGATCAACCATGCTCGAATATATCTTGGCCTCCGTGCGAGCCTGTCTGTGTGTTCTCTCTTCTCGTCTCTCTCAAGGAACAGCGGGTTGGCCATTTTGCCGTCAATTGAGATCGGTTTGCTCACACTCCGGTCCCACATGTCTGTGACATGCCAAGAGGAGGTGCGTTGACCGACTGGCCGTACACGTACTTGGTTATGCACCTTCATACTACTCCTCCCTCCGTCACAGTTTACAGGGCGCGCTTCATTATGATGCATTTCTCTCAATGCATTTCCACCACCAGAGAGACTTTAGATGCGTTTGGTTTAATGCTCAATTAATTAGGGTGTGGTAACCGCAATCAAGTCCACAATTTTCTCTCGATGTACTACGGAGTGGAGTAAGTGCATGCATGTGTGTACCCGGGGTGGAAACACTGCATGGATGTGTGTACGCATTATTTCCTCTAGAAATAGACGCCATGCTATAACTGCCAATGCTATTTTTCAGGCCGATCGCTAGTCGCCTCGGTCCCAGAGATTTCTTCTTTTCTAAAGCGCTCTATAAACAGTGACGGATGGAGTAGTATGAGCGGATTCAAAGAAGAGCATATTGATGGTTGCTTCTTCCGAGCAACTTGCAATGGAAAGGTGGGGCTTATGATTTGACTGCTCATTACTCACTATTAATGCGGCGCAACAACCGGGCTGAGTCTCCCATGCGGCTGTGCACTACCCCCTTGGTTCTTAAATATACTCCAGAGTATTTGTCTTTCTAGAGATTTCAATGAGTGACTACTCAAATATTTGTATTTTTAGAGATTCAAATGGACTACTACATACAGATGTATATAGACATATTTTAGAGTGTAGATTCACTCATTTTGCTCCGTATGTAGGCACTTGTTGAAATCTCTAGAAAGACAAATATTTAGGAACGGAGGGAGTACACATACGAAGCAAAATGAGCGAATCTACACTCTAAAATATGCCCATTTGAATTTTGTAAAAAGACAAATATTTAGGAACGAAGGAGTATAATTTTGTGCATGGCACATGGACCCGGATGCTGAATAGGCTTCTGGTAATGCTATCAAGCCTCCAACATTTGTTTACATAATTAACGTACTATACAAATAATTTTCCAGCGACATGAAATTGTACAATGGTGTGAGCTTTCAGCTTTTGTTTCGTGTGTCTTGCCATCAATGCTCTTTCAGAAATAATAAAAAACTAACTTCCTTGCTAATGCATCTCAATTATTAACAGATCAGAGCTAATATTTACATCACAACTGAAGACAAAGTTGTGAGAAGGTGTTAAATTAAAATTGATCCATGCTTTCATTGGCAGCAACATCCCCCAGCTCTGTCTAAATCAACAAGGCATGCTGGGAAAAAAGTAGCTGTCTGGAGCATGCAACATTCCGATCATTTTGTGTAGTTCCACTAAAATAGAGCTGAGTGTCCCTGTTCCAAAGATATTAAGTGTGATTATTATAATAGAGGACTGCTGATGAAATAATAAACACACAAATAGAAGTTGGTCACCTTTGCAATCTCTCTTAAGACTAACTAGTTGGAGAAGATTAGGCTCGGAGTTGGATGAGGAGGATAGAGCAAAACCAATCTCTCTTTGTGCAGTCACACTGAAATGTAGAGAAGTTGCCCGTGTGACATTTTGGTAGAACTGCACAAAACACTCTTAAGAAAAAAGTGATTTGTGCAGTTCACCAAAAGGTCGCAATAGCAACGAGGTGAAATGGATAGCCCTGTTTGCAAAAAAGAGGTAGAAAGGAAACAATTACTGGCCAATAACAGTTGATGACACATGCGACGACAAAAAAGAAGCATATTCCTTGTCCTAAGGGAAGATAACAACACGGTTGTGTTTGTCTAAAACGGTATGAGGAAGAGATTGCAATATGGAAAGTACGCCCGACGAGCTACGTTTTGGGCAAAGAACTATGGAAGATCCACATGCAGCGACATGGGAAGACGGGCAGTGGAGCAAGGCCGGAGGGGATACCTGGAGGTCGTCGGGATGTAACAAGGTGAGCGGCGGCGGGCGGAATCTTCCCATACTGCGGCAGCGAGCAGGTGGCGTAGGCCCTACCGCGCCGGAGCTTGGTCAGAGAGAACGACGTGTACCACAGATCGGGACGTGTACCGCAGATCGGGACGTGCCGCCTCGGCACCGTCGAACGGAGAAAGGATGCACGTCCTCCCTTTCCGCCGGCGGACGGGATGCGGCCGGATCAGTGACCAATGGTGAGAGAGAGAGAGGACACCGCAGCCTTGTGTGAGATACTTTGAAGAGAGACAAACCAGGCAGGCAGGCTCCATTGTATATAGTGGAGCAGACTACCTTTTTCTCCATAAAAATCATTTTATATTCTGTGTACGTGCCATTGAGTGATATAACTCTATTTAAAAATAACGCGCCAACGCATCAAGTCGAACTTTGTTTCGTGCACGCGTGGTACACGACCTCCGTAGGTAAACAACCGCTACATGCGTTCAAATTAGCACGTGGGCTGCCATTTCGTACAGAAATGAGCTCCACCGTGTACCCGCACAGGTGTGGCTGGGCACGAGGCGTGAGTACGTGCACGGTGCACCTATTCTCTTCTTGTATACGTACACCACCTACGTGGGGTTGTGTGAGAGAGATACAAACGTAGAGAGATATAGTGTGTGGGTTCGTGAGAGTTTTTTTTGGGGGGGGGGTGGTCAATAAAGAAATGTAACATATGCAATGTGTGTGAAATAGAGTCCTGGATATATCATATATATAGAGGGGGCGATCCACGAGAAGAGAGTGGAGGTATCATCGGCTTGAGGTGTCCATAGAATCAAAGAGAGGGATGATGATGTGTGTGCGCGTGCGCGCGATCGATAAAGAGCGACATCGAATTTGTGTGTGCCCACGTCAAAGATATAGAGTGGCTGGCCTACTAGAACGAGAGAGGGGACATGTGCAGTTTGTCTCTGTGGCATGGATACCTGCCTACGACGCTCGACTATCCGTGTGTGGTGGGGGGGAGGGAGGCCTAATTAACTATGGAGGTACAATGGCTGGTATATGTTTAGAGGAGGAGAGAGGCCTACCTCATGTATTAAGGGAGATCGATCTACCTCATGTATTAAGGGAGATCGACCGACATCCATGCATATGTGTAGGAGAGGAATAAGGTTGGGAGAGAGACAGAGCTAGTGTGTTGGAGGGGGTGGTAGTGGAGTTGCTTCTAACAAATGGTGGGATAGGCTTGCTAGACAACCGGAGGGCACATGTGCAATATCAATAAGAGAGGGATGGCTGCCTGTCTGTGCACGTGCGTGTGAGAGACGGGTCAGGAGGCATGCACGAATGATGAGGGGGGATGATATGGCTGTGGTAAGCAGACATAACTACATAGGAAGATCAACCGTCCTTTGTCAGAGAAAGGAGAGACATAACTTATGAGGTACGTCGATCGATGGGGGGGAATAGTTAAAGTCGACCTAGGTATATGTTGGGAGATCGATCGGTATACATGCATGTGTGTGTTAGAAGCAAATGAGGCACGGGGAGAAGGATAGAGAGAGAGTCATACTATATCGAGGGGGAAGGAGTGTGCGAGTACGAGATTGATGAAAAGAGTGGCGGGAGTGAGGCATGGACGGTGATAAGAGAAGAGGAGAATCTTGTGTTTGTGCTAGGCACACCTGGCTAGAGAGGCATATCGATCGATGTGTGCCATAAAGAAGGAGCTGGGGGGCCTACACACACCGTGGGTGGACGACCTAAAGTGAAAAGACGAATTTGCACGATGGAGCTAGAGAATGCCGAGGGAGGGTGAGAGGGATGCGGGCGTGTGCATGCGCGAGAGGAAGTTAGCACTAGCTACAAAGATAAGAGGATTGTGTGGGTGTAAAAGAAGAATAGAGATCATACTTCATTATAAAAAGCGAATTCGGATATTTGAAGAATTTATCATAGTGTTTTAAACCGACGCATGTGTGAATATATATAACGGTGATACACATGGTGTGGTTATGAACATGTTATACTACATATAATATATTTTATCTCTACTCTTATAAAAAATGGAGTTGTTGATGATGGTGTACCTGCCATCCTGCAATATAGGCCGTCCAATTTATATCTGACGGATAGGAAGGAAACTATGACAATTTTGAAAAAAGATACCCACATCCCTCTCCATATTTGCAAATTAGGCCTCCCCTTGATCATGTTGATGTTCTGTGGAACGCATGGGCATCTTGTTAGTACTACGTATAATATATAGAACATTGATCATAATTTGGGCTAATGTGTGGCTTTTGCAGCTCAGGTCTAAATACTTGTCATAATGTAGGGGGCGGGGTACTATACTATGTGTGATAAACACGGTGTACGTATGGAACATGATTTAGATTATGAATATATAGTTAGTACATCATATGTACTATTATTTGGAATCAACATCAAGTGTATTCAAAAAATAGAATTCGAGTTCATGTAGTACACATAGTTCATATCTATCTCTATAGTAATCATGTGGTGTGTTATTAAGGTAATACACGAATGATGGTTGAAGTTGGCAACAATCATGATTGTAGATTCTTATTGAAATAGAGAAACGAATTCAAATTCAATTCGAATTGCAGCGGTAGTAATTGCAGCGGTAGTATAGACATTTGGAATGCACTAAAGTGTTGGTATGAGTAGGTTACATGCATTATACAGCAAGCGAAAAAGTTTAATTGGACATAACATGGATTCATACTCCCTCCTTCCATCTATATAGGGCGTGATGCGTTTTTTAAGACTGCCTTTGACTATTGACAAGATTAATAGTACATGACAATGTGAAAATTATATCATTGAAAGAACCTTTCACAGACGAATTTAACGGTTGCTTTGCGTATGTTGCATGTCATATATTATTGCTCCAATATTTGGTTAAAGTTAGCATCGAAAAATGCATTAGGCCCTATATAGACGGAAGGAGGGAGTAGCTTTGAATAGCATTTTTATAGTAAAATGGGGCAAGACTCTCTGTTTGTGTGGTGTGAGTAGTTTTATTTTTTTCGTTTTCTTTTTGGTTGAGGGAAGTGCGAATTGATTTGGTACGTACAAGTACAATATTACACGTTAGGCTTCTCCCTAAAATTCAACCCGCACCTTGTTATATCTCGAAAATTCAGATATCGTGCTACCAAAACTGATGCCTTCACAACCCGCGCCTTGCTATCCCGTAATTACAACGCGCGCGAAAACTCCCTCCAGCTGCCAAATCCCGACACGTGAAATCCCCCTTCTAACCCTGAGCCGAAAGGGCCGCTAGTTCAAATCGGTGGGGGGTACTTTTGTCACACACCCTACGTTTTGGACAAGCACGTCCCTAAGTCATGGTTCACCCCCTCCCATCGCCTCCTTTTTGCCACTCGAAATCCCAGGCCGCCATAGCCTCTCCGCTCCAGCCGTGAAACCCCACCCTCCTCCGTCCGCCACCTCACCGCTGCCCAACCGAAGCCTCTTCCCTGACGACGTCGTCTACCGCAACAGCTCGACATCCCTCGTCTACCTCCCCAGATGAGGATCCGTCGTCCATATCGTTGTCCCGCCGGTTCATCCGCCCCGTCCTCCACCTCTAAGGAGCTGCTCCGACGATCACCTTGTCTATCGCGGCTGCTCCAGCCCCATAGCGCCGCCTTAACCTGCTCCATGGGAACCGCAACATCCTCACCGACTCCTCGGACGAAGCCGAGGCCTACTCGGCGCCACCAAAGAGGTTGTACACTCATCGTATCGCACCTTCTCCTTAACTCGACCTCCCGACGCCGACGGTGCTCCATCCCGCACCCCCATGGAGCGGCTACCTTGAAGCCAGCGCCGCGGGCGACATCTCCATGGCGGCTCTCCCCCAGTGCGAGGCCCCTTCGGCGGGGGCGTCCATACTAGCCGGATCTGCTGCTGCTGTTCTGGCTCTCGCTCGCTCGCTCATGCTGCTGCTGCTGCTGCTCCGGCTCTCGCTTGCTCGCTCGCTCTGCTGCTGCTGCTGCTCTGGCTCTTGCTCGCTCTCTCACGCTGCTGCTCTCCCCCTCGCTCGTGCTGCTGCTCTGCTTTGATTTAGCTACACTTCAGTCGACTAAATCGACTTTTGGGTCAGTCGATTTTCAGGGGGTGGGGGGACTCGCCGGAGTTAAGGAAGAACCACCCGCAGCAGGGATGGGGGTTCGCCGGAGAGGTACCCCACTATCTATCTTAGGGTTCATGGTGGGGGCGGGGGGCCTAGAGGGCTGGCCGGGGCGGCGACGGACCGGCGGTGGGGAGTTGTTTTAGGGCGGCGAGGCGTCGCTGGGGCCGGCGGCCAGGCCGGTGGTGGCTGGAGGCTCTGGGGGTGCAAGTTGAAGATGAACTGCAGGCCCTCCCTAAACTACATGTCAAGTGCCTCTCTGCTACCATTGCGTTCAATTTCGACAGTAACATTTAGATTCTATAGTAAATCTCAGTTTTGACAGTTAAGTTCAGAGTCAACAGTTTTTACCTCATCTATTGCAGTCAGGTGGTTTTTGGTGATGTAAATTTTACATCCATTTTACATCATCTATTGGAGATGCTATTAGAATCCCACTTGAGATTGACGATGTCTGTCTTGTGCTGCTTCAGCCTTGACGTCTTACGGCTCACCGGAGCTGCTCCAACGACAGAACGATCCATCACAACAGAGCAGTGCCCTGGACGCCGTCTATAGATTCCTCAGATCTTCCTCCACACCTCCGACAGCCATCTCTGCCTCAACTGCTTCAGCGACCAACCCAATGATGCTGAGGTCGACACGGCTACGGCAAAGATGTTGTACACTTGTTGCATCACTTATTACTATACATTCACGTCGATCCATTAGGGATATTTTGGTTCAACGGAAAAGCATAGCAATAGGGAATTTTCCAATGGCACTCTACTATTCAATTATTCATGCATTTTGTTGAAAGGAATGAAGCAAAACATCCACCTGGACCTACTTTTCAAAATCCTATGCATGAAAACAAGACCAAGTGCATTAGTGGAAGAATAACATTCTAACTGTACATGCTTTCATATGGTTTCACTTTATTTTGGCCATGTTTCTTTGCATTCCTCTACTCTTCCAATTCCTGTAAACCAAACACCCAAGTTGACAGAAATCCTGTGTTTACAAATGCTTTGTTTACCATGTGCATTCCTATCCTATTCCGGTGTTTTTCATATCCTTGCATTTTCAGAATCATGCAAGCCAAATGAGCCCTTACAGAATTACTTCAGTTACAGGTCGGTGTGGAAGGGAACTTTGTGTGATTTGTTCTTCTCCTGCCGCGACGTCGTCCACCTCACCTGAGTTGCTCCATCGACAGAAACATCCACCAAACTAGACATCACGACTCCTGACCATCTTTCGCCGCCTCAGATCTCCTTCCCTGCCGCCGGCACCCACCGCAACGACATCACCATCATCGACTCAGCAGATGAACATGAGGAGTACACGAGTCCACAACAGAGGTCACACTCTTTTGTTTCTGCTTATGTTATGTGTCGGTGTCAAAACCGGTGAATCTTGGGTAGGGGGTCCCGAACTATGCGTCTAAGGCGGATGGTAACAAGAGGCACAGGACACGATGTTAGGTTCGGGCCCTCTCGATGGTAATATCCTACTTCCTGCTTGATTGATCTTTATGATATGAGTATTACAAGAGTTGATCTACCACGAGATCGTAGAGGCTAAACCCTAGAAGCTAGCCTATGGTATGATTGTTGTTGTCCTACGGACTAAACCCTCCGGTTTATATAGACACCGGAGGGGGCTAGGGTTACACAGAGTCAGTTACAAGGAAGGAGATCTACATATCCCTATTGCCAAGCTTGCCTTCCATGCCAAGGAGAGTCCCATCCGGACACGGGATGAAGTCTTCAATCTTGTATCTTCATAGTCCAACAGTCCGGCCAAAGGATATAGTCCGGCTGTCCGGATACCCCCTAATCCAGGACTCCCTCAGTAGCCCCTGAACCAGGCTTCAATGACGATGAGTCCGGCGTGTAGTTTTGTCTTCAGCATTGCAAGGCAGGTTCCTCCTCCGAATACTCCATAGAAGATTTTGAACACAAGGATAGTGTCCGGCTCTGCAAAACAAATTCCACATACCACCGTAGAGAGAATAATATTTCCACACATCTAATCTGCCGACCGTTTTTCACAATGTGACGTATTGCCACGGCCTGGTCATGACGAACCGTTTTCCTCAATCAGCCTGCCACTGCACGTTTTGCGAGGCGATTTATTTGGCACGTCTTGTCAAAGCAGAGATCGTGTCCCCCTTTTACATGACGGTGTCCTGGACTAGGGGGTACTCACCACGTCATCTCCCGATCTGTTAGATTGGGCCGAGGACTCCCATGGCCATATACTCATGGGCCAGTCCGGACAGCTGCCGCATACAAGGAAGATTCCACAAGACTTGGTGATCAAGACAAGGACTCCTCCCACACCGGCGTATTCGGCTAGTACTCTTGTTATCCTAGGCCTCTGGTGCAATGTATAAACCAGGGCCAGGCTAGTCAATAGATCATAAAAAAAATCATACCATTGGTTATCTTCTAGGGTGTAGACTCTACGATCTTGTGGTAGATCAACTCTTGTACTACTCATATCATCAAGATCAATCAAGCAGGAAGTAGGGTATTACCTCCATCGAGAGGGCCCGAACCTGGGTAAACATCATGTCCCCTGCCTCCTGTTACCATCCGCCTTAGATGCACAGTTTGGTACCCCCTATCCGAGATCCACCGGTTTTGACACTGACATTGGTGCTTTCATTGAGATCTCCGTTGTGTATTCGGCAAAAGGTCGATGGCTCGCCTGCAGATCAACTGCGACTTCGGCATCTTCGTCACCAGCTCGACTGGTCACCTTGGTTCGACCAAGGACGGCGCCCTACCTCCGATCGTCATGTTCGGAAGAGGGCCTTCATCAATATCAGCTCCGATCTCTATCAAGATCATGGAGGAATCATCCAGGGAGCCCGGGGGCTCAACGTCAACATTGCCCTCGGGTGGCCGTGCTTTTTTCTGGACAACAAACTTGTGTCCGCCGCCAGCGCCTCCTCAAGTGTCGTTTTAACGATTGATTCGGTGGAATTGTGCGGAATTGAGTCTACAGCAACCCTGGAAAAATTCGTCGATTTCCGATGGAGGAATCTCTGGAAATCTGCGATATACCGGAGCCGTGTCAAATCCGGACGAGAATCTGGACGAGTTTAGGGCGTGGTGTCCAGCTTCTAGCTCGGACGTCCTTTGGAAGATCCAACCATTGATCGGCTGCGGAATTCCTATATCTACCACCCCTCAAAATTTCAGCTCGATCCGACCGTCCAAACTCCGGGAACCTTCCAATTAATGCATCACTTCAGATCTGTTTTCTGCGCGAAAACGAATCCGCTTTTTATGAACGGGATTTTGGACACCCTTTTTGAAGGAAGTTTTGTATGGGGTATTGTGTTTTGTTCCTGAACACATCCCACTAACTTTAAAATATTTTGAACATGATCTTCAACATCATGTTGGTGTCAAACCAGTCTGGCAATATTGCTCCACGGCTGCCGACCTGCGCTAGACACGTCGTCACTTTGTTGAGCTAAGCTCAACTTCTTCGGATCATCATCTCGGAAAGCCGAACAAGAGTTCGGCATCACAAAGGATAAATCGTCACCAACATTGACGCCCCACGGATTACACGGAGCGGGCACACCGGCATCGCCGCACGCTCACTTCATCAAGCCGGCATTGACCACGTCACGACCTGCATCGGCAGGGCCACACTATTACTCCTTCAAGCCGGTGTCCATCACGCTGACCTACTTCAACTCATCGCCTGACATCGAGGCTTCGACATCTCGGCTGGACCGGGAGCATCACCATCTCTTCATCAACCTATACTCCCGAGACTTCGGCATCACTAGCCGACCAACTCCGTCACGTTAGCTGGACCGAGGGCTTTGCCTCGGCGAGCCAACCTTTACCAGCATCGCCGTGTCGTCGCTTTATCACCCATCAGGCAATGGGTGTGCGGATGAGTCCCAATTTTGGGAATCACCTTTCTTCGGATGGCTACAACAAATAAACCAGGTGCTATTAATCCTAGTATTTTTTGCTTGTTTGGGTTTATTTTTCCCAAGGAACTATTACCTTGGTTTGTCCATCATATGTACACAGGTCTATCAAATGGTGGCCGCATTAACGAGGTCGCATGGTGGTTCGGTCATTTTCCGTACATAGTTCGGCGAATGCCGCATCCGAAACTCGGACCGACCTGTGAATTCAGGCTTTGTCACGCCTTTACCGCATCATGCCGATGCCCTGCATCGACATTGACTTCGGCGCCGGGCCATATTTCTTTTATTACTCACTTTGCATAAATTATTAATTATGCAACGATTTTTTATTATCATTACTATTATCTCCGGTTTGCACTATTTTTTGTGCACAGGAAAATGATCCGGGTTGGGCAGTATCGTCAACTCGGCGTACTGACATACACGTCACCTCGGCTGGACGGGGGGCTTCGTCAACACTTCATGCTCAAATTTTTAAATTTTTAACTTATGTTCGGTTCGACCAAGCATTATACTTTTTTGGAAAAAAATTTCTTGTAAAAAATTTCCTTGTCCAAACTTTGTTTGTGACGCACAAATTCAAATACCCAGTTCACTTGGGGGCTTCCTTCATGAAGCCTTTCCTCTTGCATATGATTGTACGGCTTCGTTCCTTGTTCGTGTATTACGCCACAATATGCACCATATTGACTTAAGCGATTTGCAAGCTGGGTTGCCTCGCTTCTGTGTTTACCCCTACGTTCCCGATTGTTCGGCTAGGGAGTAAAGGGAGCACCTCTGCGATTGTCACGATCGGGTCATCCGAGCCGTACCTCAGACTGGGTGAAACCGAAAGCTAGCACTCTTATTGTTTTCAATTATGGTTGGCACACAACAGAACTCATGAGTACAAAAAAACTATTGCACAAGTCTCATAGTAACAATGAGCACCGAAGAAAGGTATCGGTGGGGGTACTATTTTCTTTGAAGATGCTTCTTACACTTCGTCAGTAATATAGCATAAGTTCCCTGAGCGCACTTTGTCTATTACAGCCTTATGGCCTGATTGCCCGGTTATTGGAAACACCATCGATATTCTCGACAGGTGGAGTACATAACACTTTTTGGTCCTTGACCGAAGAGGGAGAAGCCGACGGTCGGTTAAGATGCGTTTAAAGTTCGGGTGAACATAGATATGATATAAGTACTTCGGTACATACAATCGTTCTTTTACCCAAGTCACTTGTGCGCTCTTCAGTTTATTTGAGCCATTTTATAATAAGTGTTTTTTTCTTAGTCGTTGCAAAGTTTTTTATTACTATTTATCACTCCTTTTTTCGACACGAGTGTGTGGTCACTAGCCGGGGAGCCTAATCTCTCTCTCAAAACCGCTAGAGTTTAGTTTGCTAAACTGGCCTAATGAGAAGTACTCTGCCTTCGGGATAGGAGGTTGAAGCCGTAGGCTGACCCGCTTGAAGTCTTGAGATAGGATGTGTCATGTTAAAGCACGACAGAAGCACTTTTTTAGTCCAATTTTCGGATTGGCACCGAACACTTGATCTAGTTCGGACATTAAACTTTTGAATAAGTTTTTTGGCTTTTCGAACCTATGGCACTTTTAAACTATTTGTGCGTTTCCAACATTAGTCTCGCAGTGCAACGCCGGACACCTTTAGGGATTCGGGAAAAACATTCTCGGATATTGCTCTATATGCATCGGTTTCCAATTGTGTCTTCGGTCAATAGTTGGGTTGCCTGGCTCCTGTGCTTGCCTCCTACATTCCGCTTTGTTCGGCTAGGTGTGCAAAGGGAGAACCACTGTTATTGTGCTTCCAGCTCCCATGGTCAAGCACCTCAGTGCAGAAAGCCGAAAACTGACTGTCACAATAGGCGTAAACTGGTCAGCGATCCGATGACTATGTTTAATGACGGGCCGTTCATAACATTGGCCGAAGTGTTTACGGCTTGACCTCGGATGTCGCCGAACAGTAACCAGGGGCTCATAGCTAGCTTCCCCAGTTTAAAGCTCCTATGACTAAGTGAAAGTTATAAAGCCCGCATATCTGATTGCTTCGTTTCTGCTAACACAACCGCCTCCGGGCACCAAGACGTCGGCTAAGGGTTGTTTTGTTAGTGCGGAAACACCCTGCGTAGTATCTAACAAGGGGTAGAAGCCGACGATGGGCACTTTCAACTGATAAACGGTCACAATGGAGTCAAAATAATGATGTAAAGTACTTGGATACATAGAATCATTACACATAATCTGTGATTTTACTCGGGATATCGATCCTTAATTCGGCCACCCGTGCCCACATTAAGGCTCGGGGGCTACTGGGCTTTGTGCTCATTATTTATAAATATTAAAGGGGCACATCGATCACCTGATTTGGTGTTGCCACCCGACCAGTGTCTCGGGGGCTACTGCATTGCTTATTCAATGCAGAGAATTCAAAGTGCTCAGTGTTCGGCTTGACCTAACTATGCGCATACGCGTCTTCGGACAATAATAGGTACCATATGGACCTATCCGGCATCAAGCTAGTATATTGCGGCAACTTCTCACGACCCTCTCTCAAGGGCCAGTTCGCCGATCACTATTATCTCTAATATATTACACTGTGTTTTTATTCCTATGTATGCTGCCGAGCTAGGAGCTGATCCTCAGGCCGATTTCGTGCATCGGCCTGAGTCTCAGGGGCTACTGGGAACAACGGTTTCATGTTTGCTTCAGGTGCATCTCGGGTTTTAGGTTGATACACACCTTGAGGGCTACTAGATATACATATACTGGCTATATACCTCGGCAGAGAATAAACTGCACTAGTTAAAAATATTCACAAAAAAATCAGCCCGCGGTCGGGGTGGTGGACCACCTCGGAAGCAGTCCGGCATAAAGCTCGGGCGCTAGCGGCTAGCTCCATAGAGGGCATTTCCGGCATTAAGCTCGGTAAACTTCTTCAACTTTTTTTGGACCAAGAGGATCTATGACATCTTGGATATAGTCCGGCGTTGGAGCTTGGACACAGTCCAGAGTTGGAGCTTGGACACAGTCCGGCGTTGGAGCTCGGATGCATTTCGGCATTGGTGCTTGGCTGCAAAAGATACCTCGAATGTAGTCCGACGTTGGGGTTTGGACGCAAGAGGACACTGCTGCCCGGGAACAACTTCAAACCCGAGGTGTGGCATAAAAATAACAAGGCATTGATAAAGGCCGGAAGTTAAAGGGGCTCCTCGGATACCCGACGTGTAAACTCGTCGGATGCACTTCGGCGATCCTCAAGATCGAAGATGAGAAGATTTGTTGAACCAGTTTTCAAGACCGATGGCCGAAGATGAAGAACAGTTTGGAAGAATCGAGGAGCGGTCCTAACTTGAAGACCGGTTCAGGGGGCTACTGACGGTGTCCTGGACTAGGGGGTACTCACCACGTCATCGCCCGATCTATTAGATTGGGCCGAGGACCCCCATGGCCGTATACTCATGGGCCAGTCCAGACAGCTGCTGTATACAAGGAAGATTCCACAAGACTTGGTGATCAAGACAAGGACTCCTCCCACACCGGCGTATTCGGCTAGGACTCTTGTTACCGTAGGCCTTTGGTGCATTATATTAACTAGGGCCAGGCTAGTCGATAGATCATAAACAACAATCATACCATAGGCTAGCTTCTAGGGTTTAGCCTCTACGATCTCGTGGTAGATCAACTCTTGTACTACTCATATCATCAAGATCAATCAAGAAGTAAGTAGGGTATTACCTCCATCGAGAGGGCCCGAACCTGGGTAAACATCGTGTCCCCTGCCTCCTGTTAGCATCCGCCTTAGGCGCACAGTTCGGGACCCCCTACCCGAGATCCGCCGGTTTTGACACTGACATTACGGGATTCTCATTAATACGGATGTGGGTAACCCAATCGTGCCCGTTGGTATGACTCCTCAATTTTAGGCAAGTCCCAAACGGCCACGCGGAGGATGCTTGATATTCATCCCCTTTATAAAGAGGCCAAGTCCTGTCTTTTTCCTTCAGGGGGCTCATGTACTATTATGGGCTGGATTTCCATGACCTGGCCCCGGTTTCAGTCCTTCATATTTCGTCGTTTATCGTCGTATGTGAGGCCTTCCTCCGCATACCCCTCACTTCGGCCTGTGGCTCAAGACTTTCAATGTGGAGCCAAAGGTGATCGAGGGGCGACACGCAGAGTGCGGAGGTACCGTAATAAGCAAAAGTGCCAATGCCCCATGGCCAGAGGGTTCCTTCCAGGAGGTGTCCAGCTTATGGCAACGGGAGTGGTTTTATATCACAGCTCCCCGGGGTACCAAGTGGGTGTCCGCCCCTGCCTTTCTCTCGCCCCCCCCGCCACGACTGACGCCGTGGATCAATAAAGGGCTAGACTGGGGGTCAGTAAAGGACATACCGACATTGCAGAGCCGCATCCGAGATCTCCTCGAGAGAGATGTCAGTCTGGCCATGGTAGTGCAAGTCGTGTTAGTTCGTCGAGCCCTGCCCTACAAACGTCGACCCCTCCTTATGTGGGAGTTCAACCCGAAAGGACTGCGAGCTATTCAGCGCTTCCTCGGCATGACGCTCGAAGAGCTGTACAAGTCATTCTTTGGACCACAAATAACGTGTCCGGACACCACCGAGGATGCGGGTCTGAGCTGCAATCGTCCAGATACCCAAGTGAGTAGTCCCGTAGCCGAACATGTTTTCTTTTTTATTTATCACAACATCATTCTAAAAAGCCGCTCTTTGACCAGGACTAGGTAACAAAGGCGAAGATGATTAGGTGTCCGGCCCCCCTCCCTGAGGTCTCACCAGATCCTGTACTAGCCAGGATGCTGGAGCTTGCGCCTTATCAAGCGCCCTCAGGGGAAGAAAAAGGGGGGAATAAAGAGGCTGAAAGCGGACCTTGCTCACTATTCATCCAAACCGGGGGTGTTAGCGCCTCCGCGAAGGAGGATAACCGGGAAGAAGAATATGTAATTCCCTCTCCCCAAGGAAGGAAGAGGACCGCCTCTGAAGACCCGGAAACAATGGTTTCCAAATGGGGGAAGAAATCTTCGCCAGAGGGTCCTGCCCCGGGGGGTACCCTTGCCGCACAGTGCCCGCAAGGGGATCAGCCCTCCACCGAGTTGTAAGTAAAAGCGGACTTAATAGTGAATATCCTGCTTTATTTCTGAGGAAAATAAACGAAGCATTTATCTTGTAGTTCGGATCGTAGCTCTTCTCGACAGAGTTCATCTTCAGGGGATCTTCTTCCGGAGATGATGGAGAGCGAAACACCTCCCCATGCCATCCCGCCTCATGAGGCGGGCGACCCTAAAGTGTCGTCGCGGAGGGTTTCTCCTGATCTGGCAAGGCCAGAGGGTAATCCTTCGGCCACCCGAAGTCCTCAATATTTGGCTCCTGAAGAGAGCAACCGAAAGAGTTCGGCACCGTCCGGTGTGCGATCGGACGCACTAAAGGATCTGCTAGAGCAAGCGACTATCTCAGAAGCGCATCGTACGCTAATGGTACGGTGATTGAGAGGATTTCATCCGCCGAAAGCGGGTTGCATGAAGCTTTCATGAGTCTGCTGAAAGGCTTTGAGGTACGCGAAATAGTGTATGTTTTTTATGGTACCGCACACATTAGGTGTGCCCTGTGCAGATAGTAGCCCCTAAGACTCTGGTTGCTGTCGAGAACGGCGGCAAACAGAGGATCATAGTCCCAGGTAATAATCAAGCCGCCTTCATATGCAGGTAGCGGAAGGTCCGGTGGCTAGCCAGACTGGTGAATTTGCCGAGCTGAAGCGGCAACTTGATGCGGCACATGCCGACATCATGCTTGTCAACAAGCGGCTTGACGAGGCACAGGTTATGTGATTTCTCCGGTGATCAACACGTAGTAAGAGGAGCATAATGCCAGTATCTTTAATATGTTATGACTGCAGATGGAGCTGCGGCCGTGGAGACCCTTCGGGCAAAACTTGCCTGAGCCAAAGAACAAGCCAGGAATAGTGATGCGACCGCTCTAAAGGCGGCCGAAGAGCTGAGGGCCGAACAGGCTGCCCATTGCCAAAGCAGGGAAAAAATGGCCAAGATGGCCGTTCAGTTGAAAGATGCCGCCGACCGTTACCAGCTTCTTTAAAAGGAAAACCGAGCGAAGATGACGGACCTGGAGAAGGTCACGGTGGCGGCCAAGGACGCCCGCTCTACAATTAGAGCGATGAAGGAGGAGTTGCGTCAAGGCGGGGATATCGTGGCTGGAAAGCCCTTTATGCTGCGGATGAAGTTTGGAGATCCTAAGTACGCTCCTCTTGATCGGCTGTGGAGTTCTGGGGACGCATATCTGGATTTGACAGCAAGTGCCGCTGATGCGGCTGAATACTTCAAAGATCAAAGAGATCGTGAAGTGGAAAAGCTGTTCTGTTCACAATTTAATGTTCCAGTGCGTCCGCTTCCATTGAATGAGCGGATGGCCAAATGGGCTGAGCTCCATAGGTTTTCCGGGCTTGCAATGAGATCTGTTGTGGATCATCTGTGACCGGAAGGGCCATGGCCAAATAGTTATTTTAATTTGGTGCAACAATTCCTTGGTGATGTGCCGCGCATCGACGCTATGAAGAAGTCGGCGTGCATAGAGGGTGCGCGGATGGCATTTGCCCGTGTGAAGACATACTGGGCAGACATGGAGGCCTCCGCTATTGCAACCTAGGGTTCGGCCATGGGCCGAGTAGCTGCGGAGCACTACTTTGAAGAAGTCCTTGAAGGCGCTCGTTCAATGGAAGCTCAGTGCTCGAAGAATATTATGTTCTAGTGACATGTATTCCCATTGTAAAAACAATGTTTTATTGAATTATAAAGGCTGTGTTTATACTTTTCCCTGAAAGTATTATGATCCCTCATGTGCGGCCGTTTATGTATATATGTATATAACCTGAAAGTTTGCAGTCATCGGCTTCAGCCCCCATGCATTAATGCAGGGGTGTTCGCAGAAGACGCGTGTTCACACTTGATCCAACGTCTTGGTCCATTAAGGAGGTGATAGCGCAGCAAACAAGGCAATCAGACTATATTGCTTTAACACTTTCACTTAGCCATAGGAATTTGACGGTGGGGCTACTATATAGCCCCTGGTGGCTCCGCGCTCGTTCGAATACGGGGCGCGTACGTGCCTGGCCGGGAAACGGCCCTTC
This sequence comes from Aegilops umbellulata, assembly GCA_032464435.1. Taxonomy (NCBI): domain Eukaryota; kingdom Viridiplantae; phylum Streptophyta; class Magnoliopsida; order Poales; family Poaceae; genus Aegilops; species Aegilops umbellulata. Next base: position 321,345,628 of record CP136056.1, on the reverse strand, counting down.
GTTAATGCGGAGGAATCCCGAAGATTCTGCTAAGTCATCGAGTGGTTGACCAGTCTCATGCTTTATCATGACAGTCAGTTTTCGGCTTTCTCTACTTAGGTGCTCATCCGGATGAACCAGGGCACAATCGCAGTAGTTCTCCTGGTGCCACCTTAGCCGATAGAGCGGAACGTAAGGTAGCAAAACACAGGAGCCGGGCAAACCCAACATTTGACCAAAGACATGATTCGAAGCTGGTGCTTATAAGGCCAAACTCGCGATGCCGAACACTCCCAAAGGTATTCGGTCTTTATAACATATGCCGGGCTGAACAATGCCCTTGATAATGAACCCCGAGTGTCCAGGTACATGCAATATTCTGACGTGGCCAAATGCCAATAACGTCAGCAACCTTCTCGGTTGTACTAAGAATCCGGAGGATGTGAACAACAAGAGACAGTAAAAAAGGTTTACGCAGAGTCTTAATCTAAAAAGAAACCTTTGAGCGGGTCCCTCCTGCACGTCTGCGCCTGTGTCTCCGTTGTGCGGTATCCTTGACGGGTGGAGCACGATTGTCATCTGTAAAAGAGAGGAACTTAGTTGAAGTTGTCGTGTAAAAAGAAAAAAATTGGTTATTCTAAATAAACCATTTAAAATTCAAGATAACTAAAGTTGAGCCGAGCTAGCCCTGTTTACACATTGGAATCCCCTAGTACCGTCTATAAGGGTATAACCATCAAACCAATTTCAAGTATATCTGATGATGCTCCGGACTCGTCTAACCGTGTCCGCGGTCTTAATGACCGATCATTTGTTCTGGTTGGTGAGGCCGTCTAGTGTTCGGCTGTTAAAGCAGCCGCACATTCTTCCATGCATAAGGAACGCTCAATATTTCCATTAACTGATGGTGCCGCGCGGGCTAGGCATCTTAAGCTTAAGAGCGTAATGCAGTATAGCATTGAGACGAGCGAAAGCTGTTCGTCCAAGTAGTGCTTGATAGCCGCTTCGGAATGGAGCGATGTCGAAGTGTAACTTTTCATTTCGATAGTTGTCGGGTGAACTGAATACGACTTCTAGTATTAGAGAGCCCTTGGAGAGGGCCTCTGGCCTGGTATTACTCCCTTGAAGGTAGTATTACTGTGGCTGATTTTTGTCGGGTCTATCCCCATTTTGCGGACTGTGTCCTGATATATCAGATGTAGACTACTGCCGCCGTCCATAAGGATTCGTGTGAGATGGTATCCCTTTATTATTGGGTCTAACATCAAGGCAGCCAATCCTTCGTGCCGGATGTTTATCAGGTGATCCCTGCGATCAAAAGTGATCGGGTGGGCCAACCAGGGGTTGGGCTTATGGGTGACGGGCACTACGGCTCATGTGTTTCGGAGTGCATGTTCACTTCTCCTCTTCGTCACATGGATTATGTTCACGGTTTTGACCTCTGGTGGGAATTTTTTCTGTCCCCAAGTGCTTTGCTAGTGAGGCTCATCCTCGTCTTCACTTTGTGTCTCCCTCCCCTTGTGTTCGGCGTTTAGCTTACCGGCCTGCTTGAAGACCCAACAGTCTCTGTGGGTGTGATTTGCAGGTTTATCGGGGGTACCATGAATTTGACATAATTTATCTAGAATCTTGTTTAGGCTGGTGAAAGTGCAACTATCCCAAGGTGGTTTTGGTAATTCATAACAACATATAGCTCATTGAGCTAATGCTATTCCAAGATGATTATTTCAGGAAAGCTCAATGATCGGCATGGCATGGATGGTGAAAGTGGAACCCTCAAAATGCTAAGGGCAAAGGATTGGCTCAAGCTCAAAAGCTCAAGACTCTTCATTTTACATTTTAGTGATCCAAGATCACATTGAGTCCATAGGAAAAGCCAATACTATCAAGGAGGGATGAGGTGTTGCTTAATGAGCCCTTTACTTCATGTGCTTAATGATATGCTCCAAAATCCTCAGCTACTTTCTCATATCCACTCTTGACCTAAACCCAAAGCCAAACTCGGTCCTACCGATTCTTTCTATCCGGCGCCACCAAGTTTCACATGTCATAAGCCACTGCCAAACCCTAGCAAATCGGTTCTACCGATAGGGATCTCGGTCTCACCGAGATGGGATTGCGATTTCTCTGTTTCCTTTTCGTAACTTTTCGGTCTCACCGAAAGAGCGGATCGGTCCCTCCGAGATTGCAATGCAAACTCTCTGTTTCCCTTTTGTAACTTTTCGGTCTCACCGAAAGAGCAAATCGGTCCCACCGAGTTTGCCTGACCAACTCTCTAGTTAGCTTATTACCAAATCGGTCTCACCGAGTTTGTGTAATCGGTCTCACCGAGATTATGTTATGCCCTAACCCTAACCATATCGGTCCTACCGAGTTGCATGTCAGTCCCACCGAAAATCTCTAACGGTCACTAGGTTTACTATTTCGGTCCGACCGAGTTTGTTGATTCGGTCCCGCCGAGATTGGTAAATTGTGTGTAATGGTTGGATTTTGTGTGGAGGCTATATATACCCCTCCACCTCCTCTTCACTCGTGGAGAGAGCCATCAGAACACATCTACACTTCCAACTCATATGTTCTGAGAGAGAACCACCTACCGTTGTATTGAGGCCAAGACATTCCATTCCTACCATATGAATCTTGATCTCTAGCCTTCCCCAAGTTGCTTTCCACTCAAATCTTCTTTTCACCAAATCCAAATCCTGTGAGAGAGAGTTGAGTGTTGGGGAGACTATCATTTGAAGCACAAGAGCAAGGAGTTCATCATCAACACAACATTTGTTACTTCTTGGAGAGTGGTGTCTCCTAGATTGGCTAGGTGTGACTTGGGAGCCTCCGACAAGATTGTGGAGTTGAACCAAGGAGTTTGTAAGGGCAAGGAGATCGCCTACTTCATGAAGATCTACCGCTAGTGAGGCAAGTCCTTCATGGGCGATGGCCATGATGGGATAGACAAGGTTGCTTCTTCGTGGACCCTTCGTGGGTGGAGCCCTCCGTGGACTGGCGCAACCGTTACCCTCCGTGGGTTGAAGTCTCCATCAACGTGGATGTAGGATAGCACCACCTATCCGAACCACGACAAAAACATCCGTGTCTCCAATTGCGTTTGAATTCTCCAAACCCTTCCCTTTACATTCTTGCAAGTTGCATGCTTTACTTTCCGCTGCCTATATACTCTTTGCATGCTTGCTTGAATTGTGTGATGATTGCTTGACTTGTCCTAAAGTAGCTAAAATATGCCAAGAACTAAAATTGGGAAAAGGTTAAGTTTTTATTTGGTCAAGTAGTCTAATCACCCCCCTCTAGACATTCTTCCGATCCTATAGCTGGACGGTCCATCTCTGTTGCCTTTGAAAGGCTTTTTCCACTGACCTGGTCGAGAGCCCCTGAATCCGGCGTTTACCGCCGTGTTATCTGGGCTGTCTTCTGTATTCCGGCGCTTGTTTTTACTGCGTCGTGGTTTTCCATTGCCATCGCTGACTTCGGATGTGCCTGGGTCACTGGTGCTACTACGAGCTAGCCAGCTATCTTCACCCGCGCAAAAGCGGGTTATGAGGCTTGTTAGGTCTGCTATTGTTCTTGGTTTTTCTTGGCCGAGGTGTCTGGCGAGCCATTCGTCTCGGACGCTGTGTTTGAAAGCTGCTAAGGCTTCGGCGTCCGGGCAGTCGACGATTTGGTTCTTCTTAGTGAGAAACTTTTACAAAGCTTTCGGGCTGACTCTCCAGGCTGTTGAACTATATGACTTAAATCGTCTGCATCCGGAGGTCGGACATAAGTCCCTTGGAAATTAGCCCGAAAAGCATCCTCAAGTTCCTCCCAACTTCCAATTGAGTTTTCGGGGAGGCTTTTCAGCTAGTGCCGAGCTGGTGCTTTCAGCTTGAGGGGCAAGTACTTGATGGCGTGGAGATCGTCTCCGTGAGCCATGTGAATATGGAGGATAAAGTCCTCAATCCATACTCCAGGATCTGTGGTTCCGTCGTATGCCTCTATGTTCACTGGTTTGAATCCTTCTGGAAATTCATGGTCCAACACCTCATCAGTGAAGCATAGGGGGTGTGCGCGCCCCTGTATTTTGTTGTGCCAAGGCGTTCTGAGGGTTGTAGTGTTTGGTTTTGGTTGTGCGCTGGAGCTCGTTTCCTTGATCCGTAGATGGATCTGGTTGCGCCGATCTTCTGATGCGAGTCTTCATGTGCGGCGTGTGCAGACTTATCTGCGGACTTGTTGGCCGCTCTATCGCTGCCACAAGGTGGTTGATCCGACCGGTCGGCCGTTTATTCTTCGGCTGTGTGGGCTCTAAGGCCTCGTCATGAAATTCAGGCAATAGCCTGCGCTTTGGATAGCTCTTCGTGTGGTAACTACCACCATACTTTTCTTCGTTGTCGAGAACTTTGTTCCATCTACTGTTGAGCGTATTCTGCACGGCTTTAAGCCTTTGCTTTTGCTTCTTCAGACTCCTCGTGGTGGCAATAAGCCTCCTGCGGAGGTTCTCTTGTTCCAAGTGCCTTTCTGGGGTGGTGTGTGCCTCTTCGTCCGGACTGTTTTCCTCTTCGGAGGGAGGTTTATGAGCTATATCCTCAGTGTCGCCGTGTCCGGACAGTGGATCCGTACTACGTTCGCCGTTTGCTGGTTCACTGTTGTTATCACCGATTTTGCTGAGGCGGGATTTGGAGTGGCGCCTACGCCGACGCTTTGGTTGCTTCTCGAGGGAGCTATCCCTCGCTGCATCCTCCTGTTCCCCATCATCGTTTTCTTTGGGTGTATCCACCATGTATATGTCGTGTGATGAAGTGGCGGTCCAGCGCCCTATGGTCGGTGGTTCCAATTCGTCTCCTACATCGTCGTCCATGCCGTCGATGTCTTCGAAGTCGAAGTCGAGCATGTCGGTTAAATCTTTGATAGTGGCTATTAAGTGGGTGGCGGGTGGGGAACGAATTTCTTCATTGTCCGCATCCCATCCTGGCCGGACATAGTTCGGCCAAGTTTCTCCTGACAAGGAGAGAGACTTTAATGAATTTAGCATGTCGCCGAAAGGCGAGTGCTGAAAGATATCCGCGGAGGTAAACTCCATGATCGGTGCCCAATCGGATTCGATAGGCACGGACGCAGGCGGTTCGGAGCCCGTGGCCGGGGACGAATCCAATTGTTCGGCAGCATGGTTCTCGCGACGGGTAAAGTCAGTATTCGGCTCTATCTCCACTGAGAGTGCGGCCTCCAAGATGGGGTCTATCCACCCATCCTTGGATGGCGCAATTTGCTCCGGATCGAGGGCCAGAGTGGTTGCAGGTGTGATCTCCCGAACACTGTCCGACGGCATAGCAATATCATGCTCGTTGTGACTGTGCGGCGCACCTGGCAAGGGCTTGAATCCGTCGAAGATCAAGTCTCTGCGGATATCGGCGGTGTAGTTCAAGTTTCCGAACCTGACCTAGTGGCCAGGGGCGTAGCTCTCGATCTGCTCCAGATGGCCAAGCGACTTGACCCGCAGTGCGAAGCCGCCGGATACAAAGATCTCGAAGGAGCCATCAAGCCTTACGGTGACAGCACAGTGGAACTTTCAATGAAAGCACCAATGTCGGTGTCAAAACCGGCGGATCTCGGGTAGGTGGTCCCGAACTGTGCGTCTAAGGAGGATGGTAACAGGAGGCAGGGGACACGAAGTTTACCTAGGTTCGGGGCCTCTCGATGGAGGTAATACCCTACTTCTTGCTTGATTGATTTTGATGATATGAGTATTACAAGAGTTGATCTACCACGAGATCGTAGAGGCTAAACCGTAGAAGCTAGCCTATGGTATGATTGTTGTTGTCCTGCGGACTAAACCCTCCGGTTTATATAGACACCGGAGGGGGCTAGGGTTACACAGAGTCGGTTACAAGGAAGGAGATCTACATATCCGTATTGCCAAGCTTGCCTTCCACGCCAAGGAGAGTCCCATCCGGACACGGGACGAAGTCTTCAATCTTGTATCTTCATAGTCCAACAGTCCGGCCAAAGGATATAGTCCGGCTGTCCGGATACCCCCTAATTCAGGACTCCCTCATTATGCATTACTTAAAATTACCTGCTACTTTATCATCCTGTTCACCTCTTGGACTCCAAGTTAGGTCCAAATTAATGTTCAAACTTGAGTTCTAAATTAGTTGTGGGGCACATATCGAGGAAGGAATGAATAGTATCTCTGTCTAATATCTGGTTCACCTAGGGTATGTCTATGTTGTTCATCTTGGGTGGGAAACAAATAGTAAAGCAATCATCATCTGTCTTTTTATTAAATTAAAGAAATCATCAGCTTGCTACCATTATTTTTGGATCCATCCACTGGTTGTTACCATCACTCTAAATTTCTGCATGCTCTCCTTACATAATCTCATCATATTTTTTCGTATGCATGTCAGGTATTGTACACAGTCATGCTGAACATGTAGAGAAAAAGAGAAGAGTTTTGCGTGGCAATACAATGTCATGCCAACATTGCTCCATGGTGGGTTCAATGGCAAACCCTCCCCACCCCTCTCTAAATTCTAATCCAGAGGAAGATATCTGTTCTGAGGCGGATTCAGACGCCGCTGACCACTCCTATTTACCCCCCAAGGTGTTTGCTCTACCTTGGCATGATGATGTTAGTCATATCATGCATATATTGCCTTGTAGTGCCTACTTTTGACATCATATATGTCATCTGCTTAGTTTAGACATGTTCTATAATGCCACCTGTTTAGTTTCTATATCATATATGGGAATTATACAATCTCATGTCTTTTAGCCAGCCATAATATATGTGAAATGTGCAATGCCATCCTGTTTAACCAGGCATCATATATTTGAATGATATCTTGCCCATCCTTTTCTTCATTACATTTCCATTTGTCGACAATGTTTTTACATTAAAATACTCTTCCTGTGAATCAGCCATTTGGGTGGGAGATTGAAAAATCTGGAGTGAAAACAAGTCCTTCAGAGCAGACAGTGCTACCTGTCGAAGCAAATCTCTTGTTGGGTCCCGATAGCTCCTCAGAGATGGATTCAGAGACAGATGACCAGTCCTATTCCCCCACCGAGGTGTAAGCTCTAACTTGGCACGGTTATACTGCTCATATCATGCATATGGTGTCTTGCATTGCATAGTTTAGACATCATATACACAATATTCAACACCATGTTCTTAGTTCAGACATCATATCCAATGCCCTCTGTTTAGCAAATCACATATGTGAATTAAATGATGCGATCATGATTACTTAGATAACATGCAGGTGAATTATGTCATGCGATCCTGTTTAGTTATTCATCATATCTTTGAATTATGTTATGCTATGCTATCCAGTTTAGATAGACATCATATATGTGAAATTATGTCATGCTATCTGTTTTAGTTAAACAATTTACATGTCAACTATTTCATGTCCTCTTTTTTCCACACTATCTATTGCACCTGTCTCTCGTACAATGTCTGTACATTCAACTATGTTTCCTGTTTATCAGCCATTTGAATTGGAGCGGGTGATGCCAACATCTAGCGGACTAAAAACACGGTCTTCAAATAAAACAGTGCTACCTCTTGGTGGAGATAGCACCCCGGTTGTACATGCATGAGAACCAGCCCTACCACACATAACCCAAACTCTCGCAAATTGTACCCTACTACGATGGACAGAGAACCAACTTCACCCAATCTAACCCCAACCCCAGCAGATGGTAACCTAGTTCCTGTTGACACAACACCATCTCCACCACAGAGCTCCCAAACAAGAGCAGGTAGTAAGGCGGCTCCAGTGCCCAAAGGGCCAGTACTACCACGGCGAACCCCAACTCCACCAGTTAGTACGCCTTTTCCTATGGAGGAAGCACAACCAGCTAGTCGTAGTTTAGCATCTATCGCATTTGATGTTGTTAAATCGTATGTGCGTATCTTCCGATCTTAGAAATATTATACTGAAGATGAAGGAAAATGCTAGGTGTAGGTGTTTGTCCATAAGTTATCCGTAAGTAATGTTATTCATGGCAATTACTTTGCTTTGTCCCATACATCCTACCTCCATGATGGTTATAATACAACAATTTTTCCCATTTTTCTCTATAGAGAAGGACCAATTTGGAAACTCAGTATGAGGTAACCTGCGCTAATACCTCTGCTATCTTCAAGAATGCTTGGTGGCAGTATCGGAATTACCTGAAGAAAACGTACTTCACCGGCAAAGAAACTCATCAAATTCCCTTACGTTCTCCTGAGACACATTTACTGGACGATGATTGGGAACGCCTTGTTCTGTACTGGTCCCGAACCAAGAATGTGGTAAGGTGTATGAGCTCATTTTCTATTTTTAAGTACTATATTCTTGCGTCTTACTGTACTCTGTACATGTAGAACAAGTGTCTAAACGTGAAGAACAACTTTTCTAATTTAGGATTCCATTGCTATCATAGTTCAAAAAAGCGCTAGGCGTTAATTGTGCCTTTTGCCACCGCCTTGCGCTTTACTGACCAAAGCGCATGCTTATGTGCAGTTATGCACAGATTAAGCATAGTTATGCGCAATGCGTTTCGGCAACGCCTAGAGCCTAGGCGCGCCTTTTTTAACTATGATTGCTATCGTGCATACTGCTTTGCTCTTGTACCATTGTATTTACTCATAAAAACTTATTTTTAAATTGAAGGGCCCAACCGAAACTCCAATGGCACAACAGGTATGTTCACGCATGTTTCTTTAACAGGCTTGCTCTTATCAATAGCTCTGTTGATTTCAATTTCAATTGTGTATACAGTTGACTTATCATATCATGCACATTACTAGCATCACAACAGAGCCAATAGTATTGTTGTACATGTAGACCCATGGTACCCATCTGAAATCTTGTTGTGTCGTGTAGTTTCCCACGCTTTGTATTCTTTCACTGCTGCTTTGTCTAGAACTGATATGATTTGAACCGTGTCTTTATTTTGATTTGGCAAGACAATGCAGTGACCATAGGACATAGATATATGTTTGTTTGATGCTTTTATTATGTACTATTACTTGGCAGTAGAATTCTTGGTAGTTTAATCCTGTCCACCTTACTAATGAACTGGTTCACCGAAATGAGTTTCATATACTAGTACATGCTAAACCTGTTATGTGTCTGCTTGTTTCTTCTTTTAGGATGCTGATAGAATATTGGGGAAGAGTGCCTTATTAAGCAATGGTAAAGGAAGTAATGCAGATAAGGTTCAGGATAGTGACACATCCTTGTTGGTCTCCAACAAAGCTCATAAAACAGCTAAGGAAGACTATCTCGAAGACAGTGAGACAACCCCAAAGTCCTGTCTTGGTTTAGTGTTCGAGTTACTGGCCACTACCGTTTGCACAAGCTATTCAAACTCACTTTCTGAATCAATTCGGTTTCTTGAGTCTCAACTACAAGCTGAAAGACATCGATCAGGTGTGCTGGGACAAGAAGTGGAAGGACTGTGGAAGTCCCTGGAGCATTCAGATGCATACTTTCTGGTGCAACTGCAAGCGTTGGAGGATTTTAGCGCCAAACATGGTGGATACCCAGGTGTCGGTGTACAAAAAGGAGGGTACACTTTTTGTACCCCTATAACTGTGCACGGCCAGTCTGAGCCACGGGCGCCTCCACGCCAAGCATGGCAAGGGAGGTAAGCCAAGGTAAGGCCGAAGCTGAAGGGAAGCAGAACGACGCCAAAACCACAAAGAGCAAAGGGGACAAAGCAGCCCCCCCAGCAAGACCCTTGCCGTGGCAACTCGCCCCACACCTACGGAGCGAAGTCACCCTCGAGTCCACTGCCTCCATGGGGCAAGGATTCAGGAGACATCCCTGTGGTGGCATGCAGATCTTCGTGAAGACATTCAAGATCAGATACCCACTTCGGAAGATGATGATCCTTGACGGGATCCCAGCAAGGGAGGACCACAAGGCCCCCGACAAGAGCCTTGTCGGGGATGACAGCAGGCGCCGCGGCAAGACACTTGCTGGGGCCGCGGCAAGGCCCTTGCCAAGGACGCCCGTGGGGCCACCGTCAGGCCCGCGCCAGTCTCACCCCCACCGCCGTTCGCATGCAGCTGCCGACCCAACCAATTGGGCAGACACCTGCGTGGCGGCGTGCAGATCTTCGTGGAGACCCACCACTGTGCCACCTCAGCTGCTTGCCTGCCTACATGGCACCACAAGCACTGCTGGCCAGGGCGCATGTCAACGCGAGAGGGAGCAGCGACGGACGAGACGAGGCTCTCCCCCGTCCCTGATAAAGCAAGGACACCTAAGTAAGGCACATTAAATGCGCCTTGTCATGTAACGCGAAGGATAGCCTCGCGCTACTGTACCCTTTCCACCGCCTGTGTGCCACTGTGGCAACCCCTTTCCTATAAAAGGAGGCCGAAGGCGACCAGGAGGAGGATTCGGCTTTTTGGAGCTCTCGACGCCCCATAGCTAGCTCAGGAACTCAGATATACAATCCACTTAAGCAGGAGTAGGGTTTTACCATCCTTGCGGCCTGAACCTGGGTAAAGGAACCGTGTGCTATCTGTTTGATCCGCTCTTTTCACAACCCCGCGCCCCGCAACCGTAGTAGGGATTCTTGTGATCCCATAGGTGTCGTTTCTCACCGACATCTTTGGCGCGCCAGGTAGGGGGGCGCAGTTGTGAGAATCGGCTTTAGCAGTTAGTTCGACGCTTCTTCATCATCATGGTGCCCAAGAAGAAGACGACGGTGGCGGTTGGCCCTTCGGAAGCCGGGCATCCCGTCCCGAGGCGGGCGAGCAGCGGACCGGTCGCAGAAAGGACCCGGGGCGCTGTTCGCGAACACCAACACCGTCCCAGTAGCCGGAGTTTGGGAGGCGGCGATGTTCGTGCGCCTGGCAACGGGCCGCACGCCGCCAAATCCAAGGACGGAGCCGGGCCCTCCGCGGGTGGCGCGGGGCCTTCCAGGATCGCTGCCGCCCCACCCGAGGGCGACGGAAGGGCTTCCAAGACTCCCACGCCGGCGCCGACGGCGCACTCCTCTCAAGCGGCGCGCGACGAACGGCATAATCGCGCCGAATACCCCGGGCGTCGCCGCGGGAAGAGCCCCGAGCGCCACTCCCGGGATGTAGAAGACCTGCCCGCTCACCGAGGCGCTGGTGAAGATGGCATGCAATTGCGCAATCGTGATAGAGCTCCTTCTGACATGGTCAGAAGTCGAAGCGTGTCGCGATCTGTGCAGGTTTCGCTGCCGCCGACGCCAGCAGAAGCCCTGGTGCGCGCGCAGTTGCTCCTCGATTTTCCTCCCACTATGGGGAAACTCAACGAATGGCGAGCCACCATCCGAAGCCTTGTTGCGGTGGCCAAGAAAGACGAACCAAGTCCGGCGGAGCCCCCAGGTCGATGTTCCGACGGAGTCCCGCGTACCAGTGGCTGGAAAGCCGGCGGCGCCGCGACCATGGTGCATTCGCCTCCTCCTCGCCCGGTACCGCGGACACCTGCCCGTCACGATGTTACGGGCGACGAAATCTCCATAGCGTCGTCCAACCCGCGGACCCACTGTGACCAGCGCCAGGTCCTTCGGGATCGGGAACATGAAGACGCTCCGACCACTATCGAGCGCCGGCGTGGAGCGCGCCACCAGTCAGACAGGCGAGCGGGGCCTGCTGTGGACCACCCGGCACCGAAGAGCCCTGGAGGCCTGCCTTACGAGGTAGGCTGCCCGGCTTTTACCCGTGAGCTGCTGTAGTTCCAGTGGCCCACTCACCACACCTTCAAACCTGACGTGGGCGAGAAGTACGGTGGCAAGACCCACCCGTCCGAGTCCCTCAGCATCTACACCACGTCGATGCAGGCTGCCGGAGCCCGCGATGATAAGGTGCTTGCGAATTACTTTCCGTTGGCTCATAAACCCAATGCCATGTCATGGTTGATGCACTTGCTGGTAGACTCCATCTCCTCCTGGTCGGATTTGTGCCATGAGTTCGTGGGCGCCTTCACTGGCGGTCACCAAGCTCATGGCCAAGCAAGCGATCTGCACGTCATTCCCCAGAAGGGAGGCAACAGTCTCCGCAAGTACATACAGAGGTTCAGCCGGATACAGTACTACCTCCCTGATGTTCATCCTGCCGCCATCATCAGCGTGTTCCATTAGAACGTTCGTAACCGCAAGATGCGCGAAGAGCTGGCAATGAACAAGGTGAAAGATGTAGCAGAACTCTATCTTCTTGCTGACAGATGTGCCCGGGCTGAAGAGGGAAGGAAGTACCCCGGCGAAGATGCCGGCGTGGAAATCGACTCCTCAGATGAGGATACTGCCGCCCCGGTGAAGAAAGGCCGGCGCCGCAACAGGAAGCGCAAAGGGAAAGCCATGCTTGCCGTCGAGGGATCTGATGACACCGGCTCCACCAAGAAAACCAAGGCAGATGAACCCCGCAAGGAAATTGCTGGATGTGTCGCCTACCGGGCCTTGGCGGCCGCCGAGTAGTCAGGAAACTCCGACAAGCGGTACTGCAAGATCCATCGCACCAAAGTCCATGCTCTCCAAGACTGCCGACAGGTTGAGCTCCTCGCTGAGAAGCAGAGGGCTGAATATGAGAGGCGGGACAAGGAGAAGGGCCAAGACGGTGCTGAGGGGTCCGGCAAGAAGCGTGACGGCCAGGCGGGCCGTCGCAGCAAGGATAAACAATAGGAGAGGCCTGCCCGGGGCCGTGACAGAAAGCCAGAAGACGACGATCGCGAAGAGGACGACGAGTCTGGCGACCAAGAGTTCCAGAAAGCTACAGAGGCCATGTGCGTCGACGGTGGCGCCTCATTGCATACTTCTCACCGCCAGCTTAAACAGTGGGTGCGAGAGATTACAGCGGCAGAGCCGTCGTTTGATGCCCAAAGGCCGCTGAAGTGGTCCAACACACCTATCATCTTTGAGACCGAGGATCACCCTGATCGCACTACTGCGGTCGGGTGCTTGCCATTGTTGGTTTCGCCAACCATACGCAACCTCAGGGTGACAAAGATGCTAGTCGATGGCGGGGCCGGTCTGAACTTAATCTCGCCTGCCGTGATCAAGAAACTGCAGATTCCTGATGGAGACCTCGAAGAGACAGGCACGTTTCAAGGGGTCAACCCGGGAAGAAGCCAACCCAAGGGAAAGGTCACGCTCCCCGTGACTTTTGGAAGCGACCTGAACTTCAGGATGGAGAGGATCGTGTTTGATGTTGCCAAGATCCCCTTGCCCTACAACGGGATCCTTGGCCGCCCAGCACTGGCCAAATTCATGGCGGCGTCACACTACGCATACAACACCCTGAAGATGCCAGGGCCCATGACGATCATAACCATCCCCTCCGACAAGAAAGATGCACTGATTTGCGCTGACCAACTATACCAGCAAGCAGTTGCAGCAGCTGCCGCCACTAAGGCACTTGCTCCTGCCGCTGGGACCCCGGGAGGGGAGAAGAAGAAGAAGACCGGTGAGACCTCGGGCACCCACTCTGGCAAGCACACCTCTTTGGAGTGTAGCGCTGCCGTCGAGGACGTCCCAGAGAGCTCCACCAGCGGGAACAAGAAGTCCAGGGCCATACCGTCGGGAACCAAGAAGGTTTCTGTCAACGAGGACGGCACGGGAGGAGCTTTCACTATAAGCTCCACCCTTGAGAACAAATAGGAAGACGCGCTCGTCACCTTCCTGCGGGTGAATGTCGATGTGTTTGCCTGGCAAGCTTCCGACATCCCCGGCGTTCCCAGGGAGGTGATTGAGCACCACCTTGCTGTCTGTTCTCATGCGCGGCCCGTCAAGCAGAAGGTCAGAAATCAAGCTTTGGAACGACAAGAGTTCATCACAGAAGAGATCCGGAAACTAGAAGCAGCGGGTTTGGTAAGAGGAGTGATCCATCCAACGTGGTTGGCCAATCCGGTCGTAGTGCGCAAGGCAAATGCGAAGTGGAGGTTGTGTATTGATTACACAGATATCAATAATGCTTGCCCTAAAGACCCCTTCCCGTTGCCGCGCATCGACCAGATTGTTGACCTCACGGCTGGGTGTGATCTGTTGTCATTCCTCGACGCCTACTCCGGCTACCACCAGATCTTCATGACAAGAGAAGACGAAGAGAAAACAGCATTGATCACCCCATGTGGTACGTATTGTTTAATATGGATGCCTTTCGGGTTGAAGAGTGCTGGTTCGACGTTTGCAAGGGCAGTCCAGATTGGTTTTGAACCCCAGCTCCATAGAAATATGTAAGCTTATATGGACGACATAGTGGTCAAAACCAAGGACAGGGCAACCCTCATCACAGATTTGCAAGAAACATTTGCAAACCTGCGCAAGACCAATCTCAAGCTGAACCTGAGAAGTGCGTCTTTGGCGTCCCGTCCGGCAAGCTTCTCGGGTTCTTTGTGTCACAACGTGGCATAGAGGCCAATCCGGACAAGATTAAAGCTATAGAGCATATTGAAGCACCCAAGCGAATCAAGGATGTGCGTTGGCTTGCTGGTTGTGTCGCTGCCATGGGAAGGTTCATATCCAAGTCTGCCGAGTGCGCCCTCCCCTTTTTCAAAATCCTGAAAAAGGCGGGCCCGGTGGAGTGGACGCCAGAAGCCGAAGCAGCATTGCAAGATCTGAAGAAGTACCTCTCCTCCACGCCAACACTAGTTGCACCTAGGCCCCAGGAGCCGTTGCTGCTATACCTAGCGGCAACGAACCAGGTGGTCAGCGCCACACTAGTAGCGCAGAGAGAGGTTGACGACGAGGTAATGGCAGCGACAGAGCCCGACACCACCAATGCGGAGATGACACAGCCAGTCGAAGTGCCGCCGAAGAAGAAAATGATGCAGCACTCGGTCTACTTTGTTAGCTCCCTCCTGCATGGGGCTAGATCAAGGTACTCCCGTGTGCAGAAACCGCTCTTTGGCCTCCTCATGGCCTCGAGGAAGCTGCATCACTACTTCCAGGCACATGAGATCACTGTCGTCACTCGCCTCCCTCTGCAAGGGATATTGCACAATCCAGATGCGACGGGGAGGATTGTGGAATGGGCACTGGAGCTGTCCAGCTTTGGCCTCAAGTTTGAAAGTACTTCGACGATCCAGAGCCGAGTCCTGGCGGAGTTCATTACAGAGTGGACCGCAACACCTGACGAAGAGGCCCAAGAGGCTGCTCTCCCGGCAAGGAGGCAAGTTGCAATTGGATCATGTACTTTGATGGGGCTTTCTCCCTACAAGGTGCCGGGGCTGGCGTACTGCTCGTCGCCCCCACCGGAGAGCACCTCAAGTACGTGATCCAGATGCACTTCCCTAGGGAGGTGTCAACAAACAATACAGCAGAGTACGAAGGGCTGCTTGCCGGTCTTAGGATCACGGCGGACCTCGGAATCAAAAAGCTCATCATCAGGGGCGACTCGCAGCTTGTCGTCAAGCAAGTCAACAAGGATTACCAGAGCCCGTTGATGAAGGCCTACGTTGATGAAGTGAGAAAGCTGGAAGAGCGTTTCGACGGTATACAGGCTGAATACGTTCCCCGAGCGGAGAACGATATCGCCGATTACCTGTCAAAGCGCGCTGCCGTTCTGTGGAACCAGGTACCTTTGTGCTTCAGCTAACTCAGCCATCCGTTGATCGATCAACAAAGCAGAACAAGAGGAGGAAATCAGGGCCCGACAAGTACTTTCCCGCCGAGCTCCCCGGAGCCGCCGGCAAGGATGTTGCCGGGGACACTGAGCCCGCCACGGGATGGCTAGCTCCGGTGGAGCGTCAAGCTCTTGTCGTCGAGACAGCTGCTCCTATAGCGGAGGAGATGCCTTTAGTCCTCGCCGTCGAGCCCCAGGCTCCAGCGTGGGCGCAACATACCGTCCGATTCCTCCAAACAGGGGAACTTCCTGAGGGGCAGGAAGAAGCGGAAAAAGTAGCCCGTCGCTCTACCATGTACCAGTTCGTCGATGACGTCCTATACAGGAAGAGACCGAACGGTGTGAAATTGAAGTGTATCCCTCAAGAGGAAGGACTGGAGCTGTTGGCGGAGATACGCGGAGGCATATGTGGATCCCACATCGGGTCAAGGGATCTTGCCGGCAAGGCATTCCGGCAAGGTTTCTTCTGGCCCACCGCCCTCCAGGATACGACGACACTCGTCACCAGGTGTGAAGCGTGTCAGTTCCATTCGAAGAAGCTTCATCAGCCAGCTCAAGCCCTTCAAACCATTCCTCTCTCCTGGCCCTTCTCGGTCTGGGGGCTCGACATACTGGGCCCTTTCCCCCGCGCTGTCGGGGGCTTTGAGTACTTCTACGTTGCAATCGACAAGTTCACAAAGTGGCTAGAGGTGGAAGCAGTGAGGAAGGTCATAGCTCAATCAGCCGTCAAGTTCTTCAAGGGTCTAGTGTGCCGTTTCAGTGTACCCAACAGGGTCATCACCGACAACGACACACAGTTCACAAGCCGCACCTTCATGCAATATACTCAAGACCTCGGCAGCAAAGTCTGTTTCGCTTCCGTTGCTCACCCACGAAGCAATGGTCAAGCTGAGAGGGCAAATGCTGAAGTGCTGCGAGGCTTAAGGACCAAGACCTTTGACCGGCTGCACAAGAGCAGAATGCGCTGGATTGATGAGTTGCCGACGGTTCTTTGGTCGATCAGGACGACACCAAATCGAGCCACCGGCCAGACATCCTTTGCCCTGGTATACGGGGCAGAAGCAGTTATCCCCAATGAACTCATATACGGGTCACCTCGAGTGCTCGCTTATGATGAGCTTGAGCAACAGAAACTGCGGCAAGATGATGCACTGCTCCTTGAGGAAGATCGTCTTCGGGTGGCTGTGAGAGCAGCATGCTACCAACAAGCCTTGCGCCGCTACCATAGCCGCAAGGTTCATGCCCGAAGCCTTGAGGAAGGCGACCTTCTCCTTCGGCGCGTTCAATCGGCCAAGAATTCCAACAAGTTGACGCCAAAGTGGGAAGGCCCTTACTGGGTAATACGAGTCACCAGGCCCGGCGCAGTCCGCCTGGAGACCAAAGATGCCGTTCCGATGAGTAACTCCTGGAACATTGAGCATCTTCGCAAGTTTTACCCGTGAGGCGCGGCTTGGCGGGCATCCCGGCAAGCCACCTTTTGTACAAGCATTGCCGATGATGCATATAACCCTTTGTACAAAGCCAGGAGCAGACCCTGAGCATAAATAAATGAAGCACTAGCGCCCTAAGTTATAGCATGCATGCTAGGTCGAGTCTCGTCCTTGGTTAGGGTTGATAGTGCTTGGCGGCGGCTAACCCCTAGCTTAGAGGTTGAGTGTGCGTCCCCTTGCCGTTCTCTTGTCTCCTTTGGTTCGCATGACTCACTGATATCCTTGCCGGATCACTTGAGGACGAAGAAGAGAAGAAGGACAGACCAGCATCTAGACCCCGGCAAGCCAGTATTACCGGGGGCTACAAGAGCAAAGATTCACCCACGGCAAACCAAAGTTGCCGGGGGCTACAACTTCAGATAAGTCCTTCATTCCTTATCATGCATTCCCTTATGGACTGAGGTATGTGAAACCTTGTTTTTCTTAAAAACTACCGTGCTCCCCTAACTCTAGGCCCTAGGGCTCGTTCCTGGGGCCGGGTTTGGTCGTAGTCGCGGCAGCGAAAGGATGAAACGAGGAGCCTGAACCCGCCTCATCCCTGCCTCCGCCAAGGGCGTGAGAAAGGTCGAATGAAGTGGGGAGACGGCAAGGCCTGTTGCCGGGCGAGGAAATGTTTATCTTAAAGATATCAAGGATTTGCTACTTGTCGTGGGATCTACCCGAAAACAAATGACCCGACAAGCATCCCTTTTTCATTAAAAACATTCCACTCAGGTATAGTCCATAGGGGATGAAAAACATGAATGATGGGATTACAAGTTCTAAATTCAGCTAAGGCCCGAAGGCTTACAAACTAAAAAGAGATAAGGTGCCCATAATCCCTTTCTTGTCTCTCTCCTCAGGAGGCAGGTCAAGGAGGCGAAAAGGGCAAAAGGGGCGCCTAGGCGAGCTACGAGTGGCAGAAGACACCAAGAGAACATCTCGGTGGCCGTCCGGAGGCTGGATGGTGATGGCAGCGCCGGAAGCAGAGCTCGAAGACGAGGCGGCAGGACGTCAGCACGCGTCGAAGGCGTCGGTGCCTGTGTACTCCGAGTTGACGACCTTGCCGCCCGCCCTCTTCCTCTTCCGCAGCCTCCCAACGCCAGCCGCCCAAGGAGACGACCCCGAGAAGTTCAGGGAGCCGGCGACACGGATGATGGGGTCGCCGCTGCCGCACGAGGCGGCGCCCGACACCTAGTCTGACCCGTCATCCTGCCGCCTGCTACCCTCGTCGTCGCTGCCGCTGTCCTCCTCGTCACTCCCGCCCGAGGAGGAGTCTTCGCTATCAGAAGAGCTCTCCACGCAGCACCTTGCCAGGGTCCCGAAGCACCCGAAGACCTTGACGGAGAGGAGGCCGCCCTCCATCAGCTTGAAATGGAGAGTGAGCCCCTCCATCAAGCGGTGGATATGAGCGAACGTCTTCCATCCCCGACAAAGATACATCACGTGAGGGGCTGGGAAGTCAATGCGAACGCGCGTACCGCTGATCTCACAACCCCTCATGTGCAGCCGCAGTGATTCCGGCGGATCCAGCTCCATCTCCCGCGCGAATGGGGTGGGGAGACGAAGGCGACGGCGAGGCGGCCGACACAGCCTGACAAAGAACTCACAAGGGTCGTCCCCAACGTGGCCCTCCATGGGGGGAGGAGCTGCTGGCGGAGGCGAGGCCGGCGCGCCGCCCCGTCCTCCTCTTCCCCGAACGCCTCGGCCTCGCCCACGGCCTCGCCCCCTCCCCCTTCCCCTTGCGGCAGGCTCTGCCAGCATGGGTGCAGGAGAAGGAGGGACGCGTTGTCGAGCGGCGACCCGCGTCGCCACCGTTGAAGGACCAGGGTTCCCTCTCTCCATGGCGAATGGAAGGGAGGGGAGCAGAAGCTGAAGAAGGAAGGAGATGAAGGAATGCAGGACGCCATCCCCCTTCCCGCTCTTTATAAAGGAACGAGGTGGGGGCTCGGCCGCCCCGCTCCGCCAATCAAGACGCGGAAGGCGCAGGGAACCGGGACCGACCCGCTGCCCCAGCCCGCAACGGCTCGGTTCCCCACCTCCACCGATCGCCACCCCAAGCGCATGGGAGCCACGTGGCAAGCGTGTAGGACCGAGGTGACGGGTGAGGCGACCTCTCCCCACCCCGTGATCGCAGGGAGTGGACGCCTTGAAGACCACGCCTCGGCCCCGTTCAGTAAATGGGCCGCCCCTCCACGCCTCCCTCCATTTATGGGGAAGGCGTGAACCGCCTCCTTTACTACGACATGACGCATGCGTGTAGAGCTCAGCCCCACGCATGCCGCCCACGTCACGCACGCCTCCCCACGCCGCGCCACGCGCGGGACACGTGGGAAGCGCAGCGCGCGAAGAAACTTACCGCGGTAAAAACCGCCCCGCCTGCCCGTGCACCGTTTTTGGGCCTAGCCCAACAACACGTTGCGCTTACGTGTGGCCCAGGCCCGAGGGCTCCTGTCGGTGTACAAAAAGGAGGGTACACTTTTTGTACCCCTATAACTGTGCACGGGCAGTCTGAGCCACGGGCGCCACCACACCAAGCACGGCAAGGGAGGTAAGCCAAGGTAAGGCCGAAGCTGAAGGGAAGCAGAACGACGCCAAGACCACAAAGAGCAAAGGGGACAGAGCCTGCCGGGGGGCAGCTTTAGCTAACCCGGCAAGGCCCTTGCCGTGGCAGCTCGCCCCACACCTACGGAGTGAAGTCGCCCTCGAGTCCACTGCCCCCATGGGGAAAGGATTCGGGAGACATCCCCGTGGTGGCATGCAGATCTTTGTGAAGACATTCAAGATCTGATACCCACTTCGGAAGATGATGATCCTTGGCGAGATCCCAGCCAAGGAGGACCACAAGGCCCCCGGCAAGAGCCCTGCCGGGGATGACAGCAGGCGTCGCGGCAAGACCCTTGTCGGGGCCGCGGCAAGGCCCTTGCCAAGGACGCCCGTGGGGCCACCGTCAGGCCCGCGCCAGTCGCACCCTCACCGCCGTTCGCATGCAGCTGCCGACCCAACCAGTTGGGCAGACACCTACGTGGCGGCGTGCAGATCTTCATGGAGACCCACCACTGCGCCACCTCAGCTGCCTGCCTGCCTACATGGCACCACAAGCACCGCTGTCCAGGGCGCGTGTCAACGCGAGAGGGAGCGGCGACGGACGAGACGAGGCTCTCCCCCGTCCCCGATAAAGCAAGGACACCTAAGCAAGGCACATTAAATGCACATTGTCATGTAATGCGAAGGATAGCCTCGCGCTACTGTACTCTTTCCACCTCCTGTGTGCCACTGTGGCAACCCCTTTCCTATAAAAGGAGGCCCAAGGCGACCAGGTGGAGGATTCGGCTTTTTGGAGCCCTAGACGCCCCATAGCTAGCCCAGGAACTCAGATATACAATCCACCAAAGCAGGAGTAGGGTTTTACGCATCCTTGCAGCCCGAACCTGGGTAAAGGAACCGTGTGCTATCTGTTTGATCCGCTCTTTTCACAACCCCGCGCCCCGCAAACGTAGTAGGGATTCTTGTGATCCCATAGGTGTCGTTTCCCACCGACACAAGGATAACGTTTCTTGATCTCTTCTGAAGTTGTTTTAGTCATGCTCTTATTTTGCTGCCGCGTTTATTTGCACTGGTGGCCAATTTTGACGGCCAGTGTATGTAATATGCTGCTTTGTTCCCTATATTTGCACTGGTGGCGAACTTTGATGCCCAGTGGATGTAATATGTGTAATACTGGTAATAGGCTAGTGTTAATTGCTTGCTTATTTATTTCCTTATTGTCTTGTTTAGTTGTTTGCTTGTAGTCACTACAGCTCTTTTTCTGTGTTTTTCTAGTGGCTACAATAACCTATTTTTGGAAACTAGGCCAAAATAATCATGGCAACACACGGACTGTTGTAACCATGGGCCTCCTGCGGGCCGTATGATCCATGGGCCTTCTACGGGCCGTAGGATCCATTGGCCTTCTATACGGGCCGTAGGATCCATGGGCCTTCTATGAGCCGTACGATCCATGGGCCTTTTACGGGCCGTAGGATCCATGGGCCTTCTACGGGGCGTATTATCATTTCGCCAATCATGGGTCGTACTATTCGTGGACAATAACGAGCCATTAATAGGCCGTATTTGATAACACTATGAAGACAGCCCAACGGGTTTTTTACATGAAAATGGCCCAACATATTAACAGGCCACAAACGGGCCGACTGTAACCACGGGCTGAATTTGGCCCACAAGAAGAAAATGACAGTAACAGGCCATAAGTAAAAGAATGCTGGAAATGAGCCCGAGAATAAATGGGCCCTGAGAAGGCCGAAAGATAACATGGGCTGGAAACGGCCCAACGTAAGAATGGGCCGTTAATGGGTATAAAGTGATACACTGTTCATTACGGGCTAGTTTTACCACGGGCCGTTAAGGGGCCGAGGGTTACTAAGGGCCTCATATGGGCCGAAAGACGTCATGGGCCATACATGGGCCGGAAGTTAAAACAGGCTAGAATTATATTGGACGGCCCAGATGAGGCTACTGGGCCTAATTCGGATAGGTCGTAAACGGGCCCTGGGTTAGCGGGTTGTAAATGGGCTATATGCGAAGAGGCCGTTAACAGCCTTGCCGTGGGTCGGCCCGCCACCTTTTGACCAAGTCAAACAGGTCGGCCTTTTCACAGGAATGGGCCTCTGTTGGGCCGTGCCACGTGTTGACGTATCATAGGCGCTTTGGGTCCAATGAGTGGATGACATCTGTCCCAACGATGAGCCGACACGTGTTTCCTCAGGCCAATGATGATTTTACACGTGGAAAATCCCCATTGGTCGGGGCTGTTAACAGGTTATCGGATCGAAAACCGGACCTATAGCTTAACAATGTTCCGTTACGGTGGATGCCACGTGTTGGTCACCCTTGATGAAAGCACTTCTGTGACGCGCGATTTATCATCACGGAAGTGGACACTTCTGTGATGATAATTTTGGTAATGTCATGGAACACTTCTACGACAGCACAAGTATGACTATCTTGATTCTGTCATAAAATCATCATGAATGTACATGCATGACAGAAAACGCGACCTACTGTGACAACCACGTATCATCACGGAAGTGTATTTTTTTGTAGTGGCTAGATGGCTTCAACTCTGATTTCATTAAGCACTGCTTGGATATCATAGCTCCAGATTTCTACAAGCTAATTGAAGACTTTTATAATGGAAAATTAAACCTGCAGAGCATCAACTCTTCTTTTATTACTCTGTTGCCAAAAAAAGAAGCACCTGTGCATGCTAATGATTTCAGACCAATCTCTTTGCTCAACTTCTCCATCAAAATCATCAAAAAGCTTGTGGCTAACAGACTACAAGCTGTCATTCTAAAGCTGGTTCATCAGAATCAATATGGGTTACTTAAGAAGAGATAAATTCAAGATTGTTTGGCCTGGTCATATGAATTCATACATCAATGTCATCAATCAGGAAAGGAATTAATTATTCTGAAATTAGACTTTGAGAAAGCTTTTGATATGATTGAGCATGAAGCTAACAGGAATCTTCTCATTGCCAGAGGTTTTGGACCTAGGTGGATTATGTGGATGGATATGATCTTCTCTTCTGGATTATCTTCAGTGCTACTAAATGGTGTACCTGGAAAATAATTCCTCTGTAAAAGAGGGGTCGGGCAAGGAGATCCCCTCTCACCTTTGTTATTTGTCATAGCTGCTGACTTGCTTCAAACAATTCTAAATGAAGCTATGAAGAATGGTCTGATCTCTGCTCCTCTGCACAATAATAATGATCAAGATTTTCCTATAATTCAGTATGTAGATGATATTGTCCTTGTCATGCAAGCCAATCCTGCACAATTACACAAGTTCAAGAACTTGCTCATGTACTTCAGTACATACACTGGTCTAAGGGTCAATTATGAAAAATCAGTGATTGTTCCCATCAACACTGCACATGATAAAATGCTGGAATTAGCTCAGATTATGGGTTGCAAAGTTGGTTCCCTCCCCTCCACCTATTTGGGTTTACCTCTGTATCTCTCAAAAACAAAGATTGAGGATTTTATGCCCATTATGCAGAGAATTGAAAGAAGGCTTGCTGGTTGTTCCTCTCTCTTGTCATATGTGGACAAGCTGGTCCTGGTCAAGTCTGTGTTCTACGGCCTACCCATTTTCTTCATGTGCACACTTGCACTACCTTCTGGAGGAAATATGGTATGGAAGACAGAGGCATTGATTTGGAGGAAATATGGTATGGAAGACAGAGGCACTGATTTTATTGCATGGGACAAAGTTTTCCATCCCAAAGAATGAGGAGGACTTGGAATGCTGGATATTGCCAGTCACAACAAATGTTTGCTTATGAAATATATACACAAATTCCTCAATCAGCAGGATATTCCTTGGGTCAAACTGATATGGGAGGCATATTATCCAGATAGAATGCTTAACACTAACCCACAAGGATCTTTTTGGTGGAAAAGTATTCTCAAGTTAGTACCTGAGTTTAGACAGGCAGCTGTTCCTCAACTAGGCTCTGGAAACACCATTAGATTTTGGATTGACAACTGGAATCAGGGCATACTGAAAGATAGATTCCCAGAGTTGTTCTCTTTCAGTAGACAAGAGCAAAGTTCAGTCCAGAAAATCAAAGGGTTGGAGGATATATCTAAAAATATCTTTACTCCACTATCCATTCAGGCTCGTCAGCAATTTCAAGAAATCACTGCTCTCATGCAAACTACCAAACTGGACAATTTTTTTGTCTATACACAGTAGGGCAACACCCCACTGCAATTTTTATATTAATAAAAAACAAGGAGAGTACAAACATACAAGGCTGGAGATAAGCCCAAAAGAAACAAAAAACAAGACCAACTAGTCCAAGAAGAAAAATACAATAAATTACAGGACAAGACTGTCCAACCAAGAAATGAAAGAGGATGCAAACTTCTCCTTAATTCTGAATTTGAGCAGGTGGAGCTCTGAGAGGAAGATGAATTTCTATCTGTCAATGCTGATGGGGATGTTTTTGAATATCTTATCATTCCTGATAATCCAAATGGCCCATGAAGCAATTATAATGATCTCCATAGAAAAAGGTTGTTGTAGATTACCCCTTAAGTCTGGAAGAGCTTCCATGATGGTTAGATTTCTTTGTCTGTTGGGGCATAGGATGTCCCAACAAGCAGACGCAAAAGGACAAGTCCAAACAGGTGTTGTAAAGTTTCTTCTTGCTGACAGCTGAGAGTAGCACAATTGTAGTTGTCTAGATGAAAAGTTTTCCTCCTTAGCAAATTCCTGGTATTGAGTCTATCATGCAGAAGCCTCCAAAAGAAGACCTTGTGTTTTGGCTGGCAAGAACTCTTTCAAATCCAGTTGAACTGTGCTGGAACAATTTTGACTCCTATCAAAATTTTGTAAGCTTTGGCCACAGAAAAAGTATTAGTTCCCCACATATAACTCCATGAGTCCAGGTGCTCTGTAAATGCAGATCCTCTTAAAGTGACACAAACCTCCTCCATCAGCTCAAATTACATGAAAGCTTCCTCAGTAAGTGGCAGGTGAAATAAGTCTTCCAAGTATTCAAACTGAAGTACCCTTTGCGCTGAAAGGTTCTGATCTTTTACAAAGGAGTAAAGATGAGGAAAAAGTTGATTCAGACAAGCAAAGTGCCAGAGGTCAGACCAAAACAGAGCGAATTTACCGTCACCAATTGTGCATCTTGCCATGGATTTATAGCTGTCAATGAGCCTTAAATTACACTTCCACCAGAAAGATCCTTCCCATTTTTGCCCTGGCAGGATGCCATTGTCATAGTAAGCCTCCCAAATGAGGTTGACCCATGGGATATTTTCCCTACTGTAGAATTTGTGAAGGTTTTTGAGCAGAAGAACTTGATTTTGCACAAAGATGTTCATCACTCCAAGGCCACCCTGATTTTTGGGTCTACAAACAGTGGACCATGCTACCATAGCAGGTCTATGGTCCTCCAAATCTGGTCTCCTCCAAAGACAATGCCTCAAGTATTTGTTAACCTGCTTTTTGATGGTTACAGGCACATCAAGGCAGCCCATGAAATATATAATAAGAGAATTTAACACTGACTTGACCAGAAGCAACCTGCCAGCAAGAGTCATAAAGGAAGATAGACCCACTACTTTTTTGGCAATTCTGCTCACTAAAGGCAAACATTGTTCCACTGTTGGTTTTAAGGTCCCTAGAGGCATGCCCAGGTAAGTGAAAGGGAATGATCCCTTCTTGCAGTTCAAAGTACTAGTCAAAATTTCCATTTTATCATCACTCACATTGATTGGTATGAGGTTTGATTTGTTGTAGTTGACCTTTAAACCAGTGGCACCTGCAAAAGTGTGTAGTAGAGCTTTAAGACAGGGGAGTTGTGTGGCATCAGCTTGCATGAGAATCAAAGTATCATCTGCATACTGCACTATGGGAAAATCTGGACATGACTGCACTTGCAAAGGAGGTGTAAGAAGACCCAGGTTCATAGCTCTGTTCATGATTGACTGCAGGAGGTCAGCAGCAAGCACAAAAAGGAGGGGAGAGAGGGGGTCCCCTTGCCTTACTCCTCTCAGACAGTAGAACTTTTTCCTAGGAATGCCATTGAGAAGCACTTGTGATGAGGCTGATGTAAATAGCATTTTAATCCAACCAATCCATCTTTCTCCAAATCCCTTTGCTTTGAGGATATCAATGATTGTAGAGTGTTCAATGAGGTCAAATGCCTTTTCAAAGTCTAATTTTAGCACAACAATTTGCTCCTTAGACTTGTGGCATTCATGCAAGTACTCATAGGCCCAGCCAAGACAGTCATGGATAGCTCTTTCCTTTAGGAAACCATACTGATTAATATGAACCATTTTGAGGATCACTTTTTGCAACTTGTTTGCTAGCAATTTAGTGATGAGCTTGAGATAGCAGTTTAGCAAAGAAATAGGCGTGAAATCATTTGCAGTAGTTGGAGTGGGCCCCTTGGGAACTAAAGTGATGAAAGAGGTGTTGATACTCTCTAGTGAAATTTTCCCAGCATAGAATTCATGTATCAGTCTAGTGACATCAGGCTTTATAATGTCCTAACAGCTCTTAAAGAACTCATTATTGAAACCATCAGGACCAGGAGACTTGTCTGATGGCAAGTGTTTGACTACCTCATTAATTTCTTCCTCAGTGAAAGGAATTTCCAGCTGCTCAAAGTCTGAAGGACTAGCTTGATGTTGTAGCAGTGAATTTAAATCAAAGTGCATTGTGGTTTGCTGAGAATGCCCTAATCTTTTCCTGAAAGCATTCCATAGAATAGCTGCTTTTCCTGCATGGTCTGTTATTTCCACTTGATCCTCATTTTTCAGCATTGCAATGTGATTATGCCTGTAGTTTATAGATGCCTTTGTATGAAAGAATATTGTGTTTTCATCACCAAATTTGACACCCTTGATCTTTCCTCTCTGCTTTCAATAGATCTTTTGGTTTTTGAGCAAAATGAGAAAATGCTCCTTTAGAATCACCCTGCAGTTCCATTTAAAATCACCTAGGTCTCTGAATTCCTCAAACAAATCAAACAAGAAAATAACCTCATTAATTGCTGCAATTTTGACTTTAAGGCAAGACAGATTTTTGGCCCAAAGTTTGAGAGCCCTTCTCAAGTGTTTGAACTTGGCATTCAAGCTTTTTGCTACATCAAGATTACCCACAGGTATACTCCAGGCTGAAGAGACTACCTCTTTAAAGTCAGAGTGCATTAACCAGTAATTTTCAAATCTAAAAACCTTGGCCCTGGGAATAGCAGTTCCAATTTTGATGACACATGGAAGATGATCTGATATAGGCCTGGAAAGAGGCATAGCAATTGTATCAGGAAAAGCAGTCATCCATGAAGCAGAGGTAAAGAACCAGTCCAGTTTTTCCAACAAAGGGCTATGTTGCATATTACTCCAGCTGTATTTTCTGCCATGAAGTGGAAGCTCAATTAATCCAAGATTATTGGTGGCTTCATTAAAGAGAAGCATTTCATTAACATTCCCACCAGGCCTGTTTCTGTTAGAGGGGGCTCTAATAAAGTTGAAATCTCCAACTAGAATCCAACTAGTGTCTAGTGGCATATGAATGTTTGAAAACCAATTGATAAATTCAACTTTGTCTTCTTGTTCACAAGACCCATAGATGTTGGTGAGGATCCATGATTGATTAGACAAAAGACTAGTGAAACTGATTGAGAGAGAGAATCTATTTTGGAAGATGACCTCTCCCTCAAAGAGGGAACCATTCCAGGTGATTAAAAGCCCTCCAGATGCACCAATTGAAGGTACAAAAGCAAATTTATTGAGCCTGTTAGGACAGAAGTTCCTGATGTAAGCAGCATCAAAATGTTCCTTCTTGGTTTCTTGAAGACAAAGGATGGCACAGGCACTTTCCTTGGCGACGAGCCTTTTGTGGAGGTTCTTCTGCTCCGGTTGCTTGTCAGGTGTGAGGTCATCCGGACTGTTATCGCCAGAGACGGGTTGTTCGGTTCGATTATCCGTGTTGCCCTGGTCGGACGGTTGTTCAATGCCATGTTCGTCGTCCGCCGGCTCACCCTGCTCTGTGGCTGGGTCTGTGTGACTGTTGTTTCTGTCGAGGCGGGGTCTGGAGCGACGCTTACGCCGCCGCTTTGACTGCTTTTCAAGGGAAATATCCTTCGCTGCGTCCTTCCGCTCTTCGTCATCGTTTCCTTTGGGTGTGTCCACCATGTATACATCGTGGGACGAGGTGGCTGCCCAGTGCCCTATGGGCGGTGGTTCCTGTTCGTTTCCAGCATCGTCGTCCATACCGTCGATGTCTTCGGAATCGAAGTCGAGCATGCCGGTTAAGTTATCGATAGTGGCTATGAAGTGGGTGGTGGGCGTCGAATCTCTTCGTCGTCCGCATCCCAATCCTGCCGGTCATAATCCGGCCAGGACTCTCCTGACAAAGAGAGAGACCTTAGTGAATTCAGTATGTCGCCGAAGGGCGAGTGCTGAAAGATATCCGCGGTAGTGAACTCCATGATTGGCGCCGAATCGGGTTCGATTGGCGGGGGCGCGGATGGTTCAGAGTCCGGAGGAGAGTCCGGCAAGGTAGAGTCACGGACCTCGCGAATGGTAGGGTTATTGTCGCGGCGGGGTCTAACCACCCGTCCTCGGATGGCGCAGTCGGCTCCGAATTCAAGGTCAGAGCGGATGCCGGTGCGACCTCCAGGGCACTGTTCGGCGGCAGAGCTAAATCATGTCCATCGTAACAGCGTGGCGCACTCGGCCGGGCCCCGAATCCGTCGAAGATCAAGTCTCCGCGGATATCGGCTTTGCGATTCAAACTTCCAAACCTGACCTGATGGCCAGGGGCGTGACTTTCAATCTGCTCGAGATGGCCAAGCGAATTGGCCCGTAGTGTAAAGCCGCCGAATACAAAGATCTGTCCGGGGAGAAAAGTCTCATCCTGGACTGCATCGCTAACGATGATTGAAGGAGCCATCAAGCCTGATGACGATGACCCAGAGGAACTCTCAATGAAAGCACAAATGTCGGTGTCAAAACCGACGGATCTCGGGTAGGGGGTCCTGAACTGTGCGTCTAGCCGGATGGTAACAGGAGACAAGGGGCACGATGTTTTTACCCAGGTTCGGGCCCTCTCGATGGAGGTAAAACCCTACTCCTGCTTTATTAATATTGATGATATGGTTAGTACAAGAGTAGACCTACCATGAGATCAGAGAGGCTAAACCCTAGAAGCTAGCCTATGGTATGATTGTTGTTATGTCCTACGGACTAAACCCTCCGGTTTATATAGACACTGAAGGGAGCTAGGGTTACACAGAGTCGGTTACAAGGAAGGAGATCTACATATCTGTATTGCCAAGCTTGCCTCCCACGCCAAGGAAAGTCCCATCCGGACACGGGACGAAGTCTTCAATCTCATATCTTCATAGTCCAACAGTCCGGCCAAAGGTTATAGTCCGGCTGTCCGGACACCCCCTAATCCAGGACACCCTTAGTAGCCCCTGAACAAGGCTTCAATGACAATGAGTCCGGCGCGCAGATTGTCTTCGGCATTGCAAGGCGGGTTCCTCCTCCGAATACTTCATAGAAGATTTTAAACACAAGGATCGTGTCCGACTATGCAAAACAAGTTCCACATACTACCGTAGAGAGAATAATATTTACACAAATCTAATCTGCTAACGTATTCCATAGCATGACATCACACCACAACCAAGCCTTTATTCGAATCGTTTTTTTACCCCCCACCTCAGCGCGTTTCACGAGGGGGTTTCCTTGGCACGTCTTGTCAGAGCAGAGATCGTGTCCCCTTTATTTACGGGATTCTCATCCACACGGACATGGGTAACCTAGTCGTGCCCGTTGGTATGTCCCCTTGATCAAAGGTAAGCCCCAAACGGTCACAGGAAGGGCTCTTGGTATTCAACCCCTTTATAAAGAGACCAAGGCCTTACTCTTTTCTCTCGATCTCAATCGAATCCGCCTCCCGCCTCGAGTTCCAGCACCCGAAGCTTCAGATTCAGGCGCTTCGGACTTTCGATGATGTCCGGAGCCAACCTTCAAGGCCGATGGATGCCTTCATCCGTCACGGAGGAAGACGTACTAAAGCTGAGGGAGGCCAGGTATTTGACCGGCGAAATATCGCATAAGCTGCCCGCTCAAGGGCAGGTTATTCCCACTCCCATCCCTGGTGAGAGTGTCGTGTTCATGTCTCACTTCCTCCAAGGGCTAGGCTTTGCGCCGGATCCCTTCGTGAGGGGGCTCATGTTCTATTATGGACTGGACTTCCACGACTTAGCTCTGGAGTCTATCCTCCACATCTCGTCGTTCATCGTCGTGTGCGAAGCCTTCCTCTGTATTACCCCTCACTTCGGACTGTGGCTCAACACCTTTAAAGTAGAGCCGAAGATGATCGAGGGACAGCACGCAGAGTACGGAGGCGCTGTAATAAGCAAGAATGCTAACGCTTTATGGCCCGAGGGCTCTTTTCAAGAGGAGTCCAGCTTATGGCAACAAGAGTGGTTTTATATCACAGCTCCTAGGGGTACCAAGTGGGTGGCTCCGCCTATTTTTCGCTCGGGTCCCCCACCCCGACTTACGTCATGGGTCAATAAGGGGCTAGACCGGGGGTCAGTAAAGGATGTTCCCCTATTGCAGAGCCGCATCAGCGATCTCCTGGAAAGAGATGTCAGTCTGGTCATGGTGACGCAGGTCATGTTAATTCGCCGAGTCCTGCCCTGCAAACGTCGCCCTCTCCGTCTGTGGGAGTTCAATCTGGAGGGACCACGAGCTCTCCGACATTTTCTTGGCATGACGCCCGTGGAGATGTACAAAATGTTCTTCGGACCACAAGTAAGGTGTCCGGACTCTATTGAGGATGCAGGTCTGAGCTGCAATTGTCCGGATACCCAAGTAAGTAGCCCTGTGCCCGAACATGTTATCCGTTCCTTTGTCACAACATTGCCCTTAAAAGAAATTGTTTTTGAACCAGGAGTGGGTAGCGAAGGCAAAGTTTATCAGGTGTCCGACCCTCCTTCCCGAGACCTCGCCGGATCCTGTGTTAACCAGGATGCTGGAGATTGCGCCTTTAGAAGAAGATGAAGGGGGGAACAAGAAAGCTACTGCCTCTGCGAAGGAGGCTGTCCGGAAAGGAGGAATCAAAAATTCCTCTCCTCAGGGGAAGAAGAGGACCGCCTCTGAAGACGCAGAGACCGTGATCTCAAAGCGGGGTAAGAAGTCTTCGCCAGAGGGTCCTGTGCCGGGGGATACCTCGGCCGTACTATGCCCTCAAGGGGATTAGCCCTCCACCGAGCCGTAAGTAAAAGGGTGTTTAAAAAATGAGAGAAATCCTTGCTTTATTTCTGAGGAAAATAACCGACAACTTACCTTGTAGTTCGGATCTTAGCCCCTCTCAGCAGAGCTTGTCTTCGGGTGATCTTCTTTCGAAGATGATGGAGAGCGGAACGCCTCCCCCTGCCGTACCGCCTTACGAGGCGGGCGACCCCGAGGTATTGTCGCGGAGGGTTTCTCCTGATCCGGCAGGGCCGGCAGGTAGTCATATGGCCCCCCAAAGCCCTCTGTGTCCGGCCTTCGAAAAAAGCAATCAAACGAGTCCGGCACCGCCTGGTGCGCGGTCGGAGGTACTGAAGGATCTGCTAGGGCGAGCGTCTATCTCAGAAGAGCACGGTACGTTGATGGGTACGGTAATTGAAAGGATTTCGTCCGCGGAGAGCGGGTTGCATGAAACTATTAGGAATTTACTGACAGGTTTTGAGGTATGCGAAATGATGTACCCTTTGACAGTATCGCATATTTTAAGATGAGCATTGTGTAGATAGTAGCGCCTGAGACTCTGTGTGCTGTCGAAGACGACGGCACGCAAAGGATCATAGTCCCAGGTATAATTTTGCCGCCTTCCTATGTAGGTGGCGAAGTGTCCGGTGGCCAGCCGGACTGATGAATATGCCGAGTTAAAGCGGCAACTTGACGTGGCAGATGCCGACATCGCGCTTGTAAACAAGCGGCTGGACGAGGCACAAGGTATGTAATTTCTCCGGAGACACTTGGTAAGAGGAGCATGATGCCAGTATCTTATAACATGTGTGTCTAATGTAGATGGAGCTGCAGCGATGGAGAACCTTCGGGCAGAGCTTGCCCGAGTAAAAGAACAAGCCAGAAATAGCGATGCGGCTGCCTTAAAGGCGGTTGAGGAGCTAAAAGCCGAACAGGCTGCTCATTGCCAGAGTAAGGAGGAGATGGCCAAGATGGCTGTGAAATTGAAGAACACTGCTGATCGTTGCAAGCTTCTTGAAAAAGAAGACCAGGCGAGGCGGGCAGACCTGGAGAAGGCCACGACGGTGGCAAAGGATACTCGTTCGGCGATGAGAGCGATGAGGGAGGAACTGCGTCAAGCCAGAGATATTGCGGCTGGGAAGCCCTTTATGCTGCGGATGAGGTTCGGAGATCCTAAATATGCTCCTTTGGACCGGATGTGGAGTTCTGCGGACGCATATCTGGACTTAGCGGCAAGGGCTGCTGATGCGGACGAACACTTCTGAGATCAAAAGGATCGCGAAGTGGAGAAGCTGTTCTGGTCACAATTCAACAATCCGGAGCATCCGCTTCCATTGACCGATCGGCTGTCCGAGTGGGCCGAGCTGAATAGATTGTCTGGACTTGCCATGAGATATGCCGTGGATCATCTGTGGCCGGAAAGACCAAAGCCGAACAGTTATTTTAGCTTGGCGCAGCAGTTCCTTGGTGCAGTGCCATATATCAACGCGATGAAGAGGTCTGCGTGCGTGGAGGGTTCGCGGATGGCCCTTGCCTGTGTCAAAACTTACTGGGCGGATATGGAGGCCACCGTCGTTGCAGCCCAAGATTCGGACGCAAGCTAAGTACCTGCTGAACACTACTTTCAAGAAGTTCTTGAGGGCGCTCGTTCAATAGAGACGCAGTGCTCGAAGGATATTATGTTCGAATAACATGTAGTCTCATTTAAAACAATATTTTGCTGAAATGTAGAAGCTTTTTATACTTGTGCCTGCAAGAATTAATAATACCTCCTGTGCGGCCATTAATGTATATATGTATATAACATGAAATATGGCAGTCGTCGGCTTCAGCCCCCACGCATATAATGCGGGGACGCATTTTCACACTTGATCCAACGTCTTGGTCCATGAAGGAGGTGATAGCGCAACGAACTAGGCAATCGGACTATAATGCTTTATCACTTTCACTTAGCCATAGGAGTTTGACAGTGGGGCTACTCTATAGCCCCTGGTGGCGCCGTGCTCGCCCGTATTCGGAGCGCGTGTGTGCCTGGCTGGGAAACGGCCCTTCATCAATGTGGAGGAATCCCGAAGATTCTGATAGGTCATCGAGTGGTTGACCAGTCTCACGCTATATCATGACAGTCAATTTTCGGCTTTCTCTATTGAGGTGCTCGCCTAGCTGAACCGGGGCACAATCGCAGTAGTTCTCCTGGTGCCGCCTTAGCCGATGGAGCGGAACGTAAGGCAGCAAAACACAGGAGCCGGGCAAACCCAACATTTGACCAAACTCGCGGTGCTGAACACTCCCTAAGGTATTCGGTCTTTATGAAAACGGGCTGAACAGTGCCCTTTGTAATAAGCCCCTGGTGTCCAGGTACGTGCAAAGTTCTGACGTGGCCACATGCCAAGACGCCAGCCTCCTTCTCGGTTATACTAAGAATCTGGGGGATGTGTATCAACAAGAGACAGTAAAAAAGGTTTACGCAGGGTCTTAATCTAAAAAGAATCCTTGGAACGGGTCCCTGCTGCACGTCTGCTCATGTGTCTCCGTTGTGCCGTATCCTGGACGGTGTAGCATGATGGTTATCTGTAAAAGAGAGGTACTTAGTTGAAAAAGTAGTCGTGCAAAATATGTGTTGTACTAAATGGACAGAGTATAATTCAAGATGGGTAAAATTGAGCCTTATTGCTGCCTGTTTATATGCGCGGAGCCGCTTGTAGAGGGGTATATAGCCATCCAGCCTTACTGTCTAGTCGTGTCTGTGGTCTGAACAACCTGTTAGATGCTCTGATTGGTGAGGGTGTTTTAGTGTGTGACTGCCAAGGCCGCCGCACAGTCTTCCGTGCGCGCTGAGCGCTCAATATTTCCCTTCAATGAAATGATGCCTCGGGGACCGGGCATCTTCAGCGTGAGAGAAGCATAATGCGGTATTGCGTTAAAGCAAGCGAAAGCTCCGCGTCCCAGTAGTGCTTGATAACCGCTCTTAAACGGAGCGATGTGGAAGGTTAGCCTTTCGCTACGGAAGTTATCGGGAGAGCCGAACATAACTTCTAGTAGGAGGGAGCCCGTACAATGGGCCTCTAGGCCTGGCGTTGCTCCTTTAAAGGAAGTATTGCTATGGCTAATGTTTGTTGGGTCCATCCCCATTTTGCGGACTGTGTCCTGATATATCAAGTTTAAACTACTGCTGCCGTCCATCAGGACTCGTGTGAAGTGGTGTCCGTCAATTATCGGGTCTAATACCAAGGCAGCCCATCCTACGTGTCGGATACTTGTGGAGTAGTCCCGATGGTCGAAGGTGATTGGTTTGGACAACCAGTGGCGAAACTCCGTTGCGATAGGCCGCGGGGCACGTATCTCTGTGGGCGCCACTTCGTTTTCCCCTTTTGTCACGTGTAACACGTTTACTATTTTGACTTCTTGTGGGAATTTCTTCTCTTCCCCGGCATTTTTCTTGTTGAGTTCATCCTTGTCTTCACTTGGTGTATCCATCCCCTTGTGTTCGGCGTTCAATTTGCCAGATTGCTTGAAGACCCAACATTCTCTGTGGGTATGATTTGCAGGCTTGCCGGGGGTGCTGTGGATTTGACATATCTTGTCCAGAATTTTGTTTAGGCTGGATAGTTCGTCCCTGTTATCTTTGAGAGGCAGCTTTTGCTGACCTTGCCGAGAGCTTTTGAATCCGGCGTTTACCACCGTGCTCTTCGGGCTGTTTTCCTTATTCCGGCGCTGGTTTTTGCTGCGTCGTGGCTTCCCGTTCCCATCCTTGACTTCGGATGTGCTTGGGTCGCTGGTGCTGCATCTTGCCAACCAGGTGTCCTCGCCTGCGCAAGAGCGGGTCATGAGGCTTGTTAATGCGGTCATTGTTCTTGGCTTTTCTTGGCCGAGGTGTCTGGCGAGCCATTCGTCTCGAACGCTGTGTTTAAAAGCTGCTAAGGCTTTGGCGTCCGGACAGTCGACTATTTGATTCTTTTTAGTAAGAAATCTATTCCAAAGCTTTCGGGCTGACTCTCCGGGCTGGTGAGTTATATGACTTAAATCGTCTGCATCCGGAGGTCGGACATAGGTCCCTTGAAAATTTGCTCGGAAAGCGTCCTCGAGCTCTTCCCAACTTCCAATGGTGTTTCCAGGAAGGCCTTTAAGCCAATGCCGGGCTGGCCCTTTGAGCTTGAGGGGTAGGTACTTTATGGCGTGGAGGTCGTCTCCTCTGGCCATGTGGATATGGAGGATATAGTCCTCAATCCATACGCCAGGGTCTGTTGTTCCATCGTATGCCTCTATGTTTACGGGTTTGAATCCCTCTGGAAATTCATGGTCCAGCACCTCGTCGGTGAAACATAGGGGGTGTGCGGTGGCCCTGTATTTGGGTGTACCATGGTGTTCGGGTTTTTGTTGTGTTGCATTGCTTGCCGGAGCATGCTTTCTTGGCCCATAGATAGATATGGTTGGGCCATCTTTTTGATGCGAGTTCTCGCGTGGATCGCGTACTGGCTTGTGAGCGGCGTCATTTGCCGCTCTATGTTGGCCATAAGGTCGTCTATCCGACCGGATGGCTGTTTTATTTTTTGATTGCGGGGGCTTTAAGGCCTCTTCATCAAATTCAGGTAGTAGCTTTCGCTTCGGGTAGCTTTTTGTGTGGCGACTGCCGCCGTATTTGTCTGCGGTGTTGAGTACTTTGCTCCATTTGATTCTAAGTGCATCATTTGCGGTCTTGAGCTTCTGCTTCTGCTTTTTCAGGCTACGCGCGGTAGCGACGAGCCTTTTGTGGAGGTTGTTCTGCTCCGGTTGCTTGTCAGGTGTGAGGTCATCCGGACTGTTATCGCCGGAGACAGGTTGTTCGGTTCGATTATCCGTGTTGCCCTGGTCGGACGGTTGTTCAATGCCATGTTCGTCATCCGCCAGCTCACTCTGCTCTGTGGCTGGGTCTGTCTGACCGTTGTTTCTATCGAGGCGGGGTTTGGAGCGACGCTTACGCTGCCGCTTTGACTGCTTTTCGAGGGAATGATCCTTCGTTGCGTCCTTCCGCTCTTCATCATCGTCTCCTTTGGGTGTGTCCACCATGTATACATCGTTGGATGAGGTGGCTGCCCAGTGCCCTGTGGGCAGTGGTTCCTGTTCATTTCCTGCATCGTCGTCCATACAGTCGATGTCTTCGGAATCAAAGTCGAGCATGTCGGTTAAGTCATCGATAGTGGCTATGAAGTGGGTGGTGGGCGTCGAATCTCTTAGCTGTCCGCATCCCAATCCTGCCGGTCATAATCCGGCCAGGACTCTCCTGACAAAGAGAGAGACCTTAGTGAATTCAGTATGTCGCCGAAGGGCGAGTGCTGAAAGATATCTGCGGCAGTGAACTCCATGATCGGCGCCCAATCGGGTTCGATTGGCGGGGGCGCGGATGGTTCAGAGTCCAGAGGAGAGTCCGGCAAGGTAGAGTCGCGGACCTCGCGAAGGGTAGGGTTATTGTTTGGCTCGATCGCTGTTGAGGCTGCTGCCTCCGCGGCGGGGACTAACCACCCGTCCTCGGATGGCGCAGTCGGCTCTGAATTAAAGGTCAGAGCGGATGCCGGTGCGACCTCCATGGCACTGTTTGGCGGCAGAGCTAAATCATGCCCATCGTAACAGCGTGGCGCACTCGGTCGGGGCCCGAATCCGTCGAAGATCAAGTCTCCGCGGATATCGGCCTTGCAATTCAAACTTCCAAACCTGACCTGATGGCCAGGGGCGTGACTTTCAATCTGCTCCAGATGGCCAAGCGAATTGGCCTGCAGTGTAAAGCCGCCGAATACAAAGATCTGTCCGGGGAGAAAAGTCTCATCCTGGACTGCATCGCTAACGATGATTGAAGGATCCATCAAGCCTGATGACGACGACACAGAGGAACTCTCAATGAAAGCCCCAATGTCGGTGTCAAAACCGGCGGATCTCGGGTAGGGGGTCCCGAACTGTGCGTCTAGGCGGATGGTAACAGGAGACAAGGGACACGATGTTTTTACCCAGGTTCAGGCCCTCTCCATGGAGGTAAAACCCTACTCCTGCTTGATTAATATTGATGATATGGGTAGTACAAGAGTAGACCTACCACGAGATCAGAGAGGCTAAACCCTAGAAGCTAGCCTATGGTATGATTGTTGTTATGTCCTACAGACAGAACCCTCCGGTTTATATGGACACCGGAGGGATCTAGGGTTACACAGAGTCGGTTACAAGGAAGGAGATCTACATATCCGTATTGCCAAGCTTGCCTTCCACGCCAAGGAAAGTCCCATCCGAACACAGGACGAAGTCTTCAATCTTATATCTTCATAGTCCAACAGTCCGGCCAAAGGTTATAGTCTGGCTGTTCGGACACCCCCTAATCCAGGACTCCCTCAGGGAGCATCCCAGCCAAATCCTCTCCCAACTTCCTCTAGGGCTTCTTAGAGATCTTTCCCTCCAAGTCCTGATTAGCCACCTTGCAAAATGAGGTTGTGAGATTTTTAACCACTGATTTCTGAGCAATTGGGGGGGGGGGGGCAGCATTACATGGCAGACACTTATTATTAGTGCAAGAACCTCTTTTAAAACCAGCATTATCTTTTTTAATTCTATCACTCCTTCTTACCTATGTTTCTACAAGAGGTGTCTTTCCTCCCCTTCTTTTTTTGGAGTTTTCAGCCCCAAAAGGTTGACGAAGGGCCAAAGGGTCCAAGTCTTGCTGGTTGGAAGAATCACCAGCATTTTCCTTGTTTGTGTCCTGTTGCTGTGACTCAACCATGATCTGTTGGCAAATAGGAGCCTTAGTAGCTAAACATTTGTCAGGAATGTGAAAAAGAAAAGAATCCTCAGTGTCTTCTACTTCATCAAGTAATTCCCATAAAGGAGATTTGAGCATATTGAGAGTCCATTTAAACTTGTCTGGTGTCATTAGAAGATGCACAATAAAGTTGAACCAACTTACTGGGATTTTAACACAGAGTGAAGGAGTACCCTCCAAAGGTTTTTGTGCAAAATTCTCTTTCCAAATCACAATCCCTTCTTCTGACACAACAGTATCTTTATTAGCTACAACCTTTAACTGGATAGATTTCAAACCTAGTAGAGAAGGAGCAAACTCAAAGTTCTCATCAATTTGGTCAATCCAATTACCTTTGTTATTAGCTCCAGTGACCCCGGTATTTCCCAAAAGATTTGGTCTTCCTCTTGGAGAGCTGATACCTGCTACCCCATCCAATTTTGCAGAGTCAGAATGAAAGGGCTCCTTGTCTTGACCAGCTGCCTCCTTAATAACAACTAAAACTCTGTTAGAGTCCAGAGTTAGACCCTCATGCAAATCAGAACTGTGTCCAGTCACTGGATCAGAAATTTGATTTGTCTGAACGATTTACTCAGTAGGATTATCTTCTTCCAAGACTGGTTGTAACTGTGGCTCAGTGTCGGTGTCAAAACTGGCGGATCTCGGGTAGGGGGTCCCGAACTGTGCGTCTAGGCGGATGGTAACAGGAGACAAGGGACACGATATTTTTACCCAGGTTTGGGCCCTCTCGATGGAGGTAAAACCCTACTCCTTCTTGATTAATATTGATGATATGGGTAGTACAAGAGTAGATCTACCACGAGATCAAGGAGGCTAAACCCTAGAAGCTAGCCTATGGTATGATTGTTGTTCTATTGTTCGTCCTACGGACTAAACCCCTCCGGTTTATATAGACACCAGAGAGGGCTAGGGTTACACAGAGTCGGTTACAATGGTAGGACATCTATATATCCGTATCGCCAAGCTTGCCTTCCACGCCAAGGAAAGTCCCTTCCGGACACGGGACGAAGTCTTCAATCTTGTATCTTCATAGTCCAGGAGTCCGGCCGAAGGTATAGTCTGGCTATCCGGACACCCCCTAATCCAGGACTCTCTCAGTAGCCCCCGAACCAGGCTTCAATGACGACGAGTCCGACTCGCAAATTGTCTTCGGCATTGCAAGGCGGGTTCTCCTCCAAATTCCGTGTACCTGTTGAATAATGTCTGGTTTCTTGTAAATGTTGCGCTCCTTGGCTTCTACGCCCAATAATGGCCGTCTTCCACGTGTCAAATGAATATGAAAAGCCTGGATGTTTTTACATTCACACCCCTAGCCGCGTAAATGAGCTGCCTATTTAAGGGGACGAGGATTTAGATCCAAACCACACCTTCTCCCCTCCGCGAGTATTCATCAGAGCGCATCCGACAAAGGTCCATCCTACCATGGCGAGCCGTCGCAACTCCTCCTCTCGCCCTTCCAGCCCTCAGCCTGGAGATTGGGAGAGATGTTCCATCCCCCACATCGAGCTAATGACGCTCCAGACCAAGGGATTTCTCCCCCCGGCCTATATGGTCCCGGTTCGAGCCGGACTTGCCACCTATAATGGTGGAGAGCAAGCGGAGAGTGCCCCCAATCCCTCCAAAGGACACTGGGTTTGCCTTGTCTCTTATTTAATAAGAGGGCTAAGATTTCCAATCCATCCATTTCTCCGGGGGCTCCTGGTGTTCTATGGCCTCCAGCTGCACAACCTCATGCCCGCCTCCATATTGCACATCGCGGGCTTCGTAGCCCTCTGCGAGCTGTTTTTGGGTGTTAAGGCTCATTTTGCGCTGTGGAAGAGGCTATTCTGCCTGGTGCCCCGTTCTCAAGAGGGGTCAATATATCAAGTGGGCGGAACCGAAGTGTGGCGCATCGCCGGGACCGGATATCTATCCGGAACCCCAAAGAAGGCGTCCGAGAATTGGCGTTCGGAATGGTTTTATATAGAGGACGTCCCGCTGCCAGATCCTGTTCGGATCGGCCTCCCTGAGTTCGTCACTACTCCCCTGAAGAAGCGCCTAAGCTGGCGTCCACGGAGCCCTCAGAGGGAAAGTGTCAAGGACGTCCTTTACCTGATGGGCCAGATAAGATTATTAGCTCATTCCGGACTAACCATGATTGGAGTCATGGCCGCATGCATCATGCGGGGGGTGCAGCCGCTTCAGTATAGAGGCCACCCCATGTGGGACTTCAACGGGGAGGATGACGCCACCCGTCACGGCCGTAAGGGGCTAGACTCGGCTGCCGCTCTAATAAAGATCTTGTCCGCTTTAAACAAGGGAGAAGAGGAGGAATTTCTCCGCGTCAACCCACAGGGTGGATTTTTTTTTGAGGAACTGGGACAGTGGGAGAGGCTCCCACTGTCAAATATATTATATAGTGCACACAATTACAAAGGTGTTTACATCATGTACAAGGTTCACCCCATCTACTTTGTAGTGGGGTTGAGCTAACTCAAAGGAGTGTATCTTGTCAGAGGGCGGGGAATCTAAAAGCAAGAAGATGAACTCTTTCTTATTATCTTTAACCCTATATTGGAGGAGACTAAAATCTTCTTTGAATCTGCTAAGCCAAGAGTGATAGGATGGGTTAATGTCTCTGAAGAGCTTATTGTTCCTTTCTTTCCAAATGCTCCAGGATGCTTGAAGGATGATCTCCATGAACAAAGGCCTACCCCAAATGATTTTAGCTTGTTCTAACCAGGACAATCGAGTGGCTTGGTCCCCAGGGTCTAGACCAAAGGCTGCCCAACAATTTCTGCTGAATGGACAAGTGAAAATCATGTGATCAATGTATTCTTCTTTTTGGCCACAAAGCAAGCAGTTGAGGTTAGTGCCAATGTTATAGTATCTCCTTTTCAACATGTTTCTTGTGTTCAGTCTATCAGACAGCATGAGCCATCTAAAAACCTTGAGCTTGGCATTAACTTTTG
The DNA here is from genome assembly GCA_032464435.1 of Aegilops umbellulata. Classification (NCBI taxonomy): domain Eukaryota; kingdom Viridiplantae; phylum Streptophyta; class Magnoliopsida; order Poales; family Poaceae; genus Aegilops; species Aegilops umbellulata. Next base: position 321,305,063 of record CP136056.1, on the reverse strand, counting down.
ATTTCCATAACCATTGGTAAGTCTTATGGGCCTTCATATCCATGAAGTAGAATTTGTAGTATTTGCTGGCTGAAAATTCTCTTCCTTTCCAAGGATAAGTCCAGACATCTTTTGCATTCTGGTTGGTGTCTAGTGTAATGTGTGTCACTAAGTTTTGTATATCTTGTAGTTCTCCCAAGGCTTGGGTAGAGAGTGGCAGAAAGAATGCTTCTTCCAAAGAGGTGATGGTCAAGAAATCTTTGACTGAGCAGTCTTCATTTCTGGTATAGGAGAATGCCCTAGGATGTGTGTCAGCTAATACTTCTTCCAACCAAAGGTCTTTCCACATTAGTACATTATCCCCACATTTCATGTCCACCTTTGAAATCCCTCTAAAGATGGGGGTAAGTTTGAGGATGTCCCTCCACCAGAAAGAACCACATGGGTCAGATGCATGTGGAATTTTATTAGTATAGTAGGTGGTCCCAATCAATTCTACCCAGGGGAGGTCATGACAATTGTAGAATTCGTGTAAGTATTTGAGTAGGAGAGCATCACTTTGTATCCTGAGATTTATGATCCCCAGCCCACCACTCTTCTTTGGTCTGCACACTCTATCCCATGCAGCTAGAGAGTTGCATTTTCACCTTGTTCTGTTTTCTTTGTCCAGAGGCATCTCCTTCTTAATTTATCCAACAGATCTCGGATTTTGGGTGGGAATCTCAGAGTGCATAGGGCAAAAATTGTAAGTGAGGTGATGACTGTGTTTAGTAAGGACAATTTGGAGCCATAAGACATCAAGGACAAAGTAGATGTGAGCCTTCTTTCCATATTACAGACAATAGGCATTAAATCCTGGACAGATGGTTTGGATGTCCCAAGGGGTAATCCTAGGTATGTGAATGGCATCGTTCCGATAGTACAACCGAAGATTTGAGAAATTTCTGTACTTAGTGTCTCCTCACAATTTATTGGTATCAATGTTGATTTATGGAAGTTGATTTTGAGACCAATTGAAGTGGCATAGTCAGTGAGGATATTTTTTATTGTTTGTGCTTGATCAGGGCATGCTGGCATAATCATAATAGTGTCATCAGCATATTGGATGACTGGGTAATCAATTTGACTTTGTCTAGGGAAAGGTAGCTGGATCAATCCATGTTTGAAGGCATCATTAATGGCTGCTTGTAAGAGATCAGCAGCCAACACAAAAATGAGTGGAGAGAGTGGATCACCCTGTTGAACACCACTTTTAGAGATGAATTGTCTGCCCGGTACCCACAGGGTGGATTTACTATGTACAATCCTCCGAGTTGGGTAAGTGGACACTTTTACTTGCCCATCCGTTTTATATTCCCTTCGTTTAAGTATATAGTCTAACGACTTCAATGCAGGAACTACGCCAGGCTGTTAAAGAAATAAACAGCACTCCTCCACAACCCGAGGATCCCGGACGGTCCTTCGACCCGGCCTCCCAAGAGGATCCGGACTTATCTGTGGAGCTGATTGATGGAGTGTTCCATCAATTGAGCAAGGAAAACACCTTGGTGGCCATTACGGCCGACTACCCAGGGCTACTCCCGGCCTCTCAGGTAACTAAGACCGAAGTCCTAGCACCACGAAAAGGGATCCACCCTCGCGTGTTTTCAGTTTCCTGATAACAACCGTGTTCTGCAGGGGAGGTTCTTGAGACGGGAGGCCGAGCCTGCGGCGACTAGCCAACAAGGGGCTGCAGGGCCCAGTGGGCAGAAAAGAGGTGTAGTCCGGACCGAGGCGCCAGCGCAAAGGTATAGCGCGCCCTCTTATTCCCAAGTGTTATTCCTTCAAGGTATATTAACACTCGTGCTCCCTTCAGGACAAAGAGACCTCGCCGGACTACATCCGGAGAGGCTGCCAATCGCGCCTCCACCATCCAGGCTCCAAAGCCTGGTCCGGAGGCGGAGGCGAACACGAGGCGTGCACCGGACGCTCCTCCAATGGAGGATGCGGATAGGCTGTCTGCCACCAATATCAAGGTGGAGAGTGCCATGAACCACAGGCGTCACCGGGCAGTTCTTCACGACGCTTGTTTCTGCCCGGAGGCATTGGATGCCTTCAATTCGGGAGATGCGTACCTCCGTGCCACTCAAAATGGTCTAGCCAGAGCCATGGAGCAATATGTAAAAGACATATGGGTGAGAAAATTTAATGGTTATATATATCAGTAGCCCCCGAGACTTGAAACAATTAGAAGAACTGATTTAAGGATCATTTAATAATGCAGGGTCTTGCGGAAAAGAATACCCAACTGTCCCAGGAGCTAGAAGAGTGCAAAGCCCAACTTGAGGTCGCACTAGCCGTGACAGGGGGGGCCCAAGGAGACCCCCTTTGGTAATATATGCTTTAAAAAAAGATAAGTATTTTGTGAAGTGCGGCGTGTGTGCAAATCAGACAAACGAAATTGCAGATGGCACCGGATTAGATCCGGAAAAGCAACAACTCCTACGCCAGCTAAAGGCTGGTGAGAGTGTGTTGACAAAGGTGAGGCAAGAGAAGAATGATCTCCACGATGCCAACACCAAGCTGGGCGTTGAACTGAAAGATGTTCGTGCCCAGCTGTCGGACTCCGTTAAGGAGAATCAACGGCTTCGACGCGGCATATTTAGTAAGTGCTTAAACGAACCTTTGAAAAAAAAGTGTTCGGCTAGGAAGTCGACTAACAGAGTAATGTCTGTAGGTGTGCTAACAGGTCGTCCTGCAGAGGAGATGCCCGGTTCTATGGCTGACCTTCTTCCCGAGCTCTCGCAACTGCACGAGCAAGTTCAGCAGGTAACGCAAGGCATCGCCCAGGCCTTGTGGCCATCCATCTCCATGCCCGAAGGCCTTGGAGAGCTTGCAGAGAAGCTGAAGGGAGCGCGGCGGTGCTTCCGATTGTGGAAGATATCGGCCTGCCGTCAAGACGCTAGGGAGGCCTGGGCCATGGTGAAGACACGGTACACGAAGGCTGACCCAAACCACATGGCCGAGGTCGGACCTGTGGGGCCCGATGGGAAGGAGATCCCTGTAAGCTTAGTATACGGCCAAGCAGAATTGGCCACAAAGTATTCCCAGCAGGACTGTAGACTAGACAGCCTGTTAGATGGTATTGAAGAGGAATAATCAGTCAGAATGACTATGTAATTTTAATTGACATGTGTAATGCCTTCTAGCCAGATTGTAGATCGTTTGTCATGGCCGACCTTTTCGCTTCAACCTCAGGACCTGACGGTCCGGAATGTGTCCGAATACCCTTGCGGTTATATAAGAACCGGGGTATGCATGGAGACCAAGCGTAGGGGTCATTAGTGCTTGAATAGACAAGTGCCCAACTAGTTATGTTATATTACATGGTTAGTAAGAAACATCTTCCAGGGAGAATAGTTCCGTTAGGGGTTCCTTTCCGTGGGAGGCATGCCCTAAAGTGCATGTCCATTCTGCGAAAAGAGACGCGGGGAAAAACATCTGGGGGCGCATAAATAAATAAGTGAAAAGATCATCTTTAGTTTACCGACCGAATATTCCCTTAAGAACGCTATCTTTCGGCTTCACCCAGTCTGAGGTACACATCCGGCTGACCCGGCAGTAACAATCACAGAGGTGCTCCCTTTACCACCTAGCCGAACAATCAGGAACCTAGGGTTAAGCAGAGGAGGCAGGCAACCCAGCTTGGCCAAAACTTAAGTCATATCGATGCATATAATGGTGAATAAAAGGTACATGTGGAAGTGTGACGCATGTGTTGGGCATGAAGCCCGTATAAATAAGCTTCTGTTTAAAGAAGCCCCCAGGTTTAATGAGCGCGGATAGCGCATCACTTATTGGGCCTTTAAAGGCTATGAGAGAAAGGAAGGGGAGAAGGAGAGAAATGTAAGACAGAAAATATATATAATGGACAGTGGAAGGAGACGAACACAGAGTCCGACGCTAGGCATAGAATCTTCGGAGACGGGTTGCGTTCCATGGGTTCGGCTCGAGTCGGTTATCCGATGCATCTCGCAGGCGGTACGCTCCACCAGTCAGGACTTGGTCAATTATGAAGGGACCTTCCCACTTGGGGTTGAGTTTGTCCTTTTTCTTGTCCGACAGGTGCAGAACTAATTCGCCAACGTTGTAATTTTTGGCCCGTACTTCTCTGCTTTGATATCTTCGAGCCTGCTGTTGATAGAATGCAGAACGGGCTTTTGCCACGTCACGCTCCTCCTCCAAGGCGTCCAAACTGTCCTGCCGATCGAGCTTAGCTTCTCTTTCTTCGTACATGCGCACTCGAGGTGAGTCATGAATTATGTCGCAGGGCAAAACTGCCTCTGTACCGTACACCATGAAGAATGGTGTGTATCCGGTGGTGCGATTCGGCGTGGTCCGCAGCCCCCAGAGTACGGAGTCGAGCTCCTCTACCCTATGCGTATTAGACTCCTTAAGGGACCGCACTAATCTGGGTTTGATGCCGCTCATGATAAGACCATTTGCACGTTCGACCTGGCCGTTAGTTTCTGGGTGATAGACGGAAGCATAATCGAGCTTGATGCCCATGTTTTTGCACCAGAGTTTTACCTCATCGGCCGTAAAGTTCGTGCCGTTATCAGTGATGATGCGGTGGGGGACGCCATAACGGTGTACGACCCCGGATATAAAGTCTATCACCAGTCCGGATTCGGCCGTCTTAACAGGCTTGGCTTCTATCCATTTGATGAACTTATCCACCATCACCAGTAAGTATTTTTTCTTGTGGGTTACTGTCGGCGTTCTGGGAACGGGGGTCCCCAGACTTGCCTGCCTGCTGCCCGCAGCATGGCTCAAAAGGGGGGCCCAGCACGGCCCATCTTCATCAACACAGACCCAAGACGCTCGCGAGGGGCCGAGCCTCGCGGGGCGGAGCGCCGCAGGGGGCTCTCCTGCGCCGTCCGCTCCGCTGCACCGCACCCCGCCCTGCGCGGGCGACGAAGCTCCGGGGTTGGCCCAGCCGCCTCCTCCTCAAGAAGGCGCCCTGGCTCCAAGGCGCATGGCCCCTGGGCGGAACCCGCCGTCAGGTGCCAGCGCGGCAAGAGCAGAGCTGCCAAGAAGTCCCTCGCCCGCAAGAAGCTGCCCGGGCGCTCCCTGCTCCAGCACGTCGCGACTATGCTCCTTCTCCCGCACGTCAAGACCCCGCGCTGCTCCCAGCTGCAGTGCATAGGGACCTGCAATGCCAAGCTCTCCGTCACCCAAGGCCTCCCGTGGACACAGCAGGCTGCCGTGCCTTCACCACCGAGCTACGCAGCGTCACGTGGCCCGGCAAGTTCAAGCCAGACCTGCCTCCTCGTTACGACGGCACGATCGACCCTGCGGAGTTCCTCCAGCTCTATGAGCTGGGCATCGAAGCTGCCAACGGAGACGAAGGTCATGGTGAACTGGTTTCCCATGGTGCTCAAGGACGGGGCCCGCACCTGGCTCCTGAACCTGGCTCCAGGCACGATCTCCTCCTGGGACGAGATGCGCACCCGCTTCATCGCCAACTTCCAAGGTACTCGCGACCGACCACCCGCCGTGAGCGACATGCGCCGCATCAAGCAACAACCCGGAGAGACCCTGCAGAAGTACATCCAACGCTTCAACAACGCACACCTCAAGATTCCCAAGGTGACCCAGGAGGCCATCATCTCAGCCTTCTCCGACGGCGTGCGCGACGTCAAGATGAAGGAGGAGCTGGCGATGCATGAAGACCTGTGCACTTCCTTGGAGCTGATCAACTTGGCGCCCAAGTGCGCCAGGGCTGAGGAAGGGCGTCTCTCCCTCCTCGAGCTGCCTCCCGCAGACCCATAAGAGAAGAAGTCCAAGGCCAAGGATGTGAAGCGCAAGGGGGCTGTCGTGCTCGCGGCAGAACCAGACACCAAGCGGGGCAGAGATCAGCCCGAATCTTCCAAGGGCAGTCGGTATTGTGCGTACCACGACCTCCACACCCACAACACCAACGAATGTCAAGACCTCCGAGCCGTGCGAGAAGGAAGGATCGGCCGTCGTCCCGATCATGGTGACCGGGGCTACGGCCGAGGAGGAGGAAGGAACGCAGGACGCTGGGAAGACCGCGGCCCGCGCCAAGGGTGGCGCGATCGACCTCGCGAGGACCGCTGGCAAGACCTGCCTCGCGAGGGAGACTGGAGGGATCAGCGTCACGAGGATCGCCTGCAAGGCAACGCAGGCCTCCCTTCGCTGCCGCCGCAGCCAAGGAGAAAGACGACCGCCATCAGGACGAGGCGGTTGGGGGCTTCCAGGAGCCGCGCGCGATCGCCTACATCCTGGGCGGGGCTCAAGCCCCAGCCTCTCAGCGCATCTTCAAGCAGTTCACCCGCAAAGTAAATGCAGTCCTCCCCAAGCTCGAAGCCACGCGCCCTCTCAGGTGGTCGGCATGCGCCATCACGTTCAGCTCAGCGGATCAGCTCAAGTGTGCGGCCACAGCCGGAGTCCTCCCGATGCTTTGTTCCCCAATCTTTAGCAATGTGGTGGTCACCAGGACCCTCATCGATGGTGGGGCAGGGCTCAACGTCCTGTCCGTGGAAACATTCGACAATCTCCAAGTGCCCTACAACCAGCTTCAGCCAACCAAGCCTTTCTCCGGAGTCACCGACGGCTCCATGGTCCCGATTGGGCAGGTCCGCCTCCCTGTCACCTTCGGGGCACGCGACAACTACCGCACTGAGCTCATCGACTTTGACGTCGCTCACATTCGCCTACCGTACAACGCCATCCTTGGGTACCCAGCGCTGGCCAAGTTCATGGTCGTAACTCACCACGGCTACAACATCCTCAAGATGCTAGGAAGTGGCGGATTCATCACGGTGCCCTGTGAAGAGAAGGACGCGGTGTGTTCCCTGGAACGAGCCTTTCAGGCCGCATCACTGGAAGACCCGAATCGCGGAAGCAGGAGGCTTCCCGAGACCACCCCCAAGAAGAAGAAGACATCATCCGGCCCGGTCCCTCAGGAGGCAGGCCCCTCGGGGCCCGTGCCTGCCCAGGGGGAACCTCCTTCCATCGCATAGGAAAGCGTGTCGGGCGCCCTCCTCAGGCAGGGCTCGGGGGCTCTCCCTTGGAGGGCCACCAACCTGGCTAAGGTCACGAGGGAGGTGCTTGGGCACCACATGGAGGCGTGTTTCGAAGCACGTTTCCCTCAAGAAGGATTAAGGCAAGAAGGGCCAAACCCTCAGGAGTTCGTCAGCAAGGCCATTCAGGAGCTACAGGAGTCAAGAGTCATGAGAGGTGGCCGCCGCCTACCAGTTGTGGCTCCCATCCAGGCGAGGATGGTGGGCTGCGCGTCTACATCGACATACCAGGGCTCAACCGAGTCGCCTCCCTGGAGTGCCTCTGGCCCTCGCGAGTGGGGCGCTGCGAAGGTCCACCCCACAGCTACGTTTGCATGCCTTACGGCTTGCCGAACGCGGCTGCCATGTACCAGCGCCTCATGAGGGACATCATGGAGGCTCAAGAGGCCAGGCGTTCCGCAGCCTTGGTGGAGATGGAGATGGTCCGCGAGGAGCCACCAGCGCCTCCAGAGCCTCCCGAGGCCCCTGGGCCTGGGGGCTCGTGAGGATCGGCTTCCGCAGCCCACCGAGTCTGCTACACCAACACTCATTCGTCCTCAACATCATCAGGTCACATCTTTCAACTTTCATTTCCAGCTGGGAGCGCCCCCCAGGGCTGCATTATTCCCAGGCCGCGTGGGTCCGTCCCTGCGGCATGTATCCCTTTTATTTCATGTTGTTAGCTTACTTTGTTGGGGGCGCCCCTCGGGCTGCATCATCCCCAAGTCGCTCGGGCCTGACCCAGTGATGTCCGCCTTCCCAGCATCTATTTGAATGAATCCACTCCTTCGTGGCTAATGTGTTTGACCTAGTTGCCCACTCAACTGATGCCAACTGATGGAGCTGCTCCCAAAACGGCACGACGCTTGCGCATGGGTCCGTCCCTGCAACACCGACAAACCTGAATGGCTGAGCTCTGGCCGCGGCAGCCCCTCATGGCGCCACCTCGTCAAGGCTTCAGTGCCTCATCGCCCCTCGGAAGCAACCAACGGTTGACTGTCAATTGTCATGGCAACCCCTCGTTCTTTCTATGATGGGTCTACAGGATCTCCTAAAGGAGCTGTGTCAGGCGAGGCCCTTGCGGTGCCTCCTTCACTCTCATCCGCGCAAACCGCTTGCACGTTAAAGGGGGGGGTGCCTGAGCATCGCGACTCAGCACTCCTACTGGCTCTCCAGCCCTCACCCTCTGTCCTTGTCCACGGCATCTCGACCTGGCATACCAGCGACGGCTGAGACTCGCTCGAGGGCCGGGACCCGAGGACGTAGAGCAGAAAGGGGAGAAAAGGCGAGAGGGAAGGGACACTCGAGGACCTCGCCGAGCAACCTCACACCTGCCGATGCAAGGACCCGGCGACACACCTGGGAGCGGTCCCTGATTCTCGAGATAAGTCACCACCCGGAAGCACCAGCTACCGTGGCACCGTCCCCGCACCTAATGCAATCCCGTGTTAGCGACGCCGCTCTCCTTTCTCACCGAATGACGGCTGCTTGAGCGCCAAAGGGGACCTCCTGAGCATCGCGACTCAGGGGCTCTTACGGGACCCCGGGTCGCTCACCTCCTGGCCTTGACCACGGCATCGCGACCTAGCATACCAGCGACGGCTGAAGCCTCCTTGGGACTGGGACCTGTCGGCGCAGAGCACCAAGCCCTCGTGAGGTTCGAAAGGGAGAACTGAGCTAAGACGGAATGAGCAACTCGCACAATTCTACGACAAGGGTTATATTAACAAACAGGATCACAGGCACCTTACAAGCCCCCACGGGGCGCGTCTTTGATTCCTCGCAGGGAACAGATCCTAAAAGGACGCTAACTACACGCACCCCTGCAAAAGACGCCATCATCAACAGTGGGCCGTCAAACACCGGCGCCAACCCCATCCAGATCAGAGTCGGCGACGGCCTGACGAGCCCGCCCTGCTCCAGGAGCGGCGCCGGCTCGGGGGCACGTAGCTGTCGTCACTCGTCTCCGGAGTCGCGAAGAGCTCGCCGGAGTCGCTGGATCCTCCGCCGCCTCCGCCGCCTAAGGAGCCGTCAAGGGAGCGGTCGGCGGGCCCAGTCCTCGCCGTAGCAGGGCCCCGACCACCTCTCCCGGGGCAGCACTCCAGCCGGCGCCCGTTCGCATCGAAGACCTTGAAGAGCATCACCGAAGCACCGTTGTACTCCAAGTGGATCACGAAGGCGCCTCTTGTCCTGCAAACCCGGGCGATTTCGCCCCAGCCTCGAGTCATGAAGACCTCGCCCGGGGCAACGACCGCGACCTCTGCCTCGGTCGCGAGGGTGCTGCAGCCGGCGTGCTGCAGCCAAAGCTCCAGCAGTTCTCCCTGCGGGATGATGGGGGCGAAGAAGGGAGGAAGGTGAATCCAAGACTGAGGAGGCATGGCGGCGTGGAGCACAAACTCTCGGGAGGAGCCCTCGGTGTGGACTCCAGGGGGGACGACCCACACCTTCGTGACCCGTCGGCGCCGACAGCAGCGCCGCCCGTGGCGATCGGCATCGACTCCTTCAGAGCCCTCGATGTGGGCGTACAAGGGAAGCGGGAACCCCGGCGGTGGCTGCTCGCACCAGGGCCTTGACACCACCTGATGGGCCCCCTCGTCCCGGCGGCAGAGGGTGAGCCGTTTCTTTAGCGGGAGCGGGTCTGGTTCCTCTCGGGGAGCCTTTCCCTTCTCTGCCGCCGAGAACCGGCCGATCGGAGCCATCGCCGCAAGACGGAGCAGGGACCGGGAAGAAGGAGAAGCAAGAAGAGATGGACTGGAAGGGCGCGTGCCGTTCCGTACTTATGGCCGGCGGAGGCCAACCGCCGACCTCCACGATCACAGGTAATCATGACCCGGTTTGCTTGCAGGGACTTGTCCAATCCGCGCAGTTGCCGAGGCGTCGTGGGGAAGCGGAGACGCCCACGTCCAATCGACCGCCACGCGGCGCCCAAGGCCGCAGGCTGTTAGGGCCCGCAGCGCTTCCCTCTTGCCCTTTCGCCTCCCTGCACGGCCAAGTCCGGGCGCGCCTTGGGCCCGGGGGCTACTGTCAGCGTTCTGGGAACAGGGGTCCCCAGACTTGCCTGCCTGCGGCCCGCGGCGTGGCTCAAAAGGGGGGCCCAGCATGGCCCATCTTCATCAACACAGACCCAAGACCCTCGCGAGGGGCCGAGCCTCAAGGGGCGGACAACACGGAGCTTCCTCAGGCACGGCCTCATCAGGCTGGCTCGCGAGGTGGCAGAGAGATCAAGGCGGGGTACCTCACGAGGTGCCCGTGACGCAAGCCATGACGACCAAGGGCGCTAGGCGGGAGCCAGCCCACGGAGTGTCCTCCTTTCCTCTTTGGTGCAAAGGGAGCAAGCGCGGGCGATAGCATCAAGCAAAGGCACCCGTTACGGTGCAACGAGACCAAGACCAGCCCAACGACAGGGAGGAAGTCATTGTGGAGCCCAAGCCAGCGTCACCACCAGAGCCTTTGGCAGGCGAAGACCAACTTTAGTCAGGATAAGTGTACCAGATGTTCCCCTTCAAAATGGCCAATTGTTGGCGCCCTTCCCGCTCAATATTTAGGAAGAGTCCCAAGGCCTTTGCCTATAAATAGGACTAGCCACCCCCAGGGTAGATCAGATCGGAGAAGAGAGAGAATCTAGAGAGAAAGAGAAGGGTGACTGAACTCCTCCTAGTAGTTCATCGCCCCAGCCAAGAACAGACCCTCGCGAGGCTGTTCTTCCTTGTATTGCTCATCATCATCAGCCCAAGAGGCAATCCACCACACCACACACTGGAGTAGGGTATTACACCACAACGGTGGCCCGATCCAGTATAAACCCTGTGTCTCTTGTGCTGTTCTTTCCATAGCTTAGATCTTAGCGAGGCGGTGGGGTGCAGGTAGGTAGAAGGCGAAATCTCCGCGCGCACCCCAGTGTTCGAACCTCAAGGGTCTGCCGGAACCCGAAATCCGACAGTTCCGCCTTTAAGGGGTCCAACCATGTCAAGCCCCCAGACCGCGAAGGGCCAAGTTATGGGGATAGTTTGGAGGGCGGTGGGTGGCATATGGCTTTGGTTTGCAAAAAGCTGGCAACCGACGCATCGTTGGACTAAGTCCTGAGCGTCTACCCGGGCCGTCGGCCAATAAAAGCCTGTACGGAAAGCCTTGCTTACAAGGGACCGAGCTGCAGCGTGATGACCACCGAGTCCGGCATGAATTTCAGCCAGCAGGTTCCGCCCTTCCTCTTCGGAGATGCACCTTTGAAGGACTCCGGTAGTGCATTTCTTATAAAGCTCTCCCTCATGGACTTTATAGGCTTTAGATCGCCGCATTATGCAGCGTGCCTCGTTTTTGTCCTTTGGGAATTCCTGCCTAGTAAGGTAGGCTAGGAATGGTTCTGTCCACGGGGCGATGACGGCCATTATTACGTGGGCTGAAGGTGTGATTTCATTGGCAGAGCCTCCAATTATGTCAGATTGTTTGGTATCGGGCAGTGCAATTGGGTCTGGGCTGTTATTGCCGGGTTCCCCCTCCCATACTACGGATGGCTTGAACAACCTTTCCAAGAAGATGTTGGGGGGGACTACATCGCGTTTTGCGCCAATGCGTGCCAAGACATCTGCTGCCTGATTATTTTCCCGGGCTATATGGTGAAATTCGAGCCCTTCGAACCGAGCTGACATTTTTAAGACGGTGTTGCGGTAAGCTACCATTTTTGGATCCTTGGCATCGAAGTCTCCATTTATTTGGGATATCGCGAGGTTCGAATCCCCGCACACCTCTAGGCGTTGAATGCCCATGGATACTGCCATCCGAAGACCATGTAAAAGGGCCTCTTATTCGGCTGCATTGTTCGAGTCTGTGTACATAATCTGGAGTACGTATTGAACTGTGTCTCATGTGGGGGACGTCAAAACGACGCCAGCCCCTAGACCGGCCAATATTTTGGAGCCGTCGAAATGCATGATCTAGTTTGAATATGCGTCGTACTCTTTAGGGAGTTCGGCCTCCGTCCATTCTGCGACGAAGTCGACCAAATCTTGCGACTTGATAGCTCGTCGTGGATGTAAGTTATGTCGAACGAGAGGAGATCAATGGACCATTTTGCAATCCGGCCCGTCGCGTCGCGGTTGTTTATAATATCGTTAAGTGGTACTTCCGAGGCTACTGTTATTGAACACTCTTGAAAGTAGTGTTGCAGCTTCCGGGATGCCATGAATACCGCGTACGCAATCTTTTGATAATGCGGGTACCATGATTTGCACGGAGTTAGGACAGTGGACACATAATAGACCGGCTTTTGAAGGGGGGATTTGTGTTCGTCCGTTTCTCGTTCGATGACGAGCACTGCGCTTACAACCTGACGGGTTGCTGCAATGTACAATAGCATTGGTTTGCCAATGTTTGGTGCGGCCAGGACTGGTTTGTTCCCAATATGGCTTTTATTTCATCGAGTCCGGCCGTGGCGGCATCCGTCCACTTGAAGTGTTCGGTACGCCGAAGGAGGCGGTAGAGGGGTAGTGCCTTTTCTCCCAAGCGGGAGATAAAGCGGCTTAGAGCCGCCACACATCTGGTTAATTTTTGTATTTGTTTGAGGTCCTTTGGGATATCCAATTGTGACAGAGCTCGGATCTTGTCCGGATTTGATTCAATTCCTCTGCCGGATACAATGAAGCCCAAGAGCTTTCCAGCTGGAACGCCGAAAACGCATTTTTCCGAATTGAGCTTGATGTCGTCTGTTCGGAGATTATCAAATGTGAGCCTCAAGTCGTCTACTAGAGATTCGACATGTATTGTTTTAACGACCACGTCATCCACGTATGCCTCCACTGTTTTGCCAATCTGGTTTGCCAGACATGTCTGAATCATGCACTGATATGTTGCGCCGGCGTTTCTTAGCCCGAAAGGCATTGTGTTGAAGCAGAATGGGCCGTATGGTGTGCTGAATGCCGTTGCGGCTTGGTCGGACTCTGCCATCTTGATTTGATGGTAGCCGGAATATGCGTCGAGGAAACACAATGAATCGTGTCATGCGGTAGAGTTGATAATTTGATCGATGCGGGGGAGGGGGAAGGGATCCTTTTGGGAAGCCTTGTTAAGGTCTTTAAAATCAATGCACAGGCGCCAGGATTTGTCCTTCTTTGATACCATCACCAGGTTTGCTAGCCAGTCCGGATGTTTTATATCTCTGATGAATCCGGCCTCCAATAGCTTGGCTAGCTCCTCTCCCATGGCTTGTCTCTTAGGTTCAGAAAAATGCCGGAGAGCCTGTTTGACGGGTTTGAATCCTTTTAGGATATTTAAGTTGTGTTCGGCTAGCCTGCGTGGGATTCCTGGCATGTCTGTAGGGTGCCAGGCGAAAATGTCCCAGCTCTCATATAGGAACTCTCGCAGTGCGGCATCTACATCAGGGTTTAATTGTGCCCCGATGGAAGCTGTTTTATTGGGGTCCGTTGGATGGACCTGGAATTTGACTATTTCGTCCGCTGGTTTAAAGGAGGTGGACTTGGATCTTTTGTCGAGTATCACATCGTCCCTGTTCACCGTGGAGCGCAGCGCAGTCAGCTCCTCAGTCGCTAGGGCTTCGGATAGTGCCTCAAGGGCCAGTGCGGCTGTCTTATTTTCGGCGAGGAGTGCTATGTCTGGATCACTAGCGAGAGTGATAATTCCGTTCGGCCCGGGCATCTTGAGCTTCATGTACCCGTAATGGGGTATTGCTTGGAAGATTGTAAACGCTTCCCTCCCTAACAGAGCATGGTATCCGCTACAGAACGGGGCCACTTGGAACGTGACCTCTTCGGACCTGTAATTATCCGGCGTGCCGAACACCACATATAGTGTGATTTTTCCTGTACAACGCGCTTCCCGACTGGGGATTATTCCTCTAAAGGTTGTGCTGCTTCGCTCAATGCGGTTCCAGTCTATTTCCATTTTTTGAAGGGTTTCCTCATAAATGAGGTTCAATCCGCTGCCTCCATCCATGAGTACCTTGGTAAGGCGAAAGCCGTCCACTATTGGACTGAGGACCAATGCGGCTGGTGCTCGGGCTGTTCGGAATTTAGGTTCATCACTGGCATTAAAAGTAATAGCCGTGTCACTCCATGGGTTTATTGTTGCTACTTGGTAGACTTCGGCAAGGCTGCGGAGTGTTCTTTTTCGCATATTATTTGATGCCAAAGTCTCGAATACTGTTAATACCGTACTAGTGTCCCTGGGGTGACTTTCTGTGGCCTCAGGAATTAGGAGATCTTCGCCAATTTTGGCCACCTGCAAGAGTATCCAACATGCTCTAAGGCTGTGAGTTGGTGTGGCGCCCTCTGTACTGTGAATTTTACAGGGTCCATTAAGCCATCCTTCCAGTACAGTTCCATGCCCTGTAGAGAGTTTTTGCTTTTTGGTGTTTAACCCGGGGTGTCTGGCGATGATGCACCCTTTTATTTTGGACTGGGTTTGTATTCAGGTCGGATTGTCCCAAAATTCTATTTCGGTTTTCCAGGCACTTTCCATCGCACAGTACTTTCGTACTATGGACGCCAAGTCAGCGAAGCATGTAATATCATGGCGACTTATGGCATTGAGGATTCCCTTATCCGTGCAATTACTGCAGAAGAATGAGATTGCGTCTTCCTCGCGGCAGTCCTTTATCATGTTCATAACCAGGAGGAATCTAGCCTAGTAATGATGTAGTATTTCTTCGGGCTTTTGCCCGATTTGGGATAGATCGCTTATGTTCGGGTGGGTGGATGGAATTAACTCCGAAACCTCACCCAATCAGAGACTCGGAGGCCAAGGAGTTTCGAACTCGGAAGTTTGGATTCTTGGATGTTGTCCAATGAGTCTAGCCCATCGCCTGACTCTAAGTTCAAGTCTTGAGTGATGTCCTCCCCTCCGCGGGTATCCGGCTTGGAGGGATCAGGGATCCGGACGTAGCTAGTCCTTAAGATAGATGAAGGGTCACCGCACTGTCCCTCTACCACGGCAACGTGATGGGTGGCCTGGGGAGAGTTAATCTCTCTCAGATCGGGTTTAGGCCCAATCTAGTTGTAATCTGTAGCGACTCCCAGGGAGGCGATGCGATCCAAGAGCTCGTTTATGGAAGAGAGCTCCATTGGATCTAACTGCTCGGCAAGTTCCGAGCTGACATGAAGATCGCTTTTGATGACCCGAGAGGTCATCATCGGTGCAGCAGCCGAACATGCGGTCATAAGAAAACCACCTAGCCGGAGAGTTTGGCCGACAGCCAAAGCTCCCTTAGCAACGGTGCCGTCTTTAAAGACGAGATGAGGCATCCTTCCTGATGGCGACGGCACAGAGGAACTCTCAATGAAAGCACCAATGTCAGTGTCAAAACCGGTGGATCTCGGGTAGGGGGTCCCGAACTATGCGTCTAGGTGGATGGTAACAGGAGACAAGGGACACGATGTTTTTACCCAGGTTCGGGCCCTCTCGATGGAGGTAAAACCCTACTCCTGCTTGATTAATATTGATGATATGGGTAGTACAAGAGTAGATCTACCACGAGATCAAGGAGGCTAAACCCTAGAAGCTAGCCTATGGTATGATTGTAGTTCTATTGTTCGTCCTATGACTAAACCCCTCCGGTTTATATAGACACCGGAGAGGGCTAGGGTTACACAGAGTCGGTTACAATGGTAGAAGATCTACATATCCGTATCGCCAAGCTTGCCTTCCACGCCAAGGAAAGTCCCTTCCGGACATGGGACGAAGTCTTCAATCTTGTGTCTTCATAGTCCAGGAGTCCAGCCGAAGGTATAGTCCAGCTATCCGGACACCCCCTAATCCAGGACTCCCTCACTCAGCCACAACAACTGCAGGTATCACATCATCCTGGGGTACAACCACATCTACATGAGCCTGAAGAACTGGAAGTGCAGGTACATCTTAATCCTCCTCCTGGTAATCCTGTATCAGAAGCTCCAGACCATTGCCCAGTAATTGCTGCAGAGGTGGATTTTGATTAACTTCCTCATTTGCATGAGATGAGAACCCCTCTGACAAGGAAACAGTGGTTGCAATGCTATTGTGACCTTCCAAAGGAGGTGGGAGTTCCTCACCATCAGCCCAAGCAATTTCTTCCTGTTGAACACCGTGGAGAAAATCAAATTCATCCTCAACAACATCATTATCAGCAGCCGGAGGCTGCAGAGCCCAGTGCCCATCATCTACATCCATGTCATCTTGCTGAGCAGGCTGAGGGTTATGGTGAAATCCAGGGAAGGCATTATTGTTGCCAGGCAAAGGATGAGGGTCCACATTGTCAGGTGGGATTGGGTCCTCATCTGCAGGAGCCCCTCCCATCATCTACTGAAGAAGGATTTCCACTGAAGAGGACTAGGCATCTTCAGCAAACACTTCACCTTTAGACCACCTGACACTTTTTGGGATGGAATCCAAGTCTCAGACTTTTGCTTTTGCAATGACTCTACCCATGTGAAGAGGATCATTTTCCCACGATACTAATCTCCCAAAATGACTGATGGCCCTAGCAATATCTTCTGAATTACGGAAATCAAATGGAACAGCAAGAATGAGCAGCCAAACAGTTCTATTAAACTAAGTTCTTCTATAGTTGCGGCCATTATCATGATTGTGGAAAGTAATGAAAACATCTCCAAACTGGTGCGGACTCTGCAGTACCAATCTATCTCTGTCTCTAGGATTAACAAAATGCACATATGCCTCCCCCAATGGGCAGCGTTGCATTTCTCTGATCTGAACTTGCTGAACATCCGCAAAGAACTCATCTAGAACTTCTTGCACATTAGGGAAAAGTACCTCATCGGGAAGTGGCTCAATGGTGACGATGGCCCAGTCTTTGTGGCGCTTCTGACGGTGCGGGAGGACCACTCTGGCCACTCCATTACGGCCTTCGATGTTGAGGATGTTGAAACCATGGGGAACAAAAGGCAGGGGATCAACCGGAATGTTGGCCATGGCCGGCTCGGTCGCGCCGACAACGGAGACCCTTGACTGTGAGGAGATTGGTCGGAAGGCTCAAGGTTGAATAGTGGAAGGCATAGGAGGAGACGAAGAGGCAAGTGTGAATCAAGGCTGAAAATTCAGGAACATGCCCTCAGTGAGCTGTCTAAAAGAGGAAACTCGAATCGCCGGTTGGGCCGGGCCTATAGCCGTAAACCAGTCATCCACCACCCCAGGGGCCCAAGCCTCGGCGGGACGAGAGGGAAAAGAGGCCACCCTAAAGAATGGCCACAGGCCAGTGAGACGGGACTCAGGGAAGGCCCTGGCCATGTGGCCCAAGTTGCCACAACCATAACACGTAATAGTCGTGTTTGAAAACCAGAATTCGCGCCCTCTTCCCCCTGAACCACGTGATCATTGATCACAGGTGAGTCATTGCACTCAATGCGCCCAGCATCAATTACAGGCTCATGTAAATCCGACGATGGAGCCAGTAACCCAGCCAACCTTTGGAAAACAGAAATATGGCGAGGTTGCTCCCTCCGGCGATCGTCGAAACTGCCCTGGGAGGAAGAACGAGCATGACTTCTAGTGACCAAAGACCATGAATTTTGCTCTTCTTGGTAATATAATCTTTCCTCACGGCGTCAATTTGGACCACCTTCTCCCCAGAGGCTAAAAACCAACTCAAAGTCTCTCTCAGCGATACGACCATTGTTGTAGAGCTCAAACCCAACAGATTTTGAGGCTACAGAAAATTGAAATGAACGGTCCCGGAGGAACTTAACCCTAAAGCCTTGAGGGTATCCACAAAAGCAAGATTGAAGAACAATGCTTACAGTGTGACAATCCAACCGAAAGCAAGCACAACCAAAAGAGACCACAAGCTTGAACTCACGTTGCCGAAAACCAGGGGAGAAAACCACCGGATGACCAAACTTTTGGCGCATACCAAGTTGAAAGGCCTTACCTCTAGCAAAGTCTTGGAGTGGAGGCGCCATTGGAGGGCCATAGAGGTGGACGCCGGGGCCGGGGCCGGAGTGGTCACCGGCAGTGGAGTCGCCTAGGATTCGCCTAGGCCCAAGTAGGTTCCCAATTGGACAATTCACTGGACACTTGGTGCTTCTCCCGGAACAAGCATAAAGAGGAATTTTCTTCTATCAAAATGTATCACCATCTGCAAGGAAAATAGGTAGCCTCACCTTTCTTTAAGAGTATTTGGAAAAGTGCTGTAATGCTAATATATAAGATTTTTCTCTGGTTGATTCTGCATGACAGAGCAAATGTCAGAAATCTCCTCTCCAGAAAGCATTTTCATCTGCCAAACTACAATTGTGACCTTTGCAACTGTTCTTGTGAGGAAACCAGTCTTCATCTCCTCTGGGACTGCCCTTTTGCTCTGCAATGTTGGGATTCAATTGTTCCTTCCAAAGTCAGAGGCATCAATGATTTCGATGAGATATATCTGTTGTTAAACCATCTACCCAAGTAGTTTGCAATGAGCGTAATCACCATGGGGTGCTGGCACATTTGGATGCAGAGAAACTCCAAAATTTTCAAAGCCTAGAACCCATCAGTTCAAGCATGGAGGAAGCTACTCGGAGATGACCTTAAGTTGATAATTCTGAGAACCAAAGTGAAACACATAGAGGCTTTGAGAGGCTGGATTACAGATAACCTAGCTTAATTTATCATGGACATTCCTAGAGCTGGTATTGGTTAGATGGCCTGATTATGCTTTTTTTATTTGTTGTACATAAGGTTGCTTAACTTTTGAATGGAAATTACCATAGAACGATTGTTCTACGGTCTTTGGTTCAAAAAAAAAGTTCTAGAGCAAGATATTTTGGTGCAGTGGAAAATATCTACTACTCCGTCCCGTAATGTAAGACATTTTTTAACACTAGTATAGTGTCAAAAAACGTCTTATATTATGGCATGGAGGGAATATAAATTACCATAGAACGATTGTTCTACGGTCTTTGGTTCAAAAAAAAAGTTCTAGAGCAAGATATTTTGGTGTAGTGGAAAATATCTACTACTCCGTCCCGTAATGTAAGACATTTTTTAACACTAGTATAGTGTCAAAAAACGTCTTATATTATGGCATGGAGGGAATATAAATTAGATACGTGCAATGGCACTCTAAAAGACATTGGACATGGTTCATCAGAAAAAGTAGGGAAATCTAGAAATATGATATTTGTGTGGAGTTCTCTCGAATTGCGTTTTAGGACTTGGATGGTTGCCCGTTTGCAATAATCCAACGGTGTTGTAATTCTATAAATAGGGCTGCCACCCCTCTCATGTCAGCAAGTAAGAAAACTATGAAGTAAGAACTATCAAGTGAGAGAGGTAGAAATATCATGGTGGTGAGAAGTAGCCACATGTAATAGTTGTATCAAGTTTATAGTCATGATTAACAAAATGTTGAGGTACCTCACTATGAGAGTGCAAGGGCATCTCCAAAGCGGACCCATAAACCATCTACAACCGTCCAGACCACGCGGTTCGAACATGTTTTGCCATCCAATGCGGTCATGTATCAGTCTGCCGATCGGTCCAGACGCACTTTTTTCCCCAAACCCGCGACAAACTGGGATGGGGGATTTGCGAGTGATAATGCCCTACCTAGCGGGTGCAAACCACGTCGGCTCCCAGGTGTGGGCTGGGCCGAGGACCCCCAAACAACTATCCAGTGGGCCTCATTCATCAGGCCCCATGAACTAACCAAGATGGAATCCCACATTAGGATTTGAGATTGGGTCCGAGGTTAGGGCCACGACACCCATGGAGTTTCCCAGCCAGAGAGAGCGAGGGCGCCACAGGAGTCAGCAGTGTACTTCAAGCTTCCAAATCTAATGATCTGATCCGGGGCTCGGTTTTTGACATGGCCGAGGCGTCCGGACGAATCAGCGTGAAAGACGATGCTGCCGAATAAAAATATTCCTAGCTGGGGACGAAGACGTAACCGCAGCCGATGTCGGAGTTGATGTGAAGATAAACTATCGGTCCATTTTGACCATACAGTAGGGCCTACATGGGCCACCAATGTCGGTGCTAAGACTGGCAAACCTTGGGTAAGGGGTCCCGAGCCGGTGGTCTAGGAACGATGCTAACAAGGGGGAAACATGAGATTATGTTTACCCAGGCTCGGGCCATCTCAAAGGGGTAAAAACCTATGCCCTGCTTGATTATATTGATGTGTTGGAGTACATACTACAAGTTGATCTACCTCGAGATCCTATGATCGTGTGCTAAACTCTAAGGCTGGTAATCATGCCTCTACAAACTAAACCCCTCGGCTTATATATCCATCGGGGGTACCTAGGTTACACACATGGCCGACTGCCATCATGCTGACTATTGACCTATCCTTGAAGTACACGCTAAGTATTTGGAGGTTTCCACCATGGTTACGCTGAGGTTTGGAGCTTCCGGAGTCCTTCCTTTTAATGATCCGTGGGCCATAAGTCTGACCCATGGACTGTGAGCCGTACAGGTTAGCACCCCCTAGTCTAGGGCACCGTCAAAAGGTACTACTGATGGACTTCTGGTCGTTATTCCTCTATGAAGATATACAAACTCTTGATTGGTGCCAATACTTCTCACAACATTTTCAGACAAGTCTGGAACACTTCCCACAAATTCAGCAACAAGATTTTTTTTCTAGCTCCTACTCCATGATCGGATCAATAGAAGAATGTGTTGCATCGTAGGAACGTGTACCTCGATGATTATAATACACTGGCGCAAATGGTTTTTACCCCCTTTCCGCAACAAATTTTTAAACCGTCGCCTTGCCTGTGTGTGCGACAGGGGGGTCCTTTCCACACGACCCAGAGAACCGTCGGTGATAGGTCCTCCGGTCACACAAGTGGGGCAAAAAGAGCTCGTGTGCGATCGGGCGAGCCATCGCAGACAATTATACACGTCCAATCGTTTCCGTTCGTATGTACATCAAACACAGTGAATCCCACACAAACGTTTAGGTTCGTATATACAATTTTTTATGTGGAAACATTTGTGCAAGGTGGCCTAACACAAACATTTGCCAGGCGGAAGTCGTGTGTGGTTGTTCATTGATCCAACACGCCTACTTTCTAGAAACTGTGCGGGTTGTTTGAGTTCGTCACCCATGGTGTTGTCCGAGAAACCGTCTGCAATAGAAAAACCCAATAAGCAGGCTAATTAGCCTATTATTGATAATCCATTTAGTAATCAAATTGACATTTTATATCAAACACACCATATATTTCATATCCATATTACGGCAACCAGGATTTCATAATTGAATTACATCAGAGTATATCATCAGATAGCTTCAGCACTCTGTTACACCATATAGGCATATAGCTAGCTACACCAGAACACAACAACACCAAGTTTCACATGCAACATCTAAAACCTTCGGAAAGATCATCATACATGGTAAATAGACAGATGAATCTCATCTTGAAAACTGCTGAAGCGGAAGGCGAATATTGAGCCTTCAGTGATGTTGAATGTCCTTGCAACTTTGGGCCAGTGGCGATGCATAATTGCCCACCGAACCTTCATCCTCTTGAGGAAGACTTCAATATTGTACCCTGAGTGTTGAATGAATATCTTCCTTGCTTCTTAACCATGCAGGTTGTTTGAGAGGTAATCATCGATGAACTACTTTGGAAAGGACTGAAAACAAAGATATGCATAAATATCTATTCTAAATTTTGAAATGGCACAAATGAATGAAACAAGGTAAAAGAGTTAATATGATCATATAGTTGGTTGATGTCTTATTCATTGTGCAAATAAAGATCTTGTTGTTATTCATCGCTAGTTTCTTTATCCTGACAATCTTTCTGAGTTTCTTGAGTAACTGATATTCACGGACATTTCATTTCCCCATATGCAAAATGGGTCGAACATTGGGTCTAAACCTTTGGCAGTAGGACTTACATGTAAAAGACCAAATTGTTAAAAACTTAAATATTAAAATGATTCCTATAATTATACAATAATGTGCTATTAGCAAAGGGACCATGCATGTGCAAACCTTGATGGTAAACCGATTCATCTCCAACATATCTATAATTTATGATTGTTCCATGCTATTATAGTATCAATCTTGTACGTTTTATATGGAATTTTATATCATTTTTTGTGACTAACCTATTAACCTAGTGCCCCGTGCTAGTTGATGCTTTTTGCTAGTTTTTGTCTTTTTAGAAAATCAATATCAAACCAAGAACAAATAGAGAAAAAACTTTGGATTAATTTTTTCTGGACCAGAAGGGGCCCATGAAGGTTTTGGGGAAGACCCGAGGAGTTGCGAGGAAGATACAAGCTCAGGGGGCACGCTCCCCGGGCTTGTGGGCCCCTCGAGGCACCTCTTGACCTAATTCCACCTCTATAAATTCCCAATACATGAGAGAGCCACCCGAAACACTTTTCCACTGCCGCAAGTTTCTGTTCTTCCACAATCCCATCTAGAGGCCTTTTCCGGCACCCTGTCGGAGGGGGAAATGATCACAAAGGGCTTGTGAATCATCCTTGATGTCCTTCCGATGATGCGTGAGTGGTTCACCATAGACCTACGGGTCCATATCTAGTAGCTAGATGGCTTCTTCTCTCTATTTGATCTTCAATACAATGTTCTCCTTTATGTTCTTGGAGTCCTATTCGATGTAATTTGTTGGGATCCGATGGATTGTGGGTTTATGATCAGAATGCTCATGAATATTAATTGAGTCTTGTCTAAATTCTTTTATGCATGATTATTATAGCATTGTATTTCTCCCCGATCCATCAACTCAGTTTGGCCAATTAAATTGATTTTTCTTGCAATGGGAGAGGTACTTTGTGATGGGTTCAATCTTGCGGTGCTCAATCCGAGTGGAAGAAAGGGACATGACAAGTATTTTTATTATTGCCATTATGGATAAAAAGATGGAGTTTATTCATATTGATTGGGTTTACATTGTCTACATCATGTCAACTTGCTTAAGGCGTTACTATGCTTTTATTAACTTAACACCCTAGATGCATGCTGATAGCGGTTGAGCAGGAGTCCGTCAACTTGTCTCGGACGTGATGCCTATATACCTGATCATTGCCTTGAATATCGTCATAATTTTGCGCTTTTCTATCAGTTGCCCAACAGTGATTTGTTTACCCAACGTATCTTATGTGCTCAAAAGAGAAGCCTCTAGTGAAAACTATGGCCCCTCGGTCTACAGCTGTTCGGCCTTCAGCTGCTGCTGCTTTTTCTTCAAGCTTCGGGCGGTGGCTATGAGTTCCCGCTTGAACTGTTCCTGATCCAGAGGGTCCTCGGGGATGATGAAATCCTTGGGTCCGAGGTTGTCGTCCTCTTCGGAAAGAGGGAGGTAGTTGCCTTCCTCAGTGTCATCGGGGTCCTCGGTGAGGGAGTCCTGGACTAAGGGGTCCTCAGGCGTCCGGCCTATTATCCATGGGCCGGACTGAGGGGCTGTGAAGACATGAAGGCCGAAGACTGTACCCATGTCTGGATTGGACTCTACTTGGCGTGGACGGCAAGCTTGGCGACCAACTATGAAGATTCCTTTTTATGTAGCCGACTCTATGTAACCCTAGATTCCCCGACAGTGTCTATATAAACCGGAGGGGTTAGTCCGGAAAAGATATATTCATTACCATAGCCATACAGGCTAGGCTTCTAGGGTTTAGCCATTACGATCTCATGGTAGATCAACTGTTGTAATACTCATATTCATCAAGATCAATCAAGCAGGCAGTAGGGGATTACCTCCATAGAGAGGGCCCGAATCTGGGTAAACATCGTGTCCCCCGTCTCCTGTTACCATCGATCCTAGACGCACAGTTCGGGACCCCCTACCCGAGATCCGCCGGTTTTGACACCAACATTGGTGCTTTCATTGAGAGTTCCACTGCGCCGTCGTCGAAAGGTTCAATGGCCCCTTCGGTCGCCTATGGTTACGTTGTCCAAGGAGAAACCTTTCTCCTCAGACAGATTCTCGTGTTCGGCGGCTTCATACTGCGGGCCAACTCGCCTGGCCATCTGGAGCAGATCGATAGCTACGCCCCTGGCCACCAGGTCAGATTTGGAAGCTTGAACTATGTCACGGATATCCATGGAGACTTGATCTTCAATGGATTTGAGACCGCGGCGATCGCTCCCCCTCGCTCCGATAAACATATCTTAAATCTATCATCGGACCAGATTCTGGAGACGGTTCCTATAACTGCTACGACCTTAGATCCGGAGCTTTTTGGACCATCCGAAGCCACAGAGTCTGCGGCGTTGAAATCGCACACAGACTCAACACCAGGCAATATCAGCATCAACGGAATTCCGGACTCGTCTCCGGCTATAAGTTCCGAACCTCGCACGCCCCCAGACACCGAGTTGGATCGGCTATCAATCTTCGAGTTCAGCGCCGCAGATATCTTCCAACACTCGCCTTTCGGCGATGTGCTAAATTCATTGAAAAACCTGTCCCCGATGGGGGACTCACGGCCGAACTATGTCAGGTTCGAGCTAGAGGCTGATAATGGGGAATTTCGCTTCCCTCCCGCCACCCACTTCATAGCCACTATCGAGGACTTAACCGACAGGCCTGCTTATGGCTCCGAAGACATTGACGGTATAGACGATGATGCGACAAGGAGTAAGGCCAAGACCCACCAGTTATCAGGCGGGGGACGGCCACCCCTTCACATGACGTGTACATGGTCGATACACTTAAAAAAGCTCGTGGCAATGACAAGGGAGATCCAGTTGAGAATAAAACTCCTGAGACACAGTCTCAGTTCCGGCGCCCCAAACGCCGCTCCAAGTCACGCCACAGCAACGATGGCACCAGAGAAAATAGTGCTCTGGACGGCATCGGAAGCAATGAAGACCCTGTTGGAGCAATATCCGAACAGGAGAAACAAGAAAACGGGCAAGCCAACCCCGATGAACAGGCCCTGCCCAGCGACAATTCGGAGGACGACAAGTACCTTCCTCTCTCCGAAGATGAGTAAGCCTCGGCGACAAAGACTTCATCGTACCCGAAGAGCCCCTCGAGCAGGAGCGCTTCAAGCGCAGGCTAATAGCTATGGTAAGGAGCCTCAAAAAGAAGCAGCAGCAGCTTCAAGCTAACCAAGACCTACTCAATGACAGATGGACCGAAGTCCTGGTCACCGAAGAATACGGCCTTAGTGGCCTAGCCAAAAGCTACCCAAAGCACAGACTACTATACCAGTCCGACGACGGGGTGTTGGAGCCCGTACCATCGTCACACAATGTGGCAGGTCACCGACAACTCTGTCCAGATAAAGAGGCAACTCAAGTCGAACACCAGACCGCCCCACCTTGCCGTAAAGGCAAGAATAACGCGGATCACGATCGCCCAGACGACCTGAAGCTGGACTTCAACAATAGAGCAGGATACGCAAGACCGATCTACGGATCGCGCAAGCATGCCTGGACACACGACGATGGCTACCTATTCGGATGTGACAAACCTAGCCACGCCCAACCTGAAAACCGCAAAGGGACTCCTTCGGAGTTACGTCGCAGTGTGGCCCAACATACAGGCGCCGCACACCCGTTTTGTTTCACTGATGAAGTAATGGATCATGAATTCCCCAAAGTATTCAAACCAGTCAATATTGAATCATACGATGGAACAACCGATCCCGCGGTATGGGTAGAAGATTTTATCATCCACATCCATATGGCCCGTGGGGACGACCTCCACGCCATTAAATACCTCCCACTAAAGCTAAAAGTGCCAGCTCGGCACTGGTTAAATAGCATGCCTGAAAATGCTATAGGCAGCCGGGAGGACTTGGAAGAGGCTTTGCTCGATAACTTCTGAGGAATATATGTCCGGCCGCCGGATGCCAATGACGTAAGTCACATTGTCCAGCAGCCCGAAGAGTCAGCCAGGAAGCTCTGGACTCGGTTCTTAGTCAAAAAGAACCAAATCGTCGATTGTCCGGACGCGGAAGCCCTTGCGGCTTTCAGGCACAGTGTCCGGGACGAATGGCTTGCACGTCACCTCGGCCAAGAAGGACCTAAATCCATGACAGCCCTAACTGCTCTGATGACCCGCTTTTGCGCGGGAGAAGACAGCTGGCTCACTCGTAGAAGCAACAGCACCAGCGACCCAGGCACTTCCGAAATCCAAGACGGCAAGGGCAAACCACGACGAAGCAAATACAACAGTCGCAATGATAATGAAAGATCACATGACACAGCGGTCAACGCCGGATTCAGCAATCCCAAGCCCGGCCAAAGGAAGAAGCCATTCAAGGCGAAACGAGACGAACCATCCAACCTAGACAGGATATTGGACCGACCCTGCCAGATTCATGGCCACCCCAATAAACCAGCTAATCATACTAATAGAAACTGCTGGGTCTTTAAACAAGTCGGCAAGCTCAACGCCGAACACAAAGGGAGAAAGCCGCCAGGCGACAGGGATGACGGAGAGGTTCACCAATGAAGTACCGGGGGTCAGAAGCAATTCCCGCTCGAGGTTCAACCACTCCCGGAGCGAAAATAGCAGTCCGGCTTTCGCCGCCCACTCCGCACACCTGCAAAATTTGTACCGCGCATACATCATTACGCACTCAAGATACCATGGGCATTGGCGGAAGCACAATACGGACAAGCCTGCAAGCATTCCAGTAACATTTTTATTTATTTTCTTTTTATTTCTTCCTTCACTATCCTTTAAAAACAGGTGATGAAGCTGGCTCTATCGGAGTCCGGACCCGTACACTCATCTAAGGGGCTATTTCCATCAAGGATTCCCCCCGCCGAGGACTGGCTGCGTAGACGTGCGACAGGAGGTCCAAAATAACTTTTTGTAGACCGCACTCTCTATTTCTTGAGCATGTACTATGCCTGTTCCTCCGCCTCCGACCCCGAGCATGTCAAATAGCCGGGAGGATGGCTTATATATATATATCATAAGTAATCATTGGCATATCACTCAGTTCCCAGTAAACAATATCCGAACTAATCATCCTTGTTGTCTTGCTGATGTCTACTATGCAACCTTCTTCTTGTAGACATTGTTGGGCCTCCAAGTGCAGAGGTTTGTAGGACAGTAGCAAATTTCCCTCAAGTGCATGACCTAAGTTTTATCAATCCGTGGGAGGCGTAGGATGAAGATGATCCCTCTCAAACAACCCTGCAACCAAATAACAAAGAGTCTCTTGTGTCCCCAACACACCCAATACAATGGTAAATTGTATAGGTGCACTAGTTCGGCGAAGAGATGGTGATACAAGTGCAATATGGATGGTAGATATAGGTTTTTGTAATCTGAAAATATAAAAACAGCAAGGTAACAAGTGGTAAAAGTGAGCGTAAACGGTATTGCAATGGTAGGGAACAAGGCCTAGGGTTCATACTTTCACTAATGCAAGTTCTCTCAACAATAATAACATAATTGGTTCATATAACTATCCATCAACATGCAACAAAGAGTCACTCCAAAGACACTAATAGAGGAGAACAAACGAAGAGATTATGGTAGGGTACGAAACCACCTCAAAGTTATTCTTTCCAATCAATCCAGTGGGATATTCCTATAAGTGTCACAAACAGCCCTAGAGTTCGTACTAGAATAAAACCTTAAGACACAAATCAACCAAAACCCTAATGTCACCTAGATACTCCAATGTCACCTCAAGTATCCGTGGGTATGATTATACGATATGCATTACACAATCTCAGATTCATCTATTCAATCCAACACAAAGTACTTCAAAGAATGCCCCAAAGTTTCTACTGGAGAATCAAGATGAAAACGTGTGCCAACCCCTATGCATAGGTTCATGGGCGGAACCCGCAAGTTGATCACCAAAACATACATCAAGTGGATCACGTGATATCCCATTGTCACCACAGATAAGTGATACATCTCCGTCGTATCTACTTTTCCAAACACTTTTGCCCTTGTTTTGGACTCTAACTTGTATGATTTGGATGGAACTAACCCGGACTCACGCTGTTTTCAGCAGAATTGCCATGATGTTGTTTAATGTGCAGAAAACAGAAGTTCTCGGAATGACCTGAAACTCCATGGGATGCCTTATAAAAAAATTATAAAAAATCCTCGCCAAAGATGAAGACCAGGGGGCCCACACCCTGTCCATGAGGGTGGGGGCGCCCCCCCTAGGGCGCGCCCCCTACCTCGTGGGCCCCCTGGAAACCTTCCGATGCCAACTCCAACTCTATATATTGGCTTTCGGGGAGAAAAAATAGGAGAGAAGAAATCATCGCGTTTTACGATACGGAGCCGCCGCCAAGCCCTAAAACCTCTCGGGAGGGCTGATCTGGAGTCCGTTCGAGGCTCCGGAGAGGGGGATTCGTCGTTGTCGTCATCATCAACCATTCTCCATCACCAATTTCATGTTGCTCACCGCCGTGCGTGAGTAATTCCATCGTAGGCTTGCTAGACGGTGATGTGTTGGATGAGATTTACCATGTAATTGAGTTAGTTTTGTTAGGGTTTGATCCCTAGTATCCATTATGTTCTGAGATTGATGTTGCTATGACTTTGCTATGCTTAATGCTTATCACTAGGGCCCAAGTGCCATGATTTCAGATCCGAACCTATTATGTTTTAATGAATATATGTGTGTTCTTGATCCTATCTTGCAAGTCTATATTCACCTACTATGTGTTATGATCCGACAACCCCGAAGTGACAATAATCGGGATACTTCTCGGTGATGACCATAGTTTGAGGAGTTCATGTATTCACTATGTGCTAATGCTTTGTTCCGGTTTTCTATTAAAAGGAGGCCTTAATATCCCTTAGTTTCCATTAGGACCACGCTGCCATGGGAGGGTAGGACAAAAGATGTCATGCAAGTTCTTTTCCATAAGCACGTATGACTATATTCGGAATACATGCCTACATTACATTCATGAACTGGAGCTAGTTCTGTGTCACCCTATGTTATGACTGTTACATGATGAACCGCATCCGGCATAATTATCCATCATTGATCCGATGCCTACGAGCTTTCCATATACTAGTTCTCGCTTATTTACTTTCCTGTTGCTACTGTTACAATCACTACAAAACACCAAAAACATTACTTTTGTTGTCTTTACTTTTGTTACCGTTACCACCACTACCATATTACTATGCTACTAAACACTTTGCTGCAGATACTAAGTTTCCAGGTGTGGTTGAATTGACAACTCAGCTGCTAATACTTGAGAATATTCTTTGGCTCCCCTTGTGTCGAATCAATAAATTTGGGTTGAATACTCTACCCTCGAAAGCTGTTGCGATCCCCTTTACTTGTGGGTCATCAAGACTAATTTCTGGCGCCGTTGCCGGGGAGCATAGCTCTATTCTTTGAGTCACTTGGGATTTATATCTGCTGGACACTATGAAGAACTTGACAAACGCCAAGACAACAATTTATCCCTCAACTACGAGGGGAGGTAAGGAACTGCCTCTAGCTCTGCACTTGATTCACCTTCTGTTATGAGTAAGCTTGCCGACACCTAAACCTGCTTCTGCTATTCGTTCGGATATGTCGCATCTTATTGATGATGCCACTTCTGCTATGCATGATACTTATGATGAAACTGTCGGCGTTCTGGGAACGGGGGTCCCCAGACTTGCCTGCCTGCGGCCTCCGATGTGTCACAAAAGGGGGCCCAGCACGGCCCATCTTCATCAACACAAGACCCAAAACCCTCACGAGGGGCCAAGCCTCGCGGGGCGGACGACACGGCGCTTCCTCAGGCACGGCCTCATCAGGCTGGCTCACGAGGAGGCGGAGAGATCAAGGCGGGGTACCTCGCGAGGTGCCCATGACGCAAGCCATGACGACCAAGGGTGCCAGGCGGGCGCCAGTCCGCGCAGTGTCTCCCTTTCCTCTTTGGTGCAAAGGGGGCAAGCGTAGGCGAGAGGATCAAGCAAAGGCATCCATTTCGGTGCAACGAGACCAAGACCAGTCCAACGGTGGGAAGGAGGTCATCGTGGAGCCCAGAACGGCGTCACCACAGGGCCTTTGGCAGGCGAGGACCAACTTTAGTCAGGATAAGTGTACCCGATGTTCCCCTTCGAATTGGCCAATTGTTGGCGCCCTTCCCGCTCAATATTTGGGAAGAGGCCCAGGGCCTTTGCCTATAAATAGGACTAGCCACCCCCAGGGTAGAGGCATCGACCAACCGAGAGATAGGCATCGAGCAATCTGGAGACGCCATCGAGAAACCAGTTAGAAAGACTCAGGCAGCACACAGAGAGAGAAGGGCGGATGAACTCCCCTAGCAGTTCATCGTCCTAGCTAAGAACAGGCCCTCGCGAGGCTGTTCTTCCTTGTATTGTCCATCACCATCCCAAGAGGCAATCCACCCACCACACTGGAGTAGGGTATTACACCACATCGGTGGCCCGAACCAGTATAAACCCTCTGTCTTTTGTGTTGTTCTTTCAGTAGTTAGATCTTTCCGAGACGGCGAGGTAGAGGGCATAATCTTCGCGCGCACCCTAGAGTTCGAACCTTAAGGGTCTGCCGGGACCCGAAATCCGACATTTGGCGCGCCAGGTAGGGGTGCGCCAGAATTTGTCTTCCACCGCTCCGCTCTCCTCCGACCATCGTGTCCATGTCTGACGCTCATCGGGCCCGTGCCGAGCGCCGGGCCGCCATCGCTTCCCGCGTCGCCCATACGGCTCCCGTCGGTGGGCGTCCTCGTCGTTCCCCGTCGCCCGCCATCAACGCCGCCACCGGCCCGGTGGGGAACGAGCAGCAAGCGTCATCTCAGCACCCGTCCGTGCGGCAAGATGGCCGCACCGCTACTCCATCGCTCACACCAGCTGGCTCTTCGTCCCGCGCGCTCCGCGCACCCTTGGAGGCTCGAGCTGCGCTCATCACGGCAAACGAGCTCCTGCGTTACCGCCCCGTCGACGACATCTACAAAGAGTGGCTCGACCGCGTCGCCGAGATCGTCTGCGCCGCAGGGGGCTCTCTTGCGCCGTCCGCTCCGCCGCACCGCACCCCGCCCCGCGCGGGCAATGAAGCTCCGGGGGCGTACCAGCCGCCTCCTCTCCAAGAAGACGCCATGGCTCCAAGGCGCGTGGCCCCTGGGCGGACCCCGCTCCGTCAGGCGCCAGCCCAGCAAGAACGGAGCTGCCAAGAAGTCCCTCGACCGCAAGAGGCTGCCCGGGCGCTTCCTGCTCCGGCTCGCCGTGACCCTGCTCCAGCTCCGGCATGTCAAGACCCCGCGCTGCTCCCAGCTGTGGCGCATGGGGACCCGCAAGGCCAAGCTCTCCCTTAACCGAAGCCTCCCGTGGCAACCGCAGGCTGCCGCGCCTACACCACCGAGCTGCGCAGCGTCGCGTGGCCCGGCAAGTTCAAGCCAAACCTGCCTCCTCGCTACGACGGCACGACCGACCCTGCAGAATTTCTCCAGCTCTATGAGCTAGGCATCGAAGCTGCTAGTGGAGATGAAAAGGTCATGGCGAACTGGTTCCCCATGGCGCTCAAGGAAGGAGCTCGCACCTGGCTCCTGAACCTGGCCCCAGGCATGATCTCTTCCTGGGACTAGATGCACACCCGCTTCATCGCCAACTTCCAAGGTACTCGCGGCCGGCCGCCAGCCGTGAGTGACATGCGCCGCATCAAGCAACAACCCGGAGAGACCCTGCAAAAGTACATCCAGCGCTTCAACAGTGCGCGCGTCAAGATCCCCAAGGTGTCCGAGGAAGCCATCATCTCGGCCTTCTCCGATGGTGTGCGCGACGTCAAGATGAAGGAGGAGCTGGCGATGCATGAAGACCTATGCACCTCCCTGGAGCTGTTCAACTTGGCGACCAAGTGCGCCAGGGCTGAGGAGGGGCGTCTTTCCCTCCTCGAGCTGCCTGCCGCAGACCCAGAAGAGAAGAAGCCCAAGGCCAAGGACGTGAAGCGCAAGGGGGCTGTCGTGCTCGCGGCGGAACCGGACACCAAGCGGGGCAAGGATCTGCCCGAATCCTCCAGGGGAACCGGTACTGTGTGTACCATGACCTCCACACCCACAACACCAATGAATGCCAAGAGCTCCGCGCCGTGCGAGAAGCAAGGATCGGCCGTCGTCCCGACCGCGCTGACCGGGGCTACGGCCGAGGAGGAGGAAGAAACCCAGGACGCTGGGAAGACCGTGGCCCGTGCCAAGGATGGCGTGATCAACCTCGCGAGGACCGCTGGCAAGACCTGCCTCGCGAGGGGGATTGGCGGGATCAGCCTCATGAGGATCGCCTGCAGGGCAACGCAGGCCTCCCCCCACTGCCGCCTTAGCCAAGGAGGAACGAGGACCGCCATCAAGATGAGGGGGCTGGGGGCTTCCAGGAGCCGCGCGCAATCGCCTGCATCCTGGGCGGAGCTCAAGCCCCAGCCTCCCAACGCATCTTCAAGCAGTTTGCCCGCGAAGTGAATGCAGTCCTCCCCAAGCTCGAAGCAACGCGCCCTCTCAGGTGGTCGGCGTGCGCCATCACGTTCAGCTCAGCGGATCAGCTCAAGTGCGCAGCCACAGCCGGAGTCCTCCCGATGCTCTGCTCCCCAGTCATCAGCAACGTACTGGTCACCAGGACCCTCATCGATGGTGGAGCAGGGCTCAACGTCCTGTCTGTGGAAACATTCAACAATCTCCAAGTGCCCTATGACCAGTTTCAGCCAACCAAGCCTTTCTCCGGAGTCACCGACGGTTCCATGATCCCGATCGGGCAGCTCCGCCTCCCTGTCACCTTCGGGGCCCGCAGCAACTACCGCACCGAGCTCATCGACTTCGACGTCGCCCACATTCGCCTGCCGTACAACGCCATCCTCGGGTACCCAGCACTGGCCAAGTTCATGGCCGTGACTCATCATGGCTACAACGTCCTCAAGATGCCAGGAAGTGGCGGAGTCATCACGGTGCCATGCGAAGAGAAGGATGCAGCGTGTTCCCTGGAGCGAGCCTTTCAGGCCGCGTCACTAGAAGACCCAGATCGCGGAAGCAGGAGGCTTCCCGAGATCACCCCCAAGAAGAAGAAGACATCGTCAGGCTCAGCCCCTCAGGAGGCAGGCCCCTCAGGGCCTGCGTCTGCCCAAGGGGACCCTCCTTCCATCGCATAGGAAAGCGCGCTGGCGCTCTCCTCAGGCAGGGCTCGGGGGCTCTCACCTAGAGGGCCACCGACCTGGCCAGGATCACGAGGGAGGCGCTGGGGCACCACATGGAGGCATGCCTCGAAGCACGTTTCCCTCAAGAAGGAGCGAGGCAAGGAGGGTCAGACCAGCAGGAGTTCGTTAACAAGGCCGTTCAAGAACTACAGGAGTCAAGAATCGTGAGAGGTTGCCGCCGTCTACCGGCTGTGGCTCCCCATCCAGGCGAGGATGGTGGGCTGCGCATCTGCATCGACGTACCAGGGCTCAATCAGGTCGCCACGATGGAGCGCCTCTGGCCCTCGCAAGTGGGGCGTTGTGGAGGTCCACCCCACAGCTATGTTCGCATGCCTTACGGCTTGCCGAGCGTGGCTGCTGCGTACCAGCGCCTCATGAGGGGCATCATGGTGACTTAGGAAAACAGGCGTTCCGCAGTCCTGGCAGAGATGGAGATGATTCGCGAGGAACCACCAGCGCCTCCGGAGCCTCCTGAGGCCCCTGGGCCTGGGGGCTCGTGAGGATCGGCTTCCGTAGCCCACCGAGTCTGCTGCACCAACACCACTTCATCTTCGACATCTTCAGGTGACATCCTTCAAGCTTCATTTCCAGCTGGGAGCGCCTTCCTAGGGCTGCATCATTCCCAGGCCGCGTGGGTCCGTCCCTGCGGCATGTATCCCTTTTTACTTTCGGTCATTAGCTTGCTTCGTTGGGGGCGCCCCTCGGGCTGCATCATCCCCAGGCCGCTCGGGCCAGGCCTGGTGGCGTGTATCTCCCTTGCGTTTATTTCCATATATGCATTCGCCTATCATGCTTGATTACTTGATGCCTGTCCACGGCACCTTTCCTTCTCCATGTCGACCACTTGCACGTTAAAGGGGGGGTACCTGAGCACCGCGACTCAGGGCTCTTACTGGCTCTCTAGCCCTCACCCTCTGGCCTTGTCCACGGCATCGCGACCTGGCATACCAGCGACGGCTGAGACAAGCTCGAGGGCCGGGACCCGAGGACATAGAGTGCCGGCATCTAACCAAATTTGCAAGAACACATCTCAAGATACGGCCCAGTGACAGGCGCAACCCGCCTAGAGGTAGGGCCCCGTGAGTCCCGCACTGGCTGACGGGCGCCCAAGTACACCTCACCTGCGCCAATAGGAGCAACTAACGACCGACTGATAGCTGCCATGGCAACCCTTTTTTCCTTCTATGATGAGCTTGCAGGATCCCCTGAGGGAATTGCTTGCCGAGGCCCTCACGGAGTTCCCTTCACCCTCGTCCGCGCTAACCGCTTGCACGTTAAAGGGGGGTGCCTGAGCATCGCGACTCAGGGCTCTTACTGGCTCTCTAGCCCTCACCCTCTGGCCTTGTCCACGACATCGCGACCTGGCATACCAGCGACGGCTGAGACCAGCTCGAGGGCCGGGACCCGAGGACGTAGAGCAGAAAGGGGAGCAAAGGCAAGGGAGAAGGGGCGCGCGAGGACCTCGCCAAGCAACTCCGTTCCCGCTGCCGCGCGGACCCGACGTTACACCAGGAGTAACCCCTGATTAAAAAGATAAGTCACCACCCGAAAACACCGGCTACCATGGCATTACCCCCGCACCTAACGTAATTCCGTACTAGCGACGTCGCTCCCCTTTCTCATCGAGCGACAGCTGCTTGGGCGTCAAAGGGGACCTCCTGAGCATCGCAACTCAGGGGCTCTTACCGGACCCCGGGTCGCTCACCTCCTGGCCTTGACCACGGCATCACAACCTGGCATACCAGCGACGGCTGACGCCGCCTTGGGACTGGGACTGTCGACGCAGAGCACCAAGCCTTCGCGAGGTTCGAAAGGGAGAGCTAAGCTGCGACGGAATTGACGACTCGCACGGTTCCATAGCAAGAGTTACATATTAACAAAAAGGATCACAGACACCTTACAAGCCCCCATTGGGCGCAGTATGACTCCTTGCAGGAAACAGATCCTAAGGGATGCTAACTACGCGTGCCCCTACAAAAGACGCCATCATCAATAGTAGGCCGTCAAGCACCGGCGCCAACCCCATCCAGATCAGAGTCGGCGACGGCCAAGCGAGCCCGCCCTGCTCCGAGAGGGGCGCTGGCTTGTAGGCTTATAGCTGTCGTCGCTCGTCTTCGGAGTCGCGAAGGCCTCGCTGGGATCGCTGGATCCTCCGGCACTTCCGTCACTTGTGGAGCTGTCCAGGGAGCGGTCGGCGGGCCTAGCCCGCACCATGGCAGGGCCCTGGACGCCTCCCCCGGGGCAGCACTCCAGTCGGCGCTCGTTCGCGTCGAAGACCTTGAAGAACATCACCGAAACGCCATCGTACTCCAGGTGGATCGTGAGGGCGCCCCTTGCTCTGCAACCCCGAGCGATCTCACCCCAGCCGCGAGTCATGAAGACCTCGCCCGAGGCGATGACCGCGACTTCTGCCTCGGTCGTGGGAGTGCTGCAGTCGGCGTGCTGCAGCCATAGCTCCAGGAGTCTTCCCTGCGGGAAGACGAAGGCGAAGAAGGGGGGAAAGCGAATCCAAGTTTGAGGAGGCATAGCGGCGTGGAGCACAAGCTCGCGGGAGGAGCCCTCTGCGTGGACTCCAGGAGGAACGACCCACACCTTCGTGACCCGTCGGCGCCGGCGACGGCGCTATCCGCGGGGATCGGCATCTCCTCCTTCAAGGCCCTCGACGTGGGCATACAAGGGAAGCGGGAACCCCGGCGGAGGCCGCTCGTACCAAGGCCTCGACACCACCTGACGGTCTTCCTCGTCTCGGTCGTGAAAGGCAGGCCACTTCTTCGGCGGGAGCGGGTCTGGTCCCTCTCGAGGAGCCTTTCCCTTCTCCGCAGCAGAGAACCGACGGATCGGAGCCATCACGGCAAGGCGGAGCAAGAATCGTGGAGAAGGAGAAAGCAAGGAGAGATGGACTGGGAGGGCACGCACGGTGCCATACTTATAGCTGGCGAAGGCCAACCGTCGGCCTCCACGATCATAGGTAATCATGACACGATTTGCATGCAGGGACTTGTCCGATCCGCGCGATCCTCGAGGCGTCGTGGGGAAGCGGAGACGCCCACGTCCAATCGACCGCCACATGGCGCCCAAGGCTGTAGGCTGTTAGGGCCCGCGACGCTTCACCCTTGCCCTTTCGCTTCTCGGCACGGCCAAGTCCATGCGCGCCTTGGGCCCGGGGGCTACTGTCGGCGTTCTAGGAACGGGGGTCCCCAGACTTGCCTGCCTGCGGCCTGCGGCATGGCTCAAAAGGGGCCCCAGCACGGCCCATCTTCATCAACACAAGACCCAAGACCCTCGCGAGGGGCCAAGCCTCGCGGGGCGGACGACACGACGCTTCCTCAAGCACGGCCTCGTCAGGCTGGCTCGCGAGGAGGCGGAGAGATCAAGGCGGGGTACCTCGCGAGGTGCCCATGACGCAAGCCATGACGACAAAGGGTGCCAGGCGGGCGCCAGTCTGCGCAGTGTCTCCCTTTCCTCTTTGGTGCAAAGGGGGCAAGTGTAGGCAAGAGGATCAAGCAAAGGCATCCATTTCGGTGCAACGAGACCAAGACTAGTCCAATGGTGGGAAGGAGGTCATCGTGGAGCCCAGAACGGCGTCACCACAGGGCCTTTGGCAGGCGAGGACCAACTTTAGTCAGGATAAGTGTACCCGATGTTCCCCTTCGAATTGGCCAATTGTTGGCGCCCTTCCCGCTCAATATTTGGGAAGAGGCTCAGGGCCTTTGCCTATAAATAGGACTAGCCACCCCCAGGGTAGAGGCATCGACCAACCGAGAGATAGGCATCGAGCAATCTAGAGACGCCATCGAGAAACCAGTTAGAAAGACTCAGGCAGCACAGAGAGAGAGAGAAGGGCGGCTGAACTCCCCTAGCAGTTCATCGTCCCAGCTAAGAACAGGCCCTCGCGAGGCTGTTCTCCCTTGTATTGTTCATCATCATCCCAAGAGGCAATCCACCCACCACACTAGAGTAGGGTATTACACCACATCAGTGGCCCGAACCAGTATAAACCCTGTGTCTTTTGTGTTGTCCTTTCAGTAGTTAGATCTTTGCGAGATGGAGAGGTAGAGGGCATAATCTCCGTGCGCACCCCAGAGTTCGAACCTTAAGGGTTTGCCGGAACTCGAAATCCGACAGAAACTACTTCTATGCCTGATACTACTATGCCCCTAGGTGAATTTCTTGATGAACAAATTGCTAGGGCTAGAGAGAAAGAAATTATTGAATCTGATTACAATGATGAAAGTGATGATGAAGATAGGCCTATTATTCCTGAGGGTTATGTTTTTGATATGGAATCTTCTACCGCTATTTTGGCTTGCAGAGATCGTCATGAACTTAAAAGGCTATTAATTAAATGGAACAATGAATCACTTACAGATAAAATGAGGCTTGACCCTGCTTTTGCTACTTCACCTATTTGTGTTCCCGATAAGGATTATGAATTCTTTGTTGATCCTAATATAATTACTTTGGTTGAATCTGATCCTTTCCATGGTTATGAGTCTGAAACTATTGTGGCACATCTTGCTAAATTGAATGATATAGCCACCCTGTTCACTAATGATGAGAGATCTCGCTACTTTTATATCCTGAAAATATTTCCGTTCTCATTAAAGGGTGATGCTAAGATATGGTTTAATTCTCTTGATCCTGGTTGTGTGTGTAGTTTCCAGGATATGATTTATTACTTCTCTGCTAAATATTTCCCTGCTCATAAGAAACAAGCTGCTTTAAAGGAAATATACAACTTTGTGCAAATTAAAGAAGAGAGCCTCCCACAAGCTTGGGGGAGGCTTCTCAAGTTACTTAATGCTTTGCCTGATCATCCTCTTAAGAAACATGAAATACTTGATATATTTTATAATGGACTAACCGATGTTTCCAGAGATTACCTGGATAGTTGTGCTGGTTCCCTTTTCAGGGAAAGAACACCGGATGAAGCTGAAATTTTATTGAATAATATGTTGACAAATGATAATAATTGAGCACCTCCTGAGCCAGATCCTGCTCCAATTAATGATCCTATTCCTAAACCAACTCCGAAGAAGAGAGGTGTTCTATTTCTCAGTCCCGAGGATATGCAAGAGGCAAAGAAATCTATGAAAGAAAAAGGTATTAAAGTTGAAGATCTTAAGAATTTACCACGTATTGAAGAAATACATGGTCTTAATTTACCGCCTATTGAAGAAACATATGATCTTGATCCGTTACTTATTGAAGAACCTCCTGATCTTGATAACCCGACACAGGTAGTAAAGGTAAATTCTCTCTATAGATTTGATGAAGGTGATATTCCTCACTATAAGTCTGCTAGACAATGCTTAGAAGAGTTTGATAACTTTATTGTCAAACAAGAAAACTTCAATGCTTATTTTGGTATACAATTAAAACAAAATGCTTATATGATTGAACGCTTGGGTGATTATATGGCTAATATTAGAGGTGAACTTAAACTTGTTAGCAAACATGCTTCTATGGTTACTACTCAAGTAGAACAAGTACTTAAAGCTCAAAAAGAAGTACTCAATGAAATAAATAGTAAGAAAAATGATTATGCCATTAGAGTGGCTACTAGAACTAGTAGAATGACTCAGGAACCTTTGTATCCTGAAGGCCACCCTAAGAGAATTGAGCAAGATTCTTAGAGAAATAATATTGATGCACCTAGTTCTTCTAAAAAGAAGAAAAAGAAAAATGATAGAACTGTGCAAACTTCTAGTGAACCTATTGCCGAACCACCTGATAATCCAAAAGATATCTCTATGTTTGATGCTGAAACACAATCTGGTAATGAACATGAACCTAATGAAATTTTTAATGATGATGTTCATGAGAATGCTCAACCTAGTAATGATAATGATGTAGAAATTGAACCTGTTGTTGATCTTGATTACCCACAATCAAAGAATCAACGTTGTCGGTGTCAAAACCGGCGGATCTCGGGTAGGGGGTCCCGAACTGTGCGTCTAGGCGGATGGTAACAGGAGACAAGGGACACACTGTTTTTACCCAGGTTCGGGCCCTCTCGATGGAGGTAAAGCCCTACTCCTGCTTGATTAATATTGATGATATGGGTAGTACAAGAGTAGATCTACCACGAGTCAAGGAAGCTAAACCCTAGAAGCTAGCCTATGGTATGATTGTTGTTCTATTGTTCGTCCTACGGACTAAACCCCTCTGGTTTATATAGACACTGGAGAGGGCTAGGGTTACACAGAGTCGGTTACAATGGTAGGAGATCTACATATCCGTATCGCCAAGCTTGCCTTCCACGCCAAGGGAAGTCCCTTCCGGACATGGGACGAAGTCTTCAATCTTGTATCTTCATAGTCCAGGAGTCCGGCCGAAGGTATAGTCCGGCTATCCGGACACCCCCTAATCCAGGACTCCCTCAGTAGCCCCTGAACCAGGCTTCAATGACGATGAGTCCGGCACGCAAATTGTCTTCAGCATTGCAAGGCGGGTTCCTCCTCCAAGTACTTCATAGAAGATTTTTGAACACAAGGATAGTGTCCGGCTCTGCAAAATAAGTTTCCACATATTGCCATAGAGAGAATAATATTTACACAAATCTAATCTGCTGACGTATTCCGTAGCGTGACATCGCATCACGACCAAGCCTTTATTTGAGTCATTTTTACTGTCACACCTCAGCGCGTTTTGCGAGGCGGTTTCCTTGGCACGTCCTTTTAAAGTAGAGATCGTGTCCCCTTTATTTACGGGATTCTCATCAATACAGAAGTGGTTAACCCTGTCGTGCCCGTTGGTATGTTTTCTCGATCAAAGGCGAGTCCCAAACGGTCACGGGGAGGGCCCTTGGTATTCAACCTCTTATAAAGAGACCAAGGCCTTACTTCTTTCTCTCAATCTCAAACGAGTTCGCCCTTCGCCTCGAGTTCCAACACCCCAAGCTCCAGATTTCAGGCGCTTCGGACCTCCGACAATGTCCGGTTCTGACCTTCAAGGCCGATGGATGCCCTCCTCCGTTACGGAGGAGGACGTGCTGAAGTTGAGAGAGGCCAGGTTCTTGACCGGCAAAATTTCACATAGGCTGCCCGCGCATGGGTAGGCCATTCCTACTCCCAATCTTGGTGAGAGCGTGGTGTTTGTGTCTCACTTCCGTCGGGGGCTAGGCTTCCAGACGGATCCCTTCGTGAGGGGGCTCATGTTTTATTATGGGCTAGAATTTCATGACTTAGCTCCGTAGTCCATCCTCCATATTACCTCATTCATCGTCGTGTGCGAAGCCTTCCTCCGTATTACCCCTCACTTCGGACTGTGGCTCAAGACCTTCAAAGTAGAGCCGAATATGATCGAGGAATGGCACGCGGAGTGCGGAGGTGCTGTTATAAGCAAGAATGCTGATGCTCCATGGCCCGAGGGCTCTTTTCAAGAGGAGTCCAGCTTATGGCAACAAGAGTGGTTTTATATTACCGCTCCCAGGGGCACCAAGTGGGTGGCGCCACCTGCCTTTCGCTCGGGTCCCCCACGACAGCTAGCGTCATGGGTCAACAAGGGACTGGACTGGGGGCCGTCCAAGGACGTGCCCTTGCTGCAGGACCGCATTTGAGATCTCCTAGAAGGAGATATTAGTCTGGTCGTGGTGACACAGGTTATGCTGATTCGCCGAGCTCTGCCCTGCAAACGCCGCCCCCTCCGCCTGTGGGAGTTTAATCCGGAGGGACCACGAGCTCTCCAACATTTTATGGGCGCGACGCCCGTGGAGATGTACAGATTATTCTTCGGATCACAGGCAACGTGTCCGGACTTGACTGAGGATGCAGGTCTCACCTGCCATCACCTGGATACTCAAGTAAGTAGCCTTGTGCCCGGACATGCTATCCGTATATTTATCATAAAATTGCCCTTAAAGGAGTTGTCCTTTAAACAGGAGTGGATAGCGAAAGCAAAGCTAATCAGGTGTCCGGCCCCCCTCCCCAAGACCACGCCGGATCCCATGCTGGTCCGGATGTTGGAGGTTGTGCCTTTAGAGGAAAGCGAGGGAGGGGACAAGAAAGCTGCGGCCTCCTCGAAGGAGGCTGTTAAGAAGGGAGGAATCGAAAATTCCTCTCCTCAGGGGAAGAAGAGGACCGCCTCTGACGACCCGGAGACCATGGCCTCAAAGCGGGGGAAGAAATCTTCGTCAGAGGGTCCTGCGCCGGGGAATGCTTCGGCCGAATTATGCCCTCAAGGGGATCAGCCCTCCACCGAGCCGTAAGTAGAGAGAAGTTTCTCTTTTAAAGAAATGAGAGGAATCCTTGATTTATATCTGAGAAAAGTAATCGAAGATTTACCTTGTAGTGTGGACCTCAGCCCTTCTCAACAGAGCTCGTCTTCGGGGGATCTTCTTCCGGAGATGATGGAGAGCGGAACGCCTCCCCCTGTCGTACCGCCACCCGGGGCGGGCGACCCTGAGGTATCGTCGCGGAGGGTTTCTCCGAATCCGGTGGGGCCGGAAGGTAGTCATATGGGCCCCCAAAGCCCCCCGTGTCTGGCCTTTGAGAAGGACCATCGGACGAGTCCGGCACAGTCCGGTGCGCGGTCGGAGGGGCTGAAGGATCTGCTAGGGCGAGCATCTATCTCAGAGGAGCACCGTGCATTAATGAGCACGGTGATTGAAAGGATTTCATCCGCGGAGAGCGGATTGCATGAGGCCGTTAGGAGTTTACTGACAGGTTTTGAGGTACGCGAAGTAATGTACCCCTTTTTGACAGTTGCGCATAAATAAGATGCGCCCTGTGTAGATAGTAGCCCCTGAGACTCTGTGCATTGTCAAAAGTGACGGCGCGTAGAGGATCATAATCCCGGGTCAGATATGCCGCCTTCATACGTAGGTGGCTGAGTGTCTGGTGGCCATCCGGACTGATGAATTTGCCGAGCTAAAGCGGCAACTTGATGTGGCAGATGCCGACATCACGCTTGTCAACAAGCGGCTTGATGCCAGTATCTTACAACGTGTGTGCTTGATGCAGATGGAGCCGCTGCCATGGAGAATCTTCGGGCGGAACTTGCCCGAGCCAAGGAACAAGCCAGGAATAGTGATGCGGCTGCCGGAAAGGCAATTGAAGAGTTGAAAGCCGAACAGGCTGCTCACTGCCGAATCAAGAAGGAAATGGCCGAGATGGCCGTGAAGCTGAAGAGCACTGTTGACCGGTGCAAGCTTTTAGAGAAAGAAGACCAAGCGGAGCGGACGGACCTGGAAAAGGCCGTTACCGAGGCCAAGGATGCTCGCTCTGCGATGAGAGCTATGAAGGAGGAGCTACGTCAGGCCGGAGATATCGCGGCTGGAAAGCCCTTTGTGCTGCGGAGGAAGTTCGGGGATCCTAAATATGCTTCGCTAGACCGGCTGTGGAGTACGGCGGACACTTATCTGGATTTGGCAGCGAGTGCCGCGGACGCGGCCGAACACTTCCGAGATAAGGAGGATTATGAAGTGGAAAAGCTTTTTTGGTCGCAGTTCCACAATCTAGATCGTCCACTTCCATTAACCGATCGTTTGGCCGAATGGGCTAAGCTGAGTAGGTTATCCGGACTCGCCATGAAGTATGTCGTTGGTCATCTATGGCCGGGAAGGCCTGAGCCGAAGAGCTATTTTAGCTTGGTGCAGCAGCTCCTTGGTGCGGTGCCACATATCAATGCAGTGAATAGATCAGCATGCATAGAGGGTGCGCGGATGGCTCTTGCCCGTGTCAAAACATACTGGGAAGAAATGAAGGCCACCGCTGTTGCAACCCAAGACTTGGATGAGAGCCGAGTACCTGCCGAGCACTATTTTCAGGAAGTTATGCAGGGCTCTCGTTTAATAGAGACGCGGTGCTCGAAGGATATTATGTTTGAATAACATGTATTGTTGAAAAACAAAGTTTGGATGTAATATATAAAAGCTTTTTATACTTGTGCCTTCAAGAATTGAGATACCTCTTGTGCGGCCGTTAATGTATATGTGTATATAACCTGAAAGATGGTAGTCTTTGGCTTCAGCCCCCACACATATCATGCGGGGGTGTTCGCAGAAGGCGCATTTTCACACTTGATCCAACGTCTTGGTCCTAGTAAGGAGGTGATAGCGCAGCGAACTAGGCAACCGGACTATAATGCTTTATCACTTTCACTTAGCCATAGGAGTTTGACAGTGGGGCTGCTATACAGCCCCTTGTGGCACCGCGCTCACCCGAATTCGGGGCGCGTGTGTGCCTGGCCGGGAAGCGGCCCTTCGTTAATACGGAGGAATCCTAAAGATTCCGACGGGTCATCGAGTGGTTGACCAGTCTCACGCTATATCATGACAATCA
Organism: Aegilops umbellulata; assembly: GCA_032464435.1. Taxonomy (NCBI): domain Eukaryota; kingdom Viridiplantae; phylum Streptophyta; class Magnoliopsida; order Poales; family Poaceae; genus Aegilops; species Aegilops umbellulata. The sequence goes on along the minus strand of CP136056.1, from coordinate 321,261,685 downwards.
GTTTTCGGCTTTCTCTACTTTGGTGCTCTCCTGGCTGAACCGGGGCACACTCGCAGTAGTTCTCCTGGTGCCGCCTTAGCCGATAGAGCAGAACATAAGGCAGCAAAACACAGGAGCCGGGCAAACCCAACATTTGACCAAAGACATGATTCTGAGCTGATGCATATAAGGCTAAACTCGCGACGCCGAACACTCCCTAAGGTATACAGTCTTTTATGAAAACGGGCGGAACAGCGCCCTTGGTTATAAGCCCCTGATGTCCAGGTACGTGCAAAACTCTGACGTGGCCACATGCCAAAACGCCAGCCTCCTCCTCGGCTATGCAGAGAATCCAGGGGATGTGTATCAACAAGAGACAGTAAAAAAGGTTTACGCATGGTCTTAATCTAAAAAGAATCCTGGAGACGGGTCCCTGCTGCACGTCTGCGCCTGTGTCTCCGTTGTGCCGTGTCCTAGACGGGCGTAGCATGGTGTTCATCTATAAAAGAGAGGAACTTAGCTAACAAGAAAAATAGTAGAAGTGCGGAATGTACGCTGTGCTAGATAAACCATGTATAATTTTAAGATGGGTAAAATGGAGCCTTATTGTCGTGTATTTTACATACGCGAAGCCCCTTGTATAGGGGTGTATGGCTACTAAACCTTTAACCGTTATACTTTTGCTCCGGACTTGCCTAGCCGAGCTCGTGGTCTTAATGACCAGGTAGATGCTTTCGCTGGTGAAGCTGTTTTTAATGCATGGCTCTCAAGGCAGCCGCATATTCTTTCGCGCTCGAGGGACACTTAATATTGCCCTTTAGCGAGATGACACCTCGTGGACCGGGAATTTTAAGCGTAAGAGATGCATAATGCAGTATTGCATTAAAGCGGTCGAGAGCCTCTCGTCCCACTAGTGCTTGATAGCTACTTAAAAATGGGGCGATATGGAAGGTTAGCTTTTCACGGCGGGAGTTATCGGGGGAGCCGAACATAACTTCTATCCGAAGAGAACCCATGCAATGGGCATCCGGGCCTGGCGTTACTCCTTGAAAGGAAGTATTGCTATGGCGAATTCTTGTTGGGTCCATTCCCATTTTGCGGATTGTGTCCTGATATAGCAGGTTTAAACCACTGCCGCCATCCATCAGGACATTTGTAAAGTGAAGTCCGTCGATTATTGTATCTAATACCAGGGTAGTCCAGCCTGCGTTCCGTACACCTCTAGAGTAATCCTGGTGGTCGAAGGTGATCGGTTTTAACAACCATGGGCGAGATTCCTTTGGGATAGGCCGTATGGTGCGAATCTCTGTTGGCGCCACTCTGTTCACCACCTGAAGTAGGTTTACTGTTTTGACTTCTTGTGGGAAATCCTTTTGTTTCCTGGTGCTCTGCTCGTGGGGTTCATCATCGTCCTCACTTGGTGTGTCGAGGCCCTTGTGTTCGGCGTTGAGTTTGCTGGATTGCTTGAAAACCCAACAATCTCTGTGGGTATGGTTCGCAGGCTTCCCGGGAGTACTGTGAATTTGACATATCTTGTCCAAGATTTTGTTCAGGTTAGATAACTCATCCCTGTTATCCTTAAGGGGCAGCTTTCCCTGATTCTGTCGAGCGCTTTTGAATCCGGCATTGACTGCCGCGCTCTTCGGACTGCTTCCCTTAGTCCGGCGCTGGTCCTTGTTGCGTCGCGGTTTCCCATTTCCATCCCTGACTTCGGATGTACTTGGGTCGCTGATGCTGCATCTTGCCAACCAGCTGTCTTCTCCCGCACAAAATCGGGTCATGAGGCTTGTTAATGCGGCCATTGTTCTTGGCTTTTCTTGGCCGAGGTGTCTGGCGAGCCATTCGTCTCGAACGCTATGTTTGAAAGCCGCTAAGGCTTCGGCGTCCGGACAGTCGACTATCTGATTCTTTTTAATAAGAAATCTGTTCCAGAGTTTCCGGGATGACTCTTCGGGCTGTTGAGTTATATGGCTCAAATCGTCCGCGTCCGGAGGTCGGACATAGGTCCCATGAAAATTTGCCCAAAAAGCATCCTCGAGCTCCTTACAACTTGCAATGGTTTTTTTGGGAAGGCTTTTAAGTCAATGTCGTGTTGGCCCTTTGAGTTTGAGGGGTAAGTATTTTATGGCGTGGAGGTCATCTCCTCTGGCCATGTGTATATGGAGGATATAATCTTCAATCCAGACTCCAGGGTCTGTTGTTCCGTTGTATGCCTCTATGTTTACGGGCTTGAATCCCGCTGGAAATTCATGGTCCAGCACCTCATCGGTGAAATATAGGGGGTGTGCTGCACCCCTGTATTTGGGTGTGCCGTGATGTTCGGATATTTGTTCTGCTGCATTGCTTACTAGAGCTTGCTTTCTTGGCCCATAGATAGATCTGGCTGGGCCGTCCCTTTGACGTGATTCCTTGAGTGGACCGCGTGCCGGCTTGTGTGCGGCATCGCTTGCCGTTCCATGTTGGCCATGGGGTCGTCTATCCGACCTGATGGCTTTCTTATTTTTTGATTGCGGGGGCTCTAAGGCCTCCTCGTCAAATTCAGGCAGTAGCTTCCGCTTCGGATAGCTTTTGGTGCGGCAACTGCCGCCGTGTTTGTCTGCGGTGTTGAGTACTTTGCTCCATCTTATTCTGAATGCATCTTCCGCGGTTTTGAGCTTCTGCTTCTGCTTTTTCAGGCTACACGCAGTGGCGACGAGCCTATTGTGGAGGTTCTTCTGCTCCATGAGTGTATTTGGCGTGAGGTCGCCTGGACTGTTGTTTTCGCCGGTGGTGGGTTGTTCGGTTTGTTTGTCGAAGTTGCCCTGTTCGGAAGGTTGCTCAAAGGCATGTTCGTCGTCCGCCGGCTCATCCTGCTCTATGGCTTAGGTTGTATGGCTGTCGTTTCTGTCGATGCGTGGCTTGGAGCGGCGCTTTCGTCACTGCTTTGATTGCTTTTCGAGTGAACGATCCCTCGTTGCATCCCTGTGTTCCTCGTTGTCGCTTCCTTTGGGTGTGTCCACCATGTATACATCATGAGATGAGGTGGCAGTCCAGTGCCTTATAGGCGTTAGTTCATGTTTGTCTCCTACATCGTCGTCCATACCGTTGATGTCTTCGGAGTCGAATTCGAGCACGTCGTTTAAATTATCGACAGTGGCTACGAAGTGGGTGGTGGGTGGGTTTTGAATTTCTTCATCATCTGTATCCCAACCTTGTTGACCATAGTCCGGCCGGGGCTCTCCTGATAAAGAGCGAGTTTTTAGGGAATTCAGAATATCGCCGAAGGGCGAGTGCTGAAAGATGTCCGCGGCGGTGAATTCCATAATCGGGGCCCAATCGGGTTCGATCGGCGGGGGCGCGGGGGGCTCGGAGTCCGGGAGGGAGTCCGGCACCTTGGAGTCACAAGCTTTGCAAGGGACAAAACTGGTGTTCAGCTCGATCGCCGTAGAAATTTCGGCCTCCGAGGCGGCGTCCAACCACCCGTCCTCGATCGGCGCAATTGGCTCCGAACTAAGGGTCGGAGCTGACGCAGGTGCGGCCTCCAGGGCACTGTTCGGCGGCAGAGCTAAATCATGCCCTTCGTGACAGTGCGGCGCGCTTGGCTGTGGCTCGAATCCGTCGAAGATCAAGTCCCCGCGGATGTCAGTCGTGTAGTTCAGACCTCCAAATCTGACCTGATGGCCAGGGGCGTAGCTTTCAATCTGCTCTAGATGGCCAGGAGAATTGGCCCGCAGTGCAAAGCCGCCGAATATGAAGATCTATCCGGGGAGAAAAGTCTCACCCTGGACCACATCGCTGTTGATGATCGGAGGAGCCATCGGGCCTAAAAGTGACGACACAGAGGAACTCTCAATGAAAGCACCAATGTCGGTGTCAAAACCGGCGGATCTCGGGTAGGGGGTCCCGAACTGTGCGTCTAGGCGGATGGTAACAGGAGACAAGGGACACGATGTTTTTACCCAGGTTCGTGCCCTCTCGATGGAGGTAAAACTCTACTCCTGCTTGATTAATATTGATGATATGGGCAGTACAAGAGTAGATCTACCACGAGATCAAGGAGGCTAAACCCTACGAGCTAGCCTATGGTATGATTGTTGTTCTATTGTTCATCCTACGGACTAAACCCCTCCGGTTTATATAGACCCCGGAGAGGGCTAGGGTTACATAGAGTCGGTTACAATGGTAGGAGATCTACATATCCGTATCGCCAAGCTTGCCTTCCACGCCAAGGAAAGTCCCTTCCGGACACGGGACAAAGTCTTCAATCTTGTATCTTCATAGTCCAGGAGTCCGGCCGAAGGTATAGTCCGGCTATCCGGACACCCCCTAATACAGGACTCCCTCAAACATTATGATAAGAGAGACTTTGTTGGTAGGAAGCATGGTAAAGAAATAGAACCTTGGGTTCAAAAACCCATGCCTTTTCCTCCCAAACCATCCAAGAAAAAGGATGATGAGGATTTTGAGTGCTTTGCTGAAATGATTAGACCTATCTTTTTGCGTATGCAATTGACTGATATGCTCAAAATGAATCCTTATGCTAAGTACATGAAAGATATTGTTACTAATAAAAGAAAGATACCGGAAGCTGAAATTTCCACCATGCTTGCTAATTATACTTTTAAGGGTGGAATACCAAAGAAACTTGGAGATCCAGGAGTACCTACTATACCATGCTCCATTAAAAGAAACTATGTTAAAACTGCTTTATGTGATCTTGGAACCGGTGTTAGTGTTATGCCTATCTCTTTATATCGTAGCCTTGACTTGAATAAGTTGACACCTACTGAAATATCTTTGCAAATGACTGATAAATCAACTGTTATACCTGTTGGTATTTGTGAGGATGTGCCTGTTGTGGTTGAAAATGTTACTATTTTAACGGACTTTGTTATTCTTGATATTCCCGAGGATGATAGTATGTCTATTATTCTTGGAAGACCTTTTCTTAAGACTATAGGGGCTGTTATTGATTGCAACAAAGGCAATGTCACTTTTCATGTTAATGGTAATGAGCATACGGTACACTTTCCGGGGAAACAACCTCAAGTTCACAGCATCAACTCTATTGGAAAAATTCCATCGATTATTATTGGAGGTTTTGAATTTCCTCTTCCTACTTTCAAAAAGAAATATGATATACTTATTATTGGGGATGTGCATATCCCCGTTGAGGTAACCTAGTGTAATTCGAAATTTCTCCGGTTTCATGATTATCGGAATGGGTTTGTTAACAAGACTTGATCAACCTTGTTAGTGGATTCCTTTTGATGAGCATGAGATGGATGAAACTAGAAGCACAACCTTATGTACCCTCTCTATACTTTCTGTAATTTAGTTGAAATAAAGTAAAATTAGTATTTTTCTGTCTGTTTCCTGACTTATCCGTGCAATATAAAAATATCCCAAAAATAAAAGTCCTCAAAATTACATGCCAATTTAATATGATTTTTTCGGGAATATTTGAGGATTTATGGTGCAAAAATTACCGCGGGGGGAGCTGCCACCTGTCCACGAGGGTGGAGGGTGCGCCCTACCCTCCTGGGCGCGCCCCCTGCCTCGTGGGCCCATGGTGGCCCTCCTCCACTTATTCCAGCTCCCATCTTCTTCTTCTTCCTCACACAAACATGAAAAAGCAACTCAAGCACGGGTTCCAGCCCTCTTTGCTGTGATTTTCGATCTCCTTGCTCAAAGCACCTCTCGCAAAACTGCTTGGGGAGATTGTTCCTTGGTATGTCACTCCTCCATTGGTCCAATTAGTTTTTGTTCTAGTGGTCTATTCTTTGCAAATTTGTGCTGCATAGGTGACCATGTTCTTTAGCTTGCATGACAAATTTATATGGTTCCAGGTAGTTCTAATGCTTGATATAGGCTCTAGGCATTTGTAGGAGTAGTTGCTATCAGTTTTATTGAAGTTGGTTCACATTTGTTTGAAGTTACTAAAAATTTCAGATTATTTTAGAAAATAATGAAGAGACTTTTGAGGGGCTCATCGAGCCGAAGCTCAAAGGAGAAACAAAATGAAGAAGCTCAGAGGCCGAAATGTAATTTGCCTCGTACCGCGGAGATACGGCCGTGTGAATGGCCTTCTGATAATTTCTTGACACAGGCCGGGATTTATGAGGATTTCTATTCATTGATTGAAAATGCTGGCCTCACCGACTTCGTCCGCGACCAATGTCCATAGACCATATCTCATTATGTGGGCTGCCATCCAAGAGTACAAAAATCCTGCACCAGCCCCGGAACCGGAACCATAAGATGAGTCTCCACGACAATCTGTTTATTCTTGGGATCCAGAGATGACTATCAGTCAATGGCAGTCAGAGTCTTCCTCATCACAGTATGATCCAAACTATTCTTCATCGCAGTACGACCCCAACTACACCTACGGGTATCCGCCGGCCTATCCCTGGCAATAAACCAACTTAGGCCAAAAGCCTAAGCTTGGGGGAGTACGTATTTCTCACCGACATTACATTTATGTTCACACACACACTCATTGCTAGATGTCGGTGCTCATACTCTTTCACTGTAATATCCATGCTAGTTTATTTTCTCTTTCCCGCTTTCTTCTTGTGTTTGATGAACCTTAAGAGAAACCAAAAAATAGTAGTAGTTTACTTCTCCGCTGTAGTAGTAATTAAAAAGGAAACCCAAAAATATTTCCCGTTCTTCTTTTGCTTATTGGGAGCTTTCCCGTGTAAATAGTTTTTATTTCTTTTCTTTTCTTTGGGGGTCAGTAGGAGAAGACCATGATTAAATTGTTGAAGTGGCTCTTATATGCATTATTGTTGATTTAACCAAGAGCCCATATTGCCTTGTCTTCTCCTGTTTATTGAATGCTCGCAGATTCCAGCTTAGTCCAATGCATGTGCACTCTTATTATTATTCACATCATTTGGTCGTGCAAGTGAAAGGCAATTATGATGATATATGATGGACCGACTGGGATAAGAAAAGCTGGTATGAACTCGACCTCTTTTGTTTTTGTAAATATGATGAGTTCATCGTTCTTGATTCAGCTTATTATGAATAAACGTTTTTGCAATGACAATTAGAGATCATAGTTGCTTGTGCCATGCTTGATTAGATATGAGTTATAATGATTTACCTTGCATGCCAACATGCTATTGAGATGGTTATGATGTGGTATGATGGGGTGGTATCCTCGTTTGAATGATTTAAGTGACTTTGACTTGGCACATGTTCACGCATGTAGTTGAAACAAATCAACATAGCCTTCACGATATTTATGTTCATGGTGGATTATATCCTACTCATGCTTGCATCCAATGTTTATTAATTTTAATGCATGTACATGGCTGTTGTCGCTCTCTAGTTGGTCGCTTCCCAATCTTTTGCTAGCCTTCACCTGTACTAAGTGGGAATACTTCTTGTGCATCCTATCCCTTAAACCCCAAAGTTATTCCAGATGAGTTCACTATACCTTCCTATATGCGGTATCTACCTGCCGTTCCAAGTAAATTTACATGTGTCAAACTCTAAACCTTCAAATAAACATTATGTTTTGTATGCTCAAATAGCTCATGTATCAACCAAGGTTGCCCGTATCTTCCATGTTAGGCGGGTTATTCTCAAGAGGAGTGGACTCCGCTCCTCACTCACGAGAAAATGGCTGGTCACCGGGATGCCCAGTCCCATGCTTTATGCAAACTAAATCAAAATTAATTGCAAACAAAACTCCCCCTGGAACCTGATGTATGTTGGAGGCACTCGTTGTTTCGAGCAAGCCGTGGATTGATGCTTGTTGGTGGAGGGGGAGTATAAATTTTACCATTCTGTTTGGGAACCGCCTATAATGTGTGTGACATGGAAGATATCGCCATCTCTTAGTTGCTACGTTGACAATGAAAGTATACCGCTCAAAATATAATTTATCTCTATTTCAAAACCGAGCTCTAGCACCTCTACAAATCCCTGCTTCCCTCTACGAAGGGCCTATCCATTTACTTTTATGTTGAGTCATCACCCTCTTATTAAAGAGCACTAGCTGGAGAGCATAGCTGTCATTTGCATTCATCACTATTAATCTATGTTGGGTGTGACTATGATTGGATCTCTTTTACCATGAATTACAATGTCTAGTCAGTCCTTGATCTTTAAAGGTGCTCTGCGTTTATGTTTTGCGGTCTCAGAAAGGGCTAGCGAGATACCACCTTGTTATATCATATTATGATTGTTTTGAGGAAGTGTTGTCATCCGAGATTTATTATTATGACTTGCTAGTTGATTATGCTATTGATATGAGTAATTGTGAGACCTGAGAATTATTGCAGATGTGGTTAGTTATAATCTTTGCTGAAAACTTGAATGATGGCTTGACATATTTACAACAACAAGAGCAAACAGAGTTTGTAAAAGTTTTTCTTTATTTCTGTCAGTTTGTCAACTGAATTTCTTGAGGACAAGCAAGGGTTTAAGCTTCGGGGAGTTGATATGTCTCCGTCGTATCTACTTTTCCAAACACTTTTGCCCTTGTTTTGGACTCTAACTTGTATGATTTGGATGGAACTAACCCGGACTGACGCTGTTTTCAGCAGAATTGCCATGATGTTGTTTTATGTGCAGAAAACAAAAGTTCTCGGAATGACCTGAAACTCCACGGGATGCCTTATAAAAAAATAATAAAAAATCCTCGCCAAAGATGAAGATCAGGGGGCCCACACCCTGTCCACGAGGGTGGGGGCGCTCCCCCCCTAGGGCGCGCCCCCTACCTCATGGGCCCCCTGGAAACCTTCTGACGCTAACTCCAACTCTATATATTGGCTTTCAGGGAGAAATAAATAGGAGAGAAGAAATCATCGCATTTTACGATACGGAGCCGCCGCCAAGCCCTAAAACCTCTCAGGAGGGCTGATCTGGAGTCCGTTCGGGGCTCCGGAGAGGGGGATTCGTCGCCGTCGTCATCATCAACCATCCTCCATCACCAATTTCATGATGCTCACCACCGTGCGTGAGTAATTCCATCGTAGGCTTGCTGGACGGTGATGGGTTGGATGAGATTTACGATGTAATCGAGTTTGTTTTGTTAGGGTTTTTGATCCCTAGTATCCATTATGTTCTGAGATTGATGTTGCTATGACTTTGCTATGCTTGATGCTTGTCACTAGGGCCCGAGTGCATGATTTCAGATTTGAACCTATTATGTTTTAATGAATATATGTGTGTTCTTGATCCTATCTTGCAAGTCTATAGTCACCTACTATGTGTTATGATCCGACAACCCCGAAGTGACAATAATCGGGATACTTCTCAGTGATGATCATAGTTTGAGGAGTTCATGTATTCACTATGTGCTAATGCTTTGTTCCGGTTCTCTATTAAAAGGAGGCCTTAATATCCCTTAGTTTCCATTAGGACCCCGCTGCCACGGGAGGGTAGGACAAAAGATGTCATGCAAGTTCTTTTCCATAAGCACGTATGACTATATTCGGAATACATGCCTACATTACATTGATGAATTGGAGCTAGTTCTGTGTAACCCTATGTTATGACTGTTACATGATGAACCGCATCCGGCATAATTATCCGTCATTGATCTGATGCCTACGAGCTTTCCATATACTGGTTCTCGCTTATTTACTTTCCTGTTGCTACTGTTACAATCACTACAAAACACCAAAAACATTACTTTTGCTGTCTTTACTTTTGTTACCGTTACCACCACTATCATATTACTTTGCTACTAAACACTTTGCTGCATTACTAAGTTTCCAGGTGTGGTTGAATTGACAACTCAGCTGCTAATACTTGAGAATATTCTTTGGCTCCCCTTGTGTCGAATCAATAAATTTGGGTTGAATACTCGACCCTCGAAAGCTGTTGCGATCCCCTATACTTGTGGGTCATCAATAAGCACGGCAAGACATACATCAAGTGTTCTCAAGTCATTAAAGACTCAATCCGATAAGATTACTTCAAAGGGAAAACTCAATCCATTAAAAGAGAGTAGAGGGGGAGAAGCAACATAAGATCCAATTATAATAGCAAAGCTCACGATACATCAAGATCATGCCAAATCAAGAACACGAGAGAGAGAGAGAGAGAGAGAGAGAGAGAGAGAGAGAGAGAGAGAGAGATCAAACACATAGCTATTGGTACATACACTCAGCCCCGAGGGTGAACTACTCCCTCCTCGTCATGGGGAGCACCGGGATGATGAAGATGTCCACTGGTGAGGGTTCCCCCCTCCGGCAGGGTGCCAGAACAGGGTCCCGATTGGTTTTTGGTGGCTACAAAGGCTTGCGGCGGCGGAACTCCCGATCTATTTTGTTCCCCGGTCGTTTTAGGGTATATGGGTATATATAGGAGGAAGAAGTATGTCAGGGGAGCCACGAGGGGCCCACGAGGGTGGAGGGCGCGCCCCCTACCTCGTGGCTCCCTCGTTTCTTTCCTGACGTGCACTCCAAGTCTATCAGGTTGCTTTCCTTCCAAAAATAACTTATCCAGAAGGTTTCATTGCGTTTCGACTCCGTTTCATATTCCTTTTCTTTGAAACACTGAAACAAGGGAAAAAATAGGAACTGGCACTGGGCTCTGGGTCAATAGGTTAGTCCCAAAAATAATATAAAAGTGCATAGTAAAGCCCATTAAACATCCAAGATGGATAATATAATAGCATGGAACAATCAAAAATTATAGATACATTGGAGACGTATCACTTTCCACTGAATACGGATCCCATGGTTGTTCCACAAATATACCTTGGCATAACCCGCCAGGGGCTCGGTGTGGGAACAAATGAGTTGCCAGTAAAAGTCCGAACAGCTCTATAACGTACTTCAGCGTCGCAAGTTTGGCCTTATATGCATCAGCTCCGAATCATTGTCTTGGGTCAATAGTTGGGTTGCCCGGATCCTGTGCTTGCTACCCTACGTTCCGCTCTATCGGTTAGGGTAGAAAAGGGAGAACTACTACGATTGTGCCCCGGTCTAAACCGGATGAGCACCTCAGTAGAGAAAGCCGAAAACTGACTGTCATGATGGGGCGAGAGCTGGTCAACCACTTGACGACTTCTTGGAATCTTTAGCGATTCTCCGTGTCACACGAAGGATCTTTTTCAGATCAAATATGTAAGGCACCGTACGCCGCATACATACCAGAGGCTATGTCATAGCCCCACAATAAAACTCCTATGGCTAAGTGAAAGCGTTAACGCCCTATAGTCCGATTGCCTGGTTCGCCGCATTATCACCTCCTTCATGGACCAAGACGTTGGATAAAGAGTGATTAAATGCTTTTCCGAACACCCCCGTACTTCCTACGAGGGGGCTGAAGCCGATGACTGGAAAGCTTTCAAATTATATCAAAAACGGCCGCACAGGAGGAATTCAAGCTTTCAAGCAAAACTTAAAAATAGATTAACTATAAAATTGTCTTTTACAATTTCCATACACCTCACTCGAACATTATGACTTTCGAGCAGTGACCCTCTATCAAGCGGGCGGCCTCTAGGACGTCTTCAAAATAATGCTCCGGTTCCGAGCGGTCCTTGCCTTTGGGTGGACTCTTCGTCGCAACATCGATGGCCTTCATCTTCCCCCAGAATGTTTTGACTCGGGCAAAAGCCATCCGTGCACCGTCAATGCACGTTGATCGCTTCACAGCATCGATATGCGACACCGTATCAACAAGCCTCTGCACCAAACCAAAATAGCTATTCAGAACAGGCTCGGTTGGCCACAACCGGATTATGACATCCTTCATGGCAGCGCCGGATATCCTATGAAGTTCAGCCCATTGGGACATCTGTTCATTGAGCAACATAGGGTGCTTTGATGTGCCAAACTGTGACCAAAAAAGCTTCTCCGTTGCATATCCATCTCGCGCCTGGTAGTACTGTGCCGCATCGGAAGAACTCTTCGGCAAGTCCAAGAACTCGTCCGGAGAACTCCACACTTGGTTAAGGTGAGCATAGTTCGGGTCACCAAACTTAGCTTGTAGTAGAAAGGGCTTTCTAGCCACAATCTCCCTCGCCTGCCGAACCTCCTCACGGGTCACTCTGGATTCCGACCGCGCTTCTCTCGCCTCTTGTAAGGCCTTGCCCAGATCAGCCGTTAAGGCTTTACTCTCCTTATCCAGAAATTCATAGCGACCGGCAGCATTCTCCACTTCGAGCGTCATCGTGGATATCTTCTCCTCATCTTGGCGCCGTGCAGCTTGTTCGGCTTTTAATTCAGCCGATGCCTTTTCGGCAGCAGCATTGCTACGCCGGGCCTGCTCCTTGGCCTGGGCCAGCTCTGCTCGAAGAACTTCAACGGCGGCAGCACTGTCTACAGCCATGCATATTCCAGCACGAAAATCTCAGCATCATGCTTATACCACAAAAATGTATGAGGATTGCCCCGAATACATACCTTGCGACTCATCAAGACGCATATTGATTAAAGCAAGATCATCCCCTGCCACATCAAGTTTCCGCTGCAACTCGGCAATTTCCATAGTCCGGGAAGTGGCCAAGGGGGAAGCAGCATGTGTTTAAAGTTCATCAGGTTAGTCCTCAAACGATCCTTTTCGATCCTCCGTTTGCTTCCCAATGGAAGCCAACCCGAGTATTAGGGGCTACTACCTATACACAGGCGCATCTTTGCAAATGAAACATAGCTGAAAATATCATATCACAAACCTCAAAGCCTTTCAGTAGGCTCATAAAGGCTTCATTCAAACCGCTCTTCACGGACAAAATTTTCTCAACCACTGTACCCATCAAGGTACATTGTTCCCGCGAGACATATGCTTTTCGCAACATGTCCTGCAATATATCCGGAGCCTCCGGGTCTTCGGAAACCGCTCTAGGAGCACCTCCATCCTTTGAAGGAATCTGTTCACCCGCCTCCAGAATCACTGTCGGCTACGAGCCAGACAGTCCTGGGCCTTTGTTATGAGCAGCCCCTGATTCCCGGACGGTCGGAGATCCACCTTCGGGCACTGCCTCTTTTGTCCCCTGTATAACTTTTTGATTAAAAGGGACCCTCTGTAACGACACTTCAGAGTCATCCACTATCGGGCGAGGAGGTTCGAGGAGGCGTCTCGCTCTCCATCATCTCTGGGAGGAGACTGCCCGAAGAAGAGGAATGCCCAGAAAAATTCTGCGCCAACCTGTAAAAATGCATAAATGCATTACGTATATCTTTGGTAACAATAGCGGAGCGGGATGCTATCAAAGTATTCCGGATTCTCTTACGGTTTGGCCAAGGGCTTGTCCCCCTGTTGGAGCTGCTCAACGGCGTCACTTTCCAAACCCAAGCCGATCAATGGTGGCATCTTTCCCTTCTTGGAAGACCGCCCCTCCCAATCTTCGTATGCGACCCTTTTCTCCTGCTTGGAGAAGGGATACTGGGTCCTTTTTTGCCTCCGTCTTCGGGCGAGGAAAGGTCGATTTCTCCGGACTCAGTGTCCGACTTACCTCCGGAACCAAGGTCATCTTGGGTCTTCTTGCCCTCCCCTGCTGGTGCCTAGCGCCGAGGCCAGCATCCTTGTTAACACAGGAGTAGATGAGTCTTCGGGAAGGGGAGCCGGACACCTAATCCGTTCCACCTTCTTTATCCAGCCCTGAAAAAGAATGATACTATCGGTATCTTGCCGCTGGGTATCTGATTATAAGGCATTCGGCAAACGGGTACTTACCGGGGTATCTGGATGGTTACAGTCTAGGCCGACATCTTCGGTGTTGTCCGGCCATTGCCTTCGTTTCCCGGAGAATAATATCCACATTCCTTCGTGCGTAGTGCCGAAGAAGTGCCGAAGAGTCCACGGCCCTTCTGGATTGAACTCCCACATGCGGATAGGCCGTCGCTGGCACGGCAGGGTTCGACGAACTAGCATTACTTGAACGACGTTGGCTATGTCGATGTCCCTCTCAATGAGGCTCCGGATGCGACTCTGCCGAGTTCGCACATCATTCGTTGATCCCCAATCCAACCCCTTATTAATCCACGATGCAAGCTGAGTTGGGGGGATGGATCGAAATGCGGGCGCAGTTTCCCACTTCGAGCCGCAGGTCTCGGTGATATGACCACCCCTGCTACCACAGATCAGAAGATTTGGCGAAGGGACCTTTCAGCCAAACAGCGCTAGCAAGCTTGCTCACTGTAGCGCTGCCGCACTCGGCCTGCTTCCCCTCTACCACTTGCGGTTTCACATCGAAGGTCTTCAGCCACAAGCCGAAGTGCGGAGGAGTTCGAAGGAAGGCTTCGCACATGACGATAAACGCCGAGATAAGAAGAATAGAGTCCGGGGCCAAATCGTGAAAGTCTAGCCTGTAATAGAACATGAGCCCTCGGACGAAGGGGTTAAGTGCAAACCCTAACCCGCGAAGGAAGTGGGACACGAACACGACCCTCTCGCCGGATCTGGAGGTGGGAATAACCTGCCCCTCGGCAGGAAGCCGATGATGGATTTCTGCGGTCAGATACCTCGTCGCCCGAAGCTTTGCAATATCTCCCTCTATGACTGAAGAGGCTACCCACCAGCCATGACGGATGGATCCAGACATGATTGGGGCTTGTGGCGACCGAAACCCGGGTGTTGGAACTCGGGGTAGCAGGGGTTGAGGAAGAGGCAAGCGTGGAAGAAAAAGACGGGTTTGTACCCCTATATAAAGGCTGCAAATATCAAACGTCTCCTCCTAGGCCTAAAAAACTTGCTTGTTTCCAAGGAGTTGTACCCAAGCGACGGTTGGGTTGCCCACGTCCGGGTTGACAGGAATCCCTTAAAAAAGGGAGGCACCATCTCCATTTGGATAAGACATGCCAATAAAACCATGTCTTGAGACGTGGGGCGATGGGCCGGCTAAAACAGTTCGCAAATAATGGCCGAGCAGGTGTGACGTCATATTACAAAAAAGTAGTCGGTGGATTAAATTCGTGAAATATTATATCCTCTGCAGTTGTGTATACAAGTCCAGATACAATCATTACATCTGAAGACTATCTTGGAGTTCGGAAAGAGGGGGAACCCGCCTTGCAATGTCGAAGACAATCTGCGTGCCGGACTCCTCGTCATTGAAGCCAGGTTCCGGGGCTACTGAGGGAGTCCTGGACTAAGGGGTCGTCGGGCGTCCGGCCTGTTATCCATGGGCCGGACTGAGGGGCTGTGAAGACATGAAGGCCGAAGACTGTACCCGTGTCCGGATTGGACTCTACTTGGTGTGGAGGGCAAGCTTGGCGACCGATTATGAAGACTCCTTATGTAACCGACTCTATGTAACCCTAGATTCCCCCCGGTGTCCATATAAACCGGAGGGGTTAGTCCAGAAAAGATATATTCATTACCATAGTCATATAGGCTAGGCTTCTAGGGTTTAGCCATTACGATCTCGTGGTAGATCAACTCTTGTAATACTCATATTCATCAAGATCAATCAAGCAGGAAGTAGGGTATTACCTCCATAGAGAGGGCCCGAACCTGAGCAAACATCATGTCCCCCGTCTCCTGTTACCATCGATCCTAGACGCACAGTTCAGGACCCCCTACCCGAGATCCGCCGGTTTTGACACCGACACTCGGGGTTGTCCTGGTCCACATGATCATCGGGGGTGTCATGGTGCTGATCAGGGGTGGCGTTGTAGCCGAGCTGCTCCATGTTGTCTGGAGTATCATCATCTCTGGTGTCGTTTGTGTCTGTGTTCAGGTTGTCTTCCCTGCCCTTTCCACGTCCCTTGGATCGCCTCCGCTGACGTCGGCGTTTGGATGGCTCCTTAACGGCGTCATCGTCATCCTTCTTAGGGGTGTCAACCATGTAAACGTCGTAAGTGGAAGTGGCCATCCAATTTCCCGTGTTGGGGGTGGCCGGAGAGGGAGTAATGTGGGTCGAGATGTCGATGTCCTCTTCCATGTCGTCAATCTCCTCGAAGGCATAGTCCAGCATGTCGGTTAAGTCATCGGTAGTGGCTACTAAGTGGGTGGTGGGTGGGACGTAAAATTCCCCGTGGGTGGCCTCCAGTTGGATCTGATCATAGATTGAGGATGGGCCATCCGTGAGGCTCATCATTTGTATTTGATCTAATGTGTCGTTTAACAGCGGGAGGTAAGCCGGATCCATACTGTGACGTTCTTCGAAGTTGACCTCCGGTATGCCTGTATAGGGGGGGGGTGTTTGGCCAAGGCAGATCCCTGGTCTTCAGACGCTGAGATCGGATCCAAGCTCAAAGCCAGATCGGAGATAGAGGCCAATCCAGAGACGCGATCGGGGAGGAGGTCCAAAGATAAGGCTTCGAGGTTGCTGGGCCCCTCAGGTAAAGCTGAGAACCCAGTAAATATTAGATCGCCTCGAGCATCGGCAGCGTACTCCAAGCCGCCGAACCGATGATTAGGCGAGCCATCGATCCTTCGGTGATCCAACAGCGAAACTCTCAATGAAAGCACCAATATCGGTGTCAAAACCGTCGGATCTCGGGCAGGGCATCCCGAGCTGTGGATCTTGGATCATTGAGAACAAGGGACAAAGGACACGTGTTTACCCAGGTTTGGGCCCTCTTGATGGAGGTAAAACCCTACATCTTGCTTGATTATATTGAAGTGTATAGGATGATTCCAGAGTCGATCTACCACGAGATCAGATGAACTAAACCCTAGGCTAGTAGGATGATGGTTGTTGTTCTAGCCTCTATGGACTAAACCCTCTGGTTTAAATAGACACCAAGGATACTAGGGTTACATATGGTGGGCTACAACAAGGGAAATAAACATGCCGAATCTTCTATCTTGACTTGGAGGACACACCAAGACTTCGAGGATCTCCCGTCCGGACACGGAGTCACCTTATAGCTTGGCCTTGTGGTAGTCGTATATCAGCCCACCTGTCCGGCCCATAAGAGATAGGTCAGTAGCCCAAGGACCCCTGCTACCTCTTGAGCATTGCGTTGGTTTTCCCTTGAAGAGGAAAGGGTGATGCAGCAAAGTACCGTAAGTATTTCCTCCAGTTTTTGAGAACCAAGGTATCAATCCAGTAGGAGACTACACGCAAGTCGCCTCGTACCTACTCAAAAAAATAAGAACCTTGCAACCAACGCAATAAAGGGGTTGTCAATCCCTTCACGGCCACTTGCAAAAGTGAGATCTGATAGAGATAATAAGATAAATATTTTTGGTATTTTTTATGATATAGACTGAAAGTAAAGATTGCAAAGTAAAATAGATTGGAAATTTATATGATGGAAATAGACCCGAGGGCCATAGGTTTCATAGTGGCTTCTCTCAAGATAGCATAAGTATTACGGCGGGTGAACAAATTAATGTCGAGTAATTGATAGAAAAGTGCATAATTATGAGAATATCTAGGCATGATCATGTATATAGGCATCACGTCCGCGACAAGTAGACCGAAACAATTCTGCATCTACTACTATTACTCCACACATCGATCGCTATCCAGCATGCATCTAGAGTATTAAGTTCATAAGAAGAGAGTAACGCATTAGGCAAGATGACATGATGTAGAGGGATAAACTCAAGCAATATGATATAAACCCCATCTTTTGATCCTCGATGGCAACAATACAATACGTGCCTTGCTGCCCCTACTGTCACTGGGAAAGGACACCGCAAGATTGAACCCAAAGCTAAGCACTTCTCCCATTGCAAGAAAGATCAATCCAGTAGGCCAAACCAAACTGATAATTCGAAGAGACTTGCAAACATAACAAATCATACATAAAAGAATTCAGAGAAGATTCAAATATTGTTCATAGATAATCTTGATCATAAACCCACAATTCATCGAATCTCGATAAACACACCGCAAAAAGAATTACATCGAATAGATCTCCAAGAAGATCGAGGAGAACTTTGTATTGAGATCCAAAGAGAGAGAAGAAGCCATCTAGCTAATAACTATGGACCCGAAGGTCTATGGTAAACTACTCACACATCATCGGAGAGGCTATGGTGTTGATGTAGAAGCTCTCCGTGATCGATCCCCCCTCCGGTGAAGCGCCGAAAAAGGCCCCAAGATGGGATCTCATGAGTACAGAAGGTTGCGGCGGTTGAAATAGGGTTTCGTGGTGCTCCCGGATGTTTTTGGGGTATATGGGTATATATAGGAGGAAGAAGTAGGTCGGTGGAGCTGCGAGGGGCCCACGAGGGTGGGGGCGCGCCCAAGGGGGCAGGCATGCCTCCCTGCCTCGTGGCCTCCTTGCTTCTTTCTTGATGTCCACTCCAAGTCCCCTGGATCATGTTTGTTCCAAAAATAACAATCCCGAAGGTTTCATTCCGTTTGGACTCGTTTGATATTCCTTTTCTGAGACACACTGAAATAGGCAACAAAACAACAATTTGCACTAGGCCTTCGGTTATTAGGTTAGTCCCAAAAATAATATAGAAGTGCTTAGTAAAGCCCATTAAACATCCAAAACAGATAATATAATAGCATGGAACAATCAAAAATTATAGATACGTTGGAGGCATATCAAGCATCCCCAAGCTTAATTCCTGCTCGTCCTCGAGTAGGTAAATGATAAAAATAGAAATTTTGATGTGGAATGCTATCTAGCATATTTCTCAAAGCATTTTCCTTTATTGTGGCATGAATGTTTAGATCTGAAAGATTCAAGACAAAAGTTTAATATTGACATGAAAATAATAATACTTCAAGCATACTAACAAAGCAATCATGTCTTCTCAAAATAACATGGCCAAAGAAAGTTATCCCTAAAAAATCATATAGTCTGGCTATGCTCTATCTTCATCACTCAAAGTATTTAATCATGCACAACCCCGATGACAAGTAAGCAATTGTTTCATACTTTTGATGTTCTCAAACTTTTTCAATCTTCACACAATACATGAGCGTGAGCCATGGACATAGCACTATATGTGGAATAGAATGGTGGTTGTGGAGAAGACAAAAAGGAGAAGATAGTCTCACATCAACTAGGCGTATCAACGGGCTACGGATATGCCCATAAATAGATATCAATGTGAGTGAGTAGGGATTGTCATGCAATGGATGCACTAGAGATATAAGTGTATGAAAGCTCAACAAAAGAAACTAAGTGGGTGTGCATCCAACTTGCTTGCTCACGAAGACCTAGGGCGTTTTGAGGAAGCCCGTCATTGGAATATACAAGCCAAGTTCTATAATGTAAAATTCCCACTAGTATATGAAAGTGATAACATAGGAGACTCACTATGATGAAGATCATGGTGCTACTTTGAAGCACAAGTGTGGCAAAAGGATAGTAACATTGTCCCTTCTCTCTTTTTCTCTCATATTTTTTATTTGGGCCTTTTTCTACTTTTTTATGGCCTCTTTTTTTTCTTTTTTTCTTTCGAAGTCTCATCCCGACTTGTGGGGGAATCATAGTCTCCATCATCCTTTCCTCACTTGGGACAATGCTCTAATAATGATGATCATCACACTTTTATTTACTTACAACTCAAAAATTACAACTCAATAGTTGGAACAAAATATGACTCTATGTGAATGCCTCCGGCGGTGTACCAGGATATGCAATGAATCAAGAGTGACATGTATGAAAGAATTATAAAGGTGGGTTTGCCACAAATACGATATTAACTACATGATCATGCAAAGCAATATGACAATGATGGAGCGTGTCATAACAAACGGAACGGTGGTAAGTTTCATGGCAATATATCTCGGAATGACTATGGAAATGCCATAATAGGTAGGTATGGTGGCTGTTTTGAGGAAGGTATATGGTGGGTGTACGATACCGAAGAAAGGTGCGCGGTATTAGAGAGGCTAGCAATGGTGGAAGGGTGGGAGTGCGTATAATCCATGGACTCAACATTAGTCATAAAGAACCCACATACTTATTGCAAAAATCTATTAGTTATCAAAAAAAGTACTACGCGCATGCTCTTAGGGGTATAGATTGGTAGGAAAAGACCATCGCTCGTCCTCGACCGCCACTCATAAGGAAGACAATCAATAAATAAATCATGCTCCGACTTCATCACATAACGGTTCACCATACGTGCATGCTACAGGAATCACAAACTTTAGAACAAGTATTTATCAAATTCACAACTACTCAACTAGCATGACTCTAATATCACCATCTTCATATCTCAAAACAATTATCAAGTATCAAACTTCTCATAGTATTCAATGCACTTTATATGATAGTTTTTATTATACCCATCTTGGATGTTCATCATATTAGGACTAATTTTATACCCAAAGCAAACTACCATGCTGTTATAAAAGACTCTCAAAATAATATAAGTGAAGCATGAGAGATCAATAATTTCTATAAAATAAAACCACCACCGTGCTCTAAAAGGATATAAGTAAAGCACTAGAGCAAAATTATCTAGCTCAAAAGATATAAGTGAAGCACATAGAGTATTCTAATAAATTCCGATTCATGTGTGTCTCTCCCAAAAGGTGTGTGCAGCAAGAATGATTGTGGTAAACTAAAAAGCAAAGACTCAAATCATACAAGACGCTCCAAGCAAAACACATAACATGTGGTGAATAAAAATATAGCCTCAAGTAAAGTTACCAATAAACGAAGACGAAAGAGGGGATGCCCTCCGGGGAATCCCCAAGCTTAGGCTTTTGTTGTCCTTGAAATTTACCTTGGGGTGCCTTGGTCATCCCCAAGCTTAGGTTCTTTCCACTCCTTATTCCATAATCCATCAAATCTTTACCCAAAACTTGAAAACTTCACAACACAAAACTCAACAGAAAATCTCATGAGCTCCGTTAGTACAAGAAAACAAATCACCACCATAAAGTACTGTAATTAACTCCTTTATTTATATTGGTGTTAAACCTACTGTATTCCAACTTCTCTATGGTTCATACCCTCCAATATAGCCATAGATTCATCAAAATAAGCAAACAACACACGAAAAACAGAATCTGTATAAACAGAACAGTCTGTAGCAATCAGATTTGTTCGAATACTTATGGAACTCAAAAAATTCTGAAAAACTAGGAAAGCCTAGAAAATTTGTATATTGATCTACTTCAAAAAGAATTAGTATTTTATTCCGTTCTAGTGGATTTTAAAAATTATTTTCGTGAGTACAAAGTTTCTGTCTTTTTCAGCAAGATCAATCAATTATCACCCAAGAAGATCCTATTGGTTCTACTTGGCACAAACACTAATTAAAACATGAAAACACATCTTAACAGAATCTAGATGAATTATTTATTACTAAACAGAACCAAAAAGCAAGAAATAAAAATAAAATTCGGTTGCCTCCCAACAAGCGCTATCGTTTAACGCCCCTAGCTAGGCATAAAGACAAGGATAGATCTAAGTATTATCATCTTTGGTATGCAATCCGTAAGTGGCTCTCATAATAGATTCATAAGGTAATTTGATTTTCTTTCTAGGAAATTGTTCCATGCCTTTCCTTAACGGAAATTGGAATCTAATATTTCCTTCTTTCATATCGGTAATTGCACCAATCGTTTTAAGGAAAGGTCTACCAAGAATAATAGGACATGTAGGATTGCAATCTATATCAAGATCAATGAAATACACGGGCACATAATTCCTATTTGCAACAATAAGAACATCATTAATTCCTCCCATAGGTTTCTTAATTGTGGAATCCGCAAGATGCAAATTTAAAGAACAATCATCAAATTCATGGAAACCTAATACATCACACAAAGTTTTTGGAATCATGGAAACACTAGCACCCAAATCACACAAAGCATAGCATTCATGATCTTTAATCTTAATTTTAATAGTATGTTCCCACTCATCATAAAGTTCTCTAGGGATAGAAACTTCTAATTCAAGCTTTTCTTCATAAGATTGCATTAAAGCATCAACGATATGTTTAGTAAAGGCTTTATTTTGACTATAAGCATGAGGAGAATTTAACACGGATTGCAACAAGGAAATACAATCTATTAAAGAACAATTGTCATAATTAAACTCCTTGAAATCCAAAATACTGGGTTCATTGCTGTGTAAAGTTTTGACCTCTTCAATCCCACTTTTACCAATTTTTGCATCAAGATCTAAAAACTCTGAATCATTGGGGCGCCTTTTAACTAAAGTTGACTCATCTCCAGTCCCATCATTATCAAGATTCATATTGCAAAACAAAGTTTTAATAATATACACATCAATCACTTTTAGATCATCATCCCTATTATCATGAAAACTATAAGAACACGCTTTTACAAAGCAATCTTTCTTAGCACGCATCCTAGCGGTTCTTTCTTTGCACTCATCAATGGAAATTCTCATAGCTTTGAGAGACTCATTGATATCATGCTTAGGTGGAATAGATCTAAGTTTCAAAGAGTCAACATCAAGAGAAATTCTATCCACGTTCCTCGCAAACTCATCAATCTTAGGCAATTTTTCTTCAAGCAAAGCATTAAAATTCTTTTGAGAAATCATAAATTCTTTAACACTAGTCTCAAAATCAGAGGTCATCTTATTAAAATTTCCATAAGAGTTGTTCTAGGAATTACCATAATTATTAGAGGAATTACTAGGATACGGCCTAGGATTAAAGTTTCCTCTATACGTGTTGTTACCAAAATTGTTCCTACCAACAAAATTCACATCCATAGATTCATTATTATTCTCAATCAAAGTAGACAAGGGCATATCATTAGGATCAGAAGAAACACTCTTATTAGCAAACAACTGCATAAGTTCATCCATCTTTCCACTCAAAACATTAATCTCTTCTATCGCGTGAACCTTTTTACTAGTAGATCTTTCGGTGTGCCATTGAGAATAATTAACCATAATATTATCTAGGAGTTTAGTAGCTTCTCCTAAAGTGATTTCCATAAAAGTGCCTCCCGCGGCCGAATCTAAAAGATTTCTAGAAGCAAATTTCAATCCGGCATAAATTTTTTGTATAATCATCCATAAATTCAAACCATGTGTAGGGCAATTATGTATCATTAATTTCATCCTCTCCCAAGATTGTGCAACATGTTCATGATCAAGTTGCTTAAAATTCATAATATCGTTTCTAAGAGAGATGATCTTAGCGGGAGGAAAATACTAAGAGATAAAAGCATCTTTGCACTTATTCCATGAATCAATACTATTTTTAGGCAAAGACGAAAACCAAGTTTTAGCACGATCTCTAAGCGAAAACGGAAATAGCTTCAACTTAACAATATCATTATCCACGTATTTCTTCTTTTTCATATCACACAAATCAACAAAGTTGTTTAGATGGGTAGTGGCATCTTCACTAGGAAGGCCAGAAAATTGATCTTTCATGACAAGATTCAGCAAAGCAGCATTAATTTCACAAGATTCAGCATCGGTAATAGGAGCAATCGGAGTGCTAAGAAAATCATTGTTGTTGGTATTGAAAAAGTCACACAATTTAGTATTGACTCGAGCCATCGTGACAAACAATCCAACACACAAGCACATAAGAAGCAAGTGAAGAGAGGCGAACGGAAAAAGAGGGCGAATTAAACGGCAAGGGTGAAGTGGGGGAGAGGAAAACGAGAGGCAAATGGCAAATAATGTAATGCGAGGGATAAGATTTGTGATGGGTACTTGGTATGTCTTGACTTGACTTGACTTGGCGTAGATCTCCCCGGCAACGGCGCCAGAAATCCTTCTTGCTACCTCTTGAGCAATGCGTTGGTTTTCCCTTGAAGAGGAAAGTGTGATGCAGCAAAGTAGCGTAAGTATTTCGCTCAGTTTTTGAGAACCAAGGTATCAATCCAGTAGGAGACTACACGCAAGTCGTCTCGTACCTACACAAACAAATAAGAACCTTGCAACCAATGCGATAAAGGGGTTGTCAATCTCTTCACGGCCACTTGCAAATGTGAGATCTGATAGAGATAATAAGATAAATATTTTTGGTATTTTTTATGATATAGATTGAAAGTAAAGATTGCAAAGTAAAATAGATTGGAAACTTATATGATGGAAAATAGACCTGAGGGCCATACGTTTCACTAGTGGCTTCTCTCGTGATAGCATAAATATTATGGTGGGTGAACAGATTACTGTCGAGCAATTAATAGAAAAGTGCATAATTATGAGAATATCTAGGCATGATCATGTATATAGGCATCACGTCCGCGACAAGTAGACCGAAACGATTCTGCATCTACTAATATTACTCCACACATCGACCGTTATCCAGCATGCATCTAGAGTATTAAGTTCATAAGAACAGAGTAACGCATTAGGCAAGATGACATGATGTAGAGGGATAAACTCAAGCAATATGATATAAACCCCATCTTTTTATCCTTGATGGCAACAATACAATACGTGCCTTCTTGCCCCTGCTGTCACTGGGAAAGGACACCGCAAGATTGAACCCAAAGCTAAGCACTTCTCCCATTGCAAGAAAGATCGATCTAGTAGGCCAAACCAAACTGATAATTCAAAGAGACTTGCAAAGATAACAAACCATACATAAAAGAATTCAGAGGAGATTCAAATATTGTTCATAGATAATCTCGATCATAAACCCACAATTCATCGGATCTCGACAAACACACTGTAAAAAGAATTACATCGAATAGATCTCCAAGTAGATCGAGGAGAACTTTGTATTAAGATCCAAAGAGAGAGAAGAAGCCATCTAGCTAATAACTATGGACCCGGAGGTCTGTGGTAAACTACTCACACATCATCGGAGATGTTATGGTGTTGATGTAGAAGCCCTCCGTGACCGATTCCCCCTCCGGCGGAGTGCCGAAAAAGGCCCCAAGATGGGATCTCACGGGTACAGAAGGTTGCGACGGTGGAAATAGGGTTTCGTGGTGCTCCCGGATGTTTTTGGGGTATATGGGTATATATAGGAGGAAGAAGTAAGTCGGTGGAGCTGCGAGGGGCCCACGAGGGTGGGGCGCGCCCAGGGGGGCAGGCGCGCCTCCCTGCCTCGTGGCCTCCTTGCTTCTTTCTTGTCATCCACTCCAAGTCCCCTAGATCACTTTTGTTCCAAAAATAACTCTCCCGAAGGTTTCATTCCGTTTGGACTCCGTTTGATATTCCTTTTTTGCGAAACACTGAAATAGGCAAAAAACAGCAATTTGCACTGGGCCTTCTGTTAATAGGTTAGTCCCAAAAATAATATAAAAGTGCTTAGTAAAGCCCATTAAACATCCAAAATAGATAATATAATAGCATGGAACAATCAGAAATTATAGATACGTTTGAGAAGTATCAACCCCCTAGTCCAGGACTCCCTCATTGGGTAACAGGGAACGCAAAGACACAATTTACACAAGTTCAGGCCCTCTCGAGGAGGTAAAACCCTATGTCCTGCTTGATTGTATTGGTGTATGAGTGTGACAATTACAGACTTGATCAACCACGAGATCGGATGAACTAAACCCTAGGTGGGTATGGTCTAAGGGTTCTCCCTCTGTATGGTCTAGCCCTCTGGTTTATATAGACACCAGCAGTACCTACGGTTACACATGGCCGGTTACCATCCAGGGGTAAACATCAAGGTTATGCTAACTAGACTTGGAGGATACATCAAGTCTTCGGGAGTTTCCTTCCATAGCACGGGATTGCCTGCAGCCCGGCCTTCCATTAATGAGTCAAGGGTGGTCCATCAGTTCGGCCCAGGTGAGACAGGCCGGCAGTCCGAGGACCCCTTAGTCCGAGACACCCTCGGGTGGCACTAGACACACTTACACCAAGTTACAGGAGACAATACTTTATACTTTGTGATAGTGGGATGCTGGAGTATTTGGTCTATCAGAAATGATATTTTTTTAGATCGGCGGTATCACACATACAAGGAATGGAACGCTGCTTGAAAGAAGGACTTTGGGCAGCACAAATCAGGGCCAAGCCCAAAAGGCAGAAAAGGTCAGACAATGGATAGGACAATACTTATAATCTAAAACCGTAATTATGAAACCCCGAACTAGCATTGGTTGATTATACCCCCCCCCCTCCTTAGCTTGTTGTTATCAATATTCTTTTATTAATGGAAAGTCGTAGAACAATTGTTCTACGGTCTCGGGTGTCGGTGTCAAAACCGGCGGATCTCGGGTAGGGGGTCCCGAACTGTGCGTCTAAGGCGGATGGTAACAGGAGGCGGGGAACACGATGTTTACCCAGGTTCGGGCCCTCTTGATGGAGGTAATACCCTACTTCCTGCTTGATTGATCTTGATGATATGAGTATTACAAGAGTTGATCTACCACGAGATCGTAGAGGCTAAACCGTAGAAGCTAGCCTATGGTATGATTGTTGTTGTCCTATGGACTAAACCCTCCGGTTTATATAGACACCGGAGGGGGCTAGGGTTACACAGAGTCGGTTACAAGGGAGGAGATCTACATATCCGTATTGCCAAGCTTGCCTTCCACACCAAGGAGAGTCCCATCCGGACACGGGAAGAAGTCTTCAATCATGTATCTTCATTGTCCAACAGTCCGGCCAAAGTATGTAGTCCGGCTGTCCGAGGACCCCCTAATCCAGGACTCCCTCAGTAGCCCCTGAACCAGGCTTCAATGACGATGAGTCCGGCACGCAGATTGTCTTCGGCATTGCAAGGCGGGTTCCTTCTCCGAATACTCCATAGAAGATTTTGAACACAAGGATAGTGTCCGGCTCTGCAAAACAAGTTCCACATACCACCGTAGAGAGAATAACATTTCCACAAATCTAATCTGCTGACAACTTTTCATAACGCGACATCACACCACGGCCTGATCATTATTCGAACCGTTTTTCTCAATCATCCTGCCACTGCATGTTTTGCGAGGCGGTTTTATTGGCACGTCTTGTCGAAGCAGAGACCGTGTCCCCTTTACTACGGGATTCTCATCAATATGGATGTGGGTAACCCAATCGTACCCGTTGGTATGACTCCTTGATTTTAGGCAAGTCCCAAACGGCCATGAGGAGGACACTTGATATTCACCCTCTTTATAAAGAGGCCAAGGCCGGTCCTTTTTCTTCTCGTACTCGATCGAATCCTTCCCCCGCCTCGAGTTTCAACACCCAAGGCTCAGGTCAGGCGCTTCGGACCTTCAAGCTTGTCCGGATCCAACCTTCAAGGTCAGTGGATGCCCTCCTCCGTCACATAGGAAGACATCAAGAAGCTAAGAGAGGCTAGATATTTGACCGCTGAAATCTCGCACAGGCTGCCTGCTCGAGGGCAGGTCATTCCCACTCCCGAACCCGGCGAGAGCGTTGTATTCATCTCTCACTTCCTCAGGGGGCTAGGCCTCGTTCTAGATCCCTTTGTTAGGGGGGCTCATGTTCTATTATGGGCTGGATTTCCATGACCTGGCCCCGGATTCCATCCTTCACATCTCGTCGTTCATCGTCGTGTGTGAGGCCTTCCTCCGCATTACCCCACACTTCAGCCTATGGCTCAAGACCTTCAATGTGAAGCCGAAGATGATTGAGGAGCGACATGCAGAGTGCGGAGGTGCCGTAATAAGCAAAGGCGCCGATGTTCCATGGCCAAAGGGTTCCTTCCCGGAGGTGTCCAGTTTATGGCAACGGGAGTGGTTTTATATCATAGCTCCCCGGGGTACCAAGTGGGTGGCCGCCCCTGCCTTTCGCTCGGGCCCCCCGCCACAACTGACATCATGGATCAACAAGGGGCTGGACTGGGGGCCAGTAAATGATGTGCCGATATTGCAGAGTCGCATCCGAGATCTCCTCGAGAGAGATGTCAGCCTGGTCACGGTAATGCAAGTCATGCTAGTTCGTCGAGTCCCGCCTTGCAAACGTTGACCCCTCCGTATGTGGGAATTCAACCCGGAAGGACCGCGAGCTATTCAGCACTTCCTCGGCATGACGCTCGAAGAGATGTACAAATTGTTCTTCGGACCACAAATAAGGTGTCCGGATACCGCCGAGGATGCGGGTCTGAGCTGCAATTGTCCAGATACCCAAGTAAGTAGTCCTTCGACCGAACACGTTGTCTCTTTATCTATCACGACATCATTTTGAAAAGTCGCTCTTTGACCAGGACTGGGTAAAAAAGGTGAAGATGATCAGGTGTTCGGCCCCCCTTCCCGAAGGCTCAGCAGATCCGGTATTGGCCAGAATGCTTGAGCTGGCACCTTATCAGGCGCCCTCAGGGGAAGATAAAGGGAGGAATAAAGAGGCTAAAAGTGGGCCTCGCTCATTATTCATCCAAACCGGGGGAATTAGCGCCTCCGTGAAGGAGGATAACTGGGGAGAAGAATCTGAAATTCCCTCTCCCCAGGGAAGGAAGAGGACCACCTCTGAAGACTTGGAAACAATGGTTTCCAAACGATGGAAGAAGTCTTTGCCAGAGGGTCCGGCCCCGGAGGGTACCCTTGCCGCACAGTGCCCGCAAGGGGATCATCCCTCAACCGAGTTGTAAGTAAACAAAAAGTACTTAATAGTAAAAATATCCTGCTTTACTTCTGAGGACAATAACCGAAGCATATATCTTATAGTTCGGATCGTAGCCCTTCTCGACAGAGTTCGTCTTCGGGGGATCTCCTTCCACAGATGATGGAGAGCGAAACACCTCCCCATGCCACCCCGCCTTATGAGGCAGGCGACCCTGAGGTGTCGTCATAGAGGATTTCTCCTGATCTGCCAAGGCCAGAGGGTAATCCTTCGGCCACCCAAGTCCGGAGTATTCGGCTCCTAAGGAGAGCAACAGAAAGAGTCTGGAACCGTCCGGTGTGCGATCATACGCACTGAAGGATCTTCTGGAGCAAGCGGCTATCTCAAAAGCGCATCGTACGCTAATGGGTACGGTGGTTGAGAGGATTTCATCCGCCGAAAGCGGGTTGCATGAAGCTTTTATGAGTCTGCTGAAAGGCTTTGAGGTACGTGAAATAGTGCATGTTTTTTATGGTACCGCACGCGCTAGGTGTGCCATAAGCAGATAGTAGCCCCTGAGACTCTGGTTGCTGTCGATAACGGCGGCAAACAGAGGATCATAGTCCCAGGTAATAATCATGCCGCCTTCATGTGCAGGTGGCTGAAGGTCCGGTGGCTAGCCGGACTGGTGAGTTTGCCGAGCTGAAGCGGCAACTTGATGCAGCAGATGCCGACATCGTGCTTGTGAAGAAGCGGCTCGACGAGGCACAGGGTATGTGATTTCTCCGGTGGTCAACACATAGTAAGAGGAGCATGCTGCTAGTATCTTTAATATGTTGTGACTGCAGATGGGGTTGCCGCCGTGGAGACCCTTCGGGCGGAACTTGCCCGAGCCAAGGATCAAGCAAGGAAGAGTGATGCGGCCGCTCTAAAGGCGGTCGAAGAGCTGAAAGCCGAACAGGCTGCGTATTGCCAAAGCAAGGATAAAATAGCCAAGATGGTTGTTGAATTGAAGGATGCCGCCGACCATTACATACTTCTTGAAAAGGAAAATCGAGTGAAGATGACGGACCTGGAGAAGGCCATGGTAGCTGCCAAGGACGCCCGCTCTAAAATCAGAGTGGCGAAGGACGAGCTGCGTTAAGCCGGGGATATCGCGGCTGGGAAGCCCTTTTTGTTGCGGATGAAGTTCGGAGATCCTAAGTATGCCCCTCTTGACCAACTATGGAGTTCTGCAGACGCATACGTGGATTTGGCAACAAGTGCTGCTGATGCGGCCGAGTATTTCAAAGATCAAAAAGATCCTGAAGTGGAAAAGTTGTTCTGGTCACAGTTCAATGCTCCAGTGCGTCCGCTGCTGTTGAATGAGCGAATGGCCGAGTGGGCCGAGCTCCATGGGTTGTCCAGGCTTGCCATGAGATATGTTGTGGACCATCTGTGGCCGGAAGGGCCAAGGCCGAATAGTTATTTTAGTTTAGTGCAACCGTTCCTTGGTGTTGTGCCGCGCATCGACGCTATGAAGAGGTTGGCGTGCATAGAGGGTGCACGGATGGCTCTTGCCCGTGTCAAGACATACTGGGCAGAGATGGAGGCCACCGCTATTGCAACCTAGAGTTCGGCCGTGGACCGAGTATCTGCCGAGCACTACTTTGAAGAAGTCCTTGAAGGCGCTCGTTTAATAGAGGCTCGGTGCTCGAAGAATATTATGTTCTAGTGACATGTATTCCCATTATAAGAACAATGTTTATTAAATTATAAAGGCTGTGTTTATACTTTTGCCTGAAAGTATTATGATGCCTCCTGTGCGGCCGTTTATGTATATATGTATATAACCTGAAAGTTTGCAGTCTCGACTTCAGCCCCCACGCATATAATGCGGGGGTGTTCGCAAAAAACGTGTATTCACACTTGATCCAACGGCTTGGTCCATTAAGGAGGTGAGCGCAGCGAACGAGGCAATCGGACTATATTGCTTTAACACTTTCACTTAGCCATAGGAGTTTGACGGTAGGAGTACTATATAGCCCCTGGTACCTCCGCGCTCGTCTGAATACGAGGTGCGTACATAAATGTCCGGGAAACGGCCCTTCGTTAATGCGGAGGAATCCCGAAGATTCCGCTAAGTCATCGAGTGGTTGACCAGTCTCACGCTTTATCATGATAGTCAGTTTTCGGCTTTCTCTACTGAGGTGCTCATCCGGATGAACCAGGGCACAATCGCAGTAGTTCTCCCGGTGCCACCTTAGCCGATAGAGCGGAACGTAAGGTAGCAAAACACGGGAGCCGGACAAACCCAACATTTGACCAAAGACATGATTCGGAGCTGATGCATATAAGGCCAAACTCACGACGCCGAACACTCCCTAAGGTATTCGGCCTTTATAACATATGCCGAGCTGAGCAATGCCCTTGATAATGAACCCCGAGTGTCCAGGTACGTGCAATGTTCTGACATGGAGAAATGCCAATAACGTCAGCATCCATCTCGGTTGTACTGAGTATTCGGAGGATGTGAACAACAAGAGACAGTAAAAAAGGTTTACACAGGGTCTTAATCTAAAAAGAAACCTTTGAGCGGGTCCCTGTTGCACGTCTGTGCCTATGTCTCCGTTGTGCCGTATCCTGTAAGGGTGTAGCACGATTATCATCTGTAAAAGAGAAGAACTTAGGTGAAAGTTGTCGTGCGAAAAATTGGTTATTCTCAATAAACCATTAAAATTCAAGATAAGTAAAGTTGAGCCGAACTAGCCCTGTTTACATGCGGGAAGCCCCTGGTACCGTCTATGGGGGTATAACCATCGAACCAATCTCGGGTTTATCTAAGCTGTTATAGCTAGTAATGAGCCGGACTCGTCTAGCCGTGTCCGCGGTCTTGACGACCGATCATTTATTCTGGTTGGAGGGGTCGTTTAGTGTTTGACTATTAAAGTCGTCGCACATTCTTCCGCGGGTAAGGAACGTTCAATATTTCCGCTAATTGTGATGATGCCGCGTGGACCGGGCATCTTAAGCTTGAGAGAAGCGTAATGCGGTACTGCATTAAAACGAGCAAAAGCTGCGTTTCCGAGTAGTGCTTGATTGCCACTTTGGAATGGAGCTATGTCGAAGGTTAACTTTTCGCTTCGGAAGTTGTCGGGAGAACCGAATACAACCTCTAGTATTAGCGAGCCCGTGCAGCGGGCCTCTGGGCCTGGTATTACTCCCTTGAAGGTAGTATTACTGTGGCTGATTTTTGTCGGGTCTATCCCCATTTTGCGGACTGTGTCCTGATATATCAGATTAAGACTACTGTCGTCGTCCATAAAGACTCGTGTGAGATGGTATCCGTTTATTATTGGGTCTAACATCAAGGCGGCCAATCCTTCGTGGCGGATGCTTGTCATGTGATCCCTGCGATCAAAAGTGATCGGGCAGGCCAACCAGGGGTTGAACTCAGGGGTGACGGGCTCTACGACGCGTGTGTCTCGGAGTGCATATTTGCCTCTCTTCTTCGTCACGTGGATCATGTTCACTGTTTTGACCTCTGGTGAGAATTTTTTCTGTCCCCTAGTGCTTTGCTGGCGAGGCTCATCCTCGTATTCACTTGATGTCTCCCTCCCCTTGTGTTTGGCGTTTAGCTTACCGGCCTGCTTGAAGACCCAACATTCTCTGTGGGTGTGATTTGCAGGGGGTGCCATGAATCTGACATAGTTTGTCTATAATCTTGTTTAGACTGGACGGTCCATCTCTGCTGCCTTTGAAAGGCTTTTTCCGCTAACCCGGTCGAGAGCCCCTGAATCCGGCGTTTACCACCGTGTTATCTGGGTTGTCTTCTTTATTTTGACGTTTGCTCCTACTGCGTCGAGGTTTTCCATTGCCATCCCTGACTTCAGATGTGCCTGGGTCGCTGGTGCTACTACGGGCTAGCCAGCTATCATCTCCCGCGCAAAAGCGGGTCATGAGGCTTGTCAGGGCTGCCATTGTTCTCGGTTTTTCTTGGCCGAGGTGTCTGGCGAGCCATTCGTCTCAGACGCTGTGTTTGAAAGCTGCTAAGGCTTCGGCGTCCGGGCAGTCGACGATTTGGTTCTTCTTAGTGAGAAATCTGTTCCAAAGCTTTCGGGCTGACTCTCTGGGCTGTTGAATTATATGACTTAAATCGTCTGCATCCGGAGGTCGGACATAGGTCCCTTGAAAATTAGCCCGAAAAGCATCCTCAAGCTCCTCCCAACTTCTGATTGAGTTTTCGGGGAGGCTTTTTAGCCAGTGCCGAGCTGGTCCTTTCAGCTTGAGGGGCAAGTACTTGATGGCGTGGAGATCGTCTTTGCGAGCCATATGGATATGGAGGATAAAGTCCTCAATCCAGACCCCAGGGTCTGTGGTTCCGCCGTACGCCTCTATGTTCACTGGTTTGAATCCTTCTGGAAATTCATGGTCCAGCACCTCATCGGTGAAACATAGGGGGTGTGCGGCACCCCTGTATTTGGATGTGTCGTGGCGTTCTGATGGTTGTAGTGTTCGGTTTTGGTTGTGCGCTGGAGCGCGTTTCCTTGATCCGTAGATGGATCTAGTCGCGCCGGTCTTTTGATGCAAGTCATCACGTGAATCGTGTGCTGACTTATGTGCGGCCTTGTTAGCCGCTCTATTCGCGACCACAAGGTGGTTGATCCGACCGGTCGGCCGTTTTATTTTTCGGCTGTGTGGGCTCTAAGGCCTCATCATCAAATTCAGGCAACAGCTTGCGCTTTGGATAGCTCTTTGTGTGGTAACTATCACCATACTTTTCTTCAATGTCAAGCACTTTGTTCCATCTACTGTTGAGAGTATTCTGCGCGGCCTTAAGCCTTTGCTTCTGCTTCTTCAGACTCCCCGCGGTGGCAATAAGCCTTCTGCGGAGGTTCTCTTGTTCCAAGTGCCTTTCCGGGATGATGTGTGTCTTCGTCCGGACTGTTTTCCTCTTCGAAGGGAGGTTGATGAGCTTTATCCTCGGCGTCGCCGTGTTCGGACAGCGGATCCGTACTATGTTCGCCGTTTGTTGGTTCATCCTGCTCTGTCGCTGGGTCACTGTGGTTGTCGTTTCCTCTGGAGTCGGCTGGGATGTTATTTTCTCTTGCGCTGTTATCGCTAGTTTTGCCGAGGCGGGATTTGGAGCGGCGCCTACACCGACGCTTTGTTTGCTTCTCGAGGGAGCTATCCTTCGTTGCGTCCTTCCGTTCCTCGTCATTGTTTTCTTTGGGTGTACCCACCCTGTATATGTCATGTGATGAAGTGGATGTCCAGCGCCCTATGGGCGATGGTTCCTGTTCCTCTCCAGCATCGTCGTCCATGCCGTCAATGTCTTCGGAGTCGAAATCGAGCATGTCGGTTAAATCGTCGACAATGGCTACTAAGGGGTGGTGGGTGGGTCGCGAATTTCCTCGTCGTCCGCATCCCATTCTAGCCGGACATAGTTCGGCCAAGGTTCTCCTGACAAGGAGAGGGACCTTAATGAATTTAGCACGTCGCCGAAAGGCGAGTGCAGAAAGATATCCGCGGAGGTAAACTTCATGATCGGCGCCCAATCAGATTCAATGGGCACGGACACAAGCGGCTCGGAGTCCGTGGCCTGGGACGAACCCAATGATTCGGCAATACGGGTCTCGTGGGAGGTGAAGTCAGTATTCGGCTCTATCGCCACTGAGAGTGCGGCTTTCATGGCGGGATCTATCCACCCGTCCTCCGATGGCGCAATTTGTTCCGGACTAAGGGCCGGAGTAGCTGCAGGCGTGATCTCCCGAACACTATCCGACGGCAGAGTAAATCATGCTCGTCATGATCGTGCGGCGCACCTGACATGGGCTCGAATCCGCCGAAGATCAAGTCTCCGCGGATGTCGGCAGTGTAGTTCAAGTTTCCAAATCTGACCTAATGGCCAGGGGCGTAGCTTTCGATCTGTTCCAGATGGCCAAGCGAATTGGCTCGCAGTACGAAGCCGCTGAATACGAAGATCTGTCCGGGGAGGAAAACCTCACCCTGGATCGCATCGTTGCCGATGATTGAAGGAGCCATCAAGCCTTACGGTGACAGCACAGTGGAACTCTCAATGAAAGCACCAATGTCGGTGTCAAAACCGGCGGATCTCGGGTAGGGGGTCCCGAACTGTGCGTCTTAGGCGGATGGTAACAGGAGGCGGGGGACACGATGTTTACCCAGGTTCGGGCCCTCTACATGGAGGTAATACCCTACTTCCTGCTTGATTGATCTTGACGATATGAGTATTACAAGAGTTGATCTACCATGAGATCGTAGAGACTAAACCCTAGAAGCTAGCCTATGGTATGATTGTTGTTGTCCTACGGACTAAACCCTCTGGTTTATATAGACACCGGAGGGGGCTAGGGTTACACATAGTCGGTTACAAGGGAGGAGATCTACATATCCGTATTGCCAAGCTTGCCTTCCACGCCAAGGAAAGTCTCATCCGAACACGGGAAGAAGTCTTCAGTCTTGTATCTTCATAGTCCAACAGTCCGGCCAAAGGATGTAGTCCGGCTGTCCAAGAACCCCCTAATCCAGGACTCCCTCATCGGGTCAAAAAAATCTAGGGGCTGAATGTCTTACTTTTCTTCCCTTGCAATTCTGAAATTGTGAGCAATCATACACAATCTTTGGGTCAAATAATAAAGAGAACACACGTAATTACAAGGTAATTGAAATTCTTGGATCTGTCTTTTTCCTTTTTTTTTCCTTGGTAGCAATTTCACACATGCCATCGTCCTGACTTGACCAAAATATATCGTACTAATGAGCATACAGTCCTAACAACGGTCTAGAAATGCTTTGGTGCAAAATTTTCCATACATAGTCTCTGTATGTTTTTAGCACATTTTGGAGGCCTGTTAAATGTTTCCATTATTAACTAGAGATACCAATTTATGTTCTCTTTGGTATTTCTTTTCTTTGGGCATCTATGTTGATTCAATACAACTATTTTCTTTTTTTTTGCTTATATAATTTGGAAACTATCAGTAATCATACAAACTCTTTGGATGAAGTAACAACAATAACTAGGACAAGAGAGAAGAAACAAATACAATTTGTCTTAGATACATGCTGGTCCTTCTCTTCTTTTGTTTATCCCATTTTAAAACTAACAGGCTTTGTGGCAAATGTTACCATTGTTTCATTCTATACATGCAAAGGGAAGGTAATCAATCTGAATGTAGGCGCTGGAAACGGAACATGTTTGCTCCTTTTGATTTGGGGGAGGGGAGGGACCATCATGGAACTTCTTTTTCGATTTCTCTGATGTTGTAGAGACACGGTATGCCAAAATTCAAGAGACAATATTGTATTTTAAAATGCATGATTACATACCTCCTATATCACTTGCACGGGTTTTGTTTTTCTTAGTTTTAGTGGCTTCTGTTCTTAGGTTTTTAGAACTGTAATGCAAGTCTTTGAGTTTTCATGTACATGAACTGATTATGTTTCTTGCTCGGTTGTTTGTACGCCATCTTGATGTAAAGGGCCAAAGAGTATAAGGACTTCTACGGGACCAGCTCGACGCCTCGACCTCAACCCCACTTCCATCCCTTTTCCTATTTTAACATGAAAAACAATGTAGATGCATGCACGGGCTCCACCATGGGTGGAGCGTGCCGCCACGCCTTCGCCAGCTAGTACTCTCTTCATCCTAAAATTTTCTTGTTTTAGATTTATTTAGATATGGATGTATCTACATCGGCTCGGCTTCAAAATGGTGCCATGATGATGCACTGCATAGCGAAGCCGTGTGCTCCAATAATGAAGAAACTGACACTTGGAAACGAGAAATATTCCACTACTCTGTACGCAATGCTGGCCGGCGAGAAACAAATCCGCCTACTTTAGCGAAGGGAGATGGATTTCGCTGGAATGCTAGCTACTCCATCCGTTTTCAAAATAGATTTCAAAATAAATGACCTAACTTTATACTAACATCTACTCCCTCCGTCTTATAATATAAGAGCGTTTTTATCTTTATATTAGTGTCAAAAACGCTCTTATATTTCCCCGCAAAAAAACGCTCTTATATTATGAAACGGAGGGAGTATTTTGAAATGGATGGAGTACTTATCAGTGAACACATACGATCCAGGTTGGCTGGAACACCGGAGCTATGATCTCTGGCGTCACTCGCATGTCGCTTCAAGTAATTGCATCTCGAACCGTCACGTCACATGCTCGGATCTGCAACGAAAAGTATACGCACACGAGGAATGTACCAGAGAGATGGTTGGTCGCAGACTTTGAGATTTTGAGCAAAAAAATGAATTCCATTACCCTGTCTTTGTTACAATGACGGTCAAATCTCAAATTTTCATCCCCGTCAGATTGAAACGGGTGAAATTGATTTCTACAGCTGCCTAAATGCACAGGGCACACGTAATTGTCCTGCCAAATGGAGGAGTAGGTCACCACTGCATTGCGCGGGATGTCGTTGCTGTCGTCAGCAGCAACCGCGAACGGCCCATGCTCTGCGTCTGATTCTTCGGGCCAAACGAGGTCGTAACCCGCATCGGCCGGCGGCGAGTCGGGGGCGCTGTGGACCTTGTCGCACACGTCGATCCAGCCGTCGTCCGAGTCCCAATCCGGCAAGGCCGAGTTGCCGCAGGCCAATGCCCCGATCCTCTCGGCCGGCGTCTCGTCCGCCTCCTCGTCGTCGGTGTCCGAGTCCCAGAGTGCGTCCTGCAGCGTGCTCTTGGGAGACGTGTATTGTTGCTTCACCGGCGCTGCCTTATAGTCGCCGGCGGCAGCGGCGGAAGCAACGAATGGGTGGTCCAAGAGCTGCGCTGCCGTGGACCGGTCGCTGGGCTGTCTCCTGAAGCATCCGTCCAAGAAGTCCTTGGCCTCCGCCGAGAGCCACCCCGGCACCTCCGGCACGGCGGCCGTGTACCCGATCCGGTGCACGGCCGCGAGCAGATCGTTCATGTCGCTCCATGGCGCGCGGCCAGTGGCCATCTCGACGACGGTGCAGCCGAGCGCCCAGACGTCGGACGCCGGCCCCTGCTCCTCGCCGCGCGCGACCTCCGGCGCCATGAACGCGGGCGTGCCGCCCATCGGGAGCAGGGAGTCCACGGCCCTCGCACAGCCGAAGTCAGTCAGCCTGGCGCGGCCGTCGGCGCCGATCACCACGTTCCGTGCCTTGACGTCACCGTGGACCAGCGACCTCGCGTGGAGGTACTCCAGCCCCCTGGCCACGTCCCCGGCGTACGCCCGGATGACGGGCTCCGGGAGGCAGCCTCCGCTCCTGGCGGCCTCATCGGCGAGCGAACCGCCGGGCGCGAACTCGAGGAAGAGCTGGTACCCGCCGCACTCCGCGGCGCGGGAGCCGAGGCAGGGGATGATGTGCGGCGAGCAGAGCCCGGTGAGCACGCTCCCCTCGCGCTCCAGCTGCGCCGCGCCACCGGCGGCGGCGGACTTGACGGCCAGGAGCTCCCCGGAGGCCTCGTCGGACGCGAGCCACACGACGGCGCCAGACGCGCCGCGGCCCAGCGTGCGGATCCGCCTGAGCTGCTTCGCCACGGCGACATCCATCGTTGGTCGTCGGCGTTCCGATTGGATTGATTCTGAGCTGACTTTGTATGCGATGCGAGGATGGAGGGATGGTGCGCGAGGCGTATTTATATGTGCGGAGTGGCGTGCGACGAGGAAGAGACACGGGTGCATGACCATGGGTGCGCGGAAGGAACACGTGCGAGAATGGAGCTCGCAGCGTTTCTGTGCGCGGCTGCTGCTAGAAATGAAAAGCCTTCTCTTCTGCCCTCCGGCTGCAAAGGAAGGTGTAACGAACGTGGGGGTCTTATTTTGGTCATGGTATTTTTGGCGTGCCTTCTCCCGTCGTTTTTCTGCTGCCTTTTCGTTTGTTTGGCGGATCTGGATCAGCTTCAGGCCAGGGGTAGGTGCATCGGCGCCTGAATTGAATTGTGGACGCCACGTGATGCAACATGATCATTGTCGACGTATACGATGATCATTGTATGCAGTAACCCAATGGATAATAACTACTCCTGCTTTCAAAAATAAAATAGTGGATATATACTAGCGTTGCTTACTTGCTTCAGTAAGTAGTATCTGGGTGAACTACTATCATTTTGGCTCTCCACGTGACGTGCTCCAGAGCCGAGCCTAACCGATAAGGCCTCCTTGATGCGTCGTGTTAGTTATGTGCCTCTGCCTCGCGGTTACGTCCCAGTCTCGCCTTGGACATTTCTCTCGTTAGGCTTTGCAGTACAACGTGGAGATGTCTCAGAAGAAGCGCTGCCGTAAGGGCAAGACAAGTCCATCATCATGCATCCATTCCATCGCCGTTTCCTAGAGGCACGTTTCGTTCGGTGGCCATGGGCACCTCGCCGGAACGTCCGACCACTTTCGGGGGTTTAAGCCCTGACTCATCTTTGGACAGGACAGCCATGTGACGGAGTTCGGCTGAAGCTGATGGAGGGTTAGTTACTTGTCCATCGTTCCTGGCGTCACGCCGTTTAGGCAAGCACATGCAGGGGATGCTAGTCTTAAGCCCATGCGTACACGTGTCCTACTTTTTAGCTGTTTGAGCTGTGATATTTTCCAAGATATATATCGAACTAATGTCGTGTCGGCGCCACCTTTTATATGGATCGGGGTGATCAAAGCGTGCAAATTTCTTCATGCATAGTTTGTTGATGATAACCCATTTTGGATAAAGTATAATTTCTGTTGGTTAGGCTTCTCAGCCAGCGGTACGGTTGAGTAACCCAAAAAGGTGTGCACGCTTCCGTTTCTCCCTTTGTCCATTTCATCTGGTTCACCAACACGTCATCATTTACAGACGCATATCTTCTTTTTTTAGTGAAGACACGTATCTTCTTGCATGATCATAAAAAGAGTTTAGCTGCCATCAATAATTCTTTTTTGAACCAGCCGTACTTTTTTGTGAAGCAGGAGATATTATCCGATATCCATAAGTTTGTGGCCCCATGTCATCTTCATAAGTACCCCTGCCAATCATTTTTGGAAGCACTCCCCACTTGATTTTAACTAGAAGAACGCCCGTGCGTTGCAACGGGGTCACATTAACTTAAAGAGTTCAATATTACGACATTGGCGACCTTTTTTACCATCCTTCCTCCCTCTTCCTCACTCTCTCTCCCCCTCCCTCTCTCTCTAACACACACACATATCCATCTTATTGGGTACAGGACCATAATCCATCTATTTCACACACACACGCTAGTGCATAACAATATGGATTATGTGTATTATATTTGCCACCAGAACTGAGGGAATTAATTTCATGTAAATCGGCCAGCCACAGCTCCAAGAATACGCGGAGGAGGTGGCCTGGGTCAGCGTCGGCGCCGTCCGGCGCGGGCCACGGGCCCGCTTCCAAGTGCACGTGCAATGCACGTCTTCACAAATATTATAACCAGATGTGAGAAATCACATACTAACACGATGTTGCAATCAATTTGTAATTAAAGAAGCCAAAAGTCTTTTTTCTTAAACCAGAATTCCTTATGCTGAAGTTTAAGCAAACCCCACAATAACATGATCATTTTTTTTGCTCTACTTATCACCTAATTAAGCAAATGCATGACTTATGAAGCGGATAAGAAATCATGTTAACTTGGAACTAAAATTCCAACAAAAGAGTGAGGAACAAACCTTTTTATCATTGCTCTGAAGTCTGAACCTCCCCCTATTTGTTAGTGAAATGTGAGTATGCTTGGAAGATAATAATTTCTTATGCAACATATGCTTTTACATCCGAAAGAGCTACAAAATATGTTGACCTACCTATGTGCACTTCCTAAATCAAGCGGATACAATTATTTCTATCGGCAATATAAAATATTAAACATTAGAAAGAAAGTGACAATGTCCACTAACCATGCAAATATTCTGACCATGGGATATTTAGGCTGGCGTATATGGAAAATCAAAGCTAAAAATGACTCGATGAGTTAGGGATACATCAATAAATATTGTAAAAAGTGATAAAAACAAATCTGCAACAACTCGCGACCCCACGAACTCGTATTCACAATGAGCAAGTTAGTGAGGCCGCCACGGTAGGCTAGCACCAAGGGACAAGGGCAACAACCGCCTTCCCATCCAACCTACTGGTTCTGCTGGCGCTACTTTCATCCTAAGCCCATGAGTACCACTAGTGTGTTGCCACGTACGGAGAAACTATGAACTGAAATTTTCATTCAAATCATGAAAAATGTTAATGTTCCTCTCCTCTCCCATCCCTCGTGTGAACATACCCAATTCGTGGTTGGCTCGCTACATTCAGCGTAGCTCTGATGTTCACTGCCCTCGCTCTTGATTAGTTGCCGCAGTGCCACGCATCTACGCCAACAAGCTGGGGAAACAAATGCAAATGTTACACCGAGTCAAAATCAACCATCCTACAATCGTAACAATAGAAAAGATAATAACCAAAATTTAACAGAAGAACTACTACTTGGCTCCCAGATCCATCTCAATAGCCCTTGATCTCGATAGCCGCCTCAACATCACGTCATTACCAAACATGTAGTGGATGCCTAGTGGGACAAGGATTAAGAAATAACATGAGGTGAAAAATACGATGGCTGTCAATTCCATAAGACGATCCAAGTAATTTGACAAAACAGATCGGGAGCATCTTGTATAATCTCAAAAAAGCAACTAAAAATATGAGAAATGAAGTGATGAAAATCAGCCCCTGCTCTCATTTATGCTCGCTTTTGTAATGGGAGGCAAGGAATGGGGATACCGGGAGAAGAAAGGATCACATGGACGGCAAGCCTCCACCACCGGCAAGTGGGGTTGCTTCACATCCAATCTCCACGGCCGCAGCCTCCATGGGGACGAACTCCCATGTTCACAACCGGGCTCCCAATCGGCCGCTGCCTCGCTGACCTTGACGACGAAGTAGTCCCTCCCTTCGATCCCATTCGCAACGGAGGCAACACCCATCCCAGCGGACGGGTCCGCGGTGAGATCCCTACTGGATTGTGGTCGCGCCTCCCCAAACCTCACCGCGGGACACATGAGAGGGCGCCGTTGCCATGGTCAGGCTTGGATGGGGAAAGGAGGCGACATAGCAGCAACGGCGCCTTCGCCGGGATTG
The DNA here is from genome assembly GCA_032464435.1 of Aegilops umbellulata. Classification (NCBI taxonomy): domain Eukaryota; kingdom Viridiplantae; phylum Streptophyta; class Magnoliopsida; order Poales; family Poaceae; genus Aegilops; species Aegilops umbellulata. Next base: position 321,220,387 of record CP136056.1, on the reverse strand, counting down.
GTGGCGACGGCGGCGGCGAGCAAGCGGGAGGACGGCGGCGGCGAGAGAGTAGGAGGGTGGTGGCGGCAGTCCATCAGCCGTCGTGACGTGAGAGGAGGATGGGGATGGGGCCGCGATCTGGACGTATGGAGCGGTCGAGAGGAGGGGAAGCAGGCGGCTGGGTTTTTCCATCGTGCGGGGTTTGGGGGAGGTCAAACGAGAGGGTTTTTTTCGTGCGGGAGGCAGAGCAACAAGGGCAGATGTAGGGAGACGGGACGCGGTCGGTTGGCAGGAAAAGGAAAGGTACGCATTTTTTTAGGCAGTAGAGATGATTGATGATAAGAAAGGGAAAATCACATCAATATAAGGAAATATCCCATCAATACTTGATTGATTGCGATTTATTTTTTATATGGTAACTAATCTGATCATCAATACTTGATTGATTGCGATTTATTTTTTATATGGTAACTAATCTGAGGCGAAAAGGCAGGTGGGAGGGAGACGAAATAAAACCAGCGAAATAAAACCAATGAAAGTGGTGAGGCGAAATAAACCAGCGAAAAATAACCAGCAGACTATTCATCAACTGCTTCATTAGGAGTAGAGATATCAATAACCCAAAAAACATTTTGACCTTTCCAGCACCAAGCATCCCTAGTCCTGAAAAAAAAAGCACCAAACATCCCTAGTCCTCAAAAAAAAAAAAGAGGAGAAGCACCAAACATCCCTTGCACATGAGATTGAGGCCCTGTTTGATAGCAAAGTATTTTCTAAGTATTATAAAAATACTACAGTTTTTGAGATTATCAAAGTTTTATCTACAATGAGTTGTTTGGTTGCCACTAAAAACTGTGAATTTAATACTGTAGTATTGACCAAACCATGGTCTTTTCTCTGCATAAAAAAACACCTCCAGACCTCTTTTTTTAAAACAGAGCAACCGAAAAAAACTTGGGAACGCATAGTTATCTTCTTCCCCACTATTCGCAACAATTCTCCTCGCTTCTATGCCACCGCCCTGTCGTTTTTGGTGTTGTCTCCCTCGGCGGCGAATTTGTACGAGGCATCCGCATGGCTTGCCGCTGCTACCTAGAGGCCATGGCATGTTTTCACAGGGGGTTGTGATGGATTGCAGCTCTGGATGCATGGATCTCTTGCGTTCTTATGCATCTGCATGATACGGCCAGCCTAGTAGGTAAAAAAGCGCATTGCTCTAGTGTTGTTCTTGGGGCGATCTATTGCTGGATGCAATGGCTAGCAAGCTAACTGCTAGAAAACAGGCTATTTTGCAATACTAACAGCTAGTCAGCTAATTTTACGTCATTGTACCAAACAGGTCCTCTGCATCAGCGAATACTTCAAAATACTTTGTTATATCAATATTGTGGTATTATGTGCCTAGTGACTAAATTACTTTAATTTTCAATACTTTGGTTTTTATAATACTTTGCTATCAAACAGGCCTGACTGAGTAATAATCTTCCACTTTCACAGTCCGCATTTTATTTATCAGTTAACGCATGTGCCTGTGAAGTTTTCTACTCTGAAGAGTCGAATTACACAGCCTTTGACTCCCCCGTTTCCACATCTGTTGGCTTACTCTCAAGGACATCCGTTGAGAACACACACCGTAACAAGAAGTTTCGACCCGGTATCAAAACTCAAACTCAAAAGATGACACAGTGCTCGAGGAGCAAACCCGGAGTACTATTTTTTTCACCCGCAAAAAAAAAGGAGTACTATTTTTTTTATTGGATTGCATATCAAGATTTTCACAGCTTGGGTTCCTAATATTTTCTCCAAGAAGACTCGGAGTAGTAATAGAGGTAGTCCCCGTCTCCTCCTCCTCCTTAAAAAAAGAAAGTTAGAGTTCGTGCCTCGCGCCGGTGCTGGCGCAGGTCCGCCTCGTCTCCGGTGGCCCTAGGGCCATGGAGACGCGGTGGATCCTGGCAAGTGCCGGCGGGAGGGCTTCGTTTTTAGTCGTTTTTTCAATCTTGTTAGGGTTTGTGTCCTACTCAGGAAGGCGAGACGGCGGCGGCTCCCTGAAGATGGAATAAAGGTCTTCCCGCCTAGCCCCCGTTCCGGCGGTGCATCTAGCATCGTTGGTGGGCGTGTGGAGGTGTGTCTCCGGCAGATATATCTTTGGTGGATTTGCTCGGATCTCATCGTTGTTCGTCTATGTTCATGTGTCTTCGGTTTGGATCCTTCCTATCTACGCTAGGGTGCTGGTCCTATGGGGCCTTAGCACGACGATTTTCCGACTGTCTACTACAACAAGTTGTGCCCGGTTCCGGCGATGGAGGGGCGATGACGGCGGCGCGCCTTCGGCTCGCTTCGGTGCTTGTAGTCATCGCTAGGTTGTCTATGAATCTGGATGTAATTTTTATTTCTGGTATTCGTTATACTGTCATGATTGAAAATGAATAGATTGGAAATTTTTCCGCAAAAAAAAGACTCGGAGTAGTAATTTGTTGAATCCTAGAACATTGTGAAGCAGAAAATGCAATTCTATTGCCGACTTAGTAAGGGCCACTTTGATTCATTAGAAAATTAAATGAAAATCATGAACCAACCTGTGGTTGTATGGTTAGGTAACCCGAGCCGTAAAGATCTTGATGATATGCCAGCTCAGTCTCTCGGGGTGCTCGTAGGGGTAGGATGTGCGTGTGTGCGTTCATACTTCATAGGGGTGAGTGTATGAGCGTATGTATGAGCGCTTGCGTTTGTACCGTGTTCAAAAAAAATGAAGGTCATAGGATTATAACATTTTTTTGTATGATATTCATATATGAACCATTGAAAAAATGGAGAAAATTTTCTTTTTGGACTAACTAGAAAAAACAAAGGAAATTTTACAATCCAGTCAAACCTCTGTTTTGGCTAACCTTAAATTTGCATATGGTCTAACCATAATTTGCCCATGTATCATGTGTTTCTCATATTTCTACCTATCAAACATGTAATTCTGCACCCCTTTGAAAAACATTTGATTCTGCAAATTCCTTTATTCTGCCAATCCTCTGTATTGCACCTGCGATCCTATCCTAATTTTGTGTTTTTTTTGTATTTCTGTGTTTTTTAAATTCTGCAAAATTAAAGAGGCCATAAGCAGCAAGCAGTTATAAAAAGAAAACGGAAAAACTAACGCCCACACGTGTGGGCGTTTGCACATCCCCCACACGTCTCCATCACCACTCATTTTGTCACGTATGAATAGATGACATCAAGAGAAATCTTTTTGATTTCGGCTTAAAAATGTTTTATCTCCTAATTAAAAAATCAAATTAAAAATACGTTTTCACCATTAAATCCGTCTCGACGAGATCTTCAAAACTAGACCACATGTCGATATGTTTCAGCGAAATATTTTTTTGCCCAAAAGTTGCCATGATGTTTACACTGTAGTTGCCATAGTGCTTAAACTAAAGTTGCCATGTGGCAATTTTAGTTTGCATAGCATGGCAATTTTAGTTTTTTTATGACGACAATTCCAGTACTTTAACCATAAAAATATTTTTTTTGTATGAACCATGGCAATTTTAAGTGCATGTATCATGGCAATTTTGTTTAATGGTGCATGGCAAGTCTAGTTTCTTAATTCTCCGTTTTATAATATGTCAAAATTTATTTTTAAATGTAGAAAAAATAGTTGAAACATATCATGGCAACTTCAGTGTAATATCATGACAATTTATGTGGAATAGACATGGCAACTTTTAACCCAAAAAAATTTTCGTTGAAATATATTGATATGAGATCTAGTTTCGAAGATCTCGTCGCGAGAGATGTAATGATGAAAACGGATCTTCAATCGGATTTTTCATTTAAAAGATAAAACATTTTGTAACTGAAAATCAAAAAAGATTCCTACATACATGCATGCGATGACATGGTGTACTCTGTGTGTTATAGGGCATGTGGGCGGGTATGGCCCCCACCACACGTGTGGGCGTTAGCGTTGTCGGACGGATAATGCTAACGTCCACACGTGTGGGCGTTTGCACATCCCCCACACGCCTCCATCACCACTCATTTTGTCACGTATGAATAGATGACATCAACAGAAATATTTTTGGTTTCGACTTAAAAATGTTTTATCTCCTAATTAAAAAATCAAATTAAAAATCCGTTTTCATCATTAAATCCGTCTCGACGAGATCTTCAAAACTAGACCCCATGTCGATATGTTTCGACGAAAATTTTTTTTGCCCAAAAGTTGCCATGATGTTTACACTGTAGTTGCCATGTGACAATTTTAGTTTGTAGAGCATGGCAATTTTAGTTTTTTTATGATGGCAATTCCAGTACTTTGATCATACAATTTTTTTATGAACCATGGCAATTTTAAGTGCATGTATCATGGCAATTTTGTTTAATGGTGCATGGCAAGTCTAGTTTTTAATTCTCTGTTTTATAATATGTCAAAAATTACTTTTAAATGTAGAAAAAATAATTGAAACATATCATGGCAACTTCAGTGTAACATCTTGGCAATTCATGTGCAATAGATATGGCAACTTTTAACACAAAAAAATTTTCGTTGAAATATATTGATATGAGATGTAGTTTCGAAGATCTCGTCGCGAGGGATTTAATGATGAAAACGGATCTTTAATCAGATTTTTCATTTAAGAGATAAAACATTTTGTAAACTGAAAATCGAAAAAGATTCCTACATGCATGCATGCGGTGACATGACGTAGTCTGTGTGTTATAAGGCGTGTAGGCGGGTTTGGCTCCCACCACACGTGTGGGTGTTAGCGTTGTCCAAAGAAAAAGGCCAAAAAAAGGATAATACCCCTCATTCAGTGGAAGATAAAATGCAAACAGCATAAGCCATGGAACGTAGAGTAGTGTAGCAGTATCCCTACGGCCCTCGCGTCGCTCCCTCCCCAGGGGCGACACGGGCGGCGACCAAGCAGCCAAGGCCTCCGGCCGCGTCACTCCATCCACTCCCTCGCCGTCGCCGGCGCCTCCCAGGGGCAAAGCTCGCGCGGAGCAGGCGGCGGCGGGGCTAGTTTCCGCGACGGGCGACGCCTCGCGAGCGGGGATCTCTGGGCGGCACGGCGGTGGGCGGCGAGTGGCGCAGCGGCGGGCGGAGGACGGCGGATGGCGGCGCGTCTGGGACTCCGGCGGGCAGCGACTTCGCCGGCCTGTAGGCGCTGGTGGCGGTTGTAAGGCGCCGGCTGCTGCTCGCTTTTGGGGAACAGATCCGCCCGGATCTGGCTTCCCTGCAGTGGCTGCGCCTTCCTCGCCGGCGTTGGAACGCTGGGGCGGCGGCCCCAGGACGTGGTGGTGTCGTCGTGTCCGGCGGCAGCCTGCGAGGCGGTGGATTCGGGGCCCTTGCGCCCGGATCTGGTGGTGAGGCGGGCCGTCGGCCTGTGGCGGCGGTCCGGCAGAGGCGTGCCTGCTCCGGTCCACCGGGGTGGCGGGGAGGTGCGTGGGGTCAGGGCAGCGGTGGTGCTACCCTGCGTGCTGGGTGGCTGCGGTCTCGTCGGCGCCGTTGTGGAGGGAGGTGGGCTGCAGTGGTTTCTGCAGCCGGTGGTGGTTGGCGGCGACGTGCTGCCTTGTCTGCTTGGTCATGTGGCTGGGCGAGGACGGTCGTCATGATGCCGGAGACGGTTTGCTGGGCATGCTGCGGTGAGGATGGATTTGGTGAGCTCCGGGCGAAAGCCTAGTTCGACCTCGGTCGTTGCCGGCGTCGACGGCGTCCTCGGACGTTGTTCCCTCCTTGGAGGCGTCGTCGTGGAGCCCCTTCACCACCATTGTCGCCTCGGTCTCGGGCTATCCGGGTGAAAACCCAAGTTTCGACCTTGGTTGAAACGGGCGTCGGCGGCATTCTTGTCGCTTCCCTCTTGGGGGCGACGCCTTGGAGGTCTGGTCCTCGTCAGCTCGCGGTGCCCCGGGTGGCTTTGTGGGTTCTTCGTCGGCCAGGCGTGTGCGCGGCCTCGGGGCCGGTGAGGAAGTCGGAGCGGCGGCTCCGAAGAACATTGTCGTGGAGTGTCTGAACTGGTCGCGTGGGCGACATCGTCATCAGCTCAGGTGGAGCGTGGCCTCGGGGCCGGCGGGGAAGTCGGAGCGGCGGCTCCGGAGAGCACCCCTGTGCTGTGGAGTGTCGGTTCTGGTCGTGTGGACGGCGGAGTCGTCGACTCGTGTGGAGTGCGGCCTCGGGGCCGACGTGTGTGAGTTTTTTTGTGGTTTGTAAGCCGGAGTGGCGGCTCCGGGTCGTGTGGTGGAGTGGCAACTCTGGTTGTTTGGGCAACAGAGAAGTCGGCTCGTTAGAGACGCAGCCTCGGGGCTGGTGTGTGTCGATGTATCGGTTTTTTGCCAATTTTCCTTACAAATTGGTCAATTTTCTTCATCTTAATGCAAAGACAGAGTTCCTGCTGTTTTCTCCAGAAAAAAAATGCAAACAGCATGTGATGGAAGCTCAAGACAACGAAATATTGGTGCAAAATCAAAATGTATTTTTCTTTCTCTGTCGCATTGACAACCGAATTTTACAATTTTGCGTCCGTGACTAACAATGAGGCACAACGGTCTATCAGTAGCGACACTGACACCCAAATCTCTCTCGTACCAACCGAAATAATGCGCTCCATCCACATTCTGCACAAGATCGTACCACCTACCGGCATCTGCATCAGCGAAATGCACATCAACCTCGGCTTCCAATCCTTCTTCAATCCAAGGACCGAAATCTGTGCCGGCGATTGCCGTGGCCGTCGTTGGTTCTGAAGCTTCAGAGCTTCCACCGTGCACGACGATCCAGCCATCGTCGGAGTCCCACTCTGGCAAGGCCGAGAATGGGCTCGCCAGCGAGCCGATCCTCTCGGCCGCGCTCGTCAGCATGTCCTCTGTTTCGCTTTCGTCGTCCGACTCCCAGAATTCCGCGTTGAGTGTGCTCTTGGGGGACATCCAATCCTGCTTCGCCGCCTCCGCGTCGACGTCGCGGAAGGCGGACGCGAGGAACGGGTGCTCTAGGAGCTGCGCGGCGGTGGGCCGGTGGCGGGGGTTTCTTGCCAGGCACTTGCACAGGAAGTCCTTGGCCTGCGGCGACAGCGACGCCGGCAGCTCGGGCACCGCGTCCGTGTATCCGATCCGGTGGACCGCCGCGAAGACGTCGTCCATGTCGCCCCACGGGGCGCGGCCGGTGGCCATCTCGATGACGGTGCAGCCGAGCGCCCACACGTCGGCTGCCAGACCCTGCTCCTCCCCGCGCGCCACCTCGGGCGCCATGAACGCCGGAGTGCCGCCGATCGTCCGGTCCGAATCCGCGGCCCTGGCGCACCCGAAGTCCGCGAGCTTGGCTCGGCCGTCGGCAGCAACCATGACGTTCCTGGCCTTGACGTCCCCGTGCACCAGCAAGTTCCCGTGGAGGTAAGCCAGCCCCCTGGCCACGTCCGCCGCGTACCCCTGGATGGCGCGCTCCGCGAGGCTCCCGCCGCTCCTGGCAGCCTCGTCGGCGAGCGAGCCGCGCGGCGCGAACTCGAGGAAGAGCTGGTACTCGCCGCCGGGCGCGGCGCGGGAGCCGAGGCACGGGACGATGTGCGGGGAGCAGAGCCCTGCCATGACGCGGCCCTCGCGCCGCAGCGTGTCGGCCGCGCCGGCGCCGGCAGACTTGACAGCGAGCAGCTGGCCGGAGGCGTCGTCGGAGGCGAGCCAGACGACGGCGCCGGACGCGCCGCGCCCGAGCGTGCGGAGCCGCCTGAGCTGCTTCGCCGTGGTGGCATCCATTCCGAGAGAGGGATCGTAGGGTTGGGTGCTGTGGTGCGTTGGACGTGTGATCGATGAGCCTGTGGACGACGGGAGCGCGGGGCGTATTTGTATGGCCACCCTGAGTTTGGCTGCGATGATTGCGTGGGAAACGTGCGGGAGAGAGACAGAGAGAGCGCGCGGGGGCGTGTGCTTCGTGCGGAGTCCCCGTCAACGCCCAGGGGACGGCGCAACGAGCTTTCAGCCGCTGCCCATGGTCAAATTCTAGTGCCTGCCGCGCGTGCGCGGTAGATGGGATTTCCGTCCTCTCTTTTCTTGGTGGGGCGCTCGTTCAACTGATCCTGCATGCATGACTAGCAAGGTGGTGCATCTGCTAGATGCCCGAATATTCTTTGCATGTTTTGGATCACTCCCTTCCTCTTCTACTCCCTCCGTTTCTAAATATTTGTGTTTCTAGACATTTTTAATGGACTATCATATACGAATGTATGTAGACATATTTTAGAATGTAGTTCACTCATTTTGCTTTGTATGTAGTCATTTGTTGAAATATCTAGAAAGGCAAATATTTAAGAACGGAGGGAGTAATATAAACGCAGTTCACCTGCGCTCCATAAAAAATGTTTTGGATCACTTCCTAATCCAGTGCGGGTTCGGAACTAATAATTGCCATTTCTTCAAAACTGTACTCCAATCTTTCTGGCGCTGTCCAATGAACCGCGCCCACTGTGATGTTGTCGATAAGGCAAGGCCAGTGGCAGTGGTGGGCGGCTACTGGGATCGTTCTTCTTTCCTATACCACGAGTCGGTCTACATTCAGATGAATGTTCACAACCAGTCAACCGTACACTATGTATCTCGGAGGGAGTGACGTAAGGCTCAGGCTGCGAGTTGGCCAAAACAAGTTGAGGAATCAGCAAGGTTGCTTCGCCCTCCGCAGCCGGGAGCTGACCACCCACCTACACCGGCCTTCTGCTCGCGACTCGGCTCATCGGTCTCACTTGGCTGGAGCTGTTGGTGTTTGCAGCGGCCTGGCCCTCCCAACAAGTCAGCCAGTACACACATCCTGAAGGTTTCTCTACGCCAAATCTTCGCCTTCTCGTTCCACCTCCCGGCCGAGCAAAGTATGCGAGGAAAGTTCAACTTCCAAATACATGTCGGATGGACGGGGGCCCTTTTCACACTACCAAACAATTGATGTTGACGTTCCAGTGTGTTTAGCATTAAAATACTGAGCAAGATTGGAAAACGAACATATCTTACAGGTTTATGTAATCATATCATCATTCACCAACCATGTTGCACACTTCTATTCAAGGTTCAAAGATTAGGGTGGACATTCGGGTATTTTGGTCCTTTCGGTCTGCGTAGTTCAAGTTTTTTTATGGAACGAGGCAAAAGATTTGTAGTTTCATTAAATAAGAGAGTTTTGTAACAAGGTCTGAGGACCACAGCCAAACAATGGCCGAACAAAGGTGAAGATAAAGCAACTACTAGCGATGTAAAATTACACCCAGCCCTTTTGCTCCTACGAGCGTCCACATTGTCGCCTCAACCATGATTTTTTCCACAATAATCGTCGTAGGCGCAGAGACGTTCTGAAAGACCCTAGCGTTCCTCTCCTTCCAAAGTTCCCAAGAGATAAGCATGAGTAGGGAGGCCATCCCTTTCCCATTTGGCGAGCGTGCGAGCGCAATCTCGGTCCACCACTGTTTGACACTTCGGATAGCCGCCCAGTCCGCCGTGGCAATATTGCTCAGCCCGATCTTCGCATTTATCGCATTCCAAACCGCAACCGAAAACCGGCATTGGAAAAGGAGGTGCACCGCAGACTCCTGAACTTGGCTGCAAAGAGGACACAAACCGCAGTTCGGCCACCCTCTTCGTTGTAGCCTATCTGCCGTCCATACCCTGTTGTGAATGATTAACCAAGCAAATAACTTGCATTTCGGAGTTGCCTCTTTAGGAGTGGTGTTGAGGTGCGTCCCTCGAACTGAAGCGAATAGGCTGAAGAAGTGGAGTAAGTACCGCTTTTCGTAAGCTTCCATGTGATCGTATCTTGCGTGTCATGATCCAGGATTATCCCATCCAACTTCTCCCAAAGGGTGACAAAGTCATGTATATGTCCTGCGGTAATGCCATTTGTCATGTCAATCTGTGATATCCATAGTTTATCAGTGAGTACCTTCCCCACACAGCAGCCTTTCTTTTTTGAGATCTCAAAGATTTTAGGGGCAATGTCCATCGGCCTTAGGCCATCAAGCCAGGGTCTAATAGGATCTCCAACCGTGAAAAGGTCCCTGTCAGCCTCGGTGCAAGGAGTGCCCAGTCCAAACCACGGCCTTGGCGGCTCCGCCCACTCGTTCCAAAGCCACCTCAAGCGGAGAGCAGCGGCAAATTTGTCCAAATTTAGAATGCCCAGGCCGCCATAGCTTTGGGGCTGCAGACTCGCTCCCAATTGATTTTACACTTGGTCCCGGTGACTTTGTCGCAACCTGCCTAGAGAAATGCACGTCGCAAGGCATCAATACGCTTCATCACCTCAGCCGGCAGGACCAGCGAAGTAATGTTGTAGATAGCGATGGCAGTGAGAACCGCTTTGACCAGAACAACCCTCCCAGGGGCGGCCATGAGGTGGCCAATCCAAGGGGTAAGCCTGCGTGCAACTTTGTCTTCCAGAGGCAAGAAGTGCACCGCCTTGAGCCTATTGACCGAGAGAGACAGCCCCAAGTACGTCATGGGGAAGGTCGTGAGTTTAGCGGGGAAAAGTTGCAGAATGTCAGGAAGATCAAGGCCGACACACCGAATTGGGGCGACGAGACTTTTGGTGCAGTTGGTGACCAGGCCCGTGACCTCACCAAAGGCGTCTAAGATGGAGGCAAAACAGTAGACGTCCTCCTTGATGGGCTTCACAAAAATGGCTGCATCATCAGCATATAGGGAGGCACAAAGAGTTGCAATATTCCTTCGGATCGGGTGCAATTGGCCTTGCATTGTAGCCTTGTTGAGGATGTGGTGCAGGGGGTCGATGGCGAGCACAAAAGGAAGTGGCGAGATCGGGTCTCTTTGCCATAACCCCTTCCTGTGTCTAATAGGATCTCCAACCGTGCCATTGAGCAACACTCTCGAGGTAGTTGAAGTGAGAAGTGCCGAGACCCAGCCTCTAAAGCGCGCAGGGAAGCCAAGATGTTGAAGAAGGTCCAATAAGTAGTCCCATCTCACAGAGTCGAAGGCCTTATTGATGTCAAGCTTCAAAAGCAACATGGAGGTCTTGCTACGATGTAGTCTGCGGGCGAGGTTGCGGAGATAAGTGAAGTTGTCGTGAATGCTTTGTTTCTTGATAAATGCACTTTGAGATGGAGACACAAGATCATTCATGTGGACTGAGAGGCGCGTCGCCATCATCTTGGCCAAGAGCTTTGCCACATCATGAATTAGACTTACCGGTCGCAAGTCAGAAATGTCCTCCGCGCCACCCTTCTTGGGGATTAAAGAGATGTTGGCTGAGTTTAGCTAATGCAAGTTGGTGGCATGGAGATTCGAGAAGTGGTTGATGGCAGCCATGACGTCGACCTTGATAACATCCCAACACGCCTTGAAGAACGCACCCGTGAACCCATCCGGCCCCGGCGCCTTATCGCCAGGCGAGTCGAAGACTGCCTTCCTAGCCTCCTCCATGGTGAACGGGGCCCCAATGTCACCGAGATCGCAATCTGGAGTGGGGATACAACTCCAATTAAAATCCTTAAGCCTCCTTGGCCCCTTCTTGATAATGGAAGAGAAGTGGCGGTGAATAATATCCTTCTTGTGGTTGTGGTATGTCACCCACCCCACGTTTTGTCTAAGGCGGTGGGGATAAAAAAAATTCTTCACCAGCGGTTGATTCGAAGGTGAAAGAACTTAGTGTTTGCGTCCCCCTCTTTAATGTTCGTTATTCTAGAGTCCTGTCGTTTCCGAGCCTTTTCAAGCACAACCAGGCCAACCACCCTCCTCTTTAGTCTCTTCCGAAGATCGATCTCCTCCGGGCTGAGAGACTTAGACTCTTGCGCAATATCAAGGCGGAGGATGACCTCCAGGTCCATGTGTAATTGGACTTTCATGTTGGAGAAGAGGTATTTGCTCCAAGTCTTTAGTCTGATGCTAGTTTTCTTGAGTTTGTGGTGTAGGATGTGGTACGGCTCAATATGTTTGTGGCCTTCATTCCACGCACCTTGGGCAGTTGCCAAAAAACCTGGCATTTTGATACAGAAATTCTCAAAGCGAAAACATTTGGAGCGCTTGGGGCAGGTCACAGATGCAAGCAGAAGGGGGCAGTGGTCAGAAAGGGAGGATGTTAAAGCATGCAGGATGTGGGAGCCAAACTCCAAGTCCCAATCTTCGTTGCAGAAAAAACTATCTAACTTGCTCAAGGTGGGCTCATTGTGTCCATTACTCCAAGTGAATCTCCTATTCTGGAGATGAATCTCTTTAAGCTCACAGGAGTTGAGAGCATCTCGAAACCTGACAATGCGGCTCCGATCTACATTTGCACGGTTTTTATCTCGCGCCCGATAAATTTGGTTGAAGTCTCCCGTGACCAGCCACATGGTACCCGGGGGTGGCTTTTCGGCGACAAGTTCAGCGAAGAAGGCATCCTTGAGGTTACTTCTAGTCGGTCCATGGACCGTGGTTAGCTTGAAGGAAACAGGGGTCGGGCTCTGGGAGTACAAAGTAACCGTGGCTGAGAGGGTGAATGCTTGAAAGTGGACGTTGGACAAATGGACCACCTCGTCATCCCATAGCAGAAGGATGCCACCACGCGTGCCCTCAGCCGGGCACTGGGCGAAACTCTAAGTCTGTGGCCACCAATGTGAGCTGCAGTGTAATCATCAACTAATTCCATCTTGGATTCCTGGAGGCAAACGATGTGGCAAGGCATAGAGGCGATGGTCTCATGAACGGTAGTGCGTCGGCCAGGGCAGTTTAGGCCCCGGACATTCCAGTTCAGGATCGTGAGATTGTGGTTGTGGTCTGTCATCTGGGAACCAAGCATACGTCGTTGTGCACAGAACAACAACAACAACTGGGAGGAACTGGGACAGTGATCATAAACAACAACAACAGAATAGTCTGCCTCGCCAGGGCCCGGAGCAGTTGCGGGCACAAATGGAGCAACTTTCATTCAGCTGGCCTGCTCAACATGTGCTCAACGGAGCAACTTTACGAATCCAAACACAAGAAACTAACAAAAATTAACAGCAAGCAAGCAACTTACCGAAATTAACCTCAAGTACATAGCAGTAGAATGTGAATGTTCGGGATGAACAGTAAATTTAAAACAAATATCAAACCCTTTTGCATTTTTATGTGTTCACGTTAATGTCTAAAGCGTGCTCGGCAATTTTCATGCAAAACAGAATGGCTTTTTCAGCAAAAAGAAAAAAGAATTCAATGGTCTAGAAATGCCAAACTTTTGACCTTTTGTTTGCACAAGTCAAAATATTACGTTTCTCCCGGAACTTTTACATATAATGGCATTTTAAAGCAAACCCTCAAAACGCCCGCATACGTCTGGACCGAGCTGTCCCGACGTAGTTTGCCATCCAATGTGGTACCCCATATGTTCGCGGCCATGGGGCCGCAAGCCAGGGCCGAGTAGGCTACGAGCAGGGGACGCGTGGGCCCCACAGGCACTACCTCCACCATGAAAGTGTCATTGCTATCTTTGCTGAATCTACAATTACCACCATGAAATGCTATATTACGCTGTACTAGAAATATTGTAATCAAACAAATCCTGGGAAAAAAAATCGTCCAATGCTCCCTTCTTTTCAAGTTCTCGTCGAGGAACTTTATCACTTGTTTAAATTTTCTCAGATGCAAGTGATAGCATGTAGTCATATTTGTGACATGTTCGCTACTGGTTTGATGCTCAATTTAGTGCTAAGATGAGTCTAGTCACTCTCTCGTTTGTTAAGTGACCTCTCACACACCACTTTCTCAATGATATGTATAGAAAAACTATCCCAAGATCATTACCGTATGAAAGCCAATTTTGTCACACGTTCATTCATTTGAGAGAATTGTAGTCTATGATAATGTAGAGAACTTGTTTCTAGGGCCATGCTCAACACAAAAGCCCCTTTTAGAAATATCAATCATTCTAGTATCAAGTGCATCCTAGGTTCTTGGACATAATATACCGGGCTAAAATGAATAAATGATGTCACTAGAAATATAAACATCATGACCTTCATCATCAGCTTTATCGACAATATTACCATCACCACCTTCATCCATTTCTATAGCGTGATCCTCAACCTCTATTGCAACATCACCATGACCATCATTAACTTAGCAGTTTTGATTTCAAAATTTGTTTGAGACTCTTTCAGAAAAAACCTACCATGAACACCCTTTTGGGTTTAAATGGTTGATTCTAGTCTTTATCTATTCTTAAACTTTTCAACACCAGAATCATACTTCCTATTTCTATAATACATGATTCTTCCCTTTTTATAAACCAAAAAGGTGTAACGTGGATGAATTTCAAACACTACATGAATTATAGGCTTATCAAGACAGTAAAATAGAGGACGTCGGAGTCTTGAATTTTGATTGATCAACTATCTTGAAACTCTTCGATACGCGCCTTCTTGAGCAACTAGCCAACTATCTTCCCAAGACAATTTGACTGCAAATCAATAAGTATAGAGCAACTAATTAATTAATAACTATCACCACAAATTTAGCTACCGCAATCTGCACAACGCCGACAACACCTAGATAAGTTAAAGTGGCAATTACAAAGACAATAAATTTATCTATTGAAAAAATGATAAACCAGTCGATCGGTATCGACTTCGAGTTACAAGTTAACTTTCATCTTTCTGCCCCTCTAACTTGTGATAGTGAATTGCAGAATTTGTGATGGCGCACTTCGGGAATTGTGATGGTCGGGCATCAGGGTATCACTGCATTGGAGGTAACAAATGGAGAAACAGTGGAACAAATAGAAGATGAGAGAGAGGGGGAGGGGGCAGAGAGATGCTAGGAGCAAGGAGCCTGGGATGCGTATCATAATTCGGCAACACATGAGACCTTCATGAATGCACGGTGAACACTCGAGCAGATCAAGGAGTCACGAACATGCTATGACTTTAGCACAATCAATCAAGATCCCAAACGGCGTGCATGTAAGGATAGTCACATTGAGCTCATTATGTTTGTAGTTCAAAAATATTTATTTTATGGCTACAAAAACCCAATTTTTTTCTACGGGCATATAGATGTGTAGTATATTTGCACAAAGCCAACGTGAATTTCCCTCAAAGTCTTGTCAACATAAGTGTTTGTATGTGAGATAAAAAAGACAAAGACATGCACAAAAATGGGATCGTTTTTCCTGGTCAGAATTTTGTCTTTCTCAGTGTTATGTATAATACATCATATTATTCAACTAAATTAATAGGTACGCAGAGAACATCTACATGCAGTTCTGTAAAAAAGGATCCATTGCACTTAGGGTTGAAAATGGAGCGAAACTTTTAGCTTTTCCATAGGAAAAATGGAAATGGAAATTTGCAAAACAGAAATGGAAATGGAAATTCTTAATGTGAAAATGGAAAGAAAAACAAAACAGTGTTTCCTGACGGAACAAACGCGGAAAGGAACTTTTTGTTTTCATGAATATGGAATATCCGTTTTACTATAGGCCTATGGCTGATTTGTAGCCCAACCATCAAACAACACACAATGACACAATGAGCAGAATAGTCCAGTTAAGGCCCTCTACTACCACAAATGTACTCAACTAGACTTATATGTAATTATCCAGTACTACTACAATACTATGCTAAGTTGATAACCTAATCATATTATTTTGTAGCCATGTTAACAATTCATTAGGCTTGTTAGTTTTCGTGTGTATTTTTTTGTAATTCAAGGAGTCTTTAAGTTCCGGTCAACACCCGCTTCTGTTGCCGTGTCCCCTCCATATTTGCTCCATGCCCGTTTCCAGCAGTATATGTTTCCATATTTATTTTGGGGGTTTCTGTATTCATTTCCGCTTCTACAAAAAATGTAAAAACAAACATGGTAGCACCCAACTCTTTCCGTTCCTGCCATGTTTTCATCCCTAATTGCACCCATGCTTAAAAAATCCACACTCGTGTATATGCCTCCCTTTTCATGTATTTTTTGAAGAATTGCCTCTTTTTTCATGTGAGATACAAGATCGCACATGATCACTATTAACCAGGTCTAATGTACATGCGTCTCTGCTTAAGCCCGCTTTCTGATGTCGTTGTCCAACCCATGTACGATGTAGCAATTTGTGCCCCCTCAAACTTTTGGGGGCCCTATTCTAAAATAAACTTTTGAGAGCCCTTGTGTTGGAGCTCACATGCTCCTATCAATGGGATTTTCAATTAGAACTCTACATTATGCTCTTTGCATCATATTTCATCCATGTTTACTAGTTTTTTTAGAATCCATCCATGTGTGCTTTTAAGATTATATTTTTCTTGCTTATTTAATGAGGATCAATTCTGTTTGCCTGCATCATAATGATGCAGAAGCGAGGTTTAACCTCCTTTTCAAAAAAAGAGGTAGTAGTTGGCCTATCCATGTTGCAACAGGCTTGTAGTAGCGGTTGTTTTTTAACAATAAAACCTCCTCTCATTCATTTGTAATAAGTGTTACATCATTTACAGTCAAAGGAGAAATAGAAGTAGAAGGTTCATCCATCGAGACATTAGTGGAGAAAATATCGCTAAGCTAGCTAAATCATGAGCTACTGAGTTCGCCTCTCCTGGGAAAAATTCAAAAATTATATGAGGAAATCACATGGCATATGATAGCAATGATCGAAGATAGGTGTTGGGGCTCCTGCAAAATTTGCTCCCAACTTCATTGTGTTAATGGCATCCATGCTGTCTAAGTTCACCACTAGTTTGTTACAACCTATTGTGCAAGGGATAAAGCATATCCCCTCGGCGGAAAAAAAGGATAAACCATATGCCGGTGCCATGGTCTCCGCAGATAATACATCTGAACACCACTCAATTATGCTATTACCTACAACAATAAACTTCCACCAATGGTTACGGATAGCAGCCCCAGTGGTTCTTCTTAGCATTTCATCATCAAAACATGCATCCACATTCAGCTTGACATAGTGCGGAGGAGGAAGCAATTCCTTTTCTTGATCGTTACGTTGATTTGCCGTAAAAATTAGATACAACAATCTCTCTCATCCAAACAACTATTTGGGGATTAGAAGGATGGAGTGAGATTTGAGGGGATTGGGTGGAGAGAAGGGGTTCATCAAATTCCTTCACGTCCCCAATCGATTTTAGGCTTGCAATCGTGCTCTTAACCGGACATCCTAGCCGTCCATCTTGTGATCCAGTGGCCCAAGACGCAATCATATGTTTTCTTTATTACTCTACTACGTAGGAGTATTTGGCATCTACCAGACTTGTGTTGCACGCAGAATCATACCGAGAACCGACGGCCAAAGCTGCGTTCCACGGCTGTAAAGCAATAAAGCGCGGGAACTAAACTAAACTGAACAGAAAGGGTCGATGCATATAGTATGCATGTCCGGCAAGGAAAGGTATCCACTGTCCAGCCAGCCGTCATTTTATCCTCGAGGCGAGCGGGTCGAATCTCTGACAGGTCGAGAGGGCGAATGCCCCAGGCCGCGGGGACGGCTGCCTTAAGCATCAAGTTTGTCACAAACTTGACGTAACCCAGCCTCCACAAGCAAGCAATCGGCTGTCCATGCAGCCGAGGGAAGCAAGGAACAAATCTAGCCTGCATTTTCCCGTCGATCGTTCGTGCGCACGCCCTGTGTCTATATATATGGTGCAGCCGCCGATGCAATCCTTAAGCCGCCTGAAATACTAATACTGACTAGTAGAAGAAGAAGTAGAGCCCAGCCTCTGATCGGTCGAAGCGTTCGCAGCTAGGAGCACGCACGCACGCACACATGGCGAACGCGGGGCTGAAGCCGGTGGCCGGCTTCCTCCTGATGCTCAACTTCTGCATGTACCTCATCGTCGCCGCGGTCGGGGGCTGGGCCATCAACTTCGCCATCAACAACGGCTTCTTCATAGGTACGTACTGCTCACCGGTAGTTTATAATCGTGGTGCATTATCTTGTGTTAATTCCTTGAGCTGAGCGTGTGTATGTTGTTATACAGGTTCCGGGCTGGAGCTGCCGTCACACTTCTCTCCGATCTACTTCCCGATAGGGAACGCGGCGACCGGGTTCTTCGTCATCTTCGCCGTGATCGCCAGCGTGGTCGGCATGGGGGCGGCGCTTGCCGGATTCCACCATGTCCGGGCGTGGAGCCACGAGAGCCTGCCGGCGGCAGCCTCCTCTGCGTTCATCGCCTGGATGCTCACGCTGCTTGCCATGGGGTATGTAGTAGTATGACCACTTCTACGTACCACTCCCAACCAACTCTCTTTGTATGCGTGCATATGTAACGTTTTGCCTGACTTATTTTTGTCCTCTTTGGCACCTTCTGATTCTCCAGATTGGCAGTCAAGGAGATTGACCTGAACGGCAGGAATGCTAGACTGGTAAGACCGACAGACGCACTGTTTGATTTGATCAGCATTCGTAGGTGAGTTTGTGATTACTGATGTGCATGATATAATTATTAGTAACTGTTTGTGTTGGTCTGAATTGTCTTGTAGATAACCATGGAGGCTTTCACCATCATACTCTCGGGGACGCAGCTCTTCTACATACTCGCCATACACGGAGGGAGGTGAAGGGCCAGCTCAAGTGGGCAAGAGATCGATTGCGGATGTAATATTTGCTTCCAAGCGTGATGATTCAAGGCCGATATATCAACTAGGCGAGCATTGGTTCACGCCCGGGTTGCATGTGTACATCTTTGATGTGGTATTAAAACTTGTGTATCGTGTGTTTATTGCTGAGACGGAAATGCACTGTGCATGTGTGAGTGTGTGTGTGTGTGTATCTGTACGTTGTGGGTGTATAAGCGTTAGATGCGTGTTCAGATTTCCGCGTGATTTGTTGATTGGAAACCATATACGAAGCTATTATATTCATTTGATTTGAGCATATCGTCTTTTTTACGGAAAATTGTTAATACTAATTACCCCCTCCGTTCATAATGTAGTGTATATAGATTTTTCTTAAAAAATCAAACCTCACAAACATTGGTCAAGCTTGTCGAGAAAAACATTTACAACTAGAAAGCCATCAATATATCATTAGATTCATCATAAGACGTAGTTTCGTATTTGATATATTTGGTGTTGTGCATGTCATAATTTTCTCTGTAAAGTGTAAACTTGTTCAAAGTTTTCAAAGGTTGACTTTAAAAAAATCTATGCACACTACATTACGAAAAAAAGGGAGTATTAGTTTTCAAAGGTTGATGCACTGTTTTGGGGTTTAGCGTGTTTATCTGGCGCATGTCTCATCGGCTATTTGGACAGATCCAAGCAACCAACTTATCGCTCATTGCCAACACAATTGTTGTGTATCACTCGTAGCAACTTTTTTTTTTTTGAGAATTATCACTCGTAGCAACTTTTTTTTTTGCATGGACACTTGTAGCAACTGTTAAGGCTCTGATTGCCCCGTACGTAGGTAGATGGGCTGGGGAACGTATCTGGTGCACAGGGCAAGTGGTGCTACCGGTGCACCGGACTCCATTGCACATCAAAAATTGTTCAAAAAAATTCAGGAAAAATTTGGTGGACTGAGACAACATCAATGTATATTGTCACAAAAATTAAAATCGAAATTTGAAATATTGGTGGAGATACAAAAATGACAAATTTGACATCAATGTGCTAATGGGCCAAAACTGAAGCCCAACTTGTGTTATGTACTATTCAGTGTCAAATTTGTCATTTTTGTATCTCAAGCGATGTTTCAAATTTTGATTTCAATCTTTGTGAGAACATACATTGATGTTGTGTCAATACACTAAACTTTTTCCAGATTTTTTGAAATACTTTTTAATGTGCAACGGGGGACGGGTGCACTGGTAGCACCAATTGCCCCGGTGCACCAGATACATCCCCAGATGGGCTGATGTGCGTGACGGGATGCCTCTGTTATTTTTTCTGTTAATTGTTTTTTCTTTGTTAGCTTCGAAAAAAAGTTCGCGACTCCTGAATACTAAAAGGCCGTTCTGGATACCATAAAATGTTAAAAAAATGAATTTCTAAAAATTGATTGTTAATTTAAAAATGTTCCCAAGTTTCAAAACACGTTCTGAATTAAAAAATGTCCTGAATTTCATCACAAATTTAGACAACGTTCCTATATGTCGAAACAATCACGAATTTTAAATAGTTACATATTTAATAAATACTCACGAATTTAAAAATGTCCCCTTTTTGGGAAATTATACATGAATTTCAAAAATATACCTAATTTCAAAAACTTTGACCAACTTTCAAAATGTTCAAGGATTGGAAATAAAATTAAAAATTAAAAAAATAAATAAATGTTCCGAATTCTAAAAAAAATTACAAATTCAAAACATGTCACCTTACTTACATAATGTTCATAAACTCAAAAAATGCTGTATATTTCCAAAGTTACTAAAATTTTAAAAATTGTTTGTAAATTTTATTAAAATAATTAATATGAAAATTGTTAGCGGATTTGAAAAAAAAAGAGGAAAGAAAACCTTCGGAAAATCGGTGGGGAGGAAAAACAGAAATGAGCCAGCTCAGTTACAACAAATTTCGCAGGTTGTGGCAACGCGTCACGTAGCTATCCCCCGACCTTATACTCTAAATAGAATCCTACCTTTCCGAGTTTTCAGTTTCCATTTTCCTTTTGTTTTTTCAGTGTTCTTTTGTTTCTGTTTTTCGGTTTGATTCTATTTACTTGTCTTATATTTTTCTTCTTTCAATTCGAAAATTTGAATGTTCAATTTTTGGAAAATTGATCTTGACTGTCAGAAAAAACAATAAGAAAATGTTCTCATATTATAAAAATAACAGACATTTCAGAAATTGTTTGTGATTTTTTTCTCAATCCATGAACTTTTTAAAATTTAATGGGCATACTTTAAAATATACAAACAATCTGTATATTCACGAACATTCTTTTTCAATTCGCAGACATTTTTTAAGTCACAAACATTTAGGGAATTAATGAAACTATGAATTGAATTTTTTTGGGGATTTTTAATGCTGCGAAAGAAAATAAGAAAACGAAATAAAAAAGTATAAAATGCAAAGAGGTATATATATATCTCCTCAATTGGAATGATATATCGCCATGGTTATCTCTCGCCCATGCGAGACAGGTGATCTCGCGAACGGGCCTGCCGCAACTACCTTTTTTTCATGCGCGGAGGAAATTTCGTTCTTCCTTTTGTGCACCGAGTTTTTTCGGTCTGGTGTGCTTTGCTGTGGTTTTCTTTTTAAAGTTCGATTTTTTTATTTTCTTTGTGGTTCTTTTCTTATGCACGATTTATTTTGTGTTTATTCCTCCTTTTCATTTTTTTGTCTCTATGGTCATTTTCCTGTTTTCTTCATTTTTTTATATTTTCTTACACATTGAATATTTTTCAGAATACATGACTAAACTTTTCTAGATATTATGGGAATATTATTTTAATGTCATGACTATTATTCGGAATGGTGTGTAACTTGTTTCTAAATTACACGAACATTTATTTTCAATGTATAAACATTTTTTGAAAATGTCATGAACATGTTTTTCATTAGTACAAAACCTATAAAACCAGACGAACATCTATTTTGCATTGTATAAACATTTTATTTTACATTGCATAAATACTTTTCTTGAATGGTACAACATATTCTTTTTAAATATGTGAAAATTTTGTTTACATTATATTAAAAAAATATAATGTTAAGAATATATTTTAAAAGCGCGGACACCATTGTTTTACATTGAATGAATATTTTTTTACATTGCACATTGCATGAGTATTTGTTTAAATGAGTGATTATCCTTTTTTATTAATTTAATGAATTGTGTTCCCATTCCAGATATATAAATGAAGGTAATAAAATATGCATTTGCAACATTCCAAAGGCTTAACTTGGGGTACAAAGCAACACAAAAGATAAAAATATAATTATTACAAATAGAATTCATTATGTTGATCCACTATACTGAACAAGAAATAAAAAGATACATATTGGGTTGTCTCCCAACAAGTGCTACTGTTTAATGCTCTTAGCTAGGCATAATGCAAATCTATCAAGTTTTATCATCATTTAATTCTTCAATAAGGCAACTTGATTTCTTAGGAGGATTGCCAAACATTTTATTAGTCATAACACTCGTAGGCACAGAATCGAAAAATTGAGTGTCAAAGGCATGTTCATTTTTATCCTAAAAGTTGGGTGCACACTTATCATTTTTAAAGCTCCCTTTTCTTTACTAGAAGAAGCACCAAAGTTTGGCCTAGGAACCTTAGACACATAAGTGAATTTCAAATTCTTATTTGTAGAAGCTTCCTCACAAGTTCTTTTGGAAGAAAAAGTTGAACCCAAGACATTTATAGCGTCTTTCAATTTTTCAATTTTAGCGGAACTTTGTTCTACTCTATCAGTAATTGGTTCTTTTTCCTTTAATAATTCAAAGCATTTCCTGTTGTAGAGCCTAAGTTGGTAACTTGATTATGCACCTTTTTTATCCAGTTCTTCTAATTGTTGATGAGTTGGCATTTTATTTTCAATAAAAATCCCATTTTTGGATAAGGTGTTCCAAAGTTATTTCAGTTTCATTAACATTAATCGGTGGAAATGTCGGGGAACGTAGCATGGAATTTAAAAAATTCCTACGATCACACAAGATCTATCTAGGAGATGCATAGCAACGAGAGGGTGAGAGTGTGTCCACGTACCCTCGTACATCGAACGCGGAAGCGTTAGGTTAACGCGGTTGATGTAGTCAAACGTCTTCACGATCCAACCGATCTAGTACCGAACGTACGGCACATCCGAGTTCAGCACACGTTCAGCTCGATGACGTCCCTCGAACTCTTGATCCAGCAGAGGGTCGAGGGAGAGTTCCGTCAGCACGAAGGCGTGGTGACGGTGATGGTGATATGATCAACGCAGGGCTTCGCCAAAGCACTACAACGCTATGACCGGAGGAGTAAACTGTGAAGGGGGCACCGCACATGGCTAAGAGAACAAATGACGTGCTATGGGGTGCCCCCTGCCCCCGTATATAAAGGAGGGGAGGAGGAGGCCGGCCACCAAGGGGGGGAGTCCTACTAGGACTCCACTCCTAGTAGGATTCGTGATGGAAATATGCCCTAGAGGCAATAATAAAGTTGTTATTTATATTTCCTTATATCATGATAAATGTTTATTATTCATGCTAGAATTTTATTAACCGGAAACTTAGTACATGTGTGAATACATAGACAAACAGAGTGTCACTAGTATGCCTCTACTTGACTAGCTCGTTAATCAAAGATGGTTAAGTTTCCTAGCCATAGACATGAGTTGTTATTTGATGAACGGGATCACATCATTAGAGAATGATGTGATTGACTTGACCCATCCGTTAGCTTAGCACTATGATCGTTTAGTTTATTTCTATTGTTTTCTTCATAACTTATACATGTTCCTATGACTATGAGATTATGCAACTCCCGAATACCGGAGGTACACTTAGTGTGCTATCAAACGTCACAACGTAACTGGGTGATTATAAAGATGCTCTACAGGTGTCTCAGATGGTGTTTGTTGAGTTGGCATAGATCGAGATTAGGATTTGTCACTCCGATTGTCGGAGAGATATCTCTAGGCCCTCTCGGTAATGCACATCACTATAAGCCTTGCAAGCAATGTGACTAATGAGTTAGTTACGGGATGATGCATTACGGAATGATTAAAGAGACTTGCCGATAACGAGATTGAACTAGGTATTGAGATACCAACGATCGAATCTCGGGCAAGTAACATACCGATGACAAAGGGAACAACGTATGTTATTATGCGGTTTGACCGATAAAGATCTTCATAGAATATGTAGGAACCAATATGAGCATCCAGGTTCCGCTATTGGTTATTGACCAGAGATGAGTCTCAGTCATGTCTACATAGTTCTCGAACCCGTAGGGTCCGCACGCTTAAAGTTCGATGACGATCGGTATTATGAGATTATGTGTTTTGATGTACCGAAGGTAGTTTGGAGTCCCGGATATGATCATGGACATGACGAGGAGTCTCAAAATGGTCGAGACATAAAGATTGATATATAGGACAATGTTATTCGGACACCGGATGAGTTCCGGGGGTCATCGGATAAATATCAGAGTGCTGGGGGGTTATCGGAACCCCAGGGGGAACTAATGGGCCGACATGGGCTTTGTGAGAGAGAGAGAGGAGGGGCCCTTAGGGCTGCCCCCCCTTGAGGAGTCCGAATTGGACTAGGAGGGGGGCGGCACCCCCTCTTTCCCTCCCCTCTCTCCCTCTCCTTCCTTCCCCCTCTCTCTTCCCTTGTTGGAAACCTACTAGGAATAGGATTCCTAGTAGGAATCCTACTTGGGGTGCGTCCCATGAGGGTCGTCCGGCCTCCCACTTGCTCCTTTATATACGGGGGTAGGGGGGCACCCTAGAACACACAAGTTGACACTTGTCTTAGCCGTGTGCGGTGCCCCCTCCACAGATTTCCCCCTCGGTCATATCGTTGTAGAGCTTAGGCGAAGCTCTGTGTTGGTAACTTCATCATCATCGTCACCACGCCGTCGTGCTGACGAAACTCTCCCTCGGCCTCAGCTGTTTCAAGAGTATGAAGGACGTCATCGAGCTGAACGTGTGCAGATCACGGAGGTGCCGTGCGTTCGGTACTTGGATCGGTTGGATCGCGAAGACGTTCGACTACATCAACCGTGTTACTAAACGCTTCCGCTTTTGGTCTACGAGGGTACGTGGACACACTCTCCCCGCTCGTTGCTATGCATCACCTAGATTGATCTTGCGTGTGCGTAGGATTTTTTTTTGAAATTACTGCGTTCCCCAACATTGGCATCCAAGCCAGGTTTATGTGTAGATGTTATATGCACGAGTAGAACACAAAGAGTTGTGGGCGATAATAGTCATACTGCTTACCAACATGTCATACTTTGATTTGGCGGTATTGTTGGATGAAGCGGCTCAGACCGACATTACGCGTACGCTTACACGAGACTGGTTCTATCGATGTGCTTCACACACAGGTGGCTAGTGGGTGTCTGTTTCTCCAACTTTAGTTGAATCGAGTGTGACTACGCCCGGTCCTTGTTGAAGGTTAAAACAGCAAACCTGACGAAAAATCATTGTGGTTTTGATGCGTAGGTAAGAACGGTTCTTGCTAAGCCCGTAGCAGCCACGTAAAACTTGCAACAACAAAGTAGAGGACGTCTAACTTGTTTTTGCAGGGCATGTTATGATGTGATATGGTCAAGACATGATTATATAAATTGTTGTATGAGATGATCATGTTTTGTAACACAGTTATCGGCAACTGGCCAGGAGCCATATGGTTGTCGCTTTATTGTATGAAATGCAATCGCCATGCAATTGCTTTACTTTATCACTAAGCGGTAGCAATAGTCGTAGAAGCAATAGTTGGCGAGACGACAACGATGCTTCGATGGAGATCAAGGTGTCAAGCCGGTGACGATGGTGATCATGACGGTGCTTTTGAGATGGAGATCAAAGGCACAAGATGATGATGGCCATATCATATCACTTATATTGATTGCATGTGATGTTTATCCTTTATGCATCTTATTCTGCTTAGTACAGCGGTAGCATTATAAGATGATCTCTCACTAAATTTCAAGGTATAAGTGTTCTCTCTGAGTATGCACCGTTTCTATAGTTCGTCGTGCCGAGACACCACGTGATGACCGGGTGTGATAAGATCTACGTTCACATACAACGGGTGCAAGCCCGTTTTGCACACGCAGAATACTCGGGTTAAACTTGACGAGCCTAGCATATGCAGATATGGTCTCGGAACACTGATACTGAAAGGTCGAGCGTGAATCATATAGTAGATATGATCAACATAGTGATGTTCACCATTGAAAACTACTCCATCTCACATGATGATCAGACATGGTTTAGTTGATGTGGATCACGTGATCACTTAGATGATTAGAGGGATGTCTATCTAAGTGGGAGTTCTTAAGTAATATGATTGATTGAATTTTAATTTATCATGAACTTAGTACCTGATAGTATTTTGCATGTCTATGTTGTTGTAGATAAATGTTCCGTGCTGTTGTTCCTTTGAATTTTAATGCGTTCCTAGAGAAAGCTAAGTTGAAAGATGATGGTAGCAATTACATGGACTGGGTCCATAACTTGAGGATTATCCTCATTGTTACACAGAAGAGTTACGTCCTGGAAGCACCGCTACGTGCCAAACCAGCTGCAGGAGCAACGCCAGATGTTATGAACACTTGGCAGAGCAAAGCTGATGACTACTTGATAGTTTAGTGCACCATGCTTTACGGCTTAGAACCGGGACTTCAACGACGTTTTGAACGTCATGGAGCATATGAGATGTTCCAGGAGTTGCAGTTAATATTTCAAGCAAATGCCCGGATTGAGAGATATGAAGTCTCCAATAAGTTCTATAGCTGCATAATGGAGGAGAATAGTTCTGTCAGTGAACATATACTCAGAATGTCTGGGTACCACAATCAATTGACTCACCTGGGAGTTAATCTTCCAGTTGATAGTGTCATTGACAGAGTTCTTCAATCACTGCCACTAAGCTACAAGAGCTTCGTGATGAACTATAATATGCAAGGGATGGATAAGACGATTCCCGAGCTCTTTGCAATGCTAAAGGCTGCGGAGGTAGAAATCAAGAAGGAGCATCAAGTGTTGATGGTCAATAAGACCACTAGTTTCAAGAAAAAGGGCAAAGGGAAGAAGGAAACTTCAAGAAGAACAACAAGCAAGTTGCTGCTCAAATGAAGAAGCCCAAGTCTGGACCTAAGCCTGAGACTGAGTGCTTCTACTGGAAAGGGACTGGTCACTGGAAGCGGAACTGCCCCAAGTATTTGGCGGACAAGAAGGATGGCAAAGTGAAAGGTATATTTGTTATACATGTTATTGATGTATACCTTACTAATGCTCGCAGTAGCGCCTGGGTATTTGATACTGGTTCTATTGCTCATATTTGCAACTTGAAACAGGGGCTACAGATTAAGCGAAGATTGGCTAAGAACAAGGTGACGATGCGCATGGGAAATGGTTCCAAAGTCGATGTGATCGCCGTCGGCACGCTACCTCTACATCTACCTTCGGGATTAGTTTTAGACCTGAATAATTGTTATTTTGTGCCAGCGTTAAGCATGAATATTATATATGGATCTTGTTTGATGCGAGACGGTTATTCATTTAAATCAGAGAATAATGGTTGTTCTATTTATATGAATAATATCTTTTATGGTCATGCACCCTTGATGAGTGGTCTAATTTTTACTAAATCTTGATAGTAGTGATACACATGTTCATAGTATTGAAGCCAAAAGATATAAGTTTAATAATGATAGTGCAACTTATTTGTGGCACTGTCGTTGAGGTCATATTGGTGTAAAGCACATGAAGAAACTCCATGCCGACGGGCTTTTGGAATCACTTGATGCTTGCGAAACATGCCTCATGGGCAAGATGACTAAGACTC
The DNA here is from genome assembly GCA_032464435.1 of Aegilops umbellulata. Lineage (NCBI taxonomy): Eukaryota > Viridiplantae > Streptophyta > Magnoliopsida > Poales > Poaceae > Aegilops > Aegilops umbellulata. The sequence continues at coordinate 321,193,020 of CP136056.1, read as the reverse complement.
TGTTTTTCGGAACAATGGATAGAGCAACAGAGTTGTTGGAAACATACTAATGTATGTGGTCCGATGAGTGTTTATGCTCGCGGCGGGTATCGTTATTTTCTAACCTTCACAGATGATTTAAGCATATATGGGTATATCTACTTGATGAAACATAAGTCTGAAACATTTGAAAAGTTCAAAGAATTTCAGTGTGAAGTGAAAAATCATCGTAACAAGAAAATAAAGTTTCTACGATCTGACCGTGGAGGAGAACATTTGAGTTACGAGTTTGGTCTTCATTTGAAACAATGCGAAATAGTTTCACAACTCACGCCACCCGGAACACCACAGCGTAATGGTGTGTCAGAACGCCATAACCATAGTTTATTAGATATGGTGCGATCTATGATGTCTCTTACTGATTTACCACTATCATTTTGGGGTTATGCTTTAGAGACGGCTGCATTCACGTTAAATAGGGCACCATCTAAATCCTTTGAGACGACACCATATGAATTGTGGTTTGGCAAGAAACCCAAATTGTCATTTCTTAAAGTTTGGGGTTGCGATGCTTATGTGGAAAAGCTTCAACCTGATAAGCTCGAACCCAAATCGTAGAAATGTGTCTTCATAGGATACCCAAAGGAGACTGTTGGGTACACCTTCTATCACAGACCCGAAAGGCAAGATATTCGTTGATAAGAATGGATCCTTTCTAGAGAAGGAGTTTCTCTCGAAAGAAGTGAGTGGGAGGAAAGTAGAACTTGACGAGGTAATTGTACCTACTCACTTATTGGAAAGTAGTTCATCACAGAAATCAGTTCCAGTGATTCCTACACCAGTAAGTGAGGAAGCTAATGATGATGATCATGAAACTTCTGATCTAGTTACTACCGAACCTTGTAGGTCAATCAGAGTAAGATCCGCACCAGAGTGGTATGGTAATCCTATTCTGGAGGTCATGTTACTTGACCATGATGAACCTACGAACTATGAGGAAGTGATGATGACCCCAGATTCCGCAAAATGGCTTGAGGCCATGAAACCTGAGATGGGATCCATGTATGAGAACAAAGTGTGGACTTTGGTTGACTTGCCCATTGATCGGCAAGCCATAGAGAATAAATTGATCTTCAAGAAGAAGACTGACGCTGACGGTAATGTTACTATCTACAAAGCTCGACTTGTTGCAAAAGGTTTTTGACAAGTTCAAGGAGTTGACTACGATGAGACCTTCTCACCCGTAGTGATGCTTAAGTCCTTCCGAATCATGTTAGCAATTACTGCATTTTATGATTATAAAATTTGGCAAATGGATGTCAAAACTGCATTCCCTAATGGATATCTTAAAGAAGAGTTGTATATGATGCAAGCAGAAGGTTTTGTCAATCCAAAAGGTGCGAACAAAGTGTTCAAGCTCTAGCGATCCATTTATGGACTGGTGCAAGCCTCTCGGAGTTGGAATATATGCTTTGATAGTGTGATGAAACAATATGGTTTTATACAGACTTCTGGAGAAGCCTGTATTTACAAGAAAGTGAGTGGGAGCTTTGTAGGATTTCTGATATTATATGTGGATGACATATTGTTGATCGGAAATGATACTAAATTTCTGAATAGCATAAAAGGATACTTGAATAAGAATTTTTCAATGAAAGACCTCGATGAAGCTGCTTATATATTGGGCATCAAGATCTATAGAGATAGATCAAGACGCTTAATTGGACTTTCACAAAGCACATACCTTGATAAAATTTTGAAGAAGTTCAATATGGATCAAGCAAAGAAAGGGTTCTTTCCTGTGTTACAAGGTGTGAAGTTGAGTCAGACTCAATGCCCGACCACTGCAGAAGATAGAGAGAAAATGAAAGTCATTCCCTATGCTTCAACCATAGGTTCTATCATGTATGCAATGCTATCTGTCAAGAACATCCTGAAATACCTGAAAAGGACTAAGGATATGTTTCTCGTTTATGGAGGTGACAAAGAGCTCACCGTAAACGTTTACGTTGATACAAGCTTTGATACTGATCCAGATGACTCTAGGTCACAAACCGGATACGTATTTTTATTGAATGGTGGAGCTGTCAGTTGGTGCAGTTCCAAGCAAAGCGTCATGGCGGGATCTACGTGTGAAGCGGAGTACATAGCTGCTTCGGAAGCAGCAAATGAAGGAGTCTAGATGAAGGAGTTCATATCTGATCTAGGTGTCATACCTAATGCATCAGGTCCAATGAAAATATTTTGTGACAATACTGGTGCAATTGCCTTGGCAAAGGAATCTAGATTTCACAAGAGAACCAAGCACATCGAGAGACGCTTCAATTCCATCTACGATCAAGTCAAGGAGGGAGACATAGATATTTGCAAGATACATACGGATCTTAATGTTGCAGACTCGTTGGCTAAGCCTCTCTCACGAGCAAAACATGATCAGCACCAAGACTCCATGGGTGTTAGAATCATTACAATGTAATTTCGATTATTGACTCTAGTGGAAGTGGGAGACTGAAGGAAATATTCCCTAGAGGCAATAATAAAGTTGTTATTTATATTTCCTTATATCATGATAAATCTTTATTATTCATGCCAGAATTGTATTAACCAGAAACTTAGTACATGTGTGAATACATAGACAAACAGAGTGTCACTAGTATGCCTCTACTTGACTAGCTCGTTAATCAAAGATGGTTAAGTTTAGACATGAGTTGTCATTTGATGAACGAGATCACATCATTAGAGAATGATGTGATTGACTTGACCCATCCGTTAGCTTAGCACTATGATTGTTTAGTTTATTGCTATTGCTTTCTTCATAACTTATACATGTTCCTATGACTATGAGATTATGCAACTCCCAAATACCGGAGGAACAATTAGTGTGCTATCAAACGTCACAACGTAATTGGGTGATTATAAAGATGCTCTAAAGGTGTCTCCGATGGTGTTTGTTGAGTTGGCATAGATCGAGATTAGGATTTGTCACTCCGATTGTCAGAGAGGTATCTCTGGGCCCTCTCGGTAATGCACATCACTATAAGCCTTGCAAGCAATGTGACTAATGAGTTATGTAAGTGCATCTAGTGCCACCCCTAGTTTGTTTTGGAGTATTGACGACAAACCTGGTTGAGGGACTAATGTGTTTGTGAGAATTGTAGGATAGCACAGGTAGTAGTCCCTCATTGATTCATTTTACCTATAGGAGATGACCCCTAAAAATGTATGAAGACATTGAAGACTATGGTGGTATGTGAAGACAATCACATCGAAGTTTATGACTCGAGAAGACATTCAAGTGAAGACTATGGAGTGCGAAGACATAGTTGTTTCCTAGTTTCCTTTTCTTCTTTGTTGAGTCATAGGAACCACCGTATTGTTAAGTGGGGTCCAAGTGAACAAAGTCAGAGTGACTGAAGTGATGCTCAACCAAATCCTATGTCTTCAAGCGAAGACAATGAGAGCAAATCTTATCTGGAGCTGGATGAGTCAGGTTTACTTGTAGCCCAAGTCAACCTGCCGCGTGTGTTTGAAATTTGACCGTTGGAACATGTGTCAGTTCCTTAGTGACCCAGGGTCATTTCGGACAAATCAGGTTAGGTTGCCTAGTGGCTATAAATAGCCCACCCCCTACACCATAAATTGGTGGCTGCTCAGAGTTAGTGCACGGCTTTTGTCGTTTGAGAGCAACCCACCTCGAAGCTTTTGAGAGAGAGAAATCCTTGCGAGGACAAAGTCCAAAACACCCAGAGCCAAAGAGTGCTATGCATCACTGAAGTCTTTCTGTCCGCGTGACCTGAAGACTTGTTACACTTGAGGACTGTGAACCCTCCAGCCGGTTAGGCATCGCGTTCTGAGCATCCAAGAGTTATTGTGGATTGCCGGTGAACGAAGTCTGTGAAGGTTTGGAAGTCTACCTTGAAGACTTACCAGAGTGATTGGGCGAGGAGTAGGTGTTCTTAGCTCAAGGGGAATAAGGTGAAGACGTGGTCTTCTGAGTTGAATCTCAGCCTCCCTAACCAGATGTACAGTTGTCACAGCATCAGGAACTGGTCCAACAAATCCTTGTCCTCACCAAGCAACTGGTTCTATCTCTTCCCTCACTCATTTACTGTTTGTCTTCGTGAAGTCATTCGCCTGGTTGCCTGATCTGTTTGACTTCACTGTGTGACAACTATTGTGTTTATCTTCATACTTCTTCCATCTTGATCCATACTACCTAGCTGCTAATAGTCTTCGTGCTTTAGCTTCATTACTTGTTTAACTATGGCTTGTCTAGTGTAATCTACCTTCCGCTGCATGTCAATAGGTTCATTTCTATCGTTTGTCTTTGAAACTCCCATGTTTTGAAGACTTTCATTAAAATCGCCTATTCACCCCCCCTCTAGTCGATAACTAGCACTTTCAATTGGTATCAGAGTAAGGTACTCCCTTGTTTGTGTGATTCGGTTTAACCACCTCGAGTTTTTGCTATGTCGACTGCAGGGATAATCAAAGTCTCCGCTGCGTGCCCTGTCTTCAATGGCACTGATTACCCCTACTGGAAGAATAAGATGCGCATGCATCTTGAAGCCATTGATGTTGACTGACGGTGTCCTGGACTATGGGGGACTCACCACGTCGTCTCCCAATCTATTAGATTGGGCCGAGGACCCCCGTGGCCGTATACTCATGGGCCAGTTCGGACAGCTGCCGCATACAAGGAAGATTTCACAAGACTTGGCGATCAAGACAAGGACTTCTCCCCACCGGCGTATTCGGCTAGGACTCTTGTTATCCTAGGCCTCTGGTGCATTATATAAACCGAGGCCAGGCTAGTCGATAGAACATATACATCATACAACAATCATACCATAGGCTAGCTTCTAGGGTTTAGCCTCCTCGATCTCGTGGTAGATCTACTCTTGTACTACCCATATCATCAATATTAATCAAGCAGGAAGTAGGGTTTTACCTCCATCGAGAGGGCCCGAACCTGGGTAAAACTTTGTGTCCCTTGTCTCCTATTACCATCCGGCCTAGACGCACAGTTCGGGACCCCTTACCCGAGATCCGCCGGTTTTGACACCGACATTGGTGCTTTCATTGAGAGTTTCGTTGTGTGATCGACAAAGGATTGATGGCTCGCCTGCAGATCAACTATGACTTCGGCATCTTCGTCACCAGCTCGACTGGTCACCTTGGTTCGACCAAGAATTGCGCCCCATGTTCGGATCACCATGTTCGGACGAGGGCCTTCATCAAACATCAACTCCGATCTCTATCAAGATCACGGAGGAATCATCCATGGAGCTCGGGGGCTCAACGTCGACATTGCCCTCAAGCGACCGTGCTGTTTTTCTGGACAGCGAACTCGTATCTGCTTCCACCACCTCCTCGAGTATTGCTTTGACGATCGCTTTGGTGGAATTGTGCGGAATTGAGTCTACAACAACCCTGGAAACTTTCGTCGAATTCCGATGGAGGAATCTCTGGCAATCCACGATATACCGGAGCCCTGTCAAATCTGGACGGGAATTTGGATGTGTTTAGGGTGTGGTGTCCAGCTTCTAGCTCGGACGTCCTTTGGAAGATCCAACCGTTGACCGGCTGCGGAATTCCTGTATCTACCACCTCTCAAAATTTCAGCTCGATCCGACCGTCCAAACTCCGGGAACCTTCCGATTAGTGCATCATTTTTCGGATCTATTTTCTGCGCGAAAACGAATCCGACCCGAGTTCATCTTTTCTATGAACGGGATTTCGGACATCCCTTTTGAAGAAAGTTTTGTATGGGGTATTGTGTTTTGTTCCCGAACACATCCCACAAACTTTAAGATCTTTTGAATATGATCTTCAACATCATGCTGGTGTCAAACCAGTCCATCAATATTACTCCACGGCTGCCGACCTGCGCTAAGACACGGCGTCACTTTGTTGAGCCGAGCTCAACTTCTTCAGATCATCATCTCGGCAAGCCGAACAAGAGTCCGGCATCGCGAAGGATAAATCATCACCAACATCGCCACCCTAAGGATTACACGGAGCGGGCATATCGGCATCGCCGCACGGTTGCTTCATCAAGCCAGCATCGACCACGTCACGAGCTGCATCGACAAGGCCACACTATCGCTTCTTCAAGCTGGTGTCCATCACGCCGACCTACTTTGACTCATCGGCTGACATCGGGGCTTCGACATCTCGGCTGGATCGGGGGCTTCGCCATCTCTTCATCAACCTACTCTGGACACTTCGGCGTCACTAGCCGACCAGCTCCGTCACGTTAGCTGGACCGAGGGCTTTGCCTCGGTGAGCCAACCTTTACCAGCATTGCCATGCCGTCGTTTTATCGCCCATCAGGCAATGGGTGTGTGGAGCGAGTCCCAATTTTGGGAATCACCTTCCTTCGGATTGCTACAATATAGTTTTCGAGGAGATTTTGATCCTCAGGTTGGTCGGCCGCACCCAACTTGAGTCTCGAGGACTGAGCACGCCGCTTTTAGTGTCCCGGAGTATTCTGCCGAGCTAGGACTTGATCCTCAGGCCGATTTTGCAAATCGACCTGAGTCTCAGCGGCTACTGGGATTAGCGGTCTTATGTCATCCTTCATGTGCATCTCGGGTTTTAGACCGATACCCACCTTGAGGGCTACTGGCTATATATCTCGGCAGAGAATAAATTGCACCAATAAAAATATTGACAAAAATCGGCCCACATTCGGGGTGTGCACCACCTCGGAAGCAGTCCGGCATAAAGCTCGGGCGCTAGTGGCTGGCTCCATAGAGGGCATTTCCGGCATTAAGCTCGGCTAAACTCCTTCAAACTTCTTTGAACCAAGGTGATTTACGACACCTCGGATACAGTCCGGCGTTGGAGTTCGGATATAGTCCGGCGTTGGAGCTCGGATACATAGTCTGGCGTTGGAGCTCGGATACATTCCGGCATTAGAGCTGGGAAGCGGTCCGGCGTTGGTGCTCGGCTGCAAAAGATACCACGAATGCAGTCCGACATTGGAGCTCGGACGCAAGAGGACACTGCCTCCCGGGAACAACTTCAAATCCGAGGTGTGGCATAAAAATAAACAAGGCATTGATAAAGGCCGGAAACTTAAAGGGGCTCCTCGGATACCCGACGTGTAAACTCGTCGAATGCATTTCGGCGATCCTCAAGATCGAAGATAAAGAAGATTTGTTGAACCAGTTTTCAAGACCGACGACCGAAGATGAAGAACAGTTCGGAAGAATCGAGGAGCGTCCCTAACTTGAAGACCGGTTCAGGGGGCTACTAACGGTGTCCTGGACTAGGGGGGACTCACCACGTCGTCTCCCAATCTATTAGATTGGGCCGAGGACCCCCGTGGCCGTATACTCATGGGCCAGTTCGGACAGCTGTCGCATACAAGGAAGATTCCACAAGACTTGGCGATCAAAACAAGGACTTCTCCCCACCGGCGTATTCGGCTAGGACTCTTGTTATCCTAGGCCTCTGGTGCATTATATAAACCGAGGCCAGGCTAGTCGATAGAACATATACATCATACAACAATCATACCATAGGCTAGCTTCTAGGGTTTAGCCTCCTTGATCTCGTGGTAGATCTACTCTTGTACTACCCATATCATCAATATTAATCAAGCAGGAAGTAGGGTTTTACCTCCATCGAGAGGGCCCGAACCTGGGTAAAACTTCGTGTCCCTTGTCTCCTGTTACCATCCGGCCTAGATGCATAGTTCGGGACCCCCTACCCGAGATCCGCCAGTTTTGACACCGACATTGACCTTTGGTATGTCGTCAAGAATGGCGTTCCCAAGGGCAGTGAAGGCGTCACTCCTGCTGATGTCAAGAAGTTCATTCAACTGGATTCTACTGCGAAGAACATCATCTGCGGTCATCTAACCAAAGGACAGTATGGCCGTGTGAGTGCTCTGGAAACTTCGAAGCTAGTCTGGGACTAGCTCTCCAAGGTCAACGAAGGGTCTCAACCCAGAGAGATGAAAGGATCAGTGTCCTTCGCAACCTCTTCAACCGCTTTAAGAGAAATGACAATGAGAATGTCCTGCTCACGTTTGATCGCCTCACTGACATCACCAATGAGCTTCATGCTCTGGGCGCTATTGAGATCACCAAGCATGAAATCGTCAAGACACTCCTGAGATCCCTTGACATCTCATTTGATACACTAGCCCTGATGATTCAAGAACGCCCTGACTTCAAGACACTCGATCCGTCTGACATACTTGAGAGGCTCAACACACATGAACTTCAGCTATCTGAGAAAAGATACATCTATGGTCCCAACTATGGACGTACTCACGCTTTGAAGGCAAAAGCTGCTTCCTCATCTGAAGAAGAATCTGACTGCAGTTCTGGGGATCCTGAAGACATTGGAAAGGATCTTGCTATGCTTGTGAAGAAGTTCCATAAATTCACCAAGAAGAAAGGCTTCAGAAAGTCTTCAAGATCCAGCTCGATAAATGATGAAGCTTCCACTCATGACCACAAGAAGAGAACATGCCACAAGTGCAAGAAACCTAGTCACTACATCTCTGAGTGTCCACAATGGGACAATGAGAACAAGAAAAAGAAGAAGAGCAAAGAATATGATTCTGATGACAAGAAGAAGAATAAATCCTCAAAGTCTTCTTCCAAGTCTTCCTCCAAGTCTACATCACATAAGAAGAGCTCATCTGGCAAGGCGCGTACTTTTGTTGGCAAGGAGATGGATTCAGAGGAGGAGTCTGCTTCTGAGGAGGCAGAGGTGGAATCTGAGGAGGAGTCCGACTTTGGCATTCCAAGTCTGGCTCTAGCTACAGCCTACGTTGCCAAGTCCATCTTCAACACTGAAGACAATGTCTCCGTCACCAACGCTGAACCTAATGACAAGGACGACTCCGCTCCCATCTACTGCTTCATGGCACGAGGTGCCAAGGTAAACTCACGCGATGCTTATTTTCAAACATCAAGTGAAGATGACTTTGATTGTGAATCCAAACCCAGCTACAAAACACTAGCTAAAATTGCAACTGAACAACAGAAAGCTATGGAATATTCAAAAACTGTTAGACAAAAGCGATGACCTGTTGGACGCAGAAATGACCCGATCTCGGTCCTTAATTGAAGACATAAAAATCTTCATGTTAAGTACGAGGAACTTGAAGGTCGTCATGAAACGCTTTCAACAACTCATGAAAAACTTTCCTATGATTATCTTCAAAGGAAGCAAGAACTTGAGAAGTTGAGAGCAGTTCATGAAGATCTTCAAAAAGAAAACGAGTCACTTCGCGCTCAACAGATCAATCCCGCTCAGGAAGGATTTGAACCACCATGTCTAAAATGCCTTGAGCGTGATAACGCTGCTTCTGTTGCTGAATGTTCTACTGGTGCTACTGTCACAATACCTTCAACTGATGATGTGGTTACTAACCCCTCTGCTGTGGATGCCACTACTATTGCTGATGAAAATGCTAGGTTGAAGACATTGCTTGAGACTGGAATGTATAAAAGTCTCAAAGGGCATCAGACACTATGTGATGTCCTCAAAAAGCAGATTCTGAACCGAAACCCTAGAAAAGAGGGTGTTGGGTTCGAGAGGAAAATGAATGTTGATGGTTCCTACTAGAAGCCTGAGCAGTACCCCTAAACCACATGGGTTGCTACAAAGGGACCTTCAGTGGATCCATCCACCTTATCTGGCTTCACTTGTGCTAACTCTATTATCATTGATGACTCTTTTGATGCAAACTATAAACTGTTTAAGAATCAGAATGGTGAAGTGTTTGCCAGGTATATTGGTACTAACTGCAGGAATGGACCACCTATGAAGAAGATCTGGGTGCCCAAAAGGTGTCTTGAGAATCTTCCTGTGAATGTTGTCATGACACCACAAGGGAAGAAGAAAACCCCCAGACCAAAGGCTTCATATGGTCCAAAGGCTTCATACAGACAGAGGACTCACCCAAGTCACCCTAACGCTAATGTTTTGCATGGAAATCATACTCAGATGCATGAATATGAGTGTGTTTCTTCAAACCGCTATGTTCATAAAACTAAGAACTTTTCTGCTTATTCATATGAGTATTATTCACCTCCTGCAAGGCTATTCGCTAGGGCTCCAAAGCCGAAGTTCTCAGATGCTGCACTTAGACTCATTGCTTCTAAGCCACCCCTGAAAATGTGGGTGGTTAAGAAAAATTAACTTTATTTTGTAGGGAAAGGCCTCTAGCCGGAAATCAAAGGCGTCTGATGCTTTTGCTGGGGACCTAAAACATCTTGTGGGGCGCAAGATTAAATGCCCAAATGGTCTCCTGACTCGCTTGCTAATCATCCTATCAGTCCTAACCTTCATCTGAGCTTTAATAATCCTCTTGTCCGTCAAATGTTTATGCTTCACAATACTCTTGGTGAAGCCTATCCCTCTAACTATACTGTAGGGCATGACACCACATGCTTCAGAATGGATTATGGACAGCGGATGCACTAATCACATGACTGGTGATCGAAGTCTTCTCATGGACTCAACCTTACGTCCATCTAACAAGAGTCACATCACATTTGCTGACACTGGTAAAAGCAAGGTATTGGGTCTAGGTAGAGTTGCAATCTCAAAGGATCAACACATGGATAAAGTGATGCTTGTTGAATCCCTTGGTTTCAACTTAATGTCTGTCTCAATGCTTTGTGATTTGAAAAAGATTGTGATATTTGTAAAATATCATTGCCTTGTTCTAATGGAATCTGACAAGTCTCTAGTCTTTGAAGGGTACCGGAAAGATGATTTGTACATGGTAGATTTCTTAGCAGGACCACAACTAGCCGTATGTCTTCTAGCAAAAGCTTCAGAGTGTTGGCTCTGGCATCGGAGGCTAGGTCATGCTGGCATGAGGAACTTGCACACTCTTGCAAAGAAGGAACACGTCGTAGGCATCGAGGGCATCAAGTTCAAGAAAGATCATCCGTGTGGTGCCTGTGAAGCTGGAAAGATGACGAGAGCCAAGCATCCCTCGAAGACAATCATGACGACATCTCAACCCTTCGAGCTGCTTCATATGGATCTCTTTGGACCTACTCACTACTCTACTCTTACTACCACTGCATGCCTCTATGGTTTCGTCATAGTTGATGACTATTCAAGGTATACATGGGTGCATATAATCCTTTACAAGAATGAAGTGCATGATTTCTTCAGCCGCTTCACAAATCATGCCATGACGAACTATGGCGTCAAGATCAAGCATATCAGAAGTGACAACAACACAGAGTTCAAGAACACTGGCCTTGACCTTTACCTGGATACATTGGGCATCACTCACAGCTCCATACACACCTCAGCAAAATGGCATCATGGAGCGCAAGAACAAAACACTCATTGAGATGGCTTGGACGATGCTTGATGAATACAAGACTCCAAGAAAGTTCTGGCCCGAAGCCATTGATACTGCATGCCATGTCATCAACCAAGTTTATCTTCACAAGCTTCTGAAGAAGACATCCTATGAGCTCCTAACTGGTAAGAAGCCAAACGTCAGTTACTTCAGAGTATTTGGTGCTAGGTGCTGGATCAAGGATCCACATCACACTTCAAAATTTGAACCGAAAGCACATGAAGGTTTTATGCTTGGATACGGAAAGGATTCGCACTCCTACAGAGTCTTCAACCTCTTCCACTATAAAGTGGTTGAAACTGTGGATGTGTAGTTCGATGAGACTAACGGCTCGCAAAGAGAGCACCTACCAAATGTGTTAGATGAAGTTCCACCTAGTGAATCCATCAAGCTCATGGGAACTAGAGAAATCATACCGTCTGAAGAGGAACTTATCATTTCTGCACCTAATCAACCTGAAGACAATGCTCAGCCTGAAGACAATGCTCAAAATGAAGACAATGATCAGCAAGAGAAAAATCTTTGTCCAGTTCATCCTCGTGTTGCTAATGAAGTGCAAATTGAGAAGATAATCGATAGCATAAATGCACCTGGTCCACTCACTTGTTCAAGAGCAACACAGCTAGCAAATTTCTGTGGGCACTTTGCATTTGTCTCAATATCTGAACCCAAGAAAGTTACTGAAGATTTCATGGAACCTGAATGGATTCAAGCTATGCAAGAAGAGCTTCAACAGTTCGAGCTGAACAATGTGTGGGAATTGGTCAAGCGTCCTGACGCTCGCAAGCACAACATCATAGGCACCAAATGGATATATCGCAACAAGCAAGATGAGCATGGTCAAGTTGTCCGAAACAAAGCTCGTCTCGTTGCTCAAGGATACACTCAAGTTGAAGGGATTGACTTCAATGAAACATTTTCTCCTGTGGCTAGGCTTGAAGCCATTCACATACTGCTAGCCTATGCAAATCATCACAACATCCTTCTGTATCAATTGGATGTGAAGAGTGCCTTTCTCAATGGCAAGATTGAAGAAGAAGTGTATGTTGCACAACCACCTGACTTTGAAGATCCAAAACATCCTGATATGGTATACAAACTAAACAAGGCACTGTATGGCCTCAAACAAGCCCCTCGAGCTTGGTATGACACTCTCAAAGACTTCCTGAAAAGCAAAGGCTTCAAACTTGGTTCCTTGGATCCCACACTCTTCACGAAGACATATGATGGTGAACTGTTTGTGTGCCAAATCTATGTGGATGACATTATCTTCGTCTGCACTAACCAGAAATACAGTGATGAGTTTGGACACATGATGCAAGAGCAATATCAGATGTCCATGATGGGTGAGCTGAAGTTCTTCCTAGGTCTTCAAATTCATCAGCAAAGCAATGACATCTTCATATCTCAAGAGAAATACCTCAAAGATTGCCTAGAGAAGTTTGAAATGCAAGACTGCAAAGCCTACAAGATGCCAATGCCAACCAAAAGTCATCTGAGTCCTGACGCCAATGGTAAAGAGTTCGATCAAAAGGTATATCGCTCCATGATTGGTTCTTTGCTGTATTTATGTGCATCTAGGCCAGATATCATGCTTAGTGTTTGCATGTGTTCTCGATTCCAAGCGGCACCAAAGGAATCGCTTCACTTAGCTGTGAAGCGAATTCTTCGATATTTGGCTTACACCCCAACACTAGGATTATGGTATCCAAAGGGCTCAGAGTTTGATCTAGTTGGATTCTCGGATGCTGATTATGTTGGTGACAAGGTGGATCTCAAGTCTACATCAGGCACATGTCACTTTCTGGGTTGATCACTTGTATGTTGGTCTTCAAAGAAGTAGAACTGTGTATCTCTCTCCACTGCTGAATCTAAATACATTGTTGCTGGATCTTGCTGCGCTCAGCTTCTATGGATGAAGCAAACTCTCAAGGACTATGGCATCCATCTGAAGCAAGTACCACTCTACTGCGACAATGAAAGCGCCATCAAGATTGCCAACAACCCAGTTCAGCACTCGAAGACAAAGCACATTGAAATTCGTCATCACTTCCTCAGAGATCACGTTATGGAGGAAGATATTGATATCATTCACGTCAACACTGAAGAGCAATTGGCAGATATCTTCACAAAGCCCTTGGATGAGAAAAGGTTTTGCAAGTTGTGGTGTGAGCTAAATATCGTGGAATCCTCAAATGTCCTGTGATTAGGCACACATCCTAACACTTATGCATATTGATGACTTAGATGTGCAACACACGAAGTAATGTATATCTTCAATCAATGAAGACGTACACTCTAAGTGTGAATATATTAATGCAGAATTTGACTTCGGAGCGCCATGATAATTGTGCGTCGTGTCTGGGTCCAATACTTCCTATACGGTGGGTAACGCCACCACCAAACTCTTGTTTGAAGTGTTTCATTTGACGTTACATTTTCTAAGTCTTCGCATTTGATTTATCTTCAACACTGATTTGTCTTCATGTTGATCTTCACTTTGTTGATTTAGTCTTACTCAGATATATACATACATTTGTGTTCTGTCCTCTACAACATATGTCTTCTCGTTTGAATCTTTTGGACTAAGTGAATGTGATCGGACCCTAACCACTTCTATGCTTCTACCTCAAATTCTATCTATCCAAATCATATGCATTCTACCGAAACTGTCGAATGTCTTCTCTGTGTCCTTGTCAGCAGAAGATACAAAGACAAAAATTACATCTAGTTTTAATGCTCAATCCTTATTGCCTGAAACCCGGAGAAGCCGAAATGACCACCTGACAGTCCATGCGTGCGTGGGAACATGGAACAATTTCCAATGTGTTGCATGTTCGCCACGTGTCCCTCAGATGTGAACCGCCAGGGGCACCCGCGTAATTGTGTTGTGCTGTCCCTTTCCTTATAAATGCACATCTTATCACGGTCAAAATACTTCTTCCACCTCTCCACCTCGCACAAACCCTAGCGCCACCGCTAGTTCCCGACGGTGCCAGCGACGAAGCGCTTAGCTGCCACGACCTCACCGACGCCGTCCCCACGCCGGCCACGGACCTCGTCTTCTCCACCGCCGCCGTAGGTGTCTTCTGTCGCCAAGTTAGGGCACGGAAGATCGAACTGCTCGGCCTCCTCTCTACTCCGTCTAGCAGTTCTTCATGTGGTAATTAAATCTTACTTTTACTGTCTTTTTTATCCGATAGATTCATCCTTCTCCACCAAAAGTGGTTTCTCTGGCTACAAATTAGGATCTATCCTGTTTTGCATCTCATAATATGCCTAGTATATTCACTTATGCTTCACACATAGTTAGATTCCTCACTTGTACCTATTCATGGATTCGTACAAACCTGGAATCAACTCTCAACATATAAGTGAATGTCTTCGCGCTATGAGGTCAATGTCTTCAAAACTGATTTATCTTCAAAATCTTCTGAGAATGCATATGACCTCTCCCCCTTCCCTCGCATCTCTAATGCTGTCACAGGTACATGTCCGTGGGAGAATCCCTTGGTTCTCATAGTCTGCATTCATTTGCAAAGTTCTTACAGCATCACATCAATTCTCCCGAAGCCAGTTCTTGTCTGACCAGCAGACGGAAGCCTTTTCAAGTTTTGAAGCCATTCAGTTTGAACTACATGGCCATAGAAAAGTCAGCAAGAAAGAGCGGCAGACAGCGCCGTGGGGGCACTTCAAGGGATTTGCCACCAGATCTCTATGAGTTGTACAAGACAGATCCTGAAGAGGATTACCATCAACGCAAAACTCGAATCCAATGGATTCGGAGATATTGGGCCGAACAATGGTTCAAATACAGGTTCGTGACCCAGGAGTATGCTGAGAAAAATGTCATCAAGTGTCTGTGGGGTGATATTCTTTTTCGAAATCTTAAACCCAAGAGCAGAGCTGAAGCTATTGCTCAGAGTTTATATCCCTGTATGGTACATGGACCACAACCTGTTAATGCCGACCCATCGTCATTATTATGGTGTCGAGACGACAATATTTTCAAGCGAAACTTCCGGACTACAAAGGCATCGACCAAAGAGAACAAGAAGTCATTGGGATTAGACTTCAACCCCGGTCCATCTGCTCCTCGGGCCGATGGCACACGCAATGTTGAACCCAATATCGCCAGGCCCTTCTACAACCTTGAAGGTCTCATCACACACATTGCTGTTCAGGGGGAAGCCATGGAGCACTCTGCAGACGACGCTGATTCTGATGAAGCGCCTGCTCCACCAAAATCACAGAAGCAGAAGAAACCCAAGGCTTCAAAGCCCTCCACTGCACCAAGAGCTTCACGTGCGAAGCCTCTGGCCACTGCTCCTCCTGCACCAAGTGTGCATTCTGAAGATCTCTCTCGCATCTCCAAGACTGAGAAGAAGAAGAAGCCCATCCAGATCTATGTCAAGCACTGACCCCAGCTGTTGTTCTGAGGAACGAGACTGAAGCCATTGATCTGTCTAGTGACGACGATCTTGGCGATGATGCTCTTGAGCTGTTGATAAAGAGCAAGCAAGAGGCAGGGATCTTCAATGATCTGCCTCTCTTTGATGTGGACATCTTGAACAACTTCATTGATGAGTGGTTTGACAACCCGAGCCTCAGCATCGATGATCTTCAGCTTCCAATTGGCATCAGTGTCTCCTTCCATGGAGCCATTGCTCATGAGCTGGCTCTGGCTCAAAAGATTGTCGAACTGAAGAACAAAGTTGACTATGAAAAGGCTCGGTTCAAGAAGCATATGTCCAAGCTCAGTGTGGCTGATGTTCAAAAATTTAAACAGATGTTGCATGACCTCAAGGAGGCGTTTCACAAGAAACGGGAAGAAGCCAAAGGTTCAAGAGAGCGAATGAAACACCTTGCTGCCAACTGTGTTCAAGCTCACAATGAAGCCGAAAAGCGCAAGGCTCTTGCGCGTCTAGGCATTGACCCCAAGATGGCTGCTAAGAAGAAGAAGCCAGCTGTGGCCCAAGCTGAAGCATCAGGGCGGGAAGCACCTCACATTGTCTTCCCTGCCAGTATGACAGGCGTGAAGCCTAAGGTCCCCACAGTTGCTTCGGAACTTAAGAAAACAAGGGCAGCTGAAGCCGAAGACCGAAAGCATAAGAACAAGAACACCACTGACGATGCTCCACCGACCAGGAAGAGAAAGACAAAGAAGAAAGATCAAGCTGCTCCCACAGAGCCCCTTGTCGTCGAGCCAATCTTTGTTGCTCGTCCTGCGTCCGAACACCGAGATCGTCAGTTGATAGTTCATGAGTCTGCTACCACAGAGGCTCCTGAAGCAAAAGACATTCCAGTTGTTGACCACATCGTAGCTGAAGACATTGGTCCCCAAGACAATGTAGATGATGATGAAGTCCTTCCTCAGATTGAGCACCAAACGGTATCATCGCCCGTTCTCACGAACAACAAACTCATCAGCATTGGTCGTCCTATGATGCCAATTGCTCAGGATGATTCATGGGCTGATCACCCTCAAGACTCCCTCCGTCAAGAAGAATCACCAAGTACTCCCCCACCTCAAGTCACCACTCCGGTGCTTGATGATGATGAATATGTGGTCCAGCCAACTCCCTCTCCAAAGGCATCGCCCGCATTTCGTAGGCTTCGCAAAGGACCAAGGCCACAAGTCGCTCTGTCGAGTGTTCCAGAAGGAGATGAGAACCACAACTCAGTATCACGCCAAGTGTTTCCTAAAGCCACTCCAACTACAAACGTCTCAGAATCTGAAGCCAAAGCTGCTGAAGATACACTGGCTGCATCAGCCGCAGAACAACAAGAAACCCGTGAAGAAGAAGAGCGTGTTGTCACACCCCCTACCAACCAAGAGGTTGTTCTCGAGGAGAATGTGTCCGTCCCTCCAGCTACTCAAGTGGGGTTTGATAATACTGCAGCGGCCACCAACACCAATACTGAAGCCAATGATGTTGTCATGGCTGAAGCTAATGTGGCGCCTGAAGTGAATACGGTGCCCGAAGCCAATGCTACACCTGAAGCCAATGTTGCACCTGAAACCATTGTGTAGCTTCAAGCCCATGTCAATGCCGATGCTCCTGTACCACCTCCAAGGCCTCACATAATTGAGCTGGCATTTGGTCATGGACAACCTGTCATGGTTCATTGGCCTATTCTGGTTCCTCCTCCTGCTCCCGGACCTCAATTTGATTATCACGTGGAGCACATGCCTCAGGTCCAGAAGCCAAAGCCCAGGCTGCCTAGGTTTCCAGGTACAGCAACTTCACCAGGATCGTTTAATGTGAATGGCTTCATTTCACACAACACCTTCTTTGACAACGCCAAGAACCCATATTCCAACCCAAGAATATCATCTGATAGGTTCTGGAGTTTTCAGCAGCACAGTTACTATTCCTACATACTATACAATCAGGGGCACATTTTTTCCCATATGCATCTAGACTGCGAAGCCATTGTTGGCCTTCCATGTTTGGAATAAGCCCTCGACTGTTTCAGAGATGCAGGCCTTCTACAGTTCATGACAGACAAAGAAAATTGGAATGAAGAGCTTCTATTGCAATTCTGTGCCACCCTCCACATTCGCGGCTACAACAGGGATCCGAAGACATGGGTCCTTGAGTGGATGACGGGCAATGTACACCATGAATCCAAAGCTCTTGATATCATTGAGCTCACTGCCCTGCCCACTCCAGGTGAACTGTTTGAACCTGGTTGTCAGCTTCACCGCAATGCGTTGGAGAGCATCTTCTAGAAGCCAGAGCCTAACATGAGCCAAATGCTGAGCATGATGAAGCCACTACCACAAGACGCTGAATATCCAAAGGAGTTCTTTGTTGAAGACCTAGAGTATCTGCCCCGAACTATTTATCATATCATCAGGCAAACTCTATGGCCCATCAAAGGAAATTCTTCTACAGCGAAGCTAGAAGGAGTAATGAAGACTTTGGTCTTTTATATATTCAATGGCATTAGTTTCAATGCTCAAGACTTCTTCATCAGGCAATTGGCTGCATCTGGCTCTGATCTTTTTGGACTAAAGTTTTATGCTTCGTGGGTCATGCGACTCATCAAGCTTCATTCTGCTGTCAACTATCAGCCTTCTGCACGCAATCATCTCATATTCTTGCCAGAGGTTGATCTGTCTGTCAAAGCCATATACCCAGAGCCTGCCAAGGAGCCCATTTATCTTCACAACGCCGATCACCAAAGCTTCACTCAGCCCATTGAAGGAGTTCTTGCTTCTACTCGTGTTTATCCTTTGGCTGGCAATACACGTGCACGTCATCGTGCCCATACTGAAGCCACTGAAAGAACAATTGCTCACAGGCCTCAGAAGCGTTCTCGTGTTCTCAATGACTGAGAGCTTCTCATTGCCCTGCATCAAAAACAGGATAAGCATCATGACGGGATGAAGCGTTAGATGCAAAGCCTCTTGGTGGATGTTAATCGCATTTACAACCTTGCCACCAAGAATGCTTTTGTCACGCATGAAACCTGTCGGTGGTCGTGGAATAGTTTGACTCTGCTGAGCTCTGAAGATGATCTTCAACAAGATGGCTTCACATAGAGATTCAAATTTGATTCCACTCCTCCCAGGAATGTTGTCTTGCGGCAGACTCCCTCACTCAAAGATTATGAGTATTCCTCCTCTGCGGCAACTGTCAATGCAAGAGTCCGATGATGAAGATATGCTACTTCGCCAACTACAATGTCGCCGCATATTGACACTACACCGAGTTCTTCTGCACCACCAGACCTCAACAACGACCCTGCTACTTCGCCTACTCTTCTTGGGAATGAGTAGAAGCTCTATGTCTTCAAACCTTTTTGGTCCTTACTAACAAAAGGAGGAGAAGCATATGAGTTGATAGTCTTCAAGCGGGTCCATATGGATGGTTGCTTTATATTTTGCCAAGTGTTTACAACTCTCGCTTTTGATACATTTGGTTCTTTGAGTTGTAACACTTAAACTTGATGGTCGTCTGCTACCTCTTTCTGCCAACTATGTGATGCGATGATAAATTCTGCATGTGTGATGATAAATCCTGCACGTGTGATGATAAATCCCGCACGAAGTCATTTCGCAGACGTCCATTTTTCATTATGCATGTCATTACCTTCGTTATATCCTTTCATGCATAATAAACTATATTCATTAGTTGAAGAGGATCTCCACAAGTACAACCTGCCATGTGCATTTGCATTCAAAAGCAAAATACTTATATGCACATCTTCAGGGGGAGCCTTTTACTACTTATGAGCACAATATCTTAATCCTTTACAATTTCACATACTTTTATCCTCGTTGAAAACTTCAACTAGTTTGTCATCAATCACCAAAAAGGGGGAGATTGTAAGTGCATCTAGTGCCACCCCTAGTTGGTTTTGGAGTATTGACGACAAACCTGGTTGAGGGACTAATGTGTTTGTGAGAATTGCAGGATAACACAGGTATTAGTCCCTCATTGATTCGGTTTACCTACCGGAGATGACCCCTAAAAATGTATGAAAACACTGAAGACTATGGTGGTATGTGAAGACAATCACATCGAAGTTTATGACTCGAGAAGACATTCAAGTGAAGACTATGGAGTGCGAAGACATAGTTGTTTCATACTTTCCTTTTCTTCTTTGTTGAGTCATAGGAACCACCGTACTGTTAAGTGGGGTCCAAGTGAACAAAGTGAGAGTGACTGAAGTGATGCTCAACCAAATCCTATGTCTTCAAGCGAAGACAATGAGAGCAAATCTTATCCGGAGCTGGATGAGTCAGCTTTACTTGTATCCCAAGTCAAGCTACCGCGTGTGTTTGAAATCTGACCGTTGGAACACGTGTCAGTTCCTTAGTGACCCAGGGTCATTTCGGACAAATTAGGTCGGGTTGCCTAGTGGCTATAAATAGCCCACCCCTACACCATAAATTGGTGGCTGCTCAGAGTTAGTGCACGGCTTTTGTCATTTGAGAGCAACCCACCTCGAAGCTTTTGAGAGAGAAAAATCCATGCAAGGACAAAGCCCAAAACACCCAGAGCCAAAGAGTGTTAGGCATCACTGAAGTCTTTCTGTCCGCATGACCTTAAGACTTGTTACACTTGAGGATTGTGAATCCTCCAGCCGGTTAGGCGTCGTGTTCTGAGCATCCAAGAGTCATTGTGGATTGCCGATGAACGAATTCTATGAAAGTTTGGAAGTCTACCTTGAAGACTTACCAGAGTGATTGGGCGAGGACTAGGTGTTCTTAGCTCAAGGGGAATAAGGTGAAGACGCGGTCTTCTGAGTTGAATCTCAGCCTCCCTAATCAGATGTACAGTTGTCACAGCAACTGGAACTAGTCCAACAAATCCTTGTCGTCACCAAGCAACTGGTTCTATCTCTTCCCTCGCTCATTTACTGTTTCTCTTCGTGAAGTCATTTGCCTGCTTGCCTGATCTGTTTTGACTTCACTGTGTGACAACTATTGTGTTTATCTTCATACTTCTTCCATCTTGATCCATACTACCTAGCTGCTAATATTCTTCGTGCTTTAGCTTCATTACTTGTTTAACTATGGCTTGTCTAGTGTAGTCTACCTTCCGCTGCATGTCAATAGGTTCATTTCTATCGTTTGTCTTTGAAACTCCCATGTTTTGAAGACTTTCATTAAAATCGCCTATTCACCCCCCTCTAGTCGATACCTAGCACTTTCATGTTACGGGATGATGCATTACGAAACGATTAAAGAGACTTGCCGTTAACTAGATTGAACTAGGTATTGAGATACCGACGATCGAATCTCAGGCAAGTAACATACCGATGACAAAGGGAACAACATATGTTGTTATGCGGTTTGACCGATGAAGATCTTCGTAGAATATGTAGGAACCAATATTAGCATCCAGGTTCTGCTATTGGTTATTGACCAGAGATGAGTCTTGGTCATGTCTACATAGTTCTCGAACCCATAGGGTCTGCACGCTTAAAGTTCGATGACGATTGGTATTATGAGTTTATGTGTTTTGATGTACTGAAGGTAGTTCAGAGTCCCGGATATGATCATGGACATGACGAGAAGTCTCGAAATGGCCGAAACATAAATATTGATATGTTAGACGATGTTATTCGGACACCGGATGAGTTCCGGGGGTCACGAGATAAATATGAGAGTGCCGGGGGGTTATCGGAACCCCCGAGGGAACTAATGGGCCAATATGGGCTTTGTGAGAGAGAGAGAGGAGGGGCCCTTAGGGCTGCCCCCCCCCCCTTGAGGAGTCCGAATTGGACTAGGAGGGGGCGCCGCCCCCTCTTTCCCTCTCCTTCCTTCCCCTCTTTCTTCCCTTGTTGGAAACCTACTAGGAATAGGATTCCTAGTAGGAATCCTACTTGGGGCGCGCCCCATGGGGGCCGGCCGGCTTCCCCCTTTCTCCTTCATATATGGGGGCAGGGGGCACCCTAGAACACACAAGTTGACAGTTGTCTTAGCCGTGTGCGGTGCCCCGCTCCACAGATTTCCACCTCGGTCATATCGTTGTAGAGCTTAGGCGAAGCCCTGCGTCGGTAACTTCATCATCACCGTCACCATGCCGCCATGCTGACGAAATTCTCCCTCGGCCTCAGCTGGATCAAGAGTATGAAGGATGTCATCGAGTTGAACGTGTGCACATCGCGGAGGTGCCGTGCGTTCGATACTTGGATCGGTTGGATCGCGAAGACGTTCGACTACATCAACCGCATTACTAAACGCTTCCTTTCGGTCTATGAGGGTATGTGGACACACTCTCCCCGCTCGTTGCTATGCATCACCTAGATGGATCTTGCGTGTGCCTAGGATTTTTTTTGAAATTACTGCGTTCCCCAACAATTCGCCCCCCCCTCTTTTCCTTTCTCATCGGAGGGGAAAAGGAAGGAGAGGGAGAGGGAGAGGAAAAGGGGGCCGCGCCCCCTCCTCATTGTCCTATTCAGACTCCCTTGGAGGATGGCGCGCGCCACCCCTTGCGGGCTCCCTTCTCTCTCCCCTAAGGCCCATGTAGGCCCAATACTTTCCCGGGGGGTTCCGGTAACCCCTCGATACTCCAAAATATACCCGAACCTTTCCGAAACCATTCCAGTGTCCGAATATCATCGTCCAATATATCAATCTTTACCTCTTGACCATTTCGATACTCCTTGTCATGTCCGTGATCTCATCTGGGACTCCAAACAAACTTCGGTCACAAAAACACATAACTCATAATACAAATCGTCATCGAACGTTAAGCGTGCGGACCCTACGGGTTCGAGAACTATGTAGACATGAGCGAGACACATCTCCTGTCAATAACCAATAACGGAACCTGGATGCTCATATTGGTTCCTACATATTCTATGAAGATCTTTATCGGTCAAACCGCAATAACAACATGCATTATTCCCTTTGTCATCGGTATGTTACTTGCCGGAGATTCGATCATCGGTATCCTCATACCTAGTTCAATCTCGTTACCGACAAGTCTCTTTACTCGTTTCGTAATGCATCATCCCGCAACTAACTCATTAGTCACATTGCTTGCAAGGCTTATAGTGATGTGCATTACCGAGAGGGCCCAGAGATACCTCTCCGATACTCGGAGTGACAAATCCTAATCTTGATCTATGGCAACCCAACAAACACCTTCGGAGACACCTGTAGAGCATCTTTATAATCACACAGTTGTGTTGTGACGTTTGATAGCACACGAGGTGTTCCTCCGGTATTCAGGAGTTGCATAATCTCATAGTGAGAGGAATATGTGTAAGTCATGAAGAAAGCAATAGCAGTAAAACTTAACGATCATTATGCTAAGCTAACAGAGGGGTCTTGTCCATCACCACTAGTAGAAAAAGGGCCTAATGTGAAGCACATTAGTCCCAGTTTGTAACTGAACTGACACTAATGTGACCATTAGTGCCGGTTCCAACGGCTAGGTGGGCGGAGCTCATTAGTACCGGTTCGTGGTGAACCTTTAGTACCGGTTCGTGCCACGAACCGGTACTAAAGAGGCTTTGGCAGGCTGTGGTCAGACTGGGGCCCCACCAACATCTTTAGTACCAGTTCATGCCACAAACTGATACTAGAGGTTTTTAGTTGATTCTTTCTGCAGCGGCTTTTTAGTCCCACCTCGCTCCGCTAATAGGGTTTTTACCACCTTAAATATGTTACTTCTCAAACTATCACAACCACTTGGTCTTCATTGAACTCTATGTGTAGAATTTGTGGCCGCAGTATGAGTCTTCTCCGGTTTCTAAACCGGTGAGGACTCATATTGACAATTCAGATTGTACTCAAAAAGATAATTGATGATCAATGTATTTTTTATTTATATTTTTACATGTTTACACATAGCAGTAGCGAGTTTTGGCCGAAAGGTGGTACTGCTCAATGTATTTTTTATGTATATTTTTACATGTTTACACAATCTCTTTCGAAGTATCAGGGTTTCGGACGGAAACTCACATCTGTTACAAAGGCATTTCATTTAGTACCAATTCTAAAGCTGTGGCCCCACTAGCACCTTTAGTAGCGGTTCGTGGCATGAACCAGTTCTATAGTTTTTTAGTTGATTCTTTCTGCAGCTGTTTTTTAGTCCCACCTCGCCAAGCGATAGACACTCGCAGCGTTTTATAAGCCCTGAGTGCAGAGACGATGAAGGAGAGGCGCAATGCTCACCTGCACGTTGCTTAGCTTCAGGCCTTGAAATGGTGTAGACTGCACGGAGCTATGTGTAGTTTCTCAAGGCCTGAAGCTAAGCAACGTGCAGGTGAGCATTACGCCTCTCTTTTATTTTTAATAACTTATTTTAACTCCGGACTTTTTGTGTGTTCATTAAGCACCATTCAAAGCCACATCATGAATGTTCAACACTTTTCTGCCTTCATTTGCTATTTTTCATGCATTTAATGATTTGTTTTGAGCTAAATGACCCTGAAATTGAAAAGCACTACAAATGAACTCTGAAAAGGTTGAAAGTTGGCATGGTATCATCATTTCACCCACATAGCATGTGCAAAAAGTAGAGAGGGTTATGGCAAAAACTGGATGCACTTCGTGTACAAACCGGATAATCTCTTTCGAAGTATCAGGGTTTCGGACGAAAACTCATCTGTTACAAAGGCACTTCCTTTTTTTGAACTTATTACAACTCTAGACTTTTTGTGCGTTCAGTATGCACCTTTCAAAGCCACATCATCAACTTTCAACCCTTTCTGCCTACATTTGCTATTTTTCATGCATTTACTGATCCGTTTTGAGCTAAATGACCCTGAAATTAAAAAGCACTACAAATGAACTCTGAAAAGGTTGAAAGTTGGCATAGTATCATCATTTCACCCACGTAGCATGTGCAAAAAAGTAGAGAGGGTTACGGCAAAAACTGGATGCACTTCGTGTACAAACCGGACAATCTCTTTCGATGTATCAGGGTTTCGGACGAAAACTCATCTGTTACAAAGGCACTTCATTTTTTTAAACTTATTACAACTCCAAACTTTTTGTGCTTTCAGTATGCACCATTCAAAGCCACATCATCAACTTTCAACCCTTTCTACCTTCATTTGCTATTTTTCCTGCATTTACTGATTTGTTTTGAGCTAAATGACCCTGAAATGAAAAAGCACTCTGAAAAGGTTGAAAGTTGGCATGGTACCATCATTTCACCCACATAGCATGTGTAAAAGAGTAGAGAGTGTTACGGCAAAAACTAGATGCACTTCATGTACAAACTGGACAATCTCTTTCGAAGTATCAGGGTTTCGGACGAAAACTCATGTGTTACACAGGTACTTCATTTTTAAACTTATTATAACTCCAGACTTTTTGCGCGTTCAGTATGCACAATTCAAAGGCACTTCATCAACTTTCAACCCTTTCTGCCTTCATTTGCTACTTTTCATGCATTTACTGATTTCTTTTGAGCTAAATGACCCTGAAATTGAAAAGCACTACAAATGAACTCTGAAAAGGTTAAAAGTTGGCATGGTATCATCATTTCACGCACATAGCATGTGCAAAAAAGTAGAGAGGGTTACGGTAAAAATTGGATGCACTTCGTGTACAAACTGGACAATCTCATTCGAAGTATCACGGTTTCGGACGAAAACTCATCTCTTACAAAGGCACTTCATTTTTTAAACTTATTACAACTCCAGAATTTTTTTGCGTTCAGTATGCACCATTCAAAGCCACATCATCAACTTTCAACCCTTTCTGACATCACCTGATATTTTTCATACATTTACTGATTAGTTTTGAGCTAAATGATCCTAAAACTGAAAAGCACTACAAATGAACTCTGAAAAGGTTGAAACTTGGCATGGTATCATCATTTCACCCACATAGCATTTGCAAAAAAGTAGAGAGGGTTACAGCAAAAACTGGATGCACTTCGTGTACAAACTGGACAATCTCTTTCGAAGTATAAGGGTTTCGGACCAAAACTCATCTGTTACAAAGGCACTTCATTTTTTAAAACTTATTACAACTCCAGACTTTTTTTGCGTTCAGTATGCACAATTCGAAGCCACGTCATCAACTTTCAACCTTTCTGACATCATTAGCTATTTTTCATGCATTTACTGATTTGTTTTGAGCTAAATGACCCTGAAATTGAAAAGCACTACAAATGAACTTTGAAAAGGTTGAAACTTGGCATGGTATCATCATTTCACCCACATAGCATGTGCAAAAAGGTAGAGAGGGTTACGACAAAAATGGCATACACTTCGTGTATAAACTGGACAATTTCTTTTGAAGTATCAGCGTTTCGGACGAAAACTCATCTGTTACACCGACACTTCATTTGTTTAAACTTATTATAACTCCATACGTATTACCAATTTGAATATAATGATAAAACACACTAATATTAAACATAAGAAAAAAGAATCACTAAAAAAATCTATTTTTAAAGTTAAGTTATTAACATACTAGTGATTCACACAAATTTCAAATAATTCAAATTTAAACTATTCAAATTTGAAAACTACTGGCACTAACAGAAAGTTTGTAATTTTTTGTACCTAAAGCAAAAATATTCACAAAGAAACTCTAAATACAGCAAAAAACAATTCAAATATAAATAAAGCAGAAAAGAAAAAACTATATAAAAAACAAATTTGCGCGCTGTCGAGTGGGCCTGCTTGGCCTTGGGCGTGGATATGCAGGCCCATAAGGCCTAGCAGGCTCACAGGGTAGCGTGGCAAAGTTAGGCCCAGAAGCCTACTTTAGAGAGGAGCTCGAAGGAGCAGTCGCAGACGGGTTTATAAACCAGGGCGGCTGCCCTTCACTCAGCGAGGTGGGACTAAACTTTGTCCACCGCGGGATGGGAGCGCACCCCCTTTAGTACCGGTTCATGGCTCCAACCAGTACTAAAGGGGGGGGTCTTTAGTAGCGGTTGGGGCCACGAGCCGGTACTAAAGGGGTGCCCTTCCCGCCGTTTGGCCTGGCCAAATTTGAGCTTTAGTATCGGTTGGTGGCTCCAACCGGTACTAAAGGCCCCTCCTATATATATAGCACTTACGAAAATTTCAATTAGTTTCTTCTTCATCTGCTTCTTCGTCGTCGCGCCCGTCCCCGTCGCTTCCGCACCCGTCCCCGTCACGCGCGCCTGTCCCCGTCGCCGTCATCGTCACCGTCCCCGTCGCCGCCCCCGTCGTGCGCGTCCGTCCCCGCCCTCGTCACCGCGCGTGCCCGTCCCCGTCGTACGTCGATCGCGCGCGCCGCCGGCCCCCAGCCCGTCCCGTAAGTTGCCGCCCCGGCACGTCCCCGTCGCCACCCTAACCCGTCGCTGCCCCCCGTCGCCGCCCCCGTCGCCCCGTTGTAAGATCGACCGCCCGGCCCTGCCACTCCATGGCCAGCAGCCCTCACACACATAGTACACACAGACAGAGACAGATTATTCTTATTTATTTTCTGTTTTCTATTTTTAGTTTTTTATACTTTTAGTTTATATACATGTTAGATTAATGTCAATTATTAGATGGTTATATATATATATATAAATGTTAGAATTAATGTCAAATATTGTTAGATGAATTAGATAGAAATATATGTTAGATATTAATGTCAATTAGATGAATTAACTAGATATTAATGTTAGATGAGTTAGTTTTTTATATACTTTTAGTTATAGATGAATTAGATATATTAATGTTAGATGAATTAGATATATTAAATTTAGGTATATGAGATTTGATCATCTAATTAAAATTTTACTATATAGAACTAGCTACTTTATTTTTAGTAAGAAAATTAATAGAACTAGTTTATTTTTAGTAAGTGCTTAGTTGAATTAATAGGACTAGTTGAATTAATATAACTAGTTGAATTAGTTGAATTAATAGAATTAGTAAGTGTTTATCATTTAATGTTTCAACTATGAACATAGGAAATGTCGTCTGACGACGAAAACGGTTTCGGTATGTGCGAATACTGCGAAGACGAGCGCGGCCTGTCCGACAAAAAATTCCTGGTTGATGATAGGCGCTTCAACATCAAGCTGGATGAGACCTTTGAAGTGGATACAGTAAGTCATAACGACAAGTCTTTTTTCGTAATTAAGCATGACTTATGCTTCAATTGATAATTTTAAATTTTTACTATTCTACTAGCGTATCCCTGACATGCAAGAATTTTTGTCTTGGATAAGATAGATTCCGTTCCTGAGAAAACTATGGAGGTAAAAAAAGTTTACTTGAAGACCGAGCGTGGTTATATCTTCGACGTCAAATTATACAATGCAGACACCTACATCTATTTTGAATGAAAAACTTGGCAAGCACTATGCAAGGCTTATGCATTTGAGCCTGATATGATTATCACCTTTGATATTCGCCCGGAAGATGATATTGAAGGTAATAGAGACATTTGGGTCGATGTGCAGACGCCTCCGGTTCTATCATTATGTGATTTTCTCAACCATATTTATGTCTTCGATATTGTTAATTCAAAAATAGTTGACAACTAATTTCTATTGACAGCTTATTTGCATTCAAGCAAACATGTCCGGCGCTTCGTAGACATGACCGTCCACTGTCCCGAGGCTGAACTAAACTGCGAGGAGATAAGTCATTATGTTTCATGGCTTGAGGATCTTGATGCTGTCAAGAGAAATTATTTTCCTGAACTTGAAAATCCTAGTACTCAAAACGTGCGACCAATAGTGTTCGTATTGAACTACGGTCACATCTATTTAGGAAAGATGTAAGATTTTTACTATTTGTCCTCAGTGCATCTTTTGCATACATTATTTTTTAAGCTAAACTTCATTGCTAAGTATGTTACTATATTATGTTCTTCAATAGGGACTCCCGATGATAGTTGTGCCTCAGTGGATCGAGACTAAAGGTCGCATGTCAATGGTTAGCTTATGGCCAAGACATCCTACAGCGCACATGAGTGCATTCAGGATTTCTAAAACCGAGGAATGCTTAATAGTGAAAGACTGGAGCGAAATTGTGAAGGATTACAGAGAAGTACTAGGGCGCAGCAATGAGAAGCGCAACCCACGATTAGGAGACAGGTCCATCTGCATGCTCCAATATGATGAATCAGGAGAGCTACACATGTTCTATGCTATTTTACTTGAGAGAGCAGCAGGAGTGATTAGCTAGTTCATGCTCTTAGCACTTGTCCTCTCATGTCCGTGTTCTTCATCCTGAACTTAATCTCAAAGTGATTTTCTTTTGTGGTCTTATGAACGCTTATACTCTCATGTCCGTGTTCTTCGTCCTAAACTTAATCTCAAAGTGATTTGCTTTTGTGGTCTTATGAACGTTTATAATCTCATGACCATGTTGAACTCGATGATATCTTTGATTCTGGTACAAGTGAATGTTTCTTCTTTAAGCTAGTGTTGGTGGTGATTAGATAGCGGTAATGACTATGATGATTAAATAGTGGTAATGACGACTATGATTATTATTAGCTAGCTAGTGTTGTTGGTGGTGATATGATGCAAGCGTTTTTATATTAATATGATGATAATGATGATGAGTTATTATATCATTTATGAAAGAAACCGCAGATTAGTTTCAACTGGATGGATCCTAGCTAAGTGATCAAGTAATATGGATAATCAATATCCATATTACTTGATCATTTAAGATCCATATCCAGTTAAAACTAATCCGTGGTACTTTCACCTAGTGATTTAACAACTCATTATAATGTAAAAACAATCTCTAAATTAAATGAAAACACAAAATTAAAGGAAAAATAAAAAATAAAATCAAAACCCCCAAACCTTTAGTACCGGTTGGTGTTACCAACCGGTACTAAAGGTCTCCCCGCCCCCGGCACTGGCTCGTGCCACGTGGTGGCCCTTTAGTGGCGGTTCGTGCTGGACCGGTACTAAAGGGAGGACCTTTAGTCCCACCCTTTAGTGCCGGTTGCAGAACCGGCACTAAAGGGCCTTACGAACCGGTGCTAAAGCCCGGTTCTGCACTTGTGCACATCATTCTCCTAATGATGTGATCCCGTGCAGCTAATGACAACACATGTCTATGGCTAGGAAACTTAACCATCTTTGATTAATGAGTTAGTCTAGTAGAGGCTTACTAGAAACACTGTGTTTTGCCTATGTATCCACACATATATCAAGTTTTCAGTTAATACAATTCTAGCATGAATAATAAATATTTATCATGATATAAGGAAATATAAATAACAACTTTATTATTGCCTCTAGGGCACATTTCCCTTAGTCTCCCACTTGCACTAGAGTCAATAATCTAGTTCACATCTTCATGTGACCAACCAATAGTTCATATCTTCATGTGACCAACACCCAAAGGGGCTGGGCCATCAACTTCGCCATCAACAACGGCTTCTTCATCATGAAGCGTTAACGTTATATGAAGCTATTATATTGGTGTTAGATGCGTGTTCAGATTTCCGCGTGATTTGTTGATTGGAAACAATATATGAAGCTATTATATTCATTTGACTTGAGTATATCGTCTTTTTTTACAGATTTTTCTTAAAAAGTTAAACCTCATAAACATTGGTCAAGTTTGTTGAGAAAAACATTTACATCTAGAAAGCTAAACATATATCATTAGATTCTTCACAAGATGTAGTTTCATATTTGATATATTTGGTGTTGTGCATGTCATAGTTTTCTCTGTAAACTTGTTCAAAGTTTGCAAAGGTTGACTTAAAAAAAATCTATGCACACTACATTACGAGACATGGGAGTATTAGTATGATGCACTGTTTATCTGCGCATGTCTCATCGGCTATTGGGACAGATCCAAGCAACCAACTTCTCGCTCATCGCCAGCACAATTGTTGTGTATCACTCGTAGCAATTGTTAAGGCTAAATCCTATTGGGCGCCCTCTGCGCCCGCTATAGTGTTATTCACAAACGGGCGCATACCCCCTTCTCGGCTGGGCCGGCCCATCTAGCTCTTTGAGTATGTGTTTATTACACCACAAAAAAAGGCTGCTGGTACTGGGATTCGATACGGGGACGTCCTCAGTAAACTGCACTAACCAAACCACCACCCCAACTGACATGCCAAACTTCCTATATTTATTTATTTTCCTTCCGTGTTCGAATTTTTTCATTTCTATTTTTTCTTTTTTCTTCTTCCTAGGTTCGATGAACTTTTTTCAAATTTGTTATCTTCTTCTGCAAAATCGAT
Source organism: Aegilops umbellulata (assembly GCA_032464435.1). Taxonomy (NCBI): domain Eukaryota; kingdom Viridiplantae; phylum Streptophyta; class Magnoliopsida; order Poales; family Poaceae; genus Aegilops; species Aegilops umbellulata. Next base: position 321,162,064 of record CP136056.1, on the reverse strand, counting down.
GAACTTTTATCAGATTCGATGAACTTTTTTAAAATTCAATGAACAGTTTTCAAATTCAGTGAACTTTTTTTCAAATTTGATAAACTTTTCTTCAAATCCAATGAAATTTTTTCAAGATTGGTGATCTTTTTTCAAAATCGATGAACTTTTTTGAAAAGTGATGAACCTTTTATTCAAAATCGATGAACTTTTTCAAAATTTCGTGAACTTTTTCGAATTGTCGTGAACTTTTTTCCGAAATTTGATGAACTTTTTTTAAAGTCGATGAACTTTTTCAAATTGAGGAATTCTTTTCAAAATTAATGATTTTAAAAATATTTCTGAAAAGTCAACATGGTCAACTCCGAAGCGGTCAAAATTTTAATGGTCAACTAAATTGAACGATCAACGCCTCAATTGAATCGAACGAGCCAATTTTCTGTTTGTCCAGCGATCGAGGAAGCGATGGAAGGAAGGGATCGATAGCTAAATGGGCCGGCCCAAGTGAGCTGGGACGTGAGCGCCAACAGGGAAAGGCGGCGCATAAGGCGCCAACGAGGAGGACTCTTAAGGCTCTCCGATCGCCAACGTGCGTAGATAGCTGGGCTGGCCCATTAGAGATTAAGCGAACCCAGCATGTCACCGGTTTTAATGAATGGTCGAGCCTTCGTTGAAGGAAGAGCGCATGGGCCGGCCCATTAGGAGGAAGCGAGCTCACAAGTAAAAAAAGAAACAAAAATTAATGTGCCCACAAGAGTTCGAACTCACGACCTCCATTTTTCAAGCTAGCGTTGCTAACCGACGTACTCCCTCCGTTCCTAAATATTTGTCTTTCTAGCGTTTTCAACAAGTAACTACATACGGAGCAAAATGAGTGAATCTACACTCTAAAATATGTCTATATACATCCGTATGTGGTAACCATTTGAAATCTTTAGAAAGACAAATATTTAGGAACGGAGGGAGTAACAAGTAAGCTATTCAAAAATTTGGGGCGCGAATGAATACGTACCATCCTCTGTTGAATCTTTTTTTAAAGTACCCATAAGATATTTTGTAATATACGTGCGATATCCGTTGAACATTTTCTTAAAATAAGCTGAATATTTTAAATAATATTTGATGAACATTTTTGAAAAAAATATGAATATATGCGTTGAACAATTTTCGGACACGCACTGAACATTTGTGAAAATATGTTGAACAATTTACGAACACACATTGAACATTGCGTAATATACACTGAAGAAAATTAAGAAACATAGTGAACATTTGTGTACTCATTGAAAAACCAAAACCAAAATAAAAAAATCCAAAATATATTTACTGAACATTTTTTATATCCATTGAACATTTTAAATAATACACGATGAACATTTTTGAAACAATATGAATATATGTGTTGAACAATGTTTGAATACGCATTCAACATTTAGTAAATACATTGACCAATTTCATAATACACGATGAACATTTTTGTAATACACGATGAACATGTTTATACGCAAAGGTGAAATTTTTTTATAATATACAATGAACATTTTTCTTAATACAATGAAATTTCTTGTAATACACGGTGAACATTTTATATAAATACGCAAATAAAAAGAAGAAAACAGAAAAATAAACAGAACAGAAAAATAAAAAAATAATGTAAAAGAAAATGAAACGAAAAAGGAACCAAAACAGAAAAATAAAAAAACCCGGAACAAAACAACAGAAAATCTGACAAAACAGTGAAAAACTGGAAACAAAAAACCGCAGAAGAAAATGAAAAAAAAAACCCTGCAGAAGCAGCGAAGGAAACAACAGCGAACAGCGAAGGAAAACAGCACAGGAAACCGTACGTGGGCCGGCCCAAGTGGGGACTCGCTTCAGCGAAGGTGCAGCTCCTGGACGCTCACGCGCGTCATATAGGATGCACCCCATCTAGAAGGGACCTCCGTTACTAAAAAAAAAAGATCTAGAAGGGACCTCCTATCCATGCAGTATGCGGTGCTCAGCGAGCAAAACTTACAACTTAGTGTACACGCTTTGGGATGACCCATGTGCGTGATGGGGCACCTCTGTTATTTTTTCTGTTAATTGTTTTTTCTTTGTTAGCTTTGGAAAAAAGTTCGCGACTCCTGAATACTAAAAGGCCGTTCTGGATATCATGAAATGTTAAACAACGAATTTCTAAAAATTGATTGTTAATTTAAAAATGTTCCCAAGTTTCAAAACACGTTCTGAATTAAAAAATATCTTGAATTTTATCACAAATTTGGACAATGTTCCTATATGACGGAAAAATCACGAATTTTAAATTGTTCCAAATTTAATAAATACTCACGATTTTAAAAAATGTTCCCAGTTTTGGAAAATTATACATGAATTTGAAAAAATATTCCTAATTTCAAAAACTTGGACCAATTATCAAAATGTTCAAGTATTAGAAACAAAACTAAAAATTAAAAAAATCAATAAATGTTCCGAATTCTAAAAATTATTACAAATTCAAAACATGTCGCCTTACTTACAAAATGTTCATAAACCAAAAAAAAATGCTGTATATTTTGGAAGTTACTAAAGTTTCCCAGTTACCAAAAAAACGTTGTTCATAAATTAAAATTTTAATAAAATAATTAATATGAAAATTGTTAGTGGATTTGAAAAAAAAAGAGGAAAGAAAACCGTCGGAAAATCGGTGGGGTGGAAAAACAGAAATGAGCCAGCCCAGTTACAACAAATTTCAAGGTCGCGGTTACGCGACACTGGGATACTTGCGGTGCAGCTGTAACGTGAGCGGTCCTCGGCATAGTAAGAGGGGAGGAGAATCCTGCTTGTGCGAATGACACCATCTTGGTGTTAATACCAAAGGTATCAAACCCCACTCTTTTATCACAGATCCGCCCTATCAGTTTATGCAATGTCTTTTACAAGATAGCTTCAAAGGTATTGACAAGCCGTTTCAAGATGATACCGCCAGAAATTATATCAGAAGAACAATCAACTTTTGTCCCTGGGAGGCTCATTACCGATAATATAATATCTGCATATGAATGTTTACATTTTATGAAGAGGAGCAAATCCAAGGGCAATAGCTTCTGTGCACTTAAGTTGGACATGATGAAGGCCTACGACAGGGTCGAGTGGAATTATCTGGAGGCTATAATGAGGAAATTGGGCTTTGCGGCACCATGGATTACGGTTGTTATGAGCATGGTCAGAACAGTTTCTTTCTCAATTTTGTTTAATGGATGTAGGTTGGAGGGTTTTAACCCTACACGAGGTATTCGACAAGCAGATCCTATCTCTCCATATCTCTTTTTGTTGGCAGCACAGGGCCTTTCGTGCCTGTTAAAGTCTCAGAATGAATCATCCCAGCTCAGCGGCATTAAGGTGACACCTTCGGCCCCGTCGGTAAACCACCTTTTATTCGCGGATGATAGCCTACTGTGTTTCAAGGCGAGTGTAGATGGAGCAGAAGAGGTGTCAAACCTATTGGATACATATTGCAGGGCATCCTGCCATAGGATTAACAGGGATAAATCTTCAATTTTCTTTAGTAAGGGTTGCCCGCAAATTGTCAGAGATGCAGTTAAGGGATGTTTAAATGTGCCTAATGAGTCCCTAAGTGATAGATACCTTGGAATGCCTACTGATGTGGGCCACTCAAAGATGGGAACATTCAAATATTTGAGTGATCGAGTCTGGGATAAAGTTAAAGGATGGATGGGTAAGTGCTTATCAGCTGGTGGAAAGGAGGTTCTAATAAAATCTGTAGCACAAGCAATACCAGTTTACTCCATGTCCTGTTTTAAACTTCCAAGGGGTTTGTGCAATCACATTAATTCCATCATCCGCAAGTTCTGGTGGGGGTGCAAGCAGGGAGGAAGGAAGCCAGCATGGGTGTCTTGGGAGGTGATGATAAGACCTAAATACCTAGGTGGATTGGGTTTTAGGGATTTGGAATTGTTCAATTTGGCACTGCTAGCAAGACAGGCTTGGAGGGTATTGAATGATCCATCCTCATTGAGCGCGAGAATACTCAAGGCCTCCTATTTTCATGACACATCTTTCCTTGGTGCAAAGTTGGGATCAAGACCGTCTCAAATATGGCGGGCTCTCCTAGAAGGGAGAGGTATTCTCAAGCAGGGCATAATTAGGCGGATTGGAAACGGGCAAAGGACGAACATATGGGGAGATAATTGGATCCCAAAATAAGCGTCTTTGCGCCCTATAACGCCCCTGATTCAAAATCCACCTAAGATGGTTTCAGAGTTACTGGTGTCCTCCCTGGCATCGTGGAATGAAGAAGATCGGTGTTTTTGCCTATCGATGCGGAGGCAATTATGAGGATCCCAGTATGTACAAGAAACATAGAGGACTTTTGGGCATGGCATCCAGATTGCAAGGGCCGTTTCACAGTAAGCTCAGCCTGTAAGTTTATGGTTAAAACTAAAATCACAAGGGAGAACTGGCTAGAAGGAAGAGGCGACTCTTCAAGTAATGCTAGGGAGGAGCAGGACTGGACAAATCTATGGGACCTAACTGTCCCGCCAAAGATCCGTATTTTCCTTTGGTGTTTGTCCCGACATTCGCTACCGACGACAGACGTACTGAACAAGAGGAACATGTCCACTAGAGATGTCTGTCCTCTATGCGGGGTGCCTGATTCTTGGCGGCATGCGCTTATTTCTTGCACTCATGCGAGATGTACATGGGCATTGGTTGATCCTGTGTTGGTTTCCACAATGTCAGAGAATCAAGAACCAAGAGCAAAAAACTGGTTGTTCCAGTTGAACGAATGTTTAGAACAAAGCTTGTTTACCAAGTTGGTGGTGACTCTTTGGTCGATCTAGTTCGCACGGAGACAAGCAATTCACGAAGGGATCTTCCAATCTCTAGGGCAAACTTCATCCTTTGTTGATCACTACATATCATAGTTGGATCAGGTTCCCAAACCTGTGGTGCGTCAGCACGAGAGATCGGGGGTCCAACAGAATCCGACCCTGCGCTGGTTGGCCTCTGCGGAGGGTGAGGTGAAGATCAATGTTGATGGAGCTGTGGCACGCAATTTCCATGGTGGTGTTGTAGCAGCAGTGTGTCGTGATCACATGGGGACGTATCTTGGATCCTCGGCTATGCTTTACCGAGGGGTATCTGACCGAACTATGCTGGAAACATACGCATGCAGGGAAGCATTGGCACTGGCGGATGATTTACTAGTGCAGAGATTAAAGGTGGCGTCCGACTGCCTGGGAGAGGTGAACGACATAAACAAGGGAACGGGAGGTTCTCATGCAGCAGTAGTACATGAAATAATGAACCATAGTGGTAGTTTTGTTTTTTGCTCTTTTGTTCATGAGCCACGATACCATAATTTCGAGGCTCACAATCTCGCCAAATTTGCTTGTAATCTGAGTTTAGGTAGACATATGTGGCTGGGCACTCCCCATGATCCACGACGTGTACTTATAAACATTCTTGATTAATAAAGTGGCGAGTTTCTAAAAAAAAAAAGATATTCCCCGACCTATGCGCTAAATAGAATCCGCCCATCAGAAAAGGTTCCTACCTTTCCGAGTTTTCAGTTTCCATTTTCCTTTTGTTTTTTTCAGTGTTCTTTTGTTTCTGTTTATCGACTTGATTCTTATTTACTTATATTATATGTTTCTTCTTTCAATTCGAAAATTTGAATGTTCAAAATTTAGAAAACTGATCTTGATTTTCAGAAAACATATCATAAAATGTTCCCATATTATAAAATGACAGACATTTCAAAAATTGTTCGTGAATTTTTTCTCAATTCACGAACTTTTTCAAAATTTCATCGGCATCTTTTAAAATACACAAACAATTTGTAAATTCACGAACATTCTTTTTCAATTTGCAGACATTTTTTAAGTCACAAACATTTAGTGAATTAATGAAACTCTGAATTTGGGCGATTTTTAATGGTGCCAAAGAAAATAAGAAAATTAAAAAAGTATAAAATGCAAAGAGAGAGATATATCGCCTCATTTGGAATGATATATCGCCATGGTTATCTCTCGCCTATGCGAGACAGAGTTTTTTTGAGACAATCCACGAAGCCTTTTATTCACTCATCACGACGTTTACAGGGACGAACTGAAGTTCACCAGGGTTTCCCAACCAAACATGGCGGTCAATCCCTATCATTTTGTGCATGAGTTTAGGAGCTCGAATGTCGAGGCCCATGCGAGACAGATGATCTCGGGCCTGCCGCAACTACGTTTTTTTTCATGCGCGGAGGAAATTTCGTTCTTCCTGTTGTGCACCGAGTTTTTTCGGTCTGGTGTGCTTTGCTGTGTTTTCTTTTTAACGTTCGAATTTTTTTCTTTGTGGTTCTTTTTTTATGCACGATTTACTTTGGGTTTATTCCTCCTTTTTCATTTTTTTGTCTCTATGGTCCTTTACCTGTCTTCTTCAGTTTTTTTATATTTTCTTACACATCGAATATTTTTCAGAATACATGACTAAACTTTTCTAGATATATGTTTGGAATAAAAAATTTAAAATATTAAAAAAAATCATATATATGCATTGAATTGTTTTTTGAATAATAGGAAACATTTTCTTAAAGTACATGGGCATTTCTTAATACCATGACTATTTTTCCGAAGCGTGCGAATATTATTTTAGTGTCATGACTATTATTCTGAATGGTGTGTAACTTGTTTCTAAATTACACGAACATTTATTTTCAATGTATAAACATTATTTGAAAATGTCATGAACACGCTTTTCATTAGTACAAAACCTATAAAACCAGACGAACATCTATTTTGCATTGTATAAACATTTTATTTTACATTGCATAAATACTTTCCTTAAATGGTACAACATATTCTTTTTAAATATGTGAAAATTTTGTTTACATTATATTAAAAGATTATAATGTTAAGAATATATTTTAAATGCGCGGACATCATTGTTTTACATTGAGTGAATATTTTTTTACACATTGCATGAGTATTTTTTTTAAACGAGTGATTATCCTTTTTTATTAATTTAATGAATTATGTTCCCATTCCAGATATATAAATGAAGGTAATAAAATATGCATTTGCAACATTCCAAAGGCTTAACTTGGGGCACAAAGCAAAAGAAAAGATACAAACATAATTATTACAATAGAATTCATTATGTTGACTCGCCATACTGAACAAGAAATAAAAAGATACATATTGGGGAGAGCGGCGTTTTGGGTGCATATGCACGTAGGAGCCAAAGGCAATTACCGCATATTGGGTTGTCTCCCAACAAGCGCTACTGTTTAATGCTCTTAGCTAGGCATAATGCAAATCTATCAAGTTTTATCATCATTTAATTCTTCAATAAGGCAACTTGATTTCTCACGAGGATTGCCAAAAAATTTATTAGTCATAACATTTGTAGGCACAAAGTCGAAAATTTAGTGTCAAAGGCATGTTCATTTTTATCTTCTAAAAGTTGGGTGCACACTTATCATTTTCAAATCTCCCTTTTCTTTACTAGAAGAAGCACCAAAGTTTGGCCTAGGTACCTTAGATACATAAGTGAATTTCAAATTCTTATTTGTAGAAGCTTCCTCACAAGCTTTTGTGGAAGAAAAAGTTGAACCCAAGACATTTATAACTTCTTTCAATTTATCAATTTTAGCGGAACTTTCTTCTACTCTATCAGTAATTGGTTCATTTTTCCTTCAATAATTCAAAGCATTTCCTATTGTAGAGCCTAAGTTGGTAACTTGATTATGCACCTTTTTATCCGGTTCTTCTAATTGTTGATGAGTTGGCATTTTATTTTCAATAAATATCCAATTTTTGGATAAGGTGTTCCAAAGTTATTTCAATTTCATTAAGCTAATCGGTGGAAATCCAACTAAACTTCCCATAGCATTAAAAGCATCCAAAGTATGACTATTTTAGAAATGTCCTCTAGTGATAGCATCAAGAACAAACCTATACCAAGTAGTAACACCAATATAGAAATTTCTAAGGAGTATTGTGGTAGATTGTTTATTCGTTGATCTATTTTGAGCATTGCAAATTCTATACCACGCATCTATTAAACTATCTTCGCCCCTTAGAATAAAATTAAGAACTTCTAGCTCGGGCTTAGAGACGACAATTGAAGAACTAGCCATGATAGCAAGAGAAACAAAAATAGTAATAAGGTATTTTGGTACTTTTTTAAAAATTGGAGAGCAAAGCAAAAAAGAAAAGGTAACTAGGCAAGAAATAAACAAGTAAAGAAAAAGTTTGTGTGTAGGTACCTGACTTCATAAAAGATGATTCCTCGGTAACGGCTCCAGAAATTCCTTTGCTACTCCGTAGGAGTTGTTTGGTTTTGCCCTAAAGAGGACAGGTGATATACCATAGAAGAAAAATATTTCCCACAATTGAGAACCAATATTTAATCGAAGTAGTAGGAATCACCAAGCTAGCAAGGTAAACAGTGCGTGCACACAAACGAAAACAATATTGCATCCAACTTGAGGGGTTTGTCAAGCCCCTGGTCTTGCTAGTTACAAGATTGAAAGTAAATAGATGGTAATGTTTTTTTGTCCCCCTCCCTCACGTGATTGAAAGCGTCAAAGACAGAAGTCGCCTCCCTCCCGAGGCGAGGATCCCTAGCGCCGTTGCTCCCGTCCCCTCGCCCCGCCCCCTCCCTCGTCGTCGTCGGTGGCGTTGCCGACCAAAGTCCGCGTCGCGCAGGCGGCGGCGGGGCGGCTTACTCCCTCGCGTGGGTGGCAGTCGTCGTGGAGCGCCCTCCCCTACTCGGTGGCATTGGGCACCGGCAAGCCCGTGCTCCGGCTTCTCTCCTTCTCCTGGCGTCCTGGTGGTCTGCAGGCACCGCCTCCTCCCCTCCTCCTCTCCACCTCAGCTAGTGGGGTTCTTGAGGCCCGGGGGCGTGCTGGCGGCGGATCTGGCGGCCCTTGCCCAGATCCGGCTGGTAGTGGTGGTTGGCGGCGGCAGGGGTGGCCGGCGGCCCTTCTAAGATGGTGGTTATGCAGACGGTGTTCGTCCTACTCCGGTGGGGTGGCTGGGTACCCGCTGGACTTGGCCTGGGCATGGAGAAGCATGTGGTGTGGTGGTGGTTGACCCTATGGAGGCCTTCTTCGGCGGTAGGGTGAGGTTGATCCGGCGGCCCTTGCCGGTGAACGGGTGGCTGCCTCCTCCTCGTGTTGTTCTCACCAGAGGCTGTGGTAGGGCATCAGGGGTGACATAGGGGAGTCTGTTGGAGGGACGGGTAGACCGACTACCTGTCACCGGTGTAGGGGTGCGCCGGTCCAGACGAGCTCCGCTCCCGCCTTCCCTTTTCCTGACCTAGCGCCTCCTTGCCGCTAACAGTTGTTCTGGGCAGGTCGGTCACCGGCGATTCTGATGGCTAGGCATCTGCCAATCGGCTCAAAGCTCGTGCCTTTAATGGTCCGTGGAGCATCTGGATGTTGGGCGGTGGCCTTGGTGGTGGGAACTATGGGCTCGGGCGCTGTCGGGCTTGCTGTCATGGCCGCGTGGGCATCATGGGGGTAGGCCTTCGACGTTCTCGATGGTGGTGCGATCGACGCTCTCATGTAGGGTCGTACCCCGGGCAGAGGTGGAGAGTGGTGGCCGGGGTGAAAACCTCGTCTGGCTCGGGCCAGACCGATGGCGGTGGCATCCATGCATTGTTCCCTTCCTGAAGGATCCATCACAGTGGCCCTGCATCCTTCGTGTTACTCCGGGTGAAAACCACGGTGGCGGCACTTCGGTGTCATTTCTTTCCTGGAAGCACTGCTTTTGAGTCCCTGATTCGTCAATTTGTGGCTTCGTCTCCTCACGGTGACTTGTCCACGGCGGAGAGGTATTTTCATCCTTAGCTATGCTCTTCTGCCTACTTGTTGTGTGCTTTGGGTTGTTTGGAGTAGTGTTGTCGTTCGTCGGCCCCCTTGTATCTGCCTTGGGTGTGTGTGTGTGTGGTGTCGGTGGTGTGCTGCCTGTATGTTGATCGTTGCTTTATATATAAAGCGGGTGAAAGCCTTTTTCGGTAATGCAAATAGATAGACAGTGGTACGACAAAATGGAAAATACGAAAATATAACAATACTATGTTATTGCCTCTAGGGCATATTTCCAACAGATATCGTGTGTGGCAGAGTGATCACCATGTTGGCCAACTCCCTTGGCCTAGATTTCACCAACCTTTGCTCCATTGTTGGTAACACACTTGTTAATAAGAGTGTTCTCACTAGTTTTGTAGTGGTAGTGGTTCACCGTTGACCAAGAGGCACCGGAACTAGAACAAGTTGATGAAGATGAACTAGACACTAACACGGAGGACGTGCAGTCCCAAGAAGATGCATAAGAGGAAGTGCACTACACCACATACGCTGACATCTACAACCTCGAGGGCTCCATCAATGACATGAGCAGCCTTGCCAAGTCCCTTTAAGATACGTCCGTGTCCATGAACAACAACTTCTATGAGTGGAACCAAGGATGGGCTCCGTACTATCCACCACCACAATGATCTCGCCATATTGGGATTGCAAACGCTTAAGCTTGGGGAGGTCACTATCACGTCTAAATAGATGTGGTGGTATTTATTTATTAAAGTTGTAATGAGGTTGTACTTAAGCTCGATGAGCTTTGATAACTCGTGTTGGTTTGTCCAATACTTTGCTTTTTATTTGGTTTATTTTCTTTTTGCTGGTTGCAATTTTTCATTTGCAAGTTAGCTTTCAAAACCACCAAAACCCAAAATATATAATAAGTTTTGACTTTGCTCTTTTCCTTTTTGCCTCAGATTTGTTTGCATTCTTGTTTATATTTTCTACGAGAGTTGTTCTACTCAGCGGCAAGGAATTCACCCTTAAGGAAGAAAAGCATGGAAATTCATAATCGTCAAGGAATGTCCCATGATTCCTGTCTTTTGCACTTGAATTACTTAGAGTATGTGTGAAGTATACAAGTGGGAGAAAGTCTTGATAATTAAAATAAAGGTTTTGTTCTAGTAGCTAAAATACTTTAATAACCTTTATTCTATTTAATCTATATAACCAAGACTTGCCGTGGGACTAGTTTTTAAGAAGAAAGGGATATTAACAAAGAATAACCATGCATAAGAGAATGTCTCTAAAAAGACTTGGGCGTTGAGAAGAATTGTAGGGAATATGATGTTAGAGATACTCAACCCCACAATATCAATTTTAATAGACTCAATAGCCCTTGCGGATAAAGTTGTCTAGAGGAACCTAGTTGAAAGGTGAATGAGATTATGGCAAAATCTATGTTTGAATTCTTACATGGCGCTTTAGTTTCTCTTCGGTGCCAAGGCCTTGTCACTCTATGTGCGTTCACATGCGTAAATGTGGCTTTGTCACCTTTCTTAATGTTATGTTGAGAACTCTATTGGCCAACGAATGCTCCACCATAGTTTTGACTCAGATTTTGGCTATGAGTTTGTTAGAATACGTAGTGCCAACACTACATCAAATATTATTCAAATTTTTCTTGAATGTGTGTGTATGTGATAATAACTGAGTACTGATCGCGAGAGCTCAAAAGAGAGAACATATTGGTCCATAGTACTCAAACTTAAGCCACTACAAAACCTTATGCATGTATCATTTCTTTAGCATGATCCCATCACCAGACAACTAGAGTTTCAACAACCAAGGATTGAAATAAAGTCCTTGAGAGCCTTGATGAAGAGGCACTTTTGGGTGTTAGCGACTTACTCTAGTATCATGTTGTCTTCACATACCTTTCACTCCCTAATTCATGTTGTCATTTCTCAAGAAAGAAAATTCTCTTCCGTGCGTTCCCGGCAACAAGTGTTAACTATACTAAATAGAATTAAAGCTACTTTGTTATTTTGTCTAGTTGAGCAAGAACTTTCTATTGGTTATCTTTGCTTCACTAACGCTTGCATAATAACCATGCCACCGCTACAGCTGTACTAAGTTTTCAGGTGTAAAAGCAGAGGGATAACTAGTCATACCAATTGTAAGTGAACCAAAACCTTCTCGTTATTTTGGTTTAAACAACTAAGTTCCTTATGGTTTGGATTTCTATCTATGTTGCTTGAGGACGGTCAAGTTTAAGCTTGGGGAGTTGATGATTGTTATTTTTACGCTCATCACACCGTAGTTTAAACCGATTTATTTAAAAAAACCTGAGATATCCGCTCCGATATGCTACTAATGACTAATGAATGCAAAAGATTAAAAAATCCTCTCTTTATTTTGTTTCCACGGGAAATTGGGCTAAACCTGGATGAAATAAAGCATATACATGGAAAGGAGTAAATTGAAGATAAGGGAGATCAACTGGGAAGCACACCAGAGTGCAAGACGATGGCCGGTACCAGCGCAAGCGCTCCTACCAAGCACCTGCGACTCCAGCAGGTCCAACCAAGAAACTATTATAATGGGGCCTTTGTCGAATTTGTAACAAAACACCGTACATAACTCCATCTCCGCAACAGAAGCCATTCATCAACCCTAACCGCCGCCATTTCTCATCTCATCTCCATAGCCACCACCATCACCGCACAAACCACCTCCAAGTTAGTCATACTTGTAATCGTGTATCACATCTGGCAGCCATTATAAGACATATTATCAATAAAACATTCATCTTCATGCATTCTTAATGATTTCTTCTTGCAATCCGAAAGTCACGTCTGAGTAATTCGGTAAGGTCATCGGTTGAGGCCTTCCAACCCAATGTATTTATTGGAGGGATCAATGTAATGACTTTGAACTAACGTCATGTATGTGTGAAATAAAATTGCATCATAGTTATCTCTTGTCTCTCTTGCGTTCTTTGTCCCTGCAGGTACACAAGACGATTACAGAGTTCTAACCACGAGGAGGCTAATGGTAGGGAGAACATGTACCGATATTATGAACACAAGTGACATAAAGATTTTGTTCAGTAGCATGGATCCAATCTCTAGGGATACATGAGGTGTAGTCATTAAATTCCCAATGCTTTTGTCTAGTTTATCTTAATAATCGAGGGTAACCCCGTGCAATGGAAAGAGCCTACAATTGGACAACTTATTCTTGATGTAGGGGTGTTCTTGTCAAGACATGATTTGGACACATCCCCTACTTCGATACTTTGAAAGCAAATCTTAACGGTTGTCTTACAGAGCACAAATTAACATCATGATGACCCCGATCACAAATATATGTTGTAAGAATCAAGTCCTCATACCCATGCCTATTCATTATAAGTGTTCTCCATTACATCTTGATTACAATCTGATCTAAAAACTTTAATCAATACTCTTGCAAAAGCTTGGTAGAAACCCTTGTCACAAGTGCGCATCCTCTCTGGGTTCGATAACTCAGGGTCACTCCTTGGGAAATAGGTTGGGAACCTTTCTACTATCTGTTACCGGATCACCAAAGGGACTCGTCACCTCCAGGGAGAGAGGGAGCTCTCCCCTAGATTGGTTCTCTTTTTCTGTCTCCTTTTCTGGTAATTTTCTGGGGCTAGTCACCGTTTCTTTTATATTTGGAGATCCGTAACTCTGATTCGGCTAAAAATTTAAGAGAATTTGTATTAATTTAGGATCTTTATTGCGGCAAAAGTAGAGCCCCAATCAACTTAAGGAGCTCCCACATGGTCCCACCACACGGCTAGAGGGGGCGCATGGACATACCGTCTGGATGCCTAATGATCTTATTTCATGTAGTTCTCATGCGAGGCTAGATCATCAACATGACAAGCAGGAAGTCAGGTGTTACCTCAATTTGAGGGCCTGAACCTAGGTAAATCTCTCTGAGTGGGCACCATCATGATCTCTGACACACTCGCTATTCTCATATGGGTATTGCCGGGAAATTACCACAACATGTGGCGGTGTCCTGGACTAGGGGGTACCAACCTAGTTGGCCCGTAGTCCATGGGCCGAGCTTACGACCCACCATTCTCTGAAGGAAGTATTATGGAGGCCTCACACTTCGGTGTGATTAGGATGGACTTCACTGAGGACTTGACGTCCACTCGAAGACTTGCAACGGCCTGAGGCCATGCGCATCCCTAGATTGGCAACTGGCCATGTGTACCAAAAGGTATGCGTAGTAACTATATAAACTAGGAAGTTTAGTCCTTAAAGGACACAGTTACAATTACATCCACTAGCTCTAGGGTTAGAACACAACTTACGATCTCGAGGTAGTTCAAGCTTATGCTCAATATGCCATCATCAATATAATCAAAGAAAGATGTAGGGTATTACCTCTTCGAGAGGGCCCGAACCTGGGTAAATGTTATCTCCTTCGTCTCCTGTTATCCATAGATCCGAGATCCACAGCTCGGGACCCCCTACCCGGGGTCTGCCGATTTTTCATACCGACGTTGGTGCTTTCATTGAGAGTTTCGTTGTGTGATTAGAGAAGGATAAATGGAATCATCGGTTAAGGACCACAATTCTCGTGGCATGACGCCCGCACCCCAATCTCCTGCAACTAGATCGAGCCCCCTCCATCAACTGTCAGGCAGCGACGAGCTCTCCACCTTCCCTCTCGCCACGGCCAAAAGTCCCCCTATGGAGGACCAAGGACCAAGGTATTACCTGGAGAGTGATGGTGAAGACGACCAAACAAAAGAAGCTGAGGGATCCAATCTCAAGATCAATTCAGCCGATCCACTTTCAGCACGTCCTCCTCGGGACGACATTGCCTGAGATTCGAGCCCGCGAGCAGTGGGGATTGGTTTTTTGCTCCACCCACCTCCCACACCGAGTATTCCCGAGTAACTCGGGGCCTTCCAATGTCTGGGATCTAGTCTACATACATCAGCAACCTGGCAAAACAGTCAGTCAATTCTGGGCCAGATTCCAGTTCGTCAAGAATAAGATGGCAGATTGTCCCGACTCGGATATACTAGCAACTTTCCAATATAAATGCAGGGACGAAGGCGTTCTAATCGCCCTCGCCCGACGTTGCATCCAAACGTTCTTTGAGTTATCAAATCTGGTGTCAAATTTCTGCACCATAGAGGATGTCTGGTTGGCCTAAAAGGAGCAGACAGAGTTAATCCACGCCAGAAGGACAAAGCGCGATAAACTAGCATACTAGGAAGATCGTTCTTGCCGGCCGGCATTAGCCGACCAACCTACGAAAAGGAGGAAGCCTGACATAGGATCCAAGACCACCCTTGACGGCTGATGACCCACAAGTATATGGGGTCAATCGTAGTCCTTTCGATAAGTAAGAGTGTCGACCCCAACGAGGAGCATAAGGAAATAATAAGTGGTTCTCAGCAAGGCATTATCTGCAAGCACTAAATAGTCGGTAACAGATAGTTTGATAGCAAAATATTTTGTAATGAGCAAGTAACGGTAACGGTAAATAAAGTGTAGCAAGGTAGCTCAATCCTTTTGTGCAAAGGACAGGCCAAAACGGTTTCTTATAATAAGCAAAGCGTTCTTGAGGCTACACGGGAATTTCATCTAGTCACTTTCATCATGTTGATTCGATTTGTGTTCGCTACTCTGATAATTTGATATGTGGGTGGACTCATGCTTAGGTGTTGTTCTTACTTGAACAAACCTCCTACTTATGATTAACCCCCTCACAAGCATCTGTAACTATGAGAAACGTATTAAGATAAAATCTAACCATAACATTAAACTTTTGGATCCAAATCGGTCCATTACGGAATAACGCATAAACTAGGGTTTAAGATGTTGTCACTCTAGCAACCGATCACCTAATAACTACTCCACAATGCATTCCCTTAGGCCCAAATATAGTGAAATGTCATGTAGTCTACGTTCACATGACACCACTAAGGGAATCACAACATACATGCATACCATCAAAATATCGAACACATATCAAGTTCACATGATTACTTGCAACAAGATTTCTCCTGTGACCTCAAGAAAAAAAGTAACTACTCACAAATGATAATCATGCTCAAGATCAGAGGGATATGAAATAGCATAATGGATCTGAACATATAATCTTCCACCAAATAAACCATATAGTAATCAACTACAAGATGTAATCAACACTACCCACAAGCACCAATCTAATGTTCCGGTGCAAAGATTGAACACAAGAGATGAACTAGGGTTTGACAGGAGATGGTGTTGTTGAAGACGTTGATGAAGATTTCCCTCCCCAAGATGGGAGAGTTGTTGGTGATGATGATGACAATGATTTCCCCCCTTTGGGAGGGAAGTTCCCCTAGCAGAATCACTCCGCTGGAGGAAAAAAGTGCTCCTGCCCAAGTTCCGCCTCGAGACGGTGGCACTTTGACCTGAAAGTACTCTCCTTATTTTTTCTAGGTCAAAATGACTTATATACTAGAAGAGGGGCACTGGAGGTGGGCCGAGGAGGGCACAACCCACCAGGGCACGCCCAGGTGGGTTGTGCCCACCTGGTGGGCCCCCCTTTGGTGGTTATTTGCTCCAATATTCCTCATATATTCCAAAACAATTCCTCGTCAATTTTCAGCTCATTTGGAGATGTGCAGAATAGGTAACTCTGACGTAGCTTTTCGAGGTCCAGAATTCCAGCTGTCAGTATTCTCCCTCTGTGTAAACCTTGCATATTGTGAGGGAAAAGGCATTAGAATTTCTCCAAAAGGCATTATTATGCATAAAAACATAGTAAATAACAGTAGGTAAACATGATGCAAAATGGACGTATCAACTCCCCAAAGCTTAGACTTTGCTTGTCCTCAAGCAAAAAACTGAAATTGAAAAACATGTCCACATGCTTAGAGAGAGAGATAGGTGTCGATAAAAACAAAATACGGACATAGAAGCATCATGTATATTATTATAAGAGCAGCAAACTTTATCACATAACTTCTATCACATAACTTTTATTACATACTCCCTCCGTCCCATAATATAAGAACACTTTTTACACTAGTATAGTGTCAAAAAAGTTCTTATATTATGGGACAGAGGGATTAACTTTTACATAGACTTCTTATAAACAAGTAACAATTTACCACAACATCGAAGTATAAAGCATAAACCCTATTGAAAACCAACAAACTATGTTCCCAGTCAACTTTGCAACTACAATTCATCATATTTTTAGGAAGGGTCTTGTATCGGAGCCTTTTGGCAGGTCCACATACTCAACCATCATATAGTCTTATATGATTGCTAATACTCACCGCATACCCATGAGCAAAAAATTTCAACCAGACACATAGGAAGATAGGGGCTTATAGTTTCGCCCCCCAACGTATTCACCTCAAGGGTGATGTCAACAATAATAACTCATGCCCACCCATATTCAACTGGATATATGTGCCTAGAACTTTCCTCACCACATGATGCTTGCAAAAAAGAAAATAAAAAGAAATAGGGAAGAATACTTTGACTCTTGCATAAAAGTAAATATATAAAAGTAAAAGATAGGCCCTTCGCAGAGGGAAGTGGAGGTTGCCATGCGCTTTTTGGTTGTATGCTCAATCTCTTAGTGCAAAAGAATGTCACATTATATTTCCCCTTGTGATAGCAACCTTTATTATGCAGTGTGTCGCCTTTATTATTTTTCCATCACAAGTTCGTACAACCCTCAATTTTCTCTTGCACTAAATGATCTAACACATTTAGAAGCAATTTTATTTCCCTGTTGCACCAATGACAACTTACTTGAAGGGTCTTACTCAATCCATAGGTAGGTATGGTGGACTCTCCAAGCAAGATTTGGGTTTAAGGGTTTTTGGATGCACAAGTAGTATTTCTACTTAGTGTGGAATTTTTGGCTAGCAAAGATAGGGGGGAAGCACCACATGTTAAAGGATCTATGACAATATAACTTCTACATGAATATGAACAAGCATACATCATTACGTTGTCTTCTTTGTCCAACATGAACAATTTTGGCATATAATACTTTGATGGGGGCTCACAATCATAAAAAATGTCCAAGATAGTGTATTTGCATGTGAATCTTCTCTTCCCTTATTAATTCTTCCATGAATTGCATCATTGACCAATGCTATGTTTGTCAATCTCCAATAAATTTTACTACTTATACTCTTCCTTATGTGATGTCATTACTTACCATAAGATTAGCATATGATATTTTTCATTTATTTCCTTTATTTTTATTGGAACATGAAAGTAAAGAAAGCAAAACTAAAACTAAACTTTATTATATATCTCGCACACGATTACAAGGATAGATAGATCACTAAGGAAACACTCGAAGAGAGATCAAGCTAAGTTTTTATTCAACTAAATCAAAAGATAACTAAAGATCGAACTAAGATAAATAAAGGCAAAAGATAGTGATGGTGATACGATATCGGGGCACCTCCCCAAGCTTGGCACAAGCCAAGGGGAGTGCCCATACCCCCATACCCGATACTCAAGTCTCCTTTGGTGATGAGGAAGGTGGTGGTGGTGATGAGGTAGTAGCGGGTTTATCCTTCTCTTTCTCCAGCTTGCGTTGGAGGGTAAAATCATCCATCCTTAACTCATCGTTCTCCATCTCAAGCTTTATTATCCTCTTGCATAATGCCTGCTTACTTTCTTGCTTGAAACGAGGAGGGACCGGTTCATCTTCATCTTCCTCATTGGTGAACCATATATAGGGATAGGTGTCCTTGAAGATGTTTTTATCCAAAGACTGATAAGAAACTGGGCAATCCTCCTCTGAATCTTGAGACGAAATATTTTTAGATCTGCCAGGAAAACAGCGAGAAAGAAGAATAGAAGATGTCTCCGTGATACGGTGGTTAATAGGTTCGGGGGGTAAATAAAGATTTTTTTATCTTGGGAAACTAGCAAATGGGAGAAAAACGGAGTCCAGAAAGTACCCAAGGTGAGCACAACCCACCTCGGCTGGTGTCTTGTGCCCACCAGGGTTGCCTTCCTGGTTGTTTCTTATTTTCCTATTTTTTCAAATATTCCAAAACTGATAAAAAATATTTTTGCAGATTTTTCGGAGTCCGTTTACTTACCGTATCATGTACCTCCTCTTTTTTCACGATTCTGGAGCGTCCCGGAAGGTTCATTTTATGTGTTCCTCTAGTGTCATGGTTTGAATAATATTACTTTCAATATTAATAGG
The DNA here is from genome assembly GCA_032464435.1 of Aegilops umbellulata. Taxonomy (NCBI): domain Eukaryota; kingdom Viridiplantae; phylum Streptophyta; class Magnoliopsida; order Poales; family Poaceae; genus Aegilops; species Aegilops umbellulata. Next base: position 321,143,046 of record CP136056.1, on the reverse strand, counting down.
CATACCTGAGATACAATGTTTAATTATTTGCCCATTGACAACCTTCGGGTTAGTTCCTTTGGCATTATTTATTTTGATAGCTACAGAATGATAAACTTCTTCGATAACATAAGGTCCTTCCCATTTGGAGAGAAGTTTTCGTGCAAAGAATCTGAAACAAGAGTTGTACAAAAGGACATATTCACCCACTTTGAACTCACGCTTTTGGATTCTTTTATCATGCCATCTTTTAACTTTTTCTTTAAATAATTTGGCGTTTTCGTAAGCTTGGGTTCTCCACTCATCTAGTGAGCTAATATCAAATAACCTCTTTTCACCGGCAAGTTTGAAATCGTAGTTGAGTTCTTTAATTGCCCATTTTATAAGAAGACATACCCATAGGATTTTTATAAGCTGTTCGGTAGGCCCAAAGTGTATCATCTAATTTCTTAGACCAATTTTTTCGGGACCTATTGACAATTTTTTGTAAAGTTAATTTTATTTCTCCATTGCTAAGTTCAACTTGACCACTAGACTGAGGATGATAGGGTTATGCAATTCTATGGATAACAACATACTTAGCAAGCATTTTTCGGAAAGCACCATGGATGAAGTGTGAACCACCATCAGTCATTAAATATCTAGGGACTCCAAACCTTGGGAAAATAACTTCCTTAAGCATTTTAATAGAGGTTTGTGATCAGCACTACTAGTTGGAATAGCTTCTACCCACTTAGTAACATAATCAACGGCAACCAAAATATGTGTATACCCATTAGAGAAAGGAAAAGGTCCCATGTAATCAAAACTCCAAACATCAAATGGTTCAACAACAAGATAATAATTCATAGGCATTTCCTAACGCTTACCAATATTACCAATTCTTTGACATTCATCACAAGATAAAACAAACATACGGGAAACCTTGAAGAGAGTAGGCCAATAAAAACCGGATTGCAATACCTTGTGAGCAGTTATATCTCCCGCATGATGCCCTCTGATACGTCCATTTTGCATCATGCTTTTATATCAATATTTATTGCATTATGGGCTGTTATTTCACATTATGCCACAATACTTATGGCTATTCTCTCTTATTTTACAAGGTTTACATAAGGAGGGAGAATGCCGGTAGCTGGAATTCTGGGCTGAAAAAGGAGCAAATATTACAGACCTATTCTGCGCAACTCCAAAAGTCCTGAAACTCCACGGAAGTGATTTTCAGAATATATAAAAAATATCCAGCGGAAGAAGTTCACCAGAGGGGGGCCCACCTGTCCACGAGGGTGGGGGCGCGCCCTACCACCCCTGGGCGCGCCCCCTACCTCGTGGGCCCCTTGTTGGCCCTTCGATGCCCATCTTCTGCTATATGAGGTCTTTCGTCGAGAAAAAATTGATAAGCAACCTTTCGGGATGAAACTCCGCCGCCATGAGGCGGAACCTTGGCAGAACCAATCTAGGGCTCCGGCGGAGCTGTTCTGCTGGGGACACTTCCCTCCGGGAGGGGGAAATCATCGCCATCATCATCACCAACGCTCCTCTCATCGAGAGAGGGCAATCTCCATCAACATCTTCACCAGCACCATCTCATCTCAAAACCCTAGTTCATCTCTTGTATCCAATTCTTGTCTCCAAGTCCGGGATTGGTATTAGTAGGTTGCTAGTAGTGTTGATTACTCCTTGTAATTGATGCTAGTTGGTTTATTTGGTGGAAGATCATATGTTCAGATCCTTTATGCATATTATTACCCCTTTGATTATGAACATGAATATGCTTTGTGAGTAGTTACGTTTGTTCCCGAGGACAAGGGAGAAGTCTTGCTATTAGTAGTCATGTGAATTTGGTATTCGTTCGATATTTTGATGAGATGTATGTTGTCTAGCCTCTAGTGGTGTTATGTGAACGTCAACTACATAACACTTCACCATTATTTGGGCCTAGAGGAAGGCATTGGGAAGTAATAAGTATATGATGGGTTGCTAGAGTGACCGAAGCTTAAACCCTAGTTTATGCGTTGCTTCGTAAGGGGCTGATTTGGATCCACATGTTTCATGCTATGCTTAGGTTTACCTTAATACTTTTGTTGAAGTTACGGATAAGTGGGATGCTTGTTCAAGTAAGAAGAGCACCCAAGCACCGGTCCACCCACATATCAAATTATCAAAGTACCGAACGCGAATCACATGAACGTGATGAAAACTAGCTTGAGGATATTCCCATGTGTCCTCGGGAGCGCTTTTCCTTATATAAGAGTTTGTTCCGGCTTGTCCTTTGCTACAAAAAGGATTGGGCCACCTTGCTGCACTTTATTTACTTTTTTTTACTTGTTGATAGTTACAAATTATCCTATCACAAAACTATCTGTTACCACTTATTTCAGTACTTGTAGAGAATACCTTGCTGAAAACCGCTTATCATTTCCTTCTGCTCCTCGTTGGGTTCGACACTCTTACTTATCAAAAGGACTATGATAGATCCCCTATACTTGTGGGTCATCAAGACTCTTTTCTAGCGCCGTTGCCGGGAAGTGAAGCGCCTTTGGTAGGTGGAATTTGGTAAGGAAAAATTCATATAGTGTGCTGAAATTTACTGTCACTTGTTACTATGGAAAGTAATCCTCTGAGGGGCTTGTTCGGGGTATCTTCACCCCGACCAGTAGAGCAAATAGTTGCTCCTCAACCTACTGAACCTATTGAATATGAAAATGTTCCCTTTGAATTTCCTTCGGGTATGATAGAAAAACTGCTAGCTAATCCTTTTTCAGGAGATGGAACAAAGCATCCTGATGAGCACTTAATATATCTGGATGAAGTTTGTGGATTATTTAAGCTTGCAGGTATACCTGATGATGTTGCCAAGAATAAGGCCTTCCCTTTATCTTTGAAGGGAGACGCATTGACATGGTATAGGCTATGTGATGATACGAGATCATGGAACTATAGAAGATTGAAATTGGAATTTCATCAAAAGTATTATCCTATGCATCTTGTTCATCGTGATCGCAATTATATATATAATTTTTGGCCTCGCGAAGGAGAAAGTATCGCTCAAGCTTGGGGGAGGCTTAAATCAATGTTATATTCATGCCTCAATCATGAGCTCCCAAGAGAAACAATTATTCAAAACTTTTATGCTCGGCTTTCTGAAAACAATCGCACCATGCTCGATACTTCTTGTGCTGGCTCTTTTATGATGAAGACTATTGAATTTAAATGGGATTTATTGGATAGAATTAAACGCAACTCTGAAGATTGGGATCTCTACGAAGGTAAGGAGTCAGGTATGACACCTAAGTTTGATTGTGTTAAATCTTTTATGGACACTGATATTTTCCGTAAGTTTAGCACTAAATATGGACTTGAATCTGAGATAGTAGCTTCTTTCTGTGAATCTTTTGCTACTTATGTTGATCTCCCTAAGAAGAAGTGGTTTAAATATCATCCTCCCATAGAAGTAAAAGTAGCTGCACCAATTAAAGTTGAAGAAAAGACTGTCACTTATAATGATCCTATTGTTCCTACTTCTTATGTTGAGAAACCACCTTTCCCTGTTAGAATAAAGGATCATGCTAAAGCTTCAACTGTGGTTCGTAAAAGCAATATTAGAACTTATACACCTCCTGAGCAAGTTAAAGTTGAACCTAATATTGCTATTGTTAAAGATCTCTTGTCTGATAATATTGATGGGCATGTTATTCAGTTCTACGGTGAAACTGCTAGAATTGCTAAACCTTGTGCTAAAGATAAACATAGACCTGTGGTAGGCGTGCCTGTTATTTCTGTTAAAATAGAGATCATTGTTATCATGGCTTATGTGATATGGGTGCTAGTGCTAGTGTTATACCACATACTTTATACGAAGAAATTAAGCATGAAATTGCACCTGCCGAGTTAGAAGGAATTGATGTCACAATTAAACTTGCCAATAGAGATACTATATCAGCAATGGGAATTGTTAGAGATGTTGAAGTCTTGTGTGAAAAAACTAAATCTTTTGCTGATTTTCTTGTTCTTTGTTCCCCACAAGATAGCTTTTGTCCCATTATATTTGGTAGACCCTTCTTGAACACTGTTAATGCTAAGATAGACTGCAAAAAGAATGTTGTTACTATTGTCTTGGATGATATGATTCATGAGTTTAATTTCTCTAAATTTAGCAAACAACACCGTGAAGAAGAATTGCCTAGTAAGGATGAAATTATTGGTCTTGCTTCTATTGTCGTACCTCCTAGTGATCCTTTAGAACAATATTTGCTAGACCATGAAAATGATATGTTTATGAATGAAAGAAGGGAAATAGATGAAGTATTCTTTAAACATGAACCTATTCTGAAACACAATTTGCCTGTTGAAATCCTAGGGGATCCTCCTCCACCTAAGGGTGATCCCGTGTTTGAGCTTAAACCGTTGCCTGATAATCTTAAATATGCTTATCTCGATGAAAAGAAGATATATCCTGTTATTATTAGTGCTAACCTTTCAGAGCATGAAGAAGAAAGATTATTGAAAACTCTGAAGAAGCACCGTGCCGCTATTGGATATACTCTTGATGATCTTAAGGGGATTAGTCCCACTCTATGTCAACATAAAATAAATTTGGAAGCAGATGCCAAACCAGTTCGTGATCCTCAACGACGTCTGAATCCTAAAATGAAAGAAGTGGTAAGAAAAGAAATACTAAAGCTTTTGGAGGCAGGTATAATTTATCCCGTTGCTGATAGTCAGTGGGTAAGTCATGTTCATTGTGTCCCTAAGAAGGGAGGTATTACTGTTGTTCCTAATGATAAAGATGAATTGATTTCACAAAGAATTATTACAGGTTATAGGATGGTAATTGATTCCCTTAAATTAAATAAGGCTACTAAGAAAGATCATTACCCCTTACCTTTTATTGATCAAATGCTAGAAAGATTATGCAAACATACACACTACTGCTTTCTAGATGGTTATTCTAGTTTTTCTCAAATACCTATGTCGGCTAAAGATCAATCAAAGACTACTTTTACATGCCCTTTTGGTACTTTTGCTTATAGACGTATGCCTTTTGGTTTATGTAATGCACCTGCTACCTTTCAAAGATGCATGATGGCTATATTCTCTGACTTTTTTCGTGAAAAGATTTGTGAGGTTTTCATGGATGACTTTTCCGTCTACGGATCTTCTTTTGATGATTGCTTGAGCAATCTTGATCGAGTTTTGCAGAGATGTGAAGAAACTAATCTTGTCTTGAATTGGGAAAAGTGCCACTTTATGGTTAATGAAGGTATTGTCTTGGGGCATAAAGTTTCTGAAAGAGGTATTGAAGTTGATAAAGCCAAGGTTGATGCTATTGAAAAGATGCCGTGTCCCATGGACATCAAAGGTATAAGAAGTTTCCTTGGTCACGCCGGATTTTATAGGAGGTTCATTAAGGACTTCTCAAAAATTTCCCGGCCTCTGACTAATTTATTACAAAAAGATATACCATTTGTCTTTGATGATAATTGTGTAGAAGCATTTGAAATACTTAAGAAAGCATTGATTTCTGCACCTATTGTTCGGCCACCTGATTGGAATTTACCCTTTGAAATTATGTGTGATGCTAGTGATTATGCTGTAGGTGCTGTTCTAGGGCAAAGAGTTGATAAGAAATTAAATGTTATCCACTATGCTAGTAAGACTCTAGACAATGCTCAAAGAAATTATGCTACTACTGAAAAAGAACTTTTAGCAGTTGTATTTGCTTGTGATAAGTTCAGACCTTACATTGTTGATTCTAAAGTAACTATTCACACTGATCATGCTGTCTTATGGAAAAGAAAGATGCTAAACCTAGACTTATTAGATGGGTTCTCCTGCTACAAGAATTTGATTTGCATATTGTTGATAGAAAAGAAGCTGAGAACCCCGTTGCAGACAACTTGTCTAGGTTAGAAAATGTTCTTGATGACCCACTACCTATTGATGATAGCTTTCCTGATGAGCAATTAAATGTTAAAGTACTTCTCGTAGTACTCCATGGTATGCTGATTATGCTAATTATATTGTTGCTAAATTTATACCACCTAGTTTCACATACCAACAAAAGAAAAAGTTCTTCTATGATTTGAGACATTACTTTTGGGATGACCCACATCTTTATAAAGGAGTGGATGGTGTTATTAGACGTTGTGTACCTGAGCATGAACAAGAACAAATCCTACGCAAGTGCCACTCCGAAGCTTATGGAGGACATCACGCGTGAGATATAACTGCACATAAGGTATTGCAATCCGATTTTTATTGGCCTACTCTCTTCAAGGATGCCCGTAAGTTTGTCTTGTCATGCAATGAATGTCAAAGAATTGGTAATATTAGTAGACGTCAAGAAATGCCTATGAATTATTCACTTGTTATTGAACCATTTGATGTTTGGGGCTTTGATTATATGGGACCTTTTCCTGCCTCTAATGGATACACACATATTTTAGTTGCTGTTGATTACGTTACTAAGTGGGTAGAAGCTATTCCAACTAGTAGTGCTGATCATAACACCTCTATTAAAATGCTTAAGGAAGTTATTTTCCTGAGGTTTGGAGTCCCTAGATATTTGATGACTGATGGTGGTTCACACTTTATTCATGGTGCTTTCCGTAAAATGCTTGCTAAGTATGATGTTAATCATAGAATTGCATCCCCTTATCACCCACAGTCTAGTGGTCAAGTAGAATTGAGCAATAGAGAGCTCAAATTAATTCTGCAAAAGACCGTCAATAGGTCTAGGAAGAATTGGTCCAAGAAACTTGATGATGCATTATGGGCCTATAGAACTGCATATAAATCCTATGGGTATGTCTCCATATAAAATGGTATATGGAAAAGCATGTCACTTACCTCTCGAACTAGAACATAAGGCATATTGGGCTATTAAAGAGCTCAACTATGATTTCAAACTTGCCGGTGAGAAGAGGTTATTTGATATTAGCTCACTTGATGAAGGGAGAACCCAAGCTTATGAAAATGCCAAGTTATTTAAAGAAAAAGTCAAAAGATGGCATGACAAAAGAATACAAAAGCGTGAGTTTAATGTAGGTGACTATGTATTGCTATACAACTCTCGTTTAAGATTTTTTGTAGGAAAACTTCTCTCTAAATGGGAAGGCCCCTACGTTATCGAGGAGGTCTATCGTTCCGGTGCCATAAAAATCAACAACTTCGAAGGCACAAACCCGAAGGTGGTAAACGATTAAAGAATTTAACATTATATCTCAGGTAATCTCATAAATGTTGAAACCATAACCCCGGAGGAATACATAAAAGACACTTTCCAGAATGTTTCAGACTCGAAAAGGAATAGGTATGTGGTACGGTAAGTAAACTGACTCCAAAACAGTTTTAAGGCAATATTTCTCCGTTTTGGAGTATTTAGAAAAATAGAAAAATAAGTAGCAGTCCGAGAAGGACACGAGGGCCTCACGAGGGTGGAGGGCGCGCCCTACCCCCCTGGGCGCGCCCCCTACCTCGTGAGCACCTCGTGGGCCCTCCGGACTTCGTTTTCTTGCACAATACGTATTTTGGTCGGTAAAAATTCATTATATATTATCCTGAAGGTTTTGATTCCTGTATCATGCAAATATCCTCTGTTCTTTTTTCGAGCTGTCCCACTGCAGATTAGATCAACATGTCGTCCCAGGATTCGGAAGGAGAAAGCTATGTGGATGATTACTTAGCAAATCCCAAGGTCTATGGAGATGTGGAACACGATGGTTGGACCACGGAGGAAGAAGAGGACTATGAACCCAAGGGGAAGGAGGAGACGAGCTCAGATGAAGATGAAGCCCCATTACCTCAACTTGGGGACATGCACGTGGAGTTCAAAAAGTCAAGTATCCCTGATAGGGTAAAGAAACCAAAGTTCGAGCTTATCCCTTTTCTTCTGTTGCAGGAAAATAAGCAAGACCTATGCAAAAAGATATTAACCCTGGAGTGGGAGATTGATGATCTGAGGGATCAAAATGTCGTCCTCAAGCGCAAATTAAGGGAGAAGTCTATGCCATCAACTAAGTCAACGACACCTCCAACCTCTTCACCAACAAAGAAGGAGACATAATCACATGGGTATGGGCACTCCCCTTGGCAACTGCCAAGCTTGGGGGAGGTGCCCCGGTATGGTATCACCATCACAACTCCTATCTTTACCGTTTTTCTTAGTTTGATCCTATTAGTAGTATCGTGATCTAGTAGAATAAAGTTTATGGCATGATCTAGTTTTGAGTTTTGCTTTATGACCCCTCTATGTAATCGAGTCCGTGAGCTATATATAATAAAGATTAGTGTTGAGTCAAGGGCTTGATTATTTTTCTATGATCTTGAGTGGATAAAAGAAAAGAGAAGAAAAAGAATAAAAGAAACAAATAGTTCATATTGATCTTATTGAGAGTAATGACTTCACATAGGAAGAGTATGATGATTAAAAGTTGTTGGGAGTTGGCAGACATAGCTTTGGTCATTGTTGCAATTAATAGGAACTAATAAGGAAAGAGAGGTCTCACATATAAATATACTATTATTGACATCTTTTATGATTGGGAGCACTCATTAAAATATGACATGCTAAAGAGTTGATGTTGGACAAGGAAGACAACGTGATGAGTTATGTTTTCTTATATCTGAGATAAAGTATGTTGTCATGGATCCTCCAAGATGTTGAGCTTGCCTTTCCCCCTCATGCAGCCAAATTCTCAGCACCAAGTAGAGATACTACTTGTGCTTCCAAATACCCTTAAACCAGTTTTGCCATGAGAGTACACCATACCTACCTATGGATTGATTAAGATCCTTCAAGTAAGTTGTCATCGGTGCAAAGCAATAAAAATTGCTCTAAATATGTATGATTGACTGGTGTGGGAGAAATAAACTTTATACGATCTTGTGATGTGGAAGTAATAAAAGTGACAGACTGCATAATAAAGGTTCATATCACAAGGGGCAATATAAAGTGATGTTCTTTAGCATTAAGATTTTGTGCATCCAACCATAAAAGCGCATGGCAACCTCTGCTTCCCTCTGCGAAGGGCCTATCTTTTATTATTATCTTCTACCTTATGCAAGAGTCATGGTGATCTTCACCTTTCCTTTTTCATTTTATCCTTTGGCAAGCACAGTATGTTGGAAAGATCTTGATACATGTACCTAATTGGATGTAGGGGAGCATGAGTTATTATTGTTGACATTACCCTTGAGGTAAAAGGTTGTGGGGCAAAACTATAAGCCCCTATCTTTCTCTGTGTCCGATTAAAACTTCGTAGCCACAAGTATTGCGTGAGTGTTAGCAATTATGAAGGAATAGATGATAGTTTAGTATGTGGACTTGCTTTTAAGCTCTGACATAGACTCTTTATGATGTTATGATAAATTGCAATTGCTTCAGTGACTGAGATTATAGTTTGTTGGTTCTCAATAAAGTTTCTGATTCATACTTTTGCATTGTGAATAGATCATCACTTGAACATAAGTAATCATATGACAATATCCATATATGTTGCTGTTATGAGAATAATCATGATGCCCTCGTGTCCGTATTTTATTTTTATCAACACCTCTACCTCTAAACATGGGGACATATTTATCGTTATCGGCTTTCGCTTGAGGACAAGCAAGGTCTAAGCTTGGGGGAGTTGATACGTCCATTTTGCATCATGCTTTTATATCAATATTTATTGCATTATGGGCTGTTATTTCACATTATGCCACAATACTTATGGCTATTCTCTCTTATTTTACAAGGTTTACATAAGGAGGGAGAATGCCTGCAGCTGGAATTCTGGGCTGAAAAAGGAGCAAATATTAGAGACCTATTCTACGCAACTCAACAGTCCTGAAACTCCACGGAAGTGATTTTCAGAATATATAAAAAATATCCAGCGGAAGAAGTTCACCAGAGGGGGGCCCACTTGTCCACGAGGGTGGGGGCGCGCCCTACCCCCCTGGGCGCGCCCCCTACCTCGTGGGCCCCCTGTTGGCCCTCCGATGCCCATCTTCTGCTATATGAGGTCTTTCGTCGAGATAAAAATGATAAGCAACCTTTCGGGATGAAACTCCGCCGCCATGAGGCGGAACCTTGGCAGAACCAATCTAGGGCTCCGACGGAGCTGTTCTGCCGGGGACACTTCCCTCCGGGAGGGGGAAATCATCGCCATCATCATCACCAACGCTCCTCTCATGGAGAGAGGGCAATCTCCATCAACATCTTCACCAGCACCATCTCATCTCAAAACCCTAGTTCATCTCTTGTATCCAATTCTTGTCTCCAAGTCCGGGATTGGTATTAGTAGGTTGCTAGTAGTGTTGATTACTCCTTGTAATTGATGCTAGTTGGTTTATTTGGTGGAAGATCATATGTTCAGATCCTTTATGCATATTATTACCCCTCTTATTATGAACATGAATATGCTTTGTGAGTAGTTACGTTTGTTCCTGAGGACAAGGGAGAAGTCTTGCTATTAGTAGTCATGTGAATTTGGTATTCGTTCGATATTTTGATGAGATGTATGTTGTCTAGCCTCTAGTGGTGTTATGTGAACGTCGACTACATAACACTTCACCATTATTTGGGCCTAGAGGAAGGCATTGGGAAGTAACAAGTAGATGATGGGTTGCTAGAGTGACAGAAGCTTAAACCCTAGTTTATGCGTTGCTTCGTAAGGGGCTGATTTGGATCCACATGTTTCATGCTATGGTTAGGTTTACCTTAATACTTTTGTTGTAGTTGCGGATGCTTGCAATAGAGGTTAATCATAAGTGTGAAGCTTGTTTAAGTAAGAACAACACCCAAGAACCGGTCCACCCACATATGAAATTATCAAAGTACCGAACGCAAATCATATGAACGTGATGAAAACTAGCTTGAGGATATTCCCATGTGCCCTCGGGAGCGCTTTTCCTTATACAAGAGTTTGTTCCGGCTTGTCCTTTGCTACAAAAAGGATTGGGCCACCTTGCTGCACTTTATTTACTTTTGTTACTTGTTGCTCGTTACAAATTATCCTATCACAAAACTATCTGTTACCACTTATTTCAGTACTTGCAGAGAATACCTTGCTGAAAACCACTTATCATTTCCTTCTGCTCCTCGTTGGGTTCGACACTCTTACTTATCGAAAGGACTATGATAGATCCCCTATACTTGTGGGTCATCGCCCTCCATAAGCTTCGGAGTGACATTTCCATAGGATTTGTTCCTGTTTATGCTCAGGTACACAACGTCTAATAATACCATCTACTCCTTCTTTATAAAGATGTGGGTCATCCCAAAAGTAATATCTTAAATCATAGAATTTTTTTTCTTTTGTTGGCATGTGAAACTAGGTGGTATATATTTAGCAACAATGTAATTAGCATAGTCAGCATACCAAGGAGTGTTATAAGAGACATTTATTGCAGCTAGTTATTCATCAAGAAAACTATCATCAATAAGTAGTGGGTCATCAAGAATATTTTCTAGCCTAGACAAGTTATCAGCTACGGGGTTCTCGGCTCCTTTTCTATCAACAATATGTAAGTCAAATTCTTGTACCAAGAGAACACCCACCTAATGAGTCTAGGTTTAGCATCTTTCTTTTCCATAAGATATTTTATTGCAGCATGATCGGCGTGAACAATTACTTTAGAATCAACAATATAAGATCTGAACTTATCACAAGCAAATACAACTGCTAAGAATTGTTTTTCAGTAGTAGCATAATTTCATTGAGCACTGTCTAGAGTTTTAGTAGCATATATAACATTTAACTTTTCATCAACTCTTTGTCCTAGAACAACACCAATATCATAATCACTAGCATCACACATAATTTCAAAGGGCATTTTCCAATCAGGTGGTTGTACTATAGGTGCAGAAGTTAAGGCTTTCTTAAGCGTTTCAAAGGCTTCTAATGGAACATCCTTTTGTAAAAGATTTGTGAGAGGCCTAGAAATTTTAGAGAAATCTATAATAAACCTCCTATAGAAACCAACATGACCAAGGAAACAACAAATACCTTTAATATCTTTAGGACATGGCATTTTCTCAACCGCATCAAATTTAGCTTTATCCACCTCAATACCTCATTCAAAAAATATATTATCCCAAGACAATACCTTCATTAACCATAAAGTGACACTTCTCCCAACAAGACAAGATTAGTTTTCTCACATCTCTGCAAAACTTGATCAAGGTTGCTTAAGCAATCATCAAAAGAAGTTCCGTAAATGGAAAAATCATCCATGAAAACCTCAACAATCTTTTCACAAAAATCAGAGAATATAGCACTCATACATCTTTGAAAGGTAGCAGGTGCATTGCATAAACCAAAAGGCATACGTCTATAAGCATAAGTTCCAAAAGGACAAGGAAAGGTGGTTTTCTCTTGATCAGGTTGTGAAACAGGTATTTGAGAGAAACCAGAATATCCATCAAGGAAGCAAAAGTGTGTGTGCTTAGATAATCTTTCTAGCATTTGATCAATAAAAGGCAAAGGGTAATGATCTTTTCTAGTTGCTTTATTTAATTTTCTAAAATCAATCACCATCTATAGCCTGTGACAATTCTTTGTGGAATAAGTTCATTCTTGTCATTAGGAACAACACTAATACCTCCCTTCTTGGGGACACAATGAACATGACTTACCAATCTACTATCAGCTATAGGATAGATTATACCTGCTTCCAGAAGCTTTAGTATTTCAGTTCTTACCACTTGTTTCATTTTAGGATTCAAACGTCGTTGGTGATCAACAACGGGTTTAGAACCAGGTTCCATATGAATCTTGTGCTGACATAGAGTGGGACTAATGCCCTTAAGATCATCAAGAGTATATACAATAGCAGCTTGGTGCTTCTTCAGTATTTTCAATAATCTTTCTTCTTCATGTTCTAAAAGGTTAGCACTAATAATAACAAGATATATCTTTTTCTCATCAAGATAAGCATATTTCAAAGTGTTCGGCAATTGTTTCTATTCAAACATAGGATCACCCTTAGGTGGAGGAGGACCTACTAGAGTTTCAATAGGCAAATTTTGTTTAAGCAGAGGTTGTTGTTCAAAGAATATTTTATCTATTTCATTTCTTTCATGCATGCATATCATTTTCGTGGTCTAGCAAATATTGTTCTAGTGGATCAGTAGGAGGCACGACAATAGAAGCAAGACCAATTATTTCATCCTTATTAGGTAATTCTTTCTTATGATGTTTTCTACTAAACTTAGAAAAATTAAACTCATGAGACTCATCACCAAAACTAACAACGACGGTTTGTTTCTCACAATCTATTTTAGCATTAACGATGTTGAAGAAAGGTCTACCAAAGATAATGGGACAAAAGTCATCTTGTGGGGAACCAAGAACAAGAAAATCAATAGGATATTTTATTTTCCCACACAAGACTTCAACATATCTAACAATACCAAGTGGTGTGATGGTGTCTCTATTAGCAAGTTTAATAGTTACATCTATGTCTTCTATTTCAACGGGTGCTATATCATTCATAATTTCTTGGTATAAGGTAAAAGGAATAGCACTCATGCTAGCACCTATGTCACATAAACCATGATAACAATGATCTCCTATTTTGACTGAGACAACAGGCATGCCAACCACAGGTTTGTGTTTATCTTTCTCATCGAGTTTAGCAATTCTAGCAGCTTCATCACAGAAGTAAATAACATGCCCATCTATATTTTCTACCAAGAGATCTTTAACCATAGCAACACTAGGTTCTACTTTGATTTGTTCCGATGGTCCAGGTGCTCTAATATTACTTTTATTAACCATGGTTGAAACCTTAGCAAGTTCCTTTATCCTATCAGGGAAAGGTGGGTTTTCAATATAAGCGGTAGGAACAATTGGATCAACATTGTAAATGATAGTTTCATCCTTAACCACAACTGGTTCTTTAATTTCTTCTATAATAGGTGGATGGTATTTATCCTTAGGGAGATCGACATGAGTAGCAAATGATTCACAGAAAGAGGCTACTATCTCAGAGTCAAGTTCATATTTAGTGCTAAATTTGTGAAAAGCATCGGTATTCATAAAAGATTTAACACAATCAAACTTAAGCTTGATACCTGACTCTTTACCTTCGTCCAGCTCCCAATCTTCAGAGTTGATTTTAATTCTTTCTAAAAGATGCCACCTGATTTCAATAGTCTTCTTCATAAAAGAACCAATACAAGAAGTATCGAGCATGGATTGATCATCATGAGAAAGCCGAGCATAAAAATTCTGAAAAATAATTTCTCTTGAGAGCTCATGATTGGGGCACGAATATAACATTGACTTAAGCCTCCCCCAAGCTAGAGCGATACTTTCTCCTTCACGAGGCCAAAAATTATATATGTAATTCCGATCACGATGAACAAGATGCATAGGATAATTTTTTTGGTGAAATTCCAATTCCAAGATCCAATATAATCGCATAGACTATACCATGCCAATGCTTTTCCTTTCAAAGATAAACAGAATACCTTCTTCTTAGCTTCATCTCTGGGTAAACCCGCAAGATTAAATAATCCACAAATTTCATCTACATATATCAAGTGCATATCAGGATGTTCGGTTCCATCTCCTGCATAAGGATTAGCTAACAGTTGTTCTATCATACCCGAAGGAATTTCATAACCAATATTTTCAGTAGGTGTAGTAAGTTGAGGGGCAACTAATTGTGGTTCCGGTCGAGGTGAATGAAGGAAATATGCCCTAGAGGCAATAATAAAGTTGTTATTTATATTTCCTTATATCATGATAAATGTTTATTATTCATGCTAGAATTGTATTAACCGGAAACTTAGTACATGTGTGAATACATAGACAAACAGAGTGTCACTAGTATGCCTCTACTTGACTAGCTCGTTAATCAAAGATGGTTAAGTTTCCTAGCCATGGACAAAGAGTTGTCATTTGATGAACGGGATCACATCATTAGAGAATGATGTGATTGACTTGACCCATCCGTTAGCTTAGCACTATGATCGTTTAGTTTATTGATATTGCTTTCTTCATAACTTATACATGTTCCTATGACTATGAGATTATGCAACTCCCGAATACCAGAGGAACACTTAGTGTGCTATCAAACATCAGAACATAACTGGGTGACTATAAAGATGCTCTATAGGTGTCTCTGATGGTGTTTGTTGAGTTGGCATAGATCGAGATTAGGATTTGTCACTCCGATTGTCGGAGAGGTATCATTGGGCCCTCTCGGTAATGCACATCACTATAAGCCTTGCAAGCAATGTTCCCTAATGAGTTAGTTATGAGATGATGCATTACGGAACGAGTAAATAGACTTGCCGGTAACAAGATTGAACTAGGTATTGACATACCGACGATCGAATCTCGGGCAAGTAACATACCGATGACAAAGGGAACAACGTATGTTGTTATGCGGTTTGACCGATAAGATCTTCGTAGAATATGTAGGAACCAATATGAGCATCCATGTTCCGCTATTGGTTATTGACCATAGATGAGTCTCGGTCATGTCTACATAGTTCTCGAACCCGTAGGTCCGCACGCTTAACGTTCGATGATGATTGGTATTATGAGTTTATGTGTTTTGATGTACTGAAGGTAGTTAGGAGTCCCGAATGTGATCACGGACATGATGAGGAGTCTCGAAAGGGTCGATACATGAAGATTGATATATTGGAAGGCTATGTTTGGACACCGGAATGGTTTCGGATGAGTTCGGGCGAATACCGGAGTACCGGGGGGTTACCGGAACCCCCCAGGGAGTCAATGGGCCTTAATGGGCCCTAGTGGAGAAAGAAGGCAGCAGGCAAGTGGTGGGGTGCGCCCCCCTAGTCCCAAACCGAATTGGTTTAGGTTTTTGGGGGTCGGCCCCTTTCCTTCTCCTCTCCTCCTCTTTCCTCCTTCTCCTAGTAGGAATAGGAAGGGGGGGGGGCAAACCTACTTGGAGTAGGATTGCCCCCCTTTGGGTGTGCCTCCTCCTAGGCTGGCCTCCTCCTCCCTCCCTCCTTTATTTATGTGGGTAGGGGGCACCCCAAAGGACACAAAAGTTGATTGTTTAGCCGTGTGCGATGCGCCCCTCCATAGATTTCCACCTCGGTCATATCGTTGCAGTGCTTAGGCGAAGCCCTGTGCCGGTAGCTTCATCCTCACCGTCACCATGCCGTCGTGCTTACGAAACTCACCCCAGATCTCAACTGGATCTAGAGTTCGTGGGACGTCACCGAGCTGAACGTGCTCAGATCACGGAGGTGCTGTACCTTTGGTGCTAGGATCGGTCGGACCGTGAAGACGTACGACTACATCAACCGCGTTGTCATAACGCTTCCGCTTTCGGTCTACGAGGGTACGTGGACAACACTCTCCCCTCTCGTTGCTATGCATCACATAGATGGATCTTGCATGTGCGTAGGATTTTTTTTGAAATGCGTTCCCCAATAGTGAAGATACCCTGAACAAACCCCTCAAAGGATTGTTCTCCATAATAATAAGTGACAATAAATTTCAGCACGTAGTAAAAGTTTTTCCTTACCAATTTCCACTTACCAAGAGCGCTTCACTCCCCGGCAACGGTGCCAGAAAAGAGCCTTGATGACTAACATGTATATGGGATCAATTGTAGTCCTTTCGATAAGTACGAGTGTCGAACCCAACGAGGAGCAGAAGGAAATGACAAGTGGTTCTCAGCAACGTATTTTCCGCAAGCATGAAATAGTCGATAACAGAAAGTTTGATAGAAAGATATTTTGTAACGAGCAAATAATAGTAAGGTAAATAAAGTGCAGCAAGGTAGACCAATCCTTTTGTGGCAAAGGACATGCCAAAACGGTTTTTATAATAAGCAAAGCGTTCTTGAGGCTACACGGGAATTTCATCTAGCCACTTTCATCATGTTGATTCGATTTGTGTTCGCTACTTTGATAATTTGATATGTGGGTGGACCGGTGCTTAGGTGCTGTTCTTACTTGAACAAACCTCCTACTTATGATTAACCCCCTCGCAAGCATCCACAACTACGAGAACAGTATTAAGATAAAAACTAACCATAGCATTAAACTTTTGGTTCCAAATCGGCCCTTTATGGAATAGCGCATAAACTACGATTTAAGCTTCTGTCACTCTAGCAACCCATCATCTAATAACTACTCCACAATGCAATCCCTTAGGCCCAAATATGGTGAAGTGTCATGTAGTTGACGTTCACATGACAGCACTAAGGTAATCTCAACATACATACCAACAAAATATCGAACACATATCAAGTTCACATGATTACTTGCAACAAGATTTCTCCCGTGACCTCAAGAACAAAAGTAACTACTCACAAATGATAATCATGCTCAAGATCAGAGGGGTATTAAATAGCATAATGGATCTGAACATATAATCTTCCACCAAATAAACCATATAGTAATCAACTACAAGATGTAATCAACACTACTAGTCACCCACAAGCACCAATCTAAGGTTCCGGTGCAAAGATTGAACACAAGAGATGAACTAGGGTTTGAGAAGAGATGGTGTTGTTGAATATGTTGATGAAGATTGCCCTCCCCAAGATGGAAGAGTTGTTGGTGATGATGATGACGATGATTTCCCCCTTTGGGAGGGAAGTTCCCCCAATGGAATCGCTCCGCCGGAGGGCAAAAGCGCTCCTACCCAAGTTCCACCTCGAGACGGCGGCGCTTCATCCCGAAAGTCCTCTCCTTATTTTTTTCTAGGTCAAAATGACTTATATACCAGAAAAGGGGCACCGGAGGTGGGCTGAGGAGGGCACAACCCACCAGGGCGCGCCTGGGCTCCCTGGCGTTCCAGGTGGGTTGTGCCCACCTGGTGGGCCCCCTCTGGCGGTTATTTGCTCCAATATTCCTCATATATTCCAAAAAATTCTCCGTAAATTTTCAGCTCATTTGGAGATCTGCATAATAGGTAACTCTGATGTAGCTTTTCCAGGTCTAGAATTCCAGCTGCTGGTATTCTCCCTCTTTGTGTAAACCTTGCATATTGTGAGGGAAAAGGCATGAGAATTTATCCAAAGGGCATTATTATGCATAAAAACATAGTAAATAACAACAGGTAAACATGATGCAAAATGGACGTATCAACGACCTGCTGCATAAACCATGCCCACTACACTTATGTTGGCGTCCTAGGAACGGGGGTCCCCAGACTTGCCTGCCTGCGGCCCACGGCATGGCTATGCGAGCAGGCCTGTAAGGCCCATCTTCATCGACAAGGCATTCAAGACCCTCGTGAGGGGCCAAGCCTCGCGGGGCGGACGACCCAAGACCTCCTCCGGAACGGCCACGCTCGGCAGGCTCATGAGGAGCGGAGATATCAAGGTGGGGCAGACCTCGTGAGGCTCTTGACGTGAGCCATGACGATCGACACTAGGCGGGCGCCAGCGCGCGCAGCGTCCTTGTTTCCTCTTTGATGCAAAGGAGGCAGGCGCAGGCGCGTAGTACCGAGGCGTCAAGCAAAGGTTTCCATATCAGTGCAACGAGACCAAGACCAGCAGGACGACAAGATGGAGGTCACCATGGAGCCCAAGACGGCGTCACCACCAGAGCCTTTTGCAGGCGAAGACCACTTTTGTCAGGATAGCTTGTACTAGTTGTCCCCTTTCGAATTGCCTGCCGTTGTTGGCTCCCTTCCCGCTCAATATTTGGGGAGAGGACCAGGGCCTATATAAGTAGAACTAGCCACCACAGTAGGGACAAGAAAGCCAGAGGCATATCATCGGAGCGAGAGCCAATCTCTAGCCACACAGCAAACACAAGAATACCTCAACCTCAGGAGGAAGTTCTTCCACTTGTACTGTTCATCATCAGCCCAAGAGGCACTCCACCACCACCACCACACTGGAGTAGGGTATTACACCACAACGGTGGCCCGAACCAGTATAAATCTCGTGTCTTTTTGTGTTGCGAGTTCGTCGAGTTCATCCGCGAGACCTTAGCGAGCTAGAGCGTGGATCGGTAGGAGGGAAAGAACTTTGCGCGCACCCCACAGTTCGAACCTTAAGGGTTTTGCCGGAACCCGAGATCCGACATTGGGTGCGCTAGGTAGGGGTGCGCCGTAGCTTCTTCTCCGTCAATCTACGCTTCGCCCTCATGGCAGGCGCCCCGCCACCGGCTCCAACGGCTGGTGCTGACGACGGGGCCAGGGGGCTCCGAGCCCTGGCCCCCGCCCTTTGGCAGGTGCGATGGCCACCCAAGTTCAGGTCGAAGATGCCGCCGCGCTATGGCGGCATGGCGGACCCAACGACATTCCTGCTGGCATACGAGGAGGCCGTCCTCGAGGCCGGGGGCGACGACAAGGTCATGGCCAACTGGCTCCCCATGGCCCTCGCCGGCGAGCCACGCGCCTGGCTGCTCAACCTCCCTGGATCCTCGGTGGCGTCCTGGGGGGAACTCCGCGACCTCTTCACTGCTCGCTACGCGGTGCCGGCGCACCACGCAGTCGCGGCCCTGCTGGGCGGCTCTCAAGCACCGCCTTCAGATCGCCACGTCAAGCCGTTCCTCCGCCAGATTGGTGCCGCTTCCAAGCGCCCGGGGGCTCCGCCGGGTTGGGCTGCGCCAGAGGCCGACCTCACCTTCGGCTCAGAAGACCACCCCAACTCCACCACCGGCTCGGGAAAGCTCCCAATGCTCTGCACGCCCACCATCTGCAACGTGGCTGTTACCTAGACCCTCATCGACTACGGTGCCGGCCTCAACTTGCCCTCCGTAGAGGCCTTCAGCCTCCTTCACATGCCACTCGAGCGGCTCAGCCTCAGCAAGCCTTTCTCAGGAGTTGGTGGTGGCACTGCCCACTCTCTAGGACAGATCTGCCTCCCCGTCACCTTCGGCACACGCGACAACTAACGCACCGAGCTGGTCGACTTCGACATCGCCCGCATAGGCCTACCATACAACACCATCCTCGGGTACCAAGCTCTGGCCCGGTTCATGGCGGCGACTCACCCGGCCTATAACCTCATGAAGATGCCTGGGAGCAAAGGCGTCCTCACCATCAAGGGAGACACCAAGGAAGCCATGACGTCACTCAAGCTCGCCCTCAAAACCGCTGCGGCGGCGCAACCTGCCGACGCGGGCGCCTCCGAGCCCAAGGGAGCCATACCGACCAAGAAGAAGCAGTTGTTCACGCAAGACAAGGCGGAAACCAAGCAGGTGCCCGTCAACGAAGACGGGCCCTCAGGAGCCACCTTTACCATAGGTGCCAGCCTTGACCCAGGTCAAGAGGAAGCATTGGTGAAGTTCTTGCACGCAAACAAGGATATATTCGCGTGGGAGCCCAATCAGCTGGTAGGAGTCCCGAGAGAGGTGATTCAACATCATTTAAGGGTATGCCCCAATGTACGCCCCGTGAAGGAGCGGGCAAGACGACAGTCCACCGAGAAGCAGGCCTTCATCGTCCAGGAGACCCGCAAGCTGGAGGCGGCGGGTGCCATTCGCGAGGTTCGGTACCCCGAATGGCTGGCGAACCCCGTCGTAGTGCCGAAGGAAGGCGGGAAGGAACGGATGTGTGTTGACTTCACCAACCTTAACAAATCCTGCCCCCAAGATCCATTCCTGCTCCCACGCATCGATCAGATCGTCGACTCCACCGCCGAGTGTGACCTGTTGTGCTTCCTGGATGCGTTCTCAGGATATCACCAGATCAAGATGGTGGTAGAAGATGTGGAGAAGACAACCTTCCTGACCCCGTGTGGGGTGTACTGCTACACCTGCATGCCCTTTGGACTGCGTAATGCAGGCGCAACCTTTTAGCGACTGATGCACATCGCCTTGGGGCGGCAGCTCGGGAGAAACACAGAGGCCTATGTCGACGACATTGTGGTGAAGTCTCTGGAGGCGAGGACTCTGATTCAAGACCTAGAGGAGACCTTCGCGAGCCTGCGCCAAGTGAATTTGCGGCTTAACCCGGAGAAGTGTGTGTTCGGCATCCCTTCCGGCAAGCTGCTGGGCTTTCTCGTGTCACATAGGGGGATCGAGGTAAATCCAGAGAAGATCAAGGCCATCGAGGACATGAGCCCGCCGAAGACCCTTAAGGAGATGCAAAAGCTGGCTGGTTGGGTAACTGTGTTGGGACGCTTCATCTCCAAGCTAGGGGAACGCGCCCTACCCTTCTTCAAGCTGATGATGAAGAAGGGCCCATTCGAGTGGACCCAGGAGGCCGACCGAGCTTTTCAAGACCTCAAGAGATACATGACCAGCCCTCCGGTGATGATGGCACCATGAACCCTTGAGCCCCTAGTACTCTACCTCGCCGCTACCCTGTACTCCGCCAGTGTAGCACTGGTGGCAGTTCGGGAGGAGCACCAAGCCAAGGGCGCACTGCGCCGGGCTACAGCTGAAGCAATGCAAGACCAGGAAGGCGCCGCAAGAGCCGTGGCAGCACCGACAGAAGACCAAGCTCAGCAGGATGACGCCGACAAAACTCCCGCAAACCATCGGGCATCAGGAGCCTCGTCACCTCAGGAGGCATCCCAACTTCCACAAGGTACGAGCCCAGACAGCGCGCCAGCCCTCGTCGAACACCCGGTGTATTTCATCAGCACCGGGTTGCGAGATGCGAAGGCGCGATATCCTATGCCTCAGAAGCTCCTGCTCGCATTCTTGGTGGCCTCACGCAAGCTGCGGCACTACTTCCAGGGGCATCCCATCAAGGTTGTCTCAGCCTACCCGTTGGAGAGGGTGCTCAGGAGCCCCAATTCTGCTGGAAGGGTCGCTGAGTGGAACATCGAGCTGCAAGCATTCCAGTTAGAGTTCAACACTACCAGGGTCATCAATAGAGCCGCGCTCGCTGATTTTGTGGCGGAATGGACGGACGTCCCAATGCTTGAAGTAAGCGAAGACCGGTCCACCTCGCCAGGAAGTGAGGCACCAGACGGTTGGGTCATGTACTTCGATGGCGCCTTCGTGCACCAAGGCGCAGGGGCTGGAGCAGTACTCATCTCCCCCACTCAGGATAAGCTCTACTACGCCGTGCAGCTTTGCTTTCAGCATGGCGAGAAGGTCTCCAACAACATCGCAGAATACGAAGGCCTCATAGCCGGCCTGAAGGCCGCAGCAGCTCTGGGAGTGAAGCGCCTTACCGTTAAAGGCGACTCGTAGCTCCTTGTCAACTTCTCCAACAAGGTATACGAGCCGAAGGACAAGCATATGGAGGCATACCTCGCGGAGGTGCGCAAGATGGAGAAACAGTTCTTGGGCCTGGAGCTGTAGCACGTGCCCTGGGGAGGTGAAGCCATCCTCATAAAAAAAAGGAAGAATGCAAGCATCCGACAGCATCCTCGGACGAGGTCGATGTCTTGATGATTTATAAAACCTTCACATCAAAAAACTAGAGGAAAAGAGCCCTCCAGGAGCTCAACTTTGTCCAATATGTCGCAGGCTCGGGTGCGTGGATAGACACGCCAATCACCTTTGACCAAGGGGACCAGCCGAAGAGCGGCTTGGGCCGATGCCCAGCCGCCTTGGTCCTCAACCCAATCATTAGGGGTTGACGACTTCGAAAGGTGCTAATGGATGGAGGCAGCTATCTAAATCTCATCTATGAAGATACTCTAGATAAGATGCAAATTGATAAATCATGCATCGAATAGAGCTACACCACCTTTAAAGGAACAATACCTGGTAGAGAGAAACGGCGCTGCAAGAAAATTACCTTGGACATAGTCTTCGGAACTACCGAGAACTATCGATCCGAGGAGGTGACATTTCATATTGTCCCCTTTCAAAGCAGTTACCACGCCCTTCCAGGGCACGACGCTTCCTCGAAGTTCCACGCGGTTCCGTAGTATGCCTATATGAAGCTTAAGATGTCGGGCCCGAATGGGGTGATTTCCATCTTGAGCAACCCCAACAGGGCACTTAGAGCCGAAAACAAAACAGCATCGCTCGCCCTCAAGTCACTATCCGAGGCCCTTGGGGCCGAGGAGTTGACATCACTATGGGCCACGATCGACAAGGACGACGTCATCCTTGACAAACGATCCAAGTCAACCTCATTTAAGCCAGCCGATGAGATCGTCAAATTTAAAAGTACACCCTACAGACTCGAATAAAATGGCGTTCATAGGAGCGCAGTGAGAGCCAGCAATTGATGAATCCCTATGCAATTTCCTTAGAGAAAATTGGGATATATTTTCTTGGCACCCCTCGGACATGCCAGGAATCCCATGTAACCTCGCCGAGCACAGCCTAAATATCATTAAAGGCTCGAAACCTGTTAAGCAGGCGCTTCAACTATTCTCGGAACCCAAGCGTCCAGCTATGGGCAAAGAATTAGCTTACTACTTGAAGCCGAGTTCATCCGGGATATCAAACACCCCGTCTGGCTAGCCAGTCTGGTCATGGTACCCAAAAAGGACAAGTCTTGGCGCCTTTGCGTCGATTTCAAAGACCTTAATAAGGTTTGCCCTAAGGGCCCTTTCGCCTACCACGGATTGACCAGATCATGGATGCCACAGTGGGGCACGACTCCTTGTGCTTCCTCGATGCGTACTCAGGGTACCACCAGATTAAACTGAGTGAATATGATCAGGCGACAACGGCCTTCATCACTCCTATGGGCTATTATGCTTTAACACAATGCCCTTTGGATTAAAACATGTTGGCGTGACATACCAACGCATGATTCAAACATTCCTGGAAAATCAAATTGGAAAAACCATGGAAGCTTATGTTGATGATGTGGTCATTAAACCAAACACATCGAACAACTGGTTGATAACCTTCGCGAAACAATCACTAACCTCCGAGCATATCAAATTAAGCTCAACCCGGAGAAGTGCATATTTGGAGTTCCTGCAGGCAAACTCCTTGGCATTAACATCTCCAAGTGGGGTATCAAAGCCAATCCGGCCAAAATCTGAGCCTTAGCTCGGCTCGAAGTGCCAACCAAGCTTAAGCACGTTCAAAAACTGGAAGGTTGTAGCTGCACTCAGCCGATTTATCTCGTGGCTCAGAGAAAAGGCACTACCTGTTTGCAGACTACTAAAGCAAACCAAAAACTTCAAATGTACGAGTGAGGCGATGGCTACTCTGGAGGAAATTAAAACCCATCCTCGCCACAAATCCCATATTGGTGGCACCTAGGGCTTGCGAGCCGATGTTATTATACATCTCGAGCACCAACCTGGTCATTAGCGCAATTCTCGTGGTCGAGCAGGACATGGAGGGCCATGAGTTCCAGGTCCAAAGGCATGTTTACTATGTCTCTGAGGTCCTTACCCCGTGTAAGACATGATATCCTCATTACTATAAGATAGCATGCATTGTCTTTATGGCGTCAAGAAAACTTCGGCACTACTTTCAAGAGTGCTCGGGAACGGTGGCATCCGAGGTACCCCTGAGTGACATAATCAACAACAAGGCGCATCGCCAAGTGGGACATCGAGCTCCTCCCTTTTGAGATAACATACCGGCCACGCCGAGCTATTAAATCTCAGGTGCTGACAGATTTTGTGGGCAATGGACAGAAGTGAAACACCCTAGAGAATACATCACATATTCACACTGGACCATGTACTTCAACGGCTCAAAAATGCTCGCCCGGCTAGGGGCTGAAGTAGTTCTCTGATATCTCTTCGTCGTATCTATAATTTTTGATTGTTTCATGCCAAAATTATACAACTTTTATACACTTTTGGCAACATTTTATATGATTTATTTGGACTAACATATAATCCAGTGCCCAGTGCCAGTTCCTATTTGTTGCATGTTTTCTGTTTCACAGAAAATCCATATCAAACGAAGTCCAAACGCGATAAAAATTTACAGAGAATTATTTTGGATTATATGTGATTTTGGGACTTGGAATCAACGCAAACGAGGGCCCACAGTGAGCACAACCCACCAGGGCGCGTCGGGCACCCCCTGGCGCACCCAGGTGTCTTATGCCCTCCTTGAAACTCGATTGGGGCCCTTCTTCTGGCGCAAGAAAGATAATTTGTGGGAAAACATGTCAAAATTTCAGCGCAATCGGAGTTACGGATCTTCGGGAATTTAGGAAACCGTGAAGGGCCAGATCTGGGGAACGCGAAATAGAAGAGAACAGAGAGGGAGATCCAATATCAGAGGGGCGGGAGCCCCTCCACCGCCATGGAGGCCATGGACCAGAGGGGGAACTCTCCTCCCATCTAGGGGAGTCCGAGGAATAAGAAGACGGAGGGGGGCTTTCTCCCCCTCTCTCTCCCGGTGGCGCCGGAGTGCCGCCAGGGCAAGGATCATGACGACGATCTACATCATAAATCTTGCTACCGTCAACACCAACTTTCTCCCCCTCTATGCAGCGGTGTAACACCCGTTCTCCCCGCTGTAATCTCTACTTAAACATGGTTCTCAACTCCATATATTATTTCCCAATGATATTTGCTATCCTATGAGTAGATCCATTTTGTCATGTGGGTTAATCGTGATATTGGTTGGTATGATTGTATATTTTATTTCTGGTGCTGTCCTACGGTGTCCTCCATCTCACGCAAACGTGAGGGGTCCCCGTTGTAGGGTGTTGCAATACGTTCATGATTCATTTATGGTGGGTTGCGAGAGTGACAGAAGCTTAAACCCGAGTAAGTGGGTTGTTCCGTATGGGATAAAGAGGACTTGATACTTAATGCTATGGTTGGGTTTCACGACCTTAATGATCTTTAGTAGTTGCAAATGCTTGCTAGGGGTCCAATCATAAGTGCATATGATCCAAGTAGAGAAAGTATGTTAGCTCATGCCTCTCCCTCATGTAATATTGCAAGAATGATTACCGTTACTTGTTATCGATTACCTAGGGACAAATGACTTTCTTGTTGACAAAAGCTATCCACATTTATTACCTTGCAATTTATTCGTAGTTTTATTCTCGCAAAGTACTCGTAGCTTTATTCTTGCAAAATAGTTTCATACTTGTTTTAGGTAAAGCAAACGTCAACTGTGCGTAGAGTTGTATCGGTGGTCGATATAACTTGAGGGAATATTTGTTCTACCTTTAGCTCCTTGTTGGGTTCGACACTCTTATTTATCAAAGAAGGCTACAAATGATCCCCTATACTTGTGGGTTATCAAGACCTTTTTCTGGCACCGTTGCCGGGGAGCAATAGCGTGGGGTGAGTATTATCGTGTGTGCTTGTTTGGTTTATCACTAAGTAGATTTTATTTCCCGTTCTAAGTTGTTCTCTATCTTTAGTTATGGGTAGGAAACGCAAAATACCAAAAAAAATAGTTGTGCCCGCTAAACCAATGGTTGAAGAACCACCGAAAATCTATTATACTACCGAAGCTTTCTACTTGGATCATCTTCGATCCATTTGTGCTCGTGTTGAAAACCCAACTAGCTTAGTTGAGGGAAAATCATTAAATGAGCATGCTTATTATGTGCGACACCGCTTATCTCAAAAAGGGAAACTTTTATGGCATCATATTAATAGTTTGTATTGCTATGCTTTGAATTTATGTGAAATACATGATTTTACTTGTTGTTCCGAAGACCCTAAAAACACCTTCCCTTCCAATGTGAGTTTAATGATAATGGAACCGCATCTGCTTATGCCAAGGGTGTTTATAATTACTATGATGTTGAACAAATTCAAGAAATTTGTTGCTTTTAACGGTGCTTATGAAATTGCTTCTTTGATTGAAAAGTATGATGCTACTCTTTACAAATCTGAAAATTTTGCCACACTTAAATATTGCTATAAAAACTATGCTACCTATGCTTATGTTAAAGAATATATTGAGTACTTCTCCGCTGTCCAAGCAGAGACTAACATTTTTGCAGGAGTCTATGGAAGAAGAAATTGATGAAAGTGTGAGCTCATTGGATGAAAAAGATGATGAGGAGAGCGAAGAACAAAGGGAGGAAGAACGGATTAGCTACCCATGCCCACCTTCTAATGAGAGTAACTCTTCAACTCATACAGTAGATGAATGTTATGATAATTGCTATGATCCCATTGATTCGTTTGAAATATCCATTTTTTATGAACTTGATGCTTGCTATGCTTGTGGCCAAGATGCCAACATGAACTATGCTTATGGAGATGAACTTGTTGTAGTTCCTTATGTTAAGAATGAAATTGTTGCTATTGCACCCACACATGATAATCCTATTATCTTTTTGAATTCTCCAAACTACACTATATAGGAGATGTTTGCACTTATTAGGGATTACATTGATGGGTTGCCTTTTACAGTTACACATGATGACTTTGATGAATAGAATATGCATGTACTGGATGCTCCTACTTGCAATTATTATTAGAGAGGAACTACATCTCTGCCTCTCTATGTTTCCAACACGACAGAATTGCAAGAAATTGCTTATACTATGCATTGGCCTTTACTTGATGTGCATGAATTGTTCTTTTATGACATGCCGATGCATAGGAAGAGTGTTAGACTTTGTCATTGCATGATATATGTTGCTTTGTGCTCAATAGTAAATGCCAAATCATTGTTAATTAAAATTGGCTTTGACATACCTTGGGATCCGAGTGCTTTCATTACTTGAGCACTTTATGCCTAGCATAATGGCTTTAAAGAAAGCGCTGCCGGAGAGACAACCCAGAAGTTTTAGAGAGTCATTTTATTCTGTTGAGTGCTTTTATAAAGTTTAAAAACAAAATATATAGAGGGGAACTTGAAACTTCACAAAAAGAAAAGTGGAAGTGAGAAAGACGAACACCGTTTAAGTAGGGGACGTCCTTGAACTTTGTTCATGCCCATAGAAACTTTGTGAATCTCGATTACAGAAACTTTTCAAAAAAAATAATTATCCCCTTGTACAAATCCTTTTTATTGTAAAATTATTGTGCCAAGGTTTGCTTTTAGGATGATTAGATTGCTTGTTGGTATGTGCGGTGCGGGAGCAGAAACTTTGGATGTAGCGCGTGAATTGTCATTTTTTACTAGAATGTAGAAAGGTTCTGAAACATTTTGCACAATATTGATATACAAATTGTTTATTTGGTCCTAATTTTTCATATTTTTTGGAGTTACAGAAGTATGGTAGATGTTCAAATTGCTACAAACTGTCCTGTTTAAGATAGAATCTATTTTTGATGCATTGTTTTGCTTGTTTTGATGAAACTATCGATTTTTATGGGTGGTACAAGCCATGGAAAAGTTATATTACAATAGCTACAATGAAAAAACAAAATATGAATTGGTTTTAGATAGTACTTAGAGTAGTGATTTGGTTTATTATACTAACGGATCTTACCGAGTTTTTTGTCAAGTTTTGTGTGGATGAAGTGATCAAAGATCGAGGAGGTCTCGATATGAGGAGAAGGAGGAGAGGCAAGATCTCAAGCTTGGGGATGCCCAAGGCACCCCAAGTAAATATTCAAGGAGACTCAAGCGTCTAAGCTTGGGGATGCCCCGGAAGGCATCCCATCTTTCTTCAACAAGTATCAATATGTTTTCGTCTTCGTTTCGTTCATGTGATATGCGTAAATCTTGGAGCTCCTTTTGTGCTTAGTTTTCATTTTTCTTTTATGCACCATGCTAGTATGAGATAGTACATGGTTGATTTATAGAATGCTCATTGCACTTCACTTATATCTTTTGAGTATGGCTTTATAGAATGCTTCATGTGCTTCACTTATATCATTTGAAGTTTTGATTGCCTGTTTCTCTTCACATAGAAAACCGTTAGTTGAATAATGCTCTTTTGCTTCACTTATATTTATTAGAGCATGCTATTTTGTAGAAAGAGTTAAACTCTCATGCTTCTCTTATATCTATTTAGAGAGTCAACAAGAATTGGTCAATTGCATGGTTAATCATAAAATCCTACATAAAACTTGTGGATCACTGAATATGATATGTTTGATTCCTTGCAATAGTTTTGCAATATAGAGATGGAATATGTGGGAGGTACTAGTAAACGGTTGTGGTTAGTAAGAATATTGGTGTTAAGGTTTGTGATTCCCGAAGCATGCACGTATAGTCTCTCATTATGCTATGAAGTTGGAGTATGATTTATTATTGATTGTCTTCCTTATGAGTGGCGGTCGGGGACGAGCGGTGGTATTTTCCTACCAATCTATCCCCCTAGGGGCATGCATAGTAGTACTTTGCTTCGAGGGCTAATAAAATTTTGCAATAAGTATATGAGTTATTTATTACTAATGTGAGTCCATGGATTATACGCGCTCTTACCTTTCCGTAATTTGCTAGCCTCTACGGTACCGTGCATTGCCCTTTCTCACCTCGAGAGTCGGTGCAAACTTCGCCGGTGCATCTGAACCCTGTGATATGATACGCTCTATCACACATAAGCCTTATTATATCTTCCTCAAAACAACCATCATACCTACCTATTATGGCCTTTCCATAGCCATTCCGAGATATATTGCCTTGCAACTTCCACCGCCTCTGTTTTGATGACTTGAGCATTCATTTTCATATTGCTTTGGATGATTGTAAGATAGCTAGCATGATATTTACATGGCTTGTCCGTTTTTTTATATCGTTGTTATGCTAGATCATTGCATATGGTACACTACCAGAGGCATTCATATAGAGTCATACTTTGTTATAGGTATCGAGTTGTAATTTTTATTTCTTTTGAGTTACAAGTAAATAGAAGTGTGATGATCATCATTATTCATTTTTAGAGCATTGCCCTAGTGAGGAAAGGATGATGGAGACTATGATTCCCCCACAAGTCGGGATGAGACTCCGGACAATAAGAGAGAGAAGATATATAAAAGGAAAAAAAGAAAAAAAAGAAAAAAAGGAAAGAAAAAAAGAAAATAAGAGAGAGGGGGCACGCTAGTTCCACACTTGTGCTTCAAAGTAGCACCAGGTTTTTCATATGGAGAGTCTCCTATGTTGTCACTTTCATATACTAGTGGGAATTTTTCATTATAGAGTTAGATGCACACCCACTTAGTTTTCATATTGAGCTTTCATACACTTACAGATCTTAGTGCATTCATTGCATGGCAATCCCTACTCCTCGCATTGATATCAATTGATGGGCATCTCCATAGCCCGTTGGTTAGCCGTGTCGGTGTGAGACTTTCTTACTTTTTGTCTTCTCTATATTTACCCCTATCATCATACTCTATTCCACCTATAGTGCTATATCCAGGGCTTGCACTCATGTATTGCGTGAGGGTTGAAAAGGCTGAAGCGCGTTAGAAGTATGAATCAATTGCTCGGCTTCTCATCAGGGTTGTGCATGATAAATATTTTATGTTAAGAAGACAGAGCATGACAACTATATGATTTTGTAGGGATAGCTTTCTTTAGCGTTGATATTTTGAAAGACATGATTGCTTGTTGGGATGCCTGAGTATTGATGTCTTTATGTCAAATTATAGACTATTGCTTTGAATCACTTATGTCTTGATATTCAAGCCATGATTAGATATATGATCAAGTTTATGCTAGGTAGCATTCCACATAAAAAATATCTGTTTTTACCATTTACGTACTCAAGGTAGAGCAGGAATTAAGCTTGGGGATGCTGATACGTCTCCGTCGTATCTATAATTTTTTATTGTTTCATGCCAACATTATACAACTTTTATACACTTTTGGCAACATTTTATATGATTTATTTGGACTAACATATTAATCCAGTGCCCAGTGCCAGTTCCTGTTTGTTGCATGTTTTTGTTACGCAGAAAATCCATATCAAACAAAGTCCAAACGCAATAAAAATTTACGAAGAATTATTTTGGAATATATGTGATTTTTGGGACTTGGAATCAATGCAAATGGGGGCCCACAGTGAGCACAACCCACCAGGGCGCGCCGGGCACCCCCTGGCGTGCCCAGGTGCCTTATGCCCTCCTCGAAAGTTAGTTGGGGCCCTTCTTCTTGTGCAAGAAACATAATTTATGAAAAAATCGTGTAAAAATTTCAGTGCAATCGGAGTTACGGATCTCCGGGAATTTAGGAAACCATGAAGGGCCCAATCTGGGGAACGTGAAACAGAAGAGAACAGAGAGGGAGATCCAATCTCGGAGGGGCTCCCGCCCCTCCGCTGCCATGGAACAGAGGGGGAACTCTCCTCCCATCTAGGGGAGAGGCCGAGGAAGAAGAAGAAGGAGGGGAGCTCTCTCCCCCTCTCTCTCTCCCAGTGGCGCCGGAGTATTGCCGGGGCAAGGATCATGACGGCAATCTACATCAACAATCTTTCTACCGTCGACACCAACTTTCTCCCCCTCTATGCATTGGTGTAACACCCCTTCTCCCCGCTGTAATCTCTACTTAAACATGGTGCTCAACTCCATATATTATTTCCCAACGATATTTGGCTATCCTATGATGTTTGAGTAGATCCGTTTTGTCCTGTGGGTTAATCGTGATCTTGGTTGGTATGATTGTATATTTTATTTTATTTATGGTGCTATCCTACGGTGCACTCCGTCTCGAGCAAATGTGAGGGGTCCCCACTGTAGGTTGTTGCAATATGTTCATGGTTCGCTTATGGTGGGTTGCGAGAGTGACATAATCTTAAACCCAAGTAAGTGGGTTGTTGGGTATGGGATAAAAAGGACTTGCTACTTAATGCTATGGTTGGGTTTCACGACCTTAATGATCTTTAGTAGTTGTGGATGCTTGCTAGGGGTCCAATCATAAGTGCATATGATCCAAGTAGAGAAAGTATGTTAGCTCATGCCTCTCCCTCATGTAAGATTGCAAGAATGATCACCGGTACTTATTATCGATTACCTAGGGACAAATGACTTTCTTGTTGACAAATGCTATACACTTTTATTACCTAGCAATTTATTCGTAGTTTTATCCTTGCAAAGTACTCGTAGTTTTATTCTTGAGAAATAGCTTTATACTTGTTTTAGGTAAAGCAAACGTCAACTATGCATAGAGTTGTATTGACGGTCGATAGAACTTGAGGGAATATTTGTTCTACCTTTAGCTCCTTGTTGGGTTTGACACTCTTATTTATCGAAGAAGGCTACAAATGATCCCCTATACTTGTGGGTTATCATGCTCACATCACCAACAGGCGATAACATTCGGTACGTACTACAAATCATGTACACCGATTCAAATAATGCATCCAAGTATGAGGCCCTCTTGCATGGCCTCCGGATAGCAGTCTCAATGGGCATCCGACGTATTGAGAACCGAGGTGACTCTATCCTTGACATATCTCAAGTAAATGGTGAATTTGATGCCAAAGACCCCAAAATGACAACATACTAGAACACATTCCTCAAAGTCTCAGCCTGATTTGAGGGGCTAGAGTTCTATCGTATCCCTCACGACAACAATCAAGTTGCTGATATCCTTGCTAGAATGGGTGCTAAATGGGATAAGGTCCCGGAGAACACCTTTCTCGAGTGGCTTTTCAAGCCATCTATGGCCTGGCAAGACGACAATGTCACATCAGAGTCAAACGACACGGGACGAGTTACCCTTCCCATAGCCGAAAAATATGAGGATATAGTCGAAGGCTCAGCCCTCCAAGAAACAACCTCTACTCATGAGGTCATGGCAATCATTGCACCCTGGACTGAGCCCCTCCTCGCATACTTACTCCACAAGGAGCTGTCCGAGGACCAAACCAAGGCATGCCAGATTATTCGACGATCCAAGGCCTATAAAGTCGACGAGGGCAAGCTCTATAAGCAAAGCGTCACGGGCGTCCCCCAATGATGTATATTCGAAGAGGAAGGAACAGAGCTTCTTGCGGAAATACACTCCAGCATGAGCAGACACCACGCCGCTGGTCGGGCCGTGGGAAGCAAGTATTTTTGAGCCGGCTTTTATTGGCCAACAGCGGGAGTCGATGCTAAAGTGCTGGTCCAACATTGCCCTAGCTACCAAGTTTTTTGCTAAACAAAGACACATGCCCCCATGGCTCTTCGGACTATTCCGGTCACCTGGCCTTTCGCGCTCTGGGGGATTGACATGGTCGGCCCACTTCGAGGAGGGTCGAAGAAAAACAAACATCTGCTTGTCATGGTAGATAAGTTCACCAAATGTATTGAGACAAAGCCAGTAACCTCAGCCAAAATAGAACCAGTAATTGAGTTCATATCCGGAGTGGTACACCATTATGGCGTCCCCCACAGTATTATAATAGATAATGGAACAAATTTTGAGGCAAAGGAGGTAAAGGCATTGTGCGCGAATATGGTCATCAAGCTCGATTATGCATCTGTTTACAACCCGCAGTCCAATGTGCAAGTAGAGCGCACCAATGGATTAATCCTCAATGGCATAAAGCCGAGGTTGCTGCGCTCCCTGAAAGAAGAAGACTGTCAATGGGTGGAGGAACTTGATTCTGTCCTATGGGGCTTGCGCACTACGTCGAATCGATCCACTAGTTACACACCTTTCCTCATGGTTTACAGCAGCGAGGTTTTGCTCCCTTGTGACCAAATGCACGACGCACCTCGGATGCACATGTACGAGGAGCGGGAGGACGAGCTCGATCGGTAGGACGCTTTGGACGCACTAGACAAGGAGCGCGACATAGCTCGGGCATGCTCCACATTCTAACAGCAGCAGGTCCGATGCTATCAAAGCAGGGAGGTATTATCAAAGGAGTTCAACGTTGGCTACCTGGTCATGAGGCTCCACCCGAAGAAGCAGAAGCATAAAATTTCTCCTAAACGGGATGGACCATTTATAACTGGCCAGGTACTCATCGGAGGAGCATACCACATCCGAGACCCGATGGACGACTGGCTAGAGCCGAACCCATGGAACGCCGCCCTTCTCCGACGTTTTTACGGTTAACCAAACCCTTCCCTTCTTTCTTCACTATGCATTTAGTTATAGTTTGCCTTTTCAAGAAACTTGTTGCCTATTTCGGTATACCTCTTTAAGGTTGTCAAAAACTTCTTCCCCGGCAATAGCATCTAGTCAATCTGAGATATGCTTAGACACCTTGGCTGCATCTTCAAATGTATCTCTTGAACTGCCTCAGGGCTTTGATTAATAATAACCTACTTTTTCAAGCATTTATCTTTCTTCCTACTATATCTTATAGAAGTCACAATATGCATCGATTTGACTTAAGAATTGGCCAAGCTGGGTTGCCTGGCTCCTATGCTTATCCCTTATGTTCTCGATTCTTCGGCTAAGGGGCACAAGGAGCACCACTACGATTGCTACTCCTGGGTTATCCGGGTTAGCGCCTCACACGGATAAAGACGAAAGCTAGCATTCTTAATGGACACAATCGGTCGGCCATGAGGGAAGCAAAGAAAGGCCGGGTTCTTCAAAACCCTTACCAGGGGCTTCACCCCCAAGGTCCCAAGTCTTCGGACACACATGGTTAACATGCCATCCCGAGAAACAGAACTGTTAGAACTATTTTTCTCGGAAGATGTTTCTTACGTTAAATAGTAATATAACATAACTCTCTGCACCACTTTCATTTTTCGAGGCCAGATTGCCCTGTTTCATGAAATACCTCGCCTGGACGGCCAGGTTGGGGAAAGGAAACACTCCTCACCCACTAGATGAGGAGGTGGAGGTCGATGACCGGTTAGCAAAGTTTGCTTGCACAGATTGGAATAAAATGACGTAAAGTACACCTTATCAAGCCCGTCAATCAAAAAATCAAGGGCATAGTCCCACTAAGAGAGACAAGCGGCTGGCATTACATTATCATACACTAGGCAGGTCGGCACTTCCTTCCCATCTGCCCCTGCGGGGCCTACTTTGGCAAGGTGTTTCGTCTCTATGCCGGTAAAGCAAGTTTTAACCATCGCCCACGCCTCACGTGCTCCCTCCCAATAGGCAGAGATCTTCTAAGCCTGTATTCGGTGCCGACCCTCCTTGAGGAGCTCAGTGAACTCGAACATTCCCTCGGGCACATTATGTCCTTCGGCCCATAGAGCTTTGAAAACAATCTTCATTGCTTTTTTGAGATGTCTCATGCACTTCAGCCAGCTCTGTCGGAGCACCTTAGGACATAGAACCACTATGCTCCACCGACTAACCTGTTAGCAACATTGTGCGAAAGTAGAGTTAGCCCTCAAATACTAAGCATAATGCATACAGAGTCATCTTTTTTTTTGAAACCTGTGACAGTGGGAGAGGCTCCCACTGTGATATATTACCTTTCAAAATTTACATAGTACATTGTACAAGAGCTATACATAGGGCACCCCTTACCACTTTGTGGTTTGGGGGGAGCAAAGTCTAGAAAGCAAAACTAGTCAGAAGGTAGGGAGTCTAGGAGTAGGAAGATGAAATCCTTCATGTTATCCTTCACTCTATACTGAAGTAAGCCAAAATCAGTTTTGAATCTAGCTAGCCAGGAATTGTAAGAGGGTCTAATATTTCTGAAAAGCTTGTCATTCCTCTCCTTCCATATACTCCAAGATGCTTGTAGAAAGGCTTCCATGAACATGGGCTTGTGCCAATTACGTTTGGCTGTTTCCAACCAAGTCAATCGTGTGGTATGCTGTTCAGGGTTCATCCCAAGTTTTGACCAACAGTACCTGCTGAACGGGCAGTTCAGGATCATGTGGTCCACATCTTCTTCTGTGTGCCCACAAAGGAGGCAGGTTAGGTCATCTCCCACGTTATAGTGCCGTCTTTTGAGCATTTCTCTTGTATTGAGGCGATCTGAGAGGAGGAGCCATCCGAAAACTTTTATCTTGATTGTAACCTTGGATTTACACAGCCAATGGTATGTCTTGTGTGCTTTGACATCCCTGAAGCAGAAATTATAAAATCTTTGTACAGAGTCATCTTAAAACACTTACCAGACACAACTTCACTCATTTATTGGTTCCTCGCTTCGCCAGCAGCCAATTGGGCCTTTAGCCTCCCAATCTCCTGAGCTTGTTGTTCGTTTTTGGACTTGAGCGCATTCGTGTCCTCCCTACTCCGGGTCAGCACACATTCATCAGCCTGTCGTTGGGAATCAGCATATAGCAGCTCCTCTTGTGTCCACTTCAGGTCTTTCTCCAGCTGACCAATGAGTTCTGCTGCTATGAACATAAACCCCATTAATAAATACCTCAGCCCCCCTATGGAGTATAACTACAGACCAGGTGCACTTACCGTGTGCTTCTCTGGTGAATTTTTATTTTGCTCTACCTCGAATTACATGACGTCCAGCTTCGTCTTGGTCTGCGTCAGCACCTTTGAGAGACTTCCGTTCTTCTCTCAAGAGGTCTGCAAATTCCATTACAAGAAAACCCCACTTCCATGATTATATGTGTTGGTCACAGTAGGTCACGTTTTCTTTCATCCATGTACATCCATGAAAATTTTATGACAAAATCAAGATAGTCATACATGTGCTGTCGTGAAGTGTTCCATGACAATACCAAAATTATCATCACGGAAGTGTCCACTTCCATGACGATAAATGGTGCGTCATGTAGGTGTTTTCATCAAGGGTAAGCGACATGTGGAATCCACCGTAACGAGTCGCGGTTAAGCTATCGGGTTCCAGTTTGGATCCGATAACCCGTTAACAGCCCGGACCAA
This sequence comes from Aegilops umbellulata, assembly GCA_032464435.1. Taxonomy (NCBI): domain Eukaryota; kingdom Viridiplantae; phylum Streptophyta; class Magnoliopsida; order Poales; family Poaceae; genus Aegilops; species Aegilops umbellulata. The sequence goes on along the minus strand of CP136056.1, from coordinate 321,106,652 downwards.
TGGGGATTTTCCACATGGAAAATTCTCATTCGCCGGAGGATCCACGTGTCGGCTCATCGTTGGGACAGATGTCATCCACTCATTCTATAGGAGGCGCCTATGATACGTTGACACGTGGCAAGGCCCAACAGTGGCCCATTTAGGTGAAAGAGGCCGGCCCAGTAAGAATTAGCAGGTCAACCCATATAGGGCCTACTTTTGTTGGTCCATTTAAGCCCACGACGCATACGAGATGTGCCAATTCGGCATGTTAACTATTTCACACCATTACAGCTAGTCCTGGCCATGGGCAGCCCGGCCCGAACGGCCCGGCCCGACCCGGCCCGAACGGCCCGGCCCGACCCGGCCCGAAAAAGCCCGACCCGGCCCGGCCCAACGCCGCTCCCGGGCCGGGCTCGAGCCTAGATTTTGAGCCCGAAGGCCGGGCAGGGCCGGGCCTGGGCCCATCATTTTCGTGTTTTTCTGAAGGACGGGCCGGGTCGGCCCGAAGCCCGACGGGCTTTTATGTGTTCGGGCCGGGCTCGGGCCCAGAAAACAGGCCCGACGGTAGGGCCGGGCCGGGCTCGGGCCTGGGTTTTTTGTGTTGGGCTTGGCTAGGCCCGACCCGAAGCCCGACCCGGCCCGAGGTATGGCCAGGTATAATTGCAGCCCATCGTTAGTTCGAGCCAGTTAACACTCTGCTATATATTTTGGCTCAATATTGACCCGATGTAGCTTCGGCCTGGTAAAGGCCCATTCAAGGGATGGGACAATTTCCAGGATGTAAGTCTTTTCAGTCTTTTAGCAACCCATTTAACTATTGGGCCAATTTCCAACCTGGTGTGTCTTTCAGCCTGTTAACGGCCCACAAATGAGTTGGGCCATTTGTAGTTGGACGTGAGTTTTGGCCTCCTAACGGCCCATGCTCTTCATGGTCCAATACCAGCCCAGTTTCTCTTTCGGCCTGCTAAAGGCCCACAACACAGTTGGGCCATATACAGTCCGACCTGACTTTCAGCCTCTTTGCGGCCCATGTTCTTCATGGTCTAGTACGAGCCCACTGTTTCTTTTGGCCTGCTAAAGGCCCACAATACAGTTGGGCCATATATAGCCCGACCTTAGTATCAGCCTGTTAACGACCCGTGAAAACGAATGGGACCACTTATTTCCTGCTTCGATGTCCGCTGGAAATGTAGACTTCACAATCAAATTTGTGTCTCACTCTGTACTGAATGTTGGCCCAAAGAAGCATCCATGTTAGTAGCAAGAACATATTTTTTTGTTGATCTTTGCTTTAGAAGCTACATATTGTATATGATCAGTGAATCATTGAGATACATTAACATGTTGATCTTATGTATGGGAATCGTACTAGTTGGTTGTGAATTTGGGCTATTAATGAGAACATATTGCAAAGCCAGGCCTGTGTGTCTCGTGTGAACATTTTGAACGGATCGGCTCTCACTACAGTGCACAACATGATCCTTATTTCTGTGTGCTTAGTGTTTACAAGTTACTAGCAGTTCCTTATTTTTGTTCGCTCAGTGTTTATAAGTTACCGATCGATCACTAGCTAGCCTACTAATACACTCCTGGCAGTTTTAGTTGCGAAGCAAGATCCAAAGGTGGTAGTTTTTGAATAAAAATGCCTACCTCTGAAGAAACTAACATGTTGTTCTGAAGAAAATGCCATGTGAATCTGAAGAAACTACCAGCAAAAACGTTCACAAATGCCTTATCTCCCAGCGAACGTTCATCAGCTATTAAGATCCTACACGTGCACTATCCGACCGAATCGATCCTACGCAAATAACCAGCGAATCACGCACGTACCTCATCTGGATGAATCGAGTGCACTCGTTTGACCGTCATGCCAATGTGCGACCCAACACGGATGGGACGCACCACCGACGGGACGGGACAACACAACCACAATTTCAGTTTTTCTAGTTTTTCATAGCAAGATGGCATGCTAAGCCATGCCTGCTTATGCATTGAATTCCGATGACCGCACTGACCGTCGCATTTCTTGTGATATGCTGGTTCACCTACCTTGCACCTATAATTACTGGTTCTCGGCGTTCTCCGGTGGCACCATCACCCAACTCGCCCTATCCTCATAATTTCCCACTGGCCCGATGTCGCTCGTCACTTTCCCTCGGTCTCGCCACATCAGTCGTGCCCCCGTCCGTCTGCAATAGACGACGCCGGAGGCAGTCATTGCCGGAACTAGTGTTCGGTTTTTCACCAGAAGGCGGACGGAGGGAGGAGGCATTCTATCGATCTTTAGATGGCAATGCGGAGTATGAGGACTTGTTGGAGCGCGACCACCTGGCGGAGGAGCAGCGTATTACCGATTTGCGCCGCCAGCGGGGCATGGAGCAGCAGCGCACCGACGATCTGAGTCGTGAGCAGAGCGCCCGTAACTAAGCCGACTACGTGGAGGCCGACGTTCGGAAAATATCCCTAGAGGCTGTCGGGCATGCACGTGTTTGCGACACCGAATTTTACTACCAGCTCCTCAAGTGGGTTTCCCTCTTAGAAGACGAAACTTCGGTGGACCACACCGGCACGGAAAGGGAAAACGTGCGAGCAACGCGCCCTATCGCACCTCTGGCAAGTCCGAGGCAAGGAGGACGATGTCGATGCCGGCATTTAGCGTGTACCGCAGATGGCGGCCGGCATCGTCTAGTTAGGTAAGAGCAAGTTAGTACTTGTGCACTACTAGAGTATTAGTGGGAGTAGATAGTTAACCTGGCTATGATGGTTGTCAACGTGGAAGTTCAATACTCTATATTTGGATTAGAACTGTTACTTTGTTCTGAATGTTGGACTTTCCTTTAAACGTATGGAATGGATTGTTATTTTTTTAATAGGTTGTATTTTGTCCGCCACGGGTTTAGAGGCTGACTTGTAGGCCTACTAGGTTGACGCATACACAATCAGGAGGTGATTATACATGGATAGGATGACAGTAAGGACCCACCAGGGTCATGGCAGTACGCAAGTAAGTGCCTCCTTATTTCAAGCCAAAAAATGGTTCCTCTTAATGGATTTCTGACATTTGGGTCCCATGCTGTCGGTGTGGAACGACACCTATGGGATCACAAGAATCCCTACTACGGTTGCCGGGGCGCAGGGTTGCGAGGAGAGCAGGGCTAGTAGACAGCACAAGGATCGTTTACCCAGGTTCGGGCCGCGAGGATGCGTAAAACCTTAGTCCTGCTTTGGTGGGTGTGTTTCTGAGAGTTCTTGAGCTCTCAAACTAGCTGTGGACAGTGCCTGGTTCCAAAGAGCCGAATCACTCTCCAGTATGCCATGGGCCTCCTTTTATGGTTGAAAGGGGCTGCCACAGTGACACACAGGAGGTGGAAAGGTGTACAGTGCTCTGATCTTATCGCTCGTATTACAGGACAAGACGCATTTAAGGCGTAGCTTAGGTGTCCCCTTGCTTTATTGGGGACAGGGGTGAGGCCCGTCCCGTCCATCGCCGCTCCTCCTCATCTTGACATGCGCCCTGGCCAGTGAGGTGCGTGGCACCACGTAGGCAGTCAGGCAGCTGAGGTGGCGTGGTGGCGGAGCCTCCATGAAGATCTGCATGCTGCCACACAGGCGCTCGATGAGTTGGCCTGGGAACTGCATGTTGCCACGCAGGTGCCCGCCCAGCTGGTTGGGCTGGCAGCTACATGTGAACGGTGGTGGAAGCTTGATCGGCACGGGTTTGGTGGTGGCCTCGCTGGCGTCCTAGGCGAGGGCCTTGCCGGGTGGCCCGGCGAGGGTCTTGCCATGGCGTGCTATCGTCCCTGGCAAGGATCTTGCCGGGGGTCTGGTGGTCTTCCTCGGCGGGGATCTTGCCGAGAATCGTCGTCTTCTAATCCTCATCTGATCTTGTATATGTCTTCACAAAGATCTGCATGCCACCACAGAGGCGCCTTCCCGAGCTCTGGTCCCACGTTGATGATGGCGCTGGGGGCCGTGGGCTCAAGGGTGGCTCGCTCTGTTAGTGTGGGGCGAGCTGTCCCGGCAAGGGTCTTGCCGGGGCCGCTGAGGCCGCCCGGCAAGGGTCTTGCCGGGGGAACCTGCTTCGTCCCTCTGCTCTTCGTGGTCTTGGCCTTGGCGTTGCTTTGATCGTCTTGGGCTTCGGTCTTACCTTGGGTCACCTCCCTTGTTCTGCTTGGTGTGGCCGTGGGCGCGGTTCTGACTGCCCGTGCACAGGAAAAGGGGTACAAAAACGTGCCCCTATTTTTGTACACCGACAGGAGCCCCCGGGCTTGGGCCACACATAAGCGCGACACGTTGTTGGGCCAGGCCCAAAACGGTGCGCGGGCAGGTGGGGCAGTTTTTACCAAGGTAAGACTCTTCGCGCACTCCGCCTCCCACGACCCACGCGCGTGGCGCGGGGTGGAGGGGTGTGTGTGACGTGGGCGGCATGCGTGGGGCGGTTTCCACACACATGCGTCATATCGCAGTAAAGAGGCGGCTCGCGCCCTCCCTGTAAAAAGAGGGAGGCGCGGAGGCGCATCTCATTTACTGAGCGGGGCTGGGGTGTGGTCTTCAAGGCGTCTGTCGTGGTTCTAAGTCTGACAGTAGTGTAGGGGGGTAGGTATGGAGAGGCAAGATCCTAGCTATAGAGTAGTTGTAGACACACGAGGTTTACGAGTTCAGGCCCTTGTCGGAGGAAGTAATAGCCCTACGTCTCGGAGCCCGAAGGTGGTCGACTGGATTATGTGTGTATGAATTATAGGGGTGCGAACCCTTTACACTGAGGAGGGGGGTGGCTTATATAGAGTTCGCCAGCCCCTCCGACCCTCAGTTATGCAGGGTTTAAAGTACATTAAGGTCGGGCGTTACTGGTAACGCCACTAATAAAGTGCTATGATGACCATAAAGGCCACTTAATGCCCGTCCGTTAGCGTGCGGAGTGTCTTTAGATCTTCTGGCCGTCGAGTAGTTGGCTTTATGGTCGAGTGTCTTCGAGTCCGTCGAGTGGGTCACCTCCAAGTCGATTGAAAGGTGATTTCTTCTAGGGATGTCCTTGGGGAGGGTAGTTTGGACAGGTCCATGACCCTACCCTAGGTACATAGCTTCATCATTAGCCCTCGAATGGATTGAGGTTTGAGCGGGGAAGGAGTTGAGCACTCTTTTGACCCATTCTGTGTCATGAGTATATCTTGCTTCGGATCAATGAACCTGGGCATCGTCACCAACTTCTTTTCCGATCGCCTTGATCCATTCATAATTTTCTTTAGTCGAGTGACTTTCTTTACTTGTAGATTTTTGAGTGGCTGCGTGGAGGAGATCCTCCGTTTGACGAGTTGTTCTGCTGTCCGCGGATTTCGCGGGATTCGAATTTCGGGAAGCGCGCGGGACGGGGGAGGCCGCAGTAATCGGATGGGATAGGATGGAGCCTCCTCGATCTCCGCGCCACCTTTTTCGCCACGTATCGTGTGCGCGACTGTTGCGGGATTTGTCAGGATAGCCTGGGCCTACAGGTCAGCCACTCAGAAGCGACCCCATATAAGCTGCCGGCCCAGGGCTTTTGAACAGTGCGCCTTCACTTTTCCCCTTTCCTCTCGAATTCTTCCGCCACCTCTGCTCTCGTCTCAGCGTCGCCGACCTGTTCGAGCTTCGTCTGCGGTGATGGTGAAGGATAAGACGGCGGCTCTGGAGCGTGTGAAGAAAGCGACGGCGCAGGCGAAGGCGAAGAAATCCGGTCGGGGCGGATCTTCTTCGAGGTCCGCTCTGCCGAAGGGCTGGATCCATGGCGATTGGATGCCTTCGGCGATTCAGCAAGATTACATCGATGATCTGATCGATGGGGGATTCATTCCTCACTAATCTGCGCGTCTCCCGGGGAATGAGATCTAACCGCAGCCTCGCGAGGGTGAGTGCGTCCTCATCGCCACTCACGTCGACCGTGGATTTTCTCTGCCTCCTCATTCTTTTTTCTGGAGCTTCTTGAACTTTTTCGGAGCGCAACTCCATCACTTTACTCCAAATTCCATCGTGTATCTTGCTGCATTTGTATCTTTGTGCGAGGATTTCTTGGGTTGCCGTCCCCATTGGGGCCTCTTCAAGCACATTTTCACTTGTCGTTCTCAGTCGGTTAAGAAAGCCAAGTCGAGTGACGATAGGACGCAAGTGATTCAGATGTGCGGGGGTCTTGGGATCCAAATGAGAAGTAAAAGTTCTTTTCCAGCTATGACTCTTCCCGAGTCAGTCCACGGGTGGCAGTCGACCAGGTTCTACTGCAAAGACCAGGTGACTCCAGGACAGGCGAAACATTCCTCTCTGAAAGTGACACCGGAAGAAAAGGCGCAAGTCAAAGTGCTGTCGGTCGAGTGGTTCAGCTCGTCCGCGACGGGGTGACTGGTATGGATTTATTAGAGGTCTTCCTCCGGAGGCGCATCCAACCGCTCCAAGCTCGTGACCATCCGATGTGGATGTACTCGGGCCTCGATGACACCACTCGGATTCATTCGGAGGAGGTCGACAATGCGACGTTGGAAGGGTGGTTGTCGAGTATCACGGGGAACAACGACAACCCCCGAGGAGCCAGGAAGATTCCTCCACTCGACCAGACATACGAAGTAGACCAGGTCCAATTCTACATCTCTGACTGCGACCTTGCTTTCTTCATTCCGTTCGCTCAAAATCAGTCGATTGACTTTTGTCTTGTTTGTTGTCCTCCACACCATTACTGATATGTACTCGATGCCCAACGGGGCGCAAGAGCAGGCCGAGGAGGGGGAGGCAAGCGGAGGCAAAAGTGGGGAGGAGTGGCAATCTGACGGAGAAGGGGAGGAGGATGATGACGACGACTCCAGTGGAGAGGAGGAGGAAGAAGTTGATCCTTCCCGCACGGAAAGGCGATCCAAGCTCACCCACGACCTTGTGCGCGAACGTGGCAAGGCGACTGTGCATGTTGGGCAGTCGTCCAAACGCCCTCCGACGTCTTCTCCAGTGCTGACTGAAAAAGCGCCAAAGCATCCGGGAGCGGCGTCGTCAAAGCCACCGGAGGCCCTGCCCAAGATGAAGATGACCGTTCCCACCATTTCTGGGTAACAGCAGAACTTGCGTTTTTTTGTTGAGCATGGATAGACTCTTGGTCGACTCATTGACTAAACTGACTGGTTTCTGAAATCTGTAGTGCTGCTACATCCGATATCTCTGCCAAGAACAATGACCAGGAAATGGAAGATGCTGTTACCTCCAACCTTGGTACGATTTCTGATGTTTCACTCTTGGTCAATTGACGGTCTCTTCTGGTCGATTGGATTTTCGTCTTTAACTTTGGATTTTTATTATAGCTCCTCCTCATGTCATTGATCTCCCTGATGATGATGATGAAGTGCCGTTGAGGGCGAGGAAGAACAGGAAGGCGTCAACTGGCAAGACACCACAAACTGCATCAGCGCCTGAGACAGTAGTTCAGGAGGGTGGTAATACCACTCGGACTTCTGTGTCCTTCGCTGTGCCGCTGACGAGTGTTCGGCCTTCATCGTCGACTGTTGATCTGTCCTCCCTTTTCGCCACACACCACGTCCCAGAGGACCAGGTGGGTGCTGCTAAGGAGGCTATACGCTAGGCGGGGATCATGATGGAGCAGGTGAAGGTGGTCCGGGAAGCCAGCCAAGCGGCCTATGACGCTACTTCAGCTCTTCAAACTAATGTCCAGGTTAGTTGATCGCGGCTTGTTCTATTAGGATATGCTATCTGAAGACTCTCTTTCCGAAGGTCTTTACATCTATACACCCACTAGGTGTGTCGATTGAACGTTTTGTACTAGTGGGGGCACGCTGAGTCCACCCACTAGGTGTAGTCCCCGAGACTATGGTGGACTGCTGGTAGTCGACTGTAGTCTTTGTATTTTTTGTCTCTGCACTCGAACTTCTTCACTCGGTCTGGTCAGGCCATGTTGAATGGAATCTTGGAACCAGTGGGGGCACGCGAAGTGCACCCACTGGGTGTAGTCCCCGAGACCGTGGTCGACTGCTGGCAGTCGACTGAGGTCTGAAGAACCTGTTGTTTTTTTTGTAGCTGACTGCTGGCAGTTGGCTAAGGTCTGAGATCATAATCTCTTAGCTTCTTCCGGTAGACTGGTCGAGCCGAGTCGGTCAAACCAGTGGGGGCACGCTGAGTGCACCCACTGGGTGTAGTCCCCGAGACTACTGTCGGATATTTTTGATTCGGCTGTAGTCTTAGAAATGTTATGATTTTTCTCTTAGTCGCTCGGAAGCAACCTATCTTCGACGTCTGTCGACTGACTCTTCGCAGAAATCCTGTGAGTTGGTGGCTCGCTATACTGAATTGGAAAACAAACAGATCCAGCTCAACCTCAACTTGAAGCTTGCCCAGGAGAACTTGCAGAAGGCGAGGGACGAAGCGCAAGGTATGGCTGGTGAGAACTTGACGACTGTCTTTCCTTTCTGCCCATTCCTGATGCTGATCCCATTGATGTTTTGTAGATAAAATGGAGGAGGCTCTGAAGAAGAAGGACCATGACCTTGTCGAGGCGTAGAAAGCGACTTTGGACAAAACGAGGCTTGCGGAAGAAAAGCTCGCTTCAGTCGGTAATCTCGAAGAGGAGAACTCCAAACTGAAAGCTTCTCTCGACGCGGCCAACAAAGAGGCCAGCCGTCTGACGAATGACAAGATAGCCCTGAATGACAAGGCAAGTGAACTGGCGGGGAAGAGGAACGATGTGGAGGCTTATCTGGGTGGGCTTGCCAAGAAGTTATTCCTCATGCTTGAGGGTAATCACTCCTACCCGACTGACTTGTTGTCATCAATCCATTGTAGAGCCACTGACTTATCTTTGAATTGTGTTTACAGAATTCTGCCAGAACTTCGAGGAGGAGACTAGCCGAGTAGAGACAAGCTTGGACCCCATTAATTCTTTGGTGAAGGATGAGGCTGCTATGAACGTGCTCTGACTGGAGTCTCGTGTTGCTGGTGTGGTTGACTACCTCGCTCGACTGAAGGTTGCGGCGTCGCGGATCGACACGACGCTTTGGCCTGGAACGACGCTTCAAAATGACCTCGAGTCTCTGATGACTCGACTGAATGAAGTTCCAGGTCGAGTGCAGGAATGGAAGAAGTCTTCTGCTAGGTGCGGTGCTGACATCGCTCTGTCCTTGGTCCGTGTTCACTCCAAGGAGGTGCGAGAGGAAAAGCTGGCGGATATCCAAGTTGCCAATACCAGGAAGCACAACTTTCAATCTTTCATGGAGACCTTCATTGCTGCTGCCACTCGGATTGCTGACGGGATTGACTTGGACCAGTTTGTCGCGCCCTCCAGCCCTCCACCTGAGGAGTAAAACTTCCATGCTTCGCTTTAAATTTGCCTCGGAATGCCGAGTGATGGTGTAACCGTTAAACTTCTTCGGTCTTGATGCTCGAATACTTTTGACCTGCCGTTTGGAACCTTGGGATTTATCCGAACTTGGTTTGTTTCTGAATATGCTGGTGTTTCCTTTCGACTGGAATTTGTTTTCACTTGGAATACTCTTTGTGCTTGGAATGCAGCTCTGAGGTGTAGAAAGCTTAGGCGAGTACTGGACTGCAGCTAAGCCCCCGAGTGGGCGGATTGCTCGCCACTCAAGAGGATTTTTCAAACTTAGGCGAGTACTGGGACTGCAGCTAAGCCCCCGAGTGGGAGGATTGCTCACCACTCGGTAGGATTTTTTAAACTTAGGCGAGTACTGGGACTGCAGCTAAGCCCCCGAGTGGGAGGATTGCTCACCACTCGGTAGGATTTTTCAAACTTAGGCGAGCACTTGGGCTGCAGCTAAGCCCCCGAGTGGGAGGATTGCTCGCCACTCGGTAGGATTTTTTTAAACTGAGGCGAGTACTGGGACTGCAGCTAAGCCCCCGAGTGGGAGGATTGCTCACCACTCGGTAGGATTTTTCAAACTTAGGCGAGTATTGGGACTGCAGCTAAGCCCCCGAGTGGGAGGATTGCTCACCACTCGGTAGGATTTTTTAAACTTAGGCGAGTACTAGGACTGCAGCTAAGCCCACGAGTGGGAGGATTGCTCACCACTCGGTAATATTTTTCAAACTTAGGCGAGCACTTGGGCTGCAGCTAAGCCGCCGAGTGGGAGGATTGCTCGCCACTCGGTAGGATTTTTTAAACTTAGGCGAGTACTTGGACTGCAGCTAAGCCCCCGAGTGGGAGGGTGGCTCACCACTCAGTGGGATTTTTTTGAACTTAGGCGAGTACTTGGACTGCAGCTAAGCCCCCGAGTGAGAGGCTGGCTCACCAGTTGGTGGGATTTTTTTTGAACTTAGGCGAAACAGATTCGCAGCTAAGCCCCCGAGTGGAAGGCTGGCTCGCCACTCGGTGGGATTTTTTTGAACTTAGGCGAGTACTTGGACTGCAGCTAAGCCCCCGAGTGAGAGGCTGGCTCACCACTCAGTGGGATTTTTTTGAACTTAGGCGAGTACTTGGACTATAGCTAAGCCCCCGAGTGGGAGGCTGGCTCACCATTCGGTGGGATTTTTTTGAACTTAGGCGAGTACTTGGACTGCAGCTAAGCCCCCGAGTGAGAGGCTAGCTCACCACTCGGTGGGATTTTTTGAACTTAGGCGAAACAGATTCGCAGCTAAGCCCCCGAGTGGATGGCTGGCTCGCCACTCGGTGGGATTTTTGAACTTAGGCGAAACGGATTCGCAACTAAGCCCCCAGGTGGAAGGCTGGCTTGCCACTCGGTGGGATTTTTGAACTTAGGCAAAATGGATTCGCAACTAAGCCACCCATTGGGGGACTTCTCATGAAAACAAAAGCAACAACAAACACTAGGAAAATTATAACACTTTTGTCTTTGATAAATAAACTATAGAGGTATCTCTTATTACATCTCATCCGAGTGAGTACTTAAGTGTAAAAGGGGCGGAGTAGCTCCGCATTCCATGCTCGTGGCTCATCGATCTGGCGATCGACATTGTAAAGGTGGTACGGTCCATTGTGGAGGACTCTGGTGACGATGAAGGGACCTTCCCAAGTAGGAGCGAGCTTGTGTGGTTTCTGTTGATCCACTCGGAGGACCAAGTCTCCTTCTTGGAAGGCTCGACTCTTCACATTTCTGGCATGGAATCGACGCAAGTCTTGCTGATAGATAGTTGATTGGATCATGGCCATCTCTCTTTCTTCTTCCAGGAGGTCGACTGCGTCCTGCCGGGCTTGTTCTGCTTCATCTTCAGAGTAGAGCTCGACTAGGGGTGCATTGTGAAGCAAGTCACTCGGCAAAACTGCTTCAGCCCCATAGACCAGAAAGAATGGAGTTCGTCCGGTCGACCGGTTCGGGGTGGTCCTCAATCCCCAAAGAACTGATGGAAGCTCGTTGACCCATGCTCCAGCAGCGTGTTTGAGGTCGCGCATCAGCCGGGGTTTCAGTCCTTTGAGAATCAAGCCATTTGCTCTTTCTGCTTGTCCATTCGACTGGGGGTGGGCGACTGAAGCATAGTCGACTCGTGTGCCTTGGGAGGCGCAAAAGGCTCTGAACTTGTCAGAATCCAAGTTTGACCCATTGTCAGTGATGATGCTATGTGGAACTCCATATCTGAATATCAACTCTCTGATGAAACTGATAGCAGTGCAGGGATCAAGATTCTTGATAGGCTTAGCTTCAATCCATTTGGTAAACTTGTCGACTGCCACTAGCACATGAGTGAAGCCGCTCCTGCCCGTTCTCAGAGGTCAAACCATATCCAATCCCCAAACAGCAAAGGGCCAGACGAGTGGGATGGTCTTCAGGGCTGACACGGGCTTGTGCGACATATTGGAGTAAAACTGGCATCCTTCACATTTGTCAACTATCTCTTTCGCCATTTCATTTGCTCTTGGCCAGTAAAATCCCGCTCGGTATGCTTTAGCCACAATGGTCCAAGAGGACGCATGATGGCCACAGGTCCCCGAGTGGATACCATCAAGAATTATTTGACCTTCTTTTGGCATTATACACTTCTGGCTGACTCCAGTTGCCACAGCCCTAGAATTTGATTGCAATTAGTTTCATAAGCACCCATGCATCATGTCTAAAATTTATTTGAAAGTTGAAATGGGGATTGTTGAAACCCTAGCATCAAATGAATCCAACTAGGTTCAAATAAGAATCATTTTCAATGAACCCAAAATGCCTTTGGAAAAGTTCATCATTTTTGAATTGGTCTAGAACCTCTGCCAAAAGTGGTGCACATTTTTCTAGGACACTTTGGATTTTTGAATTAAATCATATTGTATTTGACTTTGGGCATTTAAACATTATAAATAATTTAAATGCTCAGATAATGCTGAAATTAAATGTGGGCCACTAGAATAATCCAGAGAGTGTCCACAAATTATTCCAGCATTTTACAAAATGCTTTAGTATTTTTACTAAAGCCAAAACAGTAGCAGAAATATAGAAAACAGAAACAAAATTAGAAAACTTGAGAGAGGCAGAAACTTACCAGGTCTACACTGTAGCGGCCCGGCACTGTTCCTGGCCCAGCCCAGGGACAGGGGCGTCTTCTTCCTCGTGCCAATGGGCACGAGGGCGTGTGCCCACGGCACGCCGTCCACCTCCTGCTTACCTGCTCGCCGCTGGAAGCACCCGAGGGCGCCACACACCCCCCCTCGACACCCCTGGACCGCTCGCTCTCTCCCTCGCTCTCATCCCCTCCTCTGCTCCCTCCCTTCTCTCTGACCATGGGCGCCGAGACCGCCGACGAGCACCACCGTAGCCACAACCTCCCCCTCGACCTCTCTCTATGCTTTGAAGGAACGCCACGGCCGCCTCTTCCTCCTCGAAGACTCACGCAAGCCCGGACGCCCTGTAGAGCGGCCTTCAACATCGTCTTCTTCCTCGATGCCGTGGATCGCCGCCGTCGATTTCGCCGCGTACAGGACCTCCCCGAGCACTCTGAGCGTCTCTGCGAGATCAACGTGAGCCCCCGCATCATCTCCCACTGTTTTGCCTCTCGTTTTCGTCCTCTAGCCATGGTCCCCCTTTGACCGAGCGCTGCCGTCCGCCATGGATGTCGGCCATGGCTCTGCCGTGCCTCTCAGCTCGAATTCTCGAGCTAGTTGTGCTCCCAGCACCTCCAGGAGGCCATAGAACTACTTGTCTTCCCCGCTAATTCACCGTAGCGCTATTTTGCCACTTGCCCGAACTCTGGCCGCCGCAGATGAGCTTGCCGCCGCTCGCTTAGGCCACCTCCGACGAAACCAAGGGCACCAGAGGATGCGCGCGTGCACCAGCTTCATGTAGGACCAAACCGCAGTCGATTTGGTCGACTTTGGACGATTTTCCGAGCCGGCCCGCAGCCATAGACCTCGCCGGCGGCAAACCCCTGGCGAGTTTGACCCTGGTTTGACCATTGTTTGACTGCTCGTGAGTCACTGACATGCGGGCCCAGCCTGGCTAATTAACCCAGTTTAGGTTTAAACCTAATTAGTTTAATCTATGATTATTACTAATTAAACCAGGATAGTTTAGTTAGTAACTAACACGCGGGACCCACTGGTCAGTTTGACCTGGGCCGCTCAGTTGACCACTGACGTCAGCGTGCGTCATGCTGATGCAGTAAATCATTTACTGGATTTTGTTTAATTCTAAATAACCAGAAAAATCCAGAAAATGATTTGAACTTCAAAAAATCATAGAATTTCAACCGTAACTCCAAATAAGATAAATTATATATGAAAAATTATCAGAAAAATCCAATCTATCCATTTACGCTACTTTCATGCATTAGAAACCAACTTATACCTGCTGTATAAGTGAAAATATTCAAATGGCATTTTAAATGCTCAAACTAGAGTTTGCATTTGAACCTTTGGTTCAAATGGACTCCCCTGCACTTGTTGCTAGCTGCATTAGCTCAATTCACAGCATATTGTCATGTCACATTCATGCATCATATTGTTGTAATGCATTGATTGTGTTTCCTTTCTGTTGTCAGTGGTTGTTCCCTCTCGATAGACGTGTTCCGATGATGAGTTCGATGACACCGATGAAGAGCTATATTATCTTCAGAAGTGCCAGGCAAGCAAAACCCCCTTGTTCATTCCGATACAACCCCACTCTCTCACTCTGCTCCCTTTTACTGCATTAGGACAACAACGATTCAATGTTACATGCTGCGGTAGTTGAACCCCTTTCCTCTGCATGACCTGTCATTGCCACAGTAAAAAGATGAAACCCACTAGCAAGAGTAGGAGTAGTTTGAGCCCTGATGTGCCTACTCATTCATGCTTGTTGTCATGCCTGCTATTGCTTAGAGTTGAGTCAGGTCTGATTCATTGGGGGATGAATTGGAATGTGGTGAACATGTCCTACTGTTGGGAGCTAAGTGTGTGAACACGATTTGGTAAAGGTAGCGGTGAGAGGCCATGTAGGAGTACATGGTGGGTTGTCTCATTGCAGCCGTCCTCAGGAACTGAGTTCTGTGTTTGTGATCCATGAACAGTTACTACCACACATTGGGTTCCGGTAACTCGACCCCTCTCGACTTATTAATCAACATGATCTCTGTCCAGGAGTTGCAACTAGTTTTTGGTGTTTGTAGGTTGTGTTAGTAGTCTACCAAGTGGCACCCGGTACAGGTGGGCTTGGGACAGACTAGGCACCGTGGCACGGTGTACCAAGCGTAGATCCATCCGTCGAGGTGGGCTTGGGAACCCTGCACACATCGTTTGGGGCTGTGAGCGACACCCCGGCCGGATCTCCTTGTGGATGGAACCTGAATAGACGATAAACCTGGACTAGAGACTTGTGTGGTTAGTCAGGTCATGGCCGACTCCCTCGCCAGGCTTCCGCTTGAAGGTTGCCGAGGTACATGACGTGTACATGGTGGTAAGTGGCGAGAGCGTGTGTGAAGAAGTACGCCCCTGCAGGGTTATCATTATCTATTCGAATAGCCAGATTCCTCGGATATTGAAACTTGGACCCCTTGCATAGTTCATAGACAAGTGAAAGTGGATACTCTAAAACTCACAAGATAAGCGTGAGTATTATGGATGGCGTTCTCGTAGGGAGATGGGAGCGGATCCATAGTGGTGTATTGATATGGTGAATATGTGGACTCGTGTGCGCCACCTCAAAAGAGTTACTTGCAGTCGTAGTTCAGGATAGCCACCGAGTCAAAGCTGGCTTGCTGCAGTTAAACTCCACCACCCTCTTTGTTGATACCGATGCATATGTAGATAGTTCTGATGTAAGTCCTGTTGGATACATTTGTACTCACGTTTGCCTATTTGATGTTTTTGCAGAGAGACGTCAGTCTCATTAGTAGTTTCGCGTGGACTTCGATGTTTAGCTTGATACCTCAGCTACGATCTTGTGCCGTCGGCAGGATGTTGTAGATAGTCAGGCTTCTCAGCCTTTTTCTTTTGTAGTTGTCTGTACTCAGACATGTAATGCTTCCGTTGCTTGTATGCTCTGAATGATGGGTCATGTGACCCCTGTTTGTATTTAATGCTATTTGGCTCTTCTGGGCCTTTATCTATATGAGTTTGCGTTATGTTGTGATGCCATGTTGTACATCACATACTTGCATGTTATGCATACGTGTAACGTGTATTACCATGTGTGGGATCCGACAATCTAGTTGTTTGTCCTTGTCGGCCTCTCTTATGGGGAAATGTACTCTAGTGCCTCCTTGAGCCATAGTAGTCTGCTACAGCCCGGTTCACCGGAGTCCTGCTAGCCCAGCACTACTGTTCAGGACACTTGACTGGCCAGCATGTGTTTCACTTCATTCCTGTGTCTGTCCCTTCGGGGAAATGTCACGCGGTGACATCCGGAGTCCTGCCTAGCCTGCTACAGCCCGGGTTACCGGAGTCCTGTTAGCCCAGTGCTACAACCCAGATTCACACGCTGCTGACCGACATGCTCGAGGTTGATTCATGTATGCCTGTCCCCATGGGTTAGTGCCTCTTTGGGTTCACGACTAGTCATGTCGGCCCGGGTTCTCTGTCATATGGATGCTAGCGACACTATCATATACGTGAGCCAAAAGGCGCAAACGGTCCCGTGCCAGGTAAGGTGGCACCCGTGGGAATACCGTGCGTGAGGCCGCAAAGTGATATGATGTGTTACATGCTAGATCGGTGTGACTTAGGATCGGGGTCCTGACAGCTTTGGTATCAGAGCCTAACTGCCTATAGGATTACCAAGCCAAACTGGTCGAAGTTGTGTCTAGAAATGCTTTAGTTATATAAGGGAATTGATTGTGGATGGGAAGGTAAGGCTCTTTTTACTCCTTATCCTCATGACCTTCTGATCTGAGTCATCTTATCTTTTCTATGGGGTTAAGAGCTAGGCTTCTCTTCTATCTCTCAGGATGACGTGTTATTAAACCGTAGTTGCCTAGGATTGTTGAGTTCAAGCCTCAGTTCAGTTCCTACTACTTCCGTATGTTCATAGCTGGCCTCAGAACCTTGATATTGTGATGTTGAGTGGTTATGCCACCATTTTTGCAGGATGTCTCAAATCATTTTGAGCATTTACAGCCGTTATGTTGTCCGAGTCATCCCAGTTTCTAAATAGTCTGATGCATTTGCAAATCCCTTCTTTCCATTCTCGATGTTCCTTTAGGCCAGATTAACCATACTAATCGTCAAGTTGAGGTACTCCATTGCCTCGGCATATATGTTGGAGCCATTATTATGACCCTAGCATCTTAGAGAACCACCCATAATCTAGCCATGCTTTATATTCCCAGTGTGATGATTCTGGCCACCATTCTCGAGGGCATCCCGTGATGCTACTGAGTAGTAGGTATTCTACTCCTGGGTTTCCGAAACCCGAGATTCACCCTACTTACTTCATGTTGATAGTGTTGCTTGTTCCTTTAGGATATTAGTAACCTTTGTGATAGTCCTCGAGGCCTGTGGTATATCGTTCTTCCAATACCATGAACCACTATGGCAGAAGTTCTTCCAACCAAAAGATCACAACCAGAGTGCTCTTGATGAGTTCTCCATTCTGTATTGTGAATCTGCCAGTCCTACCTTTCTGCATGGATTATCTGGAAGAAATATGTTGAGCTGGTCTAACCTACTAAATCTATGCATCCGCAACTCAGAAAACCATATGTTCCTTTGAGTTGTCCCTCTTTAGTTGTATATTGACCTCTGTCTATCAATTGATAGTCAGGACTAGTTGTGCATCCGTGTTATCGATGCCTATTATTCTTGTGGTCCGTCAAGCCGTTCTAATTCATAATGACTAGGAGAAACAAACTCCAGAACCTCATCCTTATCTAGGATTGGGTCAAAGCAGTTGTATTCCGCAGATCAAATTGCCAATCCAGCCTTTGATCTGTTCTACCCTTGAGTATTACCCTCGTTATGTCTAGAATATCATAGGAATTGCACCAACTCTTATGAATTCTTGATGCAGTAATACTTCTCACCATCATCATTCATTCCTCGGTCCTCGTGTTGTTATAACCGGAATACCTACAAGTGAATCATGATGTGTGAAATCAATACTCCTAGCAACTGCGTTGCTTGGTAGTTAATAGACAATACCCTCATACTTAGCGTGCTGGTTATTGAGTCATCATCCTAAGAATGATTGTGCTACCTAGTCCTTATTTGTGGTGCACTCTTCGATCAATGAGTTAGGATTGTGTCAATCCCTCACCCTTTTGATCATATCATCTTGCCTCGAAAGCAAGATTGCTCCCGAGCTTAATAACATTTTGGTGGTTCATGATTTTCTGGATATCTTCACGGAAGTATCACTAGGTCGTCCCTTGGCCGATATGTTGAGTTTGTGATCAAGTTGGTTTTCCAATAAACCACCCTTTCTCCAAGAATCCGTGTTGGATACCCCTGAGCTAGTTGGTTAAGCTGAACAACAACTTGGAGAGTTGGAAGATAAAAGCTTGCCTAATTTAGTTCGTTCCAAAGGGATATTATTGTGTAGCGTGTGTTGAAGAAAGATGATATCCTCATCGATTGGTCCCTGTGATCAGTTGTTGGACCTATTGTCTTATCAATCCTTTGATTTGAGTGTGGGGTATCGTCAAATCAAATCAGTACCAACGATGTTCGTAATGTTGTCTTACTCATGGTTGATCCCTCGAGCATACACCATTACATCTTTTGGTCTGACCAATACTAACACATTGTTCACATAATGGTGGAAGTCTAGTGATATGGAAATTCCGATGAGTTGTTGATGAGCCCAACAGCATCATCTTGTCTCCTCCATGATTCATGTTGAACATTGAGCTAGTGTTGGAAACTTTGTAAGAAATGCCTTCGTGTTCCGTTCATGAAGCTTACGCTTGGATGAAAGAAGCGACTTTCTCCAAGTTCATGTGCATTAGGTGTAAGTTGCCGCCATGAATTTGAGAAAGGTTTGTTTTGTTTCCCTTGGAATCATCCCAAATCAGTCATGCATGTGCGAATGTATTCTATGGTTTGGTAGATTAATTACCTCCACTCCATATGTATTCCCTAGTACACCGAGCCACTGATTGAATTGTTTAAGGAGGGGAAGTTCCTTCTTAAGAGCATGCCTTATGCAAGGACTTCATTATCCTTGATGATGGTTCCCAACTAGAACTCGGTAGTGTTTTGTTGTAAGATTTCTACGTGGTCATGCTTGTCTTGGACAACGTGTTCACATGTATGTAGCAGAACTAGCTCATGTTTTGGAGCTTGCTATCGTAGTTCATTTCCCGAGAATCTCGCAACGTCATCTCGTCGGTTTGTGTTGCAAACTTTCTTTCCAGACACGGTGTCTGAATTATTCCATTACTAACTAGATCTGAATCTCAGGCGGATATGATGGTTGAAACTTCTTCCAAGAACTATGATATAGATTCTAGTGAAGTGGACGCACCTAGCTGGAAGCACTATTATTGTAGTATCTTGTTTAAGCCGTTTGGTCACCTCCCATAAGGATTTCGTAGGATTTACTCTAGTAGTTATTCCTTATGGATTCTTGTGCTCAAAGTTCGATCTTTTACTTGATGTTCTAGTTACCAAACCATATCTATAAATGGGTTACGCTAGCACATCAAGGAGAACATTAGAAGCGGAGTGCTAAATGTCTCTCGGTCGATCATTCAGATTTCATTTCCTTGGCTCCGCTAAGGTGAAATCTGAGGAAGTGTTGTCTTCCTTTGCATCTGCATCCTCCATCTCTATTCATCATGGTAGTATGAGGTGTTACCAAGATCTTGGCATAGATGTTGGTAAAACCTTGATGAATATGGAAATGCTTAAGTTCTTGAGAGCACGCGCAAGCAAAATCATTTCCTTGCGTTGCCATCAACAAGATAGTCCACATCATCCATTCTAGTCAGGGTATGTCATTCTTTCAAACTCCTTCAATTGATTGCTCGAGATTTGCCCTAGGCTGGTATAGACAATTTGATTGATCTCTGAATCAAAAGTAATTCTTTTGCCACTTAGGGGATAATTCTACGAGTCATACTTCTCTAGGGTGTCTCGTTATGGTATCATGGCAACTCAAATCCTCGCTACTTGACAACCGTTCACCACCCTCTTAGGTGTGGAATTGTTGTCTACCTAGTGAACCCTCGTCATCTGTTCCACTCCACCCCTCTCAATGTTTTTCGTGTCTCAGCTCGAGAGATGTTTCGATGTCTCACTCGATGAGTGATCTTGAGTTGTTCGATCTTCGAGAAGATCGATCCCTCTGGAGTTTTCCCTTTCCTCTTATTGTCATGTTAGTTGGAGTTCTCAGAGCAAGACATCGAGACAAAGATGGTGATCGTGTCAACATTCTTATGAAGTGCAATTGGATCATGAAGATCGTGTTAGCTTTGTGTCCCCTCTGTCTTCTTACCTCACGTCTTGAATCTTGGGACGAGATTCTTGTTTAGTGGGGGTGAGTTGTCACAGCCCTAGAATTTGATTGCAATTAGTTTCATAAGCACCCATGCATCATGTCTAAAATTTATTTGAAAGTTGAAATGGGGATTGTTGACACCCTAGCATCAAATGAATCCAACTAGGTTCAAATAAGAATCATTTTCAGTGAACCCAAAATGCCTTTGGAGAAGTTCATCATTTTTGAATTGGTCTAGAACCTCTGCCAAAAGTGGTGCACATTTTTCTAGGACACTTTGGATTTCTGAATTAAATCATATTGTATTTGACTTTGGGCATTTAAACACTATAAATAATTTAAATGCTCAGATAATGCTGAAATTAAATGTGGGCCACTAGAATAATCTAGGGAGTGTCCACAAATTATTCCAGCATTTTACAAAATGCTTTAGTATTTTTACTAAAGCCAAAACAGTAGCAGAAATATAGAAAACAGAAACAAAATTAGAAAACTTGAGAGAGGCAGAAACATACCAAGTCTACACTGTAGCGGCCCGGCACTGTTCCTGGCCCAGCCCAGGGACAGGGGCGTCTTCTTCCTCGTGCCAGTGGGCACGAGGGCGTGTGCCCACGGCACGCCGGCCATCTCCTGCTTACCTGCTCGCCGCTGGAAGCACCCGAGGGCGCCACGCACACCCCCTCGACACCCCTGGACCGCTCGCTCTCTCCCTCGCTCTCATCCCCTCCTCTGCTCCCTCCCTTCTCCCTCACCATGGGCGCCGAGACCGCCGACGAGCACCACCGTAGCCACAGCCTCCCCCTCGACCTCTCTCTGTGCTCTGAAGGAACGCCACGACCGCCTCTTCATCCTCGAAGACTCACGCAAGCCCAGACGCCCTATAGAGCGGCCTTCAACGTCGTCTTCTTCCTCGATGCCGTGGATCTCTGCCGTCGATTTCGCCGCGTACAGGACCTCCCCGAGCACTCTGAGCGTCTCTGCGAGATCAACGTGAGCCCCCGCATCATCTCCCACTGTTTTCCTTCTCGTTTTCGTCCTCTAGCCGTGGCCCCCCTTTGACCGAGCGCTGCCGTCCGCCATGGATGTCGGCCATGGCTCTGCCGTGCCTCTCAGCTCGAATTCTCGAGCTAGTTGTGCTCCCAGCACCTCCAGGAGGCCATAGAACTACTTGTCTTCCCCGCTAATTCACCGTAGCGCTATTTTGCCACTTGCCCGAACTCTGGCCGTCGCGGATGAGCTCGCCGCCGCCCGCTTAGGCCACCTCCGACGAAACCAAGGGCACCAGAGGATGCGCGCGTGCACCAGCTTCACGTAGGACCAAACCGCAGTCGATTTGGTCGACTGTGGACGATTTTCCGAGCCGTCCCGCAGCCACAGACCTCGCCGACGGCAAACCCCCGGCGAGTTTGACCGAGTTTGACCCTGGTTTGACAATTGTTTGACTCCTCGTGAGTCACTGACATGCGGGCCCAGCCCGGCTAATTAACCCAGTTTTAGGTTTAAACCTAATTAGTTTAATCTATGATTAGTACTAATTAAACCGGGATAGTTTAGTTAGTAACTAACACGCGGGACCCACTGGTCAGTTTGACCTGGGCCGCTCAGTTGACTGCTGACGTCAGCGTGCGTCATGCTGATGCAGTAAATCATTTACTGGATTTTGTTTAATTCTAAATAACCATAAAAATCCAAAAAATGATTTGAACTTCAAAAAATCATAGAATTTCAACCGTAACTGCAAATAAGATAAATTATATATGAAAAATTATCAGAAAAATCCAATCAATCCATTTATGCTACATTCATGCATGAAAAACCAACTTATACCTGTTGTATAAGTGAAAACATTCAAATGGCATTTTAAATGCTCAAACTAGAGTTTGCATTTGAACCTTTGGTTCAAATGGACTCCCTGCACTTGTTGCTAGCTGCATTAGCTCAACTCATAGCATATTGTCATATCACATTCATGCATCATATTATTGCAATGCATTGATTGTGTTTCCTCTCTGTTGTCGGTGGTTGTTCCCGCTCGATAGACGTGTTCCGATGATGAGTTCGATGACACCGATGAAGAGCTATATTATCTTCAGAAGTGCCAGGCAAGCAAAAACCCCTTGTTCATTCTGATACAACCCCACTCTCTCGCTCTGCTCTCGTTTACTGCATTAGGACAACAACGATTCAATGTTACATGATGCGGTAGTTGAACCCCTTTCCTCTGCATGACCTGTCATTGCCACAGTAAATAGATGAAACCCACTAGCATGAGTAGGAGTTGTTTGAGCCCTGATGTGCCAACTCATTCGTGCTTGTTGTCATGCCTGCTATTGCTTAGAGTTGAGTCAGGTCTGATTCATCGGGGATGAATTGGAATGAGGTGAACATGTCCTACTGTTGGGAGCTAAGTGTGTGAACACGATTTGGTAAAGGTAGCGGTGAGAGGCCATGTAGGAGTACATGGTGGGTTGTCTCATTGCAGCCATCCTCAGGAACTGAGTTCTGTGTTTGTGATCCATGAACAGTTACAACCACACATTGGGTCCGGTAACTCGACCCCTCTCGACTTATTAATCAACATGATCTCTGTCCAGGAGTTGCAACTAGTTTCTGGTGTTTGTAGGTTGTGTTAGTAGTCTACCAAGTGGCACCCGATACAGGTGGGCTTGGGACAGACTAGGCACCGTGGCACGGTGTACCAAGCGTAGATCCATCCGTCGAGGTGGGCTTGGGAACCCTGCACACATCGTTTGGGGCCGTGAGCGACACCCCGGCCGGATCTCCTTGCGGATGGAACCCGAATAGGCGATAAACCTGGACTAGAGACTTGTGTGGTTAGTCAGGTCGTGGCCGACTCCCTCGCCAGGCTTCCGCTTGAAGGTTGCCGAGGTACATGACGTGTACATGGTGGTAAGTGGCGAGAGCGTGTGTGAAGAAGTACACCCCTGCAGGGTTATCATTATCTATTCGAATAGCCGGATTCCTCGGATATGGAAACTTGGACCCCTTGCATAGTTCATAGACAAGTGAAAGTGGATACTCTAAAACTCGCAAGATAAGCTTGAGTTTTATGGATGGCGTTCTCGTAGGGAGATGGGAGCAGATCCATAGTGGTGTATTGATATGGTGAATATGTGGAATCGTGTGCGCCACCTCAAAAGAGTTACTTGCAGTCGTAGTTCAGGATAGCCACCGAGTCAAAGCTGGCTTGCTGCAGTTAAACTCCACCACCCTCTTTGTTGATACCGATGCATATGTAGATAGTTCTGATGTAAGTCTTCCTGGGTACATTTGTACTCACGTTTGCCTATTTTATGTTTTTGCAGAGAGACGTCAGTCTCGTCAGTAGTTTCGCGTGGACTTCGATGTTTAGCTTGATACCTCAGCTACGATCTTGTGCCCTCGGCAGGATCGTGTAGATAGTCAGGCTTCTCAGCCTTTTTCTTTTGTAGTTGTCTATACTCAGACATGTAATGCTTTCGTTGCTTGTATGCTCTGAATGATGGGTCATGTGACCCCTGTTTGTATTTAATGCTATGTGGCTCTTCTGGGCCTTTATCTATATGAGTTTGCGTTATGTTGTGATGCCATGTTGTACATCACATACTTGCATGTTATGCGTACGTGTAATGTGTATTACTATGTGTGGGATCCGACAATCTAGTTATTTATCCTTGTCGGCCTTTCTTATGGGGAAATGTAGTCTAGTGCCTCCTTGAGCCATAGTAGTCCGCTACAGCCCGGTTCACCGGAGTCCTGCTAGCCCAGCACTACTGTTCAGGACACTTGACTGGCTGGCATGTGTTTAACTTTGTTCCTATGTCTGTCCCTTCGGGGAAATGTCACGCGGTGACATCCGAAGTCCTGCCTAGCCTGCTACAGCCCGGGTTACCGGAGTCCTGTTAGCCCAGTGCTACAGCCCAGATTCACACGCTGCTGACCGACATGCTCGAGGTTGATTCATGTATGCCTGTCCCCATGGGTTAGTGCAGCTTTGCGTTCACGACTAGTCATGTCGGCCCGGGTTCTCTGTCATATGGATGCTAGCGACACTATCATATACGTGAGCCAAAAGGCGCAAACGGTCCCGTGCCAGGTAAGGTGGCACCCGTGGGAATACCGTGCGTGAGGCCGCAAAGTGATATGATGTGTTACATGCTAGATCGGTGTGACTTAGGATCGGGGTCCTGACAACTTTGGTATCAGAGTCTGACTGCCTATAGGATTTCCAAGCCAAACTGGTCGAAGTTGTGTCTAGAAATGCTTTAGTTATATAAGGGAATTGATTGTGGATGGGAACGTAAGGCTCTTTTTACTCCTTATCCTCATGACCTTCTGAACTGAGTCATCTTATCTTTTCTACGAGGTTAAGAACTAGGCTTCTCTTCTATCTCTCAGGATGACGTGTTACTAAACCGTAGTTGCCTAGGATTGTTGAGGTCAAGCCTCAGTTCAGTTCCTACTACTTCCATATGTTCATAGATGGCCTCAGAACCTTGATATTGTGATGTTGAGTGCTTATGCCACCATTTTTGTAGGATGTCTCAAATCATTGTGGTTGAGCTCTTTCCTTAGGATGTACGCGATGTACGGCACCATCCAGTCGGGAGTCATGACCAAAACCTCCATGATCAGGTCGACCACTGCTGGAATCTCAACTTCAGTCGGATCCGTGGCACTTTTTGGCTGCGGGTCTTCTTCAGTGAAAGGATCCTCTTGAACCGATGGTGTGTGGATGTGTTCCAAAAACACATTGCTGGGAATGGCTTCTCTCTTGGAACCTATTTTTTTCCAAGTCGCCAGCTGCTTGATTTTTCAGTCGGGGTATGTGATGAAGCTCTAACCCCTCGAATTTCTTCTCTAGCTTTCTCACTGCATTGCAATAACCAGTCATGGCTGGACTTCTGACGTCCCACTCCTTCATCACTTGATTAACCACCAAATCTGAGTCGCCATAGACCATGAGGCGACGGACACCGAGTGAAATGGCCATGCGCAACCCATACAAAAGTGGTTCATATTCTGCTTCGTTATTGGAGGAATCAAAGTGGATTTGGAGAACATATCTGAGCTTATCTCCTCGGGGGGAAACCAATACTACCCCAGCACCGGAACCATTCATCATTTTGGAACCGTCGAAGAACATGGTCCAGTGCTCCGAGTGAACTTGAGTCGGCAGTTGCTGTTCAATCCACTCGGCGACGAAATCTGCTATTGCTTGGGAATTGATAGCTTTCTTTGCCTCAAACTTGATATCTAGGGGAAGGAGTTCAATCGCCCATTTTGCCACTCGAACAATTGCATCTCTGTTGTGCAGAATCTCTGACAATGGAGCATCACTGACGACTGTAATGGAATGATCAGAGAAGTAGTGAGCAACCCTCTTTGTGGTCACATAAATCCCATAGACAAGCTTCTGATAATGCGGGTATCTTTGCTTTGATGGAGTCAAAACTTCAGAAACATAATATATTGGGCGCTGAACTTTAAAGGCCTTTCCTTCTTCTTCCCGCTCGACCGTAAGTATTGTACTGACAACTTGTCCTGTGGCTGCAATGTAAAGCAGTAAAGGCTCTTTGCTGGATGGATTGAGCTTGATATCATACCTCCTGAGGTTGGCAAAGGTTTCAGCAAGGTCAGTCAGTAGGTCGGAACCCTTCTGTGACTTGACCACAATATCATCCATGTATGCTTCCATGTTTCGACTGATTTGAGTGAGCAAACACTTCTGAATCATCCTCATGAACGTGGCTCCGGCATTCTTGAGGCCGAATGGCATGGTAACATAACAGAAGCACCCGAATGGAGTGATAAAAGCTGTTTTGATCTCGTCGGGTCCATACAGACGGATCTGATGGTACCCGGAATAGGCGTCTAAAAACGACCGGCGCTCACATCCCGCAGTCGAGTCGACTATCTGGTCGATGCGGGGGAGAGGAAAATGATCTTTCGGGTAGGCCCGATTGATATGTTTAAAGTCAATGCACATGCGGAGTGACTTGTCCTTCTTGGGGACCATGACAACATTGGCGAGCCACTCGGAGTGGTATATCTCTCGGATGAACTCCGCTGCTAAAAGCCGAGCCACCTCCTCGCCACTGGCCTTTCTCTTCTGGACGGCGGACCGCCAAAGATGTTCTTTGACAGGCTTCATTTTTGGGTCGACTCGTAGACGGTGCTCAGCCAGCCCCCTGGGAACACCTGGCATGTCAGAAGGCTTCCATGCGAAGATGTCCCAGTTCTCACGGAGGAACTGGATGAGCGCTTCTTCCTATTTGGAGTCGAGCGTTGTCGAGATATGGGTCGGAGCAGCATTGGGATTGGTCGAGTGAATGTGAATCGGCTTTGTCTCACCGGTCGACCGAAACGCTGATTCCGTAGCGGGCTTCTTGGTTCGCAACAAATGACTCGGGTCTGCTGTTTTCTGGTATTCTTGCAGCTCCACCGCTGCCAACTGTGTATCGGCGATCTTTGAGCCTTTCTGAAAGCACTCTTCCGCCTTCTTCCGATTGCCAGTAATAGTGATCACACCCCTAGGACCAGGCATCTTTAATTTGAGATACACGTAACATGGTCGAGCCATGAAACGTGCATAAGCTGGCCTGCCCAAGATAGCGTGATAAGCACTCTAGAAATCCACCACTTCAAACGTCAACTTTTATTTGCGGTAATTCTTGGAATCACCGAAAACCACACCAAGAGCGATTTGTCCGAGTGACTCAACCTTCTTTCCAGGAATGACTCCATGGAAACTCATGTTGCTGGTACTGAGTCTGGACATCGGAATGCCCATCCCTTTCAACGTTTCTGCATACAATAAATTCAGACCGCTGCCTCCATCCATCAGCACTTTGGTCAGTCGAGTGCCTTCGACAACTGGGTCGACCACCAAAGCTTGCCTCCCAGGGGTGGCAATGTGCGTTGGGTGAGTAGACTGGTCGAGTGTGATGGCAGTCTGAGACCATTTCAAATAACTGGGTGTCGCCGGAGCAACCATATTCACTTCTCGGTTGATAACTTTTAGTCGACTTTTGCTTTCAACATCAGCAAAAATCATCAGGGTGGAATTGACCTGGGGGTATCCATCATCACTATCTTCCTTGTCCTCAACCTTGTCCGACTCCTTTTCCTTATCTTTGGGCTGCTTCCCTTGGAAGTGCTGGATCAAGAGTCGACACTGTCGAGTGGTATGTTTTGGGTAAATGAGTTTACCCTCTTCACCTTTCTTTGTGTGAATGTGGCATGGCAGATCCAACACGTCATTTCCATCTTGGTCCTTCACTTTCTCAGGGTTCCAAGGCCCTTTGGGCTTCCCCTTAAACTTTCCTTGAGTCACGGCCAAGGCTTCTCCCGGAGCAGCTGGCTCAGCTTTCCGCTTTGGCTTCCGACCGGAATTCCCTCCTCCGGTTTCATGGGCGACTAACTTGCACTTGCCACTCCGGAGTCGATCCTCTTCTTCACCATTGGCATACTTGGTGGCAATCTCCATCATTCGACTCAGAGACATGTCTCCGGTTCGACCGAATTTCATGTTCAGTTCTTTGTACTTAACACCTTCCTTGAAGGCACAAACTGCTTGGTGATCAGACACATTCTCTACCATGTGATGCAACCTTGATCCATCTCTGGATGTAATCCCTCAAAGTTTCACTCGACTTCTGCACACAATATTGTAACTCTGTCAATCCTGCGGGTCGCTTGCAAGTTCCTTCAAATGTTCTGACAAACACTCGGGCAAGATCTTCCCAAGTGTAAATGCTGCTGGGCGCTAACTGATTTAGCCATGCTCTGGTCGAACCCTCCAACATGAGAGGCAAGTGTTTCATGGCCACTTCATCGTTGCCGCCGCCAATCTGAACAGTCACTCGGTAGTCCTCAAGCCAAATATCGGGCTTGGACTCACCAGTGAACTTACTGACTCCAGTCGCCAACCTGAAGTTGGGAGGAATCACCGCAGCCCTGATGGCCCTGCTGAAGCACTCTGGTCCTGAGACGTGCACTCTGCTACTAGTGGGTACCTCCCTGTCATGACCTTCCCTGTGAGCTCTGTTCCTGTCGACCAAACCCTGAACGAGAATGGACCTCGCATCAAAGCCTGGTTCCCTGGGGTCGACTGGAATCCTTCGCCCGACACTCTGAGGGCGTCTGTCATCCTGCTGTCGAGGCACATACGATCCACTCCTTGGGGGAGGGGTGGGAACTCGACGTCGATCATCACGATCGATTCGGTGATCATACTGCTCACGGTTCCTGTACTGATCACGCCGGTCTCCATGTCCCTCATGCCTCGAGGGCGATCTTGGGCTGTGGGCCGACTGAACTGTATCTGCAGCAACAGATCTGCTGTGGATCCTATTCCGCAACTGTGACACACCTGAATTCTGATCTCCTGCCGCCCGGAGTAATGCTCTGATCCGTAACAGGCCTCTGCCATCCTCTGACTGAGAGGGCTGAATGGACTCTGCTATACGGGTTGCAGCTGCTAAATTCTGAATTGGATTTCGGTATACCTGAGTCGGTGGAGGAAAGAGCTGACGTCGACTGTATTCTGGAACCCGTTGTCGTGCGCGCTCGTCGAGTGCTCACTGGAGTTTATCCAGTCGAGTGCGCTCAGCCAAGTTGGCCAAGCATGCGTCTTCTAAGGCACGGGCCTCGGGGGTTTCTCCAACGATAGGAGTGTGCAGCGCATCCATGTTCCGGCGGCAAAGTTCTTCCCTCTGCAGCGACGTGAGGGGCTCGGGGCGATACTCTTCATGGGCGTGCGACTGATCGCCTCCGCCGGTGCCTCCGTCGGTGCGGGGAAAACCGGGAGGACTGCGCGGTCCATCGACCATCAGAACCTCCGCCGCTGGATCACTACTGTCGCACTCGGATGCAGTCTTTGCGGAGCCAGTCGATAGGTCCAACAGGCCATAGAGAGATTCATTGGGCTCGAAAGCCGCGACTTGAGGGGTGGCCGACTAGCGTTCCACCGCGTGTCTCACCCACCTCTGAAGTCTCGACCGACTGGAGCGCTTGCGCCGGCGGGAAACAGGGAAGGAGGACAACACAGTGGCCGACCGATAATGGGTTGATGGTTGCCGCAAGAGGACGCCGCGAACGCACGCGCGAAACTGCGTTGCCCCGCGGACAGGGAGCGCGCCAACGTCGAGCGGAGCCTCCTGAAGCCAAGCGGAGTCGTCGGCGATGAATGTGAGCGCGCCGAGACGGATCTCGCGGCCCTCCACCAAAACTCCGCCTGAAACCATGATGATTTGGATCGGAAAAATCGCAACTTCTCCTACAAGTCGCTAAGACACCTGCCCCACGGTGGGCACCAACTGTCGTCGTTCTAAGTCTGACAGTAGTGTAGGGGTAGTTATGGAGAGGCAAGATCCTAGCTATGGAGTAGTTGTAGACACACGAGGTTTACGAGTTCAGGCCCTTCTCGGAGGAAGTAATAGCCCTACGTCTCGGAGCCCGGAGGCGGTCGACTGGATTATGTGTGTATGAATTACAGGGGTGCGAACCCTTTACACTGAGGAGGGGGGTGGCTTATATAGAGTTTGCCAGCCCCTCCGACCCTCAGTTATGCAGGGTTTAAAGTACATTAAGGTCGGGCGTTACTGGTAACGCCACTAATAAAGTGCTATGATGACCATAAAGGCCACTTAATGCCCGCCCGTTAGCGTGCGGAGTGTCTTTAGATCTCCTGGCCATCGAGTGGTTGGCTTTATGGTCGAGTGTCTTCGAGTCCATCGAGTGGATCACCTCCAAGTCGATTGAAAGGTGATTTCTTCTAGGGATGTCCTTGGGGAGGGTAGTTTGGACAGGTCCATGACCCTACCCTAGGTACATAGCTTCATCAGCGTCCACTCCCCACGATCACGGGGCGGGGAGAGGTCGCCTCACCCGTCCCCTCAGTTCTGCACGTCTGCCATGCACCTTTCATGCGCTTGAGGTGGCAAATGGTGGAGGCGGGAAACCGGGCCGTCGCTGGTTGGAGCAGCGGGTCGGTCCGGATTCCCTGCGCCTCCGGTGTCTGGATTGGTCGAGCGGGACGGCCGAGCATCAACCCTATTCCTTTATAAAGAGGGGGAAGGGGGACGACATCCCGCATTCTTCCATCTTCTATCTCCCCCTGCTTTTGCTTCTTCATCTCACCCGTCATGGAGAAGGGGAATCCTGGTCCGTCGATGGTGGCGGTGAGGGTCGCCGCTCGACAGCGCGTCCCTCCTCCTCCTGAGCCCGCGGTGGTGGAACCGACCACGAGGGGAAGGGGGAGGGGCGAGGCCGCGGGCGAGGCCGGGGCAGAGGCCGTAGCGCTCGGGGAAGAGGAGGACGGGGCGGCGTGTCGGCCTCGCCCTCGCCAGTGATGCCCTTCCTGGTGGAAGGCCACGTTGAAGACCAGCCTTGTGAGTTCTTCATCAGGCTGCGGCGGCCCACGCATCGTCAGCTTCGTCTCCCTACCCCGTTTGCTCGAGTGATGGAGCGTGCCCCGCCCCAGACCCTCAGGTTGCACATGAGGGGCTGTGGGAACGGGGGAACGCAGGTCGACATCGACTTCCCGGCTCCTCGAGTTATGTATCTCCGCCGTGGATGGAAGACGTTCGCCCGCATCCACAGCCTGACGGCGGGGCTCGTCCTCTACTTCAAATTAATGGAGGACGACCTACTTTCCGTCAAGGTCTTCGGAGAGTTTGGAACTCGTCTGAAATGCTGCGTGGAGAGCTCCTCTGATGGAGATTCTGACGATGGAAGCTCTTCCCCGAGCGAAAGCGACGAGGGGGACAGCGGGGACGAGTCCTACTAGGCGTCGGACGCTCCGCGCCTGGGCGGGTGCGGCAACAGCAGCATCTGCACCTGGTCGTTCCTCCGGTAGGGTTTTGCCGGGGGCGGGGCCAGCTCCTTGAACTTCTCAGGGCCGTCTCCTTGGGCGGCTGGCATCGGGAGGTTGCGGAAGAGGAAGAGGACGGGTGGCAAGGCCGTCAACTGTGAGTACGCGGGCACCGACGCCTTCATCGCATACTGCCGGTCCTGCCGCCTCGTCTTCCAGCTCCTTTCCCGGCACCGTCATCACCAGCCCGCCCGCGGGCGGCCACCGAGGTGTTCTCTTGGTGCTTTCTGCTGCTCGTAGCTCGCCTAGGCGCCCCTTTTGCCCTCTCGCCTCCTTGACCTGCCTCCTGAGGAGATGGACAATAAAGGGATTACGGGCACCTTATCTCTTTTTTAATTTGTAAGCATGCGGGCCTTGTTGAATTCAAATCTTGTAATCCCCATTGTCCATGTTTTTTTCATTTCATACGAACTGTACCTGTACGGGATGTTTTTAATGAAAAAGGGATGCTTGCCGGGCTTTTCGTTCGTGGGTAAATCCCGCGACAAGGAGCGAATCCTCGTTATTTGTTTAAGATAAACATTTTTCGCCCGGTAACAGGCCTTGCCATTCCCCCACTCCATTTGACCGTTCTTGCGCTCTTGGCGGAGACAGGGATGAAGTGGGCTTCAGGCTCCTCGTTCTACCTCGCTGTCGCGGCTACAACCAGATCCGGACCCAAGAAATAATCCTTAGGTATAGGGAAAAAGGGAGCACGGCAGTCTAGAGATAAAAACGAGGCTTCACATGCCCCAGTCTTGTTTCGAAACGCATGACAGGGGATAAAAAGACTTATCTGGATCTGCAGCCCTCGGCAGTCTTATCTTGCCGCGGTTGGATCCTCGAATTTGTAGGCCCCGGCAACTCTAGTTTGCCGGGGTCGGGACGCCGCTCCGTTTCCTTTCTTCCAAGTAGCTCAGCAGAAGTGCTCACGTGCCCTGCGAACCAAAAAAGGACAGAAGAGGAACCGATAGACGCGCACTCAACCTCTAAGCTAGGGGTTAGTCACTGCTGAGCACTATCAACCCTAACGGAAAAAGAGACTCGACCTAGCATGCATGCTATGACTTAGGGTGCCAGCACTTCATTTATTTATGCTCAGGGTCTGCGCCTGGCTCTGTACAAAGGGTCACATGCCTTGCTGGCAAAGCTTGTACAAAAGGTGGCTTGCCGGGATGCCCGGCAAGATGCGCCTTATGGGTAAAACTTGCAAAGATGCTCGATGTTCCAGGAGTTGCTCAATGGGACGGCATCTTCGATCTCCAGGCGGAGTGCGCCAGGCCTGGTGACTCGTATTACCCGATAAGGGCCTTCCCACTTCGGCATCAACTTGTTGGAATTCTTGGGCGACTGAACGCGCCGAAGAACAAGGTTGCCTTCCTCAAAGCTTCAGGCATGAACCTTGCGGCTATGGTAGCGGCGCAAGGCTTGTTGGTAGCGTGCCGCTCTCACAGCCGCCCGAAGACGATCTTCCTCAAGGAGTGTCGCGTCATCTTGGTGCAACGGCTCTTGCTCAAGCTCATCATAAGCGAGCACTCGAGGTGACCCGTATATGAGTTCCTGGGGAGAACCGCTTCTGCCCCATATACCAGGGCAAAAGGTGTCTGGCCGGTGGCTCGATTTGGCGTCGTCCTGATCGACCAAAGAACCGTCGGCAACTCATCAATCCAGCGCCTTCCACTCTTGTGCAGCTTGTCAAAGGTCTTCGTTCTCAGGCCTTGCAACACTTCAGCATTTGCCCTTTCCGCTTGGCCGTTGCTCCGTGGATGTGCCACGGAAGCAAAACAGACCTTGCTGCTGAAGTCTTGGATGTACTGCATGAAGGTGTGGCTTGTGAACTGCGTGCCGTTGTCGGTGATGACTCTATCACACCAAAATGGCAGACCAGTCCTTTGAAGAACTGGACGGCTGACTGAGCAGTCACCTTCCTCACTGCTTCCACTTCCGGCCACTTTGTGAACTTGTCGATTGAATGTACAAGTACTCAAAGCCCCCGACAGCGCGGGGGAAAGGGCCCAGTATATCGAGCCCCCAGACCGAGAATGGCCAGGAGAGAGGGGTTGTTTGAAGGGCTTGAGCTGGTTGATGAAGCTTCTTTGAATGGAACTGGCACGCTTCACACTTGGTTACTAGTGCCGTCGAATCCTGGAGGGCGGTGGGCCAGAAGAAACCTTGCCAGGACGCCTTCCCGGCAAAGGCCCTTGACCCTATGTGGGAGCCACATATGCCTCCATGTATCTCCGCCAACAGCTCCAGTCCTTCCTCCCGGGGGATGCACTTGAGTTTCACACCGTTTGGCCTCCTCCGGTACAGGACGTCATCGACGAACTGGTACAGGGCGGACCGACGGGCTACTTTGTCTGCTTCTTCCTGCTCCTCAGGAAGCTCCCCTGTTTGGAGGAATTGGACGGTATGTTGCGCCCATGCCGGAGCCTGGGGCTCGATGGCAAGGACCAAAGGCATTTCTTCCACCATGGGAGCGGCTGTCTCTACGGCCAGGGCTTGACGCCCTGTCGAAGCCAGTTGCTCTTGGGCAGGGTCAGCGTCCGCTGCAGCACCCTTGCCGGCAGCCCCAGGGGGCTCGGTAGGAAAGTACTTGCTGGGACCTGATTTCCTCCGCTTGTTCTGCCCCACTGATGGTTCGACAGATGGCTGAGTTAGCCGGAGCAAAAAGGTACCTGGTTCCACAGGTAGCTTGAATGCGACACGCTTTGACAGGTAATCGGCGATGTCGTTCTCTACTCGGGGAGACGTGCTCCACCTGGATACCATCAAAGCGTTCCTCTAGCTTACTCACCTCATCTACGTAAGCTTCCATCAATGGGCTCTGATAATCCCTGTTGACCTTCCTGACAATGAGCTGCGAGTCACCCCTGATGATGAGCTTCTTAACCCCGAGGTCTGCCACGATCCTGAGACCGGCAAGCAATCCCTCGTACTCAGCAGTGTTGTTGGTGGACATCTCCCTGGGGAAGTGAATTTGGACCACTTACTTGAGGTGTTCTCCGGTGGGTGTGACGAGTAGCACACCGGCACCGGCGCCTTGCAGCGAGAAAGCCCCATCAAAGTACGTGATCCAGTCGTGGTCTGCTTCCTCGCCGGGGAGAGTGGTCTCCTGGACTTCTTCGTCAGGCGTCGAGGTCCATTCTGCGATGGACTCCGCCAAGACTCTGCTCTGAATTGTCGAGGTACTTTCAAAATTCAAACCGAAACTTGACAGCTCCAAGGCCCATTCCACAATCCTTCTAGTTGCGTCTGGGTTATGTAGTATCCATTGCAACGGGAGACGGGTGACGACAGTGATCTCATGGGCTTGGAAGTAGTGACGCAGCTTCCTCGAGGCCATAAGGAGGCCGAAGAGCAATTTTTGCACACTGGAATACCTCGACCTAGCCCCCTGCAAGAGGGAGCTGACAAAGTAAACCGGGTGCTGCATCGTTTTCTTCTTTGGCACCACCTCACTTGACTGCGGGGGCACTGCCATGGTGGCATCAGACTCTGCCGGGGGCCACGCCTTGTCGGTGCCAGGCCCTACCGGGGGAATCTTTGGCTTGCCATCCGCTGGTTCTGCCGCCATTGCTGCCTCCTCGTCGACCTCCCTTTGTGCTACCAGTGCGGCGCTGACCACTTGATTCGTCGCCACCAGATACAGCAGCAACGGCTCTTGTGGTTTAGGCGCAACCAGTATTGGCGTGGAAGAAAGGTATTTCTTCAGATCCTGCAGTGCTGCCTCGGCTTCTGGGGTCCACTCTATTGGGCCTGCCTTCTTCAAGATTTTGAAGAAGGGAAGGGCGCGCACGGCGGACTTGGAGATGAATCGGCTCATGGCGGCAACGCAGCCAGTGAGCCGACGCACATCCTTGATCCGCTTGGCCGCCTCGATCTGCTCAATAGCCTTGATCTTGTCTGGGTTTGCCTCAATCCCGCGCTGTGACACAAAGAACCCAAGAAGCTTGCCGGACGGAACGCCGAAGACACACTTCTCAGGGTTCAGTTTGAGGTTGATCTTGCGCAGGTTAGCAAATGTCTCTTCCAGATCTTGCACAAGAGTTGGCCCGTCCTTGGTTTTGACCACTATGTCATCCATGTAGGCCTCCATATTTCTATGGAGCTGAAGTTCAACACCAATTTGGACTGCTCTTGCGAATGTTGAGCCAGCACTCTTCAACTCGAAAGGCATCCGTAAAAAGCAATACGTACCACATGGGGTGATGAATGTTGTCTTCTCTTCATCTTCTCTAGTCATGAAGATCTGGTGGTAGCCTGAGTAGGCGTCGAGGACTGATAACAGATCACACCCGGCCGTGGAGTCAACAATCTGATCGATACGTGGCAACGGGAAGGGGTCCTTAGGGAAAGCCTTGTTGATATCTGTGTAATCAATACACAGTCTCCACTTCCCATTCG
The DNA here is from genome assembly GCA_032464435.1 of Aegilops umbellulata. Taxonomy (NCBI): domain Eukaryota; kingdom Viridiplantae; phylum Streptophyta; class Magnoliopsida; order Poales; family Poaceae; genus Aegilops; species Aegilops umbellulata. Next base: position 321,071,591 of record CP136056.1, on the reverse strand, counting down.
CCTTGCGCACCACTACCGGATTGGTCAACCACGTCGGGTGGAGCACTTCTCTCACAAAACCTGCCGCTTCCAACTTCCTGATATCCTCTGTGATGAACTTCTGCCTCTCCAGAGCCTACTTTCTGACCTTCTACTTGACAGGCCGCGCGTGGGGGCAGACAACTAGGTGGTGCTAATTCACCTCCCTGGGAACACCGGGGATGTCGGATGCTTGCCACGCAAACACGTCGACATTCACCCACAGGAAGGTGACAAGCGCGCCTTCCTATTTGTTGTCAAGGGTGGAGCCTATGGTTAAGGCCCCTCCTGTGCCATCCTCCCTGACGGGCACCTTCTTGGTCTGCGGCGACTCGGCCCTGGATCTCTTGCTCTTGTCGGTAGAGCTCTCTGGCACGTCCTCGATGGTAGCACAACACTCCGAGGAGGTGCGCTTGCCAGAGTGGGTGCGAGAGGTCTTGCCGGGCTTCTTCTTACCTCCCGAGGCTTCAGCAGCAGGAGCAGGTGCCTTGGAGGCAAACGCTGCAACTGCTTCCTGGTAGAGCTGATCGGCGCGGATCAGCGCGTCCTTCTTGTCGGAGGGGACGGAGATGATGGTCAACGGCCCGGGCATTGATGTCTACTACGCAAGCTTCTTCTTGTAGACATTGTTGGGCCTCCAAGTGCAGAAGTTTGTAGGATAGTAGCAAATTTCCCTCAAGTGGATGACCTAAGGTTTATCAATCCGTGGGAGGCGTAGGATGAAGATGGTCTCTCTCAAGCAACCCTGCAACCAAATAACAAAGAGTCTCTTGTGTCCCCAACACACCTAATGTAATGGTAAATTGTATAGGTGCACTAGTTCGGCGAAGAGATGGTGATACAAGTGCAATATGGATGGTAGATATAGGTTTTCGTAAACTGAAAATATAAAAACAGCAAAGTAGCAAGCGGTAAAAGTGAGCATAAATGGTATTGCAATGATAGGAAACAAGGCCTAGGGTTCATACTGTCACTAGTGCAAGTTCTCTCAACAATAATAACATAATTGGATCATATAACTATCCCTCGACATGCAACAAAGAGTCACTCCAAAGTAACTAATAGCGGAGAACAAACGAAGAGATTATGGTAGGGTACGAAACCACCTCAAAGTTATTCTTTCCAATCATTCCGTTGGGCTATTCCTATAAGTGTCACAAACAACCCTAGAGTTCGTACTAGAATAACACCTTAAGACACAAATCAACCAAAACCCTAATGTCACCTAGATACTCCAATGTCACCTCAAGTATCCGTGGGTATGATTATACGATATGCATCACACAATCTCAATTCATCTATTCAAACCAACACATAGAACCTCAAAGAGTGCCCCAAAGTTTGTACCGGAGAATCACGACGAAAACGTGTGCCAACCCCTATGCATAGGTTCCCAATGTCACGAAACCCGCAACTTGATCACCAAAACATACATCAAGTGGATCAATAGAATAACCCATTGTCACCACGGTTATCCCATGCAAGACATACATCAAATGTTCTCAAATCTTTAAAGTCTCAATCCGATAAGATTACTTTAAGGGGAAAACTCAGTCCATTACAATAGAGAAGAGGGGGAGAAGAAACATAAGATCCAACTATAATAGCAAAGCTCACGATACATCAAGATCATGCCAAATCAAGAACTCGAGAGAGGGAGAGATCAAACACATAGCTACTGGTACATACCCTCAGCCCCGAGGGTGAACTACTCCCTCCTCATCATGGAGAGCGCCGGGATGATGAAGATGGCCATCGGTGAGGGCTCCCTCCTCCGGCAGGGTGCCGGAACAGGGTTCGAGGCTTGTGGCGGCGAAACTCCCAATCTAATCTCTATTCTGGAAGTTTTACGATACGTGGGTATATATGGGTGAAAGGAGTACGTCGGTGGACCGAAGGGGGGGCCAAAAGGCAGGGGGGCGCGCCCCAGGGGGGTGGGCGCGCCCCCTACCCTCGTGAGCACCTCCTTCATCTTCTAACGTAGGGTCCAAGTCTATCCGGTAGGTTTCCTTCCAAAAATAACTTCTCCAGTTGATTTCGTTTCGTTTCGACTCCGTTTGATATTCCTTTTCCTCGAAACACTGAAATGGGCATAAAACAGCCAATCTGGGCTGGGCCTCCGGTTAATAGGTTAGTCCCAAAAATAATATAAAAGTGGATAATAAAGCCCAATATTGCCCAAAACAGTAGATAACATAGCATGGTGCAATCAAAAATTATAGATACGTTGGAGACGTATCAGGCATCTTCAGCATGTTGTAGGCGTAGTGTGACGCTGCCATGAACTTGGCTAGTGCCAAGCGGCCGAGGATCCCGTTGTAGGGCAAGGGGATCTCGGCTACATCGAAGACGATCCTCTCCGTCCTGTAGTTCAACTCTCCTCCAAATGTCGCAGGCAGTGTGACCTTTCCCTTCGGCTGGCTCCTCCCCGGATTGACCCCTTGAAACGTGCCTGTTTCCTCGAGGTCTCCATGAGGGATTTGCAACTTTTTGATCACGACAGGCGAGATCAGGTTCAGGCCGGCCCTGCTGTCAACCAACATCTTGTTCAGTTTGAGGTTGCGTATCATTGGTGAGACCAACAATGGCAAACACCCGACCGCGGTAGTGCGGTCAGGGTGGTCCTCGGCGTCAAAGATGAGGGGCGTGCTGGACCACTTCAGCGACTTCTGAGCGTCGAATGACGGCTTTGCTGCTGTAATCTCATGCGCCCACTGCTTGAGCTGGCGGTGAAAGGTATGCAGCGAGGTGCCGCCATCGACGCACATGGCCTCCGTAGCCTTCTGGAACCCTTGCTCACCATACTCGTCGTCCTCATCATGATCGTTGTCTTCCTGTTTCTTGTCGCGGCCCCGGGCGGGCCTCTCTTGCTGGTTGTCCCTGCCGGGGCGGCCTCCTTGGTCGCCATGCTTCTTGCCAGACCCCTCCGCACCGTCCTGGTCCTTCTCCTTGTCCCGCCTCTCATACTCAGCCTTTTGCTTCTCAGCAAGCAGCTCGACTTGCCAGCAGTTCTGGAGGTTGTGGCCCTTGGTGCGGTGGATTTTGCAGTATTGCTTGCCGGAGCTTCCTGGCTTGTCGGTAGCCGCAAAGGCTCGGCAGGTGGCGCACCCGGCAATCTCCTTGCCGGGGGTGTTTTCTTTAACCTTTTTGGCGGCACCGGTGTCGTCAGACCCCTCAACGGCAAGCACGGTCTTGCCCTTACATTTCTTGTTGCGACGCCAGCCCTTCCTTGTCAGGGTAGCGGCGTCTTCATCGATAGAGTCGGTTTCCGCACCGGCGTCTTCGCCGGGGTACTTCCTTCCCTCTTCAGCCCGGGCGCACCTACCGGCCAGGACGTAGAGCTCGGCCACGTCCCTAACTTTGGTCATCGCCAGTTCTTCGCGCATCTTGCGATTGCGCAAGTTTTGGTGGAACGCCCTAATCACAGCGGCATGATGAACGTTGGGGATGTTGTACTGCACCCGGCTGAATCTCTGGATGTACTTGCGCAGGGTCTCCCCTTCCTTCTGGGGAATGATGTGCAGATCACTGGCCTGGCCATGAGCTTGGTGGCCTCTTGTGAAGGCGCCAACGAACTCATGGCACAGATCCGACCAAGAAGAAATGGAATCCACCGGCAAGTGCATCAACCAAGACATCACATTGGGCTTGAGCGCCAGCGGGAAATAGTTGGCAAGCACCTTGTCGTCGCGAGCCCCAGCAGCCTGCATCGCGATGGTGTAGATGCTGAGGAACTCGGACGGATGGGTTTTGCCAGTGTACTTCTCGCCGACGTCGGTCTTGAACGTGCGGTGGGACGGCCACTGGAACTGCCGTAGCTCACGGGTAAAGGCCGGGCAGCCCACCTCGTAAGGTAGGCCGCCGGAGCCCCCCGGTGCCGGGTGGTCCATAGCGGGTCCTGCCCGCTTGTCCGACTGGCAGCGCGTTTCGCGCCGACGCTCGACGATGGTTCGAGCGTCTTCGTGATCTCGTTCCTGAAGGACCTGGCGCTGGTTGCGGAGGGTCCGCGGGTCGGATGACACAATGGAGATGTTATCACAAGCGTCGTCACGACGGGCCGACGCCTGCCGCGGCTGGCGAGGAGGAGGAGAGTGCACCATGGCCGCAGCTCCCTCGGTCCTCCCAGCGCCAGCATCCTATGGCTCGATGGGGCGCCGACCCGAGGGCCCCGCTGGTCGCGATCGTCTTTGTTGGCGACGGCGACGAGGCTCCGGATGGTGGTCCTCCACTCATCGAGCTTCTCCGCGGTAGGAGGGAAATCAAGGAGCAGCTGCGCGCATGCCAAAGCTTCCACTGGTGTGGGCGGCGGCGACAGCTGCGTGGATCGCGGTGCACTTCGACTTCTAACTATGTTAGAAGGAGCTCCGTCACGACCCAGCGGCTGCGTGCCATTTTCGCCAGCGCTTCGGCGAGCATGCTGAACCCCTTCATCTTGCTGATGACGCACAGAGCTCTTCCCACGGCGGTGCCCAGGGTCACCAACGTGGTGACGCTGTTCGGCGCGCACACCATGGGAAGAACGTGTGGTGGTCGCCGGTGTAGGCATCCTGGAGGTCGCCGCACCGCCCGGAGTTGGCACAACGACACCCCCGGAGGGCCCCGCTCCGTCTTTGGATCCGGTGACGTGTAGCCAGTTGTCTGGCGCACGAACGACGCCGCTCTCCAGGCTCCGACTTCCTGGACGATGCTGGTGCTCGCGCGCCGCGGCCTGGGTCCTGTCTGCGACCGATCCACTGCTCGTCCGCACCGGCATGGGCCGTTCGGCTCCCAATGAGCTGATCGATGTGGTCGTCTTCTTCTTAGGGGCCATGGCGACGAAGAACTACCAGGCTAACTACCATACCATATTCTCACAATTGCGCCCCCCTACCTGGCGCGCCAAAGATGTTGGTGTGGAATGACACCTATGGGATCACAAGAATCCCTACTACGGTTGTCGGGGCGCAGGGTTGCGAGGAGAGCAGGGCTAGTAGACAGCAGAAGGATCGTTTACCCAGGTTCGGGCCGCGAGGAAGCGTAAAACCCTAGTCCTGCTTTGGTGGGTGTATTTCTGAGAGTTCTTGAGCTCTCGAACTAGCTGTGGACAGTGTCTGGTTCCAAAGAGCCGAATCCCTCTCCAGTATACCATGGGCCTCCTTTTATAGTTGAAAGGGGCTACCACAGTGACACACAGGAGGTGGAAAGGCGTACAGTTCCCTGAGCTTATCATTCGTATTACAGGACAAGACGCATTTAATGCGTAGCTTAGGTGTCCCCTTGGTTTCACTACAAAAAAAGACACATCCGTGACATTTTGGGCCGAACGAATTTTTTTTCTGTCATACATATGACACTTCTATGACGATAATTGTGACAAAACCCGGTATCATCATAGGTGTGGTGGGCTCCTACTTCTATGACAAAAAATCATGACAGAAAATGGGCCTTTCGTCCTGGGCGGGCCGGAGACGCAGTTGCATGACATTCTTTGGGCCGTCCATGACGGAAAAAAACCATGGTAGAAGCGAGGGGGAGGAAAATTCCAGGGAGTTCCCGGTTATAGTGGGAGATCGGGGGCCGAGCGATGCGCGTTTCTCTCGTACACGTACGCGCGTGTGTGCGAGGTGTTGGCTCTAACTGAACCCGAGCGAGGCGTTGGGCTCTAACTGAACCAGAGCGATTGCACTGCAGGCTACGCGTTACTGAACTCGAGCGATCGATCGATGGCTGTTAACTGAACCCGATCGAGCGATTCCTTCGCTACTGCTGCTAACTGAAGCCGATCGATGCTGCCTCTGGATGAACATTGAGCGTTGAGGGGGGGTTTGGATGAACAGTTCCCGGTGGGGGTGGATGAACAGGACCTCGTGGTGTTGCCTCTGGATGAACAGGACCCCGACCGATCGAGCCAGTTGGGGCTGGATGAACAGGACCCCGTGGAGGGCTTGATGAACAGGACCACCCCGTGGAGGGCAGGATGAACAGTAGACAGTGGGGGGCAGGATGAACAGTAGCCCATGGAGGGGTGTTTGAATAGGAGCCCGTGGAGAGGGCTGGTTGAACAGTAGCCGGTGGAGTAGCGCGCGGTGGAGGCTGGATGAACAGGAGCCCGTGGATGAACAGTCGCAGGTGGAGGCTGGAGGAGGTCGATGGTGGATGAACAGTAGCTCATGGAGGCTGGAGGGGGTTGACGGTGGAGATGAACAGTATCCCGTGGAGTCCTGTTTTGCGGTACGCCACACCCGTCCCGATGAACACGACCCCCGTTTTGACCGTCGGAGGTCCGTTTCGTCCGTTTTGCGGTACACCACACCCCTCCCGATGAACAGGACCCCCGTTTCGATCGTAGGAGGTCCATTTCCTCCGTTTTGCGGTACGCCAGACCCCTCTCGATGAACAGGATCCCGTTTCGAACATGGCCGGTCGAACACAAGGCCATTTCCTCCGTTCTGCGGTACGCCAGTGTAACGCCCTCGATGCGGCTATAGCTCCCACGTGTCGAGGCACGACTTAGAGGCATAACCGCATTGAAAGCAATGTCGCAAGTGAGGTAATCTTCACACAACCCATGTAATACATAAGGGAAAGAGATACATAGTTGGCTTACAGTCGCCACTTCACACAATACATAAATAAACATCCACCATCCAGAATACACTCAAGGTCCGACTACGGAACCAAAATGAAAGAAGACTACCCCAAATGCTACACAGATCCCCGAATCACCCCAACTGGGCTCCACTACTGATCATCAGGAAAAGACACATAGTAACGGCCACGTTCCTCGTTGAACTCCCACATGAGCTCGGTTGAGTCATCTGCACTGGCATCGTTGGTACCTGCAACTGTTTTGGTAGAATCTGTGAGTCACGGGGACTCAGCAATCTCACACCCGCGAGATTAAGACTATTTAAGCTTATAGGTAGAAAAGGATTGTGAGGTGGAGTTGCAGCAAGCGACTAGCATATATGGTGGCTACAACGTACAAGAGAGTGAGAAGAGAAGCAAAGCACGGTCGTGAAGCTAGAAGTGATCAAGAAGTGATCCTAGAACAACCTACGTCAAACATAACCCCAACACCGTGTTCACTTCCCGGACCCCGCCGAGAAGAGACCATCACGGTTACACACGCGGTTGATGTGTTTTAGTTAAGGTCAACTTCGGGTTTTCTACAACCGGACATCAACAAATTCCCATCTGCCTCATAACCGCGGGCACGGCTTTCGAAAGATAATACCCTGCAGGGGTGTCCCAACTTAGCCCATTATAAGCTCTCACGGTCAACGAAGGATATTCCTTCTACCGGGAAGACCTGATCAGTCTCGGAATCCCGGACTACAAGACATTTCGGCAGTAATAAAACAAGTCCAGCAAAGCCGCCCGATTGTGCCGACAAATCCTGATAGGAGCTGCACATATCTCGGTCTCAGGGCACATCCGGATTGTCCAAACTTCCGGTAGGCCAGTCCAGAGTTGCCCCTGGCGACCACCGGCGGCTGACAGTTCGGACCAACACTCGAAGGAGCACTGGCCCGGGGGGGTTAAAATAAAGATGACCCTCGGGCTCGCGAAAACCCGGGGGAAAAAGGCTTAGGTGGCAAATGGTAAAACCAATGTTGGGCCTTGCTGGAAGAGTCTTATTCAAAGCGAACTGTCAAGGGGGTCCCATAAATCACCCAACCGTGTAAGGAACGCAAAATCAAGGAACATAACACCAGTATGAGGGAAACTAGGGTGGCAAGAGTGGAACAAAACACCAGGCATAAGGCCGAGCCTTCCACCCTTTACCAAGTATATAGATGCATTAATTAAATAATAGGTATTGTGATATCCCAACAAATAAACATGTTCCAACAAGGAACAACAAGTCCATGTTCCAACAAGGAACAAACTTCATCTTCACCTGCAACTAGCAACGCTATAAGAGGGGCTGAGCAAAGCAGTAACATAGCCAATCAACGGTTTGCTAGGACATGGATGGTTAGAGGCTGACATGGCAATATGGGAGGCATGACATAGCAAGTGGTAGGTATCGCAGCATAGGCATAGCAAAAGAGCGAGCATCTAGCAAGCAAAGATAGAAGTGATTTCGAGGGTATGGTCATCTTGCCTGCAAGGTTCTCAGAGTTGTCGAAAGCTTGATCCTCATAAGCGTTCTCAACAGGTTCCTCGTTCATGTACTCGTCTCCCGGCTCTACCCAAAACAAGAGCACAAGCAAAAGGAACAACTATCAACCATGATGCAATGCACAAACAATATGATGCAAAACATGGCATGATATGCGAGATGTGATGTGCAATGCTTATGCATGCTCCGAAAGGACAAGGATGAACAAGGCATGATCTTGGCAAACCAAGTATGCCACTGGAAAGGTGAGGTGATTTCGGTTGAAATCGACATAAAGATCACCGGAATCGGATGCACGGTTTGCAAATGACAAGCAAAACAAGAATGACAATAATCTGTCATTAACAGCATGATGCTACTTAGCAAACAACAAGAAATTAAGCTACTGCACCCAAACATATCAACAAAGCATAAGACAGTAATCTACTCAAGATGCTTGACAAAAGATGAACACTGATCTACGGCTAAATCACACCATACCAGGTCCAAACAAGCATGGCAAAAGTGCAAAAGATAACAGGTTCACAGACTTGGTGAAAATAACATGCCAGAAATTAACATCCGGATGACATGTTTAGAGCAAGCAAACAACATGCTACAGGAACAGGACATAGCAAAATAAGGCACGGCATGAATCTAATCAAAGCACTTAACAAAAGTCCCTTACTGATCATAAGCCAAAAAGGATCAGAAAAAATAATAACACCCATGTCAATTAAGCAAGTTACGTTACAGGTTTCAGACAGATAACAAGTAGGCATGTTCGTGAGCTCGATGCACTCACTACAGAGCATTTCATGATAAACTAAGCATACATCCATCAAGAAGACATGACATATAAGCTAGACATGGCAAGGACAACATCATAGCATGCAAGGATCAACTACAACAAGCTTGGCAAAATCGAATAACATGTAAACAATCTGCCAGTAACATTTTATAGCAAAAGTAGAGCTCTATTGACTCAAGCTATGGCACTCCATAATTACAAACAAAGGCATAGATGGATAGATCAAATCCATATACTCAAAACACTCTTACTGATCATGCTCAAAATAGGCATAGATCTCTCTGAAACAACATGAACACATGGCATAAAAATAACAGCAGAACATGACAGTGAAAATACTAAGTCTCTGAAATCATCAACATTAAGTACCCTAGTTTGCATGCTTGTGCTAGTCACCACAAATATCACAAAAATACATGGCATACACCTCTGGAAAGATAGCATGGCATATTTAAAAACACATGTAGGACTCAACTTCATAGGGTGCACACATCAATCATGGCAAAAATGACAAAAGTGCATTTTCTGATAATAAACTGGATCTAACATCACATAGCCCTCTTCCAACAGCATTTCGGGCATCAAGATGAGCTCAAATGAAAAAGATACAATGAGATGAAATGATGTACTCATCGAGTCGAACAATTGAACATATTATACGCACGAAACGGTCTACGGATGCAGAGGTATGATGCGATGAACAAGTGATGATTATGCAATATATATGGGACTTAGTGGAATTTGGAGGAGGATGAAAGTCAACCCTGCGGCGCGCAGATCGAGGCCGAGGCAGCGGCTCGCCGGAGTCGGCGCCGGAGAGGCTCGGAGGAGGCGGCGGCGGGCTCGGGGCCTCCGTATCCGGTCCGGCCCGACCGGATCCGCGACGGGCGGCGGCGGAGGCGACCCGCGGCGCGGCGGCGGAGGCGCGGCCGCGGCGGAGAGCGTCGGGCGGCGCGGAGAGGAGTGGAGGCGACCCGCGGCGGAGGCGGGCGCCGGCGGCGGAGGAACGGGGCGGCGACCGGGCTCGGGGTCGGTGCAGGCCTCGGGCGGCGCGGGGCGCGCCTGGACGGGCGGCGGCGGAGGGCGGGCCGCGCGGGCCCAACTCGGGCCCCGCGGGCCGGCAGCCGCGGGAGGCGGCGGCGACAGGTGGCGGCGTTCGATTGGTCGGGCGACGGCGGCGGGTTTAGTCCGGCGCGGAGCGGACGTGTCCGGTGGCGGCGGGGAACGGGGAGCTAGGGTTTGCCCGAAAATGGAGGAGGGGGCACATATTTATAGGTAGGAGGAGCTAGGAGGCTCCAAATGGAGTGCGGTTTTCGGCCATGCGGTCGTAATCGAACGGCGATGGACATGGGAGTGACTTAGATGGGTTATAGGGCTGTTTTGGAGGGGTTTTGGGCTGCAACACACAAAAGGCCTTCACGGTTACCCGGTTAACCGTTGGAGTATCAAACGACCTCCGAATGACCCGAAACTTGACAGGCGGTCTATCGGTGCTATACCAAGGCCGCTTGACAAACCGCGGTCCATTCCGAGAAAGTTTAATACCCACTCACGGAAAATTGTAAAAGGGGACGCCGGGGAACATAGGAGCGCCGGATTGCAAAACGGACAACGGGGAAAATGCTCGTATTCATGAGACGAACACGTATGCAAATGCGATGCACATGATGACATGATATGAAAAGCATGACATGAACAAAATGCAAAACGACGAGAAACCCAACCACAGAGGGAATATCATATCACATGCCGAAAATGGCAAAAGTTGGATTACAAATATGGCGAGTTACATCCGGGGTGTTACAGCCAGGCCTCGTTTCCATCGCCTATTCCATCCAAGCCCTCCTGATGAACACGACGCATTCTGTTGCCTCCCCATGAACACGACGCATTCCGTTGCCTCCCCATGAACATGACGCACTCCATTGCATCCCCATGAACACGACGACGATGTTGTTTCTCAATTCTGACCCAGCCATGTACACGAGCCCTGGCCGTACGTATGCGCGAGTAAGCGTTCAAGACCCCGCCCGTATGTACATATACGTGGCCGTATTTTCTTTCTTGCACCCTGGCCGCTGTACATACGTGTACATGCTACGTGCGCGCCTCTACTACGACACGTGCACGCCTCTACATCAACCAATATATATGTACGTACACGTTCGCGACCAGAATGACAATGCTACGTACACTTCGACCAGGTGGGTCCCGACTGTCAGGCACTTCTTTGCGTGCGAAGATGTAGCTGGTGGGTCCCAACAGTCAGGGGGCGAAATACGGTGGCCCGTCCGGTGGGTCCCCGCTATCAGGTGGAGGAATAATTATTTTGCACGTAATAAGGAGGCACTTCCTTGCTGCGGCCGTGGACCTAGCTGTCAGCCTCTCCACGTACAGTCCACGTCCGATGGAAGCCGTTCCTTGACCACGTTGACCACGCCGCACCGAGAGCACCAGGGCGGTGGACGACAGCGAGGCCTAGGAAGGGGACGACACGGAGCCGGGGAAGACGCGGCAGTGGATGCCCACGCGTAGAGGAGTACGAGGGCACTGGTTCGCTGCGGTGTGAGGCTGCCGTCACCGCAGAGTAACAGGGGGTGTGGGTGAGTAGAGGGATGGCCTGGCCAGCGGTGGGAGTAGTAGGGGGTGGTGAGGCCTCCGCCGCATCGCAGCCGGCCACGGGAGGCAGGAGCACGAGGCACGACCGGGGCTGGTTTGGGCGGCTGGAGCAAGAAGACCAGAGGTTGAAGAAGCACTACGGCCATTGGATGGACATCGTACGGTCACTGGAGCTAGAATCATGCATATTGACTAAGTTGACAAAGCCCTCTGTCCCCGTCAACTTAGTAGGCCCACAATCAGCCTGCCACTATACTGGGTCCCAGCTAATAGGGGGAGTATCCATTTTTTTGTGCGTAATAAGGAGGCACTTCCTTGCGTGCGAAGATATAGCTGGTGGGTCCGAGCTGTCAACGGCGGTAACATTTTTTTCACGAAATACAGAGGCCCTCTCGATGGGTCCCTGATGTTAGGTGGAGGAATCATTATTTTGCGTGTAATAAGGAGGCATTTCCTTGCGTGCGGCCATCGACCCAGCTGTCGGCCTCTCCACGTAAAGTCCACTTCAGATGCATGTCGGTCGTTGACCACGTTGACTAGGCCGCACCGAGAGCACCAGGGCGGTGGACGACAGCGAGGCCTAGGAAGGGAACGACACGGAGGCAGGGAAGACTCGGCAGTTGTTTCCCACGCGGAGGGGAGTACGACTGTATGAGGGTTTACTGGTTCGTCTGCCGTCGCCGGAGAATAACAGCAGGTGTGGGTAAGTAGAGGGATGGCTAGGCCAGCGATGGGAGTATGGTGGGGCGGTGAGGCCTGCGCGGCAACACAGCCAGCCGCTGGGAGGAGGGAGCAGGCAGTCCCGCCGGTGCTTGTTTGAGCGGCTAGAGCAGGAAGAGCAGAGATTGAAGAAGCACGACGACCGTTGGATGGACATCCAACAGTCAGTGCTTGTGCGTCAACCTTTTTTTAGGAAAGCCTCAAATCTGTGGAAAACAACATACAGCCCATCTGCCATTATTTCTAATAATTTACAGCCCATTTGCTAATTCTTAAGGTTTTTTTTGGAGCCCATATTCTTTTTGTTAGCATTACAGCCCATATTGTGGTAACGGTTAAAAAATTATACGAAATTTTGCATATTTGGTGCGGTCCAAACTGTTTTTAATCCCAAAATTTCGACTCTCATTCAAACTGATTTTAAAAATAAATGTATATCAATATAAAATCCAACAAATTCTCAACGCATAAAAATTAATGTAATTTAAAATCTTGAAATGAAAAAAAAAGATATTTGAAACTAATTGCCGGTTTGATGTGTTTTAAAAATGTACAACCCATTTCTCATTACTAATGGGCCATTTTCTCGGCCAGCCGAATGAAAGCTCTCCTCCTCTTGAAAGATTTGCAGCCCAACAGGCCTGACAAAGTGACTTACTTGGCAAATCACAAAAAAAACTGGGTCGTGGCCGTGCACCCAGCTGTCAGCCTATCTACGTACAGTACTCTTCCGATGGAAGTCGTTCCATGACCACGTTGACCACGTCGCTCAAAGAGCACCATGGCGGTGGACGACGGCGAGGCCTAGGAAGGGGACGACGCGGCAGTGGAAGCCCGCGCGGAGAGGACTACAAGGGTTCACTGGTTCGGCTGCGGTGTGAGGCTACCGTCGCCGCAGGGCCTGGCCAGCGGTGGGAATAGTAGGGGGTGGTGAGGCCTCTGCGGCAGCACAACCGGCCACGGGAGGCAGGAGCATGCGGCACGACCGGCGCTGCTTTGGGCGGCTAGAGCAAGAAGACCAGAGGTTGAAGAAGCACTACGACCGTTGGATGGACATCGTACGGTCACTGGAGCTAGAATCGTTCGTATTGACTAAGTTGACAAAGCCCATCGTCCTCGTCAACTTAGTAGGCCCACAAGTCAGCCTCCCAGCAAGGTGGGTCCCAGCTAGCCGGGGGAGTATTCATTTTTTTGTGCGTAATAAGGAGGCACTTCCGGTGGGTCCGAGCTGACAGTGGAGCGAACGTTTTTTTCGCGAAATATGGTGGCCCGTCCGGTGGGTCCAAGCAGTCAGGGGGAAATGATTTTTTTCGCAAAATACTGGTGGCCTGTCCGGTGGGTCCCCGCTGTCAGGTGGAGGAATAGTTATTTTACGCGTAATAAGGAGGCACTTCCTTGCGGCTGCCGTGGACCCAGCTGTCAGCCTCTCCACGTACAGTACTCTTCCGATGGAAGTCTGTCATTGACCACATTGACCACGCCGCGCCGAGAGCACCACGGCGGTGGACGACGGCGAGGCCTAGGAAGGGGACGACGCGGAGCCGTGCAAGACGCGGCAGTGGATGCCCACGCGGAGAGGAGTACGAGCGTTCACTGGTTCAACTGCGGTGTGAGGTTGTCGTCGCCGAAGAATAACAGGGGGTGTGGGTGAGTGGAGGGATGGCCTGGCAAGTGGTGGGAGTAGTATGGGGGCGGTGAGGCCTCCGCGGTAGCACAACCGGCCACGGGAGGCTGGAGCAGGCGGCACGACCGGCGCTGCTTTGGGCGGCTGGAGCAAGAAGACCAAAGGTTGAAGAAGCACTATGGCCGTTGGATGGACATCATACGGTCACTGGAGTATTGACTAAGTTGACAAAGCTCTCCGTCCCTGTCATCTTAGTAGGCCCACAAGTCAGCCCAACAATATGGTGGGTCCCAGCTAGCAGGAGGTATTCATTTTTTTGGCGTAATAAGGAGGCACTTCCTTGCGTGCGAAGATATAGCTGGTGGGTCCGACCTGTCAGTGGGGGGAACGTTTTTTTCGCGAAATAAAGAGGCCCTTCCTGTGGGTCCTAGCTGTCAGGTGGAGGAATCATTATTTTGCGCGTAATAAGGAGGCATTTCCTTGCGTGCGGCCGTGGACCCAGCTGTCAGCCTCTCCACGTACAGTCCACTTCCGATGGATGTCGTTCATTGACCACGTGGACAAGGCCGCGCCGAGAGCACCAGGGCGGTGGACGACAGTGAGGCCTAGGAAGGGAACGACACGGAGCCAGGGAATACTCGGCAGTTGTTTCCCACGCGGAGGAGTACGAGGGTTTATTGGTTCGTCTGCCGTCGTCGGAGAATAACAGCATGTGTGGGTGAGTAGAGGGATGGCTAGGCCAGCGATGGGAGTACGGTGGGGCCGTGAGGCCTGCGCGGCAGCATAGCCGGCCACGGGAGGTGGGAGCAGGCAGTCCCGTCGGCGCTTGTTTGAGCGCCTTGAGCATGAAGAGCAGAGATTGAAGAAGCACGACAGCCGTTGAATGGACATTCAACAGTCACTGCTCTCGTGTGTTGACTAAGTTGACAGGACGTTGCGTGTGCGTCAACATTCTTTTTATGAAAGCATACGCGTCAACCTGTAGTACGCACACAAGTTAGCCTCAAATCTGTGGAAAACAGTATACAACCCATTTGCCATTATTTCTAATAATGTACAGCCCATTTGCTAATTCTTAAGAAATTTTTTGGAGCCCATCTTCTTTTTGTTAGCATCACACCCCATATTGTCCTCACGATTAAAAAGTATACGAAATTTTGCATATTTCGGTGCGGTCAACTGTTTTAATCCAGAAATATCGATTCACATTCAAACTATTTTGAAAAATAATTTATATAAATGTAAAATCCAAATAATTGTCCATGCATAAAAATCAATGGAATTTAAGATCTTTTAATGAAAAAAATTGAAACTAATTCCCGGTTTGATGTGTTTTAAAAATGTACAACCCATTTCTGGGCAAACCGAATGAAACTCTTCTCGTCTTGAAAGATCTGCAGCCCAGCAGGGCCGATAAAGCAAGTAGGCCTTGTTTGGGTATTTCTTTAAAAAATAGAACTGGGCTAGCCATTTTCAGCAAGAAAAAAACACAACTGGGCTCATGATGTGGTAAACATAAATAAAACTCTGGCTAGACGGGCCATAGCCCCCGCACAGCCTCGTTGTTACCCTGATCCATTGCTAAACTAGTATAAATAACAACTGCTTGTTCCTCAAAAAAAAACTGCGCGGCTTGCTGGGTCCCTGGTGTCAGCCGCTCGTAGTGTAATTCTCTCGTTTATTGACTATGTTGACAATGGCGTGAGCCCCAGATGTCCAGCCTTTCCTATGAAAATTTACAGCCCATTTGATGTGCTAGTTTGAAATAAGTTTGTGGGTGCTGGTGGGGGCTAATCACTTGGCTTCTGTAATGCACAGTGAGCTCAAGCAGCCGGCGAGAGTGATGCTATTTCCCTTGGTTTGGATTTGTTACAATATTTCACTCTAAATTAAATGAATGGCAAGCCATTTGCCTTGTTTCAAAGAAAATATGACAGTCACAGCCGAGTTGAGAAGGGCAGGAACATCTAACTCCAGCTTACAAACTGTACAAAAGCACGAGGGTTAATTGTTTATCAGGTTTACAAAAAAACTAGATTCAAAAGGGCAACAACATCTAACTCTAGCACTGTTTTCGGCAGTCACAGTCAAATGGATCGGTCAGGTCCATAGAATGAACATCCTGGGTCGCAAAATTTACTGGATTATGACCACAATATGTTGTAAATAGAAGCCCGACACGTTCAGAAGCTCTTTTGCCCACCTGAAAGTCCTTTTTTTGCTCTTCGACATACCCATCCGTCAAAACCATGCTGCTGATAAACTTAAGCCTGATGGACAATAGTAACCTCGCATTCAGCAGGAAGAATGTGACAAATCTTGTGTTTGCACGGTTGGCTACATATCGTTCTAGTGTTATTGTCTTCAATCGAATCTCATGAGAAGTGAGAAAATCCCGATGCTTACGAATCCACCGATTGGTTATAACTTTCTTACCCCGTCCTGTTGCCTAAATAGACATGAAGATTGAAAACAATTAAGGTCTAAAAGAAGAGTGTCAAAAGAGCAACAGTTGAACGGTTAATTCTAGTACACTATATGCGGGATTCCAATGTGCGTGAAATTATCACCTTTATATACAACTTATCCAAACATGGAAAGCATTGCAGCAAGCCAATAATCTTGTTTAGATCAAAACTATTCATTTGGATATATATAAGATCTTGACAGAATCCAGCACCATTGATAGGCCATCCATGGAGAAACTCTCCATTAAGCATAGAACATAATATTAGTACAAAATGTGTACTCCAAGATGATATATAAATTATGTGCAGAAATTTAAAATGCAGCTTATGGTTACAAGTGTAGATGATAATATAAAGTACCTGAAGAACTGTGGAGCCAAACACCATATTGAAATGAGCACAGAGATCATGTATTACACCCAAGGCCTCCAGTTTAGGCGCAGAGAGGGCGGTTATTTGCAACGGTTAATAACTAGAATCAAGGATCAACCTTTGAAGTGAAGGGGCATCTTGGATGATGAGATGCCTTCCGTCAAAATAAATTCCAATTCTTATAAGGTTAGGTGACTTTATTTGGAGACAACCGATTCTAACTGTGAAAACAAGCACCAAGCACTCCAGCGCAGGGCAACTGGAGTGGATGATGTTGTGCAATGAGGCCTCCGATATACGAACCCGTACAAGTGGAAGTTTCTTGAGAAATGGGAGTCGAAGGTTTAGTACCAGATTGTCTGGTAGGTAGCACTGCGTAAATGTGGCGCTGTGGAGAGAGGACGAAAACCCCGAGATGGACATCGGTGCTGAGGGCACAAGTTCATGGCGTTCGGTATGTGGTATGTGATTTCCAGGGGAATAGTAGAACTCAAGCAGCTGTAGTTCTGTGAATTCAGGGGCTTCCAGCCAGGCGTCCACCGTGTAGGGCATGGTATGCTTGCTCAGGTAGCATGATGGGATGGAAAGGCTTTGAACGGAGCCCTGGTGGGAGAAGATGATGGCTTTGGGGATTTCAAAATCATTGAGGAGAGATAGCTGACGACAGTCGAGATTAGGGGGAACGGCGCGCCATAGAGGGCGCCACCGAATTGAGAGGACTTGGGTGCGGCAGCAATCCTTGGTGGGGAGAAGCGAGATGATCTCCCCAAGGATGGCGTCTAGGAGATCGCTGATGTGGTCCACCCGAGATTCTACGGGTTCCTGGGATCCGGTGGGGGCAGGGTCACCGCTTCTCCCCGCGCTGCCGGGTGAGGGATCTACAACAGGCGTCGCTGCTGGCGGGAGCCTCATCTTCTTGGCGCTGGGGTCAGCCGACTCCATTTTCCTCGAGGGCGTCGCGTCGCGCTCACGGATTTGAGCAGAGTAACGAATGACGAGCCTAGTTGTAGTGCGAGCGAAGAAGAAGGGGAGCTGGGGGTTTTCTGTAGGAGTGAGGAAGAAGGGGAGCTGGGGTTTTCTGTAGGAGTGAGGTGAGGAATTTGGGGGTACGAGTGGAGCGAGCTGACGTGAGGTGGGTGGGAGCGAGGAGGAAGAAGAGCACCCAGGTTTTTTTTGGGGGGGCGGTGTGCTGGGTGTGGGTAGCGCCTCTCATTCAGTAAATATATGGGCTTCTGAATTGATTTTACTATTTACTAGTGTGGATGGGATGTTTTGTCACAATTACTACTAGTACAGTGGAGACACTCTACAGCTACCCAGAAAAACAATTACTACTAGTACAGTGGACACACTATACCGCTTCTGGCTCCTCCTAGGTCATTGAAACGTCTCCCTCTACTGAATGTCGTTATACGTTTGTTCACCGACATGCGGGCTATGCAGCACGCAGGCCCAAATGCCATCCACCAAATTAGAAGGCAGTATGCAGGCGGAGAGTCACCCCGGTCGTAGCGCGGCAGTAACGAGCCGTCGTATCACAAAACCCCACCTCCCCGCAGTCTAAGTTTGACGGACGAAGCAACCATCATTTCACTCTTCGCTGAATCCCCTTCTCCCTCACCGTCTTCAAGAAAGGCAACACTTGCATCTGCCACTGTTCTTCTCTCCAAACGAAGGGAAGGTAAGCGGATCTATGATGTTGGTATATTTTCGTTCAGAGGGAAAAAATAACTTTTGCAAAGCAGTAACCGATCCTCACTCTCTTTTTTGTTTCATTATCATTGCGATTGTGTTTTCCTTTCAGTGATCTCCTAGTATTCGTTAGTTTCATGATGAACCAAGGAGAACCAGGCAAAGATCTGCCGATATTGGAGCAGACGCGGGAGGCTGATCCCCACGAGACAGAGAGCTCCAAGAAGATGGAGGCAACCACCGAGGCGACCACAGATACTGAGATGGTCAACGCCCCGTTTGAGGTTACAGCCCCCATGGCACTGCAGGAGCAGTTTTCCCCCTTCGAGGATGTGTCCCCCCCCCCCCGCTGAGCTGCCCAAGGTGATTTCCTTCTTTGCCGATCTCGATTGTGGTTTTTCATCTAAGTATGTGGTGATTTTTATAGAAAAGGAAGTATATGGTGATTAATAATGCAAAATTTTATGATCTTCGATGCCATGGTATACGTAGTGGTTTAAATAACTTGTGTTTCTTATACTGAAAAGTAATACAGAATTTGTTTCTGTTTCAATTAGAGCCCTGATGCATACAAGGATTGTGTGGTTGTACATGTCACTCGCTATGAGGCGGATGACCTGAATATACGCACTAGGAAAACAGAGTTCTTAGGCTGTTGGATCATGGAAGCCATTTGCGGTTATACCAATGAAGAGTTGTATTCCAGCCTCACTGTTGTCAGGCGTGTTGTCCAGGGTGTACTGAAGCACAAGAAGTTCAAAGCTACTCCTTCGTTTGTGAGGAATACTGTTCTTGTCAAGCTTACGCAGGAAGATGACGTGGCATGCCTCCACAAACAAGTTTATCAGTGGCAAGGCCACAAGGTTGTCTTCATGAAGGTTCACAGGATTGAGCTGCTGCGGGACGTCCTCGATGATGTTCATGGCAAGGTCCATCTTGTGTCCAGCCCAAATTAGATCGAGGCATGAAATAGTTGCCCCAGCTAGTGTTTAATAGTAGTTTGGATTGTGTCTAATTATCCGAACCTTGCCTGTTATCGACCCCTCTGGGGCTAGTACTCTGTTTGAATCCGTCTATGGGAACTGCTGCTACTTTTGTGTGCCCGTGAATCATGTGAGAACCATCGTAATTGTTGCCAAAACAGATGCGTCCTCACTAGTTTTTTCATGAATATGGCATGGTAAGACATAAGTTGTCACGGTTTATCATACGAGAAGTGTGTGTTTTGATGAAATAGAGCACTCGTTCGAGAACCGTGCACCGACGTGTACATAAGTACTTGTAAACACTGTTGGTGCTACCCCACTTGTAAGCAGTTGTGCAAAACACGGCACATTGGCTCAGCTCGCTTCAACACTAGGCTATCGACCAGCTAACAATCAACAATCTGTTGTCTGACATATAAGCAACTATGTATCTTGTTACAGTGGTTCATGCAGTTAATTGAGGCCACAATGTAATAAATTCCAAACGTTCACACGCTAGTCCAGCGCTCATGTGGAACACTCACATTAAACTCGTCTTCATAAAAAACTTGAAAAGCATAAGTTAAGCAATTTAATACATCTCAATGATTCATAGAACATAACAAACATATACTAGTTCATAGCAAAAGACAAAGTTGTGAGAAGGTTTACAAATTAGGAAAAAACAAGCAAGGCTTCTATCTGAGCAAAGGGCCTCCCGGCAGGCTTAAATTTCCTGGAGTTCACTCTGGTTTTTTCTTGTTGCCACCATTCAGGGTTAGGTTCTCTCATTCCAGAATAACCAATTATAGTTGTGGTCTCAGCTAGAATGCTGAACTGAACCATGCAGTGTACTGACCAGCTGAAATGCTTGTGCATTCCACTAAATTTAAGCACCGCTATTTGCAGAAATATGCAGACCACAATGCCTCTTGTCCGCGCACCTGTCCAAAAAACTGTCGTGCAGCCGTGCCAGCTAGTCCTTGGTCCATGGATGAACTAGTAGAAGGTGCATTCCGGACTAGGATGCAGTTGTTTTCGCTCGTCTCTGCACTGCAATCAGGAAGTAAAACGTATGAATCAGCTTCTTTTAGATTGCGTTGGTGAAAGTGCGTTATATCGACTAGAGGGGGGGTGAATAGGCGATTTTTATGAAATTCTTCACTGAGGAATTTGCTCGTGAGGAAATTCCTTAGCGAAGAAATACTAGCAGCGGAATAAGTACTCAGAAGTAAACATAACAGATTACATGCATGGTCATCATGATGAAATGAAGACAAACACAGAGTACAGAAAGCGTAGGCACAGGATAACTCTAGATGAAGACAAACAGACTGAAGAAATTGAAATGAGGAATTTGTGAGAGTCTTCAGTCAAAGTCTTCAAACACATATATGAACAAACAGACAACACAGTAATGAGGAAATGAAGGTGTTGAGGAAATGGAACTAGTAAGCTTGGTGAAGACAATGATTTGGTAGACCAGTTCCAACTGTTGTCTCAGTTGTACGTCTGGTTGGAGCGGCTGAGTATTTAAACTCGAGGACACACAGTCCCGGACACCCAGTCCTGAGCACGCAGCTCGGGACACCAAGTCCTCACCGTATTCTCCTTGAACTAAGGACACACAGTCCTTGTCCAATCACTCGTGGTAAGTCTTCAGGTGACTTCCAAACCTTCACAGACTTGGTCACTCGGCGATCCACAATTCCTCTTCGATGCTCTAGACCTTGACGCCTAACCGTCTGGAAGAAGCACAGTCTTCAAAGGTAACAAGCGTCGGATCCACGCAGGATCAATTTCTTCAGTGATGCTCAATCACTTTGGGTTTGTAGGTGTTCTGGTTTTGGGTTTGGATTTTCCTCACTTGATGATTTTCGCTCAAAGTCCTCGGAGGATGGGTTGCTCTCAAATGACAAGTGTCAAGTTCACGCGGAGCAGCCAACCAGCTAGTGGTTGAAGGGGGCGGCTATTTATAGCCTAGGGAGCAGCCCGACATGATAAGACATAAATGCCCTTCAATGATATGACCGTTAGGTGGACAAGATATTTTAGGACAGCTGGCGCGTGGCGCAGCAACGGTCGGAAATTTGGAGTACAAATTCCTCAGGGCTATCATGTTCCTCACTGTGTAGGCAATTCGCACTGGCGAATTCCTAACTCCTCAGTCAGAGCAAAGTCCTCAGTGACCAGAAGAACTGCGTCTCTGTCACTGAAGAAATTGACTGAACTGTATGAGATTTCCAATGGCTTCACTCGAAGGGATTGGTAGGTGTAGGATTTGAGTTGAGCATCACATGGAAATTTTCTCCTTAGTATTTCCTCGACCCCCTTTAACAGTACGGTGTTTCCTATGACTCAAGAAAGAGAAAAATGAAACTACGAAAACAAGTCTTCACGCTTCACGTTCCTCGAACGAATACCATGTCTTCAAGGTCACACCAATTTCTTCACTTCCAAAGTCTTCAGAAAGTCTTCAGAAAGTCTTCAGAATATCAAAGTCTTCAGTCGAAGAACTTCATTTTTAGGGGTCAACTTTTACTGTAAATATCAAACTCCTCATAGACTTATAGACCTGTGTACACTCATAAACACATCAGATGCTTAACCTATAAGTCTTCAATACACCAAAATCACTAAGGGGCACTAGATGCACTTACAATCTCCCCCTTTTTGGTGATTGATGACAATATAGGTTAAGTTTTCAACGGGGATAAATATATGAAGTGTAGAAAGTAATATTGAGGAATTTGATTGCAAGATATAGAAGAACTCCCCTTGAAGTTGTGCACAGTGAGGAATTTGCTTCTGAAGCAATGCACACTTGAAGAGTTAAATCACGGAGATCTCCCCCTATATCTTGTAATTCATACACGCATTTGATATATGATTTGAAGAATTTGAAATGCATGATGAAATATGGTGCCTGATGCAATTCAGCATGCGTGCGATAACATTAATGAGGAATAAGCATGCAGAATAGCGCATCAAAAGTATCAGAGCTCAAGCATGTGTCGAAGTATCAGAGCACCGAGCACCATAGGGTTTAAGATTACAACTCGATCCAATAAAAGTTTCGGAAGAACGAGAGTTGCAACTTAAAAAAAATATGCCCTTATTATAGACCCGCTTGAAGACTAACTCAAGTTTCTCCCCCTTTGTCATCAAATGACCAAAAGGATCGAAACTAAGGACTAACGCCCCTGAAGATATTCAAGTTGATGGAGGAGCGCCAGTGTTGTTGGGGTTGGTTGTTGAAGTAGGGCCTGCTGCAGTGTCGTCCAAGTCTTCATTTTCATCAGTGTCGCGTGATGAAGAATATGAACTGGCCACCAGAGAAGGAACCTTGACCTTCTTGAATTTCTTCGGTGGAGGTGCCGACCAGGTAAATTCTTCTTTGAGGCCCATGTTCTCCAAATCTTCAGCACTATATACTTGAGACAGAATAGCCCAGGTGCGGTTGAAGGTTTCATGAAGGTAGTAATGGTTTTTCTTCACTGCATTTTATGTGGCAGTCATGTTGTGAAGAATTGAACCAAACTGACGCTTGACCCATTTGTGATTGCGATCAACCTTTTGATGAAGACTGAGGAGTAACTCACGATCAGTCATCACCCTGGGTGCAGTGGCTTGAGGATTTGTCTTGGCAGTATTAGCAGCAGAGTCATGTGTGGCAGAGTCATCATTGGTGGAATAAGAAGCAGCCTTGCGAAATTGACCATCCAATGGACGAATGCCTTCATCTATCACAGCAGTGGCCTTGCCCTTTTCATCAGCTGAGGAAAATGTCCTTTTGAGGACTTCAATAGGAGGCAAGTAGCTGCAGTGGTTGAGAGTTTCAGCCTTGTAGTTGAGTGAAGACCTTGTCCTGATGAATCTCATAATCCAAGGTGCATAAGGCTTCAGCTCAAATGGTGACATAGCAATGTTGGCTAGAGTCCTCATGAAGAAATCATGGAAGTTTATGGGAACGCCATGTATGATATTGAAAAGCATATTCTTCATGATGCCAACAATTTCTTCATCGGAAGAATCATGTCCTTTGATGGGACATATTGTCTTCGTCAGAATGCGATAGACAGTCCTAGGCACATACAGCAATTCCTTGATGAGGAATTTGATACGAGGTGATTGTCCTGGCTTCAGAGGCTTCATGAGCACTTGCATATAGTGGTTTGACAGTTCAGGTTCATCATACACGCAACGCGCATCTTCAGTGGGTGGACTAAGAGAAAGGCAGCGAAGCAATTCAGTTGCTGGGGCCTTGTAATGTGTATTTTCAGTCATCCAGTCCAGAACCCATGAATTGACATCTTCAGAGTTGCCAGTGATGTGCAGGGTAGCATAGAACTGAAGAATAAGTTCTTCATTCCAATCGCATATATCTGTGCAGAAGTTGAGTAGCCCAGCGTCGTGAAGAACACTGAGGACTGGCATAAAGCACGGCATTGATTCCATATCCACGTGAGGAATATGTGCATGGTCGAAGACTTTGTCTTTGTTGTAAAGCACTGAGGAATAGAAGTTTGCTTGGCTGGCAGTCCAGAAACGCCTCTTCCTTATGCGAGCAGAGTCATAAGGATTGTATTCAGTGAAGAATACGTGCTCGCCATAGAAGTCTTCAGCCTTGAATTTCTGTTTGCGTGAGAATGGATCCTTTGGCCTTGGCAGAGGAGTGTCAGTGAGTTGCATCACGACCTCAGGAATCACAAGCTCAGGTTCTTCAGGCTGAGGAATTTCAGGATTTTTCTCAGGTGCAGTCACCTTGTCTGTTTCAGCAGCAGTTTCTTCAGCACAAGTGGCTGGAATTTCTTCATTCACAGAAGCAGTGGGATGAGTTGCATCAGAGCCCAATTTTATGGTTGGTGAAGGAGAGTGAGGGATTTGCTGCAAGGGAGTGAAGAGTGGGGAATTGGGATGCTGACTTTCCCAAAAGTCATCGTTCATTACTGGAGTTGTGCTTCCAATATCCACATCTTCATCATCAATTTCTTCAACACCAGCATCTTCAGCATCAAGCTGAGGCATTGGTGATGAGACTATTGGGGTTGAAGGGATTGTATCCACTTCAATTTCTTCATCAATCTGCTCTGAGGAAGCAGCAGACTGAGTTTCTTCATCTGATCCACTTGGGATCTCATAATCTTCATCAAAAGGAACAAGGTCCTTTGATGGCATGGAGGAGATAGGAACAGCATCAATTGGATTGACAAATGAGCTGGTCATGGGCTTCATCTTCTTTGGGACTGAAGATTCTGAAGCACTTGATGCTTTCCTTTTCTTCACTGCGGCTCGCTCTGCAGCCTTGGTTTTCTTCACATCTAAAGTAGAGGGAAGAATTGGAGTTGGAGTTGGTGCAGGTGGAGCTGAGGAATCTGGTTCATTTTCTTCAGGCACAACTGATGCAGTTCTCCTGGTCTCTTCATTTTCTTCAGGCGCACCACTAGTGGATGCCCTGGCAATTTCATCAACAGCTGGAGCAGAGTCATCAGCCTTGGAACTAGCATTTTCTTCAGCAGCCTGAACTTCATCAGCGGTGTTGGCATGTTCTTCAGTTTGCTGAACAGATGCTTCAGCTTGAGGAATTTGTTGCTTTGAGGCAGTACCCTTGGTGAAGGTATCAGTCAGCCTCACAAATCTGACCTTGGCTCCTTGCCAATCAGCATAGTACGAGTCAAAGTTGTCGCTGAGGGCTTTGATCTCAGCCTGCATCTTGACAAGTTCCTCAGGCTTCATTTTGAGAACATTTTTCTTCAGCAGCTTCTCTTTGCGGTACTGGGATTTCTTGATCTCTCTGGCCCTATCATATTTCCACTTCTCCTCTTGGATGAAGTGAGTCAGCATGTGACTTTGGCCAGGTGTCAGCTTGAAATCAGGCATAGGAGTGTTGGGATCCTTGTGCCAGAGATCAATATAGTCTAGGATCACCCTTGGATCCAAAAGCAGGGGCACAGGTGTGCCTTTGGCTTTAGCAGCCCTTTCTTGGCGGTCTCTGATGATTTCAGCGAGTTCTTCTTCATCAGCTTCATCATCATCAGATGGCATAGTGAAGACCACTTGCTTCTTTGGACTTGGGCGAGTGCCGCGTCCAGCGGTAGCCTTTTTCTTCAGTAACGAGGGTCCAGATGAGGATTTTGGTGCAGCTGAGGAACTAGCTGAGACACCAGAGGCAATAAAGATGCCAGTTGTCCTTTGGCATGAGGCCAGATGCACAGGAGCTGAGGACTTTGTGGGAGCAAGAGCAGCATGAGGAATTTGCTTTGAAGATTTTGAAGATTCTGGGCATGAGGGCGCAGCTGAGGAACTTGGCCGTGAGGGCATTGAAGGTGAAGCACTTGGCTTACGAGCAGGCTTCTTCATCATTGATTTCCTTGGCTTGGCAGAAGCCTCAGTGGCAGCAGCAGCAACAGATTCTTCATTGAATTTCCTCACTGCTTCTTTTGCTTGCTTTTGCAGTTTACGCTGGTGCTTGGCCCATTCTTGAGGAAATTCCTCACCTCTTCTGATGCTAGAGGGATCAGCCACTTGGCCAGGTGCCAATGGAGGGCGTTGACATGGAGGGTTTACGGCGAATTTCTTCATGTACTTAGGAGTAATATATCTGTACTCCCTCCATTCTCTTGCCCATCTCCTTTCAATCCTCTGTATGCGCACCTTGCGCTGATTTCTATCTTCTTCAGGAGGTGTGCAGTACCCAGCATAAATGTCCTCAGGGATTTCAAATGCAGTCATGACCTCTGGTCTCTTTCCTCCTTTCTGCGGCCTTTTACCTTCAGCCATTTTCTTCAGATGAGGAATTTGAACAATGGAATTCTCTAAAGAAGTATGCAACTTTTCTTCGAGGAACGCTGCAAATGAGTTAAGTTGATGAGAACCTAAGGATTCAGCAGCGGACATGTGTACCTGTGAACAGATTATAGTTGCGAGGAATTTGAAGAGGTCATATGCGTTCTTATAGGGTTTTTCATAAAGAACAAGTTTTGAGGAATTTGACCAGATTCGTCTTGAGGAATTTCACTAAGCTCCATATATATCTTAGGTTCCAGAGTTGTATAGATTGAGAATCCACACAATTGAGGAATCTTGAAGAAATTTAGACTTAGGGAAATGAATCAAGAACAGAGAACAAGTGAGGTGTTTTGTGTGTGAGGATTTGAAGAATAAAAACACCTTTGAAGATTTTGTAGAAAAACTTTGAATCAAAGAGGGCAGTAAAAATAGCTTTTAATTACCCTGAATGAAGAACACGACGAACTATGAGTTGGAACAGAGAAGTTCGTCAATGCAGATCTTCCACGCCCTAACTTGGCGGAGGAAGACGTCTACGGCGGCAGCGGAGGTGAAGATTTCCGCTGTCGGCGCGAGTACGTCGGCGATGAGGTCGAGGCAGTGAAGCTTTTCCTCACCGACAACGGTGGAGTAGCGACGGCGCTAGGGTTTGGAGAGCTCGAGCGAGGTAAAGGAAGTGAGGATGGCAACGGAGGGGTATTTATAGCCGCAGTGAAAAACTGCTTGTCCGAAGATTTAGGACTCACATGCCCCTGGCCGTTCTCCTTCACTTGACATGTGTCACCCACGTACTGTGTAGTGGAGATCGTGTAAGATCGTGGGTGAGTAAAATAATCCATCGTGGGAAGTGGAACGGATTGCGCGGCAAAACCGAAGGTTTGGATAAGATTAGTTTTAACGTTTCGTTCGCAATTTCTTCAGCTGACAAGGACACAGTGAAGAATTTGAACGAGTTTCAAATAGAACGCACATGAAGAATTTGTGAATAGACTGGATTGAGTATAGCATAGAGGGGAAGGGTCCGATCACATTCACTTAGCAGAAAAAAAATTCCAACTTGAAGAAATAGCTATAAGTGAATGTTGTAGAGGACATAAACTCATATATATATATATATATATATATATATATATATATATATATATATATATATATATATAGCAAATGAAGAAAAACGACGGCACAAGTGAAGACTTTGTAAAGTTTGAAGAATTTGAAAAACTGAAGAATTTCAAAAGTTGAGGAAAAACTCAAATTGAAGATTTTCAACTTTTGTGGTGGCGTGACCCACCGTGTAAGAATGATGATTTCAGACACCGCGTACAATTGTCGTAGGGTTCTGAGAATCAAATTCTTCATTAATTTCTTCACACTTAGAGTGTTATTCTTCATTGATTGAGGAAAAACGTTTCTTCATGTGTTGCACATCTAAGTCATCAATTATGCATAAGTGTTAGGATGAGTGCATTTTCAAAGTACATTCGAAGATTCTAAAATATTTAGCTCACACCGCAACTTGCTAAATCTCTTCTCATCCAAGGGCTTAGTGAAGATATCGGCTAGTTGTTCTTCAGTCTTCACATGCTCAATAGAAATGTCGCCCTTCAACACATGATCACGAAGAAAATGATGACGAATCTGAATGTGCTTTGTCTTCGAGTGCTGAACTGGGTTGTGAGCAATCTTGATGGCACTCTCATTGTCACAGAGGAGAGGCACATTCTTCACGTTGACTCCATAGTCCTTGAGTGTTTGCTTCATCCATAGTAGTTGAGCACAGCAAGAACCAGCAGCAATGTACTCAGCTTCACCAGTAGACAGTGATACGCAGTTCTGTTTCTTCGAGGACCAACAGACCAAGGATCGTCCGAGGAAATGACAAGTACCAGATGTTGACTTGCGATCCACACGGTCACCAGCATAGTCAGAATCAGAATATCCAATGAGGTCAAAGTCTGAGCCCTTGGGGTACCATAATCCTAGTGTTGGTGTGTGAGCTAGATATCGAAGAATATGCTTCACAGCCGAATGGTGTGATTCCTTCGGTGCAGCTTGAAATCGTGCACACATGCAAACACTAAGCATTATATCTGGCCTAGATGCACATAAGTACAATAAAGAGCCAGTCATGGAGCGGTATACCTTGTGATCGAAGTCAGTACCATTTTCATCAGTGCATAGATGACCATTTGTGGGCATAGGAATTTTGAGACCTTTGCAATCTTGCATGCCGAATTTCTTCAAGACATCCTTGAGGTATTTCTCCTGAGATATGAATATCCCATTGTGCTGTTGACGAATTTGTAGACCTAAGAAGAATTTCAATTCTCCCATCATAGACATTTGATATTCTTCACTCATCATATAGGCAAATTCATCACTATAACGTTGGTCAGTACAGCCAAAGATGATATCATCAACATATATTGGGCACACAAACAGTTCACCATCATATGATTTAGTAAAAAGAGTGGGATTGAGTGAACCGGGTGTGAAGCCTTTCTTCATGAAGAATTCCTTCAATGTGTCATACCACGCCCGTGGGGCCTGCTTGAGGCCATAGAGGGCCTTGTTAAGTCTGAAGACTTTGTCAGGATGTTTTGGATCTTCAAAACCTGGTGGTTGAGCAACATATACTTCTTCCTCAATCTTACCATTGAGGAATGCACTTTTCACATCCATTTGGTATAAGATGATATCATGATGGTTAGCATAAGCAAGTAATATGCGAATAGCTTCAAGTCTAGCAACAGGTGCAAAAGTTTCATCGAAATCAATTCCTTCAACCTGTGTGTAGCCTTGAGCTACTAGTCGTGCCTTATTCCTCACCACAACACCATTTTCATCTTGCTTGTTGCGGTAGATCCACTTTGTACCAATGATGTTATGCTTGCGAGGATCGGGACGATTGACCAGTTCCCATACGTTGTTGAGCTTGAACTGATGTAATTCTTCTTGCATGGCCTGAATCCACTCAGGCTCCAAAAATGCTTCATCTACCTTAGTGGGCTATTGGGTTTCTTGTCAGTGAGGAGTTCATAGGCAGTCTTCTTGAAGAATTTGTGAAGATATACTCTGTTGATGATATGGCACGCATTATCAATTGCATCAACCCAGAAACGACGTGGGGTTTTGTACTCATCGAGCATAGTGCGAGCCATCTCAGCAAGAGTCCTGTTCTTGCGCTCCACGACGCCATTCTGTTGAGGAGTATAAGGAGCAGATAATTCATGAGTAATACCAAGTTCATCAAGATAGTCATTGAGACCCGAATTCTTGAACTCAATGCCATTGTCGCTTCTGATGTGCTTGATCTTCACACCAAAGTTAGTTGAAGCCCTCGAGGAAAATCGTTTGAAGACTTCCTGCACTTCAGTTTTGTAAGAGACAAGGTGCACCCATGTGTAACGAGAGTAATCATCAACAATAACAAAACCATATTGAGATGCTTCATAAGAGACAGAGGAATAATGGTTAGGACCGAAGAGATCCATGTGAAGCAATTCGAATGGACGAGTAGTGGTCATGATTGTCTTCGCTGGATGCTTGGCCTTGGTCATCTTTCCAGCTTCACAGGCACCGCATAAGTGATCCTTGAGGAATTTGACATTCTCAATGCCAATGGCATGCTTCTTCTTCGCAAGCGTGTGCGGATTCCTCATGCCTGCATGACCAAGTCGTTGATGCCATAGCCATCCTTCTGAAGTTTTTGCAAGTAGGCACACGGCAGGTTGTGAATCTGCAGAGAAATCAACAATATACAAGTCTCCTTTCCTAAAGCCTTCAAAGACTTCGGATTTGTCAGATTCCATAATCACAACACAACGATACTTGCCGAAGACAACAACCATATCAAGATCACAAAGCATTGAGACAGACATAAGATTGTATCCTAAGGACTCAACAAGCATGACTTTGTCCATGTGTCGATCCTTTGTGATAGCAACCTTACCTAGACCCAATACCTGACTTTTTCTTTTATCAGCGAAGATGATATGCTTCATGTGTGATGCTGATAAGGGAGCATCCATCAACAGATTCTTGTCACCGGTCATGTGATTTGTACATCCACTATCAAGTACCCATTCAGTGGCTTTGGGTTGATCATCCTGCAGATGAATTAGTGCAACTTACGAACCTCATATACTTTAGTAGTGAAGAATATGATATCACAATTCATCAGATCAATTTCATCAAGCAGTAGAACCGATAAAACAGAGGGAGGACGTGTGAAATGAAAGTTCATTTCATCATGGTTAGCCTGCGTCCTTTCAGGCATTTTTGTCAGGTCCCCAGCAAATTCTTCAGACGTTACAGCACGTCTGGAGACCTGACCCTGCAGAAGAGATTAGTTCTTTTTCTTCACCACCCACATCTGAAGGGGTGGCAAAGAGTTCATCACTCTGCGAGCTCCATATGAGAATGGTGGCAAAGCAGCCAAACCATTTTGTTTTACATCAGAGGGGTTAGGGTAAGCATATGAATAAGCAGAGAAATTCTTCGAGGACTTATGAACATAATAATTTGAAGAATAATGCTCATATTCATAGCCCGTGGCTCTTCCCTGCGAAACAGAGTTATTAGCACGATGATGTTCATATGAGGACTTTGATCCATGTGAGGAATTTGATCTGTATGAGGACTTGGATCCATATGAAGAATTTGGTCCATATGAAGAATTAGATCTGGGGTTCCTTTTCTTCACAGGTGGTGTCATGAGGACATTCACCTGAAGACTTTCAAGGAAGCTTTTGGGAACCCAGATTTTCTTCATAGGGGAACCGTTCCTGCAGTTAGTGCCAACATATCTAGCAAATACTTCACCATTCTGATTTTTGAACAGTTTATAGTTGGAGTCAAATGACTCATCTGAAGAATGAGAAGATTCACATGTATAGCCAGATAAATCAGATGGATCAACTGGAGGTCCCTTTGCAGCAACCCATGAGGTTTTGGGGTACTGCTCAGGCTTCCAATAAGTACCATCCGCATTGAATTTCCTCTCAAAGGCAATACCCTCTTTCCTAGGGTTCCTGTTGAGGATCTGCTTTTTAAGCACATCACAAAGAGCCTGATGCCCTTTGAGACTTTTGTACATGCCTGTCATGTACAATTCCTTCAGTCCTGCATCGTCAGTGATACTTGCAATGTCCTCAGATGAGGAATTAGTGATAGCAGAGACAGGTGAAGAATTTGTAACATTTGAAGCATTTGAACATTCAGGTGAAGAATTAGCAGATTCTCGTTCAATGCATTTTAAACATGGAGGAATAAATTCTTCCTGAGCAGCGCTGATTTGTTGAGCAAGTAATGAATCGCACTCCTTCTGAAGATCTTCATAACTCACTCTTATGTTCTCAAAGTCAGACAAGAGAGAGTTATGCTGATCTTGAAGGGAGTCATACTTAGAATGCAGTCTTTGAAGACTTTCAGCCAAGGCTTGTGACTGATCCATTTCTTCACCCAACATATCATTGCTCTTACTAAGCATATCATTAGCATTTTTCAAAGCTCTTTGTTGTTTAGCAACAAGGGAAGCAAGTTTGACATAACTGGGTCCAAATTCATCACCAGATTCTTCATCACAAGACTCAGATAGGTAGCATTCAGTTACCTCAGCACTTTTTGCCATAAGGCATGAAGTAGAGGATGATGATTCTGGTTCGAATGTCATCGATTTGAGCGATTCCTTGAAATCCTCAAACCAAGGATCATGACGGGTTCGATGGCCTTCATAGACATCAGAGAGACGGTCCCAGACAAGCTTCGCCTGATCGAGATGCATGATGTTTCTGAAGTGGTTTTGAGACAGACTGGAGCAGATGACGGCCTTCGCTGTGAGGTTGAGTTGAGTGTACTTGCGAATGTCATCAGCTTCCGCCATCTTGCACAGATCGGTCAGACCAATCTCAGTGACGGTCCATAGCTCGCTGTCCATCACCATGAGACGCTTCTTCATCATAGCCTTCCATTTGGGATACTCGTGACCGTCAAAGATGGGGCACGGTACTTTCTTCATATCTGCGGTCGACATAACTAAAACTCCAGGCGGTTAAACCAAAATCACACAGAACAAGGGAGTACCTCGCTCTGATACCAATTGAAAGTGCGTTATATCGACTAGAGGGGGGGTGAATAGGCGATTTTTATGAAATTCTTCAGTGAGGAATTTGCTCATGAGGAAATTCCTTAGCGAAGAAATACTAGCAGCGGAATAAGTACTCAGAAGTAAACATAACAGATTACATGCATGGTCATCATGATGAAATGAAGACAAACACAGAGTACAGAAAGCGTAGGCACAGGATAACTCTAGATGAAGACAAACAGACTGAAGAAATTGAACTGAGGAATTTGTGAAAGTCTTTAGTCAAAGTCTTCAAACACAGATATGAACAAACAGACAACACAGTAATGAGGAAATGAAGGTGTTGAGGAAATGGAACCAGTAAGCTTGGTGAAGACAATGATTTGGTAGACCAGTTCCAACTGTTGTCTCAATTGTACGTCTGGTTGGAGCGGCTGAGTATTTAAACTCGAGGACACACAGTCCCGGACACCCAGTCCTGAGCACGCAGCTCGGGACACCAAGTCCTCACCGTATTCTCCTTGAACTAAGGACACACAGTCCTCGTCCAATCACTCGTGGTAAGTCTTCAGGTGACTTCCAAACCTTCACAGACTTGGTCACTCGGTGATCCACAATTCCTCTTGGATGCTCTAGACCTTGACGCCTAACCGTCTGGAAGAAGCACAGTCTTCAAAGGTAACAAGCGTCGGATCCACGCAGGATCAATTTCTTCAGTGATGCTCAATCACTTTGGGTTTGTAGGTGTTCTGGTTTTGGGTTTGGATTTTCCTCACTTGATGATTTTCGCTCAAAGTCCTCGGAGGATGGGTTGCTCTCAAATGACAAGTGTCAAGTTCACGCGGAGCAGCCAACCAGCTAGTGGTTGAAGGGGGCGGCTATTTATAGCCTAGGGAGCAGCCCGACATGATAAGACATAAATGCCCTTCAATGATATGACCGTTAGGTGGACAAGATATTTTAGGACAGCTGGCGCGTGGCGCAGCAACGGTCGGAAATTTGGAGTACAAATTCCTCAGGGCTATCATGTTCCTCACTGTGTAGGCAATTCGCACTGGCGAATTCCTAACTCCTCAGTCAGAGCAAAGTCCTCAGTGACCAGAAGAACTGCGTCTCTGTCACTGAAGAAATTGACTGAACTGTATGAGATTTCCAATGGCTTCACTCGAAGGGATTGGTAGGTGTAGGATTTGAGTTGAGCATCACATGGAAATTTTCTCCTTAGTATTTCCTCGACCCCCTTTAATAGTACGGTGTTTCCTATGACTCAAGAAAGAGAAAAATGAAACTACGAAAACAAGTCTTCACGCTTCACGTTCCTCGAACGAATACCATGTCTTCAAGGTCACACCAATTTCTTCACTTCCAACGTCTTCAGAAAGTCTTCAGAAAGTCTTCAGAATATCAAAGTCTTCAGTCGAAGAACTTCATTTTTAGGGGTCGACTTTTACTGTAAATATCAAACTCCTCATAGACTTATAGACCTGTGTACACTCATAAACACATCAGATGCTTAACCTATAAGTCTTCAATACACCAAAATCACTAAGGGGCACTAGATGCACTTACAGTTGGTCATTCTACCTTAGTTACTACCAATGTAGGGATACGTTGAAGACGGGAGGTTAGACGACGGCAGCGAGGGATAGCCATCTCATTTTGCGCAGTTGTACTAAAACTGAGGTGTGTACTTTTGATTGTGCGGATAGAAATGATACGAAGACAGACATCCCGAAACGATATGGAGACAGACATCCCTGTTTGCGCAAATAAGAAATACGGTTATTTAAACAGTGACAGATAGTACTACTTTCCCCCGTTTCCTCTTAGAACCAAGTCCTAGATTCATGCTACAACTTTTCCACTTTCTTCCCTGTTTGAACCAACGCTTTGAGTCGACTGTATGAAATAGCTTTGCTTCTAATAATAGTAGAAGTCTAGGTGGCTTTGGAACAGCGAACGGAAGTAGAAAAGGATCCACACGAAGGGAGCTGGGGCAGTAGAGCAAGGCAGGTTTCGAAGGAATATATACCTGAGGGTCGTCGGCATGTCGCAAACACGGCGTCGAGAGGCCGCATCTTGGCCACAATACCGCAGGGAGGAAGAAGGGGTCGGAGGCCCTCCCGAGCCGGTGCTCTCTCGGAGAGAATGGCACGGCCGCCGATCGGGACGCGCGGGCAGCCGTTGGTCTCCTCCCTCGCCGCCGACGACAGCGTGAACGATGCACCTACACCCCTGCCCCGGTCGAGGTTGTTCGGTCGGATTTGTGACCAGCCATGAGTTGAGAGAGTGTGTGGCCACCTATGTGTTGCTTAGATCTGGAGAGCATGAGAGAGTGAACGGGAGGAACCCTAGTAAAGCAAGCTCTAAGGCTCCTGCTTTTATCTATAGTGGAGTGATTTTGTTGTACCAGCTTCAAAAAATTGCGCTCCTACGTGTACTTGCTAGTGGGTGTGAGAGAACTAGTGCGTGCGTGCACCGCTTCTCTTCGTGAGAGTACAATATACTATGCCCAAAGAACGTTTGCCGCAAGAGTAATAGTACAAGTGTGTGACGTGTGAGCTAAAATAAAATGTGTGCGCCGTCTTTTGTTTTTTAGAAGTTCTCAGGCTAGGGTGTGAAGAGCACATATGTGCGTGACGTCTACCTGCAGATAGACGGTGGGTGCGATGTGCGAGTCTGCGAGAGGACTCGGGAGAGTCGTGACTCGTGAGGGTGCGTGTGCATGAGAGAGAGGGGGCACATATCAATGCAATGCATGTGTCCGTAAATCATTATCCGACAAACATTCGCCACAAGCCTTTTCCTGACGAACGCCGTAAGAACCGTTAGATCGGCATCCGACAGTGTCAGTTTTGCCATGTCATTTAACAGAACAGCCACTCCTCCTACACACAAATCTTCCACGTGAGTGTTAGCAACTGCCGTATGCTCCCTCCATTCCGAAATGCAGTGCATATAGCTTTATTGAAAATTCTAACATCGCAAACTTTTACCGAGTTTTCATGTACCAAATTGCACATGTAGAATACCATGTATATATCATTTCATTCATCTTCGAGAGGTAACTATAAAGTTGGGTGAGGAGTCTACAAAGAAAGACCATCGTATCACCCGCAGCAATTTCAACCATCCTTTAGTGTCCAGGAATACCATAGGAACTCTATATGATATGATTTTTATAGGATTTTTCCTTTAGAGCCAATTGGTTCATAGGAATAGATTCATATACTCCACATTTCAAAGGAAATAAACAAGATATCATTTCTATAGCTTTAGAGCCACTTGGTTCATATGAATGGATTCCTATACTCCCTTAATTTCAAAGGAAAATAAACATTAGTGTATATTCAATAGAAAAGTTCATATGATATGAACCAAATTACATCTCTTTTCTAATCCCTCCTCATAAGAATTGTGATACATGTCATCTCTAGATTCAATAGAAAAGTTCCTATGATGTGAACCAAATGACATCTCTTTTCCAATCCCTAATCATAGGAATTGAGATGCTCCATGTCATCTCTTTCCCTACAACTTCCATGTATACATCTTCTATTTCTAAATAGATAGTACAACCCACTAGTAGCTTTTTTCCAAAACATGCAACTATGGCACAAGAACTATATAGTGTGCCAATAACTTTGAAAGATGGTCGCTGGATGAAGCTAACCCGACAGTGCAGAGATAGGCAAATCCAAGCACTACTGGTCGTTGGATATCATCAACACTCCACTAGATCTGCCACATGTACAATTTAGAAGACTCCATGGTTGAACTTAAGCATAATGTACAAACCTCAAAACACAAGCACTTCTCCTTTGTTCTAGAATCTTCTGTATCATAATTGATTATTTTTTTCTAAATGAATTGCCATTATTTGTTTTTTACTTTATGATTTACTCCCCCCATTCCAAAATAGATGACCCAACTTTGCACTAACTTTGTACAAAGTTAGTGCAAAGTTGGGTCATCTATTTTGGAACGGAGGGAGTACAATGCACAACCCCATGAATCTTAACATTTTTATAAAACTTATTGATTTTGAATGAGATGAACTATAAGAACTAAACGAACATCTACATCATGCATATATGACTCAAAGCTTTACATGCTAGTGTGTATTTATTCATAATTCGGTTTCGAAATCTCATGCGTTCAATACATGTGTACCTTACTAGTTTTGAGTAGAGTAGCAATTTTCTCGCGGCCACGGGTATATCAAAATGCAGGGCCCATGCATCATTGCCTTTCGGTCGAACCTACGTCCACAATTTTTTGTATGTACTATATCTCCACTGGTCCCCGAACCCAAAATGCTGCCTCGTTCCCGTAAAACCAAGTGGCCCACACATATTTAAGGTGTCAGCTCGAACCCGTTTACTACGACGTGGCCCCGCACGCCGTAGTACTCCTACAAACCCTACCGCCGCACTCATCATCGGTTTTCTTCAAGAGGACGAGGGAGAAGCCGATTTGAAGTGGAGGCGCTTTCAAAAAAGGATCTGTAGTGGAGACCCCTACCCTAGGGTGCCCTAGGTAGCTGCCGCACGCATCATTGTTTTCTCTTTTCTTTATGCTCTTGCACCCTAGAGTGAAATGATGGTTGCTTCGTCCGTCCAGCTTAATGCGGGAAAGGTGGGGTTTTGTGATTTGACCCCTCGTCGCTCATTTTATACTACTGCGGCGCTACGACCGGGGTGCCTACAATTCCAACCGCTGCTCCGAACTGTAATTTGGTGCATCGCACATGGAACAAGACGGTGGATGAGCCACATGTCGGCCAAAGGGGTCCTGTTAAGTGTGTCGCAATTTCGTGTGTGGACTGACCCTGCTTGAGTTGCTACGCCAACACGACAGGAGCAGCCTACCACTTGGTTTTGCTCCTTGGTGAATCCCTACTATATTGATCTAAAAATATACGTGCTGAACTACCCTCTCCGTCTCGGTTTTTTTATTTTTAGGCATCTCGGTTTATAGGGCCTGCACGTAGTTCTAGGTCATCCATTTGACTAACTAAATATGAGTTACTATGTCACAAAAAGTATATCATTGGATTCTTAAGCGGATGTAGTTGTATTTAAAAGTCGAGGGCGGGGCTTTTCCTGCGCGGTAGGCGGTGGGGCAGTTCCGCCTAGTTGGTTCAACAGAGACGCGAGAAGACGAGGGAGTATGCTGCTGCAAACGTAGGGCTGTGTGATATGACAACGAGTTACTACTGGACGGTGGGGCCCCGTGATTTGACTTGTCATTATCATTTTAATTGCGGCGCTACGACCGGCGTGAGTCTCCCAGATTCCTGACCACCTCCATACAGGTGCCTCTCCCAATGCTCCACCATGTAGTAGAGGCTGGCTCATGCATGAGAGCCCACTTCTCCACTTTTTCCTTGCCTCTATTTCCTCCACATATGCAAAAATGCCATGTAAAGCGCACTATTGTACTTACTTTTACTTGCTCCTACAGGTGCTTAAGCCTGCCACATAGGCATAAAGTCTGATGTGGCAAGTTAATCAAGAAGAGAGAGACTAGTTTGGTGACCCAAGGAAGAAACGGTGCTAAGCGCATGTACCTAGGTGAAAAGACAATTTTGAGTCTATAGCTAATTAAATGAAGCAAACTTAGCAACACCATTTCATTGGAAGAGGTCACTCCTTGGCAAATGCAATAAATACACGCGCTTACCACCGTTTCTTCCTTGAGTACGAAGAAAGAGATAGAAAGGAGTAAAAAATACACTTATAGCCAACCTTGTTGTAGTATGAGTGACTACGTGATGACTATGTATGACATGCCAACATCAGATAGCCTAACGCACCGTGTTAAATCTCCAAGGGCGCGACCGCGCGAGCGACGCGACGGTCGTGGTAGGCGCGACCATGATACGGGCTGCTGGCAGTCCTTAGATCTGAGATCAAACAGTCGCATGCTAAGTTGCTTGAAATTTGCAGAATAACCCTCCAGGATAGGATATTCACCCATAGGTCTAGAAGCACGCCATGCAACCGTTCGATCTCAGATCCAAGGGCTCTCGGAAGCCCGTATCATGGGAGAATGGAAAGCCACTACCCTGCCGTTCCCATGCTGGCAGTTCGCTCCTACTCGTCCCCGCACGTCCTTCAATACTACGGCAGTTCGCTCCTAGTCGTCCCGTCCATTCACATTACGGCAGTTCCACTAATCCTAACCCTCCTCCCAAATCTATGGTGTCCCAAATCTCCATGATCGGCGGTGAGTACAAGGTTAGAACCATCCCCGGCGATGATTTCGACGTCATCTACACCCGTTCTTCCGCGACGGTGAAAGGATGCATTTCTCGCTTCAGACGCATGTTCGAAAACTCAGATGATGAGTGGGCCGTTGGGCTAGATGTTGAGTACACCACGGTCCTGGGACAAGAGAAGGATCTAAAGGACGAAGAGAGGAAGAAGCCCGCCGTGATCCAGGTTTTCGTACATAACGTTTGCTTGGTCTACCACATATGCCATGTCGACGTTGAGTGCCAGGATTTTAAGAACTTCCTCAAGGACAAAACAGTGAAATTCGTTACTGTAGACTTTACGAACGATGAAGAAATCCTGGGTCGGATAGGCCACGTTGTAGGCAACCCCTTCGACCTCCAGAAGAATCGGCTGGTGCCCTCTCGTCAGCCTTCAATGCTGACCCTGGTAGGAGCCATGGTTCATCCTTCGTACGGTAAACTGGTGAAACCTCCATACACGTTTCATCGTCATGCATGGCAGTGGAATGTACTAGATATATACCACATCCACTACGCTGCAATGGATGGCTACCTTTGTTTCAATATCTACAAGGGTTGGATGAAGAGCAACAGCCAAGTGTGCGGTTCAAGCAAAGAAGTATTGGCCAAGAGGAATAGGGACAAGGACGAAGTCGAGGACGTGGACGAGGACTCCGAGTAAGGTGTCAGTGTCGTTGCTCATGGTGGTTCTAAACTTCTAATGCAGTGTCTACCGGATTAGTTGCATAGTTTAATTTCAGGTGTGCTTAGTTTAATTTGAGGGGTGTGTTGTGCTGAGCCCCCAGCAGAACTATGTTATGTTTCTTCTCGTTACTTTAACTCTACAGTATGTACATACTACTAGTATTTCTTTAATATTATTTAGCACCCCAATTAAGCACGTACTAGCTTTTTTAATATTACTATATGCATAATTTGGCGACGAGCGCTCTCTATATGTACCACCTTTTTTTAATTTCAATTTTTGCTCCATCGCGCAATCCATCGATAGGACTACTGTACAAAAGTATACATTTTTTAAAAGGCTAGAGTATTGTTCATCACATATATAGCCAGTTAAATTCTCAACCTAGAACGGCGTGCATGCCATGTAATAAACCGATACGGAGGAAGTATAGTAAAAATGAGGTGATTTTACTGAGCGATCGGCGGGGGAGCATGGCCTGTCATGCAGTCCCACGTGTCATGATGTACCAAGGCTATGCGCGTGTCCCTCTTGAGGGAGAAGCAATACTAGTACATGGTTTGAGATGATGGCGAACCAAAGTGTGAAATAATGGTTGCTTCATCCGTCTGGGAAAGTGCGACATTGTGATTTGACGTCTCATTGCTCATTACTACTACTGGGCTGGTACGAGTGGGGTGCGTCCCCCCTGCTGTTCTGCACAATTATTTGGTGCTTGACACGTCGACCCGGTTGCTATATGTCCCACATGTCGGTGACAGGAAGTACAGAATTCATGAAAGGGAGCGTCGACGGAGGAGTATACTACAGAATTCATGAAAGGGAGCGACTTAGTTTCGGATAAATCTGTTTTTACGGAGTACGTACCCACTAGGGTTTATAGGGCTCATCTAAAAAACATTTGTTTTTCCGTTTGATAAGTCTCAATTCTACTATACTAGTAGTAGTACCATTACATGTTGGATTTCGAGGTGCGTTAGATCACCCGACGCAAGCAGTGTCAAGAGGAAACTAACCAATGCATGTACAAGTTCATGGAAATTTAGTGGTCATTCATGCATCCGTTCTAATTAATGCCTCGGTAAACATAACTTCTTGAGAAAAACGAGCGTACTAATTACTTGTGCAAACTACGAAATTAATTCGACCACTCACCGTCTACCTTGGTTGGAGAGATTTTGAAATTGAGCCATAAACTGGAAAGGAGGGAGTAGTAACTTTTGTCTCGATTACTATTTGTGGCCTTGTATAGATGCAAAATGTATTTTTTATAGTGGCCGTGTATAAGTAAATGGAGGGAGTACTAACCAAAGTACGTAGTAGGGACGAGGAGTAAACGGAGGGAGTAGTAAAAATTTCTCCTCGTGCTGCGAGCCACCGCGCGCATGGGCGAGGGAGCGGGCGTAAGGCGTACTAAGCAAGCTTCACCTCATCCTGCGAGCCACCGCGCCTGTGGGCGGGGGAGACGGCGTACTAAGCAAGCTTCTCCTCGTTCCGCGAGTTGACAGGACATATCAAAAGTACTCCACTGTATAGAGCCTTGCCTCTAAGGTAGGCCCCACATGGTTTGCCTCTTTTTTTAATTTAACATAACGCGTCAAGTCGCAATTTGTTTGTTCACCTGTGGTAGACGATCCTCCCTCCACCAAGTGGACAACCAGTACACGTGCCAAATTACCACGTGGGCTGCCTTTTTCATACAGAAATGAGCTCCACCGTGTACCCGCGCGGGTGTGGTTGGGAAAGAGACGGGAGTACGTGCGCCGTGCGTGCACCTCTTCTCTTCGTGCACGTCCCCCACCTACGTGGGTGTGTGTGAGAGAGATACAAACCTAGACATAATGCGTCGTCCATCCCCATGCCTTCGCCCAGTCCGACCACCAGTCACCACCACGCCCTACTCCTCCTCACCTTATCTCTCATCTTTCTCCCTCCATTTTTATATACAAGGGGCCACTATCAAAATTACAATTTGCAGATATACAAGGCCACTAACACTAATCGATGCAATATTAATGGTGTTTGCCTCGTGGTACTAGCAAAGGAGGACATTAATTATCCCTTGCATGCATGCGGGAGTTTGTAAAAAAAGTGCATCTCGATGTTCCGTGCAATGCACGGGCATCTTGCTAGTCCATGAAAACAGCATATGGCAAAATTCCACGGCGAACGAGGGATTTGAATCTATTGGGAGGGGCTGTTTGGATCTTGCCCGGGGTACCCAAAATATTGGCGACCCTTTTGTCCACTGGTGCCTTTGCCACCGACGAACGAGGAATCGCTCGGGTGCTCATGCTGTCATGCATCCTCCAGTGCGCACGTTGGAACCGAGCTCGCACGAGCTGTGTTTTTTTGTCCCACAACGCCGCCCGAGCCGCCCGCAGACCGACCGGCGACCCGCAAATTATGCCATCCAACCGTAGCCGCACACATTATGGCAGCAACTCAACCAACCGGACGAAATTCATGCAAACACGTAGACAAACTAATATTTCATATAAACAACAACATAAATCATATAAAATACCGGATTTTCATACAAACATGACGAATTTCATTACATTAAAATGAACTATGCGGTGCTAGTTCTGGACAGCACAGGTATATAATACCTGGCCTAAATGGTCGCCCGCCGATCGATTTGTGTTCCTCATGTCCGGCAGCACGATCACCGGACTGCCGGGAGCCCCGGAGGTATATGCTTCAGCGCAAAGGACGGCTCGCTTCCCCATTGCCCAACTGATATCATTGGCTGGTGCCGAAGATGATGGTGGCCGGCACCGGTTCGAGTTCATCACCGGCCACTACTTCACCATGGCCGGCACCGGCTCGAGTTCATCCTAACATTCCCCTCTTCCGTGGAGCCTATGCGGGGTTGACGAAGGTCCTCGCAAAAAAGGATCCGGCAAGACACCTGCTGTGTACGCCGGCGTCGC
Source organism: Aegilops umbellulata (assembly GCA_032464435.1). Taxonomy (NCBI): domain Eukaryota; kingdom Viridiplantae; phylum Streptophyta; class Magnoliopsida; order Poales; family Poaceae; genus Aegilops; species Aegilops umbellulata. Next base: position 321,029,456 of record CP136056.1, on the reverse strand, counting down.
CTCCGCGGTGGCCTTCATGGGACCCAAGCGGCGGCGGCCTCCCGTGTTCTACTTCTCCTCGATGATGGCGGCGGACGCGGAGGCGCTGGCCACCGACTTGTCGCTCTCCGCGCACCCGCCTTCTGTCGCTGCTTGCATGGCACGGCCGCCGGCATGGGAGTCTCGGCCACAGAAACGGGAGACGCGATACGAGGCGCCGGCGTGGAGGGCAGCAACGACGCGCGTGCGCCGCTCCTCGTCGAGCTGGCCTGGAGCGGCGAGTTGCTGAACCGCACGCCGGCTCGGGGCGACAACTGTCTCCGTCGGGCGAGGTGAGGGAGGTGGATCAACGAGCTGCATAGCTCGTATCCGGCGGGCTACCCAGCCGGCTTGGATGTGGAATAACTACTCTTCGTAAGCCATTGTAAGAGTGGACAAAATGGTGGAGGAGATAGGGGAGCGGCGGAGGTGTGCGATTCTTGGCCGGCGTTTGGCCTCGCTTAAATAGGAGATTAAATAGATGGCAGACCGGAGGAGCTCGGCCGGCGTTGCGTTTAACGCCGGCTCGGTCATGAACGGACGTGTGTCTAGAGTGGGTTTCTCGGCTTCCACACGGGCGGGTTTCATGGAGGCGTTTGAATGCGGCACTGAGGCGTGTTCAGACGGGCGTGCCGCGAGTGGCGCCCTCGACTCTGACCTAGGACACCGCGCCGTTCTTCCACTGACATGTGGGCTCTTTGGGTGCATGGCATGCATGTCAGTGACCCAACGCAGGCAGAGCACGGTAGAGGAACCTTTAGTGGGCCAGGGCGGTCAGAAGCGGGCATTTCATAAACCGATTATTGTTCATTGAGTGTGACATCGTCTTTTTCATGTAGATAAGGGCATGGTTAATAAGAAAGCCAGCTGCTGGCTATATACCAATGTCATGTCACTTGGAGCCTTTATAATAGCTAGCTAATATAATAGATGGGCTGTAAACTAGCTACTGGTATTTAATGCTTGCATGTGAAAGAAGAAAAGAAGGCACATGCTCATTGGTGGAAAGGAGAGGCGCGCAGGCTCACATGGTTGCATGCGGGCTGCATGGAGGTTCGATTTCTTGTTTCTTGCGCTCGAGCCGGCGATAGCTCAAGCGCCCGCTCCCTCTTTTCTCTTCATTCTCTCTCTTCCAGCTACGAATTTGATGACGTGGAGCTGCTAATAGCCTGCTGACTGTGTACTATTGTACCTGCTCTAAGCCTACTATGTTGATAGCCCATTCGATACGTTGTGATTCATAAAGACCGCTACAAACATCAATGTTCTGCTTATCACAGATAAGATTGATTAATACCCGTAACAATCCATGTCCTTAACAAAGGGTGCATGCATGTATAGGTTGAACGTGTGTCTTGCGTCGTGTGCTGTGTGCATGCAGGCGTGCGAGTGTTGCATGCATGCAAGGGTACGTTTCTGTGTTGCATGCATGGGTGCGTACGTGCGTGTGTTCGTGAGTGCATGTGTACGTGTCAGTGTTGCACGCTAGCATGCGTGCGTGTGTACGTGTCAGTGTTGCACGCCTACATGTGTGCGTGTCTTGCGTGCGTGCATGTGTACGTACGGGGTGAGGCTACACGTCAGTCGACTGACTTTTTCATCTCTGGTCATTAGATTTTCCAGCCGTTGGATACGAAATCAAGGGCCTCCAGCTTATCATCAAACTCCACCCCCCCTGAGCCGCCAGCCACCACCGGCCGAACCGCCAGCCCCCGTCGCCCGCGGCCGGCCCACCCTCGCCGAAACCACTAATTTATTATCATTTTTGTCCTTCATATACGCGCTGACGGGTGGGCCCTATGGTAATGTGCGCTGCTGAATGTGGACCGTTTGACTAGTCAATTGATCGTGTTATCAACAAATTACATAGTTGTATGGTGAGCCAGTGACCGTATGATCACCCTAAAATGTACTCTTGTTTTATTAACACAGTACAGACTCAAACTACCATTTCTTTCTTTCATATATGGGCTGATAGGTGGGCCCCATGGTTACGCGCCCCGATGGAGCAACACTAGTTGCGCCGCGTGGAATGTTTGACTGGTCAATTGATTGTGTCATCAACAAAATACGAAGTTGTATGGGTGAGCCAGTGACCGTATAATCATGATATGTATTTGTTTAACACGGTACAGACGCAAGGGCTCATATATACGCGCAAGCACTCACCGCTATAAGCACACACACGCGGACCCTACCCCTATGAGCACCTTTGAGAGAGTGGGCCAGCATATATGATCTTGAGATTTTATGAAGTCACCATAGGTGCCTCGTAGTCGAGTGGAACGTCTCCCCCCACTGAACGTACGTCGCCGGAAAATACTAAAATTAACACAAGATAAATGCGAGCACCGGGACTTTAACCTTGGTGGGCTTGAGAAACCACTGTCCTCTAACCATCCAACCACATGTTGGTTAGCACGACAAAATGTATGTGGTGACTGTGATGAGCTTATTCTGAAGTCCAGTGACCATATCATGCTTTCGCTTCAAATACAATGACCGTAAGTGTCGTCCACAAAATACGGAGCACGCATCAAATGCAAAGTCCGTCAGTGTCATCAACAAAATATGGAGACGTATCGTGAGCTAGATACCGTTGTACTATTGTATATGCTTATTTTCTTAGTGGTCGATTGCGTGTGTGGTGTGGTGAGCACATCATTTCTAGTTGTGGTGGGTCAACATGAAGACTCATGGGTCAGTTCCATCCTGCGCCACATATAGGTTGGACCGAGACGTGTTATACGAAGACCCATGTGGAGGACTCGGTGTACAACACAAAGCTACCAGAGTCGCGGAGGACTCTATCCCCACTGGTGATAAGCCGACTATATATGATTTGTAACCCTAGGCCCTTAGTATGTTATACAAGCTTGGGGGCTAGTTCGTCGATAGTATACACACACGCACAATGCCTGGTATTCACGTGTACTTTGTACACACCCCTATCACTAATATACAGTACCAGGAGTAGGCTCTTTCTTCAACTGCAATTGAATTCTAGCATGTGCATCTGTTTATTTCATATTATCGATCCATAGAGTGAGAGCGGTTTGAAATACAGGCAATGGATGCTTTTGCAATTGATATATAAACATTAATTAGTGCACTCCATGTTGTTAGTGTGAAGCACTTTATACATTTGTCACTTGCATGGATACATTCCAAATTGCTAGCTACGGAATAGAATACATGTCGAATTCAACATAAAGGGGGTTTCGAAGATTCGAATTCACAGGAAGTGCATTCATCTATTTGAACCCGAGATAATGGCATTTGTAAATCAGATGTAAAAGGGGGCATCAATCTTTGTTGTGAGTTTGAACATGCTATATATATTCATACGCATATCTAACTTTTTTTTGCAACCAAGGAGATTATATCTGGAACCATGCATGAACTGAGGTAAGTTGCATATTTTTTAATATATACTCGTGTACAATGTATATTCAAATGTACCCCCTCCATTCCAAAATAATCGTAGCTTTAGGATTTTCAAGAGTAAAGATTTGTGAAGTTTGACAAATCCTGAAAGTTCAATTCAAGAGAACCGAAAACGTTAATGCTTCTGCTCCCAAATATTGAACGAAGCGCCAAATAGGCCTCTGGGCACCGAAACCGCGCGAGACTAATGTTTTGGTGGAAGGAAATTACTGTCCTGACTCTCGCCCATGTAGCCTATCGGCCCGATGTCCAAAGGTCTAAACCGGGGTACGTATGTAACTTCACCAAGACGCTAGAGAAGCATTCGTATGCCGTGGGCGCCTACCCATGCGCTCAGCCAAAATCTATCCGGCCCACATTTTGGACACCTGACATGACTGTCCTACCCCCAACCCGCAATATTTTATGAAATGTTAGATGGGGGGAAAGTTTGAAACTTTCCCCAAAGTTCAAACAAGCGCGTCTCAAACCGAAACATTGTTCCCCATTAGTTCCCCGCCTCCCTCTGTTTCCCCATTCATACTTCGTGGGTGCGAAAACGCCCTCTCCACCAGCCGCGAAACCCCATCCTCCTCCGTCCTCCACCCCATAGCGGCCAATCCACCGCCGCCCTCCTCCATCACGCTGGAGCTGGTACCCCGACGTCGTCGTCCAACGCAACCGCAACGCCCTCAAGGACTTAGCAGCTGAAGCCGAGGCAGAGCTGCCTCCACGATGCCGACGCCGACGTGCGCCGTACCAGAACCACTCCGACCATGCCGTCCTACGCCTCACTGCTGCAGCTCCACTGTCGCAACCGTCCACCGCACCGAAGTTGTTCCCGCTACGCCGTCGTTCGCCACCTCGGATCTGCTTCCCCGCCGCCGACAGACGGCCACCGCACCACACTCAACAACTTGGCCATGGGTTCGTCCAAGGCTGCACCGTCCTCCACAACTTCTGGTTTCCGGCGAACAACAAGAAGATCGTCGGAAAAACAGAAGGAGGACACAGCATTGCCGGCAAAAAGAGGTACTCCTCTTCCCTTATTCGTGCAAATCTTACGTCTCCGCTCACACCGTATTCATCCCACGAAAGAAACTAGTTGAGCGCTTCTTACTGCATCTTCTTCGTGATACTAAATGCACAAGGTTTCCTCCCTTTTACTATTTCACCTTTGCTAGAGGTCAGTAGCCCGCCTGGATTTCAATTCAGGGTCAGTCGAACCATAGTTAAAAGAAGCAGCACCTGCTTAGGCGCGCGGAGCACCTAGTCCACCTGTTCCCCGAGGAAGCGGCACATCGGTGTCTATCATAGGGGTGTGGGGCACAGGAGCTGCTTGCGCCCGATCTGGAGGTCGGCGGGGCTTGAATGGATGGCCGGGGGGTGGTGCCAAGCACGGCGATGCGGTGAGGTCGAGGGGAGGGCGCAGGTAGGGGAGGAATACTGGGCCTATGGTCGCTCGCGTTTCGAGGAAGATCGTCAACACTAACTCGCTGGAGGTAGATGAAGGCGATCTGCCCATTCTTTGTACATCGGACGGTGCAGAAAAAATGGACTGACCTATTTGCTTTCAGTCGACTTTTATTTTCATAGAATCCTGTAGTAATTTAGTGTGCCATGCATGTTGTAGAGCTATCATATGTCTCCCATCATTTATTTCTCACCGACCTGCTATCTGCTACCTTTACACTGTACTAATTGTGCACACACTTCACCCATATTCACACTATTGTTTTTTTATGCATGGGTATTTCAGACTCTGACGCAGTGTTGATGAATGCAGAAAAGAAAAGACAGAAGTCCTCCAGTGTAATTCAAAGATAAGCACTAAGCGTTCCAGCGCTCTAACGGGTGCAGTGTCAGCAGTTGGAGACAGTAAACGTAGCTCTGCAGTTGATGATCTCAATTGCCACACACAACCAAACCAGGTGCTTGCTTTAACTTCGCGCTGTCAAATGTGGTTGCATGTTGCATATGGTGTCTAGCTTGTATTGCTTCCAATTTGGTTAAATTGCATCTGCTTAGTTTACACATTATACCTTTGATAATGGCATGCCTTCCTGTTTTTGATACATACTACATATGTCTATTAACCATGTTCGTACATCAAACTAATGCTCTTTTATATCCCTCATGAATCACTTATGATGAGACAGTCACCCGGGTGGGTTTCTGTGAGACGCCATACTCGTTTAAAGAGTGCAGTGTCATCCTCCCCACATGATTCTCAAGAAACAGCAAGGCTAAATGAAGATAGTCAACGTAGCTCTCTAGTTGATCACCGCAATTCCCCCACACCACCATCGCGGGTGCTTGCTCTTACTTGGCAGTGTGGTATGTAGTGTTCGTCTTACATGAAAGTAGTGTTCGTTAGTATCATGCATCAATGAGTTCTGAAGAGCAAATTTTATTCCTTTTTCTTGTGGGTTTGACTTGACAAGGCAAAATCAAGAAAGAGGAAGGAAAAGAGTAAGGAAGGCGATGATGGTGGTCCTCTGCAGCAATGTAAACGGAGCATCTGTACCGATTCTCCTTGTACTGATAGTGCATTACAAGGTCCAAGTCTCCGCTCCCCTACTCCACCATCCAAGGTGCTTGATCTAACTTGGCAGTGTGATATCTGGTTGCATGTTGCATATGGTGTCTAGCTCGTATTGCTCCTAATTAGTGTAAACTGCATCTGCTTAGCTTACACATGATACATGTGAATATGACGCGCTTTCCTGTTTTTAGTACATACTATGATAAGGCAACTTTAAGTCACCACTGTGATATTGGTTGTGTCTTGCATATGATTTCTAGCATGTACTGCTTCTAATTTGTTGAAATGCCATACAGTTTGAACTTGGCAGAGTCATATTGGTTGCATCTTTCATATGGTGTCTAGCTTGCAGTGCTTCTAATTTGTTGAAATGCCTTCTGCTTAGTTACCACATCATAGGTGTGAATATGTCACACCATCCTGTTTTTCATACATATTCCATCCTCGCATCATGTGTTTGGCTTTCATCCGAGTAGTGTTCGTCAGTATCATGCATGAATGAGTTCTGAAGAGCGAATTTTATTCCTTTTTATTATCGGTTTGACTTCACAATGCAAAATCATTACAGCTGAAGGAAATTAGTCCGGCAGTGGATGATGGTGGTCCTTCGGAGCAACTCAAACAGGGGGTCTCTACAGATTCTACTCCGCCATCCTCCCAACAAGATTCGCAAGACAACACAAGGTTGGACAGTCAACGTAGCTGTGTAGATGATGAGCACATCTCCCCTACTCCACCATCACAGGTGCTTTCTCTAACTTGACACTATTATATGTGGTTGCATGTTGCGTATGATGTCTAGCTTGTATTGCTTCTAACTTGAATTGCATCTGCTTACTTTACACATAATGCCTGTGAATATGACACGTGTTCCTGTTTCTAGAACATACGTGTACATGATGAGCACATCTCCCCTACTCCACCATCACAAGTGCTTGCTCTTACTTGGAACTGTTATACGTGGTTGCGTTTTCCGTATGATGTCTAGTTTGTATTGCTTCTGATTATGTTGAATTGCATCTGCGTAGCTTACAACTTATACCTGCAACGATCACTTACCCATAAGACACATTTAACTTGGGACTGTGATGTAGGTTGCATCTTGCATTGTCTTCTAGCTTGTACTGCTTCTAATTTCTTGAAATGGCACTTATGACGAGACACTTTTTACCTAATAGAGTGATATTGGTTGCATGTTCATATGGTGCCTAGCTTTCATTTCTTCTAATTTGGTTGAAATGCCTTCCGCTTACTGTTTTTTCATACATATTACATTCTCCTATCGTACATGTGAATATGAAACGCTGTCTTTTTTGTATATATTCCATCCTCCTATCCTGCGCTTGCCATACATCAAAGTAGTGTTCGTCTGTATCATGCATCAACCAGTTATGCAGAGCTAATTTTATTCATCTTCTTGTGGTTTTGACTTCATAAGGCAATATCAGAAAATAGGAAGGAAAAGAGTAAGTTAGGGGATGTTGGTGGTCCTCCGCACCGACGCAAATAGAGACTCTCTAGATTTGCCACTGCTACTGCTATTGAAGTTGAAGTCCCAAGTCTACATGATGAGTTCATCTCCCGTACTCCACCATCGTAGGTGCTTGCTCTAAGTTGACAGTGTGATAATTGGTTTCATGTTGCATATGTTGTCTAGCTTGTATTTCTTCTATTTTGATTAAATTGCACCTGCTGAGTTTATACGTTATACATGTGCATATGACATGGCTTTCTGTGTCTAGAATACACTGCATCTATCTATCATACCATGTTCTTACATCAAAGTACTGCTGTTGTGTATCCCGCATCAATCACTCATGATTGGACGCTTTTAACATGGCAGTCTGATAGTGGTTGCATCTTGCATTGATTTCTACGTTGTACTGCTTCTAATTTTTCGAATTGCCACTTATGACAAGACACTTTTAACTTGGCAGAGTAATATTGGTTGCATCTTTCATATGGTGTCTAGTTTGCACATCGTAGTTGTGAATATGTCATGCCGTCCTGTTTTTCTTACATATTCCATCCTCATATGGTTGTCTTACATCAAAGTATTGCTTGTATGTATCATGCATCAATGAGTTCTGAAGAGTGATTTTATTCTTTTGTGTTGTGGGTACAGCTTGACATGGCAAAGTCAAAAAAGAGCAAGGAAAATAATATAGTAGGGAGTGTTGTTACTCGTTGGGTGAAACGGAAAAGGTTCTGCCGTCGAGATTCTGCTGGTACTTATAGTGCAGTAGAAGGTCCAAGTCCACCGGCTAAATCTACAAACACAGTATCACCTGCTCCACCAGCTGCAGCATCCACTTCAAATGTACCAGCATATCAACCAGTTACTCGTTCGTTTGCTCCGGAACTGGATAGTTCCCAAGCTGCCTTCACACCTAAGACTACTTCCGAAGCACTGCTGACACAACAGGACTTGGCAAGATCAGATGAACCTCATGAGCATCAACACCAAGATGGTACCTGATCGAGTCAAGTTGCAATTGCATGCTCCTTTATATGTACTCTCACAGTTTGATGTACACTAACACTTTCCATATTCGTTGCTGAACTAGCACCACGGCACAAGCGAAAACAGACATCAGGGATAATGCTTGACAGATTAACAAAATCTAAAGGAGGAAGAATGGAGATCCATTTTGAGGCAGGTTTAAAAAGGCCGCGTGATGCTACAGAGACAACCAAGTTAGTATCAGAGGCAAACGTTGCCGTTAGGTGTCAAGCACGTATCCTCCCAACGTGGATCCAGTACAGGAATGAGAAAGACAATACCCAGTTTAACACCTTCCTTGACAATTTATCCGTAAGTAATGTTATTCATCGCAATTAGTAATATTGTCTTGCTCTGTCCCATACTTTCTAGCTTCCTCCTAATAAGACTCACATTCTTTTTTCAACAGATGAGGTTCAAGTTGGATCCGAAAGATGATGCAACTAGACAAGCATGCACTCATGTTTTTCAGTCTGCTCTGCGACAGTATCGGTACCACCTTAGAAAATCTCACTTTGAGGCAAGGCTAACAATGAAATCGCCCAAACATCTCCAGTGGAATATATTACAGATGAAGACTGGACAGCCCTCGTTAAACACTGGTCTGATCCAAAGTATCAGGTAGGCTATATGTATTTGATCAGACCACATATTGAACTTGTATTTATGTATGTGCCTTACAAGTGTATCTTCTTCTAGGCTAACTGTTTGAAGAACAAATCCAACCGTTCTAAAGTGAAATTCCAACAGACCACAGGATCTCGTAGCTATATTGCACACTGCGAGGCTCTTGCAAAAAGCTGCTACTTCCTTCTTTTTTGTGCCATATTATCGTATCTATATTGACTTGTTCCAAATACAGAGGAAATCCCGTGCGGACCAAAAAGAACCTGAACCGAATGCAGTGCAAATCTTCAAGGATTGCCACACCAGCAAGATGAAGGGCATGAGCACACCAGTTCAAGCCGCTGTTGTAAGTCCTTACTCCTCCTGCCTTGAACTGGTTGGTACTGTGATGTGTTCATTTAACTACTTGGTTTGCAGCCAATGTCAGTTACTCTGTTCACTTTTATTCACATTGTCTTAACGTATCATTTCACCTTACATGGTTTAAAAGAGATGAAGGATATTCTTTTGGTCTTGATCTGTAATCTAGTTGTTATGTTCACGTGCGCACACAATGATAAAATAGCCTGTTTGTTTTATATCTGTTTGCCCATGATATGAATGATGTCATACTATGTTCATCCTACTTTAAAACATGTCTCTTTATCCTTAGATGTCAACGAATGTGAGGAAATAGACAATACAGTAGGCATGCTACATGGACATATGTTCCGAAAGTGATTTTATTATGTAGTTGGCACTACAATACATGCTAATGTATTACAGTAGTTCACCAAAATAAGTTATGTATAAACTTTTAACCTACTTTGTTTGTTTTTCTCATTAGTAACTTATCTGGTACAGTAATCTACAAGTTCAAACTTTCAGGAAGCTATGGAACAAATGATTGAACAGCCACAACCACCTGAAGGTGACGAGGCTACTACAGGCACAATGTCACCTCTTGCTGCAGTGCGTCAGTATCTCTCCACTAACAGTGCAAAAAGCACCTTCCTGCGTAATTCTGGGTTGGTTGTCAAGGTAACCTCGTCCAAATCGCCTACTGAACAAAATCTTCCTGCTAGACAGAGTGATATATCTGTGCTCCAGACACAAGTCCAATCCCTAATGGACGTTGTTTCGAAAACAAGAATAGTGGATGAGAAATGTCGTCAAGATATGAATGGTTTTGAAACCAGACTATCAGACATTCGCTTCGTTGTTCAAGAGCAATGGCAGAAAAGGTGGAGATCGTGCTGCTCCATCAGATTCTACAGCCTGAAACATTAGCACTCAGGTCAAATGATTTGTGCTTCTATACATCTGATGGTGATTTTATCTGGAAGGACTGTAAACTTTATGCCAACAGGCCTTTTGTTGTATGGTTGGAATTTATTTTGTTGTGATACAACATTTATGATGCTGCCTCAGGCTGCAGTAATTACGACGCTTTTGTTGTATAGTGTAGGTTTATCTTAGTAATGTATTCGGCCGAAAGCTTCGTAGGAGCCCAACATGCCAACATTCGTCGGGCCCATTCCAATTGGGCTAAAAGCGATTACGGGCCGAAATTGGCATGTAGCCCACTAAAAATATCTGGGCCTAAATCAGCATAAGCTTTCATATTTTGCAGGTAGACTTGTGCCCATAGTGGGCCTTTAACAGGCCTAAACATAATTTGGGCCCTCAGTAAAAATAGGCCGTTTACAGGTGTAAATATCTCGAGCCCATAAAATACATGGGCCTTTAATAGACCGAAAGTGAGATTGGGCCCTGATTGTGCCAAATAACCCACTGGACTTTAACAGGCCAAAATTCGGACGGGCCGTAAATGCGCCAACCTAATACACGGGCCTTTAATAGGCCGGAACTTCGGTCAGGCTAGATTATCGTCTTTTTTATATGGGTCGTTAATGGGCCCGATATGACATTGGGCCACATATGGCCCATGGTTTACGTCCGGTGTTAACAGGCCGAAAATGACAACAGGCCGAAAGTGGCCCAAAGCTATAGTGGGCCTCTAACAGGCCGAATGTCAGACATGGCCGAATATGACCCAAATCCTTCACGGTCGTTTATGGGCCGAAAGTTTTGATGGCCTGTAAATGGGCCCAAATGAAGCCGGACCTTTAACAGGCCGGAAATACACCGGGCCGTAATTCGGCCCAATTACTTAGCAGACTGTTAATGGGCCAGAAGTGACCATGGGCCGCATTGATGACAAGTTTAGGACAGGCCGTTGACGGGCCGATTTGATAGAGAATGTTGGGCCTTTAGCTGGGCCGGCCCATTATGGTCGACAGAATCTTGTGGGCCTTTAGTTGGGCCAGCCCATTGTGGTCCGCAAAATCTTGTGGGCCTTTAGCTGGGCCGGCCCATTATGGTCTGCAAAATCGTGTGGGCCTTTAGCTGGGCCAGCCCATTATGGTCCGCCAAATTTTGTGGGCCTTTAGCTGAGCCGGCCCATTATGGTCCGCTAAATCTTATGGGCCTTCGGTTGGGCCAGCCCATTTAATATTTGTGGGCCACTTTTGGGCCGGTCCACGTGTCAACATATCATAGGCCCATCTCGACCGTTGGATGAGTGACACCTGTGCCAACGCGGAGCTGACGCGTGGATCCGTCAGCCAATGAGAATTTTACACGTGGAAAATCGGCACTGGTCGTGGCTGTTAACGGGTTATCGGATCCAAAATCCGACCTGATAGCTTAACGGCGTTCCGTTACGGTGGATGCCACGTGCCGGTCACCCTTGACGAAAGCACTTCTGTGACGCGCGATTTATCGTCATGGAAGTGGACACTTCCGTGATGATAATTTTGGCAATGTCATGGAACACTTCTACGACAGCACAGGTATGACTATCTTGATTCTGTCATAAATTTGTCATGGATGTACATGCTTGACAGAAAACGCGGCCTACTGTCACAAACACGTATCATCACAGAAGTGTATTTTTTTGTAGTGTTTATTGGGGACGGGGGTGAGGCCCGTCCCATCCGTCGCCGCTCCTCCTCATCTTGACACGCGCCTTGGCCAGTGAGGTGTGTGGCGCCACGTAGGCAGTCAGGCAGCTGAGGTGGCATGGTGGCGGAGCCTCCATGAAGATCTGCAAGCCGCCACGCGGGCGCTCGATGAGTTGGCCTGGGAACTACATGTTGCCACGCAGGTGCCCGCCCAGCTGGTTGGGCTGGCAGCTGCATGTGAACGGTGGTGGAAGCTGGTTTGGTGGTGGCCTCGCTGGCGTCCTTGGCGAGGGCCTTGCCGGGTGGCCCGACAAGGGCCTTGCCGTGGCATGCTATCATCCCCGGCAAGGATCTTGCCGGGGGTCTGGTGGTCTTCCTTAGCAGGGATCTGGCTAAGAATCGTCGTCTTCTAATCCTCATCTGATCTTATATATGTCTTCACAAAGATCTGCATGCCACCACAAAGGCGCCTTCCCGAGCTCTGGTCCCACGTTGATGATGGCGCTGGGGGCCGTGGGCTCAAGGGTGGCTCGCTCTGTTGGTGTGGGGCGAGCTGTCCTGGCAAGGGTCTTGCCGGGGCCGCTGAGGCCGCCCGGCAAGGGTCTTGCTGGGGGAACCTGCTTCGTCCCTGTGCTCTTCGTGGTCTTGTCCTTGGCGTTGCTTTGATCATCTTGGGCTTCGGTCTTACCTTGGGTCACCTCCCTTGTTCTGCTTGGTGTGGCCGTTGGCGCGGCTCTGACTGCCCGTGCACAGGAAAAGGGGTACAAAAACGCGCCCCTATTTTTGTACACCGACACCTGCCATTGTCAATGTAGTCAATAAATGAGAGAATTGCACAACGAGCTACTGACACCAGGGACCCAGCTGCTCGCCCAGTTCTTTTTGTTTTTGAGACGAAGAAGGGTGTCGACTGGGCCATGCGGCCCACTCTGGCCTGTCTAGCTAGCCTTTTATTTTATGTTTACCACAAGACCAACCCAATAATTTTTATTTCTTTCTGAAAATTGTTAGCCCAGTTTTTTTGTTCCTTTGCAGAATACCCAACCGAGTCCTACTTGCTTTTTTCAGCCCCGCTGGGCTACAAATCTTTCAAGACGAGGAGAGTTTCATTCAGCTTGCCCAGAAAATGGGCTATCAGTAATGAGAAATGGGATGTACATTTTTAGAACACAGCAAACGGGTAATTAGTTTCAAAAATCTTTTTTTCATTTCAAGATTTTAAATTCCATTGATTTTTATGCGTGGATAATCATTTGGATTTTATATTGATATAAATTTATTTTTCAAATTAGTTTGAATGTGACTCGAAATTTCGAGATTAAAAACTATGCAAAATTTCGTAGACTTTTTTAACCGTGGCCAAAATATGGGTTGTAATGCTAACAAAAAGAATATGGGCTAGAAAAAATCCTTAAGAATTAGTAAATGAGCTGTAAATTATTAGTAATAATGGCAGTTGGGTTGTATAGTGTTTTCCACATATTTGAGGCTGACTTGTGCGCCTACTATAGGTTGACGCGTACGCTTTCCTAATAAAAGGTTGACCCGCACGCAAGGCCGTGTCAACTTAGTCAACACACGAGAGCAGTGACTATTTAATGTCCATCCAACGGCCGTCGTGCTTCTTCAATCTCTGCTCTTCCTGCTCCAGCCGCTCAAACCAGCGCCGACGAGACTGCATGCTTCCTCCTCCCAAGGACAGCGACTGCGAACGAAATAGTGAACCCTCATACCCCCCCCTCCACATGTGAAACAACTACCGAGTCTTTCCTGGCTCCGTGTCATTCCCTTCCTAGGCCTCACCGTCGTCTATCGCTCTGGTGCTCTCGGCGCGGCGTGGTCAACATGGTCAATGAACGACATCCATCGGAAGAGGACTGTACATGGAGATGCTGATAGATGGGTCCATGGCTGCATGCAAGGAAGTGCCTCCTTATTACGCGCAAAATAATGATTTCTCCACCTGACAGCTGGGACCCACCGGAAGGACCTCTGTATTTCGCGAAAAAAACGTTCCTCCCGCTGACACCTCGGACCCACCAGCTATATCGTCGCACGCAAGGAAGTGCCTCCTTATTATGCAAAAAAAGAATACTCCCCCTGCTAGCTGGGACCCATGATATTTGGAGGCTGACTTGTGGGCCTACTAATTTGATGCGGATGGAGGGCTTTGTCAACTTAGTCAATATAAACAATTCTAGCTGCAGTGACCGTACGATGTCCATCCAACGGCTGTCGTGCTTCTTCAACCTCTGGTATTCTTGCTCCAGCCGTCCAAACCAGCGCCGGTCGTGCTGCCTGCTCCTACCTCCCGTAGCCGGTTGTGCTGCTGAGCAGGCCTCACCGCCCCACCCTACTCCCATCATTGGCCTGGCCATCCCTCTACTCACCCACACCTGTTGTTATTCTCCGGCTATGGTAGATGAACTAATAAACCATCATACTCCCCTCCGCGTGCGAAACAACTACCGAGTCTTTCCCGGCTCCGGGTCATTCCCTTCCTAGGCCTTGCTGCCATGCACTGCCTTGGTGCTCCCGGCGCGGCGTGGTCAACATGGCCAAGGAACGACTTCTATCGGAAGAGGACTGTATGTGGAGAGGTGATACGTCTCCAACGTATCTATAATTTTTTATTGTTCCATGATGTTATATTATCATTCTTGGATATTTTATAATCATTTTATAGTCATTTTATATCATTTTTTGGTACTAACCTATTGACATAGTGCCAAGTGCCAGTTGCTGTTTTTTGCATGTTTTTTACATCACAGGAAATCAATACCAAACGAAGTCCAAACGCAGCGAAACTTTTTATGGATTTTTTTGGACCAGAAGACATCCAGTGGGCCGGAGAAGCGCCTGGGGGTGCTTCAAGGGGAGCACAACCCACCAGGGCGCGCAAGGAGGCCCAGGCGCGCCCTGGTGGGTTGTGCCCACCTCGGGTGCCCCCTGAATCGACCCTTTGCTCTATAAATACCCCAATATTCCAGAAATCCTAGGGGAGTCGACGAAAATCAATTCCACCCGCCGTAGAGTCCAGAACCACCAGATCCAATCTAGATTCACCACTTCCATTGGTGCCTCTCTGATGATGCATGAGTAGTTCTTTGTAGACCTTAAGGTCCGTAGTTATTAACTATATGGCTTCCTCTCTCTCGTTTGATTCTTGATACAATGGTCTCTTGGAGATACATATGATGTAACTCTTTTTGCAGTGTGTTTGTTGGGATCTGATGAACTTTGAGTTTATAATCAGATCTATCTTTTTCTGCATGGAAGTTATTTGAGTTTCTTTGATCTCTTATATGCATGATTTCTTATAGCCTCGTATTTCTTCTCCGATATTTGGGTTTTGTTTGGCCAACTTGATCTATTTATCTTGCAATGGGAAGAGGTGCTTTGTGATGGGTTCGGTCTTATGGTGCTTGATTCCAGTGACAGAAAGAAACCGACACATATGTATCGTTGCCATTAAGGGGACTATTTCTACATAAATAGGTCTTGTCTACATCATGTTATCGTTCTTATTTCATTACTCTGTTTCTCCATGAACTTAATACACTAGATGCATGCTGGATAGCGGTCGATGTGGAGTAATAGTAGTAGATGCAGGCAGGAGTCGGTCTACTAATCTTAGATGTGATTACTATATAATGATCATTGCCTGGATATCATCATGATTATTTGAAGTTCTATCAATTGCCCAACAGTAATTTGTTTACCCACCGTTTGTTATTTTTCTCGTGAGAAGCCACTAGTGAAACCTACGGCCCCCGGGTCTCTTCTTTAATATATTTGCCTTTGCAATCTATTTTATTTGCCTTTTATTTTTAGATCTATTGAACCAAAAATACCTTGCTGCACTTTATTTTATTTGGCGTTCGATCTATCAATTATTACAACTCTCTCACGTCCGCTTGCCAATTTCTGGTGCCATTATCCGAAAGGGATCGACAACCCCTTTTACACTTCGGGTTGCGAGTATTTGTTATTTGTGTGCAGGTGTTGTTTACATAGTGTTGCTTGGTTCTCCTACTGGTTCGATAACCTTGGTCTCATCACTGAGGGAAATACCTACCGTCGCTATGCTGCATCATCCCTTCCTCTTTGGGGAAATACCGACGTAGTTCCAGCAGACATCAAGAGGCTGATAGCTGGGTCCACGACTGCAGTAAGGAAGTGCCTCCTTGTTATGCGCAAAATAATGATTCCTCCACCTGACAGCGGGGACCTACCGGAAGGGCCTCTGTATTTTTGCTAAGCTGTATTTTCTAAAAAATGTTTCCCCCCTAACGGCTGGGAACCACCAGCTACATCTTTGCACGCAAAGAAGTGTGTCCATATTACGGGGAAAAAATGATTCCCCCTCCCCTTACAGCTAGGATCCACCAGTTATATCTTTGCACGCAAGGAAGTGCGTCCTTATCCTCCCTGACAACTGGGACCTACCCGGTCAAACCGCACATAGTGTTGTGTGTCTGGTCGCGAACATGTTCGTGCATACTGGTCATTCGGTTTCTCTGCAATGATAAACCGTGGTCGAGCTAGCAGTGGCACATGTAGTAGAAGAGCCCCCGACGTAGCAGTTCAGTCAGTCTAGTGTAAACTATGCACACATACGTACAACCAGATGCCAAAAAATACGACCACATACGTACATACGGGCGGGGTCTCGAACGCCTACTCACACATATGTACGGCCAGGGCTCGTGTACATGGAGAGGCAATGGACGGCAGCAAAGGCGCCCTGTTCATCGGCAGCCAACCAGCTGGGTCAGGACGGAGAAACTGTGTCATGTTCATCGGGAGCCAACCGGCTTGGACGGAATAGCCGAAACGAGGTCTGGCGTACTATAGAATGGAGGAAACGGCCTTCTGTTCGACCGCCTATGGTCGAAACAGGGTCCCGTTCATCGGGAAGGGTCTGGCGTACCACAGAACGGAGGAAACGGAGTTCTGTTCAAGTGCCTACAGTTGAAACGGGGTCCTGTTCATCGGGAGGGTGTAGGATCGGAAGTATGTCTAGAGGGGGGGTGATTAGACTACTTGACCAAATAAAAACTTAACCTTTTCCCAATTTTAGTTCTTGCCAGATTTTAGCAACTTTAGAACAAGTCAAGCAATCATCACACAATTCAAGCAAGCATGCAAAGAGTGTATAGGCAGCGGAAAGTAAAGCATGCAACTTGCAAGAATGTAAAGGGAAGGTTTGGAGAATTCAAACACAATTGGAGACACGGATGTTTTTCCCGTGGTTCAGATAGGTGGTGCTATCCTACATCCATGTTGATGGAGACTTCAACCCACGAAGGGTAACAGTTGCGTGAGTCCACGGAGGGCTCCACCCACGAAGGGTCCACGAAGAAGCAACCTTGTCTATCCCACCGTGGCCATCGCCCACGAAGGACTTGCCTCACTAGCGGTAGATCTTCACGAAGTAGGCGATCTCCTTGCCCTTACAAACTCCTTGGTTCAACTCCACAATCTTGTCGGAGGCTCCCAAGTGACACCTAGCCAATCTAGGAGACACCACTCTCCAAGAAGTAACAAATGGTGTGTTGATGATGAACTCCTTGCTCTTGTGCTTCAAATGATAGTCTCCCCAACACTCAACTCTGTCTCACAGGATTTGGATTTGGTAGAAAGAAGATTTGAGTGGAAAGCAACTTGGGGAAGGCTAGAGATCAAGATTCATATGGTAGGAATGGAATATCTTGGTCTCAACACATGAGTAGGTGGTTCTCTCTCAGAACATATGAGTTGGAAGTGTAGATGTGTTCTGATGGCTCTCTCCACGAGTGAAGAGGAGGTGGAGGGGTATATATAGCCTCCACACAAAATCCAACCGTTACACACAATTTACCAATCTCGGTGGGAGCGAATCAACAAACTCGGTCGGACCGAAATAGTAAACCTAGTGACCGTTAGAGATTTTCGGTGGGACTGACATGCAAATCGGTAGGACCGATACGGTTAGGGTTAGGGCATAATGTAATCTTGGTGAGACCGATTACACAAACTCAGTGAGACCGATTTGGTAATAAGCTAACCAGAGAGTTGGTCAGGTAAACTCGGTGGGACCGATTTGCTCTTTCGGTGAGACCGAAAAGTTACAAAAGGGAAACAGAGAGTTTACATTGCAATCTCGGTGGGACCGATCCGCTCTTTCGGTGAGACCGAAAAGTTACGAAAAGGAAACAGAGAAATTGCAATCCCATCTCGGTGAGACCGAGATCCCTATCGGTAGAACCGATTTGCTAGGGTTTTGGTAGTGGCTATGACAAGTGAAACTCGGTGGCGCCGGATAGAAAGAATCAGTAGGTCCGAGTTTGACTTTGGGTTTAGGTCATATGTGGATATGGGAAAGTAGCTGAGGATTTTGGAGCATATCATTAAGCACATGAAGCAAAAAGCTCATTAAGCAACACCTCATCCCTCCTTGATAGTATTGGCTTTTCCTATGGACTCAATGTGATCTTGGATCACTAAAATGTAAAATGAAGAGTCTTGAGCTTTTGAGCTTGAGCCAATCCTTTGTCCTTAGCATTTTGAGGGTTCCACTTTCACCATCCATGCCATGCCAATCATTGAGCTTTCCTGAAATAATTGTATTGGAATAGCATTAGCTCAATGAGCTATATGTTGTTATGAATTTCCAAAACCACCTAGAGATAGTTGCACTTTCAGAGGGGTGTAGCATACCGCAAAACGGAGGAAACAGACTTGTGTTGGAGCGCCTACGGTCGAAACGGAGTCCTGTTCATCGGGAGGGGTGTGGCGTACCACAAAACGGGACTCCACAGGCTATTGTTCATACACCGTCTACTGCATCACTCCAGCCTCCACGGGCTACTGTTCATCCACCACCGACCTCTTCCACCCTCCACGGGCTACTGTTCATCCACCGTCGACTTCCTCCAGCCTCCACGGGCTACTGTTCATCCACCGTCGACTTCCTCCAGCCTCCATGGGCTACTGTTCATCCACCGTCGACTTCCTCAAGCCTCCACCTCCTACTGTTCATCCACCGCGTCTTCCTAATGCCTCCACGGGCTACTGTTCATCCAGCCTCCACCGACTACTTTTCAACCAGCCCTCCACGGGGTCCTGTTCATCCACCTCCAACTGGCTCGGGTGTGGCAGTCTCCTTGATCGGGGTCCTGTTCATCCAGCGGCAATGACCTCTAGTACCATGGGGTCCTGTTCATCCAACCCCCACCAGGAACTATTCATCCAACCCCCAACAACAGTCACTGTTCATCAAGAGGCAGCTGGTTCGATCGGCTTCAGTTAGCAGCAGTAGCGAAGGAATCACTCGGGTTTAGTTAACAGCCAAGGGATCGATCGCTCGGGTTCAGTAACGTAGCTAGTGCAATCGCTCTGGTTCAATAAGCGAACGCCTCACTCGGGTTCAGTTAGAGCCCAATGCCTCACACACACACGCGTACGTGTACAAGAGAAACACGCAAACCTTTGTGCATCGCTCGGCCCCGACCACCCACCGTAACCGGGAACTCCCCGATATTTTCCTCGCCCTCGCTTCTACCATGATTTTTTTCATCATGGATGACCCAAAGAATGTCATGCAGGTGCGTCCCCGGCCCGGCCAGGACGAAAATCCCATTTTTTGTCATAGACGTAGGAGCACACCACATCTATGATGATACGTGATTTTGTCACAATTATCGTCATAGAAGTGTGATAAGCATGATAGAAAAAATTTCATTCGGGCCAAAATGTCATAGATGTGTCTTTTTTGTAGTGTTCAAAGTGTCAATACACTAGACAAACCCTTAATATGGCCACATGTGCCCAAATCAAGGCTTGGGGGCTACTGGGATCCGGGCTCATTCAAAGGCTGTTGGATTATTCTGAATCCACTTGTCGGTTGTGTCACCCGACTAGTGTCTTAGGGGCTACTGCCATGCATGACTGCTAGGTCGGTCCTTGTACATCCTCGGATATGATCAAGTGTTAATAAAAACTTGGAGGTGAGGACGATCTGGCATTAACCCGCATGAAAGGATGGATAAAGGCGTGACCCACTGTCCGAGTAGTTAGACTCAAAGGCACCTTACCCGCAAACTAGGGCTGGAATTCGAGCCGAGCCGAGCTGGCTCGGCTCGACTTGCTAGAGCTCGTTTTGTTAACGAGCTAGCTCGACTCGACTCGTTACTATAACGAGCTCAAACCCAAGATTGGCTCGACTCGTATAACTCGCGAGCTGGCTCATTTAGCTTGTTAAGCTCGTTAAAGATATAAACATAAATCCCTCAAATATGATAAATGATTATGTATATATTAAACATATATATCACTAAACAGTTGAAATTTCCTAGTAACACATGAGTCTCCTAGGAGGCTAGGCCTTCAACGTCTAGGCCTTGGGTTGTACGCCTAGGACGTAGGCTGCTGAGTGGCTGATCTTTTCTTTGTATGGGGAGTGGCTGATCTATTGTATCGAGCCTAACGAGTTACACGAGTGCTCGTGAGATTGGCTCGTTTAACTTGGTCTATAAATGATCTTAAACTAAAGCTCGGCTCGACTCGTTATTCTTTGAGTTCGAGTCGATCCGAGCCGAGTCACGAGCTACTTGGTTAGCTCGCGAGCTTCGAGCTTTTTTTCCAGCCCTACCGCAAACCTTTGGACAACACGCCACCGCCTTCTCAAAGACAAAGCGGGTCGCGAGGTAGGCGTCCACCGAACTGAGAGCGTTGAATTCTTCACTAGAGAAGGCGGTATTCCTTAGAGAAGCCCTCCTCAGCCGATGGTTCATGGCACTTTCGAACTCGAGGGTGGTGGCCGACCATGTCTCCGAAGTCTTCGTTTGAGGCACTTCGGGAGCATCCCTAAGGTGGGTATGGCCTCGGCACTGGTCCTAGGGGCAGGAGTGCCTCGGGCGACCGCTTCCTCGATCTTTGACGCCTGAGCGAGCCGCCTGCACGTGAGATTAAAATGAGCACTTGATGCCGAGTAAACTCCAGAAGTATCGTTATCAATGAAATCACCTGTCTAAGGATGGGGCGTCACGCTCTATCTCCGCGGCGGATGTCGTTGAGGGGCACCCTGAGCGGCTAGTAGGGAGCCCTCTTGAAAGCTCGGACCAGGGCGCGGGTGCTATGAGTGTTCACCCTTAGGAAGAGGTGTCAAGGTGTTCGGGGCCTCACGGGCAGAAGTTCTCTTTCGAGCAGAAGCAAGAGAGGGTTTTACCGATGAAGATGGTTGGATCCCCAACAGGTCAGGAGTGATAGCCACTCCGGAGCCATCAAGGCTCTCTTGATAAAAAAGTCCCCTCCTCGTATATGGTGGACAATTCTTCATCTTCATGGAAGCCGGGGTCATCATCTCGATGATATACCCCCAGCTCAAGTGCAGGGCAATTTAGTGTTTCAACCCAGTGCCTTCACCTCTGTTCAAATATATCGGACATGCATTTGAAAAGGATAAAATGAACTGCTCGGATGGACGGGGAGGTTTAGGGAGACTTACTATTTTAGCATATTTGTAGTAAGACAGGCCATCTATGAACTTTTGGTTCATGAAATCCGCTGGTTCTCCCTTGTATATGCCAGCTAGGGTTGCGCCAAAAGCTGCTTGGTCCTTGAAGCCTTTTCAAATCGATCAGGTGGCGTCGTCGGTTCCATTGTACATACACAACACATGTTAGCGCTGTCGTGGGGGATGGATTTTTCGGTCAATGGTCGTTGCCGTCACGTCTATGATGGTGAGGTCGTTGTTTGTCAATGAAGGAAATATGCCCTAGAGGCAATAATAAAGTTATTATTTATTTCCTTATTTCATGATAAATGTTTATTATTCATGCTAGAATTGTATTAACCGGAAACATAATACATGTGTGAATACATAGACAAACAGAGTGTCACTAGTATGCCTCTACTTGACTAGCTCGTTGATCAAAGATGGTTAAGTTTCCTAACCATAGACATCAGTTATCATTTGATAAACAGGATCACATCATTAGGAGAATGATGTGATTGACTTGACCCATTCTGTTAGCTTAGCACTTGACCGTGTTAGTTTACTGCTATTGCTTTCTTCATAACTTATATGTGTTCCTATGACTATGAGATTGTGCAACTCCCGATTACCGGAGGAACACTTTGTGTGCTACCAAACATCACAATGTAACTCGGTGATTATAAAGGTGCTCTACAGGTGTGTCCGATGGTACTTGTTGAGTTGGCATAGATCGAGATTAGGATTTGTCACTCCGATTGTCGGAGAGGTATCTCTGGGCCCTCTTGGTAATACACATCACTATAAGCCATGCAAGCAATGCAACTAATGAGTTAGTTGCGGGATGATGCATTACAGAACGAGTAAAGATACTTCCCGGTAACGAGATTGAGCTAGGTATTGAGATACCGGCGATCGAATCTCGGGCAAGTAACATACCGATGACAAAGGGATCAACGTATGTTGTTATGCGGTTTGACCGATAAAGATCTTCGTAGAATATGTAGAAACCAATATGAGAATCCAGGTTCCGCTATTGGTTATTGACCGGAGATGTGTCTCGGTCATGTCTACATAGTTCTCGAACCCGTAGGGACCGCACGCCTAAAGTTCTGTGACGATCGGTATTATGAGTTTTTGTGTTTTGATGTACCGAAGGTAGTTCGGAGTCCCGGATATGATCACGGACATGACGAGGAGTCTCTAAATAGCCGAGACGTAAAGATCGACATATTGAAAGCCTATATTTGGACATCGGAATGGTTCCGGGTGAAATCAGGATTTTACCGGAGTACTGGGAGGTTACCGGAACCCCCCGGTAATTGTATGGGCCTTAATGGGCCATAGTGGAGAGAGAGGAGGAGGCCAGGGCAGGCCGCGCGCCCCCTCCCCCTCTGGTCCGAATTGGACTAGGAGGGGGGCGGCGCCCCCCACCCCTTTCCTTCCTCCTTCTCTACCCCTTCCTTCTCTCCTAGTCCAACTAGGGAAGGGGGGATCCTACTCCCTGTGGGAGTAGGACTCCTCCAGGGCACGCCATAGCTAGGCCAGCCCTCCTCCCTCCTCCACTCCTTTATATACGTGGCCAGGGGCACCCCATAGACACAATTTGATCATTGATCTCTCTTAGCCGTGTGCGGTGCCCCCCTCCACCATAATCCACCTCGGTCATATCGTAGCGGTGCTTAGGCGAAGCACTGCGTTGGTAACTTCATCAACACCGTCATCATGTCGTCGTGCTAACAAAGCTCTCCCTCGAAGCTCTACTGGATCGTGAGTTCGTGGGACGTCACCGAGCTGAACGTGTGCAGATCGCGGAGGTGTCGTACGTTTGGAACTGAGGATCAGTCGATCGTGAAGACATACGACTACATCAACCGCGTTTTCATAACGCTCCCGCTTTCTGTCTACGAGGGTACATGGACAACACTCTCCCCTCTCGTTGCTATGCATCACCATGATCTTGCGTGTGCGTAGGAATTTTTTTGAAATTACTACGTTCCCTAACAGTGGCATCCGAGCCAGGTTTATGCGTAGATGTTATATGCATGAGTAGAACACAAGTGAGTTGTGGACGATACAAGTCATACTGCTTACCAGCATGTCATACTTTGGTTCGGCGGTATTGTTGGATGAAGCGGCCCGGACAGACATTACGCGCACGCTTACGCGAGACTGGTTCTACCGACGTGCTTCGCACACAGGTGGCTGGCGGGTGTCAGTTTCTCCAACTTTAGTTGAACCGAGTGTGACTACGCCCGGTCCTTGTTGAAGGTTAAAACAGCACTAACTTGACGAAATATCGTTGTGGTTTTGGTGCGTAGGTAAGAACGGTTCTTGCTCGGCCCGTAGCAGCCACGTAAAACTTGCAACAACAAAGTAGAGGACGTCTAACTTGTTTTTGCAAGGCATGTTGTGATGTGATATGGTCAAGGCATGATGCTATATTTTATTGTATGAGATGATCATGTTTTCTAACGGAGTTATCGGCAACTAGCAGGAGCCATATGGTTGTCGCTTTATTGTATGCAATGCAATCGCCCTATAATTGCTTTACTTTATCACTAAGGGGTAGCGATAGTCGTAGAAGCAATAGTTGGTGAGACGACAACGATGCTACGATGGAGATCAAGGTGTCGCGCCGGTGACGATGGTGATCATGATGGTGCTTTGGAGATGGAGATCAAAGGCACAAGATGATGATGGCCATATCATATCACTTATATTGATTGCATGTCATGTTTATCCTTTATGCATCTTATTCTGCTTGATTGACGATAGCATTATAAGATGATCTCTCACTAAATTTCAAGGTACAAGTTTTCTCCCTGAGTATGCACCGTTGCCAAAGTTTGTCGTGCCAAGACACCACGTGATGATCGGGTGTGATAAGCTCTATGTTCATATACTACGGGTGCAAGCCAGTTTTGCACACGCAGAAATACTCGGGTTAAACTTGACGAGCCTAGCATATGCAGATATGGCCTCAGAACACTGAGACCGAAAGGTCGAGCGTGAATCATATAGTAGATATGATCAACATAGTGATGTTCACCATTGAAAACTACTCCATCTCACGTGATGATCGGACATGGTTTAGTTGATATGGATCACGTGATCACACAGATGATTAGAGGGATGTCTATCTAAGTGGGAGTTCTTAAATATGATTATTTGAACTCTAATTTATCATGAACTTAGTACCTGATAGTATTTTGCTTGTCTATGTTGTTGTAGATAGATGGCCCGTGCGGCCGTGTTGTTGTTCCGTTGAATTTTAATGTGTTCCTTGAGAAAGCAAAGTTGAAAGATGATGGTAGCAATTACATGGACTGGGTCCGTAACTTGAGGAGTATCCTCATTCTACACAGAAGAATTACGTCCTGGAAGTACCGCAGGGTGCCAAACCTGCTACAGGAGCAACGCCAGATGTTATGAACGTCTGGCAGAGCAAAGCTGATGACTACTCGATAGTTCAGTGTGCCATGCTTTACGGCTTAGAACCGGGACTTCAACGATGTTTTGAACGTCATGGAGCATATGAGATGTTCCAGGAGTTGAAGTTAATATTTCAAGCAAATGCCCGGATTGAGAGATATGAAGTCTCCAATAGGTTCTACAGCTGCAAGATGGAGGAGAATAGTTCTGTCAGTGAGCATATACTCAAAATGTCTGGGTATAACAATCACTTGATTCAACTGGGAGTTAATCTTCCGGATGATAGTTTCATTGACAGAATTCTTCAATCACTGCCACCAAGCTACAAAAGCTTTGTGATGAACTATAACATGCAAGGGATGGATAAGACAAATCCCGAGCTCTTTGCGATGCTAAAGGCTGCGGAGGTAGAAATCAAGAAGCAGCATCAAGTGCTGATGGTCAAAAAGACCACCAGTTTCAAGAAAAAGGGTAAAGGGAAGAAGAAGGAGAATGTCGGTGTACTAGAGTAGGGGTACCCTAGTATCCCGAACTTGTGCACGGGCAGTCGCAGCACCCCGCGGCAAGGCTTGCTGGGTGACCGCCAAGGTCCTCCGTGGTTCCTTTGGAGCCATTCAAGAACAAAGTATTCAAGCCAAGGAGACAAGACCCCGGCAAGAGGAGCTTGCCGGGAAGGCCAACCAAGGCATCTCAAGGAACTTTCCGCGACGCGCCACGCGTCCCGGCAAGGCCCGGTGAGCAGCAAAGCTCCCGGACGCGACAAGACAACAACCGCGGCAAGGCATTTTCCGCGGCAAGCTACCACTCCGTACCCATGCTCCAGCACATCCACCAACGTGTCGCTCTAGGACCCTTCCAGGCGTACGTGGCGGGAGGCTGTGCAGCCAGCGGTACGCGGTGGCAAGCGGCGCTGACAAGATTGCCATCGTGGTGAACGGTGGCGTCCCTGACGGCCCCTTTTTGCACTGTTTGGGCGACGCAGATGGGCATTTAATGCCCTTGTCCCCTGCCGTCAGGGTTAGGTATGATACACTGTATAGGTAGCTGTACCAACCGCAACACCTTTCCATTTTTACCCCTGTCTACGTTGCCACCTGTCGGTGACCCCTTGAGCATATAAAAGGAGGCCCATGCGCAACATAGAGAGGGGGAGGGAGAGAGGAACACTCACGCTCGGTCTCGTTAGCTGTTGGTGTGTATTGTAGCACTCAGCGCTCCCGAGCAAGAACTCAATACAAACCACAAAGCAGGAGTAGGGTTTTACGCATCCGTGCGGCCCGAACCTGGGTAAACTGCTCGTGTGCTTCACCTCGATCTGCTCTTCGTGCGATCTCCGCCCCCGCCGAACCGAAAGGGGCTCGGTCCGCCGGTCCCCATAGGTGCTCGTGGATCAGTTTCCCCGATAGAGAACTTCAAGAAGAACGGCAAAGAAGTTGCTGCTCAGGAGAAGAAACTCAAGTCTGGACCTAAGCCTGAGACTGAGTGCTTCTACTGCAAAGGGACTGGTCACTGGAAGCGGAACTTCCCCAAGTATTTGGCGGATAAGAAGGATGGCAAGATGAACAAAGGTATATGTGATATACATGTTATTGATGTGTACCTTACTAAAGCTCGCAGTATCACCTGGGTATTTGACACTGGATTTGTTGCTAATATTTGCAACTTGAAACAGGGACTACGGATTAAGTGAAGATTGGCTAAGGACGAGGTGACGATGCGCGTGGGAAATGGTTCCAAAGTCGATGTGATCGCCGTTGGCACGCTACCTCTACATCTACCTTCAGGATTAGTTTTAGACCTGAATAATTGTTATTTGATGCCAGCGTTAAGCATGAACATTTTATCTGGATCTTGTTTGATGCGAGACGGTTATTCATTTAAATCAGAGAAAAATGGTTGTTCTATTTATATGAGTAATATCTTTTATGGTCATGCACCCTTGAAGAGTGGTCTATTTTTAATGAATCTCGATAGTAGTGATACATATATTCATAATGTTGAAGCCAAAAGATGCAGATTTGATAATGATAGTGCAACTTATTTGTGGCACTACCGTTTAGGTCATATTAGTGTAAAGCGCATGAAGAAACTCCATTCTGATGGACTTTTGGAATCACTTGATTATGAATCACTTGGTACTTGCGAACCATGCCTCATGGGCAAGATGACTAAAACACCGTTCTCCGGAACAATGGAGCGAGCAACAGATTTGTTGGAAATCATGCATACTGATGTATGTGGTCCAATGAATATTGAGGCTCGCAGCGGATATCGTTATTTGCTCACCTTCATAGATGATTTGAGCAGATATGGTTATATCTACTTAATGAAACATAAGTCTGAAACATTTGAAAAGTTCAAAGATTTTCAAGTGAAGTGGAAAATCATTGTAACAAGAAAATAAAGTGTCTACAATCTGATCGTGGAGGAGAATATTTGAGTTACGAGTTTGATCTTCATTTGAAACAATGCGGAGTAGTTTCACAACTCATGCCACCCAGAACACCACAGAGTAATGGTGTGTCCGAACATCGTAATCATACTTTACTGGATATGGTGCGATCTATGATGTCTCTTACCTATTTACCACTATCATTTTGGGGTTATGCTTTAGAGACAGCTGCATTCATGTTAAATAGGGCACCATCTAAATCTGTTGATATGACGCCTTATGAACTATGGTTTGGCAAGAAACCAAAGTTGTCGTTTCTTAAAGTTTGGGGTTGCGATGCTTATGTGAAAAAGCTTCAACCTGATAAGCTTGAACCCAAATCGGAGAAATGTGTCTTCATAGGATACCCAAAGGAGACTGTTGGGTACACCTTCTATCACAGATCCGAAGGCAAGACATTTGTTGCTAAGAATGGATCCTTTCTAGAAAGGGAGTTTCTCTTGAAAGAAGTGAGTGGGAGGAAAGTACAACTTGATGAGGTAACTATACCTTCTCCCTAATTGGAAAGTAGTTCATCACAGAAACCGGTTCCTATGACACCTACACCAATTAGTGAGGAAGCTAATGATGATGATCATGAAACTTGAGATCAAGTTACTACCGAACCTTGTAGGTCAACCAGAGTAAGATCCACACCAGAGTGGTACGGTAATCCTGTTCTGGAGGTCATGTTACTTGACCATGACGAACCTATGAACTATGAGGAAGCGATGATGAGCCCAGATTCCGCAAAAATGGCTTGAGGCCATGAAATCTGAGATGGCATCCATGTATGAGAACAAATTGTGGACTTTGGTTGACTTGCCCAATGATCGGTGTAGGATCGGAAGTATGTCTAGAGGGGGGGTGATTAGACTACTTGACCAAATAAAAATCTAGACTTTTCCCAATTTTAGTTCTTGGCAGATTTTAGCTATCTTAGCACAAGTCAAGCAATCTCCACACAATTCAAGCAAGCATGCAAAAGAGTATATGAGCAGCGGAGAGTAAAGCATGCAACTTGCAAGAATGTAAAGGGAAAGGTTTGGGGGATTCAAACG
Source organism: Aegilops umbellulata (assembly GCA_032464435.1). Classification (NCBI taxonomy): domain Eukaryota; kingdom Viridiplantae; phylum Streptophyta; class Magnoliopsida; order Poales; family Poaceae; genus Aegilops; species Aegilops umbellulata. The sequence goes on along the minus strand of CP136056.1, from coordinate 321,000,987 downwards.
CAAATGGAGACACGGATGTTTTTGTCGTGGTTCCGATAGGTGGTGCTATCGTACATCCACGTTGATGGAGACTTCAACCCACGGAGGGTAACGGTTGCGCGAGTCCACGGAGGGCTCCACCACGAAGGGTCCACGAAGAAGCAACCTTGTCTATTCCATCACGGCCGTCGCCCACGAAGGACTTGCCTCACTAGTGGTAGATCTGCACGAAGTAGGCGATCTCCTTGCCCTTACAAACTTCTTGGTTCAACTCCACAATCTTGTCGGAGGCTCCCAAGTGACACCTAGCCAATCTAGGAGACACCACTCTTCAAGAAGTAACAAATGGTGTGTTGATGATGAACTCCTTGATCTTGTGCTTCAAATGATAGTCTCCCCAACACTCAACTCTCTCTCACAGGATTTGGATTTGGTGGAAAGAAGATTTGAGTGGAAAGCAACTTGGGGAAGGCTAGAGATCAAGATTCATATGGTAGGAATGGAATATCTTGACCTCAACACAAGTGTAGGTGGTTCTCTCTCAGAAAATGTGTATTGGAAGTGTAGATGTGTTTTGATGCTTTCTCCGTGAATGAAGAGTGGGTGGAGGGGTATATATATCCTCCACACAAAATCTAACCGTTACACACAATTTGCCAAACTCGGTGGGACCCAATGGTTAAACTCGGTCGGACCGATTCAGCAAACCTAGTGACTGTTAGGATTTTCGGTGGGACTGATATGCAACTCGGTAGGACCGATATGGTTAGGGTTCGGGCATAACCTAATCTCGGTGTGACCGATTACACAAACTCGGTGAGACCGATTTTGGTAATAAGCTAACCAGAGAGTTGGTCAGGTAAACTCGGTGGGACCGGTTCGCTCATTTCGATGAGACCGAAATGTTACGAAAGGGAAACAGAGAGTTTACATTGCAATCTCGATGGGGCCGATCGCTCACTTCGGTTAGACCGAAACGTTACGAAGGGAAACAGAGAGATTACAATCCCATATCGGTGAGACCGAGATCCCTATCGGTGAGACCGATTTGGCTAGGGTTTGTGGCAGTGGCTATGACATTTGAACCTCGGTGGCACCGGATAGAAAGAATCGGTGGGGCCAAGTTTGACTTTTGGTTTAGGTCAAATGTGGATGTAGGAAGATAGTTGAGGATTTTGGAGCATATCACTAAGCACATGAAGCAAGAGGCTCATTAAGTAACACCTCATCCCTCCTTGATAGTATTGGCTTTTCCTATAGACTCAATGTGATCTTGGATCACTAAAATATAAAATGTAGAGTCTTGATCTTGAAGCTTGAGCCAATCCTTTGTCCTTAGAATTTTGAGGGATCCACTTTCCTCATCCATGCCATGCCATTCATTGAGCTTTTCCTGAAATATTAATCTTGGAATAATGTTAGCTCAATGAGCTATATGTTGTTAGGAATTACCAAAACCACCCAGGGATAGTTGCACTTTCAATCTCCCCCTTTTTGGTAATTGATGACAACATATAGATCAAAGCTTCGACAAAAGATAATAAGAGTGAAAAATATTGTCGCTTTGAGAAGTATGTGAAAAGCAAGAGCTCCCCCTAAATTTGTGCATATCTTAAGATTTGGTTTGGACTGCAAATGCACAATGAGTTAGGATTGTGGGTTACTCTTCCATGTCACATACTCTTGGTGGAGCGCTCAAAATGATAAGAAATAAATACATGCACTCATCACCAAGCAAAGTGAATGATCAAATAGACATAACATGATAGTATCATCCAACAAGCATAAGTGTAGCTGATGATCAACCACATGATCATCAATGTCATAATAGCATAGTATCTCAAGCAATCAAAAGCAAATAAAGTTCAACCAAGAAGACAAGAGAGAACAAAATCAAACTCTCTCTCTCTCTCGAAGCCTATGATCTATACATTCCCCCCCCCCTTTGGCAACAAGTTACCAAAAAGTTCATAGAAAATGCATAGCACTAAAACAACTCTCACGCTTGGTCTTCAGGTGGTGGAGTCCGGATAACGCCAAGGACGAAGGCTTCAGTTGAAGTAGATGGAGCTGGAGCTAGTGTAGGTGCTGGAGCTGGTGGCACTGACGATGTAGCTGGTGCAGATAAAGTGGCTCTGGTGTCACTTACTGGCACTGCAGATGATCTCTGAGCTCTGGGCACTCTGGCAAATGCATCAGTTGTTGTTTTGCCCTTCCTCTCTTGCATGTCATCCTGTAGTTGCTCCACAGCAGACTGAATCTCGGTTACTTTCACATCTAAGTCATAGAACTTCTGTTCCATGATTCTTTCCAAGCTCTCTTGGTTTCGAGTCAGGGTGGCCAGTCCTTTCTCAATCCTCAGAGTTGATGCTATCAGATAACCGAGCTGCACCTGCTTATTCTTCAGAAAGTACTCAGATGCCTCCTCTTGAGTTGGCATCTTGGCAGCCTTCTCCATCTTTGCCTTCTCCTTCTTTGCTTGAGCTTGCACTGATGATGGTTCATTCTCATTCATCACAACTTGATTGTCCTCAAAATCTGGATGGATGGGCAAGTGTTCCTTATCCAACAGGTATGTGCCTGTGCCCATCTTCGAGTTAATCAAATCTTGAATATGTGGGGCATATCCACAACTTCTCTTTTGATCAGTTGTTGTCCTCTTGATAGTCTCAACTATAAGGCTCATGACCTTGAACTTCTGTGGCACATCAAATATGTGTAGCAAGTTAATTGCATGCCCTCTGATCATGTTGTGGTCACCTGACTTGGGCAAAAGAGTGTGCCTAAGGATCCAATTAATTGTAGGCAGCCCTGACAGAAGAAAATGGACTGATCCAAACTTGAAAGTCTCAAGAGCTTTGTCTGGGATCTCCTTATACATGTTTGACATAGAGATGTGATCCATCTTCTTCTTGGCATAAACACCCAAGTCATCTTCTTGCTCTTCTAGGGCATTGATCAACTGAGCCCATTCCTCAATAGTTGATTGGTACCTTGTACCTTCAGACATCCATACTATCCTGCCATCTGGATAGAAATGTGTTGTGGAGTAAAATTGCATTATGAGCTCCTCATTCCACTCTGTGAGCTTCTGTCCAACAAAGTCTGCAACTCCACAAGCATTGAAGCTGTCATACAAACCAGGATAGTGTTCTTCATTTTCCTTGATATAGGTCCAGTCGACCCACCTCATATCACACACTATTGGTTTCTTGTCCAGCAACACTGTCTCATAGAAGTCTTGATGTTCCTTTGTGTGGAACCTGTAGTCAACACCAGTCCTTCTTCTTGTAGCATATGGATCTGTTTGTCTCCATTTCCTCAGCCCTGAATCTCTCCTAATCTTCATATTCTCAGCTACAGGATGAGCATCACTGTGGTCTGGAATCTTGGATTTGAGCTTCCTCAGAACTTGTCCTTCATCATCTTCATCAGCAGCAACTTCAGGCACTGGGGCCTTGTTCTTCTTAGCAGCAGATATGTTCCTGGTATTCCTCTTTGGTTTTGGCTTTGGAGCTGGAGCAGTAGACTTAGCAGCAGCTTTGGGTGCTTCTTTGGGCTTTGATGTTGCAGCCCCTGACTTTATAGCATCACCCATCAGCTTCTGTGCCTTGGGTGCTGGTGCAGCAACCTCTTCTTCTTCTTCTTCTTCTTCTTCTGAGGAGTGCTTCTCAAATTCAGCCATTGGATCAACCTTCTTGCACCATCTGCCCCTCTTTATTTCCTTCTTCTCTTTTGCAGCAACCTCTTTGGGTTGAGATTCCAAACTTGCTTGAGAAGAGGCTCTAGCTTTAGACATGGGCTGTCTTCCTGCTGTCCTTTTGATCTTCAGTCCTGGCTTTGTGGCTGCAGCTGAGCCATATTCCTTCTTGAGCACTTTCTTCTTTGAAGTTGCTTCCTCTTCCTCTGCAACATAATCTTCATCTTCAGACTCTGAAGTCCTTTTCTTGCTTGCTCTAGTGGCAGCCTTTGGCAAGTTGCTTGGGGTGCTTCTGCTACCCTCATTTGAGCTGATAGAGGGACTAGTGCCCTCACTCAAGTGAACCTGCTCCTCTGACTTGTTATGGCTGTCACTTTGGTCAGACATGTTGCAAACACTGACTGCAGACCCTGTGAATAGATTGTAGATGAGATAGAGTGGATGAGCATCACAAAATGCAGAGATTTTTGCAAAAGAATGAGTCAAAGACTTAGTTTTAGTTTTCCACAGAAAACATTTCGGATCAACCGATTTGCAAACTCGGTGATACCGAAGCAGCTGTTGGAACCAAAACTAGTGAACTCGGTCAGACCGAGTCATAGTTCGGTGGCACCGAGACTGCTAGGGTTTCACAAAGTCCTGAACTCGGTCACACCGATTTGCAATTCTCGGTCAGACCGAGAACCACATGTGCAATGGCCTTGGTCGAATCGGTGGAACCGAGTTCTGCAACCCGGTGGGTCCGAGATGGTTTTGGCGGAAACCTAACCCTAAATTTTCGATTCAATTTTAATCTATGGAGTGTTTTGACTGGATAGAAGCGTTTCAATTGTGTCAAGATTCATAATGAACACAATGTGCTAGGAATCGGACGGAGATAGCACTGTGATCGAGTCCATACCCTAGCTCGGTGATGAACTCGCTACGGCGGCAACGGCGGAGGCGAAATCCGTTGACGGCGGCGGAGACCAGCGACACGAGGCGGCTGGCGATGAGGAGGAAGATCCGGAGACCCAGGAGGCAGAGCGAGCTTATGCGCGGGCGAAGGGGTTTCGGAGAAATTTCCAAAATTTTGCCCGTGAGTATATATAGCCCGACCCTGTCGGTGTGACCGAGTGGAACAACTCGGTGGCACCGAGATGCATAACTGTTGAAAGTTACAGCAACTCGGTGTGACCGAAGAGTTCAAATCGGTTGCACCGAGATGAAAACCTAGATCGACTTAGTGATCTCAGAACGACCGAAATGGAGGAATCGGTCAGATCGAAACACACAAAGAAGTTTTGGAAGTTTAAGTCTATGACGAATCGGGGACTCCGAGTGCTCCTCACACAGAGTGGTTCGAATCTGACTTGATCAAATTTTGTGATGTAGCATGAATAGAGTTTGAGATGAGAAAAGCATAGATAGCTAGAGAGGGTTCTTAGGCATTCTTGTCCATCCACTTGGCAAAAGAAAAGAAAACCAATCAATCAAAACAACAAGTGGATGTCCTCGAATGGGTAAAATATGCAATCAACATGCTCACACAATAAAATGGCAAATGAAATATGTGGCAAAGCATGCACAACCAATTCTAGCATCTATCAAGCAATTGGCAATGACTAGGTCATCTATATATGAGTATATTGACTTAGGAGTCAAATGAGAACATTTGATCATAGGTCATACTCATCATTTAAGCACAAGTGGGGTTACCACTTTTACATAAAGCATTGTGTTGTTCACACCATTAGAGTTGCTTTAGCTCAGTTTTTAGAGTAAATCTCCCCCTAGATGTGATATCCCCCCTAGGAGGGATGAACTAACCTTGGGTTTTGTCGATGATGACTTCATGTAGATGTTGAAGATGTGGATGCTCAATGTTGATGTAGATCATTTGGAGCTATCCATCGGAGTGAGTTGCACTTTCAATACCTACACAGGTTAGTCTCACAAGGAACAAACAAGGATATCCATAGACATAGAGTGATGCACACACAAGATGATGTCTATGAAAGCTTTTAGGTTACCTTGTCCCTTGTCTTACCAACAAGAGGGTTTGTGACTCCTTGAACTAGTGCAAGATGTGGAAGTTGATTGCACTTGTTCTTGCCAAGATGATAAGAGAGAAATATGTTCGCTTAGTCACCCTCAAGAGCTCTCTAGTTCTTCTTCTTCTGGATCCACACCATCTTGATGGGAATCCTCGGAGTTGTAGTTGTACTTGATGAAGTGGAACTTGAAGTAGTCTTGGGAACCCATTTGACCAAGGCCTTAGGAGCTTCTTCAAATGCATCAATTTCCTCTTGAAGCTTGTCCTTGCCTTTTTGCTTGTGGTCTTGTGGTGGAAGATCATCTTGAGCTTGTGTCCCTTTGAAAGAAGTAGGATCATACTTCTCTTGTTGAGGAACAAACTTCGTCTTGGGGTATTGATCTTCTTCCCACTCAACTCCATTGGCATTGAACTTTCGTTCAAAACCAACACCTTGATTCTTCCGGTGCCTTCCTTGCTTGCGTACAATTTCCTCGAATTGCTTACTCCCGGCAAGGCTTTTGTACACTCCTTTCTCTATGATTCCCTTCAATAAGCTATTTTCTTGCTCAAGTGTAACTTGGCTAAGAGAATCATTAGTGGAATCAAGAGAACTACTAGAAGCAACAACATTGGATTTAACATGATCATTGTTACTACTAGAGGAAGAATCTTTCTTGTTCTTGTTACTAGACTTGACTTGAGGCATGTAAGTGGATAAGAGTAAACGCTTGGCAATGTAAGAAGAACTTTTCTTGCGGAGATCATCATTGATTGCCTTTAAAAACTCATGCTCTTGCTCAACATTGAGCTTTTCAAAGCGTAACTTCTCATGAGCTCTTAAATATTCTCGATGATCTTCGAAGATAGTTTCATGAGCTAACTTAAGAGTGTTTAGTTCTTTAGTTAGAGCCTTAATTTTCTCCTTATCATTGTCATTCGTTTTATCTTGATTAGCATGATTAACTGACGTTTCATCATAGTATTCATCACTAGAGTTGTCAACAAGTAAATCATCATCACCTAACAAGTCATCTTCATCACTATTAAAATCAACATAATCAGGGTGTGTTACCTTAGGACCTTTGGCCATGAAGCATCTTCCAATTCCTTCATTTGGTGAGTCAAATAGGTCGTAGGAGTTGGTTGTCACAAGAGCTAGACCGGCAACACCTTCATCTTGAGTATATTCGGAATCAGAGTGATAGCTTCTCTCGGAGTGGTTGTCGGAGTCGGAGCCGAATACCCATTCACCAACATGAGCTTGATGTCTTCGTTTTGTGTAGCTCCTTGATGACTTGTCCTTTCTTTCCGAATCCTTGCTTCTCCGTGAGGGTCTTCATTCATAACGATCATCTCTACTCCTTCTTTCTCTAGATGGTGATTCTTCTCTTCTACTTCTTCTCTTGGGAGAATCTTATCTTCTCTTGTAGGGGGCCGTACACTCATTGGAATAGTGTCCAGGCCTTCCACAATTGTAGCAGTTTCGCTCTCGACTAGAAGATCTTTTGTCATTGTAGGACCTTGACTTGGAGCTTCTATCTTTGCTTCTACTCTTGTAGAACTTGTTGAAGTTCTTCACCATTAAGCTCAATTCTTCATTGAAGGTTTGTTTCTCACTTGATGATGTGGGGGCTTCACATGAGGCTTTGTAAGCACCACTTGATTTGTTGTGAAGTTCCTCTTTATCCTTGAGTGACATCTCATGAGCAACAATTCTTCCGATGACTTCCGTTGGCTTGAGATCTTTGTAATTTGGCATCATTTGGATCAATGTGCACACGGTATCATATTTTCCATCCAAGGCTCTTAGGATCTTCTTGATGATGAATCTATCGGTCATCTCTTCACTACCTAAGCCAGCAATCTCATTTGTGACAAGAGCAATCCTAGAGTACATTTCAGCGACACCTTCACCATCCTTCATTTTGAACTTGTCAAGTTGACTTTGAAGCACATCCAATTTGGATTCCTTGACGGAGTCAGTACCTTCGTGCATATCAATCAAAGTATCCCAAATTTCCTTTGCATTCTCAGGACGGCTGATTTTGTTGAATTCTTCGGGGCACAATACGTTGAAGAGAATATCACAAGCTTGAGCGTTGTATTGCAGCATCTTCAACTCTTCCGCGGTAGCTTCACGGTTCGGTTCTTTCCCATCAAAGAATTCACCTTGCAAACCAATACACACAATAGCCCAAACGGCGGGGTAATGTCCAAGAATATGCATTTTCATCTTATGCTTCCAACTAGCAAAATTAGTACCATCAAAGTAAGGACCTCTACGGTGATAATTTCCCTCGCTAGACGCCATACTCTCCTAGGTTGTGAAACCAAGGCTATGACCACCAAAAGCTATGGAAATCAAAGCAAATGGAGACCAAAGCTCTAATACCACTTGTAGGATCGGAAGTATGTCTAGAGGGGGGTGATTAGACTACTTGACCAAATAAAAATCTAGACTTTTCCCAATTTTAGTTCTTGGCAGATTTTAGCTATCTTAGCACAAGTCAAGCAATCTCCACACAATTCAAGCAAGCATGCAAAAGAGTATATGAGCAGCGGAAAGTAAAGCATGCAACTTGCAAGAATGTAAAGGGAAGGGTTTGGAGGATTCAAACGCAAATGGAGACAGGGATGTTTTTGTCGTGGTTCCGATAGGTGGTGCTATCGTACATCCACGTTGATGGAGACTTCAACCCACGGAGGGTAACGGTTGCGCGAGTCCACGGAGGGCTCCACCCACGAAGGGTCCACGAAGAAGCAACCTTGTCTATTCCATCACGGCCGTCGCCCACGAAGGACTTACCTCACTAGCGGTAGATCTTCACGAAGTAGGCGATCTCCTTGCCCTTACAAACTCCTTGGTTCAACTCCACAATCTTGTCGGAGGCTCCCAAGTGACACCTAGCCAATCTAGGAGACACCACTCTCCAAGAAGTAACAAATGGTGTGTTGATGATGAACTCCTTGCTCTTGTGCTTCAAATGATAGTCTGCCCAACACTCAACTCTCTCTCACATGATTTGGATTTGGTGGAAAGAAGATTTGAGTGGAAAGCAACTTGGGGAAGGCTAGAGATCAAGATTCATACGGTAGGAATGGAATATCTTGACCTCAACACAAGTGTAGGTGGTTCTCTCTTAGAAAATGTGTATTGGAAGTGTAGATGTGTTCTGATGGCTTTCTCCACGAATGAAGAGTGGGTGGAGGGGTATATATAGCCTCCACACAAAATCTAACCGTTACACACAATTTGCCAAACTCGGTGGGACCGAATGGTTAAACTCGCTCGGACCGATTCAGCAAACCTAGTCACCGTTAGGATTTTCGATGGGACTGAGATGCAACTCGGTAGGACCGATATGGTTAGGGTTCGGGCATAACGTAATCTCGGTGTGACCGATTACACAAACTCGGTGAGACCGATTTTGGTAATAAGCTAACCAGAGAGTTGGTTAGGTAAACTCGGTGGGACCGGTTCTCTCATTTCGGTGAGACCGAAATGTTACGAAAGGGAAACAGAGAGTTTACATTGCAATCTCGGTGGGACCGATCACTCACTTCGGTTAGACCGAAACATTACGAAGGGAAACAGAGAGATTACAATCCCATCTTGGTGAGACCGAGATCCCTATCGGTGAGACCGATTTGGCTAGGGTTTGTGGCAGTGGCTATGACATTTGAAACTCGGTGGCACCGGATAGAAAGAATCGGTGGGGCCGAGTTTGACTTTTGGTTTAGGTCAGATGTGGATGTAGGAAGAAAGTTGAGGATTTTGGAGCATATCACTAAGCACATGAAGCAAGAGGCTCATTAAGCAACACCTCATCCCTCCTTGATAGTATTGGCTTTTCCTATAGACTCAATGTGATCTTGGATCACTAAAATATAAAATGTAGAGTCTTGATCTTGAAGCTTGAGCCAATCCTTTGTCCTTAGAATTTTGAGGGATCCACTTTCCTCATCCATGCCATGCCATTCATTGAGCTTTTCCTGAAATATTAATCTTGGAATAATGTTAGCTCAATGAGCTATATGTTGTTAGGAATTACCAAAACCACCCAGGGATAGTTGCACTTTCAATCGGCAAGCCATAGAAATAAATGGATCTTCAAGAAGAAGACTGTCGCTGACGGTAATGTTATTGTCTACAAAGCTCGACTTGTTGTGAAAGGTTTTCGACAAGATCAAGGGGTTGACTATGATGTGACTTTCTCACCCATAGCGATGCTTAAGTCTGTCTGAATCATGTTAGCAATGCCACATTTTATGATTATGAAATTTGGCAAATGGATGTCAAAACTGCATTCTTGAATGGATTTCTAGAAGAAGAGTTGTATACGATGCAACCAGAAGGTTTGGTCGATCCAAAAGGTGCTAACAAAGTATGCAAGCTCCAGCGATCCATTTATGGACTGGTGCAAGCCTCTCAGAGTTGGAATAAGCGTTTTGATAGTGTGGTCAAAGCATATGGTTTTATACAGGCTTTTGGAGAAGCATGTATTTACAAGAAAGTGAGTGAGAGCTCTGTAGCATTTCTAATATTATATGTGGATGACATATTGTTAATTGGAAATGATATAGAATTTCTGGATAGCATAAAAGGATACTTGAATAAGAGTTTTTCAATGAAAGACCTCGGTGAAGCTGCTTATATATTGGGCATCAAGATCTATAGAGATAGATCAAGACGCTTAATTGGACTTTCACAAAGCACATACCTTGATAAAGTTTTGAAGAAGTTCAAAATGGATCAAACAAAGAAAGGGTTCTTGCCTGTGTTACAAGGTGTGAAGTTGAGTAAGACTCAATGCCCGACCACTGCAGATGATAGAGAGAAAATGAAAAGTGTTCCCTATGCTTCAGCCATAGGCTCTATCATGTATGCAATGCTATGTACCAGACCTGATGTGTGCCTTGCTATTAGTTTAGCAGGGAGGTACCAAAGTAATCCAGGAGTGGATCACTGGACAGCGGTCAAGAACATCCTGAAATACCTGAAAAGGACTAAGGATATGTTTCTCGTTTATGGAGGTGACAAAGAGCTTGTCATAAATGGTTACGTCGATGCAAGCTTTGACACTGATCCAGATGATTCTAAATCGCAAATCGGATACGTGTTTATATTGAACGGTGGAGCTGTCAGTTGGAGCAGTTCTAAACAAAGCGTCGTGGCGGGATCTACGTGTGAAGCGGAGTACATAGCTGCTTCGGAAGCAGCAAATGAAGGAGTCTAGATAAAGGAGTTCATATCCGATCTAGGTGTCATACCTAGTGCATTGAGTCCAATGAAAATCTTTTGTAACAATACTGGTGCAATTGCCTTGGCAAAATAATCCAGAATTCACAAGAGAACCAAACACAACAAGAGACGCTTCAATTCCATCCATGATCAAGTCCAGGTGGGAGACATAGAGATTTGCAAGATACATACAGATCTGAATATTACAGACCTGTTGACTAAGCCTGAGGGAGTCCCGGATTAGGGGGTGTTCGGATAGCCGAACTATATCTTCAGCCGGACTCCAGGACTATGAAGATACAAGATTGAAGACTTCGTCCCGTGTCCGGAAGGTTCTTTCCTTGGCGTGAAAGGCAAGCTAGGCGTGCGGATATTCAAGATCTCCTACCAATGTAACCGACTCTGTGTAACCCTAACCCTATCCGGTGCCTATATAAACCGAAGGGTTGTAGTCCGTAGGACAGAACACATCATAACCATCATCATACCCATAGGCTAGCTTCTAGGGTTTAGCCTCCTTGATCTCGTGGTAGATCTACTCTTGTACTACCCATATCATCAATATTAATCTAGCAGGAGTAGGGTTTTACCTCCATCGAGAGGGCCCGAACCTGGGTAAAATAAAGTGTCCCTTGTCTCCTGTTACCATCCGACCTTGACGCACAGATCGGGACCCCCTACCCGAGATCCGCCGATTTTGACACCGACATTGGTGCTTTCAATGAGAGTTCCTCTGTGTCGTCGCCTTTTAGGCCCGATGGCTCCTTTGATCATCAACAACGATGAGGTCCAGGGTGAGACTTTTCTCCCCGGACAGATCTTCCTCTTCGGCGGCTTCGCTCTGCGGGCCAACTCGCTTGGCCATCTGGAGCAGATCGAAAGCCACGCCCCTGGCCATCAAGCCGGGTGGGGAAGCTTAAACTACACGGCAGATACCCTCGAAGACCTGATCTTCGACGGATTCAAGCCACAGCCAAGCGCGCCGCACTATCTCGAGAGGCATGATATATCTCTGCCTCCGAATAGTGTCCTGGAGGCCGCATACGCTCCGGCCCCGATCCTCGATCCGGAGCCCGCTGCGTTCTTTGAGGATGAATGGTTGGACGTCACCTTGGGGGCTGCGATCTTAAAAGCCATCGAGCCAAACGCAAGCCCCGCACTCCGCATGGCACATGACTCCAAGGAGCCGGACTCTTCTCCGAACTCCGAACCTCTCGCGCCCCTGCCAATCGAATCAGATTGGGCGCCGGTAATGGAGTTCACCGCCGCAGACATCTTTCAGTATTCACCTTTCGGTGATATTCTAAAATCCCTCAAGTCTCTCTCTTTTTCAGGAGAGCCCAGGCCGAACTGTGGCCTGCGAGGTTGGGATTCGGACGACGAAGAAATTCAAAGCCCACCCACCACCCACTTAATAGCCACTGTCGATGATTTAACCGACATGCTCGACTTCGGCTCCGAAGACTTCGATGGTATGGACGACGAAGACGGAGATGAACCGGAACCAGCGCCCATAGGGCACTAGACCTCCACCCCACTTAATGATGTATTCATGGTGGATACACCTGAAAAAACTCACAATGAGGAAGAAGGGGGCGAAAAGAAGGGTAAACCCTCCGAAAAGCACTCAAAGCGGCGACGTAAACGCCGAGCGAAGCCCCGCCTCGATCAAGACCCAGCCATAGAGCAGGACGAGCCGGTAGATGATGAACGCATCCCAGAACAGCTGTCCGAACAGGGTAACATGGGTAGAGAGGACGAACAGTCCTCCCCCGGTCATAACAGAACTCCGGACGATACCACGCCGGATAAAATCATGGAGCAGAAGAATCTCCAAGAAAGGCTCGTCGCCACAGCACGAAGCCTGAAGAAGCAGAAGCAAAATCTAAAGACGGCGGAAGATGCACTCAAAACAAGATGGAGCAAAGTAATCAAGACCGCAGACAAATACGGCGGCAGCCGCCGCACCAAAAGCTATCCGAAGAGAAAGCTACTGCCCGAATTCGACCAGGAGGCCCTAGAGCCCCCAAACTCGAAAAACAAAAAGGCTACACGGTCGAATAAACGACCTCTCGGCCACTACAATACGGCAAACGGCGCCGCACTCAATGCGGCATGCGACAGAATAAAAGACTCGCATCATGGCCCAGCCAGGTCCATTTACGGGCCAAGAAAGCAAGCTCTCGTAAGCAATGCAAAAAATCCACCATCAGAATCTGGCACACCCAAATATAGGGGTGCCGCACACCCTCTCTGTTTCACCGATGAGGTCCTGGAATATGAATTCCCAGAGGGATTTAAACCCGTTAACATAGAGGCGTACGATGGAACAACAGACCCGGGAGTCTGGATCGAGGATTATATCCTCCACATACATATGGCTAGAGGAGATGATCTCCACGCCATAAAATATTTACCCCTTAAGCTTAAAGGGCCAGCCCGGCACTGGCTTAAAAGCCTTCCCGAAAACACAATTGGAAGTTGGGAAGAGCTCGAGGACGCTTTCCGAGCAAATTTTCAAGGGACCTACGTCCGTCCCCCGGACGCAGACGACCTCAGTCACATAACTCAGCAATCCGGAGAATCAGCTCGGCAGTTCTGGAACAGATTCCTCACTAAAAAGAATCAAATAGTGGATTGTCCGGACGCCGAAGCCCTAGCGGATTGGCTCGTCAGACACCTCGGCCAGGAAAAGCCAAGAACAATGGCCGCACTCACAAGCCTCATGACCCGCTTTTGCGCAGGAGAGGACAGCTGGTTGGCACGATGCAGCCCCAGCGACCCAAGTACATCCGAAATCAGGGATGGAAACGGGAAACCACGGCGATACAAGGACCTTTGCCGAATGAAAAGAAAAAGTCTGAAGAGCACGACAGTCAATGCCGAATTCAAAGGCTCGCGGCAAAATCAAACAAAATCACCCCCTCAGGATAATAGGGAAGATCCGTCCAGTCTAAAGAGAATCATGGACAGGATATGTCAAATACACAGTACTCCTGGAAAGCCTGCTAATCATACCCACAGAGACTGTTGGGTTTTCAAACAATCCGGAAGGCTTAACGCCGAACACAAGGGGCTCGACACACCAAGTGAGGAAGAGGACGAACCCCAAAAGCAGAACACCAGGAAGCAAAAGAACTTCCCGCAAGAAGTCAAAACAGTGAACTCACTTCACATAACAAGGCATGAGGCACCCATAAAGGTCCGCACATTCAAGCCTATCCCTCAGGAGTCTGGCCATTGGTCACTAAAGCCAATCATTTTTGATCAGCTAGAATATTCTCGCAATATCAAACACGCAGGCCGGACTGCCCTGATACTTAATCCAATAATAGACGGATTCCAGTTTACCAACGTCCTCATGGACGGTGGCAGTGGACTAAATCTGATATATCAGGATACAATTCACCGCATGGGCATAAACCCAGCACGAATCCGCACAGTAAAACCTCCTTTCAAGGAGTAGCACTAGGCACGGACACCCACTGTATGGGTTTTCTCCGGCTTGTGGTCATATTTGGCTCTGCCAATAACTTTCGTCGCGAAAAGCTTATCTTCCACATAGTTCCGTTTTCAAGTCGCTATCAAGCGCTAATGGGACGCAGAGCTTCCGCTCGCTTTAACGCAATACCGCATTATGCATCCCTCACGCTAAATATGCCCGGTCCTCGAGGCATCATCTCTTTAAAGGGATCATACTAAACTACATCTCCTCCAAACGGAGGATTGTGCGGCCGCTTAAACGGCCGCCCAACAAATGGCCTCGCCAGCCAAAAGACTTCTTCGATGTAAGTCTCAAAAGGCCGCGGACCCGGACTCAATGAGTTCGGCACAAGCCCATTTTTGTTATAGGCTTGGTACGCCTCACCAGGGGCTGTACGCAGAGACAATAAAACTCGACCGTATCTATTTCTCACTTCACATTTTATTTATTATTCTTTTTTGATCCGCACGACCCATTTTTCAATTTAGTTCTTCCCTTTTACAGATGAACGTCGTACGGCGCCCGTCCAGGACACGGCACAGCGGAGACACGGGCGCAGACGTGCAGTAGGGACCCGCCCCAAAGGATTCTTCTTAAATTAAGACCCCGCATAAACCTTTTTTACTGTCTCTTGCTGCAATACATCCCCTGGTTTACCTCACTATAACCATGGAGGAGACTGGCGTTTTGGCATGTGGCCACGCCAGAATTCTTGCTCGTACCTGGACACAAGGGGCTTTTTTCTTTTTCAAGGGTGTTGTTTCACACGCACCCACAAAGACCGAACACCTTAGGGAGTGTTCGGCGTCGCGAGTTTTGGCACTATATGCATCAGCTCCGAGTCATGATTTTGGTCACATGTTGGGTTGCCCGGCTCCTGAGTTCGGCCACCTTACGTTCCGTTCTGTCGGCTAAGGTTGCACCAGGAGAACTACTGCGATTGTGCCCCGGTTCGGCCGGGTAAGCACCTCAGTAGAGAAAGCCGAAAACCGACTGTCATGATGTAGCGCGAGACTGGTCGCCACTCGATGACTTATAGGAATTTATCGAATTCCTCCATTTTGACGAAGGGCCGCTTCCCGGTCAGGCACATATGCGTCCCGAACTCGGGAAAACGCAGTCGCCATTAAAGGGCTACCTAAAGAGTCCCACTGTCAAGCTCCTATGGCTAAGTGAAAGTGTTAAAGCATTATAGTCCGGTCGCCTAGCCCGCGGCGCTATCACCTCCTTTGTAGGACCAAGACGTTGGGTTAAGTGTGAAATGCGTTCTCCGCGCGCACCCCCGCACTATGTGCGTGGGGGCTGAAGCCAACGACTGCAATCTTTTAGAATTTATATATCAAAACGGCCGCACAGGAGGTGTTATTAATACTTGAAGGCACAAGTATAAATTACGCCATTACAATTTATAAAAATATTGATCTACGATTACATATGCTGTCATAAAACAGCATCTTTCGAACACTGCGTCTCTATTATACGAGCGCCCGCGAGGACTTCCTCAAAATAGTGCTCGGAAGGAATTCGGCTTTTATCCGAATCACGGGACGCAACAACGGTGGGCTCCATATTTTCCCAGTATGTCTTGACACGGGCAAGAGCCAGCCGCGGGCCCTCTGTGCAAGCGGACCTCTTTAGAGCTTCAATCCGAGGCACCACGTCAAGAAATTGCTGCACCAAACTGAAATAGCTTCTCGGCTTCGATCTCCCCAGACACAGGCGGTCCATGGCATGCTTCATGGCGAGTCCGGACAACCTATTCAGCTCGGCCCATTGGGCCAGGCGATCATCCACTGATAGTGGACGCTCTGGATTAGTGAACTGCGACCAGAAGAGCTTTTCCACTTCATGATCTTTCTTATCTCGAAAGTACTTGGTCGCATCAGCGGCGCTAGCCGACAAATCCAGATAGGTGTCCTCCACGCTCCACGCTCGGTCCAATGGGGCGAACTTCGGATCAAACAATTTTCTCCGCAGCAGGAAGGGCTTTCCATCCGCAATTAGTCCGGCTTGACGCAGCTCTTCCCTTGACGCTCTCATACCAGAGCGGGCGTCCTTGGCGTCGGCGACGGCCTTCTCTAAATCTGTCTGTCGGGCTCGACCTTCCTCTTCAAGAAGTTTGCAACGGTCAGTAGCACTTTTCAACTTTACGGCTATATCAGCCATCTCCTCCTTGCTTCGGCAATGGGAAGCCTATTCGGCTTTTAGCTCTTCACGGGCTCTTCCGCCAGCCGCATCGCTTTTTCTGGCTTGCTCCTTTGCTTTGGCGAGCTCGGCCCTAAGTCCTTCTACGGCCGCCGCACCATCTGCATCAAGCATACACAAGGTAAGATATTGACATAAAGCTCCTCTTACTAACAATCGCCAAATAAACTCAATACCTTGAGCATCATCAAGCCGCTTGTTAACAAGCACGATGTCGGCTTCTGCCTCATCGAGTTGTCGTTTCATTTCGGCAAAATCTCGAGTCCGGCTCGACTCCGGACAACCTGCCACCTACATACAAAGGTGCCACTTAAAGGACCTGGGATTAAGATCCTCTGCGCGCCGCTAATCTTTGCGGCACACAGAGTCTCAGGGGCTACTATCTATACCAGTCGCATGTTATTATGCGCAAATTAACACTAATGTTCGTTATTCAAAACGTACCTCAAGGCCCGCCAATAAACTCGTGACGGCCTCATTCAGTCCGCTTTCCGCGGATGAAATCTTTTCAATCACCGTGTGCATCAACGCACGATGCTCCTCTGAAACAGAGGCTCGGCCCAGCAGAACCTTCAGCTCCTCCGACCGAACACCAGATGGTACTGGACTCGTCCCATGGCCTTCTTCGGAGGCCGGACACGAAGAACCCCGGGGGGCCGCATGATCACCTTCTGCCTCTGGCAGATTCGGAGAAATCCTCTGCGACAACACTTCGGCGTCGCCCGCCTTGCTAGGCGATGAAGGAGGAGGCATCCCGCTCTCCATCATCTCCGGAAGAAGATCCCCCGATGACGAGCTCTGCCGAGAAGGGTCGAGGTCCGAACTACAAGGTAAGGTTTCGGTTAAAACTTCTCAGATATAAATTAAGGATTTCTCTTAAAAGAATGACTCTCTTTCTACTTACGGCTCGTTGGAGGGCTGCTCCTTTTGGGGATTTAGTTCGGCCGAGGGGCTCCCCGGTGTCGGGTCCTCTGACGAGGATTCTTTCCCCCGCTTTGGAGCTACGGCTCCCGGGTCGTCAGAGGCGGCCCTTTTCTTCCCCTTTGGAGAGGAGTTGTCGATTCCCCCCTTTGGGATGGCCTCTTTCGAAGATGCCATGGTTTCCTTGTCCGCCCCTTCATTTTCCTCCCGAGGCGCCACCTCCAACATCCTGACTAGCACAGGATCTAGCCTGGTCTCGGGAAGGGGAGCCGGACACCGGATCAGCTTCGCCTTCGCTATCCACTCCTGTGTAAAAAGGAGAAGTACTGTTAAAAAATAAGTCAATTGTACGGATAGAAGGTCCGGGCGCAGGGTCACCTACTTCTGTATCCGGGCGGTTGCGGCTTAAACCAGCATCCTCGGTCAAATCCGGACTCACTCCTTGTGGTCCGAAGAACAGTCTATACATCTCCGTAGGCATCATGCCCATGAGATTTCGGAGAACTCGTGGCCCCTCTGGGTTGAACTCCCACAAGCGGAGGGGGCGACGTTGGCCGGGCAGTGTCCGGCGAATCAGCATAACTTGCGTCACCTTGACCAGGTTGAGGTCTCCTTTTAGGAGATCCTTTATGCGGCCCTGCAACAGAGGAACGTCTTTGGGCAAGCCCCGATCTAACCCTGTGTTGATCCACGATGTTAAACGTGGTGGGGGGCCCGAGCGAAAGGCGGGAGGTGCTACCCAAGTGGTGCCCCGAGGAGAGGTGATGTAGAACCACTCCTGTTGCCATAAGCCGAGCTTTTCTTGAAAAGTGCCCTCGGGCCATGGAGCATCGGTATTCCTTTTTATAACAGCACCTCCGCACTCTACGTGATGCCCCTCGATTATCTTCGGTCCTACCTTGAAGGTCTTGAGCCATAATCCGAAGTGAGGAGTGATATGGAGAAACGCTTCACACACAACAATGAAGGAGGAGATATGGAGGATGGACTCCGGAGCTAGGTCATGGAATTCCAGCCCATAATAAAACATCAGCCCCCTTACGAAAGGATCCATTGGGAAGCCTAATCCCCGAAGGAAGTGGGAGATGAATACTACGCTCTCACCAGGCTGAGGGCTTGGGATCGCTTGTCCTTGAGCAGGCAACCTGTGCGGGATCTCGCTGGTCAGGAACCTAGCCTCTCTGAACCTTGATACGTCCTCCTCCGTAACGGAGGAGGGCATCCATTAGCCTTGAAGGCCGGAGCCAGACATTATCGATGGTCCGGTGCGCCTAGAATCTAAAAGCCTGGGGTGTTGGAACTCGAGGCTATGGGCGAGCTTGTTTTGAGAACACAAGAGGGGAGCAAGGTCTCGGTCTCTTTATAAGAGGCAGAATATCAAGAGCCCTCCCTGTAACCGTCTTGGACTAGCCTTTAATCAAGGCAGGACGTGCTTAACGGGCACGGTTGGGTTACCCACATCCGTATTAATGAGAATCCCGTTAAAGGGGGCACACGATCTCTGCTTTGACAAGACGTGCCAAGAAAACCGCCTCGTTGAACGTGCTGCGGCGGAATAACAAAAAATAATCCATACAGAAGACTTGGTGGCAGTGTTATGACGCACTGCGGAATACGTCGGCAGATTTGATTTGTGTTTATATTATTCTCTATATGGCAATACGTGGAAACTTGTTTTGCAGAAGCCGGACACTATTTTTTGGTGTTTATTATCTTCTTCAAGAATTTGGAGGAGGAACCCGCCTTGCAATGCCGAAGACAATTTACGCGCCAGACTCGTCGTCATTGAAGCCTGGTTCAGGGGCTACTAAGGGAGTCCTGGATTAGGGGGTGTTCGGATAGCCGAACTATATCTTCAGCCGGACTCCAGGACTATGAAGATACAAGATTGAAGACTTCGTCCCGTGTCCGGAAGGTTCTTTCCTTGGCGTGGAAGGCAAGCTAGGCGTGCGGATATTCAAGATCTCCTACCAATGTAACCGACTCTGTGTAACCCTAACCCTATCCGGTGCCTATATAAACCGGAGGGTTGTAGTCCGTATGACAGAACACATCATAACCATCATCATACCCATAGGCTAGCTTCTAGGGTTTAGCCTCCTTGATCTCGTGGTAGATCTACTCTTGTACTACCCATATCATCAATATTAATCTAGCAGGAGTAGGGTTTTACCTCCATCGAGAGGGCCCGAACCTGGGTAAAATAAAGTGTCCCTTGTCTCCTGTTACCATCCGACCTTGACGCACAGATCGGGACCCCCTACCCGAGATCCGCCGGTTTTGACACCGACAAAGCCTCTCTCACGAGCAAAACATGATCAACACCAAGGCTCCATGGGTGTTAGAATCATTACTGTATAATCTAGATTATTGACTCTAGTGCAAGTGGGAGACTGAAGGAAATATGCCCTAGAGGCAATAATAAAGTTATTATTTATTTCCTTATTTCATGATAAATGTTTATTATTCATGCTAGAACTGTATTAACCAGAAACATAATACATGTGTGAATACATAGACAAACAGAGTGTCACTAGTATGCCTCTACTTGACTAGCTCGTTGATCAAAGATGGTTAAGTTTCCTAACCATAGACATGAGTTGTCGTTTGATAAATGGGATCATATCATTAGGAGAATGATGTGATTGACTTGACCCATTCCATTAGCTTAGCACTTGATCGTTTTAGTTTACTCCTATTGCTTTCTTCATAACTTATACATGTTCCTATGACTATGAGATTATGTAACTCTCGATTACCGGAGGAACACTTTGTGTGCTACCAAACGTCACAACGTAACTGGGTGATTATAAAGGTGCTCTACAGGTGTCTCCAATGGTACTTGTTGAGTTGGCATAGATCGAGATTAGGATTTGTCACTCCGATTGTCGGAGAGGTATCTCTGGGCCCTCTCGGTAATACACATCACTATAAGCCTTGCAAGCAATGCAACTAATGAGTTAGTTGTGGGATGATGCATTACAGAACGAGTAAAGAGACTTGCCGGTAACGAGATTGAGCTAGGTATTGAGATACCGATGATCGAATCTCGGGCAAGTAACATACCGATGACAAAGGGAACAATGTATGTTGTTACGCGGTTTGACCGATAAAGATCTTCGTAGAATATGTAGGAACCAATATGAGAATCCAGGTTCCGCTATTGGTTATTGACCGGAGACGTGTCTCGGTCATGTCTACATAGTTCTCAAACCCGTAGGGTCCGCACGCCTAAAGTCTTGTGACGATCGGTATTATGAGTTTTTTTGTGTTTTGATGTACTGAAGGTAGTTCAGAGTCCCGTATATGATCACGGACATGACGAGGAGTCTCAAAATGGTCGAGAAATAAAGATCGATATATTGGAAGCCTATATTTGGACATCGTAATGGTTCCGGGTGAAATCGGGATTTTACCGGAGTACCGGGAGGTTACCGGAACCCCCCGGTAATTGTATGGGCCTTAATGGGCCATAGTGCAGAGAGAAAGAGGAGGCCAGGGCAGGCCGTGCGCCCCCTCCCCCTCTGCTCCAAATTAAACTAGGAGGGGGGGCGGCGCCCCCCCCCCCTTTCCTTCCTCCTTCTCTCCCCCTTCCTTCTCTCCTAGTCCAACTAGGGAAGGGAGGAATCCTACTCCCGGTGGGAGTAGGACTCCTCCAGGGTGCACCATAGCTACGCCGGCACTCCCCCCTCCTCCACTCCTTTATATACGTGGCTAGGGGGCACCCCATAGACACAAGTTGATCATTGATCTCTCTTAGCCGTGTGCGGTGCCCCCTCCACCATAATCCACCTCGGTCATATCGTAGCGGTGCTTAGGTGAAGCCCTGCGTCGGTAACTTCAACAACACCATCATCATGCCGCCGTGCTGATGAAGCTCTCCCTCGAAGCTCTACTAGATCGTGAGTTCGTGGGACGTCACTGAGCTGAACGTGTGCAGATCACGGTGGTGCCGTACGTTCGGTACTGAGGATCGGTCGATCGTGAAGACATACGACTACATCAACCGCGTTGTCATAACGCTTCCGCTTTCGGTCTACGAGGGTACATGGACAACACTCTCCCCTGTCGTTGTTATGCATCACGATGATCTTGCGTGTGCGTAGGAATTTTTTTGAAATTACTATGTTCCCTAACAGTCAAGCACCTCACCTTGGCGGCGAGGCGATCCACGCCAGAGTCATCCTTTTGAGCAGTGCTCCGTAGCCTCCAATTAAAACGCTTCTTCGGAGGATCCGAGGAGAAGGTCGGGAGCCCGGGTCGAACTGGGTCATGCAGCGGGACATTAGCCATATAGAACCACTTGGACACCCACATGTCGGCATCCTCTCGAGGGGTTCCCGTGGGGTAGCCAGTCTCGGCTATTTTTGGCAGACCTCGGCCGCTCCTACTTCATGAGGTCTTCCTCCCCGGGAGCAAGGCATCACACAAAAATACTTCCTCCATGGCCCGAAGTGGGCTGAGCATGGGAGGTACATTTCGCAAAGGGCGACGAACCCCGCGATGTGCAAAATCAAATTGGGAGTCAGGTGGTGGAGTTGGATCCCATAAAATTCAAGCAGGCCCAAAAGGAAAGGGTGGATAGGAAATCCTAGGCCACGGTGGAGAAAGGGAACAAAGCATACTCGCTCATCCCCATGAGGGATGGGGTGGCGGTCCGCATGCACCTGCCCGTTTACGGAGATTAAGCCTAGACGGGTGGAGGCCAGCTCTGGATCCGGCAAATAACCTTGGGTGGTAAGCCGATCCAGCTGAATGCGGCTAATGGGCAGCTTTTCAGTCAGCCTTGAGGGGGTCATGGGGGCGCTTGGAGGAGCATGCGTTATTCGCGATTTCTGAAGCTCTCGAAGCTAGATGTGGGGTGATTTTCTGTGTTGAGTCCAACAAGGGGAAAGTGGAGATGCGCTTTGTCGTAACTTTGATTGGATACCCGTTAAATATAAGAAAGAAATAGACGCTTCGACTGAGGGAGTCCTGGACTAAGGGGTCCTCGGGCGTCCGGCCTGTTATCCATGGGCCAGACTGATGGGCTGTGAAGACACGAAGGCCGAAGACTATACCCGTGTCCGGATAGGACTCCCCTTGGCGTGGAAGGCAAGCTTGGCGATCAATTATAAAGAAGATTCCTTCCTATGTAACCGACTCTATGTAACCCTAGATCCCCCCCCCCCCGTGTCTATATAAACCGGAGGGTTTAGTCCGGAAAGGAGATATACTCATTACCATAGTCATACAGGCTAGGCTTCTAGGGCTTAGCCATTACGATCTCGTGGTAGATCAACTCTTGTAATACTCATATTCATCAAGATCAATCAAGCAGGAAGTAGGGTATTACCTCCATAGAGAGGGCCCGAACCTGGGTAAACATCGTGTCCCCTGTCTCCTGTAACCATCGACCTTAGATGCACAATTTGGGACCCCCTACCCGAGATCCGCCGGTTTTGACACCGACATTGGTGCTTTCATTGAGAGTTCCACTGTGACGTCGATGATCGGATCGATGGCTCGCCTTGTCCTTAAAGACAACATCACCTCCGGGGGAGTACTGGCCCTGGGCCAAACCCTCCGGCGGGGCGGTTTTACCATGATCACCCGTTCGGCCGTTGAGCCGACAATGACCTCTCGGGCCATCAAAAATCCCCTTCGCATCAACTCCAAACACTCCAAGTAGATGGATCCGGCAGAGTTTTCGTCCTTGAATGAGCTCCTAGATCGCATCGCCGCTTTGGGAATCGCCACAAATTACGATCACATCGGGCCTAAAACCGATCAAGGAGAAATCAAAACTCCACCGATCACCCACCAGATAGCGGTAGTCGAGGAGCAGGACGGCGAGTCTTCTTATATATCGAAGACAGACTATGTTCGGATCGCTGATCACGAAGAACCGGATACCCATTAGCGAAAGGATGCGACCGGCCCTCCGAACATTGAATCAGACGGCGGTCCTAAACAATCAAAAGATACTCTAGAGCCCGGACTATTGAGTCTGGAAGGTCTTCAGACTCTGGATAATCGATCGAGTCAGGGTTTGGATTTAATTCCACCCACCCACCCGGACATAGGCGCTCTCATGAGCATAAAACAGCAGTCTCAGGAAACGGTCCACCACTTCTGGGCCAGATTCCTCCTTGTCAAAGACAAGGTAAAAGATTGCCGCGATGAGGACGCGATATCAGCGTTCTGCAACAATTGCGCGAACGAAGGAATTCTCAACGCCACCAATCGCCGCCGCATACTAAAGTTCACTGACTTAGCAACTATTGTACAGAAGTACAGCGCGATGGAAAGCACCTGGAAAACTCAGGCAGCTTGCTGGGAGCCGTCGGTCCCAACTCAACTCCTCCTACAGGCGAAGAGGGTGCACCCCCGTGGCACGCCCAATCCAACAGTCAAGAAACATAAACCCATTACACGGCATGGAACTGTTCTGGAGGGATGGCTCGATGGCCCATGCAAAATACACACGACACCGGATACCGTGGCAACCCACAACCTTAGAGCATGTTGGATACTCCGGCAGGTAGCCAAGAACGGTGAGGACATCCTTATCAAAGACACCCTAGAGCAGCACCCTCCAGAAAACGACGACACAAGAGTATTGACGGTCTTCGAGACATTCACTTCAAACAACAAGCGCAAAAGGGCACTTCGCGACCTCGCCGAAGTCTGGCAAATCGCTGCAATAAACCCTTGGAACAACATGGCTATAACATTTAATGCCGGTGACAAACTGAAGTACAGGACAGTCCGAGTGCCAGTTGCATTAGTCCTCAGTCCCATCGTGGACGGGTTTCGACTTACCAAGGTCCTCATGGACAGCGGTAGCGGACTAAACCTCATTTAAGAGGACACGCTCCACAAAATGGAAATATACATGAGCCGCATCAAGCAAAGTAGCACAACCTTCTGAGCAATCATTCCCAGTCGGGAGGCACGATGCGCGGGAAAAATCACACTTGACGTGGTATTCGGCACGCTGGAGAATTATTGGTCCGAAGAAATCACCTTTCAAGTGGCCCCTTTCAGCAGCGGATACCACGCCCTGTTGGGGCGGGATGCTTTTACACGCTTCTAGTCTATACCTCATTACGGGTATATGAAGCTCAAAATGCCCGGACCAAACGGTATAATCACTCTCGTCAGTGATCCAGACATAGCACTCCGCACTGAAAACAAAACTGCATCCCTGGCCCTTGAGGCGCTATCCGAAGCCCTCGCGGACGAAGAATTAACCACACTGCACTCCACGGTGGATAGGGACGACGTGATCCTCGACAAACACCCCAAATCCACCTCCTTCAAACCAGCAGAAGAAATAGTCAAATTCCAGGTCCACCCAACAGACCCCAAGAAGACATCATCTATCGGAGCACAACTAAACCCAAAGTTGACGCCGCACTATGAGAATTCCTGCACGAAAAGTGGGACATATTCGTCTGGCACCCCTCCGATATGCCAGGGATCCCATGCAAGCTGGCCGAACATAGCCTCAATATATTAAAGGGATTTAAACTGGTCAAGCAAACACTACGGCGCTTTTCTGAACCCAAGCAACAAGCCATGGGGGAGGAGCTGGCCAAGCTTATCGATGCCAGATTCATTAGAGAAATCAAACATCCGGACTGGCTAACAAACCTGGTGATGGTACCAAAGAAGGACAAATCCTGGCGCATGTGTGTCGATTTCAAAGACCTCAACAAGGATTGCCCTAAGGATCCCTTCCCCTCCCCCGCATTGATCAAATCATTGACGCCACCGCAGGACATGACTCACTGTGTTTCCTCGATGCATATTCCGGATACCATCAAATCAAAATGAAGGAGTCCAATCAAACTGCAACAGCATTCATTACCCTACGGGCCATTCTGCTTCAACACCATGCCCTTTGGGCTCAAGAACGCCGGCGCCACATACCAACGCATGATTCAAACATGCCTGGAGAAGCAGATCGGCAAGACAGTAGAAGCTTACGTCGATGACGTCGTCATCAAAACTAGGCACGTCGAAACACTAATAGACGACTTACGTATTACATTCGACAACCTCCATGCGTATGCCATTAAGCTCAACCCGAAAAAGTGTGTCTTCGGCGTTCCCGCTGGAAAACTGCTGGGCTTCATCGTTTCCAATAGAGGAATTGAAGTAAATCCAGCCAAAATCCAAGCTCGTCATAGTTGGCTACACCAACAGACCTCAAACAAGTCCAAAAACTAACTGGTTGCGTGGCAGCGTTAAGTCGCTTTATCTCCAGATTAGGAGAAAAGGCACGACCACTCTATCGCCTCTTACAGCGCACCGATAACTTTGAATGGACAGACGCGGTGACTGCCGGACTGGAAGAAATAAAGGCCCTCCTAGCAAGCAACCCAATCCTGGCCGCACCAAATGTTAGCGAACCCATGTTGCTATACATATCGACAACACATCAGGTGGTGAGCGCCGCGCTCGTCGTTGAACGAGAACAGGACGGACACACATTCCCGCTTCAAAAACCAGTATACTACGTATCTACCGTCCTCACACCATGCAAACCCCGGTACCCCCATTACCAAAAGATAGCATACACGGTCTTCATGGCATCCCGAAAGCTACGACACTACTACCAGGAGTGTTCAATCACGGTGGCCTCTGAAGTCCCACTCAATGACATAATAAACAACTGCGATGCCACGGGACGAATCGCCAAATGGGCCATAGAGCTACTTCCATTTGACATAACATACAAGCCACGTCGAGCCATCAAATCCCAAGTACTAGCTGACTTCGTCGCCGAATGGACAGAGGCCGAACTCCCTAAAGAGTATGGCGCATATTCCAATTGGGTTATGTATTTTGACAGCTCCATAATGCTAGCGGGGCTAGGAGCGGGAGTCGTGTTAACATCCCCTACTGGAGATGTTGTCCAGTATGTACTCCAAATACTGTACACCGACTCCAACAACGCAGCCGAATACGAGGCCTTATTGCATGGTCTTTGGATGGTCGTATCCATGGGCATACAACGCCTAGAGGTGCGTGGGGATTCAAACCTCGCAATATCTCAAATTAACAAGGACTTTGATGCCAAAGATCCAAAGATGGCAGCTTATCGTAATGTCGTCTTAAAAATGTCGGCTCGGTTCGAGGGGCTCGAATTTCATCACGTCGCCCGAGAAAGTAATCAGGCAGCAGACGTCCTTGCTCGCACTGGCGCCAAGCGCGACCCCATCCCACCCAACATCTTCCTGGAAAGGCTTTTCAAGCCATCTGTGGTGTGGCAAGGGGAGGGCGGCAACAACAGTCCAGATCCGAACACAACCCTAAATCCCGAACACACCGATAGCATCGGGGGCTCAGCCACCGAAATAACACCATCGGCCCATCTCATTATGGCAGTCATTGCCCCATGGACCGAACCCTTCTTGGCCTACATTAATAGGAAGGAGCTTCCCGAAGACCAAAATGAGGCTCGTCGCATTGTCCGGTGTTCGAATGCCTACAAGGTTCACGATGGAGAGCTCTACAAGAAAAGTACTACCGGAGTACTTCAAAGATGTATCTCCGAGGAAGAGGGGCGACAGCTTTTAGCAGAAATTCACGCTGGTCTCGGCGGACACCACGCCGCAGCTCGGGCCCTTGTTAGCAAGGCCTTCCATACTGGGTTTTATTGGCCGACGGCCCGAGCAGATGCGCAGGACCTTGTCCAATGCTACGTCGGATGCCAACTCTTCGCCAACCAAAGCCATATGCCCCCAACTGCCTTGCAAACTATCCCCATTACTTGGCCTTTCGCGGTCTGGGGACTGAATATGGTTGGACCCCTTAAAGGGGGAAGCCATAAGAAAAAACTACTGCTGGTCATGGTGGACAAATTCACTAAGTGGATAGAGGCTAAACCTGTCAAAACGGCTGAGTCCGGGCCGGTGATAGAATTCATATCCGGTGTTGTGCACCATTATGGTGTCCCACACAACATCATCACCGACAACGGCTCTAATTTCACAGCCAACAAGGTGAAAACCTGGTGTACTAATCTTGGCATTAAACTCGATTACGCCTCCGTCTACCACCCGCAAACCAACGGTCAAGTCGAACGAGCCAATGGTCTTATTATGAGCGGCATCAAGCCCAGACTAGTGTGGTCTTTGAGAGAATCAGACAAGAACTAGGGTTGAGGAGCTCGACTCCGTACTCTGGGGGCTGCGGACCACGCCCAACCGTACTACCGGATACACACCTTTCTTCATGGTGTATGGCGCGGAGGCTGTGTTGCCCTGCGATATTATTCACGAATCACCTCGAGTGCGTATGTACGAAGAGAGAGAAGTTGAGCTTGATCGGCAGGACAACCTAGATGCCCTGGAGGAGGAGCGCGATGTCGCAAAAGCCCGTTCAGCATTTTACCACCAGCAGGCTCGAAGATATCAAAGCAGAGAAGTACATGCCAAGACTTACAACGTTGGCGAACTCGTTCTACGCCTGTCAGAGAAGAAAAAGGACAAACTCAAGCCCAAATGGGAGGGTCCCCTCATAATTGACGAGGTACTTATCGGAGGAGCGTACCGTCTTCGTGATGCATCAGACCATCGCCTCGAGCCGAACCCCTGAAACGCGGCCAGACTCCGAAGATTCTATGCCTAGCGCCGAACTCTTTGTTCGTCTCCTTCTCCCCTGTAGTTTCCATTATTTTTTCTCTCTTTTCCGATTATTCCTTTTTTTCTTCTTGCTTTAAAGCTCTCGTACGGCTAGACTGCACACCCCTGACTCATACATCTTTGAATATGTACGTACATTATACCTGGGGGCTTCTCGAACAGAAGCTTTTTATTATTTTTTGAGCATCAAGCTCTTCACATATGCGTTTTTCCATATGTACCTTTTCTTCGCCACTATATGCATCAATATGACTTAAGTTTTGGCCAAGCTGGGTTGCCTGGCTCCTGTGCTTATGCCCTACGTTCCCGTTAGTTCGGCTAGGGCATAAAGGGAGCACCTCTGCGATTGTTACTGTCGGGTCATCCAGATGTGTAACACAGACTGGGTGAGGCCGAAAGCTAGCGTTCTTAAGGGAATATTCAGTCGGTGAATTAAAGATGTTTTTCGCACTCACTCCATTGTGAACCCCCAGAAGTTATACACACGATGATTTTCACATCACAATTCGAACATGTACACTAATGCATGCACACCCAGGAAAAGGAACCCTTAACAGAACTATTCCCTCTGGAAGATGTTTCTTACAATCTCAATGTAATATAACATAGCTAGCTGGATACAATTTGTCTGTTCAAGCAACTATGACCCCTACGCCTAGTTTCCACGCATACCCCGGTCTATTCGGCCATGCGGGTATTCGGAAACACTCCGCACCTTCGGGTCCGGAGGTTGAAGTGAAAAGGTCTGCCATGACAAATGCTATACAATTCAGCTAGAGTTACATATATCAAGGAAAGTACATAGTCACTTGGACTCAAACACTTCCTCCTCTACACCGTCCAAAAGGCGATCTAACTTACAATCCTGTTGGGAATATTTGGCGGCCACCTCTACTTGGTAATATACTAAACTAACGGGAATTTCTTCCCCGTTCGACCCTAGAGGTCCGACACGGGCCATGTGATTAGGATCCAGCTTGGTATATCGCGTTTTCACCATGGCCCAGGCCTCTCGCGCACCCTCTCGGCAGGCCGATATCTTCCATAGTCGGATACGTCGCCGCGCTCCTTTGAACAACTCTACAAGCTTCTCCATACTTCTTGGAGGGGAGGCGGATGGCCATGGGGCCTTGGCAACACTCCGCATCGCCAACCGATCCTGTTCGTGCACTTGCGACAGCCCTTGTAGTAGATCACTTGATGATCCGAACACCTCCTCTTCAGGACGGCCTGTCAATATACCTGCAATCATAACTATATCAGTTTATCTCTGAACTACTCTAAAGATAGTTCAGACACATACTGAATATGCCGCCCCGCAGCTTCTTGTTCTCCTTCACGAAGTCAGCTAGCTGGGCCCGCACATCTTTCAATTCTTCGCCCAATGTAGTGTTGGAATCCTGAAGCTTGTTTTTCTCCCCTCTGACTCGGGTCAGCACACGCTCGTCTGCGACGTGTAGCCTTTTTGCCTCTTTCTCTCCCGTTTGGGCGACCTTCAACTTCTCTTCAAGTTGATATGGCTATCCTATTTTGCGATCAGCAACAGTATTAGTACAAGTTGGTATACAATTATTTGTTCCCCAATGGAGGGGAATGTTACCAAAAGACGCCTTCTTGAAGTTTTCCAGTTCGGCGGTAGCAGCATTTAGCTGTGCCCGACACTGCTCCAGCTCTTGGGCTAGCAGGCCATTCTTCTCTGTAAGGACCTGGTTATACAACGATCCTTACATCAGTTGTACCAACTGCTTTCAGTCTCGGGGGCTACAGGTATATGGTTATCCTTTTCGGACAAAGAAAACTTACCTGCACATCTGTCAAATGTTGCATTGTGGCTTTTCTAAGCCCATCTCAAGCAGCTCGGATGTATGCGTCAGCCGAGCTGAAGGCATTGAATGCCTCTCCCGAGAACTTGGGGTCTCGTAAGACAGTCCTGCAGCGCCGATGACTCATGGTGCTTTCTACTTCCGAGTTGGTAATGGACATATCTTCCGAACCCTCGGCCGAAGGACAGTCCGGTGTTGTCCCCATAGCGGCCCCCACCTCTCCGGTGGGATCTAAATCCCGGTTGTTGGGAGTGCGACCGGACGGATCCCCGGACATAGTCCGGCGAACCTTTTTCCTGATACAGGACCAACATAACAATCACGGTTGGGTACGACTGCTAAAGCATACCTTCAAATCCATACCTCTTCGACGAAGGACCGGCCTTGTCTTCGCCAACCTTCCTTTTCGAGGCCTTGCTCGGCACGGGAGCCGCTCTTCTTGGAGTCATCCCCGGCGTAGCATGATGTGCCGAACGCCTCCCCTTTGAAGCATGAGACAGTGCGGTGGGTGAGGCAGTGCGAGGAAACTCTTTCGAGGGGGATTTCTCCTGATTACTTACATGGGAAGCTGGAAGAAGACCAGGATAATCGGCGATGATGGCCACTTCCGTGCCGTCATAGCTCGCCTGGTAAAACACCCCTTCCGCGAGTACCACGAATATATCCGGGTCCTCTTCGAACCCAGGATCAAGCTCCCGGTTATGGTTCTCCGGCTGTGGGGCAGGGCTATTAAGCCCCTCGGTTACCTTCCGTCGGTGCTGTTTCAAAATAAACAGATTGGGAATCCATTAAAAATGGATAAGAGAGCGGAGTGAATAAAAGCAAAGGGAGTAGGACTTATCCAGCTGGGAGGGTTGTACATGGAGTACTCGTCTCTACGATTGATGCGAAGAAATTCTTCTTCCTCCCCTTTGAACAGCTCGGCCAGTATCTTGGCTAGAGCGGCGGGGGTGTCCGGACCTTTCCAACCACAAAGGGAGGCATCATCCTCCCCATTGTAGTGCCACATTGGGAGCCCTCTGTATTGAAGTGGCTGAACCCCTCGCACTATGGAGGTCGCCATTACCTCTACTATTGTAAAACCAGACTGGGCAAGCATCCTTATCTTTCCCAGGAGCTGACGAACTTCCGCACCGCCCTCCTTTTCAAGACTTCGGGGATGCCAGTTGTGACGTTTCTTCAGCGGAACGCTTGAAAATTCCGGGAGACCCTTGCGAACTGGGTCGGGAAGAGAGACATCTTCTATATAGAACCATTTGGAAGGCCATTCTTCAGATGCCTTCCTTGGTGTGCCGGACAGGTATCCGGTATCGGCGACGCGCCATACTTCGGCTCCGCCCACTTCAAATATTGACCCCTGGTGGTTGCGCGGGACAAGACAGAACAACTTTCTCCATAGTTCGAAATGGGCCTCAATGCCCAGGAACAGTTCGCACAAAGCAATGTAGCCCGCAATATGCAGAATGGAGGCGGGAGTAAAGTTATGCAGCTAAAGGCCATAGTATTCCAGAAGCCCCCGGAGGAACGGATGGATTGGAAACCCAACACCCCTTAGCAGATAAGGGACGAAACAAACTCGCTCCCCCCGGATGGATTTGGAAAATCCTCTGCCTGGGTCTCACCGTTAAGGGAGGCTAGCCTTGCTCGAACAGGGACCAGATCTGTAGGGGGATAAATCCCTGCGTTTGCAGCTTCTCTAATTGGATGTGGGCCACTGAGCACCTCTCCCACTCGCCTCTCTCTGAGTCGAAGGAGGAACTGGGAATGCTAGCCATGTTGGAATGGCTTCTCCTAGTAGTCTTTGGGGATTTTTCTCCGCGGGATGCTGAATGGATCTAAGATCCGACCTCTTTAAATAGGCGCTCTTCCTGGCCTGAACAGGGTGTTATTTGCAAAACAATACCTCTGACCTCCCGCATTCACTCAACACATGGAAGACGAGGTTATTAACGCGCAGAAGCCGAGGGGAGACATTGAATCTACAGTCGAATACATTACTTGGAAATCATTTAAGGAGGAACCCACCTTGCAATGCCGAAGACAATTTGTGTGCCGAACACCTCGCTATTGAAGACTGGTTCGGGGGCTACTGAGGGAGTCCTGGACTAAGGGGTCCTCGGGCGTCCGGCCTGTTATCCATGGGTCGGACTGATGGGCTGTGAAGACACGAAGGCCGAAGAGTGTACCCGTGTCCGGATAGGACTCTCCTTGGCGTGGAAGGCAAGCTTGGCGATCAACTATGAAGATTCCTTCTTGTGTAACCGACTCTATGTAACCCTAGATCCCCCCCCCCCCCGTGTCTATATAAACCGGAGGGTTTAGTCTGGAAAGGAGATATACTCATTACCATAGTCATACATGCTAGGCTTCTAGGGTTTAACCATTACGATCTCGTGGTAGATCAACCCTTGTAATACTCATATTCATCAAGATCAATCAAGCAGGAAGTAGGGTATTACCTCCATAGAGAGGGCCCGAACCTGGGTAAACATCGTTTCCCCTGTCTCCTGTAACCATCGACCTTGGACGCACAGTTCGGGACCCCCTACTCGAGATCCGCCGGTTTTGACACCGACATCGACGTCTGCCTGCTACCTCTTGAGCACTGCGTTGGATTTCCCCGAAGAGGAGAGGATGATGCAGCAAAGTAGTGTAAGTATTTCCCTCAGTTTTTGAGAACCAAGGTATCAATCCAATAGGAGGCCACGCGCAAGTCCCTCGTACCTACACAAAAACAATAGCTCAACGCAACCAACGCGATTAGGGGTTGTCAATCCCTTCACGGTCACTTACGAGAGTGAGATCTGATAGAGAGATAGATAATATTTTTGGTATTTTTGATATAGAGATGCAAAGTAAAATAAAAGGCAAAGTAAAAAAGCAAAGCAATAATAAAGTGATTGGAGATTGATATGATGAGAATAGACCCGGGGGCCATAGGTTTCACTAGTGGCTTCTCTCGAGAGCATAAGTATTTCTACGGTGGGTGGAACAAATTACTGTTGAGCAATTGACAGAATTGAGCACAGTTATGAGAATATCTAGGCATGATCATATATATAGGCATCACGTCCGAGACAAGTAGACCGACTCCTGCCTGCATCTACTACTATTACTCCACTCATCGACCGCTATCCAGCATGCATCTAGAGTATTAAGTTAAAGACAGAGTAACACCTTAAGCAAGATGACATGATGTAGAGGGATAGTTTCATGCAATATGATAAAAAACCCCATCTTGTTATCCTCGATGGCAACAATACAATACATGCCTTGCTGCCCCTTCTGCCACTGGGAAAGGACACCGCAAGATTGAACCCAAAGCTAAGCACTTCTCTCATGGCAAGAAAAACCAATCTAGTAGGCCAAACCAAACTAATAATTCGAAGAGACTTGCAAAGATAACCAATCATACATAAAAGAATTCAGAGAATATTCAAATATTATTCATAGATAGACTTGATCATAAACCCACAATTCATCGGTCTCAACAAACACACCGCAAAAAGAAGATTATATCGAATAGATCTCCACGAGAGAGGGGGAGCACATTGTATTGAGATCCAAAAAGAGAGAATAAGCCATCTAGCTAATAACTATGGACCCGTAGGTCTGAGGTAAACTACTCACACTTCATCGGAGGGGCTATGGTGTTGATGTAGAAGCCCTCTGTGATCGATGCCCCTTCCGGCGGAGCTCCGGAACAGGCCCCAAGATGGGATCTCATGGGTACAGAAGGTTGCGGCGGTGGAATTAG
Source organism: Aegilops umbellulata (assembly GCA_032464435.1). Lineage (NCBI taxonomy): Eukaryota > Viridiplantae > Streptophyta > Magnoliopsida > Poales > Poaceae > Aegilops > Aegilops umbellulata. The sequence continues at coordinate 320,967,222 of CP136056.1, read as the reverse complement.
GTTTTTGGCTTTGTATCTGATCGTTTGGGGGTACGTAGGTATATATAGAAGGAAGAAGTACGTCGGTGGAGCTCCGAGGGGCCCATGAGGCAGGGGGCGCGCCATAGGGGGGTGGGCGCGCCCCCCACCCTCGTGACCGCCTCGTGGCTTTCTTGACGGAGGGTCCAAGTCTCCTGGGTCTTATTTGATGAGAAAATCACGTTACCGAAGGTTTCATTCCGTTTGGACTCCGTTTGATATTTTGTTTCTCCGAAACTCTGAAATAGGCAAAAAAACAACAATTCTGGGCTGGGCCTCCGGTTAATAGGTTAGTCCCAAAAATAATATAAAAGTGAAAATAAAGCTCAATATAGTCCAAAACAGTAGATAATATAGCATGGAGCAATCAAAAATTATAGATACGTTGAAGACGTATCACTGCCCATAAAGCGACATGTTCCCTAGATGGCTCGGCGATCGAGGGAAGATTATTTTAAGGAAACAACATGGCATGGTGGGGCCAAGGCAAACTCAAGATGATAAAGGGAGGAACTCGCCTGTCAAGCCGAAGACTACAAAGCCGAAGTCATGTGTCTAAGGTAGTTTGTCGTTCTCGGCATCGAAGACCAGTTCAGGGGCTACTGGCGGTGTCCTGTACTAGGGGGTACCAACCTAGTTGGTCCATAGTCCATGGGTCGAGCTTACGGCCCACCGTTCTCTCAAGGAAGGATTCCGGAGGCCTCGCACTTCGGCATGATCGGGATGGACTTCGCCGAAGACTTGACACAATCACAATTACACCCATCTAGCCCTGGGGTTAGAACACAACTGGAAGGTTTAGTCCTTCAAGGACACAATCACAATTACATCCATCTAGCCCTGGGGTTAGAACACAACTTACGATCTCACGGTAGGAACTGAAACCTAGAGAAGAAAAACACCGCGCAAGGAACCAACGGTAGGAACTGAAGAACATATTTGCTTTCTCTCCATATGCAGTGAGGAAAAGAACAAAGTTGCATTCTCTTCCTTTGTTTCATTTATCATATCTCAAAACGTGCGACAATATATATATTGGCTGTACCTAAACGCTGTATTGTGATCAGGGCCTGGCACTTGGGGTAAGAATGCTTTTCTTGTTGTGCCCTGTCGACCAAAAGCGTAGCTAGTTATTAATATTTTTCTGCGGGAAAGCAAATCGTCAACCGTGTCGTGACTCGTGAGAAAGCGCACTTAATCGCGCCATTGAAATGCATATAATAGTTTTCTCTACATTTTTTTCAGAAAAACTTTCAATCTATTCATCTTCAATCATGGTAATACAACAAACACTAGAAATAATAAAAATTACATCTAGATCCGTAGACCACCTAGCGACGACTACAAGCACTGAAGCGAGTCGAAGGCGCGCCGCTGTCATCGCCCCTCCCTCGCCGGAGCCGGGCAAACCTTGTTGTAGTAGACAGTCGGAAAGTCGTCGTGCTAAGGCCCCGTAGAACCAACGCACCAGAACAGCAACCGCCGCAGATGAAGATTGTAGATCAAAAGAATCCAACCTGAAAACACACGAATGAAGACGAACGACGAACGGATCCGAGCAAATCCACCAAAGACAGATCCGCCGGAGACACAACTCCACACGCCCACCGATGATGCAAAATGCACCACCAGAACGGGGGCTAGGCGGGGAGACCTTTATTCCATCTTCAGGAAGCCGCTGCCGTCTCGCCTTCCTGAGCAGAACACAAACCCTAACAAAACTCGAAAAAAGATCTAAAAACGGAGCCCTCCCACCGGCAAGGGCCGAGATCCACTCCACTTCCATGGCCATAGGGCCACTGGAGACGGAATGGACCGGCGCCGACGCCGATGGGAGACAGAAATCTAAGGTTCTTGGGAGGCGGCGGCTAGGTCCAGATAGTTTTCTCTACATTGTGTCGCTGTTGGTTCTCATATGTTTTTAGAAGAATATCAACGGGAATCCTTTTACGTCGTTCTCACGCTCGTTTAATTTAGGCCCGGTCTGATCAAGGTATGATGATACGTGCAACCTGGAACCATACGGACGGCTGAGCAGAAACTACACGCTAACCAGCGCTCACCTATCCTTTTCCAGGGGCATCTTTACCCCTTTTTTCCTTCCATATAAATAATAAATAATTATGTGCCCACATGCGTCGCGTCGGGACACCGTGGGAGCGGATTTGTGCGGCACCTTGTTTGAATACTAAATCATATACGGCCCTCTAGATCTTGAACTGGTACAAAACGGAATCAGGTCCAAAACAAATAAAAGAAAGAATCTTGCACTCAGATCGCGATAACATGCTAGTTAAGCAGTGCCGGATTTGAATAACCAGAACATTTTTTATCGGACAAGTTGGCCAGTTTTGTCTCTCTCAAAGGAAGACGGGCAGATTTAAATCTCAGGACCAGAGACCGTCCCCGTGTGACCCGTTTCATAGACAGGAAAAAAAACTGACTCGAGATTTGAAGGAACGGGCGTGGAAATCAATGCAGCGGGGACTCCGGTTAACCTTCGATTAGACGGCTGATCCTGCCAAGACGACGCCCTCGTGCCACTGTGAGCCGATGGCTCAGTCTCTGGATCCCGTTCGTCCATGGGTGGCACGTCAGTCCGGCGCCCCTCGCGCTCAAACGGTGTGGGCCACGGCGAAACCAACGTCCGCAAAGGGAGCCGCTGGCACGAGCTCAGTTTGGTGTCCAGGAGCGGTCCGGATCGTGTGGCTCTCTTTGAAACAAGCCTGCATCTGTCACCGGAAAAAGGTGTCCACGTGATTTTCTGCGCGCAACAACCCTGTTGCCTAGTCAAAAAGAGTGAGAGAGAGAGAGAGTGGGTGGTGACGAATGGCTCTACTACCATGGAGTGGTACCAGCCTGGAGTTGAATTGTCAGTTTCTAACGCACCAGCCTGGAGTTGAATTGCCATAGGTGAATGCAGCCGTTTTTAGATCATCAGGGAATTCGCGTGCAGCCAGCTGAGCACGTTGTGGTAAATGGACGAGAAACAACGTTCCTAAATAGAGGTGAGGCGAGGTTCAACGGGGAACCCTGAGTTGCCACGTGTTTCTCCGCGAAACAGAGCATGATAGTATTTGAGCTGCGGCATGAAAATGTTATACTAATTAGTTTGGCTTATAAATATGTTTATTTATCTATTTTTTTAACATAGTCCAGACGTAGACAATTATATATATGTGCACACACTCACCCCTATGACACACACACGCATGCACACACACTCCCTCTATGAGCACCTTTCAGAGATTGAGCCGATACATCATTTTAAGATTGACGGAGTCGCCACAGACGCATTCGTAATCATCGGGAACGTATCCCTCCACTGAACGTATACCGCTGAAAAGGCCGAAATACACCCAGAAAACTAAGAGCACCAATCAAGTCTACAACTTAAACTCTGCTAGGGTAGGGATACCACTCCTCCTAACCATCCAATCATAGATTTTGATATACCAACATAAGTTGTACATTTGAGATTCTGGCTTAAAAGTCGTTTATTTATTAACCCAAGGGTATGTCATGACAAGATTCACAAAATTAGAGCTCTCTATATTTTGACATAAAACTCAGAGACCATCACCCTGCATACTACTACCTCTGTAATTAAATATATTATTTTACAGTTCAAATTAAACTATAAAAACGTCTTATATTTAGTTATGGAGGTACTACCTCTGTTTGGGTTTATTAGTCCCATCGTATTTTAGGTCAAAATTTGACTAGTAAAATGTTAATACATGTCACAAAAAAATTATATTTGAAGGCAGTTTCCAATGATATTTTTTGCACGTGTAATTTATATATTACTAGTTAAAACCATGATCAAAGTATAAACCAAAATACGAGGGAATTAGTAAATCAGGACGAAGGTGGTAGTATCTCTTTAAGGATTTTAACCAAACCGTATTTGCTTACACCACTACAAAAACATAGAAAACTGGAGAATATAGTGCAAATAATACATATTTCTTGTGTGAACTGGATCAAACATATCATGTTGAAAAAACAAACATAAGATAGCCCTAAATACATAATATTGCAATCTTTGCAAACATAATATTTTTAACTGATCGCTACAATATACTTGAAAATTCACTAACCGAGGAAATCCTTTTTTAAACATGACAATATAACCCACTGAGCAACTAAACAGATTTTTGGTGAACCAATCTATGGTTGGATGGTTACGACGATAGTGGTGCACGTTCAAGTCTTGGACTTGACACTGATGCTCTTATTTTTCTGCATTTATTTTCAGGGCTCTTCGTGATGTGCGTTCAGTACGAGGAGACGGTTGTGTCGACTACGAAGATGTCTGTCGCAACTTCGTCAATTTCAAGATGATGTGCCGTCTCAGTCTCTCGGAGGTGCTTATATGGGTAGAATGCGTGTACGTGTGTTCATAGGGGTGAGTGTATGTGTCTATGTATGGTCTGTGTCTGTTAAAAAAAACTAAGCAGATTTTTGGATAGAAATATTTTGCACATGTAACTTGAGAAACAAACGATACATTTTCCGCACAGATAAAATAAATATAATCCCGTTCAAATTTGTTTCATCTGCGTAAACCTAACAAAAACTGATCCCCTCCCTCCACAACAAAACAAATCTCCTTCCCCTTCCTCTTCCTCCCCTCTCTCCTCTCTCCTCTCCTCCCGTTCCATCGCCCGCTGCCCCGCCGGCGCCGCACCCCCGAATTCCGCCATGCCGAAGGGCGCCAAAAAGCGTGCGAAGCTCAAGAAGAAGCAGCAGGGGGGCCAGCCTGCCGGGTCCAACGGCGGCGCCACCACCACCACCACCAACAACGGAAGCAATAACTCGAGCCACGGCGACGCCGCCAGCGATGGAAACCACCTACCAATCAAACTTAACATTCCTCCCGGTACGCATGGCATCTGCCCCTCCTCCCCCTCCCCCCTCTTTAAGCCGGGGGCAGATCTGCGCCACGCCGCTTTCGGCACCAGCGGGGCGGCAGGAATCGCCTTTTGCGCTTGCGGCGAGGGTGGCATTCGTACGCCCTCCGCTGGCGCCGGCCACCCCACGTTCCCACCGCCCGCTTTACGAGCTGTTCGCCTTTTTTCGCTCCGCCTCCTTTCGTGCCCTATAAGATGATGGATGCGTGTGTGTTTCTGATGCTTTGTGTTTGTGTTCGGTGGTGGGCGCAGTGGATGCGAGCGAGGATTCGATGGAGAGCTCCGAGGAGATGGTGACGCCGAGGGCGGAGGCGGCCGAGGAGGAGAAGAAGGGCGCCACGTCGGAGGTGCCGGTGGAGCGCGCCGTCGAGGTCGCTGACGAGGGCGCCACGGGCGAGGCGGGGGAGGAGGTCATGGTTGACGCTTTACCGCCTGAAGCTGCTGACCGGGAGCAAGAGGGTAAGGTGGATGTGAGGGCGGAGCCGCATGCCGTGGTGCAGGAACCGGAGGTGCAGGATATCGTGGTGTCCGAAGCACCTGAGGTGCTGGAACCAGAGGTGAAGAGCGAGGAGGTGGTGATCCGGGACACGGCCAAGGTTCATCCTGCGCATCAACCAGAGACGAAGGCCGATGAGGTTGTGGTCAGGGATACGGACACGGCTGCTGTGGTGCAGGAACCGGAGGCAAAGGGTGAGGTGTCACGGTCTCGTGAGCCAGCTGCTGCGCAGACTACAGAGGTACATAACGTTTCTGCCTTTTTACCCTCCATTCCCCGTATTTTGAAGCTGTGATTTCTCATTAGGTGGGTTGCTTTTCTAGCAGGTGGTACGCGGACCGGCAGTGGCGGTGGCTGCTTCGGGGCATCGGGCAAAATGGTGGAATTGCTGTGGGATTTTGGAAGTCTTTGGTGGTTCAGAGAGATAGATGGAGGTGAGCTGCTTATGTGCTTATGATTGTGTTTGATAATGCCTTGTTCAGTGAGAGTGCCATTCAGTCAATTCTTTGTATGAATTCTGTGCAAATTTTGTGATTGTGACTTGTGAGTGACCGAATCTTGTGTGCTGCACCTTTGAACATGAGATGCAGATTTGTATTCCCTATGCATAACTTAACATCTGAAATCTGTACAAGAACAATTGGGTGCAACTGGGGAACTTGAATCATTTGTTAGGTAAATGGCCGGGGAACAGCCCTTTCAGTAAATACTAACTTTAAATCAAAGGCTTTGACCTTCTAGTGTGTTCTGCTCACTTTCCACTACCCTTCTTGATAAATTGGTATGCTCCCGGTATTGACATTTATCATATTTAATACAAGCATGTCCGGAATTGTTTTTCTAGGATTAAATGTATCAGCACCTGTGATTTTATCTTCCCGTCTTAAAAGTATTCACAACGGCTAACACCATCATTGAGAGCATGGTAATAATATATGTCTGCAGCTGGGCACATATTTTAAGGGGTTACGAGAAAATGATCCCTGGAAGAAAATTTTGAATAAGTTGTCTAAGATCATTTTTTTATGTGGCCCTTAATCTTTCAATTTGTTTATGACTGCTCGGTTTATTAGTACAGTTGCTCTGTGTCATGTAAGTATTTCTTCAATCTTATTGCTGCCCTTTTGCTACCAAGAGTTATCTGTACAATAGAAGCACCATTTTGGGCATATTAAGCTTTCCAATATGTATGGAGGCATCATATCATGCTAGATCTCAGTCTCATACATGTAATGAGCTTTATACAAAGAACTGATTTCTTAAATCAAATGCTTAGCACTGAGTTACTTGTAAGATATCAATGAGCCATGTGTTGGGAGTGTCGTGATATGGTACCTGAATAAATTTGATTGTGCTGCATTTATAAGAGGCCGGAGCCCATGTCAAATCATTCGCTGTTCTTTATGTCCTAGTAGTCATTTATTTGGCATAGAATATCTTAGAAGTTTGATGAGCTTGACATGTGCTATATAGCTGTAGCATTTGGACACTACACGTATGAACCGAGAACACACTACTCATTTAACTTCATTGCAAATTGCAATATACAACAACAACAACAACAACAACAACAACAACAACAACAACACCAACAACACCAACAACAGCAACAACAGCAACAGCAGCAACAGCAGCAACAGCAGCAACAACAACAACAACAACAACAACAACAAGCCTTTAGTCCCAAACAAGTTGGGGTAGGCTAGAGGTGAAAACCCATAAGATCTCGCAACCAACTCATGGCTCTGGCACATGGATAGCAAGCTTCCACGCACCCTTGTCCATAGCTAGCTCTTTGGTGATACTCCAATCCTTCAAGTCTCTTAACGGACTCCTCCCATGTCAAATTTGGTCTACCCCGCCCTCTCTTGACATTCTCCGCACGCTTTAGCCGTCCGCTATGCACTGGAGCTTCTGGAGGCCTGCGCTGAATATGCCCAAACCATCTCAGACGATGTTGGACAAGCTTCTCCTCAATTGGTGCTACCCCAACTCTATCTCGTATATCATCATTCCGGACTCGATCCTTCCTCGTGTGGCCACACATCCATCTCAACATACGCATCTCCGCCACACCTAACTGTTGAACATGTCGCCTTTTAGTCGGCCAACACTCCGCGCCATACAACATTGCGGGTCGAACCGCTGTCCTGTAGAACTTGCCTTTTAGCTTTTGTGGCACTCTCTTGTCACAGAGAATGCCAGAAGCTTGGCGCCACTTCATCCATCCGGCTTTGATTCGATGGTTCACATCTTCATCAATACCCCCATCCTCCTGCAACATTGACCCCAAATACCGAAAGGTGTCCTTCCGAGGTACCACCTGGCCATCAAGGCTAACCTCCTCCTCCTCACACCTAGTAGTACTGAAACCGCACATCATGTACTCGGTTTTAGTTCTACTAAGCCTAAACCCTTTCGATTCCAAGGTTTGTCTCCATAACTCTAACTTCCTATTTACCCCCGTCCGACTATCGTCAACTAGCACCACATCATCCGCAAAGAGCATACACCATGGGATATCTCCTTGTATATCCCTTGTGACCTCATCCATCACCAATGCAAAAAGATAAGGGCTCAAAGCTGACCCCTGATGCAGTCCTATCTTAATCGGGAAGTCATCGGTGTCGACATCACTTGTTCGAACACTTGTCACAACATTATCGTACATGTCCTTGATGAGGGTAATGTACTTTGCTGGGACTTTGTGTTTCTCCAAGGCCCACCACATGACATTCCGCGGTATCTTATCATAGGCCTTCTCCAAGTCAATGAACACCATATGCAAGTCCTTTTGCTCCCTATATCTCTCCATAAGTTGTCGTACCAAGAAAATGGCTTCCATGGTCGACCTCCCAGGCATGAAACCAAACTGATTTTTGGTCACGCTTGTCATTCTTCTTAAGCGGTGCTCAATGACTCTCTCCCATAGCTTCATTGTATGGCTCATCAGCTTAATTCCACGGTAATTAGTACAACTCTGAACATCCCCCTTGTTCTTGAAGATTGGTACTAATATACTCTGGTACTAATATACTCCGTCTCCATTCTTCTGGCATCTTGTTTGCCCGAAAAATGAGGTTGAAAAGCTTGGTTAGCCATACTATTGCTATGTCCCCGAGACCTTTCCATACCTCAATGGGGATACAATCAGGGCCCATCGCCTTGCCTCCTTTCATCCTTTTTAAAGCCTCCTTCACCTCAGACTCCTGGATTCGCCGCACGAAACGCATGCTGGTCTCATCAAAGGAGTCGTCTAGTTCAATGGTAGAACTCTCACTCTCCCCATTGAACAGCTTGTCGAAGTACTCCCGTCTTTTGGGTTTCATCTCCATAAGAGTGGCTGAGTTTTTACGTTGGCTCGCCAAGCCTATCACAACCCTCCTCCTTTACCCGGGCTTGGGACCGGCTATGTTGAGACAACATAGGCGGAGTTGCAAATTGCAATATACATGTACACAAAATTGTACCCTACATTTTTATATTAGTGGGGAATAGTCATGTTGTTTACATCAAAAGAATTTCCCAAATTTCATGTGTTTTGTTTTATGTGTGTTTGCCTGTGAGCTTATATGAGAAGTACTAGGAGACCTTCTTTGTACTATTTTGAAGAACCTGCTCCCTGCTACATGTGGAAATCTAGGAGGCACCTTTTCTGCGATATTTTCTGTACTCTTATTCATTTTAAAAACAGGTAACTCTGGAGCTGATAAGTAGTAACATACCACTGACTTAACTAGGATCGTTGGCTGATTTCATCTTGAGAATTCATCTGCAATCTATCCGTGATGCATTCTCTATGTTTACTGTTTGATATGCATGAAAATGTGGATAATAAACTCAAAATCTGTCAAGACTTAGATAACAGTACCTTGGTAAAAGATTGTAGTGATCCTTCGGTGTCTTGTGCTTGTTCTTCATTCATGCTAAGTTATATTTCGTTAGCAGGCTTAAGAAATGCCCTTGTTATGCTCAGGTACATGAATTGGAAGGAACTTGGAAAGCAAGACGGCAGAAGATGCAAAGTTGTGCAAAGCTGATGGATATCTGTAACTAGGCTCGTTGAGTGCTCACACAGAAGATGGAGTTGAAGGATTTCGAATGACATCGAGCTGATGTTTCTCCACCCGTGTTTTCCGTGTCTTGCTGTGCAAAGTTACATTGTATTGGTTGTGGTTAAGATCCTGGGTGCAGTATTCTGAGTATTACCCCTTGTCTAGCATGTTCTAGGTTCTGCTGTCCTTGTAGCATATGAGTTAAAAAGTGGATCAACAGTGAAAATTTTGGTCTTTATTTTCTGTACTTATTTGTCGGGAGGTATCGTCTGTTACGTCCCTTTTAATGGCCCTGTTACAATTTGAGATGTTATTTATCGTGGTCTTAAATAGTTCCTCACATCATATCAGAATGTTCAATACAAAAACAAAAATAAAGATCCTGATATAGGCTACACTCTTTTGTGTTGCTCATCAGGTGATTGCACATGCTGGGACCTCACTAATTTCTCGTGAACTTGTTGTCTGACAGACGTTCATGTATTTGGCCCAAATATTGTTATGAACTGTGAAGTGTGTAAAGATGCTGGCTCTGCCTTGTCGACTTACCTTCCTTGCCTCTTCTTTTTGTTCCAATAGTTGAGCTCCATTGCTTGCTTTCCGTGGTCTGTACTCGCAATTTCAAGGAAAAATGCTCACCTGGAATGCGATGTTGCTTATTCTGGCAAACTAGCATGGTGATTTTGTCGAGGTCAACTTTCTATTACATCTTTGAATTGTATATTAGTGGGAAGACCAAAAAAGAAGAAAATTATGAAGTGTGCCAAGGTTTACTCCCTTTTTGAGAAGCAGTGTCTGAAAGATGGCGTGTAGATTCAGAACAATCTTTGGCTGAACGGAAGACTTATCTTGACAAGTTTTGAGCATAGAATTGCCAAACCGCTGGATTTCTCCGTGCTGAATTTCATCCTGTCATTCTAAGCAGCGACATGGCGAGGCGTGTCAGCCTCAAACGCGCCTTTTGTCATCCGCTCCCCTTCTCAGAGGTGCTGTCGGCCGTCCAATCTTCTGGTTGCCTAGGGCCGGAGACCCTTGGGTCAAATGACGGCCAAGCAAGCGGTGGCCATCCAACCTTTCGGCCACAAGTTTAAAGAGTGACTTGGCCGATTTGTGTTCATGGCGATGATCCGCGATCCTACCCATCAACTACCTGGACGGCGGACGCCGTTACCTCCATAAAAAAACTACCTGACGCTCGGAAAGATGCTTCAGATCCGACCGCAGAAAACGATAGTTTGTCGATGGCTGGTAAAACTTTGTATTTTCGAAAGCTGGTAATGATCTTGCCAGTAATGAGCTAGTTGACAAGAAACATATTCATGCCGCTGCGGACCACGTCCATGCGATGCACGACAGTGAAAGGGAGCCCCGGTGTCAGCAGAGGCAAGGCAAGTTGCTGGTTAACTGATATGAGTGGAGACGCATGCTCGCAGTCGTCTACCGTTCCATAGGCGCGAAAAATAAATAAATGAATAGGCGCGTTCCCAGGGCTAGGTTGCCGATGATTCAACCATACGATCCAACTTGTGGCTGTGGGGTTTTGGCTCGTGCCGTGCCGCTCGCTACAAAAGCCACGGGGTTACAGTGCTGAGGAGGCAGACGTGGAAAAGCTAAGGAACAATACAAGGAGGCTTCTTCAATCTTTCATCCATGGACTCCCTCTCCCTGTACGAGATCTCCTGCTTCGCCGCCGGTTTTGCCGGCAACCTCTTCGCCTTCGCTCTCTTCCTCTCCCCAGTGTAAGCATGTTATATATATGGATGATGCTGGTTTTGTTGGCTTGATCGTCGTGGAGAGAGGTTTCTGACGACGGGTTTGTGTTTCGTGTTGTTGCCTTTTCAGGCCGACCTTCAAGAGGATCCTGAAGGCCAAGTCCACGGAGCAGTTCGACGGGCTCCCCTACTTGCTCTCCCTGCTCAACTGCTTCATCTGCCTCTGGTATGGCCTCCCCTGGGTCTCCGACGGCCGGCTGCTCGTCGCCACCGTCAACGGCACCGGAGCCGCGTTCCAGCTCGCCTACATTTCTCTCTTCTTCATCTACGCCGACAGCAGAAAGACCAGGGTAATTTTCTTCCCGGCCTGAACCCGTTCCACTTTCATCTCGGAAACAGTCGAACGGGGAACAACAACTGCAGTACTTCTCCCTGTACTGAAATTTGTTATCGTTTACTCCACAGCTGAGGATGGTAGGGCTCCTGGCTCTCCTGGTCTGCGCGTTCGCCCTCGTCGCGCACGCGAGCATCGCCTTCTTCGACCAGCCGACTCGGCAGCAGTTCGTCGGCGCCGTGAGCATGGCGTCGCTCATCTCCATGTTTGCTTCCCCACTAGCCGTCATGGTACGCCGTCCGATCAAGCTGGGCTCCTCATCAAAATTTCTGCTACCTAGATCATCCTTTTTACGTACGCACGCGATCGGCGCGCAACGGCGTAGCATGGAACTGTTCTCACACATGTCTCCATCGTTGGTTCTAATTCAGGGAGTGGTGATCAGGACGGAGTGCGTGGAGTTCATGCCCTTCTACCTCTCGCTCTCTACGCTGCTCATGAGCGCCTCTTTCGCGGTCTATGGAGTGCTGCTGCGTGATATCTTCATCTATGTAAGCGCCCGATCCGATTTCAAATTGCATTTCTTTATTTGAATCGATGTATTGTGCTGACGATTACACTTCTTGCCGTCTGAATTTTCAGTTGCCCAACGGGCTTGGAGTTGTCCTGGGAGCGACGCAGTTGGCGCTCTACGCTTACTACAGCAGGAAATGGAGATGCAAGGATACGTCTGCGCCGTTGCTTGCCTGATCAAACCTCAAGTGATCAATTCTCAGTTTTAGCTTGGCTAGAAAGGGTGGGCGTGGGGTTCTGTAGGAGAGAACTGTATGCCCCGGCCCTGTTTTTCCTAGTTGATGCTGAATCAGTTTGTACAGATCTGCTGGCCTATGCCTCTGTTTATATGTTGCTCAAGTATATCATTCTTTTCCCAAAGAATGCAAAGGGGGAATATTTTGTTTGATTCCCCCTTTGTTTTGAAATGTTTCCCCACGCAAATATTTCAATTCTGGGCATTTTTACTTAAAATATATTGCAAAAGTTCACTTTAAATATTTGTATATTTTATAGCACTGCACCATATTTTTATGTCATTTGTATTTTATATTACATAGGGAGTCAAGAAAAACGATCATTCGGCATTAGTGCTTGTTAGAAGGGAGAGAGGGATTGGTGGAATAGTTTGTTGTATTGCTTGAGCCTCGTGGGCATATATATAGGAGTACAATCATCTACTTGGAGTACAAGACAAGCCAGAACAAATCCTAGTCTATCTCGTCTTTCCTAATAAACATTATACTCAACATCCCCCCGCAGTCACAACGGTAGCGACGCAGACGATGAGACTGGAGAAGAATCCGAAGGCAAGCCGATGGACACCCCCCCCCCCCCACAGTCGTAACGGTCGACGCTTCGCGGAGTCGTGGCTGGAGTGACAACTGACGAGGTTGCTCAAGCAAGGCGGTAGCCCTTTGTGCCGTTTGTCGATGTAGCCGAGAGCATGGGTGGTGGAGCCGTGGTCGAGGTAGCCGTGCGAAGAATGCCGTGGTCGATGTCGAGTCGGGGTAGCCGGTGTCGAGGAAGTCGCCGTGGAGCCGCAGGCGCAAGGGGGCACCGAGTTAGCATGGGTGCAGTGGTGTCGAAGTAGGGGGGCGCCGAGTTAGCATGGGTGCAGTGGTGTCGAAATAGGGGTGCGCCGGGAAGAAAATGTTGTTGACGACGCGTCACGGCGGGTTTGCCAAGCCCGGGGACACATCGTGGACGAAGGCACGCACCGGTGTTGCCAGCACTGGGCATGCGTAGACGGACGAAGGCGAAGTTGACGAAGCGCCGACCAGGCTTGCCAGGCCCGGGGACACGTCGTGGATGAAGGCACACAGCGGTGTTGCCAGCACCGGGTACGCGGAGACTGGGACCTGCACGAGCTGTACGCCATGTCGAAGAAGTCGGAGAGGCCAACAGAGAACAACTCCACGACAATTGCAGCGTCCATCCGCGCGCGGCCGATGACACCAACGGTGGTCGGAGTAGACGAAGTGGTCGGGGTAGATGACGGCGACGCTGGCGACGGGCTGGTGCTGGACGAAGACAAAGGGGGTGGACGGGCGGCGGCGCAGCTACGAAGGTAGCGGCGGCGGCGGCGGCTAGGCTAGGAGTGCGGCGGCGGTGCTCGAAGTAGGCGATGAACCCTGACAGCGTGACGAAGACCGGCGCGGACGGTGGTGTTCCCGCGCCAAGAGAGACGGCGCGGCGCATACCACGGGAGGTCGACGCGCGGTGATGGCGGAGTGGACCGCGGGCCGCGGCGCTACAGCCCGAGGGGGCGACGCGGCGGCGGCAGGCGGGTCGGGGCGACGGGCGGCAGCGGGGACCGCAGGCCACGACGCTGCGGCCCGAATGGGCGACGCAACGGCGGTTCGCGAGTCGGTGCAACCGCGGGGACGGTCTCGGGACGACGGCGTGGACCGCGTGCCACGCTCGCTACGGCCCGACGGGGCGACGCAGCGGCGGCGCGAGGGTCGATGCAGCCACAGGACGGCCTAGAGCGGCCGCCCTCGGGGCGGCGGGGGACCGCGGGCCGCGGCACTACGGCCCGAAGGGGCGACGCAACGGTGACGCGGGTCCGTGCAGCCGGGAGAAGAACCACGGGGCGGCGGCGCCGCGGCCCGACTGGGCGATGCAGCGGCAGCCCGATGCTCGATCGGTGAAGAGGCGCGCTGAACTCAGGGACGATCTTCACGGGGCCTGCTGAGACGCGTGCAACCGACGGGCCAGGTCGGTCGCACGGCGTAGATGAGGCGGATTGCGGCGGCGGGCGGGTGATCAATCCGATCGCGCGCGAGATCGGGGACGCCGCTCGGTGGAGGCGCGGTGGCGGCAGAGTCCGAGATGAAGCCGGCGGCGGCGGGCGGCAGGGCGGCTATGATTGGCCGCCGCATGGCGCGAGACCGCCGGGTCGGGGTGATGCAGGAGTCCCGGTCGGAGTAGGGCGGTGACGGCCGACGTAGATCGACGGGCGGGTCGTCGTGCGAACAGCGGCGGTGAAGGGCCGCCGCATGACGCGAGGCCGCCGGGTCGAGGCGACCGTGTGACGTCCTCGATTCAATCGTACACTAATCATACACGTAAATGTGTACGATCAAGATCAAGGACTCACGGGAAGATATCACAACACAACTCTAGACACAAATTAAAATAATACAAGCTTTATATTACAAGTCATGGGCCTCGAGGGCTTGAATACAAAAGCCCGAAAACACAAGCGTCAGCGGAAGCAACAATATCTAAGGACAGACATAAGTTAGCCAAGTTTGCCTTAAGAAGGCAAGCACAAAAGCGACAACGATCGAAAAGGCAAGGCCTCCTGCCTGGGAGCCTCCTAACTACTCCTGGTCGTCGGCGGTCTCCACGTAGTAGTAGGCATCGGCGGATGGCATCTGGCTCCTGGGCTCCGACATCTGGTTGCATCAACCGGAAAGAAGAAGAAAAGGGGGAAAAGGGGGAGCAAAGCAACCGTGAGTACTCATCCAAAGTACTCGCAAGCAAGTATCTACACTACATATGCGACATTATCAAAGGAAGGTTGTATATGTGAGCTGGGCTGCAGAAATGCCAGAATAGAGTGAAGACCTAGTCCTATCGAAGACTAGCATCTTCTGGAAACCACCATCTTGCAGCAACAGGAGGGAGTAGAATAGCATAAGGTAAAGTAGTAGAAGTGTTATCAACCTCGGCCGGAGATCCTTTCTCGACTCCCCGCGAGAAAGAAATCTCGGAGCCATACTATCTAGTTATCATCACAATCCATTACTCATCACCATCCAGTTCTCATCTCAAGTCTCCAGTTCTAGTTGTATCGATCGGGATACAACTCCAAGTGTCCGTTACCATAGGACAGGCTATCGATAGATGTTTTCTTCCCTGCAGGGGTGCACCAACTTACCCACCACGCTCGATTAACTCCGGCCGGACACACTTTCCTAGGTCATGCCCGGCCTCGGTCAAACAATACGCCGCAACCCGACCTAGGCTTAATAGAGAGGCCAGCACGCCGGACTAAACCTATGCCCCCAGGGGTCATGGGCCATCTCCCCAGGAACTCCTGCACGCTGCGTACGTGGCCGGTGAGCAGACCTAGCTACCTCCTTCAACAAGGCAGGCGCTTACGCAGTCCAACCCGGCGCGCGCCGCTCAGTCGCTGACGTCTATTAAGCTTCGGCTGATGCATACGACGCAGAACGCCCATACTATGCCCACGTGATGGTTAGTGCTATCAGGCCAGAGGCCCCTCGGATCAAATATCCAAATCTTAGTGGATTAGGAACGCGCGGTAACAAGCAGAGACTCACGAAAGATGTGACCCCGTTGCCCCGTCTCTAGGACTTGCGGCAAGGGCTAGGAATGCCTGGCCACGCCTCGTAATTATCTCGCGGGCACCCTCCAGGTCAACCCGTCTCCACATCACTCGCAATTATGCTCGTGCGGCTACCCCTCAGGGTCGACCCGTCTTTAGTAACATGGTTTAGTGTAAAGTTAACCATAATAACTGTGTGTCCAAACATCAAGGGGAAAACCCGAGGAATCACCCCCGGTGAATTCCACTCGATGTAATCATCAAGGTGAACGTAAGAGGAACCACCCCCGAGGTTCACACTTGAGGGGTTGCACGACAGAGCCGTATCGGAAGTGGTTAAGGAGGAAATCACCCTCGATGACCACGAACGAATAGCTACACTACAGGTTAACATCAGAAGTGCTGTAGAGGACTCACCCTCGGCACTCGATAGTAACCCAGTAGTGTCAAGCAACTAAGGGGAAAGTGATGTGCGGTGTCAGGGCCTGGTCTTCGATCCCGTTGATCGGGTCTTCAATGATGAAGCTGTTGGAAATATGCCCTAGAGGCAATAATAAATAGGTTATTATTATATTTCCTTGTTCATGATAATCGTTTATTATCCATGCTAGAATTGTATTGATAGGAAACTCAGATACATGTGTGGATACATAGACAACACCATGTCCCTAGTAAGCCTCTAGTTGACTAGCTCGTTGATCAATAGATGGTTACGGTTTCCTGACCATGGACATTGGATGTCATTGATAACGGGATCACATCATTAGGAGAATGATGTGATGGACAAGACCCAATCCTAAGCCTAGCACAAGATCATGTAGTTCATATGCTAAAGCTTTTCTAATGTCAAGTATCGTTTCCTTAGACCATGAGATTGTGCAACTCCCGGATACCGTAGGAGTGCTTTGGGTGTGCCAAACGTCACAACGTAACTGGGTGGCTATAAAGGTACACTACGGGTATCTCCGAAAGTTTCTGTTGGGTGGCACGAATCGAGACTGGGATTTGTCACTCCGTGTAAACGGAGAGGTATCTCTGGGCCCACTCGGTAGGACATCATCATAATGTGCACAATGTGATCAAGGAGTTGATCACGGGATGATGTGTTACGGAACGAGTAAAGAGACTTGCCGGTAACGAGATTGAACAAGGTATTGGGATACCGACGATCGAATCTCGGGCAAGTATCGTACCGATAGACAAAGGGAATTGTATACGGGATTGATTAAGTCCTTGACATCGTGGTTCATCCGATGAGATCATCGTGGAACATGTGGGAGCCAACATGGGTATCCAGATCCCGCTGTTGGTTATTGACCAGAGAACATCTCGGTCATGTCTGCATGTTTCCCGAACCCGTAGGGTCTACACACTTAAGGTTCGATGACGCTAGGGTTATAAAGGAAGCTTGTATGTGGTTACCGAATGTTGTTCGGAGTCCCGGATGAGATCCCATACGTCACGAGGAGTTCCGGAATGGTACGGAGGTAAATATTTATATATAGGAAGTCCTATTTCGACCATCGGGACAAGTTTCGGGGTCATCGGTATTGTATCAGGACCACCGGAGGGGTCCCGGGGGCCCACCGGGTGGGGCCACCCATGCCGGAGGGTCCCATGGGCTGAGGTGGGAAGGGATCCAGCCCAAAGTGGGCTGGGGCGCCACTTCCCTTATGGCCCATGCGCCTAGGGTGAAGGGGGGAACCCTAAAGAAGAGTCCCAAGGAGGGAAGGCACCTCCGAGGTGCCTTGGGGGGGAGGGAAACCTCCCCTGGCCGCCGCCCCCTAGGAGATTGGATCTCCTAGGGCTGGCGCACCCCCCCCTTGGGATCCCTATATATAGTGGGGGTAGAGGGCCTCTTGAGATATACCTTTTGCCTTTGGTGCAGCCCCTCCCTCTCCCAAGTTCTTCTCCTCTCCCGCAGGTGCTTGGCGAAGCCCTGCAGGATCGCGACGCTCCTCCACCACCACCACGCCGTTGTGCTGCTGCTGGATGGAGTCTTCCTCAACCTCTCCCTCTCTCCTTGCTGGATCAAGGCGTGGGAGACGTCATCGGGCTATACGTGTGTTGAACGCGGAGGTGCTGTCCGTTCGGCACTAGGATCATCGGTGATTTGGATCACGGCGAGTACGACTCCATCAACCCCGTTCACTTGAACGCTTCCGCTTAGCGATCTACAAGGGTATGTAGATGCACTCTCCTTCCCCTCATTGCTGGTTTCTCCATAGATAGATCTCGGTGACACGTAGGAAATTTTTTGAATTTCTGCTACGTTCCCCAACAGTGGCATCATGAGCTAGGTCTATTGCGTAGATTCTTTGCACGAGTAGAACACAAAGTAGTTGTGGGCGTTGATTTTGTTCAATATGCTTACCGTTACTAGTCAATCTTGATTCGGCGGCATTGTGGGATGAAGCGGCCCGGACCGACCTTACACGTACACTTACGTGAGACAGGTTCCACCGACTGACATGCACTAGTTGCATAAGGTGGCTAGCGGGTGCCAGTCTCTCCCACTTTAGTCGGATCGGATTCGATGAAAAGGGTCCTTATGAAGGGTAAATATCAATTGACATATCACGTTGTGGTTTTGCGTAGGTAAGAAACGTTCTTGCTAGAAACCCATAGCAGCCACGTAAAACATGCAAACAACAATTAGAGGACGTCTAACTTGTTTTTGCAGGGTATGCCTTGTGATGTGATATGGCCAAAGGATGTGATGTATGATATATGTGATGTATGAGATGATCATGTTCTTGTAATAGGAATCACGACTTGCATGTCGATGAGTATGACAACCGGCAGGAGCCATAGGAGTTGTCTTTAATTTATTTATGACCTGCGTGTCAACATAAACGTTATGTAATTACTTTACTTCATTGCTAAAGCGTTAGCCATAGTAGTAGAAGTAATAGTTGACGTGACAACTTCATGAAGACACGATGATGGAGATCATGATGATGGAGATCATGGTGTCATGCCGGTGACGACGATGATCATGGAGCCCCGAAGATGGAGATCAAAAGGAGCAAAGTGATGATGGCCATATCATGTCACTATTTGATTGCATGTGATGTTTATCATGTTATTGCATCTTATTTGCTTAGAACGACGGTAGTAAATAAGATGATCCCTCATTAAAATTTCAAGAAAGTGTTCCCCCTAACTGTGCACCGTTGCGAAAGTTCGTCGTTCCGAAGCACCACGTGATGATCGGGTGTGATAGATTCTTACGTTCACATACAACGGGTGTAAGCCAGATTTACACACGTGAAACACTTAGGTTGACTTGACGAGCCTAGCATGTACAGACATGGCCTCGGAACACAAGAGACCGAAAGGTCGAGCATGAGTCGTATGACAGATACGATCAACATGAAGATGTTCACCGATGTTGACTAGTCCGTCTCACGTGATGATCGGACACGGCCTAGTTGACTCGGATCATGTAATCACTTAGATAACTAGAGGGATGTCTATCTGAGTGGGAGTTCATAAGATGAACTTAATTATCCTGAACATAGTCAAAAGGTCTTTGCAAATTATGTCATAAGCTCGCGCTTTAGTTCTACTGTTTTAGATATGTTCCTAGAGAAAATATAGTTGAAAGTTGATAGTAGCAATTATGCAGACAATACAAGGCTTACGTCCTTAATGCACTGCTCAGTGTGCTGGACCTCGAACGTGGTATGTGGATGTTGCGAACTTTTGGCATACACGTTTTGATGACTGCATGATAGTTCGGTAATGTTAAATGGTTTAGAATTGAGGCACCGAAGACATTTTTGAAATGTCGCGGAACATATGAGATGTTTCGAGGGCTGAAATTGGGATTTCAGGCTCGTGCCCACGTCAAGAGGTATAAGACCTCCGACGATTTTCTTGGCCTGCAAACTAAGGGAGAAAAGCTCAATCGTTGAGCTTGTTCTCAGATTGTCTGAGTACAACAATCACTTGAATCGAGTGGGAGTTGATCTTCCAGATAAGATAGTGATGTTTCTCCAAAGTCATTACCACCAAGCTGCTAGAGCTTCGTAATGAACTATAACATATCAGGGATAGATATGATGATCCTTGAAATATTCGCGATGTTTGACACCGCGAAAGTAGAAATCAAGAAGGAGCATCAATTGTTGATGGTTAGTGAAACCACTAGTTTCAAGAAGGGCAAGGGCAAGAAGGGATACTTCATGAAACGGCAAATCAGCTGCTGCTCTAGTGGAGAAACCCAAGGTTGAACCCAAACCCGAGACTGAGTGCTTCTGTAATAAGGGGAACAGCCACTGGAGCAGAATTACCCTAGATACTTGGTAGATGAGAAGGCTGTCGATGGAAGTATATTGGATATACATTATGTGAATGTGTACTTTACTAGTACTCCTAGTAGCATCAGGGTATTAGATACCGGTTCGGTTGCTAAGTGTTAGTAACTCGAAATAAAAGCTACGGAATAAACGGAGACTAGCTAAAGGTGAGCTGACGATATGTGTTGGAAGTGTTTCCAAAGTTGATATGATCAAGCATCGCTCGCTCCCTCTACCATCGAGATTGGTGTTAAACCTAAATAATTGTTATTTGGTGTTTGCGTTGAGCATAGACATGATTGGATTATGTCTATCGCAATACAGTTGTTCATTTAAAGAGAATAATAGTTACTCTGTTTATTTGAATAATACCTTCAATGGTCTTGCACCTAAAATGAATGGTTTATTGAATCTCGATCATAGTGATACACATGTTCATGCCAAAAGATATAAGATAGTAATGATAGTACCACCTACTTGTGGCACTGCCATGTAAGTCATATTGGTGTAAAACGCATGAAGAAGCTCCATGTTGATGGATCTTTGGACTCACTCATTTTTTTGAAAAGGATTGAGACATGTGAACCATGTCTATTGGTATATACGCATGAAGAAACTCCATGCAGATGGACCGTTTGGACTCACTTGATTTTGAATCACTTGAGATATGAAAGTCATACCACATGGGCAAGATGACTGAAAGCTTCGGTTTCAGTAAAATGGAACAAGAAAGCAACTTGTTGGAAGTAACACATTTTGATGTGTGCAGTCCAATGAGTGCTGAGGCACGCAGTGGATATCGTTATGCTCTTACTTCACAGATAATTTGAGTAGATACTGAGCATATTTACTTGATGAAACACAAGTCTGAATTATTGAATGGTTCAAGTAATTTCAGAATGAAGTTGAATATCGTCGTGACAAGAGGATAAAATATCTATGATATGATCATAGAGATGAATATCTGAGTTGCGAGTTTGGTACACAAATGAGACAATGTGGAAATTGTTTCACGACTAGTACCGCCTGGAACACCATAGTGTGATGGTGTGTCCGAACATCATAACTGCACCCTATTGGATATGATGCATACCATGATGTCTCTTATCGAATTACCACTATCGTTCATGGGTTAGGCATTAGAGACAACCGCACTCACTTTAAATAGGACACCACGCAAATCCGTCGAGACAACACCGTATGAACTATGGTTTAGAGAAACCTAAGCTGTTGTTTCTTAAAAGTTTGGGGTCACGACGCTTATGTGAAAAAGTTTCAGGCTGATAAGCTCGAACCCAAAGCGGATAAATGCATCTTCATAGGACACCCAAAACAGTTGGGTATACCTCCTGTCTCAGATCCGAAAGCAATAGGGATTGTTTCTAGAATCGGGTCCTTTCTCGAGGAAAAGTTTCTCTCGAAAGAATTGAGTGGGAGGATGGTGGAGACTTGATGAGGTTATTGAACCGTCACTTCAACTAGTGTGTAGCAGGGCACAGGAATTGTTCCTATGGCACCTACACCAATTGAAGTGGAAGCTTATGATAGTTATCATGAGACTTCGGATCAAGTCACTCCCAAACCTCGTAGGATGACAAGGATGCATACTACTTCAGAGTGGTACGTAATCCTGTCTTGGAAGTCATGTTGCTAGACAACAATGAACCTACAAGCTATGGAGAAGCGATGGTGGGCCCGGATTTCGATGAATGGCTCGAGGCCATAAAATCCGAGAGAGGATCCATGTATGAAAACAAAGTGTAGACTTTGACAGAACGGCTCGATGGTCGTGAGGCTGTTGAGTACAGATGGATTTAAAAAGGAAGACGGACAATGATGGTAAATGTCACCATTAAGAAAGCTCGACTTGTCATTAAGATGTTTTCCGACAAGTTCAAGGAGTTGACTGCGATGAGGCTTTCTCACTCGTAGCGATGCTAAGAGTCTGTTAGAATTATGTTAGCGATTAGTGCATTATTTATGAAATTGTGCAGATAGGATGTCAAAACATTGTTTCCTCGACGATTTTCTTGAGGAAAGGTTGTATGTGATAAAACCAGAAGATTTTTGTCAATCCTGAAAGATGCTAACAAGTATGCAAAGCTCCAGCAATCCTTCTAAGGACTGGAGTAAGCATCTCGGAGTTGGAATGTACGCTTTGATGAGATAATCAAAGATTTGGGTTTATACAAAGTTTATGAGAAACTTGTATTTCCAAAGAAGTGAGTGGGAGCACTATAGAATTTCTGATGAGTATATGTTGTTGACATATTGTTGATCAGAAATGATGTAGAATTTCTGGAAAGCATATAGGGTTATTTGAAAGGTGTTTTCAATGGAAAACCTGGATTAAGCTACTTAAACATTGAGCATCAAGATCTATAAGGATAGATCAAAATCGCTTAATAGTACTTTCAAACGAACACATACCATGACAAGATTTTGAAGGAGTTCAAAATAGATCAGCAAAGAAGGAGTTCTCGGCTGTGTTACAAGGTGTGAGTATTGAGCAAGACTCAAGACATGACCACGGCAAAATAGAGAGAAAGGACGAAGGTCGTCCCCTGTGCTTTAGTCGTAGGCTCTAAAGTATGCTATGTTGTGTACCGCACCTGAAGTGTGCCAAGCCATGAGTCAGTCAAGGGGTACAAGTGTGATCCAGGAATGGATCATAGGACAACGGTCAAGGTTATCCTTAGTAACTAGTGGACTAAGGAATTTTCTCGATTATGGAGGTGGAAAAGAGTTCGTCGTAAAGGGTTACGCCGATGCAAACTTTGACATTAATCCAGATTATAATAAGTAGTAAATTGGATTCGTATAGTAGAACAGTTGTTTGGAATGGTTCCAAATAGAGCGAGATAACTGCATCTAGGAGATGACATAGAGATTTGTAAAGCACACACGGATCTGAAAGGTTTAGACCCGTTGACTATAACATCTCTCACAAGCATAACATGATCAAACCCAGAACTCATTGAGTGTTAATCACATGGTAATGTGAACTAGATTATTGACTCTAGTGAACTCTTTGGGTGTTAGTCACATGGGGATGTGACCTTGAGTGTTAATCACATATCGATGTGAACTGGATTATTGACTCTAGTGCAAGTGGGAGACTGTTGGAAATATGCCCTAGAGGCAATAATAAATAGGTTATTATTATATTTCCTTGTTCATGATAATCGTTTATTATCCATGCTAGAATTGTATTGATAGGAAACTCAGATACATGTGTGGATACATAGACAACACCATGTCCCTAGTAAGCCTCTAGTTGACTAGCTCGTTGATCAATAGATGGTTACGGTTTCCTGACCATGGACATTGGATGTCATTGATAACGGGATCACATCATTAGGAGAATGATGTGATGGACAAGACCCAATCCTAAGCCTAGCACAAGATCATGTAGTTCATATGCTAAAGCTTCTCTAATGTCAAGTATCGTTTCCTTAGACCATGAGATTGTGCAACTCCCGGATACCGTAGGAGTGCTTTGGGTGTGCCAAACGTCACAACGTAACTGGGTGGCTATAAAGGTACACTACGGGTATCTCCGAAAGTTTCTGTTGGGTGGCACGAATCGAGACTGGGATTTGTCACTCCGTGTAAACGGAGAGGTATCTCTGGGCCCACTCGGTAGGACATCATCATAATGTGCACAATGTGATCAAGGAGTTGATCACGGGATGATGTGTTACGGAACGAGTAAAGAGACTTGCCGGTAACGAGATTGAACAAGGTATTGGGATACCGACGATCGAATATCGGGCAAGTATCGTACCGATAGACAAAGGGAATTGTATACGGGATTGATTAAGTCCTTGACATCGTGGTTCATCCGATGAGATCATCGTGGAACATGTGGGAGCCAACATGGGTATCCAGATCCCGCTGTTGGTTATTGACCAGAGAACATCTCGGTCATGTCTGCATGTCTCCCGAACCCGTAGGGTCTACACACTTAAGGTTCGATGACGCTAGGGTTATAAAGGAAGCTTGTATGTGGTTACCGAATGTTGTTCGGAGTCCCGGATGAGATCCCGGACGTCACGAGGAGTTCCGAAATGGTCCGGACGTAAATATTTATATATAGGAAGTCCTATTTCGGCCATCGGGACAAGTTTCGGGGTCATCGGTATTGTATCGGGACCACCGGAGGGGTCCGGGGGCCCACCGGGTGGGGCCACCCATCCCGGAGGGTCCCATGGGCTGAGGTGGGAAGGGATCCAGCCCAAAGTGGGCTGGGGCGCCACTTCCCTTATGGCCCATGCGCCTAGGGTGAAGGGGGGAACCCTAAAGAAGAGTCCCAAGGAGGGAAGGCACCTCCGAGGTGCCTTGGGGGGGAGGGAAACCTCCCCTGGCCGCCGCCCCCTAGGAGATTGGATCTCCTAGGGCTGGCGCACCCCCCCTTGGGATCCCTATATATAGTGGGGGTAGAGGGCCTCTTGAGATATACCTTTTTAGTGGGGGTAGAGGGCCTCTTGAGATATACCTTTTGCCTTTGGTGCAGCCCCTCCCTCTCCCAAGTTCTTCTCCTCTCCCGCAGGTGCTTGGCGAAGCCCTGCAGGATTGCCACACTCCTCCACCACCACCACGCCGTTGTGCTGCTGCTGGATGGAGTCTTCCTCAACCTCTCCCTCTCTCCTTGCTGGATCAAGGCGTGGGAGACGTCATCGGGCTATACGTGTGTTGAACGCGGAGGTGCTGTCCGTTCGGCACTAGGATCATCGGTGATTTGGATCACGGCGAGTACGACTCCATCAACCCCGTTCACTTGAACGCTTCCGCTTAGCGATCTACAAGGGTATGTAGATGCACTCTCCTTCCCCTCGTTGCTGGTTTCTCCATAGATAGATCTCGGTGACACGTAGGAATTTTTTTGAATTTCTGCTACGTTCCCCAACAGTGGCATCGTGAGCTAGGTCTATTGCGTAGATTCTTTGCACGAGTAGAACACAAAGTAGTTGTGGGCGTTGATTTTGTTCAATATGCTTACCGTTACTAGTCAATCTTGATTCGGCGGCATTGTGGGATGAAGCGGCCCGGACCGACCTTACACGTACACTTACGTGAGACAGGTTCCACCGACTGACATGCACTAGTTGCATAAAGTGGCTAGCGGGTGCCAGTCTCTCCCACTTTAGTCGGATCGGATTCGATGAAAAGGGTCCTTATGAAGGGTAAATAGCAATTGACATATCACGTTGTGGTTTTGCGTAGGTAAGAAACGTTCTTGCTAGAAACCCATAGAAGCCACGTAAAACATGCAAACAACAATTAGAGGACGTCTAACTTGTTTTTGCAGGGTATGCCTTGTGATGTGATATGGCCAAAGGATGTGATGTATGATATATGTGATGTATGAGATGATCATGTTCTTGTAATAGGAATCACGACTTGCATGTCGATGAGTATGACAACCGGCAGGAGCCATAGGAGTTGTCTTTAATTTATTTATGACCTGCGTGTCAACATAAACGTTATGTAATTACTTTACTTCATTGCTAAAGCGTTAGCCATAGTAGTAGAAGTAATAGTTGACGTGACAACTTCATGAAGACACGATGATGGAGATCATGATGATGGAGATCATGGTGTCATGCCGGTGACGACGATGATCATGGAGCCCCGAAGATGGAGATCAAAAGGAGCAAAGTGATGATGGCCATATCATGTCACTATTTGATTGCATGTGATGTTTATCATGTTATTGCATCTTATTTGCTTAGAACGACGGTTAGGTTTAGTGGGTGGGGGTAGCGGCCTTAGTAGGCCAGAGAGAGGTGGGTGGCCGGCTGGGCCGGGGTGGGCCGTGCCCGGCTGCTGGCTAGACCGAGAGGCCCGGGGGAGTGTGTGTGTGTGTGTGTGGGGGGGGTCTTTTCCTTTTCTTAGCATTTTCCCCTTTTTAAACGAAAAACATTTTCTGTTTTCCTTATTAAAGGGCATTTAAACACTTTATAAAAGGTTGGTCCCACCACCAAAATTAGTTAGGGATTATTTGCCACCTGATGAACATTTTAGATTTCATGTCTGAGCATTCTTGAATTTCACACGGTAATTGAATTTGAATTCAAGGGGAATTAGAAAAGAGATAGGATCAAAGATGATCATGCATTGTTTAGCAAAAAGATTAGATTAAACCCAGGGGATTACTGTAGCTTGATACTCAGGGTGTTACAAATCTCCTCTACTACAAGAAATCTCGTCCCGAGATCTAAGAGGTGGGGTAAGGGGGAAGCTATAACGAGAATGTCTGAAAGGATCAGCATCCGTTAGTTATCTCAAGGAAGGAGGTTTTAGAAGCACCAGGACGTATCGAGAGTGCTATACGGAGATTCAACAAGTTTTAACCAGGTAGGCATCCAGCTGATGGCTAGAATAGGTGATGAAGGGGTTCAGAGCAAAGAAGAATAATGTTGTCTCTGATACCGAAATGAAACATGGTGAGGAATTTAGCTCGTGTATTACATACAAAGCCGAGTGGCAAGAATATTTCGGAATCAAGGTTGTACAAGAGAGTCAGGTTTCGATCCTGTGGAACTGCGGGTTATGGGCCCACCTTGTGGTTCAAAAGTAGGAAGGACGTTGACATACTCCACGGTCATGGTAGCAAGGCATGTCGGAGGATAGCCGGTCAGCTATGTTGGCAACAACGTTGGTACCAAGGGCGAGGGACGAATAGAACCATTTTCCTGCTCGTTAGGACGAGGCGGACCAATAGGCAAAGTTCTCATCCATCGGTGGTTACCGGAATGTCATCAACAATAGTAACAGGGTCTCACTGACAAGGTTGTACATCGGGGTGTTTTATAAGCAGGGAATTTTTCTGCTTATATCATAAAGATCACAAGAAGGTTAAACAACACAACGGAAAGGAAGATGTAATTGTAAGATTAAATAGAACAATGGAAAGGAAAAAGGTGTTTAAACAAAAATATCAAGGGCATATCTTTTCCCAAGGACAAAAAGAGTATGGTATACAGGACAGGACATTCAATACATAACCATTTAGATAAAGGGGCAACAGGGAACATGAGGTTTACCCATACAACGGTGTTTGGATAATAGATCAAGAAACATTCGACAATGTGCTTCCAATGTTCTTGTTGATATGCGGAAAACCTCAGTCATGCTTCGAGGTAGCATTAACATGGTGTTCCAAGTAGGGGTTGGAGCCGAAGATCACAAGAAATACTCAAAGAACAATTACAGGAATAGCAAGGAGTCCAAGGTATAACCAAGACATGATCAATCATGTGTTGGAAAGAAGACAAGGGGGTTGTCGATGACAACTCAAATCATCGAAGGTCAAGGATGGTATTTCTCATCATGAATTCGATTGATAGCCTGAGACAAGTCAGTATATTGATGGGGATCACAACAGATTTTGTCGAGGTACTATGAAGAGGCCATCGAACAGCGACGACATCAAGCAAAAGGAATGATGAAGCGAAAGGTTATTGGAACCACGGATGCGACACAAGCTCGAAATCAAGCTTGTTGTTTGAGGTGAAATGATAAGATGAGGAAGATCGACGTCAGCTTAGCTCGTCGTCGGTAGTTGTGTTCCGGGAAGAAGGACCGGGTAGCACAGTTAAAATTAGCACGATAATGATATAGCCGATCAGGCTAAGAATGATGTGATGGAGTATCATTCCAATGGGAATTCACAAGAGGTGGTGCAATGACACAATATCCTCGAGATAACAGGGGGCAATACTCGAGGTAGATCAAAATAGAGGTTGGACAGATGAAATGACTTGCAGGAGACAAGTATTTTAACTTGTCCGAGAAATGGAATTAAGGAGAAACTATGGTCGGAACCATGTTTATGAATGATCAAACCACCGATACAAGATGAACTTATAACAAGGGGTAAAATATTTTTAAAAGCAGCTTCCACGATAAGTTCTACATCGGGTCCATGGGCATGAACACAAAGTTCAAGGTCGACTCCCACTTCTTCAATGCATAACCTTTCATTCATTTCTCATTTTCGAAGAAATTGTAGTGCTGAAAATTTATCTGGTGAAGTACCAGAAGAGTAAGACTCATGAGAACTCTCAAGTTCACACGGAAAATGAAAGGCATAAGTTCAACCCATCGGGGCATTTTTACGAATCTATACAACCATCAACCAAGCAAAAGATACGAGTTCGAAAGCAGAGTATCGAAGTCAAAGTAGATGATACAATTTATCGAAGGTATTATGTATCAGGGAAAAACTCACAAAATCTAGGATGTGAAGGACACTGTCGGATAACAACCCAGTAATGGATCTAGTGATTCACGACGGAGTTGATGTGAGTATCAGTATTCAACCAGAAGAAGAAGAAATGCAAAGGCATCGGCTTATAGAAACGCCTGAATGATTCGATGCTTGGGTACAAAGGAATTATGATTTCAAGACGAAGGATCAAAAGCAGAGGCTTTGATCAAAAGATGAGTAAGTTGAATAGACTTAGACGTGTACCCGATCAATTCTGGATTGGGCAAGAACCAGCTCATATCTGGAAGGATGTCTGAGCTAGAAAGAAAATTTCCAAGGATTAATTGATGATTGCGAGTATTCGCTCACACGTTGAATCCATAGGGACAGAATGACCATCACAAAGAATTTTAAAGAATATTGCTAGACATATGGAATTAATCCTACTGCAAGCAGGCAAGGAGAATCAACAGCAATAGGCTGCAGAGGATTTTCAGAAGATCAGATAGTATTTCCAAGTATTTTGGAAAGCATATGAACAACTGGGGATGAACAGACCCCGGTTAAGTGAATTATCCGCAGTGCAAAAGGAAGCCGCAAAGCAGAAGGCACAAAGGATTCTCGAAAGAACGGAGAATTTCGGGGCATCTTGTAATAACAAGAGCATCGAGGAATGATTGTGTGGACGACAAGTGTATGTAGCTATCCATGGGGATTTATCGGTGGTAGGGGAAGGCAACGGCTAAGGGCACAAGGGTCTCGGAAAAACATCGTGGAGTATCTGCAAAATCTTCTGGCGAAGCAAGTGATCATCTGTAGTGAAGAGGCTCTCCGGGAGGAAGTGGTTACGAGATTCTAGAGTCAGAGTTAGTAAAATCTTTAACCCGAATAGATGAGAGATCAGAGTCCCAGAGTATAGATGAGGAATAAAAAGATCCTAATACCACCCAATGGCGACGTGGGCCGGTAAGCCACACAACCAAGTTAGTAAAACAGTTTTGGATGACTAGACTCAACTTCGGCCAAGGAGTAGGAAAGGGGGCTACCTACAGGCAGTCGGCTCTGATACCAACTTGTGACGTCCTCGATTCAATCGTACACTAATCATACACGCAAATGTGTACGATCAAGATCAAGGACTCACGGGAAGATATCACAACACAACTCTAGACACAAATTAAAATAATACAAGCTTTATATTACAAGCCATGGGCCTCGAGGGCTCGAATACAAAAGCCCGAAAACACAAGCGTCGGCGGAAGCAACAATATCTGAGGACAAACATAAGTTTGCCAAGTTTGCCTTAAGAAGGCTAGCACAAAAGCGACAACGATCAAAAAGGCAAGGCCTCCTGCCTGGGAGCCTCCTAACTACTCTTGGTCGTCGGCGGTCTCCACGTAGTAGTAGGCATCGGCGGATGGCATCTGGCTCCTGGGCTCCGACATCTGGTTGCATCAACCGGAAAGAAGAAGAAAAGGGGGAAAAGGGGGAGCAAAGCAACCGTGAGTACTCATCCAAAGTACTCGCAAGCAAGGATCTACACTACATATGCAACATTATCAAAGGAAGGTTGTATATGTGGACTGGGCTGCAGAAATGCCAGAATAGAGAGAAGACCTAGTCCTATCGAAGACTAGCATCTTCTGGAAACCACCTGTTAGGGAACGTAGCAGAAATTCAAAATTTTCCTACGTATCACCAAGATCTATCTATGGAGAAACCAGCAATGAGGGGAAGAAGAGTGCATCTACATACCCTTGTAGATCGCTAAGCGGAAGCGTTCAAGTGAACGGGTTGATGGAGTCGTACTCGCCGTGATCCAAATCACCGATGACCAAGTGCCGAACGGACGGCACCTCCGCGTTCAACACACGTACAGCTCGGTGACGTCTCCCATGCCTTGATCCAGCAAGGGGAGAGGGAGAGGTTAAGGAAGACTCCATCCAGCAGCAGCACAACGGCGTGGTGATGATGGAGGAGCGTGGTACTCCAGCAGGGCTTTGCCAAGCACGTGACGGAGGAGGAGAGGTGTTGGGGAGGGGAGGGGCTGCGCCTTGAGTTGTCTTCTGCAGCCCTCCCCTCACCCCTCTATTTATAGGGGAAGGGACAATGGGGGCCGACCCCTCTAGATGGGATCTAGAGGGGGTGGGCGGCGGCCAGGGAGGGGGAACTTGCCCCCCAAGCAAGGGGGGCGCCCCCTTTAGGGTTTCCCCCAACCCTAGGCGCATGGGCCCTTGGGGGGGAAGGTGCACCAGCCCACTTTGGGCTGGTTCCCTTCCTCATACAGCCCATAAGGCCCTCCGGGACCGGTGGTCCCACTTGGTGGACCCCCGGGACCCTCCTGGTGGTCCCGGTACGTTATCGATAAAACCCGAAACCCTTTCGGTGACCAAAACAAGACTTCCCATATATAAATCTTTACCTCCGGACCATTCCGCAACTCCTCGTGGCGTCCGGGATCTCATCCGGGACTCCGAACAACATTCGGTAACCACATACAAACTTCCTTTATAACCCTAGCGTCATCGAACCTTAAGTGTGTAGACCCTACGGGTTCGGGAGACATGCAGACATGACCGGGATGTTCTCCGGTCAATAACCAACAGCGGGATCTGGATACCCATGTTGGCTCCCACATGTTCCACGATGATCTCATTGGATGAACCACGATGTCAAGGACT
This sequence comes from Aegilops umbellulata, assembly GCA_032464435.1. Taxonomy (NCBI): domain Eukaryota; kingdom Viridiplantae; phylum Streptophyta; class Magnoliopsida; order Poales; family Poaceae; genus Aegilops; species Aegilops umbellulata. The sequence goes on along the minus strand of CP136056.1, from coordinate 320,936,140 downwards.
TAATCAATCCCGTATACAATTCCCTTTGTCTATCGGTACGATACTTGCCCGAGATTCGATCGTCGGTATTCCGATACCTTGTTCAATCTCATTACCGGCAAGTCTCTTTTACTCGTTCCGCAACACATCATCCCGTGATCAACTCCTTGATCACATTGTGCACATTATGATGATGTCCTACCGAGTGGTCCCAGAGATACCTCTCCGTTTACACGGAGTGACAAATCCCAGTCTCGATTCGTGCCACCCAACAGACACTTTCGGAGATACCCGTAGTGCACCTTTATAGCCACCCAGTTACGTTGTGACGTTTGGCACACCCAAAGCATTCCTACGGTATCCGGGAGTTGCACAATCTCATGGTCTAAGGAAACGATACTTGACATTAGAGAAGCTTTAGCATAGGAACTACATGATCTTGTGCTAGGCTTAGGATTGGGTCTTGTCCATCACATCATTCTTCTAATGATGTGATCCCGTTATCAATGACATCCAATGTCCATGGTCAGGAAACCGTAACCATCTATTGATCAACGAGCTAGTCAACTAGAGGCTTACTAGGGACATGGTGTTGTCTATGTATCCACACATGTATCTGAGTTTCCTATCAATACAATTCTAGCATGGACAATAAACGATTATCATGAACAAGGAAATATAATAATAATCAATTTATTATTGCCTCTAGGGCATACAATTCTAGCATGGACATAAGCCTTCTATTGTCCGCATAATTGCTACTATCAACTTTCAACTATATTTTCTCTAGGAACATATCTAAAACAGTAGAACTAAAGCGCGAGCTTACGACATAATTTGCAAAGATCTTTTGACTATGTTCAGGATAATTAAGTTCATCTTATGAACTCCCACTCAGATAGACATCCCTCTCGTCATCTAAGTGATTACATGATCCGAGTCAACTAGGCCGTGTCCGATCATCACGTGAGACGGACTAGTCAACGTCGGTGAACATCTTCATGTTGATCGTATCTACCATACGACTCATGCTCGACCTTTCGGTCTCTTGTGTTCCGAGGCCATGTCTGTACATGCTAGGCTCGTCAAGTCAACCTAAGTGTTTCGCGTGTGTAAATCTGGCTTACACCCGTTGTATGTGAACGTAAGAATCTATCACACCCGATCATCACGTGGTGCTTCAAAACGACGAACTTTCGCAACGGTGCACAGTTAGGGGGAACACTTTCTTAAATTTTTAATGAGGGATCATCTTATTTACTACCGTCGTTCTAAGCAAATAAGATGCAATAACATGATAAACATCACATGCAATCAAATAGTGACATGATATGACCATCATCACTTTGCTCCTTTTGATCTCCATCTTCGGGGCTCCATGATCATCGTCGTCACCGGCATGACACCATGATCTCCATCATCATGATCTCCATCATCGTGTCTTCATGAAGTTGTCACGTCAACTATTACTTCTACTACTATGGCTAACGGTTAGCAATAAAGTAAAATAATTACATGACGTTTATGTTGACACGCATGTCATAAATAAATTAAAGACAACTCCTATGGCTCCTGCCGGTTGTCATACTCATCGACATGCAAGTCGTGATTCCTATTACAAGAACATGATCATCTCATACATCACATATATCATACATCACATCCTTTGGCCATATCACATCACAAGGCATACCCTGCAAAAACAAGTTAGACGTCCTCTAATTGTTGTTTGCATGTTTTACGTGGCTGCTATGGGTTTCTAACAAGAACGTTTCTTACCTACGCAAAACCACAACGTGATATGTCAATTGCTATTTACCCTTCATAAGGACCCTTTTCATCGAATCCGATCCGACTAAAGTGGGAGAGACTGGCACCCGCTAGCCACCTTATGCAACTAGTGCATGTCAGTCGGTGGAACCTGTCTCACGTAAGTGTACGTGTAAGGTCGGTCCGGGCCGCTTCATCCCACAATGCCGCCGAATCAAGATTGACTAGTAACGGTAAGCATATTGAACAAAATCAACGCCCACAACTACTTTGTGTTCTACTCGTGCAAAGAATCTACGCAATAGACCTAGCTCATGATGCCACTGTTGGGGAACGTAGCAGAAATTCAAAATTTTCCTACGTATCACAAGATCTATCTATGGAGAAACCAGCAACGAGGGGAAGAAGAGTGCATCTACATACCCTTGTAGATCGCTAAGCGGAAGCGTTCAAGTGAACGGGGTTGATGGAGTCGTACTCGCCGTGATACAAATCACCGATGACCAAGTGCCGAACGGACGGCACCTCCGCGTTCAACACACGTACAGCTCGGTGACGTCTCCCATGCCTTGATCCAGCAAGGGGAGAGGGAGAGGTTGAGGAAGACTCCATCCAGCAGCAGCACAACGGCGTGGTGATGATGGAGGAGCGTGGTACTCCAGCAGGGCTTCGCCAAGCACGTGACGGAGGAGGAGAGGTGTTGGGGAGGGGAGGGGCTGCGCCTTGAGTTGTCTTCTGCAGCCCTCCCCTCACCCCTCTATTTATAGGGGAAGGGGCAAGGGGGGCCGACCCCTCTAGATGGGATCTAGAGGGGGGGGCGGCGGCCAGGGAAGGGGAACTTGCCCCCCAAGCAAGGGGGGCGCCCCCTTTAGGGTTTCCCCCAACCCTAGGCGCATGGGCCCTTGGGGGGGAAGGCGCACCAGCCCACTTTGGGTTGGTTCCCTTCCTCATACAGCCCATAAGGCCCTCCGGGACCGGTGGTCCCACTTGGTGGACCCCCGGGACCCTCCTGGTGGTCCCGGTACGTTACCGATAAAACCCGAAACCCTTTCGGTGACCAAAACAGGACTTCCCATATATAAATCTTTACCTCCGGACCATTCCGCAACTCCTCGTGACGTCCGGGATCTCATCCGGGACTCCGAACAACATTCGATAACCACATACAAACTTCCTTTATAACCCTAGCGTCATCGAACCTTAAGTGTGTAGACCCTACGGGTTCGGGAGACATGCAGACATGACCGGGATGTTCTCCGGTCAATAACCAACAGCGGGATCTGGATACCCATGTTGGCTCCCACATGTTCCACGATGATCTCATCGGATGAACCACGATGTCAAGGACTTAATCAATCCCGTATACAATTCCCTTTGTCTATTGGTACGATACTTGCCCGAGATTTGATCGTCGGTATTCCGATACCTTGTTCAATCTCGTTACCGGCAAGTCTCTTTTACTCGTTCCGCAACACATCATCCCGTGATCAACTCCTTGATCACATTGTGCACATTATGATGATGTCCTACCGAGTGGGCCCAGAGGTACCTCTCCGTTTACACGGAGTGACAAATCCCAGTCTCGATTCGTGCCACCCAACAGAAACTTTCGGAGATACCCGTAGTGTACCTTTATAGCCACCCAGTTACGTTGTGACGTTTGGCACACCCAAAGCACTCCTACGGTATCCGGGAGTTGCACAATCTCATGGTCTAAGGAAACGATACTTGACATTAGAGAAGCTTTAGCATATGAACTACATGATCTTGTGCTAGGCTTAGGATTGGGTCTTGTCCATCACATCATTCTCCTAATGATGTGATCCCGTTATCAATGACATCCAATGTCCATGGTCAGGAAACCGTAACCATCTATTGATCAACGAGCTAGTCAACTAGAGGCTTACTAGGGACATGGTGTTGTCTATGTATCCACACATGTATCTGAGTTTCCTATCAATACAATTCTAGCATGGACAATAAACGATTATCATGAACAAGGAAATATAATAATAATCAATTTATTATTGCCTCTAGGGCATATTTCCAACACCACCATCTTGCAGCAACAGGAGGGAGTAGAATAGCATAAGGTAAAGTAGTAGAAGTGTTATCAACCTCGGCCGGAGATCCTTTCTCGACTCCCTGCGAGAAAGAAATCTCGGAGCCATACTATCCAGTTATCATCACAATCCATTACTCATCACCATCCAGTTCTCATCTCAAGTCTCCAGTTCTAGTTGTATCGATCGGGATACAACTCCAAGTGTCCGTTACCGTAGGACAAGCTATTGATAGATGTTTTCTTCCCTGCAGGGGTGCACCAACTTACCCACCACACTCGATTAATTCTGGCCGGACACACTTTCCTGGGTCATGCCCGGCCTCGGTCAAACAATACGCCGCAACCCGACCTAGGCTTAATAGAGAGGCCAGCACGCCGGACTAAACCTATGCCCCCAGGGGTCATGGGCCATCTCCCCAGGAACTCCTGCACGTTGCGTACGCGGCCGGTGAGCAGACCTAGCTACCTCCTTCAACAAGGCAGGCGATTACGCAGTCCAACCCGGCGCGCGCCGCTCAGTCGCTGACGCCTATTAAGCTTCGGCTGATGCATACGACGCAGAACGCCCATACTATGCCCACGTGATGGTTAGTGCTATCAGGCCAGAGGCCCCTCGGATCAAATATCCAAATCGTAGTGGATTAGGAACGCGCGGTAACAAGCAGAGACTCACGAAAGATGTGACCCCGTTGCCCCGTCTCGAGGACTTGCGGCAAGGGCTAGGAATGCCTGGCCACGCCTCGTAGTTATCTCGCGGGCACCCTCCAGGTCAACCCGTCTCCACATCACTCGCAATTATGCTCGCGCGGGTACCCCTCAGGGTCGACCCGTCTTTAGTAACATGGTTCAGTGTAAAGTCATAGTAACCATAGTAACTGTGTGTCCAAACATCAAGGGGAAAACCCGAGGAATCACCCCCGGTGAATTCCACTCGATGTAATCATCAAGGTGAATGTAAGAGGAACCACCCCCGAGGTTCACACTTGAGGGGTTGCACGACAGAGCAGTATCGGAAGTGTTTAAGGAGGAAATCACCCTCGATGACCACGAACGAATAGCTACACTACAGGTTAACATCAGAAGTGCTGTAGAGGACTCACCCTCGGCACTCGATAGTAACCCAGTAGTGTCAAGCAACTAAGGGGAAAGTGATGTGCGGTGTCGGGGCCTGGTCTTCGATCCCGTTGATCGGGTCTTCAATGATGAAGCAGGGGCAACAAGGACAAGGTGGGGGTCACTGATGGATCACTAACCAACCTATACTAAGCAGTTTAGGATAAGCAGGTAGGTAACAATAAGCAGGTTACAAAAGCAAGCTATGCATCAGAATAGGAGCAATCAATTACAGTAGCAAAATCTAATGCAAGCATGAGAGAATGGAATGGGCGATATCGGGATGATCCAAGGGGGGGCTTGCCTGGTTGCTCAGACAAGAAGAAGGGGTCGCCGTCGACGTAGTTGAACACAGGGGCATCAGCAACGGTCTCGAGGTCTACCGGAGAAGAAGAGGGGGAAGAAACAGTAAATACACGCAAGCATAAGCATAACAATACAATAAGCGGTGCTAGAGGTGTTCTAACGCAGCGCTTGGCGATACTGGCGAAGGAGGATAACATCCGGGAAAGTTTTCCCGGTTCTGGACGTCTGTCAGACAGATGAACCGGAGGGGAAAAGTTCAACGTTTGCTATGCTAGAGACGTGTGATAGACGAACAGAGAGCGTACTCGGATTTGTCTCGTCGTTCTAAGCAACTTTCATGTATAAAACTTTTTCATCCGAGTTACAGATGATTTTATATGAATTTCTAAAGTTTAAGCAATATCCTAGATTTATTATTAAACTAAAAAATAGGGTTAATGCACCAGCATGACGTCATCAGTCAGCTGAGTTGACCAGGGTCAACCCTGACGTGTGGGGGCGGTCAGTGCCCAGTCAGCAGCACAGTCAGCGTGGACTGGGTCAAAGTTGACCAGCCAACTGGGTCAATGGGGCCCATTTGTTAGTGCCACATATTTTAAAGGGGGGGTTTAAATTAAGCTAACTAGGGGTGGGGCCCCACTGTCATAGAGTCCTCTGACTAACTAATTAGCAAATTAGTTAAATAGGCAAAATTAATTAAGTTAATTAACTAAACCACTAATTAATTAGTTAATTATTTTAGTATTTAATTTTATTTTTACTAACACATTTTTTTAACAAAACAAGGGGTTGTGGGCCCCTGTTGCCAGTGGCCCAGGAGGCCACCGAAGCAGGTGTTTAACGAGCGCGGGCAGGGGGTACTCGGCGGGTCGGAGCAGAGAGCTCCACTGGTCGGGCTCCGGCGGCTAGGCGCGGGTGGGGGAGCGCGCAGGGCGGCCAGCAGGGAGCGCGGGCCGCGGCGGACTGCAGCAGGCAGGCGGGAGTGTGGCGAGGCGCGGCGCCGGGCTGCAGGGCGAAGGCGGCGCGGGACAGAAACGAAGCAGCGGCTTTGGGGGTAGGGGCGCAGCAGCGAGCACACGGGCTCCGAGCGTGGCAGGGCGCAGAGGACGCGGGCAAGCACGAGCCGGGGCACGGGACCGCGAGGAGCGCAGGTAGGGGAGCGGCGACGCGGTGCATGACGCGGTCACGGTCGCGGTGACCACGGCCACTGGACGAAGACCGGGCGGTGCTAACGACGGCCTACGGCGGTGAAACGATGGGGAGAGGAGGACGAACGGCGGCTCACAGTGGGCCGGTCGGGGAGGGCAGCGGGCTCGGGGTGGATGGCGAGGCGAGGGGACGAAGGAGCACGGCGTCGGGGCGACGGCCGACGACGGCGCTCGGGTCGGGGTGACGGGGTCTGGGCGGCGAGCGCTAGGGCGCGTCGTGGAGGAGGCGAGGCGGTGAGGCGACGAAGCGGCGCCAACGGGGACCAGGCCGACCACGGCGACGGGAAGCACCGGCGGGGTCGGGCGACGGCAGCGACGGGTCGCGCGGTGGTCGAGGCGGAGGCGCCGATTTCCCCCCGATCTAGATCGGGGAAGACAGAGGAGGGGCGAGGGGTGCGTGGGGAGAGTGGGGGTCGAGCAGAGGGAGTGGGGGTCGTGGGGGGGCGGGGTTAGGTTTAGTGGGTGGGGGTAGCGGCCTTAGCAGGCCAGAGAGAGGTGGGTGGCCGGCTGGGCCGGGGTGGGCCGTGCCCGGCTGCTGGCTAGACCGAGAGGCCCGGGGGAGTGGGGGGGGGGGGTCTTTTCCTTTTCTTAGCATTTTCCCCTTTTTTAAACAAAAAACATTTTCTTTTTTCCTTATTAAAGGGCATTTAAACACTTTATAAAAGGTTTGTCCCACCACCAAAATTGGTTAGGGATTATTTGCCACCCGATGAACATTTTAGATTTCATGTCTGAGCATTTTTGAATTTCACACAGTAATTGAATTTCAATTCAAGGGGAATTAGAAAAGAGATAGGATCAAAGATGATCATGCATTGTTTAGCGAAAAGATTAGATTAAACCCAGGGGGTTACTGTAGCTTGATACTCGGGGTGTTACAGACCGGCGGGTCGACGCGCGGACGGCGCGCGAGGCCGCCGAGTCGGGGCAACCGACGGGCAGACGCGCGGACGATGCGCGAGGCCGCCGGGTCGGTGAAGAAGCCGGCCAGTCGCGCCGATGTTGGAGTAGAGGCGCACGGGATCGACGATGGCAGCGGGCGACGCAAACTGGATCACATAGACCAGAAAACCAAAAAGTAGACGCCGATCAAAGCGACCGGCGAGAGAGAAAACCCGGATCAAAGGATTAGGAAAAAAGACTCTCTAGGGCAGCCGGCCAACACGGCCGGAGGACGAACCCTAGATACGGGCGGCGCGGCCCCCGGCGACGGTCATGAGGCCGACCGCACCGGGGGCGGCGCGGAGCGGAAGCGGCAGGCGACGGCTAGGGTTTGGATCGGTTAGGCTGATACCATGTTAGAAGGGAGAGAGGGATTGGTGGAATAATTTGTTGTATTGCTTGAGCCTCGTGGGTATATATATGAGTACAATCATCTACTTGGAGTACAAGACAAGTCAGAACAAATCCTAGTCTATCTCGTCTTTCCTAATAAACATTATACTCAACAGTGCTGGCTATCTCAAAAACAATGAGTCAAGAAAAACATAAGAAAAAAAATATACAAACACATCTTTTAGTTTCTGTGACGTAAAATTACAAACCTAAAACCACAACATAACATATACACATAGATGTTATTGTACTTGGTTGTCTTGCAATTTTTATGCCAATTATTTGTTTGTGAGAGCCAACATGAACTTTAGGGCATGTACAATGATATTGTCTTAGGAGTGTCACGTAGGATAAATGATGAGTGAAGGAGAGAGAAATCATAAGAAAAAGGCTTGTCTTCTTTTATTTAAGTGAAGACAAGAGATGATCTCTTAGCACAATATGTCTCGCCATATTTTTAGGAATAGCTAGTTATTGAAGATAAGGCTAAGAGATGATCCATTGTAAATATTTTTTTATCATCTCTAAATTACATGTAAGACTTAAGATAAAACTATCTTATTAACCATTATACATGCCCTTAACCACTTGTCCTCCGTGGCGAACTTTGGCCGATATGTTGGAGGGGCAATGGGCTTTTTTTGGGGTGGTGGGGGGGGGGTGGGGTGGGACGTGGGGGCTGATATGTATCGCACGCTGCGTTAATACATATCAAAGCGGTGGGAGCTCCTAGTCAGCGCCCATGGCAGGCACACTCTGGGACAGACGCATGCTCGCTGGCTGGTCACATCCCTTGGGTATTGCCTGCTTTGGTTGTTGACTGGTCGCGGTTAACCGGTCAACCATTGACTGGTCAACCTATTAAATTTAGGAAAAAGTGGAAATAAAAAGGGTAAAGAAAAAAAAATCACAAAATCCATGAATTCACAAATGTACATAATTTTTTAAAAAAAGTTCACAAAAACTGAAAAAAATGTTCATCAAATTTGAAGAAAGTTCATCAAATTTTCAGAAAATTCATCGAATTTGGAAAAAAATTAATAGATTTTTTTAAAAGTTCATCGAATATGACAAAAGTTAATCAATTTTGCAAGAATTTCATCGATTTTTTTACAAAAATCATCAGAATTTGAAAAAGTTCATCAATTTGAAAAAATTATTGAATTTGAAAAAAAGTTCATGGAATTTGAAAAAAAGTTCATTGAATTTGGAAAAATATTATCGTTTTATTAAAAAACATGAATTTTTAAGAACAAAGGAAAAAAGAAAGAAAAGTAGAAAAAAGAAAACTCAAATAAACCACCCTGAAAATGAAGTGCGAATTGGTAAAAAACCAGTTTGACCGGGGGATTCCTGTGCCTGAAGAAAGAAATAAAACTAAGAAAAAAGGTTAGAAAGCACTAGTCCTTTGATGCCTGGTGGTTACTGTCGTTTCCTCCGAAGGAGCTGGTCGCGAGTTCAAAGTCCCTCATTGCATCCTTTTTGAACGTTTAAGCAGAAAAAAGGTAAATGGCCGGCCCAGAGCGGAAAGGGGGTGTGCGCCCGTTTGTAAAATCAACCAAGAATGGCGCCTGAAGCCGTTTGTAAAAACAACTAAAACAGGCGCCTGAAGCGTCAAATAGGACCTCCTATATGCCGCTTATTGCGGCACCAATCCAGCATTCACACAGGGGAGAGCTGGCCTGGGCCGACCCATTTGCAGTAGCGCGCGGAGTTAAAAGTCAACAAAAAATAAGCTCTGGATGGGAATCGAACCCACGACAAGCGGAAGATTCACTCGCACTGCTAGCCTTTGCGACTGGCCGGTACTAGTGCACGACATGCAGTGTGATATTAAAAGAAACAACAGCAGCAACAAATCCTAAAATATTTACAAAAAATTGAAGCGAGTGATTACAGCGAACCACGTCACTAGGCACTGTAATTATTGCGATTTCTCATCAAATACAGCCACACAATTTTCTATTTTTTTGAAATTTCGAACGTAATTTCCTATTAGACAAAACAAAACATTTTTCGAAATGCACTTTCCTTCAAATTTCTTGAAACTTTTATAAGAATTCGAGCATTTTATGAATATGCAAACATTTTTCGGGAATCTCGAACATTATTCAAAAACAAAGGGAAATGAAATGAAAATGAGGACATTTTTGAAATTACAAATAATACTTTGAAAATGTGAACAATTTTTGAAAAACAGGAACAAAATGAAAACTGTGGACATTTTTCAAAATTATGAACAGTTTGTTCGAAACACGAATATTTGTGAAATTCATGAACATGTATTAAAATTGCAAATAAAATTTGAGAACATTAATTTTAAAACAAGGAGTTTTCGAAATTATGAACAAAAAGTTAAAAATGCAAACATTTTTTGAAATTCGCAGAACATCTTTGAATTTGTAAACAAATTTTGAATATGTGATCAAATTCTGAAACAGCAACATTTTGAAATTCCGAAACAATTTTTGGAATTTTTTAATTTTTGGGGTAAATGCGGATACTTTTTGCAAATTTTGAAATTCTATTTTATTTGTTTGAACAATTTTGAAAAGAAGCGATTTTTTTAATTTTCAACTTCTTTGGATTGGAACAAAATTTGAAAACTGGTACATTATATGGAAAATGGATAAATTTTGAAAATATGAATATTTTTGAATTTCTAAAAATTTGTTGAAAAATAAAATAAACTTGAAATATAAAAAGAAAAATGAAACAAAATAAAAATGGAAAGAAAAGAAAAAGAAGTAGAAAAAAGGAAAAGGGAAAATAAAAAAGAAAGATGGAAAATGGAAAAGAAACAGAAAAACGTTTCAGGAAGTTTCTAGAAGGTTCCCAAAACCGGAAAAAAACCCGACCTGGAACGTCAAGAAGTTTCCGGAAACAGAATGCCTTGAGTACCGGGCCGGTCCACTTCGCCCGATCTCGAGCATTGCCTGAAAATAACATTCATGTTTTTTTGAAAATAGTTGTTTAAACATGCTCACAGTTTAAAATAACATTCATGTTTTTTGAAAATAGTTTAATAATGTTTACAAATCAAACTCTTTTGTGAATACAAAACAAGGTTACGAATTTGAGAAATATTCATGAATTGTAATAAAGTTTACAAATTAAATGGAAGTTCTCTAATTTCGAAAAAACTGTTTGAGAATTTAAACATTTTTAAAGAATAAAAACTGTTCCTGAATTAAAAAAATGTTCATGACTTTGAGAAAATGTTCACGGATTTTTTGAATATATTCATGAGTACAAAAATATTCATGAATTCGGTAAAAAAATATTGATGAATTCAGAAAATGTTAGTGGATTTGTAAATAGTATAGAATTCAAAAAAATAGTCACTAATTTGGATTTTTTAAATATAGAATTAAAAAAATGATGGCGGCATCAGCACGATACCGCCCTAAGACAAACCTGCTTCCGCCACCACACCGTTTGGCCTGCCGCCAACGATAGGAACACTTCCCTTCTCTCTCAGCTCGTCGTCGTCATCTTGTGAACGAGAATGGGTGTGTGTGTGGGGGGGGGGGTGGGGGGGCGAGAAAGCGGTTGGGAAGGGATATAAGGCCGTACAAACTAATTCGACGGTGATAAAGGCATTCTCCGGGAAACCTCAAATACCTGACGTCAGCCATACATCTTTTCTGTAGATGTATATCAAATTCGATGTAATCTTTAAGAGGAACAAAATAATGACATGCATCGGCTTTTATTTCATAAAAGAACAAGGTTATGCGATTTACAGAATATTCATGCATGTTCTACAAAATAGCCATACGTCACACCTTCTCAATTTTTTATAACAAACATCCATGATATTTAGATATGAGTTGCTACTTCCTTTCGATGACCTGGAGCTTGACATCGTGCTTGAAGTTGACCGAGATGGAATACTGTAACTGCAACGGAAATTCCATGTTGGGCGAGTGCCTGAAGACGTGTGGCGGTAGAGGTGGAGGATGACGAACTTGAGCTGCTGAAACGTGAACTTTTGCCCAATGCATGCCCGGGGGCCAATGCCGAAGGGAATGAATGCATAGGGATGCTTTCCCTTGCATTCCTCGCTCTCAGGGTCGAACCGCTCAGGCCGGAACATGTCAGGGTCCGGGAACTGCTTTGGGTCTTTTGCTAGCACGCCCGGTGTGCTAGCCACACCCAAGTGCCCTGAATATGACCCCCATTTGTGTACTCTTTGTTAAAAAAACAACTTCATGCAAATTTTTTTAAAAGAAGTATTTTCTTTGTTATGGGGAGAATGGCAGGATAAACAATTTGGACCTAAATCATAAACCGCGAAACAGAGAACAATTAGGGCCTAATGTTTACGGGTTGGTGATGGAGGAAGCGCGTGGCACTAACCTTTGGCAGGACATAGCCTCCAATCTCGACATTCTTGGATGCTTATCTTGCAACCAGCGGGGACACAATATAGAATTCCATCGTCTATTTCAAAACCTATATCAAGAATAAAAACTTTTAAAGAAGAAACTAATGAACGAAAACAAGTCAAATTAATATGCCCAGGAAATAAAGCTGGCAATTGTTTACATATATAGTTTAAGATGGAATCATATGTGAAGTACTCTCCCCGTGCACTATTATAAGATGGTTTGGATATTTCAATATGGACTACATATAGTATGAAATGAGTAAACAAACATAAAAAATATTTCTATATATATTTGATTCAGAAAAAGTTAGAACACCTTAAAATAGTGAAATAATGAATGGTGGGAGTAGTAATATTTAGTATTCGACACTTCACTCATGTTCTGAACTCAACCGACTAAGAGCATCTCCAGCCATTCGACCTCCCAGGGGCTTGAAATAGCGCCGCTTGGGGGCCAACCAACGGTAAATTCGGCGGAGGGGGGGGGGGGCTCGGGTTCCCAGCCAACCCCCCAAGTTCGCCCCCAGCCGCCCATTTCGGCCCAAATTCGGTGTGCTTGGGCACGAATTCAACAAAAACTAATTTTTATCACATAGTTCATCACAAAAATCAATAAAAATCAAATAGTTCAATGAAGCAAACTCATAATTCAAACACAAATTAAAACTCATAGTTCAACGAAGCAAACTCATAGTTCATCACACATCAAACTAGGCGTTGCCCTTCAGCCTCCGTAGGTGCTCCACCAGATCGTGTTGCAGTTCTTGATGCACCTGTGGGCCTCGGATCTCCTGACGCATATTGAGGAAGGCAGCCCATGATGCCGGTACTTGGTGATCAACTTGGGCAAGAGGACCCTGCCTGTAATATGGTTTAGTGTAAAACACTGGCTCTTCCCGCTCGCTCTCAATGATCATGTTGTGCAAGACGACACAGCAAGTCATGACTTCCCACATTTGATCTTTCGACCAGGTCAGAGCGGGGTACCGGGCAACAACAAATCGAGATTAGAGCACACCAAATTCCCACTCGACTCCTTCCTACAAGCCTCCTGACACTTGGAAAAGTAGGAGTTCTTGCCTCCTGGTACAGGCTTTGAGATAGTCCTCACAAATATGGACCATCTCGGATAGATGCCATCTGCTAGGTAGTATCCTTTGTTGTAGTGGCACCCGTTGACCTTGAAGTTCACCGAAGGAGCATGACCTTCAACAAGCTTGGCAAAGACATTCGAGCACCGCAGTACATTGATTTCATTGTGAGTTCCTGGCATACCAAAGACGGAGTGCCAAATCCAGAGGTCCTGTGTGGCCACTGCCTCAAGTACCACACCGCAAGCTCCTTTGGCGCCTTTGTACATCCCCTGCCAAGCAAATGGACAGTTTTTTCCATGCCCAATGCATGCACTCGATGCTTCCAAGTATCCCAGGAAATCCTCTTGTTGCATTCTGTGCTAGCATCCGAGCAGTGTCTTCAGCATTGGGTGATCACAAGTACCGTGGTCCAAACACTGCTACCACTGCCTTGCAGAACTTGTACAAACACTCAATGATGGTGGACTCGGCTATGCATCCATAGTCTTCCAGTATATCACCAAGAGCTCCGTATGCAAGCATCCTCATAGTTGTCATGCACTTATGGAGTGAGGAGAATCCAACTGTGGTGGTGCAATCCTTCTTGCATGAAGTAGTTGTTGAACTCCCGGATAGCATTCACAATCTTGAGAAAGAGCTTTCAACTCATCCGATAACGGCACCGAAATACTTTCTCGTCGTGTAGTGGAGTGTCGGCAAAGTAGTCGGCGTAGAGCAAGCAATAGCCCTCCAGTCGATGCCTCTGCTTGCTCTTACGGCAGTCCGGCGCTGAGCCACCTCCCCGCGGCTTTGCATTGTTTGTGAACAGGCCGGCCAGAGCGGCGAGGATCATGAGGAACTCTTTGTCATGGGTGTCAGCCACGACTTCCTCCTCCATTAGTGTCGCGAACGCCTCCTCGTTGTCGGAGTCTATTGCCGAACAGGCAAATTGCCGAACACCTGGCGGACATGGTGGGTGCGGAGAAGCCGGTATCCCCCCGCCTGCGTGGCTGGAGCCCTGGAAAGCTCGCCCAGGAATGGGATGGAGGCTGCCACGGGGAAACCCTCTCTTTCCGGCGGGGAAATGGCCTTTCTAGCGGCGGAGCATCGGTTGTGGCAGGTGGGCAGCGCCGGGATCGGCATGGCGGCGAAAGGGGAAGTTACGTCCTACAACGCGGGGGGACGAATCTGGGCGGGGAAAAGGCGTTTCTCGCCTGACAGTGGTGGCCCATGCGCCACTTTTCCTTCCGTCGGAGCCTGCAAGTTCCCCCGAGTGTGCTGGGTTCGACCTGGGATCACCGGGACAAAAAATAGGCCGAACCGGCGGAATTCGGCGTCCTTGGAGGCGACTGGGTTTTTTCGGCACCGACAGAAAAAGCGTCCTAGGGTGCCTGTTTTGGGGGGAGTGGAGATGCTCTAACCTGCTCCATGTAAGGGAATTTGTTCTGGAGGTCCTCAACATTGGGAACCACATCTTTGGGCCCAAAAGCGTCGATCTCCTCGAGCAGCTTCTTCTCTACCTCAGGGTACATCGCCACGAGGTACACCAGGCTTGACAACGTGAAGGACATGGTCACCGACACTGCAAGCAGGTGCTCGAATGTGAGCGCGCTCACGCAGTGCCGCCTCAACAATTTCCTCATTGTGTGTGGTCTCGCTCACATTAAGCATCGCAGACAGGAAGCTCTTCTCCCCCCTGTCTGCCCGCTCAGCCACAATGTTGTCCAACAACCCGCTCACGGCCAAGTTGGTCTCCTCCATCCGTCGGTCCTTTGAGTCTTGCACACGCAGTAGCAGCTACCGAACGGGTTCCTACAACAGCGGCATGAGCATTCCGAGGATGATGGACACAGAGTCTGATAGGCCCATCTTCAGGGATGTTGTGGCGTAGAAATGATTCTGGATGAAATCGGTTGCCGTGTCGACGTCTCGACACCAACGGCATCGTTTTGGTGGTGGGGAGGTGGTGCCTTTGGTGAGGCCGAAGTCCACACTGAAGGCGACCTGAACAATGGTGTCGCTGAAGAGTTTTAACGAGAGGTCGGAGAAGGTGATCTCCTTGCCATGGTGGAGGAGCCGCCCCGCCCTTTCAACGCGAATCCCACCGGCATGGTTGGAAGGCAGGGACGAGGCTCGCCAGGTGCGACAACTGGTAGATGGAGATGATCACTTCCGTGGTCCGAACGGATGCAAGCGGTTTATGGGTCCGCCCTGGAGATGCCCTTATGAGACATGTAGATATTGTTATGCTAGCGACTTCTGCAAATAAACAAAGCAATACTGGATGCGACAAAGGACATTTCGAAGAGAATCTTGAGGAAGCAAACACCTAGTGTTCCAACCTTTCCCTTTGTCACCCAGTTTGATTAGGGCATCTTCAACTACAACCCGCAAAAATCCTTTCGCAACCGTCCTTGGACAGGGGACCAGTCCTCAGATACGGATGCGGGAGGCAGCCATGCAACCGTAGCTGCATATATTTTTACAACAACTCGAACCAACCAGAAGAAATTCGATCAAACAAGTCCGAAATTCATATAAACACGACCGGATTATATATAAACATGACCGATTTTATACAAATACATCAAAGCGGTCCTAGACGGGCTCTGGAGTATAACTAATACCTAATCCAAATTATCGCACACGTTCGGTCCTCGTCTCCGGCCATCAGCACCCAGAACTAAAACTTCACCGTATCAAGTTCCGCCTCGGTGCTCTCCAGCTCCGCCTCCGGAGCCATGAGAACTGAAGTTTTGTGCCTCGACGTCGCCACCAAGCAACTAATGGGACGAAGATCCTCAGCCTACCAAGATTGCGTCGACGGGATGGAAGGAGCGGTGGCCTTCCTGAGACACGAACGATGGCGACCTACCATGCACTACTCTTTCTCACTGCCGGTGGCGCCTGCGGACGTGCCGACTTCTTCGTGGTCGTGGCACCAGGGCGCGGCCTGGGTGATGTCCTCCTCATCGGTGTCGCCGGACAACGCCTTGCGAGCGCGTCGTCGTTGCACTCCTTCCCGGCGGCCACCACCTCCGTCACATGCTGACAGTACCACCAGCGGGTGAGGCGGATCTCGCGGGCGGAGCGGTACGACTCGAGCAACGCGTGCTACTGTGCCAATTCCGCGTCCGGCGCCACCATCCTACCGGAGGCGACCTACTCATCCGCCTGCAGATGCTCCTAGAGGTGGTTTTGGTTGTAGTTGGCGTCGGCCTGCGCCTCCCAAAACTGCTCGTCCCACTCCTCCCGCATCATGTCCATATTATTTGTGCTACTTGTGAGCTGCGTTGGGATTTCCTCGAAGAGGAGAGGATGAAGTAGTATAGTAGAGATAAGTATTTTCCTCAGTTAAGAACTAAGTTTATCAATCCAATAGAACCATACAGAACCTCGTTAGCAGCACCTACACACAAGAGCAAATACTTGCACCTAATGCAAACTAGGGGGTTGCCAATTCCCTCGGCCATTATTTGCAAGGATCAAATCCCGTAGTGGTAGGCAAATAGATAAATTGCATAATAAAATAACGGTAATAAATTACGACAATATATTTTTGGATTTTATATATGATAAAGGTAGACCCAGGGGCCATAGTTTTCACCAGAGGCTTCTCTCTCGAGCACATAACGTACGGTGGGTAAATAAATTACTATTGGACAACTGATAGAAAAACGCATAGTTATGATGATATTCAAGGCAATGATCATGTATATACGCATCATGCCCGAGACAAGTAGACCGACTCCTGCCTGCATCCACTACTATTACTTCATCCATCGACCGCTATTCAGCATGCGTCTAGGGTATTAAGTTAATAAAAACAGAGTAACACCTTAAACAAGATGACATGATGTAGAAAAAGTAAACCAATCAATATGAATAAATCCCATCTTTTTATACTTAATGGCAACAATACAAATATGTGTCATGTCCCCTTCTGTCACTGGGATTGAGCACCGTAAGATTGAACCCATCACAAAGCACCCTCTCCCATTGCAAGAAAAATCAATCTAGTTGACCAAACTAAACAGATAGATAAAAAAGAAATACAATGCTATAATAATCATGTATAAAAGAATTCAATTAAAATTCATAAATAATCTTATCATAAACCCACAATTCATCAGATCCCAACAAACACACCGCAAAAAAAGATTATATCAAACAGAACTCCAAGAACATCGAGGAGAACATTATATTGAAAATCAAAGAGAGAGAATAGGCCATTTAGCTACTAGCTATGGACCCGTAGGTCTGTGATGAACTACTCACAGATTATCAAAAGGGCAACAAGGATGATGTAGAAGCCCTCCGTGATCGATTCACCCTCCGGCAGGGTGCCGGAAAAGGCCTTGAGATGGGATCGCCGAATAACAGAAACTTGTGGCAGCGGCCAATGTGTTTCAGATGGCTCTTTGATCTATTGAAAATATTTGAAAATTTATGAGGTGGAATTAGGTCAAGAGGTGCCACGAGGGGCCCACAAGCCTGTAGGGCGCGCCTCCCTGGGCAAGCCCTCTGGGTTGGGCACTTCCTCCCCAGGTCTTCTCCCTAGTATATAGCTGTCTCCAAAGGATATTTGTATACAAATCAAGTCAGAGTACCAATCACCGTCATTAGTCGACAATGTCGTACTACTAATTAGCAATGGAGTAGTACAAACCAAATGGTTGTTTTGGTATACAAACACACACCGCCATCCAATCTGGAACACTTGGGAAAGGATTTCTTCAATGGTATGAATTAAACACTTTTTAAGGGACCTAATTAAGTTACGTAAGTAATGTCCACTCCCCCTCCCTCCTCTGGCAATGCACCCGCTGCTTCGTTCCTTCTAACCTCAACTGTGGCTCCCTCCCTTCCTCCCCCCTCATCTGTTCTGCAGGAGTAAACGGTTTTGGGCGCTGAACAGGACGCATAAAAATCGCCCCCTGGGGGCGAGCCGGCGATACAATCGGTGTTGGGGGCGGTTTTGCGCCCAGTCATCGCCCCCAGCTCGCCCCCAGGCGTCGAAATTGGCCTACTTTGCAGCCCCATTTCGGCGAATAAAGGGCCCATATGGGCGAGAATAGGCCCATATTCGGCGTGGTTTCACCGTGTCTCGGCGTTCAATTATCAACATAATTATTTCTTATCACATATTTCATCACAGAAAAATCAAATACTTCAACAAAATAGTACAACAACAAATAGTTCAATATAAATTATATAGTTCAACAAATAAAAACTCGTATTTCATCACACGGCGTCCCCCTTGAGCCTCCATAGGTGCTCAATCAGATCTTTCTGCAGTTGATGATGCACCTATGGGTCTCGGATCTCCTGACGCATACTGAGATAGGAAGTCCAAGTTGCCGGTAGCTGGTGATCAACTTCGGCTAGAGGACCCTGCCTGTAGTATGGTTCAGTGTCAAATACTGGATCTTCTTACTCGCTCTCGATGATCTTGTTGTGCAAGATGACACAGCAAGTCATAATCTCCCACATTTGATCTTTGGACCAGGTCTGAGCGGGGTACCGAACAACAGCAAATCGAGATTGGAGCATACCAAATGCCCGCTCGACATGCTTCCTGCAAGCCTCCTGAAGATTCGCAAACCAGGCGTTCTTGCCTCCTGCCACAGGGTTTGAGATCGTCTTCACAAATGTCGACCATCTCGGATAGATGCCGTCAGCTAGATAGTACCCCTTGTTGTAGTGCCACCCATTGATCTCGAAGTTCACCGGAGGAGAATGACCTTCAACAAGCTTGGCAAAGACAGGAGAGCACTGCAGCACGTTGATGTCATTGTGAGTTCCTGGCATACCAAAGAAGGAGTGACAAATCCAGAGGTCCCGTGTGGCCACCGCCTCAAGCACCACACTGCAACCGCCTTTGGCGCCTTTGTCATCCCCTGCCAAGCAAATGGGCAATTCTTCCATTTCCAATGCATGCAGTCGATGCTTCCAAGCATCCTAGGAATTCCTCTGGCTGCATTCTGTGCTAGGATCCGAGCAGTGTCTTGCGCATTGGGTGTTCTCAAGTATTGTGGTCCGAACACTGCCACCACTGCCCGATAGAACTTGTAGAAACACTCTATGCTGGTGGACTCGGCCATGCGCCCATAGTCGTTGAGTGAATCACCGGGAGCTCCATATGCAAGCATCCTCATCGCTGTCGTGCACTTCTGGATGGAGGTGAATCCAAGAGCGCCAGTGCAATCCATCTTGCACTTGAAGTAGTTGTCGAACTACCGGATGGAATTCACAATCCCGAGGAAGAGCTTTCGGCTAATCCGATAACGGCGCCGAAATGTTTTCTCGCCGTGAAGTGGAGCATCGGAGAAGTAGTCGGAGTAGAGCATGCAGTAGCCTTCGAGACGATGCCGGTTCTTTGCTTTCACCTGCCCAGGCGCCGAGCCACCTCGCCGCGGCTTTTCATTGCTCTCCAGCAGCTGGGCGAGGGCGGCGAGCACCATGAGATGCTCTTCTTCCTGGACGTCGGCCTCGGCTTCCTCCTCCAGTAGCGCGACAAGCGCTTCCTCGTCATATGAGTCCATCGCCGAGGCAGGCAAATCGCCGAACACCTTGCGCTCGGTGGGCGTGTACCCGCCGCTAAACCGCGCCTCCGTGGCTGGAAACGGCGGCCGGAAACGCCCAATTGCTGTTGGAGGGGCTGCCGCGGCGAAGCGCTGCTATTTTTTCGGCGGGGAATGGCTATCTAGCGGTGTAGGGCGGCGGGCGGCGCCGGGATATAGCTAGTGGTGGCCGAGGGCGCGGGGGGTGGGAGGCGAGTCGGGGAAGAAAACCTTGACTTTTTCCCTGATGGTGTGGGCCAGCCAAGCTTTTCCCTTGCGCCGGAGCCCCCAACTGCTCCCCAGCGCGCCGGGTTCGGCCTGTAACCGCCGGGCGGAAAAAAGGGCCGAACCGGCGATTTTCGACGTGCTGAGGGCGTGATTGGACCGTTTTTTCAGCGCCGGCGTCGAAAAAATGGCTTGGGAGGGCCTGTTGAGGACGCGGCTGGAAATGCTCTTATTGGCATTCTTGACTCTACTTCTCTGAAATTGACACATCCCTCCGTGGTGTATTATCGAGAAAAATATAATCCATGCTGAGCTGCGTATAGACTGAGGGCGTCTCATGCGTGTAGTTTTGTGACGGAAGAAGACGTTACGACACCGGACAAAACAGGAACAGCAGAGTATCTTCATCTTGCGTACTGGCATTTACATACAACGACAAGACCATGAGGGAGGACGGAGTCATGGACAACAAATATATATACAGGAGAAACACACAGTCACGCTCACAGAGCGAGCGAGATGGCAACGGCTATGGCATTGGATGGCGTGACCCACCGGACGCTGGAAGTGGACGGCATCAAGATCCACGTCGCCGAGATCGGAGACGGCGCGGCCGGCACCGTCCTCCTCCTGCATGGCTTCCTGGAGCTTTGGTGCTCGTGGCACCACCAGCTCCGATCTCTCTCCGAGCGCGGCTACCGCTGCCTGGCCCCCGACCTCCGTGGCTATGGCGACTCCGCCGCCCCGGCCTCCCCGTCGTCCTACACTGCTTTCCACATCGTGGGCGACCTGGTTGGACTCCTCGACGCCCTGTCCCTGCCGCAGGTGTTTGTGGTGGGGCAAGGCTGGGGCGCCCTGCTGGCGTGGCACCTCTGCACGTTCCGCCCCGAGCGGGTGCGCGCGCTGGTCAACATGAGCGTCGCCTTCATGCCGCGCAACCCCGCCGTGAAGCCGCTTGAGCTGTTCCGGCGGCTCTACGGCGACGGGTACTACCTCCTCCGGCTGCAGGAGCCCGGCGTCATGGAGGCAGAGTTCGCGCAGATGGACACCAAGTTCATCTTCAAGAAGCTCCTGACGACCCGCGACACCGGCGCTATCTCCATGTCCAAAGAGTGGTGGGGCCCGACGGACGAGGACATTCCCTTGCCCCCGTGGGTGTCAGAGGATTACGTCGGCCACCTCGCCGCCAAGTTCGACCAGACGGGGTTCGCCGGCGCCATGAACTTCTACCGCTGCCTCGACCTGTAAGAACTTTGCTAGTAGTACAAATTACTCCTCGTGTTTCTCGTTCATTTCATACGGCTCAACTTGATTTAATTCTGGATGACTAAACTTTTTAATTTATGGATATGGTGGAGGAACTGGGAGCTGACTGCGCCGTGGACTGCGGCCAAGGTGATGGTGCCGACCAAGTTCATGGCGGGGGAATCTGCGATGTCGTACAACTACACGGGGGTGCAGGAGTACATACACAGGGGCGGGCTCAAGGGCGACGTGCCGGGGCTTGAGGAGGTGGCGGTAATCGCCGGCGGTGCGCACTACATCCACCTGGAGAAGGCGGAGGAGGTCAGCGAGCACATCTACGACTTCTTCAAAAAGTTCTGACGAAAGCGCAGGCCTTTGAGGTATGGGAATTGTAGTATCTTCTTTTGTTTCTTTTTTTTCTTTGTATATAAAGTACTATGAAAATGTCCGTGCGTTGCAATGGGATGTAAATGTTCTATACTTTAGCCAGTGATTTACTTGTTAAATTAATGTGATTGTGTAAATAAATGATTATCATGTTCATGATTGTGTAAATAAATATTTATTAAAAATTACTCGTGATTGTGTAAATAAATGTTTGGTAAATAAATTAAGATGGATTTTGTGCAGAAAGTAAGTAAATTAAGGTGATTGATTAGGGCACAGAAAAGGTATGAAGAAGGATGTGCTGGGACTAAAGAACCGGTTGGATGAAAAAAATTGGTGAATAGACGTGCTGGAAGGGGGGACAACCGGTTGACGAAGTGTTCTGCTGGTACGAAGTAGGAGTATGCCCCTCTTTTTTTGTTGTAGGCTCGGTTTCTTTCAATTTACTAGGATCTATGTTCAAGAATTCATCTGATTAACTAGTTAACTTGTCGATCAATCCCTACTCATAGGGTCACCGAGTAGCCCATAAACTGATAAATTATTGAATTAAGTGATTACCTGGCTGAAGCCTATTAATCCCCTACTCGCCAGCTAACCGAGTAGTTACCAACTATTTCCTCAACAATGACTAGGACAATACTCATTCGTTGCAACGGGATATACATATTCTGTAATTAAATATTTGTTCTTTAACTACCCATATTAATGCAATTTTGTAAATAAATGCTTATCAAATCCTGTTTGTGATTTATCTTATAGTTCGATGAGAAGTTTGGTAAGTAAATTAAGGTGATTAATTATCATAAGGGAAATATCCAGACAAAGAGCACGGTGAGACAAAAAACGGCTGACAAAAAAACGATGAAGGGCTATGGTGGCACGGGGGAACCGGTTGGCGAATCGTTCTTTCGGCAGGAAAAGAAACACTACTTTCTCTTTTAAGTAGTAGAGATTAGAAGATGAAATGTAATTAATTGACTCTAGAGGGGGCATTAAATTGGAACAATAAAAGGAGACCTTAATATGTCCTACTTTCATGTTTTGGCCAATTGAAGAACACATAGGTGCTACATTTTTGTGCTCCGCAATAACTCCACATGATCACTGGAGACGCGGGGCTGCAACAAATTTTTTAAGGCTTCTACCTTGAGCTCCTCACTTTCAAGGAGAGAGCAGGTTTTGACATCTCATTATCGGCTCGGGATACCCGAGAAAGGTTAATGCGAACAAGAACACAACCCTAATGACAACTTTTACCCTCAACGAATTAGACGCCGTCATGCGGGATATTGGATCCAATATGGCACCCGGTCAAGACAGTTTCTCGATATCGTTATATAAGAACTTCTGGCACTTTATGGTTGGCCAAATATGTGGTTTTCTCGATGACTTTGCCAATGGTAGGATTGAAATCAAACACCTGAATTCCATAGTCCGTATTTTGCTACCTAAAGTACCCGATGAAAAGTTTATTCGTCAATTTCATCTGATTGCCTTGATCAACACAACATTGATGCTATTTGTCAAGGGTTATTCCACCCAGCCGTTCCCGGTGGGACTAGATTGATTCAGCTGAATCAATTGGTGTTTGTTCATGGTGGGAGTATCTTGAAGGGGGTCTCTGTTCTCCATGAAATGCTCCACTCGACGCACACCTCTGATGTCTACTACACAACTTTATTCTTGTAGACTCGTGTTGGGCCTCCAAGCGCAGAGTTTTGTAGGACAGTAGCAATTTTCCCTCAAGGGGATGACCTAAGGTTTATCAATCCGTGGGAGGCGTAGGATGAAGATGGTATCTCTAAAATAACCTTGCAACCAAATAACAAAGAGTCTCTTGTGTCCCCAACACACCAAATACAATGGTAATTTGTATAGGTGCACTAGTTCGGCGGAGAGATGGTGATACAAGTGTAATATGGATAGTAGATATTGGTTTTTGTAATAAGAACAATAAAGATAGTAAAGGTAGCAATTGATAAAACGGAGCACAAATGGTATTGCAATGCTTGAAAATGAGGCCTAGGGTCCATACTTTCGCTAGTGCAATCTCTCAACAATGCTAATATAATTGGATCATGTAACCTTCATTCAACGTGCGATGAAGAATCACTCCAAAGTTCCTATGTAGCGGAGAACATAAGAAGAAATTGTTTGTAGGGTACGAAACCACCTCAAAGCTATTCTTTCTGATCAATTTATTCTAGAGTTCATTCTAAAATAACACCATGCCATTCTTTCCGATTGATCTAACCAAGAGTTCGTACTAAAATAACACCATATGATACACATCAACCAACTCTAATGTCACCTAGATACTCCAATGCCACCGCGAGTATCCGTGAGTTGATTACATGCTATGCATCAAACAATTTCAGATTCATAATATTGAATCCAACACAAAGAACCTCAAAGAGTGCCCCAAGATTTCTATCGGAGAAACAAAGACGAGAACATGCATCAAGCCCTATGCATAGATTACCCCAATGTCACCTCAGGAATCCGCGAGTTGAGTGCCAAAACACATATCAAGTGAATCAATATAATACCCATTGTCACCACGGGTATTCATAGCAAGACATACGTCAAGTGTTCTCAAATCCATAAAAGTATTCAATCCGAACGAAATCTCAAAGGGAAAACTCAATTTATCACAACAAGATAGAGAGGGGAAGACACCATATGATACAACTATATTAACAAAGCCTGCGATACATCAAGATCGTGCCAACTCAAGAACATGAGAGAGAGATTAAACACATAGCTATTGGTACAAACCCTCAGCCCCGAGGGTGGACTACTCCCTTCTCATCATGGTGGCCGCCGAGATGATGAAGATGGCCACCGGTGATGATTTCCCCCTCCGGCAGGGTGCCGGAATAGGGTCTAAATTGGTTTTTCATGGCTACAGAGGCTTGCTGCGGTGGAACTTTTGATCAAGGGTTATTTCTGATGGTTTCTCTATTTATAGGATTTTTTGGTGTCGATTTCACGTGAAGATGGGCCTCGAGGTGAGCACAACCCACCGGGGCACCCCGGGCCCCTCAGCCGCGCCCTGGTGGGTTGTGCCCTCCTCGTGGATCTTCTGTCCCTCCCACGAAGCTTCGGGGGTCTCTTTTGTTCCAAAAAAATTGTTAAAAAGTTTCATCTCATTTGGAGAACTTTCATTTCGGCACAAAAACAACACCACGGTAGTTCTGCTAAAAACAACGTCAGTCTGGGTTAGTTCCATGCAAATCATACCAAAACCATATAAAATTGTTGTAAACATGGCATGAATACTTCATAAATTATAGATACATTAGAGACGTATCATAGAGCGGGTATCCTGGATTTTTCGAGGCGATCAGGCTTTTCTCTCTCCGTAGCACATCGTCATGAAGTCTCCTTAGATCACTGTATATGGCCTCTAATGCTGCCTAAGGTAGGATCGGATCACCGGGGATATGGTATTTTGCCGCACCTATGATAGGTATACAGTATTTGACCCGAGGCCGCGGAGGCGGCTGGCTCATAGAAGCAGCTTTGCCTTTCTTTGGTCTCTTCCTATGCTTCTTTGCTACTAGAAGTGAGCCTATCATACGTTCATCCTCCGGCAATTCAGGCACCAACTCATCACGCTCAAACCCTGAGTACTCATACTGCTGAGCCATTAATCCTTCATCGTCATAGGTGCTAGTATTAAGATACTGTAGAGGGTCATCATCCTCGTTGATGTCATCATGCATTGCTTCTTCGACAACGGCGACATCATCATCCACTAATGGAGCCTCTTCCTCACGCTGTCCGCTATCACCTGGCACGATAAGCGACTCTAATTAGGTAGATGGGGTGTTGGCGTTCATACCTTGCTGAGGCTGCTTGGTCGTGGGTGTGCTCCCGACCGCCTCCAGACGAAGCAGACTCTTCAGCCACAACAGGACCCAACTCTTGCAATCGCCAAGCCGTCGCGGGGTCTCGTCGTCATCTCCCCCTAGTGCTATCAAAGGAGCCAAATTCTCGTGGCTTGATACGTCCATTTTGCATCATGCTTTTATATCAATATTTATTGCATTATGGGCTGTTATTACACGTTATGTCACAATACTTATGCCTATTCTCTCTTATTTTACAAGGTTTACATGAAGAGGGAGAATGCCGACAACTGGAATTCTGGACTGGAAAAGGAGCAAATATTAGAGACATATTCTGCACAACTCCAAAAGTCCTGAAACTTCACGGAAGTTATTTTTGGAATTAATAAAAAATACTGGCGAAAGAATCCACCAGAGGGGGACCACACCCTGGCCACAAGGGTGGGGGGCGCGCCCCTGCCTCGTGGGCCCCCTGGCAGGCCTCCGTGCCCATCTTCTGCTACATGAAGTCTTTTATCCTGGAAACAATCATAAGCAAGCTTTCGGGAAGAAACTCCGCCGCCACGAGGTGGAACCTTGGCAGAAAAAATCTAGGGCTCCGGCGGAGCTGTTCTGCCGGGGAAACTTCCCTCTAGAAGGGGGAAATCATCACCATCGTCATCACCAATGATCCTCTCATCGGGAGGGGGTCAATCTCCATTAACATCTTCACCAGCACCATCTCCTCTAAAACCCTAGTTCATCTCTTGTATCCAATCTTTGTCCCAAAGCCTCAGATTGGTACCTGTGGGTTGCTAGTAGTGTTGATTACTCCTTTTAGTTGATGCTAGTTAGTTTATTTTGTGGAAGATCATATGTTCATATCATTTATGCATATTAATACTGTTATGGAATGTAGTAGTTTCAAAAAAATTCCTACACACACGCAAGATCATGGTGATGCATAGCAACGAGAGGGGAGGGTGTTGTCTACGTACCCTCGTAGACCGAAAGCGGAAGCGTTAGCACAAAGCGGTTGATGTAGTCGTACGTCTTCATGATTCGACCGATCAAGTACCGAACGCACGACACCTCCGAGTTCAGCACACGTTCAGCCCGATGACGTCCCTCGAACTCCGATCCAGCCGAGTGTTGAGGGAGAGTTTTGTCAGCACGACGGCGTGGTGACGATGTTGATGTTCTACCGACGTAGGGCTTCGCCTAAGCACCGCTACAGTAATATCAAGGTGGAATATGGTGGAGGGGGGCACCGCACACGGCTAAGAGATCAATGATCAATTGTTGTGTCTATGGGGTGCCCTTTGCCCCTGTATATAAAGGAGTGAAGGAGGGGGAGGGCCGGCCCTCTCTATGGCGCGCCCTAGGGGAGTCCTATTCCCACCGGGAGTAGGATTCCCCCTTTCCTAGTAGAACTAGGAGTCCTTTCAAGTAGTAGGAGTAGGAGGGAAGGAAAGGGAAGGGAAAAGGAGAAGGAAGGAAGGGGGCGCCCCCCTTGTAACATCCCAAATTTTCAATTTGGAATGTTATACATTAGATCATCATGCATATCATATTTTATTTTGCTTTTGGTTTTGATCCTAGAAAATCCTAAGCAACTCAAGGACCATGGAGAGAGTTGGGGATTTCGTTATTTACATATTTGAGTTTTCTCAAATTGTGTAAACAGGATCATTTGATTTTATTTATTTTATCGTCAATTATTTCTATTACAAAGATATGAGAGAGGGAATAAAATGACTTTCCCAAACTATAGGAATATTGAGGATTTAATAAAAAAATCAAATAAGATTTATTTCGGAGTTTTTCGGTATTTTTAATTGAATTTAGGAAATATACACGTTTTTCAAAATTGTATTTTGGGCCCAAATAAATTTTCACTTTATCGGGCTTGATTTTAGAAACCCGGGAATATTTATTTCATGATTTTTGGAGTCTGTTTAGTATTTCTTTTTATTTTTCTTCTGATCGTAATTATTTAGAAAAAAAAACGAAACCGACTATGGGCCGTACCCGAGCGGGACTCCGCTCGGGGGCGCCTTTAAATAGCGAGGCACCCGACGCCCCAGCCCATAACCGCACCCGCGCCCGAAACCCTAGCCCGCCGCCGCCGCCGACTCGCCGGAGTTGCACGACGCCCAAGGTTCGCCGCCGCCTCGATTTCCGTGCCAAAAATTTTCAAAAAAAATATTTTTTTCGTCAGTTTTATTTTCGATTTTTTATTTATTTTATTATTTTAATTATTTTCGGATTAGGTTAATTAACGATTAATCTGTTCGTCGTCTTTCTTTTTCGTCGGATTTTCCGCGGTTATTTTCTGATCGCGATTTCTGATCCGATTTTCGTTTTAGTATAACTTTTCGCTCGTTTATCGGAATCAGGCGATTCAAGTGCCTGGAGTTTCGTCTCGAAACCCTCTTTCCGAATAATCAACTTAAACAAGTTTTCGCTACTGTAAAATTTGACCTAGATCCAGATTACTAGAACGAAGTTGATTTCTTTCGCCGTTTGATTTCTTTTGCTTCGTTCGATTTGATTCTTTTTGCATACCGGAGTTCTTAAGTTGAACTTTCTGGTTAGATCTCTTTTATTTGAGTTTTACCTGTGCATTAGATGAGTACTTATTGTATGCTTGTTTGTTTGTCTGCGATAGAATACCCGGAGTGCGCCGCCTGTTACTTCGAATCTTTAGGTTTCGCAGATCATCAGCAAGTCAAGTAACACTTTGATCATACCTTTTCTACTACCCAGTTTTATTGCATTAGATCTATCCTCAAACACTGCATGATTTGGATCTAATTAAATTGAGGGATGGGAAGTAGATGAGGTAGTACCTATTACCTGTATTATTATGAAACCTTTGGGGAGTTACTTCTACGTTTGCTTATTATGCCATGCTATGCTAGTAGACGTGGATTGGGTGAATGATATCCATGACAGATGTGAGTTTGTTAATTTTAATGGTTTACTTAAGGTGGCAACTTAAATACACATCAGGATGGATTGAGGCACCTGATTTCTATCAGGACTGCCTGTTTCTTTTTGGACCGCCACCCAGGCTCAAAGGGATCATAAGATTATTCAAACTAGAAACTTCCGTGTGCAGCCACAAGCCATTATGGGCTCTGGCATAGTTGATTATGTCGTGCAAACTCTTACAGGGTAGACTAGCAGATGTAGGGGAAAGTAGGTGTACCGGTCTATCCAACGTAAGGTGCTAGCGCTTCAGAAAGACTATGTCTTGGTCATCCGTTTCTCAAACATCATGTAGTGCGAGAAATCTAACGGAGGCGATCGAGTCTTGTGGGGAAAAGTGCGCAAACCTCTGCAGAGTGTACAAACTAATCATGTTTAGCCGTGTCCCTGGTTATGGACGTCTTGAGTATCTAGTACTTGGATATCATGTGAATCTCATCATGTTACTTCTAAATTAATATTGTTGGGTTATTTGATGACTATTTTTAATTGGGATTGAGGATGCTGTCAACCATTCTCAATGTTTAACAACCACCATGATAGTTAAATAAATTTATTCCTTTGTAGTAGGGAAAAATTGGCTTTACGCAAAACTGTAACCATAGAGCTTTATGCATGTAGTATAGGCTTATTCATTCATTATTCTCTATGTGTTACATTGCCAGCATATTCCATGTGCTGACCCGTTTTTGGGCTACAAAGTTTCATGTTGCAGACTTTTCAGACAACGAGTAAGGTGCCTTTTAGGTCGTGGTTCTATACTCAGTGATACCGTTGGAGTTGATGGACTCACTTATCTTCCAAGCCTTCCGCTGTTATCGTTATTAGATGGCCTTAAGCCATATTTATTGTAATAAGTTCTCTTTGAGACACCGATGTAATAAGTGTGTGATTGCTACTCTGTTATAAATCCTTCGAAGTACTGTGTGGTGTCAGCACTACTGATCCAGGGATGACACCGGAGCACAGAGATCAGACTATTTGAGGTCTGGTCGCTACACCCCCTCCTTAGTCCAATTTGGACCAACCCATGGGGAGGGGTGCGGCCACCCTTTGAGGCCTTTCTCTCCTTTCCCGTATGGCCCATTAAGGCCCAATACGGATTCCCGTAACTCCCCGGTACTCCCGAAAATACCCGAATCACTCGGAACCTTTCCGATGCCCGAATATAGTTGTCTAATATATCGATCTTTACGTCTCAACCATTTTGAGACTCCTCGTCATCTCCCCGATCTCATCCGGGACTCCAAACTCCTTCGGTACATCAAAACACATAAACTTATAATATAACCGTCATCGAAACTTTAAGCGTGCGGACCCTACGGGTTCAAGAACTATGTAGACATGACCGAGACATGTCTCCGGTCAATAACCAATAGCGGAACCTGGATGCTCATATTGGCTCCCACATATTCTACGAAGATCTTTATCGGTCTGACCGCATAACAACATACGTTGTTCCCTTTGTCATCGGTATGTTACTTGCCCAAGATTCGATCGTCGGTATCTCAATACCTAGTTCAATCTCGTTACTGGCAAGTCTCTTTACTCGTTCTGTAATACATCATCTCGCAACTAACTCATTAGTTGCAATGCTTGCAAGGCTTAAGTGATGTGCATTACCGAGAGGGCCCAGAGATACCTCTCCGACAATCGGAGTGACAAATCCTAATCTCGAAATACGCCAACCCCACAAGTACATTCGGAGACACCTATAGAGCACTTTTATAATCACGCAGTTACGTTGTGACGTTTGGTAGCACACAAAGTGTTCCTCCGGTAAACGGGAGTTGCGTAATCTCATAGTCATAGGAACATGTATAAGTCATGAAGAAAGCAATAGCAGAATACTCAACGATCGTGTGCTAAGCTAACGGAATGGGTTAAGTCAATCACATCATTCTCCTAATGATGTGACCCCATTAATCAAATGACAACTCATGTCCATGGCTAGGAAACATAACCATCTTTGATCAACGAGCTAGTCAAGTAGAGGCATACTAGTGACACTCTGTTTTTCTATGTACTCACACATGTATTATGTTTCCGGTTAATACAATTCTAGCATGAATAATAAACATTTATCATGATATAAGGAAATAAATAATAACTTTATTATTGCCTCTAGGGCATATTTCCCTCAGTCTCCCACTTGCACTAGAGGCAATAATCTAGTTCACATCGCCATGTGATTTAACACCTACAGTTCACATCATCATGTGACCAACACCCAAAGG
The DNA here is from genome assembly GCA_032464435.1 of Aegilops umbellulata. NCBI lineage: Eukaryota > Viridiplantae > Streptophyta > Magnoliopsida > Poales > Poaceae > Aegilops > Aegilops umbellulata. The sequence goes on along the minus strand of CP136056.1, from coordinate 320,905,411 downwards.
GTTTACTAGAGTCAATAATCTAGTTCACACCACTATATGATTAACACCGAAAGAGTACTATGGTGTGATCATGTTTTGCTTGTGAGAGAAGTTTAGTCAACGGGTCTGCCACATTCAGAGCCGTATGTATTTTGCAAATATTCTATGTCTACAATACTCTGCATGGAGCTACTCTAGCTAATTGCTCCCACTTTCAATATGTATCCTGATTTAGAGTCATATGATCAGTGTCAAAACTTGCATCGACGTACCCTTTACGACGAACCTTTTGTTACCTCCATAATCGAGAAACATATCTGAGGGAGTCCTGGATTAGGGGGTGTTCGGATAGCCGGACTATACCTTCAGCCGGACTCTAGGACTATGAAGATACAAGATTGAAGACTTCGTCCCGTGTCCGGAAGGATCTTTCCTTGGCGTGGAAGGCAAGCTAGGCATGCGGATATTCAAGATCTCCTACCATTGTAACCGACTCTATGTAACCGTAACCCTATCCGGATTCTATATAAACCGGAGGGTTGTAGTCCGTAGGCGAACCATCATCATACACAATCACACCATAGGCTAGCTTCTAGGGTTTAGCCTCCTTGATCTCGTGGTAGATCTACTCTTGTACTACCCATATCATCAATATTAATCTAACAGGAGTAGGGTTTTACCTCCATCAAGAGGGCCCGAACCTGGGTAAAATAAAGTGTCCCTTGTCTCCTGTTACCATCCGACCTTGATGCACAGTTCGGGACCCCCTACCTGAGATCCGCCGGTTTTGACACCGACATTGGTGATTTCATTGAGAGTTCCTTTGTGTCGTCGCTTTTAGGCCCGATGGCTCCTTTGATCATCAACAGCGATGAGGTCCAGGGTGAGACTTTCCTCCCCGGACAAATCTTCGTCTTCGGCGGCTTCGCTCTGCGGGCCAATTCGCTTGGTCGTTTGGAGCAGATCAAAAGCTACGCCCCTGGCCATCAAGTCAGGTTTGGAAGCTTAAACTACACGGCAGATATCCGCGGAGACTTGATCTTCGACGGGTTCGAGCCACAGCCAAGCGCGCCGTACTACCTCGAGGGGCATGATATAGCTCTGCCTCCGAATAGTGCCCTGGAGGCTGCACACGCACCGGCCCCGATCCTCGACTCGGAGCCCGCTGCGTTCTTTGAGGATGAACGGTTGGACGTCACCTCGGGGGCTGCGATCTTGAAGGCGATCGAGGCGAACGCCAGCCCCGCACTCCGCACGGCCCATGACTCCAAGGAGACAGATTCTTCTCCGAACTCCGGGCCTCCCGTGCCCCTGCCGATCGAATCCGATTGGCCGCCTATAATGGAGTTCACCGCCGCGGACATCTTTCAGCACTCACCTTTCGGTGATATCCTGAATTCTCTCAAGTCTCTCTCTCTATCAGGAGAGCCCAGGCCGGACTATGGTCTGCGAGGTTGGGATTCAGACGACTAAGAAATTCAAAGCCCACCCACCACCCACTTAATAGCCACTGTCTATGATTTAACCGACATACTTGACTTCGGCTTCGAAGACTTCGACGGTATGGACGACGAAGGAGGAGGCGAACAAGAACCAGCACCTGTAGGGCGCTGGACCGCCACCTCGTCATATGACATATATATGGTGGACGCTCCAAAGGATGGAGATGGCGATGGAACAGCGGAGGATGACACCTCGAAAAAACAGCCAAAACGCCGGCGTCAACGGCGCCGCTCTAAATCCCGCCATAGCAGAAACGGTGATTCCGGCACGGGAGATAATACTACCCCGGATAGCGCCGAAGAACACCAAATCCAGCAAGATTCGGCGCAGGAAGATGGAGAAGCCAGCCCTCATGAGAGAGTGGCAGAGCGAGAGGTTGAGGATGATAACTACAGGCCTCCCTCCGAAGACGAGGCAAGCCTCGACGACGACGAATTCTTCGTACCATCAGACCCCGCCGAACAAGAGCGTTTCAAACGCAGGCTTCTAGCCACGGCGAATAGCCTAAAGAAAAAGCAGCAACAGCTTAGAGCTGATCAAGATTTGCTAGCAGACAGATGGACTGAAGTCCTTGCGGCCGAAGAGTATGAACTCAAGCGCCCCTCCAAAAATTATCCTAAGCGCAGGCCGCTACCCCAATCAGAGGAGGAAGCACCTACATTACCAACGCATGACATGGCAGACCGGCCACCTCGCGGCCGCGACAGAGAGGCCTGTCGAACCTCTAAACAAGCCATGCCCCGGCGCCACTCAACTAAGGCACGGGAAAATGCGCCAGACCTGCGAGATGTACTGGAGGATAAAGCAAGGCAAACAAGATCGATCTATGGATCGCACAGACGCCCGACGACACGTGATGATGATCTTCACTCCGGATACAATAAATCCGGCCGGGCCGAACACAACAGGCATAGCTCTAACGAGCTGTGTCGTGACATAGCCCAGTACAGGGGCGCCGCACACCCACTATGCTTCATAGATGAAGTAATGGATCATAAAATCCCAGAGGATTTCAAACCCGTAAACATCGAGTCGTACGATGGTATGATAGATCCGGCAGTATGGATTGAAGATTATCTCCTTCACATCCACATGGCACGTGGCGACGATCTACACGCCATCAAATATCTCCCCCTCAAGCTCAAAGGGCCAGCCCGACACTGGCTTAACAGCCTACCAGCGGACTCAATTGGTTCTTGGGAAGACCTGGAAGCCGCATTCCTCGACAACTTCCAGGGGACCTATGTGCGGCCACCGGACGCCGACGATCTAAGCCACATAATTCAGCAGCCAGAAGAATCGGCGAGGCAATTCTGGACACGGTTCCTAACAAAGAAAAATCAGATAGTCGATTGTCCGGATGCAGAGGCCCTAGCAGCCTTCAAACATAACATCCGCGACGAGTGGCTTGCCCGGCACCTGGGACAGGAAAAGCCGAAATCTATGGCAGCCCTCACGACACTCATGACCCGCTTTTGCGTGGGCGAAGATAGCTGGCTAGCTCGCAGCAACAACTTATCAAAGAACCCTGGTAATTCGGATACCAAGGACAAAAATCGAAATAAGCATCAGCGCCGCGTTAGCAGTGACAACAATGAGGATACGGCAGTAAACGCCGGATTCAGAGGCTATAAATCCGGTCAGCGGAAAAATCCATTTAAAAAGAATACCCAGGACCCGTCCAGTTTGGACCGGATACTCGACCGCTCGTGCCAGATTCATGGCACTCCCGAAAGGCCAACCAATCACACCAACAGGGATTGTTGGGTGTTCAAGCAGGCAGGCAAGTTAAGAGCCGAACACAAAGACAAGGGGCTGCATAGTGACGACGAGGAGGAGCCTAGGCCGCCGAACAACAATGGACAGAAGGGGTTTCCCCCACAAGTGCGGATGGTGAACATGATATACGCGACCCACATTCCCAAGAGGGAGCGGAAGCGTGCGCTACGGGATGTATACGCGATGGAGCCAGTCGCCCCAAAGTTCAACCCATGGTCCTCCTGCCCGATCACTTTTGATCGAAGGGACCACCCCACTAGCATCCGTCACGGCGGTTTTGCCGCATTGGTTCTTGACCCAATCATTGACGGATTTCATCTCACAAGAGTCCTCATGGACGACGGCAGTAGCCTGAACCTGCTTTATCAGGATACAGTGCGAAAAATGGGCATAGATCCATCAAGGATCAAGCCCACAAGGACGACCTTTAAAGGCGTCATACCAGGTGTAGAGGCCAATTGCACAGGCTCTGTAACACTTGATGTGGTCTTCGGATCTCCGGATAACTCCCGAAGCGAAGAGTTAATCTTCGATATAGTCCCATTCCGCAGTGGCTATCACGCCCTGCTCGGACGAACCTCATTCGCTAAATTCAATGCGGTGCCGCACTACGCATATCTCAAGCTCAAGATGCCAGGCCCTCGAGGAGTAATTATGGTCAACGGAAACACTGAATGCTCCCTCCGTACGGAGGAGCACACGACCGCCCTCGCAGCGGAAGTACAAAGCAGCCTTTCAAGGCAACTCTCCAGTCCGGCCGTTAAGAAGCCGTACAATGCAAAGCGCGCCCGGAGTAACCTGCAACAAGACCGCCTGGCACGTTCGGAGCAAGCGTAGCAATACGGCCCCAACCCCAGCCATCGCAACATAGCGGAGCTAGTACCTCGAGTACACAATTACGCCCTTGAAATTCCATGGGCACAGGGGGAGGGGCACATTAACGGCATGCTTACAATACGGCGTCAAACATACTAGGGGCTGCCGGATTTTTTTTATTACTTTCAGGACTCCACACTCTGGATAACCTGTTCGGCTTTGCTGCCGCACAGACGATGCAAGACCCAGGGAAGCAGACAAAGCTACGCCGCATTATGGAACTCTCAGGTGGTCTCTATTTCGAGCGATATATCTGTTTCTAAATTCCGCGGCCTGCCCCTGGTCAGGACATGTTAAATAGTCTAATATCTTTTTGCTTATCGCACTACTTGTATCGTTCGGCTTTGATAAATAGCCTCTCTATAAACAATGCATAGCTTTTCGCCTATTTTTTGCGTTGTCCTCTTTTAATATATATGTTCATTAAATAAACATGATCGCAACCGTACACCATGGTACGGCAAAACATGCCAGGGGCTTCATTACCCTTCTATCTGGTGTGAGAAGTCCGTACACTTTCACAAGTGCGGCACCCCGAACTTATAGCACTATATGCATCGGCTCCGAATCATGATTTTGGTCACATGTTGGGTTTGCCCGGCTCCTATGTTTTGGTGCCTTACGTTCCGCTATATCGGCTAAGGTAGCACTAGGAGAACCACTGCGATTGTGCCCCGGTTCAGCTGGGTTAAGCACCTCAGTGGAGAAAGCTAAAACAGACTGTCATGATAAGGCGTGAGACCGGTCGCTGTTCGAAAGGTTTTTCGAGTCCTTAAAGACTTATGCCGCTTCGAGCGAGGAGCTGGCTATGTCCGGCCAAAGGCGTGGATAGCGCCCTGAATTCAGCCTTCCGAACTAGGGGCTTCGCCGAAATTTAAAATTATAACGTTCTATGGCTAAGTGAGAGTGTTCAAGCATTATAGTCCGATTGCCTGGTTCGTTGTGCTGAGCGCCTCCCTCGAAGGACCCAACTATGGGAAAAAGAGCCCTCAGGTTTATCCCGAACACCCCAGCACTAGTGGCATGGGGGCAGAAGCCGACGACTGGCCATCTCTCAATTTTTGATAAACGGCCACACAGAAAATAATATTTTAAATTCAATAAGCATTGCTTAGCGCATATGAACAAGTTTTCAGCGCACAGGATACAAACGAGCGATTTCATTCAAATACTACATCTTTAGTACATTCATCCGCGACAAGGCGGGCTCCGGCAAGAACTTCCTTGTAGTAGTTCTCGGGCTTGCGATGCTCCTTCCCCGGTGGCGGCCCGTCCTTCACCAGCTTCTCTCCGTCCAGCTTACCCCAGTGTACCCTTACACGGGCAAGGGCCCTCCGGGCACCTTCAATGCAGGCAGAGCGCTTGATGACCTCAAGCCGGGGACAGGCCTCCACCAACAGCCGCACTAGCCCGAAATAGCTCCCAGGCAGGGCCTCTCCAGGCCACAGCCGAACTAGTAAGTCCTTCATGGCCTGTTCGGCCGCCTTGTGGAGCTCGACCAGCTGTTTCAGCTGATCGCTCAAAGGCACATGGTGTCCGGCCTCAGAATACTGAGACCAGAACACACTCTTCGTCGAGCTGCCCTCTTCAGCTCGGTAGAACGCGGCGGCGGCGGATACGCTGCGGGGAAGATCGGCGAACGCCCCTGGAGAACTCCGGATTCGGGTAAGTAACAGGTAGTTTACTTTTATATTCCTACTTTGCATTAAGAATGCCTTACCCGTTGCTATCTTCTTCACCTCCTACAACTCTTGGAGGGCCTTTTGGGCTTCGGCCTTGGCACTCTTGGCGGTCTCAAGGGCCGACGCGAGCTCGGATGCTTGCGCTTTTGACTCAAGCTCCAAACTCACATGTTTTTTCATGAGAGCTTGCAGCTCTTGTTGCACCTCGCCGACCTGAACCCCAAGCCTTTCTCGCTCGGCGTGCTCCTCGGCCGTTTTCTTTCCGGCCTCAGCCAGCGCCTGCTCCAGGGTTGCCACCTCGGTTGTGGCCCCTACAAAAAGCAGTACAATCCTGTTATTTCTTTCTGCAATCAAGCCTCTCTATAGGAACCTTTTTTCTTTTTTTAGGGTATTTCTTACCTTCTTTCTCCTCGAGCTGCCGTTTGGCAAGGCCGAGCTCTTGCTCGGTCCGCCCGAGGTCCTTTTTAAGGACATCCACCTGCGCAGTCAGTGCGGCGGTGGACAACAGCGAAGCCTGCATACGCATATTTGACTTTTTGTTGTTAGACTCCTGCGAAAATTACTAGATCCTCTATTCGGCTTTTCTTTCCGAACACCGAACAGAGCATCAGGGGCTACTGTCTATGCGGTAATAATTTGACATATTTTTACTTACCTCGAAGCCTGTTAGAAGGCTAGCGCAAGCTTCAGTCAGTCCGCTCTTGGCGGACTGAACCCTTTGGATCACCGTACTCATAACAGTACGGTGCTCCTTGTCGATGGCGGCGCCCTCAAGCACCTCCAGCAGATTGTCCGGCGCCTCTGGTTGGACGGAGGTCGCCGGCTCAGACGGCTTACTCCTCTCGGAAGGAGTTCGCCCACCGTGGACCGGGACTGTCGAGTCCGGCGCGGTGTCCGGCACAAAGCCGGACTTGGAGCCCTGGGGGGTTTCATCCCCTTTACTCTTGGGGTCCGGAGGATTGCGTTGCGGCTCCTCCAGGACTATCTCCTCCTGCCCTGGAGCTTGGCGGGACGCCACTTCGGCGTCGTCCGCCCTGCAGGGGGAGACAGCGGGCGGAACAGAGTTCACGTCCGACGAATCCAGGGAGCCGCTCGACGAATCGTCGAGTTTGGCCCGGGGCGGGCTGCATAAATTACGAGCGATATTAGGGAAAGCTGTGCATTAAAAGAATATCATGAGTCACTCTGATATATAAGTACTTACGATTTCGCCGGACGCTTGGTTCTGTCCGGCCACTCCTCTCCGCCCTCTTCGGCGTCGTGGGAGTAGTCCGGCTGAGGGGTCTTCCTTTTCCTCGACCCCTCGGCCTCCCCCGTTGGGGTGGCCTTCTTCTTCTTTTCTCCCCCCGCTGGGGGGGAGAGCTTTCTTCTTCTCCTCCTCGTTTTCACGAGAGGAGAGCGTCGCGGACTCGTCAGATGACGAGTCCGACACCACCATGTTGCGGGAACTCTTTCGAGTCCCGGTGGTTTTCTTCTTCTTGGACTTCTTCTCCGGCACCACATAAGGTGCCGGAGCCAGCTGCTTCACCAAGAGAGCTGGGGCTGGGTCTTCGGGCAGGGGAGCCGGACAGTTAATTGGTCCGGATATCGCCCGCCAAGCCTGTCAGAGGCAAAGGGAGTTTAGATCCCGCATAGAGTTAATCTATGAAGAAGAGCTTAACAAACCTGTCAAAGGTATAGATAGCTTACCTCGCTGGCGTGACGCTGCGAGCTGTATCCGCGGTCCTCGGAAGCGGATGTGGGGGACTCGGCGCCTTTGGTCAGCACCTTCCAGACATCTTCATACGTCGTGTCGAAGAGCCTACTGAGGGTTTGGTGCTGCACCGGGTCGAATTCCCACAAAGTAAAATCCCGTTGTTGGCACGGGAGGATCCGGCGGACGAGCATAACCTGGATCACATTGATCAGCCGGACTGGCTCGTTCACCAGGGACTGGATGCACGTTTGCAATCCAGTCACCTTTTTCTCGTTACCCCACGACAGGCCCATCTCTTTCCAGGACATGAGCCGCGTGGGGGGTCCGGATCTGAACTCGCGGGCCGCGACCCATTTCGGATCGCGTGGCTCGGTGATGTAAAACCACCCGGCCTGCCACCCCTTCAGGGACTCCACAAAGGAGCCCTCGAACCAGAGGACGTTGGCCATCTTGCCGGCCATAGCGCCTCCGCACTCCGCCTGGGTGCCGGACACCACCTTGGGCTTGACGTTGAAGGTCTTGAGCCAGAGGCCGAAGTGGGGGCGGACGCGGAGAAATGCCTCACACACGACGATAAACGCCGAGATGTTGAGGATGAAGTTCGGGGCTAGATCGTGGAAATCCAGGCCATAGTAGAACATGAGCCCCCGGAAAAATGGGTGAAGTGGAAAGCCCAGTCCGCGGAGAAAGTGGGGAAGAAAAACTACCCTCTCATGGGGCCTTGGGGTAGGAAGAAGCTTCCCCTTCTCAGGAAGCCGATGCGGGATGTCCTTGGACAACTATCCAGCTTTCCTTAGCTTTTTTACTTGAGCCTCCGTAGCGGAGGAGGCCATCCACTTGCCTCCCGCTCCGGACATTGTTGGAGAACGTTGAGGAAGGAAGAGCGGACTTGGGCGCTGGAGCTTGAGTGCGCGAGAGATGGATTGGCAAAGGAGGAAGAAGGCGTAGGCAAAAAGGTGAATCCTTATCCCTTTATACAAGAAGGTGCGGTGAGGCATCCCCACCTACCTAATAAAACTCACTTGCCTCCCAAGCGCCGTGGTAAATGGCGCGGTTGGGTTACCCACGTCCGTATTGATGAGAATCCCGTTAAAAGGGGCACACGATCTCTGCTTTGACAAGACGTGCCAAGGAAATCGCCTCGCTAAACACGCTGAGGTGGAACAATGAAAACAATTTATATAAAGAGCTTGGCCGCAGTGTTATGACGCACTGCGGAATACGTCAGCAGATTTGATTTGTGTTAATATTATTCTCTATGTGGCAATATGTGGAAACTTATTTTGTAGAGCCGGACACTATTTTTGGTGTTTACAATCTTCTCGAAGAACTTGGAGGAGGAACCCGCCTTGCAATGCCGAAGACAATCTGTGCGCCGGACTCGTCGTCATTGAAGCCTGGTTCAGGGGCTACTGAGGGAGTCCTGGATTAGGGGGTGTTCGGATAGCCGGACTATACCTTCAGCCGGACTCTAGGACTATGAAGATACAAGATTGAAGACTTCGTCCCGTGTCCGGAAGGATCTTTCCTTGGCGTGGAAGGCAAGCTAGGCGTGTAGATATTCAAGATCTCCTACCATTGTAACCGACTCTGTGTAACCCTAACCCTATCCGGTGTCTATATAAACCGGAGGGTTGTAGTCCGTAGGCGAACCATCATCATACACAATCATACCATAGGCTAGCTTCTAGGGTTTTGCCTCCTTGATCTCGTGGTAGATCTACTTTTGTACTACCCATATCATCAATATTAATCTAGCAGGAGTAGGGTTTTACCTCCATCGAGAGGGCCCGAACTTGGGTAAAATAAAGTGTCCCTTGTCTCCTGTTACCATCCGACCTTGACGCACAGTTCGGGACCCCCTACCCGAGATCCGCCGGTTTTGACACCGACAATATCCTTATTCCACTAAGGATAATTTTGACCGTTGTTCAATGATCTACTCCTAGATCACTATTGTACTCCCTTGCAAAACACAGTGTAGGGTATACAATAGATCTGGTACACAGCATGACATACTTTATAGAACCTATGGCTGAGGCATAGGGAATGACTTTCATTCTCTTTCTATCTTCTGCCGTGGTCGGCCTTTGAGTCTTACTCAATTTCACACCTTGTTACACATGCAAGAACTCTTTCTTTGACTATTCCATTTTGAACTACTTCAAAATCTTGTCAAGGTATGTACTCATTGAAAAAACTTATCAAGCGTTTTGATCTATCTGTATAGATCTTGATGCTTAATATGTAAGCAGCTTCACCGAGGTCTTTCTTTGCAAAACTCCTTTCAAACACTCCTTTATGCTTTGCAGAATAATTCTACATTATTTCCGATCAACAATATGTCATTCACATATACTTATCAGAAATGTTTTAGTGCTCCCACTCACTTTCTTGTAAATACAGGCTTCACCGCAAGTCTGTATAAAATTATATGCTTTGATCAACTCATCAAAGCGTATATTCCAACTCCGAGATGCTTTCACTAGTCCATAGATGGATCACTGTAGCTTGCACATTTTGTTAACACATTTAGGATCGACAAAACCTTCTGGTTGCATCATATACAACTCTTCTTTAATAAATCCATTAAGGAATGCAGTTTTGTTTATCCATTTGCCAGATTTCATAAAATGCGGCAATTGCTAACATGATTCGGACAGACTTTAAGCATCGATACAAGTGAGAAAATCTCATAGTAGTCAACACCTTGAACTTTGTCAAAAACCTTTTTCCGACAAGTCTAGCTTTGTAGATAGTAACACTACTATCAGCGTCCGTCTTCCTCTTGAAGATCCATTTATTTTCTATGGCTTCCCGACCATTGGGCAAGTCAACCAAAGTCCATACTTTGTTCTCATACATGGATCCTATCTCAAATTTCATGGCCTCAAACCATTTCGCGGAATTTGGGCTCATCATCGCTTCCTCATAGTTCGCAAGTTCGTCATGTTCTAGTAACATGACTTCCAGAACAAGACTACCGTATCACTCTGGTGCGGATCTCACTCTGGTTTACCTACGAGATTCGGTAGTAACTTGATCTGAAGTTACATGATCATCATCATTAGCTTCCTCACAAATTGGTGTAGTAGTCACAGGAACAGATTTCTGTGATGAACTGTTGGGGAACGTAGTAATTTCAAAAAAATTCCTACGCACACGCAAGATCATGGTGATGCATAGCAACGAGAGGGGAGAGTGTTTTCCACGTACCCTCGTAGACCGAAAGCGGAAGCGTTAGCACAACGCGGTTGATGTAGTCGTACGTCTTCACGATCCGACCGATCAAGTACCGAACGCACGACACCTCCAAGTTCAGCACACGTTCAGCCCGGTGACGTCCCTCGAACTCCGATCCAGCCGAGTGTTGAGGGAGAGTTTCGTCAGCACGACGGCGTGGTGACGATGATGATGTTCTACCGATGCAGGGCTTCGCCTAAGCACCGCTACAGTATTATCGAGGTGGACTATGGTGAAGGGGGGCATCGCACACGACTAAAAGATCAAACGATCAATTGTTGTGTCTCTAGGGTGCCCCCTGCCCCCGTATATAAAGGAGCAAGGGGGAGGAGGTGCGGCCAGGAAAGGGGCACGCCAGGAGGAGTCCTACTCCTACCGGGAGTAGGACTCCCCCTTTTCCATGTTGGACTACGACTTGGGGGGGAAGGAGAGAGAGAGGGGGAAAGGAAAGGGGGCGCCGCCCCCCTCCTTGTCCAATTCGGACTGGGGGGGGGGGAGGGGCGCGCGACTGCCCCTTGGCCTCCTCTCCTCTTCCTCCACTAGGCCCATTAAGGCCCATTAGGTTACCGGGGGGTTCCAGTAACCTCTCGGTACTCCAGTAAAATGTCGATTTCACCCGGAACACTTCCGATGTCCAAACATAGGCTTCCAATATATCAATCTTCATGTCTCAACCATTTCAATACTCCTCTTCATGTCCGTGATCACATCCGGGACTCCGAACAACCTTCGGTACATCAAAACATATAAACTCATAATGAAACTGGCATCGTAACGTTAAGCATGCGGACCCTATGGGTTCGAGAACAATGTAGACATGACCGAGACACGTCTCCGATCAATAACCAATAGCGGAACCTGGATGCTCATATTGGCTCCTACATATTCTACGAAGATCTTTATCGGTCAGACCGCATAACAACATACGTTGTTCCCTTTGTCATCGGGATGTTACTTACCCGAGATTCGATCGTCGGTATCTTAATACCTAGTTCAATCTTGTTACCGGCAAGTCTCTTTACTCGTTCCATAATACATCATCCCGCAACTAACTCATTAGTTGCAATGCTTGCAAGGCTTAAGTGATGTGTATTACCGAGAGGGCCCAGAGATACCTCTCCGACAATCGGAGTGACAAATCCTAATCTCAAAATACGCCAACTCAACATGTACCTTTGGAGACACCTGTAGAGAACCTTTATAATCACCCAGTTACGTTGTGACGTTTGGTAGCACACAAAGTGTTCCCCCGGTAAACGGGAGTTGCATAATCTCATAGTCATAGGAACATGTATAAGTTATGAAGAAAGCAATAGCAACATACTAAACGATCAAGTGCCAAGCTAACAGAATGGGTCATGTCAATCACATCATTCTCCTAATGATGTGATCGCATTAATCAAATGACAACTCATGTCTATGGCTAGGAAACATAAGCATCTCTGATCAATGAGCTAGTCAAGTAGAGGCATACTAGTGATACTCTGTTTGTCTATGTATTCACACAATTATTATGTTTCCGGTTAATACAATTCTAGCATGAATAATAAAAATTTATCATGATATAAGGAAATAAATAATAACTTTATTATTGCCTCTAGGGCATATTTCCTTCAGTCTCCCACTTGCACTAGAGTCAATAATCTAGATTACACAGTAATGATTCTAACACCCATGGAGCCTTGGTCCTGATCATGTTTTGCTCATGGAAGAGGCTTAGTCAGCGGGTCTGCAAGATTCAGATCCATATGTATCTTGCAAACTTCTATGTCTCCCACTTGGACTAAATCCTGAATGGAATTGAAGCATCTCTTGATGTGCTTGGTTCTCTTGTGAAATCTAGATTCCTTCGCCAAGGCAATTGCACCAGTATTGTCACAAAGATTTTCATTGGACCCGATGCACTAGGTATGACACCTAGATCGGATATGAACTCCTTCATCCAGACTCCTTCATTTGCTGCTTCCGAAGCAGCTATGTACTGCGCTTCACATGTAAATCCTGCCACGACGCTTTGTTTAGAACTGCACCAACTGACATCTCCACCGTTCAATGTAAACACGTATCCGGTTTGCGATTTAGAATCGTCCGGATCAGTGTCAAAGCTTGCATCAACGTAACCATTTAAGATGAGCTCTTTGTCACCGCCATATACGAGAAACATATCCTTAGTCCTTTTCAGGTACTTCAGGATGTTCTTGACCGCTGTCCAGTGATCCACTCCTGGATTACTTTGGTACCTCCCTGCTAGACTTATAGCAAGGCACACATCAGGTCTGGTACACAGCATTGCATACATGATAGAGCCTATGGCTGAAGCATAGGGAACATCTTTCATTTTCTCTCTATCTTCTGCGGTGGTCGGACATTGAGCCTTACTCAACTTCACACCTTGTAACACAGGCAAGAACCCTTTCTTTGTTTGGTCCATTTTGAACTTCTTCAAAACTTTGTCAAGGTATGTGCTTTTGAAAGTCCAATTAAGCGTCTTGATCTATCTCTATAGATCTTAATGCCCAATATGTAAGCAGCTTCACCGAGGTCTTTCATTGAAAAACTCTTATTTCAAGTATCCCTTTATGCTATCCAGAAATTCTATATCATTTCCAATTAGTAATATGTCATCCACATATAATATCAGAAATGCTACAGAGCTCCCACTCACTTTATTGTAAATACAGGCTTCTCCAAAAGTCTGTATGAAACCAAATGCTTTAATCACACTATCAAAGCGTTTATTCCAACTCCGAGAGGCTTGCACTAGTCCATAAATGGATCGCTGGAGCTTGCACACTTTGTTAGCTCCCTTTGGATCGACAAAACCTTCCGGTTGCATCATATACAACTCTTCTTCCAGAAATCCATTCAGGAATGCAATTTTGACATCCATCTGCCAAATTTCATAATCATAAAATGCGGTAACTGCTAACATGATTCGGACAGACTTAAGCATCGCTACGGGTGAGAAGGTCTCATCGTAGTCAATCCCTTGAACTTGTCGAAAACCTTTCGCAACAAGTCGAGCTTTGTAGACAGTAACCATTACCTTCAGCGTCAGTCTTCTTCTTGAAGATCCATTTATTCTCAATTGCTTGCCGATCATCGGGCAAGTCAACCAAAGTCCACACTTTGTTCTCATACATGGATCCCATCTCAGGTTTCATGGCTTCTAGCCATTTTGCGGAATCTGGGCTCACCATCACTTCTTCATAGTTCGTAGGTTCATCATGATCTAGTAGCATGACTTCCAGAACAGGATTACCGTACCACTCTGGTGCGGATCTTACTCTGGTTGATCTACGAGGTTCGGTAGTAACTTGATCTGAAGTTTCATGATCATCATCATTAGCTTCCTCACTAATTGGTGTAGGTGTCACAGAAACTGGTTTCTGTGATGTACTACTTTCCAATAAGGGAGCAGGTACAGTTACCTCATCAAGTTCCACTTTCCTCCCACTCACTTCTTTCGAGAGAAACTCAACAGTCTCCTTTGGGTATCCTATGAAGACACATTTCTCCGATTTGGGTTCGAGCTTATCAGGTTGAAGTTTTTTCACATAAGCTTCGCAGCCCCAAACTTTCAAAAACGACAACTTTGGTTTCTTGCCAAACCACAGTTCATAAGGCGTCGTTTCAACGGATTTTGATGGTGCCCTATTTAACATGAATGCGGCTGTCTCTAAATCATAACCCCAAAACGATAGCGGTAAATCTGTAAGAGACATCATAGATCGCGCCATATCTAGTAAAGTACGATTACGACTAAATCTGAGAACGGGTTAATAACTGGACCAAAACTAAACTATACCCGTACACGTACCTCTCAAAACCAAACCTGAACCATAACCAAATAATACCATTTCCAGCCCAACCAAAACTGCACTCAATGTTTTTTCCACCCAAACCGGTCCACACCCAGTATATAACCATGGGTTTAAAACCCAATACATAACCGTATTCAACTTTAGTTTAACAGTGACATGCCAAACAATAATTTAGCAGAAACATCCAAGACTTTCCTGGATGTAGTCTGGGTAAATAACAAATGCAACACATTTTGGATAAAATGGCATTCTCGAATCGGCAACAAAAAACTCTTAGAATAGCTAAAAAAGACAAGGCGGGCAATGTGGACGCATAACCAAATCATTTAACGGTAGAGCACATCCATGTCCTGTTTTAACCTCAAATACTTTCAAGTCTTCAACCTTTAGGGGTAGATAAGCGTCATACCGATTCATGCGGTGACAATATGCAGGATAATAAAGATAACATGTTCCATGGCACATTCCTAACAATTAACTCCACTACAAAATTCAGTCTAGAGAAAGTTCAAAATCATGACGACGACACAAAGACAATGAAACACGGCTTCTAGGACGGTTTTCGCACTCTACTCCTCCTTGATGGCGCCCTTGTCGCTGACGTAGATACCATCCAAGAACTTCCTGATATCCTTATTCTTGACGTGGCATTTCCGCATAACAGCAAAGGAGAGGAAGACTGGTGTTAGTGGTCTGAGTAGAGGACTGAAATCAAATGGAAACTGCGATGCACAACATATATGTGTTGTTCAAGTCAGATGAATAAATCACTGCAAATAACTGTGGAATAGCAATGCATGTCTCAGCAGCCATCCAAAGATGATAATTGCTTGAATAATTCAAGTGGAACAGAACAAATGCACTGCTATAATGCAATCTGCCAAACCAGCAGTTTTGTATTCGCTTAGCGACAGTGTTTTCGCTTGTCCAATCACTATAACGAAAAAAGAGCAAGGCAAAGACCAATCGATGATCAGGATCATATTTTTACCTTTTCTTGGTTTCAAGTTTTTAACCGTGTGCTTACTGTCCATCTCCTGCAAATGAAACAAAGAATTAATTTAAAGGCATATGAACACTTCTATACTGCAACTGCAAGTTTTATATATCCCATTCTACACAAGTAGTAGAACCAAAATGTAAGCGGTTAACTCACCCTCCTTTGGTTTGAACAACCAATCTTTAGCGCAAACAAGCACTTCAAGCATATCAGGGTTCAAAGAGCTTCTCTTGTCGCCTAGTATCCTCTTACCACAACTGAAGGCTGATTCAGATGCCACTGTGCTCAAAGGAATTGCAAGAAAGTCACGGGCCATAGATGCCAATATAGGAAACTTTTCGCCATGCATCTTCCACCAACCCAAGACATCAAAGTCATCACCGACCTTCTCGGATGCTTCTTCCAAGTATGCATCAAGCTCGGATTTGTGTACACGTGACCTTCGACGAGACTTGTGCTGGGCAAACTCTTCTTCCAACTTCCTTTTCCCTGCAACAGGTGATCCAATAATGGTATTGCCTTGACTAGAAGGTGTCGAGTGTGCAATGCTTGTCGCTGCAAGTAGCTCATATTCCTTGACATACTTTCTCACCCATTCTAAAGCAATCTCCACTTGTTTTGTAATTTGCTCCCCATCAGTAGACAACTTGCAATAGAAGAAATCCAAGTAATCTTCTTTCCTCCTTGGATCCAGGAATGTAGCAATGACAAGTGCATGGTTAAACTCAATGCCCTTGCTTTTTATATGACGGTTAGGATCTGCATTCTCCTTCTCCTCCGGATCCCAATATTTATCAAGCTTCGTTTGCATTGCTTCCACCAATTCCTTCAACACATCAGAGGTCTGCCAACCCAGATCTTTCAATGCATGGCGAATAGAAAGCACAACTGGCAGAAACCTATGTGAAGTTGGCTTCCTATGAGCTGAAACGATCAAAGTAAGCTCTTCAAAATCTTTTAGAAACTCACAAATAGCTTTTGCCTTCTCCCATTCCTCATCACTTGGAGAATCTATCATCTTTCTGTTGGCATAACTAGTGAGAGCAGATTTGTACGTCAATGCTTCTACAAGCATTTTCCAGGTTGAGTTCCATCTGGTTGGTGTATCAACAGAGATGCCTTTCTTTGCACGTAGACCCATCCCACTTGCAATTGCATTGAAATCTTGAAGTCTTGAAGGAGAAGAGTCAATATACTTCATCAGCTCACGTATCATGTCAATAGCTGCATGGATTATTTTCATTCCATCCTGAACCAATATATTAAGAATGTGCGCACAACACCTGACATGCAAATGTTGACCTTCAAGGAGCAGCTCATGTTTGTGATATTTTATTAACTCCTCACATGCATTAGTATTATTGCTGGCATTATCTAGTGTCAAAGTGAATAATTTGCCTCTTATGCCCCATTCTGTTAAGCAACGAACTATTTCTTCATCTATCGCATAGCCTGTGTGGGGATACTTCACTTCTGCGAAACTTATGGTCTTCTTCTTGTAGATGAATTCTGCATTGATATAATGGGCGGTGATGCACATGTAGCCCAAGTCATGTGATGATGTCCACATGTCAGATGTTAAGCAAATGCGAGAATCCAAATTTTGTAGCTCTACTTCTATATCTTTCTTCATTCCCTTATACATCTTCACTGCATCATCACGAATTGTGTGACGACCCTTGATTTGAAACGCTGGCTGCATTGAGTCAATCCATGGCTGAAGGTGGGGATCTTCAAACTTAAGAAAGGGGATCTCAGCATGGACGCAATACTTGACCATGCGTTCACGACAAACTTTTTCATCAAACACAAACAGTCCTTCGGATGATTTTTTTTCATGGTCAACAAAAACCTCTGTCTGCAAGCATCTTGGATTGATCGGCAAGCCTCTGCAATATGGGTCCTCAAACTGCTAGTCCCAAACTTGGTGTGAAGTTGCGCTCCACAGTATTTGCACACAGCCTTGAAATCACCATCTACGAGAACCAAATCTACTTCATAATGCTCCCATACCTTGGACCTTCTAACATGTGGTATTTGACTCGTATCCTCATCCATGGAATCAGCAGTCTCTGAACCCTCTGACGTAGACATGCCTCAAATTTTATAGCACACTGCAGGAGGAAAATATGTGGAAACTTACTGTTAGAAAATGGTATAATATAGAGCAAGAAGGTAGTGAAAGAAGAGAGAACCAGACAGTTGTTTTAGTTCCTCTGCCAACAGGATAAAAAGATGTTGGGTTTAGTACAACGTATGTATGCCGACATTAAAATGCTATAGAGTATAGTGTACATAAAGAAGTTCACGCCTCATATCTCAACAATCATCCCAATCTTATTATGGCAAAATAACCATGATCAATATGAATTACACAGCAAATCATCATACAATTTGCTGCTGCCATGATCAACATGATCTGGAGTTGCCTTACTTCACTAGTCTAATGAGTTTGCCAAATCGATTGCACTAGACGCATGGTAGCCGAGATCTGAGGCCACAGTGCCTGCTCTACAGGTCAAATTTTGAACCAGTACTACTTGTGAAACACAGTAATTTTACTTGGTAGGTCTTGGTTATAGAAGTACAAAAAGAATATTGAAGCAGCTAAAGTGTGTTAACAATGCTATATATATAGATCATTTAGGGGCTATCTATGTTTTCCTCAAAAAAAAGGGGGCTACCTAAAGCTAGAAAGCCATCATTCCTACATAAGCTGTGACTGCAAAGTGTAACAAATGGAGTACTCTGGATCTGTATATCCTGCATCATGAATCCAACTAATGCCCAAGTTGTGGAATCAACCTGGTTGCTATTGTTGTTGCAGACGAGGAGGGGACCAGCAGGAGCACTTTGCCGGCGTTGCCGCCGGAGCACCTTGTTGCGGCAGGAGCAGGACCTGGTCAACAGGAGGAGCCGGTCAGAGAGAGAGAGAGAGAGAGAGAGAGAGAGAGAGAGAGAGAGAGAGAGAGAGAGAGAGAGAGAGAGAGAGAGAGAGAGAGAGAGAGAGAGAGAGAGAGAGAGAGAGGCGGGGGAGGGGGGTACCTGCCGACGAAGGGAAGGTGGCGCGGCAGAGGAGGGGGCGGCGGAGGAGGGTGACGGCGAGGCGGTGGCGCAAGGAAGTGACGGCGAGGCGGTGGCGCAAGGAGGGGGTGGCGCCCAAGGGTGACGGCGAGGCGGCAGTGCAAGGAGGGGGCGGCGCTGGAGGGTGACGGCGAGGCAGCGGCGCAAGGAAGAGGCAGGGGAGCAGGGGCGGCGCGGGGGAAGAGACAACCAGGGCAACACCGCATCAGGTCAGCGTGTGGGTAACTGGACGCAGCGAACCGGGTTGTACCCACGGTTTGTAGCCCATAATGCATCAAATGGTTTCAGCCCATAACCAACTATACCCAAACTGGTTCCTCTCAAAACTAAAACCAAACCAAACTTTAGAAAGGCTCAGCCCAATAAGACCTAAACCAATCAAGCCCATAATAAAAACCAACCCATTTAAACCAGTTTTTCTAAAACCACTCCCAGTTTTAATTACGACGTTCGGACACACCATTACGCTGTGGTGTTCCGGGTGGCGTGAGTTGCGAAACTATTCCACATTGTTTCAAATGTAGACCAAACTCGTAACTCAAATATTCTCCTCCACGATCAGATCGTAGAAACTTTATTTTCTTGTTACGATGATTTTCAACTTCACTCTGAAATTCTTTGAACTTTTCAAATGTTTCAGACTTATGCTTCATTAAGTAGATATACCCATATCTGCTTAAATCATCTGTGAAGGTGAGAAAATAACGATATCCGCCACGAGACTCAACATTCAG
This sequence comes from Aegilops umbellulata, assembly GCA_032464435.1. Taxonomy (NCBI): domain Eukaryota; kingdom Viridiplantae; phylum Streptophyta; class Magnoliopsida; order Poales; family Poaceae; genus Aegilops; species Aegilops umbellulata. Next base: position 320,886,011 of record CP136056.1, on the reverse strand, counting down.
CGGACCACATACATCTGTATGTATGATTTCCAACAAATCTGTTGCTCTCTCCATAGTACCGGAGAACGGCGTTTTAGTCATCTTGCCCATGAGGCACGGTTCGCAAGTACCAAGTGATTCATAATCAAGTGGTTCCAAAAGTCCATCAGTATGGAGTTTCTTCATGCGCTTTACACCGATATGACCTAAACGCCAGTGCCACAAATAAGTTGCACTATCATTATCAACTCTGCATCTTTTGGTTTCAACATTATGAATATGTGTATCACTACTGCCGAGATTCATCAAAAATAGACCACTCTTCAAGGGTGCATGACCATAAAAGATATTACTAATATAAATATAACAACCATTATTCTATGATTTAAATGAATAACCATCTCTCATCAAACAAGATCCAGATATAATGTTCATGCTCAACGCTGGCACCAAATAACAATTATTTAGGTCTAATACTAATCCTGAAGGTAGATGTAGAGGTAGCGTGCCGACCGCGATCACATCGACTTTGGAACCATTTCCCACGCGCATCGTCACCTCGTCCTTCGCCAGTGTTCGCTTAATCCGTAGTCCCTTTGTTCACCTTGCCATCCTTCTTATCCGCCAAATACTTGGGGCAGTTCCGCTTCCAGTGACCAGTCTGCTTGCAGTAGAAGCACTCAGTTTCAGGCTTAGGTCCAGATTTAGGTTTCTTCTCCTGAGCAGCAACTTGCTTGCTGTTCTTATTGAAGTTCCCCTTCTTCTTCCCTTTGCCCTTTTTCTTGAAACCAGTGGTCTTGTTGCCCATCAACACTTGATGCTCCTTCTTGATTTCTACCTCCGCAGCCTTTAGCATTGCGAAGAGCTCAGGAATTGTCTTGTCCATCCCTTGCATATTATAGTTCATCACGAAGCTCTTGTAGCTTGGTGGTAGTGATTGGAGAATTCTGTCAATGATGCTATCATCCGGAAGATTAACTCCTAGTTGAATCAAGTGATAATTATACCTAGACATTTTGAGTATATGCTCACTGACAGAACTGTTCTCCTCCATCTTGCAGCTATAGAACTTATTGGAGACTTCATATCTCTCAATCCGGGCATTTGCTTGAAATATTAACTTCAACTCCTGGAACATCTCATATGCTCCATGACGTTCAAAACGTCGTTGAAGACCCGATTCTAAGCCGTAAAGCATGGCACACTGAACTATTGAGTAGTCATGAGCTTTGCTCTGCCAGACGTTCATAACATCTGGTGTTGCTCCAGCAGCAGGCCTGGCACCCAGCGGTGCTTCCAGGATGAAATTCTTCTGTGCAGCAATGAGGATAATCCCCAAGTTACGGACCCAGTCTGTGTAATTGCTACCATCATCTTTCAACTTTGCTTTCTCAAGGAACGCATTAAAATTCAACGGAACAACATCACGAGCCATCTATCTACAATCAAACATAAACAAGCAAGATACTATCAGGTACTAAGTTCATGATAAATTTAAGTTCAATTAATCATAGTACTTAAGAACTCCCACTTAGAAAGACATCCCTCTAATCTTTTAAGTGATCGCGTGATCCAAATCAACTAAACCATAACCGATCATCACGTGAAATGGAGTAGTTTTCAATGGTGAACATCACTATGTTGATCATATCTACTATATGATTCACACTCGACCTTTCGGTCTCAGTGTTCCGAGGCCATATCTGCATATGCTAGGCTCGTCAAGTTTAACCTGAGTATTCTGCGTGTGCAAAACTGGCTTGCACCCGTTGTAGATGGACGTAGAGCTTATCACACCCGATCATCACGTGGTGTCTGGGCACGATGAACTTTGGCAACGGTGCATACTCAGGGAGAACACTTTTATCTTGAAATTTAGTGAGAGATCATCTTATAATGCTACCGTCAATCAAACCAAGATAAGATGCATAAAAGATAAACATCACATGCAATCAATATAAGTGATATGATATGGCCATCATCATCTTGTGCTTGTGAACTCCATCTCCGAAGCAACGTCATGATCACCATCGTCACTGGCGCGACACCTTGATCTCCATCGTAGCATCGTTGTCGTTTCACCAATCTTATGCTTCTACGACTATCGCTACTGCTTAGGATAAAGTAAAGCATTACAGGGTGATTGCATTGCATACAATAAAGCGACAACCATATGGCTCCTGCCAGTTGCCGATAACTCGGTTACAAAACATGATCATCTCATACAATAAAATTTAGCATCATATCTTGACCATATCACATCACAACATGCCCTGCAAAAACAAGTTAGACGTCCTCTACTTTGTTGTTGCAAGTTTTACGTGGCTGCTATGGGCTTAGCAAGAACCATTCTTACCTACACATCAAAACCACAACGATAGTTTATCAAGTTGGTGCTGTTTTAACCTTCGCAAGGACCGGGCGTAGCCACACATGGTTCAACGAAAGTTGGAGAAACTGACACCCGCCAGCCACCTGTGTGCAAAGCATGTCGGTAGAACCAGTCTCGCGTAAGCGTACGCGTAATGTCGGTCCGGGCCGCTTCATCCAACAATACCACCGAACCAAAGTATGACATGCTGGTAAGCAGTATGACTTATATCGCCCACAACTCACCTGTGTTCTACTCGTGCATATAACATCAATGCATAAAACCTGGCTCTGATACCACTATTGGGGAACATAGTAATTTCAAAAAAATTCCTACGCACACGCAAGATCATGGTGATGCATAGCAACAAGAGGGGAGAGTGTTGTCCACGTACCCTCATAGACCAAAAGCGAAAGCGTTAGCACAACGCGGTTGATATAGTCGTACGTCTTCACGATCCGACCGATCAAGTACCGAACGCACGACACCTCCGAGTTCAGCACACGTTCAGCTCGATGACGTCCCTCGAACTCCGATCCAGCCGAGTGTTGAGGGAGAGTTTCTTCAGCATGACGGCGTGGTGACGATGATGATGTTCTACCGACGCAGGGCTTCGCCTAAGCACCGCTACAGTATTATCGAGGTGGACTATGGTGAAGGGGGCACCGCACACGGCTAAAAGATCAAACGATCAATTGTTGTGTCTCTAGAGTGCCCCTGCCCCCGTATATAAAGGAGCAAGGGGGAGGAGGTGCGGCTAGGCAAGGGGCGCTCCAGGAGGAGTCCTACTCCTACCGGGAGTAGGACTCCCCCTCTTTTCCATGTTGGACTAGGACTTGGGGGGAAGGAAAGAGAGAGGGGAAAGGAAAGGGGGGAGGGGCACCGCCCCGTTCTTGTCCAATTTGGACTTGGGGGGGGGGGGGAGGGGCGCGCGGCTGCCCCTTGGCCTCCTCTCCTCTTCCTCCACTAGGCCCATTAAGGCCCATTAGGTTACCGGGGGGTTCCGGTAACCTCTCGGTACTCCGGTAAAATGCCGATTTCACCCGGAACACTTCCGATGTCCAAACATAGGCTTCCAATATATCAACCTTCATGTCTCGACCATTTTGAGACTCCGTCATGTTCGTGATCACATCCGGGACTCCAAACAACCTTCGGTACATCAAAACATATAAACTCATAATGAAACTGGCATCGTAACGTTAAGCGTGCGGACCCTACGGGTTCGAGAACAATGTAGACATGACCGAGACACGTCTCCGGTCAATAACCAATAGCGGAACCTGGATGCTCACATTGGCTCCTACATATTCTATGAAGATCTTTATCGGTCAGACCGCATAACAACATACGTTGTTCCCTTTGTCATCAGTATGTTACTTGCCCGAGATTCGATCGTCGGTATCTTAATACCTAGTTCAGTCTTGTTACTGGCAAGTCTCTTTACTCGTTCCATAATACATCATCCCGCAACTAACTCATTAGTTGCAATGCTTGCAAGGCTTAAGTGATGTGTATTACCGAGAGGGCCTAGAGATACCTCTCCGACAATCGGAGTGACAAACCCTAATCTCGAAATACGCCAACCCAACATGTACCTTTGGAGACACCTGTAGATCACCTTTATAATCACCCAGTTATGTTGTGACGTTTGGTAGCACACAAAGTGTTCCTCCGGTAAACGGGAGTTGCATAATCTCATAGTCATAGGAACATGTATAAGTTATGAAGAAAGCAATAGCAACATACTAAACGATCAAGTGCTAAGCTAACGGAATGGGTCATGTCAATCACATCATTCTCCTAATGATGTGATCCCGTTAATCAAATGACAACTCATGTCTATGGCTAGGAAACATAACCATCTCTGATCAACGAGCTAGTCAAGTAGAGGCATACTAGTGACACTTTGTTTGTCTATGTATTCACACAAGTATTATGTTTCCGGTTAATACAATTCTAGCATGAATAATAAACATTTATCATGATATAAGGAAATAAATAATAACTTTATTATTGCCTCTAGGGCATATTTCTTTCATGAACTACTTTCCAATAAGGGAGAAGGTACAATTACCTTATCAAGTTCTACTTTCCTCCCACTCACTTCTTTCAAGAGAAATTCCTTCTCTAGAAAGTATCCATTCGCAGCAACGAATGTCTTGCCTTCGGATTTGTGATAAAAGGTGTACCCAACTGTCTCCTTTGGGTATCCTATGAAGACACATTGATCCGATTTGGGTTTGAGCTTATCATGATGAAACTTTTTCTTATAAGCATCGCAACCCCAAACTTTAAGAAACGACAACTTTGGTTTCTTGCCAAACCACATTTCATATTGTGTCATCTCAACGGACTTAGATGGTGCCTCTTTTTAACGTGAATGCAGCTGTCTCTAATCCATGACCCCAAAACGATAGTGGTAAATCGGTAAGAAACATCATAGATTGTACTATATCCAATAAAGTACGGTTATGACGTTCGGACACACCATTATGCTGTGGCGTTCCAGGTGGCACGAATTTGTGAAACTATTCCACATTGTTTTAATTGAAGACCAAAGTCGTAACTCAAATATTTGTCTCAGCGATTAGATCGTAGAAACCTTATTTTCTTGTCACTGTGATTTTCCACTTCACTCTGATATTATATGAACTTTTCAAACATTTCAGACTTTATGTTTCATCAAGTAGATATACCCATATCTGCTCAAATCATCTGTGAAGGTCAGAAATATAACGATACCCGCCGCGAGCCTCAACACTCATCGGACCACATACATCAGTATGTATTATTTCCAATAAGTCAGTTGCTCGCTCCATTGTTCCGGAGAACGGAGTCTTAGTCATCTTGCCCATAAGGCATGGTTCGCAAGCATCAAGTGATTCATAATCAAGTGATTCCAAAATCACATCAGCATGGAGTTTCTTCATGGGCTTTATACCAATATGACCTAAACGGCAGTGCCACAAATGAGTCGCACTATCATTATTAACTTTGCATCTTTTGGCTTCAATATTATGAATATGTGTATCACTACGATCGAGATCCAACAAACCATTTTCATTGGGTGTATGACCATAGAAGGTTTTATTCATGTAAACAGAACAACAATTGTTCTCTAACTTAAATGAATAACTGTATTGCAATAAAAATGATCAAATCATATTCATGCTCAACGCAAACACCAAATAACACTTATTTAGGTTCAACACTAATCCCGAAAGTATCGGGAGTGTGCGATCATGATCATATCAATCTTGGAACTGCTTCCAACACACATCGTCACCTCGCCCATGACTAGTCTGTTTATTTTGCAACTCCCGTTTTGAGTTACTACTCTTAGCAACTGAACTAGTATCAAATATTGAGGGGTTGCTATAAACACTAGTATAGTACACATCAATAATCTGTATATTAAATATACCTTTGTTTACTTTGCCATCCTTCTTACCCGCCAAATACTTGGGGCAGTTCCGTTTCTAGTGACCAGTCCATTTGCAGTAGAATCACTTAGTCTCAGGCTTAGGACCAAACTTGGGCTTCTTCACTTGAGCAGCAACTTGCTTGCCGTTCTTCTTGAAGTTACCCTTCTTCCCTTTGCCCTTTTCTTGAAACTAGTGGTCTTGTCAACCATCAACACTGATGTTTTTCTTGATTTCTACCTTCGTTCATTTTAGCATCACGAAGAGCTTGGGAGTCGTTTCCATTATCCCTTGCATATTATAGTTCATCACGAAGTTTTACTAACTTGGTGATGGTGACTAGAGAATTATGTCAATCACTATCTTATCTAGAAGATTAACTCCCACTTGATTCAAGTGATTGTAGTACCCAGACAATCTGAGCACATGCTCACTGCTTGAGCTATTCTCCTCCATCTTTTAGCTATAGAACTTGTTGGAGACTTCATACCTCTCAACTCGGGTATTTGCTTGAAATATTAACTTCAACTCCTGGAACATCTCATATGGTCCATGACATTCAAAACGTCTTTGAAGTCCTGATTCTAAGCCGTTAAGCATGGTGCACTAAACTATCAAGTAGTCATCATATTGAGCTAGCCAAACGTCCATAACGTTTGCATCTGCTCCTGCAATAAGTCTATCACCTAGCGGTGCATCAAAGACATAATTCTTCTGTGCAGCAAATGAGGATAAACCTCAGATCACGGATCCAATCCGCATCATTGCTACTAAAATCTTTCAACTTAGTTTTCTCTAGGAACATATAAAAATTAAACGGGGAGCAACATCGCGAGCTATTCATCTACAACATAGAGATGCTAATACTACCAGGACTAAGTTCATGATAAATTTAAGTTCAATTAATCATATTACTTAAGAACTCCCACTTAGATAGACATCCCTCTAATCTTCTAAGTGATCACGTGATCCATATCAACTAAACGATGTCCGATCATCACGTGAGATGGAGTAGTTTCAATGGTGAACATCACTATGTTGATCATATCTACTATATGATTCACGCTCGACCTTTCGGTCTTAGTGTTCTGAGTCCATATCTATTATATGCTAGGCTCGTCAAGTTTAACCTGAGTATTCCGCGTGTGCAACTGTTTTGCACCTGTTGTATTTGAACGTAGAGCCTATCACACCCGATCATCACGTGGTGTCTCAGCACGAAGAACTTTCGCAACGGTGCATACTCAGGGAGAACACTTATACCTTGATAATTTAGTGTGAGGTCATCTTATAAAGCTACCGTCGAACTAAGCAAAATAAGATGTATAAATGATAAACATCACATACAATCAAAATATGTGACATGATATGGCCATTATCATCTTGCGCCTTTGATCTCCATCTCCAAAGTACCGTCATGATCTCTATCGTCACCGGCATAACACCATGATATCCATCATCTTGATCTATATCAATGTGTCGTCACATGGTCGTCTCGCCAACTATTGCTCTTGCAACTATTGCTATCGCATAGCGATAAAGTAAAGCAATTATTTGGCTCTTGCGTCTTATGCAATAAAGAGACAGCCCTAAGGCTTTTTCCAGTTGCCGATAACTTCAACAAAACATGATCATCTCATACAAAAACTTATATCTCATCACATCTTGACCATATCACATCACAACATGCCTTGCAAAAACAAGTTAGACGTCCTCTACTTTGTTGTTGCAAGTTTTACGTGGCTGCTACGGGCTGAGCAAGAACCGTTCTTACCTACGCATCAAAACCACAACGATAGTTTGTCAAGTTAGTGTTGTTTTAACCTTCTCAAGGACCGGGCGTAGCCACACTCGATTCAACTAAAGTTGGAGAAACTGACACCCGCCAGCCACTTGTGTGCAAAGTACGTCGGTAGAACCAGTCTCACGTAAGCGTACTCGTAATGTCGGTCCGGGCCGCTTCATCCAACAATACCGCCGAACCAAAGTATAACATGCTGGCAAGCAGTATGACTTATATCGCCCACAACTCACTTGTGTTCTACTTGTGCATATGACATCTACGCATAAAACCAGGCTCGGATGCAACTGTTGGGGAACGTAGTAATTTCAAAAAAATTCCTATGCACACACAAGATCATGGTGATGCATAGATACGAGAGGGGAGAGTGTTGTCTACGTACCCTCATAGACCGAAAGCTAAGAGATCAATGATCAATTGTTGTGTCTATGGGGTGCCCCTGCCCCCGTATATAAAGGAGTGGAGGAGGGGGAGGGCCGGCCCTCTCTATGGCGCGCCCTAGGGGAGTCCTACTCCCACTGGGAGTAGGATTCCCCCTTTCCTAGTAGAACTAGGAGCCCTTCCAAGTAGTAGGAGTAGGAGGGAAGGAAAGGGAAGGGAAAAGGAGAAGGAAGGAAGGGGGCGCACCCCCTCCCTAGTCCAATTCGGACCAGCCCATGGGGAGGGGTGCGACCACCCTTTGAGTCCTTTCTCTCATTTCTCGTATGGCCCATTAAGGGCCAATACGAATTCCCGTAACTCCCCGGTACTCCCGAAAATACCCGAATCACTCGGAGCCTTTCCGATGCCCGAATATAGTCGTCCAATATATTGATCTTTACGTCTCGACCATTTCGAGACTCCTTGTCATGTCCCCGATCTCATCTGGGACTCCGAACTTCTTCGGTACATCAAAACATAACCATTAATCAAATGACAACTCATGTTTATGGCTAGGAAACATAACCATCTTTGATCAACGAACTAGTCAAGTAGAGGCATACTAGTGACACTCTGTTTGTCTATGTACTCACACATGTATTATGTTTCCGGTTAATACAATTCTAGCATGAATAATAAACATTTATCATGATATAAGGAAATAAATAATAACTTTATTATTGCCTCTAGGGCATATTTCCTTCAAATGCCCCTCTGATTATGAACATGAATATAATTTGTGAGTAGTTACGTTTGTTCCTGTGGACATGGGAGAAGTCTTGCTATAAGTAGTCATGTGAATTTGGTATTCGTTCGATATTTTGCTGAGATGTATGTTGTCTTTCCTCTAGTGGTGTTATGTGAACGTCGACTACATGACACTTCACCATTGTTCGGTCCTAGAGGAAGGCATTGGGAAGTAATAAGTAGATGATGGGTTGCTAGAGTGATAGAAGCTTAAACCCTAGTTTATGAGTTGCTTCGTAAGGGGCCAATTTGGACCCATATGTTTCATGCTATGGTTAGGTTTACCTTTATACTTCTTTTGTAGTTGCGGATGCTTGCAATAGGGGTTAATTATAAGTGGGATGCTTGTCCAAGGAAGGACAGCACCCAAGCATCGGTCCACCCACATACCAAATTATCAAAGTAACGAACGTGAATCATATGAGCGTGATGAAAACTAGCTTGACGATAATTCCCATGTGTCCTCGGGAGCGCTTTTCTCTATATAAGAGTTTGTCCAGGCTTATCCTTTGCTACAAAAAGGATTGGGCCATCTTGCTGCACCTTAATTACTTTCATTACTTGTTACCCATTACAAATTACCTTATCACAAAACTATCTATTACCGACAATTTCAGTGCTTGTAGAGAATACCTTACTGAAAACCACTTATCATTTCCTTCTGCTCCTCGTTGGGTTCGACACTCTTACTCATAGGAAGGACTATGATAGATCCCCTATACTTGTGGGTCATCAATAATCTTTTCTGGCACCATTGCCGGGGAGTGAAGCGCCTTTGGTAGGTGGAATTTGGTAAGGAAAAATTTATATAGTGTGCTGAAATTTACTGTCACTTGTTACTATGGAAAGGAAGCCTCTGAGGGGCTTGTTCGGGGTATCTTCACCCCGAACAGTAGAGCAAAGAGTTGCTCCTCAACCTACTGAACCTACTGAAAATGTTTACTTTGAAATTCCTTCGGGTATGATAGAGAAACTGCTAGTTAATCCTTTTACAGGAGATGGAACATTACATCCCGATTTGCACCTAATCTATGTGTGGATGAAGTTTGTGGATTATTTAAGCTTGCATGTATGCCCGAGGATGTTATCAATAAGAAGGTCTTCCCTTTATCTTTGAAGGGAGAGGCATTGCCATGGTCTAGGCTATGTGATGATATGGGATCATGGAACTACAATCGATTGAAATTGGAATTTCATCATAAGTTTTATCCTATGCATCTTGTTCATCGTGATCGTAATTATATATATAATTGTTGGCCTCACGAAGGAGAGAGCATCGCTCAAGATTGGGGGAGGCTTAAGTCAATGTTATATTAATTCCCCAATCATGAGCTCTCAAGAGAAATGATTATTCAGAATTTTTATGCTCGGCTTTCTCTCAATAATCGCTCCATGCTCGATACTTCTTGTACTAGCTCTTTTATGATGAATACTATTGAATTCAAGTGGGATTTATTGGAAAGAGTTAAATGAAACTCTAAAGATTGGGAGCTCAACGAAGGTAAGGAGTCAGGTATAACACCTAAGTTTGATTGTGTTAAATCTTTTATGGATATTGATGTTTTCCGTGAATTTAGCACTAAATATGGACTTGACTCTGAGATAGTAGCTTCTTTCTGTGAATCCTTTGCTACTCATGTTGATCTCCCTAAGGAGAAGTGGTTTAAATATAATCCTCCCATTGAAGTAAATGTAGTTTCACCTATTAAAGTTGAAGAAAATACTATCACTTATAATGATCCTATCGTTCCTACTTGTTATATTGAGAAACCACCTTTCCCCGTTAGGATAAAGGATCATGCTAAAGCTTCAACTGTGGTCAATAAAAGTAACATTAAGACACCCAAACCCCCTGAGCAAATTAGAGTTGAACCTAGTGTTGCTATGGTTAAAGATCTCTTGGCTGATAATATTGATGGGCATGTTATTTACTTCTGCAATGAAGCTGCTAGAATTGCTAGACCTGATGCTAAAAATAAACATAGACCTGTTGTAGGCATGCCTGTTATTTCTGTTAAGATAGGAGATCATTGTTATCATGGCTTATGTGATATGGGTGCTAGTGAAAGTGCAATACCTCATTCCTTATACAAATAAATTATGCATGATATTGCACCTGCTGAGATAGAGGAAATTGATGTTACAATTAAGCTTGCCAATAGAGACACTATTTCACCAGTTGAGATTGTTAGAGATGTTGAAGTCTTGTGTGGGAAAGCTAAATATCCTGCTGTTTCTTGTTCTTGGTTCCCCACAAGATAACTTTTGTCCCATTATATTTGGTAGACCCTTCTTGAATACTGTTAATGCTAGGATAGATTGCGAAAAGGATGTTGTTACTATTGGTATGGGGGATATGTCTCATGAGTTTAACTTTGCTAAATTTCGTAGACAACCCCGTGATAAGGAATTGCCTAGTAAAGATGAAATTATTGGTCTTGCTTCTATTGCGGTGCCTCCTAGTGATCCTTTAGAACAATATTTGCTCGATCATGAAAATGATATGTTTACGAATGAAAGAAGGGAAATAGATGAAGTATTCTTTAAACAAGGACCTATCTTGAAACATAATTTGCCTGTTGAAATACTAGGGGATCCTCCTCCACCCAAGAGTGATCCCGTGTCTGAGCTTAAACCATTACCCGATACTCTTAAATATGATTATCTTGATTAAAAGAAGATATACCTTGTTATTATTAGTGCTAACCTTTCAGAGCATGAAGAAAAGAAATTATTGAAAACTTTGAAGAAGCACTGTCCTGCTATTGGATATACTCTTGATTATCTTAAGGGCATTAGTCCCACTCTATGCCAGTACAAAATAAAATTGGAAAAAGATGCTAAACCAGTTGTTGATCACCAACGATGGTTAAATCCTAAGATGAAAGAAGTGGTAAGAAAAGAAATACTAAAGCTTCTGGAGGCAGGTATAATTTAGCCCGTTGCTGATAGTTAGTGGGTAAGTCCTGTCCATTGTGTCCCTAAGAAGGGAGGTATTACTGTTGTTCCTAATGATAAAGATGAATTGATCCCACAAAGAATTATTACAGGTTATAGAATGGTAATTGATTTCCGCAAATTAAATAAAGCTACTAAAAAGGATCATTACCCTTTACCTTTTATTGATCAAATGCTAGAAAGATTATCCAAACATACACATTTTGCTTTCTAGATGGTTATTCCGATTTCTCTCAAATACCTATGTCAAAAGAGGATCAAGAAAACACCACTTTTACTTGCCCTTTCGGTACCTTTGCTTATAGACGTATGCATTTTGGTTTATGTAATGCACCTGCTACCTTTCAAAGATGCATGATGACTATATTCTCTGATTTTTGTGAAAAGATTGTTGAGCTGTTCATGGATGATTTCTCCGTTTATGGAACTTCTTTTGATGATTGCTTGAGCAACCTTGATCGAGTTTTGCAGACATGTGAAGAAACTAACCTTGTCTTGAATTGGGAGAAGTGCCACTTTATGGCTAATGAAGGTATTGTCTTGGGGCATAAAATTTCTGAAAGAGGTATTGAAGTTGATAAAGCTAAAGTTGATGCTATTGAAAAGATGCCATGTCCCAAGGGCATTAAAGGTATAAGAAGTTTCCTTGGTCATGCCGGTTTTTATAGGAGATTCATTAAGGACTTCTCTAAAATCTCCAGACCTCTAACTAATATCTTACAAAAAGATATTCCTTTTGTCGTTGATGATGATTGTGTAGAAGCATTTGAAATACTTAAGAAAACATTGATTTCTGCACCTATTGTTCAGCCACCTAATTTGGATTTACACTTTGAAAGTATGTGTGATGCTAGTGATTATGCTGTAGGTGCTGTTCTAGGACAAAGAGTTGATAAGAAACTAAATGTTATCCAATATGCTAGTAAAACTCTAGACAGCGCCCAGAGAAATTGTGCTACTACTGAAAAGGAAATTTTAGTAGTTGTATTTGCTTGTGATAAGTTCAGACCTTATATTGTTGATTATAAAGTAACTGTTCACACTGATCATGCTGCTATTAAATATCTTATGGAAAAGAAAGATGCTAAACCTAGACTTATTAGATGGGTTCTCTTGCTACAAGAATTTGATTTGCATATTATTGATAGAAAGGGAGCTGAGAACCCTGTTGCGGACAACTTGTCTAGGTTAGAGAATGTTCTTGATGACCCACTACCTATTGATGATAGCTTTCCTGATGAACAATTAAATGTCATTAATGCTTCTCGTACTACTCCATGGTATGCTGATTATGCTAATTATATTGTTGCTAAATTTATACCACCTAGTTTCACATACCAGCAAAAGAAAAAGTTTTTCTATGATTTAAGACATTACTTCTGGGATGACCCACACCTTTATAAAGGAGTAGATGGTGTTATTAGATGTTGTATACCTGAGCATGAACAGGAACAGATCCTACGCAAGTGTCACTCCAAAGCTTATGGAGGACACTACGCTGGAGATAGAATTGCACATAAGGTATTGCAATCCGGTTTTTATTGGCCTACTCTCTTCAAAGATACTTGTAAGTTTGTCTTGTCTTGTGATGAATGTCAAAGAATTGGTAATATTAGTAGACGTCAAGAAATGCCTATGAATCATTCACTCGTTATTGAACCATTTGATGTTTGGGGTTTTGATTATATGGGACCGTTTCCTTCCTCTAATGGGTATACACATATTTTAGTTGTTGTTGATTACGTTACTAAGTGGGTAGAAGCTATTCCAACTAGTAGTGCTGATCATAACACCTCTATTAAGAGCTTAAAGAAGTTATTGTTCCGAGGTTGGAGTCCCTAGATATTTAATGACTGATGGTGATTCACATTTTATTCATGGTGCTTTTCGTAAAATGCTTGCTAAGTATGATGTTAATCATAGAATTGCATCCCCATATCACCCACAGTCTAGTGGTCAAGTAGAATTGAGTAATAGAGAGCTCAAATTAATTTTGCAAAATACTGTTAATAGATCTAGAAAGAATTGGTCCAAGAAACTTGATGATGCATTATGGGCCTATAGAACTGCATATAAAAATCCTATGGGTATGTCTCCGTTTAAAATGGTTTATGGAAAAGCATGTCACTTACCCCGCGAACTAGAACATAAGGCATATTGGGCCATTAAAGAGCTCAATTATGATTTCAAACTTGCCGGTGAGAAGAGGCTATTTGACATTAGCTCACTTGATGAATGGAGAACCCAGGCCTATGAGAATGCCAAACTATTTAAAGAAAAAGTTAAAATATGGCATGACAAAAGGATACAAAAGCGTGAGTTTAATGTAGGTGATTATGTGTTTCTATTCAACTCCCGTTTAAGATTTTTTGCAGGAAAACTTCTGTCTAAATGGGAAGGTCCTTACGTTATCGAGGAGGTCTATCATTCCGATGCCATAAAATCAACAACTTCGAAAGCACAAATCCAAAGGTGGTGAATGGTCAAAGAATCAAACATTATATCTCAGGTAATCCTATAAAAGTTGAAACTAATGTTATTGAAACCGTAACCCTGGAGGAATACATAAGGGACACTTTCCAGAACGTTTTAGACTCCGAAAAGGAATAGGTATGTGGTACAGTAAGTAAACCGACTCCAAAACAGTTCTAATGGCAATTTTTCTCCGTTTTGGAATATTTAAGAAAATAGGAAAATAAGAAGTAGTCCAGGAAGGACACGAGGCTTCCACGAGGGTGGAGGGCGCGCCTGATACGTCTCCAACGTATCTATAATTTTTGATTGTTCCATGCTATTATATTATTTGTTTTGGATGTTTATGGCTTTATTAAACACTTTTATATTATTTTTGGGACTAACCTATTGACCCAGAGCCCAGTGCCAGTTCCTGTATTTCCCTTGTTTCAGCGTTTCGCAGAAAAGGAATATCAAGCGGAGTCCAAATGGAATGAAACCTTCGGGAGAGTTAATTTTTGGAACAGAAGCAATCCAGAAGACTTGGAGTATACATAAGGGAAGCAACGAGGGAGGCACGAGGCAGGGGGGTGCGCCCACCCCCCTGGGCGCACCCTCCACCCTCGTGGGCCCCTCGTGGCTCGCCTGACGTATTTCTTCCGCCTATATATATATATATACATATACCCTAAAACCTTCGGGGAACAGAATAGATCGGGAGTTCCGCCGCCGCAAGCCTCTGTAGCCACCAAAAACCAATCGGGACCCTGTTCCGGCACCCTGCTGGAGGGGGGATCCCTCACCGGTGGTCATCTTCATCATCCCGGCGCTCTCCGTGACGAGGAGGGAGTAGTTCACCCTCGGGGATGAGGGTATGTACCAGTAGCTATGTGTTTGATCTCTCTCTCTCGTGTTCTTGAGGTGATACGATCTTGATGTATCGCGACCTTTGCTATTATAGTTGAATATTATGATGTTTCTCCCCCTCTACTCTCTTGTAATGGATTGAGTTTTCCCTTTGAAGTTATCTTATCGGATTGAGTCTTTAAGGATTTGAGAACACTTGATGTATGTCTTGCCGTGCGTATTTGTGGTGACAATGGGATATCACGTGATTCACTTTATGTATGTTTTGGTGATCAACTTGCGGGTTCCGCCCATGAACCTATGCATAGGGGTTAGCACACGTTTTCGTCTTGACTCTCCGGTAGGAACTTTGGGGCACTCTTTGAAGTTCTTTGTGTTGGTTGAATAGATGAATCTGAGATTGTGTGATGCATATCGTATAATCATACCCACGGATACTTGAGGTGACATTGGAGTATCTAGGTGACATCAGGGTTTTGGTTGATATGTGTCTTAAGGTGTTATTATAGTACAAACTCTTCAATAGATCGATCCGAAAGAATAACTTTGAGGTGGTTTCGTACCCTACCATAATCTCTTCGTTTGTTCTCCGCTATTAGTGACTTTGGAGTGACTCTTTGTTGCATGTTGAGGGATAGTTATATGATCCAATTATGTTATTATTGTTGAGAGAACTTGCACTAGTGAAAGTATGTTAGGCCTAGGGTTAGTGCAAGTTCTCTCAACAATAATAACATAATTGGATCATATAACTATCCCTCAACATGCAACAAAGAGTCACTCCAAAGTCACTAATAGCGGAGAACAAACGAAGAGATTATGGTAGGGTACGAAACCACCTCAAAGTTATTCTTTCAGATCGACTATTGAAGAGTTCGTACTAGAATAACACCTTAAGACACATATCAACCAAAACCCTAATGTCACCTAGATACTCCAATGTCACCTCAAGTATCCGTGGGTATGATTATACGATATGCATCACACAATCTCAGATTCATCTATTCAACCAACACAAAGAACTTCAAAGAGTGCCCCAAAGTTTCTACCGGAGAGTCAAGACGAAAACGTGTGCCAACCCCTATGCATAGGTTCATGGGCGGAACCCGCAAGTTGATCACCAAAACATACATCAAGTGAATCACGTGATATCCCGTTGTCACCACAGATACGCACGGCAAGACATACATCAAGTATTCTCAAATCCTTAAAGACTCAATCCGGTAAGATAACTTCAAAGGGAAAACTCAATCCATTACAAGAGAGTAGAGGGGGAGAAACATCATAAGATTTAACTATAATAGCAAAGCTCGCGATACATCAAGATCGTATCACCTCAAGAACATGAGAGAGAGATCAAACACATAGCTACTGGTACATACCCTCATCCCCGAGGGTGAACTACTCCCTCCTCGTCATGGAGAGCGTCGGGATGATGAAGATGGCCATCGGTGAGGGATCCCCCCCTCTAGCAGGGTCCCGGAACAGGGCCCCGATTGGTTTTTGGTGGCTACAGAGGCTTGCGGTGGCGGAACTCCTGATCTATTCTGTTCCCCGAAGGTTTTAGGGTATATGGATATATATAGGCGGAAGAAATACGTCAGGGGAGCCACGAGGGGCCCACGAGGGTGGAGGGCGCGCCCCTGCCTCGTGCCTCGTCATTGCTTCCCTTACGTATACTCCAAGTCTTCTGGATTGCTTCCGTTCCAAAAATAACTCTCCCGAAGGTTTCATTTCGTTTGGACTCCATTTGATATTCCTTTTCTACGAAACACCGAAACAAGGGAAAAACAGGAACTGGCACTGGGCTCTAGGTCAATAGGTTAGTCCCAAAAATAATATAAAAGTGTTTAATAAATCCCATAAACATCCAAAACAAATAATATAATAGCATGGAACAATAAAAAATTATAGATACGTTGGAGACGTATCAGCATCCCCAAGCTTAATTCCTGCTCGTCCTCGAGTAGGTAAATGATAAAAATAGAATTTTTGATGTGGAATGCTACCTAACATATTTATCAATGCAATCTTCTTTATTGTGGCAATAATATTCATATCCATAAGATTCAAAACAAAAGTTTAATATTGACATGAAAACAATAATGCTTCAAGCATACTAACAAAGCAATCATGTCTTCTCAAAATAACATGGCCAAAGCAAGCTATCCCTACAAAATCATATAGTCTGGCTATGCTCTATCTTCATCTCACAAAATATTTAAATCATGCACAACCCCGATGACAAGCCAAGCACTTGTTTCATACTTTTGATGTTCTCAAACTTTTTCAATCTTCACGCAATACATTAGCGTGAGCCATGGACATAACACTATAGGTGGAATAGAATGGTGGTTGTGGAGAACACACAAAAAAAGAGAAGATAGTCTCACATCAACTAGGCGTATCAACGGGCTATGGAGATGCCCATCAATAGATATCAATGTGAGTGAGTAGGGATTGCTATGCAACGGATGCACTAGAGCTATAAGTGTATAAAAGCTCAACAAAAGAAACTAAGTGGGTGTGCATCCAACTCGCTTGCTCACGAAGACCTAGGGCATTTTTAGGAAGCCATCATTGGAATATACAAGCCAAGTTCTATAATGAAAATTCCCACTAGTATATAAAAGTGACAACATAGGAGACTCTCTATCATGAATATTATGGTGCTATTTTGAAGCACAAGTGTGGTAAAAGGATAGTAGCATTGTCCCTTCTCTCCTTTTCTTTCATTTTTTTCTTATTTTTTTATTTTTTTATTTGGGCCTTTTCTCCCCCTTTTTTAATTTTATTTTTTAGTCCGGAGTCTCATCCCGACTTGTGGGGGAATCATAGTCTCCATCATCCTTTCCTCACTGGGACAATGCTCTAATAATGATTATCATCACACTTTTATTTACTTACAACTCAAGAATTACAACTCAATACTTAGAACAAGATATGACTCTATATGAATGCCTCTGGCGGTGTACCAGGATGTGCAATGACTCATGAGTGACATGTATGAAAGAATTATGAACGGTGGCTTTGCCACAAATACGATGTCAACTACATGATCATGCAAAGCAATATGACAATGATGGAGCGTGTCATAATAAACGGAACGGTGGAAAGTTGCATGGCAATATATCTTGGAATGGCTATGGAAATGCCATAATAGGTAGGTATGGTGGATGTTTTGAGGAAGGTATATGGTGGGTGTATGATACCGGCGAAAGGTGTGCGGTATTAGAGAGGCTAGCAATGGTGGAAGGAAGAAAGTGCATATAATCCATGGACTCAACATTAGTCATAAAGAACTCATATACTTATTGCAAAAATTTACAAGTTATCGAAGCAAAGTATTACGTGCATGCTCCTAGGGGGATAGATTGGTAGGAAAAGACCATCGCTCATCCCCGACCGCCACTCATAAGGAAGAGAATCAATAAATAAATCATGCTCCGACTTCTTCACATAACGGTTCACCATACGTGCATGCTACGGGGATCACACACTTTAACACAAGTATTTCTCAAATTCACAACTACTCAACTAGCATGACTCTAATATCACCATCTTCATATATCAAAACAATCATAAGGAATCAAACTTCTCATAGTATTCAATTCACTTTATATGGAAGTTTTTATTATATCCCTCTTGGATGCCTATCATCTTAGCACTAAATTCATAACCAAAGCAAATTACCATGCTATTCTAAACACTATCAAAATAATATAAGTGAAGCATGAGAGTTCATCTATTTCTTCAAAATAAAACCATCGCCGTGCTCTAAAAGATATAAGTGAAGCACTAGAGCAAACGACAAACTACTCCGAAAGATATAAGTGAAGATCAATGAGTAGTCGAATAATTATGCAACTATGTGAAGACTCTCTAACATTTAAGAATTTCAGATCTTGGTATTTTATTCTAACAGCAAGCAAAGCAAAAGAAATAAAATGACTCTCCAAGCAAAACACATATCATGTGGCGAATAAAAATATAGCTCCAAGTAAAGTTACCGATGGAAGTAGACGAAAAGAGGGGATGCCTTCCGGGGCATCCCCAAGCTTTGGCTTTATGGTGTCATTATATTATATTGGGTGTGCCATGGGCATCCCCAAGCTTAGGCTCTTGCCACCCCTTGTTCCATAATCCATCAAAATCTTTCACCCAAAACTTGAAAACTTCACAACACAAAACTCAACAGAAATCTCGTGAGCTCCGTTAGCGAAAGAAAACAAAAGACCACTTCAAGGTACTGTAATGAACTCATTCTTTATTTATATTGGTGTTATACCTACTGTATTCCAACTTCTCTATGGTTTATAAACTATTTTAATAGTCATAGATCCATCAAAATAAGCAACAACACACGAAAAACAGAATCTGTCAAAAACAGAACAGTCTGTAGTAATCTGTAACTAACGCAAACTTCTGGAACTACAAAGAATCTACCAAAATAGGAAGACCTAGACAATTTGTTTATTGATCAGAAGCAATTGGAATAAGTATTTTATCACGTTCTGGTGATTTTTAACAATTGTTTTCGTGAACAGAAAGTTTCTGGAAATTTCTGCAAGATCAAATAACTATCATCCAAGAAGATCCTATAGGTTTAACTTGGCACAAACACTAATTAAAACATAAAAACACATCTAACCATAGGCTAGAACAAATATTCATTCCTAAACAGAAGCAGAAAGCAAAAAACAAAAAATAAAATTGGGTTGCCTCCCAACAAGCGCTATCGTTTAACGCCCCTAGCTAGGCATAAAAGCAAGGATAGATCTAGGTATTGCCATCTTTGATAGGCAATCCACAAGTGGCTCTCTTGAAAGATTCATATGGTAATATTATTTTCTTCCTAGGGAAGTGTTCCATGCCTTTCTTTAATGGAAATTGGAATCTAATATTCCCTTCCTTCATATCAATAATTGCACCAATCGTTCTAAGGAAAGGTCTACCAAGAATAATAGGACATGAAGGATTTGCAATCTATATCAAGAACGATAAAATCTACGGGCACATAGTTCCTATTTGCAACAATAAGAACATCATTAAGTCTTCCCATAGGTTTCTTAATAGTTGAATCCGCAAGGTGCAAGCTTAGAGAGCAATCATCAAAATCATGGAGACCTAGCAAATCACATAAAGTTTTGGGAAAAGTGGAAACACTAGCACCCAAATCACACAAAGCATAGAACTCATGATCCTTAATCTTAATTTTAATAGTGGGTTCCCACTCATCATAAAGTTTTCTAGGGATAGAAACTTCCAACTCAAGTTTTTCTTCATAATATTGCATCAAAGCATCAACGATATGTTTGGTAAAGGCTTTATTTTGACTATAAGCATGAGGAGAATTTAGCACGGATTGCAACAAGGAAATACAATCAATCGAAGAGAAATTTTCATAATTAAATTCCTTGAAATCCAAAATAGTGGGTTTATTAGTATCTAGGGTTTTGATTTCTTCAATCCCACTTTTATCACTTTTAGCATCAAGATCTAAAAACTCTGAATTTTTAGAACGCCTTCTAGGTAAAGGTGGATCATATTCGGTCCCATCATTATCAAGATTCATATTACAAAACAAAGATTTAATTGGGGACACATCAATAACTTTTAGATCTTCATCTTTATTTTCATAGGAACTAGAAGAACACGCTCTTATAAAGGCATCTTTCTTAGCACGCATCCTAGCGGTTCTTTATTTGCACTCATCAATGCAAATTCTCATGGCTTTGAGAGACTCATTGATATCATGCTTAGGAGGAATAGATCTAAGCTTTAAAGAATCAACATCAAGAGAAATTCTATCAACGTTCCTAGTCAAATCATCAACTTTAAGCAATTTCTCTTCAAGCAAAGCATTGAAATTCTTTTAAGAATTCATAAATCCTTTAACACTATTATCAAATTCAGAAGGCATCTTATTAAAATTTCCATAAGAATTGTCGTAAGAATTACCATAATTATTAGAGGGATTACTAGGATAAGGCCTAGGATTAAAGTTTCCTCTATACGCGTTGTTACCAAAATTATTCCTACCAACAAAATTCACATCCATAGATTCATTATTATTCTCAATCAAGGTAGACAAAGGCATATCATTAGGATCATAAGAAACACTCTTGCTAGCAAATAATTTCATAAGTTCATCCATCTTTCCACTCAAGACATTAATTTCTTCTATCGCATGCACTTTTTTATTAGTAGATCTTTCAGTGTGCCATTGAGAATAATTAACCATAATATTATCTAGGAGTTTAGTAGCTTCTCCTAGAGTGATTTCCATAAAAGTGCCTCCCGCGGCCGAATCTAAAAGATTTCTAGAAGCAAAATTCAATCCGGCATAATTTTTTTGTATAATCATCCACAAATTTAAACCATGAGTAGGGCAATTACGTATCATTAATTTCATCCTCTCCCAAGCTTGTGCAACATGTTCATGATCAAGTTGCTTAAAATTCATAATATCGTTTCTAAGAGAGATGATCTTAGCGGGAGGAAAATACTTAGAGATAAAAGCATCTTTGCACTTATTCCAAGAATAAATACTATTTTTAGGCAAAGACGAAAACCAAGCTTTAGCACGATCTCTAAGCGAAAAAGGAAATAGCTTCAAGTTAACAATATCATTATCAACATCTTTCTTCTTTTGCGTATCACACAAATCAACGAAGCTATTTAGATGAGTAGCGGCATCTTCACTAGGAATGCCGGCGAATTGATCTTTCATGACAAGATTCAACAAAGCATCATTGATTTCACAAGATTCAGTATCGGTAAGAGGAGCAATCGGAGTGCTAAGGAAATCATTATTGTTGGTATTGGTAAAGTCACATAATTTGGTATTATCTTGAGCCATCGTGACAAGCAAGCAATCCAACACACAAGCAAACAAGAGGCAAGCGAAAAAGAAGGTGAACGGAAAAAAGAGGGCGAATAAAGCAGCAAGGGTGAAGTGGGGGAGAGGAAAACGAGAGGCAAATGGAAAATAATGTAATGCGGGAGATAAGGGTTTGTGATGGGTACTTGGTATGTTGACTTTTGCCTAGACTCCCCGGCAACGGCGCCAGAAATCCTTCTTGCCACCTCTTGAGCATTGCGTTGGTTTTCCCTTGAATAGGAAAGGGTGATGCAGCAAATTAGCGCAAGTATTTCCCTCAGTTTTTGAGAACCAAGGTATCAATCCAGTAGGAGGCTACGCGCGAGTCCCTGGCACCTACACAAAACAAATAAATCCTCGCAACCAACACGATAAGGGGTTGTCAATCCCTACACGGTCACTTACGAGAGTGAGATCTGATAGATATGATAGGATAATATTTTTTGTATTTTTATGATAAAGATGCAAAGTAAAATAAAAGCAAAGGAAATAACTAAGTGTTGGAAGATTAATATGATGAAGATAGACCCGGGGGCCATAGGTTTCACTAGTGGCTTCTCTCAAGAGCATAAGTATTTTACAGTGGGTGAACAAATTACTGTTGAGCAATTGACAGAATTGAGCATAGTTATGAAAATATCTAGGTATGATCATGTATATAGGCATCACGTCCGAGACAAGTAGACCGACTCCTGCCTGCATCTACTACTATTACTCCACTCATCGACCGCTATCCAGCATGCATCTAGAGTATTAAGTTCATGAAAACAGAGTAACGCCTTAAGCAAAATGACATGATGTAGAAGGATAAATTCATGCAATATGATAAAAAACCCATCTTGTTATCCTCGATGGCAACAATACAATACATGCCTTGCTCCCCTACTGTCACTGGGAAAGGACACCGCAAGATTGAACCCAAAGCTAAGCACTTCTCCCATTGCAAGAAAGATCAATCTAGTAGGTCAAACCAAACTGATAATTCAAAGAGACTTGCAAAGATAACCAATCATACATAAAAGAATTCAGAGAAGATTCAAATATTGTTCATAGATAATCTTGATCATAAACCCACAATTCATCGGTCTCAACAAACACACCGCAAAAAGAAGATTACATCGAATAGATCTCCACAAGAGAGGGGGGGACGTTGTATTGAGATCCAAAAAGAGAGAACAAGCCATCTAGCTACTAACTATGGACCCGAAGGTCTGAGGTAAACTACTCACACTTCATTGGAGAGGCTATGGTGATGATGTAGAAGCCCTCCGCGATGGATGCCCCCTCCGGCGGAGTTCCGAAACAGGCCCCAAGATGGGATCTCGTGGGTACAGAAGGTTGCGGCGGTGGAATTAGGTTTTTGGTTCTGTATCTGATCGTTTGGGCGTACATATGTATATATAGGAGGAAGGATTACGTCGGTGGAGCAACAGGGGGCCCACGAGGGTGGAGGGCGCGCCCTGGGGGGGTGGGCGCGCCCCTACCTCATGGCCTCCTCTTTTGTGTCTTGACGTAGGGTCCAAGTCTCCTGGATCATAATCTTCCTAAAAATCACGTTGCTGAAGGTTTCATTCCGTTTGGACTCCGTTTGATATTCGTTTTCTGCGAAACTCTGAAATAGGCAAAAAAAACAACAATTCTAGGCTGGGCCTCCGGTTAATAGGTTAGTCCCAAAAATAATATAAAATTGAATAATAAAGACAAATAATGTCCAAAACAGTAGATAATATAGCATGGAGCAATAAAAAATTATAGATACGTTGGAGACGTATCACGCGCCCCCTGCCTCGTGGGCATCTCGTGTGCTCTCCGGACTCCGTTTTCTTGCACGATACTTCTTTTGGTCGGTAAAAATTCATTATATAATCTCCCGAAGGTTTTGACCCCGGTACCACGCAAATATCCTCTGTTTTCGTTTCGAGCTGTTTTCTGCCAGAGTTGTCAAGGCCAGGCATCATGTCGTCCCCCTCCTCCAACAATGGTGATAATGATGCTTAGATAATGAAGATAGAGCTAAAGAGAGAAGAACTCGGGGAGATCAACAAGGATGATGGGATCAAGAAGGCCATGGAGGACCAAGTTCCGGCAGCAGAAGATGAAGACATCCTCCAACCTCATCATAATCTTCTTAACCCAACAGAGATTGAATCTTTCAAGATGATTGAGTTAGCTCGCATACAAAATAAGTATCCCACAAGTGAAAATATTTTGTTGAAGGAGCATATCACCGCACTCAAGGGCATTATTCACAAATTGGAGGATCTCCTACGTTCGATGTGCGACTATCCATCATCACCACCATATCCTTCACCAGCAAAAGAGATATAATCACATGGGTATGGGCACAGGGCACTCCCCTTGGCAATCGCCAAGCTTGTGGGAGGTGCCCCGGTATCGTATCACCATCACACTCCTATCTTTACTGTTTTTCTTAGTTCGATCCTTCTGGTAATATCTTGATCTAGTAGAACAAAGTTTTAGTATGATTTTGTTTTGAGTTTTGCTTTATGATCCTTCTATGTAATCGAGTCCGTGAGCTATATATAATAAAGATTAGTGTTGAGTCAAGGGCTTGATTATCTTGCTATGATCGTGAGGGAATAAAAGAAAAGAGAAAGAATAAAAATAAGTAAAGAGATCATATTGGTCTTATGGAGAGTAATGACTTCATATATAAAGAGTATGATGAATAAAAGTTGTTGAGAGTTGACAAACATAGTTTTGGTCATCGCTGCAATTAATAGGAAGTAATAAAGAAAGAGAGGCTTTCTCATATAAATATACTATCTTGGACATCTTTTATGATTGTGAGCACTCATTAAAGTATGACATGCTAAAGAGTTGATGTTGGACAAGGAAGACAACGTAATGGGTTATGTTTTCTTATATCTGAAATGAAGTATATTGTCATGGATCATCCAACATGTTGAGCTTGCTTTTCCCCGTCATGCTAGCCAAATTCTTTGCACCAAGTAGACATACTACTTGTGCTTCCGAATATCCTTAAACCCAGTTTTGCCATGAGAGTCCACCATATCTACCTATGGATTGAGTAAGATCCTTCAAGTAAGTTGTCATTGTTGTATGCAATAAAAATTGCTCTCTAAATATGTATGATTTATTAGTGTGGAGAAAATAAGCTTTATACGATCTTGTGATATGGAAGCAATAAAAGCGACGAACTGCATAATAAAGGTTCATATCACAAGTGGCAATATAAAGTGACGTTCTTTTGCATTAAGATTTTGTGCATCCAACCATAAAAGCACATGACAACCTCTGCTTCCCTCTGCGAAGGGCCTATCTTTTACTTTTGTCTTATACCTTATACAAGAGTCATGGTGATCTTCACCTTTCCTTTTTACATTTTATCCTTTGGCAAGCACATTGTGTTGGAAAGATCCTGATATATATATATATATATATATATATATATATATATATATATATATATATATATATATATATATATATATATATATCCAATTGGATGTAAGTTAGCATGAATTATTATTGTTGACATTACCCTTGAGGTAAAAGGTTGGGAGGCAACACTATAAGCCCATATCTTTGTCTTTGTCCGATTAAAACTCCATACCCATAAGTATTGCGTGAGTGTTAGCAATTATGAAAGACTAAATGATAGTTAAGTATGTGGACTTGCTGAAAAGCTCTTATATTGACTCTTTCCGATGTTATGATAAATTGCAATTGCTTCAATGACCGAGATCATAGTTTGTTAATTCTCGATGAAGTTTCTGATTCATACTTGACAATGTGAATAGATTATCACTTGAGCATAAGAGATCATATGACAGTATCCATATATGTTGCTGTTATAAGAATGATCATGATGCCCTCATGTCCATATTTTATTTTATCGACACCTCTATCTCTAAACATGTGGACATATTTATCGTTATCGGCTTCCGCTTGAGGACAAGCGAGGTCTAAGCTTGGGGGAGTTGATACGTCCATTTTGCATCATGCTTTTATATCAATATTTATTGCATTATGGGCTGTTATTACACGTTATGTCACAATACTTATGCCTATTCTCTCTTATTTTACAAGGTTTACATGAAGAGGGAGAATGTCGGCAGCTGGAATTGTGGGCTGGAAAAGGAGAAAATATTAGAGACCTATTCTGCACACCTCCAAAAGTCCTGAAACTTCACGGAAGTTATTTTTGGAATTAATAAAAAATACTGGCGAAAGAATCCACCAGAGGGGGGCCACACCCTGGCCATGAGGACGGGGGGCGTGCCCTACCCCCTGGGCGTGCCCCCTGCCTCATGGGCCCCCTGGCAGGCCTTCGGTGCCCATCTTCTGCTATATGAAGTCTTTTACCCTGGAAAAATCATAAGCAAGCTTTCGGGAAGAAACTCCGCCGCCACGAGGCGGAACCAGTCTAGGGCTCCGGCGGAGCTGTTCTGCTGAGGAAACTTCCCTTCGGGAGGGGGAAATCATCGCCATCGTCATCACCAACGATCCTCTCATCGGGAGGGGGTCAATCTCCACCAACATCTTCACCAGCACCATCTCCTCTAAAACCCTAGTTCATCTCTTGTATCCAATCTTTGTCCCAAAGCCTCAGATTGGTACCTGTGGGTTGCTAGTAGTGTTGATTACTCCTTGTAGTTGATGCTAGTTGGTTTATTTGGTGGAAGATCATATGTTCAGATCCTTTATGCATATTAATACCCCTCTGATTATGAACATTAATATGATTTTTGAGTAGTTACGTTTGTTCTTGAGGACTTGGGAGAAGTCTTGCTATAAGTAGTCATGTGAATTTGGTATTCGTTCGATATTTTGATGAGATGGATGTTGTCTTTCCTCTAGTGGTGTTATGTGAACGCCGACTACATGACACTTCACCATTATTTGGGCCTAGAGGAAGGCATTGGGAATTAATAAGTAGATGATGGGTTGCTAGAGTGACAGAAGCTTAAACCCTAGTTTATGAGTTGCTTCGTAAGGGGCCGATTTGGACCCATATGTTTCATGCTATGGTTTGGTTAACCTTAATACTTCTTTTGTAGTTGCGGATGCTTGCGATAGGGGTTAATCATAAGTGGGATGCTTGTCTAAGGAAGGACATCACCCAAGCACCGGTCCACCCACATACCAAATTATCAAAGTAACGAACGCGAATCATATGAGCGTGATGAAAACTAGCTTGACGATAATTCCCATGTGTCCTCAGGAGCGCTTTTCTCTATATAAGAGTTTGTCCAGGCTTGTCCTTTGCTACAAAAAGGATTGGGCCATCTTGATGCACCTTATTTACTTTCGTTACTTGTTACCCGTTACAAATTACCTTATCACAAAACTATCTGTTACCGATAATTTCAGTGTTTGCAGAGAATACCTTACTGAAAACCGCTTATCATTTCCTTCTGCTCCTCGTTGGGTTCGACACTCTTACTTATCGAAAGGACTATGATAGATCCCCTATACTTGTGGGTCATCAAGGCTCGATTTGACACTGGCCACGAAAACCTTGAACACGTCAGGGGGGATTGGCCGGCTATGGAACAATTCTTCCTTTGATTTCACTATCGTCGCCTTTCCCACGTCCACCTTCTGGCCGCTGATTGTGTACAGTATGGTGCACGGGGTTATGTCGGCCTGCAAATACATGTCTGCGACGTGAGACATCCTAAAGGCAATGTAAATGAGAGATTATACATATATTGAAGAGGCCCGGTGTGACAGGTACCATGAGGGCGTCGAGCTCAGCCAAAGACGAAACCCCGCCGAGCACGCCAGAGACGGAGGACGGGCTGCTATGAGCAGGTGGGGGAGCAGGTGTAGGTGCAGGTGAGGGAGAAGGTGCGGTCGCGTGAGAGGGTGCTGGTGCAACGCTAAACGAGCTGCTCCCGAAGAAGTTGGAAAGGGGAAAGTCCGCTGCCTCTTTATCTGGATTTTGCTTGCTCCAATTGACGATAGCCGGAATCAAGACACTATACGAAGCTGCCATTTTCTCTCTTGCGGCAGCTACCGCAACTTTGATTGTCTCAGTAGATTTCTTATCAACCGCAATCTCAACCTTCTTGTCGATATTTGCTTTGTTTAACCTCCCTCTTTCCTTTCTCTCCTTGGTGGTCTCACGGTAGTACTTCTTCCATGTGGTGTTGTCTCCATCTCCGACGCCGTGCACACGTCCATATGACGGTCAAGTGTCCACCGGGAGTCCTTTCAATATGTGCAAGGCTCGGTTGAGTGGGGTGTCCCACTTGGGCCTCGCCAACACCTCGAACGGCGAGTCGCTTTTGGCCGCAATCCTGTGCTCCTCTTTCTGCAAAAGGAACATGTGGATCGTTTACAAATGTGACTAAACGTGTAGTCGAATTGATCATAAGCTAAAATTAGGGGGTAAATTAATAATTACCAGCAGTCTCATGAACTCCTTCATGACCGCGTCTATATCAGAAACCTTCTTGACCTGGTCCCAACGATTCCGGGCCCTGATGACGTCACGATCCCGTGCGAAGGGGTCTGGGATCCCCAGACTTTCGTGTTACGCATCCTCCTTGGCCCATATGGGCCTCTTCCCCGTGTAACCACGACTTCCGAGGTGGTGGCACCCCATGTTCCTTTCTTGAAGCCCCTTCATGTACTCTGACTTTTCTTTGGCAACTTCAGCAACGCAAGCCTTCTTGAATATTTCAAACTGCTCTTCTGTAATTGTTGGATTATCCTTTATAATCTCGGAGTACGGTTCCTCTTTGACGATGATCCGATGTTTCACCCTTACTTTCCAGCCGGACAACGCGCCGCTAAACTTGCCCATGCCGTGTCTGTTTGTCTTCTTCATTGCTGGGTCTTGCCATGGTCGAGTATATTTGATTTCATCCTGTCCAGGGAACAAGAATGCCTAGTGCAGCTTCCTTAGGAGGGAGTGATCCATATTTGGTATCTTCTTTAATTTCTCATTGTTGATGGTGGCAGTTCCCCGTAGGATGCAACCTATTTGATTTCCGTAGCACATGCGAGCTTCCGCAGGCTCTTTTGGCTCGAAATTACCGGGGTCCACCTTCGTGACCACCAGTCTAGTAGTGTTGAGATGGTTTGGCCGCCCTATCCTCTTCAATTTCGGTTCTATACCAGCTAATTTGCCAATCTCGGTGCCGGTCTCGGTCTCAGCGTCGGTCTCGATGTCGGTCTCAGTCTTGTATGTGACACGTGGGCACCGCAACAACTGTTGCTCATCGAGATAGTTCAAATAGACGCCTGCCGCCTCGTAGACGTTGCAATCACCAAAACCCTGTCCTTCATCGTTGCTAGCCATGTTTCCTAAGATTAAATCTAGTCAATTAGTTCTAGACCTAATAAAATGAATAATGACATAAAAGGCCTATGTTTTGCAAGAATGTTTATTCATTCCCATTGCGGCAAATCCCGGGCACTCGATATGTCCTAGTTTGTAGCACAAGTAACGCCGAAATTCATGAAAAATTTCGGCATGACCTTTGGTACAAAGTGGACAAATCGAGCGCCTGAAATTTGCTGAAACGGAAATGAATCAACATTCCAGCAAAATATAGGCCACTCAGAATCATTCCGTACAAACAACAAAAGGCCACTTGCTCACAGTCGAACCACTTCAATGTTGCATATAACAGGACCACTTAAGAACCTGTACATGAGCAACTAAAACAGTAGATATACATGAGCAAACACTATTGAGGAATTTGAATATAACATGACCACTTCAAATTTGCATCTCCTAGTGTTTTACACTTCAAGAAAATCTACACAAATCTCATGCTCTCTCAAACTCAATTCAAAAACCAAATATAGATGGATGAACCCTATAAACCCATAACCTTTACATATTTTTGTCCTAAATTGATGTCCTAATATAAATTATGAACCCTAGAACTCAATTTCTGTCCTAAATTTCAAATTATGAACCCTAGAACTCATTTCAAATTATGTCCTAAATTTCTGTCATAATAAAAAATCAGTAATAATTAAGAACCTACTAGACTTGCAGCACTAATAGAAATTTATATTCTTATATTGATTTTTTCTCTAAACTAAACCCTACCGCCCTAATTAACATCTAGTTAAACCCTAATGCCCTAGCATTTCTAGTTAAACCCTACTGCCCTGACCTACTGCCCTAGTACTTAAGCATCAACAAGTACAAACTAACTAGATGAACCCTAGTTAGCTACTTAAGCATCTACAACTACTTAAGCACCCATTGATGAACCCTAGGAATTATACAATTACTTAAGCATACATTAGGTGCAGAACAACCATACAAGTACTTAAGCAACTATACAACCCTAAAATATATTTAGTTAACTACTTAAGCATATACAAATTTGTCCTAAAAATTAGATTTAGTTAACTACTTAAGCATATACAAATTTGTCCTAAAAATATATTAAGTTAACTACATTGGGTGCACAACAACTATACAACTACTTAAGCATCTACAAATACTAACTAATTAAATGAACCCTAGGAACCCTAGCTAGGCAGAGGTAGGGGAGGAGGAGGAGGTGTAGGCATGCTCACCTCGAGCGCCGGTGGAGTTAGGGAGCAGGAGGAGGCAGAGCGGCAGAGGGAGGGGGCATGCGGCGTCGAGGTCGGGGTCGGGGCTTGGGCATGAGGCAAGGGCGGGCAACAGACGGCATGCGGAGGGCGACAGGAGGGCGCCCGGATGCTGACGGCGATCTACGACGACGGCGGCGGCGACAACAAAGGTGCGAGTGGGGATTTGGGGGAAGTGGCCAGGGGGAGAAAAACCTCGTAGGGGTTAAGTCAAATATAGCGGTAATGCCGGTCCGGAAAAGCGCTATAGCTAACTTAGCTATAGTGCCGGCTATCAAAACGCTCTACTACTATAGGCAGTAGCTATTTATTTTCCTTTTTGTTTTCTTTTTTCCTTTTCCTTTTCTCATTTACTTTTATTTTTTACTTTCTCCTTTATTTAAGGAACTTATCTACAACGGGGGCAAACAGAGTGTGCTACTACTATATTAGCTATAACGCTTGTCCTGAATGCACGCTACTGCTAAGCCTTTCTCCTTTATTTTTATTTTTATTTTATTTTCCTTTACATTTTCTTTTTTCCTTTCTCCTTTTTCTATTTCGTTCATTTTCATTTACTTTTGTATTTGTTTTTCATTTTATTTTATTTTCATTAGCAGTAGTGCTTTCCATAGAAAACGTGTTGCTACAACCAACTTAGCGGCAACGCGTTTCCCATAAGATCACTACTAATATTCCTAGCCTGCCGAGAACAGTGTGGGAATTTTAGTAGTAGCGCTTTTCCTTATAGAGGCGCTACTGCTATCACCATAGCTGTAGCACGTTTATCTACCAAGCGCTACGGGTAAGTAGCAGTAGCGCTTGTTTTTTACCCGCGCTACTGATAAGATTCTGTGTATAAGGTTTTCCCTAGTAGTGACCAACTCTAATGTCACCTAGATACTCCAATGTCACCACAAGTATCCATGTGTTGATTATTCGATGTGCATCAAACAACTTCAGATTCATAATATTCAATCCAACACAAAGAACTTCAAAGAGTGTCCCCAATGTTTCTACCGAACAAAGTAGGACGAAAACGTGTATCAAACCCTATGCATAGATTACCCAATGTCACGATAATCCGCAAGTTGAGTACCAAAACATATATCAAGTGAATCAATACAACACCCCACTGTCACCACGTGTGTCCACATGCAAGACATACATCAAGTGTTCTCAAATCCATAAAAGTATTCAATCCGATAATAGTGAAACCTCAAAGGTAAAACTCAATTCATTACAACAAATTAGAGAGGGAAAACACCATATGATCGGACTATATAAACAAAGCTCACGGTACATCAAGATCGTGCCAAAATAAGAACATGAGAGAGAGATCAAACACATAGCTACTGGTACATACCCTCAGCCCCGAGGGTGAACTACTCCCTCCTTGTCATGGAGACTGTTGGGATGATATAGATGGCCCCCGATGATGATTTTCCCCTCCGACAGGGTGCCAGAACAGGGCTCTAGATGAGATCGCTTTGGTATAGAGGCTTGCGACGGCGGAGCAAAAGTTCTAGATTTTTTCTAGGGTTTTTGGTATTTATAGGAATTTTTGGCGTTGGTTTCACGTCAAGGGGGCCACGAGGGAGTGACAAGCCTGCCCAGCGCGCCCTGGGGGGTAGAGCATGCCCCTGGACTTGTCGCTTCCTCATGAGTCTTCTGGTCCTTTCTCGAAGCTTCGGGAGTCTCTTTTGATCCATAAAAATCACCATAAATTTTCATCCCAAACCGAGAACTTTTATTGCTGCACAAAAAACGACACCACGGTAGTTTTGCTAAAAACAGCATCAGTCCGGGTTAGTTCCATTCAAATCATACAAAAATGAAAAAAAATGTTGCAAACATGGCATGAATACTTAATAAATTATAGATATGTTGGAGACGTATCAGCATCCCCAAGCTTAATTCATGCTTGTCCTCGAGTAGGTAAATGATAACAGAAACAATTTATGAAGTGTGAATGCTAGCATAGTGCATAAGTTTGATCAATGATAATCACATTCACTTTTTCTAGCATCATAACATCAACTCTTTCTCATAAAACTCATCATTATAAAGTTGCAATCAACTCACATGTTATGGTTCAAACAATGCATTCTCTTGAAGCTTAACAACATATGTTCTTAGTCACCAAACAATATCAATGCATATTATTTTCAACAAAGTCTAAGTAAGAGCTTCACATACTCAATTATCATATATTCTTCTATAATTGCTAGTACTCAAAGCATATTTTTAGAATAAATGGCATCCATCAAACACAGAGAAAGATAGGGGCTTAAATGTTTCGCCTCCCAAATCATTTATCACAGAGATAATTGTCAACAATAATAATTCAATTATCAAATATATTTGAATGGTCATATGTGCCTGGATCTTTTCCCACCACATGATGCTTGCCAAATAAAGAATAGGTTGGAGTAATAAATTGACTCACAAAAATAAAATTAACAGAAAAAGTAAAAGATAAGCCCTTCGCAGGGGGAATTATGGATTTGCAGAGGTTCCAGAGGTCGTTGCTTAAAAAAGAGATGAATACATTTTGAGAGGTGTACTTTTCCTGTCAACGTTACAATCGAGAGTTCTCAATATCTTCCATGCTAAACACATTATAGGCGGTTCCCAAGTGGGAGGTAAAGTTTACTCCCCCTCTACCATCCAAACACAACCAAAGCTAGTTGAATCCTCGGGTGCGCTCCATACAATCAACTTTCGGGGGAGTTTGTTTCATTATATATTTTTTCAAGGGACTGGGCATCCTGATTACCATCCTCTCTCGTGCAAGGACAAGTGAATAAACACCCATCATGAGAGTAACCCGCTTAGCATGCAAGATACTGACCACCCCTGCCCGCTCCATGAGCGGTACATGCATACAAAACAAATGCTTATTTGAATGATTAGAGGTGGCACATGCAAATTTACTTGGAACAACAGAGTAATACCTCATATAGGTAGGTATGGTGGACACTCATGGAAGAAAATTGGCTCAAGGATTTTGGATGCAGAAGCAGTATTCCGGCTTAGTACAGAAATTTTGGCTAGCAAAAGATTCTAGACAAGCACCACATGTTGGAGGATCCATAACAATATAACTTCTATGCAAATATACCCAAACATAACTCATTATGTTGTCTTCCTTGTCCAACTTCAACTAATTTGCTCAAGATTGAAAATAATTAATGGGTATTCACAATCATAGAAGATGTCCAAGATAATATATTTGTATGTGAAATTTCTCTTCCATATACTATCTTTCACGAATTTCTTGTATGACTATTATTGTGATTGTCAAACTTCAATAGATTTTAGTTTATAAAGACAATGTGAAACTACTAATAGGCATGATACAAGTATATGAAGCGCATGCAAATTTAACTTTATGATATTCAATTCATTCAACAATTTACTCTTAGGATATGATTGAAGAACGAGAGCAAATGACAAACTACTCCAAAAAATATAAGTGAACATCAATGAGTAGTCAAACAATTAAGTATCTATGTGCGAACTCTCTCTCTCTCTCTCTCTCTCTCTCTCTCTCTCAGTAAAGATTTCAGATCTAGGTCTTTTATTCAAACAGCAAGCAAAACAAAATAAAATTTTATTCCAAGAATAGCACATCTCATGCGAAGAAGCAAAAACTTAGGATCAACCGAGACTAACCGATAATTGTTGATGAAGAAGGGTGGGATGCCTACAGTGGCATCCCCAAGCTTAGATGCTTGAAACTTCTTGGAATATTAACTTAGGATGTGATACATCTCCAACGTATCTATAATTTTTTATTGTTCCATGCTATTATATTATCTGTTGTGGGTGTTTTATATGCATTAATATGCTATTTTATATTATTTTTGGGACTAACTTATTAACCTTGAGCCCAGTGCTAGTTTCTGTTTTTCCTTGTTTTTGAGTTTTATAGAAAAGGAATATCAAACGGAGTCCAAACGGAATAAAACTTTCATGATGATTTTTCTTGGACCAGAAGACACCAACGTAACTTGGAGAGGGGGCCAAAACATCCTTGAGGGGGCCACAAGCCTCAGGGGCACGCCCTAAGGGGGGCGCCCTGAGGGCTTGTGGGGCCCTCGGAGGTCCCCTAACCCTAATTTCACCTCTATAAATTCCCAAATATTCCCAAATGACCAGAAGCGTCCACCAAAATACTTTTCCGCTGCCGTAACCTTCTGTTCCCATGAGATACCATCTTGGGGCCTTTTCCGGCACCCTGCAGGAGGGGGATTCGATCACGAAGGGCTTCTACATCAACTCTATTGCCCTTCCGATGAAACGTAAGTAGTTTACCACAGACCTACGGGTCCATAGCTAGTAGTTAGATGGCTTCTTCTCTCTCTTTGAAATTCAATACAATGTTCTCCTCGATGTTCTTGGAGATCTATACGATGTAATATTCTTTTGCGGTGTGTTTGTCGAGATCCGATGAATTGTGGATTTATGATCAGATTATCTATGAATATTATTTGAGTCTTTTTTGAATTCTTATATGCATGATTTGATATCTTTGTATTCCTCTTTGAATTATCGGTTTGGTTTGGCCAACTAGATTGGTTCTTCTTGCAACGGGAGAAGTGCTTAGTTTCGGGTTCAATCTTGTGGTCTCCTCACCCAGTGACAAAGTAGGGGTAGCGAGGCACGTATGTATTGTTGCCATCAAGGATAAAAAGATGGGGTTTTCATCATATTGCTTGAGTTTATCCCTCTACATCATGTCATCTTACTTAAGGCGTTACTCCGTTCTTATGAACTTAATACTCTAGATGCATGCTGGATAGCAGTCGATGTGTGGAGTAATAGTAGTAGATTTAGGCAGGAGTCGGTCTACTTGACACGGACGTGATGCCTATATTCATAATCATTGCCTTAGATATCGTCATAACTTTATGCTTTTCTATAAATTGCTCGACAGTAATTTGTTCACCCACCATATGTTTTCTTTTAAGAGAGAAGCCTCTAGTGAAACCTATGCTCCCCCGGGTCTATTTTCCATCATATATTTTCAGATCTATAAACTAAAAAACCCAAAAATACCTTTCTGCAATTTATTTACTTTTATTTTGTTTTACGTTTTAGTAATCTTTTATATCTATCTCTATTAGATCTCATCATTGCAAGTGACCGTGAAGGGGTTGACAACCCCTTTATCGCGTTGGCTGCAAGTGTTTGATTGTTTGTGCAGGTGCATAGATTGGAGACTTGCGTGTACCTCCTACTGGATTGATACCCTGGTTCTCAAACTGAGGAAAATACTTATCTCTACTTTGCCGCATCACCCTTTCCTCTTCAAGGGAAAAACCAACGCAAGCTCAAGAAGTAGCAAGAAGAATTTCCGGCGCCGTTGTCGGGGAGGTTCTACATCAAGCCTACCAAGTACCCACCAAAAACTCTCATCTCTTGCATTACATTATTTTCCATTTGCCTCTCGTTTTACTCTCCCCCACATCTAAAACGATTTCAGAAAAATACAAAAAGATTTGCCTTTTTATTCGCCCTTCTTTCGTTCGATTTTTTTGCTCATTTGCTAGATCAGTTTGTTGCCACCATGTGTGAATCTGGGGAGTTTACCATTGAAAAAGATAGCAATAATCTTGAGGAAGGTTTTAATGATTTTGCCAATAATGATCCTCATGAAGAACCCACTATTATCCATACTAAAGCTCCGTGTGGGTAGCGGTAAAATTATTGGAAAAGGGGTGATTCAAGATTTCTTTACTTGTGCCGGTACGCTACCTATGCTAGGAGGATCTATACTTAATAAAACTAATAGCCTTGTGGATGCAATAACCTTGCTCATAATTGAACTTGAAAGACAATTTGTTCATATGCATCCATGCATACAAAGGGTTTTTCTAGAGTTCTCCAATATTTAGCATTCTTCTATTAAGCGTGCCGCCACTATATTTCTAGCTCATGAGTTTAGATTCATTATGAAAGAAGCTAGTGAAATTTTTGCGCATTATAAAATAAATGGTGGTTGTCCCCCCATAGAGGAGATCCTTTTTAACCAAGAGGAAATAATGAGATTGCAATCTCCTAACTATGTTGCCTATAATGAAAAATTGAGAAAAAGGGTCCCTATCGAGGTTTTGGTTGATAAGATTTCTAAACTCAATGATAATTTTGCCATACAAAAAAGCGGATTAGGATTCGTGTTGAGAGACAGGCTTATGACGTTCCACCAAAGGAACGCTTATAATGATGAGTTGATTATAAAATACAAGGGGCCGAAGGAGGAACCTATTCCTCCCAAACCTGATCTTAGGGATCCTTATCCTATTAAATTTAGCCCTTTTGATTAATTTTGCTTACCATAAAGGAAACTTGCTGCTAAAAGAAGAGAGTATGAGATGAGCATGGATGATCTCCCTTATTATTATGACAGTACCTAGATCTATGTTTTATGCCTAGCTAGGGGCGTTAAAAATAGCGCTTGTTGGGAGGCAGCCCAATTTTACTTTTATGTTTTTTGTTTTTTGTTTTGTTTTTTTAATAAATACACATTATTACCTATGTAGTTTTTGGTGTTTTAGTTAGTGTTTGAGCCAAGTAAGACCTTTGGGATGACTTACGGTGATAGTTGAATTTCTTTTAGAAAATCATAGGAGATTTATATACAAATTTCCCAGGTTGTCCTAATTTTTCAGAATTTTTGGAGTTACAGAAGTATACGAAGTTTATAGATTGCTATAGACTGTTTTGTTTTCTATGTGTTGTTTGCTTATTTTGATGAATCTATGGGTAGTATCGGGGGGTATGAACCATGAAAAAGTTGGAATACAACAAATATTACAGCAATATAAATAAAGAATGAGTTCACAACAGTACCAAAAAGTTGTGATTTATTTTCTTATACTGACGGATCTCATGAGTTTTCTGTTGAGTTTTGTGTTGTGAAGTTTTCAAGATTTGGGTAGAGATTTGATGGACTATGGAATAAGGAGTGGCAAGAGCCTAAGCTTGGGGATTCCCAAGGCACCCAAGGTAATATTCAAGGAGAACCAAGCATCTAAGCTTGGGGATTCCCCAGATGGCATCCCCTCTTCTGTCTTTAATCCATTGGTAAATTTACTTGAGGCTATATTTTTATTCACCACATAATATGTGTTTTGCTTGGAGCATCTTGTATGATACGAGTCTTTGCTTTTTAGTTTGCCACAGTCATCCTTGCTGTACACACCTTTTGAGAGGGACACGCATGAATCGTGATCTATTATAATACTCTATGTGCCTCATTTATATCTTTGGAGCTAGGCAATTTGCTCTAGCGCTTCACTTATATCTTTTTAAGCACGGCGGTGGCTTTATTTTATAGAAATTATTAAACTCTCATGCTTCCGTTATATTATTTTGAGAGTCTCTAAACAGCATGGTAATTTGCTTAGGTTATGAATTTAGTCCTAATATGATGGGCATCCAAGAGGGATATAATAAAAACTTTCATAAAAATGCGTTGAATACTATGAGAAGTTTGATTACTTGCATTTTTTTTTAGATGTAAAGATGGTGATATTAGATTCATGCTAGTGAGCAATTGTGGATTGGTAGAAATACTTGTGTTAAAGTTTGTGATTCTCGTAGCATGCATGTATGGTGAACCGTTATGTGATGAAGTCGGAGCATGATTTATTTATTGACTGTCTTCCTTATGAGTGGCGGTCGGGGATGAGCGATGGTCTTTTCCTACCAATATATTCCCATAGGAGCATGCGTGTAGTACTTTGTTTTGATTGCTAATAAATTTTTGCAATAAGTATGTGAGTTCTTTATGACTAATGTTGAGTCCATGGATTATACACACTCTCACCCTTCCACCATTGCTAGCCTCTCTAGTACCATGCAATTCTCGCCGGTGCATTAAACCCACCATATACTTTCCTCAAAACAGCCGCCATACCTACCTATTATTGCATTTCCATAGCCATTCCGAGATATATTGCCATGCAACTTCCACCGTTCCGTTTATTATGACACGCTTCATCATTGTCATATTGCTTTGCATGATCATGTAGTTGGCATGGTATTTGTGGCAAGGCCACCATTCATATTTTTTATACATGTCACTCTTGATCATTGCACATCCCGGTACTCCGACGGAGGCATTCATATATAGTCATATTTTGTTCTAGAATCGAGTTGTAATTCTTGAGTTGTAAGTAAATAAAAGTGTGATGATCATCATTATTAGAGCATTGTCCCATGTGAGGAAAGGTTGATGGAAGATATGATTCCCTCACAAGTTGGGATGAGTCTCCATACTTTACAAAAAATAAAAGAGGCCAAAAGAAGCCAAACAAAAAAATGAGTGAAAAGAGAGAAGGAACAAGGCTATTATCCTTTTACCACACTTGTGCTTCAAAGTAGCACCATGATCTTCATGATAGAGAGTCTCCTATGTTGTCACTTTCATATACTACTAGGAATTTCTCATTATAGAACTTGGCTTGTATATTCCAATGATGGGCTTCCTCAAATTACCCTAGGTCTTCGTGAGAAAGAGAGTTGGATGCACACCCACTTAGTTTCTTTTTGAGCTTTCGTACACTTATAGCTCTAGTGCATCCGTTGCATGGCAATCCATACTCACTCACATTGATATCTATTGATGGGCATCTTCATAGCCTATTAATACGCCTAGTTGATGTGAGACTGTCTCCTTCTTTTTGTCTTCTCCACAACCACAATATTCTATTCCACCTATAGTGCTATATCCATGGCTCGCGCTCATGTATTGCGTGAAAGTTGAACAATTTTGAGAACATCAAAAGTATGAAACAATTGCTTGGCTTGTGGGGTTGTGCATGATTTAATACTTTATGTGATGAAGATGGAGCATAGGCAGACTATATGATTTTGTAGGGATAATTTTCTTTGGTCATGTTATTTTGAGAAGACACAATTGCTTTATTAGTATGCTTGAAGTATTATTGTTTTTATGTCAATATTAAACTTTTGTTTTGAATCTTATGGATCTGAATATTCATGCCACAATAAATAAAATTACATGGATAAATATATTAGGTAGCATTCCACATCAAATATTATGTTTTTATCATTTACCTACTCGAGGAAGGAATTGTTAGACACCGAGACCGACACTGCTCTTGGGTACGACTACACACCTGACGATCAGCCCATATCTGCAGAGCTTCCATGCAAGCAAAACCCCCTTGATCATTCCTATATTGCCCGTTCCTTCTCCCTTATGCTTGCATTAGAATTTGCTACTATATTTGATTGCTCCTATTCTGATGCATAGCCTGATATTATAACCTGCTATTGCTACCTTACATGTTATCCTATATGTTTAGTATAGGTTGGTTAGTGATCCATCAGTGACCCCTCACCTTGTCCTTGTTGCCCCCGCTTTATTACAAGATGCTTCGATCAACGTGATAGAGAGCTGAGACCCTCACATCACCGATACCCCCTTAATTGTATGACTCTACAAAGCTACTATCGAGTGCCAAGGGTGATACCTCGTAACACACTTATGATGATATCTCTGTAGTGTAGCTAATCAATTGGTCGTGGTCTACGGAGGGTGATTCCTCCTTCACCACTCCCTATAACGACTCTGTCGTGCAACACCTCAAGTGTGAACCATCGAGGGTGATTCCTCCAAGCTCACCTTGACGGTTACATCAAGTAGGAATCTATCGAGTGATTCCTTGGATTCCCCCCTTGATGTTATGGACACACGGTTACTTTGACTTTACCACTGAACCATGTTAAAGACGGGTCGGCCCCAAGGGGTATCCGCGAGAGAAATGTGAAGTCGAGTTGACCCTGAGGGTACCCGCGAGTGATGTGGAGTCGGGTTGACCGTGGGGGTACCCACGAGATAATTACGCGGCACGACCGTGCATTCTTAGCCCTTATCCATGAGACGGGGTGACAGGACCACAGATCGTGGATCATTGATCATCTCC
Organism: Aegilops umbellulata; assembly: GCA_032464435.1. Taxonomy (NCBI): domain Eukaryota; kingdom Viridiplantae; phylum Streptophyta; class Magnoliopsida; order Poales; family Poaceae; genus Aegilops; species Aegilops umbellulata. The sequence continues at coordinate 320,845,591 of CP136056.1, read as the reverse complement.
GAGTGCTCCCAAGACACTAACGGTTTGGATATATGATCCGAGTAGGCCTCTGGCTTTTCGCACAGACCACCACACGGGAATAATTATGGGCACTCTGTGTCGTACCTTTCTTCCGAAAGCTCTTAGGCGTAAGCAGTTTAGCGGCGCGCGCCCGGCTGAATGGGAACCACCTGCGCTTGTATAAGGGGGTGGGTCTGCTCCAGGCCGTGTTTGCAACATGCAGGGTTGCAAAGGACGATTGGCCCATGAAACCTTCGCATTTAGGATGTAGACCGGCGTGCTGGCCTCTCTGTTGAGCCTAGGTAGGACTACGGTGTGTCGATCAGCCGAGGCCGGACATGACCCAGGAAAATGTGTTCGACCGGAGTTAATCGAGCGTGTTGGGTAAGTTTGTGCACCCCTGCAGGGAAGTTAATCTATTCGAATAGTCGTGTCCACGACAATGGACGCTCGGAGTTGTATCCCGATCTATACAACTAGAACTGGATATTAGAGACATGAAATGGATATGATGGCTCCGGGATTGCTTTCTCGCAGGGAGTCGAGGAAGGATCTCTCGGCGTTGCTGCAACATACTTGTTACCTCATAATATGCTAATCTGCACTCTTCTAATGCTGCAAGATGCTAGTCTTTGATAGGCTAGGTATTTCCCTTCTATTCTAGCATTTCTGCAGTTCAGCCCCAAATATATAGCCTCATTCCTTTGATATTGATGCATACTTAGTATAGACTTGATGTAAGTCTTGCGAGTACATTAGATGAGTAGTCACGATTGCTTTGCTACCTCTTTTCCCCTGTACCCAATTGTTGCGATCGGATGACGGACCCTAGGAGCCAGTTGATCCAGCCGACGACTAATACTACCATGACAGGGCCTACTACTACGTGAAGAAAGCCAGCAACCAGGAGTAGCTAGGAGGCTCCCAGGGAGGAGGCCTTGGCTTTTTTATCGATGTTGTTGTTTTTGCTAGCCTTCTTAAGGCAGACTTGTTTACTTATGTATGTACTAAGATATTATTGTTTCCGCTGACTCATTTGTATTCGAGCCCTTGAGGCCCCTGGCCTATAATATAAAGCTTTTATGATTTTAATTTGTGTCTAGAGTTGTGTTGTGATATCTTCCCATGAGTCTCTGATCTTGATCGTGCGCATTTGCGTATATGATTAGTGCATGATTAAGTCGGGTTATCACACCAACGTCAGCTCACTAAAATCAGCCAGGTGCCTCATTTCTAAATCTACATGGGAATATCATTAGTCCATATCTCGTGTGTACGAAACATGGCTCTCAACATGATGTCCTACCAGGTCATGCTAAAAGGCTGGTGATAGGCGCCGATCGACAGGCGCCGGCCTCGATCGGTCTCATCCTGCACCATACAATGCAATATCTCCCACACGTCAAGTCTTCCCCCCTCACCTCGTCCCCACACATCGTTTCACCCCGCCCCCAAAAAAAGATCACAACAACGTGCACGGGAGGGAGGCGACAGCGAGCGCCGTCGACCCTTGCCTGGGACATGCGCGTGCGTGACCGACCTCGAAGCATCACCGCACCACCGTCTCGCTGCCTCTCGCCGCCGCTCATCATCGCACCCAGCACCACGCAGCGCCCCCAATGTCGCGCTAGTAGCACGATTGAATCCCGTTCCAGCATACGCCGCCACTGATCACAGCAAACGGAGTCACCGGTTCTAGCATTAGGTGCGGTCTCCCAACAAATGATGTCATCAATTCCAGAAATGGCACCGCCGCTCCCAACAATCGAAGTCACCGGTTCCAACAAATGGTCATCCTGTCGCAACATTCAGCGCTGTCATCGCAACAGTTAATGTTGTCGGTTCCAGCAACGGACGTTGCTAGTCGCAGCATCGGCTGCCGCCGGTCGTAGCAAAAGCCACTGCCAGTCTGAGCAAAAGTCGTTGCTGGTTGCAGCAAAAAGCCCTCGCAGCACCCGACCGCGCTGGTCGCAGCTCTTCAAAGCGTCAGGCACAACTCCGTGGCAACATTGCATTGCACACACTCGCAACGGTTGCTGGCCCGCAACACCCGCCCACCGCTTGTAGCGGCTCCTCACGAATCATCAGCCGAGGCTCGCAACTCGTGGTGAGAGATGGGATGGGAAGGTCGACGTGCTCTGCGAGGGGAAAGGCCGGCGCCAACACGCACACGTAGGGCTATGAGGAGTAGCTGGTTGTGGCGCACGATGGGGGACAGATCGGGAAAAAAGCCGTCGGGGACATGGATTTGCACGGTGGCGAGAAATAAAAGAGAAGACGGGAACGAGCGAACGTGAAAGACAGAGAGAATAGGCAGCGTCCTCGACGAGTGGGCCCCACAGCTACGTGGCCTAAAGCTGAAGAGGCAAAGGACACACACATGGAGGTGACCGGCGTCAGTCTCTGCCGGTCTGCCGATTTTAAACATTTTCCAATGATAAGTGTGACTTGCTGCCAATTACTCCTTATGGACCGGACCGGAGTACTACTAAACAATACTGAATATGACAATAGAACAGAGTCAAACCTAAACTTGCTAAAGAAAAATAGTCAGTAGACAGACTCGAGTCACAACCTGGTGAGGACTACCCCTATCTGGACGCTCTTGACCTCTTCCCTCTCCATGGACTCGGTGACGAGCTGCGTGTACTTGTGGAACAGCGCGTCGACGATGTCCGGGCCGAAGTGGTGGCTGAGCATGGACTCCTGGATGGCCCTGATCGCCATGGACACCGTCCTGCCGTCCTCCTTGGCGTCGCCGCTGCTGCTCAGGTTGATCTCGTACGTCTGCACGTAGTCGAGGCTGAAGGACCCCTCAAGCCGCACCTCCACCTCGATCTCCTGCAGCGACGGCGCGTAGAACGGCACGTTGTAGGCGTCCACCTTGTCCTGCTCCACCAGCCCCTGCGACACGAGCGCCGCGAAGGACTCGGAGAGGAGCTCCCACAGGAAGGTCGTCCGCCTGTCGACGCACTCGTCGCTCTGCCGGCCGAGCATGGCCAGCACCATCCGCCCGCCGGGGAAGACCTCGGCGGCGCGCGACTTGAGGAACAGGCTGAAGTCCCTCTGGAACTGCCTCCGGTAGGCCAGGGACACGGCGGGCGGGCTCGTGCTCGATATGTACATCTTCCCCTTGTTGATCGGCGCCTTGGCCTCGTCGAAGAGGCCCGGCGGGACCTGGGAGAGCCAGTGCAGGCTGGAGCAGGAGCAGATGAAGTGCACGCTGGTCCTCGGGAACAGCCTCCCGTAGAAGGACCCGGGCACGCCGGACAGGAACACCATCGGCCGGCCCCACTCGTCGGACTTGGCGGCGGACTTGAGCCTGTGGGTGAACTCCGGCAGGCTGAAGAAGATGGTGTTGAAGTCGTTGGTGGGGAGGTCGTTGAGGAGCACCGAGAACTCCGGCGGCGGCTGCGATGACCGGCAGCAGACCTTGCCGATGCCTCCGATGATGTCCTCCACCAGGCAGAGCGCGTTGGGGCCCGAGGAGCACCCGAGGTCGGCCACGGTGAACCTCTCCGGCATCTGGGAGATGTACACGTCCGTCGCCGAGTTGATGATGAGGCTCTTGAGGGTGTCCATGCCCCTCTTCTGGAGCGAGGAGTTCTGCGCGTAGCTGGTCTCGTCCAGGCCTTCTTTCATGTGGAGGATGGTCTCCACGTCCATGAACGGGAGCTTGTCGGAGCAGTGGAGCAAAGAGGAAGCCATTGCCGGCTACTGTGTGGTAGTGGACTAGCTCGATCTCAAGTCTCAAGTATTTAATGCCTTCTTCCTGCAGTCATGTAATGCAGTGCATATATACACGGTCAGAACTCTGGTTAATTGTGTAGTACATCCTCATTTTGCACAAATTATACCCTGCCCCTGCCCACGGTAGGTGTAAACAAATATTCTCGAGGCATCTGTTTAGGCTGCTTTGCCCAATCAGAGCGTGATATGTCTAACTGAGATCTCCTTTTTGGCTGGGTTTGGTGTGACTGATTGAGAAGCCAGGTTCAGATAAAAGTACAATACTGTCAAGCTTTCAGTACGTGGTCCGTGATTCGCTGTTATCATATCATGCATGGCCCTAGATTTGACCCCCAGGTGAAACCAAGTGAAAAGTGTGGCGAAAACAGTACATGGAAGAAAAGAAAAGGTGCTGCAAGCAGCAAAACAACTGGTGAAAACTTTTTCCTTTTGGAATATATAAAAAGAAAGAATGGGAGAAATAAATTTATGCGCCATGTTTCCTCGCCAGCAAGTGGCCGGAACCCTGAGTCAACCGACACCTTTGGTGCTCAATTGGTACCCTGTCTCTACTAGGACTCCTATGCAGGCATGGTCGCAACTCAGAGACATATCCATGCTTTTTGTAAGCAAGATTTTGTTCCTGTAATTAGGAAAGGACATTCCCTTGCCTGAATGGACAAATGGAAATGGGTGCGTGCAATTCCTGAAAGCATGCCCACTTTGCTGCTCACAGGCATTTCCATGTGCAAAAAGCCAATCTTTTCAGCGCTTCGTTTCAGAAACGGAAGGTTCTTGATTGAACACACGCAGGAGAAGTGGATAAACACAGACTAATTGAACGAACACAGAGCACAAATTAAGCCATCCTCTAGCTGCCTAGCAACACCACCCATGGGGACAGGGGCAGACAATGCTGTTTGCAGACCTAGTAACACGCACACCACCCATTTCAGAGCCAGACCAAGCAGATTGTGATGAACTTACCTCTGGGTTTCAGACAGACAGTATCCTCTGGTCTCCTCTCCAAGCTGCTCTGCTTTGCTTGGTTAGCAGGTTGGGTGGCTTGGCATCTGCAGTGCTCGCGGCTCGGGGAATTTATAGGCAGGCAAATGGAATCCGAATAGTTGAGTTGCGAGAGGCTGCCCCCACTTGCGCACAACTGTAGTCGTAAAAATGACCACCACCACCACCATGTCCATGCTCGGCTCCACACCGTTGGCTACCGTATGGAGAAAAATATCAGCATGTCTCTCGCTTTTCTCTAGTAGTATATCATATTCTTATACATGCATGGAGCCATGGATTAGATACGATACGCCACACACAGCTGGTTCTCACTTCTCACGATGCATTCATTCATTCACGCGCCCATCCGTATGATTCGTGCCTGTGGACTCCGTGACTCTGTGTGTACATAAACAAAACAAAGATTCATCCAATCTTGCGGTTAGTTTATGAGGGGAATCACCAAAAGCCGGCCTCTGGAGAAGACGGAAGATATTCGAGGCCCATGAGTTGGTAGCGTATGGTCGCGGGACAGGTAGGCGGTGCCGGTGGAAAACTAAGCGGCGGCGAGATGCGGGATGGACCGACGATGGCCGCTTTTCCATCATCTTTTCCGTGCGGGGTTGTGCAGTTGGTGGCGGAGGAGGGAGGAGTCGTCCTATTCCTCCTTCTCCGGCCGCCCGGTGTTTTTCTTCCATTGCCTCTCCTTTCCTTTCCTCGGGTTGGTGTTGGCTGGTCAGTCGGTGGTGGGGTGGTCACGGGTACGAGAGGAGCAGGGCATCCCAGGGAAAGGACGAGCGCTGCGTGCCGACGCCTCGCCGGTACATTCCCTCCGCTAACTTGCCTGTCAAGAGTGGAATGCGCCCATGAGAGCCTGAGGCTCAGGCGAGTTGCTTCCCAGGACGAGAGTGTTCGGCACAGTCGCAGGCCGAATCCGTCTCCCCTGGTCCTGGTGAATCTTCTCCCTCCGTTTCGCTGTTGCTCGTCTCCTCCCAAGCATAAACCGCGGCCGGCTGGCGTCATGCATAATTGCGGTCGTTTTCATGCAGGGAAACGGTCCTGAGCTTTATTCGCGGGTGAAGCAAAAGTACTGACAGACGCACAAGAATAAACCTATTGCTAAGCTAGGCCCTTTATATTAATCACACAGTTCAAATCTAACGATTAACATCACGTCTGAATAAGTAAATTCGACGAACAAGCGAAAGAATCTCTGTCTGCATGCACTTGGGGAAAAGGCGGAGACAGACAATGCGAAAATTATGTAACTTGGCTAGGCTTTTACGGTTGGAGCTCAGGCAAAGAGTTCTCGCAAACAAAAAAAGCTTAGGCAAAGAGATCTGCCTACTGATTAAGACTAGACATGCTATATTGTAAGCACATAGCATCGCTTGTACGCATCTCTTTTTTGCATTTCAGGTAAAGGAGAACAAAGAAAATGCGAATTTCTGGCCCTAGCGAATGCCCTAGATGGACACGTCCATTGCTGCAAATGTCCAATGCCCTTTCAGGCTTTGACAGCACATTTAAAATTCTAGATATGGTCTGATCTATTCCACATTTTCTATCCCTGGATGCATTATTTAAGGTATCTGTGCACAACACTTTGTCCCTTCAGGACTGTGCCCAATCTCTCTAAGTTCTAGGCTGCTGATTCACTAATGTAAATTGTCCTGTTTGAGTGAGCCCAGTTTATCTGCTCCCACCCAGGAACAGTAAATTCAGAATAAAAAAACTCCTAAAACAATTTTTCAAAAACCTGAATTTTTTTCGGCACCGAAGATGCTAAAGTGCGCTAGGTGCGTGCAAAATTCTATGATGAATGGACATTCGAGGGGCTTTCGGTGTAGATTTACTTAGCAGTAAATCTTCACAAAGATCTACATGCCCCCACGTGGTGAAGCCGTTGTAGTGTTAATTGGGAGGAGGGATTTCAACATATTTTCTTGTTCTGTCGGTACGCTCGGGGTATCCTGATTTTTATTATGCCGACAACAAGATATTATAATCAGTTTCAATTCTCATATTGTTAATCTAAATACTAGTGTTTTATAATATCAAATCTCATTGAAAAGATTGCATCCAATTCTCGCAGCAACATGCAAGGTATCATCTCTAATATATGATACATTCCATACAAGATGGGCCAGTACAGTTTCCCCAAAATTTAGCAGTGCAACTTTTATTAACAGTAGATATAACATCAAACTTACCTAATTGCATAGAAGCAAACCATAATACATACCGGCATCCTTAAGACTTTAACCTTAAGCGAGAGAGATAGGGACATTTGAACTTGATTTTTGAAAGTCAGACACATATTACAAAAGAATTAATGTGCAACAAGAAATATAAATAATAATAAATGTAGTCACAAAAATAAGTTGTAGTGATTTGTTTTTCTTGATAGTTATTAGTAAAGAATCATTAGATTTTCATAGCAAAAGGAAAAAAGTCTAAGTTTAGTAGTTGGTAACCATGCTTGAATTTTAAGATTTATCTTCACCTATTTTACTTTAAGTTGAATTCATAATTGTTTGAGTTGCGTAATATCCCATTATGTAGATTGGTAACCGAGTCAACCCTAATTATAAATCAATTCATGACGATCATAGGTAAAAATTTATATTCTTTGGTCACTGATAAACATATAGTTTCCTAAAATTTTGCGTTATAACTTTTATTAACAATATAAATATAACATTAAACTTAATTGCATAGAAGCGAACCATAATACGTACTGGAATATTTTAAACTTAAGCTAGAGAGAGAGAGAGAGAGAGAGAGAGAGAGAGAGAGATTTGAACTTGATTTTGCAATTCAGACACATATTACAAAAGAATTAGTGTTTAACAAGAAACATAAATAATAGTAAAATCTAGTCACAAAATAAGCTGTGCTTATTCCTTTACTTATAGTTATTAGTAAAGAATTACTAGATTTTCATAGCAAAAGGGAAAACACAAGTTTAATAGTCATAACCGTTCTTCAATTCGGAGATTTATCTTCACCTATTTTACTTTCTGTCGAATTCCTAATAGTTTGAATTGTGTAATATCCCTTTGTAGATTGGTAATCAACTTAAACCTATTCGATTGTAATTGAATTCATGACGATCATAGGTAGGAAGTTTATATTCTCCGGTCACTGATAAACATTTTGTTGGACATAACTCAACACAACTGTCCGAAAATATACAGATCCGAAATAGGTCATCCTGCTATTTATAGGTGCTTGATACCAACTTGGCACATAAAAGATACCGAAATGGCAAGAGCATATGAAAAAGTATATGCGTCGTTTTTTTATATTTTGAACACATAAATGCTTTGGGTTAGTGCAAGTTAGAGGTTGGTGTTCTTTTTGTGATTCCAATGTGGTGGCTCACGGTAGTGTTCGGATCAATTGGCTGTTGTTAATTTCTTATAGTCATCGCCAGGTGCAAGCCAAGCTTCTCGATGTATATTTGAAATTTGTAGTGTTACGCGGGTGCTATGCATATATTCAAAGGCACCTGCTCCCTCCATTTCATTCTCTTTTTGACCAGTGTATAACGGCCCTTGGGGCTAAGCCGTTCTTGAATGAATCTGATTACGCGGCCCTAGTTTTCTGGTTTCCACACGTTCTGTTGGCTCACAATTACAGGGAATATTTTACGACTTTATGCTTATGCATGAGCAGTATAATATATAATTAGGTTCTAGGGACTCTGAATATCTTTCTGACGGTTCCCCTATGTAAAATAATGGATGAATACATGAATGTACAGGGAATATTATGTTAAGGAAATGCCGGGATTAAAGTCTGAACTTGCTAAGGAGCGATAAATAAACTACAGTAGAACTTGGACTAGGTGTTGTTTTGATGGTGGTTGTACTATTGCAGCATGGACTGGAATTCTGTAGCGGGGCTTTTCTTTTTTAGCTTCTTCTTCTTTCTTTTTAGTTGTGTGCATCCGTAATGCCATTAGGGTATTATGTTGTTGCAGAGGCCGGGTGTAATTGGTATCTTCGCGATATTAATATATTCCCTTTATCAAAATGTAGCGATAAATAAATTACAGTAGAAGTATTAAATTTCAAGAGAGGGACTGTTTTGTTTTTAAAGTACATTAAGAAAAAAGATATGATGAGAAAGGTCGTTCCTTCGGCCCTTATCCCCACCGCTGCTGCCAGGGGAGCCAACAAGCAAAGCCTGCTCTGCCGACGGCGGTGGCGGGGCTGCCTCTCGAAACAAGCTTTCGCTCTGTTTTTGTCGGGGATGTCGTGCGACATATGTCAAAGGATGGCTTATCATGGAGGGGGGCAAATAAGACGTCGCCGATGCCAGGAAACAGGATGAGGCGAAGGCATGCACGCCGGTGAATCTTACCCAGGTTCGGGGCTCTCCTAAGAGATAACACCTCTAGTCCTGCTCTGCGGGGTCTCCGCATGATCATTAAAGCAACAAGAGTGGCTACAAGATCGCTCCTTGAGCTGTTTCTCTAGAGGGGGAAGAAGAACAAGGCTAGCCCTAGCTTCCTCTCTCTGTATGGGTGTGTGGATGAACTAGAGTCTGAACCCTTTGCATGGGTGCCCTGGGGGGTTTATATAGGCCTACCCCCAGGGGTACAAAGGTAATCTGGTCGGGTGTAGGACCCGGCTGTCAGTGTCTCTGGTCGCCGGCTTCTCCGCTGGCTGATGGGGCCCGCCGCCTGGTGGACCCCGCTGGTTGTCTCGTACTTGGCCGACAGGCCGCACCCGCCGCTTGCGGGTCTGGCCGGCTGCTCAGTACTGTAGCAATGCTGGTAATGATGCGTTCTTTGTCGATGGAGGTGTGGCTACAGTGCCGCCGCCTGGCGGGCGATCACTGTAGCCATTCCCCATCTCTTCTGATTAATGGCGCACAGACTTTGAGGGAGGAGGGGGCCGCTTGGTAGGAGTCGGCCTCCCCTCACACCGACTGGTCCATGCTCGCCGCCTTCTGGTTTCTCACTGATAGGCAAGACCCACCACCTGTGGGCCGTACCGACAGCCCGTACTGGAGGCATGGCCTTCTCTGCCATAGGTGACGTCGTGGGGGAGTGGCAATAGTGCCACGCCGAACGGGAGATCTTCGTCTGGTACGGTGCACTGTGGCCACGCTTGGCCCTGGATTTGGGGGTGGCAGGGCGCGCTGTAGCCACGCCCCGTCTCATCGTATTTATGTGGGCGCAGACTTTAAGGACGCTTGGGGCCGCCTGCCAGGAGCCAGCCTCTCTGGAGGCCGCCTGCTAGGAGCTGGCCCACCTCGTGGCCGCCTGCTAGGCCTTGCCGTTTTCAGGGAGCAGGCCGCTTGGACCAGCCGGCTGCGGGAAGGGCGACGCTTTGGTCTTGATTCTTGAGAGGCGCAGCAGGCCCCGATGTCTTGAAGCGCCATGGGGGCCGATGAGGCTATCCATGGCCAATTACTCCGACAATAGTCCCCGAAGCTGATGAGGCTCCGCGGCTGATGAAAGGAAGGAGCCTCGGAAGCTTCCTACTCCGAGTGCTTCATTTGATTCTTGCTCCGTCCGTCTCTCGGCGCGCCGACTGCCAAGAGCCGGATACGACCAGACGGGCCGCCTGGTGGTTTTTGAAATGCCTTGGCGGGAGCCAGGTGGAGTGCTAGCAAAGCATCTAGGCTAGCCGCCCGCTGCTCGCACACCACGCGGCGCTTGCCAGACAGGCCGGCCTGCCAACCCACGCGCGCGATGGGACGTCGCTGCAGGTCGGGCCCGCCACTACCGGGCCTCGGCACGCGCAAGGATCCACTGCGGCCGAGGCGGGCGGTTGGGATCCTGCGCGCCTTTACCACGCGCCGTTATTACGCGGTAAACACGGGGGCGTGGGCACAGTTAATCCCACGATCCCACGCCCCATCCCCTCGGCTTCACAGCTAGGGGCTATAAGTAGGGGGAGGAGGGGAGCGGCAGACGCACGCGCGCCCTTCTCTCCTTTGCCATTTTCTTGCCTCCTCTTCTACTTCGCCACCGCCGCACTCCGTGCTCTACCGAAGTGCTATTGCGGCTTTCCGTCGTCGTTGAGCTTTTTCTTCCTGAGCCTTCTCCGCTCCGCCGCGGGTTTGCGCATTCGTCGTGCTCCAAGCACTCATGGCGCCCGACAAGGCAAACTCCGGCGCCTGGGACGACTCCAACGTCCAGAAGGACCACCTCGACTTCCTGCGCGACACGAGACGACTGCCCGGCGCGGGTTATGTCGAGATGCGCGTCCCGCCGGCGAAAGAGATCACGCCGGTGCCGAAGGACGACGAGCGCGTCGTCTTTCGGTCACACTTCCTCCGCAGCTTCGGCCTGCCGGTCGGTGGTTTTCTCCGCTCCTTCCTCCAGTTCTATCACCTCCAGCCGCACCACCTTACGCCGAACATGGTGGTGCTGCTGTCGGCCTTCGTCACGCTATGTGAGGACTACCTCGGCATTGTCCCCACTGTCGAGCTGTGGGGAGAGTTCTTCTACACCAAGCTCGGCGTCTCCGCCAAGGACAAGGCGGCTCAATGTGGCGCCTTCGTCGCGGTACGGCGCCCATGAGCCGGTAACCGCTTCCCGTCCATCACCTTGACCCAGTCCGCCAAGCTGTGGCAGAAGTCGTACTTCTACGTGAAGAACGTCAACCCGGCGCTGGACTTCGTCAACCTGCCGGACTACAAAGCCGGCCCGCCAGCCGAGCCGCGCACCAACTGGACCTTTAAGCCGAAGCACCTGTCGCCCGCCTCCACCGCTGATGTTGCCAGGCTCAAGGAGATGAAAGACTTGGAGGGCCTCCAGGCGTCCGACTTGTTGACGGCCTTCGTGGTGCGCCGGGTTCTCCTCTCCAGGGCCGGCCTCACATGATCAGTCAGATGATTGGGCACCGTCACCCGTGCCGGATGTCCACCCACGAGAAGTCGATCGCGGAGGTGGCTCGCATGATGAACGAGATCGTGAACCTCAAGCTCTCGGAGTCGGACTGGCGGTTCGGCAAGCGGCCGTACTCCCGCACACATCTACCTCCTACCGTAAGATCTCGACTCTTCTTTCTTTCTTGGTCTTTCTTCTTCTGCCGAGTTCTGCTTTGCCGACTGATCAGTCGGATGTGTCGCATATCCTCTCGACTGAACAGGCGGCCGACGCCCCGACACCAGGTCAGGAATACCCGCCGGACCGAGCGGTGAGCGACGCAGACAACCCCACCTTGGGGCAGCCGCCTTGGAAGACGACACCATAGGCGGCGGCGACGGGGCAGGCGGCTCTGGTGGAGGAGGCGGCGTTGAGACGTGGCCGGACGATGACGAGGAGGAGGCCAAGCCGCGCGCCAGCCGGCCGCCAACAGGGCGGGGGACGAGCTCCTCAATGACGCCACCCGCACCAAAGCGCTAGGCCGCACGCAGCTGCAAGGCGGACGGCCGAAGAAACCCAAGGGCTCGGCCGCAGCGACCAAGCAGGAAGAGGCCGCCGTGAAGGCGGAACAGTACCAGAGGGCCCCGAAGCAGCCGCCGACGGTGTCCGCGTAAGTGCTTGTTCTTCTTGTTTTTTCCTTCATCTTTCTGCAAACTTCTTCTGAATTTGTCTTGTCTTGCTTGAATCAGAGCCCCGCTCTCTCTTGAGCGGTCGACCTCCGCCTCCATCATTGGGGGAATGGAGGGCTCCGCCAACACCCGCCGCATAGACCCGCTTGCCGACCTCCGGGAGGCGACGGAGAGGAACGCACGAGAGGCGCGCAAGGAGAAGGAGAGGGTGGAGCAGGCGAAGGCGGATGCGGCCAAGGCGGCGCAGGATGAGGCGGACGCGGCCGCCAAGGAGCAGGCCGATGCCGCAGCCAAGGCCCGGGAGGAGGTGGTGGCCAAGGCCCAGGCGGACGCGGCCGCCAAGGCGCAAGCAGGAGGAGCCGCGGGTGGCCAGGCTCCACAGCTGGTCGTATCGCTGCGCTCCATGCCGCCGGCGCCAGGGATCTCGGTGCCGACTGGCGCGGCCGGCAACGACCAGTCGGTCATGGAGAGGGAGGGCGGCGAGGCCGTTGTCCCTAGGACGGAGGTGCCCCAGCAGACGTCGGCTGCTGAGGCTTAGTGCAGTCGATCTGACGTGCCGTCGGCACTTCGAGTCGGCGGTGAGCTGGTGGTGGGGGCGACTCCTGTCGTCCACACTCCGACGCACCGGCGTGTGGCGAGAGCGACTTCGGCGCCACGGCCTCAAGAAGTCGGACCTTTGAGCTCGCCGGCCCCAGAAGCGAAGGCCACTAGTGCCATCCCGCGGGAGTGGACGACTGGGGATGGGACGAGCGTCCTGAACAAGGCTGCGGACGAGGTCCACTCCCTGCTTCAGGCCCAAGGCGACGCCCTCAAGGACTATACGAAGAAGTTTCTGGCATCGCGAGTGATGTCTACTACACAACCTTCTCCTTGTAGACGTTGTTGGGCCTGCAAGTGCACAGGTTTGTCGGACAGTAGCAAATTTCCCTCAAGTGGATGACCTAAGGTTTATCAATTCGTAGGAGGCGTAGGATGAAGATGGTCTCTCTCAAGCAACCCTGCAACCAAATAACAAAGAGTCTCTTGTGTCCCCAACACACCCAATACAATGGTAAATTGTATAGGTGCACTAGTTCAGCGAAGAGATGGTGATACAAGTGCAATGTGGATGGTAGATATAGGTTTTTTGTAAACTGAAAAATATAAAAACAGCAAGGTAGCAAGCGGTAAAAGTGAGCGTAAACGGTATTGCAATGGTAGGAAACAAGGCCTAGGGTTCATACTTTCACTAGTGCAAGTCCTCTCAACAATAATAGCATAGTTGGATCGTATAACTATCCCTCAACATGCAACAAAGAGTCACTCCAAAGCCACTAATAGCGGAGAACAAACGAAGAGATTATGGTAGGGTACGAAACCACCTCAAAGTTATTCTTTCCAATCAATCCGTTGGGCTATTCTTATAAGTGTCACAAACAGCCCTAGAGTTCGTACTAGAATAACACCTTAAGACACAAATCAACCAAAACACCAATGTCACCTAGATACTCCAATGTCACCTCAAGTATCCGTGGGTATGATTATACGATATGCATCACACAATCTCAGATTCATCTATTCAACCAACACATAGAACCTCAAAGAGTGCCCAAAAGTTTCTACCGGAGAATCACGACGAAAACGTGTGCCAACTCCTATGCATAGGTTCATGGGCGGAACCCGCAAGTTGATCACCAAAACATACATCAAGTGGCACGTGATATCCCATTGTCACCGCAGGTAAGCACGGCAAGACATACATCAAGTGTTCTCAAATCTTTAAAGACTCAATCCGATAAGATTACTTCAAAGGGAAAACTCAATCCATTACAAGAGAGAAGAGGGGGAGAAGAAACATAAGATCCAACTATAATAGCAAAGCTCGCGATACATCAAGATCGTGCCAAATCAAGAACACGAGAGAGAGAGAGAGAGAGAGATCAAACACATAGCTACTGGTACATACCCTCAGCCCCGAGGGTGAACTACTCCCTCCTCGTCATGGAGAGCGCCGGGATGATGAAGACGGCCACCGATGAGGGATCCCCGCCTCCGGCAGGATGCCAGAACAGGGTCCCGATTGACTTTTGGTGGCTACAGAGGCTTGCGACGGCGGAACTCCCGATCTAATCTCTGTTCTGGAAGTTTTACGATACGTAGGTATATATGGGTGCAAGGGGTACGTCGGTGGAGCTACGGGGGCCCCATGAGGCAGGGGGCGCGCCCTAGGGGGGTGGGCGCGCCCCCCACCCTCGTGGGCAGCCCGTATCTCCCCTGACGTGCACTCCAAGTTCCCTGGGTTGCTTTCCTTCCAAAAATAACTTCTCCAGTTGATTTCGTTCCGTTTCGACTCCATCTAATATTCCTTTTCCTCGAAACATTGAAATAGGCATAAAACAACAAATCTGGGTTGGGCCTCCGGTTAATAGGTTAGTCCCAAAAATAATATAAAAGTGGATAATAAAGCCCAATATTGCCTAAAACAGTAGATAATATAGCATGGAGCAATCAAAAATTATAGATACGTTGGAGACGTATCAAGCATCCCCAAGCTTAATTCCTACTCGTCCTCGAGTAGGTAAATGATAAAAAAGATAATTTTTGATGTGGAATGCTAGTAGGCATAATTTCAATGTAATTCTTCTTAATTGTGATATGAATATTCAGATGTGAAGATTCAAGACAAAAGTTCATATTGACATAAAAATAATAATACTTCAAGCATACTAACTAAGCAATTATGTCTTCTCAAAATAACATGGCCAAAGAAAGTTCATCCCTACAAAACCATATAGTTTAGTCATGCTCCATTTTTGTCACACAAAAATGCTCTCATCATGCACAACCCCGATGACAAGCCAAGCAATTGTTTCATACTTTTAGTAATCTCAAACTCATAAACCTTCACGCAATACATGAGCGTGAGCCATGGATATAGCACTATGGGTGGAATAGAATATAATGATGGGGGTTATGTGGAGAAGACAAAAAAGGAGAAAGTCTCACATCAACGAGGCTAATCAATGGGCTATGGAGATGTCCATCGATTGATGTTGATGCAAGGAGTAGGGACTGCCATGCAA
Organism: Aegilops umbellulata; assembly: GCA_032464435.1. Lineage (NCBI taxonomy): Eukaryota > Viridiplantae > Streptophyta > Magnoliopsida > Poales > Poaceae > Aegilops > Aegilops umbellulata. The sequence goes on along the minus strand of CP136056.1, from coordinate 320,830,271 downwards.
CGAATGCACTAGAGCTATAAATGTATGAAAGCTCAACAAAAGAAACTAAGTGGGTGTGCATCCAACTTGCTTGCTCACGAAGACCTAGGGCACTTGAGGAGGCCCATCGTTGGAATATACAAGCCAAGTTCTATAATGAAAAGTTCCCACTAGTATATGAAAGTGACAACATATGAGACTCTCTATATGAAGAACATGGTGCTACTTTGAAGCACAATATATGAGACTCGCTATATGAAGAACATGGTGCTACTTTGAAGCACAAGTGTGGCAAAAAGGATAGTAGCATTGCCCCTTTTTTTTGGCCTTCTTTTTTTTCTTGGCCTTTCTCTTTTTTTTGGGACAATGCTCTATTGAATGATGATCATCACACTTCTATTTATTTACAACTCAGTGATTACAACTCGATACTAGAACAAAGTATGACTCTATATGAATGCCTCCGGCGGTGTATCGGGATATGCAATGAATCAAGAGTGACATGTATGAAAGAATTATGAACGGTGGCTTTGCCACAGATACGATGTCAACTACATGATCATGCTAAGCAATATGACAATGATGAATGTGTCATGATGAACGGTATGATGGAAAGTTGCATGGCAATATATCTCGGAATGGCTATGGAAATACCATAATAGGTAGGTATGGTGGCTGTTTTGAGGAAGATATAGGGAGGTTTATGTGTGAAAGAGTGTATCATATCACGGGGTTTGGATGCACCGGCGAAGTTTGCACCAACTCTCAATGTGAGAAAGGGCTATGCACGGTACCGTAGAGGCTAGCAATGATGGAAGGGTGAGAGTGCGTATAATCCATGGACTCAACATTAGTCATAAAGAACTCATATACTCATTGCAAAAATCTACAAGCCATCAAAAACCAAAGCACTACGCGCATGCTCCTAGGAGGATAGATTGGTAGGAAAAGACCATCGCTCGTCCCCGACCGCCACTCATAAGGAGGACAATCAAATAACACCTCATGTTTGAAATTTGTTACATAACGTTCACCATATGTGCATGCTACGGGACTTGCAAACTTCAACGCAAGCATTTCTCAAATTCACAACTACTCAACTAGCACAACTTTGATATCACTACCTCCATATCTCAAAACAATCATCAATCATCAAACTTCTCTTAGTATTCAACACACTCATAAGAATTCTTACAAATCTTTTATGCTTAGCATATTAGGATTTTAAGCAAATTACCATGCTATTTAAGACTCTCAAAATAATATAAGTGAAGCATGGGAGTTCATCTATTTCTTCAAAATAAAACTACCACCATGCTCTAAAAGATATAAGTGAAGCACTAGAGCAAACAACAAAGTACTCCGAAAGATATAAGTGAAGATCAATGAGTAGTTGAATAATTATGCAACTATGTGAAGACTCTCTGACATTTAAGGATTTCAGATCTTGATACTTTATTCAAACAGCAAGCAAGGCTAAATAAAATAAAATGACGCTCCAAGCAAAACACATATCATGTGGTGAATAAAAATATAGCTCCAAGTAAAGTTACCGATGAACGAAGACGAAAGAGGGGATGCCTTCCGGGGCATCCCCAAGCTTAGACGCTTGGTTATCCTTGAATATTACCTTGGGGTGCCTTGGGCATCCCCAAGCTAAGGCTCTTTCCACTCCTTATTCCATAGTCCATTGAATCTTTACCCAAAACTTGAAAACTTCACAACACAAAACTTAACAGAAAACTCGTGAGCTCCGTTAGCGAAAGAAAACAAAACACCACTTCAAGGTACTGTAATGAACTCATTCTTTATTTATATTGGTGTTAAACCTACTGTATTCCAACTTTTCTATGGTTTATAAACTATTTTACTAGCCATAGATTCATCAAAATAAGAAACAACACAATGAAAACAGAATCTGTCAAAAACAGAACAGTCTGTAGTAATATGTAACTAACGCAAACTTCTGGAACTCCAAAAATTCTAAAATAAATTGGTGGACCTGAGGAATTTGTCTAGTAATCATCTGCAAAAAGAATCAACTAAATATCACTCTCCAGTAAAAAGTTCTAGCTAATCTCGTGAGCGCTAAAGTTTCTGTTTTTTACAGCATGATCATAAAGACTTCACCCAAGTCTTCCCAAAGGTTCTACTTGGCACAAACACTAATTAAAACATAAAACCGCATCTTAACAGAAGCTAGATGGATTATTTATTCCTAAACAGAACCAAAAATCAAGAAATTAAAATAAAATTGGGTTGCCTCCCAACAAGTGCTAACGTTTAACGCCCCTAGCTAGGCATTATGATTTCAATGATGCTCACATAAAAGATAAGAATTGAAACATAAAGAGAGCATTATGAAGAATATGACTAGCACATTTAAGTCTAACCCACTTCCTATGCATAGGGATTTTTTGATCAAACAATTTATGGGAACAATAATCAACTTGCATAGGAAGGTAAAACAAGCATAACTTCAAGATTTTAAGCACATAGAGAGGAAACTTGATATTATTGCAATTCCTACAAGCATATATTCCTCCCTCATAATAATTTTCTGTAGCATCATGGATGAATTCAACAATATAACCAACACCTAAAGCATTCTTTTCATGATCTACAAGCATAGAAATTTTATTACTCTCCACATAAGCAAATTTATTCTCATGAATAGTAGTGGGAGCAAACTCAACAAAATAACTATCATGTGATTGAAATTTAAGATCAAGATGATAAATTTCATGGTTATAATTATTCTTTATAGCATAGGTGTCATCACAATAATCATCATAGATAGGAGGTATGCTTTCATCATAGTAAATTTGCTCATCAAAGCTTGGGGGACAAAAAATATCATGTTCATCAAACATAGCTTCCCCAAGCTTGTGGCCTTGCATATCATTAGCATCATGGATATTCAAGGAATTCATACTAACAACATTGCAATCATGCTCATCATTCACATATTTTATGCCAAGCATTCTATGTAATTCTTCTTCTAGTATTTGAGCACAATTTTCCTTCCCATCATTTTCACGAAAGACATTAAAAAGATGAAGCGTATGAGACAAACTCAATTCCATTTTTTGTAGTTTTCTTTTATAAACTAGACTAGTGCTAAAACACGAAACAAAAATATTCGATTGCAAGATATAAAGATATACCTTCACTTACCTAGCCTCCCCGGCAACGGCGCCAGAAAAGAGCTTGATGTCTACTACACAACCTTCTCCTTGTAGACGTTGTTGGGCCTGCAAGTGCACAGGTTTGTAGGACAGTAGAAAATTTCCCTCAAGTGGATGACCTAAGGTTTATCAATCCGTAGGAGGCGTAGGATTAAGATGGTCTCTCTCAAGCAACCCTGCAACCAAATAACAAAGAGTCTCTTACGTCCCCAACACACCCAATACAATGGTAAATTGTATAGGTGCACTAGTTCGGCGAAGAGATGGTGATACAAGTGCAATATGGATGGTAGATATAGGTTTTTATAAACTGAAAATATAAAAACAGCAAAGTAGCAAGCGGTAAAAGTGAGCGTAAACGGTATTGCAATGGTAGGAAACAAGGCCTAGGGTTCATACTTTCACTAGTGCAAGTCCTCTCAACAATAATAACATAGTTGGATCGTATAACTATCCCTAAACATGCAACAAAGAGTCACTCCAAATCCACTAATAGCGGAGAACAAACGAAGAGATTATGGTAGGGTACAAAACCACCTCAAAGTTATTCTTTCCAATCAATCCGTTGGGCTATTCCTATAAGTGTCACAAACATCCCTAGAGTTCGTACTAGAATAACACCTTAAGACACAAATCAACCAAAACCCTAATGTCACCTAGATACTCCAATGTCACCTCAAGTATTCGTGGGTATGATTATACGATATGCATCACACAATCTCAGATTCATCTATTCAACCAACACATAGAACCTCAAAGAGTGCCCAAAAGTTTCTACCGGAGAATCACGACGAAAACGTGTGCCAACCCCTATGCATAGGTTCATGGGCGGAACCCGCAAGTTGATCACCAAAACATACATCAAGTGGCACATGATATCCCATTGTCACCACAGGTAAGCACGGCAAGACATACATCAAGTGTTCTCAAATCTTTAAAGACTCAACCCGATAAGATTACTTCAAAGGGAAAACTCAATCCATTACAAGAGAGAAGAGGGGGAGAAGAAACATAAGATCCAACTATAATAGCAAAGCTCACGATAAATCAAGATCGTGCCAAATCAAGAACACGAGAGAGAGAGAGAGATCAAACACATAGCTACTGGTATGTACCCTCAGCCCCGAGGTTGAACTACTCCCTCCTCGTCATGGAGAGCGCCGGGATGATGAAGACGGCCACCGATGAGGGACCCCCCCTCCCGCAGGGTGCCGGAACAGGGTCCCGATTGACTTTTGGTGGCTACAGAGGCTTGCGGCGGCGGAACTCCCGATCTAATCTCTGTTCTGGAAGTTTTACGATACGTAGGTATATATGGGTGCAAGGGGTACGTCGGTGGAGCTACGGGGGCCCCACGAGGCAGCGGGGCGTGCCCTAGGGGGTGGGCGCGCCCCCACCCTCGTGGGCAGCCCGTATCTCCCCTGACGTGCACTCCAAGTTCCCTGGGTTGCTTTCCTTCCAAAAATAACTTCTCCAGTTGATTTCGTTCCGTTTCGACTCCGTCTGATATTCCTTTTCCTCGAAACACTGAAATAGGCATAAAACAACAAATCTGGGCTGGGCCTCCGGTTAATAGGTTAGTCCCAAAAATAATATAAAAGTGGATAATAAAGCCAATATTGCCTAAAACAGTAGATAATATAGCATGGAGCAATCAAAAATTATAGATACGTTGGAGACGTATCAGCGAGCCGCCGTATGGGTATGTTCCTTAAGCGTTGCTCTCAATTTCTTGCAGTCTTCTATGGGGGCGCGCCAGCGCACCCACTGGGTGTAGCCCCCGAGTTCCGGGTCGGCTGCTGAGCAGGCGGCTCGGAACTTAAAGGCAAATTCCGAGTACTGCCCCTTTCTTTCTTCTGTTGATTCTGTTGCAGGATTTCCACAATGTTCACGCGGCCGCCTACAACTCCCACGTCCGACAGCTGGCCAAGCGGACCGCCGAGCTGACCGACAGCCAAAGTAAGCACTCCGCTCTTTTATTTTCGCGGGGGCGCGCCAGCGCACCCGCGGGGTGTAGCCCCCGAGATTCGGGTCGACTGCTGAGCAGTCGGAGTGGATCTTCCGGTAACTACTTCTTCTTGCTCTTTGTTGAATTGTTCAATCCTTAGTCTTCGCGGGGGCGCGCCAGCGCACCCGCGGGGTGTAGCCCCCGAGATTCGGGTCGACTGCTGAGCAGTCAGGTCAGATCTTCCGGCAACTACTTTTTTCCTTGTTGATTCGCTGACCTTATCTCATCCTTGTCTTCTGCAGGAGCCAATGCCACCTTGCGGCAGCAAATGGGCGAGCCTCAGACTGGGTTGCATGCCAAGGAGGAGGAACGCCTCAAGATGGAGCGAGAGAGCGACCGTCTGGTCAAGCAGCTGGCGGAGCTGCAGAAGCTCAAGGACGTGGAGGAGCAGAAGCTGAAGGACGCGGATGAGGCCCTTCAGGCCGAGTTCGAGACTGAGCGCTTGAACTGGGTCGAGAAGGAGAAGGCCCTGTCAGCTGGCTTCGGCGAGGTCGAGGACATGCTCGATGGTAAGTTGCTCTTTTCCTTCTTCTTCCTGCCGGTTGGTCCTGCAAACAGGCCTCCGACTTCTCACTTTTTTATTCTTCTCTTGCGCATAGTATTTCCCTGCCTACTCCGTCGCTGCCGGTCAAGCCGTCGAGGCTCATCGCGATGAGCGGAGGCTAGCTGGCGCGACAATCATGCCCAACGCCCCTCGGACCCTTGCCGAGCAGATGCTCGCCATTCAGGCTCGTCTCCAGCCGGCGCATTGGGCTCTCCGCCGTCTTTAGCATGCTGGGGCCTAGGTGGTCTCTGCCCTCTGGCCGGGCACTCTCATTCTACGCACTGATAACTGATAACCCACAAGTATAGGGGATTGCAATAGTTTTCGAGGGTAGAGTATTCAACCCAAATTTATTGATTCGACACAAGGGGAGCCAAAAAATATTCTCAAGTATTACTAGTTGAGTTGTCAATTCGACCACACCTGGATAACTTAGTATCCGCAACAAAGTATTTAGTAGCAAAGTACTATGGAAGTAACGGTAACGGTAGCAAAAGTAATATTTTTGGGTTTTGTAGTGATTGTAACAGTAGCAACGGAAAAGTAAATAAGCAAAGAACAATATGTGAAATGCTCGTAGGCATTGGATCTGTGATGGAGAATTATGCCGGATGCAATTATTCATGCAACAGTTATAACATAGGGTGACACATAACTAGCTCCAATTCATCAATGTAATGTAGGCATGTATTCCGAATATAGCCATACGTGCTTATGGAAAAGAACTTGCATGACATCTTTTGCCCTAACCTCCCTTGGCAGCGGGGTCCTAACAAAAACTAAGGGATATTAAGGCCTCCTTTTAATAGAGTACCGGACCAAAGCATTAACACATAGTGAATACCTGAATCCTCAAACTACGGTCATCACCGGGAGTGGTCCCGATTATTGTCACTTTGGGGTTGCCGGATCATAACACATAGTAGGTGACTATAGACTTGCAAGATAGGATCAAGAACTCACATATATTCATGAAAACATAATAGGTTCAGATCTGAAATCATGGCACTCGGTCCCTAGTGACAAGCATTAAGCATAACAAAGTCATAGCAACATCAATCTCAGAACATAGTGGATAATAGGGATCAAACCCTAACAAAACTAACTCGATTACATGATAAATCTCACCCAACCCATCACCGTCCAGCAAGCCTACGATGGAATTACTCACGCACGGCGGTGAGCATCATGAAATTGGTGATGGAGGATGGTTGATGATGACGATGGCCACGGATTCTCCTCTCCGGAGCCCTGAACGGACTCCAGATCAACCCTCCCGAAAGAGTTTAGGGCTTGGCGGCGGCTCTGTATCGTAAAACGTGATGAATCTTTCTCTCCGATTTTTTTCTCCCCGAACATGAATATATAGAGTTGGAGTTGAGGTCGGTGGAGCTCCAGGGGGCCCACAAGGCAAGGGGGCACGCCTCCCACCCTCGTGGACAGGGTATGGGCCCTTGGCCTTGATTCTTTTGCCAATATTTTTTATTATTTCCAAAAAAACTCCGTGAAGTTTTAGGTCATTCCGAGAACTTTTGTTTCTGCACAAAAATAACACCATGGCAATTCTGCCGAAAACAGCGTCAGTCCGGGTTAGTTCCATTCAAATCATGCAAGTTAGAGTCCAAAACAAGGGCAAACGTGTTTGGAAAAGTAGATACGACGGAGACGTATCAATAACCCACAAGTATAGGGGATTGCAACAGTTTTCGAGGGTAGAGTATTCAACCCAAATTTATTGATCCGACACAAGGGAAGCGAAAGTATATTCCCAAGTAGTAGCTATTGAGTTGTCAATTCAACCACACATGGATAACTTAATATCTGCAGCAAAGTATTTAGTAGCAAAGTAGTATGGAAGTAACGGTAACGGTGGCAAAAGTAATGGTAGCAGTTTTGTAGTAATTGTAACAGTGGCAATGGAAAAGTAACTAAGCGAAGAGCAAGATGTGAAAAGCTCGTAGGCATTGGATCAGTGATGGATAATTATGTAGGATGCGATTCCTCATGCAATAGTTATAACATAGGGTGACACAGAACTAGCTCCAATTCATCAATGTAATGTAGGCATGTATTTCAAATATAGTCATACGTGCTTATGGAAAAGAACTTGCATGACATCTTTTGTCTCCTACCCTCCCGTGGCAGTAGGGTCCTATTGGAAACTAAGGGATATTAAGGCCTCCTTTTAATAGAGTACCGGACCAAAGCATTAACACATAGTGAATACATGAACTCCTCAAACTACGGTCATCACCGGTAAGTATACCGATTATTGTCACTTCGGGGTTAACGGATCATAACACATAATAGGTGACTATAGACTTGCAAGTTAGGATCAAGAACTCACATATATTCATGAAAACATAATAGGTTCAGATCTGAAATCATGGCACTCGGGCCCTAGTGACAAGCATTAAGCATAGCAAAGTCATAGCAACATCAATCTCAGAACATAGTGGATACTAGGGATCAAACCCTAACAAAACTAACTCGATTACATGATAAATCTCATCCAACCCATCACCGTCCAGCAAGCCTACGATGGAATTACTCATGCACGACAGTGAGCATCATGAAATTGCTGATGGAGGAAGGTTGATGATGACGACGGCGACGGATTCCCCTCTCCGGAGCCCCAAACGGACTCGAGATCAGCCCTCCTGAGAGAGATTAGGGCTTGGCGGCGGCTCCGTATTGTCAAACGCGATGAATCCTTCTCTCCGATTTTTTCCTCCCCGAACGTGAATATATGGAGTTGGAGTTGAGGTCGGTTGAGCACCTGGGGGCCCACGAGGCAGGGGGCGCGCCCAGGGGGTACGCGCGCCCCCACCCTCGTGGACAGGGTGTGGGCCCCCTGGCCTTGATTCTTTCGCCAGTATTTTTTACATATTCCAAAAATATTCTCCGTGAAGTTTCAGGTCATTCCGAGAACTTTTATTTCTGCACAAAAATAACACCATGGCAATTCTGCTGAAAACAGCGTCAGTCCGGGTTAGTTCCATTCAAATCATGCAAGTTAGAGTCCAAAACAAGGGCAAAAGTGTTTGGAAAAGTAGATACGATGGAGACGTATCAACTCCCCCAAGCTTAAACCTTTGCTTGTCCTCAAGGAATTCAGTTGTCAAACTGAAAGTGATTAAGAAAAACTTTTACAAACTCTGTTTGCTCTTGTTGTTGTAAATATGTAAAGCCAACATTAAGTTTTCAGCAAAGAATTTGAACTAACCATATTCACAATAACATTTAGGTCTCATGTTTACTCATATCAATGGCATAATCGACTAGCGAGCAATAATAATAAATCTCGGATGACAACATTTTCTCAAAACAATCATAATATGATATAACAAGATGGTATCTCGCTAGCCCTCTCTGAGACCACAAAACATAAATGCAGAGCACCTCTGAAGATCAAAGACTGACTAAACATTGTAATTCATGGTAAAAGAGATCCAGTCATACTCAATATAAATTAATAGTAATGGATGCAAATGACAGCGGTGCTCTCCAACTGGTGCTTTTTAATAAGAGGATGATGACTCAACATAAAAGTAAATAGATAGGCCCTTCGCAAAGGGAAGTAGGGATTTGTAGAGGTGTCAGAGCTCGATTTTGAAATAGAGATAAATAATATTTTGAGCAGCATACTTTCATTGTCAACATAACAACCAAGAGATCTCGATATCTTCCATGGTACACACATTATAGGCGGTTCCCAAACAGAATGGTAAAGTTTATACTCCCCCACCACCAACAAGCATCAATCCATGGCTCGCCCGAAACAACAGGTGCCTCCAACTAACTACAGTCCCGGGGGAGTTTTGTTTGTAATTATTTTGATTTGATTTGAGCATGGGACTGGGCATCCCGGTGACCATCCATTTTCTCGTGAGTGAGGAGCGGAGTCCACTCCTCTTGAGAATAACCCGCCTAGCATGGAAGATACAGACAACCCTAGTTGATACATGAGCTATTCGAGCATACAAAACAGAATTTCATTTGAAGGTTTAGAGTTTGGCACATACAAATTTACTTGGAATGGTAGGTAGATACTGCATATAGGAATGTATGGTGGACTCATATGGAATAACTTTGGGGTTTATGGAAGTGGATGCACAAGCAGTATTCCCACTTAGTACAAGTGAAGGCTAGAAAAAGACTGGGAAGCAACCAACTAGAGAGCGACAGCAATCATGAACATGCATTAAAATTAATAAACATTGAGTGCAAGCATGAGTAGGATATAATCCACCATGAACATAAATATCGTGGAGGCTATGTTGATTTTGTTTCAACTACATGCGTGAACATGTGCCAAGTTAAGTCACTCGAATCATTCTAAGGAGGTATCCCTATCATACCACATCACAACCATTTTGATAGCATGTTGGTATGCAAGGTAAACCATTATAAACTCCTAGCAAATTAAGCATGGCATAAGCAACTATAATATCTAATTGTCGTTGCAAACATGTTTCATTCATAATAGGCTAAATCAGGAATGATGAACTAATCATATTTACAAAAACAAGAGAGGGCGAGTTCATACCAGCTTCTCTCATCTCAATCAGTCCATCATATATCGTCATTATTGCCTTTCACTTGCATGACCGAACGGTATGGATAATAATAATAGTGCACGTGCATTGGACTAAGCTGGAATCTGCAAGCATTTAATACAAGGGAGAAGACGAGGTAATATGGACTCTTGGTTAAATCAACAATAATGCATATAAGAGCCACTTCATCATTTTCATCATGGTCTTCTCCTCTCGACCCCCAAAGAACAAGAAAAGAAATAAAACTATTTACACGGGAAAGCTCCCAACAAGCAAATGAAGAACGAGAAATCTTTTTGGGTTTTCTTTTTAATTATTACTACTACAGGCATGGAAAGTAAGCTAGCTAAAAGCTACAACTAATTTTTTTGGTTTTTCTTAAGGTTATTTAAACACACAAGAAGAAAGGGAGAAAAAAGAAAATAAACTAGCATGGATATTACAATGAAAAAGTATGAGCACCGACAACTAGAGTGAGTGTGTGAACATGAATATAATGTCGGTGAGAAATATGTACTCCCCCAAGCTTAGGCTTTTGGCCTAAGTTGGTATATGCCCAAGGATCAAAGTTGTGGCTGGGGCCGTACTGAGATGCAACAGCTATTGCCACATGAGCTGCCGCTTGGAGGCGAGCTGCCTCCGTCCTCCTCTTATACGCGTTCGCCTCCTCCCTAGTTATAATATATCTCCCTTTTGCCTGAAAGTCAAAGAAAGTAGGAGCAGGGAGAGCAACATGGACAGTGCGACGCCTGTCAAACATTAGTCGGTACTGGAGAGGTTCCTCATTCCTCTCAATGAACTGATGGCGAACCATAGCATTATAATCTAAATAAACAGGAGGCAATTCCATATCATTTTCATGTATGGGTATCTCAAGAAAATTAGCCACACGGGTTGCATAAATCCCACCAAACAAGTGTCCACTTAAACTATTATTATACAACCTACGTGCACCAATGGCCCCCAAGTTGTATTGTTTATCTCCTAATACAGCACTCTTGAGAACACTAAGGTCAGGAACACACATGTGACATGCCTCGTCCTTGCCGTTAATGCATCTACCTATAAAGAGAGCAAAATAATGTATAGCAGGAAAATGAATGCTCCCTATGGTAGCTTGTGTTATCTCTCTAGATTCCCCTACAGTGATACTAGCAAGAAAATCTTTAACTCAGATTTGCGAGGTTCACTAGAACTACCCCATTGCTGGAGTTTACAAGCGGTATTAAAATATTCTAAGTCCATGGTATAAGATTTATTATAAAGACCAAATAGGACAGTGTGAGAATTGTGTGAAGATGTAAATTTAAACCTTCTCACAAAGGAATCAGTTAGGTGATAATACTGATGAAGGAAATATGCCCTAGAGGCAATAATAAAGTTATTATTTATTTCCTTATTTCATGATAAATGGTTATTATTCATGCTAGAATTGTATTAACCGGAAACATAATACATGTGTGAATACATAGACAAACAGAGTGTCACTAGTATGCCTCTACTTGACTAGCTCGTTGATCAAAGATGGTTAAGTTTCCTAGCCATAGACATGAGTTGTCATTTGATTAATGGGATCACATCATTAGGAGAATGATGTGATTGACATGACCCATTCGTTAGCTTAGCACCCGATCGTTTAGTATGTTGCTATTGCTTTCTTCATGACTTATACATGTTCCTATGACTATGAGATTATGCAACTCCCGTTTGCCGGAGGAACACTTTGTGTGCTACCAAACGTCACAACGTAACTGGGTGATTATAAAGGAGCTCTACAGGTGTCTCCAAAGGTAGATGTTGGGTTGGCGTATTTCGAGATTAGGATTTGTCACTCCGAATGTCGGAGAGGTATCTCTGGGCCCTCTCGGTAATGCACATCACTTAAGCCTTGCAAGCATTGCAACTAATGAGTTAGTTGCGAGATGATGTATTATGGAACGAGTAAAGAGACTTGCCGGTAACGAGATTGAACTAGGTATTGGATACCGACGATTGAATCTCGGGCAAGTAACATACCGATGACAAAGGGAACAACGTATGTTGTTATGCGGTCTGACCGATAAAGATTTTCGTAGAATATGTAGGAGTCAATATGGGCATCCAGGTCCCGCTATTGGTTATTGATCGGAGACATGTCTCGGTCATGTCTACATTGTTCTCGAACCGTAGGGTCCGCACGCTTAAGGTTTCGATGACAGTTATATTATGAGTTTATGAGTTTTGATGTACCGAAGGAGTTCGGAGTCCCGGATGAGATCGGGGACATGACGAGGAGTCTCGAAATGGTCGAGACGTAAAGATCGATATATTGGACGACTATATTCGGACATCGGAAAGGTTCTGAGTGGTTCGGGTATTTTCGGGAGTACTGGAGAGTTACGAGAATACGGGGGAAGAAGTATATGGGCCTTATTGGGCTTTAGGGGAGAGGGAGAGGCAGGCCGCGCGCCCCCCCATTGACTAGTCCGAATTGGACTAGGGGGAGGGGCGGCGCCCCCTCCTTCCTTCTCTTCCCTCTTCCCCTTCCTTGTCTCCTACTCCTAATACATGGAAGGACTCCTAGTTGGACTAGGAAAGGGGGAATCCTACTCCCAATGGGAGTAGGACTCCCCTAGGGCGCGCCATAGAGAGGGCCGGCCCTCCCCTCCTCCACTCCTTTATATACGGGGGCAGGCGGCACCCCATAGCCACACAAGTTGATCTTCGTGATCGTTCCTCAACCGTGTGCGGTGCCCCCCTCCACCATATTCCACCTCGGTCATATTGTCGCGATGCTTAGGCGAAGCCCTGCGTCGGTAGTTCATCAAGATCGTCACCACGCCGTCATGCTGACGAAACTCGTCCCCGAGAGCTTTGCTGGATCGGAGCCCGGAGAGCGTCATCGTGCTGAACGTGTGCTAAGAACTCGGAGGTGCCGGAGTAACGGTGCTTGGATCGGTCGGATCGGGAAGACGTACGACTACTTCCTCTATGTTGCGTCAACGCTTCCGCTTCGGTCTACGAGGGTACGTAGACAACACTCTCCCCTCTCGTTGCTGTGCATCATCATGATCTTGCGTGTGCGTAGGAAATATTTTGAAATTACTACGTTCCCCAACAGTGGCATCCGAGCCTAGGTTTTTATGGTTTGATGTTATGCACGAGTAGAACACAAGTGAGTTGTGGACGATATAAGTCATACTGCCTACCAGCATGTCATACTTTGGTTCGGCGGTATTGTTGGATGAAGCGGCCCGGACCGACATTACGCGTACGCTTACGGAGACTGGTTCTACCGACGTGCTTTGCACACAGGTGGCTGGCGGGTGTCAGTTTCTCCAACTTTAGTTGAACCGAGTATGGCTACGCCCGGTCCTTGAGAAGGTTAAAACGGAGTCTATTTGACAAACTATCGTTGTGGTTTTGATGCGTGGGTGAGATTGGTTCTTGCTTAAGCCCGTAGCAGCCACGTAAAATTTGCAACAAACAAAGTAGAGGACGTCTAACTTGTTTTTGCAGGGCATGTTGTGATGTGATATGGTCAAGACATGATGCTAAATTTTATTGTATGAGATGATCATGTTTTGTAACCGAGTTATCGGCAACCGGCAGGAGCCGTATGGTTGTCGCTTTATTGTATGCAATGCAATCGCCCTGTAATGCTTTACTTTATCACTAAGCGGTAGCGATAGTCGTAGAAGCATAAGATTGGCGAGACGACAACGATGCTATGATGGAGATCAAGGTGTCGCGCCGGTGACGATGGTGATCATGATGGTGCTGCGGAGACGGAGATCACAAGCACAAGATGATGATGGCCATATCATATCACTTATATTGATTGCATGTGATGTTTATCTTTTTATGCATCTTATCTTGCTTTGATTGACGGTAGCATTATAAGATGATATCTCACTAAATTATCATAGTAATAGTGTTCTCCCTGAGTATGCACCATTGCGAAAGTTCTTCGTGCTGAGACACCACGTGATGATCGGGTGTGATAGGCTCTACGTTCAAATACAACGGGTGCAAAACAGTTGCACACGCGGAATACTCAGCTTTAAATTGACGAGCCTAGCATATAACAGATATGGCCTCGGAACACGGAGACCGAAAGGTCGAGCGCGAATCATATAGTAGATATGATCAACATAGTGATGTTCACCATTGAAACTACTCCATCTCACGTGATGATCGGACATGGTTTAGTTGATGTGGATCACGTGATCACTTAGAAGATTAGAGGGATGTCTATCTAAGTGGGAGTTCTTAAGTAATATGATTAATTGAACTTTAATTTATCATGAACTTAGTCCTGGTAGTATTAGCATATCTATGTTGTAGATCAATAGCTTGCATTGTTGCTTTCATATGTTTATTTTGATATGTTCCTAGAGAAAATTCTGTTGAAAGATGTTAGTAGCAATGATGTGGATTGGATCCGTGATCTGAGGTTTATCCTCATTGCTGCACAGAAGAATTATGTCCTTGATGCACCGCTAGGTGACAGGCCTATTGCAGGAGCAGATGCATGCGTTATGAATGTTTGGCTAGCTCAGTATGATGACTACTTGATAGTTTAGTGCACCATGCTTAACAGCTTAGAATCGGGACTTCAAAGACATTTTGAACGTCATGGACCATATGAGATGTTCCAGGAGTTGAAGTTAATATTTCAAGCAAATACCCGAGTTGAGAGATATGAAGTCTCAAACAAGTTCTATAGCTAAAAGATGGAGGAGAATCGCTCAACTAGTGAGCATGTGCTCAGATTGTCTGGGTACTACAATTGCTTGAATCAAGTGGGAGTTAATCTTCCAGATAAAATAGTGATTGACAGAATTCTCTAGTCACCATCACTAAGTTAGTAGAACTTCGTGATAAACTATAATATGCAAGGGATAACGGAAACGATTCCCAAGCTCTTCGTGATGCTAAAATCAACGAAGGTAGAAATCAAGAAAAATATCAAGTGTTGATGGTTAACAAGACCACTAGTTTCAAATAAAGGGCAAAGGGAAGAAGGGGAACTTCAAAAAGAACAGCAAGCAAGTTGCTGCTCAAGTGAAGAAGCCCAAGTCTGGTCCTAAGCCTGAGACTAAGTGCTTCTACTGCAAAAGGACTGGTCACTGGAAGCAGAACTATCCCAAGTGATTGGCGGATAAGAAGGATGGCAAAGTGAACATAAGTATATTTGATATACATGTTATTGATGTGTACTTTACTAGTGTTTATAGCAACCCCTCGGTATTTGATACTAGTTCAGTTGCTAGGATTAGTAACTCGAAACGGGAGTTGCAGAATAAACAGAGACTAGTTAAGGGTGAAGTGATGATGTGTGTTGGAAGTGGTTCCAAGATTGATATGATCATCATCGCACACTCCCTATACTTTCGGGATTAGTGTTGAACCTAAATAAGTGTTATTTGGTGTTTACGTTGAGCATGAATATGATCTGATCATGTTTATTGCAATACGGTTATTCATTTAAGTTAGAGAACAATTGTTGTTCTGTTTACATGAATAAAACCTTCTATGGTAATACACACCAACAAAATGGTTTGTTGGATCTCGATCGTAGTGATACACATATTCATAGTATTGAAACCAAAAGATGCAAAGTTAATAATGATAGTGCAACTTATTTGTGGCACTGCCGTTTAGGTCATATTGGTGTAAAGCGCATGAAGAAACTCCATGCTGATGGGCTTTTGGAATCACTTGATTATGAATCACTTGATGCTTGCGAACCATGCCTTGTGGGCAAGATGACTAAAAACGCCGTTCTCCGGAACAATAAAGCAAGCAACAGATTTGTTGGAAATCATACATACTGATGTATGTGGTCCGATGAATATTAAGGCTTGCAGCAGGTATCATTATTTTCTGACCTTCACAGATGATTTGAGCAGATATGGGTATATCTACTTGATGAAACATAAGTCTGAAACATTTGAAAAGTTCAAAGAATTTCAGAGTGAAGTGAAAAATCATCGTGACAAGAAAATAAAGTTTCTACGATCTGATTGCAGAGACAAATATTTGATTTACGAGTTTGGTCTTCAATTAAAACAATGTCGAATAGTTTCACAAACTCATGCCACCTGGAAACACCACAGCATAATGGTGCGTCCGAACATCATAACCGTACTTTATTGGATATAGTACAATCTATGATGTCTCTTACTGATCTACCACTATCGTTTTTTGGGTTATGCATTAAAGACAGCTGCATTCACGTTAAAAAGGGCACCATCTAAGTCCGTTGAGACGACACAATCTGAACTGTGGTTTAGCAAGAAACCAAAGTTGTCGTTTCTTAAAGTTTGGGGTTGCGATGCTTATATGAAAAAGTTTCATCCTGATAAGCTCAAACCCAAATCGAAGAAATATGTCTTCATAGGATACCCAAAGGAAACAGTTGGGTACACCTTCTATCACAGATCCGAAGGCAAGACATTCGTTGCTAAGAATGGATCTTTTCTAGAGAAGGAGTTTCTCTCGAAAGAAGTGAGTGGGAGGAAAGTAGAACTTGATAAGGTAATTGTACCTTCTCCCTTATTGGAAAGTAGTTCATCACAGAAATCTGTTCCTGTGACTACTACACCAATTAATGAGGAAGCTAATGATGATGATCATGTAACTTCAGATCAAGTTACTACCGAATCTCGTAGGTAAATCAGAGTGAGATCCACACCAGAGTGGTACGGTAATCCTATTCTGGAAGTCATATTACTAGACCATGACGAACTTGCGAACTATGAGAAAGCGATGATGAGCCCAGATTCCGCGAAATGGTTTGAGGCTATGAAATCTGAGATGGGATCCATGTATGAGAACAAAGTGTGGACTTTGGTTGACTTGCCCGATGACCGGCGAGCCATAGAAAATAAATGGATCTTCAAGAGGAAGACGGACGTTGATAGTAGTGTTACTATCTACAAAGCTAGAATTGTCGCAAAAGGTTTTCGACAAGTTCAAGGTGTTGACTACGTTGAGAGATTCTCACTCGTATCTATGCTTAAGTCTGTCCGAATCTTGTTAGCAATTGCCGCATTTTATGAAATCTGGCAAATGGATAAACAAAACTGCATTCCTTAATGGATTTATTAAAGAAGAGTTGTATATGATGCAACCAGAAGGTTTTGTCAATCCTAAAGGTGCTAACAAAATATGCAAGCTCCAGCGATCCATCTATGGACTGGTGCAAGCATCTCGGAGTTGGAATACACGCTTTGATAAGTTGATCAAAGCATATGGTTTTATACAGACATGCACTGAAGCCTGTATTTACAAGAAAGTGAGTGGGAGCACTACAGCATTTCTGATAAATA
Organism: Aegilops umbellulata; assembly: GCA_032464435.1. Lineage (NCBI taxonomy): Eukaryota > Viridiplantae > Streptophyta > Magnoliopsida > Poales > Poaceae > Aegilops > Aegilops umbellulata. Next base: position 320,812,677 of record CP136056.1, on the reverse strand, counting down.
TATGTAAATGACATATTGTTGATCGGAAATAATGTAGAATTATTCTGCGAAGCATAAAGGCGTATTTGAAAGGAGTTTTTTGAAGAAGGACCTCGGTGAAGCTGCTTACATATTAAGCATCAAGATCTATAGAGATAGATCAAAACGCTTGATAAGTTTTCAATGAGTACATACCTTGACAAGATTTTGAAGTAGTTCAAAATAGAACAGTCAAAGAAAGAGTTCTTGCCTGTGTTACAAGGTGTGAAATTGAGTAAGATTCAAAACCCGACCACGGCAAAAGATAGAAAGAGAATGAAAGTCATTCCCTATGCCTTGGCCATAGGTTCTATAAAGTATGTCATGCTATGTACCAGATCTATTGTATACCCTACACTGATTTTGGCAAGGGAGTACAATAATGATCTAGGAGTAGATCACTGGACAGCGGTCAAAATTATCCTTAGTGGAATAAGGATATGTTTCTCGATTATGGACGTGACAAAAAGGTTCGTCGTAAAAGGTTACGTCGATGCAAGTTTTGACACTAATCAAGATGACTCTAAGTCTCAATCTAGATACATATTGAAAATGGGACCAATTAGCTAAAGTAGCTCCGTGCAGAGCATTGTAGACATAGAAATTTGCAAAATACATACGGATCTGAATCTTGGCAGACTCGTTGACTAAGCTTCTCTCACAAGCAAAACATGATCACACCTTAGTACTCTTTGGGTGTTAATCACATAGCGATGTGAACTAGATTACTGACTCTAATAAACCCTTTTTGCTGTTGGTTACATATCGATGTGAACTATGGGTGTTGATCACATGGTGATGTGAACCATTGCTGTTAAATCACATGACGATGTGAACTAGATTATTGACTCTAGTGCAAGTGGGAGACTGAAGGAAATATGCCCTAGAGGCAATAATAAAGTTATTATTTATTTCCTTATTTCATGATAAATGTTTATTATTCATGCTAGAATTGTATTAACCGGAAACATAATACATGTGTGAATACATAGACAAACAGAGTGTCACTAGTATGCCTCTACTTGACTAGCTCGTTGATCAAAGATGGTTAAGTTTCCTAGCCATAGACATGAGTTGTCATTTGATTAACGGGATCACATCATTAGGAGAATGATGTGATTGACATGACCCATTCGTTAGCTTAGCACCCGATCGTTTAGTATGTTGCTATTGCTTTCTTCATGACTTATACATGTTCCTATGACTATGAGATTATGCAACTCCCGTTTGCCGGAGGAACACTTTGTGTGCTACCAAACGTCACAACGTAACTGGGTGATTATAAAGGAGCTCTACAGGTGTCTCCAAAGGTAGATGTTGGGTTGGCGTATTTCGAGATTAGGATTTGTCACTCCGAATGTCGGAGAGGTATCTCTGGGCCCTCTCGGTAATGCACATCACTTAAGCCTTGCAAGCATTGCAACTAATGAGTTAGTTGCGAGATGATGTATTACGGAACGATTAAAGAGACTTGCCGGTAACGAGATTGAACTAGGTATTGGATACCGACGATCGAATCTTGGGCAAGTAACATACCGATGACAAAGGGAACAACGTATGTTGTTATGCGGTCTGACCGATAAAGATCTTCGTAGAATATGTAGGAGCCAATATGGGCATCTAGGTCCCTCTATTGGTTATTGATCGGAGACATGTCTCGGTCATGTCTACATTGTTCTCGAACCATAGGGTCCGCACGCTTAAGGTTTCGATGACAGTTATATTATGAGTTTATGAGTTTTGATGTACCGAAGGAGTTCGGAGTCCCGGATGAGATCGGGGACATGACGAGGAGTCTCGAAATGGTCGAGACGTAAAGATCGATATATTGGACGACTATATTCGGACATCGGAAAGGTTCTGAGTGGTTCGGGTATTTTCGGGAGTACCGGAGAGTTACGGGAATACGGGTGAAGAAGTATATGGGCCTTATTGGGCTTTAGGGGAGAGGGATAGGCAGGCCGCGCGCCCCCCCATTGACTAGTCCGAATTGGACTAGGGGGAGGGGCGGCGCCCCCTCCTTCCTTCTCTTCCCTCTTCCCCTTCCTTGTCTCCTACTCCTAATACATGGAAGGACTCCTAGTTGGACTAGGAAAGGGGGAATCCTACTCCCGATGGGAGTAGGACTCCCCTAGGGCGCGCCATAGAGAGGGCCGGCCCTCCCCTCCTCCACTCCTTTATATACGGGGGCAGGGGCACCCCATAGGCACACAAGTTGATCTTCGTGATCGTTCCTCAGCCGTGTGCGGTGCCCCCCTCCACCATATTCCACCTCGGTCATATTGTCGCGGTGCTTAGGCGAAGCCCTGCGTCGGTAGTTCATCAAGATCGTCACCACGCCGTCATGCTGACGAAACTCTTCCCCGAGAGCTTTGCTGGATCGGAGCCCGGAGAGCGTCATCGAGCTGAACGTGTGCTAAGAACTCGGAGGTGCCGGAGTAACGGTGCTTGGATCGGTCGGATCGGGAAGACGTACGACTACTTCCTCTACGTTGCGTCAACGCTTCCGCTTCGGTCTATGAGGGTACGTAGACAACACTCTCCCCTCTCGTTGTTGTGCATCACCATGATCTTGCGTGTGCGTAGGATTTTTTTGAAATTACTATGTTCCCCAACAACTGAGCGCACTTATCTAGCATGAAGCCCTCGAGTTTAGCATTACACACATATGCGTCAAAATCCTCCTTAATTCCTGCTTGGACCATGAAATCTTCTGACGGCCATTCACAAGGCTGCACTTGAGCTTCTCTTGGTAGTTCATGGTCCGGCTCACATATTGCGGGCCTGGATCCTTGCTTCCTTGAAGAACCACCTTGGTACATTTTCCTAAACATATTTCTTTCTCTGAAATTTTTAGTAACTCAAAATAAAAGTGAACCAAACTCAACAAAATTGATAGCAACTACTCCCACAAGTGCCTAGAGACTATATCATGCATTAGAACTACTTGGGATCATACAAATTTGACATGCAAGCTCAAGAACAGGGTCACCTCAGCAGCAAAAATTTGCAATAAATAAAGCACTAGAACAAAAACTAATTGGACCATTGGAGGAGTCACATATCGAAGAACAATCCCCCAAAGAAGTTTTGTGAGTAGAGCTTTGAGCAAGGAGATCAAAAATCGCAGCAAGAGATGAGTTAGAACTCGTGCTTGAGTTGGTTGGTGATTTTTTTGGGAGGAAGGAGTGTGTGGGTGCTGGAATAAGTGGAGGGGGCCACCAGGGGCCCATGAGGCAGGGGGCGCCTAGGGGGTGGGCGCGCCCTGGACCCTCGTGGCCAGGTGCTGGCTCCCCCAGGTGTGTTCTTAGTGCCAAATATTCTTAAATATTCTAGAAAAAAATCATATTTCAATTTCAGGGCATTTGGAGAACTATTATTTTTGGGGTATTTTTTATTGCAAGGATAATTCAGAAAACAGACAGAAAATACTATTTTTGCTTTATTTAATCTAAATAACAGAAAGTAAAAGGAGGGTACAGAAGGTTGTGCTTTCTAACTTCATCCATCTCATGCTCATCAAAAGGAATCCACTAACAAGGTTGATCAAGTCTTGTTAACACACTCATTCTGAATAACATGAAACCGGAGAAATTTTGAATAACACTAGGTTACCTCAACGGGGATATTCACATCCCCAACAATAAGAATATCATATTTCTTTTTGACAGTAGGAAGAGGAAATTCAAAACCTCCAATAGTAATCATTGAAAATTTTCAAATAGAATTGATACTGTGGACTTGAGGTTGTTTCCTCAGAAAGTGTACCGTATGCTCATTACCATTCACATGAAAAGTGACATTGCCTTTGTTGCAATCAATAATAGCCCCTGCAGCATTCCAAAAGGGTCTACCAAGGATAATTGACATACTATCGTCCTCGGGAATATCAAGAATAACAAAGTCCGTTAAAATAGTAACGTTTGCAACCACAACAGGCACATCCTCACAAATACCAACAGGTATAGCTGTTGATTTATCAACCATTTCCAAAGATATTTCAGTAGGTGTCAACTTATTCAAATCAAGTCTACGATATAAAGAGAGAGGCATAACACTAACACCGGCTCCAAGATCACATAAAGCAGTTTTAACATAGTTTGTTTTAATGGACCAAGGTATAGTTGGTACTCCTGGATCTCCGAGTTTCTTAGGTATTCCATCTTCAAAAGTATAATTAGCAAGCATGGTGGAAATTTCAGCTTCCGGTGTCTTTCTTTTATTTGTAACAATTTCTTTCATATACTTAGCATAAGGATTCATTTTAAGCATATCAGTCAAATGCATACGCAAAAAGATAGGTCTAATCATTTCAGCAAAGCGCTCAAAATCCTCATCATGCTTTTTCTTGGATGGTTTAGGAGGAAAAGGCATGGGTTTCTGAACCCATGGTTCTCTTTCTTTACCGTGCTTCCTAGCAACAAAGTCTCTCTTATCATAACGTTGATTCTTTGATTGTGGGTTATCAAGATCGACAGCAGGTTCAATCTCTACATCATTGTTATTGCTAGGTTGAGATCCACATGAACATCATCATTAATATTATCACTAGGTTCATGTTCATTACCAGATTGTGTTTCAGCATCAGAAATAGAAATATCATTGGGATTCTCAGGTGTGTCAACAACAGGTTCACTAGAAGCATGCAAATTCCTATCATTTTTCTTTTTCTTCTTTTTAGAAGACTAGGTGCATCAACATTAGTTCTCTGAGAATCTTGCTTAATCTTCTTAGGGTGGCCCTCAGGATACAAAGGTTCCTGAGTCATTTTACCCCCTCTAGTCACAACTCTAACAACATTATCATTTTTCTTGTTATTCAATTCACTAAGCAAATCATTTTGAGCTTTAAGCACTTTCTCTACTTGAGTGGTAACCATAGAAGCATGTTTACTAATGAGTTTAAGTTCACCTTTAACTCTAGACATATAATCACTCAAGTGTTCGATCATATAAGTATTGCGTTTCAATTGTCTACCAACATAAGCATTGAAGTTTTCTTGTTTAACAATAAAATTATCAAACTCATCTAAGCATTGGCTAGCAGACTTATAACGAGGAATATCACCTTCATCAAATCTATAGAGAGAATTTACCTTTGTTAACTGTGTCGGGTTATCAAGACCATGTATTTCTTCAATAGGTGGTAAATTCTTAACGTCTTCAGCTTTAATACCTTTTTCTTTCGTAGATTTCTTTGCCTCTTGCATATCTTCGGGACTGAGAAATAGAATACCCCTTTTCTTCAGAGTTGGCTTAGGAGTTGGTTCAGGAAGTGTCCAATTATTTTCATTAGTCAACATATTATTCAATAGCAATTCAGCTTGATCAACCGTTCTTTCCCTGAAACACAACCAGCACAACTATCCAGGTGGTCTCTGGAAGCATCGGTTAGTCCATTATAAAAGATATCAAGTATTTCATTTTTCTTGAGAGGATGATCAAGCAAAGCATTAAGTAATTGGAGAAGCCTCCCCCAAGCTTGTGGGAGACTCTCTTCTTTAATTTGCACAGAATTATATATTTCCCTTAAAGCAGCTTGTTTCTTATGAGCGGGGAAATATTTACTAGAGAAGTATTAAATCATATCCTGGGGACTACGCACAGAACCAGGATCAAAAGAATTAAACCATGTTTTAGCATAACCCTTTAATGAGAACGGAAATAATTTAAGGATATAGTAATAGCGAGTTTTCTCATCATTAGTGAATAGGGTGGGTATATCATTTAATTTAGTAAGATGTGCCACAACAGTTTTAGATTCATAGCCATAGAAAGGATCAGATTCAACCAAAGTAATTATCTCAGGATCGACAAAGAAATCATAATCCTTATCGGAAATACAGATAGGTGAAGCAGCAAAAGCAGGGTCATATTTCATTCTAGCATTCAAAGATTTTTCTTTCAGCTTAGCTAATAATTTCTTAAGATCATATCTATCATTGCAAGCAAGAAAGTCTCTAGAAGTTTCTTCATCCATAACATAACCCTTAGGCACAACAGGAAACTCATATCTAGGGGGGAATCTTCATCATCACTTTTATCAATATTATCAATTTCAATAATTTCATTCTCTCTAGCCCTAGCAAGTTGTTCATCAAGAAATTCACCTAGTGGCACAGTAGTATCAAGCATAGAAGTAGTTTCATCATAAGAATCATGCAAAGCAGAAGTGGCATCATCAATAACATGCGACATATCAGAATTAATAGCAGAAGCAGGTTTAGGTGTCGCAAGTTTACCCAAAACAGAAGGTGAATCAAGTGCAGAGCTAGATGGCAGTTCCTTACCTCCCCTCGTAGTTGAGGGAAAAATCTTAGTTCTTTCATCTTTCAAGTTCCTCATAGTGATCAGCAGATATAAATCCCAAGTGACTCAAATAATAGAGCTATGCTCCCCAACAACGGTGCCAGAAAATAGTCTTGATAACTCACAAGTATAGGGGATCGCAACAATTTTCGAGGGTAGAGTATTCAACCCAAATTTATTGATTCGACACAAGGGGAGCCAAAGAATATTCTCAAGTATTAGCAGTTGAGTTATCAATTCAACCACACCTGGATAACTTAATATCTGCAGCAAAGTATTTAGTACCAAGGTAGTGTGGGAGTAACGGTAACGGTGGCAAAAGTAATGGTAGCAGTTTTGTAGTAATTGTAACAGTGGCAACGGAAAAGTAACTAAGCGAAGAGCAAGATGTGAAAAGCTCGTAGGCATTGGATCAGTGATGGATAATTATGTCAGATGCGATTCCTCATGTAATAGTTATAACATATGGTGACATAGAACTAGCTCCAATTCATCAATGTAATGTAGGCATGTATTCCGAATATAGTCATACGTGCTTATGGAAAAGAACTTGCATGACATCTTTTGTCCTACCCTCCCGTGCCAGCGGGGTCCTATTGGAAACTAAGGGATATTAAGGCCTCCTTTTAATAGAGTACCAGACCAAAGCATTAACACATAGTGAATACATGAACTGCTCAAACTACGGTCATCACCGGTAAGTATACCGATTATTGTCACTTTTGGGTTAATGGATCATAACACATAATAGGTGACTATAGACTTGCAAGATAGGATCAAGAACTCACATATATTCATGAAAACATAATAGTTCAGATCTGAAATCATGGCACTCGGGCCCTAGTGACAAGCATTAAGCATAGCAAAGTCATAGCAACATCAATCTCATAACATAGTGGATGCAAGGGATCAAACCCTAACAAAAATAACTCGATTACATGATAAATCTCATCCAACCCATCACCGTCCAGCAAGCCTACGATGGAATTACTCATGCACGGCGGTGAGCATCATGAAATTGGTGATGGAGGAAGGTTGATGATGACGATGGCGACGGATTCCCCTCTCCGGAGCCCCGGACAGACTCCAAATCAGCCCTCCCGAGAGAGATTAGGGCTTGGCGGCGGCTCCGTATCGTAAAACGCGATGAATCCTTCTCTCTGATTTTTTTCCTCCCCAAACATGAATATATGGAGTTGGAGTTGAGGTCGGTGGAGCACCAGGGGGCCCACGAGGCAGGGGGCGCGCCCCCACCCTCATGGACAGGGTGTGGGGCCCTGGCCTTGATTCTTTCGCCAGTATTTTTTATATATGCCAAAAATATTCTCCGTGAAGTTTCAGGTCATTCCGAGAACTTTTATTTCTGCACAAAAATAACACCATGGCAATTCTGCTAAAAACAGCATCAGTCCGGGTTAGTTCCATTCAAATCATGCAAGTTAGAGTCCCAAACAATGGCAAAAGTGTTTGGAAAAGTAGATACGATGGAGACGTATCACGCACCGCCAGCCGGACCTCCGACTTGTTGGAGGTGGCCATTGGCCGCTTCGAGGTGTGGAAGGGCTCCTCCGCCTGGGCAGGTGCGCGGCGAGCTCTGGAGTTCATCAAGGGGTGGTACCCTGGGCTGAACGTGGACCAGATGGCCACGCTCCGTGCTGAAGCCGGCGAGGAGCTGGAGGCGATGGCACCCCAGCTCTATCACCGCGCCGCGGCGATTGCCGAGTACACAAACACCAGCGTCTTCCTCCCCGAGCTGGACGAAGCGGGCGCCGAGGTGCCACCCAACTGGTTCGGACTAAACTCAGAAGGCGGCGAGGACTCAATGGAGGAGATCTCCTCCAGCGATGAGGGCGAGGAGGAGGAGGATGAGGACGAGGACGGCAAAGACGATCCGCCGGATGGTGAAGACGACGGTCGGCCTCAGCCTGACCAAGGCTCGACCAATGGACGAAGCGTCGGCGAGCCGACGGCTGCCGATGCTGACCAGGCCAAGAGCCACCAGGCGGCCGCTCCACCACCCGGAGCCTCTACCTCCGCCGGCCCCTCCGATCCGGTTGCTGCTCCTCTGGCCTAGGTGGCCAAGTTATCTTTCCTTTCCCTGTTTTGTAACTGCTTGAACAAAAAATGTTAAGTCCGTGCAGTTCCTATTCAAACTCCGTTGAATGCTGGCCAAGGGCCTTTTGCTGTAAAAAAATGTCGTTGCCGATTTCCGACTTGTCTTGCTTTTCTATTCCTTTGGCTTTTTCCTTCGCCGCCTTCCCTTGGTTGTCGCCTTGCCAGCCTGACAGCCGCTCTGCGGTCTGTGGCTGGTCAAGTACTTGACCGTTTTGGGAAGGCAGGTACTTTAGCCATTGGTAGAGTGTAGCAATTAAAGTTAGAAATCGGTTGGCCGGCTGCTCAGCAGTCGGTCGGCGAGGTGAGGAGCCGACTTGGCCTATGCAAAAATGCTTTAGTCCTTAGCCATTTTTCGTGTGGGCACCATTTCCTGCCTTCATCTCTTGATGGCCAGACAGTCGCTCTGTGAGCTGCGGCTTGTGGCAAGAGAGGGCTTAGGTGCCGGCACACTACTTGTCCGACTGCAGGTAGCATTCACATAGTACAAGGCGGCAAGCCCCCGGGCCGACTGGTCGAACCGGGTGCCAGGCAGAAAAATGAAACACGATATTCATAGGCATAGAACTTATCATATAGATAAAAGGGGTAGCCTCCGAGCGCTCCTCGAGGGCCCCGATGTCTTGTACTTAATACAAAAGGTAGCATGGTACATACTACATCAACTGTAAAATCTTTGAAGGAGATTCGCGTTCCACGGGCGCTCTGTTTCCTTGCCCGAATCGTCTCTCTTGTGCTCTGGGCTTCTGCGCGTCAATGAGGTAGTAGGTGTCATTGCCCAATGCTTTGCTGATGATGAAGGGGCCTTCCCAAGGGGCCGAGAGCTTGTGCTGGCCGGCTGTTCGCTGGATCAGCCGGAGCACAAGGTCTCTCTCTTGGAAGGTTCTTGGCTTGACCTTCCGGTTGTGGTAGCGGCGCAGACTCTGTTGGTAGATGGCAGACCGTCTGAGTGCCCACAGCCGGCCCTCTTCCAGCAGATCGACATCGTCTTCTCGCGCCTCTTTCGCCTCCGCCTCCGTGTACATGATGACGCGAGGTGAGTCAAACTCAATGTCAGTTGGGATAACGGCCTCGGCACCGTACACGAGGAAGAATGGAGTGAAGTCGGTTGATTTGTTCAGAGTGGTGCCGAGGCTCCAAAGGACGGTCGGCAGCTCGCCGATCCAGCAGCCGGCCGACCGCTCCAGTGGCTCGACCAGTCGGGGCTTGATGCCGAAGAGGATGAGGCCATTTGCTCGCTCAACTTGGCCATTTGACTGCGGGTGGGCAACGGACGCTAAGTCCAGTCTGATGCCCTGTGTCGCGCAGAAACGGGCCAAGGCTCCCTTGGCAAAGTTGGTGCCATTGTCGGTGATGATGATGTGTGGTACTCTGTACCGGGTGGTGATGTATGCAATGAAGGTCACAGCAGTCCGACCATTCAACTTCTTGATTGGCTTTGCTTCAATCCACTTGGTGAACTTGTCCACGGCAACGAGCAGATGGGTCATGCCGCCACGTGCTGTCTTGAATGGTCCCACCATGTCCAACCCCCAAACGGCAAAGGGCCAAGCCAGGGGGATGGTCTTGAGTGCAAAGGCCGGTAGATGTTGCTGGGAGCTGAACTTTTGACACCCTTTGCAATGCTTGACCAACTCCTTGGTGTCCTCCAAAGCAGTCGGCCAGAAGAAACCATGGCGGAAAGCTTTCGCGACAAGAGATCTTGAAGCCGCGTGGTGGCCACACTCGCCTTGGTGGATATCTTCGAGGATTGCTTGGCCCTTCTCTGGTTCTACGCAGCGCTGGAAGACTCTGATCACACTGCGTCTGACAAGCTCTCAGTTTACTATCGTGTAGGCTCCTGCTCGGCGCCGCACTTGCCGGACCGAGATCTCATCCGCCGGCAGCTCCCAATTCACCAGAAACTTGAGGATGGGCCTACCCATGACGGTGCTTGAATTTCTTCTACTGCCACTATGGCCACTTGTACGACGGCGGTTGGGCTGGGAGGCGGTGGGTTGGAATTGATTGCCGCTTGCTGCGTCTCTGAAGTCCCCGGGCCGACTGCGGCAGCCCCAGGGTCGGGTTGTGAAGTTCCCGGGCCGGGTGCGACTGCCGCAGTCCCCGCGCCGCCTGCTGAAGTCCCCGGGCCGACTGCTGCAGCCCCCGGGCTGGGTTGTGAAGTCCCCGGGCCGGGTGCGACTGCCGCAGTCCCCGCGCCGACTGCTGCAGCCCTCGGGCCAGGTTGTGAAGTCCCCGGGCCGGGTACGACTGCCGCAGTCCCCGCGCCGCCTGCTGAAGTCCCCGGGTCGGCTGTTGCAGCCCCCGAGTCAGATCCGACTACTTCGGGAGGAGTCGGCACAAAGATGGACTCAGATTCTGGGGAAGGCTTGATTGACGGCCTGTGGAGGCACTGAAGTGAGACGCCGGCTGGTATTGCTTGACGGGTGGAGCCGATCCGTGCCAAGGCATCTGCCTGAGTATCCGTTGAGTTGTTGGAGGAGGAAGCGGCACCTCACCATGTTTGCATCCTTAGCGTCCCAGTCGCTAGACGACTGTTGGACCACCAAGTCGGAATCACTGTAGCACAGGATCCGGCGGATGCCGATCTCTTTGGCCAACCGGAGGTCGTATATTAGTGCTTCATATTCGGCTACATTGTTGGAGGCGGAAAAATGGATTTGCAATGTGTATCTGAGCTTGTCGCCTTTGGGAGAGGTGAGAACAATGTCGGCTCCCAAACCGGTGCGCATCTTCGAGCCATCAAAATGCATTCGCCAATGAGTGGAGTCCGGAGCTGGCGGCAGGTACTGGGTGTCGGCCCAGTCGACAAGGAAGTCGGCCAGTGCTTGGGACTTGATGGCAGTGCACGGCTGGTAGAAGATGGTGTAGGGGGCCAACTCGATGGCCCATTTGGCCACTCGTCCAGATGCATCTCTGTTGCCAATGATCTCGGCAAGTGGGGCGGTACAGACAACCGTGATTGGGTGCTCTTGAAAGTATGGCTTCAACTTCTTGGCGGCAAAGTGCACGCCGTAGCACATCTTCTGGTAGTGAGGGCGGTTCTGCTTCGAGGTGGACAACACCTCGCTCAAATAGTACATAGGCCTCTGGACTGGCTGTGCTCTGCCGTCTTCTGGTGCTCCACCACCATGACTGTGCTGACCACCCGGCTGGTGGCGGTGATGTAGAGGTACATAAGTTCTTTAGCAGTCGGAGCCGCCAGGACAGGCGGCATGGTCAACATCTTCTTTAACTGGAGAAAGTCTTCGTCCACCTGGTCATTCCACTCAAACTGAGTGGTCTTCTTCATGAGCTGGTACAGGGGAAGAGCCTTCTCGCCCAGCCGACTGATGAAACGGTTGATGGATGACAAACAGCCTGTGAACTTCTGAACGTCTCTCAGTTGGGTGGGTTTCTCCATCCTCTCGATGGCCTTGATCTTCACAGGGTTGCATTCTATGCCGCGCTCTGAGACCAGGAAGCCAAGAAGCTGGCCGGCTGGTACTCCAAAGATGCATTTCTCTCGGTTGAGCTTGATCTGAAACCGGCGTAGATTTTCAAAGGTTTCCTTGAGGTCTTCCAAGAGGGTACCGCGCTTCTCCGTCTTCACCACAATATCGTCTACATAGACGTGGGCATTTCTGTTGAGCTGCTTGAGGAGGCACTTCTGCATGCAACGCTGAAACGTGGCATCGGCATTTCTCAAGCCGAATGTCATGGTCAGGTAGCAGAAGGCTCCGAATGGTGTGATGAAGGCGGTCCTCAAGCGGTCTGCCGGGTTCAACTTGATCTGGTGGTAACCTGAGTAGGCATCCAAGAAACTCAGCAGCTCGCATCCGGCTATGGAGTCTATCACTTGGTCAATCCTGGGTAATGCAAACGGATCCTTGGGGCAGGCTTTGTTAAGACTAGTGTAATCAATGCACATGCGCCACTTGTTGTTCTTCTTCAGTACAAGGACGGGGTTGGCAAGCCATTCTGGGGAAAGAACTTCCATGACGAAGCCGGCTGCCAACAGGCGGGCGATCACTTCTCCAACAATTCTTCTCTTCTCCTCCGACAGTCGGCGGAGGGGCTGTCTGACTGGTTTGGCGTCTGCTCTAACATGTAGCTTGTGCTCGGCGAAATCCGTCGGAACACCCGGCATGTCTCTGGGAGACCATGCAAAGATGTCCCGATTCTCACGGAGGAAATCAACGAGCTCGCTTTCCTATTTGCTGTCACGGTTGGTACCTATGACGGCGTGCCTCTTCGGGTGCTCAGGGTCCAAGGGAATCTTCTTCGTTTCTTTGGCCAGTTTGAAGGAGCCCTGGGTCTCTGACTCTTTGGGCTTTGGGGACATGTCCAGCTGCTTGCCGACCATGGCCACCACCCGTTCCAAGAGCTTCTTCTCAGCAGCAATCACAAGGGACTCGGCCAGCCGGCTGCTGGCGGCAGCACAGGCGGACGACTTCTCATAGTCTCCACTGATCGTGATAATGCCCTTGGTTCCTGGCATCTTCATCTTGAGGTAGGCATAATGAGGCACCGCCATGAACTTGGCCAAGGTGGGCCGGCCTAGGAGCACATGGTACGGGCTCTCCAGGTCGACCACCTCAAACCAAATGGCTTCACGGCGGAAGTGATCCTTGTCTCTGAAGAGGACGTCTATCTTGATCTTGCCGATTGGTGAGCAGGACAAGCCGAGCACAATGCCATGAAACATAGTCCGACTGGGCAGCAGCTGCTTCTCTTTGATCTTCAACTTCTCCATGGTGTCAAGGTAAAGGATGTTGATGCTGCTACCGCCATCTATCAGAATTTGAGAGAAACGAGGAGCTCGCCTCTCCGTTGCAAGGGTTGCATCCAACACCAGGGCACAGAAACCTGGAGAGGGCATCACTTCCGGGTGGTCAGGACGGCTCCAACTGATGGGCTTCTCAGACCAATGCATGAACTCTGGAGCAGTTGAGGCAACTGCATTCACTTCATGGTGCTGTGGACGCCGGCTGTGTCTATCGCTGGCCACATTGGTGAAGACAACGTAAGCACCATGCTCTTCGGGGTAATCATCTTGGACTTGGCCGACTGCTGGACGGGCGACCGGCCGCTGGGGAGGCGGAGCCGGTGGGCCAGCAGGCGGAGGAGGCAATCCTTCTCCCTTGGCGATATGTACGAGCCAGTGACACTTACGGGTTGTGTGCTTGGACGGCTTCGCGCCGCTGTGGAACTTGCAGGGGGCATCGAGGGTCTGCTCAAAGGAGAAAGTGGGCAACCAGGCCGGCTTGCCGCCTTTCTAACGCTTGGGGAGTGTCTTCCCTTCAGGTTGTTGATCTTCAACTGTCGCCACCTGCCGGCTGGTGGAAACCGGCTGAGGGGCTTTGCGCTTGTTGTCGTTCAGCTGCTGGCGCCGACTGTTGTCTCCAGCCGGCGTTCGAGGAGCCGGAGGGAGCACCTTTCCAGAAGCGTCCACTCGGAGCTCGCCCACCATGGAGGAGTCGGCAGTGGCGTACTTGTCTGCTATGATCAGCAGTTCGTCGAGTGTGGCCGACTCATCGCAGAGGAGTTGGTGCTTGAGTAAGGTGCCCTCTCGGCACTCGGCAGTGAAGTACTCGATAGCTTGGACCTCATGCACCCCTTCGCAGGAGTTGGGTAGTTCGGCCCACCACGTCAGGTAGTCGCGGGTGGACTCGTTGGGGCCTTGAACGCACAGCGAGAGCTGGCGTGGCTTGGGAGGCCGCTTGTAGGTGCTGGTGAAGTTGCGGACGAAGACCTCAGTGAAATCTACCTAGTTGCTGATGCTGCGGGGCATCAGGCTGTTCAGCCATGTCTGGGCCGTGCCCTGGAGTATGAGCGGAACGTACTTCACGGCAATGCGCTTGTTGCCGTTCGCTATGCTGACAGCTGTGGAATAGTCGACCAGCCAGTCATCCGGCTTGTAACACCCGGATAATTGTGCTACAGTAATCCTGCGCTAATCATGCCACGTCATGCCGATTACTGTTACTAACCTCGCAATAATCCGAAACCGTTCAAGTTCAAATTCAAATTGCAATTAACAATAAAAGTTTTCAAAAATTAAAACAAAATTGTTCGGTGGTTGCTAAATATTACAAAGGTAATTGTGGTGAAGTAACCACATTTTTAGAAAAGGCCTAAGCAATTTTAAATGATTAAAACAAAAAAGAAATTATAAAAGAAAATACAAACAAAAAAAAAGAAAGAAAAGGGAACCCCCCCCCCCCCCGCTGGGCCACCCGGCCCAGCCAACGCCACCTCGCCGCCAGGCCGGCCCACCCCCGCGCCCATATCCCCCCCCACTCCCTGGAAACCCTAATCCCCTCCCTCACAATCCCCCCCCCCCCGATCCAGTCCCCTCCCACTCTCCCCGATCTGGGCGCCGCCCCGACGCCGCGCCCCGACGCCCTGGACCTCGCCGGCCGGCCTCCTCCCGCTCCGCCGCTCGTCCCCGTCAACCTCGACCTTCCCCGAGCACACGTCCTAGACCCCACGGCCCGTGGTGAGGCCCTCCTCCTCCCCTTCCCTCGTCGCCGTTCGCTCGCGGCCGCCATGCCCGGGGCACGCCCGAACCCGCGGTCGCCGCGCCCCCCCCCCGTCTGTCCAGGCCGCGTCCCGCGCCCTCGTGCGCGCGCTCGCACTGGCCGCGCTCCCGCCCGCGCGGGGACACCCCTCGTGCCCCTCTGCTGCCCGCGCCTGGCCGCACCCTGCGCCGCCTGCACGCGCGCTCGCGCGCCCACCCGCGCTGCTCCACCGTCGCCCCGCGACTCGCTCGCCATCCGCCTCGGCGCCGCTCGCAGCCGAGCCCGCAGCTCCTCCCCATGCCGCCCGCCTCTCCTCTGGTCGCCCTTCGCCGGCGCCGCCCGGCGGTGTTGCCGGCCCCGCGCCGTCCCATCCCCTCCTCCCGGTCGTGGCCCCCTGGCCGCGTCGCATCGGCGCCCCCGCTGGCCTCGCCCCGCGCCCGGGCGGAGCGCCCCTCGGGCTCGGGCGCCCGCACCCGCTCGCCCGCGCCCTCTAGGCCCCGATGGGCCACAGACATGTGAGGCCTGGCCCCAGAACGTTAAAAAGAAAAAGAAAGAAAAATATAATAATAAATAATAAATATAATAATTAAAATATTAATTAATTAATTAATTAAAGAATTAATTAAGTTAATTAATCATAATTAGATTAACCTAATTAACTGTTAATTTAATCAGAACAGTAATTAGTTAGTTAAACCCTAATTAACCTAATCAGGGAATGACACGTGGGTCCCACTGGACCCACATGTCAGTTTGACCCAGTCAACTCTATTGACTGCTGACGTCAGCATGACATCATGCTGATGTCATAAATCTAAATTTCGAATTAATTAATTAATTAAATTCCCGAAATCAATAAAACCTTTAGAAAATCATATCTTTTAATCTGTAACTCGGATTAAAATATTTTCAACATGAAAGTTGCTCAGATCGACGAGACGAACCCGGATACGCAGCCCGTTCATCCGCCACACACCCCTAACATATCAAACTCGCAACTTTCCCCCTCCGGCTCCTCTGCCCGAAAACGCGGAACCCCGGGGAAACTTTCCCGGATGTTTCCCCCCTTCACCGGTATCACCGTATACCGCGTTAGGGCACCACTAACGCCGTTATTTGTCATGTCATGCATCACTGTGCATCTGCTTGCTTAAATATTTATTGTTTCTGCCCCCTCTTCTCTCGATAGACCCCGAGACCGACGTTGCTGCTGCCCCGTTCGACTACGGAGTTGACGATCCCTCTCTCTTGCCAGAGCAACCAGGCAAGCCCCCCCCTTGATCACCAGATATCGCCTATTCTTCTCTATACTGCTTGCATTAGAGTACTGTAGCATGTTACTGCTTTCGTTATTCCTATCCTGATGCATAGCCTGTCTTTGATACTGCTGTTGATACCTTTACCTGCAATCCTACTGCTTAGTATAGGATGCTAGTGTTCCATCAGTGGCCCTACACTCTTGTCCGTCTGCCATGCTATACTACTGGGCCGTGATCACTTCGGGAGGTGATCACGGGCATATACTATATACTTTACACTGTTACATTACATGTGATATTGTTCGGAGATGGGGGCTGAAGGGGCAGGTGGCTCCATCCCGATAGAGGTGGGCCTGGGTTCCCGACGGCCCCCAACTATTACTTTGAGGCGGAGCGACAGGGCAGGTTCAGACCACCTAGGAGAGAGGTGGGCCTGGCCCTAGTCGGCGTTCGCGATACTTAACACGCTTAACGAGATCTGGGTATTTGATCTGAGTCTGGCCATTTGGTCTATACGCACTAACCACCTACGCGGGAGTAGTTATGGGTATCCCGACGTCGTGGTATCAGCCGAAGCACTTCGTGACGTCAGCGACTGAGCGGCGCGCGCCGGGTTGGACCGCGTAACGTGACTTCCTTTGAAATGGAGGTTGCTAGGTCTGCTCTCCGGCCGCGTACGCAACGTGCAGGTGTGCTCAGGGCGATGGGCCCAGACCCCTGCGCGCTTAGGTTTAGACCGGCGTGCTGACCGCTCTGTTGTGCCTAGGTGGGGCTGCGACGTGTTGATCTTCCGAGGCCGGGCATGACCTAGAAAAGTGTGTCCGGCCAAATGGGATCAAGCGTGTTGGGCTATGTGGTGCACCCCTGCAGGGAAGTTTATCTATTCGAATAGCCGTGTCCCTCGGTAAAAGGACGACCCGGAGTTGTACCTTGACCTTATGACAACTAGAACTGGATACTTAATAAAACACACCCTTCCAAGTGCCAGATACAACCCGGTGATTGCTCTCCAACAGGGCATCGAGGAGGGGATTGCCGGGTAGGATTATGCTATGCGATGCTACTTGGAGGACTTCAGTCTACTCTCTTCTATATGCTGCAAGATGGAGGCGACTAGAAGCGTAGTCTTCGATAAGACTAGCTATCCCCCTCTTATTCTGGCATTCTGCAGTTCAGTCCACTGACATGGCCCTTTACACATATATCCATGCATATGTAGTGTAGCTCCTTGCTTGCGAGTACTTTGGATGAGTACTCACGGTTGCTTTCTCCTTCTTTTCCCCCTATCCCTTCTACCTGGTTGTCGCAACCAGTTGTTGGAGCTCAGGATCCAGACGCCACCGTCGACGACGACTCCTACTACACTGGAGGTGCCTACTACTACGTGCAGCCAGCTGACGACGACCAGGAGTAGTTAGGAGGATCCCAGGCAGGAGGCCTGCGCCTCGTTCGATCTGTATCCCCGTTTGTGCTAGCCTTCTTAAGGCAACCTTGTTTAACTTATGTCTGTACTCAGATATTGTTGCTTCCGCTGACTCGTCTATGATCGAGCACTTGTATTCGAGCCCTCGAGGCCCCTGGCTTGTATTATGATGCTTGTATGACTTATTTATGCTTTAGAGTTGTGTTGTGATATCTTCCCGTGAGTCCCTGATCTTGATCGTACACATTTGCGTGCATGATTAGTGTACGATTGAATCGGGGGCGTCACAAGTTGGTATCAGAGCCGACTGCCTGTAGGAATCCCCCTTCCACACTCCTTGGCCGAAGTCGAGTCTAGACATTACAAAAACTTTTACTAACTTGGCTGTGTGCCTTACGGGCCCATGTCGCCATCGGGTGGTACTAGGATCTTTTACTTCTCGACCCTTACTCTGGGACTCCGAACTCTCTTCTACTCGGGATAAACGATTTTACTAACTCTGACACTAGGGTCCCGTTACGACATTCACCCCAAAGTTGGATAAAAGCCATAGCTATTCCTTACTATAGTATTTTGAACAATTTCCACACTGTCGTTTGACTCCTGTGAAACATCTTTGTTTTCAGATGGAACCCACGAGGCAGGTCGTGCGCCACACGACGGCCATGGGTGCCTCGGGATCACCGGCTGTGCTAGCTGAGATGATGACCTATCTGGGTTATCGCTGGCACCCCGAGTACACCGTCACCGAGGAGTACCAGGCTTTTAACCAGGAGCAGTACCGTGCCACCGTCCACCTCTACTCTCGGGAGTATGACTCCACTACTGTGCTGCACACCGCTTATGGTGTTGGAGTGACCATCGATATGGCAGTTCACGATGCTGCCTATGCTGCTCTGACACGCCTTCGTAGGGAGTACCGGGAGTTGGACACCTCCCCCTTCAGGCCCATTGCTATCGCATCTGATATTGGTGCGGAGGGTTGCTACACTGCTGCCTACTCCACTGTCACCCGCGAGCCCTTCCACCATCAGAACTTTGTTCTGCACGCTGATGGTCTGGATCGAGCTAACCGAGCTCTTCGCCACGAGTTGTACACCACTCGTCAGCACCTCTACCGTGCCTTGACGATGTTGCACCCCTTTGTTGGATCTGGGGAGCTGCCGCGTTCTGCTATCTATCCAGCCAGGACCGTGATGCCTCAGGGTGTCGGTTGGCCAGAGGTGGGAGGCTACTCTCCCGCACTTGGTCCTCTTCTGCCACTTGAGCGTCGGGTTCAGCACCAGAGCCCCCGCGGACCCCAGGTTGCCGACGTGGTGTACCCGTTGCCACACTACCAGCTTTCAGGCTACACCTACCTCCGCAGTGTCGTGTGGGATTGATGTAGACTTGCTTATTAGTGATAGCTGCATTCGCCGCGAGCCTGCGCGCCGCCTATGATGTCTTAGTCTATGTACTGAACTCTATGTACCGAACCCTATGCATGATCCCTTTTGTAAGATGTGCCAACTGTTATGTGGTATCTATCGTGCTGCTTTCATTATGCATGTTTCATCTTGAATGATTCTTGTATTTGCCAATTTCTCAAATACTGAAATACCCCTGTTATATATTAGCAGGATGGTTAGACCAGCTGGTCGTGGTCGTGGTGGCAACTTCCCACCACCGCCTGAGTACATGGCTGGTATGATCCAACAGCTTGAGATGAATCGCCAGTTCATGGAGAACATGATGGCGCAGTTTCCTCGCCCCAATATGAACCAGCAGCCAAACACAGTGACTCTGCAGGATTTCATACGCCTGAACCCAACTGTGTACCGCAGCTCAACTCAGCCTCTGGATGCTGATGACTGGCTCCGTGACATCACCTATGAGATGGAGTCTGCTGATGTAGCCCCTGCCAGCTATGTCACGTTTGCTTCCTTCTTCTTGAAGGGACCCGCAGCTCAATGGTGGGACAGCCACAGGCGTACTCTGCCAGCTGGAACAATCATCACCTGGCCAGACTTCCAAACTGCTTTCCGTGCCCGCTTCATTCCTCAGGGAGTCATGGACCGGAAGAAGCGTGAGTTCTGCAACCTCATCCAAGGCAACAAAACTGTTGAAGCTTATCAGCGGGAGTTTCTGGACTTGTCCCGCTATGCTGAAGAGGACATTGCTACTGATTCACGCAGACAGGAGAAGTTCCGTGACGGCCTTCAAGCTGACATCAAGTTCGCACTTCTAGTGCACGACTTTGATGATTTCGCCACCTTGGTGAACAAAGCCATCAATGTCGAAACTGGTCTGCAGGAATACCAGAGCTCTCACAGGCGCAGCCGTGACACGGGCTCATCTTCGGGCCCGTCCTCGCAGAAGCGCAGGATATGGATTCCCAACAGCATGTACCAGTCGAATGCACCTGCCCCAAGGCAGTCCTATGCTACACCTCGTCTGCCTAATGCTCCTGCTAGGCAGCCAAAACTTCCAGCTCCACCACCCCAAGCTCCGGTCCCCACTCCCAATAATGGTCTGTGCTACAAGTGTGGTCAACCAGGTCACCTTGCCAGGAACTGCTATCAGAATCAGAATCAGAATCAGCTGGCCCTTCCTGCAGCTGGTCGTGGGAACAACCAGAACCGCAAAAACAATGCCAAGTCTTATGGTCGTGTTCATGCCAACCACGTTGATCTGAACGAAGCTCAAGACCAGTCTGCTACTGTGATGGGTACACTCCTCGTAAATTCAGTACCTGCATCTGTTTTATTCGATACAGGAGCATCGCATTCATTCATGTCAGAAGAATTTGCATACAAGCACGACGTTAAGTGTGAGGCGATGAACACTTCGGTAGTGGTAAAAACCCCCGTGGGACAATGTCAAACCTCCATGGTTGGCGTCGATGTCCCCGTGGAAATCGAAGGGCTGGAATTCTATGCCGCGCCCATTATCCTGAAGACGTCTAACATCGACCTCATTCTGGGGATGGATTGGTTGAAAGCGCATACTGCTTCCATAGTTTGCGCCACTAAGACCGTCCATCTGCTACATCCTTCAGATGAAATAGTTACATACCACGCTCGCCTGGTGCAAAATGCCGAGGCAAGGCTTTATGTCTTGAATGCATTGAACTCTGCACCACTCGAGGGCATCGAAAACATCCCCGTCGTGCGTGACTTCCTCGACGTCTTTCCTGAAGAACTTCCAGGGATTCCCCCTGCTAGAGCTGTCGAATTCGTCATCGACTTGAAACCAGGCACCACTCCTATTGCCAAGCGACCCTACAAGATGCCACCACATGAACTCCTTGAGCTTAAGGAGGAAATCGACAAATCTCTTCAAAGTGGTTTCATTCGCCCAAGTTGCTCTCCTTGGGGAGCACCTTCTCTCTTTGTCAAGAAGAAGGATGGGACAAACCGACTGGTCCAAGATTACCGTCCTATTAACCAAGCTACCATTCAGAAAAAGTATCCTCTTCCTCGGATCAATGATCTGTATGATCAACTGGCTGGTTCATCAGTGTTCTCTAAACTCGACTTGAGATTGGGTTACCACCAGATCCGTGTTCGTGAAGAGGATATCCCAAAAACCGCCTTTGTGACTCGTTATGGTTCATACGAGTACACTGTCATGTCCTTCGGCTTAACCAATGCCCCAGCCACCTTCTCTCGCCTGATGAACTATATATTCATGGATTACCTCGACAAGTTCGTCGTGGTTTATCTGGATGATATCCTGGTATTTTCCAAGAACGAAGAAGAACATGCTGAACATCTTCGACTTGTGCTGGAAAAGCTACGAGAACATCAGCTGTATGCCAAGTTCTCTAAATGTGAATTCTGGCTCCCTGAAGTAACCTATCTTGGACATGTCATCTCTAAGGATGGTATTGCCGTTAACCCTGAACGAGTTCAGGCTATTCTTGATTGGACTCCTCCAAAGAATGTCAAGCAAGTCAGAAGTTTTCTCGGTCTCGCCAGCTATTGCCGTCGATTCGTCGAGAACTTCTCCAAGATTGCCAGGCCTCTGACTAACTTGCTGCATAAGGGCGTCAAGTTCCAATGGACAGACAAATGTCAGGAAAGCTTCCAGGCACTTAAAGACAAGTTGACTTCTGCCCCAGTGCTAGCTCCACCTGATACAAAGAAGGACTTCGTCATTTACTGCGACGCTTCCCGTCAAGGATTAGGCTGTGTCCTAATGCAAGAGCGCAGAGTGATTGCCTATGCCTCTCGTCAATTGCGCCCTCATGAAGAGAACTACCCAGTTCACGATCTCGAGCTTGCGGCTGTCATTCATGCACTGAAGCAGTGGCGGCATTACCTTCTCGGTAATCGTTGCGAGATATTCACTGACCATCAAAGTCTGAAGTATCTGTTTACTCAGCCAGACCTGAACCTCCGTCAGCAGAGATGGATGGAGACTGTTGCAGACTTTGACTTGGGTATTTCCTATACACCAGGCAAGGCTAATGTAATGGCAGATGCCTTGAGCCGCAAGTCTTACTGCAACCACCTCCAGGTTCATAAAGTTCAGCCCTCGCTCGTTGAAGAATTCAGAAAGCTGAACCTCCATATTGTCCCTCCGGGTGCACTCGCTCCCCCTCCTGAGGAGTTTCAGAAGATGAACCTCCGTGTTACTCCCCAGGGTTCCCTCTATACCCTGGCTGTCGAACCCGATCTCGTGAGCTCCATCAAGACAATACAAGGATACGACTCTGAAGTCCACAAGATTAAGCGCGACCTCAAGGAAGGAAAGCCCTCATACTTCACTATTGCTGGTGATGGCGCCTTGTACTTCAAAGGCCGCCTAGTAGTGCCGTGTAAGGAGGAAAACCTGAATATGACTCGGAAAGTTATGAAAGAAGCTCATGATACGCCTCTGTGTATCCATCCTGGTAGCACTAAGATGTACCAGGACATTCGTCAAAGATTCTGGTGGTCTAATATGAAGCAAGACATTGCTCGCTATGTTGCCGAGTGTGACATTTGCCGTCGTATCAAAGCAGAACATCAAAGGCCTGCTGGAACTCTGCAACCTATCTCTATTCCTGAATGGAAATGGGACCATGTTGAAATGGACTTCGTCACTGGATTTCCCAAATCGCAGAAAGGTAATGATGCTATTCTTGTCGTCATTGACCGGCTTTCTAAAGTTGCACATTTTCTGGCGGTCAAGGAAACGATCACTGCTAGCCAGCTTGCAACTCTCTACATGTCCAGAATTGTTTCACTTCACGGTATTCCACTGGTTATCAGTTCGGACCGTGGCAGCTTATTCACTTCAAGATTCTGGGCAAGTTTCCAAGAAGCTATGGGAACTCATCTATCGTTCAGTACTGCTTTTCATCCGCAGTCTCAAGGACAAGTTGAACGTGTCAACCAAGTTCTCGAAGATATGCTTCGAGCTTGTGTTATTTCCTTTGGCAAGAAATGGGAGGAATCTCTCCCGTATGCTGAGTTCTCTTATAATAATAGCTATCAAGCTAGTCTGAAGATGGCCCCCTTCGAAGTGTTATATGGACGAAAGTGTCGAACCCCTCTGAACTGGTCAAAAACTGGGGAACGTCCATTCTTTGGTCCGGATATTATCCAACATGCCGAAGAACAAGTCCGCATTATTCGCGAGAATCTCAAGACTGCTCAATCACGTCAAAAGAGTAACTATGACCGTCATCATAAAGACATGGTCTACCAACCTGGCGAAAAGGCCTATCTTCGAGTTACACCAATGAAGGGTGCTCACCGCTTCGGGATCAAAGGCAAACTAGCTCCTCGCTATATTGGCCCATTCACTATTCTCGAAAAGCGTGGAAAAGTGGCCTATCAATTGGAGCTTCCGCCGAACCTTTCTCAGGTTCACGATGTGTTCCATGTGTCACAACTCCGCCGTTGCTTCAAGGACCCAATCCGAGTTGTGGATCATGAAGTGCTCGAATTGCAACAGGACCTCTCCTATAAAGAGCATCCGGTCCGCATTCTCGACCAAGCTGAACGCCGCACACGTCAGAAGGCGATCAAGTTCCTCAAGGTCCAGTGGTCGAATCACTCTGAAGACGAAGCCACCTGGGAACGCGAGGATCGTCTTCGTGAAGAATACCCCGCACTCTTTCCTTCTACCTCCTAAATCTCGGGACGAGATTTCTTGTAGTGGAGGAGATTTGTAACACCCGGATAATCGTGCTACAGTAATCCTGCGCTAATCATGCCACGTCATCCCGATTACTGTTACTAACCTCGCAATAATCCGAAACCGTTCAAGTTCAAATTCAAATTGCAATTAACAATAAAAGTTTTCAAAAATTAAAACAAAATTGTTCGGTGGTTGCTAAATATTACAAAGGTAATTGTGGTGAAGTAACCACATTTTTAGAAAAGGCCTAAGCAATTTTAAATGATTAAAACAAAAAAGAAATTATAAAAGAAAATACAAACAAAAAAAAAGAAAGAAAAGGGAACCCCCCCCCCCCGCTGGGCCACCCGGCCCAGCCAACGCCACCTCGCCGCCAGGCCGGCCCACCCCCGCGCCCATATCCCCCCCCCCCACTCCCTGGAAACCCTAATCCCCTCCCTCACAATCCCCCCCCGATCCAGTCCCCTCCCCCTCTCCCCGATCTGGGCGCCGCCCCGACGCCGCGCCCCGACGCCCTGGACCTCGCCGGCCGGCCTCCTCCCGCTCCGCCGCTCGTCCCCGTCAACCTCGACCTTCCCCGAGCACACGCCCTAGACCCCACGGCCCGTGGTGAGGCCCTCCTCCTCCCCTTCCCTCGTCGCCGTTCGCTCGCGGCCGCCATGCCCGGGGCACGCCCGAACCCGCGGTCGCCGCGCCCCCCCCCCCCCCCCCCGTCTGTCCAGGCCGCGTCCCGCGCCCTCGTGCGCGCGCTCGCACTGGCCGCGCTCCCGCCCGCGCGGGGACACCCCTCGTGCCCCTCTGCTGCCCGCGCCTGGCCGCACCCTGCGCCGCCTGCACGCGCGCTCGCGCGCCCACCCGCGCTGCTCCACCGTCGCCCCGCGACTCGCTCGCCATCCGCCTCGGCGCCGCTCGCAGCCGAGCCCGCAGCTCCTCCCCATGCCGCCCGCCTCTCCTCTGGTCGCCCTTCGCCGGCGCCGCCCGGCGGTGTTGCCGGCCCCGCGCCGTCCCATCCCCTCCTCCCGGTCGTGGCCCCCTGGCCGCGTCGCATCGGCGCCCCCGCTGGCCTCGCCCCGCGCCCGGGCGGAGCGCCCCTCGGGCTCGGGCGCCCGCACCCGCTCGCCCGCGCCCTCTAGGCCCCGATGGGCCACAGACATGTGGGGCCTGGCCCCAGAACGTTAAAAAGAAAAGGAAAGAAAAATATAATAATAAATAATAAATATAATAATGAAAATATTAATTAATTAATTAATTAAAGAATTAATTAAGTTAATTAATCATAATTAGATTAACCTAATTAACTGTTAATTTAATCAGAACAGTAATTAGTTAGTTAAACCCTAATTAACCTAATCAGGGAATGACACGTGGGTCCCACTGGACCCACATATCAGTTTGACCCAGTCAACTCTATTGACTGCTGACGTCAGCATGACATCATGCTGATGTCATAAATCTAAATTTCGAATTAATTAATTAATTAAATTCCCGAAATCAATAAAACCTTTAGAAAATCATATCTTTTAATCTGTAACTCGGATTAAAATATTTTCAACATGAAAGTTGCTCAGATCGACGAGACGAACCCGGATACGCAGCCCGTTCATCCGCCACACACCCCTAACATATCAAACTCGCAACTTTCCCCCTCCGGCTCCTCTGCCCGAAAACGCGGAACCCCGGGGAAACTTTCCCGGATGTTTCCCCCCTTCACCGGTATCACCGTATACCGCGTTAGGGCACCACTAACGCCGTTATTTGTCATGTCATGCATCACTGTGCATCTGCTTGCTTAAATATTTATTGTTTCTGCCCCCTCTTCTCTCGATAGACCCCGAGACCGACGTTGCTGCTGCCCCGTTCGACTACGGAGTTGACGATCCCTCTCTCTTGCCAGAGCAACCAGGCAAGCCCCCCCCTTGATCACCAGATATCGCCTATTCTTCTCTATACTGCTTGCATTAGAGTACTGTAGCATGTTACTGCTTTCGTTATTCCTATCCTGATGCATAGCCTGTCTTTGATACTGCTGTTGATACCTTTACCTGCAATCCTACTGCTTAGTATAGGATGCTAGTGTTCCATCAGTGGCCCTACACTCTTGTCCGTCTGCCATGCTATACTACTGGGCCGTGATCACTTCGGGAGGTGATCACGGGCATATACTATATACTTTACACTGTTACATTACATGTGATACTGTTCGGAGATGGGGGCTGAAGGGGCAGGTGGCTCCATCCCGATAGAGGTGGGCCTGGGTTCCCGACGGCCCCCAACTATTACTTTGAGGCGGAGCGACAGGGCAGGTTCAGACCACCTAGGAGAGAGGTGGGCCTGGCCCTAGTCGGCGTTCGCGATACTTAACACGCTTAACGAGATCTGGGTATTTGATCTGAGTCTGGCCATTTGGTCTATACGCACTAACCACCTACGCGGGAGTAGTTATGGGTATCCCGACGTCGTGGTATCAGCCGAAGCACTTCGTGACGTCAGCGACTGAGCGGCGCGCGCCGGGTTGGACCGCGTAACGTGACTTCCTTTGAAATGGAGGTTGCTAGGTCTGCTCTCCGGCCGCGTACGCAACGTGCAGGTGTGCTCAGGGCGATGGGCCCAGACCCCTGCGCGCTTAGGTTTAGACCGGCGTGCTGACCGCTCTGTTGTGCCTAGGTGGGGCTGCGACGTGTTGATCTTCCGAGGCCGGGCATGACCCAGAAAAGTGTGTCCGGCCAAATGGGATCAAGCGTGTTGGGCTATGTGGTGCACCCCTGCAGGGAAGTTTATCTATTCGAATAGCCGTGTCCCTCGGTAAAAGGACGACCCGGAGTTGTACCTTGACCTTATGACAACTAGAACTGGATACTTAATAAAACACACCCTTCCAAGTGCCAGATACAACCCGGTGATTGCTCTCCAACAGGGCATCGAGGAGGGGATTGCCGGGTAGGATTATGCTATGCGATGCTACTTGGAGGACTTCAGTCTACTCTCTTCTATATGCTGCAAGATGGAGGCGACTAGAAGCGTAGTCTTCGATAAGACTAGCTATCCCCCTCTTATTCTGGCATTCTGCAGTTCAGTCCACTGACATGGCCCTTTACACATATATCCATGCATATGTAGTGTAGCTCCTTGCTTGCGAGTACTTTGGATGAGTACTCACGGTTGCTTTCTCCTTCTTTTCCCCCTATCCCTTCTACCTGGTTGTCGCAACCAGTTGTTGGAGCTCAGGATCCAGACGCCACCGTCGACGACGACTCCTACTACACTGGAGGTGCCTACTACTACGTGCAGCCAGCTGACGATGACCAGGAGTAGTTAGGAGGATCCCAGGCAGGAGGCATGCGCCTCGTTCGATCTGTATCCCCGTTTGTGCTAGCCTTCTTAAGGCAACCTTGTTTAACTTATGTCTGTACTCAGATATTGTTGCTTCCGCTGACTCGTCTATGATCGAGCACTTGTATTCGAGCCCTCGAGGCCCCTGGCTTGTATTATGATGCTTGTATGACTTATTTATGCTTTAGAGTTGTGTTGTGATATCTTCCCGTGAGTCCCTGATCTTGATCGTACACATTTGCGTGCATGATTAGTGTACGATTGAATCGGGGGCGTCACACGGCTCCACAGAGCCATTGTACTTGGGTGTATCTCTTGGAAGCGTGGACCCTCTGGGGAAGGGCTCATCGCGGATGCGGGGGGCGAAACAAGGCGGCCCCAGCGCGTCTTCTTCTTCTAGCGCCAGGGATCGATTGAGACGGTCGATCCGGTGACAGGCATCATTCTCTCCAATTCCTTCTCAGTGGCCCAGCCGATCGCTGAGAGTCGGGTGGTCGACAGGCGGCGGGGAAGCACGCCTCTCCCTCCGAGATGGGGGAGGAGGCGGCCAGTCATCCCGTCGTTTCACTACATGAGGGCGATCGTCTTGGTCGCGCTCGATGGTGACGCGTGTCCGGCTGCGGTTTGCAGCCGGCTCCTTGTCACGCTCGTCGTGGACGCCACTAGTCGGTGTCCGGGAGGTCGCGTCGTGCTCTCGGCGAGGGTGTGGGTTCCCAACCCACTGTTCGGGTTCTTCGGCGCGGCAGCCGGCTTCTTGCTGCACGACAACCGCGTCAATGAGCTGCTGGACGCGCTCGGTCATGTAGCAACGCTCGTCTCCCCCGAGGTGGTCCAGCTCATCTGCTGTCGCCTGGGCAGCTCGTATGTTTTCCTTGGCCGTGGCATTGACAGGGCGGTCTTCCCCGAACATGCTGGCGATGGCAGCGTCACGCTGCTGGACCGTGCCGATGCGGCTAGGCCCGCCGGTAGCCGGCGTGCCGCCAACGGCGCGGTCGATCTCGCGCTGGTAGGCTTCTGAGAGGCGTCTCATGGTGGCCAACTTCTTGGCGCTTTCGACGAGCGAGACGCGGTGGGCCTCCAGCATCTCGCTGTCGGTGTCCTCTAGGATGGGCGCTGAGAGATCTCGCAGAGCCGCCTGGAGGGGGTCTTGGGCATCCCCACCAGAGGCTCCGTCGTGGCTGATGACGAGCACCTCCATGACGGTGCTCCTGCCGCTGTCGGCGCGAGGGCGAGGGTCATTGATGACCACCACGTTGGTGGGGAAGGCGCCGAGCGACGCCGTGTCGGAGTCGACAAGCATCGGTTTGGTGGAGCCGATCGACTCCAGGTCGGAGGCGGGCTCGTTGGCGATGTCGAGCTTGCCAAGGAGGTTGAGGAGGCAGCTCTCTGAGCTGGCTGCTCCTGCGTCGGGCGCGGGGTCGTCGGAGAGGCGGACCTTGCTGATGAGGTCAGCGAGGTAGCTCGTCGCGCGGGCGAGCTCAGCGCCTTGCAGCGCTTCGGCACAGGCGCCGTCGGGCGTGCCAGGCTGGCTATGCTCGCTGGGGAGGAAGAGGGTTCCCGTCCAGAACAGATCTCCTGACGACAGTGCACCTAGCCCCACGGTGGGCGCCAAATGTCGGGGGTGTCGTGCGACATATGTCAAAGGATGGATTATCATTGAGGGGGCTAATAAGACGTCGCCGATTCCAGGAAGCGGGATGAGGCGAAGGCATGCACGCCGGCGAATCTTACCCAGGTTCGGGCCTCTCCTAGGAGATAACGCCCCTAGTCCTGCTCTGCGGGGTCTCCGCATAATCGCTAAAGCAACAAGAGTGGCTACAAGATCGCTCCTTGAGCTGTTTCTTTAGAGGGGGAAGAAGAATAAGGCTAGCCCTAGCTTCCTCTCTCTATATGGGTGTGTGGATGAACTAGAGTCTGAACCCTTTGCATGGGTGCCCTGGGAGGTTTAAATAGGCCTACCCCTAGGGGTACAAAGGTAATCTGACCGGGTGTAGGACCCGGCTGTTAGTGTCTCTGGTCGTCGGCTTCTCCGTTGGCTGATGGGGCCCGCCGCCTGGTGGGCCCTACTGGCTGTCTCGTACTTGGCCGACAGGCCGTGCCCGCCGCTTGCGGGTCTGGCCGGCTGCTCAGTATTGTAGTGATGCTGGTAATGATGCGTGCTTTGTCGGTGGAGGCATGGCTACAGTGTCGCCGCCTGGCGGGCGATCACTGTAGCCATTCCCCATCTCTTCTGATTAATGGCGCACGGACTTTGAGGGAGGAGGGGCCGCCTGGTAGGAGTCGGCCTCCCCTCACGCCGACTGGTCCATGCTCGCCGCCTTATGGCTTCTCACTAACAGGCAAGACCCGCCGCCTGTGGGCCGTACCGACAGCCCATACTGGAGGCATGGTCTTCTCTGCCATAGGTGACGTCGTGGGGGAGTGGCAACAGTGCCGCGTCGGACGGGAGATCTTCGTCTGGTACGGTGCACTGTGACCACGCTTGGCCCTGGATTTGGGTGTGGCAGGGCGCGCTGTAGCCACGCCCCGTCTCATCATATTTATGTGGGCTCAGACTTTGAGGACGCTTGGGGCCGCCTGTCAGGAGCCCGCCTCTTTGGAGGCCGCCTGCTAGGAGTCGGCCCATCCCGTGGCCGCCTGATGGGCCTTGCCGTCTTCAGGGAGTAGGCCGCTTGGACCAGCCGGCTGCGGGAAGGGCGGCGCTTTGGTCTTGAATCTTGAGGGGCACAGCCTGCCCCAATGTCTTGAAGCGCCATGCGGGGCTGATGAGGCTACCCGTGGCTAATTACTCCGACAGTTTTATATATAAAACAACCAAATCAAGTACACGGCCGAATGATACAAGATGGTGAGGTAGCTTTCATAAGGCTGCCTTTTTGCGTGGGAAGTGCTCCGATCATGCATCATGGTGGTCTGTAGCAAATCGTTGACTGCGTTAGCTCTCATTGTTTTTTCTTTCTTTTTGTTTCATTCTTTTTTGTTTATGTCTCGTACTTGGCCATAATATTGCGTCAAAAGTGTTAAAGGTGTTATTCTTGGCCAGACTGTGTTTCTCCCCTAAGACATGAGACAAGCTTCTCAGGGCGTCTCTAACATTATACATCAAACCGTCTGTAAATATCTGGATTGTTGAGACACTTTATGCCTTCCAACATTGTCCATCAAACGTCCACAAATGGGGCATATCCGAATTCTCACAACCCGAGGCAAACCCCAAGGAGGTTTATGGGCGTCCGACACTATAGACCTACACAAAACCATTTATCTCTGCCCACTCCAACCACTACTCCACTCCACGCCGCATTCATGTCGATTGAGAGCGGACATGACCGATCACTGCCACATGCAGACTGAATAGCGCAACATTCACACTGGTGCAGCGGTTGAGACGCCTGCTCCGGCCTGCCGTTGTGATGTCGATTTCCGCGTTTCGGATGATGCAGGAGGAGCATCGGTACAGTATGCAGCCCCTCAAGCAGCACCTACTCGCGAAGGGACATATCTTTCGGCGAGCAAGCCCTCGTTGCCATGATCACAGAGGATCTGTGTTGCGTCGATGAGCAGGCGGCGCTATGCGAGCTTGTGCATAGCGCATGCACCATCTGCCGCGAGCGTTGGCATCTTAGCGTCATGGAGGCGGAGCGCGACCTTCCGTTTGAGCAGATCGCGGCGGAGGCAAACGGGAATGCTGCCAAGCTCGGCGGCTCCACGTCGTTCTCACCGGACCGCAACGACCACGAGGCCAGACCATCCACGTCAATCATCAACCTAATCTCCACCAACGATGTCGGCGGCTAGGCAGCAGTTCGGTGAGGAAGCGTAGGAGGTGGGACAAGAACCTGCCCACGTCCGGTGAAGAGCAAGACATGGGACACAGTTGGACGGTGGTATCTGCTAGCGTTGTTAGCAGGCACGTCTAGACGTGTCCACAGATGTTTTCGTGTATTATGATGGACCGCGTTGGAGATGCTCTTCAGTATATGTATGTTTCATCTACGCAAAAAAAAGTCTATGTATGTTTCATGACATCTGCCCCCCAAAAATGTCTATGTATGTTTCATGACCTCAGAGCTCAGGAGCATATGTCCAAAGTACAATTCAAAATACTCCACTTCCTTTATTCGTGAATCGTGACATCAGGCATCCTAGCAGTAGGTTACCACAGTCCTTGGCCACTTGAGAAGCATCGGAACATTTTAGCTTCGATTTCCTTCCATCCATGTATTCTGTCACCACTGTCAGTTAAGCTGGACCATCAGCAGGGCCTGTCATTACAGCCACATCGTCACGACCTCCACATATCAAGTCCAGGTACATGAGATCTGTGAGTAAGACATGCAACAACTCTCGATCTTGTGCCGATGCCGGTTTCAGAATCTGAATCTAGGGGACACCCGATTATATAAGTATGTTTCTGTTTTGACAGCTCGGTGGTGTGAATATGCAGTGCTCCATTCATCCCAGTCCCCTTCACTTCACTGCTCTAGGAGAAAAACAAAGTGGGCTACAGCCATGCCCACTGGAAACGGATGGTTTTTCGCATGTTCCTCTTTTCCTTCGCGTGTCACGTCAATTCCCTAGTTGACAGAGATTTGCATCAGCCGCTAGCAGCCATGCAAACTATACTTAACTTTGTAAAGGTTCCTCGCCAAGAAAAGTGACCTCGTGTGGGGGTGGGTGGGTTGGGGGTACCTCTTGAAACTGTACTGCGAGAATTCTGGCAAATGTTTGGACCGGACTGTTTGAGAAAAGAAAATACCATACAACCGCAGGAATGTATCTGGTGCATCATTAGCATCACAAGCACCGGTGCACTACAGGCCTGTTTGGTTTGTGACTATTTTTACCATATGTTATCACATTATTTTTACCACACTTGTCTTATTACTTTGGGTGCTCAAATTCTTAGTCACACTGTGGCTTGCCTTAGCGATTTTGCCACACTTTTTGTGTGAAGAACATGCGGGACATATTGCTAATAAAATACTCCCTATGTCTGGAAATACTTGTCATTGAAATGGATGTATCCAGATGTATTTTAGTTCTAGGTACATTCATTTTCATCCATTTTAATGACAAGTATTTCCGGGTGGAGGGAGTACTTCTTTGCCTAAGAGCATCTAAAGTGGGGCATCTCAAACCCGCCTCAAACGTCCGGGCGGACTGACCTGTCACAAAATTTTGACCTAGCCGGACGCCTCAAACGCCGGACTGATTGGCACCCCTCATATCCAGCCTAAATATGGGGCGGATATGGGGGCGTCTGGGCGCGCCCACCACGTGGACTGATGTCGGGGACCCACGTGGAATCGTCCAAAAAGTCGATGGTCTGAAGCTCATCTCCTCCGTCGGACCGATGTCACCATGTGGCGCCGCTCCAGCGGGCCATGTAGTGCCTAGCCCGGCTATTTAAGCCGACCGCCGGCACCAAACCCTACCCCTCCACATTTTCCTCCGCACGTCTGCCGCTTCCGCCACTTTTCACTTCTCGTCCGCCCCACTACACTAGTAGAAAACCGGCCTTTTGTCCCGGTTCGTAAGGGCCTTTAGTCCCGGTTCCCGAACCGGGACTAAAGGGTCGTTACTAATACCCTCACCCTTTAGTCCTGGTTCAAACCAGAACCGGGACAGATGGGCCTCCACGTGGCCGCTGCCGGCAGCCCAGGCAGGGGCACCTTTGGTCCCGGTTTATGACATAAACCGGGACCAAAAGGGTTCCACGCGCCAGCAGGAGGTTTTTCTTTTTTTATTTTAAAAAAAGTGGCCGTTTTAGGGGTTTAGGGGGTTATTTTTAGGTTGTTATTAGCTAGCTAATAGAGAGAAGTGTCCTCTCTTATATGTAGTCCTTGGTTTACGTACCTACGCTACTGCTATGTTCATTTCACCCGCAGATATATATATAATAACTCATGCATGCTTGCATCATACATCATCATATATAATAACAAGTCCTACTAATTAATCAAGCATCATCATACAACTTCTATTCGTTATTAATAATAAGTCATACGATCGTCATCCTCATAGTCATCGAACCCAACCCTACATAATTGTTCTTAGCACATGATCATCAAGTATCAGGTAGGATCGGACCTAAACACACTTAAGGTAAAATAGCATAAAACAATATAGACCCTGACTCTCCATTATGAAGAATGGAGATCATCATGTCTCCAATTCTTGCGCCTCGCTTCCTTTTGCTTCCAAGAAGCTCCTTACGACTGTCCATACATTTTTTCCATCATTTGACTGTCATGTTTCCACTTCTTTTAGAAATCCAGTATGGACAGTTGAGATTCGTAGGATGACCTGGATATATGTTCAAAACATGAAGGCTGCCGCCATTCTGATACATCAAATGAGGCACACAATCCTCTGGGATAAGCTGTTGAAAAACATAGTAATAATTTCATAGTTAGCAATGATGTACTAGTTTTAGAAGTATGCAAAAAGATGCACGGATGTCGTAATAGTAAAAAAAAACTTACCAGGGTATCTCCATGGTAGTTACCGTAGTTCAACACGTGCACTAGTGGCACGTATTGACCATAATGTTGAGGAGTTCGATTGTAGATATTGTAATTCTCAATATCATTACAAAATCCAACCAGATGAGTTTTCTCCTTGTAAGTTAACTCAGAGCCATCGGTGTAGTAAGTTCTATCTACCATCTTCTGCACATTCTTCGATACTCCAAAATAAGCTGTCAATGGAAATAAGATGTCAACTATTTTGAAATGAACAATATAAATTCTATTAATAATTAACTATGTTTGGGAAACTCACATAGCGGTAGAACTGGAGGAGTATCAACAAGGACCCAAATGTCCATATTGTCTTGCTCGATTTCAGGATCACCAAGATCCATGGTGACAAGCATACCCTCATCAAAACCATACAATTTGCAAAATCCTTCCCAATTTTTGCAACCAAAATGGGTTACGCTCTCAGCATTATACAACTTTACTTCAAAATCCACATCATGATGGGTCCTTAGGTGAATTTTCTTCGTTTCAAAATTTTCATGGTCTTCAAAATCCATCCTCTCCAAGACATAGCGTCTTGCATGGCATGGGATCAACTATACTCGAATTGTAAAAGATGAAAATTACACGTTGAAATAGTTGAAGTCATGCTTAATTATGAAAAAAAAACACTTGTCGTCGTTGCGTACCGTTTCAACTTCGAAGGTCTCCTCGAACTTAATGCTGAAGCGCCGACCATCGTCCAGGTGAGGCCTGTCGCACTCACCTCGATCGTCGTGGCACCAGTCGCACTCCCCCGGGAGACTTCGTCGTCCGATGATGACATTTCCTATACGTTCATAATTCAAAGACTAAATTAGATCATTATTATTCAACTAATCATATGCATATGCCTTGCATAGTGCTCTCCAATTTGAGCATTCAATAAGAAAAATCAAATCGCAAAATTAAGTAGTATTCAAATTAGGATGCCTTCAATTATAAGAAAAACTACATCATCTCCATTTGTCCGTACATCGAATATTATCACTAATACACGTCGAATACTATATATCATACATATCGCCAGTACAACTAGAACAGTAGCGCCCGACGGGTATCGGCGCGGGCGGTGGACACCCAAAGGGAAGGAACCATCACAGGATCATAGCTCTAGTGAGATCCCTGAAGAACCTGCCAGGTATTCTCGAACCTGCCCTCCAACGCAGCCATGTACCGACGGACGTGCTGGTCCTCCTCGCTGACACGGTGACGTACCACCTCCGCGGTGTCCGGAAGTCTCTGCACCATCACTGGCCCACGCGACCGCCACCAAACAAGGATCGGGTCAACGACGGGCTGACTCCTCACCAAGCTACGCCCCCGGAAGGTAGCGCCTCCCAGTACCACCCCGGCGGAGCCCAGTCCCGGACATGGCCCATCTGGTCAAGCAGGTGTCGTCCGCCCCCGACTCGACGACGAGGATGCGGGATAGGCATCGTCCACGTCGATGCGGGAATAATTGCTTTAACTAAAAAAAATAAACTAGTTCTATTAATTTTGTTGCTAAAAACAAACTACTTCTATAGTAAAATAAACCAGTTTTATTAAATCAACTAGCTAGTTCAACTACGAAGCACTTACTATAAATAAAATAAAATAGTACGACTTACTAAAAATAAACTAGTTTAACTATAGTTATATTATTTTTCTAACTAATTATATTAAACACTTTCTCTTCTTATTTTTTTCCTTTTTCCTCTATTCTAAATATGAACATATTCATAAATGACATACATCATTCACAATTTTCCTATACATACACAATAAATTGACAAAGAAAATACTAACACAAAAAATCATTAATAAATCTAAATTACAACAGAAAAAATCATAAATAAATCTAACACAATATGAACAAATTAATTACACAATATGAAAAAAATCTAACAGAAAAATCTATGAACTACACATCTAAATTACTACACATCTAACAAAAAAATCTATGAACTACACATCTAACACATCTAAATTGCTCACGGCAACGATGTCGGGGACGGCGACGGCGACGGCGACGGCGAGGTGCGGCGCGGGACGGGGCAGGGCGGCTCGGCGACGGGCAGGGGCAGGGCGGGTCGGGGCGGCGTCGCGGGGCGGTGGGTGGCGACAGCGTCGATCGGGGCGGCGCGGGGCGACGACGGCGACGACGGGGCGGCGCGGGGCGACGACGGCGACGACGGGGCGGCGCGGGGCGACGACGGCGACGACAAGGCGGATACGACGGGCAGCCTGGCGGCGTCAGGAGGGCGGGGAAGAACGAACTGAACCAAAATTTCACGAGTGCTGCTTATATAGTCAGCGCATTGGTCCCGATTCGTGACAGAAACCGGGACCAATGTCACCCTTTAGTCCCGGTTGGTGCCACCAACCGAGACCAAATGCCTCTTTTCGGCAGCCCAAAGGGCGGGAAGCAGCGGCCTTTGGTCCCGGTTGGTGGCACCAACCGGGACTAAAGGGGGGCATTGGTCCCGGTTTGTGCCACGAACCGGGACCAATGCCACCCTTTGGTCCCGGTTCGTCAGTTTAGTCCCACCTCGCTAGTTGAGAGGGCTCGGGAGTGGTTTATAAGCGCTGCTGCGCCCACCCTCTCGAGCTCCTCTCAACTGCAGGCTTTCGGGCCTAATCTGTCACTGCAATGCCTGTGGGCCTATTGGGCCTGCTGCGGGCCTGAATCCTGGCCCATAGTTGGGTTTCTAGTCGTATTCAGGCCGTGGTGGCCCAGTAGGTGGCATTTTTTTTGCTATTTATTTTTTCATTTCTACTTAGAACTAAATACTTATAGTTTTTTAGTGATTTATTTTTTCTTTTAGGTCACAAAAATTATAAACTTTCTGTTAGTGCCATTAGCTTTAAAATTTGAATAGTTTAAATTTGAATTTTTTAAAATTTGTGTGAATCACTAGTTTACTAAATTTATGTGAAAACACTTTGTGTATTATATTTACTATGTACAATCTTTCTGCACAGAGTTACCAAAAATTATAAACTTTCTGTTAGTGCCATTAGTTTTCAAATTAGAATAGTTAAAATTTGAATTCTTTGAAATTTGTGTGAATCTCAAGTTTGTGATTACCTTTACTAGTGCCATTAGTTTTCAAATTAGAATAGTTAAATTTTGAATTCTTTGAAATTTGTGTGAATCTCAAGTTTGTGATTAACTTTACTAGTGCCATTATTTTTTCATTTCTACTTAGAACTAAATGCTTATAGTTTTTTAGTGATTTCTTTTTTATTTTAGGTCACAAAAATTATAAACTTTCTGTTAGTGCCATTAGTTTTAAAATTTGAATAGTTTAAATTTCAATTTTTTAAAATTTGTGTGAATCACTAGTTTATGAATAACTTTACTATAAACTTTCTGTTAGTGCCATTATACTCAATTTGGTAATTTTAGTTAGTCATAACAAATATTATAGGCATTTTTTTTCTTTTTTGCTATTTATTTTTTCATTTCTACTACTTAGTGTGAATCACTACTTAGTGCATATAGGCATTTTTTCCTTTTTCTTTTTTAGTCATTTCTATTTATACTAAATACTAATAGTTTTTTAGTGATTTCTTTTTTCTTTTAGGTCAAAAAAAATAAAAACTTCTCTGTTAGTGAACATAGATGCACTTATAGAGAAAATTAAACATAAATTCATAATCAATTTCTATTTATGAATTTATGTCCAATTTTCCTCTATAGGTGCATCTATTTTCACTTTGAGAGGAGCTCAACAATGCAGAGAGGGACGGGCTTATAAAGAGGTGTCGGCGCCCTTCGGTTGGCGAGGTGGGACTAAACTGTGGGTGCAGCGAGGGCCGACCCTTTAGTCCCGGTTCGTGGCACAAACCAGGACTAAGGGGGAGCCTTTGGTCTCGGCTCATGCCACGAACCGGGACCAATGGTGGTGGGCCAGGAGCCAGGCCCTTTGGTCCCGGTTCGTCCCACCAACCGGGACCAAAAGGTCCAGACGAACCGGGACCAATGGCCCACGTGGCCCGGCCGACCCCCTGAGTTCACGAACCTGGTCCAATGCCCCCATTGGTCCCGGTTCTAGACTGAACCGGGACTAATGGGCTGCCCCGGCCTGGACCATAGCCCCCTTTTCTACTAGTGCTAGTAGCCATGCCCCCACACCACCGGATAAGGAGCCATCCATTTCTAATGTTGGAGCGCCAGTTGCAGCTCCTTGAGCAGATCCAGACAAGGCGCGAAGCCCGAATCGCCACGGAGCTACCTCCGGATGCAGTGGATCCGGAGGAGGAGTTGGAGGTTGAGGAGGAGGAGGAGGGGGAGGAGGAGCCGGAGAAGGATGTGAGGGACGCGGATCTGCAGGCAAATCAGCAGGCCATCCGAGATTCCCTCCGCTCGGAGTCGGATGCGGAGGTGATGAGATGCCGCCGGCGGCAGGAGATGAAGGCGCAGCACGCCACGGAGGAGGAGAAGTTCGCCTACATGGATGAGGTCGAGCAGGAGGAAGAGGAGCTGGAGCCCTCCTATGCGCCCGTCCACCCAGCGCTCGGCATTGACGTCGTGGACATCTCCTACGACAAAGATTAGCTAGGATAGTATGTATTATGTAGTACGTAAGATTTCTTTTGCATGCACTGAAGAGCATCTAGGGATAGAAATATGATAGATTCAGATACAAAATAGCTAATTTGAGACGTGACCGGTCACTGTCCACGAACGCGTCTGTGGATGTTTGAGGGACCGGATTTGTCAAGTTATACATCTCTAACTTGATCAAATTTGCATAACTTGAGATGTGACAAAGTGTGGCTGAAAACCAAGCAGTCCCTACATACCAAATGGGGATGTCGTATCTAACACAACATTCAAACTACTCACGTGTTGCATGTGACATATGCATGTAAACCAGCTCGTTCGTATACGTCGCATTGCCGGCCGCCTCTCCGACGGCCACCCCGACGTGTCCGGTCAAAGCGTGACGCCCGAACAGGGAAAGGGCAGGGCGAGCTCGATTTGGAAGCGTCGAATGTGGAAGAAGCAATACCTCCTGTCGCTGCAATTTGGGCGCGAAGTGGCAGAATCGGGCGGGTCAAATCCTACGAGCCACCTGCGCTCCACTGGAACCAAGCCGAGCAAATCAACCAATCGCCCGCTCGACGAGACGGGGACGGTCGTGCGGCTGCTGCGCCTGTGCCCTAATTGGCCTGTCTGACGCCATACGTGCGCGATGATGGTGTCCCCGGGCAACACAGCACGGTGGCACCTCCGGCCATCCACTGTGCCCCGCCCAAGGTATCATCATGCTCATGGCGGAATATGCACCAGGAAATGCACACTCGTCAGCAGCTTGATAGCAAACAGTCCTCAGTCAAACCAGAATCGTATTGGATCGGTGTCTGCCGTTGGCTTGCATAGTTGCATGCAGAGTTCCCTTTTTAGCAGAGTAGGGAGTATTTTCCTTTGCACCAATTTGTTAGGTCAAGCGATGACATAATCACAGAAGCGAAACAGTGCAAAGTTTTTTCCTACCTCATGATTTGGTCTGAGAGACGTCTCCAACTCTCAGGTACACTGGTACAAGAACAAGGTGCTCTCTCGAGACGCATCCAACTTTTCCCACGGACGAAACGGATGCCACCACCGGCTGCTGTACTACGGCACGACTTACGACCACCGGCTGCTGTACTATGGCACGACTTACGAGCCAGTGTCCCATTCCCACTACAATACGGCTAACAACGAACGGCGTAGGTGAGGTAACGTACTCCCTGGTCCAGCTAGAATCACATACGCCGCCATCTCAAGTCTTCTGTCTCAGGACTCCGACGGATCAACGTGATCACTATAACATTATGCGTCGATGCCGGTGTTCTTCAGGCCACAAATTCAACATTCAACAACAAAATTAGATGGACGAGAAGAGAAGATCTTTCTCAACGGTTCTTTTCAAAAAAAAAAAAGATCCTTCTCAACGGGACACCCTTTGTATTTCTATAGACTCTGTACTGTACACTTTGCTTTTCTGGACTCAAATATGTTCCAGGCATCAACAATATAAGTACCTCAGCAGTGGAACATCAAAGACGTGGCAAAATGCTAGCCTGCCCTTCTATTCGTGATACTTACAGAGCTTTACACACAAACAAATTACAAATATATATGCATCCAATTTGGCAAGAAGAATACCCCGTCTTGAAGGAAAATAAATAGTTGAGAGTGCACTCCAGCACTTAGAAGCAGAACCTCTTTTTCTGCAAATTAATGGATGGAGTCACAGTATGGACTAGAAGGGCTGAGCACCAAGAACACGCCGT
The DNA here is from genome assembly GCA_032464435.1 of Aegilops umbellulata. Taxonomy (NCBI): domain Eukaryota; kingdom Viridiplantae; phylum Streptophyta; class Magnoliopsida; order Poales; family Poaceae; genus Aegilops; species Aegilops umbellulata. The sequence goes on along the minus strand of CP136056.1, from coordinate 320,772,816 downwards.
TCCCGAGCTTAAAAAGGGACGAACAAACAATAGGGGAAAACTTACCCGGAATTTGTTTTTGTCCTGTTTTTCAATATACGCAAGCAGCTCATCCTGCCTTATCAATGTCTCATAGAGCACCTGGACATGCGAGAAAGACAAACAAGGGTTAATGGAGAGCAATCATATACTATGAGAGGAAGAGAAACAAATGTTAACAGAGGAAAATACTACGCAAAATGAATGGTCAGAGGCATGCATGATGTTGTTTCTCATGCTTGTCGTGGAAATCATAAAATTGGGTCAACTGTACAGGCACTAACCTCAACAATTGTTATAAAACTACCCCCGCAAAATAAAGGATATACACTTGATATATATAATCTATTGCTCGAGAAATTGTTTTTGTTTAATGAACCGGAGGTACCTTCTTTGTAGAAATCAGCTCAGCTTCCAATGCATCGACACGACACACAGCTGTATTGAGCACTTCCTCTTTCTCAATTGGCATTTGAGATGGCTTTGCTTCAAGTACAACCACCCTCTCCTCCAGTTCACGAAGCCGTCTTAACACATACGGTACTTTAAACTCCAAATTTTGGGGAAATTCCCCACAATTGTGATCACAGGCAATGGACTGTCTTGAGAACCTTCCAGATATTCTGCTTGGGGCAGAACGGATCACCATAAAGAGGCTCATAATAAAAACTGTCAGACAAGTAACAATCTGAGTTCGTAGAACTCCCAATGCCATAGGTATTTTTCTCGAGGAGAATGGACCTGAGTGAAGCATGCAACAAAACTAGTCAGTATAAACACATAGTGGAGCTCTTTTAATAAGATAATCTATTCCCAAAGGAAATATGTTCTGTACTAGATGGTTCATTATGCAGTGAGTATGTTTCTAGCTAGTCTGTACAATATGGCCATAAGTCACGGTAACATTAAGAGTGATAGCAATACATAAAACCTGAGGTAGAAGCCATTGAGGTGGCTTTTGGACTGTTGCACACATCATCCACAAGCTTGTCAACAACAGTGGGGACGCTTTCCTCTATGACAGTAGCAGTACCAGAAGTTGAAGCATGTCCTGAAGATTTTGGCTGCAAGTAGGCTACATTAATCAATAAGCATACTGACCAAGAAAAAATACTGGAAAAAAAATGGAAGCTGCAAATTAAGAATTTCGCACGAACCCAAAAGGCACTTCTCCACTTATTAACATAGTTTCAGATAGTAGACTGCTACAACTTAGTCTCAGGTAGTTGAAGCTTGAAAGGCAAAACGGACATGATAAATTATATCATATTTTGGCAGTTAAACATAAAATTTACGTACTTCTCTTTTTTCTTCGAAAAAAGGATAACCCCGGCCTCTGCATCATACAATGCACATAGCCAAAATTTACGTACTTCTAGTGGTAGCATTGGTTAATATCTTGAATTGGGTTACGCTCAAAAGGGATATACACTCGCCTCATGAAGGGTCAAATCAGGGTTCACAGTGGCATCCAGTGGAGCAGCAGGAGACGTAATATCTTCTACATCAGATGTAGATTCGGCTGAGGCATCACTGGTTTTTTTCTGATCCAAAAAGAAAACAAGATAAAGCTCGTAATGAAATTTTAAGGTGATCTAGTCATTCAAAGTGATCCAAACAGCGTGTGCTTACAGCTGAGGAATGAAGCTTAGTATAAGAAACTGTCTTCCCATCAGTGCTTGATATGGCAAGAATTTGTTGACCATAATTTGCTTCACCGTTAAGGACCCTCTATAATGGAAGACATTATGTTAGTAATATACAACAGGACAGCCAGTAATACGAGTGCGAGGAGAAACCTCTATTATGTTAGGATCCTTCCAAGGACCTTTGTCTGATTTTGAGCAACCTCCACTCTCTTCACACCTGCATTTGCCTCCAAGAAAATCTGGCAGTTCACTGGACATGATACTAACAAATTAGGCAGAAGCTGAACAGCAGTATGTACGAACACACAATTAGCAAGTAATGAATAACTGTTTTGACAGTTTGGTATTACCTTTCATCAATTATTTCAAGCAGCTTATTTTGGTACTTGCTTCCAAGAACCTTGATGAGAATGATACATGAGATAATCATTACACACAGTAAAACTTACGAGTTTAATAAATGAACAAAAAGGTGTCCTAATGATAGTGAAGGCAGAAATACACAATTAAGGTTACAATACTTACGTGAATCTTCGAAGCAGTCTGTGGATCAAGAAATGATTTAATTGTACCCCATAACATCTTGAAGCCCTGCCCAGCATTTATAATGTACAAGCGGCACAATGTCTGCAAAAACATTCAGAATTAGTAGTAACTAGGCGATGCCCCACACGTTGTGGCGGGATTTTGTATGAAATAAACATTGTGCTGAACTAATCATCTAGCTGCTGTCTTTATAGTTTCTCATGTAGTAAGATAAGTTGTTTGTCAATATTTTACAAATAAATAAATAAAGAAATACATATCTCCATCTATAAGTTTAAAGTTGGACGGAATAAAAATGCATGCAGGACTCACTTTTCTTTCATATATAGAGCACTCAGGTATCATGCTATGAGGTGCATGCATGCGTCAGTTTTTTTTTCTTGATTAAAACACACATAGGCAGCAATTACTGCATGCATGCGTCATTTACTACATATGGTACGTGCAGCGGCTCTCGTTGTGTAGATCGGATGGATATTGTTGATTGATCTACTATATCCGAGGGCTAAATTAATTTGGATGATGTGGCTCAAGGAGAAGCGAGAGAATTCCTAGTAGTGGGGGCTAGCTATTTAGATATACTCCCTCTGTCCCATAATATAAGAATGTTTTTGACACTAGTGTAGTGTTAAAAACGTTCTTATATTTTGGGACAGAGGGAGTAGTAGATTAGCTACATGTGCAATTTGAAAGAGAGACCAAATGGGCACATAGAGAAAAAGGTTATTAATTAACAGAAGATAATGAATATTTAGAAAATCATTATAGCAGAATAACTGTATCACCTACCTCTGGATAGTTATCATTGTCAATCTTCTGCAGTCGCATGATTAGTTCCCTTGCATCTTTTGAGAAGTTCTTTAAGCCCTGAATTATGAAAAAGAAGTCACTGATTACCATGACCACATAAAACTGGATTCACTGAAAGCAAACCTGGCCATAAGAAAACATACCACCCCTTGCACATCTAAAATAGTTGTAGACGAGTCTATGTGCCTTTTTGCAGCTATGGAACAAGCTGGAAACCTCATCTGGAAACTTCTCTCGAACTCCTTCACATGATACTTTATGTATCGGTCAAGAGTTGTTACTTTGACTAGTTTATTGGCATCAACCTTTCCAACTAGTTCTACATAGACAGGCCTTCCCTCTTTATCCACTCCATGGTAAAATTGTGGATAATACTTCTTAACTTCATTTAATTCAGTGTAGTCGAATTCCTAACGAATCAAGGGTCAAGATTAGAAGTCACGTGAAGTAAGTAACGTCACTTGTTTTCTTGGTGTATGATTTTAGATTTACCTCTATATTGTCGACCCCATACTCATTCCTCCATCTAAGCATTTCTGACCACATATGCTTTGCTTTCTCAATATCAAACTTTCTTGCTTTCAGGAACCTACACATGGAAGGTGTAAAAAACAAAATTGAACCAATCCAAAAAAAACTTGAAACGAATGAGCAAAACTGGAATTTCTTCTTAACATTAATTTTGAAGGAATATATGAAATTTAAAATAGAAGAAACAAACTACAGCTTTAGTGTACAAACTATCACAAACAATAGATTTAAATACCAATTATATTTTAAAAACTACATTAGAAGACATATCAAAAGCCAACCGCTCCTGGGACGTTACATGCGATTGTTGTTTGTTCCTTGTTTTGTGTACATTTTGGTGTCCAAGCAGAGCACTGGTGTTATTGCGGTGGAGGCATTCTTGCGTGGAAATGAGACCCTCCGGCAGTGTCTGCCTTCTTCCCTGTCATGGTCTTCAGCGTCAACATAGAGCCAGTGAGGGTGTGGTCCCACAGGTCTGGATGTCCAGATCCTTTTTTGGGTGGGTGGGTGGGTGGGTGGGGTAGTGAGTGTGTGTGTGTGTGGGGGGGGGGGAGGGGGGGGGTGATAAACGAGCAGTAAAGCCTTTGTCTCGCCGTTGTAGGCAAGTTTCTAATGCGCAGTGCTTAAAGTCTCCTGGATGCGATTTAGGCTTGTGCAGGTTTTCTAGCAAAAGATGGAGGGACTTAGAGATCTTGCTCGTTTTTCTGTCTATATTTTGTTGTACTGTACTGTTTTCTTTGTCCGTGAATATCAGATATGGTTTCTAAAAAAAGACCAGTTTGACAGAAATAACTATTTTGAGACTAAGGGCGCGTTTGGTTGCCTGCATAACACTCAAGAAGAACACCGGCTGCACCTCGAAGATCAAGCTCCGGGAGATCAACAGGAGGCTAGCCATGGATCAGGGGTGGGCCGGCTTCGCAGATCGGCTAGGTGATGACTGAGGACACCTTCAAGGTGATCGTCTTCAACCTTTCCGGCGCAGAGGTGGTGGCCAAGTACCCCCCGCACGACGAAGCACTTGCCTTGATCCAAGAAGTTTAATGTGTTTTCGTTAGTCTGTCAGCCATAATCTGTTATGTAGTGTGAATGCTTGTTCAAATTGCTATGCTCTGTCTCCGAGTGAGTGAGTGAGTGAGCGCGTGTGTGTGTGTGCTGGTAACCTCACCACTCAAACAAGAGGTTACCACACCGCATGTCTTGAACGTAACCAAACAACAGCACGTTGCATCTAGGTACCACATGCTTGCAACCAAACGGCGTGCTAGTGGTTCGCCTCTAATGCAGGCTGGGGTTTTGTGGGCAACCAAACTAGGCCCAGACCATGGTTTTAAGCCTGCATTAGCTCAGGCATGCCGAACCGGGCCACACATGCAAAGAGGCCAAAATGATGCAGGTAACCAAACATGCCCTAGTTGTAACCCAGAACCAGATGTAGTGATGCATTTCACAAATCATGGAACTTAAAAAACCTAAATTTGTATTTTTTTATACAACTTCTCAAAAAATATGTAGCTTTCTGATGTATGTAGTTTTGTGACAGCCTGTACACTAAACCTGTATTGTACGTAGTTTTGTGACAGCCTGTACACTAAACCTGTATAATTTGGTGAAATTTACACTAAAATATATAATCAACATGTTATTTGCGAATTTTTTGCTGGAAATGGAGGTAATCTACCAAAGAAGAAACCCAAATATTCTTTCAGATCAGCAGATGTGGTACCTTAACATCGTGTGATAATCGTCATGACGTTCTGGCAACAAGCCCCCATCAAGCAAGCATCGGCGGAATCTTTCAACAGTTTCCAGCTCTTGCACATCCCTTATATCCTCTATTGAGGCTAGATTGCCGCTCTTCTTTTTGCTCTTCCTCTTCAAGGAGCGCCTAAATTTATTTCCAGCACTAATCGCTCTTTTCTTGAAGGACCCCTTTTTGGCCTTGTTGTCACCTTCGCAGTTATCTTCATCGGATTTGCTCTCTTCATTCTCATCATCATGAGTGAAGCCCTCAAAACCTGCACCTGCAAATATTATCTCAGCATTCCTTCTCTGACTGAAATGGAAATTGGCAATTATTGTCGTGGTAATAGAATTGACAAGGAGTAGGCAACACGTGAACTGAGCACTTAGTAATGCTTCACAGTTAATTAATTGCTATCACATTAGTGAAATGTTAAAAAAATCCTCAAGATATGAAAAAAATAATCATAATTAGAGTAATTTGGTATTTTCTATACTACTGTTATTGGACACTCCACTCAGAAGAAAGGCATGAGACGTACAGCCAAAAAATCACAGCACCCCGAATCCAAGAACTAAATCTCAGTTATAGAGATTATCTTGAGCGAATTATCCTGTTATCAACTGTAATTATACTTTTTTGAGGAATCATCTACTGTAATTGTTCAACTGCACGGAAGCAGCCATAATCTCTCGCGCGCAAATACCGGTAGCGAATCGATGCGCGAGAACGTCCAGTCCAGGCAGGCACGAAGAAAGGGCAGCGCGAAGGAGAAAGCAGGAAGGGCAAGCAGTTGAAGGAAGCAACGCTCGGCACTCACCGGGCCTCCCGGACCGGTCGACGGGCCCCGACATCCCTGGCCGTCCTCCCAATCCAAGCTTGATTGCTCCGGTGGATCCCGAGCCCTACGCCTCCATAATCCCCCGGGGAGCGAGGTTTTCGGCGGATGAACTCAAGAAGACGAGGGAATGAACGGTGGCTTGTTTGAATTTCAGTCTCTTTTTTTATCAGGGAATATCGGGGGAGAGGGGAAAGGAAGCTTCTGCTTTTCCTTCATCGCTGGAGAGCGGAGGCGAGTGGAGGGGAGGGGAGGGTGAACACGGAAGCGTGGCACGTGGGAGGCCGACATGGGCTACGCCGCCGACCTGGCACACGAGGCGTTGGGGCGGTATGCAGGGGAACCAAGAATTTTCCTGATATTGCAATGAACTCTCCCATAAGCCCATTTTACAGAAAGGACCCTGAGAACACTTTGAATATATATACAATCCTAGAAAAAGAAGAAAGCAGACAAGAATGGGACCACTATTATTTGTCTGAGAGCAAGTACAATAGGGTGACGTAGGCATGCTCTAAGACTTTAAATATTATATTGGACGCGTCTAGCGGGCGCCCTGGTATCGATAGCGAGCGCCCGCCCCAAAAGGAAATCACCTGGTCCTCCCCGAACCGAAAAAGGAACCCACCCACGCGCCCGCCCGCAACTGTCGCTATCGAACAGGAAACCGCCCCAAAAACCGCCCGCAGGATCACGTGCACCCGCGACCGAACCCACCCTCCCCACCCCTTTCGTGCGTTGGATCGAGGCCAACTGCCCCCAGACTACTTCTTCCCCACGAAAGAAGGATCTGCCCAGGGGTGATATCCTTCATCGCCAGGAGGAAGAACATGGCGGCTCCCAGAAACAAAGAAACAGAAGACAAGAGGGCTTAGAGATCAGAAGGAAGACCATGAAAAAACCAGATCAAAGAGGGGGGAAAGAGGGAAAACGTACCTAGAGGAAAAAAGAGGGAATCCAGAGGTGAGTATCCTCCCTTCAGCTGATTTGTATTCAACTTCCTGATTCCTCTTGTAGACTTGCCCTTCTACTGATTTTCTTTCACACATCTTTGATTCATGTGTTTTGATCGTCAAAAATCAAATGAATCATGCATAGTGTGTTTGCAGAGAAACTGTGAAACCAGTAGGTTGCTTCTGTGCAACTAAACCAGACAAAGAAGCCAACTGAAGGAGTGATGTGTGCCAACTCAGTAGATTATGCAAGTCCAAAAAATGTTTTGTGCAACTAACCCAGCTTTAGCATCCAACTATTGGAAGAAACTGTGCAAAGGAAAAGGACATGAAATAAAAAACTTGGCACAAACTTGAAAAATCTGGAAGAAAACATCCAATATACGGTATGTTCTGGTAAAAAAATCTGCAAACATAGGTCTTAAAATAGGTTCACACACTTCCATCACAATCTGCAACACACTGCCATCCACAACCATTGTTCTAACTATGTAATGTAACTGATAGCTATACAAATATAGTTGAAATATATTTTTGCTTCTATCTTTGAAATTGTTGTAGTAGACCTTGCTTGATATGTTCACTTGCGTTGATCTACAAAAAATCATGCCCTCCCCTTCTTGTCAGACATGCACATGGTACATACAAAACAAAAAGATAGTTTAAAGTGTAGCTACTGCCTGACTATTCTTACATTGTGCAACTACTATGATGTATCTGTGCATCTGGAAATGATGCTTTGTGCAACTTGGATAAAACTTGTGTGCAGCTTGTATGAAACTTTTGTGAAAATTGTGTTTGTGTGTCTGGTATGGTCACAAATTTTCCAACTTGTCAGACCTGTATATGGTACATACAAAAACAAAAAAATAGTTTAAAAATGTAGGTACTGCCTGACTATTCTTATATTGTGCAACTACTATGATGCATTTGTGCATCTGGAAATGATGCTACGTGCAACTTGGATACTACTTGTATGCAACTTGTATGAATTTTTTGTGAAAATTGTGTTTGTGTGACTGGTATGCTCATAATTTGTCCAACTTGAAAAAATTGTGCAAAATTGTGTGACACTTTTGTGCAACTGGTATGCTGCATTTTTGCAACCTTCTAATTTTATGAAATATAACCAACTAACTATAGATGCTAGTTATTGCTATAATGTGCAAGCTTGATATTTTGGAGAAACATAACAACTTCATAACTAAAAAAACAATCAGCACTTCAAAATAGATTTTTTTGCCACGACTTCCATGAATGTCATTCCCTGATGAAACTTGGCAAGCACTTAAAACATTTGTCATTCTTTGCCACCAATTTTTTAGAATTATTTGAATTTCTTTATATTTTACTATTCATGGTTGTATCATAAGAGCTAAAACTCGGATGGGCACTTTCCAACACTTTGGTCATGAATGCAAATGACACTGACATATAGGTGATGTTTTTCTGAACATTTAGGTATCTTATTTGCATTTTTCTGATTTAGTACAAATTAGTTATGAAGTTTTCAAACTGACGGTCAAAGGGCAAAAGCATAAGAGGAGCGAAGTGACTTGGACAGAACCGGTGACTTTTGGAAACTAGGGGTAAAACAGCCGAGTGGGACGCAACTAGGGGCATAAATATAATTATCCCAACATTTTTTGGGTGGATGGCTTGGCACAGAAAGCTTATACAGAGGCATATCATGATTGTGTCTCCTTTGACACAACCTACATGACGAATATGTACAACATGCTTTTTGCTCCATTCATTGGGATCAACCGTCATGGGCAATCTTTCATGTTGGGGTGCGTGTTTGTGAGGCAAGAAATGGAGACCAGCTTTGATTGGTATTTTGGAGCTTTCTCAGAGGCTATGAACGGAAGGGCACCAGATAACATCATTACTGATCAGGATGCGGCAATGAAAGAGTCCATAAAGAACATATTTCCGACAAGTGTGCACTGATGTTGTCGGTGGCACATCATGGAAAAAGCTCAAGACAAAGTTGGATGGTTGCTAGGCCGAAACCCAGGATTGTCTGAAGATTTCAACCTTTGCTTCGATGCCAGTTTCACACTAGATGAGTTTGAACAAAATTGGGCTGCGTTGGTGACGAAATATGAGGCAATTACACACACGCATTTTGAGAAGCTTTACGAATATATGAACACTTGGGTGCCTTGTTACTTCAAGCATAGATTTTTTCCCTTCTTGTAGTCTACACAACGAAGTGAGGGGTTCAATGCAGTCTTGAAGCGGTATGTGAACCCTCACAAGTCAATTCTGAACTTTGTGAAGCAGTATGAGAAAATATAGACGCACATCCTCGTCAAGGAAGGGTGCAATGACTAGAGGACAGAACATCTGGATGTTGACATGTGGTCACCGTTCCCAATAGACAAGCAAGCATACAAGACATACACTAGAGATCTTTACTGCAAGTTCCATGATGAGTTTGAGATGATTGGACGCTACAATGCATTCCAAATTGGTGAGGAAATGTTTGAGCTGAGACCAAATACATATTGGGTTGTGAAGTATGGTTCGAGGAACTACTTAGTGATGGCAAAAATACCCGAGGGACACTATTCGTGCGAGTGTTGCAAAATCGAGAGGGATGGCATCCTTTGTTGCCACATACTCAAAGTGTTCACACATATTGGGCTTGATGTCATCCCGGAGCAGTACATGTTGCAGCGTTGGACGCCAATTGCTATCCCAAGTGTGCCAAGTGCCACTAGCCAGCAGCCTGATGTAATGCCTCCTCAATCTCTAAAGGAAATTAGGCATGCGAACATGACTGCAGATTTCCAGAAACTAGCAAAGTTTGCTAGTGGTTCTGATGCAGCAAAAGCCATTGTTGATAAGCACATGCGTATGGCGCGGACAGAGATTGTGCAACTGAACAAGTCTAGAAGGAAAAAGGGTTGCAAGAGAGGCAGATCCGTCCGCTGGTGATAACAACCAGGATCCTCCCGTGCCGCCTACATCTACAAGGCCTACTCCAGTACCTGCCCCTACTGGTCGTGCTCCACCGCCTACTACCATGGGCCGTGGTGGACCGCCTCCTCCCATGGGCCGTGGTGGACCACGTCCTCCCATGGGCTGTGGCAGTTTGGTGGAGCACCTCCTCCAATGGGACATGGTGGTTGTGGTCCATCACCTGGTCCCGAGGGCCATGGTTGTGGTCCATCACCTGGTCCCAAGGGCCATGGTAGTCGTGATCCACCATGTCCTCCCATGGGTCATGTTACTCAAGGTCCAGCGCCTCCTCCCATGGGTGGTGCTGAACCGCCTCCTCAGATGGGTCATGCTGGGCCGCGTGTGAGTAATGCTTCAACACCTCTTCCTATGGGTAACACAACACAAGGCCATCCTAATTGCACTGAGCAGATGTCGCCTACGAGCAACGACAATGATGATGCAACTCCTAGGAATCCTCGAAAGTCAACTACAAAAGGGAGGGCAAGGAGTAGACGCTATCATTTAGCTCTTGAGCTGTACCCGAAAAGGAAAAAACAAGTGCAGCTACTGCAACTCGGATAAGCACAATGTCGCTAGCTGCTCTACAAAGTTGGCATGATAACTTGGTGAGATAGAAGCAATAGAGAAATGGGGAAACCATCAAAAAATGTTTTGGTTTGCACTGTTAGGGCATGGATGTAGCTATGAAGATCCAGCAACAGAAAACTTATTTGGAAACTTCCTCTTTGTGTTCTTTAAGCTTATAGTTGGCACCCATTTGTATCCATGTTAAAAAGTGGCAGACTATCACTTGGCTATGTGTGAGACTACCTACTTATGCCTTTGTTGGCAAATTTGCACATTTACGCATGTTACTTGGTAAAAGAATGTTACTATGTGTTTTGTCCTTTGGTGATTGATTATTTGATGGTTTACGAGAAGCAAAGGAACTGTGCAAGTTAATAAATTGTTACATCTCCAAGTACTATGCCATGTAAAAAAGAAAAAGAAAAAGGACTAAAATTCTACCACTCTTAGGATTGAAACAGGTACAGTACTCAAAGAAAAAGAATGTGCAACCTGGGCAAAAAAAGCCCAGGTTAAAAATGTGCAACTGAACTGCTATTAGGTGTGCAACTGATTGGGTATAATTGTGCAACTATCAATGTAGACAGATGGCAGGGGAGAAAACATAGCAAAAGCAAAACTTACTCTTTGTACCATAGAATATCCTTCCACGGGGCTTTGTTGTGAACACAGTCAACCATCTTGTGGGTCATTATCCTTCTCATACTTAGGCTCTCTTTTGGCTCGTAATTCGGCAATTGTCTCCCATTCCAGGTGCTAGTATTGAACACCATGAACACACCACATTCATTGCTGCGCAAAAAAAAGGGAAAACACATGTTATTCGACGTGAGTTAGGGCCATGCTCGTGCAACTGAAAACATGCTAAGAAATAAGAAAAATTGCAACTAGTAGCCTTGCTTATGCAAACCATGTTCTGCACCATGCAACTTTCCCCCTGAACTGCTGTTGTTTCAAAATCCAAAGAAAAAAAGGTGGACAAACATACATTATACATGCTCTTTGCATCATGCAACTAGCCTAAAAAATGTGCAGCTACCCACTGACCTGTGTGCAACTGTATGAAGACTTTGTGCAACTAGGTGGTATGCTTGGTGCAAAAAAACAAAATCTAAGGATCATGCACCCACCCCACCCCTAGTGGAATTTTCTCTTAATCAGAAGCCAACTATAAAAATATATGAAAGAGGAACATGGTACAAAGCCAAAAAAATGAAAGAGGAAAATGGCGTGTGTGCATGACTTACTTCCCGATTTGTTTGGGTACATCAATGTCAATGACCTCATAGTGACTGATGCTATGCTTTGGGTAATGTTGCTTCCATAAAGACCTCACCGCCCCCGCTATAGTTGAAGCACAGTTCATTAAGTCAGGGTTGTCGAGCCTCCTCCATGAATCTAGCACCTCGAAACGTTGATCCCTTAAGTTGATGTTAAATACCCAGTAGTGCCTGCCTCCTTCTCAATCATTGGGATCAGTGAACTCGAGCATAGGGAGCATCACCTACACATATGGACAACACAAGAAAAAAAGGCAAAATTAAAAATAATTATGAGTTGTGAAGAACTGCCCAGTGAAAAAAAGGAACTATGCAACAACAAAAATGAAAAACAAAAAATTTGTGTGGCCAGAAAAACTGACCATATTTTGACGGTCAAGGCATTTAGTCTTCTCAAATTTAGAATATATCTCGGCAACGTTGTATATTCCTTGCTACAACTGTGCCTGCATTGGAAAAGATGAGTCTCAAAAACACACTGTAAAAAGAAAGGGAGAATAAAGTTGTGTGAAACAAGAACAAAAAGTTCTCATTCAACTTACGACAACCCACAATGGCATGATGACCTTCTTCAAGTCACTAGATAGGGTTTTCCTAATTTGGATAAGTGCAGCTTCAACAACAATGTTTGATAGCCATTTGGTAGGCTTCATTGAGTCAGCTAGCTCCTTTAGGGTCACAAAGTACCCATCATAGTCAATGATGTCAGGGTTGTTCGCAAAAAAATACGAGGGCAAAGAAAAAAGATCAAACAAGATTAAATGGTTGTCTTAAAACGCATGAAAAGTGAATGAAAAAAATGAGTAACTACTGTTAAGGTGTGCGGGCCTGATGTCCCAATTGTATTACTACTGTTGTGCAAGTGATGTTACATGAAATTGCAAGTGCAAAAACTTACTGTTCCAACTATAAAAATCTGAATTACTATTGTTGTGCTACTATTACATATGTCTAGGACAAAAAGATGTTCAACTGTATTACTATTTTGTGCAATTACTAAAACATGAAACTGCAATTGTGAAGACTGATTGGGCAACTAAAAAACTTATTTCACTGTGCAATATCATCACCTAAGAAAAAAAAGAGTACAGATTTACCATAGTGAACGTCCTTGTGTTATTGTAGTCGATGTTGGGAGACCTCTGGACAGCAGCTGGCTTGATTATCCTCCTGTCGTGTTTTTGCACTGGTGGGCCAGATGTGGTACTGCCAGACCCACTTGCACCCCCTAGAGCAGCTGTCACATCTTGGGTGTGAAACTCATCTGGAGAAGCCGAAAAGGAGGTCTGGATTGGTGCCTTCCCAGTGATAACCATATCTGCAGCAGCACAAACCTCTCTCACAGTTGCCGAATCCCAATCTTGCTCGCTGCTTTCAGATAACCCTGCCTCTTGTGGTGTCACTTGTGATTTGTTAAGCTCGTCAACTGTGGCAACTAGGGATTCATCATCAAAATCCAAACCCAAATCAAATGGCGCAGCGTCGCAAAACCCATCGCCATGATATGATCTTGCTGACGATGCTCTACGAATGGTGTCGGTGTCAAAACCGGCGGATCTCGGGTATGGGGTCCCGAACTATGCGTCTAGGCGGATGGTAACATGAGACAAGGGACACGAAGTTTTACCCAGGTTCGGGCCCTCTTGATGGAGGTAAAACCCTACGTCCTGCTTGATTAATATTGATGATATGGGTAGTACAAGAGTAGGTCTACCACGAGATCAAGGAGGCTAAACCCTAGAAGCTAGCCTATGGTATGATTGTTGTATGTTGTCCTACGGACTAAAACCCTCTGGTTTATATAGACACCGGAGAGGGTTAGGGTTACACAAAGTCGGTTACAATGGTAGGAGATCTAAATATCCGCATCGCCAAGCTTGCCTTCCACGCCAAGGAAAGTCCCATCCGGACACGGGACGGAGTCTTCAATCTCGTATCTTCATAGTCCAGGAGTCCGGCTAATGGTATAGTCCGGCCATCCGGACACCCCCTAATCCAGGACTCCCTCAGTAGCCCCCGAACCAGGCTTCAATGACGACGAGTCCGGCGCGCAGGTTGTCTTCGGCATTGCAAGGCGGGTTCCCCTTCCAGATTTCGTGTACCTGTTGAATAATGTCCTGTTTTTTATAAATGCTGCGCTCCTTGGCTTCTACGCCCAACAATGGCCGCCTTCCACGTGTCCAATGAATATGAAAAGTCTGGGTGTTTTTACATTCACACCCCTAGCCGCGTAAATGAGCCGCCTATTTAAAGAGATGGGGATTTAGATCCAAACCACACCTTCTCCCCTCCGCGAGTAGTCATTAGAGCGCATCCAGCAAAGGTCCATTCCACCATGGCCGGCCGTCGGAACTCCTTCTCTCACCCTTCCAGTCCTAAGCCTGGAGACTGGGAGAGGTGCTCCATCCCGCATAGCGAGCTAATATCGCTCCAGACCAAGGGATTCCTCCCTCCGGCCTATATGGTCCCGGTCCGAGCCGGACTCGCCACCTATAATGGCGGAGAGCAAGCGGAGAGCGCCCCCAATCTGTCCAAAGGAGAGCGGGTATGCCTCGTCCCTTATCTAATAAGAGGACTCGGATTTCCAATTCATCCGTTTCTCCGGGGGCTTCTGGAGTTCTATGGCCTCCAGCTGCACAACCTCACGCTTGCCTCTATATTGCATATCGCGGGCTTCGTCGCCCTTTGCGAGCTATTCTTAGGTGTTGAGGCTCATTTCGCGCTGTGGAAGAGGATATTCTGCCTGGTGCCCCGTTCTCAGGAGGGGTCAATATATCAAGTGGGCGGAGCCGAAGTGTGGCGCGTCGCCGGGACCGGATATCTATCCGGAACCCCAAAGAAGGCGTCCGAGGACTGGCCTTCAGAATGGTTTTATATGGAGGATGTCCCGCTGCCGGATCCTATTCGGACCGGCCTCCCTAAATTCAGCAGCGCTCCCTTGAAGGAACGCCTAAGCTGGCGTCCACGGAGCTCTCAGAGAGAAAGTGACAGGGACGTCCTTTACCTGATGGGCCGGATAAGACTATTGGCTCATTCCGGACTGACCATGATTGGAGTCATGGCCATATGCGCCATGCAAGGGGTGCAACCGCTTTAGTATAGAGGCCACCCCATGTGGGACTTCAACGGGGAGGACGACGCCACCCATCACGGCCGTAAGGGGCCGGACTCAGCTGCTGCTCTAGTAAAGATCTTGTCCACTTTGTACAAGGGAGAAGAGGAGGAATTCCTCCGCGTCAACCCACAGGGTGGGTTTACTATGTACAATCCTCCGAGTTGGGTAAGCGGACAATTTTGCTTGCCTATCCGTTTTCATATTCCCGTGATTAAATATATAGTCTAACGACTTCAACGCAGGAACTGCGTCAGGAAGTAAAAGACATAAACAACCGTCCTCCACAGCCCGAGGATCCAGAACGGTCCCTCGATCCGGCCTCCGAAGAGGATCCGGACATATCAGTGGAGCTGATTGACGGGGTGTTTTATCAGCTGAACAAGGACAATACCTTGGTGGTCATTACGGCCGATTACCCAGGATTAATCCCAGCCTCCCAGGTAACTGAGACCGGAGTCCCATCACCTTGGAAAGGGATCCATCCTCACATGCTTTTAGTTTTCCTTGCAACAACCGTGTTTTGCAGGGGAGGTTCCTGAGGCGGGAGGCCGAGCCTGCGGCGGCTAGCCAACGAGGGGCCGTAGGGCCCCGTGGGGTAAAAAGGAATGTAGTCCGGACTGAGGCACTGGCGCAAAGGTATAGCGCGCCTTCTTATTCCCAGGTGTTATTCCTGTAAGGCATGTTAACGCTCGTGCCCTTGTGCAGGACAAAGAGACCTCGCCGGACTATATCCGGAGAGGCTGCCAATCGTGCCTCCACCAGCCAGGCTCCACAGCCCGGTCCGGAGGCGGAGGCAAACACGAGGCACGCACCGGATGCTCCTCCGACAGAGGATGCGGGCAGGTTGTCTAGCACCCGTTCCGAGGTGGAGAGTGCCAAGAATCACCGGCGTCGCCGGACAGTTCTCCGCGACGCTTGTTTCTCCCAAGAGGCGTTAGATGCCTTCAATTCGGGAGATGCGTATCTCCGTGCTGCTCAAAATGGTCTAGTCAGAGCCACGGAGCAATATGTACAAGACATACGGGTTAGAATTTTAATGGTTATATATATCAGTAGCCCCTGAGACTTGAAACAGTCAGAATAACTGATTTAAGGATCATGTAATACGCAGGTTCTTTCAGAGAAGAATACCCAACTGTCCCAGGAGCTAAAAGAGTGCAAAGCCCAACTTGAGGCCGCACTAGCCGCGACAGGGGAGCCCGAGGAGACCCCCTCTGGTAATATATGCTTCAAAAGGATAAGTATTATGCGGCGTGTGTGCGAATCTAACAAATAAAATTGCAGATGGTGCCGGACTAGATCCGGAAAGGCAACAACTCCTGCGCCGGCTAAAGGCCGGTGAGAGCGTGCTGACAAAGGTGAGGCAGGAGAAGAATGATCTTCAAGATGCCAACACCAACCTGGACGTTGAACTAAAAGATGTTCGTGCCCAGCTGTCGGACTCCGTTAAGGAGAATCAGCGGCTTCGACGCGGCATATTTAGTAAGTGCTTGAACGAACCTTTGGAAAAAAGAGTTCGGCGAGGAAGTCTAATAACAGAGTTATGTCTGTAGGTATGCAAACAGGTTGTCCTGCAGAGGAGATGCTCGGTTCTACGGCTGACCTTCTTCCCGAGCTCTCGCAACTGCACGAGCGAGTTCAACAGGCGATGCGAGGCGTTGCCCAAGCCTTATGGCCCTCCCACTCCATGCCCGAGGGCCTTGGAGAGCTTGTAGAGAAGCTGAAGGGAGCTCGGCGGCGCTTCCGGTTGTGGAAGATATCGGCCTGCCGTCAAGGCGCTAGGGAGGCCTGGGCCATGGTGAAGACGCGGTACACGAAGGCTGACCCAAACCACATGGCCGAGGTCGGACCTGTGGGGCCTGATGGGAGGGAGATCCATGTAAGCTTAGTGTACGGCCAAGTAGAATTGGCCGCAAAGTATTCCCAGCAGGACTGTAAGCTAGACAGCCTGTTGGATGGTATTGAAGAGGAATACGAGCAGTCATAATGACTATGTAATTTTAATTGACATGTGTAATGTCTTCTAGCCGGATTGTAGATCGTTTGTCATTGCCTACCTTTTCGCTTCGACCTCGGGACCTGACGGTCCGGAGTGTGTCCGAATACCCTTGCGGTTATATAAGAACCGGGGTATGCATGGAGACCAGGCGTAGGGGTCACTAGTGCTTTATCAGACAAGTGCCCAACTAGTTATGTTATATTACATGGTTAGTAAGGAACATCTTCCAGGGAGAATAGTTTCGTTAGGGGTTCCTTTCCACGGGAGGCATGCCCTAAAGTGCATGTCCGGTCTGCGAAAAGAGAGACGCAGAAAAAGCATCTGGGGGCACATAAATAAATAAGTAAAAAGGTCATCTTTGGTTCACCGACCGAATATTCCCTTAAGAACGCTAGCTTTCGGCTTCACTCAGTCTGAGGTACACATTCGGCTGACCCGATAGTAACAATCGCAGAGGTGCTCCCTTTACCGCCTAGCCGAACAATCGGGAACGTAGGGGTAAGCACAAGAGCCAGGCAACCCAGCTTGGCCATAACTTAAGTCATATCGATGCATATAATGGTGAATAAAAGGTACATGTGGAAGTTTGACACATGTGTTGAGCATGAAGCCCGTATAAATAAGCTTCTGTTTTAAAGAAGCCCCCAGGTTTAGTGAGCGCGGGTAGCGCATCACTTGATGAGCCTTTAAGGGCTATAAGAGAGAAAAAAAGGGGGGAAGGAGAGAAATGTAAGACAGAAAATGTAAAAGGAGGACAGAGGAAGGAGACAAACACAGAGTCCGGCGCTAGGTGTAGAATCTTCGGAGACGGGCTGCGTTCCATGGGTTCGGCTCGAGTCGGTTATCCGATGCATCTCGCAGGCGGTACGCTCCACCAGTCAGGACTTGGTCGATTATGAAGGGACCTTCCCACTTGGGCTTGAGTTTGTCCTTTTTCTTGTCCGGCAGGCGTAGAACTAATTCGCCAACGTTGTAATTTTTGGCCCGCACTTCTCTGCTTTGATATCTTCGAGCCTGCTGTTGATAGAATGCGGAACGGGCTTTTGCCACGTCACGCTCCTCCTCCATGGCATCCAAACTGTCCTGCCGATCGAGCTCGGCTTCTCTTTCTTCGTACATGCGCACTCGAGGTGAGTCATGAATTATGTCGCAGGGCAAGACTGCCTCTGCGCCGTACACCATAAAAATGGTGTGTATCTGGTGGTGCGATTCGGCGTGGTCCGCAGCCCCCAGAGTACGGAGTCTAGCTCCTCTACCCAGTGCGTGTTAGATTCCTTAAGGGACCGCACTAATCTGGGTTTGATGCCGCTCATGATAAGACCATTTGCACGTTTGACCTGTCCATTAGTTTGTGGGTGATAGACGGAGGCATAATCGAGCTTGATGCCCATGTTTTTGCACCAGAGTTTTACCTCATCGGCCGTAAAGTTCGTGCTGTTATCAGTGATGATGCTGTGGGGGACGCCATAACGGTGTAAGACCCCGGATATAAAGTCTATCACCGGTCCGGATTCGGCCGTTTTAACAAGCTTGGCTTCTATCCATTTGGTGAACTTGTCTACCATGACCAGTAAGTATTTTTTTTCTTGTCGGTTCCGCCTTTAAGGGGTCCAACCATGTCAAGCCCCCAGACCGCGAAGGGCCAGGTGATGGGGATAGTTTGGAGGGCGGTGGGTGGCATATGGCTTTGGTTTGCAAAAAGTTGGCAACCGACGCATCGTTGGACCAAGTCCTGAGCGTCTGCCTGGGCCGTCGGCCAATGAAAGCATGTGCGGAAAGCCTTGCTTACAAGGGACCGAGCTGCAGCGTGATGACCATCGAGTCCGGCATGAATTTCAGCCAGCAAGTTCCGCCCTTCCTCTTCGGAGATGCATCTTTGAAGGACTCCGGTAGCGCTTTCCTTATAAAGTTCTCCCTCATGGACTTTATACGCCTTAGATCGTCGCACTATGCAGCGTGCCTCATTTTGGTCCTCTGGGAGCTCCTGCCTAGTAAGGTAGGCTAGGAATGGTTCTATCCACGGGGCGATGACGACCATTATTACGTGGGCTGAAGTTGTAATTTCATTGGCAGAGCCTCCGATTATGTCAGATTGTTCGGCGTCGGACAGTGCGGTTGGGTCCGGGCTAGTATGACCAGGTTCCCCTTCCCATACTACGGATGGCTTGAACAACCTTTCCAAGAAGACGTTGGGGGGGGGGACTGCATCGCGTTTTGCACCGATGCGTGGCAGGACGTCTGCCGCCTGATTGTTTTCCCGGGCTATATGGTGAAATTCGAGTCCCTCGAACCGAGATGACATTTTTAATACGGCATTGCGGTAAGCTGCCATTTTTGGATCCTTGGCATTGAAGTATCCATTTATTTGGGATATCACGAGGTTTGAATCCCCGCGCACCTCTAGGCGTTGAATGCCCATGGATACTACCATCCGGAGACCATGTAAAAGGGCCTCGTATTCGGCTGCATTGTTGGAGTCTGTGTACATAATCTGGAGTACGTATTGAACTGTGTCTCCTGTGGGGGACGTCAAGACGACGCTAGCCTCTAGTCCAGCCAACATTTTGGAGCCGTCGAAATGCATGATCCAGTTTGAATATGTGCCGTACTCTTTAGGGAGCTCGGCCTCCGTCCATTCTACGACGAAGTTGGCCAAAACTTGCGACTTAATAGATCGTCGTGGCTTATAAGTTATGTCAAACGGGAGGAGCTCGATGGACCATTTTGCAATCCGGCCCGTTGCGTCGCGGTTGTTGATAATATCGTTGAGTGGTACTTCCGAGGCTACTGTTATCGAACACTCTTGAAAGTAGTGTCGTAGCTTCCGGGATGCAATGAATACCGCGTATGCAATCTTTTGGTAATGCGGATACCGTGATTTGCATGGAGTGAGGACAGTGGACAGGTAGTAGACCGACTTTTGAAGGGGGGAATTTGTGTCCGTCCGTTTCCCGCTCGACGACGAGCACTGCGCTGACAACCTGATGGGTTGCTGCAATGTACAATAGCATTGGTTCGCCAATGTTTGGCGCGACCAGGACTGGGTTTGTTGCCAATATGGCTTTTATTTCATCGAGTCCGGCCGTGGCGGCATCCGTCCACTCGAAGTGTTCGGTGCGCCGAAGGAGGCGATAGAGGGGTAGTGCCTTTTCTCCCAAGCGGGAGATGAAGCGGCTTAGAGCCGCCACACATCCAGTTAATTTTTGTATTTGTTTGAGGTCCTTTGGGATATCCAATTGTGACAAAGCTCGGATCTTGGCTGGATTTGCTTCAATTCCTCTACCGGATACAATGAAGCCCAAGAGCTTTCAGGCTGGAACGCCGAAAACACATTTTTCCGGGTTGAGCTTGATGTCATATGTTCGGAGGTTATCAAATGTAAGCCTCAAGTCGTCTACGAGAGATTCGACATGTCTTGTTTTTACGACCACATCATCCACGTATGCCTCCATTGTTTTGCCGATCTGGTTTGCCAGACATGTCTGAATCATGCGCTGATATGTTGCGCCGGCGTTTTGAGCCCGAAGGGCATTGTGTTGAAGCAGAATGGGCCGTATGGTGTAATGAATGCCGTTGCGGCTTGGTCTGACTCTACCATCTTGATTTGATGGTAACCGGAGTATGCGTCGAGGAAACACAACGAATCACGTCCTGCAGTGGCGTCGATAATTTGATCGATGCGGGGGAGGGGGAAGGGATCCTTTGGGCAAGCCTTGTTAAGGCCTTTAAAATCAACGCACGGCGCTAGGATTTGTCCTTCTTTGGTACCATCACCAAGTTTGCTAGCCAGTCCGGATGTTTTATATCTCTGATGAATCCGGCCTCCAATAGCTTGGCTAGCTCCTCTCCCATGGCCTGTCTCTTGGGTTCGGAGAAACGCCGAAGGGCTTGTTTGACAGGTTTAAATCCTTTTAGGATATTTAAGCTGTGTTCGGCCAGCCTGCGTGGGATTCCTGGCATGTCTGAAGGGTGCCAGGTGAAGATGTCCCAATTTTCACGTAGGAATTCTCGCAATGCAGCGTCTACATCAGGGTTTAATTGTGCCCCGATGGAAGCTATTTTATTGGGGTCCGTTGGATGGACCTGGAATTTGACTATTTCGTCTGCTGGTTTAAAGGAGGTGGACTTGGATCTTTTGTCGAGTATCACATCGTCCCTGTTTACCGTAGAGCGCAGCATAGTCAGTTCCTCAGCCGCTAGGGCTTCGGATAGTGCCTCAAGGGCCAATGCGGCTGTCTTGTTTTCGGCGTGGAGCGCTATGTCCGGATCACTAGCGAGAGTGATAATTCCGTTCGGCCCGGGCATCTTGAGCTTCATGTACCCGTAATGGGGTATTGCTTGGAAGATTGTAAACGCTTCCCGCCCTAGCAGAGCATGGTATCCGCTACTGAACGGGGCCACCTGGAACATGACCTCTTCGGACCTATAATTATCCGGCGTGCCGAACACCACATCTAGTGTGATTTTTCATGTACAGTGCGCTTCCCGACTGGGGATTATTCCTCTAAAGGTTGTGCTGCTTCGCTCAATGCGGTTCCAGCCTATTTCCATTTTTTGAAGTGTTTCCTCGTAAATGAGGTTCAATCCACTGCCCCCATCCATGAGTACCTTGGTGAGGCGAAAGCCGTCCACTATTGGACTGAGGACCAATGCGGCTGGTGCTCGGGCTGTTTGGAATTTAGGTTCATCACTGGCATTAAAAGTAATAGCCGTATCACTCCGTGGGTTTATTGTTGCTACTTGATAAACTTCGGCAAGGCTGCGGAGTGTTCTTTTTCGCATATTATTTGATGCGATAGTCTCGAAGACTGTGGAGACTGTACTGGTATCCCTGGGGTGGCTTTCTGCGGCCTCTGGAATTAGGAGGTCTTCGCCAATTTTGGCCACCTGCCGGAGTATCCAACATGCTCTAAGGCTGTGAGTTGGTGTGGCATCCTCTGTACTATGAATTTTACAGGGTCCATTAAGCCATCCTTCCAGTACGGTTCCATGCCCTGTAGAGGGTTTTGGTTTTTTGGTGTTTAGCCCGGGTGTCTGACGATTATGCACCCTTTTATTTCGGACGAGGTTTCTATTCAGAGCCGGATTGTCCCAAAATTTTATTTCGGTTTTCCAGGCGCTTTCCATCGCACAGTACTTTTGTACTATGAACGCCAAGTCAACAAAGCATGTGATATCACAACGACTTATGGCGTTGAGGATTCCCTTGTCCGTGCAATTATTGCAGAATATTGAGATTGCGTCTTCCTCGCGGCAGTCCTTTATCCTGTTCATAACTAGGAGGAATCTGGCCCAGTAATGATGTACTGTTTCTTCAGGCTTTTGCCTGATTTGGGATAGATCGCTTACGTTCGGGTGGGTGGGTCTAATTAAATCCGGAACCTCACCCAATTTGAGACTCAGAGGCCAAGGAGTTTCCGAATTCTGAAGTTTGGATTCTTGGATGTAGTCCAATGAATCTAGCCCGTTGCCTGATTCTAAGATCAGGTCTTGAGTTACATCCTCCCCTCCGCGGGTATCCAGCTTGGAAGGATCGGGAATCCGGACATAGCTAGTCCTTAAGATAGATGATGAAGGGTCGCCGCACTGCGCCTCTACCACGGCAACGTGATGGGTGGCTTGGGGAGAGTTAATTTCTCTTAGATCGGGTTTAAGCCCAACCTGGTCGTAATCCGTAGCGACCCCCAAAGCGGCGATGCAATCCAAGAGCTCGTTTACGGAAGAGATCTCCATTGGATCTAACTGCTCGACGAGTTCCGAGCTGACGTGAAGATTGCTTTTGATGACCCGAGAGGTCACCGTCGGCGCAACAGCCGAACAGGTGGTCATAAGAAAACCACCTAGCCGGAGAGTTTGGCCGACAGCCAAAGCTCCCTTAGCAACGGCGCCGTCTTTAAAGACGGGGGTAGGCATCCTTCCTGATTGCGACGACACAGAGGAACTCTCAATGAAAGCACCAATGTCGGTGTCAAAACCGGCGGATCTCGGGTAGGGGGTCCCGAACTGTGCGTCTAGGCGGATGGTAACAGGAGACAAGGGACACGAAGTTTTACCCAAGTTCGGGCCCTCTTGATGGAGGTAAAACCCTACGTCCTGCTTGATTAATATATGATATGGGTAGTACAAGAGTAGATCTACCACGAGATCAAGGAGGCTAAATCCTAGAAGCTAGCCTATGGTATGTTTGTTGTATGTTGTCCTACGGACTAAAACCCTCCGGTTTATATAGACACCGGAGAGGGTTAGGGTTACACAAAGTCGGTTACAATGGTAGGAGATCTAAATATCCGCATCGCCAAGCTTGCCTTCTACGCCAAGGAAAGTCCCTTCCGGACACGGGACATAGTCTTCAATCTTGTATCTTCATAGTCCAAGAGTCCGACTGATGGTATAGTTCGGCCATCCAGACACCCCCTAATCCAGGACTCCCTCAAATGGGATGCACACTGTTGTTCTCTCCTTGGAGATCCTTGGGTGCATCACCCGCTGACTTGGTTCGTGCAATTATGCTTGGCGGCGGTCTTGCGGTGTACACTGAAGGAAATATGCCCTAGAGACAATAATAAAGTTGTTATTTTATATTTTCTTATATCATGATAAATTTTTATTATTCATGCTAGAATTGTATTAACCGGAAACTTGATACATGTGTGGATACATAGACAAAACATCGTGTCCCTAGTAAGCCTCTACTAGACTAGCTCGTTTATCAAAGATGGTTAAGTTTGCTAACCATAGAAATGTGTTGTCATTTGATGAACGAGATCACATCATTAGGAGAATGATGCAATGGACAAGACCCATTCGCTAGCTTAGCATATTGATCGTTTAGTTTTATTGCTATTGCTTTCTTTATGTCAAATACATATTCCTTCGACTATGAGATTATGTAACTCCCAGATACCGGAGGAATACCTTGTGTGTTATCAAACGTCACAACGTAACTGGGTGATTATAAAGATGCTCTACAGGTATCTGCAAAGGTGTTTGTTTGGTTGGCATAGATCAAGATTAGGATTTATCACTTTGAGTATCGGAGAGGTTCTCTGGGCCCTCTCGGTAATGCACATCATAAGAAGCCTTGCAAGCAATGTAACTAATGAGTTAGTTGCGGGATGATGTATTACGGAAGGAGTAAAGAGACTTGCTGGTAACGAGATTGAACTTGGTATGAAGATACCGATGATCGAATCTCGAGCAAGCAACATACCGATGACAAAGGGAATAACTTATGTTGTCATTACAGTTCGACCGATAAAGATCTTCGTAGAATATGTAGGAGCCAATATGAGCATTGATACATCTCCAACGTATCTATAATTTTTTATTGTTCCATGCTATTATATTATCTGTTTTGGATGTTTTATATGCATTAATATGCTATTTTATATTATTTTCGGACTAACCTATTAACCTAGAGACCAGTGCTAGTTCTTGTTTTTGCCCTTGTTTTAGAGTATCGCAGAAAAGGTATACCAAACGTAGTCCAACCGGAATAAAACTTTTGCGATTATCTTTCTTGGACTAGAAGGAAACCAGGAGACTTGGAGATGAAGTCCGAGATGCCACGAGGCAGCCACAAGGACGGAGGGCGCGCCCAGGGGGGTAGGGCGTGCCCCCACCATTGTGGTCCCCTCGTGCACCCCCTGACCTAATTATTTCACCTATATATACTCTTATATGCCAAAAACATTAGAAGCATCCACGAAAACACTTTTCCACCGTCGCAACCTTCTGTACCCGTGAGATCCCATCTAGGGGCCTTTTCAGGCGTCCTGCCGAAGGGGGATTCGATCATGGAGGGCTTCTACGTCAACACCATTGCCCTTCCGATGAAGCGTGAGTAGTTTACCACAGACCTACGGGTCCATAGCTAGTAGCTAGCTGACTTCTCTCTCTTTGATTCTCAATACCATGTTCTCCTCGATGTTCTTCGAGATCTATTCGATGTAATACTTTTTGCGGTGTGCTTGCCGACATCCGATGAATTGTGGATTTATGATCAGCTTATATATGAATATTATTTGAATCTTCTCTGAATTCTTATATGCATGATTTGATATCTTTGCAAGTCTCTTCAAACTATCGATTTGGTTTATCCAACTAGATTGGTTTTCTTGCAATGGGAGAAGTGCTTAGCTTTGGGTTCAATCTTGCGATGTCCTTTCCCAGTGACAGTAGGGGCAGCAAGGCACGTATTATATTGTTGCGATCAAGGATAAAAAGATGGGGTTTACATCATATTGCTTGAGTTTATTCCTCTACATCATATCATCTTACTTAATGCGTTACTCTGTTCTTCATGAACTTAATACTCTAGATGCAGGTAGGAGTCGGTCGATGTGTGGAGTAATAGTAGTAGATGCAGACAGGAGTAAGTCTACTTGATACGGACGTGATGCCTATATTAATGATCATTGCCGTAGATATCATCATAACTTTGCGCTTTTCTATCAATTGCTCGGCAGTAATTTGTTCACCCACTGTAATATTTT
This sequence comes from Aegilops umbellulata, assembly GCA_032464435.1. Taxonomy (NCBI): domain Eukaryota; kingdom Viridiplantae; phylum Streptophyta; class Magnoliopsida; order Poales; family Poaceae; genus Aegilops; species Aegilops umbellulata. Next base: position 320,747,298 of record CP136056.1, on the reverse strand, counting down.
CTATCTTGAGAGAAGCCTCTAGTGAAACCTATGGCCCCTGGGTCTACTTTCCATCATATAAGTTTCCGATCTACAATTTTAGTTTCCTATTTACTTCCTTTGCAATCTTTTACTTTCCGTTCCATAAACCAAAAATACCAAAAACATTACTTTACCGTTTATCTATCTCTATCAGATCTCACTTTGCAAGTAACCATGAAGGGATTGACGACCCCTTTATCGTGTTGGGTGCAAGTTGGTGTTTGTTTGTGCAGGTATTCAGTGACTTGAGTGTTGTCTCCTACTGGATTGATACCTTGGTTCTTAAAACTGAGGGAAATACTTACTCTACTTTGCTGCATCACCCTTTCCTCTTCAAGGGAAAAACTAACGCAAGCTCAAGAAGTAGCAGGAAGAATTTCTGATGCCGTTGCCGGGGAGATCTACGCCAAGTCAAGACATACCAAGTACCCATCATAAACTCTCATCCCTTGCATTACAGTATTCGCCATTCGCGTCTCGTTTTCCTCTCCCCCACTTCTAAAACAATTTTCGAGAAGATTTGCCTTTTCTTCGCCCCTTTTCCGTTCGTCTTCTTCGTTTGCCTTTTGGTTGCTCGATTGTTAGATCCGTCTGTCGTCACCATGTCTGAAACTGGGGAGGTTATCGCTGATAAGGATAGTAGTAACGATGGGGGAAACTTTGATGCTCTTGCTAATTCTAATCCTTATGAAGAATCTACTATCTTGCACGCAATTTTTTCCGCATTGGTAGCAGAAATATTATTGGAGAAGGGGTTATTCAGGATTTCTTTACTTGTGTCGGTGAGCTCCCCACTTTGGGTGGATCTATTCTCTGTAAAACCAGTAGTCTTGCGGATGCTATCTCTTTGCTCATAGTTGAACTTGAAAGAAAATTTGTTCACATGCATCCATCCATACAAAGGATTTTTCTATAGTTTTCTAATATTGAGCATTCTTCTGTTAAGCGCGCCGCCACTATATTCCTAGCACATGAGTTTAGATTTATTATGAAAGAAGCTAGTGAAATTTTCGCGCATTATAAAGTAGATGGTGGTCGTCCTTCCATAGAGTGAATTCTTTTTTAATCAAGAGGACATAATGCATTTACAATCTTTAGATCATATTGCTTATAATGAAAATTTAAGAAAGAGAGTCCCTACCGATGTTCTAATTAATAAGATTTCTGAGCTTAATGATAATTTTGCTATACAAAACGACGGTTTGGGTTTCTCTCTTGGACACAAGCTCATGACTTTTTGCCAAAAGAATGCTTATAATGATGAGTTGGTCATACAATATGAAGGGCCGAAGGAGGAACCAATTCCTCCCGAGATCGATCTTGGGGATTCTTATCCTATTAAATGATTAATTTTGCTTACCTCAAAGAAAAATTGCTGCTGAACGAAGGAAATATGAGATGAGTTTTCGAGATTTGCCTTATCATTATTACGATCACACCTAGATCTATTCGTGTTTTATGCCTAGCTAAGGGCGTTAAACAATAGCGCTTGTTGGGAGGCAACCCAATTATATTTTATTTTTTTTGCTTTTTAGGTTCTGTTTTGCAATAAATAATTCATCTAGCCTCTGGTTAGATGTGGTTTTGTGTTTTAATTAGTGTTTGTGCCAAGTAAGACCTTTGGGATAGCTTACGGTGATAGTTGATTTGATCTTGCTGAAAAACAGAAACTTTTGCGCTCAGTCCCAGAATTGTTAAAAATCACAGGAGCGTGATAAAATACTGTACTTGGAGTTACAGAAGTATTCAAAATATCCAGATTGCTATAGACTATTCTGTTTTTGACAGATTCTGTTTTCTATGTATTGTTTGCTTATTTTGATGAATCTATGGCTAGTATCGGGGGGTATGAACCATGGAAAAGTTGGAATATAGTTGATATTACACCAATATAAATAAAGAATGAGTTCACAACAGGTCCAAAAGTGGTGATTTATTTTCTTATACTAATGGAGCTTATGAGATTTTTTGTTGAGTTTTGTGTTGTGAATTTTTTAAGTTTTGGGTAAGGATTTGATGGACTATGGAATAAGGAGTGGCAAGAGCCTAAGCTTGGGGATGCCCAAGGCACCCCAAGGTAATATTCAAGGACAACCAAGAGCCTAAGCTTGGGGATGCCCCGGAAGGCATCCCCTCTTTCCTCTTCGTCTATCGGTAACTTTACTTGAGGCTATATTTTTATTCACCACATGATATGTGTTTTGCTTGGAGCGTCTTGCATGATTTGAGTCTTTGCTTTTTAGTTTGATGATACGTCTCCAATGTATCTATAATTTTTGATTGTTCCATGCTATTATATTATCTGTTTTGGATGTTTAATGGGCTTTATTATGCACTTCTATATTATTTTTGGGACTAACCTATTAACCGAAGGCCCAGTGCAATTTGTTGTTTTTTTTCCTATTTTAGTGTTTCGTAGAAAAGGAATATCAAACGGAATCCAAACGGAATGAAACCTTCGCGAGGATCGTTTTTGGAACAAACACAATCCAGGAGACTTGGAGTGGACGTCAAGGAAGCAACGAGACGACCACGAGGCAGGGAGGCGCGCCCCCACCCTCGTGGGCCCCTCGTAGCTCCACCGACCTACTTCCTTCGCCTATATATACTCTTATACCCTGAAAACATCCAGGGGAGCCACAAAACACTTTTTCCACCGCCGCAACCTTCTGTACCCGTGAGATCCCATCTTGGGGCCTTTTCAGGCGCTCCGCCGGAGGGGGAATCGATCACGGAGGGCCTCTACATCAACACCATGTCCTCTCCGATGATGTGTGAGTAGTTTACCACAGACCTTCAAGTCCATAGTTATTAGCTAGATGGCTTCTTCTCTCTCTTTGGATCTCAATATAAAGTTCTCCTCGATCTTCTTGGAGATCTATTCGATGTAATACTTTTTGCGGTGTGTTTGTCGAGATCCGATGAATTGTGGGTTTATGATCAAGACTATCTATGAACAATATTTGATTCTTCTCTGAATTCTTATATGCATGATTTGATATCTTTGCAAGTCTCTTCGAATTATCGGTTTAGTTTGGCCTACTAGATTGATATTTTTTGCAATGGGAGAAGTGCTTAGCTTTGGGATCAATATTGCGGTGTCCTTTCCCAATGACAGCAGGGGCAGCAAGGCACGTATTGTATTGTTGCCATCGAGGATAAAAAGATGGGGTTTATATCATATTGCTTGAGTTTATCCCTCTACATCATGTCATCTTGCCTAATGCGTTACTCTGTTCTTATGAACTTAATACTCTAGATGCATGCTGGATAACGGTCAATGTGTGGAGTAATAGTAGTAGATGCAGAATCATTTCGGTCTACTTGTCCCGGACGTGATGCCTATATACATGATCATGCCTAGATATTCTCATAATTATGCACTTTTCTATCAATTGCTCGACAGTAATTTGTTCACCCACCATAATACTTATGCTATCTTGAGAGAAGCCACTAGTGAAACCTATGGCCCCCGGGTCTATTTTCCATTATATTAATCTCCCATCAACTAGCTATTTCCGTCGCCTTTTATTTTGCAATCTTTACTTTTCAATCTATACAACAAAAATACCAAAAATATTTATCTTATTATCTTTATCAGATCTCACTTTTGCAAGTGGTCGTGAAGGGATTGACAACCCCTTTATCGCCTTGGTTGCAAGGTTCTTAATTGTTTGTGTAGGTACTAGGGATTTGCGTGTAGTCTCCTACTGAATTGATACCTTGGTTCTCAAAAACTGAGGGAAATACTTACGCTACTTTGCTGCATCACCCTTTCCTCTTCAAGGGAAAACCAACGCATGCTCAAGAGGCAGCATTTGCCACAATCATCCTTGCTGTACACCCCTTTTGAGAGAGACACGCATGAATCGTGATTTATTAGAATACTCTATGTGCTTCACTTATATCTTTTGAGTTAGGCAATTTTTGCTCTAGTGCTTCACTTATATCTTTTTAGAGCACAGCGATGGTTTTATTTTATAGAAATTGATGAACTCTCTTTCTTCACTTATATTATTTTGAGAGACTTTAAAACAACATGGTAATTTGCTTTGGTTATAAATTTAGTCCTAATATGATAGGCATCCAAGAGGGATATAATAAAAACTTCCATATAAAGGGCATTGAATACTATGAGAAGTTTGATTCCTTATGATTGTTTTGAGATATGAAGATGGTGATATTAGAGTCATGCTAGTGGGTAGTTGGGAATTTGAGAAATACTTGTGTTAAGGTTTGTGAGTCCCGTAGCATGCACGTATGGTGAACTGTTATGTAACGAAGTTGGAGCATGAGATATTTTTTGATTGTCTTCCTTATGAGTGGCGGTCGGGGACGAGCGATGGTATTTTACTACCAATCTATCCCCCTAGGAGCATGCACGTAGTACTTTGTTTCGATGACTAATAGATTTTTGCAATAAGTATGTGAGTTCTTTATGACTAATGTTGAGTCCATGGATTATACGCACTCTCACCCTTCCACCATTGCTAGCCTCTCTTGTACCGCAACTTTCGCCGATACCATAAACCCACCATATACCTTCCTCAAAACAGCCACCATACCTACCTATTATGGCATTTCCATAGCCATTCCGAGATATATTGCCATGCAACTTTCCACCGTTCCGTTTATTATGACACGCATCATCATTGTCATATTGCTTTGCATGATCATGTAGTTGACATCATATTTGTGGCAAAGCCACCGTTCATCATTTTTATACATGTCGCTCTTGATTCATTGCACATCCCGGTACATCGCAGGAGGCATTCCAATAGCGTCATATTTTGTTCTAAGTATTGAGTTGTAAGTAAATAGAAGTATGATCATCTTCCTTATTAGAGCATTGTCCCATTTGAGGAAATAAAATAAAGAAAGAAAAAAAAAGAAAAAATGAGAAAAAAATGAGAGTAAAAGAGAGAAGGGCAATGTTAATATCCTTTTCCATACTTGTGCTTCAAAGTAGCACCATGATTTTCATGACAGAGAGTCTGCTATGTTGTCACTTTCATATACTAGTGGGAATTTTCATTATAGAACTTGGCTTGTATATTCCAACGATGGGCTTCCTCAAATTTCCCTAGGTCTTCACGATCAAGCAAGTTGGATGCACACCTACTTAGTTTTCTTTTTGAGCTTTCATAAACTTATATCTCTAGTGCATCAGTTGCATGGCAATCCCTACTCACTCACATTGATATCTATTGATGGGCATCTCCATAGCCCGTTAATACGCCTAGTCGATGTGAGACTATCTCCCCCCTTTTGTCTTCTCTACAACCACCTTCTATTCCACCTATAGTTCTATGTCCATGGCTCACGCTCATGTATTGCATGAAAGTTGAAAAAGGTTTGAGAACGTCAAAAGTATGAAACAATTGCTTGGCTTATCATGGGGGTTGTGCATGATTTGAATATTCTGTGTGATGAAGATGGAGCATAGCCAGACTATATGATTTTGTAGGATAAGCTTTGTTTGGCCGTGTTATTTTGAGAAGACATAATTATCTTGTTAGTATGCTTGAAGTATTATTGTTTCTATGTCAATATTAAACTTTTGTTTTGAATCATACGGATCTGAACATTCACGCCACAATAAAGAAATTACATGGATTAATATGTTAGGTAGCATTCCACATCAAAAATTCTGTCTTTATCATTTACCTACTCGAGGATGAGCAGGAATTAAGCTTGGGGATGCTTGATATGTCTCCAATGTATCTATAATTTTTTATCGTTCCATGCTATTATATTATCTGTTCTGGATGTTTTATATGCATTAATATGCTATTTTATATTATTTTTGGGACTAACCTATTAACCTAGATCCTAGTGCCAGTTCCTGTTTTTTCCTTTTTTTAGAGTCTCGCAGAAAAGGATACAAAACGGAGTCCAAACGGAATAAAACTTTCGCGATGATCTTTCTTGGACCAGAAGGAAACCAAGAGACTTGGAGATGAAGTCGGAGATGCCACGAGGCAGCCACAAGGATGGAGGGTGCGCCCCCAACCTTGTGGGCCCCTCGTGCACCCCCTCACCTAATTCTTTCGCCTATATATACTCTTATATGCCAAAACCATCAGAGGCATTGATACGTCTCCAACGTATCTATAATTTTTGATAGTTCCATGCTGTTATATTATCAATCTTGGATGTTTTATAATCATTTTATAGTCATTTTATATCATTTTTTGGTACTAACCTATTGACATAGTGTCAAGTGCCACTTGCTGTTTTCTGCATATTTTTTTACATCGCAGGAAATTGATAACCCACAAGTATAGGGGATCGCAACAGTTTTCGATGGTAGAGTATTCAACCCAAATTTATTGATTCGACCCAAGGGGAGCCAAATAATATTCTCAAGTATTAGCAGTTGAGTTGTCAATTCAACCACACCTGAAAGACTTAATATTTGCAGCACAATATTTAGTAGCAAAGAGTATGGAAGTAACGGTAATGGTGGCAAAAGTAACAGTAGCAGTTTTTGTAGAAATCATAACAGTAGCAACAGAAAAGTAACTAAGCAAAGATCAATATGTGAAAAGCTCGTAGGCAATGGATCAATGATGGATAATTATGTCAGATGCGATTCCTCATGCAACAGTTATAACATAGGGTGACACAGAACTAGCTCCAGTTCATCAATGTATTGTAGGCATGTATTCCGAATACAGCCATACATGCTTATGGAAAAGAACTTGCATTACATCTTTTGTCCTACCCTCCCGTGGCAGCAGGGTCCTATTGGAAACTAAGGGATATTAAGGCCTCCTTTTAATAGAGTACCGGACCAAAGCATTGACACTTAGTGAATACATGAACTCCTCAAACTACGGTCATCACCGGGAGTGATCCCGATTATTGTCACTTCGGGGTTGCCGGATCATAACACATAGTAGGTGACTATTGACTTGCAAGATAGGATCAAGAACTCACATATATTTATGAAATCATAATAGGTTCAGATCTTAAATCATGGCACTCGTGCCCTAGTGACAAGCATTAAGCATAGCAAATGCATAGCAACATCAATCTTATAACATAATGGATACTAGGGATCAAACCCTAACAAAACTAACTCGATTACATGGTAAATCTCATCCAACCCATCGCTGTCCAGCAAGCCTACGATGGGATTACTCACGCACAGTGGTGAGCATCATGAAATTGGTGATGGAGGATGGTTGGTGATGATGGCGGCGACAGATTCCCCTCTTCGGAGCCCCGAACGGACTCCAGATCAGCCCTCCCGAGGAAAATTAGGGCTTGGCGGCGGCTCCGTATTGTAAAACACTATGAATCCTTCTCTCCGATTTTTTCTCCCCGAACGTGAATATATGGAGTTGGGGTTGAGGTCGGTGCAGTCCCAGGGGGCCCACGAGGCAGGGGGCGTGCCCCAGGGGGGCCCTGCACCCTCGTGGACAGGGTGTGGCCCCCCTGATGTTGATTCTTTCGGCAGTATTTTTTATTAATCCCAAAACGTGTCTCCGTGGATTTTCTGGTCATTCTGAGAACTTTTATTTCTGCGCAAAAATAACACCATGGCAGTTCTGCTAAAAACAACGTCACTCCGGGTTAGTTCCATTCAAATCATGCAAGTTAGAGTCCAAAACAAGGGCAAAAGTGTTTGGAAAAGTAGATATGTTGGAGACGTATCAACTCCCCCGAGCTTAAACCTTTGCTTGTCCTCAAGCAATTCAGTTGACAAACTGGAAGTGATAAAGAAAAACTTTTACAAACTCTATTTGATCTTGTTGTTGCAAATATGGAAAGCCAGCATTCAAGTTTTCAGCAAAGATTATGAACTAACCATATTCACAATAACATTTAGGTCTCATGTTTACTCATATCAATGGCATAATCAACTAACGAGCAATAATAATAAATCTTGAATGACAACACTTTCTCAAAACAATCATAACATGATATAACAAGATGGTATCTCGCTAGCCCTTTCTGAGACCACAAAACATAAATGCAGAGCACCCCTGGAGATCAAGGACTAACTAGACATTGTAATTCATGGTAAAAGAGATCCAGTTACAGTCATACTCAATGTAAATTAATAGCAATGCATGCGAATGATAGCAGTGCTCTCCAACTGGTGCTTTTAAATAAGGGGATGACAACTCAACATAAAAGTAAATAGATAGGCCCTTCGCGGAGGGAAGCAGGGATTTGCAGAGGTACTAGAGCTTGAGTTTTGAAATAGAGATTGAATAATATTTTGAGTGGCATACTTTCATTGTCAACATAACAACCAAGAGATCTCGATATCTTCCATGCAACACACATTATAGGCAATTCCCAAACAGAATGGTAAAGTTTATACCCCCCCACCACTAATAAGCATCAATCCATGACTTGCCCGAAACAACGGGTGCCTCCAACTAACAACAATCCTGGGGGAGTTTTGTTTGCAATTATTTTGATTTGAGCATGGGACTGGGCATCCTGGTTACCAACCATTTTCTCGTGAGTGATGAGCGGAGTCCACTCATCGTGAGAATAACCCACCTAGCATGGAAGATATAGACAACCCTAGTTGATACATGAGCTATTTGAGCATACAAAACAGAAGTTCATTTGAAGGTTTAGAGTTTGGCATATACAAATTTACTTGGAACGACAGGTAAATACCGCATGTAGGAAGGTAATGGTGGACTCATATGGAATAACTTTGGGGTTTTATGGAAGTGGATGCACAAGCAGTATTCCTGCTTAGTACAAGTGAAGGCTAGAAAGAGACTGGGAAGAGACCAACTAGAGAGTGACAACAGTCATGAACATGCATTAAGATTAATCAACAATGAGTGCAAGCATGAGTAGGATATAAATCACCATGAAAATAAATATCGTGGAGGCTATGTAGATTTTGTTTCAACTACATGCGTGAACATGTGCCAAGTCAAGCCACTCGAATCGTTCAAAGGAGGGTACCACCCTATCATACCACATCACAACCATTTTAATAGCATGTTGGCACGCAAGGTAAACCATTATAAACTCCTAGCAAATTAAGCATGGCATGAGCAACTATAATCTCTAATTTCATTGCAAACATGTTTCATTCATAATAGGCTGAATCAGGAATGATGAACTAATCATATTTACAAAAACAAGATAGGTCGAGTTCATACCAACTTCTCTCATCTCAATCAGTCCATCATATAATCATCATTATTGCCTTTCACTCGCACTACCAAATGGTGTGGATAATAATAATAGTGCACATGCATTGGACTAAGCTGGAATCTGCAAGCATTTAATACAAGGGAGAAGATAAGGTAATATGGGCTCTTGGTTAAATCAACAATAATGCATATAAGAGCCACTCAACATTTTCATCATGGTCTTCTCCTCTCGACCCCCAAAGAAAAGAAAAGAAATAAAACTATTTACACGGGAAAGCTCCCAACAAGCAAAACAAGAACGAGAAATCTTTTTGGGGTTTCTTTTAGTTATTACTACTACAGGCATGGAAAGTAAACTAGCTAAAATCTACAACTAATTTTTTTGGTTTTTCTTAAGGTTTTTCAAACACACAAGAAGAAGGCTTAGAAAAGAAAATAAACTAACATGGATAGTACAATGAAAAAGTATGAGCACCGACAACTAGCATGAGTGTGTGAACATGAATGTAATGTCAGTGAGAGATACGTACTCCCCCAAGCTTAGGCTTTTGGCCTAAGTTGGTCTATGGCCACTGCTGGCCTAGCGGATATCCAAAGTCGTAGTCGGGGTTGTACTGAGATGCAGCAGCTACTGCCTGAAGAGCTGCGGCTTGGAGGCGAGCTGCCTCCGTCCTCCTCTCGTACTCGTTCGCCTCCTCCCTGGTTATAACATGTCTCCTTTTTGCCTGAAAGTCAAAGAAAGTAGGAGCAGGGAGGGCAACATGGGCAGTGCACCGTCTGTCAAAGATCAGTCGGTACTGGAGGAACTATTCATTCCTCTCAACAAACTGATGGCGAACCATAGCACTATAATCTAGATAAGCAGGAGGCAATTCCATATGATTTTCATGTATGGGTACATCAAGATAATTAGCTACACGAGTTGCATAAATTCCACCAAACAAATCTCAACTTGTACCATTAAGATGCAACCTTCGTGCAACAATGGCCCCCAAGTTATATTGTTTATCACCTAATACCGCACTCTTGAGGACACTAAGATCTGGAACGCACATGTGACAAGCCTCATCTTTACTGTTAATGCATCTACCTATAAAGAGAGCAAAATAATGTATGAAAGGGAAATGAATGCTCCCTATGGTGGCTTGTGTGATTTCTCTAGATTCCCCCACAGTGATACTAGCAAGAAAGTCTTTATATTCAGATTTGCTAGGTTCACTAACATTGCCCCACTGCGGGAGTTTACAAGCAGTATTAAAATCTTCTAGGTCCATGGTATATGATTTATCGTAAAGATCATATAAAACAGTGTGAGAATTGCGCGAGGATGAGAATTTAAACCTCCTCACAAAGGAATCAGTTAGATAGCGGTATTGTAGGCACTTATCTGACACGAAGCCCTCAAGATCAGTGTTATGCACATACGCGTCAAATTCATCCTTGATGCCTGCTTGGACCATAAACTCGTTTGACGGCAATTCACAAGGCCGCACTTGAGCTTCCCTTGGTGGTTCATCGTCCGGCTTACGTATCGCGAGCCTTGGTCCTTGCTTCCTTGAGGAGCCACCTTGGTACATTTTCCTAAACATTTTTCTTTCTCTAAAATTTTAGTGACTCGATATAAAAGTGAACCAAAGTCAACAAGATTGATAGCAACTACTCCCACAAGTGCCTAGAGGCTATATCATGCATTAAAACTACTTTGGACAATGTAAATTTGACATGCAAGCTCAAGAACAGGGTCACCTTAGCAGCAAAAATTTGCAATAAATAAAGCACTAGAACAAAAACTAATTGGACCATTGGAGGAGTCACATACCGAAGAACAATCTCCCAAAGCAGTTTTGTGAATGGAGCTTTGAGCAAGGAGATCGAAAATGGTAGCAAGGTGAGCTAGAACACAGGTTTGAGCTATGGGAGGATTTTTTCTGGAGGAAGACGAAGTGAGTGGGTGCTGGAATAAGTGGAGAGGGTCCACGTGGGACCCACGAGGCAGGGGGCGCGCCCTGTGCCCTCGTGGCCAAATTGTGGCCCCCCCTGGTGTGTTCTTAGTTCCAGAAATTCTTAAATATTCTACAAAAAATCATATTTCATTTTCAGGACGTTTGGAGAACTTTTATTTTCGGGGTATTTTTTTATTGCAAGGATAATTCAGAAACAGATAGAAATTACTATTTTTGCTTTATTTCATCTAAATAACAGAAAGTAAAAGGAGGGTACAGAGAGTTGTGCTTTCTAACTTCATCCATCTCATGCTCATCAAAAGGAATCCACTGACAAGGTTGATCAAGTCTTGTTAACAAACTCTTTCCGAATCGCATGAAACCGGAGAATTTTTGAATAACACTAGGTTACCTCAACGGGGATATGCATGTCCCCAACAATAAGAATATCATATTTCTTCTTGATAGTAGGAAGAGGGAATTCAAAACCTCCAATAGTAATCATTGATAATTTTCCAATAGAATTGATACTGTGGACTTGAGGTTGTTTCCTCCGAAAGTGTACCGTATGCTCATTACCATTAACATGAAAAGTGACATTGCCTTTGTTACAATCAATAACAGCCCCTGCAGTATTCAAAAAGGGTCTACCAAGGATAATAGACATACTGTCGTCAATATCAAGAATAACAAAGTCCATTAAAATAGTAACGTTTGCAACCACAACAAGCACATCCTCACAAATACCGACAGGTATAGCAGTTGATTTATCGGCCATTTGCAAAGATATTTCAGTAGGCATCAACTTGTTCAAATCAAGTCTACGATATAAAGAGAGAGGCATAACACTAACACCGGCTCCAAGATCACATAAAGTAGTTTTAACATAGTTTCTTTCAATGGAGCATGGTATAGTTGGTACTCCTAGATCTCCTAGTTTCTTAGGTATTCCATCTTTAGAAGTATAATTGGCAAGCATGGTGGAAATTTCAGCTTCTGGTATCTTTCTTTTATTTGTAACAATATCTTTCATATACTTAGCGTAAGGATTCATTTTAATCATATCAATCAAATGCATAGGCAAAAAGGTAGGTCTAATCATTTCAGCAAAGCGCTCAAAATCCTCATCATCCTTTTTCTTGGATGGTTTAGGAGGAAAAGGCATGGGTTTCTGAACCCATGGTTCTCTTTCTTTATTGTTCTTCCTAGCAACAAAGTCTCTCTTATCATAACATTGATTCTTTGATTGTGGGGTATCAAGATCAACAACAGGTTCAGTCTCTACATCATTGTTATTGCTAGGTTGAGCATCAATATGAACATCATCATTAACCTTATAACTAGGTTCATGTTCATTACCAGATTGTGTTTCAGCATCATAAATATAAATATCATTGGGATTCTCTAGTGTGTCAACAATAGGTTCACTAGAAGCATGCAAAGTCCTATCATTTTTCTTTTTCTTCTTCTTAGAAGGACTAGGTGCATCAACATTAGTTCTCTGAGAATCTTGCTCAAATCTCTTAGGGTGGCCCTCAGGATACAAAGGTTCCTGAGTCATTTTACGCCCTCTAGTCATAACTCTAACAACATTGTCATTTTATATTTAATTCATTGAGCAAATCATCCTGAGATTTAAGCACTTGTTCTACCTGAGTGATAACCATGGAAGCATGTTTACTAATAAGTTGGAACGTCACCTTTAACTCTAGACATATAATCACTCAAGTGTTCAACCATATAAGCATTACCTTTCAATTGTCTACCAACATAAGCATTGAAGTTTCCTTGCTTAAGAATAAAATTATCAAACTCATCCAAGCATTGGCTAGCTGACTTATTACGAGGAATATCACCTTCATCAAATCTATATAGAGAATTTACCTTTACTACCCTTGTCGGGTTATTAAGACCATGTATTTCTTCAATAGGTAGTAAATTCTTAACATCTTCAGCTTTAATACCCTTTTATTTCATAGATTTCTTTGCCTCTTGCATATCTTCGGGACCGAGAAATATAAAGATAATCACTCGGAGTTGGCTTAGGAGTTGGTTCAGGAAGTTTCCAATCATTATCATTACTCAGTATATTGTTCAATAACAATTCAGCTTGCTCAACAGTTCTTTCCCTGAAAACACAACCAGCACAACTATACAGGTGGTCTCTAGAAGCATCGGTTAGTCCATTATAAAATATATCAAGTATTTCATTTTTCTTGAGAGGATGATCAGGCAAAGCATTAAGTAGTCGGAGAAGCCTCCCCCAAGCTTGTGGGAGTCTCTCTTCTTCAATTTGCACAAAATTATATATTTCCATTAAGGCAGCTTGTTTCTTATGAGCAGGGAAATATTTAGCAGAGAAGTAATAAATTTTATCCTGGGGACTACGCACACAACCAGGAGCAAGAGAATTAAACCTTGTTTTAGCATCACCCTTTAATGAGAACGGAAATAGCTTAAGGATATAGTAATAATGAATTTTTTCCTCATGAGTAAATAGGGTGGCTATATCATTCAATTTAGTAAGATGTGCCACAATAGTTTCAGATTCATAACCATAAAAAGGATCATATTCAACCAAAGTAATTAACTCGGGATCGACAGAGAAATCATAATCCTTATCAGAAATACAGATAGGTGAAGTAGCAAAAGCAGGGTCATATTTCATTCTACCATTCAAAGACTTTTCTTTCAGCTTAGCTAATAGTTTCTTAAGATCATATCTACCTTTGCAAGCAAAAAGGTCTCTAGCAATTTCTTCATCCATAACATAACCCTTCGGCACATCAGACAATTTATATCTAGGGGGAGAATCTTCATCATCACTTTCATCAATATTTTCAGTTTTGATAATTTTATTCTCTCTAACCCTAGCAAGTTGTTCATCAAGAAATTCACCTAATGGCACAGTATTATCAAGCATAGAAGTAGTTTCATCATAAGCATCATGCATAGCAAAAGTGGCATCAACAATAACATGTGACATATCAGAAACAATAGACGAAGTAGGTGTCGCAAGTTTACTCAAAACAGAAGGTGAATCAAGTGCAGAGCTAGATGGCAGTTCCTTACCTCTCCTCGTAGTTGAGGGAAAAATCTTGGTTCTTTCGTATTTCAAGTTCCTCATAGTGATCAACGGATATAAATCCCAAGTGACTCAAAGAATAGAGCTATGCTCCCCGGCAATGGCGCCAGAAAATAGTCTTGATAACCCACAAGTATAGGGTATCGCAACAGTTTTCGAGGGTAGAGTATTCAACCCAAATTTATTGATTCGACACAAGGGGAGCCAAAGAATATTCTCAAGTATTAGCAGTTGAGTTGTCAATTCAACCACACCTGAAAGACTTAATATCTGCAGCAAAATATTTAGTAACAAAGTAGTATGGAAGTAACAGTAACGGTGGCAAAAGTAACAGTAGCAGTTTTTGTAGTAATCGTAACAATAGCAACGGAAAAGTAACCAAGCAAAGATCAACATGTGAAAAGCTCATAGGCAATTGATCAATGATGGATAATTATGTCAGATGTGATTCCTCATGCAACAGTTGTAACATAGGGTGACACAGAACTAGCTCCAGTTCATCAATGTAATGTAGGCATGTATTCCGAATATAGTCATACATGCTTATGGAAAAGAACTTGCATGACATATTTTGTCCTACCCTCCCGTGGCAGTGGGGTCCTATTGGAAACTAAGGGATATTAAGGCCTCCTTTTAATAGAGTACCGGACCAAAGCATTAACACTTAGTGAATACATGAACTCCTCAGACTACGGTCATCACCAGGAGTGATCCTGATTATTGTCACTTCGGGGTTGCCGGATCATAACACATAGTAGGTGACTATTGACTTGCAAGATAGGATCAAGAACTCACATATATTCATGAAATCATTATAGGTTTAGATCTGAAATCATGGCACTCGGTCCCTAGTGACAAGCATTAATCATAGCAAAGTCATAGCAATATCAATCTTAGAACATAATGGATACTGGGGATCAAACCCTAAAAAAACTAACTCGATGACATGGTAAATCTCATCCAACCCATCACCGTCCAGCAATCCTACGATGGGATTACTCACATACGACGGTGAGCATCATGAAATTGGTGATGGAGGATGGTTGATGATGACGACGGCGACGGATTCCCCTCTCCGGAGCCCCGAACGGACTCCAGATCAGCTCTCCCAAGAAAGATTAGGGCTTGGCGGCAGCTCCGTATCGTAAAACGCGATGAATCCTTCTCTCTGATTTTTCTCCTCCAACGTGAATATGTGGAGTTGGGGTTGAGGTCGGTGGAGTCCCAGGGGCCCACGAGGCAGGGGGCGCCCTGCACCCTCGTGGACAGGGTGTGGGCCTCGTGATGCTGATTCTTTTGCCAGTATTTTTTATTAATCCCAAAACGTGTCTCCGTGGATTTTTATGTCATTCCGAGAACTTTCTTTTCTGCACAAAAATAACACCATGGCAGTTCTGCTGAAAACAACATCAGTCCGGGTTAGTTCCATTCAAATCATGCAAGTTAGAGTCCAAAACAAGGGCAAAAGTGTTTGGAAAAGTAGATACATTGGAGACATATTAGAAATCAATATCAGACGGAGTTCAAATGCAACTAAACTTCATGGAGATTTTTTGGACCAGAAGACACATAATGGGCCCTGGCTACTCCCGGGGGGTGCTCCGAGGAGAGCACAACCCACCAGGGCGTGCCAGGAGGCCCAGGCGCGCCCTGGTGGGTTGTGCCCACCTCGAGTGCCCCCGGAACGCCTCTTTGCTCTATAAATACCCCAATATTCCCAAAACCCTAGGGGAGTCGACGAAATATTGATCCAGCCGCCGCAGAGTCCAGAACCACCAAATCCAATCTAGACACCATCTCGGATGGGGTTCACCACCTCCATTGGTGCCTCTCTGATGATGCGTGAGTTCTTTGTAGACCTTCGGGTCCGTAGTTAGTAGCTAGATGGCTTCCTCTGTCTCGCTGAATTCTCAATACAATGGTCTCTTGGAGATCCATATGATGTAACTATTTTGCAGTGTGTTTGTTGGGATCTAATGAACTTTGAGTTTATGATCAGTTATATCTTTTTATATCCATGAATGTATTTGAGTTTCTTTGATCTCTTTTATGCATGATCTCTTATAGCCTCGTATTTCTTCTCTGATATTTGGGTTTTGTTTGGCCAACTTGATCTATTTATCTTGTAATGGGAAGAGGTGCTTTGTAGTGGGTTCGATCTTACGGTGCTTGATCCCAGTGACATAATTGGAACCGACACGTATGTATCGTTTCTACTAGGGATAAAACGATGGGGTCTATCTCTACATAGATAGATCTTGTCTACGTCATGTCATCGTTCGTATTGCATTACTCCGTTTCTCCATGAACTTAATACACTAGATGCATGCTGGTTATCAGTCGATGTGTGGAGTAATAGTAGTAGATGCAGGCAGGAGTCGGTCTACTAATCTTGGACGTGATGTCTATATAATGATCATTGCCTGGATATCCTCATGATTATTTTAAGTTCAATCAATTGCCCGATAGTAATTTGTTCACCCACCATTTGCTATTTTTCTCGAGAGAAGCCACTATTGAGACCTACGGCCCCCAGGTCTCTTTCTCATATATTTTCCTTTGCGATCTACTTTTCCTTTGCATTTATTTTCAGATCTATTAAACCAAAAATACAAAAATACTTTGCTGCACTTTAATTTATTTGCGATCTATTTATTCAATATATTACAATTTTCTCCCGTCCACGCACCAATTTCTGGCGCCGTTACCCGAAAGGGATTGACACCCCCTTTAACACGTCGGGTTGCGAGTGGTTGTTATTTGTATGCAGGGGCTGATTACGTTGTGTTGCTTGGTTCTCCTACTGGTTCGATAACCTTGGTTTCATATCTTAGGGAAATACCTACCGCCGCTGTGCTTCATCAACCCTTCCTCTTCGGGGAAATACCGACGTAGCTTCAAGCGACATCAGGCATCCACGAAAACACTTTTACACCTCCGCAACCTTCTATACCCATGAGATCCCATCTAGGGGCCTTTTCCGACGTCCTGCCGAAGGGGGATCCAATCATGGAGGGCTTCTACATCAACACCATTGCCCTTCCGATGAAGCGTGAGTAGTTTAGCACAGACCTACGGGTCCATAGCTAGTAGCTAGATGGCTTCTTCTCTCTCTCTCTTTGATTCTCAATACCATGTTCTCTTCGATGTTCTTGGAGATCTATTCAATGTAATACTTTTTGCGGTGTGTTTGCCAAGATTCGATGAATTGTGGTTTATGATCAGCTTATCTATGAATATTATTTGAATCTTCTCTGAATTCTTATATGCATGATTTGATATCTTTGCAAGTCTCTTCGACCTATCAATTTGGTTTGGCCAACTAGATTGGTTTTCTTGCAATGGGAGAAGTGCTTAGCTTTGGGTTCAATCTTGTGGTGTCCTTTCCCAGTAATAGTAGGGGCAACAAGACACATATTTTATTGTTGCCATCAAGGATAAAAAGATGGGGTTTACGTCATATTGCTTGAGTTTATTCCTCTACATCATGTCATCTTACTTAACGCGTTACTCTGTTCTTCATGAACTTAATACTCTAGATGCAGGCAGGAGTCGGTCGATGTGTGGAGTAATAGTAGTAGATGCAGACAGGAGTCGATCTACTTGATACAGAAGTGATGCCTATATTCATGATCATTGCCTTAGATATCGTCATAACTTTGCGCTTTTCTATCAACTGCTCGGCAGTAATTTGTTCACCCACTGATCTACAATTTTAGTTTCCTATTTACTTCCTTTGCAATCTTTTACTTTTCGTTCCATATACCAAAAATACCAAAAATATTACTTTACCGTTTATCGATCTCTATCAGATCTCACTTTGCAAATAACCGTGAAGGGATTGACAACCTCTTTATCGTGTTGGGTGCAAGTTGGTGTTTGTTTGTGTAGGTATTTGGTGACTTGAGCATTGTCTCCTACTGGATTGATACCTTGGTTCTCAAAACAGAGGGAAATACTTACCCTACTTTGTTGCATCACCCTTTCTTCTTCAAGGAAAAAACCAACGCAAGCTCAAGAAGTAGCAAGCATCCAGGTTCCGCTATTGGTTATTGACCGGAGAGGTGTCTTGTTCATGTCTACATAGTTCTCGAACCCATAGGGTCCGCACGCTTAACGTTCGATGACGATTTTGTATTATATGAGTTATGTGATTTGGTGACTGAATGTTGTTCGGAGTCCCAGATGAGATCATGGACATGGTGAGGAATCTAGAAATGGTCGAGAGGTAAATATTGATATATAGGACGATGGTATTCGGACACCGGAAGTGTTCCGGAGGGTATCAGGTACTTGTCGGGTCACCGGAAGGTGTTTCGGGTACCCACGACAATCCTATGGGCCATATGGGCCTTGTGAAGGTACACACCAGCCCACAAGGAGTTGGTGCGCCCTATAATGCTAAAGGAGGAGGAGAAGGAAAGGGGGAAGGGAAAGGAAAGTGTGGATTAGGATTCCCACTCCATTGGTGCCTCTGTGATGATGCGTGAGTTCTTTGTAGACCTTCGGGTTTCCGGAGGGTATCGGGTACTTGTCGGGTCACCGGAAGGTGTTTCGGGTACCCATGGCAATCCTATGGGCCATATGGGCCTTGTGAAGGAACACACCAGCCCACAAGGAGCTGGTGCGCCCTATAATGCTAAAGGAGGAGGAGAAGGAAAGGGGGAAGGGAAAGGAAAGTGTAGATTAGGATTCCCACTTCCTTCCCTCACCCCCCTCTCTCCTTCCCCTTCATACAAATATGGAAAGGGGGGAGCCACTTGGGAAACCCCAAGAATGTATCTCGGCAACGTTGTATATTCCTTGCTACAACTGTGCCTGCATTAGAAAAGATGAGTCTAAAAAACACACTATAAAAAGAAAGGGAGAATAAACTTGTGTGAAACCAGAACATAAAGTTCTCATTCAACTTACGACAACCCTCAATGGCATGATGACCTTCTTCGAGTCACTAGATAGGGTTTTCCTAATTTGGATAAGTGCAACTTCAACAACAATGTTTGATAGCCATTTGGTAGGGTTCATTGAGTCAGCTAGTTTCTTTAGGGTCACAAAGTACCCATCATAGTCAATGATGTCAGGGTTGTTCGCAAAAAAATACGAGGGCAAAGAAAAAAGATCAAACAAGATTAAATGGTTGTCTTAAAACACATGAAAAGTGGATGAAAAAAATGAGTACCTATTGTTAAGGTATGCAGGCTTGATGTGCCAATTGTATTACTACCGTTGTGCAAGTGATGTTACATGAAACTGCAAGTGCAAAAACTTACTGTTCCAACTATAAAAATCGGAATTAGTATTGTTGTGCTACTATTACATATTTCTAGGACAAAAAGATGTTCAACTGTATTAATATTTCTGTGCAATTACTAAAACATGAAACTGCAATTGTGAAGACTGATTGGGCAACTAAAAAACTTATTTCACCGTGCAATATCATCACCTAAGAAAAAAAAGGAGTACAAATTTACCATAATGTAGTAGTTTTACCTCGTTTCTGAATCGTTCACTCCAGGTATATTCCTTACATAATTGAGGACTTGTAGCGACCCGACCTCAGATGGTCAAGTCTCTGTGCTTCAGTGTCATCCTTGGATCGGTAATGCTGACAAACACAATACTCGAATGGATTTATAACAGAGTAGCAATCACACACTTATTACATCGAATGTCTCAAAAGAGAACTTATTACAATAAATATGGCTTAAGGCTATCTAACACGATAACAACGGAAGGCTTGGAGATAAAGTGAGTCCATCAACTCCAACGGCATAGCTGAGTGCAAGACAACAGCCTAGCGGACCTTACTCCTCATCTGAAAAGCCTACAACATAATACGTTGCAGCCCGAAAATGGGTCAGCACATGGAATATGCTGGCAATGTAACACAGTAGAGCAATGAACAGATAAATGCTATCACTACATGCATATATGGCTGGTGGAGGCTCTATGGTTATATTGTTCTGCGAAAAGCCAATTTTTCCCCACAACAAAGGAATAAATTTTATTTAACTATCATGGTGGTTGAAACATCATTGAGAAGGTTCCTCCAACTCAAACCCAATTAAGACAATCATTTACAACCCAACAAATTAATTTAGAGTGATGAGATCAAATCAATAATTAAAGTACCAGATACTCAAGATGTCCATAACCGGAGACACGGCTAACCATGATTAGTTCATACACTCTGCAGAGGTTTGAGCACTTTTCCCCACAAGACTCGATCTCCTCCGTTGGATTTCTCGCACTACATGGTGTTTGAGAAACGGATGACCGAGACACAGTCTTTCAGAAGCATTAACTCTTTACTCTGGGTGGACAGTTACACCTACTTTCCCTCTACATCTTCTAGCCCACCACTGAAAGAGGTCACACAACATACTCAACTATGCCAGAGCCCATAATGGCTTGTGGCTACACACGAAAGTTTCTAGCATGAATAATCTTATGATCCCTTTGAGCCTGGGTGGCAGACCATAGGATGATCACACGGGCACTCCAGGATATCCTAGGAAAACACTGGATTCTCCAGGTGCCCACAAGCAATCCACCCAGATGTGTATTAAAGTTGCCACCTTAAGTTGAACCATTAATTAATAAACTCACATCTGTCATGGATACACTCACCCAATCCACGTCTACTAGCATAGCATGGCAAAAATAAGCATAACGTAGAAGTAACTCCCAAGGGTTTGATAATAAACAGGATAGGTTCTACCTCATCACCTACTTCCCAAATACCCACAAGTTAAACACATCCTAATCATGCAGTGTTTGAGGATTGTAGCTAATGCAAAAAAACTGGGTATGAAAGGGGTATGATCAAAGTGTTACTTGCTTTGCTGACGATCTGCAAAACCTAGTGACTCGTAGTAGCACGCTTCGCACTCCGGGAATTCTATCACAAACAAACAATAGCATACATAAGAAATCAAGCAAATATGCACGGGTAAAACTCAAATAGGAGGATCTAACCTGAAAGTTCAACTTAAGAACTCCGGTTTGCAAAAAGAATCAAATCAAACGGAGCAACGAAACTCAAACTGCGAAAGAAACAAGATCCGATTACTATTCTGGACTAAAGTCAAATTTTACAGTACCAAAATCTTGTTCAAGTTGGTTAAACAGAAAGAGGGCTATGAGACGAAGATCTAGGCGTTTGAATCGCCTGATTCCGATAAACAAGCGAGAAGATATATTAGATCGAAGATTAGGCCAGAAATCGCGATTGAAAATAATCACGGAAAAACCCTAGAAAAAGAAAAACTGACGAACAGGCTAACGAACGAACGTTCGCTGTCTGCGGCTAACGGGTGAACGGCGGTCGTTAAAACGAACGTACGAACGAACGTCTGCAAAATAAGTAAACCGATGGAAAAACGAACCGATCTAATAAATTAAACCGGAAACTAAAAAACCCGGGGTTAACCGTGGAAAACCGACCGGTCAATGGCGAGATCCGACGCGGCGGCTCCGGCATAGCGGCGGGAGGTGGCGCGCGGGTGGCGGCGCGACGGCGCGCGACAGCGGCAGCGGTAGCAGCGGCGGCGGCGGGGTGGCACTAGGGTTCGGGAGGCGGCACGCGGGCGGGCTGAGGCGGCGGGGTGAGCTGCGGGGCGGCTTATAAGAGGGGGCCGGCCTGGGGAGTCCGGGTCGGTTACGGCCCGCAGGTCGGTTACTTTTTTTAAAATAAATTCTGACGCGCAGAAAAAGAAAGAAAAGGAGTACTAAACCGACTCCAAAAATCCCGAAATAAAATTTCCCCGTCCTCTAAAAATATGTCGGACAAAGTGAACATTTATTTGGGCCTATAATGCAATTTTGAAAAACGTGTATTTTTACTAATTCAAATAAACTTGCAATAAAAACCAAATAAAATCATTTATTTGATTTTAATATTTTTCCTCCAATATTTCATTTATTTTGGAGAAGTCATATTATCTCCTCTCATATATTTTAATATGAAATATTTTCGAAAAGAAAAATTAATTAAAACCAAAATGATCGTTGTTTCAATATTTGATAGAGTTCAAATATGAAAATCGTGAAATCCCCAACTCTCTCCGATGGTCCTTGAGTTGCTTAGAATTTCAAGGATCGCAAAACGAAAATGCAATAAAATATGGTATGCATGAATGACCTAAGTATAACATTCCAAATTGAAAATTTGGGATGTTACAAACCTACCCCCCTTAAGATGAATCTCGTCCTCGAGATTCAGATTGGCTAGAAAATAGGTGTGGGTGGTCTTTGCGTAGATCATCCTCTCGTTCCCAGGTGGCTTCATCCTTGGTATGGTGGCTCCACTAAACTTTGCAAAACTTGATAACCTTGCTGCGAGTAACTCGGCTGGCAAATTCAAGAATCTTAACTGGTTTCTCCTCGTAGGTCAAATCAGTATCCAACTGTATTGCTTCCAGGGGCACTGTATCTCTCAGAGGTATGTCGGCCATCTCAGCATGACACTTCTTCAACTGGGAAACATGAAACACATAATGAACTCCTGACAATCCTTTGGGTAACTCCAACTTGTAGGCTACCTCTCCCATGCGTTCCAAAACACGGTATGGTCCCACAAATCTCAGGGCTACCTTTCCCTTAACTCCAAAACGCTTAACCCCTCGAAGAGGAGACACTCGCAGATATGCTCGGACTCCGATTTCATAGACTACCTCCTTGCGTTTTGAATCTGCATAACTCTTCTGTCGGGACTGAGCTACCTTCAGTCTATCTTGAATCATCTTAACCTTCTCTTCGGACTCCTTAATCAAATCTGGTCCAAACAACTGGCAGTCTCCAACCTCATCCCACATCAACGGTGTTCGGCATCTTCTTTCATACAGTGCTTCGAACGGTGCCATCTTCAAACTGGCCTGGTAGCTGTTGTTGTAAGAGAACTCTGCGTAGGGCAAGTTGTCATCCCAACTAGATCCATAATCCAACGCACAAGCTCTTAACATGTCCTCCAGAATCTGATTGACTCTCTCGGTCTGTCCATCTGTCTACGGGTGAAAACCGGCGCTGAACTCTAGCCTGGTTCCCAAAGTCTAGTGCAGCTGGTGCCAAAATTTTGAAGTAAACTGTCTTCCTCTATCTGATACGATGGTCCTTGGAACTCCGTGCAGACATGCGATCCTGGTCATGTATATCTTGGCCAACTTTGCACTAGTATAGGTGGTTTTCACTGCGATAAAGTGAGCTACTTTGGTCAAGCGATAAACTACTACCTAGATAGAACCATATCCCAATCGGGTCCTGGGTAATCCGGTGATAAAATTCATGCCAAGCTTATCCCACTTCCATTCAGGTATCGGCATAGGCTACAGTAATCATGCTGGCTTATGATGTTTTGCCTTCACTCTCTGACTTACATCACATATGGCTACATACTCGGCAATATCCTTCTTCATTCCAGTCCACCAAAAACACTCCTTCAAGTCCTAATACATCTTAGTGTTTCCGGGGTGTATCGAGTATGGCGAGTCATGAGCTTCCTGAAGTATCAACTTCCTGATCTCTGCAATATTGGGCACATATACACAGTCCTCGAACCACAAGGTGTCGTGCTCATCCTCACGAAGACCTTTGGCTTTTCCTTCACTCATCTTCTCCTTTATTTCGGCAATTTCTTTGTCATCCTTCTGAGCTTCTCGAATCTTATCCATCAAAGTAGACTGAATCTCCAATGTTGCTACATAACCTCTTGGAACTATCTCCAAACATATCTCCCTGAGATCTTCTACCAACTCCTTTGGAATTCCTCCGCTTACGAGGGTATTGACATAACTCTTCTGGCTCAAAGCGTCTGCTACGACATTGGCCTTGCCTGGATGATAGTGCAACTTCACATCATAATATTTTATGAGCTCCAACCATCTCCTCTGCCTGTGGTTCGGCTCCTTCTTAGTAAAAATATACTTCAAACTCTTGTGATCCGTGTACACATCGCAACGATTCCCAATGAGAAAATGTCTCCAGGTCTTGAGCGCATGTACCACAGCTGCTAACTCCATGTCATATGTGGCATAGTTCAATTCGCGTGGTCGAAGTTGTCGTGGGGCATACGAAACAACTCTTCCGTCTTGCATAAGTACTCCTCCAAGTCCTAAGCAAGAGACGTCGCAGTACACTTGGAAATCCTTGCATATATCCAGCAGAATCAGCAATGGGGCTGTAGTCAAACATTTCTTCAACTCCTGGAAGATTGCTTCACATTCTTTAGTCCAATGGAACTTGGTGTCCTTCTTCAACAATGCCGTCATTGGCTTCGCAATCTTAGAAAAAATCTCAATAAATCTCCGGTAGTATCCCGCAAGTCCAAGGAAACTGCGGATCTCTCCAACTGAGGTGGGTGCCAACCACTCAGTGACTGACTGGACCTTGGTAGGATCCACTGCTATACCTTCTCTAGATATAACATGTCCAATAAATCCAACTTCCTTCAACCAAAACTCACATTTGCTGAACTTGGCATATAACTGATGTTCCCTGAGCTTCTCGAGAACTAAACGCAAATGCTCCTTGTGTTCCTCTTCATTCTTCGAGTATACGAAGATATCATCAATGAACACCACGACAAACTTATCCAAGAACTCCATGAACACTTTGTTCATCATACTCATGAAATAGGCAGGGGCGTTAGTTAGTCCAAATGACATAACCGTATACTCATATAACCCGTACCTTGTGGTGAAAGCGGTTTTGGGTATATCCTTCTCTCGGATCTTCAGCTGGTGATATCCTGATCGCAGATCGATCTTCGAAAATACTTTAGCTCCTTGCAGTTGGTCAAACAAATCATTGATCATCGGCAGTGGGTATTTATTCTTTATTGTTACTTCGTTCAACGCTCGATAATCAACAACCATTCTTAACGATCCATCCTTCTTCTCGACCGAGAGCACCAGGGCTCCCCATGGTGATGAACTTCGTCGAATGTAACCTTTTTCCAACAACTCCTTAATCTGCTTCTTAATTTCCTCCAAATCATTTGCGGGCATCCGGTATGGTCTCTTTGATATTGGTCCGATGCCTGGCAATAGCTCTATCAAAAACTCAATGTCTCGATCTGGCAGCATGCATGGTAACTCCTCTGGAAATACATCTTGGTAATCCTTCACTACAGGCACTTCCTCCTGAACAACTCCCGTGAGGGAATTTACTTGAGTACTCCTTGGCACATGCCTGGATACATACTTGATCCTTTTTCCCTCCGGGGTAGTGAGCAAAATCGACTTACTCGCGTAATCGATGTTTCCCCCATACATCGATAGCCAATCCATTCCTAGTATCACATCCAATCCCTGTGACTCCAAAATTATCAGGTCTGCGGGGAAAACATGGTTCCCAATGGTCAATGACATCTGAAAACATCCTTGACTTGCCATATACTCCGCTCGTGGCGAACTTACTAACATGGGTGTCCTAAGTACCTTAGTGGGCAACTTATATTTATCCACGAATCCCCTTGATATGTATGAATGCGATGCACCAGTATCAAAAATAACTATTGCAGTAAATGACTTAATAAAAAACTTACCGATAACTGCATCAGGATGCTCTTCAATCTCCTCCATGTTCACATGGTTCACTTGTCCCCTATCGAAAGGGTTGGGCTTCTTCCTAGAGCTTCCATTGCCATTCCCATTCTTTGCTTCAGGGCACTCAGCGGCATAGTGTCCAGCCTTCCCGCACTTGAAACAAGTAATGTGACTTAGGTCCTTCTTAGCGGGTGTGGCTGGAGTGGAGCGGTTCTGATTGTTGCTTGCTCCATTCCCATTCCCATTCTTGGGGCCATTGTGGTTATGGGAAATCCCTCCATTGTGAGTATGGCCTCCATGGTTATGGGTCAATCCTCCCGAGTTCGGGGTGAAACGAGGCTTCTACTGAGTTCCTGAGTTGTACCTTCCTTGCCCATACTTCCTCTTGCGGCTCTCAATCTGCTGTTGCTTCCCTTCAATCATAAGAGCCTTATCTACCAACTCCTGGTAGTTGTTAAATGTTACCACCATCAACTGCATGCTCATCTCATCATTAAGCCCTTCCATAAACTTCTCCTGCTTTGCGGCATCTGTGGCACATCATCAGGGGCATAGCAAGACAGCTTACTAAACTCATCTACGTACTGAGCCATAGTACGATTCCCCTGGCGCAAGTTGCGAAACTCACGCTTCTTCATTCTCATAGCTCCAGTTGAGACATGGGCTGTGCGGAATGCTTGCTGAAACTGATCCCAAGTGATATTGGCTATCGGGAAGGTGGTTGTGTAATTTTCCCACCAAGATGCTGCTGGTCCATCCAATTGGTGTGCAGCAAAATGCACCTTCTCTGGATCTATGCAACCTGCGGTGGTCAACTCCCTTCCAATCCTGCATAGCCAGTCATCCGCAACTATTGGCTCGGTGCTACTGGAAAACACCGGTGGCTGCAACCTCAGAAGGCATTCTGCTGCTGGATCAATTGGGTGATCTCCAGTGGGAAGACAAATCCAGTGTCGCGTCTCGGAGGCATCTGTTGGGTTTAGAGGGGAGAGATTAGAATAGAATGAGGTCTAGTGAGAAAGCACTACCCATATGCACATGAGACAAACACAATCATATCATATCACTCAATCATATCACTCCTGGCGTCGAATGTGCTGGTTTAGCTCCTGGATGAATGCTGCGATGGACTTGTCTCTCCTGGTGCTGACTATCTCCCATTGCTCATCTCGGCGCCCACATATCTGGTAGATAGTGTCCTTGAGATCCTTGCTGTAGACTTCGCCGATGCGTCCCATGGCGATGTGGGCTGCCATGCTCTTTCCTAGACTCCAGGTTGGTGCATCAAAGGAAAACTCTAAGGGCTTCGTAACTCGCGTGAATGTTCTTCCTGGAACTTGAACTCGAATCATCCAGCGCTCCGCTTCTGGTAAAGTAGCGGTGTAGGTCCCGGTGAAGCTTGGTATTCCAATGTTCAGGTACCTAGTGACTTCCTTCAAGTGTCTTCCAAAGGGTGTGTCTTCATCCGGTTATGCAAACTTGTTCCTTATGTCCGGCATCCTAAGGAGTAGAAAAATGGAGAGGGGTCAGAAATGGGTAGAGAAGAGTGACCTATGGCTTTTCTTAGTGGTCGTGTCCTACATTCAGCGTGTGCTTTGATACCATCTTGTAGCGACCCGACCTCAGATGGTCAAGCCTCTGTGCTTCAGTGTCATCCCTAGATCGGTAATGCTGACACACACAGTACTCGAATGGATTTATAAAAGAGTAGTAATCACACACTTATTACATCGAATGTCTCAAAAGAGAACTTATTACAATAAATATGGCTTAAGGCCATCTAACACGATAACAGCGGAAGGCTTGGAAGATAAAGTGAGTCCATCAACTCCAACGACATAGCTGAGTGCAAGACAACGGCCTAGAAAACCTTACTCCTCGTCTGAAAAGTCTACAACATAATACGTTGCAGCCCGAAAATGGGTCAGCACATGGAATATGCTGGCATTGTACCACACTAGAGCAATGAACAGATAAATGCTACCACTACATGCATATATGGCTGGTGGAGGCTCTATGGTTATATTGTTTTGCGAAAAGCCAATTTTTTCCTACAACAAAGGAATAAATTTTATTTAACTATCATGGTGGTTGAAACATCATTGAGAAGGTTCCTCCAACTCAAACCCAACTAAGACACTTATTTACAACCCAACAAATTAATTTTAGAGTGATGAGATCAAATCAATAATTCAAGTACGAGATACTCAAGATGTCCATAACCAGGGACATGGCTAACCATGATTAGTTTGTACACTCTGCAGAGGTTTGCGCACTTTTCCCCACAAGACTCGATCTCCTCCGTTGGATTTCTCGCACTACATGGTGTTTGAGAAACGGATGACCGAGACAGTCTTTCCGAGGCATTAACTCTTTACTCTGGGTGGACAGTTACACCTACTTTCCCTCTACATCTGCTAGCCCACCACTGAAAGAGGTCACACAACATAATCAACTATGCCAGAGCCCATAATGGCTTGTGGCTGCACACGGAAGTTTCTAGCATGAATAATCTTATGATCCCTTTGAGCCTGGGTAGCGGAGCATAGGATGATCACACGGGTACTCTGGGATATCCTAGGACAACACTAGATTCTCCAGGTGCCCACAAGCAATCCACCCAGATGTGTATTAAAGTTGCCACCTTAAGTTGAACCATTAATTAATAAACTCACATATGTCATGGATACACTCACCCAATCCATGTCTACTAGCATAGCATGGCAAAAATAAGCATAACGTAGAAGTAACTCCCAAGGGTTTGATAATAAACAGGTAATAGGTTCTACCTCATCATCTACTTCCCAAATACCCACAAGTTAAACACATCATAATCATGCAATGTTTGAGGATTGTAGCTAATGCATAAAAACTGGGTATGAAAGGGGTATGATCAAAGTGTTACTTGCTTTGCTGACGATCTACAAAGCCTAGTGACTCGTAGTAGCACGCTTCGCACTCCGGGAATTCTATCGCAAACAAACAATAGCATACATAAGCAATCAAGCAAAGATGCACGGGTAAAACTCAAATAGGAAGTTCTAACCAGAAAGTTCAACTTAAGAACTCCGGTTTGCAAAAAGAATCAAATCAAACGGAGCAACGAAACTCAAACTACGAAAGAAACAAGATCCGATTACTAATCTAGACTAAAGTCAAATTTTACAGTACCAAAATCTTGTTCAAATTGGTTAAACAGAAAGAGGGCTTCGAGACGAAGATCTAGGCATTTGAATTGCCTGATTCTGATAAATGAGCGAGAAGATATACTAGATCGAATATTAGGGCAGAAATCACGATTGAAAATAATCGCGGAAAAACCCTGGAAAAAGAAAAACTAACGAACAGGCTAATGAACGAATGTTCGCTGTCTGCGGCAAACGGGTGAACAGTGTTCGTTAAAAGGAACGTACGACGAACGTCCGCAAAATAAGTAAACCGACGGAAAAACTGAACCGATCTAATAAATTAAACCAGGAACTAAAAAAACCGGGGTTAACCGTGGAAAACTGACCAGTCAACGGCGGGTCAAAGGCGAGATCCGACGCGGCGGCTGGTGGCGGCGCGGTAGCAGCAGCGGGAGGTGGCGCGGCGGCGCGCGGGTGGAGGCGCGGCGGCGGCGCTAGGATTCGGGAGGTGGCGCGCAGGCGGGCTGAGGCGGCGGGGTGGGCTGCGGGGTGGCTTATAAGAGGGTGCCAGCCTGGGGAGTCCGGACCGGTTACGGCCCGTAGGTCGGTTACTTTTTTATAAATAAATTCTGGCACACAGAAAAAGAAAGAAAAGGAATACTAAACGCACTCCAAAAATCCCGAAATAAAATTTCCCCGTCCTCTAAAAATATGCCGGACAATGTGAACATTTATTTGGGCCTATAATGCAAATTTGAAAAACGCGAATTTTTCCTAATTCAAATAAACTTGTACTAAAAACCAAATAAAATCATTTATTTGATTTTAATATTTTTCCTCCAATATTTCATTTATTTTGGAGAAGTCATATTATCTTCTCTCATATATTTTAATATGAAATATTTTCGGAGAGAAAAATTAATTAAAACCAAAATGATCCTTGTTTCAATATTTGATAGAGTTCAAATATGAAAATCGTGAAATCCCCAACTCTCTCCGAGAGTCCTTGAGTTGCTTAGAATTTCGAGGATCGCAAAACGAAAATGCAATAAAATATGGTATGCATGAATGACCTAAGTATAACATTCGAAATTGAAAATTTGGGATGTTACAAACCTACCCCCCTTAAGATGAATCTCATCCTCGAGATTCGGGTTGGCTAGAAAATAGGTGTGGGTGGTCTTTGCGTAGATCATCCTCTCGTTCCCAGGTGGCTTCATCCTCGGTATGGTGGCTCCACTGAACTTTGCAAAACTTGATAACCTTGCTGTGAGTAACTCTGCTGGCAAATTCGAGAATCTTAACTGGTTTCTCCTCGTAGGTCAAATCACTATCCAACTGTATTGCTTCCAGGGGCACTGTATCTCTCAGAGGTATGTCGACCATCTCAGCATGACACTTCTTCAACTGGGAAACATGAAACACATCATGTACTCCTGACAATCCTTCGGATAACTCCACTTGTAGGCTACCTCTCCCATGCGTTCCAAAACACGGTACGGTCCCACAAATCTTGGGGCTAACTTTCCCTTAACTCCAAAACGCTTAACCCCTCGAAGAGGAGACACTTGCAGATATGCTCGGTCTCCTATTTCGTAGACTACCTCCTTGCGTTTTGAATCTGCATAACTCTTTTGTCGGGACTGAGCTACCTTCAGTCTATCTCGAATCAGCTTAACCTTCTCTTCAGACTCCTTAATCAAATCTGGTCCAAACAACTAGCGGTCTCCAACCTCATCCCACATCAATGGTGTTCGGCATCTTCTTCCATACAGTGCTTCAAACGGTGCCATCTTCAAACTGGCCTGGTAGCTGTTGTTGTAAGAGAACTCTGCGTAGGGCAAGTTGTCATCCCAACTAGATCCATAATCCAATGGACAAGCTCTTAACATGTCCTCTAGAATCTGATTGACTCTCTTGGTGGGCTGCAGGGCGGCTTATTAGAGGGGGTTCGGGAGGCGGCGCGCAGGCGGGCTGAGTCGGCGGGGTGGGCTGCGGGATGACTTATAAGAGGGGGCCGGCCTGGGGAGTCTCGTCCGGTTACGGCCCGTAGGTCGGTTACTTTTTTTAAAATAAATTCTAACGCGCAGAAAAGGAAAGAAAAGGAATACTAAACGGACTCCAAAAATCCCGAAATAAATTTTCCCCGTCCTCTAAAAATATGCCGGAGAAAGTGAACATTTATTGGGGCCTATAATGCAATTTTAAAAAACGCATATTTTTCCTAATTCAAATAAACTTGCAATAAAAACCAAATAAAATCATTTATTTGATTTTAATATTTTTCCTCCAATATTTCATTTGTTTTGGAGAAGTCATATTATCTCCTCTCATATATTTTAATATGAAATATTTTTGGAGAGAAAAATTAATTAAAACCAAAATGATCCTTGTTTCAACATTTGATAGAGTTCAAATATGAAAATCGTGAAATCCCCAACTCTCTCCGAGGGTCCTTGAGTTGCTTAGAATTTCGAGGATCGCAAAACGAAAATGCAGTAAAATATGGTATGCATGAGTGACCTAAGTATAACATTCCAAATTGAAAATTTGGGATGTTACAGGACTGCCGCATAAAGCTTGTTGACTTGTTCACCGCAAGTGAACGTCCTTGCTTTATTGTAGTCGATGTAGGGAGACCTCTGGACAGCGGCTGGCTTGATTATCCTCCTGTCGTTTTTTTGCACTAGTGGGCCAGATGTGGTACTGCCGGACCTACTTGCACCCGTTAGAGCAGCTGTCACATCTGGGGTGTGAAACTCATCTAGAGAAGCCGAAAGGGAGGTCTGAATTGGTGCATTCCCTGTGACAACCATATCTGAAGCAGCACAAACCTCTCTCACAGTTGCCGAATCCCAATCATATTGCTCGCTGCTTTCAGATAACGCTGCCTCTTGTGGTGTCACTTGTGATTTGTTAAGCTTGTCAACTGTGGCAACTGGGGAGTCATCATCAAAATCCAAACCCAAATCAAATGGT
This sequence comes from Aegilops umbellulata, assembly GCA_032464435.1. Taxonomy (NCBI): domain Eukaryota; kingdom Viridiplantae; phylum Streptophyta; class Magnoliopsida; order Poales; family Poaceae; genus Aegilops; species Aegilops umbellulata. Next base: position 320,715,459 of record CP136056.1, on the reverse strand, counting down.
GGAGCATCGCAGAACCCATCGTCGTGATATGATCTTGCTGACGATGCTCTACGAATGGGATACACACTGTTGTTCTCTCCTTGGAGATCCTTGGGTGCATCAACCGCTGACTTGGTTCATGCAATTATGCTTGGTGGCGGTCTTGGCGGTATACACTGAAGGAAATATGCCCTAGAGACAATAATAAAGTTGTTATTTTATATTTTCTTATATCATGATAAATGTTTATTATTCATGCTAGAATTATATTAACCAGAAACTTGATGCATGTGTGGATACATAGACAAAACATCGTGTCCCTAGTAAGCCTCTACTAGACTAGCTCGTTAATCAAAGATGGTTAAGTTTGCTAACCATAGACATGTGTTGTCATTTGATGAATGAGATTGCATCATTAGGAGAATGATGCGATGGACAGGACCCATCCGTTAGCTTAGCATATTGATCGTTTAGTTTTATTGCTATTGCTTTCTTCATGTCAAATACATATTCCTTCGACTATGAGATTATGCAACTCTCGGATGCTGGAGGAATACCGTGTGTGTTATCAAACGTCACAACGTAACTGGGTGATTATAAAGATGCTCTGCAGGTATCTGTGAAGGTGTTTGTTGGGTTGGCATAGATCGAGATTAGGATTTGTCACTCCGAGTATCGGAGAGGTATCTCTGGGCCCTCTCGGTAATGCACATCATAAGAAGCCTTGCAAGCAATGTAACTAATGAGTTAGTTGCGGGATGATGTATTACATAAGGAGTAAAGAGACTTGCTGGTAACGAGATTGAACTTGGTATGAAGATACCGATGATCGAATGTTAGGCAAGTAACATACAGATGACAAAGGGAATAACGTATGTTGTCATTACGGTTTGACCGATAAAGATCTTCATAGAATATGTAGGAGCCAATATGAGCATGGATACGTCTCCAACGTATCTATAATTTTTGATTGATCCATGCTATTATATTATGTGTTTTAGATGTTTTATATGCATTAATATGCTATTTTATATTATTTTTGGGGCTAACCTATTAACCTAGAGCCCAGTGCCAGTGCCAGTTCCTGTTTTTTCCTTTTTTTAGAGTTTCTCAGAAAAGGAATACCAAACGGAGTCCAAACGGAATAAAACTTTCGCAATTATCTTTCGTGGACTAGAAAGAAACTAGGAGACTTGGAGATGAAGTCCGAGATGCCACGAGGCGGCCACAAGGACGGAGGACGCGCCTAGGGGGGTACGGCGCGCCCTCACAATTGTGGGCCCGTGATACGTCTCCAACGTATCTATAATTTATGAAGTTTTCATGCCGTTATTTTATCATTCTTCGATGTTTTACAATCATTTTATAGCAACTTTATATCATTTTTGGGGACTAAGCTATTGACCCAGTGCCCGGTGCCAGTTGCTGTTTTTGCTTGTTTTTTACATCGCAGGAAGTCAATACCAAATGGAGTCCAAACACAACGAAACTCCACAGAGATTTTTATGGACCACAAGGAACCCAATGGGTCAGAGCTGCACCTGGTGGTGGGGGGTGCCCCACCCACCAGGGCACGCCAGGCCCGCTTGTGCACCCAGGTGGGTTGCGCCCACCTCGGTGGCCTCCCGCAGCCCCTCTCTACATTATAAATTCCCAAATATTTCGAAACCCTTCGGGGTTAACCTAGATCAGAAGTCCCGCCACCGCAAGGCTCTGTAGCCACCGAAAACCAATCTAGGCCCCGTTCTAGATTTAATATTCAGAGATGAGAACACTTGATATATATCTTGCTATATTAATACTTGAGGTGACAATTGGGGTATCATATTGATTCACTTGATTTGTGTCTTGGCATTCAACTCGTGGATTCCCATGGTGATATTGGGGTAATCTATGCATAGGGGTTGATGCACATTTTTCTCCAGTAGAAACTTTGGGGTCCCCTCGTAGTTCCTTGTGATGGATTGAGTATTATGAATATGAATTTGCTTTGGTGTTATTCTAGTATGAACTCTAGAATAGATCGAACGGAAAAAATAGCTTTGTGTTATTTTAGTACGAACTCTTGAATAGATCAAACGAAAAGAATAGCTTTGAGGTGGTCTCGTACCATACAAACAATATCTATCTTTTGTTCCCCGCTAATAGGAACTCGGGAGTGATTCTTTATTACACTTTGAGGGATAATCATATCATCCAACTATGTTAGCATTGTTGAGAGTTTGCACTGGCGAAAGTACGGACCCTACGCCTTGTTTTCAAGCATTGCAATACCGTTTTTGTGCCCATTTACTAATTTCTACCTTGATGTTTTTATTTATTCAGATTATAAAAATATTTTTCTACCATCCATGTTACACTTTTATCACCATCTCTTCGCCGAACTAGTGCACCTATACAATTTGCCATTCTATTGGGTGTGTTGGGGACACAAGAGATTTCTTGTATTTGGTTGCAGGGTCATTTGAGAGAGACCATCTTCATCCTACACCTCTCAAGGATTGATAAACCTTAGGTCATCCACTTGAGGTAAAATTGCTACTGTCCTACAAAACTCTGCGCTTGGAGGCCCAACACGTGTCTACAAGAATAAAGTTGTGTAGTAGACGTCAAGCTCTTTTCTGGCGCCGTTGCCGGGGAGGTGAGTGCTTGAAGGTATATCTTTAGATATTGAAATTGAATCTTTTAGTTTCTTGTTTTGTCACTAGTTTGGTTTATAAAAGAAAACTACAAAAAATGGAATTTAGGTTGCATCATATTATTGATCATCTTTATAATATCTTTCTTGAAAATGATGGTTCAGAAAATTATGCTCAATTGCTTGAAGAAGTCAATAAAATACTTGGCACAAAATATTTGAATGATGAGCATGATTACAATGTTGTTAGTATGAATTCTTTGAATATCCCCAATGCTAATGATGATTGCACAAGTCATGACAAAAATGTTTCTTATAAGCATGTCACTTTTTGCGGAATGAATTGGGAGTGCCTTTGCACACCAGAAAGGAAAGATAGATTTTGTAAGAAGCATAAATATTTAGAAACAAGAAAGTTGCAAGAGACGCTAGATGATTGTGCTGAAATATTTTTTTCGCCATCCTTGTGAACTTTGCAATAAACATGGTCATTTAAACCTCCAATGCAAATTCTTTCATGATAAAATCATGCCCATAAGTTGTGATAACTTAATTATGCTTGAGCATCATAAAGAGCTTACTCTTCTTTTGGGGTATGAAGAAATGAAACCTATAACTAAGGGTATTCCAAAATTTAATCTCGAGAGATTTCTTGTTTTTGATCTAGAAGAAATTTATATGTTTTGTGCGGTAAATTGCATTGAGAATCCTTATATTGCCAACTATCTAAAGTCAAGATAACAAATATAATATGAAGAGATTAGTAATGAAAGGGAAATTTTTTCCTAAAAGCCTCCTAGTGTTTATTATGATGAATTAGGTAATGAGGAGGAGCTTCCTATCCAACCGATCTCATCAATAAGAAGCTTGAAAAGATTAATTAAACCCACACAGGATGTGGTGAAGAAGAAGAAAAGAAGAAAGAAGAGAGGTAAAAAGGTATCTATCCTAAATACTGTTGCTCCTATTACTGTTGTGCCTCATGAAAATGAATCAAAAATAATTGTGGAAGATGATGCACTTGATGATGATTTTGTTATGCCTATTGCTTGTTATGATGATTATGATTGGGAAGATAATGATACTTCTTACAATATTAGAAATCCTTTTGGCACCAACTTGGGAAATTATGATGATAGCAATTGTTATACCATTGGTGCTATTCATACTATTAATGATGAGAGTGATTATGCTTATGATATGCCAAGCCACAAGCTTGGGGATGCTATGTTTGATGAGGGTGACATATTTGAGAATTTATTTGCTGCAATTAATGTTTGTCCCAAGCTTGGGGAGGCTATGTTTAATGAAGATTATATTTTTAGTCCCCCTACTTTGATTGATCAAACTTATTTTGATGATAGCATGCCTCCCATTTATGATGATTACATTGATAAAAGTGGGTTTGGAAGAGTGTCAACTCTAGGTAGTAGCGATCCCACAATTTTGGAGGGTGTTGAATCTCATTACAATATTGATGAAAGTGGATTTGGAGAGGTCATTACTTTATTTAGTGATACATCCACTATCTTGGAAGAGGTTTAAACTCACTATGGCAATAAAGTTGCTTTCTATGATGATTATTATGATGACATGTATGCCATAGAGAGTAATAAATTTTCTATGCTTGTGGATCATGAAAGAATGCTTTATGTAATGGTTATATTGATGAATCTATTCATGATGCTACTGAAAATTATTATGAGATAGGAACTTATGATGCATGATGCTCTCTTTATGTTCAATTCTTATATTTTATGCGAGCATCATTGAAATCATCGTGCCTAGCTAAAAGGCATTAAAGAAAAGCGCTTGTTGGGAGGCAGCCCAACACTTTTACTTACTTTTTTGTGTGTTCACATGATTATGCTACTGTATTGATCATGTTTTATTGCTTTTGTTTAAATAAAGTGCCAAGTAAAGCCTTTGGGACCATGTTGGGTGATGGTTGATTTGACCTTGCTGAAAAACAGAAACTTTTGCGCTCACGAAAATAAGTCCCATTTTTAACAGAAGAGTTATTTTGAGTTGATTCTTTTGCATAAGTTTAATATAAAAATTTCTCACGTGGTCCAATTTGTTTCGTAATTTTTGGAGTAGCAGAAGTATGGTAGTTTTCCAGATCATTACAGACTGTTCTGTTTTTGACAGATTCTGTTTTAATGCATAGTTTGCTTGTTTTCTAGTTTCTATGGCTTATATTGCTCAATATAAATTATGGAAATGATATGCTACCGTGGGAATTGTGTGGAAACAATTATGAATCTTGTATTTGATAGTACCAAAGTGAAATGGTTTTCTCTTTATCATACTAACCTATCTCACGAAGTTTTGTGTGATTGAAGTTTTCAAGTGTTGGGTGAGATATCTATATGAGGAGAATAAGGAGTGACAAGATCCTAAGCTTGGGGATGCCAAAGGAACCCCAAGTTAATATCCAAGGAATATCCAAGCAACTAAGCTTGGGGATGCCCCGGAAGGCATCCCCTCTTTCGTCTCCAACATTATCGGTAACCCCACTCGGAGCTATGTTTTCATTCATCACATGATATGTGTTTTGCTTGGAGCGTCATTCTATTTTGTTAGGATTTGCTTGATGTTATTTAGAATAATGTTTTGCATATTTTATTTCAATAGAAATGTCAAGGATATCCTTTACCATGCTTATTTTACAAGTCTACATGTTGGTGTTTCAAAACAGAAAGTTTATCGATGTTGCAAAAACTCCCGAGGAAAGTCAGAATGTGATAAAACGTTGATTTTTTTCAAAATGAGCTCTGATAAATTATCAACAGTGTGGTAGAATTTCATAATGTTTGGAGTTTAATAAGTATTGATACTCTTGCATTCTTTATAGACTGTACTGTTTTGGCAGATTACTGTTATGTTTGCATTGTTTGCATATGTTAGCTTGTTTAATGATTCTATTTGAGGATAGGAGTATTGAATATGCAGAGGCATTTAGTACGCAATGTTGAATAATAATTTTAGTGATTTGCTACAGTAGAGAATGATAAGGTTTTTGCATTGGTTTATGCTAACTTATCTCACGAGTTCTTGTTGAGTTTTGTGTGGATGAAGTTTTTCAGATCTAGGAAAACCGTGATATGAGAAGAATTAAGGAGACACAAAAGCTAAAGCTTGGGGATGCACAAGGCATCCCAATATAATATTCCAAGAAGTCTCAAGCATCTAAGCTTGGGGATGCCCCGGTAGGCATCCCACCTTTCTTCTTCAACAATTATCGGTTAGTATCGGTTGAGCCCAAGTTTTTGCTTCTTCACATGATGTCTGCTATCCTTGAAATGTTATATTGTTTTTTTTTTGCTTGCTGTTTTAATAAATTACTTCGACCTGAAAGTTTTTAATAAGAGAGAGTCCTCAAATAGCTACCTATTTATTTAACTACTCACATGATCTTCACTTATATCTTTTTGGAGTAGTTTGTCATTTACTCTTGTTCTTCACTTATATCCTTTTAGTAAAATTGTTGAATGAATTGAATATTATGAATTTGAAATCATATCATGCCTAGTGGTGGCTTCACATTGGGTTTAGAAAGTGAAACCTTTTGAGGCTTGGCAATCACAATATTGGTCATACAAGCAATTCACGAATAATTAGTATAAGGAAGAGAACTTTCACATGCAAATACACTATCCTAGAAATCTTTTGTGATTGTGAGCCCCCATCAAAATATTATATGCCAAAATTGTTGTTGTTGGACAAGGAAGACAACGTAATGATTTATGTTTATTCATATTCACATAGAAGTCATATTGTCATAGATCCTTCAACATGTGGTGCTTGCCCCCTATCTTTGCTAGCAAAAATTCCGCACTAAGTAGAGATACTACTTGTGCATCCAAAAACCCTTAAACCCAAATCTTTTTCAAGTGTCCACCATACCTACCTAGGAATTGAGCAAGATCCCTCAAGTAAGTTGTCATCGGTGAAAAAAGGCAATAAAAATTACTTCTAAAAGTGTGAGATCGTTTAGTGTAAGAGAAAATTGAGTGTTGCACGAACTTGGATGACAAAGAATAAAAGTGACAGACTGCATAATAAAGGTTGTCATCTTAAGGGCCAATGTAACGTGACGTTCTTTTGCACCAAGGGATTGAGCATAAAAACAAATAAGTGCATGGAAACCTCTGCTTCCCTCTTCGAAGGGCATATCTTTTACTTTTCAGTATTTATTTTTATGCAAAGAGTCAAAGTTATTATCTCTATTCCTTTTTATTGTTCTCTTTTGGCAAGCATCGATCATGTGGTGAGGAAAGATCTAGGCACATATGTCCAGTTGAATATGGGTAGCATGAGTTATTATTGTTGACATCACCCTTGAGGTGAATACGTTGGGAGGCAAAACAATAAGCCCCTATCTTTCTATGTGTCTGTAACATCCCCAGCATCACACTACAGTAATCTCCCCCTAATGAAGGTCATGTCATCATGATCATCATGCCAAAATGCCACTTGTCCAAAATCCGCGTCAAATTCAAATTCAAATTGCATGTCAAATATTTGCTTATTCTTTCATGCAAATAAAATAGTTCATCCTATGGCAAATAATCCCTAGATATTTGTCATGTTGATCCAACATTTTTGCTAAGGGTTTAAGTGGCCTAAACTACTTAACACATTGACCTAAGCAATAAATTAAATGTCTTTTTAATTTATAAAATTTGCAAACTATTTCAAAAGCCTCCCAATCTTTTTGTGGCAGTGCCCAGTAATTCTTTGAAATTGTTTTGGCCAGTGGCTTAGTTTTGTAAAGTCAACTGTGGCTAAATAAAAAGGCATAAGGCTGCTGGAGAAAAGAAAATAAAGGGAAATGAGAGAGAAGCCCCTTCCCCCCCCACTGGGCCGTGGCCCAGCTGGGCCACCAGACCCCATGGCCGGCCCACCTCTCCCTCTCCTTATCCTCCCGGACCCCGTGACCTAAAACGAGCGACCCCACTCCCCCCCACGAACCCCACTCTCTCCCTCGTCTCCCCCCACTCGCCTGGATTTGGATCGGGGAGGACCCCATCCCGCGTCGCCCCATGCTCGGACGCCGACGCCCATCCCGGCGCCGCCCCGCCGCTTGCTTCGCCCCGCCGCCGCCGCGGCTCGCCGCCTCGACGCGCTGGACCTCGTCACCGGATCACCACAGCCGTCCCCAACTCCTCCTCGCCGGATGCCGCTCGCCACTCGCCGGAACGCCTCCTCCCCGACCCGGCCTCCCCACGCCTCGTCGTCCTCCTCTCTCCAACGATGTGAGCGAGCCCCCCTCACATCTCTGCCCCACTCAGTGCGCCGTCACCGTCGCCACTCGCACGTCCGCCCGCGCCCTGCCCGTGGCCCCCGCGTTGGCCACGCCTAGCGCGCGCATCCGGACCTGCAACTGCTCACGCCCGCCTCATCCCTCCGCTGCTCCCGCCGGGCCTCGCGTCCGGTCGGTTCCCCGCTGCTATAGGGCTCCCCCGCGAGCTCCCCCTCCTGCCTCCGGCCGGCCTCGCCGCGGCCGCGGCCCTGCCTGTTGGCCGCACCAGGATCTGGCGCCCATGGCCGTGGCGCCTCTGCGCCGGTCGCCGTCACCGGCCACTGTCGTGGTTCTAAGTCTGACAGTAAGAATGGGGGGTAAGTATGGAGAGGCAAGATCCTAGCTATGGAGTAGTTGTATGCGCAAGGAGTTTTACGAGTTCGGGCCCTTCTCTGAGGAAGTAACAACCCTACGTCTCGGAGCCCGGAGGCAGTCGACTGGATTATGTGTGTGTGTGTTACAAAGTTGCGAACCCTTGTCCTAGTGGTGGGGGGTGGCTTATATAGAGTTCGCCAGGACCCCAGCCAGCCCACGTTACAAGGAGTTTAATGTACATAAAGAGAGGGGGTTACTGGTAACGCCTGTAATAAAGGACCATGAAGGCCATAAAAGCTACTTATGAGATGACCGTTTGTAGGCAGTGCCTTTAGGTCTTCTTATAGTCGAGTGGCTGTCTTCATGGTCGACTGCTTGTGCTTCTGGTCGAGTACGCTCGTGTCCGTCGACTGGGCTGACCAGGTCGACTGAAATGTTGATACTTCTTAGAATGTCTTTCATTGTAGGAGTCATGTCCTTGATTGGGTACCTCAGGTATGATAAGTTACCCTACCCTAGGTACGTATCCTCGTCATTAGCCCCCGAATGGGTCAGGGGTTAAGTGAGAATGGGGCCGAGCCTATGCTTCCGACTCAACCTCCATGCTTCGGTTGCATCTGTCTTTGGATAAATGGAAGTTACGGTGGGAACCCATTCTTCAGTTGCCTTGATCCATTCAGATGTCCGTCGAGTGGTTTCATATTACCGTCGAGTGTGTTTACGTGACGAGTCTCTTGGGAGACTTAAGGAAACGGATCTTTTCGTCTGACAATCCGTCCTGTCGATCGCGGATCTTGCGGGATTTGAAAATTGGGAAGCGCACCGGACGGAGAAAATCGCGCGAATCGGCTGGATAAGGCAAGGGCGCCTCGATCTCCGCGCCACCTTTTTCGCCACGTACTGCGCGCGCGCCTGCTGCGGGATTTGACTGGGGGGCGCAGGCCCACTGATCAGCCACTCGGGTGTGGCCTTATATAAGGTAATGATTCCGATTTTTTTTACTGTGCGCCCTTGTTTTTCTTCTCCCTTCCTCCGTAAGCCTCCGCCTCGCTCTTCGCTGCAATCTCGACATCGCCGCTCGGCCAAGACCTCGTTCGAGACAATGGGGAAGGACAAGACGGCGGCGGCGGAACGCGCGAAGAAGGCCGCGGCGAAGGGTAAGGGGAAGAAATCTGGCCGAGGCGGGTCGTCCTCGCGGGCCGCTCTGCCGTCCGGCTGGTTACAGGGGGATTGGATGCCCTCCATCCTTACTCAAGCGGATATCGACGACATGGTGGAGGGGGGACTCATTCCCTACAAGGCTGCTCGCCTCCCTGGGGAGGAGACGGAGCCGAAACCTCGCGAGGGTGAGCGCGTCCTGATAGCCACCCATGTCGACCGGGGGTTTTCCCTGCCCCCGAGTCCTTTTTTTAGGGCCTTTCTGAATTTCTTCGGAGCGCAGCTCCACCATTTCACGCCCAACTCCATAGTCTATCTTGCTGCGTTCGTGTCTCTGTGTGAGTGTTTCGTAGGTTGTCGACCTCACTGGGGCCTCTTCAAGCATATCTTCACTTGCCGATCCCAGTCGGTTAAAAGGCTCAGCCCGGACGGGGAAAGGACGCAGGTGATCCAGATGTGCGGGGGCCTCGGGATCCAGACGAGGGGTAAGAGTTGTTTTCCTCCCATGACGCTTCCCGATTCCGTGCGCGGGTGGCAGTCGACTTGGTTCTACTGCAAGGACCGGCCGACCCCTGGTCACTCGACCGGCCTTCCTCCTTTTACCTTGGACCGAGTGCAGAAACCCGCTTCTTTGAAAGTGGTTCCAGAGGAGAAGGCTCAGGTGAAGGTATTAGTCAGTCGAGTGGTTGAGTTGGTTCGGGAAGGCGTGACCGGCATGGACTTGCTCGAAGTCTTCCTCCAGCGACGAATCCAACCTCTCCAGGCTCGGGATCACTCGATGTGGTTGTATTCCGGGTCCGACGACTCCACTCGGATCCACCCGGAGGCGGTCGAGGCTTCTGTACTGGAGAGCTGGCTGACCAGCATGACCGGGAATAAGGACAACCCCAGGGGTTCTAGGAGGATTGCTCCGCTTGATGGGATGATGGAGACAGACAAGGTACGTTTTACTTCTTCCGACTGAAATTTTCACTCCGTCTAGTAACTGGCTTGCGATAAGTCGACTGATCTTTGCTCTGCCCGTTGTCTTGAAGGAGATCAATGACATGTATTCGATGCCGAATGGGAACCAGGAGCAAGTATCTGAAGGAGGAGGGAGTGGAGGCGAAGGAAGTGAGGATGGAGGTGAAGTCGAGGAGTGGGAATCTGATGATGACGTAGAGGAGGAGGCCAGCGACTACTCGGGTGATGAAGATGAAGAGGTGGAGGTCGACCTTCCTCGACGCGAGAGACGCTCCAAGAACGCTCAGGATCCCGCCGTGGAGCGCAGTCAGTCGAGTGCTCCGGTGGGCCAGTCATCCAAGCGCCCTCGGACCGCGTCGCCGGCCCCAACTGAGAAGGCACCCAAGCAGCCCAGAGCCATCCCGACCAAGCCACCCAAGGCCTTGCCCAAGATCAGGGTCGCCATCCCTGTCATCTCTGGGTAAGTGACTGTTTTTATCTTTCTTGAGTCAACTAGAACGGATTCTTAGTCGATTCACTTTCAAATTATTTGCTTGGAATCGTGCAGCGCCGCTACTTCCGAGACTTCCATCCAGAATGTCGATGAGACGATGGAGGACGCCGTCACTTCCAACTTAGGTATAATCTTTGACACGATCCGACTGCTTAGCTGCTGAGTCGATTGGATATTCATTTCTGAACTTTTGTAGCTCCGACCAACATTATTGACCTTTCGGATGACGAGGAGGAGGCGGAAGTGCCGCTCAGGCCTTTTAGGAGGAGAGGCCGGAGGGCCATGGTCGACAAGGCTCCTCAGACCGCGTCGACTGCTGAGGCGGTGGTCCAAGGGGGTGAAAACACCGCCCGGACTCCTGTGACTTTTGCTGAACCACTGACGACTGCCCGGCCTTCGTCGTCGACTGCTCCCCCACTGGTCGACCCGCCCTCGTTCTTCGCCGCCTACCAGACCCCGGAGGATCAAGTGAGTGCTGCTAAGGAGGCTATACGTCAGGCGGGGCTCGTGATGGAGCAGACCAAAGCGGCTCGGGATGCCAGTCAAGCGGCCTATGACATCAGCTCGGCGTTGTAGCAGAACGTCCAGGTTAGTTGGTCTTCACTTGCGTTGTACATCCACTGGGTGCTGTTGATCTGAAATTTTTCATTGGTGGGGGCACGCTGAGTGCACCCACTGGGTGTAGTCCCCAAGGCCACGGTCGACTGCTGGCAGTCGACTGCGGTCTTTATGCTTTCAAACTTCCTCACTCGACTGATTGGATTGGGTCGAGTGGAAATCAAGGAAAACCGGTGGGGGCACGCTGAGTGCACCCACTGGGTGTAGTCCCCGAGGCTACTATCGAATGTTTTGATTCGGCTGTAGTCTTAGAAGTGTTGTGCTCTTTCTTTCAGTCACTCGGGAGTAACTTGTCTTTGATACCCTTTGTCGATTGACTCTTTGCAGAAGTCTTGTGAGCTTGTTGCTCAGCTCGCTGATCTGAAGGATAAGCAGATCCAGCTTAATCTTGATTTATAGTTTGCTCAGGAAAACGTGCAGAAGGCGAAGGATGAAGCAAAATGTATGGCTGGTGAGGACTCGACGTCTATCTCTGTTCCTCTGCCCGTTCTGAACTCTGTGTCTGTTGTTGCTTTGCAGACGAACTAGAGAAGGCCCTGAAGAAGAAAGATCTTGACCTTGCGGAGGCGCAAAAGGCAGCTGCGGAGAAGTTAAAGCTCGCTGAAGAGAAACTTGCTTCAGTCAGCCATCTTGAGAACGAGAACGCTAGGCTGAAGTCTGCTCTTGACGAGGCCAATAGGGAAGCGAGTCGACTGAAGACTGACAAGAGTACTCTGAACGACAAGATCGGCCAGCTGGCGGGGAAGCACAAGGACTTGGGGGATTATCTTGGGGGTCTTGCCAAGAAACTATACCTCATGCTTGAAGGTAACCCCCTTTGTGTGATTAATCTTGTTGTTGTCGACTCACCATTTGGTTACAGTTTTGCTCTGTCGTAACTTCTTTCAGAATTCTGCCGGAATTTTGAGGAAGAGACCAGTCGAGTGGAGACCCGCCTGGACCCTATCAATTCTCCCATGAAGGATGAAGTGGCCATGAATGTCCTCCGGTTGGAATCCCGTATCGCTGGTGTGGTGGACTACCTGGCTCGACTGAAAGCTGCTGTGTCGCGGATCGACTCCGCACTCTGGCCCAAAGAGACCCTTCAGAACGACCTTGAATCCTTGGTCACTCGACTAAGTGATGTTCCAGGTCGAGTGCGAGAATGGAAAAAGTCTTCTGCTAGGTGCGGTGCTGATGTGGCTTTGTCACTGGTTCGTGTCCACTGCAAGGAGGCGCGAGAGGAGAAGCTGGCCGCTCTCCAGGTTGCCAATACCAGGAAGCATAATTTTCAGGATTTCATGGAGACCTTCATCGCTGCTGCCACTCGAATCTCAGACGGGATCGACTTGGACGAATTCGTTGCGCCATCAAGCCCTCCGCCAGAAGAGTAAAAAACTGCTGTGTTTTACCTTAAATTTGCCTCGGGATGCCGAGTGGTTTATGTATTTGATAAACTCCGTCGGGCTCTCAGCTCGAGTACTTTTATTTGCGATCTAGGATCTTTTGATTTTATCCGAACATGGCTCGACGTTGAATGTCTTCGTGACTTGATCCGCCGATCTACTATTCGTTGTTCCCTCAGAGGCTGTTATTCGTTGTTCTCTCAGAGGCTGCCTGGTTTGCACGATGCTTATCACCGCGATGGTGTCTGTCAACATGGCTTAGGCGAGCACTGGGCTGCAGCTAAGTCCCTGAGTGGGAGGTTTGCTCTCCACTCGGTAGGATTCCAATTACTTAGGCGAGTGCTTGGACTGCAGCTAAGCCCCCGAGTGGGAGGTTTGCTCTCCACTCGGTAGGATTTCAATTACTTAGGCGAGTGCTTGGACTGCAGCTAAGCCCCCGAGTGGGAGGTTTGCTCTCCACTCGGTAGGATTTTTTTAAACTTAGGCGAGTGCTTGGACTGCAGCTAAGCCCCCGAGTGGGAGGTTTGCTCTCCACTCGGTAGGATTTTTTCAAACTTAGGCGAGTGCTTGGACTGCAGCTAAGCCCCCGAGTGGGAGGTTTGCTCTCCACTCGGTAGGATTTCAATTACTTAGGCGAGTGCTTGGACTGCAGCTAAGCCCCTGAGTGGGAGGTTTGCTCTCCACTCGGTAGGATTTTTTCAAACTTAGGCGAGTGCTTGGACTGCAGCTAAGCCCCCGAGTGGGAGGTTTGCTCTCCACTCGGTAGGATTTTTTCAAACTTAGGCGAGTACTTGGACTGCAGCTAAGCCCCCGAGTGGGAGGTTTGCTCTCCACTCGGTAGGATTTTTTCAAACTTAGGCGAGTACTTGGACTGCAGCTAAGCCCCCGAGTGGGAGGTTTGCTCTCCACTCGGTAGGATTTCAATTACTTAGGCGAGTCCTTGGACTGCAGCTAAGCCCCCGAGTGGGAGGCTGGCTCTCCACTCGGTAGGATTTTTTCAAACTTAGGCGAGTACTTGGACTGCAGCTAAGCCCCCGAGTGGGAGGTTTGCTCTCCACTCGGTAGGATTTCAATTACTTAGGCGAGTCCTTGGACTGCAGCTAAGCCCCCGAGTGGGAGGCTGGCTCTCCACTCGGTAGGATTTTTTCAAACTTAGGCGAGTGCTTGGACTGCAGCTAAGCCCCCGAGTGGGAGGCTGGCTCTCCACTCGATAGGATTTTAATTTCTTAGGCGAAACGGATTCGCAGCTAAGCCCCCGAGTGGGAGGTTTGCTCTCCACTCGGTAGGATTTTTTCAAACTTAGGCGAGTGCTTGGACTGCAGCTAAGCCCCCGAGTGGGAGGTTTGCTCTCCACTCGGTAGGATTTCAATTACTTAGGCGAGTCCTTGGACTGCAGCTAAGCCCCCGAGTGGGAGGCTGGCTCTCCACTCGGTAGGATTTTTTCAAACTTAGGCAAGTGCTTGGACTGCAGCTAAGCCCCCGAGTGGGAGGCTGGCTCTCCACTCGGTAGGATTTTAATTTCTTAGGCGAAACGGATTCGCAGCTAAGCCCCCGAGTGGGAGACTTGCTCTCCACTCGGTAGGATTTCCTGAAAACTTAGGCGGAGCGGATTCGCAGCTAAGTCACCCACTGGGGGAAATTTAAACGAACAGAAAAAGAAATATCAGTCTTTTGCTTGAAACAAAAGAACTACAGAGGTACTTTTATTACATCTCAGTCGAGTGAGTTTTTAAGTGTAAAAAGGACGGAGCAGGTCCGCGTTCCATGCTCGAGGCTCGCCGATCCGTCGATCGATGTTGTAGAGGTGATACGCTCCGTTGTGCAGGACTTTGGTGATGATGAAGGGGCCTTCCCAGGTCGGGGCAAGTTTGTGAGGTTTTTGCTGATCCACGCGGAGGACCAAATCTCCTTCCTGAAAGGCTCGACCCTTCACATTTCTGGCGTAGAACCGACGCAACTCTTGCTGGTAGATGGTCGAGCGGATTAGAGCCATCTCTCTTTCTTCCTCTAAGAGGTCGACTGCATCTTGCCGGGCCTGCTCTGCTTCTGCTTCGGAATATAACTCGACTCGAGGCGCGTTGTGGAGCAGGTCGCTCGGCAAAACCGCTTCGGCTCCATAGACCAGAAAGAATGGTGTTCTTCCAGTCGACCGGTTAGGGGTGGTCCTCAGCCCCCATAGAACTGACGGAAGTTCGTCGACCCAGGCGCCTGCTGCGTGTTTGAGATCACGCATCAGTTGGGGTTTTGGTCCTTTGAGGATGAGGCCATTCGCGCGTTCGGCCTGTCCATTCGACTGAGGATGAGCAACTGAAGCGTAGTCGACTCGAGTGCCCTGAGAGGCGCAGAAGGCTTTGAATCTGTCATTATCAAAGTTTGATCCGTTATCCGTGATGATGTTGTGCGGAACTCCATATCTGAATATCAATCCCCTGATAAAACTGATGGCAGTGCTTGCGTCGAGGTCCTTTATGGGTTTGGCTTCTATCCACTTCGTGAACTTGTCGACTGCAACCAACAAGTGGGTGAAGCCACTCCTACCAGTTCTCAGTGGTCCGATCATGTCTAGACCCCAGACAGCGAAAGGCCAGACGAGTGGAATGGTCTTCAAGGCGGAGGCGGGCTTGTGAGACATGTTGGAATAAAACTGGCACCCCTCGCACTTGTCGACTATATCCTTTGCCATTTCGTTCGCCTTTGGCCAGTAAAAACCCGCTCGGTATGCTTTGGCCACGATGGTCCGAGAGGACGCATGATGGCCACAGGTCCCCGAGTGGATGTCCTCGAGAATTATCTGTCCTTCTTCAGGTGTGATGCACTTCTGACCAACTCCAGTCGCGCTTTCTCTGTATAGCTGCCCTTTGATTACTGTAAAGGCTTTGGATCGACGGACGACCTGTCGAGCCTCTTCTTCATCTTCTGGGAGCTCTTTTCTCATGATATACGCAATGTACGGCACTGTCCAATCGGGAGTGGTGATCATAACTTCCATAATCAGGTCGACCACAGCTGGAACCTCCACTTCGGTCGAGTCAGAGGCACTTTTTGGTTGTGGAGGCTCTTCTGTGAAAGGATCTTCTTGCACTGATGGTGTGTGAATGTGCTCCAAACACACATCTTTAGGGATGGCCTCCCTTTTGGACCCTATCTTTGCCAGATCATCTGCAGCTTGATTTTTCAGTCGGGGTATATGATGGAGCTCCAACCCCTCGAATCGTTTCTCCAGCTTCCTCACTGCGCTGCAATATCCCGTCATGGATGGGCTTCGGATGTCCCACTCCTTCATCACTTGATTAACAACCAGATCTGAGTCACCGTAGACCATGAGGCAACGGACGCCGAGTGAAATGGCCATACGTAATCCGTATAGAAGCGCTTCATACTCTGCCTCATTGTTGGAGGAATCAAAGTGAATCTGGAGGACATACTTGAGCTTATCTCCTCGGGGGGAAACCAGTACAACCCCCGCACCGGATCCGTTCAGCATCTTGGAGCCATCGAAAAACATAGTCCGGTGCTCCGAGTGAACTTGAGTCGGAAGCTCCTGCTCGGTCCACTCGGCGAGGAAATCAGCTATTGCCTGGGACTTAATAGCTTTCTTTGCCTCGAACTTGATATCAAGAGGAAGAAGTTCAATTGCCCATTTCGCCACTCGACCGGTTGCATCTCTGTTATGAAGAATCTCTGATAATGGAGCGTCGCTGACGACTGTGATAGAGTGATCAGAGAAATAATGAGCAACCTTCTTCGTGGTCATGTAAATCCCGTAAACAAGCTTCTGATAGTGGGGATATCTTTGCTTCGACGGGGTCAGAACTTCAGAGAGATAATAAACTGGGCGTTGAACTTTGAAGGTCTTTCCTTCCTCTTCCCGCTTGACCGTAAGAACGGTACTAACGACTTGTCCCGTGGCTGCTATGTAAAGCAACAATGGCTCTTTGCTGACAGGAGCAGCAAGCACCGGCTGGGTGGAGAGCAGAGCTTTTAGCTCTGCAAATGCTGCATCAGCTTCTGGAGTCCATTCGAACGTGTCTGACTTCTTCATCAGTCGGTAAAGAGGCAGCGCCTTTTCACCGAGCCTGGAGATGAATCGACTTAGGGCGGCCAAGCATCCAGTAAGTTTCTGGACATCGTGCACACGCACGGGGCGTTTCATCCGGAGTATGGTGCCAACTTTTTCGGGGTTAGCGTCGATTCCTCGTTCGGAAACAAGAAAACCGAGTAACTTTCCTCCAGGGACTCCAAATGTGCACTTCGACGGATTGAGCTTGATATCATAATTACTGAGATTGGCAAAAGTTTCAGCTAGGTCAGTCAGCAGGTCGGAACCTTTTCGTGACTTGACCACTATGTCATCCATGTATGCTTCTACATTCCGACTGATTTGAGTGATTAGGCACTTCTGAATCATTCTCATGAATGTAGCTCCGGCGTTCTTGAGACCGAAAGGCATGGTAACATAGCAGAAACACCCAAATGGGGTGATGAAGGCTGTTTTTATTTCATCGGGTCCATACAGACGGATCTGATGGTATCCAGAGTAAGCATCTAAAAAAGATAACCTCTCGCATCCTGCAGTCGAGTCGACTATTTGGTCGATGCGAGGAAGAGGAAAATGATCTTTCGGGCAGGCCCGATTGATATGCTTAAAATCGATGCACATGCGCAATGATTTGTCCTTCTTAGGGACCATTACAACATTGGCGAGCCACTCGGAGTGGTAGATCTCGCGAATGAATTCTGCTGCTAGGAGTCGGGCCACTTCTTCGCCAATGGCCTTTCTCTTCTGAACGGCGGACCGTCGGAGATGCTCCTTGACTGGTTTGACCTTTGGGTCGACTCGAAGGCGGTGCTCGGCCAGTCCCCTGGGCACACCTGGCATGTCAGCAGGCTTCCATGCAAAGATGTCCCAGTTCTCACGGAGGAACTGGACGAGCGCTTCTTCCTATTTGGAGTCGAGTGTAGTGGAGATGTTGGTTGGAGCCGCATTTGGATCGGTCGGGTGGATGTGGACTTGCTTGGTCTCACCAGTCGACTGAAATGCTGACTCCGTGGCGGGCTTCTTGGCTCGTAACAACTCACTCGGATCCGCAGTCTTCTGGTACTCTTGTATCTCTATCTTGGCCATCTGAGCATCAGCAATTTTGGCGCCTTTCTGGAAGCACTCCTCTGCCTTCTTCCGATTGCCAACGATGGTGATTGCACCTTTGGGGCCAGGCATCTTCAGCTTGAGGTATACGTAGCATGGTCGAGCCATGAAACGAGCATAGGCTGGCCTCCCAAGAATGGCGTGGTACGCACTCTGAAAATCCACAACCTCAAAGGTTAACTTTTCTTTCCGGAAATTCTTCGAGTCACCAAAGACGACGTCGAGAGTGATTTGACCGAGTGACTCAGCTTTCTTCCCAGGAATGACTCCGTGGAAGCTCATGTTGCTGGGGCTGAGTCGGGACATCGGAATGCCCATCCCCTTCAACGTCTCTGCATACAACAAGTTTAGCCCACTACCGCCGTCCATCAGAACCTTGGTCAGTCGAGTGCCTTCAATAATTGGGTCGACCACCAACGCTTGCCTCCCTGGGGTGGCGATATGAGTCGGATGATCGGACTGGTCGAAGGTGATGGCAGTCTGGGACCACTTCAGGTAATGGGGTGTCACCGGAGCGACCATGTTTACTTCGCGATTGATGACCTTCAGTCGACTCTTACTTTCGACATCAGCGAAAATCATCAGAGTAGAATTGACTTGGGGGTATTCTTCACCGCTGTCTTCCATGTCTTCAACTTTGTCTGACTCTTTCTCTTTGTCCTTGGCCTGCTTCCCTTGGAATTGTTGCATCAGGAGTCGACATTGTCGAGTGGTATGCTTAGGGTAAATGAGATTTCCCTCTTCATCTTTCTTCGTGTGAATGTGGCATGGTAAGTCCATCACATCGTTCCCGTCCTGGTCTTTCACTTTCTTGGGGTTCCAAGGACCCTTGGGTTTCCCCTTAAACTTCCCTGGGGTCACAGCTAAGGCTTCCCCGGGGGAGACTGGCTCGGCCTTGCGCTTCTGCTTCCGACTGGAGTGTCCTCCGCCGGCCTCATTAGCGGCTGCCTTATACTTGCCACTCCGGAGTCTATCTTCCTCTTCTCCGTTCGCGTACTTGGTGGCGATTTCCATCATTCGACTCAGGGTCATATCCCCGGTTCGACCGAACTTCAAAGTTAACTCCTTGTTTCTGACGCCTTCCTTGAAGGCGCAAACTGCCTGATGATCGGACACATTCTCGACCGTGTGATTCAGAGTGATCCACCTTTGGATATAATCCCTCAGGGTTTCACTCGACTTCTGAACACATGACTGCAATTTTGTCAACCCTGCCGGTCGCTTGCAAGTCCCTTCGAATGTCCTGACAAACACCTGGGCTAGATCTTCCCAAGTATAAATACTGCTGGGAGCCAACTGATTCAACCACGCTCTGGCTGATCCTTCCAACATGAGGGGCAAATGCTTCATGGCCACCTCGTCATTGCCACCTCCGATCTGAACAGCCACTCGGTAATCCTCGAGCCATGTGTCCGGCTTGGACTCTCCGGTGAACTTGCTGACTCCAGTCGCCAACCTGAAGTTGGGAGGAATCACTGCAGCTCTGATTGCTCTGCTGAAACACTCGGGACCTGAGACGTGAACTCTGCTGCTGGACGGCGCGCCTCTGTCACGGTCTTCTCGGTGAGCTCTATTTCGGTCGACCAGACCTTGAACGATGATGGATCTCGCATCAAAGCCTGGTTCCCTGGGGTCGACTGGGACCCTTCGCCCAGTACTGAACTGGCGTCTGTCCTCTTGCCGTCAAGGAACGTACGACCCCGCTCTTGGGGCAGGAGAAGGCACTCGACGTTGATCGTTGCGATCGAATCGGTGCTCATATCGCTCGTGCCCTTGGTATTGATCCTCGTGCCGGCCTCTGTGTTCTTCACGCCTCGGGAGCGACCTTGGACTATGAGCCGACTGAACGGAATCGCAGCGACGGATTGACTATGAATCCTGTTGCGCGACTGAGATACGGCTGAATTTTGGTCACCCGCTGCACGGAGCAAATCCCTGATCTGCAACAGACCTCTCCCTGCCTCTGACTGTGAAGGCTGGATCGACTCCGCTATGCGAGCCGCAGCTGCCAAATTCTGAATCGGGGTACGGTATACCTGGGTCGGCGGCTGGAAGAGGCGATGACGACTGGACTCGGGAACGGGCGGTCGTGCGCGCTCGTCGAGTGCTCTCTGGAGATTCTCCAGTCGAGTACGTTCAGCCAAGTTGGCCAAGCGCACCTCCTCCAGGGCTCGTGCCTCAGGGGTTTCTCCAACGATAGGAGTGTGAAGGGCGTCCATGTTCCCGCGACGGAGTTCCTCCCTCTGCACTGAGGTAAGGGGCTCGGGCCTGTACTCTTCGTGGCCCCGCACCGGAATCCCCCCTGCGGCAACCTCTTCGGTGTGGGGGAATCCGGGGGGACTACGTGGTCCGTCGACCATTAGTACTTCCGCCGCTGGATCACTGCTGTCGCACTCGGACGCAGTCTCTATGGAGCCCGTCGACAGGTCGAACAGGCCGTAGAGTGACTCGTCGGGCTCGATTGCCGCGACTTGGGGAATGGCCGACTGGCGGGCCAGTGCGTGCTTCACCCACCGCTGGAGTCTCGACCGACCGGTGCGCTTGCGCCGGTGGGAAACTGATGACGACGATGGCGAAACGAATGCCGACCCGTACTGGGTCGACGGTTGCTGCAGGAGGACGCCGCGGACGCATGCTCAAAAATGCGTGGCTCCGCGGGCGGGAAGCGCGTCCACGTCGAGTGGAGCCTCCTGCAGCCAAGCAGAGTTGTCAACGATGAAGGAGAGAGCGCCGAGACGGATCTCGCGGCTCTCGACCATGACTCCGCTCGAAAACATGATGTGGGGTGAAAGAATCCCAACTCCTCCAACAAATCGCTAGAACACCTGCCCCACGGTGGGCGCCAACTGTCGTGGTTCTAAGTCTGACAGTAAGAATGGGGGGTAAGTATGGAGAGGCAAGATCCTAGCTATGGAGTAGTTGTATGCGCAAGGAGTTTTACGAGTTCGGGCCCTTCTCTGAGGAAGTAACAGCCCTACGTCTTGGAGCCCGGAGGCAGTCGACTGGATTATGTGTGTGTGTGTTACAAAGTTGCGAACCCTTGTCCTAGTGGAGGGGGGTGGCTTATATAGAGTTCGCCAGGACCACAGCCAGCCCATGTTACAAGGAGTTTAATGTACATAAAGAGAGGGGGTTACTGGTAACGCCTGTAATAAAGGACCATGAAGGCCATAAAAGCTACTTATGAGATGACCGTTTGTAGGCAGTGCCTTTAGGTCTTGTTATAGTCGAGTGGCTGTCTTCATGGTCGACTGCTTGTGCTTCTGGTCGAGTACGCTCGTGTCCGTCGACTGGGCTGACCAGGTCGACTGAAATGTTGATACTTCTTAGAATGTCTTTCATTGTAGGAGTCATGTCCTTGATTGGGTACCTCAGGTATGATAAGTTACCCTACCCTAGGTACGTATCCTCGTCAGCCACCGCGTCCCCGCGGTTGTGCCCGCTCGAAGCGCTCGGGGCTACCCTGCCCTGTTAGCCCACGCCCGCAGCCCCGTTAGCCCGTCGCCCGCTAGGCCCCCGACCAACTGACCAGGGGGCCCCACTTCCCTGTTATTTATAAAATAGGTTTAAAAATAATAATAATTAATATTATTTAATAAGTTAATTAACTTAATCAATCCTGTTAATTAACCTAATTAACTAATTAAACTGTTAATTAGTGTTAGTTAATGGCAACCGGGACCCACGTGCTAGTTTGACCAGTCAAACAGACTGTTGACTGATGACATCATGCTGATGTCATGCTGACACAGTAATGGCTTTTATCTATTTAAATTAATTTTGTTAATTCCGAAAATGAATTAAAACTTTGGAAATTAATAGAAACTAAACCGTAGCTCGGATCGAAAAACTTTCTACATGAAAGTTGCTCAGAACGACGAGACGAACCCGAATACGCTACCCACATACATGTCAGATGCCTCTAACTATCTGAACCTGGAACATTCCACCTCCGGTCATCTGTCTAACACAGGTCCGGAACCGGGAAAACATTCCCGGTTGTTTTCCCCCTTCACCTATATCGTGCAGCCATACGTTAAGTCACACCCGACACAACATATTGCCACGTTATGCTTTGTGATGCTATGTTTGCTTAATATTTACTGTTTCTTCCCCCTCTTCTCTCTGGTAGACCCCAAGACCGATGTTGCCCCTGTGATCGACTACGTCGACGACGACCCCTCCTTGCCAGTGCAACCAGGCAAGCCCCCCCTTTGATCATCCCGATATCGTCCATTCCATTCTCTCATGCTTGCATTAGATTTTGCTACTGTTATTGTTTGCTCATATTTTGATGCATAGCGTGCTTTTGTATCTGCTGTTGTACCTTACCTGCTTATCCTAAACTGCTTAGTATAGGTTGGTTAGTGATCCATCAGTGACCCCCACTTGTCCTTGTTGCCCCTGCTTCATCGTCGACGACTCGATCTACGTGATCGAAGACCAGGCCCCGACACCGCACATCACTTCCCCATAGTTGCTCGACACTACTGGGTTACTATCGAGTACCGAGGGTGAACCTCTTCAGCACTTCTGATGTTAACCCTGTAGTGTAGTCATTCGGTCGTGGTCATCGAGGGTGATTTCCTCCTTAACCACTTTTGATACGACTCTGTCGTGCAACCCCTCAAGTGTGAACCTCGGGGGTGATTCCTCTTACGTTCACCTTGATGATTACATCTAGTGGAATTCATCGGGGGTGATTCCCCGGGTTTCCCCTTGATGTTTAGACACACGGATACTTGGACTTTACCACTGTTACTTGGAAAGACGGGTCGACCCTGAGGGGTACCCGCGCGAGCTTAATTGCGAGTGATGTGGAGTCGGGCGGACCTGGAAGGTGTCCGCGAGATAATTACGAGGCATGGCCGGGCATTCCTCGTCCTTGCCGCAAGTCCTCGAGACGGCGCAACGGGGTCACATCTTTCGTGAGTCTCTGCTTGTTACCACGCGTTCCTAATCCACTACGATTTGGATATTTGATCCGAGGGGCCTCTGGCCTGATAGCACTAACCATCACGTGGGCATAGTATGTGCATTCTGCGTCGTATGCATCAGCCAAAGCTTAATAGACGTCAGCGACTGAGCGGCGCGCGCCGGGTTGGACTGGTAAGCTCCTTCCTTTTTAAGGAGGTAGCTAGGTCTGCTCACCGGCCGCGTACGCAACGTGCAGGAGTTCCCGGGGAGATGGCCCATGACCCCTGGGGGCATAGGTTTAGTCCGGCGTGCTGGCCTCTCTATTAAGCCAAGGTCGGGTTGCGGCGTATTGTTTGGCCGAGGCCGGGCATGACATAGGAAAGTGTGTCTGGCCGGAGTTAAGCGAGCGTGGTGGGTAAGTTGGTGCACCCCTGCAGGGAAGAAAACATCTATCGATAGCCTGTCCTACGGTAACGGACACTTGGAGTTGTATCCCGATCGATACAACTAGAACTGGATACTTGTGATGAGACTGGATGGTGATGAGTAATGGATTGTGATGATAACTGGATAGTATGGCTCTGGGATTGTTTTCTCGCAGGGAGTCGAGAAAGGATCTCTGGCCGAGGTTGATAACACTACTACTTTACTTGATGCTACTCTACTCCCTCCGGTTGCTGCAAGACGGTGGTTTGCAGAAGATGCTAGTCTTTGATAGGACTAGGCCTTCTCTCTATTCTGGCATTTCTGCAGCCCAGTCCACATATACAGCCTTCCTTTGATAATGTTGCATATGAAGTGTAGATCCTTGCTTGCGAGTACTTTGGATGAGTACTCACGGTTGCTTTGCTCCCCCTTTTTCCCCTTTCTTCTTCTTTCCGGTTGATGCAACCAGATGTCGGAGCCCAGGAGCCAGTTGCCACCGCCGGTGCATACTACTACGTGGAGACTGTCGACGACCAGGAGTAGTTAGGAGGCTCCCAGGCAGGAGGCCTTGCCTTTTCGATCATTGCTGCTTTTGTGCTAGCCTTCTTACGGCAATCTTGTCTAACTCATGTCTGTACTCAGATATTGTTGCTTCCGCTTACTCTTGTGTTTTTGAGCTTATGTATTCGAGCCCTCGAGGCCCCTGGCTTGTAATATAAAGCTTGTATTATTTTAATTTGTGTCTAGAGTTGTGTTGTGATATCTTCTCGTGAGTCCTTGATCATGATCGTACACATTTGCGTGTATGATTAGTGTACGATTGAATCGAGGGCGTCACAAGTTGGTATCAGAGCCGACTGCCTGTAGGTAGCCCCCTTTCCAACTCCTTGGCCGAAGTTGAGTCTAGAAACCGAAAACCGTTTTACTAACTTGGCTGTGTGGCTTACGGGCCCACGTCGCCAATTGGGTGGTATTAGGATCTTTTATTCCTCGTCTATACTCTGGGACTCTGGTCTCTCGTCTATTCGGGTTAAACATTTTACTAACTCTCACATTAGGTTCTCGTACCCGCTTCCTCCCGGAGAGCCCCGACATTATCGATGATCGCTTGCTTCGTTAGAAGATTCTACAGATACTCCTCGATGTTTCCCGAGACCCTGTGCCCACTGCTTTGCAGTTCCTGACCACCGGTAATCCCCGTGAATAATATCCTTGCTGCTTGTACCTTCATCTCAAGTTGATCCTGTTATCATAAGATGCCCCGTTGTTTCGAGAATCCTTTGTGCCTTCTGCTATGCAGCTTCTTTCGCACTGCGAATAATTCCTCACACTTATCAGGGATTCGTTCATCCCTAGTTGATCATGTGCTTCGCAATATCATTCCCATTGTTAATCGATCTTCCGAAATTTCTTTGCACCCCCTGTTGCTCTTGAAATTCATGCCTGCTTGCATTAGGATTAGTTCCATATGTCTAGCAATATTTTCTAAATTCTTTGTGGTTGTCATTCTGTTCCTATGGATTCAACGTGTGAGCGAATACTCGCAATCATCAATTAATCCTTGAAAATTTTCTTTTCGGCTCCGACATCGCTCCGGTTATGAGCTGGTTCTTGCCCAATCAAGATTTGATCGGGTGCACCTCTAAGTCTATTCAACTTACTCATCTTTTGATCAGAGCCTCTGCTTCAGATCTTCTGATTTGAAAACCGCAATTCCTTTGTATTCCAGCTTTGAAGTTATCCAGTTATATCTATAACCCAATGCCTTCGCATTCTTTCTTCTTCTGGGTGAGTATCGATACTCACATCAGATCTTTTATGGACCGCCATATCCTTGGTTGGATTATTATCCGACAATGTCCTTCATTTTCATTAAACTTGTGAGTTTTGCCTTGACATATAATGCCTTTGGTTAATTCTATCATCTGCTTTTGTCAACCATGCTTTGCTTTCGAGCTGGTATATTTTAATCCTAAAGTTAGTGGTATATGTTCCTAAGCTACCCCTATGGGTTGAACTTATGCCTTCCATAATCCGTATGATCCCGAGAGTTCTCATGAGTCTTTCTCTTTTGGTACTTGGCCAGATAAATCTTCTGCCCTATAATTTCTTCGAAAACGAGGAGTGAATGAAAGGTTATGCTTTGGAGAAGTGGGAGTCGACCTTGAACTCTGTGTTCATGCCCATGGACCCGATGTGGAACTTATCATGGAAGCTTCTTGTAATAATAACTATTTCCTTGATATAATATCATCTGGTATCGGTGAATTGATCCTTCTCAACCGTGGTTCCGACCATGATTGTTCTTCTTTGGTCCCATTTCTTGGACAAGTTGAAGTACTTGTCTTCTGCAGATCATTGCACCTGTCCAACCTTTACTTTGATCTACCATCGAGTGTTACACTCTGGTATCTCAAGAATATCTCCGAACTGCATAACTTCTTATGGGTTCTTCATCAACTGTTATTTCTCACCGATTTCAATTTTCCTGGGTTCTGAGTTGTCGTCAACCGAGAACACTGATAAGTGAATCACTTCCGCACTCCGATTCAATAACTCTAAATAATCTTCATTGCTTATGAGTTTATTAATCCTTCAAGTCATTCCTAGCCTGATCGGCTATATCATTATCGTGCAACTTTTTAACTGTACTACCTGGTCCTTCTTCCCGGAGCACAACTTTTCGATGATGAGTGAAGCTTACGTCGATCTTCCTCATCTTATCATTCCACCTTGAACAACAAGCTTGAATCCGAGCTTATGTCGTATCCGTGGTTCCAATAGCCTTCACTTCATCATTCCTTTTGCTTGATGTCGTTGCTGCTCGATGGCATCTTCTTAGAGCATCTCAACAAAAATTGTCGTGAATCACCATCAATATACTACCTTATTCTAAGATATCAATTGAATTCTTGAGGAGAAATACCATCCTTGCCCGTCGATGATTCGTGTTGTCATCGACGCCATCCTTGACTTCCTACCAATACAGACTTGGTCATGTTTTGGTTATATCTTACATTCCTTGACATTCTTGGAATTGTTCCTTTGTAATTCTTGTGACCTTCAGATTCAATCTTGCTTGAAACACCATGTTAATGTTACCTCGAAGCATGACTGTGTTACTCCAAACATCATTAAGAACATTGGAGGCGCAATGCTAAATGTTTTTTTATCAATTATCCAAACACCGCCGTATGGGTAAACATCATGATTCTCCTTACCCCATTAACTAAATGGATAAGTAGTTGATGTCCTGTCCTGTATATCATGATCTGTTTGTTCTTGGGAAGCATATACTCTAATGCTTTTGTATAAGCACCTTTTTCCTTTCCATTGGTCTGGTTAAGCTAATAACCACATTTTCCTTTCCATTGTTTTGTTTAACTTTTCTTATGATCTTTATGATCTAAGCAGTAATGTTTCCCTGCTTATGTAAACACGTCGGTGTACAATTTGTCAATAAGACCTTGTTATTATTGCTGTTGACATTCCGGTAACCACCAATGGACGAGAACTTTGCCTATTGGCCCGCCTCGTCTTACGAGCAGGAAAATGGTTCTCTTCGTCCCTCACCCTTGGTACCAACGTTGTTGCCAACATAACTGACAGGTTGTCCTTTGACCTGCCTTGCTATCATGACCGTGCAAATGTTAGCACCCTTCCTGCTTTTTTAACCCACATGGTGGGCCCATAACCCACAGTTCCATAGGATCGAAACCTTACTCTCAGGTACAACCTTGATTTCGAAACATTCTTTGCACTTGGCCTCGTATGTAATTCACGAGCCAACTTCCTCCCCATGTTTCATTCTGGTATCCGAGTCAACATTATTCTTCATTGCTCTGAACCCCATCATCACTTGTTTTAGGCATCCGCTAGATGCCTACCTGGTTGAAACTTGTTGAACCTCCTTATGGCACTCTCGATACTTTTCTTCATGCTTCTAAAATCTCCTTACTTGAGATAACTATCGGATGCC
The DNA here is from genome assembly GCA_032464435.1 of Aegilops umbellulata. NCBI lineage: Eukaryota > Viridiplantae > Streptophyta > Magnoliopsida > Poales > Poaceae > Aegilops > Aegilops umbellulata. The sequence continues at coordinate 320,688,134 of CP136056.1, read as the reverse complement.
GATCCTTTCAGACATCCGTTCTTATAGCTTCCCTCTTATTTCACTCCTTAAATCTCAGGACGAGATTTCTTGTAGTGGAGGAGATTTGTAACATCCCCAGCATCACACTACAGTAATCTCCCCCTAGTGAAGGTCATGTCATCATGATCATCATGCCAAAATGCCACTTGTCCAAAATCCGCGTCAAATTCAAATTCAAATTGCATGTCAAATATTTGCTTATTCTTTCATGCAAATAAAATAGTTCATCCTATGGCAAATAATCCCTAGATATTTGTCATGTTGATCCAACATTTTTGCTAAGGGTTTAAGTGGCCTAAACTACTTAACACATTGACCTAAGCAATAAATTAAATGTCTTTTTAATTTATAAAATTTGCAAACTATTTCAAAAGCCTCCCAATCTTTTTGTGGCAGTGCCCAGTAATTCTTTGAAATTGTTTTGGCCAGTGGCTTAGTTTTGTAAAGTCAACTGTGGCTAAATAAAAAGGCATAAGGCTGCTGGAGAAAAGAAAATAAAGGGAAATGAGAGAGAAGCCCCTTCCCCCCCACTGGGCCGTGGCCCAGCTGGGCCACCAGACCACATGGCCGGCCCACCTCTCCCTCTCCTTATCCTCCCGGACCCCGTGACCTAAAACGAGCGACCCCCACTCCCCCCCACGAACCCCACTCTCTCCCTCGTCTCCCCCCACTCGCCTGGATTTGGATCGGGGAGGACCCCATCCCGCGTCGCCCCACGCTTGGACGCTGACGCCCATCCCGGCGCCGCCCCGCCACCGTCGCGGCTCGCCGCCTCGCCACCGCCGCGCCCTGCCCGTGGCCCCCGCGCTGGCCGTGCCCAGCGCGTGCATTCGGCCCTGCAACTGCTCGCGCCCGCCTCATCCCTCCGCTGCTCCCGCCGGGCCTCGCGGGCGGTCGGCTCCCCGCTGCTATACAGCTCCCCCGCGAGCTCCCCCTCCCGCCTCCGGCGGGCCTCGCCGCGGCCGCACCAGGATCTGGCGCCCATGGCCGTGGCGCCTCTGCGCCGGTCGCCGTCACCGGCCACCGCGTCCCCACGGTTGTGCCCGCTCGAAGCGCTCGGGGCTACCCTGCCCTGTTAGCCCACGCCCGCAGCCCCGTTAGCCCGTCGCCCGCTAGGCCCCCCGACCAACTGACTAGGGGGCCCCACTTCCCTGTTATTTATAAAAATAGGTTTAAAAATAATAATAATTAATATTATTTAATAAGTTAATTAACTTAATCAATCATGTTAATTAACCTAATTAACTTATTAACTAATTAAACTGTTAATTAGTGTTAGTTAATGGCAACCGGGACCCACGTGCTAGTTTGACCAGTCAAACAGACTGTTGACTGATGACATCATGCTGATGTCATGCTGACACAGTAATGGTTTTTATCTATTTAAATTAACTCTGTTAATTCCAAAAATGAATTAAAACTTTGGAAATTAATAGAAACTAAACCGTAGCTCGGATCGAAAAACTTTCTACATGAAAGTTGCTTAGAACGACCAAACGAACCCGAATACGCTACCCACATACATGTCATATGCCTCTAACTATCTGAACCTGGAACATTCCACCTCCGGTCATCTGTCTGACACAGGTCCGGAACCGGGAAAACATTCCCGGTTGCTTTCCCCCTTCACCTATATCGTGCAGCCATACGTTAAGTCACACCCGACACAACATATTGCCACGTTATGCTTTGTGATGCTATGTTTGCTTAATATTTACTGTTTCTTCCCCCTCTTCTCTCTGGTAGACCCCAAGACCGATGTTGCCCCTGTGATCGACTACGTCGACGATGACCCCTCCTTGCCAGTGCAACCAGGCAAGCCCCCCTTTGATCATCCCGATATCGCCCATTCCATTCTCTCATGCTTGCATTAGATTTTGCTACTGTTATTGTTTGCTCCTATTCTGATGCATAGCGTGCTTTTGTATCTGCTGTTGTACCTTACCTGCTTGTCCTAAACTGCTTAGTATAGGTTGGTTAGTGATCCATCAGTGACCCCCACTTGTCCTTGTTGCCCCTGCTTCATCGTCGACGACTCGATCTACGTGATCGAAGACCAGGCCCCAACACCGCACATCACTTCCCCTTAGTTGCTCGACACTACTGGGTTACTATCGAGTACTGAGGGTGAACCTCTTCAGCACTTCTGATGTTAACCCTGTAGTGTAGTCATTCGGTCGTGGTCATCGAGGGTGATTTCCTCCTTAACCACTTTCGATACGACTCTGTCGTGCAACCCCTCAAGTGTGAACCTCGGGGTGATTCCTCTTACGTTCACCTTGATGATTACATCTAGTGGAATTCATCGGGGGTGATTCCCCGGGTTTCCCCTTGATGTTTGGACACACGGATACTTGGACTTTACCACTGTTACTTGGAAAGATGGGTCGACCCTGAGGGGTACCTGCGCGAGCTTAATTGCGAGTGATGTGGAGTCGGGCGGACCTGGAAGGTGTCCGCGAGATAATTACGAGGCGTGGTCGGGCATTCCTCGCCCTTGCCGCAAGTCCTCGAGACGGGGCAACGGGGTCACATCTTTTGTGAGTCTCTGCTTGTTACCGCGCGTTCCTAATCCACTACGATTTGGATATTTGATCCGAGGGGCCTCTGGCCTGATAGCAATAACCATCACGTGGGCATATGTAACACCCGGATAATCTTGCTACAGTAATCCTGCGCTAATCATGCCACGTCATCCCGATTACTGTTACTAACCTCGCAATAATCCGAAACCGTTCAAATTCAAATTCAAATTGCAATTAACAATAAAAATTTTCAAGAATTAAAACAAAATTGTTCGGTGGTTGCTAAATATTACAAAGGTAATTGTGGTGAAGTAACCACATTTTTAGAAAAGGCCTAAGCAATTTTAAATGATTAAAACAGAAAAGAAATTATAAAAGAAAATACAAACAAAAAAAAGAAAGAAAGGGACCCCCCCCCCGCTGGGCCACCCGGCCCAGCCAACGGCCACCGGGCCACCAGGCCGGCCCACCCCCGCGCCCATATTCCTCCCCCCCCACCCCTGGAAACCCTAGCCGCCCCCTCCCACTCCCCCCACTCGCATCCACTCTCCCCCCTCCCTCCCGATTTGGATCGGGAGGATAACGGCGCCGCGCCCCGGCCTGCCCCGTCCTCCTCGCCGTGGAACGCTGCCGCCGCCCGGAGCTCCTACCCCACCGGACTGCCGCCCCCTCATCCTCTCCCTCGTCGGACTACCCCGACCATCCCCGAGCCCACGCCATAGGCCCCGCGAACCCCGGTGAGCGCCCGCGGCCATCCCCTGTTCGCCCTTCCCCATCTACGTCGCCCTCCGGCGCCCGCCCGTGGTGCGGCCGCGCCCTGACCGTGCGCGCGCACGCGCCCGCGCCCTGTGCGTCGTCGCCGGCGCCCTCGGCGCGCCTCGTCCGCCCCTTCCTCCCCCCCGTGACCGCGCCACCGCGCGCGCCCTCGCCTCCTCTGCGCCTGCTGCCGCTACGAGGCCGACGCCTCCACCCCGCACGCGTCGTCCCGCGCCTTGCGCGCTCCGCTGGCCTCCCCGCCGCGTGCCTCGTGCGTCTCCCCCTGCTCGCTGCTGCTCCGGCGCGGCTCTGCCCGCGCCACCGCGCAGCCGCCGCGCTCCGCGTCCCTTGCCTCGCCCGTCGTGGCCGCGCCCGGCCGCAGCTCCCCGCCCCCTCCCGGTGTCGATCGAGGCCACCGGCGCAGCTAGGCCTCGCGCCCTCGCTGCGGTGGCCTCGGCCACAGGCGCCCGCGCCCGCTAACCCGCGCCCGATCCGCCCCCGTTTGGCCCTCTGGGCCTATGACACGGGGGGCCCACCCCACAGAACGTTTAAAAAAAAAGGGAATTAAAATTAATAAAAAATAAAAAAATAAATAAATAAGTAATTAATTAATTAATTAATTAATTAATTAAGGAATTAATTAATCTAATTAATCATAATTAGATTAACCTAATTATCTAATTAGTCTAATTAAACAATGATTAGTTAGTTAATCTCTGATTAGCTTAATCACAGAATGACAGGTGGGACCCACACGTCAGATTTGACCAGTCAACGCCCCTGTTGACTGCTGACGTCATGCTGACGTCATGCTGACGTCAGCGTGCACTGTTTTGGATAATGTTATATTTAAATAATTAATTAAATTCCAGAAATTATTAAAATCTTTAGAAAATCATATCTTTTAATCCGTAACTCGGATTAAAATATTTTCAACATGAAAGTTGCTCAGAACGTCGAGACGAACCCGGATACGCAGCCCGTTCATCCGCCACACACCCCTAACATATCAAACTCGCAATTTTCCCCCTCCGGCTCCTCTGCCCGAAAACGCGAAACACCGGGGATATTTTCCCGGATGTTTCCCCCCCTTCACCGGTATCATCCCATACCGCGTTAGGGCACCTCTAACGCCGTTACTTGTCATGTCATGCATCATTATGCATCTGCTTGCTTAAATATTTATTGTTTCTCCCCCCTCTTCTCTCGATAGACCCCGAGACCGACGTTGCTGCTGCCCCGTTCGACTACGGAGTTGACGATCCCTCTCTCTTGCCAGAGCAACCAGGCAAGCCCCCCCCCTTGATCACCAGATATCGCCTACTCTCCTCTATACTGCTTGCATTAGAGTAGTGTAGCTTGTTAATGCTTTCGTTATTCCTATCCTGATGCATAGCCTGTTTTTGATACTGCTGTTGATACCTTTACCTGCAATCCTACTGCTTAGTATAGGATGCTAGTGTTCCATCAGTGGCCCTACACTCTTGTCTGTCTGCCATGCTATACTACTGGGGCCGTGATCACTCGGGGGTGATCACGGGCATACTATATACTATACACTGTTACATTACATGTGATACTGTTCGGAGATGGGGGATGAAGGGGCAGGTGGCTCCATCCCGGTAGAGGTGGGCCTGGGTTCCCGACGGCCCCCGACTGTTACTTTGAGGCGGAGCGACAGGGCGGGTTCGGACCACCTAGGAGAGAGGTGGGCCTGGCCCTAGTCGGCGTTCGCGATACTTAACACACTTAACGAGATCTGGGTATTTGATCTGAGTCTGGCCATTTGGTCTATACGCACTAACCACCTACGCGGGAGTAGTTATGGGTATCCCGACGTCGTGGTATCAGCCGAAGCACTTCTTGACGTCAGCGACTGAGCGGCGCGCGCCGGGTTGGACCGCGTAACGTGACTTCCTTTGAAATGGAGGTTGCTAGGTCTGCTCTCCGGCCGCGTACGCAACGTGCAGGTGTGCTCAGGGCGATGGGCCCAGACCCCTGCGCGCTTAGGTTTAGACCAGCGTGCTGACCGCTCTGTTGTGCCTAGGTGGGGCTGCGACGTGTTGATCTTCCGAGGCCGGGCATGACCCAGGAAAGTGTGTCCGGCCAAATGGGATCAAGCGTGTTGGGCTATGTGGTGCACCCCTGCAGGGAAGTTTATCTATTCGAATAGCCGTGTCCCTCGGAAAAAGGACGACCCGGAGTTGTACCTCGACCTTATGACAACTAGAACCGGATACTTAATAAAACACACCCTTCCAAGTGCCAGATACAACCCGGTGATTGCTCTCTAACAGGGCATCGAGGAGGGGATCGCCGGGTAGGATTATGCTATGCGATGCTACTTGGAGGACTTCAGTCTACTCTCTTCTATATGCTGCAAGACGGAGGCGACCAGAAGCGTAGTCTTCGATAAGACTAGCTATCCCCCTCTTATTCTGGCATTCTGCAGTTCAGTCCACTGATATGGCCCTTTACACATATATCCATGCATATGTAGTGTAGCTCCTTGCTTGCGAGTACTTTGGATGAGTACTCACGGTTGCTTTCTTCCCCCTTTTTCCCCTTTTCCTTTCTTCTGGTTGTCGCAACCAGATGCCGGAGCCCAGGATCCAGACGCCACCGTCGACGACGACTCCTACCACACTGGAGGTGCCTACTACTACGTGCAGCCCGCTGATGACGACCAGGAGTAGTTAGGAGGATCCCAGGCAGGAGGCCTGCGCCTCGTTCGATCTGTATCCCAGTTTGTGCTAGCCTTCTTAAGGCAAACTTGTTTAACTTATGTCTGTACTCAGATATTGTTGCTTCCGCTGACTCGTCTATGATCGAGCACTTGTATTCGAGCCCTCGAGGCCCCTGGCTTGTATTATGATGCTTGTATGACTTATTTTATTTGTAGAGTTGTGTTGTGATATCTTCCCGTGAGTCCCTGATCTTGATCGTACACATTTGCGTGCATGATTAGTGTACGATTGAATCGGGGGCGTCACAAGTTGGTATCAGAGCCGACTGCCTGTAGGAACCCCCTTCCACACTCCTTGGCCGAAGTCGAGTCTAGACATTACCAAAAACTTTACTAACATTGGCTGTGTGCCTTACGGGCCCACGTCGCCATCAGATGGTACTAGGATCTTTTACTCCTCGACCTTTACTCTGGGACTCTAACTCTCCTCTACTCGGGTTAAGCGAGTTTACTAACCCTGACACTAGGATCCCGCGACGACATTCACCCCAAAGTTGGATAAAAGCCATAGCTATTCCTTGGTATAGTGTTTTGCAAAATTTACACACTGTCATTTGACTCCTTGAAACATCTTTGTTTTCAGATGGAACCCACGAGGCAGGTCGTGCGCCACACGACGGCCATGGGTGCCTCGGGATCACCGGCTGTGCTAGCTGAGATGATGACCTATCTGGGTTATCGCTGGCACCCCGAGTACACCGTCACCGAGGAGTACCAGGATTTTAACCAGGAGCAGTACCGTGCCATCGTCCACCTCTACTCTCGGGAGTATGACTCCACTACAGTGCTGCACACCGCTTATGGTGTTGGAGTGACCATCGATATGGCAGTTCACGATGCTGCCTATGCTGCTCTGACACGCCTTCGTAGGGAGTACCGGGAGTTGGACACCTCCCCCTTCAGGCACATTGCTATCGCATCTGATATTGGTGCGGAGGGTTACTACACTGCTGCCTACTCCACTGTCACCCGCGAGCCCTTCCACCATCAGAACTTTGTTCTGCACGCTGATGGTCTGGATCGAGCTAACCGAGCTCTTCGCCACGAGTTGTACACCACTCGTCAGCACCTCTACCGTGCCTTGACGATGTTGCACCCCTTTGTTGGATCTGGGGAGCTGCCGCGTTCTGCTATCTATCCAGCCAGGACCGTGATGCCTCAGGGTGTCGGTTGGCCAGAGGTGGGAGGCTACTCTCCCGCACTTGGTCCTCTTCTGCCACTTGAGCGTCGGGTTCAGCACCAGAGCCCCCGCGGACCCCAGGTTGCCGACGTGGTGTACCCGTTGCCACACTACCAGCTTTCAGGCTACACCTACCTCCGCAGTGTCGTGTGGGATTGATGTAGACTTGCTTATTAGTGTTAGCTGCATTCGCCGCGAGCCTGCGTGCCGCCTATGATGTCTTAGTCTATGTATTGAACTCTATGTACCGAACCCTATGCATGATCCCTTTTGTAAGATATGCCAACTGTTATGTGGTATCTATCGTGCTGCTTTCATTATGCATGTTTCATCTTGAATGATTCTTGTATTTGCCAATTTCTCAAATACTGAAATACCCCTGTTATATATTAGCAGGATGGTTAGACCAGCTGGTCGTGGTCGTGGTGGCAACTTCCCACCACCGCCTGAGTACATGGCTGGTATGATCCAACAGCTTGAGATGAATCGCCAGTTCATGGAGAACATGATGGCGCAGTTTCCTCGCCCCAATATGAACCAGCAGCCAAACACAGTGACTCTGCAGGATTTCATACGCCTGAACCCAACTGTGTACCGCAGCTCAACTCAGCCTCTGGATGCCGATGACTGGCTCCGTGACATCACCTATGAGATGGAGTCTGCTGATGTAGCCCCTGCCAGCTATGTCACGTTTGCTTCCTTCTTTCTGAAGGGACCCGCAGCTCAATGGTGGGACAGCCACAGGCGTACTCTGTCAGCTGGAACAATCATCACTTGGCCAGACTTCCAAACTGCTTTCCGTGCCTGCTTCATTCCTCAGGGAGTCATGGACCGGAAGAAGCGTGAGTTCCGCAACCTCATCCAAGGCAACAAAACTGTGGAAGCTTATCAGCGAGAGTTTCTGGACTTGTCCCGCTATGCTGAAGAGGACATTGCTACTGATTCACGCAGACAGTAGAAGTTCCGTGACGGCCTTCAAGCTGACATCAAGTTCGCACTTCTAGTGCACGACTTTGATGATTTCGCCACCTTGGTGAACAAAGCCATCAACGTCGAAACTGGTCTGCAGGAATACCAGAGCTCTCACAGGCGCAGCCGTGACACGGGCTCATCTTCGGGCCCGTCCTCGCAGAAGCGCAGGATATGGATTCCCAACAGCATGTACCAGTCGAATGCACCTGTCCCAAGGCAGTCCTATGCTACACCTCGTCTGCCTAATGCTCCTGCTAGGCAGCCAAAACTTCCAGCTCCACCACCCCAAGCTCCGGTCCCCACTCCCAATAATGGTCTGTGCTACAAGTGTGGTCAACCAGGTCACCTTGCCAGGAACTGCTATCAGAATCAGAATCAGAATCAGCTGGCCCTTCCTGCAGCTGGTCGTGGGAACAACCAGAACCGCAAAAACAATGCCAAGTCTTATGGTCGTGTTCATGCCAACCACGTTGATCTGAACGAAGCTCAAGACCAGTCTGCTACTGTGATGGGTACACTCCTCGTAAATTCAGTACCTGCATCTGTTTTATTCGATACAGGAGCATCGCATTCATTCATGTCAGAAGAATTTGCATACAAGCACGACATTAAGTGTGAGGCGATGAACACTTCGGTAGTGGTAAAAACCCCCGTGGGACAATGTCAAACCTCCATGGTTGGCGTCGATGTCCCCGTGGAAATCGAAGGGCTGGAATTCTATGCCGCGCCCATTATCCTGAAGACGTCTAACATCGACCTCATTCTGGGGATGGATTGGTTGAAAGCGCATACTGCTTCCATAGTTTGCGCCACTAAGACCGTCCATCTGCTACATCCTTCAGATGAAACAGTTACATACCACGCTCGCCTGGTGCAAAATGCCGAGGCAAGGCTTTATGTCTTGAATGCATTGAACTCTGCACCACTCGAGGGCATCGAAAACATCCCCGTCGCGCGTGACTTCCTCGACGTCTTTCCTGAAGAACTTCCAGGGATTCCCCCTGCTAGAGCTGTCGAATTCGTCATCGACTTGAAACCAGGCACCACTCCTATTGCCAAGCGACCCTACAAGATGCCACCACATGAACTCCTTGAGCTTAAGGAGGAAATCGACAAATCTCTTCAAAGTGGTTTCATTCGCCCAAGTTGCTCTCCTTGGGGAGCACCTTCTCTCTTTGTCAAGAAGAAGGATGGGACAAACCGACTGGTCCAAGATTACCGTCCTATTAACCAAGCTACCATTCAGAACAAGTATCCTCTTCCTCGGATCAATGATCTGTATGATCAACTGGCTGGTTCATCAGTGTTCTCTAAACTCGAATTGAGATTGGGTTACCACCAGATCCGTGTTCGTGAAGAGGATATCCCAAAAACCGCCTTTGTGACTCGTTATGGTTCATACGAGTACACTGTCATGTCCTTCGGCTTAACCAATGCCCCAGCCACTTTCTCTCGCCTGATGAACTATATATTCATGGATTACCTCGACAAGTTCGTCGTGGTTTATCTGGATGATATCCTGGTATTTTCCAAGAACGAAGAAGAACATGCTGAACATCTTCGTCTTGTGCTGGAAAAGCTACGAGAGCATCAGCTATACGCCAAGTTCTCCAAATGTGAATTCTGGCTTCCTGAAGTAACCTATCTTGGGCATGTCATCTCTAAGGATGGTATTGCCGTTAACCCTGAACGAGTTCAGGCTATTCTTGATTGGACTCCTCCAAAGAATGTCAAGCAAGTCAGAAGTTTTCTCGGTCTCGCCAGCTATTGCCGTCGATTCGTCGAGAACTTCTCCAAGATTGCCAGGCCCCTGACTAACTTGCTGCATAAGGGCGTCAAGTTCCAATGGACAGACAAATGTCAGGAAAGCTTCCAGGCACTTAAAGACAAGTTGACTTCTGCCCCAGTGCTAGCTCCACCTGATACAAAGAAGGACTTCGTCATTTACTGCGACGCTTCCCGTCAAGGATTAGGCTGTGTCCTAATGCAAGAACGCAGAGTGATTGCCTATGCCTCTCGTCAATTGCGCACTCATGAAGAGAACTACCCAGTTCACGATCTCGAGCTTGCTGCTGTCATTCATGCATTGAAGCAGTGGCGGCATTACCTTCTCGGTAATCGTTGCGAGATATTCACTGACCATCAAAGTCTGAAGTATCTGTTTACTCAGCCAGACCTGAACCTCCGTCAGCAGAGATGGATGGAGACTGTTGCAGACTTTGACTTGGGTATTTCCTATACACCAGGCAAGGCTAATGTAATGGCAGATGCCTTGAGCCGCAAGTCTTACTGCAACCACCTCCAGGTTCATAAAGTTCAGCCCTCGCTCGTTGAAGAATTCAGAAAGCTGAACCTCCATATTGTTCCTCCGGGTGCACTCGCTCCCCCTCCTGAGGAGTTTCAGAAGATGAACCTCCGTGTTATTCCCAAGGGTTCCCTCTATACCCTGGCTGTCGAACCCGATCTCGTGAGCTCCATCAAGACAATACAAGGATACGACTCTGAAGTCCACAAGATTAAGCGCGACCTCAAGGAAGGAAAGCCCTCATACTTCACTATTGCTGGTGATGGCGCCTTGTACTTCAAAGGCCGCCTAGTGGTGCCGTGTAAGGAGGAAAACCTGAATATGACTCGGAAAGTTATGAAAGAAGCTCATGATACGCCTCTGTGTATCCATCCTGGTAGTACTAAGATGTACCAGGACATTCGTCAAAGATTCTGGTGGTCTAATATGAAGCAAGACATTGCTCGCTATGTTGCCGAGTGTGACGTTTGCCGTCGTATCAAAGCAGAACATCAAAGGCCTGCTGGAACTCTGCAACCTATCTCTATTCCGGAATGCAAATGGGACCATGTTGAAATGGACTTCGTCACTGGATTTCCCAAATCTCAGAAAGGTAATGATGCTATTCTTGTCGTCATTGACCGGCTTTCTAAAGTTGCACATTTTCTGGCGGTCAAGGAAACGATCACTGCTAGCCAGCTTGCAACTCTCTACATGTCCAGAATTGTTTCACTTCACGGTATTCCACTGGTTATCAGTTCGGACCGTGGCAGCTTATTCACTTCAAGATTCTGGGCAAGTTTCCAAGAAGCTATGGGAACTCATCTATCGTTCAGTACTGCTTTTCATCCGCAGTCTCAAGGACAAGTTGAACGTGTCAACCAAGTTCTCAAAGACATGCTTCGAGCTTGTGTTATTTCCTTTGGCAAGAAATGGGAGGAATCTCTCCCGTATGCTGAGTTCTCTTATAATAATAGCTATCAAGCTAGTCTGAAGATGGCCCCCTTCGAAGTGTTATATGGACGAAAGTGCCGAACCCCTCTGAACTGGTCAGAAACTGGGGAACGTCCACTCTTTGGTCCGGATATTATCCAACATGCCGAAGAACAAGTCCGCATTATTCGCGAGAATCTCAAGACTGCTCAGTCACGCCAAAAGAGTTACTATGACCGTCATCATAAAGACATGGTCTATCAACCTGGCGAAAAGGCCTATCTTCGAGTTACACCAATGAAGGGTGCTCACCGCTTCGGGATCAAAGGCAAACTAGCTCCTCGCTATATTGGCCCATTCACTATTCTCGAAAAGCGTGGAAAAGTGGCCTATCAATTGGAGCTTCCGCCGAACCTTTCTCAGGTTCACGATGTGTTCCATGTGTCACAACTCCGCCGTTGCTTCAAGGACCCAATCCGAGCTGTGGATCATGAAGTGCTCGAATTGCAACAGGACCTCTCCTATAAAGAGCATCCGGTCCGCATTCTCGACCAAGCTGAACGCCGCACACGTCAGAAGGCGATCAAGTTCCTCAAGGTCCAGTGGTCGAATCACTCTGAAGACGAAGCCACCTGGGAACGCGAGGATCGTCTTCGTGAAGAATACCCCGCACTGTTTCCTTCTACCTCCTAAATCTCGGGACGAGATTTCTTGTAGTGGAGGAGATTTGTAACACCCGGATAATCTTGCTACAGTAAACCTGCGCTAATCATGCCACGTCATCCCGATTACTGTTACTAACCTCGCAATAATCCGAAACCGTTCAAATTCAAATTCAAATTGCAATTAACAATAAAAGTTTTCAAGAATTAAAACAAAATTGTTCGGTGGTTGCTAAATATTACAAAGGTAATTGTGGTGAAGTAACCACATTTTTAGAAAAGGCCTAAGCAATTTTAAATGATTAAAACAGAAAAGAAATTATAAAAGAAAATACAAACAAAAAAAAAAGAAAGAAAGGGAACCCCCCCCCCCCGCTGGGCCACCCGGCCCAGCCAACGGCCACCGGGCCACCAGGCCGGCCCACCCCCGCGCCCATATTCCTCCCCCCCACCCCTGGAAACCCTAGCCGCCCCCTCCCACTCCCCCCACTCGCATCCACTCTCCCCCCTCCCTCCCGATTTGGATCGGGAGGATAACGGCGCCGCGCCCCGGCCTGCCCCGTCCTCCTCGCCGTGGAACGCTGCCGCCGCCCGGAGCTCCTACCCCACCGGACTGCCGCCCCCTCATCCTCTCCCTCGTCGGACTACCCCGACCATCCCCGAGCCCACGCCATAGGCCCCGCGAACCCCGGTGAGCGCCCGCGGCCATCCCCTGTTCGCCCTTCCCCATCTACGTCGCCCTCCGGCGCCCGCCCGTGGTGCGGCCGCGCCCTGACCGTGCGCGCGCACGCGCCCGCGCCCTGTGCGTCGTCGCCGGCGCCCTCGGCGCGCCTCGTCCGCCCCTTCCTCCCCCCCGTGACCGCGCCACCGCGCGCGCCCTCGCCTCCTCTGCGCCTGCTGCCGCTACGAGGCCGACGCCTCCACCCCGCACGCGTCGTCCCGCGCCTTGCGCGCTCCGCTGGCCTCCCCGCCGCGTGCCTCGTGCGTCTCCCCCTGCTCGCTGCTGCTCCGGCGCGGCTCTGCCCGCGCCACCGCGCAGCCGCCGCGCTCCGCGTCCCTTGCCTCGCCCGTCGTGGCCGCGCCCGGCCGCAGCTCCCCGCCCCCTCCCGGTGTCGATCGAGGCCACCGGCGCAGCTAGGCCTCGCGCCCTCGCTGCGGTGGCCTCGGCCACAGGCGCCCGCGCCCGCTAACCCGCGCCCGATCCGCCCCCGTTTGGCCCTCTGGGCCTATGACACGGGGGGCCCACCCCACAGAACGTTTAAAAAAAAAGGGAATTAAAATTAATAAAAAATAAAAAAATAAATAAATAAGTAATTAATTAATTAATTAATTAATTAATTAAGGAATTAATTAATCTAATTAATCATAATTAGATTAACCTAATTATCTAATTAGTCTAATTAAACAATGATTAGTTAGTTAATCTCTGATTAGCTTAATCACAGAATGACAGGTGGGACCCACACGTCAGATTTGACCAGTCAACGCCCCTGTTGACTGCTGACGTCATGCTGACGTCATGCTGACGTCAGCGTGCACTGTTTTGGATAATGTTATATTTAAATAATTAATTAAATTCCAGAAATTATTAAAATCTTTAGAAAATCATATCTTTTAATCCGTAACTCGGATTAAAATATTTTCAACATGAAAGTTGCTCAGAACGTCGAGACGAACCCGGATACGCAGCCCGTTCATCCGCCACACACCCCTAACATATCAAACTCGCAATTTTCCCCCTCCGGCTCCTCTGCCCGAAAACGCGAAACACCGGGGATATTTTCCCGGATGTTTCCCCCCCTTCACCGGTATCATCCCATACCGCGTTAGGGCACCTCTAACGCTGTTACTTGTCATGTCATGCATCATTATGCATCTGCTTGCTTAAATATTTATTGTTTCTCCCCCCTCTTCTCTCGATAGACCCCGAGACCGACGTTGCTGCTGCCCCGTTCGACTACGGAGTTGACGATCCCTCTCTCTTGCCAGAGCAACCAGGCAAGCCCCCCCCTTGATCACCAGATATCGCCTACTCTCCTCTATACTGCTTGCATTAGAGTAGTGTAGCTTGTTAATGCTTTCGTTATTCCTATCCTGATGCATAGCCTGTTTTTGATACTGCTGTTGATACCTTTACCTGCAATCCTACTGCTTAGTATAGGATGCTAGTGTTCCATCAGTGGCCCTACACTCTTGTCTGTCTGCCATGCTATACTACTGGGGCCGTGATCACTCGGGGGTGATCACGGGCATACTATATACTATACACTGTTACATTACATGTGATACTGTTCGGAGATGGGGGCTGAAGGGGCAGGTGGCTCCATCCCGGTAGAGGTGGGCCTGGGTTCCCGACGGCCCCCGACTGTTACTTTGAGGCGGAGCGACAGGGCGGGTTCGGACCACCTAGGAGAGAGGTGGGCCTGGCCCTAGTCGGCGTTCGCGATACTTAACACACTTAACGAGATCTGGGTATTTGATCTGAGTCTGGCCATTTGGTCTATACGCACTAACCACCTACGCGGGAGTAGTTATGGGTATCCCGACGTCGTGGTATCAGCCGAAGCACTTCTTGACGTCAGCGACTGAGCGGCGCGCGCCGGGTTGGACCGCGTAACGTGACTTCCTTTGAAATGGAGGTTGCTAGGTCTGCTCTCCGGCCGCGTACGCAACGTGCAGGTGTGCTCAGGGCGATGGGCCCAGACCCCTGCGCGCTTAGGTTTAGACCGGCGTGCTGACCGCTCTGTTGTGCCTAGGTGGGGCTGCGACGTGTTGATCTTCCGAGGCCGGGCATGACCCAGGAAAGTGTGTCCGGCCAAATGGGATCAAGCGTGTTGGGCTATGTGGTGCACCCCTGCAGGGAAGTTTATCTATTCGAATAGCCGTGTCCCTCGGAAAAAGGACGACCCGGAGTTGTACCTCGACCTTATGACAACTAGAACCGGATACTTAATAAAACACACCCTTCCAAGTGCCAGATACAACCCGGTGATCGCTCTCTAACAGGGCATCGAGGAGGGGATCGCCGGGTAGGATTATGCTATGCGATGCTACTTGGAGGACTTCAGTCTACTCTCTTCTATATGCTGCAAGACGGAGGCGACCAGAAGCGTAGTCTTCGATAAGACTAGCTATCCCCCTCTTATTCTGGCATTCTGCAGTTCAGTCCACTGATATGGCCCTTTACACATATATCCATGCATATGTAGTGTAGCTCCTTGCTTGCGAGTACTTTGGATGAGTACTCACGGTTGCTTTCTTCCCCCTTTTTCCCCTTTTCCTTTCTTCTGGTTGTCGCAACCAGATGCCGGAGCCCAGGATCCAGACGCCACCGTCGACGACGACTCCTACCACACTGGAGGTGCCTACTACTACGTGCAGCCCGCTGATGACGACCAGGAGTAGTTAGGAGGATCCCAGGCAGGAGGCCTGCGCCTCGTTCGATCTGTATCCCAGTATGTGCTAGCCTTCTTAAGGCAAACTTGTTTAACTTATGTCTGTACTCAGATATTGTTGCTTCCGCTGACTCGTCTATGATCGAGCACTTGTATTCGAGCCCTCGAGGCCCCTGGCTTGTATTATGATGCTTGTATGACTTATTTTATTTGTAGAGTTGTGTTGTGATATCTTCCCGTGAGTCCCTGATCTTGATCGTACACATTTGCATGCATGATTAGTGTACGATTGAACCGGGGGCGTCACGGCATAGTATGGGCGTTCTGCGTCGTATGCATCAGCCAAAGCTTAATAGACGTCAGCGACTGAGCGGCGCGCGCCGGGTTGGACTGGTAAGCTCCTTCCTTTTTAAGGAGGTAGCTAGGTCTGCTCACCGGCCGCGTACGCAACGTGCAGGAGTTCCCGGGGAGATGGCCCATGACCCCTGGGGGCATAGTTTTAGTCCGGCGTGCTGGCCTCTCTATTAAGCCAAGGTCGGGTTGCGGCGTATTGTTTGGCCGAGGCCGGGCATGACATAGGAAAGTGTGTCTGGACGGAGTTAAGCGAGCGTGGTGGGTAAGTTGGTGCACCCCTGCAGGGAAGAAAACATCTATCGATAGCCTGTCCTACGGTAACGGACACTTGGAGTTGTATCTCGATCGATACAACTAGAACTGGATACTTGTGATGAGACTGGATGGTGATGAGTAATGGATTGTGATGATAACTGGATAGTATGGCTCTGGGATTGTTTTCTCGCAGGGAGTCGAGAAAGGATCTCTGGCCGAGGTTGATAACACTACTACTTTACTTGATGCTACTCTACTCCCTCCGGTTGCTGCAAGATGGTGGTTTCCAGAAGATGCTAGTCTTCGATAGGACTAGGCCTTCTCTCTATTCTGGCATTTCTGCAGCCCAGTCCACATATACAACCTTCCTTTGATAATGTTGCATATGAAGTGTAGATCCTTGCTTGCGAGTACTTTGGATGAGTACTCACGGTTGCTTTGCTCCCCCTTTCCCCCTTTCTTCTTCTTTCCGGTTGATGCAACCAGATGTCGGAGCCCAGGAGCCAGATGCCACCGCCGGTGCATACTACTACATGGAGACTATCGACGACCAGGAGTAGTTAGGAGGCTCCCAGGCAGGAGGCCTTGCCTTTTCGATCATTGCTGCTTTTGTGATAGCCTTCTTAAGGCAATCTTGTCTAACTCATGTCTGTACTCAGATATTGTTGCTTCCGCTGACTCTTTGTTTTTGAGCTTATGTATTCGAGCCCTCGAGGCCCCTGGCTTGTAATATAAAGCTTGTACTATTTTAATTTGGGTCTAGAGTTGTGTTGTGATATCTTCTCGTGAGTCCTTGATCTTGATCGTACACATTTGCGTGTATGATTAGTGTACGATTGAATCGAGGGCGTCACAGTGTCCGGTTGAAACGTTTTGCTCATGAGTATGCGGTGAGTGTTAGCAATCATAGAAGACTATATGATGGTTGAGTATGGTGATATTGGGGTAATCTATGCATAGGGATTGATGCACGTTTTTCTCTGGTAGAAACTTTGGGGTCCCCTCGTAGTTCCTTGCGATGGATTGAGTATTATGAATATGAATTTGCTTTGGTATTATTCTAGTACGAACTCTAGCTAGGATAGATCGAACGGAAAAAATAGCTTTGTGTTATTTTAGTACGAACTCTTGAGTAGATCGAACGAAAAGAATAGCTTTGAGGTGGTCTCGTACCCTACAAACAATATCTATCTTTTATTCCCTGCTAATAGCAACTCGAGAGTGATTCTTTATTACACTTTGAGGGATAATCATATGATCCAATGTTAGCATTGTTGAGAGTTTGCACTAGCGAAAGTACGGACCCTAGGCCTTTTTTTCAAGCATTGCAATATCGTTTTTGTGCCCATTTACTAATTGCTACCTTGCTATTTTTATTTATTCAGATTATAAAAATATATTTCTACCATCCATATTACACTTTTATCACCATCTCTTCACCGTACTAGTGCACCTATACAATTGGCCATTTTATTGGGTGTGTTGGGGACACAAGAGATTTCTTGTATTTGGTTGCAGGGTCGTTTGAGAGAGACAATCTTCATCCTACACCTGTCACGGATTGATAAACCTTAGGTCATCCACTTAAGGGAAAATTGCTACTGTCCTATAAAACTCTGCGCTTGGAGGCCTAATACGTGTCTACAAGAATAAAGTTGCGTAGTAGACATCAACCCCTCGTGCACCCCCTGACCTAATTCTTTCACCTATATATACTCTTATATGCCAAAACCATTAGAAGAATCCATGAAAACACTTTTCCACCGCCGCAACCTTCTGTACCCGTGAGATCCCATCTAGGGGCCTTTTCCGGCGTCCTGCGGAAAGAGGTTTCGATCATGGAGGGCTTCTACATCAACACCATTGCCCTTCCGATGAAGCGTGAGTAGTTTACCACAGACCTATGGGTCCATAGCTAGTAGCTAGATGGCTTCTTCTCTCTCTCTTTGATTCTCAATTCCATGTTCTCCTAAATGTTCTTGGAGATCTATTCAATGTAATATTTTTGCGGTGTGTTTGCCGAAATCCGATGAATTGTGGATTTATGATCAGCTTATCTATGAATATTATTTGAATCTTCTCTGAATTCTTATATGCATGATTTGATATCTTTGAAAGTCTCTTCGAACTATCGATTTGGTTTGGCCAACTAGATTGGTTTTCTTGCAATGGGATAAGTGCTTAGTTTTGGGTTCAATCTTGTGGTGTCCTTTCCAGTGACAGTAGGGGCAGCAAGGCACGTATTATACTGTTGCCATCAAGGATAAAAATATGGGGTTTGCATCAAATTGCTTGAGTTTATTCCTCTACATCATGTCATCTTATTTAATGCGTTACTCTGTTCTTCATGAAGTTAATACTCTAGATGCAGGCAGGAGTCGGTCGATGTGTGGAGTAATAGTAGTAGATTACATTGTGTTGCTTGGTTCTCCTACTTGTTCGATAACCTTGGTTTCATATCTAAGGGAATGACCTACCGCCGCTGTGCTACATCATCCCTTCCTCTTTGGGGGAATACCGACGTAGCTTCAACCGACATCAAAAGGAATTTCTGGCGCTGTTGCCGGGGAGGACCTTCAACATATACCAGGTTCCTAATCACAAATCTCATCTACTTGGAATTTACATTATTTGCCATTTGCCTCTCGTTTTCCTCTCCCCCACTTCACAAAAAATTGCCATTTTATTCGGCCCTCTTTTTCCACTCGCCGTTTTCTTGCCGGATCTGTTTTTGAGTGCAATCTTGTTGTGTGGTCATCATGACTCAAGAGAACACCAAGTTATGTGATTTCTCAAATACCAACAACAATTATTTTATCGGCACTCCGTTTGCTCCTCCCGCCACTAGTGCAGAGTCTTGTGATATTAATACTGCTTTGCTGAATCTTGTTATGAACGATCAATTTTCCGGTACTCCTAATGAGGATTCCGCATCCCATCTTAATATCTCCGTGGAATTTTGTGATATGCAAAAGAAAAAAGATGTGGACAATGATGTGGTGAAGATGAAATTATTTCCGTTTTCTTTGCGTGATTCTGCGAAAAATTGGTTTTGTTCTTTGCCTCGCAATAGGATCGATTCTTGGAATAAGTGCAAAGGTGCTTTTATCACTAAGTATTTTCCGCCCATAAAAATTATTTCCCTTAGAACCCAAATCATGAATTTCAAGCAACTTGAACATGAGAATGTTGCACAATCTTGGGAAAGGATGAAAATGATGCTAAGGAATTGCCCAACTCATGGGTTAAATCTTTGGATGATCATACAAAATTTTTATGCGGGATTGAATTTTGTTTCTTGTAATATTTTAGATTCCACTGTGGGTGGTACTTTTATGGAAATTACTTTGGGTGAAGCCACCAAATTGCTTGATAATCATGGCAAATTATTCACAATGGCATACCGAAAGGGCTCCTACTAGTAAAAAAGTTAATTTGGTTGAAGAAATTTCTTCTTTGAGTAAAAAAGTTGATGCTCTTATGAAATTGGTTGCTAGTAAAAGTGCTCCTATTGATTTTAATGATATGCCTTTGTCTACTTTGATGGAGCAAAATAGTGGTGCCATAGATGTGGATTTTATTTCTCGAAATAATTTCAACAACAATGCTTATAGAGGTAATTTTAATCCTAGGCTTTTTTCTAGTAATTCCTCTAATAATTATGGTAATTCCTATGGAAATCAATCTTATAATAATAATAGGAACACCTCTGATCTTGAGAATAATATTAAAGAATTTATCAACACGCAAAAGGTTTTCAACACTTCCATAGAAGAAAAGTTGAGTAAGATTGATGATTTGTCTAGAAGTGTTGATAGAATTTCTCATGATGTGGAAAATCTCAAGATGAAATTTTTTGTGCCTAAGGTTGATGAATCAATTAAAGTTCCTTATGTTTCTATGGATGAAAGTGAGAAAAGAACCGCTATGCTTAGAGCTAAAAGAGATTTTTTAGAAAAAGCGTTTTCTAGTGATTACTTTTGTAAAAGTGATGAAGATCTTAAAATGATTAGTGTTTCTTCTATTGATTCCTTGTTTAGTAAAGTTAAGATTGATGAAAAAGGGACTGGAGAAGAGTCAACTTTAGCTAGAAGGAGTCTCAATAATTCGGAGGGTGAAAATCTTGTTGAGAAAATTGATGAAAGTGGGTTTGAAGAGGTCAAAACTTTAACTAGTGATGTGCCCACTCTTTTGGATTACAAAGACTTTAATTATGATAGTTTCTCTTTGATTGATTGTATTTCTTTGTTGCAATCCAAGATAAATTCACCCCATGCATATGAACAAAATAAATCTTTTACTAAACATATTGTTGATGCTATGATGAAAGCTTTTCAATAAAAAATGGAATTAGAAGTATCAATTCTGTCGTGGTTTTGTCACGGCAGATGTCCTCTTGAAAGGACTTAGTCATGGAGCCATCGCTACAGGTTAGCTTGAAGGGGTTAAAGCGGACAAGGGCCGCAAGAGAGTTTATACTAGTTCGGCCCCTTCGATGAAGGTAAAAGCCTACGTCTAGTTGTGATGGAATTGATGGGGTTTCGATGACCAGGGAGCGAATATGCTTCGCCTAAGTCTCAAGTTGTTGTCTGTTGTCCCGAACCGCCGCCGGGTCGTCCCCTTATATACATGGGTCGACGCCTGCCGGTTTACGGAGTCCCGAGACCGCCTCAAAAGCGTGTCCGGTTCGGTCTCCACTACTTCTATCTTACAATACAAGTTACATACCAAAATCCGGTTTACAGCTACAGGCCTTAAACCGGTTCTAGGCCCTGGGCCTTACACAACATCCTCATCTGTCTTCATGGGCTTCAAGCATAACCAACTACTGATAAAGTTAACCCGGCCTCTCCTGGCCGGTTTACGCCCAATAGTAATATCCCCAACATTAGGCCCCAGATTGATTTGAACAGGTTCATGTCAATCCTTAATAAAAACTTCGTCTTCAACATCTTCTCATAATTTGGTAAACCGCCGTGACATCATCTTCTCAGATCGTGGTAAACCATCGTGACGTCATTTATAAAAAACTGTGTATGACATCTCTTCATTAATGGGTCTCTGACAATCGAAGCGACAACTCCACCTCACTTTCAAATTTGCGGCCCCTTGATTTTCGCGCCTGACAGTTATCCCCTGCCTTTATAAATAGGACCGAGGGGTCATTTTCTTTTCCCCCTCATGCCTCTTCGCGTCGTCCTCCTTGCGCCGCTCAGCCTTTGGAGCTCCGCCGCCACCGTCGACCGCCGTTTCTGCTCCGACCTTGGCCGCTGCATCACCCTGAACGCACCAGAATACCGCGGCGCCCTTCCGCTTCTTCCTTAACTCTGGTAAGTTCTCTGCCCTTTCTGCCATAAATCTGTTCTAGGGTTTCAACGTTCTTCAGTGTTCATCAGTCGTTCTTTGTTCATATGATGGTTCTTGATAAACTCCTGAATATGTGCTCTGTATAATGGTAGCCTTTAGCCTCTGTTTCCACTTATGCATCTCAAAACAGTAGATCTCATCCGAACCTTCACTCATTGGTCCAGTACTGCTTCTTAGGTTTTGAATATATTTCCCTTTTCTGATATGCCTTAGATCCAAAACTGCAACATCAACTTGTGAAACCTGTTTTCATTCACTTACACATCTACAGTCTTGACTCTTCGATGTTTAGACTAGGCGGTTTAACTATCTGCCAAAAAGACAACTCGGTATATACCATTAGTCCCCTTGTTGAACCTCCAAACCCTTTACTAGGGCACTGTTGCATTGTTGGAACTCCGGTTTATAGATAGCTGACCCCGGTTTACCAAATATGCATCATCATATAACTGTCCAACGTATTCTTGAACCGGCAATTATTGTATTGTAGATCTTGCCATGGCCAAACAAGTGTATGAGTGCAACTGAGTCCCTTCTCGAGTGACTGAGGACCAGCTGAACAATCTGGTCAAAACGGGCGCTTTAAGCAAAAAACGTCATTCACTCGAGGGTCCCAGGCATAGAATGTCCCCCTACTCCCAAAGAGGGAGAAGTTATTGTTTTTTCCGATCATTTAAGCCGGGGTTTCAACCCTCCCGGTTCAAAGTTTTTCTGGGATGTCTTAGCCAACTTTCAACTACGCCCACAAGATATCGGTCCTAACTCCGTAACCAATATATGCCACTTCCAAGTCTTCAGTGAGGTTTACCTTCAGGAGGAACCTTCAGCAGAGCTATTCAGGGACTGTTTTCACCTGAACCGTCGCACAGAGTTCAAAGACGGACCCAACACAGAACTGGGCGGTATGGCGATTCAGAAAAGGAAAGAAGTCACCTTCCCTCATGCCAATCTTCACAGCCACCCCAAAGAATGGAACCAGACATGGTTTTATTGCAAGGACACCTCTCCTTCTGAAGAAAATCCCCTGTCGGGTTACCGTCCGGAACATCTGAGCAATACACACCCTTTTCCTCAGAGGCTGACTGCCAAGGACAGAAGCAAATATGCTCATCAACTATCCAAGCTTAGGGCCTTCATAGCCAACGGGTTGACACGGATTGATTTTGCTCGTTGCTGGATATCTTGGAGCGTACTGCCCTTAAGCCAGTGCCCCAGTTTGATGTGCGAGTATACAGGAGATGTAAAGGATGCTCAATGGCACATTGATATCCAGCTTACAATGACGAAGTTACTGAAGCTGTGAAATAGATGTTGAATGAAACGGAGGATGTCTGTGCTAAAATCGGCCTACTCCCCTTTTGTGCCACCAACAAACCGCCAACAGTAAGAATCATACCATCTGCATATCTGAAATTGCTTCTGTCCAAATATTATCTGAAAATGTTATTATTTTTGACAGGGCGATGATCCGTTCTGGAACAAGAAACCTCCACAAGATAAACCGGTGAAGCCAACCCGGCAAATGACCAAAGCTGTGAAGAAGCCTGCTAACAGGAAGAGGACCACTGCATCCTCTGATCCACCAGCTGACGATGATGTGGGTAACCCGAATCTTGAGGTAGAACTTGATTCACTTGGTTTATTTTTCATACGCCTTATTGATGATGATTATTGCCAGGACGACGCTGAATTCAGTCACGCCGATGCTGCAGAGGTAATCATTCTTTCCTCTAATTTAGACCCTTTGCCTTCACTAAAAACTCGTCAGGTAAATTGGAAAGTTAAATTTTCTCATCGTCTTGCTTACTTGGATCCGAACTTTCTTGTGAAGACACAACAGCACGAAGCTCGCCGCACGACCCGGCACAACGGCCAGGTAGTTACCTCCGTCGGTTTACTGAACAGTCCAGTTCGGAAACGCCGTTCAGAGGTCTCTAATTCTCCTGTCACTTCACGCTCTAAAGCGGGTTGTTTTTGTCAACCTCTTAATCCGTCTGATTCCAATTATTAGGGCACTTCTCATTCATCCTCTGGTGAGTCGTCAGCCACCAAGCTTCCACCCCTCAAAATGGTTATTGGGTAAGTTGTTCACTTGCCTTATTTGTAACATGCATTTTATACATTATACTGACCTTCATGCTTTACTTTCTCAGTGCCAAACCCAGACCGAGCAAGAAAGCTCGCCTGAACAACACAACAGAGGAAAACACATCTGTTGAACCGGAGAAAACACCAGACCCTCAAGAGGCCAACCTTGGTGATATGCTGAATGATCTGCCATCTCCACACCAAGACTTCGTTGCTGAACAGGCAGAAGTTGACACCACAGGCCCTGTTGACCAGCCGACCAGCTCTATCCGGGCTGATAAACCGGCAAGCCCAGCAAAAAATACTGACAAACCGGCGACCCCAATACGCACCGCTGAAGAAAGAGATGACAATGTGCTTATTACTGGCTTTGGCCGTACTGAACCAAGTAATCCTATTGCTTTGTCAAAACATACTGCCAAACAGGAATTCTCTGCGGTTGGCAAAGGCAAATGGAGTGCCGATTTGTCAACATACGCCGCTCTGAATGCTGAAGATCTCCTTTCCGGCTATCTGAACCGGCTGTACACCAGCCGCGACTATGAAGCCGGTCTAGTCAATATGATCAAGGAAAAATATGAGGTAACTTCCTATATGCTTCCCTTCTTGTATTATTTGGTAGCTTATCAACTCCAATACCCCCCAAGTGATGGTTTAAGATATTCAACTTAAACCGGGACTTTAGTAAGCATTCAATGTGAACCTCAATCCATCTAGACTTTGCTGACGTAGCCCCCAAGGGCCGGTTTAACTTTATAAAGATAAACCGGGACTTTATAAAAGAAAATTTCTGTATCAGTAGACTTTGAATAAATAACCATTAGCCCCCAAGTGCCAAGTTGAATACTTGTATTGAGCTTGGGACTTTGTAGAAACTGTACGATGAAGAGCAAATATGCATTAGCCCCCAAGTACAAAGGGCATAACTTGTTATGTGGTTGGTATTTCAAATTTGTACTGTCATTTCAGCATATAACTATCTCTGTGCAGGCTGAGCTGAGCAAGAGAGAAAATCAAACCGCCGACCTGCAGGAGAACCTTAAGTCACAACAGGCAAAAACCTCCAAGGCAAAGGAAGAATTGACCAGCGCTTTGAGCGCTATGAAAAAAATTAAAGAGGGCTTCGACAAAGAGCGGGCGGATTGGGCGACTGAGAAATCTGCTTTAGCGCAAAGGGCTGAAAAAGCAGAAGCCGCTCTTAAACCGGTGGTTGATGAATTGACCAGCGTAAAGTGATAGGTTCATGCCATGACTGCAGCTGTATTTGGTAAGTATCCTTGTTTTCCGAATTGAGCAGACATTGCCATGTAGCTGCCGGTTTACTAACCCTTGAAATGATACAGGAACTTGTATTGGCCACTTGGGATCGGATGTGGGGAACAAGTTAAAAGCTGCCTACACTCTGATAGAGCAACTGTACTCTGGTGCACAACGGATCATCTACACTGCTTCCCACAACAATACGCCTCCCACCTTGATCAAAGATACCATTAAAAGGTTATCTATGCTCCCTGCCCGGGTTGAAGGCTGAAGAAATCTGCTGCTAGAACGGGTGCTTTGAACGCCCTAATCCGGGCAAAAGCGCGGGTGCCTGACTTTGATCCAGTTGAGGCGGCCCAAGGCTATCCCAGCTTGAAGGAAGACGGGACATAATTTGATGAAGAGGATCTCCTAACCATAAAGCGGGAAGTGCGCCCTCTGGCTTGTCAACTGGTTGAAGAGGCGGATCATTACCACTATCAAGCCAACTATGATGACAAAAACAAGCGGGTTGCTGCACTAATTCCTGAAGCTGAGAATCTTATCCCGCCAATCCGTAAGCACACTTACGCTCCTGACATTGAACCATCCCTACTGATAAGTGATGAAGCTGTATTTCAAGCCTTCACTGGGATCGACTGGGCAACTGTTGATTTCCAGCCACTGGGTAGGGAGGAAGAAGTTGAACCGGCACGAGATGATCTGCAACCATCAGGTCAAGCCGGTGACCAAGCGTGAACCGGAGGCCGATTTAGACTACTACATGCTGTGACATGTATTTGATAAAAACAATGATCTTTTTGGGCACTGGAACGCCTTGTAATAGGCTAGTTGATATACTTGGTCTGGTTTGCCTTCGTGCATATTTATCTTCAACTGATGCCTGTTTGATTCGTAATACCTAAGATATGATATCCATATTCATCTGTTTCAAGCTGTTTCTGCAATCAAGAAGATTAAAATGCCCTGGCGGTTTACCACCGGGAGGTTCATGATACTTATGCGTATAAAACCAAAGATGATAACTTTGGTTAGAACATATAACCAAATATGGAAATATATAATACCTGCCATCGTCAGGCATGATGTTGGCTGGCCAACCTTGTAGCAGGGCTGATAACCCAAACTTTGGAGGAGATAACAACTCCTGTTAATATAAGGCTGGTTTACAATGTAAACCGTTCCGGGTTATGATAAACACCGGTTTACTCCATAATAAGATGGTAACATAAAATCGGATCAGGCAGATAGTCTCCGGATTAAGATTTGACCGTGTTCCATCAATTTGCAATTGACAGTCGAACCGGATTAACAATGTCGGTTTGAAAAAGCAATAAAAAATGTTCAGGAAAAAAGAGAACAGAACGCAAGCAAAGGCAATAAAAAACCATTGTAATCGAGGCTTTAAGCTGATCAAGAGGCGTTACCACGGTCGGACACGACCAAGCCCCCAAAAAGGTGTAGCTATGGTTTGAGTAAGCCAGGTCCCCAAATGATGCTGTGGCATTACGCCGATCAATAGGTGTAGCTATGGTTCGGGTTCGACCATGCCCCCAAGTGATGCTATGGCTTTGCGCCGATCAAGAGGCGTTGCTATGGTTCGGATACGACCAAGCCCCCAAGTGATGATGTGGCTTTGCACCGATCAAGAGGC
This sequence comes from Aegilops umbellulata, assembly GCA_032464435.1. Taxonomy (NCBI): domain Eukaryota; kingdom Viridiplantae; phylum Streptophyta; class Magnoliopsida; order Poales; family Poaceae; genus Aegilops; species Aegilops umbellulata. The sequence goes on along the minus strand of CP136056.1, from coordinate 320,661,682 downwards.
GTTGCTATGGTTTGGATACAACCAAGCCCCCAAGTGATGCTGTGGCATTGCGCCTATCAAAAGGTGTTGCTATGGTTCGGATACGACCAAGCCCCCAAGTGATATAATATAAAGCTTTTGAGAAGCTAAATCAAGGGGTAAACCGGATGCCGCTTTAAGGACAGAAGCTCCATGTAACCACACATGATGTAAAAATAGCAGAGACCCCGCTTTAGCTGAGGTTCCGGTTTATTGTATTGATCATAATATATACATTGTCATAATATGTACATAAGCAGAGCCTATAGCTCAAGTATAGTAGGGCCGAAGATGAGCAATATTCCACGGCCGGTTGGTCTCCTCCTCTGACTTACGTGAGTCTTTGCGCTCTCGAACATCGATTAGGTAGTATGACCCGTTGTGTAGTTTCTGGCTGACCACAAAAGGTCCTTCCCAAGGTGGGGATAACTTGTGCATACCCGTCTGATCCTGGATGAGCCGAAGCACCAAATTTCCTGCTTGAAAGGTTCTGGTTCTAACCCGGCGGCAATGGTAGCGACGCAGATCCTGCTGGTAAATCGCCGAATGGGCGGCCGCTATGTCACGCTCCTCATTTAACAGGTCGAGAGCTTCTTGTCGTGCCTTCTCATTGTCCGCTTCAACATATGCTGCTACACGGGGTGAGTCGTGACGGATGTCACTAGGAAGAACTGCCTCCGCTCCATAAACCATGAAGAACGGTGTGTATCCCGTGGACCTGTTGGGCGTGATACTGATGCTCCATAACACTGAAGGTAACTCCTCCACCCAACAACCCGGCGTTCGTTGCAAAGGAACCATAAGCCGGGGTTTGATGCCTCTCAAGATCTCTTGATTGGCCCTCTCTGCTTGACCATTGGACTGTGGGTGAGCCACTGATGATACGTCAAGCCGGATATGCTCACGTTGATAGAACTCCTTCATGGCACCCTTGGACAGATTGGTGTCACTGTCAGTGATAATTCTATGTGGAAAGCCAAACCGAAAAATCACCTTTTTAATGAATTGAACCGCCGTGGCCGCGTCACACTTGCTAACGGGCTCTGCCTCTACCCACTTTGTGAACTTGTCAACCGCCACCAGAAGGTGGGTCTTCTTGTCCTTGGACCTCTTGAAGGGCCCAACCATATCCAGCCCCCAAGTTGCAAACAACCAAGTAATTGGAATCATCCTCAATTCTTGAGCCGGTACATGAGCGCGTCTTGAGAACTTCTGACAGCCATCATATCGTCTGACCAAGTCCTCAGCATCAGCATGAGTTGTCAACCAATAAAACCCGTGACGAAACGCTTTGGCCACCAAAGATTTTGAACCGGCATGGTGACCACAATCTCCTTCATGGATTTCACGCAAAATTTCACAACCTTCCTCAGGAGATACGCAGCGTTGAAACGCCCCTGTCACACTGCAATGATGCAACTCCCCATTGATGATAGTCATGGACTTGGACCGCCGGATTATCTGCCTGGCCAGAGTCTCATCCTCTGGTAACTTTCCCCGGTTCATATACGCCAGGTAAGGAACTGTCCAATCCAGGATGACATGAAGGGCCGCCACCAACTGAGCTTCCGGATCAGGAATAGCCAAATCCTCTTCACCAGGGAGCTTGACAGACGGATTATGCAGAACATCCAAGAAGACATTAGGCGGGACCGGTTTACGTTGAGAACCCAGTCGGTTCAAAGCGTCCGCCGCTTCGTTCTTCCGTCGGTCCACATGATCCACCTGATAACCCTTAAAGTGGCCTGCAACAATATTCACCTCACGACGATATGCTGCCATGAGCGGATCCTTGGAATCCCAAGTGCCAGACACTTGTTGAGCTACCAGGTCTGAGTCACCAAAGCACTTAACTCGGCTTAGATTCATCTCCTTAGCCATCCGAAGACCATGGAGTAAAGCTTCATACTCAGCTGCATTGTTAGTACAAGGGAACATTAAACGCATAACATAACAAAACTTGTCACCTCGTGGGGAAGTTAATACGATTCCAGCCCCCGAGCCCTCCAATTGCCTGGACCTATCAAAATGAATAGTCCAATAAGTGTGATCCGGCTTCTCTTCAGGTGCTTGCAGTTCTGTCCAATCGTTGATGAAATCCACAAGTGCTCGAGACTTGATCGCCGTGCGAGGTATGTATTTCAACCCATGAGGCCCAAGCTCTATAGCCCATTTGGCAATCTGGCCAGTTGCTTCCCTATTCTGGATTATATCTCCCAAAGGAGCAGAGCTGACCACTGTGATGGGATGACCTTGGAAATACTGCTTAAGCTTCCGACTTGCCATGAAAACTCCATACACCAACTTCTGCCAATGCGGGTACCTTTGCTTGGACTCAATAAGTACCTCACTGATATAGTAAACTAGACGTGGAACCAGATATTCTTTGCATGCCTCCTTGCGCTCCACCACAATAGCCACACTGACAGCTCGAGCGTTAGCTGCCACATATAACAACAATGATTCCTTGTCAACCGGAGCAGCAAGAACCGATGGATTAGCCAGCTGCCGCTTTAAGTCCTCAAACGCCTCATCTGCGGCAGAACTCCAGACAAAGTTATCCGTTTTCTTCAACATATGATACAAGGGAATCGCCTTCTCGCCGAGGCGGCTGATAAACTGGCTCAACGCGGCAATCCGGCCCGCCAAGCGTTGAACGTCATTGATACACTTCGGTTTAGCCAAGGAGGTGATGGCCTCAATATTTCCCGGATTAGCCTCAATCCCCCTGTTAGACACCAAAAATCCCAAGAGCTTGCCTGCCGGTACACCAAAAACGCACTTGGCCGGATTAAGAATCATCTTGTAAACCCGCAAGTTATCAAAGGTTTCCTTCAAATCATCAATCAGAGTTTCCTTCTTCCTTGACGTGACCACAATATCATCCACATAGGCATGAACATTATGGCCGATTTGTGTATGAAGACAATTCTGCACACACCGTTGATAAGTTGCCTGGGCACTCTTGAGCCCAAAGGGCATGGATACATAACAGAAGGCTCCAAAGGGGGTTATGAATGCCGTCTTCTCCTGGTCCTTAACTGCCATTTTGATCTGATGATAACCAGAATATGCATCCAAAAAACTCAAAGGCTCACAACCCGCCGTAGCATCAATAATTTGATCAATACGGGGGAGGGCAAAAGGATCTGCTGGACAAGCTTTGTTGAGATCCGTGTAATCCACACACATACGCCATGTGCCGTTCTTCTTAAGGACCAGCACCGGATTAGCTAACCATTCAGGATGGAAAACTTCAATGATAAATCCAGCCGCTAAGAGCCTGGCCACTTCCTCTCCAATAGCTTTGCGTCTTTCTTCATTGAACCGGCGGAGAAACTGCTTCACCGGTTTATACTTAGGATCAACATTAAGAGTGGGCTCAGCGAGTCCTCTCGGTACACCTGGCATGTCACAAGGCTTCCACGCAAAGATGTCCCGATTCTCACAGATGAACTCGATGAGCGCGCTTTCCTATTTCGGATCCAAGTTTGCGCTGATGCTGAACTGCTTGGACGAATCGCCAGGTACGAAGTCAACAAGCTTAGTCTCAGCAGCCGATTTAAACTTCATGGCTGAATCATGCTCTGTAGTTGGCTTCTTAAATGAAGTCATATCTGCCGGATCAACATTATCTTTGTAAAATTTTAACTCTTCTGTGGCACAAACCGACTCAGCATAGGCCGCATCACCTTCTTCACACTCTAGAGCGATCTTGCGGCTCCCATGGACGGTTATGGTTCCTTTGTGACCCACCATCTTGAGCTGTAGATAAACATAATAGGGTCGTGCCATAAATTTAGCATAAGCCGGCCGTCCAAACAGGGTGTGATACGGACTTCTGATTTTCACTACTTCAAAGGTCAATGTTTCTGATCTGGAATCGTGATCATCTCCAAAAGCCACCTCCAGAGCTATCTTACCAACATGATACGCCGATTTACCAGGCACTACACCATGGAACAGCGTATTGGATGGTTTAAGATTTTTATCGGTTAACCCCATGCGACGGTAGGTTTCATAGTAAAGGATATTGATACTGCTTCCTCCATCCATGAGCACCTTGGTGAACTTATAACCTCCCACCTGAGGTGCCACCACCAATGCCAGATGACCCGGATTGTCAACCCGGGGTGGGTGATCCTCTCTACTCCATACAATTGGTTGCTTGGACCAGCGCAAGTAACGGGGCACTGCCGGTTCAACGGAGTTCACGACCCTCTTATGAAGCTTTTGGTCACGCTTGTCTAAACTAGTGGTGAAGACATGATACTGCCCACTGTTTAACTGCTTCGGGTTGCTCTGATAACCCGATTGCTGCTGCTGCTGCTGATTGTAGCCACCCTGGCTGCCCTGATTACCTTGATTGTTGTGTCCGCCCTGATTACCATTGAAGCCTGAACCAGAATTTCCTCCACCATAACCCGGCCCATGAGATCCGGAGCCTGAACCGCCACCTGGTCCGTGATCATACCGAAAAGCATTAGAATTTTTGAACTCTTGCATGATGTAGCAGTCCTTCCAGAGGTGTGTGGCCGGCATCTCCTTCGTCCCATGTTTTGGGCAGGGCTGGTTCAACAGGTAAGATAGGCGGTCCAGGTTAGGATTAGGTGCTCCGCTGCGATTGGGCGGTTTACCCTTTCCGAAAAAGGGTTTCCCCCCGCTTTGTATTCCAAAGCAACCAACACCGATACAGGATCGCTGGGGCGAACAGCACAACAAGCCCAAAAGAAAAAGAAGAAGAAGCAAATGCCAACAATGGCAGCTCGACAGAGCGTGGATGACCTGCCACCGCAACGCCCACCAGACACAAACCACTACAACCCGAGGCTCCGGACCACCGCGTACAAAACAGCACCTTCAAGAAGGAAAGCGACGCCGACGACGCTGCTGTCCGGACATGTCCTAGGGTTTCCCCGGCACGCGGAGGGAGGTGGGGGATGGATATCACCGACACCCTCTAGGAAAGAATGGTGGCACCCGCAAGTGTCATCGCATCGGGCCGAAGACCGGCAATGATTTCTCCCGAACTCCAATCCCAACCGCCTCACGGACCGGAGCCGACCAGTCAGACCGCCGCCCACCACCATGCGGCATCGCGGTTGCGCCGTCACCCACACCGCCTCATTGCGAACACCAACACGAGGCCAAGAGGACCGGGGAGAAGTGCCCCGCAGAGGGAGAAGCAGCACCGAAGCCGAACGGGAGGGAACCACCTCCACCGCCGTCGTGCGGGAGGCCAGAACCTCCGGCACTGTCGTGGTAGCCGTCCGGACGCGGCAGCAGGGCATGCCAGGCCACCCCTGGCCCGGCCAGGCCCGAAACGGGCCCGCTAAGCCCCGCCATCACGCTGCAGTAAGACGGCGATGGCGCCGCCAGCACCCTGCCGCTCATCGTCTCTCCCCCGCCTCCCGGAAGCCACGAAGCCGACCCGCCCCGCCCAGGCCCAGATGGGGCCCGAAGGGCCGAAATCTGGGCCGAGCGGGCGCCGCCGCGTCACCCCGCCGCCAACGGCGACGCCGCCGACCAGAAGTCCGCCCCCGCTCGCGCCGGGAGCCCCCGCCGCCGCGCTGGACCGTCGCCGCCTAGAAGCACCGCCCGGGTTCGCCCCGTCCCGCGCCGGCGGACACCCGAGAGGGGAAAAGCCAGGGGGCCGCCGCCACCAGCGTCGCCCGGGCCAGGCCCGCAGCGAGCGCCGGCGCCGGCGGCAGAGAGGAAGGGGGAGGAAGAGGCCCGTGGGGGAGAGGGCTGGGCGCGGCCGGCCGCCCGCAGGGGCGGCGCGGTCGCGGGAGAGGAGATATTGTTCTAAAGCTGTCTGATATGCTGGGTCATACTTAATTTTTTCAGTGATAATCGCGGTTTACCCTTTCGTCACTGGCCCTTGTCCTATGTGCTGGTATTAGCCACAAAGTCCACGCTATTATCCGCTTTACGTTTGCCGCCGTTTCCATGACCCGTCGGGTTGTAGTGCTGCGCCTTGGCGTTGCCGCTCTTTTTTCCCTTCCCTACCTTATCATCATCAGACTCGGGATCCTTGGTACTATTAGCGTCGGCATACTTCACTAACGCGGCCATGAGGGTCCCCATAACATTGCAATGGCGCTTTAGTCGTCCCAATTTCAACTTCAGAGGTTCAAACCGGCAGTTGCCTTCCAAGGTTAGAACCGCAGTATCGGCATTAATGCGGTCTGACGAATGCAAAATTTTCAAGACCCGGCGCACCCAACGAGTTGTCGACTCTCCTTCCTCCTGGACATAGGCAGCTAAGTCTACTATTGACATAGGCTGCTTGCATGTATCCTTAAAATTCTGGATAAACCGGTCTCTCAACTCGGCCCATGAACTAATAGAGTTAGCCGGTAGACTTTTTAACCAAGTACGGACCGTTCCTTCTAGCATCATGGTGAAATATTTCGCACACACCGCATCATCCACATCAAGCATCTCCATGGCCATCTCATAGCTTTCCACCCATATTTCTAGAGATAAATCGGCAGTGTAATTCGGCACCTTACGCGGGCCCTTGAAATCCTTGGGCAGGCGCACATTGCGTAATGTTGGGACAAGGCACGACACCCCCAAAGAACTAGAGGTAACTCCTGGCTCGACTGATGTGGTTGGACGAACCAGAGTAAGCTGACGAGCTTCATACTGCACCGCTAGCTCGGCCTCCCTGCGCGCTCGGGCCCGGTCTACCACCTCCTGAGCATCACTTGCGCCACCTGCCGGGTTGTTGCCACGGGGCGCTTCACGGTTCCGTGTGTTGCTTGACACGGTCGGTTCATCCATACGCCTGCTGTAACTCCGAGTTGGACGAGGGGTGGAATGAATTCGATCATGGCTGTATGAATACGCTTCCTATTGAACCAAGGTTGTCCAAAGAAGCTCCTTAACCCGGCGCGTCTCCATCGCCGCCGAAGAATCACCTTCAATCGGGATGGCCTCTAGTCGTGAAGCGGCAGCAACGAGATTGTCCATTGGAGTAGAATAATGACCCGGTGGCGTTGGGACGGGCTGAGACACAATGTTGTTCTGCCGAGGCGGATCCATCAAACGTGGCTGAACCGGCGCACCCGCTCCAGGTGCCTCTGCCCGGTTTGCTACCGGCGGGTTACTGGTCCCCGCTCCTGGGGTGTTAAAGAGGTTCCTAGCATCATAAACCGGAGGTAGGCAGGACCGGTGCCTCCTCTTCAGGACTTCATGCGATGCGTTTTGATCCAGCATAAGCCGATAAGCCTGTGCATCCAAAGCGGCCTGCTCCGCGGTCATCCTGACTTCCTCAGCCGCCAAATCGGCCTTGGCCTAGGTGATCTGATCCTTTATCTTTGTAATTTCCACGTTGTGGGCATCTTGATCCACCGGGTTGGCCTCTGCCATGAGCGTAGCCAACGCATCAAATAGATCAGATAAAACTTGAGCCGGCGGCTGAAGAGGGCCTCCTGCCCCGGCTGCCGTTGCCGCTGCTGATCCAGAGATCATTGCTGCTGCGGTCGAAGAGTGTATCGCCGCCTGTGTACTAGCCATGAATATTCCAACCCGGTTTGGCGGATTAGAGGGGTCCGGAATACTGTCGCCATCGGAACAGCCCCCAATCCGGCCATCTTGTAATTGATATAACGACTCGGTCTCTCCGGTCGATGACTCGTCGCCGGAATAAACAACGGTCTCACCACCAGATTCCGATCTATCCTCGCATTCCCCTCCATGGATGACTCCCACGAAGGCACGCTTCATGGCCGTCTTGACCCGGGCAGATCGTGCACGCTGAGCCGTTTTGACGAGGTCGGTGCAGATGTCCGGCTCAGGGCCCGGTTCACCGATCTTGCCGATGAAGACGTGTATGCCACCAAAGGGGACCCGATACCCGTACTCAATTTAGCCAGCCTCGGGGCCCCATCCTGCATCGTCGATGTAGATCTTGCCGCGATGACTCTTGGTCATCCGGCCCACGGCGTAACCCTTGAGTCATTCGAAGTTGCCCTCCAAGAACTTGAAACCATCGTGCGATAGCCCCACGGTGGGCGCCAACTGTCGTGGTTTTGTCACGACAGATGTCCTCTTGAAATGACTTAGTCATGGAGCCATCACTATGGGTTAGCTTGAAGGGGTTAAAGCGGACAAGGGACGCAAGAGAGTTTATACTAGTTCGGCCCCTTCGATGAAGGTAAAAGCCTACGTCTAGTTGTGATGGAATTGATGGGGTTTCGATGACCAGGGAGCGAATATGCTTCGCCTAAGTCTCGAGTTGTTGTCTGTTGTCCTGAACCGTCGTCGGGTCGTCCCCTTATATACATGGGTCGACGCCCACCAGTTTACGGAGTCCCGAGACCGGCTCATAAGCGTGTCCGGTTCGGTCTCCACTACTTCTATCTTACAATACAAGTTACATACCAAAAGCCGGTTTATAGCTACAAGCCTTAAACCGGTTCTGGGCCCTGTGCCTTACACATCATCCTCATCTGTCTTCATGGGCTTCAAGCATAACCAACTACTGATGAAGTTAACCCGGCCTCTCCTGGCCGGTTTACGCCCAATAGTAATATCCCCAAAAAAATCCTAGAAAATTGCATGATGAATGGGAACCTACTATCAAAGTCAAGATTAAAAATGATGAGGTTTTTTCTTTATGTGGTTTGGGTGCTAGTGTTTCTACAATTCCGAAATCTTTATGTGATGTGCTTGGTCTTACCGATCTTGAAGAATTATCTTTAAGTTTGCACTTTGTGGATTCTACTATTAAAAAGCCTACGAGGAGAATTAATAATGTTCTTATTCTTGAAAATAGGAATTATGTTCTCATAGATTTTATTGTTCTTGATATTGATTGCAATCCGTCTTGTCCAATTATTCTTGGTAGGCCGTTTTTACGCACTATCGGTGCCGTGATTGATATGAAAGAAGGCAATATCAAGTTCCAATTTCCCTTAAGGAAGGGTATGAAACACTTTCCTAGAACAAGAATTAGGCCACCTTATGAATCAATCATGAGGGCATCTTATGGATCTCGAACCAAAGATGAAAAAACTTAGATCCTTGCTTTATGCCTAGCTAAGGGCGTAAAACTATAGCGCTTGTTGGGAGGCAACCCAATGAATAAAATTTATTTTTGCTTTTTTGCTTTCTGTTCTTGAGTGTTTGCACAATTATGCTACTGTTATGATTGTGTTTTTTGTGTTTTAGTTAGTGTTTGTGCCAAGTAAAGCCTTTAGGATCTTCTTGGGTGATAGTTGTTTGATCTTGCTGAAAAACAGAAACTTTTGCGCTCACGAAAACAATTATTATTTTTAGTCAGAGCGTGATAAAATACCAATTTTTTGCAGAAAATTAATATATAAATTACCCAGGTCCTCCTGATTTTTCAAAATTTTTGGAGTTCCAGAAGTATTCGAACAAATCAGATTGCTACAGACTATTCTGTTTTGACAAATTCTGTTTTCTTTGCGTTGTGTGCTTATTTTGATGGCTCTATGGTTTTCTTTGATGAGTTTTTGCCATAGAAAAGTTGTAATACAGTAGATATAATGCAAAAATAAAATATGAATTGGTTTGATACAACACTTATAGTAGTGATTTATTTTTCTTACACTAATGGATCTCACGAAGGTTTTGTTGAGTTTTGTGTGATTGAAGTTTTCAAGTTTTGGGTTATCTTATGATGGATGAAGGAATAAGGAGAGAAGAGCCTAAGCTTAAGGATGCCCCGGCATCCCAAGCTATTATCCAAAAACGAGCAAACAACTAAGCTTGGGGATGCCCCTGAGTGGCATCCCCTGTTTCTTCTAACGATCGTCGGTATTTTACTCGAAGCTATATTTTTATTCGTCACAGAATATGTGTTTTGCTTGGAGCGTCTTGTATGATATGATTCTTTTCTTGTTTTATTTTGTGTTTTAAGTCTTGATCCCTTGCTGGACACACCTATTTGAGAGAGCCAAAATTATGTCATGACTTGTTAGAATTGCTCTATGAACTTGCTCTAGTGCTTCACTTATATATTTTTTAGCACGGTGTGCTTTAGTATTTTTGAAGAAATTCTCTCTTGCTTCACTTCGATTTATTTGAGAGTTAATAATTTTTTTAAGAAATTCTCTCTTGCTTCACTTAAATTAATTTGAGAGAAAGAAAAATTATGCTCATGATCTTCACTTATATTTGTTGGAGCTTGTCAAAAGCAACACATGAAAATTAGTCCCAAAGTGATAGATATCCTAGAAGGATATAAAAAATCATGAAGATCATTGGACAAAATAAACTTGATTCTTAGTAATAGGTTTGAGATATGATGATGTGATATGTGAGTTATGTTGATGACTAACTATGCGTTAGTAAGAATATTGGTGTTAAGGTTTGTGATTCCCTATGAAAGCACGAAAGTCAATAATTATGCAATGAAATTATATCTTACTTGTGGTGCATTATTCGGTGTTAATTATGCTTAATGCTTGCTTATGAGATTATTCGTTTCTTGGTTGGTCGCTTCTCAATCTTTCGCTAGCCTTCATTTTGCACTAGGTATGATCTCTACTTGTGCATCCAAAATCCTTTAAACCAGTTTTGCCACATGAGTCCACTATATCTACATATATGCGGTATTATTTTGCCGTTCTAAGCAAATTTGTATGTGCCATCTCTAATTTTCAAAATAAACTTCTCTTTTGTGTGTTCGTTCCACTCGCGGAGTGGTGAGGGGTGGCTAATATTTTCCATGCTAGATGTGTTATTCTCACGATGAGTGTTTATTCACTTGCCATTGCACGAGAGTAAGGCAAAGGTTTTAGGGAAATGAATTTACTTTATGTTGTCAAATAATAAATTTCTTGAAAAGTGTTGGTATGGAGGGCAACCGTGGATACAACTAGCCATGGAAAGTGAAAGTATGGTGGAAAAAGGAATAAACTTTATTTTCTATTTGGGAACCGCCTATGATATATCTAGCATGGAAAGTGTTGGGAACTCTAAGTCATTTTCGTTGGTGGGAAGGATACACCTCGCAAAATGTTTTTATCTCTAAGTTTTTCGCTTGGAGCTCTGGCACCTCTACAAATCCCTACTTCCCTCTGCGAAGGGCCTTTATTTTACTTTATGCAATTTTTATTTTGAAATTGAGTCTCCATCTTCTCTTATAAAAGCACCAACTAAGAGGCAATATGATCATACTTGAGTATTGGGTGTAGCTAATATGTGAGTGTGTTTCATGAATGGATCAATGGTTGAGCATGATGGGCTAGGGATAACTTATTTTAGCGTTGATATTTTGAAAGACATGGATGCTTGTCGATATAGTTGAGTATTTAAATTATCATGTCAAAACTAGACTATTGCTTTGAATCACATAAAAGTCCAAATGTCCATGCTATAAAGAAAATAATATTATATGACATGATAGGCAACATTCCACATCGAAAAAATCTGTTTTTATCACTTACCTACTCGAGGACGAGTAGGAGTTAAGCTTGGGGATGCTGATACATCTCCAACGTATCTATAATTTTTTATTGTTCCATGCTATTATATTATCAACCTTGGATGTTTTATAATCATTTTATAGTCATTTTATATCATTTTTTGGTACTAACCTATTGACATAGTGCCAAGTGCCAGTTGCTGTTTTCTGCATGTTTTCTACATCGCAGGAAATCAAAATCAAATGGGGTCCCAATGTAACGAAACTTCACGGAGATTTTTTTGGACCAAATGACACATAATGGGCCCTGGCTGCGCCTGGGGGTGCTCCGAGGAGAGCACAACCCATCAGGGCGCGCCCTGGTGGGTTGTGCCCACCTCGGGTGCCCCCCGGACCGCCTCTTTGCTCTATAAATACCCCAATATTCCCAAAACCCTAGGGGAGTCGACAAAATATTAATCCAACCGCCGCAGAGTCCAGAACCACCAGATCCAATCTAGACACTATCTTGGATGGGGTTCCCCACCTCCATTGGTGCCTCTCCGATGATGTGTGAGTTGTTCTTTGTAGACCTTCGGATCCGTAGTTAGTAGCTATATGGCTTCCTCTCTCTCACTGAATTCTCAATACAATGGTCTCTTGGAGATCCATATGATGTAACTCTTTTGCGGTGTGTTTGTTGGGATCTGATGAACTTTGAGTTTATGATCAGTTATATCTTTCTATATCAATGAAAGTATTTGAGTTTCTTTGATCTCTTTTATGCATGATCTCTTATAGCCTCGTATTTCTTCTCCGATATTTGGGTTTTGTTTGGCCAACTTGATCTATTTATCTTGCGATGGGCAGAGGTGCTTTGTAGTGGGTTCGATCTTACGGTTCTTGATCCCAGTGACAGAAGGGGAACCGACACGTATGTATCGTTGCTACTAAGGATAAAACGACGGGGTCTATCTCTACATAGATAGAGCTTGTCTACATCATGTCATCGTTCTTATTGCATTACTCTGTTTCTCCATGAACTTAATACACTAGATGCATGCTGGATAGCGGTCGGTGTGTGGAGTAATAGTAGTAGATGCAGGTAGGAGTCGGTCTAATAATCTTGGACGTGATGCCTATATAATGATCATTGCCTGGATATCGTCATGATTATTTGAAGTTCTATCAATTTCCCAACAGTAATTTGTTCACCCACCGTTTGTTATTTTTCTCGAGAGAAGCCACTAGTGAAACCTACGGCCCCGGGTCTCTTTCTCATATATTTGCCTTTGCGATCTACTTTTCCTTTGCATTTATTTTCAGATCTATTAAACCAAAAATACAAAAATACTTTGCTTCACTTTATTTTATTTGCGATCTATTTATTCAATCTATTACAATTTTCTCCCGTCCACGCACCAATTTCTGGCACCTTTACCCGAAAGGGATTGACAACCCCTTTAACACGTCGGGTTGCGAGCGGTTGTTATTTGTGTGCAGGGGCTGATTATGTTGTGTTGCTTGGTTCTCCTACTGGTTCGATAACCTTGGTTTCATATCTGAGGGAAATACCTACCGCCCCTGTGCGGCATCATCCCTTCCTCTTTGGGGAAATACCAACGTAGCTTCAAGCGACATCAGGCACCACGAAAATACTTTTTCCACGGCCACAACCTTTTGCACCCGTGAGATCCCATCTAGGGGCCATTTCCAATGTCCTATCGAAGGGGGATCTAATCACGGAGGGTTTCGACATCAAGACCATTGCCCTTCCGATGAAGCGTGAGTAGTTTACCACAGACCTACGGGTCCATAACTAGTAGCTAGATGGCTTCTGATAATCCCCAAGTGCAGGGAATCATCGTAGCAATTCCCAATGGTGGAAGTGATAAGTGTGGAGTGTCGAACCCACAAGGAGCTAAAGGTAAGATCAGTATTCTATCAAGTCCTATCTGCCACTGATACGACTCTACGTGCACCGAACGTTTGCTTCCAACTAGAAACAAGAAATAAAACTACGTTGTGGGTATGAAGAGGATAACTTTGCATGATATCGGAGAGCTAAAACATAAAAGTAGGTCCTGTTATCATAAAGTTAGAATATATTACTAAATATTATAAATAGAGAGTGTGGAATAATGATGGATCGGTGTGCGGAATTGTCCTAGGCAATTGTTAACAAGACCGGTAGTCGTCATTGCAATTTCATATGAGGGAGAGGCATAAGCTAACATACTTTCTCTTCTTGGATCATATGCACTTATGATTGGAACTCTAGCAAGCATCCGCAACTACTAAAGATCATTAAGGTATAACCCAACCATAGCATTAAAGCATCAAGTCCCCTTTATCCCATACGCCACAACCCCCTTACTCGGGTTTATGCTTATGTCACTCAAGCAACCCACTATAAGCGAATCATGAACGTATTGCAACACCCTACAGTGGGAATCCCTCACGCTTGCGCGACACGGAGGGCACAATAGGACAGCACCAAAATAAAACATACAACTCGTACCAATCTAGATAATCAATCATCCCAAAGACAAAGGATATCTACTCAAAACATCATAGGATGGCAACGCATCATTGGATCATAATATGTGGCATAAAACACCATGTTCAAGTAGGGATTACAGCGGGGTGAGGGAGAGTGGATCGCGTAAAAGAGATGAGGATGGTGATGATGATGGCGATGTTGATAAAGACGATCATTGCGGCGATGATTCCCCTCCCGATGGCACTCCGGTGCCACCAAGAGAGAGGAGGAGAGGTTCTCCCCCTTGTGCTTCCTCCTCCATGGCCTTCCCCCTAGATGGGGAGAGGTTCTCCCTCTGGTCCTTTGCCTTCATGACAATGATGGCCCCTCCAGGATCATCCCCCATGGCCTCCGGTGATGATGGCCCCCTCCGGCAGGGTGCCAGAGAGGGCCTAGATTGATTTCTCATGGCTACAGAGGCTTGCGGCGGTGGAACTTCTGATCTAGGTTATTTTGTGGGGGTTTCTGTATTTATAGGAATTTTGGCGTCGGTTTCACGTTAGGGCAATCTCCGAGTCATCCACGAGATAGGGGGCGTGCCCAGGGGGTAGGGCACACCCTCCACCCTCGTGGATGGCTCGGGACTCTTCTAGTCCATCTTCGATGCTCCGTAGGCTTCTTCTGGTCCATAAAAAATCATCAAAAATTGGCACGTCAATTGGACTCCGTTTGGTATTCCTTTTCTATAAAACTCAAATACAAGGAAAAAAACAGAAACTGGCACTGGGCTCTAGGTTAATAGGTTAGTCCCAAAAATCATATAAAATAGCATATAAATGCATATAAAACATCTAAGATGGATAATATAATAGCATGAATACTTCATAAATTATAGATACGTTGGAGACGTATCAGCTTCTTCTCTCTCTTTGATTCTCAGTACCATGTTCTCCTTGATGTTCTTGGAGATCTATTCGATGTAATACTTTTTGCGGTTTGTTTGCCGAGATCAGATGAATTGTGGATTTATGATCAGCTTATCTATGAATATTATTTGAATCTTCTCTGAATTCTTATATGCATGATTTGATATCTTTGCAAGTCTCTTTGAACTATCAATTTGGTTTGGCCAACTAGATTGGTTTTCTTGCAATGGGAGAAGTTCTTAGCTTTGGGTTCAATCTTGCGGTGTCCTTTCCCAGTGACAGTAGGGGTAGCAAGGCACGTATTGTATTGTTGCCATCGAGGATAAAATGATGGGGTTTACATCATATTGCTTGCACTACAAAAAAAGACACATCCGTGACATTTTGAGCCGAATGAATTTTTTTTCTGTCATACTTATGACACTTCTATGATGATAATTGTGACAAAACCTGGCATCACCATAGATATGGTGGGCTCCTACTTCTATGACAAAAAATCATGACAGAAATTGGGCTTTTCGTCTTGGGCGGGCCGGAGACGCAGCTGCATGACATTCTTTGGGTCGTCCATGACGAAAAAAACCATGGTAGAAGCGAGGGCGCGGAAAATACCGGGGAGTTCCCGATACGGTGGGTGGTCGGGGGCCGAGAGAAGCGCGTTTCTCTCGTACACGTACATGCGTGGGTGCGAGGCGTTGGGCTATAACTGAACCCGAGCGAGGCGGTCGCCTACTGAACCCGAGCGATTGCACTGCAGGCTACGCGTTACTGAACCCGAGCGATCAATCGATCCCTTGCTGTTAACTGAACTCGAGTGATTCCTTCGCTACTGCTGCTAACCGAAGCCGATAGATGCTGCCTCTGGATGAACAGTGAGCGTTGTTGGGGGGTTTGGATGAACAGTTCCTGGTGGGGTGGTTGGATGAAAAGGACCCCGTGGTAGTAGAGGCCGTTGTCGCTGGATGAACAGTACCCCGATCGATCGAGCTGGTGGAGGGGTGGATGAATAGGACCCCGTGGAGGGCTGGTTGAACAGTAGCCGGTGGAGGGCTGGATGAACAGTAGCTTGTGGAGGGGTGGTTGAACAGGACCCCCCTGGAGAGGGATAGTTGAATAGTAGCCGGTGGAGGACCGCGCCGTGGAGGCTGGATGAATAGGAGCCTGTGGATGAACAGTCTTAGGTGGAGGTAGGAGGAGGTCGACGATGGATGAACAGGAGCCCGTGGAGGCTGGAGGAGGTCGACGGTGGAGATGAACAGTATCCCGTGGAGTCTCATTTTGCGGTACGCCACATCCCTCCCGATGAACAAGACCCCCGTTTCGACCGTAGCGCTCCAACACTAGTCCGTTTCCTCCGTTTTACGGCACGCCACACCCCTCCCGATCAAAAGGACCCCGTTTTGACCGTAGGAGGTCCGTTTCCTCCGTTTTGTGGTAAGCGAGACCCCTCCTGATGAACAGGATCCCGTTTCCAATGTGGACGGCTGAACACAAGGCCGTTTCCTCCGTTCTGCGGTACGCCAGGCCTCGTTTCCATCGGCTGTTCCGTCCAAGCCGGTTGGCTCCCGATGAACAGCACGCATTCCGTTGTCTCCCGATGAATACGACGCATTTCGTTGCCTCCCCATGAACACGACAACGATGCAGTTTCGCCGTTCCGACCCAGCCATGTACACGAGCACTAGCCGTACGTATGCACGAGTAGGCATTCGAGACCCCGCCCGTATGTACGTACGTGGCCTTATTTTCTTTCTTGCACCCTGCCCGTTGTACGTACATGTACACGCTACTTGCGCGCCTCTACTATGACACGTGCGTGCCTCTACTACGACACGTGCCCTTCCTTACACGGCCACGGTTCATCGCTGCACCAGCAGACAGACCGATCGACCAATATGTACGTACACGTTCGCGACCAGAATGACAACTCTACATACGCTTCGACCGGGTGGGTCCCGACTGTGAGGCACTTCCTTACGTGCGAAGATGTAGCTGGTGGGTCCCAGCAGTCAGGGGGCGAATCGTTTTTTTCATAATATGGACGCACTTCCTTGCGTGCGAAGATGTAGCTGGTGGGTCCCAGCTGTCAGGGGGCGAATCATTCTTTTGCCCGTAATATGGACGCACTTCCTTGCGTGCGAAAATGTAGCTGGTGGGTCCCAGCAGTCAGGGGGGAAACATTTTTTTCGCGAAATACGGTGGCCCGTCCGGTGGGTCCCCGATGTCAGGTGGAGGAATCATTATTTTCCGCGTAATAAGGAGGCACTTCCTTGCTGCAGCCGTGGACCCAGCTGTCAGCCTCTCCACATACAGTACTCTTCCGATGGAAGTCATTCCTTGACCACGTTGACCACGCCGCGCCAAGAGCACCAGGGCAGTGGATGACGGCGAGGCCTTGGAAGGGGATGACGTAGAGCCAGGGAAGACGCGGCAGTGGATGCCCACGCGGAGAGGAGTACGAGGGTTCACTGGTTCGGCTTTGGTGTGAGGCTGCCGTCACCGCAGCATAACAGGGGGTTTGGGTTAGTGGAGGGATGGCTTGGCCAGCGGTGGGAGTAGTAGGGGGCGGTGAGCCTCCGCGGCAGCACAGCCGGCCATGAGTGGCAGGAGCAGGCGACACGACCGACGCTGCTTTGGGCGGCTAGAGTGAGAAGACCAGAGGTTGAAGAAGCGCTACGGCTGTTGGATGGACATCGTACGGTCACTAGAGCTAGAATCGTTCATATTGACTAAGTTGACAAAGCCCTCTGTGCCCGTCAACTTAGTAGGCCCAAGTCAGCCTCCCACTATGCCGGGTCCCAGCTAGCAGGGGGAGTATTCATTTTTTTTGTGCGTAATAAGGAGGCACTTCCTTGGGTGCGAAGATATAGCTGGTGGGTCCGACTTGTCTGCGGGGGGAACATTTTTTTCACGAAATACAGAGGACCTTCCGGTGGGTCCCAGATGTCAGGTGGAGGAATCATTATTTTGCGTGTAATAGGGAGGCATTTCCTTATGTGCGGTCGTGGACCTAGCTGTCAGCCTCTCCACGAACAGTACACATCCAATGGATGTCGTTCGTTTACCATGTTGACCACGCCGCGCCGAGAGCACCAGGGCGGTGGACGAAGGTGAGGCCTAGGAAGGGAACGACATGGAGCCAGGGAAGACTCGGCAGGGGTTGCCCACACGGTGGGGAGTACGAGGGTTTACTGGTCAGGCTGCCGTCGTCGGAAAATAACAGTAGGTGTGGGTGAGTCGAGGAATGGCTTGGCCAGAAATGGAGTAGGGTGGGGTGGTGTGGCCTGTGCGGCAGCATAGCCGGCCACGGGATGCGGGAGCAGGCAGTCCCATCGGTGCTGGTTTGGGCGGCTGGAGCAAGAAGATCAGATATTGAAGAAGCAGCACAGCAGTTGGATTAACATCCAATGGTCACTACTGCTAGAATCGTTTGTAGACTAAGTTGACAAAGCCTTTCGTACACGTCAACCTAGTAGACCCACAAATCAGCCTCCAAATCTATCCCAAACAGCATACAACCCGAAAATTCTAGCCATATTCAAATTAATTTAAAAACTAAGCATACCTTAATTTAAATCCAATGAAATTTTACCCGCACAAAAACAATAAAATTTAAAATATCAAAATCCGAAAGAAAAAAGTATTTTGGAACTAATTGCCTGTTTGCTGTATTTTTTCATTTTACAGCCCACTTATTATTACTTATAGCCCATTTCTTATAACTTATAGCCCATTTTCTGGGCAAAATGCATCCCTCCTCGTGTTGAAAGATTTCCGACCCAGCAGGGCGTAGAAAAGCAAGTAGGCCTACATTGGTTATTCTGCAAAAAACAAAATAGCTGGCCTAGCCATTTTTAGAAAGAAAAAAAACAAACTGGGCTGGTCATGTGCTAAACATATGAAATAAAAGCCTGGGCTAGACGGGCCACAGCTCCCGCACAACCCAGTTCCCTTCTCCATCACGAGAAAACAAAATTACTACGCGCCCTGTTGGGTCCCTACTGTCATCCTCACCATGCACAGTCGTATCCTTATTCCTCTCGGTTGTTGACCATGTTGACAACACCGGAGGGTGGCACCGCAGTGAGCAAACCAAGGCGGGGGACGATGGTGAGGCGTCGGACGGGAACAAACAGGAGTCGGGGAAGATGCGCAGAGTTTTACGGTGCGATGTGGCCACGATGCATGCGCGGCAGCACAACCAGCCGTGGGAGCAAGCGTCCCGCCGGCGCAGGTTTGGCTTTGGCGGCTTGAGGAAGAAGAGACTGAAGAAACACGACAGACGTTGAATGTCAATCCAATGGTCAAGGTTGGCACAATTGTTTGTTAACTAAGCTGACACCAAGTAGCATACTTTTTTATATATATGAAGAAAAGAAAAACTGGACTCATTCGCTTGGTAACATTCCCGAAACTGCGACCGTTTGATCTTGCATCGCAACTAAAACTGCGAGGAAAATGCGTTCGTCTGCTGTCGTCCTCCCAGGGAACGTTCGCCACATAAGTGACTAGCACCCTTGGTATTCAACCGAGAGGCATTGGGTTTGAGTCCCAGTAACTCTCAATTTTGTCCTCCTTCCTTCCTCGCAAAAAAGAAAGAAAATCAAAGACTTGAGAAGGTGTACATAACAAGCTAGTGTACCAGTAAAGAGACGTTGCTGAGTTTTAGAAAAAAGAGAGACGTGCTCCTGTAGTTGGTTCGAATCCAAACCTAGACTATGACTATATATGGTGCTATGCTACTCTGCAAGTAATGAAACTGACATATCCAACGTTCGCTTCTCCTCTTCTCTACTTACTCTGCCTAGCATTAGAAGCTCTGGCCGCAACAACCATGTCCGTTGGCTACTCGTCCACCTGCTCTTCAGCAGGCAACAACCAGATATGCGCCAAGTCGCCACCCGTACCATCGCTTGTGGGTCTCATCACACCCCTGCCGGCACATGCACCGCAGTCGGTTGCTCATCGCAAACCGCTGCCGTTGGTGTGGTGCCACTGCCGCAAATCACGCAGAGTCATCCGTCGCGTCTGAACCATAATCCTCAATCCTGGCCGAGTCTTCTACAAATGCCCGAATCATGGGGTAATAATAGGTTTAAGTGTTGTTCTGCTGCTTTTAGTTGCTGATTTTTTAATAGTTTGGTTGATGATCTTCTAATTTGATTCGTGTAGAAAAGGGAAGATTCATGTGATTTGTATTTCTGGGAAGTTGCTGATGTGGGAGAATGCAACTACGTTGATTATTTGGTTAGCCAAGGAATCCCAATACCAGCAGGTTGGGGTTTTGGACAAGTAACTGAAGGAACGGCATAAGAGGAAGATGCAGAGCAGAAGGTTAAAGATGCAGTTCCTCTGATCATGGCCAAGCAACAGCTGCTGAACGGCCTTGACAACAATGAGGAGATGAAAGGGCTTGTGAAGATAATGGGCAAAATCGATGTGCTCTGTAGGATGATTGTCTCTTTATTTGCAGTGTATGTAGCACTAGTGATGTATACAGTGGCTATGACATCAGCACTTTACTGAAACTAGTAATGAATGAAACCTGTGTAGCAGGCTAGGCGTAGTGTTGTGAACATCTAATGATTTCTAAACGGAAATCGGGGGGTATCCCCTTTTGCTCGTAAATAAATAAATAGCAGAGGCCTTAGAGCTTTGTTCCCATTCGAAGACGTTGAGAAAATTGCAGTCCAACAACAAACTATGTCATCAAATTCAAGTTCCACAGCCAAATATGAGTACAACTAAACAACAATGTCATCATGTTTTACTCGTCATACAATCACCAAACACAAATCAACATACATAACAAGTGATGTTCTCACAGCAAAATACTAAACAACATGTTCATTAGGTTTCAGTTGTCATAGCAAGCACAATTTCACATAGTAGATAAAAATGTCTGACAGGCAAATACGACAAAGGCAATCTAATCATCATCCGCTGCAGCAGCGTCAACATCTTCGCCATGTGTATCAGTCTAAATCGTAATTCCCTAGAGTGTCATGTTCTTCTTCATCCTCAATGTCCTCGAACGTTGGCTTCTTCTTGATCAACTCTTGTATGTCCACAGGACGACAGGCAATCTTTTCGCCAGCGTCATTGACGTGATGGTTCTCAAAGATATTAGGAACATCTGTGGAATCTTGTACACCAGGAGCGGTGTAAGCATCATCTTGTTGTGCAATTTCATTAAACAAATTCCTCTGCTCAAACTTTTGCAATACTCTCCAGTCATCTCTACGTGCAAATGTGTCTTCCAAGAAAAATACCTGTGTTGCTTGATTTGCCAAAATAAAAGGCTCGTTGGTCTGGTACGCCACCTTGACATTGATGGATTTGAAATAATCATCAGCTCCGGGTTTTGCGATCCTGGAAAACAGGTTATACCAATGACAGCACAACAGAACCACACACCGATGATCCTCGAAACTGGAGATATACTGCAACTAAACAATGTCCGTTATGTGCATACATTTCAGTTGTCTCTCTGCCGTAGGTATCCATGCTCATGATGACACTGTTTTGTGTCTTCCTGCCTTCATCGCGTGCAAGGGTGTTGTAGCACACATCTCCAACAACGCAAGATTCATAATGTCTTACTCGAGTATCAGGACCCATTACTAGTGCGTAAAGGGCATCATCAACTGCCTGCCCATCCTCCCGCATCTTCTTAACCTATGTTTAGAAAATAGACAAGCTGGTCATCTTATGTACTCAATATATTAAAAAGACTGACAGTGCAATTCAATAGCTTACATGGCTCTTGAACCATTTCGCAAATCCTGCCATAACTAGTTTGTCAATGTTTCTTGGATTTTGCGGCAGCAACTCGTTTTTGTAGATGCTGCACAACATAGTGATCGTGTCAAACATCTAAATATATAAGAATGTGCTGCATATTTAGTAGATTACGATGTATAAGTTGCAGTACATATCACTTACTTGATATAAGGTAGTATCTCAGGATAGTTATTCAACACATACCAAACCATTTTGTCCAAATCTTTAGGTTTGTCCTCTTGTCGACTCTTCCCTGTAACTCGAACAGAATAATCGAAAACATTGAGCCGGGGTTGTCTTCACCCACCTCTTTGCTAAGCTGATCAGTTGTTTCAATGTATTTTGAGCAGAATGTCAACGCTTCTGTAGCAATGTAGGCCTCTACAATGGAACCCTCAGTTCTAGCTTTGTTCCTGACATAGCCCTTGAAAGTGCCTAGCCGCCTTTCAATAGGGTACATCCAGCCATATTGTACTGGACCTCTAAGTCGTGCCTCATCAGGTAGATGAACAACCAAATGCAAGGATAGCTTGTATCTTCTCTCTAAGACGCTCCAAAACATCTATCCTGATATTTCTACTGCAGAGTTCCCTGAAGAATTGTCCCAACTCTGCAACTGCTCTGTATAAGTCAGGGCGGCCCAATCCTCTAAGGATAACAGGTAAAACCCTTTGAAGTAGGACGTGGCAGTCATGAGTTTTCAACCCTTGTACCTTGTTTCCATCTGCACTGACTCTCCTTTTAGGGTAGCAAATCCATGTGGGGATCTCACACGTGACAGGACTTCGCAGAATTCTTTTCTTTTTACCTTGTCCAAGACGTACACAGTTGGTGCCATATCCCGTGGTTTACCTTCATCTTGCACCTGCAAATCCTTTCTCATACCCAGATGTGTCAAATCAATCCTAGATTTTAAGGTATCTTTCGTCTTGCCATCAATATTAAGAAGTGTTCCGACAATGCTGTCACATATATTTTTCTCGATGTGCATCACATCAAGATTATGCCGCAGATCCAAATATTTCCAATACTCCAAGTCCCACAAAGTGGACCTGTGGGTAAACAATAATCTCTCTTCTGCCTTGCCACGCTTCCTTTTCCCGCTACCATTACCAGGATGGTTTCCTGGTGTAATATGCCCGACCTTCTCTAATTCCACTTGCAACTCATCGGCAGTGAGCCTCTTTGGCGCATCACGGTTTTCATGCTTTGCATTGAACACATGTCTTCGGTGTTGTGTAGCACGCAGCTTGTCCTTGGCAAGGAAACGGCGGTGTCCAATGTAACAGATCTTGCTAAGTACTGCGTATGACAGCGGATTCCTGTCACAGCAAACACATGCATTGTAACCATGTGTCGTTCCCTGACATAGTGCCCAAAGTCGGATAATCATGGATGCACCAAATTATAACAGCACGCAGAAAGAAATCAGCTGGCGGGCTGCTATATAGGTCTCGAGTGAGAACACCCTTCCATAGCTTTTGAAGTTCCTCCACAAGAGGCTCCATGAATAAATCAAAATCCTTTCCAGGACTTTTTGGACCTGGGATGAGCAAGGCCATCATGTAGTTTGATTCTTTGGTGCAGACGTTTGGAGGCATGTTGTAAGGGATAACAAGCACTGGCCACATGCTAAATGTGGCGCTCTGGTGGCCAAATGGGTTAAATCCATCTGAAGCTAAGCCAAGTCTAATGTTTCTCGGGTCAGCAACAAACTTTTTGTGTTTCTGATTGAAGCTTTGCCACTCACTACCATGAGACGGATGGCTCATTACATTTCTGATCTCTGTACTCCTGGTTCCTAGAATGACACAGTACATCCTCTCTTGTTTCAGCATCATGAAACAACCTCTGCAATCTTGGTGTAATTGGAAAATGTCTCAGAACATTATGAGGAACCCTCTTCACAGCATCGCCATCTTTCCATCTTGATGATTTGCATTTCGGGCATTCACTTAAGTTGGCATAATCCTTCCAGAATAGAACACAATTATTCTTACAAACATGGATCATATCATATCCAATTCCAACTGCACGAAGGAAATTCCTCATTTTACTATAGGTGTGTGGCAGTTCAAACGCATCTGGGAAAGATTTGCGGAAAGCAGCCAACATCGCATCGAATGATTTGTTGGTCATCCGCTCAGAAGTCTTCACCTGAAGAAAGGTGACCATAGCTAAGAATACTGACAGCTTATTTCCTGGGGTGACAGCCACGTAGCATTGTTCCAACATGCGGGCCCACCATTTTTCTTCTACAGGTGAAAGTTCACGAAATGCACGAGCATTTCATAGCATTGTTTCAATGTTGGTCAAACTCACTGGCTCCGCCACCACCACCACCTCCTCCTCTTCCACCTAAGCATCAGGCAGATCAAGATGGTGATCTGCTGCTTCCACGTAGTCAGTAACATTGACGTTCACAGCTTCACCATGATGAACCCACCTAGTATATGTGACCGACATCCCATACAAGTGTAGATGATTTTGCATAGTTGACTGGGGTCTTGTAAATGAATTCATACAACTGCTACACGGGCAGAGCACATCTGATTTCGGACCACCGTACTCAGCTGTGATAAAGTTCATGAAGTTTTCAACCCCCTCGACATATGCAGCGGAGAATCTTCGAGCAGAAGTTATCCAAGTCCTGTCCATCTGTTAGACATACAAATTAGTTCTTCTACTAGATATTACAGGAAAAACATATATGCTTTTTTATGAAGTCCAGAAAAAAAATACCTAGGTCGATGTCTAAAGCTATGGCAAGATATTTGGACGAGCAAAGCTAAGTAACGAGATATATGTAAAGCTAATTTAGCAAACAGATTTGAGTGCTAAATTATGGCAGGCTGTTTCAGCAGTCAATGAGGCCGAGCACACAGCAAACTATCGAAGGCCATCGCAGCAACAAAGATCGAGTATAAAACGTTGTACATTTATTTCACCTAACAGATTGGCTGCTAGACCATGGCAATCTACGTCACAATAAATATATGGCAGGATATTTTAGCAACTAATCGGGCTTGGCATGCCATCTCAGCTAAGCAGATTGAGTGTAGAACAAGGCAAGGAAGCTCAGAGCATATTGACTGTAAACTACTTCGGCAAACAGTGAGATTAACAGTGTCTATCAACTAACATTCAGCGCTACACCGACATGCACGGGGCCTCAGTCTAGAATGCGCGTACCGTGGGAGAAGCTGACCGCTGTGCATCTCCACATGAACGTTGCCAGCGGTGGCGACGCTGACCGCCGTGTGCCTCCACAAGAACATCGCCACCGGTGGCGGCGCAGTTAGAGGACAGCAGTCTACGAGAGCGTACTGTGGGAGTGAGAGGATTGTCGTGCGTCCCCTCGACGAACCGCGGCGCCGACGTATCGGCGCGGCAGGGATGGCAACTTTGGTGGAGTGAATGGAGTGGAGGGGGACGGGGGACTGGGGAGGGGGTTTTGGGGAATATTATTGGCTAGTTGGCCGAAGGGAGGTTGAATTTGGGATTTGGGTGGAATTTTTTTGGGGGGGGGGGATTTCGCGCAGTGGGCGGGGGGAGTTTGGCGCATGGTCGGTTTCTCCAAGTGCAGTCCCACGTGTCAGTGAAGAGGCAAGCTGAAGCGCGTTCCGTTTACGTGAGCCGTGTGCAGGACCGAACGTGCGTGGGGTGCAATGTGACCGCGACAGGGGTGCTGTTAGTGTACCGCCTTTTTTGCTTTTAATAAACTAGGTGCTTCGCCCCCTAAAGAAAAAAAACTTGGTGCTTCGCGGGATCCATCGATACTACTACTAGTAATCCGGTAATCCCGACAAAAACGGCGCGGCCGGGTCTTTTCCCGCGCGATATGCTGGGAGGTTGGCTTAGTTGGGTTTTCTAGGACGAGTAATGCTACACCTATGTAATTCCTGCTACGTAATTAACGTTATGTGAAACGTGTGAGCTGTTGATTGTAGATTGGGGGGAGGGAGGGGCCCACCACCATGAAAATCCTGAAACATAGGCCGTCCGATCTATATCTAACAGATAGGAAGAAAACTATGACAATTTACCCGCACTCCTCTCCACATTTGCAGATAAGGCCTTCCCTTGTTCATCCTTTTGTCCCACAGGATCTTGATGTTCCGTGCAACGCACGGGCATATTGCTATTACTCCTACAATATACTATATTATTGTGAAAGTTCATATACATCGGCCGAGAGTAATGCAAACATGACAGATTTTCATTACATTTCGAACTTTTATAGGACAAAAAAATAAAAGAAACCCAACACTAAACCTATTCTACGGCGACGACCAACGTCCTCCATCTGCGATCTCGGGCGGGGTTCAAGACCCGTGAAGTGAAGGTGCGGTCTCTGACGAGGAAGCGTAGAACATGGGAGACGGACCGGCCAGTTGGCACACCATGCCCTGCCGCCTCCCATGCCCTACTCATCCTCGGAGGAGTCCCCGACCTCGGTGGTGCCGGACGTTGGACGACGGCAAGTAGGATGCGTGGCTGGCGGTGCTTTCGTCGTCGGCCGGCAGCGTGACCACCGCTTGTGCGGCGACTTGAGTGAGGGTAGCGAACTTGAGCTTCATCCCCGAAGACAAGCTCTCCCGCAGAGCGTTCGCGCTCGCGGTCATGGCGGATGTGGTGCCTGGTAGCAGGACGATGCGCTATGGTGTGGAGGTAAGCTGGGCGTTGCCGCTTTAATTAGCGCATTCCTGTGAGGCCAAGCGTCTGGGTGCATCATTAAGTTGCCGGAGTTGGTTCCTCGGGCACCGAGCCTCTTAATGACGGCATACGGACGGACAACACGAATGCGGGCAGCTGGCGCCGGCTGGGAACGCACCGCGCGATGGTGCGAGGGACGAGGGTTTTTGGTGTGCCAATGTAGTCAGCTACGGTTGTGGCCACGTTGGAGATGCCCTTTGCTCACATGTGACCCCACATGTCATCGAAAAAGAACGACGACCCGGCATGGTCTCAGGTCCTGGGGATGCAGTTGGCCGCGCTACACCACTCCGCGGACGGGTCATGACGCGCGCGCACTTCGGCACCCCGTGCATACTCGATGAACCGGGTGTTGATCTGCTGGTCGTGCCATAGCGCTAACGCCACCCTCGACACATTGAAACCCACCGTGTAAAGCGACGATGAGCGTGTTGCTCCCGCATGCCTCATTTGAACATTCCGCCAAGTATCATTCGCATGTGGGCCTAGACCATGCTTGTATTTCCAATGTTGTAATTTGTCCGACATGCATACAAACAAACGGTTCGTTTAAAGTTTCACTTTGCCTCCACTACATGTCGCTTCCTGTCTTAGTTTTGACATCCCATTTGGTTCATGCCCCGACACATCTTGATGAGATCGATTGATGTTGAGAGATCAATTTGCGTGTCGTGCAAGGAGCTAATGGTTTGGTCTGTTTCTATGATAGAAATGACCAGTGGGGGGGGGGGGCTGTGCGGATCAGAGGGAGTATATTGTACGTTCATAAGCGAAACGAACGTATTGTACCCAGTCCTCTTTCAATCGATCTCCGGACCCCAAGATTAAATTGAGAGAGAACAAGTGGGTGCATGTGTGATACGTAAGGCGGATTCAAAATTTTGAACCGGTGATCATAGCATACAAAAATCATATATAAAGGGTATTCAATGTTCGTTTCGCTCTTGAACATACAATATACTCCCTCCGATCCTTTCTAGTAGTTTACATATAAGTTTTATGTGTAGTCAAAGTATCTATACTTTGATCAAACTTACAGAAAAAAGTATCAACATTCAACAACGCCCAATCAATATTGTTAGATTCATACGTACTCCTAGATTTGTATTCAAACAGACATGGTTTCCAATTTCTTTTCAACCACGTGAATGTGCTTGTTCTCGCGCATGCTCTTCCTACTAGGATTTCGCCATGTATAGCCAGTCCAATAGTAACTTTTTTTAAGCTCCCTGTCTGGCGAGTATCTTTGGACCCCAAAGAGTTGTATAAGTTCGAAAATGGAGATTTTCATGTGGCATTGGCCGTTGGGCAGCTAGCTATTGCATTTGAAGGCTCCACAAAAAGAACCCGTAGGTAGTATTACGACAGGTGGCTTCGAATTCAGTTTGTTAGTCGTTTGCATCTCGGTTAACAAAAATAAGCTTGAATCCCTCCATTCGTAGATCAATCAGCTAAAGTTGTTGAAACAATAGTACTAGTGGAGTACTGACAACATCTGTAGTAGAGTATGCAGTGCTCATATTACTCCCTCCTTCCATTTATATAGGGCATATGTGGAGTAGAGAGATGTGAAAAAGTAAAGGGAGTGAGCTCTCATGCAAGAGCCTAGCTATATACGCATTCCTAGTTAAATACAATAAATATGAAGAAAGAGATAGAGAGGAGATGGAAAAAGTACTAATACAATAGCCAATCTTATATATTTTTTACGGGAAATAGCCCATACTACTGTATGAGTGCATATAGATGATGGCTATAGATGACATGGCAGTTCCTTATAGCCATCGGTTGGCTATATTATTAACCATGCTCTAATGCGTTTTTCAAAACCGCCTTTGACTATTGACAAGTTTAATAGTACATGAGATGTATAGTGTGAAGATTATATCATTGGAAGCTCCTTTCACATACGAATTTGACCGTATTCTTTGTGTAAGTTGCATGTCATCTATTATTACTCTAACATATGGTCAAAGTTAGCCTCAAAAAACGCATTAGGCCCTGTAGATGGAAGGAGGGAGTAGTAGTGGAAGTGGATCCTCTGACGTAGGTATCCCTGCCTTACCCTCCCTTTCGCTCACTTACTGGCGGACCCAATGCTTGATAGGCCCCGCATGTCAGTTACTCAATGGGTTCGGCCACGTCAGGGGATCCTCATTCGTAGTATACTCCCTCTGTTTTTATTTACTCCGCATAAAACGGAGGGAATGGTAGTATAAATGACGCGGGCGGGGGAGGGGGAGGGACGTCGGTTTGCTCTGAACTGTAGTCCCACAAGCGAGCGAAAATGCAAGACAGAGCGCATTTCATTCGGTGAGCGACATGGAGGGTCCAATGTGCCGGGGTGCAACGCGAACGCGACGAGAGCGATGTACAGTCAAAACTGATTGACCGGTCATCACCGGAACCACTATTCACACCAGAACCTTCGCTGCTCGACATACGCCAGCCACTGCCCCAAAACCACACCTCCTCTCTAGCCCATCCCCCCACCTTTCGATCCCCTAGCCCGCATCAAGCGTCCCCTAGTTTGCTGGAAAGCCATGGTGCACCGCAAGATCATGTTCTACAAGATGCTGATGCCGGAGCGCCACGCAGAAATCGCGGCGGTGGTCAGCGCCACTGACCTCCATTCCCAAGCTTGTTTTGCGGCGGGCCAATCCCCGAGTTCTCTGGAGCCAAGCTACAAGAAGGAGGAAGCCGATCCAATGTTCATGGGGGAGTCGCGGCGCAAAAGGCCCCCGATGGGTATGAGACGATGGACGTCGACTTCGTGCCGGCGTTCGGGTCCCCCATGGTGCAGGAGGACCAACGGTTCAACCTGGCGATACTAAAGGAGGACCGGGAGGCAGAGGCTCAACTCGACACGGAGCGCGTGCATGCCGCTGCCATCGAGGCTCTCCTTCAGGCGAAACCGGATGTCGTGGATGTGAACCGAGCGGCAGAGGCTCAACTTGAGGCAGAGCACGCAAATGTCGTTGCCATCGAGGCCCTCCTGCAGGCGGAACCGGACGTCCTCGACTTGAACCGGGCGGCGAAGGCTCAACTCGACGCGGAGCGCGCGGATGCCGCTGCCATCGAGGCCCTCCTGCAGGCGGAACCGGACGTCCTCGACTTGAACCAGGCGGCGGAGGCTCAACTCAACGTGGAGCACGCAGATGCCGCTGCCATCGAGGCCCTCATGCAGGCGGAACCGGATGTCCTCGAATTGAACGGGGCGGTGCTCTTGTCCATGCAGAGCGCCCGCACGCTCCGCATGAACGAGTAGCTGGAGGCCGAGGACAACCATGGTGCGGAGACACACATCGGCAACTACGGCTGGTTCGTGCTGCCAGCCAAAGACGACGAGGCCGTCTCGTCCCGCGAGTAGTGATAGTTTTTCTTTATGTTATTGTTTTTAGGGATCTTTTGCTGTGTAAAAACATATATTGTTATGCAAGTCGCCTGACTTTCATCATTTGGGTCAGTCTACCATTTCAGGCTGTTGGATGAATATCCTATGTCTCCTAACCCTTCTTCCTTACCTCTTCTTCTTCCCCAATAGTCCACCGCACGGGCCGTACGGATCCTCCCCAACATGCGGTTGGATAAACATACTTTATGAATGAAAATTATGTGTCAGCGATAGGATGGCTGAGTATGTTTGTTCACATGCGGTAGCACATGTCAGTGAGGGTGCGTTCCCTTGGTTGGGGTTGCGGCGTGATGGAGCGACCGTGTGAGGGTGCGGTGCGACCGCGACAGCCGTGCACAAGTGTACCTCCTTTTCATTTTGAAAACTTTAGGCAAGCTTGGCAAAAATGTGGCGAAGTATGGCAATGCAAGGCCTAGACCCAAACAGGATAAGTACGTACGTACTAGGAGTACTGGTGTTAATAAAGAAAGGCGGGGTTTTCCTTCGCGAGATTAATCGATACAAATCCTCGTTTGACGTGTCAATTAATGCGTATTTTTTCCTCCAAAGCCCAAAGAGCTAACCATCTCACTCCTCATCGCTTGATTAATGCAGTGCCATGCAAACCAACCTTCTCACTTCCGCATGCATGCAAGGGTATATTAATATCCTTGGTTGCTAGTACGAGGTAAACCCCATCAATTTTGCCTCGATTAGTGTTAGTGGCCTTTTGCAAATTGTAATTTTGATATACTGGCCCTGTGTACAAAAAATGGAGGTAGTAACTCTTTGACTTCCTTCCCCATTGTGGTGATGTCGACGATATCTCGAACGTTGTGGTTTGACGAAGTGTATTTGACGGAGAACACCGTTAAGGGAGACCACTGGATGCAAGTGCCGCCTACAACCTGAGATAACCGCCTTATTTGCATCCAGGAAGTCCGTTGAACCAAAGGACGCGTAAATGTACTAGTACTACTAGTACTCCACAATAGCGTCGTCCGTCCAGCTTAGTGTGGTGAGGTGGTTTCTCGAAGAAGATGATGGAGACGCGGAGTCAGCGAAGAGTGAAATGATGGTTGCTTCGTCTGTGCTTTGTGATTTGACGCCTCAATGCTTTGTGATTTGTGATAGAAGGGACAGGGGAGTAGACTCTATGCTGTATACTATACATGCGTCCAAGCACGGGAGCAAGAGGAGAGACGTTGCATTTTTCTATTCCTTCAGTCAATCAATCAGGGAGCTTCGGTTCCATCTTTTTGGCTTTGGCAGCACCGTCCACAATGGTTCCCATCGATGCCAAAAGCTATTTTCACATTTGGCTACACATTGTGGATGCCCTTAACCATACCACTTGGTTTTTCTCCTGTGTGCTATCTATACAAATCTCAATTATATTGATCTAAAAAAATTATAGAATCAAGATTAGTAAAAAGGAGGTGATTTTGCCGCGCGGATGGCGGGGGAGGTTTCTTATTTTTAGAGGACGTTGGCCTGGCGGTTTTAACATGAGGTCCCACATGTCAGTGCTTTACCAAGCCGATCCGCGTCCCACATGAGGCAGAACAACGGCATAAGCAACACATGGTTAACTTGAAGAAGATCTTATCAAAAAAACTTGAAGAAGATGAGGGAGAAGCGGATTCAGCAACGAGTGAAATGATGGTTGCTTCGTCTCTCCAACTTCTATTTTTAGCATTATTACTTCGTCCCTACAACTTAACTGCGGGAAAGGTGTAGCTTTGTGATTTGACGCCTCATTGCTTATTACTACGCCGGCGCCATGACTGGGGTGGTTCACCCCTGCTGCTCTGCATTGTATTTCGGTATGGCACGTGGACCCGGTAGCATGATGTCCCACATGTAGGCGAACGGGACTAGAACATTCATGAAAGCGAGCGCTCCACTCTGATGACGGAGGAGTACACGACACGGCGGCCCCGTGAACTGTCACTTGTACTGTATAGTACTATAGTTTTGCTGTTTTGCACGATCCATCGATACAAACCCGATTAAACAGGAAAGGGCGGGATTTTTCCGGCACGGTAGATTATACTGGCCATACATTTCAAAGGCAATTTCAATGTATGCAAACTGAATAATTAAGTAACAATATGATATCTAGTAAAACTAAAAACACATATGATTTATTGTGTTAGAGTGTAGTAGTAGTGTTGTATTGCATAGTTATTAGATGTAACATGTGAGAACGTGTAGAGATGTAGTTTTGGAGGGCCTGCAGAGAGAAAAGCGTAATACAGTCACCGAACTTAAGGATAAGCTCATTACGGTCACTATATACGTTTTGCGGTGATTATACGGTCACTTGCTCACCGTTCAGCATTGGATTGCACTCGGTTGACCGGCCAAATAGTCTGCGTGGCACCATGTTGACTAGTTAAACTGACCATGTTCCTTGTGGGTCCCACATGTCAGTTCACATAGGAAAAAGGTCAGATAAACACAAATTTACCCAGGTGCACCAAGACTCCAACCCGTGCGCGGGAATCACCTGGTTGTGTATGTGTCTGTCAGGGCCTGATGTGTGCGCATGCACGTATAGGTTGAGCACTTGAGCGTGAGAGTGTGTGTTGGTCGTGTGGTATGTGCATGCATGCATGCGTGTGTGCGTATTAGTGTTGCGTGCGTGCGTGGTTGCGTGTGTACGTGTGAGTATTGCGTGCGTGCGTGGCTGCATGTGTTCGTGTGAGTGTTGCGTGCATGCAGTTCATGTGCATGCGTGTGTGTGTGTGTATAATCACCACACCAGCTCCTGTGTGTTAAAACAGACGGCTCAACATACCAATACAAGGCCACCTTGTCCGTTGTGTCCGCGGTCATGGCTTCGAACCACCGTCCAATATTTTTTTTGTCATTTGTTTTCATTCCTACTAGCAAGATGCCCGTGTGTTGCACGTAACATCAAGATGCATTTGTATGACTAGTTTATCTTGTGCGATGAAAGGATGAACGAGGGAAGGCCTTATTTGCAAATGTGGAGAGGTGTGTGGGTACCTTTTTGCAAAATTGCCATAGTTTCCTTCCTATCCGTCAGATATAAATCAGACGGCCTATGTTGCAGGATGGCAGGCACACCATCATCACCAACTCTGTTTTTTATAAGAGTGTAGAAGAGTATATACAAGCCGACCGGTGGGCCCAATGGTAGTGAGATAATGTGATGCAACACTAGAGGTGCAACGTGGAGCGTTTAACTGGTCAACTACTCGTGTCTTGAGCAAATACAGAGCTGTACGGTGAGCCCGTGACTGTATAATAACCACAAAACGTAAATGGTGACCGTAATGAGCGGATTCTGAAGTCCAATGTGCGTATCGTGCTTTCGCTCCAAATACAATGATCGTCACTATATATATCATGAGAGAAAGATGAAACATGCGTGAATGTGCTAGGGGCTTACTTTTAGAGGACCTGGAGATAGTTTGTGTGCATACGTGAAAGGGGCGTAGAGGGGGTGTATGCGATGGGGAGAGAGATGCCCTTCGTTTCTCTTTATTATGACTAACTTTATATATAGTATAAAAATATAAAAATTCACAGTGCGGAATAAATATCATTGTGGGCACCATGCAATGCAAATTAACATTCATACTCCTCCATATAACTTTGTAATGTTGTATATATGTAGAAGTTCTAAAATAATTTTTTGGCCACACTTTATTCAAATGGAATGTTGTATGCGAAATAAACGTGAAGAGAGGGCTTTTTAGATCAATGGGGTATGTGATTTAACATGTGTGAATGTGTAGTTCATGTATTTTGGCAGGGCCTAGAGAGGTATGTGTGTGTATTACGTATTCGAGAGAGGCATGGATAGAGGGTCCAGCGGGGGAGGGGGGCGTGGGAGAGATAGCACGAGAAATGGGTGAGGTCTAGAGAGAGAGAGACTAATATGATGTCACGATGAGAGATTCCCTTGAGTGTGTATATGCAAGGGGGGAGGGTATAGAGGCACGAGGAGATTTTTTTTGTGTGGTGTCTGTGTTGGTATGTGTGGGTGTGAGAAGATAACGAGACCTGGGGGCAGAGGTGAGGCCCTTGGTTCGGTTCCGTCCCGCGCCACATTGGTCGGCCCGTGACGCATTTAGGGAGACCCATGGAGATGACTTGTCGTACAAGACAATGATAGCAGAATTGTGAAGGACTCTATGTCCACTGACAAAGCCAGCTAGGATTTGTAACCCTGGGTTATCGGACTAAGGGAACCCCTTATCTCTAATATTACTATTCATCCAACCTAACTTTAAGGGGCATCCTACAGAATGCTCTGCTAGAATCATACTCGTCGATTAGGAAGAGAGGTGTGAGACAATGCATGAGAGATAGGCCTAAATATAATGTGCGTACAGGAGACACGTAGGCAGGACTATGTATATAGAAAGGGTCGATGGGGATTGTGCGTGTGTATGCTTGTGAGAGGAAGAGTGCTTGTGATAAAGGTTAGTGAAAAGAATCGTAAATGATTACGAGAGGGAGGGAGGGTTATATCGGGAGCATGTCTGCTAGAAAGACACCTCGGGAGAGAGCGTGTGAGCATGTGTGAGAGACCACCGATGGAGAGTGAAACTACACGTAAAAGACCGATGTACAAATTGATTAAAGATATAAATTATATCCAAATATTAGGATGGGATCATGATATTTGCAATTCGCGTAAGGAACGGTCATTGATTCATCAGACATCTAGATTCTATCGAATTTGAGCATGTCTATGTTATTATTCAACATAATTGATCCACATAGTTAGTATTTTGAACTCCAGACAATGCATCGCTTTAGCAATCGAATATAAACGTGAGTATAGTTCATGTTGTGTGTGTAAAGCACATTATACATACAGAAGTTAGACAATGAACATTATAAATAGCTAGCTATGAACTAGCATACATTTGATTTCAACTTAAGGTGGTTTAAAAAATCGAATTCAACGTGAAGTCCATTCAATTATTTGAATTCGATATCATGGCATTTGTAAATCATACCTAAGTTATGGGGGCACCAATCTTTGCCCTGATTTTGTACATAATAGCATATATAGTCTTGTACAAAATAGATTCAAATTTAGCTCCTCCATTCCAAAATAATCGTAGTTATAGGATTCTCAAGTGTCAAAATTTCAAAAAGAAGCGGATAATTTAATGAGGTTTTCAAACATACAAGGTCAAATTTAACGTTGTCTATTTAAGTCAATCCTCAAAATTCAAGAGTACTCTAAATGTGAATGCTTCTGTTTCAAAATTTCAAACAAAGCACCAAAAGAGCATCTACTCGCCCGAAACCGCGTGAGACCAATGTTTGGTAGTAGAAGGAAATTGCTTTTCTAACTCCAACCTGTGAAACCTACCGCCCCGACGTCCAAAGGTCTAAACCGGGGTAGGTTTGTAGCTTCATCTAGACACGACACAACCGCCTCCGAAAAACATTCATACACAATGGCCGCCTAAGCACACATGCGCACGGCCGAAATCGCTCCCGCGCACTATTTGGGACACCTGGGATTACCATCCTACCCCGACCCGCAGTAGGTCCGAAATTTAAGAGGGGGGTAAAGTTTGTAGTTTCCCCAAATTTCAAACAAGCGCGTCCCATCTATTCAAAAAAGCCAAAAACAAGTGCGTCCCAGACCGAAACATGGTTCTTCCTCAGCTCCCCCCGAACCCGCCCCCGTCTGATTCCCCATTCGTACTCCGTGGGCGCCAAAACTACCTCTCCACCAGCCACAAAACCTCGGCGTCCTCCGTCCGCCACCCCATCCCACCCATCAACCGCCGCCCTCCTCCATCACGCCGGAGCCGCTACCCCGACATCGTCGTCCACCGCAACGCCCTCCACGGCTAGTAGTTGAAGCCGAGGCCGAGCCGTCTGTACCCGAGCCAGTTCAACCACACCGTCCTGCGCCTCACCGCTGTTCCTGCTACGCTGTCCTTCG
This sequence comes from Aegilops umbellulata, assembly GCA_032464435.1. Lineage (NCBI taxonomy): Eukaryota > Viridiplantae > Streptophyta > Magnoliopsida > Poales > Poaceae > Aegilops > Aegilops umbellulata. The sequence goes on along the minus strand of CP136056.1, from coordinate 320,626,030 downwards.
CCGCCTCGGATCTGCTTCCCCTCCGCCGACATACGGCCATGGCAACACAGTCAACAATTTGGCCATGGGTTCGTCCAAGCCTACACCCTCCTCCAAAACATCGCTTTCCCCGGCAAAAAGAAGAAGATCAGCGCGACATGTGGAAGCGACCACACCGACAACCGAAAATGGTACTCCTCTTCCCTTATTCGTGCAAATCTTACGTGTTTGCTTGCACAGTATTCATCCCAAAGAAGACACTAGTTGACCGCTTCTTCTTGATACTAGATGTTCCTAGTTTTTTATCCTAGTTACTCGCGATGCACAAGGTTTCTCCTCATATACAATTTCACCTTAGCTAGAGGTCCGTCGCCACCTGGATGTCAATTCCTGGTCAGTTGATGCCCAATTAACGGAAGCATTCCCCGGCGTAACAGGCGCTAGTCTTGCTATTACGCCAGGGAAGCAGTGCCTTGGTGTTTATCTGAGGGGCGTGTGGGGCCTAGAGCTGCTGGCGCCGGATCTCGAGGTTGGCTGGGATTAAAGCGATGGCCTGGTGGCGCTGCCAAGCACGGCGGTGGTGTGAGGTCAAGGAGAGGGCAGGGCGGAGGAGGCAGGGGTCTGGGCCGGTGGTCGCTGGCGGTTCGAGAAAGATCGTCAACAGTGACTGGCGGGAGGTACAAAGGCCATCTGCCCGTTCCTTATAGATCATATGGTTCATAAAAAAATCGACTAACCTATTTATTTTCAGTCGACTGTTATCTTGATAGGACCACATGTTGTGGTGTGCCGGAGGAGTACCTACATTTCCTGTGCTCATATATTACAAAATCATACGGAGTAGAATCTAATTTTGTTTGCCATGCAATGTTATAAAGCTATCATATGTCTCCTGTCATTTTTTTCAGCCACCTGCTATCTGCTACTTTTACAGTGCACCAGTTCTGCACACACTTCACCCATACTCTCACTATTGTGTTTTTATGCAAGGGTATTTCAGACCCTACCTTGACAGAAGCAGAAAAGAATAGAGAGAAGTCGCTCCAGCGTGGTACGCGGCTAGGCTAGACACGTTTCAAGACTTTAAAGGGTGTAGTGTTAGCTGATGGAGACGGGGAACATAGCTCTGCAGTTGATGATCTCGCTCGCCGTGAACCACCATCCCAGGTGTCTGCTTTAACTTCACGGTGTAATATGTGGTTGCATGTTGCATATGGTGTCTAGCTAGTATTCGAAAGGCCGAAGTCGGTCTTTATCAAGATAAGGAAAGATATTTTTTACATGAACCACCATCCCGGGAGCACCAGAAGACAAATAGCTAGTCAGGGCACTAGCTGAGCCAGTGACAAGCCCAGCACAGACATGCATCACCTGGAAGCCAACTAAAAATCCACGATGGTGGCGAAGCAGCCCGCCTCCCACCAGGCTCTCAGGTCCTAGATGATCATGCTCACCACTCCAGCCGGATGTCTAGCTTGTATTGCTTCTAATTTGGTTAAATTTCATCTGCTTATTTTACACACTATACCTTTGAATATGACATGCCTTCCTGTTTTTGGTACATACTAATACATCTGTCTATTAACCATGTTCTTACATCAAACTAATGTTCTTGTGTATCCCTCATCAATCGCTTATGATGAGGCAGTCAGGCAAGTGGACTACTGTGAGAAAAGATCATCATTTACATATTGCAGCGTCAGCCTCCCCACATGATTCTGAAGAAACAGCAAGGCTAGATGAAGATAGTGAACGTAGCTCTATAGTTGATTACCGCATTTCCCCTACACTAGCATCGTAGGTGCTTGCTGTAACTTGGCAGCGTGATATGTGGTTACATGTTGCATATGGTGTCTAGATTGTAATTCTTCCAATATGGTTAAATTGCATGTGCTATTCTGCTTAGTTTATACATTATACCTGTTAATGTGACATACCTTCCTGTTTTTAGTACATAGTACATCTGTCTATTAAGCATGTTCTTACATAAAACTAATTTTTTTTGTATCCCACATAAATCAATATGATGAGACCCCTTTAGTATATGAAGTGTGATATTAGTTGCATCTTTCATATGATTTATAGCATGCGCTGCTTCTAATTTGCTGAAATGCCATTTATGATGGGACGCTTTTAACTTGGCAGAGTCATATTGGTCACATCTTTCATGTGGTGTCTAGCTTGCATTGCTTCTTATTTGTTGAAATGGTTTCTTCTTAGTTTACACAAACAGTTGTGAATATGCCATGTTGTCCTGTTTTTCGTATTATTTCATCCTGGAATCATGTGTTTGCCTTACATCAAAGTAGTGATTGTCAGTATCATGCACGAATGAGTTCCGAAGAGTCAATTTTATTGCTTTTTCTTTTCTGTTTTACTTGACAATTCAAAATCAATAAAGCGGAAGGAAGTTCGCAAGGTAGCGGATGATGGTGCTCCTTCCAAACTGAGGGCCTCTACAGATTCTACTCCTCCATCGCCCCAAGATGATTTCCAAGACAACACATGCATAGACACGCAACGTAGCTGTGTTGATGATGAGCACGTCTCCCCTAGTGCACCATCACAGGTGCTCCCTCTAACTTGGCACTGTTATATGTGGTTGCATGTTATGTATGATGTCTATTGTATTGCTTCTAATTTTGTTGAATTTCATCTGCTTACTTTACACATTATACTTGTGAATAAGACACGTGTTCCTGTTTCTAGAACATACAACATCTGTCTATCACACCATGTTCTTACATCAAAGTACTACTGTTGTGTAACCTGCAACAATCACTTATCATAAGACACGTTTGACTTTGGAGTGTGATATAGGTTACATCTCGCATTCTTTTCTAGCTTGTACTACTTCTAATTTGTTGAAATGGCACTTATGACGAGACAATTTTAACTTGGCTGAGTGATATTCGTTGCATCTTTCATATGGTGTCTAGCTTTAATTGCTTATAATTTGTTGAAATGCCTTCTCCTTAGTTTACGCATAATAAGCTGTGAATATGCAATGGCACTAATGGCTAGAGACCTTTAACTTGGTAGTGTGATGTTGTTTACATCTTGCATATGCTTTATTTCTTGTACTGCTTCACATTTGTTTAAACGACATTTATGATGAGAAACTGTTAACTTGGCAGAGCGATATTTGTAGCATCTTTCATATGGTGCCTACCTTCCATTGCATTGCTTATAATTTAGTGAAATGTCTTCTACTTAGTTTACACATCATAGTTCTGGTTATCTCATACCGTCCTATTTCTCGTACATATTACATCCTCCTATCATGTAGTTGTCTAACATCAAAGTTTAGTTCGTCTGTATCACGCATCAATTTGTTCTGAAGAACTAAATTGTTATTCGTTTTTCTTGTCGGCTTGACTTAACATGGCACAGAGAAAGGGGAAGCAAGACAGAGCGACAAGGAATGGGAAGCAGAAGAATCCTGCAAATTCTGCTGGTACTGATGGTGCAATAGAAGGTCAAAGTCCAGCGAAAAATTGTACCGACAGGGTATCCCGTGCTACACGAGCTGCAGAACAAGCTAAACAGAAACAAATAACTGACACCAAACAAGCAGAGACAGGCCTAGTTATCGCAACACCTTCCACAGTACCACCAGCTGCACGATTTACTCGTTGGTCAACTCAGGTAGCAGCACGTTCCCAAGCTCCCTTGCCACCTGACACTACTTCCGAAGCAGTCTTGACACAAGATGAGTTGGCAAGATCAAATGGACTTTGTGAGCTTCAACATCAAGAAGGTAGTTGCTGGAGTCAAGTTACAGTTGCATGCTTCTTTATATGTAGTCTCACAGTTTGATGTACACTAACACTTCCTATGTTTGTTGTTGGACTATCACCTAGGCGCAAGAGGAAACAATTATTAGGGATAATGCTCGATAGGTTAACTAAATCTAGAGGAGGAAAAATGGAGATCCGTTTTGAGGCAGGTTTAAAAAGGCCACGTGATGCTATAGAGTCGGTCAAGTTAATATCAGAGGCAGCGGTTGTTGTTAGGTGTCATGTACGTATCCTCCCAACATGGATTCAGTACAGTAATGACAAAGACGAAACCCAGTTCAACACCTTCCTCGATCATTTATTCGTAAGTATGGTTATGTATGGAAACTAGTAATATCGCCTTGCTATGTCCAATACTTTCTAGGTTGTTGATAATGAGACTCCCATAATTTTCAACAGATGAGGTTCAAGTCTGCTCTGTGACAGTATCGGTATAATTTGAGGAAAACTCACTTTGAAGGCAAGGCTAACAGTGAACTTGCCCAAACATCTCCAGTGGAAAATATATTGGATGAAGACTGGAGAGGCCTCGTTAAACACTGGTCCGATCCGAAGTATCAGGTACATTATATATGTGATCAGATCACATGTTGAAGTCCTATTTACGCATGTGCCACACAAATCTATATTCTTGTAGGTGAATTATTCAAAGAACAAGGCCAACCGTACGAAAGTGAAATTCCAATAGACGACAGGAACTCATACCTATATTACACACTGCGAGGCTCTTGTAATTAGCTGCTGTTTCACTCTTTTTGTTGTACCATATTATCAGATCTATATTGACTTGTTCCAAATGCAGAGGGAAGCCCGCAAGGACCAAAAACACTACAAAAAAATACACTTCCGTGATGATACGTGTTTGTCACAGTAGGTCGCTTTTTTGGTCATGCATGTACATCCATGACAAATTTATGACAGAACCAAGATAGTCATACCTGTGCTGTCGTAGAAGTGTTCCATGACATTACCAAAATTATCATCACGGAAGTGTCCACTTCCATGATGATAAATCGCGCGTCACAGAAGTGCTTTCGTCAAGGGTGACCGACACGTGGCATCCACCGTAATAGAACGCCGCTAAGCTATCGGGTCGGGTTTTGGATCCGATAACTCGTTAACAGCCCCGACCAATGGGAAATTTCCACGTGTAAAATTCTTATTGGCCGGACGAAACACGTGTTAGCTCGTCAGTGGGTCAGATAGGCGCCTATGATACGTCGACACGTGGCACGGCCCAACAGAGGCCCATTCCTGTGAAAAGGCCGGCCCGTTTGACTTGGTCAAAAGCAGGCGGGCCGGCCCATGGAAAGTCTGTTAACGGCCTGTTCGCATATAGCCCATTTACAGCCCGCTAACCCAAGACCCGTTACGCCCTATCCGAATTAGGCCCAGTAGCGTCATCTGGGCCATCCAATATGATTCCAGCCCGTTTTCACTTCTGGCCCATGTATGGCCCATGACGTCTTTCGGCCCATATGAGGCCCTATGTAACTCTTGGCCTATTAACGACCCGTGGTGAAACTGGCCCGTAATGAACAGTGTATCACTTTACACCCATTAACGGCCTGTGGTGAAACTGGCCCGTAATGAACAGTGTATCACTTTATACCCATTAACGGCCCGTTATTCCGTTGGGCCGTTTCCAGCCTATGTTATCTTTCGGCCTTCTCAGAGCCCATTTATTCTTGGGCTCATTTCCAGCATTCGTTTACTTACGACCCATTACTGTCATTTTCTGCTTGTGGGACAAATTCAGCCCGTGGTTACAGTCGGCCCGTTTGTGGTCCGTTAATACATTGGGCCATTTTCATAGCGTCATCAAATACGACCTATTAACGATGGCCCGTTACGGTCGGCCCATGAACGGGCGATTCCAACTCTAGACCGTTTACGGCCATAATGCGGCCTGTTATTGGCCCATGTTTGGCCAATCGATCATACGGACCGTATAAGGCCCATTGATGATACTGCCCATAGAAGGCCCATTGTTTCTACGGCCCGTAGAAGGCCTACTATTTCTATGGCCCGTAAAAGGCCCACTGTTTCTACGGCCCGTAAAAGGCCCAGTGTCACTACAGTAAATATTAGCCCATGGTTATTGTGGCCTAGTTTTAAAAAATAGGTTATTGCAGCCACTAGTTAACCGCGGAAAAAGAACTGCAATGACTACAAGCAAACAAATAAACAAGTCAACAAGGAAATAAATAAGCAAGCAACTAACGCTAGGCTATCACGGCTATTACACATATTACATCCACTGGGCATCAAAGTTCGCCACCAGTGCAAATATAGGGAACAAAGCAGCATATCATATACACTGGCCATCAAAATTGGCCACCAGTGCAAATAAACGCGGCAGCAAAACAAGATCATAACTGAAACAACTTCAGAAGAGCTCAAGAAACGTTATCCTGGGTATCCACCATGCTGCAAATAAGCTTAGCAAGCTGATTAGCTTTGTCCTGTTTGGCGCTAAAATCCTCCAACGCTTGCTATTGCACCAGAAAGTATGCATCTGAATGCTCCAGGGACTTCCGCAGTCCTTCCGCTTCTTGTCGCAGCACAGCTGATCGATGTCTTTCAGCTTGTAGTTGAGACTCAACAAACCGAACTGATTCAGGCAGTGAGTTTGAATAGCTTGTGCAAGCGGTAGTGGTCAGTAACTCCAACACTAAACCAAGACAGGATGTGTCACTATCCTGAACCTTATCTGCATTACTTCCTTTACCGTTGCTTAATAAGGCACTCTTCCCCAATATTCTGTCAGCATTCTAAAAGAAGAAACAAGCAGACACATAACAAGTTTAGCATGTACTAGTATATGAAACTCATTCCGGTGAACCAGTTCATTAGTAAGGTGGACAGGATTAAACTACCAAGTCTTCTATTGCCAAGTGCTAGTACATAATAAAAGCATCAAACAAACATATATCTATGTCCTATGGTAGCAATGGAATCTCAAATTAGAACAGTTTTTCTTCAGGTTTAGGCACTTGTTCTACATGAACAGAGTACAATAAAACGCAAGAATATAATACTTAAAAATAGAAAATGAGCTTATACACCTTACCACATTCTTGGTTCGGGACCAGTACAGAACAAGGCGTTCCCAGTCATCGTCCAGTAAATGTGTCTCAGGAGAACGTAAGGGAATTTGATGAGTTTCTTTGCTGGTGAAGTACGTTTTCTTCAGGTAATTCCGATACTGCCACCAAGCATTCTTGAAGATAGCAGAGGTATTAGCACAGGTTACCTCATCATGAGTTTCCAAATCGGTCTTTCTCTATAGACAAAAATGGGAAAATTTGTTGTATTATAACCATCATGGAGGTAGGATGTATGGGACAAAGCAAAGTAATTGCCATGAATAACATTACTTACACATAACTCCTGGACAAACACCTGCAATTGGCATTTTCCTTCATCTTCAGTATAATATTTCCAAGATGGGAAGATACACACATACGATTTAACAACATCAAATGCGATAGATGCTAAACTACGACTAGCTGGTTGTGCTTCCTCCACAGGAATAGGTATACTAACTGGTGGAGTTGGGGTTCGCCGTGATAGTACTGGCCCTTTGGGCACTGGAGCTGCCTTACTAACTGCTCTTGTTTGGGAGCTCTGTGGTGGAGATGGTGCTGTGTCAACAGGAACTGGGTTACTATCGACTGGGGTTGGGGTTAGATTGGGTGAAGCTGGTTCTCTGTCCATCGTAGTAGGGGTACAATCTGCGAGAGTTTAGGTTATGTGTGGTAGGGCTGGTTCTTGTGCATGTACAACCGGGGTGCTATCTCCACCAAGAGGTAGCACTGTTTTATTTGAAGACCGTGTTTTTAGTCTGCTAGATACTGGCATCACCTGCTCCAATTCAAATGGCTGATAAACAGGAAACATAGTTGAATGTACAGACATTGTATGAGAGACAGATGCAATAGATAGTGTGGAAAAAAGAGGGCATGAAATAGTTGACATGTATATTGTTTAACTAAAACGGATAGCATGACATAATTTCACATATATGATGTCTATCTAAACTGGATAGCATAGCATAACATAATTCAAAGATATGATGAATAACTAAACAGGATCGCCTGACATAATTCACCTACATGTTATCTAAGTAATTAGGATCGCATCATTTAATTCACATATATGATTTATATGCTAAACAGAGGGCATTCGATATGATGTCTGAACTAAGAACATGGTGTTTAATATTGTGTATATGATGTCTAAACTATGCAATGCAATACACCGTATGCATGATATGAGCAGTATAACCGTGCCAAGTTAGAGCATACACCTCAGTGGGGGAATAGGACTGGTCATCTGTCTCTGATCCCTCTCTGAGGAGCTATCGGGGCCCAACAAGAGATCTGCTTCGATAGGTAGCATTGTCTGCTCTGAAGGCCTAGATTTCACTCCAGATTTTTCCATCTCCCACCCAAATGGCTGATTCACAGGAAGAGTAGTTTAATGTACAAACATTGTCGACAAATGGAAATGTAATGAAGAAAAGGATGGGAAAGATATCATTCAAATATATGATGCCTGGTTAAACAGGATGGCATTGTACATTTCACATATATTATGGCTGGCTAAAAGACATGAGACTGCATAATTCCCATATATGATATAGAAACTAAACAGGTGGCATTACAGAACATGTCTAAACTAAGCAAATGACATATATGATGTCAAAAGTAGGCACTGCAAGGCAACATATGCATGATATGACTAACATCATCATGCCAAGGTAGAGCAAACACCTTTGGGGGTAAATAGGAGTGGTCAGCGGCGTCCGAATCCGCCTCAAAACAGATATCTTCCTCTGGATTATAATCTGGAGAGGGGTGGGGAGGGTTTGCCATTGAACCCACCATGGAGCGATGTCTGCATGACATTGTATTGCCGCGCAAAACTCTTCTCTTTTTATCTACATGTTCAGCATGACTGTGTACAATATCTGACATGCATACGAAAAAAATATGGTGAGATTATGTAAGGAGAGCATGCAGAAATTTAGAGTGATGGTAACAACCAGTGGATCAATGTTTTTTCGTTGAACCAAAATAGCCCTAATGAATCGACGTGAATGTATAGTAATAAGTGATGCAACAAGTGTACAACCTCTTTGCCGTAGCCGTGTCGACCTCAGCATCATTGGGTTGGTTGTTGAAGCAGTTGAGGCAGAGGTGGCTATCGGAGGTGTGGAGGAAGATCTGAGGAATCTGTAGACAGCGTCCAGGGCACTGCTCTGTTGTGATGGATCGTTCTGTCGTTGGAGCAGCTTCGGTGAGCCGTAAGACGTCAAGGCTGAAGCAGCACAAGACAGACATCGTCAATCTCAAGTGGGATTCTAATAGCATCTCCAATAGATGATGTAAAATAGATGTAAAATTAACATCACCAAAAACCACCTGACTACAATAGGTGAGGTAAAAACTATTGACTCTGAACTTAACTGTCGAAACTGAAATTTACTGTGGAATCTGAATACTACTGTCAAAACTGAACGCAATGGTAGCAGAGAGGCACTTGACATGTAGTTTAGGAAGGGCCTGCAGTTCACCTTCAACCTGCACCCCCCTGAGCCGCCAGCCACCAACGGCCGAACCGCCGGCCCCAGCGCCGCCTCGCCGCCCCGAAACAACTCGCCACCGCCGCCCCGGCCAGCCCTCTAGGCCCCCCGCCCCCACCCTGAACCCTAAGATAGATAGTGGGGTACCTCTTCGGCGAGCCCCCGTCCCTGCTGCTGGTGGTTCTTCGTTAACTCCGGCGAACCCCCCAACCCCTGAAAATCGACTGACCCAAAAGTCGATTCAGTCGACTGAAGTGTGGCTTAATCGGAGCAGAGCAGCAGCACGAGCGAGGGGGAGAGCAGCAGCAGCAGCTGGGCGAGCGAGCGATCGAGCGAGAGCTGGAGCAGCAGCAGCAGATCCGGCTGGTATGGACGCCGCCGCCGAAGGGGCCTCGCACTGGGGGAGAGCCGCCATGGAGATGTCACCCGCGGCGCCGCCTTTAAGGTAGCCGCTCCATGGGGGTGCGGGATGGAGCATCGTCGGCGCTGGGAGGCCGAGTTAAGGAGAAGGTGTGATGCGATGAGTGTACAACCTCTTTGGTGGCACCAAGTAGGCCTCGGCTTCGTCCGAGGAGTCGCTGAGGATTCTACGGTTCCGGTGGAGCAGTTTAAGGCGGCGCTGTGGGGATGGAGCAGCCGCGATAGACGAGGCGATCATCGGAGCAGCTCCTTGGAGGTGGAGGACGGGGCGGCTGAACTGGCGGGGCGGCGAGATGGACGACGGATCCTCATCCGAGGAGGTGGACGAGGGACGTCGAGCTGTTGCGGTGGACGACGTCGTCGGGGAAGAGGCTCCGGCTTGGCAGCGGTGACGTGGCAGACAGAGGAGGGTGGGGTTTCGCGGCTGGAGCTGGAGCGGAGAGGTTATGGCATCCTTGGATTTCGAATGGCAAAAAGGGGGCGGTGGGAGGGGGTGAAGCATGACTTAGGAACGCGCTTGTCCAAAATGTAGGGTGTGTTACAAAAGTACCCCCCACCAATTTGAACTAGCGGCCCTTTCGGCTCAGGGTTAGAAGGGGGATTTCGCGTGTCGGGATTTGGCAGCTGGAGGGAGTTTTCTCGCACGTTGTAGTTTCGAGATAGCAAGGCGCGGGTTGAGAAGGCGCCAGTTTTGGGAGCACGATATCTGAATTTTCGGGATATAACAAGACGTGGGTTAAATTTTAGGGACAAGCCTAACGTGTATTAATATTGTACTTGTACGTACCAAATCAATTCACACCTCCCTCAACCAAAAAGAAAACGAAAAAAATAAAACTATTCACACCACACAAAGAGAGAGTCTTGCCCCGTTTTACTATACAAATGCTATTCAAAGCTACTCCCTCCTTCCATCTATATAGGGCCTAATGCGTTTTTTGATGCTAACTTTGACCAAATATTAGAGCAATGATATATGACATGCAACTTACACAAAGCACACCTTAAATTCGTCTATGAAAGGTTCTTTCAATGATATAATTTTCACATTGTGCATGTCATGTACTATTAATCTTGTCAATAGTCAAAGGCGGTATTAAAAATCTCATTACACCCAATATAGATGGAAGGAGGGAGTATGACTCCATGTTATGTCCGATTAAATTTTTTCGCTTGCTGTATAATGCATGTAACCTACTCATACCAACATTTTAGTGCATTCCAAATGTCTATACTACCGCTGCAATTCGAACTAAATTTGAATTCGTTTCTCTATTTCAATAAGAATCTGCAATCATGATTGTTGCCAACTTCAACAATCATAGTTTCCTTGCTATCCGCCAGATATAAATCAGACGGCCTATAATGCAGGATGGCAGGCACACCATCATCAACAACTCCGTTTTTTATAAGAGTAGAGATAAAATATATTAAATGCAGTATACCATGTTCATAACCACACCATGTGTATCACCGTTATATATTCACACATCCATCGGTTTGAAACACTATGATGAATTCTTCAAATATCTGAATTCACTTTTTATAATGAAGTATATATGATCTCTGTTCGTCTTTTACACCCACACAACACTCTTATCTTTGTAGCTAGCACTAACTTTCTCTTGCGCATGCACACGCCCGCATCCCTCTCACCCTCCCTCAACATTCTCTAGCTCCATCACGCAAATTCGTCTTTTCACTTTAGGTCGTTCACCCACGGTGTGTGTAGGCCCCCCAGCTCCTTCTTTACAGCACACATCGATCGATATGCCTCTCTAGCCAGGTGTGCCTAGCACAAACACAAGCTTCCCCTCTTCTCTTGTCACCGTCCATGCCTCACTCCCACCACTCTTTTCATCGTTCTCGTACTTGCACACTCCTCCCCCTCGATATATTATGCCTCTCGTACCACCTCCTACATGCATCCCTCTCTCTATCCTTCTCCTCGTGCCTCATTTGCTTCTAACACACACATGCATGTATACCGATCGATCTCCCAACATATACCTAGATCGACTTTAACTACCCCCCCCATCGATCAACGCACCTCACAAGTTATGTCTCTCCTTTCTCTTACAAAGGGCGATTGATCTTCCTATGTACTTACGTCAGCTTACCACAGCCACATCGTCCCCCCTCATCATTCATGCATGCCTCCTGACCCGTCTCTCACACGCACGTGCACAGACAACAAGCAGCCATCTCCTCTCTTATTGATATTGCGGGCGTGCCCTCTGTTTGTATAGCAAGCCTATCCCACCATTTGTTAGAAGCAACTCCACTACCACCCCCTCCAACACTCTAGCTCTGTCTCTCTCCCAACCTTATTTATCTCCTGCACATATGCATGGATGCCGATCGATCTCCCTTAATACATGAGGCAGATCGATCTCCTTAATACATGAGGTAGGCCTCTCTCCTCCTCCACACATATACAAGCCATTGTACCTCTATAGTTAATTGGGCCTCCCTCTTCCCCCACCACACACCGATAGTCGAGCGCTGCAGGTAGGTATCCATGCCACAGAGACAAACTGCACATGTCCCATCTCATGTTCCAGTAGGCCAGCCACTCTATATCTTTGACGTGGGCACACACAAATTCGATGGCACTCTTTATCGATCGCGCGCACGCACACACACACACATCATCCATCTCTTCGATTCTATAGACACCTCAAGCCGATGATACCTCCACTCTCTTCTCGTGGATCGCCCCCTCTATATATATGTTATATCCAGGACTCTATTTCACACACATTTCATATGTTAAAATTTTTGATTGACCCCCCCCCCCAAAAAAAACTATCAAGAACCCACACACTATATCTCTCTTTGTTTGTATCTCTCTCACACAACCCCATGTAGGTGGTGTACGTATACAAGAAGAGAATAGGTGCACCGTGCACGTACTCACGCTTCGTGCCCAGCCACACCCGCGGGTACACGGTGGAGCTCATTTCTTTACGAAATGGCAGCTCACGTGCTAATTTGAACGCCTGTAGCGGTTGTTTACCTAGGGAGGTCGTGTACCACGTGTGCACGAAACAAAGTTCGACTTGACGCGTTGCCGCGTTATTTTCAAATAAAGTTATAGTGCTCAATGGCACGTACACAGAATATAAAGCGATTTTTATGGAGGAAAAGGTAGTCCGCTCTTCAGAGTATCTCACACAAGGCTCCGGTGGCCTCTCTCTCTCACCGCTGTTCACTGATCCGGCCGCATCCTGTCCGCCGGGGGAAAGGGAGTGCGGTGGCCTCTCTCTATCACCGTTGGTCACTGATCCGGCCGCATCCCGTCTGCCGGGGGAAAGGGAGTGCGGTGGCCTCTCTCTCTCTCACCGCTGGTCACTGATTCGGCCACATCCCGTCTGCCGGGGGAAAGGAAGGAATTGCATCGTTTCTCTGTTCGACGGCGCCGAGGCAGCACGTCCCGATCTGCGGTACACGCCGTTCTCTCTGACCAAGCTCCGGCGCGGCAGGGCCTACGCCACCTGCTCGCAGATTCCGCCCGCCGCCGCTCACCTAGTTACATCCCGACGACCTCCAGGTATCCCCTCCAGCCTTGCTCCACTGCCCATTTTCCCACGTTGCTGCATGTGGATCTTCCATAGTTCTTTGCCCAAAACGTAGCTCGTCCGGCTTACTTTCTATATTGCATTCTCTTCCTCACACCGTTTTAGACAAACACAACCGTGTTGTTATCTTCCCTTAGGACAAGGAATATGCTTCTTTTTGTCGTCGCATGTGTCATCAACTATTATTGGCCAGTAATTATTTCCTTTCTACCTCTTTTTTACAAACAGGGCTATCCATTTCACCTCGTTGCTATTGCGACCTTTTGGTGAACTACACAAATCACTTTTTTCTTAAGAGTGTTTTGTGCAGTTGTACTAAAATGTCACACGGGCAACGTCTCTACATTTCAGTGCGACTGCACAAAGGGAGATTGGTTTTGCTCTATCCTCCTCATCCAACTCCGAGCCTAATCTTCTCCGACTAGTTAGTCTTAAGAGAGACTGCAAAGGTGATCGGCTTCTATTTGTGTGTTTATTGTTTCATCAGCAGTCCTCTATTATCGTAATCACACTTGATATCTTTGGAACACGGACGCTCAGCTCTATTTTAGTGGAACTGCACAAAATGATCGGAATGTTGCATGCTCTAGACAGCTACTTTTTCCCCAACATGCCTTCTCACAACTTTGTCTTCAGTTGTGATGTAATTATTAGCTCTGATCTGCTAATAATTGACATGCATTACCAAGGAAGTTAGTTTTTTATTGTTTCCGAAAGAGCATCGATGGCAAGACACGCGAAACAAAAGCTGAAAGCTCACACAAATTATTTGTATAGTACGTCAATTATGTAAACAAATGATGGAAGCTTGATAGCATTGCCAGAAGCCTCTTCATCATCCGGGTCCATGTGCCATGCACAAAATTATACTCCTTCGTTCCTAAATATTTGTCTTTTTACAAATTTCAAACGGGCATATTTTAGAGTGTAGATTCACTCATTTTGCTTCGTATGTGTACTCCCTCTGTTCCTAAATATTCTATTCGTCTGAACAGAGATTTCAACAAGTGACTACATACGGAGCAAAATGAGTGAATCTACACTCTAAAATATGTCTATATACATCCGTATGTGCTAGTCCATTTGAAATCTCTAAAAAGACAAATATTTGAGTAGTCACTCGTTGAAATCTCTAGAAAGACAAATACTCCGGAGTATATTTAAGAACCGAGGGGGCAGTGCACAACCGCATGGGACACTCAGCCCGGTCGTTGCGCCGCATTAATAGTGAGTAATGAGCAGTCTAATCATAAGCCCCACCTTTCCCACTGTAAGTTGCTCTGAAGAAGCAACCATCAATACGCTCTTCTTTGAATCCGCTCATACTACTCCATCCGTCACTATTTATACAACGCGCTTCAGAAAAAAGAAATAAAATCTGTGGGACCAAGGCGACTAGCGATCGGCCTGAAAAATAGCATTGGTAGTTATAGCATGGCGTCTATTACTAGAGGGAATAATGCTTGCACACATGCATGCAGTGCTTCCACCCCGGGTACACACATGCATGCACTCCATAGTAGTACAGTACATGGAGAGAAAATTGTGGACTTGATTGCGGTTACCACGACCTAATTAATTAAGCATTAAACCAAACGCGTCTAAATTCTCTCTGGTGGTGGAAATGCATTGAGATAAATGCATCATAATGAAGCGCACCCTGTAAACTGTGACGGAGGGTGGAGTAGTATGAAGGTGCAAAACCAAGTACGTGTACTACTGCGCTTGGCTCTTCGCCCATTCGTGAAGTCGTACAATGATGGTACTCCGCATGTTGTGTACTACAGTGTATGCCTCTGACAATCTGACACCGAATGGACTGATGCATGTCCACCGAGGGTAGGTTGCATTAGTCAAAATGCGTAAGCGACCTTCACCTTGCCCTGCAAGCTTCTCCTTGTTCTGCGAGTTGACGGGACACACAAAAAAGTAGTGCTAGTCCATACTCCCTCCTTTCCGGTTAATATGGCTTAATCTTTTTGTGGGTAAATGAGAGAGATTTATTCATATATAAGCATTCTTAGGACGATCAGCCAAGACACTGGTCACTAGGAAGCGAGGTACCCCGCAAAAAAAGAAGTAGGAAGCGAGGTGTTTCATCAAGCCAGCTCTCGGCCACATTCAAAGTGCAGCAAGCACGGTTCGCACGAAGATGCGCCGCAAGGTTTGCTGACCTGTTTACATGCTGAATAACAAAAAAAAAAGGAAATATTACTAAGCGCTACTATTTGTAACAGGATATGAGCCAGAATTAAGTGAGAATTATGGCGAGTGTTCCATGCAATCAACTTCCATTATCACATGCGAGAACCCTCGAAGAGAACCAAATGTGTTGAAGATTGCTTTATCACATTTTAAAATTATAATAAGAGTGCAGATGCTCCTCCATCCGGTTCCTAGTACTAGTATAGTGCGTGCCTTTATGCACTATAGTAGTAGTACTAGCAAACTTTGCGCTTGGCTGTTCGGGAAGTCGAACAATAATAGCACTAGTAGTATAGTGTATGCTTCTGGCAATCTGACACCGAATTAATTGTTGCACGTCCACCACCTGAGTGAGGGAGAGCTTGCATTAGTAAAAAGTTTCTCCTTGTCCTGCGAGTCACCGCGCGCAAGCTTCTCCCGTCCTGCAACCTTCTCCTCGTTCGGCAAGTTGACGAGACACAACAAAGTAATGCTAGTCCATGCTGCCTCCTCTCCGGTTAATATGGCTTTATTTCAAACGAGATAAATACACTGTCTGTCACTGTATATTTGTAAAAATATAGTCAGTGGACTTCATAATACGCTCAATGCGCTCAATATTTTTTTTTCTGGTGTTCATACGGTCACTAGCTCACCTTGACTGAGTATGTGTGTGCATGCACGTGTAGGTTGAGCACTTGAGCGTGACCGTGTGTGTTCCGTCGTGTGCTCAGACATGCATGCATTAGGGCATCGCGCGCGTTTTTGCGCCCATGTGTACGTGTGACTGTTGCATACACGTAGGGGGAGTACGTGTAGGGGCCACTAAGGAGCAGCCAAATCACACAGTAAGTTAGTCAGAAGAAGCAACCATCATTTCACTCTTGAATGACACGTACGCAATATAAAATGGTTGATATGGAGAGAAAAAGAAAACCACTATATATACACTAGCAAGAGTTTAAGCTACAAGCCTGCTTGCTTAGGTTGCTCTCTTCACAAGCATAGAACGATGGGCCTGATCCCGCAGCTGGGGGAAGGGAACAATGTTTTGCGTAGACGCGTTCAACATCGGCGAGGGAGAAAACCCATAGTCGGTGCGTCCCAATCAGGGGTCACCGCGCTATGGGCCGATTCTGCGTCCCAACCGCCCTTCTAGCTACAGCCCGACGTCCCAGGTAGTCCATCTTCCTTTTGAAGCCGGCTTGCTCCACTGCCGTAGCTCCATCTCCATGTTGATCTTTCTCTACTTCTACCGGCTTCTACTTGTGATTAGTTTATGTCTCATGAACTAGTGCCAGTACTATTATTCTAATCACACTTCTTCAATATCTTTGCCATCAGGGATGCTCAGGTCGATTTTAGTGGAACTGCACAAAAGCATCGTATGATCCGAGGGTGCCAGCCGTCTTTCCTTCGACAGGTTCTACCTGGCCAGGAATTGAAATTATGTTTAGGGTTTAGGGTTTAAGTCATAGTGACCCCATCAGTAGTTTTTCTATCGTACACGCTCTCACAACTTTTTTCTTTAGTTGTGAAGTAAATATTTGCTATGGTGTGTGAATCATTGAGATGCATCAGCATGCGTGTTAGTTTTCCTTTGTATTTGATGGAACGTTGTAATGGGGCAACCTTGGAATAGGAATGAAAATGGAGTCGAAAAGTTTCCATTTTTCCGGAGAAAAAATGGAAACGGAGAGAAACCAACGTTTCGTTTCGTTGGATCGCGCCATCGAGCAAAACCAACATTTAAATCACGTCTGTCGTGTTCGTGTCTCACCCTCCTCCATGGCTCGACCCCACACGGTCGCTCGGCATGCCACTCACCGCAAACCGAGTAGTATAGCATAACTTTCCCGCCTGCTTGTCGATGGATCGCACCATGGAGTACTAGCACTACTAGAAGAGAATGATGAGTTGGGGGAGGACAGCTAGCTATAGCACGGACTCCCAAGAACTTTTTACATGCATGTTGTAGCCGGCAATTGCGACCTTTGAACGCGGAGCAGCCGCGTGCACCCGGAAGCGGCGCGGGCGACGCTCTCTCGGCCGGCGCGCCGCTTCAATGCCGGCGCCAGTGAGAGGTCGTGTCCGCTCTGGCCCGGCATGAATGCGGCACTGACCGTTTTGGGCGGGAAGCACGCGCGGGTGATGAAGAGGGTTCAGGTTGGCCAGGACCGCCCGTGGCAGCGGTCCAGACGTGCGCAAACAAGAGATGATGTACGTTAATATTGTTGCGTATATAATTAACAACGTAAATAATGTGCCACTTGGACAAATATGATTGGAGATGGAGATGGAAATGGAATTTTACGTAAACACGGATATGCATGTCTATGTCTATGTGTGTGTGCGCGACGACTCTCGCGACCTGGAAGCGGGGGCGTATTTTTGATCGAGTTTTCTTTCTTGGTACGTTAGAAAATCAGTTTGTCTAATTTACATCTAAATTTTATTTAAGGATATCACATCTAAGCTCCCACAAGTATATAATGTAGCAACAAGAAACAAAAAAAAACTAGGAAAAGACCACAACCAGAGTGGACATCAACTTATATGTGACATAACTATGTCACATGTAGATGTGTCCTAGACAGACCCTTAAAAAATTGTCCGCCAGTTTTCGTTTCTTTTTTCCGGGAACGCGCGTATTCTATTTAAAACCACTGCTATGGAGAGATTTTTTTACTCCATTATAGCCTCTTGTTTGATAGAGTTTCTCGTGTATCGCTCTCTCACCCTCTCCATATCAAAAAAAGATGACAGTGTCCACTCTATCTCTCTCCTCACCGGTGGTTACAGATCCGGCCAAATCCCGTCCGCTGCGGGAGGTGAGGAGGTGCAGCGTTGACGTTGTCGCCGTCGGCGACGGAGGAAGCCGATGCGCACCGTTTTCTCGGAGCCGGCGCTGGCGCGGACGAAGATCCTCAGCGCCCTTGTTCGCTACCGTCGTGTGGGCAGATCCCGCCCGCCCGCCTAAACGACATCTCGCCTATCTGAGGTATAACTTCTTGTACTGGTCCAGCTCCCCAGGTCGCTGCGTGCGGGTTTTCTTCTATGCGACTACTCCCCAGCTCCCCATGCATAGTAGCTAGGGTTCGTTGGCTTGTCCAACATCACCTACTAGTACTACTGTTGGAAATATGCCCTAGAGGCAATAATAAAATGGTTATTATTGTATTTCCTTTTCATGATAATTGTCTATAGTTCATGCTATAATTGTATTAACTGGAAACCGTAATACATGTGTGAATACATAGACCACAACATGTCCCTAGTGAGCCTCTAGTTGACTAGCTCGTTGATCAATAGATGGTTATGGTTTCCTGACCATGGACACTAGATGTCATTGATAACGGGATCACATCATTAGGAGAATGATGTGATGGACAAGACCCAATCCTAAGCATAGCACAAGATCGTGTAGTTCGTTTGCTAGAGCTTTTCTAATGTCAAGTATCATTTCCTTAGACCATGAGATTGTGCAACTCCCGGACACCGTAGGAGTGCTTTGGGTGTATCAAACGTCACAACGTAACTGGGTGACTATAAAGGTGCACTACAGGTATCTCCGAAAGTTTCTGTTGGGTTGGCACGAATCGAGACTGGGATTTGTCACTCTGTATGACGGAGAGGTATCTCTGGGCCCACTCGGTAATGAATCATCATAATGAGCTCAATGTGACTAAGCAGTTAGTCACGGGATCATGCGTTACGGGACGAGTAAAGTGACTTGCCGGTAATGAGATTGAACGAGGTATTGGGAGACCGACGATCGAATCTCGGGCAAGTAACATACCGATTGACAAAGGGAATTGAATACGGGATTGATCGAATCCCCGACATCGTGGTTCATCCGATGAGATCATCGTGGAACATGTGGGAGCCAATATGGGTATCCAGATCCCGCTATTGGTTATTGTTTGGAGAGGTGTCTCGGTCATGTCTGCATGGTTCCCGAACCCGTAGGGTCTACACACTTAAGCTTCGGTGACGCTAGAGTTGTTATGGGAAATAGTATGTGGTTACTGAAGGTAGTTCGGAGTCCCAGATGAGATCCTGGACGTCACGAGGAGTTCCGGAATGGTCCGGCGGTGAAGATTGATATATTGGACGAAGGGTATTGGAGTTCGTAAGTGTTCTAGGGGTACCAGGCTATGGCCAGCATGACCGAAAGGTGTTTCGGGAGCCCCGGCAAGTGTTGGAGGGCCTCATGGGCCAAAGGGGAAGGGGTAAACCAGCCCACTAAGGGGTGGTGCGCCCCCACACGCTTTCCCACGTTAGTTGGGGAGGTGGGGCGGCTCCACCTCGCTTGGGAGGCAAGCCTCCACCTGCTTGGCTTGGGGGGCAAGTCTCCCTAGGATTTTCCCTAGGGAAATCCAATCTGCTTGGCCGCCGCCCCCAGGGGAAACCCTAGGGCGCCTCCCCCTCTCCCCTTGCCCCTATATATAGTGGAGGGGTGGAAGGGCAGCCGCACCCCTTCCCTGGCAGCCCCTTCCTCCTCCAACTCTTCTTTCTCCTCCGTAGAGCTTGGCGAAGCCCTGCAGGAATACCACAAGCTCTACCACCACGCCGTCGTGCTACTGGAGTTATCCCTCAACTTCTCCTCTCCCCTTGCTGGATCAAGAAGGAGGAGACGTCCCCGGGCTGTACGTGTGTTGAACGCGGAGGCGCCGTCCGTTCGGCACTAGATCAGATCTTCTGCGATTTGAATCGCCGCGAGTACGACTCCATCAACCGCGTTCTTGTAACGCTTCCGCTTAGTGATCTTCAAGGGTATGAAGATGCACTCCCTCTCTCTCGTTGCTAGTATCTCGTAGATTGATCTTGGTGACACGTAGGAAAATTTTGAATTATTGCTACGTTCCCCAACAGTGGCATGATGAGCCAGGTCTATGCGTAGATTCTATGCACGAGTAGAACACAAAGTAGTTGTGGGCGATGATTTGTTCAATTTTCTTGCCGTTACTAGTCTTATCTTGATTTGGAGGCATTGTGGAATGAAGCGGACCGGACCGACCTTACACGTACACTTACGTGAGACAGGTTCCACCGACTGACATGCACTTGATGCATAAGGTGGCTAGCAGGTGTCTGTCTCTCCCACTTTAGTCGGATCGGATTCGATGAAGAGGGTCCTTATGAAGGGTAAATAGCAATTGGCATATCATCATTGTGGCTTTTGCGTAGGTAAGAAACGTTCTTGCTAGAAACACATAACAGCCACGTAAAACATGCAACAACAATTAGAGCACGTCTAACTTGTTTTTGCAAGGTATGCTATGTGATGTGATATGGCCAAAAGGATGTGATGAATTATATATATGTGATGTATGATATTGATCATGTTCTTGTAATAGGAATCATGACTTGCATGTCGATGACTATGACAACCGACAGGAGCCATAGGAGTTGTCTTAATTTATTGTATGACCTGCGTGTCAATGAAAAACGCCATGAAATTACTTTACTTTATTGCTAACCGTTAGCCATAGTAGTATAAGTAATAGTTGGCGAGACAACTTTAGGAAGACACGATGATGGAGATCATGATGATGGAGATCATGGTGTCATGCCGGTGACGAAGGTGATCATGCCGCGCCTCGAAGATGGAGATCAAAAGGCGCAAGATGATATTGGCCATATCATGTCACTTTATGATTTGCATGTGATGTTTGTCATGTTTACATATTGTTTGCTTAGAACAACGGTAGCATAAATAAGATGATCCCTCGCAATAATTTCAAGAAAGTGTTCCCCCTAATTGTGCACCGTTGCGAAGGTTCGTTGTTTTGAAGCACCACGTGATGATCGGGTGTGATAGATTCTAACGTTCGCATACAACGGGTGTAAGCCAGATTTACACATGTGAAACACTTAGGTTGACTTGACGAGCCTAGCATGTACAGACATGGCCTCGGAACACGAGAGACCGAAAGGTCGAACATGAGTCGTATGGTAGATGCAATCAACATGAAGATGTTCACCGATGATGACTAGTCTGTCTCACGTGATGATCGGACACGGCCTAGTTGACTGGGATCATGTATCACTTAGATGACTAGAGGGATGTCTATCTAAGTGGGAGTTCATTAAATAATTTGATTAGATGAACTTAATTATCATGAACATAGTCAAAAAGGTCTTTGCAAATTATGTCGTAGCTCACGCTTTGGTTCTACTGTTTTAGATATGTTCCTAGAGAAAATTTAGTTGAAAGTTGATAGTAGCAATTATGCGGACTGGGTCCGTAAACTGAGGATTGTCCTCATTGCTGCGCAGAAGGATTATGTCCATAATGCACCACTCAGTGTGCTGAACCTCGAGCATCAGTTGTGGATGTTGCGAACATCTAACATACATGTTTTGATGACTACATGATAGTTCAGTGCGTAATGCAAAATGGTTTAAAACTGAGGCACCAAAGACGTTTTTGAAACATCACAGAACATATGAGATGTTCCACGGACTGAAATTGGGATTTCAGGCTAGTGCCCATGTCAAGAGGTATGAGACCTCTAACAAGTTTCTTAAGCCTGCAAACTAAGGAGAAAAGCTCAATCATTGAGCATGTGCTCAGATTGTATGAGTACTACAATCGCTTGAATCGAGTGGGAGTTAATCTTCCAAATGAGATAGTGATAATTCTCCAAAGTCACTGCCACCAAGCTACTAGAGCTTCGTGATGAACTATAACATATCAGGGATACATATGATGATCCTTGAGCTATTCACGACACCACGAAAGTAGAAATCAAATAGGAGCATCAATTGTTGATGGTTAGTAAAACCACTAGTTTCAAGAAGGGTAAGGGCAAGAAAGGGATACTTCATGAAATGGCAAATCAGTTGCTGCTCTAGTGAAGAAACCCAAGGTTGAACCCAAACCCGAGACTAAGTGCTTCTGTAATAAGGGGAACGGTCACTGAAGCAGAACTACCCTAGATACTTGGTAGATGAGAAGGCTGGCAAGGTCGACAGAAGTATGTTGGATATACATTATATTAATGTGTACTTTACTAGTACTCCTGGTAGCACCAGGGTATTAGATACCAGTTCGGTTGCTAAGTGTTAGTAACTCGAAATAAAAGGCTCTAGAATAAATGGAGACTAGCCAAAGGTGAGACGACGATATGTGTTGGAAGTGTTTCCAAGGTTGATGTGATCAAACATCGCACGCTCCCTCTACCATCGGGATTGGTGTTAAACCTAAATAATTGTTATTTGGTGTCTGCGTTGAGCATAGACATGATTGGATTATGTTTATCGCAATACGGTTATTCATTTAAGGAGAATAATGGTTGCTTTGTTTATTTGGATAATACCTTCAATGGTCTTGCACCTAAAATGAATGGTTTATTGAATCTCGATCATAGTGATACACATGTTCATGCCAAAAGATATAAGATAGTAATGATAGTACCACATACTTGTGGCACTGCAATTTGAGTCATATTGGTATAAAACGCATGAAGAAGCTCCATGTTGATGGATCTTTTGACTCACTCGTTTTTGAAAAGATTGAGACATGCGAACCATGTCTATTGGTATATATGCATGAAGAAACTCCATACAGATGGATCGTTTGGACTCACTTGATTTTGAATCACTTGAGACATGCAAATCATACCACATGGGAAAGATGACTGAAAGACCTCGTTTTCAGTAAGATGGAACAAGAAAGCAACTTGTTGGAAGTAATACATTTTGATGTGTGCAGTCCAATGAGTGCTGAGGCACGCAGTGGATATCGTTATGTTCTTACTTCACTGATTTGAGTAGATGCTAAGTATATTTACTTGATGAAACACAAGTCTGAATTATTGAAAGGTTCAAGTAATTTCAGAGTGAAGTTGAATATCATCGTGACAAGAGGTTAAAATGTCTATGATATGATCATAGAGATGAATATCCGAGTTACGAGTTTGGCACACAATTAAGACATTGTGGAAATTGTTTCACGACTAATACCGCCTGGAACACCATAGTGTGACGGTGTGTTCGAACATCATAGCTGCACCCTATTGGATGTGGTGCATACCATGATGTCTCTTATCGAATTACCACTATCGTCTATGGGTTAGGCATTAGAGACAACCGCGTTCACTTTATATAGGGCACCACGTAATTCCGTTGAGATGACACCGTATGAACTATGGTTTAGAGAAACCTAAGCTGTCATTTCTTAAAAGTTTGGGTCTGCAACGCTTATGTGAAAAAGTTTCAGGCTTATAAGCTTGAACCCAAAGCGGATAAATGCATCTTCATAGAATACCCAAAAACAGTTGGGTATACCTCCTATTTCAGATCCGGAAGCAAAAGTGATTGTTTCTAGAAACGGGTCCTTTCTCGAGGAAAAGTTTCTCTCAAAAGAATTGAGTGGGAGGATGGTGGAGACTTGATGAGGTTACTCAACCGTCACTTCAACTAGTGTGTAGCAGGGCACAAGAAGTTGTTCCTGTGGCACCTACACCAATTGAAGTGGAAGCTTATGATAGTGATCATGAAACTTCGGATAAAGTCACTACCAAACCTCGTAGGTCGACAAGGATGCGTACTACTTCAGAGTGGTGCGCAACCCTATCTTGGAAGTCATGTTGGTAGACAACAATGAACCTACGATCTATGGAGAAGCGATGGTGGGCCCGGATTCCGACGAATGGCTCGAGGCCATAAAATCCGAGAGAGGATCCATGTGAAAACAAAGTACAGACTTTGGAAGAACTACTTGATGGTCGTAAGGCTATTGGGTACAGATGGATTTTAAAAGGAAGACGGACAATGATGGTAAGTATCACCATTAAGAAAGCTCGACTTGTCGTTAAGATGTTTTCCGACAAGTTCAAGGAGTTGACTACAGTGAGACTTTCTCACTCGTAGCGATGCTAAGAGTCTGTTGGAATTGTATTAGCAGTTACTGCATTATTTACGAAATCTTGCAGATAGGATGTCAAAACATTGTTTCCTCGACAATTTTCTTGAGGAAAGGTTGTATGTGATACAACCGAAGGTTTTGTCAATCCTGAAAGATGCTAACAAGTATGCAAAGCTCCAGCAATCCTTCTAAGGACTGGAGTAAGCATCTCGGAGTTGGAATGTACGCTTTGATGAGATTATCAAAGATTTTGGGTTTATACAAAGTTTATGAGAAACTTGTATTTCCAAAGAAGTGAGTGGGAGCACTATAGAATTTTTGATGAGTATATGTTGTTAACATATTGTTGATCAGAAATGATGTAGAATTTCTAGAAAGCATACATGGTTATTTGAAAAGTGTTTTTCAATGGAAAACCTGGACAGAGCTACTTGAACATTGAGCATCAAGATCTATAAGGATAGATAAAAATGCTTAATAGTACTTTCAAATGAATACGTACCATGACAAGATTTTGAAGGAGTTCAAAATAGATCAGCAAAGAAGGAGTTCTTGGCTGTGTTACAAGGTGTGAGTATTGAGTAAGACTCAAGACCTGACCACGGCAGAAGAGAGAGAAAGGACGAAGGTTATCCCCTATGCTTTAGACGTAGGCTCTATAGTATGCTATGTTGTGTACCGCATCTGAAGTGTGCCTTGCCATGAGTCAGTCAAGGGGTACAAGAGTGATCCAGGAATGGATCACATGACAGCGGTCGAACTTATCCATAGTAACTAGTGGACTAACGAATTTTCTCGATTATGGAGGTGGTAAAAGAGTTCGTCGTAAAGGGTTACGTCGATGCAAACTTTGACACTAATTCCGATGACTCTGAGTAGTAAACTGGATTCGTATAATAGAGCAGTTATTTGGAATAGCTCCAAGTAGCGCATGGTAGCTGCATCTACAAGATGACATAGAGATTTGTAAAGCACACACGGATCTGAAAGGTTCAGACCCGTTGACTAATAACCTCTCTCACAAGCGAGATATGAGAAAACCCCATGGGTGTTGGATTCATTACAATCACATAGTGATGTGAACTAGATTATTGACTCTAGTGCAAGTGGGAGACTGTTGGAAATATGCCCTAGAGGCAATAAGAAAATGGTTATTATTGTATTTACTTGTTCATGATAATTGTCTATTGTTCATGCTATAATTGTATTAACTAGAAACCGTAATACATGTGTGAATACATAGACCACAACATGTCCCTAGTGAGCCTCTAGTTGACTAGCTCGTTGATCAATAGATGGTTATGGTTTCTTGACCATGGACACTAGATGTCATTGATAACGGGATCACATCATTAGGAGAATGATGTGATGGACAAGACCCAATCCTAAGCATAGCACAAGATTGTGTAGTTCGTTTGCTAGAGCTTTTCTAATGTCAAGTATCATTTCCTTAGACCATGAGATTGTGCAACTCCCGGATACCGTAGGAGTTCTTTGGGTGTATCAAACGTCACAACGTAACTGGGTGACTATAAAGGTGCACTACAGGTATCTCCGAAAGTGTCTGTTGGGTTGGCACGAATCGAGACTGGGATTTGTCACTCCGTATGACGGAGAGGTATCTCTGGGCCCACTCAGTAATGCATCATCATAATGAGCTCAATGTGACTAAGCAGTTAGTCACGGGATCATGTGTTACGGAACGAGTAAAGTGACTTGCCGGTAACGGGATTGAATGAGGTATTGGGATACCGACGATCGAATCTCGGGCAAGTAACATACTGATTGACAAAGGGAATTGAATACGGGATTGATCGAATCCCCGACATCATGGTTCATCCGATGAGATCATCGTGGAACATGTGGGAGACAATATGGGTATCCAGATCCCGCTATTGGTTACTGTTCGGAGAGGTGTCTCGGTCATGTCTGCATGGTTCCCGAACCCATAGGGTCTACACACTAAAGGTTCGGTGACGCTAGAGTTGTTATGGGAAATAGTATGTGGTTACCGAAGGTAGTTCGGAGTCCCGGATGAGATCCCGGACATCACGAGGAGTTCCGGAATGGTCCAGCGGTGAAGATTGATATATTGGATGAAGGGTATTGGAGTCCGGAAGTGTTCTGGGGGTACCATGCTATGGCCAGCATTACCGAAAGGTGTTTCGGAAGCCCCGACAAGTATTGGAGGGCCTCATGGGCCAAAGGGGAAGGGAAAACCAGACCACTAAGGGGTGGTGCGCCCCCCACACCCTTTCCCACGTTAGTTGGGGAGGTGGGGCGCCCCCACCTGGCTTGGGAGGCAAGCCTCCACCTGCTTGGCTTGGGGGGCAAGTCTCCCTAGGATTTTCCCTAGGGAAATCCAATCTGCTTGGCCGCCGCCCCCAAGGGAAACCCTAGGGTGCCTCACCCTCTCCCCTTAACCCTATATATAGTGGAGGGGTGGGAGGGAAGCCGCACCCCTTCCCTGGCGCAGCCCCTCCCTCCTCCAACTCTTCCTTCTCCTCCGTAGAGCTTGGCGAAGCCTTGCAGGAATACCACAAGCTCCACCACCACGCCGTCGTGCTGCTGGAGTTCTCCCTCAACTTCTCCTCTCCCCTTGCTGGATCAAGAAGGAGGAGACGTCCCCGGGCTGTACGTGTGTTGAACGCGGAGGCGCCGTCCGTTCGGCACTAGTTCGGATCTTCCGCGATTTGAATCGCCGTGAGTACGACTCCATCAACCGTGTTCTTATAACGCTTCCGCTTAGCGATCTTCAAGGGTATGAAGATGCACTCCCTCTCTCTCGTTGCTAGTATCTCCTAGATTGATCTTGGTGACACGTAGGAAAATTTTGAATTATTTCTACGTTCCCCAACAACTACTCCCTCCGTCTAGGTGAGTAAGTCTACTTAGGTTGTACACCCTGACCAAGGAGGAGGGGAAAACGAGAGAACTTAATGTTTATTTGCTAATTAGTAGCATTGCAACAATGAACTAACCACTGCATGTCGTGTTTTGTAGTCTCAAGTCATTAAAATCATGCACATCCCACATATCTTATTGGTTGATATGTCAAGAAACAAGAAACGAGGTAGAAGTTAATGCACCGCACCTAAGTGTTTTGGGATTATTTAGTTTTCATAAGATGACTTACACACCTAGACGGAGGGAGTACTATTATAGAGGAAATGCCACTCAAAAAGTTGTCCTGATTTATGCCTCGGTGGAGGTATACATGTTGTTTTGACAAAAAGTACATGGTGGTTGTGCGGTCATTGTCCATATGGTGGTAGTACTATCACTGGTGAAATGAAGAAATGCTTTTTTTCTCGGGTATCCTGGTTTAGTTACCATTAAGATAATTATGATGCTTCTATTTGTTGGTGTACTTTTCATTAATTCTTATTGAAAATTGAGATGTCGTTGCGAACCCTTTTTTATATTTTTGGAAACAACGATGCGTGTCTCCATACCCGGGCATGTCTTCCTCAATTTTAGTGGAACTGCACAAAATTGGATGGCCATTGTTATTCCGCCTCACTGTCCTCTGCCACGTGGTTCTTCCTTCCTCGAGCTTGATTACTGAGAAGAAACAGACCAGAGTGAGGATTTGTCGAACTTCTTAGGTGCCTCACCCAAACTTGATGCCAAATGGATGATGCATCACCACGATGACCTATCAATGCTCATGGTTCCGCCTCATGGTTGCGTCGGCTGGTGAAGCTGGTCAATTTTCGACAAAAAACAAGCTGTCTTCCATCTGTTCTCTTTGCTTGTTACGCACAAAGATGATATCCTTCATCAGTTCACCTTGGTTGCGTTGGAGACGCAGCTTCATTGACTTAGTGCACCTGCCTTTGGATTTACGACATGTGGGCCCAAAATGTGGCTGGCTCACCTGTCATACAGCCAAAAGTAGGTGCAGTGAAGGCACCGGAGCTCAGTCCGTACAACAGTAGTATATATATAAGCGGGAGCCTCAGCGCTTGTTTGCTAGGGTTTGCACTCTCCACACGCTCGCCGCACTACATATATGTTACATGCTGGAGGCTCAGCGTTCATTTGCTAGGGTTTGCTATATTCACATTCTCTCACCCTCTCTTCACCAGATCTAAACAAGATTGCGTTGGCCTCTTGTCTCTCTCTCCCCCTCACAGCTGGTGAAGGAGCATACGTATCCCGTCGCACCGAGAAGGGGAGGAGGTGCAGCGTTCACTCTATCGCCTTCGGCAAGGGAGGCAATCCACTGCCGGCTGCGCTGTTCTCTTTCACCCAGCACCTGTGCGGGAGGGCCACCGACCCCTTCTTCCTTGCTGCCGTATGTAGTGTGGCAAGATCCGGCCTCCCGCCGCACGCCTTGCCACATCCTGACGACCCTAAGGTATAAGTTTCTTTGAAACCGTCGTTGCTCTAGCTGCATGTGAATCTTTTTCGATCTATAGTCGAATCTAGGTCTTGGTTCAAAGAGGAAAGAAGGGTGCAGTGGGCTGGAGCAAGAATCTAGGACGTGGTTCAATGAGGAAAGGAGGGGCGGAAAGTAGTATAGACTGGCTATCCAGCCGCTTTGTAGGTCGAAAAGGGAAAAAGGGGGTAACCCAGTACACACATCTGTAAGGAACCGATCTCTTTGTTGAAAAGGGAAAGAAACTGGGGGGTCGGGTAGTTTGTTCACGACTAGATTTGCTGCCCTCACATAGGAAGAAGGTTCAAAGATGACAAATATGGGACCAGCGCATATATGCTGCTTGGCTACATACTCTGCATCACCCATTTATACGTGTGGACGCACATGGTGCTGGCATGTCCCATGCAACTATTTTGCTGTTGTTAATCTCAGAATTAACTACTGATCTGTTTTAAAAGAATTTCTCTGTTAATATGAATCAATGCAACCGTTTTAGAAATGCTACCGTCCTATACTTTGTTTTCCATAAAGATAAGGTAGATGCTTCTTTTTGTGGCCGCATGTTTCATCCTCCTTTATTGGCTAGTAATTATTTTCTTTTTTGCCTCTTAAAACAGGGATATCTATTCAACTTGTTGCTATAGAAAACTTAAATGTCACACCGGCAACTTTGCTTGATTTCAGTGCAACTGCACAAAACTTGATTGGATTTCCTATTCGTGTTGGTAGATTCGTATTTTATGTTGGTCGTCTCATGAAAGGTCAGTACAGGCCTTCATCCACATGATTGTGCAGTGTGCTTTGAGATGATGTGCTACTTGTATTGGTACTATTTTATATAAATGATGAATTGAAGCTATTGTATTGATGTCTTTTCCCATTAAGTAGTGAACAAAAATGGGACCAACCCAGACATGATGCTTGTTGCTTTGTTACAACAAATTCAGCATCACCCCTTTATAAGCCAGTAATTGATGCCACTCTCAGAATTAACTACTGAATCTTATTTCAAAACTGCAACACTTCTTAGGGATTGGCGGGATTACCATTTTTGTGGCCTCATGTTTCATCCTCCTTTATTAGCCAGTAATTGATTCCTTTTTTGCCTCTGTTTATACATGGATATCTATTGAACTTGTTGCTATTGTGACATTTTGCTTCGCTACGCGAAACACTTTGCTTGATTTCAGTGCAACTGCACAAAATGAGATTGGATTTCCTATTCGTGTTTGCAGATTCGTACGTGATCCTATGTGCGTCATGACAGGTTGGTACTGGCCTTTATCCACATGATCGTGCAGTGTGTTTTGAGATGTTGTGCTACTTGTATTGGTACTGTTTTAAATAAATGATGAATTGAAGCTATTGTATTGCTGTCTTTTCCCATTAAGTAGTGAACAAAAATGGAACCAACCCAAACATGATGCTTGTTGCTTTGTTACAACAAATTCAGCATCACCCCCTTTATAAGCCAGTAATTGATGCCACTCTTAGAACTAACTACTGAATCTTATTTCAAAACTGCAACACTTGTTAGGGATTGGCGGGATTACCATTTTTGTGGCCGCATGTTTCATCCTCCTTTATTAGCCAGTAATTGATTCCTTTTTTGCCTCTGTTTATACAGGGATATCTATTCAACTTGTTGCTATTGCGACATTTTGCTTCGCTACGCGAAACACTTTGCTTGATTTCAGTGCAACTGCACAAAACGAGATTGGATTTCCTATTCGTGTTGGCAGATTCATATTTTATCATTGTCGGTCTCATGAAAGGTCAGTTCAGGCCTTCATCCACATGATTGTGCAGTGTGCTTTGAGATGTTGTGCTACTTGTATTGGTACTGTTTTAAATAAATGTTGAATTGAAGCTATTTTATTGCTATCTTTTCCCATTAAGTAGTGAACAAAAATGGAACCAACCCAGACATGATGCTTGTTGCTTTGTTACAACAAACTCTGCATCACCCCCTTTATAAGTAGATGGAAGCACATACTGTTGTTGCGCCCACTCTACCCTGGAACTGTTTATGCTTTTCGTTAATCTAATGCCGCTGGTAAAATTAAGCAATGCCACTCTCAGAATCAATTAACTACTAAATCTTAGTTCAAAACTGCTGCACTTGTTAGGGATTGGGGGGATTACCATTTTTGTGGCCGCATGTTTCATCCTCCTTTATTGGCCAGTAATTGATTCCTTTTTTTGCCTCTGTTAAAACAGGGATATCTTTTCAACTTGTTGCTATTGCGACATTTTGCTTCGCTTAATTTTGGTGGAACTGCACAAAATGAGACCGTATTTCCATATATGTGTTGAGATCTCTTTGAGATCTTCCTCACGAGTTGTTTCAAATCTTGGTCTTGAATGGTCAGTACCGACCTTCCTCTGAATTAACTACTGAATCTTAGTTCAAAACTGCAAACACTTGTTAGGGATCGACAGGAGTACCATTTCTGTTAGGGATCGGCCGGAGTACATGTTTAAGAAATGTATTGTTCAGATAATGTCTCTGTTGTTATATATCAGTTACAGACTTACAGTGTTTTACAAATGGTACTATCTTGCTTTGTAGTCCTTTCTACATGTTTAACCAAGGTATTGTTAAGATAATGTCTCTGTTAAAATGAACCAGTCGCATTGTTTTAGGAATGATACTTTTCTGCTTTTTCGTTCTTTATACATCTTGAAACAAGGCATTGTTAAGATAATGTCTCAGTTAATATGAATGAATCACACTGATTGAGAATTACTACTCTCCTGCTTTGTTTCCCATTAAGATAAGGTAGATCAGTAGATGTTTTCCTTCTGGGAGTACAAGTCATCAACCGTTATTTCTCAGTAATTGTTTCCCTTATACCTTTTGTTGCTTATAGGGATATCAAAATTAAAGCTCGGTTTTATTCCGACTTCGATTTTAGTTCAACTGCACAAAAGGAGCCAATGTGTCCAAGGCAAACTTCTGCATTACTGGGTCCAGTTGGTCGTTCCACTTTGCAGAAAGAAGCAGTCATTGTTTGCGCTACATTACAGAAGGAATGATCGAGAAGCTTTACAGTGTATTAGGCCTTCCACTATGTAGGCCAAAAGAGGTGCCAATTTCACCTTTTCGTAGTTTGGCACCGAATCCCTCCATTGCTACAGCCGGTGCCATAAATATTAGACACCGGTGACATGACTAGTCTGCAGAGACCACTGGCCATTTAACAACACGTGGAGTGCCCTGGGCAAGAAGTGCCCAAACAAGTACAAGAAGCGACAGGACTCCACGATCATAGGCATTACATATTTTGAATGGGAAAAGCTTGTCAAAGTTTAATCATTGATGTTAACAAGAAGCGACAGGACTCCACGATCATAGGCATTACATATTTTGAATGTGAAAAGCTTGTCAAAGCTTAATCATTGATGTTAGCAAGAAGACATTAGTTTAATATATTGGAATTGGAAAACTTTGTCAAAATTTGCTCATTGATGTTAGCCAGAAGACATGCATTTGATATTTTTGAGTGGGACGCCCTTGCTGTGAGCAACGTCGAGTGTTTTTTCCTATTCCTGTGTTCAGTTTAGAAGTAAATAGTTACTCTGCTGAGATATTCCTGTGTTAAGAGTTTGTTCTGAATATTGTCTATGTAATGCCAGGCCTTCTGTTTGATTGCAAAGTTGAGCTTAGAATGTTGTGGCATGCGGCATCACGAGCTGTTCACCATGCCTCCTGAGAATAATGATTCGTATTCTTTTGCATGTCGATCTAATGCCAGTGATTTGCTTGTTAAGAAGATCATCCTCTTCTGTTGTTTCCGTGCTTAAGAAGTTCATCGTCTGATGTTTCATTCATAGCCTATACGACAAGTCGGGTAGGTTTAACGTGAAACCATATGATCTTCCGACCAACTCATGATATTAGGCCGTGATTGGATCGTCGTTTTCCAACCAAAACCGCTTGTAAAACTGACGCTTGTAAATTAAAGCAGATGGTCTCGGGCGAAGGCGCTTGGTTGGTCGATTTCGACTAGTAAAATATCGGAAGTACTTGACACACGATAAAAACGCTGAACGACACTCAGACGATTGCTAATCCATCCGTTAGCTGTTGTTTCAGCCTTGCCCATGGAAGGCATGATACGCACGTCGTGCATGTATCGTCTGATAATGTCGTCCATATAGCAGTGCTCGTAAAATATACACTGGTCTCTCAAATTACACGCGTAACCCGCCGGTTTTACTTACAGACCTAGGGCCCTCGATTTCATTACGCCTGTATTTTACGCGTTGTTTTCAATGACGAGTAAATTACACTTGTATGTTAATACATGTTTGAAATAAACCAGAGCTCCCAAGCGCGGCCTTACCATTTCATGCCGTCTCAGTTTCTCGAAGGTGCTCATAGGTGTCTGATGATCCTGGCTTCCTGAATGAGTAGCGGGCGCTGTATCAGACCATCCGTAGGGCCCGCGAGGCCCTCTCCGTTGTCCTTCGAGTTGTTGCGCTCGCCGTGGCGCCGAGCATTGTTAACATCGTCAACGAACATGAGGATTCAGGAGATGACTTTATTTTGACTGGATGACACTAGGGACCCACTAGGGCCATAGCCGTACGTACGCAAGTGCCTCCTTATTATGTACAACTATATTTTTTTGCTTTCTCCTAGTTTCCTAACATCACGGTCCCACACCATTGTCAACCTATGTAGTCAATATAAACGAGAGAATTGCACAAGGTGCGGCCAACAGCTGGGACCAAGCAGCTCGAACAGTATTTCTGTTTTTGAGGCGTGAGCACTACAGAGTTTTTCTTGGCAATGATTTCGTTGTTGTTCAGAGGAGAGCGGGGTATTAACTGGGCGGGCTGTGGCCCGTCTAGCCCAAGCCAGATATCCATCCCAGATACTATTTTTTTCAAGATGAAAATGGCTATCCCAGCTATACGTCTTTTTGAGGAATACCTAGGCAAGGTCAACTTGTTATTCTCCGCCCCGCTGGGCTGCAAATCTTTCCTAGGAGGGATGCATTAGGCTTAACAGGAAAATGGGCTTTAAAAAAATAATAAATGAGATGTAATTATAAAAATTGGGCAGTAACTATAAAAAATGCACCAAACACGAAATTAGTTTATAAAATATTATTTATGGATTTTGAAAATCTTAAAGTTTCATTGTTGCGCGCGCAATGTTTCGTTGGATTTTTACGTAATACAAATTTATATATAATCTGACTAGAAATTTTGGGATAAAAATAAAATGTGGGAAATTTTATTGAATTCTGTCTTCAATAGTTGGTTGAAATTATTAATCATTGTCCTAGCTAGAAAATGGGTTGTACTTTTAACAATCTGTAAATGGGCTGTTGTAAATTCCATTAGAATTCCAAAATGGGCTGTACATTCTTACAAAACGCAAATGGGCTATAAGTTCTCTGCCACACACTTGTGGGCCTACTAAGTGACGCGTCCCCTAAAAAAATAAGTTGACGCGTATGCAAGGCTTTTCCAACTTATTATAGTCAACACACGGTTCTAGCAGCAATGGCCGTTGGATGTCTATCCAACGGATGTCGTGCTTCTTCTTTAATCTCGGATGTTCTTAGCTTCGGCCGCCCAAAAAATGATTCCCCCCTGACATTTGGGGTGCACCGTTTCGGAGGCTGACCTATGGGCCTACTAAGTTGGAGCGTACCAAGGGCTTTGTCAACTTAGTCAATAATAAACGTTTCTAGCTTCAGTGACCGTACGATGTCCATCCAACGGCCGTACTGCTTCTTCAACCTCTGGTCTTCTTGGTCCAGCCGCCCAAAGCAACGTCGGTCATGCCGCCTGCTCCTGCCTCCCGTGGCCGGCTGTGCTGCCGCGGAGGCCTCACCGCCCCCATACTACTCCCACCGCTGGCCAGGCCATCCCTCCACTCACCCACACCCCCTGTTATTCTGCGGTGATGGCAGCCTCACACCGCAGCCGAACCAGTGAACCCTCGTACTCCTCTCCGCGCGGGCTTCCACTGTTGTGTCTTCCCCGGCTCTGCGTCGTCCCCTTCCTAGGCCTCGCCGTCGTCCAGACCACCGCCCTGGTGCTCTCGGCGCGGCGTGGTCAACATGGTCAACGACCAACTTCCATCGGAAGAGTACTGTACGTGGAGAGGCTGACAGCTGGGTCCAGGCGACCGCAAGGAAGTGCCTCCTTCTTATGCGCAAAATAATTATTCCTCCACCTTAAAGCAGGGACCCACCGGACGGGCCACCTTATTTCGCGAAAAAAACATTTCCCCCCTGACTGCTCGGACCCACCGGACGGGCCAGCGTATTTCGCGAAAAAAATGTCCCCCCCCCGCTGTCAGCTAGGACCCACCGGAAGTGCCTCCTTATTACGTAAAAAAAATGAATACTCCCCCTGTGTCGTGGAATTGTCACGGCAGATGTCCTCTTGCAAGAACTTAGTCATGGAGCCATAGCAACTAGGAAGCTTAAAGGGGTTAATTGGGACAAAGGACACGAGAGGTTTATACTAGTTCTGCCCCTTACGGTGAAGGAAGGCCTACGTCTAGTTGGGTTGGTATTGCTTGTGGTTTCGATGACCAGGGAGCGAGATACGCTATTCCTGGCTCTCGATCAGTTGTTTCTTGCCCTAAACCGCTGGCGGGTCGTCCCCTTATATACACGGGTTGACGCCCTGCGGCCTACAGAGTCCCGGTCGGCTCATAAACAGTGTCCGACTCGGCGTCTAATTACTTCTACCTTACAGTTCAAGTTATACCATCATGGCGGTTTATCTTCATGGGATTCAGAGTCGCCAGTGGGCCTTTAGGCCCTTTAGTGAACCGCCATCTTCATGCCTTGGTCTTGGGCTTCTGATGAGCCACTCTTTGCGTAACCCGGCCCCTCCTGGCCGGCTTACACAAATAGTTATATCCCCAACATTAGGCCCCAGATTGATTTGAACCGGTTCATGTCAATCTTTAAAAAACCTTATGAACGGGCCTTTAGTCTTCTGTCCTGTGTGAAAATTGTAACCCGCCGTGACATCATCGTCTGGATTCGGGTTAAATCATCATGATGTCATCTTCAATAAACTTATATTTTAATCCGCCATATCTTCAACGGATCTCTGCCTTTACTGACCATCCCGAGAATCGAGGCGTCGGGGCCGCTGGATAACGATGTTTAGTCTCCTCCTTTCTCATGCCGTCTCGGTTAGTCTTTCCTTATAAATAGGGCGACCTAGGTCTTCCATTTTTCCCTCTGTCAATCGTCTTCTTCCTCTTGCTTCCTCTCGAGCTCCGCCGCCGCCGCTGTCGAGCCCTTCGTCTTCACCGACTCAGGCCGCTGCATCGACCTGACTCTGACCAGAAATCGATGGTGAATCTCCGCAGCTTGTCCACATCTGTGAGTTCCTCTCCTCTCTTTCTTAGATCCACATTGAGGCTTTGTCGAGTTCTTCGGCGTTCATCGCCACCCGACGCAAACCCTCGCTAGCTTTCTCCTCCGATGCCCTGCTTAAATAGTAAAAACAACGCAAAACTGCTGCGGTAATTGTTTGCGTTTATCTTGCATGAGAACAGATCTCACTTCCCTTGTTTTGGAAGCTCTCCTCGAGTATATGACCTTCTCTGTACTATTTTAGGTCTAGAAATTTTTTCTTTTCCAAAGCATCGTTTGATCCAAAATAATAATTGCAACTTGTGAAACCTGTTTGTTCCACACTTAGCCAAAAATTGTGTCTGTTGACTCTGCTTCAGCCATAGTAGTTCGTGTAACCGGTTTAAGATAATACCGGCTGTCAGCACGGCTTGCTTCTGGCGACTTAAGAAAACCTTAATCATCCTTAATATCTGCAGCCGTTAAACATTATCACATAGTTACATGAACGTCATTAGGCCCCTTCTTAAGCCGCCATCTTTGAATAAATCCACAGCGTTTTCCTTCGGGTTATAATTAAACCGAAAAAATTCCTTTATCTTGTTGTAGGCGTCGATTTACGCAATGGCACTGCAACTGGGTCAAATCCACCATTACGGAGAGTTCTTTAGCTAGGTTTGTGAAATCCGGCCATCTGCCCCGAAAGGAAATTATGTCCTATCATGCTCCTAACCCATCAGAGGAGAAACCTCAACCCAAGGAAGGGGAGGTAATTGTGTTTATGGATCACATGAACCGGGGCTTTGCCCCACCCGGGTCAAAATTCTTCAGAGATGTTCTACATTTCTTTGACCTCAGACCTCAAGACATCGGGCCCAACTCCGTGTCGAACCTCTACAACTTCCAAGTGTTTTGCGAGGTGTATCTTGGAGAAGAGCTAAATTTGACTTTGTTCAGAGAGCTGTTTTATTTGAATCGGCAAAATGAACGTGCCAATGGGCCTAGTCTGGAACTCGGTGGCATCTCAATCTAGCGGCGAAGGGACTGCCTTTTTCCTTATGCAGAGCTGCCGAGCCATCCGAAAGAGTGGAACCAGACATGGTTCTACTACCAAGATACCTCTCCGGCTGGTGAGAATTCACTACCCGGCTTTCATGCCCTGCGCTTGGAGTCCAACCACCCATTGGCCGACAAATTATCTCCGGCTGAACGTATTCCACTTGCTCCCACCATAAAGAAGATCAAGGCTCTGTTGGGCAATGGCTTGGACGACATTGATTTGGTCCGGACCTGGATTACCTAGCGGGTGATTCAGTTAAGCTGCCGACCCGGCTTAATGTGTACTTACTCAGGAGAAAAGGATGACCCACTGCTTCACAACCCTGATGATTTACCAGATGACATGGTCGAGGCTATGATCCAGTCACTGTTGAAAGAGGGGACTCTAATGAATAATACCTTCAGAATACTCCCCTTCTGTAAGAACAACCCGGCCCTCCGCAGTGAGTCATCAACCTCAATGATCACCTTCTATTATATTTACCTTACTTTTACTCATACCCCCTCACAACTCTTTACAGGCAAACGACAAGTTTTGGAAAGTCCCATATGATCATGAGGCAGCCAAACAAGCCCGGGCGGCAAAGAGGGCCGAAAAAAGAACCACCAGACCTTCTACTTCAAAGAAGAGAAAACCAAGTGCTTCAGAGATGTTCCAGCTCGATGATTCTGATGATAACGAGGAAGAGGTAACCTTTCAACTATCCTTACTCTTTTATCATTACCTTACTAACATTATTCTCCTTTTTCAGGAAGACACGGGGAACAGCCAACCCGTCGAGGAAGAGGTAACTATAATCTCCTCCAACTCCGAGCTTCGGCCGCGTCAGAAAATTCGAAGAGTAACCCGGAAAGTAAGATTTTCACACCCTTTGGCTTACCAAGATCCTGACTTTCTTTTGAAGCAACAACAATTTGAAAGCCGGAGGCAGACCCGGACCAGCAAGGATGTAGAGCTCTCCTCCGGCTTGCCTGATGCAACCCGGAAACATCGGCCTAAGGTTATCTCTGACTTATACCCTTTTTTACCTTTGGCGGGTCTAGTCCGTCAACCTCTCAATTCCTGTGACTCCAATTAACAGGATACCTCTCTTCATCCGGCGAGTCCATGCAGTCAAACATGCTAGCTTTTAAGACTGCTCCTGGGTAATATCAATTTGTTTACCTTATGTTTTTTCTTCATCATGTTTCTGTGCTCATTCTTCTGTTTTATCCATAGCATGCAAGTTAAGCCCAGGAAGAAAACGAAGAAAGATAAACCGGCCGAAGACCCTGTGGTAACTGAACCGGAATTGGGCACAGCTGCTCCCGGCTCTCCCACACATCAGTCGCCGCCTGAGCCGGCTCAGAATATTGCAGTACCAACGTCTGATCCGCCTGCTGAAGATATTCTGGTTGGTTGTGTTAACCCGGAAGCACCTAGCCCGGCCAAGACGATTGATCCAGAAGTAGAAATACTCAAGACTCAGTTTGTTGAGCCGGCCCGGCCCACAGCTCTTGCCAGATGCTCTGCTAAAGAGGAGTTATTGGAACGTCGTAAAGCCAAAACGGACATCACGGACTATACTCATTTGAGTATTGGATAGATCGTCTCGGGTTATATCAACCAGGTGCATAACAGTCGTGACCTGGAAATTGACATGGTGTAGCAAATACAACAAAAATCTGAGGTATGACTTACGCTTCCTTACTTTCAATCATACTTACTATACCAGCCCCCAAGTCTATTACTTATTAGGAAATATTCTGTAGACTTAGAAAAACTGTTAGAGCTGCTTATCCGGCTTAAAGAAAAAATACTTAAACCGGCTGTAACACAATACCTTTAACTTGCGATACACATTAGCCCCCAAGTGCCAAGCATCTTTGCTTGCAAAGTGCTTGGGACTTTAATATCCAGGACCGGCTTAATAATTTAAAAAGCTTCGGTACACATTAGCCCCCAAGTGTCAAGTATGTTTGCTTGCAAAGTGCTTGAGACTTTGAAATTATTTATCATGATGCTGACTGTAACCCGGGATAATGCAGGTTACCATAAGTCAATTTGAATCGGAGATTGCTGACCTTAAGAGCCACCTGTCAGCCCAGGAACTTGAAATTCAAAATGCCAACTCCAAGATTGAACTCAGCGTCTCTGAACAAGAGAAGTTGAAGAAGAACTTTGAATCGGAGAAGAAAACCTGGGCTGATGAGAAGGCCTCTCTGGTGACCCGGGCCGAGGTAGCCGAAACATCCCTTGCAAAGGCAAACACCGAGCTGTCCGGCTTAAAGCGTCAGATATCGCGAATGGTCTCAGCAATCTTCAGTACATTTCTTTGTATGAACCTCAAATACTGTCATCCTTTCATTGATGACTAAGCTAATTATCGCTTCCGGCTTACCCTTTGTTTAACAACACAGGCCCCAGGAGCACAACCCTCAAGCAGGACATGGTAGTCAAACTGAAAGCCGTCTATACCCCGGTGGAACAATTATACAATGGGTCACAACGTGCTTTGGCTGTTGTGGCCTTATCAAATGATGTGCCTCACCTCTTGCAAGATGTGTTACGATGGCTTGCTGTACTCCCCCAGCGGATTCAAGAGTTGAGACGGGCCCAAGCAAGAGCCGGAGCAATAGCCGCCTTGAGCCGGGCCAAAGCCTGGTTACCAGAGCTAGACCCAGCCAACATCGCTCTTGGGTATCCATGTTTAAAGGAGGATGGCACTCCATTTGATCAAAAAGACTTCACCAGCTGCGTGAGGGACATACGCCCTGTGGCCACTCAAATTGGGAACGATACTGACCTCTCCAAGTATCAGCCGGGTTATGATAAGGAGAATCTGAGAATCCCCATGCCGCATTACGATGATGTCAGCCTGATCCCTCCAATTCGTAAGCATACCTTTGCCCCTGAAGTAGACCCAACCGGTTTAATAGATGACGAAGCTGAGTTTGAAGCCTTGAGTGCCGTTGACTGGGCATCATCATCCTTCCAGGACAAGGCAACTAGCGAAGAGGCGGAGAAGGATAACCCGGAAGCTTCAGGTCAACGTACCCCAAGAGTAAATTGCAAGGCGTCACCTGTGTATGTCTTGTTAGAAAAACAATGCCTCATCATTCAGACTCGGGGAGTCTTGTAATAGTGCCGTAAACACTCTGAGTTTGTCATGCCTTCGCGCATGCTTATGGCCCTTAAGACTTGCATAAGCTGCCATTATTATGCACTTCATAGTTTATATGAACCTGTTATATCCTTGCAGAAATGCCTTGCATTGCCCTGCACAGAAGATAAACAAAATCCCTTGGCGATTTATCGCATTGAGAGTTACATAAGCTTCTGATAACCCGGAGTGTTACAGGAA
The DNA here is from genome assembly GCA_032464435.1 of Aegilops umbellulata. Lineage (NCBI taxonomy): Eukaryota > Viridiplantae > Streptophyta > Magnoliopsida > Poales > Poaceae > Aegilops > Aegilops umbellulata. The sequence goes on along the minus strand of CP136056.1, from coordinate 320,585,468 downwards.
AACCAACTTATGATTAAACTTAGTAGATGTAATCTGAATCGACAGCTATGTTCTCTTTGGTTCGAATACGACCTATGTTTGAACAGGAAGCCCCCAAGTGATCATGGCTAGATTCAGATATGATCATAAGCCGGACCAAAGGAAAGCCGGATTCAGATGTGACCCGCTTCCTCTTGGTTATTTCCACCACCTGACAAAGGAAACACATAAAACCTTTTTTGGGATGGAAAAAAAGATAGAGGTCCTGCTTTATTGCTTTATGTAATATATACATAAGATAAATATACACATATTAGAGCCGGTGGCTCAAGTATAATAAGGCCTAAGATGAGCGATATTCCACGGCCGACGGGTCTTCTCCTCCGATTTACGTGAGTCTTTGTGCTCTCGAACATCGATAAGGTAGTATGACCCGTTGTTCAGATTCTTGCTGACCACAAAGGGTCCCTCCCAAGGAGGGGATAGCTTGTGCATGTCGGATTGATCCTGGATGAGCCGGAGCACTAAGTCGCCTTCCTGTAAGGTTCTGGACTTAACCCGGCGCCTATGGTAGCGACGCAGGTCTTGCTGGTAAACCGCCGAGCGGGCTATTACCAAGTCTCGCTCTTCATCTAACAGGTCCAGTGCATCTTGCCGAGCTTTTTCATTGTCCGCCTCAACATAAGCCGCCACACGGGGTGAATCATGACGGATGTCACTTGGCAGGACCGCCTCTGCTCCGTACACCATAAAGAAAGGCGTGTAACCCATAGATCTGTTAGGTGTGGTATTGATGCTCCAAAGTACAGAAGGTAACTCCTCCACCCAACAACCCGGCGTCCGCTGCAAGGGGACCAAGAGCCGGGGCTTGATACCCTTCAATATCTCTTGATTAGCTTGTTCTGCTTGACCATTGGATTGAGGATGAGCCATAGCCGAAACGTCAAGCCGGATATGCTCTCGTTGACAGAACTCTTCCATAGCTCCTTTGTAAAGGTTAGTTCCATTATCAGTTATGATGCCGTGTGGAAAACCAAAGCGGAAAATCACCTTTTTCATGAACTGGACCGCCGTGGCTGCATCACACTTACTGACTGGCTCCGCCTTAACCCACTTTGTAAACTTGTCAACCGCTACCAAGAGGTGCATCTTTTTATCCTTAGACCTTTTGAAAGGCCCGACCATATCAAGCCCCCATACTGCAAACGGCCAAGTGATTGGAATCAACCTCAATTCTTGAGCCGGCACATGGGCTCGTCGTGAGAACTTCTGACATCCGTCTGTAAGTGCATCTAGTGCCCCTTAGTGATTTTGGTGTATTGAAGACTTATAGGTTAAGCATCTGATGTGTTTATGAGTGTACACAGGTCTATAAGTCTATGAGGAGTTTGATATTTACAGTAAAAGTCGACCCCTAAAAATGAAGTTCTTCGACTGAAGACTTTGATATTCTGAAGACTTTCTGAAGACTTTGAAAGTGAAGAAATTGGTGTGACCTTGAAGACTTGGTATTCGTTCGAGGAACGTGAAGCGTGAAGACTTTTGTTTTCGTAATTTCATTTTTCTCGTTCTTGAGTCATAGGAAACACCGTACTGTTAAAGGGGGTCGAGGAAATACTAAGGAGAAAATTTCCATGTGATGCTCAACTCAAATCCTACACCTAGCAATCCCTTCGAGTGAAGCCATTGGAAATCTCATACAGTTCAGTCAATTTCTTCAGTGACAGAGACGCAGCTCTTCTGGTCACTGAGGACTTTGCTCTGACTAAGGAGTTAGGAATTCGCCAGTGCGAATTGCCTACACAGTGAGGAACATGATAGCCTTGAGGAATTTGTACTCCAAATTTCCGACCGTTGCTGTGCCACGCGCCAGCTGTCCTAAAATATCTTGTCCACCGAACGGTCATATCATTGAAGGGCATTTATGTCTTATCATGTCGGGATGCTCCCTAGGCTATAAATAGCCGCCCCCTTCAACCACTAGCTGGTTGGCTGCTCCGCGTGAACTTGACACTTGTCATTTGAGAGCAACCCATCCTCCGAGGACTTTGAGCGAAAATCATCAAGTGAGGAAAATCCAAACCCAAACCCAAAACACCTACAAACCCAAAGTGATTGAGCATCACTGAAGAAATTGATCCTGCGTGGATCCGACGCTTGTTACCTTTGAAGACTGTGCTTCTTCCAGACGGTTAGGCGTCAAGGTCTAGAGCTTCCAAGAGGAATTGTGGATTGCCGAGTGACCAAGTCTGTGAAGGTTTGGAAGTCACCTGAAGACTTACCACGAGTGATTGGACGAGGACTGTGTGTCCTTAGTTCAAGGAGAATACGGTGAGGACTTGGTGTCCCGAGCTGCGTGCTCAGGACTGGGTGTCCGGGACTGTGTGTCCTCGAGTTTAAATACTCAGCCGCTCCAACCAGACGTACAACTGAGACAGCAGTTGGAACTGGTCTACCAAATCATTGTCTTCACCAAGCTTACTGGTTCCATTTCCTCAACACCTTCATTTCCTCATTACTGTGTTGTCTGTTTGTTCATATCTGTGTTTGAAGACTTTGACTGAAGACTTTCACAAATTCCTCAGTTCAATTTCTTCAGTCTGTTTGTCTTCATCTAGAGTTATCCTGTGCCTACGCTTTCTGTACTCTGTGTTTGTCTTTATTTCATCATGATGACCATGCATGTAATCTGTTATGTTTACTTCTGAGTACTTATTCCGCTGCTAGTATTTCTTCGCTAAGGAATTTCCACACGAGCAAATTCCTTAGTGAAGAATTTCATAAAAATCGCCTATTCACCCCCCCTCTAGTCAATATAACGCACTTTCAATTGGTATCAGAGCCTGGTACTCCCTTGTTCTGTGTGATTTTGGTTTAACCGCCTGGAGTTTTAGTAATGTCGACCGCAGGTATGATCAAGGTCTCTGCTGGGTGTCCTACCTTTGATGGGACGGACTACCCCTATTGGAAGAACAAGATGCACATGCATCTTGAGGCAATTGATAACGATCTCTGGTATGTTGTGGAAAATGGTGTTCCCTCCGTCTCACCCTCACTGAACACTACCGATGTGAAGAGATTCAAGCAACTTGATTCCCAAGCGAAGAATATCATATGTGGTCATCTGAGCAAAGGACATTATGGTAGAGTGAGTGCTTTGGAAACTGCTAAGCTTATCTGGGATAGGCTGTCCAAAGTCAATGAAGGAGTTTCAACTCAGTGTGATTCTCGAGTTGATGTTCTTCGCAATCTCTTCAACAGCTTCAAAAGACTCGACAATGAAAATGTTCAGCAAACATTCGATCGCCTCACTGACATTTCAAATGAGCTTCAAGCACTTGGTGCCACTGACATCACCGACCATAAGGTGGTGAAGAAATTGCTGAGATCGCTTGATTCCTCATTTGACACTCTGGCACTGATGATTCAAAAGCGTGCTGATTACAAGTCACTTGACCCCGTTGATATCCTCGAGAGGCTAAACACTCATGAGTTCCAGCTTGCTGAGAAGAGAGATCTCTATGGTTCGAGCTATGGCAGATCACGTGCACTGAAGGCCAAGGTAGTATCTGAGTCCGAAGATGAAGACTCTAATAGCAGCCTTGGTGATCCTGAAGAACTAAGTCATGATCTGGTGCTGCTTGTGAAGAAATTCCAGAAGTTCTCAAGACGTGGTCGTTTTGGAAAATCCTCAAGGAGCAACGATTCCTCAACCAGTGACTATAAGAAGAGGCTTTGTCACAAGTGCAAGAAACCAGGACATTACATTCAAGATTGTCCTCAGCGGGAAAAGGAATCAAAGAAGAAGAAATACAAGGATTACAGTTCTGATGATGCAAAGAAAAAGAAGAAATCCTCAAAATCTTCATCATCAAAATCCTCGAAGTCTTCGTCTCACAAGAAGAGCAGCTCCAAGAAGGCTCGGGCATTCATTGGCAAGGAAATGGACTCTGAGGCTAAATCTAAAGAAAATGAGAAAGAGGAACAATTTGAAGACTCTGAGTCTGGTGTCGCGAGCCTAGCCCTCGCTACTGCATTCGTCAGCAAATCCATCTTCAATGCTGAAGAAAATGATCTCACCAACAAGGCTGACGAAGGCAGTGATGACTACGCTCCCACCTATTGCTTCATGGCAAAGGGTGCCAAGGTACTCAAATACGCCTCCTCTGAATCTAGTGATGATGAATCTGATGAAAATCTTAAGCCTAGCTACTCTAAACTTGCTAAGATTGCTGTGCAACAACACAAGGCTTTTGAAAAGGTTCAAAACATGCTAGACAGAAGTGATGATATGTTGGGTGAAGAAATGGATCGCACTAAGGCCTTGACTGAAAATCTTCAGATACTTCAGACTAAGCTTGACAACCTTCAAAATCATCATAACACTCTCTTATCTGATCATGAGAAGCTTTCTTATGAATATCTTCAAAAGAAGCAAGATCTTGAGAAGCTAAGAGTGAGTTATGAAGATCTTCAGAAGGAGCGCGATTCATTACTTGCTCAACAAATCAGCGCTGCTCAGGAAGAATTTATTCCTCCATGTTTAAAATGCATTGAACGAGAATCTGCTAATTATTCACTTGAATGTTCAAATGCTTCAAATGATACAAATTCATCACCTATCTCCGCTATCACTAATTCCTCATCTGAGGACATTGCTAGTATCACTGACGATGCAGGGCTGAAGGAATTGTACATGACAGGCATGTACAAAAGTCTCAAAGGGCATCAGGCTCTTTGTGATGTGCTTAAAAGGCAGATCCTCAACAGGAACCCTAGCAAAGAGGGTATTGCCTTTGAGAGGAAATTCAATACGGATGGTACTTATTGGAAGCCTGAGCAGTACCCCAAAACCTCATGGGTTGCTGCAAAGGGACCTCCAGTTGATCCATCTGATTTATCTGGCTATACATGTGAATCTTCTCATTCTTCTGATGAGTCATTTGACTCCAACTATAAACTGTTCAAAAAACAGAATGGTGAAGTATTTGCTAGATATGTTGGCACTAACTGCAGGAACGGTTCCCCTATGAAGAAAATCTGGGTTCCCAAAAGCTTCCTTGAAAGTCTTCAGGTGAATGTCCTCATGACACCACCTGTGAAGAAAAGGAACCCCGGATCTAATTCTTCATATGGACCAAATTCTTCATATGGATCCAAGTCCTCATACAGACCAAATTCCTCAAGAGGATCAAATTCCTCACATGGATCAAAGTCCTCATATGAACATCATCGTGCTAACAACTATGTTTCGCAGGGAAGAGCCAAGGGCTATGAATATGAGCATTATTCTTCAAATTATTATGTTCATAAGTCCTCGAAGAATTTCTCTGCTTATTCATATGCTTACCCTAACCCCTCTTATGTGAAACCAAATGGTTTGGCTGCTTTGCCACCATTCTCATATGGAGCTCGCAGAGTGATAAACTCTTTGCCACCCTTCAGATGTGGGTGGTGAAGAAAAAGAACTAATCTCTTCTGCAGGGTCAGGTCTCCAGACGTGCTGTAACGTCTGAAGAATTTGCTGGGGACCTGACAAAAATGCCTGAAAGGACGCAGGCTAACTATGATGAAATGAACTTTCATTTCACACGTCCTCCCTCTGTTTTATCGGTTCTACTGCTTGATGAAATTGATCTGATGAATTGTGATATCATATTCTTCACTACTGAAGTATATGAGGTTCGTAAGTTGCACTAATTCATCTGCAGGATGATCAACCCAAAGCCACTGAATGGGTACTTGATAGTGGATGTACAAATCACATGACCGGTGACAAGAATCTGTTGATGGATGTTCCCTTATCAGCATCACACATGAAGCATATCATCTTCGCTGATAAAAGCAAAAGTCAGGTATTGGGTCTAGGTAAGGTTGCTATCACAAAGGATCGACACATGGACAAAGTCATGCTTGTTGAGTCTTTAGGATACAATCTTATGTCTGTCTCAATGCTTTGTGATCTAGATATGGTTGTTGTCTTCGGCAAGTATCGTTGTGTTGTGATTATGGAATCTGACAAATCCAAAGTCTTCGAAGGCTTTAGGAGAGGAGACTTGTATATTGTTGATTTCTCTGCAGATTCACAACCTGCCGTGTGCCTACTTGCAAAAACTTCAGAAGGATGGCTATGGCATCGACGACTTGGTCATGCAGGCATGAGGAATCTGCACACGCTTGCAAAGAAGAAGCATGTCATTGGCATTGAGAATGTCAAATTCCTCAAGGATCACTTATGCAGTGCCTGTGAAGCTGGAAAGATGACCAAGGCCAAGCATCCAGCGAAGACTATCATGACCACTACTCGTCCATTCGAATTGCTTCACATGGATCTCTTCGGTCCTAACCATTATTCCTCTGTCTCTTATGAAGCATCTCAATATGGTTTTGTTATTGTTGATGATTACTCTCATTACACATGGGTGCACCTTGTCTCTTACAAAAATGAAGTGCAGGAAGTCTTCAAACAATTTTCCTCGAGGGCTTCAACTAACTTTGGTGTGAAGATCAAGCACATCAGAAGTGACAATGGCACTGAGTTCAAGAATTTGGGTCTCAATGACTATCTTGATGAACTTGGTATTACTCATGAATTATCTGCTCCTTATACTCCTCAACAGAATGGCGTTGTGGAGCGCAAGAACAGGACTCTTGCTGAGATGGCTCGCACTATGCTCGATGAGTACAAAACTCCTCGTTGTTTCTGGGTTGATGCAATTGATACTGCGTGCCATATCATCAACAGAGTGTATCTTCACAAATTCTTCAAGAAGACTGCCTATGAACTCCTCACTGACAAGAAACCCAATGTGAGTTATTTCAAAGTCTTCGGTGCTAAATGCTGGATTAGAGATCCTCATCACAACTCAAAATTTGCACCGAAAGCACATGAAGGTTTCATGCTTGGTTACGGAAAGGACTCGCACACCTACAGAGTCTTCAACAATGTTCTTCACAAGATTGTTGAAACTGTAGATGTGCGGTTCGATGAAACTAATGGCTCGCAAAGAGAGCACCTACCTTCTGTGTTAGATGAACCAGCACCTGAGGAATCGATCAAGCACAAGGCTACTGAAGATATCATTCCTACTGAAGAATCTGCTGAAGAATTCGTTCCAGAACGTGAAGAACGTTCGAACTGATGCACCTGAAGAAAATGCTGAGGAAATTGATGCTGAAGAAAATGCTGATCAAATTCCTCAACGGCAACCAACTCACCCTCGCATTGCAAAAGAAGTGCAAGTGGAGAAGATCATCGATGACATTAGAGCACCAGGTCCTCTCACACGCTCAAAAGCTTCACATCTATCTAACTTTTGTGGGCACTTTGCTTTTGTCTCTATCACAGAGCCCACTAAGGTAGATGAAGCATTTCTGGAGCCTGAGTGGATTCAGGCCATGCAAGAAGAATTACATCAGTTCAAGCTCAACAACGTATGGGAACTGGTCAATCGTCCCGATCCTCGCAAGCATAACATCATTGGTACAAAGTGGATCTACCGCAACAAGCAAGATGAAAATGGTGTTGTGGTGAGGAATAAGGCACGACTAGTAGCTCAAGGCTACACACAGGTTGAAGGAATTGATTTCGATGAAACCTTTGCACCTGTTGCTAGACTTGAAGCTATTCGCATATTACTTGCTTATGCTAACCATCATGATATCATCTTATACCAAATGGATGTGAAAAGTGCATTCCTCAATGGTAAGATTGAGGAAGAAGTATATGTTGCTCAACCACCAGGTTTTGAAGATCCAAAACATCCTGACAAAGTCTTCAGACTTAACAAGGCCCTCTATGGCCTCAAGTAGGCCCCACGGGTGTGGTATGACACATTGAAGGAATTCTTCATGAAGAAAGGCTTCACACCCGGTTCACTCGATCCCACTCTTTTTACTAAATCATATGATGGTGAACTGTTTGGGTGCCAAATATATGTTGATGATATCATATTTGGCTGTACTGACCAACGTTACAGTGATGAATTTGCCTATATGATGAGTGAAGAATATAAAATGTCTATGATGGGAGAATTGAAATTCTTCTTAGGTCTACAAATTTGTCAATAGCACAATGGGATATTCATATCTCAGGAGAAATACCTCAAGGATGTCCTGAAGAAATTCGGCATGCAAGATTGCAAAGGTCTCAAAATTCCTATGCCCACAAATGGTCATCTATGCACTGATGAAAATGGTACTGACTTCGATCACAAGGTATACCGCTCCATGATTGGCTCTTTATTGTACTTATGTGCATCTAGGCCAGATATAATGCTTAGTGTTTGCATGTGTGCATGATTTCAAGCTGCACCGAAGGAATCACACCATTCGGCTGTGAAGCATATTCTTCGATATCTAGCTCACACACCAACACTAGGATTATGGTACCCCAAGGGCTCAGACTTTGACCTCATTGGATATTCTGATTCTGACTATGCTGGTGACCGTGTGGATCGCAAGTCAACATCTGGTACTTGTCATTTCCTCGGACGATCCTTGGTCTGTTGGTCCTCGAAGAAACAGAATTGCGTATCACTGTCTACTGCTGAAGCTGAGTACATTGCTGCTGGTTCTTGCTGTGCTCAACTACTATGGATGAAGAAAACACTCAAGGACTATGGAGTCAACGTGAAGAATGTGCCTCTCCTCTGTGACAATGAGAGTGCCATCAAGATTGCTCACAACCCAGTTCAGCACTCAAAGACAAAGCACATTCAGATTCGTCATCATTTTCTTCGTGATCATGTGTTGAAGGGCGACATTTCTATTGAGCATGTGAAGACTGAAGAACAGCTAGCCGATATCTTCACTAAGCCCTTGGATGAGAAGAGATTTAGCAAGTTGCGGTGTGAGCTAAATATCTTAGAATCTTCGAATGTACTTTGAAAATGCACTCATCCTAACACTTATGCATAATTGATGACTTAGATGTGCAACACATGAAGAAACGTTTTTCTTCAATCAATGAATAATAACACTCTAAGTGTGAAGAAATTAATGAAGAATTTGATTCTCAGAACCCTACGACAATTGTACGCAGTGTCTGAAATCATCATTCTTACACGGTGGGTCACGCAACCACAAAAGTTGAAAATCTTCAATTTGAGTTTGCCTCAACTTTTGAAATTCTTCAGTTTTTCAAATTCTTCAAACTTTACAAAGTCTTCACTTGTGCCGTCGTTTTTCTTCATTCGATATATATATATATATATATATATATATATATATATATATATATATATATATATATGAGTTTATGTCCTCTACATCATTCACTTATAGCTATATCTTCAAGTTGGAATATTTTTTGCTAAGTGAATGTGATCGGACCCTTCCCCTCTATGCTATACTCAATCCAGTCCGTTCAGAAGCTCTTCATGTGCGTTCTATTTGACACTCGTTCAAATTCTTCACTGTGTCCTTGTCAGCTGAAGATATTGCGAACGGAACGTTAAAACTAATCTTATCCAAACCTTCGGTTTTGCCGCGCAATCCGTTCCACTTCCCACGATGGATTATTTTACTCACCCACGATCTTACACGATCTCCACTACACAGTACGTGGGTGACACATGTCAAGTGAAGGAGAACGGCCAGGGGCATGTTAGTCCTAAATCTTCGGACGAGCAGTTTTTACTGCGGCTATAAATACCCCTCCGTTGCCTTCCTCACTTCCTTTACCTCGCTCGAGCTCTCCAAACCCTAGCGCCATCACTACTCCATCGTCGCCGGTGAGGAAAAGCTTCACTGCCTCGACCTCATCACCGATGTACTCGCGCCGACAGTGGAAATCTTCACCTCCGCCGCCGCCGTAGACGTCTTCCTCCGCCAAGTTAGGGCATGGAAGATCTGCATTGACGAACTTCACTGTTCCAACTCACAGTTCGTCGTGTTCTTCATTCAGGGTATTTAAAAGCTATTTTTACTGCCCTCTTTGATTCGAAGTTTTTCTACAAAATCTTCAAAGGTGTTTTTATTCTTCAAATCCTCACACACAAAACACCTCTCTTGTTCTCTGTTCTTGATTCATTTCCCTAAGTCTAAATTTCTTCAAGATTCCTCAATTGTGTGGATTCTCAATCTATACAACTCTAGAACCTAAGATATATATGGAGCTTAGTGAAATTCCTCAAGACGAATCTGGTCAAATTCCTCAAAACTTGTTCTTTATGAAAAACCCTCTGAGAACGCATATTACCTCTTCAAATTCCTTGCAACTATACTCTGTTCACAGGTACACATGTCCGCTGCTGAATCCTTAGGTTCTCATCAACTTAACTCATTTGCAGCGTTCCTCGAAGAAAAGTTGCACACTTCTTCAGAGAATTCCATTGTTCAAATTCCTCATCTGAATAAAATGGCTGAAGGTAAAAGGCTGCAGAAAGGAGGAAAGAGACCAGAGGTCATGACTGCATTTGAAATCCCTGAGGACATTTATGCTGGGTACTGCACACCTCCTGAAGAAGATAGAAATCAGCGCAAGGTGCGCATACAGAGGATTGAAAGGAGATGGGCACGAGAATGGAGGGAGTACAAATATGTTACTCCTAAGTACATGAAGAAATTCGCCGTAAACCCTGCATGTCAAAGCCCTCCATTGGCACCTGGCCAAGTAGCTGATCCCTCTAGCATCCGAAGAGGTGAGGAATTTCCTCAAGAATGGGCTAAGCGCCAGCGTAAACTGCAAAAGCAAGCAAAAGAAGCAGTGAGGAAATTCAATGAAGAATCTGCTGCTGCTGCTGCCACTGAGGCTTCTGCCAAGCCGAGGAAATCAATGATGAAGAAGCCTGCTCATAAGCCAAGTGCTTCACCTTCAATGCCCTCACGGCCAAGTTCCTCAGCTGCGCCCTCACGACCAGAATCTGCAAAATCTTCAAAGCAAATTCCTCATGCTGCTCCTGCTCCCACAAAGTCCTCAGCTCCTGTGCATCTGGCCTCATGCCAAAGGACAACTGGCATCTCTATTGCCTCTGGTGTCTCAGCTAGTTCCTCAGCTGCACCAAAATCCTCAGCTGGACCCTCGTTACTGAAGAAAAAGGCTACCGCTGGACGCGGCACTCGCCCAAGTCCAAAGAAGCAAGTGGTCTTCACTATGCCCTCTGATGATGATGAAGCTGATGAAGAAGAACTTGCTGAAATCATCAGAGACCGCCAAGAAAGGGCTGCTAAAGCCAAAGGCACACATGTGCCCCTGCTTTTGGATCCAAGGGCGATCCTGGACTATATTGATCTCTGGCACAAGGATCCCAACACTCCTATGCCTGATTTCAAGCTAACACCTGGCCAAAGTCACATGCTGACTCACTTCATCCAAGAGGAGAAGTGGAAATATGATAGGGCCAGAGAGATCAAGAAATCCCAGTACCGCAAAGAGAAGCTGCTGAAGAAAAATGTTCTCAAAATGAAGCCTGAGGAACTTGTAAAGATGCAAGCGGAGATCAAAGCCCTCAGCGACAACTTTGACTCGTACTATGATGACTGGCAAGGAGACAAGGTCAGATTTGTGAGGCTGACTGATACCTTCACCAAGGGTACTGCCTCAAAGCAACAAATTCCTCAAGCTGAAGCATCTGTTCAGCAAACTGAAGAACATGCCATCACCGCTGATGAAGTTCAGGCTGCTGAAGAAAATGCTAGTTCCAAGGCTGATGACTCTGCTCCAGCCGTTGATGAAATTGCCAGGGCATCCACTAGTAGTGCGCCTGAAGAAAATGAAGAGACCAGGGCAACTGCATCAGTTGTGCCTGAAGAAAATGAACCAGATTCCTCAGCTCCACCTGCACCAACTCCAACTCCAATTCTTCCCTCTGCTTTAGATGTGAAGAAAACCAAGGCTGCAGAGCGAGCTGCAGTGAAGAAAAGGAAAGCATCAAGTGCTTCAAAATCTTCAGTCCCAAAGAAGATGAAGCCAATGACCAGCTCATTTGCCAATCCAATTGATGATGTTCCTATCTCCTCCATGCCATCAAAGGACCTTGTTCCTTTTGGTGAAGATTATGAGATCCCAAGTGGATCAGATGAAGAAACTCAGTCTGCTACTTCCTCAGAGCAGATTGATGAAGAAATTGAAGTGGATACAATCCCTTCAACCCCAATAGTCTCATCACCAATGCCTCAGTTTGATGCTGAAGAGGCTGGTGTTGAAGAAATTGATGATGAAGATGTGGATATTGGAAGCACAACTCCAGTAATGAATGACGACTTTTGGGAAAGTCAACATCCCAATTCCCCACTCTTCACTCCCCTGCAGCAAATTCCTCACTCTCCTTCACCAACCGCAAAATTGGGCTCTGATGCAACTCATCCCACTGCTTATGTGAATGAAGAAATTCCAGCCACTAGTGCTGAAGAAACTGCTGCTAAAACAGACAAGGTGACTGCACCTGAGGAAAATACTGAAATTCCTCAGCCTGAAGAACCTGAGCTTGTGATTCCTGAGGTCGTGATGCAACTCACTGACACTCCTCTGCCAAGGCCAAAGGATCCATTCTCACGCAAACAGAAATTCAAGGCTGAAGACTTCTATGGCGAGCACGTATTCTTCACTGAATACAATCCTTATGACTCTGCTCGCATAAGGAAGAGGCGTTTCTGGACTGCCAGCCAAGCAAACTTCTATTCCTTAGTGCTTTACAACAAAGACAAAGTCTTCGACCATGCACATATTCCTCACGTGGATATGGAGTCTATGCCGTGCTTTACGCCAGTCCTCAGTGTTCTTCACGATGCTGGGCTACTCAACTTCTGCACAGATATATGCGATTGGAATGAAGAACTTATTCTTCAGTTCTATGCTACACTGCACATCACTGGCAACTCTGAAGACGTCAATTCATGGGTTCTGGACTGGATGACTGAAAATACACATTACAAGGCCCCAGCAACTGAATTGCTTCGCTGCCTTTCTCTTAGTCCACCCCCTGAAGATGCGCGTTGCGTGTACGATGAAACTGAACTGTCAAACCACTATATGCAAGTGCTCATGAAGCCTCTGAAGCCAAGGAAATCACCTCGTACCAAATTCCTCGTCAAGGAATTGTTGTATGTGCCTAGGACTGTCTATCGCATTCTGACAAAGACAATATGTCCCATCAAAGGACACGATTCTTCCGATGAAGAAATTGTTGGCATCATGAAGAATATGCTTTTCAATATCATACATGGCGTTCCCATAAACTTCCATGATTTCTTCATGAGGACTCTAGACAACATTGCTATGTCACCATTTGAGCTGAAGCCTTATGCACCTTGGATTATGAGATTCATCAGGACAAGGTCTTCACTCAACTACAAGGCTGAAACTCTCAACCACTGCAGCTACTTGCCTCCTATTGATGTCCTCAAAAGGACATTTTCCTCAGCTGATGAAAAGGGCAAGGCCACTGCTGTGATAGATGAAGGCATTCGTCCATTGGATGGTCAATTTCGCAAGGCTGCTTCTTATTCCACAAATGATGACTCTGCCACACATGACTCTGCTGCTAATACTGCCAAGACAAATCCTCAAGCCACAACACCCAGGGTGATGACTGATCGTGAGTTACTCCTCAGTCTTCATCAAAAGGTTGATCGCAATCACAAATGGGTCAAGCGTCAGTTTGGTTCAATTCTTCACAACATGACTGCCACATACAATGCAGTGAAGAAAAACCATTACTACCTTCATGAAACCCTCAACCGCACCTGGGCTGTTCTGTCTCAAGTATACAGTGCTGAAGATTTGGAGAACATGGGCCTCAAAGAAGAATTTGCCTGGTCGACACCTCCGCCGAAGAAATTCAAGAAGGTCAAGGTTCCTTCTCTGGTGGCCAGTTCATATTCTTCATCGCGCGACACTGATGAAAATGAAGACTTGGACGACACTACAGCAGGCCCTACTTCAACAACCGACCCCAACAACACTGGCGCTCCTGCATCAACTTGAATATCTTCAGGGGCGTTAGTCCTCAGATTCGATCCTTTTGGTCATTTGATGACAAAGGGGGAGAAATCTGAGTTAGTCTTCAAGCGGGTCTATAATAAGGGCATATTTTTTTAAGTTACAACTCTCGTTCTTTCGAAACTTTTATTGGATCGAGTTGTAATCTTAAACCCTATGGTGCTCGGTGCTCTGAAGACTTTGAAAGTGAAGAAATTGGTGTGACCTTGAAGACTTGGTATTCGTTCGAGGAACGTGAAGCGTGAAGACTTTTGTTTTCGTAGTTTCATTTTTCTCTTTCTTGAGTCATAGGAAACACCGTACTGTTAAAGGGGGTCGAGGAAATACTAAGGAGAAAATTTCCATGTGATGCTCAACTCAAATCCTACACCTAGCAATCCCTTCGAGTGAAGCCATTGGAAATCTCATACAGTTCAGTCAATTTCTTCAGTGACAGAGACGCAGCTCTTCTGGTCACTGAGGACTTTGCTCTGACTAAGGAGTTAGGAATTCGCCAGTGCGAATTGCCTACACAGTGAGGAACATGATAGCCTTGAGGAATTTGTACTCCAAATTTCCGACCGTTGCTGTGCCACGCGCCAGCTGTCCTAAAATATATTGTCCACCGAACGGTCATATCATTGAAGGGCATTTATGTCTTATCATGTCGGGCTGCTCCCTAGGCTATAAATAGCCGCCCCCTTCAACCACTAGCTGGTTGGCTGCTCCGCGTGAACTTGACACTTGTCATTTGAGAGCAACCCATCCTCCGAGGACTTTGAGCGAAAATCATCAAGTGAGGAAAATCCAAACCCAAACCCAAAACACCTACAAACCCAAAGTGATTGAGCATCACTGAAGAAATTGATCCTGCGTGGATCCGACGCTTGTTACCTTTGAAGACTGTGCTTCTTCCAGACGGTTAGGCGTCAAGGTCTAGAGCTTCCAAGAGGAATTGTGGATTGCCGAGTGACCAAGTCTGTGAAGGTTTGGAAGTCACCTGAAGACTTACCACGAGTGATTGGACGAGGACTGTGTGTCCTTAGTTCAAGGAGAATACGGTGAGGACTTGGTTTCCCGAGCTGCGTGCTCAGGACTGGGTGTCCGGGACTGTGTGTCCTCGAGTTTAAATACTCAGCCGCTCCAACCAGACGTACAACTGAGACAGCAGTTGGAACTGGTCTACCAAATCATTGTCTTCACCAAGCTTACTGGTTCCATTTCCTCAACACCTTCATTTCCTCATTACTGTGTTGTCTATTTGTTCATATCTGTGTTTGAAGACTTTGACTGAAGACTTTCACAAATTCCTCAGTTCAATTTCTTCAGTCTGTTTGTCTTCATCTAGAGTTATCCTGTGCCTACGCTTTCTGTACTCTGTGTTTGTCTTCATTTCATCATGATGACCATGCATGTAATCTGTTATGTTTACTTCTGAGTACTTATTCCGCTGCTAGTATTTCTTCGCTAAGGAATTTCCACACGAGCAAATTCCTTAGTGAAGAATTTCATAAAAATCGCCTATTCACCCCCCCTCTAGTCGATATAACGCACTTTCACCGTCACATTTACTGACCAAATCTTCTGCATCAGCATGAGCCGTCAGCCAATAAAACCCATGACGGAAAGCCTTGGCCACAAGAGATTTTGAGCCGGCGTGATGACCACAATCGCCTTCATGAATCTCACGAAGGATCTCCTGACCCTCTGTAGGTGACACGCAACGTTGAAACGCTCCAGTAACGCTGCAGTGATGTAACTCGCCATTGACAATTGTCATGGACTTGGACCGCCGGACGATTTGTCATGCCAGGGTCTCATCTTCAGGCAACTCTCCCCGGGTCATGTAAGCCAAATAAGGCACTGTCCAATCCGGGATAACATGGAGAGCCGCCACCAGCGGTGCCTCTGGGTTTGGTATTGCCAGATCTTCCTCTGTAGGTAACTTAACAGAAGGATTATGCAAAACATTAAGGAAAGTGTTAGGCGGCACCGGCTTACGCTGAGATCCCAGCCGGCTTAAGGCATCAGCCGCCTCATTTTTCCTTCGATCAATGTGTTCCACCACATAACCTTTGAAGTGTCCAGCCATAACATCGACTTCACGACGGTAAGCCGCCATAAGGGTATCTTTAGAGTCCCACTTGCCTGACACCTGTTGAGCCACAAGGCCCGAGTCTCCTAAGCATCTTACCCGGCCCAAGTTCATCTCCTTGGCCATCCGGAGACCGTGGAGTAGGGCCTCATACTCAGCTGCGTTGTTAGTACAAGGAAACATAAGCCGGAGCACATAACAAAATTTGTCACCTCGAGGGGAAGTTAACACTACTCCAGCCCCCGAGCCTTCCAACTGTCTGGACCCATCAAAGTGAATAGTCCAATAGGTGTTATCGGGCTTCTCCTCAGGTGCCTGTAGCTCTGTCCAGTCATTGATGAAATCCACCAAAGCTTGAGACTTAATGGCAGTGCGTGGCACGTACTTCAGACCATGAGGCCCGAGCTCGATGGCCCACTTAGCAACTCGTCCTGTAGCCTCTCTGTTCTGAATGATATCTCCCAAGGGGGCAGAACTTACCACAGTGATAGGGTGACCTTGGAAGTATTGCTTCAGCTTCCGGCTTGCCATGAACACCCCGTAAACAAGTTTCTGCCAATGAGGATATCTTTGTTTTGACTCGATGAGCACCTCACTGACATAGTAAACCGGCCGTCGAACCGGATGTTCCTTACCAGCCTCCTTGCGCTCTACCACAATTGCCACATTGACGGCTCGTGAATTACCAGCCACATATAACAGCAAAGGCTCTTTGTCAATAGGAGCTGCAAGAACCGGCGGCTCAGATAACTGCCTCTTCAAATCCTCAAAAGCAGCATTAGCAGCGTTACTCCAGACAAAGGTGTCAGCCTTCTTCATCAGTTGGTACAGCGGTAGAGCCTTCTCACCTAACCGGCTTATGAACCGGCTTAAAGCAGCAACACGACCCGCTAGTCGCTGAACATCGTTGATACAAGCCGGTTTAGCCAAATAAGTGATTGCCTTGATCTTCTCCGGATTAGCTTCAATGCCCCTATTTGAGACCAAGAATCCCAAAAGCTTGCCTGCAGGCACACCAAACACACACTTCTCTGGGTTAAGCATCATCTTGTAAACCCGGAGGTTGTCAAAGGTTTCTCTGAGATCAGGTATCAAGGTTTCCGTCTCTCTGGACTTTACCACTATGTCATCCACATAAGCATGAACATTCCGCCCAATGTGATTGTGGAGACAGTTCTGTACACACCGTTGATAAGTCGCCTGGGCACTCTTGAGCCCAAAAGGCATAGATACATAACAAAAGGCTCCAAACGGAGTGATGAAAGCCGTCTTCTCCTGGTCCTTAACTGCCATCTTGATCTGATGATAACCAGAGTAAGCATGCAAAAAACTCAAACGCGCACAACCCGCCGTAGCATCAATGATTTGATCAATACGGGGGAGAGCGAAAGGATCAGCCGGACAAGCCTTATTTAAGTCCGTGTAATCCACACACATCCGCCAAGTGTCGTTTTTCTTGAGCACGAGCACCAGGTTAGCCAACCACTCCGGGTGAAAAACTTCGACAATGAACCCAGCTGCCAAGAGCCGGGCGACCTCCTCTCCTATAGCTTTTCATCCTTCCTCATTGAATCGCCGCAGAAACTGCCTGACCGGCTTATACTTCGGATCAATATTAAGAGTGTGCTCAGCGAGTCCTCTCGGTACACCCGGCATGTCAGAGGGCTTCCATGCAAAGATGTCCTGGTTCTCATGGATGAACTCAATGAGCGCGCTTTCCTATTTAGGATCCAAGTTGGCACTGATGCTGAATTGCTTAGACGAATCGACTGGAGTAAAATCAATAAGCTTAGTCTCTGCAGCCGACTTAAACTTCATGGCCGGGTCATGTTCCGTAGTCGGCTTCTTGAGGGAGGTCATATCTGCCGGGTCAACGTTATTTTGGTAAAATTTGAGACCCTCTGCTGCACAGACAGACTCAGCATAAGCCGCGTCGCCTTCTTCGCATCCCAGGGCCACCTTTCAACTTCCATGCACAGTGATGGTGCCCTTGTAACCCGGCATTTTGAGCTGTAAGTAAACATAACACGGCCTTGCCATGAACTTGGCATAAGCCGGCCGCCTGAACAAAGCGTGATATGGACTTTTGATTGTGACCACCTCAAAAGTTAACTTTTCAGCCCTAGAATCATGCTCGTCACCAAAAGCCACCTCTAGCTCAATCTTACCCACAGGATATGCCGACTTACCAGGCACCACTTCATGGAAGACGGTGTTGGAAGTCTTTAAATTCTTGTCAGTTAAGACCATGCGCCGAAAGGTCTTGTAGTACAGGATGTTGATGCTGCTACCTCCATCCATGAGCACCTTAGTGAATTTATAGCAACCGACCTGCGATGCCACCACCAAGGCTAATTGACCCGGATTATCAACCCGGAGAGGATGATCCTCCCTACTCCACATAATGGGCTGTTCTGACCATCTTAGGTAACGAGGGACTGCCGGCTCAACAGAATTCACAGCCCTCTTATGGATTTTCTGATCACGTTTGCACAAACTAGTAGTGAAAATGTGATACTGCCCACTATTTAGCTGCTTTGGATGGCTCTGGTAACCCGATTGCTGCTGCTGCTATCCTCCTTGACCAGACTGTTGTTGGTTATAACTGCCCTGGTTTCCCTGAAAACCGGAACCTAAACCGCCGCCCGGGCCATGAAAGCCGCCGGCTCTTGAGCCGCCACCCGGGCCTTGATTGCCACCAAACATATTAGAATTTTTGAAAGACTTCATGATTGCGCAATCCTTCCATAAATGAGTCGCTCGCCGTTCCCGGGTGCCGTGTTTCGGGCAGGGCTCATTGAGTAATTGCTCAAGAGATGGACCTGACCCACCAAATCTAGGGGGTGGCTTTCCCTTGCGCTTCTGATTGTTACCCTATGCATTTGCCACAAATTCTGGGTTGCCGTCCGCCTTATGCTTATTGCCTCCTTGATTCGCCGGGTTATGCTGCTGACCCTTGCCATTACCATTCTTCTTTCCCTTCCTTGTCTTTTCCTCATCAGACGCGGGATCCTTGGTACTATCAGAATCAGCATATTTGACTAAAGCCGCCATCAGCGTCCCCATATCACCGCAATCATGCTTAAGGCGCCCTAGCTTCTGTCTCAGAGGCTCAAAGCGACAATTCTTCTCCAGCATGAGAACTGCTGAGCCGGCATCCATCTTGTCAGACGAATGTATTATATCTTTGACCCGGCGCACCCAATGAGTCGTAGATTCGCCTTCCTCCTGCTTACAATTTGTCAAGTCCACAATCGACATAGACTGCTTGCAAGTGTCCTTGAAGTTCTGGATGAACCGGGCTTTTAGCCCTGCCTACGAGCTAATGGAATTGGGTGGCAAACCCTTTAACCAAGAACGGGCCGTTCCATCCAACATCATGGTGAAGTATTTAGCCATCGCTTCATCACTAACTTCCAACAGCTCCATGGCCATCTCGTAACTTTCAATCCATGCCCCGGGCTGTAAATCGGCCATATAATTCGACACCTTTTGAGGTCCCTTGAAGTCCTTGGGCAGACGTACATTACGTAGAGCCGGTACCAGACAAGGAACACCTCCGGTTCTAGTAGCAACCCCCGCCTCAACGGAAGCCATCGGGTAAGCCGGTGAATCCTGTTGAGCCGCCAGCTGAGCCGCTAGCTGAGCCGCCCGCTCATCTTCCTGACGTATCCGATCCTGAACTGGGTTATACCCGCCGGGCTGGTTCCGGCGCTGAGCGCTACTTGACAAAGCCTCTGATTCCATGTGTCTACTGTAACTCGGGCTCCAGTTTTGACGAGGCGGAGCGAACCAAGGTGGAGGAGTTGAGTGAATCATG
Organism: Aegilops umbellulata; assembly: GCA_032464435.1. Taxonomy (NCBI): domain Eukaryota; kingdom Viridiplantae; phylum Streptophyta; class Magnoliopsida; order Poales; family Poaceae; genus Aegilops; species Aegilops umbellulata. The sequence continues at coordinate 320,565,653 of CP136056.1, read as the reverse complement.
TCCCGGCTGTAGGAGTAGGTCTCTTGCTGAGCCAGGGCTGTTTGGACAAGTTCCCTGATCCTCCGGGTTTCCACCATTGTCGGATCATCACCGTCCACTGGGAGAGCCGCCAAACGTGCTGACGCTGCAATTAAGTTCTCCATGGGGTTGGAGAAGTGACCCGGTGGTATTGGCGCGTAACGGGGTGGTGCCATATTGCCGTGAAGAGGTGCCGTCACCTGAGGCTGGACCAGACCTCCCGCTCCGGATGTCACAAACTGATTTGCAACTGGCGGGTTACTTGGGCCGGCTCCAGGTGTAGCAAAGAGATTCCGAGGATCATAAATCTGAGGTAAACGGGACTGAGTTTTCTGATGTCTCCTCCTCATTACCTCATTAGATGCGTTCAGGCTCATCTTGAGCTGAAAGGCCTCTGCCTGAAGTTGTTGCGCCCGTGCGTCCAAAGCCGCCCGCTCTGTGGCTAATCTAGTATCTTCAGCTGCTAAGGTTTCCTTGGCCTGGGCAATCTCCTCACGAACCTGCGCCACCTCTGCCTCATGCTCATATTGGTTCACAGGGATGACTGTAGCAGTTAACAGGGCCGTAAGTTTATCCACGAGATCCATCAGCACCTGAGCCGGTGAGCGCACAGGGCCTCCTGCCCCGGCTGTTCCTAACCCGGACGTTATCGCCGTTGAGGCCGTAGAATTTTGGCCGGGTTGAGTGCCAGCCATGAAGACTCCTGCCCAGTTTGGTGACTCTGAGGGGTCCGGAATAGTTCTGCCATCGGAACAGCCCCCAAGCACACCATCTTGAACTTGATACAGCGAATCTGTTGAGCTGGCGGACGAATCACCGTCAGAGAGGACGGCCGGCTCACCAGCCTCTTCAGATCCTTTAGAAAGTTCACCTCCGTGGATGCAACCCACAAAGGCACACTTCACGACGGGTTGAGCTCGGGCGGGTCTCGCATGCGGAGCCGTCTCGACGAGGTCGATGCAGTTGTCCGGCTCAGGGCCCGGCTCACCAATCTGGCCGATGAAGACGTGAATTCCGCCGAAGGGGACCCGCTATCCGTACTCAATTGAGCCGGCGTCGCGGCCCCAGCCTTCGTCATCGATGTAGATCTTGCTGCGACGACTCTTGGTCACCCGACCCACTGCATATCCCTTGAGCCCTTCGAAGCTGCCCTTCAAGAACTCAAATCCACCGTGCGCTGGCCCCACGGTGGGCGCCAACTGTCGTGGAATTGTCACGGCAGATGTCCTCATGCAAGGACTTAGTCGTGGAGCCATCGCAACTAGGAAGCTTAAAGGGGTTAATCGGGACAAAGGACACGAGAGGTTTATACTAGTTCAGCCCCTTACGATGAAGGAAGGCCTACGTCTAGTTGGGTTGGTATTGCTTGAGGTTTCGATGACCAGGGAGCGAAATATGCTATGCCTGGCTCTCGATTAGTTGTTTCTTGCCCTAAACCGCTGGCAGGTCGTCCCCTTATATACATGGGTTGACGCCCTGCGGCCTACAGAGTCCCGGCCGGCTCATAAACAGTGTCCGGCTCGGCGTCTAATTACTTCTACCTTACAGTACAAGTTATACCATCATGGCGGTTTATCTTCACGGGCTTCAGAGTCGCCAGTGGGCCTTTAGGCCCTTTAGTGAACCGCCATCTTCATGCCTTGGTCTTGGGCTTCTGATGAGCCACTCTTTGCGTAACACGGCCCCTCCTGGCCGGCTTACACAAATAGTTATATCCCCAACACCGTGCTAGCTGGGACCCACCATGGTGGCAGGCTGACTTGTGGACCTACTAAGTTGACTGGGACGGGGGCCTTTGTCAACTTTAGTTAATATGAACGTTTCTAGCTCCAGTGACCGTACGATGTCCATCCAACGGCCGTAGTGCTTCTTCAACCTCTGGTCTTCTAGCTCCGGCCGCGCAAAGCAGCGCCGGTCGTGCCGCATGCTCCTGCCTCCCGTGGCCGGTTGTGCTGCTGCGGAGGCCTCACCGCCCCCTACTATTGCCACCGCTGGCCAGGCCCTGCGGCGACGGCAGCCTCACACCGCAGCCGAACTAGTGATCCCTCGTACTCATCTCCGCGCGGGCTTCCACTGCCGCGTCTTCCCCGGCTCCCCGTCGTCCCCTTCCTAGGCCTCGCTGTCGTCCACCGCCCTGGTGCTCTCGTCGCGGCATGGTCAACGTGGTCAAGGAACGACTTCCATCGGACGTGGACTGTACGTGGAGAGGCTGACAGCCGGGTCCACGGCCGCAGCAAGGAAGTGCCTCCTTATTACGTGCAAAATAATTATTCCTCCATCTGACAGCGGGGACCCACCGGACGGGCCTCCGTATGTCGCAAAAAAAACGTTTCCCCCCTGACTGTTGGGACCCACCAGCTACACCTTCGCATGCAAGGAAGTGCGTCCGGGCAAAAAAAACGATTCGCCCCCTGACTGCAGGGACCCACCAGCTACATCTTCGCACGCAAGGAAGTGCCTGACAGTCGGGACCCACCTGGTCGAAGCATACGTAGCGTTGTCATTCTGGTCGCGAACGTGTACGTACATATATACTGGTCGATGTAGAGGCGCGCACATGTCATAGTAGAGGCGCGCACATAGCATGTTCACGTACGTACATCGGTCAGGGTGCAAGAAAGAAAATACGGCCACGTATGTGTACATACGAGCGGGGTCTCAGACGCCTACTCGCACATACGTACGGCGAGGGCTCGTGTACATGGCTTGGTCGGAACGGAGAAACAACATCGTCGTCGTGTTCATGGGGAGGCAACAGAATGCATCGTGTTCATCGGGAGGGCTTGGACGGAACAGGCGATGGAAACGAGGCCTGGCGTACCGCAGAACGGAGGAAACAGCCTTGTGTTCGACCGGCCACGTTCGAAACGGAATCATGTTCATCAGGAGGGGTCTGGCGTACCGCAAAACGTAGGAAACGGACCTCCTACGATCGAAACGGGGGTCATGTTGATCGGGAGGGGTGTGGCGTACCGCAAAATGGACGAAACGGACTTTTGTTGGAGCGCTACGGTCGAAACGGGGGTCCTGTTCATTGGGAGGGGTGTGGTGTACCGCAAAACGGGACTCCACGGGATACTGTTCATCTCCACCGTCGACCTCCTCCTGCCTCCACGGGCTCCTGTTCATCCAGCCTCCACCGCGCGCTACTCCACCGGCTACTGTTCAACCACCCCTCCACCATCTACTGTTCATCCAGCCCTCCACACCACGGGGTCCTGTTCAACCACCCCTCCACGGGCACCCCTCCACCATCTACTGTTTATCCAGCCCTCCACACCACGGGGTCCTGTTCAACCACCCCTCCACGGGCACCCCTCCACCGTCTACTGTTCATCCAGCCCTCCACACCACCGGTGCCTATTCATCCACCCCTCCATGGGCACCCCTCCACCGTCCACTGTTCATCCAGCCCTCCACCACATCACGGGGTCCTGTTCATCCAGAGGCAACGCCACCGCTCACTGTTCATCCAAATCCCCCCCCCCACAACGCTCACTGTTCATCCATCGATCGGCTTCAGTTAGCAGCAGTAGCGAAGGAATCACTCGATCGGGTTCAGTTAACAACCATCAATCGATCGCTCGGGTTCAGTAACGCGTAGCCTGCAGTGCAATCGCTCGGGTTCAGTTAGAGCCCAACGCCTCGCTCGGGTTAAGTTAGAGCCAACGCCTCGCACACACACGCGTACGTGTACAAGAGAAACGCGCATCGCTCGGCCCCCGACCTCCCACCGTAACCGGGAACTCCCCGAAATTTTCCTCCCCCTTGCTTGTACCATGGTTTTTTTTGTCATGGACGGCCCAAAGAATGTCATGCAGCTGCGTCTCCGGCCCGCCCAGGACGAAAAGCCCATTTCTGTCATGATTTTTTGTCATAAAAGTAGGAGCCCACCACATCTATGATGATACCGGGTTTTGTCACAATTATCGTCATAGAAGTGTCATATGTATGACAGGAAAAAAATTCGTTCGGCCCAAAATTTCATGGATGTGTCTTTTTTTTGTAGTGCATGTAGACGCCCAGAAGATAACCTGCAAAAGGTTGTAATATTGGTTTTGTTAAAATCAACATCATTTTGACAATTCCAAATAGCCTAAATTAGTTCACAAACTCCCACGCAAATTCATGTTGTTGTATTAGGCTCCACCCCATTTTACCAGTTATCGAACAAATTAGAGATGCTATGAGGTGGACAAACATTGAAGAACACATGTATTGTTCACCACAATAACCTGGCTAGTGAGCATTTGTATAAAAACATGTTGAATCATTTTCTCTTGATCACAAAAAAACATCTTTACTACCTTCAACCTACATTTTGTCAAGTTGTCCTTAGTCAAAATCACTCCCTTGTGCACATACCACATAAATACCTTGATTTTTAAGGGCACCTTAATTTTCCACATATGGACCAACCTTGGGATTGGTCTAATATTAATCAAGTTGACATACATGGATTTCCCTGCAAGTTAGTTGAGGCCCAAAGCAAAGAAAATACAGAGGTTGAAATACCACAAGTGTTCGATGACTGGAATTGAAAGTGCGAGAGATACATATTTAAGGACGCCTTCTTAAGCAAAGATAATATGTATGTTGAAATATTGCATAATTGTGTTCGATACATACTCGTGCTCGTAGAAGACATCTTCTTCACTCTTGGATACACCTGAGCGGATACTTTTACTCCCATCTGATCGTTGCTTTGTTTTGCTAGGTTATTATCACGCCAATTTGCATGATTTTCACCCGTATATTGATATTATCTTTTTTGATACTTTGATTCTTTCCTCCATTAAGATCCTAGTGGAATCAGACAAAAAGAAGATGCATGAACACGATAAAATAAGAAGGTCCTACAATTACTATGTAGAACAAGAAGTCAATAGTCATCAGTGGGGAATATACCTGGCCATCCCTCGGGTCGGGCCGGGCCTAACAAAGCCTGACGCAGAAAACCCAGGCCCAGGCCTAGATATCAGGCCCAAACCCGATCCATCAGTGTAAAAGCCCGACGAGCCTCTTTGTTAAATCGTAAATATGGCGGGCCCGGGCCCGACCACCGGGCTCAAAATCTAGGCCACATAAGGCCCAGTCGCACTGTAGCTTTTGGCCTTTTCTTCTTTTTCTTTTTATTTTATGTTTTATTTATTTCTTTACTACTTACTTTTAATTAGAGCACCAAATGACTCTTGTAAAATGTGTGGCTGGCCTCAAAATTTAGTATGCAATATACCTCACTGCCACAAAAAGTTTGGGAGTGATTTGAAGTTGTTTGAATTTCTTTTAAAAACAAATGGATTAAATAGGTTGTTTTGGGCTGTGATTTAAATAGGTTGGGGGAAATTTAATATTTCAAATAATATTGGTTTCTACATGACAAATACTTAGTGATTATTTGCAACCCAACGAACATTTTTGTTGCATAGTTTGAAGAAATAGAAGTTTGACCTTCAATTTAAATTTGAATTTGAGTTTGATTTTGAGCAAGTGGCACTTAAGCTTGAGAAACATGATGACTTGGCAAGATTAGAGGGGAGATTACTGTAGCATGATTCTCGGGGTGTCATAGTCTTCTTCCCCAAAGTCAACGACGAATCTTGAGCAAGTTTTTCCCACCATTGTTGACCTCTTGGAGCTTGCTTTTCCTCCCAGGATTCTTTCATCTTTTTAGGGAAAAGAGAGAGAAAATCTAGATCTACGTTGTCCACCAATCCATCTCTCCTCTTAGTGAGGGGAACTTTGTGGATTTAGATCTTGGAGTTCTTTTGTGTTCTCCTTGTTCTTCCTCTCATATTTTTTCATAGCTTTCGTTTCTTTTGGATGGGATTTGAGCGTGAGGGATTTTAGCACTTCATGTGTTCTTGCCATTGCATTAGTTGCATTGGTCTGAGTTCTCCACAATGATACATGGAAGTGAAAGTTGAGAAGCTTATTACCCTTAGGTGTTTGGGCACCCTAGAGCTTGTGCCTCTTGGGTGCTTGGGCTCCCTAGATGGTTGGTGGTGTCGTGAAGCTCAATCATTGTGGTGTAGAGCTCTGGGAAAGCTTCGGGATCTCTCATTAAGTTTTGGCGATTGTCCCGAACAATTTATATGGGTTCGGTGGTCGCCCCCAAGGGTCGCCAATTGTACGGTTCAGTTACCACCCTCAAGGGTCCCTTAGTGTAGTAATGGCACCTTGCACTGTGTTAGGGTGTGAGGAGAATACGGTGGCCCTAGTGGCATTTTGGTGAGCATTGTGACTCCACACGGCTCTAACGGAGATTAGCATCCACAAGGGTCTGAACTTTGGGATACATAGCCGTCTCCACATGCCTCAGTTGAGCCCTTTACTTATGCATTTATTTTGTGATAGCCATAGTGATTCGTGTTTTATATCTTGCTATCGCATAGTTCTTTATCTTGCTTAGCATAAGTTATTGGTGCACATAGTTCAGCCTAGTATATTTAGGTTTTTTGTGTGACAAATTTAATGATAGTTTTATTTCATATTTGTTCAATACTAAACCGTAATTGTTGATAAACCACCTATTCACCCTCCTCTAGGCGACATCCATATCCATTCAACATGTGTTGGGTCAAACGGAGGAGGATGTGAGTCAAAGGAGACGAAAACAAGGTCATACCAACACTACTAGGGAAAACCTTATACACAGAACTTTAGCAGTAGCGATGGTCAAAAAAGCACGCTGGTGCTAAGTAGCAGTAGCACGCCTGCGCAAACCGCGCTACAGATAAAGTTCTAGCAGTAGCGCGTCTTCTTCTAAACACGTTACTACTAAAATTCCCACGGCTTAGCCGATAGGCTACACATAGTAGTAGCGACCTATAACGAACTGCGCTACCGCTACTTCCTTTGTAGCAGCGCGTTTTATTCTAAACTCGCTACTGATAGAGGATATAAAATTAAATGGAAAGAAAATAGAAAGGTAATTGAAAATGAAAGAAATAGAATAAGGTGAAAGGAAAAAAAATAAAATGTGAAGAAAACTAAATGAAAAAGGGGAAAATAGAGAACGGTGTACCAGTAGCGTCTATTCCAGAATGCGCTGTAGCTAACGTAGCAGTAGCGCCCTTTGTGGAACGCGCTACTGGTACTTCTGACTTAACCACGGGGTTCGTCCTTCCCCACGGCCAGTTCATCCCCCAAATCCAACTCCACTCTCACCGCCGCCGTCGCCCCTCGGCCACCGCGCGCTCTCCGCACACCCTCTACGCCGCCCCGACCCCGACCGCAACGCCGCCCCGGACGCCGCCCCCGCCCCCGACCTCAACGCCGCCCCGGGGGCCCGACCACGACCTCGACGCCGTGTGCCCCTCCCTCGTCGCAGGCACCCGAGGTGAGCACGCCTGCTCCTCCCTCTCCCCTACCTATGCCTAGGTTTTCTACCTCCATCAAATTAGTTAGGGCTCATGTAAGGGTGGAAACGAATCGGATGCGGATGCGGCTCAAATAAGTTAGGGTTCATGTAAGGGTGGAAACGAATCAAATTTCTAAGATGAATCATAAAACGAGTAAAATTTGACCACTTATTTCACTTTATAGTTGGATAATTGGAATATCCGCTACCACTTTCCACCCCTATAGGTTCATCAAATTAGATGATAATTAGGGCAGTAGTTCCTAGGTACTAATTAGTTAGTAAGAACTAGGTACTAATTAGGTACTAGAATATTTTTATTTATAGTAAGTTTACTTTTAGTAAGAACTAGTTGAATTAATAGAACTAGTTAGTAAGAACTTGTTGCTATTTTTTTAGTTAAAGCAATTTTCCCGCATCGACGTGGACGATGCCTATCCTGCATCCTCGTCGTTGAGTCGGCGGAGGATGACACCTGCTTGACCAGATGGGCCATGTCCGGGACTGGGCTCCGCCGGGATGGTACTGGGAGGCGCTACCTACCGGGGGGCGCAGGTTGGTGAGGAGCCAGCCTGTCGTTGACCCAAACCTTCTTTGGTGGCGGTCGCGTGGGCCAGTGACGGTCCAGAGGCTCGAGGACTCCGTGGAGGTGGTGCGTCACCGTGTCAGTGAGGAGGACGCGCACGTCCGTCGCTACTTGTTTGCGTTGGAGCACAGGTTCTCCAATACCTGGCAGGTTCTCCAGGGATCTCACTGGAGCTATGATCCCGTGATGGTTCCTTCTCTGCGGGTGTCCACCGCCCGCGCCGATACCCGTCGTGTGCTAGGGTTTTAGTTGTACTAGTGATGTTATATGTATGACACTATTCAGGATGTATTAGTGATAATATTCGACGATGTACGGACGCATGAGATGATTTACTTTTGCTTATTGAATGCATGCTAATTTGAGTCTTATAAGATATTTTGAAATGTATATCTTGTGTTGCTCAATATCCAAGTGGTTGGTCATGTTTGCAGGTTACACCTCCGAGTGGCCTATGTTTTGCCGGAGCGTTGATTCATTTCCGTTCCGGCAAATTTCAGGCGCTCGATATGTCCTATTTTAGCAAAGGTCTTGCTGGATTTTTCCGTGAATTTTGGCATGACTTTTGCTAGAATATGTAGGAAATATCGAGTGCCCCGGATTTGTGTGTTGAGTATCCTGGTAGTTTTCTTCTATCAATTTTCAATTAATGTTTTAACTATGAACATAGGAAATGTCTGACGACAAAAAGGATTTCAGTATTTGCAAATACTGCGAAGACGAGCGCGGCCTGTGCGGCGGAATCTTCCTAGATGATGATAGGCGCTTCAGCATCAAGCTGGACGAGCACTTCGAAGTTGATACAGTAAGTCACAACGACAAGTCTTTTTTCGTAATTAAGCATGACATCTGCTTCATTTGCTTCAACTTATATTTTTTTACTATTCTACTAGCGTATCCCCTGCCATGCAAGAGTTTTTGTATTGGATAAGATAGGTTTCAGTCATACTATGGAGGTAAAGAAAGTTTACTTCAAGACCGAGCATGGTTATATTTTCCATGCAAAATTATACAATTCAGACGACTACACCTATTTTGGATGCAAAACATGGCGAGCACTATGCAAGACTTATGCATTTGAGCCTGATATGGTTATCACCTTTGATATTCGTCCGAAAGATGATATTGAAGGTAATACCGACATCTGGGTCGATGTGCAAACGCCTCCAGTTACACCATTATGTAAGTTTCTCAACCATATTTATGTCTTTGATATTGTTTATTCAAAAATAGTTGACAACTAATTTGTATTGTCAGCTTATTTCGGTGCAAGCAAACATGTCCAGCGCTTGGTAGACAGGACCTACTACTGTCCCGGTGCTGAACTAAACTGCGAGGAGCTAAGTCATTATGTTTCATGGCTTGAGGATCTTGATACTGTCAAGACAAATTTTCTTCCTGGACTTAGAAATGTTAGTATTGAAAACGTGCGACCAATAGTGTTCGTAATGAACTACGGTCACATCTATTTAGGAAGAATGGTAAGATTTTTACTATTTGACCTCAGTGCATCTTTTCCATACATTATTTGTGAAGCTAAACTTCACTGCTAAGTATGTGACCATACGATGTTCTTCAACAGGGACTCCCGATGAATGTTGTGCCTTATGGGATCGAGACTAAAGGTGCCATGAGTATTATTAGCTTATGGCCAAGATTACCTACACGTTACTTTAGTGCATTCAAGATCAGCGATGAATGCTTAATAGTGCAAGACTGGACCAGATATGTGATGGGGGAGCGCAGACAAGTACTAGGGGGCAACAAACAGATGTGCTACCCAAAATTAGGAGACAGGTTCATCTGCATGCTCCAACTTGATCAAGGAGGAGAGCTACACATGTTTTATGTTGTTTTACCTAAGAGAGAGCAGCAGGAGTGATTAGCTAGAAATGAGTTTGAGGATGATGATGTGCTACACTATTACTATGATGATAAAATAGCTAGTGTTGGTAGTAATGACTGATGATTATTATTAGCTAGTGTTAGTGGTGATTAAATAAATATTGTTGGTGGTAATGATTATGATGATGATTAAATAGCTTGTGCTGGCGGATTAGATTCAAGTGGAGGCAACATGTGGTGCACATCGAAAGTACTACTAGTCCAAACTAGATCAAGTTTGGATTAGTAGTATACTTTTGACATGCACCACATATTGCCTCCACTTGAACCTAATCCACCTTCATTTGACACACTGTTACGGACATAATGATGTAAACCTCATAACTGGCATTGTACCAATATTTGTACGATGGCGCATAAATACACTAAAAATAAAAAAATAAAAAAACAATACTAGTAGCAATGGAGAGAAAACACGCTGTCAGTAGTTACATTAGCAATAGCGTGGGGGTGAACAAGCACTGCAGCTATTTGTCCTAGCAGTAGCGCGTGCGGCACGCGTTACTGCTAAGCAATAGTTGTAGCGCCTTATTAGTAGTGCGCCTACCCGCGCTACTAGTGAGCACAAAACCAGCGCTGCTGCTAGGGTTTTCCCTAGTAGTGCAACGGAGACAACGAGGAATGGTAAACAATTAATTTGTTCGCTTTCCATAGTGGCATAGACCGAATTCATGAAATTCGGGTGGCAATCTTCAAAAGCAAGGGCCTAACTAAAATATAAAACAATTCACCAAAAAAATATTAAATATTATTTCTAAGGTCCATAATACCATAGGGTGTTACCCGCATCTAAAATATAAATTCGTTGGTCCATTGTGTCCCCAACACCGTTCTGTTAATCACTAACTCGGAGACATGCCAAACCTTGTTCAAATCGACGTCCATCCTTTTCTTCGGTGTACATTGGCACATGAGTTATGGAAAACTATGTCTGAGGTTTGGATTTTGCCAGAGTTATCTTCTATTCAGAATACAGGGAAGGAATGGCTATTACATGCATTGGCTCTGCTCCCGGATGTGGAATGTAATATGTTATTGATGACCATATGGCGTGCCTGGCATATTCGTAATGAGGTGGTTCACCACAAGCCCCCCCCCTACTAATGCAAGCTTCTAAGAGATTTCTTATGAGCTATCTTGAATCGTTGATTGGTCTCAAACTAGATCTTGCAACTGATTCAAGCAAGGGGAAGAAAATAGTCACATATGATGATATTGTACTACATCTGCATGTGTTAATGCTAAGAGTATCTTCGGCTAAACGGCTTCCTCCAAGTCTTGGGTAGATGAAATTAAATACTGATGGACCGTTTGCTAAGGAGAATTCAGCAGGTGCAGGTATGGTGCTTAGAGATGTCGGAGGGTACCATTATTTTCTCATCTTGTCGGTCTCTTTTAACATGTCGACATGCACTTGAAGAGGAGTTGTGTGCTTGCATGGGGGGATTATCTTTGTCCATTCAGAGATGCGATCTTCCGATTATGATCGAGATGGATTCTATTGTTGCGGTCAAGCTTATTCATACGAAGGAGGTGGACAGATCGGTCTACTCGTCTATTATTAATGAAATCAGGCATCTAATGTGTATTTGTGATTCTTGTATTACTCATGCAAAACGCGATCAAAATAGAGTTAGCGATAGCCTAGCTAATTTTTCTCGTATTGAGGGGAGAACTATGACTTGGTTTGGTTCTGGTCTAGAAGTTTCACTTCAGTTAGCTGTTGATGATGGTAAGGACTTGAGATGTTGAGTAATACAAGTTTTATCCACACACAAAAAACTCGCCGCTGTGCGGTGGGTGGTGTAATATCATCGCCAACCTCCATCGATTGTTCGCTGCATGTGAGCCCCTCGTCGGTCCTCTGTCCGTGTTAACTATCGGTAAATAGTTCAAATCCGACAGTGTGCTCCATCTATCAGGATTACATGCTACTAGTGGTTGGGTCGCCGCCTGGTGGCGCCGCTTGAGAGGAAGTTGTGCACATGTTTATATTTAAAAAATACATGTAGTCATCATCTCCATCTAGAAAAATATTTTAAAAAATCATCACCTCCATCTAGAAAAAGAAGTAAAAAAGAAAAAAATCACCAACACGGCCTACCAGCGAGCGCCACTTTGCATAGCTGTCCATTTATAAAAATATGTGGGATCATCACCTCCATATAAAAAGAAAAAACATTTAAAAAATTCCTCACCTCCATCTAAAAATAATATCCTAAAAGCTTTTTCACCATGGCCAACCAGCTTGCGCCATGTGGCATAGCTGGTTGGCCGCCCCTCGTGCGTAACTTAATGAGTTTAATTAGACGTGTATTGGAGTATGCTTGCACTTTTGGAAAGGCGTATTTTCTTGATGTGTAGACTTTGCATCATTTCAATTAAATGAAGATGAATTTCCTGGTTTACGACTTCTATGTGTCAGTTTTTTAAAAAGGCTTAATTGTGAGCAATCGTTGCTTAAGGCCGAAAATGGATAGGGGATAATAGAATTATCTAGAAATCAGAATTTCACTAAAACTCTACTAACTTATAATTGTAGTCCCACCGTAAAGAAATATAAGAGCGTTTAGGCAGAAATCCAATTTCGCTCCCGGGCCCAAAAATAAATTTTCAAATGTCAAAAAAGTTAGTCAAAAAATTTATGTGATCTTAGTCGCATACAAATGCTACCTGAAAAATTTGAGGCAAAAAGGATAAGAATTTTTGCCTGTCCAAAATTTTTTTTTACCTCAAAATTGTTTTTTCACCAATGAAATGACGTTGCTCCATTTCACATGAAATTTGTAAGTGTTCATACTTTTTCATTGTATTATCCATGTTAATTTATTTCTTTTTCTCGCTTTTTTCTTGTGTGTTTGAAAAACTAAAAAAATAGTTGTAGCTTCTTTTTAGTTTATTTTCCATGTTTATTCAGTAGTAGTATTAAAGAAAACCCAAAAAGATTTCTCGTTCCTCTTTTGCTTGTTGGGAGCTTCCCCGTGTAAATAGTTTTTCTCGTTCTTGTTTTACTTTCCTCAGAAAAACAAAAACCCCAAAAACATTTCAGTGTGTTTCTTTGAAATTCTTTTTTCTTTCTTTGGGTTGAGAGAAAAAGACCACAATGAAAATGTTGAGTAGCTCTCATATGCATTATTGTTGATCTAACAGAGAGCCCATATTACCTTGTCTCCTCCTTTGAATAAATGTTTGCAGATTCTAGCTTAGTCCAATGCACGTGCACTATTATTATTATCCACACTGTACGGTCATGCAAGCAAAAGGCAATTATGATGATATATGATGAAATGATTGAGATGAGGAAAAGCTGGTATGAACTCGACCTATCTTGTTTTTGTAAATATGATTAATTCATCGTTTTTTTATTCAGTCCATTATGAATGAAACATGTTTGCAATAACAATTAGAGATTATAGTTACTCATGTCATGCTTAATTAGCTAGGAGTTTATAATGGTTTACCTTGCGTGCCAACATGCTTTTAAAATGTTTGTGATGTACTGTGATAGGATGGTATCCTCCTTTGAGTGAATTGAGTGGCTTGACTTGGCACATGTTCACGCATGTAGTTGAAACAAAATCAACATAGACTCCACGATATTTATGTTCATGCTGATTTATATCCTACTCATGCTTGCACTCAATGTTGGTTAATCTCAATGCATGTTTATGACTGTTGTCGCTCTCTAGTCGGTCGCTCCCCAATATTTTGCTAGCCTTCAATTGTAATAAGCGGGAATACTGCTTGTGCATCCACTTCCATAAATCCAAAGTTGTTCCATATGAGTCCACCATACCTACCTATATGTGATATTTACCTACCGTTCCAAGTAAATTTGCATGTGCCAAACTCTAAACCTTCAAATAATAATATGTTTTGTATGCCTGAATTGCTTATGTAGCGACTGGGGGCTGTCAGTATCTTGCATGCTAGGTGGGTTATTCTCATGATAAGTGTTTATTCACTTGTCATTCACGAGAAAGTGGTTGTTATTCAGGATGCCCAGTTCCATGCTCAAATCAAATAAAAATATAACTTCAAACAAAAGTCCCCAAGGACTGTTGTTTGTATGCACGGTACTCGTTGTTTCAGACCAGCCGTGGAATGTGCTTGTTGGTGGAGGGGGAGTGTAAACTTTACCATTCTATTTGAGAACCGCCTATAATGTATCTTGCATGGAAGATAACGATATCTCTTGGTTGTTATGTCGATAATGAAAGCATACCGCTCAAAATATTATTCATCTCTATTTCAAAAAGCTCGACCTCTGGCACCTCTGCAAATCCCTGCTTCCCTCTGTGAAGGGCCTATCTATTTACTTTCATTGCTGAGTCATCATCCTCTTATTAAAAGCACCAGGAAGAGATTATCACTGTCATTTGTGTGTATTGCTATTAATTTATATTGAGTATGACTGTGACTGGATCTCTTTTACCATGAATTAAAATGTTTAGTCAGTCCTTGATCTTCAGGGGTGCTCTGCATTTATGTTTTGCGGTCTCAGAAAGGGCTAGCGAGATACCATCTTGTTATATCATGTCATGATCGTTTTGAAAAAGTGTTGTCATCCGAGATTTATTATTATTGCTCGCTAGTTGATTATGCCATTGATATGAGTAGATGTGAGACCTAAATGTTATTGTGAATATGGTTAGTTCACAATCTTTGCTAAAAACCTGAATGCTCGCTATACATATTTGCAACAACAAGATCAAACAGAGTTTGTAAAAGTTTTTCTTTATCACTTTTAGTTTGTCAACTGAATTGCTTGAGGACAAGCAATGGGTTAAGCTTGGGGGAGTTGATACGTCTCCATCGTATCTAATTTTCCAAACTCTTTTGCCATTGTTTTGGACTCTAATTTGCATTATTTGAATGAAACTAACCCGGACTAACGTTGTTTTCAGCAGAATTGCCTTACTGTTATTTTTGTGCAGAAATAAAAGTTCTCGGAATGACCTGAAACTTCACAGAGAATATTTTTGAAATAAATAAAAATATTGACGAAAGAATCAACCAGAGGGGACCCACCGGCTGTCCACAAGGGTGGAGGGCACCCCCTAGGGTGCGCTCCCTGCCTTGTGGGTCCCCTGGACCTTCACCGACCTCAACTCCAACTCCATATATTCACTTTAGGGGAGAAAAAAAATCAGAGAGAAGGATTCATCGTGTTTTACGATACGGAGCCTCCTCCATCTCCTGTTCTTCATCGAGAGGGAAGATCTGGAGTCCGTTCGGGGCTCTAGAGAGGGGAAATCATCGCCATCATCATCACCAACCTTCCTCCATCACCAATTTCATGATGCTCACCGTCGTGCGTGAGTAATACCATCATAGGCTTGCTGGACGGTGATGGGTTGGATGAGATTTATCATGTAATTGAGTTAGTTTTGTTAGGGTTTGATCCCTAGTATCCACTATGTTCTGAGATTAATGTTGCTATGACTTTGCTATGCTTAATGCTTGTCACTAGGGCCCGAGTGCCATGATTTTAGATCTGAACCTATTATGTTTTCATGTATATATTTGTGTTCTTGGTCCTATCTTGCAAGTTGTAGACACCTATTACGAGTTATGATCCGCATACCCCAAGTTGACAATAATTGGGATTCTTTCCGGTGATTACTGTAGTTTGAGGAGTTCATGTATTCACTAAGTGCTAATGCTCTGGTTCGGTACTCTATAAAATGGAGGCCTTAATATCCCTTAGTTTCTATTAGGACCCCGCTGCCACGGGAGGGTGGGACAAAAGATGTCATGCAAGTTCTTTTCCATAAGCACGTATGACTATATTTGGAATACATGCCTACATTATATTGATGAATTGGAGCTAATTCTGTGTCACCCTAGGTTATAACTGTTGCATGATGAATGACATCCAACATAATTATCCATCATTGATCCATCGCCTACGAGCTTTTCACATATTGATCTTTGCTACGTTACTTTGCCGTTGCCACTGTTAAAATTGCTACATAACTGCCAACGTTACTTTTGTCACCATTACTGCTAATTCCATACTACTTTGCTACTAAATATTTTGCTGCGGATATTAAGTCTTTCAGGTGTGGTTGAATTGACAACTCAGCTGCTAATACTTGAGAATATTCTTTGGCTCCACTTGTGTCGAATCAACAAATTTGTGTTGAATACTCTACCCTCGAAAACTGTTGCGATCCCCAATACTTGTGGGTTATCACAAACTTACGCCTTTTTCAGTTGCACCAAGTACATTTTTTCCTTAGTTTCGAAACAAACATATGTTCAGTCGCACACTACTTTGAATATACTTGCAACAAACTTAGGTTTGCAGTTGCAACTAGATATTTTTCTCATCACCTGCACCAAATTTATGCTACAGTTGCACCAAAAATATTTTTCTCCATTTTTCCTTTTTTAAATTTTAATTTTGTTTTTCTAATGTTATGCAAAAAAGTTCGAGCTAGCAAGCATGGTCCATGATCTATGCAAAGGAATATCTGAAAATCTTGACAACTTCATCGAAGGTTTTGCAAAGCTTGATGAAGAGGAACCAGATTTGTCTCCTCTCAAGGGGCCGTCAAGTGGTCAAACAAAGGTTGAAAGCTCGCACACTAGGCGACGGAAGCGTCATTCTGCTGCCAAGCTAACAGAAGAGGTGGAGGGAAGTGAAGAAGATGGATTTGTGGAGGAAAGTGAGTCAGAGGAAGAAGATGTTGACCTGGGAGTTGGCAATGATTTTGAAGAAAGTGATGAGTCCGAAGAAGAAGATGAGGGGAGAGTGTGTCTACGTACCCTCATTGTCGGGGGAAATCTGCCTCCACGAACACCTATGGGGACCGAGCCCCTTTCTGGTTCGGTGGGGGGCGGAGGTCGCGCGAAGAGCGGATCGAGGCGATGCACACAAGGGGTTTACCCAGCTTCGGGCCGCACGGATGCGTAAAACCCTACTATTGCTTTGTGTTTTGTATTGTGTTCTTGTTCAGGAGCGCTGAGTGCTACAGTACACTCAGGCAACTAATCAGACCGAGCGTGAGCAGCCTCCTTCCTCTCCTTCCTCTACGTTGCGCATGGGGCCTCCTTTTATATGCGCAAGGGGTTACCCACAGGTGGCAACGTAGGCGGGGGTAAAACTAGAAAACGCTATGTTGGGTACAACTGTTTGCACAGTTCTATCATACCTAACTCTGACGGCAGGGGACAAGGGCATTAAATGCCCGTCTGGGTCGCCCAAACAGTGCAGAAAAGGGACCGTCAGGGGCGCCACCGTTTTCCACGACGGCTATCCTGTCAGCGTTGCTTCGCCACCGCATGCCCCTGGTTGCGCAGCCTCTCGCCACGTACGCCTGGAATGGCCCCAGAGCGACGCGTGGGTGGATGAGCTGGAACGCAGGCGCGGGGTGGTGACTTGCCGCGGCAAGCGCCTTGCCGCGGTTGATGCCTTGTCGCGCCCGGGAGCTTGTCGCTCACCGGTCCTTGCCAGGACGCGTGGCGCGTCGCAGCAAGTCTCTTGTCGTGCCCTGGTCGGCCTTCCCGGCAAGCTCCTCTTGCCGGGACCTTGTGCTTCGAGCGGCCGTCCCGGCAAGCTCCTCTTGCCGGGGCCTTGCTCTCTTCGGGTGGCCTTCCCGGCAAGCTCCTCCTGCCGGGGCCTTGGCTCAAATACTTTGTTCTTGGATGGCCCAAAAAGGGACCATGGAGAATTTTGGCGATCACCTGGCAAGCCTTGTCGCGGGGTGCTACGACTGCCCGTGCACAAGTTCGGGGTACTAAGGTACCCCTACTTTAGTACACCGATAGGAGCCCCCGGGCATGGGCCATACACGGTGCCGAGCGGGCGGCAAGGCCGTCAACTCGGAGTACGGGGGCACGGCGCCCTCGACAGCATGCTGACGTCCTGCCGCCTCGTCGAGCGCTGCTTCCGGCGCCGCCGTCACCGTCCAGCTTTCAGACGGCCCCCGGGGTGTTCTCTTGGTGTCTTCTGCCACCCGTAGCTCGCCTAGGCGCCCCTTTTGCCCTTTTCGCCTCCTTGTCCTACCTCCTGAGGAGAGAGACAAGAAAGGGATTACGGGCACCTTATCTCTTTTTAACTTGTAAGCCCTCGGGCTTTAGTTGCATTTAAAGCTTGTAATCCCATCTCTCATGTTTTTCATTCTCTCTCAACTGTACCTGAGCGGAATGTTTTTTTAATGAAAAGGGGATGTTTGTCGGGCCATTTGTCCCGCGGGTAAAACCCATGCCAAGGAGCGAATCCTTTATATCATTAAGATAGACACTTCTTTGTTCGGCAACAGGCCCTGCCGTCTTCCCGCGCCACTCGACCTTCCTCACGCCTTTGGCGGAGGTAGGGATGAGGTGGGTTCGGGCTCCTCATTCCGTCCCTTTGCCGCCGCGGCTACTACCAAAACTGGCCCCAGGAACGCGCTCTGGGGCCCAGAGTTAAGGGAGCACTGTAGCTTTTTAGGAAGAAACAAGGCTTTCGCATTCCTCAGTCCATAAGAGAATGCATGACAAGGGATGAAAAACTTATCTGGGATTGCAGCCCCCGTCAACTTGGGCTTGCCGCGAGCGAATCTTTGTACTTGCAGCCCCCGGCAATACTAGTTTGCCGGGGACCAGATGCTGGTCCGCCCTTCTTCTCTTCTTCGTCCTTAAGCGGTCTGGCCAGGATATGCAAAACCCTGCGAACCAAGGGAAACGAAAGAACAGGAAAAAAGGACGCAGACCCGACCTCTAAGCTAGGGGTTAGCAGCTGTTAGGCACTATCAACCCTAACCAACGACGAGACTCGACTCAGCATGCATGCTAAAACTTAGGGCGCCAGCGCTTCATTTACTGCTGCTCAGGGTCTGCGCCTGGCTTTGTACAAAGGATTACATGCAACAGCGGCAAGACTTGTACAAAAGGGTGGTTGCCGGACGGGGTCCGACAACCGCGCCTTACGGGTAAAACTTACGAAGATGCTCAATATTCCAGGAGTTGCTCACCGGAGTGCCATCTTCGGTCTCAAGGCGGACAGCGCCGGGCCTCGTGAGTCGTCTCACCCGGTAAGGGCCTTCCCACTTTGGCGTCAACTTGTTGTGATTCTTGGCGGATGGAGCGCGCTGAAGAACAAGGTCGCCTTCCTCAAAGCTTCTGGCTTTAACTTTGCGGCTATGGTAGCGACGCAAAGCTTGCTGGTAGCGAGCGGCTCGCACAGCAGCCTGAAGACGATCTTCCTCAAGGAGCAGCGCGTCATCTTCACGCAGCCGCTCTTGCTCAAGCTCATCATAAGCGAGCACTCGAGGTGACCCGTATACGAGTTCCGTGGGGGTAACTGCTTCTGCTCCATAAACTAGAGCAAATGGTGTCTGGCCAGTGGCTCGATTTGGCGTCGTTCTAATCGACCAAAGAGCCACCGGCAGCTCCTCGATCCAGTTTCTTCCACACTTGTGCAGCCTGTCGAAAGTTCTGGTCTTGAGCCCGCGCAGCACTTCGGCATTGGCCCGCTCCGCTTGATCGTTGCTCCTGGGATGAGCAACAGAAGCGAAGCAGACCTTGGCGCCGAGATCTTGGACGTATTGCATGAAGGCGCGGCTCGTGAATTGCGTACCGTTGTCGGTGATGATCCTGTTGGGGATCCCGAAGCGGCAAACAATCGACCTGAAGAACTTGACTGCTGACTGTGTTGTCACCTTCCTCACTGGTTCAACTTCCGGCCACTTTGTGAACTTGTTGATTGCGACGTACAAGTACTCAAAGCCCCCGACAGCTCGGGGGAAGGGGCCGAGAATGTCGAGCCCCCAGACCGAAAATGGCCAGGATAAAGGGATCGTCTGGAGAGCTTGAGCTGGCTGGTGTATCTGCTTGGAATGGAACTGGCACGCTTCACACTTGGTTACTTGTGCAGTTGCATCCTGGAGGGCTGTCGGCCAGAAGAAACCTTGCCGGAACGCTTTGCCGGCAAGTGCTCTTGCGCCAATGTGGTGACCACATATGCCTCCATGTATCTCTGCCAACAGCTTTTGTCCGTCTTCCCGGGGAATACACTTCAATTTCACACCGTTGCGCCCTCTTCTGTACAGTGTGTTGTCGACGAACTGGTACATACTTGAGCGTCGGGCTACTCTTTCCACTTCTTCTTGTTCTTGGGGAAGTTCTCCGTTCTGGAGGAAACGGACAGTCTGCTGCGCCCATGCTGGAGCCTGTGGCTCGACAACAAGGACTGAAGGCACATCTGCTGCTGCGGGAACGTCTGCTTCTACGGCGAGGATCTGGGGCTCAGCCGGAGCTTGATGTTCCCCAGCAAGCTTGCCGGAGCAAAACTTGTCGGGAGCGCCTGCTTCTACGAAACAAACCCTGGGGTTTGCCGGAGCAGACTGCTCCTCAGCATTCTTGGCGTCGATCTTGGGGACCTTCTTGGCGGCCGCTCCGGGGAGCTCTGCCGGAAGATAGTCGCCGGAGACCAACTTCCTCTTCTTGCTCTGTCCGGTTGATGGTGTTACGGATGGCCGAGTCAGCTTGAGCACAAAGGTTCCTGGTTCCACAGGTAACTTAAGTGCTGCGCACTTTGACAGACCATCAGCAATGTCGTTCTCAGCTCTTGGAACGTGTTCCATTTGCAGGCCGTCAAAGTGCTCTTCTAGCTTCCTCACTTCATCAACGTACGCTTCCATCAACGGACTCTGGTAATCTTTGTTCACTTGGCAGACGACAAGCTGCGAGTCACCCCTAACAATGAGCTTCTTGATCCCAAGTTCTTCCGCGATCCTGAGACCGGCAAGCAAACCTTCATACTCTGCAGTATTGTTGGTTGCTTGCTCCTTGGGGAAGTGCATCTGGACTACGTACTTGAGATGCTCTCCGGTGGGCGCGATAAGCAACGCGCCAGCACCGGCGCCTTGCAGCGAGAAGGCACCATCAAAATACATCAGCCACTCTTTTCTTGCTTCTTTGAAGGGGATGCTCGTCTCTGGGATCTCTTCGTCTGGTGTCGGTGTCCACTCTGCTATGAACTCCGCCAATGCTCTGCTTTGGATAGTTGAAGTTCTCTCGAATTTGAGACCGAAGCTTGACAGTTCCAGTGCCCACTCGACAATCCTGCCTGTTGCTTCTGGATTCTGCAGTATCCTCTTCAGCGGAAAGCAGGTGACAACTGTAATCTCATGTGCTTGGAAGTAATGGCGCAGCTTTCTCGAGGCCATGAGAAGGCCGAAAAGCAATTTCTGCACACCAGAGTACCTTGACCTAGCCCCCTGCAGAAGGGAGCTGACAAAGTAGACTGGGCGCTGCACCATTCTCTTCTTCTGCACCTCCACTAGCTCCTGCGCAGATTCATCCTTGTCGGGGCCAGAGCTCGTCGGGGAATCCTCCTGCTTGTCGCTGGACGCGCTTGCCACGGTTGCTAGCTCATCATCTACCTCCCTCTGCGCTACTAACGCAGCACTAACCACTTGATTGGTTGCCGCCAGGTACAGCAGAAACTTCTCTTGTGGTCTAGGCGCGACAAGTATTGGAGTGGAGGACAGGTATTTCTTCAAGTCCTGCAGCGCAGCCTCCGCTTCCGGAGTCCATTTCACTGGACCCGCCTTTTTCAAAACTTTGAAAAATGGCAGGGCGCGTTCTGCAGACTTGGAAATAAACCTGCTGAGAGCCGCGACGCAGCCGGCAAGCCTTCGTACATCCTTGACCCGTGTTGGTGCTTCAATCTGCTCGATGGCCTTGATTTTGTCTGGATTGGCTTCGATTCCTCGCTGAGACATGAAGAACCCGAGAAGCTTGCCGGAAGGGACTCCAAACACGCACTTCTCGGGGTTGAGCTTGAGGCTGATCCTGCGCAGGTTCATAAAGGTCTCTTCTAAATCTTGAATCAGGGTTGCCCTGTTCCTGCTTTTGACCACTATGTCATCCATGTAGGCTTCCACATTTCTGTGGATTTGCGGCTCAAAAGCGGTATGGACAACCCTCACAAACGTCGAACCAGCATTCTTCAAACCGAAAGGCATCCGTACGAAACAGTACGTGCCACATGGAGTGATGAATGCGGTCTTTTCCTCATCTTCTTCAGCCATGAAGATCTGATGGTATCCTGAGTATGCGTCAAGAAATGAAAGCAGGTCACATCCGGCCGTGGAGTCAACAATCTGGTCAATGCGCGGCAAGGGAAAGGGATCTTTGGGACAAGCTTTGTTAACATCAGTAAAGTCGATGCAAAGCCTCCATTTCCCATTTGCTTTGCGCACGACAACAGGATTGGCCAACCACGTCGGATGGAGCACACCTCTGACAAGGCCTGCCACTTCCAACTTCTTGATCTCTTCTGCAATGAACTCTTGGCGCTCCATCGCTTGCTTCCTGACTTTCTGCTTGACGGGCCGCGCATGAGGACAGATGGCGAGGTGGTGCTCAATCACTTTCCTGGGAACGCCGGGGATGTCAGATGGTTGCCAGGCAAACACATCGATATTCGCCCGCAGGAAAGCAACGAGCGCGCTTTCCTATTTGGGGTCGAGAGTGGCACTGATGGTGAAGGTACCACCAGTGCCGTCCTCCTTGGCGGACACCTTCTTGGTCGTTGGCGGGGCTGCCATTGACTTCTTACTCTTGCCGGTGGAGCTCGATGGCGCGTCCTCGACGATAGCGCAGCACTCCGAAGAGGTGCGCTTGCCGGAGTGGGCACCAGAGCACTTGCCGGGCTTGGTCTTCTTCTTCCCTCCGGGAGCTTCAGCGGCAAGTGGCTTGTGATCCGTTGCGGCTGCTGCTTCCCAGTAGATCTTGTCGGCATAGATAAGGGCATCCTTCTTGTCGCCGGGGACAGAGATGACGCTTATCGGGCCTGGCATCTTGAGCATGTTGTATGCGTAGTGATAGGCCGCCATGAAATTGGCGAGCGCTGGACGGTCGAGAATTCCATTGTAGGGCAATGGAAAATCGGCAACGTCAAAAGTGATCCTCTCTGTCCTGAAGTTTAGCTCGCTGCAAATGTCACTGGCAACGTTATCTTCCCCTTCGGCTTGCTCCTTCCCGGGTTGATTCCTTGGAACGTGCCGGTCTCTTTGAGCTCGCTGTCGGGGACTTGGAGTTTCTGGAGCACAGCGGAGGAGATCAGGTTCAAGCCGGCCCCGCCGTCGACTAGCATCTTAGTGACCTTGAGGTTGCGGACTGTTGGCGAGACCAACATCGGCAAGCACCCGATCGCAGTTGTGCGGTCAGGGTGGTCCTCAATATCGAAGATGATAGGCGTGCTAGACCATTTCAGAGGCTTGCGTGACTCGACGGGTGGTTCCGCTGCATTGACTTCCCGCGCCCACTGCTTGAGCTGGCGGTGGGAAGTATGCAGAGAAGCACTGCCATCTACGCACAAGACCTCTGTGACTTTCTGAAACTCCTGCTCACTGGTCTCGACATCATCCATGTCTTCGTCTTCGTCGTCGTCTTCGTCCTTGTCGCGGCCGCGGGGAGGTCTGTCTGCTTGCCGCTGCGTGTCCTTGTCGCGGCGTCCTCCCTGGCTGGGGCGCTTCATGCCGGATCCTCCGCCACCTCCCCGGGATCTCTCCTTGTCGCGTCGCTTGTACTCGGCCTTTTGCAGCTCGACGAGCCGCTCGACCTGCTTGCAGCTCTGGAGGTCATGGCCCTTGGTGCGGTGGATCTTGCAGTACTGTTTGTTGGTGCCGTCCCGCTTGTCGGCGACCGCCACAGCCTGACAGTTGGTGCATCCGGCAACCTCCTTGCCGGAGCTACTAGCCTGGGCCTTCTTAGCGGCGCCTTCATTGCCGGACTGCTCAACAACCAGTACTTCTTGGCTCTTCTTCTTCCTGTTGCTCCGCCGCCGGTTCTTCCTTGCTGGGGCGGTATCCTCACTGTCAGATTCTCCTGCTTCAGTGTTCTCTACGGGGAGTTTCCTTCCTTCCTCAGCACGTGCACACCTGTCGGCCAGGGCATATAGCTCGCTGACGTCTTTGATCTTGCACATCGCCATATCCTCCCGCATCCTGCGGTTACGCACGTTCTGATGGAACGCGCTGATGACCGCGGCAGGGTGGACGTCTGGGATGTTGTAGTGTACGCGGCTGAATCTCTGGATGAACTTGTGCAAGGGTTCCCCTTCCTTCTGGACGAGCAGATGAAGGTCGCTTGCTTGGCCATGGGGTTTGTGGCCGCCTGTAAAGGCGCCAACAAACTGATGGCACAAGTCTGTCCAGGAGGTTATGGAGTTATCCGGCAAGTGCATGAGCCAGGATCTGACGTTGGACTTGAGTACCAGCGGGAAGTAGTTGGCAAGGATCTTGTCGTCTCACCCTCCAGCAGCCTGCACCGCAATGGTGTAGATGCTGAGGAACTCTGACGGATGCGACTTGCCGTCGTACTTCTCTGGTACGTCTGGCTTGAAATTCTTCGTGCTGGGCCACTGGACTTGCCGCAGCTCAGGGGTGAACGCAGGGCAGCCTACCGCGTACGGCAGGTCGCCTGGTCCCCCCGGCGCATGCATGTCGACAGAGGGCTCAGCGCGCTGGTCTGACTGACGCCGCGCTTCTCTTAGACGCTCGATGCGAGTACGAGCGTCCTCTTGCTTTCGTTCGTGAAGAACTTGGCGTTGATCGCGACGAGTTCGCGGATTTGACGACGTGGTGGAGTCATTGTCGTGATGGCTCTGGCGAGTCGGCGATCTTGGCCTTTGGGGCGGGGAATGCACGGTGGTCGCACCCCCACCGGTCTTGGCGCCATCGGTTCTCGCCTGGCCGACCTGCCGCGGCTGCGACGCACTATGCTGCCGCGGGGTGTCGCCGTTAGCGAAGCCGATGAGACTCTGTATCGTGGCCCTCCAGTCGTCGAGCTTGTCCGCCGTTGGAGGGTAGTGTAGGAGCAGTTGAGCTCGTGCTAGAGCTTCTGCTGGAGTGGCGGGCAGTGGTGGCGAGCGGCACGTGGAGCGGGATGTGCTCGAACCTCTAACTATGTTAGAAGGAGCAGCACCCGGACCAGGCAGTCGCGCCACGCTCGCGCCAGCACGTTGGTGTGTATGCTGGCCTTGAGCACCCTGGGATTCGCCAGCTCGATCTGGGTCCAGCGAGCGTATGGTACCGTGAGTGCCAAGACGCTGCTGGTCCCGTGCCTCTTGAGAGGGGCGCGGTGCATGTTCGGACGCCGTGGCACCATGAGCTGGCTCGGCGACGCCCGTTCCGCCGCCGGTGCCGTCCCCACCACCCATTTGCTCCAGGGGCGGTGGGTTCGACGCGGACGGACCAGCCACCTCCGGAGCCTTCTTCTTCGGTGGCATGTTGATGAAGACGATGGAGATCTAGCCTGTGCAGACGCCGGATCAGGTTCACACAACTCGAGGCCCCCTACCTGGCGCGCCAAAGATGTCGGGGGAAATCTGCCTCCACGAACACCTATGGGGACCGAGCCCCTTTCTGGTTCGGCGGGGGGCGGATGTCGCGCGAAGAGCGGATCGAGGCGATGCTCACAAGGGGTTTACCCAGCTTCGGGCCGCACGGATGCGTAAAACCTTACTGCTGCTTTGTGGTTTGTATTGTGTTCTTGTTCGGGAGCGCTGAGTGCTACAGTACACTCAGGCTACTAATCAGACCGAGCGTGAGCGGCCTCCTTCCTCTCCTTCCTCTACGTTGCGCATGGGGCCTCCTTTTATATGCGCAAGGGGTTACCCACAGGTGGCAACGTAGGCGGGGGTAAAACTGGAAAACGTTGTGTTGGGTATAGCTGTTTGCACAGTGCTATCATACCTAACTCTGACGGCAGGGGACAAGGGCATTAAATGCCCGTCTGGGTCGCCCAAACAGTGCAGAAAAGGGACCGTCAGGGGCGCCACCGTTTGCCACGACGGCTATCCTGTCAGCGTTGCTTCGCCACCGCACGCCCCTGGGTGCGCACCCTCTCGCCACGTACGCCTGGAATGGCCCCAGAGCGACGCGTGGGTGGATGAGCTGGAATGCAGGCGCGGGGTGGTGACTTGCCGCGGCAAGTGCCTTGCCGCGGTTGATGCCTTGTCGCGCCCGGGAGCTTGTCGCTCACCGGTCCTTGCCGGGACGCGTGGCGCGTCGCAGCAAGTCTCTTGTCGTGCCCTGGTCGGCCTTCCCGGCAAGCTCCTCTTGCCGGGGCCTTGTGCTTCGAGCGGCCATCCCGGCAAGCTCCTCTTGCCAGGGCCTTGCTCTCTTCGGGTGGCCTTCCCTGCAAGCTCCTCCTGCCGGGGCCTTGGCTCAAATACTTTGTTCTTGGATGGCCCAAAAAGGGACCATGGAGAGTTTTGGCGATCACCTGGCAAGCCTTGTCGCGGGTTGCTACGACTGCCCGTGCACAAGTTCGGGGTACTAAGGTACCCCTACTTTAGTACACCGACACTCATAGACCATAAGCAGAAGAATTTAACAATGCGATTGAAGTAGTCGAACTTCTTCGCGCTCCAACCGATCAAGTGTCGAACATAGGGGTCCCCGCATTCTGCACACGTTCAGCTCGGTGATTCCCTCTGCCTTCTTGATCGAGCAATACGGTGAGGTAGTCAATGTGTTCCGGTAGCACGACAGCATGGTGACGGTGATGGTGAAGTGATCTCCTCAGGGCTTCGCCTAAGCACTACGAAAATATGACCGGGGTTGTAAACGGTGGAGGGGGCGCTGCACACGGCTAGGCAATTGTCTATTGTGTTCTAGGGGCCCCCTCCCACATATATATAGGTGGGAGGGAGGGAGGAGCAGCTAAAGGAGGCGCCCAAGTAGGAGGAATCCTACTTGGGGTCCCTCCCAAGCCGTGCCCCCTTTCCTTATTTCGAGTGCGGGGAAAGGCAGGGGAGGGTGACGCCCACCTTTTCCTTTCTCCCATGAGAAGGAAAGGGAGGAGGGGCTAGCCCTCCCCTTTTCCTTCCTTAGGGCTGGCCAAGCAAGGGAGCAGGCGCACCAGCCCCCTTGTGGGCTGGTCTGTCCCCTCCTTTTGCCCATAAGGCCCATAACTTGCCGGGGGAGTGCCCGTAACCCCTTCCGGTGACCCGATACCTTCCCGCTACGTCACGAAACACTTCTGGTGTCCAAATACCATTGTCCTATATATCAATTTTTATCTCTCGACCATTTCGATACTCCTCGTCATATGTCTGTGATCTCATCTAGACTCCGGACAACATTCAGTCACCAAAACATATAACTCATATAACACTATATCATCAACGAACGTTAAGCGTGCGGACCCTATGGGTTCAAGAAATATGTAGACATGACAGACACACCTCTCTGGTGAATAGCCAATAGTGGAACCTGGATGCCCATATTGGCTGTTACATATTCTACGAAGATCTTAATCGGTCGAACCGTTATGACAACATACGTAATTCCCTTTGTCCATCGGTATGTTACTTGCCCGAGATTCGATCGTCGGTATCTTCATACCTAGTTCAATCTCGTTACCGGCAAGTCTATTTAGTCGTTCCGTAATACATCATCTTGTGACCAACTCCTTAGTCATTTGCTTTCAAGCTTATGATGTGTATTACCGAGAGGGCCCAGAGATACCTCTTCGATACTCGGAGTGACAAATACCAATCTCGATCTATGCCAACTCAACAAACACCTCCGGAGATACCTGTAGAGCATATTTATGATCACCCAGTTATGTTGTGTTGTTTGATAGCACACAAGGTATTCCTCTAGTATCCGGGAGTTGCATAATCTCATAGTCGAAGGAATATGTATTCGACATGAAGAAAGCAATAGCAATAAACTGAACGATCATTATGCTAAGCTAACGGATGGGTTTTTTCCATCACATCATTCTCCTAATGGTGTGATCCCGTTATCAAATGACAACACATGCCTATGGTTAGGAAACCTTAACCATCTTTGATCAACGAGCTTGTCTAGTAGAGGCTTACTAGGGACATGGTATTTGTTTATGTATTCACACATGTATTTAAGTTTCCGATCAATACAATTCTAGCATGAATAATAAACCTTTATTGTGAATAAGGAACTATAATATAAAATAACAACTTTATTATTGCCTCTAGGGCATATTTCCTTTAGAGAGAAGGAATGTTGAAGAACGTGATGACGACAATGACAATGATGATGATGATGATGACAGCGAGGATGGCGATGACAACAATGAAAACAAAGAAGAAACCGGGAATGACAATGAGGAAGAGGAAGAGGACGGAGATGGAATAGACAAGGGGGCAGGTGAGGATGTTGACAAGGCTGATGAAGCTAAACAAGGAAAGGATGGGGACAGTGATGATGACAACAAGGAGACACACGACAATGACAAGGGGCTTTGATGGAGGCAGTGACAGTAGGAAGGATGATGACGATGATGATGGCATGGGGGCAGTGACAACAGTTCAAAGAGGGCAAACATTGCTGGAGATGGAGGAAACAACAGTAGCAGCTCAACTAAGAATAGTGTAACTCTACAATTTTTCATCAAAAAGGACATTCATCGCACAGGTGAAGATCCCAAATCAGTTGGAACCAAAGCAGTTGTGCCAGAGGAAAGTTACTCACTTTTTGACTTGTGTAGATCAGAGCCAGCAATCCCCAACAGATTTGAAATCCCGTTGCTGGAAATTCATCCAATCATTGACATGAAAGAGAAGGATAATACCTTTGAAAAAAATAAAGGATGGACTACAAAGCACTAAGGAAGAAATGAAAGAGGCAGGAAAGGGTTTGTACTGGATTGGCTAAAAACAATGGTTGACAAGATAATGAAGGAAGGTGTTGTTTTTGAAGATGGTTCATTGTCAGGCGCTAGCAAGAGGATGGCTGCCTCCCCACCGCGCCCACCCCCTGTCCCAAAGCGCAAGAAGCTCGTGACACTTAGCAAGAACTTGGTGTTGAGTCAACCAAAGATAAGATTCCTTGTATGGCAGAGAAAAATTCGAAGAACGAAAGTAATTCAAAGGGAAAGGAGGTGCCAACTCCAGAGCCCAAGAAGGCAACTGCTATTCGACAGGAGCCAACCGTTGCGCATGTAGATGCCAAGCTCCCCACTACAACTCGCAAACTCCCTGACAAAAAATGAAACAAAACAATGTCTTTTCCAAGGACACAAAGTTTGCAGCAATGGGAACAAAGGTGCCAAGCCATGCTATTAAGATTGCATCAAACAGTCAAAAGGAGTCTGTCAGTATGCCGTGTAGCAAGTCGGCAACCCCAACAGCTTATGTGGAAACTCCAGCTTCAAGTGAGCCAACTGCTTGTCCAAATATGCCAACTACAACATCCACTTTGCACGGTACATCAACAATTAAGGGAAGTGCAGCAACCACTGTGCCAACAGCAAGAGGGAGTGAGGCTGCAGTTTTATCTGTCCAACCCCCAGCAGTCAACACAGAACCCCAAGTTGTCAGTGTGCCAATCCCAAAAGTTATATCGACAACCCAAGCAGTCACTGTTCCAACCCCATCAGTCAGTGTGCCAACTTTAACTCCAACCAAATCAGTCAACATGGAACCCCCAGCTATCAGTAATGTTGTGCAGGCTCAGCAACCACATTTTCCTACATTTCGTGATGTTGATCAACAACACACCCTTACATAAGAGCAAGTGTACAACCTTGTTTCCAAGTGTATGTTGGGAAATGTAGCATGCAATTTCAAACAAATTCCTACGCTCACGCAAGATCTATCTAGGAGATGCATAGCAAGGAGAGGGGAGAGTGTGTCTACGTACCCTCATAGATCGAAAGCGGAAGCATTGGACAACGCGGTTGATGTAGTCAAACTTCTTCTCATTTCGACTGATCAAGCACCAAACATACGGCACCTCCGAGTTCTGCACACGTTCAGCTCGATGACGTCCCTCGAACTCTTGATCCAGCAAAGTGTCGAGGGAGATGAGCTCTGTCAGCATGATGGCATGGTGACGGTGATGGTGAAGTGATCCGTGCAGGGCTTCTCCTAAGCACTACAAAGATATGACCGAGGGTGTAATCTATGGAGGGAGGCACCGCACAAGGCTAACATATGTTGTTGTATGTTCTAGGCGCCCCCTTCCCCACATATATATCGGTGGGAGGAGAGGAGAGGCATCCATGGGGCGCCCAAAGTTGGATCCGAATCCTACTTGGGGTTTCCCAAGTGGCACCCCTTTCCATATTTGTATGAAGGGGAAGGAAAGAGGGGGTGAGGGAAGGAAGTGGGAATCCTAATCCACACTTTCCTTTCCCTTCCCCCATTTCCTTCTCCTCCTCCTATAGCTTTATAGGGTGCACCAGCTCCTTGTGGGCTGGTGTGTTCCTTCACAAGGCCCATATGGCCCATAGGATTGCCGGGGGTACCCGAAACACCTTCCAGTGACCCGACAAGTACCCTATACCCTCCGGAACACTTCTGGTGTCCGAATATCATCGTCCTATATATCAATATTTACCTCTCGACCATTTCAAGACTCCTCACCATGTCCATGATCTCATCTGGGACTCCAAACAACATTCAGTCACCAAATCACATAACTCATATAATACAAAATCATCATCGAACGTTAAAGCGTGCGGACCCTATGGGTTCGAGAACTATGTAGACTTGACCGAGACACCTCTCCTGTCAATAACCAATAGCAGAACCCAAATGCTTGCTACTTCTTGAGCTTGCGTTGGTTTTTTCCTTGAAGAGGAAAGGGTGATGCAGCAAAGTAGAGTAAGTATTTCCCTCAGTTTTGAGAACCAAGGTATCAATCCAGTAGGAGACAACACTCAAGTCACCGAATACCTGCACAAACAATCAGCAAATTGCGCCCAATACGATAAAGGGGTTGTCAATCCCTTCACGGTTATTTGCAAAGTGAGATCTGATAGAGATAGATAAACGGTAAAGTAATATTTTTGGTATTTTTGGTTTATGGAACAGAAAGTAAAAGATTGCAAAGGAAGTAAATAGGAAACTAAAATTGTAGATCGGTGGGTGAATAAATTACTCCCGAGCAATTGATAGAAAAGCGCAAAGTTATGACGATATCTAAGGCAATGATCATGAATATAGGCATGACGTCCGTATCAAGTAGGCCGACTCCTGCCTACATCTACTATTATTACTCCACACATTGACCGACTCCTGCCTGTATCTAGAGTATTAAGTTCATGAATAATAGAGTCACACATTAAGTAAGATGACATGATGTAGAGGAATAAACTCAACACTACAAACAAAATACACTTCCGTGATGATACGTGTTTGTCACAGTAGGTCACGTTTTCTGTCATGCATGTACATCCATGACAATTTTATGACAGAATCAAGATAGTCATACCAATGCTGTCGTAGAAGTGCTCCATGACATTACCAAAATTATCATCATGGAAGTGTCCACTTCCATGACGATAAATCGCGCGTCATAGAAGTGCTTTCGTCAAGGGTGACCGACACATGGCATCCAACGTAACGGAACACTGTTAAGCTGTCGGGTCCGGTTTGGGATCCGATAACCCGTTAACAGCCCGGACCAATGGGAAATTTCCACGTGTAAAATTCTGATTGGCCGGAGGAAACACGTGTCAGCTCGTCCGTGGGTCAGATAGGCACCTATGATATGTCGACACGTGCGACGGCCCACCACCGGCCCATTTAGCTTACAAAGGCTGGCCCGTTTGACTTGGCCAAAAGTTAGTGGGCTGGTGCTACCTCTTGAGCACTACATTGGTTTTCCCTTGAAGAGGAAAGGGTGATGCAGCAAAGTAGCGTAAGTATTTCCCTCAGTTTTTGAGAACCAAGGTATCAATCCAGTAGGAGGCCACGCACAAGTCCCTCGCACCTACACAAACAAATAAATCCTCGCAACCAACGCAATAAAGGGGTTGTCAACCCCATCACAGTCACTTACGAGTGTGAGATCTGATAGATATGATAAGATAATATTTTTGGTATTTTTATGATAAAGATGCAAACTAAAGAAAGCAAAATAAAAACGGCGCCAGAAATAGCTTGTTGTCGGGAGATTAAATATGATGGAAAATAGACCCGGGGGCCATAGGTTTCACTAGTGGCTTCTCCCAAGAGCATAAGTATTACGGTGGGTGAACAAATTACTGTTGAGCAATTGACGGAATTGAGCATAGTTATGAGAATATCTAGGTATGATCATGTATATAGGCATCACATCCGAGACAAGTTGTAACATCCCAATTTTCTTAAATTTGGATGTTAATAGATCATTCATATGCATATCATATTTTTATTGCATTATTTGCTTTTCTGGAATATTCTCTTCATTATGCAACTAAAGGCAATTTATTTGGAGTGGAGATAACATGACTTCTCCCCTATTTTAAAAATCTTCATAATGTGCAGAATATTATTTCCAGTTCATCTGATATGTTCTGGTAATTTTTGCAATATTCAAAATATTTTATTTGATTGTTTTATTGTTGTTTGAGTGACCTATTGCATCAAAAGGATTTTACAAAATTGCATTAGTATTGGAACTAGTGTTCGTGTAGTTTATAGTTATAGGGATGTTTTTACTGTGTGTCTAGGTATTTTTATTTAGATTTTATACTCTGTATTTTATTTTATTTATTTTGTTTTACTGTTGTTGTTTCTGCTTAAAAAAGAAAAAGAAGCAGCGAAGCATAGCGCCGCAGCGCGGCCCAGCATCGCGGCCCATCAACCGCACGCAGCCGAGGCCCACCTAGCTCTCGCACAGCCCCACAGGCCCACACCGCTGCAGCCCACAGCCACCGCAACCCACGCGAATCGGTACGCACCCGATCCGACCCGCACCAGCGCCCGACCCGCTGTCTCTCTCGCTGACGGGTGGACCCCGCACCACTTCTTCCACCCCGAGCCGGACACCGCCGCACCCCGCGCACCCGACGCCGAGCCGGATCGAGCTCGAGCGCCCAGGCCACCCTGTGCACGCCCGAGACCCCGTACGCGGGCAAAAGCCCTCGAGGAAATCCCGCACCCCCTTCTCGATCTCTCCTGTAGCCGCACGCTTCGGTTGGGTCGAGTTGGATCTCACCGCGGAGCTTCACCGACTGCCGCCGTTTGCCTGACGCCACCGCTGCCGTAAGGACCCGCAGAGACACACTGACTGCTCCTTTCAATCCGCCGCTCCGCGCCGCACTTGCTTGACTTATTTTTGTGGCCGGAATCGCAGCAGCGCGAGGGCGCCGACATCGCCGGAGCACGCCGGAATTCTCGAGCTCACGACCGCCGCTCGAGGGAGCCCCGTCACCGTTGAACACCACCACCACCTCCGCCGCTCACCACCGCACCCGCCCGTCACCTCACCTTCGCCGGAGTCTCGCCGGAGAAGCTCCACCGCCGACGCCCGACCCGCCGCCGCCGTTTTCCTCTGTTTCTGGTGAGCACGCGCGCGCAGTGTTTCACCTGGGCCAATCACGAGTGGACACGTGGCAATTTGCTACAGTACACGCAGGAACTAGTCAGGAGTTTTCTGTTGGTTTTGTTTTTATTTCAGTTTTCGAACTAAAAGTTTAATTAACTATAACTCCTAATCTGTATATCCAAATTAGGTGATTCTTTTTCCTGTGCACTCACAAATACCAGTAGTTTATCACAGTACCAAAATCTCACATGCTTGCATTGTTCAAATTTTGAATTCGTTTGAATTTGAATTAAATCTTCCGGAGGCCGTAGCTTTCAAACCGTTTATCGGAATCGAGTGATTCTTTTTGCGTTGTGACCGTAGTGCAATTTAGGTGCTGTTGA
Organism: Aegilops umbellulata; assembly: GCA_032464435.1. NCBI lineage: Eukaryota > Viridiplantae > Streptophyta > Magnoliopsida > Poales > Poaceae > Aegilops > Aegilops umbellulata. Next base: position 320,532,149 of record CP136056.1, on the reverse strand, counting down.
GCTTCTATTGTTGATTTTTTTTAAATGGTTTTATTGCTGTTGGTTTTGTTTTGGTTCTATTCGTGTTCCGATGATTGATTTGTTGAATTGTGTGAAACGTGTAGATTGTCCGGAGTGCGACACGAGTTATTGTCAGGAGTGTGACTTTCTGAACCAGAACCAAGGCAAGTTACATGTTGATCATCCTTTACCTATTGTTTTCTATGCATGTAGTTATATCACACTATGAATATATGCATGTATAGGAGTACTATATTATTTTGCTATGCTATTGAGCTATCTTCCCTTGTTTTGCAAATCGTGGTAGTTGTAGTTTGCTATGCTTTGTAGACGGGGGTGGTTCGTGTATTCATTGAGTTTATGTGAGTATTATATATATAACTAAATTGAGTAGTAACTCAGGATTTAACTCACCTCTGGGCGGAAGTGGTATTGCTTGGTGTTGAGGGAAGGCATCATGGGGTCTTGCACCTTTTCTAAGGCCATGCGCCCATGAGAGTGCACCCTAAGTGGAATGCCACCCAGGTTGAAAAAGATCAGACAGACTTAGTGATTAGTAGCTTCCATGTGCGGCCACTGGCTATATGGGCTCTGGCTTAGTTGATCAGTTGTTGGAACCCTTGCCCAGACTGTGTCGACAGATGTAGCATATGTAGGTGGGATGTGGCCGTCAGGTGGTTAAGGGAACCTCTTCTAAAAAACTATGTCTCAATCTTCGAATTGGGTCCAGTGGGTAAAGCATACAAAACTCTGCAGAGTATTAAAACTAATCATGATTAGCCGTGCCCCCGGTTATGGGTAACTTTGAGCCACTATGCCATTACAGTTTTTGGATGATCTTGACAGATGTGACACTTTATAATATTTGTGGGCAACTAAAAAAAAGGGTAGGTTGGAGTTGATTTTGCCAACTCAACCTTGTCTATTTTATTGTAGTAATAAAAGAACTAAATAAAAAAATTACTATTAGGTAGTTATGAGGACAAAATCAGCTTTCTGCAAAAATAAACCCTCAAGCCTTCCTTTGTTATACTATGCATATACATGTAGGTCTGCTATATTATTACTCCTGTGTAACTTGCCAATACATTCAAAGTTTTGACCTATATGGCTGCAACGTCTCATGTTGCAGGATATTCAGACGAAGAGTAAGGTACCGTTGGGGTCGCGAGTCTGCACTCAGCATCGCCAGTGGGCTATGATGGGACTCATCGTTATTTTCTGCTACTTTCCGTTGTTTGATTGAATAAAGCTAGCCAAGTGCTATGCAGATTGTTTTATTCTATATACTCTGGATCATACGTTGTAATAAATGATGCACTTGCTATTCTGGTATTCATCTATACTGTGTGTGCTAGCGAGTTCGATCCAGGGACTAGCACGGTAAGCACAGAGACTCAAATCCTTCGAGTTTTGGTCATTACAGATGGTATCAGAGTAGTCTGTTGACTGTAGGACGTGACCCTAGAAAATGGATTAGAAAAGCCATAGGAGTGAAAGTTATTTTCTAAACTAGCTATACTTATTACCGTTTATTAGTTAATCCCCTCAAGTATCTTGAACGGTTAAGTAGGAACTAGTACTGAGACCACCATTCATGTTTGTTTTATATTGCAACGTTATCGTGTTAGCGTATCTGATTATGTCCACTTTCGTGGTATGAAGATACTAGATTGTTTGCTTGATTGGTAGTTGTTTGTTAAATTGCTTAGTGTTGAAATTATTCGACTATATATATAATATTATCATATTGTTTGTTGTTTGTTTGTTTGTTGGTGTTATTCGTTGTTGTGTTTTGTTGGCTTGATCATAATATGCATATGGGTAGAATATATTTATATATATACATAGCGTTTTGTCCTATTATATCTATAACTCATCTATTGTTGCCAACCAAAACCCTTAGTATGCCTATTAGAGTGAGTTCCCCAGGAGCTGAGATGATAGTGTTGGTTGTCATCAGTTGACTTTGTCTATTGGGAAGCATGAGTTTCCTACAGATTTGATTATATTGAAGTCACAAGGTCTGGATATTATTTTGGGTATGGACTAGATGATCAAATATCAAGGTAGTATTGATTGTGCCATTCGATCTATCACTCTCAGTGCACCAGGAGGGAAGAGGATCAAATATGTATGTAAGTATAAGCGTAATCAGGTGCAGGTGAACTCTCTTAAGGGGGTAGCCTGGAAGAGGTGCCAGTTGTGAGAGATTATCCAGATGTGTTTCCAGAGGAGTTGCCAGGTATGCCACCAGATAGAGATATTGAGTTTGTTATTGATTTAATACCAGGCACTGGACCTATTGCAAAGAGACCGTATAGAATGCCTCCTCAAGAGTTGGAGGAATTGAAGAAGCAGATAAGAGAATTGCAGGCACAAGGATTTATTTACCCAAGTTCATCACCTTGGGGAGCTCCAGTTTTGTTTGTGGAGAAGAAGGATGGGACCTTGAGGATGTGTGTTGATTATCGTTCTCTGAATGAGGTAACCTTTAAGAATAAGTATCCTTTGCCTATGATAAATGATCTATTTGACCAGTTGGAGGGAGCTACTGTGTTTTCTAAGATTGATCTTCGTTCTGGTTATCATCAATTAAAGATTCGTGAGCAAGATATTCCAAAGACTGCTTTTACTACGAGGTATGGGTTGTATGAATATACTGTTATGTCATTTGGATTGACTAACGCCCCTGCATACTTCATGAATATGATGAACAAGGTGTTTATGGAGTTCTTGGATAAATTTGTGGTTGTTTTCATTGATGATATATTGGTGTTCTCCAAGAATAAGCAAGAGCATGAGGTGCATTTGCGTTTGGTATTGGAGAAATTGAGGGAACATCAGTTGTATGCCAAGTTCAGCAAATGTGAGTTTTGGCTGGATGAGGTAGCTTTCCTTGGACATGTTGTGTCAGGTAATGGAGTTGCAGTTGATCCATCTAAGGTTGCTGCAGTGACAGAGTGGGAGACACCCATGACAGTTGGAGAGATTCGCAGCTTTTTGGGCCTTGCAGGTTATTACAGGAAGTTTATTGAGAACATTTCCAAAATTGCAAAGCCTGTGACTGAATTATTGAAGAAGGATAAGAAGTTTGTTTGGACTGATGAATGTGAAGCCAGCTTTCAGGAATTGAAGCAGCGTTTGGTTACAGCACCAGTTTTAACTCTGCCAGATATACATAAGGACTTCCAGGTATATTGTGATGTTTCTCGTCAAGGACTTGGGAGTGTTTTGATGCAGGAAGGTAAAGTTGTTTCATACGCTCCACGTCAGCTTAAGAATCATGAGCATAATTATCCTACACATGATTTAGAGTTAAACTCAGTTGTGCATGCATTGAAAACTTGGAGGCCATATCTTATTGGTAATCATTGTGATATATTTACTGATCATAAGAGCTTGAAGTATATTTTTACCCAGAAGGATTTGAACCTCAGGCAGAGGAGATGGTTGGAGCTTATTAAGGATTATGATTTGAATGTGCAGTATCATCCTGGTAAGGCTAATGTTGTTGCTGATGCATTGAGTCGTAGGAGCCACGCTAATGCAATTAATATTGATAATATGCCACCCGAGTTATGTGAACAGTTCAGGAATCTCAGGTTGGAGATGGTTCCTAAGGGATATTTAGCAACACTTGAGGTAAAGCCTACTTTGCTTGACAGGATCAGAGAAGCTCGAAAGAATGATAAGGAGATTGCTGAGATAAAAGAGAACATGGTTAAAGGTAAGGCAGAAGGTTTCCATGAGGATGAACATGGGGCCATATGGTTTGAGAAGCGTATTTGTGTACCTCAAGATGCAGATATCAGGAAGTTGATTCTTCGGGAGGCGCATGATTCACCTTATTATATTCACCCAGGTAATACTAAGATGTATTTGGATTTGAGGGAAAGATTTTGGTGGCCTAGCCTGAAGAGGGAAATTGCTGGATATATTGCAACATGTGATGTGTGCCAGAGAGTTAAAGCAGAACATCAGCGACCAGCAGGTTTGTTACAGTCATTGCCTATACCTGATTGGAAGTGGGATGAGATTGGTATGGATTTCATTACAGGTTTACCCAGGACTCGGTCAGGTTATGATTCTATTTGGGTAGTTGTTAATCGTTTGACTAAGGTTGCTGACTTCATCCCGGTAAAGACTACTTATACTAGTGCTCAGCTAGCAAAGATTTATATGTCTAAGATTGTTTGTCTGCATGGAGTTCCAAGGAAGGTAGTGTCTGATAGAGGTACCCAGTTCACATCTAAATTTTGGCGTCAGTTGCATGAATCCTTGGGCACCAGGCTGGAGTTCAGTACAGCTTTCCATCCACAGACAGATGGGCAGACAGAGAGGGTAAATCAGATTTTGGAGGATATGTTGAGAGCTTGTGCTTTGGACTATGGGTCCAGTTGGGATGATAATTTACCTTATGCAGAGTTCTCATATAATAACAGTTATCAGGCTAGTCTGAAGATGGCACCATTTGAGGTATTGTATGGTAGGAAGTGCAGGACACCGTTGATGTGGGATGAGGTTGGAGAACGTCAGTTCTTTGGACCAGACTTGATCAGAGATGTTGAGGAGAAGGTCAAGTTGATTCGTGACAGGCTGAAGATAGCACAGTCCAGACAGAAGAGTTATGCAGATGCAAAACGTAAGGAGGTGACATATGAGGTAGGAGACCATGCATATCTTCGAGTTTCACCACTTCATGTAATTAAGAGGTTTGGAAGCAAAGGTAAGTTAGCACCACGTTTTGTGGGGCCTTACAAGATCTTGGAGCGTAGAGGAGAGGTAGCTTATCAGCTGGAGTTGCCAGAATCTTTGTCAGGAGTTCATGATGTGTTTCATGTATCTCAGTTGAAGAAGTGTCATGCAGAGATGATGGATGTTCCATTGAGGGACACAGTGCCACTTGAGGCAATTCAGTTGGAGAGTGATTTGACATATGAGGAGAAACCTATTAAGATTCTGGAGATAGCAGAGAGAGTTACTCGCACCAAGGCAATCAAGTTATGCAAGGTTCAGTGAGATCATCATACAGAGGAGGAAGCTAACTGGGAACGAGAGGAAGATCTCAAGTAGGATCACCCACACCTATTTGCTAGCCAGCCCGAATCTCGAGGGAGAGATTCATCTTAAGGGGGGTAGGTTTGTAACATCCCAATTTTCTTAAATTTGGATGTTAATAGATCATTCATATGCATATCATATTTTTATTGCATTATTTGCTTTTCTGGAATATTCTCTTCATTATGCAACTAAAGGCAATTTATTTGGAGTGGAGATAACATGACTTCTCCCCTATTTTAAAAATGTTCATAATGTGCAGAATATTATTTCCAGTTCATCTGATATGTTCTGGTAATTTTTGCAATCTTCAAAATATTTTAGTTGATTGTTTTATTGCTGTTTGAGTGACCTATTGCATCAAAAGGATTTTACAAAATTGCATTAGTATTGGAACTTGTCGGGGGAAATCTGCCTCCACGAACACCTATGGGGACCAAGCCCCTTTCTTGGTTCGGCGGGGGGCGGAGGTCGCGCGAAGAGCGGATCGAGGCGATGCACACAAGGGATTTACCCAGCTTCGGGCCGCACGGATGCGTAAAACCCTACTGCTGCTTTGTGGTTTGGTATTGTGTTCTTGCTCGGGAGCGTGTGGTGCTACAGTACACGCGAGCTGCTGGCGAGACCGAGCGTGAGTGGCCTCCTCCCCCCCCCCCCCGCTGCGCATGGGGCCTCCTTTTATATGTGCAAGGGGTTACCCACAGGTGGCAACATAGGCGGGGACAAAACTGGAAAACGCCGTGTTGGGTACAGCTGTTTGCACAGTGCTATCATACCTAACTCTGACGGCAGGGGACAAGGGCATTAAATGCCCGTCCGCATCGCCCAGACGGTGCAGGAAAGGGGCCGTCTGGAGCGCCACCGTTTGCCACGATGGCTACTCTGTCAGCGTTGCTTCGCCACCGCATGCCCCTGGCTGCGCAGCCTTTCGCCACGTACGCCTGGAATGGCCCCAGAGCGACGCGTGGGTGGATGAGCTGGAGCGCAGGCGCGGGGTGGTGACTTGCCGCGGCAAGGGCCTTGCCGCGGTTGGTGCCTTGCCGCGCCCGGGAGCTTGTCGCTCACCAGTCCTTGCCGGGACGCGGGGCACGTCGCAGCAAGTATCTTGTCGTGCCTTGGTCGGCCTTCCCAGCAAGCTCCTCTTGCTGGGGCCTTGTGCTTCGAGCGGGCGTCCCGGCAAGCTCCTCTTGCCGGGGCCTTGCTCTCTTCGGGTGGCCTTCCCGGCAAGCTCCTCCTGTCGGGGCCTTGGCTCAAATACTTTGTTCTTGGATGGCCCAAAAAGGGACCACGGAGAGTTTTGGTGATCGCCTGGCAAGCCTTGCCGCGGGGTCCTACGACTGCCGATGCACAAGTTCGGGGTACTAAGGTACCCCTATTTTAGTACACCGACAGGAGCCCCCGGGCCTGGGCCATACACGGTGCCGAGCGCTGTTGGGCCAGGCCGAAAACAGTGCACGGGCACGCGTGGCCTGGGTCACGCTGCATCTGCTTCTGCGTCCACCACGCCCTCCCCGAACGACACGCGTCGAATGCGGCATCATGGGGAGAGGCGTGCGTGACGTGGGCGGCGTGCGCGGGGCTGAGCCCCGCTGGCATGTGTCACGTCGTAATAAAGGGGGACGGTTCGTGCTATCCCCATAAGTGGAGGAAGGCGTGGAGGCGCGGCTCGTTTGCGGGACGGGGCCGAGGCACGGTTTCCGAGGCTCGCTCCCCATGATCACGAGGCGAGGGGAGGTCGCCTCATCCGTCGCCTCGGTCCTGCACGCCAGCCATGCGGCTTCCATGCGCCTGGGGTCGCGGACGGTGGAGGCAGGGAACCGGGCCGAGGCAGCAGGCCGGTCCCAGTCGCCTATTCTTCCTGCGTCTTGATTGGCTGAGCGGGGCGGTCGAGCCCCCACCCTGCTCCTTTATAAAGAGCAAGAGGGGGGGCAACGAAAACCCACACTCCTCCATCTTCGCTTCTCTTCAGCTTCTGATCCCCTCTCTCCATTCGCCATGGAGAAAGGGAATCATGGTCCTTCATCGGTGGCGGCGAGGGTCGCCGCTAGGCAACGCGCCCCTCCTCCCCTTGCACCCGCGGTGGCGGAGCCAACCGTAAGGGGAAGGGGGAGGGGGCGAGGTCGTGGACGAGGTCGTGGACGAGGTCGTGGACGAGGCGGACGGGGCGACGCGCCGGCCTCGCCTCCGCCAGCGGCTCCTCTTCCCACGGCAGTCCACATCGGGGACGACCCCTGCGAGTTCTTCGTCAGGCTGCGCCGGGCGCCTCGCCGCCGCCTCCGCCTCCCGGCTCCCTTCGCTAGCGTGATGGAGATGGAGCAACCCGAGACGCTAAGGCTGCGCATGAAGAGCTGCGGGATCAGCGGCACGCGGGTCCACGTCGAGTCCCCAGCCCCCGGCGTGGTGTATCTTGGCCGAGGGTGGAAGACATTCGCCCGTATCCACAGCTTGATGGAGGGGTTCACCCTCCATTTTAAGTTGATGGAGGGCGATCTCCTCTCCGTCAAGGCCTTCGGGGACTTCGGGACCCGGGCCCGGTGCTGCGTGGATAGCTCCTCCGACAGCGAAGGCTCCTCCTCGAGCGAGAGTGACGAGGAGGGGAGCGACAGCGACGACGAGGGTAGCGGTCGTCGAGATGACGGGTCCGACTAGGCGTCGGTCGCAGCTCCGCTTGGCACCGGCGACCCCATCATCCGTGTCGCCGGCTCCTTGAGCTTCCCGGGGTCGTCTCCATGGCGGCTGGCGTGGCGAGGCTGCGGAAGAGGAAGAGGGCTGGTGGCAAGGCTGTCAAGTGGGAGTACGAGGGCGAGGTGCCCTCGACAGCGTGCTGACGTCCTGCCGCCCCGTCAAGCCCTGCTTCCGGCACCGCCGTCACCGTCCAGCCTTCAGCCGGCCCCCGGGGCGTTCTGTTGGTGTCTTCTGCCACTCGTAGCTCGCCTAGGCGCCCCTTTTGCCCTTTTCGCCTCCTTGTCCTACCTCCTGAGGAGAGAGACAGGAAAGGGATTACGGGCATCTTATCTTTTTTCAATCTGTAAGCCTTCGGGCCTTAGCTGTGTTTAAAACTTGTAATCCCATCTTTCATGTTTTTCATTCTCTCTGAACTATACCTGAGCGGAATATTTTTAATGAAAAGGGGATGTTTACCAGGCCATTTGTCCCGTGGGTAAAACCCATGCCAAGGAGCGAATCCTTTATATCGTTAAGATAGACACTTCTTTGCCCGGCAACAGGCCCTGCCGTCTCCCCGCGCCACTCGACCCCTCGCACGCCTTTGGCGGAGGAAGGGATGAGGCGGGTTCGGGCTCCTCGTTCCGCCCTTTGCCGCCGCGACTACTACCAAAACGGGCCCCAGGAACGCGCTCTCGGGCTTGTCGTTAAGGGAGCACGGTAGCTTTTAGGAGGAAACAAGGCTTTCGTATTCCATAGTTCATAAGAGAATGCATGACAAGGGATGCAAAAACATATCTGGGATTGCAGCCCCCGGCAACTTTGGCTTGCCGCGGGCGAATCTTCGTACTTGCAGCCCCCGGCAACACTGGCTTGCCGGGACCAGATGCTGGCCCGCCCTTCTTCTCTTCTTCGTCCTTAAGCGGTCTGGCTAGGATATGCCAAACCCTGCGAACCAAAGGAAACGAAGGAACAGGAAAAAGGACGCAGACTCGACCTCTAAGCTAGGGGTTAGCAGCTGTTAGGCACTATCAACCCTAACCAAGGACGAGACTCGACTCAGCATGCATGCTAAAACTTAGGGCGCCAGCGCTTCATTTACTGCTGCTCAGGGTCTGCGCCTGGCTTTGTACAAAGGATTACATGCAACAACGACAAGACTTGTACAAAAGGTTGGTTGCCGGGCGGGGCCCGACAACCGCGCCTTACGGGTAAAACTTATGAAGATGCTCAATATTCCAGGAGTTGCTCACCGGAGTGCCATCTTCGGTCTCGAGGCGGACAGCACCGGGCCTCGTGACTCGTCTCACCCGGTAAGGGCCTTCCCACTTCGGCGTCAACTTGTTAATATTCTTGGCGGACGGAGCACGCCGAAGAACAAGGTCACCTTCCTCGAAGCTTCTGGCTTTAACTTTGCGGCTATGGTAGCGACGCAAAGCTTGCTGGTAGCGAGAGGCTCACACAACAGCCTGAAGACGATCTTCCTCAAGGAGCAGCGCGTCATCTTCACGCAGCCGCTCTTGCTCAAGCTCATCATAAGCGAGCACTCGAGGTGACCCGTATACGAGTTCCGTGGGGGTAACTGCTTCTGCTCCATAGACTAGAGCAAATGGTGTCTGGCCAGTGGCTCGATTTGGCGTCGTTCTGATCGACCAAAGAGCCACCGGCAGCTCCTCGATCCAGTTTCTTCCGCACTTGTGCAGCCTGTCGAAAGTTCTGGTCTTGAGCCCGCGCAGCACTTCGGCATTGGCCCTTTCAGCTTGACCGTTGCTCCTGGGATGAGCAAAAGAAGCGAAGCAGACCTTGGCGCCGAGATCTTGGACGTATTGCATGAAGGCGCGGCTCGTGAATTGCGTAACGTTGTCGGTGATGATCCTGTTGGGGATCCCGAAGCGGCAAACAATCGACCTGAAGAACTTGACTGCTGACTGTGCTGTCACCTTCCTCACTGGTTCCACTTCCGGCCACTTTGTGAACTTGTCGATTGCGACGTACAAGTACTCAAAGCCCCCGACAGCTCGGGGGAAGGGGCCGAGGATGTCGAGCCCCCAGACCGAAAATGGCCAGGATAAAGGGATCGTCTGGAGAGCTTGAGCTGGCTGGTGTATCTGCTTGGAATGGAACTGGCACACTTCACACTTGGTTACTTGTGCAGTTGCATCCTGGAGGGCTGTCGATCAGAAGAAACCTTGCCGGAACGCTTTGCCGGCAAGTGCTCTGGCGCCAATGTGGTGGCCACATATGCCTCCATGTATCTCTGCCAACAGCTTCTGTCCGTCTTCCCGGGAAATACACTTCAATTTCACACCGTTGCGCCCTCTTCTGTACAGTGTGTTGTCGACGAACTGGTACATACTCGAGCGCCAGGCTACTCTTTCCGCTTCTTCTTGCTCTTCGGGAAGTTCTCCGTTTTGGATGAAATGGACAGTCTGCTGCGCCCATGCTGGAGCCTGTGGCTTGACAACAAGGACTAAAGGCACATCTGCTGCTGCGGGAACGTCTGCTTCGACGGCGAGGATCTGTGGCTCAGCCGGAGCTTGACGTTCCCCGGCAAGCTTGCCGGAGCAAAAATTGTCGGGAGCGCCTGCTTCTACGGAACAAACCCTGGGGTTTTCTGGAGCAGACGGCTCCTCAGCGCTCTTGGCGTCGATCTTGGGGACCTTCTTGGCGGCGGCTCCGGGGAGCTCTGCCGGAAGATAGTCGCCGGAGACCAACTTCCTCTTCTTGCTCTGTCTGGTTGATGGCGTTACGGATGGCTGAGTCAGCTTGAGCACAAAGGTTCATGGTTCCATAGGTAACTTAAATGCTGCGCACTTTGACAGGCCATCAGCGATGTCGTTCTCAGCTCTTGGAATGTGTTCCATTTGCAGGCCGTCAAAGTGTTCTTGCAGCTTCCTCACTTCATCAACGTATGCTTCCATCAACGGACTCTAGTAATCCTTGTTCACTTGGCGGACGACAAGCTGCGAGTCACCCCTGACAATGAGCTTTTTGATCCCAAGTTCTGCCGCGATCCTGAGACCGGCAAGCAAACCTTCATATTCTGCAGTATTGTTGGTTGCTTGTTCCTTGGGGAAGTGCATCTGGACTACGTAATTGAGGTGCTCTCCGGTGGGCGCGATAAGCAACGCGCCAGCACCGGCGCCTTGCAGCGAAAAGGCACCATCAAAATACATCAGCCACTCTTTGCTTGCTTCTTTGCCGGGGATGCTCGTCTTTGGGATATCTTCGTCCGGTGTCGGTGTCCACTCTGCTATGAATTCCGCCAATGCTCTGCTTTGGATAGTCGAGGTGCTCTCGAACTTGAGACCGAAGCTCGAAAGTTCTAGTGCCCACTCGACAATCCTGCCTGTTGCTTCTTGATTCTGCAGTATCCTCTTCAGCGGAAAGCGGGTGACAACTGTAATTTCATGTGCTTGGAAGTAATGGCGCAGCTTTCTCGAGGCCATGAGAAGGCCGAAAAGCAATTTCTGCACACCAGAGTACCTTGACCTAGCTCCCTGCAAAAGGGAGCTGACAAAGTAAACTGGGCGCTGCACCATTTTCTTCTTCTGCACCTCCACTTGCTCCTGCGCAGATTCATCCTTGTCGGGGCCAGAGCTTGTCGGGGAAGCCCCCTGCTTGTCGTTGGACGTGCTTGCCGCGGTTGCTGGCTCATCATCTGCCTCCCTCTCCGCTACTAACGCAGCACTAACCACTTGATTGGTTGCCGCCAGGTATAGCAGCAACTTCTCTTGTGGTTTAGGCGCGACAAGTATTGGAGCGGAGGACAGGTATCTCTTCAAGTCCTGTAGCGCAGCCTCTGCTTCCGGAGTCCATTTTACTGGACCCGCCTTTTTCAAAACTTTGAAAAACGGCAGGGCGCGTTCCGCAGACTTGGAAATGAACCTGCTGAGAGCCGCGACGCAGCCGGCAAGCCTTCGTACATCCTTGACGCGTGTTGGTGCTTCGATCTGCTCGATGGCCTTGATTTTGTCTGGATTGGCTTCGATTCCCCGCTGAGACACGAAGAACCCGAGGAGCTTGCCGGAAGGGACTCCGAACACGCACTTCTCAGGGTTGAGCTTGAGGCTGATCCTGCGCAGGTTCACAAAGGTCTCTTCTAAGTCTTGAATCAGGGTTGCCCTGTCTCTGCTCTTGACCACTATGTCGTCCATGTAGGCCTCTACATTTCTGTGGATCTGTGGCTCAAAAGCGGTATGGACAAACCTTGCAAACGTCGAACCAGCATTCTTCAAACCGAAAGGCATCCGTACGAAACAGTACGTGCCACATGGAGTGATGAACGCGGTCTTCTCCTCATCTTCTTCAGCCATGAAGATCTGATGGTATCCTGAGTAGGCGTCAAGAAATGAAAGCAGGTCACATCCGGCCATGGAGTCAACAATCTGGTCAATGCGCGGCAAGGGAAAGGGGTCTTTGGGACAAGCTTTGTTAACATCAGTGAAGTCGATGCAAAGCCTCCATTTCCCATTTTCTTTGCGCACGACAACAGGATTGGCCAACCACGTCGGATGGAGCACACCTCTGACAAGGCCTGCCGCTTCCAACTTCTTGATTTCTTCTGTGATGAACTCTTGGCGCTCCACCGCTTGCTTCCTGACTCTTTGCTTGACGGGCCGCGCATGAGGACAGACGGCGAGGTGGTGCTCAATCACTTTCCTGGGAACGCCGGGGAAGTTAGATGGTTGCCAGGCAAACACATCGACATTCACCCGCAGGAAAGCAACGAGCGCGCTTTCCTATTTGGGGTCGAGAGTGGCACTGATGGTGAAGGTACCACCAGTGCCGTCCTCCTTGGCGGACACCTTCTTGGTCATGGGCGGAGCTGCCATTGTCTTCTTACTCTTGCCGGTGGAGCTCGATGGCGCGTCCTCGACGGCAGCGCAACACTCCGAAGAGGTGCGCTTGCCGGAGTGGGCACCAGAGCACTCGCCGGGCTTGGTCTTCTTCTTGCCGGCGGAGCTCGATGGCGCGTCCTCGACGGTAGCGCAGCACTCCGTAGAGGTGCGCTTGCCGGAGTGGGCGCCAGAGCACTTGCCGGGCTTGGTCTTCTTCTTCCCTCCGGGAGCTTCAGCGGCAAGTGGCTTGTGATCCGCTGCGGCTGCTGCTTCCCGGTAGATCTTGTCGGCACAGATAAGGGCATCCTTCTTGTCGCCAGGGACAGAGATGACGCTTATCGGTCCTGGCATCTTGAGCATGTTGTATGCGTAGTGAGAGGCCGCCATGAATTTGGCGAGCGTTGGACGGCCGAGAATTCCATTGTAGGGCAACGGAAAATCAGCAACGTCAAAAGTGATCCTCTCTGTCCTGAAGTTCAGCTCGCTGCCAAACGTTACTGGCAACGTTATCTTCCTCTTTGGCTTGCTCCTTCTCGGGTTGATTCCTTGGAACGTGTCGTTCTCTTCGAGCTCGCTGTCGGGGACTTGGAGTTTCCGGAGCACAGCGGAGGAGATCAGGTTCAAGCCGGCCCCGCCGTCGACTAGCATCTTGGTGACCTTGAGGTTGCGGACTGTTGGCGAGACCAACATCGGCAAGCACCCGATCGCAGCTGTGCGGTCAGGGTGGTCCTCAATATCGAAGATGATAGGCGTGCTGGACCATTTCAGAGGCTTGCGCGACTCGATGGGTGGTTCCGCTGCATTGACTTCCCGCGCCCACTGCTTGAGCTGGCGGTGAGAAGTATGCAGGGAAGCACCGCCGTCTACGCACAAGACCTCTGTGGCTTTCTGAAACTCCCGCTCACTGGTCTCGACATCATCCATGTCTTCGTCTTCGTCGTCGTCTTCGTTCTTGTCGTGGCCACGGGGAGGTCTGTCCGTTTGCCGCTGCTTGTCCTTGTCGCGGCGTCCTCCCTGGCCGGGGCGCTTCGTGCCTGACCCTCCGCCACCTCCCCGGGCTCTCTCCTTGTCGCTCCGCTCATACTCGGCCTTTTGCAGCTCGACGAGCCACTCGACCTGCTTGCAGCTCTGGATGTCATGGCCCTTGGTGCGGTGGATCTTGCAGTACTATTTGTTGGTGCCGTCCCGCTTGTCGGCGACCGCCACAGCCTGGCAGTTGGCGCATCCGGCAACCTCCTTGCCGGAGCTACCAACCTGGGCCTTCTTGGCGGCGCCTTCATCGCCAGACTGCTCAACAACCAGTACCTCTTGGCTCTTCTTCTTCCTGTTGCTCCGCCGCCGGCTCTTCCTTGCCGGGGCGGTATCCTCACTGTCAGATCCTCCCGCTCCAGTGTTCTCTCCGGGGAGTTTCCTCCCTTCCTCAGCACGGGCACACTTGTCGGCCAGGGCATATAGCTCGCTGACATCTTTGATCTTGCACATCGCCATCTCCTCCCGCATCCTGCGGTTACGCACGTTCTGATGGAACGCGCTGATAACCGCGGCAGGGTGGACGTCTGGGATGTTGTAGTGTACGCGACTGAATCTCTGGATGAACTTGCGCAAGGATTCCCCTTCTATCTGGACGAGCAGATGAAGGTCGCTCGCTTGGCCATGGGGTTTGTGGCCGCCTGTAAAGGCGCCAACAAACTGATGGCACAAGTCTGTCCAGGAGGTTATGGAGTTATCCGGCAAGTGCATGAGCCAGGATCTGATGTTGGATTTGAGTACCAACGGGAAGTAGTTGGCAAGGATCTTGTCGTCCCGCCCCCCAGCAGCCTGCACCGCACTGGTGTAGATGCTGAGGAACTCCGACAGATGCGACTTGCCGTCGTACTTCTCTGGTATGTCTGGCTTGAAATTCTTCGTGCTGGGCCACTGGACTTGCCGTAGCTCACGGGTGAACGCAGGGCAGCCCACCACGTATGGCAGGTCGCCTGGTTCCCCCGGTGCATGCATGTCGACAGAAGGCCCAGCGCGCTGGTCTGATTGACGCCGCGCTTCTCTCCGATGCTCGATTCGAGTACGAGCGTCCTCTTGCTCTCGCTCGTGAAGAACTTGGCGTTGATCGCGACGAGTTCGCGGATTCGACGACGCAGTGGAGTCGCTGTCGTGATGGTTCCGGCGAGTCGGCGATCTTGGCCTTTGGGGCGGGGAGTGCACGGTGGTCGCCCCCACCGGTCTTGGCGCCATCGGTTCTCGCCTGGCCGTCCCGCCGCGGCCGCGACGTGCGGTGCTGCCGCGAGGTGTCACCGTTAGCGAAATCGATGAGGCTCTGTATCGTGGCCCTCCAGTCGTCGAGCTTGTCCGCCGTTGGAGGGTAGTCTAGGAGCAGTTGAGCTCGCGCCAGAGCTTCTGCTGGAGTGGCAGGCAGCGGTGGCGAACGGCGCGTGGAGCGGGATGTGCTCGAACTTCTAACTACTTTAGAAGGAGCAGCACCCGGACCAGGCAGCCGTGCCACGCTCGCGCTAGCACGTTGGTGTGAGTGCTGGCCTTGAGCACCCTGGGATCCGCCGGCCCGATCTGGGTCCAGCGAGCGTATGGACCGTGGGTGCCAAGACGCTGCTGGTCCCGTGCCTCCTGAGAGGGGCGCGGTGCATGTTCGGACGCCGTGGCGCCATGAGCTGGCTCGACGACGCCCGTTCCGCCGCCGGTGCCGTCCCCACCACCCGTTTGATCCAAGGGCGGTGGGTTCGACGCGGACGGACCAGCCACCTCCGGAGCTTTCTTCTTCGGTGGCATGTCGATTAAGATGATGGAGATCTAGCCTGTGCAGACGCCGGATCAGGTTCACACAACCTCGACGCCCCCTACCTGGCGCGCCAAAGATGTCGGGGGAAATCTGCCTCCACGAACACCTATGGGGACCGAGCCCCTTTCTTGGTTCGGCGGGGGGCGGAGGTCGCGCGAAGGGCGGATCGAGGTGATGCACACAAGGGATTTACCAAGCTTCGGGCCACACGAATGCGTAAAACCCTATTGCTGCTTTGTGGTTTGGTATTGTGTTCTTGCTCGGGAGCGTGTGGTGCTACAGTACACGCGAGCTGCTGGCGAGACCGAGCGTGAGTGGCTTCCTTCCCCCCCCCCCCCCCCCCGTTGCGCATGGGGCCTCCTTTTATATGTGCAAGGGGTTACCCACAGGTGGCAACGTAGGCGGGGGCAAAACTGGAAAACGCTGTGTTGGGTACAACTGTTTGCACAGTGCTATCATACCTAACTCTGACGGCAGGGGACAAGGGCATTAAATGCCCGTCCGCATCGCCCAGACGGTGCAGGAAAGGGGCCGTCTGGAGCGCCACCGTTTGCCACGATGGCTACTCTGTCAGCGTTGCTTCGCCACCGCATGCCCCTGGCTGCGCAGCCTTTCGCCACGTACGCCTGGAATGGCCCTAGAGCGACGCGTGGGTGGATGAGCTGGAGCGCAGGCGCGGGGTGGTGACTTGCCGCGGTTGGTGCCTTGCCGCGCCCGGGAGCTTGTCGCTCACCGGTCCTTGCCGGGACGCGGGGCGCGTCGCAGCAAGTATCTTGTCGTGCCTTGGTCGGCCTTCCCAGCAAGCTCCTCTTGCCGGGGCCTTGTGCTTCGAGCGGGCGTCCCGGCAAGCTCCTCTTGCCGGGGCCTTGCTCTCTTCGGGTGGCCTTCCCGGCAAGCTCCTCCTGCCGGGGCCTTGGCTCAAATACTTTGTTCTTGGATGGCCCAAAAATGGACCACGGAGAGTTTTGGCGATCGCCTGGCAAGCCTTGCCGCGGTGTGCTACGAATACCCGTGCACAAGTTCGGGGTACTAAGGTACCCCTATTTCAGTACACCGACAGAACTAGTGTTGCTGTAGTTTATAGTTATAGGGATGTTTTTACTGTGTGTCTAGGTATTTTTATTTAGATTTTATACTGTGTATTTTATTTTATTTATTTTGTTTTACTGTTGTTGTTTCTGTTTAAAAAAGAAAAGGAAGCAGCTAAGCATAGCGCCGCAGTGCGGCCCAGCATCGCGGCCCATCAACCGCGAGCAGCCGAGGCCCACCTAGCTCTCGCACAGGCCCACACCGCTGCAGCCCACAGCCACCGCAACCCACGCGAATCGGTACGCACCCGATCCGACCCGCACCAGCGCCCGACCTGTTGTCTCTCTCGCTGACAGGTGGACCCCGCACCACTTCTTCCACCCCGAGCCGGACACCGCCGCACCCCGCGCACACGACGCCGAGCCGGATCGAGCTCGAGCGCACTGGCCACCCTGTACGCGGGCAAAAGCCCTCGAGGAAATCCCGCACCCCCTTCTCGATCTCTCCTGTAGCCGCACGCTTCGGTTGGGTCGAGTTGGATCTCACCGCCGAGCTTCGCTGACCGCCGCCGTTCGCCTGACGCCACCGCTGCCGTAAGGACCCGCAGAGACACACCGACTCCTCCTTTCAATCCGCCGCTCCGCGCCGCACTTGCTTGACTTATTTTCGTGGCCGGAATCGCAGCAGCGCGAGGGCGCCGACATCGCCGGAGCACGCCGGAATTCTCGAGCTCACGACCGCCGCTCGAGGGAGCCCCGTCGCCGTTGAACACCACCACCACCTCCGCCGCTCACCTCCGCACCCGCCCGTCACCTCACCTTCGCCGGAGTCTCGTCGGAGAAGCTCCACCGCCGACGCCCGACACGCCGCCGCCGTTTTCCTCTGTTTCTGGTGAGCACGCGCGCGCAGTGTTTCACCTGGGCCAATCACGAGTGGACATGTGGTAGTTTGCTATAGTACACGCAGGAACTAGTCAGGAGTTTTCTGTTGGTTTTGTTTTTATTTCAGTTTTCCAACTAAAAGTTTAATTAACTATAACTCCTAATCTGTATATCCAAATTAGGTGATTCTTTTTCCTGTGCACTCACAAATACCAGTAGTTTATCACAGTACCAAAATCTCACATGCTTGCACTGTTCAAATTTTGAATTCGTTTGAATTTGAATTAAATCTTCTGGAGGCCGTAGCTTTCAAACCGTTTATCGGAATCGAGTGATTCTTTTTGCGTTGTGACCGTAGTGCAATTTAGGTGCTGTTAAGCTTCTATTGTTGATTTTTGAAAATGGTTTTATTGCTGTTGGTTTTGTTTTGGTTCTATTCGTGTTCCGATGATTGATTTGTTGAATTGTGTGAAACATGTAGATTGTCCGGAGTGCGACACGAGCTATTGTCAGGAGTGTGACGTTCTAAACCAGAACCAAGGCAAGTTACATGTTGATCATCCTTTACCTATTGTTTTCTATGCATATAGTTATATCACACTATGAATATATGCATGTATAGGAGTACAATATTATTTTGCTATGCTAGTGAGCTATCTTCCCGTGTTTTGCAAATCGTGGTAGTTGTAGTTTGCTATGCTTTGTAGACGGGGGTGGTACGTGTATTCATTGAGTTTATGTGAGGATTATATATATAACTAAATTGAGTAGTAACTCGGGATTTAACTCACCTCTGGGCGGAAGTGGTATTGCTTGGTGTTGAGGGAAGGCATCATGGGGTCTTGCACCTTTTCTAAGGCCATGCGCCCATGAGAGTGCACCCTAAGTGGAATGCCGCCCAGGTTCAAAAAGATCAGACAGACTTAGTGACTAGTAGCTTCCATGTGCGGCCACTGGCTATATGGGTTCTGGCTTAGTTGATCAGTTGTTGGAACCCTTGCCCAGACTGTGTCGACAGATGTAGCATATGTAGGTGGGATGTGGCCGTCAGGTGGTTAAGGGAACCTCTTCTGAAAGACTAGGTCTCAATCTTCGGATTAGGTCCAGTGGGTAAAGCGTACAAAACTCTGCAGAGTATTAAAACTAATCAGGATTAGCCGTGCCCCCGGTTATGGGTAACTTTGAGCCACTATGCCATTACAGTTGTTGGATGATCTTGACAGATGTGACACTTAGTAATATTTGTGGGCAACTTAATAAAAGGGTAGGTTGGAGTTGATTTTGCCAACTCAACCTTGTCTATTTTATTGTAGTAATAAAAGAACTAAATAAAAAAAATTGACTATTAGGTAGTTATGAGGACAAAATCTGCTTTCTGCAAAAATAAACCCTCAAGCCTTCCTTTGTTATACTATGCATATACATGTAGGTCTGCTATATTATTACTCCTGTGTAACTTGCCAATACATTCAAAGTATTGACCTATATGGCTGCAACGTCTCATGTTGCAGGATATGCAGACGAAGAGTAAGGTACCGTTAGGGTCGCGAGTTTGCACTCAGCATCGCCAGTGGGCTATGATGGGACTCATCGTTATTTTCTGCTACTTTCCGTTGTTTGATTGAATAAAGCTAGCCAAGTGCTATGCAGATTGTTTTATTCTATATACTCTGGATCATACATTGTAATAAATGATGCACTTGCTATTCTGGTATTCATCTATACTGTGTGTGCTAGCGAGTTCGATCCAGGGACTAGCACGGTAAGCATAGAGACTCAAATCCTTCGAGGTTTGGTCGTTACACAAGTAGAGCGACTCCTGCCTGCATCTACTACTATTACTCCACACATCGACCGCTATCTGGCATGAATCTAGAGTATTAAGTTCATAAGAACAGAGTAACGCTTTAAGCAAGATGACATGATGTAGAGGGATAAACTCATGCAATATGATATAAACCCCATCTTGTTATCCTCGATGGCAACAATACAATACGTGCCTTGCTGCCCCTACTATCACTGGGAAAGGACACCGCAAGATTGAACCCAAACATAAGCACTTCTCCCATTGCAAGAAAGATCAATCTAGTAGGCCAAACCAAACTGATAATTCGAAGAGACTTGCAAAGATAACCAATCATACATAAAAGAATTCAGAGAAGAGTCAAATATTGTTCATAGATAAACTTTTTCATTCCATTTGGACTTCGTTTGATATTCTTTTTCGCGAAACTCTGAAATAGGCAAAAAAACAACAATTCTAGGCTGGGCCTCTGGCTAATAGGTTAGTCCCAAAAAATAATCTAAAAGTGTATAATAAAGCCCAATAATGTCCAAAACAGAATATAATATAGCATGGAACAATAAAAAATTATAGATACTTTGGAGACGTATCAGCTGGCCCACGAAAAGCCTGTTAACGGTCTCTTCACAAATAGCCCATTTTACGGCCCCGCAACTCACGACCCGTTAGGGCCTACCCTAAATCGCCCAACAACGTCATGTGGGCCATCGAATATAACACCAGCCCGTTTCATTTTTAGCCCATGTATGGCCCACGACGTCTTTCGGCCCATATGAGGCCTTTGTATCTTTAGGCCCTTTAAAGGCCCACGGTGACTCTAGCCTAGAATGAACAGTAAATTTCTTTGTACCCGTTAATGGCCCATGATTCACATGGGCCGTTTCCAGCCCGTGTTAGCTTTCGGCCTACTGATGGCCCATATGTTCTTGGTCTCCTTTCCGGCCCTCCATTACTTCCGGCCCATTACTGGGTTGTTCCCCTAATGGGCCAAATTCGGTCCGTGGCAAGAGTCGCCCCGTTCCTGGCTTGTTAACCCGTTGCGCCGTTTCCAGCCCGTCCTATATTCTGGCCCATTAACGACCCATTATGCCTGTGACAGGATTAAGCCTTTGCTGTCCACCGGCCTGTTAACGACCCGTTACCATGTTGGGCCGATAGCAATTATGCCCGTTTACGGCCCATGTACACCCATTTATTTGACGGCTTGAGGCCCACTGATTCTACGGCCATGTTGGAGGCCCATTTAAAGACGACCCATAGGAGGCCAATGGATCCTACGGCCCGTAGGAGGCCCATGGTTACCGCGGTCCATATATGGCCCATGGTTGTTGCGGCCACTAGAAAACCAGGGAAAAAGAAGACTAGGGAATAAATAAGCCCGAAACTAACGCTAGGCTATTAAGGCGATTGCACAGATTACATCCACTGGGCATCAAAGATTGCCACCAGTGCAAATATAGGGAATAACCTACACTATACAAAAATGGCTTGCTGTTTTCTTCAGCCGGTGGCTGCACGTTAAGAACAAATTTTGTATCACAACAAAATAAATTACAACTATAAAACAAAAGGAAGGTTGGCATAAAAGTTAACAGTGGCAGATAAATGCACCACCAGAAGTTCAGAAGCTCAGTTCATTTGACCTGACTGTTATGTTTTCATGTTGTAATGTCCGATGGAGCACCATAACCTTCGCCTTCATTTCTCCTAGGCTCCTGAACAACATAGCGAATGTCTGATAGTCTAGTTTCAAAACTATGCATGTCATGACGACATCGAACAATGTCTGTCCTTGTTTCACAAAGGGTCTCTGTTAGGGAACGGACTTGTGTCTGGAGCGCAGATATAACATTGTTTTGAGCTTGCATATCTTGATTATGAGGCGGTTTGGACGAGATTGCCTTAACAACCAACCCACTATTACGCAGGAACGTGCTTTTGGCACTGTTAGTGGACAGGTACTGACCCACTGCAGCAAGAGCTAACATTGCGATTATAGTTGCCTCGCCACCTTCAGAAGGTGGCGGTTCCACCATTTTTCCATAGCTTGCAGAAAAGTTGAGTTTTTACATTAGTAGTACCACAACAGAAGATATTAAGGAGGCAGCAAAACCAAACAAAATAGCTTTGGTCTATATACAGAACATATTCTGGTGAACCCATGTAAAGTATTAGTTGTATTTTACTGCAAAGTACATAATAAAACCAAGTTCCAAACATATGACCATGTACCATGGCTAATGTATTGTCTATATATTTCTTCCCATTATATTGACAACTAAGGATAAAGAGACAAATTTTATAATATTGTAAGCATAATATGACATCATTCATATCACAAAACAACTGAGAACAGACAAACATGCAATTGTAATGTTGTGTGGGCAAGTCCAGCACGGAACTAGATTACAGGTCAAGATCAAAGGAACATCACTCCTCTCTTTTAAACCTCGTAAGATGCAATGATACGCTAAGACAATTGTGTATAAAATTGAAAAGAGTAATAGACATTGGCTGCAAACCATGCAGTTCAAGGCACAAGCCAGAGTAAGTAGTAGTTAAAAGGCTTGAGGATTAAGGACTTACAACAACGGCTTTGACTGGTGTAGTCATGTCCTTCGTCTTGCTGGTATGACAGTCCTTGAAGATTTCCACATCATTTGGTTCAGGTACTTTCACTACAAAAAAAAGACACATCCATGAAATTTTGGGCCGAACGAAAAAAATTCTATCATACATATCACACTTCTATGACGATAATTGTGACAAAACCCGGTATCATCATAGATGTGGTGGGCTCCTACTTATATGACAAAAAATCATGACAGAAAATGGGCTTTTCATCCTGGGCGGACCGGAGACGCGGCTGCATGACATTCTTTGGGCCGTCCATGATAGAAAAAACCGCGGTAGAAGCGAGGGGGAGGAAAATTTCGGGGAGTTCCCGGTTACGGTGGGAGGTCGGGGGCCGAGCGATGCGTGTTTCTCTCATACACGTACGCGTGTGTGTGTGAGGCGTTGGCTCTAACTGAACTCGAGCGAGGCGTCGGGATCTAACTGAACCCGAGCGATCGATCGATGGTTGTTAACTGAACCCGATCGAGCGATTCCTTGGCTACTGCTGCTAACTGAAGCCGATCGATGGGATGAACAGTGAGCGTTGCGGGGGGGGGGGGGTGGATGAACTGTGAGCGGTGGCGTTGCCTCTGGATGAATAGGACCCCATGGTGTGGTGGAGGGCTGGATGAACAGTAGACGGTGGAGGGGTGCCCGTGGAGGGGTGGATGAACAGGACCCCGTGGTGTGGAGGGCAGGATGAACAGTAGACGGTGGAGGGGTGGTTGAACAGGACCCCGTGGTGTGGAGGGCTGGATGAACAGTAGACGGTGGAGGGGTGGTTGAACAGTAGCCGGTGGAGTAGCGCGCGGTGGAGGCTGGATGAACAGGAGCCCGTGGAGGCTGGAGTAGGTCGACGGTGGATGAACAGTAGCTCGTGGAGGCTGGAGGGGTCGACGGTGGAGATGAACAGTATCCCGTGGAGTCCCATTTTGCGGTACGCCACACCCCTCCCGATGAACAGGACCCCGTTTCGACGGTAGCGCTCCAACACAAGTCCGTTTCCTCCGTTTTGCGGTACACCACACCCCTCCCGATCAACAGGACCCCTGTTTCGACCGTAGGAGGTCCGTTTCCTCCGTTTTGCGATACGCCACACCCCTCCCGATCAACGGGACCCCCATTTCGACCGTAGGAGGTCTGTTTCCTCCGTTCTGCGCTACGCCACACCCCTTTCGATCAACAGGACCCCCGTCTCGACCGTAGGAGGTCCGTTTCCTCCGTTCTGCGGTACGCCAGGCCTCATTTCCATCGCCTCTTCCGTCCAAGCCCTCCCGATGAACACGACCACGCATTCCATTCCGATCCATGAACACGACGACGACGTTGTTTCTCCGTTCTGACCTAGCCATGTACACGAGCCCTCGCCGTACGTATGCGCGAGTAGGCGTTCGAGACCCCGCCCGTATGTACACATACGTGGTCGTATTTTCTTTCTTGCACCCTGGCCGCTGTACGTACGTGTACATGCTACGTGCGCGCCTCTACTACGACACGTGCACGCCTCTACATCCACCAGTATATATGTACGTACACGTTCGCGACCAGAATGACAACGCTACATATGCTTCGACAAGGTGGGTCCCGGCTGTCAGGCACTTCCTTGCGTGCAGAGGTGTAGCTGGTGGGTCCCAGCAGTCAGGGGGAAACTTTTTTTTGCGAAATACGGTGGCCTGTCCGGTGGGTCCCTGCTGTCAGGTGGAGGAATCATTATTTTCCACGTAATAAGGAGGCACTTCCTTGCTGCCGCCGTGGACCCAGCTGTCAGCCTCTCCACGTACAGTCCACGTCTGATGGAAGTCATTCCTTGACCACGTTGACCACACCGTGCCGAGAGCACCAGGGCGGTGGACGACGGCGAGGCCTAGGAAGGGGACGACGCGGAGCCGGTGAAGACGCGACAGTGGATGCCCACACGGAGAGGAGTATGAGGGTTCACTCGTTCGGCTGTGGTGCGAGGCTGCCGTTGCCGCAGGGCCTGGCCAGCGGTGGGAATAGTAGGGGGCGGTGAGGCCTCCGCGGCAGCACAGCCGGCCATGGGAGGCAGGAGCAGGCGGCACGACCGGCGCTGCTTTCGGCGGTTGGAGCAAGAAGACCAGAGGTTGAAGAAGCACTACGGCCGTTGGATGGACATCGTACGGTCAATGGAGCTAGAATCGTGCATATTGACTAAGTTGACAAAGCCCTCCATCCCCATCAACTTAGTAGGCCCACAAGTCAGCCTCCCACCAAGGTGGGTCCTAGCTAGCAGGGGGTATTCATTTTTTTGTGCGTAATAAGGAGGCACTTCCTTGCATGCGAAGATATAGCTGGTGGGTCCCAGGAGTCAGGGGCAAACATTTTTTTCGCGATATATCGCTAAGGTGGGTCTGAGCTGACGGCAGGGGGGACGTTTTTTTGCAAAATACGGTGGCCCGTTGGGTGGGTCCCAGGAGTCAGGGGCAAACATTTTTTTCGCGATATATTGGTGGGCGTCCGGTGGGTCCCTGCTGTCAAGTGGAGGAATAATTATTTTCCGCGTAATAAGGAGGCACTTCCTTGCGGCTGCCGTGGATCCAGCTGCCAGCCCCTCCACGTACAGTATTCTTCCGATGGAATTCAGTCGTTGACCACATTGACCACGGCGCGCCGACAGCATCACGGCGGTGGACGACGGCGAGGCCTAGGAAGGGGACGACGCGGAGCCGGGGAAGACGTGACATTGGATGCCCACGCGGAGAGGAGTACGAGGGTTCACTGGTTTGGCTGCGCTGCCGTCGCCGCAGAATAACAGGGGGTGTGGGTGAGTGGAGTGGAGGGATGGCCTGGCCAGCGGTGGGAGTAGTGTGAGGGCGGTGAGGCCTCCGCGGCAGCACAGCCGGCCACGAGAGGCAGGAGCAGGCGGCACGACCGGCGCTGGTTTGGGCGGCTGGAGCAAGAAGACCAGAGGTTGAAGAAGCACTACGTCCGTTGGATGGACATCGTACGGTCAGTCGAGCTAGAATCGTGCATATTGACTAAGTTGACAAAGCCCTTCGTCCCCGTCAACTTAGTAGGCCCACTATACTGGGTCCCAGCTAGCAGGGGGAGTATTCATTTTTTTGTGCGTAATAAGGAGGCACTTCCTTGCATGCGAAGATATAGCTGGTGGGTCCGAGCTGTCAGCGGCGGTAACATTTTTTTCGCGAAATACAGAGGCCGTTTCTGTGGGCCCCAGATGTCAGGTGGAGGAAATCATAATTCTGCGCGTAATAAGGAGGCATTTCCTTGCGTGCGGCCATGGACCCAGCTGTCAGCCTCTCCACGTACAGTCCACTTCAGATGCATGTCGGTCGTTGACCACGCTGACCACGCCACGCCGAGAGCACCAGGGCGGTGGACGACGGCAAGGCCTTGGAAGGGAACGACATGGAGGAAGGGAAGACTTGGCCGTTATTTTTGTTTCCCATGCGGAGGGGAGTACGACTGTACGAGGGTTTACTGGTTCGTCTGCCGTCACCGGATAATAACAACAGGTGTGGGTGAGTAGAGGGATGGCTAGGCCAGCGATGGGAGTACAGTGGGGCAGTGAGGCTCGCGCGGCAGCACAGCTGGCCGCGGGGAGGAGGGAGCAGGCAGTCCCGCCGACGCTTGTTTGAGCGGATGAAGCAGGAAGAGCAGAGATTGAAGAAGCACGACGGTCGTTGGATGGACATCCAACAGTATATAGGCCATCTGTGGAAAACAGCATACAGCCCATCTGCCATTATTTCAAATAATTTACAGCCCATTTGCTAATTCTTACGGGTTTTTTTGGAGCCCATATTCTTTATGTTAGCATTACAGCCCATATTTTGGCCACGGTTAAAAAATTATACGAAATTTTGCATATGTGGGTGCGGTCTGAACAGTTTTTAATCCCGAAATTTTGAGTCACATTCAGACTGATTTTAAAAATAAATGTATATCAATATAAAATCCAATAAATTGTCCTCGCATAAAAATCAATGCAATTTAAGATCTCGAAATGAAAAAAAGATATTTGAAAATAATTGCCGGTTTGATGTGTTTTAAAAATGTACAGCCCATTTCTCATTACTGATAGACCATTTTCTCTGCCAGCCGAATGAAGCTATCGTCGTCTTGAAAGATTTGCAGCCCAACAGGCCTGATAAAGCGACTTACTTGACAAATCACAAAAAAACTGGGCTAGCCATTTTCAGAAGGAAAAAAAAGAAAAGGCTGTCTAGACAGGCCAGAGTGTCCCGCACAGCCCAGTTGACACCCTGCTTCCGTCTCAATAACAAATTAGATAAATGCCACTCCAATTATGGCGATTCATAAAAATGCCACTGCAATTTCCAAACTTTGAAAAATGCCACTGCCATTTTTGCAAACTTTGAAAAACGCCTCTGCAGTTTGCAAACTTTGAAAAACGCTACTCTAGACTTCGAAAAATGCCACTAGAAATGGAATGAAATGGCATTTTTCAAATTTTGGAAATTGCAGTGGCATTTCTCGGATACACCAGATTTGGAGTGGCATTTATCAAATTAACCCAAAACAAAAATAATTGGGCGAGCTGCTGGGTCCCTGGTGTCAGCCGCTCGTTGTGCAATTCTCTCGTTTATTGACTACGTTGACAATGACATGGGACCCAGATGTCAGAAATCCACTAGGAGGAGCCATTTTTTCTATTGGCTTGAAATAAGGAGCCACTTTCTTGCGTACGAGCTTGTCAGTTTCTTCAGAGGTAGGCATTTTTATTCTAAAAACTGCCACTTTGCATCTTGCGTCGCAAATAAAACTGCCAGGAGCGCATTTGTAGGCTAGCTAGTGATCGATCAGTAACTTCTAAACACGGAGCGAACAGAAATAAGTAACTGTTAATGCATCTCAATGATTCACAGATCATATACAAATATGTAGCTCCAAAAGCAAAGATCAGCCACTTCGGATCTTGCGTCGCAACTAAAACAAACTAGTACTATTCCCATACATAAGATCAACATGTTAATGCATCTCAATGACTCACAGATCATATACAAATATGTAGCTCCAAAAGCAAAGATCTAGAAAAAACATCTGTTCTTCCTACTAACATGGATGCTTCTATTGGCCAACATTCAGTACAGACTGAAAGACAAATTTGTGTGTGAAGTCTACAATTCCTCTTGCAAACATAAGTGGTTTCACCAACAGCTGGAACCATGAGAATGAACCATACATGATGGAGGAACATGCACTGCAATATGATTTGGTCTTCCCTCGATCACACTGCAAGACTATTTTCAGAATACAAACTTTAACTTAGGCAAAATAATGTCCATTGTATAATCAGACCAAAGCAATGAAGCACCTAGTGTTGGCTAATAAATAGTACAATACTACTTTTCTGCAGTCCATGAAGTGACTATCCAATCTTTCTGTGTCTATTTTCAAATGGCACTGCATGCAGTGACTATACTATTCTCTTGTGCAGTTCAACCAAAATTGAGGGCACTTTGTTGGTTTGCAAAATAGCAACGGGCAGACATCTCTGTCTGCACAAATATCAAGCAGCTAGTAAACATATACCACACCTTGTATTTTCGGTTTAAACATGTCTCTTCCGCTTAGCATATGTCATGTTCTGCACTGGACAATCTGATACATTTATGTTTTGCCCTGGACAATTTCATACTGAATTGATTTGCTGGTTCAGAGCAGAAATATAGCGTCTATTCTTCTTCAGACCAAGGATATCCATGTTCGTAGTGATGGAAGAGGTGAAATCGATACAACCGAAATTGAGCATCCAATCATTGAATCTTGTCCTGCACCTCCAATGTAGGTCCACCCTGCCAATAAATTCACATGCAAACCACTAGTATTACTATCTAATGATAGTACAAAAAGAGTATCAAGATAGTAGCAAACCATGTACCTTCGTAATGAACAGCTCATAGTGCCACCAATTGGATATAAAGGTTGGGAAAAAACATGCTCCTAATGTTGAACCAGTTGGACTTTTTGTGCAGTTCCACTAAAATCGAGCATCCCTGTTTGCATAGATATTGAAAGTGTGATTACTCTAAAAGTGGCACTAGTTGAAGCATAGACTCACAAATATAAGCATTCCAATTTCTTAATGGGAAAAGGTAGCAAGACTATTTCTAACCACCTGTTTGAAGGAATAAATAAAGCAACATCGGCTGATGTGAGGAAGGCATACATAGTTTTTTCTGGAAAAGTGAGCCATTCCTGACCTTTCCTCTTCTTTTAGGCAAATTTTGTGCAGTTCTACTAAAATAAAATGCCATCACCACCTTGACAATTTAGTGACACTGTACAAAAGGAAATGACTTAACATTACATCATGATGTCAGGTATGTAGTCGACAGGCATTAGAGACAAACATACAGACCTCCTCAAGAGAACAGTTGGAGGAGGAGGTGCCCACTCTTGACATTTCCTCTTGTCTTCTTAATTGTCTGTGCAGTTTAACCAAAATAAAATGACATCAGAGCCTTGGCATTTTGGTGACACTGTACAAAAAAATTAACTTATCTCATGAAAGTGAGGTATGTAATCTATAAGCATTAACAGTGCAAAAATCTGACGGGAGTAACAAGTTTCATCATTGGTATACTAACTGTGCAACAGCATTAGAATGCCTTATAGCTGAAAAATCTTTAATACATCCACAATTAACAGCTAACCCTGAAATAATCCAGTGACATTAAATGGCATTGCTTAAATTTATGGGTGGCATTAGACTGAGAGCGGCATTAGTTAAATGTGGCATCACTTTAGCAGTAGCATTGCTTGACTTGACTGCTGGCGTTATAATAATAGCAATAAAAGTGACAATAAGAGCATGGGAGGCACCAGTACGATGTACCTCCACGGACGCAGAGTGGTGAGGGAGGCATGGTTGCCCAGAGCAACAAATATCCAGGCAGCATATGTCGATTACGGTCCCATTTTTGTTCTCTTTAGCCACCTTTTTCCTATGCGAGGAAAACAAACCAATCGACCTGGTCATTCTCTATTGCGTTGTCATGCCTTTCTACCCTTCTTCAACCAAGAGACACGAGACTCGTTCCTTAGCTACTGATTTTCCCCTTTTCAACCTAGATGCGGGTTCGATGCCGACTACCTTGGACAGTACAGCCTCCCTTCCTTTCCTTCTTCAACCCAGACATGGATTAGTCTGCATGAAGTAGGGTTTCCTTTAATAGTGCAAATTATGGTTTTCGTCTGCGTGGCTAGCAGAGTAGAGGATAGCAAATTGGGAAGATGGTGGAGTGGAAAAAGATCCACATGCAACGACGTAGCAGATGGGGCAATACAACAAGGTTATGGCTCGAAAAGAGGTAGCATACCTGAGGGTCAGCGGGAAGTGGCTTCGCTCGTGGTCGTCGTCCTCCGCACACACTACGGCAGCGAGCTTGGGGATGGAGGCCATCCCACGCGGGCGCTAGGTCTGAGAGGACGGCCTTGTCGTCAGTGCGTGACCTCGCTCGCCGACGACGAGTGCGTCAACGCTGCACGTCCTTCTCTTTCCCGGTGGATCTGTGACCACCGTTGAGGAGGGAGAGAGGGGCCGTCTTTTTTAGATCTGGAGAGAGGGTGGTAGTGTGAGAAGCAAGTGGGCAGCCCTTAGCAAGAAAGCGTTGAAGCTCCAGCATATATATCTTTTTATACTACTATTACTGGAGGTGGGGGAGTGGTAGAGTAGTTTATATTTTCTCTGTGTACAGTACCAGTTAGTTGTGCTTCAAAACTGGTCGGCGCGCCATTAAAAAAATAAAGGTCGATAACTAATGCGACACCTCGGGCCAACGCGGCCAGATCGTATTTTGCACGAGAAATTACACACCATGTTTCGTTGATATGTGGTCCCGTTCCAACATATCAGTGAGACGACGGCGAGTAGTAGGAGTATTTCTGAACGGATTTGTAGGCCGGGGCGCCTCTTCGTGAACCATGGCAAACTCGCAACCGTCCACCGACTCTTCGCCTTTCCCTCTCGATTTGGAACTGCTGTCGCACGCTCTTCCTCTCCCTCCTCCATTTTCCTTTAGCCCTTCACCCTTTCTTCTGCCATTTTTCGATCGTCTTCTCCATGGAGGGAACAGGCCGGAAACGACCTCGTTATTCTTGCCCCGATCTGAAAGATGACGTGGTAGAGGAACTCATTGATCGGTGCGACGTCATCACCTCGGCTAGCATGGCAGGTTCGTTCCAGCCCATTCTCGACTCAACTAATAACATCATTGCAAGGAACCCAAGGGTCAAGGAGCGGTTTGATCTCCCCTATCTTCTTCGCCGTGACCCTGATGACTGGCGCCGGCACGAAGGAGGCCTTGCCCTGTGCAAGTTGATGCCGCTTGATAATGATACGTGTGATGTTAAGATGCCATCGCTTGAGGGCAAGGCTTGGGCGGGCCCAAATGGAGATTGGGTTGTTTACATTGGGTCCAACTGCGAGTGGGAACTTGTGAATGTGCACACTCGTCACCGGGTTCCACTTCCAAAAATCTCAGCACACTGCCCAGAGGTTGAGCACACCGGTAATGTACGCACGTTCAAATATGATCATGGTGACTGTCGTCTACGGAAGATAGCAATTTGTCGAGTTCCCAACCACTCTTGGAATTACAAAAACTATGATGTTGTCGCTATCTTCGACAAGCTTGTTGTCGTCCTTGATGGTTTCACTTGATGGATATTGCTCAAAAATCAGTTTCTATACAAGGATGAGTACTGTGATGCAATTGAATACGAGGGCCTTGTGTTTGGTGCCACCACTCGTGGCACTGTTTTTGCATGGCATCCTCATTTTTTCGGTACGTTTGTCTTCCACCGTAATTATAATTGTTTCATCCACATGCATGCGGGTTAGCAAGTTTCCCTTTACTAATTAACCTTCTTCTTGTGTTTCCAAGGTCCTGCGAACATCCCACCACCTATACTTGAAGATTTTTATAACCAAGGGGGAGATGACGATGGTGATGGTCACGAGCATGAGGACGAGCAGCGCCGATATACTCTGTGGCGCCTGGCAACTAATTCCGATGGATCACCTCTTCTTGTGTGTATACAACCCACTGATGATGTTACTGTTAAGGAAGCAGGTGTAGTCTACCATGGTCGCACTCTCCGGACCTATTCCAACACCCGTTGCATGGTATTCGGGATGCATACTAGGGTGCTAGCGCCAACTCCTTCTCCCTGGCACAGAATTGATAGTCTTGGAGAAAACTCGCTCTTCCTTGGACAAAACTATCCGATGATGGTGAAAGGCGATCCAACTGTTGTTGACACATCTATGAGAAGCAACTGTGTCTATACCTCGTACATTTGGGTGGTTCCCTACCCTGGTACTGATATAGTAGGCCGCTTCAGCCTGGATGATCAGTCCTGCGTTGGTCTCCAGATCGACAACGGATGGCCCGTCCCAGAGAATCACTTGTGGTTCAAAACAAGCGTTTCCAACGCCGCGGAATGGTTGAGTTGAAGTTCATTTCATGGCTTGTTATTTGTTGTGTGGTGAAAACTTTAGTATTTATAATGTATCCTCGTTGTCGATGTGGGTTGATGACCTGTGGTACTATGTAATAAAATGATATGCCTGTGATAAACTTACTAAATTTATGACTGGCTTTCGAGTCGCTTCTCTGAGTGAGTGGTGCGACGAGGCAAAAAAATATTTTCCGAATACATAATTGTACGTGCATTGCAACAGGTTATCGGATGAGGCCAATCAACAACAGTAGTACACTATTTGTACTAGCTTCACATGCTTCGCGCGTCGGGCGGGTGTTTTTACTATAGCCATATGTTAATGTGTTCGTTGTACGTAACCAGCACCTCGAATCCTCGATATACTAGTAGTATAGTATATAGTAGAAGTAAGTAGTAGGAGTAGTAGGGTGGCATGGGCCAGAACAAGCATTCACGTCCAGGAGTACGGCACACGCCACCACCACGACATCCATCTAACACCATATTATTTCTTGAAGTCCGTGCGAGAGCAATCTCTTCAACTTCGCGGACCTGTTTGGATCCATGGGTTAGAGTTAGTTTGAGTTAGTTTGTACTCAACTAACTTAAAAGTATCCAAACATGAGGGTTAGTTTGGGTTAGATGCATCTAACCCATCCAAGAGGTGTTTATTTGGGTTAGTTCTTCTTGGGATCATTAAAAACACATTTTTTTCTCTCGCTCTCCCCGTAGCAGATCCCTCTCCACTTCCTCGAAGCTTCTCGTCCTTTCCCTTCCTCCCTCTCGCATCGCCCGTGAAGGCGCCTCGCCGTATCGGCGTTCCATCTAACCCTGCCATCCAAACACCTCTTTGGCTAGAGTTAGTTTAGGGTTAGTTCAGGGTTAGAATCTAACTCTAACCTCTAACTGAGTTAGAGTATCCAAACAGGGCCGTCTCGTTTCTCTAACTTCAGCCATCGCGCGGCGGGCGAGGTGGGGGTTTGTCGATAGTCGGTTTCCTTAACTGCGGTCCCACTTGTAAGGCCAACTCCAACGCATGACCCCAAATGGACCTCCGTTTTGCACGAACTCCAACGATAATTTTGACTAGAAAAGCAAGACCAAAGAAAACAAGAACCACAAGAATATATTTGACTACTCCTGTAGTAAGTTGGATTAGTGCCTTCTCGATGCATTCATTGTATATCTGCGGAGGCTCGATCTTGCGTGCTTCTTTCTTCTTCGAGTGTAAAGAAGTAGATGTTGGTTCCTCGCATCTAGTCTCATGTCTAGCCTCTATTCTATACTAGCTAAAAGTGATAGAACATCTACTAAATTGCGCTCTATCAATATATGGATGTACTCTTCTTCCCAATACAAATACTTGCATCCATTCTACTCCCTCCGTTGCACAATACTACATGCCTTCTATTTGTCAATATATATATATATGTATCTAGACATGTCTTAGTATATAGGTACATCCATTTTTGTACAAATGGAAGTCAAGTATTTTGGAACGGAGGGAGTACACAATAAAAATTTTAAGTTAGCACAACTAGTCTAATTCGAGAGCAGAACCGAAGATTTGGTCGGGTTTTTCCTCCTTTTGCCGACATGTGGGACATCCAGCATCCAGGTTGTGTCATGAAAGAAAATAGAGTGGTAGTTGAAGCCATGAGATGTGCATCTTGGGTTAAACTGTAAATAGAATCTTACTACTCTTGAGTAACTCCAAAAGCGGCCACCGAAGATCTTTATTGGATTTGTTTTTCATCACCAGCACGTCGAGGTGAAAGATGTGCAGGTTCAGTGGGTCCTCTTGCATTTTCACTGACATGTGGGGCCGCATGTGAGCAAACAGACGATGGGCTCCGCGCGTCCGCTGGCTGGCTGAGAAGAGAGATAGAGGAGGGCTGAGCACGGACTGCAGGAAATTTGTTCTACGTACCTTGATATAGGCTCGATATAGTGGGGTGGCATGGGCCATAACTAGCATTCACGTCTAGCAGTACGACACACGCCACCCACACGAGTCCCATTCGACACCAATTTTCTTGGAGTCCGTGCTACAACCATCTCTTCTCCCTCCTGTCCTCTTTTCTCAGCCATCGCGCGGTGGGCGGGGTGGGGGTTTGCCAATAGTCGGTTTGCTCAACTGCGGTCCCACTTGTAAGTGAAAATGCAACACCGCACGCATTCCCGCTTAAGCGGCGTGCCAGACCAACCGTGTGGGGGTGCGACGCGAACACGACAGGCTTTTCCTTTTGAACTCGTAACTTGTAAAATTTGGTTCTGCTCCATGGCGCGACCGATAGATAGAAAATAACGATTTTGCCTAGAGTAATGAGAAGTTTGCTTCTGGTGCCGCTCATGCATGGAGTACGTACGAAAATTATGAAGTTGATGCGAAAGGTAAGATAATTACTGTAGTATCCTATAGTACTACATGGATTTGACGGAAGGATAAAAATACATATGGATCCATCAATGTTCAACGACATCCTCACACCCTAGTGTGCCGGGTCACCAATCGACTTGTGAGGAGTAGCGGCATTGGCGGCGAGCTCAACGTGCTTCTGAACGGTGCCGTCCAAGGTTGCCCTACGCTCCAAGAAGGCCAGCGTCCTATCATCCTCCTCTTGCATGTACTAGTCCTTGTGGACGATTTGCGCGTAGACGTGGGTGATTATGTCGATGGTGTCTTGCTGCGCCAGGCGCTGCGCGGCGAGCGCGACCTCGAGGTGGACATTCTCCGGCATGACGGCGGGCAGTCGCAGGGCCACCAGTGCGTCGAAGAGGTTGTTACCATAGTGGCCGTTGAGGGTGACGGGCATCGCAGAGCCTGGGCGCGCCGGCTGGAGGCTTACGTCAAAGTCGTCCGCAAGCTTCTTGACGACGGTGAACTTGTCGAGGAAACTGACGAGGACCTCGTCGAACAAGGATGCGAAGCTGTCGTCCAAGCAGCCCCTCGCCCTGGCGGCCTCAAGCAATACTACCTGCCGGGCCGCAGGCCGGCATCGTGGACCATCTGGCATAGCCGGCTGATGCTCGCGCTCATCGCCTCCATGGGTCTAGCGTAGCTTCTAGTCAACTGATCTTGCGATTCGAGTGATCATTCAGCCCTTGGTTAGCGTGCGTAGGTGCGTAGGATTTCGTACTACTCCTCGGCCCTCTACTGCACCTGCCTTTGGCTGTATGATAGGTGGGCCAGCCACCCCCTGGGGCCATGTGTCATTCACCTCCTGACCCGTCTCTCACACACACCCTGCTAGTGTATATACTCCCTCCTTTCTGGTTTATAGGGCTTATCTCAAAATTTCAGTTTTTCCATTTTATAAGGCTCAATTTGGTTGTTTTCCATCACATGTTCAGATTCCAAGGTGCATTAAATCATTGCATGCAAGTAAGAGAAAATTGACCGATGCATGTAATTTATGCATGCATGCATTGCAATTAATGCATTGGTAAACATACTTTTTTGAGGAAAACAAGAGCATTAATTGGGTGCTTTTGCAAACTACAAAAAGTATTCCACCACTCACCATCTACCTTAGTTGGTGAGAATTTTGAATTGAGCCTTATAAACCGGAAAGGAGGGTGTATAGTGGTTTTCTTTTTCTCTCCATATCAACCATTTTATATTGCGTACGTGTCATTCAAGAGTGAAATGTTGGTTGCTTCTTCCGACTAACTTACTGTGTGATTTGACTGCTCCTTAGTGGCCCCTACACGTACTCCCCCTACGTGTATGCAACAGTCACACGTACACATGGACGCAAAAACGTGTGCGACGCCCTAATGCATGCATGTCCGAGCACACGACGGAACACACACGATGACGCTCAAGTGCTCAACCTACACGTGCATGCACACACATACTCAGTCAGGGTGAGCTAGTGACCGTATGAACACCGGAAAATATATATTGAGCGCAATGAGCGTATTATGAAGTCCACTGACCATATTTTTACAAATATACTGTGACAGACAGTGTATTTATCTCGTTTGAAATTAAGCCATGTTAACCAGAGAGGAGGCAGCATGGACTAGCATTACTTTGTTGTGTCCCGTCAACTTGCCGAACGAGGAGAAGGTTGCAGGACGGGAGAAGCTTGCGCGCGGTGGCTCGCAGGACAAGGAGAAACTTTTGACTAATGCAACCTCTCCCTCGCTTAGGCGGTGGACGTGCAACAGTTAATTCGGTGTCAGATTGCCAGAAGCATACTACACTATACTACTAGGAACCGGATGGAGGAGCGTCTGCACTCTTATTATAATTTTAAAATGTGATAAAGCAATCTTCAACACATTTGGTTCTCTTCGAGGATTATCGCATGTGATAATGGAAGTTGATTGCATGGAACACTCGCCACAGTTCTCGCTTAATTCTGGCTCATATCCTGCTACAAATAGTAGCCTCAGTAATATTTCCTCTTTTATTTGTTATTCAGCATGTAAACAAGTCAGCAAACCTTGCGGCGCATCTTCGTGCGAACCGTGATTGCTGCACTTTGAATGTGGCCGAGAGCTGGCTTGATGAAACACCTCGCTTCCTACTTCTTTTTTTGGCTTCCTAGTGACCAGTGTCTTGGCTGATCGTCCTAAGAATGCTTATATATGAATAAAGCTCTCTCATTTACCCGCAAAAAAGATTAAGCCATATTAACCAGAAAGGAGGGAGTATGGACTAGCACTACTTTTTGGTGTGTCCTGTCAACTCGCAGAACGAGGAGAAGCTTGCAGGACAAGGTGAAGCTCGCTTACGCCTTTTGACTAATGCAACCTACCCTCGGTGGACATGCATTAGTCCATTCGGTGTCAGATTGTCAGAGGCATACACTGTAGTACCCAACATGTGGAGTACCATCATTGTTCGACTTCACGAAGGGGCGAAGAGCCAAGCGCAGTACTAGTACGTGTACTTGGTTTTGCACCTTCATACTACTCCACCCTCCATCACAGTTTACAGGGCGTGCTTCATTATGATGCATTTCTCTCAATGCATTTCCACCACCAGAGAGACTTTAGACGTGCTTGGTTTAATGCTCAATTAATTAGGGTGTGGTAACCGCAATCAAGTCCACAATTTTCTCTCCATGTACTGTACTACTACGGAGTGCATGCATGT
This sequence comes from Aegilops umbellulata, assembly GCA_032464435.1. Classification (NCBI taxonomy): domain Eukaryota; kingdom Viridiplantae; phylum Streptophyta; class Magnoliopsida; order Poales; family Poaceae; genus Aegilops; species Aegilops umbellulata. The sequence goes on along the minus strand of CP136056.1, from coordinate 320,495,902 downwards.
GTGTACCCGGGGTGGAAGCACTGCATGCATGTGTGTACGCATTATTCCCTCTAGTAATAGACGCCGTGCTATAACTACCAATGCTAATTTTCTGGCCGATCGCTAGTCACCTTGGTCCCACATATTTTTTTCTTTTTTCTGAAGCGCGCTGTGACGGATGGAGTAGTATGAGCGGATTCAAAGAAGAGCGCATTGATGGTTGCTTCTTCAGAGCAACTTAAAGTGGGAAAGGTGGGGCTTATGATTTGACTGCTCATTACTCACTATTAATGCGGCGCAACGACCGGGCTGAGTCCCCATGCGGTTGTGCACTACCCCCTCGGTTCTTAAATATACTCCGGAGTATTTGTCTTTCTAAAATATTTAGGAACGGAGGGAGTACACATACAAAGCAAAATGAGTGAATCTACACTCTAAAATATGCCCATTTGAAATTTGTAATAAGACAAATATTTAGGAACGAAGGAGTATAATTTCGTGCATGGCACATGGACCCGGATGATGAAGAGGCTTCTGGCAATGCTATCAATCTTCCACCATTTGTTTACATAATTGACGTACTATACAAATAATTTTCCAGCGACATGAAATTGTACAATGGTGTGAGCTTTTAGCTTTTGTTTCACGTGTCTTGCCATCGATGCTCTTTCGGAAACAATAAAAACTAACTTCCTTGCTAATGCATGTTAATTATTAGCAGATCAGAGCTAATAATTACATCACAACTGAAGACAAAGTTGTGAGAAGGTGTTAAATTAAAATTGATCCATGCTTTCATTGGCAGCAACGTCCCCCCAGCTCTGTCTAAATCAACAAGGCATGTTGGGAAAAAAGTAGCTGTCTGGAGCATGCAACATTCCGATCATTTTGTGCAGTTCCACTAAAATAGAGCTGAGCGTCCCTGTTCCAAAGATATCAAGTGTGATTACGATAATAGAGGACTGCTGATGAAACAATAAACACACAAATAGAAGCCGGTCACCTTTGCGGTCTCTCTTAAGACTAACTAGTTGGAGAAGATTAGGCTCGGAGTTGGATGAGGAGGATAGAGCAAAATCAATCTCCCTTTGTGTAGGCACACTGAAATGTAGAGACGTTGCCCGTGTGACATTTTAGTACAACTGCACAAAACATTCTTAAGAAAAAAATGATTTGTGCAGTTCACCAAAAGGTAACAATAGCAACGAGGTGAAATGGATAGCCCTATTTGCAAAAAAGAGGCAGAAAGGAAACAATTACTGGCCAATAACAGTTGATGACACATGCGACGACAAAAAAGAAGCATATTCCTTGTCCTAAGGGAAGATAACAACACGGTTGCGTTTGTCTAAAACGGTGTGAGGACGAGAATGCAATATGGAAAGTACACTAGATGAGCTACGTTTTGGGCAAAGAACTATGGAAGATCCACATGCAGCAACGTGGGAAAACAGGCAGTGGAGCAAGGCCGGAGGGGATACCTGGAGGTCGTCGGGATGTAACTAGGTGAGCGGCGGCGGGCAAAATCTGCGAGCAGGTGGCGTAGGCCCTGCCGCGCCGTAGCTTGGTCAGAGAAAACAGCGTGTACCGCAGATCGGGACGTGCTGCCTCGGCGCCGTCGAACGGAGAAATGATGCACTTCCTTCCTTTCCCCCGGCGGATGGGATGCGGCCGAATCAGTGACCAGCGGTGAGAGAGAGAGAGAGAGAGAGGCCACCGCACTCCCTTTCCCCCGGCGGACGGGATGCGGCCGGATTAGTGACCAACGGTGAGAGAGAGAGGCCACCGCACTCCCTTTCCCCTGGCGGACGGGATGCGGCCGGATCAGTGACCAACGGTGAGAGAGAGAGAGGCCACCGGAGCCTTGTGTGAGATACTCTGAAGAGCGGACTACCTTTTCCTCCATAAAAATCGTTTTATATTCTGTGTACGTGCCATTGAGCGCTATAACTTTATTTAAAAATAACGCGGCAACGCGTCAAGTCGAACTTTGCTTCGTGCACGCGTGGAACACGACCTCCCTAGGTAAAAAACCGCTACAGGCGTTCAAATTAGCACGTGGGCTGCCATTTCGTAAAGAAATGAGCTCCACCATGTACCCACGCGGGTGTGGCTGGGCACGAAGCGTGAGTACATGCACGATGCACCTATTCTCTTCTTGTATACGTACACCACCTACGTGGGGTTGTGTGAGAGAGATACAAACCTAGAGAGATATAGTGTGTGGGTTCTTGAGAGTTTTTTTTGGGGGGGAGGGGGTCAATCAAAAAATTTAACATATGAAATGTGTGTGAAATAGAGTCCTGGATATAACATATATATAGAGGGGCGATCCACGAGAAGAGAGTGGAGGTACCATCGGCTTGAGGTGTCTATAGAATCGAAGAGAGGGATGATGTGTGTGTGTGTGCGCGCGCGCGCGATCGATAAAGAGTGCCATCGAATTTGTGTGTGCCCACGTCAAAGATATAGAGTGGCTGGCCTACTGGAATGTGAGATGGGACATGTGCAGTTTGTCTCTGTGGCATGGATACCTACCTGCAGCGCTCGACTATCGGTGTGTGGTGGGGAAGAGGGAGGCCCAATTAACTATAGAGGTACAATGGCTGGTATATGTGGGGAGGAGGAGAGAGGCCTGCCTCATGTATTAAGGAGATCGATCTGCCTCATGTATTAAGGGAGATCGATCGGCATCCATGCATATGTGCAGGAGATGAATAAGGTTGGGAGAGAGACAGAGCTAGAGTGTTGGAGGGGGTGGTAGTGGAGTTGCTTCTAACAAATGGTGGGATAGGCTTGCTAGGCAAACGGAGGGCACGCCCGCAATATCAATAAGAGAGGAGATGGCTTCTTGTTGTCTGTGCACGTGCGTGTGAGAGACGGGTCAGGAGGCATGCACGAATGATGAGGGGGACGATGTGGCTGTGGTAAGCAGACGTAACTACATAGGAAGATCAATTGCCCTTTGTAAGAGAAAGGAGAGACATAACTTGTGAGGTACGTCGATCGATGGGGGGGGGGGGTAGTTAAAGTCGATTTAGGTATATGTTGGGAGATCGATCGGTATACATGCATGTGTGTGTTAGAAGCAAATGAGGCACGAGGAGAAGGATAGAGAGAGGGATGCATGTAGGAGGTAGTACGAGAGGCATACTATATCGAGGGGGAGGAGTGTGCGAGTATGAGAATGATGAAAAGAGTGGTGGGAGTGAGGCATGGACGGTGACAAGAGAAGAGGGGAAGCTTGTGTTTGTGCTAGGCACACCTGGCTAGAGAGGCATATCGATCGATGTGTGCCGTAAAGAAGGAGCTGAGGGCCTACACACACCATGGGTGAACGACCTAAAGTGAAAAGAAGAATTTGCGTGATGGAGCTAGAGAATGCTGAGGGAGGGTGAGAGGGATGCGGGTGTTTGCATGCACAAGAGAAAGTTAGCGCTAGCTACAAAGATAAGAGGGTTGTGTGGGTGTAAAAGACGAATAGAGATCATATATACTTCATTATAAAAAGCGAATTCGAATATTTGAAGAATTTATCATAGTGTTTCAAACCGACGGATGTGTGAATATATATAACAGTGATACACATGGTGTGGTTATGAAAATGGTATTCTACATTTAATATATTTTATCTCTACTCTTATAAAAAACGGAGTTGTTGATGATGGTGTGCCTGCCATCCTGCATTATAGGCCGTCTGATTTATATCTGGTGGATAGCAAGGAAACTATGATGGTTGAAGTTGGCAACAATCATGATTGTAGATTCTTATTGAAATAGAGAAACGAATTCAAATTTAGTTCGAATTGCAGCGGTAGTATAGACACTTGGAATGCACTAAAATGTTGGTATGAGTAGGTTACATGCATTATACAGCAAGCGAAAAAAATTAATCGGACATAACATGGATTCATACTCCCTCCTTCCATCTACATAGGGCGTAATGAGATTTTTAAGACCACCTTTGACTATTGACAAGATTAATAGTACATGACATGCACAATGTGAAAATTATATCATTGAAAGAACCTTTCATAGACGAATTTAACGGTGTGCTTTGTGTAAGTTGCATGTCATATATCATTGCTCTAATATTTGGTCAAAGTTAGCATCGAAAAATGCATTAGGCCTATATAGATGGAAGGAGGGCGTAGCTTTGGATAACATTTGTATAGTAAAATGGAGCAAGACTCTCTATTTGTGTGGTGTGAATAGTTTTATTTTTTTTGTTTTCTTTTTGGTTGAGGGAAGTGTGAATTGATTTGGTACGTACAAGTACAATATTACGACACGTTAGGCTTGTCCCTGAAATTCAACCCGCGTCTTCTTATATCCCGAAAATTCAGATATCGTGCTCCCAAAACTGGCGCCTTCACAACCCTCGCCTTGCTATCCCGAAATTACAACGCGTGCGAAAACTCCCTCCAGCTGCCAAATCCTGACACACGAAATCACCCTTCTAACCCTGAGCCGAAAGCGCCGCTAGTTCAAATCGGTGGGGGGTACTTTTGTAACACACCCTACATTTTGGACAAGCGCGTTCCTAAGTCATGCTTCACCCCCTCCCATCACCCCCTTTTCACCATTCGAAATCCTAGGCCGCCATAACCTCTCCGCTCGAGCCGCGAAACCCCACCCTCTTCCGTCCGCCACGTCATCGCTGCCCAGCCGGAGCCTCTTCCCCGATGACGTCGTCACCCACAACAGCTCGACGTCCCTCGTCCACCTCCCCGGATGAGGATCCGTCGTCCATCTCGCCGTCCCGCCGGTTCAGCCGCCCCATCCTCCACCTCCAAGGAGCTGCTCCGACGATCGCCTCGTCTATCGCGGCTGCTCCATCCCCACAGCGCCGGCTTAACCTGCTCCACCGGAACCGCAGCATCCTCACCGATTCCTCGGACGAAGCCGAGGCCTACTCGGCGCCACCAAAGAGGTTGTACACTCATCGCACCGCACATTCTCCATAACTCGACCTCCCGGCACCGATGGTGCTCCATCCCGCACCCCCATGGAGCGGCTACCTTGAAGCCGGCGCCGCGGGCGACATCTCCACGGCGGCTCTCCCCCAGTGCGAGGCCCCTTCGGCGGCGGCGTCCATACCAGCCGGATCTGTTGCTGCTGCTCCGGCTCTTGCTCGATCGCTCGCTCGCCCAGCTGATGCTGCTGCTATCCCCCTCGCTCGTGCTGCTGCTCTGCTTTGATTAAGCCACACTTAAGTCGACTGAATCGACTTTTGGGTCAGTCGATTTTCAGGGGTCGGGGAGGCTCGCCGAAGTTAAGGAAGAACCACTCGCAGCGGGGACGGGGGCTCGTCGGAGAGGTACCCCACTATCTAACTTAGGGTTCAGGGTGGGGCGGGGGGCCTAGAGGGCTGGCCGGCCAGCGGTGGCGAGTTGTTTCGAGGCGGCGAGGCGGCGCTGGGGCCGGCGGTTCGGTCGGTGGTGGCTGGCGGCTCAGGGGGGTGCAGGTTGAAGATGAACTGCAGGCCCTCCCTAAACTACATGTCAAGTGCCTCTCTGCTACCATTGCGTTCAGTTTCGACAGTAGCATTCAGATTCCACAGTAAATTTCAGTTTGGACAGTTAAGTTCAGAGTCAACAGTTTTTACCTCATCTGTTGTAGTCAGGTGGTTTTTGGTGATGTTAATTTTACATCCATTTTACATCATCTATTGAAGATGAATCCCGCTTGAGATTGACGATGTCTATCTTGTGCCGCTTCAGCCTTGACGTCTTATGGCTCACCGGAGCTGCTCCAACGACAGAACGATCCATCACAACAAAGCAGTGCCCTGGACGCCGTCTACAAATTCCTCAGATCTTCCTCCACACCTCCGACAGCCACCTCTGCCTCAACTGCTTCAGCGACCAAGCCAATGATGCTAAGGTCGACATGGCTACGGCAAAGAGGTTGTACACTTGTTGCATCACTTATTACTATACTTTCACGTCGATCCATTAGGGCTATTTTGGTTCAACGGAAAAACATTGATCCACTGGTTGTTACCATCACTCTAAACTTCTGCATGCTCTCCTTACATAATCTCACCATATTTTTTTCGTATGCATGTCAGATATTGTACACAGTAATGAACATATAGAGAAAAATAGCAGAGTTTTGCGCAGCAATACAATGTCATGCAGACATCGCTACATGGTGGGTTCAATGGCAAACCCTCCCCACCCTTCTCCAGATTGTAATCCAGAGGAAGATATCTGTTCTGAGGTGGATTCGGACGCCGCTGACCACTCCTATTTACCCCCCCCCCAAGGTGTTTGCTCTACCTTGGCATGATGATGTTAGTTATATCATGCATATGTTGCCTTGCAGTGCCTACTTTTGACATCATATATGTCATATGCTTAGTTTAGACATGTTCTGTAATGCCACCTATTTAGTTTCTATATTATATATGGGAATTATGCAGTCTCATGTCTTTTAGCCAGCCATAATATATGTGAAATGTGCAATGCCATCCTGTTTAACCAGGCATCATATATTTGAATGATATCTTGCCCATCCTTTTCTTCATTACATTTCCATTTGTCGACAATGTTTGTACATTAAACTACTCTTCCTGTGAATCAGCCATTTGGGTGGGAGATGGAAAAATCTGGAGTGAAAACAAGGCCTTCAGAGCAGACAATGCTACCCGTCGAAGCATATCTCTTGTTGGGTCCCGATAGCTCCTCAGAGATGGATTCAGAGACAGATGATCAGTCCTATTCCCCCACTTAGGTGTATGCTCTAACTTGGCACGGTTATACTGCTCATATCATACATACGGTGCCTTGCATTGCATAGCTTAGACATCATATACACAATATTCAACACCATGTTCTTAGTTCAGACATCATATCGAATGCCCTCTGTTTAGCATATAAATCACATATGTGAATTAAATGATGTGATCCTGATTACTTAGATAACATGTAGGTGAATTATGTCATGCGATCCTGTTTAGTTGTTCATCATATCTTTGGATTATGTTATGCTATGCTATCCAGTTTAGATAGACATCATATATGTGAAATTATGTCATGCTATCCGTTTTAATTAAACAATATACATGTCAACTATTTCATGCCCTCTTTTTTCCACACTATCTATTGCATTTGTCTCTCATACAATGTCTGTACATTCAACTATGTTTCCTGTTTATCAGCCATTTGAATTGGAGCGGGTGATGCCAGTATCTAGTGGACTAAAAACACGGTCTTCAAATAAAACAGTGCTACGTCTTGGTGGAGATAGCACCCCGGTTGTACATGCACAAGAACCAGCCCTACCACACATAACCCAAACTCTCGCAGATTGTACCCCTACTACGATGGGCAGAGAACCAGCTTCACCCAATCTAACCCTAACCCCAGCCGATAGTAACCCAGTTCATGTTGACACAGCACCATCTCCACCACAGAGCTCCCAAACAAGAGCAGTTAGTAAGGCAGCTCCAGTGCCCAAAGGGCCAGTACTATCACGGCGAACCCCAACTCCACCAGTTAGTATGCCTATTCCTGTGGAGGAAGCACAACCAGCTAGTCGTAATTTAGCATCTATCGCATTTGATGTTGTTAAATCGTATGTGTGTATCTTCACATCTTGGAAATAATATACCGAAGATGAAGGAAAATGCCAGTTGCAGGTGTTTGTCTAGGAGTTATGTTTAAGTAATGTTATTCATGGCAATTACTTTGCTTCGTCCCATACATCCTACCTCCATGATGGTTATAATACAGCAAATTTTCCCATTTTTCTCTATAGAGAAGGACCGATTTGGAAACTCAGGATGAGGTAACCTGTGCTAATACCTCTGCTATCTTCAAGAATGCTTGGTGGCAGTATCGGAATTACTTGAAGAAAACGTACTTCACTGGCAAAGAAACTCATCAAATTCCCTTACGTTCTCCTGAGACACATTTACTGGACGATGACTGGGAATGCCTTGTTCTGTACTGGTCCCGAACCAAGAATGTGGTAAGGTCTATGAGCTCATTTTCTATTTTTAATATTATATTCTTGCGTCTTACTGTACTCTGTTCATGTAGAACAAGTGCCTAAACCTGAATAACAATTGTTCTAATTTAAGATTCCATTGCTACCATAGGACATAGATATATGTTTGTTTGATGCTTTTATTATGTACTAGTACTTGGCAATAGAAGACTTGGTAGTTTAATCATGTCCACCTTACTAATGAACTGGTTCACCAAAATGAGTTTCATATACTAGTACATGCTAAACTTGTTATGTGTCTGCTTGTTTCTTCTTTTAGAATGCTGACAGAATATTAGGGAAGAGTGCCTTATTAAGCAACGGTAAAGGAAGTAATGCAGATAAGGTTCAGGATAGTGACACATCATGTCTTGGTTTAGTGTTGGAGTTACTGGCCACTACCGCTTGCACAAGCTATTCAAACGCACTGTCTGAATCAGTTCGGTTTCTTGAGTCTCAACTACAAGCTAAAAGACATCGATCAGCTGTGCTGCGACAAGAAGCGGAAGGACTATGAAAGTCCCTGGAGCATTCAGATGCATACTTTCTGGTGCAACAGCAAGCGTTGGAGGATTTTAGCGCCAAACAGGACAAAGCTAATCAGCTTGCTAAGCTTATTGCCAGCATGGTGGATACCCAGGATAACGTTTCTTGAGCTCTTCTGAAGTTGTTTCAGTTATGCTCTTGTTTTGCGGCCGCGTTTATTTGCACTGGTGGTCAATTTTGATGGCCAGTGTATATGATATGTTGCTTTGTTCCCTATGTTTGCGCTAGTGGCGAACTTTGATGCCCAGTGGATGTAATATGTGTAATAGCCGTGATAGCCTAGCGTTAGTTGCTTGCTTATTTATTTCCTTGTTGTCTTGTTTATTTATTTGCTTGTAGTCATTGCAGTTCTTTTTCCACGGTTAACTAGTGGCTGCAATAACCTATTTTTTAAAACTAGGCCACAATAACCATGGGCTAATATTTACTGTAGTGACACTAGGCCTCCTACGGGCCATAGAAACAGTGGGCCTTCTACGGGCCGTAGAAACAGTAGGCCTTCTACGGGTCGTATCATCAATGGGCCTTATACGGGTCGTATGATTGATTGGCCAAACATGGGCCAATAACAGGCCGCATTATGGCCGTAAACGGGCTAGAGTTGGAATCGTCCGTTCATGGGCCGACCGTAACGGGCCATCGTTAATAGGTCGTATTTGATGATGTTATGAAAATGGCCCAACATATTAACGGACAACAAACGGGCCAACTGTAACCACGGGCTGAATTTGGCCCACAAGCAGAAAATGACAGTAATGGGCCGTAAGTAAACGAATGCTAGAAATGAGCCCAAGAATAAATGGGCTCTGAGAAGGCCGAAAGATTACATGGGCTGGAAATGGCCCAACGGAATAACGGGCCGTTAATGGGTATAAAGTGATACACTGTTCATTACGGGCCAGTTTCACCACGGGCCGTTAATGGGTGTAAAGTGATACATTGTTCATTACGGGCCAGTTTCACCACGGGTTGTTAATAGGCCAAGGGCCTCATATGGTTCGAAAGACATCATGGGCCATACATGGGCCAGAAGTGAAAACGGGATGGAATCATATTGGATGGCCCAGATGACGCTACTGGCCTAATTCGGATAGGGCGTAACGGGCCTTGGGTTAGGGGGCTGTAAATGGGCTATATGCGAACATGCCGTTAACAGGCTTTCCATGGGCCGGCCCGCCACCTTTTGACCAAGTCAAACGGGCCGACCTTTTCACAGGAATGGGCCTTTGTTGGGCCGTGCCATGTGTCGACGTATCATAGGCGCCTATCTGACCCACTGACGAGCTGACACGTGTTTCGTCCGGCCAATAAGAGTTTTACACATGAAAATTTCCCATTGGTCGGGGCTGTTAATGGGTTATCGGATCCAAAACCCGACCCGATAGCTTAACGACGTTCCGTTACGGTGGATGCCACGTGTCAGTCACCCTTGACGAAAGCACTTCTGTGACGCGCGATTTGTCGTCATGGAAGTGGACACTTCCGTGATGATAATTTTGGTAATGTCATGGAACACTTCTACGACAGCACAGGTATGACTATCTTGATTCTGTCATAAATTTGTCATGGATGTACATGCATGAAAAAAAATGCGACCTACTATGACAAACATGTATCATCACGGAAGTGTATTTTTTTGTAGTGATGGATCGGTATGTGGTCATTACTCAGTAGTGCAAAAGTAAGGAAGCTTATGGCCATTGGTTGCAACCGCTGAGAGACGGTAGCACAGGCTACATACAACAGTTTGAATGGCGATTCAATAATAGAATAAGTGTTTAGGCATCATGTCCTAGTTTTACCCGTTGTGGATTTGTTTTTTGCTTTGCTTTTGCTTTCGTACCTAAGATGAGTTCTGCACTTTGTTTATATATTATTTAAATAAAATGGATGTGTGCACGCTTGATGCAGAGGTCGGGGGTAATCCTCTTTTTTTGAGAAAAATGTTAAAATTTCTCATATCACAATGGCGGTAAGCACGACCTTGACAATAAAAATGTGGTCGGCGTCCCTGTCTTCAGCTCCGGCTCTGACTATTATGAGTGGGGGTCAAAACAAAAAAGGCCCCCTGCACCTCCACCTACGACACAAGTAGATGGAAACATTACTAAAGAGTGAGAAGGACCGAGAGCCATCCAGGGATCCAAGTTGGCGGGAACTTCCAGATGTTTTGAGTGGGGTTTGAGTCTATCTAGAAACTTCTTAAGAAGAATAGACTTATCAAAATGATATGTAACCATTGAACAATCGTTGACTATCAAAAACATTCTGTCAATCTAGGAAGAGTGGACTGGTCAATTGTTCAGTCATGATAAGTGTTCCATTATGTTTGGAAAGAAATGTAGCATGGAAGATCAAGTGTCTGCCATGGTAATTTTGAGAATTACTGCTGATGGTTTTGAGGATAAATATCTTGGTTTGCTGGTGCCACAAGGTAGAATGAAGACTGGGAAATTCCAATCTACTAAAGAAAAGGCTCTTAAACCTTTATCGGACTGGATAGAAAAATATGCGCCTAGTGGACGAAGAAAACTTTGATCAAGTCAGTTACTCAGTCTCTTCCGGTTATTCATGGGTATTTTGAAATTTTCAGCGTCACTTTAGTGAGGAATTAATTCAGATTAATAGAAATTTCTGGTGGGGCAACGAGGAGGATAGGAGGAAAATACATTGGTTAGCTTGGGGAAAATTGACAAGGCCTAAAGATGAGGAAGGCATGGGTTTTTGTGATATTTGTTTATTTAACCAAGATCTTCTGGCTAAGCAGGCTAGGAGATTAGTGGTTAACCCGGACTCACTATGCGCCAAGGTGATGAAGGCGGAATATTATCCATAGGGACATATTCTTCATACTGTCTTTCCGTGTTTGGCGTCGGTTACTTGGCACTTCTGCTTCGATAGACCCTTCTTAAATACATTAATGGTTGAGATTGTCCCATACCCCTTCATAATAAAGGGCACGATGGTCATTTTGAAAGTACATCGTCTTGGAGTCTTTTCTTTAGTAATTACTGAGCACAGATACGGTGCACAACTGGACCGGCCCACCAGGCCAGAGGCCACTTGCCATTTGAGCGCGCGCAAGGTAAAAAATGCTGGAAAATTAAAAGAACTAGCACCAGCGGTTGAACTCATAACCTCGTCCTCCAGTACAGGGGAGCTAGCCACTCGACTAAGCCACGACTCCCGAATATGTAAATCACGAAATTTACTACTCCTTCCGTTCCTAAATATAAGTATTTTTAGACATTTCAAATGAAGTACAACATACGGATGTATACAGACATATTTTAGAGTGTAGATTCACTCATTTTGCTCCGTATATAGTCATTTGTTGAAATCTCTAAAAAAACTTATATTTGGCAACGGAGGGAGTATTATTTGCTTCCTGCAGTACTTTGTACTACTCAAGTTTTTATTTGAGAATCTTTCTACTACTCAAGTTGTTCAAGGGTTCTGTGTGTGTATATTTATTTTGTGTCGAGGAACATAGTAAGTACCACGTGGATGCATGTGCAAATCTCTAATTGATTTGTGCAAGCTATACTCGTACACGTGTTTGCGCGCATGTCATTTCTGCTGATTTCTTCGTGATAGATTCATGCATCTCTATTTTGAAGGGACGAGTTGGTAGTCTCCGTTCCACGTTTATTTTCGTCCCACAATTTTCGTTTGGTTTTTTTTCGTCTCTCCTCTCACCTCCTCGTACTCCCCTCGCATGCCAGAAAAAATTTGAAGAAAACCACCTAGCAATGCCTGTACGTACTCCGCTCGCAAGGAACAGAACCCGAAGAAAAAAAATCTACAAAGAAAAACCAGCGAAAAAAGACCTGCATGCACACACGCACGGTGCCCTCGAGCCACTACCTCTCGCACGCACAACTCGCATTCGTCCCTGCGCTACCTTCGTCCCTTCGCCGCCGCCCTCCCATCGATCCGCCGCCGATCCCGATCTCGCATCGGAGGATTTGATTGACTTCTCCTCTCCTCTCTTCCACCTCTCGTCGTCGTCGGATCCCTGCGACGCATGCCCAGATCCATCCGCAAACCGCCGGCGACAAGGCGTATGGCATCGCCACGGCCGTGCTCGAGCGCCTCCAGGACCCCGCAGAGGAGAATCGAGGCGTGGCGCCTCCTGGACTCCGTCCGTCGCCGCTTTGTTGACGACGTCCCTGCCGCCGGGCAGGAAGGTACTCGATGACGTACTCGATGCCCACCTGCAAGGTCAGCCCCCCATCCTCCCAGTCCTTCCCAGCAAATAGATCTGGTAAAATTTGAATAATGATCTGGACTTCAACGATGAATTAATTGTAACGCCCCGATCTGGTTCGGGATGACCAGAGTAGGCTAGATCGGATCGGGGGAAGAAGAAGGTGAGAAACTTGGAGAAGGGGATGAGCAGAGGAGAGGGTAGGTGAGGAAATCAGTTTACTTCTTTCAGCTTGCCGATACACGCCCCACTCTAGGGATTAAGTACACACGGAACGCCTACGACCCTGACCCTTGCGGCTTACATGTGGACCCACACACACTCACACTTGGCATGACAACTGGCCATGCCAACTGGCAGTCACACGGTGGTATGCAGCACCATTGTGACATTCTCCCCGCCTTGAGAAACGGCCCCCTCTTTGACGTTGTGGTCTTCCCAGATTGCCTCCTGTGGGTAGCGCCGACGAAGAACCTCATAGTCTTCCCAGGTTGTCGATCAAGGAGTTGTGTCCCATGCCACGTGAACTTGAACCACTGGTGTGTCTCCTTTCTTCATCATCCTCCGGTCCAGAATCTCTACTGGTTCGGAGTCCACTGCTGATAAGTCTGCAGTCGCAGGCAGTTCAGAGAACACTGGTGTATAACTCGGTGTGAACGGCTTCAGTTGGGACACATGGAACACAGGGTGAATGCGACTGTCAGGCGGCAGCTCCAGCTTGTATGCCATGGGACCAATTTTGGCGCTGATGGTGAACGGTCCAAAGAACTTGAATGCCAGCTTGGCGCACGGGCGGCTGGCTACCGATTTCTGCACGTAGGGTTGCAGTTTCAGTAACACTTGCTCCCCAACCTGAAAGACACACTCTGTGCGATTCCTGTCTGCAAACTTCTTGTACTTATGCTGCGCTCGAGCCAACTGTGCTTGCAAATTTTCCTTATGCACTACCCAGTCCCACTGTTCACCATCCGGCAAGGTTGCTTGAGTTGCCGGCCAAGTGTCCATGCTCCCCTCATTAGCCTCCACCCCGTACAATGCCTTGAAAGGAGAGCAACCCAACGACGAGTGGAAAGAGGAGTTATACCAGAATTCAGCCGACGGCAGCCAGCGACACCATTGGCGCGGAGTGTCGTGGACGGCACAGCGCAGATACATCTCCATACATTGATTCACACACTTGCTCTGTCCGTCCGTTTGCGGGTGGTATGTTGTGGAGTACAGGAGTTTGGTGCCAGCACCGGCGAGCAGCTCGCGCCAGAGTGCACTGGTGAACACCTTGTCGCGATCTGACACAATTGATGAAGGAATGCCGTGGAGCTTGATGATGTTGTCCCAAAACACCCTTGCCACCTGAGTGGCCGTGAACGGATGGCGCAAGGGCACAAAATGCGCGAGCTTGGTGAAGCGGTCGACCACCACCATGATGGTGTCGTATCCGTCAGACTTGGGCAGGCCCTCGACGAAATCCATCATCACATCCTGCCACGGAGCCGTTGGAATGGGCAATGGTGCCAGTTTGCCTGCTGGTTTGCGCAACTCATGCTTGGCCTGTTGGCAAACCTGACACTGCCGCACGTAGTCGTCGACGTCCTGCTTCACGCCCCTCCACTCGAAAAGTTTCTTGATGCGCTGATAGGTGGCTGTCGAGCCAGAGTGGCCTCCCACAGCACTGTCGTGCATGGCATTGATCAGTTTTGTGCGCAGCGCGGTGTTAGCGCCGATCCACAGTCACCCCTATCGACGAATGACGCCCCGATACAGCTCGTACCCTTCATCGTCGGGGCTGTGCAGGGCGAGCTGTTGCAGCCGTTCCTGAGCGTCTGGGTCTGTGGTGTATGAGTTAGCCACCTCCTGAATCCATGCCGGCTGGCACACGGACAGCGCATTGGCACTGAAATGGCTGCCCACGCGCGAGAGAGCGTCCGCTGCGCCGTTGACGCTGCCGCACTTGTACTGGAACTTGAATTGGAGGCCGACAAGCTTGGACATGGCGCAGCGCTGGACGTCGGTCACCAGGTGTTGATCCCCAAGAGTGCACAAGCTCTTGTGGTCGGTGACGATGGTGAACGGCCCCCGCTGGAGGTAGGAGCGCCATTTATCCACGGCCATCATCACCGCCAGAAACTCTTTCTCGTATGTTGACAGCTTCTGGTTCTTGACGCCCAAGGCTTTGCTGTAGTAGGCGATGGGGTGGCCCTCCTGAACGAGTACCGCGCCAATTTCGGTGTCGCAGGCGTCGGTCTCGATGGAGAATGGCTTGTCAAATCAGGAAGCGTGAGCATCGGCGTGGTCACCATCGCCTTCTTGAGCGTGTCGAACGCGCGTTGCGCTGACTCGGGCCACTCGAAACCTTTCTTGGTGAGCTATTGCGTGAGGGGCTTGGCGATGATCCCATAATGAGGCACAAATTTTCGGTAGTACCCGGTGAGCCCCAGGAAGCCGCGGAGTTCAGTGGCATTCGTTGGAGTCGGCCACTGCGCCATGGCGGCAGTCTTCTCCGCGTCTGTCGCCACGCCCTGCTTGGAGATGACATGGCCCAGATAATCGATGTGGTCTTGGGCGAATGAGCACTTGGACCTCTTGGCGTAAAGCTGGTGCTCGCGGAGCAAGTTGAGGACGAGGCGAAGGTGCTCGATGTGTTCCTCCAGAGTCTCACTGAAAACGAGAATGTCGTCAAGGAAAATGATGATGAACTTACGTGTGTACTTGGCGAATATAGCATTCATCAGGCACTGGAACGTTGCCGGGGCGTTCGTCAATCCAAAACGCATCACCCGGAATTGAAAATGGCCGTGATGTGTTTTGAACGTCGTCTTGTGCTCGTCTTCCTCGCGCATCCGGATTTGGTGGTAGCCCGCGCGCAGATCGAGCTTGGAGAAGTACGCCGCACCAGCCAGCTCATCGAGAAGCTCGTCGACGACTGGCAACGGAAACTTGTTCTTCACAGTTACGTCATTGAGGCGCCGGTAATCCACGCAGAAGCGCCATGTGCCGTCCTTCTTCTTCATAAGGAGCACCGGTGCGGCATATGGACTGACCGAGTGGGTGATCACGCCGGCTTCGGGCATTTCTTTCACCTGCCGCTCGATCTCGTCCTTTTGCAATGGAGAGTAGCGGTAGGGGCGCGTGTTTGTTGGCTTGGCTTCGTCCTCCAGTGTTACGGCATGATCATACTGCCAGTGTGGAGGCAGGCCGGTGGGCGCGGCGAACACGTCCTTGAATTCGTCCAGGAGATCGCTGATGGGCATCTGCGAGGGCTTGCGTGACCTGGGTTTTGGTGGGTGCATCTCGACCATTGCCATTGCCCATATATCATTGCCGGCGATCATCTTGCACAGTTCCGCCGGCTGAACGGCTGCGAGAGTGGGTATCGACTTGGGTCGAACACCTTGTAGAGTGACCATCTCGCCCTCGTGGAGGAAGGAGATGAACTTCTCCTGCTAGTGGCAGGTCATTGGACTGTTCTTCTCCAACCAGTCCATGCCCAGGATTCCATCGTAGGCGCCGGTGTCGAGATCGTACATCGGCATTGAGAACGTGTGGCCTTGCATCCACCACTGGAGCTCTGGAACTTGGCGCGAACAGGTTAGCCGGTCGCCGTTGGCCACCCGAACATCCAAGGTGGCGATCTCTTGTGTCGTCGCCCCAACACGCTCAACGAAAGACTTGTTGACGAAGCTGTGGGTGCTCCCGGAGTCCAGCAGAAGCAGCATTACTTGGTTGCCCACAAGCGCACGCATGCGGATGGTGCTAGGCGCCTCCGAGCCATCCAGCGCGTGCGCGGATATCGTGCAACACTCAAGAGGGGGTGCTTCTTGTTGCGGGGCGTCGAGCAGATCGAGCGCGTGCACGGTGTCGTCGGTGAGCAGCTCCCCGTATGCGCCCACTTGGATGGTGAGGAGTTGTGCGTGCGTGTTGCAGCGGTGATCACGAGTGTACCGATGTCCGCACTTGAAACAGAGTCCGTTGGCGCGCCGGAACTCCTTGAGTTGTCGCTCGCGGGCGTAGTCGTCGGGCTGTTGGTGTGGCGCGGCCGGCGGACGTGCGGGCGCGGGTGGTGGGCGACCCAGCGGCTGCGGCCGTGGTCGCGCCCTGGGCGTGTTCAACTCCTCCTCTTGTATGCGTGCGAGAATCGACGCACGCGTGATGTTGTTGGGCGCCTGCAGCCGAACTGCTGCGCGCAACTCGTCCTTGAGGCCCAGCAAGAACTGGGTGATGAAGAATTTGTTGGTGAGGGACGGATCGAGTGCCAGGAGATGATACATGTATGTATCAAACTCTTTACAATACTCGTTGACCGTGCCGGTCTGATGGAGTTGCAGCAATTTGTGCATCTCCATCTCAAATTCGTCGACGCCGAACTCCTCTTGAATCGCCGTGCAGAACGCGTCCCACCCGAGACCGCCATGTGTTTGGCGAAATGCTTGAAGCCAGTGAGCCGCTTGCCCTTCAATGTATAGTGTCACCGTGGTCACCCAACTCGATGGCGGCACGTGGTAGAGGTCGAAACATGCCCGGCAGCGGTCGAGCCAGAGGTATGGCGCGCTGCCGTCGAAGCGAGGGAAGTCGTGCTTCGGCGGCTTGACGTAGTGGTCGCCGTGGTGCTGCTGCTGGTGGTGCGTCTCGCCGGTCTGGTGGTACGACTGGGGTGGAATTGGACGCCGGTTTGTGGCGCCGTGGCCAACAGAGGCGGGCGCTGGTCCGAGAGGCGCGGAGACGGCGGCGGCCCGTGTGGTTGCTGTGGCGCCGAGGCTTGGGGGCGCTGAGGTGGTGGTGATGGTGGATGGATCACGGTCGGGGAGTGCGATTCCGAAGGTGAGGAAGATCTCTCCAGCGCCTTGCGAGTTTCGTTGACATCCGCCTGCGTGAGGTCGACTTGCTTGGCGAGGGAGCGCAGATCTTGCGAGACGTGGGTGTTGAAGGCGATCTGGGCCTTGAGCCGCTTGTCGCTGTCAACCTTCTGCTCGTGGAGGCGCGCCAGAATAGTCTCCATCATGGCCTTGAGGCTGGTGGTGTTGTCGTCCATGGCCGCCAGCAACTGCCGGGTCTGCACGGAGGGCTTGGATGGTGCCGTCGCGCACCCCTGCTAGATCGAACCCCGCCGGGGATTTTGCGTGAACTCGCCGGAGCAAGTCACACCCGAGGCGGTGGGTGTTACCGATCTAAATCAGGAGGCAGCAGCGGAAAAAATTTGGGCCAGGATCTGAGGCTCTGATTACCAATTGTAACGCACCGATCTGGTTCGGGACGACCAGAGTAGGCTAGATCGGATCGGGGGAAGAAGAAGGTGAGAAACTTGGAGAAGGGGATGAGCATAGGAGAGGGTAGGTGAGGAAATCAGTTTACTTCTTTCAGCTTGCCGATACACGCCCCACTCCAGGGATTAAGTACACACGCAACGCCTATGGCCCTGGCCCTTGCGGCTTACATGTGGACCCACACACACTCACACTTGGCATGACAACTGGCCATGCCAACTGGCAGTCACACGGTGGTACGCAGCACCGTTGTGACATTAATCTCCTGGTCTTTAATGGGAACTTTTTTGTTACTGAACTTCGTAGTTGGTTTGCATAAAATCTGAAGTCTGTCTAACGTATTTTACTTGAACACAGTTCGCTTCAGAATTCTACTTTATGTGAGCATTACTTTCTTAGAGTATCTGATTTACTTGGAGGAGTATTTAATTACATGTATGTGTAGTACAAGTTGTTATTTCCCAATAATTTTGATGGCCTCTAACCATTGTTGTTCATGTCTATTATTATTTATGAAAGCTACATGTCTTGAAGGGAAGTTGCGACTTGAGGGAGTGAGCTCCCATTCTCTCAATTTCTTGGCATGGCCATGCTTGCAGTATTGATAAGGCATGCTTCAAAAATGGAGGGAGGACGTGAGCTGCCACCTTGGTTCCTGTCCGCACCAGCTGCCACAGTATGTAATCAGGCCTCCACTATCGTCCTCTGAATTTTGGATTACATGCATCTACAAGAGCGTGAGAGCTTGAGAGGATAGCACAATGCTACATAGAAGTTAATTTTTCTCCATGAAGTTGATATGATGCAAAGTTGCTGCCAGATTGAAGGTTAATTGGGTTTTAATCTCCAAAATGTTTGCATTCTAAGTATCCTCATTGATTCAGTGGTTCCATCATGCTACAGTTCACTTGTTTTTCACCTCTTGATGCTGCTATACACAGAAGGTGTTTGCTAATTTGCACATTAAAATTTTCTGATAAACTATGCCAATATCACATGCATATGCCTTTTTTTAGTGATGTCTCATTATTAGGGCCTGTTTGGTTGGAATCCTCATCCTTTCGTGCCTGGCCTGAAGCTTGCCTGAAAACTACCTGGAGTGTGTTTGGTTCAAGTCCAGAGAGGCACAAGCTAGCCTAGCCTGGTCACCTCAAAGCATTGATTACCCTAGCCCATGACCCAGGCGGCATGATTAGCCTGGGCCAGACGTTAGAAATTGGTCGCCTGGGAGCAACCTGGGAGGGAATCTAAGTTTAGGCCCTGTTCGGCAAATCACCACGGAGCGGAGCCTGCGGAGCGGCCTTCCATTCACTCCTCAAATTAGAACTAGATCCTGCTCCGCTCCTGCGTGGAGTTGGAGAGTGGAGAGAGTCCGAACAGCCCCTTAATTAGCAGGTTTCTCTTGTGGGCCAGGTCTGAAATGAATGATTCCTTCATGGTAAGCCTTTCTCACGCCAGGGACGTAACCAAACGCTCTATGCCTGGCCAGGCATAAAATTGCTACTTTCCAGGCTGTGTTCAGGCATCGCTTTGGACCAGGCACGGAAGCCAGGGTGGGAACCAAACATGCCCTTAATCCATGCTACAATAGAACGTGCCCACATAACAAGTTTTTTCGCAATCTTCGCAAGCAAGTATTTGGTTGTCTAACTGCAGGGAGACTTATGATAATTCTACTCCACATTTTTTTGCTTTCGTACAAGTGTTCTGCTGCATAGTTCAACTAAGATTGACAAATATGATACACCTCAGGAGTTCTATATATATATGGACTTTACAATTGATTCAGGCTTTTTTTTGTCAACCGGGTATATAGATTGGGCATCAAAGTAGATGACAAAGGATGACAAAAGGTTATGTTCTGCACCTTAGTCCGCTTACAACTTAAAAGTTGATTGATACTTTTCATTTTATATTGATGTGATTCCAATGAGAACAATTTCTTAACCGGATGTGTTTCATTACATATGCCATTTTATTTGTGTGAAGTCATTCAGACTTTCCTTTGATTCTTTATTTTAGCGGCATGAAAAAGGAGTATGAGTAATGTTGGGTTCCCGGCAGGATAAAGGTGTTGGCATAGACCCCTGCACGTCGCTCGTAGACGAGTTCTTTCCGTCGAGAGCACTTCCGTTTGTCGAGCCGGCCGAGTACTTTCCGGCCGTACGCAAATTGTACGTACAGAACTAGCCAAAGCTAGCAAGCAGGCTAACTGGTAGGTTGATCGATTCTTCAGATGAGGCTAGCATGAGCACGTACGTAGACTAGCGTGTCCTGCCTGGCTTGATGGAATCGAGCCGCCGGCTGGCTATGCTTTACATGCGAACTCTACGCACACGAGAAACAAGAACACGTCGGGATTGATGGCTAATAGGTGCGTGTCGCACCTATGCTTTGTATTGCTTTGATCTGAGTTACAAGATTATAGGGGATACATAGGATTATATAGTAGCTAATCTAGCGTACCACTATAAGTCCTACTCGGTGATGTGTTCCGGTCCAAGCCGGACACAGACTAGGCAGCGTGGTTAATTCCAACAATCACACTCCTAAACACGATGTCCTCACTTCACAGCTTGGACGCCGATCCTACGTCGCATCTTCATGAACTTCTGTCGTCCCAAGGATCTAGTTAGGATATCTGCAAGCTGATCATTGGTGCAAATATAGTTGATGTCGATCTTGCTTTCTTCCACACACTCCCTTAGGTATCGATACCTCGTATCAATGTTCTTGCATCTACCATCATGCATTTGATTCTTCCATAGAGAGATTGTAGACTCATCATCAATGTTGAGCACCACTCGTTCCGGTTCCTTGCCTGTGAGGTCACCGAGTAGCCTTCCTAGGCAATCGCCTTGACACGCCGCAGTTGCAGCTGCAATATACTCTGCTTCACGAGATGATAGTGCGACCACCTTCTGCTTTTGTGATATCCAACTTACTATTCTTTCTCCCAAGAAATATGCCACGCCCGAGGTACTTTTACGGTCGTCCACACCTCCTGCCATGTCGCTATCACTATAGCCAAGTAGCTCCATCATCTCCTTCTTCTCTCTCAAATAGACACAACCGAAGTTTGTTGTCCCTTTGATGTACCTAAGTATATGTTCCACAACTGCCCAATGTTCAGTAGTGGGTGCTTCCATGAAGCGACTCACCATGCCAACAGAATAGGCCAAGTCCGATCTTGTATTTGTGAGATACCCCAGCTTTCGGACCACACTTCTATACTCCGTTGCATCAACCGCGGGTGCTTCACTCTTCTTGCTTAGTATGAGACGAGGCTTCATCGGAACATAACTTGGATTGCAATCTTTCATGCCACATCTTTCAAGAACCTTCTTTGCATATGCCTCCTGGCATATTGTGATCCCCTCCGGCTTTTGTTGTACCTCGATCCCAAGGTAGTAACTCAAGAGCCCTAGATCAGTCATCTTGAATAGCTCCTTCATGTGTAGCTTGAAGTTTGCAATCACCTCTTCACCTGCTCCAGTTATCAATAGATCATCCACATAGATGCCCACTAAGAGATGATCCTTGCCTTCACCTCGCTTGTACATAGCATGTTCTAGTGGGGCTTTCTCAAATCCAAGAGAAATCAATGTACGGTCAAGCTTGATGTCCCATGCCCGAGGAGCTTGTCGTAGCCCGTACAACGCGTTGTGTAGCTTCAATACCTTGTGCTCCTCTCCTTCTTGGATGTACCCCGGTGGTTGCTTCACATACAATTCTTCTTCTAATTCCCCGGTCAAAAACGCGGAGTTCACATCCATGTGATGTATCCTCCAAGATTCTTGAGCCGCGAGAGCAATAAGTAGTCTCACCGAGTCCATCCTTGCAACTGGAGCGAACACTTCTTCGCAGTCCACATCTTGCTCTTGCACGCATGCTTTAGCTACAAGCCTTGCTTTATGCTTCACCAAGTTCCTTTCGGCATCTTTCTTGACTTTGTACACCCACTTGAGCTATATGGCATTCTGACCGTTGGGAAGATCCACGAGCTCGAGCTCCCATACTTTGTTGTCTCGGATCAACTCCAACTCTTCATTCATAGCACGACGCCAACACTCTTCCATATTTGTGTCTTCAAAAATTTCTGGTTCCTCGATGTGCAAACATCGTTGTCCTTTAGTCTTCATCTTCACCGAATTTATTTGAAGCGCTTTTTCTGAAGAGATGCCAAACACACGTCGTTCTTGTCCTATTGGAGAAGACACACTTGCTTCTGAACTTGCCGAAGTTCTATTTTCTGTCGATTTTTCTTCACTTCCTAGGCCTTTAAGCCTGCTTTTTCATGGGCTGAATCCCTGCTGCCTGTTACCATGTTTTGAGCCGTTCCCATCTTCCATATGGCCTCTTGGGGAGGCGCCTTGGTCCAGGCCTCGTGAGCCACATGATGGGCTGGCCTGTTCTGGTAGTCCTTGCAGAACGAAGCGAGCAGGCTGAGAGCTGCCTGGCGTGCCGTATATGCTTTCGAGCACGTCGCCTGCTGCTGCATGCCGTCGTCCAGGACAGCCACTGTTGCGGCCTTTGATGCTCACATCACTCGCCTGCTCACGTGAGTTGGATGGCGCACAACTCGGTGCAGTCCGTGAGGCTTCCCCTGCATCAAGACTTGCCACGTCGGATCCGCAGTGACTTCCGATGTCTGCATTCTCTAACATCATGCACACGTCACGCTCATCTGCTCCGACTGCAACTTAGCTTGTCTCGGGATTTTCTGGCACTACTACATCGGAATCGTCGTGGACTTTTGGCTGCACATGTTCGCCTGTTTCTAGCACGACCACACTGTCACGCATTGCGACGTGTTCTTCTGGCGACACGTCTTCGCCGTCTTCCAGCGCGATCACACCATCGTGCATCGTATCTTGGTCTTCTGGTGCCACGACATCGCCTGGGTCTAGCGTGATCACACCATCACGCCTTGCTTCATGGTCTTCTTGCGCCATGACTTCGCCTGATTTTACTGGCATGACCACACCATCATACCTTGTGTCATGGTCTTCTGGCGCCATGACTTCGCCTGCTTCTAGTGTAACCGCATGGTCACACCTCGTGTAATGGTCTTCTGGCACCACAACTTCGCCTGGGGTTACTGGCGCGGATGCACTCACCGGACCTGTCTCCAGCTGATCGTGGTCATCTGGATCCTCCTCGTCCACCAGCTCGCACATTAGCATCATATCCCCATCGTCTCCTTCCTCAGCCATGAGCGCCCGTTGCTTCGGTCCTTCCTCACAGTTAGCCTTGAAGTGATCGAGGAGGCCACACTTATAACACCTTACTTTTCTGATGTCAAACTTCCTCCTCGGTGGTGCAGGCGCATCCTCGTCATCCGAGTCGGCGAAGTTCTTTCTCGCCGAGCGCTGTTTCCCCTTTCCCTTCTTCTTGCCACTGCTCGTGGATCCGCCTTGTTTTTCTTTCAACAGTGCGATCCATTGCGGCTTTGTCAGCATTAGGTGCTCACTCGCCTCCGCGTCGCTGAAACTGAGACGAATTCTCTCGTCATGGGCCTTGAACCTTCCGACGAGATCCTCAACCGTGAGAGTTTTCAGGTCGAGACATTGTTCGATCGATGTGACGATTTGGATGTAGTGTGCCGGCGCGGCGCGCAAAAATCGTCGGACCATCGCAACTTCTTCTAGGGTTGAACCATAGTTGCGTATGCCATTGATGAGGGTCTTGAGACGGGAGGCAAACTGATCAACCGTCTCACTTTCATCCATCTTCAGGCACTCATAGCTTCTCATCAGGGACTGGAGGTGTGCTTCCTTGACACGGTCATGACCCTGGTGCAAGATCTTGATGGTCTCCCATGCCTCCTTCGCCGTTTTCTTTCCGACAAGGTGTTGCAGCACATCCTTCGGCATTGCCGAGTGGATCGCCATTAACGCCTGACGATCCTTCCGGTACTTTGCCGCGCCCTTCGCGTACTCGGTGCCGCCGGGGTTGACAGCTTCCCAGAGCTCGGCTCCCTCCATCGCGACCTCCATGTTCATCGCCCATAGTGTGTAGTCCTCTCGATCCAGACGGGGGAATTGCGACACCCCCATCATCGGCATCGGTGCTCCCACTGCCGCCGTCACGATCTCCTTGCCTGTGTTCGACATGATCCTTCGACTGCTTTTCGAGAATCACGCCAATACACCAAAGCTCTGATACCAATTGTTGGCACATACCCCTGCACGTCGCTTGTAGACGAGTTCTTTCCGTCGAGAGCACTTTCGTTTGTCGAGCCGGCCAAGTACTTTCCGGCCGTACGCAAATTGTACGTACAGAACTAGCCAAAGCTAGCAAGCAGGCTAACTGGTAGGTTGATCGATTCTTCAGATGAGGCTAGCACGAGCACGTATGTAGACTAGCGTGTCCTGCCTGGCTTGATGGAATCGAGCCGCCGGCTGGCTATGCTTTACATGCGAACTCTACGCACACAAGAAACAAGAACACGTCGGGATTGATGGCTAATAGGTGCGTGTTGCACCTATGCTTTGTATTGCTTTGATCTGAGTTACAAGATTGTAGGGGATACATAGGATTATATAGTAGCTAATCTAGCGTACCACTACAAGTCCTACTCGGTGATGTGTTCCGGTCCAAGCCGGACACAGACTAGGCAGCGTGGTTAATTCCAACAATCACCCTCCTAAACACGATGTCCTCACTTCACAGCTTGGACGCCGATCCTACGTCGCATCTTCATGAACTTCTGTCGTCCCAAAGATCTAGTTAGGATATCTGCAAGCTAATCATTGGTGCAAATATAGTTGATGTCGATCTTGCTTTCTTCCACACACTCCCTTAGGTATCGATACCTCGTATCAATGTTCTTGCATCTACCATCATGCATTTGATTCTTCCATAGAGAGATTGTAGACTCATCATCAATGTTGAGCACCACTCGTTCCGGTTCCTTGCCTGTGAGGTCACCGAGTAGCCTTCCTAGGCAATCGCCTTGACACGCCGCAGTTGCAGCTGCAATATACTCTGCTTCACGAGATGATAGTGCGACCACCTTCTGCTTTTGTGATATCCAACTTACTATTCTTTCTCCCAAGAAATATGCCACGCCCGAGGTACTTTTACGGTCGTCCACATCTCCTGCCATGTCGCTATCACTATAGCCAAGTAGCTCCATCATCTCCTTCTTCTCTCTCAAATAGACACAACCGAAGTTTGTTGTCCCTTTGATGTACCTAAGTATATGTTCCACAACTGCCCAATGTTCAGTAGTGGGTGCTTCCATGAAGCGACTCACCATGCCAACAGAATAGGCCAAGTCCGGTCTTGTATTTGTGAGATACCCCAGCTTTCTGACCACACTTCTATACTCCGTTGCATCAACCGCGGGTGCTTCACTCTTCTTGCTTACTATGAGACGAGGCTTCATCGGAACATAACTTGGATTGCAATCTTTCATGCCACATCTTTCAAGAACCTTCTTTGCATATGCCTCCTGGCATATTGTGATCCCCTCCGGCTTTTGTTGTACCTCGATCCCAAGGTAGTAACTCAAGAGCCCTAGATCAGTCATCTTGAATAGCTCCTTCATGTGTAGCTTGAAGTTTTCAATCACCTCTTCGCCTGCTCCAGTTATCAATAGATCATCCACATAGATGCCCACTAAGAGATGATCCTTGCCTTCACCTCGCTTGTACATAGCATGTTCTAGTGGGGCTTTCTCAAATCCAAGAGAAATCAATGTACGGTCAAGGTTGATGTCCCATGCCCGAGGAGCTTGTCGTAGCCCGTACGACGCGTTGTGTAGCTTCAATATGTTGTGCTCCTCTCCTTCTTGGATGTACCCCGGTGGTTGCTTCACATACAATTCTTCTTCTAATTCCCCGGTCAAAAACACGGAGTTCACATCCATGTGATGTATCCTCCAAGATTCTTGAGCTGCGAGAGCAATAAGTAGTCTCACCGAGTCCATCCTTGCAACTGGAGCGAACACTTCTTCGCAGTCCACATCTTGCTCTTGCACGCATGCTTTAGCTACAAGCCTTGCTTTATGCTTCACCAAGTTCCTTTCGGCATCTTTCTTGACTTTGTACACCCACTTGAGCTATATGGCATTCTGACCGTTGGGAAGATCCACGAGCTCCCATACTTTGTTGTCTCGGATCAACTCCAACTCTTCATTCATAGCACGACGCCAACACTCTTCCATATTTGTGTCTTCAAAAATTTCTGGTTCCTCGATGTGCAAACATCGCTGTCCTTTAGTCTTCATCTTCACCGAATTTATTTGAAGCGCTTTTTCTGAAGACATGCCAAACACACGTCGTTCTTGTCCTATTGGAGAAGACACACTTGCTTCTGAACTTGCCGAAGTTCTATTTTCTGGCGATTTTTCTTCTCTTCCTAGGCCTTTAAGCCTGCTTTTTCATGGGCTGAATCCCTGCTGCCTGTTACCATGTTTTGAGCCGTTCCCATCTTCCATATGGCCTCTTGGGGAGGCGCCTTGGTCCAGGCCTCGTGAGCCACATGATGGGCTGGCCTGTTCAGGTAGTCCTTGCGGAACGAAGCGAGCAGGCTGAGAGCTGCCTGGCGTGTCGTATATGCTTTCGAGCACGTCGCCTGCTGCTGCATGCCGTCGTCCAGGACAGCCACTGTTGCGGCCTTTGATGCTCGCATCACTCGCCTGCTCACGTGAGTTGGATGGCGCACAACTCAGTGCTGTCCGTGAGGCTTCCCCTGCATCAAGACTTGCCACGTCGGATCCGCAGTGACTTTCGATGTCTGCATTCTCTAACATCATGCACACGTCACGCTCATCTGCTCCGACTGCAACTTAGCTTGTCTCGGGATTTTCTGGCACTACTACATCGGAATCGTCGTGGACTTTTGGCGGCACATCTTCACCTGTTTCTAGCACGACCACACTGTCACGCATTGCGACGTGTTCTTCTGGCGACACGTCTTCGCCGTCTTCCAGCGCGATCACACCATCGTGCATCGTATCTTGGTCTTCTGGTGCCACGACATCGCCTGAGTCTAGCGTGATCACACCGTCACACCTTGCTTCATGGTCTTCTTCGCCATGACTTCGCCTGATTTTACTGGCATGACCACACCATCATACCTTGTGTCATGGTCTTCTGGCGCCATGACTTCGCCTGCTTCTAGTGTAACCGCATGGTCACACCTCGTGTCATGGTCTTCTGGCACCACAACTTCGCCTGGGGTTACTGGCGCGGATGCACTCACCGGACCTGTCTCCAGCTGATCGTGATCATCTGGATCCTCCTCGTCCACCAGCTCGCACATCAACATCATATCCCCATCGTCTCCTTCCTCAGCCATGAGCGCCCGTTGCTTCGGTCCTTCCTCACAGTCAGCCTTGAAGTGATCGAGGAGGCCACACTTATAACACCTTACTTTTTTGATGTCAAACTTCCTCCTCGGTGGTGCAGGCGCATCCTCGTCATCCGAGTCGGCGAAGTTCTTTCTCGCCGAGCACTGTTTCCCCTTTCCCTTCTTCTTGCCACTGCTCGTGGATCCGCCTTGTTTTTCTTTCAACAGTGCGATCCATTGCGCCTTTGTCAGCATAAGGTGCTCACTCGCCTCCGCGTCCCTGAAACTGAGACGAATTCTCTCGTCATGGGCCTTGAACCTTCCGACGAGATCCTCAACCATGAGAGTTTTCAGGTCGAGACATTGTTCGATCGATGTGACGATTTGGATGTAGTGTGCCGGCGCGGCGCGCAAAAATCGTCGGACCATCGCAACTTCTTCTAGGGTTGAACCATAGTTGCGTATGCCATTGACGAGGGTCTTGAGACGGGAGGCAAACTGATCAACCGTCTCACTTTCATCCATCTTCAGGCACTCATAGCTTCTCATCAGGGACTGGAGGTGTGCTTCCTTGACACGGTCATGACCCTGGTGCAGGATCTTGATGGTCTCCCATGCCTCCTTCGCCGTTTTCTTTCCGACAAGGTGTTGCAGCACATCCTTCGGCATTGCCGAGTGGATCGCCATTAACGCCTGACGATCCTTCCGGTACTTTGCCGCGCCCTTCGCGTACTCGGTGCCGCCGGGGTCGACAGCTTCCCAGAGCTCGGCTCCCTCCATCGCGACCTCCATGTTCATCGCCCATAGTGTGTAGTCCTCTCGATCTAGACGGGGGAATTGCGACACCCCCATCATCGGCATCGGTGCTCCCACTGCCGCCGTCACGATCTCCTTGCCTGTGTTCGACATGATCCTTCGACTGCTTTCCGAGAATCACGCCAATACACCAAAGCTCTGATACCAATTGTTGGCACATACCCCTGCACGTCGCTCGTAGACGAGTTCTTTCCGTCGAGAGCACTTCCGTTTGTCGAGCTGGCCGAGTACTTTCCGGCCGTACGCAAATTTTACGTACAGAACTAGCCAAAGCTAGCAAGCAGGCTAACTGGTAGGTTGATCGATTCTTCAGATGAGGCTAGCACGAGCACGTACGTAGACTAGCGTGTCCTGCCTGGCTTGATGGAATCGAGCCGCCGGCTGGCTATGCTTTACATGCGAACTCTACGCACACGAGAAACAAGAACACGTCGGGATTGATGGCTAATAGGTGCGTGTCGCACCTATGCTTTGTATTGCTTTGATCTGAGTTACAAGATTATAGGGGATACATAGGATTATATAGTAGCTAATCTAGCGTACCACTACAAGTCCTACTCGGTGATGTGTTCCGGTCCAAGCCGGACACAGACTAGGCAGCGTGGTTAATTCCAACAATCACCCTCCTAAACACGATGTCCTCACTTCACAGCTTGGACGCCGATCCTACGTCGCATCTTCATGAACTTCTGTCGTCCCAAAGATCTAGTTAGGATATCTGCAAGCTGATCATTGGTGCAAATATAGTTGATGTCGATCTTGCTTTCTTCCACACACTCCCTTAGGTATCGATACCTCGTATCAATGTTCTTGCATCTACCATCATGCATTTGATTCTTCCATAGAGAGATTGTAGACTCATCATCAATGTTGAGCACCACTCGTTCCGGTTCCTTGCCTGTGAGGTCACCGAGTAGCCTTCCTAGGCAATCGCCTTGACACGCCGCAGTTGCAGCTGCAATATACTCTGCTTCACGAGATGATAGTGCGACCACCTTCTGCTTTTGTGATATCCAACTTACTATTCTTTCTCCCAAGAAATATGCCACGCCCGAGGTACTTTTACGGTCGTCCACATCTCCTGCCATGTCGCTATCACTATAGCCAAGTAGCTCCATCATCTCCTTCTTCTCTCTCAAATAGACACAACCGAAGTTTGTTGTCCCTTTGATGTACCTAAGTATATGTTCCACAACTGCCCAATGTTCAGTAGTGGGTGCTTCCATGAAGCGACTCACCATGCCAACAGAATAGGCCAAGTCCGGTCTTGTATTTGTGAGATACCCTAGCTTTCGGACCACACTTCTATACTCCGTTGCATCAACCGCGGGTGCTTCACTCTTCTTGCTTAGTATGAGACGAGGCTTCATCGGAACATAACTTGGATTGCAATCTTTCATGCCACATCTTTCAAGAACCTTCTTTGCATATGCCTCCTGGCATATTGTGATCCCCTCTGGCTTTTGTTGTACCTCGATCCCAAGGTAGTAACTCAAGAGCCCTAGATCAGTCATCTTGAATAGCTCCTTCATGTGTAGCTTGAAGTTTGCAATCACCTCTTCGCCTGCTCCAGTTATCAATAGATCATCCACATAGATGCCCACTAAGAGATGATCCTTGCCTTCACCTTGCTTGTACATAGCATGTTCTAGTGGGGCTTTCTCAAATCCAAGAGAAATCAATGTACGGTCAAGCTTGATGTCCCATGCCCGAGGAGCTTGTCGTAGCCCGTACAACGCGTTGTGTAGCTTCAATACCTTGTGCTCCTCTCCTTCTTGGATGTACCCCGGTGGTTGCTTCACATACAATTCTTCTTCTAATTCCCCGGTCAAAAACGCGGAGTTCACATCCATGTGATGTATCCTCCAAGATTCTTGAGCCGCGAGAGCAATAAGTAGTCTCACCGAGTCCATCCTTGCAACTGGAGCGAACACTTCTTCGTAGTCCACATCTTGCTCTTGCACGCATGCTTTAGCTACAAGCCTTGCTTTATGCTTCACCAAGTTCCTTTCGGCATCTTTCTTGACTTTGTACACCCACTTGAGCTATATGGCATTCTGACCGTTGGGAAGATCCACGAGCTCCCATACTTTGTTGTCTCGGATCAACTCCAACTCTTCATTCATAGCACGACGCCAACACTCTTCCATATTTGTGTCTTCAAAAATTTCTGGTTCCTCGATGTGCAAACATCGTTGTCCTTTAGTCTTCATCTTCACCGAATTTATTTGAAGCGCTTTTTCTGAAGACATGCCAAACACACGTCGTTCTTGTCCTATTGGAGAAGACACACTTGCTTCTGAACTTGCCGAAGTTCTATTTTCTGGCGATTTTTCTTCTCTTCCTAGGCCTTTAAGCCTGCTTTTTCATGGGCTGAATCCCTGCTGCCTGTTACCATGTTTTGAGCCGTTCCCATCTTCCATATGGCCTCTTGGGGAGGCGCCTTGGTCCAGGCCTCGTGAGCCACATGATGGGCTGGCCTGTTCTGGTAGTCCTTGCGGAACGAAGCGAGCAGGCTGAGAGCTGCCTGGCGTGCCGTATATGCTTTCGAGCACGTCGCCTGCTGCTGCATGCCGTCGTCCAGGACAGCCACTGTTGCGGCCTTTGATGCTCGCATCACTCGCCTGCTCACGTGAGTTGGATGGCGCACAACTCGGTGCTGTCCGTGAGGCTTCCCCTGCATCAAGACTTGCCACGTCGGATCCGCAGTGACTTTTGATGTCTGCATTCTCTAACATCATGCACACGTCACGCTCATCTGCTCCGACTGCAACTTAGCTTGTCTCGGGATTTTCTGGCACTACTACATCGGAATCGTCGTGGACTTTTGGCGGCACATCTTCGCCTGTTTCTAGCACGACCACACTGTCACGCATTGCGACGTGTTCTTCTGGCGACACGTCTTTGCCGTCTTCCAGCGCGATCACACCATCATGCATCGTATCTTGGTCTTCTGGTGCCACGACATCGCCTAGGTCTAGCGTGATCACACCGTCACGCCTTGCTTCATGGTCTTCTTGCGCCATGACTTCGCCTGATTTTACTGGCATGACCACACCATCATACCTTGTGCATGGTCTTCTGGCGCCATGACTTCGCCTGCTTCTAGTGTAACCGCATGGTCACACCTCGTGTCATGGTCTTCTGGCACCACAACTTCGCCTGGGGTTACTGGCGCGGATGCACTCACCGGACCTGTCTCCAGCTGATCGTGATCATCTGGATCCTCCTCGTCCACCAGCTCGCACATCAGCATCATATCCCCATCGTCTCCTTCCTCAGCCATGAGCGCCCGTTGCTTCGGTCCTTCCTCACAGTCAGCCTTGAAGTGATCGAGGAGGCCACACTTATAACACCTTACTTTTCTGATGTCAAACTTCCTCCTCGGTGGTGCAGGCGCATCCTCGTCATCCGAGTCGGCGAAGTTCTTTCTTGCCGAGCGCTGTTTCCCCTTTCCCTTCTTCTTGCCACTGCTCGTGGATCCGCCTTGTTTTTCTTTCAACAGTGCGATCCATTGTGCCTTTGTCAGCATAAGGTGCTCACTCGCCTCCGCGTCGCTGAAACTGAGACGAATTCTCTCGTCATGGGCCTTGAACCTTCCGACGAGATCCTCAACCGTGAGAGTTTTCAGGTCGAGACATTGTTCGATCGATGTGACGATTTGGATGTAGTGTGCCAGCGCGGCGCGCAAAAATCGTCGGACCATCGCAACTTCTTCTAGGGTTGAACCATAGTTGCGTATGCCATTGACGAGGGTCTTGAGACGGGAGGCAAACTGATCAACTGTCTCACTTTCATCCATCTTCAGGCACTCATAGCTTCTCATCAGGGACTGGAGGTGTGCTTCCTTGACACGGTCATGACCCTGGTGCAGGATCTTGATGGTCTCCCATGCCTCCTTCGCCGTTTTCTTTCCGACAAGGTGTTGCAGCACATCCTTCGGCATTGCCGAGTGGATCACCATTAACGCCTGACGATCCTTCCGGTACTTTGCCGCGCCCTTCGCGTACTCGGTGCCGCCGGGGTCGACAGCTTCCCAGAGCTCGGCTCCCTCCATCGCGACCTCCATGTTCATCGCCCATAGTTTGTAGTCCTCTCGATCCAGACGGGGGAATTGCGACACCCCCATCATCGGCATCGGTGCTCCCACTGCCGCCGTCACGATCTCCTTGCATGTGTTCGACATGATCCTTCGACTGCTTTCCGAGAATGACGCCAATACACCAAAGCTCTGATACCAATTGTTGGCACATACCCCTGCACGTCGCTCGTAGACGTGTTCTTTCCGTCGAGAGCACTTCCGTTTGTCGAGCCGGCCGAGTACTTTCCGGCCATACGCAAATTGTACGTACAGAACTAGCCAAAGCTAGCAAGCAGGCTAACTGGTAGGTTGATCGATTCTTCAGATAAGGCTAGCACGAGCACGTACGTAGACTAGCTTGTCCTGCCTGGCTTGATGGAATCGAGCCTCCGGCTGGCTATGCTTTACATGCGAACTCTACGCACACGAGAAACAAGAACACGTCAGGATTGATGGCTAATAGGTGCGTGTCGCACCTATGCTTTGTATTGCTTTGATCTGAGTTACAAGATTATAGGGGATACATAGGATTATATAGTAGCTAATCTAGCGTACCACTACAAGTCCTACTCGGTGAAGTGTTCTGGTCCGAGCCGGGCACAGACTAGGCAGCGTGGTTAATTCCAACAAAAGGAAGGAAGAGAAGCAAATCATAACCTTTAGGCTCATGGTCTAGGAGCACGATAGTACATGTTCATCTTTGTGATATTCTCATATGAATAAGCATAATACTACGTACATAATCTCTCAATTGTGTAGATAGGTCATCAAGTAATGGTTAGTAAATCATAATTCTGCTTCACCTTTCAGTTAATGATCCGCTTTTTAGTGTTTGTTGCCAAAGTGAGCATCAAATTGCAGGAATCTCAATCTTTTTTCTATATTTCTCGCAAGGCTCTTGTATGGTATATATTTTTGCTTGGTCATTAATGAATTAGCTCCATGCTCTGACACTAAGAGAATGGAGCTAGGTGGAGCAACATCGACATTGATGCCAAGATTATCTGACATCTTGTTGTAGTAGTGTCTTAATTGGATATGTTTACAGTTCTAAAATCAATGTTTCAGTGATGGTAATATATGTCTGCAGAACACATATTTGGCCTAGGGCAGTTCGGTGAACTGGCGAAGGGCTTGCCGGCTTGGTAACATACGAGATGGCACAACCGATCAGCACCGGCACCAGTGACATGGACAGTCGAAACTTCCACTCGACAAAAGTAACGGCAACACGCAAGGAAATTATCCAGTGGGTCTGCTTTTGGTTACTATACTATGAAATGCACATAATCCAGTGACTCATCAACTTCGGCAAGTCTCCTTTAATTTCTTCTTTAATTATCCTTGAGCCATGCAAATGATCAGTACCATACTACATTATTAGGCTGCAGAAATTCTTCAATTAGATAGAATCCGTACTGCAGTATCAGACTGGAGATTTTTTTAGTTAGATGTAATTAATTAGGGGCGACAATTTGTTTTTTATCCTCACAAATATGTACTATAAATTAGGCATGACAAACTCATTCTCTTGTTTGGATTTAATTTGCAACAATCTGTATGTTTGTGTTTTGTGTAGTCATGAAGAGGAAGACAATGCTTTCTTTTTTAAATTAAAAATAGAAATGTAATTTCTGTATTGAAACATCAAAAATACCTGGCTTCTTGATCTCAGACCCAAAATATGCTCTCTGTTGCTATTATTTTTCCCAATTAATTCTAGAATTACTCCTTTTCTTTAGTGATGTGTTCGCCATATGCTTAACTATCTCTGATTTTTTTACATCAAATATCATTTAGAGTAATTCATTCTCTTTCTTCTTGAAATTCAGCCAACGGACATCAAATATATGAAATTAGATGATGGAGGGAAACTCTACTTGCAATGCTTCACTTCTGCAACAATGGACTCCCCCAAATGCCAACACCTTTACATGGATATTCAGGATATTTTTGAAGGTTAGAATATGAAAGTAGAACAGCAAGTTCTATTACTCTGGGAAAAGTGTCTGGCCCTGAATGATGCATTGGAAGCTGAGAAAAATGTATGTAAAATGATAATCTGGTTATTTTATGCGGACAATGCATTGCATACTCCCAACTTGTTGAAGGAAATATGCCCTAGAGGCAATAACAAAGTTGTTATGTATATTTCCTTATATTATGATAACTGTTTATTATTCATACTAGAATTGTATTAACCAGAAACTTAGTACATGCGTGAATACATAGACAAACAGAGTGACACTAGTATGCCTCTACTTGACTAGTTCGTTAATCAAAGATGGTTAAGTTTCCTAACCATAGACATGAGTTGTCATTTGATTAAAGGGATCACATCATTAGAGAATGATGTGACTGACATGACCCATCCGTTAGTTTAGCATGATGATCGTTTAGTTTGCTGCTATTGCTTTCTTCATGACTTATACATGTTCCTATGACTATGAGATTATGCAACTCCTGAATACCAGAGGAACACTTAGTGTGCTATCAAACTTGACAACGTAACTGGGTGATTATAAAGATGCTCTACAGGTGTCTCCGATGGTGTTTGTTGAGTTGGCATAGATCGAGATTATGATTTGTCACTCTGATTGTCGGAGAGGTATCTCTGGGCCCTCTCGGTAATGCATATCACTATAAGCCATGCAAACAATGTGACTAATGAGTTAGTTGTGGGATGATGCATTACGGAACGAGTAAATAGACTTGCCGGTAACGAGATTCAACTAGGTATTGAGATACCGATGATCGAATCTCAGGCAAGTAACATACCGATGACAAAGGAAACAACGTATGTTATTATGCGGTTTGACCGATAAAGATCTTTGTAGAATATGTAAGAGCCAATATGAGCATCTAGGTTCCGCTATTGGTTATTGACCGGAGATAAGTCTCGGTCATTTCTACATAGTTCTCGAACCCGTAGGGTCCACACGCTTAACGTTCGATGACGATGGGTATTATGAGTTTATGTGTTTTGATGTACCAAAGGTAGTTCGGAGTCCCGGATGTGATCACAGACATGATGAGGAGTCTCGAAATGGTCGAGACATAAAGAATGATATATTGGACGATGCTATTCGGACATCGGATGAGTTCCGGGTGTCACCGGATAAATATCGGAGTGCCAGAAGGGTTATCGGAACCACCGGAGAAGTAATGGGCCTTATTGGGCCTAGGGGAGAGAGAGGCTGCCAAGGGCTGGCCGTGTGCCCCCATGGGCCTAGTCCGAATTGGACTAGGGGGAGGGGCGGCGCCCCCTACTTCCTTCTCTTTCCCCCTTCTTCTTCTCCTAGTAGGACTAGGAAAGGGGGAGTCCTACTCCTTCTAGGAGGAGGATTCCTCCGCCCTTGGCGCGCCTATGAGGGCCGGCCGGCCTCCCCCTCCCTCCTTTATATACGTGGG
This sequence comes from Aegilops umbellulata, assembly GCA_032464435.1. NCBI lineage: Eukaryota > Viridiplantae > Streptophyta > Magnoliopsida > Poales > Poaceae > Aegilops > Aegilops umbellulata. The sequence goes on along the minus strand of CP136056.1, from coordinate 320,460,306 downwards.
GAGGGGGGCACCCTAGAACACATAAAAGTTGATCTTAACCTAAAAAGCACGGACACGGGGACGGAAGGACGGGGATACGCATACGGGGATACGGGATACGGCATTTTCCAAAAACAGCCATTCGGGGATACGGTGAGTATATATAAAATAAAATAAAAATATGACATATAATACAGAATTAAGACAGAAAATTAAAGAAAAGGAGTTGAGAATAGAGAATATTGCCCCATTTGGTGGCTCTTTTATCAAGTGCTTGATTGATCCTCGTCCCCCCATGTCATTGCAAGTTGCATCTTGTAGAACACATCAAACAGCAAAGAAGATTAGAAAAATAGAAGACATAACCAGAAGACAATATGAACACATCAAAAGAGTAAAGACTTTTGCTTTTCTCATCCAATTTGCAATGCCATTTGGCTCCCAATTGCAGCACCAGGACCCGGACGCCCTTCACTCTCACCCACGGATGATTGGCTATCGGTTGCCATGGTTTTGGTACCTATCAGGCCAACAACAAGCAATCAATTCCTATCAAGAATAGCAGCAGCCAGCAGCACAAGCAAAGAGCAGAAAGCAGCAAGCATCAGATCCAATAACTTAGTGCAAGCAAACAGCAGTAGAGCAGCAAGCAGCAAGCATCTAAAGATTAAAAGTGGAAGAGGCTGAAGAAGAATGAGGAGAGGATGTAGCTGGGTTACCTGCGGCCGCGAGGAGAGGCTGCTGGTGGTGGTGGTGCTGGAGGGGACAGTCGCCGGTCGAATCCAGGAGCGCTGGCGGCGGTGGCGGAGAGTCCAGGAGGTGGCGGCGCCGTCTGTGCGACCTGGGAGGCAGGGAGGGAGCGCCTCTTCATTATGTCGTGACCCTGCAAAGTAGGGTTTCCTGATGGGTCAATTCTGTTTTTTGGGCCAGGCCGTATCCCTAACGTGTCCCCGCGTATCCCAATCGTTTTTTCATTTTTTAATACGAATTTCGGGGATACTCTAAAATTCGTGTATCCCGCCGTATCCCCGTATCCCGCCGTATCAGGACGGCAGTTCGACGATTCCTGGCGTGTCCGTGCTTTTTAGATCTTAACCGTGTGCGGTGCCCCCCTCCACAGATTTCCACCTCGGTCATATCGTTGTTGTGCTTAGGCAAAGCCCTGCATCGGTAACTTCATCATCACCGTTATCACGCCGTCGTGCTGACGAAACTCTCCCTCAGCCTCAGCTGGATCTAGAGTTCGTGGGACGTCACCGAGCTGAACGTGTGCAGATCGCGGAGGTGCCGTGCGTTTGGTACTTGATCGGTTGGATCGCGAAGACGTTCGACTACATCAATCGCGTTACTTAACACTTCCGCTTTGGGTCTACGAAGGTACGTGGACACACTCTCCCCGCTGGTTGTTATGCTTCTCCTATATAGATCTTGTGTGATCGTAGGCAATTTTTTGAAATACTACGTTCCACAACAGTGGCATCCGAGCCAAGTCTATGCGTAGATGTTATATGCACGAGTAGAACACAAAGAGTTGTGGGCGATAATAGTTATACTGCTTACCAGCATGTCATACTTTGATTCAGATGTATTGTTGGATGAAGCGGCTCAGACCGACATTACGCGTACGCTTACGCGAGACTGATTCTACCGATGTGCTTCGCACACAGGTGGCTAGTGGGTGTCTGTTTCTCCAACTTTAGTTGAACCGAGTGTGACTACGCCCGGTCCTTGTTGAAGGTTAAAACAACACACTTGACGAAAAATCGTTGTGATTTTGATGCGTAGGTAAGAACGGTTCTTGCTAAGCCCGTAGCAGTCACGTAAAACTTGCAACAACAAAGTAGAGGACGTCTAACTTGTTTTTGCAAGGCATGTTGTGATGTGATATGGTCAAGACGTGATTATATAAATTGTTGTTTGAGATGATCATGTTTTGTAACACAGTTATCGGCAACTGCCAGGAGCCATATGGTTGTCACTTTATTATATAAAATGCAATCGCCATGTAATTGCTTTATTTTATCACTAAGCGGTAGTGATAGTCGTAATAGCAATAGTTGGCGAGATGACAATGATGCTTCGATGGAGATCAAGGTGTCAAGCCGGTGACGATGGTGATCATGATGGTGCTTTGCAGATGGAGATCAAAGGCACGAGATGATGATGGCCATATCATATCACTTATATTGATTGCATGTGATGTTTATCCTTTATGCATCTTATTTTGCTTAGTTCGGCGGTAGCATTATAAGATGATCTCTTACTAAATTTCAAGGTATAAGTGTTCTCCCTGAGTATGCACCGTTGCGAAAGTTTGTCGTGCCGAGACACCACGTGATGATCGGGTATGATAAGCTCTACGTTCACATACAACGGGTGGAAGCCAGTTTTGCACATGCAGAATACTCGGGTTAAATTTGACGAGCCTATCATATGCAGATATGGCCTCGAAACACTGAGACCGAAAGGTCAAGCATGAATCATGTAGTAGATATGATCAACATAGTGATGTTCACCATTAAAAACTACTCCATCTCACGTGATGATCGGACAAGGTTTATTTGATTTGGATCACGTGGTCACTTAGATGATTAGAGGGATGTCTATCTAAGTGGGAGTTCTTAAGTAATATGATTAATTGAACTTTAATTTATCATGAACTTAGTACCTAATAGTATTTTGCATGTCTATGTTGTTGTAGATCAATGGCCCATGCTACAGTTCCTTTGAATTTTAATGCATTCCTAGAGAAAGCTAAGTTGAAAGATAATGGTAGCAACTACACGGACTGGGTCCATAACTTGAGGATTATCCTCATTGCTGCACAGAAGAATTACGTCCTGGAAGCACCGCTAGGTGTACCACCAGCGCCAGCAACTGTAGCCATTGTGAATGTCTGGCAGTCGCGTGTTGATGACTACTCGATAGTTTAGTGTGCCATGCTTTACGGCTTAGAATCAGGACTTCAACGACGTTTTGAACATCATGGAGTATATGAGATGTTCCAAGAGTTGAGGTTAATATTTCAAGCAAATGCCCGGATTGAGAGATATGAAGTCTCCAATAAGTTCTATAGCTGCAAAATGGAGGAGAATAGTTCTCTCAGTGAACATATACTCAGAATGTCTGGGTACCACAACCAGTTGACTCAACTGGGAGTTAATCTTCCGGATGATAGTGTCATTGACAGAGTTCTTCAATCACTGCCACCAAGCTACAAAAGCTTCGTGATGAACTATAATATGCAAGGGATGGATAAGAAAATTCCTGAGCTCTTTGCAATGCTAAAGGCTGCGGAGGTAGAAATCAAGAAGGAGCATCAAGTGTTGATGGTCAACAACACCACCAGTTTCAAGAAAAGGGGTAAAGTAAAGAAGGGGAACTTCAAGAAGAACAGCAAGCAAGTTGCTGCTCAAGTGAAGAAGCCCAAGTTTGGACCTAAGCCTGAGACTGAGTGCTTCTACTGCAGAGGGACTGGTCACTGGAAGCGGAACTACCCCAAGTATTTGGCGGATAAGAAGGATGGAAAAGTGAAAGGTATATTTGATATACAAGTTATTGATGTGTACTTAACTAATGCTCGCAGTAGCGCCCGGGTATTTGATAATGGTTCTATTGCTCGTATTTGCAACTCGAAACAGGGGCTACGGTTTAAGCAAATATTGGCTAAGGACGAGGTGACGATGCACGTGGGAAATGGTTCCAAAGTCGATGTGAGCGCCGTCGGCACGCTACCTCTACATCTACCTTCGGGATTAGTTTTAGACCTGAATAATTGTTATTTGGTGCCAGCGTTGAGCATGAACATTATATCTGGATCTTGTTTGATGCGAGACAATTATTCATTTAAATCTAAGAATAATGGTTGTTCTATTTATATGAGTAATATCTTTTATGGTCATGCACCCTTGAAGAGTGCTCTATTTTTATTGACTCTCGATAGTAGTGATACACATATTCATAATATTGAAGCCAAAAGATGCAGAGTTGATAATGATAGTGCAACTTATTTGTGGCACTGCCGTTTGGGTCATATTGGTGTAAAGCGCATGAAGAGACTCCATAGTGATGGACTTTTGGAATCACTTGGTACTTGCGACCATGCCTCATGGGCAAGATGACTAAAACTCCGTTCTCCAGAACAATGGAGCGAGCAACAAATTTGTTGGAAATAATACATACTGATGTATGCGGTTCGATGAATATTGAGGCTCGCGGCGGATATCATTATTTTCTAACCTTCATAGATGATTTAAGAAGATATGGGTATATCTACTTAATGAAGCATAAGTCTGAAACATTTGAAAAGTTCAAAGAATTTCAAAGTGAAGTGGAAAATCATCGTAACAAGAAAATAAAGTTTTTGCGATCTGGTCGTGGAGGAGAATATTTGAGTTACGAGTTTGGTCTTCATTTGAAATAATGCGGAATAGTTTCGCAACTCACGCCACCCGGAACACCACAGCATAATGGTGTGTCCGAACATGGTAACCGCACTTTATTAGATATGGTGCGATCTATGATGTCTCGTACTGATTTGCGGCTATCGTTTTGGGGTTATGCTTTAGAGACAACTGCATTCACGTTAAATAGGGCACCATCTAAATCCGTTGAGATGACACCTTATGAACTGTGGTATGGCAAGAAACCCAAGTTGTCCTTTCTTAAAGTTTGGGGTTGCGATGCTTATGTGAAAAAGCTTCAACCTGATAAGCTCGAACCCAAATTGGAGAAATGTGTCTTCATAGGATACCCAAAAGAGATTGTTGGGTACACCTTCTATCACAGATCTGAAGGCAGAATACTCGTTGCTAAGAATGGATCCTTTCTAGAGAAGGAGTTTCTCTCGAAAGAAGTGAGTGGGAGGAAAGTAGAACTTGATGAGGTAACTGTACCTGCTCCCTTATTGGAAAGTAGTTCATCACAGAAATCAGTTTTTGTGACTCCACCAATTAGCGAGGAAGCTAATGATGATGATTATGTAACTTCAGATCAAGTTACTACCGAACCACGTAGGTCAACCAGAGTAAGATCTGCATCAGAGTGGTACGGTAATCCTGTTCTGGAGGTCACGTTACTTGACCATGACGAACCTACGAACAATGAGGAAGCGATGATGAGCCCAGATTCCACGAAATGGCTTGAGGCCATGAAATCTGAGATGGGATCCATGTATGAGAACAAAGTGTGGACTTTGGTTGACTTGCCGATGATCGGCAAGCCATAGAGAATAACTGGATCTTCAAGAAGACTGACGCTGACAGTAATGTTACTGTCTACAAAGCTCGACTTGTTGCAAAAAAAATTCGACAAGTTCAAGGAGTTGACTACGATGAGACCTTCTCACCCGTAGTGATGCTTAAGTCCGTCCGAATCATGTTAGCAATTGCCGCAGTTTATGATTATGAAATTTGGCAAATGAATGTAAAAACTGTATTTCTGAATGGATTTCTGGAAGAAGAGTTGTATATGCTGCAACTAGAAGGTTTTATCAATCCAAAGGGTGCTAAAAAAGTGTGCAAGCTTCAGCAATCCATTTATGGACTGGTGCAAGCATCTCGGAGTTGGAATAAACGTTTTGATAGTGTGATCAAAGCATATGGTTTTATACATACTTTTGGAGAAGCCTTTATTACAAGAAAGTGAGTGGGAGCTCTATAGCATTTCTAATATTATATGTGGATGACATATTGTTGATTGGAAATGATATAGAATTTTTGGATAGCATAAAAGGATACTTGAACAAGAGTTTTTAATGAAAGACCTCGGTGAAGCTGCTTATATATTGGGCATCAAGATCTATAGAGATAGATCAAGACGCTTAATTGGACTTTCACAAAGCACATACCTTGATAAAGTTTTGAAGAAGTTCAAAATGAATCAAGCAAAAAAAGGGTTCTTGCTTGTGTTACAAGGTGTGAAGTTGAGTCAACTCAATGCCCGACCACTTCAGAAGATCGAGAGAAATGAAAGTCATTCCCTATGCTTCATCCATAGGTTCTATCATGTATGCAATGTTGTGTAGCAGACCTGATGTGTGCCTTGCTATTAGTTTAGCAGGGAGGTACCAAAGTAATCCAGGAGTGGATCACTGGACAGCGGTCAAGAATATCCTGAAATACCTAAAAAGGACTAAGGATATGTTTCTCGTTTATGGAGGTGACAAAGAGCACGTCGTAAATGGTTACGTCGATGCAAGCATTGACACTGATCCGGATGGCTCTAAGTCACAAACCGGATACGTGTTTATATTGAACGGTGGAGCTGTTAGTTGGTGCAGTTCTAAGCAAAGCGTCATGGCAGGATCTACGTGTGAAGCGGAGTACATAGCTGCTTCGGAAGCAGCAAATGAAGGAGTCTGGATGAAGGAGTTCATGTCCGATCTAGGTGTCATACCTAGTGCATAGGGTCCAATGAAAATCTTTTGTGACAATACTGGTGCAATTGCCTTGGCAAAGGAATCCAGATTTCACAAGAGAACCAAGCACATCAAGAGCCGCTTCAATTCCATCCGCGATCAAGTCAAGGAGGGAGACATAGAGATTTGCAAGATACATACGGATCTGAATGTTGTAGACCCGTTGACTAAGCCTCTCTCATGAGCAAAACATGATCAGCACCAAGACTCCATGGGTGTTAAAATCATTACTGTGTAATCTAGATTATTAACTCTAGTGCAAGTGGGAGACTAAAGGAAATATGCCCTAGAGGCAATAATAAAGTTGTTCTTTATATTTCCTTATATCTTGATAAATGTTTATTATTCATGCTAGAATTGTATTAGCCGGAAACTTAGTACATGTGTGAATACATAGACAAACAGAGTGTCACTAGTATGCCTCTACTTGACTAGTCTGTTAATCAAAGATTGTTAAGTTTCCTAACCATAGACATGAGTTGTCATTTGATTAACGGGATCACATCATTAGAGAATGATGTGATTGACATGACCCATCTATTAGCTTAGCACGATGATCGTTTAGTTTGTTGCTATTGCTTTCTTCATGACTTATACATGTTCCTATCACTATGAGATTATGCAACTCCCGAATACCATACGAACACTTAGTGTGCTATCAAACGTGACAACGTAACTGGGTGATTATAAAGATGCTCTACGGGTGTCTCCAATGGTGTTTGTTGAGTTGGCATAGATCGAGATTAGGATTTGTCACTCCGATTGTCGGAGAGATATTTCTGGGGCCTCTCGGTAATGCACATCACTATAAGCCTTGCAAGCAATGTGACTAATGAGTTAGTTGCGGGATGATGCATTACGGAACGAGTAAAGTGACTTGCCGGTAATGAGATTGAACTAGGTATTGACCGGAGATGATTCTCGGTCATGTTTACATAGTTCTCGAACTCGTAGGGTCTGCACGCTTAACGTTCGATGATGATCGATATTATGAGTTTATGTGTTTTGATGTACCGAAGGTAGTTTGGAGTCCCGGATGTGATCACGGACATGACGAGGAGTCTCGAAATGGTCGAGACAAAAGAATGATATATTGGACGATGTTATTCGGGCACCGGATGAGTTCCGGGTGTCACCGGATAAATATCGGAGTGCCATAAGGGTTATCAGAACCACCAGAGAAGTAATGGGCCTTATTGGGCCTAGGGAAGAGAGAGAGGCTGCTAAAGGCTGGCTGCGCGCCCCCCATGGGCCTAGTCCGAATTGGACTAGGGGGAGGGGCGGCGCCCCCTCCTTCCTTATCTTTCCCCCTCCTTCTCCTAGTAGGACTAGGAAAGGGGGGAGTCCTACTCCTATTAGGAGGAGGATTCCTCCCCCCTTGGCACGCCTATGAGGGCCGGCCGGCCTCCCCCTCCCTCCTTTATATACATGGGGAGGGGGGGCACCCTAGAACACATAAAAGTTGATCTTAACCGTGTGCGGTGCTCTCCTCCACAGATTTTCACCTCGGTCATATCGTTGTAGTGCTTAGGTGAAGCCCTGCGTCGGTAACTTCATCATCACCGTCATCATGCCGTCGTGCTGACGAAACTCTCCCTCGGCCTCAGCTGGATCTAGAGTTCGTGGGACGTCACCGAGCTGAACGTGTGCAGATCGCGGAGGTGCCGTGCGTTCGGTACATGATCGGTTGGATCGCGAAAACGTTCGACTACATCAACCGCGTTACTTAACGCTTCCGCTTTCGGTCTACGAGGGTACGTGGACACACTCTCCCCGCTCGGTGCTATGCCTCTCCTAGATAGATCTTGCGTGATCGTAGGCAATTTTTTGAAATACTACGTTCCCCAACACTTGTCTGTTCTTACTTTCTTTCATCTCAGGGACATTACCTTCCTGGAACCAGAGTTCTATGTCTTTCTGAAGAGAAAATTGTCAGAACTGTAAGTTTCTAAACCCTGCCATATTATTATATTTATTTGACTACATGCATGCATAAATTTTACAGTCGACAATTGCATGTACTGAACAATTTAATGCATCCAGATCTTAAGAAGGCCAACAATTGGACCAGGAAACAGAATCATAGATATGAATACAGGTCCATACAAGCTGGCCCGACGGTGCGAGTGATCGCCATCATAATACTGCATGGCCTACCAAGGTAGATTGTTCTAGAATTTATCCCCCTTACTATCTAGAGTGTTGTTCTTAAGGACCTGCTTTTACAAAAATCATTATCTCTCATGAAGTTATTTTGTTGGATTCTATCCAAATAGATTTCCTTATTTTTTTTTACTTGTCATCCAGAGGGACCAAGCTGAGCATGCCATCAACAACCTAGCTTAGGTCCATTTTCTTTGATTATTTGTGTTCTTAATCTTGGTTTCCACATGCGTGTGCTTGGTCCTTTCAGGCTAGATTCACATTTTTGCTGGAGAAACAAAACCTTTTATCAGCAAAATATATATGCATAGGAGACAACAATTAAATGTTATGGAAGGATCTTTAAGAAAATATGGTGTCTCCTGCATATAAACTTGTTCCCCTGTTATTATATCGGATTTATACTTTCTCCTTAATTTGTACTTTCACATGGGTGAGCTGGATGGAGGGCAGTCTAAACTCCCCAATCAGATGGAGTTATCCACACTAAGCAGTACACAATTCTTTTTCATAGGTTGTGTTTGATCGAGGTTATAACCTTGCAAACTTAACATGAATATACTCCTTCGTCCCAAAATAAGTGTCACTCACTTAGTACAACTTTGTACTAATTTTGTACTAAATCCATGAGACTTATTATGGGAAGAAGCGGGTATTACCTTAGTTCTAATCTTATGTTATTTATCTTGTTATGCTGTGTTTATTATGTAACCATGCCGTCAAGCTTGTTGATAGGATTAGGGTAGGGGAAGCCAAGGGCAATGGAACAAATTATAACAGTAGTCTCTTTTCCAGTTATCATCGCACTATTCATTGAAACAAGCCGATATGCCCACAACTCTACACGACGGCATGCATGTGAGGGCAGCAACAGTAACTATAATTATAACTTTAGTCACCGTTGGAGAAGCAAGTGCATTCATATATAACTTTATCTCTTGATATTTTTTGTTGTAGATTTATCTTTTTCACGAATCCGTTGTACAAATGTTCATTGGTTGGAGGAAGAGGAGTGAATTCCTGGTTTAAAAAATTGATAATGTCGATGATGTGCATGATGATCCTCCATGTATAATATGTATGCATGTATAATATGTATGCCCCAGTTCCGGTATTTTTCTTTAGTTAACTGTTGGTCAGTTCGCCAAGAAGCTTTGTATTCCTGTTAACTATTCCTTTAGGCGACACTAGCTTTTCTTTTGCTTCTTCAACCTATTTCATAATGTAAACAATTTTTAGACTAACTCTTAAAATTTTGGATGACCGCGTTTCAGATCTTCAGCCTTAGTTGGTTGGCCCATTTATGTTTTGCAAGATTTATTTATGCCGTTTCCTCCCAAGAGTAATAATTTCGGTTTCAGATGTGCTAAAATTCTCATCGTCACAAATCTTTCAAGGTATCCAGTATTACACTGGTTTTGTTTCAGCATAATCCTATATATACTCTGCTATTTTTTATGTTAAACATATATGCTTGCTCTCCTTGAAAGTTAATTGCTCTAGACAAGCAGCAACAGACATTTTTTAATGTCCTACTTACGTGCAAATTTTCGTCAAGAGAAAACATTCATAATGCACAATAATTTTGTCGGCGTTCTGGGAACGGGGGTCCCCAGACTTGCCTGTCAGCCGCCTGCGGCGTGGTTCAAGGGGGCCCAGCACGGCCCAACTTCATCAACACAAGACCCAAGACCCTCGCGAGGGGCCAAGCCTCGCGGGGCGGACGACACAGCCCTTTCTCAGGCACGGCCTCGTCAAGCTGGCTCACGAGGAGGCGGAGAGATCAAGGCGGGGTACCTCGCGAGGTGCCCATGACGCGAGCCATGGCGACCAAGGGCGCCATGCGGGCGCCAGCCCGCGCAGTGTCCTCCCTTTCCTCTTTGGTGCAAAGGGGGCAAGCGCAGGCGATAGGATCAAGCAAAAACATCCATTTCGGTGCAACGAGACCAGGACCAGTCCAACGGTGGGAAGGAGGTCATCGTGGAGCCCAGAACGGTGTCACCACAGGGCCTTTGGCAGGCGAGGACCAACTTTAGTCAGGATAAGTGTACCAAATGTTCCCCTTCGAATTAGCCAATTGTTGGCGCCCTTCCCGCTCAATATTTGGGAAGAGGCCCAGGGCTTTTGCCTATAAATAGGACTAGTCACCCCCAGGGTAGAGGCATTCGGCATCGAGCAATCAGGCAAGCAGAACCTAGAATCTGGGCAAGCAAAGAACAAGAGAGAAAGAGAGAAGGGCGGGTGAACTCCTCCTAGCAGTTCACCCCCCTAGCCAAGAGCAGACCCTCGCGAGGTTGTTCTTCCCTGTATTGCTCATCATCACAAGCCCAAGAGGCAATCCATCCACCACAAACTAGAGTAGGGTATTACACCACAACGGTGGCCCGAACTAGTATAAACTCTGTGTCTTTGGTGTTGTTCTTTTAGTAGTTTAGATCCTTGCGAGACGGAGAGGTAGAGGGCATAATCTTTGCGTGCACCCCAGAGTTCGAACCTTAAGGGTCTGCCGGAACCCGAAATCCGACATTTGGCGCGCCATGTAGGGGTGTGCCGAAATTTGTCTTCCACCGCTCCGCTCTCCGCCGACCGTCGCGTCCATGTCTGACGCTCGTCGGGCCCGCGCCGGGCGCCGGGCCGCCATCGCTTCCCGCGTCGCCCAGACGGCTCCCGTCGGTGGGCGTCCTCGTCGTTCCCCATCGCCCGCCGTCAACGCCGCCATCGGCCCGGCGGGGGACGAGCATCAAGCGCTACCCCAGCATCTGCCTGTGCGGCAAGGTGACCGCACTGCTACATCAACACCACCGGTCGTCGCGGCCCTCCTGGGCGGCTCGTAGGTGCCGCCCACAAGTTGCCACGTCAAGCCGTTTGTCCGTCAGGTCGGCGCCGTTTCCGCATGGCAGGGGGCTCACTCGGCCCAGATGGCGCGTGAGGTCGGTCTGACCTTCAGCTCGGAGGACCACCCCGCCAACTTGGTCGGCTCGGGCGCACTCCCAATGTTGTGCACCCCCACCATCTGTCAGGTAGCCGTCACCAGAACCCTCGTCGACGGCGGCGCGGGCCTCAGCGTGCTCTCGGTCGACACCTTCAATCTCCTTTGCATACCCCTGGAACGGCTGCAACCCAGTCGGTCTTTCTCGGGTGTAGGGGGCGGGTCATCCAGCTCCTTGGGACAGATCCGGCTCCCAGTAACCTTTGGCACCTACGACAACTTCCGCACGGAGATGGTCGACTTCGACATCGCCCCCATCGGCCTCCCCTACAACGCCATCCTTGGGTACCCAGCGCTGGCCCAGTTCATGGCCGCCACGCACCCGGCGTATAACCTCATGAAGATGACCGGAAGCAGCGGTGTCCTCACCGTGCATGGGGACACCGAGGACGCCCTGCGGGTACTCAAGCTCGCCTTCAAGACGGCGGCGTCGGTACAGCCCGCCGGCGCAGGGACCCCCGAGCCCAAGGGGGTTGCGCCGGCCAAGAAGAAGCAGTTGTTCACCCAGGACAAGGCAGAAACCAAGCAGATACTTGTCGACGAGGACGGGTCCTCCAGTGCCACTTTCACCATAGGCGCCAACCTCGAGCCTGAGCAGGAGGAGGCCCTGATCAGGTTCCTGCGCGCAAATAAGAAGGTATTCGCTTGAGAGCCTGATCAGTTGGCAGGGATCCCCCAGAGCGTCATCGAGCATCACCTCAACGTATGCCCAAACGTGCACCCCGTGAAGCAGAAAGCCAGGCGGCAGTCCGCGGAGAAGCAGGCCTTCATCGTCCAAGAAACCCGCAAGTTAGAGGCCGCAGGGGTCATTCGCGAGGTCCGATACCCGGACTGGTTGGCCAACCCTGTCGTTGTGCCCAAGAAAGGAGGAAAGGAGCACATGTGTGTCGACTTCACCAACATCAACAAGGCATGCCCGCAAGATCCGTTCCCGCTCCCCCGCATCGACCAGATCATCGATTCCACCACGGAGTGCGACTTGCTCTGCTTCCTAGATGCCTTCTCTAGGTATCACCAGATCAAGATGGCGGTAGAAGACGTCGAGAAGACCGCCTTCTTAACCCCATGCGGGGTGTACTGCTATACATGCATGCCATTTGGGCTGCGTAACGCAGGGGCGACCTTTCAGCGGCTGATGCACATCACCTTGGGCCCGCAGCTTGGGAAGAATGTCGAAGCTTACGTTGACGACATTGTGGTGAAGTCTCGGGAGGCCAAGACCCTGATACAAGACCTAGAGGAGACCTTCGCGAGCCTCGACGCAGTGAGCCTACGGCTCAACCCAGAGAAGTGTGTGTTCGGGGTCCCCTCAGGCAAGCTCTTGGGCTTTCTCGTGTCCCACCGAGGCATCGAGGCTAACCCGGAGAAGGTCAAGGCGGTCGAGGACATGAGCCCGCCGAAAACCCTCAGAGAAATGCAGAATCTCACCGGGCGCGTGACCGCGCTAGGGCGCTTCATCTCCAAACTGGGCGAGCGAGCGCTGCCTTTCTTCCAGCTAATGAAGAAGAAGGGGCCTTTTGAATGGACTGAAGAGGCAGATAAGGTGTTTCAAGATCTCAAGAGGTACCTGACCAGCCCCACAGTCATGGTGGCCCCACGCCCTCGAGAGCCCCTGCTGCTCTACCTCGCTGCCACGCCCTACTCCGCCAGCGCAGCCCTGGTGGCGGTCAGGGAGGAGCGCCAAATCAAAGCCACATCAGCAGCTCGGGACAAGACGAAGCAGAAACAGGGAAGGCCCATAGGAGATGTAACCGTGGCTGAGGAGGATCAGCCGCTGAAGAGCGCACCAGAAGCAGGAGAGGCCACTCGCCTGGACGGGCCGCCTCCCGAGGTCATGTCACCTCGCGAGGCGCCCTTGCCTCAGGAGGGTGCCACAGACGCTGATGCTCTCGGCTTGGTTGAGCATCCAGTCTACTTTGTCAACACGGTGTTACGGGACGCGAGGGCATGGTACCCTATGCCTCAAAAGCTCCTCCTCGCGCTACTGGTGGCCTCGCGCAAGCTGCATCACTACTTCCAGGGTCACCCCATCAAGGTCGTCTCGTCATACCCCTTGGAGAGAGTGCTCAGGAGCCCCAACTCAGCCGGAAGGGTCGCCGAGTGGAATATAGAACTGCAGGCATTTCAACTCGATTTCAGCACGACCCGTGTCATCAAAGGATCAGCGTTAGCAGATTTCGTGGCGGAATGGACGGAGGCGCCAGGCCTCAAGGACAACGAGGATCGATCCCTCTCCCCAGGGAGTGAGGCGCCAGAAGGCTGGGTCATGTACTTCGATGGGGCGTTCTCCAGGCACGGCGCTGGGGCTGGTGCGGTGCTGATATCGCCCACTCAGGACAAGCTCTACTACACCGTACAACTCTGTTTCCAGCAAGGCGAAAAGGTCTCCAACAACAAAGCGGAATATGAGGGTCTGATAGCAGGGTTGAAGGCCGCAGCAGCACTGGGGGTGAAGCGCCTCACTGTCAAGGGCGATTCGCAGCTCCTTGTCAACTTCTCCAACAAGGTGTACGAGCCGAAGGATGAGCACATGGAGGCCTATCTGGCGGAGGTCCACAGGATGGAAAAGCAGTTCTGGGGGTTGGAATTGAAGCATGTGTCACGCGGCACCAATCAGGAAGCCGATGACATCGCCGGACGGGCATCCAGGCGGTTACCTCGGGAGCCTGGCGTCTTTGAAGAGCGGCTCTCCAAGCCCTCGGCCCAGCCGGCATTATCAAATACTGCTCAGCCTCGGGAGGAACTCCCCCAGCCGCCTGCCTCAGGAGCCCCGGCCTGCGGCCCTGCCTCAGGGGCGCGCCTGCTCCTGACTATGGAACCTCAAGAGGAGTGCTGGATCACGGAACTCCGGAGTTATTTAACGCAAGGGGCCCTGCCGGAGAGGGAGGAAAAGGCGGAGCGTGTGGCGCGGCAAGCTACGACATACTGCATCAGGGATGGAGAGCTATACCGGAAGTGACCGAATGATGTATCCATGCGTTGCATTTCCAGGGAGCAAGGAAAGGAACTGCTGGAGGACATACACGGCGGGGACTGTGAGCATCACTTTGTTGGGGAACGTTGCAGAAAATTAAAATTGTTCCTACGGTTTCACCAAGATCCATCTATGAGTTCATCTAAGCAACGAGTCAAGGGAGAGAGATTGCATCTACATACCACTTTGTAGATCGCGAGCGGAAGCGTTCAACGAACGGGGATGAGGTAGTCGTACACGGCGTGATCCAAATCACCGGAGATCCTAGCACCGAAAGGACGGCACCTCCGCGTTCAACACACGTACGGTCAGCGTAACGTCTCCTTCTTCTTGATCCAGCAAGGCAAAGGAGAGGTTGGGGAAGATAGCTCCAGCAGCAGTACGACGGCATGGTGATGGTGGAACTACAGTACTCCGGCAGGGCTTCGCCGTGCTCAACGGAGGAGGAGGAGGTGTTGGGGAGGGAGAGGGAGGCGCCAGGAGCAAGGGTGCGCTGCCCCCCTCCCCTCCCCCCTTTATATATCCCCCTAGGGGGGCGCCGGCCCTAGGAGATGCAATCTCCTAGGGGGGCGGCGGCCAAGGGTGGGGCTTGCCCCCCAAGCAAGGGGGCGCCCCCCCTCTTTAGGGTTTCCCCCCCTTAGGCGCATGGGCCTCTAGGGGCTAGTTCCCCTTGGCCCATGCAGGCCAAGGCGCACCCCCTAGAGCCCATGTGGCCCCCCGAGGCAGGTGGCCCCACCCGGTGGACCCCCCGGGACCCTCCGGTGGTCCCGGTACAATACCGATAACCCCGAAACTTGTCCCGATGGCCGAAACAGCACTTTCTATATATAATTCTTTACCTCCGGACCATTCTGAAACTCCTCGTGACATCCGGGATCTCATCCGGGACTCCGAACAACATTCGGGTTACTGCTTATACATATCTTTACAACCCTAGCGTCACCGAACCTTAAGTGTGTAGACCCTACGGGTTCGGGAGACATGCAGACATGACTGAGACGGCTCTTGGGCAATAACCAACAGCGGGATCTGGATACCCATGTTGGCTCCCACATGCTCCACGATGATCTCATCGGATGAACCACGATGTCGAGGATTCAATTAATCATGTATACGATTCCCTTTGTCAATCGGTATTTTACTTGCCCGAGATTCGATCGTCGGTATCCCAATACCTCGTTCAATCTCGTTACCGGCAAGTCACTTTTCTCGTACCGTAATGCATGATCCCGTGATCAAACACTTTGATCACATTGAGCTCATTATGATGATGCATTACCGAGAGGGCCCGGTGATACCTCTCCGTCAAGCGGAGTGACAAATCCCAGTCTCGATCCGTGTCAACCCAACAGACACTTTCAGAGATACCCGAAGTATACCTTTATAGTCACCCAGTTATGTTGTGACGTTTGGCACACCCAAAGCACTCCTACGGTATCCGGGAGTTACACGATCTCATGGTCTAAGGAAAGGATACTTGACATTGGAAAACTCTAGCAAACGAACTAAGCGATCTTATGCTATGTTTAGGATTGGGTCTTGTCCATCACATCATTCTCCTAATGATGTGATCTCGTTATCATTGGCATCCAGTGCCCATAGTCAGGAAACCATGACTATCTATTGATCAACGAGCTAGTCAACTAGAGGCTTACTAGGGACATGTTGTTGTCTGTTATTCACACATGTATTACGATTTCCGGATAACACAATTATAGCACGAATAAAGACAATTATCATGAATAAGGAAATATAATAATAATGCTTTTATTATTGCCTCTAGGGCATATTTCCAACAGTCTCCCACTTGCACTAGAGTCAATAATCTAGTTACATTGTGATGAATCGAACACCCATAGAGTTCTGGTGCTGATCATGTTTTGCCTTAGGGAGAGGTTTAGTCAACGGATCTGCGACATTCAGATCCGTGTGCACTTTACAAATTTCTATGTCTCCATCTTGAACATTTTCACGAATGGAGTTGAAGCGACGCTTGATGTGCCTGGTCTTCTTGTGAAACCTGGGCTCCTTTGCAAGTGCAATAGCTCCAGTGTTGTCACAGAAGAGTTTGATTGGCCCCGACGCATTGGGTATGACTCCGAGGTCGGTGATGAACTCCTTCACCCAAATTGCTTCATGTGCTGCCTCCGAGGCTGCCATGTACTACGCTTCACATGTAGATCCCGCCACAACGCTCTGCTTGCAACTGCACCAGCTTACTGCCCCACCATTCAAAATATACACGTATCCGGTTTGTGACTTAGAGTCATCCAGATCTATGTCGAAGCTAGCGTCGACGTAACCTTTTACGACGAGCTCTTCGTCACCTCCATAAACGAGAAACATTTCCTTAGTCCTTTTCAGGTACTTCAGGATATTCTTGACCGTTGTCCAGTGTTCCTTGCCGGGATTACTTTGGTACCTTCCTACCAAACTTACAGCAAGGTTTACATCAGGTCTGGTACACAGCATGGCATACATAATAGAACCTATGGCTGAGGCATAGGGGATGACACTCATCTCTTCTATATCTTCTGCCGTGGTCGGACATTGAGCTGAGCTCAATTTCACACCTTGTAACACAGGTAAGAACCCCTTCTTAGATTGATCCATATTGAACTTCTTCAATATCTTATCAAGGTATGTGCTTTGTGAAAGACCTATGAGGCGTCTCGATCTATCTCTATAGATCTTGATGCCTAATATATAAGCAGCTTCTCCAAGGTCCTTCATTGAAAAACTTTTATTCAAGTAGGCCTTAACGCTGTCCAAGAGTTCTATATCATTTCCCATCAAAAGTATGTCGTCTACATATAATATGAGAAATGCTACAGAGCTCCCACTCACTTTCTTGTAAACACAGGCTTCTCCATAAGTCTGCGTAAACCCAAACGCTTTGATCATCTCATCAAAGCGAACGTTCCAACTTCGAGATGCTTGCACCAGCCCATAAATCGAGCGTTGGAGCTTGCACACCTTGTCAGCATTCTTAGGATCGACAAAACCTTCCGGCTGCATCATATACAATTCTTCCTTAAGGAAACCATTAAGGAATGCCATTTTGACGTCCATTTGCCATATTTCATAATCATAGAATGCGGCAATTGCTAACATGATTCGGACGGACTTCAGCTTCGCTACCGGTGAGAAAGTCTCATTGTAGTCAATTCCTTGAACTTGTCGATAACCCTTAGCGACAAGCCGAGCTTTATAGATGGTCACATTACCATCCAAGTCTGTCTTCTTCTTAAAGATCCATTTATTTTCTATGGCTCGCCGCTCAACGGGCAAGTCAGTCAAAGTCCATACTTCGTTTTCATACATGGATCCTATCCGGATTTCATGGCTTCCAGCCGTTTGTCGGAATCCGGGCCCGCCATTGCTTCCTCATAGTTCGAAGGTTCACCGTTGTCTAACAACATGATTTCCAAGATAGGGTTGCCGTACCACTCTGGTGCGGAACGTGTCCTTGTGGACCTTCGAATTTCAGTAGGAGCTTGATTAGAAGTATCATTAATTTCCTCTCTAGTCGGTGCAGGCACCTCAGAAACGTTTTCTTGAGTTTCGCCGTTTTCCGGTTCAAGAGGTAACACTTCATCAAGTTCTACTTTCCTCCCACTTACTTCTTTCGAGAGAAACTCTTTCTCTAGAAAGGATCCATTCTTGGCAACAAAGATCTTCCCTTCGGATCTGAGGTAGAAGGTATACCCAATAGTTTCTTTAGGGTATCCTATGAAGACGCATTTTTCCGACTTGGGTTCGAGCTTTTCAGGTTGAAGTTTCTTGACATAAGCATCGCATCCCCAAACTTTTAGAAACGACAGCTTAGGTTTCTTCCCAAACCATAATTCATACGGTGTCGTCTCAACGGATTTTGACGGAGCCCTATTTAAAGTGAATGCGGTAGTCTCTAAAGCATAGCCCCAAAAGGATAGCGGTAAGTCGGTAAGAGACATCATAGATCGCACCATATCTAATAGAGTGCGATTACGACGTTCGGACACACCATTACGCTGAGGTGTTCCAGGCGGCGTGAGTTGTGAAACTATTCCACATTTTCTTAAGTGTGTGCGAAATTCATGACTCAAGTATTCTCCTCCACGATCTGATCGTAGAAACTTGATCTTTCTATCACGTTGATTTTCAACCTCACTCTGAAATTCCTTGAACTTTTCAAAGGTCTCAGACTTGTGTTTCATTAAGTAGATATACCCATATCTACTCAAGTCATCAGTGAGGGTGAGAACATAACGATAGCCACCGCGAGCCTCAACACTCATTGGACCGCACACATCGGTATGTATGATTTCCAATAAGTTGGTTGCTCGCTCCATTGTTCCTGAGAACGGAGTCTTGGTCCTTTTACCCATGAGGCATGGTTCGCACGTGTCAAATGATTCATAATCAAGAGACTCTAAAAGTCCATCTGCATGGAGCTTCTTCATGCGTTTGACACCTATGTGACCAAGACGGCAGTGCCACAAATATGTGGGACTATTGTTATCAACTTTAACTCTTTTGGTATTCACACTATGAATATGTGTATCATCACGTACGAGATTCATTAAGAATAAACCATTAACCATCGGAGCATGACCATAAAACATATCTCTCATATAAATAGAACAACCATTATTCTCGGATTTAAATGAGTAGCCATCTCGAATTAAACGAGATCCAGATACAATGTTCATGCTCAAACTTGGCACTAAATAACAATTATTGAGGTTTAAAACTAATCTCGTAGGTAAATGTAGAGGTAGCGTGCCGACGGCGATCACATCGACCTTGGAACCATTCCCGACGCGCATCGTCACCTCGTCCTTCGCCAGTCTCTGTTTATTCCGCAGCTCCTGTTTTGAATTACAAATGTGAGAAACTGCACCGGTATCAAATACCCAAGAGCTACTACGAGTACTGGTAAGGTACACATCAATTACATGTATATCACATATACCTTTTGTTTTGCCGGCCTTCTTGTCCGCTAAGTATTTGGGGCAGTTCCGCTTCCAGTGACCACTTCCCTTGCAATAAAAACACTCAGTCTCGGGCTTGGGTCCATTCTTTGGCTTCTTCCCGGCAACTTGCTTACCGGGTGCGGCAACTTCCTTGCCGTCCTTCTTGAAGTTCTTTTTACCCTTGCCCTTCTTGAACTTAGTGGTTTTATTCACCATCAACACTTGATGCTCCTTCTTGATTTCTACCTCTGCTGATTTCAGCATAGCATATACCTCAGGAATGGTCTTTACCATCCCCTGCATATTGTAGTTCATCACAAAGCTCTTGTAGCTAGGTGGAAGCGACTGGAGGATTCTGTCAATGACCGCTTCATCCGGGAGATTAACTTCCAGTTGAGTCAAGCGGTTGTGCAACCCAGACATTTTGAGTATGTGTTCACTGACAGAGCTATTTTCCTCCATCTTACAGCTAAAGAATTTGTCGGAGACTTCATATCTCTCGACCCGGGCATGATCTTGGAAAACCATTTTCAGCTCTTCGAACATCTCATATGCTCCATGTCTCTCAAAACGCTTTTGGAGCCCCGGCTCTAGGTTGTAAAGCATGCCGCACTGAACGAGGGAGTAATCATCGCAGCGTGACTGCCAAGCGTTCATAACGTCTTGTTCTGCAGGGAGAATAGGTGCGTCACCCAGCGGTGCTCGTAGGACATAATCTTTCTTGGCAGCTATGAGGATGATCCTCAGGTTCCGGACCCAGTCCGTATAGTTGCTGCCATCGTCTTTCAGCTTGGTTTTCTCTAGGAACGCGTTGAAGTTGAGGACTACGTTGGCCATTTGATCTACAAGACATATAGTAAATATTTTAGACTAAGTTCATGATAATAAAGTTCATTTAATCAAATTATTTAATGAACTCCCACTTAGATAGACATCCCTCTTCTAGTCATCTAAGTATTACATGATCCGAGTCAACTAGGCCGTGTCCGATCATCACGTGAGACGGACTAGTCAACATCGGTGAACATCTTCATGTTGATCGTATCTTGTATACGACTCATGCTCGACCTTTCGGTCTTCTGTGTTCTGAGGCCATGTCTGTACATGCTAGGCTCGTCAAGTCAACCTAAGTGTTTGCATGTGTAAATCTGTCTTACACCCGTTGTATGTGAACGTTGGAATCTATCACACCCGATCATCACGTGGTGCTTCAAAACAACGAACTGTCGCAACGGTGCATAGTTAGGGGGAACACTTCTTGAAATTATTATGAGGGATCATCTTATTTACTACCGTCGTTCTAAGTAAACAAGATGCAAAACATGATAAACATCACATGCAATCAAATAATAAACGTGACATGATATGGCCAATATCACATAGCTCCTTTGATCTCCATCTTGGGGCTCCATGATCATCTTGTCACCGGCTTGACACCATGATCTCCATCATCATGATCTCCATCATCGTGTCTCCATGAAGTTGCTCGCCAACTATTACTTCTACTACTATGGCTAACGCGTTTAGCAATAAAGTAAAGTAATTTACATGGTGTTTCTCAATGACACGCAGGTCATACAAAAAATAAAGACAACTCCTATGGCTCCTGCCGGTTGTCATACTCATCGACATGCAAGTCGTGATTCCTATTACAATAGCATGAACATCTCATACATCACATATAGATCATTCATCATTCATCACAACTTTGGCCATATCATATCACAAAGCACTTGCTGCAAAAACAAGTTAGACGTCCTCTAATTGTTGTTGCAAGTTTTACGTGGCTGAATTAGGGTTCTAGCAAGAACGTTTTCTTACCTACGTGAAAGCCACAACGTGATTTGTCAACTTCTATTTACCTTTCATAAGGACCCTTTTCATCGAATCCGCTCCAACTAAAGTGGGAGAGACAGACACCCGCCAGCCACCTTATGCAACTAGTGCATGTTAGTCGGTGGAACCGGTCTCACGTAAGAGTACGTGTAAGGTTGGTCCGGGCCGCTTCATCCCACAATACCGCTGAAGCAAGATAAGACTAGTAGTGGCAAGAAAGTTGACAACATCTACGCCCACAACAAATTGTGTTCTACTCGTGTAATAGAGAACTACGCCTAGACCTAGCTCATGATGCCACTGTTGGGGAACGTTGCAGAAAATTAAAATTTTTCCTACGGTTTCACCAAGATCCATCTATGAGTTCATCTAAGCAACGAGTCAAGGGAGAGAGATTGCATCTACATACCACTTTGTAGATCGCGAGCGGAAGCGTTCAACGAACGGGGATGAGGTAGTCGTACACGACGTGATCCAAATCACCGGAGATCCTAGCACCGAAAGGACGGCACCTCCGCGTTCAACACACGTACGGTCAGCGTAACGTCTCCTTCTTCTTGATCCAGCAAGGCAAAGGAGAGGTTGGGGAAGATAGCTCCAGCAGCAGCACGACGGCCTGGTGATGGTGGAACTACAGTACTCCGGCAGGGCTTCGCCGTGCTCAACGGAGGAGGAGGAGGTGTTGGGGAGGGAGAGGGAGGCGCCAGGAGCAAGGGTGCGCTGCCCCCTCCCCTCCCCCCCCTTTATATAGCCCACTAGGGGGGCTCCGGCCCTAGGAGATGCAATCTCCTAGGGGGGCGGCGGCCAAGGGTGGGGCTTGCCCCCCAAGCAAGGGGGCGCCCCCCTCTTTAGGGTTTCCCCCCCTTAGGCGCATGGGCCTCTAGGGGCTGGTTCCCCTTGGCCCATGCAGGCCAAGGCGCACCCCCTAGAGCCCATGTGGCCCCCCGAGGCAGGTGGCCCCACCCGGTGGACCCCCCGGGACCCTCCGGTGGTCCCGGTACAATACCGATAACCCCGAAACTTGTCCCGATGGCCGAAACAGCACTTTCTATATATAATTCTTTACCTCCGGACCATTCCGAAACTCCTCGTGACGTCCGGGATCTCATCCGGGACTCCGAACAACATTCGGGTTATTGCTTATACATATCTTCACAACCCTAGCGTCACCGAACCTTAAGTGTGTAGACCCTACGGGTTCGGGAGACATGCAGACATGACCGAGACGGCTCTCGGGCAATAACCAACAGCGGGATCTGGATACCCATGTTGGCTCCCACATGCTCCACGATGATCTCATCGGATGAACCACGATGTCGAGGATTCAATTAATCCCGTATACGATTCCCTTTGTCAATCGGTATTTTACTTGCCCGAGATTCGATCGTCGGTATCCCAATACCTCGTTCAATCTCGTTACCGGCAAGTCACTTTTCTCGTACCGTAATGCATGATCCCGTGATCAAACACTTTGATCACATTGAGCTCATTATGATGATGCATTACAGAGAGGGCCCGGTGATACCTCTCCGTCAAGCGGAGTGACAAATCCCAGTCTCGATCCGTGTCAACCCAATAGACACTTTCAGAGATACCCGTAGTATACCTTTATAGTCACCCAGTTATGTTGTGACGTTTGGCACACCCAAATCACTCCTACGGTATCCGGGAGTTACACGATCTCATGGTCTAAGGAAAGGATACTTGACATTGGAAAACTCTAGCAAACGAACTAAGCGATCTTATGCTATGTTTAGGATTGGGTCTTGTCCATCACATCATTCTCCTAATGATGCGATCTCGTTATCATTGACATCCAGTGCCCATAGTCACGAAACCATGACTATCTATTGATCAACGAGCTAGTCAACTAGAGGCTTACTAGGGACATGTTGTTGTCTGTTATTCACACATGTATTACGATTTCCGGATAACACAATTATAGCACAAATAAAGACAATTATCATGAATAAGGAAATATAATAATAATGCTTTTATTATTGCCTCTAGGGCATATTTCCAACACACTTGTCATCACGGACCCTCGTCGGCAAAGCATTTTGCAGCGGGTTCTACTGGCCCACCGCACTCAATGGCGCTGTCGAACTAGTAAAGGCTTGTGAAGCCTGCCAATTTCACGCCAAACAGGTCCATCAGCCGGCGGAAGACCTGCTGACTATACCCCTTTCGTGGCCATTTGCAGTTTGCGGGTTGGACATTCTGGGCCCGTTCCCTCGGGCGCCAGGGGGTTACCGCTACCTCTACATCGCCATTGACAAATTCACCAAGTGGGCAGAAGTGGAGGATGTCCGCACCATCCCCGCGGGTTCCGTGGTCAGGTTCATCAGGGGCATCATGAGCCGGTTCGGGGTGCCGAACCGCATCATCATAGACAACGGTTCGCAGTTCATCAGTAACCTCTTCAAAACATACTGTACTAACCTTGGAATGCAGATATGCTACGCTTCGGTGGCGCACCCGCGAAGCAACGACCAGGCCGAATGAGCCAACGCGGAGGTCCTGAGGGGCCTCAAGACAAGGACATTCAAGAAGAAGCTGGAGGCCTGCGGCAGAGGTTGGTACGATGAGCTCCAGTCCGTGTTGTGGTCCATCCGCACGACCGCGACCAAACCAACCGGGGAGACCCCGTTCTTCCTGGTCTACCGAGCCGAAGCAGTCCTCCCTCACGAGGACAGACATCGCTCCGCGCAGGTCCTAGCGTTCGATGAGGCGCAACAGGACGCCATGCGGGGGATGGACCTCGTGCTGGGGGAGGAACGCCGCCGAGAAGCCGCGCTGCGAGCGGCGAGGTACCAGCAGGCGCTGCGATGATATCACTGCCGCAGCATCCGCCCCAGGACCCTCGAGGTAGGAGATCTCGTGCTCAGATGGGTTCTCTCCAGGGAAGGGCTACACAAGCTCTCTCCCATGTGGGAGGGCCCGTTCAAGGTTGTTCATGTTTTTAGGCCAGGCTCCGTACGCTTGGAGACTCAGGAAGGGGAGCCGATCCAGAATGCGTTGAACATCCAACACCTCCAGAGGTTCTACCCCTAAAAGGCCCTGAGCCTGTGAAGAAGGCGAACGCCTGTGAAGACTAACTCTTTTTGGAAAAGGCCCTGAGCCTATGAAGAAGGCGAACGCCTGTGAAGACTAACTCTTTTTGGAAAAGGCCCTGAGCCTGTGAAGAAGGCGAATGCCTGTGAAGACTAACTCTTTTTGGAAAAGGCCCTGAGCCTGTGAAGAAGGCGAACTTCTGTGAAGACTAACTCTTTTTGGAAAAGGCCCTGAGTCTGTGAAGAAGGCGAACGCCTGTGAAGACTAACTCTTTTTGGAAAAGGCCCTAAGCCTGTGAAGAAGGCGAACGCCTATTCAGGGAGTCCTGGATTAGGGGGTGTTCAGATAGTCGAACTATATCTTCACCCAGACTCCAGGACTATGAAGATACAAGATTGAAGACTTCGTCCCGTGTCCGGAAGGTTCTTTCCTTGGCGTGGAAGGCAAGCTAGGCGTGCGGATATTCAAGATCTCCTACCAATGTAACCGACTCTGTGTAACCCTAACCCTATCCGGTGCCTATATAAACCGGAGGGTTGTAGTCCGTAGGACAAACACATCATAACCATCATCATACCCATAGGCTAGCTTCTAGGGTTTAGCCTCCTTGATCTCGTGGTAGATCTACTCTTGTACTACCCATATCATCAATATTAATCTAGCAGGAGTAGGGTTTTACCTCCATCGAGAGGGCCCGAACCTGGGTAAAATAAAGTGTCCCTTGTCTCCTGTTACCATCCAACCTTGACGCACAGATCGGGACCCCTACCCGAGATCCGCCGGTTTTGACACCGACATTGGTGCTTTCATTGAGAGTTCCTCTGTGCCGTCGCGATCAGGAAGGATGCCTTTTCCCGTCTTTAAAGACGGCGCCGTCACTGAGGGAGCTTTGGCTATCGGCCAACCCCTCCGGCTGGGTGGTTTCCTCATGACCGCCCGTTCGGCCATTACGCCGACGGTGACCTCTCGGGTCATCGAAAACAATCTCCGCGTCAGCTCGGAATTGGCCGAGCAGCTAGATCCGGTGGAGCTCTCCTCCATAAACGGGCTCCTGGATCGCATCACCGCCTTGGGGGTCGCTACAGACTACGGCCAGGTTGGGCCTAAACCCGATCTAAGGGAAATCAACTCTCCCCAAGCCACCCATCATGTTGCTATGGTGGAAACACAGTGCGGTGACCTTTCATCAATCTTAAGGACCAGTTACGTCCGAATTCCGGAACCCTCCATGCCGGACATCCACGGAGGGAAGGATACAACCCAAGACCTGGGCTTGGAACCAGGCAAACCGGAAAACATACAGGACTCCGGATCTCGGAATCCGGAGGTCGTTCGGCCTCCGAACAGCAAACCGGGCGAAGTATCAGATCTAATGAATTCCGCCCGTCCGATCTTAAGCGATCTCTCCCAAATCAAGCAGATGCCCGAAGAAACAGTACATCATTACTAGGCCAGATTCCTCCTGCTTATGAACAGGATAAAGGACTGCCACGAGGGAGACGCGATTTCAATCTTCTGCAGTAACTACACGGACAAGGGGATACTAAACGCCATAAGTCGTCGTAATATTATGCGCTTTGCTGACTTGGCGTCCATAGTACAAAAATACTGTGCGATGGAAAGTGCTCGGAAAACCGAAATTAAATTTTGGGATAATCCGGCCTTGAATAGCAATCCCGTCCGAATCAAAAGGGCGCACTACAGCAAATCGCCCGGATTAAATAAAAAATCAAAACCCTCTAGGGGGCACAAACCCGTGCTAGAAAGGTGGCTCGATGGACCCTGCAAGATTCATAGTACAGAGGATGCCACCCCAACTCACAGCCTAAGGGCATGTTGGATACTCCGGCAGGTGGCCAAAATTGGCGAGGACCTCCTAAATTCAGAGGTCGAAGGAAACCAGCCCGAGAATTTCAGTACCGTTCTCACAATCTCCGAGACTTTCGCATCAAATAACATGCGAAAAAGAACACTTCGCAGCCTCGCCGAAGTCTACCAAGTAGCGACCATAAATCCATGGAGCAATACTGCCATCGCCTTCAATACGAGCGACGAACCTAATTCCGAACAGCCAGAGCGCCAGCCGCATTGGTTCTCAGTCCCATAGTGGACGGCTGTCGCCTCGCAAAGGTACTTATGGACGGAGGCAGCGGATTGAACCTCATCTACGAGGAAACCCTCCAAAAGATGGAAATAGACTGGAACCGCATTGAGCGAAGCAGCACAACCTTTAGAGGAATAATCCCCAGTCAGGAAGCGCGCTGCACCGGTAAGATCACACTAGATGTGGTATTCGGCACGCCGGATAATTACAGGTCCGAACAAATCACGTTCCAGGTGAACTCGTTCAGAATCGGATATCACGCTATATTAGGACGAGAGGCATTCACAGTTTTCCAAGCCATACCCCATTACGGGTACATGAAGCTTAAGATGCCTGGGCCAAACGGAATTATCACTCTCGCTAGTGATCCGGACATAGCACTCCGCGCCGAAAACAAGACAGTCGCATTGGCCCTCGAGGCACTATCTGAAGCCTTAGCGGCCGAAGAGCTGACGACGCTACGATCCACGGTTAGCAGGGATGATGTGATACTCGATAAGAGATCCAAATCCACATCCTTCAAACTAGCGAACGAAATAGTCAAATTCCAGGTCCACCCAACGGACCCGAATAAAACAGCCTCCATCGGGGCACAATTGAGCCCTGATGTAAACGCCGCACTACGCGAGTTCCTACGAGAGAACTGGGATATTTTCTCTTGGCACCCCTCAGATATGCCAGGAATCCCACGCAGGCTGGCCGAGCACAGCTTAAATACCCAGAAAGGATTCAAACCTGTCAAACAAACCCTTCGGCGTTTCTCCGAACCAAAGAGACAGGTCATGGGAGAGGAGCTAGCCAAATTATTGGAGGCCGGATTCATTAGAGATATCAAACACCCGGACTGGCTAGCAAACCTGGTAATGGTACCAAAGAAGGAAAAATCCTGGCGCTTGTGTGTCGACTTCAAAGACCTTAATAAGGCCTGCCCAAAGGATCCCTTTCCCCTCCCTCGAATTGATCAAATCATCGATGCCACCGCAGGACACGATTCCCTGTGTTTCCTCGACGCATACTCCGGTTACCATCAAATAAAGATGGCAGCATCCGACCAAGCTGCAACAACATTCGTCACGCCATACGGCCCATTCTGCTTCAACACAATGCCCTTTGGGCTCAAAAACGCCGGCGCGACATATCAGCGCATGATTCAAACATGTTTGGCAAACCAGATCGATAAAACAGTGGAGGCGTACGTAGATGATGTGGTCGTTAAATCAAGACACGTCGAATCTCTAGTAGACGACTTGAGACTTACATTCGACAACCTGCGAAAATACGACATCAAGCTCAATCCGGAAAAATGTGTTTTCGGCGTCCCAGCCGGAAAGCTCCTGGGCTTCATTGTATCCGGCAGAGTAATTGAAGCAAATCCAGCTAAAATCCGAGCTCTGTCACAATTGGATGTCCCAAAAGATCTCAAGCAAATTCAGAAACTCACCGGATGCGTGGCGGCCTTAAGCCGCTTCATCTCCCGCTTGGGAGAAAAGGCACTACCCCTTTACCGCCTCCTTAGGGGCACCGAACACTTCGAGTGGACGGATGCTGCCACGGCCGGACTCGAGGAAATAAAGGCCATCTTGGCAACAAACCCCGTCCTAGCCGCGCCGAATACCGGCGAACCCATGCTATTGTACATTGCCACAACCCATCAAGTTGTTAGCGCAGTACTCGTCGTCGAACGGATAACGGACGGACATAAATTACCCCTTCAAAGGCCGGTTTACTACGTGTCCACTGTCCTCACACCATGCAAATCACGGTACCCACATTATCAAAAAATCGCATACGCGGTATTCATGGCATCCCGGAAGCTACGACACTACTTTCAAGAGTGTTCTATTACAGTAGCCTCGAAAGTACCACTCAACGATATTATCAACAACCGCGATGCAACAGGCCGGATAGCAAAATGGGCCATAGAGCTCCTCCCGTTCGATATAACCTACAAGCCACGGCGAGCAATTAAATCGCAAGTCCTAGCCGACTTCGTCGCCGAATGGACAGAGGCCGAACTCCCTAAAGAGTACGGCACGTACTCAAACTGTTGGAAATATGCCCTAGAGGCAATAATAAAAGCATTATTATTATATTTCCTTATTCATGATAATTGTCTTTATTCGTGCTATAATTGTGTTATCCGGAAATCGTAATACATGTGTGAATAACAGACAACAACATGTCCCTAGTGAGCCTCTAGTTGACTAGCTCGTTGATCGACAGATAGTCATGGTTTCCTGACTATGGACATGTGGATGTCATCGATAACGGGATCACATCATTAGGAGAATGATGTGATGGACAAGACCCAATCCTAAACATAGCATAAGATCGCATAGTTCGTTTGCTAGAGTTTTCCAATGTCAAGTATCCTTTCCTTAGACCATGAGATCGTGTAACTCCCGGATACCGTAGGAGTGCTTTGGGTTTGCCAAACGTCACAACGTAACTGGGTGACTATAAAGGTATACTACGGGTATCTCTGAAAGTGTCTATTGGGTTGACATGGATCGAGACTGGGATTTGTCACTCCGCTTGACGGAGAGGTATCACCGGGCCCTCTCGGTAATGCATCATCATAATGAGCTCAATGTGATCAAAGTGTTTGATCACGGGATCATGCATTACGGTACGAGCAAAGTGACTTGCCGATAACGAGATTGAACGAGGTACTGGGATACCGACGATCGAATCTCGGGCAAGTAAAATACCGATTGACAAAGGGAATCGTATACGGGATTAATTGAATCCTCGACATCGTGGTTCATCCGATGAGATCATCGTGGAACATGTGGGAGCCAACATGGGTATCCAGATCCCGCTGTTGGTTATTGCCCGAGAGCCGTCTCGGTCATGTCTGCATGTCTCCCGAACCCGTAGGGTCTACACACTTAAGGTTCGATGACGCTAGGGTTGTGAAGATATGTATGTGCAGTAACCCGAATGTTGTTCAGAGTCTCGGATGAGATCCCGGACATCACGAGGAGTTCCGGAATGGTCCGGAGGTAAAGAATTATATATAGGAAGTGCTATTTTGGCCATCGGGACAAGTTTCGGTGTTATCGGTATTGTACCGGGACCACCGGAGGGGTCCCGGGGGTCCACCGGGGGGGTCCACCTGCCCCGGGGGGCCACATGGGCTATAGGGGGTGCTCCCTGGCCTACATGGGCCAAGGGCACCAGCCCCAAGGGCCCATGCGCCAAGGAGACTTGGAGAGGGGAGAGTCCAAAGAGGGGAAGGCACCTCCGAGGTGCCTTGGGGAGGATGGACTCCTCCCCCCCTTTGGCCGCACCCCTTCCTTGGAGGAAGGGGCAAGGCTGAGCCCTCCCCCCCTCTAATGCGCCTATATAAAGGGAGGGGAGGGAGGGGTGGCCGGACCCATAAGCCCTGGCGCCCCCCTCCTCCCTGCAACACCTCCTCCTCCTCCCGTAGTTGCTTAGCGAAGCCCTGCCGGAGTTCTGCTGCATCCACCACCACACCGTCGTGCTGGATCTTCCTCAACCTCTCCTTCCCCCTTGCTGGATCAAGAAGGAGGAGACATCTCCCGTCCCGTACGTGTGTTGAACGCGGAGGTGCCGTCCGTTCGGTACTAGATCATCGGTGAATTGGATCACGGCAAGTACGACTACCTCATCCACGTTCACTCGAACGCTTCCGTTGCGATCTACAAAGTGGTATGTAGATGCTATCTAATCTGAATACTCGTTGCTAGATGAACTCATAGATGGATCTTGGTGAAACCGTAGGAAAATTTTTAATTTTCGGCAACGTTCCCCAACAGTGGTATCAGAGCTAGGTCTATGCGTAGTTCTTCTTGCACGAGTAGAACACAATTTGTTGTGGGCGTAGATGTTGTCAACTCTTCTTGCCGCTACTAGTCTTATCTTTCTTCAGCGGTATTGTTGGATGAAGCGGCCCGGACCAACCTTACACGTACGCTTACATGAGACCGGTTCCACCGACTAACATGCACTAGTTGCATAAGGTGGCTGGCGGGTGTCTGTCTCTCCTACTTTAGTTGGAGCAGATTCGATGAAAAGGGTTCTTATGAAGGGTAAATAGAAGTTGACAAATCACGTTGTGGTTTGAACGTAGGTAAGAAAACGTTCTTGCTAGAACCCTAATTCAGCCACGTAAAACTTGCAACAACAATTAGAGGACGTCTAACTTGTTTTTGCAGCAAGTGCTTTGTGATATGATATGGCCAAAGTTGTGATGTATGATGAATGATCTATATGTGATGTATGAGATGTTCATGCTATTGTAATAGGAATCACGACTTGCATGTCGATGAGTATGACAACCGGCAGGAGCCATAGGAGTTGTCTTTATTTTTTGTATGACCTGCGTGTCATTGAGAATCGCCATGTAAATTACCTTACTTTATTTCTAAACGCGTTAGCCATAGTAGTAGAAGTAATAGTTGGCGAGCAACTTCATGGAGACACAAGATGAAGATCATGATGATGAAGATCATGGTGTCAAGCCGGTGACAAGATGATCATGGAGCCCCAAGATGGAGATCGAAGGAGCTATGTGATATTGGCCATATCATGTCACGTTTATTATTTGATTGCATGTGATGTTTATCATGTTTTGCATCTTGTTTACTTAGGACGATGATAGTAAATAAGATGATCCCTCATAATAATTTCAAGAAAGTGTTCTCCCTAACTGTGCACCGTTGCTAAGGTTCGTCGTTCCGAAGCACCACGTGATGATCGGGTGTGATAGGTCCTTACGTTCGCATACAACGGGTGTAAGACAGATTTACACACGCAAAACACTTAGGTTGACTTGACGAGCCTAGCATGTACAGACATGGCCTCGGAACACAGAAGACCGAAAGGTCGAGCATGAGTCGTATAGAAGATACGATCAACATGAAGATGTTCACCGATGTTGGCTAGTCCGTCTCACGTGATGATCGGACACGGCCTAGTTGACTCGGATCATGTAATACTTAGATGACTAGTAGAGGGATGTCTATCTAAGTGGGAGTTCATTAAATTTGATTAAATGAACTTTATTATCATGAACTTAGTCTAAATATTTACAATATGTCTTGTAGATCAAATGGCCAACGTAGTCCTCAACTTCAACGCGTTCCTAGAGAAAACCAAGCTGAAAGACGATGGTAGCAACTATACGGACTGGGTCCGGAACCTGAGGATCATCCTCATAGCTGCCAAGAAAGATAATGTCTTAAGAGCACCGCTGGGTGACGCACCTATTCTCCCTGCAGAACAAGACGTTATGAACGCTTGGCAGTCACGCTGCGATGATTACTCCCTCGTTCAGTGCGGCATGCTTTACAGCTTAGAGCCGGGGCTCCAAAAGCGTTTTGAGAGACATGGAGCATATGAGATGTTCGAAGAGCTGAAAATGGTTTTCCAAGCTCATGCCCGGGTCGAGAGATATGAAGTCTCCGACAAATTCTTTAGCTGTAAGATGGAGGAAAATAGTTCTGTCAGTGAACACATACTCAAAATGTCTGGGTTGCACAACCGCATGACTCAACTG
Organism: Aegilops umbellulata; assembly: GCA_032464435.1. Taxonomy (NCBI): domain Eukaryota; kingdom Viridiplantae; phylum Streptophyta; class Magnoliopsida; order Poales; family Poaceae; genus Aegilops; species Aegilops umbellulata. Next base: position 320,428,307 of record CP136056.1, on the reverse strand, counting down.
GAAGTTAATCTCCCGGATGAAGCAGTCATTGACAGAATCCTCCAGTCGCTTCCACCTAGCTACAAGAGCTTTGTGATGAACTACAATATGCAGGGGATGGTAAAGACCATTCCTGAAGTATATGCTATGCTGAAATCAGCAGAGGTAGAAATCAAGAAGGAGCATCAAGTGTTGATGGTGAATAAAACCACTAAGTTCAAGAAGGGCAAGGGTAAAAAGAACTTCAAGAAGGACGGCAAGGAAGGTGCCGCGCCCGGTAAGCAGGTTGCCGGGAAGAAGCCAAAGAATGGACCCAAGCCCGAAACTGAGTGCTTTTATTGCAAGGGAAGTGGTCACTGGAAGCGGAACTGCCCCAAATACTTAGCGGACAAGAAGGCCGGCAAAACCAAAGGTATATGTGATATACATGTAATTGATGTGTACCTTACCAGTACTCATAGTAGCTCTTGGGTATTTGATACCGGTGCAGTTGCTCACATTTGTAACTCAAAGCAGGAGCTGCGGAATAAAAGGAGACTGGCGAAGGACGAGGTGACGATGCGCGTCGGGAATGGTTCCAAGGTCGATGTGATCGCCGTCGGCACGCTACCTCTACATTTACCTACGGGATTAGTTTTAAACCTCAATAATTGTTATTTAGTGCCAAGTTTGAGCATGAACATTGTATCTGGATCTCGCTTAATTCGAGATGGCTACTCATTTAAATCCGAGAATAATGGTTGTTCTATTTATATGAGAGATATGTTTTATGTTCATGCTTCGATGGTTAATGGTTTATTCTTAATGAATCTCGTACGTGATGATACACATATTCATAGTGTGAATACCAAAAGAGTTAAAGTTGATAACAATAGTCCCACATATTTGTGGCACTACCGCCTTGGTCACATAGGTGTCAAACGCATGAAGAAGCTCCATGCAGATGGACTTTTAGAGTCTCTTGATTATGAATCATTTGACACGTGCGAACCATGCCTCATGGGTAAAATGACCAAGACTCCGTTCTCAGGAACAATGGAGCGAGCAACCAACTTATTGGAAATCATACATACCGATGTGTGCGGTCCAATGAGTGTTGAGGCTCGCGGAGGCTATCGTTATGTTCTCACCCTCACTGATGACTTGAGTAGATATGGGTATATCTACTTGATGAAACACAAGTCTGAGACCTTTGAAAAGTTCAAGGAATTTCAGAGTGAGGTTGAAAATCAACGTGATAGAAAGATCAAATTTCTACGATCAGATCGTGGAGGAGAATACTTGAGTCACGAATTTGGCACACACTTAAGAAAATGTGGAATAGTTTCACAACTCACGCCGCCTGGAACACCTCAGCGTAATGGTGTGTCCGAACGTCGTAATCGCACTCTATTAGATATGGTGCGATCTATGATGTCTCTTACCGACTTACCGCTATCTTTTTGGGGCTATGCTTTAGAGACTGCCGCATTCACTTTAAATAGGGCTCCGTCAAAATCCGTTGAGATGACACCGTATGAATTATGGTTTGGGAAGAAACCTAAGTTGTCGTTTCTAAAAGTTTGGGGATGCGATGCTTATGTCAAGAAACTTCAACCTGAAAAGCTCGAACCCAAATCGGAAAAATGCGTCTTCATAGGATACCCTAAAGAAACTGTTGGGTATACCTTCTACCTCAGATCCGAAGGCAAGATCTTTGTTTCCAAGAATGGATCCTTTCTGGAGAAAGAGTTTCTCTCGAAAGAAGTAAGTGGGAGGAAAGTAGAACTTGATGAAGTGTTACCTCTTGAACCGGAAAATGGCGAAGCTCAAGAAAGCGTTTCTGAGGTGCCAGCACCGACTAGAGAGGAAATTAATGATGATGATCAAGATGCTTCTGATCAAGCTCCTACTGAAATTCGAAGGTCCACAAGGACACGTTCCGCACCAGAGTGGTACGACAACCCTGTCTTGGAAATCATGTTGTTAGACAACAGTGAACCTTCGAACTATGAGGAAGCAATGGCGGGCCCGGATTCCGACAAGTGGCTGGAAGCCATGAAATCCGAGATAGGATCCATGTATGAAAACGAAGTATGGACTTTGACTGACTTGCCCGTTGAACGGCGAGCCATAGAAAATAAATGGATCTTTAAGAAGAAGACAGACGCGGATGGTAATGTGACCATCTATAAAGCTCAGCTTGTCGCTAAGGGTTATTGACAAGTTCAAGGGGTTGACTACGATGAGACTTTCTCACCGGTAGCGAAGCTGAAGTCCGTCCGAATCATGTTAGCAATTGCTGCATACTATGATTATGAGATATGGCAAATGGACGTCAAAACGGCATTCCTTAATGGTTTCCTTAAGGAAGAATTGTATATGATGCAGCCGAAAGGTTTTGTCGATCCTAAGAATGCTGACAAGGTGTGCAAGCTCCAACGCTCGATTTATGGGCTGGTGCAAGCATCTCGGAGTTGGAACATTCGCTTTGATGAGATGATCAAAGCGTTTGGGTTTACACAGACTTATGGAGAAGCCTGTGTTTACAAGAAAGTGAGTGGGAGCTCTGTAGCATTTCTCATATTATATGTAGACGACATACTTTTGATGGGAAATGATATAGAACTCTTGGACAGCATTAAGGCCTACTTGAATAAAAGTTTTTCAATGAAGGACCTTGGAGAAGTTGCTTATATATTAGGCATCAAGATCTATAGAGATAGATCGAGACGCCTCATAGGTCTTTCACAAAGCACATACCTTGATAAAATATTGAAGAAGTTCAATATGGATCAATCTAAGAAAGGGTTCTTACCTGTGTTACAAGGTGTGAAATTGAGCTCAGCTCAATGCCCGACCACGGCAGAAGATATAGAAGAGATGAGTGTCATCCCCTATGCCTCAGCCATAGGTTCTATTATGTATGCCATGCTGTGTACCAGACCTGATGTAAACCTTGCCGTAAGTTTGGTAGGTAGGTACCAAAGTAATCCCTGCAAGGAACACTGGACAGCGGTCAAGAATATCCTGAAGTACCTGAAAAGGACTAAGGAAATGTTTCTCGTTTATGGAGGTGATGAAGAGCTCGTCGTAAAAGGTTACGTAAACGCTAGCTTCGACACAGATCTGGATGACTCTAAGTCACAAACCGGATACGTGTATATTTTGAATGGTGGGGCAGTAAGTTGGTGCAGTTGCAAGCAAAGCGTCGTGGCGGGATCTACATGTGAAGCGGAGTACATGGCAGCCTCGGAGGCAGCACATGAAGCAATTTGGGTGAAGGAGTTCATTACCGACCTCGGTGTCATACCCAATGCGTCGGGGCCAATCAAGCTCTTTTGTGACAACACTGGGGCTATTGCACTTGCAAAGGAGCCCAGGTTTCACAAGAAGACTAGGCACATCAAGCGTCGCTTCAACTCCATTCGTGAAAATGTTCAAGATGGAGACATAGAAATTTGTAAAGTGCACACGGATCTGAATGTCGCAGATCCGTTGACTAAACCTCTCCCTAAGGCAAAACATGATCAGCACCAGAACTCTATGGGTGTTCGATTCATCACAATGTAACTAGATTATTGACTCTAGTGCAAGTGGGAGACTGTTGGAAATATGCCCTAGAGGCAATAATAAAAGCATTATTATAATATTTCCTTATTCATGATAATTGTCTTTATTCGTGCTATAATTGTGTTATCCGGAAATCATAATACATGTGTGAATAACAGACAACAACATGTCCCTAGTGAGCCTCTAGTTGACTAGCTCGTTGATCGACAGATAGTCATGGTTTCCTGACTATGGACATTTGGATGTCATCGATAACGGGATCACATCATTAGGAGAATGATGTGATGGACAAGACCCAATCCTAAACATAGCATAAGATCGCATAGTTCGTTTGCTAGAGTTTTCCAATGTCAAGTATCCTTTCCTTAGACCATGAGATCGTGTAACTCCCGGATACCGTAGGAGTGCTTTGGGTTTGCCAAACGTCACAACGTAACTGGGTGACTATAAAGGTATACTACGGGTATCTCTGAAAGTGTCTGTTGGATTGACATGGATCGAGACTGGGATTTGTCACTCCGCTTGACGGAGAGGTATCACCGGGCCCTCTCGGTAATGCATCATCATAATGAGCTCAATGTGATCAAAGTGTTTGATCACGGGATCATGCATTACGGTACGAGAAAAGTGACTTGTCGATAACGAGATTGAACGAGGTACTGGGATACCGACGATCGAATCTCGGGCAAGTAAAATACCGATTAACAAAGGGAATCGTATACGGGATTAATTGAATCCTCGACATCGTGGTTCATCCGATGAGATCATTGTGGAACATGTGGGAGCCAACATGGGTATCCAGATCCCGCTGTTGGTTATTGCCCGAGAGCCGTCTCGGTCATGTCTGCATGTCTCCCGAACCCGTAGGGTCTACACACTTAAGGTTCGGTGACGCTAGGGTTGTGAAGATATGTATGTGCAGTAACCCGAATATTGTTCGGAGTCCCGGATGAGATCCCGGACGTCACGAGGAGTTCCGGAATGGTCCGGAGGTAAAGAATTATATATAGGAAGTGCTATTTTGGCCATCGGGACAAGTTTCGGTGTTATCGGTATTGTACCGGGACCACCGGAGGGGTCCCGGGGGTCCACCGGGGGGTCCACCTGCCCCGGGGGGCCACATGGGCTATAGGGGGTGCGCCCTGGCCTACATGGGACAAGGGCACCAGCCCCAAGGGCCCATGCGCCAAGGAGACTTGGAGAGGGGAGAGTCCAAATAGGGGAAGGCACCTCCGAGGTGCCTTGGGGAGGATGGACTCCTCCCCCCCTTTGGCCGCACCCCTTCCTTGGAGGAAGGGGCATGGCTGCGCCCTCCCCCCCTCTAATGCGCCTATATAAAGGGAGGGGAGGGAGGGGTGGCCGGACCCATAAGCCCTGGCGCCCCCTCCTCCCTGCAACACCTCCTCCTCCTCCCGTAGTTGCTTAGCGAAGCCCTGCCGGAGTTCTGCTGCATCCACCACCACACCGTCGTGCTGGATCTTCCTCAACCTCTCCTTCCCCCTTGCTGGATCAAGAAGGAGGAGACATCTCCCGTCCCGTACGTGTGTTGAACGCGGAGGTGCCGTCCGTTCGGTACTAGATCATCGGTGAATTGGATCACGGCAAGTACGACTACCTCATCCACGTTCACTCGAACGCTTCCGTTGCGATCTACAAAGTGGTATGTAGATGCTATCTAATCTGAATACTCGTTGCTAGATGAACTCATAGATGGATCTTGGTGAAACCGTAGGAAAAATTTTAATTTTCTGCAACGTTCCCCAACACAAACTGGATCATGCATTTCGACGGCTCCAAAATGCTGGTCGGACTAGGGGCTGGCGTCGTTTTGACGTCCCCTACAGGAGATACAGTCCAATTTGTACTCCAAATTATGTACACGGACTCCAACAATGCAGCCGAATACGAGGCCCTTCTACATGGCCTCCGGATGGCGGTATCCATGGGCATTCAACGCCTGGAAGTACGCGGGGACTCAAACCTTGCGATATCCCAAATAAATTGGCGACTTCGACGCCAAAGACCCAAAAATGGCAGCTTATCGCAATGCCATACTAAAAATGTCAGCTCGGTTCGAGGGACTGGAGTTCCATCACATAGCCCAAGAAAATAATCAGGCAGCGGACGTCCTGGCACGCATTGGAGCAAAACGAGATGCAGTCCCCCCCAACATCTTCTTAGAAAGATTATTCAAACCATCCGTAACATGGGAGGGGGAACCGTCGGATAATAGCCCGGGCATAACCGCACAACCCAATGCCGAACAATCAGACATAATCGGCGGCCCCGCCACCGAAATTACACCCTCAGCCCACGCAATAATGGCGGTCATCGCCCCATGGACGGAACCATTCCTAGCCTACCTTACTAGGCAGGAACTCCTTGAGGACCAAAACGAGGCACGCTGCATAGTGCGGCGATCTAAAGCCTATAAAGTCCACGAGGGAGAGCTATATAAGAAAAGCACTACAGGAGTCCTTCAAAGGTGTATCTCCGAAGAGGAAGGGTGGAGTCTGTTGGCTGAAATTAATGCCGGACTCGGTGGCCATCACGCCGCGGCTCGGTCCCTTGTAAGCAAGGCTTTCTGTACTGGCTTCTATTGGCCGACGGCTAGAGCAGACGCTCAGGACCTAGTCAAACAGTGCGTCGGTTGCCAGCTCTTTGCCAACCAAAGCCATATGCCACCCAACGCCCTCCGAATTATCCCCATCACTTGGCCTTTCGCGGTCTGGGGGCTCGATATGGTGGGACCCCTTAAAGGCGGAACCCACAAGAAAAAAATATTTATTGTTCATGGTGGATAAATTCACCAAATGGATAGAAGCCAAGCCTGTCAAGACGGCTAAATCCGGACCTGTGATAGACTTCGTATCCGGGGTCATACACCATTATGGTGTCCCCCACAGCATTATCACCGATAACGGCACAAACTTCACCTGTGATGAAGTAAAGCTGTGGTGCAAAAACATGGGCATTAAGCTCGACTACGCTTCTGTCTATCACCCACAAACTAACGGTCAGGTCGAACGTGCAAATGGTCTCATCATGAGCGGCATCAAACCCAGACTAGTGCGGTCCCTCAAGGAATCTGATATGCACTGGGTAGAGGAGCTCGACTCGGTACTCTGGGGGCTGCGAACCACGCCAAATCGTACCACCGGATTCACGCCATTCTTTATGGTGTACGGCGCTGAGGTGATTCTGCCCTGCGACATAATTCATGACTCACCTCGAGTGCGCATGTACGAAGAAAGAGAAGCCGAGCTTGATCGGCAGGACAACCTGGACGCCTTAGAGGAAGAGCGCGACATGGCTAAGGCCCGTTCCGCATTCTATCAACAACAAGCTCGAAGATATCAACGCAGAGAAGTACGGGCCAAAAATTAGAACGTTGGTGAACTAGTTCTGCGCCTGCCGGATAAGCAAAAGAACAAACTCAAGCCCAAATGGGAAGGTCCATTCATAATCGACCAAGTCCTAACTGGTGGACGTACCGCCTGCGAGATGCGTCGGACAACCGACTCGAGCCGAACCCATGGAACGCCACACGTCTCCGAAGATTCTATGCCTAGCGCCGGACTCTGTGTTTGTCTCCTTCCTCTGTCCATTATTTACATTTATACCTTTTTTTTACTTTATCTACTACTCTTTTCTTTTCTAGCCCGTAAAAGGCTCATTATATGACGCGCTATCCGCGCTCCTTAAACCTGGGGGCTTCTTTAACAGAAGCTTATATATATGGTTTTCACACCCAACGCATGCGTCAGACTTCTGCATGCACCTTGTCTTCGCCATTATATGCATCGATATGACTTAAGTTTTGGCCAAGCTGGGTTGCCTGGCTCCTGTGCTTACCCCTACGTTCCTGATTGTTCAGCTAGGCGGTAAAGGGAGCACCTCTGCGATTGTTACTGCCGGATAAGCCGGATGTGTACCTCAGACTGGGTGAAGCCGAAAGCTAGCGTTCTTAAGGGAATATTCGGTCGGTGAACTAAAGATGAACCTTTTTATTTTATACATGCCCCCAGATGATCTTCTGCATTTGCAGTCCGGACGTGCACTTTAGGGCACGCCACCCCAGCGAAAGGAACCCTTAACGGAACTATTCTCTCTGGAAGATGTTTCTTACTAACCATGTAATATAACATAACTAGTTGGGCACTTGTCTGATAAAGCACTAATGACCCCTACGCCTGGTCTCCATGCATACCTCGGCTTTTATATAGCCGTTATGGTATTCGGACACACTCCGGACCATCAGGTCCCGAGGTCGAAGCGAAAAGGTCGGCAACAACAAACGATCTACAATCCGGCTAGAAGGCACTACACATGTCAATTATAAATTACATAGTCATCTTGACTGATCGTACTCCTCCTCTATACCATCTAACAGGCTGTCTAATTTACAGTCCTGCTGGGAATACTTTGCGGCCAGCTCTACCTGGCCATACACCAAGCTCACAGGGATCTCCTTCCCATCAGGCCCCACTGGTCCGACCTTGGCCATGTGATTGGGGTCAGACTTCGTAAAGCGGGTCTTCACCATGGCCCAGGCCTCCCTCGCGCCTTGTCGGCAGGCTGATATCTTCCACATCCGGATGCGCCGCCGAGCTCCCGTCAGCTTCTCCGCAAGCTCTCCAAGGCCCTCGGGCATGGAGTGGGCAGGCCATAAGGCCCGGGCAACCCCTTGCATTGCCTGCCGAATTCGTTCGTGCAGTTGCAGGAGTTCGGGGAGAAGGTCACCCGTAGAACCGGGCATATCCTCTGCAGGACGACCTGTGAGCGTACCTACAGACATAATTCTGTTATTTGTCTTCCTCGCCGAACTCCTTTTTTTTCAAAGGGTTCGCTCAAGCACTTACTAAATATGCCGCGTCGAAGACGCTGATTCTCCTTCGTGGAATCAGATAGCTGGCCACGAACGTCTTTCAGTTCAACATCCAGCTTGGTGTTAGCATCCTGAAGATCATTCTTCTCTCACCTCACCCTTGTCAACGTACTCTCGCCAGCCTTTAACTGGCGTAAGAGTTGTTGCCTCTCCGGATCTAGTCCGGCACCATCTGTAACATTAATTGTCAGATTCGCACATAAGCCGCACAATACTAATCTCTCAAAGTATATCATACCTGAGGGGGTCCCTTTGGGCTCCCCTGTTGCAGCTAGTGCGGCCTCTAGTTGGGCCTTGCACTTTTCCAGCTCCTGGGACAGCACGGTGTTCTTCTCAGTAAGAACGTACATATTATATGATCCTTAAATCAGTTAGTTTAACTGTTTCAAGTCTCGGGGGCTACTGGTATATATATATTCAAATTTTCTTACCCGTATATCTTTCACATACTGCTCCGTGGCTCTGGCTAAACCATCTTGAGCAGCACGAAGGTACGCATCTCCCGAATTGAAGGCGGCTAAGGCCTCTCGGGAGAAACAAGCATCGCGTAGAACTATCCGGCGACGCCTATGGTTCATGGCGCTCTCCACTTCTGAATTTTTGGCAGATAGCCGGTCCGCGTCCTCTGTTGGAGGAGCGTCCGGCGCAAGCCTGGTGTTTGTCCCCGCCTCCGGACCAGACGTTGGGGCCTGGCTGGTAGAGGCGCGGTTGGCGGTCCCTCCGGATATAGTCCGGCGAGGCCTCTTCGTCCTGGAAACAGTACGGATGTTAACATGCCCTGACAGAATAACGCCAGGAAGACAGAGGGCGCGTTATACCTTTGTGCCGAACTCTCAGTCCGGACTTCATCCCTTTTTACCCCACGGGGCCCGGTGGCTCCTCGTTGGCTAGCCGCCGCAGGTTCGGCCTCCCTCCTCGGAAATCTCCCCTGTAAAATACGGTTGTCGTCAGAAACACCAGAATATGTAAGGACGGAATCTCTCTTGCGGGAATAAACACTCCGGTTTCTGTCACCTGGGAGGCCGGGATTAACCCGGGATAATCAGCCATAATGGCCACCAAGGTATTATCTTTGCTTAACTGGTGGAACACCCCGTCGATGAGCTCCATCGATATGTCCGGATCCTCTTCGGAGTCCGGATCGAGGGACCGTTCTGGGTCCTCAGGCTGTGGAGGGCAGCTGTTGATATCCTTTACCTACTGTCGAAGCTCCTGCATTGAAATCACCAGATTACGTATCTAGTCATGGGAGCATTAAATAAGCGGGCAAGTGCAATTGTTCACTTACCCAACTTGGAGGTTCATACATAGTGAATCCGGCCCACGGGTTGACGCGGAGGAAGTCCTCCTTTTCTCCCTTGTACAAAGATGTTAGAATCTTTACTAGAGCGGCAGCTGTGTCTCGCCCCTTGCGGCCGTAACGGGTGGCGTCATCCTCCCCGTTGAAATCCCACATGGGGTGACTCCTATATTGAAGCGGCTGCACCCCCCGCATAATACATGCAGCCATGACTCCAATCATGGTTAGTCTGGAATGAGCCAACAGTCTTATCCGGCCCATCAGGTAAAGAACGTCTCTGTTTTTTTCTCTCTGAGAGCTCCGTGGACGCCAACTTAAGCGTTTCTTTAAGGGAGCCATGCTGAACTCAGGGAGGCCGACCCGAACAGGGTCCGGCAGCGGGACGTCGTCTATGTAGAACCATTCTGAAGGCCAGTCCTCGGACGCCTTCTTTGGGGTTCCGGATAGGTATCCAGTCCCGGCGATGCGCCATATTTCGGCTCCGCCCACTTGGTATATAGACCCCTTCTGAGAACGGGGCACCAAGCAGAACAACCTCTTCCACAGCGCAAAATGAGCCTCGACGCCTAAAAATAGCTCGCAAAGGGCAACGAAGCCTGCAATATGTAGCATGGAGCCAGGCGTGAGGTTGTGCAGCTGGAGGCCGTAGAACTCCAGAAGCCTGCGGAGGAATGGATGAATTGGAAATCCCAGACCCCTTAATAAATAAGGGACGAGGCACACCCGCTCTCCTTTAGAAGGATTGGGGGTGCTCTCCGCTTGCTTGCCGCCGTTGTAGGTGGCGAGTCCGGCTCGGACCGGGACCATATATGCTTGGGGAAGGAATCCTTTGGCCTGTAGTGACACTAGCTCGCTGTGTGGGATGGTGCAACTCTCCCAGTCTCCGGATTTGGGGCTGGAGGGGCGAGGGGAGGAGCTACGACGGCTGGCCATGTTGGAATGGACCTTTGCTGGAGACGCTCTGATGATAACTCGCGGGGAGAAGAAGATGTGGTTTGGATCTAGATCCCCATCCCGTTAAATAGGCGGCTCGTTTATATGACCAAGGGTGTGAATATAAAAACACCCCCGGGCTTTTCGCATTCGTTCAACACGTGGAAGACGGCAATTGTCGGTCACCAAGACCGAGGAGCGCTACGGACATTATTCATACAGGTACACAAGATTCGGAGGGGGAACCCGCCTTGCAATGCCGAAGACAAATTCGCGCGCTGGACTCGACGTCATTGAAGCCTGGTTCGAGGGCTACTGAGGGAGTCTTGGATTAGGGGGTGTTCGGATAGCCGAACTATATCTTCAGCCGGACTCCAGGACTATGAAGATACAAGATTGAAGACTTCGTCCCGTGTCCGGAAGGTTCTTTCCTTAGCGTGGAAGGCAAGCTAGGCGTGCGGATATTCAAGATCTCCTACCAATGTAACCGACTCTGTGTAACCCTAACCCTATCTGGTGCCTATATAAACCGGAGGGTTGTAGTCCGTAGGACGAACACATCATAACCATCATCATACCCATAGGCTAGCTTCTAGGGTTTAGCCTCCTTGATCTCGTGGTAGATCTACTCTTGTACTACCCATATCATCAATATTAATCTAGCAGGAGTAGGGTTTTACCTCCATCGAGAGGGCCCGAACCTGGGTAAAATAAAGTGTCCCTTGTCTCCTGTTACCATCCGACCTTGACGCACAGATCGGGACCCCCTACCCGAGATCCGCCGGTTTTGACACCGACACCTGTGAAGACTAACTCTTTTTGGAAAAGGCCATGAGCCTGTGAAGAAGGCGAACGCCTGTGAAGATCAACTCTTTTTGGAAAAGGCCATGAGCCTGTGAAGAAGGCGAACGCCTGTAAAGACTAACTCTTTTTGGAAAAGGCCCAGACCCTGTGAGGAAGGCAAGTGCCTGTGAAGCTCGTTGCCCCAAGAAGAAAGGCCCGGAGCCTGTGAAGAAGCCAACGCCTGTGAAGCTCGCCGCCCGTGACACTCTCACGTAATAATGAGTGGGGCTGTACACGCCCCGGAATCTCAGGAGCACCGGCCTCAGGCCCTGGGGCTCCCTCCCACGCCTAGTGGCAGCACTTAGCTCCGCGCTGGTGAGAAGACGTCGAAGACTAGATTAGGTGCCGGACGCGGCTTTTTCATTTGCTTTCTGCAGTTGGTTCGTTTTGTTCGCAGTTGAAGTTTTATTGAAATTATTGCCGTCTTTGGTTTATATTTCGTTGGTTTTCACCCCCCCCCCCGTTTTGATTCCTCTTGCAAAAAGTATCGCGAGGGGGGCAGCCAAACGCCCTCGCGAGGGTTCCTTTTCTAATCGTCCTAAGGTTTCGCGACCCGGGTCCATCACAGGAGCACCCCTCCAGTCCGTGCCCCTCAGGCACCGCGACACAAGCACAGGGCCTGGGTCGGTCGCCCCCCACGGCTGGGGCCGGGAACTATTTATGTGCAGATACACAGCTGAAAAGCGCGAAAGCTAAATCAAGGTAGTTGTTCATGGCAATAACCTCCAACACGCCCCCACGGGGCTCCAGCAGCTGTTCTCTTTTACGCACGAAACAAAAGGAAAGAAAGCACGAGCCCGGCGCGGCTCGCCTCGCTCCGGCCAGCCAAGGCGACCGGGGACGCCTCCAGGGCTCAGGCGGACTCCCTCTCGCGCTTCACCGGGGCGCGGCGACGGGCGGACGAATCGCCGCCCCCCAAGCAAGCGCGACGGCGTGGGGGCTGGCTGCGACCACCACTGGAGGAGTCGCCTGAAGAAGAGCTGGTGAAGCTTGGGGAGCGTCGAGTGCCGCCATCCGCGTGAGCGCTGTCTCCTCCCTCGTCGTCGGGGCGAAGCCCCTGGCCGTGGTCGCCGCCCTCGGGGCAGCATCCAGCGCGGCGACCATCTTCCCCGAACACCCTCACATAGAGGATGGCGTCGCCGTCAAACTTGAAGTGCAGGGTGCACTGCTGACTCAGGCCACGCGCGCGGGCAAACGTTTGCCAGCCACGAGTCAGGGCCCTGTTGCCAGAAGGTGAGACCTCAAGCGAGACCCAGGAGGCCCTGCTGCAACAACCATCAGCTTGGAGCCAGAAGCCGCACCGGACGCTGGCCGTCAGCTCGCCGATGAAGAAGCGGGGGAGCTGGAGCCAGGTGTTGGTCGGGTCCGCCGACCACACGACGAACTCCGGCAGCACCTCCACCGAGCGAAGGCGCGGTCTGGGAGGCCGCGCAGTCACGGCCTGCCTCCCCTTGGCAGCCGAGCGCTCACCACCGCGCGGGGAACCACCCCTGTGGCCATGGGAATCCGCGATGGGGACCGCGGGATGCTTGCGGGGACGACCCCGGCCGCGCTTGGCCGGTGGAGAGTCGGGCTCTGCCCGGCAGGCCTTTTCCTTCTCCGCGGCTGAGAACCTCTTCGGGGCCATGAGAGCGGCGAGTGGCCAAAGAGAAGAAGAAGAGAAGCGGGAAGGGGCGGACTGGCGGGGCTTGCGCGGCCCCGTACTTATAGCCAGAGAAAACCAACCGTCGAGCACCACGATCTTAGGTAATAATGACCCGTATCTATGCATGCAGGGACTAGTCAAGTCACGCAGTTGCCAAGGCGTCGTGGGGAAGCGGAGACGCCCACGTCCAATCAACCGCCACGCGCCGCCCAAGGCCGCAGGCTGTTAGGGCCCGCGGCGCTTCGCCCTTGCCCTTTCGCCTCTCGGTACGGTCAAGTCCGGGTGCACCTTGGGCCCGGGGGCTACTGTCGGCGTTCTGGGAACGGGGGTCCCCAGACTTGCCTGCCTGCGGCCTGCGGCGTGGCTCAAGGGGGCCCGGCACGGCCCAACTTCATCAACATAAGACCCAAGACCCTCGCGAGGGGCCAAGCCTCGCGGGGCGGACGACACAGCACTTCCTCAGGCACGGCCTCGTCAGACTGGCTCACGAGGAGGCGGAGAGATCAAGGCGGGGTACCTCGCGAGGTGCACATGACGCGAGCCATGACGACCAAGGGCGCCAGGCGGGCGCCAGCCCGCACAGTGTCCTCCCTTTCCTCTTTGGTGCAAAGGGGGCAAGCGCAGGCGATAGGATCAAGCAAAGGCATCCATTTTGGTGCAACGAGACCAGGACGAGTCCAAAGGTGGGAAGGAGGTCATCGTGGAGCCCAGAACGGCGTCACCACAGGGCCTTTGGCAGGCGAGGACCAACTTTAGTCGGGATAAGTGTACCAGATGTTCCCCTTCGAATTGGCCAATTGTTGGCGCCCTTCCCGCTCAATATTTGGGAAGAGGCCCAGGGCCTTTGCCTATAAATAGGACTAGCCACCCCCAGGGTAGAGGCATTCGGCATCGAGCAATCAGGCAAGCAGAACCTAGAATCTGGGCAAGCAAAGAACAAGAGAGAAAGAGAGAAGGGCGGGTGAACTCCTCCTAGCAGTCCATCCCCCTAGCCAAGAGCAGACCCTCGCGAGGTTGTTCTTCCCTGTATTGCTCATCATCACAAGCCCAAGAGGCAATCCATCCACCACAAACTAGAGTAGGGTATTACACCACAACGGTGGCCCGAACTAGTATAAACTCTGTGTCTTTAATGTCGGTCTTTTAGTAGTTTAGATCCTTGCGAGACGGAGAGGTAAAGGGCATAATCTTCGCGCGCACCCCAGAGTTCGAACCTTAAGGGTCTGCCGGAACCCGAAATCCGACAAATTTAAAATAAATTTTTCATTGAGAGAAAAGGTAAAATAAAATCAGTGCTATTTTCTCACAGTAAGTTAGTTGGAGATGAATTGGGATGACTTGGGCATTACAACGAACAGTTTGTAAATGATGTACCGGCCAGCTGACTTATGTATCTTGCAGTGTCGGCATCATACTTCTGTACATAGAAGGATGGATTCAGTAACAATCACTTGAATAGTTCTACTAATTTGGGTTTCCTGTATACGTACCTTGACCCTTTGTTCCTCTACACCAGCAATGCTTGAGGATTCACTGGATGTATTGAGATCAAATTTTGGATGCCAATTTGGATACTCAGATTACACGACCATCTGTGCATGCATAGATGAGATGTTTTTTCATGGAATGTTTTGACGTATGGTGGTTTTTCATACACTCTTTTCTTTTTTTATCTGGTTAGGGTGAACAATACTATTTAGGTGATTGTGAAAATGCAGGCTACAGTAGTAAATTTTCATAAGGTTTGTGAAAATACAATTTTCTACATTAAGGATGTGCCCAGCTTCCATGGAAGAGTTTAGTTGGTTAGTACATTAGTGGGTGTGTTATGTATTCGCAAGGTTGTGTTAAGTATAAGACTTAATTCCTTGTAACCATAAATGTGAGCTAGGAAGAATAAAATTTGTGCTCTATTGAACTTACTGTAGAGTGGAGCAAGACGATCGAAGAGAGGGAGGGATTACAAATATTTCATTCATGGCAGAGTTAGAAGTAGAACGAGCAATGTAGATGGACAATTATGCTTTCTTAAGAGTATATATTTTTCGTGT
The DNA here is from genome assembly GCA_032464435.1 of Aegilops umbellulata. NCBI lineage: Eukaryota > Viridiplantae > Streptophyta > Magnoliopsida > Poales > Poaceae > Aegilops > Aegilops umbellulata. The sequence continues at coordinate 320,413,116 of CP136056.1, read as the reverse complement.
GAACAATATTTATTTTTCCGTGGCAACGGCAGTTGGTCTTGAGATTGAAAAAGTCGCAAAAACATCGCCTCCCATTGAAAGAATATTTCCCTGCCACCACAATTGTTACTATTGTCAATTGTATGTGATAGTGATAGAATATTACCTTGAGATGTTTTAATGCACTATCATTGGTGGATAGGAAGGGTATGAACCATGACAAACAAGAGCAATGACTATGTGATAGCAAGGTCAGAGGTGAGGTCGAAGGGCTATCAGAAAATAGGAGGTAGGCAGGGAGAATGAAGATGATGTCATGTCTTGTTGCGGTGGTGACCCATAATTAAATACTCTTGTTGCGGTCATGTCTCGCGATGATGCCAAGAGTAATTTTATCCTACCTTGTCTATAATTGCGTGCCTTGATCACCGTGCCAAAAATAATACACCTTAGATAAAAAACGGAGGGAGTAGAAAGGAATAAAGAGATAAAAAAGATTATGTTATCTCTTCCCACGATTTTGGTATGTATCTAAAAGTATATTAGCAATGTATGTACTCCTAGAAAAGCTAAGGTACTCCATCTTGGTGGAGAAGATAAAAATGCCCACAATTTATAGTCTTGTGCTCATCTATTTTTGTATTGTGCCTGTAGCAACGCACGGGCATTATGCTAGTGTAGTCTAGTGTATGTGTATGTGTCTCCAAACAGCCATTGTATCATGTATGTATGTTTCCATTTTTTTATTTTTGCTCCCAAATTTAAAAAATGATGGCTTTCTAAAAAAGTTGATAAATTTTTAAAAAGGTACGTAGTATGCAATTTGTCTTCAACATAAACTATTGGGAATTTGTTAACAATTTCGAAAAAATGTTCGATTTTATAAAATTTTCATACACAATTTGAAACTTCAAAATTATTGATAAAATTTCAAGAAGTGGTTACGTTATGTGAAAATATTCATGTTAATTGATAATGACGAAAACTGCAAATAACTAAAGCATTCAAGTTAGGAAAAACTATATGCTTAGAGATTCATCCGTCTAGCCTAGTCTAGCACACTCCTCTCAACTGGTGTTTTTTTGGACCATGGATAAATGACCCCAACTTCTGGCAGCTGCCTCGCACGAACATATGAGTCATCCGAGCCAGGTTTAAACGACTTCCAACACTGTTTGCATGTTGCCATACGTCCGGCAAGATATCAGACCCTTTTCACCGAGAAAACTCCAGAAAATACAAAATTTGTCAAGAATGTGAATTGGTCACATAAGTTGGTGAAAAAAGTTGGGGCCATTTGACAGATGTGGAAAGACAACGTGCTTCAAAACAGACTCTTCTAGCTTTAAGAAACACCCTCCGTTAAACATGATCTAATTTTGGACATTCTTAAAATGACCTCAGCTTTTGCAAGCAGGTGGGCATGCCCGTGGTAGACATCCATGCCTGGTTTAGATGATTTTCGACACCATATGCAAGTTGCGACACGTCCGATCATTTATCTGACTTTTTGACTTAGAAAACTCCAGAAGAGGCAAAAAAAAGTCGAAAACAGAAACAACGTGGGATTGTGCCTTGAATTGGTAATGGCAGATGGTAGAAATTTTTTCGAGCCCATTCGAAGGATGTCAAGATACAACGTGCTCACAAATGGAGCCTTGTCGGCAACCCGACCATCCTTCATTGAACATGGTCTAGTTTTAGACATTCTTAAAATGACACCAACTTTTTCAAGAAGGTGTGCATGCACATGGTAGTCATCCATGCTAAGTTGAATGATTTGTGACACCGTACGCAAGTTGCGACACATTCGGCCATTTATCTACCTTTTTTGTCTGAGAAAACTCCAGAAAATGTAAAAATTTGTGGAAAACCAAAACAACATGGCATGGTGCCTTGAATTAGTCATAGACGATGGTGGAATTTTTTTGGGGCCATTTGAATGATGTGCTCTCAGACGGAGGCTTCTGGCCAACGTAAACACCCTTCATTGAGCATGGTCTAGTTTTGGACATTCTTGAAATATTACCAACTTCTTCAAGGAGGTGGGCATGCCCATGGTAGCCATTTAAAGGATGTCGGGAAACAACGTGCTCTGAGTCGGAGCCTTCTAGCCTAATCGAACACCATCCATTAAACATTGTCTATGTTTGGACATTCTTCAAATCACCCCAACTTTTCTAAGCATGCGGGCATGCCAATGGTTGGCATCCATGTCAGGTTTGAACAACTTCCGATGCCGTATGCAAGTTTGCGACACGTCCTGCCATTTATCGCTCTTTTTTTACCGAGAAAATTTCGGAAAATGCAAAAAAATTGTCGAAAACCAAAATAACTCGGCATTGTGCCTTGAATTGATCATACAAGGCCATGGAAAATTTGGGCCATTCCAAGGATGTCGGGATATAGGGTGCTCTCAAGCGAAACCTTGTGGCCACCCGAACACCCTCCGTTGATTTTTTTTGCCATTCATGAAATGGTCTTAACTTTTGCTACCAGGTGGGCATGCCCATGATAGGCATATTGCCAGGTTTGACGTAAAAATATATTTAAAATTACTATCTAAAAAAGTAGCCGAGTTTGTAAAGTTCAAAAAGAAGAAAAAATGAATTAACATGAAAAGAGAAGAAAAAAGTATAAAAGAAAAGAATGCTTAGGCTTTGGCCCAACTAGGCGACAACATTGCTCCTGTCAGGCGCCTATTATGCCGGCCTAAGCGTTCGCAGATTTTAAAAAGCACATCAATTTTTAGAAAAATGCTCATGGATTTGCATTTTTTAATAGATTTTCAAAAAAAAATTACCAAAGAAAAGAATGCTTAGGCTTTGGCCCAACTAGGCCAGCTGGATTTAAAAAAGTCATCGTATGTGAAAAAAAGTTCATCAATTCTGAAAAAATCACATGTTTTGAAAAAGGGTTCACGGTTTAAAAAAATAAGGATTCGAAAAAGGTTCACAGATTTGGAAAATATTTCATAAATTTAATAAAAATTCATGATTTTAAAAAAAAAGAAAAATGAAAAAAAGTAGGAAAAAACAGATAAAAACTCGGCCAATTTTTTTGGAAAACCACTGTGTATTATAACTAAGATAGCTATCATACCTATAAATGTCGCAACTACTAACATGGTCTGTTGGTTACCTTGTTGTATAGTCTAATGGGAGGTCTCTATTTCGAACCTTGTTGCCTGCATTATTTTTACATTTAAAAAAAGTGAAACTTTAAGTGAAGAGAAGAAAAAAGATAAACATACTGGCCTATACGTATATACATACCTACGGGCGACTTATCATATATATGGAAGTGTGAAAAGTCCATATTACCCTTTATACGGTTTGTAGGGGGGAGTCTACCAAAGCGGAACTCTATTTTTTTATCGTTTGCATTTGCTTAAATCCGGAATTGTTTGAATAGTATCTGATGCGTCTACTATTAATATTTGAAGAGATAATTGGCTTCCAAGAAACTCTGAACTTAAAATTACTACTAAGAAGAATAGGACCAGGATATAGAGGATGTCTTATATGATCTTGAGTGAGCCAAGGAGCTGAGATGCTAATTTGATTAGACACTTATTTTATCCCCATGATGCGAAGGAGATTTTAAAACTGCGTATTCAATCATTGGGGAATAATGATTTTATTGATTGGAACTTTGAGAAGAACGATTTGTTCTCGGTCAGAAGTGTGTACAAGCTAGCACTAAATATCAAGGATCATAAAGAAGACGAGGGGGAAAATAGTGATGTTGTGTTGGGGGAAAAGAAAATTTGGGATATTTTTTGGAAGACCAATATTCCCTAGAAGATTCGGATTTTCGCATGGCGTGCCGCCACCAGTAGTTTGGCAGTTAAGTACATAGGATACCGCATTACCAAGCCACCTCTAGCATGTGCTCTATTCGTGGAGTGAAAGATGAAAGTACTTTTCATGTGCTCTTCATTTGCCCAAAGGTCTATGTGTTGCGTATGGTTATGAGGGAAATATGGAACTTACCGAGGGAGGAGGTTTTAACTTTTAAGTATACTAGGGCAGACTGACTGCTAATTCTTTTGGACCAGTTGAGTTCAATGCTGCGTGAATAAATAATTTTCATTTTTGACGAGTCTGCCATTTGACAAATTTCTTCATTTTGGTAAAGAAAAGGAACCGTTTCAGCCTCCATTACCTTTATGGCTAATTATTGGTTGTCCTTCGTATCATGTCACTCGTGTCCTGAGGTGGATTCCAACAATGGAGGTAAAGGAGTGTTATCTGGATTAAGGAGCAATCTTGCCACTCTGAAGACTCATGTGATCTAGCAACCCCCATCTTCTGACTATATTAAGGTCAATGTCAATGCAAGCTTCGTGGAGAACACTACAAGTGTTAGGATGGTGGTCATGGACTCGTCTGGAAAGGTCATCATCTCCTCATGGGATTTTATTGGGGCATTGTACAAGTGTGGAGGAAGCGGAACTTCGGGTTTTCCTTGCCGACCTTTGTATAGGTATCACTTTCCACAATTCCATTATTTTAGAGATTGACTGCACTTTTTTGGTTTCAGCCCTTGCAAATAGAAATTTTGATAGGTCCCCTCTGGTCAATTTGAAGAAGGAAGTGATGAGTGTATCAAAGCTTATAAAAAAAATTAAGCTCTTCATGATTAATCGATTGGCCAACGTGGCAGCTTATATTGCAAAGTTTAGCTTTCATAATAGATTAGATGGTGTCTTTGTTAACAAAGTTTCGCTCCGCATGGTAAAGGTTGTAATGAACGATTGTAATAATTTTTTATTTAATTAATATATGAGGTGATGTTTTTCAAAAAACAAAAAAAGAAAAAATGATGCAGGAACAGTGCAGAAAGTGCTATCATCGTGCTCATTGCATGAATCCTGACCAGGTTGCACGTTACCCGCATGTGGAGCTCCTTTTTTCTATGTAGTGGCTTAGATACCGGGTTATCCAACTTGGGGTTGTGCTCCTCACGGAGAAAAAAAATACTTATATAACACCGAGCAATTTTGACTTTGGCGTTTATAAATTCAATGTCGCCAGGCCCCGGCGGAGGCCCGAGCGGCGTAGCGGATCGGTGAAATGGGGAGAGGAGGCCGCGTTTTGCTGCTAGCCTTCGTGCTCTTCCTCACGTCACATTTGACGACGCCGGCGTCCGCTGCCACGAAGGTAAATCTCTGATCTCTCTCTCTCTCTCTCTCTCTCTCAACAGTTTATACTTGTTTATGTTTATCTCTAATTGATAGTACTCCTGTGCATGCAGTCCTGTTTGCTTGTCTTGAGTGACCTGACGTCTTGGCCTGTTCTGATCGCTGGAGTCACCAACCAGTAAGCACAATATATAGCACGTTAACTATCTACGCCCATCATACATTAGTTCGTGCAGAAGAAGACGCCTAGCCTTTGGTTCTTGATCCCCAAAACATGCAGGTACGAACTATTGTATCTCTTCAAGGAAATCAGCGCCATCGGGTTGCAGATCGACGACAGCTTGTTCCCAGCCCTCGAACGTAAGTGCCGCGCATATGATCAGGATCCAAGGATTTCTGTGTTCGAGTTTACTGCTTCATCAGCAGTTTTTACCTAACACTAACCACGTCACACGCTGCACTGGCCAATTATTCTTTGGGTTCAGAGCTCCCCGGGGTTCTGGCTGTGATCCCGGACAGGCTTCACAAGGTCCAAACGACGCGTTCCTGGGAGTTCCTCGGGCTGGAGAGCGGCGGCGAGCCGAAGGAGTGGAAGTACGACGCCAAGTTCGGCGAGGGGGTCGTCATTGGAAACGTCGACACTGGTAATCTCGCAGTTAAATTACATCGTTTCTTCACATCAATCTAGCCCTTACATTCTCCCCAGGAATCGCAGTATATACTCGTGTAGTAGTACCACTACCAACTCGATATCTTTTGATTGATCGCCGGAATCTTCTCTTGACCTAATAACCAATTAATTGCTTTCATCTAAACTCTTAATATCTCAGTTGGTAGGTTGCGTTCCGGGTTTTATTTTCGTCCCACCTCATCCGGTCTTTTTTGGTACTTCTTTGGTACATCCTCCCATCTCCCTCTCAGCCGCGAAAAACCAAAGAAAACCCCGCGATCGAGTCCCACACCCGCCCCCACGCGCCCAACCTCCCGTCGCATCAAACTGACACGAACGAAAATTAACCAGCAAAAAAAAACGGCGAAAATTAACCAGCGAAAAAAATCCGAGAACGAATCGCACGAGCGAGGCCTTCTGCCCTCGAGCGAGCAGTCGCACGCACCAGTTGCACACCAGATCCCTTCGCCGCCGCCCTTCATCCTTCGCCATCGCAGATCCATCCCGCCGCCGCCGCCGCTCCATCCCTCTCTTCTGTCCAAGCTTGTCGCCGGCGACGAAGCATACGGCGCTCCATCCCTTCGCCTCCAGGAACCTACCACACGCGCCGAGGCGAGGGCCTCGTGGACTCTGTCCGTCGCCGCTTGGCCGACTACCCCGCCGCCGGGCAGGAGGAGTGTTCCGCGCCGTGGGGAACACGCCACGCGCATCAAGGCGAGGCGCCTCCTGGGCTCCGTCCGTTTCCAGAGCGAGCGCCCGGGAATACCTTGCTAGCCGCCGCTGTCGTGACCGTTTCAGCCACCACCAAGGTAAGGTGCTTTCTCCATCTCAATTTCCTTCCTTCCCCATCAAGGTTAATTTGGATGCGTTCTTAAGTGATTTTGGTGTTGCTCATCGGATTTGTATATGTAAGTACGCGTGTCTTCGATCTGCTTACATGTCCAGGTGGAGAAACTCTCGGATTGTGTCTTCAGAAATAGTTTACTGTTGTTGTGTTTCTCTCTGGTGGTATGTCAAGGTCTATTCAGATGCTGATTACTATGTTGAAATCTATCAATCCTTCTGATCACTGTGTTTTGCCGGGTCTGGAGGTCTGCACCAAGCCCCAGGGCAGGGCGGTTCGAACACCAGTGCAGTACGGGCTGGGACGATCATCATCTTGTCTCTGTCTCTACTAATTCAAATTACATGTAATTTGTTCCCTCAAAAAAATTACATGTAATTTATTCAGTTCTACAGTAGCCAAGGACGGGGCATCGCACCGACGACAGTGACTGCAATGAAGGCGAGATGCCGATGTCCGCGCCGGCGCCGGAGACCGTGACCACAACTCTGGTGCGAGGTGCCGGTGTCAGCGGCATCACCCGTGTTGGCCCCTTGAGTTTTGGACCTGCCGCGCTCTGGTTCTGGAAGTTGCCATTCCCATTGAGCCCCTCCAGCAGCCTTCAGGTGAGCGCACAATTTCTGCTCCATTAACGCAGGCATCAAGGGGTTTGACTGCGTGGGAAAGAGCTCGACTTGATTCACTTGCATATGTATTCTTTTTCCTTTGTGGGCAGGAGCTTAGTTGAATCACTTGCATCCAGATGTTCATGCATGTTAATCCTGTATTGGATATGGTTTAGCTCATAATGTAGGCCATGAATATAGGCTTCCTTTTTCTGCTTATAAGCAACTAATTAATATATAAATCTGGGCACGGTTCTATCATTTTCGCACCCAGTTATGGGGCATCTATTCTTATATTTAATAATAATAAGTATGTGTGTTCTGCAGTTCTGCAAACTGTCAAAATTATCTTCATCTTTGTGATTTCAGTTTGGATCTGGGTGCTTCTAGCTGTTTCTGGAGTTCAGGTTCAAGTTAACCATGGAGGTGACTGGTCCTTTATTTCCATGAGGTTATTTGTGTCACATGTTACCGTTGCTTTAATCTTTGAGACACTGTGCAAGTTGTTGAATTTCCCGAGTTTGTTTTCTGCTCCTGAGTTTGAGTTTCCCAGAAATGCGCCCCCGTGGTTGCTGCCACACCGTGCCGTTGCTCGATCCATTGATGCGGTTACGGGTTAAATAGTCATGGATTTTATCATTGTAGTTTGACGCCCTGTAGTTTCACACGCCTCCCTTTTTCTGTTTGCAGTATATAGTTGCAGAGAATTTATAAGCGAGTGGATCATATGTACTCTTTTCATGATGCATCTCTGACCATGCTGTTTCTGGGCGTCATAGAGAAGGCCAAGAAGGATGAGATTGTCAAGTTGGCGTTCGAGGTGCAGACAGGTTGCTCATTCAGTTTAGCAATTGTGCGGATGTATTTTTTTTGGAATCATATGCCAACACCTCAGTGTTTAACGTGGTGCTTGTTGTGTATGGTGATTTTTTGTCCCATACTGTACACTATAGAGCTAGAGAAAAGCAACCTAATAAGCTGAGATTGTCAAGAAAATGTTGCTATCAAATAGAATTCAGTAGCCGGCTCGAAAAGGAGGCAACTACTCTTGTGGCTTTCTAAAATCTGGAAAACTAAAACAATTAAACAAGTACTGCTAATCCAGATTGCTATAATGCCAATGTTTTTCTAATTCAAGCAGTAAGAGTAGGCCTTTAGATACTCACCTGGACGTTTGACGTCATGTGCATTACATTGGACTGTCTTTATTTGCATGATTTACATTTTGTTCCTACTTAATAAAATCAGCAACTCTGATGAGCTTGTTCCATGCGCTTGAAGTGAGTTATTCCTTTGATTATAATCACTTGTTTCAGTACTAAGCTATCATGGAACGGATAGTTGTTGATGGCTTCCTAGATATTTTAGAGTACATATGGACAGAATACCTGATATCTCTCTACTTTTAGAAAAAACAATTGCATTACGAAAACTTCTATTATATCTCTACATTTGAGTTGTTCTTCCCTTTCTACAAATGATGCATGATCCTTGGGTTTAGATTGAGATGCTAGATGGGAAACTGGTGTTATTATCATCTGCTTAGGTTTTTTTGGGGGTATCATATGGTGTTATTTTAACATGTAGATTGATGTTGTTTGTGGTTACATTGAGGTACATACCTGATACTCCCTCCGTCCCAAAATATGTTTCTTAACTTTATACTAAATTTAGTACAAAGTTGTACTAAGGTCGAGACACTTATTTTAGGACGGAGGGAGTATGTGTTTATTATCTTTAAGATTGTTCTTTTGTATTTCATTTGCTAGGCTCACATCAATTCTTCTAAGTTATAGGAAAGCATAGTTGCATACGTATTTCATTTGGCAGGCTCACATTAATTTCTGCCGAGTTACAGGAAAGCATATTTGCAGATGTTTTCATCTGGTGGGCTAACATCAATTTCTTCTAAGTTAAATGATAATATAGTTGCATATGTATTTCATTTGCCGGGCGCACATCAATGTCTTCCAAGTTACAGGAAAACATAGTTGCATTTGTGAAGTGACTAATTAGGGATTTCACGGGAAAAGATAGTTTCACAAATCATTTGATTGTATTTGCGAGTGACCCATTCTAAATAGTCATCCATTGTGGTTTTCATAGGACTGTGTACATGCTTTGTGACTTTAAATCTTATGACGGATTTGTTTTGTTTTGTTTTCATGACCTATCTTTACACCCAGGATGATAGGAATAGCTCATAACACAAGAAAGGTATGAGGTGAATTATACCACTGCAAGTTGTACTCCATGGTTGCACCTCATATTTTTCTGCAGATCCTATATTGTTGTGTAGTTATGTCTCGATCCCTATCGGCTTACTGAAGGAAACTTATTTATTTTTCTGTGTGGATTTCCATAGGCTTACTGAAGTACAACTTATTTATTTTTTTGGAAAATTAATTTCTGCTTGTTTGAACATGTTTGATGTACTTACACATCAAGAAGAGTGCATGAAACCCTTTACAAAGCCATTTGTATCCAGTATCCTATAGTAAAAATTCTACTGCATGCTGGTGGAGTTGAGAATTGGTGTTAATCTTTTAGAAGTGGTTGTCGTTGATTAATGGCACCCCCGGCAGCGGTGATAACGACCATGGGGAGGAGAGCACGAACATCAACAACCTCTTGACCTTGTTGGCTTCTCCGACATCAATAATGACGACCAGCTCGCCATACAGTTGCTAGAGTGCTAAAGAATGGTCGAGAAGAACAATGGATTGTTGATGGAATCAACAAGGATGATAAGGACGGCCACACCAGTGAGAATAAGAAGGCGGAGCTCATCGCCGTCGGCCGCCATCTCTGCAGGGAGAAGAAGAACGACAATGCGTTAATGATAAAGAAGTCAACAATGCCACCTGGTGTGCAAAGGGTCCTCAAGGTATATGTTATCCACCATTCGTATTGACCCATTAGAATATGTAAGCCCCCATGCAACATACGGGCAATTTATATACATCGTAGCCCATAGCAACGTTGCCTGCAGCATTGGAGTTGTATATATTAGAACTGAGTTATGATGGCATAATTTTTCCGTCACAAGTTAAATGAGCATTGTCTAAAAGTCTAACTAAGTTTTCTTTCGCATTCTTCTATAAATTAGAAGTCCAATATAATATAGATTTCTCAATGTATCATTTTGAGATTATTTGACTATCGAACAGTATTACCATGCTGACCATTTCTCTTGTCTTTGCAATATCTATAGGATCTAATGTAAAAGTATAATGTGCTTCACAGGTTTTTTATTTCTTTTGATTTTGCCTTGCTTGTTATTTATGCTTATAGCTTTATATGTGAGATTCTATTTAGTGACACCTTTTTCAATTGTTAGTTGAGGTGCTTCTGAGTTTATCAATCAGGTGAGGCATGTGGTGCCCTTTCGGAATGTCGTTTTTTTCTTCCTTGCATCTCAAATGCAAGCAACCATGCTTCTACCGAGGCTTAGAAGAAACGAAGATGTATGTTCCAGAACCTCTTTTATATTATTTCATCACAAAAATTTAATGCAATATTTGCTCTTTTCGTAAATACACATGATAGACTTGAACGATCTTCTGTTATATTGCATGATGCCCAATTGATATGGTACGAGAAAAAAATTCTAATTGTAAGGTTTATCTTCATATAGCAACTAACATGAAATATGTTGCAACTTCAGAAATCTAAAATGATGGTTTTAATATTAATGTCTGGGATGAGGCCATAGGTTTTTTTGACCCGTATCTAATTTTCCAAAGGTTGAAGATGACTTTACTGTCAAGTTTATAGTCATCAAATGGTCCTTCATTACCTGATTGCAGGCTGTTGTCAAGAATTTCACCCCACCCATTACATTGGATATCACCTCTGGCTGCAGCAATAGTGTGTCAATCTAGCTCACGTGAATTGAGCTATGCAATGTCCTATTATTACTCTGTTACTCAAAGAGTTGGTATCCCTAAATAGTTTTGCTCCATGTGCTTCACTTATATCTTTTGAGCGTTATAATTTTGCTCTATGTGCTTCACTTAGATCTTTTAGAGCACGGTGGTGGATTTGTTTTAAAGAAACTATTGATCTCTCATGCTTCACTTAGATTATTTTGAGAGTCTTAATAGCATGGTAATTTGCTTAATAATAATATGCTTGGTATTCAAGATTTGTGAAACTTTCTTTTGAGTGCGTTGAATACTAAGAAAAGATTGATGCTTGATAATTGTTTTGAGATATGAAGATGGTGATATTAGAGTCATGCTAGTTGATTAGTTGTGAATTTGAGAAATTCTTGTGTTAAAGTTTGTGATTCCCGTAGCATGCACGTATGGTGAACTGTTATGTGATGAAGTCAGAGCATGATTTATTTATTGATTGTCTTCCTTATGAGTGGCGGTCGGGGACGAGCGATTGTCTTTTCCTACCAATCTACCCCCTAGGAGCATGCGCGCAATACTTCGCTTTGATAACTTCTAGATTTTTGCAATAAGTATATGAGTTCTTTATGACTAATGTTGAGTCCATGGATTATATGCACTTTTTCCCATCCTTCCACCATTGCTAGCCTCTCTAATACCGCACACTTTTCGCCAGTATCATACACCCACCATATACCTTCCTCAAAACAGCCACCATACCTACCTATCATGGCATTTCCATAGCCATTCCGAGATATATTGCCATGCAACTTTCCACCGTTCCGTTTATTATGACACGCTCCATCATTGTCATATTGCTAGCATGATCATGTAGTTGACATCGTATTTGTGGTAAAGCCACCGTTCATAATTGTTTCATACATGTCACTCTTGATTCATTGCATATCCCGGTACACCGCCGGGGGCATTCATATAGAGTCATATTTGTTCTAAGTATCGAGTTGTAATTGTTGAGTTGTAAGAAAAATAAAAGTGTGATGATCATCATTTTTTAGAGCATTGTCCCAAGTGAGGAAAGAATGATGGAGACTATGATTCCCCCATAAGTCGGGATGAGACTCCGGACGAAAAAAAAGAGGCCATAAAAAAAGAGAAAAGGTCCAAATAAAAAAATGAGAGAAAAAGAGAGAAGGGACAATGTTACTATCCTTTTACCACACTTGTGCTTCAAAGTAGCACCATGATCTTCATGATAGAGAGTCTCTCGTTATATCACTTTCATATACTAGTGGGAATTTTTCATTATAGAACTTGGCTTGTATATTCCAATGATGGGCTTCCTCAAAAATTGCCCTAGGTCTTTGTGAGCAAGCGAGTTGGATGCACACCCACTTAGTTTATTTTGATGAGCTTTCATATACCTATAGCTCTAGTGCATCCGTTGCATGGCAATCCCTACTCACTCACATTGATATCTATTGATGGGCATCTCCATAGCCCGTTGATACGCCTAGTTGATGTGAGACTATCTTCCCCTCTTTTGTCTTCTCCGCAACCACCATTCTATTCCACATATAGTGCTATATCCATGGCTCACGCTCATGTATTGCATGAAGATTGAAAAAGTTTTGAAAAAGTTAGAGTATGAAACAATTGCTTGGCTTGTCATCGGGGTTGTGCATGATTCAAATACTTTGTGTGGTGAAGATAGAGCATAGCCAGACTATATGATTTTGTAGGGATAACTTTCTTTGGCCATGTTATTTTGAGAAGAAACAATTGCTTTGTTAGTATGCTTGAAGTATTATTATTTTTATGTCAATATGAACTTTTGTCTCGAATCTTTCTAATCTGAATATTCATACCACAATTAAGAAGATTTGCATTGAAATTATGCCAAGTAGCACTCCGCATAAAAAATTCTCTTTTTATCATTTACCTACTCGAGGACGAGTAGGAATTAAGCTTGGGGATGCCTGATACGTCTCCAACGTATCTATAATTTTTGATTGCTCCATGCTATATTATCTACTGTTTTGGACTATATTGGGCTTTATTTTCCACTTTTATATTATTTTTGGGACTAACCTATTAACCGGAGGCCCAGCCCAGAATTGCAGTTTTTTGCCTATTTCAGTGTTTCGAAGAAACGGAATATCAAACGGAGTCCGAAGGAATGAAACCTTCGGGAACATGATTTTCTCACCGAACATGATCCAGGAGACTTGGACCCTACGCCGAGGCATCAGAGAGGCGGTCACGAGGGTGGGGGGCGCCCCCCCTTAGGGCGCGCCCCCCTGCCTCATGGGCCCCTCAGAGCTCCACCGACATACTTCTTCCTCCTATATATACCTACGTACCCCCAAACGAACAGAACAAGAGCCAAAAACCTAATTCCACCGCCGCAACTTTCTGTATCCATGAGATCCCATCTTGGGGCCTGTTCCGGAGCTCCGCCGGAGAGGGCCGTCATCACGGAAGGGCTTCTACATCATCATAGCCTCTCCGATGAAGTGTGAGTAGTTTACCTCAGACCTTCGGGTCCATAGTTATTAGCTAGATCGCTTCTTCTATCTTTTTGGATCTCAATACAAAGTTCTCCCCCTCTCTCGTGGAGATCTATTCGATGTAATCTTCTTTTTGCAGTGTGTTTGTTGAGACCGATGAATTGTGGGTTTATGATCAAGTCTATCTATGAATAATATTTGAATCTTCTCTGAATTCTTTTATGTATGATTGGTTATCTTTGCAAGTCTCTTTGAATTATCCGTTTGGTTTGGCCAACTAGATTGGTAGTTCTTGCCATGGGAGAAGTGCTTAGCTTCGGGTTCGATCTTGCGGTGTCCTTTCCTAGAGACAGAAGGGGCAGCAAGGCACGTATTGCATCGTTGCCATCGAGGATAACAAGATGGGGTTTATTTCATATTGCATGAATTTATCTCTCTACATCATGTCATCTTGCTTAAGGCGTTACTCTGTTTTTAACTTAATACTCTAGATGCATGCTGGATAGTGGTCGACGAATGGAGTAATAGTAGTAGATGCAGAATCGTTTCAGTCTACTTGTCTCGGACGTGATGCCTATATACATGATCATACCTAGATATTCTCACAACTATGCTCAATTCTGTCAATTGCTCAACAGTAATTTGTTCACCCATCGTAGAATACTTATGCTCTTGAGAGAAGCCACTAGTGAAACCTATGGCCCCAGGTCTATTCTCATCATATCAATCTCCATCACTTTAATCTTGCTTTTCTTTTTTACTTTGCCTTTTGTTTTTTACTTTGCATCTCTATATCAAAAATACCAAAAATATTATCTATCATCTCTATCAGATCTCACTCTCGTAAGTGACCATGAAGGGATTGACAACCCCTAATCGCGTTGGTTGCGAGGAGCTATTGTTTTTGTGTAGGTACGAGGGACTTGAGCGTGGCCTCCTACTGGATTGATACCTTGGTTCTCAAAAACTGAGGGAAATACTTACGCTACTCTGCTGCATCATCCTTTCCTCTTCGGGGAAATCCAACGCAAGCTCAAGAGGTAGCAGTATTGAGATACCGACGATCGAATCTCGGGCAAGTAACATACCGATGACAAAGGGAACAACGTATGTTGTTATGCGGTCTGACCGATAAAGATCTTCGTAGAATATGTGGGAGCCAATATGAGCATCCAGGTTCCGCTATTGGTTATTGACCGGAGACGTGTCTCGGTCAGGTCTACATAGTTCTCGAACCCGTAGGGTCCGCACGCTTAACGTTACGATGACAGTTATATTATGAGTTTATATGTTTTGATGTACCGAAGGTTGTTCAGAGTCCCGGATGTGATCACGGACATGACGAGGAGTCTCGAAATGGTCGAGACATGAAGATTGATACATTGGAAGCCTATGTTTGGATATTGGAAGTGTTCCTGGTGAAATCAGGATTTTACCGGAGTACCGGGAGGTTACCGGAACCCCCCGGAAACCTAATGGGCCTTAGTGGGCCTAGGTGGAAGAGAGGAGGGGCGGCTAGGGCTGGGCCGCGCGCCCCTCCCCCAGTCCGAATAGGACAAGGAGAGGGGGGCCGCGCCCCCCTTCATTCTTCTCCTCCACTCCTTCCCCCTCCCAAGTCCTAATCCAACTAGGAAGGGGGGGGGGGAGTCCTACTCCCAGTGGGAGTAGGACTCCTCCCGGTGGGAGTAGGACTCCTCCCGGTGGGAGTAGGACTCCTCCCGGCGTGCCCTCTCCCTTGGCTGGCCGCACCCCCTTGCTCCTTTATATACGGGGGCAGGGGGGCACGCCATAGACACAACAATTGATCATTGATCTCTTAGTCGTGTGCGGTGCCCCCTCCACCATAGTCCACCTTGATAATTCTGTAGTGGTGCTTAGGCAAAGCCCTGTGTCGTTAGAACATCAACATCGTCACCACGCCGTCGTGTTGACGAAACTCTCCCTCAACACTCGGCTGGATCGGAGTTCAAGGGACGTCATCGGGCTGAACGTGTGCTGAACTCGGAGGTGCCGTGCGTTTGGTACTTGATCGGTCGGATCGTGAAGACGTACGACTACATCAACCGCGTTCTGCTAACGCTTCCGCTTTCGGTCTACAAGGGTACATGGACAACACTCTCCCCTCTCGTTTCTATGCATCACCATGATCTTGCGTGTGCGTAGGATTTTTTTTCAAATTACTAGGTTCCCCAACAGTTACTTTTGTTCCTCAGGACATGGAAGAAGTCTTGTTATAAGTAATCATGTGAATTTGGTATTCGTTCGATATTTTGATGAGATGTATGTTGTCTTTCCTCTAGTGGTGTTATGTGAATGTCGACTACATGACACTTCACCATGATTTGGGCCTAGGAGAAGGCATTGGGAAGTAATAAGTAGATGATGGGTTGCTAGAGTGATAGAAGCTTAAACCCTAGTTTATGCGTTGCTTCGAAAGGGGCTGATTTGGATCCACATGTCTCATATATGGTTAGATTTATTTTAATTCTTCTTTCGTAGTTGCGGATGCTTGCGAGAGGGGTTAATCATAAGTGGAAGACTTGTCCAAGTAAGGTTATCACCCAAGCACCGGTCCACCCACATAACAAATTATCAAAGTAACGAATGTGAATCAAATGAGCATGATGAAAACTAACTTGGCAGTAATTCCCATGTGTCCTCGGGAGCGCTTTGCTTTATATAAGAGTTTGTCCAGGCTTGTCCTTTGTATAAAAAGGATTGGGCCACCTTGCTGCACCTTTGTTACACTTGCTACTTGTTACCCGTTACGTATTATCTTATCACAAAACTATCTCTTACCGATAATTTCAGTGCTTATAGAGAATACCTTGCTGAAAACCGCTTGTCATTTCCTTCTGCTCCTCGTTGGGTTCGATACTCTTACTCATCGAAAGGACAACGATAGATCCCCTATACTTGTGGGTCATCAAGACTATTTTTCGACGCCATTGCCGGGGAGTGAAGCGCCTTTGGTAAGTGGAATTTGGTAAGGAAAAATTTATATTGTGTGCCGAAATTTACTGTCACTTGTCACTATGGAAAATAATCCTTTGAGGGGCTTGTTCGGGGTATCTTCACCTCGACCGGAAGCACAAAGAGTTGCTCCTCAACATACCGAACCTACTGAAAATATTTATTATGAAATTCCTTCGGGTATGATAGAGAAACTGCTAGCTAATCCTTATGCAGGAGATGGAACATTACATCCTGATATGCATATAATCTATGTGGATGAGGTTTGTGGATTATTTAAGTTTGCAGGTTTGACCGAGGATGAAGTCAGGAAGAAGGTCTTCCCTTTATCTTTGAAGGGAAAGGGATTGACAAGGTATAGGCTATGCGATGATATTGGGACTTGGAATTACAACCGATTGAAATTGGAATTTCGTCAGAAGTTTTATCCTATGCATCTAGTTCATCATGATCGGAATTTTATATATATATATATATATATATATATATATATATATATATATATATATATATATATATATATATATATATATATATATATATATAATTTTTGGCCTCGTGAAGGAGAAAGTATCACTCAAGCTTGGGGGAGGCTTAAGTCAATGTTATATTCATGTCCCAATCACGAGCTCTCAAGAGAAATTATTATTCATAATTTTTATGCTCGGCTTTCTCGTAATGATCAATCCATGCTCGATACTTCTTGTACTAGTTCTTTTATGAAGAAGACTATTGAGTTCAAATGGGATCTATTGGAAGGAATTAAACGCAACTCTAAAGATTGGGAACTCGACAAAGGTAAGGAGTCAGGTATAAACCTTAAGTTTGATTGTGTTAAATCTTTTATGGATACCGATGCTTTTCGTGAATTTAGCGCTAAATATGGACTTGACTCTGAGATAGTAGCTTCTTTCTGTGAATCATTTGCTACTCATGTTGATCTCCCTAAGGAGAAGTGGTTTAATATCATCCTCCCATTGAAATAAAAGTTCTAGAACCTATTAATGTTGAGGAGGAAACTATTACTTATAATGATGATCCAGTTGTTCCTACTGCTTATATCGAGAAACCACCTTTCCCTGTTAGAGTAAAGGAACATGCTAAAGCTTCAGTTGTGGTTCGTAAGAGTTATACTAGAACACTTACACCGCCTGAAGAAATTAAAGTTGAACCTGGTATTTCTATGATTAAGGATCTCTTGGTCGATAATATTGTTGGGCATGTTATTTATTTCTGTGATGAAGCTGCTATAATTGCTAAACCTGATGAAAAAGATAAACATAGGCCTATTGTTGGCATGCCTGTTGTCTCTGTTAAAATAGGAGATCATTGTTATCATGGCTTATGTGATTTGGGTGCTAGTGTGAGTGCAATTCCTTTTACTTTGTATCAAGAGATTATGAATGATATTGCACCTGCTGAAATAGGGGATATTGATGTCACTATTAAGCTTGCTAATAGAGATACTATATCACCAATTGGGATTGTTAGAGATGTTGAAGTCTTGTGTGTAAAAGTAAAATACCCTGCTGATTTTCTTGTTCTTGGTTCGTCGCAAGATGATTTTTGTCCCATTATTTTTGGTAGACCTTTCTTGAACACTGTTAATGCTAAAATAGACTGTGAGAAAGAAACTATTAGTGTAAATTTTGTGGATGTGTCTCATGAATTTAATTTCTCCAAATTTTGTAGACAACCCCATGACAAAGAATTACCTAATAGAGATGAAATTATTGGTCTTGCTTCTATTGTTGTGCCTCCTACTGATCTTTTAGAACAATATTTGCTAGACCATGAAAATGGTATGTTCATGAATGAAAGAAATGAATTAGATGAAATATTTTTTAATCAAATGCCTATTTTGAAACACAACTTGCGTGTTGAGATTCTTGGGGATCCTCCTCCACCCAAGGGTGATCCCGTGTCCGAGCTTAAGCAATTAGCTGATACTCTGAAATATTCTTATGTTGATCAAAATAAGATATATCATGTTATTATTAGTGCTAACCTTTCAGAGCATGAAGAAAAGAAATTACTGAAAACTCTGGAAAAGCACCGTGCTGCTATTGGATATACTCTGGATGATCTTAAGGGCATTAGTCCCACTCTATGTCAGCACAAAATTAATATGGAACCGGATGCTAAACCGGTTGTTGATCATCAACGAAAGTTAAATCCTAAGATGAAAGAAGTGGTAAGGAATGAAATATTAAAGCTCCTGGAAGTAGGTATAATTTATCCTATTGCTGATAGTAGATGGGTAAGTCATGTTCATTGTGTCCGTAAGAAGGGGGTATTACTATGGTGCCTAATGATAAAAATGAATTGATCCCACAAAGAATTATTATAGGTCATAGAATGGTTATTGATTTTAGAAAGTTAAACAAAGCAACTAGGAAGGATCATTATCCTCTACCTTTTATCGATCAAATGCTAGAAAGGCTATCAAAACATACACACTTTTGCTTTCTAGATCGTTATTCTAGTTTTTCTCAAATACCTGTGTCACAAGAGGATCAAGAAAAAACTACTTTTACTTGCCCTTTTGGTACCTTTGCTTATAGAAGTATGCCTTTTGGTTTATGCAATGCACCTGCTACCTTTCAAAGATGTATGGCTGCTATATTCTCTAACTTTTGTGAAAAGATTGTTGAGGTTTTCATGGATGATTTCTCTGTTTACTAAACTTCTTTTGATGATTGCTTGAGAAACCTTGATCGAGTTTTGCAGAGATGTGAAGAAACTAATCTTGTCTTGAATTAGGAGAAGTGCCACTTTATGGTTAATGAAGGTATTGTCTTGGGGCATAAAATTTCCAAAAGAGGTATTGAAGTTGATAAAGCTAAAGTTGACGCCATTGAAAAAATGTCGTGTCCTAAAGATATCAAAGTTATAAGAACTTTACTCGGTCATGTCGGTTTCTATAGGAGATTTATTAAATACTTCTCTAAAATTTGTAGGCCTCTCACTAATCTATTGCAAAAATATGTCCCATTTGTTTTTGATGAAGATTGTGTAGAAGCATTTAAAATACTTAAGAAAGCCTTAATATCTGCACCTATTGTTCAACCACCTGATTGGAACCTACCCTTTGAAATTATGTGTGATGCTAGTGATTATATTGTAGGTGTTGTTCTAGTACAAAGAGTTGATAAGAAATTAAATGTTATTCATTATGCTAGTAAAACTCTAGACAGTGCTCAAAGAAATTATGCTACTACTGAAAAAAATTAGCAGTTGTGTTTGCTTGTGATAAGTTCAAATCTTATATTGTCGATTCCAAAGTAATTGTTAACACCGATCATGCTGCTATTAAATACCTTATGCAAAATAAAGATGCTAAACCTAGACTTATAAGATGGGTTCTCTTGCTATAAGAATTTGATTTGCATATTATTGATAGAAAAGGAGCTGAGAACCCCGTAGCGAACAACTTGTCTAGGTTAGAGAATGTTCTTGATGACCCACTACCTATTGATGATAACTTTCCTGATGAACAATTAGCTGTCATAAATGCTTCTCGTAGTACTCCATGGTATGCTGATTATGCTAAATATATTATTGCTAAATTTATACCACCTAGTTTCACATACCAGCAAAAGAAAACATTTTTCTATGATTTGCGACATTACTTCTGGGATGACCCACGTCTTTATAAAGGATTAGATGGTGTTATTAGACGTTGTGTATCTGAGCATGAACATGAATAAATCCTACGCAAGTTTCACTCCGAGGCTTATGGAAGACACCATGCGGGAGATAGAACTGAACACAAGGTATTACAATCCGGTTTTTATTGGCCTACTCTCTTCAAGGATGCTCGTAAGTTTGTGTTGTCTTGTGATGAATGTCAAAGAATTGGTAATATTAGTAGACGTCAGGAAATGCCTATGAATTATTCACTTGTTATTGAACCGTTTGATGTATTGGGATTTGATTATATGGGACCTTTTCCTTCCTTTAATGGATACACACATATTTTGGTTGTTGATGATTATGTTACTAAGTGGGTAGAAGCTATTCCAACTAGTAGTGCTGATCATAACACTTCCATTAAAATGCTTAAAGAAGTTATTTTCCTATGGTTTTGAGTCCCTAGATATTTAATGACTGATGGTGGTTCACACTTTATTCATGGTGCTTTCCGTAAACTTCTTGCTAAGTATGATGTTAACCATCGAATTGCATCTCCATATCACCCCCGGTCTAGTGGGCAAGTAGAATTGAGTAATAGAGAAATAAAATTGATCTTTCAAAAGACTGTTAATAGATCTAGAAAGAATTGGTCTAAGAAACTTGATGATGCACTATGGGCTTATAGAACTGCCTATAAAAATCCTATGAGTATGTCTCCGTATAAAATGGTTTATGGAAAAGCATGTCATTTACCTCTTGAACTAGAACATAAAGCTTATTTGGCAATTAAAGAGCTCAACTATGATTCCAAACTTGCTGGTGAGAAGAGGTTGTTTGACATTAGCCTTGATGAATGGAGAACCCAAGCCTATGAAAATGCCAAGTTGTTTAAAGAAAAAGTTAGAAGATGGCATGATAAAAGAATACGAAAGCATGAATTCAATGTAGGTGACCATGTCTTGCTCTCGTTTAAATTTTTTTGCAGGAAAACTTCTCTTCAAATGGGAAGGGCCTTACATTATCGAGGAAGTTTATCGTTCCGGTGCCATCAAGATTAATAACGCTAAAGGCAATAACCCGAAGGTGGTAAACAGGCAAAGAATCAAACATTATATCTCAGGTACTCCCATAAATGTTGAAACCAATATTATTAATACCATATCACTAGAGGAGTACATAAGGGAAACCTACTAGAACACGCCAGAACTCTGAAAAGGAATAGGTATGTGATACGATAAGTAAACCGACTCCAAAACTATTCCCATGGCAATTTTTACTCCGTTTTGGAATATTTAAAAAATTAGAAAAATAAAAAGTAGACCAAAAAGTGCACGGGAGGCGACAAGCCGTTGGGGCGCACCCTACCCCCGTGGGTGCGCCCCCAGGCTTGTGGCCACCTCGTGTACCCCCCGGACTCCGTTTTCTTGCACGATACTTCTTTTGGCCGGTAAAAATGCATTATATAATCTCCCAAAGGTTTTGACCACCATACCATGACAATATCCTCTGTTCTCATTTCATGTTGTTTTCCTGGCAGATCTGAAAATATGTCGTCACAAGATTCGGAGGGGGAGAGCTATGTAGCTGATTATATTGCAAATCCAAAGGTTTATGGGGGAGTGGATCATGACGGTTGGACTAGGGAAGAAGAGGAAGACTTCGAGATGGAGAAAATAAGGGACGACGGCTCTGATGAAGATGAAGATCTACTACCTCAGCCTGGGGACATGCATGTGGAGTTCAAGAAGTCAACTCTCCCTAATAAAGTAAAGAATCCTAAGATCCAATTTATACCTTTTCATCTCCTGCAGGAAAAGAAGCAGGAACTTTGCAAAAAGATATTAAGGCTTGAGCAGGAGATCGATGACTTAAAGGGGAAAATTTCTATCCTAAAGTGTAAGTTGAGGAAGAAGGACACTACTTCATCACCACCTCCTCCGAAGAAAGAGAATTAAATCATGGGTATGGGCACTCCCCCTGGCTTGTGCCAAGCTTGGGGGAGGTGTCTCGGTATTGTATCACCATCATATCTTTACCTTTATCGCTTTTCTTAGTTCGATCCTTTTGATAATATTTTGGTTTAGTAGAATAAAGTTTTTAGTTTGATCTAGCTTTGAGTTTTGCTTTGAGTTCCCTCTATGTAATCGAGTCCAAGAGTTATATAAGAAAGAGTAGTTTTGAGTTGAGGGCCTTGCTTTCTTGCAATGATCTTGAGTAAAAGAAATAAAGAAAAGGGAATAAAAAAGGGTGAAAAGATTATATAGCAATCTTATGGAAAGTGATGACTTCACATATAAAGAGTATGATGAATAAAACTTATTGTGAGTTGACAAACTTAGTGTCTGTCATTGTTGCAATAAAAAGGAAGTAACAAACAAAGAGAGGTTCACATATAAATATATTATCTTGGATATGTTTTATGATTGTGAGCAGTCATTAAAATATTATATGCTAAAAGGTTGATTTTGGACAAGGAAGACAACATAATGGGTTATCTTTGCTTATTTCCGAATAGAAGTTATATTGTCATGAATCCTCCAACATGAGATGCTTGCTTCCACCTCATACTAGCCAAACTTCCGCACCAAGTAGAGATACTACTTGTGCATCCAAACACCCTCAATCCAGTTTTGCCATGAGAGTCCACTATACCTACCTATGGATTGAGTAAGATCCTTCAAGTAAGTTGTCGTCGGTGCAGGTAATAAAATTGCTCTTTAAATATGTATGATCTATTAGTGTAAGGAAAATAAGCTTTATACGAACTTGTGATATGGAAGAAATAAAAGTGACATACTACATAATGAAGTTCTTTATCACAAGCGGCAATATAAAGTGACGTTCTTTTGCATTGAGATTTCGTGCATCCAACGAAAAAGCGCATGGCAACCTCTGCTCTCTGCGAAGGGCCTATCTTTTACTTTTTAGTATTTATCCTTATGCAAGAGTCATGGTGATCTTCACCACTTCCTATATTTCTCCTTTTTCTTTTGGCAAGCGTCATGTGTTGGGGAAGATCTAGACACATGTATTCACTCGGATGTAGGTGATCATGGGTTATTATTGTTGACATTACCCTTGAGGTAAATAGTTGGGTGGAGAAATTATAATCCCCTATCTTTCTATGTGTCTGATGGAAGCTTTGACCCCATAAATACCACGTGAGTGTTAGCAATTGTGAAATACTAAAAGATGATTGAGTATGTGGATTTGCTTTAGAAGCTCTTATATTGACTCTTTCCGATGTTATGATAAATTGCAATTGCTTCAATGACTAAGGTTGTAGTTTGTTGGTTCTCAATATAGTTTCTGATTCATACTTTATCTTGTGAATGAATTGTTACTTTGGCATGAGAAGTTATATGAGAATATATATTGTTGTTCTAAAGATGATCATGATGCATTCATGTCCATATTTTATTTTTATCATCACCTCTATCTCTAAACATGTGGACATGATTATCGATCTCGGCTTTCGCTTGAGGACAAGCGAGGTCTAAGCTTGGGGGAGTTGATACGTCCATTTTGCATCATGCTTTTATGTTGATGTTTATTGCATTATGGGCTGTTACTGCACATTATGGTACAATACTTATGCCTTTGCTATCTTATTTTACAAGGTTTACATGAAGAGGGAGAATGCCGGCAGCTGGAATTCTGGACTGGAAAGGAGCAAATCCTAGAGACCTATTCTGCACAACTTCCAAAGTCTTGAATTATGGAGAATTATTTTGGAATATATAAATAATATTGGGCAAAGAAAATACCAGAGGGGACCCACCAGGTGGCCACAAGCCTGGGGGGCACGTCCCCAGGGCTTGTGGGCCCCCTGTCAGGCCTCCAGTGCCCCTCTTATGCTATATGGTGTATTTTGACCTAGAAAAGAAAAATAGAAGATAGCTTTCGGGACAAAGTGCCGCCGTCTCGAGGCGGAACCTGGGCAGGAGCAATCTAGAGCTCCGGCAGAGCGATTCTGCCGGGGAAACTTCCCTCCCGAAGGGGGGCATTGAAGCCATCGTCATCACCAATGACCCTCTCATCGAGAGGGGGTCAATCTCCATCAACATCTTCACTAGCACCATCTCCTCTAAAACCCTAGTTCATCTCTTGTATCCGATCTTTGTCTCAGAACCTCATATTGGTACTTGTAGGTTTCTAGTAGTGTTGATTACTCCTCATAGTTGATGCTAGTTGGTTTATTTGGTGGAAGATCATACGTTTAGATCCTTAATGATATTTATTGCCCCTCTGATTATGAACATGAATATGCTTTGTGAGTAGTTACTTTTGTTCCTGAGGACATGGGAGAAGTCTTGTTATAAGTAATCATGTGAATTTGGTATTCATTCGATATTTTGATGAGATGTATGTTGTCTTTCCTCTAGTGGTGTTATATGAACGTTGACTACATGACACTTCACCATGATTTGGGCCTATGGTAATGCATTGGGAACTAATAAGTAGATGATGGGTTGCTAGAGTGACAGAAGCTTAAACTCTAGTTTATGCGTTGCTTCGTAAGAGGCTGATTTGGATCCACATGTCTCATGCTATGGTTAGATTTATCTTAATTCTTCTTTCATAGTGGGAGGGGTTAATCATAAGTGGGAGGATTGTCCAGGTAAGGACAACACGCAAACACCGGTCCACCCACATATCAAATTATCAAAGTAACAAACACGAATCATAAGAGTTTGTCCAAGCTTGTCCATTGCTATAAAAAGGATCTGGCCACCTTGTTGCCCCTTCGTTACACTTGTTACTTGTTACCCATTACGAATTATGTTATCACAAAACTATATGTTATCGATAATTTTAGTGCTTGGAGAGAATACCTTGCTGAAAACTGCTTGTCATTTTCTTCTACTCCTCGTTGGGTTCAACACTCTTACTTATCGAAAGGATTATGATACTTCCCCTATACTTGTGTCTCATCAATGGTATGGGCACTCATTTTGGCTTGTGCCAAGCTTGGGGGAGGTGCCCCTGTATCGTATCACCACCACTATATTTGCTTTTATCTATTCTAGTTCGATCATTAGTTTTCCTATGATTTAGTCGAATAAAAGTTTAGTTCGATCCTTTCTTTTCGAGTGCTTGCTTAGTGATCCATCTATGTAATCGTGTTCGAGATATATATTAAAGTGTAGTTTGAGTCTTGTTTCTTTTACTTTAATGTTTAAATAAAAATAAAATGAAAAAATAATAAGATCATATGCTAATCTTATGGTAAGTAATGACATCACATAAGGAAAATATAAGTGATAAAATTTGTTGGAGATATACAAACATATCATTGGTCAATGATGCAACTCATGAAAGAATTAATATGGGAAGATAAGATTCACATGAAAATACACCATATTCGACAACTTTTATGATTGTGAGCCCCCATTAAATATTTTGTGTCAAAATAGTTGACGTTGGACAAGGAAGACAATGTAATGATGTATGTTTGTTCATATTCACATAAAAGTTATATTGTCATAGATACTTTAACATGTGGTGCTTGCTCAATATCTTTTCTAGCCAAAAATTCCGCACTAAGTAGAGATACCTACCTATGGATTGAGTAAGATCCTTCAAGTAAGTTGTCATCGGTGCAATAAGGCAATAAAAATGCTTGCAAATGTGTTGGATCATTTAGTGTAAGAGAAAATTGAGCGTTGTACAAACTTGTGATGGCAAAGAAAAAACGACATACTGCATAATAAAGGTTGCTATCATAAGGGGCAATACAACGTGACGTTCTTTTGCATCAAGGGATTTTGGCATACAAACAAAAGCGCATGACAACCTCTGCTTCCCTCTGCGAAGTGCCTATCTTTTACTTTTATGCATTTACTTTTATGAAGAGTCAAAGTTTTCCTCATTATTCCTTTTTTATTTTTGTCTTTTTGCAATCATCATGTGGTGAGGAAAGATCTAGGCACAAATATCCAGTTGAATATGAGTAGGCACGAGTTATTATTGTTGACATCACCCTTGAGGTGAATATGTTGGGTGACGAAGCTATAAGCCCCTATCTTTGTATGTGTCTGGTTGAAACTTGTTGTTCATGGGTATGCTGTGAGTGTTAGCAATCATAGAAGATTAAATGATGGTTGAGTATGTGGACTATCCTAAAGGCTCGGACACGTGACCGTTCCTGAAAATATGATGAATTTTAGTTGCAAAGTTCACTGAAAACATAGTTTGTTAGTTTTCAATAAGGTTTATCCTTTATACTTCAATGTTGTGATGAATTGTTACTTGTTCATGAGAAGTTATATGATAAAAGTTTTATGTTAAAGTTCTTTGTTATTATAATAATGGGTTTTTTATTTCTGTGCCCCTGGTTCCTTAGCTCTACTCATTCATCCCCACTCTGTTTACTTTTGCTCACTTTTCCCCACTCCCTTGCCCGAAACCCTCAGAATAGGTTGCAACAGCCGCTGCCGTTGGGTCAATGCCTTTGACCGTTAACTCTGACGAGTGGGGCCGCGTAGGGCCGAGTACACCTTTGACCGTTACCTGTATAGTTGTTTCGTATGCTGACCATACAGGTATTTGTATACATGGGCGCATGCAACTGACCGTGGTCGTGGGGTAGCACGTTCCATGGGACATGCCCAGAACGTCTCATCGTATAAAGAGGGGCAACCACCTCCATTGCCCCCTAACATTTCCCCCAAATGCCGTCCCTGACGCATCGTCTTCCTCTCCCCCACCAGCGTCGTCTCGCTCTCCTCCACTGCCTCGACCGCACTGTCTTGCTCTAACCCACCGCATCCTCTTCCTCACCTTCACCGCCTCCATCTACCCGGAGATGGCCGAAGCCCGTGGCAACGCCGGCGCAGTGGCCAGAGATGTGGTCGAGCTGCAGGGCGCGGTGACCACGGATGTCGGTGGCGTCCAGGGAAGTGCGAGGAAACTCGCAAACGCTGCGGATGTGGAGAAGGAGGTGGCGGGCTCCGCCTCAGCGCTGCAGAAGGTGACAACGTCGACCGGCGCAGTCAATCCCGATACCCCGATGCGTAGCCTGGCGAGAAGCAGGAGGTATCTGCACTTGCTTTACTTTAGGATATTAGCTTGTAGAGTTAGTTGGATTTGTTAGATTGTGGATTCATACCGTAGTTCAGATGGTTAGAGTAGTTGGTTTGACGGATGGGCCAGGGTTTTCTGTATTGGGGGGATGGGGGGTTTTGTACTAGGGATTGTTGGATAAATTCGTTGCAAAAATGCTAGAGAGATCTGTTTATTAGATGTGCTTCAATGCTACACAGATGTATGCTTATTAAATTTGTTTTTAATGCTCACAGATTGGGTTTTTAATGCTACAAACATGTATGCTTATTAGATTGGGTCCCTATTATATTTGTCTTTGAATTCTACTCAGATTGGGGTTTTGAATGTCATATGCCCAAATGGAATCCATTGATTAAGAAGTTATTTGATTCATTAGTATATAAATTTGTCCACAATATGTAGTTATACTAGCTCTATAGTTCAATGTGTGTGCATGACCAATGATGAATGTGTTATTTGAGGGTCATATTGGGGTTTTGAATGTCATATGTAGTTATATTAGATTTGTTTTTGAATGCTACTCAGGTTGGAGTTTTGAATGTCATATTGGGAGTATATTAGCTCTATGATCAATGTGTCATGTGTGCATATCTAAATTTTCAATTGGCTACTAGTGATGGATGTAATTGTATATTCAGGAGGACGATGGCTGGCGGGGGAGAGGAGGATGGCCGACTACGACCCCTACGATCCAGAGTTTAGTGACGACGAAGAATATGAGGTAAGCCCATCCCTTGTTCATTTAGTTCCTTTGACATGGTGTATATGAATCTATAATGTATTAATGCAATTCATTCATGTGTGCAGTATGATTCTGGAGAAGATATGTACACGGGCAACGTCGCGTCCTTCACAGCCAAGGAGGTGGAGAAGATCAAGTCTAAGGGAGTTGCTTCCTTCTACAACAACAAGATCAAGAAGTGGCACTGCCCCTACTGCACCACCACGCCAAAGCCAAAGGATGGCCGCTTCGATCACCTTCTGTCTCATGCAGAGGATGTAGCGATCCGCGGGGAGGACTACATGATCAGGGGCAGCATGCTGCGCTCGCGAAGGCCCTGACTCCGGCGTGAAGTGATGTGATGATGTTGTGATGATGTGATGCTATGAACTGAATCTTAATCTTTTGGGTTACTTTGGGTCCGGTTACTTTTGGTAAACTGAATGTGGTTGTTTATGGTCAGAAATGAATCTATGGTGATGCTAGTAATGTATTATTCTATCTATATTTACCTGTCCTTATATTTGCCTGTGGTGTATGGTTAGTTCTGTTTAGATGTTGTGAACTATGAGTTTAGGTGCTGCAATGATCACACATGTTGTTTCAGTGTTGCTTCACTGATCAGACATGTTGTTTCAGTGTTGCTTCACTGATCACTTCAGTGTTGCTTCACTGATCACACATGTTGTTTCAGTGTTGCTTCACTGATCACACATGTTATTGGTCTCATGTTTATTAATCAAATAAAATGCATGCCTTTTCCCACCATAAAATTATCTATCTATGTTTGTGTAAATTCAAGGAAATGCAAAAAAAAAAACCTTGGCAAACTATCTATGTTTGTGTAGGAGATCATATGTGCAAAATTTGAGGTAATTTAGAGGAGCTCAAAGAAATTTGAATTTGAGAAATGTGTTCCAAATGAGCTCCGAGGCTAGGGTAAACAACCCATTTGTAATCAAGTTTTTTTGGACCTACTCTAAATGAACCAAATGTTTTTTTATTAACACCTATTCAATCTATATAGTGTAGATTTGAAGTCTCGCTATTTCTTGAATTAATCTTCATATTTTTACATTTTCTTTTCAAAAATATGTTTTAATATAAAACTATTACAAAAACACTTTTTAAATTATGAAAATGGAAAACTAAGTTCAGATCCTTCTTATTCACTTTGAAATAAAGCTTTGGTGATTTTTTTAAATTTTTCAAAAACAGAAGGTAACCCTACCTCATCTCCTTGAACTCTATGAAATATTGTAGGTGATAACTTATATGTGTGAAGGTTTTCTCATGAAAATAACCATAGACCAAGTTTATGATTTTTGGTTGGTAACATGTCACATAAGACAACATTGTGCGCAGGTTTCATATATTTTTGATTTTTTTTAAATTAATGGTGCTCATTTGACCTCGATCGTGCCAGCTAGGGTTTTTTTTCATGAAAATGACCATAGACCAAGTTTAGTATTTTTCCTCGTTTGTGTGTCTTATAAAACGATGAACGGCGAAGGTTTCATATTTTTCGATTTTTTTTAAATTAGTTATGCTCAGTCAAAGCTTTCGTAACCTCGTTGACCAGCTCAAAACCCCTAACCCTAGCTCCGATCATACCCTAGCACGAAGCGACAACCCTCAGATGTGGTCTTCTAGAAGGAATTCGGTGGGCAGGCTGCGTGCAGGCTCCGGGCCGTTGGATCACAAGGACGGCTCCGCATCGTTGGATCGTGGGGCGATCCACGAGAGGCGATCCTGTTGGTTGTGCTCGGCTGCTCGCCCACCACTGACTCCGCGAAAATAACGCTGTTATTGGGCCCAAAAGGAAACCAAGCTCTGGTTGGGCCGTCGAATTGCGTCGTTTTTTTGTGCACATGTTGGCTCAGTTTTTTGTGAACGTATTGGCTCTGTTTTTTTTGCATCATTTGAAATTACACAACAATAGACATTGCATAGAAAATTTAGTGATTTTTGTTCTATACGAATGCAAAATGACCAAATTTATAAGGGCTAAGTTTATTTTTATCATGCAAAATGGCCACAAACTATTAAAAAATGGGTCATTTTGCATTTGTCTTATGACCAAATTATGAAGATATCAAATCCGTGGTCAACCCTCTATCTTTTTTTTATCATGCAAAATGACCAAATTTTTAAGCGCCAAATTTATTTTTATCATGCAAAATGGCCACAAGCCCTTCGAAAATTCTCTCTTTTTGTTCATATAATATTAGGGTTGACCACGGATTCCCATGCGTGCAATTAGCTTCTTTTTCTTCTTCTTTTCAAACCACCGTTTCCCACGCGTGTACACTCCTGATGCTGCGGTGGGTTTGAAAACGGGCTACTAACTTCACATTTGAACCCGTTATTGCCACGGCCAAATAACACGTAGCACTACGGCTATTTAAGCCACCCTCTGCCTCTGCCTCTTCCATCTCCCACCCTCTATCTCTGCCATCCCTCATCCATCTGCCCTTCTTGCTCTTCGACCCCTTCTCCTTCTTCTGCACATCCCTCAGCCATGCAGTACACCGGACCAACCTACTGCCTCCCACCCACCGTGCCAGAGAGGCTCTACCCTACCGACGTGTACGTTGATCGCACACTATGTGTGTGGGCGATATCAAGGTTGAGGACCGCAAGGAACTTCACCGAGTTCTTCCTCGCGTCCGGCTACCACCACCTCCTGAGGGGATCTCCAACGATGTTCCGCGTCCAGGAGGTCATCCAAAACCGGGTGGTGGTTGCTCTCCTTGCCCACTTGACCAACACATTCGATGCCTTCTACCTCCTCGGCCGGGTGTTTTGGTGTGGCTCCGAGTTCATCGTTTTCAGCACCCACAACAGGTTCACGGAGTACACCAACATCTTCCTCACCGCAACGCGAATGCACACTCTTCCGTACCCCATCGACAACGCCCCGGAGGAGAGTGAAAAGGGCGCCCGAAGGAGGAGCGAGGTGGAGAAGGCGGCGGCTAGGGTTCTAAACCCTCTATCTTTTTTTAGTCTATGTTAGGTTAAGTTGTAATTGAACTATGTAGGAGTTGCTATGGGCTTGTTGGCCCTTTTCTTAAGTTCTATTATTAAGTTTTCTATCTATTCTATTATTAAGTTTTTCCTAGTTTGAACTATGTGATCGTGCTATGGGCTTGTTGGCCCTATCTACATACTGGGACTACATATTTGTTGATTGTTTTCTTAAAGAGCTCGACTTGTTAGTAGGGTTCCCTTATTAGTAACCACCTAGTGCATGCAAGCAAGTTTTGTTAGTAGGGATGAATGAGTAGAGCTAAGCAAGGGAGTGGCTCTTTTTTTACACAAGCAACAAATATGTAGCCACCTAGCTAGATGAGAGGACCCAACGGCAGTGATCATCGCTGCATCCGTGGCGGCTGGCGTGCAAGAAATCTGCTTGGTCAGTGCATCATGGCACATGCATCGGCGCATGCAGGCTCAGTCGACCCATCGTGCGACGCATGCAGGCTCGATCGATGCATGCAGGAAGGCTTTGCTTGGTGCATGCATAGCAGGCTTCTGTCCTGGCGGCGCGCGCAGACGTTTAATGCAAGGGACGGCCCAACGAAACCACGGCCCAACGGTCGAACAGCGGCACCACCCAACGTGGCCCCACTTATGTCTACTACACAACCTTCTTCTTGTAGACGTTGTTTGTGACGCCCGGATAATTAAGCTACAGTAACCTCTGCTAATAATGCCACGTCACCTCGATTACGGTTGCTAATCTCGCGTTAGTTCGAAACTGATTCAAATTCTAATTCAAAAGAAAGGCAAACAACAAAAGTTTTCAAAAAAAAAATTAATTAAAACTAAAATGTTCAGAGTGTGCAATTAAATGCCAGGGTAATTATAATAAGGCAAACACATTTTTATAAAATGCCTAAATGATTTAAAATGAAATAAAACAGAAAAGAAAAGAAAATACAAAAGGGAAAACTAAACTAACAAAATAAAACAAAAACAACAGACACCCCCCCCCCGCTGGGCCAAGTGGCCCAGCTGGCCTCCGCCGCCCAAACGGGCCGGCCCAACCGGCCAACCCTACTCCCCTCTTTGTTCCCCCCCGCAACCCTAGCCGCCACCCCACTCGATCCCCTCCCTCACAATCCCCCCCCCCCGATCCAGTCCCCTCCCCCTCTCCCCGATCTGGGCGCCCCTCGCCCCGAGCACCATCGCCGCCCGGTGGCTTCACAGGCCGAGGCCACCTCGCCGCCGCCCGTCATCGTCCCCCTCCCCACCGTCGCCACCTCGCCTCCTCGTCCACTCCCCGAGCGCCGTCATCGGGCGCCGCCCCGACGCCGCGCCCCGACGCCCCTGGACCTCGCCGGCCGGCCTCCTCCCGCTCCGCCGCTCGTCCCCGTCTACCCCGACCGTCCCCGAGCCCACGCCATAGACCCGGCGAACCCCGGTGAGCGCCCGCGGCCATCCCCTGTTCGCCCTCCCCCATCTACGTCGCCCTCCGGCGCCCGCCCGTGGTGCGGCCGCGCCCTGACCGTGCGCGCGCACGCGCCCGCGCCCTGTGCGTCGTCGCCGGCGCCCTCGGCGCCTCGTCCGCCCCTTCCTTCCCCCCTGCTGCCCGCGCCCCCCCTCGCTCGCCGGTCCGTTCCCCACTCCGGCCACCACCCTCGGCCTCCTCCTCCCCGCGCCTTGTCCTCCTCGATGCCGTGCCGCCCTGGCCCCCCTGCGCCCTGCTGCCGCTGGTACGGTCGCCGGTGGCGCCCCGCCAGCCTCGCCTCACTCTGCCCTCGCCGACGCCGGCGGTCGGGCGCCCGCGGTGGCCATTCGGGCGGCGCCCGTGCCCTGCGCCCGCTCGGGTGCGCTCGTCGCCCCTGCACCCGGCGCCCGCTAAGGCCCCCTGGGTCACAGACAAGTGGGGCCCGCCCCCTGAACGTTTAAAAAAAAAGAATTAAAATTAATAATAATAAAAATAATTAATTAATTAATTAATTAATTAATTAATTATTAATTAAGGAATTAATTAATCTAATCAATCATAATTAGATTAACCTAATTGTCTAATTAGTCTAATTAAACAATGATTAGTTAGTTAAACTCTGATTAGCTTAATCACAGAATGACAAGTGGGACCCACACGTCAGATTTGACCAGTCAACGCCCCCGTTGACTGCTGACGTCATGCTGACGTCATGCTGACGTCAGCGTGCACTGTTTTGGATAATGTTATATTTAAATAATTAATTAAATTCCAGAAATTATTAAAATCTTTAGAAAATCATATCTTTTAATCCGTAACTCGGATTAAAATGTTTTCAACATGAAAGTTGCTCAGAACGACAAGACGAACCCGGTTACACAGCCCGTTCGTCCGCCACACATTCCTAACATATCAAACTCGCAACTTTTCCCCTCCGGCTCCTCTGCTCGAAAACGCGAAACATCGGGGATACTTTCCCGGTTGTTTTCCCCCTTCACCGGTATCACCGCGTACCGCGTTAGGGCACCACTAACGCCGTTATTTGTCATGTCATGCATCACTATGCATCTGCTTGCTTAAATATTTATTGTTTCTCCCCCCTCTTCTCTCGATAGACCCCGAGACCGACGTTGCTGCTGCCCCGTTCGACTACGGAGTTAACGATCCCTCTCTCTTGCCAGAGCAACCAGGCAAGCCCCCCCCTTGATCACCAGATATCGCCTATTCTCCTCTATACTGCTTGCATTAGAGTAGTGTAGCATGTTACTGCTTTCCGTTAATCCTATACTGCTGCATAGCTTGTCCTTGCTACTACTGTTGTTACCTTTACCTGCTATCCTACTGCTTAGTATAGGATGCTAGTGTTCCATCAGTGTCCCTACACTCTTGTCCGTCTGCCATGCTATACTATCGGGCCGTGATCACTCGGGGGTGATCACGGGCATATACTTTACACTGTTACATTATATGTGATACTGTTCGGAGATGGGGGCTGAAGGGGCAGGTGGCTCCATCCCGGTAGAGGTGGGCCTGGGTTCCCGACGGCCCCCGACTGTTACTTTGAGGCGGAGCGACAGGGCAGGTTCAGACCACCTAGGAGAGAGGTGGGCCTGGCCCTAGTCGGCGTTCGCGATACTTAACACGCTTAACGAGATCTGGGTGTTTGATCTGAGTCTGGCCATTTGGTCTATACGCACTAACCACCTACGCGGGAGTAGTTATGGGTATCCCGACGTCGTGGTATCAGCCGAAGCACTTCGTGACGTCAGCGACTGAGCGGCGCGCGCCGGGTTGGACCGCGTAACGTGACTTCCTTTGAAATGGAGGTTGCTAGGTCTGCTCTCCGGCCGCGTACGCAACGTGCAGGTGTGCTCAGGGCGATGGGCCCAGACCCCTGCGCGCTTAGGTTTAGACCGGCGTGCTGACCGCTCTGTTGTGCCTAGGTGGGGCTGCGACGTGTTGATCTTCCGAGGCCGGGCATGACCCAGGAAAGTGTGTCCGGCCAAATGGGATCAAGCGTGTTGGGCTATGTGGTGCACCCCTGCAGGGAAGTTTATCTATTCGAATAGCCGTGTCCCTCGGTAAAAGGACGACCCGGAGTTGTACCTTGACCTTATGACAACTAGAACCGGATACTTAATAAAACACACCCTTCCAAGTGCCAGATACAACCCGGTGATTGCTCTCCAACAGGTTATCGAGGAGGGGATCGCCGGGTAGGATTATGCTATACGATGCTACTTGGAGGACTTCAGTCTACTCTCTTCTATATGCTGCAAGACGGAGGCGACCAGAAGCGTAGTCTTCGATAAGACTAGCTATCCCCCTCTTATTCTGGCATTCTGCAGTTCAGTCCACTGATATGGCCCTTTACACATATATCCATGCATATGTAGTGTAGCTCCATGCTTGCGAGTACTTTGGATGAGTACTCACGGTTGCTTTTCCCCCCCTTTTTCCCCCTTTCCCTTCTACCCGGTTGCCGCAACCAGATGCCGGAGCCCAGGATCCAGACGCCACCGTCGACGACGACTCCTACCACACTGGAGGTGCCTACTACTACGTGCAGCCCGCTGATGACGACCAGGAGTAGTTAGGAGGATCCCAGGCAGGAGGCCTGCGCCTCGTTCGATCTGTATCCCAGTTTGTGCTAGCCTTCTTAAGGCAAAACTTGTTTAACTTATGTCTGTACTCAGATATTGTTGCTTCCGCTGACTCGTCTATGATCGAGCACTTGTATTCGAGCCCTCGAGGCCCCTGGCTTGTATTATGATGCTTGTATGACTTATTTTATTTGTAGAGTTGTGTTGTGATATCTTCCCGTGAGTCCCTGATCTTGATCGTACACATTTGCGTGCATGATTAGTGTACGATTGAATCGGGGGCGTCACAAGTTGGTATCAGAGCCGACTGCCTGTAGGAAGCCCCCTTCCACACTCCTTGGCCGAAGTCGAGTCTAGACATTGCAAAAACTTTTACTAACATGGTTGTGTGCCTTACGGGCCCACGTCGCCATCGGGTGGTACTAGGATCTTTTACTCCTCGACCTTTACTCTGGGACTCTGAACTCTCTTCTATTCGGGTTAAACAATTTTACTAAATCTAACATTAGGATCTCGTTATCACTTTCACCCGGAGAGCCCCTTATTACTGATGATCGTCTGCTGCACGTGAAGACCCTGAAGATACTCTCCGCTGTTAACCCGAGAACTTGTGTTCATCGCGTTTGCAATTCCCCTCCCACCGTCAACCCTTATGGATAACTACTTACAGTTGTTATTCTTACATTCATCCCCTGTTGGTCTTGTTAATACAAGATACCCTGAAAAACTCATCATTGTTTCGATAATCCTTTGAGCTTACTGCCTTGTTGCTCTTTGTCACTTGAATACCCCTACGGATAATTCTCGCACTTATCGAGTATCCGCTCATCCCCCAGTTGATTCATGTATGTCACCAATCTTCGATATACCATTCGATCTTCCGAAAATCCTCAGGAGCCTATTGCTCTTGAAATTCTTGCTTGCTTGCATTATGGTTAATCCCATAAGACTCGTAATCATATTGGCATCCCTTGTCATTATCATTTTGAGTCTATTGATTCAAGATGTTGCGAATGCTCGCAATCCTCAATCAGAGCCTAGAATTCATTCTTTCGGCTCAGACGTCATTTTAAACATGAGCTGGTTCTCAACAAATCCAATTGCCGTCAATTGTACCCCTAAGGCTGTTCTACTTATCCATCCCTAATCAGAACATTGCTTCTGATCCCTTGATTTGAAAATCATAATTCCTTTGCATTTGAGCTATGGATTAGTTAGATGTTTCCATAATCCAATGCCTTTGCATTGTTACTTCCTCTAGTTGTGTGTCGATGCTCACATCAGCTCTGTTAGGGGCCGACAGATCCTTTAATGGATTTTATCCGACAGCGTCCTCCAAATTCAATAACCTTGTGAGGCTTCCCTCGGATACGTAATGCCTTTGGTAAATTGTATCATCTACTTTCTCAACCTTGCTCTACTTTTTGAGCTAGTGATAAATTACTATCGAAGTTTGTGGTATAGGTTCCATGATGCCCCGATGGGTTGAACCTATGCCTTCCTTAATATGTGTGAACTCGGAAGTTTTCACGAGCCATACTCATCTGGTATTTCACCAGGTAAAACTTTCAACACTAATGCCTTTATCAAAGCGAGAAGTGAATGGAAGGTTATACATTGAAGAAGTGGGAGTCGACCTTGAACCTTGCGTTCATGCCCATGGACACGATGTATAACTTATCATGGAAGCTTCTTGCAAAACTTTTAATCAGTTGGATAATTCTTTCGGTGTCTTTGAATTGGATCCCTTACAACTATGATTTCGACCATATTGATATTCCTTGATTCCTTTCTCGGACAAGTTGAACCACCTGTCCTCTGCAGATCAATGCACCCGTCCAACCTCTATTATGATCTACCCTCGAGTATTACCCCGTGGTATCTCGGTAATAGCACAGAACCATATTACTTCTTGTGAGTTCTTCAAGTATTATTTCTCATTGATTCCAATTTTCCCCGGGTTCTGAGTTGATAGACACTCAAGGACATTGATAAGTGAATCAATTCCGCACTCCGATTCAATAAAGTAATCTCCGTTACTTATGAGTTTAATAATCCTTTAAGTCATTCCTAGCCTGATCGGCTATATCATTACCATGTTGAATTTTAACTGTGCTACCCGGTCCTTCTTCCCGTAGCCCAATTATTCGACGCTGAGCTAAGCTTACGTTGATTTCCTTGTCATATTATTTCACCTTGAAAAGCAAGCTTGATTTCAAGTTTGTGTCGCATCTGTGCTTCCATAACCTCTTGCTTCATCATTCTTTTGACTTGATGTGATCTCGGATCGATTACATCTTCAGGTAATCTCTCGACAAATGTGTCGTGATCATTATCAACTTTCTGAGCTATTCCAGAATAGCAATCAAATTCATGATAAGAATTACCATCCTTGCCCCTCGATGATTTGTGTGTCATCGACTACTTCCTTGCCTTCTTTCCAACACAAACATGTTCGTGTTGTGGCTATACCTTGAGTTCCTTGTTAACCGACTTATGTTATGTTCTAACTTGAAGTATTACCATCTTTTAATATCAAGGATGTTGTGAGGATTGCTCCACCTGTTAAGAATTCTTGGTATGGTGATACTTCTCACTCTCACCATTCTTTCTTGGTCCTCGTGTTGATTCCAACCGATGTACCAACAAGTGAACGGTGCTGTTTGGATTCTGCCCTTCTAGCAGTCCTATTGTTTTGAAGTTAATGGTCGGCCGTTCATTCTTAGACTATTGGTTAGTGAATCACCATTCCGACGTTGGTCGTGCAACCCAACCCATATGTCGGGTGCACCTATCAACCAATGCTTAAACTGGGTATGTTCTCCTCGAGCATATTCCCTTATATCATTTCATCTGATTAATGATATCTCGTTGTTCACATACTTGTGGAAACTCATCTTTTGGAAGTCTCGATGAATTGTCGCTGAATTCATCAGCCACCTCCTCATCCTCTCCTTGGTTTACTGATGAACTCTTGTTTCGGAACTCGGTTCCATAGTTCATTTTGCCGTGAATCTTATAATGTCTTCTCGTCATTTTGTCGCACCTTTTCTTCTCAGGCATCCTGAGCCTGAGGTATCCTAACACCGATCAGATCTGAATCTCGGTCAGATATGGTGGTTGGAACATTTTTCCAATAGTTATAACACTGGTGTTTTATGACCCGGTAAGGTGATGTCTTGCCTAGCACACCTGGTCGGAGGACCTATTGTTATAGTTTTCTTTAGCAAGGTTATCCATTCGTCCATGGGGAAATTGTAAGACTTATCCTATAAGTTGTTTCCGATGAATCCTTTGGGTTTCCGAAGTCTGACCTTTGCCTGAATACCCTGTCCATGCTATCTCGAAACATGTCTGTGGTACTCCGATTTTCGATAAGAACATTTGAAGCCCAATGCTAAATGTTTTCTTGCTCAATTATCCAAACACCGTTGTACGGGTAATGTCATGAAAATTCTCTCCCTTTTTCCTAAAGGATTTTCTACG
Source organism: Aegilops umbellulata (assembly GCA_032464435.1). Lineage (NCBI taxonomy): Eukaryota > Viridiplantae > Streptophyta > Magnoliopsida > Poales > Poaceae > Aegilops > Aegilops umbellulata. Next base: position 320,374,565 of record CP136056.1, on the reverse strand, counting down.
TTATATCCTGTCATGGATATCTGGCTCTACTTGTCCTTGGGAAGGATATACCCTTGAAATATGTGTTAAACACATTTTCCTTTCCATTGTCCTGTTAATCTGATGATCACAATTCCTTTACATTGGTTTGTTTAACCTTTCCGATGATCTGTATGATCTAAGAAGTAGTATTCTTCTGCTTATGTAAACACCTTGATGTACACCTCTGTCAGTAAGACCCTGTTACTATTGTTGATGACATTCCGGTGACCACCGTTGGACGAGAACTTTGCCTATTGGTCCGCCTCGTTCAACGAGCGGGAAAATGGTTCTCTTCGTCCCTCGCCCTTGGTTCGATGTTGTTGCCGACATAACTAACAGGCTACCTTCTGACATGCCTTGCTATCGTGACCGTGCAAGATGTCACCGTCCTTCCTACTTTAAACCACATGGTGGGCCCATAACCCACAGGTCCCAGGATCGAAACCTGACTCTCCTATACACCCCCTGTTCTTAACGTTGTTCCTCGCACTTGGCCTCGTATGTAATTCACGAGCCAGCTTCCGCGAGATCATCAATTCTGGTATCAGACATAATACTTATTTCCGTCGCCTTGAACCCCTTTCGCCCTCTGTTTTAGGCAACGAACGATTGTCTATCCGATTGAAACTTCTTATGGTACCTTCTTACTTGGCTCTCAATATGTGTCATTCGTTCAACTCAAGAGATACTCATGTGTTCATTCCTGGGATAACCCCAAATGAATCTCCCCTTATATCATTCTATTGTTGTAGAGCATCCCCTTACCTATTCGTAAGTACGAAGGGATTTTCGAAGATAGGAGGACGACTTCATCATGATGACCTGGAGAAGAGGAATGAAGGCATCAATTTAATGGATCGACCTCTTCGAGAAGAGTAACCAAGACCGAGGAGATTCGTTAGGATTTCGTAACCAGACGTTTCCCCCTTATTACACCTCTTAAATCTCGGGACGAGATTTCTTGTAGTGGAGGAGAATTGTGACGCCCGGATAATTAAGCTACAGTAACCTCTGCTAATAATGCCACGTCACCTCGATTACGGTTGCTAATCTCGCGTTAGTTCGAAACTGATTCAAATTCTAATTCAAAAGAAAAGCAAACAACAAAAGTTTTCAAAAAAAAAATTTAATTAAAACTAAAATGTTCAGAGTGTGCAATTAAATGCCAGGGTAATTATAATAAGGCAAACACATTTTTATAAAATGCCTAAATAATTTAAAATGAAATAAAACAGAAAAGAAAAGAAAATACAAAAGGGAAAACTAAACTAACAAAATAAAACAAAAACAACAGACACCCCCCCCCCCGCTGGGCCAAGTGGCCCAGCTGGCCTCCGCCGCCCAAACGGGCCGGCCCAACCGGCCAACCCCACTCCCCTCTTTGTTCCCCCCCGCAACCCTAGCCGCCACCCCACTCGATCCCCTCCCTCACAATCCCCCCCCCGATCCAGTCCCCTCCCCCTCGCCCCGATCTGGGCGCCCCTCGCCCCGAGCACCATCGCCGCCCGGTGGCTTCACAGGCCGAGGCCACCTCGCCGCCGCCCGTCATCGTCCCCCTCCCCACCGTCGCCGCCTCGCCTCCTCGTCCACTCCCCGAGCGCCGTCATCGGGCGCCGCCCCGACGCCGCGCCCCGACGCCCCTGGACCTCGCCGGCCGGCCTCCTCCCGCTCCGCCGCTCGTCCCCGTCTACCCCGACCGTCCCCGAGCCCACGCCATAGACCCGGCGAACCCCGGTGAGCGCCCGCGGCCATCCCCTGTTCGCCCTCCCCCATCTACGTCGCCCTCCGGCGCCCGCCCGTGGTGTGGCCGCGCCCTGACCGTGCGCGCGCACGCGCCCGCGCCCTGTGCGTCGTCGCCGGCGCCCTCGGCGCCTCGTCCGCCCCTTCCTTCCCCCCTGCTGCCCGCGCCCCTCCTCGCTCGCCGGTCCGTTCCCCACTCCGGCCACCACCCTCGGCCTCCTCCTCCCCGCGCCTTGTCCTCCTCGATGCCGTGCCGCCCTGGCCCCCCTGCGCCCTGCTGCCGCTGGTACGGTCGCCGGTGGCGCCCCGCCAGCCTCGCCTCACTCTGCCCTCGCCGACGCCGGCGGTCGGGCGCCCGCGGTGGCCATTCGGGCGGCGCCCGTGCCCTGCGCCCGCTCGGGTGCGCTCGTCGCCCCTGCACTCGGCGCCCGCTAAGGCCCCCTGGGTCACAGACAAGTGGGGCCCGCCCCCTGAACGTTTAAAAAAAAAGAATTAAAATTAATAATAATAAAAATAATTAATTAATTAATTAATTAATTAATTAATTAATTATTAATTAAGGAATTAATTAATCTAATCAATCATAATTAGATTAACCTAATTGTCTAATTAGTCTAATTAAACAATGATTAGTTAGTTAAACTCTGATTAGCTTAATCACAGAATGACAAGTGGGACCCACACGTCAGATTTGACCAGTCAACGCCCCCGTTGACTGCTGACGTCATGCTGACGTCATGCTGACGTCAGCGTGCACTGTTTTGGATAATGTTATATTTAAATAATTAATTAAATTCCAGAAATTATTAAAATCTTTAGAAAATCATATCTTTTAATCCGTAACTCGGATTAAAATGTTTTCAACATGAAAGTTGCTCAGAACGACGAGACGAACCCGGTTACACAGCCCGTTCGTCCGCCACACATTCCTAACATATCAAACTCGCAACTTTTCCCCTCCGGCTCCTCTGCTCGAAAACGCGAAACATCGGGGATAGACCCCGAGACCGACGTTGCTTAAATATTTATTGTTTCTCCCCCCTCTTCTCTCGATAGACCCCGAGACCGACGTTGCTGCTGCCCCGTTCGACTACGGAGTTGACGATCCCTCTCTCTTGCCAGAGCAACCAGGCAAGCCCCCCCTTGATCACCAGATATCGCCTATTCTCCTCTATACTGCTTGCATTAGAGTAGTGTAGCATGTTACTGCTTTCCGTTAATCCTATACTGCTGCATAGCTTGTCCTTGCTACTACTGTTGTTACCTTTACCTGCTATCCTACTGCTTAGTATAGGATGCTAGTGTTCCATCAGTGTCCCTACACTCTTGTCCGTCTGCCATGCTATACTATCGGGCCGTGATCACTCGGGAGTGATCACGGGCATATACTTTACACTGTTACATTATATGTGATACTGTTCGGAGATGGGGGCTGAAGGGGCAGGTGGCTCCATCCCGGTAGAGGTGGGCCTGGGTTCCCGACGGCCCCCGACTGTTACTTTGAGGCGGAGCGACAGGGCAGGTTCAGACCACCTAGGAGAGAGGTGGGCCTGGCCCTAGTTGGCGTTCGCGATACTTAACACGCTTAACGAGATCTGGGTGTTTGATCTGAGTCTGGCCATTTGGTCTATACGCACTAACCACCTACGCGGGAGTAGTTATGGGTATCCCGACGTCGTGGTATCAGCCGAAGCACTTCGTGACGTCAGTGACTGAGCGGCGCGCGCCGGGTTGGACCGCGTAACGTGACTTCCTTTGAAATGGAGGTTGCTAGGTCTGCTCTCCGGCCGCGTACGCAACGTGCAGGTGTGCTCCGGGCGATGGGCCCAGACCCCTGCGCGCTTAGGTTTAGACCGGCGTGCTGACCGCTCTGTTGTGCCTAGGTGGGGCTGCGACGTGTTGATCTTCCGAGGCCGGGCATGACCCAGGAAAGTGTGTCCGGCCAAATGGGATCAAGCGTGTTGGGCTATGTGGTGCACCCCTGCAGGGAAGTTTATCTATTCGAATAGCCGTGTCCCTCGGTAAAAGGACGACCCGGAGTTGTACCTTGACCTTATGACAACTAGAACCGGATACTTAATAAAACACACCCTTCCAAGTGCCAGATACAACCCGGTGATTGCTCTCCAACAGGTTATCGAGGAGGGGATCGCCGGGTAGGATTATGCTATACGATGCTACTTGGAGGACTTCAGTCTACTCTCTTCTATATGCTGCAAGACGGAGGCGACCAGAAGCGTAGTCTTCGATAAGACTAGCTATCCCCCTCTTATTCTGGCATTCTGCAGTTCAGTCCACTGATATGGCCCTTTACACATATATCCATGCATATGTAGTGTAGCTCCATGCTTGCGAGTACTTTGGATGAGTACTCACGGTTGCTTTTCCCCCCCTTTTTCCCCCTTTCCCTTCTACCCGGTTGCCGCAACCAGATGCCGGAGCCCAGGATCCAGACGCCACCGTCGACGACGACTCCTACCACACTGGAGGTGCCTACTACTACGTGCAGCCCGCTGATGACGACCAGGAGTAGTTAGGAGGATCCCAGGCAGGAGGCCTGCGCCTCGTTCGATCTGTATCCCAGTTTGTGCTAGCCTTCTTAAGGCAAAACTTGTTTAACTTATGTCTGTACTCAGATATTGTTGCTTCCGCTGACTCGTCTATGATTGAGCACTTGTATTCGAGCCCTCGAGGCCCCTGGCTTGTATTATGATGCTTGTATGACTTATTTTATTTGTAGAGTTGTGTTGTGATATCTTCCCGTGAGTCCCTGATCTTGATCGTACACATTTGCGTGCATGATTAGTGTACGATTGAATCGGGGGCGTCACATTGTTGGGCCTCCAAGTGCAGAGGTTTGTAGGACAGTAGCAAATTTCCCTCAAGTAGATTACCTAAGGTTTATCAATCCGTGGGAGGCGTAGGATAAAGATGGTCTCTCTCAAACAACCCTGCAACCAAATAACAAAGAGTCTCTTGTGTCCCCAACACACCCAATACAATGGTAAATTGTATAGGTGTACTAATTCGGCGAAGAGATGGTGATACAAGTGCAATATGGATGGTAGATATAGGTTTTTGTAATCTTAAAATATAAAAACAGCAAGGTAACAAGTGGTAAAAGTGAGCGTAAATGGTATTGCAATGCTTCGAAACAAGGCCTAGGGTTCATACTTTCCCTAGTGCAAGTTCTTTCAACAATAATAACATAATTGTATCATATAACAATCCCTCAACGTGCAACAAAGAGTCACTCCAAAGTCACTAATAGCAGAGAACAAACGAAGAGATTATTGTAGGGTACGAAACCACCTCAAAGTTATTCTTTCCGATCAATCCATTGGGATATTCCTATAAGTGTCACAAACAGCCCTAGAGTTCGTAGTAAAATAACACCTTAAGACACATATCGACCAAAACCCTAGTGTCACCTTGATACTCCAATGTCACCTCAAGTATCCATGGGTATGATTATATGATATGCATCACACAATCTCAGATTCATCTATTCAACCAACACAAAGAACTTCAAAGAGTGCCCCAAAGTTTCTACTGGAGAGTCGAGAAGAAAATCTGTGCCAACCCCTATGCATAGATTCCCAAGGTCACAGAACCCGCAAGTTGGTCACCAAAACATACATCAAGTGGATCAATAGAATACCCCATTGTCACCGCGGGTATCGCACGCAAGACATACATCAAGTGTTCTCAAATCCTTAAAGACTCAATCCGATAAGATAACTTCAAAGGAAAACTCAATCCATTACAAGAAGAGAGAGGGGGAGAAACATCATAAGATCCAACTATAATAGCAAAGCTCGCGATACATCAAGATCATGCCATATCAAGAACACAAGAGAGAGAGAGAGAGAGAGAGAGAGAGAGAGAGCGATCAAACACATAGCTACTAGTACATACCCTCAGCCCCGAGGGTGAACTACTCCCTCCTCGTCATGGAAAGCGCTGGGATGATGAAGATGGCCACCGGTGATGGATCCCCCTCCGGCAGGGTGCCAGAACAGGGCCCCGATTGGTTTTTGGTGGCTACAGAGGCTTGCGGCGATGGAACTCCCGATCTAGGTTTCTTTCTGGGAGTTTCTATATTTATAGGAATTTTTGGCGTCGGTCTCACGTCAGGGGGGGGGGGTCTCTGAGTCATACACGAGATAAGGGGCATGCTCAGGGGGTAGCGGCGCGCCCTCCATCCTCGTGGATGGCTCAGGACTCTTCTTGCCCAACTCTTTTACTCCGGGGGCTTCTTTTGGTCCATAAAAAATCATCAGAAATTAGCACGTCAATTGGACTCCGTTTGGTATTCCTTTTGTGTAAAACTCAAAAACAAGGAAAAACAGAAACTGGCACTGGGCTCTAGGTTAATAGGTTAGTCCCGAAGATCATATAAAATAGCATATAAAACATCCAAGATGGATAATATAATAGCATGGAACAATAAAAAATTATAGATATGTTGGAGACGTATCAAGCATCCCCAAGCTTAATTCCTGCTCGTCCTCGAGTAGGTAAATGATAAAAATAGAATTTTTGATGTGGAATGCTACCTAACATATTTACCAATGTAATCTTCTTTATGGTGGCAAGAATATTCAGACCCATAAGATTCAAGCCAAAAGTTTCATATTGACATAAAAACAATAATACTTCAAGCATACTAACAAAGCAATCATGTCTTCTCAAAATAACATGGCCAAAGAAAGTTATCCCTACAAAATCATATAGTCTGGCTATGCTCTATCCTCATCACACAAAATCTTTAAATCATGCACAACCCCGGTTTCAGCCAAGCAATTGTTTCATACTTTAGTATTCTCAAACTTTTTCAACTTTCACGCAATACATGAGCGTGAGCCATGGACATAGCACTATAGGTGGAATAGAATATGGTGGTTGTGGAGAAGACAAAAAAGGAGGAAGATAGTCTCACATCAACTAGGCATATCAATGGGCTATGGAGATGCCCATCAATAGATATCAATGTGAGTGAGTAGGGATTGCCATGCAACGGATGCACTAGAGCTATAAGTGCATGAAAGCTCAAAAAGAAACTAAGTGGGTGTGCATCCAACTTGCTTGCTCACGAAGACCTAGGGCAATTTGAGGAAGCCCGTCATTGGAATATATAAGCCAAGTTCTATAATGAAAAATTCCCACTAGTATATGAAAGTGACAACATAGGAGACTCTCTATCATGAAGATCATGTTGGAAATATGCCCTAGAGGCAATAATAAAAGGATTATTATTATATTTCCTTGTTCATGATAATTGTCTATTGTTCATGCTATAATTGTGTTATCCGGAAATCATAATACATGTGTGAATACATAGACCACAACACGTCCCTAGTGAGCCTCTAGTTGACTAGCTCGTTGATCAACAGATAGTCATGGTTTCTTGACTATGGGCATTAGATGTCATTGATAATGGGATCACATCATTAGGAGTATGATGTGATGGACAAGACCCAATCCTAAGCCTGGCACAATATCGTGTAGTTCGTTTGCTAAAGCTTTTCCAATGTTAAGTATCATTTCCTTAGACCATGAGATCATGTAACTCCCGGATGCCGTAGGAGTGCTTTGGGTGTGCCAAACGTCACAACATAACTGGGTGACTATAAAGGTATACTACAGGTATCCCCGAAAGTATCTGTTGGGTTGACACGGATCGAGACTGGGATTTGTCACTCCGTATGACGGAGAGGTATCTCTGGGCCCACTCGGTAATGCATCATCAAAATGAGCTCAATGTGACCAAGTGGTTGGTCACGGGACCATGCATTACAGTACGAGTAAAAGTGACTTGCCGGTAACGAGGTTGAACGAGGTATTGGGATACCGACGATCGAATCTCGGGCAAGTAACGTACCGATTGACAAAGGGAATTGTATACGGGATTACTTGAATCCTCGACATCGTGGTTCATCCGATGAGATCATCGTGGAGCATGTGGGAGCCAACATGGGTATCCAGCTCCCGCTGTTGGTTATTGACCGAAGAGTCGTCTCGGTCATGTCTGCATGTCTCTCGAACCCGTAGGGTCTACACACTTAAGGTTCGGTGACGCTAGGGTTGTATAGATATGAGTATGCAGTAATCCGATGTTCGGAGTCCCGGATGAGATCCTGGACATCACGAGGAGTTCCAGAATGGTCCGGAGGTGAATAATTATATATAGCAAGTGCATTTTCAGCCATCGAGAAAGATTCGGGGTCACCGGTATTGTACTAGGACCACCGGATGGGTCCCGGGGGTCCACCGGATGGGGCCACCCATCACGGAGGGCCCCATGGGCTGAAGTTGGGAGGGGAACCAGCCCCTGGTGGGCTGGTGCGCCCCCCTTGCCCCCCTGCGCCTAGGGTTGGAAACCCTAGGGTGGGGGGCGCCTCCACTTGCCTTGGGGGGCAAGCCTCCCCCTTGGCCGCCGCCCCCCCTAGGAGATCCCATCTCCTAGGGCCGGCGCCCCCCCAGGGGGCCTATATAAAGGGGGGAGGAAGGGCAGCCACACCTCAAGTCTTGGCGCCTCCCTCTCCCCTGCTACACCTCTCCCTCTCGCAGAAGCTCGGCGAAGCCCTTCTGCGATCACTGCTGCATCCACCACCACGCCGTCGTGCTGCTTGATCTTCATCAACTTCTCCTTCCCCTTGCTGGATCAAGAAGGAGGAGACGTCTTCCGCTCCGTACGTGTGTTGAACGCGGAGGTGCCGTCCGTTCGGCACTTGGTCATCGGTGATTTGGATCACGGCGAGTACGACTCCATCATCCCCGTTCTCTTGAACGCTTCCGCTCGCGATCTACAAGGGTATGTAGATGCACTCTCCTCTCGTTGCTAGTTGACTCCATAGATTGATCTTGGTGGAACGTAGGGAATTTTTTTATTTTCTGCAACGTTCTCCAACAGTGGCATCATGAGCTAGGTCTATGCGTAGTTCTCTTTGCACGAGTAGAACACAAATTTGTTGTGGGCGTAGATGTTGCCAACTTTCTTGCCGCTACTAGTCTTATTTTGCTTCAGCGGTATTGTGGGATGAAGCGGCCCGGACCGACCTTACACGTACGCTTACGTGAGACAGGTTCCACCGACTGACATGCACTAGTTGCATAAGGTGGCTAGCGGGTGTCTGTCTCTCCCACTTTAGTTGGAGCAAATTCGATGAAAAGGGTCCTTATGAAGGGTAAATAGAAGTTGGCAAATCACGTTGTGGCTTTTACGTAGGTAAGAAAACATTCTTGCTAGAAACCTATTGCAGCCATGTAAAACATGCAACAACAATTAGAGGACGTCTAACTTGTTTTTGCAGCAAGTGCTTTGTGATGTGATATGGCCAAAAGTTGTGATGAATGATATATGTGATGTATGAGATGATCATGTTATTATAATAGGAATCACGACTTGCATGTCGATGAGTATGACAACTGGCAGGAGCCATAGGAGTTGTCTTAATTTATTCATGACCTGCGTGTCAACATAAACGTCATGTAATTACTTTACTTTATTGCTAAAGCGTTAGCCATAGTAGTAGAAGTAATAGTTGACGTGACAACTTCATGAAGACACGATGATGGAGATCATGATGATGGAGATCATGGTGTCATGCCGGTGACGAAGATGATCATGGCGCCCCGAAGATGGAGATCAAAGGAGCAATATTATATTGGCCATATCATGTCACTATTTGATTGCATGTGATGTTTATCATGTTTTGTTTCTTATTTGCTTAGTACGACGGTAGTAAATAAGATGATCCCTCATAATAATTTCAAGAAAGTGTTCCCCCTAACTGTGCACCGTTGCTAAAGTTCGTTGTCTCGAAGCACCACGTGATGATCGGGTGTGATAGATTCTAACGTTCACATACAACGGGTGTAAGCCAGATTTACACATGCAAAACACTTAGGTTAACTTGACGAGCCTAGCATGTACAGACATGGCCTCGGAACAGGGAAGACCGAAAGGTCGAACATGAGTCGTATAGAAGATACGATCAACATGGAGATGTTCACCGATGATGACTAGTCCGTCTCACGTGATGATCGGACACGATCTAGTCAAGTCGGATCATGTATCACTTAGATGACGAGAGGGATGTCTAATCTGAGTGGGATTTCATTATATAATTTGATTAGATGAACTTAATTATCATGAACTTAGTCTAAATAAACTTTGCAATATGTATTGTAGATCAAATGGCCCACGCTAATGTCAACCTCAACTTCAATGCGTTCCTAGAGAAAACCAAGCTGAAAGATGATGGCAGCAACTATACGGACTGGGTCCGGAACCTGAGGATCATCCTCATAGCTGCCAGGAAACAATATGTCCTAGAAGCACCGCTAGGTGAAGCACCCATCCCAGAGAACCAAGACATTATGAACGCTTGGCAGCAGCGTGCTGATGATTACTCCCTCGTTCAGTGCGGCATGCTTTACAGCTTAGAACCGGGGCTCCAAAAGCGTTTTGAGCAACACAGAGCATATGAGATGTTCGAAGAGCTGAAAATGGTTTTCCAAGCTCATGCCCGGGTCAAGAGATATGAAGTCTCCGACAAGTTCTACAGTTGTAAAATGGAGGAAAATAGTTCTGTCAGTGAGCACATACTCAAAATGTCTGGGTTGCACAACCGCTTATCCCAGCTGGACATTAACCTCCTGGACGAGGCGGTCATTGACAGAATCCTTCAGTCGCTCCCACCTAGCTACAAGAGCTTTGTGATGAACTACAATATGCAGGGGATGGAAAAGACCATTCCTGAGGTGTATCCAATTGCTGAAATCAGCAGAGGTAGAAATCAAAAAGGAACATCAAGTGTTGATGGTCAATAAAACCACTAAGTTCAAGAAAGGCAAGGGTAAGAAGAACTTCAAGAAGGACGACAAGGAAGTTGCCGCGCCCGGTAAGCCAGTTACCGGGAAGAAGCCGAAGAATGGACCCAAGTCTGAAACTGAGTGCTTTTATTGCAAGGGAAAGGGACACTGGAAGCGGAACTGCCCCAAATACTTAGCAGACAAGAAGGCCGGCAACACTAAAGGTATATGTGATATACATGTAATTGATGTGTACATTACCAGTACTCATAGTAGCTCCTGGGTATTTGATACCGGTGCGGTTGCTCATATTTGTAACTCAAAACAGGAGCTGCGGAATAAACGGAGACTGGCGAAGGACGAGGTGACGATGCGTGTCGGGAATGGTTCCAAGGTCGATGTGATCGCCGTCGGCACGCTACCTCTACATTTACCTACGGGATTAGTTTTAAACCTCAATAATTGTTATTTAGTGCCAGCTTTGAGCATGAACATTGTATCTGAATCTCGTTTAATGCAAGATGGCTACTCATTTAAATCCGAGAATAATGGTTGTTCTATTTATATGAGAGATATGTTTTATGGTCATGCCCCGCTGGTGAATGGTTTATTCTTGATGAATCTCGAACGTAATGTTACACATATTCATAGTGTGAATACCAAAAGATGTAAGGTTGATAATTATAGTCCCACATACTTGTGGCACTGCCGCCTTGGTCACATAGGTGTCAAACGCATGAAGAAGCTCCATACAGATGGACTTTTGGAGTCTCTTGATTTCGAACCATTTGACACGTGCGAACCATGCCTCATGGGGAAGATGACCAAGACTCCGTTCTCCGGAACAATGGAGCGAGCAACCAACTTGTTGGAAATCATACATACTGATGTGTGCGGTCCAATGAGTGTTGAGGCTCGCGATGGATATCGTTATGTTCTCACTCTCACTGATGACTTGAGTAGATATGGGTATGTCTACTTAATGAAACACAAGTCTGAGACCTTTGAAAAGTTCAAGGAATTCAGAGTGAGATTGAGAATCAACGTGACAGAAAAATCAAGTTCTTACGATCAGATCGTGGGGGAGAATATTTAAGTCATGAATTTGGTACGCACTTAAGGAAATGTGGAATCGTTTCACAACTCATGCCGCCTGGAACACCTCAGCGTAACGGTGTGTCCGAACGTCGTAATCGCACTCTATTGGATATGGTGCGATCTATGATGTCACTCACTGATTTACCGCTATCATTTTGGGGATACGCTTTAGAGATAGCTACATTCACTTTAAATAGGGCACCGTCTAAATCCATTGAGACGACACCCTATGAATTATGGTTTGGGAAGAAACCTAAGCTGTCGTTTCTAAAAGTTTGGGGATACGATGCTTATGTCAAGAAACTTCAACCTGAAAAGCTCGAACCCAAGTCGGAAAAATGCGTCTTCATAGGGTACCCTAAGTAAACCATTGGGTATACCTTCTACCTCAGATCCGAAGGCAAGATCTTTGTTGCCAAGAACGGGTCCTTTCTGGAGAAAGAGTTTCTCTCGAAAGAAGTAAGTGGGAGGAAAGTGGAACTTCATGAAGTATTGCCTCTTGAACCGGAGAGTAGCGCAGCTCAAGAAAATGTTTCTGTGGTGCCTCCACCGACTAGAGAGGAGGTTAATGATGATCATGAAACTTCAGATCAAGTTGCCACTGAACTTCGTAGGTCCACAAGGACACGTTCCGCACCAGAGTGGTATGGCAACCCTGTCCTGGAAATCGTGTTGTTAGACAACGGTGAACCTTCGAATTATGAAGAAGCAATGGCGGGCCCAGATTCCAACAAATGGCTTGAAGCCATGCAATCCGAGATAGGATCCATGTATGAAAACAAAGTATGAACTTTGACAGACTTGCCCGATGATCGGCGAGCGATAGAGAATAAATGGATCTTTAAGAAAAAGACGGACGTGGATGGTAATGTTACCATCTATAAGGCTCGACTTGTCGCTAAGGGTTATCGACAAGTTCAAGGGGTTGACTACGATGAGACCTTCGCACCCGTAGCGAAGCTGGAGTCCGTCCGAATCTTGTTAGCAATTGCCGCATACTATGATTATGAGATATGGCAAATGGACGTCAAAACGGCATTCCTCAATGGCCTTCTTAAGGAAGAATTGTATATGATGCAGCCGGAAGGTTTTGTCGATCCTCAGAATGCTAACAAGGTATGCATGCTCCAGCGCTCCATTTATGGGCTGGTGCAAGCATTTCGGAGTTGGAACATTCGCTTTGATGAAATGATCAAAGCGTTTGGGTTTATGCAGACTTATGGAGAAGCCTGCGTTTACAAGAAAGTGAGTGGGAGCTCTGTAGCATTTCTCATATTATATGTGGATGACATACTTTTGATGGGAAATGATATAGAACTTTTGGATAGCATTAAGGCCTACTTGAATAAGTGTTTTTCAATGAAGGACCTTGGAGAGGCTGCTTATATATTAGGCATCAAGATCTATAGAGATAGATCAAGACGCCTCATAGGTTTTTCACAAAGCACATACCTTGAAAAGATATTGAAGAAGTTCAAAATGGATCAGTCCAAGAAGGGGTTCTTGCCTGTGTTGCAAGGTGTGAAATTGAGCTCAGCTCAATGTCCGACCACGGCAGACGATAGAGAAAAGATGAGTGTCGTTCCCTATGCCTCAGCCATAGGGTTTATCATGTACGCCATGCTGTGTACCAGACCTGATGTAAACCTTGCCGTAAGTTTGGTAGGAAGGTACCAAAGTAATCCCGGCATGGAACACTGGACAGCGGTCAAGAATGTCCTGAAGTACCTGAAAAGGACTAAGGACATGTTTCTCGTATATGGAGGTGACGAAGAGCTCGTCATAAAGGGTTACGTCGACGCTAGCTTCGACACAGATCTGGATGACTCCATGTCACAAACCGGATATGTGTTTATTTTGAATGGTGGGGCAGTAAGCTGGTGCAGTTGCAAGCAAAGCGTCATGGCGGGGTCTACATGTGAAGCGGAATACATGGCAGCCTCGGAGGCAGCGCATGAAGCAATATGGATGAAGGAGTTCATCTCCGACCTAGGAGTCATACCCAATGCGTCGGGGCCAATCGCTCTCTTCTATGACAACACTGGAGCTATTGCTCTAGCCAAGGAGCCCAGGTTTCACAAGAAGACCAGGCACATCAAGCATCGCTTCAACTCCATTCGTGAAAATGTTCAAGATGGAGACATAGATATTTGTAAAGTACACATAGATCTGAATGTAGCAGATCCATTGACTAAACCTCTTCCACGAGAAAAACATGATCAACACCAGAACTCTATGGGTGTTCGATTCATCACAATGTAACTAGATTATTGACTCTAGTGCAAGTGGGAGACTGCTGGAAATATGCCCTAGAGGCAATAATAAAAGGATTATTATTATATTTCCTTGTTCATGATAATTGTCTATTGTTCATGCTATAATTGTGTTATCTAGAAATCGTAATACATGTGTGAATACATAGACCACAACACGTACCTAGTGAGCCTCTAGTTGACTAGCTCGTTGATCAACAGATAGTCATGGTTTCCTGACTGGGCATTAGATGTCATTGATATGATGGACAAGACCCAATCCTAAGCCTGGCACAAGATCGTGTAGTTCGTTGCTAAAGCTTTTCCAATGTTAAGTATCATTTCCTTAGACCATGAGATCTTGTAACTCCCGGATGCCGTAGGAGTGCTTTGGGTGTGCCAAACATCACAACATAACTGGGTGACTATAAAGGTATACTATAGGTATCCTCGAAAGTATCTGTTGGGTTGACACGGATCGAGACTGGGATTTGTCACTCCGTATGACGGAGAGGTATCTCTGGGCCTACTCGGTAATGCATCATCAAAATGAGCTCAATGTGACCAAGTGGTTGGTCACGGGATCATGCATTACAGTACGAGTAAAAGTGACTTGCCGGTAACGAGGTTGAACGAGGTATTGGGATACCGATGATCGAATCTCGGGTAAGTAACGTACCAATTGACAAAGGGAATTGTATACGGGATTACTTGAATCCTCGACATCGTGGTTCATCCGATGAGATCATCGTGGAGTATGTGGGAGACAACATGGGTATCCTAATCCCGCTATTGTTTATTGACCGGAGAGTCGTCTCAGTCATGTCTGCATGTCTCTCGAACCCGTAGGGTCTACACACTTAAGGTTCGGTGATGCTAGGGTTGTATAGATATGAGTATGCAGTAATCCGAAAGTTGTTCGGAGTCCCGGATGAGATCCTGGACGTCACGAGGAGTTCCGGAATGGTCCGGAGGTGAAGAATTATATATAGGAAGTGCAGTTTCGGCCATCGAGAAAGATTCAGGGTCACCGGTATTGTACTGGGACCACCGGATGGGTCCCGGGGGTCCACCGGATGGGGCCACCCATCCCGGAGGGCCCCATGGGCTGAAGTGGGGAGGGGAACCAGCCCTTGGTGGGCTGGTGCGCCCCCCTTGGGCCCCTCTGCGCCTAGGGTTGGAAACCCTAGGGTGGGGGGCGCCTCCACTTGCCTTGGGGGGCAAGCCTCCCCCTTGGCCGCCGCCCCCTAGGAGATCCCATCTCCTAGGGCTGGCGCCCCCCAGGGGGCCTATATAAATGGGGGGAGGGAGGGCAGCCGCACCTCAAGTCTTGGCGCCTCCCTCTCCCCTGCTTCACCTCTCCCTCTCGCAGAAGCTCGACGAAGCCCTGCTGCGATCACTGCTGCATCCACCACCACGCCGTCGTGCTGCTGGATCTTCATCAACCTCTCCTTCCCCTTGCTGGATCAAGAAGGAGGAGACGTCTTCCGCTCCGTACGTGTGTTGAATGCGGAGGTGCCGTCCGTTCGGCACTTGGTCATCGGTGATTTGGATCACGGCGAGTACGACTCCATCATCCCTGTTCTCTTGAACGCTTCCGCTCGCGATCTACAAGGGTATGTAGATGCACTCTCCTAGGGTAAGGGTTGGTAGGAGTTAACCATCGCGATATCCCGACCTCCACTCATAAGGAAGACAATCAATAAATAAATCATGCTCCAACTTCATCACATAACGGTTCACCATATGTGCATGCTATGGGAATAACAAACTTTAACACAAGTACCTATCAAATTCACAACTACTCCACTAGCATGACTCTAATATCACCATCTTCATATCTCCAAACAATCATAAAGAATCAAACTTCTCATAGTATTCAATGCACTTTATATGAAATGTTTTATTATATCCCTCTTGGATGCCCATCATATTAGGACTAAATTCATAACCAAAGAAAATTACCATGTTGTTTAAGACTCTCAAAATAATATAAGTGAAGCATGAGAGTTCATCTATTTCTTCAAAATAAAACCACCGTCGTGCTCTAAAAGGATATAAGTGAAGCACTAGAGCAAATGACAAACTACTCCGAAAGATATAACTGCAGATCAATGAGTAGTCGAATAATTATGCAACTATGTGAAGAGTCTCTAACATTTAAGAATTTCAGATCTTGGGATATTATTCAAACATCAAGCAAAAAAATGATGATCCAAGCAAAACACATATCATGTGGTGAATAAAAATATAGCTCCAAGTAAAGTTACTGATGAATGAAGACGAAAGAGGGGATGCCATCCGGGGCATCCCCAAGCTTAGGCTCTTGGTTGTCCTTGAATATTACCTTGGGGTGCCTTGGGCATACCCAAGCTTAGGATCTTGCCACTCCTTATTCCATACTCCATCGAATCTTTACCCAAAACTTGAAAACTTCACAACACAAAACTCAACAGAAAACATGTAAGCTCCGTTAGTATAAGAAAATAAATCCACCACTTAGGTACTGTTGTGAACTCATTCTAAATTCATATTCGTGTAATATATACTGTATTCCAACTTCTCTATGGTTCATACCCTCCGATACTACTCATAGATTCATCAAAATAAGCAAACAACACATAGAAAACAGAATCTGTCAAAAACAGAACAATCTGTAGTAATCTATAACTCCCGAATACTTCTGTAACTCCAAAAATTCTGAAATAAATTGGTGGACGTGAGGAATTTGTCTATTAATCTTCTTAAACAATAATCAACTCAAAATCACTCTTATGTAAAAAATTACAGCTAATATTGTGAGCGCAAAGTTTCTGTTTTTTACAGCAAGATCACATTAACTTTCACCCAAGTCTTCCCAAAGGTTCTACTTGGCACTTTATTGAAACAAAAGCTATAAAACATGATTACTACAGTATATTAATCATGTGGACACACAAAAACATTAAGGTTAAATATTGGGTTGTCTCCCAACAAGCGCTTTTCTTTAATGCCTTTTTAGCTAGGCGTAATGATTTCAATGATGATCACATAAAAGATAAGAATTGAAACATAACGGGAGCATCATGAAGAATATGACTAGCACATTTAAGTATAACCCACTTACCATGCATAAGGATTTTGTGATCAAACAACTTATGATAAGAATCAACTAGCATAGGAAAGCAAAACAAGCATAGCTTCAAGATTTTCAACACATAGAGAGGAAACTTGATATTATTGCAATTCCTACAAGCATATGTTCCTCCCTCATAATAAATTTCAGTAGCATCATGAATGAATTCAACAATATAACCATCACATAAAGCATTATTTTCATGATCCCCAAGCATATAAATTTTATTACTCTCCACATAAGCAAATTTCTTCTCATGAATAGTAGTGGGAGCAAACTCAACAAAATAACTATCATGTGAGGCATAATCCAATTGAAAATTAAAATCATGATGAAAAGTTTCATGGTTATCATTAATCTTTATAGCATACATGTCATCACAATAATCATCATAGATAGCAAATTTGTTCTCATAATCAATTGGAACCTCTTCCGAAATAGTGGATTCATCACTAAATAAAGTCATGACCTCTCCGAAACCACTTTCATCAACATAATCATCATAAAAATGAGGCATGCTATTATCAAAATAAATTTTCTCATCAAAACTTGGGGGACTAAAAATATCATCGTCATCAAACATAGCATCCCCATGCTTGTGGCTTTGCATATCATTAGCATCATGGATATTCAAAGAATTCATACTAACAACATTGCAATCATGCTCATCATTCAAAGATTTAGTGCCAAAATTTTTAATGCATTCTTCTTCTAACACTTTGGCACAAATTTCCTTTCCATAATTTTCACGAAAGATATTAAAAAGATGAAGCATATGAGGCAACCTCAATTCCAATTTTTTGTAGTTTTCTTTTATAGACTAAACTAGTAATGAAACAAGAAACAAAAAGATTCGATTGCAAGATCTAAAGATATACCTTCAAGCACTCACCTCCCCGGCAACTACGCCAGAAAAGAGCTTGATGTCTACTGCATAACTTTCTTGTAGACGTTGTTGGGCCTCCAAGTGTGGAGGTTTGTAGGACAATACCAAATTTTCCTCAAGTGGATGACCTAAGGTTTATCAATCCGTGCGAGGCGTACGATGAAGATGGTCTCTCTCAAATAACCCTGCAACCAAAAATAACCCTGCAACCAAATAACAATGAGTCTCTTGTGTCCCCAACACACCCTATACAATGGTAAATTGTATAGGTGCACTAGTTCGGCGAAGAGATGGTGATACAAGTGCAATATGGATGGTAGATATAGGTTTTTGTAATCTGAAAATATAAAAACAGCAAGGTAACAAGTGGTAAAGGTGAGCGTAAACGGTATTGCAATGCTTCGAAACAAGGCCTAGGGTTCATACTTTCACTAGTGCAAGTTCTGTCAACAATAATAACATAACTGGATCATATAACAATCCCTCAATGTGCAACAAAGAGTCACTCCAAAGTCACTAATAGCGGAGAACAAATGAAGAGATTATTGTAGGGTACGAAGCCACCTCAAAGTTATTCTTTCCGATCAATCCATTGGGCTATTCCTATAAGTGTCACAAACAGCCCTAGAGTTCGTAGTAAAATAACACCTTAAGACACATATCAACCAAAACCCTGGTGTCACCTAGATACTCCAATGTCACCTCAAGTATCCATGGGTATGATTATATGATATGCATCACACAATCTCAGATTCATCTATTCAACCAACACAAAGAACTTCAAAGAGTGCCCCAAAGTTTCTACCAGAGAGTCAAAACAAAAACGTGTACCAACCCCTATGCATAGATTCCCAAGGTCACGGAACCCGCAAGTTGATCACCAAAACGTACGTCAAGTGGATCAATAGAATACCCCATTGTCACCGCGAGTATCCCACACAAGACATACATCAAGTGTTCTCAAATCCTTAAAGACTCAATCTGATAAGATAACTTCAAAGGGAAAACTCAGTCCATTACAAGAAGATAGAGGGGGAGAAACATCATAAGATCCAACTATAATAGCAAAGCTCACGATACATCAAATCGTGCCATATCAAGAACACGAGAGAGAGAGAGAAAGATCAAACACATAGCTACTGGTACATACCCTCAGCCCTGAGGGTGAACTACTCCCTCCTCATTATGGAGAGCACCGGGATGATGAAGATGGCCACCGGTGATGGATCCCCCTCCGACAGGGTGCCGGAACAGGGTCCCGATTGGTTTTTGGTGGCTACAGAGGCTTGCGGCGGCGGAACTCCTGATCTAGGTTTCTTTCTAGGGGGTTTGTGTATTTATAGGAATTTTTGGCATCGGTCTCACGTCAGGGGGGTCTCCGAGTCATCCACGAGTAAACCTGAGAATAGTTTGGACTGAAACCTTAGTTTCAGTTTGGTTTTCCTGTTGGATTGTATTTGGACGGTTTAAATGGACTGAGAATCTAAAGCAATCTGGTGTGGTTTGGATTTTATCAAATACTGGATTAGACTGGTTTGGTCTGGACAGAAACGAGTTGGTCTCAAACCGTTTGAATCTGTGGACAAAATCCAGTCTCTCAACCAAATCGTACCAGACAGCCAGTTTTCACTTTCCAGTTCGCTGCACTCCGGCTTCCGTACCTAGCTCAATGCATTTCATTCATCAATGGCGTGTGTGAACGCACTGAGAATGAGCGTCATGTCAAACGGTCCCAATGGAGTATGCACGGCCGGTGGAGGATCACCAAGGCCTGGGCCCGGGGCAACCCCTGCGACCAGGCGGCGGCAAGCGGGTCCCCGGGCTCTTCGTAGATCCCGGTCGTCGATGGGGCCGGCACCGGCTGCTTGTCCAACTGCTCGCGGCTGCTGCGCAGTGGGTGTCATGCATGTTGGCGGCCATGGCATCCCCACGGACCTCATCGACGTAGTGCACCTACGTCGCCTCCAGCAATCCGGCTGCAGACACCCATGTTGGCAGGCGTATGTCCCGGCAGTCCGGCATTACTACGATGCGCTGGCCGGCGTATGTCCTGGCTGTCCGGCACTACTACGATGCGCTGGCCGGCGTACTCGCCCGTGTTGGCCGTGTACATCCCTGACACCAAAAGCTTCCGGGTACACGTCAGTGTGCTCGTGCCAGCTGCTGAACATCTTGCCCGTAGCCGGAGCTGTCGGTGGGTTCTTCTCCATCCTGACGGGTGTGGGTTGGCAAGCACACCAGCCTTTTGTGCCCACGGTTTGAAACTGCAGTTTCAGTCCAAAAAGGAAAAAAAAGGTTTGGATGGGGTTGGGTGGAAAACGTGGATAGTTTGGTTTGGTCTGGATTATGGTGGTTAACTTTTGGATTGGATTGGTTTGGATGAAAGAGGCAGAATCGCATGGTTTGGGCTGGTTTCAATCTGGATTTGAAACTATTCACAGGTCTATCCACGAGATAGGGGGCGCGCCCATGGGGTAGGGCGCGCCCTCCACCCTCGTGGATGGCTCGGGACTCTTCTGGCCCAACTCTTTTACTCCGAGGGCTTCTTTTGGTCCATAAAAAATCATCAAAAATTGGCACGTCAATTGGACTCTGTTTGGTATTCCTTTTCTATAAAACTTAAAAACAAGGAAAAAAACAGAAACTGGCACTAGGCTCTAGGTTAATAGGTTAGTGCCAAAAATCATATAAAACAACATATAAATGCATATAAAACATCCAAGATGGATAATATAATAGCATGGAACAATAGAAATTATAGATACGTTGGAGACGTATCACCCACTTGTCAGGTCGAACGGACGACACAGTCCAGTGTGGCCCCACTAGTCAGAGTTAATGGTCAAGCCTTTGACCCGACGGCAACGTCTGGTGTGCCCAGCTATGAGGGTTTATCGCAAGGGAGTGGGGAAAATTGAGAAAAACTTAAGAGCACGGGGCTGAATGAGTAGAGATAAGGAACCAGGGGCACAGATGTAAAAATCCCTGTAATAATATGCATGATACTTCTATGTTCGTATTTTGTTTTTATCGACACCTCTCTCTCTCTAAGCATGTGGACATGTTTTTCGATTTCAGTTTTCGCTTGAGGACAAGCGAGGTCTAAGCTTGGGGGAGTTGATACGTCCATTTTTCATCTTACTACTGTTATTTATAATGTTTTATGCATAATAATGCTTTTGGGAGTAATTCTAATGCCTTTTCTCATAATATGCAAGGTTTACACAAAGAGGGAGAATACCGGCACCTGGAATTGTGGACATGAAAAAGCACACCAGAGCTACCTATTCTGCACAACTCCAAATAAGCTAAAACTTCACGGAGATTTTTTCTGGATTATTTAAGAATTATTGGAGCAAATAACTACTAGAGGGGGCCCACCAGGCGGGCACAACCCACCTGGGTGCGCCAGGGAGCACATGCGTGCCCTGATGGGTTGTGCCCTCCTCGGGCCACCTCTGTTGCCCCTCTTCTGGTATATAAGTCATTTTGACCTAGAAAAAATAGGGGGAGGACTTTCGGGATGAAGCGCTGCCGTCTCGAGGTGGAACTTGGGCAGGAGCACTTTTGTCCTCTGGTGGAGCGATTTCCCCGGGGGAACTTCCCTCCCGGAGGGGGAAATAATCGTCATCGTCATCACCAACAACTCTCCCATCTTTCGAAGGGCCATATCCATCAACAACTTCAATAGCACCATCTCCTCTCAAACCCTAGCTCATCTCTTGTGTTCAATCTTTGTACCGAATCCTTAGATTGGTGCTTGTGGGTGACTAGTAGTGTTGTTTACATCTTGTAGTTGATTACTATATGGTTTATTTGGTGGAAGATTATATTTGTAGATCCATTATGCTATTTAATACCCCTCTTATCTTGAGCACGATTATCATTTGTGATTATCTACTTTTGTTCTTGAGGTCATGGGAGAAGTCATGTTGCAAGTAATCATCTGAACTTGATATGTGTTGCATATTTTGATGATATGTATGTTGTGATTCCCTTAGTGGTGTCATGTGAACGTCGACTACATGAAACTTCACCATATTTGGGCCTAAGGGAATGCATTGTGGATTAGTTATTAGATGATGGGTTGCTAGATTGACAAAAGCTTAAACCCTAGTTTATGCGCTACTTCATAAGGGACCGATTTGGATCCAAAAGTTTAATGCTATGGTTAGATTTTATCTTAATTCTTTTCTCGTAGTTGCAGATGCTTGCGAGGGGGTAAATCATAAGTAGGAGGTTTGTTCAAGTAATAACAACACCTAAGCACCGATCCACCCACATATCAAATTATCAAAGTAGCGAACATGAATTAAGCCAACATAATGGAAGTGATATGGTGAAATTCCCGTGTACCCTCAAGAACGCTTTGCTTATCATAAAAGACCGTTTGGCCTGTCCTTTGTCACAAAAGGATTGGGCTACCTTGCTGCACTTTATTTACTGTTACCGTTACTTGCTCATTACAAATTATCTTGCTATCAAACCACCTATTACCGACTATTTCAGTGCTTGCAGTTAATACATTGTTGAAAACCACTTGTCATTTCCTTATGCTCCTCGTTGGGTTTGACACCCTCACTTATTGAAAGGACTACGATTGATCCCCTATACTTGTGGGTCATCATGTAGTTGGAAACCCTTCCTTTCGGTGCATCGAGCATATACCCTCACCCTCCTCATGAACTTCATATTCATGATCATCTTGATGCACTTCATTGGTTTGAGACTAATGGGAATTGTTGGAGCCAACACCCATACTTGACAAATACGTGTCATCGTTTAAACTACAAAGTATGATAAAGAAAACTAATCGAGCTATTCATATGTACACATTTATCTAACAACAACAAAAAAGAAAAGAAAAACATACATTGTGAGCATTTCATCAAACACCATGTTCGCATCGGCCGCCGGTGATACGTCTCCAACGTATCTATAATTTTTTATTGTTCCATGCTATTATATTATCTATTTTGGATGTTTTATATGCATTAATATGCTATTTTATATTATTTTTGGGACTAACCTATTAACCTAGAGCCCAGTGCCAGTTTTTGTTTTTTTCCTTGTTTTAGAGTTTCACAGAAAAGGAATACCAAACGGAGTCCAAACGGAATAAAACTTTCACGATGATCTTTCTTGGACCAGAAGGAAACCAGGAGACTTGGAGATGAAGTCGGAGGAGCCACGAGGCGGCCACAAGGACGGAGGGCACGCCCAGGGGGTAGGGCGTGCCCCCACCCTTGTGGGCCCCTCATGCACCCCCTGACCTAATTCTTTTGCCTATATATACTCTTATATGCCCAAACCACCAGAGGCATCCACGAAAACACTTTTCCACCGCCACGACCTTCTGTACCCGTGAGATCCCATCTAGGGGCCTTTTCCGGCGTCCTGCCGGAGGGGGATTCGATCACGGAGGGCTTCTACATCAACACCATTGCCCTTCCGGTGAAGTGTGAGTAGTTTACCACAGACCTACGGGTCCATAGCTAGTAGCTAGACGGCTTCTTCTCTCTCTTTGATTCTCAATACCATGTTCTCCTTGATGTTCTTGGAGATCTATTCGATGTAATACTCTTTCGCAGTGTGTTTGCCGAGATCCGATGAATTGTGGATTTATGATCAGCTTATCTATGAATATTATTTGAATCTTTTCTGAATTCTTATATGCATGATTTGATATCTTCGCAAGTCTCTTCAAACTATGGATTTGGTTTGGCTAACTAGATTGGTTTTTCTTGCAATGGGAGAAGTGCCTAGCTTTGGGTTCAATCTTGTCGTGTCCTTTCGCAGTGACAATAGGGGCAGCAAGGCACGTATTGTATTGTTGCTATCGAGGATAAAAATATGGGCTTTACAACATATTGCTTGAGTTTATTCCTCTACATCATGTCATCTTACTTAATGCGTTACTCTGTTCTTCATGAACTTAATACTCTAGATGCAGGCAGGAGTCGGTCGATGTGTGGAGTAATAGTAGTAGATGCAGGCAGGAGTCGATCTACTTGACACAGAGGTGATGCCTATATTCATGATCATTGCCTTACCGTCATAACTTTGCGCTTTTTTATCAATTGCTCGGCAGTAATTTGTTCACCCATCGTAATATTTTCTATCTTGAGAGAAGCCTCTAGTGAAACCTATGGCCCCCGAGTCTATTTTGCATCATATAAGTTTCCGATCTACAATCTTAGTTTCCGATCTACTTCCTTTGCAATCTTTTAATTTCTAATCTATAAACCAAAAATATTTACTTTACCATTTATCTATCTCTATCAGATCTCACTTTGCAAATAACTGTGAAGGGATTGATGATGTATACTATGCTACTTTATTCTTGTAGACACGTGTTGGGCCTCCAAGCGTAGAGTTTTGTAGGACAGTAGCAGTTTTCCCTCAAGTGGATGACCTAGGGTTTATCAATCCGTGGGAGGTGTAGGATGAAGATGGTCCCTCTCAAACAACCCTGCAACCAAATAATAAAAAGTCTCTTGTATCCCCAACACACCAAATACAATGGTAATTTGTATAGGTGCACTAGTTCGGCGAAGAGATGGTGATAAAAATGTAACATTGATGGTGGAAATATATTTTTATAATCTGAATAAATAAAAACAGCAAGGTCGCAAATAGTAAACGGGCACAAAAACGGTATTGCAATGTTTGAAAATGAGGCCTAGGGTTCGTACTTTCGCTAGTGCAATATCTCAACAATGCTAATATAATTGGATCATATAACCACCCCTCAAAGTGCGATGAAGAATCACTTCAAAGTTCCTATCTAGTGGAGAACATAAGAAGAAATCTTTTATAGGGTACGAAACCACCTCGAAGCTATTCTTTCCGATCGATCTATCCAAGAGTTCTTACTAAAAACCAAATAATTTCAGATTCATAATACTCAATCCAACACAAAGAACTTCAAAGGGTGCCCCAAGATTTTTACCGGAGAAACAAAGAGAAGAACGTGCATCAACCCCTATGCGTAGATTACCCCAATGTCACCTCGGGAATCCGCGAGTTGAGTGCCAAAACATATATCAAGTGAATCAAAATAATACCCCCATTGTCACCACGAGTATTCATTTGCAAGACATATATCAAGTCCTCTCAAATCCATAAAAGTATTCAATCCGATAAAACGAAATCTCAAAGGGAAAACCCAATTCATCACAAGATAGAGAGGGGAAAACACAATATGATCCGACTATATTAACAAAGCCTGTCATACATCAAGATCATGACATCTCAAGAACACAAGAGAGAGAGAGAGAGAGAGAGAGAGAGAGAGAGAGATTTAACACATAGTTACTGGTACAAACCCTCAGCCCCGAGGATGGTCTACTCCCTCCTCATCGTGGTGGCCGCCGGGATGATGAAGATGGCCACCAGAGATGATTCCCCCCTCCGGCAGGGTGCCAACGGGGTCTAGATTGGTTTCCGGTGGCTACATAGGCCCGGTGGAACTTCTGATCTAGGTTAACCCCGAGGTTTTTTAGAATATTTGTTAATTTATAGGGTAAAGAGGGGGTGCGGGAGGCCACAGAGGTGGGCACAACCCACCTAGGCGCGCTTGGGCCCCCAGGTGTGCCCTGGTGGGTTGTGCCCCCCTTGGGGCACCCCCCAGGTGCTGCTCTGGCCTAACGCGGTTCTTATGGTTCATAAAAATCCACCAAAAGTTTCACGGTGTTTGGACTCTATTTGATATTGATTTCCTTCGATGTAAAAAACAAGCAAAAAAACATCAACTAGCACTGGGCACTGGGTCAATAGGTTAGTCCCGAAAAATGATATAAAGTTGCTATAAAATGATTGTAAAACATCCAAGAATGATAATATAACAACATGAAAATTCAATAAATTACAGATACGTTGGAGACGTATCAGCATCCCCAAGCTTAATTCCTACTCGTCCTCGAGTAGGTAAATGATAAAATAAATAAATTATTAAGTGTGAATGCTAGCAAAGTGCATAAATAATTCAACTTATTCAACAGAGTTTAAGTAAGAGCTCCACATACTCAACCACCATATAGTCTTCTATGATTGCGAACACTCACCGCATACACATGAGCAAACTGTTTCAATCGGAGGCATAGAAAGATAGGGGCTTATTGTTTTGGCTCCCAACGTATTAACCTCAAGGGTGATGTCAATAATAATAACTCATACTACCCATATCCAACTGGATATATGTGCCTAGATCTTTTCTCACCACATGATGTTTGCCAAAAAGAGAAAAATAAAAAGGAATAGAGAGAAAAACTTTGAATCTTTGCATAAAAGTAAATACTGAAAAGTAAAACATAGTCCCTTCGTAGAGGGAAGCAGAGGTTGCCATGCGCTTATTTGTTTGTATGCTCGACCCCTTAGTGTAAAAGAATGTCACATTATATTGCCCCTTATGATAGCAACCTTTATTATGCAGTCTATCACTTTTATTCTTTGCCATCACAAGTTCGTACAATGCTCAATTTTCTATTACACTAAATGATCTAACACTTTTAGAAGCACTTTTTATTGCCTTATTGCACCGATGACAACTTACTTGAAGGATCTTGCTCAATCCTTAGGCAGGTATGGTGGACTCTTGAAAATAAGATTTGGGTTCAAGGGTTTTTGGATGCACAAGTAGTATCTCTACTTGGTGCATAATTTTTGGCTAGCAAAGATGGGGGGCAAGCACCACATGTTGAAGGATCTATGACAATATAACTTCTATGTGAATATGAACAAACATCAACCATTACGTTGTCTTCCTTGTCCAACGTCAACAATTTTGGCATATAATATTTTGATGGGGGCTCACAATCACAAAAGATTTCCATGATAGTGTATTTGCATATGAAAGTTCTCTTCCTTCAACTAATCATTCATGAATTGCTTGTATGACCAATATTGTGATTATCAAGCTTCAAAAGATTTCACTTTCTAAACCCAATGTGAAGCTACCACTAGGCATGATATGCACATATAATTTCAACTTCATGATATTCAATACATTCAACATTTTACTCATAGGATATAAGTGAAGCACAAGAGTAAATGACAAGCTAATCAAAAAAACATATACGTGAAGATCAAACGAGTAGTTAAGTAAATGGGTAGCTATTTGAGGACTCTCTCTTATTTCAAAACTTTTTAGATATAAGTATTTTATTCAAACAGCAAGCAAAACAAAATAAAATGACATTTCAAGAATATCACAACTCATGTGAAGAAGCAACAACTTAGGCTCAACCGATACTAACCAGTAATTGTTGATGAAGAAAGGTGGGATGCCTACCGGGGCATCCCCAAGCTTAGATGCTTGAGACTTCTTGAAATATTATCTTGTAATGCCTTGGTCCCCATGCTTGACCTTTTGTGTCTCCTTAATTCCTTTTATATCGCGGTTTCCCTAAATCTTAAAAACTTCATCCACACAAAACTCAACAAGAACTTGTGAGATAAGTTAGTATAAACTATTCAAAAACCTTATCATTCTCTACTGTAGCAAATCACTAAAATTATTATTCAACATTGCATACTAAATGCCTCTGCATATTTAATAGTCCTATCACTACTAGGGAAAACCTTATCACAGAATCTTAGCAGTAGCGCGGTACAAAAAGAGGCGCGACTGCTAATTTTCAGTAGCGCTGGTTCAAAACAGGCGCTACTGCTACCGAGTTAGTAGTAGCGCGGCCTAGTGGAACCACGCTGCTAGTAAAATCGATCGACAGTGCCCACCAACCTAGGTTTAGCAGGAGCGTGCTGCCGAGACCTGTGCTACTGCTAATGTATTAGTAGTAGCGCGCTTTTTTCTCTAGTCGCTGCTGCTAATTTTGAAACTGGCCACATGGCGGGCCCCGCTTACCAGTAGCGCGTGTGCCGAAAGCTCGCTGCTGCTATTCCCTTAGCAGTAGCGTGCTTTGCAGCCAGCGCTACTGCTAAGACACAGCATAATACCACCTTTTCCCCCTCCCCCTCCTCCCCTCCCCCCTCCCCTCTCTTCCTCACTTTCCCCTACCTCCCACCTCCTCTCTCCCTCACTTTGCTTCTTCCTCAATACTTCTCCCTTCATTACTCTCCCTCTTCTACCTACATTTCTCTCTCTTTATTACTCCTAGCTAACTCCACCACATCCATTAATGCATCTCCTTTCTCTTTTTCCTTCCCCCTCCACTAGTTGAAGTTGTCTCCTCCCAAATTAGCTAGCTAGGTAGATGTAGAATTTAGTGAAGTGACCTATTGAAAGTGCAACTATCCCTAGGTGGTTTTGGTAATTCATAACAACATATAGCTCATTGAGCTAATGCTATTCCAAGATAATTATTTCAGGAAAGCTCAATGATTGGCATGGCATGGATGGTGAAAGTGGAACCCTCAAAATGCTAAGGACAAAGGATTGGCTCAAGCTCAAAAGCTCAAGACTCTTCATTTTACATTTTAGTGATCCAAGATCACATTGAGTCCATAGGAAAAGCCAATACTATCAAGGAGGGATGAGGTGTTGCTTAATGAGCCTTTTGCTTCATGTGCTTAATGATATGCTCCAAAATCCTCAGCTACTTTACCATATCCACAAATGACCTAAACCCAAAGCCAAACTCGGTCCTACCGATTCTTTCTATCCGGCGCCACCGAGTTTCACATGTCATAAGCCACTGCCAAACCCTAGCAAATCGGTTCTACCGATAGGGATCTCGGTCTCACCGAGATGGGATTGCAATCTCTCTGTTTCCTTTTCGTAACTTTTCGGTCTCACCGAAAGAGTGGATCGGTCCCACCGAGATTGCATTGTAAACTCTCTGTTTCCCTTTTGTAACTTTTCGGTCTCACCGAAAGAGCAAATCGGACCCAGCGAGTTTACCTGACCAACTCTCTGGTTAGCTTATTACCAAATCGGTCTCACCGAGTTTGTGTAATCGGTCTCATCAAGATTACGTTATGCCCTAACCCTAACCATAACGGTCCTACCGAGTTGCATGTCAGTCCCACCGAAAATCTCTAACGGTCACTAGGTTTACTATTTCGGTCCGACCGAGTTTGTTGATTCGGTCCCACCAAGATTGGTAAATTGTGTGTAACTGTTGGATTTTGTGTGGAGGCTATATATACCCCTCCACCTCCTCTTCATTCGTGGAGAGAGCCATCAGAACACATCTACACTTCCAACTCATATGTTCTGAGAGAGAACCACCTACCCTTGTGTTGAGGCCAAGATATTCCATTCCTACCATATGAATCTTGATCTCTAGCCTTCCCCAAGTTGCTTTCCACTCAAATGTTCTTTCCACCAAATCCTGTGAGAGAGAGTTGAGTGTTGGGGAGACTATCATTTGAAGCACAAGAGCAAGGAGTTCATCATCAACACACCATTTGTTACTTCTTGGAGAGTGGTGTCTCCTAGATTGGCTAGGTGTCACTTGGGAGCCTCCGACAAGATTGTGGAGTTGAACCAAGGAGTTTGTAAGGGCAAGGAGATCGCCTACTTCGTGAAGATCTACCGCTAGTGAGGCAAGTCCTTCGTGGGCGATGGCCATGGTGGGATAGACAAGGTTGCTTCTTCGTGGACCCTTCATGGGTGGAGCCCTTCGTGGACTCGCGCAACCGTTACCCTTCATGGGTTGAAGTCTCCATCAACGTGGATGTAGGATAGCACCACCTATCCGAACCACGGGAAAAACATCCGTGTCTCCAATAGCGTTTGAATTCTCCAAACCCTTCCCTTTACATTCTTGCAAGTTGCATGCTTTACTTTCCGCTGCCTATATACTCTTTGCATGCTTGCTTGAATTGTGTGATGATTGCTTGACTTGTCCTAAAGTTGCTAAAATCTGCCAAGAACTAAAATTGGGAAAAGGTTAAGTTTTTATTTGGTCAAGTAGTCTCCTAAAGTTTTTATTATCACCATAGAGGTCCTTACTTTGATGGTACTAATTTTGCTAGTTGGAAGCATAAAATGAAAATGCATATTCTTGGACATAACCCCGCCGTTTGGGCTATTGTGTGTGTTGGTTTGCAAGGTGACTTCTTCGATGGGAAAGAACCAAACCGTGAAGCTACCGCGGATGAATTGAAGATGCTCCAATACAACGCTCAAGCTTGTGATATTCTCTTCAACGGATTGTGCCCCGAAGAATTCAACAAAATCAGCCGTCTTGAGAATGCAAAGGAAATTTGGGATACGTTGATTGATATGCACGAAGGTACCGACTCCGTCAAGGAATCCAAATTGGATGTGCTTCAAAGTCAACTTGACAAGTTCAAAATGAAGGATGGTGAAGGTGTCGCTGAAATGTACTCTAGGCTTGCTCTCATCACAAACGAGATTGCCGACTTAGGGAGTGAAGAGATGACCGATAGATTCATCATAAAGAAGATCCTAAGAGCCTTGGATGGAAAATATGATACCGTGTGCACATTGATCCAAATGATGCCCAATTACAAAGATCTCAAGCCAACGGAGGTCATTGGAAGAATTGTTGCTCATGAGATGTCGCTCAAGGATAAAGAGGAACTTCACAACAAATCAAGTGGTGCCTACAAAGCCTCATGTGAAGCCCCCACATCATCAAGTGAGAAACAAAACCTCAATGAAGAATTGAGCTTAATGGTGAAGAACTTCAACAAGTTCTACAAGAGTAGAAGCAAAGATAGAAGCTCCAAGTCAAGGTCCTACAATGACAAAACATCTTCTAGTCAAGAGCGAAACTGCTACAATTGTGGAAGACCCAGACACTATTCCAATGAGTGTACGGTTCCCTACAAAAGAAGAGAAGATTCTCCAAAAAGAAGAAGCAAAAGAGAAGAATCACCATCAAGAGAGAGAAGGTGTAGAGATGATCATTATGAACGAAGATACTCACGGAGAAGTAAGGATTCGGAAAGAAAGGAAAAATCATCAAGGAGCTACCCAAAACGAAGACATCAAGTTCATCTTGGTGAATGGGTATCCGGCTCCGACTCCGACAACCACTCCGAGAGAAGTTATCACTCCGATTCCGAATATACTCAAGATGAAGGTGTTGCTGGTCTAGCACTTGTGTCAACCAACTCCTACGACATATTTGACTCACCAAATGAAGGAATTGGAAGATGCTTCATGGCCAAAGGTCCTAAGGTAACTCACCCTGAGTATGTTGAGTTTAATAGTGATGAAGATGACTTCTTAGGTGATGATGATTTACTTGTTGACAACTCTAGTGATGAATACTATGATGAAACGTCAATTAATCATGCTAATCAAGATAAAACGAATGACAATGATAAGGAGAAAATTGAGGCTCTAACTAAAGAATTAAACACTCTTAAGTTAGCTCATGAAACTATCTTCGAAGATCATCGAGAACTTTTAAGAGCTCATGAGAAGTTACGCTTTGAAAAGCTCAATCTTGAGCAAGAGCATGAGTTTTTAAAGGCAATCAATGATGATCCCCACAAGAAAAGTTCTTCTTACATTGCCAAGCGTTTACTCTTATCCACTTACATGCCTCAAGTCAAGTCTAGTAACAAGAACAAGAAAGATTCTTCCTCTAGTAGTAACAATGATCATGTTAAATCCAATATTGTTGCTTCTAGTAGTTATCTTGATTCCACTAATGATTCTCTTAGCCAAGTTACACTTGAGCAAGAAAATAGATTATTGAAGGGAATCATAGAGAAAGGAGTATACAAAAGCCTTGCCCGAAGTAATCAATTCGAGGAAATTGTACGCAAGCAAGGAAGGCACCGGAAGAATCAAGGTGTTGGCTTTGAACGAAAGTTCAATGCCAATGGAGTTGAGTGGGAATAAGATCAATGCCCCAAGACAAAGTTTGTTCCACAACAAGAGAAGTATGATCCTACTTCTTTCAAGGGGACACAAACTCAAGATGATCTTCCACCACAAGACTACAAGCAAAAAGGCAAGGACAAGCTTCAAGAGGAAATTGATGCATTTGAAGAAGCTCCTAAGACCTTAGTCAAGTGGATTCCCAAGACTACTTCAATTTCCACTTCATCAAGTACGACTACAGCTCCAAGGATTCCCATCAAGATGGTGTGGATCCAAAAGAAGAAGAACTAGAGAGTTCTTGAGGGTGACTCCGCCAACATACTTCACTCTTATCATTTTGGCAAGAACAAGTGCAATCAACTTCCACATCTTGCACTAGTTCAAGGAGTCACAAACCGTCTTATTTGTAAGACAAGGGACAAGGTAACCTAAAAGCTTTCATAGACATCATCTTGTGTGTGCATCACTCTATGTCTATGGATATCCTTGTTTGTTGCTTGTGGGACTAACCCATGTAGGTATTGAAAGTGCAATTCACTCAAAAGGATAGCTCCAAGTGATCTACATCAACATTGAGCATCCACATCTTCAACATCTACATGAAGTCATCATCGACAAAACCCAAGGTTAGTTCATCCCTCTTAGGGGGGATATCACATATAGGGGGAGCTTTACTCTAAGACTTGAGTTAAAGCAACTCTAATGATGTGAACACATCAATGCTTTATGTAAAAGTGGTAACCCCACTTGAGCTTAAACGATGAGTATGACCTATGATCAAGTGTTCTCATTTGACTCCTAAGTCAATATACTCATATATAGATGACCTAGTCATCGCCAATTGCTTGATAGATGCTAGAATTGGTTGTGCATGCTTTGTCACATATTTCAATTGCCATTTTACTGTGTGAGCATGTTGGTTGCATATTTTATTCATTCGAGGACATCCACTTTTTGTTTTGATTGTTTGGCTTTATTTTTCTTTTGCCAAGTGGATGGACAAGAATGCCTAAGAACCTTCTCTAGCTATCTATGCTTTTCTCGTCTCAAACTCTATTCATGCTACATCACAAAATTGATCAAGTCAAATTCGAACCACTCTGTGTGAGGAGCACTCGGAGTCCCTGATTCGTCATAGACTTAAACTTCCAAAACCTCTTTGTGATTCTCGGTCTGACCGGTACCCCTCTTTCGGTCTTACCGAGATCATTAAGTTGATCTATGTTTTCGATCTCGGTGCAACCGATTTGAACCATTCGGTCACACCGAGTTGCAATAACTGTATACAGTTTTGCATCTCGGTGCCATCGAGTTATTCCACTCGGTCACACTGACAGGGTCGGGCTATATATAGACACGGGCAAAAATTTCGAATTTTCTCCGAACCCTTTCGCCCGCGCGATAGCTCGCTCTGCCTACGTGGTCTTCGGATCGTCTCCTCGCCACCAGCCGCCTCCAGTCACTGGTCTCCGTCGCCGTCAACGTGATTCAACCCCGCCGTTGCCGCCATAGCGAGTGTCCGCTGAACTAGGGTATGGACTCGATCTTTGTGCTATTCCCCAATCCGATTCCTAGCACATTGTGATCATATTGATTCTAGCCACTTTTGATAAACTCCTATCCAGTAAATGAATTCGTAGAATAGGTTTGATTCGTAAATTTTAGGGTTAGGTTTCCGCCGAAACCATCTCGGACCCACCGAGTTGAAAAACTCGGTCCCACCGATTTGGCTTATGCCATTGCACAAGTGAGACTCGGTCTGACCGAGTATTGCTAATCGGTGTGACCGATTTTGGAACTTTGTGAAACCCTAGCAGTCTCGGTGCCACCGAACTGTGACTCGGTCTGACCGAGTTCACCATTTTAGGTTCCAAAATCTGCTTCGGTATCACCGAGTTTAAAAATCAGTAGATTCGAAATGATTTCTGTGGGAAACTAAAACTAAGATTTTGAATCATTCTTTTGCAAAAATCTCTGCATTTTGTGATGCTCATCCACACTACCTCATCTATAAACTATTCACAGGGTCAGCAGTCAGCTTGTTCATCATGTCAGACCAGAGTGATAGCCAGAACATGTCAGAACAGCGAGTGCAGATGAGTGAGGGCACTAGTCCCTCCAGTTCTTCAGATGAAGGCAGCAGGAGCACCCCTAGCAACCTGCCAAAAGCTCTCACAAGACAAAGAAAGAAGAGAACCTCAGAATCAGAGGATGAGGACTATGTGGCAGAAGAGGAAGCAACTTCCAAGAGAGTTGTGCTCAAGAAGGAGTATGGCTCAGCTGCAGCCATCAATCCAGGAATGCACAAAAAGGCACCTGCCAGGAGAGTTCCTACCTCCAAGCCTAGGAAGGCTATTCTTGAGGAAACTATAAAATTCACTATGGAATCTGAAGAGGAAGAAATTGGCCAGGACAAGAAAAAGAAGAGAGCTAGAACTACTACTGCCAGAGTTGTTGGCAAGCCTTCTATGAGGAAAGATTCTGATGAAGAAGAAGAAGAAGAGGTTGCTGCACCAGCACCTAAGGCACCCAAGCTAATGGGTGGTGCTATAAGATCAAGGGCTACTGCATCTAAGCCCAAGGAAGCACCCAAGGCTGCATCAAAGGCCAAGACAGCTCCAAAGAGAAATACAAGGAGCATCCCAGCAGCTGAGAAGAACAAGGCCCCAGTGCCTGACACTGCAGAAGAAGAGGAAGGCCAAGTTCTCAGAAAGTTGAAGCCCAAGATCCCAGACCACAATGATGCTCATCCTGTGGCTGAGGATATGAAGATTAGAAGAGACTCAGGACTGAGAAAGTGGAGAGCAGAGGATCCATATGCTACCAGGAGGAGGACTGCTGTTGACTACAGGTTCCACACTCAGGAACAGCAGGACTTCTATGAGACAGTCTTATTGGATATGAAGCCCATTGTTTGTGACATGAGATGGGTCGACTAGGAATACATCAAGGACAATGAAGAGCACTATCCTGGAGTGCAAGACAACTTCAAGGCATGTGGATTAGCTGACTTTGTTGGGAAGAAGCTCACAAAGTGGAATGAAGAGCTGATCATGCAGTTCTACTCCACATCACATTTTTATCCAGATGGCAAAATTGTATGGATGTCTGAAGGTACGAGGTACCAATCAACAGGTGCTGAGTGGGCACAGCTCATCAATGCCCCAGAGGAAAATGAGGATGACTTGGATATTTATGCCAAGAAGAAGATGGATCACAACTCCATGTCCAATATGTACAAAGAGATCCCAAACAAGGCACTTGACACTTTCAAGTTTTGATTAGTACATTATCTTCTGTCAGGATTGCCAACCATCAATTGGATACTGAGGCACACCTTGTTGCCCAAGTCAGGTGATCATAAGATGATCAGAGGCCACGCAATCAACCTGCTTCATATCTTTGATGTGCCACAAAAATTCAAAGTCATTAGACTCATGGTAGAAACAATCAAGAGGGCTGCAGCAGACCAGAAGAGGAGCTGTGGATATGCCCCTCAGATCCAGGAGCTGATTAACTCCAAGATGGGCACAAGCATATACCTCTTGGACAAGGAACATTTGCCTATTCATCCAGATTTTGAAGATAATGAAGTTGTGATGAACAAGGATGAACCAACTTCAGCCCATGCACAAGCACAGAAGGAGAAGGCAAGGAAGGAGAAAGCTGCAAAGATGCCAACTCAAGAGGAGGCATCTGAATATTTCTTGAAAACCAAGCAACAACAGCTCAGTTACTTGATTGCATCCACCCTGAGGATAGAGAAAGGACTGGCCACCCTCACTCAGAATCAGGAGAGCTTAGAGAGGATTGTAGAACAAAAGTTCTATGACTTGGATGTCAAAGTGAAAGAGATTCAGTCTGCAGTGGAGCAACTTCAAGATGATATGCAGGAGAGGAAAGGGAAGACTACCACTGATGCATTTGCTAGAGTGCCACGAGCTCAGAGGTCCAGTGCAGTGCCAGTTCCTGACACAAGAGCCACCACCTCAGCTCCAGCCATAGCACCAGCCCAACCTACTCCAGCATCCACTTCAGCTCCAGCTCCAACCACGTCTACAGAAGCCTTCGTCCTTGGAGTGATCCAGACTCCACCACCACCAGAAGATCAGGCTTGAGTGTCGATTTAGCACTATGCATTTTCTAGGAACTTTTTGGTAACTTGTTTCCAAAGGGGCAGAAAAATGTATAGATCATAGGCTTCGAGAGAGAGAGAGAGAGAGAGAGAGTGTTGTTTTTCTCTCTTGCTTTATTTGGTGGTTTTTCAAACATTGTTTGCTTTTGGTCGAGATACTTTGATATGCTTGTGAGACATTGATGATCATGTGTTTGATCATAAGCTACACTTATGCATGCTTGATATCTTATCTATCTTATGTGATCATTCACTTTTCCTTGGTGATGAGTGCATATATTTCATTATTACCATTTTGAGCGCTACACCAAGATGTATGTGAAATGGAAGAGTAACCCATAATTCTAACTCTTTGTGCATTTGCAGTCCAAAGCAAATTTTAATTATGCACAAATTTAGGGGGAGCTCTCACTTATCACATACTTCTCAAAGCGACGATATAATTCATTCTTATTATCATTTGTCGAAGCTTTGATCTATATGTTGTCATCAATTACCAAAAAGGGGGAGATTGAAAGTGCAACTATCCCTAGGTGGTTTTGGTAATTCATAACAACATATAGCTCATTGAGCTAATGCTATTCCAAGACAATTATTTCAGGAAAGCTCAATGATTGGCATGGCATGGATGGTGAAAGTGGAAACCTCAAAATGCTAAGGACAAAGGATTGGCTCAAGCTCAAAAGCTCAAGACTCTTCATTTTACATTTTAGTGATCCCAGATCACATTGAGTCCATAGGAAAAGCCAATACTATCAAGGAGGGATGAGGTGTTGCTTAATGAGCCTTTTGCTTCATGTGCTTAATGATATGCTCCAAAATCCTCAGCTACTTTCCCATATCCACAAATGACCTAAACCCAAAGCCAAACTCGGTCCTACCGATTATTTCTATCCGGCGCCACCGAGTTTCACATGTCATAAGCCACTGCCAAACCCTAGCAAATCGGTTCTACCGATAGGGATCTCGGTGAGGGAGTCCTGGATTAGGGGGTGTTCGGGTAGCCGGACTATACCTTCGCCGGACTCCTGGACTATGAAGATACAAGATTGAAGACTTCATCCCGTGTCCGGAAGGAACTTTCCTTGGCGTGGAAGGCAAGCTAGGCAATGCGGATACTCAAGATCTCCTACTATTGTAACCGACTCCGTGTAACCCTAACCCTACCCGGTGTCTATATAAACCGGAGGGTTGTAGTCCGTAGGACAAGAATCATCATACACAATCATACCATAGGCTAGCTTCTAGGGTTTACCCTCCTTGATCTCGTGGTAGATCTACTCTTGTATTACCCATATCATCAATATTAATCAAGCAGGAGTAGGGTTTTACCTCCATCGAGAGGGCCCAAACCTGGGTAAACATCGTGTCCCTTGCCTCCTGTTACCATCCGGCCTTGACGCACAGTTCGGGACCCCCTACCCGAGATCCGCCGGTTTTGACACCGACATTGGTGCTTTCATTTAGAGTTCCTCTGTGTCGTCGCCTTGAGGCCCGATGGCTCCTCTGATCATCAACAACGATGAGGTCTAGGGTGAGACTTTTCTCCCAGGACAGATCTTCGTCTTCGGCGGTTTCGCTCTGCGGGCCAATTCGCTTGGTCGTCTGGAGCAGATCGAAAGCTACGCCCCTGGGCATCAAGTCAGGTTTGGAAGCTTAAACTACACGGCTGATATCCGCAAAGAATTGATCTTCGATGGATTCGAGCCACAGCCAAGCGCGCCGCACTATCTCGAGGGGCATGATCTAGCTCTGCCTCCGAGCGGTGTCCTGGAGGCCGCACACGCACCGGTTCCGACCCTTAACTCGGAGCCTATTGCGCCAATTGAGGATGAGCGGTTGGACGTCACCTCGGGGGCTGCGATCTCAAAGGCGATCGAGCCGAACGCCAGCCCCGCACTCCGCGTGACCCGTGATCCGGAAGGACCGGACTCCTCCCCGGACTCCGAACCCCCCGCGCCCCTGCCAGTCAAAGCCGATTGGGTGCCAATAATGGAGTTCACCGCCGCGGACATCTTTCAGCACTCGCCTTTTGGCGACATCCTTAATTCTTTCAAGTCTCTCTCTTTATCAGGAGAGCGCTGGCCGAATTACGATCAGCGAGGATGGGATACGGACGATGAAGAAATTCAAAACCCACCCACCACCCACTTGGTAGCCACTGTCGACGATTACACCGACATGCTTGACTTCGGCTCCGAAGACTTCGACGGTATGGACGACGAGGTAGGAGACGAACAGGAACTAGTACCTGTAGGGCGCTGGACGGCCACCTCGTCATATGACGTATACATTGTGGATACTCCAAAGGATGGAGATGGCGATGGAACAGTGGGGGATGACACCTCCAAGAAACAGCCAAAGTGCCGATGTCAGCGGCGCCGCTCTAAATCCCGCCAAAACAAAGACGGTGATTCCGGCACGGGAGATAATACTACCCCGGATAGCGCCGAAGAACACCCAACCCAGCAAGATTTAGCGCAGGAAGATGGAGAAGCCAGCCCTCATGAGAGAGCGGCAGAACGAGAGGTTGAGGATGATAACTATATGCCTCCCTCCGAAGATGAGGCAAGCCTCGATGACGACGAATTCGTCGTACCATCAGACCCCGCCAAACAAGAGCGTTTCAAGCGCAGGCTTTTAGCCACGGCAAAGAGCCTAAAGAAAAAGCAGCAACAGCTTAGAGCTGATCAATATTTGCTAGCTGATAGATGGATTGAAGTCCTTGCGGCCGAAGAGTACGAACTCGAGCGCCCCTCCAAGAATTATCCGAAGCGCAGGCCGCTACCTCGATCAGAGGAGGAAGCACCTACATCACCAGCGCACGACACGGCAGACCGGCCACCTCACGGCCGCGACAGAGAGGCCTGTCGAACCACCACCCAAGCCATGCCCCTACACCGCTCAACCAAGGCATGGGAAAATGCGCCAGACCTGCGAGATGTACTGGAGGATAAAGCAAGGCAAACAAGATTGATCTACGGATCGTGCAGGTGCCCGACGACACGTGACGATGATCTTCACTCCGGACACAATAAATCCGGCCGGGCCAAAGACAACAGGCATAGCTCTTCTGAGTTGCGTCGTGACATAGCCCAGTACAGGGGCGCCGCACACCCACTATGCTTCACAGGTGAAGTAATGGATCATAAAATCCTAGAGGGTTTCAAACCCGTAAACATCGAATCATACGATGGCACTACAGACCCGGCGGTATGGATCGAGGATTATCTCCTTCACATCCACATGGCATGTGGCGATGATCTACACGCCATCAAATACCTCCCTCTCAAACTCAAAGGACCGGCCCGGCACTAGCTTAACAGCCTGCCAGCGGACTCAATCGGTTCTTGGGAGGACCTGGAAGCCGCATTCCTCGACAACTTCCAAGGCACTTATGTGTGACCACCGGATGCCGACGACCTAAGCCACATAATTCAGCAGCCAGAGGAATCGGCCAGGCAATTCTGGACACGGTTCCTAACAAAGAAAAACTATATAGTCGACTGTCCGGACGCAGAGGCCCTAGCAGCCTTCAAGCATAACATCCGCGACAAGTGGCTTGCCCGGCACCTTGGACAGGAAAAGCCGAAATCTATGGCAGCCCTCATAACACTCATGACCCTCTTTTGCGCGGGCGAAGATAGCTGGCTAGCTCGCAGCAACAACTTATCAAAGAACCCTGGTAATTCGGATACCAAGGACAAAAGTGGCAGGACACGTCGAAATAAGCAAAAGCGCCACGGTAGCAGTGACAGCAAT
This sequence comes from Aegilops umbellulata, assembly GCA_032464435.1. Taxonomy (NCBI): domain Eukaryota; kingdom Viridiplantae; phylum Streptophyta; class Magnoliopsida; order Poales; family Poaceae; genus Aegilops; species Aegilops umbellulata. The sequence goes on along the minus strand of CP136056.1, from coordinate 320,334,968 downwards.
GAAGATACGGCAGTCAACGCCGGATTCAGAGGCTATAAATCCGGTCAGCGGAAAAAGCCATTTAAAAAGAATACTCAGGGCCCGTCCAGTTTGGACCGAATACTCGACCGCTTGTGCCGGATCCATGGCACCCTCGAAAGGCCAGCCAATCACACCAACAGGGATTGTTGGGTGTTCAAGCAGGCAGGCAAGTTAAGAGCCGAAAACAAAGACAAGGGGCTACATAGCGATGACGAGGAGGAGCCCAGGCCGCCGAACAACAATGGACAGAAAGGGTTTCCGCAACAAGTGCGGACGGTGAACATGATATATGCAACCTACATTCCCAAGAAGGAGCGGAAGCATGCGCTATAGGACGTATACGCGATGGAGCCAGTCGCCCCAAAGTTCAACCCATGGTCCTCTTGCTCGATCGCTTTTGATCGAAGGGACCACCCCACTAGCATCCGTCATGGCGGCTTTGCCGCATTGGTTCTCGACCCAATCATCGACGGATTTCATCTCACAAGAGTCCTCATGGACGACGGCAGTAGCCTGAACCTACTTTACCAGGATACAGTGCAGAAAATGGGCAAAGATCCATCAAGGATTAAGCCCACAAGGACGACCTTTAAAGGCGTTATACCACGTGTAGAAGCCAACTGTACAGGCTCCGTAACACTTGATGTGGTCTTCGGATCTCCGGATAACTTCCGAAGCGAAGAGTTAATCTTCGACATAGTCCCGTTCCGCAGTGGCTATCACGCCCTGCTCGGACGAACCGCATTTGCCAAATTCAATGCGGTGTCGCACTACGCATACCTCAAGCTCAAGATGCCACGCCCTCGAGGAGTAATCACGGTCAACGGAAATACCGAGCGCTCCCTCCGTACGGAGGAGCACACGGCGGCTCTCGCAGCAGAAGTACAAAGCAGCCTTTTTAGGCAACTCTCCAGTCCGGCCGTTAAAAAGCCAGACACTGCCAAGAGCGCCCGGAGTAACCTACAACAAGACCGCCTGACATGTTCTGAGCAGGCGTAGCAATGCGGCGCCAACCCCAGCCATCGCGACATAGCGGAGCTAGTACCTCGCGTACATAATTACGCCCTTGAAATACCATGGGCACAGGGGAAGGGGCACAGTAACGACATGCTCACAATACGGCTTAAAACGTACTAGGGGCTGCCGGATTCTTTTTATTACTTTCAGGACTCCACACTTCGGACGACCTGTTCGGCAATTCGGCTGCCGCACAAACGATGCAGGATCCAGGGAAGCAGACAAAGCCACGCCACATTATGGAATTCTCAGGTGGTCTCTATTACGAGCGGTATATCTGTTTCGAACTCAATTCCGCGGCCCGCCCCTGGTCAGGACATGTTAAATAGTCTAATATCTTTTTGCTTATCGCACTACTTGTATCGTTCGGCTTTGATAAATAGCCTCTTTATAAACAATGCATAACTTTTTGCCTATTTTTTTGCATTATTCTCTTTTAATATATATGTTTATCAAATAACATGCTCGCACCCGTACACCATGGTACGGCAAACACGCCAGGGGCTTCAGTACCCTTCGATCTGGCGTGAGAGGTTCGTACACTTTCACAAGTGCGGCACCCCGAACTTATAGCACTATATGCATCGGCTCCGAATCATGATTTGGGTCAATAGATGGGTTTGCCCGGCTCCTATGTTTTGGTGCCTTACGTTTCGTTATATCGGCTAAGGTAGCACTAGGAGAACCACTGCGATTGTGCCCCGGTTCAGCTGGGTTAAGCACCTCAGTGGAGATAGCTAAAACTGACTGTCATGATAAGGCGAGAGACCGGTCGCTGTTCGAGAGGTTTTTCGAGTCCCTAAATACTTATGCCGCTTCGAGCGAGGAGCTGGCTCTGTCCGGCCAAAGGCGTGGATAGCGCCCCGAATTCCGTCTTCCGAACTAGGGGCTTCGCCGAAATTTAAAATTATAAAGTTCTATGGCTAAGTGAGAGTGTTCAACATTATAGTCCGATTGCCTGGTTCGTTGTGCTGAGCGCCTCCCTCGAAGGACCCAACCATGGGAAAAAGAGCGCTCAGGTTTATCCTGAACACCCCAGCACTAGCGGCATGGGGGCAGAAGCCGATGACTGGCCATCTCTCAATTTTTGATAAACGGCCGCACAGAAAATAATATTTTAAATTCCATAAGCATTGCTTAGCGCATATGAACAAGTTTTCAGCGCACAGGATAAAAACGAGCGAGTTCATTCAAATATTACATCTCCAGTACATTCATCCGCAATAAGGCGGGCACCGGCAAGAACATCCTTGTAGTAGTTCTTGGGCTTGTGATGCTCCTTCCCCTGTGGTGGCCCGTCCTTCACCAGCTTCTCTTCGTCAAGCTTACCCCAGTGCACCTTTGCATGGGCAAGGGCCCTCCGGGCACCTTCGATGCAGGAGGAACGCTTGATGACCTCAAGCCGTGGATAGGCCTCCACCAGCCGCCACACCAGCCCGAAGTAGCTCCCGGGCAGGGCCTCTCCGAGCCACAGCCGAACTAGGAAGCCCTTCACGGCTTGTTCGGCCGCCTTGTGGAGCTCGACTAGCTATTTCAGCTGATCGCTCAAAGGCATAGGGTGTCCGGCCTCAGAATACTGAGACCAGAACACACTCTCCGTCGAGCTGCCCTCTTCAGCTCGGTAGAATGCGGCGGCGTCGGACACGCTGCGGGAAAGATCTGCGAAGGCCCCTGGAGAACTCCGGATTCGGGTAAGTGACAAGTAGTCTACTTTTATATTCCTACTTTGCATTAAGAATGCCTTACCCGCTGCTATCTTTTTCATCTCCTCCAACTCTTGGAGCGCCTTTCGGGCTTCGGCCTTGGCACCCTCGGCGGTCTCGAGGGCCGACGCGAGCTCGGATGCTTGCGCCTTTGATTCAAGCTCCAATCTCTCATGTTTTTTCATGAGAGCCTGGAGCTCTTGCTGCACCTCGCCAACCTGAGCCCCAAGCCTCTCTCGCTCGGTGCGCTCCTCGGCCGTTTTCTTCTCGGCCTCAGTGAGCGCCTGCTTGAGGGTCGCCACCTCATTTGTGGCCCCTACAATAAGCAGTACGATCCTGTTATTATTATTTTTTGCAATCATGCCTCTCTATAGGCACCTTTTTTCTTTATAGGGTATTTCTTACATTCTTTTTCCTCGAGCTGCCGTTTGGCAAGGCCGAGCTCTTGCTCGGTCCGCCCGAGGTCCTTCTTTAGGACTTCCACCTGTGCAGTCAGTGCGGCGGTGGATAGTAGCGAAGCCTGCATACGCATATTGACTCTTTATTGTTAGACTCCTACGAAAATTAATAGATCATCTATTCGGCTTTTCTTTTCGAACGCCGAACAGAGCATCAGGGGCTACTATCTATGCGGTCATATTTTGACATATTTTCTACTTACCTCGAAGCCTGTCAGAAGGCTAGCGCAAGCTTCAGTCAGCCGCTCTTGGCGGACTGAACCTTTCGAATCACCGTACTCATAATGGTACGGTGTTCCTCGTCGATGGAGGCGCCGTCAAGCACCTCCAGCAGATTGTCCGGCACCTGCGGTTGGACGGAGGCCGCCGACTCAGAAGGCTTGCTCTTCTTGGAAGGAGTTCACCTACCGCGAATCGGAACTGTTGAAGAGTCCGGCGCGGCATCCGGCACAAACCCGGACTCGGAGCCCTAGGGGGTCTTGTCCCCTTTATTCCTGGGGTCCGGGAGGTCGCCTTTCGGCTCCTCCAGGACCACCTCCTCCTGCCCCGGAGCTTGTCGCGACGCCACTTCGGCGTCGTCTATAGTGCGGGGGGAGACAACGGGCGGAACTGAGTTCACGTCCGACGTATCCAGGGAGCCGCTCGACGAATCGTCGAGTTCGGCCCAGGGCGGGCTGCATAAATCACATTCGACATTAGGGAGAGTTGTGCATTAAAGGAATATCATGAGTCACTCTTGTATGCGAATACTTACGATTTCGCTGGACGCTTGGCCCTGTCTAGCCACTCATCTCCGCTCTCTGCGGCGTCGTGGGAGTAGTCCGGCGGAGGGGTCTTCCTCTTCCTAGACCCCTCGACCTCCCCCGATGGGGAGGCCTTCTTCTTCTTCTTTTCTCCCCCCACTGGGGGGGGGGGAGCTTTCTTCTCCCTCCTCCTCGTTTTCACGAGAGGAGGGCGCCTCGGACTCGTCAGACGACGAGTCCGACACCACCAAGTTACGGGCACTCTTTCGAGTCCCGGTGGTCTTCTTCTTCTTGACCTTCTTCTCAGGCACCACGTAAGGTGCCGGAGTCAGCAGCTGCACCAGGAGAGCTGGGGCTGGGTCTTCGGGCAGGGCAGCCAGATAGTTAATTGGTCCGGATATCGCCTGCCAAGCCTGTCAAAGGTAAGGGAGTTAAGATCCCGCATAGAGTTAATCTATGAAAAAGAGCTTAATGATCCTGTCAAAGGCATAGATAGCTTACCTCGCTAGCGTGACGCTGCGTGTTGTATCCGCGGTCCTCGGAAGCGGATGCGGGGGCTCCGACGCCTTTGATTAGCACCTTCCAGACGTCTTCATACGACGTGTCGAAGAGCCTGTTAAGGGTTCGGTGCTGCGCCGGGTCGAACTCCCACAAATTGTAATCCCGTTGTTGGCACGGGAGGATCAGACGAACGAGCATGACCTGGACTATATTGACCAGCCGGATTGGCTTGTCTACCAGGGACTTGATGCAGGTCTTCAGTCTGGTCACCTCTTCCTCGTTGCCCCACGACAGGCCCGTCTCTTTCCAAGACACAAGCCGCGTGGGGGGGTCCGGATCTGAATTCGGGGGCTGCGACCCATTCCGGATCACGGGGCTCGGTGATGTAAAACCACCCGGCTTTCCACCCCTTTAGGGTCTCCACAAAGGAGCCCTCGAACCAGAGGACGTTGGCTATCTTGCCAGCCATAGCACCTCCGCACTCCGCTTGGCTGCCGCGCACCACCTTGGGCTTGACGTTGAAAGTCTTGAGCCAAAGGCCGAAATGGGGGCGGACGCGGAGGAAAGCCTCACACACGACGATAAACGCCAAGATGTTGAGAATGAAGTTCGGGGCCAGATCGTGGAAATCTAGGCCATAGTAGAACATGAGTCCCCGGACAAATGGGTGAAGTGGAAAACCCAGTCCGTGGAGGAAGTGGGGAAGGAAAACAACCCTCTCATGGGGCCTTAGGGTGGGGAGAAGTTGCCCCTCCTCGGGAAGCCGGTGCGGGATGTCCTTGGACAGGTATCCGTCTTTCCTTAGCTTTTTTACTTGAGCCTCCGTAACGGAGGAGACCATCCACTTGCCTCCCGCTCCGGACATTGCTGGAGAAGGTTGAGGTGGGAAGAGCGGGCTTGGGCGCTGGAGCTTGAGTGTGCGAGAGATGGATTGGCAAAGGAGGAAGAAGGCGTAGGTGAAAAGGTGGATCCTTATCCCCTTATATGGGCGGATGCGATTATGCGTCCCCACCTACCTAATAAAACTCGCTTGCCTCCCAAGCGTCGTGGTAAATGGCACGGTTGGATTACCCACGTCTGTATTGAGAATCCCGTTAAAAGGGGCACACGATCTCTGCTTTGACAAGACGTGCCAAGGAAACCGCCTCGCTAAACGCGCCGAGGTGGAAAAGTGAAAACAATTTGTATAAAGAGCTTGGCCGTAGTGTGTTGACGCACTACGGAATACGTCAGCAGATTTGATTTGTGTTAATATTATTCTCTCTCTGGCAATATGTGGAAACTTATTTTGCAGAGCCGGACACTATTTTTGGTGTTTACAATCTTCTATGAAGGACTTGGACGAGGAACCCGCCTTGCAATGCCGAAGACAATCTGCGCGCCGGACTCATCGTCATTGAAGCCTGGTTCAGGAGCTACTGAGGGAGTCCTGGATTAGGGGGTGTTCGGGTAGCCGGATTATACCTTCGCCGGACTCCTGGACTATGAAGATACAAGATTGAAGACTTCATCCCGTGTCCGGAAGGAACTTTCCTTGGCGTGGAAGGCAAGCTAGGCGATGCGGATACTCAAGATCCCCTACTATTGTAACCGACTCCGTGTAACCCTAACCCTATCCGGTGTCTATATAAACCGAAGGGTTGTAGTCCATAGGACAAGAATCATCATACACAATCATACCATAGGCTAGCTTCTAGGGTTTAGCCTCCTTGATCTCATGGTAGATCTACTCTTGTATTACCCATATCATCAATATTAATCAAGCAGGAGTAGGGTTTTACCTCCATCAAGAGGGCCTGAACCTGGGTAAACATCGTGTCCCTTGTCTCCTGTTACCATCCGGCCTTGATGCACAGTTCGGGACCCCCTACCCAAGATCCGCCGGTTTTGACACCGACACTCGGTCTCACCGAGATGGGATTGCAATCTCTCTGTTTCCTTTTCGTAACTTTTCGGTCTCACCGAAATAGCGGATCGGTCCCACCGAGATTGCAATGTAAACTCTCTGTTTCCCTTTTGTAACTTTTCGGTCTCACCGAAAGAGCAAATCGGTCCCACCGAGTTTACCTGACCAACTCTCTGGTTAGCTTATTACCAAATCGGTCTCACCGAGTTTGTTTAATCGGTCTCACCGAGATTACGTTATGCCCTAACCCTAACCATATCGGTCCTACCGAGTTGCATGTCAGTCCCACCGAAAATCTCTAACGGTCACTAGGTTTACTATTTCGGTCCGACCGAGTTTGTTGATTCAGTCCCACCGAGATTGGTAAATTGTGTGTAACGGTTGGATTTTTTGTGGAGGCTATATATACCCCTCCACCTCCTCTTCATTCATGGAGAGAGCCATCAGAACACATCTACACTTCCAACTCATATGTTCTGAGAGAGAACCACCTACCATTGTGGTGAGGCCAAGATATTCCATTCCTACCATATGAATCTTGATCTCTAGCCTTCCCCAAGTTGCTTTCCACTCAAATCTTCTTTCCACCAAATCCAAATCCTGTGAGAGAGAGTTGAGTGTTGGGGAGACTATCATTTGAAGCACAAGAGCAAGGAGTTCATCATCAACACACCATTTGTTACTTCTTGGAGAGTGGTGTCTCCTAGATTGGCTAGGTGTCACTTGGGAGCCTCCGACAAGATTGTGGAGTTGAACCAAGGAGTTTGTAAGGGCAAGGAGATCGCCTACTTCGTGAAGATCTACCGCTAGTGAGGCAAGTCCTTCGTGGGCGATGGCTATGGTGGGATAGACAAGGTTGCTTCTTCGTGGACCCTTCATGGGTGGAGACCTTCGTGGACTCGCGCAACCGTTACCCTTCATGGGTTGAAGTCTCCATCAACGTGGATGTAGGATAGCACCACCTATCCGAACCACGGGAAAAACATCCGTGTCTCCAATAGCGTTTGAATTCTCCAAACCCTTCCCTTTACATTCTTGCAAGTTGCATGCTTTACTTTCCGCTGCCTATATACTCTTTGCATGCTTGCTTGAATTGTGTGATGATTGCTTGACTTGTCCTAAAGTTGCTAAAATCTGCCAAGAACTAAAATTGGGAAAAGGTTAAGTTTTTATTTGGTCAAGTAGTCTAATCACCCCCCTCTAGACATACTTCCGATCCTAAACCTATGTTCCCCTAACTAGATCTAGATTTTTCAAGAAGAGCTTTGTCCACTTTTGATCTTCCTACATCATCATCTCCACCGTGTGCTCGATCTCGAGACGATAGGTGATTAAAAATTCATGCTTTTGCAAGAATAGAAATATGTGTATGTGTGTGCGATATGATAATTGGGCAATATGATGGAAATTGTGTGTGTGGCATGATTTGACATCGAATTGTGCTTTTGAGTTTCCTATGTTTTGCCGAAATGTCGATTTATTTCTGTTTCAGAGAATTCCGGGCAAACTCTAGATCTATATGCCCTATTTTTAGGGAAGGTCATGCCGAATTTCTGTATGACTTTGATGCATGGACGCATTTTTATAATCAATTTGTTTATTATTACTATGCAGACATTCATGATGGTCAGTGGAACGATGGTGGACAGGTGGTTGCACTCGGCGGTGCAGGACATGAAATAAAATAACCTGACAGAGGTTTTATGTCCGTGTCAAAAATGCAAAGGAATAGTTTGGCTCGACCCTTATGACGATGGTCGTGTCGAAGCGCACCTGCTCATGACTGGTTTCATGGATGGCTATACTCGGTGGATAATTGAAGATGAGGATGATGATGTTGAGGACGCCGACGGGGCAGGCAATGACGACACGGGGCAAGACGAAGAGATGATCAATATGGGCGGCGGGGAAGAGGCCGGACATGGCGGCGGAGAAGGGGTCGGACATGGCGGCGGAGAGAACATGGAATCCACGCCGCAGAGTTCGTCGGTACTAAGTTCAATCGTGCGGGACCCTCATGTTCAAGCATTGCTTCACAAGGAGACGAGTACCGAGAGAGCTGCTTCTAGAGAGGAGGCTAAGCTACAACAACTGGTGGTAGACTCGAACACTTCATTGTATGATGGTTGCAATCCTGAGGTGACCCGCTTGAGTTTCACACTCCAACTCCTGAAGACTAAGGCTAAAAACAAATGGACCAACACTATCCTCGATGAGCATCTCAAGTACCTAAAGGATGTTCTTCCCGCGGGGAATCTATATCCTACTAGTGTGGATGAGGCCAAGAAGATAGTGTGCCCTCTTGATCTGCCGCATGTTAGATACCATGCATGCATCAACGATTGCATAATTTATTGGAAGGATCACGCGGAAAAAACAATCTATCCGGTGTGCAATGCTTCTCGATACAAGAAGGCCGGGAAGAAATGTCCCCAAAAAGTTGTATGGTACTTACCGATCACTCCTTGTCTCCAGCGGTATTTCGTAGATCCCAAGGAAGCAAAGCTCATGCGCTGGCTCGCGGAGAGGAAGAAGCCCGACGATGGAGATGATCCGAAGCTGAGACACGTCAAGGATGGAAGCCAGTGGAGAGCGTTGAACGGCTTCTATTGGTATTTCTAATGTGATGCAAGGAACATCGTGTTCGGCGCATGTACTGATGGCATGAACCCGTTTGGCAACCAGAAGACCAACCATAGCACATGGCCCGTGTTTGTATGGATGTACAACCTCCCCCTGGTTGTGCATGAAGTCAAAGTACATTCACATGAGCATGCTGATTCAAGGGTCGAAACAACCAGGAAATAATATTAATCTGTATCTGGGGCTACTTCAAGAGGAGTTAGACACGTTATGGAAAACACCGGTCAAGACATGGGATGCCAGCAAAGGTGAGTATTTCTACATGAGAGCCATGCTGATCACGAGGTGCACGACTATCTCGGTTACGGATATGTCGCAGGCCAGGTGTGCCATGGATATTGCGGATGCACGTGGTGCATGGATGATACGACGTCTCAGCAACTAATGTCAAGGAAAGATGGAGGGTCTGGGAAAATCGTGTACATGGGGCATCGAAGATGGCTCGAACCGGACGACCCGTGGAGAAACCGTGGAGATCTATTCAATGGTCACGCTGAGCATCGAGGACCTCCACATAAGCGGAGTGGCACCAAAATCGATGAGCTGTTGAAAAATTGGGAACAGCGCCCCGCGCCGAGAAAGACGATGAAAAAGGCATCGGAGCCGCTGCTGAAGGTATGGAAGACGAGGTCTGTGTTATGGGAGTTGGAGTACTCGCACAAACTCGATACACCTCATTGCCTTGATCAAATGCATGTCTGTAAGAATTTCCTTGAGAGCTTGCTCACAACACTGATGAACATGCCGGATAAGACCGAAGATGGGCCGAAGGCAAGAAAAGACTTGCAAGATTTGAATATCAGGGAAGATCTGCACATGCCGCCCCATAAAAAGTCAGACGAGACAGAGACGGAGACAGAGGCGCAGGAGAAGAAGGGCAAGAAAGTAAAGGAAGAGGATTATTGCCCCCCTTGCTTCACACTAAGTCAGGCTGAGATCGATCAATTCTTTAAGTGCCTTACCGGAGTCAAAGTTAGTTCCGCTTACTGTGGCAAGATAAGAAGATATCTAGACACGGACAAGAAAAGGTTCAGCGGGATGAAGTCCCATGACTGTCATGTGATGATGACGCAAATACTACCTGTTGCCCTTGGAGGGATAATGGACAAGCACGTCCGTGACATGCTTATTGGTCTCTACAACTTTTCCGACGTCATCTCTCGACAGTCGATCAGTGTGAAGCAGCTCCGAAGGCTACAGGAAGAGATCATTGTGATACTGAATGAGCTTGAGATGTTCTTTCCGCACGTGTTCTTTGACGTCATGGTGCATCTGTGTGTCCGTATTGTGGATGACATAATAGACCTGGGCCTCCATTCCCGCACAACATAATGCCGTTTGAAAGGATGAATGGGATCATCAAAGGATTTGTTCGTAACATCTCCCTTCCATATGGAAGCATCGTCCAGGGCTATCTAACACAAGAGTGCATCTCTTTCTGTGAGAATTTTCTATATGGCGAAGACCAGCCGCCTGGTGTTAGTGTTGGCTTGCCCATTAACAAGCATGATGGGAGGCTCGAAGGAGAAGGTCACTCCAATGGTCGCAGGGAACTGCACGTAGCATACTCAAATCGATGCAACGACTTTGACAGAGCAAACTTGGTAGTGCTACAACACCTACACGAGGTAGATCCTTTCGTGGCACTGCACAAAGAAATTACCGCAAAGAAGTATCATGACCGGGGGTATGCAGGACGGACGCCGAAGTTACTAGAGAGCACAACTCCACTTTCCTGCATTGGTTCAAAGAGCATATTATTGCTAATCCCCCGGAGGAGGGCTCTAAGGACGGATTGCTCATATATGCCTTAGCACATGGCCCCTCGCCCAACCTCGTCGCCTATCAGGCATACGATATCAATGGATACACGTTCTACACGGAAGCCAAAGATATGGACAGTGATGATCAGAACTCAGGGGTGACGATGGAATGCATGACCGGCAGCGACAACGGCACAACTGAGAGATTTTACGGGAGGGTCGAGGAGATCTAGGAGTGACTACTCTGGACTGCACAACACGATGATGTTTCGTGTCAGATGGGCTAAGAATGTCGAAAGAGAAAACCGGTATTTCACTACCATGACTATATCCAACGCCAGGAGCGCTACCGTGAACGCTATCGCAAAAAATGAGCCATGGGTACACGCTAAGCACGTGACACAATGCTTCTTCATAACCGACCCGTGCAATCCCAGTCGTGTTGTCGTGAGGAGAGGCAAAAGGAACATCATTGGAATGGATGGAGTCGCCAACGAGGAAGACTACGACCACTACGGCAACCCAATGAGGGAAGATGACGATGAAGTATACATGAAAAGAAGAATCAATACTACATTACCTAAGAAAAATCGTACTCCATGGAAAAGGAAAAGTCACAATGAGGGGCTCAATTATTCTTCAACGAACAATAAGGGAAAGAAGCTCACTCAAAAATGAAAACGTCAACGCTGAGGAACCGTATGTTGTCGGTCAAATGATGTAATATATATGTTCCTATTTTGTATACACACTTAGCCATTATGCATGGTCCAATGAAGTAATATATATGTTCCTATTTTGTATACATACTTAACCGTCAAATGATGCAATATATATCGCCTTCCCTTCGTTCACTGCTCTCGGAAAAAGAAAAGAAAAGTGAGAGAAAATAAAAGAAAAGAAACTAGAAGGAAACAAACATGATAACTGCTATAGGTTCTGGTTATAGCAGTAGCGCTTTTCTGAAAAAGCGCTACAACTAGCCAAGGTAGCAGTAGCAGTTTCCTCATCAAACCGCTATAGCTACCAGTAATAGTAGTAGCGCTCTACGCATAAAACCGCTATAGCTAACTTAGCTATAGCACGTTCGGTTTAAACGCACTACTGCTATGTCCACCTAACCCCCCCAAAATCCCCACTCTCTCTCCATCCCACCTCTTTTCCCCCAAGTCCCCACTCTCTCTTCCCCCGTCGCGCCGTCGAAGCCATGCCCTCGTCGCGCCCCTGCGCCGCCCCCGCCCCCGGCGCTCGCCCACGGCCCCGACCCCGACGCTCGCCCACGGCCCCGACCCCGACGCTCTCCCACGGCCCCGACCCCGACCCCGACCCCAACCCCGACCCCGATCCCGACCCCGACTCCGACCCCGGCCCCGACCCTGACTCCTCCCAACCTGGGCCGTCGTCGGGCCTGCACCCTCTGTAAGCCACCACCGCTCCTCCTCTCTCTGCTAGCTAGGGTTCTTTGGTTAATTTACTTAGGTTTTAGTTAGGGCAGTAGGTTAATTAGGTTATCTAATTAGTTATGAATTTAGCTTGCTTTTGTAGTTTAAGTAATTGTTGCTATTTAAATTTTATAGTGCTAGTTAGTTAATTAGAATTAGTATTAAAAAACAGAATTAGTTTAAGTAATTGTCCAAATCAACATCCCTTGTTAAAGAAAACTTAGGTAGGCTGAATTTTAATTTCAAATATTGATATGACTTCTGGCATTTTTCTTCAAGTTCTATATTTTTCTTCCTTTTATATGCAAATTTGAAGTGGACATGTGATATGTGGACATGTGATGTTTTGGACATGTCATATTTGGAATTTGGACATGTCATTTGGACATGATGATTATGTGCAGGGTAAATGATCCGAGTGGCCTATGTCATATTTATTTATTTATTTTTGTAGACCAAACCTTTTCTTTTTGCGAGAAAACTTCTAATCTATTCATCAACTGTCATGGTAGTTGATGACCCACAAGTATAGGGGATCAATCGTAGTCCTTTCGATAAGTAAGAGTGTCGAACCCAACGAGGCGCAGAAGGAAATGACAAGCAGTTCTCAGCAAGGTATTCTCTGCAAGCACTGAAATAATCGATAACAGATAGTTTGATAGCAATGTAATTTGTAACGAGCAACAAGTAGCAATTGTAACAAAGGTGTTGTAATGTAGCCCAATCCTTTTTATAGAAAAGGACAGGCCGGCACGTTCTCTTATAGTAAGCAAAGTGTTCTTGAGGACACATGATAATTTTGTCTAGTCACTTTCATAATGTTTATCTGATTTGTGTTCGCTACTTTGATAATTTGATATGTGGGTGACTGGTGCTTGGGTGTTGTTCTTACTTGAACAAACCTATCACTTATGATTAGCCCCTCTCGCAAGCATCCGCAATTAATAAAGAAGAATTAACATAAATCTAACCATAGCATGGAAGATCTGGATCCAAATCAGCCCACTACAAAAAAAATACACATCCGTAACATTTTGGGCCGAACGAATGTTTTTCCTGTCATACATATGAAACTTCTATGACGATAATTGTGACAAAACCCGGTATCATCATAGATGTGGTGGGCTCCTACTTCTATGACAAAAAATCATGACAGAAAATGGGCTTTTCGTCCTGGGCGAGCCGGAGACGCAGCTGCATGACATTCTTTGGGCCGTCCAATACGGAAAAAACCATGGTAGAAGCGAGGGGAGGAAAATTTCGGGGAGTTTTCGGTTACGGTGGGAGGTCGGGGGCCAAGCGATACGCGTTTCTCTCGTACACGTACGCACGTGTGTGCGAGGCGTTGGCTCTAACTGAACCCGAGCGAGGCATTGGGCTCTAACTGAACCCGAGTGATTACACTGCAGGCTACGTGTTACTGAACCCGAGCGATCGATCGATGGCTGTTAATTGAACCCGATCGAGCGATGGCTTCGCTACTGCTGCTAACTGAAGCCGATCGATGCTGCCTCTGGGATGAACAGTGAGCGTTGCGGCGGGGGGGGGGGGGGTTGGATGAACAGTGAGCGGTGGCATTGCCTCTGGATGAACATGACCCCGTGGTGTGGTGGAGGGCTGGATGAGCAGTAGACGGTGGAGGGGTGCCCGTGGAGGGGTGGTTGAACAGGACCCCATGGTGTGGAGGGCTGGATGAAGAGTAGACGGTGGAGGGGTGCCCGTGGAGGGGTGGTTGAACAGGACCCCGTTGTGTGGAGGGCTGGATGAATAGTAGATGGTGGAGGGGTGCCGGTGGAGGGGTAGTTGAACAGGACCCCGTGGTGTGGAGGGCTGGATGAATAGTAGACGATGGAGGGGTGCCCGTGGAGGGGTGGTTGAACAGTAGCCAGTGGAGTAGCGCGCGGTGGAGGCTGGATGAACAGGAGCCCGTGGACGCTGGAGGAGGTCGACGGTAGCCCATGGAGGCTGGAGGAGGTCGACGGTGGAGATGAACAGTATCCCGTGGAGTCCCGTTTTGCGGTACGCCACACCCCTCCCGATGAACAGGACCCCCGTTTCGACCGTAGGAGGTCCGTTTGCTCCGTTTTGCGGTACGCCACACCCCTCCCGATGAACAGGACCCCCGTTTCGACTATAGGAGGTCCATTTCCTCCGTTTTGTGGTACGCCACACCCCTCCCGATCAACAGGACCCCCGTTTCGACCGTAGGAGGTCCGTTTCCTCCGTTTTGCGGTACGCCACACCCCTCCCAGTCAACAGGACCCCCATTTCGACCGTAGGAGGTCCGTTTCCTCCGTTTTGCGGTAGGCCACACTCCTCCCGATCAACATGATCCCGTTTCAAACGTGGCCGGTCGAACACAAGGCCGTTTCCTCCGTTCTGCGGTACGCCAGGCCACGTTTCCATCGCCTGTTCCGTCCAAGCCCTCCCGATGAACATGACCACGCATTCCGTTCTGACCCAGCCGGTTGGCTCCCACGCATTCCGTTGCCTCCCGATGAACACGACGCATTCTGTTGCCTCCCGATGAACACGACGCATTCCGCTGCCTCCCCATGAACACGACGCATTCCATTGCCTCCCCATGAACACGACGACGACGTTGTTTCTCCATTCTGACCCAGCCATGTACACGAGCCCTGGCCGTACGTATGCGCGAGTAGGCGTTCGAGACCCCGCCCGTATGTACACATACGTGGTCGTATTTTCTTTCTTGCACCCTGGCCGTTGTACGTACGTGTACATGCTACGTGCGCGCCTCTACTACGACACGTACGCGCCTCTACTACGACACGTGCGCGCCTCTACATCCACCAGTATATATGTACATACACGTTCGCGACCAGAATGACAACGCTACGTACGCTTCGACAAGGTGGGTCCCGACTGTCAGGCACTTCCTTGCCTGCGAAGATGTAGCTGGTGGGTCCCCGGCAGTCAGGGGGGTGAATCGTTTTTTTGCCCGGACGCACTTTCTTGCGTGCGAAGGTGTAGCTGGTGGGTCCCAGCAGTCAGGGGGTGAATCGTTTTTTTTTGCCCGGACGCACTTCCTTGCGTGCGAAGATGAAGCTGGTGGGTCCCAGCTGTCAGGGGGAAATGTTTTTTTCGCGAAATACAGTGGCCCGTCCGGTGGGTCCCAGCTGTCAGGTGGAGGAATCATTATTTTCCGCGTAATAAGGAGGCACTTCCTTGTTGCGGCCGTGGACCTAGTTGTCAGCCTCTCCACGTACAGTCCATGTCCGATGGAAGTCGTTCCTTGACCATGTTGACCAGGCCGCGCCGAGAGCACCACGGCGGTGGACGACGGCGAGGCCTAGGAAGGGGACGCCGCGGAGCCGAGGAAGACGCGGTAGTGGAAGCCCGCGCGGAGAGGAGTACGAGGGTTCACTGGTTCAGCTGCGGTGTGAGGCTGCCGTCGCCGCAGGGCCTGGCCAGCGATGGGAATAGTAGGGGGCGGTGAGGCCTTCGTGGCAGCACAGTCGGCCACAGGAGGCAGGAGCATGCGGCACGACCGGCGCTGCTTTGGGCGGTTGGAGCAAGAAGACCAGAGGTTGAAGAAGCACTACGGCCGTTGGATGGACATCGTACGGTCACTGGAGCTAGAATCGTTCATATTGACTAAGTTGACAAAGCCCTCCGTTCCCGTCAACTTAGTTGGCCCACAAGTCATCCTCCCACTATGGTGGGTCCCAGCTAGCAGGGGGTATTCATTTTTTTGTGCATAATAAAGAGGCACTTCCTTGCGTGCGAAGATATAGCTGGTGGGTGCGACATGTCAGCGGGGGGAACGTTTTTTTCGCGAAATAAAGAGGCCCTTCTAGTGGGTCCCAGCTATCAGGTGGAGGAATCATTATTTTGCGTGTATAGTCCACGGCCGATGGATGTCGTTCGTTGACCATGTTGACCAGGCCGCGCCAAGAGCACCATGGCGGTGGACGACAGCGAGGCCTAGGAAGGGAACGACACGGAGCCGGGGAAGACTCGGCAATGGTTGCACACATGGTGGGGAGTACGAGGGTTTACTGGTCCGGCTGCTGTCGCCGGAAAATAACAGGAGGTGTGGGTGAGTAGAGGAATGGCCTGGCCAGCAATGAAGTAGGGTGGGGCGGTGCGGCCTATGCGGCAGCACAGCTGGCCACGGGAGGCGGGAGCATGCAGTCCCACCGGAGCTGGTTTGGGCGGCTGGAGCAAGAAGATCAGATATTGAAGAAGCAGCACGGCCGTTGGATTAACATCCAACGGTCACTGCTGCTAGCATCGTTTGTGTACTAAGTTGACAAAGCCAAAGTACACGTCAACCTAGTAGACCCACAAGTCAGCCTCCAAATCTGTCCCAAAAAGCATACAGCCTGAAATTTCTAGCCAGATTCAAATTAATTTTAAATCTAAATATACCTTAATTTAAATTCAATGAAATTTTACCCGCACAAAAAAATGAAATTTAAAATATCAAAATCCGAATGAAAACAGTATTTTGGAACTAATTGCCTGTTTGCTGTATTTTTTCATTTTACAGCCCATTTATTATTACTTATAGCCCATTTCTTATTACTTATAGCCCATTTTCTGGGCAAAATGCATCCCTCCTCGTCTTGAAAGATTTCCGGCCCAACAGGGCGTAGAAAAGCAAGTAGGCCTACGTTGGTTATTCTGCAAAAAAACAAAATAGCTGGCTAGCCATTTTCAGAAAGGAAAAAAAACAATCTGGGTTGGCCATGTGCTAAACATATGAAATAAAAGCCTGGGCTAGACGGGCCACGGGTCCCGCACAACCCAGTTGATACCCTTCTCTGTCCCGAAAAAAACAAAATTACTGCGCGCGCTGCTGGGTCCCTACTGTCATCCTCACCATGTACAGTCATCTCCTTATTCCGTTGTTGACCATGTTGACAACACCGGAGAGCGGCGCCGCGGTGAGTGAAGCAAGGCGGAGGGTGATGGTGAGGCCTCGGACGAGAACGAACAGGAGCCGGGGAAGATCACAGCCAGGCGTGGGAGGCGGGAGCAGGCGGTCCCGCCGGCGCTGGTTTGGCTTTGGCGGCTCGAGGAAGAAGAGACTGAAGAAACGCGACAAACGTTGAATATCAATCAAACGGTCAAGGTTGGCACAATCGTTTGTTGACTAAGAGGACACCAAGTAGCATACTTTTTATATATAGGAAGAAAACTGCGAGGAAAATGCGTTCGTCTGCCGTCCTCCTAACAGGGAACGTTCGCCACATAAGTGACTAGCACCCTTGGTTTTCAACCGAGAGGTCTTGGGTGAGAGTCCCAGGGACTCTCAATTTTGTCCCCTTCCTTCCTCGCAAAAAAAGGGAAAGAAAATCAAAGACTCAGGAAGGCGTACAGGACAAGCTAGTGTACCAGTAAAGAGACGTTGCCGAGTTTTAGAAAAAACAAAGATGTGCTCCTGTAGCTGGTTCGAATCCAAACCTAGACTATGACTTTATATGGTGCTATGCTACTCTGCAAGTAATGAAACCGACATATCCAACGTTCGCTTCTCCTCTTCTCTACTTACTCCGCCTAGCATCAGAAGCTCTAGCCGCAGCAACCATGTCCGCTGGCTGCTCGTCCACCTGCTCTTCAGCAGGCAAAACCAGATATGCGCCAAGTCGCCACCCGTACCATCGCCTGTGGGTCTCATCACACCCCCGCCGGCACACGCACCATAGCCGATTTCTCATCGCAACCCGCTGTCGTTGGTGTGGTGCCACTGCTGCAAATCACGCAGAGTCATCCGTTGCGTCTCAACCACAATCCGCAACCCTGGCCGAGCCTTCTACAAATGCCCGAACCATGGGGTAATAATATGTTTAAGTGTTGTTCTGCTGCCTTCTGTTGCTGATTTTTTTAATAGTTTGGTTGATGATCTTCCAATTTGATTTGTGCAGAAAAGGGAATATTCATGTGATTTGTATTTCTGGGAAGTTGCTGATGTGGGGGAATGCAACTACGCTGATTATTTGGTTAGCCAAGGAATCCCAATACCAGCAGGTTGGGGTGTTGGACAAGTAACTAAAGGAACAACAGAAGAGGAAGATGCAGAGCAGAAGGTTAAAGATGCAGTTCCTCTGATCATGGCCAAGCAACAGCTGCTGAATGGCCTTGACAGCAATGAGGAGATGAAAGAGCTTGTGAATATAATGGGAAAAATCAATGTGCTCTGTAGGATGATTGTCTCTTTATTTGCAGTGTATGGTTCACTCGTGATGTATTCAGTGGCTACGACATGAGCACTTTGCTGAAACTGGTAATAAATGAAACCTATGTAGTAGGCTGGGCGTAGTGTTGTGAACATCTAATGATTTCTATTAACGGAAATCAGGGTGTATCCCCTTTTGCTCATATAAATAAATAAATAGCAGAGGCCCTGTCGGGTCAGCTTTGTTCTCATTCGAAGACGTCGAGCAAATTGCAGTCCAACAGCAAACTATGTCATCAAATTCAAGTTTCACAGCCAAATATGAGTACAACTAAACAACAATGTCATCATGTTTTAGTTGTCATACAATCACCAAACACAAATCAGCATACATAACAAGTGATGTTCTCACAGCAAAATACTAAACAACATGTTCATCAGGTTTCAGTTGTCATAGCAAACACAATTTCACATAGTAGATAAAAAACGTCTTCTGACACGCAAATACGACAAAAGCAATGTAATCATCATCCGCAGCAGCAGCGTCAACATCTTCGCCATGTGTATCAGTCTGAATCGTAATTCCTCACGGTGTCATCTTCTTCTTCGTCCTCAACGTCCTCGAACGTTGGCTTCTTCTTGATCAACTCTTATATGTCCACATCACGACAGGCAATCTTTTTGCCGGTGTCATTCACGTGATGGTTCTCAAAGATATTAGGAACATCTGTGTTATCTTGTACATCAGGAGCAGTGTAAGCATCATCTTGTTGTGCAACTTCATTAAACGAATTCCTCTGCTCAAACCTTTGCAATACTCTCCAGTTATCGCTACGTGCAAATGTGTCTTCCAAGAAAAATATCTGTGTTGCTTGATTTGCCAAAATAAAAGGCTCGTTGGTCTGGTACGCCGCCTTGACATTGATGGATTTGAAATAATCATCAGCTCTGGGTTTTGCGATCTTGGAAAACAGGTTATACCAACGACAGCACAACAGAACCACACACTGATGATCCTCGGAACTGGAGATATACTGCAACTGAACAATGTCTGTTATGTTAGCATACATTTCAGTTGTCTCTTTGTCATACATATCCGTGCTCATGATGGCACTTTTTTGTGTCTTCCTACCTTCGTTCGTGCAAGGGTGTTGTAGCGCACATCTCCAACAACGCAAGATTCGTAATGTCTTACCCAAGTATCAGGACCCATTGCTAGTGAGTAAAGGGCATCATCAACTGCCTGCCCATCCTCCCGCATCTTCTTAACCTATGGTTAGAAAATAGACAAGCTGATCATCTTATGTAGTCAATATATTAAAAAAACTGACAGTTCACTTCAAAAGCTTACATGGTTCTTGAACCATTTCGCAAATCCTGCCATAACCAGTTTGTCAATGTTTCTTGGATTTTGCAGCAGTAACTCCTCTTTGTAGATGCTGCACAACATAGTGATCGCGTCAAACATCTAAATATATAAGAATGTGCTGCAAGTTTAGTAGATTACGATGTATAAGCTGCAGTACTGCACTTACTTGATATAAGGTAGTATCTCAGGACAGTTATTCAACACATACCAAACCATTTGGTCCAAATCTTTAGGTTTGTCCTCTTGTCGACTCTTCCCTGTAACTCGAACAGAATAATCGAAAACATTGAGCCTGGGATTGTCTTCACCCACCTCTTTGCTAAGTTGATCAGCTGTTTTAATGTATTTTGAGCAGAATGTCAACGCTTCTGTAGCAATGTAGGCCTGTGCAATGGAACCCTCGGGTCTAGCTCTGTTCCTAACATAGCCCTTGAAAGTGCCTAGCCGCCTTTCAATAGGGTACATCCAGCCATACTGTACTGGACCTCTAAGTAGTGCCTCGTTAGGTAGATGAACAGCCAAATGCACCATGACATCAAAGAAGGCTGGAGGATATATCTTCTTAATGTCACATAGGATAGTTGGTATCTTGTCTCTAAGACGCTCCAAAGCATCTATCCTAATATTCCGACTGCAGAGTTCCCTGAAGAATTGTCCCAACTCTGCAACTGCTCTGTATAAGTCAGGGCGCCCCAATCCTCTAAGGATAAGAGGTAAAACCCTTTGAAGTAGGACGTGGCAGTCATGAGTTTTCAACCCTTGTACCTTGTTTCCATCTGCACTGACTCTCCTTTCTGGGTTGGAAGCAAATCCATGTGGGAATCTCACACGTGACAGGACCTCGCAGAATTCTTTTCTTTTTACCTTGTCCAAGACGTACACAACTGGTGCCATATCCCGTGGTTTACCTTCATCTTGCACCTGCAAATCCTTTCTGATACCCAGGTGTGTCAAATCAATCCTAGATTTTAAGGTATCTTTCATCTTGCCTTCAATATTAAGAAGTGTGCCGATAATGCTGTCACATATATTTTTCTTGATGTGCATCACATCAAGATTATGCCGCAGATCCAAATCTTTCCAATACTCCAAGTCCCACAAAGTGGACCAGCGGGTAAACAATAATCTCTCTTCTACCCTGCCACGCTTCCTTTTCCCGCTACCATTACTAGGATTGTTTCCTGGTGTAATATGCCTGACCTTCTCTAATTCCACTTGCAACCCATTGGCGATGAGCCTCTTTGGCGCATCACGGTTTTCATGTTTTGCATTGAACACATGTCTTTGATATTTTCTAGGATGCGGCTTGTCCTTGGCAAGGAAACGGCGGTGTCCAATGTAACAGATCTTGCTAAGTATTGCGTATGACAACGGATTCCTGTCACAGCAAACACATGCATTGTAACCATGTGTCGTTCGCCCTGACATAGTGCCCAAAGCCAGATAATCATGGATGCACCAAATTATAACAACACGCAGAAAGAAATCAGCTGGTGGGCTGCTATATAGGTCTCGAGTGAGAACACCCTTCCATAGCTGTTGAAGTTCCTCCACAAGAGGCTCCATAAACAAATCAAAATCCTTTCCAGGACTTTTTGGACCTGGGATGAGCAAGGCCATCATGGAGTTTGATTCTTTGGTGCAGACATTTGGAGGCATGTTGTAAGGGATAACAAGCACTAGCCACATGCTATATGTGGCGCTCTGGTGGCCAAATGAGTTAAATCCATCTAAAGCTAAGCCAAGTCTAATGTTTCTCGGGTCAGCAGCAAACTCTTTGTGTTTATCATTGAAGCTTTTCCACTCACTACCATGAGATGGATGGCTCATTACATTCTGATATCTGTACTCCTAGTTCCTAGAATGCCACAATACATCCTCTCTTGTTTCGGCATGATGAAACAACCTCTGCAATCTTGGTGTAATTAGAAAATGTCTCAGAACATTATGAGGAATCCTCTTCACAGCATCGCCATCTTTCCATCTTGATGATTTGCATTTCGGGCATTCACTTAAGTTGGCATAATCCTTCCGGAACAGAATACAATTATTCTTACAAACATGGATCATATCATATCCAATTCCAACTGCACGAAGGAAATTCTTCATTTTACTGTAGGTGTGTGGCAGCTCAGACGCATCTGGGAAAGATTTGCGGAAAGCAGCCAACATCGCATCGAATGATTTGTTGGTCATCCGCTCAGGATGTCTTCACCTGAAGAAAGGTTACCATAGCTGAGAATACTGACAGCTTATTTCCTGGGGTGACAGCAACGTTGCATTGTTCCAACATGTGGGCCCACCGTTTTTCTTCTGCAGGTGAACGTTCACGGAATGCACGAGCATTTCGTAGCATTGTTTCAATGTTGGTCAAACTCGCTGGCTCCGCCACCACCACCTCCTCCTCTTCCACCTGAGCATCAGGCAGATCAAGATGGTGATCTGCTACTTCCACGTAGTCAATAACATTGACGTTCACAGCTTCACCATGATGAACCCACCTAGTATATGTGACCGACATCCCATACAAGTGTAGATGATTTTGCACAGTTGACTGGGGTCTTGTAACTGAACTCATACAACTGCTACAGGGCTAGAGCACATCTGATTTCGGACCACCGTACTCAGCTCTGATAAAGTTCATGAAGTTTTCAACCCCCTCGACATATGAAGCGGAGAATCTTCGAGCAGAAGTTATCCAAGTCATGTCCATCTGTTAGACATACAAATTAGTTCTTCCACCAGATATTATAGGAAAAACATATATGTTTTTTTGTGAAGTCTAGAAAAAAAATACCTAGGTCGATGTCTAAAGCTATGGAAAGATATTTGGACGAGCAGATCTAGGTAACGAAATGTATGTAAAGCTAATTCAGCAAACAGATTTGAGTGCCAAATTATGGCAGGCTGTTTCAGCAGTCAATGAGGCCGAGCACACAGCCATCGAACTATCGAAGGCCATCGCAGCAACAAAGGTCGAGTATAAAACGGTGTATAGCTATTTCACCCAACAAATTGGCTACTAGACCATGGCAATCTTCGTCACAATAATTATATGGCAGGATATTTTATCAACTAATCGGCCTTGGCATGCCATCTCAGCTAAGCAGATTGAGTGCAGAACAGGGCAAGGAAGCTTCTTAAGCAGAGCATATTGACAATAAACTACTTTGGCAAACAGTGAGATTAACAGCGTCTATCAGCTAACATTCAGCGCTACACCGACATGAACGGGGCCTCAGTCTAGAATGCGTGTATCGTGCGAGAAGCCGACCACCGTGCGTCTCCACACGAACGTCGCCAGCGGTGGTGGTGCTGACCGCCGTGCGCCTCCACAAGAATGTAGCCAGAGGTGGCGGCGCGGCTAGAGGACGGCAGTCTACGAGAGCGTACTGTGGGAGCGAGAGGATCGCCGAACCGCGGCGCTGACGTATCGGCGCGGCGGGGAGGGCGGCTTTGGCGGAGCGAATGGAGTGGAGGGGGACAGGGGGGAGGGGGTTTGGGGAATATTATTGGCTAGTTGGCCGAAGGGCGGTTGAATCGGATTTGGGGGGAATTTTTGGGTGTGGGGGGGGGGGAGGATTTTCGCGCGGTGGGCGGGGGGAGTTTGGCGCATGGTCGGTTTCTCCAAGTGCAGTCACACGTGTCAGTGAAGAGGCAAGCCGAAGCGCATTCCGTTTGCGTGAGCCGTGTGCAGGACCGAACGTGTGTGGGGTGCAATGCGACCGCGACAGGAGTGCTGTGAGTGTATCACCTTTTTTCCTTTTAAACTAGGTGCTTCGCCCCCTAAAAAAAATTTGTTGCTTCGCGCGATCCATCAATACTACTACTAGTAATCCGGTAATCCCGACTAAAACGGGGCGGCCGGGTCTTTTCCCGCGTGATATGCTGGGAGGTTGGCTTAGTTGGGTTTTTTAGGACGAGTAATGCTACACCTACGTAATCCCAGTTACGTAATTAATGTAATGTGAAACGTGTGAGCTGTTGATTGTAGATTGGGGGAGGGAGGGGCCCACCACCATGAAAATCAGGGGAGGAGAGAGAGAGGCAATTTACGTTAACCCTTTCATAGGTTCCCATAGATGTAGAAAGATGTGAAATGCGTGAATGTGTAGTGGACGTACTATTGGAGTGCCTAAGATAATTTGTGTATGTATAGGCCCTATGTGTTTATTTTACTTCACATGTTAGATTTGTCTCGGTTCAATAAAAAGCAGAGTTGGTGATGATGGTGTGCCTGTCATCCTGCAATATAGGGCATCCGATCTATATCTAACGGATAGGAAGGAAACTATGACAATTTACCCGCACTCCTCTCCACATATGCAGATAAGGCTTTCCCTCGTTCATCCTTTTCTCCCACAAGATCTTGATCTTCCTGTGCAATGCACGGGCATCTTGCTAGTACTCCTACAATATGTATATTATTGTGAAAGTTCATATACACTGGCCGAGATTAATGCAAACACGGCAGATTCTCATTACATTTCGAGCTTTTATAGGACAGAAAAATAAAAGAAACCCGACCCTAAACATATTCTACGGCGGCGACTGACATCCTCCATCTGCGATCTCTATGTACGGGGGCGGGGTTCAAGACCCGTGAAGTGAAGGTGCGGTCTCTGGCGAGGAAGAGTAGAACACGAGATACGGACCGGCCAGTTGGCACACCATGCGCTGCTGCCTCCCATGCCCTAGCTGACAGTGCTCCCGTCGTCGGCCGCCAGCGTGGCCACCGATTGTGCGGTCGCGTCCGCGTCCGGCTATGCCGCTATTGCATCGTGAGAGGTGACTTGAGCGAGGGCGGCGACCTCGAGCTTCATCCCCGAAGACAAGCTCTCCCACAGAGTGTTCGCGCTTGCGGTCATGGCGGATGTGGTGCCAAGTAGGAGGACGATGCGCTATGGTGTGGAGGTTAGCTGGGCGTTGGCGCTTTAAGTAGCGCATTCTGGTGAGGCAAAGTGTCCTGGTGCGTCATTAAGTCGCCGGAGTTGGTTCCTCGGGCACCGAGCCTCTTAACGACGGCATACGGACATACGACATGAATGCGGGCAGCTGGCGCCGGCTGGAAACGCACCGTACGACGGCGCAAGGGACGAGGGTTTTTGGTGTGCCAGGGTAGTCAGCTGCGGTCATGGCAACGTTGGAGATGCCCTTTGCTCACATGCGATCGACGCATGTCATTGAAAAAGCAAGACGACCCGACATGGTCTCAGGTCCAGAGGATGCAGTTGGCCGCGCTACACCACTCCGCGGACGTGTCGCGGTGCCCGGTGCTTCCTCGACGAGCCGGGTGTTGGGTGTGTTTGGATTGTGGCCAAAGTGCACCTTACCAAAATTTTGGTCATGACCCAAAGATTGGTCTTTGTTTGGATGGTTGCCATTTTTTTGCATGCCAATGAACTCTAGCCAACTCTAGTTCATCTTTCTTGCCAATGTCGGCCAAATCATGGGCAACCAATACCTCAACCAAAATTTTGGTCATGACCCAAAGATTGGTCTTTGTTTGGATGGTTTCCATTTCTTTGGCATGCCAATGAACTCTAGCCAACTCTAGTTCATTTTTCTTGCCAATGTCGGCCAAATCATGGGCAACCAATACCTCAACCAAAATTTTGGCTACCCAATGCTTTGATGGGGCAACCTTGGGCACAAACCAAACATACCGTTGGTCGTGCCACAGCACTAACGCCACCCTCAACACACTGAAACCGACCGTGTCTAGCGACGATATGAGCGTGTCGCTCACCGCGGTCGCCGTGTCCAGAGGCGGTGCTGGTGCCGCGCCCCGTTGTTGGCCCCAACGACCCACATGAACGGTTGTCGGAGGCGAGGAGGTCGTGTGCCATCTCCTCCATTGGACTAGTCTGCGCTACGTCGTCCTGACGGGTGTGCCCCACATGTCGGTTTCCCTGTTTTCCCGGCCATATTCGAGCGTCAGTGCTCCGCGTTGCGCATTAGGCCTTTCACTATGTAGGCCAAGCGAGACAACTTATTGTTTATTTGAGCCGTTCAAGTATAATCATGTGGCGTTTGCTTATTTCTCATTCCTCTCCAACCCTCTTCTCCATCGATCATGTCGCCCTCCAGTCGAGTCCATCCTCCCGCATGCCTCATTTGAACATTCCGCCGAGTATCATTCGCATGTACCCACCCTAGTCCTCTTTCAATAGATCTCCGGACCCCGAGATGAAATCGAGAGGGAACGAGTGGGGGCACGTGATACCTAAGGCGGATTCAAAATTTTGAACCGGTGATCATAGCATCCACAAATCATATATAAAGGGTATTCAATGTTCGCTTCGTTTATGAACGTACAATATACTCCCTCCTATCCTTTCTAGTTTACATATAAGTTTTATGTGTAGTCAAAGTATCTCTACTTTGATAAAAAAGGTATCAACATTCAACAAGGCCCAATCAATATTGTTAGATTCGTACGTACTCCTAGATTTGTACTCGAGATGGTTTCCAATTTGACTATTGACAAGATTAATAGTACATGAGATGTATAATGTGAAAATTATATCATTGCAAACTCCTTTCACATACGAATTTGACCGCATGCTTTGTGTAAGTTGCATGTCATATATTATTACTCTAACATTTGGTCAAAGTTAGCCTCGAAAAATGCATTAGACCCTATATGCTTTGTGTAAGTTGCATGTCATATATTATTACTCTAACATTTGTGTATGTTGCATGTCATATATTATTACTCTAACATTTGGTCAAACTAGTATAGTGGAAGTGGATCCTCTGACGTAGGTATCCTTGCCTTACCCTCCCTTTCGGTCACTTACTGGCGGACCCCATGCTTGCTAGGCCCCGCATGTCAGTTACTCAATGGGTTCGACCACGTCAGGGGATCTTCATCCGTAGTATACTCCCTCTGTTTTTATTTACTCCGCATAAAACGGAGGGAGTGGTGGTATAATAAATGACGC
The DNA here is from genome assembly GCA_032464435.1 of Aegilops umbellulata. Taxonomy (NCBI): domain Eukaryota; kingdom Viridiplantae; phylum Streptophyta; class Magnoliopsida; order Poales; family Poaceae; genus Aegilops; species Aegilops umbellulata. The sequence continues at coordinate 320,308,310 of CP136056.1, read as the reverse complement.
GGGCGGGGGAGGGGGAGGGACATCGGTTTGCTCTCAACTGCGGTCCCACAAGCGAGCGAAAATGCAAGACGAAGCGCGTTCCATTCGGTGAGCGACGTGGAGGGTCCAGCGTGCCGGGCTGCAACACGAACGCGACAAGAGCGATGTACAGTCAAAACTGATTGACCGGTCATCACCGGAACCACTATTCACACCAGAACCTTCGCTGCTCGGCCTACGCCAGCCACTGCCCTAGAACCACACCAAATCTCTAGCCCATTCCCCCACCTTTCGATCCCCTAGCCCGCATCAAGCATCCACTAGTTCGCCGGAAAGCCATGGTGCGCCGCAAGATCACTTACTACAAGATGCTGACGCCGGAGCGCCACGCAGAAATCGCGGCGGCGGTCGGCGCCACAGACCTCCGTTCCCAAGCTCGCTTTACGGCGGGCCAATCCCCGAGTTCTCTGGAGCCAAGCTACGAGGAGGAGAAAGCCGATCCAATGTTCATGGCGGAGGTCGCATCGCAGAAGGCCCCCAATGGGTATGAGATGATGGACGTCGACTTCTTGCCGGCGTCCGAGTCCCCCATGGTGCAGGCGGACTAGAGGTTCAACATGGCGATACTAAAGGAGGACCGGGAGGCAGAGGCTCAACTCGACGCGGAGCGCGCGCATGCTGCTGCCATCGAGGCTCTCCTGTAGGCGGAACCGGATGTCGTGGATGTGAACCGGGCGGCGGAGGCTCAACTTGAGGCGGAGCGCGCGGATGCCGCTGCCATCGAGGCCCTCCTGCAGGCAGAACTGAACGTCCTGGACTTGAACCGGGCGGCATAGGCTCGACTCGACATAGAGCGCGCGAATGCCACTCTCATCGACGCCCTCCTGGAGGCGGAACCGGACGTCCTGGACTTGAACTGGGCGGCGGAGGCTCGACTCGACGCGGAGCGCGTGGATGCCGCTGCCATCGAGGCCCTCCTGCAGTCAGAACCGGACGTCCTCGACTTGAACCGGGTTGTGCTCTCGTTCATGCAGAGCGCCCGCACGCTCCGCTTGAATGAGTAGCTGGAGGCCGAGGACAACCACGATGCGGAGACACACGTCGGCAGTGACGGCTGGTTCGCGCCGGCAGCCAAAGACGACGAGGCTGTCTCTTTCCACGAGCAGTGATAGTTTTTATTTATGTTGTTGTTTTTATGGATCTTTTGCTGTGTAAAAACATATATTTGTTATGCAAGTCGCCTGACTTGGGTCAGTCTACCATTTCAGGCAGTTGGATGAATATCCTACGTCTCCTAACCCTTCTTTCCTTCTTCCTCACCTCTTCTTCTTCCCCAACAGACCACCGCACGGGTCGTACGGATACTCCCCAGCATGCGGTTGGATAAACATACTCTATGAACGAAAATTATGTGTCAGCGATAGGATGGCTGAGTTTGGTTTGTTCACATGCGACATCACGTGTCAGTGAGGGTGCGTTCCCTTGGTTGGGTTTGCGGCGTGCAGGAGCGACTGTGTGAGGGTGCGGTGCGACTGCGACAGCCGTGCGCAAGTGTACCTCCTTCTCATTTTGAAAACTTTAGGCAAGCTTGGCAAAAATGTGTGGCGAAGTTTGGCAATGCAAGGCCTATAACCAAACAGGATAAGTACGTACGTACTAGGAGTACTAGAGTTAAAAAAGAAAGGCGGGGTTTTCCTTCGCGGGATTTAATCGATAAAAATACTCGTTTCACATGTCAATTAATGCGTATTTTTTCTGCAAAGACCAAAGAGCTAACCATCTCACTCCTCATCGCTTGATTAATGCAGCGCCTTGCAAACCAACCTTCTCACTTCCGCATGCATGCAGGGGATATTAATGTCCTTGGTCGCTAACCCCATCAATTTTGCCTCAATTAGTGTTAGTGGCCCTTTGCAAATTGTAACATTGATATACTGGCCTTGTGTACAAAAAATGGAGGTAGTAACTATATTTGACTTCCTTCCCCATTGCGGTGACGTCGACGATATCTTTTTTTTGGTGGTTTGGCGAAGTGCGTTCGACGAAGAACACCATTGAGGGAGACCATGGTAAGTCATTCGCAAGTGCCGCCTACAAGCCGAGACAACCACCTTATTTGTATCCAGGAAGTCCTTTACTAGTACCACTAGGAGTACTAGTGCAGTGAGATGGTTTCTCGAATAAGACGATGGAGAAGCGGAGTCAGCGAAGAGTGAAATGATGGTTGCTTCGTCCGTGCTTTTGTGATTTGACGCCTCTCTGCTTTTGTGATTTGTGATAGAAGGGACAGGGGAGTAGACTCTATGCTCTATACTGTACTACATGCGTCCAAGCATGGGAGAAAGAGGAGAGACGTTACATTTTTCTATTCCTTTAATCAATCAATCAGGGAGCTTCGGTTCCATCTTTTTGGCTTTGGCAACACCGTCCACAATGGTTCCCACGATGCCAAAAGCTATTTTCACATTTGGCTACACATTGTGGATGCCCTTAACCGTACAACTTGGTTTTGCTCCTGTGTGCTATCTATACAAATCTCAATTCTATTGATCTAAAAAATTATAGAATCAAGATTAGTAAAAAGGAGGTGATTTTGTCGTGCGGATGGCAGGGGAGGTTTCTTATTTGAGCAATGCTACATCCACATAATGGTTTATGTAAAGTTACGAACTGATGTGATGTGGGACTATTTGATTGGATTAAAGGAGAGGATTAGGCCCACCCCACCTGAAAATTAGGGGGGCATATATAGATTAGATGGAAAGTATACATAGCAGCTACGTAGCCCTTTGTAAGTCTAGGATTAGGCTTGTTATTTTCGGAGGACGTTGTCTTGGCGGTTTGCTAACATGCGGTCCCACTTGTCAGTGCTTTACCAAGCCGATCCGCGTCCCACATGAGGCAAAACAACAACAGAAGAAACATGTGGTTAAGTTGAAGAAGATGAGGGAGAAGCGGATTCAGCAACGAGTGAAATGATGGTTGCTTCATCCCTCCAACTTAATTGCGGGAAAGGTGCAGCTTTGTGATTTGACGCCTCATTGCTCATTACTACGCCGGCGCCATGACTGGAGTGCTTAACCCCGGCTGCTTTGCACTGTATTCCGGTATGGCACGTGGACCCGGTAGCTTGATGTCCCACATGTCGGCGAAAGGGACTAGAAGATTTATGAAAGCGAGCGCTCCACTCTTACGACGGAGGAGTAGACGACACGATGGCCCAGTGAACTGTCACTTGTATTGTATAGTACTATGGTATTGCTGTTTCGCATGATCCATCGATACAAACCCGATTAAACAGGAAAGGGCGGGATTTTCCCGCGCGGTAGACGTAGCTCTGGAGTTGATGACCTCGCTCACAATGAACCACCATCCCAGGTGCTTGCTTTAACTTCGCGGTGTCATATGTGGTTGCATGTTCCATATGGTGTCTAGCTTGTATTCAAAAGGCCGAAGTTGGTAAGATAAGGAAAGATATTTTTTTACATGAACCACCATCCTGTGAGCACCAGAAGACAAATAGCTAGTCAAGGCACTGGCCGAGCCAGTGACAAGCCCAGCAAAGATAGGCATCACCGGGAAGCCAACTAAAAAGCTGCGATGGTGGCGAAGCAGCCCGCCTCCCACCAGGCTCTCAGGTCCTAGATGATCATGCTCACCACTCCAGCAGGTTGTCTAGCTTGTATTGCTTCCAATTTGGTTAAATTGCATCTGCTTAGCTTACAAATTATACCTTTGAATATGACATGCCTTTATATTTTTGGTACATACTAGTACATATGTGCATTAACCATGTTCTTACATCAAACTAATGTTCTTGTGTATCCCTCATCAATCACTTATGACGAGGCAGGCAGGCAAGGGGACTACTCCTCATTTAAAGAATGCAGGGTCAGCCTCCTGTCGGTGTACTAAAGTAGGGGTACTCTAGTATCCCGAACTTGTGCACGGGCAGTCGCAGCACCCCGCGGAAAGGCCCGCCGGGGGACCGCCAAAGTCCTCCGCAGATCCTTTGAAGCCATCCAAGAGCAAAGTATTTAAGTCAAGGAGACAAGTCCCCGGCAAGAGGAGCTTGCCGGGAAGGCCATTCAAGGTACAAGACCCCGACAAGAGGAGCCTGCCGGGAAGCCAACAAGAGCATCTCAAAGAACCTGCCGCAGCACGCCACGCGTCCCGGCAGGACCCGGCGAGCGACAAGTTCCCGGGCGCAACAAGGCAACGGCCGCGACAAGGCACTCGCCGCGGCAGGCAGCCACTCTGTACCCGCGCTCCAGCTCACCCACTTACGTCTCGCTCCGGGACCCTTCCCAGCGTACGTGGCGGGAGGCTGTGCAGCCAGGGGTGCACTATGGCATGCAGCGCTGACAGGATCGCCATCGTGGCGAGCGATGGCGCCCCTGACGGTCCCTTTTCTGCACCGTTTGGGCGACGTAGACGGGCATTTAATGCCTTTGTCCCCTGCCGTCAGGGTTAGGTATGATTCATTGTGTAGGTAGTTGTACCTACCGCAGCATATTTACACTTTTGCCCTTACCTACGTTGCCACCTGTTGGAGACCCCTTGAACATATAAAAGGAGGCCCATGCACAACGTAGGGGGGGATCGATCCTCAGAGAAACGCTCAGTCTCGTTAGCTGCTCGAGTGTACTGTAGCACTCAGCGCTCCCGAGCAAGAACTCAATACAATCCACAAAGCAGCAGTAGGAGTGTTATCTCTCCGAAGAGCTCCGAAGCTGGGTAAAAACCTTCCCGCGCGTGCCTCGCCTCGATCCGCTCTTCACGCGACCTCCGCCCCCCGCTGAACCGAGAAGGGGCTCCGTCCCCATAGGTGCTCGGGGAGCCCAGGAAACCCCGGCATCTCTGGCGCGCCAGGTAGGGGGCATCGAGGTTGTGTGAACCTGATCCGGCGTTCACGCGAGCTGAATCTTCATCGACTTCATCGACATGCTGCCGAAGAAGAAGGCTTCGGAGGCGGCTGCACCGTCCGCGTCGAATCCACCGCCGCCGCAGCAAACGGCCGGCGGGGAGAACGCCGGCGGTGGAACGGGCGCCGACGAGGGAGCCCACGGTGCCAACAAGTCCAAGGACAAGACCGCGCTGCCCGCCGGCGGCGTAGTTGGCTCCCACAACGGCCGGGCGTCCGTAGACGCACCGCGCCCATCTCAAGAGGCGCAGGACCGACAACGTCGTGGTACTCACGGTACCATACGCTCGCTGGACCCAAATCGAGCTAGCCAATCCCGACAAGATCAAGGCCATTGAGCAGATCGAAGCACCGAAGCGCGTCAAGGATGTACGAAAACTTGCCGGCTGCGTGGCGGCTCTCAGCAGGTTTATCTCTAAGTCTGCTGAGCGCGCCCTGCCGTTTTTCAAAATCTTGAAAAAGGCAGGTCCAATGAAATGGACTCCGGAAGCGGAGGCTACGCTGCAGGACTTGAAGAGATACCTGTCCTCCACTCCAATACTTGTCGCACCTAAACCACAGGAGAAGTTGCTGCTATATCTGGCGGCAACCAATCAAGTGGTTAGTGCTGCGTTAGTAGCGGAGAGAGAGAGGCAGATGATGAGCCAGCAACCGTGGCAAGCGCGTCCAGCAACAGGCATGGGGCTTCCCCGATGAGCTCTGGTCCCGACGAAGATAGATCTGCCAGATGTGCGAAGGGATATAGAAGAAAATGGTGCAGCGCCCAGTCTACTTTGTAAGTTCCCTTCTGCAGGGGGCTAGGTCGAAGTACTCTGGTGTGCAGAAGTTGCTTTTCGGCCTTCTTATGGCCTCGAGAAAGCTGCGCCATTACTTCCAAGCACATGAGATCACAGTTGTCACTCGCTTTCCGCTGAAGAGGATACTGCAGAATCCAGAAGCAACAGGCAGGATTGTTGAGTGGGCTTTGGAACTGTCGAGCTTTGGCCTCAAGTTTGAGAGCACTTCAACTATTCAAAGCAGAGCATTGGCAGAATTCATAGCAGAGTGGACGCCAACACCTGACGAAGAAACCCCAGAGACGAGCATCCCTGTCAAGGAAGCAAACAAAGACTGGCTGATGTACTTTGATGGCACGTTCTCGCTACAAGGCACCGGTGCTGGCGTGCTGCTTGTCGCACCCACCGGAGAGCACCTCAAGTATGTGGTCCAGATGCACTTTCCCAAGGAGCAAGCAACAAACAATACTGCAGAGTATGAAGGATTGCTCGCCGGTCTCAGGATCGCGGCAGACCTTGGGATCAAGCAGCTCATTGTCACGGGTGACTCGCAGCTTGTCGTCCGCCAAGTAAACAAGGATTATCAGAGTCCGTTGATGGAAGCTTACGTTGATGAAGTGAGGAAGCTGGAAGAGTGCTTTGTCGGCCTACAGATGGAACATGTTCCTAGAGCTCAGAACGACATCGCTGACGGCCTGTCAAAGTGCGCAGCATTTAAGTTACCTGTGGAACCAGGGATCTTTGTGCTCAAGCTGACTCAACCATCCGTGACGCCACCAACTGGACAGAGCAGGAAGAGGAAGTTGATTTCTGGTGACTATCTTCCGGCTGAGCTTCCCGAAGCCGCCGCCAAGAAGGTCCCCAAGATCAACGCCAAGAGTGCTGAGGAGCAGTCTGCTCCGACAAGCCCCAAGGTTTGTTTCGTTGAAGCAGACGCTCCCGACAAGTTTCGCTCCGACAAACTTGCCGGGGATCATCAAGCTCCGGCTGAACCGCGGGTTCTCGCCGTAGAAGCGGATGTTCCCGTAGCAGCATATATGCCTTTAGTCCTTGTTGTCGAGTCGGAGGCTCCAGCATGGGCACAATAGATCGTCCGTTTCCTCCAGTCAGGAGAACTTCCCGAAGAGCCAGAAGAAGCAGAAAGAGTAGCCCGGCAGTCTAGTATGTACCAGTTCGTTGACAACGCACTGTACATAAGAAGGCTCAATGGAGTGAAATTGAAGTGTATTCCCCGGGAAGATGGACAGAAGCTGTTGGCAGAGGTGCATGGAGGCATATGTGGTCATCACATTGGCTCCAGAGCACTTGCCGGCAAAGCGTTCCGGCAAGGTTTCTTTTGGCCGACAGCCCTCCAGGATGCAACTGCACAAGTAACCAAGTGTGAAGCGTGCCAGTTCCATTCCAAGCAGATACACCAACCAGCTCAAGCTCTCCAGACAATCCCTTTATCCTGGCCATTTCGGTCTGGGGGCTCGACATCCTCGGCCCTTTCCCCCGAGCAGTCGGGGGCTTTGAGTACTTCTACGTCGCAATCGACAAGTTCACAAAGTGGCCAGAAGTGGAACCAGTGAGGAAGGTGACAGCACAGTCAGCAGTCAAGTTCTTCAGGTCGATTGTTTGCCGCTTCGGAATCCCTAACAGGATCATCACCGACAACTGTACACAATTCACGAGTCGCAACTTCGTGCAGTACGTCCAAGACCTTGGCGCCAAGGTCTGCTTCGCTTCTGTTGCCCACCCCAGGAGCAACGGTCAAGCAGAGAGGGCAAATGCTGAAGTGCTGCGTGGACTCAAGACCCGGACTTTCGACAGGCTGCACAGGTGCGGAAGAAACTAGATTGAGGAGCTGCCGGTGGTTCTTTGGTCGATCAGGACGACGCCAAATCGAGCCACTGGCCAGACACCTTTCGCTCTAGTCTATGGAGCAGAGGCAATTACCCCCACGGAACTCGTATATGGGTCACCTCGAGTGCTCGCTTATGATGAGCTTGAGCAAGAGCAGCAATGGCGAGATGACGCGCTACTCCTTGAGGAGGACCGTCTTCAGGCTGCTATACGAGCTGCTCGATACCAGCAAGCTTTACGCCGCTACCACAACCGCAAAGTTAAAGCCAGAAGTCTCGAGGAAGGCGACCTTGTTCTTCGGCGTGTTCATTCCGCCAAGAATTCCAACAAGTTGACGCCAAAGTGGGAAGGCCCTTACCGGGTGAAATGAGTCATGAGGCCTGGCGCTGTCCGCCTTGAGACCGAGGATGGCATTCCGGTGAGCAACTCCTGGAACATCGAACACCTTCGTAAGTTTACCCGTAAGGCACGGTTGTCGGACCTTGTCCGGCAACCACCATTTTGTACAAGTCTTGCCACTGTTGCATGTAATCCTTTGTACAAAGCCAGGCGCAGACCCTGAGCGAAGATAAAGCGCTGGTGCCCTGAGTTTTAGCATGCATGCTGAGTCGAGTCTCGTCCTTGGTTAGGGTTGATAGTGCTTAGTAGTGGCTAACCCCTAACTTAGAGGTCGAGCGTGCGTCCCTTTGCTGTTATTTCGTTTCCCTGGTTCAAAGGACTCACCATATCCTTGCCGGACCACTTGAGGACGAAAAGGAGAAGGAGGACGAACCAACATCTGGACCCCGGCAAGCCAGTGTTGCCGGGGGCTGCAAGACCCCGGCAAGCCAGTAATGCCGGGGGCTGCAAGTGCAAGGATTAGCCCACGGCGAACCAGAGTTGCCGGGGGCTGCTATCTTAGATAAGTTTTTCATCCCTTATCATGCATTCTCTTATGGATTGAGGTATGCGAAACCTCGTTTCTTCCTAAAAGTTATCATGCTCCCTTAACTCTAGGCCCTAGGGCTCGTCCCCAGGGCCAGGTAAGGTCGTAGTCGCGGCAGCTAAGGGACGAAGCGAGGATCCTGATCCCGCCTCCTCCCTGCCTCCGCCAAGAGCGTGAGAAAGGGCGAGCGACGTGGGAAGAAGGCAGGTCCTGCTGCCGGGAAAGAAAGTGTCTATCTTAAAAGATATAAAGGATTCGCTCCTTGACGTGGGTTCCACCCGCGAGACAAGTGACCCGGCAAGCATCCCCTTTTCATTAAAAAGCATTCCACTCAGGTACAGTTCATAAGAGGATGAAGAACATGAATAATGTGATTACAAGTTTTAAACGCAACTAAGGCCCGAGGGCTTACAAACTAAAAAGAGATAAGGTGCCCATAATCCCTCTCTTGTCCCTATCTTCAGGAGGCAGGTCAAGGAGGCGAAAAGGGCAAAAGGGGCGCCTAGATGAGCTACGGGTGCCAGAAGACACCAACAGAACGTCTCGGCATCATGGTGATGGCGGCGCCGGAGGCAAAAGCTTGAAGACAAGGCGGCAGGACGTCAGCACGCTGTCGAGGGTGTCGTGCCCTCGTACTCCGAGTTGACGGCCTTGCCGCCTGCCCTCTTCCTCTTCCACAGCCTCCCTACGCCAGCCGCCCCAGGAGACGACCCCGAGAAGCTCCAGGAACCAGCGACGCGGATGATGGGGTCGCCGGTGCCCCGCGGAGCGGCGCCCGACACCTAGTTGGACCCGTCATCCCGCTGCCCGTTACCCTCGTCGCCGCTGTCGCTGTCCTCCTCGTTACTCCCGCTCGAGGAGGAGCCTTCGCTATCGGAGGAGCTCTCCACGCAGCACCGTGCCCGAGTCCCGAAGCACCCGAAGACCTTGACGGAGAGGAGACCGCCCTCCATCAGCTTAAAATGGAGGGTGAGGCCCGCCCTCAAGCTGTGGATGCGGGTGAACGTCTTCCACCCTCGACCAAGATACATCACATCAGGGGCCGGGAAGTCGACGCGGACTCGCGTACCGCTGATTCCGCAGCCCCTCATATGCAACCTCAGTGTCTCGGGCGGATCCAACTCCATCACACTCGCAAATGGAGTGGGGAGACGAAGGCGACGACGAGGCGGCCGACGCAGCCTGACGAAGAACTCGCAAGGGTCGTCCCCGATGTGGTCCGCCACGGGGAGAGGATCTATTGGCGGAGGCGAGGCCGGCGAGCTGCCTCGTCCGCCTCTTCCCCGACCGCCTCGGCCTCGCCCTTGACCTCGCCCGCGGCCTCGCCCTTGACCTCGCCCGCGGCCTCGTCCCCTCCCTCTTCCCCTTGCGGCTGGCTCTGCCGCCACGGGTGCGGAGGGAGGAGGAACGCGTTGCCTAGCGGCAACCCTCGTCGCTACCGTCGAAGGACCAGGGTTCCCTTTCTCCATGGCGGATGGAAGAAAGAGGAGCAGCAGCTGAAGAAAGGAGGAGATGAGAGAATGCGGGTTTCCGCCCCCCTATCCCACTCCTTATAAAGGAGCGGGGTGGGGGCTCGGCCGCCCCGCTCGGCCAATCGAGACACAGAAGGCGCAGGGAACTGGGCCTGACCCGCTGCCTCAACCCGTGACGACACGATTTCCCGCCTCCACCGTTTGCCACTCCAAGCGCATGGAGGCCGCGTGGCGGGAGGGCAGAGTTGAAGCGACAGATGAGGCGACCTCTCCCCACCCCGTGATCGTGGGGGTGGACGCCTCGAAGACCACGCCTCCACGCCTTCCTCCGTTTATGAGGAAGATACGAACCGCTAGGGGGCGGACGTTTCGCCTTTCCGAGTAAAGGAACCACCCACGACCTCCCCCACGACGCCGCAATCGACGCGTGCCGTTCGGGAGGGCGTGGTGGATGCGGAGCAAGGTACAACGCGACCCAGGCCGTGCGTGCCCGTGCCCTGTTTTGGGCCTGGCCCAACAGCGCTCGGCACCGTGTGTGGCCCAGGCCCGGGGGCTCCTGTCGGTGTACTAAAGTAGGGGTACTCTAGTATCCCGAACTTGTGCACAGGCAGTCGCAGCACCCCGCGGCAAGGCCCGCCGGGGGACCGCCAAAGTCCTCCGCAGATCCTTTGAAGCCATCCAAGAGCAAAGTATTTAAGTCAAGGAGACAAGTCCCCGGCAAGAGGAGCTTGCCGGGAAGGCCATTCAAGGTACAAGACCCCGGCAAGAGGAGCTTGCCGGGAAGCCCAACAAGAGCATCTCAAAGAACCTGCCGCAGCACGCCACGCGTCCCGGCAGGACCCGGCGAGCGACAAGTTCCCGGGCGCAACAAGGCAACGGCCGCGGCAAGGCACTCGCCGCGGCAGGCAGCCACTCTGTACCCGCGCTCCAGCTCACCCACTTACGTGTCGCTCCGGGACCCTTCCCAGCGTACGTGGCGGGAGGCTGTGCAGCCAGGGGTACACTAGGGCATGCAGCGCTGACAGGATCGCCATCGTGGCGAGCGATGGCGCCCCTGACGGTCCCTTTTCTGCACCGTCTGGGCGATGTAGACGGGCATTTAATGCCTTTGTCCCCTGCCGTCAGGGTTAGGTATGATACACTGTGTAGGTAGTTGTACCTACCGCAGCATATTTACACTTTTGCCCTTACCTACGTTGCCACCTGTTGGAGACCCCTTGAACATATAAAAGGAGGCCCATGCACAACGTACGGGGGGATCGATCCTCAGAGAAACACTCGGTCTCGTTAGCTGCTTGAGTGTACTGTAGCACTCGGCGCTCCCGAGCAAGAACTCAATACAATCCACAAAGCAGCAGTAGGAGTGTTATCTCTCCGGAGAGCTCCGAAGCTGGGTAAAAACCTTCCCCTGCGTGCCTCGCCTCGATCCGCTCTTCGCGCGACCTCCGCCCCCTGCCGAACCGAGAAGGGGCTCCGTCCCCATAGGTGCTCGGGGAGCCCAGGAAACCCCGGCACCTCCCGACATGATTCTCAAGAAACAGAAATGCTAGATGAAGATAGTGAACATAGCTCTGTAGTTGATTACAACATTTCCCCTACACTAGCATCGCAGGTGCTTGCTCTAACTTGGCAGCGTGATATGTGGTTGCATGTTGCATATGGTGTCTAGATTGTAATTCTTCCAATCTGGTTAAACTGCATGTGCTAGTCTGCTTAGCTTATACATTATACCTGTTAATGCGACATGCCTTCCTGTATTTAGTACATAGTACATCTGTCTATTAAGCATGTCCTTACATAAAACTATTGTTTTTTCTTTGTATCCCACATCAATCAACATGACGATACACCTTTAGTATATGCAGTGCAATATTAGTTGCATCTTTCATATGATTTATAGCATGCGCTGCTTCTAATTTGTTGAAATTCCATTTATGATGGGACGCTTTTAACTTGGCAGAGTCATATTGGTTGCATCTTTCATGTGGTGTCTAGCTTGCATTGCTTCTTATTTGCTGGAATGGTTTCTGCTTAGTTTACACAAACAGTTGTGAACATGCCCTTTATTGCTTTTTATTGTCGGTTTTACTTGACAATTCAAAATCAATAAAGCGGAAGGAAGTTAGCAAGGCAGCGGATAAAGGTGCTCCTTCCGAACGGAATGCCTCTACAGTTTCTACTCCTCCACACCCCCAAGATGATTTCCAAGACAACACATGCATAGACACTCAACAAAGCTGTGTTTATGATGAGCACGTCTCCCCTAGTGCAGCATCACCGGTGATCCCTATAACTTGGCACTATTATATGTGGTTGCATGTTATGTGTGATGTCTAGCTTGTATTGCTTCTAATTTTGTTGAATTCCATCTGCTTACTTTACACATTATACTTCAATACTTGAATAAGACACGTGTTCCTGTTTCTAGAACATACAATATCTGTCTATCACACCATGCTCTTACATCAAATTACTACTGTTGTGTAACCTGCAACAATCACTTATCATAAGACACGTTTGACTTCGGAGTGTGATATAGGTTACATCTCACATTCTTTTCTAGCTTGTACTACTAATTTGTTGAAATGGCACTTATGACGAGACAGTTTTAACTTGGTAGAGTGATATTCGTTGCATCTTTCATATGGTGTCTAGCTTTCATTGCTTCTAATTTGTTGAAATGCCTTCTCCTTAGTTTACACATCATAAGCTGTGAATATGCAATGTTGTGAATATGCATTGGCACTAATGACGAGAGACTTCTAACATGGTAGTGTGATGTTGTTTGCATCTTGCATATGATTTATTTCTTGTACTTCTTCACATTTGTTTAAATGCCATTTATGATGAGACACTGTTAACTTGGTAGAGCGATATTTGTAGCATCTTTCATATGGTGTCTACCTTCCATTGCATTGCTTCTAATTTGGTGAAATGTCTTCTTCTTAGTTTACACATCATAGTTCTGGTTATCTCTTCCGTCCTGTTTTTCATACATATTACATCCTCCTATCATGTGGTTGTCTAACATCAAAGTTCAGTTTGTCTGCATCACACATCAATTTGTTCTGAGGAACTAAATTGTTATTCTTTTTTCTTGTTGGCTTGAATTAACATGGCACAGAGAAAGAGGAAGAAACACAGAATGATAGGGAATGAGAAGCGGATGAATCCTGCAGATTCTGCTGGTACCGATGGTGCAATAGAAGGTCAAATTTCAGCGGAAAAATTCTACAAACACGGCATCCCATGCTACACATGTTGCAAAAAAAGCCAAACAAAAACAAATAGCTGCCACCAAACAAGCAGAGACAACCCTAGTTCTTGCAACACCTACCATAGTACTACCAGCTCCACGACTTACTCGTGCGTCAACTAAGCTAGCAGCACGTTCCCAAGCTCCCTTGCCACCTGACACTACTTCCCAAGCACTCTTGGCACAAGATGAGTTGGCAATATCAGATGAACCTTGTGAGCTTCAACAGCAAGAAGGTAGTTGCTGGAGTCAAGTTACAGTTCCATGCTTGTTTATATGTAGTCTCACAATTTGATGTACACTAACACTTCCTATGTTCGTTGTTGGACTAGCACCTAGGCACAAGAAGAAACAAACATCAGGGATAATGCTCGATAGGTTAACTAAATCTAGAGGAGGAAGAATGGAGATCCGTTTTGAGGCAGGTTTAAAAAGGCCACGTGATGCTACAGGGTCAGCCAAGTTAGTATCAGAGGCAGTGGTTGCCGTTAGGTGTCATGTACGTATCCTCCCAACATGGATTCAGTACAGGAATGACAAAGACGAAACCCAGTTCAACACCTTCCTCGACCATTTATCTATAAGTATGGTTATGTATGGAAACTAGTAATATCGTCTTGCTCTGTCCCATACTTTCTAGGTTGCTGATAATGAGACTCCCATAATTTTCAAAAGATGAGGTTCAAGTTGGATAGCCAAGATGATGCAACCAGACACGCTTGCACCCATGTTTTCAAGTCTGCTCTGCGACAGTATCGGTATAACTTGAGGAAAGCTCACTTTGAAGGCAAGGCTAACAGTGAACTTTCCCAAACATCTCCAGTGGAAAATATATCGGATGAAGACTGGAGGGGCCTTGTTAAACACTGGTCTGATCCAAAGTATCAGGTACATTATATATATGTGATCAGATCACATGTTGAAGTCCTATTTACGCATGTGCCACACAAATCTATATTCTTATAGGTGAACTGTTCAAAGAACAAGGCCAACCGTATGAAAGTGAAATTCCAACAGACGACGAGATCTCGTAGCTATATTGCACACTATGAGGCTCTTGTAATTAGCTGTTGTTTCACTCTTTTCGTTGTACCATATTATCAGATCTATATTGACTTGTTTGAAATGCAGAGGAAAGCCCGCAAGGACCAAAAAGTACCTGAACCAAATGATGTGGAAATCTTCAAGGACTGTCACACCAGCAAGAAGAAGGGCATGACTACACCAGTCAAAGCCGCTGTTGTAAGTACTTAATCCTCATGCCTTTTAAGTACTACTTACTCTGACTTGTGCCTTGAACTGCATGGTTTGCAGCCAAAGTCTATTACTCTTTTCAATTTTATACACAATTGTCTTAGCGTATCATTGCACCTCACAAGGTTTAAAAGAGAGGAGTGATGTTCCTTTGATCTTGACCAGTAATCTAGTTTCATGCTGGACTTGCCCACACAACATTACAATTGCCTGTTTGTCTGTTCTCAGTTGTTTTATGATATGAATGATGTCATACTATGCTTACCGTATTATAAACTTCGTCTTTTTATCCTTAGCCCTCAATACAATGTGAAGAAATAGACAATACATTAGCGATGGTACATGGTCATATGTTTGGAACCTGGTTTTATTATGTACTTTTCAATAAAATACAACTAATATTTTACATGGGTTCACTAGAATAATTTCTGTATATAAACCAAAGCTATTTTGTTTGGTTTTGCTGCCTCCTTAATATCTTCTGTTCCGGTACTACTAATGTAAAACCTCAACTTTTCAGCAAGCTATGGAAAAAATGGTGGAACCGCCACCTTCTGAAGGTGGCGAGGCAACCATAACCGCAATGTCAGCTCTTGCTGCAGTGGGTCAGTACTTGTCCACTAACACTGCCAAAAGCACGTTCCTGCGTAATACTGGGTTGGTTGTTAAGGCAATATCGTCCAAACTACCTCATGATCAAGATATGCAATCTCAAAGCAATGTTGTATCTGCGCTCCAGACACAAGTCCATTTCCTAACAGAGACCCTTTGTGAAACAAGGAGAAACATTGCTCAATGTCGTCAAGATATGCATGGTTTTGAAACCAGACTATCAGACATTTGCTATGTTGTTCAGGAGCCTAGGGGAAATGAAGGCGAGGGTTATGGTGCTCCATCGGACAATACAACATGAAAACGTAGCAGTCAGGTCAAATGAACTGAGCTTCTGAACTTCTGGTGGTGCATTTCTCTGCTAGACTGTTAAGTTTTATGCCAACGTTCCTTTTGTTATATAGTTGTAATTTTTGTTGGTACGATACAAAATTTATTCTTAACATGCAGCCACCGGCTGAAGAAAATAGCAAGCCACCATTTTTGTATAGTGTAGGGTGTTCCCTATATTTGCACTAGTGGCGATCTTTGATGCCGAGTAGATGTAATCTGTGCAATCGCCTTAATAGCCTAGCATTAGTTTCGGCCTTATTTATTTGCTAGTCTTCTTTTTCCATGGTTTGCTAGTGGCCACAACTACCATGGGCTATATACGGGCCATAGGATCCATGGGTCTCCTACGAGCCGTCGATAAATGGGCCTGTAATCGGTGGGCCTCGGGTCGTCGGATAAATGGGTCTACATGGGCCGTAATCGGGCATAATTGGTATCGGCCCAACACGGTAACAGGCCGTTAACAGGCCGTAGGACAGCAAAGGCTTAATTCTGTCACAGGCATAACGGGTCGTTAATGGGCCAGAATATAGGATGGGCTGGAAACGGCGCAACGGGTTAACAAGCCAGAAACGGGCCGACTCTTGCCATGGGCCGAAATTGGCCCATTAGGGTAACAGGCCAGTAACGAGCCGACTCTTGCCATGGGCCAAATTTGGCCCATTAGGGGAACAGGCCAGTAATGGGCCGACTCTTGCCATGGGCCGAATTTGGCCCATTAGGGGAACAGGCCAGTAAGGGGCCGGAAGTAATCGAGGGCCGAAAAGGAGCCCAAGAACGTATGGGCCGTCAATAGGCTGAAAGCTTACCCGGGCTGGAAACGGCCCATGTAAATCACGGGTCGTTAACGGGTATAAAGAAAATTAATGTCCATTATAGGCTAGTGTCACCGTGGGCCTGTAAAGGGCCGAAAGATACGAAGGCCTCATATGGGCTGAAAGACGTCATGGGCCATACATGGGCCGAAAGTGAAATGGGCTGGTCTTATATTCGACGACCCACATGACATTGTTGGGCGGATTTCCTTTAGGGCCTAACAAGCCGTGAGTTAACGGGCCGTAAAATCGGCTATTTGCGAAGAGACCGTTAACAGGATTTTCATGGGCCAGCCCGTTAACTTTTGACCAAGTCAAACGAGCTGGCTTTGTAAGCTAAATGGGCCAGTGGTGGCCCATGGCACGTGTCGACATATCATAGGCGCCTATCTGACCCACTGACGAGTTGACACGTGTTTCGTCCGGCCAATAAGAATTTTACACATGGAAATTTCCCATTGGTCGGGGCTGTTAACGGGTTATCAGATCCAAAACCCGACCCGATAGCTTAACGGCGTTCCTTTTTGGTGGATGCCATGTGTCGTTCACCCTTGACGAAAGCACTTCTGTGACGCGCGATTTATCGTCATGGAAGTGGACACTTCCGTGATGATAATTTTGGTAATGTCATGGAACACTTCTACGACAACACAGGTATGACTATCTTGATTCTGTCATAAATTTGTCATGGATGTACATGCATGACAAAAAACGCGACCTACTGTGACAAACACGGATCATCACAGAAGTGTATTTTTTGTAGTGGCCCCTTACGGAATAGTGCATAAACCACGGTTTAAGCTTCTGTCACTCTAGCAACCCGTCATCTAATTACTATTCCACAATGCCTTCCCTTAGGCCCAAGTATCTTGAAGTGTCATGTAGTCGATGTTCGCGTGACATCACTAAGGGAAATAACAACATACATATCATCAAAATATCGAACGAATACCAAATTTACATGATTACTTATGACAAGACTTCTCCCATGTCCTCAAGAATAAAAGTAATTACTCACAAATCATATTTATGTTCAAGATCAAAGGAGTATTGAATATCATCAAGGATCTGAACATATAATCTTCCACCATATAAACTAACTAGCATAAACTACAAGATGTAATCAACACTACTAGCAACCCACAGGTACCAATCTAAGGTTTTAAGACAAATATTGAATACAAGAGATGAACTAGGTTTTGAGATGAGATGGTGCTGGTGAAGATGTTGATGAAGTTTGGCCCTCCCATGATGAGAGGATTGTTAGTGATGTCGATGACTTCAATTCCCCCCTCCTGGAGGGAAGTATGCCCGGCGGAATCGCTCTGTCAGAGAGCAAAAATGCTCCTGCTCAGGTTCCGCCTCGAGATGGTGGTGCTTCGTCCCGAAAGTCCTCTTTTTATATTTTTTCTAGGGCAGGTGGCTTCGTATAGCAGAATTTGGGCCACCGAGGATGGCCAGGGGCCCCACTCACCACTAGGGAGGTGGGCGCGCCCTAGTGCCTCATTGGCACCTGGTGGGGCCCCTCTGGAATTTATTTTCTCTAGTATTTTTTATATATTCCAAAATAATTCTCCGTGAAATTTCAGCTCATTTGGAGTTGTGCGGAATAGGTATCTCTGATGTGGCTTTTTCAGGTCCAGAATTCCAGCTGCCGGCAATCTCCATCTTCATGTAAATCTTGCAAATTAAGAGAGAAAATACATTAGAACTGCATCACTAAGTGTTATAAATATCAAAAACATTATAAATAATAGTAGGAAAACATGATGCAAAATGGACGTATCAACTCCCCCAAGCTTAGACCTCGCTTTTCCTCAAGCGGAAGCTGATATCAATAATCATGACCACATTTTAGAGAGAGAGGTGTTGATAAAAACCAAATACGAACATAGTAGCATCATGATCATTGTCATAGCAGCAATATATTATCATAAAACTTCTAATGATCAAGTAACAATTCATCACAATAATGAAGTATAAAGCATAAGCTTCTTGAATACTAACAAACTATGTTTTAGTCAACAAAGCAATTACAATTCATCATATTCTTAGGAAGGGTCGTATATAAGAGCTTTTGTTTAGCAAGTCCACATACTCAACTATCATTTTTTCTTCTATGACTGCTGACACCCACGACATACATATATGGAGCAAAAGTTTCAGCCAGACACATAGAAAGATAGGGGCTTATAGTTTCCCCTCCCAACTCATTTACCTCAGGGGTAATGTCAACAATAATAACTCATGATCACTCATATCCAACTGGATATATACGCCTAGATCTTCCCCAACACATGATGCTTGCAAAGAGAAAAATTAAAAAGGGTATAGAGAAGAACACTATTGACTCTTGCATAAAACGTAAATACATAAAAGTAAATTATAGGCCCTTCACAAAGGGAAGCAGAGGTTGTCATGCGCATTTTATTTTTGGATGTGCAAGCTCTTAATGTAAAGGAACGTCACTTTATATTGCCCCTTGTGATAGCAACTTTATTGTGCAGTCTGTCGCTTTTATTTATTTATCATCACCAGATCGTACAAAGCTCTTTTTCCTTACAATAAAAGATCATACATTGGCGGCTGGTGATGACAACATGTACCTAGGGTAGGGCAATAGACCTAATCTAAGCACCCTACCTAAGGACACTGCCCTGCAATCAAGGACATTCAAAGGACAACAAATTCTACCGACTGAAATCACCACAGGACTCAACCCACTCGACTGAGTGTTCACTCGGATATCCCAATTCCATTCGACCATACCAAGATCCACTCAGAGAACAGAAGGTCTAAAGTCACTATCAAGGACAACGGCCAGATGTTCACTCTGTAGTCTTAATGATCATTTATGTAACTTTAATGCTGGCTTTACCAGTAACGTTCCTACCTTTATGTACATTGAACCCTGTGTAACTGAGGGCCGGAGGGGTCTGGCAAACTCTATATAAGCCACCCCCTCCTCAGGTACAAGGGTTCGCACCCCCTGTAACTACACACTCATAATCCAATCGACAAAGCTCCCGAGCACCGAGACGTAGGGCTGTTACTTCCACTGTGAATGGCCTGAACTTGTAAATCTTGTGTGTACAACTTCACCATAGCTAGGATGTTGCCTCCTCATACCTACCCCCCATTCTACTGTCAGTCTTAGAACCACGACAGTTGGCGCCCACCTTGGGGTAGGTGTCTTAGCGACTTTCTGGTGAGGTTGCAGTTTTTTCTGATTCCCATCATCATCGTTTCGGACAGTGGATTGGCCGAGGGTCGCGAGATCCGTCTCGGCGCGCTCGTCTTCGTCACCGACGACTCCGCCTGGCTCCAGGATGCCCCCCTCGACGTCGAGACACTCCCCGTCCGCGGGGCGACGCACTTTCGCGCGTGCGTTCGCGGCGTCCTTCTGCCCAGTATTGGTCGGCTCCCGCAGTTTCTTCGCTCCCCCTGTTCACCGCCGTAAGCGATCTGGTCACTCGCGGCTTCAGCGATGGGTAAAACACGTGGTGGCACGCCAGTCGGCCACCCCCCAAGTCGCGGTAATCAAGCCCGACGAATCACTCCACGGCCTGTTTGATCAGTCGACTGGCTCTGTCGAGACCTTATCCGAGTGTGACAGCAGCGATCCCGCGGCAGAAATCTTGATGGTCGACACGCCGCGCAGCCCGCCTGGTTTCCGTCGCAATGGCGACGGCGATGGCAGCGGCGACCCGTCGTGCGTTCATGAAGAGTACCACCCCGAAACCATTTCTTCATAGCAGAGAGAGGAGCTTCACCACCGGAACATGGAGGTGCTCCACACGCCCATTGTTGGAGAGTCCTCTGAGGCCCGGGCCTTGGAGGAGGCGCGCCTGGCCAATCTGGCTGAGCGCACCCGACTGGGGAACCTTCAGCATGCACTCGACGAGCGTGCTCGACAGCGGATTCATGAGTCCAGTCGACGACAATGACAACTTTTCCCGCCTCAACCTCAGGTATACCGCACACCGATTCAGAATCTCACAGCTACGGCCCGTATAGCGGAGTCTATTCAACCTTCCCAGTCCGAGGCTGGTAGGGGTTTGATGCAGATCCGGGCCTTATTCCGGGCAGCAGGAGAGCATAACACAACGGTGTCTCAGACGCATAATAGGATTCATAGCAGATCTGTGATGGCGGACACAGTTTAGTCGGCTCACAGCCCAATATCGCCCCCGAGGCGTGAGGGGCGTGGGCATCGGCGGGATCATTATGTGGGTCGGAACCACGAGCAGTATGATCACCGACTTGGCCGCGATGACCGTCGTCGGGTGCCCACCCCTTCTCCGAGGAGTGAATCATAGGTGCCCTGGCAATATGATGACAAGCGTCCGCACAGTGGAGAACGGAGGGTACCAGTCGACCCAAGGGAGAGAGGCTTTGATGCGAGATCGATTCTTGTTCAAGGCTTGGTCGACAGGAACAGAGCACACGGAGAGGGACTTGACAGGGATCGCCCGATTGGCAGCAGAGTTCATGTCTCAGGTCCAGAATGTTTCAGCAGAGCCATCAGGGCTGCAGAGATTCCTCCCAACTTCAGGTTGGCGACTGGAGTTAGCAAGTTCACTGGTGAGTCCAAGCCCGACACTTGTCTTGAGGATTACCGAGTGGCTGTGCAGATTGCTGGTGGCAATGATGAAGTGGCCATGAAGCATCTTCCTCTGATGCTGGAAGGTTCGGCCAGAGCATGGCTGAATCAATTGACCCCAGGCAGTATATTCAGTTGGGAGGAACTTGCCCAAGTGTTTGTCAGAACTTTTGAGGGTACTTGCAAACGGCCAGCAGGTTTGACAGAATTGCAGCATTGCATGCAAAAACTGAATGAGACTCTGAAAGATTATATTCAGAGGTGGACCACTTTGCATCACACAGTGGAAAATGTATCTCAGCATCAAGCAGTTTGTGCCTTCAAGGAAGGCCTTAGGTATCGAGAGCTTAACCTGAAATTCGGTCGGACAGGAGATATATCCCTGACTCGGATGATGGAAATAGCCACTCGGTATGCTAACGGAGAAGAAGAAGATCGACTCTGCAGTGGAAAGAGAAAACCAGTCGGTCAGGACACCGGTGGAGGCAATTCCAATCGGAAACAGAAGCGTAAAGCTGAGCCTGCAGGACCTGGTGAAACTGCGGCAGTGATCCAAGGAAAGTTTAAAGTGTAACCCAAGGGGCCCTGGACCCCCAAGAAAGTGAAAGATCAAGCAGGAAATGATGTGTTGGATTTGCCATGTCACATTCACAGCAAGGAGGATGAAGAGGGTAATCTGATTTATCCTAAACACACCACTCGACAGTGCCGGCTCCTGATCCAGCAATTCCGAGAGAAGCAACCCAGTGAAAAGGAAAAGGAGTCAGACAAGGACGAGGACAAGGAAGAAGGTGATGATGTTTTTCCCTACATCAATTCCACTCTGGTGATTTTTGCTGACATCGAAAGCAAAAGTCGACTGAAAGTGATAAACAGAGAAGTGAACATGGTTGCCCCGGCAACGACGATGTATTTGAAGTGGTCGCAAACTGCGATAACATTCGACCAGTCTGATCACCTGGCGCGCGTTGCCACTCCAGGGTGGCAAGCGCTGGTAGTCGACCCAGTGGTTGGAGGCACTCGACCGACCAAAGTGTTGATGGATGGCGGCAGTGATCTGAATATTCTTTACGCTGAAACTCTGAAGGGGATGGGCATTTTGATGTCCAAACTTAGTGAGAGCAACATGAGCTTTCACGGCATCATCCCTGGAAAGAAGGTTGAATCACTCGGCCAGATAACTCTTGACGTGTTTTTCAATGATTCGAAGAATTACCGTAAGGAAAAGTTGACATTTGAAGTGGTAGATTTTCAAAGTGCTTATCATGCTATTTTGGGCAGGCCCGCATATGCTCACTTCATGGCTCGACCGTGTTACGTCTATCTTAAGTTGAAGATGCCTGGTCCCAGAGGTGTGATCACAGTTACTGGTAATCGGCAGAAAGCAGAGGAGTGCCTTCAGAAGGGATAAAAAATTGCTGATGAACAGATGGCAGCAGTTGAAATGCAAGAATATCAGAAGAATGCTGATCCGAGTGAATTGCCGCGGGCTAAGAAGCCTGCCTCAGAGTCCGCATTTTAGTCGTCCGGTGAAACAAAGTCAGTTCATATTCAGTCGACCGATCCCAATGCTGCTCTGACTCATATCTTTATGATGCTTGACAGCAAATAGGAAGAAGCGCTCATCCAGTTCCTCCGTGAGAACTGGGACATCTTCGCATGGAAACCTTCTGACATGCCGGGTGTGCCCATGGAACTGGCTGAGCACCGTTTGTGAGTCAACCCAAAGGTAAAACCAGTCAAAGAGCATCTTCGACGGTCTGTTGTACAAAAGAGAAAGGCAATTGGCTAGGAAGTGGCTCGGCTTTTGGCTGCTGAGTTCATCCGAGAGATTTACCACTCCGAGTGGCTCGCCAATGTCGTCATGGTTCCTAAGAAAGATGATTCCTTCCGTATGTGTATCGACTTCAAGCATATCAATCGGGCCTGCCCGAAGGATCACTTCCCTCTTCCTCGCATCGATCAGATAGTTGACTCGACTGCGGGATGTGGGTGGTTGTCTTTCCTAGATGCATATTCGGGGTACCATAAGATCCGACTGTATGGGCCTGATGAAATAAAAACAGCTCTCATCACCCCATTCGGGTGCTTTTGTTATGTCACCATGCCCTTTGGTCTCAAGAATGTTGGTGCCACGTTCATGTGCATGATTCAGAAGTGCCTGCTCACTCAAATCAATCGGAATGTGGAGGCATATATGGATTACATCGTGGTTAATTCACACAAAGGTTCCGACCTGCTGACTGATCTCGCTGAAACCTTTGCCCATCTAAGGAGATATGATATCAAGCTCAATCCATCGAAGTGTACGTTTGGAGTTCCTGGTGGCAAGTTACTTGGTTTCCTCGTTTTTGAACGTGGGATCGATGCCAACCTAGAGAAGGTTGGTGCAATTCTCTGAATTAAACGCCTCGTGCGTGTACACGACGTTCAGAAGCTTACTGGTTGTTTGGACGCTCTGAGTCGATTCATCTCTCGTCTTGGTGAAAAGGCATTGCCTCTTTACCGATTGATGAAGAAGTCTGACAAGTTCGAGTGGACTCCTAAAGCTGACGCAACATTTGCAGAGCTGAAAACCCTGCTTTCCACCCAGCCGGTGCTTGTTGCTCCAATCAGTAAAGAGCCTTTACTGCTTTATATTGCAGCCACTGGACAAGGTGTTAGTACAGTACTCACGGTCGAGCGGGAAGAGGAAGGCAAGGCTTAAAAGGTTCAGCGCCCAGTGTACTATATTTCTGAAGTGTTAACCCCATCCAAGCAAAGATACCCGCATTATCAGAAGCTTGTCTATGGGATTTACTTGACCACAAAGAAGGTTGCACATTACTTCTCATATCATTCAATTACAGTCGTCAGCGACGCTCCATTGTCAGAAATATTGAATAACAGAGATGCAACTGGTCGAGTGGCTAAATGGGCGATTGAACTCCTCCCACTTGATATCAAGTTTGAGGCAAAGAAAGCAATCAAATCTCAGGCAATAGCAGATTTTCTCGTCGAGTGGATTGAACAGTAGCTGCCGACTCAGATTCAGTCGGAACATTGGACTATGTTTTTCAACGGGTCCAAGATGTTGAATGGTTCAGGTGCTGGGGTAGTCCTGGTATCTCCACGAGGCGACAAGCTTAGTTATGTTTTCTATATTCACTTTGACTCCTCCAATAATGAAGCTGAATATGAGGCACTTTTGTATGGGTTGCGTATGGCCATTTCACTCGGCGTCTGATGCCTAATGGTCTACGGCGACTCGAATTTGGTAGTCAATCAAGTGATGAAGGAATGGGATGTGAGGAGTCCAGCTATGACTGGTTATTGCAATGCAGTAAGAAAGTTGGAAAAGAAGTTTGAGGGGTTAGAGCTTCACCATATACCCCGACTGAAAAATCAAGCAGCCGATGACTTGGCAAAGATAGGTTCCAAGAGAGAGCCCATTCCCAGTAATGTGTTTTTGGAGAAAATTCATGCACCTTCGGTCCAAGAAGATCCTTTCACCGAAGAGCCCCCGTAGCCTAAGAGCTCCACTGATCCGACTGAAGTTGAAATCCCAGCCGTAGTCGACTTGGTCATGGAGGTTTTGGTCGTCATTCCCGATTGGACAGTGTTGTACATTGCGTATATTCTCAGGAAGGAACTCCTAGAGGATGAAGAAGAGTCTCGTCAGATCGCCCGTCGATCCAAAGCCTTTACTGTGATGGGTGGACAACTTTACAGAGAGAGTGTCACTGGAGTCAGTCAGAAATGCATCACACCAGAAGAAGTCCGAATGATCCTCAAGGATATCCACTCGGGGACCTGTGGTCACCATGCGTCCTCTCGGACCATCGTGGCCAAAGCATACCGAGCCGGGTTTTACTGGCCACATGCCAACGAGATGGCGAAAGAAATAGTCGACAAGTGTGAAGGTTGTCAGTTCTACTCCAACATGTCCCACAAACCTGCTTCAGCTTTGAAGACCATCCCACTCGTCTAGCCATTTGCAGTGTGGGATTGGACATGGTCGGACCTTTGAGGACTGGTAGGAGTGGCTTTACCCACGTGCTTGTAGCAGTCGACAAGTTCACTAAATGGATTGAAGCTAAACCTATCAAAAACCTCGAAGCAAGTACTGTTGTCAGCTTCATCAAAGAGTTAACATTCAGATATTGAGTTCCGCACAATATCATCATAGATAATGGGTCAAACTTTGATTCAAATGAGTTCAGAGCTTTCTGCGCTTCCCAAGGCACTCGGGTCGATTATGCTTCAGTCGCCCACCCACAGTCGAATGGGCAAGCAGAAAGAGCAAACAGTTTGATCCTCAAAGGGCTGAAACCCTGATTGATGTGTGATCTCAAACATGCAGCAGGTGCTTGGGTAGATGAGCTACCATCAGTACTTTGGGGATTGAGAACAACTCCAAATCGGTCGACTGGTCGAACTTCGTTCTTCGTAGTTTACGGGGCTGAAGTTGTGCTTCCGAGTGACTTGCTTCACAACGCGCCCTGAGTGGAACTTTTCTCAGAAGCCGAAGCAGAACAAGCTGGACAAGATGTTGTTGATCTTCTGGAAGAGGAAAGAGAGATGGCCCTAATCCGCTCGACCATTTATCAGCAAGACCTTCGTCGATTCCACGCTAGAAACGTGAGAGGACGAGTATTTCAAGAGGGGGACCTGGTTCTCCGAGTGGATCAGCAACAGCCACACAAGCTTGCTCCCGCGTGGGAAGATCCCTTCATCATCACCAAGGTGCTCCACAATGGAGCATATCATCTCTACAATGTGGAGCACAATAAAGATGAGTCGCGCGCTTGGAATGCGGAGTTGCTTCGTCATTCTTATACTTGAGCACTCAGACTATTGAGATGTAATAAGAGATACCTTTTTAGTTTGTTTATCAAAGGCACAGTTTTACAGTCTTCAAAATTTTGGTTGTCGATTATACATGTGTTTGAAATCCCCCGGTGGGTGGCTTAGATGTCAATCCGCTTAGCCTAAGTTTGAAAAATCTTACCGAGTGAAGAGCCGCCCTCTCACTCGGGCTTAGTTGTGAATCCGTTTCGCCTAAGTTTGAAAAATCTTACTGAGTGAAGAGCAACCCTCTCACTCGGGCTTAGTTGCGAATCCGTTTCGCCTAAGTTTGAAGAATCCTACCGAGTGAAGAGCAAGCCTCTCACTCGGGGGCTTAGCTGCGAATCCGTTTCGCCTAAGATTGAAAAAATCCTACCGAGTGAAGAGCAAGCATGTCACTCCGGGGCTTTGCTGCGAATCCTTTTCGCCTAAGTTTGAAAAAAATCCCACTGAGTGAAGAGCAAGCCTCTCACTCGGGGGCTTAGCTGCAGTCCAGTACTCGCCTAAGGTCAAATAAATCCCACCGAGTGAAGAGCAACCCTCTCACTGGGGGCTTAGCTGCAGTCCAGTAGTCGCCTAAGTCCAAAACACGTTCCGAGTGAAGAACAATCTTCTCTCTCGGGGACTTGGATACACACTCCATCCTAAACCGCAAGGATGACGAAGTGCAGGTCAACTATGACCTTCTCCTCAGAGTTGCGCCATAAATACAATGTACGCTCCATCCTAGTCCGCAAGGATGACAAGGTGCAAGTCGAAAAATCCCACCAAGTGAAGAGCAACCCTCTCACTCGGGGGCTTAGCTGCAGTCCAGTACTTGGCTAAGATCAAAGGAAATCCCACCGAGTGAAGAGCAACCCTCTCACTCGGGGGCTTAGCTGCAGTCCAGTACTCTCCTAAGATCAAAAGAAATCCCACCGAGTGAAGAGCAACCCTCTCACTCGGGGGCTTAGCTGCAGTCCAGTACTCTCCTAAGATCAAAAGAAATCCCACCGAGTGAAGAGCAACCCTCTCACTCGGGGGCTTAGCTGCAGTCTAGTACTCTCCTAAGTTTAAAACACATTCCGAGTGAAGAACAATCTTCTCTCTCAGGTACTTGGCTACACGCTCCTCAGAGCTACACCATAAATACAATGTGAGCTCCATCCTAATCCACAAGGATGACGAGGTGCAGGTCGATTGCAACCTTCACCTCTGAGCTGCATCCTGATCTGCAAGGACGACGAGGCGCAGGTCACCCGTGACCCTCCCCTAATAATTGCGTCTTAAACATAAAAGACTATTCCGAGTGAAGAAATAATTCCCACTCGAAAGCAAACACAAGCATATTCAAAGAAATGCTAAGTTTAAGATAAATCCCATGAGGTTCCAGACCACGGATTAAAGTACTCGGGCATCAGGCCCGAAGGAGTTTAACGGTTACAAAATCACTCGGCATTCTAAAGAAAATTTAAGGCGAGGCATAAAGTTTGTTCACTCCGCAGGAGGAGGGCTAGCAGGTTCGACGAACTCGTCCAGGTTGATTCCATCAGGAATCCAAGTGGCAGCAGAAATGAAGGTTTCCATGAAAGATTGGAAGTCGTGCCTTTCGGTATTGGTAACCTTGATCGCCGCCAGCTTCTCCTCTCGAGCTTCCCTGCAGTGGACACGAACCAGAGACAGAGCCACGTCAGCACCACATTGAGCAGAAGATTTCTTCCATTCCTGCACTCGACCTGGGACCTCATTGAGTCGAGCCATCAGAGACTCGAGGTCATTTTGGAGCGTCGCCCCTGGCCAGAGTGCTGTGTCGATTTGCGACACCACAACTTTCAGCCGAGCAAGGTAGCCGACAACACCAGCGACACGAGATTCCAGTCGGAGCACGTTCATGGCAGCTTCGTCCTTAACAGGAGAGAGGATGGGGTCCAAGCTTGTCTCAATTCACCCAGTCTCTTCCTCAAAGTTCTGGCAAAATTCTGCACACGCAATACAATGATGAGTCAATAGCTATATATCGAGTCGACAACAACAAGTCAGTCGGACAAAGGAAAGTAGCTTCAAGCATAACGAATAACTTCTTGGCAAGTCCTCCAAGATAATTCTCCAGCTCATCCCTCTTGTGGGCGACGTCTTCTACTTTGTCGGTCAGGGCCCTCTTGTCCTTCTTCAGACGAGTCACCTCCTTGTTGGATTCATCAAGGGCAGCCTTCAGCTTGATGTTCTCTTCCTCCAGTTTACCGACTGAAGCCAGCTTCTGGTCAACGAGTGTAGTTTTCTCTTCTGTCGCTTTCTACGCGGCTGCATGGTCCAGATCCTTTTGCACATGGGCCTGGTTCATTGTTTCTGAAAGAAATAACGCTCGGTTCAGAAGAAGGAGATAACACTCGGGTCAGGAACTAATTAGTTGACACGTTTTTTATACCAACGGCTTCATCCTTGGCCTTCTGCAAGTTTGTCTTGGCCAGCTCCATATCAAGATTGAGCTGAATCTGCTTCTGTTCCAAGTCAGCAAACCGGGCTCCAAGCTCACAAGATTTCTGTGGTCAGGAAATAGTCAGTTGACAGACACAGAGATTGGCTGCTTTCTGAGCAATAAAATAACAAGTTCAAAGAGTTCTAAGACTACTGCCAAATCAAACATTCAACCGTAGTCTCGGGGACTACACCCTGTTGGTGCACACAGCGTGCCCCCACTGGTTCGGCTTTTTCATTGACTTGGTCCGTCCAGTCAGAAAAAAAGGAAAGTTGTTCTCAAACCACAGTCAACTGCCCGCAGTCGACTACGGTCTCAGGGACTAAACCCAGTGGGTGCACTCAATGTGCCTGAGGGAGTCTTGGATTATGGGGTATCCGGACAGCCGGACTATATCCTTTGGCCGGACTATTGGACTATGAAGATACAAGATTGAAGATTTCGTCCCGTGTCCGGATGGAACTCTCCTTGGCATGGGAGGCAAGCTTGGCAATACGGATATGTAGATCTCCTCCCTTGTAACCGATTCTGTGTAACCCTAGCCCCCTCCGGTGTCTATATAAACCGGAGGGTTTAGTCCGTAGAGGGACAACAATCATACCATAGGCTAGCTTCTAGGGTTTAGCCTCTACGATCTCGTGGTAGATCAACTCTCGTAACACTCATATCATCAAGATCAGTCAAGCAGGAAGTAGGGTATTACCTCCATCGAGAGGGCCCGAACCTGGGTAAACATCATGTCCCCTTCCTCCTGTTACCATCCGCCTTAGACGCACAGTTCGGGACCCCCTACCCGAGATCCGCCGGTTTTGACACCGACATTGGTGCTTTCATTGAGAGTTCCACTATGCCGTCACCGTAAGGCTTGATGGCTCCTTAGATCATCGGTAACGATGCAGTCCAGGGCAAGGTCTTCCTCCCCGGACAGATCTTTGTATTCGGCGGCTTCACACTGCGGGCCAACTCGCTTGGCCATATGGAGCAGATCGAGAGCTACGCCCCTGACCACCAGGTCAGGTTCGGAAACTTGAACTACACCGCTGACATCCGTGGAGACTTGATCTTCGACGGATTCGAACCCATGTTAGGTGCGCCGCACAATCACGACGAGCATGATTTAGCTCTGCCGTCGGACAGTGCTCGGGAGATCACACCTGCGACCACTACGGCCCTTGATCCGGAGGAAATTGCGCCATCCGAGGACAGGT
This sequence comes from Aegilops umbellulata, assembly GCA_032464435.1. Classification (NCBI taxonomy): domain Eukaryota; kingdom Viridiplantae; phylum Streptophyta; class Magnoliopsida; order Poales; family Poaceae; genus Aegilops; species Aegilops umbellulata. The sequence goes on along the minus strand of CP136056.1, from coordinate 320,279,026 downwards.
GGATAGACCCCTCCTTGGAGGCCGCACTCTCAGCGGCGATAGAGCCGAATACAGACTTTACCCCTCGCAAGAGCCGTCCTGCCGAACCATTGGATTCGTCCCCGGCCACAGGCTCTGAACCGCTTGCGTCTGTGCTTATCGAATCCGATTGGGCACCGATCATGGAGTTTACCTCCGCGGATATCTTTCAGCACTCGCCTTTCGGCGACATGCTAAATGCATTAAAGTCTCTCTCCATGTCAGGAGAACCTTGGCCGAACTATGTCCGGCTAGGATGGGATGCGGACGACGAAGAAATTCGTTCCCCACCCACCACCCACTTAGTAGCCACTGTCGACGATTTACCCGACATGCTCGACTTCGACTCCGAAGACATCGACGGCATGGACGATGATACAGGAGACGAATTTGAACCACCGCCCACAGGGCGCTGGACCGCCACTTCATCACACGACATATACATGGTGGATACACCCAAAGAAAACGATGACGAGGAACGGGAGGATGCAGCGAAGGATAGCTCCCTCGAGAAGCAACCAAAGCGTCGGCGTAAGCGCCGCTCCAAATCCCGCCTCACCAAAAACAGCAATAACAGCAGTGAACCAGCAAACAACGAACATAGTACGGATCCGCTGTTCGGACACGGCGACGCCGAGGATATAGCTCATAAACCTCCCTCCGAAGAGGAAAACAGTCCGGACAAAGAGGCACACATCATCCCGGAAAGGCACTTGGAACAAGAGAACCTCCGCAGAAGGCTTATTACCACCGCGAGGAGTCTGAAGAAGCAAAAGCAAAGGCTTAAAGCCGCACAGAACATGCTCAGTAGTAAATGGAACAAAGTGCTCGACAACGAAGAAAAGTATGGTGGTAGTTACCACACGAAGAGCTATCCAAAGCGCAAGTTGTTGCCTGAATTTGATGACGAGGCCTTAGAGCCCACACAACTGAAGAATAAAATGGCCGACCGGACGGGTCAACCACCTTGTGGCGGCGATAGAGTGGCTAACAAGGCCGCACATAAGTGTGCATACGCCTTACATGAAGACTTGCATCAGAAGACCGACGCAACCAGATCCATCTACGGATCAAGGAAACGCGCTCCAGCGCACAACCAAAACCGAACACTACATCCGTCAGAACGCATCGACACTACAAAATACAGGAGCGCCGCATACCCCCTATGCTTCACCGATGAGGTGCTCGACCACGAATTTCCAAAAGGATTCAAAGCAGTGAACATAGAGGCGTACGATGGAACCACAGACCCTGGAGTCTGGATTGAGGACTTTATCCTCCATATTCATATGGCTCGCGGAGACGATCTCCACGCCATCAAGTACTTGCCCCTCAAGCTGAAAGGACCAGCTCGACACTGGCTGAAAAGCCTCCCTGAAAACTCAATTGGAAGTTGGGAGGAGCTTGAGGATGCTTTTCAGGCTAATTTTCAAGTCACTTATGTCCGACCTCCGGATGAAGATGATTTAAGTCATATAGTTCAACAGCCCGGAGAGTCAGCCCAAAAGCTTTGGAACAGATTTCTCACTAAGAAGAACCAAATCGTCGACTGCCCGGACACCAAAGCCTTAGCAGCTTTCAAACACAGCGTCCGAGACGAATGGCTCGCCAGACACCTCGGCCAAGAAAAACCGAGAACAATGGCAGCCCTGACAAGCCTCATGACCCGCTTTTCGCGGGCGAAGATAGCTGGCTAGCTCATAGTAGCTCCAGCGACCCAGGCACATCCGAAGTTTGGGATGGCAATGGAAAACCACGACGCGATAAAAACAAGCGCCGGAATAAAGAAGACAGCCCAGATAACACGGCGGTAAACGCCGGATTCAGGGGCTCTCGACCAGGTCAGCGGAAAAAGTCTTTCAAAGGCAACAGAGATGGACCATCCAGCCTAAACAAGATCCTAGACAAACTATGTCAGATTCATGGCACCCCCAATAAACCTGCAAATCACACCTACAGAGAATGCTGGGTCTTCAAGCAGGCCGGTAAGCTAAACGCCAAACACAAGGGGAGGGAGACACCAAGTGAAGACGAGGACGAGCCTCGCCAGCAAAGCACTGGGGGACAGAAAAAATTCCCACCAAAGGTCAAAACAGTGAACATGATCCATGTGACGAAGAGGAGAAGCAAACATGCACTCCGAGACACACAAGCCGTAGTGCCCGTCACCAGTAAGCCCAACCCCTGGTTGGCCCACCCTATCACTTTTGATCGCAGGGATCACCTGACAAACATCCGACACGAAGGATTGGCTGCCTTGATGTTAGACCCAATAACAAACGGATACCATCTCACACGAGTCCTTATGGACGGCGGCAGTAGTCTAAATCTGATATATCAGGACACAGTCCGCAAAATGGGGATAGACCTGAAAAAGATCAGCAACAGTAATACTACCTTCAAGGGAGTAATACCAGGCCCAGAGGCCCGCTCCACAGGCTCTCTAATACTATAGGTCGTATCCGGTTCACCCAACAACTAAACTTCGACATCGCTCCATTCCGAAGTGGCTATCAAGCACTACTCGGACGAACATCCTTCACTCGTTTCAACGCTATACCGCATTACGCTTCTCCTAAGCTTAAGATGCATGGTCCGTGCGGCACCTTCACAGTTAATGGAAATATTGAGCGTTCCTTACACGCAGAAGCACGTGCGGCTGCTTTAGCAGCCAAACACTAGACGGCCTCACCAATCAGAACAAATGACCGGTCGTTAAGACCACGGACACGGTTAGACCAGTCTGGCGCATCATTAGATATACTTGAGATTGGCTTGATGGTTATACCCTTATAGACGGTACCAGAGGCTTCCCGCGTGTAAACAACGCTAGTTCGGCTCAACTTTACTTATCTTGAATTTTAAATGGTTTATTTAGAATAACCAATTTTTTGCACGACAACTTTCAACTAAGTTCCTGTCTTTTACACATGACAATCGTGCTACACCCGTCCAGGATACGGCACAACAGAGACATAGGCGCAGACGTGCAGCAGGGACCCGCTCAAAGGTTTCTTTTTAGATTAAGACCCTGCGTAAACCTTTTTTACTGTCTCTTGTTGTTCACGTCCTCCGGATTCTCAGTACAACCGAGAAGGATGCTGGCGTTATTGGCATTTGGCCATGTGAGAATATTGCACGTACCTGGACACTCGGGGTTCATTGTCAAGGGCATTGTTCAGCCCGGCATATGTTATAAAGACCGAATACCTTAGGGAGTGTTCGGCGTCGCGAGTTTGGCCTTATATGCATCAGCTCCGAATCATGTCTTTGGTCAAATGTTGGGTTTGCCCGGCTCCTGTGTTTTGCTACCTTACGTTCCGCTCTATCGGCTAAGGTGGCACCAGGAGAACTACTGCGATTGTGCCCTGGTTCATCCGGCGAGCACCTCAGTAGCGAAAGCCGAAAACTGACTGTCATGATAAAGCGCGACACTGGTCAACCACTTGATGACTTAGCGGAATCTTCGGGATTCCTCCGCATTAACGAAGGGCCATTTCCCGGCCATGCATGTACGTGCCCCGTATTCGGACGAGCACGGAGCCACCAGGGGCTATATAGTAGCCCCACCATCAAACTCCTATGGCTAAGTGAAAGTGTTAAAGCAGTATAGTTCGATTGCCTAGTTCGCTGTGCTATCACCTCCTTAACGGACCAAGACGTTGGATCAAGTGTGAACACGCGTCTTCTGTGAACACCCCCGCATTATATGCATGGGGACTGAAGCCGACGACTGCAAACTTTCAGGTTATATACATATATACACAAACGGCCGCACAGGAGGCATCATAGTACTTTCAGGCAAAAAGTATAAACGCAGCCTTTATAATTTAATGAACATTGTTTTTACAATGGGAATACATGTCATTAGAACATAATATTCTTCGAGCACTGAGACTCTATTGAATGAGCGCTTTCAAGGACTTCTTCAAAGTAGCGCTCGGCATATACTCGGCCCCCGGCCGAACTCTGGGTTGCAATTGTGGTGGCCTCCATCTCTGCCCAGTATGTTTGACACGGGAAAGCGCCATCCGCACACCCTCTATGCACGCCGACCTCTTCATAGCGTCGATGCGCGACACAGCACCAAGGAACTGTTGCACCAAATTAAAATAACTGTTCGGTGTTGGCCCTTTCGGCCACAGATGATCCACAACAGACCTCATGGCAAGCCTGGACAACCTATGGAGCTCGGCCCATTCGGCCATCCGCTCATTCAACGGAAGCGGACACACTGGAACATTAAATTGTGACCAGAACATCTTTTCCACTTCACGATCTTTTTGATCTATGAAGTATTCGGCCGCATCAGCGGCACTTGCTGCCAAATCCAGATATGCGTCTGCAGAACTCCACAGCCGATCAAGAGGAGCGTACTTAGGATCTCTGAACTTCATCCACAGCATAAAGGGCTTCCAGTCGCGATATCCCTGGCTTGACGCAGCTCCTCCTTTATCGCTCTAATTGTAGAGCGGGCGTCCTTGGCTGCCACCGTGGCCTTCTCCAGGTCCGTCATCTTCGCTCGATTTTTATTTTCGAGAAGCTCGTAACGGCCGGCGGCATCCTTCAATTCCATAGCCATCTTGGCTATTTCATCCTTGCTTCGGCAATGCGCAGCCTGTTCGGCTGCCAGTTCTTCGACTACCTTTAGAGTGGCCGCATCACTTTTCCTGGCTTGTTCCTTGGCTCGGGCAAGTTCCGCCCGAAGGGTCTCCACGGCGGCAGCCCCATCTGTAGTTACAACATATTAAAGATACTAGCATCATGCTCCTCTTACTATGTGTTGATCACAGGAGAAATCACATACCCTCTGCCTCATCGAGCCGTTCGTTCACAAGCATGATGTTGGCATCCGCCGCATCAAGTTGCTGCTTTAGCTCGGCCAACTCACTAGTTCGGATAGCCATCGGACCTTCCACCACCTGCATATGAAGGCGTCATGATTATTACCTAGGACTATGATCCTCTGTTGCCGCCGTTCTCGACAGCAACCAGAGTCTCAGGGGCTACTATCTGCACAGGGCACACCTAACGTGTGCGGTACCGACAAAAACATACACTATTTCACGTACCTCAAAGCCTTTCAGCAGACTCATAAAAGCTTCATGATGTCTCCTACGCAACATTCTTCTTGTAGACGTTGTTGGGCCTCCAAGTGCAGAGGTTTGTAGGAGAGTAGCAAATTTCCCTCAAGTGGATGACCTAAGGTTTATCAATCCATAAGAGGCGTAGGATGAAGATGGTCTCTCTAAAGCAACCCTGCAACCAAATAACAAAGAGTCTCTTGTGTCCCCAACACACCCAATACAATGGTAAATTGTATAGGTGCACTAGTTCGGCGAAGAGATGGTGATACAAGTGCAATATGGATGGTAGATATAGGTTTTTGTAATCTGAAAATATAAAAACAGCAAGGTAACTAATGATAAAAGTGAGCGTAAACGGTATTGCAATGATAGGAAACAAGGCCTAGGGTTCATACTTTCACTAGTGCAAGTTCTCTCAACAATAATAACATAGTTGGATCATATAACTATCCCTCAACATGCAACAAAGAGTCACTCCAAAGTCACTAATAGCGGAGAACAAACGAAGAGATTATGGTAGGCTACGAAACCACCTCATAGTTATTCTTTCCAATCAATCCGTTGGGCTATTCCTATAAGTGTCACAAATAGCCCTAGAGTCCGTACTAGAATAACACCTTAAGACACAAATCAACCAAAACCCTAATGTCACCTAGATACTCCAATGTCACCTCAAGTATCCGTGGGTATGATTATACGATATGCATCACACAATCTCAGATTCATCTATTTAATCCAACACAAAGTACTTCAAAGAGTGCCCTAAAGTTTCTACCGGTGAATCAAGACGAAAATGTGTGCCAACCCCTATGCATAGGTTCTTGGGCGGAACCCGCAAGTTGATCACCAAGACATACATCAAGTGAATCACGTGATATCCCATTGTCACCACAGATACACACGGCAAGACATACATCAAGTGTTCTCAAGTCATTAAAGACTCAATCCGATAAGATTACTTCAAAGGGAAAACTCAATCCATTACAAGAGAGTAGAGGGGGAGAAGCAACACAAGATCCAACTATAATAGCAAAGCTCGCGATACATCAAGATCGTGCCAAATCAAGAACACGAGAGAGAGAGAGAGAGATCAAACACATAGTTACTGGTACATAACCTCAGCCCCGAGGGTGAACTACTCCCTCCTCGTCATGGAGAGCGCCGGGATGATGAAGATGGCCACCTGTGAGGGTTCCCCCCTCTGGCAGGGTGCCGGAACAGGGTCCCGATTGACTTTTGGTGGTTACAGAGGCTTGCGGCGGCGGAACTCCAGATCTATTCTGCTCTTTGATAGTTTTAGGGTACGTGAGTATATATGGGTGAAAGAAGTACGTCAGGGGAGCCACGAGGGGCCCATGAGGGTGGAGGGCGCGGCCTAGGGGGGTGGGCGCGCCCCCTGCCTCGTGGCTCCCTCGTCCCTTTCCTGGCGTGCACTCCAAGTTTTTCTGGTAGCTTTCCTTCCAAAAATAACTTCTCCAGTTGGTTTCATTCCGTTTCGACTCCGTTTGATATTCCTTTTCTTCGAAACACTGAAATAGGCAAAAAAAATAGCAATTCTAGGATGGGCCTCCGGTTAATTGGTTGGTCCCAAAAATAATATAAAATTGGAAAATAAAGCCCAATATTGTTCAAAACAATAGATAATATAGCATGGAGCAATCAAAAATTATAGATACGTTGGAGACGTATCAAGCATCCCCAAGCTTAATTCATGCTTGTCCTCGAGTAGGTAAATGATAAAAAAGATAATTTTTGATGTGGAATGCTAGTGGGCATAATTTCATTGTAATTCTTCTTAATTGTGATATGAATATTTAGATCCGGAAGATTGAAGACAAAAGTTCATATTGACATAAAAATAATAATACTTCAAGCATACTAACTAAGCAATTATGTCCTCTCAAAATAACATGGCCAAAGAAAGTTCATCCCTACAAAAACATATAGTTTAGTCATGCTCCATTTTTGTCACACAAGAATGCTCTCATCATGCACAACCCCGATGACAAGCCAAGCAATTGTTTCATACTTTAGTAATGTCAAACCTATAAACTTTCACGCAATATATGAGTGCGAGCCATGGACATAGCACTATGGGTGGAATAGAATATGATGACGGGGGTTATGAGGAGAGGACAAAAAAGGAGAAAGTCTCACATCAACATGGGCTATGGAGATGCCCATCGATTGATGTTAATGCGAGGAGTAGGGATTGCCATGCAACGGATGCACAAGAGCTATAAATGTATCAAAGCTCAAAAAAACAAACTAAGTGGGTGTGCATCCAACTTGCTTGCTCACGAAGACCTAGGGCACTTGAGGAGGCCCATCGTTGGAATATACAAGCCAAGTTCTATAATGAAAAGTTCCCACTAGTATATGAAAGTGACAAAACAAGAGACTCTCTATCATGAAGATTATGGTGCTACTTTGAAGCACAAGTGTGGTAAAAGGATAGTAGCATTGTCCCTTATTTATCTCTTTTCTTTTGGGCCTTTTTTTTGGCCTTCCTCTTTTTTTGGGGGACAATGCTCTATGAAATGATGATCATCACACTTCTATTTATTTACAACTCAATGATTACAACTCGATACTAGAACATAGTATGACTCTATATGAATGCCTCCGGCGGTGTACCGGGATATGCAATGAATCAAGAGTGACATGTATGAAAGAATTATGAACGGTGGCTTTGCCACAAATACTATGTCCACTACATGATCATGCTAAGCAATATGACAATGATGAATGTGTCATGATAAACGGAATGGTGGAAAGTTGCATGGAGATATATCTCAGAATGGCTATGGAAATGCCATAATAGGTAGGTATGGTGGCTATTTTGAGGAAGATATAAGGAGGTTTACGTGTGAAAGAGCTTATCATATCACGGGGTTTGGATGCACCGGCAAAGTTTGCACCAACTCTCAATGTGAGAAAGGGCAATGCACGGTACCGAAGAGGCTAGCAATGATGGAAGGGTGAGAGTGCGTATAATCCATGGACTCAACATTAGTCATAAAGAACTCACATACTTATTGCAAAAATCTACAAGCCATCAAAAACCAAAGCACTGCGCGCATGCTCCTAGGGGGATAGATTGGTAGGAAAAGACCATCGCTCGTCCCCGACCGCCACTCATAAGGAGGACAATCAAAGAACACCTCATGTTTCAAATTTGTTACATAACGTTTACCATACGTGCATGCTACGGGACATGCAAACTTCAACAAAAGAATTTCTCAAATTCACAACTACTCAACTAGCATGACTTTGATATTATTACCTCCATATCTCAAAACAATCATCAAGCATCAAACTTCTCTTAGTATTCAAAACACTCATAAGAAAGTTTTTACTATTCTTGAATACCTAGCATATTAGGATTAAGCACATTACCATGCTATTTAAGACTCTCAAAATAATATAAGTGAAGCATGAGAGTTCATCTATTTATTCAAAATAAAACTACCACCATGCTCCAAAAGATATAAGTGAAGCACTAGAGCAAACAACAAACTACTCCGAAAGATATAAGTGAAGATCAATGAGTAGTCGAATAATTATGCAACTATGTGAAGACTCTCCCACATTTAAGTATTTCAGATCTTGATACTTTATTCAAACAGAAAGCAAAACAAAATAAAATGACATGACGCTCCAAGCAAAACACATATCATGTGGTGAAAAAAAATATAGCTCCAAGTAAAGTTACCGATGAATGAAGACGAAAGAGGGGATGCCATCCGGGGCATCCCCAAGCTTAGACGCTTTGTTATCCTTGAATATTACCTTGGGGTGCCTTGGGCATCCCCAAGCTTAGGCTCTTGCCACTCCTTATTCCATAGTCCATCGAATCTTTACCCAAAACTTGAAAACTTCACAACACAAAACTTAACAGAAAACTCGTGAGCTCCGTTAGCGAAAGAAAACAAAACACCACTTCAAGGTACTGTAATGAACTCATTCTTTATTTATATTGGTGTTAAACCTACTGTATTCCAACTTCTCTATGGTTTATAAACTATTTTACTAGCCATAGAGTCATCAAAATAAACAAACAACACATGAAAAAACAGAATCTAACAAAAACAGAACAGTCTGTAGTAATCTGTAACTAACGCAATCTTCTGGAACTCCAAAAATTCTAAAATAAATTTGTGGACCTGAGGAATTTGTCTAGTAATCATATGCAAAAATAATCAACTAAATATCACTCTACAGTAAAAAAGTTTGGCTAATCTCGTGCTAAAGTTTCTGTTTTTTTACAGCATGATCATAAAGACTTCACCCAAGTCTTCCCAAAGGTTCTACTTGGAACAAACACTAATTAAAACATAAAACCACATCTAAACATAATATAGATGGATTATTTATTCCTAAACATAACCAAAAATCAAGAAACTAAAATAAAATTGGGTTGCCTCCCAACAAGCGCTAACATTTAACACCCCTAGCTAGGCATAATGATTATAATGATGCTCACATAAAATATAAGAATTGAAACATAAAGAGAGCATCATGAAGAATATGACTAGCAAATTTAAGTCTAACCCACTTCCTATGCATAAGGATTTTGTGAGCAAACAACTTATGGGAACAACAATCAACTAGCATAGGAAGGCAAAACAAGCATAACTTCAAAACTTTAAGCACATAGAGAGGAAACTTGATATTATTGCAATTCCTATAAGCATATATTACTCCCTCCTAATAATTTTCAGTATCATCATGAATGAATTCAACAATATAACTAGAACCTAAAGCATTCTTTTCATGATCTACTTGCATAGAAATTTTACTACTCTCCACATAAGCAAAATTCTTCTCATTTGGAATAGTGGGAGTATCATAAGAGACTTGAATACTATAAATTGTTTCCACATTAAAAGAGTAATGTTCAGAAAAGGGGTAATCTAATCATGACAAGTTTTATAAATATAATCATCACTACTTTTTATAGCATAAGTTTCATCACAATAATCATCATAAGTAGCAACTTTGTTCTCATCATAATCGATTCAAACCTCTTCCAAGATAGTGGATACATCACTAAATAAAGTCATGACCTCTCCAAATCCACTATCATAAATATTATAAGATTCAACATCCTTCAAAATAGTGGGATCATTACTTCCTAAAGTTGACACTCTTCCAAACCCACTTTCATCAATATAATCATCATAAGTAAGAGGCATGCTATCAACATAACAAACTTGCATATCAAAACTTGGGAGACTAAAAATATCATCATTATTAAACATAGCATCCCCAAGCTTGGGACAAACATTAATTTCAGCAAATATATTCTCAAATATGCCATCCTCATCAAACATAGCTTCCCCAAGCTTGGGCCTTTTCATATCATAAGCATAATCACTCTTATCATTAATAGTATGGATAACACCAATAGTATAGCAATTATCATATTCTTTCGAGCAAGTGCCAAAACGATTTTCAAGATCTTAAGAAGTATCATTATCTTCCTAATCATAATCATCACAACAAGCAATAGGCATAACGAGATCATCATCAAGTGCATCATCTTCAATTTCATGAGGCACAACAATAATAGGAGCAACCTTATTTGGGAGAGATACCTTTTTACCTCTCTTACTTTTTCTTTTCTTCTTCTTCACCACATCATGTGTGGGTTCAATCCTCTTTTTGGAGCTCCTTATTGATGAGATTGGTTGAATAGAAGGTGCCTCCTCGTTACCTGATTAATCATAAGAAATAATAGGAGGATATTGGGAAGTCTCTTCCCTTTAGTTAGCATTCTCTTAGTCTTCTATTTGTTTTCTTTTCTTTATGTAATTGGCAACATAAGGATTTTCAATGCAATTCACCGCACAATACATATAAATCTTCTCTAGATCAAAATCAAGAAATTTATCAAGATTAAATTTTGGAATACCCTAAGTTATACGTTTCATTTCTTCATAACCCAAAATAAGACTAAGCTCTTTATGCTTCTCTAGAGTAATCAAGTTATCACAATTTTTGGACACGACTTGATCATGAAACAAATAGCATTGGAGCTTTAAATGACCATGTTCATTGCAAAGTTCACAAGGGGCACGATAAATATTGAATCTTTCAGCGCATCCATCTAGACTTTCTTGCAACAATTTAGTTTCTAAGTACTTATGCCTCTTGCAATATCTATCTTCCCTATTTGGTGTGTACATGCAAACCCAATGCACTCCACAAAAATTGACATGTTTATAGGAGACATTTTCATCATAACTAGTGCAATCATCATTAGTACCATGGATATTCAAGGAGTTCATACTAACAACATTGCAATCATGCTCATCATTGAAATATTTAGTGCCAAACATTTTAATGCATTCTTCTTCTAGCACTTTGGCACAATTTTCCTTTCCATCATACTCACGAAAGATATTAAAAAGATGAAGCGTACGAGACAAAATCAATTCCATTTTTTGTAGTTTTCTTTTATAACTAAACTAGTGCTAAAACAAGAAACAAAAAGATTCGATTACAAGATCTAAAGATATACCTTCAAGCACTAACCTCCCCGGCAACGGTGCCAGAAAAGAGCTTAGTTGACGGGGTGTGAGTGCTGCTTACCTAGCCTCCCTAGCAACGGTGCCAGAAAAGAGCTTGCTGTCTACTACGCAACCTTCTTCTTGTAGACGTTGTTGGGCCTCCAAGTGCAGAGGTTTGTAGGACAGTAGCAAATTTCCCTCAAGTGGATGACCTGAGGTTTATCAATCCGTGGGAGGCGTAGGATGAAGATGGTCTCTCTCAAGCAACCCTGCAACCAAATAACAAAGAGTCTCTTGTGTCCCCAACACACCCAATACAATGGTAAATTGTATAGGTGCACTAGTTCGGCGAAGAGATGGTGATACAAGTGCAATATGGATGGTAGATATAGGTTTTCGTAATCTGAAAATATAAAAACAGCAAGGTAACTAATGATAAAAGTGAGTGTAAACGGTATTACAATGATAGGAAACAAGGCCTAGGGTTCATACTTTCACTAGTGCAAGTTCTCTCAACAATAATAACATAGTTGGATCATATAACTATCCCTCAACATGCAACAAAGAGTCGCTCCAAAGTCACTAATAGCGGAGAACAAACGAAGAGATTATGGTAGGCTACGAAACCACCTCAAAGTTATTCTTTCCAATCAATCCGTTGGGCTATTCCTATAAGAGTCACAAACAGCCCTAGAGTTCGTACTAGAATAACACCTTAAGACACAAATCAACCAAAACCCTAATGTCACCTAGATACTCCAATGTCACCTCAAGTATCCGTGGGTATGATTATACGATATGCATCACACAATCTCAGATTCATCTATTCAATCCAACACAAAGTACTTCAAAGAGTGCCCTAAAGTTTCTACCGAAGAATCAAGACGAAAACGTGTGCCAACCCCTATGCATAGGTTCATGGGCGGAACCCACAAGTTGATCACCAAGACATACATCAAGTGAATCACATGATATCCCATTGTCACCACAGATACGCACGGCAAGACATACATCAACTGTTCTCAAGTCATTAAAGACTCAATCCGATAAGATTACTTCAAAGGGAAAACTCAATCCATTACAAGAGAGAAGAGGGGGAGAAGCAACATAAGATCCAACTATAATAGCAAAGCTCGCGATACATCAAGATCGTGCCAATTCAAGAACACGAGAGAGAGAGAGAGAGAGAGAGAGAGAGAGAGATCAAACACATAGCTACTGGTACATACCCTCAGCCCCGAGGGTGAACTACTCCCTCCTCGTCATGGAGAGCGCCGGGATGATGAATACGGCCACCGGTGAGGGTTCCCCCCTACGGCAGGGTGCCGGAACAGGGTCCCGATTGACTTTTGGTGGTTACAGAGGCTTGCGGCGGCGGAACTCCAGATCTATTCTGCTCTTTGATAGTTTTAGGGTACGTGGGTATATATGGGTGAAAGAAGTACGTCAGGGGAGCCAAGAGGGGCCCATGAGGGTGGAGGGCGTGCCCTAGGGGGTGGGCACGCCCCCTGCCTCATGGCTCCCTCGTTCCTTTCCTGACGATCACTCCAAGTTTTTCCGGTAGCTTTCCTTCCAAAAATAACTTCTCCTGTTGGTTTCATTCCGTTTCGACTCCGTTTGGTATTCCTTTTGTTCGAAACACTGAAATAGGCAAAAAAACAGCAATTCTGGGCTGGGCCTCCGGTTAATAGGTTAGTCCCAAAATTAATATAAAACTGGAAAATAAAGCCCAATATTGTCCAAAACAGTAGATAGTATAGCATGGAGCAATCAAAAATTATAGATACGTTGGAGACGTATCACTTCATGCAACCCGCTTTCGGCAGATGAAATCCTTCCATTCACCGTACCCATTAGCGTACGATGCGCTTCTGAGATAGCCGCTTGTTCTAGCAAATCCTTCAGTGCGTCCGATCGCACACCTGACGATGCCAAACTCTTTCGGTTGCTCTCTTCAGGAGCCGAATACTGTGGACTTCGGGGGCCCGAAGGATTACCCTCTGGCCTTGCCGGATCAGGAGAAAACCTCCGCGAAAACACTTCAGGGTCGCCCGCCTCATGAGGCAGTGTGGCATGGGGAGGTGTTTCGCTGTCCATCATCTCCGGAAGAAGATCCCCCGAAGACGAACTCTGTCGATAAGGGCTACGATCCGAACTACAAGTTAAATGCTTCGGTTATTGTCCTCAGAAGTAAAGCAGGATATTTTTACTATTAAGTACCTTTTTGCTTACAACTCGGTGGAGGGTTGATCCCCTTGCGGGCACTGTGTGGCAAGGGTACCCCCCGGGGTAGGACCCTCTGGCAAAGATTTCTTCCCCCTTTTGGAAACCATTGTTTCCGGGTCTTCAGAGGTGGTCCTCTTCCTTCCTTGGGGAGAGGGAATTTCAGATTCTTCTCCCCGGTTATCCACCTTCGCGGAGGCGCTAACTCCCCCGGTTTGGATGAACTGTGAGCGAGGTCCGCTTTCAGCCTCTTTATTCCCCCCATTATCTTCCCCTGAGGACGCTTGATAAGGCGCAAGCTCCAGCATCCTGGCTAGTACAGGATCCGGTGAGACCTCAAGAAGGGGGGCCGGACACCTGATCATCTTCGCCTTTGTTACCCAGTCATGGTCAAAGAGTGACTTTTCAGAATGATGTTGTGATAAATAAAAAGACAACGTGTTCGGCTACGGGACAACTTACTTGGGTATCTGGACGACTGCAGCTCAGACCCGCGTCCCCGGTGGTGTCCGGACACCTTATTTGTGGTTCGAAGAACAATTTGTACATCTCTTCGAGCGTCATGCCAAGGAAGTGCTGAATAGCTCGCGGTCCTTTCGGGTTGAACTCCCACATGCGGAGGGGGCGAAGTTTGCATGGCAGGACTCGACGAACTAACATGACTTGCATTACCGTGGCCAGACTGACATCTCGCTCGAGGAGATCTCGGATGCGGATCTGCAATGTCAGCACATCCTTTACTGGCCCCCAGTCTAGCCCCTTGTTGATCCATGACGTCAGTCGTGGTGGGGGGCCCGAGCGAAAAGCAGGGGCGGCCACCCACTTGGTACCCCGGGGAGCTGTGATATAAAACCACTCCCGTTGCCATAAGCTGGACACCTCCTTGAAGGAACCCTCTAGCCATGGGGCATCGACACTTTTGCTTATTACGGCACCTCCGCACTCTGCGTGTCGCCCCTCGATCATCTTCGCCTCCACATTGAAAGTCTTGAGCCACAAGCCGAAGTGAGAGGTAATGCGGAGGAAGGCCTCACATACGACGATGAACAACGAAATATGAAGGACTGAATCCGGGGCCATGTCATGGAAATCCAGCCCGTAATAGTACATGAGCCCCCTGACAAAAGGATCTAGAGCGAGGCCTAGCCCTCAGAGAAATTGATAGATGAATATAATGCTCTCGCCGGGTTCGGGAGTGGGAATGACCTGCCCTTGAGCAGGCATCCTGTGCAAGATCTCGCCGGTCAGAAACCTAGCCTCTCTTAGCTTCTTGACGTCTTCCTCTGTGACAGAGGAAGACATCCACCAACCTTGAAGGTTGGACCCAGACATGGTTGAAGGTCCCAAGCGCCTAACCTAAGCCTCGGGTGTTGAAACTCGGGGCGGGGGAGGGGGGGAGGATTCGATTGAGTTCGAGAGGAAAAAAGGACAGGCATTGGTCTCTTTATAAAGAGGGTGAATAACAAGCGTCCTCATCGTAACCATTTGGGACTTGCATACAATCAAGGAGTCATACCAAGGGGCACGATTGGGTTACCCACGTCCGTATTGATGAGAATCCCGTAATAAGGGGGACACGATCTCTGCTCCAACAAGACGTGCTTATAAAATCGCCTCGCAAAGCGTGCGGTGGCAGGCCGATTGGGAAAAACGGTTCGTGTAAAGAACAGGCCGTGGTGTGATGTCACATTATGAAGGGTCGTCAGCAGATTAGATTTGTGGAAATATTATTCTCTCCACCGTGGTATGTGGAACTTGTTTTGCAGAGCCGGACACTATCCTTGTTCAAAATCTTCTATGGAGTATTCGGAGGAGGAACCCGCCTTGCAATGCCAACGACAAAACTACGCGTGGGACTCATCGTCATTGAAGCCTGGTTCAGGGGCTACTGAGGGAGTCCTGGATTAGGGGGTATCCGGACAGCCGGACTATATCCTTTGGCCGGACTATTGGACTATGAAGATACAAGATTGAAGACTTCGTCCCGTGTCCGGATGGGACTCTCCTTGGCGTGGGAGGCCAGCTTGGCAATACGGATATGTAGATCTCCTCCCTTGTAACCGGTTCTGTGTAACCCTAGCCCCCTCCGGTGTCTATATAAACCGGAGGGTTTAGTCCGTAGAGAGACAACAATCATACCATAGGCTAGCTTCTAGGGTTTAGCCTCTACGATCTCGTGGTAGATCAACTCTTGTAATACTCATACCATCAAGATCAATCAAGTAGGAAGTAGGTTATTACTTCCATCGAGAGGGCCCGAACCTGGGTAAACATCGTGTCCCCTGCCTCCTGTTACCATCCGCCTTACACGCACAGTTCGGGACCCCCTACCCGAGATCTGCCGGTTTTGACACCGACAGTGCCCCCACTGGTTCAGGTTCCACTCGACGTGGTCCGTTCAGACCGAGTGAGAAAGTTCTGATTCTCACACCATAGCCGACTGCCCGCAGTCAACTATGGTCTCGAGGACTACACCCAGTGGGTGCACTGAGCGTGCCCCCACTGGTTCAAAGACTCAATCGACACAACCTAGTCGACTCAACAAGCAAAACTATTCAGCAGTAAATTAAACACCCAGTGGGTGTACAAAAGCAAAATGCAGACTGACGAAAAGATGCACAAGGAAAGTTTTCAGGTAGCATATCCTAACAGAACAAGCGACAAGCTAAAGGATCAGTCGGTAATCAACCAACCTGGACGTTGCTCTGAAGAGCTGAGCTGGCGTCATAAGTAGCTTGACTGGCCTCCCAAACCACCTTCATCTGCTCCATCCTGATGCCTGCCTGGCGTATAGCTTCCTTGGCAGCACCCACTTGGTCCTCTGGGATGTGATGCGCAGTGAAGAGTGAAGATGGTGGATCGGCTGGAATCTATGCAGTCGACGCTGAAGGCTGGGCACTCAACAATGGTACAACAAAAGTCACAGAAGCCCGGTTGGCATCGCCCGTCTCCTGGATCACCGGTTCCGTCACTGGCGTCGACTGAGGCGCCTTGCCAGTTGATGCCTTCCTGCTTCTCCTTCCCATGGGCCTCAGCGACACATCCTCGTCGTCGTCAAGAAGATCAATGACATTGGGAGGAGCTGCAAAAGAATCAATCGCCAGAATTCAGTCAACCAACAAAATGGCTGAGAAAGCAAAGACAAGATTGCAAAAGTCATACCCAGGTTAGAAGTGACCGCGTCTTCCATCTCCTCTTCACCATCTCTTTAAGCAGAAGTCCCAGAGGTAGCAGCACTGCAAATCTCAAATTTCAGTCGGTCGGATCTTCCAAAGTGAGTCGACCAAAGATCAATTCATGCCAAACTAAGAATTCGAGTCCAAATATTACCCAGAAGCAATGGGAACAGCGACTTTGATCTTGGGCTGGGCCTTATGAGGTTTTGATGGTGTAACTTTGGATTGCTTCGGGGCCTTCTCAATCGGTACAGGAGAGGACGCCCGAGGGCGCTTCAAAGACTGACCAGTCCACGCAGTCGCTTTGCCACGGATAGTTGCTAGGTCATGTTCGTGCTTGGTTCGCCTTTTGGTGCGAGGTGGTGAGTCAACTTCTTCACTGTCACCTGAGTCATCACTTTCAACATCTTCTCCTCTGTCAAAGTGCCACTCGCCGCTTTTGCCTCCGCTTGCCTCCTCTTCGGGCTCCTGCTCCTGCTCTCCATTGGGCATCGAGTACATCTCGGTGAAGACCTGCAAGACAACAAGATTGAACAAATGACAGTTGGTTGACAAGAACAGATACACGATAAATCAAGAAGACACTCGGAAATTTGGAGTCGGACCTTGTCTGGTTCATAAGAGTTGTCGAGTGGAGGAATCCTCCTAGACCCTGTGGGGTTATCCTTGTTTCCGGTGATGCCCCGCAGCCACTGCGCCACCGTATCCTCGTCGACTTCCTCCAGGTGGATCCGAGTGGTGTCGTCAGTGCCCGAATATAGCCACATCGGATGGTCACAAGCTTGAAGTGGCTGAATGTGTCGTCTGAGAAAGACTTCCAATATATCCATGCCAGTCACGCCGTGATACGTCTCCATCGTATCTACTTTTCCAAACACTTTTGCCCTTGTTTTGGACTCTAACTTGCATGATTTGAATGGAACTAACCCGGACTGACGCTGTTTTCAGCAGAATTGCCATGGTGTTATTTTTGTGCAGAAATAAAAGTTCTCGGAATGACCTGAAACTTCACGAAGAATATTTTTGGAATCAATAAAAAATACTGGCGAAAGAATCAAGGCCAGGGGGCCACACCCTGTCCACGAGGGTGGGGGCGCGCCCCCTGCCTCGTGGGCCCCCTGGTGCTTCACCGACCTCAACTCCAACTCTATATATTCACGTTCGGGGAGAAAAAAATCAGAGAGAAGGATTCATTGCGTTTTATGATACGAAGCCGCCGCCAAGCCCTAATCTCTATCGGGAGGGCTCATCTGGAGTCCGTTCGGGGCTCTGGAGAGGGGAATCCGCCACCGCCGTCATCATCAACCTTCCTCCATCACCAATTTCATGATGCTCACCGCCCTGCGTGAGTAATTCCATCGGAGGCTTGCTGTACGGTGATGGGTTGGATGAGATTTACCATGTAATCGAGTTAGTTTTGTTAGGGTTTGATCCCTAGTATCCATTATGTTCTAAGATTGATGTTGCTATGCCTTTGCTATGCTTAATGCTTGTCAGTAGGGCCCGACTGCCATGATTTCAGATCTGAACCTATTATGTTTTCATGAATATATGTGAGTTCTTGATCCTATCTTGCAAGTCTATAGTCACCTATTATGTGTTATGATCCGTTAACCCCGAAGTGACAATAATCGGGACCATTACCGGTGATGACCGTAGTTTGAGGAGTTCATGTATTCACTAAGTGCTAATGCTTTGGTCCGGTACTCTATTAAAAGGAGGCCTTAATATCCCTTAGTTTCCAATAGGACCTCGCTGCCATGGGAGGGTAGGACAAAAGATGTCATGCAAGTTCTTTTCCATAAGCACGTATGACTATATTCGGAATACATGCCTACATTACATTGATGAATTGGAGCTAGCTCTGTGTCACCCTATGTTATAACTATTGTATGAGGAATCGCATCCGACATAATTCTCCATCACCGATCCAGTGCCTACGAGCTTTTCACATATTGCTCTTTGCTTAGTTACTCTACCGTTGCCACTATTACAATTACTACAAAACTATCACTGTTACTTTTGCCATCGTTACCGTTACTTCCATACTACTTGTTACTAAATACTTTGCTGCAGATATTAAGTTATCCGGGTGTAGTTGAATTGACAACTCAACTGCTAATACTTGAGAATATTCTTTGGCTCCCCTTGTGTCGAATCAATAAATTTGGGTTGAGTACTCTACCCTCGAAAACTGTTGTGATCCCCAGGTTGGCCTTTTTGACCGACTGGGAATGACAGGTGAAAATGTGTTTGATGAGACCCCAGTGCGGTCAACACCCAGAAAATTCTCACACATGGACACGAACGCAGCGAGGTACGTGATGGTGTTGGGGGAAAAGTGGTGAAGTTGAGCTCCGAAGAAGTTCAGAAAGCCTCAAAAGAAAGGATGGGGGGCAAAGAAAAATTGTGGTCAACATCAGTGGTGAGAAGAACGCACTCACCCTCCTGCGGCCGCGACTCGGTTTCGTCCTCTGGAAGCCGCCAGGATCCATGGGGAATCAGTACCCCCTCGGCCAAATCGTCCATGTCCTCCTGCTGGATCGTCGACCGGATCCTGTCGTCCTGGATCCAGCCAGGCGGCAGACTAGATCTCAATGAGGACCCGCCCCGGCTCGTCTTCTTCCTCTTCGCCTTCGCCGTCGCCTTCTTCGCGTGCTCCAGAGCCATCGTCTTCTCCTTCCCCATTGCGGATGGTGGAGCTCAAGCAGAGCGGTGGCGCCGAGAGAGGAGGCGGATGCGAGGGAGAAACAGAGGAGGAAGGAAGAGAATGGGGCGCACTGTGCAGAAAACCCCAGCCGCGATGCTTTATATAAGACCTCCTCCCGAGTGGCTGACCCGTGGGCCCAGGTAATCCTGTCAAATCCTGCAACAGTCGCGCGCGCAGTACGTGGCGAAAAAGGTGGCGCAGAGATCGAGGCGCCCCTGCCTAATCTACTCCGATTACTGCGGCCTCCTCCATCCCACGCGCTTCCCAAAATTTCAAATCCCACAAGATCCGGGAATAGCAGAGCAATCTGTCAAAACGAAGATTTTATACCTTGTCAATCACTCGAAAATTATTGAGGAAAGTTCACTCGACAGCTTCTGAATGGCTCAAGGCAATTGAAAATGAAGTTGAAACTTTTTGATTTGTTCACCAACCTAAGTAAAGTTCTTCTGAAGCACGACAGTTGAGTTGGAACCTCCTTCAACTTCAATTCCACTCGGACCCAGACCCATTCGGGGCCTAATGATGACAACATGTACCTTGGGTAGGGCAATAGACCTGATCTAAGCACCCTACCTAAGGACACTGCCCTGCAATCAAGGACATTCAAAGGACAACAAATTCTACCGACTGAAATCACCACAGGACTCAACTCACTCGACTGAGTGTTCACTCGGATATCCCAATTCCATTCGACCATACAAAGATCCACTCGGAGAACAGAAGGTCTAAAGTCACTCTAAAGGACAACGGTCGGGCGTTCACTCCGTAGTCTTAATGATCATTTATGTAAATTTAATGCTGGCGTTACCAGTAACGTTCCTACCTTTATGTACATTGAACCCTGTGTAACTGAGGGCCGGAGGAGTCTGGCAAACTCTATATAAGCCACCCCCTCCTCATGTACAAGGGTTCGCACCCCCTGTAACTACACACTCATAATCCAATCGACCGAGCTCCCGAGCACCAAGATGTAGGGCTGTTACTTCCACTGTGAAGGGCCTGAACTCGTAAATCTTGTGTGTAAAACTTCGCCATAGCTAGGATCTTGCCTCCTCATACCTACCCCACATTCCACTGTCAGTCTTAGAACCACGACAGCTGGTGGGTCCCCTCTGGTATTTCTTTGCTCACTACAAAAAAATAGCTTTCGTGATGATACGTGTTTGTCACAGTAGGTCACCTTTCTGTCATGTATGTACATCCATGACGATTTTATGACAGAATCAAGATAGTCATACCTGTGTTGTCGTAGAAGTGTTCCATGACAATACCAAAATTATCATCACGGAAGTGTTCACTTCCATGACGATAAATGACGCGTCATGGAAGTGCTTTCGTCAAGGGTAACCGACACATGGCATCTACCGTAACGGGTCGCCGTTAAGCTATTGGGTCCGGTTTTGGACCCAATAACCCGTTAACAGCCCGGACCAATGGGGATTTTCCACGTGTAAAATTCCCATTGGCCGAAGGAAACACGTGTCAGCTCGTCATTGGGTCAGATAGGCGCCTATGATATGTCGACATGTGTGACGGCCCACCACTGGCCCATTTAGCTTACAAAGGCCGGCCCATTTGACTTGGTCAAAAGTTAGCGGGCCGGCCCATGAAAAGCCTGTTAACGGTCCGTTCGCAAATAGCCCATTTTACGGCTCGGTAACTCATGGCCCGTTAGGACCTTCCCGAAATCGGCCCAACCACGTCATGTGGGCCGTCGAATATAACAACATGTTTCACTTTTGGCCCATGTATGGCCCACGACGTCTTTTGGCCCATATGAGGCCTTTCGTATCTTTAGGCCCTTTAGTGGCCCATAGTGACTCTAGCCCATAATGAACAGTAAATTTCTTTGTACCCATTAATGGCCCATGATTCACATGGGCCGTTTCCAGCCCGTGTTAGCTTTCGGCCTACTAATAGCCCATACGTTTCTGGGCTCCTTTCTGGCCCTCGATTAATTCCGACCCGTTACTGGCCTGTTCCCCTAATGGGCCAAATTTGGCCCGTGGAAGAATCGGCCCATTAACTCGTTGCGCCGTTTCCAGCCCATCCTATATTCAGTCCCATTAACGACCCGTTATGCCTATGATAGAATTAAGCCTTTGCTGTCCTCCGGCCTGTTAACGGCCCGTTATCGTGCTGGGCCGATACAATTAGGCCCGTTTACGGACCATGTGGACCCATTTATCCAACGACCCAAGGCCCACCGATTCTACGGCCCGTTGGAGGCCCATTTATCTGACGGCCCGTAGGAGGCCCATGGATCCTACGGCCTGTAGCAGGGTCAAGGTTACCACGGTCTGTATATGGCCCATGGTTGTTGCGGCCACTACAAACCAGGGAAAAAGAAGATTAGGAAATAAATAAGCCCAAAACTAATGCTAGGCTATTAAGGGGATTGCACAGATTACATCCACTGGGCATCAAAGTTCGCCACCAGTGCAAATATAGGGAACACCCTACACTATACAAAAATGGCTTGTTAATTTCTTTAGCCGGTGGCTGCACGTTAAGAACAAATTTTGTATCGCAACAAAACAAATTACAACCATAAAACAAAAGGAAGGTTGGCATAAAAGTTAACAGTCCGGCAGATAAATGCACCACCAGAAGTCCAGAAGCTCAGTTCATTTGACCTAACTGTTACGTTTTCATGTTGTATTTTCCGATGGATCACCATAACCTTCGCCTTCATTTATCCTAGGCTCCTGAACAACATAGAAATTTTCTGATAGTCTGGTTTCAAAACCATGCATATCTTGACGACATCAAACAATGTATGTCCTTGTTTCACAAAGGGTCTCTGTTAGGGAATGGACTTATGTCTGGAGCGCAGATATAACATTGTTTTGAGCTTGCATATCTTGATCATGAGGCAGTTTGGACGAGATTGCCTTAACAACCAACCCAGTATTACGTAGGAACGTGCTTTTGGCACTGTTAGTGGACATGTACTGACCTACTGCAGCAAGAGGTGACATTGCGGTTATAGTTGCCTCGTCACCTTCAGCAGGTGGCGGTTCCACCATTTTTCCATAGCTTGCTGAAAAGCTGAGTTTTTACATTAGTAGTACCAGAACAGAAGATAATAAGGAGGCAGCAAAACCAAACAAAATAGCTTTGGTCTATATACATAACTTATTCTGGTGAACCCATGTAAAATATTAGTTGTATTTTACTCCAAAGCACATAATAAAACCAGGTTCCAAACATATGACCATGTACCATGGCTAATGTATTGCCTATTTCTTCACATTGTATTGACAACTAAGGATAAAGAGACAAAGTTTATAATACGGTAAGCATAGTATGACATCATTCATATCACAAAACAAGTGAGAACAGACAAACATGCAATTGTAACATTGTGTGGGCAAGTCCAGCACAGAACTAGATTACAGATCAAGATCAAAGGCACATCACTCCTCTCTTTTAAACCTTGTAAGGTGCACTGATACTCTAAGACAATTGTGTACAAAATTGAAAAGAGTAATAGACATTGGTTGCAAACCATGCAGTTCAATGCACAAGTCAGAGTAAGTAGTAGTTAAAAGGCATGAGGATTAAGGACTTACAACAGCGGCTTTGACTAGTGTAGTCATGCCCTTCGTCGTGCTGGTGGGAC
Organism: Aegilops umbellulata; assembly: GCA_032464435.1. Classification (NCBI taxonomy): domain Eukaryota; kingdom Viridiplantae; phylum Streptophyta; class Magnoliopsida; order Poales; family Poaceae; genus Aegilops; species Aegilops umbellulata. The sequence goes on along the minus strand of CP136056.1, from coordinate 320,255,669 downwards.
AATCCTTGAAGAATTCCACAACATTTGGTTCAGGTACTTTTTGGTCCTTGTGGGCTTTCCTCTGCATTTGGAACAAGTTAATATAGATCTGATAATATGGTACAGCGAAAAGAGTGAAACAGCAGCTAATTACAAGAGCCTCGTAGTGTGCAATATAGCTACGAGATCCTGTCATTTATTGGAATTTCACTTTCGTACGGTTGGCCTTGTTCTTTGAACAGTTCACCTACAAGAAGATAGATTTGTGAGGCACATGTGTAAAAGGAGTTCAACATGTGATCTGATCACATATATATAATGTACCTGATACTTTGGATCAGACCAGTGTTTAACGAGGCCTCTCCATTCTTCATCCGATATATTTTCCACTAGAGATGTTTGGGCAAGTTCACTGTTAGCCTTGCCTTCAAAGTGAGTTTTCCTCAAGTTATACCAATACTATCGCAGAGTAGACTTGAAAACATGGGTTCAAGCTTGTCCGGTTGCATCATCTTGGCTATCCAACTTGAACCTCATCTACTGAAAAATATGGGAGTCTCATTATCAGCAACCTAGAAAGTACGGGACAGAGCAAGACGATATTACTAGTCTCCATACATAAGCATACTTACAGATAAATGGTCGAGGAAGGTGTTGAACTGGGTTTCGTCTTTTTCATTCATGTACTGAATCCATGTTGGGAGGATACGTACATGACACCTAACGGCAACCGCTGCCTCTGGTACTAACATGGCTAACTCTGCAGCATCATGTGGCCTTTTTAAACCTGCCTCAAAACGGATCTCCATTCTTCCTCCTCTAGATTTAGTTAACCTATTGAGCATTATCCCCGATGTTTGTTTCCTCTTGCGCCTAGGTGCTAGTCCAACAACGAACATAGGAAGTGTTAGTGTACATCAAACTATGAGACTATATATAAAGAAGCATGCAACTATAACTTGACTCCAGCAACTACCTTCTTGCTGTTGAAGCTCACAAAGTTCATCTGATCTTGCCAACTCTTCTTCTGTCAAGAGTGCTTCAGAAGTAGTGTCAGGTGACAAGGGAGCTTGGGAACGTGCTGCTAGCTGAGTTGTCGATCGAGTAACTCGTGCAGCTGGTGGTATTATGGAAGGTGTTGCAACAACTAGAGTTGTCTCTGCTTGTTTGGTGGCAACTATTGGTTTCTGTTTGGCTTGTTCTGCAGCTCGTGTAGCACGGCATACCCCGTTTGTACACTTTTCCGCTAGACTTTGACCTTCTATTGCACCATTAGTACTAGCAGATTCTGCAGGATTATTCCGCTTCCGTTTCCGTGTGTCCTTAGTACTAACACCATCCCCTTTATTTTGTGTTCCTTCCTCTTTCTCTGTGCCATGTTAAGTCAGGCCCCCAAGATGTAACCTATATCACACCCCCAAGTCAAACGTGTCTTACGATAAGTGATTGTTGAAGGTTACACAACAGTAGTACTTTGATGTAAGAACATGGTGTGATAGACTGATACGTCTCCAATGTATCTATAATTTTTTATTGCTTCATGCTATATTATATTCTGTTTTGGATGATTAATGGGCTTTGTTATACACTTTTATATTATTTTTGGGACTAACCTATTAACCGGAGGCCCAGCCTAAATTGCTGTTTTTTGCCTATTTCAGAGTTTGGCAGAAAAAGAATATCAAACGGAGTCCAAACGGAGTGAAACCTTCAGGAATGTGATTTTCGGAACAAACATGATCCAGAGGACTTGGAGTCTACGTCAAGAAATCAACCAGGAGAGCATGAGGCAGGGGGCGCGCCTACCCCCCAGGCGCACCCTCCACCCTCGTGGGGCCCATGTTGCTCCATCGACGTACTTCTTCCTCCTATACATACCTACGTACCCCCAAACCATCAGAGGCATCCACGAAAACCTAATTCCACTGCCGCAACCTTTTGTACCCGTGAGATCCCATCTTGGGGCCTTTTCCGGTGTCCTGCCGGAGGGGGCATTGATCACGGAGGGCTTCTACATCAACACCATAGCCTCTCCGATGAGAGTAGTTTACCTCAGACCTTCGGGTCCATAATTATTAGCTAGATGGCTTCTTCTCTCTCTTTGGATCTCAATACAAAGTTCTCCACGATTCTCGTGGAGATCTATTTGATGTAACTCCTCTTTTGTGGTGTGTTTGTTGAGACCGATGAATTGTGGGTTTATGATCAAGTTTATCTATGAACAATATTTGAATCTCCTCTGAATTCTTTTATGCATGATTGGTTATCTTTGCAAGTCTCTTTGAATTAATAGTTTGGTTTGGCCTACTAGATTGATCTTTCTTGCAATGGGAGAGGGGCTTAGCTTTGGGTTGAATCTTGCGGTGTCCTTTCCCAGTGACAGAAGGGGCAGCAAGGCACGTATTGTATTGTTTCCACCGAGGATAAAAAGATGGGGTTTATATCATATTGCATGAGTTTATCCCTCTACATCATGTCATTTTACTTAAAGCATTACTCTGTTCTTATGAACTTAATACTCTAGATGCATGCTGGATAGCGGTCGATGTGTGGAGTAATAGTAGTAGATGCAGAATAATTTCGGTCTACTTGTCACGGATGTGATGCCTATATACATGATCATACCTAGATATTCTCATAACTATGCTCAATTCTATCAATTGCTCAACAGTAATTTGTTCACCCATCGTAATACTTATGCTCTCGAGAGAAGCCACTAGTGAAACCTATGGCCCCCGGGTCTATTTTCCATCATATTAATCTTCCAACACTTAGCTATTTTTATTGCCTTTTATTTTACTTTGCATCTTTATTATAAAAATACCAAAAATATTATCTTATCATATCTATCAGATCTCACTTTCGTAAGTGACCGTGAAGGGATTGATAACCCCTTTATTGCGTTGGTTGCGAGGTTTTTATTTGTTTGTGTGGGTGCGAGGGACTTGAGCGTGGCCTCCTACTGGATTGATACCTTGGTTCTCAAAAACTGAGGGAAATACTTATGCTACTTTACTGCATCACCCTTTCCTCTTCAAGGGAAAACCAACGCAGTGCTCAAGAGGTAGCAAGAAAGATTTCTGGCTCCGTTGCCGGGGAGGCTTACACCAAGTCAAGTCAAGATTTGATCTCCCGTCAACGAGCCATTTCTGGCACCGTTGCCGGGGAGACTATGCAGAAGTCAAGACATACCAAGTGCCCATCACAAAACCTTATCTCCCGCATTACATTATTTTCGATTTTCCTCTCGTTTTCCTCTCCCCATTCACCCTTTCCGTTTTATTCGCCCTCTCTTTTCCGTTCACCTCTTTTTTGCTTGCTTCTTGTTTGCTCGTGTGTTGGATTGCTTGCTTGTCACGATGGCTCAAGACAATACTAAATTTTGTGACTTTACCAATACCAACAACAATGATTTTCTTAGCACTCCGATTGCTCCTCTTACCGATACTGAATCTTGTGAAATTAATGTTGCTTTATTGAATCTTGTCATGAAAGATCAATTCGCCGACCTTCCTAGTGAAGATGTCGCTACCCATCTAAATAGCTTCGTTGATTTGTGTGATATGCAAAAGAAGAAAGATGTGGAAAATGATATTGTTAAATTAAAGCTATTTCCTTTTTCGCTTAGATATCGTGCTAAAGCTTGGTTTTCGCCTTTGCCTAAAAATAGTATTGATTCTTGGAATAAGTGCAAAGATGCTTTTATCTCTAAGTATTTTTCTCCCGCTAAGATCATCTCTCTTAGAAATGATATTATGAATTTTAAGCAACTTGATCAGGAACATGTTGCACAAGCTTGGGAGAGGATGAAACTAATGATACGTAATTGCCCTACACATGGTTTGAATTTATGGATGATTTTACAAAAAAATTATGCCGGATTGAATTTTGCTTCTAGAAATCTTCTAGATTCGGCCACGGGAGGCACTTTTATGGAAATCACTTTAGGAGAAGCTACTAAACTCCTAGATAATATTATGGTTAATTATTCTCAATGGCACACCAAAAGATCTACTAATAAAAATGTGCATGCGATAGAAGAAATTAATGTTTTGAGTGGAAAGATGGATGAACTTATGAAATTATCTGCTACTAAAAGTGTTTCTTCTGATCCTAATGATATGCCTTTGTCTACCTTTGTTGAGAATAATAATGAATCTATGGATGTGAATTTTGTTGGTAGGAATAATTTTGGTAATAACGCGTATAGAGGAAACTTTGATCTTAGGTCGTATCCTAGTAACTCCTCTAATAATTATGGTAATTCCTACAACAATTCTTATGGCAATTTTAATAAGATGTCCTCTGAATTTGAGACTAGTGTTAAGGAGTTTATGAATTCGCAAAAGAATTTCAATGCTTTGCTTGAAGAAAAATTGCTTAAGGTTGATGAATTGGCTAGGAATGTTGATAGAATTTCTCTTGATGTTGATTCTTTGAAACTTATATATATTGCACCTAAGCATGATATCAATGAGTCTCTCAAATCCATGAGAATTTCCATTGATGAGTGCAAAGAAAGAACAGCTAGGATGCGTGCTAAGAAAGATTGCTTTGTGAAAGCGTGTTCTTCAAGTTTCTACGAAAATAAAGATGAAGATCTAAAAGTTATTGATGTGTCTCCTATTAATCTTTGTTTTGCAATATGAATCTTGATAATGATGGGACTGAATATGAGCCATCTTTACCTAGAAGGCGTTCCAAAAATTCAGAGTTTTTAGATCTTGATGCAAAAATTGGTAAAAGTGGGATTGAAGAGATCAAAACTTTAGATATTAATGAACCCACTATTTTGGATTTCAAGGAATTTAAAATTATGATAATTTCTCTTCGATAGATTATATTTCCTTATTGCAATCCTTGCTAAATTCTCCTCATGTTTATAGTCAAAATAAAGCTTTTACTAAACATATCGTCGATGCTTTGATGCAATCTTATGAAGAAAAATTTGAGTTGGAAGTTTCTATCCCTAGAAAACTTTATGATGAGTGGGAACCTACTATTAAAATTAAAATTAAAGATCATGAATGCTATGCTTTGTGTGATTTGGGAGCTAATATTTCCATGATTCCAAAAACTTTATGCGATTTGCTAGGTTTCCGTGATTTTGATGATTGTTCTTTGAACTTGCACCTTGCGGATTCCACCATTAAGAAACCTATGGGAAGAACTAATGATGTTCTTATTGTTTCAAATAGGAACTATGTGCCCATAGATTTCATCGTTCTTGACATAGATTGCAATCCTTCATGTCCTATTATTCTTGGTAGACCTTTCCTTAGAACGATTGGTGCAATTATTGATATGAAGGAAGGGAATATTAGATTCCAATTTCCATTAAGGAAAGGCATGGAACACTTCCCTAGAAATAATATTAAATTACCTTATGAATCTATTATGAGAGCTACTTATGGATTGCCTACCAAGGATGGCAATACCTAGATCTATCCTTGCTTTTATGCCTAGCTAGGGGCGTTAAACAATAGCGCTTGTTGGGAGGCGACCCAATTTTATTTTTAGTTTTTTGCTTCTGTTTAGGAATAAATATTTGATCTAGCCTCTGGTTATATTTGTTTTTATGTTTTAATTAGTGTTTTTGCCAAGTTAAACCTATAGGATCTTCTTGGATGATAGTTATTTGATTTTGCTGAAAATTCCAGAAACTTTCTGTTCACGAAAACAATTGTTAAAATCACCAGAACATGATAAAATATTGATTCCAATTGCAGCAGATCAATAAACAAATTTCCCAGGTCGTCCTATTTTGGTAGATTTTTTGGAGTTCCAGAAGTTTGCGTTAGTTACAGATTACTACAAACTGTTCTGTTTTTGACAGATTCTGTTTTTCGTGTGTTGTTTGCTTATTTTGATGAATCTATGGCTAGTAAAATAGTTTATAAACCATAGAGAAGTTGTAATGCAGTAGGTTTAACACCAATATAAATAAATAATGAGTTCATTATAGTACCTTGAAGTGGTGTTTTGTTTTCATTCGCTAACGGAGCTTACGAGATTTTCTGTTGAGTTTTGTGTTGTGAAATTTTCAAGTTTTGTGTAAAAGATTTGATGGATTATGGAACAAGGAGTGGCAATTGCCTAATCTTGGGGATGCCCATGTAACCCCAAGATAATATAAGGACACCAAAAATCCAAAGCTTGGGGATGCCCCGGAAGGCATCCCCTCTTTCGTCTACTTCCATCGGTAACTTTACTTGGAGCTATATTTTTATTCACCACATGATATATGTTTTGCTTGGAGCGTCTTGTATGATTTGAGCCTTTGCTTTTTAGTTTACCACAATCATCTTTGTTGTACACACCTTTTGAGAGAGACACACATGATTCAGAATTTATTAGAATACTCTATGTGCTTCACTTATATCTTTTAGAGCACGGCGGTGGTTTTGTTTTATAGAAACTATTATTCGCTCATGCTTCACTTATATTATTTTGAGAGTCTTAAACAGCATGGTAATTTTCTTAAATTGAGAAATTAGTCCTAATATGCTAGGTATTCAAGCCTAGTAAAAACTTTCTCATGAGTGTGTTGAATACTAAGAGAAGTTTGATGCTTGATGATTGTTTTGAGATATGGAGGTAGTGATATTAAAGTTGTGCTAGTTGAGTAGTTGTGAAATTGAGAAATACTTGTGTTGAAGTTTTCAAGTCCCATAGCATGCACGTATGGTAAACGCTATGTAACAAATTTGAAACATGAGGTGTTCTTCGATTGTCTTCCTTATGAGTGGCGGTTGGGGACGAGTGATGGTCTTTTTCTACCAATCTATCCCCCTAGGAGCATGCGCGTAGTGCTTGGTTTTTGATGACTTGTAGATTTTTGCAATAAGTATGTGAGTTCTTTATGACTAATGTTGAGTCCATGGATTATACGCACTCTTACCCTTCCACCATTGCTAGCCTCTTCGGTACCGTGCATTGCCCTTTCTCACCTTGAGAGTTGGTGCAAACTTCGCCAGTGCATCCAAACCCCGTGATATGATATGCTCTATCACACATAAACCTACTTATATCTTCCTCAAAACAGCCACCATACCTACCTATTATGGCATTTCCATAGCCATTCCAAGATATATTGCCATGCAACTTTCCACCCTTCTGTTTATCATGACACGTTCATCATTGTCATATTGCTTTGCATGATCATGTAGTTGACATCGTATTTGTGGCAAAGCCACCATTCATATTTTTTCATACATGTCACTCTTGCATCATTGCCCATCCCGGTACACCGCCGGAGGCATTCATATAGAGTCATACTTTGTTCTAGTATCGATTTGTAATCATTGAGTTGTAAATAAATAGAAGTGTGATGATCATCATTCATAGAGCATTGTCCCAATAAAAAAAGAAGGCAAAAAGAAGAAGAGAAGGCCCAAAAAAAGGGAGAAGAAAATAAAACGGGACAATGCTACTATCCTTTTTTTCCACAGTTGTGCTTCAAAGTAGCACCATTATCTTCATGATAGAGAGTCTCTTGTTTTGTCACTTTCATATACTAGTGGGAATTTTTCATTATATAACTTGGCTTGTATATTCCAACAATGGGCTTCCTCAAATGCCCTAGGTCTTCGTCAGCAAGCAAGTTGGATGCACACCCACTTAGTTTCTTTTGTTGAGCTTTCATGCATTTATAGCTTTAGTGCATCTGTTGCATGGCAATCCCTACTCCTTGCATTAACATCAATCAATGGGCATCTCCATAGCCCGTTGATTAGCCGCGTTGATGTGCGACTTTCTCCTTTTTTGTCTTCTCCACATAACCCCCATCATTCTATTCTATTCCACCCATAGTGCTATATCCATGGCTCATGCTCATGTATTGCGTGAAGGTTGAAAAAGTTTGAGATTACTAAAGTATGAAACAATTTCTTGGCTTATCATCGGGGTTGTGCAAGATGAGAGCATTCTTGTGTGACGGAAATGGAGCATGAACAAACTATATGATTTTGTAGGGATGAACTTTCTTTGGCCATGTTATTTTGAGAAGACATAATTGCTTAGTTAGTATGCTTGAAGTATTATTGCTTTTATGTCAATATTAAACTTTTATCTTGAATCTTTCGGATCTGAATATTCATACCACAATTAAGAGGGTTACATTAAAAAAATGTCAAGTAGCATTCCGCATCAAAAATTCTGTTTTTAGCATTTACCTACTCGAGGACGAGCAGGAATTAAGCTTGGGGATGCTTGATACGTCTCCAACGTATCTATAATTTTTTATTGGTCCATGCTATATTATATTCTGTTTTGGATGATTGATGGGCTTTGTTATACACTTTTATATTATTTTTGGGACTAACCTATTAACCGGAGGCCCAGCCCAAATTGCTGTTTTTTTGCCTATTTCAGAGTTTCGCAGAAAAAGAATATCAAACGGAGTCCAAACGGAATGAAACCTTCGGGAACGTGATTTTCGGAACAAACGTGATCCAGAGGACTTGGAGTCTACATCAAGAAATCAACCAGGAGATCACGAGGCAGGGGGCGCACCTACCCCCCCCCCCCCGGCGTGCCCTCCACCCTCGTGGGGCCCATGTTGCTCCACCGACGTACTTCTTCCTCCTATATATACCTACGTACCCCCAAACCATCAGAGGCATCCACGAAAACCTAATTCCACCGCTGAAACCTTCTGTACTAGTGAGATCCCATCTTGGGGCCTTTTTCGGCGTCCTGCTGGAGGGGGCATTGATCACGGAGGACTTCTACATCAACACCATAGCCTCTCCGATGATATGTGAGTAGTTTACCTCAGACCTTCGGGTCCATAGTTATTAGCTAGATGGCTTCTTCTCTCTCTTTGGATCTCAATACGAAGTTCTCCATGATTCTCGTGGAGATCTATTTGAGGTAACTCTTCTTTTGTGGTGTGTTTGTTGAGACCGATGAATTATGGGTTTATGATCAACTTTATCTATGAACAATATTTGAATCTCCTCTAAAATCTTTTATGTATGATTGGTTATCTTTGCAAGTCTCTTCGAATTATCAGTTTGGTTTGGACTACTAGATTGATCTTTCTTGCAATGGGAGAAGTGCTTAGCTTTGGGTTCAATCTTCCGGTGTCCTTTCCCAGTGACAACAGGGGCAGCAAGGCACGTATTGTATTGTTGCCATCTAGGATAAAAAGATGGGGTTTATATCATATTGCATGAGTTTATCCCTCTACATCATGTCATTTTAATTAAAGCATTACTTTGTTCTTATGAACTTAATACTCTAGATGCATGCTAGATAGCGGTCAATGTGTGGAGTAATAGTAGTAGATGCAGAATCGTTTCGGTCTACTTTTCACGGACGTGATGCCTATGTACATGATCGTACCTAGATATTCTCATAACTATGCTCAATTCTATCAATTGTGCAACAGTTATTTGTTCACCCACCGTAATACTTATGCTCTTGAGAGAAGCCACTAGTGAAACCTATGGCCCTCGGGTCTATTTTCCATCATATTAATCTTCCAATACTTAGCTATTTTTATCGCCTTTTATTTTACTTTGCATCTTTATTATAAAATACCAAAAATATTATCTTATCATATCTATCAGATCTCACTTTCGTAAGTGACCGTGAAGGGATTGACAACCCCTTTATTGTGTTGGTTGCGAGGTTATTATTTGTATGTGTAGGTGCGAGGGACTTGAGCGTGGTCTCCTACTGGATTGATACCTTGGTTCTAAAACTGAGGGAAATACTTACGCTACTTTACTACGTCACCCTTTCCTCTTCAAGGGAAAACCAACGCAGTGCTCAAGAGGTAGCATAGACAAATATTGTATGTTCTAGAAACAGGAACACGTGTCTTATTCACGAGTATAATGTGTAAAGTAAGCAGATGGAATTTGAACAAAATTAGAAGCAATACAAGCTAGACATCATACATAACATGTAACCACATATAAAAGTGCCAAGTTAGAGGGAGCACCTGTGATGGTGCACTGGGGGAGACGTGCTCATCATCAACACAGCTATGTTGAGTGTTTATGCATGTGTTGTCTTGCAAATCATATTGGGGGGTTGGAGGAGTAGAATTTGTAGAGGCCCTCCATTTGGAAGGAGCACCTTTTACCCGCTGCCTTGCTAACTTCCTTCCGCTTTATTGATTTTGAATTGTCAAGTAAAACCGACAAGAAAAAGCAATAAAATTCACTATTCAGAACTCATTCATGCATGATACTGACAATCACTACTTTGATGTAAGACAAACACATGATACCAGGATGGAATATGTACGAAAAACAGGACGGCATAGCATATTTACAACTGTTTGTGTAAATTAAGCAGAAGCCATTTCAACAAATAAGAAGCAATGCAAGCTAGACACCGTATGCAACATGCAAGACAATATCACACTGCCAAGCTAGACAAAGCACTTGGGATGCCAGTTTCGCCGGAAAACCACCATCAGTCCCTGCCTTATTTTTTTCCTTCCCGCTTCTTATTTTTATTGCCTTGTCAATTCAAACCCACAAGAAAAATGAATAAAAATTTGCTTTTTAGAACTCATTGATGCAGGATACTAACGAGCACTACATTAATGTAAGGCGACCGCATGATAGGACGATCGAATGTGTAGCAAAAAAGGACAACATTGCATATTCACAGCTATGATGTGCAAACTAAGGAGAAGGCATTTCAACAAATTAGAAGCAATGAAAACTAGACACCATATGAAAGAGGCAACGAATATCACTCTACCAAGTTAAAATTGTCTCGTCATAAGTGCCATTTCAACAAATTAGAAGTAGTACAAGCTAGAAAGAGAATGAGAGATGTAACCTATATCACACTCCCAAGTCAAACGTGTCTTATGATAACTGATTGTTGCAGGTTACACAATAGTAGTACTTTGAAGTAAGAACATGGTGTGATAGACATATATTGTATGTTCTAGAAACAAGAACGTGTGTCTTATTCACAAGTATAATGTGTAAAGTAAGTAGATGGAATTCAACAAAATTAGAAGCAATACAAGCTAGACATCATACATAACATGTAACCACATATAACAGTGCCAAGTTAGAGGGAGCAACTGTGATGGTGCACTAGGGGAGACGTGATCATCATCAACACAACTACCTTGAGTGTCTATGCATGTGTTGTCTTGCAAATCATCTTGGGGGTTGGAGGAATAGAATCTGTAGAGGCCCTCCGTTTGGAAGGAGCACCTTTATCCGCTGCTTTGCTAACTTCCTTCCGCTTTATTGATTTTGAATTGTCAAGTAAAACCGACAATAAAAAGCAATAAAATTCACTCGTTAGAACACATTCATGCATGATACTGACAATCACTACTTTGATGTAAGGCAAACACATGATACCAGGACGGAATATGTACGAAAAACAGGATGGCATGGCATATTCACAATTGTTTGTGTAAACTAAGCAGAAGCCATTTCAACAAATATGAAGCAATGCAAGCTAGACACCACATGAAAGATGCAACCAATATGACACTGCCAAGTTAAAAGCGTCCCATCATAAATGGCATTTCAACAAATTAGAAGCAGCGCATGCTATAAATCATATGAAAAATGCAACTAATATCGCACTACATATACTAAAGGTGTAACATCCCAAATTTTCAATTTGGAATGTTATACATAGGTCATTCATGCATATCATAGTTTATTGCATTTTCCTTTCACGATCCTCAAAATTCTAAGCAACTCAAGGACCCGCGGAGAGAGTTGAGGATTTCACGGTTTTCATATTTGAATTTTATCAAATATTGAAACAAGGATCATTTTGGTTTTAATGATTTTTCTCTCCAAAAATATTTCGAATTAAAATATATGAGAGGAGATAATATGACTTCTCCAAAATAAATGAAATATTGGAGGGAAAATATTAAAATCAAATAAATGATTTTATTTGGATTTTATTGCTATTTTATTTGAATTAGGAAAATATGCGTTTCTCAAAATTTCATATTAGGCCCAAATAAATGTTCACCTTGTCCGGCATATTTTTAGAGGATGGGGAAATTTTATTTCGGGACTTTTAGAGTCCGTTTAGTATTCCTTTTCTTTGTTTTTTTGCGTCAGGACTTTTAATAAAAAGGGAAACCGACTTATCGGGCCGGTTTCGACCCGGACTCCTTCCCCGGTCGGCTTTATAAGCCGAGCCCGCGACCCCGAGGCCTAGCCGCCAGCCCCGCCCGAACCCTAGCCCCACCGCCCCGCTGCCTTGCCGCGTCGCCGCCGCATCCGCGCCGTCGTCTTGTCGCCCCGTCGCCGGAGCCGCGTCGCCGCCTCGCCCACCCGCCGCTGGAGCCAGCCGCCGCCGAGCCGTTCGTCGGTTTTTCTCGAAAATCGTTCGGTTTTTTAACCCTAGATCGGTTTTTTTATTTAGATCGGTTCGGTTTTGTTTTGTTTTTGGTTCGGTTAAACAGCGGACGTTCGTCCGTTCGTTCGTTTTAACGAACGCCGTTCACCCGTTAGTCACAGATAGCGAATGTACGTTCGTTAGCATGTTCGTCAGTTTTTCTTTTTCCAGGGTTTTTCGCGATTATTCCCGACCGTGATTTCTGACCCGATTTTTATGTTAGTTTATCTTTTCGCTCGTTTGTCGGAATCAGGAGATTCAAGCACCTAGATCTTTGTCTCGAAGCCCTCTTTCTGTTTAAACAACTTTAACTAGATTTTGGTACTATAAAATTTGACTTTGGTCCAGATTAGTAATCGGATCTTGTTTCTTTTGCAGTTTGAATTTCGTTGCTCCGTTTGATTTGATTCTTTTTGCAAACCGGAGTTCTTAAGTTGAACTTTCTGGTTAGATCTTCTTATTTGAGTTTTATCGGTGCATCTTTGGTTGATTTCTTATGTATGCTATTGTTTGTTTGCGATAGAATTTCCGGAGTGCAAAGCGTGCTACTACGAGTCCCTAGGTTTTGCAGATCGTCAGCAAGGCAAATAACACATTGATCATACCCCTTTCATACCCAGTTTTTATGCATTAGTTACAACCCTCACACATTGCATGGGCAGGATCTCTTAACATGTGGGTTTGGGAAGTAGTTGATGAGGTAGAACCTATTACCTGTTTTATTACCAAACCCTGGGAGTTACTTCTACGTTATGCTTATATTGCCACGCTATGCTCGTAGACGTGGATTGGGTTTGAGTGTATCCATGACAGATGTGAGTTGTTAATTAATGGTTTAACTTAAGGTGGAAACTTTAATACACATCTGGGTGGATTTCTTGTTTGGGCACCTGGGGAATCCAGTGTTGTCCTAGGAGATCACGGGGATATACTGTGTGATCCTCCTACGGTCCGCCACCCAGGCTCAAAGGGGTCGTGAGATATTTCATGCTAGAAACTTCCGTGTGCAGCCACAAGCCATTATGGGCTCTGGCATAGTTAAGTATGTTGTGTGACCTCTTTCAGTGGTGGGCTAGAAGATGTAGAGGGAAGTAGGTGTAACTGTCCACCCAGAGTAAAGAGTTAATGCTTCTGAAAGACTATGTCTCGGTCATCCGTTTCTCAAACACCATGTAGTGCGAGAAATCCAATGGAGGAGATCGAGTCTTGTGGGGAAAGTGCGCAAACCTTTGCAGAGTGTACAAACTAATCATGGTTAGCCGTGTCCTTGGTTATGGACATCTTGAGTATCTAGTCCTTGGATTATCCTATTGTATCTCATCACTCTAATTTAATTTATTGGGATGATAATTACCTTTAATTGGGATTGAGTTGGAGGTACCTTCGCAATGATGTTTCAACTACCATGATAGTTAAATAAAACTTATTCTTTTGTTGTAGGAAAAAAATGGCTTTTTCGCAAAATCTTATAACCATAGAGCCTCCACCAGCCATATATGCATATAGTGATAGCATTTATCTGTTCATTGCTCTACTGTGTTATTTTGCCAGCATATTCCATGTGCTGACCCGTTTTTGGGCTGCAACGTATTATGTTGCAGACTTTTCAGACGACTAATAAAGGTGCGATAGGTCATTGTCACGCACTCAGCTATGCCATTGGAGTTGATGGACTCACTTTATCTTCCAAGCCTTCCGTTGTTATCGTGTTAGATGGCCTTTAAGCCATATTTATTGTAATAAGTTCTCTTTTGAGACATTCGTTGTAATAAGTGTGTGATTGCTACTCTGTTATAAATCCTTCGAGTACTGTGTGTGTCAGCATTACCGATCCAGGGATGACACTGAAGCACAGAGTCTTGACCGTTTGAGGTCGGGTCGCTACAAAAGGTGTCTCGTCATATTGATTGATGCGGGATACAAAAAAACAATAGTTTTATGTAAGGACATGCTTAATAGACAGATGTACTGTGTACTAAAAACAGGAAGGCATGTCACAATAACAGGTATAATGTATAAAGCAAGCAGAATAGCACATGCAATTTAACCAGATTGGAAGAATTACAATCTAGACACCATATTCAACATGCAACCACATATCACGCTGCCAAGTTAGAGTAAGCACCTGCCACTGGTGCGCATCGGTCCTAAACAAACGGTTTTTAACCCCTTTCCGCGATGGCATTTGGAACCGTCGCCAAGTGAGTGTGGGCGATAGGGGGGTCCTTCCCACACGACCCAGAAACCGTCGAGGATATGCCCTCCTGGCACACACGCTCGGCAAAATGAGGCCGTGTGTGACCGGCGAGCGCTCAAATACGGAAATACGTACAGTAGAGCTAAAAAATACAATTATACAGCGAAATTGTTTCTGGTTGCAAGTACATCCCGCACGGTCAGTCCCCGCTAAACATTTTCGTTCGTATGTACATCCCACACAGTCGCTCCAAGGAAAACGTTTCCGTTCACAGGTACATCACACACAAATTTTCCCGTTAAATCGTTTGCGTTATTGAATGTATCACACACGGTCCATAGAAGAAACTATGTGGCAAAGGCTGTCCATCACACACAGTTTTTATGTGGTAAACGTTTGCGCAAGGTGGCCTAACGCTAACAATTTCGAAGAGAAAGTCGTGTTGTATTGTTCATTGATCCAACACGGTTTATTCCTAGAAACTGTGTGCATTGCCTGAGGTCATCGCCCACGGTATTTTTTCAACAACCGTTTGCAATAGCAAAACCCAATTAGCAGGCTAATTCGCCATTAGCGGGCTAATTATATGATTATCCATAATCCATTTATTAATCTAATTGACATTTCATATTAAGCACACAATATATTTCATTTCCATATAAAGGAAGAAGAATTTCATAATTGAAATACATCAGAGTACAACATGATATAGCTTCAGCACTCAGCTACCCCATTACACAATTGCACCAGCAGCAAGTTCCAAATGCAACATGTAGAACATTTCAAAATTAGCATCATAGACGGTATAAAGACAGATGCATCTCATCTGGAAAACTACTGAAGCGGAAGGCGAATATTGAGCCTTCATTCATGTTGAAGGTCTTCGCAACTTTAGGCCAGTGCCTGTGATGATTGACTGTCTATCCTTCGTCCTCTTCAGGAACACTTCAATATTGAACCGTGGGTGTTGTATGAAAACCTTCCTCGCCTCCTGACCATAGAGGTGGTTTGAGAGGTAATCATTGGTGAACTGCTTTGGAAAGGCCGGAAAACAAGGATGTGCATAAATATCTTGTCTATATTGGAAATGGGGCAAAGGAATAAAAAAAGACATGGTATAGTAGTTAGTACCATCTTGTAGTGAACTGATGTCTTCTTCATTGTGCAGACAAAGATCTTGTGGTTTTATGTCGCTAATTTCTTTATCCTAACAATATTTCTGAGTTTCTTGATTTGATTGATTGTCGGTGTACTAAAGTAGGGGTACCTTAGTACCCCGAACTTGTGCACGGGCAGTCGTAGCACCCCGCGGCAAGGCTTGCCAGGTGATCGCCAAAACTCTCCATGGTCCCTTTTCGGGCCATCCAAGAACAAAGTATTTGAGCCAAGGCCCCGGCAGGAGGAGCTTGCCGGGAAGGCCACCCGAAGAGAGCAAGGCCCCGGCAAGAGGAGCTTGCCGGGACGGCCGCCCGAAGCACAAGTCCCCGGCAAGAGGAGCTTGCCGGGAAGGCCGACCAGGGCACGACAAGAGACTTGCTGCGACGCGCCACGCGTACCGGCATGGACCGGTGAGCGACAAGCTCACGGGCGCGACAAGGCATCAACCGCGGCAAGGCGCTTGCCGTGGCAAGTCACCACCCCGCGCCTGCGTTCCAGCTCATCCACCCACGCGTCGCTCTGGGGCCATTCCAGGCGTACGTGGCGAGAGGTTGCGCAACCAGGGGCATGCGGTGGCGAAGCAACGCTGACAGGGTAGCCGTCGTGGCAAACGGTGGCGCCCCTGACGGTCCCTTTTCTGCACTGTTTGGGCGACCTAGACGGGCATTTAATGCCCTTGTCCCCTGCCGTCGGAGTTAGGTATGATAGCACTGTGCAAACAGCTGTACCCAACACAGCGTTTTCTAGTTTTGCCCCCGCCTACATTGCCACCTGTGGGTAACCCCTTTGCGCATATAAAAGGAGGCCCCATGCGCAACGTAGGAAAGGGAGGAGGAAGGAGGCCACTGACGCTTGGTCTGATTAGTTGCCTAAGTGTACTGTAGCACTCAGCGCTCCGAACAAAACACAATACAAACCACAAAGCAGCAGTAGGGTTTTACGCATCCGTGCGGCCCGAAGCTGGGTAAACCCCCCTTGTGTGCATCGCCTCGATCCGCTCTTCGCGCGACCTCCACCCCCCGCCGAACCAGAAAGGGGCTCGGTCCCCATAGGTGTTCGTGGAGGCAGATTTCCCCCGACATCTTTGGCGCGCCAGGTAGGGGGCGTCGAGGTTGTGTGAACCTGATCCGGCGTCTGCACAGGCTAGATCTCCATCATCTTCATCGACATGCCACCGAAGAAGAAGGCTCCGGAGGTGGCTGGTCCGTCCGCGTCGAACCCACCACCCCTGGAGCAAACGGGTGGTGGGGACGGCACCGGCGGCGGAACGGGCGTCGCCGAGCCAGCTCATGGTGCCACGGCGTCCGAACATTCACCGCGCCCCTCTCAGGAGGCACGGGACCAGCACCGTCTTGGCACTCACGGTACCATACGCTCGCTGCACCCAGATCGAGCTGGCGGATCCCAGGGTGCTCAAGGCTAGCATACACACCAACGTGCTGGCGCAAGCGTGGCGCGACTGCGTGGTCCGGGTGCTGCTCCTTCTAACATAGTTAGAAGTTCGAGCACATCCCGCTCCACGCGCTGTTCGCCACCGCTGCCCGCCACTCCAGCAGAAGCTCTAGCACGAGCTCAACTGCTCCTAGACTACCCTCCAACGACGGACAAGCTCGACGACTGGAGGGCCACGATACATAGTCTCATCGGCTTCGCTAACGGCGACACCCCGCGGCAGCATAGTGCGTCGCAGCCGCAGCAGGTCGGCCAGGCGAGAACCGATGGCGCCAAGACCGGTGGGGGTGCGACCACCGTGCATTACCTGCCCCAAAGGCCAAGATCGCCGACTCGCCGGAACCATCACGACAACGATTCCACCGCGTCGTCAAATCTGCGAACTCGTCGCGATCAACGCCAAGTTCTTCACGAACGAGAGCAAGAGGACGCTCGTACTCGCATCGAGCGTCGAAGAGAAGCGCGGCGTCAATCAGACCAGCGCGCTGGGCCCTCTGTCGACATGCATGCGCCGGGGGGACCAGGCGACCTGCCGTACGCGGTAGGCTGCCCTGCGTTCACCCGTGAGCTGCGGCAAGTCCAGTGGCCCAGCACGAAGAATTTCAAGCCAGACGTACCAGAGAAGTACGACGGCAAGTCGCATCCGTCAGAGTTCCTCAGCATCTACACCATTGCGGTGCAGGCTGCTGGAGGGCGAGACGACAAGATCCTTGCCAACTACTTCCCGCTGGTACTCAAATCCAACGTCAGATCCTAGCTCATGCACTTGCCGGACAACTCCATAACCTCCTGGACAGACTTGTGCCATCAGTTTGTTGGCGCCTTTACAGGCGGCCACAAACCCCATGGCCAAGCAAGCGACCTTCATCTGCTCGTCCAGAAAGAAGGGGAACCCTTGCGCAAGTTCATCCAGAGATTCAGCCGCGTACACTACAACATCCCAGACGTCCACCCAGCCGCGGTCATCAGCGCGTTCCATCAGAACGTGCGTAACCGCAGGATGCGGGAGGAGATGGCGATGTGCAAGATCAAAGACGTCAGTGAGCTATATGCCCTGGCCGACAAGTCTGCACGTGCTGAGGAAGGAAGGAAACTCCCCGGAGAGAACACTGGAGCAGGAGAATCTGACAGTGAGGATACCGCCCTGGCAAGAAAGAACCGGCGGCGGAGCAACAGGAAGAAGAAGAGCCAAGAAGTACTGGTTGTTGAGCAGTCCGGCGATGAAGGCGCAGCCAAGAAGGCCCAGGCTGGTAGCTCCGGCAAGGAGGTTGCCGGATGCGCCAACTGCCAGGCTGTGGCGGTCGCCGACAAGCGGGACGGCACCAACAAACAGTACTGCAAGATCCACCGCACCAAGGGCCATGACCTCCAGAGATGCAAGCAGGTCGAGCGGCTCGTCGAGCTGCAAAAGGCCGAGTATGAGCGACGCGACAAGGAGAGAGCCCGGGGAGGCAGCGGAGGATCCGGCACAAAGCGCCCCAGCCAGGAAGGACGCCGCGACAAGGACAAGCAGCGGCAAGCAGACAGGCCTCCCCGCGGCCGCGACAAGGACGAAGACGACGACGAAGACGAAGACATGGATGATGTCGAGACCAGTGAGCAGGAGTTTCAGAAAGCCACGGAGGTCTTGTGCATAGACGACGGTGCTTCTCTGCATACTTCTCACCGCCAGCTCAAGCAGTGGGCGCGGGAAGTCAATGCAGCGGAACCACCCGTCGAGTCGCGCAAGCCTCTGAAATGGTCCAGCATGCCTATCATCTTCGATATTGAGGACCACCCTGACCGCACAACTGCGAACGGGTGCTTGCCAATGTTGGTCTCACCAACAGTCCGCAACCTCAAGGTCACTAAGATGCTAGTCGACGGCGGGGCCGGCTTGAACCTGATCTCCTCCGCTGTGCTCCAGAAACTCCAAGTCCCCGACAGCGAGCTCGAAGAGACCGGCACGTTCCAAGGAATCAACCCGGGAAGGAGCAAGCCGAAGGGGAAGATAACGTTGCCAGTGACATTTGGCAGCGAGCTGAACTTCAGGACAGAGAGGATCACTTTTGACGTTGCCGATTTTCCATTGCCCTACAATGGAATTCTCGGCCGTCCTGCGCTCGCCAAGTTCATGGCGGCCTCTCACTACGCATACAACATGCTCAAGATGCCAGGCCCGATAAGCGTCATCTCTGTCCCCGGCGACAAGAAGGATGCCCTTATCTGTGCCGACAAGATCTACCAGGAAGCAACAGCCGCAATGGATCACAAGCCACTTGCCGCTGAAGCTCCCGGAGGGAAGAGGAAGACCAAGCCCGGCAAGTGCTCTGGTGCCCACTCCGGCAAGCGCACCTCTTCGGAGTGCTGCGCTACCGTCGAGGACGCGCCATCGAGCTCCACCGGCAAGAGTAAGAAGTCAATGGCAGCCTCGCCAACGACCAAGAAGGTGTCCGCCAAGGAGGACGACACTGGTGGTACCTTCACCATCAGTGCCACTCTCGACCCCAAATAGGAAAGCGCGCTCGTTGCTTTCCTACGTTCGAATGTCGATGTGTTTGCCTGGCAACCATCTGACATCCCCGGCGTTCCCAGGAAAGTGATTGAGCACCACCTCGCCGTCTGTCCTCATGTGCGGCCCGTCAAGCAGAAAGTTAGGAAGCAAGCGGTGGAGCGCCAAGAGTTCATCGCAGAAGAGATCAAGAAGTTGGAAGCGGCAGGCCTTGTCAGAGGTGTGCTCCATCCGACGTGGTTGGCCAATCCTGTTGTCGTGCGCAAAGCAAATGGGAAATGGAGGCTTTGCATCGACTTTACTGATGTTAACAAAGCTTGTCCCAAAGATCCCTTTCCCTTGCCGCGCATTGACCAGATTGTTGACTCCACGGCCGGATGTGACCTGCTTTCATTTCTTGACGCATACTCAGGGTACCATCAGATCTTCATGGCTGAAGAAGATGAGGAAAAGACCGCATTCATCACTCCATGTGGCACGTACTGTTTCGTACGGATGCCTTTCGGTTTGAAGAATGCTGGTTCGACGTTTGCGAGGGTTGTCCATACCGCTTTTGAGCCGCAAATCCACAGAAATGTGGAAGCCTACATGGATGACATAGTGGTCAAAAGCAGGAACAGGGCGACTCTGATTCAAGATTTAGAAGAGACCTTTACGAACCTGCGCAGGATCAGCCTCAAGCTCAACCCCGAGAAGTGCGTGTTTGGAGTCCCTTCCGGCAAGCTTCTCGGGTTCTTCGTGTCTCAGCGAGGAATCGAAGCCAATCCAGACAAAATCAAGGCCATCGAGCAGATTGAAGCACCAACACGCGTCAAGGATGTATGAAGGCTTGCCGGCTGCGTCGCGGCTCTCAGCAGGTTTATTTCCAAGTCTGCAGAATGCGCCCTGCCATTTTTCAAAGTTTTGAAAAAGGCGGGTCCAGTAAAATGGACTCCGGAAGCGGAGGCTGCGCTGCAGGACTTGAAGAAATACCTGTCCTCCGCTCCAATACTTGTCGCGCCTAAACCACAAGAGAAGTTGCTGCTGTACCTGGCGGCAACCAATCAAGTAGTTAGTGCTGCGTTAGTAGCGGAGAGGGAGGCAGATGATGAGCTAGAAACCGCGGCAAGCGCGTCCAGCGACAAGCAAGAGGCTTCCCCGACAAGCTCTGGCCCCGACAAGGATGAATCTGCGCAGGAGCGAGTGAAGGTGCAGAAGAAGAGAATGGTGCAGCGCCCAGTTTACTTTGTCAGCTCCCTTCTGCAGGGGGCTAGGTCAAGGTACTCTGTTGTGCAGAAATTGCTTTTCGGCCTTCTCATGGCCTCGAGAAAGCTGCGCCATTACTTCCAAGCACATGAGATTACAGTTGTCACCCGCTTTCCGCTGAAGAGGATACCGCAGAATCCAGAAGCAACATGCAGGATTGTCGAGTGGGCACTGGAACTGTCAAGCTTCGGTCTCAAATTCGAAAGCACTTCAACTATCCAAAGCAGAGCATTGGCGGAGTTCATAGCAGAGTGGACACCGACACCAGACGAAGAGATCCTAGAGACGAGCATCCCCGTCGAAGAAGCAAGCAAAGAGTGGCTGATGTATTTTGATGGTGCCTTCTCGCTGCAAGGCGCCGGTGCTGGCGCGTTGCTTATCGCGCACACCGGAGAGCATCTCAAGTACATAGTCCAGATGCACTTCCCCAAGGAGCAAGCAACCAACAATACTGCAGAGTATGAAGGTTTGCTTGCCGGTCTCAGGATCGCGGCAGAACTTGGGATCAAGAAGCTCATTATCAGGGGTGACTCGCAGCTTGTCGTCCGCCAAGTGAACAAAGATTAGCAGAGTCCGTTGATGGAAGCGTACGTTGATGAAGTGAGGAAAGCTAGAAGAGCGCTTTGACGGCCTGCAAATGGAACACGTTCCAAGAGCTGAGAACGACATTGCTGATGGCCTGTGAAAGTGCGCAGCACTTAAGTTACCTGTGGAGCCAGGAACCTTTGTGCTCAAGCTGACTCAGCCATCCGTAACACCATCAACCGGATAGAGCAAGAAGAGGAAGTTGGTCTCCGGCGACTATCTTCCGGCAGAGCTCCCCGGAGCCGCCGCCAAGAAGGTCCCCAAGATCGACGCCAAGAGTGCTGAGGAGCAGTCTGCTCCGGCAGACCCCAGGGTTTGTTCCGTAGAAGCAGGCGCTCCCGACAAGTTTTGCTCCGGCAAGCTTGCCGGGGAACATCAAGCTCCGGCTGAGCCCCAGATCCTCGCCGTAGAAGCGGACGTTCCCGCAGCAGCAGATGTGCCTTCAGTCCTTGTTGTCGAGCCACAGGCTCCAGCATGGGCGCAGCAGACTGTCCATTTCCTCCAGAACGGAGAACTTCCCGAAGAACAAGAAGAAGCGGAAAGAGTAGCCCGGCGCTCAAGTATGTACCAGTTCATCGACAACACACTGTACAGAAGAGGGCGCAACGGCGTGAAATTGAAGTGTATTCCCCGGGAAGACGGGCAAAAGCTGTTGGTAGAGATACATGGAGGCATATGCGGTCACCACATTGGCGCAAGAGCACTTGCCGGCAAAGCGTTTCGGCAAGGTTTCTTCTGGCCGACAGCCCTCCAGGATGCAACTGCACAAGTAACCAAGTGTGAAGCGTGCCAGTTCCATTCCAAGCAGATACACCAGCCAGCTCAAGCTCTCCAGACGATCCCTTTATCCTGGCCATTTTCGGTCTGGGGGCTCGACATCCTCGGCCCCTTCCCCCGAGCTGTTGGGGGCTTTGAGTACTTGTACGTCGCAATCGACAAGTTCACAAAGTGGCCGGAGGTGGAACCAGTGAGGAAGGTGACAGCACAGTCAGCAGTATAGTTCTTCGGGTCGATTGTTTGCCGCTTCGGGATCCCCAACAGGATCATCACCGACAACGGTACGCAATTCACGAGCCGCGCCTTCATGCAATATGTCCAAGATCTCGGCGCCAAGTTCTGCGTCGCTTCTGTTGCTCATCCCAGGAGCAACGGTCAAGCGGAGAGGGCCAATGCCGAAGTGCTGCGCGGGCTCAAGACCAGAACTTTCGACAGGCTGCACAAGTGTGGAAGAAACTGGATCGAGGAGCTGCCGGTGGCTCTTTGGTCGATCAGAACGACGCCAAATCGAGCCACTGGCCAGACACCATTTACTCTAGTCTATGGAGCAGAAGCAGTTACGCCCACAGAACTCATATACGGGTCACCTCGAGTGCTCGCTTATGATGAGCTTGAGCAAGAGCGGCTGCGTGGAGATGACGCGCTGCTCCTTGAGGAAGATCGTCTTCAGGCTGCTGTGCGAGCCTCTCGCTACCAGCAAGCTTTGCGTCGCTACCATAGCCGCAAAGTTAAAGCCAGAAGCTTCGAGGAAGGCGACCTTGTTCTTCGGCGCGCTCCGTCCGCCAAGAATCATAACAAGTTGACGCCGAAGTGGGAAGGCCCTTCCCGGGTGAGACGAGTCACGAGGCCCGGCGCTGTCCGCCTTGAGACCGAAGATGGCACTCCGGTGAGCAACTCCTGGAATATTGAGCATCTTCGTAAGTTTTACCCGTAAGGCGCGGTTGTCGGACCCCGTCCGGCAACCACCCTTTTGTACAAGTCTTGCCGCTGTTGCATGTAATCCTTTGTACAAAGCCAGGCGCAGACCCTGAGCAGCAGTAAATGAAGCGCTGGTGCCCTAAGTTTTAGCATGCATGCTGAGTCGAGTCTCATCCTTGGTTAGGGTTGATAGTGCCTAACAGCTGCTAATCCCTAGCTTAGAGGTCGGGTCTGCGTCCTTTTTTCCTGTTCTTTCGTTTCCCTTGGTTCGCAGGGTTTTTGCATATCCTGGCCAGACTGCTTAAGGACGAAGAAGAGGAGAAGGGCGGACCAGCATCTGGTCCCCGGCAAACCAGTGTTGCCGGGGGCTGCAAGTACAAGGATTCGCCCGCGACAACCCAAAGTTGCCGGGGGTTGCAATCCCAGGTAAGTTTTTCATCCCTTGTCATGCATTCTCTTATGGACTGAGGAATGCGAAAACCTTGTTTCTTCCTAAAAAGCTACCGTGCTCCCTTAACTCTGGGCCATTTTTGGTAGTAGCCGCGGCGGCAAAGGAACGGAATGAGGAGCCCGAACCCGCCTCATCCCTACCTCCGCCAAAGGCGTGAGAAAGGTCGAGTGGCGCGGGAAGACGGCAGGGCCTGTTGCCGGGCAAAGAAGTGTCTATCTTAATGATATAAAGGATTCGCTCCTTGGCGTGGGTTTTACCCGCGGGACAAATGGCCCGGCCAACATCCCCTTTTCATTAAAAAAAATTCCGCTCAGGTACAGTTCAGAGAGAATGAAAAACATGAGAGATGGGATTACAAGCTTTAAATGCAACTAAAGCCCGAGGGCTTACGAGTTAAAAAGAGATAAGGTGCCCGTAATCCCTTTCTTGTCTCTCTCCTCAGGAGGTAGGACAAGGAGGCGAAAAGGGCAAAAGGGGCGCCTAGGCGAGCTACGGGTGGCAGAAGACGCCAAGAGAACGCCCCGGGGGCCGTCTGGAAGCTGGACGGTGACGGTGGCGCCGGAAGCAGGGCTCGACGAGGCGGCAGGACGTCAGCACGCTGTCGAGGGCGCCGTGCCCTCGTACTCCGAGTTGACGGCCTTGCCGCCCGCCCTCTTACTCTTCCATAGCCTCCCTACGCCAGCCGCCAAGGAGACGACCCCGAGAAGCTCAAGGAGCCGGCGACACGGATGATGGGGTCACCGGTGCCACACGGAGCCGCGACCGGCGCCTAGTCGGACCCGTCATCCCGACGACCGCTGCCCTCGTCATTGCTGTCACTCCCCTCCTCGTCGCTCTCGCTCGAGGAGGAGCCTTCGCTGTCGCAGGAGCTATCCACGCAGCACCGGGCCCGGGTCCCATAGCGCCCGAAGACCTTGACGGAGAGGAGATCACCCTCCATCAACTTAAAATGGAGGGTGAACCCCTCCATCAAGCTGTGGATATGGGCGAACGTCTTCCACCCTCGACCAAGATACATCATGCCGGGGGCTGGGGACTCAACATGGACCCGCGTGCCGCTGATCCCGCAGCCCCTCATGCGCAGTCTTAGCGTCTCGGGTTGTTCCACCTCCATCACGCTTGCGAAGGGAGCCGGGAGACGGAGGCGACGATGAGGCGCCCGGCGCAGCCTGACGAAGAACTCGCAAGGGTCGTCACCGATGTGGACCGCCGTGAGAAGAGGAGCCGCTGGCGGAGGCGAGGCCGGCGCGTCGCGCCGTCCGCCTCGTCCCCGAGCGCCTCGGCCTCGTCCACGACCTCGCCCCCTCCCCCTTCCCCTTACGGTTGGCTCCGCCACCGCGGGTGCAAGGGGAGGAGGGGCGCGTTGCCTAGCGGCGACCCTCGCCGCCACCGATGAAGGACCAGGGTTCCCTTTCTCCATGGCGAATGGAGAGAGGGGATCAGAAGCTGAAGGGAAGAAAAGATGAAGGAGTGTGGATTTCCGTCGCCCCCTCTTGCTCTTTATAAAGGAGCAGGGTGGAGGCTCGGCCGCCCCGCTCAGCCAATCAAGACGCAGGGAGAGCAGGCGACTGGGACCGGCCTGCTGCCTCGACCCGCGACGGCCCGGTTTCTTGCCTCCACCGTTCGCAACTCCAGGTGCATGGGAGCCGCGTGGCTGGCGTGCAGGACCGAGGCGACGGCTGAGGCGACCTCCCACCACCCCAAGATCGTGGGGAGCGGACGCCTCGGAAACCGTGCCTTGGCCCCGTCCAGCAAACGAGCCACGCCTCCACGCCTCCCTCCACTTATGGAGATAGCGCGAACCTCCCCCTTTATTGCGACGTGACGCATGCCTGCGGGGCTCAGCCCCGCGCACGCCGCCCAGGTCACGCACGCCTCTCCCCACGATGCCGCGTTCGACGCGTGCCGTTCGGGGAGGACGTGGTGGATGCAGAAGAAGATGCAGCGTGACCCTGGCCGCGCGTGCCCGTGCACTGTTTTGGGCCTGGCCCAACAGCGCTCGGCACCGTGTATGGCCCAGGCCCGGGGGCTCCTGTCGGTGTACTAAAGTAGGGGTACCTTAGTACCCCGAACTTGTGCACGGGCAGTCATAGCACCCCGCGGTAAGGCTTGCCAGGTGATCGCCAAAACTCTCCATGGTCCCTTTTCGGGCCATCCAAGAACAAAGTATTTGAGCCAAGGCCCCGGCAGGAGGAGCTTGCCGGGAAGGCCACCCGAAGAGAGCAAGGCCCCGGCAAGAGGAGCTTGCCGGGACGGCCGCCCGAAGCACAAGGCCCCGGCAAGAGGAGCTTGCCGGGAAGGCCGACCAGGGCACGACAAGAGACTTGCTGCGACGCGCCACGCGTCCCGGCAAGGACCGGTGAGCGACAAGCTCCCGGGCGCGACAAGGCATCAACCGCGGCAAGGCGCTTGCCGCGGCAAGTCACCACCCCGCGCCTGCGTTCCAGCTCATCCACCCACGCGTCGCTCTGGGGCCATTCCAGGCGTACGTGGCGAGAGGCTGCGCAACCAGGGGCATGCGGTGGCGAAGCAACGCTGACAGGGTAGCCGTCGTGGCAAACGGTGGCGCCCCTGACGGTCCCTTTTCTGCACTATTTGGGCGACCTAGACGGGCATTTAATGCCCTTGTCCCCTGCCGTCAGAGTTAGGTATGATAGCACTGTGCAAACAGCTGTACCCAACAAAGCGTTTTCCAGTTTTTCCCCCGCCTACGTTGCCACCTGTGGGTAACCCCTTTGCGCATATAAAAGGAGGCCCCATGCGCAACGTAGGAAAGGGAGGAGGAAGGAGGCCACTCACGCTTGGTCTGATTAGTTGCCTGAGTGTACTGTAGCACTCAGCGCTCCGAACAAGAACACAATACAAACCACAAAGCAGCAGTAGGGTTTTACGCATCCGTGCGGCCCGAAGCTGGGTAAACCCCCCTTGTGTGCATCGCCTCGATCCGCTCTTCGCGCGACCTCTGCCCCCCGCTGAATCAGAAAGGGGCTCGACCCCCATAGGTGTTCGTGGAGGCAGATTTCCCCCGACATTGATATTCATGGACAACTCATTTCCCCATATGCAAAAAGGGCCAAACAGTGGGTCAAAACCTCTAACGGCAGGACCTACATGTGCAAGAGCAAATTGTTAAAAACCAAAATATTAGAATGGTTCCTGCTATTGCACAATAATGTGCTATTAGAGAACGGACCATACACGTGCTAACCTCGGTGCTTCCCATTGTTTCCCTGCAACACATATAAGGTAGTTAGTCATCAGGTTAAGTAAGGGTTCGCATGCTATCAGTAAAATATGTTGATGAAAAATAAGCACATTGCAGATTCATCAGTTTAATTCAAGCCACATGGAAAACCCATTTACCCAAACCAAGCATGATTAAGAACTAGGAAATATAGCACTTGTATATGTTTCTCATGTATTAAGTGCAGCCAAATTCGATTTATTCCTCACATGCACAATAATACAAAATTCTACCCACGATAATTGGACATCGCATTGCAGAATTGAACCAAGCAGTTAACTAAACACCACAACAAATGAACCAAACATTAACTGAGCACCACATTGCACAATATAACATACTCCTAATAGAAGATCAGACAATTAACCAAACAGTTAACTATAGCCAATTGTAGCAATTATATTGGTTTCTCATGTATTTACTACAGCCAAATTCAATTTATTCCTCACATGTTATACAATAACAGAATGCACCCACAACTATTAAACATCGCATTGCAGAATTGAACCAAACAGTTAACTAAACACCACAACACAAATGAACCAAACGTTAACTGAGCACCACATTGCACAATGTATAACCAAACCAAGCATGCTTGACAACTTGGAAATATAGAAATTGTTTCTCATGTATTTTGTAAAGATAAATTCGATTTATATCTCACATGGAAGACAACAGAAAATTGCAGCCTGAAGAATTGAACATCACATTTGCAGAATTGAACCAAACAGTTAACTGAAGAGCACAACTAATTAACAAAACAATTAATAAGTGGGCACCACACTGCACGCCATATAAAACATATACACTAGAGCAACAGAATGCATGGTAAAATTAGATAGCACAATTTATTAGAATTTGTGAAGGAAAGGCAGGAGCAGCACACACAACGGGTAAACCGAGCATGCTTAACCGGCGTAGCTAGCAAATGGCAAGGTGCTCCTCCAAGATCTGGGAGTCGGCACGAATGATAGCCATCGCGACCTCATCCACGCGTGTGGCCGCGATTTGCTTCTCCGCTGCCAAATGCTCCTTGAGATCCTGGCTATACTGCGTGCACCATGGCTTAGGCTGGCGCTTATTTGGTGGAGGGGTCGGTGATTTGGGTGGAAGGTGTCGTGCTCGCGCCGGCGGTCGGGGCATGTGGGATGTGGAAGGAGGAGGAGGATGGGGATCGGGTGTGCATTACCTGCCTGGATAGACGAGGCCGAGCAGTGTGAAGGAGGGTCGCCGACAAGGAGACGGCGCTACAAGCAAGGAGTGAAGGTTTCAACTTGGAAAGGAAGGCGGAAAGAGGCGGAAATGTGTCCTTTGGTAAGGGGGAGGGGCGGGGAGGTAGATATTTCCACAGAAGCCAAAAATTTGGAATCGCCTCATCGAAAAAACTGGCGCGCAAAGTGTCATCACACACGGTCCCTTATTCAGAACTGTGTACGATATGTGGACATCACAAACGATTCAGATAGCTTCACCCATGTGTGATGAGTATGAACATCAAAAGTTTTGGTTCGAATTTCCATGGTTACAGTGGTCATCCATGTCATTGCATAATTTGGGTACACAAAGGAGACTACAGCACACCCACACTTCTTAATCGAGCAAGTTCAGCAATTAAATAGAGCTAGCTGACCTAAACATTACTCTAAGAAATTAAAGACCGAGGCTCTTAATTAAACAAAACAAAGAGTACTACTACGGCTGGTGCTCGTCGATCTCCGCCGCCGCCTCCATGTCCAGCTCACGCCCGACGGTCTCCTAGGGAAGGGGCTTCAGGGCATCCATCGCACCATAGTCGGCAAGCATCTCGCCATCCGCATCCGCCATCTCTTTCGAAAAGGCCGCCACGAGCTGGGCGTGGGCGGACGTGATCTAGGCTTGGACGGGCTCCGTCGTTGCAAGATATGCGGCGGAGGAATGGACGGCTGCTCGAACGCTCTCGGTGATTGCCCGCTCTTTGGCCGTGGGTTGTCGACCGTTGTTGGATAAGCTTCCTTCGATTTGTGTGGTGACTGTCAGGAGCTGGGCGTGGGCAGCCTCGACATGGTCGTGGGTGGCCTCCATCAGGGCTAAGGTCGCCGCTGCGGAACGGACAACTGTTGTGCCGCTCTCGCTAGTTGCTATCCCCGAGACAGATGTTGCTGCCGCCACCTAAGAAGCAACCACGACTGTTTGGGCTGCCTTTGCCGCCCGGTCGCAGATTGCGGCCGTGCTCATGCACCTTGTTAGCACGCGCATGGTGGCTGCCGCCGCGCTCTCGCCGGAGTGGGCCATCGAAGTTGCCCTCACAACGCGGGTCCATGTGCCCATCTTTCACCGGCGATGATTGAACAGTGAAATGATATTTGGGGAGCGAGCTAGTGTACTTGAGACGCCGGCTGTGGACTGTAGCCAATGCACCTTCACGTGTAAGCCATAGGTGTACTATACACCGACGATGCTCCAGGATATTTTGTTCTGCATCTCACACGGTTGCTGATAATAAACTGTGTGCAATCTACTTGATTTTTCATCTTGATTTGAATTACATAATGGGGTCACAACGGCATTTGACGGCATATAAATTGGTTGAAAAATCAAATTTGTGTCCTTGGGTGAATTTTTGTGATTTTTCTCGTTTGGACATTTTTATGCATTAACTGAGTTTCCATGCATTTATGTGCACAATTCAAATTTGATCTACATGCACATGCTCCAGTGCATATAAATTGGTTGAAAATCAAATATGTGTCCTTGGGTGCATGCTTAGGTCCCATGCAAGAAATGGGAATGAATTTCAAACACTGGGGCACCGTTGATTGTCGGCAACACATTGAGATGCCTGGTTGTTAAATTCTAGTAAATCCAAAACTTGTCTGTATTCATGAAACTTGGCATGCTATCATGGAGCGGCATCAACATGCCATGGTAAAAAAAATTGTCCCATTTGGGGCAGGTTTGGGTATATGCTTCTCACAAACCGGAGCTTCTCACAACAAGCATGATGGTTTTCGGTAGGGAAAGTCCCACCTTTGGGGACAAAATGATATCCATTGCCTCTTATTGCTTTCAATTTTTTTCTCGTGTCAACATAGAACAACATGAGTGTTGTGTGAAATTTTGTGATTTTCCGGGGTTCGTTTGGACATTTTTATGCATTAGCTGAGTTTTCAATGCATTTATGTGCATAATTCAAATTTGAACTACATGCACATGCTCCAGTGCTTATAAATTGGTTGAAAAATCAAATCTGTGTCCTTGGATGCATGCTTAGGTCCCATGCAAGAAATGGGAATGAATTTCAAACACCAGGGCACCGTTGATTGCCGGCAAAACATTGAGATGCCTGGTTTTTAAATTCTAGTAAATCCAAAACTCATCTGAAATTCATGAAACTTGGCACGCTATCATGGAGCGGCATCAACATGCCATGGTAAAAATTTTGTCCCATTTGGGGCAGGTTTGGCTATATGCTTCTCACAAACCAGAGCTTCTCACAACAAGCATGATGGTTTTCGGTAGGGAACGTCCCACCTTTGGGGACGAAACGATATTCATTGCCTCTTATTGCTGTCAAATTTTTTCTCGTGTCAACATAGAACAACAAGAGTGTTGTGTGAATTTTTGTGATTTTTCGGGGTTCGTTTGGACACTTTTGTGCATTAACTGAGTTTTCAACGCATTTATGTGCATAATTCAAATTTGAACTACATGCACATGCTCCAGTGCATATAAATTGGTTGAAAATCAAATTTCTGTCCTTGGGTGCATACTTAGGTCACATGCATGAAATGGGAATGAATTTCAAACACCAGGGCACCGTTGATTGCCGGCAAAACGTTGAGTACTTTATTTTTAAATTCTAGTAAATCCAAAAGTCGTCTGAAATTCATGAAACTTGGCATTCTATCATGGAATGGCACCCGACATGCTGTGGTATTTTTCGTGTCCATTTTGAGAGAAGGCGCACTCGAATAATGACAGCCAACAAAGGCATTTTGAAAAAATAGCTGCCACTTTAATATCTCAAAGTTTTGTATAATTCAAACTGTGTGCATTCTATTAACCATTCAGGTGATACCACATGTCTTGGTTTTAATGTCTGTAGGAGGTGTCGTGCGGACAGTTGCTTGACCTTGACTGAACGGGAGGCGTGTGAGCGTCGTCCGGTGTGCGGGCTGACCGAGAGGCGTGCAACCTATACTCGAATGCGCAGGCTCACTGGGAAGCATGCGAGTTGTACGCTGTGCGGGCTCACTGGGAAGTGAGCCCTTTAACTTCCATGGCCGCCTGCCTTACTCGCATCCTCTCCATTAATGGCGCCCAAGCCGCAGTTTAATTTGCTTTTTAAATATAAAACACTCATCGCAAATGTTTTAGTTAGAACACCCCTATGCAAACCAACAGCTTCCCTATGAAGCCAAGAGAAAATGTGCCGAGCAGGATTTCTGCAGCTCTTGATCGCAAACGTTTTAGATAGAACAGCCGTATGCAAAGTGAGAGAGGCGCAGGATTTGTGCATCCCTTCAATGCAAACGGTTGCTTTGGATGACCCATGTGCAACCACGTACAAACAATCTGGTAAGATTTGTCAATCCTTGTAACACTGCGATTTGTCAAAATATGAAGCTAAAATCACTAGCAGTATCTAATTTTTGCAACTAAAATTTAGTATTTAAGCATATATTTCATTCATAGATTAAGCAGTCGTTCTTAATTTATACAAACAGTTCAACTCAACAGCTGAACCGACCAAACTTTTCCGCAATTGTTGCCAACCACGTATTGAAATAGCTAGTTCAACTATATATATTAGCTAATTTTAAGTACGTTGTACAGTTCCGCCACATCTATAGTCATATGAACTGAACAAAATAGCCCCTATATACTACTACTACTGCGGAGGGGCTTTGTACTACTTCCGGCTGCCTCTCCTCTGCCGAACACACTCAGTAAGAGGCGGAGGAGGAGGAGCCTACCGACGAGTTGGGCAACCGCAATGCGGTGCCTGCCGCTATTGCAGCTTCAGCGACGCTCACCTTGAACGCCCTCTGCCTCTCCAGACGACCCCTCTCGAAGTGGTGGTTCTCCTCGTAGATCTCCTGATTCCTTGCCTCTGAGGCGGCATGTGCCGCGGCCACGGCGGCGGTAAGGCTCTTTGCATGCTCGACAAGGCACTCCTCCTCCTCCTCCCGCAGGAACTCGGTGTAGCGCGCAAGGTCGCTGACGCACGTGTGGGCATCCACTTCCGCCTCCCACCCTCGGGCGGCGGTGGTGGAGCGGGTGATGACCCCGGTGGTTGACGGTGGGTTGGCGGCCACATCGGCCGACGACGAGGTGGTGGCCACGACCACCACCTCCCGGCTTCGGGCCACGGTGGCGGAGCGGGTGATGGCCACAGTGGCCGGCAGTGGGGTGGCGGCCACGACGGCCACCTCCCGCCTTCGCACCGCGGCGGCGGAGCAGGCGATGGCCCTGGCTTTCGACGGTGGTTTGGCGACAACGGTGGCCGGCAACAACTGCCGACGGGCACCGGCGGTGGAGCGTGTGGTGGGTGTTCCGCGCACACCCAACAGGGACGCCACGCGCACTACACTACATCGGGGACTGTGCCGCCGCCACGGTGTAGCCTCCCAGCTGGAGTTGTTCTCTGATGACGGCGGAGTGGCTGAGCGACGACGACGGACCGGTGCCATTGGCGATTGTGGGAGAAGGAGACAAGATAAGCTACAGGGAGGGAGGGGAAAATGCGACGCAGGACTCGCCGGCCATGAGGGTTTTTATAGCAGGCCGGTAAGCATTGGGATTTTGGAGGATTTCACTGAGTCGGGCTGGAAGCTTGCGCGGGAACCTGCGAGGTTGCGCTAGAACGGGCTCACCGATGATTCATTGGCGCCACCATTTGGCCAAAAGAAAACCCCCACGCGTTGTGCAAGCTTACGCTATAAGCAGTTTGCGGCAGCAGGGTGACAAGACATGCGAGAGGAGGACGAAAGGCCACGTACACATACGGCTAATAAAAAAACATTTGTGATTTAATTACCTACTATACCACCGTCCTGGTTTATAAGTATGATATAACTAATAAAATACGAATGCATGTCACCAAAGATTATATAGTTGGATTTGTATTTGAACATAGTTTCCAATTATATAATTTTTAAAACATGCATTAACATTTTGTTGGTTAAATTTGAGGGCAAAGTATGGCACAGAATATAAAGGAGACTATAGACTAGATGGAGGTGGTAGCACACGGCCGCTCTCTACGCAGCGACGCAACTGTCGGCCGACTTGTAAGCGACCATTTCCTCCGTGTTCAACTGCTCTATGTGTGTGGCTGCTTGCGGTTTAGGCGGCCGCGGCGCGCTCTGCTCGCGTCCCTCCGGGTGCTCTGCCCTCGTCCCTCCATGCGCACTGCCAGTGTTTGGGGCCGGCGCATGATCACGCACGTTTGTGTGCAAGCGGTTGTGCCGGGCGCGGCGCGATGATGCAGTTACCCGCTTCAAAACTGCCACACGGACGCGCCGAGAATCCACGCCGCCCGACCCCCTTTTATTCCTAAGGCCATTTACCTTCAACTCTCGTCTCACATGACACAATAAGCACACCCATAAGGACACATACAGAGAGGACATCTAGCGGTTCCAATGGCGCTCCTAGCGGCCGACGACGACAACGGCGGGCAGTTCACCATGCATCACGTAGTGGACACCCACGAGAGGGGGAAGGCCCTCTCAGTGGTGTACACGAACGATCCAGTCTCGGTGGAGAGCTCCATCCAAACTATGGAGCAGTTCCTTTCTGAGGACAAGTATCGAGTGGTCGGTTTCGACCTCGAGTACACCATCGGTCATGCCGGGCATGATCAGAAGGTTGTCGTTGCCCAATTGTGCGTGTGACATGACGTCCTCTTCTACCACTACCACCTTGCCACAAGGCCTTGCGAGCGTTTCTCTAGGTTCATCAACAGCTCCGACTACAGTTTCGCTATGGTGGACACCACCAACAATCTAAAAGCGCTCAAGGTTTCGGACTTGAAATGCCCGAATCATGTCAACATCCAGCACCACTACAAGGTCTGGGGCAGCGACAAAAACAAACCGAACTCCTTGGTTGACCTCGCCTCGGCCATCATCGACCGCTGCTACGTGAAGATGAAGGAAGAGAGCAATAAGGACAAGAACGCCTGGCACAGTGTGTGGCATGAGAGACTGGATGAACAACATGTCAAGTACGCGACCATGGACGTGTACACAAGCTACGAGATGTACAGGCGGATCGTTGACATGAGGAATTGTCTTCTTCCTGACCCAGACAAGGGATCGAGCCACATAGAAGTGGCGGGAGCGTCACAATAAGTAGATGACTAGACGATCGTTTCTCCTGCTTTAGAATGCATGCAATTGTTTATTGAGGTGTGTGCGAATGATCTGTACAGTGAATTGTGTAATTGGATGTTTATTTCAGTTCTATGTATATATACATGTTATTCTACTATAGACAGAGCAATTCACACGGCTTATTAGCAGGAATCGTCTGTGTTATTATTGGTCTTCGCACACATTTCTGATTACGTACTTATTTGCCACGTATCACACACATCTTGTTCAGTTGAACCGTTTCCATTGTGTTGCCTAATCACACACAGTTCATCCCAGTGAACCGTATGCTGTATATCGCACACGCCTTCATCTGGCTGCCCGTTTCTTTTGTTCCTCCTCATCCCAAACAGTTAATTGAGCTGAGTCGTATGCCCTGCATCGCACACGCAACTAAATTCTAAACCGTCTTTGATGCATCTGTCATCGCAAACGTTTTGCACCCTTTTTGACGGGTTTTTACACCACCATTTGCGATTATGGCATTGCACACAGTTTTGTCGAAGGGTCTTTGATCGTAGTGTCGCATTTGGCCCATCCTGCAGTAGTGTGCGATGCTCGTGTAGGGGAAATGCGGTAATCAACTACAGAGCTACGTTCACTATCTTCATCTAGCCTTGTTGTTTCTTGAGAATCATGTGGGGAGGCTAACGATGCATTCTTTAAAAGAGGATCTTTACTCACAGTAGTCCACTGGCATGACTGCCTCATCATAAGTGATTGATGAGGGATACACAAGAACATTAGTTTGATGTAAGAACATGGTTAATAGACAGATGTACTAGTATGTACCAAAAATAGGAATGCATGTCATATTCAAAGGTATAATGTGTAAGCTAAGCAGATGCAATTTAACCAAATTGGAAGCAATACAAGCTAGACATCCGACTGGAGTGGTGAGAATGATCATCTAGGACCTGAGAGCCTGGTGGGAGGCGGGCTACTTCGCCACCATCGTGGCTTTTTAGTTGGCTTCCAGGTGATGCCTGTATGTGCTGGGCTTGTCACTGGCTCTGCCAGTGCCCTAACTAGCTATTTGTCTTCTGGTGCTCCAGGGATGGTGGTTCATGTAAAAAATATATTTCCTTATCTTAATAAAGACCAACTTAGGCCTTTCGAATACAAGCTAGACACCATATGCAACATGCAACCACATATGACACCGCGAAGTTAAAGCAGGCACCTGGGATGGTGGTTCATGGCGAGCGAGAGCATCAACTCCAGAGCTACGTTTACCGTCTCCATCTGATGACACTACACCCTTTAAGGTGTTGAAACGTGTCTGGCCTACTCGCGTACAAAGCTGGAGCGAATTCTCTCTTTTTCTTTTCTACTTCTGTCAAGGCAGAGTCTAAAATACCCTTGCATAAAAACACAATAGTGAGAGTATGCGTGAAGTGTGTACAAAACTAGTCCACTGTAAAAGTAGCAGATAGCAGGTGGCTGAAAAATAAATGACAGGAGATATATGATAGCTCTACAACATTGCATGCCAAACAAAATTAGATTCTACTCTATATGATTTTCTAATATATGAGCACAGGGATGGCTGGTAAATGCAGGTACTCCTCCAGCACACCACCACATGTGGTCCTATCAAAATAAGAGTCAACTGAAAATAAATAGGTCAGTTGATTTTTTTTATGATCTGTACGATCTATAAGGAATGGGCAAATGGCCTTCGTCTACCTCCCGCCAGTCACTGTTGATGATCTTTCTTGAACCGCCAGTGACCACCGGCCCAGACCCCTGCCTCCGCTGCCTCGCCCTCCCCTCGACCTCACACCACCGCTATGCTTGGCAGCGCCCCTGGCCATCCCTTTAATCCCGGATGACCTCCAGATCGGGCGCCAGCAGCTCTAGGCCCCACACACCCCTAAGATAAACACCGAGGCGCTGCTTCTCGGCGTAATAGGTGGACAGGAGTGTGTTATGCTGGGGAATGCTTCCTTTAATTGGGAATCAACTGACCAGGAATTGAAATCCAGGGGGCAACGGACCTCTAGCTAAGGTGAAATAGTATATGAGGAGAAACCTTGTGCATCGCGAGTTACTAGGAACATCTAGTATCAAGAAGAAGCGGTCAACTAGTGTCTTCTGTGGGATGAATACCATGCAAGCAGACACGTAAGATTTGTACGAATAAGGGAAGAGGAGTACCATTTCCGGTTTCCAGTGTTGGGTCCTCTCGATGTCGCGGCGGTTTTCTTGTTTTTACCTGGGTAACCGATGTTTTGGAGGAGGGTCGAGCCTGACGAACCCATGGCCAACGGTGAGGCGCAGCGGTGAGGCGCAGGACGACGGGGTTGAACTGGCGCGGGTACGGACAACTCGGCCTCGGCTTCAACTACTAGTCGTGGAGGGCGTTGCGGTTGTGAAGGACGACGGCGTCGGGGTATCGGCTCCAACGTGATGGAGGAGGGTGGCAATTGATGGGTGGGATGGGGTGGCGGATGGAGGATGCCGGGGTTTCGCGGCTGGTGAAGAGGTAGTTTTGGCGCCCATGGAGTACAAATGGGGAATCAGACAGGGGGCGGGGGCGGGGGGAGCTAAGGGAGAACCATGTTTCGGTCTGGGACGCGCTTGTTTTGGGGGGTTTTTTAACAGATGGGACGCGCTTGTTTGAAATTTGGGAAAGTACAAACTTTGCCCCCTCTTAAATTTTGGACCTACTGTGGGTCGGGGGTAGGATGGTAATCCCAGGTGTCCCAAATAGTGGGCGGGAGCGATTTCGGCCACGCGCATGTGTGCTTACGCGGCCATTGTGTATGAATGTTCTTCAGAGGCGGTTGTGTGGCGTCTAGATGAAGCTACAAACCTACCCCGATTTAGACCTTCGGACATCGGGCCGGTAGGTTTCATGGGTCGGAGTTAGAAAAGTAATTTCCTTCTACCAAACATTGGTCTCACACGGTTTTGGGCGAGTAGAGGCTCTTTTGGCGCTTCGTTCGGAATTTTGAAACAGAAGCATTCACTTTTAGAGTACTCTTGAACTTTGAGAATTGACCTAAATAGACAACGTTAAATTTGACCTTGTATGTTTGAAAACCTCATCACAATAAGCGCTTCTTTTTTAAATTTTGACACTTGAAAATCCTATAACTACGATTATTTTGGAATGGAGGAGGTAAATTTGAATCTATTTTGTACACGACTATATATGCTATTATGTACAAAAGCAGAGCAAAGATTGGTGCCCCATAATTTAGCTATGATCTACAAATGCTATGATATCGAATTCAAATAATTCAATGGACTTCATGTTGAATTCAAATTTTTTAAACCACCTTAAGTTGAATTCAAATGTATGCTAGTTCATAGCTAGCTATTTATAATGTTCATTGTGTAACTTTCGTATGTATAATGTGCTTTATACACACAAAATGAACTATACTCACGTTTATATTCGATTGATAAAGCGATGCATTGTCTGGAGTTCAAAATACTAACTATATGGATCAATTATGTTGAATAATAACATAGACATGCCCAAATTCGATAGAATCTAGATGTCAGATGGATCAATGACCGTTCCTTACACGAATTGCAAATATCATGATCCCATCCTAATATTTGGATACAATTTATATTTTTAATCAATGTGTACATCAGTGTTTTACGTGTAGTTTCACTCTCCATCGATGGTCTCTCACACATGCTCACACACTCTCTCCTGATGTGTCTTTCTCGCAGGCATGCTCTCGATATAACCCTCCCTCCCTCTCGCAACCATTTACGACTATTTTCACTAACCTTTATCACAAGCACTCTTCCTCTCACAAGCATACACATGCACAATCCCCATCGACCCTTTCTATATAGATAGACCTGCCTACGTGTATCCGGTATGCACATTATCTTTAGGTCTGTCTCTCACGCATTGTGTCACACCTCTCTTCCTAATTGACGAGTATGATTCTAACAGAGCATTCTGTAGGATGCCCCTTAAAGTTAGGTTGGATAAATAGTGATATCAGAGATAAGGGGTTACCTTAGTCCGAGGACCTAGGGTTAGAAATCCTATCCAGCTTTGTCAGTGGACACAGAGTCCTTCACAATTCTGCTATATTTGTCTTGTATGACTAGTCATCCATGGTTCTCCCTAAATGCGTCACGGGCCGACCAATGTGGCGCAGGACGGAACCGAACCAAGGGCCTCACCTCGGCCCACCGGACCTCACGCGGTGACACACCCTCTGCCCCCAGGTCTCATTATCTTCTCACACCCACACATACCAACACAGACACCGCACAAAAAAAATCTCCTCGTGCCTCTATCCCCTTCCCCTTGCATATACACACTCAAGGGCATCTCTCGAAGTGACATCATATTCGTCTCTCTCTCTCTAGACCTCTCTCATTTCTCGTGCTATCTCTCCCACGTCCCCCCCCCCCCCACGCTGGCCCCTCTATCCGTGCCTCTCTTGAATACGTAATACACACACATACCTCTGTGGGCCCTACCAAATACATCAACTACACATTCACACATGTTACATCAAGTACCCCATTGATCTAAAAAACCCTCTCTTCACGTATAATTCGCATACAACATTCCTTTTGAATAAAGTGCGGCCAAAAACATATTTTAAATTTACATATATACAACATTACAAAGTTATATGAAGGATTATGAACGTTAATTTGCATTGCATGGTGCCCACAATGATATTTATTCCGCACTGTGAATTTTTATATTTTTATACTATATATAAAGTTAGTCATAATAAAGAGAAATGAAGAGCATCTCTCTCTCCATCGCATACACCCCCTCTACGCCCCTTTCACGTACGCACACAAACTATCTCCAGGTCCTCTAAAACTACGCCCCAGCACATTCACACATGTTTCATCTTTCTCTCACGATATATACAGTGACGATCATTATATTTGAAGAGAAAGCATAATACGTACATTGGACTTCGGAATCCACTCACTACGGTCACCATTTATGTTTTGTGGTTGTTATACAGTCACGGGCTCAACATACAGCTCTGTATTTGCTCAAGATACGACTAGTTGACTAGTTAAATGCTCCACGTGGTACCTCCAGTGTTGCATCACATTATCTCACTACCATTGGGCCCACATGTCGGCGTGTATCTACTCTACACTCTTATAAAAAACAGAGTTGGTGATGATGGTGTGCCTGCCATCCTGCAATATAGGTCGTCCGATTTATATCTGATGGACAGGAAGGAAACTATGGCAATTTTTCAAAAAAGGTACCCACACACCTCTCCACATTTGCAAATAAGGCCTTCCCTCGTTCATATTTTTCTCTCACAAGATAAACTACTCATACAAATGCATCTTGATGTTACATGTAACGCACGGGCATCTTGCTAGTAAGAATGAAAATAAACGACAAAAAATATTGGACGGTGGTTCGAAGTCATGACCGTGGGCACAGCGGACAAGGTTGCCTTGTGTTGGTACGCCGAGCTGTTTGTTTTAACACACAGGAGCTGGTGTGGTGATTACACACACACACACACACACACACACACACACACTTGCACACGAACTGCATGCTT
Source organism: Aegilops umbellulata (assembly GCA_032464435.1). Taxonomy (NCBI): domain Eukaryota; kingdom Viridiplantae; phylum Streptophyta; class Magnoliopsida; order Poales; family Poaceae; genus Aegilops; species Aegilops umbellulata. The sequence goes on along the minus strand of CP136056.1, from coordinate 320,215,923 downwards.
GCAACACTCACACGAACACATGCAACCACACACGCACGCAACACTCACACGTACACACCCATGCACGCAACACTCACACGCACACACGCACGCATGCATGCACACACCACACAACCAACACACACTCTCACGCTCAAGTGCTCAACCTACACATGCATGCGCACACATCAGGCCCTGATAGACACATACACAACCAGATGGTTCCCGCGCACGGGTTGGAGTCTTGTTGCACCTGCGTAAATTTGTGTTTATCTGACCTTTTTCCTATGTGAACTAATAGGTGGGACCCACAAGGAACGTGGTCAATTTAACTAGTCAACATAGTGCCACGCAGACTATTTGGCCGGTCAACAGAGTGCAATCCGATGCTAAACGGTGAGCAAGTGACTGTATAATCACCGCAAAACGTATATAGTGACCGTAATGAGCGTATTACGAAGTCCGGTGACCGTATTACGCTTTTCTCTCTGTAGGCCCTCCAAAACTACATATCTACACATTCTCGCATGTTACATCTAACAACTATGCAATACAACACTACTACTACACTACACAATAAATCATATGTGTTTTTAGTTTTACTAGATAACATAATGTTATTTAATTATTCAATTTGCATACACTAAAATTGCCTTTGAAATGTATGGCCAGTATCATCTACCGCGCGGGGAAAATCCTGCCCTTTCCTGTATAATCGGGTTTGTATCGATGGATCGTGCAAAACAGCAAAACTATAGTAATATAGTACTACAGTACAAGTAACAGTTCACTGGGCCGCTGTGTCGTGTACTCCTCCTCGTAAGAGTGGAGCGCTCACTTTCATAAATGTTCTAGTCCCTTTCGCCGACATGTGGGACATCAAGCTACCGGGTCCATGTGCCATACCGATACAATGCAGAGCAGCAAGGGTGAAGCACCCCAGTCATGGCGCCGACAAAGTAATGAGCAATGTGGCATCAAATCACAAAGTTGCACCTTTCCCGTAGTTAAGTTAGACAAGTAATGATGCTAAAAAAAGAAGTTGGAGGGACGAAGCAACCATCATTTCACTCGTTGCTGAATCCGCTTCTCCCTCATCTTCTTCAAGTTAACCACGTGTTGCTTCTGCCGTTGTTCTGCCTCATGTGGGACGCGGATCAGCTTGGTAAAGCACTGACACACGGGACCGCATGTTAGCAAACCGCTAGGCCAACATCCTCTAAAAATAAGAAACCTCCCCCGCCATCCGCGCGGCAAAATCACCTCCTTTTAACTAATCTTGATTCTATAAATTTTTAGATCAATATAATTGAGATTTGTATAGATAGCACACAGGAGCAAAACCAAGTGGTACTGTTAAGGGCATCCACAATGTGTAGCCAAATGTGAAAATAGCCTTTGGCATCGATGGGAACCATTGTGAGCGGTGATGCCAAAGCCAAAAAGATGGAACCGAAGCTCCCTGATTAATTGGTTGAAGGAATAGAAAAATGCAACATCTCTCCTCTTTCCTCCGTGCTTGGACGCATGTATAGTATAGAGCACAGAGTCTACTCCCCTGTCTCTTCTATCACAAATCACAAAGCAGTGAGGCGTCAAATCACAAAGCACGGATGACGCAACCATCATTTCACTCTTCGCTGACTCTACTTCTCCATCGTCTTCTTCGAGAAACCACCTCACCGCACTAAGCTGGACGGACGACACTATTGTGTACTAGTACTAGTACATTTATGCGTCCTTTGGTTCAACGTATTTCCTGGATGCAAATAAGGCGGTTGTCTCGGCTTGTGATTGTAACAGTAGCAGCGGGAAAATAAATAAGCGTAAACCAGTATATGGAAAACTCGTAGGCACTGGATCAGTGATAGATAATTATGCCGGATGAGGTTCATCATGTAACGGTCATAACATAGGGTGACACAGAACTAGCTCCAATTCATCAATGTAATGTAGGCATGTATTTCGTATATAGTCATACGTGCTTATGGAAAAGAACTTGCATGACATCTTTTGTCCTACCCTCCCGTGGCAGCGGGGTCCTATTGGAAACTAAGGGATATTAAGGCCTCCTTTTAATAGAGAACCGGAATAAAGCATTAGCACATAGTGAATACATGAACTCCTCAAACTATGGTCATCACCGGGAGTGGTCCCGATTATTGTCACGTCGGGGTTGCCGGATCATAACACATAGTAGGTGACTATAGACTTGCAAGATAGGATCAAGAACTCACATATATTCATGAAAACATAATAGGTTCAGATCTGAAATCATGGCACTCGGGCCCTAGTGACAAGCATTAAGCATAGCAAAGTCATAGCAACATCAATCTCACAACATAGTGGATACTAGGGATCAAACCCTAACAAAACTAACCCGATTACATGATAAATCTCATCTAACCCATCACCGTCCAGCAAGCCTACGATGGAATTACTCACGCACGGTGGTGAGCATCATGAAATTGGTGATGGAGGATGGTTGATGATGACGACGGCGATGAATCCCCTTCTCCGGAGCCCCGAACGGACTCCGGATCAGCCCCCCCGAGAGGTTTTAGGGCTTGGCAGCGGCTCCGTATCGTAAACGCGATGATTTCTCTCTGATTTTTTTCTCTCCGAAAGCAAATATATAGAATTGGAGTTGGAGTTGGCGTCGGAGGGTCTCCAGGGGGCCCACGAGGTAGGGGCGCGCCCTAAGGGGGGGCCACACTCGTGGACAGGGTGTGGGCCCCATGGTCTTCATCTTTGGCGAGGATTTTTTATTGTTTTTTCTAAGATGTTCCGTGGAGTTTCAGGTCATTCCGAGAATATTTGTTTTCTGCACATAAAACAACATCATGGCAATTCTGCTGAAAACAGCGTCAATACGGGTTAGTTTCATTCAAATCATACAAGTTAGAGTCCAAAACAAGAGCAAAAGTGTTTGGAAAAGTAGATACGACAGAGACGTATCAACTCCCCAAGCTTAAACCCTTGCTTGTCCTCAAGCAATTCAGTTGACAAACTGAAAGAAAGAAAGAAAAGTTTTACAAACTCTGTTTGCTCTTGTTGTTGTAACTATGTCAAGCCAGCATTCAAGTTTTCAGCAAAGATCATAACTAACCACATTTGCAATAATTCTCAGGTCTCAGAATTACTCATATCAATAGCATAATCAACTAGCAAGCCATAATAATAAATCTCGGATGACAACACTTTCTCAAAACAATCATAATATGATATAACAAGATGGTATCTCGCTAGCCCTTCCTGAGACCGCAAAACATAAATGCAGAGCACCTTTAAAGATCAAGGACAGACTAGACATTGTAATTCATGGTAAAAGAGATCCAATCATAGTCATACCCAATATAAATTAACAATGATGAATGCAAATGACAGTTGTGCTCTCCAGCTAGTCACTACAAGAAATATGTCAACTTATGACCTTCTGTTAGTGACCCTCGAAGAATTGGTCATAGATTTATGACCATTTGAGACCAATTGGTCAAAAGCTGTTCGGGGGGCTCCAAACCCTTAAGCATTGCGACCATTTTGGTCAGAAAGGTCATAATTTCCTAACAGGAAATGGTCATAAAGCAAACAGCGCTAGTCCGCTGCCTTATTTCTAGTTGTTAACGGTCATAGCCTTGTAAATTGTGGTGGGTTGCGATGACTAGGCGCCATCTCATCAGTTTTGCCTATGTGTCATGTCCATGTGGTAGTTTTTGCCCTAGGTTGTGAAGCAACCTATATTTCTGTCATTCCCAAAATTCCCAAAAAAATCTCATAAATTCTTTGGGTCATATCTTCATCAAATAAGTAAAAACCTTCCTTGCCTAGTTCAAAAAAAATTAAAAAAATATTCATTTTCCTATTCTGTTCAGAGTAACAGTTTGTGAAGGAAGTACCACTTTGGCATGTCCAAATAGTATCCATTTTCTACAGTGCTTTCCTATGCCCAAATAACCATCCTCCACCAAATGCCAGCTCAATGCATTCATTATTTTGAGCCCAGCTTCAACATTCGTATTTATGTCCAGTGTGGTGGTTTGCAAAGCTAGTACCACCTCGGCTCCTCCTTTTGAGGTGAAAATTTGTGAAGACGGTCTTATTAATTAGTAACTGATCATCCTCAGCCAAAACTCATGCCCATTAGCCATGTACATTTCCCATACCGCTAATCAAACACTTGGCTGCTAATTCATGTTTGAGCATCGATCGGTCTCCTCGTGAGAATCTTATGTTGTGATTTTCTTCCTAGCACCTACCTGGGGAGTGCCCAACCCACTAGACATGCCTAGGCCGCCCAGAACACATGGCGACGCCACGGTCACGCGGTGACCACGCGGCGGGCATGCGAGCTTACGCGCTCTAGAGTTGGGGCCCTCGGCCACCGTCCAAACCTCGATGTCTCGCCATCAAACCATGTATTTCTGATTAAATAGATACTTATTTACCTAGAAATGATTTTTGGAAAAAATAAATAGCAAACTATGAGGCAGCTGCAGTTCAAATTTGACCCGCTTCCAGCTGAATCGGCGAGAATTTGTCTTTTTCACTAGAGGTGGATCAAAACTTTTGGCACCCAACCATTTTGTCAATTGTGCATTAAATATGTCCTAATATTTTATAAAAATGATTTGGTACAATTTTGCAACAAATATATGGTAGGTCCTTCACAAAAAAACTCATTTCAGGCACTCAGAAAATGGAAAATGTTTTTTTCGTCCAAAGAAAATGAAAACTTCCTTAGGCAACATTGTTTGCCATTCCAATATGCACCCTTGTGCATAATATGAGATCATTTAAACAAACAATGCCATGAATGTGGCCATAAGATTGATCATTTGGCTTGAAAGCCATGAATCTTCACACTTGATAGCTCATTTCTGAGAACACTTTTTGAAAATAATTACCGTATTACAAGTTTATTATTTTTCCTGGAAACTTGGTCACATATAATGACACAATGCGAAGGTTTCCCAATTTTTTGATTTTTTTGAAATTTTTATGCCCGTTTCAAAATGCGATCAAAACGGCGGGCTTGACCGTTCCTAGCTAGTGGTTGAATCTTGGAAAACTTTTGATGTTTCTCTGATTAAATAGATACTTACGTACCTAGAAATGATTTTTGGAAAAAATAAATAGCAAACTATGAGGCAGCTGCAGTTCAAATTTGACCCACTTCCAGCTGAATCGGCGGGAATTTGTCTTTTTCACCAGAGGTGGATCAAAACTTTTGACACCCAACCATTTTGTCAATTGTGCATTAAATATGTCCTAATATTTTATAAAAATGATTTGGTACAATTTTGCAACAAATATATGGTAGGTCCTTCACAAAAAAACCTCATTTCGGGCACTCGAAAAATGGAAAATGAATTTTCCGTGCAAAGAAAATGAAAACTCCCTTTCGCAACATTGTTTGGAATTCCAAGATGCACCCTTTTGCACAATATGAGATCATTTGAACAAACTATGCCATGAATGTGACCATGAGATTGAGCGTTTGGGTTGAAATCCATGAATCTTCACACATGATAGCTCATTTATGAGAACACTTTTCTAAAATAATTACCGTATTACAAGTTTATTATTTTTCCTGGAAACTTGGCCACATATAATGACACAATGCGAAGGTTTTCGCATTTTTTCAATTTTTTTTAATTTTTTATGCCCGTTTCAAAATGTGGTCAAAATGACGGGCTTGACCGTTCCTAGCTAGTGGTTGAATCTTGAAAAACTTTTGATGTTTCTCTGATTAAATAGATACTTTTGTACCTAGAAATGAATTTTGGAAAAATAAATAGCAAACTATGAGGCAGCCACAGTTCAAATTTGCCCCGCTTCCAGCTGAAACGGCGGAAATTTGTCTTTTTCACCAGAGGTGGATCAAAACTTTTAACACCTAACCATTTGGTCAATTGTGCATTAAATATGGCCTAGTATTTTAGAAAATTGATTTGGTAAAATTTTACAAAAAATATTTGGTAGGTTCTTCACAAAAAAACTTATTTTGAGCACTCAAAAAATGGAAAATTGTTTTTTCATGCAAAAGAAATAAAAACTCTCTTTGTCAATGTTGTTTGCCAATCTAAGATGTAAACTTGTGCAAAATATGGCATCATTTGAACAAATATTTGATAGGTCTTTAACAAAAAAAACTCATTTTGAGCATTGAAAAATGAAATGAAAAATTTGTATGTAATCAATCATGACCAATTTATATGGTCAAAAAATCTGCAACTTGTTTGGTGCGCTCTGATTGGTCCATAGGCATATCACGCGGATCATGCCTCAACCACCGTTGGATGCTTCTGGATCCAACGGCAGCCCTCACCCCCTCACCCTCTCACCCAAACCCTAACTTCCCCGATCCACTCCTCTCCCCCGATCCACTCTCCCCCTCTCGCCCCACAGCCGCCACTCCGTCTCAATCTCTGGATCCCCAACCACCTAGCCGCCGCCGTCCTCCGTCCTCTGCCACAACCCCTCCCCTCCCCTTCTCTCCCATGGTCGCGCTCATCCCTTCCAGCTCGCAGCGTCCACCTCCTCCCTTCCAGATCGCGGCCGCCACCTCCCTCCGGCGGAGCTCCCCGCCGTCCATGGACTCCCTCATGCGCTCCCTAGATCCATCTCGATCCGCCTCCCCCTCGACTCGAGCCGCCTCCACCCACCTCCTGCCTGCTCCCTCTCACTCCTCCGCCCGCCCGCACGCGCCCGACCGTCCTCTCCCCCGCGACGAGCGCCGCGCCAAGGAGCGGGGAGGGCAGCCAGGCGGCCAGAATGCCCGCGCAGAAGCGCCCGCACCCGTCGCTCGACGCGGACGACGACCACATCCAGGAGGAGGAGGCTGCCGCTGTCGCCGGGGCCGCCGGCTCCGGCACGGAGGGCGGCAGCGCTGGCGTCCAGAGGGCAGCCAACAGGTGGACGGCCTCCCTTTCCCCATGCTGGTTTTCCGCTTCGGTGTTTGTTTGTGCTCGATCCTGATTTGGGCGCGCTTGTTTTTCCTGTCGGGCATCGCGAGCGCGCTGGACGGCAGGAAGGGCCGCATGAAGGTGGCGGTGGAGGCCACCAAGGACGGATGACCCGGGGCGTTGCACGCCGCTGCCAGCCACGGGAGGATGCCGGTGTGCGTCTAACTGGTCGAGAAGCTTCGCGTGAATGTCAATGCCGGAGACAACAAAGGTGCTCTGTTCGGCCTCCTCCTCTGGTTTCACAAACTGCAGAACACCATCATGCCTACAAATTGAAATTGGTGCCTCACAAGCGGCACAATCAGTAGGATGAGACTGACTGCACCGATGCTTTATTTTTGCTGCATCAATCATAGCGCCACATGTGTGTTCTCTTCATTTTAGGAGTAGGAAGCGATGCCCCTTGCTTGTTTAGAAGCATCTAATGTCTGTCACCAACTTGATCTAGTTTTATTAATATGTAGTTTGAACTAGCCTGTGTCAAGTTTTATTAGTATGTACTGGAGTAGTAGTTCGAACCATCTTCAGTGGAGATGGCACCTACATACGTACAAACTAGAAACCAGGAATGACCTATTCCAAAAAATACCGGAAAATGGGCCATTGATCATTTGGCTGATACTATGAGTGTACCATCTGAGTTGCTGCTATCCATTCCCCCATGCATGAATATCTGGCGAGTGAGGGTGACGAGAGAATTACTGATATCTATTTGCCCCATGTATTTTCCATCTGAACAAGTTACTGTTATCCAAATGATTTTTCCTGCAATAACCTAATCCACGTGAACATCAACAATGTCGTAGATGTTGGCTTGGTTATTCCAGACATTTATTTCAGTTGGAATTAGAAACTTCTAGTACAGACTGTTCCTGGTGCAGCTGCAGGACTGCACCTTGTTGCATGTTGATTGATTCTTCTTTCGTTTTTGCGAATTTGATGCTTGCTAGTACTTTTTTGTGTTCCAGCTCGGTTGATGTACAGTTTGTGATAGAGTAGGAAGGATTGCGTACTTGTTAACTTCTTGCCTCATTCAGTTAGTATCATCTTGCACTGTGTCTCTTATTTTGCATTGAGATTGAAATCACGCGAGGTAGCTTTTTGCACCATACTCAGGTATACAAATGGTCTTGGTGCGAGGTCTTGAACCATGCTCCCGTATTTGTTTGGTGATTATTTTGGATACATGTTCTTTTTCTACAGAAATATGGTGTGGTTCCTTGCTGAATAAATAAGTAACCAGTATAGATAATCATTTTAAAGTACAACTCTTGGAATTACTGTTTTCCTTGCTGTAAAATTACCTATTTGTTGTTTACTTGTTGCTATCAGTTAATCATACTTTATTCCTTTTATTGAGCTGCTCCGCCACCTCCCCTGGCGTCTTCGCGGGGCGCTCGACGGTAGGCAGGTCATGGGTGTGACGGACCTGCTGTTGCCGACTGTCTTCCTTGACCATTTCCCTGAGCTGCTCCTGCCACCGACCCTCCTCAACTTCGCCCTGCTGTTGCTGCTGGTGAGACAATTTCCTCGATCTGTCGCTTCTTCCTCCTGCCAACTACATATGTGATGATTCTGTAACTGCTCTAGTTTGGCTGTAGCTGTAACTACTGTATTTTGGGTGTGATTCGATAAAAGCTATGTGGTTTGGGGTTAAGGAGATCGTGTAGCATTTGAAGATGTAAAAGCTATGTGGTTTTACTAGTCATCAGTATTATGCTTATTAGCTTTAAAATTCTGAGACATCATGTATTGTTTTCCTTTGCTTATTTATAATTGTGTAGCATTTGAAGCTGTAAAAGCTATGTGGTTTTACTATTCATTGGTATTATGCTTATATTCAGCTTTAAAATTCCGAGACATCATGTATTGTTTTCCTTTGCTTATTTATAATATATATGATTGTCTTTCTTATTTTCATGTGTTCTGCTTGCTGCTTGATCCATTCGCTCGGACCCTTGCTGGTTTGGCTTGAGTTATGTTTGTCTTTCTTATTTTCATGTGTTCTACTTCCTGCTTGATCCATTCGCTCGTACCCTTGCTGGTTTGGCTTGAGTTATGATTGCACTGTTTTCTTCCATAGGTTGAGACCAACGAGGCATGGAGGATCAGGCCTCTACCCCCCACCCTGCGGACCACACCATCCTCCCTAAGGGGAAATACTAGGCCAAGTAAGTGCTCTCTTCGTCTCCACGCCCATTTCTAGAAGTTTCTGTATGCTCGTGCTGGGTTTGTGTGAAGCCCTTCTGTTTGAGTGAGATCTGAACTGCTATTGTAATAATGCAGAGTTGGTGTCTATTTCTCCATGGATATTTGAGTTTCTTCTTTTTGTTTATTCTGTGTGGTGTTAGTCCGATGGTTTATTGCAAGATGGTTGTATGGATAACTCAGCTTTGTGTGTTTATGGAATTTCCTAGAGGGTTGATAAAACTGTGAGTTTGTCAGCTTGCTTGGAACCAATTGTTATGTGTTGCTTTGTGTAGTGCTGATTTTGCGCTGATATGAACTTACAACAGTATTTACATTGTAGTGTTTTTTGCATGTTGTCGTATCACTAGTTCCATGCTGCCTACACATTTGAGTCTATTACTTATTTTTTTTATCCTTGATTAGTATTAATTGTTGTATTGTAGACTTAAAATTGTGGTGGTTCCTCTTTTACAGAAGCTCAAGTGTGAAGTGTGAAGCCGTGTAGTGTGAAGCCAAGTGTGGAGGCGTGAAGTCCAACTCAGTAAAGAGTAGCATATTGTAGAATATCTGTGTTGTAAAGATTGTAATAAATTTATTTAGTGGTATATTTGATGAAATTTATGTGTTCTTTTTGATTATGTATGTGTGATCTGAAAACTTGTGAAATGGAAACTTGACCAATGGGTCCACTTATGAAAGTAATCTATCAAATTTGTACATTTCTGATATGTGGGACCAATTTGAGAGATGATCATGACAAGTGGGACCCACCTGACTAGTGGGACCAGCTTGAATATATAATGGCTGAAAATAGAAAAGCAATAAATAATAAAAGGCCACGGGCCAACAATAAAAAAGGCTAAAACGTTGGGCTTGGCCCATGAAGCGGACCAGAATTAACAAGGAAAAAAATCCTAAAAGGCTGAATTAATGGGCTCGGCCCATGTAAAACGCCGAATTGGACCGGGCTGAATCTTGCGCCACGTCAGATTGCCACGCCGGATGCCTACGTGGCCTGGGGAGGTTGCTAGTGACCAAAACGCCACAATAGGCTTATTTTGGTCGTAAATGTCTACGACCTTCTCACAGAGAAGGTCGCTATAGTCAGTTTACGACCGCCAGCTTTTGACCTTCTGTTTTCGGTCACAAAAAGGTCGTAAATGGAAATTTGTGACCTTTCAGTGACCAATAGTCAAGGTCACAAGTTGACATATTTCTTGTAGTGAGTGCTTTTTGATAAGAGGGTGATGACTCAACATAAAAGTAAATGGATAGGCCCTTCGCAGAGGGAAGCACGGATTTGTAGAGGTGCCAGAGCTCGTTTTTGAAATAGAGATAAATTGAATTTTGAGTGGTATACTTTCATTGTCAACATAGCAACTAAGAGATGGCGATATCTTCCATGCTAAAAAAATTATAGGCGGTTCCCAAACAGAATGGTAAAGTTTATACTCCCCCTCCACCAACAAGCATCAATCCATGACTTGCTCGAAACAACGAGTGTCTCCAACATACATCAGGTCCCAAGGGGAGTTTTGTTTGCAATTAATTTTGATTTAGTTTGCATAAAGCATGGGACTGGGCATCCCGGTGACCAGCCATTTTCTCGTGAGTGAGGAGCGGAGTCCACTCCTCTTGAGAATAACCCGCCTAACACGGAAGATAAGGACAGCCTTGGTTGAAACATGAGCTATTCGAGCATATAATACAGAATGTTTATTTGAAGGTTTAGAGTTTGGCACATACAAATTTACTTGGAACGGCAGGTAGACATCGCATATAGGAAGGTATAGTGGACTCATCTGGAATAACTTTGGGGTTTAAGGGATTGGATGCATAGGCAGTATTCCCGCTTAGTACAAGTGAAGGCTAGCAAAAGACTGGGAAGCGACCAACTAGAGAGCGAGAACAGCCATGTACATGCATTAAAATTAATAAATATTGGATGCAAGCATGAGTAGGATATAATCCACCATGAACATAAATATCGTGAAGGCTATGTTGATTTGTTTCAACTACATGTGTGAACATGTGCCAAGTCAAGTCACTTAAATCATTCAAAGGAGGATACCACCCCATCATACCACATCATAATCATCTCAATAGCATGTTGGCACACAAGGTAAATCATTATAACTCATAGTTAATCAAGCATGGCACCAGCAACTATGATCTCTAATTGTCATTGCAAACATGTTTATTCATAATAAGCTGACTCAGGAACGATGGACTCATCATATTTACAAAAACAAAATAGGTCGAGTTCATACCAGGTTTTCCCGTCTCAGTCAGTCCATCACATATCATCATAATTGCCTTTCACTTGCACGACCGAACGATGTGAATAATATTAAGAGTGCACGTGCATTGGACTAAGCTGGAATCTGCGAGCATTCAATAAACAGGAGAAGACAAGGCAATATGGGCTCCGGGTCAAATCAACAATAATGCATATAAGAGCCACTTCAACAGTTAAATCGTGGTCTTCTCCTATCGACCCCCAAAGAAAAGAAAAGAAATAAAAACTATTTACACGGGAAAGCTCCCAACAAGCAAAAGAAGAACGGGGAATATTTTTGGGTTTTCTTTTTAATTACTACTACTACAGCAGGAAAATAAACTACTACTAATTTTTTTTGGTTTTCTTAAGGTTTATTAAACACACAAGAAGAAAGCAGAAAAAGAAAATAAATAGCATGGATATTACAGTGAAAGAGTATGAGCACCGACATCTAGCAGTGAGTGTGTGTGAACGTAAATGTAATGTCGGTGAGAAATACGTACTCCCCAAGCTTAGGCTTTTGGCCTAAGTTGGTTTATTGCCAGGGATAGCCTGGCGGATACCCGTATGTGTAGCTGGGGTCGTACTGCGACGAAGAATAGTTGGGATCATACTGTGATGAAGAAGACACTGACTGCCACTGACTGACAGTCATCTCTGGATCCCAAGAATAAACAGATTGTCGCGGGGGCTCATCTTGTGGTTCCGGTTCCGGGGCTGGTGCCGGGTTCTTGTAAGCTTGTATGGCAGCCCACGTAATGAGGTAAGGTCCTACAAAATTAAACAAAGAAGGATCAGGCAACGTAATAGTTTCAGGATAATGTTTATCAAAGTATAACTTATATTTGAGCTCTCCATCCCTACCCTTAACAAGAAAATCATGAGCTATCATGCTCTTATAATCTAAGTAAGCATTAGGCAGCAATTTTTCTTCTTTCTCATAATGCCTAATAGCTATGTTAAAATGTGCAGCAAGGCGAGAAGCATAAATGCCTCCAAAGATGGGGCCTTTAGTACGGTTCAGACTCAACCGTATAGCAATAATTCCGCATATACTAATAGTGTTGTCATGGTATAAACCATGGAACAGAATAATAATATCAGGAACACTAAGGTTCCCACAGTTCCCACGACCAATCAAGCATCGACTAGCAAATAAAGCAAAATAGCATAACACACGAAAATGTATGCTAGTGATTCTCGCATCAGAAACCTATCTGGTTTCTCCCACAGAGATAAGGTTAATAAATGGTTTCAACTCTTTACGAGGTGGTTCCTCTAAGATACCCTCAGGGGGTATGTTGCAGACTGCGCAAAATTCAGACAATGGCATTTTCTTCACAACGTCATATAAATGAAACTCTACCGAAGGAGGTGATTCTTTAGGGAAAAAGTAGAAGTTTTGCACAAAAGTATTTGTGAGTAAGAGATACTGTGGACGTTGGTCGCGGACGAAGTCGGTGAGGCCAGCATTTTCAATCAATGAATGGAAATCCTCATAAATCCCGGCCTCTATCAAGAAATTATCAGAAGGCCATTCACACGGCTGGATTTCCGCGGTACAAGGCAAATTATATTTGGGCCTCTGAGCTTCTTCATTCTGTTTATCCTTTGAGATTCGGCTCGATGAACCCCTCAAAAGTCTCCTCATTGTTTCTGAAATAATCTGAAATTTTTAGTAACTTCAAACAAAAGTGAACCAACTTCAATAAAACTAATAGCAACTACTCCTACAAGTGCCTAGGGCCTATATCAAGCATTAGCACTACTTGGAACCATATAAATTTGACATGCAAGCTCAAGAACATGGTCACCTATGCAGCACAAATTTGCAAAGAATAAAGCTCTAGAACAAAAACTAATTGGACCAATGGAGGAGTCACATACCAAGGAACAATCTCCCCAAGCAGTTTTTGCGAGAGGTGCTTTGAGCAAGGAGATCGAAAATCACAGCAAAAGTGGCTGGAACTCATGCTTGAGTTGGTTTTTCGGGTTTGTGTAAGACAGAGGACGAAGATGGGTGCTGGGATAAGTGGAGGAGGGCCACCATGGGCCCACGAGGCAGGGGGCGCGCCTTAAGGGGGGGGCGCCCTCCACCCTTGTGGCCAGGTGGCAGCTCCTCCCGCGATAATGTTTGCACAGTAAATCCTCAAATATTCCCGAAAAAATCATATTAAATTGGCATGTCATTCTGGGGACTTTTATTTTCGGGATATTTTTATATTGCACGGATAAGTCAGGAAACAGTCAGAAAAATACTAATTTTACTTTATTTCTACTAATTAACAGAAAATATAGAGAGGGTACAGAAGGTTGTGCTTCTAGTTTCATCCATCTCATGCTCATCAAAAAGAATCCACTAATAAGGTTGATCAAGTCTTGTTAACAAACTCATTCCGATAATCATGAAACTGGAGAAATTTCGAATAACACTAAGTTACCTCAACGGGGATATGCACATCCCAATAATAAGTATATCATATTTCTTTTTGACAGTAGGAAGAGGAAATTCAAAACCTCCAAATATAATCGATGGAATTTTTCCAATGGAGTTGATACTGTGAACTTGAGGTTGTTTCCTCGGAATGTGTACCGTATGCTCATTACCATTAACATGAAAAGTGACATTGCCTTTGTTGCAATCAATAACAGCCCCTAAAGTATTAAGGAAAGGTCTTCCAAGAATAATAGACATACTATCATCCTCGGGAATATCAAGTATAACAAAGCCCGTTAAAATAGTAACGTTTTCAACCACAACAGGCACATCCTCACAAATACCGATAGGTATAGCAGTTAATTTGTCAGCCATTTGCAAAGATATTTCAGTAGGTGTCAGCTTATTCAAGTCAAGTCTACGATATAAAGAGAGAGGCATAACACTAACACCGGCTCCAAGATCACATAAAGCAGTTTTAATATAATTTCTTTTAATGGAGCAAGGTATAGTAGGCACTCCGGGATCTCCAAGTTTCTTTGGTATTCCACCCTTAAAAGTATAATTAGCAAGCATGGTGGAAATTTCAGCTTCCGGTATCTTTCTTTTATTAGTAATAATATCCTTCATATATTTAGCATAAGGATTTGTTTTGAGCACATCAGTTAATCGCATACGCAAAAAGATAGGTCTAATCATTTCAGCAAAGCGCTCAAAATCCTCATCATCCTTTTTCTTGGATGGTTTCGGAGGAAAAGGCATGGGTTTCTGAACCCATGGTTCCCTTTCTTTACCATGTTTCCTAGCAACAAAGTCTCTTTTATCATAACGTTGATTCTTTGATTGTGGGTTATCAAGATCAACAGCAGGTTCAATTTCTACATCATTATCATTACTAGGTTGAGCATCATCATGAACATCATCATTAACATTTTCACTAGGTTCATGTTCATTTCCAGATTGTGTTTCAGCATCAGACATAGAGATATCATCTGGATTATCAGGTGCTTCAGCAATAGGTTCACTAGAAGTTTGCACAGTTCTATCATTTTTCTTTTTCTTCTTTTTAGAAGAACTAGGAGCATCAATATTATTCCTCTGAGAATCTTTCTCGATTCTCTTAGGGTGGCCTTCAGGATACAAAGGTTCCTGAGTCATTCTACCAGTTCTAGTAGCCACTCTAACGGCATAATCATTTTTCTTACTATTCATTTCATCAAGCACTTCTTTTTGTGCTTTAAGTACTTGTTCTACTTAAGTGGTAACCATAGAAGCATGTTTGCTAACAAGTTTAAGTTCGCCTTTAATATTGGCCATATAATCACCCAAGCGTCTAATCATATAAGCATTCTGTTTTAATTGCCTACCAAAATAAGCATTGAAGTCGTCTTGCTTAAACATAAAGTTATCAAACTCATCCAAGCACTGACTAGCAATTTCAGTAGGAGGGACTTCAGCTTTATCATATCTATAGAGAGAATTTACCTTTACTACCTATGTCGGGATATCGGGATCAGGAGGTTCTTCAATAAATAAAGGGTTAAGATCATATGTTTCTTCAGCAGGCGGTAAATTAAGACCATGTATTTCTTCAATAGGAGGTAAATTCTTAACATCTTCAGCTTTAATACCTTTCTCTTCCATAGATTTATTTGCCTCTTGCATATCTTCGGGACTGAGAAATAAAACACATCTCTTCTTCGGAGTTGGTTTAGCAATAGGCTCATTAATTGGAGCAGGAGCTGGCTCAGGGGCTGGCTCAGGAGGTGCCCAATTATTTTAATTTGTCAACATATTATTCAATAGAATTTCAGCTTCATCCGGTGTTCTTTCCCTGAAAACAGAACCAGCACAACTATCCAGGTAATCTCTGGAAGCATCGGTTAGTCCATTATAAAAGACATCAAGTATTTTAGGTTTCTTAAGAGGATGATCACGCAAAGCATTGAGTAACTTGAGAAGCCTCCCCCAAGCTTGTGGGAGACTCTCTTCTTTAATTTGCACGAAGTTGTATATTTCCCTCAAAGCAGCTTGTTTCTTATGAGCAGGGAAATATTTAGCAGAGAAGTAATAAATCATATCCTGGGGACTACGCACACAACCAGGATCAAGAGAATTAAACCATATCTTAGTATCACCCTTTAACGAGAACGGAAATATTTTGAGTATATAAAAGTAACGCGATCTCTCATCATTAGTGAACAGGGCAACTATATCATTTAACTTAGTAAGATGTGCCACAACAGTTTCAGATTCATAGCCATAGAAAGGATCAGATTCAACCAAAGTAATTATATCTGGATCAACAGAAAATTCATAATCCTTATCGGGAACACAGATAGGTGAAGTAGCAAAAGCAGGGTTGGGTTTTATTTTATCTCTAAGTGATTCTTTGTTCCATTTAACTAATAACCTCTTGAGCTCATATCTATCTTTGCAAGCTAAAATAGCTAAAGAAGATTCTTTATCAAAAACATAACCCTCAGGAATAACAGGCATATTTTCATCATCACTTTCATCATCGTATTCAGATTCAACAATTTCTTTCTCTCTAGCCCTAGCAATTTGTTCATCAAGAAATTCACTAAGGGGCACAATAGTATCAGGCATAGAAGATGTTTCGTCAAAAGTATCATGCATAGCAGAAGTGGCATCATCAATAACATGCGACATATCGGAACAAATAGCAGAAGCAGGTTTAGGTGTCGCTAGCTTACTCATAATAGAAGGTGAATCAAGTGCAGAGCTAGATGGCAGTTCCTTACGTCCCCTCGTAGTTGAGGGATAAATTGTAGTCTTAGCGTCTTTCAAGTTCTTCATAGTGTCCAGCAGATATAAATCCCAAGTGACTCAAAGAATAGAGTTATGCTCCCCGGCAACGGCGCCAGAAATTAGTCTTGATAACCCACAAGTATAGGGGATCGCAACAGCTTTCGAGGTTAGAGTATTCAACCCAAATTTATTGATTCGACACAAGCAGGGCCGTCCACAAGGGTGGCCAAGGTGGGCGACCGCACAGGGCCCCCCAAAATCTAGGGGCCCCAGATCACATTAATATAGCGCTAAATAATTCTCAAACGAAAATTAACACTAAATATATGGCACGTCCCGCATGAGTGGGGAGCAATTTATTTCCTTCTCTGCGCACGATCCCGCAATATGCTAGATTATCTCCCGTGCATGCACGGGATTTCTTCATCTCAAGCCAGCAGTTTTTCCGGGCGCAACTGCCTAATCCATACGCTGTTTTATTTCTGGATCTGTCGGCTGGCATGTACTTGCATGCATGAGGATTAGGCAGGCAAGGAAATCATCAGGGAGGAAAGGAGATGCCCCCATCGGTGGGCACTTTTTTTTACTGTAGACTTCATCAAATGGAGACAACCCACTAGCAAATTAGGGAATCAAAGAAAAAACCAAATACGCTTACTATTTTACCCAACAAAAATGTACACTTACTATTTTGAAATTCCATCAAAAGTTAATGCGCCTAATAAAACAAAATAAAGGAAATATGATTTTTCTAAATTTGGGGCCCTATTTTATATTCGTTGTTCATATCACACAAATGTGCACGTTAAGTGCTCCATTATAATTTGATTCACGTGATTGGTTGCTCAACAGTGCAAGGAAGCGTGGATCATAGAGTGAGATCATCTTGGATGATATGGGAGTTAGTTAGCCATAGGACACACCTTTTTTATTTTGCACCGGGCCCCCAAATTCCTGGAGACGGCCCTGGACACAAGGGGAGACAAAGAATATTCTCAAGTAGTAGCAGCTGAGTTGTCAATTCAACCACACCTGGAAACTTAGTATCTGCAGCAAAGTGTTTAGTAGCACAGTAATATGATAGTGGTGGTAGCGGCAACAAAAGTAAAGACAGCAAAAGTAATGTTTTTGGTATTTTGTAGTGATTGTAACAGTAGCAGTGGGAAAATAAATAAGCGTAAACCAGTATATGGAAAACTCGTAGGCGCTAGATCAGTGATGGATAATTATGCCGGATGCGTTTCATCATGTAACGGTCATAACATAGGGTGACATAGAACTAGCTACAGTTCATCAATGTAATGTAGGCATGTATTCCGTATATAGTCATACATGATTATGGAAAAGAACTTGCATGACATCTTTTATCCTACCCTCCCGTGGCAGCGGGGTCCTATTGGAAACTAAGGGATATTAAGGCTTCCTTTTAATAGAGAACCGGAACAAAGCATTTGCACATAGTGAATACATGAACTCCTCAAACTATGGTCATCACCGGGAGTGGTCCCGATTATTGTCACTTCGGGGTTGCCGGATCATAACACATAGTAGGTGACTATAGACTTGCAAGATAGGATCAAGAACTCACATATATTCATGAAAACATAATAGGTTCAGATCTGAAATCATGGCACTCGGGCCCTAGTGAAAAGCATTAAGCATAGCAAAGTCATAGCAACATCAATCTCAGAACATAGTGGATACTAGGGATCAAACCCTAACAAAACTAACTCGATTACATGATAAATCTCATCTAACCCATCACCGTCCAGCAAGCCTATGATGGAATTACTCACGCACGGCGGTGAGCATCATGAAATTGGTGATGGAGGATGGTTGATGATGACGACAGCGACGAATCCCCCTCTCCGGAGCCCCGAACGGACTCCAGATCATCCCTCCCGAGAGGTTTTAGGGCTTGGCGGCGGCTCCGTATCGTAAAACGCGATGATTTCTTCTCTCTGATTTTTTTCTCTCAGAAAGCAAATATATAGAGTTGGAGTTGGCGTCGGAGGGTCTCCAGGGGGCCCACGAGGAAGGGGGCGCGCCCTAAGGGGGGCGCCCCCCACCCTCGTGGACAGGGTGTGGGCCCCCTGGTCTTCATCTTTGGTGAGGATTTTTTATTGTTTTTTTCTAAGATGTTCCGTGGAGTTTCAGGTCATTCCGAGAATATTTGTTTTCTACACATAAAACAACATCATGGCAATTCTGCTGAAAACAGCGTCAGTCCGGGTTAGTTTCATTCAAATCATACAAGTTAGAGTCCAAAACAAGAGCAAAAGTGTTTGGAAAAGTAGATACGACAGAGACGTATCAGCTTGCAGGCGGCACTTGCGAATGACTTACCGTGTTTTCCCTTAATGGTGTTCTCCGTCGAACGCACTTCGCCAAACCACAACGTTCGAGATATCGTCGATGTTACCGCAATGGGGAAGGAAGTCAAATAGTTACTACCTCCATTTTTTTGTACACAAGGACAGTATATCAAAATTACAATTTGCAGAAGGCCACTAACACTAATCGAGGCAAAATTGATGGGGTTTGCCTCGTACTAGCAACCAAGGACATTAATATACCCTTGCATGCATGCGGAAGTGAGAAGGTTGGTTTGCATGGCGCTGCATTAATTAGGCGATGAGGAGTGAGATGGTTAGCTCTTTGGGCTTTGGAGAGAAAAAATACGCATTAATTGACATGTCAAACGAGGATTTGTATAGATTAATCCCACGAAGGAAAACCCCGCCTTTACTTTTTAACACTAGTACTCCTACGTACGTACTTGTATCCTGTTTAGTTCTAGGCCTTGCATAGCCATACTTTGCCACACATTTTTGCCAAGCTTGCCTAAAGTTTTCAAAATGAAAAGGATGTACACTTGCGCACGGCTGTCGCGGTCGCACCGCACCCTCACACAGTCGCTCATGCACGCCGCAAACCCAACCAAGGGAACGCACCCTCACTGACACGTGCTACCGCATCTGATCAAACCAAGCTCAGCCATCCTACCGCTGACACATAATTTTCGTTCATACAGTATGTTTATCCAACCACATGTTGGGGAAGATCCGTATGACCCGCGCGGTGGTCTGTTGGGGAAGAAGAAGAGGTGAGGAAGAAGGGTTAGGAGACGTAGGATATCATCCAACCGCCTGAAATGGTCGACTGACCCAAATGATGAAAGTCAGGTGACTTGCATAAATATATGTTTTTACATAGCAAAAGATCTCTAAAAACAACAACATAAAGAAAAACTATCACTTCTCGTGGAACGAGACGGCCTTGTCTCCTTTGGCTGCCGGCGTGAACCAGCCATAGTTGCCGATGTGTGTCTCCGCACCGTGGTTTTCCTCGGCCTCCAGCTACTCGTTCATGCGGAGCGTGCGGGCGCTCTGCACGGACGAGAGCACCACTTGGTTCAAGTCCAGGACGTCCGGTTCCGCCTGCAGGAGGGCCTCGATGGCAGTGGCATCCACGCGCTCCGTGTTGAGTTGAGCCTCCGCCACCCGGTTCAAGTCCAGGACATCCGGTTCCGCCTACAGGAGGCCTCGATGGCAGCGGCATCCGTGCGCTCCGCGTCAAGTTGAGCTCCGCCGCCCAGTTCACATCCACGACATCCAGTTCCACTTGCAGGAGAGCCTCGATGGCAGCGGCATGCGCGCGCTCTGCGTCGAGTTGAGCCTCCGCCTCCTGGTCCTACTTTAGTATCGCCAGGTTGAACCACTGGTCTTCCTGCACCATGGGGGGCTCGGACGCCGGCATGAGGTCGATGTCTATCGTCTCATACGTATCGGGGGGCCTTCTGCGCCGTGACCTCCGCCATGAACATTGGATCGGCTTCCTCCTCCTCGTAGGTTGGCTCCAGAGAACTCGGGGATTGGCCCGCCGCAAAGCGAGCTTGGGAACAGAGGTTTGTGGCACCGACCACCGCCGCGATTTCTGCGCGGCGCACCGGCGTCAGCATCTTGTAGTACGTGATCTTGCGGTGCACCATGGCTTTCCAACGAAATAGGGAACACGTGATGCAGGCTAGGGGATCGAAAGGTGGAGCAATGGGATGGAGAGGAGGTGTGGTTTTGGAGCAGTGGTTGGCGTAGGCCGAGCAGCGAAGGTTTTGGTGTGAATAGTGGTTCCGGTAATGACTGGTCAATCGGTTTTGACTATACATCGCTCTTGTCGCGTTCGCGTTGCACCCCGGCACGCTGGACCCTCCACGTCGCTCACAGAATGGAACGCGCTTCGTCTTGCGTTTTTACTCGCTTGTGGGACCGCAGTTGAGAGGAAACCGACGTCCCTCCCCCTCCCCCGCTCGCGTCATTTATACTACTACTCCCTCTGTTTTATGCGGAGTAAATAAAACAGAGGGAGTATACTACGGATGAGGATCCCCTGACATGGTCGAACCCATTGAATAACTGACATGCAGGGCCTAGCAAGCATGGGGCCCGCCAGTAAGTGACCGAAAGGGAGGGTAAGGTAGGGATACCTACGTCAGAGGATCCACTTCCACTACTACTCCCTCCTTCCATCTATACAGGGCCTAATGCATTTTTCGAGGCTAACTTTGACCAAATGTTATAGTAATAATATATGACATGCAACTTACACAAAGCATACGGTCAAATTCGTATGTGAAAGGACTTCCAATGATATAATTTTCACATTATACATCTCACGTACTATTAATCTTGTCAATAGTCAAAGGCGGTTTTGGAAAACGCATTAGAGCATGGTTAATAATGTAGCCGGTTGTTGGCTATAAAGAGATGTCACCTCACTTAGAGCCATCATAAAAAATACTCATATAAGCATTTAATATTTGCATGGTTAAGTAATAGGTTGGCTCTTAGAATGGCTATAAGGTTGGATATAAGCATTTAATATTTGCATGAGCAAGGTATATGATTGGAAGAGAGTTGCATGCATACTATTTTTTCTTGATCTATGTGTTATACCCAAGCTGTAGAATAAGAGCCCGCTTCACTCTCTCTCCTCTCTTCTCACTCCTCCAAGTAGGATTTTAGTGACATGGAAAGTCTTATAGCCTGCTGACTAGGCCTTATTAGACTTGCTCTTACGCCCTATATAAATGTAAGGAGGGAGTACTATGAGCATAGCATACCCTACTGCATATCTTGTCAGTACTCCACTAGTACTATTAGACAGGGAGCTTAAAAAAAGTTACTATTGGACTAGCTATACGTGGCAAAATCCTAGTAGGAAGAGCATGCGCAACAACAAGCACATTCACGTGGCTGAAAACAAATTGGAAACCATATCTGTTTGAATACAAATCTAGGAGTACGTACGAATCTAACAATATTGATTGGGCATTGTTGAATGTTGATACTTTTTCCTGTAAGTTTGATCAAAGCAGAGATACTTTGACTACACATAATACTTATATGTAAACTAGAAAGGATCGGAGGGAGTATATTGTACGTTCAAAAGAGAAACGAACATTGAATACCCTTTATATATGATTTGCGGATGCTATGATCACCGGCTCAAAATTTTGAATCCGCCTTACTCCCTCCTTCCATCTATATAGGGCCTAATGAGTTTTTCGAGGCTAACTTTGACCAAACATTAGAGCAATAATATATGACATGCAACTTACACAAAGCACACCGTCAAATTCGTATGTGAAAGGAGCTTTCAATGATATAATTTTCACATTATGCATGTCATGTCTTATTAATCTTGTCAATGTTCAAAAGCGGTCTTAAAAATCGGATTAGGTCCTATATAGATGGAAGGAGGGAGTAGGTATCACACATGCACCCACTCATTCTCTCTCGATTTTATCTCGGGGTCCGGAGATCGATTGAAAGAGGACTAGGGTGGGTACAATACGTTTGTTTCGCTTATGAACGTACAATATACTCCCTCTGATTCCCACATACCACCCTCCCCCCACGGGTCATTTCTATCATAGAAATAGACCAAACATTTATCTCCTTGCACGACACGCAATTGATCTCTCAACATCAATCGATCTCGTCAAGATGTGTCGGGGCATGAACCGAATGGGATGTCAAAACTAAGACGGGAAGTGACACGCAGTGGAGGCAAAGTGAAACTTTAAACGAACCGTTTGTTTGTATGCATGTCGGACAAATTAGTAATACAAGCATGGTCTAGGCCCACATGTGAATGATACTTGGGGGCTTTGTTGGAAAAGGCAGTGCCTAGGAGGCGCTTAGGCACGCCTAGGCACTCGGCGATGGCCAAACGCCTCGCCTAGGGCATAAATGGAAGTCTAGGCAGGGCAAGCAAAGAATTGTCTACCCAAGTGAAGAATCATGCCATATTGCACTAGTATACCAAACAGACCATATTCCAATGGGAGTGGCTGGAAATTAACTTATTTATTTGCCCTAAATTAATATCTACACACATGTAATACTCGCAAATACATCCTAATAATAAAACTATATTACCGCCTAGGCCGTGCCTAGTGCGCTTAAGCACCGCCTAGGCACTAGGCGAAGGCCAACCGCCTCGCTTACGCCTACCATTTTTTCCAACCTTGCTTGGGGGAATGTTCAAATGAGGCATGAGGGAGGATGGACCCGACCGGAGGGCGGCATGATCGATGGAGAAGAGGGCTGGAGAGGAATGAGAAATAAGCAACGCCACATGAGTATACTTGAACGGCTCAAATAAACAATAAGTTGTCTCATTTTCCCCTCCGTCTTGGTCACAGAGTAAGATACTCCCTCCGTTTTTATTTACTCTGCATATTACGTTTGACTGAAGTAAAACTCATAAAATTTGACCAAATTTATAGGAAAAATATGAACATTTACAATAGCAAATCTATATGATGTGAAAGTATATTCAATAATGAATCTAATGGTATTAATTTGTTATTGTATATGTTATTATTTCTGTCTATAAACTTTGTCAAAGTTTACAAAGTTTGACTTTCAGCAAAGCTAAAATGCGGAGTAAATAAAAATGGAGGGAGTACGCAGGGACTAGTATAGTTACTACTGCCGGAACATGGTAAGTTGGACCCCGAAATGCGGGCACGGATCGGGCACACCTCAATTATTCCTTCAAACAGTTGGACACCTACATTTAGCACACCATCCGGCTACTTAATCAAGTGTTACGCTTCACTAGTTTAAGAGGAAAAGGGTGGTACCGTACCCAAAACCACCACACTTGGGGCTAGGGTAACAACTTGGTATTGTACCACATTTGAACCAGGGCACAAAAACCACATGTTCTGCGCCTAATGCGCAACGCGAAGCACTAACGCTCGAATTTGGCTGGGAAAGCAAGGAAACCGACATGTGGGGCACACCTGTCGGGATGACATGGTGCAAACTAGTCCAATGGAGGAGCTAACCCACGACCTCCTCGCCACCGGCAACCATTCATGTGGGTCGTGGGGGCCAACAACGTGGCGCAGCTCCCGCACCGCCTCTGGACAGGGCGATCGCGGTGAGCAACACACTCATCGTCGCTAGACAAGGTTGGCTTTACTGTGCCGAGGGTGGCGTTAGCGCTGTAGCACGACCAGCAGATCAACACCTTGCTTGTCGAGGATGCACGGGGCCCCGAAGTGCGTGCGCCGCGAAGCGTCCGTGAAGTGGTGTGGCGTGGCCAACTGCATCCCCATGACCTGAAACCATGCCGGGTCGTCTTTCTTTTTCAATGACATGTGGGGATCGCATGTGAGCAAAGGGCATCTCCAACGTTGCCACGACCGCAGCTGACTACCCTGGCACACCAAAAACCCTCGTCCCCTCGCGCCGTCGCGCGGTGCGTTCCCAGCCGGCGCCAGCTGCCCGCATTCATGCCGTCCATCTGTATGCCATCATTAAGAGGCTCAGTGCCCGAGGAACCAACTCCGGCAACTTAATGACGCACCCGGACGCTTGGCCTCACTGGAATGCGCTACTTAAAGCGGCAACGCCTAGCTAAACTCCACACCATAGTGCATCGTCCTGCTACCTGGCACCACATCCGCCATGACCGCGAGCGCGAATGCTCTACGGGAGAGCTTGTCTTCGGGGATGAAGCTCGAGGTCGCCTCCCTCGCTCAAGTCGCCGCTCGCAACGCAATAGCGGCGTAGCCGGACGCGGGCGCGACCACACAAGCGGTGGCCATGCTGGCGGCCGACGACGAGAGCATTGTCCGCCATGCGTCCTACTTGCCGCCGTCCAACGTTCGGCACCGCCGAGGTCGGGGACTCCTCCGAGTATGAACATGGCATGGTGTGCCAACTGGCCGGTCCATCTCCCGTGTTCTACTCTTCTTCACCGGAGATAGCAACTTTACTTCATGGGTCTTTAACCCCGCTCCCGTACATGGAGATCGCAGATGGAGGACGTCGGTCGCCGCCGTAGAATAGGTTTAGGGTCGGGTTTCTTTTATTTTCCTGTCCTATAAAAGTTTGAAATGTAATGAAAATTTGCCGTGTTTGCATTAATCTCATCCGGTGTATATGAAATTTCACAATAATAGTAAGATAGTATATTGTAGGAGTATATGGAATGATGATTCGTTTTTGTGTGTATAAACTTAGAAGGTTTGACCCGAGACAAAGCTAACATGTGAAGTAAATAAACACATAGGATCTACATACACAATTTATCTTAGGCACTCCAATAGTATGTCCACTACACATTCATGCATTTCACATCTTTCTACATCTACAGGAACCTGCGAAAGGGTTAACATAAATTGCCTCTCTCTCTCTCCTCCCTGATTTTCATGGTGGTGGCCCCTCCCTCCCCCCAATCTACAATCAACAGCTCGCACGTTTCACATTACGTTAATTACATAACTAGGATCACGTAGGTGTAGCATCTACTCGTCCTAAAAAACCCAACTAAGCCAACCTCCCAGCATAGCACGCGAGAAAAGACCCGGTCGCGCCGTTTTAGTCGGGATTACCGGATTACTAGTAGTAGTATCTATTGGGAACGTAGTATTTCAAAAAAAATACATACGATCATGCAAGATCTATCTAGGAGATGCATAACAACAAGTGGGGAGAGTATGTCCACGTACCCTCATAGACCGAAAGCGGAAGCGTTTAGTAACGCGGTTGATATAGTCGAACGTCTTCGCGATCCAACTGATCCAAGTACCGAACGTACGGCACCTCCGCGTTCAGCACACATTCAGCTCGATGATGTCCCTCGATCTCTCGATCCAGTTAAGGACGAGGGAGAGTTCCATCAGCACGATGGCGTGGCGACGGTGATGATGAAGTTACCGGCGCAGAGCTTCGCCTAAGCACTACGGCGATATGACCGAGGTGTGTAACTGTGGAGGGGGGCACCGCACACGGTTAAGAGAAACTTGTATGTTCTAGGGTGCCCCCTGCCCCCGTATATAAAGGAGGGGAGGGGGAGGCCGGTCGGCCCTGTAGGGCGCGCCAGGAGAAGGGAGTCCTACTAGGACTCCAAGTCCTAGTAGGATTCCACCTGGGGGAAAAGGGGAAGAAGGAAGGGAGAGGGGGGAGGGAAGGAAAGGGGGCGCCGCCCCCTTCCCCTAGTCCAATTCAGACCCAAGGGGGGCGCGTGGCCAGCCCCTTATGGCCCTTCCTCTCTCCCCACTAAGGCCCATCAAGGCCCATTAGTTCCCCCCGGGGGTTCCGATAACCCTCCGGCACTCTGATAATTATCCAGTACCTCTTGGAACTCATCTGGTGTCCGAATAACATCGTCCAATATATCAATCTTTATGTCTCGACCATTTTGAGACTCCTCATCATGTCCGTGATCTCATCTGGGACTCCAAACAAACTTCGGTCATAAAATCACATAACTCATAATACAAATTGTCATCAAACGTTAAGCGTGCAGACCCTACAGGTTCGAGAACTATGTAGACATGACCGAGACAAATCTCCGGTCAACAACTAATAGCGGAACCTGGATGCTCATATTGGATCCTACATATTCTATGAAGATCTTTATCGGTCAAACCGCATAACAACATATGTTGTTCCCTTTGTCATCGGTATGTTACTTACCCGAGATTCGATCATCGGCATCACCATACCTAGTTCAATCTCGTTACCGTCATGTCTCTTTACTCGTTCTGTAATGCATTATCCTGCAACTAACTCATTAGTCACATTGCTTGCAAGTCTTATAGTGATGAGCATTACCGAGAGGGCCCCGTGATACCTCTCTGATACACGGAGTGACAAATCCTAATCTCGATCTATGCCAACTCAACAAGCACCATCGGAGACACCTGTAGAGCATCTTTATAATCACCCAGTTACGTTGTGACATTTGATAGCACACAAGGCGTTCCTCCGGTATTTGGGAGTTGCATAATCTCATAGTCAGAGGAACGTGTATAAGTCATGAAGAAAGCAATAGCAATAAAACTAAACGATCATAATGCTAAGCTAACTGATGGGTCTTGTCCATCACATCATTCTCTAATGATGTGATCCTGTTCATCAAATGACAACACATGTCTATGGTTAGGAAACTTAACCATCTTTGATTAACGAGCTAGTCAAGTAAAGGCATACTAGGGACACTCTGTTTGTCTATGTATTCACACATGTACTAAGTTTCCAGTTAATACAATTCTAGCATGAATAATAAACATTTATCATGATATAAGGAAATATAAATAACAACTTTATTATTGCCTTAGGGCATATTTCCTCCAGTCTCCCACTTGCACTAGAGTCAATAATCTAGATTACATAGTTATGATTCTAACACCCATGGAATCTTGGTGCTGATCATGTTTTGCTCGTGGAAGAGGCTTAGTCAACGGGTCTACAATATTCAGATCCATATGTATTTTGCAAATCTCTATGTTTCCCTCCTTGACTTGATCGCGGATGGAATTGAAGTGTCTCTTGATGTGTTTGGTTCTCTTGTGAAATCTCGATTCCTTTGCCAAGGCTATTGCTCCAGTATTGTCCCAAAATATTTTCATTGGACCCGATGCACTAGGTATTACACCTAGATCAGATATGAACTCCTTCATCCAAACTCCTTCATTTGTTGCTTCCGAAGCAGCTATGTACTCCGCTTCACACGTATATCCCGCCACGACGCTTTGCTTGGAACTGTACCAACTGATAGTTGCACCATTCAATATAAATACGTATCCGATTTGTGACTTAGAGTCATCCGGATCAGTGTCAAAGCTTGCATCCACGTCACCATTTACGACAAGCTCTTTGTCACCTCCATAAATGAGAAACATATCCTTAGTCCTTTTCAGGTATTTCAGGATGTTCTTGACCGTTGTCCAGTGATCCACTCCTGTATTACTTTGGTACCTCCCCGCTAAACTTATAGCAAGGCACACATCAGGTCTGTTACACAGCATTGCATACAAAGGCGGACCATGAAAAAAATTAAGGTGGGGCGAAGTCTCACTACAAACGAATAACCAAATACAATGAAATTGTAGACATGTTTCAATAGGAAAACAACCTAAAACATACCGATAATGAAGCATTTAATGGCATCTAGAAGACCTAGGTAATGGCAGTGCCCTACCCTCCTTCTAAAAATCTTCCTTAATTTTACCCAGATCAATACTTTTGAAGATCTCTCGCTCAATGTAACACACCATCAAGTCATTAAGCCAGCCATTAGACATCTTGCTGCGCAACTCAGTCTTGATGATTTTCATTGATGAGAAGGCTCTTTCAACTATTGTCGTCGCTACCGGTAGTAGCAATGCCAACTCAATGAGGCGATAAACAGCAAGAAACATGACATGCCTTTCAAGTTCAACCATCTTTTTAGCTAGACTTGCAATATCATGACAAGCTCTAAAGTCTTCAATTCTTCTCATATGGATAATGAATAGCTCTAGGTTATCAACTATATGTTCACGTTCATAATCTGAGAAATCCTCATGATAAATCTTTGTGAGTCTAGCAAGCTTATTCGCATTGAACCTAGAAAAGGAGTTTCTTGGGTCAAGACAAGAGAAGTTCTGGAGCAGCTCTGAAAATACCCCAGTAAAACGATGATCAAACTCTGTGGTGATGGAGTCTATGGCAGCATAGAAGGTGTCCACACAGAAAAAATGATCAGCCGTGACATTGTTTCGTCCACCTTTTCTTGATTTTCCCCACTTTGTAAAGAAGTCATCCATATTTGGTATCGGAATGTCGTTTTTGGTGCAAAAGGCTTTGACATCTTCCAAGAGTGGCTCCCAACCATTATTTCTCCAGTTGATCAAACGTGTTCTCACATCCGTAACCAATGACATTGCCTAAAATGAGACAATTACAATTTTAGTGGCATGTATGCTTAGATGAACAAAATATATCGAGCAGACTAGATACATATAGCATGATCCATCACATACCTGAACAACATTTTGATCCTTCTTTTGCAATAGAAGAGACAAATCATTTGTCATGCGAAGGATTTTTAGCATCATCTTCAGGATGAACACAAAGATAAAAGTCTCCATTTGATGAACCAAACCTCCTACCCTACATGGAACACGCACATCATCCTTAACAATTCCCAAAACCTCTATGACTGCATCCCACGTTGATTCAATGCGAGATAAGGTTCTGTAATGAGAGCCCCGTCTTGTATCTCCATGTCTGACCAAGGATGTTTCTTGATTTTTCCCTCTTCCCGTCGGCATCTCACCACTCTTAATCTTATCCAAAAGAACCTCTTTTTGCTTTTCAAGCAATTTATCCTTCCTCTTGCAAGATGAAGTACTGAGATTAGCAATCATGGTCACATATTCAAAAAAATCCTCAACACCCTTGCAGCATCTCGAAATAGCAACAACTACCAACTAATGTTGGTGGGCAAAGCAATGGATATAGAAAGCATATGGGTTCTCATCTCAAATTAACTTCTGAAGGCCATTGAATTCTCCTCTCATATTAGATGCCCCATCATACCCTTGCCCTCGTAGTCATGCAAAAACTAGACCATGCTTAGCAAAAACCTCCAATAATTTATCATCCATTCGGCCATGCTTAAAAAGATAACAATAGAAGCAATAGGCCTTATGCTTTGTTACACTATATTCCAACCAATCAAAGTCCTTATACCATTGTGGTCGGAAGCATCTTCCATTTCTATTTGGGGGGAAAGTGCTACTAGTTGGTCGAGTCGCACCCATTCGTATATAAGCAAATCTAACATCATCTCTAATGTTGGGGGCAAATCTATCAAGTGGAACGCGAAGTCCAGGATCACCATTTATGTAATCTTC
The DNA here is from genome assembly GCA_032464435.1 of Aegilops umbellulata. Classification (NCBI taxonomy): domain Eukaryota; kingdom Viridiplantae; phylum Streptophyta; class Magnoliopsida; order Poales; family Poaceae; genus Aegilops; species Aegilops umbellulata. The sequence continues at coordinate 320,186,095 of CP136056.1, read as the reverse complement.
ACTAAAAACAGATATACCTTCAACTTCATGAACTTCAACATTCTGTTCCACTATAGCTTCAAGAGAATCTGTAGTTTGTTCTTCCACTTGTTCAGTTTCCATCAGATTTTCATGCTCTACTTCCACCAAACTCAGTTGATCTTAATGAGCGGCATGTGCCGCCGAAACATTGACACTTTCACGAGTACTTGGGTTCAATTTCGAGCTGCTGCCACTACCAAGCACTTCAAAATATCTTTTCAAATCTGCAATTCACAACCAGAGTGTTCACAACATTAGTATGTCACTACAATCTGCTTGAATTTGAGGCTTCAAGCTACTGTTAAAATTTACGACAAAATTTCAGGAAAATAAAGAAATCACCTCCTCCCATTTCCTTTGGATTTCCTACTGCCTTACTCTTCCATTCCATATTCGGGCAATCTGGCCTTGACTGCGCCGGTCGGACTGCTGTTGCTGCTGCTAGGCGCCTGGCCTAGGCCCCGACTGGAGTCGCCACTTGCTGCCGCAGTGCCGCCGCCCTCAACCCCCCCCCCCCCCGACTGCGCCGCCGTTGCCTGCCCTGCCGCTGGCTGCCCCGCCGTCAGTCGCCATTGCCTGCCCCGCCCACTCATGAGACCTGGCCAGCCGCCGCCGGCGCTAGCTTAGGGATTAGGATTGGAGTCGTGGGGAGAGAACAGAGTGGTCGTTGCGTCTCTGCTCGCTCTCGTGGACGCTCGAACCTGCTGGCTGCCTTGCGTGGACGCTCAAGCCTGGCTGGGTGTTGGCCCATCTTGATGCTCGCTGCGTCGGGCCGTCGGCCCATCACGTATTAGCAGCGACGAGGCAGCCTATTCTGCTAGCGATTGATGCATACTAGTTATAATTTTTTTTGCTCAAAATCAAGGTATGGCAGGCGCCATACCCTGCCCACCAGGGAGGTCCGCCTGTGATTGCATACATGATAGAACCTATGGTTGAGGCATAGGGAATGACTTTAATTTTCTCTCTATCTTCTGAAGTGGTCGAGCATTGAGTCTGACTCAACTTCACACCTTGTAACATAGGTAAGAACCCTTTCTTTAACTGATCCATTATGAACTTCCTCAAAACTATATCAAGGTATGTGCTTTGTGAAAGTCCAATTAAGCATCTTGATCTATCTCTATAGATCTTCATGCCCAATATATAAGCAGCTTCACCGAGGTCTTTCATTGAAAAATACTTATTCAAGTATCCTTTTATGCTATCCAGAAATTTTGTATTATTTCCAATCAACAATACGTCATCCACATATAATATTAGAAATGCTACAGAGCTCCCACTCACTTTCTTGTAAATACAGGCTTCTCCAAAAGTCTATATAAAACCATATGCTTTGATCACACTATCAAAGTGTATATTCCAACTCCGAGAGGCTTGCACCAGTCCATTAATTGATCGCTAGAGCTTGCACATTTGGTTAGCACCTTTAGGATCGACAAAACCTTCTGGTTGCATCATATACAACTCTTCTTTAAGATATCCATTAAGGAATGCAATTTTGAAATCCATTTGCCTAATTTCGTAATCATAAAATCCGGCAATTGCTAACATGATTCAGACAGACTTAAGCATCGCTACAGGTGAGAAGGTCTCATCGTAGTCAACTCCTTGAACTAGTTGAAAACCTTCCGCCACAAGTCGAGCTTTGAAGATAGTAACATTACCATCAGCGTCAGTCTACTTCTTGAAGATCCATTTATTCTCTATGACTTGTCGATCATCAGGCAAGTCAACCAAAGTCCATACTTTGTTCTCATACATGGATCCCATCTCAGATTTCATGGCTTCAAGCCATTTCGCAGAATCTGGGCTCATCATCGCTTCCTCATAGTTCGTAGGTTCGTCATGGTCAAGTAACATGACCTCTAGAACAGGATTACCGTACCACTCTTGTGTGGATCATACTCTGGTTGACCTACGAGGTTCGGTAGTAACTTGATCTGAAGTTTCATGATCATCATCATTAGCTTCCTCACTAATTGGTTTAGGAATCACTGGAACTGATTCCTGTGATGAACTACTTTCCAACTCGAGAGAAGGTACAATTACCCCATCAAGTTCTACTTTCCTCCCACTCACTTCTTTCGAGAGAAACTCCTTCTCTATAATGGATCCATTTTTAGCAACGAATATCTTGCCTTCATATCTATGATAGAAGGTGTACCCAACAGTCTCTTTTGAGTATCCTATGAAGACACATTTCTCCGATTTGGGTTCGAGCTCATCAGGTTGAAGCTTTTTCACATAAGCATCGCGGCCCCAAACTTTAAGAAACGACAATTTAGGTTTCTTGAAAAACCACAGTTCATATGGTGTCGTCTCTACGGATTTAGATGGTGCCCTATTTAACGTGAAAGCAGCCGTCTCTAAAGCATAACCCCAAAACGATAGCGGTAAATCAGTAAGAGACGCCATAGATCGCACCATATCTAATAAAGTACGGTTACGACATTCGACACACCACTATGCTGTGGTGTTCCAGGTGGCGTGAGTTGCGAAACTATTCCACATTGTTTCAAGTGAAGACCAAACTCATAACTCAAATATTCACCTCCATGATCAGATCGTAGAAACTTTATTTTCTTGTTACGATGATTTTCCACTTCACTCTAAAATTCTTTGAACTTTTCAAATGTTTCAGACTTATGTTTTATTAAGTAGATATACCCATATCTGCTCAAATCATCTGTGAAGGTCAGAAAATAACGATACCCGCTGTGAGCCTCAACACTCATTGGACCGCATACATCAGTATGTATTATTTCCAATAAGTCAGTTGCTCGCTCATTGTTCTGGGGAACGGAGTCTTAGTCATCTTGCCCGTGAGGCATGGTTCGCAAGCATCAAGTGATTCATAATCAAGTGATTCCAAAAGCCCATCAGCATGGAGTTTCTTCGTGCGCTTTACACCAATATGACCTATACGGCAGTGCCACAAATAAGTTGCACTATCATTATTAACCTTGCATCTTTTGGCTTCAATATTATGAATATGTGTATCACTACAATCGAGATTCAACAAAAATAGACCACTCATCAATGGTGCATGACCATAAAATATATTACTCATATAAATATAACAACCATTATTCTCTGATTTAAATGAATAACCGTCTCGCATCAAACAAGATCCAGATATAATGCTCATGCTCAACGCTGGCACCAAATAACAATTATTCAGGTCTAAAACTGATCCCGAAGGTAGATGTAGAGGTAGCGTGCCGACGGCGATCACATCGACTTCGGAACCATTTCCCCACGCGCATCGTCACCTCGTCCTTAGCCAATCTTGGTTTAATCCGTAGCCCTTATTTCGAGTTGCAAATATGAGCAGCAGAACCAGTATCAAATACCCAGGCGCTACTACGAGCATTAGCAAGGTACACATCAATAACATGTATATCAAATATACCTTTCACTTTTCCATCCTTCTTATCCGCCAAATACTTGGGGCAGTTTCGCTTCCAGTGACCAGTCCCTTTGCAACAGAAGCACTCAGTTTCAGGCTTAGGTCCAGACTTGGGCTTCTTCACTTGAGCAGCAACTTGCTTGCCATTCTTCTTGAAGTTCCCCTTCTTCCCTTTGCCCTTTTTCTTGAAACTAGTGGTCTTGTTAACCATCAACACTTTATGCTCCTTTTTGATTTCTACCTCTACAGCCTTTAGCATCGCGAAGAGCTCAGGAATTGTCTTATCCATCCCTTGCATATTATAGTTCATCACGAAGCTTTTATAGCTTGGTGGCAGTGATCGAAGAACTCTGTCAATGACACTATCATCAGGAAGATTAACTCCCAAATGAGTCAAGTGGTTGTGTTACCCAGACATTCTGAGTATATGTTCACTGACAGAACTATTCTCCTCCATTTTGCAGCTATAGAACTTACTGGAGACTTCATATCTCTCAATTTGGGCATCTACTTGAAGTATTAACTTCAATTCCTGTAACATCTCATATGCTCCATGACGTTCAAAACATCTTTGAAGTCCCAATTCTAAGCCATAAAGCATGGCACACTAAACTATTGAGTAGTCATCAGCTTTGCTCTGCCAGACATTCATAACATCCGAAGTTGCTCCTGCAGCGGGTCTTGCACTTAGCGGTGCTTCCAGGACGTAATTCTTCTATGCAACAATGAGGATAATCCTCAAGTTATAGACCCAGTCCATGTAGTTGCTACCATCATCTTTCAACTTAGCTTTCTCTAGGAATGCATTAAAATTCAAGGGAACGGTAGCACGGGCCATTGATCTACAACAACATAGATATGCAAAAACTATCAGGTACTAAGTTCATGATAAATTAAACACTGGTAAAGCGACGTGCTATACAAATGGTTTTTAACCCCTTTCCATGATGGCATTTGGAACCGTCGCCAAGTGAGTGTATGCGATAGGGGGGTCCTTCCCACACGACCCAAATATCATCGGGGATAGGCCCTCCTGGGACATAGGCTGGGGCCGTGTGCGATCAGGCAAGGCATCGAAACCAAATCATTTCCGTAGGTATGTACATCCCACACGGTGAATCCCAGAAAATCATTTTCGTAGGTACGTACATCCCACACGGTGAATCCCAGAAAATCATTTCCGTAGGTATGTACATCCCACACGGTGAATCCCAGAAAATTATTTCCGTAGGTATGTACATCCCACACAGTGGATCCTAGAAAACCATTTCCATAGGTATGTATATCGCACACAGTTCTTTGAGTGGAAACGTTTGTGCAAGGTGGCCTAACACAAACAGTTTGCTACCGGAAGCCGTGTGTGATTGTTAGTTGATCGAACACGCCTACTTTCTACAAACCATGCGGGTTGTTTGAGTTCATCACCCACGGTGCTGTCTGAGTAATCGTCTGCAATAGGAAACCCCAATAAGCAGGGTAATAAGCCTATTATTGATAATCCATGTACTAATCAAACTAATATTTCTTATAAAACACGCTAGATATTTCATATTCGTATACAAGCAATCAGATTTCATAATCGAATTACATCAGATAGCTTCGGCACTCAGTTACGCCATTACACAACAGCACCAAGTTTCACATGCAGCATCAAAAACCTTTGGAAAGTAGCATCATACACGGTAAATAGATAGATGAATCTCATCTGGGAAACTGCAAAAGCGGAAGGCAAATATTGAGCCTTCAGTGATGTTGAATGTCCTTGCAACTTTAGGCCAGTGGCTATGGATAATTGCCCGCCCAACCTTCATCCTCTTCAGCAAGACTTCAGTATTGTACCGTGGGTGTTGAATGAATACCTTCCTCGCCTCTTGACCATGCAGGTGGTTTGAGAGGTAATCATCGGTGAACTGCTTTGAAAAGTACTGAAAACAAAGCTATGCATAAATCACTATTGTAAATTTTGAAATGGCGCAAGGGGTAAAAACAAGGTAGAAGAGTTGGTACCATCCTATAGTTTACTGATGTCTTCTTCATTGTGCAAACAAAGATCTTGCTATTATTCGTCACAAGTTTCTTCATCCTAACAATCTTTCTGAGTTTCTTGACTTGACTGATATTCATGGACATCTCATTTTCCCATATACAAAATGGGTCGAACAGTGGGTCTAAGCCTCTGACAGCAGGACCTACATGTGCAAGACCAAATTGTAAGAAACCTAAATATTAGAATGATTCCTACAACTGCACAATAATGTGCTATTAGCCAAAGGACCCTGCTTGAACAAACCTCGATGGTAAACCGCAGTGTCCCCATTGTTTCCTTGCAACACACATAAGGAAGATCTTGATCAGGTTAACTGAGAGTTGCCATACTATCAGTAGAATATGTATTGAGTACAGCCAAATTCGATTGGTGTCACATGCATAACAATACAAAATTGTACCCACAGCAAATGAAAATCAAATTGCAGAACTGAACCAAATAGTTAAATGGACAGCAGACCAAATGAACCAAAATAGTTAACTGAGCATGACATTGTAGAATAGAAACATGTACTAGAAGATAAGATAGTTAACAGAACAAATAATGCTTGAGAAGAGTACTACGAAATGTAGCAATTGTTGGACCAAAGTGTTAACTGAACATTACATTTCAAGGACCAAACTGTTAACTGAACATCAGATTGCATATTAACATTACAAAGTACAAATCACTAGAAGGCACTGGCGGTGGCCACGAGAAAACAACACGAACTATATTTTAAAGTAGACAACTGCATGGCGGTGTCGACAGTGGCCTCGAAGACAAGGTGCTCCTCCAAGATCTGGCGGTCAACATGCATGGCAACCATAGCGACCTCGTGCGCGCGTGCGGCCGCATGCTACTGAGCTCCACGTTATACTGCATGCACAATGGCTATGAGCGGTGCTTAATTGGAGGAGGGGCAGTGATTTCGGTGGAAGGTGTCGCGCCGTCGGTTGGGGCATGTGGGACGGGAAAGGAGGAGGATGGTGTGTGTGGGGTGAGGACTACTGACCATATCGACGAGGCCGCGCAGCAAGAAGAAGGGTCGGCGGCGAGGAGGTTGCGCAGCAAGAAGAAGGGTCGCCGGCGAGGAGGCGGCGCTGCAAGAAGAAGGGTCGCCGGCAAGGAAGCTGAGCTGCCAGTAAGCAGCAGTGAAGGTTTGAACTTGGAAAGCAAGGAGGAACAGTGGAAATGTGTCTTTTGGTAGGAGGGAGGGGGCGGGGAGATGGATATTTCCATGGTGGCAAAAAAATTCTCTCGGTGCCGCGAGAAACTTGCACGCAAGTGTAGTTGAAGCAGGGGCGGTGGACTTTAGACGACGAAGCTTCCTGCGTAAGCCAGACAAGACGGTGCGCCAAGAAATTTTATATCGCATCCCACATGATTCTTTCTAGTAAACTGTTTGTGGTATACCTGATTTCTTCATTATGTTTTGAAAGACAAAATGGTGTTACGGAGGGAAAGGATGGTGTTTGAATTGCTAGAACATTTACGTACAGTGAACATGCAACTAGTACATGAGTGTCGTGTATAAATTTGGAATTATTCCGGGTTTTTTTTGGCATTTTTATGCATTAATTGAGTTTCTGAGCATTTAATGTGTATAATTCAAATTTGAACTACAAGCACATGCTCCAATGCACCAAAGTTTGTTGAAAAATCACATGTGTGTCTTTGGGTGAATTTATAGGTCACATGCAAGAAATGGGAATGAAATTCAAACATCTAGGCACCGTGGCTCGGCCGGAAAGATTGACAAACTTGGTTTTTTAATTCCTGTAAATCCAAAACACGCCTGAAAATCATGAAACTTGGCATGGTCTCATGACATGGCACCAACATGCTGCGGTAATTTTTTTGGCCGAATTGGGACAAGCTTTGGTGTAAGCTTCTTGCAAACCGGAGCTTCCCTCAAGAAGGCTCGTGTTTCCGAGAGGGAATGTGTCACCTCCGTGTGCGCAACGACATACGTACATTGCCTTATCCTGCCTTAATTTTTGTACACTGGCAGATCAGACCAAATAGAAGTATCGTGCTAAATTTTGAAACTATTCCGGGTTCATTTGGCCTTTTTTATACATTAATTGAGTTTCTGCGCATTTAATGTGCATAATTCAAATTTGAACTACAAGCACATGCTCCAGTGCACCAAAGTTTGTTGAAAAATCACATCTGTGTCTTTGGGTGAATTTATAGGTCCCATGCAAGAAATGGGAATAATTCAAACATCTAGGCGTCGTGGCTCGGCCGGAAAGATTGAGAAACTTGGTTTTTTAATTCCTGTAAATCCAAAACACGCCTGAAAATCATGAAACTTGGCATGCTGTCATGACATGGCACCAACATGCTGCGGTAAATATTTTGGCTAAATTGGGACAAGCTTTGGTGTAAGCTTCTTGCAAACAGGAGCTTTCCTCAAGAAGGCTCGTGGTTCCAAGAGGGAACGTGTCACATCCGTGTGCGAAACTAGATACATACACTGCCTTCTCCTGCTTTAACTTTTTTACACAGGCAGATTAGACCAAATAGAAGTATCGTCCTAAATTTTGAAATTATACCGGGTTCCTTTGGCCTTTTTTATACATTAATTGAGTTTCTGCGCATTTAATGTGCATAATTCAAATATGAACTACAAGCACGTGCTCCAGTGCACCAAAGTTTTTTGAGAAATCACATGTGTGTCTTTGGGTGAATTTATAGGTCCCATGCAAGAAATGGGAATGAAATTCAAACATCTGGGCGTCGTGGCTCGGCCGGAAAGATTGATAAACATGGTTTTTTAATTCCTGTAAATCCAAAACACGTCTGAAAATCATGAAACTTGGCATGGTTTCATGACATGGCACCAACATGTTGCGGTAATTTTTTTGGCCCAATTGGGAAAAGCTTTGGTGTAAGCTTCTTGCAAACCGGAGCTTCCCTCAAGAAGGCTCGTGGTTCCGAGAGGGAACGTGTCACCTCCGTGTGCGAAACGACATACGTACACTGCCTTCTCCCGCCTTAATTTTTTTACACAGGCAGATTAGACCACATAGAGGCATCGTGCTAAATTTTGGAATTATTCCGGGTTCGTTTGGCCTTTTTTATACATTAATTGAGTTTCGGCGCATTTAATGTGCATAATTCAAATTTGAACTACAAGCATAGGCTCCAGTGCACCAAAGTTGGTTGAAAAATCACATGTGTTTCCTTGGGTGAATTGCAGGTCTCATTTAAGAAATGGGAATGAAACCCAACCATCTGGGCGTCGTGGCTCGGCCGGAAAGATTGAGAAACTTGGTTCTTTAATTCCTGTAAATCCAAAACACGCCTGAAAATCATGAAACTTGGGATGGTGTCATGACATGGCACGAACATGCTGCGGAATTTCTTTTTGGCCTAATTGGGACAAGCTTTGGTGTAAGCTTCTTGCAAAATGGAGCTTCCCTCAAGAAGGCTCGTGGTTCCGAGAGGGAACGTGTCAGCTCCGTGTGCGAAACGACATACGTACACTGTCTTCTCCCGCCTTAATTTTTTACACAGGCAGATTAGACCAAATAGAAGCATCGTGCTAAATTTTGGAATTATTCCGGGTTCGTTTCACCTTTTTTATACATTAATTGAGTTTCTGCGCATTTAATGTGCATAATTCAAATTTGAACTACAAGCACAGGCTCCAGTGCACCAAAGTTGTTTAAAAAAGCACATGTGTGTCCTTGGGTGAATTTCTAGGTCCCATGCAAGAAATGGGAATGAAACTCAAACATCTGGGCGTCGTGACTCGACCAGAAAGATTGAGAAACTTGGTTTTTAATTCCTGTAAATTCTAAACACGCCTAAAAATCATTTTTTTTAGAGTACGCCAATAGCGTACCATATTTTTATAGAAGGAAGCAGAAAAAAATTTACAAGATTTTACGATGATGCGAGCATCGCCGTGGATACACCAAACCAACTCCTTAAACACAAATAGCTACTCTCTCAAAAATCTACTCAAGCCTACCACTCCCATCCCCGCGTGCTTCCATGATCTAATTTCTTCTAGTATTTGCTGAGCTAGCCTCGTGGGGGAACTCACTTGCTCAGCCCGATTGAAAACTCTTGTATTTCGTTGTTTCCAAAGCAACCAGGTAGCGGCAATGACAAAAGTGTCGAACCCTCGTTTGTATGGTTGTCGGAAGTTTCTTCTTGCCCTCAACCACCACTCCTAGAAAGTGTCAAGGACCTATGGGATCTCCACATTGATTTGCATGGTAAGAAAGCATTGGTTCCAGACTTCCCTCGAATAGACACATTGTGCCAAGATATGATCCACATTATCTTCTTCCTGCATGCACGTATAGCATGCCGAAGGCGCATCCTGTAGCCCATGGTGTCATGAAACTTGGCATGGTGTCATGACATGGCACCAACATGCTGCGGAATATTTTTTTGGCCGAATTGGGACAAGTTTTGGTGTAAGCTTCTTGCAAACCGGAGCTTCCCTCTAGAAAGCTCGTGGTTCCGAGAGGGAACGTGTCACCTCCGTGTGCGAAACAACATGCGTACATTGTCTTCTCCCGCCTTAATTTTTTTACACAGGCAGATAAGGCCAAATTAAGCATCGTACTAAATTTTGGAATTATTCCGAGTTCATTTGGCCTTTTTTATACATTAATTGAGTTTCTACGCATTTAATGTGCATAATTCAAATTTGAACTACAAGCACATGCTCCAGTGCACCAAAGTTTGTTGAAAAATCACATGTGTGTCTTTGGGTGAATTTATAGGTCCCATGCAAGAAATGGGAATAATTCAAACATCTGGGCGTCGTGGCTCGGCCGGAAAGATTGAGAAACTTGGTTTTTTAATTCCTGTAAATCCAAAACACGCCTGAAAATCATGAAACTTGGCATGGTGTCATGACATGGCACCAACATGCTGCGGTAAATATTTTGGCCAAATTGGGACAAGCTTTGGTGTAAGCTTCTTGCAAAGCGGAGCTTCCCTCAAGAAGGCTCGTGTTTCCGACAGGGAATGTGTCACCTCCGTGTGCGCAACGACATACGTACACTGCCTTATCCTGCCTTAATTTTTGTACACTGGCAGATCAGACCAAATAGAAGTATCGTGCTAAATTTTGAAACTATTCCGGGTTCATTTGGCCTTTTTTATACATTAATTGAGTTTCTGCGCATTTAATGTGCATAATTCAAATTTGAACTACAAGCACATGCTCCAGTGCACCAAAGTTTGTTGAAAAATCACATGTGTGTCTTTGGGTGAATTTATAGGTCCCATGCAAGAAATGGGAATAATTCAAACATCTGGGCGTCGTGGCTCGGCCGGAAAGATTGAGAAACTTGGTTTTTTAATTCCTGTAAATCCAAAACACGCCTGAAAATCATGAAACTTGGCATGGTGTCATGACATGGCACCAACATGCTGCGGTAAATATTTTGGCTAAATTGGGACAAGCTTTGGTGTAAGCTTCTTGCAAACCGGAGCTTTCCTCAAGAAGGCTCGTGGTTCCAAGAGGGAACGTGTCACATCCGTGTGCGAAACTAGATACATACACTGCCTTCTCCTGCTTTAACTTTTTTACACAGGCAGATTAGACCAAATAGAAGTATCGTCCTAAATTTTGAAATTATACCGGGTTCGTTTGGCCTTTTTTATACGTTAATTGAGTTTCTGCGCATTTAATGTGCATAATTCAAATATGAACTACAAGCACGTGCTCCAGTGCACCAAAGTTTTTTGAGAAATCACATGTGTGTCTTTGGGTGAATTTATAGGTCCCATGCAAGAAATGGGAATGAAATTCAAACATCTGGGCGTCGTGGCTCGGCCGGAAAGATTGATAAACATGGTTTTTTAATTCCTGTAAATCCAAAACACGTCTGAAAATCATGAAACTTGGCATGGTTTCATGACATGGCACCAACATGTTGCGGTAATTTTTTTGGCCCAATTGGGACAAGCTTTGGTGTAAGCTTCTTGCAAACCGGAGCTTCCCTCTAGAAGGCTCGTGGTTCCGAGAGGGAACGTGTCACCTCCGTGTGCGAAACGACATACGTACACTCCCTTCTCCCGCCTTAATTTTTTTACACAGGCATATTAGACCACATAGAAGTATCGTGCTAAATTTTGAAACTATTCCGGGTTCAATTGGCCTTTTTTATACATTAATTGAGTTTCTGCGCATTTAATGTGCATAATTCAAATTTGAACTACAAGCACATGCTCCAGTGCACCAAAGTTTGTTGAAAAATCACATGTGTGTCTTTGGGTGAATTTATAGGTCCCATGCAAGAAATGGGAATAATTCAAACATCTGGGCGTCGTTGCTCGGCCGGAAAGATTGAGAAACTTGGTTTTTTAATTCCTGTAAATCCAAAACACGCCTGAAAATCATGAAACTTGGCATGGTGTCATGACATGGCACCAACATGCTGCGGTAAATATTTTGGCTAAATTGGGACAAGCTTTGGTGTAAGCTTCTTGCAAACCGGAGCTTTCCTCAAGAAGGCTCGTGGTTCCAAGAGGGAACGTGTCACATCCGTGTGCGAAACTAGATACATACACTGCCTTCTCCTGCTTTAACTTTTTTACACAGGCAGATTAGACCAAATAGAAGTATCGTCCTAAATTTTGAAATTATACCGGGTTCGTTTGGCCTTTTTTATACATTAATTGAGTTTCTGCGCATTTAATGTGCATAATTCAAATATGAACTACAAGCACGTGCTCCAGTGCACCAAAGTTTTTTGAGAAATCACATGTGTGTCTTTGGGTGAATTTATAGGTCCCATGCAAGAAATGGGAATGAAATTCAAACATCTGGGCGTCGTGGCTCGGCCGGAAAGATTGATAAACATGGTTTTTTAATTCCTGTAAATCCAAAACACGTCTGAAAATCATGAAACTTGGCATGGTTTCATGACATGGCACCAACATGTTGCGGTAATTTTTTTGGCCCAATTGGGACAAGCTTTGGTGTAAGCTTCTTGCAAACCGGAGCTTCCCTCAAGAAGGCTCGTGGTTCCGAGAGGGAACGTGTCACCTCCGTGTGCGAAACGACATACGTACACTCCCTTCTCCCGCCTTAATTTTTTTACACAGGCATATTAGACCACATAGAAGTATCGTGCTAAATTTTGAAACTATTCCGGGTTCATTTGGCCTTTTTTATACATTAATTGAGTTTCTGCGCATTTAATGTGCATAATTCAAATTTGAACTACAAGCACATGCTCCAGTGCACCAAAGTTTGTTGAAAAATCACATGTGTGTCTTTGGGTGAATTTATAGGTCCCATGCAAGAAATGGGAATAATTCAAACATCTGGGCGTCGTGGCTCGGCCGGAAAGATTGAGAAACTTGGTTTTTTAATTCCTGTAAATCCAAAACATGCCTGAAAATCATGAAACTTGGCATGGTGTCATGACATGGCACCAACATGCTGCGGTAAATTTTTTGTCTGAATTGGGACAAGCTTTGGTGTAAGCTTCTTGCAAACCGGAGCTTTCCTCAAGAAGGCTCGTGGTTCCAGAGGGAACGTGTCACATCCGTGTGCGAAACGAGATACATACACTGCCTTCTCCTGCTTTAACTTTTTTACATAGGCAGATTAGACCAAATAGAAGTATCGTGCTAGATTTTGAAATTATACCGGGTTTGTTTGGCCTTTTTTATACATTAATTGAGTTTCTGCGCATAATTCAAATATGAACTACAAGCACATGCTCCAGTGCACCAAAGTTTGTTGAGAAATCACATGTGTGTCTTTGGGTGAATTTATAGGTTCCATGCACGAAATGGGAATGAAATTCAAACATCTGGGCATCGTGGCTCTGCCGGAAAGATTGAGAAACATGGTTTTTTAATTCTTGTAAATCCAAAACACGTCTGAATATCATGAAACTTGGCATGGTTTGATGACATGGCACCAACATGCTGCGGTAATTTTTTTGGCCCAATTGGGACAAGCTTTGGTGTAGGCTTCTTGCAAACCGGAGCTTCCCTCAAGAAGGCTCGTGGTTCCGAGAGGGAATGTGTCACCTCCGTGTGCGAAACGACATATGTACACTGCCTTCTCCCGCCTTAATTTCACATGCAGATTAGACCATATAGAAGCATCGTGCTAAATGTTGGAATTATTCCGGGTTCGTTTGGCCTTTTTATACATTAATTGAGTTTCGACGCATTTAATGTGCATAATTCAAATTTGAACTACAAGCACAAGCTCCAGTGCATCAATGTTGGTTGAAAAATCACATGTGTGTCCTTGGGTGAATTTATAGATCCCATGCAAGAAATAGGAATAAAATTCAAACATATGGGCGTCATGGCTCGGCCGGAAAGATTGAGAAACTTGGTTTTTTAATTCCTGTAAATCCAAAACACGCGTGAAAATCATGAAACTTGGCAAGGTGTCATGACATGGCACCGACATGCTGCGGTAATTTTTTTTGGCCGAATTGGGACAAGCTTTGGTGTAAGCTTCTTGCAAACCGGAGCTTCCCTCAAGAAGGCTCGTGGTTCCGAGAGAGAACGTGTCACCTCCGTGTGCGAAGCGACATACGTACACTGCCTTCTCCCGCCTTAATTTTTTTACACAGGCAGATTAGACCACATAGAGGCATCGTGCTAAATTTTGGAATTATTCCGGGTTCGTTTCACCTTTTTTATACATTAATTGAGTTTCGGCGCATTTAATGTGCATAATTCAAATTTGAACTACAAGCACAGGCTCCAGTGCACCAAAGTTGGTTGAAAAATCACATGTGTTTCCTTGGGTGAATTGCAGGTCTCATTTAAGAAATGGGAATGAAACCCAACCATCTGGGCGTCGTGGCTCGGCCGGAAAGATTGAGAAACTTGGTTCTTTAATTCCTGTAAATCCAAAACACGCTTGAAAATCATGAAACTTGGCATGGTGTCATGACATGGCACCAACATGCTGCGGAATTTCTTTTTGGCCTAATTGGGACAAGCTTTGGTGTAAGCTTCTTGCAAAATGGAGCTTCCCTCAAGAAGGCTCGTGGTTCCGAGAGGGAACGTGTCAGCTCCGTGTGCGAAACGACATACGTACACTGTCTTCTCCCGCCTTAATTTTTTACACAGGCAGATTAGACCAAATAGAAGCATCGTGCTAAATTTTGGAATTATTCCGGGTTCGTTTCACCTTTTTTATACATTAATTGAGTTTCTGCGCATTTAATGTGCATAATTCAAATTTGAACTACAAGCACAGGCTCCAGTGCACCAAAGTTGTTTAAAAAAGCACATGTGTGTCCTTGGGTGAATTTCTAGGTCCCATGCAAGAAATGGGAATGAAACTCAAACATCTGGGCGTCGTGACTCGGCCAGAAAGATTGAGAAACTTGGTTTTTAATTCCTGTAAATTCTAAACACGCCTAAAAATCATTTTTTTTAGAGTACGCCAATAGCGTACCATATTTTTATAGAAGGAAGCAGAAAAAAATTTACAAGATTTTACGATGATGCGAGCATCGCCGTGGATACACCAATCCAACTCCTTAAACACAAATAGCTACTCTCTCACAAATCTACTCAAGCCTACCACTCCCATCCCCGCGTGCTTCCATGATCTGATTTCTTCTAGTATTTGCTGAGCTAGCCTCGTGGGGGAACTCACTTGCTCAGCCCGATTGAAAACTCTTGCATTTCATTGTTTCCAAAGCAACCAGGCAGCGGCAATGACAAAAGTGTCGAACCCTCGTTTGTATGGTTGTCGGAAGTTTCTTCTTGCCCTCAACCACCACTCCTAGAAAGTGTCAAGGACCTATGGGATCTCCACATTGATTTGCATGGTAAGAAAGCATTGGTGCCAGACTTCCCTCGAATAGACACATTGTGCCAAGATATGATCCACATTATCTTCTTCCTTCATGCACGTATAGCATGCCGAAGGCGCATCCTGTAGCCCATGGTGTCATGAAACTTGGCATGGTGTCATGACATGGCACCAACATGTTGCGGAATATTTTTTTGGCCGAATTGGGACAAGTTTTGGTGTAAGCTTCTTGCAAACCGGAGCTTCCCTCTAGAAAGCTCGTGGTTCCGAGAGGGAACGTGTCACCTCCGTGTGCGAAACAACATGCGTACATTGTCTTCTCCCGCCTTAATTTTTTTACACAGGCAGATAAGGCCAAATTAAGCATCGTACTAAATTTTGGAATTATTCCGAGTTCGTTTGGCCTTTTTTATACATTAATTGAGTTTCTGCGCATTTAATGTGCATAATCCAAATTTGAACTACAAGCACAGGCTTCAGTGCACCAAAGTTGTTTGAAAAATCACATGTGTGTCCTTGGGTGAATTTCTAGGTCCCATGCAAGAAATGGGAATGAAATTCTAATATCTGGGCGTCGTGGCTCGGCCAGAAAGATTGAGAAACTTGGTTTTTTAATTCCTGTAAATCCAATACACGCTTGAAAATCATGAAACTTGGCATGGTGTCATGACATGGCACCAACATGCTGTGGTAATTTTTATGTCCAATTTGCGAAGGCGCACACATTAACAATCAACAAAGTCATTTTGGAACAAGTGTTGTCACGTTACATATCGGAAACACAAGTATTATTGAAACCGTGGGCGTTCTACTTACCAATTATGTGCCGCCACGCGTCCCCCTTTTTTTATTGGCTACGAGGTGCCGTGCGGGGTAGCTATTTGAGTACGGGAGGTGTGCGATCAGACCCCTGCGCGTGCTCATCGAGAGGAGAGACCTTTGACCGCTACCCGCCCCACACCTCCCTCCCAACGTCTCCATTAATAGCGCCCGAGCCCCTGTTCTATGGCATGGCTATATGTCCCACTGGACTAAGATTTAAGAGAGAAAAATGAAAACCTGAAAAGAAATTTTTGCACGGATCTTGATGTAAGATCTGACGGACCTATATAGCATCGACTGCAACTTATCGCAAGCATGATGAATATAAGGACGATGACAGTGGATAATAATTGTCTTACATATTAGGAACATAATTAAAAAAGCCACATGCGGCAACGCCTAAAACACACAAGGGCAAAAGAAGAAGGAAGACAATTATCTGGCTCGTTGATCTCTACGTTGTTGCAGGCCGTGGGAACTGGTCTCCGCTGCGAGCGGCGATGAGCTCTTTCTTGTCCTCAAGATGCTGCTTGAGAGAATCCACAGATTCCTCCACCAGCCTTCTACGCTCGATGCGCAACATGGCATTCTCGTCCATAAGTTTCTCGACGATGACGCCTGTCCTCTTCAACAAGGCAGTGGTCTCCTCCTACTGCTCCGCACTTCTGACGATCTTCGCCCTTAGTTGGTCGCGCGCGGCCCGGAGCTTCGCATTGCTCTCATTTAGTTGCCGGATGACGCCAGTAGCCTGTTCAAATGAGGCTTTCATGTCGTCCTGCAACCTCGCCCAGCCGAAGATCTGATCCATCTGGCTAAGGACAATGGCATGCATGCGCCTGTAACATTCCTCGCCTGCCCGCGAGACATTTTCCTAGGCCGCCACGGTGCAGGAGGACATCTCCGCTGCATTGGCGGCACGGCGGGACATCTCTTCTACTTTGGCGGCGCGGCCGAACCAGTCTGCTGCATAGACGGTGCGGCGGGACCTCCGTGCTGCTCTGGCGGCACGGCGGGACCTCTCTGCTGCTACGGTCGCGCGGCGGGACATGTCGGCTGCTTTCACAGCGAGGCGGGACATCTCCCACGCTTCCGCTTCCATGCTTGCCTCTCCCTGGTGGCAATTGATACGTCTCCAACGTATCTATAATTTTTTATTGTTCCATGCTATTATATTATCTGTTTCGGATGTTTAATTGGCTTTAATATGCTCTTTTATATTATTTTTTGGACTAACCTATTAACCAGAGGCCCAGTGCCAGTTTATGTTTTTTTGCCTATTTTAGAGTTTTGCAGAAAAGGAATACCAAACAGAGTCCAAACAGAATGAAACCTTCACGATGATCTTTCTTGGACCGAAAGCAATCCAGAAGACTTGGAGTTGATGTTTGGAACGCTATGAGGTGGCCACGAGGCAGGAGGGCGCGCCCAGGGGGTAGGTGCGCCCCCACCCTCGTGGGCCCCTCGTAGCTCCACCGACGTACTTCTTTCGCCTATATATACTCTTATACCCTAGAAACATCAGGGGAAGCCACGAAACAACTTTTCCACCGCCGTAACCTTCTATACCCATGAGATCCCATCTTGGGCCTTTTTCGGCGATCTGCCAGAGGGGGAATCGATCACGGAGGGCTTCTACATCAACACCATAGCCTCTCCGATGAAGCGTGAGTAGTTTACCACAGACCTTCTGAAAGCACAAGTGCTCCCTGGGTGGTTTTGGTAATTAATCTCAACATATCTCTTGTTGGACTAACACTTTTACCTAGTATGTTTCAGATAAGTTCAACAATGGAGTGGCATGGACTAGAGGATGTGGAACCCCTTCAAGATGCTAAGGACAAAGGATTGGCTCAAGCTTCAAGATCAAGACTCTACATTTTCTATTTTAGTGATCCAAGATCACATTGAGTCTATAGGAAAAGCCAATACTATCAAGAGGGGATGAGGTGTTGCTTAATGGCTTGCTTGCTCAAAGTGCTTAGTGATATGCTCCAAAACCCTCAACTACCTTCCCACATCCACATATGACCTAAACCAAAAGTCAAACTCGGCCCCATCGATTCTAACTATCCGGCACCACTGAGTTTCAGATGTCATAGCCACTGCCACAAACCCTAGCAAATCGGTTTCACTGATAGGGATCTCGGACTCATCGAGATGGGATTGTAACTTCTCTGTGTATGTCCATTACCAAAATCAGCCTCGCCGAGTTTGAGCAATCGGTACTACCAAGATTACAATGCAAACCCTCTGGTTAGCTTATTACCAAAATCGGTCCCACCGAGTTTGTGTAATCGGTCTCACCAAATTTGCCTGACCAACTATCTGGTTAGCTTCTTACCAAAATCGGTCCTACTGAGTTTGTGTAATCGGTCACACCGAGATTACGTTATGCCCTAACCCTAACCATATCGGTCCTACCGAGTTGCATCTCAGTCCCACCGAAAATCCTAACGGTCAATAGGTTTGCTGAATCGGTCCGACCGAGTTTAACCATTCGGTCCCACCGAGTTTGGCAAATTGTGTGTAACGGTTAGATTTTGTGTGGAGGCTATATATACCCCTCCACCCACTCTTCATTCATGGCGAGAGCCATCAGAACATACCTACACTTCCAATACACATTTTCTGAGAGAGAACCACCTACACTTGTGTTGAGGTCAAGATATTCCATTCCAACCATATGAATCTTGATCTCTAGCCTTTCCCAAGTTGCTTTCCACTCAAATCTTCTTTCCACCAAATCCAAATCCTGTGAGAGAGAGTTGAGTGTTGGGGAGACTATCATTTGAAGCACAAGAGCAAGGAGTTCATCATCAACACACCATTTGTTACTTCTTGGAGAGTGGTGTCTCCTAGATTGGCTAGGTGTCACTTGGGAGCCTCCAACAAGATTGTGGAGTTGAACCAAGGAGTTTGTAAGGGCAAGGAGATCGCCTACTTCATGAAGATCTATGGCTAGTGAGGCAAGTCCTTCGTGGGCGACAGCCATGATGGAATAGACAAGGTTGCTTCTTCGTGGACTCTTTGTGGGTGGAGCCCTCCGTGGACTCGCGCAACCGTTACCCTCCGTGGGTTGAAGTCTCCATCAACGTGGATGTACGATAGCACCACCTATCGGAACCACGACAAAAACATCCGTGTCTCCAATTGCGTTTGAATACTCCAAACCCTTCCCTTTACATTCTTGCAAGTTGCATGCTTTACTTTCCGCTGCTCATATACTCATTGCATGCTTGCTTGATATGTATTGTGTTTGTTAAACTTGTGCCTAAACTCTACTTAAACTTAAGAATATTAAAAACTACAACTTTTGGCACTTAGTGTCTAATCACCTCCCCTCTAGACACCTCTTCTCGATCCTTTCACCTTCAGGTCCATAGTTATTAGCTAGATGGCTTCTTCTCTCTTTGATTGTCAATACAAATTTCTCCTCGATGTCTTGGAGATCTATTCGATGTAATACTCTTTTGCGGTGTGTTTGCCGAGATCTGATGAATTGTGGATTTATGAACAAGATTATCTATGAATATTATTTGGTTCTTCTCTAAATTCTTATATGCATGATTTGATATCTTTGCAAGTCTCTTTGAATTATAGGTTTAGTTTCGCCTACTAGATTGATCTTTCTTGCAATGGGAGAAGTGCTTAGCTTTGGGTTCAATCTTGCGGTGTCCTTTCCCAGTGACAGTAGGGGCAGCAAGGCACATATTGTATTGTTGCCATCGAGGATAAAAAGATGGGTTTTATATCATATTGCTTGAGTTTATCCCTCTACATCATGTCATCTTGCTTAATGTGTTACACTGTTCTTATGAACTTAATACTCAAGATGCATACTGGATAGCGGTCGATGTGTGGAGTAATAGTAGTAGATGTAGAATCGTTTCGGTCTACTTGATACGGACATGATGCCTATATTCATGATCATTGCCTAGATATTCTCATAATTAAGCGCTTTTCTATCAATTGCTCGGCAATAATTTGTTCACCCACCGTAATATATGCTATCTTGAGAGAAGCCACTAGTGAAACCTATGGCCCCCAGGTCTCTTTCTTATTATATTGCATCTCTTTTATTTACACCGCATCTCGTTTACTATTCTGCAATCTTTACTTTCCAATCTATACAACAAAAATACCAAAACTATTTACTTTACTATCTTTATTAGATCTCACTTTTGCGAGTGACCATGAAGGGATCAACAACCCCTTTATCGCGTTGGTTGCAAGGTTCTTGATTGTTTCTGCAGGTACTAGGTGACTTGTGTGTTGGCTCCTACTGGATTGATACCTTGGTTCTCAAAACTGAGGGAAATACTTACGCTACCTTGCTGCATCACCCTTTCCTCTTCAAGGGAAAACCAACGCATGCTCAAGAGGTAGCAGCAATCTCTCGACCCAGAACTCACGCTGGCCATGGCACACGCAAGGGAACGATGATGAATGACTTGTTCGTTTTTGTGGATGAGGATTTGAGGAGGAATGTGCAGTCATCTTGGAGTAGTAGTATTTATAACCAAGTACTAATTCTCATAAGTGGGAAACTGTTTAGGTTTTGATTGGTGTCAATGGGTTTGCAATTTGGAATGTGACTGGACGCAGGCTCAAAATTTATTGATGGTTCTATAATTTCTAAGTGCGGCACTATTCTCGGATGGCGTAACGTGGGTACGCTTTCTCGGCCGCGTACGTGGCGTTTCTGTTTTGTCGCCTAATCGCAAACAATTAATCCTTCTGAAGCGTATGCCCTCAATCGCACATTATCAAAAAGTAATGTGGTAGACCTTCTTTAACATGTGTTAAAAAACAAAAAAATTAAAACAGACATTTAAGATACATCCCATCAGTGGGATTAACATCAAGACAGCTTCCCATCCGGTCACACATCTCATGCCTACTCTAGCATGAGCATAGTTAACTTGAGAGTTCTCTTAGATGAGCTACTGGTGGAACAGCTGGTCCTTGCTGATATAGGATGCCCTCTTCCATCCGTATGGCGTACCCGGATGACCACCCGTCGCCCCATGGCCAATAGATGTTGTGTAGACAGAGCATATCACATACGTCTTATTAGAAGCAATCGTCTGTGTTATTATCGGTCTTCACACACATTTCTGATTACAGACCTGTTTGTCGCGCATCACACACATCTTGATATATGTAAACGTTTATGTTCTCTTGTCTCAACGCAAACAGTTCATTCGAGTGAACCACATGTCGTATATCGCACACACCAACATCTGGCTGACCGTTTCTTTTGTGTTGCTGATCACAAACGGTTCATCCGAGTGAACCGTAAGCCGTATATCACACACGCCTTCATCTGGCTGCCCGTTTCATTTGTATTGCCACATCGCAAGCAGTTAATTGAACTGAACCGTATGCCCAGCATCGCACACACAACTATAATCTGAACCGTGTTTGATGCATCCTCCATCGCAAATGTTTTGCACCTTTTTTGACGGGTTTTTTACACCACCGTTTGCGATTATGGCATCTCACACAGTTTCGTCGAAGGGTCTCTGATTGTAGTGTCGCGATAGCAGCAACCTGCAGTAGTGAAAGTTCAATTAATCATATTACTTAAGAACTCCCACTTTGATAGACTTCCCTCTAGTCATCTAAATGATCACGTGATCCATATCAACTAAACAATGTCCGATCATCACATGAGATGGAGTAGTTTTCAATGGTGAACATCACTATGTTGATCATATCTACTATATGATTCACGTTCGACCTTTCGGTCTGAGTGTTCCGAGGCCATATCTGCATATTCTAGGCTCGTCAAGTTTAACCCGAGTATTCTGCATGTGCAAAACTGGCTTGCACCCGTTGTATGTGAACGTAGAGCTTATCACACCCGATCATCATGTGGTGTCTCGGCACGACGAACTGTAGCAACAATGCATACTCAGGGAGAACACTTATACCTTGAAATTTAGTGAGGGATCATCTTATAATGCTACCGCCGTACTAAGCAAAATAAGATGCATAAAGGATAAACATCACATGCAATCAAAATATGTGACATGATATGGCCATCATCATCTTGTGCCTTTGATCTCCATCTCCAAAGCACCATCATGATCTCCATCGTCACCGGCTTAACACCTTGATCTCCATCGTAGCATCGTTGTCGTCTCGCCAACTATTGCTTCTATGACTATCGCTATAGCTTAGTGATAAAGTAAAGCAATTACATGGCGATTGCATTTCATACAATAAAGCGACAACCATAAGGCTCCTGCCAGTTGCCGATAACTTTTACAAAACATGATCATCTCATACAACAATTTATATCTCATCACGTCTTGACCATATCACATCACAACATGCCCTACAAAAACAAGTTAGACGTCCTCTAGTTTGTTGTTGCAAGTTTTACGTGGCTGCTACAGGCTTCTAGCAAGAACCATTCTTACCCACGCATCAAAACCACAACGATTTTTCGTCAAGTGTGCTGTTTTAACCTTCAACAAGGACTGACCATAGTCAAACTCGATTCAACTAAAGTTGGAGAAACAGACACCCGCCAGCCACCTGTGTGCGAAGCACGTCGGTAGAACCAGTCTCATGAACGCGTTCATGTAATGTCGGTCTGGGTCGCTTCATCCAACAATATCGCCGAATCAAAGTAAGACGTTGATGGTAAGCAGTATGACTATTATCGCCCACAACACTTTGTGTTCTACTCGTGCATATATCATCTACGCATAGACCTGGCTCGGATGCCACTGATGGGGAACATAGTAATTCAAAATATTTCCTACGATCATGCAAGATCTATCTAGGAGAAGCATAGCAACGAGACGGGAGAGTGTCTCCAGGTACTCTCGTAGACTGAAAGAGGAAGCGTTCAGTAACACGGTTGATGTAGTCGAACGTCTTCACGATCCAACCGATCCAAGTACTGAATGTACGGCACCTCCATGTTCAGCACATGTTCAGCACGATGACGTCCCTCGAGCTCTTGATCCAGTAGAGGGTCAAGGGAGATCTTCGTCAGCATGTCGGCGTGGCGACGGTGTTGGTGATGTGATCCGTGCAGGGCTTCCCCTAAGCACTACGACAATATGACCGAGGTGGTAAACTATGGAGGGGGCACCGCACACGGCTAAGAACAATTGATGTGCTTTGGGGGTGCCCCCTGCCCCCGTATATAAAGGATGAGAGGGAGGAGGCCGGACCCCTAGGGGCGCGCCAAGTGTGGGGAGTCCTACTAGGACTCCCAAGTCCTAGTAGGATTCCCCTTTCCTTTTCCGGAGGGGAAAAGAGGGAAAGGCAGAGGGAGTAGAAAAGGGCAAGGGGGCGCCGCCCCCTCCCCTAGTCCAATTCGGACTCCATGGGGGGGGAGCCGCCTCCTCCCTTGGTGAAAGTGCAACATCCCTAGGTGGTTTTGGTAATTCATAACAACATATAGCTCATTGAGCTAATGCTATTCCAAGATGATTATTTCAGGAAAGCTCAATGATTGGCATGGCATGGATGATGAAAGTGGATCCCTCAAAATGCTAAGGACAAAGGATTGGCTCAAGCTCAAAAGCTCAAGACTCTTCATTTTATATTTTAGTGATACAAGATCACATTGAGTCTTTAGGAAAAGCCAATACTATCAAGGAGGGATGAGGTGTTGCTTAATGAGCCTCTTGCTTCATGTGCTTAGTGATATGCTCCAAAACCCTCAGCTACTTTCCCATATCCACACTTGACCTAAACTCAAAGCCAAACTCGGTCCTACCGATTCTTTCAACCCGGTGCCACCGAGTTTCACATGTCATAGCCACTGCCAAACCCTAAGCAAATCGGTTCTACCGATAGGGATCTTGGTATCACCGAGATGGGATTGCAATCTCTTTGTTTCCTTTTCGTAACTTTTCGGTCTCACCGAAAGAGCGGATCGGTCCCACCGAGATTGCAATGTAAACTCTCTGTTTCCTTTTTGTAACTTTTCGGTCTCACCGAATGAGCAAATCGGTCCCACCGAGTTTACCTGACCAACCCTCTGGTTAGCTTATTACCAAATCGGTCTCACCGAGTTTGTGTAATCGGTCACACCGAGATTACGTTATGCCCTAACCCTAACCATATCGGTCCTACCGAGTTGCATGTCGGTCCCACCGAAAATCACTAACAGTCACTAGGTTTACTAAATCGGTCCGACCGAGTTTGTTGATTCGGTCCCACCGAGATTGGTAAATTGTGTGTAACGGTTAGATTTTGTGTGGAGGCTATATATACCCCTCCACCTCCTCTTCATTCGGGAAGAGAGCCATCAGAACACATCTACACTTCCAACTCATATGTTCTGAGAGAGAACCACCTACCCTTGTGTTGAGGCCAAGATATTCCATTCCTACCATATGAATCTTGATCTCTAGCCTTCCCAAGTTGCTTTCCACTCAAATCTTCTTTCTACCAAATCCAAATCCTATGAGAGAGAGTTGAGTGTTGGGGAGACCATCATTTGAAGCACAAGAGCAGGGAGTTCATCATCAACACACCATTTGTTACTTCTTGGAGAGTGGTGTCTCCTAGATTGGCTAGGTGTCACTTGGGAGCCTCCGACAAGATTGTGGAGTTGAACCAAGGAGTTTGTAAGGGCAAGGATATCGCCTACTTCGTGAAGATCTACCGCTAGTGAGGCAAGTCCTTCATGGGCGATGGCCATGGTGGGATAGACAAGGTTGCTTCTTCGTGGACCCTTCGTGGGTGGAGCCCTCCGTGGACTCGCGCAACTGTTACCCTTCGTGGGTTGAAGTCTCCATCAACGTGGATGTAGGATAGCACCACCTATCCGAACCACGCCAAAAACATCCATGTCTCCAATTGCGTTTAAATTCTCCAAACCCTTCCCTTTACATTCTTGCAAGTTGCATGCTTTACTTTCCGCTGCCTATATACTCTTTGCATGCTTGCTTGAATTGTGTGATGATTGCTTGACTTGTCCTAAAGTAGCTAAAATCTGCCAAACTCTAAAATTGGGAAAAAGGTTAAGTTTTTATTGGTCAAGTAGTCTAATCAACCCCCCCTCTAGACATACTTCAAGGTCCTACAAGTGGTATCAGAGCTTTGGTCTCCATTTGCTTTGATTTCCATAGCTTTTGGTGGTCATAGCCTTGGTTTCACAACCTAGGAGAGTATGGCGTCTAGCGAGGGAAATTATCACCGTAGAGGTCCTTACTTTGATGGTACTAATTTTGCTAGTTGGAAGCATAAGATGAAAATGCATATTCTCGGACATAACCCCGCCGTTTGGGCTATTCTGTGTGTTGGTTTGCAAGGTGACTTCTTTGATGGGAAAGAACCAAACCGTGAAGCTACCGCGGAAGAGTTGAAGATGCTGCAGTACAACGCTCAAGCTTGTGACATTCTCTTCAACGGATTGTGCCCCAGAGAATTCAACAAAATCAGCCGTCTTGAGAATGCAAAGGAAATTTGGGATACTTTGACTGATATGCATGAAGGTACCGACTCCGTCAAGGAATCCAAATTGGATGTGCTTCAAAGTCAACTTGACAAGTTCAACATGAAGGATGGTGAAGGTGTCGCTGAAATGTACTCTAGGCTTGCTCTCATCACAAATGAGATTGACGGCTTAGGGAGTGAAGAGATGACCGATAGATTCATCATCAAGAAGATCCTAAGAGCCTTGGATGGAAAATATGATACCGTGTGCACATTGATCCAAATGATGCCCAATTACAAAGATCTCAAGCCAACGGAGGTCATTGGAAGAATTGTTGCTCATGAGATGTCACTCAAAGATAAAGAGGAACTTCACAACAAATCAAGTGGATCTTACAAAGCCTCATGTGAAGCCCCCACATCATCAAGTGAGAAACAAACCTTCAATGAAGAATTGAGCTTAATGGTGAAGAACTTCAACAAGTTCTACAAGAGTAGAAGCAAAGATAGAAGCTCCAAGTCAAGGTCCTACAATGACAAAAGATCTTCTAGTCGAGAGCGAAACTGCTACAATTGTGGAAGACCCGGACACTATTCCAATGAGTGTACGGCACCCTACAAAAGAAGAGAAGATTCTCCAAAAAGAAGAAGCAAAAGAGAAGAATCACCATCTAGAGAGAGAAGGAGTAGAGATGATCGTTATGAACGAAGATACTCACGGAGAAGCAAGGATTCGAAAAGAAAGGAAAAGTCATCAAGGAGCTACACAAAGCGAAGACATCAAGCTCATGTTGGTGAATGGGTATCCGGCTCCGACTCCGACAACCACTCTGAGAGAAGTTATCACTCTGATTCCGAATATACTCAAGATGAAGGTGTTGCCGGTCTAGCACTTGTGTCAACCGACTCCTACGACATATTTGACTCACCAAATGAAGGAGTTGGAAGATGCTTCATGGCCAAAGGTCCTAAGGTAACACACCCCGAGTATGTTGATTTCAATAGTGATGAAGATGACTTGTTAGGTGATGATGATTTACTTGTTGACAACTCTGGTGATGAATACTATGATGAAACGTCAATTAATCATGCTAATCAAGATAAAACGAATGATAATGATAAGGAGAAGATTGAGGCTATAACTAAAGAACTAAACACTCTTAAGTTAGCTCATGAAACTATCTTCGAAGATCATCGAGAACTTTTAAGAGCTCATGAGAAGTTACGCTTTGAAAAGCTCAATCTTGAGCAAGAGCATGAGTTTTTAAAGGCAATCAATGATGATCTCCGCAAGAAAAGTTCTTCTTACATTGCCAAGAATTTACTCTTATCCACTTACATGCCTCAAGTCAAATCTAGTAACACTAACAAGAAAGATTCTCCCTTTAGTAGTAACAATGATCATGCTAAATCCAATGTTGTTGCTTCTAATAGTTCTCTTGATTACACTAATGATTCTCTTAGCCAAGTTACACTTGAGCAAGAAAATAGCTTATTGAAGGGAATTATAGACAAAGGAGTCTACAAGAGCCTTGCCAGAAGTAAGCAATTCAAGGAAATTGTACGCAAGCAAGGAAGGCACCGGAAGAATCAAGGTGTTGGTTTTGAACAAAAGTTCAACGCCAATGGAGTTGAGTGGGAAGAAGATCAATACCCCAAGACAAAGTTTGTTCCTCAACAAGAGAAGTATGATCCTACTTCCTTCAAGGGGACACAAGATCAAGATGATCTTCCATCACAAGACTACAAGCAAAAAGGCAAGGACAAGCTTCAAGAGGAAATTGATGCATTTGAAGAAGCTCCTAAGACCTTAGTCAAGTGGATTCCCAAGACTACTTCAAGTTCCACTTCATCAAGTACGACTACAACTCCAAGGATTCCCATCAAGATGGTGTGGATCCAAAAGAAGAAGAACTAGAGAATTCTTGAGGGTGACTCCGCCAACTTACTTCACTCTTATCATTTTGGCAAGAACAAGTGCAATCAACTTCCACATCTTGCACTAGTTCAAGGAGTCACAAACCCTCTTGTTGGTAAGTCAAGAGACAAGGTAACCTAAAAGCTTTCATGGACATCATCTTGTGTGTGAATCACTCTATGTCTATGGATATTCTTGCTTGTTCCTTGAGGGACTAACCCATGTAGGTATTGAAAGTGCAATTCACTCCAATGGATAGCTCCAATTGTTCTACATCAACATTGAGCACCCACATATTCAACATCTACATGAAGTCATCATCGACAAAACCCAAGGTTAGTTCATCCCTCTTAGGGGGGATATCACATCTAGGGGGAGCTTTACTCTAAGACTTGAGCTAAAGCAACTCTAATGATGTGAACACAACAATGCTTTATGTAAAAGTGGTAACCCCACTTGTGCTTAAACGATGAGTATGACCTATGATCAAATGTTCTCATTTGACTCCTAAGTCAATATACCCATATATAGATGACCTAGTCATCGCCAATTGCTTGATAGATGCTAGAATTGGTTGTGCATGCTTTGCCACATATTTCAATTGCCATTTTATTGTGTGAGCATGTTGGTTGCATATTTTACTCATTCGAGGACATCCACTTGTTGTTTTGATTGATTGTTTTTCTTTTCTCTTGCCAAGTGGATGGACAAGAATGCCTAAGAACCTCCTCTAGCTATCTATGCTTTTCTCGTCTCAAACTATATTCATGCTACATCACAAAATTTGATCAAGTCAGATTCGAACCACTCTGTGTGAGGAGCACTCGGAGTTCCCGATTCGTCATAGACTTAAACTTCCAAAACTTCTTTGTGATTCTCGGTCTGACCGATACCTTATTTTCGGTCCTACCGAGATCATCAAGTCGATCTATGTTTTCGATCTCGGTGCAACCGATTTGAACCATTCGGTCACACCGAGTTGCAATAATTGTATACAGTTTTGCATCT